>OX421913.1:409200-10409200 GCA_949128165.1 Lathronympha strigana | reverse complement strand
AAAAAAATAGTAAATCCACAAAAGTTTAGGTGGTATTAAGTGAAATATTGTGCATGTCGTAGGTATATGGCAGATTGGCTGAAACTATGGTGCTGATGATGATTCATTTTAAACCAGAAGCTGATTTATCAGTTTTAGATTTAGCAAAGCATTGAAGGTTGAACCTTGAAATTTGGAACACTAACTAATAAAGTATTTTTTAAATTAAACGCAGATGGAGGCACGGTGGGAGGAAAATTACTATTATTATATTAGGAAAATGAAATCGTACTCGGAAAAAAAATTAGTAAACCCACAAAAATGTAGGTGGTATTAAGTGAAATATTGTGCATGTCGTAGATATATGGCAGATTTTAGAAAGCGAAAGCGCTTTTGTGAAATAAGTAAGTACTTACCTGCAATCTGCGAAGCTTGGGCTACACTATAAGAAAACAATAGAATGTAGTAGTTACAGACGTACAGAATTCCTTGCGCCTTCACTGGATCTATAGAAGGCTCGCGGCGGCCCGGGCCCGGCGCAGGTGCGGCGTTCTCCATTTATCTAAACTATTACACTAAAACGTATCTCAGTAAGCCGACTGGTTTACTGGGAGGAATCAGTTGCTTAGCGCGCGCAATCGATCAAGCGGTGTAGCGACAGGAAGCGTACCTAAGTATTCTAGGGCACGTTAAGCTGCATTTGTAATAAAATAGGGGTAGGTGTAGGAGGTAGGGGAACATGGGTGCAGTGGTAAGGTTCGAGCACCTCCTTGTAAATTACAAGGTAATGAAATAACTCTGTAAAGTGTCTTGTTTACCTGACGTCTACCTCACATCTCTATTACTACGTAACATACGAATATCCACACCTTCCTCCCCACTACCCCCCGCAAAAAAAGCATAATATGTTTGCATATAAAATGTCAGAAAAGTGCTACGCTTTAAGTTGCCTACAGACTAAGTACAGAGGGCGCTAAGGTGGAAAGAGACTACACTGTAGACAGCGATTATTTTCGCAATTTTAACATCGACGGCATTTATTATAAATATATCCAAGTTTATTTTAACCTCTTCGAGAAAAAGAAAAGGTACGCACCTAAAAGGTTTCATCAAATTAAATGTTAAGGATCCATTCACGCAATTTAGAAAACTAATTTTAATAGGTCTGCTCTAATAATAGATCGTTATCTCTAGCATGACCTTAGTGGATTTCCAAATTAGGTCCTTTCACCTATTGTTATGAGACCACGTTGCCTACTTAAATCGATACCTTTGTTAATAAGTCTGTTAAAGCAGACTCGGATAATTTTATACAGTACGATGCGGCCCTCACAAAGGGGCAATAGGGCGTAGGTACGTCTAGACACTCTAGACTAGACGCAGCGGAGGGCAACGGAAGGGCAGACGGCCTGCACTGCGCAACCGTTCCTCCGCTGGTTAACTCTCATCTGTAAGTGCGGCTTCGCAAGTTCTGAAACTTCGAAACAGGAGCGAGACTCAAAGTACCAAAAGTGAATTTCTGCGGATATGGGCTTTCCCATGGTGTGATAAAAAGTTCCTTTTGGAAAAGGTCATAGATATACATAAGTAGGTCACGCAACGAATTATGAGCGCTAAGCCAAAAAGGGTAATGCGGTTTGCGCATAAGCGCATCTCGCTTCCCCAACCCCAAACAGACTGCACTGCATTGCTCTGCGCACTCAAGGTCAGCGTTCATAACTCATTGCGAAAATGTCTTTGTTCCAAAGTTAGTAATTTTATGAATATAACAACTTTACGATTAAATTGGTCAACATTTACAACCTTGTTTTGATAAAGGCAATGTTAAGGTGCAAATTCCATGATTGTTTTCATTATGATAAAAAAATTACTTCAAGAAGGCATAAGTACCTAATAAAAATAATTAAAATGATTACACAGGAGTTTGTCCGGATGCACTTAGCACGCGTAATGCACCGCGGTTCTGAATGGCTCCCATCGCAATAAATCTCTTGCGCTCTTAACCTAACACTGTTGGTCGACACTTGACTATAGTGTACTATCGTGTATATTGTACTTTTGAACGCGACTGCACATTTTACAGTGATACCTAGACTTCGTTGTAGCATATCACAACATGGATATCCGGAAACTACAAACAGGGTTTAGATAATCACGCATTGCGGCCCTCATTGTTCAGTTCAATTTGATCGAATTGTCGAACGAATTACAGGCCGCAATCAAGTTGGTAGTCTAATGAATGTTAATATGACTGTGGGGGAAGGGTGGATAACTAAATGAAAGCCAATCACTGCTCGGACGCCCGACAGAGCCGTCAGCCTCAAATTGCTCCAAACATTGCAATTTTTTTGGGTTTTGCCTTCTATTTTGTAATTAGTTACCGGCAACAAAAATGTAACGAAATTTAATTGGCTTCATCGCCCATATACAGAATAATAATAAATGGTTAGCACCTTGAATAGCCTTTTGATTGGATTTGATTAGGCTAGGACGGAAGGGAAAAGTTGTCCAGAGGATAACGTTGCTACCTTTTGCTTTAAATAATCAATCCGTAAGTAGAATCAGTCATTATTTAACGTCCGACTACAAGTTTTACTCACCAATCGAGTGATTCAGGTAATATGTGGTTTGTAAATTTGTATATTTGCAATTTTGGCTTAAGATTAAACTCATTCACCGCTAAGAATTTTTCGTAGCGCTACGCTGTAGCCGATAATATGGTTTTTGCGCTTTGTAGCGAAAATGGCGCGTAGAGGCATCACGACAACCTGTCGTTATTAGCGCTGAATGAATTTCTATGATATTTTGACCTCTCCGTCCCCCCTTGTCACACGTTGTCGCATTTGGCTACCCCCCTCGCCCTGGTGTGACTTCACATATTTAGCAATTTTCAATTTAGAAAAATAAATATCAACTCAGTTCGTCTAATGTTTGAAACTTTGCATTGCATTGCAGCCTTTGCAGCATACAAGGTAGGTACGCAAATAATTTTTGGGAAAAAAACCGACTTCAATTGGCCTTCCCGGTAAAAAATTTAGTTTAAGTACACCAGTTTACTACCATACGAGGAGGTACTTTTAAAAATTGAGGAGGAAATACCCTCCAATAACGATGGACGTACAGAAATTAATTTTGAAAAAAATGGGACTAATCTAGAATCTGGAACCATCTACTTACTTACAGATAAAAAAGTTTTAATCGGTTCAGTATTGACAGTAATAAAGAAAAAAAAACACACAAAATGAGAACCTCCACTTTTCTGAAATTTTGAAGTCGGTTGACACATACAATAAGTAAAAAACCGGCCAAGAGCATGTCGGGCCATGCTCAGTGTAGGGTTCCGCAGTTTACCGTCCGTCACAATAGGCAACCTTAAAAAGTGTTTTAATAGATACCATGCTCAATATGCTTATAATAATTAACAATTCGATGATACTTTCGATCACACCCGTCCCGACCCCATCAACTCCGGAAAAATCTTAACAGCGCGAAGTAGACCACAGTGCCATCTCTCGAGCAATTGGGTTACTAATTTATACAAACTAGACGGGTTATGTATGTTGGGTTTTCGGAAGTAACTTTTGATCGCGTGAATCGATTTGAATCATTCTTTTTTTATTAGAAGGAAGATACGTGCGGGATGATAAATTAAGTAGTCAAGATAAAATAAATGTTTGCATATACAGTTAAATTACAAACTTAATTTAGAAATTATTTTGTACAATTTTTCAAAAACCGTTGAACCAATCAAGTTCAAAATAATTTTCCAAGAAAGTTCTTATTAAGTTCTACTTTTATAATTTTTTTCATATTTTTTTAACTAGTTATAGTTCAAAAGTTAGAGGGGGCATTTTTAAGAACTTCTGGAGCGATTATTTCCGAAAATATTAACTTTATCAAAAACTGTTTCTAACAAACCCTAATTATTTTACAAATACCTATCCAATGATATGCCACACTCTAGGGTTGAAACGAAAAAAAATTACGCCCCCACTTTACGTGTATGTACTCTGAAAAAGAAATTATAACCACTTTATATTTTACCACTTTGTTGGCGTGACCGATATACTCGTACATATTCGTACAAAATTACAGCTTTCTAGTACTTACAGTCACTGAGATTATCCGCGGACGGACGGACGGACAGACAGACAGACAGAGCGAAACTATAAGGGTTCCTAGTTGACTACGGAACCCTAAAAATATAAGCAAAATACAAACTTCACTACAATCGACGTTTTAAACGACGTTTTAAAACGACGTTGTTTCATAAGTAATTTAGATTTTGTCGGTAGGTTCACACTCTGTAGACCCCCTCTCTCCCCCTAAACCCCCTATACGTGTGACGTAACTAATGCATGAGCCCTTAAATAAAAGGATTACTCACATCTTATAATTTATATTTAAGGTTAAGGTTAGGTAAAGGCAGACACTACTGAAACGCTCGTATTATCGTAACATACAAAATTAATCTTGGAGATTTCACTAAAAATTTAAAGTTAGGTTAATACAATCAATATGGTGGTTTGTTTACATTGTTTGCAAGTTGGACTGACGGCGATTTCACTTCCTAAAATTACTAAACCTGTCACATAGTAGCATGTTAGCATCCCGTGCTCTATGAAAGTAATCACACTAATTGTGCTGATGATAATTTTATTCCAGCATTAAGACATCCTAACTCGCTTATTTTATTTTGCATATCGATTCACCGTCCATCGAGCTATAAGTTAACCTCGTGACGTGACAAGATCGTGCATATTACATTTCACAAGAAGCCTGCCGTCGCCCGGAGAGATTTGCAGTTTCCCGCCGCCCTAACCTTTCCGCCTACGCCTCCTGTCTAGACTCTCACGAACTTGGGTACATAATGTTAATTTATATGATATACTTGTATGTACGTGGAGCAAGCCGCAGACCTGGGAATGATGGGAGTCGATGGACTGACGTGACGCAGGGGCCACGCAAAATCATCATCTTTGTAATGCATCGGTACCTATTTATTATAGCCCTCATCCTAAATAACATACTAAAGTTTTTTCGTACATGACGCTGCACTAGCATTCGACATGGGCGTTTTAAATGTCAAAGTGACAAGGTTTACATTTGAATATAGAAATATCTTCGTTGTTCAAATTTGACCTACCTATATGACTTTGACATAGATATGAGCGCCGATGACCAAATGGTCGGCGGCGGCGCGCCGGTCAAAATCAATCGGCGGCGGCGGCGAATCGGCGGCGTGGCCTTGAAAACACGTGTCTATAGGATTAAAAGTCAAGAAATATCACTAATTTCTTTAATTATGCGTTACATAATCAGCTTGTAGTAAAATTATTGATTATTCTACAAATTCGAATGTCAAATAATGTAACAATATTTCAAACAAATCTCAACACATAAAAATATAGAAGTCATAGTATTTGCTCGATTAAAATGCAGAATGATTACGCTTCGATAAAAGTATCTATTGGAAAAATATTTACAGTGAAAAACAATATTGATATGGTATAAGAAGGGATTAGGGATTTGACGATCCCATCGCCCATTGGTTTCGAATCAGTCTACGCACGGCAGCTCGCCGCGAGTCGTTGGGGAGTAGTGACCCCACGTACCTGAGCGCTCCTGAGGAGGCTCTGTCGTCCGCCCAAGTCCTCTGCCTCTGGCTTGCCTTAAATAGCCGTCCAGGGTGGGGTCGCGAGGGCTGTGTTCTCCAGGGTAGATCTATAAACCAAAGTGGTGACTTGGCTATATGTTTAAAGTCCAGGGACACCTCTCTACCCCTGCCCTCATACTGATACTGCCCTTGAGCCATCTTAGATGTCGCTTTTTGTGGGGATTTGATGGACATCTTATGTTATATGCGACTCACCGTCTGCCGAAAATAAAATTACTTAACATTGTATTAGGCAGGCGTCCGGTTTTACTCTCCATTACTCAGTATTTAGTTCACCCCATCCACCTTATGGTCCAGTATATTTTAGATTCCAATAATTCTGGATAGTCCATACACCTTGGCGGGTGCTGCCTCTGCGTGCGTTCCATGACTCGGACAAGGTGCATAAGCTGCTCGGTGTTCTCCTTATATTTCATTAAATGATCTAAAGGGACTCTGCGTGTCGGTTTTGGCTCCGCGTACACCTCCCAAAGATCCGAATCACCATTGTTCCGTGATGAGAAAGAGTTATATTATAATAATATTTAAGACGAGATATTTAAAACAAGATATTTACCATGTATAGGTATTTGTTTTTGTGAGTTCCCACCAGCGCCATGTTCACGGTGTAACTGATTTACTGCGAATTTTTATTTGTGGTCTACATGTCGTAGCGATCTACCCGTTGAGAAACTCGGTTGAGGTCATCATGCATCATGCTGAGTTCTTCTGTCGACCTGCCATGACTACGATATCGTCGGCAAATCGAAGGTGAGTGATGTATTCGCCGTTTGTGTTGATGCCAAGTCCTTGCCATTCCAGGAGCTTGAAGGCGTCTTCCATTGCTGCAGTAAACAGTTTCGAAGAGATAACGTCTTCTTGTCTTACGCCTCTTCGCAACGGAATCGCTTGCTTTGCTCCTGTACTTGAACCGACATTGTGGCGTTACTATACAAACACTTCAACACTTCGATGTACCGATAGTCAATATGGCATCGCTAAAGAGACTCAAGCACCGCCCATATTTCCACCGAATCGAAGGCTTTCTTATAGCCCACAAAAGCTAAGCATAGTGGCAAGTTATACTCTTCGGTCTTCTGTATAATTTGCCATAGCGTATGTGGCGAAGCGGATGTGGTCTATGGTACTATAGCCTCGTCGGAATCCGGCTTGTTCGGGAGGCTGGAAGTTATCAAGTTTGTGTTCGAGACGATTCGTGATGGCCCTTGAATACAGTTTAATGTATGATGGAGCATGATGGGTCTGTAGTTCTTCAAAAGGCTGTTGTCACCTTTTTTTGAAGAACAGCACCACCTCGCCTCTGTTCCATGTTCCTCTGTTCCGTTTTGCCCTCTGACAAGACGGAATTAAAGAGCTTCTGGAAGACTTTAAGTACCGGTGTTGCACCCGCTCTTAGAAGCTATGTGGTGATTCCGCCATTGCCCGACGCCTTGTTGTTCTTAAGCTGCTTTAGGGCCATCCTAATCTCGTACAAACTGATGTCTGGGATATCTTCGGTGTAGTGTCTGGACAGCCTGGCTCTTGGGTCTCCTACCAAGCTGTCAACGGGCTTTGCGACCGGTGTATAATTGTCCATAGAACCTCTCGATCTCACCTAAAGCCTCTGCTTTTGCTGACGCTATGCTGCCGTCTTCCTAGATATACGTCTGTTGACCTGCCTATATGACTTAGCGTCATCTGGAGACTGCAGCTGTAGTGAGCGTCTTGTAGCCATGAGTTTTAAGGTTTGCTCGGTCAATTTCTGAGGTCTTAGAACTTAGACCCTACGACGTGCACAGTTAATCTGAGCTTTAGCTCTTTAGAGCTCGAGTTGAAAGCTTTCGGGGTTTTGAATGTGGGCTTGAGTGGGTCGGAGCGTAGACTTCAACCTTGGACCTTTCAAGTTTAATATTTATATTCAGTGAACCACTGACCATTCGGTGATCACTACCGGTTTTTATCCTGTTGAGCACAGAAGCATTACTGCCACGCCATCACACCATACACGCCATTACCTGTTGAGATTACCCGAGGGTTATGTAACTCAATCCAGCGATTTTTTCCTTGCCTCCAAAAGATATTCGGTTTCGGCGACTGCTGATTTTCTGAGTTCGTTGTTTTTAAACGCTTGTATGTGTTTCTTTATACGGCATGCGATTGTACGCTTAGTTTGTCTTATGTAGGTTCTACCATAGCTACTATTTTGTAAACTCAACACTGGACGTTCAATTGAGAAACTGTCCTTCGACGTCCGTAGTCTATCTTCATCCCCATCCCCAACAGTTTTCTCTCTTATTTTATTAGCAACCTTATCTGACACTCCTTTTACATACGGTAAAAGGGCTGGTAGACGTTCCACTGTGTAGTCCAGACGCTTTGTCGTATCAGTGCGTCAACCATACCATACCATATGTATAAATATGGAGAAGGATCATTCAAGGATAAGTTTTATCTCAAAATTAAAATTCTGATTTAACAAAATCCGTGTAATTTCGACTGCAACGTGATTCCCATCAATTACTGAGTTAGACAAAATAGTATCCGATCACTGATTAAAAACCATCGTGTATAAAAAACATCGCTGGGAAGAAAGTTGATTTTAAAATCAATAATTAAAAAGTATTAAACATAATATTCGTCAAAACATATCGAAAGGTGGCTTTTACAACGATTTTAGCTATTAAAAACATTTAATTTTTAAAGTTCCAAAATAAGTGTAATTTCGGTATGCCTCATCAAGGTCACGCCGATTCCACGCCGGTGGAGGCGTCGGCGGCGGCGGCGCGAGTTTTTTTACCGGCGGCGGCGGCGCGCCGGCGCGGCGCTCATATCTTTTGACATAGAGTGCCCATGTCGAATACGAGTACAGCGTCGAGCAGTACCTTACGTTAAGACGACCTAGGTACTTTACATTTACTCATCTAGCGGTTCTGTTACAATTTCCGCTTGTCAATTATCTTTTATTGATACACTTGAGTATATTTCAATTAAAATACATTAAAAAAGGGTACTGCTACCGAAGAAATTAACTTTCATATTTGTCCTCTTATTCCCTACCAGTAGAAATAAATGTAAAAATATTCCACATGTCCTCACTTGGGGGGATATCGCAGTATGGATATGTGGAATAGGCGGTATTTTCCCATAGATTAGCAATTGGAACCAAAATGTAATATAATGTTATACTTCCCGTTCACCTAGAATCACGAAATTGGGCAAAAAGCTGAAACCTTATAATTGCCTTGCCGCGCACTGAGAGGAGCTCTCGCGACTCTCGCGCAGTCGCGTCTCTCGCGCAGTCGCGCCTCTCGCGCCACTAGCTGTCAAGACCCTATTATCTCGCGGGAACAACTCGGGGAGCATCCTTTGTGCGGAACCCTCGGCAGGCGAGGCTGTTTCGCACTTGGCCGGTTTTTTTAAATTGAAAGGATAAAATAGCTCGTATAAAGTATACTCGTTTTTAAATCGCTGTTATATAATAAATAAAAACCGGCCAAGTGCGAGTCGGACTCGCGCACCAAAGGTTCCGTATAAACGTCAGCCACATGTATCGACAGATTGGGTCAGTCGTTTGTACGCCATGGCGATGGCGTTAGTATGAGGGTTTGTTTTTCCTTGATATTTTGATTAATGACGTACCTAAACTAATTTATTTAACTTAAGTCATAAAAAAGTACTTTCAGCATAATATCACACAAATTTAAAGAAAAAAAACAATCTAAGTTGGTTAAATTTCAACTTTTGTACCGAAAAGTTTTTTTTATTAAAAAAAATGTTAATGAATTTAGGGACAATTTTATATTTTTCCTGTAATATTTATAAAGTAGTGTAAAAAAATCATATTTTTTCCTGCGTAAAATTAAATTTTTCATTGTCAAAAAAAAAAATTAAAATTGTTTTAGAATGTGCCAATCAAGCCCTTTTAAATGATACCCCACATGACCCAGTAACTAAACTTTTAATTTTTGCCTCCTCTATTATCAGGCATTTTTCATTGAAAATAAGTTAAAATATGTAATAAATCTTCTCTCAATGTGTCTGCGTTACCTTTGTTATGACTATTACAAATTTCAAATCGATAGCTCAAGGAGTTCTCGAGATATTAATCGATGTGACAGACCGACAGGCAGACTGAGGCGCACATTAAGAGTTTTTTTACCATTTTGGTACGGAACCCTAAAAATTTAATACTATACCTACTTTTATTAATTACCTGTATTATAAATCGCACTTATGTACCCACAGGTAATCGGCAAATAACGTAGCTATAAAAATCTATTGTGTCTCGCCCGCTGTGCGTGAGGGGTCCACCCTGGTCCCACATTCCCAAGGCACCCACCACCCAGACCAGTATAATAATTGCCTGGAAGTAGGTAGCTGACAAGTATACGTGATAACGGATCAAACACACTGGACAGTGTGGTTGGACTGTTTGATTTGGGAATACTTTGGTCTAGACGTCGGGCAGGCCTACAACTAATTAATATAACGACCCCTGTGCGCAGACTGACAGGCATTCATATGATAAGCTTCCCGATTTAATGTTTTATGCGCACTGTTTGTCGGGTGACGTAATACCTGTACTCAAGTTTTATGAAATGTATACAAAATTAGAACGTTGATATCTGCTGTATTTTAGATCACCCGATTTTAGACGTTTACTTAATATAAATCTAATTATTATTTATTATTTATTATTTATTTATTATTTATTATTACAGTAATAATTAGCACTAACAGAAATAACCTAATATCGGAAATAATTATTCGAACTGGAACATAAGTATTTCCATAAACTAGATAGAGGCATAATTAGTCCTCATCTAAAATGCTATCTTCTTCAATGCTAATAATGTCAATGTCAAATGTCATGTGTAAGACTATATCTAGATATAGTCTTACACATGACACATTAAAATCAAGTTATTTAGGTAAGGTATATTCAGGTATTTCTCAATATCAAAAACTGAACGTCCCGAAAAGTGACTCAGGGATCATAGAATTATGGGTGAAATTCATGTAATTTTCGGAATTAAGACCAATATTTGAAATACACCGTATTGGCTTTTTGGCTTCACTAAAGAAATAGACGTGAATACTCAGGTATAGAGTCATTCCATATAAAATCATCAAATGAGGTCGTAGAGAACCGTTAAATATAAACATCGGTTGACCGGAAATCTACCGATTATACTGTAATTAATAGCACACTAGTTGATGTACATTCGGTGCCCTCACATAAGTATCCACGCGCGCTACGCGGTTGCATATGTGGGGTGGATACTTATGTGAGGGCACCGACTCAACTATAATATCTCATTTCGATACGCTGTAGGCAACTATAATAGAACTTCATACAAATTCTATACTTATTTGCGATGCCGCCTGCGCCTGTGCCGACCGCGCCCCCCGCGCCTGCGCCGACCGCGCCCCCGCGCCGGCCTGCCGGCGTGCGCAATTACATATTTTTGTGTTACATCCATGTTAAGTCAATGAAATTGAATGATGAAATTGTTCCTCCATAGATGATGATGACTCGTAGAAAAAGTATTGTATACAATCGTAACATAATTAAGTTTTTCAATCTCGTACCTTACTTAGGCCACTCATTTTGGCTATGGAACCCTAAAAAAACAGTGTTGGCAAAGTATAAAATTCAATAAGAAAATTTTATAAAAAAGTGGCACTTAGGTACCTACTTTGTTCCATAAGAATCAGCTTTATTTGTGTTGTGATTTTGTTTTTTGTAAGAGATATATTTTTTTCAAATCAGCAGTTCTTCCTCAAGACCCTCATGACAACCGCCCCGCTGGGAGCGAGACGGAAAACCCCGGGTTCCACCCCCTCAGGTTGCCTTCCGAATTTTGAAAGAGGTTGTCATCCTCGCACTCGCAGCCACCAGCAGTGGCAACCCCCGGCCCGTCATCATAGGTCCCCTGCCTAGACAGGGTACGGGACCGCAGTTTTATACAAGACAGCGGCATTCCTGTACCTTGGCGGTGAGCGCCAGGTCCGAAGGGGTTGCAAAATTTCCGACTTTTTTCAATAAGTACATACTCTACACATTTGATAAATGTCCGACAAATATTGACAAATAGGTATTGACACTTTGGACATTTATATTTCTTAAGATATCACTAACTTAAAAGTAAAATCTGATGTGGTGATAATGTGTTTCGTACATGAATGACGATACAGTGGCCCCCGAGATCACCTGATCTTACTCCATTTGACTTTTTCTTTTGGGGTCAAGTGAAACGTTTAGTGTAGGTACACAAATCAGGACAGCGAAATAAACAATGTTCACGAATTACGAGACTCAATTATCGTAGCATGCGAAATAGGCCGACGAAACGAATACGTCTTATTAAAACTGAAAGAAAATTTAAGACGTCGTGTGTTGTTGTGCCAAGGCCAACGTGGTGGACACTTTGAACAATTACTTAAGGTTATTTTGATTTATCGTGTAATTAGGCTGATATTGACAATCGTTGTACATTTTAGATTCCAATTTTTTTAATACGCCAAATAAACTATTATTTAAATAGTCAGATGCAAAAAAAGTTTATTTTATTCTTGAACTTGACCTAGTTTCTTGCCTGTGGTGCCCTGCGTGTCGCATCCACCCCTCTTCGACAATATACCTATAGATCTAAAATGTCTCCAAGGGGTAGTGAGTTGAACATACATATAAAAACCGGCTAAGAGCATGTCGGGCCATGCTCAGTGTCGGGTTCCGTAGTTTACCGTCCGTCACAATAGGCAACCTTAAAAAGTGTTTTAATAAATACACCCGACCCGACCCTATCAATTTCGGAAAAATCTTAACAGCGTGAAGTAAATTGGGTTACTAATTTATACAAACTAGACGGATTATGTGTGTTGGGTTTCGTGGGTAAGTTTTGATCGCGCGAATCGATTTGAATCATTATTTTTTAATTAGAAGGAAGGTAAGTGCGGGACGACAAATTAAGTACTCAAGATTTTTTTTTTGCATATACGGTTAAATTACAAACTTAATTTAGAAATTACTTAGTACAATTTTTCAAAAAATATTCAACTAATCAAGTTCAAAATAATGTTCCAATCAAGTTCTTATTAAGTTCTACTATTGTAATTTTTTTCATATTTTTTTAACTCATAGTTGAAAAGTTAGAGGGGGGGGGGGGACACATTTTTTAAACTTCTGGAACGATTATTTCCGAAAATATTAAGTTTACGAAAAACTGTTTTTAGAAAACCCTCATTATTTTTAAAATACCTATCCAATGATATGTCACACTCTAGGTTTGAAACGAAAAAAAAACACCCCCCACTTTACATGTATACCCCAAAAAAAAGATTATAACCACTTTTTATTTGACCACTTTATTGGCGTGACCAATAAACATTCGTACAAAGTTACAGCTTTCTAGCACTTACAGTCACTGAGATTATCCGCGGACGGACGGACGGACGGACGGACGGACGGACGGACGGACGGATGGACAGACAGACAGAGCGAAACTATAAGGGTTCCTAGTTGACTACGGAACCCTAATTAAAAAGTGGCAACGTAGTAGTATCGTCCCGTTTTCTTACATTTATTGATTTGAAAATTTGACTGTGATTTTGACTCTAATTCATTTCTCCCTTTTTCTGTCCCACTGTACCTAGAATATTCTTTTTTCTGTAAAAACGTTATCAAAATTTCATGGAAATCTTATTTTTCGCAGATTTTGAAGTTAAAAGACTCCAGAAATACTTAAGGGGAAAAGGTTATGCTGGCTCACATCTCACATCTCTTAGCGCCTGCCTACCATCAGGATCAGGCGAATCATATGTTTATTTTCCACCGACAAATCGAAAAAGTCAGGAAATTGTATTAACCTTATCCGCATCTAGAAATACCAAAATAATCGAATAAATTACCTTCCCAATTTAAGCTCGAGGTCGCATAATTTATAGATTTACTAACAAAATACTTAGTGGCTTATTCGTAAGACAACGCTCGCTAGAGCGCTAGACAGACACACATCGCCTAATAACAGAACTTTTATTGGCACACCACGCGTAGCCTAATGTTTTATTCATACTGACAAATGCTTGCCTAGTAAATGAAGACCTACTTCTTAATAATAACCGCATCACACATAACAGTCAATTTTATCGTATCTACAGTGAGTTTATTAATATCTGTACGTTTCTTCATCTTCATCCCTTGTAATAAAAAAGATAAAAAAATGTAACTCGACATGTGAACTCAAGTAAGAAATGTATGTATACCGTCCATCTTTATTCCTTATGGTCTATAAAATTAAAAGTATGGCTAACGAAAAACAAAGAAAATTATGGCCCAGTATCAGCTGCACAGCAAATTGATTGCGTAGCAAAAAAATAAGAAAACGTTTTTGTGAGATACGTCTAACGCGAGTAATTGAGGGACTAAGTAGTTATTACAAAAGTACCGCTGATATAAAAACGAATCCATTCCCACAGTAAGCTCAATAAGGGTTGTATAGAGGCGATATACTTACATAATAGACACATTTGTACATCACATACATGCACGTATAACATTCAAAACCCAGGTACCATTAGGACATGCATAATTATGATTTACGTGTTAAAAATGGTTAACACAAATATTTGATAGTGTATTGACAACCAAGGGATGAAAACCACCCATTTCTGTCTAATTTGGCGCTCGGATCTATAGTGAGAGCACCGATAAGTAGTTAGTCCGAGACTGGACACCCGAGATAAACTCTACTTTTCATAATTATTAAATACGAGGAAATTCCTTTCCTAGGATTCGAACAGCCCCTCCAGTTTCTAAGGCGGGGTCACAAGTAACTAGGTTAGGGAGCCCGCAGTATAATATTATTATTACTTTGTCCCGAAGTGCCCATTACCGTGCTATTACCTACTTTCTGTGCGAAATTATTGCGTTTCATAGACAGCGTTAATAGTTGGTCGTAAACTGGTTTTACAATGGGCCGTAAAATGCCAACCAGCAGGTTATTTCGTTGCGCTTTGTAAAGTTTAGTAGGTATATGAAGAAAGATACTAATATTGTAGTAGATAGCTAAGTAAGATTTTACTACAGTATTAGTATCTTTCTTCATATACCTACTAAATTTAACATAATATACCTAATACATATTATACATAATATACATAATATACCTAAATCTTGATTGCAATCCGCGTAATTCGCCAAGACGGCTATACGAGCCTCGATAATGCTGTGAAATTTGTTTACTGCAAGGCAACCGTTACTTTTACCGTTTAACTGAGGCGTCTCCCTAGGGTTGAGCGCAGGTGAAGAGGGGTCTTGAAACACTGACATCCCGACATACTGCGCTCGTAATAGGAACACAACAAATTAAAAAAAAAATGCTCGTAATTTTGTAATTTCCTGTCCTGTGTCCTATTTTTAGTTCGACCCTGGCCCCAATTTCACCACGGCGAGAGTGTGACAATACTGACAATTGTCAACATCATTATTACTGATATTACAGGCATCTATGGGCTACGGGCGCCGCTTATTATTATTATTATTATCGTATGGCTTTATTTAGTTAAAAACACAAATATTACAAAAAAGTCATAATAGAAATATTAAAAAACAATTACAATTACAGTTTTAAATCTAGGTTTAGACATCTAATCCCTGGCGTCCGCAGTGACGTATAAATCGCTGTGGTCTCCTGAAATATGTCTCGCGGGGCGGGGCATTCCTTCACGATGTGGGTCGTCGTTTGATCTGACGCTCCGCAGTCACAATTTGGTGAAGATTTGTATCTCCATTTATAGAAGTTGGAATTGCAGCAGCTGACACCCGTTCTTATTCTGTTTAAGATGACCCAGATGTTTCGTGGTTCATAAAAGCCAGGTACTTGTTTTGTTGGATCGAGTTCAGGCTTATTTAACTGCTGCGCTTGTGTAATCCAGCTATCCCTCCATTCGGTATTGACACAACACTCTTCTGGGCCTTGGATTTGAGGGTCCGACCAGATAGGTCTTCGGGATCGGATACGAGTTTCGGGAAGGTTGTCGAGTGTTTTTCTTATAGGAAGCATACCGTTCCTGGTTTTATTCCATTCCCTTGAAGCTGCTTGTGTTCTTCTTATTACAGGCGCCGCAATATGACGAAGAGACAAGACTGGGAGCCGATATAGGGGAGTGGGTAATTGACTACCAGATAAAGTGCGCATGACCCGGTTTAGCTGTGTGTCGACTTTATCCGTGTGAGCCTCCATTTTGTGTAATATTCGTTCAGAATTTTCAAATCTTGCATAAGTTTAGTTTCCCCGCTTTTAAAGTCTTTGATTTGGACGGTAAGAGCTAGGTCATCTGCGTACAGAAATTTTCACATTCCGTCAAGGGAATATCTCGTGTATGTATACTAGACGTTAAAAAGCATAGGGGCCAGAACCGATCCCTGGGGAAGGCCATTCTTCAAACGTCTGTATCGGCTTTCTTTGTCCCCAAGAAGGAACTTTATCTTACTTACTTACTTACTGCTGTGGCGCAGCGACCCGAAGTGGATCTTGGCCTCTGACACTAAGGACCGCCAGGCTTCTCTGTCCATCGCCGTTCCTGCCCAATCGACGGCATAAAGCTCGCTCAGGTCTTTCCCGACGTCGTCGCTCCAGCGGTACCTAGGACGTCCAACAGGTCGTCGACCAGTAGGACGACCCGAATACGCTCTCCAAACTGCACGATCTTCTCCCATACGGACCACGTGCCCGAGCCATCGGAGTCTTGCGGCTTTTGTTTCTCCTACTATGTTGGGCTCGGCCACTAGATCTTCGATCTCTTGGTTCCTGCGTATCCTCCACGAGCCATCCTCTCCGTGAGTGGGTCCCAGTATCTTCCGATAGATCTTCCGTTCGGCCACCAGCAGTGCGTATTCCTCTCTTTGTGTTAGGGTCCAGGCTTCGCACCCGTACATCAAGATCGGTCTAATTATGGTCTTGTATATACGGAGTTTTGTGTTTCTGGACATTAACCTGGATACCAACACTTTGTCATCATTATTATTATTATTATTGGATAAGCTAACAAGTAGTATGTAGTACAAAATGAACTAACAAATTATGGAATAATTGTTCTGAAATAAAGATATTTTATTTTTATTTATTTTTTTGAAGAGCAGCTGTACACCGCAGAGCGTTCTGGATTCGGGTTTGGATTTCCTCTTCCCTCCTGTTGCTGTCAGTGACGATGCATCCGAGATACTTAAATCTATCCACACCCTTGTAAGAGGTTTGTCCCACCGTGAGATCCTTCCTACGAAGAGAGTTATTTTTGTATCGCTTCATATGAAGGTACTCAGTTTTTTCCTGACTAATTCGTAGGCCAACCCTCACTGCCTCCTTCTCTAGGCTCTGAGCAGCCCCACGTACATCCGCCTCGTTTTCTCCCAGAAGGGCTAAGTCGTCTGCATACCCAATAATTCGGTGATTACCGTTCAACTCTACTCCGCCACCAGAAACTACAACGTTTCTAATGACAAATTCGAGCACCAAGTTGAAAAGCATGGGAGAAAGCGCATCCCCCTGATTGAGACCTGTGCCAACATCAAACTGGTCTGTTAGGCCGCCTCCCGTTTTCACCGTCATTATGCTCGTGGACGTAGCGACTCTTATCATCCTCACAAGTTTGTTGGGTATCTTAAAAAACTGCAGAATGTTGTACAGCGACCCCCGATCAATGCTATCATATGCCTTCTTGAAATCAACGAAGAGGACATGAAAGCTCTGGGCATATTCCCACCTCTTCTCCATTATTTGCTTAAGAAGGAATATCTGGTCTACTGTGCTCCTGTTTCTACGGAACCCGCACTGGTAATCCCCTATGGTTTCCTCGGCGTAGGGTTCAAGCCGCGACAGTAGGACATATGACAGGATCTTGTATGCGGTAGGAAGCAAGGCAATGCCCCTGTAGTTTGCGCACCTTTTTCTGTCTCCCTTCTTATGCAGCGGGCATATGACTCCAGTATTCCACTCCGCAGGTTGACGCTCTTCCGCCCAGATTAGCTGGATGATCTCAAACGGGTCAAACGGGGGTCTTATCTTACGGGTTTTAAAATTGCTATAATCTTGGACTTCGTGAAAACAGAGGGCAGGACTGCGGTATTATAGATATCATTGAAGAAATCACTCAGCCATCGGATAGCACGCTTTCCCAAGTTTGTAAGACATTCGGGGTATATGCTGCTTTTCCGCATTTTGTTTTATTTTATTTTAAAGCTGTTGACACTTCCTCCGGGGAGAAAGAGACATCTAAAAGGTCACATTTCTGTTTGGAACGAGCCATAGCTTGATTTTCGAGTTAGGATGAGTTTAGCGAATTGCTTATCGACAGTTGCGCTCTTAGTGATACCGTTTAGACGTCCTGCTATTGCATCCGGATGGGCAGTGCTTTCTTTCTTTTCTGTGGTGTAGGGATAGAACCGGTAGTAGCTTTTTTTTGACGTTCATAAGTGCATTGTAATGTGCCTAAATTGAAAAATAAAGATATTTATCATTTACCTGGTTCTGAAGCACCTCCGAGTTTACGTAATAGTGCCCACCTCTTCCTGCTTGAATGAGTGTGAAGTCCATGGTTTCGACACTTTGTAGCCACTTCTGCCGGCGGCTCTCGTCCATTTTTTTCAATCAGGTCGTTAGCTGTGTCGGCATCCTGTGTAGCAAGAAAGTTTTGGTACGCATCCTGCGTGCCAAAACCATCCGGGATGGACGGGACGGAAGGATGGTGGACCATCCTGGAATGTATTCCTTACGAAATCCTCTTGGGATAGATTTTTTGTGGTGCTGAATACAACCCCACAGAGCCGGTTGTACCTAGTTGGATGCAACGTGCTTAATCCATGTGATGTTTGCTTCCTTTTGTTGCTTATAAGTCACCCAGTTAGTATTTAGTCTGTTTAGTTTGTGACTGCCACTCCCGAGATGGTCACCATGAAGCGTGCGTGCAGTTGTGAACCCATTAGTTAGCTTTGGTGTTCACCGATGTGGCAGTCACAAGATATTTAAGTTTGTAGATAAAAGAAAGCAACACAGATTTTACAATATTGGAAATATAAGAAAAACTAAATAACACAACACTCACCCAAGCGGGGCAAACCAGACGAATAGTGAAGCTGTTTACCGTATATTTTACAAGTTATGTAGTATAAATGTACAATATAGGTAATTATTTAATTCATTTTAATAAAATTTCATTTAGACCTCGCCTTCATTTTTTTCAAGCCCATGACAATTCTATATTTAATAATTTTTAAGAAAAAAAAACCGACTTCATTTGGTTCCCGGTAAAAGTGAAATTAAGAATTTGTTTGAGTTAGCCAGTTTACTTCACAAATATCCAATACACCGCACGTGTACGATTGAAAATTGAGGAGCTTTCTTAATGTCCTAGGGCTTCCATCATTACATTTGAAGTATAATCAAACGGAACTCCCTTGTAGACCTTTAAACAAACAAAATAACAATGTGTTAAATTGGATGACAGACTGTAAATTAACGAGCATATTCATTATGCCATCCCTGATTATCAACATCAGGTCCACTCCAGCAAAATGATGGCCACAGTAAGAAAATGCCTAAGCTAATTATGAACACCCTCTAATCACAATTAACCTGCCGTTCAAATTTGAGGAGTTCTCTGAATTCTTCTAGAACTCCATCATCAGAATATAAATCAAATCAAAAAGATGAATGTCACAACTAGGATAATAAGTAGAGCTAGGTTTATTAACCAGTTCACTTTGCGATCCCTGGTCTTCATCATCAGATCCAGTTCATCAAAATGTTGGCTCCACCAAAACACTGTTTTAGTTACTTAAGGAAACCCTCAAATCAGAATGCATGTGCCGTTAAAATTTGAGGAGTTCTCTCAATCCCTCATGAAGCCCATCATCAAAATAGAACTATAATCAAATAGGACCATCTTGAAGGTATTTCTTTACAAAGAAAAGATGAATGTCTCAAATCGGATGATAGAGCTGGGAATTAACAAGCAGTTCCACTTTGCCATCCCTGGTCTTCATCATCAGGTCCACTCCACCAAATTGATGATGTTCGTAAAGAAATGCTCGAGTGTCTTAAGAAACTACCCAAATCATCATGCATGTGCCTTTCAAATTTGAGGAGTTCCCTCAGTTCCTCATGGATCCCATCATCAGAAATTGATTTTGAAAAAAACGGGACAATCCTGAAACCATCTATTTTCAGAAAAAAAATTTTTTTTTTAAATCTGATGACAGTCCTGGGAATTACCAAGCAGTTCCACTTTGCCATCCCTGGTCTTCATCATCAGGTCCACTCCACCAAATTGATGATGTTCGTAAAGAAATGCTCGAGTGTCTTAAGAAACTACCCAAATCATCATGCATGTGCCTTTCAAATTTGAGGAGTTCCCTCAGTTCCTCATGGATCCCATCATCAGAAATTGATTTTGAAAAAAACGGAACAAATCTGGAACCATCTATTTTCAGAAAAAAAAAATATTTTTTAAAATCGGACGATAGTCCTGGGAATTACCAAGCAGTTCCACTTTGACATCCCTGGTCTTCATCATCAGGTCCACTCCACCAAATTGATGATGTTCGTAAAGAAATGCTCGAGTGTCTTAAGAAACTACCCAAATCATCATGCATGTGCCTTTCAAATTTGAGGAGTTCCCTCAGTTCCTCATGGATCCCATCATCAGAAATTGATTTTGAAAAAAACGGGACAATCCTGAAACCATCTATATACAGACAGAAAAATATTTTTTAAAATCGGATCATAGTCCTGAGAATTACGAAGCAGTTCCACTTTGCCATCCCTGGTCTTCATCATCAGGTCCACTCCACCAAATTGATGATTTTCGTAAAGAAATGCTCGAGTTTCTTAAGAAATCACCCAAATCAGCATGCATGTGCCTTTCAAATTTTAGGAGTTCCCTCAGTTCCTCATGGATCCCATTATCAGAAATGAATTTTGAAAAAAACGGGACCAACCAGGAACCGTCTATTTTCAGAAAACAAAAAAAAATTTTAAATCGGTTCAGTAATGACGGAGTTATGAGTGAACATCCATAAAAAAAAAAAAAAATCAGTCGAATTGAGAACCTCCTCCTTTTGAAATATTGAAGTCGGTTGAAAAGTGATGTTTTGCCTTACCGGCCAGTACATACATCAAGAGCGAGAGTTTACACAAAAGTTTGATAGCAAACCGTTACACTATCTATGTGATGTTCCTGGATGGCAATCACGTCAATGTCACAACCTAAATGTCACGACAAGTAGTCACATTTAGGTTGTGACAATCCCCTTAATATTAATTTGCAGTAAAAGGACAGAAAGCCCTAAAATTTTAGTTAAGAGGCCCTTAAATATATCAGGGCATAGACGATATTCAAAATTATTACAATATAGCTGGGAGGCTCAGAAGGAGCGAGTTCAGCTTGCCAGGAACAGTCGGAATCTTTTAGCCATCTTCTAGAAAGCCTTTGCCCGGGGTGGACCACGAGGGTAGATTGGGACCAATTACCACGCTTACTGTTGTGCGGGCTGTATGCTTGTTTGCCGCCAACATGTCATTTATAAATAAAAAAATCATTATTAAAAACGAATACTTGTGTGAAGAGTTTTTGGCACTTGTTACAAGAAACACGACAAGTGTCACGAAATTCCGACACGGGATCATTCTCATGTCAAAAACTACCGATTGTTTTTAAACACTATTAGTTCTCGTCACAATTATCAAGTCTACACCAAGAAATTATCTTTTTATTCGATATCTAAATTATTGAAATGGTGCAAACAAGCACATATCCCGCGCAATGGTGAGCGGTTTCCGTAACTTGTGGACGCTCGAAACGCCAATAATTCAGTCATTTTAGAAATTGTCACACTTGTCAGCGTGGTGACAGAATAAGGCATGTTCACGAAAAAAAGTAACCACTGCCTTATATTTCTAATTTTTTACATGCAACCATACCATACCTACTTTCCATTAATGTTATTAAAAAGATGAACTCTTCGCCTTATTCTGTATTTTATTTTTGTCAATTGCTCCATATTCATAGGTCTTTATAAATATTTATTGTATTTTACATTTTGGATCATTTAGTTCTCTCATTGCTCATTTAGTTAAACTATGTATGTAATAGTTTTAAGTGCAGAAGCTTCTCTCTCCTACATTTGATGCTTAGCTTGTCAAGCATCCAAATTTCAAAAATCCATAGACCATAGATAGGGTTGTCAACATGCTGCCACGTGCTGCGTGGTAGTACAGATTGCTATCATTACTGTTATAAAATTGGAATAATGTTAAATTATTAATAGAATACGTTTTTATGAATGATTTATCAGTAAACCGCGGAGTGACACCGCCGTGATAAAAAGCCGTGAACCTCGTGTCGTGAGTCTTGCTTACCGTTTCGAAACCCTATGTTTTTTTATTATTCCATAAAATCGCACTTTTTCGTGCGATTGATGGGCGTGAAGATTGAAAAATGTATGGAAAATTTAAAGCACTTTTTCTCTCCTATAGGATTGAAAGAGCTCGCGATTCTGAGTAGAATAGAGACTAAAATTTCCAATTTAGCAAAGAATGATTTTTCTACAACAAAAAATAAAAATGCCGTGATATACTTTGTACATTAAGTGTTATCTAAAGCTAGTTTGAAATTGAGGAAATTAAAGTAAGGATGTTGGATTTCGGATTGATAAACATAGAATGATCATTATAAATTGAAAGAGATAATCAGTTGACAATCTCATGACTACAATGGACGCAGTTACGCGATAATTTACCAACCGACATGAATTTTTCATTATATTTAATACCATATAACTTTGAGTTTTAAACCAGACGGAGTAGCAACTGACAGGCCCCCCCCCTCTGCCGAATGGCTTACCTACTGGTACTTATATTTAAAATTTCATTTAAAATTACATATACGGATTACACAGATGTATTTTGTAATCTTTATGCAACGATCAATAACCCACTAATATCCACTTTGAATACTATTAACTTAATCTGGATTTGAATAATTGCTATTTAGATAGCGCCCAGCTGATTCAAGGTCTTAAATTGGCGCTTTTGTCCCGACTAATGCAATAAAACTTTAACAAATAAAACGGCTGGAGATAAGCTTGAGGTATTTAGCTAACTGCGCAGGCTAGACGTGTCGCAGTAATTATTCTTTCTTTGGTCATAGAGCGAGCGAGACGCGTGCAGACTGAGTCTAGACGGTCGCAAACCAATTACGATGCATTTAAAAGGCCGGCGCATCTCACCTTCAGACGTTCCACACGGCTCGTTTGTTGTCCTCTCCTCTCACCGCCTGTCTAGACTCCGACAAACAATCGTGATGCGACTCAGGACGCTGACATTCATTGTGCTAGCGCGCTGCGCTGGTCAATGTCGATTAGGATCGATTCAGATCCCGCGACACACTGCTGAGGTAACCGGCAAGGTCGTCATGCACCAATGCAACGATGCACGATGGCGGTGACATAGCCGTTTTTTTATTTTGTGCGACCTTTACCTGCCTTTTGTATGCACGTGTAATGACCGGATTTTCCCAATTTTAACGAGCGTCTGACTTAAGCTGGCTATGTCAATGTCACGAAAATAAGCTTCGGTTACACAGGTTCGAACTATGCATCGCTTAGTTATGGGATCGGATAATTATTTGGATCAAAATGGTTTAACATAATATTGTTCTGTATATACACTAACTCTAACTGATACATTCGCTGTTGTGATTAAAAATACAATGTGATACCTAATAGGCTAGACGACAAATAATCGAATTAGTCCGTCAGTTAGATTATAAAAAAAAATATTTGACACGTATAATTCAGTGCATTCAAGTTTCGCGTGACGGTAAAATGAGGCTTTATCTAAATAAATCTTAATAGTGACTTCACCAGCCCCATCCTGAAACTTTGCCGCTCTTCATCTTCGTAAATTTTAGTTATTTAGAAAAAGGAAAAAAAAAACTTATCTAATAATTTTAGATAGACTAATAAGTACTGACGGACTAATTAGAATAATAGTTTTTCAACCTAGTCGTCATCCCTATTAAAATCAATAGAAATTACCTACATTAAACCAAAAGCCAAAAATTAGTCAAGCATGAGTCGATTTTCATTAAATTAAGTTTCATTAAAGAGATGTACAAAATAATCGGTGATCAATTCATCATCGATCGATGTGTTATAATAATCTCTTTTAAATTTGTATTTATTTAATCTCTACATCAGTTAAACACAGTTACAAATACAAAATGCGGCCTGGTAATGATAATAAATTATGAGATTATGATAAGATTTATAAGTAAGTTTTTTTCGGAAAAGGAGGCACACTTGTGGCGCTAGTCCGACTAAGTAGCAATTGCCTTGTGTCTTGCGTCAGGTGTTTCTATGTTAAGTATTTGTCTTTTTTCTCAAATTAAGTTGCGCATAGTTAACAATTAATTCTTACACGTCATTTGTCGAGCCAACAACGCTCACTTTGTACCTATACCTACGACTAGTGTCACCTTCTAGTCATAGGTTTTTGCGTCATTTAGCGTGTACGTTGCAAACTTGCAACTTTGCCGTCATTCGAAGGCAGGCGCTATGACTCTGTTCACCTCCAGACTGAGCGCACTCGCGACTTGCGTCTAGACGAATTGCATTATGGAAATTTATATATGTACCTAAACCTAGACAGCCATTTATATCAACTCAAAGCTTATTGTAAAGGATTTTTATGGCGCCCGAGTACTTGCACTGTTATCTCTTTCACCTTTGTTGTTAAATCACCACTTTAATCTGGGATTGGGATGAGTACTCAAAGTAATAAGTAACGAATTTAATTTATAAAATGCGATATTTTTTGAATTTATGGGTTTTTATTTTGTGATCCACACAGTTCTGAAATCTTCTGATAATTGTACCTACTTATGTCTCTTTCATCTCATACCTACCTTAAAGCCATCGAGTGGTTTCATAGCTACTTTAATGACCGAAAACAAATAGTAAAGTTGTCAAAAAGGGATGGTACTAGCGTAATGTCTGACCCAATCACCGTCAATAGAGGGGTGCCACAGGGATCCATACTGGGACCCCTTTTGTTTATTTTATACAGCAGCGATATTATTAAGTGTATTAAATTTTGTAAGTATCATCTTTACGCTGATGATTTACAGGTTTACCTGTCGTTTCACCCTCGTGATATTACTGTAGCTATAAATAAACTAAATGAAGATCTGAAACGATTGTCAGAGTGGTCGTCGGCAAATTGCTTGGTCCTCAATCCAACTAAATCAAAATTCATGGTCCTTGGTTCTTTAAGCAAAGCACAAGCTATCATTGAAAAACAGCCAAATATTATGATTGACGATGTTAAGGTAGAACGCGTTGATGAGGCAAGGAATCTGGGTCTTATGCTGGATACGAATCTTCGTTTCGAAAAACATGTGTTGAACACAGTACGAGACTGTTTCTATCGTTTAAAAATATTATATAACATACAAAATTATCTCTCGGTGGATTTGCGAGTAAGGCTCTGTGAAGCTCTTGTTTTATCCAAAATTAACTCTGAGTCTGAGTCTTGCTGCGTATGGATCTTGTCTTCTCGCGCGATCTCAGCGCCTCTTACAGAGAGTACAAAATGCTTGCGCCAGATTTTGTTTCAAAATACCTCCTCGTTCGCACGTCACCCCCTACTTGAACAGCGCAGGGATACTTAAAATGGCCGCTCGCCAGGAGGTTTTGTTTGCTTGCCTTCTGTTTGACACCATACAAACGAAACAGCCGTCTTATCTATACAAAAAACTGATTTGGTTTACAAAAAGTAGCACTCACCACCAAATGAGAGCTTCGCGTCCGATAGTGTTACAAGTTCCCCAGCATCGTTCTGCCGCTTTTAAGGGGAGTTTTCGGTACCTTGCAACTAAATGTTGGAACAACATACCACCACCACTTCGTCAATTAAAAAGCAAGACGAGCTTCAAAATAAAATATCGCTTATATCTTCTTGATCAACAAAAACTAAAATTTTAAAATGTTGCAAACTCTACTATATAATAAGGTACTAAGGAAACTTTTAACCTTTAAACCTTCCCTCTTAATAAACATATTTTAAAATAATAATAATTAAAAAAAATAAAAATAATAATTAATGACCAATATTCAAACACATACTATATATAAACGCGGTACGCACAGACACACACAAACCATATAAATCAAACTCAAACACTCACAGTACACTTTTCACTTCCATACTTTTAGCACAAATACTTTTCTCATTGTCTTTATTTTATTGTTTCTATTTATTTGTTTAATTTTAAGCGTTGCACGTGGTAGTTGTAGTTTTAGTTTGTAAAGGTCCTGGCAGAATACCAGCGATGTGGCTAGCCGCATCATAATGCTGAGCCAGCGCCTATTCTCTGCCACGACACATGGCTATTTTTGTTATTAATAAGTACTTCTGTTTTTTAGTGTTTAAATTGCATGCATGTCCTTTTTTGTAATTTTTTTGTGCTTTATGCCATGTATGTTGTGGGTGTGAATAAAGATTTTATCTATCTATCTATCTATCTACCTTTACATAAGGTGACTATAATACATATTTAGGTAATTGTTATTCATGTACAATACAGTATTATTTATTGTAGTCAATCGTATATACTTAACACAAAAAAATCCAACCAAATCCGCATTACTCTCGATTCTTACCTCCACGACGCGGTCAAGGTAGCTGAGGACCGCGGAAGGTGGCGCAACATTATTCGGAGAAAACTGATCCATGGTGGATGTCACGACCCTCAGTAATGAGGAATACGATGCACGAAGGAGGTCACACTCTTCCTGTAAAAGTAGGTATGACCACGGTGTTTGCCACTAGGTATCTTCTTAGTTATACGGCTGACATACAATCTAAAATAAATAAAAAACATGTTTAAAAAATATTAATATCTTTGACATCTATGCCTTTCTAAGCTAGACCCAACAGCCCTTCCTTTAAAATAAAAAGCTGTAAATGCTGTAATACAAGGGGCTACGGATTTTACACTAAGTAGGTAAGTAGGGTGTATTGGGTTAATTTTGAATGTCAGAAAACATATAGCAATTTCAAAATGAGACTTAGGATGATGGAGGTGATCTTCCTGACATTTTCGATACTACCTTACATTCGAAAATTATCTCAATATACTCTAATAAACAGTTTATTGCATAAAACAGGGTATTAGCATGCAAAGGGGAACAAATAGAAAAGTACAAAGAACTTATTCCTAAGAGGCCTTTCTTCCACTATAAGTCATATAATATTCATGCAAAATGGACTGGACGAATGCCTCCCGAGTGATCTCTCTGCATACACCGTTCTCATCTAATGCTTCCTTGCTAGGGTAATTTTTACCTTATGGTATGAAAATGTAATATAGCAATGAATGTATATTTATATTTATTTATATGTATATATTTATATATATGTATATGTTTGTATGTTTATTTATTTTATTTTATTTAGTTTGCTACTATAATGGATGTGCTATTTCCACTTCTCTGTCTATTTTTTGCAACGCCTACAGACTTTTTGTTTTTATTATTAGTTTCCGCTACCTAAAGTTTGTCTGGAAGAGATCGCTTTTTAGCGATAAGACCGCCTGTTGTTTGCCTCTTCTTTTGTTCGCTGTATTCTCTGTATTTGCTTCATTTGAGGTGTGCAATAAAGAGTATTTGTATTGTATTGTATTGTATAGCCTGATATTGGTTACTTCATTTTTATTTGTCAAGTAGTATTAAGGCGAGGATATACCGGGTGTAATCGTGTAATCGTAGGCAGTACTTCTCAAACCTAACAACTATTGTTCGACGACTTTTTAAAATTATGTATTCTGTAGGTTTTCACTTTTTCATAAGAACTAAATAGTATTTTCAATGTAAGTACGTTGACATCAGCCTAATTGACGTCTCTTGTCATAGTTCAAAATGTTCAAATTAACAAAATTCGCAGTACATTGCGTCTTCTAACAAACTTTAAAGTGTAATAAAAATCAAATAAAACGTTATTATTAAAAGTCGCTGAACAAACGTTGTTCAGTTTCGGGAGTACTGCCTACGATTAAATTTATTGCTCCTATTATAGGAAACACCTGGTATTTTTGTACCTTTGGCGAGGTATATACAGAGTGGAAATAGATTTTGGGTCAGTGAGGGCAGCTACCAGAAAACTGTATTGGTTTTACAGGTTGCGAGAAAATGGTCATTTTTGCCAAACTTTTTTTTTGATGCCAATCGATTCCATTCCTGTCCAGGATCAAAAGCTAGTATGGGACCAAAAAAAATTTCCGACTAGAAAAGCCATAAATCGAGAAAAACTTTCCCCATACAATTTGTATGAAAATGAAGAAAGTTTTTTTTACGGATATTTTTTTATGTCAATCGATTCCATTTTTATCCAGTAGCAATAGGTTCCTTGGGGTTAACTTTCGGTAATGTACAAAAAAGGCAGAAATGAAAGAAAACGGTTTTAATACATTTACTATGGAGTAAAAGTAAAACTTTATTCTCATTCATCTGTCACCCTAATTCGTCCTCATGTGCTGAATGACTGTATCAAAACACTACAGTACTATAGTGACGATTAGCGTGACAGAAAAAAATAAATAAAGTTCCCTTATTCTCAGTCAAAAACAGTTATGTTTAATTTCTGACTTTTTTGTACAATACCGAAAGTTGACCCCAAGGAAACTATTGATAATGGATAGAAATGGAATTGATTGACATAAGAAAATACACTTAAAAAAAACTTTTTTTATTATCATACAAATTGTATGGGGAAAGTTTTTCTCGATTTAGGGCTTTTCTAGTCGGAAAATTTTTTTTGGTCCCATACTAGCTTTTGATCCTGGACAGGAATGGTATCGATTGGCATCAAAAAAAAAGTTTGTCAAAAATGACAATTTTCTCACATACTGTATGTTTTTTCCAAAATCTGTAAACGCCAATCTTCATTAATTTGAAATCGAAGGAATGTTTCCTAAGACCATTTTCACCTAGCAACACGGGATCTGGTAGCTGCCCTCACTGACCCAAAATAGATTTCCACTCTGTATATTAAAGACCTTGTCAGTACTGTGCAAGGAATAGGTATGTACCAAGAATTTCGTAGGTACTAAATAAGGGTCGCTAAGAATATAGTAATTAAATAATGGCACTAAGACTTTCGATCATTACAGGAAAACTAATTTAATGTTTAAATACGTGAAACAATTTACTAGGTACGTCAGTGAATTATACCAAAGTCATATACCGAGGACATGAGTTTTTTCACTTTTCCTTTTTTTCTAAGAAATTTGAGATCTACTTATCTAAATCTCATAAGCCTTAATAACAAGCAAAGAAAGCTTTGCTTATTATTATTAAGGACTCGGTCAAAAATCATGTGATCATATTTGACCAATTTCAAAAATCGACCATTTATGACACATCTCATGATTTTGAACGAGCCCTAAAGAACAATACAGGATGTTTTGTGAAAACTACATCAGGATGTGTAAAATGTAAGGTAAGTACTGAAATTACTGAAAAGAACTAAAGATTTTACTCATTAATACATTACAACATAATTTTTAAGAAAAAAAAACCGACTTCATTTGGTTCCCGGTAAAAGTGAAATTTTGAATTTGTTTGAGTTAGCCAGTTTACTTCACAAATATCCAATACACCGCACGTGTACGATCGAAAATTGAGGAGCTTTCTTAATGTCCCAGGGCTTCCATCATTACATGTGAAGTATAATCAAACGGAACTCCCTTGTAGACCTTTAAAACAAACAAAATAATGTGTTAAATTGGATGACAGACTGTAAATTATCGAGCACTTTTATTATGCCATCCCTGATTATCAACATCCAGCAAAATGATGGCCACAGTAAGAAAATGCGTAAGCTAATTATGCACACCCTCTAATCACAATGATGATGATGTGCCGTTCAAATTTGAGGAGTTCTCTGAATTCTTCAAGAAACCCATCATCAGAATAGAAATCAAATCAAAAACATGAATGTCACAACTAGGATAATAAGGTTCTAGGGTTATCGACCAGTTCCACTTTGCCATCCCTGGTCTTCATCATCAGGTCCACTTCATCAAAATGTTGGCTCCCCCAAAACAATGTTTTAGTTACTTAAGGAAACCCTCAAATCAGAATGCATGGGCCGTTAAAATTTGAGGAGTTCTCTCAATCCCTCACGAATTCCATCATCAAAATAGAACTATAATCAAATAGGACTATCTTGAAGGTATTTCCTTACAAAGAAAAGATGAATGTCTCAAATCAGATGATAGAGCTGGGAATTACCAAGCAGTTCCACTTTGCCATCCCTGGTCTTCATCATCAGGTTCACTCCACCAAATTGAAAATGTTCGTAAAGAAATGCTCGAGTGTCTTAAGAAACTACCCAAATCATCATGCATGTGCCTTTCAAATTTGAGGAGTTCCCTCAGTTCCTCATGGATCCCATCATCAGAAATTGATTTTGAAAGAAATGGAACTAATCTGGAACCATCTATTTTCATAAAAAAAATATTTTTTTAAAACGGATGATAGTCCTGGGAATTACCAAGCAGTTCCACTTTGCCATCCCTGGTCTTCATTATCAGGTCCACTCCTCCAAATTGATGATGTTCGTAAAGAAATGCTCGAGTGTCTTAAGAAACTACCCAAATCATCATGCATGTGCCTTTCAAATTTGAGGAGTTCCCTCAGTTCCTCATGGATCCCATCATCAGAAATTGATTTGGAAAAAAACGGAACAAATCTGGAACCATCTATTTTCAGACAAAAAAATATTTTTTTAAATCGGATGATAGTCCTGGGAATTACCAAGCAGTTCCACTTTGCCATCCCTGGTCTTCATTATCAGATCCACTCCACCAAATTCATGATTTTCGTAAAGAAATGCTCAAGTTTCTTAAGAAACTACCCAAATCAGCATGCATGTGCCTTTCAAATTTGAGGAGTTCCCTCAATTCCTCATGGATCCCATCATCAGAAATAGATTTTGAAAAAAACGGGACCAACCTGGAACCATCTACTTTAAGTAACCAAAAAAAAAAATTCAAATCGGTTCAGTAATGACGGAGTTCTGAGGTAACATCCATTAAAAAAAAAAATATAATAAAAATTCAGACGAATTGAGAACCTCCTCCTTTAGAAATATTGAAGTCGGTTGAAAATGCCTTACCACTTTAACTTTTTTAAATCCATTTTTTAATACCTTAAACCCAAAATTTATTTTATAAAAGTCCGAGAGCATAAATAAAAAAATCAGTCGGAAAAGTAGCCAACGGTATTCGGTATCTAAAAATTAAATTTGGCACAGTATTATAATGCTTAACCAAAATAGCATCTCACTAGAGTCCACGCCCTACGACATGTAAAACTGTTTTATTATGATTGCTGTCGATGTCGCGTGCGAGACGCGACATCGACAGCAATAACACAGAATTGCCAATCGTGCCAATTCTACTTGTGTTTAGCTTATTATCGTCCCAGCTTTCGTTACACAAACAGCTTGCTTGCTATGTAGGTACTAGGCTACAGCCGTCGCGTGGATCTTAAAAAATATGTCTGTTTTATTATTTTGCCGTTGGCAGGATCATTCCGATCATTGTACCTAATATTTGGATATATGATGATCCTAGCTATTTTGAGGGAACGAGATCATAATTTAGCGAGAGTTAGATACTAATGCATGTTGTATGGGAACCTTGCACTTTGTGACTATAAGCTGACACTTGGCACACATGACAGTTGATATTTAGGTGGTCTTGAGTGGATTTAGACCGGGAGCCATCGAGAACCATCTGTCGTTTAGTGTAGGGAGAGGGGAGAAGTTTGATCCGCCGCACTTAGTTTGGGCTCTCAGTTTTCATAAACCATTCATAATAGGCCTTGTAATATATCGACAATATCGATAACGACAGATGGTTCTCGATGGCTCCCTGTCTAAATCCACTTAGGACAACCTAAAGATCAACTGTGCCAAGTGTCAGCGCATAGTCACAAAGTGCAAGGTGTCGTGCAATAGAACCCCGACTTATTTATATACCCAGAGCAACAAATCCATCTGCTTTACGCACGGGTCGGCCCTGCTTGGGTTATTATCATTTCAACAGTCTATCGCCTACTGCTAAGCATATGGGTCTCTCTTCTAGTACGCTACTGGACCCGTTTCGGAGCCAACCTTATCCTGAAGTGACCCGCTATTAACCACCGACCGGATTATTCGCCAGTCCACGGAAGCGGCCACCAATTCGTTAACTTTTTGTTCCTTGGGCTTCACTTTCCTTCGGTAGGTACAATAGGGATGACCATTAGGTTGAAAAACTATTCATCTATTTAATCCGTCAATAAGATTATCCACAACTATTAGACACGTATTTTTCCCTTTTCAAGATAACTAAAATTTACGAAGATGAAGAAGCCTGTTATGATAATCATATTAATATATATTTTGCGCATGCAACTAATTCGTGTTTCCGTCTCGTCGACAAACGTAACTTTTCACGATAAAAACCCACTTTCAGAATGCTAGTTTTTCTTTAAGTATATACATTATATTTAATTTTAAAATAGGATATATACCTACCTATTGGATATGGGTCTTCATACGCAATATAAAATTAATAGCCATTCTGACAAGAACACATTAATATACGATGTGACGAAATAATAAAATAAAATAAATAAATAAAACGTTCAGTACTGATATGGTCGTATCGTATTATTGTAACATTTACATACAAGTAAATAAGTAACGTAGATAAGCAAGCTTGGAGATTTCAATAAAAACATAAAAGTTAGGTTATTACGATCAATGTGGCGGTTTGTTTACATTGTTAGGAAGTTGAATTGATGGCGATCTTAGTTTTAAATATTTCCCAAAATACAAAACTACAAATAAATGCGTTAGAAGATAAAGCCTGCTCACAAAACTTTCACGAAAATTGGCTAAGAAATACGATCTGTAGAGGAGAAAAGCCGGATATACGAAAGCGTTTTTATCCAAACCGAAAGGGAGACCTTCGGTAACGTTCGGTCAAAAAACGCACAATCGCATCGCCGGTATTGAAGCATGCTCGGCAACTAGTGTCGCCGACGGATATGAATCCTTCCTCCGCGCTATCGGCCGGCACTTTTGTTAAATTAGAATGGATGAGGTTTAAAGTGGAGCCGCAGTCTGCCGCGCGTTGTCGCGGGAACACGGGCTACTTGCCCACTGCCATGAACAAAGATTACAAAGTCGCGATGTGAATGAAACATTTGAAAAAATTCGAATGGTCTGTACAAACGTTCAAGTTCGGAGAAACGCGACTTTGTTTTGAAATTGTCAGGTACACAGTTTAACGGTTTAGTTTGACAAATTAGCGCACAAATGTTGCCACAGTTTGGCCAGTGCTTTTCTTATCGATAATATAACATCAGAGCGTGTTTAAGTACCTAGCGTAAGTAAATAAGTAGTTTGACAGATTAAACGTAAAAACATTACAACTGAAATATTATCACTGAAAACTGACTTAAATATAAGTATCAGATTCAACTTAAATAGGTAACTGAATTTAATTAAAAAATATCGCAATTTTTTTTCTTTACTTACTTATCCGACCATATAGACGGAGAGCTAGCGACCAAATCGGTCAAGTGGCTTCAGCTGTATTGAAACTCCGTTAGCTACTTCCCTGACCAACCTTTTCCTATAATCTTCGTGCTGGCAGGCCGCGGGCGGTGGGTGCGGGTGTAGTGGGGTGGGAAAAAAAAAATGTGGGCTCATCAGCGACTTTAATTTTTTTTCAAACAAATGCTCTGTACTCCCTGTGCACCCAAAAAAAATTTCAATCGATCGGGTGGTGGGAAGGGGTTGCCAGCGTTAATTAAAAGTACCAAAATAATAATTTTTTTTTCGATACCTTCCCACCGATATGTTTGCATGGCTATTTTTTTGGGGTACATATTGATTAATCTCGTGTCAGAAAAAAGGCAATACAGTTGAGCCCACACGAAAATTATTATTATTTTGGTACTTTTAATTAACGCTGGCAACCCCTTCCCACCACCCCGATCGATTGAAATTTTTTTTGGGTGCACAGGGAGTACAGAGCAATGGGATGCATGCAATGGGATTGGTAGTGTGAGTACAACGCTGTAGGTCGATATACTGTTATGGACACATACCCGTTATTCCTTATTTTTCTGCTATTCCAGGCAACATTTTGCCTGACAGTCATTTGTCAATTTAGTCCTTCAAACTGTGGATTGACTTTAGTATTGGTGCTTCATAACATAATCATGGTGTCGCGTGCGCGCCACGCCACCAAATGGACGCCACATGGGGCCCTAAGCCCTGGCTCCCACTGGTTAAGAATTACGACCTGATCCTGTTACGCGGGTATTCAAACTCGTGATCGACGCTTGATACTTTTCAGACTATAATCAACAGTTCCACTTTAGCGCTTTATTAAAAACTTCGAAAGCTAAAGCTGGTATTCATGATCACGAGTCCACAGAAGCTAGACAGTTAATAATTCCACTGTAGTTGTTCATGAAATATGAAACTTCAAAGGCAGTACTGGTGTTTATGATGTGGAGTCTATAGGAGCTAGTCCATACGCCACGCAATGGGACGTCGCGTGGGGTCGCGCTCCCTCGAGCCCTGGCTCCCGCTGATTAAGGATTACGACCTGATCCTGTTACGCGGCCATTCAGACACGTAATCGACGCTCCACACTTTTTAGACAGTTATAGTTTGGGCTTTATCAGAGCAAAACCATGAGTAAATTTAATCGTTTTTATTTGCAAAAAATAAAAACGCCCAATTGTAAATAAGTTTAAAATCTTAAAAGGTTTGCGTATATTTGATACATTTGAAGATATCATTAGTCTTTTCCAGGATCCAAAGACCCAATCTCGACGATATGACTAAGTATATAAAACCAAAAATCAATGAAAAAATCGATTTAAAACTAAATATGTTAGAAATATAAATTGATGGACGCACGCTAACATCGGACAGTCTGGCTCGTCCCCTAACACTTCCACCAACACATCTGCCACGTGTGAAGTTTTAACCCCATCGGTATAAAGTTCATAATCGCGTGTTCTGCAGCACATATAAGTTAGTGGGCTGTACACGTGGCATCCGTGACGTCACTTAATGGCAATAGCTCGACGTCGAACAGTCTGCCCGAGCCCCGAGCTACGTACCCGTTGTTATAATCTCCGCGCTAAGATCAAATTCTGCACAATAGGTGGGATTCAAAACTGTACTCTATACCTTTCTGCGAACGGTTAAATGTTGAATGACAACGGTTGTTGACAAAGGGGGGTAATTAGTTGCGGTTAGTGTTGAAAGTTCAAAAGGGTAGCATCACCTTTTCACACTATACGGGAGTGAAGAAGATAGGTGTAGTCGAGATGGGCAGAAAACTCGTCTCGTTACCTAATGACGTTGGTGGCCGCCCGCCCTTCACGGTGCTTGTAACATTTACGACCGCATTATAAAGTCAGGACCGGCGGCATATTATAAATTCACTCTATTGTAACTCATCTCGTGAAATAAATCACGGCTGATAATGTTCGCAGAATAAAAAATATGTTATATTACTATCAGCCATATTTTACGATTATAATGTTAATTTTTTTAAGTAACACCAGTTTATTAAAAGCTTTTTATTAAAGCTCGAAGTATCAGAATTCGGCAACTAGCTTTTAAAGCATTCCAACAACGACATATACCCAGTACTGACTATGTAATAACGAAACCGTGAAAAATATAGCTGGTTCATTTGTGTATTTCAATCAATTGTATTATCTACTCTACCGTACGTACTACTTTTCCTTTGAGTGCAGAGCGTGCTAACTCCATGCAAGCTGCTTCTTACTTATTATTTAAAAAGTAACTTATAAATGAGTATTTAAATCAGGTATGGTAAATCTTAATATTAATATGAATAAGCTTACCTAAAACGTAATTCTTACGAGCTTAAGTCTTGTTTGAGCAATACCTGCTTAGATCTCGTTATAAATAGATTTTAGGCCGGTTCAATACAATACAATACAAATACTCTTTATTGTTCACCAACAAGGAAATAAAAACAATATACATTAAACACTAAAATATAAACACTGGTAGACAACAGGCGGCCTTATCGCTAAGAAGCGATCTCTTCCAGACAACCTTTGGGTAGAGGAGTCAATACACATGGAAATAAGTAACACAAACAAACAATGTATATAAGTAAACCAAAACTGCCGGTTATGCAGTTTCTATCGAGCGAGCACTGCTGCTGATTTCAGTATGGATGTAATAAGTATTTTAATAATGCTTGTACCTTAACGTAGCATATTGAAAAATACCCTAGTAAATAAGTTATGTACAAACATTTTTTTTCTTATTTGCCGAGTAATGAAGAGTAAATATTGGTTTTGTTGTTAGAGGGCGTAGGGTAGACGGGGGTACCTACGTCACCGGAACTTCCGCCTGCCCTTAACCTTGAACGCCGCCGTCTGACCCCATGTCACCCCACACCACCGGCTGCGACCCCCCAACCATCCCTTCCTGTCGCCAACACTGTTAACTGGCCGTTTGTAATCCCTATAGCAGCGACATAAGGTCCTATACTCAGGTAAGATGTTGCTGTTTACCTCACTCACCAAAATGTCTAAACTGCCAGTCTCTAGTATAACCTGAGCTCGACTTTTACCGAAACTATTAGAGGCAAGAGATCAAGATCGCATTTTTTGTCTATGTTTGAGTTAGTCTTGCATCGTGTTCTAGGTACAATTTAAATTCAAATTCTGCAGGTGTATAAATTATCTAAGCGTGATGCATAACGATAATTACATGTCTTGCTGGAATGGTAGAGAGAGTTGTAAGTCGCCCTTTGCGATGGTGTGGGTATTTAACCAAGTAGGTACGGTAAAAAAATCGTGTTATGGAGCTTCTAGAAAACTAGATATTCCCATATTCCTCTGCAATTTGTAGACGGCAACTATTTACAATTGTCTGTCAATGAAAAATTACTGACAGTATTTCAGTAAGTATGAAAACATTTTTATTAATTTAAAATTTTCCGGGAAACTCGTTGGTAAGTAGGTATTATCCCTATTCCCGTCTTGTACATTGCATTTATACGTGTCAAAAAGCAAAATCAGATATTGCTTTAGCCCAACCATTTTAAGCTATATTTTTAATCAATAAATTGCAAATGTCTCTGCTAAAATAGCTGATGATTCTGACTACTTTTTCCAACAGACATTAAAGCCGAATAGAAAATGAAGTAATTTTTGACGGCCTACTAAATAAAAATGCAAGAAATTTATAATTGCCAATGGAACATAGGGAACGGAACAAAACGGAGGGAATTTGTCATAGAACCGGATCGATGGAATGGGGTAGAAATAATTATTTGGCGGGAGGATCGGAGCTCGCGGCCTGGCTGTGCCGTAATAAATTGAAATTTAGACCGCAGGTACTTACTCTGGCGCAGCTGGGTCATGTAGAATCCTAAAAAGCATACACAAGACCCTGAGATTTCTTCTGTCACGTATGCAAAGCCAATTTAATTTACGTCCAAAGGCAGGGACATGGTCATACTTGCGAAGGCCGTAGATAAATCAGATACAGCTGTTTAGAAGCCTATCCATCCTGTCAAGGAGTCCCTGTTTAACGAATTGAAAAATACTCAATGAATCGATTAAAGTTTCACTATATAAAGACTAAGATGGGATTAATAGTCGAATTAACGTTGTCTTGGAATTATATTAACAGGTGTTTTCTTATAATTTTTAATAAACTGCAAAAAAGTCATCAACTGGGCCTTACTTTTCAAAAGTTCTTGCAGATACAAAAGTACAAAACGAAAACACGAATTAATTCTTATCGCTGCGCCTGCAAACTAATTAAAAACCATTTATTCTCATTTTCAAGATTAGTGATGACTGTGCTGGTAATTGACCTAGCTTTTGAGGTATCTTGGTGACAAGGATTAATGGCAATGGTGCGAGGTCTGCGTCCGTGCGCCCTTCAGACACCATGACATTGCAAGGTGAGCTGCAATCTGACCTCTTCACCTCGCAGGTTGGTGTTAAGACGAAGTGGTGACGATTAGGTTTCGTTTATGACATCAGTGATTTGGGGTTCGGCAAGCCTGCAAACTTGTCCGAGTCAAACGTCATACTCATAATAATGGTTTCCATGCCATAAAAACTCTATTTATTCTCAAATCAATATTTTTAGAAAAAAACATTTTTTACAGAAGACGCCAGAAGGACCAATGTTATATTGAGTTTATAGAGTACCTAAAATGTACCACTTTGTCGATTGTTGATAAGGTGACTTTCTAAATTAATCTTTGACATACTCACTCTTATGATTTTAGCCGAAAAACGTCGCAAATATGGGTACTTGGGTACCTACCTATAAGATTACAATATATACAACAAAAATCATAAACATAATTTCTGTAGGTACATACTATTTATATCAGTGCTCGTTTTTTGTCAATCCCCTGCTGCTGTTACAAAAAAATTGTTATCACAACTATAGTTGGAGTTGGACTATATCTGATCAGAATTTTATAATAAACTAGCTTTAACCCGCGGCTTCGCCCGCGTACTAAACGTAATTTTCAACCGGCATACAAAAAAAGAGGTTTTTTTATTTATTTCACGTGCGCTAATTTGGATATGAAAGTCATTGTTGGATTTGAAAATCGTTGTTGTTTTCGAAATCAGCGACCCGATAACGACACCCATATCAAACAAAATAGTTGTAACTGTTCTTGTTTCCCCTTTACAAACTTTGGACCATCATTTTACCCCTACTTTGAAAAATCCTATCTTTGTGCACCCCTTCACCTTATAAGAAACCTAAGTACCAAATTTGGAATATCTAGAGAACCAGAAATAAACCTAAAAACGACACCCATATTGATATTTTGAGATTTCAACCCCATCGCACCCCATCAGGGAAAATTGTATCTCACGTCCGCGTCGTTGGATGTTGAAATTGTTATTGTTTTCGAAATTAGCGACCCAATAAACCAGAAAAACGATACCCATGTTGTTTTTTTACTATATTATTCCTTTTCCCCCTTTTGGGGGTTAATTTCTCAAAAAGCCTGAAACACGTCTTTATTCATTTATCTTTAGGAAAATTCCTGTGAAGTTTTGAATAAAATAATCGAACTAATCTTGTTTCCCCATACAAACTTTGTACCCCCATTTGACCCCCTTTGGAGATGAATTTTGAAAACTCCTTTCTTTGGCACCCCTACGCTTTATAAGGAACCTAAGTGCTAAATTTGGAATCTCTAGAACCAGAAATAGACATATAACGACACCCTAGGGATATTTTTAGATTTCGACCCCATCACGACCCAACAGGGGAGATGGTATTTCACAATTGCCACGTTGGATTTTAAAATCTACGTTGTTTTCGTAATCAGCTACCCAACAAACCATGAAAACGATACCCATGCTGTTGTTTATTTACTTTTTCAACCCGTTTCCCCCTTTTAGAGGTTGTTTTCTTAAAAATCCTGAAACAGGTGTTAACTCATTTATCTTTGTAAATACTCCTGTAAAGGTCCAAATAGAATAGTCCAACTAATTTTGTTTCCCCATACAAACTTTGAATCCCCATTTCACCCCCTTTGGATATGTATTTTGAAAACTCCTTTCTTTGTGCCCCTACACTTTATAAGAAACCTAAGTGCTAAATTTGGAATCTTCAGAAACAGAAATAAACATGTAACGACACCCGTAGTGATATTTTTAGATTTCGGCCCCATCGCATCCTAACAGGGGAGATGATGTTTCACAATCAGTTTTCGTAATCAGCGACCCGATAAACGATAAAAACGATACCCATGTTGGTTTTTACTATATTACCCCTTTTCCCCCTTTTGGGAGTTAATTTCCCAAAAAGCCTGAAACACGTCTTTACCCATTTATCTTTCGGAAAATTCCTGTGAAGTTTTAAATAGAATAGTCCAACTAATCTTGTTTCCCCATACAAACTTTGGACCCCCAAATCCCTTAGGGAGTAAATTTTGAAAAATCCTTTCTTAGTGCACCTGCATACTTTATAAGGAACCTACGTGCCAAATTTGGAATCTCTAGGACCAGCGGTTTGGGCTGTGCGTTGATATGTCAGTCAGTCAGTCAGTCAGTCAGTCAGTCAGCTTCTTCTTTTATATAATATATATATATATAGATAAAGGGAAACTTAAATCGAAAGATTAAAATTTTTGTAACCAATACCATGTTCAATGTCATATTATTAATTTTACCATTTGTTTGCTAAGTATGTGATTATGTCTGTCTGTGTGTGATTATGTAGTATGTAATATCCAATATACACCCTGTATAATAGCCGTGTTAGCCGAATGTTAGGTGTAATTGAACATTAAAAAGTATTGAAAAGAAAATGTAACATTGGAAAGGTTAATGAGAAAATATTAATGCGCATTAATTTTAATGTGCACTGATCCTAATCGGCATTAATATTAATGTGATTCGAGTGACTAAAAATTAACTAATGTTTAGTGTTTCCCTGGACATTAATAATGATTTTTTTAAGTGTGTATTATAAAAGTTATTAAAATTAATAATGCACATGTATCTATATCTAAGCATAAAAAGCCTTGTAATGTGTGTTGTTTAATTTAATTTAATTTAATTTAATTTAATTTTATTTTATTTTATTTTATTTTATTTTATTTTATTTTATTTTATTTTATTTTATTTTATTTTATTTTATTTTATTTTATTTTATTTTATTTTATTTTATTTTATTTTATTTTATTTTATTTTATTTTATTTTATTTTATTTTATTTTATTTTATTTTATTTTATTTTATTTTATTTTATTTTATTTTATTTTATTTTATTTTATTTTATTTTATTTTATTTTATTTTATTTTATTTTATTTTATTTTATTTTATTTTATTTTATTTTATTTTATTTTATTTTATTTTATTTAACTTTACTTTGCCACATTGCAGCATTGGATCTTCAAATCGTTGCTTTTTCCATGATCAGCGACCCGAAAAACTATATAAACGATACCCATGTTGATTTTTTCACTTTTGCACCCCTTTCAGGGGTGCAAATTCTCAAAATCCTGAAACACGTGTTTACTCATTTACCTTAAAAAATACTCCTGTGAAGTTTCAGATAAAATAGTCTAACTAATCTTGTTTCCCCATACAAACTTTGGACCCCTGTTTCAACCCCTTAAGAGGTGAATTTTGAAAAATCCTTCCTTAGTGCTCGCCTACACCATAAAAGGAACCTACGTGCTAAATTTGAAGTCTATAGGACCAGCCGTTTGGGCTGTGCGTTGATATGTCAGTCAGTCAGTCAGTCAGTCAGTCAGTCAGCTTCTTCTTTTATATATATAGATATCATAATAAAATAAGTACCTATGCCAGATTTTGAGAGCTTTTTAGGGTTCCGTACCTCAAAAGAACAAAACGGAACCCTTATAGGATCACTTTGTTGTCCGTCTGTTCGTCCGTCCGTCTGTCTGTCTGTCAAGACCCTTTATCTCGGGAACACATAGAGGTAACAAGTTATAATTACAGGCACAAGTCTGCGGTCCCTTGAAGCGGTGTAAAATCCAAACCTCTACGTCAACGCAATCAATGGCCGTTTATGCCGCATTTCCCGTACGTTTGCAATGGGAATCAAAATGTATAGGGTACTTCCCGTTCATGAAATTTGGCAAAAAGCAAGAGCTTGCTTGACACTTGAAAGAAATTGCTGCACACTGAGAGTTCCGTGCCACCAGTATTTTTAAGCACCTGAGGTCATAAATGGGGGGAGGGGAGGATCCGTTGTGGGGAACCCTCGGTGGGCGAGTAAGACTCGCACTTGTTTAGTTATAATTTTACGCATTAGATATGTTCCTGTTCCTACATAAACAAAAAAGAAGACGTTAACTTCGTGCAACAGTATTTTGGAACCTCTTTAATACACAGTAAATAGGTATATGATATCGGCAGTGTACACGAAAAAATGTTATGTATTATTTTTAACACGACACTCGTATTATGTACAAGAATTGGATATCATAAATGCGAAACCTTTTGGTACCCTAACAAAACTAAATAATAGTAAACTGCATACGGTTGACCTTTGTCGCGCCAAGGACGAATACTTAACACCAGTTCAATGTCAACGAAGATTTAATAATCGCGCAGGCAGGTCAATATCAAACTACATGCACAATGGAGATTCATACAAAACTGGATATAGGGATAACATTCGGATATTGACAATATACCTTTTTAGGGCCACTTGCACCTACCGGGGTTCCGGAGTTAAGCGGATATTTCATATGAAATTTCTGATGCTCCCTTGTCTTTATAATATATTAAATACAATCCAGAACAATTCCCCAAGTTTAACAGTAATCGCCAAAATTAAAGAATAACTTCTAGGTCATGTAAAACAGCATTAATAGCAAAAAGTGTTTATGGAATGGCTTAAAGAAATTATAATAAGCTGCCAAAAGTGATTTTAATAATGAAAGATTTAAAACAATTTAATTTTTATTATATATGTTTTATATTTCTTAGTTATTGCAGCGTACTACTTTCCTTTATCAACGATTTTTTCGGATTCAGGCATGTTTGTCACTTTTGAATTTTTGAAGTTTGATAGTTATTTGGTAATTTAATATCACTTCCCAAAGAATGCTTTGTAAATTATACGAGTAGCTATTTGTATGCCGTGTGGCGAAGCATAGTAATACAAATTTTATATATCTAAGACCTACTATTGTACCTACCTATGTTTAGCAAATAAATAATTTTGATTTGATTTGACATTTAACTCCATTTCAGTGGCTAACGCTGGTTGGTGTAAGTGGTGCTTAGTGAGCCAAAACCCAAAAAAAGGTTGAGAAAAATAAAGTATCAACAAATGTATGGATAAGCTTGTAATACACACACATTACATACCCGTACTTTTGTTAAAAAAGAAATTGCTCTATGACGCTCTATCTAAATATATAAAAGAAGAAGCTGACTGACTGACATATCAACGCACAGCCCAAACGGCTGGTCCTATAGACTTCAAATTTGGCACGTAGGTTCCTTTTATGGTGTAGGCGAGCACTAAGGAAGGATTTTTCAAAATTCTCCTCCTAAGGGGTTGAAACGGGGGTCCAAAGTTTGTATGGGGAAACAAGATTAGTTAGACTATTTTATCTGAAACTTCACAGGAGTATTCTTTAAGGTAAATGAGTAAACGTGTTTCAGGTTTTCTGAGAATTTAACTCCTGAAACCCCTTTCAGGGGTTAATGGGTATCGTTTATATGGTTTTTCGGGTCGCTGATCACGAAAAAAGCAACGATTTGAAGATCCCATGTGGCGAAAGTGGAATATCATCTCCCCTGTTGGTATGCGATGGGGTTGAAATGCCAAAATATCAATATGAGTGTCATTTTTACGTAAATTTCTGGTTCTAAAGAATTATCCGAAACTTCACCGGAGTATTCTTTAAGGTAAATGAGTAAACACCTGTTTTAGGTTTCTTGTGAATTTAACCCCTGAAAGGGGTAAAAGGGGTGCAAAAGGGAAAAATCAACAGGGGTATCGTTTATATGGTTTTTCGGGTCGCTGATCACGAAAAACCATAAAACCTCCTTTTTTGTATGACGGTTGAAAATTACGTTTAGTACGCGGGCGAAGCCGCGGGTTAAAGCTAGTTATACTGAAATGTGTTTTAGGTATCTATCTAAGGTAAGTATATATATATATTTTCACACAGCTTATTTATTGCATTGATACCACCTAAAACTATATTAAATGGACTATCTGCACAAAAAATAATTATGTTTATAGAAGCAACCACTATTAACTAAGCAATCATAATAATATGAGCACCCATTGTAACGGATTACGGATTAAATAAAAAAACCTTATATTTCTTTTGAAACATGTTTTATAGTTCTTATATTTCGTTTCTTCTTCTTTCCTAGCGTTTAACCGGCTTATGCCTCGGCTCAGAAAGCCTGGGGTCCGCTTTGGCAACAATTCGCAAGATTTAGGTGTAGGCGCTAATGGTACGAAAGCGAATTCCATCTGACCTTCTAACCCATAGGGTAAACAAGGCCTTATGGGGATTACTCCGGTTTCCTTTCCTCACGATATTTTCCTTGACCGAAAAGCGATTAGTAAATATCAAATGCTATTTCGTACGTAAGTTTTGAAAAACTTATTGGTACGAGCCGGCAGGATTTGAACCCGCGCCTTACAGTTTTGGGCCACAAACGCTCTTGTTAGAGGCTTAGGTAACTTACTTTTTCTCAAAAAATACCAGTTTCTAGACATTTTAATTTAGAAAACGTCTTATTTTTATAATGGTAATATATTTATTAGTAATAATTTGTCGTAACCTACATCATTAGAAACATGATATCAATTTTTTTATCGCTTTACAGTTACGTAGGTATGTCAATTATTTTTCTACCAATTATTTTAGGGTACCACTTTGAGGGTTTATTAAGTTAAGTGCCATAAGCCAAATTACTGTTATGAATACTTCTTTTCAACTGTCTAAAACAACAAAAAGTACAAGATTTTACTTTACAATTTAATAGTAATAGTTATTTATTATACAAGGGGGCAAAGTTGTTGTTTAATTCTCGGGCTTATCAATAACTGGAATCTTGAGCTTTACGAGGGTCTCAAGGCACGAGAGTTGAACAAACTTTGCCGCCGAGTGTAATACAACATTTTTCCCCTCACTATTGCGAAGAAAATACAGACTACATACGATTATAAATCTTATCTACATGTAAGTTATCTTGGAGAAACCATCAAAAATCAATTTCAAAATTTGTCATAGAGTAGGTATGCTCCTGGTATTTAGATATTACCAACAGCTTACCAAGTGCGAGATAAGACATGATCACATGACCAATTTAAGGTGTGACCTCCGATTGCGCATATTTACTATGGGCATATTGGGCATATAGGACTCACTTATACTGGACTGTTGGTAAGTGATAGGAATTAGATTACTTTGCCCCACATGTGGATAAAATGCGTTTTTCCACGCTAGTTTTAAAGGACAAAACAGCGCTTTCCGAGCTAGTGAGGGGAAAAGTAAATGTTTACTCTGCGCATTTCTTTTACTAACAAAAGACCTACCTAAACTAGGGTAGGTATTACTTTGAGATTTTAGTAAAGTTTAGTCGATTAGTGCCCAGTGTCAAAAAAAACGGTCAAGAGCATGTCGGACCATGCTCAGGGTAGGGTTCCGCACTTTACCGTCCGTCACAATAGGCAAAATTAAAAAGTGTTTTAATACATAGATACCATGCTCAATATGCTTATAATAATTAACATTTCGATGATACTTTCGATCAAACACGTCCCGACCCCTTCAACTCCGGAAAAATCTTAACAGCGCGAAGTAGACCACAGTGCCATCTCTCGGGCGATTTGGTTACTAATTTATACAAAGTAGACGGGTTATGTATGTTGGGTTTTCGGGGCCCGGGGGTAACTAGATCGCGTGAATCGATTTGAATCATTCTTTTCTTATTAGAAGGAAGATACGTGCGGGATGATAAATTCAGTACTCCAAATAAAAGAAGTGTTTGCAAATATACAGTTAAATTACAAACTTAATTCAGTAATTATTTTGTACAATTTTTCAAAAACCGTTCAACCAATCAAGTCCAAAATAATCTTCCCAGAAAGTTCTGATTAAGTTCTAATTTTGTAATTTTTTTCATATTATTTAAACTCATAGTTCAAAAATTAGAGGGGGGGGGGGACATATTTTTTTAAACTTCTGGAGCGATTATTTCCGAAAATATTAACTTTATCAAAAACTGTTCTTAGTAAACCCTCATTATTTTACAAATACCTATGTAATGATATGCCACACTCTAGGGTTAAAACGAAAAAAAAAACACCCCCACTTTACGTGTATGGGAGTTACTCTAAAAAAGAAATTATAACCACTTTTTATTTTACCACTTTGTTGGCGTGACCGATATACATATTCGTACAAAATTACAGCTTTCTAGTACTTACAGTCACTGAGATTAGCCGCGGAAGGACGGACGGATAGACAGACATACAGACAGAGCGAAACTATAAGGGTTCCTAGTTGACTACGGAACCCTAAAAAGTGTCACAAGTTTAAAAAATTACAAAAAGTGTCCCAAGTGTCAAAAAGTGTTAAAAGTGTTACAAATGACAAAAGTGTCCCAAGTAGAATAGAAATCAAGTAAATGAGACATGTCGGTGGAAGTCGCAGTTTTTTTGCTGCAAAAGAACTGCATCGCGAGACTTGCTTATTTCTATATTTAATGTTTTTGATGGGATAATACTTTACCAATTTGTACCAAAGCTTAATATAATCATTAATCTTCTTCGTCGCGTTCTCCCGGCTTATGCTTCGGTTTACTATGATCATTAATATTAGGTACCTACAATTTATATAACATTAGGTATAGACAGTAAATACTAATGTTTTCATTCGTTAAAAAAACAAGTAAGTAACCCTTGTGAAAAATCAGCAAGACAATACCACAAGTTGACAATGAGTAATTAAACGCATTGTTCAAGCAGTTCCACGTGCACACACCCGCATGTTCCCTTCACCTACAGAGAACTAGCCACAGGACTACCAGTATAAAGTCCTTTTGTCTGTAACGTCCTTTTAAAAGAGATGGGCACAGCGGCAACATCCTGCTCTAATCTGGAACACCCAACTGGAGTAGCACCTCCGCCTTTAAAAAGATCACAGCCTAATAACATTATATTCTTATTATATAACCTATTATCGATTATGTAATTAATGATACTTAGAGTAAATATCGACAAAACTAAAAGAAGACGAAAGAGTAGTGAAGACAAGGGACTTGTAATATCTAGAGATTCTAGTGTTAAAAGACTTGGAGTTCTAACGTTTCAAGGCTTTCAAGTGCCTAAAAACTACGGCATCTCTTTACTATACTACCTCGGTAACAATCAAACGTACAGTTAGTACTGTACGTTTGATTGTTACCGTAAAAAAATGTGTATAATTGGGGATCATATTAAAATGGTTAGCAAAACTAACGCGTTGCGTTCGTAAAGTAACAGCCCTCATATTCGCTGTCGTTGTTCTTTGTGGTCCCTACCCTGACACCTGTCACCTTCATTTGTCCTACACCTTCGGTATGATTCAGCCTTATTTACGACGGACATTTTGCTTGGTAATGCACAATGGAATGTCCACTAAAACCCGAGACAAAGCCTCGGTGTGCTGATCGTGACTAACGATGCTACTTTATCATTTTATAGTCGGTACTTGCGGAATTTTGATTCAGTAATGCACCGGAACAGGTAAGGGTTTCGAAATGTTTCGCGAGTTACTGACTGCTAGTCGATTTAAATTGGTGTCCTTGTCACTTAGTCTTTAGTAAACAATGCAAACGATTTCTTACGTTTAAGTGGAGCAGCATCCCTACTTTGAATATATGTAGGTATCTTCATGTGCATAAGATGCGTGAGATACATCGCGCAGCGATTAATGTCGAATAAACATCAAATCACGTGAAGGCACTACAGTTGAATTTAAGAAATATAGGTTGCCTACAAAATTGCATTACATAATAATTAAATACAGGTTGATGCAAAAAGTGATTATTATATCTTTTTGTCTTTTTGTCGTTGTTTTGCAGATTGCGCGTCAGTGTGAAAACAGGATATAGCTACATAAATTAAAAACTGTGTTGACGACGATCTCCTTGTTCTGCTGCTTATTTAGATTTTTTACAATTCAAACAATTTACAATTCAAGCCTTTCGATTCCTGACATTAAAAATAAGTTAGGAATATAAAAATAAGTTTTATTTACAAATGGCTTTAATAATAATTACTAAAAGGATTACTGTGACACTTGGTGTAGATTATAATTATATTATTTATTTTTGCTTAAATGACGAAAACGTATTAAATTAGGTACATGTTTACAAAATATTAGGAGGCGCCTGTATAAGAACGACACTCAATTAGCATTGACGGGAAAACCTCTTTGTCACTTTAATATGCAAGTGTGTCAAAGATAGAGATACAAATCCGCAATCGTTCGATTTTGGTGGTATAGGCCCCGCTCTCGTGAATCGAATCGACCTATACGTTATATTTAGGGTTAGGATTCTGGTGGCATTTTAGCACAAGTAATGCAGTGGAATCGCCATTGTATATTTTTATTTGAATAACAGAATGATAAATCCACATTATGTGGAACTTATAATATACCATTTACATCAATTTTATTTATTTAGTTGACCCTAAAGTCCCTGCTTTTATCTCATTTACCTTTTTTATTACTCTTTCAATTCTGTCAATGTAGAAATCAAGTGACTTTTTTATTATTCTCCAATAAAAAGTGAGAAATAAGTTACATCCATTTTGTAAAAACGTTGCTATGATATTATATTAGATAATCTTTATATAATTGTACAGTATAAGTGAAATCAAACAAGTATTAATTTTGACGTAGTAAGAGACGGTATTTCGAATATTATATGCTATTACTGATACTGAAACTGAAGTATCAGTAGTATACTGAAACTTGTCCCAATGGAAAATTGTTCATTTTATCAATATATCGCGTCCTCTTCGGATATGACACCATATGGATGGAATGGCAGGGGCCAAGCGGTAACAGCAGCAGCATGATCAGGATGGTGCCAAGATACCTACACTCACCATACTTACAGTTCAGGATGACAATACTTATACTCCAGGATGTCAATACTTAACCTCAGAAATACACACTAGGTACGATGTACCGCCCGGACACGCCACAAGCAAATGAAACAACAACTGGGAGATATTGACTTTACTGAATAGAACTAGACTAGACTGGTAAAAAGGCAATAAACTACCACCGGTTCGGAAAATACCTCTTACTGAGAAGAACCAGCAAGAAACTCAGCGGGGCTGATATTGTTTAACTGGAAAATCATTAGAATTACTTGGGTATATTAAATTACGACAAAGCATATTTATTACTTTAAATTATAACATAATCATTACAGATTACAACCAAAGGCATTGTATTCAGTTATACGCAACTACTAGTAATCTAAAAGCACTAAGGATTGCAACGATCCAGACGGATTGATTTTATAACCAAACTAAGGAAACGTGGTGTTATCTGGGCGAGGCTAGTCTGTTGTTAACGTCTGTTCACTAAGGCTGGATTTGACCAAACTTTTTAACCAAGAGTAACGCTTACTCTCGGATACTAATGTCAAAATCCTATAGTAATTTGACGTTACTATCTGAGATTAAGCGTTATTCTTGGAATAAAAATTTGGTAAAACGCAGCCTAAGACGGTCTGAATATTAATGATCATGATTATGAATGCGGGATAGCGAGTAAAGAATAATGAGCACTGAGTCGCGCTCCGCTTGTGCGCTTCTTTTTATGGGAGTCACCTCCCACCACAGAATTCACAATCGGAAGTCAGTTCGACTGACAGGTCTACCAACTTAACAACAGTGCTACCCACCTCGCACCGATCACACCCAAATTAACCACTTGACGTTTCCGTTTCCGTTAATGAAATTAATAAACGCTGTCAAAGTATAGTTGCCGATTTCTAAGTCTGAACTTTTGACACATCGAAATACCCGTAGAACGTAAACGCGCAAGACACTTTGGAATTATAAACAAAATCCCATAAAGATATTACAGCTAGTCATGTACATAAACACAATATTTCACTTTTCATAAACATAATGTGATGAATGTTAAATTTTTTCATACATTAGTTATTGAATATTTTACGATAACAATTTAGCACGCCAACAGTTACGGTCTACGTCGTTTTTTTTTAAATTTAGTGTTGTGACCATGTCTGCTGTTCCGATTCATACAACTGTCTGTTAATCGATAAAAATCGATCTTGTTATCAATAGGCAATACAGTAAAAAATCAAAACAAAACGATTAAAACGAAAATGAAACTAAGTACGATGTGAAAAAAAATAGTGATTTAAAATAAGACAAATTAACTATGAAGGTTTTTATCTTACATTTTAAGAATTCAACAGTATTGATTTCTGAACGAAACTAAGATGACTTTGGAAAAAATTGTATGACAAATGCGCAGTTTGCGAAGTTTCTCGGTCTTATCAAATAGAAATCCGTAGTAGTAAAATCGAATCAAACAATTCATCGCTAAAATCAATAATCGCTGAATTTGACAAACGATTTGTCTTAGCCTCATCACTAAGTACGTCAATACTCAAGTGTCAAAAGTTCAGACTTAGAAATCGGCAACTATAGTTCGGCAAACGGCCGCCACTGGGCTTGCGTTTCGTAGTCAATAGAATTCTCGTACTAATGACTTCTGTCTCCGACAAATATATTATGTTTCCATTTAATTTTGCAGGAATATCAATTGTAAATATATCAATTTACTTGTATGAAACCAATCATTTTTTTATACATTATTGAGATTTATCAATAATTTATTAATTCATTCATTCAATCAAAAATATAAAACGACTCCATTGCCCTTTGTTCACCCATTGCCACCAAATATCCCAAGTCTAGTTATATTTTATAACTTCACTTAAATACATTGACGAGTATTTATTATATATATATATATATTTTTTTGTTATTTTTTTTTTATTCCTTCTCTTTTTATACTTTACTCTTTCATATGTAGCACTAACTTGTTTAGCCTAATTTAGGATAAGTTACTAACAAAGATATGGATACATATGGTCCGAAATAAACAATTTTATTTATTTATTTTATTTATTTAAATTTACTTCGGTGCTCTTTCTATCTATATTACCCACAATTTTAAAGTAAGTAAGTAAGTAATCATTTATTTGTATAACACAGGTGATACAAAGGGTGTCAATATACATATAGAAGGAACTCTGTGTCATGCCTATTGGCGTACAAAATTTCAAATTTGCGACTTAAATATTACAGAATGTATGTCAAAATGACATAATTAAATGACATAATTAAATTACGACTTAAATAATACAGAATGTATGTCAAAATTACATAATTAAATTACAATAATAATAGATAAATCAAATTCAATAACCATGCTACAATTATTTAATAGAAAAGAATTAAGTCGATATAAAATTTGCAATTAAATGTCATTTAAAAAATCATTTATAAAGTACCTTAAAAATCATTTATAAAGTACTTTAAAGAAAGGTCTATTTATAAAGTACCTTATTACTTGGCTTTATTGAAGCCCCACATAGCCAATATACCGGGCGCCAAACGGTCGATTGTGAGCTCGAACTCGAGCAGTCATACAAAAGGTACCTACTGATTGCTGTCTTTCAAAGTGACCGAATATTTTATAGCAGTCACCTTGCTCGCTTGAAAGTCTGCCTTCGAAGAAATCGAACAAAAATATTGTTTTTTACCAATATCTACTATTGCTCAGATAAAATAAAATTTAAGCTGCTAGATGTTGAATGGATAGCTTTTAGCAATAATATAATCTAAATAATGTTCTTAATAGTCAACAGCGCACAACTCCAAGCAAATTAATTTCTTAACCGCACTTCGACGAATATTGAGGGGATGACATGTAATTGAGTTAACAAAGTGATTTTGATTTTTAAGTTTGTGCGTTACTACTACAGGGTACTAAGTGGTTAGTGGTAGGGTAGGGTAGGTACTCCAACAAGTTATAGCCACAAAATACTAGGTACCTAGTAGAGGGGTTAGATTGTAATATTAAATACTACTTATAGTAGTATATATAGCACCTGCTTAATAAATGCCCTAGGCTTTTTTCCATGCAACATGACTATTGACTATGGTGTTATTTGAAATGGTGACAAGTGGAATTTAAAAATTTCATTTCATTTCATTTAAAAAATTAATGAGAGTGAATTTTATGTAATATTGATATAGCGGACAGTAAAAATATCAGTAATGTATATGCTGCAATAATTGAAAGTAGTGGAAGCCCGCCTTCGATGTTTTCCTGATTACGTCAGGGCGAGAAGCGGCTACTTCAAAAGAATATTAGTTAAAGTATACTATGATAAATTAGTTAAAGTATTATAACTAAACTAAAAAACTAACGCCCAAAATAAACTAAATTTCGATCGGCATACATACGTTCTTTGAAACTTATCAAGACTGTTCGTTTGATAAGTATTTGAGCGACTTAAAGACTAAAAGTAAACGTTGCGAGTTCGATTTGCTGAATTTCTTCATTAATTTCAAAATTCGATGCTTGTAAAGAATGTTTGATGGTTTAGGCTTAGGTTAGCTCCAAGTTCTTTACGATTGCGACCCCGTTTGGCAGATAGTGCTTTTAGAAGTTGGCGTTCAGAATTAACTGTGCGCCAGAAAAAAAATCTAAGGCAAAAATTTTCAAGGCAGAAAGCGTTGCTGTCTACACCGCTGTCTTGATCGTTTTTGGTCGTACGAAAGATGAACACGATGCTCGGTTGCAGAAAGTCTTTGACAAAGCGATTGTAAATGGTGTTAACTTAAACAAAGCAAAGTATGTTTTTGACACCAATTAAGTACATTATCTTGGTCATATGTTTAGCTAGCGCCCAAGAGATGCGCCCGGATCCAAAGGGAGAAAAAGCAATATTGACATGCCGGCGTCGGCCGTCGAACATAACAAAGTCACTTTGTTAACTCATTTACATGTCAGCCCCTAATATTCGATTCATTTGCTTACATTCGTGGGCTTATATTTCTAAACAGCATTCTCTACCAATCAGCCATAGAGTAAAGCAACAGCATATATTAACCAATCGAGCAAACAGAAGAAAATATACGTATGTAGAGGTATATTATCATTATTACTTTTATAAAAATGGAAACATACAGCAATCGTCTTCTCTACTTACGTGTTATAAATAAGTTACATTCAGGAACATTTCAAGTATTCAAATAGGTAAAGATAAATGTGATGCTTGTTCAGTTTCGGTAATTAGGTGATTGCATATTTAAAGGTACTACGTACTAGGGAATGAAAACCGGGTACCCGGGTAACCGAAAAAACCGGGTACCCGGACTCATTTGGGCTCGGTTCTGAACCCGGTTTCGAACATCAAAAACCGGTTTTTAACCGAAACATTATATTTTATAAAAAACGTAATATTTTCTTCAGATTTTGCTATTAAAACAAGTTTTTGAAACAGATTGTATTGTATACAGTAGAATCCGATTAGTACGACTCCGCATAAAATAACCAAACGTTTTTAGCGACGTAAATATAGGCAGATGGTTGGTTTTCATACAAGCCACTATGAAAGTGCTCCCGTACGTATTTAGTACGACTGCTTATATTGACGGACCGTTTTCAACGACGGGATTTTACACGAAATAGTTCGGTTACAACGATGACGTGCATTGGAACCAAACAATACCTACAAGAAGAACCTTTGTTTAAAGCGAATGTTCTAAAACTTAAACTAAGGCGAGTATTCGCAGGCTTAAGCTGCAATGTATTCTGGAAGGACGAGTAAACATGTCTGTGGTTCAACTATTTATTTCGCTAAAGAGCATAATATTCTTAATTTCGATTGTTCGATGAGTTCATAATAGAATAATGGTTCAGAAATCGATAAACAACTTTAAAATTGACAGGATATTTAGTACGACTTTCGGTTAGTACGACGTAATATCGTCGGTCCCTTCGACGTCGTTATAACCAGATTCTACTGTACATAAATTATAAATCGAAATAGATGTCATATACTAAAGAAAAAGACCAACACCGACGAAGGCCAATCCTCGGATTATGGATATTTCGATTTATAGAGATAAATTGGCCTTAGTGTGGTATGCACTGTCCAGAATATCACCCAGTTTTATCTTTTGTAAATATTGAACTGCCTACTATGGATATTTCCATTTGATTCTCGCGCAGGGTGTGGATCTCTGGTACAAGACCAAAGCTGCAATTTCCTAAGCGCTGGCTCGCCAAATCTAGACGGTAATAAAAACGTAATATTTTCTTCAGATTTTGCTATTAAAACAAGTTTTTGAAACAGATTGTATTGTATACAGTAGAATCCGATTAGTACGACTCCGTATAAAATAACCAAACGTTTTTTAGCGATGAAAATATAGGCAGATGGTTGGTTTTCGTACAAGCCACTATTAAAGTGCATCCGTATAGTACGACTCTTATATCGACAGACCGCTTTTAACGATGAGATTTCATATGAAATTGTTCGGTTACAACGGTGACGTGCATTGTAACCGAACAACGCATACAAGATGGAAACCATTGTTCAAAGTTAATGTTACAAAAGTTCTAAAACTTAGGATTTCGTCTCGATATTTTATCAGCAATTTACAATGGCTTAGCTACAATGTTATCGAGTAGTACGAGTAAATAGGTCTATGGATCAACAATTTCATTCACTAAAGAGCAAAATATCCTTAATTATGCTTGTTCGGTGAGTTACATGAACTATTATATAATGAATAACATATAATGCATGTGTGATTATTAAATAAATAAAGAACCTTAAAATGGACAGTTTGTTTAGTACGACGCAATATCGTCGGTCGCTTTGACGTCGTTATAACCGGATTCTACTGTGTTCATTATTTGTGTTTTCGACGTGTTACTTCGACATTTACTTTTTCTGTCTTCCCGAGATAATAACAATAAAAATAATTTCTTCTTTTTTTAATCAATATTTCATTGCTATTTAAATGCAACCGGGCGAATATTTTTTTCTTATCTAATCTTTGGCTAGCAGTGTAATTTTTTAGATTAAAAACAAACATGAAATAAAAAACTTAGATTGCTTCCATTTAAAATAGCCGCTATTGTTTCTATGTAGTTCGGTCTGCTACGGTACGGTCACGTCACGTTTAAATATATATACGCTTCGGAACTTCTTACGGGGAAGAAGGTTCAAAATTGAATACAGGTACATAGGTATATATTTATGAAGCCAACCGTACCAGTTCAATTTACCAACATTTATTTGCATTCCAACTCATGACCAGGCCAGTTTTTTTGTTTAATAATATTTATTGAATGTTAAAAACCGTCCCGTGAATGTCAGGAAGTATCGTTGAGGATAGTGACACTTATGCAATATTAAAAAATGGCTTATAAAGTTACAGAAAAAAATAGTCCAAAACCGGTTAAAAACCGGGTACCCGGTTTTGAGCATTGACATTTCGGTTAAAAACCGGGTTTGGATTTCGGGCGGTTTTTACAAACCCTACTACGTACAGGCTTTTGCATAGTGCAATCAAGTTTAACAAAAAACCTTTAAGCAACTTATTGTGTCATACCAACCGGCACCTCCTCGAGCTTTACACTTTAACACCAGCCAATTAATACTATGTTATGGCATTGCCATTTCAATTGCAGCCGTTTATTCCATCGGCCGGTTTAGGAACACTTCCAAAACTGTTTAAATGGTTACAAGTCTATAAAGTTGTGAGGTAGATATATTGTTTTGGAGCGAGGCGAGGGGCTCAGCGGTCGCCGCGGGCGACGCAAGGGCGTCGCGTCGCATGCAGCGCCCTTGTGCCCTTGTCGAGTTGCCAGACGGTACATGCACCCTGCACCCGCCTGCACCCCCCTGCGCCCTCCCACCGGCCGACTCCCACGCCGTGATGCTGCATTTTAATAACCCTTATGACTTGCCATCCCAATCGCTGAAACTGATATGTACTTATACTTGTCTGCTTTTTTGCTCAGACTAGAGGCTTGAGTGAGGTTCGAAGTTGATGACTTTTTAAGGTTGTTGAGCAGATGAACACAGGTGGCTTCGCGGTCACGCTGCGCTTTAATGTGTAATGATCCTTTTGTAGGAGCTACAATAGACTGCATTTCGTTTTTATGCTCAAGAATTATGCCTATCAAGTCAACTTTCATCACTTCTTTATGATCAAATATAGACTAATTGAACAAAAATATTAAAATTGGAGTTACCCTAACATCCTACATCATACTTCTTTATTTGTATGTTAATTTGTTGTTATGTTATACGGTTCAGTACTTCACAATGATATTTAACATAAAATCTGCCATTCGTTACTCCTTTTTGCAGTAAAAGATTGAAAAACGTAAGTCAAAATTCTACAGTAGATAAAGTAGGTACAGTCGATGCTAAAAATACTCTGAATCGCAGGTGGCAACTACGCCTGTCGAGCCTCTAGCCTGACGAACAACTTTTCTTACTCCAATGAAACCTAAAAAACACCAACTTGCGCTGGGCTAACGACCAGAATTAAACATTGTTATATGTGCCCATTTAGTAAAAAGATAGCACTCTTTCGGTTTTTAATACCGTTAAATCTTTATGGCATTAGCGCCTTATAGTTAGCGACAAAGTGGTACCTTTTTCAAAAACGATCTCTTATATCCATTTTAAATGTATAAAACGTTATTAAACGTTACGAAGACTGGCAGACAACACACATGTCAAGCCATTATCCCCCTTATTCATAAACAAATTAACAGACGTGTTAGTTCAATTATGTTTTCTCTCTTTCTAACAAAAGCAAATGTCAACTGACATTTGAAAACATTTATTTTAAAATTATATACAGTAAGCGTAACTTACCTAACTATCGCAATATCGTTGTATCGCAATGCTGATACGTTGTGCGAGGAAGCCACCAGCTCTTTGGTCACCAGTTACATCTTCCAGACGTTTCGCGATTTCTACGAAAAACTTGCGTGCGCTGGGACCCCATGGACCAAAAGTTTCGACCCCGAATGGTACAAAAAGCTACTCTCTGCCCAGGCTCATTAGGGTGAATATCCCAAGCAATAGAATTTGATGGCAAGACTGAAAACGCTGGTGCAGAAAGTCAAAATAGTCATATACAATTTTTTTTTGGAAACATCTATTAGCTATCGACCTCGGGCAATAACTAATATTAAAATATTAAATAATTTAATAATTGAAAAAAAATAATAAAGGCCCATTTTTTCATTCAGGTGGGTTGTCCGGGACCCAGTTATTCTTGTTTAATGCGGCATAACTCGAAAACTATACAAGATATCAAATTAGTTTTTAGTTCATTATAATACCATATTAATAAAGAACCCTTTAAAATATTACTTGCTTACTAACTCTTTAATAAACCCCCTTATTATGCGTAAAGAAATTTGTCCGGCAAAATAATCCTTATTACCGCGGACAGATTTCATCGACGTTTATTGGCTATGTTTGACTTCGTACACCCCCCGTCTCCTGAGCACTTTGAGGAGTCAGTTGTGCCGTGGCTCTCACCGCAAGAAGATGTCGACGTGATGCTGAATAGATCCGCTACACACGCGAGTCACGTCATTTCGATTAACGGGGACAAAAAAAATATCATTCCGGAGTTTGCTATATGTTTTTTGTTTCATATTTGTTATTTTTCAAATATTTACAGATCGTGTATTTTGTACTTGTGAGTTTAAATGTCGCGATAGTTAAAGAATGTGGGATTTAGTTATTTTTTTATAATTTTATTTCACCTCGGTTTATCATTCCACCAATTTCATTCCGGTGTTTTCGGTGTAGTAAAATGGCTTTAATACCCACCAGAATGAAAATAACACCGGAATGATATCAAAAGTAGCTTCACTTTTGTGTTTAGTTTTATTTGGGGGCACTGCCATGCCCCCGCCAAGTCCGACAAAATAAGATTCCGGCTGTATCATATTTTTCTACAAGCCATTAAACCTCATGTCGTTTTATGATGGGTAAAGCTAGACCCCTGAATTTGTGGTTAAAAAATAGGCATTGACATCAATTGGGTGTTTCTCGGTAAACTGGTAAACACCTGTATTTGGCAAATTTTGACAAAATTACTCCAAGTAGGTAATTATTAATCAAAACTATTTTTCGAAAAACACTTCAGTGATGTTTATAGTACCATTCTTTTTTTTTCAAATGTTTTTATATTTATTTATATGAGCCTAGAGTGTCCCACTGCTGGGCAAAGGCCTCCCTCCTTTCTTTCCACGTATCTCTGTCTTGCCCCATCTCCCACCAGTTCCTACTAAAAGCATCCAGGTCGTCTCGGCATCGCCGCTGAGGTTTGCCGCAGTCCCGTGTTCTATCATGTGGTACCCACTTGGTTACTGTTTTAGCCCACAACTCATCGGGCATACGGCAAACATATCCAGCCCAGTCCCATTTCAGTTTGGCGGCTGTTTCTGCTGCGTCGGCTATTCGGGTCTTCGAGCGTAGTACCGTACATCTGATGCGATCAGTTAACTTTACGCCAAGAATACTTCGCTCCATGGCTCGCTGGCAAACCTTGAAGGTGGATTTCTTAACTTTTGTCAAAGACCAAGTCTGTGCTCCGTAGGTCATGATGGGAAGAATGCATATGTCCAAGAGTTTATTTTTTAAAGATATGGGAAGGTCACCCTTCATCTGATCATTCATAGACCAATAGCTCCTCCAGGCATTTTCCCAGGCCCAGGTATATATACTCATCGACATATAACATTGCTTCACCATCTACTACCACTCTGTTGTTTTCGAGGAGTTAGTCATGACTTCATGAGCTTGGTCTTTGACATGTAAATAAGTGATAACTAGTAGTAGGTACTAGTTAATAGTTGTTTGATATATTTTTTATTTGTACGCGTTATTGATTTTGTTGTTAACTGTTCTTAAATTGGGTAAATATTATAAAAATAATAAGTGGCTGTTGAGTTATATTTTTTATAAGTTAAAAATATTTTTATTTGTACGCGTTGTTGATTTTGTTGTTACGGACATACAATGCTGTTCTTAAATTGGTAATTTTCCTTTTTTTATCTCAACTCGCTTTTGTCACGGCTCTATGGGCTCTCTCATATTTGGCGTTTTTCGAGATCGATCGTTGACGTCTTTTCGGGGTCTTCAACTTACTTTAAATTGTCCTTATAATTTAGTAAAAGTGGCACTTTTGAAAGAAATACTCGATATGCTAGATTGAACATGGCCATTCGAAATAAATTTTCGGTTAATTATTGAACTTGGCTGATTTTTTGGCACTTCTTAGCATTTTTCTCATTTTAGTGTATAGATATCATTCCTGTGTTTATTTTTCTCATTCCGTTGGGAAAAATGTCATTCAGGTGGAGTGTTATATCATTCCTGTGTATACTTATCATTCACGTGCGAGTCAATTTTTTTAATCTCCGATAATTCTCAAAAGGCTTAAGATATCAAGTGCTCTGTAAGAGGCTTATCAAAGAACAGTCTGAGGTGTCGATTGACATTAAAAGAAACATCGAAGAAACGTAAATAAAGAATTACACCGGAATGACACAAAAAACTAGTACTGTTGAAATTGACCCATTATTAGGTTATTTATTACGTTTTAAAAGTTTGGCGCTTTCAGCCGGTTCGCCCGCTTTTACCGCTTTCTTTTTGTTCGTTGGAGATGGGACGATGCCAGCGTGTCTACGTGGGTAGCATCCTGCACTAGCATCCGTCCCAAACTCCAAGGAACCAAGGACACCCCATCGGGTCTCTTGCCGTCATCCCTGAAAATGCCAGTCGGCTCAAGGAAAGCGGGTACGTTAATAGTGGCAAGAGACCGACGGATTATGTCATTAAGAGACGTATGTCTCGAAAAACGGCCTGCACTTTTTTTACAACACAATCCATGGTATCCCAGTTGATCCACGTCTGCGCCACAAAGACATGAGTGTGGCGCACACACAAGAAAACCCCAGTCGCAAACCAGTCGCTAGTCTAACGGAGGCCGGATTCAAGATAGTACCAGTATTAGGCGAAGGATGGGCATAAAGCCAGTAACCAGCTTCCTGGGATCCGACCGCTAAAAGCCTCGCGTAATCTGGACCTCCAGAGTTATTTAGAAGAGTATTGTAAGTTAAATCGCAGTAAACATTATCCCAACTCCTTTGTGATTCTGGGTTGTCTGGAAAGTCTTTGTTCGAGATAACCGAAAATCACAGCAGGCAATTTTAAAAGCATTTTTAGCAATCTCAAAGCTTGCGATCTTACAGTTTGTGGGCAAAGCCCTTAAAATATTTCCTATGAGACCGACTGTGCTATGAGTGGATGCTAAATGGCCTGGGGATGCCACACTGGAAATTTTGCGAATTCCTAAACCCCCGAACCGAATAGGGAGGGACGCCTGAGACCAGGTTAAGGCTCATCCAGTTGAATGTTTAGAATCGTCTATAAACTAATTTTGATCATATCATCTATAGGTGATAGTAAATTTAGATGTTTCCAAAAAGGACAGCATTGGAGCACATACGTGAATTTAGGGACAAAAAGACAGAATTTAAGAATCAGAAGAGCATAATGAGGGCTAATTTCGAGTAAACGATTCGTGTAACTTTTGAATTTTGATATCGAGTTCGAAATATAGTCGGGAAAAGATTCTTCAAATATATGGGAGCCCAATAGGCAAAGAGAACGTTTGGCTGCTAACTTGACATTGGGAGCCAGATCGTCAAATTTGTGTTTTAAATCGGCAAAAATACAAGATAAATTTTGAATGAAGAGTTCGCATTTTACGAAATTAGTTCTAAACCAATATTTTTCAAAATACTCTTAATAAGAGACAAGTCAGAGAGCACAGTATTCACGTCGCCTCCAAGGTCCCGTCATCTAGGTACCAGACATTGAATTTTGATTTGGATGATTGGAGTTATAGCCAAACTAAAAAATTATGGGCCGAGAGGGTCACCCTGCTGACATCCAACCTCAGAAGATGGGTTATTCGCGGGTGGTCTAGAACGCAAAATGACTAGTGTGTTGTTTTGCCTACATTGCAGTTTACCCAACGCGTAATGGGTCTAAATCTCAAAATGACAAACGCAAAATGACTAGTTCGCATACTTCCTTCATAGCAGAATGACTAAAACGCAAAATGACTAAACAGTTGAGTGCAAAAGTTTAATGGCGTCAAATTGTCCCTATCCGTCCTATTGACATTTATGTTTTTAAATGTATGTTATGTTTGTTGGATGCATAAATGAATAAAATTTATCAGTATCACTTTCTCATAAGTATAATTTAAACTGTGGGAGAAAATTGCCTGACTTGGTCAACTACATGATGTACTTTAAATAGACGAATGATGTCAGCGGCATATTGCTGGTGAATATCGCGAGCGTTATCAGGATACTGCACCAATTGTCCCCAATCTCTCTCTTGCAGATTTTGAGGGCATACCTTGTATCTTGGTGGTATGTAGAAATTATGGGCTACTATGAAATTAATTTTATGTTATCTGTATTGCAACCAAGTCTTCGTTGCTACGGTCACTAAAATGGAATTGATGGGATTGTCGCGTGCTTGTGTGAGATCTTGATTATTCATATTATGCCTGCTAAAATTCTCTTCTTTCTTTTCTATATTACCTCTCTTATCTTCCAATTAATAATAGTCAGTCCTTTTTATTTTGATATGTTTGATAAAGACAATTAATGATATTGGTTGACAGAATAAATAGACAATACTACATTTTAATGTAAATCACAATGTTTGATTTTGATCCACGGTGGATAAAAAATAACGGAGGTTGTAAAGGTAAACTCTTTCTTACAAAGCAACAAGTTATAATTTACAAATGGAACACTCCTTCTACGTATATCAAGGCGTGTTAAAAGGAGTGTCCCATTTGTAATTAGTAGCATCGGAACTAATTTCTTACAGAGGCAATAATTTTATCAGGAATGCATCATTAAAATCTCTTGCAATGCTCAAGGGCACCTTAATTGTATGTTTAAAATGACATGTCATTGTTGGGCATCAAATTTCAAAGGCTATCAGGGTGACCAGCACCACAGTAAAAAATATAAGAAAAACAAATACTGCTGTGTTACTAGAATGCAATAACGCACACAATTAAAAAAAATACGGCAGTCTTGGCTTGTCCGACTATATTAACACCTGGACGGCTACCACGAAATTCAAAGATCGAACGAACGATATGCTTGTCCTTGTCACATGATATGCGAAGGACAGAGACGGGTACCTATATCATTAGACAGCAGTTCGTTCGATCTTAGAATTTCGTGGGAGCCGTCCTGGTTATCACGAATCCGAAAGTATCTGTGCGGAAAGAGAAGATGCGTAGAATGTATTGAGTCCCATATATCTCGCTACCCTTCTCTTTCTGAATTTTTTTATGTGTATTTTCTAGCTTGTATAACATAGTATCACAGTAGAGTTACTGTGATACTATGTTATACAAGCTAGAAAATACACGTAAAAAAAATTTGCTTGTATAATGTTCATTATGGGCTTCGGAGACGAACAAATCGATTGTTCAAGATTATGACCTGGATCGTAGAAATGTACCGATTAAGTTATAAAATCCACCGCTTATCATCAGGCGGGCCGTATGTTTGTTTGCCACATTCGTATTGTAATCATAAATTAAGTTATAAGTTATTGATACAATACAATACAATACAATACAATACAATAACTCTTTATTGCACACCTTACAAAACATTACAGAAAAAAAAAAAATATAAATTAAAATAAAAATAAAAAGTAGAGGTAAACAACAGGCGGTCTTATCGCTAACAAGCGATCTCTTCCAGACATTCATTTGATGTTATTGTTACTCGACTGTTTGTGACTGTACTAGCAAAAAGAAAATGCAAACTTAGGCAAAATGCATTATTGCCATTCTGCGTGTAGGGTATTTTGCGTTCAAGTTGTTTTAAGGTTTAGGCATAATGCTCGGTGGTCGCCGTCCAGTCCAACCCTCCGTTAACTTTTGTACCACAACATAATCGGTTTGGCCCTTATTCAATATTCGCAAAAATACAGAGGTACATTATGGGATAACAGTAAAAATCATTTTAGCGAAATAAGATTTAGCCAGGAATGGTACTCAATAGCTGAGCCGAATAGCACCACTTAAGCACTTAGCGAACCATATGATGTGCATAACTTTTTATTGCGTATATTGATTTATAAATAATAATTATGTACACAGTGGATGTAACTATAATGCTGGTCCGTTGGTCCGTTTAAATCTTATTGAGGCTTGGCCTAGTAGGACGACTCGCCCAATACAAAAAAAAACACTTCGACAATGTGTTTTTCCTATTTACTTCTAACCAGTCCACGATACTGATTATGGCCTTAAACGCATCACCCCACCTGTAATTTTGTTACAACCTGTATAATTATGTATGACTAAGTATATAGGTAGGTATAATAGGAGTATTGTTAATTATAAATTGATAATGGATGCATATAGGTACTAAAGAAAAAGACCAAGTCCATCGGACGCCAAGCCAGGGATCGAACCCGGTCTTCTGCTTATGTGGCTAACGCCATAACCACTAGGCCCAGTAACAGGTTAGCAGCTAACCATGGGTGGTGCAGGTGGCGCTAATAGGTATAAAAACTTTTTGGTCTATCTTACAATTCACTGTTGATTTTGCCATCGGTACCTACGAAATAAGAACAGTAATTTCAAAATTCCGATGGCATTACATGACAATGTTGTTGTGTGCGTGACCTCAACTCTTGTCAAACTATCTACACCATTGGTCAATTTCAAGGAATGATGTACCATATCATCGATTGAATTTGAAATTAGTAATAAACGAAATGCTTTAAAACGGATTAATACACCACGAACCTACGTTTCGAGCACTTACAGCATTTGTTATCATTATCACAGAGTTAAATGATGACAGTCATCACACGTCAAACGTTGGTTCAATTAGGGTAAGCGCCATGAAAATCCCTGGTCGTTACCCTAATTTAACTTACGGCCGACGATTTAATAAGCGATCAATCCGTTTAAAAGTGTTTCATTTCAATTAATATACTACTCGTAATCGCGGTAAAATAATAGTAGTTTATGCAACAGTGATATAACAACTCTCGGGTCTATTATTACAAAACTCGACTTCGTCTCGTTTTGTAACGGCGACCCACATGTTTTAAGAACCAATTATGAGCTGTTGCATACGCTAGTTTTTATACGATAGCTAAAATAGCGAAAAAATGCTAAATCTAGAAAGGTGGCAGAATGTGGAAGACATATGCCCAAAATAGAAATTAAAAAAAAAACAACAGTGCAGTGAAATTAAAAAAAAAACAATATTGTATGAAAATCCATATGAGCAGTGTTCAGGAATACCATAGACAACGTTATAAATATACTTTTTTAATATCGCTGTCAGTCATCTAATTGACAGATAGAAGTGCTGGAGTAGAAAAACAATATTATGATGAAGAAAAACAATTTGTTTTAAATAACTGTTTCAAATGTAACAAAATATATACAGTAAGTAACAAGCTACCTACCTACAATAAACCTAAAAAACCAGCCAAGGACATGTCCGGCCACGCATTGGGAAGGGTTCCGTAGTTTACCGTCCGTCACAATAAGCGAACTTGAAAGGGGTTTTAATACATAAGTACTCATGACAATAAAAAAGGAGTATCTTTGCAGCTTATAAGTACGCCCTTTAAACAGAGAAGATACGTTTTTTGTATAAAATCAAAAATGGCTTTACTGACCAAGTTCAAAATACGAGTATATTTCATTGAAAGTCTTCATAAAGTTCTATTTCATGGATTTGCGGTTCAAAAATTCGCGGCAGCGGCCGGCGAGCGCCAGAACCGACTGTTTTTTTATACCCTCGGTATCGCGATCATCATCGGTTTCATCTCACTTATATTTAGAACCCGACTTTTTATTGTTCATAAACATTAAAATATAAAACCCTGTGTAAGCTGTAATTTAAAAACAAAAACCTACCTGTATAAAATTGAAATGCTGCCCCAAATAAAAGTTACATCCTTGTAAAGTAACTCCTTCAAAATTCGCTCGAATACTCTGTATGGCAGCTTTTTCAAAATCTATGTAAACTAAATGTATAATTTACCGACTAAACCATAAACCAAATGAAAATATGTATTACAAAAAGTTCCAATTAAAAACCAAGCCCAAAGATAGAATTGCAAATCATTTAGTTGGGAAATGAAACGATTTCATAAAATTCAATTGGAACATGATCATTCGGCGAAATGACTTTATGCGATAAATTGGTTGCGATGTGAATCGTACAAAAAAATTTCGGAGATGATTTAGAGAACCCGAAACTCTAGGTCCATGGGGGTCCCAGCTATTCTGTGCTTCCGCACACAACGTATCAGCATTGCGATACCTACAACAGGGAAATTCCGCCAGCATCCTATTCTATTCCGGCCTATTCTAGACTAAAGGTCGGTAGCTCGTAACTTACTGTACCTTCATATTTTGTTAGTTATATTTGTACTTAAATAAAATTTAAACATTAAAAACATAATAAATATTTTAATCTTTGACAGTTTCTACCTTTAATAATAAAGGTTATTGCTTTTTGCTGACACTTCAAAAGCCACAAAATATAATGGCACTCAGGTGTTAAAACAAGTTTGTTGTTTAAAGTAGACACCTATCAATCTAACGAACTAACTTCAAAATAATTTACTGTTGAAGTTTTCTGACACCTTTATTACCACAATCTTTATTAATGCCGTAAATTAAAAAAATGGATTCTAATATTCTAGAATAAATAAACGAATCAGACATGCTTAATACAAGGTACAGTACCTAACGGCTATCACTACTCCACCTCAAAGAAACTAAATTTAAACCGAAATATAATATTATACCTACATATACAATTACTTATTTTAATGGTCCAAAAATAAAAATATCGCTCGCTGGCGTTCAATTGCTGTGGGCTGAAATTCCAAATTTAAATGGCACAAGTTGTTACGTTGTTAAAGGTGGTAAAACTGATATTTACCTCAGAATGTGTTAAATTTCATTTAACAAACAGACACTTGCTACATTTTTTTCCTAGCTGATGGAAAACAATAACCAATATCTTCAATCATCGTCATCTTCAATACCAATATTAAATACACAATACATATAGACCTGTAAAACTCAGCTTTACTTTATCAGAAAATACGTAGGTAGGTAGGCAAATCTCCGCTTCATACCGGTGCCAGCTTTGAATAATGTAAAAAAATCAATACTAAATTAATCTATAAAAGTGTGCAAAAATTAGTATAGATTGCTAGGTGTTCCACCGTCTAGCGGCGGCGGCGTGGGCGCCGGAGCGCGCGTCCGCTACACGCGCAGCGTTTTAGCGCGCATCCGGCCACTCCGCGTTTTCACGCCAATGTGCCTTAACATCGTCCTTACTATGAATTTACCAATTAAATTCACAGTTTGTCTCGCTCATACTTCTATATTAGTGCGAGCGTGATGTACTACGAATGCAGACACCAGCAGCTACGACAGCGGTAAAGTCGTGGTAACGTTACCTACAGGACTTCCATCTTACCGCCTCGCCGACGCACTTCCGTGCACATTTTTTATCGCGTACATCCTTTGGGTCGACAACCGCGTTGTTTTTGTTTTGTTACTTACATAGGTACAACAAGATCATTCTTGAACGCTTGATGAGGTTTATTGTTCTTTTGTTTCTTGGGATAACAAGCCTTTGTTGTATTTTTCACCAATAGTTACACAATTATATCTTTAAGTACCCATTCAAGGCAATCATATGTCAATACTTACCTAATAATAAAAATCTAGAAAATTCATTACGATCATTATAATAGGTAGTACCTAACTACTTATTTCAGTTTCAGTCAAGCTTCAGAAGTCATCGTAAGATTGAGGTTTTTGTCAGTAAAAACTGCTACATATTCTGATTGAAAATTTTGCAGCACCGAATGAGTAGAAGCATCCCTTTTAATCATGACTCGCCATGTTTCAGATCCAATGCATATTTTGTAAAAAAGTGTTTATGCAACAGTTACATACTTAATAGAAATTTCTTCGTTGCTTCATCCCTGGAACGCGTAAAGTTTGCATAACAGTGATTTGGAAAGCTTTAAATGGAATTGGTGGCAATGTCCAGCGGGGGCGGGTGGTGGCGGTGCATTGTGCAGTGGCAGCGAGTGCATCGCACCCACCCGTCGCCTCACCGCACCCCGCTGCACCCTGTCACAGTAGAAATGCACAATCAGTTGCATCACAGAGGCCGTTTATTGTTGGGTTTTATCAGGTTTTGGAGCTTGGGTATCAAGCTTTGGAGGTTGATTTTATTTTGATATCACTTGCAATAGTCGTATTGCGTCTTGCTCGTATTTTGATGGTAGGCAAAATAAAAAAGAGCGGGAAGATTTCACACCAAAACTGTCCACTTTGTACCATGCTCTTGCCCTCAACTCAACAGAATAAGAGCAGGCAGAAAATAAAAAAATCCATCAGCCTCTATCTATAATGTATATTATATAGGTGGCAGTATGTTCATCTCGCGAAAAAAGTTTCGTCGAAATAACTAATAGTCCCGGGAATTATGTGACAAGGTAAAAAGTTCTTAAAGTTTAGTACCTAAAGGTTTGGATCCCTAATCTCTCCATTTGAACTCAAGTTGCGGCGGCCTTCTACCACCCCACCGCTCTTTATCGGCAGGGCTTTCATCCTCATACCCTGGAACATAACCAGAAGAATGACCTTGGACACTTTCACTGCGTAGTAAACGCTCTATCGATGTGGATTTCAGGATCTACAGCATGTACTATCGCGTTCAGAAATGCATGGGTAGTTTAAGACCAAGTGAGGGTAGTTCGTAAAACCCGCGCAGCTAGAAGATGTTGATGTCAACCTCAGCCAGTCTTTCTCCGAGACCACGGGGGCAATGTCGCCCTTGAAACGTCGGAGGCTTGTTTTCAAAGTTTGTACACGATTTAATCCCGTTTTAGTAAATTTATAATGTACACTCCTTTTTTTTGGAATAAACGTTGAAAAAAGGAGTGTACAGGTTTTTGATTAACTTTTCGGCGACGTGACGCGCACGCGCAAGTGCATGGGCAAGGTGGTCCGTACCATCAGGCAGGTGACCCGTATTCACGTTTCTGTTTTAAATCAAAATTTATTTAGTATGGCTTAGTAAGTTGAAAGCAGCTGAAATCTGCCGCGTTGCCACGTTTCGATTTCCTCTATTAATTAAGCTTTGGGTTTTACTGATTTTCTTAACCTCACTGTGACCCAGCACCGACATCAATTCACTCTTCTCAAATAATCCGTACATTGACGTCGCGAATGCACATAATCTGGACGACTAGGTACTTCAAAATGCACTCATATGCAGTATTTTATTTTATTTATTTTATTTTATTTTTATTTTATTTATTCAAACATAATTTATACAGTATAACAGAATAGACCAAATAACTGTACAATTCAGACTTAGATACTAGAGTATCAAAAGACAACACTTTACAAATACAGTTTTATAAAACAGCACTGCCGTCCATCATCTCGCAATACTTCAGACAGACGCTACACACACTTGCCCATCGACTCGCAAACAAATCACTTTCAGGCGCCCATAACAGAAGCGCGTTCAGAAATTTTAGAGCTCGAACGAGGGGAAACTTTTGGCGCGCTACAGTACGCGTTGTGGGAGTGGCAAGAAGGTTGGGATTTCTAGGCCGTAGCTCCTGCTTGGATAGAAAAGGTATAGAGAGCCTCACTATCTGTGCCACTAGGTCAGGGCAGTCAGAGTCTCCCCGCAAAGTACTACAAGCCATAACCAGAAGCTTATGGTTACGCCTTACTTGCAAAGAATTAAAATCGAGGCATCCTAACAAGAATTTAGTAGGATATAAAAATGGATAATACTTGTACATGTTTTTGTAAAGAAATCTTAAGAATGCCTTTTGTACTTTTTCTAAAAGCAACGCATACGTACTCTCGGCTGGGTTCCATACTAAACTAGCGGTTTCCAGCTTACTCCGAACGAGGGCCGTATACAGTAATTTAATTGCTTTTGGGTTGGTAAAGTCACGGGCATTTCTGACAATGAATCCCAGCCTTTTAAAACAATCTGCAGCTAGCGCCTCGATATGATCGCGAAACGTCAGTTTAGTATCAAAGATGACACCGAGGTCCTTTACTGTAGCTACGCGGGTTATAACTTCAGATCCCAGCATATACTGGGCATGAAACGGTTTCAGTGACCTAGTATAAGACAAAACGCAACATTTAGAAACATTAAAAAAGAGTTTGTTTATGGTGCTCCAGTTGAGCACGGCCTCTATGTCCGCCTGCATTGCCTCGCAATCTGCCACTGATTCTATACCGCAGACCAGCTTTAGATCATCGGCATAAAGAAGGCATCTTGCATGCTTTAACATTAATTCTAGATCATTAATCATGACTCCAAATAAAAACGGGCCAAGAATAGAGCCCTGACTAACGCCTGATCGTGTTGGATAGACGGAAGATACAAAACACCCATGCTTTACAAATTGCTGCCTATTTTGCATATAGCTAGCAAATAACTTAAGAAGTCGAGGAGAGAAACCAATGTGCGCCAATTTACTGAGCAAGATATCATTATCGACCAGGTCAAACGCCTTTTTAAAATCAAAGTAAAGAACGTCGACCTGTTTTCCTTTATCTAGGTACTCAGAAATAAAGCTTGTAAGAGTTAGAAGATTGGTCTCGACGGACCGCTTTGATCTAAAGCCATGCTGTGAGTCGCACAAAAAAGGTCTAATTTGGGGCAAAATCAACTTCTGCAGGATAGATTCAAACAACTTTGCACAACAAGACATAATAGCTATGGGCCGGTAGTTTTCCACCTGGGAGGTATCTTTGGTTTTAGGAATAGGAGTGACGCGCGTAAGTTTCCACTTCCTAGGATATATTCCCGTAGATAGTGACAAATTCACTATGTGATAAATAGGCAGGATAAGAAAATCTATGCATCCCTTAACCACATATGCAGGAATATTGTCTGGGCCCACAGAACTCTGTGGCTTCAAACGCCTAATGGCAGTTTCCACATCCTGAGGGGTAATGTAATTAATGTGCACAAAGTTTGCCGACTTTGATTCATCCTTGTTATTGGCTGCTTTATGATCAAGCAAAGGGGTATTAGGTAGAAACACACTCGCGAAGTAATCTGCAAAAGCTTCAGCTGCTTCTCTACCAACATATTCTTCTCCGTTATAATTAACACAAGCTTCAAAGCCACCCTTTGACTTTAAAGACCCTACGTGTTTCCAAAAAGCACGAGGGTCATGACAAATTTTGGCCTGGAGGCCATTGACATAGGCATCGTAGGCAACCGATAGTCGAAGTTTTATATCCGCTCGTAGCTTTGAGAATTCGCTATAAGTGGACTCACAACCTGTTCGTTTCCATTCACGATGTAGCTTAGCCTTGCGATTGATGCCTGTTATTATTTCGCTGCTAAACCAGACCGGATATCGCCTAGCACGTTTTTTTATGAGAATGTCGCACAAGCGATGATCATTGCGTATGCATGCAAAATGGTCTTGTTATTTAAGGTCAAGTCGGGAACTTTTGTTTTATTTGTATCAGATCTCTCTGTTTCTTTGTATTTTTAAAGACGTCACTGTAATTATAAAGCGCGGTAGCGTGTTGAAGAAAAAGGAAATTTAATGTATAAGTAAGTTAACTTTAATAAAACAGATGTTCTGTATATGTATGATTATAATTTTTATGTTTAATTTAAACCAGCTGTGTCCCAATGACTTCGTTCGCGTAGAAGTAGTTAAAACCTTAAAACTTTCCAACCCTCTTAAGAAAATTAATTTTGAAAAATCCTGTGTTCCTCGGGCTTCGGAAATATGTTCCAAAATGGATCCAAATATCATTAGACCTTGATAATATATGGATCCATTTTCGACAACGGTTTATTTGCTGCGCGTTGTTCGTTAATATCTACATAATGATTATAACGCCAGCACAGTTTTCTCTTCTTCCTAGCGTTTTCAAGGCTTACGCCACGGCTCAGGGAGCCATTGGCAACTAAACCCAAGCGACTACCCACCAACCCTTTGACCTTCCAACCCAGAGGGTAAACTTGTCATTATTAGTTCAGTTTCCTCACGATGTTTTCCTTCACCGAAAAGTGATTGGTACATATCAAATGAATGATATTTCGTACATATTATGCAAAACAAGCCCCAAAAAAGAATCTGTCTGTCGCATATTTACGTTGATAAACGTTGTTGGTTTGATCTGTAACCGCAAAATAAACCAAAGTACAAGAGCAAAGGTCAACAAATGTTTTAATACCTAATACACAAAGTGGTAAGTATTGTAATTTAATTGTATACCTACCTGCTTATCTAAACCACTTATTTTATTTTAGAGAGCCAAGGTTTTTAGGTTTTTACCTACATTTTTACCTCTCGACTTCTACAAGTAATATATCATTCGAAAATAAGATTAGTTGGTATTATCTTAAATGATTTAGGCTGCGTTTTACCAAACTTTTATTCCGAGAATAACGCTTACTCTCAGATAGTAACGTCAAATTACTTTGGGATTTTGACATTAGTATCCAAGAGTAAGCGTTACTCTTGGTTAAAAAGTTTGGTCAAATCCAGCCTTAATACGTACGTTGAAAATAAACACTCCAGGTATATAAAAATAAATACAGTCAACGCCAAAAATATTTATACAGTTTTGCACTTAAAAGGGATTAAGGTGCTGAAGTGTAAACATATTTTTGGTGTCGACTGTACCCTTAACTCTTCCAATCTCAAAGGAGTAAAATAGTTAATTTGGGCTTACACCTGCGTAAATTAATTAAGGTCCCTTTGATTAAGTTTAGAAAACAAATATCTGGGAATTTAAATGATTAGGTAGCCGGGGATAAGGTCTCTGATGAATATTCAGGCCTGGCGCGTGGCGCAAGCTTTGGTTTCGTAGCCACGGGTTGTTTCTGAAAAATACTTACCATTTATTGTAATTAGTAGGTAGGTAATAGCAATTTGCCTCGGGTGGTTTTATAATAAGTACCTTACAGGAGCCTCAACGTTAAGACGTCATGGTAAGGCCCCAGTCAGCAACGTATGGATGGATATGCTTGATACAAAAACTTAAGTATTTGCGCTTTTTGCTTTCCTCATTACGCATAAGAATATTGATTCTTAGTTGCTCGAGGCTCAAATACGGCACCCGCTACAAAAACCAAATATGCTTTATAATATAAAGAATTTCGATCAAAAACCGCAAGTAAATCGGTTCAGTCATTTGGGAATTGTAAATCTGCCTGGATAGAAACATTCGATTTGAACTAGGTCACTTTAACCAATACAACTAACCTACTACCGCGAACATCAAAACGAACAATTGTGCCTACCGCTGCACATACGAATTTCAAACTTTCGATGTTCGCGGCAGGCCCTCTGGCTTCAAGTTAATCACCTGAATCATTAGCCACACTGAGCAATCTCTCCGAGGACAACATGTAAGTCAAGAAAAACCTTTTGTGACAATGTTGTATACCTAGATATATAGTTTTATAGGTATTATAAATTTAGGGACCGATACAAGACATTCCAGGTATTTGCCTTAATTTGGGTTATAATGACTTCATCCCATCTTCATTGTGTCCCATTAAAGTTGCTTTGCGAATGTAGATTATTTTGCAATTTGCGAGAATGGCTGAGCGCTGCTCACCTTACTACAAAAGCGCTGTTTCTAAAGCAAATGGGTTCTTAAGTTTATAAGGTTTAAATTTTATTCGCTTTCGTAAAACTATAAACAAGTTAATTGTCATTCAGATACCTATATTATGGAAGAAACTACTGAGTAATGAATGTTTTTTAATTGTATGCTTTAAAATCATAACAAGAAATCGATAAACTAAACGTATAAATCTTATCTACTTTTAAAAAACTGGATTGACAAGGTGTCAATATAGATATTAAATAATCCATACAATTTTGCGTATAAAAAAAATTGGAAATTTCTAATAACCAAACTAGATATTAGAATACTTTATTTTATTTTATAATACTGTTAAAATTCGTTCACATTTCCCCGCAGCATTAAAAATAATATAGTATCTATACCTACCTTCACATTTCTACACACACCTTTATCAGTGACAGCATACATACGAGTGTATATGCAGTGCGTCGACGTCGACTGCCGAGTCACGTAATCGGCGCAGGTCGGCGGCGGCGGGGGGAGGCGGAATTTCGGCGGCCTTCCTGAAGAGCCTTCAGGCTGACGCGACCGACCGTCTAGACGTCTGGCGCCTACCATGTGTCCCCGCACTATTAACTTCAATTCCAAACAAGTTTTTGTTTATGCCAGCCCGTTTTGATGCTTAAAGGTGTTCGTTCAATGCGCACGGAGTTTTGCAACGAAATTATTGCACGTTTATTGAGTTGGAGTTTTAAAAGCGGAGTCGAGACGGGATGATACTTATGTGCAATTGAAATATTTAACTCTGGAACTACAGAATAATTTACTTAAAAGGCAAATATTTGTGCTTTTAAGAGTACTGTTAACAAGTATGTACCATCTAATCTACTTATGTAGGATTCTAGGCATACGAGTAGGTACGAGTAGGTTGGTACCTACTTATTCGCCTGACTCGTATTACCTGTATAGTCACATTAATTCTTCTTCAATAAAAACCCTCCTAAATACCATTTGATATTTAAGGGAAAATAATTTGTTTTGTTAAGGTAGATCATAATAGTAAATTTAGAACACTTTTATGGGAGTTTAAACAAATATTCGAATTTAAACTGAAAACTTGAGTTTCTATTACCCTTAATTGCCCCTTAACCAGTCATCACAATCAAATAAATTCCATAAATTATGACATAAAGTAGTTATGAAATAAAAAGCTCTGTATTTCTGTACCTACTAATAGAAAGAAACTTCGCCTCAACTAACCAAATGCACTTTTGACATTTAATCGCAAACGTTTTCATTAGCTAACTCGCACGCGACTCGGCCTATCTCGGCTGTCGAGTTGGCGCGGCCCGTGGTGACGCATCAATAAATCCGCGGCGAGACAAGGTCGGCGCGAGGGCGCGGGCCTAGTTCCCAGCGCCGCCGCCAAACAATAGCAGACAGCGGGCGCGTGACTCAGCGACCACCAATAGCCGAGAGAACGCACCTCTACTTTGCTTTGCTACGAGGGTAGTCGCCATTTTGGCCGCTCAGGTACATCTGACCTGAGCGGCCAAAGTGATCATAATTATCTGATTATTCTGAATGTGCATTCTAATGATCTAGCAATAAAGGCGTACTTAGAAAAATATCTGAGCACCTCGACCGATCCGATTTATTCTATAAGTGAAATGTAGACGCGAAATCGACAATTTTGTTGTTAGCGTTAGGCCTTCTGATTTCTAGATGTAGTTTTCTGTTCAATCGTTTTTATACAATGTAAATAGGTATTTTATGATCAAGAAAATTGAAGTATGTAAGCCGATAAGGGAAATGAAGGAAGGAAGGTATGTCTGTCAAACGTCAAACATAATGAAGCCATTTAAATATGAGATATTGTCACAGTCTTCAGACGTCGCTCTTTTACTAAATTAGTAATAGTGAAAGTAATAATAAAGTAAGTAATAATAATAATAAAGTAATAATAAAGTAGTAATAATAAAGTAGTAATAGTAAAGTAAAATAAGTAGTAGGCACCTACTTACATTTATGGCTTCACTTTGTAACAACTCGGTTTATGTTACCAGGTTATACTCTTGCTAGCTGGGTTATTATCTCAGGACCGTTATCCCAACCGTATACCTAAGACGGACATTATTTGCAAGTCGATGTAGGTAATCATTATTAGCAAACTCTAAGATACCGCCAGTCCACAACCTCCACTATACCTGTCTTTTGTGACATTTGTGATAGTGTTCCGAAAAAATGGGTGAATTTCAGCGGCCCCTTTTCTTTATACAAAAATTTTGGACCATTAAGAAAACGGGTTTTGAAATTATTAGGTAATAATTTATACTTATCCCTTATAGGGATAAGTTCGCCTTTGTACCTCATTTTCTGTCATTGTATTTATATCCTGTTTTGAGTAGGTACAATAAAATGCTTTCTACTACTACTAATCAGGGAAAAAATCTAGTCAGCAGTGTGCCTTAACTGATTCAAAGATACAATACAATACAATACAATAACTCTTTATTGCACACCTTACAAAACATTACAGAAAAAAGAATATTAATTAAAATAAAAACACACACAAAAAGTAGAGGTAAACAACAGGCGGTCTTATCGCTAACAAGCGATCTCTTCCAGACAACCTTAGGGCGCAAATAAAACAGGAAATAAAGAAACAGGAGGTGCAGAAACGAAAAGAACTAAAACAAAAAACTCATACACAATTATAAACAATTACACACACACAATTACATACACAATTATTATTATTTTTCATTATAAAATACATGTATATATTGATTGATACATATATTGATTGTCATAACATTAAAAAACTGTAACGTAATTTCCTACCGTAAATAAGTCCATGGCGCTGTCTGATTCTGTTCCGATATGGAAAGTATGAAATGGTCAAGTCATACTTTTTCAACGAAAGTTTGGAGTCAGTAGTCTATGACTTGAATTTTGAGACTGTAAGTCTTGGTCGCCAAATTCACATAGAATTATAGATGGAATTTGAATAATAACAAGTATCCAAATGTAAACAGTGTCTGGGGTTCGAGTAGGTACAACAATTTATCTTAATCCTATAAAGAGTTTTAAAAAATGGGAACACAGTTTATCACGGTCTTGCAATAAGTTGTGAGTCAGAATCAGACGTGAGCAATCAACAGTGGAAATTTTTACCTCAGAAATGAGGTGGTTATTTTTATAGGAGTTAGGATGTTCTTAAAAATGCGGGCGGCAGCGTGCCTAACTTTCTTATCGTAAGCAATCGAGACCCTGATAAGAACGGCTACGTGATCGTAATTTCATCAACGGTAGGCTCAGTACTTATTGATTGGGTTTACTGAGAGTAGGTAGTGCTCGAAGTAGATTAGACTAGGCTACCTACAGGTACAGACAAAAATAATAGGTATAATAGTTCTACAGAACAGATATTAAACAAGAACCGAATGCAAACCGGCCCCTCTCACCCCTACATGAGGCCTAACCATGACGTCTTAACGCGATTCAGTATACTCTCAGTTGTACGGAAGCAACTCAGTTTAGGTCTTCAACTGAATCGCCTTGACGTCATGCATGGTAAGGCCCCAGTACAACGACGCTAGGGTTTCCTACGATTAGAAATACTAGCATACATCGGCGAACACGATATGTATGGATAGCCCGTGAGTTGGTACCGACACAAGATACAAGACGATCGATTCGAGTTCGCAGATAGGTGGGTTTGGAATCTACCTGCAGAATTATTTTGTAGCTTTCCTACCCATTTGAATAGGTAACCCCGAAAATAACGAAATCTAGTCTGTATTTTTTTTGTTTCACGACAGTGGTAGACAAGCGTACGGCTCGCCTAATGTTAAGCAACCACGGGGGTGCTTGCAACACCAGTTTCGACATGCGCATTGCCGATCCTTCCCAAGTTTAGAAGGATTCACCGTCACACATAGTTTTTTTTTATCTTTTAAAGTAGCAGACTGTATAGTACACCATTGTAACATTTGTAACGCTAGTTTCAAGAAAATCATTCCTGCAGAAAAATAGATAATTCCAGCACGACGTCACTCCAGGTTTTTTTTGTATAAGCGAGATACGCAAAATATGGCTCTAAATAACAAGTCCTACAGCTTTTTGTGCCTACCGATTCAGACACTCTTGAGGTGAAATTGGAAAAAATATTTTCATGATGGAAATTGTGGAGCATAAATTAATAAATAAATATTCTAGGAAAATCTTACACAAATCGACCTAGTCCCATGGTAAGCTCAATAAGGCTTGTTGGGGGTGCAACTTACCGAAAATATCTGGTTCTCGTATTAAAGCGGGAACAATTGACAACCATTCATATTTTTAAGTGCTACTTTTTATTGTATGTTTCGAAAGAATGGACCAATTAATGGTACACGTATTTTTTTTATTTGCGTAACTTTCATATTTTTGTCTAAAAATCTATTTATATTGTTACTCGGGCAGGAAAGGCGTAAGTAACAAACGTCATGAGTCAGCCTTGTGACGTCATGATTGTGTTTCATACACTAAAAAAATCATTGAAATAATTTTAATTTGATGCGGATATCGACGTTTAATTTTAAACCTTAAATAGTCTGAGCCAAACTGACATTCACGACAGACGTCACGAACGTCAAAACATGTAAACAAACACTGAATTTTTTGTTGTTGGTTTATTAAAATGCCGTGAGTTAAATATTGCTTTATGAAGGTACGGGATCGACCTTTGGGGGCTAGCAGCTGACAGAGACCGAGTATTTTTACTCCAAAAAAGGGCCGTAAGAATATTAGCTGGGGTACCGCCATTAACGCCTGCGACAGAGCACTTCATAAAATTGAAAATCCTGACCGTCCCATGTCTATTCATTCTCGAAGTTGCAAAATACATGTGGATGCACTTAAAGGAATTTAATACACGACGCCCTGATCAGAGAGACATTGGGCGTGACCTAAATCCGATGTTAGTCCGGCTAGCAAAATCTTCGAACTCACTGAGGGTAGTTGGCATAAAAATATATAATAGCCTGAGCCGGGAAATCAAGGGGGCCTCTTCTTATGAGCTGTTTGTTAAGAAGCTTAAGAACTTTTTAATTGAGAAAGCATACTACAATGTGAGTGACATATATAATTAAAATGTATACTTGACATATATAATTACCTTTTCTGTTTTTTTTTCTTATTGTTACTTTATTTTATTTTTATTGGTATTTTAATTTTTAATTGTAATGATATTGTGTATTTTAAATTTAATTTATTTTTATTATTCTTGACATGTGTTTTATGACATTAAAGATTTTGAAACTTGAAACTTAACTTTGAAAACATGCACAAATAAAACGGGTTTACCGCCTACCAAAATGTTACTTACTGTTCCAACGGAAAATAAAGCTGAGTGGTGTTCAGCAGCCGGTTTGGATAGTTTACCTACAAGCGCACTATTTATTTGCGACGATCACCTAAATAAATGTATTCAGCTAATCTTAAGCGTCGTTTAAGTCCATGAGAAGGTGGAGTTGCAGTGAAGATCAAAATCACACACGAAAAGTACAAGAAAGTCACCAGTAAATATCCGAATAATTTGAACTGTGCGGTTAGTGCCAAGTGACACTGTCAGACTCAAGTGACAACCCAGCCGGAAGATTTTATTTGGTTATAGTGGCAGCTCTGAATCAGCTGTGTGACGTCACTTACCCTTTAAACTATTTTTAAGGATTTTTACTAAAAATATTGCGAAAAAAAAAATTGAAAAATATATTTTTGTGATCTACAGGCCTATATCTCGAAATGGTTTTCGATTTAGGAACATTGAAAATTTTGAAATGTTGTCAATTCTTGATATCACGGTTTATTTAGAATCCTTTTTATGTGTTATTTCTTGATATGAATATTTTAATTTTTGCATGCATGTGTCTTTTTATATTTTTCTTGACATTAAGCAACGGCCTCCTAGCCTAGTCGGTAGTGACCCTGCCTACGAAGCAGGAGGTCTCGGGTTCGAATCCTGGTCAGGGCATTTCTTTGTGTGTTTATCACGAATATATTTGTTCCTGAGTTATGGATGTTTTTTTTTTTTTATACTACGACGGTGACAAACAAGCATACGGCCCGCCTGATGGTAAGCGGCCACCGTAGCCTATGGACGCCTGCAACACCAGGGGTGTTACATGCGCGTTGCCGACCCTTTAAAAAAAAAAGGAGGATTCGCTGTGTTGACAGCCAAACGGGCCAAGGGCTTTGCTCCGTGGGTCCTCAGCTGTCAACACAGCGAATCCTCTTGGAGCTCTGGCGACCTTACTCACCAACAGAAACACAACACTATGAGTAGGGTCTAGTGTTATTTAACTGCGGTTTTCTGTAAGGTGGAGGTACTTCCCCAGATGGGCTCTGCTCCAGATTTGAGCGAGACGACATTCGTTGTGCTGTGCCCTACCACACTAAACGATATGCATCCGCTGTGCCCATACCTATCTTAAAGATGTTTGGACTTAAAGACTTGGATGTTTTCTATGTATTTAATTATTTATATGTATCTATCTGTTATATATATCGTCGTCCACAAGTGTTGGAGCTCTTGTGTCTGAGGCTAAGACTCATTTTGGGTCGCTGAGCTAGCGGAGTTAGTTACTACATAGGTACCTAATTATGATTACATAACTTCCAAGACAATAAAGTCACAAAAATGCGGTAAATATATTATTTTTCAATAGTACTGATATGAGACATACCTACCGATATGACACCGATAGCGCAGCATTACACAACAGCGTTATTAGGTCTGTCTGGACAAATGTTTGTGTCGCGATACTCGCGATAAAGTACACAACAACCTGCTGAACTATCTATCTCCAACGTGTTGGTTTATCGCTCTACTGATAGGCAATGAATTGAAACCAATTGAAAATATAATTTTAAGTTTAACAGAATGACAAGGTCAATTCAAATTATATTCAATAAAGCGTGTAGGTACTTAATAGAGAACCTGACCGAAACGAAACGTTTTAATAATAACACATAGGTGAATATAAATATAGCTTGGTATAATAAGAATTCCGCACATGTTGTCTTTGTTCGGAAAACTATTAATATTTAATAACGAATTTTGTCGTGTCACGATCCATGTAAGCCATTCATCACTCAGATTGCAAAGATCTAATCTAAATAAAACATGCAAATTTAACCGCTAAACGGGTCTACCGAGAAATGATCTCAATCTAACCTCCAGCTTGTGGTACCAAAGAACGGGTAACCTAACGCAGTGTTAACTGTTCACACGTACCTATAACATAATAGCGTATTATTTCAAATGGGAGCCAAGAATAATGGCTGTTCCACAATACAGTGAGTATTTATAGCGATAAACAATGTAGCATATAGTCGGCGGCAGTGAATGACCTGACGAATAGTTACCACGGGTATCGCTCCTAGTAATGCTATAATTTCTGTTGATAATTCACTGTTGTAGGCGGTAGACATTTTTCTCAGGCGACGATGCGTGTACGGCAATTCGAAGACCAGCAGAGCGGCGAGCAGCGGGCGGCAACAGTAGCGGGTATCAATTGCAGTTATTAAATATACTTAGGCCCACTTGCACCACCCAGGTTAGTCGTAGTTAAGCGATCATATTCCGGGGTTATGTGGCTAACCCCGGGTGGTGCAATTGGCCCTTAGAGGTATAGCCAGGGCTATGGAACTCTCCGCGTGAACTCGAATTGATCGTCTTTTCTCTTGTGTCGGTACCGATTCACGGGCTGTCCAAACATCCCGCTCGACGGTGCTCGGCGCTGCCAGTATTAATATAATATTTGTAATCGTAGGCAACCCTGACCAGGACGACACTTTTTGCCAGTTAAAACAAAGACATTGTTAGTTAATACCTTAATCTTGCCCATTATCGACTATAGTGATGTGTGCTTTCCAGACTTGAAAGAAGAACTTCTTGATAAGTTAGACCGACTCCTTAACAACTGCATTCGGTTCATTCTCTGTCTCCGGACATATGACGACGTGTCCTCATTTCGTTCGCAGCTCGGCTGGCACCCTATTCGTCAACGAAGTTAATATTCGCATGCTCTGCACTCTCTATTGCATTATCAATGATTTAAACTCCCCTTAATATAATATCTTCTGTTACCGCAATTGTTATTCATTGAAATTAAACACTTTACACACGTTCTAAAGTGTTTAATTTCAATCCCTTTAATATCTCAAATCCGTCTTTCACTTTTTTGGTGCTTCTCGTGAACGTCTATGTCGCCCCACCGGCAATCTCTCCGGAACGGTCTTCTCCTTAATGTTAGGAAAGCGCCCACCAAGTCCGCGTTTAAAAAATCTGTGAGTGATTTCATTTATTTAGATAATAAATAGTGTTCCATAATTCATTTTTTTGTTTGATTGGTGTATTCAAAAGCCTACAATCTTCTCTGCTTTGCTCCAGGGTTGACTAGTAGAGAATGCCGCATGGCGTTAAGTCCATGTTACTGATCACAATAAGTACCTTAAGTCGGTAACATGTCTTTAATAATAATGTTGCTAAAATTTCCATTAGAATAAGTGTGGCTGATTAGTGATTACGATTAGATTTTATTACTAATGTAAAAAATACCATTCAAAGTGCGACAGAAAAAGGTAGAAATTAAAAAGTGGCAACATCGTAGTGGCGTGATGGTGTCCCGTTTTCTTAGGCCTATATGACATTATCAAATATCTTTGACCATAGATCTATATGCCTCCCTTTTTCACCAACGTCAAGAAAAAGGACGGCATGTCATCTATGGTCAGAGATATGAAACGACACTACGATGTTGCCACTTTTTAATTTCTACGTTTTTCTGTCGCACTCTATGTATCGGCGTTGTGTGCCGAGACGTCAAGGCCGCTCCACGGCGATAAAAAAAGTGGCCATCTTCGCTACGATCATGGGTTACTCTCTTCATAATCGTGAGTACGCGTCCACACATTGGCCCATGATGGGCAATCAAATAAGTGGCCATCGTCTCCGCGATCAAATACATGGCTCAGTTTGGTACAATTTTATAAATTTAACAATATCTACATTCGTCCATTTAACTGAAGACGAGCCATCAGATCTCCGCGACTATGACCTGTGTCGAGACACTCGAAACGTCCGAATTAATTTGACGATAGCCTCGTTACACGTTTGTTGATTTATGTTTTTATACTTTACTGTTTTAAATATTTACGTCCTGATATGTTTAGTAAGATAAATTAATTTTTAGTTCAAGTACGAAGAGAAATTCGCGAAAAGCGCCGTTGCGAAATCCGAGCCTGGTTAGGGGTTTGAACCGGTGTCAGCTATGCTGATGCCCTCAGCTGGCTGAGTATAGAACTCAGGGGCGACTCCAACGTCCCGAAATTGTCTCACCCATATGCTTAATAAATGAGGTGATTTGAGGAGCAAAGACGTCGTCAACTGATGTCACAAATGAGGTGAAAGTGGCGTGTTGCATTTCGCAGACGTTAGAATATTTTCTCTGTTTGTCGCCTTCACCAGATTTTAGGACTGATGTAATGGGGTGTGGGGATGTTAGAAGAAGCGTGTAATAGAGGTAGAGAATATTCATTCCAAAAGATAGCAAACAGACTTATTCTTCGGTTTGAATTTTCCTTGAGGGCTGGCCATGATACTGGCTACTTTATGGTTAGTATCCATCGTGAATGTTAAATTTGGTTAACAAAACACTCGAATGATCGCCTTAACAAACTAAACGTTATGTCGTTATCATTACGTCCGATACAAAAGGACGAGTCGCCTACTATTTCCCTCATCTCATACTATAAACTATAGTATACTTACAGAAATATCATATCATCGTATGGACATGTCTATTACGTAAAAAAGCCGCCATAGCTGCATGTAATATATTCAAGCATCCCGCCTACGTTACTCTTAAGACGTTTAATTTATTCAGATTACCTAGAATGATATCATTTAACTAGATTTGCTCTTTATTTCCATCATTAAGTTTGTAAAGTTATGGTAGACGGGCGATTTGCGCGTCGCGATAAACATAGTGCAATCTAATCATTGGTTAAACATGAACGCTCCAGTTTGAAGACTTTGCTACGGCGTTGCATGTAAGCCTGGTTGCATACTGCACGCGTATATGTAGACAAACAATTACAACTTCAGCGATAATTAGTTGTGCTTTTGTTTCAGCATCGATACTCTCATTTTTTCTTAGCCAGCTGCTACGCTTTTAGTAATCATGTTTGTGTTTGTAATACGAGTATATCCACGTTTCGGAACCACCTACATACGTAGACACCCCGTTAACAAAATAACATAATTTTGATCAAGTCAGTCTAGGCTAGACTAAACAAATTAACAGACAGAAATGTTTATACCTTCAAGTAAAGATTAAACATATAAATAAGATGTTTATTTAGACTTATATTGTTATTGCTCTAATATGCGTTCAGTCATTAGCTACAGCATTGCTACCACCAATATTACTATGACAGGAACCCCGCAGCAGACAGGGCCCCCGGTGGACCCCGTAGCCCCGGCGCGGCTCGCGGCACTCACCTCTAGTATGAACCAGTACTGTAATGTTCATAATTACATAAATTTTAGTAATGTAATGAGTTTCAAATTTGGGATGGCTGTCAAAACAAAACTTGATTTCAATAGCCTCGCGCAGCATCCTGGGAATGTAACCCCAAAGAAGAAGGTCCCTAATTTCAATAGAGAGGATGGCTTTTCGGTACCACCAGCTTGGGATCCTGTTTTACATCTCATCAAGGATCAAGCACGACACAGAACTGGAAGACCTTAGTGTGGACTTTGTTTGAAAATATTGAAAACGGATAAAAGAGGCAAAATGGGGTAGTTTTCTTGTCGCTTCTTTCTGCTCCATAAGCCAGTTAGGGAAGCGTTCGTAAGTTGTATGTAGGTTAATCCTCACAGGGTTTAAACATTTTTTATTCAACATTTTTTATTTTTCATTTTAATTATAGAATGCCCTTCAGGCTATGTATTACTAGCTTTATAAGCCCCTCTGGGCATTGTAGACCAAACTTTGTTTTTATTTTTAAATTATTTTTATATTTTTGTATGTAGGTAGTTTGCACAAGTAACTTTTTTGATTGACGGGGAGAATTCGCATTCTCTCAGTCATCATCCCTGTGAAAACGAGTGCTGTAAAGGGCTCGAAACGTAGGATCATGGTGTTAATAAACGCGATTAATCCGTTCTAAAGTGTTTAATTTCAATGAATAACAATCGCGGTAACAGATGACAATATTATCATCGAATTGTTAATTATGGTATCTATTAAAAAAACACTTTTTAAGCTTGCCTATTGTGACGGACGGTAAACTACGGAACCAGTGCAGGGCCCGAACCCGATGTGCTCCTGGCCGGTTTTTTAATATAAATCTTACGACATATAAACTATGAACTTCGCGATATGAGAATTAGGGCTTTATTCGTTTCGTTCGTTATGCACTCGTTTGTCGGTAATTTCAAGAAAAAGCTTGTTTGCAATGGTGGTATCGTTATTGACGCGAGTCACAGTACCGTCAGCCTCTGGACATATTTCAAAGCACTAATAATAAGTATATCTGTAGATAAAGTAGTGTAGGTATATGTATAATTAGAACTTAAAACAATCGTTTGAAACCATACTCGTGTTTAATGCCTCTTATAGCAGTAGCATACTTAATAGTACATTACGATATAAGGGCGAAAAAGAGGAAATTCGCAACGAGTGGCGATAAATCAAAGCACGACCGTAGGGAGTGTTTTAAATCGACACAAGTTGCGAATTACCTCTTTACACGTGTATCGTACGACGTTTTACAGTACATATGGCCCTTTGAATATACGACGCAGGCACGTACAGTGCTCAGTATCGCCCTAGGGCGGTAAAGTAGCGCCATGTGTACTGTAAACCACTATTGTCCAGTCCGGAATCACTTCATAGCCCATCATGTGACCTCTTGTAGAGTTTTATATACCTATCAAAATTAAACTGCCGTTGATATATATTTGTAATTTTTATATCATTTAAGTATTTGTGTTTGTTAGAAGGACGCACTATTTAGCGGAGGCTTGCTATGTTTGATGACTAAGGTAACCAATTGTGCAACCTTCAGTTTCTTCGTTGAAGTGTGCCCAGGCGTTACAAAAGCGGGTACCTATTCGCCGTCCGTCTAGACAAAGTACCTGGTTTGTCAAACTGTGGCGGGTAAATTGAGCGCGTCACATTAACGACGCTCACCTCGTTTGTCACCTGATTGTGCAACAATTTCATTCCAACTGCTAACAAATTTACTGCGTACATTACCCAGAGGCAAAAAACCGTGACATTTACGCTACAAAAAGTATTCTAGCAGATTTTCTTGCGCGGTTTTCTTGAGGAATTCCATTATGTGATTATAGATTAGAGACTCATTATCATTTTGTGGTGAGTTAAAAAATAGATCGCGTGATATCACAAACCAAATGTAGCTAATTATGATAGATACATGCGGTGATTATATGTCGTATGCAGTATGGCGTGCAATCATATTCACTTCCAATAAAAAAAATTAAGTACCTACATTTGATCGATGAAAAGGTATAATATTATTCACTTCACTAGCCCGGAAAGCGCTATTTTATCCTTTAAAACTATCGGAAAAACGCATTGTAACCACTAATCGGGAAAGCAATTTGACCTTGCGCTAATTCCTATGACTCGCTATTATATACATTTCGTAATAACCAACTTAATCCATAATATCTATTTAATACAAAATTACATAGATTCTAATAGGTACGACACAGTGCAGAGCATGAAACTTGCAGTTAGGCCAATATGGCTTAGTTTTTCTTTGAAGCCAGTAGAATAAGACGCTTGTAGGTATCTACAATTAGGTAGGTCGGTGTCAAGCGTGTTACGTGAACACTCTGACCCTATAACCCACACATTACTACAAACAAAATTGTTGAAAGAGTAAACGATACAAAATTGTAGGCAAATGTGTAATTTCTGTCTGACTCTCCGACACCTCGAAAAAATAAAAATCCGGCCAAATGCGAGTCGGACTCGCGCACCCTCGGTGAGGTCTGGTGATCCCTCGGGATCTGTACAAACATTGAGTTGCAACTGCACCCAGAAGTAGAAATTTGACATCAGTCCCATGTATCGACAGATTGGGCCACTCGTTTACGCAGCATAGAGTTAGTATGCGAGTTTGTTAAATTTTTCCTTGTTTTTATTACTCCTATACTATTTTTCTGCGTTGCGTCACCTCGAAAATATTGCTATAGAAACTGGTCTACCATTTAGTTATATAATTTAAATTTAAGTTTTATAATATTGTCTATAATTGACTGCTTACTAACAAATTCTACATTGTGTAAACCAAATATGGATGTAAAAGTCTGAAATAAAGTTATTCAATCATTCATTCGTTACATAAGCAATTTTTTTTAACTAAAACTTTTAAAGAAGGTTCTTACAGCATGATTAATTTAAAGAATAAAAAGTAATCTAAAGCGGGTAAATTAAAAATTTAGGCCAGAAATATTTTTTTTATTATTAAAAAAACTTAATATAGGTAGGGTCAATTTTATATTTTTAATGTAATATTTATGATGATGTTAACGTTGTGTAAAAAAATCTAAAAAATTTCATTGTAAAGAAATTATAAAAAAATTGTTTTAAAATATACAAATCAAGGCCTTTCAAATGATGACTTTTAATTTTTGCCCCCTCTTTTATCGGACATTTTTCATTGAAAATTATTTAAAATATTTTCAATGTGCCTGTGTTGTTTATAACTGTTACAAAGTTTAAATCTGTAGCTTTAGTAGTTATCGAAAATTTAACGATGTGACAGACAGACAGAGTCGCACCAACAGGGCCGATCATATGAGTGTATGTAGTTATGCCTAGTCAGGATACTCGTAACAATAATTTTGATACAATTTACATAGACACACCGTTATTGGCAGAAACAGCAGGCCGCGTTTAATGTCCACGGCTCAACGATTTGAAACTAAAATGTTCATTGAATTTACATCGCATTAGGCGTGCAACACGCGACAGCGCGATTCCGTCTGACCATAGCGTTTCCCCGCTGTAACTCTGATCAATGAACTGGGGCCTTACCATGACGTCTTAACGCGATTCAGTTGACGACCTAAACTGAGTGGCTTCCATACAACTGAGCCTAAACTGAACCTAAACTGAATCGCGTTAAGACGTCATGGTAAGGCCCCTGAACTAAAATACATTCATTCAGTCATTCACTCGCGCATTAAAAAAGTGTCTGTTTACTTATCTCTCCTGGTTGGTGCCGCGGCGTTGCATGCCGCTGGCTCGTGTGCTGCGTGTCCGTGATACGTGATAACTGATAACGTTTAGATGACTCAATCCTAATGATCAATAATAATTGTGCCACGGTTTCTTATGAAATTCACGTTCAATGCACGCACATATTTAACGGTTAATTAGATATCATTTTCTAGTTCAAATATCTGATAGTAAAACACTACCATTTATCATGAAGACGCAAGCTTTAATTAAGCCGATTGTAAATCCCATTGAAAGTACCTACCTATGCTTACAGGTATTTATCAATAACGCAACGTATGTAGGTACTTTTTATCTATATCAACCAATAGACATTTTGACTAGATTTTCTTTATATGTACTATCAGTATGTCCTATTTTATTCGAGAATTCACATTTCTATAACAAACTGCATAAAACCAATACTAAAGTCAGAAATTCAAGTCAAAGTCAGACGTTCGTACTGGGTCTTCTAAACAACCCTAATTAATCCATACTTGCGAATGACGTTATAAGCAAGTTTCAGGTGGTCATGAAGCATTGCGTTTCGGTGTAATAGTTGTTATACAATAAAAAAAACCTGTAATTTCAAAATTGATGTCTTGTTTTTCTTTGATTGATTGGAGGATTTATGTTGGTAATAATATTAAATAAATAAATAAATAAATAAATAAATAAATAAATAAATAAATAAATAAATAAATAAATAAATAAATAAATATTTTATGGGACAATCTTACACAAATCGACCTAGTCCCACGGTAAGCTCAATAAGGCTTGTATTGTGGGTACTAGGCGACGATATATATAATAGACATATACATATAACTACTTAAATACATAGAAAACATCCATAACTCAGGAACAAATATTCGTGATAAACACACAAATAAATGCCCTGACCAGGATTCGAACCCGGGACCTCCTGCTTCGTAGGCAGGGTCACTACCAACTAGGCTAGGAGGCCGTTAATAGTTATCAACATCCCTATTGACGACTATATCCCGATCCAGTGACTTCGAAGACACGTGACTTTGTATTAGACATTGCTAGTAAGTAGCCTAGATGTTTTATTTCACGTTCTGTAAGCGCCACTTGCACCATAGGTAAGCCCTATGGCCAACTAACTCGGAGTCGGAGTTAAGCGTTTTTAGTATGGAGATTGACAACTAACTTTTCTCAAAATTGGCTCAAGTGGTCTTGTGATGTTCAAATCAAATAGTCATGTTCATTAAAATTCTTGCGTTCCTGGAAACAGATATATATTTGTTCAATGTCGGTTTATTGGCCTATTTATCCCAGTTCAACGGTACAGCCGCGTACTCGTACTAATATAAATAATTACTGGACATTCAAATGATGGGGTGTTCTTAATAAACAGTGCCGATCTATATAAACGAGTGATGACTAATGCTAGAAACACAATTGAATAACCTAGCTGACTACGATAGTTTCAGTCGGTATATAATATCTAGGTATATAATATCTAGGTATATCTAACCTAAATGAGGCTAATAAGACTGATTGATTTTTAAGAAAAACAAACCGAGTCCATCGAAATCACCATACGTGTGCCTTTCAAAGTTGACTAGTCCCCTCTTTTCCTCACGGATTCCATCTCCAGAAAATCGAAATCCTAAATCTAAGCATTTGGAGATAGATATATCTTTTCGAAGAAAAAACCCGGCTACGTGTGAGTCAGACCCGCCCACCGAGAGTTGCGCACAAAGGATGCTCCCCCCATTTATGACCTTAGGTACTTAAGAATACTGGCGGCACGGAACTCACAGTGTGCGACAATTATACGGATTTCGGATTTTCTCCTGTACTTGTGGTAAGCTCTTGCTTTTAGCCAAATTTCGTGATTCTAGTAACGGGAAGTAAGTACGCTATAAGTATACATTTTGATTCCCATTGCAAATGTATGGGAAATGTGACATAAGTGGTTGTAACTTTTGATTGCGCTGACGTACAAGTTTGGTTTTTTCACAGCTTCAAGACGGACGGACGAACGGACTGATACCAAAGTAATCCTATAAGGGTTTCGTTTTTTCTTTGTGAGGTACGGAAACCTAAAAACGCCAAAATCGATTCGTTCTGAAATTTACAGAATAATTCCATAACAAATACCATACAAATCTATAGACTATACCAGGTGTGGCCTACAATAGGAGCAATCAATTTAATCGTAGGTTGTACTCCTCATACTCAACAACATTTATTCTCAACATACTCAGCAAATCCGTTCTAAAGTGTTTAGTGTTTAATACTCAGCAACTTTTAAAAATAACGTGGGTTTAGTTTGTTATTACACTTTAATGTTTTTTAGAAGACGCAATGTACTGCAAAGTTTGACTTATTTGTACCATGAAAAGAGACCTCAATTCAATTAGACTGATGTTAACGTACATTGAAAATACTATTTAATTTGTATGAAAAAGTAAATACCTACAAATCACACAATTTTTAAAAGTTGTTCAGTTTGAGAAGTGGAACCTAAGATTAAATTTATTGCTCCTATTGTAGGCCACACCCAGTATATATATTTAAAAAAAATACATTGAATCAGAGGTCTGTAATGTTACGCTGTCAGGCTTTTCATCTAATAGCTATTCTAGAATAATTTTATGAAATTTAGGAAAAAAAAATCTACTTAATTAGCCTTTCCGGTATAAAGTTTAAGTTTGAGTTATACTTAGCACAGTTTACTTTAAAGACAATCCAAATTACCTACCATACGAGTGCCTTTGAAAATTGAGGAGTTCACTTAATGCCTCAAAGAGTCTAGATCAGAACTAAAACTAAATGGGACTACCTTGAGGATACCTTCTTACAAACAAAAGATAATGTCGCAAATCAAATGATTGGATTGAGAATTATCGAGCAGTTCCATTCCACAAAAATGATAGTTTTAGTATGGAAATTCTCGAGTTTCTTGTGAACACACCCAAATCACCATACGTGCCTTTCAGATTTGAGGAGTTCCCTCAATTCCTGAAGGATCCGATCATCAAAAATGGGTCTTGAAAAAAATGGGACCAATCTGGAACTTTAAAGTTTCACTTTAAACTTTAAACAAATAAAAATAATATATAATCACATTACTTCAGAACCTTTTGAAATTTTGAAGTCGGTTTTAATAATGAAAAGCTGCCCTAGGTTTAAAGGAGGTTCAAAAAAGTGGAGTACTTATAGTTTTTTCTTCTACTGCTCTACTGACAATATTGTTTTGCCAGACCTAGGTAGATCGGTAACCTAATTGTCTACTGAACAGTTATTATTCTTGCCTCTTAAATTTTCCGTACCTGAAAATTGAAAATATCTTCTACAGTTTGTCATCCTTGTTATCCTTATAAAATTTGGCTTGCCACGGCCCAAAGTAGTTTACTTAAAGTTATTTACTTCAATAGTAAGAGAGTTTCTAGATAGAATCGAGTTCGCGGCGTGGCCTAGTAATGCGTGATTATAGCGTCTGGGTCAAAGAACGTATTTAGGCATTATTCTTTAAGAGCAAGGCTTTGTCAACGTCTGGCTTACCATACTTAGTACCCTTATCGGGTCGTGTAGCCATTTTTGATTCGTAATTATTTTGAGGAGGACGGCTACAGAGAGAGAGACACCAATTACCTACTATCTTTTGGAAAGTCAAGTTCCTACATATTTTTAAGCATGATGACCAAATCATTACCAAGAAATTGCGGAAAAAATATATATGAACACTATAAATATAACTTATTGTTAAGTGCATAAAGAGGTTTGGATCTTTAGTTCATATTTATTAATCCATAAAACTACAATTAATTTGACTGTGGAGTCAGATATCAGTCTCAATTTACAATGTAATGGAATAAATACAATTAATTAGAATAAAATTAAAATTAAACATCACATAAATTAAATAACATTATCAAATACATTTATGTCGAATTATGGATATAAAAATTAATAACCAAAATAGGAGGTTTGTATATTTTTTGCCTTTGTCAACGTATAAGTACGGGCATATTTATTACTTTGACTGTACCGTTCATCGTAAATTCGGTTCAAAGAATAAGGTAAGTACATAACATGTCATGTGTTTTAATATGTACCTACAGTTTATAGTGTGAAATAATTAACTTGTTTCATGATACAAACATCTTTTTATATTCCAGGTGTAAGTATAAGTTAGTAGTTATTAATTCAGTACATATTTCAATAACCATAATTAATGAAAAACATATTAAAATTACCTATATTGTACCGATTGTATAAATGTGCGAAGGTATAAATAGGTACCTATATCGGAAAGAACAGATGCAAAAACCACAAAGAGTGTAACGAAGAGACGTAGACATGTGACTGCACATGCACTTGCACATGTCGTGGGTTAGTGTATGTGTGTGTGACCCCCATATATTATAATACCAGGAAAGTCTGTGGTAGATAAGCCCCATACGCAGACTACCTCGCATCGACTCCGCGTTATGTCCGTTGTATCAAGTCTCGTGGACAACTTGCTGCCTAAATTATATGTCCGTTGCAAGTCGCAAATGTTACCAGTGAATATTTTTTGAACTATATTTTGCGTTGTTTTTAATTTACATAGGCTATGATCGTAATTGTCGTAACTTAAACGAAGGAAATAAAGTGACAGGATTGAGATAATGTAACACGTGATAGTTTGTCCAGGATCTCTGCTAATTCGAACATAGACATAGTCAGAGATAATCATACTGTCTTTTTCTTTCGCTGATACATACTACAAGTGCTGAAAGAGGGATGTAGGGATATAGTTCATTGTTTCTACTGTTACTGACAATACATATACTCGTAGGTGGTCAGAAAGTATCACCTTCTTTTACCGAACAAAATCAAGCCAAGTACCATCTGACTTGCTCAACACGTTTCACGTCACTCCACCTGGTGCGCGTGATCTGGGGCCCTATCCGTCCGGCGGCACCTGGGCTTCCCCAACTCACATCCGCATGAACTGAATTTTAAAATAACTTCAGCATTCCAAAGACTTCGGATCATGCGTTCCGATGACGTAAGACACCGATTTTAGGGTAGGGATGTATCGAGTGTCTTATCTTGGTTATCTTGAGTAAGCATAAACATCGTCTGAAGCGCCATAAGATAAGTCTAACCAATCAGTTGGATATTATAGATGGATTCAATTCCTCGTACTACAAGAAAAATACGTAAAATGTATTACTCTTGGTTGTTTTTCTTTGCTGTTCTCTATCCATATCGAACGTTAAGGTTGTTTTGGAGTCACAAGTAAATACTTATTCGGGTAAATACCAAGGATTTTTTTCTTAGTAACAGGTTCCTACTGTTCATATTCATATTCATTTATTTCGTAAATGCACACATACAATACACGTCGAAGAAAGTAAAAATATTGTTACTCATACTCCTACTCATACTCAATTATTTATTCACTAGCGACCCGCCCCGGCTTTGCACGGGTTCATATTATACATATAAACCTTCCTCTTGAATCACTCTACCTATATAAAAAAACCGCATCAAAATCCGTTGAGTAGTTTAAAGAATTAACCATACACACATATATACAGACATATATACAGACAGCGGGAAGCGACTTTGTTTTATGCTATGTAGTGATGAAACAAACAAGAACAAATAAAATGCAGATAACACTAACAGCACAAGTGTAAATTGACATAAAAGGATTTATTAAGCAAGACCATACCTACTTTGGACCAAAAAACAAATTCTGGTAAAATCCCGTTCTATGTATATACCTATAGCATTTGGTGCAAAAGGTATATACATAGCAACCAAAAAAACTCTTGACGAAACGGAGTCAACTAAACGCAGTGTACATAACTACGTTACTGGTGATTATTTTTAAACCATATCATAATTCTTTATATCGTTAGTTATATTATTATCATGAATGACACGACTTATTTGGTCGAGAACCTGGCTAATTGTACAATATTATCATATCAACGATAAAAAAGTGCACAAGTCGCCATTTATACAAACATATTGTAGAGCTAATATTTGGTGAAATGTTTGGCTTCAACTATATTACGTTATCCACAATAACTGTAACTATGATTGAAATGCAGGTTAGATGCAGTGTTTTGTTTTTGTGATGTCTCTACTAAAAAATACTATGATCTTTGGTTCATAGATCTGTTTACTTCAATATATGAATAGTAAATAGTACATTACCTATAGTGGGGTGAAACAAACAAAGGCCGAGATCGCAGATGTTTGCGACCCGAGCTGCAAGCGAGGGACGTAAATATGCGATCAAGGGCTTTATTTATTACCTCACGTGTTAGGTAGGTACCTAGATCATTTTATGCCTACACTTGGGCAGAAATCGGCTTTTTCCGTACGCGTAGCGTGCGGAAAAAGGAACTTTATGGCCAGGTGAGGCATAAAGGATTTTTGGATGGGAGTTTTGGTTTAATACTTACGTCCAATCAAGTATTTAAACAAAAATATATATTCTTAACACCTACAAGTAGGTATAGCTACTAATAACTAGAAATGTTAATGTCAACTGTTCGGGCCATTTCTGATTCTCTGTTTTTCCTGGAAACCTAAGTGATCTTAATAAAGTTAATTTAACTGGTTCTCCTACAATATCACCCATAAATATTCCAACAGGATTGAAAGTAGACACAAAATGTACCTGAACCCTTTTTCTTTGCCCTTGAACGTATCTAATAGAATCAATACTCTTCGACCCGACTCCCTTGAGATCGGAGTTCGCGATCTATACTAAATCTAAAGTCGTAACGATAGCTATCACGTTGGCCCTGTCCCATGGGATATGTACGCAGGGTGACCGCTTTGGCGAGCTGGATGCCATATTCGGTCAGTGCACACTGTTGTTTACTGTGGTATCGCGAGGCCGCGTGACGTAGCGTCTAGACGGCCCCGCGCGCCGCACGCCGCCGGCCAGGGCTCACATTCCAACACGCATGCGAGTCCACAACTCAGAATACCAGTTTAAACTCCCATACTTGTTTCGCTGTAACTTTTACACTAGTTAAAGACAAGTTGACTAACGAACACGATGGGAATACGAGGCCAGCCATGCACTGTTTCGATCACCGGTTTATCTTTTTAAACGGTAATACTGCAATGTACCTAGCGGTGCACTATACTATGTTGCGAGTACTCGGCACAGACTGTACGTGTCGTCGATTTACATGACGTTAGGTTTTCCATGACCACGCCCATTTTTCATACTCTATTTTATTTTATTACTCGTTGAATAAGTAATGCATAAGAAGAGATTATGCGTGAATTGGGTTAGCATTGGTTTAGCCGAATCTCCCTTTTGAGAGTTTGGTATGGAGATCGATGCTCAGTAGTGGGACGTATTAGGCAGATGTTGAAATAGTACAAATGAATATCCTACTAAAAAGTTTCTAGATAATGGTGGTGTTAATCATGTATGTATATTCTCTATTCATTTCATAGTCATGTTTGGTGGGAGAACAAAATATATAATAGGTACATTAGGTACTTTACCTAATGATCAAATGATTATTTTTTTCATTATCTGAACGCTCATGAACTTAATCAGTCTATCGTTCTCCTCATAAGGCCGTGGAAACAATACTCTAATCAGATATGGAGAGCCTTTAGGGCTTTTTTTCCATTACCCGATCCCGATATCGGGTGTAGGATAGGGGGTAGTAGTTTAGAGTACTTACTTTATAAAGTCACAGCGTCTAAGATGGGCGGGGCACGTGGAGAGAGTGGAACCCAGTAGGGCACCCAGGGTCATGACAAATAGGAAGCCGCAGCAGAAAAGGTCAAGAGGGAGGCCCAAAAAGAGATGGTGTGACTGTGTGGAGGAAGATCTCAGGGCCATAGGGAAGGTTACCACCTGGAGGAGAAAGGCCAAGGATCGAAGCGAGTGGCACTTCATTGTAGAAGTGGCCAAGACCCACAAAGGGTTGTAGCGCCGAAGAAGTAAGTAAGTAAGATAGGGGGTAGGACTGTACAAGAGGTAAATATGCTCTTTTTATTGTATATTTATTTATATTACTAACTAATCTATAGTGCTCAAAAGTAAACGTTAACGCAAAAAAGACGGACTTAAAGCCACGAGGCATTTTCTAGCAGCTACTTTTCTCCGAAGGCCTTCCTCCTACATCCGCTATCGGAGGTATCACTTCCGATAAAATCAACCATGTCGCCCCCCGTCATCAGCTGTCGGACCGATATCTTTGCTTATGTTATACAAATGTGTACGTATAATAAATAAATAATAATAATAATTAATAAATAAATAAAGCTTCGCCGCAAGATATTTAGTTTACCTAATGAATGAATTAATAAATAGAGAATTTAATTCAAAAAATACTTACATAATTGCAAAAGCACTATTTATCACTTTCTTAGTAACATCATGTAACCATTGTTTTCCTTTAATTTGAGTGTGTAATCTCAGTAATCTGCTATCATCATTTCGTTTAATTTGTTTGTATTTGTATATACGTAATTATATATTTATGTATTTTGGTATGAACATATACATATATATATATATATATATATATATATATATGTATTATGTATATGTAATTGTGTGTGTGTTTGTTTTCTTTTTTTTGTAGATTTGTTTTTTTTGTTTGTGTCATATATTTTGGTTCTCACATAATACTTTTTCCAGTTTTGCACCACCTACTGTATGTATACTTTAGTGTAGTGTCTCCTCTACCCAAAGGTTGTCTGGAAGAGATCGCTCTTTAGCGATAAGACCGCCTGTTGTTTGCCTCTTTTCACGTGTAAGCTATACCAGTTTATGTTATTTTTGTTGTTTTGAGGTGCAATAAAGAGTTATTGTATTGTATTGTATAATTGCAACTTACAGTGATTTATATAGTTCCAGTTAAATTGCTACTGAAAAAGCCGTATTTCGTTTTACTTCCTGATTTTTTCGGTTTATGGCTGGCAATGTGGCAATGGTCTTTTTAATCAGCCAATTCAAGAAAATGTGATTTAGTAAAATATAATATTACAGGAGTGTTTAATTAGATAATTTAATAGTAAAACATGTAAATATACAATATATACAACACAGTGATTTATTTCACCTGTAAATGAAGCATAAAATAATATATAAAGTTTTTTGAGCATACAAAGTCTTTGGATCTCGATATCGGTCAGACAATATCGGATGTGCTTCCTATAAAGTCGGATATCGGATTTAGGATCCTACACCCGATATCGGATCGGATAACGTGAAAACGCTCTTTGTAGTGATAGCGCGATAGGTACCTGGGCATTTTCAGAAAAAAGTGCACCTTTTAAATTAAAATGGGTCCTCAATTTTCCATACAAATTTTTTTTGTCAGGTTTGTATAGGCCCATACGAAATGTATGAAAAAACGCGTTACAAAGCTGACCAGAAAACGGGACACTATTTTTCTTTTTTTAAATCAATAGTAATCGTGATTCTGGTTATAAAAAACCCTAAACTTCCTATATTTTCAAAAAAAATTAAATGGTACCCTATTTTTGAAAATGCCCACCTACTTATGTAGTACAGGTTTTTTTATTATGCTTATTATTCTCAAACCTCGTCTAAAGGTCGTTGTTCAAAAGGTAATAGAAAACTGGCAACATTTTTACACATTTAAATTACTAATGTCTATTCCCAGTTGAATATAGCCATAGATATAAATAAATGGAGTGTATAGGCAAGGGCATAAATATCTAAACGTATTTTCGCCTCATGGCTTTATTTTTAGGTTAAAAAGTACGTACCTATACGTATATTTATGCCACGAATATCAACGGGGTGCACTGGGTGCAGGTACAACTGGTACAAGCAAGGCCATAACCGTCTAAACACTTTTTCAACTTATGCGTCTGATATAAGACACAGAATAAGTAATAAGCAGCGAACTTAAAAAACATGGAAGACTAATAAGCTCTAAATAATGACCCCACAAAACGCACGCCACGCGAGGCGGGACTTACACAGCCACGCCAGCGTGCCGTTTAGTATACAAATGGCCGTCAGCGATGTGGTCAGTTTGACAGATAGCGTACAATTTAATAATATATAATAAAAATGCCCTGTTGCGCTGTGAAATGGTGTCGAAGTCGCACGGAAAAACACCACAAATAAGATGGCATTACTTTTCATCTGTAAGTAGTTATTTTACATATTATTTTAAATTTCTTTGATCCGGGACAATTTTATATGGGGATGGTGTTATGCCAACTTTTGGACAACCATTGAAATTATAATACAGGGATATATTTTTTATTATAATTAAATTAGTTACAATAACAAATAAAGGATTAACAAATTAAAAAAGGGTTCAATCCCAATTTGTACGGTATGTTTAAAAAAACTTATTATACAACAATACGGAATACCTCAATGGCTCAGCTAGGGCTTTAAATAACCGGACTCCAAGTTTAAGATTTAGGTATAGATAGTGTAGTGAAAGTCTTAGATAATTTTATAACATCAATTTTATAAATATGTGAAAATGTTAATGGCACGTATTTTTTTATACTTTTTTTAGAATGAAATATTTGCGTAATCATAGTTATTATTTTCTTTGGTTTACGCGTTTATTTTCATTCATATATTGCTTATGTCAATTGAATTATGCTGTTCAAGGCTTAACATATTTAACGACAGCAAGGGGCATTACCATATTCCTAAAATACGTGTCTAAGGGTTCTTATAATTGCCTGTTACTTCATGGACAAACAAAATCTCTTTTTTTATCTGATATATTTATGTGACTAAACACACCCACCCATGAATTTACCATACGTTTGACCATATACTGCTTTGGCGAAATTCACGATCGGTATTGTAAGAAATACCATAGATAGCGTAGCCCTCGTCGAGGCCTTCATGCGTTTGTTTGTGCCCGACCAGTACACCCGCGCGCGGCGTCACCCGCTCCTGGCGGAGGGCGGCGCGCGCACGCGCTGCTCAACTCTGTGCTCGAGGCACATCCAGAAAGTGATTTGTTTGCGAGTGCGATCGGGCGACTGGTGACGGAGTGTAAGAGAGTGATTGAGTGTGAGATGCCTATAAGTACTATTATGTGATATTACTGTTATTGTTGTGTAAATACTTTTGTACGATTTGTATATAAATTAAGTATTACTGTATCCCAATTCGTACCGCCGTGGCCCTAGCTGTTAAGGTACAATTGTAAATTTTATAATAAACAATAAACAATATACCAGGTTATGAAAATGAGATCGCGAATAATTAGCACGGTTGCGGTATTATGGACGTTACAATATTATACATATTAATTACATATATTAATAATCCTACAGCAAACCAACGAGATCAATAAAGTAAGTTATCTTTAGAATTCGCGTTAGACCCGTTTGATAATTATGTTTAAATATGTGTTCAAATCGCGAAAGTTTTAAATGTTATAAGTTATCTTTGTTTATTGAAAATTTGATTAAAATTTATCACAACAAAAATATATCATATTAAACTTGCTCTTTATTGCATAACACCGTCTACTAACAATACGTTTCCAATGTCACAGTTGTTGTGTCATCAATAAGTGTCAGCGCTCAGACCAATCCCACCGCACCATATTGACGTTGACCAATGATATTTTGGGATATTTGAGTTATTAAAACCGACTGACAATTTTGACGAGTTTGATTGGCAGCGTAGCGTGCATGCGCATATCGAGTGTTTACCCCGTTTTATGTTGTCAATTTGTTTGAAGCTCCTCTTCCATGTTTTTTAAGTTCGCTGGTAATAAGTAGTAGTAAAGTACAGGAGCTTCTCTTTCCTACATTTGACGTTTAGCTTGTCAAGCATGCAAATGACAAGGTGACATTAAAACTAGGGTTGTCACCTTGCTGTCAGGTGCGTGTGATTGTACAACAATTTGTATAAACATATAAATAGGAACAAAATATGTAACGGAACGTTATTTGTATTATAAGAACACGTTTTTATTGATTATTTATTAGTATTGGTATTAATTTGTCTAAGTATAAATTAGTATGCGTTGTTTAAAATATACATATATCTGAACGCACCCGTGAGGCTAACCGTCAAAGTTCTATGAAATTATGACGTTTACTTAACACTTTTACATTTTGTGCTATCAAAATCTAGGAAACTTAGCATAGATGGACTATAGTGCCTTCCGCTATGAAGGCCTCAAAAATATCGGTCACAATCTTACTGGTACAGCCATGAGAGAGTGTCACAATTTTGCGGCCTTCATAGCAGAAGATACTGCCGGTGAAGTCACTGTCGATATACAGCAAACAGCAAGTTATCACGCCCGGAGCGTAATTTGTCGGCTAGGCACTAGGCAGGCAATTAAACATTCCTACATCCCGCAGTTACTTGAAAACTTGCCTTAGAACAACGTTAAATAGGGAATTATCTCGCCAGAACATTAATCACATGACATCTTCTGTTTCAACACTATTTCTTTCCACGCGGTACCGTTCCGGAACCAATATATTGGTATCTCCGTAGTAACAAGGAAAGCATGAAATATTTGTTTGACTATGGCAAGAAATTAATCTTGTTTTTTTGTTAATACTACGACGGTGACAAACAAGCATACGGCCCGCCTGATGGTAAGCGGTCACCGTAGGCTATGGACGCCTGGAACTCCAGGGGTGTTACATGCGCGTTGCCGACCCTTTAAAAACTTTAACACTCCTTTTTTGAAAAACCCCATATTGTAGTCCTTTGGGAAAACAGTGGCAGGGAGCTCATTCCACAGCCGGAGCGTCCGCGGGAGGAAGTTTCTCTTAAACCGCACGGTACGAGACCACGGTTTACACATTGAAACCCTGTAGGATTATGTCATAGTGACGAAGTGACGCTTTTTACAGTTGTCATTTTGACAGCATGGTTCTTGAGCGGCCTAGTTTCAATTAGTTGACAGTACTTAAAATTCTTGGGTTATATATACGGTACGGTAGTATATACATATTTATAATAGTACCTATAGGTATCATGTAGGTACAATCGAAGTCAAAAATATGTACACTTACACACGTACGTGTACGTAGGTACACTTTTGTGCTTTATTACTGTCCTTTATTTGTGCTTTATTTTGTGCTGTAAAAAAGGAAAACATCTTTGGCGTCGACTGTACCTATGTAGATATGATCTAAGTAGTTGCCGATAAGCGCATAACTGATAAAGCGCACAGCCAGTGCAGTTATAATTTTCCTAGCATTTGTGTCGGGTTCTTACCAGGAATCAGTGACAAATGTAGTCCGCACGGCAGTGTTATGATTTTATCCCGAAAATTGGTGTAGGCACCGTCACCTGATCATCTAGCCCATCGGGGAAAGTAGGTGTTATTACCATTAGGTCCGGTTTCTTAGCATTTGTTTCTACAAAAAGCGACTGGTAAATAATCAAATGATATTTCTTATATACATAAGTACAGTTTTAGCTGTATTTGATTAGATTTTAAGAAATTTATGTCGAAATACGGTACTCTTGTACACTCTTATAATATTTAAGTGTATGAAAATAATGTTGAGAAGAATTTAGTAGCCAAAATATCTACAGTTACAAAATATGCATACATTGTAGAAATCAAACATGATATATATTGAAAGACTCTTTCTTTGCGCAAAACGCCTCGCAAGAGCATGTGCAGTGTGCATCGCAGAGCCGGATCCTTCTGGTCTGCAGGTTGTCAATGTTGTCATGCCGTATACTTTACTGGCGCGATGCCTAAAATGCTATTCTAGCAGGAGGCGATGTGGCAGAGTACGGTCAGCTCCAAAAACATATTAACGATTTTGATGCCTCGGACATACCTACGCTCTGAAATGTATGCACACGTACAAGTGACTGTAAATACCTACATTAAAATACACAATTCAGTAATTTATATCAATACTGATGTTTAACGTTATTATTGTCACCGTTGTTTTGAAATAAAATATCTAAAGTCATTTTTATTAACATTTCTGATATTAAGTATGTTGTTAAACAGTATTCAAAAAAATCGATCGTATTGAATTTCCATCATCTAGATACTTCGAGAAAACAAATATAGTATGGAACTTTAATACGAGCATACATTCGTAAGAGCTAGTAATAAAAAATTGCGTTTTATTTTCCTATTTATAGCCATTACGACTCCATGGCAACGACAACGATACAATCAAGAGTCGGTCATCGACTTCCGCAAATCGTTAGTGTTTACCACAGAGTTCATATGTTACAGAGGGAATGATCGCTAATGCAAAACCATGATTTCAGAACATACGCAGGTACTATGTGAGGCGTACACATTCACAACTCAAGAGCTGCGCGGCCTGTCAAGAAGTCAGGGTTTTGTCTTAGCGACGGAGGCCTCTGTGGCTCTGTCAAACTGTGAAGAAAATCAAGCCAAGAAAATTTTAAGACGAAACGGGCGAAAAGGTTTAACACCGGTCGCCCTTGCACCCATGACAATTAGGCTTAAAAATGCACTTATTTTCATTACCTTTACCGCAGCTCGATTAGGTATAATTGTGTACCTATTGTTAATTTTAGGTATTTACATAAACAATAAAACAGGAAACTAAAACTTATGACTTGCAAAGCCATTATTCCCGTGAATCGTGCACGCACATGACATCATTTAATGTCACAATTATGTTTTCAAAGGAACGTTACATCGGCTCTACATTCTCGTAAGAGAAGCCGAGACGAGACAAATAAGTGCGAAATGAGTCCAGAGCAGTACACTCTCGTTCCCGACCTCTCATAGGAGAACAGAGTCGAGGTTAAAGTAAAGTCAGATCTCTATTTTCATAGTTGCTTTGAATCTTGAGTTCTCATTGAGTAGCCAGTCTAAAACTCGTAAAGAAAGAAGTAGTAGGTGTGTACACCCGTTTGTGTTTTATGATAACAGGTGTTATCAGCAATCGATATCTGCTGTCGAGTCTAGTAGGCTATCGTCCATCATCGTTATCAGTTAAAATATATATTAAGCGTGAAACACCATATTACACTCATTAATATTCAAGAAACGAATGCCGTGCTCTTTCAGTTTCTATGCCTATTAATATTTTACTTCACTTTTTATCCAATCGCGATACCATCTTATTATTTTGTTATCACAAATTACTTTTTAGAATATGCGGACGCTCAAAGATGGCAGTAGACTGGCGGAAGAAGAAGCTGAAATGGCTAGATACAACCTACAAATACTCGGGCTAAGCGAATTGCGAAGAAATGATTTTGACGAATTGAAAACGCCCAGGGGCTTGACTTTGTTGTACTCCGGCAAAGAAAGGGAGGAGGATGTGCATGAGCGTGGTGTAGGACTTCTCCTTTCAGAGACGGAGAATAAAAGCCTCTTGGACTTAATACCGGAGCCCGAAAAATTTATATTGTCCAGTGCTCCCACCAACTCTGCCACATAAAAATCAAATACGACATCTACTACGCGCTTATTGCCACTATGAGGAACATCAAGAGACAAGACATAATCTATGTCTACAATGTCTTCACACCTAAATGCCAAAGTTGGAACTACAAACAAGAACCGAGAGCGGCACATGGGCACACAGGGACTTGGGGTGTGTAATAAAAACGGAGAACGGTTTTTAGAGTTTTGTCAAACCCAAAATCAATGTGCAGAAATAACATACTCAAGAACATCTCAGTCATTTGCCCGATCCCACTCTTTAAATGGTGAAACCCTAACATATGTAAACACAATTCGTGACTTAGGTACAAGTTTTGACACATACTTATCTTTCTCTCAAAATGTAATTCAGATTTGCAATAAATCGCGTAAAGCTCTTGGCTTCGCTGTATGACAGTCTAAATATTTTCGCCCTGATTTATAACGCCTTGGTGCATGGGTAGTCTATTAGAGAGTAACTTTTTTTCTCTGGAGCCCACATTAAAAAAGTATATCCTACTCCTTGAAAAAATTCAAAAATCATTTACATGGTATCTTTATTGGAAAATATATGGTTAATACCCCTACATGTATCCTACACATCAAATTGGTTTCCCATCAAAGCCTAAGAGTACAATTTATAAAATATTTCTTAAGATTAATACGCGGATCAGTGTCAAATCCATGCCTGTTGCAATATGTAAATTTTAAAGTACCTGCACCATTCGTGAGAGCTACTCTGCGACCTCGCCCGTCACCTCTGTTTGTAATACCAACACAGTAACATTGGCCACTAGTCCTCTTTATGCAGAACTTAATTCAAATCTTAATATTATTCTGTTTGACCCCACAACAGATATGTTATCACTTCTCACAGAGGGAACCGATTCCTGGCCGCTGCAGCCCGGTATCTGGAGTTAATCTCCACATCCACCAAGATTGTAGCCTAATATTAAGTAGTTAACCACATATGTACCTCTAGTTTAATGTTAAGTACATATACGTAGGTACTTAAGTTATAGAACTTAAATGCTTGGTCTAACTGACAGTGTAAGTTGGTAAATGAATAGAGAATAAATAATAAAGATCTAACCATTGGCGGAATCTGTTCATCCACGGGGATCACCATAAGTACCTACACTTGGACCTCACCAGATGGCATTGCTATAAGTTCGAAATGGCAATCATCGTTGCTCGATATCCGTAGGTAGCCGTTGAAGCGCTGATATAGATAGCGACCATCACCTAGTTATCGCAGAGGTACGCCTTAAGGTTGCGGTAGCACGACAGATTGTAGGACCAGGCAAAATTGACGTCTGTAGGCTACGTGACTTATTTACCTATGACAAAAAACTCGAACATCCAAAAATGTTTTACCGATCTACCCGCAGATAAGAAGTATGAAATGTGAAAACATATTAAAAACGGCCTACACAGAAGCCAGCTCCATCATTCTGGGACACAAACAGACTACACAAGCTACATGGGACCTTAATAATACCAGGTGAGAACTACGAGTATACGAGGGAGAGAAGCTTATGGAAATCAACAATTAGACGTACCGAGCCAACTTCAAGTAGCAGTACCGCAAGATACGCTGGAAAATCTATCGAAGCACGCGTAAGGATAAAAGGTTATGGACGGACGGGACGGTATTGCTGATCAAGCCTACCTGCTCACTGCTAACCTGAGGGAGGTCTACAGAGCTACTAAAACATTGGCGGGTCACAAAAGTTTCAAGAAGAAAGCTCTGAAATCCAAGGACTGTCAGCTTTTTGTAACATTTGAAGGGTAACTGCATCGCTGGCCTGAACACTATTTGGAGGTCTTTTGAAGCTCCGAAACACCGGCACAAACAAATTCAATACAGCTTTTCACCACCTCGACTTTTTGATATAGACACATCTCCACCGAAGGTCCACATGAAGAAGTGGACAAAGTTATCCATTCCATTAAATGCGGCAAGGTGCCAGGGCTTGACCTGATATCTGCTGAAGTGCTTAAAGCAGACTTACCTACCGTTTTTGACGTAGGTACTTGATCGAAAAGATCGGGGATAGTGAAAAACTTCCGGACGACTGGAGTAAGGTACTCCTAATCACAGTGCCTAAAAAGGGCGACCTCAGTGAGTGTGGCATTGGAGGGACATCAGTTTGCTTTCGACTACTTCTAAGGTCTGCTGTTAGATTATCTCAGACAGGCTATCGAAGGCCGTCGAACTGCTCCTGCGAAAGGAGCAGGCAGGCTTCCGGCCTAATCGCTCGTGCACCGACCAAGTCAACACTCTTCTTATCAAACTGGAGCAGACATCAGAATATCAAAGAGAAGTGTAGCTAACCTTTGTAGGTTTTAAAAAGCATTTGATACGCTGAGACGTTCTAGCTTATTGTCCCGCATCCGTTGTATTGGTGTTCCGCTGAAATTAATCCACTTGGGTCAAACACAAAAGGATGTTGGGGATCTTACCGGTGAATTTTTCAAAAGCTAAGGGCTATGAAAGTTGCTTTTCTTATTGATCCCTTATCCACATTAAAAAGTTCTCCTTTTATATGTGTACACAAGCTGTTAACTATTGGCCACAGGACAGATTGGCTCTACGGTTCAGCTGAACAGGCACTTTTTCTTTCCTTGGACATGTAGTAATGATTTTTATTATAGAATGCAATAGAAAAGGAGTACCCTTTAATGTAGATAAGGCTTAAAAAGAAAATCAAGCTTTATAGCCCTTAACTTTTGAATAGCCCACCAGAAAGACTCCGAACACCGTTTTGTGTTTGACCCACTTGCTTTAAGCTGTCTACAAGAACTATTCGTACAAAGTTACTACCTACGATGGCCTTATATCAAAAGACATTGCTGTGCATACTGGTGTTCGACAAGGTGCCTTTTATCGCCTCTTCTATTTCTAATCGCACTGGATGGCATCATGCGCCGCGGGTATGACAATGGGCGTCGCAAAATAGAATGAGGAATCTCGAATGTCTTAGAAGACTTGAACTACGCGGACGACCTATGTCTGCTCAGCTACACACGCACCGACATGCAAACCAAGCTTGACAATCTGCGATCAGGGGTGATGAACATCACACCGAGTACACACAGAGTAAAACCCAAAATGGGTCCTATGTTAAGTCTGTGTTGCTTTACGGGTGCGAAACGTGGAAGGTTATAACGGCCATCTCCAACCAGCTGATTGGAAAACTTCGAGCTCCAACTGCATCAACCGATGTCTTTGCCGAATCCTCGGTATTTAACTAACCCGAGACGAGATCATCTCAAACGTAAACATGCGAACACGTTGTCACGAAACCTCGGTCTAACAGATGAAGCGTCACAAGTGGATCTGGATTAGCCACACGCTCCAAAGGGGTCTTGATCATATAAGAAGGCATATGATTGGAACCCTGAAAGAAAAGCGGAAGCAAGGTCGTCCCAAACAATCATGGCGCCGCACGGTGATAAGCGAGATAAAGAGGATCGGAGTCAAGTCAAGCGAAAAGTTCATGATCGATGGGCGTGGAGAGTAACTGTGGACGGCCTCTGCCCCATATTATCTAGGGGACATAGGATCATAAGTAAAGTAAGTCAAGACATAATTCATACAAGTAATCTGTACCTAAACTGGACACTATAGTAAACTACAGTACAGTAATCTATAACAAACCCAATTTAGCAGTTGTAATTCAACTGAAACATAAAAGACAACTTTTGTTTCCAAATGCATAATGTAAATATATAATAATTTGTTCAACGAGAGTGAACGCATCATTTTCCTCTCTTTTTTGTAATACTTAATGCAGCACATCCCGGCCGCCCTGGGTACCAGGCTCCACCAGGGGGTGCCAAACGGCAACTTTATTCAAAAATCTGCCACTGGGTAGCTATAGCATTCAAAGTCTGTCACATATTGCTACTTCATAGCTACTTACGGCATAACTAATACATTTCGTATTTATTTGCGTAAGCGGGTACGCCAACTTACAGGCGGGCCTTTGACACTTCCTGAAAAATATTTACATAAAATAGACCCGAGCGAACCTCACCTTAAAATAGTGTTGATATGACTCACGTTGTGAACTTGTGACGGTATAAATTAAACTAAATACTTAAGTACTTGACTTTTTTTGGCTATAATTTGTCCTCTTGTTACATACCTGTCAACCTGTCTAACCTGGCGAGCGTGATTACGTAATCAGCGTATTATTCAAACAAGGTGTAATGTCACCTGATTAAACAGTGCGGCGGCGCGCAGGCGCGTCTAGCGTCTATCCGACCATGCACCACACAATGGACAATCGGCTAGCAAATTATACATTTTGTGAAGTTCAAAACCGAGCGTCTCGCCAGTTCATCATGAGTTCAAGGCTGCTTGCTTATATGTTTAACATTAGAACGCAAACGTTGCATAAATTGGTTCCTAGACTAGACGCGCTAGACTTTAGGCTGAGCCCACATTAGACACGTGTTTTATTACTATATTGACACGCATCGCTAACTATGTGAATGTGACATCTGACATATTCATAATTTTATTGAACGAACGAGCGAAGTTCTCAGAGCCTAGTGGAAAAAAATGTTTTTCCGTTTTTATGAATATTTGTATGTTTGTACGACGATAACTTGAGTATCATTGATCGGATCGTCGTTAAATTTGGCAAACTAATAATATTACTCTAATGACGTTCGAGAAACGGGTCCCAGCTGGTTGGATGAGATAAATAGATTTCATTAAGTTCGAATATGAGCCAAATCAATCAATCAGGGTTGACAATATATATAGGGGTCGCGCGTACACATATTCAAGTCACTCTGAAATGGAAACTTGTAATTATTTTTAAAGATATGTAAATGAGTGTATTTAACTGTAGCAGGTAGTTTCGTGTCATTTAAACTATCATTAGTCATTAGTGACATTAAAATGAAATAAAACCTAGAAGACGATTAGATACCTGACTAGGGTTTCTGCTCGAGATTTCTCGAACTCGAGACAACTCGAGAATTTTGGTTTCATTCGAGACGAGAAAAAAATGTGCGCGCGCGGCGTGAGTGACCCGTTTTAAATATTATTTAATATGTTCGAGTCTCACGAGAGTTTTATAGTTAAAACTTTTCACTACACTCTAGATATAAGTAAATAGTTTTTGAGAAATACGCGTTCGAAGATTTTGTCCTTCTAGCAGGGCCCTTTGGTATTTAATGACTTAATAGCCGGTTATTTCTACTTACTGAATTAGCTTATTGTAAACGAACTCATCAATTTAATAGCACAAGCACCACGGTTTCAGTAGGTTATTTTTCTTGAAAACCGGTCACTAGCAAGTAGGTAATAATTGATTCAGTAAGTAGAAATAACCGGCTATTATATTCATTAAATACCAAAGGGCCCTGCTAGTCTGTAAACTTACAATTAACAAAGGGCCCCGCTGGCACAGAATCATTTTTTTTTCATTAATTTGCAAAGGTAGAAATTTTAAAGTAGGTACATAAATCGACAGGTAGAAATATATACCAACTCGATTATTTAGGACCTAAATCATAATTACATGGGGTCCCGCTGCATATACGTATATGAAAGAAGCTACACTGAAACTCATTCCGTATTTTTTCCTTTTATATTTTATTTATTCTGAGACAATCGACGTAACAATCTTCCAGTCCTGTACTTAACTTGATCGTCGTGTTAAATCGTAATAATGTACAGGATCTCAAGCTGGTGATACGGGAAAGCTTCCTTACAATTGAAATTAGGAACCTTTTGATTTGAATAGCTACGCGTAAGAACCTAGAGAAGTATCGCTTTACCTGGCGAGAATGAGAGGATTTTCAAACTTTATTCAATGGCTTATATTAATTCGATGGAGGCAGACTGCGATGTTTTTTGGCTGTGCTGGACATCGGCTATGTCATGTGTAAGGAATACATGGAATAGGTACTCCGTTTTGTTAGCCCATCGAATGGGAGATCACGTTCTGCCCAGTGACATTAAGTGTTTTAAAGGATAACTGTCATAACTCTTTATCGGTTAAGACTGGATAAAATGCTTAATTCAAACCTCATCGCCAATTCATAGTTATAAAAAAGTTATATATAAGGAAAACATATAAAAAGATGTCGTTATAGGTTGGTTTATTTTAAGAGGTTTGCCTTTAAAAGGGTAACAATATTTTAACAATAAATACTTACGGTGGTATCCGAAAAACATTAAAATTACTATCCTTCAAAAAAGACTCGAGACTCGAGAAGACTCGAGAAATTGGGCTCGAGATTTCTCGAAACTCGAGAATACAAATGGGCCGAGAAATCAGAAACCCTATACCTGACCCAAAACTTGACTTTAATACCTGAGTTTTAACTATAGGAATTATTTCTCAATTTGTACGAGAATGTATATTTACATGAAATATTTTATAACATTTTTATCTTTATCTAGAAAACTCCATGAACCCGAAAGTAGGCACCTGTTTAGGGAAGAAAACCGAAGGAAAAATTGCAGTTTTCGGTTTTTGTTTGAAATGATTTTGTCTCAGAAAATATGAAAATGATCAACTGATGTATTGACTTTGCTTTGAAAACGCATGAACGCAGTCCTTCAGCAATCATTCTTCGTTACTAGAGCCGTTAGTCTTGAAATACTAGCTACGTAAATTCTGAAAAGCTGTGGCAAAAAAGTCAATTTCAATTTCAAATGTGTGCCCGATATTAAAAGTAGCTCTGTCTATCAACCTCCCGATACGCGACAGGTGTTTGGGTGCCCGTGGATTATAAAGTGGGCCGATTACCTACTTATCGTTTAGGGCGACGGGCCGTCACAGTAGGTACGTGACTAGCTAGTCGCTTGGTTGAGCATCGGGACGCGCGCGTAATGTTGTATACTCATAACGTTGCCCGCGCCGCGATCAGACTACGGCGGGAGAGATCGAGCCAGACGGCTACCGAAATTGGGGTTAGGCGGTTTTTTGCGCTGCGCCCGCGCTGCGCTGGAGGCGAGAGGTCGATGCGCTCGTCCAGCGCCACCTCCCCGCCCCGCTCGCCTCTACCCTCGCGACCAGTTCCACCACAAGGTGCAGCGGCCGCTGCGACCGACCAACCCTACATACCTATCACCTGTCAGACACTAAGTGTGTACATATACGACCTCGACTCGATACACTCGACATTTGACTTTTGAGAAGAACGGGAAAAAGTCGGTACTTACACGGCCTGAGGAATGCACTGAGTACAAACATTCGAGAGGCATACAAATAATGGAGGTTATTCAAATACGAGTATCTGAGCAATGCAATGCCATGCCATTTCAGTAAACTTAGCTACAACAGCAAACGTAGCTGCTATAAATCTATAATCTTATAGGTAAGTTTTGTAATAAAACGCTGCACGTATACATATATAAAATCATACTTACTGAAGCTTGACCGACTGGAGGGCTTAAGCATTGATTGACATACTTAACCGCAACCTTTACCTCAAATGGGTAAACAAAACAAGCAAACATATATTATGGGCATTTCAGTATGGCTGCAGCCAGTCGGTTCGATATATTGCACTCAAAAATATTATAAAAGGGAGTTGTAAACTAAGATAATTACCATGATAGCGTTTCGAGGCGAGCAAGTCCTAGGGAGCGATTGCAATCACTTGACTGAGAGCAGCAAGGCGGAAATTCAGGCGAACTTTTGTAAATGGGCTTCCCGATTACATTTACTTGTTACGGCTGTATAGAGTTCACAGATACACTGGATTTGTCTGAGCGTACAATTCGTCTGAGCGTGTGAAGCAATAAGAACTACATAGCCTGAACTGCAGGCTACCTGCGGAGACCAGTCGGTACAATGACTTCCATAATAGCTTGCAGACCTAGCTAGTGATGGGCGCCCAAGATTCTTTATGCGTAAGTACCCTCGCACACACATTTCTGTAGGGTTAGCATGGTTGCCATTTTATCGCTTATCACGCTATGCGTCACTTTCGCACATACATACTCATTAGAACGTGACAGCAACGTCGGTAAACGATAAAAACCCGATCATCATAGACTAGCTGATCATGTGTAATATGAACACTATAAATTATTTAAAACCAGTTAAGTTTACAGTCGATAACCAGGTAACTAGCAAGTATACTTTTCTTAGTGTAGTGTCTCCTCTACCCAAAGGTTGTCTGGAAGAGATCGCTCTTTAGCGATAAGACCGCCTGTTGTTTGCCTCTTTTTCATGTGTAATCTATACCAGTTTGTGTTATTTTTGTTGTTTTGAGGTGCAATAAAGAGTTATTGTATTGTATTGTATTGTATTGTATACTGTACTGATAAGTAAATTAAAATTTTTCAGCATTTACCCGTATACAAAACATAATAATTAAATTCTAAATCAGAAAGTTTTAAGAAAAAAAACGTTTGTCTCTAACAGGGTGTCACAAATTCAGAAAACACCGCTTCTCACCGGAGCAGCTTCTTCAGCTCTACGTAGCTCAAGTCCGGTCATGTATGGAGTACTGCAGCCACTTATGGGATGGTTCCGCCAAATACCAGCTGGCTGCCTTAGATTCCATTGATAGACGCGCCCGAAAGCTTATTGGAAACTCCGAACTGGCGGAAGGCAGGCTACAGTGTCTTGAACACCGTAGAAAAGTAGCCTGCCTATCGGTATTTTACAAGATGCATTTCGGGGAGTGTGCGGTGGGATTGCACGATCTAATCCCCCCAGCTCCGTTCTGCCACCGGGTGACTAGACGCGGGCAATCGTTTCACCCTTACGTGGTCTCCCTGCCGCTAATTCGCACAAAACGCTTTGCCTCCAGCTTTGTTACGCGAACAGCTAAGGAGTGGAATTCTTTACCTGCGAATATATTCCCTGCCCACTATAACCTAGATCTTTTTAAATCGCGAGTGAATAGACATCTTCTAGGCAAGCATGCTCCATCCTAGACTACATCGGCACTTACCATCAGGTGAGATTGTAGTCAAATGCTTGCCTATTCCTCAATAAAAAAATAAAAAAACATTAGCTCAGGTGGCCTGGAATCACGTTACATCTGCAGATAACCCAGCTGACATAATTTCAAGAGGAATAGACCCTAGCAAACTGAAAGAAGGTACCCTGTGGTGGATTGGCCCAAATGGTTACAAGACGAAGAGATAAAACATACAGAAACCATTCCAGTGCCAAACGACGAAGTAAAATTATGTCACCAAACGACAGTAAAAACTCAACACTATTGTGTTGATAGTTTCGTTATGACGAAACTATCGAGAGATTCTCAAGTTTCCAAAGGATGTTACGTGTGCTGTCGTATTGCTTAAGATTTATACGCCGAAGCAAAAACAAAGGCATGTTGACGGGCGATGAAATCGACAAAACAAGGGAAACAATCATTTTACAAGTATACAACAATAAGCATTTCAACAACAGTACAAAGTGCTAAAAAAGGCTTGCCGTTGCAAAAAGGAGATCGACTGTCAAGTTTAGTTTAGACCCATATTTTGACGAACAAGGGTTCGTTTGAGTCGGAGGGAGACTCCAGGCGTACCTTGAAGGTGTATCCTTACAAACAAAAGATAAATGTCTCAAATCGGGTGATAGAGCTGGAATTTACCAAGCAGTTTCACATTGCCATCTCTTCATCGTCCACCTCTCACTCCACCATATTGATGATTTTTGTAAAGAAATGCTCGAATGTAATAAGAAATCACCCAAAAGAAACATGCATGTACCTTTCAAATTTGAGCAATTCCATCACCAAAAATGGGTTTTGAAATGGGACCAATCTGGAACCATCTACTTTCAGATAAAAAAGGTTCAGTAATGACGGAGTTCTGACTGAAGTAAAGTAACGAACATTAAAAATAATAATAATAATTGTCGGGCATGCCGCCGTCCCGGAGAGTTACTCAGGCATATTATTTCTGGTTGTTCTCATGTTGCTAACGGCGAGTAGACCGTACTTGCACAGACATTATCTCGTAGCCAGGATTATTCACCAGCAACTTGCTCTTAAATACGATCTTGTGGACCACGAAGTCTTCAGTTTTCGAAAATGGTCGTGCCACGCTCTGTTGGAATCGATCTGTTATCATGGACCAATAAGCCTGACATCGTGCTGGTTGATCGATCGCAGCGTCGGGCCGTGTTCGCCGACGTCACCATCCCCCATGACGAGAATCTCGTGAAAGCCCAGAAGGACAAGTCCAGTAAGTACCTAGACTTGGCTCACGAGATGACCGCCATGTGGGATGTTGACTCGACTATCATTGTCCCAATAGTCGTTTCAGCGAACGGTATCATAGCAAAGAGTCTCGACCAACATCTTGTGAGACTCTCGCTAGGTGGATGGATCAAATCAAGGGTCACATGCAGAAGGCGGTAATTCTGGACGCGACGCGTATAGTCCGGCGGTTCCTTTCTCTGCGGCCCTAACCACCGGCAGCCTGGGCCCTGCCCCGTTGCCGGCGGCACTCTAGGTTAGGTTTTTTATAATATGTATTTTGTATTGATTTTATATGTGTTTTTTGTTTTACTTTTATATCCATATCGTACAAAACGTAACTTAAGAATAAAAATGAATAAAGAGAAAAAATAAATAAAAACTACGATAAAAAACACACGAATTGAGAACCTCCTCCTTTTGAAATTATGAAGTCGGTTGAAAAAGGAAAACGGCCCTTTAATATGAAAACTAGAGTAACCTTTTGAAAAATACATCGCGTTAAGAATTGCATAGACAGTTTATGAATAAATTCATCCATAAATTGCCCATGCACTTTTGAACGCGTGTGTACATTAGAATAATTTTGAAAACAATTTTCGAAGTTAGGTATTGTGCTCTAGCAATCAATTCATAGTGATCCACGCAGATATCTCGAACCGAATTAGAAATAATACCACAACAGCGTTTATTAACACATTTAAACCAAAGTGTTGATATCGAAAAGTATGCGCTTGTAGTTTTGTCTATGTACTCGTAATTCACAGATTAAAGTAGGCGAGTAGAAAAACTATTTTTTGCTCTCTATGTAGTATCACTCAGTCATGCATTTAGGTAACATATTCGTAATATTAGGTAGCCCCATCAACAATAAAATAATAAACAAAGTACCGAAAAGGAACCGAAATAATACAAGTACTTTTGTATGGAGAAAATACCGGTATTCAAGCCCTGGCTACACCGCACTAGTCCTAGCCTGCTACCGGCCAATTTGCAACTCCTAATTGGCGACTATATGCGACTGCGTTTTTCTGACGCTCTTTCTAAATTATTACTTTTTGCCCGGCTGAGATCGGCCTGCAGATAGACGCGTATGAATGACGCGTCTAGACTCGAGACAGCCCGACTCATATTAAAGTCTGGTTTTACCTTTTTTTGGTTGTCTACATTGTATGCATTGCGGAGAGCACTGTCAGAGTTAATATGACTGCGTGTTTTTAATTACAACAAAGTAGGTATATTCCGGGTTTCCGGGTATGTATGTACAGAACGTCTGTAGTCGAATATCAAACCATAGGTATATTTTTGATCTTTCAAACACTCTACCTCTATCTCTTTACTTTTCAAAATACCTTTTAGCTTTTACGAGTATTGTGTGATTTTAGGAAACGCCAATATTTGGTAGGTATAGTTTTTGTATAAAACAGTAAATCGCATGTCTTCATGTCTGCATAATTAATTTGCGTCCAATACCATAGGCAACCGATTAATAGTATAAGGAGATCGATTAATAAAACAGCTGGATCTCACCAGAATTATACGCGCCGCTATCCAGTTCACACCTTCATGACCCAGAGTGAAAATGACCCCTACGTGGCATCGAATAATGTGTTTTGTTGGTACTAGTATTATTAATGCTAGTCAGGAAGTGTACCCATGTTGAGTTAAGAACTGACATTTGGGTTTAGGCGCGACACATTAGTATTAAACAGGCGGTCCAGTGTGCGTACCATGAGTTGTTTTCGATTGCGACTGCGGCATTCGAAAGTCTGCCCGTTTCGCTCGTATCACTATATACTACCTCTACTCTGGCAGAAGCGAGACGGACATATGGTCGAATGTCGTAGTCGCAATCAAATGCAACTCATGGTAAGCACACAAGACCTCATGCCATGCCCCCATGCGGCTTACACTACTGTCGTCGTGCACTGAATATAATGATATAAAATGGCGTTTTCACGATCCTACTTTAAGTCCTGCTTGCGGCATACAAATGTCTGAAATGGGCACCAGACAGGCGGCCAACGTGGGCTAGTGAATCGTAATCAGTTATCGAGTTTCATTGTTTTTTATACCTTGACCACACCCGTGACCCTTGCTCGCAACACTTTGTCTGTCAGTCAAGATATTGACTAAGACATTGCTAGCTTTGACCACATTTTAATTTGCTTTCAATGTGTTAATTTTCACAAGTTTTTATTTCATTTGCAATGTACGTAAATTGGTTTGTTAGGGTCAAATCTTGCAAGCTGAATTTGACTAACTTCCCGTTATTCGAATAAGCTGAAACTTCACATGCTTATGAAAGTTAGATAAAGTACAAATCAATGTTATGATGCCATATTGGAATCAGAGCGGAGGTGCCCATAGAAACTCTGTAATGCAACAACCGAACGCTATTGTGTTTGGGTTTCTTAGAATTGCCCCGATGAGTAGAAGTTGACCATGGAAACGAAAGTAGTCAGCGAAATAAGCTTGTATCAAATTTTTTTTTAACAACGAAAATTATGTTACTTTGCTATTCCGCCAAACAATGTAAGGAAGTTTTTTGTAAGTTTAAAGCTGGCTACTGGCTTCATGCCCATCCTTCGCCTAATACTGGTACTTTCTTGGATCCGGCCTCCCTTAGACTGGCGACTGGTTTGCGAATGGGGGGTTCGGTGTGTGCGCCACACTCATGTCCTTGTGGCACAGACTTGGGCCGACTGGGACACCATGGTTTGTGTTGTAAAAAAAGTGCAGGCCGTTTTTCGAGACATGCGTCTCTTAAAGACATAATCCGTCGGTCTGTTGCCACTATTAACGTGCCTGCTCTCCTTGAGCCGACTGGCATTTTCAGGGATGACGGCAAGAGACCCGGTGGAGTGTCCTTGGTTCCTTGGAGTTTGGGACGGATGCTAGTGTGGGATGCTACCTGCGTAGACACGCTGGCACCGTCCCATCTCCAACGAACTAATGTAAAAGCGGGCGGAGCGGCTGAATGCGCCGAAATATTTATCCCTCTTCCCGCTTTTATATTTAAAACGTAATAAATATAAGAGCCTGGGAAGAGAGTAACTTTTTGTACCATTCGGGGTCGAAACTCTTGGTCTATGGGGACCTAGCGCACGCAAGTTTTTCGTAGAAATCGCGAAACGTCTGGTTGATGTTACTGGTGACCGAAGAGCTGGTGGCTTCCTCGCACAACCTATCACCATTGCGATACAACGAGGAAATGCCGCCACCATCCTAGATACAATGCCTCGAGGACCTATTTTAGATTTAAGGTAGGTAGAGGTAGGTAGTTAGGTAAGTTTCACGCTTACTGTATATATTTCGAAACTTAATGTTTAAAAAAAATTTCGTTGTTAATATGGAATTCCGCAAAGTAACACCTGATTCAACAAATAATATTTTTAATAAAAACTTTAATAATACCTTTATTGGCGTAGGGATGTGACGACCCCATCGCCCACTGGTTTTGACCGGTGCAATCAGTCAACGCAGGGCAGCTTGTGGCGAGCTGTTGGGGAGTAGCGACCCCACGTAACCTGAGCGCTCCTGGGGGACTCCGTCGTCCGACCAAGTCCTCCGCCTCTGGCTTGCCTTAACCGGCCGTCCAGAGTGGGGTCGGGAGAGCTATGTTCTCGAGGGTAGATGTGGAAACCTAAGTGGCGAGTTGGCTATATGTTTAAAGTCCAGTGACACCTCTCTATCCCCAGCCCTCATACCGGTGTTGCCCTCGAGCCATCTTAGATGTCGCTTTTTGTGGGGGCCCATCTTATGTGGGCGAGTCACCGTCTGCCGGAAATAAAATTGACTACCATTTTGTTAGGCAGACGTCCGATTTTATTCTCCATAACCCAATATTTAGTCCAGCACTTTCACCTAATAGTCCAGTATATTTTAGATTCCATTAAATCTCAATAGTCTTTACACCCTCGCGGGTGCTGCCTCTGCGTGCGTCCCATGACTCGGGCAGGTGCAACATCCGCTCGGTGTACCCCTTACATTTCATTAAATTGTCGAAAGGGCCTCTGCGTGTTGGCTTCGGCTCCGCGTACGCCTCCCAAAGGTCCGGAACACCATTGTTCCTTGATGGGAAAGACCTACAAATACTTTATATTAAACCCGTGGGTCTCGATCAGAAGGCCTAGTATAAAAAAATTACGACACTAACTCCTCGACCGCGTTAGCGTATCGGGAGTTCAAATTATGTTTGCCGTTTATTTAAATCATCCGGCAACTTTCATATTTTGACCCCTCGATACGCTAACGCGGTCGAGGAGTTAATGTCGTACAACTTTTATACTAGGCCTTCTGGAAACTAAAAAAACCCTGCACTATATCTTAGAATAGTATAAAAATACCTTAGAAACTACATTATTGCCATTAGTATTATTTTTGAAACGCAAAGAACTTACATTCTTAATGAGCCACTATATGTAGGTATATCTACACTCAACTCAACACCAGTAGTGTTTAAGCTCCAAATTGCTTCAAAGCAACACCGAGCATAGCATACAATAGAAATAATCCCCAAAAGCACTCTGGGAGGTGAGGGTAGACCTGATGTATACTTTACTCCAGAATGCAGTTGTAATGAAATTTTCCGTCTGCACTCTGAGAAATAATTTAAACTCTCTAGACGCCCGAGTCGCTCTCTCTGCAGACCTATTTGCACTATGTACTTGTCTCTGTGTTTGCCACTTGCAACAATGGGGTTTACATTTACAGCATTATTCTGTTCTCGTAATTGAATGGTATTTAACGAACACGGTTGTAAATCTGATCCGATAATAATACAGTGTAATTAAGCCAAGGATCGAAATCTCTTCAACAGTTTAGAAATTTGGTATGTATATTAATTGGAGGTCCTGTTTTCATGTCCACGCCATTTGACATTTGGTGACCTCGAGAAACCGCCGGCATCTTGGAAAATGTGTACGTGTATCTTTATATGGATATACTCGTTTTGCTCCAAATTTACGCATTTTATGAAAATGTGATGTAGGGAACATCAAATTCTACACAAAAAATTTACCCAACTTTGCGAAAAAAATGCTCCTTCTTTGGTACTTTTCGCTCCTACAAGTGTTTGCTCTAAACACTTGAAGGGGCGAAAGTATCGTCAATACGTTTCCAGGGAATATTCTGTGGATAAGAAACTTGCCTGAATACGATTCTTACCTGTTTTAAACAACCGCCGTGATCGGGTAGCCCAGTGGTTAGGGCGTCTGCCGCGAAAGTAGGAGGTCGCTGGTTCGATCCGAGCCCTGCTCACCGGAGGCCTTGGTCACTTTTTCTATAGTATATGACATCTCTCTCAATCTGTTTTATATAATTGTGTATGAACTACTTCAACATCAACAATGTACCCGACTGAGACTCACAAAAAAAGTAGGGTGATGATTTAAGAACCAAAAAATTGATACATCCTGTTGCGTAGGATTTTAGGTGGATTTGTACAAACGATATATTATTCGATTCCTTTAGAGCCTCACAACGGGTCAACATTAATATTATTTTCTCAAACATGATCCGAAATGTATGCATTTATGTCACGAAATGAAGACATTAAGTTTCTTGTTTACGACTCCCCCCATTTACTTCTTGGCCGGAGGCCGTGGCAAATTAAAAAAAATTTCCTTATTAACTATTTACCTATTATTTTAGTTTAGTTATTTTAATTTTAATATTTCCTCACAGTGTTTGAGAAAAGCACTATACAAGCCTCGGCCGGAAGAGAGATTGCAGGACTTGTTTAATCCGTCTACCACAAACTCGTCCTGCAATCCCTTACTTCACGACCTCTGCAAGTCTGCAGTAATGTACTATTTTTAAAAATCAATATGGTGGTTGTCAAATCGTTTTTCTGTTGTAGCGCCTCAACTATAGAGCGGATTTCAATAAACGAAACATCAATGGGTTAGTAATGAACACACCAGTACAACAAAATACAAAATTTCTACAATTGCTGTAGGAACAATGACTAAATCGAAATAATCTGACGGAAAATACAGATTTTAGGTCTGAAGTGGGATTCGAATGATAGTGACAGTAATGTAATTACACACCTATGGTCTCTGAGATTCTTGTTAGCGTTTCTGAGAACATGAATTTCGGAAACCACTGGGGTTGGTCGCCATCTTGAAAAATGTACCTCTTCTTACATTTCTTGATTATTTTTAAATGGCGGCTTGGCAAAACGAGAATATCTACAAAATATACACATTTTCCAAGATGGCCTCGGTTTCTTGAGGTCCCCAAATGTCAAATGGTGTGGACATGAAAAGAGGACCTCCAATTAACATACATACCAAATTTCTTAACTGTCGGAGAGATTTCGACCCTTGGTTTAATCAGTTTAATGACATTGTATGTCTTTCCCATCTCGGAACAATGGTGTTCCGGACCTTTGGGAGGCGTGCGCGGAGCCGAAGCCAACACGCAGAGGCCCTTTCGACAATTTAATGAAATGTAAGGGGTACACCGAGCGGATGTTGCACCTGCCCGAGTCATGGGACGCACGCAGAGGCAGCACCCGCCAGGGTGTATAGACTATTGAGATTTAATGGAATCTAAAATATGCTGGACTATTAGGTGAAAGCGGTGGACTAAATACTGGGTTATGGAGAATAAAATCGGACGTCTGCCTAACAAAACGGTAATCAATTTTATTTCCGGCAGACGGTGACTCGCCCACATAAGATGGGCCCCCACAAAAAGCGACATCTAAGATGGCTCGAGGGCAACACCGGTATGAGGGCTGGGGGTAGAGAGGTGTCACTGGACTTTAAACATATAGCCAACTCGCCACTTAGGTTTCCACATCTACCCTCGAGAACACAGCTCTCGCGACCCCACTCTGGACGGCCGGTTAAGGCAAGCCAGAGGCGGAGGACTTGGTCGGACGACGGAGTCCCCCAGGAGCGCTCAGGTACGTGGGGTCGCTACTCCCCAACAGCTCGCCACAAGCTGCCCTGCGTTGACTGATTGCACCGGTGGAAACCAGTGGGCGATGGGGTCGTCACATCCCTACGCCAACATTATACATTGTATTATTATTAATAAATTATTTTACGAATAAAACATGTGACAAGCAATGCCTCAAAGTCCTATTTTAGATTTAAGGTAGCTTGTAAATTACTGTATAATCTATTATTTGTATGTCTTTACCATCACGAAACAAAGGTGTTCCGTACCTTTGGGAGGCGTACGTGGAGCCGAAGCCAACATTTTTTCGACAATTTAATGAAATGTAAGGGGTACACCGAGCGAGTGTTGCACCTGCCCTAGTCATGGGGCGCACGCAGAGGCAGCACCCGCCAAGGTGTATGGACTATTGAGATTTAATGGAATCAAAAATATACTGGACTATTAGGTGAACGTGGTGGACTAAATACTGGGTTATGGAGGATAAAATCGGACGTCTGCCTAACAAAATGGTAAGCAATTTTATTTCCGGCAGACAGTGACTCGCCCACATAAGATGGGCCCCCACAAAAAGCGACATCTAAGATGGCTCAAGGGCAACACCGGTATGAGGGCTGGGGATAGAGAGGTGTCACTGGACTTTAAACATATAGCCAACTCGCCACTTAGGTTTCCACATCTACCCTCGAGAACACAGCTCTCGCGACCCCACTCTGGACGGCCGGTTAAGGCAAGCCAGAGGCGGAAGACTTTGTCGGACGACGGAGTCCCCCAGGAGCGCTCAGGTACGTGGGGTCGCTACTCCCCAACAACTCGCCACAAGCTGCCCTGCGTTGACTGATTGTACCGGTCGAAACCAGTGGGCGATGGGGTCGTCACATCTCTACGCCTGTATATATCTATATTGTTAGTTATATTTGTGACAAAAATAAATAAGTTTGAAAATTGGTGTAAATGGAAATGGATTTTTACATAATTAAAATTGAAATATTTTACAAAATTTTTAATTAAAGCATAAATGACAATAATATGATTGTAAATTATCTATTAATGCCTACTACTTTTACTGGCGTCATGATTGCGATATATCTCGATTTTCATAGTTAGTTCGTTACGCCGAACATTATCCCCGTCACAATTATTGGAATAACCGAATCCCCACTTCCCTATGAATCACCCGCGTTTCTGAATAATCGCACAGGAAAATTCGTTTGTTTTAGACACATACGCGTTACTAATTATAATTACGTATGTATTGTGTGAGCAGCTAGATATTTGCGGTATCACGTCACATTGTAAGCGGACCGCGTCTAGACGGGCCGCAGACGAATTTTTAATACGGTCACGACCGCGACCGCAACTCTATACCTACTCGGCAAAGCTTGCTCATACGATCGACTTACAGCGATACTTGAGCTATACTTAGTGATACATAGCTGCGTGTCATATTCTACGTAGTTAGATATAGGTACTTACTTCTAGTTTGTTATATAAAACCGCCGAGTAATGAAAAATATTGTCTACGGTATTTTTCTGGGGAACTCCCTCAAACATATTACAGACTTAGGTATTAGAAATTAAACCTAGATTTATTACTTTTAAGCAGAAAGGTCTGCGAACCACATTTCTCAGAAAGAAAGGAGATGTGTAAAAATTCATGACTTCGGGTGGGTATCATAGTCTTTTTCTTCCGCTACTATTACCACCCCAAAAAAGGGATGGATATAGTTTTTTTTGTTTCACTGTTACTGCATTAATTAGCTGTCCAGACTATACCCTAAATTAATTTTAGAACCTTTATATTATTCGCTAAGAAGTCATTATTTTAACATAAAGTTTCAAATACCCATGAATTTACCTTTCCATTACATGATTGCAGTCCCATAAACAGCGAGACGTCATTAAAACAAACCATCCGGCTCATATTACAACTTTACAACTCAACATTAGAAATGAGCGTCCGTATCAGCTCAGGATGTCCATCAGACATAAACACAATAATAATGGCCGATTCGACACTCATAAATTATTGGACAGACCTGAATTCAACCACTAATTTATATGGCTTTTATAACTGTGACACAATGTAGCTAATCGCACTAGTCAGACAGTCAAGGCCAGACAGATTATTACGATCGTTTGAAAGAGATTATCTATCACGCTTCGTTAATTTTTGTGCAACGGATATCCAAAAATCGATAAGATACTCGTACACTAGTCAAGTCAAGTTAGCGAAAGACTTCACAATTGAACCACGCAAACTGGTGGTCTAAAAGGTGGTACTCGTATCTTGACTTGAGCATTGCGAGGGTCTCGTGGAACGAGAGGCGGATACTTCAATATTTCTTTATCACACCATCGCATAAATATTAAGACTGTCAGACAACGCAAACCGTAAAAGCATTAAGTTCAAGACATGGAAGCGACCTTAGGCCCCCATTCCCTCTGCCAAAAGATCTTGATACGTAAAAGGTAAAATATCCTTTAAATATCTATTAAAACCTGATAGAAATATTTGGATGTCTTCTACGTGGACAAGGTCTCGTACTAGTCTTGTTGATAATTTCTCAAATGCCTTACCTAATATAGCTCTAAACTATGTAATATTTCGCAAGTTATTATTTATTATTACCTACTAAATTAATTTCGCTCTAAAAGCCAAACAGGAAAATACGAAATTAATTCCAAGCGCCGTGAACATTTAAATCAGTGCCAAAATCCACCTTCGGTAGGCAGTTGCGGTTGGAGTGTAGCCAGCCTATTTACCAGTCTAGTATCTAGACCACGTCTATGTGTCTAGACGTCTGCTCCAGGAGGTCAGACGGGCCAAAGTACTGCTTTCACGTGCCGGCCGCGCCTCTCGCACGCGCGATGTACACTAAAGTATGAACAAAAGAACATGTAGTCTAAGATACAGCGGTGTTAACCTTTACAACATCCTTTTTTGTACTAGACCGTAGGTTTAAATAAAGACTAACAAAAAAATTGTAATATCTGTTAAACATACTAGTTATTGTAGTTGTTGATGACCTGGTCAAGGTCACGGGAACCCGCTGGAAGTAGGTAAGTAGCGTGGTCCAGTAGTGGACGTCTTTTGGTTGAAATGAAGATGATGAAATGATGAATGAGTTATTGTAGTGTACAATCACGTCTACAAATATGTATGCACTTCAGAACTCATTACTGGGGAACAAGGTTCAAAACTGAATACAGGTGCATATATATGTTTATGGAGCCGACCGTACTTACAGTGTAGACAATTACGTATACATGATACTCGTATGTTGCAGATGTTGTACCTAGATAGCGATGCAAGCGCAACCCTGATGCAACTACACAAAGCAACAACTATGTATATCTACTTGTATAAATAACAAAATAATACAATGTTTAATGTGTATAAATATTTACAATAAACATATGTTAGAATGTAGGTATTTTTTTTAAGATTTAATAGATTTATAAGATGCTGAATAGCTGTATCTGCGACTTTTAGTAATTCGCTTCATTTATAACGAATGTAGCAAGCGCAACTTTTAGATAAAATCTTAGCATATTTTAATTTACAATTTACTTGTAATGACCGAACATCAGTTACTTTATTTATTTCTCTTAAGGTGAACTGCGTCCAGACATGTTGCGATTGTACGTATACCTTCGAAATTTTGCATAATTTCATAATGTGGCCAGTTAAAGTTTAGGACTCATCAAAATTTAAGAGTTAACTCTTGTCGGTGTGGCTGATGAAGTATGCAGCTCTCTCCAAGTACTTCTATTCAAAGCTGCCTCCTTGACCTCCTTATACGACATGACTTGTGCCTTATCTTTGATTTGTTTGATGTAACTTATTCTTGGTCTTTCCCTTCTTCGCTTGACTTCAATCTTTCCCTCTATTATCTTACTCGTAGTTATGAAAGAGTCATGTCATACGAGGTGTCCCATCATTCATCTTTGCCGGTTTTCCATGATTTGCAGTATTCTCCTGCTTTCCGTTATTCTTTTCAAGACCTCTTCATTTGTAACTTTTTCCATCCAGCTATTAATTTTTTCCATTCTTCGCCAACACCACATTTCAAAGGCCTCCTTTAATTCCCTGTCTTTCTGTGTCTGTGTGTGTATGTGTGTGTGTGTGTGTTTGTGTGTGTTTTCTGTGTCTGTGTCTACGTCTCGCACCCATAAAAATGTAGATATTGTTATATGTTTGCCATCATTAAGGTAGCACACTACGTATATATATATGCATCATAAGCAAAGGAGTTACAAGAAATGAGAACAGAGGATTTGGGCATTTTTTCGAGATGATATCCAAAAAATATTTTTAAGGTAGGTAAATTTAATGTTTTTCCTACTCAGAATAACGAGCTCATTCAATCTAGGAAAAAAAGTACGAGAAAAAAATGGTCTCAAAATTTTCTAACGTTTTACGTACAGAGTAAGTACGTAAAACGTTAGAAAATTTTGAGACCATTTGTAACAGTAGTGTTTGAAAACTGGTTACGAAATGAAAAAAAATGGGAGTATTTTTTCTCCTAGTACGATCGAAAGAGCTCATGATTTTGAGTAGGAAAAACATTAAATTTACCTGTTTTAGAAAATAACGAATATCTTACTTATTATTATTTATTAGTCCACTTTTCAACTGAATTCCACAAAACTGATAATCATTTATTAGTCCACTTTTCAACTGAATTCCACAAAACTGATAATCATATAATTGAATTGGTATTGTATTTCTGTTTCTGAATAAGACCCCGGGGCTGCTTTGCACCAGACTTTACTTCTCGTTATTTTTGATTGGCACATCACAGGGGATTTCTTTTAGCTTTTCGTTTCATATGATGACATATGATCCATAATGTGTTTGTATGTGTAGTTTTATAGTTATACTATGCAGGAACTAGAAGTTTGCCACGAATAATGACATCGTAAGTCGAAGCTGAAATGTAGTTTGTAATGATCTAATGATGAAACCGAAGTTATTCGAAGAAAAAATAACGGGACATCAATTTAATGTTCAATTTATTTTACAGTACAATGGTGCTACTTTACCGCCCTAGGGCGATAGTGAGTACTTTACGTGCCTGCATCGAATATTCAAAGGGCCATATGTACTGTAAAACGTCGTACAATACACGTGCGAAGAGGTAATTCGCAACTCGTGTCGATTTAAAACACTCCCTACGGTCGTGTTTCAATTTATCGCCACTCGTTGCGAGTTTCCTCTTTTTCGCCCTTGTATCTTAATGTACTATTACGGCGTCCACATATGTCCTTAAAGTTTTCAGTGCCTACAGCAATAAACAGAGTAAATAGACTAGAGATGGCGTCCGCTTCATATCAATATAATAATAATAATGCAAGCTACAAACTCTAACATACAAGCCTTGTTTTTAACATTTGTTAAAAATATTAAAGCTTCTCGTTAACTACGTTAACATTCCTGTTTTCATTATTCTTGAATGGGATCTTACTCAAAAATACATACTTAAAGTGAGAAGCGAAACGTTGAAGCTCCGTGTCACCAAATGATTGCACTCTCGAGGTGGTTCAACAGCTCGTAAATTAATTTCCCACAAGCAAAGAGCCTCCTAGAAAAGAGAACAGGAAAGCACATAGGTTGTTAATCCCATTGGCCTGTAGCGTACAGACCTGGGCTGTATTCCGATCGCTTGTTAAACGAAATAAAGCAATCGCCTTTATTAAACCAATATAAATATTATATCTTAAATTATACGGTTTTCAAACATGTTATTAACAAAAGGACAAAATATTACGTTCCTCTTTTTAGGTTGATAACTTTAGCATAAGGTGAAAACTATAATAGGCGTAACGTAACGTCCAACATTTGAGTGTAGTATGTCGACAGAGTCACATCCCTAGTGCGCCAAAAGTTTAAGGTGATAATCAAGACCAAGTGAGGGTAGAACTTAGTTCGTAAAACCCGCGCGGCTAGAAGATGTTGATGTTGATGTCAACCTCAACCAGTATTTCTCCGGGACCACGGGAGCAAATGCCGGCCTTATACCGGGTGTTCGGTAATAAACAGGCACTCTTCAAACCACGAAGAGGGCACCTTAGGCTGGTCCATAAAGTTTACTTCTATCTTCTATCTAAGTATTATAAGTAAAAAAGCGGCCAAGTGCAAGTCAGAATGGTGCACTTCCTTTAACATAAAAGGCCAAACAAACTCGTTTGTTGTATGGAAAGAAACAGTGCAAATATCTGAAAAATCAGGGATTTTAAAAAAGCAGCCTAAGGTGCCCTCTTCGTGGTTTGAAGCTTGTTCTTTAATAACCTGATGCCCTGTATGTTCGAGCAATCCGTCGGATCTCCATAGGGAGTAATGTCCGCCGGGCACCCGCAGATAAATTTCTAACTAAAACTAAAAATGTATAACTATTTACATCATTTTGTGATAAAAATAAACTAGTGAGTAAGTAGTTAGCCTCGAACTCTGACCTCGCCACTTGCTAAATATAGGTAGTAATGTAGTAAGCAAATTTCACACTGTTTAAATTTCTTTCTTTTTTTAACTAAACACAAAATGTAAGAGCGAAAACTTAAAAATCCTTAGTTATGAAGAACAGTAGGTACCTAGCCGCCTAGGAGCTTGAGTAGTGTAATGAGGGCCTTAATTATATCTGATTAGTTTCTGTTAGTTATATTAAACCATAACATTCAGATATCATGATGCGCTCGCATTAAAGATCCAAGTAACAAATTATCGTGCAAGTAGGTATATTTCATTATATAGTAAATTTCAAACTATATTCCCTAGCGTCTACGTCAATGAGGAATAACGTATTTTTGTTCACCAGGCGGCGCCACTCATGCGTGGGTCCTAGTCAAGCGCCATTAGTATGAATTTTTAACTATTTTTCAGTGATGTGTAGATTCCGTGTTTACGAAAATTAGAGGGGTAATACGTTTGGTGTTATATTTTTGGTGGTATAATATTTGATAAAACAGTTAAATAGTAATTTGCACAATTTTTGCAGAGAAATATACTGCTGTAATACATAGTTTAACCTGGTCAAAATCAACATCTGTGTAATTAATTATATGATAATATCGGCACTTAAGATGGCTATGGAATACGGATACTAACGGAAAATAACGATAATATTTTTGGGAAATGGAAACGTTAATTATGTGTCGCGCTAACCTCTAAATTTACCCCCATTTACGGCTGGGTTATAGTCTGCCAACAACTGAGCGCAGTAACAGTATGACAATAGTTATTTATTATACAAGGGGGCAAAGTTGTTGTTTAACTCTCGGGCTTATATTGAGACCCGAGCAAGCGAAAGATTCCAAAATTGAGCCACGAGCGTAGCGTGTGGTTCAATAACTGGAATCTTGAGCTTTACGAGGGTCTCAACGCACGAGAGTTGAACAAAATTTGCCGCCGAATGTAATACAACATTTTTCCCCTCACTATTTCGAGGAAAATACAGACTAGACGATTATAAATCTTATCCACATGTAAGTTATCTTGAAGAAACCATCAAAAATCAATTTCAAAATTTGTCATAAGATTAGGTACGCTCCTGATACTTAGATATTGCCAACAGCTTACCAAGTGCGGGATAAGACATGATCACATGACCAATTTAAGGTGTGACCTCCGATTGCGCATATTTACTATGGGCATATAGGACTCACTTATACTGGACTGGTGGTAAGTGATAGGAATTATATTACTTTGCCCCACATGTGGATAAAATGCGTTTTTCCACGCTAGTTTTAAAGGACAAAACAGCGCTTTCCGAGCTAGTGAGGGGAAAAAAAATATCCATCCTTTTTTTCGCGGTGGTAATACTAGCGTAAGAAAAAGACAGTAGGTATGATGCTCTTTATCCTACGTTTACTGCGCTCGCTTGCTTGTCAAACTATATTTTACACTTTCGATTTAGGGACAGCTTATTTTAGAGTCAAAATAATACTTATTATATTTCTGTGTAATAATTGCTTACTGCTACTTAAATTCATCAATCACTTATTATATTGAAGAATTGACATCGTACGCGATACAATTCATGTGATTATAAACCTAATAAACTGTTATTCTGACTAAGGTCAACCTTATATTAGCTAAGGCTAATTACTTACATTATTTTACCTAAGGGTATAATGATCTATGGATTCACCATCTGAAGGAATTGCACTTGAATGATTCGTATTAATTATTTACAAAAGATGACAAATGTCTATCCCACTTACCCTAGGGATCGTCCATACTCCACGTAGGTCCAGAACTAGGGAAAGAGTTCACCCCATCCTGAGGGACAAAACGCTAATCTGCAGGGTAAAGCAATCCCACAACACAAAATAAAATAAGGGGTTACTGTTCCTTTTCCATTTATCCACCAACAGTGTTATGACACTATGTTCTAAGGAACATTCCTACTCAACCAATAAATTTATCCTGATTAAGTGACCAAATAATTGGACAAATGCAAATTAGTCAAGAGGAGTAGGTGGTACAACAGGCCTATATATTTGTCTATAGCTCCTTGTCTATGGGTCGGGGCTTTTAAACCAATAAACAAAAATATTTTAATTATTTATTTCACAACGACTCCAAAGTAAACTCTCATCATATCTACCAATTGTAATATCTATTTCCAATATAAATTATCAACGTGTCTGTGTTTCTAGAATAAAAACAATGTGTTGTGTTCATGAATTCTTATCATTTACTTATGTTTTACTTTTCCATGATGTCTGGCATAGGAAATAAACTACCTATATTGGAAATAGACACTTTGTATTAAGACTACTCTTAATACAAAGTGTATATATGTAAGTAGTTTACTTTTTATGCCAGACTTCATGGAAAAGTAAATCATTATGGCTTAATATATCTAATCTTTTTTTTTCTTTATCTTAATATATATACTCCAAATCTAGTAATTCATAACTGTCTTATTTAGATTAATATTAGTTTGATTTCTGGTTCTGTAACTTTCCCTTGTTGTATCAGGGGTTACTACGTACAACTAAGATTCCTTCCATATTCTAGGCGATCATATCACTTTTCTGTCTAAAAATGTAGAAAGCAAGACAGAGGACATTAAGAACCAAATGTAAGATTAGGGATTATTATAGGGTTCCTTATAACTTGGTAAGTTCTTGGGTTTATGGATTTTAGATATACGGGGTAGAATGGTTTGAGTATAGTTAGTTTAGGCCGTGATCATCTAGGGGTTGGGACCTTAAGTGTTGATCGTTACAATACGAGGGAAGAAAAACCGCACGTACTTTATGAAATATATCTAATCATAACCTTGTGTTATAAGAATCTAGAAGAAACATTTATTTCAAAAAAAATATTTATTTACGTGCTTTATTACAACCCGCTTCATTGCTTGGTTAACAATGAGCCACATTCAGAGCAAGATATAAGAAATATATTTAGGTCAAGTAACATTTTGTGTTCTATCGCTATCCCATAATCTAGGTATCCCGAAGCGAATCCTGCTAGCTGTCAGAATAACAGGCGATAGCCGCGGCCGCCGGCAGGTGGTCACCGCTCGTCTTTTTACAGAGCAACATTGTAACCGGTGCATCGGCGGGCTTATTTATTACGTTGTCCGCCGCGGCCTGTGGTTCTCACATTCTCTGCCTTTTTGCCTGTCTGCGGCGCGGTGTGCGCAGCTTCGCGTCCGGCTGATGTTCGGCTACTGTGTACCCGTATAGTATAGACTGCAGTGTGTAACGATCGTATTGCAAAGGCTTGTTACTTGTTGTTTCTTAAAGTTAAACCGTAGTTATAAAATCAATTTTTCAGGAAATTAAAACCTTATAAACCTTTCCAATGTTACCACGAACTTAAGCCCAAAAGGCTAGTAAATTGGTAAGGTTGTCTTAATTATTAGAATAGCATTAAAACTGTACGTCTTTATAAAATTACCTAGCTACCTTGGTCCCTTACCTACTTCTCATAATATAACGAAAAAATTACGAAATATTGATCTGTAACGCACCACGCACTTCACACAAACTAATTCACAACCCGGTCCGTCTTGCATAAAAGTGTAGGTAGTACTTTTGTCCAGTAGTGGAACATAAATGTACCCAACTTTTATGCAACTAGAAGTTCGCTCTAAACTGTGTGTGATCACGTCATTCTCTAAAATCATAAAAACATATAGTTTATAGTACATTACGATACAAGGGCGAAAAAGAGGAAATTCGAAACGAGTGGCGATAAATTGAAACACGACCGTAGGGAGTGTTTTAAATCGACACGAGTTGCGAATTACCTCTTCGCACGTGTATCGTACGACGTTTTACAGTACATATGTCCCTTTGAATATTCGACACAGGCACGTAAAGTGCTCATTATCGCCCTAGGGCGGTAAAGTAGCACCATGTGTACTGTAAAAAATTAATTTACCTCATAACACTCAGACCAGTGATACAATCATCATGCTGTTTGATTATCACATTTTAATTTGGTTTGTAATGTTTATTTGCGGTAAGTAAATTAATTGCATGCTAAAAATACGCAAGTAGGTATAACGGGTTGGCGCCAATTGAAAAGCACATTTAGGGGAATATCAAAGCAGCATTAATGGCGCAGTTTTTGTCTACTTATTAAGTGTGATATCGCTCGCTGACATGCAGAGCAAACCACTGTCAATAATACGAAACTCCTGGCACAGGCTATATTAGAGCTTAAAAGGAGGTGCCAATCACTAATTTTAAGATGATTATTGTGAACGCAAATAAACATTTTTCATTTTTCATTTTCATTTTTCAAACTCGACATGTGTTTCGCCTCTCTACAAGTCATCCTCAGGAGGTGCAGGCTTAAATTTTACGCCGAATATATCTTAAACTTCAGATTTGGTTTAGTGGTACAGCCAAAATAAAACAAAACCGCGTCACACTTTTTTTTTATACTACGACGGTGACAAACAAGCATACGGCCCGCCTGATGGTAAGCGGTCACCGTAACCTATGGATGCCTGCAACACCAGGGGTGTAACATGCGCGTTGCCGACCCTTTAAAAAAAAGGAGGATTCGCTGTGTTGACAGCTAAACGGGCCAAGGGCTTTGCTCCGTGGGTCCTCAGCTGTCAACACAGCGAATCCTCTTGGAGCTCTGGCGACCTTACTCACCAACAGAAACATAACGCTATGAGTAGGGTCTAGTGTTATTTAACTGCGGTTTTCTGTAAGGTACATCCCCAGATGGGCTCTGCTCCAAATTTGAGCGAGACTACATTCGTTGTGCTGTGCCCTACCACACTAAGTCTAACTAAGTTTTAGTCTTTCAGGCAGATATTTTTTTTTTAAATATTCAACTAATCAAATTCTTGTTCAAGAAACCATAAATTTATTTTTAAAACTTAAACTTAATAGATGATGTGTCACAAGTACATGTAATCAAAAAAAAACATTTTGTTACATGTAGGCACTCCATACATGTTGTACAACCTAACAAAATGTCTTTTTTTTATATTGTTTTTCGCAATCTATATATAAAAGTAAGTAGCATCACATAAAACACAACTCTAGCTGTAGGTAATATCATCAAAATATGCTTATAATATACCGGGAGTTTCCTGTAATAGGAGCAATCAATTTAATCGTAGGTAGTACTCCCCAAACTAAGTAACGTATTTCAGCGACTTTTAAAAATAACGTGTGTTTATTTTCATTTACACTTTAAAGTCTGTTAGAAGACGCAATGTATTTCGAATTTCGTTATTTTTGAACTATGACAAGAGACGTCGATTTAAAAAATGTGTTCTTAAAATTTCTACTTACCTTATTTGATTAGCATGTCCCTTGCCTTAATTAAACCTAAGATCAACGATATAATGTTCTTTCAGTTGACTATAAGCCTACAGTAATTACCTCTTCTTCTTCTTCAAACTTAAGAGCTGTGCTCTTGTCGGTGGAGCAATCTCCAACTCATCCGGTCCTCTGCCAACTCCTTAACCTTCTGGTACGACACAACCTGAACCTTCTCTTTTATTTGGTTAAAATAACTTTTTCTCGGTCTTCCTCTTCCTCGCTTTCCCTCTATCTTTCCTTCTATGATGTTCCTAAGAAACAGGTCATGTCGTAACAGATGTCCAATTAAGTAGTAATTACCTAAAGGTTTTATAAAGAGTTTCTATAACAAGATTCCGAATCCTTTGCCCACGTATAATATAGTTTTCATCCCATTTTTTTAGCTCCCCGAATTAAATTACTTAGCTACCTATTTATATTTCTACGTAAAAGATGCCTCTTAAAGAACGATAAAATTAAAAACACTTAGGACCGAAAGAATGAAATAATTTGTTCATGCAATTGGGATTAGAATCTTTAATTGACAATTAACAATACACAAAATCAAAATCAATATGTATAAATGTACATACCTAAAGCTAATGATAATAAGGTTTTGTTTGTAATTTGATGTCTGTCTTCATCTAATTTTATAAAAATAAAATGATCGTGGGACGGGAATCTCCAATCGATACTTAGTAATAGGTGCAGCAACAAAAATCATACAAGTATTTATAATGCGAAATTAATTTAATATGATCTACATTTAATTCAATATTATTTTTAGCTACTGAATCTAGTACAATTGATTAATAGTAATAACTATTGTTCATTATTTAGAATCCAGTTGCAAAACGAGCACTACCTTCACATAAGTTAAGTATAATTCCATTTGAAAGTTAAGTACTTAGCGTTCACTTCAACTCCTAATTAGTACATTTTTGTTTTGACGCTCCGTGAGTTAGCCATTAGAAAGACAGTAGCTGGTGCCAGGTACAGTGAAAGGAGCAACGGGCGAGCTGTAAAGCTATGGCGAGACGGGGGGTGAGGGCGGGGGGCGGGCGGCGTGGGAGGGGGAGCGTCTAGACAGGCCGCAGACGCGGGAGGCTGCGCCGCCGGACCGATACGCACGCACACAACCACGCAATGCAACACACACACCAACATACGATGCACTTCATCTGACCCTACCTACAGAGCAATTATTTAATCTATATTTAAAAAAATATTAAAACCATACGCGTCTTCGACTTAAAGTTATTATGATGGAGCGTCTATTTATGGACTTAAGTGTTAAGGGTTCGTTGGAGGGCCCGCACGTTCGCATGTGCAAACTCTTTAATGGAACTCATTGTTCTCGCACTTGCGTTGATGTCTGATAAAACTGATAAAGACATGTTAATTCAAATTATTAATATTCATCCACATAAAACAAAGAGTTTTATACCTTAACGTTCCAGAGTCGACTACCTGTCTTGTTGACTCAAATAACCTTCAGACAAGGTGCATTTGCAGTGGTGGGCTTGTTATACAAGTGTATGTTTGTACGGGTGATATTTTCAGAATATTTAAACAGATGTACTTTCAAGACGATGACCCTTCTCCGAACCTTCGCAAACAAAAAAAATGTAATGCCTAATTTTATGAAGTTTGTTAGGTATGTAAGATTTTAACGATTACTAAATCGTACCTACTTTACAAATTATAATGGCGTAATGAATGATGTATCGCGATATATATCGTATTGTACTGGATAAATCTACTTGTACTTCCGGAAAATGTGTTTTTTTTGGCAATCATATAACAGGTAGGTAAGTTTTTAGAAACTAGGTGACAAGAGTAACATAGTACGTTCCCTCCCTACAAAATGTTTGCTCTGATCGTTAATGTGTTCCAATATTATTTAGTAGCAAGAAAAGGGCCTTCTTCTAAAGTGTCAATAAAATTCTGGTCAGTCATAATAGGTGATTATTAATCACATTAATACTGCATGTATCCGAAGAACAACGTTAAGAGGCCATCAATACGATTTGTACGGAAAAGCAACAAAAGCTGATTTTTGACGTTGTACTACGAAGAAACGGTGAACTGTATGTGAAAGTTGCTAACTATGTTTGATAGCTCATTTCCTAGTATTAAAAATTTCAGCTTCTAATGTAAGTAAAACTCAGTGTTTTAACTTTTACTATACAATTACTGGCAGTTGTTTTCAGAAAAGCGCGCGGAGACAAAAGTTTGACTTCAATCTCTTTTAACACGATACATGAAAACACATGTTTTTTCGGGTTGATATAATATTGTAACATGGTTTTATTTAAACTTTCGGTCCCATATTTCCAATTATTTACACAGATACCCAACTACTTCGATTTTGAATATGCACATTTTTCGATAAAAATACACTGCAAACACAGGGATTCTCGCAGTAATTTTGACAAAATATTGGGATGATTTGTATACAACATTAAAGTTTATTCTTTTAAGCTCATGTTGAAGTCGAAAAATACATATTTTTTTGAATTTCCGTATTATTTTTTTAAATATTCAAATGGTGTATAAATTCCGATGCGCGCGGGCTGAGTCCTCAGTACCGCGCGTGCGCTCGTAGAGGTAGGACCTGTGCTGTTCTCTGTGGACTGTACAATATGTTTGTTTTGTTGCGCTAGGAAGTGCTGGAAGCGTTTGGGAAAGTAAATAGACCGCGACCAACCACTGACGAAAGTATTTTACAGTTTTGATTATATTATAGACCTGTATGAAATAAAAAAATCTAATAATTTTATCGAATGTCATTGTACCGCAACCAACCCTTCTTGATACTTTAACCATCCTTCGTAACCCACGCCCACGAATTACCGGGCTGTCATATACTTTGATGATCTTTGATCCCCAATAAGTACCTCCTTCCAGCCCTTCCTACATTAGAGCCCGCGAATTATGGGGCGTGGGAACAAAGTGTTTCAATTTTTCAACTGACGAGTGAGTAGCAAGAGTTAAGAGGGACAGTATGGAGAAATGTTATTAGGGTGACGGTACCCATTATGAACACTTTAAGCTGACAGACACGAGTGATGGACACTTCATTCTTAATTCAAATATCATCATATGGTTGTCAATTGTTTGACACAAAATAAATGTATGAACCTTATTTCCTCATAATAAAAGTGATTGTTCGTTACTGGTTTCTTGACCATTACTGGTGCCACCACCCTAGTCAGGGATAACCATATTGCTATATGAGCAAAATCCGGAAATAAACCCGCCAAGTGCGTGTCGGACCACGCATAATTGAAGGTTGTGTACCGTTATACGATGAAAATGTTGTGCAAGAATAAAGGCATAAGTGCCTTCACATATCAAGGCACTTAACTGTATTTTTGTAATTATAGTTTTTGGCAAAAAAGGCTTAACCAAATTTGTTCAAAATAAAATAATTTTCCTAACTTCCTGAAGTTTTCACATTTTTAGGGTTCGGTACATCAAAGTGAAAAAACGGAACCCTTATAGGATTACTTTGTTGTCCGTCCGCCCGTCTGTCTGTCCAGTCCAGACCGTTTATCTCGGGAACGAGTAAAGGTTGCAAGTTAAAATTAATACCACATACACAGGTCTGCAGTCTCTTGAAGCTGCAAAAAAACTAAACCTTTACATCAACGCAATCAAAAGATACGGTCATTCCCATACATTTGCAGTGGGAATCAAAATGTATAGGGTACTTCCCGTTAACATAGAATCACGAAATTTGACAACAAGCAAGAACTTCTAGCAAAAATACAGGAAAAAATCCTAAAACCGTATAACTACCGCACACTGAGAGTTCCATGCCACTTTTGTGCGGAGCCCTCGGCGGGCAAGTCCGACTCGCACTTGGCCGGTTTTTTAGACCTCCCGATACTCGATTAACCAAATTTTTGTTCAAGAAGCCTTTAAGTTATTTCTAAGGACCTATCAGATGATGTGCCAGAAGTAGATATTTGACAAAAAAAATTGGGACTCAAAAAAATATAGTGCTTTTAAAAATAAAGTTGATTAAAGTGAGTCAGAAGCATTTTTTACTTATTACCATTTGTTTCTAGCGAAATAACACATCTATCACCCACGCCGTACATTTTGTAAGTATTACCGTTTTACGTCTATAAGTTTTCTTCGGTTTTGCTTTTAACACATAGAAGACAAATATGTCGTCATGTTCACAAACAAGAAAAGTATTTACTACCGTAAATTTCAAAAATCGACTTAGTTAAGTTTTATTTTTTACTTTCTACCTACTTCCGGAAGAAAAGTTTTTAGGACTTTTGCATATATTATCTATAAATATCCCATTCGAACGTAATTTGGAAATATTAGGCTATTATAATTTAATGTCTGTGAAAACCGTATCTTTCCTGGGTTAGTTTTCAAGATTCGTCGATCGAGTTCTTACGCCCTTGACAGATAGCAACAAGCAATGCCAAGTTTGTTTCCTTTTATTCGAATAAACAGTACATTTTTTATGTACTTACTCTAACATCCGCATCCGCATCCCTATCCGTGAATGTGTGCCTTTTGATATCCGCATCCGCGGATGTCACAAATCCAGTATCCGTAACATCCCTGTCTAAAATATATCCAAATCACCATCACCCACCAAAATCAATCACCAATACCTATTAGTAAATAGGTATGCTTAGAAATGTACCACTAACAAATTCCTATTCCAAAATAACATCGGATACTATTTAGAGACATTTGACGTTCGAATAAAAATATTTTTAATCTTATGAAGTTATGATGATACAAATTAAATTTTTTAACACTACACCACGTACGCGAAGTAATAGTTGATGTTCGGACGCAAGTATCAATAATGTTTGGTCCGCGCGTCAAGCTAAAGGCCTTGCGAGTTGCGACGGTGCTACATACTACGAAATCTATGAATCAATGCTCGCTCCCGTTCGCACTAACCGCACCAGCTATGCTGTTCGAATAGGATGGCGATAATAAGTTTGTATTCCTGATTGTAGTGTGTGTCCGCACACAGATGCGTGTCGGCCGGCGCGCAACTGGCGGTAATAATATTGAAATGCGAGCGAGCGGATTTTGTTATAGGACTCTTAATGAGTAGGTAGGTAAGGATATAATTATATACCCCTTTAAAACTACTATATAAAATTAAAAGTTTACCACTCTCCATTAGTAAATTTCCTACCTACTCTTTTTGCAGCACAAAAATCTAGTACCAATGTCTCAGTCTCACGGTCTAGCCGGTCTAGACTAGACACAGTCACCCCACTCCGAGTCTGGCTGGTAACCTTTCTCCTTGAATATGATATTCTTACGGATTCGTATACTATCACTGGCGATTATAAAAGTCGTCAAGACAAGCTCAGCGGGGCTAGCATCATGGTTGCCATTACACACCGTGTTTTTCTTGAATTGCTTTGACTTCGGCATGTAGCTAGGTATAATTAAGGGAACAGAATGGCATAATCACTCTTATTAAATTCGTGTTTTTTTTTTCAGTTTTCATACAAATTAATCACAAGTTGTATCAACCGCTAATATAAAACGGTAATTGGAATTATCTTTACTAAGTAAATGACACCTATAACATGTCAAATACCTACTCATAGGTACTCCTTTTGCACGCTTACAAATGCCATATGAGATAAAACTAAATTAGTGATGATCCCTAAATGGAGCTAATTAGAATACCAATGTCTTTGAGAAATCAACTTAATTTAAGCTAAAAAATGCACCCGTAAAGTTAAATAAATTCAAAATAAAAACTGGCCAAGTGCGAGTCGGACTCGCGCACCGAGGGTTCCGTACAAACTTTATGTTGCAACTTCACTTAGAATTAGAAATTTGACGTCAGCCACATGTATCGACAGATTTTTTTATACTGTATTTATAAGACAGTACTTACAGCATAATAACATATAAATTTAAAGAAAAAAAAACTAACCAAAGTTGGTTAAATTACATTTTTTACCTTCATCAACTTCGGAGATAAAGGGAGATTGTGTATAACTACTCGAAATTTCAAATCGGTAGCTTAAACAGTTTTCGAGATATTTAATGATGTGACAGACAGACAGACAGACAGACAAACGGAGTCGCACCGTAAGTGTTCCTTTTTCACCATTTTGGTACGGAACCCTAAAAAGCACGGTGTATAGACTATCATGCCATGCGTCACTTTAGCACTTACTTACTTTTTAGAACGTGACAGCCACGAAGGAGCCCGAGCGTATTATTCTTACTCGTATGTTGTTGATATCAATGAAGGCAAGTTACGTGGGTACGAGATGAATTTAAAGGAATTCCGTTCGTTACGTAACTTACGTACTAAAAACACCTATGGGAAAAATTCTGTTCATAGTAGGGTAAATCGTCAGTTACAGGCCACTTTCCAATAACTTACTTGGTTACTTGTTTTTTTTTTAATGTCTTCATTTGATATAACGAAATGCTGCATAACGCTGATATGACGAAAAAATTAAAAAGGACTGCTTTAAAACAAGTACTCTATATTTAAAGTAATTAATAAAGAATCAAATCAAAAAGTTTAGTCCAGAAAATAAATGTTCACTGCCGTTTTTGGGTGCATGTCTATATAACCTTAAAACCTGGCGGAGTTTTCGACTAGTGCCTCTTGAGGTGGTTTCTGTATCATGCATAAATCAAATCAAATCAAATCAAATATTTTTTAATGTAATAAGCATTGTACAGGGTAGTCTCTTAAAAACTAAATAATTATAATTAGACCAGGTGATTTACAATTGCCTGAACTAGGAATTCCTGTGTTTCAGGCGATGGAGAGGGATATACATAGTTAAAATTAGCTATAAATTATTCACTTAAAATGGTAAATAGGACAAAGTCAATAAACTTATCGTTATACAGCCAGTACAGTCCTTAAGAGCGGGCAGAGTGTTTGCCGCGGACACGAAATAGGCATTTAGCGGCCCCGCACTGCTCGCTATCTGTGTGCGTGCGCGCACGCACACTACTACACCGGCGCGTCATTATTCGGGCGTTAAAAGGTTATAACTTAGAAATCTTAGAATTCCTCATTTTTATAATCCTTTGATACAGATATTGTATTAATTCACCTAATATTTGTTCGGTTTTTCCAAATGATTTTATTATTTGTGTTTGTATTTAGTACTAAAGAAAGGTACCATTCTGTCGGTTGTTGATAAGGTTCATTTCTAAACTAATATTTATGACATTCGCGCCTTATCGACAACCGGCAGAATGGCAAAGTGCCTTTTTCTAAATAAAAGCACATTTTTTATGATTTCATATGTGGCTATTTACGGCTAAAGGTACCTTATGGACGGTCGGCGCTTACGTCGCGTTGCAGCGCATTATTATCAGCGTCTTTGTTAACAGCGTAAGCGCCGATCGTCCATAAGGTACCTTTCACCGCAAAACGTCACATATTATGAAATCGTTAAAAAATTGTGTCGTTTTCTTGGTAAAAGTACCACATTGTCGCCTGTTGATAAGGTTTTCCAAGTGATTCTTTATGACAGAAGCGCCTTATCATTCTTATCAATAAGCGACAATGTGGTATCTTTCTTTACCCAGAAAACGTCACTTTTATAATATTGATTATATCAATATTTATAAATTTTGTAAGGTTGACTCCGATTTGGATAAAAATCGATATCCGAGGATCCGACGAAGTGATTAACATGAATCCAGAGTCAAAATGGTAAAATATTGTAAAAACCGACGCCATCTTGGATTTTGTAAAATAAACTCCGATTTGGATAAAAATCGATATCTGACTATCCGGCGGGGTCTTTAACATGAATCCAGAATCAAAATCGTTAAATATTGTAAAAAGCGACGCCATCTTGGATTTTGTGAGATTAACTCTGATTTGGATAAAAATCGATATCTGAGAATCCGGCGGGTTGATTAACATGAATCTTGAGTCAAAATTGTAAAATATTGTAAAAAGCGACGCCATCTTGGATTTTGTGAGATCAACTCCGATTTGGATAAAAATTGATATCTGACGATCCGGCGGGGTCCTTAACATGAATCCAGAATCAAAATCGTTAAATATTGTAAAAAGCGACGCCATCTTGGACTTTGTGAGATTAGCTCCGATTTGGATAAAAATCGATATCTGAGGATCCGGCGGGGTGATTAACATGAATCTTGAGTCAAAATTGTAAAATATTGTTGAAACCGACGCCATCTTGGATTTTGTGAGATTAACTGCGATTTGGATAAAAATCGATATCTGAGGATCCGGCGGGGTGATTAACACGAATCTTGAGTCAAAATTGTAAAATATTGTTAAAACCGACGCCATCTTGGATTTTGTAAGATCAACTCCGATTTAGATAAAAATTGATATCTGACGATCCGGCGGGGTCCTTAACATGAATCTAGAATCAAAATCGTAAAATATTGTAAAAAGCGACGCCATCTTGGATTTTGTGAGCTTAACTCCGATTTGGATAAAAATCGATATCCGAGGATCCGACGGAGTGATTAACATGAATCCAGAGTCAAAATTGTAAAATAATGTAAAAACCGACGCCATCTTGGATTTTGTAAGATCAACTCCGATTTGGATAAAAAATTATATCTGACGATCCGGCGGGGTCCTTAACATGAATCCAGAATCAAAATCGTTAAAAATTGTAAAAAGCGACGCCATCTTGGACTTTGTGAGATTAACTCCAATTTGGATAAAAATCGATATCTGACGATCCGGCGGGGTCCTTAACATGAATCCAGAATCAAAATAGTTAAATATTGTAAAAAGCGACGCCATCTTGGACTTTGTGAGATTAACTCCAATTTGGATAAAAATCGATATCTGACGATCCGGCGGGGTCCTTAACATGAATCCAGAATCAAAATCGTTAAATATTGTAAAAAGCGACGCCATCTTGGATTTTGTGAGAATAACTGCGATTTGGATAAAAATCGATATCTGAGGATCCGGCGGGGTGATTAACACGAATCTTGAGTCAAAATTGTAAAATATTGTTAAAACCGACGCCATCTTGGATTTTGTGAGATCAACTCCGATTTGGATAAAAATTGATATCTGACGATCTGGCGGGGTCCTTAACATGAATCCAGAATCAAAATCGTTAAATATTGTAAAAAGCGACGCCATCTTGGATTTTGTGAGATTAACTCCGATTTGGATAAAAATCGTTATCTGAGGATCCGGCGGGGTGATTAACATAAATCTTGAGTAAAAATTGTAAAATATTGTTAAATCCGACGCCATCTTGGATTTTGTACGATCAACTCCGATTTGGATAAAAATTGATATCTGGCGATCCGGCGGGATCCTTAACATGAATCCAGAATCAAAATCGTAACAAATTGTAAAAAGCGACGCCATCTTGGATTTTGTGAGATTAACTGCGATTTGGATAAAAATCGATATCTGAGAAGCCGGCGGGGTGATTAACATGAATCTTGAGTCAAAATTGAAAAAATATGGTAAGAATCGACGCCATCTTGGATTTTGTGATATCAACTCCGATTTGGATAAAAATCGTCAGATATCGATTTTTATCCAAATCAGAGATAATTTTCCAAAATCCAATTTGGCGTCGGTGTTGACATTATTTAACAATTTTGACTTCGGATTCATGTTATGGACCCCGCTGAATCGTCAGATATCGATTTTTATTCAAATCGGAGTTAATCTCACAAAATCAAAGATGGCGTCACTTATTACAATATTATACAGTTTTGATTCTGGATTCATGTTAAGGACCCCGCCGGATCATGAGATATCGATTTTTATCCAAATCAGAGTTTATCTTACAAAATCCAATATGGCGTCAGTGTTGACGTTAATTAACAATTTTGACCATGGATTCATGTTATGGACCCCGCCGGATAGTCAGATATCGATTTTTATCCAAATCGGAGTTTATCGCACAAAATCCAAGATGGCGTCGCTTTTTGCAATATTTTACGATTTTGATTCTGGATTCATGTTAAGGACCCCGCCGGATAGTCAGATATCGATTGTTATCCAAATCGGAGTTGATCTTACAAAATCCAAGATGGCGTCGCTTTTTACAATATTTTACGATTGTGATTCTGGATTCATGGTAAGGACCCCGCCGGATCGTCAGATATCGATTTTTATCCAAATCGGAGTTAATCTCACAAAATCCAAGATGGCGTCGGTTTTAACAATATTTTACAATTTTGACTCAAGATTCATGTTAATCACCCCGCCGGATCCTCAGATATCGATTTTTATCCAAATCGGAGCTAATCTCACAAAATCCAAGATGGCGTCGCTTTTTACAATATTTGACGATTTTGATTCTGGATTCATGTTAAGGACCCCGCCGGATAGTCAGATATCGATTGTTATCCAAATCGGAGTTGATTTTACAAAATCCAAGATGGCGTCGCTTTTTACAATATTTTACGATTTTGATTCTGGATTCATGTTAAGGACCCCGCCGGATCGTCAGATATCAATTTTTATCCAAATCGGAGTTGATCTCACAAAATCCAAGATGGCGTCGCTTTTTACAATATTTTACGATTTTGATTCTGGATTCATGTTAATCACCCCGCCGGATCCTCAGATATCGATTTTTATCCAAATCGGAGCTAATCTCACAAAGTCCAAGATGGCGTCGCTTTTTACAATATTTAACGATTTTGATTCTGGATTCATGTTAAGGACCCCGCCGGATCCTCAGATATCGATTTTTATCCAAATCGGAGTTGATCTTACGAAATCCAAGATGGCGTCCGTTTTAACAAATTTTACAATTTTGATTCTGGATTCATGTTAAGGACCCCGCCGGATCGTCAGATATCAATTTTTATCCAAATCGGAGTTGATCTCACAAAATCCAAGATGGCGTCGCTTTTTACAATATTTTACGATTTTGATTCTGGATTCATGTTAATCACCCCGCCGGATCCTCAGATATCGATTTTTATCCAAATCGGAGCTAATCTCACAAAGTCCAAGATGGCGTCGCTTTTTACAATATTTAACGATTTTGATTCTGGATTCATGTTAAGGACCCCGCCGGATCCTCAGATATCGATTTTTATCCAAATCGGAGTTGATCTTACAAAATCCAAGATGGCGTCCGTTTTAACAATATTTTACAATTTTGACTCTGGATTCATGTTAAGGACCCCGCCGGATCCTCAGATATCGATTTTTATCCAAATCGGAGTTGATTTTACAAAATCCAAGATGGCGTCGGTTTTTAAATAAATAAAAAAATAAAAATTATTTATTGCAGATCAGTGATCCATAATATGTTAGTACTTATACTCTAGACTTAATAACTATGTTAGTTCTGTATGATACTGATACATAAAATCATAAAAAGTAAACAAACAAAAAAGAAAACAAAAACGTCCACGAGTACCTATTTGGCCCTTCCAATGGCAACTTCGACCCAGTATTTTATTATAGGGCAGTCAAGGCAATCCGACAATACCCTGAGAAGGCCATTGCCACTGCAACGCACTCGCCTAAGTAGTGATCCAACACGCTTGCGTCTGATTGCGAAAAAGTCGTCACTTCGCGCTTCCGCAAACATGCTCGACGCACTACAGTGCTTCGGCAATCGCAACAGCATTCTCAAGATATTGTTATACTGGACTCTCAGTGCGTTGTATGCCCTTTGTGTAAAATTTGCCCACAGACTGCAGGTGTAGAACGTCTGACAGTATGCTTTAAATAGCGTCAATTTGACTTGTTCGTTACACCTTGCAAATCTGCGGGCAATCATGTTACCACGCACCGCCATCGACCTTCTTTCCCTCTCTAGATCTAGGTCATCCTTTAGATCTTCTGTAAGGATATGCCCCAGGTATTTGAACCTCTCCACTCTCCTCAGGGGCACGCCGCAGAGCATGATCTCAGGTACTGTCGTAGGGTTGTACTTCTTGGCTTTAAAGAGGACAAACTCGCTCTTGCTAGTGTTATACCTAAGACCATGCTCCTCCGCATACCCCTCACATATAGTGATGAGTTTTCGTAACGAGTCGCTCGACGGGCCCAGCAACACCATGTCGTCTGCATAGCTGATGTTGTTGAAACACGTTCTTTCTATATGACATCCGACATGTGTGTTGCTGAGCTCCTCGATCAACCCATTAACGTAGAGGTTGAACAGCACGGGAGATGTTAGTCCACCCTGACGGACCCCACATTTTAGACTAAACTCGTCTGAGTCTTCGCCCGCCCATCTCACGCAATTGACCTGGCTGCTGTACCAGTACTTTAACAATTCGACACACTCACTCGGTATACCCGTTTTCGCTAACTTGTCCCACAGTACGTCGTACACAACCAGGTCAAATGCTTTCGACAGGTCCAGAAAACACGCATATATGGGGGTATTCCTGTCTTTGTAGTACCTGATAGCCTTCTTAACACACAATATTGCAGTCTCTGTAGACAATCCCTGTCGGAAGCCAAATTGTGCATCGTGCAGCTTCACGTATCTACAAAGTTGCTCATTAATAAGGCTATCAAGTACTTTGGCAATAACAGTTGCCAGAGAGATTGGCCTGTAATTTCCTATGTCCGACAAATCCCCCGTTCTGTTCTTTACCAACGGCACTACCACTGTCTTAGTGAGCTTCCTAGGGACATAGGCGTGTCTTAAGCACATTGTGTAGAACATCGCCAGCACCCGCGGCAGGTGTATGCCCGCATACAATACACACAACAACATAACATACATTTTACATACATACATTTTTACAATATTTTACAATTTTGACTCTGGATTCATGTTAATCACTCCGTCGGATCCTTAGATATCGATTTTTATCCAAATCGGAGTTAAGCTCACAAAATCCAAGATGGCGTCACTTTTTACAATATTTTACGATTTTGATTCTGGATTCATGTTAAGGACCCCGCCGGATCGTCAGATATCAATTATTATCCAAATCGGAGTTGATCTTACAAAATCCAAGATGGCGTCGGTTTAAACAATATTTTACAATTTTGACTCAAGATTCATGTTAATCACCCCGCTGGATTTTCAGATATCGATTTTTATCCAAATCCGAGCTAATCTCACAAAATCCAAGATGGCGTCGCTTTTTACAATATTTGACGATTTTGATTCTGGATTCATGTTAAGGACCCCGCCGGATAGTCAGATATCGATTTTTATCCAAATCGGAGTTGATTTTACAAAATCCAAGATGGCGTCGGTTTTTACAATATTTTACAATATTGATCCTAGATTCATGTCATGGTCCCCACTGGATCCTCAGATATCAATTTTTATCCAAATCGGAGTTTATCGCACAAAATCCAAGATGGCGTCGCTTTTTACAGTATTTTACGATTTTGATTCTGGATTCATGGTAAGGACCCCGCCGGATCGTCAGATATCGATTTTTATCCAAATCGGAGTTTATCTTACAAAATCCAAGATGGCGTCGGTTTAAACAATATTTAACAAATTTGACTCAAGATTCATGTTAATCACCCCGCCGGATCCTCAGATATCGATTTTTATCCAAATCGGAGTCAACCTTACAAAATTTATAAATATTAATGTAATAAATATAATTTATAATTTTTTAATATATTTGTAAATATCTGCTCCATCATCAGACCTTGGAAACCATGCATGGCCCAAGTGCTCGTCGAATCAAAACTAACGAGTCTAAACACGAAGGTATTCTATCAACTGGTTCCTGAGTACCAGTTGACACTTTACTGCTCCACCATCAGACCTTGGACACCATGTATAGCCCAAGTGCTCGTCAAAACAAAATCTACGAGTCTGAACACGAAGGTATTCCACCCACTGGTTCCTGAGTACCGGTTGACACCTTTCTGCTCCATCATCAGACCTTGGACACCACTCACGATCCAAGTGCTCGTCAAAACAATACAAATGACTCCAAACACGGGGGTATTACATCAACTACTGCCTGAGTTCCGGTGGCCGCCTTTCTGCTCCATCATCAGACCTTGGACACCACCTACGGCCCAAGTGCTCGCCTTACCAAACCTAACGAGCCCAAACACAGGGGTATTACATCAACTACTTCCTGAGTTCCGCTGGTCATCTTTCTGCTCCATCATCAGACCTTGGACACCAGTCACGGTCCAAGTGCCCGCCAAAACAATACAAATGAGTCCAAACACGGGGGTATTACATCAACTACTTCCTGAGTTCCGGTGGTCATATTTCTGCTCCATCATCAGACCTTGGACACCACTCACGGTCCAAGTGCTCACCAGAACAAACCTAACGAGCCCAAACACGGGGGTATTACATCAACTACTTCCTGAGTTCCGGTGGTCATCTTTCTGCTCCATCATCAGACCTTGGACACCACTCACGGTCCAAGTGCTCACCAGAACAAACCTAACGAGCCCAAACACGGGGGTATTACATCAACTACTTCCTGAGTTCCGGTGGTCATCTTTCTGCTCCATCATCAGACCTTGGACACCACTCACGGTCCAAGTGCTCACCAGAACAAACCTAACGAGCCCAAACACGGGGGTATTACATCAACTACTTCCTGAGTTCCGGTGGTCATCTTTCTGCTTCATCATCAGACCTTGGACACCAGTCACGGTCCAAGTGCCCGCCAAAACAATACAAATGAGTCCAAACACGGGGGTATTACATCAACTACTTCCTGAGTTCCGGTGGCCACCTTTCTACTCCGTCATCAGACCTTGGACATCTTCTACGGTCCAAGTGACACTATATACAATGAGGTATAAACGAAACTAACTCTGTATGTCATTCATTTTGAACTGGTTGCTATTGCCTATTTCCTTTGGAAACACAAAAAATGGTAAAAAAATTCTTATACCGTTTTGCTACCTATAACGCAGTATACGTACACAATGAACATCGATTTATTTCAAGATGTAGACGCTCCGCAGAGAGACGTGGTGTCGCTTCGAACATTCGGGGCCGACTGACTATTTCGGGTGTTGCTCACTTGTTATATTTCAACGATCAGATTCCATAGTAATTTTGTATGGCGGATTTTTAGGACGTTTTAAAAAAATCATAATTAATTAATGAACCAGTATTATGTAATAAGACTATACGAATTCAGTAGCTTGTATATTTGAGATTGGATAGAGTTAGTTTTTAAAAATAAAGCAAATGATTTTTCATTCACTTTGGCATAAACGCTGACACGCGTTTTTCTCAATTTTGCTGCGTCTTTGCGTAGACATATTTACTAAACTGTACATTATTGTAGATTATAAATACACGAATATGGTAGACACACTCTTTGAGATAATAATTACATGCATCTTGTATGTCTTTGCAAATAATTGAGGACGCCACAGTCTTAACCGTAACTGTCGTTTACGTTGAAAACACTCTGCCCCCTCTTAACAGAAACAAGTTAATTCTTAAGATTAAAAAAAAAGTACAATTGTTACTATTTCACTACTATTAATAGGTTCTCTGTATCATCGTACGTCATATTTTGGAGGGCATGTCGTAGAGTATTCTTACAACAAAAGTAACTTAATGGGTATAAGTCTAATTGTGCATTTAACCTATTGTACAAGAAAGGGCCTAAAAAAACAAAAACCTAGATGAAAAAGCATGCCATCGTTGTACTCTTTGAATACACATCAGATTTTTGCATCTTTTGTTACTATCTGCAGGATTGAATAAAATTTCAGTGTGTTGCTTAAGGGCTGTGCTTAAGGCCGTCCCCTATGCCAATGACCTCGGCGATTTGAGCTTTCTTTCCCTCCCGCTTCCATTCCTCACCGGTTATACAATACGTCAATAAGCATAAGTTCCCACCTAGGAAGAGCTCCTTGTACTAGGACGCAACCCTATAAACTACTAGTGCCATCTTACACGACTGGCCCCCGTCGCCCGCGCAGGCATCTCGAGCCGGCGTTTTCGGAAAAATGCGTGTAATAGCTTTTTCTCGAAAAGTACAAAACCTTTCCAAAAATCAGTAGATGCGTTTAAAGTAAACATAAATATATACTGCTTGTCTTAGTTTCTTGTACTTACAACGCATAATAAGGGAGTAGATACAGATTTAAGGTAGAAAAAAAGGTTTACGGTTATTTTTTTTCTCTTGATGTATTATGTTTTTCGACAATTTAGTAGAACCAAATGTAGACCAAATACCTACCTACATTATATTTTTTTTTCAAGCGTTGTGCTTGGAGCTGAACAAAGCCTATTCACTTTAAAAACAGTGAAATATCAGTGAAACAGCCGGGTAGCCCCTTAATATAAACAATTGGCGAACAGTTAGTACTTTACAAGATCTATAAAGAAGTTAATTGGGGTATAAAAATGGACGGAAAGTAGCTACCTTTAGAACCGCTCTCTGTGCTCTTTCCAGGTGTATTAGTGTAGTTTTAGCAGTGCCACCCCAGGAGGAAATGCAGTATGTTAGTATTGACTGACAAAGAGCAAAGTATACTTTCTTTATTAAATTTGGATCCCCAACCGAGCGAAGTTTCTTGAATACAAATATTAACTTGCGGACTCTTTTGCATAGAACTTCAACATGGTATTTAAACGATAGATTTTCATCGAGCATGACGCCAAGATATTTAGTTTTGTTTGTACTAGCTATAGACGGACATGTGCAGTGTATATTTGTTAGGTCCGCACAGTTATGGGCATACAGTGTAGGGGTCGCTGGTGCCGGGTATGAGTTTCGCATGGAAAACCTTGTATAGTTGGTTTTGTCGGAGCTCAGTGTTAGTAAATGTTGTTTTAACCAGTTAGTCACTACATTAAGTCCGCGTTGTGCGTACTCGTAAACCTCATTCGTTGACTTAGCGGAAAAAAGTAGGGCAGTGTCATCTGCGTAGGAAATAATTTTGCCACTATCTAATTATTGTAGGTCGCATAGGTCAGTCATAATGTGACCTCTATCAGTTTAGCTGAAAATTAAGAACCCTAACCCAATATCTCATTTTCCTTATTATTTCTTATTCCTTCTTCCTTAACTCACTCCTCCTAACGTTACGTATTCTCCTTAACGTCAGTTGCGGGAGAATACGTTACGAGACAAACTTACGTACAAAATATCATTTGATATTTGCCAATTGCTTTTCGGTGACGAAAGCCATCGTGAGGGAACAGGACTAATCCTAATAACGCCTAGTTTATCTTCTGCGTTGGAAGTTCTAAGGCCTACGCTAAATCTTGGGATTAGTTGCTAAAGCGGGCCCTAGGCTCCCTAAGCCATGGCATAAGGCGAGAAAAACGCTAGGAAGAAGATGCAAGAGCTATCACGTATAGGTACCTACCAGGTCCGTGGTGGCTCTTTAATCAAATCTGCCCAAAAATACCACCCTCAAAAAATTAGGTGGTACAAGATTTTATTACGGCAAATAATATGTTGGATAGATGCGAGTTTTTGAGGCAAAACCAAAACTTAAGTTGATAAAACCTATTTTAACCTAATTGAACCCTGTAGAAAACAATATTTTACAAAGTCGTATCATTGAAGCAGAGGTCAATGAAAGAAAATTCAAAACTTATAGAACGTGTTGTAGATATTTAAATTGATTATTGTTGTAAATTATAATTTCATGTTTCTGGAATAATTTTAAATTTCATGAGATGGGCTATATCATAGTCGTATTAGTCGTTGAAGAGGATAAGCCATGTCTTACATACATTAAGACATTGCCATGATGTAGGTAACTACGTACACCGACATACATATGCCGATATGCCTAGAGGTTTTATGTCGTCCAGTGCCCGGGCTCAGCAGGTATAAAAGAGAGTCCTATTAGGTAAAATCCGACATTACCGGGCATTTCACGTGTTAATTAATTAACTGTACATACACACCACACGTGTGTGTGTGTGTATGTGTATTATGTAAAGAGCGATAGTGGGAGAACAAAGCGGAACACCGGGTGCAGCCGATAGCGGCGGCTGCGACGCGCAGCGAGCAACAACTGTCTGCGGAACAGACTGTGTACTTAAATAAAAAAATGGACATTATAGAGGTACTACTTTTGTGCGCAATATTATCAGAATATAGGCATGTGTGTAGTTTACATAGTGTATAATATAAATAGTCCGATTTGTTTACCTTTTGTATTTATGTATATATATATATATATATATATATATATATATAGCTAGTTTATAAAAACGCTAAAATAATTTGACTTAATTGATATACATAAATACATAAAAAGATTGCGCGTGGGGGTTGTTTGAATTTTTTAAGTTCATATGATAATCTCAATTTATGTTAATAGCGGGATATTATAGGGCTACTGTAACATTATTGTTAGGGATCGGTATGTATCATTATTTTTGAAAAACCCCGAAATAGTCCGATGTTTTTAATTATTTACCTCTATAGGTATGTAGGACTCAATCAAGTACTACATACCTACACTTCACAGTTAACAACTTTGTTATTTTAGATTACTCCATTAATAATAAAAAAGTAAGAAATATTTAACGGATAAAACGAATGTTATAATTTATAAAGTTATTTTTGTATGGAAAATATACAGGGCCCTTATTACCTTGAATTCTTAATGCGAGTCGCTACCATACAACTGAGCATAAGTAAGTTGAATCGCATTAAGACGTCATGGTAAGGCCCCTGTTATCTGACCCTTGATTATTTAACATTTGCCCAGTGCTTTAGGCCGATCTATGAGCTACGCCGTACATAGGCCGTAAAATCAAAATATAAATTGTTCTACGTGTTCGCACCGCGTGTCATGCGCAGTTGTACTTTGATAGATTTTATATTTATTGATTGATGTAAAATAAAATAATAACAAAAATGAGTTTTACGTATACAAATCTTTTTCTTAACTTTGTAGGTTGTGAAGTGAAGTATTTATTACTTATATAATAATTAGACATTAGTTGGTGGTCCTAATCACGTTTCTTTTATTATTATTTATATTGTTCAGAAATTCGTGACTAATCAAGATTTTAAAATTCGAATACAAATGAATGTTATTTTATATTATTATAATTATATATTTATATAATTGTTACTTACTGTATTTTTTATGTGACATTTTATACGTAGAATTTAACATTAAGAATTGATATTGTTTAAATTCTAATTTTAATATTACAATAGTTTTTTTTTTTTAGTTATAATTATTCTAATTTTATATCTATATTAATAATTGACTGACATATGCTAGGCTAACTAGAGTATAAACTTTTGCATGTTAAATTAAATGTGTTGTACTTCTATGTTTGACATTAAATTTATATACATCTTATTTTAATCACTAATGCGCACCTATCAGTATTATTTAGTCATTGTTGAATTTTAAACTGCATTTAATAATATAATATTTTCTTGTAACAAATACCTACTTCGCACCTTCACATTTCTAAATTTGCATGCCACGATATGGCGGAATGTACATGGAACACCTTTTTCTATCTACCTGTAACTGTTTATAACCTGCATTCATGCAAATAAATGTATTTCATTTCATTTCATTTCAATGAAAAAAATAAATGATATGTATTTGAATACCGCTCCCAGTATGCGGTAAATTCGCTGTTATTGGTGCGCTGTGGGCCGGGTCGACGCTCGGCGCGTAAACAGATAAGTCCGTTTGATTACGCCGCTGCCCACTCTTACCTCGATACCGCTCGCCAAACAAAGCAAACATTCCTTTCAATTTCGGTCAAAGCACTCGAACACGTCTGCCATATTTTTATGGACGGCCTTTCAAATCTCATAATGTGCGAAATTGACGCATTGAGAGATACAATTGCCTTAATGGAAGTGATAAATTTAAGGCGATATATATTTCGTTCTCGACCCGATATTAATTATATATTTTTTTACATTTTCATGAAATACTCTTGTCAACAATGTATGTCTCGGTAGGTACCTACAGTCAAGTGTGAACATATGTGGCCTTTTCAGGCTAAAGGTACCAACCAGATTATCGGTTGTTGATAAGGTTGATTTTAAGTTATTATTTATGACAAGCCTTATCGATAACCGACAATGTGGTACCTTTAGCCACACTTTAGCCTGAAAACGCCACATACGAGTATAGTTGCAAGCATCATCATACTCAAAAATATGTTCTAATAGCAACTATGTCGGCGTTTGAAGATCTAATGGGATGTATTCTTGATTAAGTTGCATACACGTTTTCTCAAAGATAAAACCAAGCTATATCGATTTTTGTTGCCAATATACCAATTTCCATCTAAATCGTTGTAGCTGTTTCCGAGATCGCCGAAACTCACAATATGTAGACACGTAAGTATACAATACAATAATTAAGTCTTTATTGCACCTCAAAACAACAAAAACAACACAAACTGGTATAATGTACATTTGAAAAATAGGTAAGCAACAGGCGGCCTTATCGCTAAAGAGCGATCTTTTCTAAACAGCCTTTGGGTAGAGGAGATAAGAAAATAAAGGAGCCAGAGTAGGTGTAATTTTGTGTGTCATCTTTTTGCTTCTAGCATAATACTTTTTCCAGTTTTGCACATATTAAGTATAATGAGTTTTATTGTATGCCGTTAATCTGGGGTTATGTTATGTGTAGGTATAGGTACAATTTATTTACGATGCAGAATAAACTTATAAAGGGGCTTACTGTTTCGTGCAAATCGCACACATTCGTGGAAGTTAAAATTATTGCAACTGTAATAATATCCGAAAACTTTTAGTATTCCGTAGTCAACAAAGTATAATTAAAGTTTCGCCACGTCTGTCTGCCGGCCATCCGCCGCTTTATACAAAAATATATTGTTATAATGCTGAAATTCGTGTACCTATGGTACAATTTTAATCACAAAATAGTTGTGCGCAGTATGTATAGTAGGATTGTTCATTTGCGTTATAAAACAACCCTCTACCCACTAGAACGTAGTATTTTTTTTAATTAGTTATGTAGGTGTTTATAAATCACGTACGTAACTAGAAATCTGTTTCTGAGAATTCTTTAACTTAAGGACAGTACTAACTTTCGCTAAAGCCCTAAAGGCCTAGTATAAAAAAATTACGACATTAACTTCTCGACCGCGTTAGCGTATCGAGGGGTCCAAATATGAAAGTTGCCGGATGATTTAAATAAACGGCAAACATAATTTGAACTCTCGATACGCTAACGCGGTCGAGAAGTTAATGTCGTACAATTTATATACTAGGCCTTCTGTTGTTTCTTAAACCAAGTATGTAAATGCTTGTTACTGGATGATTAAAAATGGCAATAAGTAGTATGTAAGTATCAAGAATGAGTAGGAATCTGATATATTCGTTCTTGACTACTGGCGATTAATGATTAAACACAGGTAAGCTTCTGACATAATATTTGAATAAATATACATATATTTTCCTGAAATATTGATTAATATAAATAGAGACCTCGGAATCTGATAAATTGGCTTGAAGAAAATGTCTGTCACTATTAATATTAACATTTAAGATTTTTTCGAGTTATATGGAGTCAATTGATATACATAAGTTATCAACATAGTTTTTTGTGTGGTATTATACAAAAAAAACTTATTAAATCCTACGGTTTATTTAAGTCCTTATTCCTTTAAAAACGCTCATTTTTTTTTTTTTTTTTTATTGTTAAATTTAGTTACACAGCATAACAGTCAATAAACTAAGGCACTGCGAAACTACATAGTAGGTACACATATTGTAACTTATAATTTAAACATAATAGGTAATAATTTAGAAAAAGCAAATAATAGGCAAGCACTATTGAACAGTAGAAGGATGCACATCCATCTTTTCACAAAACGCCAAACATTCATCACGCACTAAATTATTCCTGCCAGCAAACAAATCACACTCCGGTGCTGATGCTAAGAGCCCATTCAGAAGTTGCAAGGAACGTACTAGAGGGGACTGTTTACGAAACTCAGTTCGAGAGTGAGGCACTGCCAGCAGGGGACGATCACGAGGTCGAAAATCAATCCTAGTCAGAGGAGGGACGTATAGTCTTACCCATTGCGTGGCAAGCTCCACACAATCAGACTCCCCGCGAAGTATGCCGCAAGAAGTAGTAAGAAGGGCAAAATTACGTCTCACTTCGAGGGAGTTAAAACCCAAAGAACCCAGTAAAAATTTGGTTGGGTACAGAAAGGGGTAGTATCCGTACATTTTTTTGTACAGAAAACGTAAAAAAGCCTTTTGAACTCGCTCCAGAAGTAAAATGTATGAGGCTTCATAGGGGTTCCAGATGACGGACGCTGACTCTAATTTACTCCTGACAAGAGCAGTATAAAGAAGTTTGATGGCACTGATATCGCTAAATTCTCTGGAATTTCTTATAACGAAGCCAAGTCTCTTATAGCAGTCACGCGTCAAGGAGTAAATATGTTCATGATAATTGAGACGGGTATCTAGGGTGACTCCTAGATCCCGTATCGAATTGACACGGACAATTTTTTCTACTCCCAGCAGATACTCGTAGTGGAGTGGGCTGCGAGCCTTACTAAAGGTAATGACCGCACACTTAGAAGTATTAAAAGCCAGTCTATTCCTGATACTCCATTGGTAAACATTTTCTACATCCCTTTGCAGAGATAGACAGTCGGATAATTCCTGCACGCCATAAATAATTTTCAGATCATCGGCATATAGCAAGCATCTAGCCGACCTGAGGACTGATGCGAGATCATCAATCATAATCCCAAACAGCAACGGACCCAGAACAGACCCCTGACTGACGCCGGAGCGAGTTTGATAGGGGTTCGAGACGAAACAGCCATGTTGTACAAATTGTTGCCTGTCACTCAGATAACTGGAGAAAAATCGTAGCAGCTTTGGTGAAAATCCAAAATTGCATAACTTACTTAATAGAACATCATTATCCACACGGTCAAAGGCTTTTCTAAAGTCGTAGTACAAGACGTCGACTTGTGTGCTTTGGTCAAGATGGTCTGTGATAGAATCCACCAGAGTCAACAGATTTGTTTCAACAGAGCGCCGAGGACTAAAGCCATGCTGGGACTCACAGAGAAAAGGCTTAATTTGCGGAGCCACCAAACCCTTCATGACTGACTCGAACAGCTTGGCTACAGCAGAGAGGATAGCGATAGGTCGATGTTCTTCGACCTGGGTAGATTTGTTCGACTTCGGTATAGGCTTAACCCTCGTGATTTTCCAATGACTAGGATATTCCCCGGTTTCTAAGGCCAAGTTAAAGATATGTACCAGGGGTGTAATAATCCACTCCTTGCACCCTTTCAAAATGAAAGCCGGGAGGTTGTCTGGGCCCGGGGAGCTCCTAGGTTTTAAGCGATTTAGCTGGGCTTCAACATCAAACAGGGAAATCTGAGCCACGTGAATATATTGGGCATTATGGCTTTGGTCCTCAGACATTATCTTACGATAGTCCAAGTCAGGTTTATTCGGCAGGAAAACGGATGAAAAGAAATCGGCAAAAGCCTGAGCAGCATCCTTATTTTTAAATTCCTTTCCGTCGTAAGTGACCAGCGACTCGAAACCCCCTTTGGCTTTCAGATTTCCAATATGTTGCCAGAATGCACGAGGATTTGACTTAATCCTTATTTGTAACTGGCTGACATAGTTGTCATATGCAAGCGTCACACGGGTTTTAATGTTTGCCCTGACTCATGAAATGAAGTCATGAATTTAGTACATTCTCGGTATGATTTAATGTAATTCATAGTATTTTCTTTCTTTTACTACCTTAAACAGGGTTATTGTGGTTGAATGGCATACAATTTATAGGTATTTTAGCGATTGTTTATTGAGGAATCTTACTTCAAAAATTTTTTACTACCTAAAATTATGATTACTTTCGTCATAATTTGAGTTGAAGTATTTTCCAAACGCGTACGGCCGATAAACTACACAGTTATTTTACATAGATGCCTCAAAGAAAGATAAATTGTATTAGTAATAAATGTATCAGGTCACTTACTGTATACAGTGATTGGAAATTTAAAAGAAATACGGAGAATTTTTAATCCTCCCATAGTAGTGGTCACGGAACCCTGAAACTGAGAGACCACGGAGCAATTGAACGTGGGCCGAAAAATGCTCTCGGTCGGTTTTTATTACCAGTCGCTTACATAGTCATGCGAAACGGTGGCTCTCTACCTGATCACTGGTTTCATAGTTTATAGTTGACTTTAAGGCCGTTGATGATGATGTGAACCAGTGTATGATGTTTGGAGTAAAATGAGGGAAAACATATCTACGTAGTTTATGAATGAATTCATTCATAAATTGCCCATGCAATTCTGAACGCTACAGTACCTTATGCTAAAACAGTCACATACTCGTATATGTATATAACAGTCGGCATTGAATAGAAACTGACAGACAACTTACAGCCTTAACCGTTCTGACAAATGGAACCATGAATTTCATGACATGATTGTGTGAAGTATCGTGAAGCTCCATTAAATAACCTAAGATTTTTTTTTTTATAATAAGTACTCTTAGCGCATGAGTCAACTTGAAAGTTTTACGAAGTTTTACTATTACGAAGGCTAAGTCGTAGGTAGAGGCTAGTGGGTATGGCATATCAGTGGCCGAGCGGAAAAGAATTACAAAAGGGAAAACAATTATCCATCGCACGTTCACAATAATAATGTCAACGTATTCGGATCAAATAACCATGTACAGTCAACAACACAGCTGTGAATATAGACAAAGTGCCAAACATATGTATACAGAACTTTATTGCCAGAGAATTAAGGTCGTGTATTCATATTTTTGGCGCTTTGGCTGTATTCACAGCTGTGTTGTTGACTGTACGAGTAAACCACCATTTTGATTAGCTAAACTTCAACATTAGGTGGGGGAACTTTCTGCAGGAACATGTTATCATTAATTTACAACTTAGTAAATTGATGTTCATATTCACATTATATTTAAGTTAAGTATGTCTAAGTATTAAGAAATGCGAATCAGTTATTTTTTGTATGAAGAAAGCACGGTTTTTAACCGAATTCGCGGTTTTTTCATACAAGTCGACTAACCGTTGCATTCCCTAGAAAGTAAGTACCTGAACACCAGCCATGATGCCAATCACTAATGCAGCAGTCGCGAACGAAACGCAACTGTCATTGTCGCACTAATAAGGAAGAGTGATTGAGAAAGATAACTACGATACGCTACGCAGCGTGAGCGATTGGCATCTTGGCTGCGTATCCACGCCAGCACGTCTACCACGAATATCAAAAATTGGCATTGACGGGAAAACCTCTTTATCACTCCAATATGCAAGTGTGATAGAGATGGAAACACAAATCCGCAATCGTTCGATTTTCGTGCGATAAGCCCAGACCAGAGCCAACTAGTGAACTAGCAATATGACAAGGCAACGCATCTCCAATGAAAATTTAACTTTAGTCAAAGCATAATAAAATATTTAATCTCCGTCCATCCCTTTGAATTCAAACTCTTACAAGTTCGTATATCTGCATTATTCATTAAATCTTTTTTACAATGCATTAGCTCAGAAATGCTAATTTTAAGGGTAAACTTATTCATAGAAAGTGGCTCTTTCTCGCACACGTGCGAGAAAGTAGCTTTTTACCTTTAAAAACACTAAATAATCTAATAATTTCGCACTGTCCAAACCAAAGTATTATTTGAATAACATCAATCGGACATACATTTTTGCCTTTATTATACAATATACACATTTATAAAATATACAATCCATTAAAAGTGTAAATATCTAAAGAGAAATTTAAATTTTAATAGTAACATATTTACTTTTTTTAAAGTTTTCATAAGAAAATATCCTTGTAATTTATTATGAAGCACCACTTTTATACCACATTTAATGGCAAATACATATTTCTGTTTCTATTTATAAAAATTGAGGAGTTTCCACCGAGGATTTCTCGTAGCGCTACGCCGTAGCCGATAATCTGATTTATAGCGTCACTATGACATAGTCCGGGCCTACAGTGGCCTGGAGTTCCAATTGGTTGACAGTACCCCTTTTCTAGTCTAGAATTGGCGATCCAGGCCTCTCTTTCACCACGCTGACAAATGTAACAATTATTAACGTTACAGAATTATTGGCGTTTCAGGCGTCCATCGGCTACGAAAACCGCTTACCATAGGGTGGTCTGTTGCGTTTGCTAGCACATTTGTATTTTAAAGAAAATCATGTACCTATTGCCAATAAATAACGCGTGGAGGCGTAACGACAACGTGTCGTCATTAGCGCTAAATGGGTAGCGTAGATCAAAACTAAAGTCGTCTGGAACCACGTTGGAAGTATTTGCTTATGAACCAAAAAGCTAAATAGGTATCTTAAATTAGACAATGGGGTTCATAATGAACGGCACATGTATGAGATGTGCCGCATGCCATATGTGGTATGTTTCTTGTGCGCTTGTTATGCGATTACTCCTATTCAAAAATAGATAGAGGTGACCCTGATCTGATATGAGAATATAGGCTGAATAAAGATACTTCTCAATTTTTAAAGGAAGTAAATACTTTCGGAAAATGCTTATACCCATAATCATCTATTATTTTGCAAAAAAAAATTGATAGGCATCTTCTAAGTTTAAGTTCGAACATATATACTTAGGTATTAAGTATAGGTCCTGCCTATATAATGTTTGGTTAGAAGGAAATTGTGCATGTGTAGATATTTTAAGTAAAGGTATTGGTTATGCGCTTTATTTAATTATAAGTTTATTTTGTGCAGGCAACTCAACAAGTCTAAACATATCTTAATTATTCGTGTAAAAGACATCAACGCGCTTTCTTTTATACAAAACATGTAAAAAGTATTGAAATGATACTTTTGAATTAGGTACAGAAAGGCTATTTTCAACCATTGTCGCAATTTTATACTTTTATGTATACCTTTGACTTTGTTTTGCTTTAAAAGTCAAATAACGACGCTCATCTACTTGAATTTACGGCGAGTTACCTCTCAGGACGACGTCAATATGTCCTATTTAAAGGCGCGCAATCTAGTCCTTTCTTGGTGACATCGGGAAAAGGGCAGGGTAGTAGTCTTGGTCCACTTCTGTGCCTGATCCTGGTAAATGACCTACCGACAGCACTCAATTATACGACGTGCCTCTTATTCGCGGATGACCTTAAATTGGCACTGCCGATTGCCAGTGTTGTAGATCCCTCCTTGTTGCAGCGGGATATAGACAGCGTTTCAGCATGGGCTTGCAATAATAGCTAAAATAGCTGGACCCTCAACATCGACAAATGCTCAGTAATTACCTTTACGTATGCTCAACGCCCTATAAACCATCCCTACACACTTGAGGGTAAACCTTTGAAACGCGTCACTGAAATTAAGGACCTCGGAACATGGTTCGATACGCAGCTAACGTTTAACCAACACATAGTTAAGACATGTAACGAATCCCGAAGATGTCTTGGGTTTGTCATACGGCAGTCCAAGCTCTTCACCAATAGGCACGTGATGACCGTACTCTACAACGCATTCGTTCGGAGTAAGCTAGAGACCAATGCAATGATCTGGAATCCCCACGAAGAGTACAGAAATCCTTTGTCAGGTTCTTATATAGGAAACACTATGGCTTTTATTATCTCCTATACCCAACCTTATTCGTACTATGAATGATACACTACACAACCCTAGAGACGCGTAGATATATATATTTGGTTAGATACTTGTTTCAATTAGTGCGAGGGGTAATAACAAATCCGTCTCTTCCATCGTAAGTGCCGATCCGGGTCCCACGTCTCTCCGCGAAGGTACTACGTCCTCGTCGCCGCGATATGTTCGTTCCCCCCCAAGCCCGAACACGCAGGCTTACCACTTCTCCTTTGCACCAAGCACTAACGCTTATAACACGACATTTTGGACAGCGACAGCCAAATTGACTTATTTGTTACAACGGAAACCAAATTTTTTACGGTATCATGTCGCTACTTGGAAACAATAGTTACTACGAGTACTAGCTCCATTACAGAACAATAATAACCATAGCATTGTAATAGAAATAATTAGTACTGATGACATTTTTTTTCGGCGTAATTTTATTAATTTATTTTTATTTGAATCTTCATTATTAATTTGTATTATTTAACTTTCTCAATTTTCAATAGCAGTAACTTTGACATTTAATATTATTTTGACATTAATTGACTAATTTTATACAATGTAAATGATGTATATGATAGCATGTGGAATATACCAATTACGATTATTATGTAATGCCAATTATCACGTAAGGTTTAGCTGTAAGTGCCAATTGAATGTATTATAAATAAATGAAATGAAATGAAATAAGTTAACTAATTGTTTTCAAATGGCGCTATTTTATTACTTTTTTTTTAATTTGTGCAAAATTTAATCGAAAGTAACAAATTTAAAAACACTATTTAAATATTTAAGGTACAAATAAGGTTAATAAACGATTACATAATTTAAAAAACATGTATATATTCGAAAACTATCAATACTATAACCAATTCATTACTCCCGTACAAATTGTATGTAAGTACGTACCTATTGCAAGTAAGGCAGTTTATCGTATTAATTATTTATATATTATCATCAAACAAACACAAGTATTCATTAGTAGTGTCAGTAGGGGTGTCAATATATGGAAATTGTATCATAAATGATGTTGCCCTGCAACGAATAAGGTAGCTCTGATTTTAGGGTTCTGTACCAAAATCGTAAAAGAACCCTTATGGAGTGTTCAGTCTCGGATCCAGTCAGTCTGTCTGACACATCGTTAAATATCCCAAGAACTATTTAAACTACCTATAGGCAAAAATGTAGGGTTTTGTTTAATTTAAAAAATTTAAAATCAAAGAGTCCGAAAGCTAAAATTGATAATAAGACATTGTAATAGTGACGATATACTTCAGACTGACCCAGAGCTTACAGCTCAATTCGTGTCTCTAATGGTTGTCAATGTCCTACTCGCACACTGTATCACTCAGTAGCAAATGAAGCACACGTCTTTGTCGCACTAATAAGGAAGAGTGATAGAGAGAGAACTACGCTAAGCTACGGAACTTTCTTTTTTCAATTTAAAACTTTGAAATATGTTTGAAAAATTCATCATCATCATCATATCAGCCATAAGACGCCCACTGCTGAACATAGGCCTCCCCTTTGGAACTCCATATGTACCGGTTGGAAGCGACCTGCATCCAGCATCTCCCGGCGACCTTCATAAGGTCATCTGTCCATCTTGTGGGTGGACGTCTTACGCTGCGTTTGCCAAGCCGTGGTCTCCACCCGAGCACTTTTCGACCCCATCGGCCATCTGCTCTGCGTGCAATGTGGCCTGCCCATTGCCACTTCAGCTTGCTAATCCGGAGGGCTATGTCGATGACTTTAGGTCGTCGTTCGTAAATTATCACTTTAATTTATATTTATAAAGCATAATAGGGTAGAGTCTGTTACATCGTATCAGTTTTTACTTAATCGTGGAGTATATTTTGTGTGTGATAAGTATGACAAGGATCAGAGGGCTTACCACGAACATCGAAAATTGGCATTGACGGAATAAACCCTTTATCGCTCGAATATGCAAGTGTGACAAAGAGGAAGATACAAATTTCGATCGTTCGATTTTCGTAGAGGTAGGTTCTGTTCTCATTCGTGCATAGTCAGATAAAATCATACTGTCTCTTTCATACGCTTGTATTTTTTTAAATCTATTTTCAGACCTGGTTTGTCAGACCTTAGTTACAAATGTGAGTGTATGTTTAAATAAGAGTTCATTTTCTTGGTAACTTTAAATACCACATTGAGTATTCTAGGATTAAATTAACATTCTCAAAATGTGTTTTTCAGATGAGACTGAACTGCCACTGCCACTGGTACGATTCAGCCAACTAGTCAGTTATCGTACCATGGGCTTTTTAAACTGTATAATTGTAAATTAGTTTATTGTTTATTTTAGGTTCAAATACCAAATTTGTATAGCCAAACACTTAAATTCTAGTGATACGAGTATGACAGAAAAATATCTGATCGGTTAAATCGTACCTATGTATGATTGTGTAGCTATTGCACGGTTTAACGGATCAAGTATTTTTCGTAAATAACGAAACTTTGATGATTTAAAACCATGTAGGATACCTCAATATATTTGCAATGAAATACTGAGAATTATTTATTTTTGAACTTGTCTCGATCACAAGTTATGTCATTACAAAACCACGTCTAAAGTTATATTCAGGCGGATGAAAATTAGACAACTATTTGTCATTTTTAGTTCCGATGATGGATTGTGATATTTGTCATAATACTAGACTAAGGCATTGTTTGGTGCCCCATATGTAATTGAAATAGGTTGAAATTAAACACTTTAGAACGGATTAATCACGTTTATTAACACCATGATCCTACGTTTCGAGCCCTTTACAGCACTAGTTTTCACAGGGTTAAGATGATGACTGAGAGAATGCGAATTTTCCCCGTCAATCAAAAAAGTTACTTGTGCTAACTACCTACATACAAAAATAATTATGACAAATAGCGTGTAAATAATAGACTTATATCATATTTGATGTATTCAACACAAATACGAGTATTAGGCATTTCCATTTACTAGTTAAATGGACCAAAACCAATCTGCACACTAATACCTATTCAAAGACGTCTGCTATTCTAATTACAATTAGTACCTAATATACATAATCGCATGCACTGTCACAAGTGGATTGACAGTTTTATCTATCACGCATGACCTTCTAAAGGTTTGACAACAATGAGTTTTCGCGCCTGCTGTTTGACATTAAAGAATAGTACTCGTACATTGTGCATCTAGGGAGGTAAGTACAGGATTACTAACGAGAGTCTGTTAGAAGCCCGACGCAGCAGGCGGAGGGCTTTTAAGCCTTTTAATAACTCGAGTTTGTAATCGTCTTACCGACCGCGATGCATACAATGTTTTTCATCACACTTGTAAGGGAAAAAACAAATATACAAATAAATATATTTATTAAAGTTGAATGTAATAGTACAAATTGCTATTGTTAGTGAAATTTAATGACATGTTTTTTCGTGGATATTTATAAATAAACACGTAAAACACACTTCGAAGCCTTTAAAAATCAACGATGGACGACCGACAGTAAAACAAATGACTGACAAGTTTTTTACATTCCACAGATAATTAATTACCTACTAAGAACTGCGTTTAGTTTTCGAACTTGCTAAGTCATGCTGCCAGATTGTACCGATATTCAAAACTAAATATCTTGAAATAATTGAAATAATCTGTGAAATAATAGTAAAATATTAAATATAATGCAGATAAATATTCCGTTGAAGTTTTATACACAGTAAAGTATTTAAATCAAAAAAATGTTTTAGACCAATAGGCACTTCATTTGAATAGCGGGGAAAAACGTATTGGTTTACGTATATTTCTGAGAAGGGGATAATTATCTATGAATTAAGTAAATACAGTAAGTGTAACTTACCTAGCTACCTATCTCTACCTACCTTAAATCTAAAATAGGTCCTTGAGGCACAATGTACCTAGGATGTTTAGATACAATACAATGCCTTAAGTTACACTTACTTAATAAATGTTTAATAATGATACCTGAAATTAAGTAAAATATATAAATAATATTTTCCACGTAGGATCTTCCATATAAATATTTGTTGGTATTGGGTTTAAAAATATAACAAATTTAGTAGAACAGTTTTCGGCAATGGACGCTATTGACACATGGTGCCAAATCTTGGCAATCTCCTTTAAAATAATACTTAGAATTTACGAGCTCAAACATATGTTCATTTTTCAACTTCAAAATGGATAATATGTAAAAGTAAAGTTTCCATTCAACAGTGAATTTTGCAATATCACAAATTTTGCCACTATTGCTGAAATGACAAGTTGTCGAAAATGAAGTCGAATTTCGTTCCTGGCGGAAATATTTGAGAGAGCATTTATCGAACCCTATCTATTACGGAGTCACCGGGGACATCGAAAATCGAAGTTCGTCTATCTCCGTCTCTAGCGCTTGGAAATGGAAGAACCGGAGGTGAAAACCTACATGTTTTTTGAATTTCAGAAGAAAAATATTTGTTCGCATTTTGTCTCCTATAATATGAAACGATATCGCACAAAAAAGAAACCAACAATATCTCTGTGTATAGATTTAATACAGTTTACATTCGAATCGTAAAGACATTGCTGTACAGTGCACGGACTGATAAGTAGACTGGGAGAACTTACTCGCTTCCTCGCTCGTTCAGTTACATCTTTTATAGTATTCGTTTTTTGGAATCCCAATCTACTTGGACAATCCGTCATTTGTATATATGTGTGTACGTTTGTTCGACGTTAATTCGAGTATTGATGATCGGACCGTCGTGTTTGGCAGGTGGTTAGATGAGATAAATATAATTTTTAAATTTTAATATGAGCCAAATATTATAGGAATAATATTTATTATTTGTATGTCTTTATTTATTATTATTATTATTATTTATTAATATGAGCCAAATTGGTTGAGGGGTTGCCGAGATATAGGGGTGGCGAGATCACGTTCGGAGTGAACCAGTAGTTATATTAGAATTTATTTTGATCTTGCCCATTTCAGAACCGCATTCTCTTAGTCATCATCTTAACCCTGTGAAAACGAGTGCTGTAAAGGGCTCGAAACGTAGGGTCATGGTGTTAATAAACGCGATTAATCCGTTCTAAAGTGTTTAATTCAAATTTACTTTATTTAAGCTAAAGAATGTGCCCTTGAAGTTAAAGCAATTGCTCAAACAATAACAAGTTGTATAATACATTTGGTTTTGCTCCTACCTACGTGTTATCCTTTTGAAGTCGATTTTTTTAGTTTTTATTTTTCCATTTGTAAACCACTTTGTCGTCTAAAAAATCTTAGCCTGTAAGAGTAACCTCTGTATTTATACTTTTTTGAATAAATTATTTGTATTTGTATTTGTATTTACTTATAATTTTTAAGTATTAGTATACGTGTAAGTATGCGATCAATCACGTTCAACAATTTAAACAAAACATTTACGTTTACGTTTACACAAAATTACTGTTAAAACTACACAAAATTAATTATCATTATCAGGATTTTTTAGGCTCCGGCCGGTCGGTTGGCCAGCCATTAATGTCACTAGAAAAAAAGTGCTGATTTCTTGTACTATAGCGTAACTACTTACTTGTATATTGCATGGGCCGTTTATGAATGAATTCATTCATAAGTTGCCCTTGTACTTTTGAACGCGGGTGTATCTCGTTCGAGTTTTTGGTTAGCAGGACTAAGACTTAAGCCGGCCATATAAAGTATACCACGTTCGGTCAAGCCGTCGGTTCTGCATAGCGGGTATATCCGCTGGACAAATTTACCATACATTAATTGGTATATCCGGTGGATATGCCCGAATGTATATGGCCGGTTTTAGGTAGATACCTACATAAGAGAGAAGTTCTGCGCGCCCTTTGTAGCATAATAAAGTCCCAATTTATTTTTAATTTTTTAAAGAGATACGTCTGTGAGCGATATCGTGAATCTTAGAAATAAAGGAAAAATGGCATAATTCCTGGTTCGGGCGAAACTCGCGAATGGGATACACGCCTATCGCTTTACCAACCGAGCTACCGAGTCACAACCGTCGGCTGCGAATATCTGCACTATATCCTTCGTGCATGCGTCGTGCGGGGGGCGCTTAGCCACATCATCGATAGAAGAATGTACTTCAACCTACCAAATGATTACATCGCAATCTATAACTTTTTGAAACTATCTAGAAATATTCAAAATATATCGAAGTGTAAACAGTTCATGCATTTCATGCATCCCGTTAACGCGCCAGTGAAGGATGCATCTAAATCCATTTAACCGTTTCCACGTGATGCTCGAACAAATAACAAGCAGTCAGACAAACAGAGAAAAAATCTAAAAATCATTGAAATGTGTTATGTTATCAATTGTAAGAGCTTCGAACTCTTTTTTTTTTCAAATATCTTCAATGTACAGATTTTTGACCCTACGCTGCTTCATTATATGTATAAATAGATAGAAGGTAGATTAGGCGTCCCTTAAATAAAACTCTTAGTTGAGTGTCGGTCACTTAGGTGATGGCTGCCGTCACATCACTTAAATTTGGTCTTGTAATCAGGGTCAAGCGAAGTTTATTTTGATCGCACAATTGTTTTTTTTTTTATATACTTCATTACTCACATTATATCTTTATAACAAATACAAATTTCAAGGATATACGACAGTCAACGGCATTTTATACCTACCTGACAGACATTTATAAAATTATGTATAACGTATTTCTGCATCAACAATGTTGTCCAAAATCCCAAGTAGCGCAGAATATTTATCCAGGTGGAGCTCGGCTTGGTATGAGAGTTCAACGTAATGTCAAACACCTATCTATATCAGAAATAATTTTACATCTAAATATAAACCGTGCATAAGAATTCACAACACAGAGAGCGCGAGACAGTGAGATAGTGCGCGTCTCTGTTTCCTTGCCAATAGCTACGACATTGTATCTATTGACACGGGCTAGCAGCACGTCGCCGCAAACTATTTTGAGTGGACGGGCAGCGCACGTGTCGCGCGGCGCGCGGCGTCGGCGCAGGGGCCCGGTCTGGACCCGCAGCGGCTCGCTGGACCTCCTCAATGAAAAAAGGAGGTGCTTTAATTAGCGCACGATAGTGCAGATGCAGGTGACCGCGGTGCAGTACATATCGCATCACCGCCCGCCCGCAATTTTGCGTAAAATTGGCAGCGTGCGGCGGGCGGGCGGCGGCAGCGGCGCGGAGCGTCGATCCCGAAATAGTGTTCGGGCGCGGTCGTGCGCGGTCGGGAGCGGCGCTCCAGTCGCCGTGTGGCCGCGCGCGCGCTCCCGCGTCGCCTCGAGCCCCGAGCCGTTCGTACCCGGGTAAGAGAGCGAGGTGCGCCGGTGCACAGCTCGTCGGTGCGCGTATTTCGGTCGCGTGAGGACCCCGGGCCGCGTCGGGCGCGCTGCCCGCGCGCTGGCCGCCGTGCTCTGGTGGTGGTGCGTGGCGCTGCTGCGGCTGGTCGCGCTCTGCGCGCCTCCCCCCAGCCCGTCCGCCGGCGCGCCGCCGCCGCTTGCCGCCCGCGCCGCGGAAGATGCGCCGCCGGCGGCCGCCTGCGCCAGCGCGCCCTCCAACAACACCGGCCACGCGCCGCCTCCGCCGCCCCGACACCCGCCGACAGCGGCGCCCGACCCCGACCCCACACCACACACCGGTCAGTGCACTATCGCTGCCTTTACCGAATCGGCTTCGCTCGTGTCGCCGCCCGCACCACTTCGCTGCCACTGACAATAACTTATTATATTCTGACAGATCACGAATTCAATTATTAAGCAGCATATGGAGATGATTTACTTATGCATACCTTTTGTCGGCGTGGAAATGAAAATTTAAGACAAACGTATATTACGAATTCTAAATGCTTTACAAACAAGTAACGATTAACGATCCAAATAACTCATTATACTTATAAGAAGTTGTTCTCAAAGTGATAAACAAGTAGACGTGTATTTACTCGCACGTCATGACTGACTCTAAGTTATCTGTAAACATAAACTCAAGTATAATAAAGATGCGGTTGAACATCATCTAATAAATAAAGCTGGTAATTACGACTATATTATACTTATCGGTAGCCGAATACAGAACTTCTTTGATATAAACTGTTCAATAGGGAGTATCATTACAACTGTCTACTTTACCCTTATAATGTAGGTTAGCCCACTTAATAATCACGTGTACGAGCCAAAACACACCAAAATTTGTTGAAAACGTGTCTACACTTACTTTCTAGTCTACGCTTGAAAGGTACACATTGACTACATGGAACTCGCAAATTATTTTACGACTTCGCCCATTTAACTTAGAAGAAGAAACGTTATTCTTAACTAACTACATAGTAAGTAGTATGTCATGTACTACATGATAAGTAGAGTAACATCCTCAAATACGTAGGTAATCCAATGTCAATTACTACATTATAGGTAGTATAAAACAAACTCTCTTCCTGGTGTCTGTCCCTATGTATGCTTGGATCTTTAAAACTACGCAACGGATTTTAATTGCGGTTTTTTTTTAAATAGATAAAGTGATTCAAGAGGAAGGTTTATATGTATAATACATTGCACCCGTGCGAGGCCGGGGCGGGTGGTAAGTAATAAATTCGTTATAATTCATGTATTGTATCAATTAGGTGTTACATAAGGATATGATTAAGGATGATAAATAATTTTGGATATTTTCTATATATTAAATAATTTGTATATATTGTATACACCGTGCTTTTTTTATTTCCGTTAATTTCGACACGTTGCTTTGTACTTTACTAGAAGCTACTTGATATATCGCTTTTTGTCAAATTCGAAAAATATTGTTTTTGTGTTTCATAAAAAAAATATTAATATTACATTGTAAAAGGTCCTTAAGAGTAACACGAAAGTAAGTGTCAAGTATGACAAAGCTGAAGGGCGTTTTTATTTTTTGGTGTAGATAAATCATTTTTTGATTATTTGAATTTTTTTAATTGTTTTCTGTTCAGAATCGCTAGCTTATTAAATCCTAGTAGGAGAAAAAAAGTGTCCTAAAATTTGCATACATTTTTCAAACTTTCCATTGCGCTACCACCATACTATACCTATGAAATGATGGCGGTGAAATGGAAAACAAATCTTGGGACACTTTTTTCCTACTAGGATTGAAAGAGCTCGCGATTCTGAATAAAAAACAATTAAAAAAACTAATTTTCAAAAAATGATTTTTGTAAAACAAAAATAAAAACGCCCTGAAAAAACAAAGCTTAGTAGTAGATGGTTTAGTAAACCTTTACAGTGGTTCAGCTAATAAATCTATTTCTTAAATATCTCAAAAACTGTAATAGTTAGGACACTAGTTTTTTAGAGAAATTAACTCGGTTTAACCAGATGAATCTCTCCTTAGAAACAGGGTTTATATCGTCGTCTAGTACCCACATAAATAAATAAATAAATAAATATTGTGGGACAATCTTACACAAATCGACCTAGTCCCACGGTAAGCTCAATAAGGCTTGTGTTGTGGGTACTAGGCCACGATATATATAATAGATAGTTACATATGAATACTTAAATATATAGAAAACATCCATAACTCAGGAACAAATATTCGTGATAAACACACAAATAAATGCCCTGACCAGGATTCGAACCCGGGACCTCCTGCTTCGTAGGCAGGGTCACTACCAACTAGGCTAGGAGGCCGTTAACACACATCACAAGTCTTACTGGGCTTACCGAGGGAGTAGGTCGATGTGTACCTTTGTCCCATAATATTTATTATTTATTTATCCCAACAAATTTCTAAAATTGGCAAACTGCAAATAGTCTAATATGTATCTGATAAGAATTGACAAAGTGTTAAATAAATTTGGCTGCAAGAGCATGATTTTTTTCGTTATCATTGCAATTATTTTTATCGTTATCATCAGGGATAAAACACCTATCAAGCATTCTGTTCTTACAGTAGTTATTAGTCTGAGGTAGGTATTTTGTTCATGATGCATAAATGTAATTTCTAATAGGCTTTCGAGGTTTAATGTCTGTACCAGTTACCTAATAAAATTGTTAATTATTAGTAAAACCTCATCACTCGTGCCCTCATGGGCATGATCTTACAGTGTGACAGAAAAAGGTAGAAATCAAAAATTGCCAACATCGTAGTGTCGTCCCTGTTAAATCAATATATGTAAGAAAACGGGACGACACTACGATGTTGACCCTTTTTAATTTCTACCTTTTTCTGTCACGCTGTAGGAGTTACCTAACTGATAAATAGGTTTTCATCACACCTGCTCGTAAATGGTGATATTATATGCAATACCGCCTGTTATAAATACAATGTTTTTCATAACATTTGCGACGGAATAAATAAACTTACTAGGCAGATAAATAAACAATAATTACCTATTAGCGGCAGTGTAGTAGCACAGTCCACAGGACACCGGGGTGAGCGGCGGCTACATACGGCGTGTGCGTGGGGGCGGGTGCTCCGGGGGGCCCGGACGGGCGGTAAAGTACTCGTAATATGCAAATCTACTGACTTAATACAGCTCACTAAGTATAAGATGTTTGCAAATAATATCACCATTTACGAGCAAGTGTGATGAAAATATATTTTTAAGAGTAGGTAATGTGTTTTTAGGTTTGGACTTGTCAAAACAGTAGTTTCGTTTTTAGTTTATAGTTTTTAGTAGTACGTCGTACTATAATTAATCGAAATGCCTCTTTAGGAAAACATAATTAATGGATACATTATTAGATGCACCTACAAATTGGGTTTGTATTTCACAAACATAATGTAGCTGCCTAAGACGTTCCACTATCTATACTATCACTATCACTAGCTTTTGTTTGTACAGTAAACAATTTAGATTAAACTAGAAGTTACATGTAAACTAGAGGCACCTGAGCAGAACAAAGCGTCGCAGTAGGTACATATTATGTATAGTAATCGAGCAACCCCGGTAGACAGGGAGGGCCCGGCGCCGGCGGGGCGGGCGGCGCGGATGTGGGTTATCAGAGCGAAGGTTCCGTCTCCTCCCGTCCTCCCCCGGCTGAAGACACCCGCCACCACTGTCGCTTTCCCTCCACCATACCCACTCGGCACGCACTTCGCACACCACGCACTGGCCGCACTGCTCAAAGTTAAAACCCTACCTTTGCTATTTCAACACCACCTGAGTAGGCATTCATGCGCTAGACAAAATATTGCGTCATGAGTCTTGGAATTTAAACCGTGCACCGTATATCAAACAGACAGGTCACAGTGGCAGTTGAACTGGCGATAAGCGAATAGAAATTACTTACATAATTATTTATATTTATAATGAACGCCTTACGATCAAATGTTAATTAGGGCAGCTCGTAACGATGACAGCACCGATCTTAGCTGCAAGTGTGGCAACGCAGATAATATTATCTATTTGTGGTTACTTTTAATTTAGTTTCAACAAGATATCCAAGTAGGCAAGTAATTAATTATAATGATATAATGGAAGCGGTATCACTAATTGTCAAAAAAATACGGAACAAAAAGTGACAACACGCACCGTCTAGACTGAAGATTGGATAAATGTCATTCATTTGAATATTTCATCATGTTGGCACGGCGCGAGATAGATAAATGTGGGTGAATATAATACTGTTATGCTTCAAACTGTTAGCTTGTATGAATTTCGTTTGGGATAATATGTAAGACATATTAAATTTACATGTCTCCTGTTTGGTCTCACAACATCAGCAATATTTCAAAAATATTGAGCTGCTCTTCGGCGAAAGGGCTAAGATAATAAAAGGTATCGAGCCGGCTATAGAATATATACATAATTTTTAAGAAAAAAAAACCGACTTCATTTGGTTCCCGGTAAAAGTGAAATTAAGAATTTGTTTGAGTTAGCCAGTTTACTTTTCAAATATCCAATACACCGCACGTGTACGATTGAAAATTGAGGAGCTTTCTTAATGTCCTAGGGCTTCCATCATTACATTTGAAGTATAATCAAACGGAACTCCCTTGTAGACCTTTAAACAAACAAAATAACAATGTGTTAAATTGGATGACAGACTGTAAATTAACGAGCATATTCATTATGCCATCCCTGATTATCAACATCAGGTCCACTCCAGCAAAATGATGGCCACAGTAAGAAAATGCCTAAGCTAATTATGAACACCCTCTAATCACAATTAACCTGCCGTTCAAATTTGAAGAGTTCTCTGAATTCTTCTAGAACTCCATCATCAGAATATAAATCAAATCAAAAAGATGAATGTCACAACTAGGATAATAAGTAGAGCTAGGTTTATTAACCAGTTCCACTTTGCGATCCCTGGTCTTCATCATCAGATCAAGTTCATCAAAATTTTGGCTCCGCCAAAACACTGTATTAGTTACTTAAGGAAACCCTCAAATCAGAATGCATGTGCCGTTAAAATTTGAGGAGTTCTCTCAATCCCTCATGAAGCCCATCATCAAAATAGAACTATAATCAAATAGGACTATCTTGAAGGTATTTCTTTACAAAGAAAAGATGAATGTCTCAAATCGGATGATAGAGCTGGGAATTAACAAGCAGTTCCACTTTGCCATCCCTGGTCTTCATCATCAGGTCCACTCCACCAAATTGATGATGTTCGTAAAGAAATGCTCGAGTGTCTTAAGAAACTACCCAAATCATCATGCATGTGCCTTTCAAATTTGAGGAGTTCCCTCAGTTCCTCATGGATCCCATCATCAGAAATTGATTTTGAAAAAAACGGAACAAATCTGGAACCATCTATTTTCAGAAAAAAAAATATTTTTTAAAATCGGACGATAGTCCTGGGAATTACCAAGCAGTTCCACTTTGACATCCCTGGTCTTCATCATCAGGTCCACTCCACCAAATTGATGATGTTCGTAAAGAAATGCTCGAGTGTCTTAAGAAACTACCCAAATCATCATGCATGTGCCTTTCAAATTTGAGGAGTTCCCTCAGTTCCTCATGGATCCCATCATCAGAAATTGAGTTTGAAAAAAACGGGACAATTCTGAAACCATCTATATACAGACAAAAAAATATTTTTAAAATCGGATCATAGTCCTGAGAATTACGAAGCAGTTCCACTTTGCCATCCCTGGTCTTCATCATCAGGTCCACTCCACCAAATTGATGATTTTCGTAAATAAATGCTCGAGTTTCTTAAGAAATCACCCAAATCAGCATGCATGTGCCTTTCAAATTTGAGGAGTTCCCTCAGTTCCTCATGGATCCCATCATCAGAAATAGATTTTGAAAAAAACGGGACCAACCAGGAACCGTCTACTTTCAGAAAACAAAAAAAAAATTCAAATCGGTTCAGTAATGACGGAGTTATGAGTGAACATCCATTAAAAAAAAAAATAATAAAAAAAAAATTCAGTCGAATTGAGAACCTCCTCCTTTTGAAATATTGAAGTCGGTTGATAATAAAAAACATACTTTGTTGATGTGTCGCCGTTCCCTAAGTTGTAAGTAGGACTGTGACATAACATAATATATTGTCTGCTTCCATTTATATGGCAAATAGTCTAACTATTGATATTGAACTATGCCGTCATTTACTGATTATCTAAGTACCTACCCCACTAAACATACTTCATCTTCCTGAGTGTGCAACCAAATAAATACCTACTCCTAGATTAAAATTGATTCGATTCAACTCAAGTTATCAAATTTGCTTGGTAAACGCAGCGTAGGACGTCCACCCACAAGATGGACAGATGACCGTATGAAGGTCGCCGGGAGACGCTGGATGGTCGCTTCCAACCGGTACATATGGAGGTCCAAAGAGGAGGCCTATGTTCAGCAGTGGACGTCTTATGGCTGATATGATGATGATGATGAACTCAAATTAGACGAGCATGCGTCAATTATGATGAGTTACCAAAGATTAATAATATTAAATGAATTAAAATAATCAATTGACTTATTGCTACAATTTTCGCCTGAGTGAGTTTAAAATACCAAGATGGTGACCAATACGTGTACAAAGCCCGCTTGATGATAAACAAGCATTGCAGGTTGGCTATTGGGTCTTAAAAAATTTGGTGTTCTCACAAGCGCCTTGCCGACCCTTTGAATACTTACACAAAGGTTTAGGTACTATGTTGACAGCGGACAAACATTAAATCACCATCATAAACTGAACACTATGCGAATAGGTACGTAGATACGTCCCTATAGATTATTGTAGTGCCATTGTATTATGGCTGTGATTTTCTATAAGATGATTTCTATGTCATGCATGATGATATCCTGAGATATACTTTGTATAGCTATCCTCTGTTATATTACGGTGGCGCAAGTATCCAATTTTATTCAAATTCCAACGCCAGTCAGTACGTTTATACTTCGCCAATATTGGGCCTACGAAGTATTTACGGGAAATAGGGCGGGGGTTGGTGTGTTACGCAGTAAAGACGCCGAACGGCCCTGAACCGGTCGTCGAACCGCCGTGCCAGAATCCCGAGCCTGGAGGCCCATCACGAACCGCTCCTTTTGTTCGTTCGTCTATTGCCTCTCTATCGCTCTTGCATATTCGAATGATAAAGAGGCAAATAAACGAACGGACGAGAGAAGTGGTTCGTAGTAGGCCTACTGTGATGTCTAGACGGGCTCCATGTATCTGTCTATGTCTATTCATTGACCTAACGAGCAATTACATCGTAGCTTCATATTTAGTAACACACTATATATATGAAGCTACCGCAGCGATTATGCCAAACGGAGAATTTTCTAGGTTTCCACAAAAAATAGACGAGGTGCGCGGGGCGCGAGGCCTCTACTATTGATTGTACGCAGCCTAGCGAGTTCAACGCATTTACATCTAGCGAGCGTATCCTTACTGGAGCGGCATCCAGGTTTAAAATATTGGGTCCGTACTCCGTAGCACAAATTTCTAAAATCGAATATCTTAAGTACGAAATGTATAAAGACATAACATCGAAAATCAAGATTGTAGAATCCTACTTTTTTTTCGTAAGCAATTGTGTTACTATTAGGTTATTTCTTGAGGACGCATTATTTTCTATTGGTATTTGGGATTGTATTAGATTTCAGATATTGTGCTACGGGCCCAAAACATTGTGTTGTTTTATTATTTATATTATACAAATATATGTTTATATACCAAATTGGGTTTTTCAAAGTTTGAATAAACATCAAGAGCCACTACGTAGCGATTTTTTCATAGTCAAATTCATAACTGGGACATTTTGCACTCTTTTATACCATACATAGCCAACCTTGGCGGGGCGTTCATAGAACTCGATTCCTGCCGGCTTTTCTTGCGTGAGCTAATCTAGCACCTTTTACATAACAACTCAAAGAAAAATCAGGCCTAATTAACTCCGGCTTGCCCTAATAACATTTGAACGTTCCGCCACTGATTAACCAAGACATGGCTGTAAGCTGTAAAATGGTAAATTAATTATCTCTAGTAGTTCCAGCTGGTAATTCCTTTGCGATTCCATATAAATTTCCATTCAATTTACGACAGGCTTAGACCTTAAGTTGAAGGATATCTGTCTGGTCATTGGATTCGGTTTTTCGGTTGAATTTCCGTCTTCTTTTACAACGTAGGTTAATTAATAATCGCATAAACAATTTTCCTGTACACCGGAATTATCAGGCATTGAAAAAAAAACGGAATCTTATATTTCTAGTAATGTTTTAAATTGGGAAATAAGAGAATTAACGGTAATGGTAATAATATAAACGTTTACGGTTGGCATGTAGACTGCAGTCTACTCTGTCTGTCTTGACGTTATTTTTAGATATACTTACCTGACAATAGATGACGACAAGACACCTCATAGGATTTTGTCGGTTCCCGGTCCCATGCGTGGTCGTCCTTGAATTATCATACTCTAAATTTGCTCATCGGGATTAATAAAGCGAATGCATAAAGCGTTTTCATTTTAACTCCTCCGTGATCAACGAATCACATTATATATTTCTTCAAATGCTGGCTTCTTTAAGGGCCTCCTAGCCTAGTTGTATTGTAATTGTTGTCTTGTTTATCACGAATATTATTCCTGAGTTATGGATGTTTTCTATGTATTTAAGTTTTAATAAGTATCCCATAACACAACCCTTATCCAGCTTACTGTGACGGTATTTATTATTTTAAACTGAATATGCAGGTAAAGCCCTAAATAGAACTCAGTGACCCTGTGTACAGTCAATGAATGGGTTTATAGCTTCGCTTTTTGTCACAGTGACAATCGATATAAAGCCGCTAGGGATCTCATATTGTTATTATATCAGGTACAAGTACAATTCTTACAACAAACCGCATTAGTAAAATTATATGAATGTCTAGTAACCACTAAATAGGATAATAATAAAAGTCGTATTGTTCCTAAAACATGTGACGATCACAGAAAATAGGGTAAAGGCAATCTGGATGGAAACACTTATTACTAGTGCTAGGTTACGAAAAAAATACTAATTTAGTGTGCTACCCAGACAAGCTAGTGATTAATCACCCAGATATCCAACAGCTGCGTGAACACTCAGGTGTATGTACGTATATTACCTACATAAGTTAGAAAGCAAAGTAGCACTTGATCACCCTTAATTACCAAACAAAATTAACGACCAAATAAAGGTTCCCAAACATTTAAATGAGAAAACTTTCCGTCTCTGTATTTTATTCTATTCAAAACAATGCTCTTAGTTTATAGCTTGGCTCGATGTTATTTCTGTAAACAATTTATTTGTTATGGCGTCAAGTTCCCAATTAGTGTCCCATTTCATTAAATAATCAACTCACAGGAGTGAACTCTGTTTTATATGCCAGATTGTGGCATTACTATCTCTATATATCGCTTTTCGTGCGATAAGGTTTTTTTGTGAATTGCTCCGTACCTGGTAAGTTTCAAAAGAAGTTAGAAACTGGATAGTCTGCTAGCTCCTGTAATATCTTGGAGGCGACTGCTTTTAATTTTCACCAAACATGCTCTGATATTGATATTACACTATATTTATTTTTTATAAAATGATAATTTGATAATATACCAATGTGTTTTCATCATCTGAATATGTGACATGTATTAGAAATTGTTATGGAGATGAAATCGTTCGCCATCGTTCGAAGCTATCTAACCACATAGATAACGGTGTTAAATCGTAGCGATAGCGTAGCTAAGTGACGTACCTCGTAGCGGTCCAAACTACGACGCTACGCGCCTTCAGGCCTTTTCAACAAGCTATGACGCACCTTCGTGATACTTATTGAAAACATTACGATTCCATTCGCGTACCGTCTCAGACAACAAAGACAAACAAGTGTGGACTGTGCCGCGCTTGTTATCGGATTACTGTTATTGACGCTTAACGCGCGTTGCCTCGAAATCCAGTATAAGAAAGACCTTGGGATTCATAACAATTAAGCGTTTACGTAGATCAAGCTTAGATCATGTAAATGTGTATATAATTATATATAAATATATTTAGACATAATCGCCACAGCATGTAAAGGACTGCAACGTTATCTATGTTACGGCGGCGCGAGTTTGACACGGTTTGGGTGCGGCTTGCGTATGCAGCGCGTCACCGTCTGCACCTATAGATCCGACTAAACCGGGCGTGCGTGGACAATTTAGTGGACAACATTTTGTGGTAGCTGTCGTGCCTGCAAGCAAACGCACTGACTCGGGAGCGGTAGAATCAGTTTGTTATTGAAGTTATCTTGATTTTTAAAACTTACGCGGAGAAAAATGTCTGGTTCCCATTAACAGATTTATTGTATTATATGTGACTACTATATCTTTGTTTACTCATTAATAGAAAATTGTGTTCTTTTATTCAACGATTTTAGTACGGTCGGCTTCATAAATATAATATGCATCTGTATTCAATTTTGACCCTTCTTACCCTGTAATAAGTTCCAAGGTGTATGTAGATATTTATAGACGTGACTGTACCTACCTACGTATTAACAGCTATATGATATTGCTCTTAATACTAGAATATTGTGAAGAACAAAATTTTATATTCATGAGTAAAATAGTTATTTATTATACAAGGGGGCAAAGTTGTTGTTTAACTCTCGGGCTTATATTGAGACCCGAGAATGCGAAAGATTCCAAAATTGAGCCACGAGCGTAGCGAGTGGTTCAATAACTGGAATCTGGAGCTTTATGAGGGTCTCAAGGCACGAGAGTTGAACATACTTTGCCGCCGAGTGTAATACAACATTTTTCCCCTCACTATTGCGAGGAAAATACAGACTACATACGATTATAAATCTTATCCACATGTAACTTACATCTTGAAGAAACCATCAAAATTCAATTTCAAAATTTGTCATAGAATAGGTACGCTCCTGATACTTAGATATTGCCAACAGCTTACCAAGTGCGGGATAAGACATGATCACATGACCAATTTAAGGTGTGACCTCCGATTGCGCATATTTACTATGGGCATATAGGACTCACTTATACTGAACTTGTGGTAATGATAGGAATTAGATTACTTTGCCCCACATGTGGATAAAATGCGTTTTTCCACGCTAGTTTTAAAGGACAAAACAGCGCTTTCCGAGCTAGTGAGGGGAAAAATATATAAATAGTTGTCACATTTTTTTCTCAGTGTAGTAGTACCGAATTACTCTCATCTGTTTTGTTGTATAGCTTAATGAACTATTTAAAGGCTAACAGACGATTAGTGTCTGGACTTTGTTATTAACACTGCGGAAGCCGTCCCCACCGACGGATCCGCACGCTGCTGCGGTGTACGAGCGAGGTAGCACTGTATATAACGAATGTTCCGCTTTCCGCTCGCACACGCGGACCGTATTCATGTGAAGACCGCCGTACGCTGGTTTTCCTAAGGTGAGTGCTTGATAAGCGTATATTAACCAGGCCTGATAAGGTCCGCTGGCACGCGCTAAGGGGGAAATGGGTCGAGGGGACGACGAACCGGCCGGTGCTGAAAGCCTATTCCCGTTTTCTACAGTATAAAGCGTATATACGCTGGTTGTAGGCAATTTGCTTAGGGTTTAATTTTCACCAAGGAAATATACTTACGGTCTGCCTAGCTTTGTCGGTAGACTTGGTAGTGGTCCTGCCAACGATGCTGGAGGGTTTAAATCCTGGTATAACACAAATATTTCTTTAATTCATACATGTTTTCTATTATTATGTATTTATTTATTTAAGTATGTATATCGTCGCATGTAGTACAAGTTTTGCTTAGTTGATCCGTGTGAGATTATCCCGAAATATGTTTTATTTATTAAATGAGAACGGGTCACTTTATAAATACCTAAATTTTCAATGTTCTTGAGGTGTAGTCAATGTGGATTAGAACGTCTATTGGTTAAGTCCATCTACCGACTATTTCATCTGATTTTACTGTTGCATTTGTAGGTCACCTTCGACAGCAGAGTCGAAAGAACCAATAAGTAACTATCGAAGGTACCCTACCCTATCCACCCTATTAATTGTAGGTATACAAACATAGCCTATAGGACAGACTTACCTACATTGAGATTGTTTAGTGTATACATTGACGAACCCAATCTTCAATATTTTTGCACAACTTGACATACATAGATGACCTTGCTTGTATGTTGTATCCTGCTATAGTTCTGTACATCAATTAAGGATTAATTACAGATTATTATATAACTATATTTTTCTTTTTGCCACCCATTCAAGAACACCATATTAAAAAGAATATTTCCATTAAACGGCATATATTCTATAAATTCAATCATTTGGTTGAAATATGTAAGCAGTATGACATAAATGCATATAAAGAGATTCACCTACGCAAACAAATGCATTGTAGTCGCACCTGCATTGACGGCAGACGCGTAGTCAATATGACTAACTGCAAATACTCTTGTGAGGTGCTTGAACCTGAATGGAACCTGGACTGTCATATTTATCGTTCACAGCGATACACAGGTTCATTAGTTTCCTTAAATAAATAAATAAATATACATAAGTACACATAAATAATCCCTCATAATGTGGCATTTCAAAATTAGTTTTTTTGGGATCACACACAGTTCGACTTTTGTTGTACTTTGCGTACTGGGCGGGGCGATACGCATCATACCTATATACACATATCATATATATATACATAGTTGTGTAAATGAGTACATACAAAACATTCTTACTTACTTACTCCCAATGGCGCTAACAACCCTTTGTGGGTCTTGGCCTCCTCCACTATCTTCCTCCAGGAGTCACGATCCCTGGCGACCCTCCTCCATTTTTCATCTTCCTGGGGTCACCCTCCACACAGTCTAACCACATTTTATTAGGTTTACCCCTCGGTCTTTTTTTCCAGCTTGCAGCATGGTTTGCACTTTCTATGTACCAATTCGCAGGCAATTTCGATTTTCCTTTAGGTTTCACCGAGGTTGTTTTATAGACAATCCGGATTCTTTTGTATTGGACTTCTGAACGTTTGGGTTTTTTACCTTGTAAGGTTGTTGGCCCTACTAAGAACCCTCCTCCTTTACCCGGACTTGGGACCGGCAGCGCGTGAGATTCAACACAGGCGGAGTTTACAAAACATTCACAACTATAGGTATAATTGACATACGTGAATCAACACACCAATACATGCTCTTACCAGATTTCGAAACTTTTCTCTAGATACACGTAAGGTTCTCAATTTACCTAAAATTACACAAGCCTTGACTTGGCTATGGAGTTCTTTAGACGCCTCGCCTCTGGGACCATGTTTAGCCGATTTACAGGGCCGGAGCCGGACTGATCCCATAAGTGCTCCGAAAACAAAGTTTTGTACGGAGCACTAAAAATTAAGTTACTTATTAGGCAAGTGGATACATATGACCAATGTGCATTTTACCCTGGCTATTAAGTTTAACAAATGTATGTACTCTTGCAAATAACATCAGTCACGCGACAAGCTATGATTTCTCAGTTTAACATGCAAGAAACAATGTAAGCACACCATAACCCACCACTCAACATTCATGGGATATAGAAGCACCAAAACCATAACACAGTGGTTTTCTCGCCGTACACAACAGGCAGGCAGCCGCTCGCGCGCGCTCCCGAAATACCCTCGTAACACGAAGAAAACAATCGCGATCGCGCTTGCCCTGCGCGCGCAAAAATGACGGGAAAACAACGCACGCGCACCGTCCAATAAATTTAATGCTACGAACGCACACACTTTCTACTGTTTTCTAATGCGTCAGCGTCACATACCATACTATTCTGGGCATCGACCTGTACAATTGATTGATACATTATACCTGGAGCCTTATTCGAACTACTTACTAATTTCCATAGCTCACCGCATAGGGTATAGGGGACCGTTAATCAAAAAGTTAACTTCGTTAACCGCTAATCCTTTACAAAAATAAGTTATCTTCGTTAATCGTTAACGCGCTACTTTTCGGAAGATTTAACGGAAGTTAACGTTAATGACTAATTATTTAAACGATGAAATGAATTTTATTATGATAATTATCCACACCGTCATCAATCAGAGTGTCCATATAGTAGGTGTCTTCCTTGATTTAAAATCCGCTTTTGACACCATAGACCACGACATATTAATTCAAAAGCTAGAATTTTACGGAATCAGGGCGAAAGTCTTAAACCTGTTGTTTGTCGAATAGAAAACAGTTTGTAGAACTCAAAGAAATAGATAACAGCTCAGCAGAGGTAGTGCATAGATCTAGTTTCACTAAAATAACCAGAGGAGTCCCACAAGGTTCAATCCTTGGCTCTATCTCTTTATATTTTGGTTTTTTTAACGAGTGTATAAACATCGAGAGGCCTATGAGTCACATGAAGAAATGGAATTTTTGTTGTGTTAGGTATGTATTATTATTATTAATTAACTGTTATTATGCAGATAATTATCATGACTTTATTGTAAATAGGCATGTATTTATTCTATAATGTAACATTCAGACACAATGTATTATTGTTTATGAATAAATGAAATGAAATGACATGAAATGATATCTTCCTCACAGTTTTATTATCATCAGTACAAGCATAGGTACTTGTAAAGACGAGAATTTTGCGGCGTGGCGTGTATGCGCGGTATTTTTTTGATAAATATTTTGGAACTGGATTAACGATTTACGGACTTGGGAAAATTTAACGGAAGTTAATGATTCCGTTAACATATTCTAAAGTTAACTGTAACGTTAATCCGTTAATGAAAATATTAACTTCGTTAATTAACGATTAACGGATTAACGAGTTAATGCCCAGCTATGCTAGTTTGACTGAAGGGGATATCCACATTAACACATTATACACGTTGTTAGACGAATGGGGAATGTATCATTTTAAGTAGGTACGTAGACTCAGACATTTTTAATGTATAGTAAAGCTATATTATGTTTATTTCTGAGACTGCCTTGACAATGACTTAGCTCCAAGGTCTATGGAAAGTATTCAATAACCGAAGAAGAAGTTGTTCCATTACGGAGTTCCAATGTCCACCGTCCGGCTCCAGAATCCGGTACCTTCATCAAGTCTTGCGACCCCAGTCAGATTTGATGAAATTATTGAATTTTGTAGGGAAATGAACAAATACTGTCGCAATTTTGCCAGGCGCCATTTGATTTTATCCTTTAGTATTATTAGTAGTTATATCATTTCGTTTTGCAATCTATCATCTCTTTGCCAAATGTGTTGGGCGACCAATTATACATAATGAATTATGATATTTATTTACACTCATAATAATAAAATAAAAGTGTCCCAACTTTTTGTCACATTTGTGTACCCTTTTGAGTACATTATGTGCTTGAAAAGCTCCACATAACTGACAAATAAATAGTTGAGAACAGCAATCTTTATGGTCTGTTAAAAACCGATTACTTAACAATTTTTTATAGAAAACTGTACCCTATTATACGACCAATTTTTTTCATAAATTGTAATCTACACAAATATGTGATTTGATTCTACCTTAAAAGTCTGAGGATAGCTCCATATGTTAGTGATGATTGTGAACATATCGTATGCCTCAATCACGACTCAGTTGACGGCAATTCTTATCGAAATATCTTGATATCTATCCTATATTAGATCCTGTGTTTCTATTTTTCCAATGTATATCTAGATTCTAGGCTATCTAGAGCAATAAACGCGGTCGATTTGTGTACAAATTTCCATAACGTGCGCACTGCAATGGCCTGTATTCATTACAAAATTTTAAAAAGTTTTATTCATGCCAATATATCGTATTATTCCACATTATCTTACGGGTCTAATCATTAACCAAATTAGATCTAGTAAACAACAAATTATTTTATAAACGTCATAAATGTAGCAATATATTTTTTTCCTAAAATTACCCGTTTGACCGACATAAACGGTCAAATCGTGACACCGCATGTGATCTTTTTACTGAACCGTTCTTCTATCTTTCCAAATAGTAAACGCACAGATTATGGACGGTTATGGGTAATAGGACGCTAAATCTAAAAAAACTTAGTTTTCACTGAACTGAGACGTCCCAGTATCTGTCCAAATAATATGCGTTTTCATTTATTTGCCTCGTATTTTGTAATTGATAACGATATCTTACATGAAACACTTTATAAATTTAAAATAAGAGTTGGACTTTTGATTACTTACGCATTTGACAGTACAACTTTTACAGGTATCAGAGAAATATACAAATACTCCGAATTCGCTCTTAAATGCCCCTTGATCGGCACAGTTACCTATTCATGTTTCTATCTTTCTAAATAGAAAAAAGACTTATTGAAATCTTGTAAATATATGTAGAAATGAAGAACATTGCTCATTTCCAATAATGTCGAATGTAAGCAAAACTAATTTCGCTACCAGTAGCGCACATGTTTTCTAAACTCAATCACTGAACCTCTCTGCTTTATTTTCTGTTAGTTCCGCGCACTGTTGAGTATTCTCTAATGTCCTTTTTGAACGTTGTGTTTATTTCCTGAGTAAGCCTGAAATCGGTATAGATCGCATGTGAAAATACTTCGGCGACATTGTTGTCGTACGCTGCGATGTTTTGTTGGGCATGGGGATGGAAATAACCGGCGTTGGGATAGGTGCCTCAATTCACCGATCCATTAAAAACCTTAATACAACGGTGTAAGGTTGACCATTGTTAACTGTGTTGTTCTTAGTGCGAACCGAGCTCAGTTTGTCGGACGCTGCGGGCTGCAGCGGCTGGACAAATCAAAATAATAGGTAGATACATTAAGTAGGTACATACCTATGTACGTTACTTTTACTTACTAATTATTTAGTAGTAAAATATAATTTTTAAGAAAAAAAAACCGACTTCATTTGGTTCCCGGTAAAAGTGAAATTAAGAATTTGTTTGAGTTAGCCAGTTTACTTCACAAATATCCAATACACCGCACGTGTACGATTGAAAATTGAGGAGCTTTCTTAATGTCCTAGGGCTTCCATCATTACATTTGAAGTATAATCAAACGGAACTCCCTTGTAGACCTTTAAACAAACAAAATAACAATGTGTTAAATTGGATGACAGACTGTAAATTAACGAGCATATTCATTATGCCATCCCTGATTATCAACATCAGGTCCACTCCAGCAAAATGATGGCCACAGTAAGAAAATGCCTAAGCTAATTATGAACACCCTCTAATCACAATTAACCTGCCGTTCAAATTTGAAGAGTTCTTTGAATTCTTCTAGAACTCCATCATCAGAATATAAATCAAATCAAAAAGATGAATGTCACAACTAGGATAATAAGTAGAGCTAGGTTTATTAACCAGTTCCACTTTGCGATCCCTGGTCTTCATCATCAGATCAAGTTCATCAAAATTTTGGCTCGGCCAAAACACTGTTTTAGTTACTTAAGGAAACCCTCAAATCAGAATGCATGTGCCGTTAAAATTTGAGGAGTTCTCTCAATCCCTCATGAAGCCCATCATCAAAATAGAACTATAATCAAATAGGACTATCTTGAAGGTATTTCTTTACAAAGAAAAGATGAATGTCTCAAATCGGATGATAGAGCTGGGAATTAACAAGCAGTTCCACTTTGCCATCCCTGGTCTTCATCATCAGGTCCACTCCACCAAATTGATGATGTTCGTAAAGAAATGCTCGAGTGTCTTAAGAAACTACCCAAATCATCATGCATGTGCCTTTCAAATTTGAGGAGTTCCCTCAGTTCCTCATGGATCCCATCATCAGAAATTGATTTTGAAAAAAACGGGACAAACCTGGAACCATCTATTTTCAGAAAAAAAAATATTTTTTTTAAATCTGATGACAGTCCTGGGAATTGCCAAGCAGTTCCACTTTGACATCCCTGGTCTTCATCATCAGGTCCACTCCACCAAATTGATGATGTTCGTAAAGAAATGCTCGAGTGTCTTAAGAAACTACCCAAATCATCATGCATGTGCCTTTCAAATTTGAGGAGTTCCCTCAGTTCCTCATGGATCCCATCATCAGAAATTGATTTTGAAAAAAACGGGACAATCCTGAAACCATCTATATACAGACAATAAAATATTTTTTAAAATCGGATCATAGTCCTGAGAATTATGAAGCAGTTCCACTTTGCCATCCCTGGTCTTCATCATCAGGTCCACTCCACCAAATTGATGATTTTCGTAAAGAAATGCTCGAGTTTCTTAAGAAATCACCCAAATCAGCATGCATGTGCCTTTCAAATTTGAGGAGTTCCCTCAGTTCCTCATGGATCCCATCATCAGAAATGGATTTTGAAAAAAACGGGACCAACCAGGAACCGTCTACTTTCAGAAAACAAAAAAAAAATTCAAATCGGTTCAGTAATGACGGAGTTATGAGTGAACATCCATTAAAAAAAAAAATAAAAAAAAAAATTCAGTCGAATTGAGAACCTCCTCCTTTTGAAATATTGAAGTCGGTTGATAACTAAATGTTAATGATATAATGAGCTTTGTGTTAAATGCAGCTGTATTGCATAATACTCAGATTTATAAAATCGGTAAATCTTTTAAATATAAATCCGAGTACAGAATCGCCAATTATATGTGTATAATATTCAATAGGTTATAATGTAGTTAGGTAATTCAGGCAAATCATTGACAATATTTAGTAACTGTAGCCCATACCTAATGACTGACTAGTCCTTAGAGCGTTTTCACACTATCCAGTCCGTTATCGGATGTAGAATCCTACATGCGATAGGTATTCGAAATTCGATATTATGTATTCGATAATATCGGTTCGACATCGAGATTTTACCTTCCCATCAAGAAATAGACATAAACATAACGACTGCTGTTTGGCGGAGAACAACATACTGTTTTTCGAACTAAGAAATTTTGGGCAATGGGCACGGTAGGTTAGAGACGTTTAGTCCACAGTTAATTCTTTTACAAAGCTGTTAAAATATGTTAAAAGCAAAATCATTGATATTCCCACGCAACTGACATAACTCCGTTCATAGAATTCGATTCCTGCCGGCTTCCCAACCGTGAGCCAATCTAACACATTTTTCTTTAACGACTCAAAGAAAAAACAGATTAAATCAGTTCCGGCTTGCCCAGATAACATTTTGATGCTTTGATTGTAGTGCCTAGGTACAATATTTTTTTATATCACACGTGAAGCATTTAAATATAAGTACATGACATTGATAAAATCTTCATAAAAGCAGTCTTTGGCGGCACAAAGGTACGAACTTTATTTAACCAATTAAAATGATTACTTACTCTGATTGTTATGTCTAAGTAAACATAAGTACCTACTTCATAATTATTATGTATCCAGTATTTTATTACTGGGAACGTATACTGCTTATCGCTATGTTTAACTTGAGCTTGTTTTACCTATTTAAATAGTGATTATCACTAAGTACCGACATACAAAGCAATGATTATACCTAACAGATTCATAACCAATCAATTAAAGCTATTAATACCTCTAAGTAAGAAACTTATCACTAGGATAAATACCTAGGTATAGAAAGTACCGCTTTACTTTGTCCAAATTAAACTAAATCGTGAACGCATAGAACGATAATATGCATTAGTAATTACTTAAGTAATTTGTGAGATCTTTTATTATTTAAGTAAAAAATTGAGGTAATTCATATATTTGAAGTCCGTGCTTCGAATTTTGTAACGGATCTACTTATGTACGTATTAAGTCTCAGTAAGGATTGCGTTGTAGATTCCCGCAGACATAACATTGCCCAATCGTCTGCGTAACTTGACTACCGGCGGCCGGTGCCTGTTTTCGAGGACGAACGATGTTGACACGGCGTGTCATCACATCATACGTTACGACACCGCCATTCATCGTAGCGAATGCACTAACCCTGAATGTGGCGCTGCATTCACATAGACAATGGAGTTTGTGGTTAGTTCGCTGCGCCGGCACGCGCCGTACTTTTATTTATAGGCACATCGGCACCACTGGCGACGTTGACAAACAACCCGAATAGCGCGGCCGCGCCTTTGCCGGGACACGTCCTGCGAGATGACCGTACGTTATCGCGGTGACCTTCACGGATGACGGCCCCCACTTACTTGAGGACTATTCGACTTGTACAATCATTACTCGTGACATGGCGGCAACTTCGCAGTATTGCAAACGAAATTGTCGAGATAAATTTATTAAATTACTTACTCAAGATTTGTTATTTGATACATACCTACGTAGATATATCATGTCAGAAGCCACAATTGTAACTTTCACGTAAAAATAAAGAACATGAGCACTTTCAAATACTTACACATTTTTTTTTTCTGGTAACACACTAACCTAACGTAGATGCATATGTATGTGTAAAGATCATTATTCAAGCGGCAGAACGGCGTAGTTCCATTGAATTGTCTCTTCTTGGATCGGATTCGGCAGTTCGGCCCGGAACCACTGATACACGACACCCTTCGGCCAGAAGTACACCACAAAAAATATAAATCAGTCTTCTCATTCAACGTATAACAAATATTTAGGCAAGTACCTACATACGAATGACAGAATTGTATTACTTCATTTAGTAGCAAAATAAGGTTTTGGCACAGAATAAATAATAGTAAAAGTGTTTTTGGTACATATCAGTCTATTGGCATTATCCTGCAGAGCTATGCTGCCAAACGCATGATTTTTGCTGGATAAGATGACAGTTTGTCCGCATTTTATGAGAACTTTAAACAGTTAGGTATAACATCCGTGGATAGTCTATCAAGTCCATCCAGTCCCTGCACGTTGATAAATAAGAAAAATCCGCAGAGCTCATTTCATTTTCACTTTGAGGGCACAGACCGCGTAACGGATAACGCACAATTTTAACTCCTTTATATTGGTTAATTTAGCTCAATTCAAAAAGAACCCGTGGCGAGTGTCAAGCAAGTCATGCGTTTATGTCACCGTTCAATGCTCGCCCGACCAACGACCGCCACAAATGCGTTTATTATACCAATACACAAACGAATAATGTGTCACTGGCCAGGATTCTTATCCTGTGGCGAAAAATTAGTGCTGAGTGAATTTGGCAATTGTGCATTTATTTAGCCCGCAGCATTACAGTAGCAATAATATATTTTTAAGCAGAAACATCTGCGAACTATACCTTTTTCTCAGAAAGAAAAGAAGTTGAGTATGGAGTAGCACAGTACGTACCTATACCAAAGTGGTGAATTCGCCATATAACTTGAGACTCAACTTGCCGATTAAGAAATACTTTCTTACGGAGCCTGACGTATTCAATGAGTGTAATAATGTTACAATGTTTAAGAAAAAAACGATGGAATGGCTCATTACCAAATGTTTTTATTCCATTAATGATTTCTTAAGGTGTGACGTCAACCATGATAATTAATTAAATAATAAATTTGTTAAACACTTATTTAAACTTTCACGATTTTCACACATTATAAATTTACTAAAACGGGGCTTAATCGTGTATAAACTTTGAAAACAAACCTCCGACGTTTCAAGAGCGACATTTCCCCCGTGGTCCCGGAGAAAGACTGGCTGAGGTTGACATCAACATCTTCTAGCTGCGCGGGTTTTACGAACTACCCGCACTTGGTCTTGATTATCAACTTGAACATTTTGCGCACTATTAGGGATGTGACTCTGTCGACACACTACACTCACGATGTCCGATTTTTGAGCAGATTTTTGAGATTAATAAATTTGTTTTTTTTTATATAAATTGCTGTAAGTTAACTTGCATGTATTTCATATATATTTCAATTTGTAATTATTTGTGACATCAGCCTATTACCGTTTTTAATTACCTACTTATACGATTTCTCTGTAATTTTCATTTGATCTGACATTCTATATGAGTTACGAGTATTATAAATACAAATACAAATCGTTTATTTCCTTGAACAAAACAATGAACATAAAATACAGAATTAGGCACTGACAAAGGAAAAAGGTATGGGCACAGCTTAGCTGGTTTTAAGCCCATCCAAGGTCAATCAAAAAGGGAGAAATTACAATTTAGGTATAATAAGGCAATGAATAGAATGTAGGCACACAATAATTTTTATACACACAATAAGTGCGTGTGTGGTGAACCCAAGCAGACGGTTGAGCACATGGTTCTAGAATGCCCGGTTACTAGATTTACGGGACGAACGGAGGATCTCGCAAGCCTTAAAGAGAACGCCATCGAGTACCTGAGAAGGAATAACCTGAATCTATGACTTTTATTTTTTTATATATGATTGTATTTTTACTGTGTACCTATCTAAATATCCAGTGACTGTAATGCCATACGATAAATAAAAATAAAATAATTTTTATAAGAAGTAAAACTACAACTACTTACCAATATTATTGTTTTAGTACCTATTTGTGTAAATGCCTGAAAAGGTAAGATTTGGAGCTACACTGTGCTTTGATGTAATCTGTACTTAACTGTGACCTGTACTTGACCTGAATCTTTACACAATAAATAAATGAAATGAAATGAAATGTAGATGTTGCTAAACGCGCCCCTAACGCGCATACGTGGGATATGGTGGAGAAATTCGGGGCCACGGGTGTGGTCTTGGTAGCTCAGTTGGAAGAGCGATGAGCTGGTATTTCAGAGTCACGGGTTCGAGTCCCGCCCGGGGTCATGAATTGGTCCACTTTTCCTTTCTTTCTGAGAAATTACAGTATTCCATATATCGTCGACCATAGGTAAATTAAGGTAACGGACAGGGACGTCCATGTCTATAACCTATTAAACCTATGGGACGACGATATTCTGACACCCGTTATTCGGATAAACGGTATAGGTTCGTTGTTTTTATTACTGGGTAGTTATATATTATACAGATTATTAGCAGAAACGTATAAGCACACGCGTAAGCGTAAGAAATGTATGTACGTATACATGTGCTTTACGGTGTTTAGAATCAGTAAGATAACAATCGGTGCAGTAGTTTTACGAAGAACAACAATGTCAGTACTATTTGTTAATTTACAGCATTGTGTATGCAACTAAAACTTATGAAATAATACGTCCTCGTACGATGCTATTCTAGCATGAAACCTTCTGTATTTTTATTTGTCTCTTCTCTTATAACATTTCTATTTTTAACAAATGTCATCATTAAAGAAAATTTACATCCTGTGAAAGTTGACGTGATGTGTCACTAATATGCTATTATAATGAATACAGTATTCGCAGATTAGTGAACTATGCTAAGTCACCTTAACCACAATTACTTGTCTCTACGACGTTTCTAGTTTGTAACTAATGAGGTATACACACAGATACAGTAGGTTCCTAACTGTTAGGAATCACCTACATACTTACTTGTAAGACTACATACTTCATTTTAGATTTAAAAAAATTAACGGCGTTAGGCGCGTAAACTGAAGTCCCGGGTTCGATCTCCGGCTCGGCCTCCGATGGATTTGGTCTTTTTCTTTGGTATATGACATCTATTTTCAATTTATACTCTACAGACTTGTTGTCTAGTCTGCAGTTAGATAACACATAAATTGATTGATATTAAACTGATATGGATATAACTAAAGAAAAAGTGACCAAGGCCGTCAGTGCCCAGAACTGGATTTAAACACCATAACAGAACTACTAATCTATTCGAGTCACGGCTTTTTGGACCATAAATAAAAGTGGGTAAATAAATATTTACACGCGCGTATTTACTCAGATTACACATGTATATGATATTACCTTTATTAGTATGTATTAGCGTGTAGATAAAATAACAAGTGAAAATTTCCTTTAATATCCCCGAGGTAAATGTACTAGTGCTCGAAACCCTGCTATCACCTCCATTGCTAGTGAGTTGGATGGCAACTATTAGAGCGGTGTCGAGCACTCGTAGGTTTTCCTTAATTCACGAGATTCTCAGAAATAACAGACAAGCGGTTTCCTCAGCGTCAGCGGCTACTTTAAAAGGTTGAATCACTGAATGGTTGTCTCTGGGCAACTTCCGAGTGACGCAAGGCTAGGCCGCTGGGCTGCCTACGCGCCCACCTTCCTAATTACTCTGTTTACACTCCGTCTAGACGGCGCCCCCCTCCCGGTCCCCCCTTATCACGAGCCGCTTACATTGTTGTGATCGCATTTTTAACCAGACTGCGGCATTGATTCGGAAAGGATTAGTTTCGTGAGCCGGTGCCCATATTTGAAGGTACAATCGAGTTCATTAATATGCGTATAATACTTCGCCTTAATCCCTTGTAATAAAGTGGAAAGGTGTACCTACCTTACACATATAAATGAATTCGAGTGTACCTAATGTTAGCTACATAGGTATATATGTTTAAGACTGACTTCCGATTATCAGTGGTACATAATACGAATATGGTTATGTTTGGGTGCGCCAAAGTTCACATAAAGTTGTAACTTCGATTATTGGAAGTCCGAAAATGTTTCTTATACAATATTTAATTATAACGGTTATTATTTATACCTATTATTTTTTCACAACTATCGGAATATCGAATCATTTAAGTTCATAATGTCAATCAAAATAAATATCTCTAATACTAATATTATTGTATATATGCTTTCTCTGTATAACGATTTCAAGTGGTATAGTTTATTATTATATTTATTTTTAACTACACAATTTTTCATACCTAAGCTGGTCATGAAATTTAAAAATAAATGGGCATATAAATGCACACATTAGGATATTTAGATGCTTATTTTAATCTACCATAGCACTAATACTGAAATAACATTGCAATTAACATTTTATATATAATAAACTGCGACCCTCTAAGAACCGAACTGCCACCAGAACTGTAGGTTAGGTTAGAATATAAACTGCGACCCTCAAAGAACCGAACTACAACCAGAACTGTAGGTTAGGTTAGGTTAGAAACTGCGACCCTCCAAGAACCGAACTGCCACCGGAACTGTAGGTTAGGTTATATGAGTCCAAATAATTATGAAAAATAAGATTATTAGTCATCGATTTCTTTAAAACAAACTTATGTAAATTAATCCAAATGTAGAAATGATTTTAAGAATAAGTACAAATATTCGAATTACACATAATTATGAACAATAATAATTAGTAGTAAAAATATCTACGAAAAAACAAATAAAATGAAATAAAAAATAAAATAAATAAAATAAAATTATGACCAATGACCATTATAATCAGAAATCGGTATAATTAAAAAAATTATAACAAATGACTTTATATGAGCCAATATGGACCCGTTATGTTTGGTATCTTATGTCACTTATGTGAATACGCTGCGACATACGCAATACGCACAGTACTATCTGTTTAGATTAGTTAATCCGTTTATCTACTCTTTATCGCTTGAATTACTAACATAATAGAGATTCAGATACCTAACTAAATTTGGATTTGTGACTCAGGGCCTACCGCGAACATCGAACATTTATAATTTTCGGGCTGTACGATTATCTCTTTCGGTCGAGTATGTAAGTAAGTGTGATAGAGAGGGAGATACTTACGATCTTTGCGGGAAAGACTGAAGCCATGTTTCGGTTTTATCCCGCGGCAAATTAAAATCGAAATCTAACACTAATCATTACTTTATTGCCCGTTTTATTACACAAAATTGGAAAAAAAGCTAGTTGCTAGTTGGAATATTGGCAAATGGTATCGCCGGTATTAATTAAGTCTTGGCTCAGTGTGTTCAATGGTAAATGGGGTTGGATGTTTTCGTCAAACCACATGAATGGAATTGTTGATCAAGAAGACTTGACACCCATTCACTGTCTGGGAATTTGTAAAATCAACACCTACGTAGTAACTACGTACTAAATAGTTGACGTCTGCACTGCACAAGTGCACAGTAGTTAGCTTCCTATTCCATAGTGTATGACTGAGGAATATTAGGTCGGTACCTACCAGTGACGGGGCGTTCTTAGAACTCGATTCCTGCCGGCCTTCCTTGCGTGAGCCAATCTAACGCATTTCCTCTTAACGAAAAAGCAGCCCAAATCAGCCTCGGCTTGTCCAAAGAACATTTTGACGCTCCGCGCCTGGTACCTAAGTTTCTTTTTTTTACATTATACTAAATTAAGACTATTACATATTCACTTTATTTATTTTTTATCTTAGGTTAGGCTATATAATATGATTATAAAAGTAAAATACAAAAACACATACAAAAACAATACAAAATACATATAAACATATTATAAAAACCTAACCTAGAGTGCCGCCGGCAACGGGGCAGGGCCCAGGCTGCCGGTGGTTAGGGCCGCAGAGAAAGGAACCGCCAGACTATACGCGCTGTGTCCAGGATTACTGCCTTCTGCATCTGACCCTTGATCCATCCACCTAGCGAGAGTCTCTCAAGATGTTGGTCGAGACTTCGCTATGAGACCGTTCGCTGAAACGACTATCGGAACAATGATCGTCGAGTCAACATCCCACATGGCGGTTATTTCATTTACATTATATTTACATTTCATTTTATTTACATTATATTTACATTTCATTTTATTTACATTATATTAATTATTATTATTAAGGTAAATTCAAACAACATGGGTACCTCGGGCAATTTGAAAAGATTTTATTTTGCCTTTTCAAGATCTTTCAGTCCAGGAAAGGAAAAGTAGATTTATATTCCTGTTAATGTAAAAGATAGACTCATTTCATTTGCAGCCAAAAGAGTTGTCAATGATTATTGAAATATGTTTGTATTGTTAGTCAGTCATCTAATACACAGACACAATAACCGGCCATATACGTTCTGGCATAGCCGCCGGATCTGCCAATCAATGTATGGTCAATTTGTCTCGCGGATGCCTGAGGGACATACCCGCTATGCACTTCCGATTCCGACGGATTGCCCGAACGTATATGGCTGTCTTATGTCTACGTAAGACTTGTCATTGCCCACTTCAACGTTCTTGTTTTACTCTCACCAAAAAAGATATCACGAGCTGGTCTTAAAATATCTGAGTGCGGTCCTTCTGACATGAGTGACATTGGTCCAGTCCCCGTTGGCAACAACTTTAATAGAGAGAAAAAAAAACTCGTAGCCCAACGCTAATTTAGCGAGCTGTTCAACGAATGTTCTCAGGTGGTTAATATATTATTATTAGCCGATTTTACCAAACCTTACATAAAGTTACGTTACGTTTTCGCTGCAAATAGAGTAGAAAACTACTCCCCCATTAATAATACACGGGTTATTTATAGTGACACTAAAGCCGACATCAATATGATTGGGTACACGGAGCTTCAGCATTACTGACACAATTACTTATTTACTATTATACTATATTATATAGGATCTGCATAGGTACCTTATAGAGTTCTTGATACGGTTATCACGGTGTCAACGTGGCGTCCCATGAACCCATCCCAACCCCCTATGTTAAGGTCCGACCGAGATCTCGGTCTCGGTCTCGGCAGTCTCGGCCAAAATTCCGAGATTCTCGGCCTTGGCCGAACTTCCATCTAGACACTTTTTGCGATTTTGGTGGGTATTTTAAGCAATTATAGTGTACCGTGTATTCGTACGTAATGCAAATTATAACTTTTTTTCTCGAGCTTTGACTGTAAATGTTGTGTTTTAGTGATGGCTATATTAAACAAAAGTTTAATTCTTGATGTGTGTTTTGCAAATGCACATGCATATTTTTTTGTGGAAAAAGGGCGTTTTTCGTATTTATTATAAAATCTCGGTCTTGGTCTCGGTATCGGTCTCGGCCGAGACGAAAAAAGAAGTCTCGGTTGGACCTTACACAATGTGGTTACCTGCATATACTTGAGTTGTTGAGTTTTCGACATCAAGCATATTTTTATTGACGTTTTATCAGATAATTGCCAATATCTGAATAAACTCCCGTTGTTTTATGTACACAGTTGACGCAATTGGCGTAGCTCCCTGGCAAGTGGAGGTTCCTATATAAATTCTCGCGCGAGACAGATGCGTATAGTCGCACACGTAGGTACATATCTAGAGTCGCGTTAGGTCTAGCTTATAGTGAGCCCATCTGTCTTGAAGCGCTAAATAGCCGGATCATTGTCTAAAGGAGCCATAGAATATGAATAGAGGAGTCTGGAGTGGTGGTGGCGCCTGGGCCTCGCAAGGTGCCGAGGGCAGGTAGGGCAGCTTGCGCGCCACGTGGCCAGGTATCGCCAGCTGGAGAAGCTATTTCGGTGATCGGCGGCAGGCCCCGGCAGACCGACACCAGACGTCGCCGCCGCCCCCGCGCTCCTCGCATGCGCTATAAATAGCGTCACTGTGCATTCTTGGGCGAACGATGTCGAATTTTTGTCGAGTACGCGCGACCACATGCCGTTTGTTTGGGCCCTAGCCGTCGGCTGGTCGGGGCCGCACCGCTGCGGCTGTGGAATCCATCTCCGTGAATGACTAACACCGCTCAATCGGCACTACAAACAACTGCACCTTGGGACTTCAAAGTGTAAACTATCTTCGTAGGACACAATAATATTAATATAAAACGTCCTCAGGTACATTGGGATCATCACGTTTAACTGTTTCGACTACGTGAAATACCTAGTCTTCAATGTGTTTATAGGTAAATCGGTTAAGTTAAAATAACATATTGAGATGCAGCACAGTCGTAAAACATACAAAGTAACTGTAGCATCATAAACTTCTGTGTTCTACAAACCACATAACATTATACGACGTTTAATTGCTTAGATACTAGAATATTTTCTTTCTAACAATAGGTTTTTGACATATCGATTATATGAATGCAAAATTCTTGGTTAACATGTATCGTGTTTTGTTCACACAATATGTAGGTGAACATTTTGGCAAGTGCAATGCGAACATTCAGTTTCCTCTTGGAATGAAAGATATCCCCGAGATCGTTGTTATAATCCGGCGAGTCGCAGCCGGGCCGCCGGCTTGTGGAGTGAGATATTCTGATTCTGATTAAGGTTCGCTAAAATTAGCGCGACCACGCAAACAAACTCCTTTATAAAAATAGAAATAATGCACTCTGGACCAAAATATACATCACATAGGTTAACCGCGATGATACATAGGTTAGAAATGCACGCTGGAATTTCGCTGGAGTTGAGTGCTGGCCCATATAAGTATTAGGTAGGTACCTACTCAAATTATATGTTGTGCAAATATTTAGTGCATTCATTAATACCTTTTACCTTTCCTTTAACCAACGCTCAACAACAATCCTTATGCTTTTTAGGGTTCCGTAGTCAACTAGGAACCCTTATAGTTTCGCTCTGTCTGTCTGTCTGTCCGTCCGTCCGTCCGTCCGTCCGTCTGTCCGCGGATAATCTCAGTGACTGTAAGTACTAGAAAGCTGTAATTTTGTATATACGAATATGTATATCGGTCACGCCAACAAAGTGTAAAATAAAAAGTGGTTATAATTTCTTTTTTAGAGTACAAAGTTGGGGGTGTTTTTTTTTCGTTTCAACCCTAGAGTGTGACATATCATTGGATAGGTATTTCTAAAATAATGAGGGTTTACTAAGAACAGTTTTTGATAAAGTTAATATTTTCGGAAATCATCGCTCCAGAAGTTTATAAAAATGTGTGTCGTCCCCCCCCCCTCTAACTTTTGAACTATAAGTTAAAAAAATATGAAAAAAAATACAAAAGTAGAACCTAATAAGAACTTACTTGGAAAATTATTTTGAACTTTATTGGTTGAACGGTTTTTGAAAAATTTAACTGCATTATGCAAACACTTTTTTTATCATGAGTACTTAATTTATCATCCCGCACGTATCTTCCTTCTAATAAGAAAAAAATGATTCAAATCGATTCACGCGATGAAAAGTTACCCCCAAAAACCCAACATACATAACCCGTCTAGTTTGTATAAATTAGTAACCCAACCCAATTGCCCGGGCATGGCACAATGGCACTGTGGTCTACTTCGCGCTGTTAAGATTTTTCCGGAGTTGATGTGGTCGGGACGGGTGTGATCGAAAGTATCATCGAATTGTTAATTATTATAAGCATATTGAGCATGGTATCTATTAAAACACTTTTTAAGGTTGCCTATTGTGACGGACGGTAAACTGCGGAACCCTGCACTAAGCATGGCCCGACATGCTCTTGGCTGGTTTTTTATTCATAAAGACGAGAATAAGTACTATAAGATCTAAATATCTCCATTAAGTATCTGCAATCAAATCCAACATTTCTCCTCTAATCGCAGCTGATTAAACGTCGTAACAAAATTGTGTTGTGTGTACCTTTGTATAATTTTGACCGTTTCGGCTTCAAAACAAGCAATGAATAAACATCTTTGAGACACCTTACGGCCAAGTAGGTACGAACGTAAATCTTACGTTTTCCCAGCGCACAAAATATGCAGCAGAGTTGAACGACACCAGCACGTGTAGCTATTGTTATTTGGTCCTATCGCGCTTTACATAAAGTTTGCACCGATATAAATAAAAATACAATTGAGCACACTTGTCTTTTTACTAGGTACGCATATGTTCACAGATCTAGAAGACCTGTTGACCGGACTGACCACATTAAAGACGTGGGACAAAGGACCATGGGCAAATTTGTATGAAGGCTGGCCCCAAAACCAACAGAGATGAGACTTATGTCTGTAAACAGGTCTTATTGTCTGCTTCATTTCGTTATATGTATATTCGTATAAAAACGCGAGTATTACGAGTATGTAAGTAAAAATATTCACAACCGTTCGGCGATGATGGCCGCACACAGCCTTTTGTTTTGTTAGGGGGGGAATGTCTTAAGGCTTCGTCAGACTAGCGCGTGGCGTTAGCGGGGCGCGAGCGGGGCGCGAGCAGAGCGCGATAGAAGCGGGGAGCGCGGCGCGCTTGTACATCGCGCGCGTGTCAGGCGCGCATCGCGCGCGGGTCACGCGCGCGTCGCGCGAGCGCACCGCCAGCGCCGCGCGCTCGATTCACCGAGCATTTTTCTTTGCGCTGTGACTGCGCGGCGGTCGCGCCGCGCGCGCGTTGAAAGCGGGGCGTGAGCGGGGCGCGATAGGAGCGCGGCGCTAGCGCCGCGCTGCGTCCAAGCGCGGGTCGCGCTCGCTTCGCGCTCCGCTCACGCCCCGCTCACGCCACGCGCTAATCTGACGAAGCCTTTACACATACCTACCTACCACTCGGGTGCATTTATGTACCAATTATTGACCGACAATAGTCTAAATATCTCATTTTTGCAATGGAATTCAACTTGGTGTCCATATAAAGAAAATAAGTAAATAAAAAAGGTACCTATCAAAAGAAATAACTCTCAGCTCTTTTGGGTTTGGGGCCAATGTGCACATGGTCCTTTGCTATTATTACGGAGCGATAGCATTAAGTAGTTACGTTTTGCGACTTGAGATGTATAAGAATAAGGCATAACATAACATGACAGTTGACATCGAGTAATCTGGTTCAGTGTGTCACAAGATTTAGAGAGATAGATAGAGATCTTTATTTGCAATCAAAGTACATTTGTTAGGTACATCTTAAGACAATTTATAATATTTATAACTAGTAAAAGTATCACACGTTTCGCAAAAAAAAACACAATTTTAAGATGCGTCCCATAAACGTTTATTGGGACCTAACTATGTGTACATTAAAATGATGTACTATCTGTTATTCAACAGGTACTTAACAATCATGCTGATATTTTGGAAATAGATGCTTAGCTTGTTGTGGTTTTATTATAAACTTGCACTTGTTAAGGCAATAATGTGTATTACTCGGCTCTATGTTCCTATCCAAAAGTTACTAATATAAACTAGAGAAATATCTGTTGAACATACCCTGTACCATTCAATTCTGTCTAATTAAGCAATAGCAACGCTGTAAAATTACTAGTAGTTTGTAATTCAAATATCCCAATGCTGCTGTATGATTGTTTACAAACTACAAATGCGCTGCGCGCTGTCTCGTTGCTATCCGCCCGTTGCGACCATTATGCTTATCTGCTTGAAAATTAGGAAACGGTAAAATTCAATTGGCATCTATGGGCCTGACCTCAAACTCGGCTGAAGCCCGTGAACGCCTCTGAATCACTCAATTCGAAACGGTAATTCAGACTCCGTGTTAGTAGTTGGGTGCACGGCGGCCTGAATACGTATTTATATCGCGAAGTACACAATCTCAGTTTGCTCTAGCTTTATAGCTGTTGATAATCAACATTTTGAAATTAACGTCTCGATAAAGTATCGAGACGTACTAAAAAAATATTCCAAGAGAGCAATAATAGACAATCATCGTAATAGCTTACATACGTCTTTGGTTCTTCGGCTTCTGGAAGCGCCTAACCCAACCCAAGAGTTCTTAGTCAGAAACATAGTTTATTTTACGTTACAAGTTTACAATTTTTATTAAAGAAATAACATAAAATTACCGATGAAAAGTGTCGTTTTTGGTGGCTAATAAAAAAATAGGTCATAAGTAACAATTAAGTAAGCGCGTCAAGCAGCGGTGGTGGCCCGGCGGTAAGAGCGTGCGACTTTCAATCCGAAGGTCGCGGGTTCAAATCCCGGCTCGTACCAATGAGTTTTCGGAATTTATGTACAGATGATATTCCATCTGATATTTATCTACCAATCGCTTTTCGGTGAAGGAAAACATCGTGAGGATACCGGGCTAATCCCAATGAGGCCTAGTTTACCCTCTGGGTTGGAAGGTCAGATGGCAGTCGCTTTCGTAAAATATAGCGCCTGTGCCAAATCTTGGGATTAGTTGGCAACCCTACCGCGGCCCCCGGCCAGGCTCCCTGAGCCATGGCATAAGCCGCGAAAAACAACACTAGGCAGAAGGAAGGAGTCGCACATCAAACAACACTATGCAGAAGGAAGGAGTCGCACATCAAACAACACTAGGCAGAAGGAAGGAGTCGCACATCAAACAACACTAGGCAGAAGGAATCTATTCATCAAATTAAAGGGAGCAAAGTTGTTGTTTACTCGTACTTATATTGAGACTTGTGCTAGCGAAAGATTGTATAACTGAGCCAGAAGCGTAGCGACTAATTCAAAGACATTTTGAGCATTGCGACGGTCTCAAGGCACGAGTGATGAATATATTTTTCCGTCGAGTATAATACAAAATTTTTCACCTGATTATCGCGAGTAAAATAAACACTGTGGTAAAAATATACAGTCCAATTTTAGCTGTGCAATATTTATTACTCAAAACCATCTTTCAATTTCATAGTCAATGCTCTCAGCTAATGCAAGTCAAGACTTCAAGGTCAAATTACTTTCCCCTCTAGTGGGTAAAATACGTTTTAATTACCCGCTCGTTTTAAAGAATAATGAGGTTTTGTGAGCTAATGAGGTGAAAAATATTGTCGGCCGAATGTTACTAATCTCGACCTCTGTATTAATATTGTACTTGTCCATGAGATGAGACTTACAGGTCGCCGACAACAATAACATAACCTACTGAACGCCTCCTCGTTGTATTCCAGAGTGGTGGTGGGCGGGCGCATGCGCGGGCGCCGCGGTGGTGGCGTGCGCTGCGGGCGCGCTGGCCCGCCCGCTCCTGCGCCGCCGGCGTGCTGCGGCCGCAGCCGCCACCGCTTGCCCCGTGAGTTGTCGACTCTTTTGTGTTTTTACTACCGACTTCAAGAAACGCACGAGATTCCCATTTTTTTTAAGTAATATCTTTTTTTGATCTAAAGGAGATCCCTTAGTGTCCGTTTGAATTTTGGGTCTAATGATGGAATCCATGGCAGACAGAGGGAACAACCTAATTTTGAAAAGTACGAGTATGTGTTGTGTATGGTGAATTCAGTATTTTCTAAAGCAATTTGCATTTACACTCGGAAACCAATATTTTTACTCTTGAAGTCGGTTTTTTTAAATGAATTTTATTATTATTTTATATGTTATTTGTGATAACAGCCATCCCTGTACAATCGATAACTTCAAAACGTAAAATCGTAGCTGAAAGACAGCTTATAAGTTTAGATGCATCCAGATCTAGAAAATACAACGCTCGTTCACGAGATTGCAGGTCGGATTGGAAACAAAGAAACTTTGAAAGTAAAATACTAATTTTATAACCCTTTAATCTGAAAAAGAACTTCTTAATTTCTAGCAAAGGGAAAATACAATAGCAGCCCTTTTTTGAATGAGAAAACTCACAATATTTCTAAACGTTTGCACGGGAGAGCACAAATATGATTATTTCGTAATAGTACATTGTGTATTAAGGGCGGTAATGTTAGCACGAGTTCGTAATTCTTGTACCGCCCGTGATACATACAATGTTTTTCATCACATTTGCGAGGAAATAAATAAACTTTCTAGGCAGATAAAGAAACAATAATTATTAGCGGTAGGTAGGTAGTTGCACATTCCACAGTTATCCGGAGTGAGTGGCGACTACGTGCGGCGAGCGCGTGGGGGGGCAGGTGCTCCGGGAGCTCGGGGCGCCTCGAATTCGTCTCGTTTTGTAACGGTGACCCTCAAGAAGAACCAATTATGAGCTGCTACATACGCTAGTTTTTCTGCGACAGCTAAAATAGCGTAAAAAGCAAAATCTAGAAACGTGGCAGAATAGGGACAATGTTGTGCCCACTATAGAAATTTAAAAAAACAACAACAGTGCTCATATATTGTATGAAAAGAAAATCCATAGGAGCAGTGTTCTTATGGAATACCATAGACAATGTTATAATGTATACTTTTTAAATATCAACGCCATTAGAACACTGCCCGTATGGATTTTCATACAATATATTAGCACTGTTGATTTTTTTTGAATTTTTTATTTATATAGTGGGCATACGACATGTTAAACTACTATTATGCAACAGTGATGTAATGAGGGTTCTTAAAACTTGAGGGTTACAGCTAAAATAGCGAAAAAAGCAAAACTCGAAAGGTGGCAGAATGTGGAAGTTGTCGTATGCCCACTATAGAAATTAAAAAAAAAACAACAGTGCATATATATTTTAATTATATTATATTTTTTTATTATTTTTGTTCAATGAAAAAAAAAATATTTACGAAAATGTAATAAAAATACCATTCCCTGACTCTACCATACCATTGCCCTTTATCTCCGAAGTTTAAGAAGAAAAAAATTTTGTTTTTTACACATAGTTAACAATATCATAAATATTACAGAAAAAATGTAATAGTGACGCATGACATGTTTTTTTTTTCATTAAAAATCTTTACTGAATTAGGTTTGAGATTTAACCGCCTCAGATTGTATTTTTTCTTTAAATTGATATGATCGATATCATGCTGCAAGTACCGACTTTTAAATAAAGTACAAAAAAAACAACGGTTTATGTAATAAAAAAATGTTATCCTACAACAAACTCGCATACTAACTCCATGCCGTGCAAACGAGTGACCCAATCTGTCGATACATGGGACTGACCTCAAAGTCCACTTCTAGATGCAACTCAACGTTTGTATGGAACCGTCGGTGCGCGAGTCCGACTCGCACTTGGCCGGTTTTTTTTTTTGTTTTTTACCAAATGTTTTGGGATGTAAAAATTTGATTAAAAAAATCGACGCCGCTCAATAATGCATAAACAAAACATTTTTTTTTAATAGCCTACTTCAGTGTCCCGCTGCTGGGCAAAGGCCTCCCCTCTTTCTCGAAATTCGACTCTGTCGTGTGCACACTCCCGCCAGTCCCCGTCAAATGTGTCTAGGTCGTCCCGCCATCTCCTCTTTGGTCTGCCTCTGCCTCGACCTTGTTGTGGGGTCGATTCTGTAATGATTTTTGCCCAGCGTTCGGGATGCATTCGGCAGACATAAACATACTTAAGTATATTTTTAATGCATAAAATATAATTGAGAAAAAAAACTGAGCCGAACCTGGTAAAGCTTTTTTACCATAACATTCAGCATTTACGTTTTTTCTAAGACGCGCTCGAGCTTGAACGCGAAGTTTTGCGGACTAAAATATTTTATTGTTTAAATTAAGTACCTATGACAAATAAGTTTGCCTACAAAGATAACAATTACTAGATGGTGGTCCACTTACTCCACCTCGTGCAGTAAAATGTATTATTATTTATTAGTGTAATACTTTATAAATTGTTTATTACTTATGTTTGTGAAATGATCTAAAAAATAATCTTTATTTTGTTAGTCTAAGTTTCGTGACGCATTGGTTATATTATGCAAACGTTTTTATCAATATATTACTAAATTATAGGTTTCAGTGAAATTAAAGGTATGCAGGGGTGGGACTAACAATTTAATAAATATAAATAAATAAATCTAATATACTATAAATTTTTAAATACTACCTTATCTACCTACCTCTATTTATATTTAAAAAAAATACTATCATAGATACTATCATTACTAAGACAAGACTTAACACAACCCTTGAACTGACAATAAGTCCTTTCCAACAAAGAGTGCCCCAGAGCCCTAGACGCCACGCGCAACCAAAATGTGACAAAATTCGTGAAGCGTATAGTTTGGAAGCGTATAGTTTGTTACCGCTGCACTGGAGGACGTTTTCAAGACTCTGGACTGGAGAAGGCTAGGCATCAATGTAAACGGCGAGTACCTCACTCACCTTCGATTTGCTGACGATATAGTAGTCTTGGCTGAGACCATGGAGGATTTAAGTACGATGCTTGTTAGCCTCAGTAGAGCCTCCGGGCGAGTTGGTCTTAAGATGAACATAGATAAGACGAAAATCATGTCGAATATCCATGTAGCACCAACTCCAGTGACAATCGGAGACTTTACACTCGAAGTTGTAGACGATTATATATACCTTGGACAAACTGTCCAGTTAGGTAGGTCCAATTTCGAGAAAGAGGTTAATCGTCGAATCCGACTCGGTTGGGCAGCGTTCGGGAAGCTGCGACACATCTTTTCGTCCAATATTCCGCAGTGCCTGAAGACGAAAGTCTTCGATCAGTGTGTGTTGCCAGTGATGACATACGGTACTGAAACGTGGTCGCTTACAATGGGCCTCATAAGAAGGCTCAAAGTCACCCAAAGGGCGATGGAGATAGCTATGCTAGGAGTCTCTCTGCGAGATCGTATCAGAAATGAGACCATACGCAGCAGAACCAAAGTAACCGATATAGCTCTCCGAATCGCTAAACTTAAGTGGCAGTGGGCGGGGCACATTGCACGTAGAACCGATGGCCGTTGGGGCGGAAAGGTTCTCGAGTGGCGACCGCGTACCGGAAGGCGCAGCGTGGGTAGGCCCCCCGCAAGGTGGACTGATGACCTGGTGAAGGTCGCAGGAGTCCGCTGGATGCGGGTGGCGCAGGACCGGTCATTGTGGAAATCTTTGGGGGAGGCCTATGTCCAGCAGTGGACAGTGGACGTCTTTCGGCTGAAATGATGATGATGATGATGATGATAGTTTGGAAGCAATTATTGGATACATTCTACTGAAAATCTGTTAATACTCACAGCTCATAAATAGATACGGACTAGAGCAATAAAAGAATTGAAACTTATTCGCAGAGTATTATTTCTACTGTCTGACGTGTTTGGACGGCTTTGGCGGTTAAAGGGAACTGGACTCTTACCATGAGTTGCATTTGATTGCGACTGCGGCATTCGACAATGCGACATGCTTTCGAATGCTGCAGTCCCAATCGAAAACAACTCATGGTACGCACACTGCTATCCTACGGTCGTGTTGTGCTGCGTGGAAGCGGGACAACAACTTGTCGAGATTAGTAGGTACGTACTATGGATAGATTTATTAAGTGTACCAATACAAAAACTATTCAGATCAGTCTGGCGGCCTATTCGAAGAATATAATTTGTTATTGATTTATTTTTAATTCGATGGTGGCTAGTATTGCACCTAGGAGAAGTTATATTGGGTAATACAAATCGTCCTTTTCTTGAAAAAAAAAATGGTTATCATGTTCGTGCCACATACTCGTAGTTAACGGAATACGATTGCTTAACATACAACACGTCGAGTAAATAATTAAGTAACATTAATTGTCAGAATCACAATCTATTTACGACGACCGGTTGGCGTAGTGACCCTGCCTGCTAAGCCGATGGTTCTTTGTTCGAATCCCGGTAAGGGCATTTATTTGTGTGATGAACACAAATATTTGTTCCTGAGTCATGGATGTTTTCTATGTATTTATGTATTTGTATATTATTTAAATCGATGTCTAAGTAGGTACCCGTAGCACAAGCCTTCTTGAGCTTACTGCGGGACTTAGTCAATTTGTGTATAAGAATGTCCTATAATATTTATTTATTAATTTATTTATTTAGATCTCATTTTGATGACAAAAGAAGATCGTATTGACCGTATCAAATAAACATTTAAAAGTTGGAATACCACTTGTGGTTAAGTTTTGATACAAATATAGTACGTATACATAGTACCTAGTCCTCTACTACATAGTGGCCTCCTGGCCAAAAGCGGATTTCTGTAGTAACTCCGGCGCGGCCGACTAAGATGAGGGATATACCTTGTACCCTCCGCCTAATGTAAGTTCGCACGGGCAGGACAGCCCGTCAGAATAGTAAAAAAATCGATAGTCAGAGACGAGCGCGTCAAATTAAGGTATAGTAGATAAATTACTTGTTAGAAAACATCCATTTCAATAATCTGGCGATTTTATCGAGACGCTTGGGATTGGGAGGGTCTTAAAGTTGCAAAAACACGTTACTTTGACTTACTCGAGCGCGCTCGAATTGTTGTTGATTATGTAGGATAGGAAATAATGCAAAAATAACAAAAATAATTTTCACGAGACGCAGTTACAATAATCTGTTTAGTACGGGTAGCTAGAGTAAAACATGTGAAACTCTGCTGCTTTCACCTAGTCCCTATTTCTGGCTCTCACACATTGTTCCTACAAGAGTATATCAGACAACGATTTTTTTTCCTTTAAACAAATCACTACAAGCTTGTGTCCCTTCCAAATTATCAGTCTTTTGAATGGGAGCATTTTTAGGGTTCACTTAACATCCTGTGTCAAAAACTGAACTGAACTGTATAGTCCCCCACCATACATACCGGCAGATTAACATACCGTTGTTATTAGATACACGTTGCGTGACTTTAAGTTTATACATCAATATCTGACACGCACGAGTATTTCCATGTGATGTTTTTTTTTTAATCTGCAGATGCTTCCCCCAACACTAATAACAAAATGCTACATATCCCTTTATTCTTTATATCAACTAATCTTTCGATTATAACAGGTCTGTCCCCACGATGCCCGAATTACTACAAATTTACCACCTTGGCTATAAGGTAAATCTATAGGTAAATCTGATTTTATGGATGTACATATCTTAACAAATTGTAAAGTTGCCGCCAATTTAGCAAAATAACAAACTCAAAGGAATACACATTTAAATATTATGTAGAAACCTTCTTAGACCTTCTAATTTCAATAGGTACCCTCTAAAAAGCCCCGCTAAAAGTGTACCTAACTCAACTATAAATTTACCGAATAAAATAAAATAATGAAGTATTTTATGAATATTATTGCAGAACAAACTGCATTTAAAAAACCGACCTAGACCATGTCGGGCCATGCTCAGTGTAGGTAAATAGGTAATGCTCATAACAATAAAAACCGGCCAAGTGCGAGTCGGGCTCGCGCACAAAGGGTTCCGTAGCAGCAAATATAATAAACTTATTATGTCAATTTATACACCTGGTGAATGGAGCCTAAACTCTCCCGATATTTTGCCTTGTACTTTTATGTATGAATATTAATTTTAACTTAACCAAAATTACAGTTAAATCAACCTATCTCAAAAACTATAAGAGATACTTTGATCAAACCAAAAATCGTTGAAAGAGTTAATTAGCATGCATCACCTCTATTTTTTTTAGAATTTTATACCCCGTAGTTATAAAAATAGAGGGGGGGGGACATACTTTTTACGACTTTGAGAGCTGATATCTCAAAAACCGTTCACTTTAAGAAAAATGTTTTTTAGAAAACTTTATATCATTTTAAAAGACCTTTCCATTGATACCCCACACGGGTATGTACATCGAAAAAAAAATTTTCATCCCTCAGTTACATGTATGGGGGGCCCCACCCCCAATTCTTTTTTTTACTATTTAGTGTCATAATTTTGTAGCGGTTCATACAACACATATTCCCATCAAATTTCATCACTGTAGTACTTATAGTTTCCGAGTAAATCGGCTGTGACAGACGGACAGACGGACAGACGGACAGACGGACAGACGGACATGACGAAACTATAAGGGTTCCGTTTTTGCCATTTTGGCTACGGAACCCTAAAAAAGGAGTATCTTCGCACTTTTTATGACTTAGACGGCCTTCTAACCGAGAAAATACGTATTTTTATGCAAATGGCTTAACTGAGCAAGTTAGAATAACTTTCCTTGAAAGTCCTCATTAAGCTCTATTTTAATATTCTTGTATCGGGTTACTCACATCTAGTAGGTTGAAAATAGCTCGACATGTTTCGGAACGGTCCGCGTCCCATAATCATGAGTGAGAAGCGCTTGCGGCGATTGCTCTGCGCACACTCATGGTCATGGGCACGGACTTTATAGACGTGAGTAACCCGATATAAGTATATACATATGTCTAATTCTCACGGGAGTTTTCAATTTAAGCTCTATATTTTCGTGTTTTTTTTTTTCATATTTTTTGGACTTGCGTTTCAAAAGTTAGAGGGGGGGACACATTTTTTTTAAACTTCTGGAGCGATTATTCCCGTAAATATTGACTTTATTAGAAACACAAAAAAATATCTTTACGTGTAATATTGTGGATTTTGATCCAGAATATGCTAGGTTACACGCACCATGTTCACCACGATCCAGTATCGTCCTTATCGTCGATCCAGATCGTCCGTGTGCACATTTCAATGGCAGAAGAGTGGGTCCCTTACGTCAGTCAGGTGCAAAGACTATCAAACATGTCTGGACCTGTAACACGAAAATCGAATGATTGCGGATTGGTATCACCATCTTTGTCACACTTGCATATTATAGTGAAAGAGGTTTTTCCGTCAATGTCAATTTTCGATGTTCGTGGTAGGCGTGCTGATCTGTTTGAACTCCCTGTGTGAAAGTTTGTCCCAGTACATAAGTGTTAAAGGTCAAAGGAGGCCGACTGTAAGCTTTAAACTTGATCAGATTTTATTACTGTTATAAAACGTTGAAAAAATTTGCAGCATTTCGAGCAAGTCATTAAGTGCGTGCGAAATCGTAAAATTACACGACGCGCTAGATAACTCGCCTGCCCCAATGAAAGATTGTATCATTATGATAATCATTTATTTATTATTTATTTATTTCAAAAATAGTTAGTATAATAAACATGTCTTATCCATAACAAATCAAGATTTAAAAATCTGACTGTCTCCAGGTATATCCGCAACCGACAGGCCATCGGGACCGGTTACACGCACGGTCTGGAACAAATTAATCGAATATCCTTGTTCTTCAATACATCGAAATTTTTCAACGTTCTTAAAAAAATATCGTATTTTATGTAAATGAGTTTTTTTTGTAAATTAATTGGATGGTAAGTAATGTAATTTATGCCACACCTGGCCACAAAGTGCCTTTTGCCGCACGCTGCGCGTACGGAAAAAGCCGATTTCTGCCCAAGTGTAGGCATAAAATGATGTACCTAACACGTGAGGTAATAAATAAAGCCCTTGATCGCATATTTACGTCCCTCGCTTGCAGCTCGGGTCGCAAACATCGGCGATCTCGGCCTTTCTTTGTTTTACCGCACTAGTTAGGTAATGTACTATTAATTACCTACCTAAAGTCCTCTCAAAGTACCTAGGTAGGTACTCCGCTTTACTTCGAAAACAAGGTACCTACCTACATAATTTTAAACCCTTTCCCATAACTCGTTTTAATTCATGAGAAAAGTGTCCTTTAACTTTTCGCATAAATTAAAACAATAAGTAGTTCACAAATGGTGGGTGGCTACGTCATGACCTGCTACTCTGATAAGTCGAATAGGATCACCTGGTAAACACGCGTTTTGGAAATTTAAATTGGTGATGGGAACAGTAGGAGTCTATATTTTAAAACTATCATCTACTTTTGTGAGGTACAGTCACGTCTATAAATATCTATACAATTCTGAATTTGTTACAGAGCAAGAAGGTTCAAATTTGAATACTGGCTAGTACCACGAACATCGAACGATTACGGATTTGTATCTCCATCTCTGTCACACTTGCGTATAAGAGTGACAAGGAGGTTTTTCCGTCAATGCCAATTTTCGATGGTCGTGGTAGGCACGCTGGATATTATGTATACACATACATATTTATATGTCCGACCGTACAAGAGAGGTGTTTAACGTGTAAATCTGTCAATCTTAACCGGTAACCGCATACGATTCTAAAAGGTACATAAGTACTCTACATACCTGCTGTTATTCATAAACGCTCATGAAACCTCCGTTAACTAATTTATTGATTGTCCATATCTGTCAGTTTGACATTTTCGTTTGTTAAAAAGGGACAAAACATAAATTTAACTAATATAGGTCGGTTAATTTTTTACGAATAAGGCAGGTACCTATACTTTACTACTACCAAAGTTCAAATAATGCAATGGGAGCTACCGTATTGTCGCTCACCAGGCGGCGCCACTCATGCGTGGTTCCTGTGTCAGTATGAGAGAAATGTAAAAGTGACGTTTGAAATGTTTCCGCAGGACCCACGTTCAACTAGCGGAAATTCGACTCGCGGTAATCCTCCTAAGTAGGTACTAAGGTTCAACGAATCCTTCGATTAAAGCCGTTGACTGGAATCGATGGATCAAAATCCATTGATTGATGAAATAGAAACTATACTTCAGTCTTATTTTCAGACTGGGACTCCCAGTCTGGGAGGCTTATACAGACTGTGGTTGTCAGACTAAAGTCACAATAATATTTTCCATTTTAAACTTCAAGCTCTAGTGTCAGTGCGTCCACCACCTGCCACCTGCACTAATTTTATAAGTACAGTCAAGTGCAAAAATATGGTTCGACATAATCGACTCAGAAATATGGTACTACGCTCTTATTACACCGGCATAAGCTGCCGGTAAGGTAAGGTAAGGTGGACAGATTTTTGAGTAAGATGTGCACCACCATATTTTTACACTTGACTGTACAATGTATAAATGACAAACCAGATGCTAGATTATGGTCCGCACACATGTTTATTTCCCTTATCACCTTTTTGGACCTTGAGATTATTTGAGTACCTACTTATAATTAAGACATTAAGCCATCTTCTCTAACAGAGGGAATTAACATACGGCCTCCTAGCCTAGTTGGTAGTGACACTAGTGCTGGTAGTGACACACCCTGCCTACGAAGCAGGAGGTCCCGGGTTCGAATCCTGGTCAGGGCATTTATTTGTTCCTGAGTTATGGATGTTTTCTATGCATTTAAGTAAGTATTTATATGTATATGTCTATTATATATATCGTCGCCTAGTACCCACAACACAATCCTTATTGAGCTTACCGTGGGACTAGGTCGATTTGTGTAAGATTGTCCCATATTAAAAAAAAAATTAAAAAAATTTGGACTTATTGGCAAAATTTGGATATTGTGTAGTCACAGTCTACGCAAGTCCAAAATATCTAGGCAAGTCCAAGACATTTTGGCATTTTGGCAGCTGGGTGGGTTAGTTTTACAACTTTTACAACAATGATCGGACTTATTTTTACAGTGGGACATTGTTTGGCATTTTTTGGCATTGAAACATAAGGTCAGTTGGACCAATGGGCTCATAGGAACAAATGCGTCTGCAACCTTGACAATACTTCTCTCAGGAAAGGAAAAGTGGAATGTTTTTTTTTTCTTTAATATATACTTGGAGATATATTAGGGTAGGCGTACAGGGCCGTATATATTATACCTAAACGCACATGCCCCGAATGACAATAGGTATCTAATTGAACTTCTATAGTTCCTGAGTTCTGTATAGCCTAGTATAGGTAATAACTAGGTATAAATTAAAGAACTACAAATTTTGATCTAACAACAACGGTTAGTTTCTATTTGATTTTAAAGCCCGTGGAAAGGGTAAAAGAGTTTATATGTAACAACTGGACGGGTTATTATTTTCTGCAATGTGTAGATTTGTATCCACCTACCTACTTCGATTTCGTTACAACTCTTACGATTACCTCGATCATTGAGCAATGCCAACCGTCTCGTCTCGTCTCGCAAGCCGACAAACGCGTCATCGCATCGCTCGCTAATACCTACATATAGGTGCCCATACAAACGACGGCGCGGCGCGGTGGCAGCAATCGAGCTTCTGCTACATGTGTGCCGAATCATATGTACGCGTCGTACTGATAGTCGTATTATGCACACTTTTACCTTTGGACGCACACACGTAACGTGTTGTGTCGGCCGTCGCGCACACAGATGCGGCTAGACATAGCAGGTTACGTCTGTGTGTCGGGGTCGACGTGACACACAACTGCCTACGCTAGTGTGAGACGACATCGGCGGCTGCCGGTGCACCGCCGCCGCCCGCCCGTTTTCTCCCCGCTACGCGACTGCGAACACCGCGCCGCGTCCGCGTCATTGAATAACAAGACTCGCTCGATGGCAGGCGTCTTCCTGCCAATATGAAAAACAACTCTAAGACAAAATACGCGATAGTGGAATTTATATGTTATTCTTATTTCAAAAGTAATTTATTTTTATAGTGTTATTGCATTTAAAAACATATTTTATTTATTAGTGAATGATAGTTAATTATTGCAAAAGCGCTTACGGGTGTTGTAGTCTCCGTCTAGTGCCCTGTGATTGTTTTGTTTTGTTTAAAATCAATGTTGAAGCAGTTCGCGGAAACAAAATTCTTAAATGTCAGTGGCTGTGTGGATTTGCCCTCGGCGACCGTAAGAAATCGAGTGATCGATTCGATTTAACTCCCCGGCGTGTCATCGTTAATCATTGGACACAAGCACATCACTAACTGTCATCAATAGGTGAAAAACCTACGAGAATTGTGGACGACAACGTTTCAAATAGTGAGTAAAGTTCACATACAAATCGTAATAAATAGAACCACGAGAGCTTGAATACAATATGATTATTGTCAATAGTACTCTCACGTTACACTTAAGGGCTTAAAGATAGTTTACCGTAATCGTAAGATGGTGTAAAGGATTACACTGAATCAATAATGTTAGTAAATGAATGTAGGCGAGTGAGAATATTCGAGTGTTTGATTTGTAGTGGAAGGGAGTGAAGTGAGGCCCGAGGCACTCGGCAGCTCGGCCGCGAGACGGCGGGAGCATGCCAAGTGATAAGAGGCGCGCCGATAGCAACGTCACACCCAGACGTTGTTTGTGTGAATTTAAATAAATTTTCATGACAGACAGTTCCGTAATCACCTCTCGCCTTAGTTGTGACAAGTCTTTTGATTATGTGCACTAGTCCAACAAATATGTTTATCAGAAGGAATATACACTTGAGTTATGTAGGTAGTTGTATTGTTGTTTATTCATATTTGTTTGGGTATCATTATCAGTTTTAGTTTGCACTCCTCAGATCTGGCCCTTGTTATGCGTTACCACTAATTAATGCATTCAACAATGAAATATCAATACTTTAATATTCAAAGTTATATTCAAAACAATAACAATGTAAACACTAGCTATGATATTAAATTGCACCGGTTAACACTCACGTATTTTTATCACAATAGGCGTGACATGTTTCGTCTGCGTCGACATGTCACGCCTATTGTGATAAAAATACGTGAGTGTTAACCGTTGCAATTTAATATCAATATGTCTCACGAAAGTTTAAATTATATACTAGCTATGATACTTCTGATTACCATGTTTACAAGTTTTTAGTTTATAAACAATAAAATTATACAAAAAGATCTAACAAATCAGTCACTTAAATTTAATATCTAAACTAAACAAATAAATAAATCTTTCATGACCTGCTATTGTCTCTAAATACTCTGTTTACATTTCTTGAATGCTGCAACAAAATGGAAACATTTGTTAGCAGGCAAGATTAATTATCCAGAACTAATTGATCAAGTAAATGGAAACTAATTGCTATGCTATGTCCTTATTGCATAAATATAATGTTGTTCAGAGTACATGTACAAATATGTACTATCAACATTTAACTATTTGTAGTCCCTTTTGCAACAACATAAGGTCTACCAATACCCAGTTAAGAGTGTTGTTGATTGTAAAATAGGGTTCATAGCAGAAGCAAGTTATGTCTGTGCCACACTAGTCTGTAAATATAGCCTCCAGACGACCGAATACCAAAATTTGCCAATTTTAAATTTAACTCTGTCAAATTGACAAAGAGTCAAATTTTCATTGGGGCCTATGTACTACGTATAGGATGCGGGTAGTCAGGAGGATAAACCCTATAAATAAATGAATATATAAACATATTTCCTGCACCCCTCAAATGTTATTGATCATGTTTCCAAGAACTGTAAAATATGGATAACTATAAAGAATAAATTATCTCTAACTAGTTTCAATATCACAACCAAATAAAACTTTAAGTAAATGCTCTGTAGCCTAACTAGACATAGTCAAGTCAAAAACAAGATCCCAAAATGTAGGTAGTAAGTTATGTCCTTGATCAATGATGATTGATCAAGTACCCCAGCATAATATTAATGATGATATGTAGATGCAAATACAAAGATATTTGTAAGTACTAAGCTCTACTCATTTTCTGGGTGATTCTCCAACCAATCGCATCGAAGTACTAGGTATTATTAAAATAAGGGTTTTTTATAGTTTGACAAGCAAAGACACAGTAATTAGTCTTTTTCTAATGCTAGTATTACCACCCTGAAAAAATGGATGTATATAGTGTGTTTGTCCTACTGTTACTGCATTTGTTTGTTTGTCAGACTATAAGGTCACTAAGTTTTCTTTTAATTTTCACTTGTATGAAATAGTTTATTCTTTACTAGCGACCCGCCCCGGCTTCGCACCGGGTTATTATTATACATATAAACTGTTCCCTTGAATCACACTATCTATTTAAAAAAACCGCATCAAAATCCATTGCGTAGTTTTAAAGATTTAAGCATACATAGGGATATAGGGACAGAGAATGCGACTTTGTTTTATACTATGTAGTGATGGGTTGGCAAGGATCACTTCTAAATTGTGCATAATCAGAGAAAATTATAGGTACCTACTGTCTTTTTCTTTTGCTGGCACCATCAATCCCATTGACCAGACCATATGTAATATGGCAATATACAAGATAGGTATGGGCACAGCGGATGCATATCGTTTAGTGTGGTAGGGCACAGCAAATGTTGTCTCGCTCAAATCTGGAGCAGAGCCCACCTGGGGAAGTACCTCCTTTTACTTACACTCAAGCAAATATACAAAACACAATGTAATAAAATTGTCCAATTGTGTTTATTTTAGTTATCACTATCATCAGGTTACCTAAGATTGACTGGCAGCAAGCCTTGTATCTGATATGATGAGAATAAATTTATTTTGGAACTTGGAACTTATGGTAAAATTTGTTACTAACGTCAAGATATTGACAACTTCCTACACCGCCATCTGTGTAGATTCCATATTAAACCAATCATTTAAAAATGCTTAAGACAAACTATAGACAAAGAATAGGATGAACTACTGATACTGCGTTTGTTGGGTGGCCAGACCCAACAAACGCAGTATCAGTAGTTCATCCTATTCTTTGTGGTGGTAATGCTAGCGTATGAAACAGACAATATGATTATCTCTCGAGCTATAGTTTTAATAAATGCTATGTCCTTAGTTGCCAACCAGCTGATTTATGAAACAAAAATAAACAACTATATACATTATAGCTACTTTGATGATAGCCTATGTTACAGTGTTGTAACATCCTTTTGAATTCCTACAATCTCTTAGAACACAGTAAGTATTTTGTGTTTTAATTGTTTTTTTAACTTGATTCAGCTAACAATACCCATATTACTATTAAAAAAACGCTAAATATGCATATAATTAAAAATTGAAAGAGATGTCATATACTACAGAAAAAGTGACCAAGGCCCCCGGTGAGCAGGGCTGGGATCGAACCAGCGACCTCCTGCTTTCGCGGCAGACGCACTAACCACTGGGCTACCCGATCAAAATTGTATAAAACGCTAAATAGATTACTAAAATAGGGAATACATACAGGATACAGGAAATACTGTCCAATAGATTATTTGGCAGGTATATTTATTTATCGTTAAGGTTATAAGTAAGGTTTATTATAATCTAACTAGAGAAGTATGCCGAATCATTGATTGATTGATTTAGTTAGTTAGATTATAATCTAACGGATTTGTAAATCATTACGTTCAACACTGTTCTTATACTAATAGTAATTATATTCTAAATTTATATTTATCCAAGTACCTACCTTATTAGGTAGGAGTATATGTAACTGTACTTACGTAGTCTTTACTGGCCGTAATTATACCTTATTTTTAAGGGGTAGTAAATGATCAACTTACAGGTGTATTGTTCGAAATAAAAGGCTTATATTATTATTCTTCTTCTTTTTCAACCTCATTTCACCCAATGTTGGGTATAGGTCTCCTCATAAGTGCGCTATCTTTTTCTATCCTTGGATTCCTGGGTTTTTTGCATCCAGTTCTTTCCAACCACTTTGGCTATGTCATCGGCCCATCTCGCGAACTGTCCTCCAGGATTCCGCTGTCCAAGCCAAGGTGTCCACTCAGATACTCGTCGGCTCCATCTGTCGTCTGTTGTGCGGCTTACATGCACGGCCCATCTCCATTTTCTCTTGGAAATGACCTGGGCGATGTCGGAAAGTTTGGTGCGACTTCGGACCTTGACATTTCTGATGCGATATTGCAGTTTAATACCCAGCATGATACGCTCCATTTTCCGCTGTGCTACTTGGAGCTTATTAATTAAGTTATTGGTCAGGGTTCAGGTCTCCACCCTGTAAACCATAACTCATTTCGAATGCCCGTTTTTTAAGGAAGAAGGGCATCTTACCCTTAAAGATGTCCGACAATATACTAAACGTAGCCCAGCCTAGTCTTATTCGGCGTTCTACTTCCTGGTCACACCTCTTCCCCAAGCTAACCTGTTAACCGAGATATATGTTCCGATCAACACGTTCGATCTTCTCATCTCCGATCTTGATTTCAATACCGCCGGTATCATCACTCATGAACTTGGTCTTCTTTAAGTTCATACGGAGGTCCACTTTCAGAGAGGCATCATTCAGCTCTTCCATCATATCCTGTAGCTGTTCCAGGTTCTCAGGAAAAATGATGTCATCGTCCGCGAATCGAAGATGATTTAGCCCTATGCCGTAGATGTTAAGAACCCTATATATCCAGTCGAGGAGCTTAAAAACATCTTCTAGGCAAGCTGTAAATAGTTTCGGGGAAATATAGTATCACCTTGTCGGACATATTATTATTATAACATAATGATCAACTAACAATGTATAAAATCTGGATATGAAACATTCTTAGTTAACTATTACATAATTAATTAGGCTTAATTTTTAATTAAGAAATTGAGAACCAACTCATTAGTAGTACTAATGAGTTCTCAATGAGTACACATTATTATAGTCTGTCGTCAAATCACCTGCCCTGTGGTACGTACGTACCTAATATCTAATGAATGATTGATGCTACCGAAAAAAATGCAATTGTTCAAGTTTATCAAAATATCTATTTTCTTTGTGAGAAAACCGCAATACGAATTGAATAACTTTTTATGCCACACATGGCCATAAAGTGCCTTTTTCCGCACGCTACGCGTACGGAAAAAGCCGATTTCTGCCCAAGTGCAGGCATAAAATGATGTACCTAACACGTGAGGTAATAAATAAAGCCCTTGATCGCATATTTACGTCCCTCGCTTGCAGCTCGGGTCGCAAACATCTGCGATCTCGGCCTTTGTTTTACCGCACTAGTTAGGTAATGTACTAATTCACATGACGAGCGAAGCGACATGGGACCTTATATTTATATATGTTAATATTCTGAAGGTAGAAGTTAAGAATAAATACCCATAGACATATCATGGTACGTATATTTACTTGCATATTAGAAAAAATATGTAAAGGTACTGTTACACATGCTCATTACTAGCATGTATCATGCTTATTAGCCTACTAATAATAGTAATAGTAATAGTTTATAATATAATAATAGCCTTTATTTCATGCAAAATTTTACAATTTATTTATGCTTAATATATTAATTAGTTTCTATTTTATTAGTTTCTATTTTATTTTTTTGCACATCCTTTATGCGGAAAAGGCCTCCCCCAATTTTTCCCATTCCTTTCTACTGCGTGCTATTCTCCACCAGTGTCTGTCGAACCTTCCCAGATCATCTCTCCATCTGCAATTTGATATACCTTGCCTTCTTTTTACGCCCATTGGTGTCCATTCCGTGAAAAATTAACATTAGAGATAAAATAAGAAATGAGAGTATAAGAAAGACAAGTTTGGTCCAACGGTCATCTGTTGTACGGTATATATGGCCAGCCCAGGCCCATTTGCTCTTTCTTATGGACACTATCACATCCTTCAGCCCAGTTTTCTTTCTTATACTCTCATTTCTTATTTTATCTCTAATGTTAATTTTTAGCATGGAGCGTTCCGCATAGCTCTTTGGCATATTTTTAATTTTTCTGTATGTCTTTTGTTAGGGCTCCAGGTTTGTGCACCGTAAGTTAGTGTAGGTAGGACTGCAGTATTAAATACCTTTTTCTTTATATCCATTGACATGTCGCTCTTGAGGATTAGTTTTAGCGACCAGTATTTTCGCCATGCTCTTATACGATAGTCGATAACCTATTTCTTTGTCAAGTCTGTTTTTGAAAGAAACTAGTTGTCCCAGGTATGTGAAGCCTTCAACGTATTCCTCTTCTTGCGTCCTCTGCACTGGCCCTGGTGTACTCCACCGCAGAATATTGTGCCCCTGTTTGGTACCGAAGCGCACACACTAGCAAAGTTGATACCCAACTTAATGAGGTGATGCGAATAATCACAGGACTAATTAAATCCACCCCACTCCCCTGGTTACCTACACTGGCCCATATTCAGCCCCCGGAGATGCGCAGACGTGCTGCGGCGGCCGCCGAATGGCAAAAATCAACAAGGCAAAACATGCCAATCCGCAAAACACTGGACCAGCTGCCCCAACACCGCCTACCATCAAGACTCCCAATCTGGTCCGATCGTTGCCTCGCAACTTTTGACATACAAGAAGCATGGTGTCAGTCCTGGGGAATGTATGACCACCTACAAAAGAACTTAATCCCGGACCCAACAAAGACCCACGCAGGATTCGAGGCTTCACGTTCCGTTTGGGTGAAGCTTAATAGGTTCCGCACGGGACACGGGCGGTCCAACCACAATCTGTTCAAATGGGGATATAAAGACTCTCCGGCGTGCGATTGTGGCTACGTGGACCAAACCCTAGTTCATATCGTGGAAGAGTGCCCACTCTACAGTTTTCCTGGCGGTCTCGAGGAACTCCACCAGCTTTCCCCGGCAGCAGAAGACTGGCTGAGAAACCTGAAAATTGATGTTTGATTTCGACTCAAATTACAAATAAAGCAGTGAACTTTAAGCCATAAGATATGATGATGAACGTATTCCATTACATCTTTTCCATGCTTTATTTGATTTGATAATGATTTTGCATTTCTTCATGTTCATTGCTAATCCTGCTTCCTTGCATGCCGAGCCTACTAATAAGCATGCTTAACAGCGAGAGGTTGAAAGCCGGGCTCCTCCCACTTCCCCGCTTCCTTATAAGCGTGTTAGTAATGAGCATGTGTAATAGTACCATATCCAAATTAAGGGTGGTCCAACTTCAAATTAGCATTTGAGTCGATCAAGGAACATTGTAGGTATATCAACCCATCGATTCGACCGATCATCAGTATCATCAGTAGGTAGGTGTACCTATATCATAGTGCTGGAAGAAGTGGCTGGTTGGCTACAGGATCCTACAAATAACATGGCCTGACGTTTTTAGACCGTTTTAATATGGGTAAACCAGTATTTTGTAGTATGCTACAGTGAACAGTGAACCCTGCAGTGAACCCTGTGCTATGCTATTATGCATAAGTAGAGGGTATAGCTACTTATAAACAGATTAACCATACAATGACATCATTTGCAATTATTTACGTATTTGCAAGATGAGATTGGGTCTTTTCTTCGTACATTTGTTAGCTTGATCAAGTAAATTAGTGTCTGCATAAAACCATTCTGCTTAATTTGAATGCTTATCGTATGATATTTGATACAATCATTTTAAACGTATGCGGTCATTTACCCTCGTGTTCACCCAAAACAAACACTAAACAAGAATAAAGTCTTACGAACAGATTCTCTTAAGGTATTAAGTGTAGGTATCTTTTAATTAAAATAATATTCTTGCACAGGTATTGCGATCCGCTTAAATGTGCATGTACTGTACCGAAAAAGTAGTTATAAGATATGTTAGAAATGTCTTCGAATAAGTAATAAAACACGTAGGTACCAGTGTTTACGTACTAAGGATTTAGCTATCAAAAACTTATTAATCTTAACATAAGTTAGTGCCAAAGTACACAAAGTGCATGCGTAAGAAATTTAGTTTAATATAATATGAAATAAACCAAACGACATTATAATATTTCACTACATTTTCACTCACTACAGTGCACTCATAATTCATAAACAACCTCTCTGAAGCTCTCTGCGACCTCTAGCAGAGCGATCTGACCGGTGTTCAGAGAGGTCACGGGTTCGAATCGCTCGACGCGGTTTTTTAAATCTTTCTTTTAATTATAATATTGTAAATTTCCGATCGCAAATGTCTCTGCTTGATACAAAATGAATTTGGTAAACCTGTCATCCACTCAAAAATAACTAAACCGATCGATCGACGTGTCAACCCTTTCATCGTAGATTGCCCTACTTAGTAAAACTTAGGGATCTCGTCTTTAAGTCCCTTTCTTCTATCTATTTTGCGCCTTATATACATCCCCGCGTAGATTGTAGGTTAATAGTGAGGCGGACCACATAAGTGAGAGCAGTGTGTTGTGATTTGCAGATGCTCTCGGTACAAGTGCCGGGGTGCGCGGGCATGGAGCGGCTCGGTGCGCCGGGGGGGCCGCGCCTGCGACACGAGCACAGGCATCACCACTCTACGTAAGTATACCCACTACATATACCCATTACATTATTATCATAGTCATCAAGTCATCACCTTAGACGGATCGTCTAAAAATTTATACATATTTTCTCGAATTCATCTAAGGGGCAAAAGAATATCCCATGAAAATCAACCCTTAAGTAACACAGCCCTACAGGATATATGTTTTTCACTATCTCCTTAAATGTAATACTAAATAACTACATAAATCATTATTTGGTTTAGGCTTGCCGTTTGTTTTTTTTTGCCTGGCTCAATGTACAGTGTTCATCTAAACATGCCGTTCACTCACAATTAATTAAGACAAAGTACCTATCGATAAATAGGTATGCGAGATTATTGTTAGTGTTTGTTGATCAGCAGACATTGCGATATTAGAGTTCACCAGAATGAGGTCGGCACGGGCCGTTCTGGAAATGCCAAAGAAATTTAAATAACCGATCAAATCATTTTTGTCGTCTTGGAAGAGTTTCACATCACAGCTTGAGTATTTTAATTATAATAGTATATCGATAGCGGTCTGTGGAACTCTAATCCCACCGGCATACCATAATTCTAATAGTGAGCATGAGCACGTTTGCTACACTTCATGAATAAAAGGAAAGCCCGATTACAAAAATGATTACTCTGGCTTGCTTACAAATATTTGAGCACCTCCAATACATTATGTACTTATATTATGAGACAAATATAATAGAAGGTAATTAGTGTAATTACTAATTAGGTAAGAATTAATTTCAAAAGCCAAATTCCTTAAATGTTGCGATAAAACATAAACATGCTATAATTAACCTACTGGTTGAGTTGAGTAGTGAGCAGCAAAATACCGGCACGTCCATATCGCTATATCTATGTCCGCCTATGGGCTCTGACCACGCCGTTAGCACGAAGGTTGCACTTATCTTACACGTGCATGCTGGAGATTTAATCAAATATTCAAGCGAGAGCTGGTCTACTACCGCGATATTCAAAACAGAAATTTGTATTTCCCTCTCTATAGCACTTACTTATTCGAGCGAAAGAGAGACTCGAAAATTCGAATATTCGATGTTCGCGGTAGGCCTCGGTTCTTGAGATCATGACTGACAATTTTGCTTGCATTCTGGCCTTCCAACGGCGAGTGCAATTTTGCGCTGTTGTAGTTGTTGTTGACCATGCCTTTTACGGAATAGGTAATCATTTTACGTGTCAACACGTCCAAAGTATTGAACTGCATATCGGTTCGACTTCGACTTACGGAATCGATAAAACTATTTCACACTCTATTATCATAATGAATTGTTATCTTTACTTTAGTATCAAAATCCACTCTTCATATACATACATAAAAAAATCTTATTTCAGCAGTCCTTCGAATAGTTTGCACATGTACGGTCAGCTGCAGAGATAACGGACCCCCCTGTTTAGAAAGATTGTATGCAGACCCCCCCTGCGTTATCTCTGAAGCTGACTGTAGGTATAGTATAGTGATTTTGATCATTTTTTCTCAGATCACACGTGAGGTGGAGACGTTGAGAATAGTGACAATTTTATCTGTTCCCAGACATTAATGTTACGCTCTTTAATCATATTAGTAGATAAAGCTGATTATTAGCTAACACATTGATCAATATAAAACAAATATCTATTGGCGGTTCATATGCCAATTTTATCCATCTTTCTCCTTTAAAATGCTTTAATGTACGCTTGAACTTTTCAAACTCATGTCATTTACCTAACAATGCAACAATAAGAGCTACTGATATACAACAGCAAACCAATACATATACTCGTAGCTTAGGTTTCAGAATAGCATACGGTAGTATCTGTATTTATACCGTAAGTTATACTGAAATCTTCAAGCAGCACAAGGAGGAGTCGCCATACGTACCGTTTCCCCTCTGCCGAAAGCCCAAATGGGCATACGCGGCTCTGTGGTGTCACTAGTCCGTACACTAAAACTTATCGAAGTGTGCAAGATTTGTCAGTGTAGTTGTATAATTTTCTATGTGCTAGTTGTCATCATTACAGATTGGTTTTTGTATGTAGTGTGTGAGTTAAGTATATTTGCACGTTTCTCCCCGCAAAAGGTGACAGAATAATTTGTACGGTAAGATGTCGCTATGACGTCTCCCTTCTTGCGCGTTGCGCGTTGAGGCCTGTGGTTCTCGAAGACTGAAACCTACTGCATACGGTACACGCCTACGGTAGCATCGTATTTACATATATAATCCGTCATTCCACATTATTATTTGTAATGCCGCTATGGCAATCTTATCCACTGTCTACTAAATGATGGGTAGATATACCTACGAGTATCTCCGACTGCCGTTTGGTCTGACTACACGCTGATCGTATTGGCTATAATCAACTGATATCTTCACCCAATATCAATCCACTGCTAAAAGTAAACTTCTCAAGTTTGAACCACAAAGCTTTACCAATTAATTTAAATTTGTTTAAAGTTGAATGTTGTTAATTTCAGGGAATGGGAAAAGCAGCAGCGAATACAGGCGATGGTGGGGAGAATTCAAGAGATGGTGGAGCAAGACGCGAGAGCGCGATCTGCGGCCGCCGCCGAGCGGCTCGGCCTGCCACCGAGCATACAGTTGCCGGACGGCGAATACGGGCAGGACGCCCATTTGCAGTTACGAGTCCCTTATCAGGTAATCAGACTTTATACTCTCTACAGTTTTATTCAGTGGCGTAGCGAGGAGGGTTAGGCGTTTATTTGTTAAACCCAATGTAGCTTAATTACAGTTCAAATCTGAGCAGATATCTCATGCCATCTCACAACTGCATCATACAACTTCGAAAACGACTGAAACACTAACCGCCCAGTATCTAGATTCTTGATAATTCATATAAAATAAATTTATAAAATACTGTGTTGCGTAACGGTAGCCTTTATCTATCTGCTTTGGAAAATTTCCGCTGTTGTTCTTGCTAGACAAGTGAGAAAGATGGAATTATCAAAGATTTTTTATCATATGAATCGGTGGATCGTCGATCGACACGATTTCGAGCGGGACATTTAATTGAATATCAGCCTGTTTCTTATTTTTAGCCTTTTTATTATGGAAGTATTGAATGAATATAAGTGCAGTCAAAGAATTAAATTTGTGACCCACTTAAGGTTGACAGTCCCGTCAAATAGTATTGAAATTCAAAGAAAAAGATTGCAAAAAAATCACAAATTAAAGACCGCGACCAGGTGGACAAAATTAGGTGACGCACGGTTCAGATAGGGTTTATCTTTTGTCATATCAAACGAATATTGTTTTATTAGATTCTGACAGGTACCTAGGACACGTTTACTACTATTATTTGATAAACTAATACCTATATTTATTTGATTAAAAAAAACTCATACAAATTTATCTAGGTACTGCTTCTGACTAGGTAGTCAGAAAAACCTATCGTGTCGTGTGTCAGAATAAAATAAATAATATTCGTCTGATATGACAAAATATAAAACCCTATCTGAACTGTGGGTCACCTAGTTTTGTATATTGACAGGACTGCAGGTAATTTCATATTCGTTTACTTTGTGTAAATAGACAATACATAAAATCTGAAAGTCTTTATGAAACAAAAATTCTGAATCTGAAAGTCTTTATGAATTAAGAAAAAACACAAATAATGAACAATATACCTATGTAAATAGGTATTTAAAAACTGACCTAAAATCCGTTCTGCGCCATGCCTCGTCGAAAGGTCCCGATTACGCTCGCTGCGTTATTACGCTGTACACGATGGAGACCTGTTGGACAAGCCAAGACCCAGAACGGGGGCCTCTCCCTCAACCGTCGACCCAAATCTTTAAAGAGATCGCAGGCCTCGTTACACCAGGATGCTGGATCCTCTCACCCCGAGACTCAATTGCGATAGGTGCGAAGTCGGAAGTCCACTGAAATAGATGTCATATACTAAAAAAGAAAAAGTGACGAACTTGCGTCCTCCTTCATTTGTAGTAGACAACAAGTCCATTTCAACCTATTTCTAATAGCCCTGTCGATATGAACAAGTGTATACAATACAGATGACAATACAATAATCTAGTACTGGACATAAAACAAAATACTAGGTTGTTGAACTTATTTGTTTTGTCATCATAATAGTGAAAATTTATCCATTTTAATTTCATAGTCAATGTAGATATGGTACTTACGTAATGTTTTTCGAATAATCATACCTATCTTATCGGCTTGACTGGTATTACCGATGCGTTGTATCTCACCATTACCTACGCATACTACAAAAATGTCAGCTGACGTGTGTTCAAATTAGTTTCAACGAACATATATTGGTTTTTGGCAAGTTTAACGAGTTCACATATTATTTGGTACCTAACCAACCATGCCGCAAGCTAACCTCGTATTTGCCTCACTTCCCGCTATCTTATATGCGTATAACGTATAATTAGCGCCGTTAAGAGGGCAAATGAAACACGACATGTCACAGTGACTCGATCCTGATCGGCGCGTTCATGCCGCGAGGCTTGATCGCTAGTTTTGTTGAAATCTACTGTGAAAAACCTTAAATACTCGATCACTTTGTCGGCACAATTATAGTAATTATACTTGAGATATTGTAACTATCTCGTGAATTGACAAATGAGGTCAAGGTTGTAACGTGATCGCAACATTTTTTACCAGAAACCCCGTGCCTATCATTGTTCTTATCTGCGGTTAATTAGAGAAGCAAAACAGTATTGAATTACACTTATTTAAAACAGGATCACTAGAACAGAGTCGTATCTACGATGATTAGATTTCAGTTTGAATTTTGATCTCTTTACTATGCCCCAAGAAGCCTACAATTGCGAGGTGCAAGTGCCGTTCCCTCTAAGGGCAAGCCTATGCCCAATAAATCCACCCTTACTCTTTTCATGTAAGTATTTGTCGCTTTTCGCACCATTTTGACAAATCTAAGTTGCATAAGTGACTATAGTTATTAACTTATTATCTTAATGACACTACCTCATTAATATCAATTAAGTAATTAAAATTGCATTTAATCAGAAAAAAATCATTTTTTTTTCGGGTTAGTAAATAGTCATTTAATACTTTTTAGCATAATTTCGAGACTTATTTACTCTTTTTTTTAACTTCTTGAACTAAAAAAAATTATCTCGTCTGTAATCATAATCACAAACACATATATGTATACCTATCGGCAATGTCAGGTTTATTCACGAAACACTACAACAAGAATAGGAGTCCTTATAATTACGCACGTATACGACACTGTGATGACTAGTGATGATGCTAACTAGCCTAATACGATCGGCTTTTTATCGAAGTTGCGTATAAGTGCGAAAGTAACACATGACGTGGGAGACTATAGAATGACAACGATCCTCTTCGCCAATAGAAGCGATTATGCAAAGTTATTATTGATTGTATATATTGCCTTTGCCTACAGGGCTAAGATGCCAAGCGGATAACGCCATACTTGCTGGATTAGACAACAGTTTTTTAGCATTTTAAGGCAGGTTCTGAAATTTTTAAACAATAATCTACTTTTGACAGAAATCACCGTCGCGCTATCCGAGAAACTTGTCTGTTTACCAACTTATATATACTTAACGTTTACTTAACTTATCAGATGACATTCGTGGATTACCATTTAAGCCTGCTGGTCGCCAGTGGTGATGTCTATGAACGCTATCAACCTTAATAGATGTATCGCTGACACATTTAAGTTATCAAACCATTTTGTATGCTACAAGCAAGCGAACTAGATTAAAGACAGATATTCTAAAAACCACTCTAAACCATTCTAAAAACTAATATTGTCTTCTGTTACCGCGATTGTTATTCATTGAAATTAAACACTTTAGAACGAGAAGCAAGGAGAAGCGTTACATTCCCAGGATGCTGCGCGAGGCTATTGAAATCAAGAAGGTCACTAATTTCAATAGAGAGGATGGCTTTTCGGTACCACCAGCTTGGGATCCTGTTTTACATCTCATCAAGGATCAAGCACGACACAGAACTGGAAGACCTTAATGTGGACTTTGTTTGAAAAGATTGAAAACGGATAAAAGAGGCAAAATGGGGTAGTTTTCTTGTCGCTTCTTTCTGCTCCATAAGCCAGTTAGGGAAGCGTTCGTAAGTTGTATGTATGTTAATCCTCACAGGGTTTAAACATTTTTATTTTAATTATAGAATGCCCTTCAGGCTATGTATTACTCGCTTTATAAGCCCCTCTGGGCATTGTAGACCAACCTTTGTTTTTATTTTTAAATTATTTTTATATTTTTGTATGTAGGTAGTTTGCACAAGTAACTTTTTTGATTGACGGGGAGAATTCGCTTTCTCTCAGTCATCATCTTAACCCTGTGAAAACGAGTGCTGTAAAGGGCTCGAAACGTAGGATCATGGTGTTAATAAACGCGATTAATCCGTTCTAAAGTGTTTAATTTCATTCTAAAAACTGTCAGTGCTATGTTTGCATATCTATCTACCTACTATAACATTAACTGCATACTTTTTGTTGCCATTAGTGACATGAGCTGGCTATGTAGCAGACTGTTTATCTGAAGGTTGTTTGGTATTTTGTCCAAGTAATTTTATTTCTGGTATTACTATGGTTGGCTTAGAATTCATCAATGCCTCGCAGTGTGTCCTTTTGAATTAACATCTGTACTCCTTTATGATATTTTAAGCAACTTTCACAACCCTCACTGATTTGTTCAAAGGCACATTATTCATTCATTCATTCGTGGACCTTTCATTTTAAGTTAGCATCGTCTATGGGCATTACATGGCTAAATAAACAGTGGCGTAGCGAGAGGAGTTGGCGCCCGAGGCCGAAATATAATCTAATAATATAAAGCGAATATGAGTCTAAATGAATTAATACAGCGAGCACTTGGCTGCTGCGCACTTTTCTTAATTTTTGCGGGCTTTTTGCATCATCTCAGTTATAGGTATAAGAACTCTTGTCAGGATGGATGGTACCTAAATACTGCTTTTTCATTAGATTAATGCGTTTTTTAATTTTTTTGATTTCAGCAAGCCGAGTTGATGAGAAGTTTTCAGCCTCCACCGAACAAGTGCGTGAGCGATGTGCCCGAGTGGGCGGAGGCGCGGCGTGGCGAGGCGGCGGTGAGCGGCGCGGGCGCGGGCTCGGGCGCGGGCGCGGGCGCCGGCAAGAAGGACGGGCTGCTGCAGAAGGCGACGCGCTGGTGGGGCCGCATGGGCGCGCGCGGGCCGGGCGGGCCGGCGCTGGCGCTGACGCCGCCGCCGTGCGTGATGGTGCCGCGCCGCGCGCCGCCCACGCCGCCGCCCGACGCGTGACGCCGCGGGGCCGCACGGCCGCAGCCCGTCTCTATCATATCACGCTTACATTCCATTATCGGGACGATCAGACTCGCCGAGGTGCACGCGCGTCCCGGAGTATTATAGACTTGGTATTTATTTATTGGGGACCGTTCGCGGGGCCTCGGGCGGGCCGCGCTAGTGATACGTGCCGCACCCCGCGCCCCGAGCCCGAGCCCAAGCCCGCCGGGAGCGTTGCTAGTCTTAATACTTTAATCGGTTTAGACGTAGAGATAATTGTTTCTATTGAGAAGTTATGTTCATAAGACGAGGTTTCACAGCCCGCTAGTGTGTGTAGGTGTGTATCGCGTGCGTAGCGTGTGCGTCCGTGTTCCTCGCATTGTTCTTGAGTTTCGCAAAAACTAAGACTGAAATAAATAAAAAGATATAACACTATAAAGTCTACATTGAAGTATGTTGTCTTAGGTAAATTTAATTCAAATAGAAACAATTAAAAGTATATAATATTTAATGAATCTTTCGATTGTAACCTTGATGATATTGTATATTATGGAGAAGGTCAGTCAATAAGCTAATGTCTTTGCAGTGTACAGTTTCATGTTTAAGTAACCTATTTTTAAAAATAATTTCTATACAGCAGCTATAAATCTGTGTTTAAACAACTTTTATATTTATTTATAATGGTGTATAAAGAACATATCCTATATCAGTACAGTAAATGCAAGGAATATTAATTTACATACATAGCATAGTGACTATTTTATTGTAAATATTAACTCTAATTTAATATTAGATTAATAATAGACAATTGCCAGAATCCGAGGGTCTTTTCAATTGAGTGTTGTCTACATTCCATATTTATGTTGAAATCTCGATGCTACTTACTGTACAGCGGTCCCTGCCACCTGCTGTGTTCACGGAATGGCAGCCCCTGGCCTACTGGCTTCATCAAACACTTCATGCACAATGACGTTACATTACCCGAGACTTTAGGTTTTCCGAGCTTCAAAATACTTACTGACAGATTGTCAAATTCATAATGAATTTGTCAAAAATAAAACTAAATCGGAAAATCCTAACATCTCCCGTACTGTACTTCCCGTTCTGACAAATATGTACGTTTGAACGGGATAAAAATGTTGTGCTGGTTGAATCTAGTATCCCAGAGAGTTTGCGCGCTCTGCGATACTGACAATCAGATATAGAAATCTCATTAGGGATAGACATTGTTGATAAAATATTGGTTGATTTAATATTAGGTATTTATTGTTCATGGAACCGGGTACACGTGTTCTGATTACAATTTGAGATTCGGTGCAGCTATTTTTTATATTTATTTTGGGCAGTTTTAATTTAAAATTTTGTATCAAATTATTCAGAACATGTGTACTTGAATAAAATTATTTCATTTAAAATAAAATGTGGTTGAACAATTGCTTAAGTGTGACTACAGATGTCATGTCATGCTTTGCAAGTTAAATACATACACTGCTTAATTTAATCATACTTAGTCCACATAGTATAAATATTCTGGCGTCACATATTTCCGTATTTATTAGGTGAGTTGGCCTCACTTAATAAATACAGACATGTGACGCGACGAAAGACTTGATTCCCGTTTGTAGAATTTACTTCACGTGAATGCATACGGTGTTGCCGCTATATTAAAGCGAGATCGTAACACATATATATATCATCAAAAAATAATCTACCCATGCACTTACGTAAGTAAAACTAACAACATGATAGTGACCTAATTAGACTCCGTTATTACGGACGTATTTTTAATGCCTATAGATGCCTAACCTTTTCGACGCCAACGACGGATATATCCGCACCATAAGTCAAACGCAATGAACGGATTAATTCGCATACCACAAATCAACATAGATCTGCACATGTATAAAGTTCAATTTCAGTTTTAACACTCCGTTGACGTGCCGACTGAGTAACAGCTTTTGGGTTTGACACGGCGTCGAAAAGGTTAGACAACATTGAAAAACAAACTCATTGTATTTAAACATAATTATCAAACGGGTTTAACGCGAAATCACTTTTTTACCTTATTTACCGACGTTTCGACACAGGTTTCACTGGTCATGGTCGCGGCTAACCAGTGAAACCTGTGTCGAAACGTCGGTAAATAAGGTAAAAAAGTGATTTCGCGTTAGACCCGTTTGATAATTATGTTTAAATATGTGTTCAAAACGCGTAAGTTTTAAATGTTATATTGCAAACTCATTATGTAACAAAATACGTACGTCAAAATGGCTACTAAAATATTACTTAACAAACCCATTGTCATAATTGTGTGAAGTTTTATTTTCACTGTTCAAAGTAAACTAAAAGCAAATCCTGACTTATTTTTATAAATATCTTGCCACTACAATTAACAAATACAATTCAGTCCATATTGACACATAAATCAATTAATTGTGTACCTATGTTATGCTTATATGACGTGAAACGATAAACAACAAAATATATTTTTAAGATAACGGTTCCTTGCAACTTTTTATCCGCCAACTCGCCAAACGGTACGCTGCTTGTTCATATTTTGGGCCTGGGTATTGCAATTGAATAGTCTAAATAAAATTGACCTCGCCGGAGCTTAAATGGCCCTAGAGGCCTACCTGACTTGATGGTCAGGAATCGAAGCGACATCAGTGTCGCTACCGTCAGGTAGTTGCGGAGATGCTCCCCGCTGCCGCAGATCTATGCTGATCACAACGAAATTCTGCATACTGTACCGATTACACAGTAAAGTCAGGAAAGGTCCTAAGTTACGCCGATCGGGCCTGTTTGCAGACAATTCATGTCAAAAACGCGCCAATAGCAAAATGTCTCCCTGCACAGACCATACGTTACGGTGTGAACAGTGTGGTAGGTCTGCGTGCTAGATTTGCTTATTCCGTCAACAAGTTGACTTCAGTTGGCAGGTAGAAAGTTCCCCTTGGGCCTATGTGTAAATGCCTGCTTTATGTATCACCTTGTTATTATATAGCCTTAGAACTGTGACCAGAGGTGGTATAGCAGTCATTGTACAAATTGCTAACGAAATATAAAAGTTGTTTAAAATAGTTTCAGAATATTAATTATCTACATAACGAACAATATTCCATTGTCATATTAAATAAGTAAAGCAGAAGCAAATGTTACTAATTAAAAAAACTGCATTAAATTATGACCTACCAATAATAAAATGTTGATTTTTATTTATTTTTAAACCTAAACAGTGACAGGTTTTCAAGAAAAATAACCTACTGAAACCGTGGTGCTAGTGCTATTAAGTTGATAAGTTCGTTTACAATGAGCTAATTCTGACTGCACTAGCAAGTTGGTAATAATTGATTCAGTAAGTAGAAATAACCGGCTATTTTTAAAAATTACCTTACATGACCCCGTAAGTCATTAAATACCAAGCACCAAATGCCCTGCTAGAAGGACAAAATCTTCGAACGCGTATTTCTCAATAGTACATTACATACCAAGGCCGTTTAAGTGGGAAATGGCTCGGATTCCATGTAATTGTCGGCCGAGGCGAAGCCGAGGTCGACTAACATGTGATCCGAGGCTTTCCCATTTACCGGCCGAGGTTTGTATACTATTTTTCAGCCCGACGGAGCCGGCAGGCGGCAATTTAGTTTTGCGTAAAGTGGCGCTTACCGGCCGGAGGACTGAAAAAACTATTTATATCTAGGGTGTAGTGAAAAGTTATTTGGAAGGTAGAAATAAGAGGCACCATGAATAGTAATTCATTTTAGTCTGTAAACTTACAATTAACAAAGGGCCCCGCTGGCACAGAATATTTTTTTTTTCATTAATTTGCAAAGGTAGAAATTTTAAAGTACATAAATCGACAGGTAGAAATATATAACAACTCGATTATTTAGGACCTAAACAATAATTACATGGGGTCCCGCTGCATACACGTATATAAAGGAACCTACGCAGTCGATGGAGGGGCAGGAGCAGGCGATAATCGGTGATCGGTCCCAACGGATCATCCAATAGGTATCCGTTTTACATATATCTATTTGAAAGTGATGACACTACGATGTTGCGACTTTTTAACTTCTACCCTTTTCTGTCGTACTGTACGTATAACGATTTGTAGAACAATAATTAACCCATTCGCGGCCCAGCTAAGATAAGCGTACGCCGGGCCACCATACAACCCTTTTTTGCTAATTACGTATGACTCAGCTTATGGGTCATGGGCCTGGCGCGCACGCTAAATAGACAGCCGCTTACAAAGCGGGCCAGCCGGACGATGATAACAACCATAATTATCAACCAAGCTTTACGCACGTTTTGTTCGCTCGGCTCGCGCGCTGTTTGGTCGTAGCTCAACCTAACACTCCTCCTCGCTTCGCTCGTCGTCCTACCTAACGATGGCTCTATAAGCAAAGGGGGGGCCGCAAATGATTCGGTTCTGGCGCTTCACCGGCCGCTACCGCGGCACGCTCGCTTTGCTCTGCTAGGCTCACGAGCTGTTTGGTCACAGTTCAACCTAACACTCGCTTCGCTCGTCGTAGTACCTAACGGTGGCTCTATGAGCAAAGGAAGGACCGCAAAAAATCGGTTCAGGCGCTCCGCGAGCCACTACCGCAGCACACTCACTTTATTCTCTCGGCTCGATGATTTGACATTATTAATGACCTCTAAAATACATGGCTTAATGTTAATACATACTAAGCATAGGAATACCTCGATTTATTAAGCTTAGATGACTTAAAATTTTATGCGAAAGTATGGTAGGTATATAATAACTCAATCATGACAGAAAATGAGGTACCTATGCTCATGAACATAATGATCCCTCATGTCTTTAACCTAATTACCTACTTGTACTAATATGTACCTATTCTGTGCCTAATTGAACAAGTTCAACGTAACGAAGAAGCCTAAACACATTCCCGCGCGGTCGAATACTATACAAGTGCGAATAGAAGAAAATTCGCAATGATTAAAATCGCAATAATTTTTTAAATAATTGTAATCGCAATAGTGCGGTAATATAGCACCATATGTACTGTAGATTTAATGATCTATCAGTTTGTTATTATTAAAATAACTTTCTTCATTTTTAATCAGATGAAAACTGAAATGAAACGTGTACACCATGCCACCTAGCGACATATCTGTAAACTAACTAACACTAACGTGTGCTGTGAACTTGTGAAGTGAAACGCACGGAAGAATAACTAGCGTGGAAGTAGTACGATAACTGTCAGATGAGAACAGTTTGGAGCGATCCATAGCTGGGCATTAACTCGTTAATCCGTTAATCGTTAATTAACGAAGTTAACATTTTCATTAACGGATTAACTTTTAAGTTAACTTTATAATATGTTAACGGAATCATTAACTTCCGTTAAGTTTTCCCAAGTCCGTTAATCGTTAATCCAGTTCCAAAATACTTACCAAAAGCGGCCGATGCCGCACATACCGCGCCACGCGGCAAAAAACCTGTTTCCACCCGACTACAAATTTTCAATAGAGAAAAATTTCTCAATTCATGTGATGTATGTATGTATGTATGTATGTATGTAAACACTTTATTGTACAAAACACAGAAAAATTAAAATTTACAAAAGGAAAACAGTAAGTACAAAGGCGAACTTATCCCTTTAAGGGATCTCTTCCAGTTAACCTTTGAGTAGATGAGAGAAAAAATGAAAAGAGGTAGACAAATACACCTAATGTACAACAACGTACCAGATAAATAATAATATAAACTATATATATATTTCCAAAATACAAAGGAAAAGTATATATATCACACTAACAAGGAAATGTGAGACAACACTAATAAAAAATAAAAAATAAAAATAAATAAATAAACGGAGTATACAGATAAACAAAGAGATAACAGCAACCAATCACACAGAAACAGGTAACCACAACTTCTTTAACTTCCCCTTGAGCGACGCAATTGACTGGGACTTCCTATACGCGAGACAGGCAAATCATTCCACAGTCTAACCGAGCGTACCGCAAACGACTTGTCATAGCCATGAGATGGGATGGGATGGGATGGGATGTGATTTGTTCACTATTATTCTTTATTTTTATGTTTGTTACGTCAGAACTCTGTTAATACTGAATCGATTTTAAATTATCCATGGTGGTTGCAAATTGGTCCCATAAAAAAAAATACATTTCTGATGATGGCATCCATGAGAAATTGGGGGAACTCTTCACATTTAATAGGCTTATGCATGATGATTTGGGTATTTTCTTAAGAAACTCGAACATGTTTCTTTACGAAAATCATCAATTTGGTGGAGTGGAGCTGATGATGAAGACCAGGGATGGCAAAGTGGAATTGGTGGTCGGTAAACACAGACATTCATTTTTTTATTTGATTTATATTCTGATGATGGAGTTCTTGAGAAATTCAGACAACCTTCAAATTTGAATGGCACGTCTAACGTGATTGGAGGGTTTTCATAATTAGTTGGGGTATTTTCTTAATCAAGCCATCAATTTGCTGCAGTGGACCTGATTTTGAACACCAGAGCGCCTACCACGAACCGCGAACGAAAGTATACCTCCCTTTCGCACTTGTGATTTCTCACTCAAGTGCGACAGAGAGGAGAAACTTCGTTCGTGGTTCGTGGTAGGCCTTCAGGGATGGCATATTGAAACTGCTCGATAATTTCTAGCTCTGTCCTCCAACTTGAGACATTGTTATTTTGTCTGTGACCTCGGAGTTCTAATAAATAGTTGCATTTGATTTTACTTCAGATCAAATGATGGAATGGAAGCCATGAGACATTAAGAAAAAACCTGAATTTTCAAAGGTACTCTGATGGTAAATTGGATATTTTTGAAGGAAACTGACTAACCATAAGTTGTATTAGATCACTAACTCAAAGATGCCCTTTTTACCACGTGTTAACGGATTAACGATTAACGTTAACTTCCGTTAAGTCTTCCGAAGAGTAGCGCTTTAACGATTAACGAAATTAACTTTTTTTGTAACGGATTAGCGATTAACGAAGTTAACTATTTGATTAACGGTGCCCAGCTCTGGAGCGATCTATATTTTGGCAGTGGATTTCTCAAATGTCGTAAGTCTAACTTAATTACGTGCCTCTTACGACATTTGTAAAATCCACTATCAAAATATGCGACCAAGTTAAGTTGTAATGCATTGATACCGACTACCAAATTACAACGATGTGTTTAATTTGGCTGCTTGGACCAATTGCATCAAAAGAGATCAGCAAAACTGTTTTCAACCTACGGAATCGGAGAAATAAAAAACATATACACATCTCTTTTTGTCAATTCCTTTACTTGGTAAGGAAGTGAAGGACGAGTTTATGACTTTGATGTTTTCAGTTTTGACGGGAGGCTTGGTGAAACGTAACGTAACGTGCAACAAACAAAACAAATTCATCATCGGTTGGCGCGTAACCCGTGAACTCTCATAAAAGCTATTTTAATGTTTCTTGATGTCAATTACACTGTTCTTGAAGTTCACTTAGTTAATTTCCAAAAATGCAGATATACGTAGACTGGTAAGTCTTTTTTACGTTTTTCAGCATTTTTATAATAAATAATATAGACGCTAAGATTGAGGTTATTTGTATTATTATGCTTTTTTTTTTAATTTTTACGTGTCAAGTTTCGTTATCAATCATGCAAACATCGTATTCGTGCCTCAGATGGACCAAACAGAAACAAATTCGAGGTTCTTAATATAGTTTGGTATATTTGCTCAATCACACTATTTGTAATTAGTATTTTAGATCCCAATTATGGATTTCTATTCGTTTGTAATGTAGTATCGTTTGTATTCGTTTGTTGAGCTTCGCATTACGCCTTCTGTGAACGTTATTTTCCAAAATTGATGCGAAAACTAAACGTGAAGCTGTCAACTGAAATGTCAATGTCATTCTATTTTTATTGTCAATTTGCGAATTTGCTTTGGAAAGGATTGGTGCTGCGTCTCAGCTCTTTATTTTATTAGATTGAATTATACAGTTTGAACAGTGGTAAACTGTCGGTTTCATTTTCTATTAAATATTATATTGATATTAATATAACATTCTATAATTAAGTGAAATTAGGTACTGGAGTTTACATGAAAGTTTGTGATAAAGTGTGAATTCTAACATGGGACCGCCAAAGAAAGTCAAAAAATATGATTCTAAACAATCAAGCAGTGATAGATCAAGTAAGTTTTGTTCATATTTTCATAGTTATATTTTGTTAAAAAGTTTTGCTTATTTTCAGTTGCTTTTATACATATGCCCATTTCTCAATAATTTCCAATTTTAGGTAAGAAAAAGAAAGTAGAAGAAGATATGACCATAGACCTGGTGGATGATGACAATCCTGACAATGTTGGTGTGCCTGGAGCTGCCATGCAGGATGCAGAGAAAAATGATCAGGTGCCGGAAGATGAATTTGGAGCCAAAGATTACAGGTAATTCATGTTTAAATTGATATTTCGTGTATTTTATAGATTTCATAAAAAGTAACATGACCTCATTTAACTTCAATTGTTGTTTAAAAAAATCATAAGTTCCAAATTAACAAATTGTGTTTTACTATCCAGGAGTCAAATGGCACTGAAGCCAGACAATGCCAGCAGGCCCTTATGGGTCGCACCAAACGGACACATATTCTTGGAGGCCTTCTCTCCAGTATACAAACATGCACATGACTTCCTGATTGCTATTGCAGAGCCAGTGTGCAGGTAAGTTAGGACTTCCAGAGAATAAAATTTAAAAACATACTCAAGAAAAAGATGGATGAAATCTTGATAATCAGCATTTTTTTTTGATAACCTTACCCCAGGCATCATCAGTTATATAGAATTGTATAAAAATATATTACAGTTATGGCCAGATAATCAGGGACAAGATTTTTTCCCATACAAATGCCTACAAGTTGGACTTTGCAAATTTGATGATTATTTAAAAAGTAATTGACCAATTTTTTAAATACCAATACAATTTACCCATGCTTAAATAAGGAACACTTTAACTCAATTAGGAACATACATGTGTTCCCAGTATGCCTTATTTAAGCATGGATAAATTGTATTGTTATTTAAAAAAAATTACCAATTGCTTTTTAAATTAACATCAAATTTGTAAAATCCTATATGAAGGCATTTTTTTTTTCAATTTTGTCCTTAATTATCTGGCAACGACTGTACCTAGTCTAGCCATAAGTTCTGTTACTGGCCGTTAACAATGATTTAAAGAAAAAATATAATCCAAATTTCGAATGTCTTGTTTTGACGTAATGGGAGCTACGGTATTGTCGCTCACCAGGCGGCGCCACTCATGCGTGGGTCCTGTGTCAGTATGCGAGAATTGTCAAAGTGACGTTTGAAGTGTTCCTGCAGGACCCACGTTCCACTAGCGCCCCTAGCGGAAAATCGACTTGCTGTAGTCCTCATTGTTCGTGAGTATCTGGCACCATTTGTGTATAATTTAACATTAAAATAAATAAATTTATAATGGAGTGGGGTGTCAAAGAAAATAGAATTGCTGTGATTGCTCTATACTAGGTAGGAATGGAGCCATCTCACATTTTTGGAACATTAAAAAAATTAGAGATCAGTCGGATATTCATGTATTGTACCATCCAAAGGTACACTGAAACACCCTGTACCAATGAGAGTAAAAGATCTGGACGACCACATTCTGTTAGATCAAAACAAGCCGTTAATGCTATAAGGGTCAGAATTCGCCGAAACCCCATAAGGAAACAGAAGATCCTTTCTAGCAAAATGAAAATACCGCCTAGGACATTTTCGCGACATAAATCCCCTGGACTACAAATTGTGGGCAGTGTTGGAGGATATGGTCTGCTCTAAACGCAATGCTAATATCGAATCTCTAAAAAAATCTATGAAGGCACCAGTTGCAAATTTCCCAATGGAGACAGTGCGTAAATCTATAGACGAGTTGCCGGATCAACTGAAAGCGTGTATTAAAGCTAAAGGCAGACATTTCGAAAAACAAATATTTTGTTAAGGTTTTCATTAACAACATACCTACAAATAAGCATTTAATTATTGTAAATAAATTACATTATTTTAAAATATGTTTATTTTCATTTGTAACAGAACTTATGGCTAGACTAGGTATATAGTTTCAAGGGAAAGCAAAAAGAGGATGATTTTACTGAAATGGACATATTATCATAAATAGTGAAACCGTGCTAAGTGAACTATGATTTAGACGTATCAGCATCAGCTGCCTGTCTAAAATGAAATAAAAATTCTCCAAAAGGCCTCTACGTGTTGGATCTGTATCCCCACGCAAGCCTACCAAAAGACCGGGATGTACAGGCCCGTGATCCGCAAAGGAGAAACAAATAATAATAATAATAATGAGTGTATGTCAATAATGTTGTCGATAAACGCTGTAGGATTTATTATACTTTGATAATATGTACTGTCATTGTCACAGTAAAAAAAAAGTGTTATCTTCTAATTTTGTTGAATCATCTTCTGAATAATAAATAAAATAAATAAATAAATATTATGGGACAATCTTACACAAATCAACCTAGTCCCACGAGAAGCTCAGTAAGGCTTGTGTTATGGGTACTAGGCGACGATAATATATGTATAATAAACATAAACAGATACATATAGATACTTAGATACATATAGAAAACATCCATAACTCAGGAACAAATATTCGTGATAAACACACAAATAAATGCCCTGAGCAGGATTCAAACCCGGGACCTCCTGCTACAGATACATTAAGGTCAGTTTATTCCCTAACTCTCTTTTACAGACCTCAACACATTCATGAATACAAACTAACAGCATACAGTTTGTATGCAGCGGTCTCTGTGGGATTACAAACTGGTGACATCATAGAATACCTGCAAAGGCTCAGCAAGTGTGCAGTGCCAGCGGGCATTATAGAATTCATCACTCTTTGCACATTGTCTTATGGCAAAGTGAAACTTGTCTTGAAACACAATAGGTAAGTAAAGCAGTAATCTTTAACGGGGCTTCGTTTTCTACGACAAAGACGGTTTAATCTTTTACAGACCACAAAGCAACATAGACCTTAAAGCACATGCATAAGGTTCAACTTCAGTTTTGACACTTGGTTGATGTGTTGCGTGGTGAGCTTTGACTATAATTTAATCAACCGGACTGACAATGTCTGTCATTTTCTATACAAAAAAATCTGCGGATTTTGCTGGGAAGGAGCACGTCAAATGTATGGCGGTTCGTTTCGTACGTTACGTGCAATTAGCTGTGTCAGATAATCGGCAGTCCATAATGTCCATATAATGAGTAGATTGTCATAATATGCATTCGGCAAAGGGGTAGGCTTATCAATTGGTACTTTGTCTTTAATACTTAAAGGTGGCGAGCGACAGCTTTGGAGTTTGACTTGACGTCGAAACGAATAAGTAATATTACTATTTCTCATAATATCACACTAGCATCTGTTCCTGTGATTTTCACCAGTTTATACTCTCCTTAGGGGTTATGTAACAAAAAAATCTTTCAATTATAATATTTTGTAATTGTAGCTAATAGCGGTTTAAACGGTGATACATTTCATACAAATAACAATTAGTATTTTTTATTTTTTTTTAATACTACGACGGTGACAAACAAGCATACGGGCCGCCTGATGGTAAGCGGTCACCGTAGCCTATGGACGCCTGCAACTCGAGGGGAGTTACACGCGCGTTGTCGACCCTTTAAAAAAGGAGGATTCGCTGTGTTGACAGCTAAAGGGGCAAGCTTAGCTCCGTGGGTACACCCCACTCCCCAGCTGTCAACACAGTATTTTATACAATCGTGATATAATGAAGAGTTTTTCAGTCGAGTACCGTGTTTAGGCCACGAAGCTTGCTGAGTGGCCTAAGTAAGGTACGATAAGATAAGTAAGATACGAAGTTAGATTGAAAAACTTAATTATATTACGATTGTATACAATACTTTTTCTACGAGTCATCATCATCATCATCTATGGAGGAACAATTTCATCATTCAATTTCATTGACTTAACAAGGATGTAACACAAAAAGATGGCCGGCGCGGTCGGCGCGGGCGTGAGGCGCGCGGTCGGCAAAGTCCCAGGCGGCATCTCAAATAAGTATAGAATTTGTATGAAGTTCTATTATAGTTGTGTAGGACACACTGTGTATATGTTTTGCTGACCGTGTATTCGGTCATACTAGGTGCAAGCCGCGAGGCGCGGGCCTCGCCAGTTGTTCCCCGCCTTTCGACCGGCACGATCCACTCTCATTTATACTTTTGTAATCTTGTAACCTTTGACCTTTTGTGTTTTGTGCAAGTATTAAATTAAACTCGTCTTAACTGTTATGGTGATTTTACCTTCTGACCAATAAACATTGATAGTAGGAAACACCTACAAGTGGTGACCCCGACAAAGAACAATAGTGTTTATAGACATTCAGTGCGAAAGTAAAAATCGGCAGACATTTTTTTACCTACGGACAATATTTTTTTTTTCTGTTTATTGGGGGCAATTCATAGTGCGGGAAGTGAATCGGGACAGGTAAATTTAGACATATTAAAATGCCAGAAACTGAAGGCGGCGCGCCCGGGGCCGAGGCGCACGCACAGAATCCGCGCCTATCTCCAGCGGACGCGTCGGCTGCAGCAAGTGAGGAGAGGATCAACAGGCAGTTGGACCTGGCAGCGGTCACAGTGGCATCGAGGTTGCCAGAGTTTTGGGCGGACCAGCCCAGGCATTGGTTCCTTCAAGTGGAAGCCATTCTTAATCCACAACATCTCAAGGATCAGGCGAGGTATGACCTTGTGCTTGGAAAGTTAACGAAGAGTGCGATAGGGCAGATCACGGACCTCCTGCTTAATCCGCCAACGACGGGGAAGTATGTTGCCCTTAAAGAAAAACTTTTGGAGATATATGAGGACTCTGCGAAGGCTCAGCTGCAGAAGCTCCTCAGCGACATGGACCTGGGCGAGCAAAAACCGTCACACCTGTTAAGGAAGATGAGGGATTTAGCGAGAGGCAATGTTCCGGACCAGACGCTGTGCATTCTGTGGCAGAATCATTTACCGCAAGCGGCTAGAGCAGCGGTTGCAGTAGCCGACACACAGAATTTAGACAGCCTGGCTGCAATCGCGGACAAGGTGTTGGAGGCGGTGAGACCGACTTCCCACGTGGCTGAGGTGAAGACGTCGATTTCGCGGGGTGGAGAAACGCCCGTTTCGGACATGGCAGCGGTGTTGGCTGCCTTAGAGAAACTCGACGGTAGGCTGTGCAGTTTGGAAGGACAGTCGAACCAGGCACGTCGGTGCCGGTGCAGGCAGAGAGGAAGATCCATATCGAGAGGCGGCACGCGGCAACGTTCGGCATCACGAGGAAGGAGTGGCAACAGGAGAACGCCGGATAGTCCAGACTGGCTCTGTCAATTCCACTACCGGTATAGAGAGAAAGCGCAGCGTTGCGTACCACCGTGTTCCTGGAGGACCGAGGCTTCGGGAAACTAGCTGGGGTACAAGAGACGGCGGAAACTTGTACGGCCCCACCATCGCACCGCCTTTGTATTACGGACTCTATCAGTGGATTGCGTTTCCTGATAGACACGGGCGCGGACATCAGTGTAATACCGGTCAGGAATAGGTTAGTGGAAAGTGAAAGTGTGTGCAAACTTTATGCTGCAAATGGCACGGAAATTAGGACTTATGGAATAAAGACTCTAGAATTGAACCTCCGGTTGAGAAGAGCGTATAGGTGGACTTTTGTTATTGCTGATGTCAAGCAACCAATTATAGGCGCAGACTTTTTAGTAAATTACGGTCTTCTTGTCGATTTAAGAGCTAAGAGATTAATTGACAGTTTAACGCTACTGAGCGTTAGTGGATCAATAGAGCTTTGTGAAAATCCATCAATTAGGGTTATGGATGAAAAACATCCTTTCTTTGAATTGTTAAGTAAATATCCAGACATTACAAAGCCTGTCAATTTCAGGGAGCCACCTAGTCACAGTGTCAGGCACCACATAGAGACCAGAGGCCCACCGATTTTTGCGAGGGCCCGGCCGCTTCCTTCAGACCGCTACAAAAAGGTAAGGGAAGAATTTAGAATTATGCAGGAGTTGGGTATCTGCAGGCCTTCAAAGAGTCCCTGGGCAAGCCCGTTACATGTCGTTCCGAAAAAAAACGGCGAGCTTCGCCCATGCGGAGACTACAGGCGATTAAACGAGGTCACAAAGCCCGACAGATATCCCATTCCGCGCATACAGGATTTTACATATATTTTGACAGGAAAGAAGGTATTTTCGACGCTAGATATTAACAGGGCATACCATTTCATTCCTGTGGCGGATGAAGACATAGAGAAAACCGCCATAATCACACCGTTCGGTTTGTGGGAATTCCCAAAAATGTCGTTTGGTTTAAAAAATGCAGCGCAGACGTTCCAGAGATTCATGGACACCACAGTTTTCCAAAATTTTGATTTTATTTTTGTGTACATTGACGATATTCTAATAGCTAGCGAGACGGAGCAACAACATGAGCGACACCTTCAAGCTGTGTTCGAGAGGTTGAACCAGTTTGGAATCACCATTAACGTCTCAAAATGCTGTTTTGGTAAGTCGAAGCTGGATTTCCTAGGTTTCGAGGTGTCCACAGATGGCATACGGCCATTGCCAGAGAAAGTTCAAGCAATCGCAGACTACCCGAAACCCGAGACAGTTCAGGATTTACGCCGTTTTCTAGGTATGGTCAACTTTTATCGTGCTCACTTACCAAACGCAGCGTCATACCAGGCGGAACTCAACAAGTACCTGCATAACAGCAAAAAACGGGACAAAACGAAGATCGAATGGACTACAGAGTCGACTGAGGCGTTTGAGAAATGTAAGCAAAGCTTAAGAAACGCGGCTACATTGTCTCACCCTCACGTTGATGCTCCCATGGCGTTGATGTCAGACGCATCAGACCACGCAGTTGGTGCAGTTCTTCAGGTAAAAGTTGGAGATTTTTGGAAACCCTTAGGTTATTTCTCGAAAAAACTGACAAGCGCGCAACAAAAGTACAGCACGTACGACAGAGAGCTGTTAGGAATTTTTCTTGGAATTCGTTACTTTAGGAAAATGTTTGAGGGGCAACCTTTAATCATTTTCACAGATCACAAACCTCTCATTTATGCGTTCAAAAACGGAGATAACAACAAAGAAACGCCTCGCAGGACAAGGCAATTGTTATTCATAAGTGAATTTACAACGGACATTCGTTATGTGGCAGGTAAGGATAACATCCCGGCAGATTGTTTATCTCGGTTAGAAACGATTTCCTGTCCCACACTTCTAGATTACGACGCAATTGCCGACGCGCAGGAACGTGACGAGTATGTTTCCAGCGAACTAGCGAGCATAAACAACGGGTCGCGTTTCAAAAAGGTACATTTACCCATGAGCGATAAGGCAATCTATTGTGAAATAACAAATAGTAATATTAGACCTTATTTGCCCATTGCTTTTAGGAAAATAGCTTTTGACTCCGTGCATGGTTTAAGTCACCCAGGTATTAGAACGACCAGAAAAATGCTGGCCAACAGATTTTTTTGGCCAGGGATGAATCGAGATGCAGGATTATGGGCGAAATGCTGCCTACAATGTCAACGAGCAAAGGTGACTAGACACACGATGGCAGAGTTCAATGAGTATCCGAATGTCAACAGATTCGAGCATGTCAACGTGGATATAATAGGACCTTTACCAACCACGGTGGAAGGATACAGGTACTGTGTTACAGTCGTAGATAGAAGAACACGTTGGCCAGAGGCTTTTCCGGTCAAAGAGATAACCGCAGAGAGCGTGGCCAAAGTCATCTACGACGGGTGGATAAGCAGGTACGGTTGTCCAGTGAAGTTGACCAGCGACCAAGGCAGACAGTTCGAGAGCAGTCTGTTTGGTAATTTGCTGAAGATTTTAGGAATTCAGAAGTCAAGGTCCTCACCTTACCACCCCCAGAGTAACGGCATGGTGGAAAAATTTAACAAATCCTTGAAAGCTTCGTTAAAAGCTAGTTTAGAAGGTAAGTCGTGGATCGATCAGTTATCATCGGTTTTGTTAGGTCTCCGTGCAGCACTGAGAAGCGACAATGGCGTCAGTGCTGCCGAGATGACATTTGGAAGGAATCTACGTTTACCAGGAGATTTTTACGATTCTAAGGAGCCAGAGACGGGTAACGACGATAGTCTCGTCGAGCGAGTTCGTCAAGCTATAGGTAAGTTAAAACCCGCTTTAAAGTCCCACAGTAATAATAAATCTTTTTTTGTACATCCAGATTTAAAGACATGTACCCAAGTTTTTGTCCGAGATGATACAGTTCGGCGTCCATTAAAATCTCCATATGATGGTCCATATAAAGTTGTTAAACGTTACGAAAAAGTTTTTAAAGTCAAACTTCCGGATCGGTTAGTTAACATTTCTATTGATCGACTAAAGCCAGCGTATTTGTTAAATGACTCAAGCGATTTAGGGTCGGATCAACCGACTACAAACAACACAGATAGACAGACTAACGTGATACCTGAGGCTACGGATTTACAGCCTAACCTTAGAACAACTAAGAGTGGACGAATCGTCCGCAGACCTATTCGTTTTGATGTGGAATATCAGTAGGTCAGGTTATACTGGTTGTGCAGCTACAACCAGCGAAGTTGTGAGTAATTGGAGATGTATTTTAATAATTACAACACATGTTATTGTATGAGGTTGAACTAATTATTAGTTTTACTTATGTTTGATATTGTTTTTAGCAATTTTTTTGATTATTATACACTATTGCGAAAAAGCAATTAAGTAATTTTGTAAACTTTCGTGTTAGTTAAGGAAACTGCAGTTATGATTTTTCATAAAGTTTTTATTATGTTCGTAAATTTAAAATTCCAATCTTAAAAGTTATAAATAGAACAGTGTAACATTCCCAGGTATGAATTCTTGGTATCGCCGCTCGTTCGACGCAGAGCGCAGAGTAAACATATAGTGTTACAGTGTAGTGTAGTGTAAAGCCGTATGCGCACCGATAGCGATGCGACGCCAAGACATTCATACAGGTTGAATATTTTTTTGGGGTCAATATTGTAAAATTTTTGGTAATCCAAAAATTGGGGGGACTATTGTAGGACACACTGTGTATATGTTTTGCTGACCGTGTATTCGGTCATACTAGGTGCAAGCCGCGAGGCGCGGGCCTCGCCAGTTGTTCCCCGCCTTTCGACCGGCACGATCCACTCTCATTTATACTTTTGTAATCTTGTAACCTTTGACCTTTTGTGTTTTGTGCAAGTATTAAATTAAACTCGTCTTAACTGTTATGGTGATTTTACCTTCTGACCAATAAACATTGATAGTAGGAAACACCTACAGTTGCCTACAGCGTATCGAAATGAGATATTATAGTTGAGTTGGACTGTCTAATATCGAAAAGTATGAGCTTATAGTTTTGTCTATGTACTCGTAATTGGCAGATTAAAGTCGGCGAGTACAAAAAATGTATTATTTGTCAAATATGTAACATCGTAAACAGCTATAATTGGTGTTAGGTACCTGGTGGAGAGCAAGCACGTGGAGGTGCTGCACAAGCTGCTGCGGGACCCGGTGGTGCAGCAGTGCCGGCTGCGGCGCGACGGCGACGAGCTGCTGCCCGCGCCCGCCGCGCCGCCGGCCGCGCTGCCGCACACCATCGGTAAACCGAACAAATGCCAGTGTGGTAACCGTGCTGTGGCAAAACGGGAAAAGTCCTAGAGGGGCGTGATTATTAGCCCAGACCGTGTAACCCCCGTTTGATAATTTACCAGGACATCGTTATGATTAACTCACTGGCAAATGCTCTCTCCGGGAAACTACCACGATTTGCGTTTTGTGAAAAAAAGGGAGGTGTTTTAAATTTCACGTGCGAATCTGAATACACTTATAAGGGCTCATTAAAAAATCATATGATCGTTTTTGGCCTTTTTTTGACCCCCCCGCCCCCCTTGGTGATAGTTGGTGATCTTAACGCTACCTCCCCTCCTCCCATCTAGATCACGTGGAGTTGTCGACATTTTCATGTGCGCCGATGCGAGATTTTTATGTTGGTTAAATAGATTGTTATGAAATTTGGTTGTTCTGTGCATTATGCTGTGTGAAAAAAAGTACACGTGATGTGGTTTGGACTCCCGCCCTCCCTCATCGTGATCAATCGTGATATTTCTTTGACCCCCCTCCCCCCCCCCCCAAAAACGATCACATGATTTTTGAATGAGCCCTAAGGATACGAATATCTGACTAACAAGCAAAAAGTTTTTGGTTGTTTTTTTTTTCTATGATATTTTTTATCGGCTTTCTATTAAAGCGCTTAGTCCAATGTCGATTGCAGTAGGCGAAGACAAGCCGGCGGCGAACGGCGTGCCGGACGACATCAGCCAGTTCTACCAGCAGCTGGACAAGGACGACGAGGAGGACGAGGCCACCGAGCTCACCGCTAACACCGCCGTCGCCTTCGAGGTCGACCCTGACAAGATTGAGGTGAAACTATTACAAAACTATTTGCTAAGGCGTGGACCACGCCTGATGGGGTAGGGTCAGCTAGCCCTATCTATCTAACCAATTTTTCCTATCTTCTATTACATCAACCTCCTCCATATTGACTAGCTGCCTAGATCCGTTGGCCATAAGCTGACAAAGTTCTTGAGCTAGGAAATACCAATCTCATATCTGCTATTTTTTGGAGGGTTAGTGTGATTAGTCTTTTGTCTCTACCGTTTTCAGTTAGGTCTTAAGGATTATTGAGCTGAGGGTAAATAGCGATAGGTACTTACGAAGTTGACAATGACAATATTGAGGTGGCACTCGGTAGGAAATGGCAATCCACCATGCATATTCATTAAAGCTTTGTTTTTTCTGTCATAAGGGGAGTACAGTTATCTAGCAGACAATTCACGTAAATAAGCTTTTTACCTCTTACGCTCCCAGCCTCCTTACCTCCAATTTAAGTCGAGTACCTCCCTTCTCGCACGCTCACTTGCTCGTACGTGGTTGTGCCACCTTGTTACTTAAATCGGAAACTTTAGAGATGGTTGCGAGATGACAATTGTCCCTCTAATAAAGAAGGAAAGAGGTCTGTTCGCATTGCTATTGATTAAATATTATTATTCTCTTTATTTATTTTTGTCCTTAAGTATTAATATTATTTTACTTAAATTGTTCAATAGTAATGTTTTAAGAATATTTAAAAACGATAGCATATTAAATAATTCATTTCTTTGCGATTTTCATATAGAATACTCAACTACCATAGATTATCTTTTTTTTCTCAACTTTTAGGAAGGGACGGTGTCATTCTCTTTCGATACGTTTTCCTCCCGCAATCCTGTCAAATGAATGTGAACCTTAGCGTGTTCTTAACAGATTGCATTCCACTTATTAACCTTTTCCACGCCAAAGACCGAGTAATCGGTCACAGAACAACATAGACCTTAAAGAACACTCATAAAGCTCAACTTCAGTTTTGACACTTCGGTGAATTGGCGTCCAAGTGAAAGCGTTTGTATTTAACATGGCGTCGAAAAGGTTGCCGTTTATGACTTTTTTTTCTCCTCCTTTTTTTTTAAACTAGGACTATACTATACTGAATTCCAGTGACTGTCCGTGCAGGTGATACAGAAACGGTGCATAGAGCTCGAGCATCCGCTGCTGGCCGAATACGATTTCCGCAATGACTCAGTAAATCCGGACATCAACATTGACCTCAAGCCGACGGCTGTGCTTAGGCCCTACCAGGAAAAGAGTCTGAGGAAGATGTTCGGCAACGGTAGAGCGAGGTAATTTTCAATAATTGTGCATATAAATAAACAGTTCTGGCGTTATTCATAAACGCACTTCAAACACCGTTTGGCTAAATGATTGGTTGTCCCATAGGACATTCTGACACAAATTGACTAAGTCCCGCAGTAAGCTGAAGAAGGCGTGTGTTACGGGTACTTAGAAAACGATACATATAATATACAAATACATAGAAAACATCCATGACTCAGGAACAAACATCTGTATTCATCACACAAATACATGCCCTTACTGGGATTCGAACCCAGGACCATCGGCTCAGCAGGCAGGGTCACTACCAACTACGCCAACCGGTCGTCGGACCGGAAGGTCAGATAGTAGTCGCTTGGTCAGATAGCAAACGCCAAATATTGGGATTAGTTGCCAAAGCAGACCCAAGCTCCCTTAGCCGTGGTATAAGACTTATTATTTATTTATTAATTTCATGGATATTTTGTTCAGGTCGGGCGTAATCGTGCTCCCTTGTGGTGCGGGCAAGTCCCTGGTGGGCGTGACGGCGGTGTGCACGGTGCGCAAGCGCGCGCTCGTGCTGTGCAACTCGGGCGTCTCCGTCGAGCAGTGGAAGCAGCAGTTCAAGTGCTGGTCCACCGCCGACGACAGCATGATCTGCAGGTGATGCATACTGTGCTCGGTGTTGTGTACTACTGCCGTGTGGCACTATCCTAGTGGGTGTGGGGCACATACATCGCATTATAAAGCGTTTACGAAGGGAATGAGGTCATCGCACATACGGTAGCGGCAAAAATCTATCATATTGTTATTTATTGCAAGAAATTGTTGAAATTTGACTTTATACCATGAAAACAAATATTGTATCATCACGACCACACCATTTATGATTTAAAAAAAACCACTAAAGCCCGGTGCAGGGCAAGCCATGTCTTATCAATGCGGATTGGAAACTTCACACTTAGTACACACACCAATTAATGTAAGTTATGAATACTGAATTTTTAAATTATTATTTGCCTGTTACATAATCTCGGGACCATAGGGTCCCGGACTTTGGAAGGCGTGCGTGGGGCCGAAGCCAACAGCGCAGAGGCCCCTAGTAAAAATTTACTTTAAATCTGATGTGACACCAACCGACGATTACACCTGTATGCACTATAGTAATGCATCCAAGGACAATCCCCGGTTAGTGTAGGACTATTGCAGGAAATAGAAACAAAAGGAACCAGGCTATTGGGTTGAGGTGCTAGTGGAATGGGTGAAAATCTTGAAAAAGATGAAAAAAAGAGGCAGGTGGTGACTCGCGAACTCACTAAAATGGGCCCCCGAAAACGGCCGCTCGCACGGAGCGACACGGGGGGGGTTTATTATTATTTGTATGTCTTTGGTATATCTCAGAACCATGCTGTCCCGGACCTTTGAAAGGCGTGCGTGGGGTCGAAGCCAACACCGCAGAGGTCTTTTAAGACACTTTTATCTAAAGGCAAGGAATACACGTGGCGGATACCATCTCCGAGCGCACAATATGATACACCCGGAGATGGTCCCCGCCAGGTGCAAAGACTATTGCAGCACATTAGCTGCGACGGATACTAATGTCATTGGGATATTGATGTGAATATTGGATGGTCTGGATAATGGGTTATGGGAGACTACCGGGACGCCTGCCGTGACAATCAGTCTCGAATTGTAATAGGCAGGCGGTGACTTGCCAACTCATTTAGTGGGCCCCACAATGGCCGCACGTACAGTGCGACAATGGAGCAACACTTCGGAGCGGCTGTGAGGTTGTCGAGAGGTGAGTCTGCGTAGCCAGATTCCGGTGATCCGTTCAGCGGGCCGCCGGCGTTATGACATTTTACACTTCCAACCTGGAGCATAGGTCCCGCTCTTGCGAATCAACTCTGGCCAGCCAGCTAAGGCAAGCACAGAGGTGAGGACCTTATAAAAGAACCCTCTGGAATAGGGGTCCGCGGTGTCGTCACTCACCGTCAGCTCGCCATAAGCTGCCCCTGCGGGCTTATTTATTTTTCCTTGATTGCCTCTCGTAATTGTTTAATAAGGGTAGCATAATACCTGCCGTTCACAGTGGTATTACGTTATTTTATGTCTATCAACAGTATTCCGTGACAATCCCGGAATGTGGTAGGCATTATCTTTTTGGTGGATTGCGTAACCCTGGCCTTCCTAGGTGGCTTTTCACCAAATCGACGCCACTCCATCGATTTCCTTTTGGAAAGAGGATCATAGTATAAAACCATTGTTTCGTCCCCAGTAACAATTGACTCCAAAAAACTCTCTCCGTATTTTTTATAAGCATCTAAAACTTCCTGAGAGCATGCTTTTCGCTCACTTCGTTGCAAGCTCGAAAGAACTTTGGGCACCCACCTGGCACTAACTTGTGAATATGTTCATGAAGAATCCTAAGAACTGAAGTTTTCGAAAGCCCTGTTCTTGCCGCTATTTCCTTGGTCTTTAATCTTCGGTCACTCAGAACTTCCTCTTCCACTAGCTTGACGCAGTCGTCAGTGACTGCCTCCACAGACCGACCGGAGCGAGGTTCGTCGTGGATGGCCTTCCGTCCTAAACCAAATTGCGTACTCCATTCTTTCACGGTGGAAAATCAAGGAGACAAGTCCCCGTAGACACCATCTAATCTTTTTTTAATATCGGTATCGGAACGATATTCCGACTTATCCATTTCAAAAAATTTCAGACTTCCCGTTGTTTTAAACGCCGTGAAATTAAAACCGCAAGCGATAGAAATCTAAAAACTATAAACGAAAGAGCAGAATAAATGACGATTTTTCGGACCGTCAGATTTCTCCGGTAGCCAGTAATATTTGGACCGCACTACGTAGCTTTCACTTATTCGGTTTATAGTTAATGTCGTATCATATTCGAGTAAGCTTGAGTGTTCTTGTCGTTTGCTAACAATTTAATATTAAAGTCGCCGAAAATTATTGTTTGCTTGCTTTGAGTTAATTGCATTTCTAACTCTTCAATAAATTTGTCAACGTGTGTATCACTCTAACATTGATGTTAAATTTATTGATGTAAATCCAAATGTATGTCCGTTTGTGTGTCTCGTCATAAGTAGGTTGTTTTTTATATTTTTATTTATGTAAATAGATACTCCTCCACCTCTTTTATCTGTCCTATAGCTGTAATACTAACCAAGCTACAATCCAAGAAGTCAATTTATTCTTAAATCTATTGCAATGCAGAAATTTTATGTCAACAGGTAATTTATTACAAATGACTATACACAAAGCATTTTTATCATAAATCATTTTCTGAGCACGTGGCTTGTATAATAAATCCATAATGTTTTGTCGGGTCTGTCTGTTATTCATAATAGCACCTCGTGTTTTGAATGAAGTTTGGTGGTTATTTACAAAAATGCATATATCTCTTATGTACAAAACGGTAATGGAAAAATATGCCATTGTTTAAATAGGGGGGGCACATGGTGTGCCAGGACAAACATTACATAAGTATAGCCCGAACGCAATTTTTTTGAACTATAAATACTCTTTCCACATCGACCGAGTTACCCGGGACTGCATACGTGCGGCGACCGCTAGTTTGTCAGATGTTCTGTCTAGTAGTTGAGGTGGTCTGTGGCGTGAGGGCTGTATGTATCGGCCGATGCACCTTCGCTCAACCATAGATTATTGTGCTGATGTATATTCTCCTTGCAGATTCACATCAGAAGCCAAGGACAAGCCGATGGGTGCCGGCATCCTCATCACAACGTACTCTATGATCACGCACGGCCAGCGGCGCTCGTGGGAGGCGGAGCAGACCATGAAGTGGTTGCAGGCGCAGGAGTGGGGGCTGGTGGTGCTAGACGAGGTATTCACATATTGAATGCCAATACACGAAGTTATAGATAAATCAGCGAAATAATTGGAATGGCATATGTAGAGTGACGGTACCACACCGTTAGTATGAAAAGGATTATAGGTTGACATATATATTTATCTTCTTCACTTTCAACATGGCGACAAATATTTTCCCAGTCCTCAGCAGTAATAACAAACCTCTTTTAGTGCTGACAGTACGAGAAAAGAGAAAATTCAAATTTAGAATGCCTGTACAGACACATTACCACTACATAAATATGCCATTCCAAGCTCTCACTAATTTATCTATAAGAGCAGTCAGATGGTACCCTACACACTTCACACAAATTGTACTAAAATACATGCAATTTATTTGTGCAAAAACTTCTTTATTATCAAAGCGCTAGTAAAACTCACAAAAAGATCTTGATGGTTAGTCGTATTGTTGTTACATTTGCATTAAATGAATGAATGAAATTTGTTTATTTGAAACAACATTAGGTATACAATCTTATAACTAAAAACACACTAAACAATTTTATGCTTTGTTGTCCCAAAAAGGATGCCACTCAGCATTTGTCGAAGCACCATAGTGCAGCAACACTGATTTTCAGTGGACCCTACAAAATAAAATGAAACTAAATAAAACGAATTTTTACTTACAGAACAAAATAAAATACAGTAGAACTTAATTCTATCAAACTGTTTTCTTAACAATATCAGGAATAAAATACCTTTATACTTAAGTTTTTTTTTTCTCTTACGAAGTAGTCAGCGAGAACTGAAATACCACTTATGACTAATATTTAAGGAACGAGTAGAAAACGAGATCAAAACATAACGAGCTTTTATTTTTAATAATGATTACATAGACAACTGCGGCTAGGGATGAGAAGTTTGATTTTTAAGTAGATGGAGCTTTAATTTATTTTTGAACGAGAACAGTGAAGGAGCGTTTCTTATTGGTGAAGGGATATTATTCCAACACCGAGTGGCAGCATAGCGAATTTATTTTTATTTATTTTTATTTTAGGTACACACCATCCCCGCAAAAATGTTCCGCCGCGTGCTCACCATAGTGCACTCCCACGCCAAGCTCGGTGAGTATTTTAGTGTTCAATATTTAACCATTTTGGTTTCTACTGATGATGATGACCTTAATTACACCAGCCTTTTACCGCTGAGCATTCAAGATTCAAGATGTTTATTGCGTAGCATAGGCATCTCTTATTTAAAGTCCCTTGTCCCGGCCCTTAGCTTATCTTATCGGAAGTGGTCTTCCGAATATCGTTCACCCGTGGAGGTAACGGACACCAAGCATATTTTTCAGTCTACAGCAGCCGCTAGTTTTGGCTTAAGAGAGGGTCGACCCTCCAGTGACGCCCTCATTGATTGTGTTTTCTAATAAACCATTCCATTTCTCTATACCCCACCATAAGATCGTTGTAATCTTATTAATTCCCCAACTAATGACGTATTAGCTAATATTATTAACTTTTAGCTTTAGCACTTAAACGGAAAAAAGTGGCCACATTTTACCATTTAGGTGATAAAAAATATGTACTTAAAATGAAACTATGCGCCGAGGCTCGCCTCGCCTGGCTATAACATGACAACATGAGTTAAGGACTACGCTACAATTTTTTAAATTGCTCGCTCGCGTTCATTTTATACCACGTCAGTAACAAGCATACGGCCCGCCTGATTGAAAGTAGTGCATCTCCGGGATTGTCTCATGCGCACTGCCGACCCATTACAAACTTATACACTCCTTTTTTTAAGGACCCCACACTGTAATCCTTCGGAAAACCTCGGTAGAGAGCTCATTCCACAGCCGGACCGTCCGCGGGAGGATACTCCTTTGAAACTGCACAGTGTGCGACCATTTAGGTTGCAAGGTGTGCGGATGAGCGCCCTACTGCACGCCTACTGAGCGCGTTTATGCACCTACTCCTGTTACATGTGTACTATAATCCCGCCTTCTTAAATCGTTTTCAGGTTTAACAGCGACGCTACTGCGAGAGGACGACAAGATCGCCGACCTGAACTTCCTCATCGGACCGAAGCTGTACGAAGCCAACTGGCTGGAGCTGCAGGCCAGCGGGTACATCGCGCGCGTGCAGTGCGCCGAGGTGTGGTGCCCCATGACGCCAGAGTTCTACCGCGAGTACCTCATACAGAAGTGAGCTCTTATTTTTAATATTTCTTTGGGAGTTGGGACTAACTGATGCGAGCTCAATCTGACGACTATATCTACGTTTACGGAAATTGCACAATTATAATATATATTTTAGATAAAATTATGTAATAATATTGTCTTCTGTTACCGCGATTGTTATTCGTTGAAATTAAACACTTTAGAACGGATTAATCGCGTTTATCAACACCGTGATCCTACGTTTCGAGCCCTTTACAGCACTCGTTTTCACAGGGTTAAGATGATGACTGAGAGTTCTCTCAGTCTCTTAATCCGTTCTAAAGTGTTTAATTTCAATAAAATTATATTACTTACTCGTTAATCAGCATAAAGTAGGCTTTCAACTACTGGCTATATTTTTGATTGAAAAGCATGGATAATAATTTTATCAGGGGAAAATAATAATTTTATCTTGTGACAGAATTTATGGCCTGACTAAGTAGATACTTTCGTCATAATTTATGTTGAAGTATTTTTCAAAGGCTTAATAGTATAGCTACCCTTTTTATTTCAAACATGAGTTCCCGTGTATCAGTTTACACTTTTTACAGAATCAACAAAAAGATGCTGCTATATGTGATGAATCCGTCCAAATTCCGCGCCTGCCAGTTCCTAATACGCTACCACGAGCGGCGCGGCGACAAAACCATCGTGTTCTCCGATAACGTCTTCGCCCTCCGCCACTACGCCGTCAAGATGAACAAGCCCTACATTTACGGGCCCACGTCGCAAAGCGAGAGGATACAGATCCTACAAAACTTCAAGTTCAACGCGAAAGTGAACACGATTTTCGTGAGCAAAGTGGCTGACACGAGTTTCGATTTGCCGGAAGCTAATGTGCTGATTCAGATATCGTCGCACGGCGGGTCCAGGCGGCAGGAAGCACAAAGATTAGGTATGCTTTCATTTAACAGTCTTAATAGCGTAGACAGTGGCTATGCTGGTAGTGGTAAGCTGGTTTACCGACCCAAGGAGGATTTTAGTTACCTCTCTGTTATGTTACCGATATCTACGTTTGAGATACGCTCGCAATATATTTTCGTACAACATTGACGGCCTTTGCCACTGAACAGCAATGTGACAATGAACTTTCCTCATTTTGCTGAGCTTCTTATATCACAATGGTACTTCACTTTCAGTCAAGTATATTATAATTTCAGGTCGTATTTTAAGAGCAAAGAAGGGAGCCATAGCTGAGGAATATAATGCGTTCTTCTACACGCTAGTCTCACAAGATACCCTGGAAATGGCCTACAGCCGCAAAAGACAACGGTTCCTCGTCAACCAAGGTTACAGTTATAAGGTACGTGCCATGCTGCATTTTCCTAAACATTGTGTTTAGCTACGATATCTGGGCGATCGAGTAAAGCTTGGAAAACTCATAAAAACTCGAAAGGCTGCGTTTTCTCAGGGATGAGACTAAGCTACATCCATTTTTCGCCCCCATAAACCACTATATACCTACAAATTTTCATCGAAATAAAGCCGCTTTCGAGATCGCCGAAATGTATATAATACAAGAATTGCCCGTCTAAAGGTATAAGATAACTAATAGGCAACTTCTAAGTCACAGAATATAATATATCGTGAATTAGTAATATGAACAATTGAACAATGATCTATCTAATGTTGGTTTCGTACACTAGGTAATCACGGAACTCAAAGGCATGGACACGGAGCCAGATATGTATTATGGCACACGTGAAGAGCAGGGACTACTATTACAACAGGTCAGTAAAATCTTAGTTAAAAGTGTACACGTAAAAGCAATATTGGCATTGGATTCGACGGCAATGAGGATTACCGCGAGTCGATTTTCCACTGGGGGCGCTAGTGAAACGGGTCCTGCGGGAACATTTCAAACGTCACTTTGTCAATTCTCTCATATTGACACAGGGCCCACGCATCAGTGGCGCCGCCTGGTGAGCGAAAATACGGTAGCTCCCTTAAGAGCAGTTATTTTCAGACGCAAGAAATTACGCGTAGTAGGTATGGATACGAACTCATGTATGAAAACGAAAATGAAAAATGTTTATTTGGGTAAAATAATATATATAACATTTTAACGTTTGTTTGGAATTTCCTAGTAGATGTTAATACATCTGTATCAGAAAATGTATGAATCAAATTAAGCTACCATTCGCCTGCTTGCTAATGGTTGAGGGTTCTTGTAAGTAATAATTAGTTTAAAGTTGTAATAAATTATTATCGTATTAAACAGCAGCGTCTGTTACAGAAGAGATACGAGAAAAATAACCGAAAAGGGAAAAATAACCTTCTTACTGTAGATATTACTACGCATAAAAAGGATATTGTGGAAGAATAAGCACGGATAGGTCCCGGTAGCTCAGTTGGTAATGAAAGAAGAGAAAGATATGTATTGTCGCGAATTCAAGTCAAGGCTTGAGGCAATGATATTATTACATATAATGATATTCAAAATGTAATATTTGTTTTCCTTCATATTAGTTATAGTTTATATTAGCGTTATAAGCCGTAATTCGTGAAAAAGACTCAAGATGACCTAAAAATAGGCCGTCTATGATTAGTACCTATGGCTTATATGAACACCTAGTTGATTGGCCCCTGTGCCAGTAATAGTACTTCGTCTAAAATAGCAATAACTAAATGTTGGCAGGGCCAATGATTATACTTTCTTATCATTGGCCATGCCAATCATTGTACTTTTTCCTATGCCAATAATTGTACAAACAGATCTTCAAAAGCTGCTCGGCACATCACTATTGTCAATAATATAATAATCAAATATAGTGATTGGCCCGTCTAGTTTGTATAAATTAGTAACCCAATTTCCCGAGAGATGGCGCTGTACCGTGGACTACTTTGCGTTGTAAAGATTTTTCCGGAGTTGATAGGGTCGGGACGGGTGTGATCGAAAGTATCATCGAATTGTTAATTCAATCAATCAATCAATCAGCCTATTGCAGTCCACTGCTGGACGTAGGCCTCCCCAAGGGTGCGCCACAAAGTACGGTCATTCGTGACCCTCATCCAACCACTACCTTTCTCAAGTCATCGGTCCACCTGGCAGGAGGGCGTCCCACACTACGTTTGCCAAGGTGTGCCCATTCGAGAACCCTTTTGCTCCAACGCTCATCGGTTCTGCGACAGACGTGGCCGGCCCACTGCCGCTTCAGCTTGCAACACCTATGGACTATTTTTTTCTTTTTTTACAAATACAAATAATTTATTCAAAAAAGTATAAATACAGAGGTTACTCTTACAGGCTAAGATTTTTAGACGACAAAGTGGTTTACAAATGCCTGAACTAGGATTCCCTGTATTTCAGGCAGCAAAAGGACAACATTATTATTATATTTAATTATTCACTTAATAATAAACTATAATTGGTAGTACACAATATATCTCTTAGCATTTTAACAGAATAAGTAGGTTCTTAAGTATTAAACATCAAAGTACAGTAGGTGATCATTTTACGACTGTTAGTAAAACTGACTGACTGACTGAAACTGACTGTGTGTGTTGTGTTCTCTGTCTCATCGTACGTCATTTTTTGAAGGGCTCGTTGTAGGGTATTTTTACAACAGGCATAGCTTAGTGGGTATATGTCTAGAATACAGTCTATATGAGTCAGTCAGTATGAGAAAATGTAGCCGAACAAAAACAAACGAAGACATATTGCACAATTTTTTGGTGTCATCTGATCCAAGATTGTCTTTTTTGAGGCCACCGCTAAGTAAAGCGACTAAAAAGACCCTCTCTTCTAAAGCTTTGGAATTATTAATAATAGAAAACATAAGCACTGATGACGCTGAAAATATAGAAATGTTTGAAAGTGTAGAAGAAGGTGGCGAATAAAATAGATCTATACAATGTATTTTTTTATAACTTATATTGTTGATTTCAAGTACATTTTAACTTTTTGTTACTATCATAGTTACTAAAAATATCGCAATAAATGTTTCGATTTCAATGTAATTTTTAACCATTTCCTTGTAAAAACTTGTATTTATCTGTATCAAAATGTCATATATATTTTATTTTTATACTAATTTGTCATGAATATACCGTTTTTTTAATGAAAATAAAAAAATAAAGCACTAAGAAAAGTGTTGTATTTACTGACTTTTGATTGGACTACAAAAAAAAACCGGCCAAGTGCGAGTCGGGCTCGCGCACAAAGGGTTCCGTAGCAGCAAATATAATAAACTTATTATGTCAATTTATACACCTGGTGAATGGAGCCTAAACTCTCCCGATATTTTGCCTTGTACTTTTATGTATGTACACGCAGTAGGGGTGTACTCGATGATATCTTGGGGTCGTGGATGAGGTGAGTTAAACACTCGTAGTCCAGTACATGCACGTATAATTAAACTAAGGTGATAGATACATAGGTGTTAGATCACTATTTAAGAGCCGGCGGGCATGACTCGCCCGTGGTATGGTTGTTTTGCGAATGGCGGCTGCGCCGCCCCCTCTTCCCCGCGCCCCGCACCATGCATTGCGTCGGCGACGGATCCCGATGATGCCCGAATAAAGACGAGGCGTTAACATCCTCCGCGGCGTTGAAAGCCATAACTGCTTTCAAAACAACAACTGCTGGAGACGAATTATTCGGTGTCGGTCTGATCATCCGTTAATTTCTTGCCCTCGTCATCGGCTTCAGCATCGGTAGGTAGAATACACATTCGGTTTACGGCCCTCTTGATTGGACCCTTTTTAGTCAAAATGTCGGCGACACGACATACGCCGTCAGGACCGCTGTAAAGACGCATGACACGCCCCATGCGCCATTGTAAGGGCATCAAGTTTTCTTCCTTAAGTAGAACCAGATCCCCGATTTGAACTCCTTTTTGATCGGTTTTCCATTTGACGCGCTGCTGTAGCTCCGCCATAAACTCGCGACGCCACCTGTCCCAAAACTGCTGCCGGAGTAGCTCGATGCGCTTGTATCTGGTAGCTGGATTGCCAGTGACGGGTAGCGAAGGTACAGATGCTGTCAGCGGCCGAGTAATCAAAAAATGCCCAGGGGTAAGGGGACACAGGTCGTTAGGGTCTGATGAAAGAGGAGTAATTGGACGGCTGTTTAAAATAGCCTCTATTTGCACAAAAAGTGTAGTCAATTCCTCAAACGTCAGGTTTGCGTTACCAGCAATGCGTTTTAAATGAAATTTGGCTGCTCGGACACCAGCCTCCCATATGCCACCGAAATTAGGCGCATACGCGGGAATAAATTTAAAGTCAATCATTTCGTTAGCCGCGTAATCCGAAACTGGATGACGGCTGGATCGTAGGACCCTACCTAGCTCATTGTGCGCTCCCACAAAGTTTTTCCCGTTATCGCAGTAAATTACTTCGGGCTTGCCACGGCGTGATACAAACCTGCGCAGACACAGTATGAAAGCTTCCGTGGACAAATCGCTTACTACTTCTAGGTGGATAGCCTTTGTAGTGAGACAAACAAACACACACAGGTAGGCCTTAATATTACGGCTACCACGTCCCTTCTTATTGGCTATCATAAAAGGACCGGCGAAGTCGATCCCAGTAGAATGGAAAGCGGAACTTAATCCTACTCTAACGCTCGGTAAATTGCCCATTATAGGCTGAACTGTTTTTCCTCGGAACCTAGTACAGTCTACACATTTCTTGGAAATACTTCGAGCTAAATTTCTCCCACCTACTGGCCAGAACTCTTCGCGAAGAGACGATAACATTAGCTGAGCACCTGCGTGATATAGACGTAAGTGCTCGTACCTCATTAGGAGTTTTGTAAAGTGATGCTTAGCATCTAACAACATTGGGTGTTTTTTATTGTAATGATAGTCAGAGTTACTTATTCTCCCTCCTACTCGCAGTATACCACTGGTATCTAAAAAGGGATTGAGAGATAGAAGTCTGCTTCGGTGATGAAGTGGTCTACCCTGGTTTAAATTTTTAATATCCTCCTGAAAGGACTGCGATTGACATTTTTTTACTAAAAAGGCCAATGAGTCTCGAAGCTCCTGAACGTTTAAAGGTCCCTTTAGTTTATTATTTCGTTCCCTACAGTTATATATAAACCGGAAAACGTAAGCGTAAATTCTTTTTAAACGTATGTAACTAGAGTATCGATCGAACGATACGACGGGATCACTAGAGCTTAAAGCTTCATTTTTAGTTGTTACAAGAGCCTTGACTTCAGGTAAATCTGAAGGCTTATAAGTTTGCAAGGGCCACTCTTCAGGATCCTTCTTTAGAAAGGAAGGACCTTCCCACCAGAAAGACAATGACGGCAGATGTTGCGGCTCTACGCCCCGCGATGCTAAATCTGCCGGATTTAAATCCGTCGGTACGTGTTTCCATTCGTAACCTTGGGTTAACTCGTTAATCTTGTTAACTCGATTGCGCACAAAAGTTTGCAGAGTTTTGGACTGCGACTTAAGCCAACCAAGAACGACCGTACTGTCGGTCCATATGATATGTTTGACAATTTTTGTTTTTATGGCCTTAGCTACTTTAGTGCACAATTGGGCTCCCAATAAACTAGCGCAAAGTTCTAGCCTTGGAATGGTTAAAGCCTTTATTGGCGCCACTCTCGCTTTTGCACAAAGCAATCGGACTGTGATATGCTCATGACTATCGACTGACCGCAAATAAACACATGCTCCATAAGCCTCTTGAGATGCATCAACAAAACAATGCATCTCTGTGTAATCACCTTCAGGTAAATCGGAGAGAACATATCTATTTAAATTAATGTTCGCCAAGTTATCTAAATTATTGACGAACTTCAACCATCTCTTTTCAAAATTCGAAGGAACTGGGGTGTCCCAATCCAATTTGGCCGTCCATAAATTTTGGAGAAGAATCTTAGCTTTTACAATACAGCAACATAGAAGCCCCAATGGATCAAACAGTTTACAGGTTGTCGATATAATGGTTCGTTTTGTTATTTTGTTTGGAGGTTCAAAATCTATCGGAAACTGCAACGTATCCGCTTGGGGTGACCATTTTAGGCCTAAAACACTAGCGTCGTTATTGAAATCAAGGCAATTAATAGACCCTGGCTGTTTTTCCAGAATTTCGGGACAATTCGTGCGAAACTTACGCAAAGGAAAGCATGCAGAATTTAGAACTTTTACAACATTTTCATAAATATATTTCAATTCTTCGACTTTTGATGACCCTGTGTTGAGGTCATCAATGTAAAAATCATTCTCAATGACATTAGAAGTGACATCATCTTGACATTCGAGAGCTAGTTGCTTGAGACACCTTGTACTGATGAAAGGCGCCGAAGCCATTCCGTAGGTAACTGTGTTGAGTTGAAATATTTTGACAGGCTGATCAGCCTGGTCTCTCCACAAAACAAGTTGAAGATGGCGCTGTTGTTCGCTAAGAGCGACCTGTCTGTACATCTTCTCGATGTCCGCTGTCAAAACAAATTTGTTAGTACGGAATCGTAAAAGTATTGAGAGTAGGTCACTTTGTACTACTGGGCCCACTGCCTGAATATCATTCAGGGACTTGCCTGTGCTCGTGCGAGCTGAGGCGTCGAAAACGACCCTAAGCTTCGTAGTCTCTTTTTGATCACGAATAACACAATGATGAGGCAAATAAACCCCTATACTTGGCCGCTCAATCTCCGACATGTGCCCTAAATTAGCATACTCATGCAGAAACTGACGGTACTGATCCTTAACAATGGGATTTTTATCTAACTTTTTTTCTAAATTAAGAAAACGCCTCATAGCTATAGGATATGAGTTACCGAGAGACTCCTCGGGTTTTTCTTTGAATGGCATCTGTACAGAGAATCGACCATCAGGTAAACGACTTGTATTTTCTACGAAATGAGATTCACAGAACTCTTCGTCTGCGGAAAAAGACTTACAATCGGAAGGCAAATCTTCCACCTCCCAAAATCGCTTTAATGATTTATCGACGTCTTGTAGTGACGTCTCGAGCCTTGTAGTGGCTAAATTACAATAATGATTATACTGGTAGTAGCTTTCCCCAGTGCGACCCCCTACTATCCAACCCAGCTTGGTATTTACTAGAATAGGCTTTCCTTGTCCTAATTCTATCTGATCTGATCCTGTTATAAGAATATCAAAAAATATGTCCCCAGATAACAAGATGTCAACCTGTGCTGGTTTATAGAATAGAGGATCAGCCAACTCCACATGTTGAGGCAAATTCAATTTTTTGACATCAATTGCCACATTGGGCAAATCACCTGTGATTTCTGGAAGAACCCAGAAATCGGCCTCTAATACGTACGAATTAACGCGAGACTTAACTTTTAGCTGGATATGTTCTAATATCTCAGTTTGCATGTTATTGATCCCCTTAACATTAAATGGTTTTATTTTTTCGGTGGGTAGTCCGAACTTTTCCTTAAAATTTTCCGTGAGGTAACATGATTGACTACCATTATCCAAAAATGCGCGAGCAGGGTAAAAAAGATTAGTCTTCGGACAATAAACTTCAACTTGAGCCGTACACAACATAACTTGACCCGATTTGCCAGTTGAAATATTAACCGAAGAATTCACATTTTCTAAATTTTTGGTAGTTGTGACATTTTCACTACTGACGAGGTCGCAATGCAAAAGCGAATTGTGTTTCTTCTTGCAACTACGACAAGAACCCTTTAAAGTGCATTGAGAACCATCATGTCCCGCGCGAAGACAATTATTACAAAGTTTATGTTTTGAAACTTCAACAAGCCTGTCTTCGAGACTCATTGATTTGAACTTGGCGCACTGATAAACATGATGACTCTGTCCGCACATCAGACACGACTTAATGCGAGGTCCCTCACCAGAAGCTACAAAAGACTTATTATTTTTATTTTCCTTATGAACAGGTTTACTTTCATTGGGCCGACTACAATACATTGTCTCTAATACATTCGCCCGGTTACGTAAAAAGTCCTTGAAATGCTCCAAAGTAGGTATTTCACAAGATTTTTTATTCAATTCAATTGAGGGTAGGCGAGAAAAACTACCTTTATACTCTTCCCACTTTCCATTTGTTTTGGGATCTAACTTCGCCGAGACCAAAAAAATCACTAACGGGTCCCAACCTTGAGTTGAAATACCTAAAGTATCCAAAGAACTCAAATTTTTTGAAACGGTATCTATTAAATACCTTAGAGCCTTGAACGACTCCTTTTGTATCGGATTAATATTCACGATCGCGCTCAAATGATTATTTATTAATATATTTTTATTATCATATCTTTCACACAATGTCCTCCACGCAAGCTCGTATCCGCTGGCCGAAAAATCAATTGACCTTATTGTTAAACTAGCACTACCTTGCAGCGAATTCCTTAAATAGTGGAACTTATTTATCGGTGCAATAGATTCGTTATTATTTATCAATGACTCAAATAAATCTTTGAATTCTAACCAACGTGTATAATTTCCATCGAATGTAGGCAAATTTATCACTGGTAGACGAATTGAACTATGATTTTCATGACAAGAACTGGCTTTAGATGAGGCACTGTCCACGCTGTTTTTGGCCGAAAACGTATCAATAATATGTTGAGCCAACGCAATTTGCGAATAGAAAAAACTTTCTGTTTGTGTACGCTCCGTAATTTGTTCACCTAAGCTAGGAGAAATATCTTCGAGTTGAACTTGCACGGTATCATAATCAACCATTAATTTACGAAGTCCATCTAAACGCAAACTGAGCTCTTTTATCAATAAAGGCGTGAGCTCAGCCCCCTGTACATTTTTAACAAAGTCTTTAAACACGGTCAATTGACTTTTAATTCCACCGCGCCTTCTATTTAGTTTTTTAATTAAATCGGGAATAGTAAGGTCATCCTCCCCCATTTCGAATCACGAAATAAACAATGAGCCAGGCAAATAAATGGTGCAATCAAACCGGTAACACGATCCAGCCGTCGAGTCCAGCGCCGCTGCCGCCGAGCCCGCCAACAGCACCGGCCGCGCCAGGCGAACCCGTCCGAAGCAGCACACGTAGGTACTCGCGAATGGCCCGGAAACCGCGTAGCAACAGTAAGCGCAGCAGCGCACAGCGATGGTTATACTGGAACGTACCACAAATTCCTTTAACTATAAACGCACTATTATATAGTAAGTCTAAATGCCTAAAACGTACCTTCAATAGGTATTGCAAATCTAATTTAAAAATCTTTAGCTTAAAAAAGGAAGATGAAACGAAATAATTGCATAGAAGTAGCAAGCGTGGCATAGAACAAGTAACGGTTTTTATAACGGTACAATTATATGCACCTGCAAACATTAACTTTATTTGTCGAATTTTAAAACACACTATTTAGCTTATTTATCATGCGTAAAATATAAAATGAGTGCAATTTATTGATTTATATTGAAATCAATTATGACGACGCGAAAAGATTGAAATAACGGTGCAAAATAGGCCGGCAAGCATTATTGAGCTAATTACCAGTAGTAAACAACTTCTTTTGCGTAAAATGCATTGATTTATACGGAAACCAAGCGAAACTTAGTGCTTAAACAACTGTGCAAATTGGCTAGTACGCATTAAGCTAGATACATAACCCGACGTTTGCAAACAGACCAACACTAATTATAGCAAATAGAAGTTTAATAACAATAAGGATTAGGGAACAAAGGAACGGGCTTACTTTAAATCGGCATAGACTCTCGATGCAAACTTGTAGTGTTATACAATCCAAAGCGCCACGACAGCAACTCCAATTTCTTTGTTCTTGCGTTGTCCGTTATTTCTCGACGATCGCCATTGTGGTTGTCAAAACCAACGGTCGCCTTATGACCATATGATTTAAATATTTGTCACGGTCGCCACATGTACACGCAGTAGGGGTGTACTCGATGATATCTTGGGGTCGTGGATGAGGTGAGTTAAACACTCGTAGTCCAGTACATGCACGTATAATTAAACTAAGGTGATAGATACATAGGTGTTAGATCACTATTTAAGAGCCGGCGGGCATGACTCGCCCGTGGTATGGTTGTTTTGCGAATGGCGGCTGCGCCGCCCCCTCTTCCCCGCGCCCCGCACCATGCATTGCGTCGGCGACGGATCCCGATGATGCCCGAATAAAGACGAGGCGTTAACATGTATGAATATTAATTTTAACTTAACCAAAATTACAGTTAAATCAACCTATCTCAAAAACTATAAGAGATACTTTGATCAAACCAAAAATCGTTGAAAGAGTTAATTAGCATGCATCACCTCTATTTTTTTTAGAATTTTATACCCCGTAGTTATAAAAATAGAGGGGGGGGGACATACTTTTTACGACTTTGAGAGCTGATATCTCAAAAACCGTTCACTTTAAGAAAAATGTTTTTTAGAAAACTTTATATCATTTTAAAAGACCTTTCCATTGATACCCCACACGGGTATGTACATCGAAAAAAAAATTTTCATCCCTCAGTTACATGTATGGGGGGCCCCACCCCCAATTCTTTTTTTTACTATTTAGTGTCATAATTTTGTAGCGGTTCATACAACACATATTCCCATCAAATTTCATCACTGTAGTACTTATAGTTTCCGAGTAAATCGGCTGTGACAGACGGACAGACGGACAGACGGACAGACGGACAGACGGACATGACGAAACTATAAGGGTTCCGTTTTTGCCATTTTGGCTACGGAACCCTAAAAAGGGGAAATAATCAGATAAGGTTTTTACTATTTTCTACTGTTCTAAAGTAGGACAATGACATCCTAAAGGTTTTAAAGCGGGATCGGTTACGGTTTTCTTACAATAAGATACCTATTTTTCAGTTTCATACAAAAAAAACACATTTTATTTTTTTCTGCTTAAAATAAGCCTCATTTTGAAAAATTTTATATAACATTTTTTATTTCTCATATCATTTTCAACCGAAAAGCATTTTTTAAAATAGGATGTTTGGGAAAAAATTCGAATGTCCATTTCTTATTCATTTCGATCCACTGTGTGGCGGTAAAGCGTCTGACTTTCAATCCGGAGGTCTCGGGTTCTCTTCCCGTGCTCGCCAGCGTGGGGAGTATAGCCCAATCCCTCTCGCTCTTGAGAGGACGCCTGTGCGTCTGTGCAGGGGAACGTATATGGGCTGTTTTTTTTTCTAAACGTGTTAAGAGTCAGAATGTTTTGATGTGACCAGTGATGAATAAGTTCTGGTGCAGGTGCTGGCGGCGTCGGAGACGGAGTGCGAGGAGGAGCGCGAGGGCGCGGCGGGCGGCGCGCGGCGCGCGGGCGGCTCGCTGGCGTCGCTGGCCGGCGCCGACGACGCGCTCTACCTGGAGCGCCGCAACGCCGGCAACAAGCATCCGCTCTTCAAGAAGTTCCGCTACTAGGTAACCACTCGCGGGCGGCTCGCTGGCGTCGCTGGCCGGCGCCGACGACGCGCTCTACCTGGAGCGCCGCAACGCCGGCAACAAGCATCCGCTCTTCAAGAAGTTCCGCTACTAGGTAACCACTCGCGGGCGGCTCGCTGGCGTCGCTGGCCGGCGCCGACGACGCGCTCTACCTGGAGCGCCGCAACGCCGGCAACAAGCATCCGCTCTTCAAGAAGTTCCGCTACTAGGTAACCACTCGCGGGCGGCTCGCTGGCGTCGCTGGCCGGCGCCGACGACGCGCTCTACCTGGAGCGCCGCAACGCCGGCAACAAGCATCCGCTCTTCAAGAAGTTCCGCTACTAGGTAACCACTCGCGGGCGGCTCGCTGGCGTCGCTGGCCGGCGCCGACGACGCGCTCTACCTGGAGCGCCGCAACGCCGGCAACAAGCATCCGCTCTTCAAGAAGTTCCGCTACTAGGTAACCACTCGCGGGCGGCTCGCTGGCGTCGCTGGCCGGCGCCGACGACGCGCTCTACCTGGAGCGCCGCAACGCCGGCAACAAGCATCCGCTCTTCAAGAAGTTCCGCTACTAGGTAACCACTCGCGGGCGGCTCGCTGGCGTCGCTGGCCGGCGCCGACGACGCGCTCTACCTGGAGCGCCGCAACGCCGGCAACAAGCATCCGCTCTTCAAGAAGTTCCGCTACTAGGTAACCAGTAACCACTCATGCATACTAACGTCAAATCATTATTTTAACCTTTACGCCGCCACGTCAAAAAAGTAACCAATAAACATACGTAAACTCAAACTTGATATTAAGTCATGACGTGAGTTTTGTTACACAATAAGATGTTTTATTATTTACACTAAACATAAATTAATTGTTTCAGGTTCCAGATTATTTGTTATAATAATAAAAATACATGTTCACCCGTTTGTTTTTTTATTTCTTTTATTTAACCCAGGGCTACAACCCAAAAAACCCTTATTCATAAGTTTTCGTTATTTTATTATTAACAACTTATTATTCTTTACAGTAAAACTGAGAGTGAGAACGGCGTTCCAGAGTGGGCCATAGTAGAGCTACAGGGTCTTATACAAATGAAGAAGGAATCTTCTATGGGACCTACTGTCATCGGCGATCTACACTTTTTCAACCGCAACAAACATCCCGTACTTATTCTGGGGCACCATGTCCTCAACGGCAAAGAAGTTAAGATGGAACAGCCTATGGCAGTCATTGAAAAAGTTACTAAAGATTCTAAAACACAATATAAAGTCAAGGCGGTTGTCAAGAAAAAATTGATTTTCAAATCTAGACCTAAACCTATTATTTCCCATGTCGCTGAACGAATTTGATAATTAAAAATAAAATGTTACTTATGATGCATTTGTTTTATTAACAGTTTTTATGGGTATATCCATGAAGTGTCAACTTTAGTAGTATCAATAATAACAGGCTCCACAGCTCCAAATGGATGTACAGTTTTCAGATGAATCTTTAGATTATGTGGCTGTACTGCTGAATAGGAGCAGTATGTGCATTTGTGTTGTCTTCCTCCCTGTAACAATTAGAACACAACAATAGGATATTTACTTGAAACAGATAAGAAATCTTTATTATAATAAATAAATAACAATTGTGGTACCTAAAAATGAAAAACAGATAAGGGTTATATTTTTTCTCGAAACTGTCGGCTCAGCATTATATATTTATTGATATTTCTTAATTTTTATTATTTTTTGCTGCAAACATGAAAATTAAAAAGTACAAAAAACTTAGTGAAATTCAAAACGGTTAAAATGCAATGTCATTGGTGTGACGTCAGAGTTTGCGGCCGGCTGTACAACAAACATTCGAGAAGCCAAGAACGCAAATGGACAGGATGTTCTATACACTCTCGTCTCGGCGGCTTCTCAAATATTGTGTACAGCCGGCTGCAAACCGCACGGCCAAGCTTGCACGAATCTGCCATTTATATAAGTAGGTACCTACTACATTTTATTTTATTTGCACTGAAAATTATTTTACAGTAGGTATTATAATGATAAAAGCTATCATACAACAGGATGACAACAATGAGTGCATATTTCCTATTGTAACAATAAAAAAACTATAAATTAGCTTGCATTATCTAATTTATAAGAAAGATTCATACTTACTATTTCATGTTTTAACAAATGTCTTTTGTATGTAGAGCGGTAAACAGTTTTATAGTAGCAAATATCACAGTAAAACTCCTTTTCATGGTTCTTTACCTTAAACAATAAAAAAGTTAGAAAACTGCAGCATGAAATACATTAATCATATAGCATTACAATGCTGGTAATAGCCAATGGTAATTGAAAGAAAACTGGAAAAATTCCTCGCGTCGAGCAAGGTGCGAACGTAGGCTTGAGGCTAAACTAGTTGGTTATGCTAATTAATGATTTGTGTATTGAATACAGTTATTTGTTAATCCAGTCATTGAACTGACAGCTTGTATGGAAATTTTGACAGTTTGGGAAATAATTACCTAATAATAGGTAATTTTTTTAGCGTAACGGATATATCGTGAGTCTAGTATTAAGTAGGCAACAAAATCCAACAAAATATCGTTACACGCTAAACGCCATAAATATGTACACACATGTTACAGACATTTTTGTTGTAAGATTTATATGTTATATGTTTTTTAAGCCGTTTAAAATGGGTCAGGACCAGTTTCTACCTATTAACATTTGTTTCTAGCGAAATAACACATCTGTCACCCGTACCGTACATTTTGTAGATTTAATGGTTTTGCTTGAATAAGTTTTCTTCGGTTTCTCTTTTAACAGATAGAAGACAAATATGTCGTCATGTTCACATACAAGAAAACTATTTGCTATCGTTCAGTTAAAAAAATCGATTTAATTTAGTTTTTTTTTTTACTATTTACCTACTTCCGGAAGAAAAGTTTGTAGGATTTTTGCATATATCATATATAAATATCCCATTTTAACGTAATTTGAAAAAATCAGGCTATTATAATTTAATGTCTGTCAAAATCGTATCTTTCCTGGGTTATGTGTGTTTATCTGGTACCAACAACACAGAGCTTACTGTGGAACTATGTTGATTTGTATAAGATTGTCCCATTTTTTTTTAAATATTTTATGCCTGTAATCGAACATTAATGTATAATAGGTACTCTTTTTTTATTCATACATTTCTTCTTTGTTCCATTTTTAGGGTTCCGTAGTCAACTAGGAACCCTTATAGTTTCGCCATGTCTGTCTGTCCATCCGTCTGCGGCTTAGCTCAGTGACCGTTATTACTAGAAAGCTGTAATTTGGTAGGTATAAATATACAGATCAATCATGCCGACAATGGTAAAATACCTACACGTAAAGTGATGCTTCGTTTTTTTTTATCCTAAAGTGTGAGGTACTTATCGTTGGATAAGTATTTGAAAAAGAATAGGGGTTTGCTATAAATCTTATTTTTTTTATGAGTGAATATTTTCGGAAATAATCACTCCGGAAGTTTAAAACAACCTTCTTCATTCTGGTCTTTTCATTTCCACTCTACCCCATGTTGTTGAGGCGACCTGTCTGATGTCGTCGTTCAATCTGGTCTGTGGTCTGTTTCTCTTTGTTTTTCCATTTCTTGGGTACCATTGCGTGATTACTTTGATCCATTTTTCCTAGCTAATCATGACCTGCCCATTTCCATTTATGCAGTCTTATTTTGTGAGTTATATCTTAGACTTTGGTCTTCAGTCTGATGATCCTATTTTTGACTATGTCCTTCCTTTTGATTCCCATCATACTCCTCTTCGCGGAAAAGGCAGGAGGTCGCTGGTTCGATTACAGCTCTGAGCACTATACTTCTTCTATGTCGCAACCTCATAACTTAGGATCGTGACCACCATAAGTCGCTTTCCGTTGAAGTGCACTCCATTAGTGCGATGCGCTGTCCAAAATATTCCCAACATTTTGCGCCAACACCACATTTCAAATGCGTCTATTCTAGCTTTTGTTCGTGCTTTAAGAGTCCATGTCTCTGCACAGTAGAGGAATATGGAGAAGATCAGAGTGCGCATAAGGCGTATTTTGGTACTGCGCTTGATGTTTCTGCTCCTCCATACTTTCTCCTGATACTTGACAGCTGATTTAGCCATTTGTGCCCGCCGAGTATCACTTCCTTATCACAGTCACCATTGCTTATGCTACGTGCCGTAATTAAGAGGCCATCAATACGATTTGTACGGAAAAGCAACAAAAGCTGATTTTTGACGTTGTACTACGAAGAAACGGTGAACTGTATGTGAAAGTTGCTAACTATGTTTGATAGCTCATTTCCTAGTATTAAAAATTTCAGCATCTAATGTAAGTAAAACTCAGTGTTTTAACTTTTACTATACAATTACTGGCAGTTGTTTTCAGAAAAGCGCGCGGAGACAAAAGTTTGACTTCAATCTCTTTTAACACGATACATGAAAACACATGTTTTTTCGGGTTGATATAATATTGTAACATGGTTTTATTTAAACTTTCGGTCCCATATTTCCAATTATTTACACAGATACCCAACTACTTCGATTTTGAATATGCACATTTTTCGATAAAAATACACTGCAAACACAGGGATTCTCGCAGTAATTTTGACAAAATATTGGGATGATTTGTATACAACATTAAAGTTTATTCTTTTAAGCTCATGTTGAAGTCGAAAAATACATATTTTTTTGAATTTCCGTATTATTTTTTTAAATATTAAAATGGTGTATAAATTCCGATGCGCGCGGGCTGAGTCCTCAGTACCGCGCGTGCGCTCGTAGAGGTAGGACCTGTGCTGTTCTCTGTGGACTGTACAATATGTTTGTTTTGTTGCGCTAGGAAGTGCTGGAAGCGTTTGGGAAAGTAAATAGACCGCGACCAACCACTGACGAAAGTATTTTACAGTTTTGATTATATTATAGACCTGTATGAAATAATAAAATCTAATAATTTTATCGAATGTCATTGTACCGCAACCAACCCTTCTTGATACTTTAACCATCCTTCGTAACCCACGCCCTGGGCTGTCATATACTTTGATGATCTTTGATCCCCAATAAGTACCTCCTTCCAGCCCTTCCTACATTAGAGCCCGCGAATTATGGGGCGTGGGAACAAAGTGTTTCAATTTTTCAACTGACGAGTGAGTAGCAAGAGTTAAGAGGGACAGTATGGAGAAATGTTATTAGGGTGACGGTACCCATTATGAACACTTTAAGCTGACAGACACGAGTTATGGACACTTCATTCTTAATTTATTATTAATATCATCATATGCTTGTCAATTGGTTGACACAAAATAAATGTATGAACCTTATTTCCTCATAATAAAAGTGATTGTTCGTTACTGGTTTCTTGACCATTACTGGTGCCACCACCCTAGTCAGGGATAACCATATTGCTATATGAGCAAAATCCGGAAATAAACCCGCCAAGTGCGTGTCGGACCACGCATAATTGAAGGTTGTGTACCGTTATACGATGAAAATATTGTGCAAGAATAAAGGCATAAGTGCCTTCACATATCAAGGTACTTAACTGTATTTGTAATTATAGTTTTTGGCAAAAAAGGCTTAACCAAATTTGTTCAAAATAAAATAATTTTCCTAACTTCCTGAAGTTTTCACATTTTTAGGGTTCGGTACATCAAAGAGAAAAAACGGAACCCTTATAGGATTACTTTGTTGTCCGTCCGCCCGTCTGTCTGTCCAGTCCAGACCGTTTATCTCGGGAACGAGTAAAGGTTGCAAGTTAAAATTAATACCACATACACAGGTCTGCAGTCTCTTGAAGCTGCAAAAAAACTAAACCTTTACATCAACGCAATCAAAAGATACGGTCATTCCAATACATTTGCAGTGGGAATCAAAATGTATAGGGTACTTCCCGTTAACATAGAATCACGAAATTTGACAACAAGCAAGAACTTCTAGCAAAAATACAGGAAAAAATCCGAAAACCGTATAACTGCCGCACACTGAGAGTTCCATGCCACTTTTGTGCGGAGCCCTCGGCGGGCAAGTCCGACTCGCACTTGGCCGGTTTTTTAGACCTCCCGATACTCGATTAACCAAATTTTTGTTCAAGAAGCCTTTAAGTTATTTCTAAGGACCTATCAGATGATGTGCCACAAGTAGATATTTGACAAAAAAAACTGGAACTCAAAAAAATATAGTGCTTTTAAAAATAAAGTTGATTAAAGTGAGTCAGAAGCATTTTTTACTTATTACCATTTGTTTCTAGCGAAATAACACATCTATCACCCACGCCGTACATTTTGTAAGTATTACCGTTTTACGTCTATAAGTTTTCTTCGGTTTTGCTTTTAACACATAGAAGACAAATATGTCGTCATGTTCACAAACAAGAAAAGTATTTACTACCGTAAATTTCAAAAATCGACTTAGTTAAGTTTTATTTTTTACTTTCTACCTACTTCCGGAAGAAAAGTTTTTAGGACTTTTGCATATATTATCTATATAAATATCCCATTCGAACGTAATTTGAAAATATTAGGCTATTATAATTTAATGTCTGTGAAAACCGTATCTTTCCTGGGTTAGTTTTCAAGATTCGTCGATCGAGTTCTTACGCCCTTGACAGATAGCAACAAGCAATGCCAAGTTTGTTTCCTTTTATTCGAATAAACATTACAATATTTGTATATTTCGGGTTTTTTTATGTACTTACTCTAACATCCGCATCCCTATCCGTGAATGTGTGCCTTTTGATATCCGCATCCGCGGATGTCACAAATCCAGTATCCGTAACATCCCTGTCTAAAATATATCCAAATCACCATCACCCACCAAAATCAATCACCAATACCTATTAGTAAATAGGTATGCTTAGAAATGTACCACTAACAAATTCCTATTCCAAAATAACATCGGATACTATTTAGAGACATTTGACGTTCGAATAAAAATATTTTTAATCTTATGAAGTTATGATGATACAAATTAAATTTTTTAACACTACACCACGTACGCGAAGGAATAGTTGATGTTCGGACGCAAGTATCAATAATGTTTGGTCCGCGCGTCAAGCTAAAGGCCTTGCGAGTTGCGACGGTGCTACATACTATGAAATCTATGAATGAATGCTCGCTCCCGTTCGCACTAACCACACCTGCTATGCTGTTCGAATAGGATGGCGATAATAAGTTTGTATTCCTGATTGTAGTGTGTGTCCGCACACAGATGCGTGTCGGCCGGCGCGCAACTGGCGGTAATAATATTGAAATGCGAGCGAGCGGATTTTGTTATAGGACTCTTAAATACCAAAAACAAACCTCACTTACTCCTTTATTCTTTTTAATTATGTAAGTTAGTAAAATCTTCTTATTTCTTTATATCATGGCATTAAAATTAGCAGTAAATAAATCTCTTTTGCTTGTTTTAGTTTTTCAAAACATACACAAACACAAGAGAAATTGCTCCCAAGTGAGGTTAATTTTTTTTTGGACTCTAATTACTCGTACAGCATGGAGTGTAGAGGACTTTTTCTGTAGTATATGACATCTATTCCAATTTATAATTTATATATAGTGGTGCGACAACTTCAAAAAATATGAATCAAAACTTGATTTATGATTTGATTCATGCAAGATTTAACCCAGGTTAGGTACTTTGTACCATACCAGTTGTGTTAACCTATATTCATAGACAGACTATCTAAAACGGCCAAAATAATTCCTAAATAGTGGCATTACAACCTAGAAAGGATGATAAGTATGGAAAAGTTAGAAAAGTACCTAATAATTATCCAAAAAATTGGTGCTTGGTTGTAACATATTAAACTGAATGTAAGCATCTAAACACATCTTATTTTAGGCTTGTTTATATTGACAAAGTCTGAATATTTTAGTGGCTAGACAAATAGAAATAGTGATTTATAGTTGTATAAAGTGGAACACTGAAATAGCTCATGGAATAACCATATCAATAAATTACAACTCAAGTATCTACGTTACACAATGTCAAGCATCTGCTCCGTTGCTATACACATGTCAGTTGAAAATTGAAACACTTCATTACTAAGCCCGGTAATTCATGGACTCTAATGTAGGGAAGGTGAGGGAAATAGGTACTTATTGTCTAAGTACATGATAACCCGGTTATTCACGGGCATGGTAGATGAAGGAGTAATATTTCAGGCATAGATTAAAAAATGCAATTAATAACTATTAAACAATCTGATCTGATTCAATGCTCTATCACCAGTTGAATTGTGTTTTTACAGAATTTATGCACATTTAAGCCGGCTTGTATAGTATCCAATATTGTTGACCACTGGCTGTATTTATAGATAAATAAATATTATGGGACAATCTTACACAAATCGACCTAGATGTTATAAATCTAACCTTGGGTGGTTGACTAGGGGTAGCTTTCTCTTGTTTCTGACACGGTTTACTAGGTTTTAGCTTGGGCGGCTTAGTGTTTAGTCTGAAACGAAACGAAATATAAAAATAAATTTCATTTCTGAGTCATGAATAACTTATGATACAATACATTTTTTTATGGTTGTAAATTACTTACTTAGTTAGCTGCTGTCGTAACCTTTTAACCGTTTTATTACTATTGTGAGTGTTTAGTATATGGCATGCGATATCGTCTTTACAATCGAATGTATCTTTGCAAAAACTGCATACGAAGACTGCAACTTCTTGCATACTGCATATATTATAATTGTAAATAAGTTTCTTAACACGGCCTTGAATATTTACGGTAGTTGTTAAATGTGCCACCACCACCACCACTTTTAAAATTGACAATTATTTTATTTATACACCGAAAAATAAATAAATATAGTTCGTAAACTATAAATAGTATGAATTGACCGGATTGGTATTGACTTGACACTATTGTATTGTCACTATTGACAAGCAATGAATTCATGAATTGACAGTTGGCCAGTGCTACCAACTCTGAGCTCCGGCCAAGAAGTAAAGCCCCTCATTCACGGCAGTCCGCCGGCACTCCGGCATGGCTGGATGTAGCGGACACACGGTGTGCAAGTGGCCCAGCCTAGCAGTCCAATTCGCACGGTCAGTCCAATGCCGGCGGACTGCCGTGAATGACGGGCTTTAAATTTAAAAAGAAAAAAATACGTGTCTAATCTTTTAGACAATCTAACTGACGGACTAATTAGAATGATAGTTTTTCAACCTAGTCGTCATCCCTAATAGCGCTGTAAAGCCCGTCATTCACGGCAGTCCGCCGGCACTCCGGCATGGCTGGATGTAGCGGACACACGGTGTGCAAGTGGCCCAGCCTGGCAGTCCAATTCGCACTTATTCGTTGAAAGATGCGCAGCGCTGCGTTGTAGCGCATACACTGTACTTGAATTAAAAAAATGCCGCCATCTCTTATGTCATTTTTAATAATGAATAATTAATATAATTTTGCATTGCCGCATTTCTCAATTGTTTATTAGCGTAATTTAGTGCAATTCGGACTGCAAGGAGGTGGGCGGAGCTAGCAGGATGTTGCCGTACGGCACGCATCCGGCAACGACATTCACGATGCTATATTACGTGCCGGAGGTGCCGGCGGACTGCCGTGAATGAGGGGCTTAAGCCCCTGTGGGGTCATCACTCGCCTCGCCTCCCGTTGTTATGATTCTGATAAACCGTCTCTTCTCTCCTAACAACCATGAGGGTGAAAGAACTTGACTTACTTACACCATGCCCAAACTTGGCCTCAATAGTCTTTAGTATTATTACTTATGCTGTGTGAATTTCAATTTGTTAGAGATATACTTATTTAAACTTTCACGATTTTCACACATTATATATTTACTAAAACGGGGCTTAATCGTGTATAGATTTTGAAAACAAACCAGTCTTTCCAGTCCAGTCCAGTCTTTCTCCGGGACCACGAGGGCAACGTCGCCCTTGAAACGTCGGAGGTTTGTTTTCAAAATCTATACACGATCAAGCCCCGTTTTAGTAAATATATAATGTTGTTAGAGATATACCAATACCTACCTTGTACACTTCTTATTTATTATTTACACAGGACGTATTTTTTGGTAAAAGATGTCTGTCAGAGTAATATATTTAAGTACCACACCAGTTCTTTATCTATTCAGAATATATTGTAGACTTTTAAAATAAAAACCGGCCAAGAGCATGTCGGGCCATGCTCAGTGTAGGGTTCCGTAGTTTACCGTCCGTCACAATAGGCAAACTTAAAAAGTGTTTTAATTACTTTTAATAGATACCATGCTCAATATGCTCATAAAAATTAACAATTCGATGATACTTTCGATCACACATCACACCCGTGCCGACCCCATCAGCGACGTAGGCCACGGCACAGCGCCATCTCTCGGGAAATGGAGTAACGAATTTATACAAATTAGACGGGTTATGTATGTTGGGTTTTCGGAGGTAACTTTTGATCGCGTGTATCGATTCGAATCATTCTTTTTTTATTAGAAGGAAGATACGTGCGGGATGATAAATTAAGTACTCAAGATCATTTTCCAATAAACTTCTTAAAGTTATACTTTTGTAATTTTTTTCATACTTTTTGAACTCATAGCTCAAAAGTTAGAGGCGGGGGGACGACACATTTCCGAAAATATTAACTTTATCAAAAACTGTTTTTAGACAACTCTCATTATTTTTCAAATACCTATCCAATGATATGTCACACTCTAGGGTTGAAACGAAAAAAAAACACCCCCACTTTACTTGTACGGACGGAAGGTACCTTAGAGTTCAGAATTGCATGGGCAATTTATGAATGAATTTATTCATAAACTGCCCATGCAATTCTGAACGCGTGTAAAAAAAAAATATATAACCACTTTTTATTTTACCATTTCGTTGGCGTGACCGATATACATATTCGTACAAAATTACACATTTCTAGTACTTACAGTCACCGAGATTATCCGCGGACGGACGGACGGACAGACAGACTTGGCGAAACTATAAGGGTTCCTAGTTGACTACGGAACCCTAAAAAAATGTTTCAAATCAAATAAAATTTATCTGGATTCTGGGGGCACTATTAAGTTTAAGTGGGGTAAAAATAAGACTTCACGATGTGACAATAAAATACGATGTATTCAACCATTTAATTGAACTAAATATATCAGTAAGTAATCAAGTGAACATATATTATAAGTATCCAAATTAATTACATACCTACTGATGATTATTAGGATTATTATTCAAAAACATAGTAGTTGCACCGATTTCGATGCGATATTAGCATGAAACAACTTAAAAATTGAAATAGTGTAGGCTGATTGAATTATTGTTGTGATATTGTTTATAACTTTACGAAGAAAAATAAAGCAATACATATAACAATTATTGTAATTTGGTGCCAATTAGTGGCTCCCTTTGGATAATGTACACTGTTTTTTTTATTTTAGTTTGGATAAAGCTTAGCTATGCAGTTCTTCTCGGCGTGTTAATTACCTTACTCTAACTAATGTTAAAACAATGATATTTCAAGAAAGGCACTTTATTTATGTAAAGTAAAAAGGTAGGACAATAAATTAGGGGGTTACTACAATGATAATAAATTCTAAACATACGATATTCGTGCTGCGCCAGGGCAAGACGACAATTTTAAATAGGTATATCATTCAGTCGAAAGACAATACCGTCGTCTGACAATAACGTGGTAAGACGACATTCAAAATGATGCATTTTAAATACCAACAAATTGGTAAGTACCCTTTGACTGCAATCTGGGCCCAAGATTAGATAGTCAAGAAGATAATAGTTATTAGTGAAATGAAAACGTGAAATATTACAATTAAAAACAGAGTAAGGAATGCCACCAGGTACTTAAATAACAATCATTTTTATTTTAAACACATTACGCCAGGCTGGCATTAAAGACCCAGCCAAAATTTGTTGAATGTTCTATGCGGAGGCGCCTAAGTGGGGTGGTTCTCCGGAATACATTAAGAATATCAGAATACGCCCCTGTAAATACTAGGTATATATCTTGACTTGAATTTTGGGAGCAATTGAATGGTAAGAAAGCAAAGAGTATACGCTGATTAAATCAACAGGGATTTTTAAATAACACTGCACTCACAGTAATTATTTCACGGTAATGGAAATATGGAAATATTATTCCTTCACCCATTTACAGTTTGATTATTACAAATAACGATTTTAGTCATCCTATTATGTATACATCCCCGGCCCTAGTCCATTTTTCAAAAACATGATTAGCTGTTCCGCACGTCTTGTAAGAAAAAGAGGAAAGAACACAATATTTCAGTAATTTTTTTGCGTGCAAACATTTAATTTTGATTGATCATAAACTTAAATACTTATCTGAAATAACTACATAAACAATTTCATCTATAACATAACATAAAACTAAAATCTAACAACACCTAATCCGTCTAAAACTGCTCCATATTTCATAAATCCGATTTGGTGTAATCATGGAATATCATTTGAGCTAATAACGTGAAGCAGTTTCATTCAGAATATATTTTTACCCTAGACAAGGTAGTGAACCTATTTTATCTTTGCACTGACATACACATAATGTGACATAATGTAATGTTTTTACTAATAATAGTCAAAATCTTTGTAAGTGGAACCATTTAAAAATCAGGGTTATTATTATTAAAATAATTACTTATGCATAAACATAAAAAACTTGAAAGGGATTAGTCGTCCATGTCCTTAATATAAATAAGATGTGTCTGCAGACACATGTTATTTATATTAAGGACATGGAAATACATTACATTACTAATTGTTGGACTGTCCCAAACCAGATTGGTTGTTGTTAATAATCGTCAATGACGCGGCGCATCCATAAGCATGTAGATCCGCATGCTGCATATAGCGATGACCCGCAGGCGCTATAGTAGGGGAGGAAGATGCTAAATTTGTAGTAACTTGAGCATCACGGGGACGGAGAGGAATCGAAAGATAAAATTATAAGAAGAATAAAAGGTTATTATTAAGTATGTTTTTTTTTCATTAGTGGTGGGGAAAGGGTCTACAGACTTTGTTATATAAAATAATAATTACTTCGTGGAAATACTCGAGCATGTCAGATATTGATGTACAGGTCGGACAACGAGTCTAACGGAATAAAATAAAGATCTACCGCACCACTAAGTTAAGGAAACGTTTTGATTTTTGCAACTTTGTGGCCCTGCCACTAATACCTTAGGTTGAGCTCAAATCGACCAAAATTTGAAATGGATACTTTTCAACAAGTCATTTAAACTAGCGCGACCGCAAGCCCTAGTTTAAATGACTTGTTGGAAAGTATCCATTTCAAATTTGTCGTGTCCGTGATTCGTGAACCCGTAGCCCCGGGTTCGTGTTTCACGGCAACGGTTTTCTGGTCCGTTCCGCACGTGACATTCGGTTACGTGAAATTAGGGTACGTGAATCCGTGTAGATCCGTGTAGGCGTGATCACGGCTTCCTGTTTTTTAAGAACACGCCGGTTCGGTCCACCCGCGACCTTTTTTGACTCAATTTTTTTTTCGACTAGATCGGACCTATATTACGAACTTGTAATCGGCGGAGGTACTTAACAAGGTACAAGGTATCCCCCTTATGTTAATCTGCCGCGATTGAGTTAGTACAAAAATCGCCTCTTGGTCTACCTTACACACCCCCCTAACTAATGTTAGGCACAGTCAAAGTTGTGTAGTCCAAAAACAATAAAGTGTAATTCAGAATGAAAATAAACGTTACATTTCATTACAGAATTAGCCAGTAAAAGTACCTACCCATTTACGCAGTAGGTGGTAAAACAAGTTATTTTTGTCATAACTTACATCCAATCAGCATTCAAACATAATATAAGCTACTAATCAATTTAGTATTAATATAAATTGCTGTCGATTGAAAACAACCTATATTATATCTATAATATTCCAACAAAAAGTATCTCATACAAATACTTTTCCAAACACAATTATTTTGACAAGGAATTGAAAGTGTCACAATTTATTTAGATTAACTACTGGTTACCATTAAATTCTAATTAGAGTCCTTAGTTTACATTCACGGGACCTCGGAGCATGGCTAAGGTTAGGCCGTGTCCAGACTGGCTCGGAGCGCTTCCATGCCTTCCTCTGAAGTCCAGTAGTCGGCAAGAAGGTCGCGCTCCAACTCCAAACTCGATTGGAATGTCTTTTGGCTTCTGTTTATTGTCAGAAGTTGCTTCTTCATCAAGATAGTCTGCAAGGAAACATACCTGTTTAATGATCCGTCTTACACACTATTACGTTAGATTTAATAATTATGGAGTTTTCCATTCAACTACGTCAGAGGTCGGCAACCTTTTAGCAGCAAAAGGCCACATAGTAGTTAACAAAATTGACGCAGGCCGAACTTTGTTAATAGTGACTTGGTGACTACACGTTGTTCAAAATAGTTAAACGGCTCGCGTCGCGGGCCGCCTGTTGCCGACCTCTGAACTACGTCGAAGACAGCGATCTAAAAGCCAAGCGTGGCGGTTATAGCATTTTACCGCGCAATATGAGGACCGGGGATTTGGCGCCTCACTGTGCCCTGGGTACGGTAGCGGTCAGTGAACTAGCGAAGTCAAAGGTAAAAAACCTCACAACCAGACAGACCGACGATCTAGTTATGATCTCAGGTGAGGGCGGTGCATGACCAGTCGGTGTGTAGATCCCTTACGGAAGCATATGTCCAATACTTCAGATTTCAGATACTACCCGTAAACGTCATACAATACAAACTGAATGAGGTCCAAACGCTACCAAACCTAAAAAGTTTTAAGTTAATTAGTTACTTTACCGTTAAAAAACTGGCAATTGCAATTGAAAAAATCGGGATGAAATAGTTAGTTAGCTAAATATAACTTCTGGCTTGAAAAGATTAACCGGGAGAATCTAAATTTGCTTATCTTTACACATTTTTGTCGCCACTGTATTTCCAGTACTGCCTGTATAGTTACTTCCGAACCCCTTCCAGTACAATGTTTTCAAGTTGCTTTTTTTTTACTTTCTTGTCGCTGAATTTCACTTCCTGCATAAGTCGCCTACGTTTCTGACGGCCCTTCCCGACCATTGCTTCCACGCTTCCATGCTTTGGGCCCAACAATGCTCGCTGAGCGGTGGTGTGCCCCATTATGTGGGGTTTATTTGGGTACAAAATCTGTTCTTTATAGTGAGCTAAAGCGAAATCACGCCGGAACATAGTACAACTATTGTGCCTAAGTCAAGGGTATCTTAGGCCAGACGGGAAGTGTTACCAGACAAATGGACCACTTTCAGATGAAGTGGAATGCTGCAGCCAAAAAAAAAACTTGGAAACATTTTTTTGGAACACTCAGTACTGGAAACACAGAGGCGACAAAAAAGTATAAAAATAATCTAATGTAAGTCCTTCTGGTTAATCTTTTTAAGCCAGAAGTTATAGGTACCTAACTATTTCATACCGATTTTTTCATTTGCAATTGCCAGTTTTTTAGCGGTACACCCCTTATACAGTAGATATAGGTCGGTATGTTTTGTTTGTTAGATATTAGTCAGTATTATAAATGGGAGCGTGAATTCGTAAATTTAAACGAGATCATAACGTCGAATACAAGGCCTAGTCGAATTTTATCCACAGACGCAAAAAGCTATTACCGTCATAATAAACCAACGCACACAAGGTTAGCTTTTATCGCCACAGGTTACGACCTCAACAACCGACTCAGAACACATGCTGTAGCAGTGTATCTATAGTTGTAGTATACACGATATAGCTCTCCGATGTGGACCTTTAGCATACTGCTAGTTACGTTGTCGTTGTACGTAACATGTCAAGAAACTCAAGATCCTATCTTGTATTACTATGGTTTAGTGAGTATTGAATGTGTATCTTTGGTCAAGTTAAGCGTTGGACAGTGGGACCAATATATTTTACAATACCTATACACATATTTCGTCGTTTTAAATCAGTAATATTTTATTTTCATATATTTTCCTGGTTTGGAGTGGGTACGATTTTCTACGTAAGCTAAGCAACTGCCTTTTAGCGAACGATTTCACAATCATGATAAGAGATTAGACCTTATTGGGATCGGTCCTGTTTCTTCAACTTTTTTAAATAGCTAATTGTTTAGTTACAGATTATGCCGCTCTATATTTATAAACATCATACAATAATACTTTTATACGATTCCCAAGGCCTAGATACGACCCAGGGTTCCAACTCGGCATAGAAATATGGTTTATTAACACATTCAGCGCAAATTACCCGATATCGGATTCTCTGTTCAGGCGCTTTTCGCTACATACGCATTTCCCCGTGTTAGAGGCTACGCTCGAAGCGCGTAGCACCCTCTGGCATTGAATGTGTCAGTGTCAGTGAATATCGCTAAGACCTGTTTATCACCAGGATGAGAGTGAGCGCAGCCTGCCGCTGTGCGAAGCGGGAATGGCGTGCTCGGCAGTGCTGCAGCGCTACTGGCGCGCGGCGGCGCTCGTACGGCTGTGCCGCTGCCCGCGCCGCGCGCGCTGCGACCGGCTGCTCCCGCAAGACCAACACATCGACCTCAACAACCGCGCGCACTTTCAAGTAAGATGACACTGCCCTACAAGAGCGAGAGCAGCTTGCCGCTATGGGACAGGGGCGGTGCTGGGGTGCTGCAACGCTACTGGCGCGCGGCGGCGCTCGTACGGCTGTGCCGCTGCCCGCGCCGCGCGCGCTGCGACCGGCTGCTCCCGCAAGACCAACACATCGACCTCAACAACCGCGCGCACTTTCAAGTAAGATGACACTGCCCTACAAGAGCGAGAGCAGCTTGCCGCTATGGGACAGGGGCGGTGCTGGGGTGCTGCAACGCTACTGGCGCGCGGCGGCGCTCGTACGGCTGTGCCGCTGCCCGCGCCGCGCGCGCTGCGACCGGCTGCTCCCGCAAGACCAACACATCGACCTCAACAACCGCGCGCACTTTCAAGTAAGATGACACTGCCCTACAAGAGCGAGAGCAGCTTGCCGCTATGGGACAGGGGCGGTGCTGGGGTGCTGCAACGCTACTGGCGCGCGGCGGCGCTCGTACGGCTGTGCCGCTGCCCGCGCCGCGCGCGCTGCGACCGGCTGCTCCCGCAAGACCAACACATCGACCTCAACAACCGCGCGCACTTTCAAGTAAGATGACACTGCCCTACAAGAGCGAGAGCAGCTTGCCGCTATGGGACAGGGGCGGTGCTGGGGTGCTGCAACGCTACTGGCGCGCGGCGGCGCTCGTACGGCTGTGCCGCTGCCCGCGCCGCGCGCGCTGCGACCGGCTGCTCCCGCAAGACCAACACATCGACCTCAACAACCGCGCGCACTTTCAAGTAAGATGACACTGCCCTACAAGAGCGAGAGCAGCTTGCCGCTATGGGACAGGGGCGGTGCTGGGGTGCTGCAACGCTACTGGCGCGCGGCGGCGCTCGTACGGCTGTGCCGCTGCCCGCGCCGCGCGCGCTGCGACCGGCTGCTCCCGCAAGACCAACACATCGACCTCAACAACCGCGCGCACTTTCAAGTAAGATGACACTGCCCTACAAGAGCGAGAGCAGCTTGCCGCTATGGGACAGGGGCGGTGCTGGGGTGCTGCAACGCTACTGGCGCGCGGCGGCGCTCGTACGGCTGTGCCGCTGCCCGCGCCGCGCGCGCTGCGACCGGCTGCTCCCGCAAGACCAACACATCGACCTCAACAACCGCGCGCACTTTCAAGTAAGATGACACTGCCCTACAAGAGCGAGAGCATCTTGCCGCTATGCGACAGGGGCGGTGCTGGGGTGCTGCAACGCTACTGGCGCGCGGCGGCGCTCGTGTAGCTGTCGCAAGGGCAAGATCAGCGTATCGAACTCAACAATCGAGCGCACTTTCAAGTAAGATTTAGAACTATGGAAGAGACCCTTTCCGTGTGCTAGTTGAAGGACGGAAGCGCTTCTCAGCACTCCCTTCAGCTGATGATCAGCTGCCTCCGCATGAACACTGTATCGAACCGTCCAATCGCGCGCAATCTTAAGTAAGAATGCCCACACTTGCGCCTCAGTAGTGTTGTTATGTCGGCGACTCATTAGCTCTGGCTGCTGCTCGACGTTAATATCAATCACACATCTACTAATTTTGCGACTACACTGTCTAGATGGTAGATGGCGATGCTCGGGAGAATGGTGTGGGCGGGTGTCCTCACATTTTGATCTTTTTAGAACAAAATGCATTCTGGCCTTGATATAATAAAATGTATACACAATTTCACAAAAAGGCAATCTCGTGCCTTCCCTCTCTACCGCTAGTAATAGAGGAACTATTGTTCTATTACAGGTCCCAGTAAGAAATTTAAATGCGAATTAACAGTTAAACGACTGGGCATGAAGGATGTCTTTGTTCATTGTATTCACCTTTCTTTTTTCAGTTTTGTAAACCTATCACCGATTGGCCAGAATGCTCCATCGGCGATATACCGCTCCGCGTCCAGTCTCCGTACGACCGCATCGACCCCGAAAAGATAGAAGCCTTACACCACAAAAACATACAACTCGCGCCTCCGAAAGTCACATTCAAATGTCGTTGTCGCCGCCAAACATATTGGAAACTGCATTCCACTATAGAAAACGAAGATATCCTACAATATAGATGTGCTGCGCTGCCTGCTTGCAATACAGGGGAGTTGTGCGGGCATGTTACCGAGGATTTATTTGCGTTATATCAGTCATGCTCGTGCCCTAAACATCATATCTGTGTACAGAGCGGGGGGTTGCCGGAAATCAACATGTCTGAACTTCTTTACAAAGGGAAAGGATGGCGGGCTCACTGTGCGCGCATTAGCGATGAATATAGTTACGAAGATTATTAGCCTAACCATCGAGATATTAAATTCAATTGAAAGCCGCGGACTTTAGAACCCGGCCTCACATCAACAGTCTAAGTAATAGGTATCAGCGGTTAGAGAGAAGTGAACCAAATCACAACACAGGTAGAAATAGTATGGAATTAACTAGGTATAAAATTACGCTGACACTTTTATGTGTACACACAACTGTTTCGTGTGTGGCGCCTCGCGCCTCTCTTAATGGGAGAGATAACCTAGTACGAGTTTGAGGAAAACCTTTGGAGTTTAGAAAGATACAAGTCTTTCGACCGTAACACTCGTAGGTGATACTGCTATACTTTTTTGTTTATCTCCTAAATCCGAAGGCTTTTTTATTCCTCATGGACAGTACATATTTATAGTTTTCACCTGTCGTAATGCTTAAAATTAAAAATCGTTAAGTATAATTACCTTGCTATTTTGTTTAGCGATATCCTTAGCTATACCCCGGAGTGTGTCATGGAACCGATGCGGCCACACGACTCTGCTGACCAGGCCGCCCTGAAGCGCCTCCTCGGCCGACAGCCGACGGCCGAACACAACTAAGTTATCGACCTGTAAATAAAATATAAGGATAAATAAAGTAGTGTTGTTTTCCTTCATTCCCATTATCCATCCACCAACAAAATGCACACAAGTAGGTAAAGTAAGCGATCATTTCCTAAATGGTGCGTATTAACGTCACATTCACCAGATCTGGAAGCAACATACAAATAAACAAGGGTCATATTAAATTTGGTCCGTAATAAAAAGTTATATAATATTTATAACTGTTAGCTTGGAAGCACCATTGCAATTAGTGTGCTATTGTGGCTCCACCTATCGTTATTTATCATGAACATGAACTATAGCCACTTGCTAACAGGAGATGATTTTCCTCAAGTAGAAATATGAGTAGAATCATAGGTGTGCAGCAAATTTTAGCCACGATGAGCTTTATAGTATAACGCGCAATACTAAACCTTTCCGTGAGATGTTATTTGGGTGTCTGCCGTAAGTAAGTAACGTAAAAAGGTTGCGACATTACTAACCGTAGATTTAGGCAGGCGGCTGTGCGCGCCGAGCGTGGCGCCGCCGAGGAGCAGGCCGGCGTCGAGCCGGAAGCTGGCGAGCTCGGCCGCCACGGCCACGTCGGCCAGCGCCGCCAGCGCCAGCCCCACGCCCGAGCAGGCGCCGCTCACGCCCGCGCACAGGAGCTTGCTGTGCTGCGCCACTGTGCTTAGCAGGGATCTGGAACAATAAGGACCATTATTTATTTCACGTATTTTAAGTTCGAAAAGATGAGGGTCGAGCCTAATCTCACTTATAGATCGGAACATATCACTTATCACGCTGTTTTTTTATAGGTAAAATGCAATTTCTTTTTATCCGTGACTACATATACAGTTTTTCACTACAACTCGTCTAATGAGTCTTACGTGTAGGAGGGTAGGGGCAGAATATGCAGCCAAATTTCAACATGACAGAGGAATTCAAAATGTATGTCTAGTGATCGAGTTGTGCAACTGAGCGGTGACCATCATCACCTTGCGTGCATGCTACGTAAAAAAAAACCTCGCGCAATCCGTCAGTCATTCATTCGATCAATAAATCCTCAAGTGCAGTCTATGGGCTAATTATTATTGGCCTTTTAATTTGAACCTTAATTTTATACAAAATTAATGTACGATTATAAAGCATCCCAGCCCTGCTCACCGTGGACCTTGGTCACTTTTTCTGTAGTATATGACATCTCTTTCAATTTATAAAATTAATGTGTTAGGTAACATATTTGTTCTAGCCTAGATGTCAATAGTACATTTCGATGCTAGTGCGGAAAGAATGTCATTACTTCACGAGTCCCGAGGTATCTTGCCACGAGCCGTAGGCGAGTGGCAATACTCGGGACAAGTGAAAAATGACAAATCCGCACGTGAATCGAACGACGTTTTTCAATACAGATGCGAAAAAAATTAAAATACTTACATAAGAACGAATTGAAAATATTTTTATTATTTCCGTGATACGACTGTAATACAGTTGTTCTAAGTATTAAGAACATATTCAAAATGTTTATCTTATCTCCTTTACTTTCTCATTTTCAATCTCATAATAATTATTTCTCATAAACAAAATAATAAATCGCATGTGACAAATCGTATCGTTATGTCTTATAGGCCCTTCGAACATGTTTATGTTTACCTGATTGAAAAACGCCTCTACTTTGACTGACGTTTCGTAGGCTCTGTTCCGTTTCATACACACAGATTTATAAGAACTGTTTTCAATGTTACTATTTTTAATGAATGATCATTAGTATGATGAAGAAGTAATTATTGAAATATGAAATATCAATATCTTTAATATAATTGCGTTAATAGTAGGTATTTAGTTTTATTACGGCTCGGTAAAGTTAACGAAAAATAATACTCTTCGGTAAGCAGTCATGAATTGGAACACAACTAAATTTAAAAAGATTGGAAAAGTAAAAAGCACTAGTTCGCAAAAACAAACTTTGCGCACGCAAAACAGCCAAAAAAAGGGCACTTTTTGAGCAACTGTATTGAAAAAAATATTATATATAAATTAGTCACCTTATAGTCTCCGCAAAACAGACAGCATTATTGGTTCTAATCTCCACATCTTCAATTAGTAGGGGACTTAAATCCATAGATGAGCACAGAGTTCCACATTCCGAAGACAGGAGGGTAATGGCAATGTCTTCCTTGTTGTTCACATACGCCAATGCTAGCTCAAGGTCTTTTAAAGTCTGGAAGTAAGTTTCAATAGTTATAGCATGTATCAATTAATTAGTAAAATACATTTTATTTTGTTAATTTTACTTACCTCAATAGTATATTGATCTCCTTTCCGTTTCACATTGATTTCAGCTAAACTATGATCAAATTTAACAGTCAAGTTCTTTAGCTTTGACAATTGATGTTCCTCCTCCTTCTTGAAACTCATTTTTTCGTCTAATTTAGGAGTAATTCTCTTCTGCTTTGCAGGTTTATCTGTCTTTGTATTGTCACGTTTCCTTTTATTTAGAACATTCTGAAGTTTGGAGTTCAATTTTTGTTTAATGGACAAACAGTCACTTTTATTTATTACTTCACTAGGTGATGCCATATTTGTGTCAGATATGAATACCTCGGATATTTGCTCAACTGATTCCTCATTAGACAGGTGCTGACTATCTGATATTTGCCGGGAGATGCGTGAGGCATCTTGTAGCGCAATTGAATCCTGATCATTAATCCGAAGAGGGCTCATACAGTTGCTAGAATATGAGCTTGAAGAATGACGACGGTAGATAATTGAGTCATCAGCACTGTGAGTCTCAAAGTCCTCGCCTACCGACTTAACTGAGCTACTCAGAGATCCTCTTTGCTTTCCCCCTGCAATCTTCTTAGCCTCTCCTTCCTCTTTAATACATTCCTTCTTCCTTTCCCTAAATTTCATTTCTTTTCCCTCTGGAGTTGAACTTTGAATTTTCTTAATAAATTCTGCTTTGGTCCTCATATTTTTTTTACCTTTAGGTGCTTCCGGTGTGAGTTGGTATATCATGTTAACAGCGCCTTCATCCATTAATAACTTGTCAACTTCAGAGAGCCGTTTATTTGTTTTACTAGCTTTTGGGGGTGGTTTTTTCCAGTGCAATTTTCCAGTTGGGGACTTTGATTTTGGCCTTTGCTGAACTTCAGTCTTAATTTTTTTAGGAGCTGGCTGCTCCTTATCAGACTGCACTTCTTTAGCTTTCACAGGTAGCTTACCCTTTGTGAATGTGTCTGGATTGTCAGGGTCAAAAATTACCTTTTTCTTGATAACTCTACCAAGTCTGCGCTGGGGCTGTCCATCATCTGTAGTTTTATTTGCTGCAGTACCATCACTTGTGGAGGAATCAATAGATGAACCATCAGCTCGGTCAGACTCAGCAACAGTTTCCACTGCAGTTGCTAGTGCTTCAGTGGACTTAATAAGACCTTCACTCTCTTCCAATAGTTTTTCATCGGCATCATCCTTTGTTGGTTCATCATCTTCCCAATCTCTCACCAGGTCATTTACAATGTTATCCTTAACACTATTTGATTTAGTAGCTTCAGTCTTAATGTCTTGATCATCTACTTCCATATTGTTAGTTGTCGCGGATGCACAATGGTTTTCTTTTTTGACTTTACTGTCAGTAGAACTTTCTGAGTGTTTCAAGATAATATCTACAGTTTTTCTATTCCTTTTGCTCTTAGCTTCTGCTGATTTGGGTTCATTTATTGTTGTTTCTGAATCTGAAGTTTGTCGGGGTTTCTTATTTTTTGTGTCTGCAGACAAACTTCCTTGTTTCTCTTCTGATATTTTCTTATCCTTTTGCTTAGTTTTACTATCTGAAGCTAATGCATCTGAAGTCTTTGATGATGTGCTTGAAACCTTAGTAACTTTTTTAATTTTAGGTTCATCAGGATTAATCTCATTTTCATCAGCTGATGCATCTTCTTTGTAAGATTTTGCATCACTGCTGTTTTGTGATAGCCTTTTCTCTGTTTTTTTTCTCCGGGGTGTTCTATCAACATTTTTTTTATAAGTTCTTGCAGATTTCAATCTAGTTAGCTGTTGTAATGCCAACTGAGCTTCTATTGTTTTTACAGTTTTATGATCATCTGGAATGGTCTTAATAAACTGATCATCAGCCTGTTCAACATTACCTTCTAAAATGTTCAATAATTCTTCTTTATTTAAAACTTCTTGTCTAACAGAGCCATTATTGTTTTCCATATTGTCGGAATGTAGCTCATCACTCAAAGCACTGAGCATGTTCTTAGATGCATCAAGCTCATCAGCCTGACCTTCATTTTTATCAAGTTCATTTGTATCATTTTCATTTCTCTCAACTAATATTTCTGTTTTAAAAGTTACCTGATCACTAGACTCTACAATCGTTTCAGGAATTGATCCTTCAGCTTGTGGAATAATTTCTTCAATTATCTCTTCAGAGTGCCCAACAAATAACTCTGATATTTCTTCAGGAATTTTGGAAGCCAACTCTGGGATGTTGCCAATCATTTCAGCTTGGTTTTCTATGTTAAGGTGATTATCTGCTTCAGTAGTGGATAATACAGTCTCAGCACTAGGCTCAGTAGAGACAACAGTTTCTATATACATTGGTCCACTTACTTTATTGGTATCAACAGGCACATGCATATGATCTGTTGTGCTGTCAACCTGTATCTGATCCTGAATGGTGGTCTCGGCCACCGCCACTAAATCAGAGTTGGCCATGGCACCAGTTTCGGCGACACCGTTCGGCTTAGATATTTCGTCTGCCGCACTCGAAATACAAGCCGTACCATCGTTCACATTAATTAACATTTCCTCGGTTAACCCTTGCACCACAGACTCTTCCACAACTTCCATAGTTTCTATTTAGTTTATATATTATAACCTATTATGCATAAATAATCATACAACTCTTAATAAAAGTAACAAAAAATAAATTTCTTAGAAGTTCACATAATGTCTTTCATTGCCACTGTAAATCTGCTAATGTAATATGCACGCAGCCTATTATTATATGATTTTTAAAGGTTTCACTTTACTTAACTTCCAATCAAATAAGTAAAACTCAAGCTAAGTTTTTTTGCGTCCATTTTAAGCTTGTACGTTGTACGTTGGGTATCTTTACGTTCTTAAACATGTTATTTGTTGTTTCCGTAAAAAGAAAAGTATTTTGTAATTCAATCGTAACAAAGACGCTTTTGCAATAACACATCACGAAAAATAAGTGAAATTATGATCAAACTTGTTGACGTACAAATGCCATAGAGAATCCAACTCGACTAATCTAGTGTCGCCATGTAAAAAAAATATTCCTGATTATTATCTTGACTCATAAGGTACACCAACATAATAATGTTATAAAGGGAATCAACAAACAGATTTGTATTCTCTATGGAACCTCAGAAATGTCTCAAATCATAGTGCCTCTACATGCTCGGGCTCTCGGCCGAATGTTTCGGTCGAAGGCGAATGCAACCTAGTATGGTGCCTCTACATGCTCGGACTCTCGGCGACTCGGCGACTCTCGGGGGAATGCACCCTAGTACACGCTCATTCGAGACAGACTATATAGAGAAAATTTAAGCCAGACCAGAGACAATTTAAGATTTTTCAGGTAGTTTGGGTGAGTTAAACGGTGTTTTAAATAGCTTTGGTTATTGAAACTATTTAAGACACTTTTTAAATAGCTTCACCCGAAGTGAAATTATTTAAGACACCTTTTAAGTCACCCAAACTACCCAACAAAGCATAAATTGTCTCTAATCTGGCTTAAATTTTCTCTATATAGTCTGTCTCGAATGAGCGTGCACTAGGGTGCATTCACCCGCGGCCGATACATTCGGCCGAGAGCCCGAGCATGTAGAGGCACTAGTACACGCTCATTCGAGACAGACTATATAGAGAAAATGTAAGCCAGACCAGCGACAATTTAAGCTTTTTCAGGTAGTTTGGGCATTGCATTGCACACCGTGTGTCCGCTACATCCAGCCATGCCGGAGTGCCGGCGGACTGCCGTGACCGTGCGTTTACATGCTCGGGCTCTCGGCCGAATGTTTCGGCCATGTTAGTACACGATGATTCGAGACAGACTATATAGAGAAAACTTAAGCCAGACCAGAGACAATTTAAGTACTTTTTCAGGTAGTTTGGTTGAGTTAAAAGGTGTCTTAAATAATTTCACTTCGGGTAAAGCTATTTAAAAAGTGTCTTAAATAGTTTCAATAACCAAAGCTATTTAAAACACCGTTTAACTCACCGAAACTACCTGAAAAAGCTTAAATTGTCTATGGTCTGGCTTAAATTTTATCTATATAGTCTGTCTCGAATGAGCGTGTACTAGGGTGGGCCGAATCATTCGGCCGAGAGCCCGAGCATGTAAAAGCACCATGAATGAGGGGTTTACGTGCGAATTGGACTGGCCCAGCCTGGCAGTCCAATTCGCACTTATTCGTTGAAAGATGCGCAGCGCTGCGGTGTAGTGCATACATTGTACTCGAATTTTAAAAATCGCCGCCATCTCGTATGTCATTTTTAGTAATGAATAGTTAATATTTTATACATTGCCGCAATTCTCAATTGTTTGTTACTGTAATTTGGTGCAATTCGGACTGCAAGGGGGTAGGCGGAGCTAGCAGGATGTTGCCGTACGGCACACATCCGGCAACGACATTCACGGTACTTTATTACGTGCCGGAGGTGCCGGCGGACTGCCGTGAATGAGGGGCTTAACTCACCAAAACTACCTGAAAAAGCGTAAATTGTCTCTGGTCTGGCTTAAATTTTCTCTATATAGTCTGTCTCGAATGAGCGTGTACTAGGGTGCATTCGCCCGCGGCCGAAACATTCGGCCGAGCCCGAGCATGTAGAGGCAGTATCACAGTACAATAATCAGCAACCCAATAATCCACAATCAAAAAAATGGCCACGAATTATTGGGCTGCCGATTATTTGGCTGCCTTTTATACGGACTCTCAAATTCTCAATAATGTCGACGAGGCAGTATGGCCTTATGGTCTTAGCCTGTCCGAATGGACGAATATAAAAAAAAATCTCAATAATGTCAAAAAGTCAATCGTACTAAACAACGTCGCTTTCGTAATTTTCGCATTTTGTGGATTTTTTAAATATCTGAATCCATGTTAGCAATATTATTATTTTGTATGTTTAAACTGCAATCAAAGCGAAGTACTTTTTAACAATGAATATCCTACCTAAAAAAAGGCAAGTGTTTATTTTTGTTTAGAAACAACCGTATCGTTTTGTTTTACACTCAGAATCTGATATTTTGAATAAATAAAGTTAGCTGTTAATGGGCGCATTTTTATTTTGTTGTCGTTTTTTTTTTCGCGTCTGATTTGAATGAAATTTGGTGGGTAGGAAGAGTTCCTTATTCTCTTCAAGATAGACCCAATTTCCCAGTATGTCCCACATTTTTTTCCACTGAGTTACGAAATCGTATGGGATTTTCGTTACTCAGTGGCAAATTAGTACAATTTTTTTTGTCGCACATTGAGATTTCGTATTTATCTAGCGTAGAAACAAATTTCGTACAAATCTGACGCGAAAAATAAAACGTCAACAAAATAAAAATATGCCCTAATATCTTGGCACCGCCAAAACCTGTAGACATCTGGATTGTTTTATAATGGGCTTTTCACGCAGTTAACAGATTCTTTTACACTCCACAAATATTTTTCAAACCTGTTTTCTAGGTACAGTCAGCTGCAGAGATAATGGACCCCTTGCATACAATTTTTCTATGCAAGGGGGGGTGGGGTCCGTTATCTCTGCAGCTGATCGTACAATTCCAGTCAGATGTCTGTATCTTTTGTATTACAACAATGCAACAACTTTACCATAGGAATAAAATAAGTGATGTTTGTTTTCAGATGGCATGTAAGGACAAAAGAGAATATTGCCAGAGTGAGAAGAGATGAAGCAGAAGCAGCAGAAAAAGAGAAAGAAGAGGTACTAAGAATTGAAACTGCAGATCGAGAAGCTAGACTAAGCATTCTTAAACATAAGAGTAAACAAAAATTACTAGAACTAGGCATAAGCGATCAAGAGCCTGTACCTGAGACATTACAGCCTCAACCACAAGAGCATATCAATTTATTTGATGATTTAGAACATGCTGTTAAATCAACAAACAAAGATCATGATAAAGAAGTTAAAGAAAAAAAGGAAGAATATGAAAAGAAAATTGGTTATCTAACTTATCTGGGGCAGGATACAAATGAAGCACTCAAAAAGAAAAATTGGTATGAGGTATTACCAGATGCTTCTAGATTTAAAAGGTCCAGTGAGATCAAGGATACATATGATAAATTGGTACTAAGAGACGAAGATGGCAAACCAAGGATAAAACAAACTGATGTTAAGGATGGAGAAGTTGCTTGGAAGGCAAAGCAAAGGTTAGACCCAATTCAGAAATTTATTAAATATTGTCCTGGAAAATGTATTGCGACCAAGAGTAAAAGTTCGAATATAGAAAAGGTCAGAAGTAGTCCAGAAAAAAAAAGTAAAAATAAACACAAAAGTAAAAAGCACAAGAAAGACAAAGATGAAAAACAAAAAAAGCTACTAAAGCTTAGAGAGGAGCGCCTGAAGCGTGAACAACAAGAGAAAGTGAAGACAGAGATGTTCTTGAGTGGTCTTAATCCCACAACTACACAAAAGTCACCGACCGTTGATACTGGTGTAACAAGGGTTAAACCAAAATATAATTCCCAATTCAATCCAGAGCTTGCCAGGCAAAATTATACTTAGTGGGAAGCATGAGCTGATGTTATTTTTAGAATTCTTAATGTTTTTACATTGCAGATAATAATTTAATTTAATTACATATTTATAAATTAATAATTTTGTTTCATAAATTGTCCAATCAATCCGATTTTGCACTTGTACTTGCAAAGTACTACAAATCTGGGAAATAATAACACTATGATGAAAATAACTGAAGTAAAAGTTTATTATCATAATTTGTATCAAAATTTATTTCAGGTAATATAGTTTATGGAATATATTAAATACTATTTGTTAATCTTAAATTGTAGTTTTTTTTCTTATGCAAGTATAAATCCATAGCATTATTTATTTCTGGAATGTTTGTGTCAGCATGGCAATGGGGAGTTTGTCCTCAATCTTATTGTAACTGTATTTAAAAGTCTCACAGAATATTTCTAACACTCTTCCAACCATGGCACCCTCACAAGATCCATCTGATGATTTTGATCTGAAAATATCAATAACCTTTTTCAACACCACAGGGAACATAACTTACTATACCTCGTTTTCTTAAAGATTATTTAGAAAATATTTTTCATCAATTATTTCAGAATAAATTACTTGTGTCCATTGTTAATGTTAAGGTTGGTTAAGGTGAAGAAAATAAGAGGCAAACATGCCAGTTTTAAAATTGTTTTCGTGAAAATTGCACGTTTGCACGATTTTTGTGATCCTAAATAAAACCATGTTATTGATTCCGGCGCGGGCGCCAATGCCTTCGCAACGCCACTGGCTCTAGGGCATGTAGAATTAGAATTAGAATAGTATTCTGCGAACCATGGTACATGTAGATGTTATTGATAAACTAAAAGACAGAAACACATGGTACACTGTCAGGGTATTGCAGGAACTTCTTAAACATAGGTAAGATATCAGCTTCTCTTGAAAACTAGAATTTTAGGCATAGCAAAAATTTGAGTAGAAAAATTTACCTATAGGTAGCAATAAAATTTCGTGATAAGTTTATGTAATCACGATATTGGATTGTATGACAATCCCGGGATCTATAATGAATCCCGGTATTGCTCATACAAAAAATCCCGTGATTGCATGTATATTAATATGTATACCTACATTTCGGAACTTATTCCCGGGGCGAAGGTTCAAAATGGAATGCTGGTGAATGCATATATTTATGTAGCTAACATTACCAAATCGATCCACTTCAACCAACATAACATTGGTTGATCCTCAATAATCCTCATTACTTACTTATGTCAATAGATAAATTTCAAACAGACCTGTTAGTATTAGTAGGTACACATTCGTTATAAAATAGCTTAACGCTCGTGATAAACTCCCGTACATTTTGGCTTGGACCAGTAATGTGAAAAAAGTCAACCTAATATTGAAAAGTTGAGTTCATTAACCTTTTCGAAGCCATGGTAAATACAAACAAACGCATTCACTCGGACGCCACGTCACCGAAGTGTCAAAACTGAAGTTGAACTTATGAGTGTTAATTAAAGTCTATGTATGTGGTCTTATTGTGGTCCCATTAATCCGTCATTAAACTGCGGTGCCAATATAATTACAGTCTTTGGCGCTTATGTCTACGTTTCTTCACCTTAATCCCTTGTAATAAGGTGAAAATGTGTACATATTAATAAACTCGACTGTGTACTGTAAACTGTAAGGTCACTCGGGATAATTGCCACTATGGATTTATTGCATCTAGGTATTCGAGTTCTTTCTTAAACGTTAGTTACTACAGTCAAGTAGTTTCCGTCATCTAGGGATGAAGGACTGAACTACTTCGAGGGCAACATGTAACATAGATTGCGTTTTGACGAATCGTATTGTAATGATCGACCATTATTCCATTAATGAAATTTAGTGCCTGCAGTGTGCAGGAGCACACTGCAGGTTACCTCCTGGTAACCTAACAAAATCCACTTAAATCCCTGTTTTTCTTTAGATGTTAGATAATAATTACTAATCAATATAAGTTTACTGAAACGTACATAGGTACCATTATTTTGTTTTATAGTTGTTTTATAGTTTTGGAAAAAAGTCAATAACAATTTCTAGGTTATTTTTTTTAACTTGGCAAATGCGTCTGTGACTTTGAGGTAATTGCGTCTGTGCAACGCATTTGTCCCAATTTCAGTGAACATCAACCTTTTCACCGGTACGTATTTTTAACAGTAGGTATACAATATTACAATATGTATATTACTTATATATTATTTTAACTACCCTCTTTTCGTATCACTCTAGAATACAATATTTGGCTATTGGAACGTATATTGACTGAGATCATCATCATCTTAACCCTGTGAAAACGAGTGTTGTAAAGGGCTCGAAACGTAGGGTCATGGTGTTAATAAACGCGATTAATCCGTTCTAAAGTGTTTTATTTCAATGAATACTTTTATTTAGTGGATAAATGAATCAGTGGTAAAAGTGAAAATAAAAGCCATCAAAGCAATTTTTTATCTTAAAGACAAAAAGGTTTATATATAACAGCTCGAAATCAGGATTATATATAAATGCGTCTACAGATGAAGATGAAGGACGCAACTACCCAGATTATACTGTTTTCTATCAAAGGTCAATGTCAGCTATTTTTGATGCCTCGTGTTGATTTTTCCCCTTAGTATCAAACATGCATTTCAGGAAATTTTGAAATCTAAACTGTAACATTTCACCAATAATTTTTAAAAGACGCAATTAACCCTACTGGGCCAAACGCGTCTAAATATCCATATATTTTTAAACCTCTATATATCATTTCATTGAAGAGAAGAGTACCTATCGATTCTTTTGCTAAAAACTTACTTTACGAGTTATTTGGATGAAGTGTTGTAGAAGGCGCAGAGTGAAAGAATAATTCTATATATTGGTTCCATTTTTCATAAATTGAGTTTTAGGGACACTAGAAAATATTAAAAAAAACAGTGACGCGTTTATCCCGGTTGACCTTACTAGAATCTCTAAGATCTTGAAGAAACAAACCTTTCATATACTTACTTAGTTAAACTAACACTTTTCATATAGGTGCTCAGAAAACTAACAAATGTCTCAATATTATCCTTTCCTGCTTGGCGCATAAGTGTGTATATCCCCACCAAAAGTGGATAGCCGTCAATGTTTTCACCAGGTTTTCTTGCGATAAGGTCTCCTGAAATAACAATAAAAAATGGATGAAACTGATTTGGAATTGGTGGAGTAATAGAGGTATAAAGTCTAATGCCGATATTCATAAACGCTCATCAAACCTCCGTTAACTAATTGGTCGTTTCTGCTTATCTGTCAGTTTGACATTTGCGTTTGTCAAAAAGAGACGAAACATATTTTTCAGTCCTCCGGCCGGTAAGCGCCACTTTACGCAAAACTAAATTGCCGCCAGCCGGCTCCATCGGGCTGAAAAATAGTATACAAACCTCGGCCGGTAAATGGGAAAGCCTCGGATCACATGTTAGTCGACCTCGGCTTCGCCTCGGCCGACAATTACATGGAATCTGAGGCATTTCCCACTTAAACGGCCTCGGTATGTAATGTACTATTAACTAATATGGGTCTGTTAAGTTTTTTATGAATAAGGCGGTAATGCTGCAGAAAAGTTTTGAGATGTAATGTTACAATATTTCGTTTTTCGTAAACATATCGGTACCTAGTCGGTTATTCAAGTCGATCAAGACGGTACTGACTAAAATAACCTGTGGAGCGAGACTTGTGTCTTTTTACATGTAATGTTTTTGACGGGATTTTATATCTATTTGTACCCAGCCAACACAGATTAGCTGAATAAATTTTGCGTAAAAGCAATTCTTTTGACTTTAAGCTGGATAAAGTATTTGTATAACTTCTGTGTAAGCGCTTATACAGATGATATTCAGGCAATTTGGGCACAAAATATCTTGCTTCAATTTGGATAACATTTGATTAACAGCCACATAACAGCTGAATAAATGTACAACACACTGAATATCTTCTGCATAAATTCTGATTTTTCTTTAGTCCAGAAATTATACATCTTTTATGCAGTTGTTAATTTGTGAGTTCAGATATTCAAATGATATTCAAGATTCCGATCTCAGGAGTAGTTTTATAAAGAAATTATGCAAGTTAAAAAAGTATAAATGTATTTTTCATTGTGACGAGATTATTTTGTGTTACTTAGTTAACAAAATTCTAATATGGTCGCATTACGTCTTCAAAAATTTGGTACCTAAGTTTGGTAAATTGTTTCATATATTTTAAGTAAGTTTAAGGTGAATTATATAAACGCATGGCACTTTACTGTGAATTATCAATATGATTAATATAACATTTTTTGAGCGCCTTAAGATAAAGCTACAATTTAAAAGGTAAACAAATGTAAAATAATATTTAAATTAAATTATCTTTACTTTTTATCAAATTTCAGTCCCAGCAAATAATGAGAATCAAATTTTGTATGACCGCTTATGTTTCCTACACACTAAACAAAGTGTTTCATAAGATAAATGTTGAGGATTTTTATAAAAAGAGGTTATGTCGAACGTTAGTTAATGGCGGACGGCCAATTTGAATAAAAGTGTCTATTTCAGTGATTATGTAGCTTATTTCACCATAATAGTTCACATGCGACTACATATCCAGAAATTATTTGGTTTAAAGTACAATAATTATACATTTCTCAGAGAAAGGTCTTAAATTACATAATTCATAATTTTTTTCCATGAATCATTTACGCTTTTGTTATTATTTTTCTGAGGAGGCATATTGTTGATGCAGCATTTATCACTGTGACACAAAATGGTGAAATATCTGGATATAAACATACGATATCTTCAACTAACCAGTTATTTGCTGCTTAAGATACCCACATTTGCAACTGATATTGTTTTAAGCTTAACATAAAGACAATTGTACGCTTATAGCGCTATAAGTTAGGTAAAACAAGGAGTTTATTTTCAATTATGCAGAAGTCAGCTGTGTAAAGAAGAAAAAATCTAAAATATTAAGCATCTGAATAAATTAGTACCATTTCGTACACTATGCAGCTTAAAGAAAATATTTTGTCTAATATTCAGCGTTTTGCTGTTTAACTGCTTTGCTTAAATATGTTATACAGGAAAATGCAAAAAATTCAGCTACTGTGCAGATAATAGCTTTTTCAATTACTTTTATTTGAATATCGCTTGTTTAGCAGATTCTACTCTTGATTACTATTCAGCTTGAAAAAATACCGCGAACTTTATACAGAATTTAGTAAGCTTACAACATTATTTTAATTTAAGAACTCTCTTATTCAAAATAAAGCCATAACGTCAGCTGTGATACAAAAGTAATAAAGCTTGACACTGCTTATTGTGGTATATTTTCGCTTCTATCTGGCTTATGTGTTGGCTGGGTAGGCAGACTTTTTTAGGGTTCCGTACCAAATTGGTAAAAAAAAGGAACCCCTATGGTCGACTCTGTCTGTCTGTCTGTCACATCATTAAATATCTCGAGAAGTACTTAAGCTACCGATTTGAAATTTGGTGTAGGTAGTTGTATACAAAGTTAATCCAGCCAGACACATTGAAAGAGAATTACTTAATTAAATATTGTAATTTATTTTCAATGAAAAATGCCCGATAGAAGAGGGGGCAAAAATAAAAAGTAAAAATAAAAATTTGGTTTACGTGATAAAACAATATCAAGGAAAAACAAACTCTTATACTAACTCAGTGCAAACTAGTGACCCAATATGTCGATACATGTGGCTGACGTCAAATTTCTACTTCTAGGTGAAGTTGCAACATAAAGTTTGTACGGAACCCTCGGTGCGCGAGTCCGACTCGCACTTGGCCGGTTTTTAATACAGGCATCCGATATTCATACTGACATCGACGTATATTGTACCTACCTGTAGGTATAATATTTGCATGAATTACCTACATACGTAACTTTGTAATCGTAAAATGTATTTATATGGATTACTTTTGCAGTTGATATGATGGAGCTTCTGGGCCTGCTAGAAGTAATGTACCTTAGAGTTTTGATGATCTGCGAGTGAGTGAACAAACTAAGGAACTTTGACGATCGATAGTTCTTAAACTACAAGTGCAAATTAAATGTTATTAAGAATATATCTGTTATGTTATAGTCAGCATATCACTGAAACTTGGTTCTAGTTTTAAGTTGTTTTAACCAGCGCGAAATTACAGGAGGTTGAAAACGGCCTGAACTGCTTAGAGAAACGGCCGTGCCTTTGTTTTGTTCCACTTGTTGGGGCACTACCGTGCCCCCAGATACTGGCTGGACATTCGGGCGAGTCTCAGGTGAGAGGATTTTGCATAGATCTAGCTAGCTGAATCTATAGCTGAATCTAGACATTTGATAAGATTTCAGAAACTGCAATTAAGCCCGCATTGCGGTCCCCAGAACATGACACTTGTCATTGCAGGTAGCTAAATAAACGTGGATAAATGTTCAAATACTTATATAGGGTCACTTCACGTCTATACAGTCGAGAATAGCTCGAGATGTTTTATTATCTTGGAATACGTTCTCGCCGGCTATGTAAATAGTCCGATTAACGATTGAGGATAAGTTGTCAATTGGTACAGTAGGTAACTTACCTTTCTTGAACGAAAAAGTTTAGATCGCCAGTTAATGTCTCACTGCGCCGCCGCCTACGTAACTACATGGAAGTTTGATTATTATAAATATCCAATATCCCATTGAAAAAAACATACCAGTAGAAGTACAAAATTGCATTTTGCCCAATTGGGATATCAGTAACGTAGCGCAAACGCGACCCACGTCAGCAAGGTTGAACTCCGTAGCGGTCCGTATGTAAATCTTGTCGAACGGCTCGTAAATGCCACATCGCACTAAGTAGTCTTCCAAGTACTTCAAAAGTTCAGATGTCACTTTTTGCTTTGACTCTGGATCGTTGGATTTTAATTCGTTTAGCAATGCTCTGTAAAATAAAACACAGATTATATTCGTTTACCTACAATTTGAAAATATTAACTATTGTATGTATGTAGTTGTAGACTTGTAGTTGACATTGCTTTTTTGTTCTTCTAGTTTTGGGAACTTTTCAAAGCCCAACAACTTAGAGGTCAAAGACCTTTTTATACAGCCTCTAGTGGATCTAGATGAATAGCGGAATCTAATGTGGAGTGAGGTGATAGAGAAAACTCTAAAATCAAAAGGGGGTACGTAAAGAAAACTTTACCTACCCCCTTTTGCAGTCAAACCCGAAACGGGTGCCTAATCACACCCACAGAGCGCGTCGCCTCGCGAGGAAATTCTAGCGCGAAGCACCTCCACCTTTGTAGACTTGCCACTCTTGCCAGGTGTCCAGGTGAAATGCGCCGCGCCCGAATTACCTCGGGCGAGGCACGTTTACACAGATGAAGCTTATTGGCCTATAGGCGTTAAAGAAAAATCGTTTGTTGATGTTTGTTTGAAAAATAAAAACAAATCCTTACTCATTCATCGTCTGCAGAGAGGCTTCCAAATGCGCAGAATCAAACTTCGCCGAGCTATTTAACTGATACGCAATATGCCTTCTAAGGATTTGCAGACTCCCAATCAGAACAATGGCATCTGTCAATTGCTGAAAAACTTTCTGCCCCTTAGTTATTGCGAGCTCCGTATCTTTCACATGAGCATTTAAAGTGTTAACACTGATTTTTTCATGACCCGTTCTGAATATACTCTGCACGGTGTGTAGCTGGTTTTTAATCATGAACGCGTACAAGGTGTCCAGACCGTGCAGACCCACGACTCCTATAGCCTCGTTTAGTTTTGCGAAAGTTTTGGTGTTCACGACTTCAGCTTGACTTTTGATGTCGTACCATGCGGTGCAAATGCTGATGTAGCAGCAAACTCTGCAATGGAAAATGAATGAAAATGACTTATTCTACATAAGTACCTAATATTGGCAAGTGCATACTCCATTTAAATTACAAATAGCAGTACAATTGGCAGTATTTATGCACGAGTTATCACTCGGAGATTGGCAATTGACGCACCTGTTTTCAGGATAAAGTTATTTAAAACATGCAGATACCGGCGGCGAGAAACACCCGTGCGGTCTACCCGTATTGACTGGACACAAATGGCTGGAGGTTTCCTCCAGCATCATTACGAAGGATTTTACAGGCTAGGGTGAAGTATAAAATAACAGGTACCTTGCATCTGTAAGTTGGACAATTTGTCTCGCGAGGCTGCCCATGAAGCCAGCGGAGGGGCTGTACAGCGTCACTCCTTTACGCAAACTGATCTCTTTGGCAACACTGTCTACTATAATAGCCGACACCTACAAACACACAAATAAGTTAAACCCGTAGATATTGGTAGTTCACCAGAGTTGAGGTCACGCACATAACAACATTGTCACGTAATGACATCGGGATTTGTAATTGTTCTTTTTTCATACCGATGGAAAGATCAACAGTGAATTGTAAGATAGACCAAAAAGTTTTTATACCTATTAAAAATACATCTTGAAGTGTTTTCATTGACTTTTTTTCGTAATCAGTACTTCATGTAGCTGTCTGTGTAATCATTCACCTCAACACTCGTGAAACTACATATATATGAAACCCTCACAAGACTTACACTCGTAACGTAAGACTGGTAAGAGAAGTATGGGCACAGCGGATGCGTATCGTTTAGTGTGGTAGGGCACAACACAACGAATGTCGTCTCGCTCAAATCTGGAGCCGATCCCATCTGGGGAAGTACCTCCACCTTACAGAAAACCGCAGTTTAATAACACTAGACCCTACTCTGTGGTGAGTAAGGTCGCCAGAGCTCCAAGAGGATTCACTGTGTTGACAGCTAAAGGGGCAAGCTTTGTTCCGTGGGTCCCCAGCGGATCCTCCTTTTTTTAAAGGGATGGCAACGCGCACATAACACCCCTGGAGTTGCAGGCGTCGATAGGCTACGGTGACCGCTTACCATTAGACGGGCCGTATGCTTGTTTGTCACCGTCATAGTATGTATAAAAAAGGCCTATAATATTTTCAACATAAAAAAACTATTTCTAAGTTGCTACAACAGTGAATGCAAAATATCTTACAGAATCTTACGGTTGGTAACATATAAGGGTTATCCAATGAAATATTATTAAACATAATAAATTTTAAATCGCTAATAAGTATACATTCACTTATGCCTTTGGGCATAGCCACTATAGTACTTAAATTCATCCTCTTGATGTACCTGTTTTTGCCAAATCCGTAAGCCATGCATGTTTATGTAGTCTTGAATGTATTCCAGCGACCTCTTGTAACCATCCATACTCTCTGCCAACTTCTGCAGTCGAGACAACAATGTGTTAGGAGCTAGCGGTTTTTTAGTTTGAGGTTCGAGGAACTCGACGAACTTCTTGCTTATGTGGGTGTCAAGCTCTTTGAGCAAGCCTTCTTCCAACAGTTCTGCTGGGTCCACTCTGATCACACCTACAAGCGTTGAGCGCATGTCCAAGATACCTTGAATTAAAAATAATTTATTTGAAAACCGTGAGCATAGAGTTAGTTATGTCCTGCGTCCGGAAGCTCAAGGCCAAAAACAAAAACATAAAACTTCAATGGATACCCTCTCATATTGGTATTGGTGGCAATGAAGTTGTGGACCGACTAGCGAGGGAGGCATCCTCGGAAGGTACGATGATACAGGTGGTGCCCTTTTTTACCGAGGCATTGGCGCAGGTTAGAATACACTGTAAGAACCTATGGAAAGAGTTTTCGATAAGCGGTCCCAGGAAAAGGGTATCTGGTACAGGACGATTCAACCTGAGCCGTTACAATCGCCATGGATAAGCCAGTCTTCTCTAAAACGCCAAGATATTGTAATAGCGATGAGACTTCGCTCCGGACACATTCCAACAAATAAGTTTAAATTTCTGATGAAGAAATCTGATAATCCCAACTGCCCACACTGTGGAGTCATTCAGGACGTGTACCATGTGTTGATGGAGTGTGTTCGAGGGGAACCTCGTCGCTTATCATATGAAATAGGATACTGTAATCATTTATTATCCTATCCAGAGTCGGATGAATCTAAATTATTGTATAGTTTATATAAAAAATGTATTTAGTTTATTAAGTTAATATATATAAGACACCGTATGGAGCGGCATGATCGTTTACCGACCAAGCTCCTTAAAATTCAGATTAAAAAAAAAAAAGCGATATATGCCCATAGCAACTTAAGTAGTTACTCTTTTTCCTGACTGTTACAACTTCTGACTGCTCGCGTCTCCCGTATCGAGATGGCTTAGTGGCATTGAGCAGTCAAATGTAGGCACTCACATAATTATAGCTACGTGAAATAAAACAGATATTAGGTACATATAAGGAACGTTTTTTCGTCAGATTTACCTGTCGTAAAAGTGGACGCGGAATGTGTAAGCCTGGCGACCTCCATTCTGTGCTCCAGCTGGGCAAACTCCTTTAGCCTCTCCTTATCCAACCTAGTCGGTATTTCCTTAATAGTCCACGTCTGTAAATCGATGATTTTCTCAACTATACTAAATACCATCTCCGGTATAATCTGTAGCACCTTTTGAATGTATATTATTAGCTCATTGCTGTAATACTGTGATACGGACACAAGGTCATCACTGTGAGCCTGGTTTATTCTTAGAAGCGGTATTTCCATGGCACTTGCAAGCTTAAGGAACAAAGCTCTCAGTCTACTTGTGACTGCCGGATTGTCTTTTATACTTTCTTGCATAAACTGTGTGTATGAATCGATTATGCACCAAGCATAACTTACATCCGCTGCGATTTCCAGGGTTACCAAAGAGTCGTCTTTCAAAGATGCAGCTCTGAGCGCATTCTTTAGCGCGTCTTTAGTTTCTGAAAGAAACTGTACAACTGTTGAAGTGGTTTTAATACTATGGAACTCTTCAACTTCGTCCAACGCCTTTATAAGCTGCGTAATTTTCTTCATAGATTTTGTGCTGATCGAGTCTCCAACTGATTTGATCTGATTTGCAATATTGGTGAACCATTGCTTCAGTTGGTCATTCCCTTGAACTTTGGCGAAGGATTTGTCGCCGGAGAACAGTTCTGCTAGATTATTCAAAGCTTCCAGTGCCTCAGCTTTGCTAGTATTCCAAGTCTCATTTCTGCTGTCCAGTAATCTGTTGAGCATTTCTCTGACTTTCAATTCTAATTCAGCAGTGCTTATAAGTAGCTCCAAAATTTTCTGTGAATCGTAATTGGATTCTTTTATAACTAGATCCTTTAGTTGCTTGCTTTTTTTATTGTTATCGTAAAAAATCACGTTGCTATTATGCAAAAGAAGCCAGCGTAAAACGAAGTTGGAATTTATTAGTAAATTTAGTATTTTGTTAATGTTATCCAGAACAAAATCGTCTGTCATGACCCCTTCTTTTAATAGCTGATGGGTTTTGTTGATGAGCATAGGTACAGCACTTCCTCGTTTAGAGAACACCTCTTTGACCATTTTACTGTTGCACGTGTTGCTCAATGCGGATTTCGCCGCTTTAAAGTTTTCCCAATAATCTATAACATTCATAGTGACTCCCATGTAGATAGGGACGATCCAGTTGCTTGGAAAGAACTTGTCGGCTATCTCTCTTATTTTGGAGACATCGTTATGGAGGTACTGTGGTATAAAGAAGAGACAGACTACGAGCATGCTAGCCTGTGTGGCGAGCGCGGAAGCTTGGTGTTCAGGCATTGTGTACACGGCTAGTTGGTTGTAAATGTCCTCTGATCTCAACTTCCCAACCACCTTTTCAATAAAGTAGGGATGGATATTAATACGCCTAAAAAACATTATTTAATTTAAATTTGGTCATAAGTCATAACATAACTCATAATAAATATTGGTAGGAAGACATTTGATAACAATAAAATAATTAAACTATTTCATATATCCCTAGCTATTTATATTAGAATTCAGGTAATTTTGTGTAGACGTTCCTCGTAGTCAAGACTTCGCGCGCTCATATTGACTCAGCGAGGCACGGCACGACTGCAAAGGTCGAGCTGCTTCGCGAGGCAGCGCGCTCTATGTGGACTCACCTACTGACCGAGGATCTGCCTCACGATGCTGCTCACTCAGTCGGGACCCAGCTAATTTGGCAGTCCCGCGCATTCGGGACGTGATCACTTTAACAGTGTTCTGTTCTGTCTTTTGTAGTAAACACATTATCATACCGCGATCAGAAGTCGATTCGAAAGTACTGTTAGCACAACAGTAGATATAAAGAATAAATATAAGTCAATCTGGGATAAATTCATAATGTAGGTAAGTGCAGCAGATACTTATAGATATTAGATTTACAACTCTTTTCTTGGTAAATGCTGGGTAATTTGTTTTATAAAAAATATAAAATCATTCAAGTATTTGACAACTCTCTCATTATTATTTACACGATTTTCATTTCATTGAAGCTCGACTGAATCGGGACCACCCATCAAATAGTTATTTATTATACAAGGGGGCAAAGTTGTTGTTTAACTCTCGGGCTTATATTGAGACCCGAGCAAGCGAAAGATTCCAAAATTGAGCCACGAGCGTAGCGAGTGGTTCAATAACTGGAATCTTGAGCTTTACGAGGGTTTCAAGGCACGAGAGTTGAACAAACTTTGCCGCCGAGTGTAATACAACATTTTTCCCCTCACTATTGCGAGGAAAATACAGACTACATACGATTATAAATCTTATCCACTTGTCACAAGAAACCATCAAAAATCAATTTCAAAATTTGTCATAGAGTAGGTACGCTCCTGGTACTTAGATAATGCCAACAGCTTACCAAGTGCGGGATAAGACATGATCACATGACCAATTTAAGGTGACCTCCGATTGCGCATATTTACTATGCGGCATATAGGACTCACTTATACTGGACTGGTGGTAAGTGATAGGAATTAGATTACTTTGCCCCACATGTGGATAAAATGCGTTTTTCCACGCTAGTTTTAAAGGACAAAACAGCGCTTTCCGAGCTAGTGAGGGGAAAATTAAATTTGTTGAGTATAGGTACAATTCTAAATGTAAATATAATAATTACATTTCTGTTTATCATGTATTTCATTGAATTTGGTAAATATAATGTACTTTTTCCCAAGTTTTAGAATTTCTTCGTAAGGAAACAAGCATTATCATGTATCTGCACACTGTACCAGTGACAATGTTATTTCTTGTATTCAATTATAAATAACGTACATATATGCTCAATCATACTCTGATTGCGGTTTGATAATACAAAAGTTGCTTACCCGAAATATTCAACAGGATAATCTGCAGGCCTCTTCCTATGTAACTGGTCATATCCCGTGTCGCGTAGTAGCTTGCACACGTCGTCTACGTTAGACTGGGACTGGCTGGTGCTGTAGCGGTAGAAAGCTACGAGCAGACGCTCGCGTATCATGCCTGGTATGTAAAGGTCGCATAGCAGTAGCATAGAGCCGTACAAGTAGAGAGATTCACACTGGAAATTACGTTGAATTATTTTAGAGCTTAGCACAAACAAAATCAAATATTAGACAAGTTAGAATTTTACTTTTTTTATTTAGATAGGTACTTATATTAGGTAGTAAATAAAATAAGTATTTTTTAAATTACTTCCTTAGATAATTTTAATCATGATACTAATAATGAGGGGATGTAAAGTTAGGGGGCGGACGCGGTGGGCGCGGTAAGAGACAGCGGATCTGTCAGAGGGCAACGGGGAGGAAGCGGTGGCGGTCTCATTGGACATAGCCAATGCCTTCGGCTCCCTCCCATACACGGTAATCGGGGAGGTACGCACTCTGTTATCATGAAGTGCCTCTGTACAGTCAACCAATTGGAACGCTAGGCACTCTAGAACCAAGTCAAAATGACAAGCAGCAAGACATTTCTTATGATCTTATTTATAGCGTCGACGGAAGCTATGGTTCTGGGGACTGAAACAATGGCGGGTGCGACAGACAGGACACCCAGATTGAGGTGGAGGGCGAAACTGTCCGGGTCAGGGCTCACATACAGTGCCTGAGCCTCGCCCTGGGTGGGTCCTAGGCGCTGGAACGACTGCTGCCTAATCTGGGTGGCCCAAATGCCCCATGCAGGCGCTATACGCAGGGGTGGTAAAGAGCATGGCCTTCTATGGGCCAGCCATTTATCATTTGACAGAGCACATGAAACGCCTGCTCTGTCGCCTGCAGAGGGTGGCGGGCCAGAGGCCTACCGCACCACCTCTCACGCCACTGTATGTATTCTCGCTGGCAACCCGCCGTGGGAGCTGGACGCGCAGGTACTAGCCGAAAGATATAAATGGAGGGCAGAGGTCAGGAGGAGGAACCAGTCCCTGGACCCAGAGGGCACGAGGCTGGCGCGGGCAGCCGGCCGCCCAATGGAGGGATTTGGAGGATAGCCACTATGGTCATCAAACTATAGGGGCTATCCTCCCAAAGGTGGAGGAATGGGTGGGGAGAAAGAAGGGGGCATGCACAGGCCCACGCGTCGTCAGGGGAGAGATTGGTCTCTCCCCTGACGACGCGACCCTGACGGGTTTCCGGTCTCTGCCTCTTTAGTGCCCCAACTTAACGCCAGGGCCTCCTGCAAGGCGTCGTGGTGACATGTTCGCGATCAAATGGCGCCTTTGTAAACGGTACAGAGGGCGAAACGCGAGAGTGGGGTTTAGTGGGTAGGGTCATTGCATTTGATTACACAACTTATGTTGCTTACAACAAACACTAGATGTACTTATTTCTGACTAGAAATTTGCTTAAGAATCCTGACATTCAAGTTTCACAGCTTGTGTCTTGACAGGTCATGTATGTTAGCCCCATGGTGAAAAGAAAAAAGTAAATAAAAAATATACAAACCAACAGTTGTTTTCCTTCAACATCTTTCATGACAGTTTCTATGTTTTGCTGTATAAATGCTCCATCATATAACTGCTCTACAAATGAGTTTAGATCTATTATGTATTGATGTATATTTTCAAATAGTAAGTAGAAGCGGTTTATTATTTCCAAATACTTTTCTTTGAGGTCATCATCCAAATCTTGAAGTTTCTGTAAAAATAAAATAACAAATTACTAGTCACAGAACATATTTATATACCTACTTGCAAATTAACATTTGTTTCAGTCAACATAAAATGACTGTCCATTTGACAATAAATATATTACCAATAATATATTGAAAACCATAGGCTCAAAGGAACCTAAAATACTTTGTCATTCCGTCCCTTACATCTCAAATCTCTAGGGATGAAAATGGAGTCAGTTAATGTTAATCATAACACCCTTTGAGTCCAAAGCATTTGATATATTTTACTTGAACAGTAAATGCTAATAAAATTGTAGGATCATAAAATAAAACACCTAGAACATGATTATAGAACATTAGTGTTCCATCAAAATAGTTTATCTTTAATAGAATAGGCTTAATTAGGTCTAATTACCACATTCATGTTGATTTTCTTTTCCTGATTGTCTGCAATTTTGAAATATCCAAAATCTAAGATAACATCTTGGTACTTTTGCTGAAGTTCTTTGTTTTCTAAGCTGCAATTATCAAGAATAACTTGCACTGTTTAAAGATCAAATATTATTTATGGCCTAGGGCGAGATGAAGAAATTTGGTATAATTCCTGGACTTTTCTGGTTAAAAATAATATTTGTTTCTAATTCATAACACTATAATTTAGGTAAGTAGTTGAAAACTCTTATAGGGGTCTCAAGCTTTCCATTAGATTCTCCATTTATTAAAATGTACAACAGGACCTTTAGGCTCATGCACAAATCATGTGAGGTTTTTTTTACCAACCTTTTATGCATGAGGCCTTTATAGGAGCTGTATAGTTGCCCTCAATCTTATAATTTACATTAACTGAAATATTTCTCTAAGATATGAGTCCATACTTGCAACGAATTCTCAAGCAATTATGCTGCAAGAATGAAAGAACACAAGAAAAGTAAGTATAGCTAGGACTACATCCTAGACTGGACGACTAACACGTAACTAATATGTAACATGGATATGACTATATCCAGGTTTATTAAAATTACTTACAAAAAAATTGGTGGAATGTGATCCTTGAGCCTCAGAATTTCCGCTATTATAGCATTTCCATGTGAGACCAGCTTTAGCAAATTTTGAGCACAAAGATTATCTTCTGCCATGAAAACCCTCATCCTGTGATTCTGATATGATGATAAGTAGTGAAACTTGTAATGTTTTGAATTAGGTACGCTTTACGCTATGTACAGAATATACCACTGTACAATCAGAAAACTAGCACGATTGTTCATCTAGCCACATTTTATCATTGTGTACAGGATAAAGACGGGACGGGATTCGAAATAAAAGTAAACACAAATTTATAACTGTATAACGTTGAAGTCGAAATTCAACCATAATAAATACATACATTATGTCATATTTTAAAAGGAAAATACACTTACATATTGTCAACATGACAGAAGTGGGCTTCAGTGCTGCCATTACCAATTTAAGAAATTTCATTATTTATCCAACAATGTTTAAATATAGTAATAGTACAGTACAAGCAAGCGAGCGCAGTAACAGTAGGATAGAGAGCATCATACTGTCTTTATCTTACGATAGTATTATTACCCAGAAAAGGGATGAATATAGTTTTTTTGTCCTACTGTTACTGCAATGGTTGGCTTGTCAGACTATACTTAAATTTTGACCTTCCTTTTTTACCTTTCAACGACACATTGTTGTATCTCACCTAGGCAATGTATCTTACATACGATTCTAAGTTGTATATTTTGCTTTCAATAACTTATTTTATTACTAATAATAGTGAAACTAGCTACTACCTAGACACATTAATTATATTTTAAAAGATTTTACTTATTTGTGATAAAAGTGTTGCTTGACATATACATAATTATGTAAATCACATTAACGAGTATTTTTTTCTTAACTTGGTGGAAGATATGTTTGTTATGGTAATACTAAATGTATTTTTCGGATAAAAATAAATAAATCCACCCCTTTTTCTGCTGTCACTCATGTCACTGCCACTTCAGAGTTCAGAGTTGCAAAATTGAAAAATTACTACACGCAGTACACGGTGTACACGCATTTACTAACTATAAAATAGGGAAATATAACAGTAGAAATGTGGAAATATTGTAATAATTTTGGCTACTTAATTCAATAAAGAAACTTTATTCCATTATATCGTACGCTTCTAATTGTAAAAATAAGACATACTCTCTGTCAAATCAAAATAATCAAATTGTCAACTCTGTCAGTTTCAAGTGTTTCTTTCAACTCTCGTACGTGCACAATCTCGTTTCATGTTCATCGATTCAATTCAATATTCATTATCGGATTTTTGTTTGAGTGGACGACGTGCTATGTTGGGACAGATATATGATATTATTGACGTAAATTTAATAATGTAATAATTACGTTCAGAAAAATCTAGCTGCGCCAATGCTAAAAACTGTGGTTGTAGCGCTTAATATTTAATATGTACTGAATATTACATGGTTGTGTCAATAGTAGTACTTAAATAAACTGTCGAAAACCAAATAATACGAGAAATGGCACCACCAAATCCTTCTCTACTCAGCTATGAGACGCTCGTGCATGCCCTAGCCGGGGCTACGGTAAGTGCACCACTATTCCTGAGTTATCAAACTAATATTTTAAATTATAAATTTAAACTAATCTTATTACAATGTAATGGGTACTGTCTTGACAACACTGTAGGTAATTAGTAATTACATTAAATTGTATTCTTTCAGGGAAGTGTTGCAAGTATGGCTGCATTTTATCCACTAGATACACTGAGGACAAGGCTACAAGGTAATTATTTACTTATTTTCTATAATATTAATGTTTTTATTGTTTGTTGATAATTGTACCATTATTTATTTTCTTTATTTGCAGTTGAAGACTCAAATAAGTATCAAGGCTCTTCATCATGGGAACTACTTGTAAAACTTGCAAATGAGGAAGGTATTGAATCTTTGTATAGAGGTCTAGCTCCAGTACTTCAGTCTCTTTCTATTTCCAACTTTGTGTATTTCTACACTTTCCATTCTTTACGTAGAACTTCTACAAACTCATCAGCACTACAAGATTTAATGTATGGGGTTGCTGCAGGCAGTATCAATGTCCTTATTACTTCCCCACTATGGGTTGTAAATACAAGAATGAAGTTGGAGAAGAACTCATTTAACAGTTTGTTTGAGGGTCTAGTCTCAGTTTTTAAGAAAGAAGGAGTGAAAGGATTGTGGTCGGGTACAGTTCCTTCATTGTTGTTGGTCTCAAACCCAGCCATTCAGTTCATGGTGTATGAGGCCTTAAAAAGGCATCTAATGGCCAGTGGGCATTTCAAAAGCTATTATGCTGCTTTTCTAGTGGGTGCATTTGCTAAAGCCATAGCAACAACTGTCACATACCCACTCCAGCTGGTACAGATGAGACTGCGCTCTGGTACCAGCATGAAGCCTCTCTTCAAAGATGTAAAATCAAACCCATGGTTAATGTTCCGTGGTCTTGAAGCTAAATTACTACAGACCGTAATGACAGCTGCATTGATGTTTCTTATTTATGAGAAGCTTGTTAAGTTAGTATTTAGTATAATGAGGGTGAGAAGTAAACATAACTAAGCAACTGAAATTGTTCCGAAGTCAGATGTTACCATTTTGTTTGTGATATATGCACTTTGTGAGCCTATGTCAAAAATTCAAACAGCCATATGTACTGAGAAAGTCGTACGATACAATTGTGTCGATTTAAAACAGTTCCTTGTGTTTTCTATCAACACCAGTTGCGAATTTACAAGTACTTCGCACATGTATTGTAATGTATTATTACAAGACAGGATTTAGAATTTATGATCTTGTCACCCTTGAAATGATAAGAGCAAATTTATTATAATGATAATGAGCAAACATTTATGACAATGATTATTTAAATATTTTAGAATTCATTGTTTTATTATTTTTGGAAAACAATAAATACTAAAATGTAATATTTTAACAAGGTTCTATTGGAACACATTGTTATTTGTTTGACCTTATGAACTTTAATGACCTTAAACTGAGTAAAAATTGGAAATTGGTCATTGGAGAATAGAAGTAGTAAGTAAGGTTTAACATTCCTGTATATTGGTCTCCTCAGACACGTAATAAACTAGATGACAAAACAAATTACAACTATTGTTATTTTAATTTATATTGTTATTGGCTGAATTCAAATTCAGAAATTTTAACTAACTACACAACAACTGCGTAGTTGACCTTTGTATTGGATGACAAGTTTAAATTGATTATGCCATACAGCTGTACCCTTGTATAATAAATCGAACGTGTCTGCAATTTTAACAGACGTAACATGCATAATAATTACTGTTTAAAACAATGTATGCTAAGGCGTGATGTATTCGTGATCGGCCCCATGTTTTGATAAACCAGAGCATAGTAAGGATGCATTTATACTTAATTTTTTGTTGCATTTTTTCATTTGTTTTCTCAGTCAATAAAAAAAAAAACTATTCATAATGTGTCCCAGTGAGACTTACGCTCTAAATGTTGAACTGAACTAAAAAGTTAAACATTGGAAGGGCTGTCACCTGGTGGCCTACATCTGATATTAAAACTTCGTGATAGTAAGCTAGCTAGGTGCTGCTGTGCTGCCCTGTAGTGCCCACGCACATTACTTACAAGAGGCCAATCCGATTTGGATTTTAGATTTGTAGGTTCTCGTTTTGGAGGCAAAGATTCCTTTTGGATCACTGGGCTAAAGTGGTAAGTAATTAAGTAAGGTTCTTAACAATTACATAGCGGTACAATGGGTATGTCATGTCTTTTCATAGTTGTTCATTTTTTGCTGAACATTTGTATACCCATTGAAATTTAACACTTTAGAACGGATTAATCGTGTTTATTAACAATATGACCCTACGTTTCAAGCCCTTTATAGCACTCGTTTTCACAGGGTTAAGACGGGGAGAATTCGCATACTCCGAGTTATCATCTTAACCCTGTGAAAATTAGTGTTGTAAAGGGCTCGAAACGTAGGGTCATGGTGTTAATAAACGAGATTAATCCGTTCTAAAGTGTTTAATTTCAATGAACAACAATCGCGGGAACAGAAGACAATATTTTTTGTATAAGTACCCAGATATAAGAAGCACCTTAGTAAAGTTAAATTTTGCTTTGTAACAATACAAAACGTGACTAAGTGACCTTGAAAATATTGTTTGTTTAATTAGTATTTGCGCCCATAGTTTCGTTTACATACTCAACAATGTCAATGTATCCGCAGCAAACACTTAGTGAAGGTCTATTGTGAAATACGCAAATACTAAAAGGAAAGGAGTAGTGTATCACCGTGGCGACTTCTAATAATATAATGATTCCATGACATTCGACAGTATACTAATTCTAAGAAAATTATGTAAAATTTATTGAGCCCAAAGAAATGTTGATGAAATTGAAAAAGAGTGTTATTGGGCACTGTCGAATATTTTATGCTTTATTGAGTTTATTGTTTAGCTGTCCTTAGTTGTTATAATCTGACAGTAAATTAAAAAAATTATGTTGCTTTATTTCGTAGTGGCAATACAAGCGTAAGAAAGAGATAGTATGGCTATCTCTGATTATGCACAAATAAGAATGGATCCTTGTCTGACTATATTAGCTTGGCATGGTTGTTTCTTTAATTTATTGTGGACATGTCAAGTTCCGCGGCAAATTCTCCTGTTCCGGCGTATTCCTTATGTTTAGGACGTTCACCATAAATTAAGTATAAAAGGAGCATTCCACGCAATTGTCTATCCTCATCCCGTACAAACGCGAATTTGCTGGAGATGGTAGCTTTTTTTTCTGAGACAAAAGGGGTCAAATGCGGTAAAAATAAAATCATTAAAATATGTGACATCTCCGTGGAATGCCCCAAAACGACATTTGTTTGTGATAGTACATTTATTATTTAAGAGTCATATGTATTAATTTATTCTGAAGGTGGAGGTTGGTGTTTGTTGCATCTTAAGTTGTAGGTGAATTAGGTACATGACACGTATTCTGAAACTCATGCGTTTTATTTATAGTTTAATTAGATCTAGTTAACAGTTGAATAGTTGAGATGTGCCAATTTCATATCTTCCGATGTCCTAATTAATGTGTCTGTGTATTCTTTCACTAAATCGTTCAACTCGTCGTACATCTGAAACAAATTTCGAAATTCAGTATACATATGTGTATCTTTCGTAGACAAAGGAATGCTGTGTCGCGTAAAGTAAGTAATGCAAAATATTCTAATTGCAGTTTTGACAGCTAAAGTGGCAACGTAGTACGTCCCCGTACGCTGTTGTCAAGCGTAAATGCTTGAAATTGCAGTCATCGTAAACGTGTTGGAGGCACCATACATATTTTGTTATCAAAATAGGGATGACGACTATGTTGAAAAACTATTATTCTAATTAGTCCGTCAGAAAGATTATCCAAAATTATTAGACACGTATTTTTTTCCTTTTTCAAAATAACTAAAATTGACGAATATGAAGAGCGTCAAAGTTCCATGATGGGGGCTGGTGACGTCACCTGTGAGTAAGAATCGTACTCAATTGTGAACTCACGCGAAACTTTAAAGCGCTGTATTTCCGTCGTTTTTCATTTGACGAACATAAGAAAAAATACGTGTCGAATATTTTTTAATAATCTAACAGACGGACTAATTGGTTTTTTTGTCGTCTAGCCTATTGCGGTATTCCTTCTTCTGTCCGTATTTTTGTCCGATTCTAAGTTGCGTTTTATGATATGATGCGAAAACATAAGTTTAAACTAAAGTTCAACCCGTGTGTGTCATAATCGAGGTTGCGATTTTATAAGAAAGGGTCGGCAACCTTTTAGCAGCCAAGGGCTACGCAACATACCTCAGCATACTCCGAGTGGGGGTTCTGGCGCGCATGCGGCTGCAGCTCGGCGCGCAGCGCGTCGGCTTGCGCGAGCGGCGCGGCGCGCGGCGGCCGGTGCGCGTCCAGCCCCAGCAGCGCAGCGCGCAGCACGCCCACGCACGCGCGCGTCGCCTCCAGCGCGCGGCCGCCACCCAGCAGCGCGCGCACGCAGCCAGAACCGTCGCGCTCCTGACATGGTGGAGTACAATTGTATTGAGCTATATTTACAAGACTACTTAGACCATAGAGGTATGATTAGGGAATGCAAAAACCGGTAAATTACCGACTATGGCAGATGAAAACCGGTAAATACAGGTAACTACCGCTCAGACTTTGTGTCTCTTGAGCCCTAGCAGCTCTTTAGGATTTTTGTTGTTGAACCCTTGGATAAGAGCTTTTGAATGTGTGTTTCCTTTGACGGACTTCCACTCTGAGCTTGCTCTCATCTTTTCTCGGTTGTTCAGCAGAGAATATTGTCTCTCCCCTGTTTGGTGACTCCGCAGAACTCACAATTTCAAAAGTTACCTTAGATCTGAGCAGATGCGACAGTTGTCTCCTAAGCTTTTGTACGAACGTAGGTATATCATACGTAGTTCTAATCGAATTAAAAATTTTAAGGATTCTTCTACTTGTTTGGCCAAAATCAACGTAAATAAATCAGCATATTCTATCATTAAACATTGTCTTTATGTACCAAAATTCGCCCACGTTCTTCGTGGTTCACATTTTGGAAACACCCCGGTTTTATTTCTAATTTGAACAATTCAGTTTTAGAAACCCTCACCTTCATTCTGAATATATATTTTGGGGAACTATATCGGCATATTCGGAATCCCTAATTTTTTTTATCCTATTTTGCATTAAGTACCTAATACTGTTTGACATTATGATCATTTGTCCTAAACTCATATGTCCTAATATTGTTTACCCTAAACATTGTTTTAACCTAGTTTTCTAGCAGCGATTCGACTCTCTGTGAGGTTACAGTTCTAACCTAACATAACCGACTTTTCGAACAGCGGTTCGGTTCTATGTGAAGTCGTTTTTGGGTAATAATTCGCCATCTTTGGACACCTGGATACCAGCTCGGGCCCTTTGACTCGATCCAAAGACGAGTTGTCCGAATAGTCAACGATCCCAAACTCACAAGCGATATCGAAACCTTAAGCCTAAGCAGAGACTTCGCCTCCTTATGTGTGTTCTATCGCTTGTACAATGGATTGTGCTCTGAGGAATTGTTCTACCACTTCTATTCTACCACGGCACCGCTCGTCGTCGGCAGAGTGTCCACCCGCATACCCTGGAGCCTAAATGGTCTCGTACCGTGCGGAACTTCCTCCCGCGGACGCTCCGGTTGTGGAATGAGCCCCCCCTGTCGCTGTTTTCCCAGAGGACTACAGTATGGGGTTCTTTGAAAAAAGGAGTGTTACAGTTTTTAAAGGGTCGGCAACGCGCATGTAACACTCCTGGAGTTGCAGCCGTACATAGGCTACGGTGAGCGGTTACCATTAGGCGAGCCGTATGATCGTTTGTCACCGTCGTAGTATAAAAAAATAGTTAAGGATTTGATCATTAGGATAAAACAGTTCGGGCACGTGACTTTAGGACAAACGATGTTAGGGATGTCGAGGGAGACCCACATTTTGGCGATAGCTCATGCACCCAGGCTAGCTTGCCTAGTAGGTTTGGTGGCCTGGGCATCCGAAATATTTCCAGTGGCACATACCAGCTTTCTTGGGTTTCGGTAGACGGTGCGCAGAGCCTTATCGGGAAAATTTTAACCCCTTCCATAGGGGTTTTCGAGGCCGCGCATTGTTCCTAGGCCAAGAACGTATGGTTGGTACTGAACATGCCCCAACACTGACCCGCCAGTCAACCCTTGTTCGTAAAGACAATGAGACGAGCCCGTCTGTCGTCTTACTAGCAAGGGGCTGCACTTAATCCCACAGATCGGGCTTGTCTTATTGCCACCGCAGAGTTGGAATCAGGTCTATGGTACAGGCTACAGGCATTCCCATCACCATCCATAGGCACTTTGCTGGACACTAGGTACCACTGTTCGGTTGGCCACCTGTCTGAGGATAGGTGCATCAACAAACGTGCCCCATCGTTGATATGCGGGGCCATCGTCGATGATCTGGGTCACCACGGCCTCTCATGCGGCCGGAGTGCTGGGAGAATCCCTCACCACAGCAGCATCGACAAAGTCATCCGAAGGGCCCTCGTCAGTGCTAAGGTACTGGCGGTCCTCGAGCCCAATGGACTGGCCAGGGATGATGGCAAGAGGCCCGGCGGAATGACGTTGGTGCCTTGGAGTATGGGTCGTCCTATTTTCTGGGATGCTACTTGTGTAGATACCCGGGCGCCATCCCATATTCCAGGCACCAATAATTATGCTGGTGCGGCTGCATGCTCCACCGCAAACCACAAGTGTCGCAAATATACCATCCTTGGTAGCGGCTACATAATGCGGCGTTTCGGGTTGAAACCCTGAGACCGTGGGGCTCAAACGGTCGTCGTCTTTATAGAGACATTCCCTCGTGCCTGGTTGAGGCTTTTGGTGACCAGAGGGCTGGCCACTATTTTTCCGAACGGATCAGCATTGCTATCCAACGGGGCAACGCGCCCAGCCTGCTAGGGGCCTTGCTTAGCTCTGAGGACCTGGGCCAATTTTTTTTATTTGTAGGTGTTTTTTTACGGATTATAATGTAAGTATTTGTTGTTTGTGGTGTGATAAATAAAAACTACCATTTCAAATCTTATTTCTATCATTCAATAAATGTACATAATCATTAAATGTACAAGTACAAGTATCTTAATTAAAATAATATGTAGCCCTTTAGTTCAATTTGTCCTGAAAGTGTGTATTATCAAATAATTTCCAGTACATTTAGGTTTCGGTAAAAAACCGATTTCAGTATAGATTTACCGGTTTTTTACCGACCTCAAATCTGGCCAAATTACCGGTAAACCGGTTTGCATTCCCTAGCTGGAGTAGACAAAAAAACATTTGAAAAAGCATACCATGTAAGCTTGCAGGAACCATCGCGGCAGGAACTGGTCGGTGCTAAGCGCACGCTTGGTCACACTTAGTAGGGTTTCAGCACTCGCGTCTTTCAGGTACAGGTAGAGGCCGTCGAAATCTATGTTTTCGCCTCCTAAAAAAGGTACAGTGAATATAGAATGAAATATTCCAAGGAATTAAAATACTTATTTAGAGATCTAACCGTTCTACAATGTTAAGTTTCGTTAGTATGCCTCATAATCACATTGATATTGAAAAAAAAGGTTAAACCTCACGTATTTTTATCACAATAAGCCTGACACGTTTTGAGTGAATCGGGCGTCAACGCATTTGTGATAAAATGACGTGAGTTTTAACAGTTTTTTTCAATATGTCTAACCGTTGTTTCGTAATAAAAAATTCACACTCCCTATAACAAATTTCTTCCTAAAGGCCATATTACACTTGACTGAATTTAGTCATCCTAATTAGAATGCAGGAGAGGAAGCAGAAAGGACGCTCCTAAATACACTATTCTAAATGATGTCACTGAATCAGTCAGCATTTCACTCGTGTCAGTCACGAACGTCTCGGATGCAATGCCGCCAGTACTATCTAAAAATCAAAAGATTGCCCTTGGAGTAGCCCTGGCCATAGCATTACACTTTCCTACTTACTTTTCCTTTTTTATTTTTTCTACATACTTAATAACACGTTATAGCCATCATTTCGTACTACTTTATTCATGTAGTTTTTGTCATTTTTATCCCAGAGATAGGTAATTTCTTTGTACAAATCCAAAATGCTACACAAAACTTCTTTTGCGTGCGCCATTATTATCGGGAGTATCGGGACCCGTCCGCCCGCGGTCAGGTGTGCATGGCGACTGACTGCACTAAATATGATTACACCCTATCCTAACTAGGACGCTAAGTCATTTAGCTTGTCAGAAACCATACTTATTTCTAATTAAGTAATTATGATACTTTTTAGGATCCTTACTGGCTAAACGCGATTACACTTTCTTAAATTAGGATTCTAAATCACTTAGGATCCTAAATTCAGTCAAGTGTAATCTGCCCTTAAGGAAATAAGCATTGTCATGTATCTGCACACTGTCCTAGTGACAATGTCATTTCATGTATTAATTCATAAATGACGTATGTGCTCAATCGTATTCTCATCGCGGTTTGATAATATATGAAACTTAATATTCTTTTGTTTGGTGAGAATTAGTGCTACATTAAAAAATACTCTTTTTGATTCGGTAAAATCGATTATGAGGATTTGAGAGGTTACTCATAACGAATAGGTCAAAATCCCTAAAAACGGCCGCTATCTTGAATTTCTAGTTTTGATCCGTTCGTAATAAATAACCTCTCGGATCGTCAGATATCGATTTTTATCCCTATCGTATTAAAACTGAAGAAATTCAAGATGGCAGCCGTATATCGCAATTTTCACTTCAGACGTTATAAAGATCCTCTCGGATTTTCAGATATCGATTTTTGTCAGGATCGGATCAAAAATGAAGAAATACACTATGGCGGCCGTTTCTCGCAATTTTGACTTTAGATTCGTTATAAAGAACCTCTCGGGATCCTCAGATATCGATTTTTATCCATATCGTATCAAAATTTTTATCAAGATGGCGGTCGTTTCTCGCAACTTCGATCTTAGATTCGTTATAAAGAACCTGTGAGATCCTCAGCTATCGATTTTTATCACGATCGGATCAAAACTAAACAAATTCAAGATGGCGGCCTTTTCTAACAAGAACAGTAAATATACATATAAACATATGTTTAAACTGGTTCCCACGTTTCTTTTTGTGTTAACCAAATATCTTTCGCATAGTTTTTGACAACCCTGAGCTTCAGCGCGACCACCGAGCCGAGCCGTTACCTCACTGTATAGAATACATCCCTACGCTGACAAATTCCTTAGCTAAAAAAATTATATCTAACTAACGCTGTTTTGTGCGTTCACATTTTCTTAAACCCACACGGAATACTCTTTTACCATTATCACCTACCAACAACGGTCAAACTATAGTACATTTACTAACCGTGATATAGTTTTAACTAGTACGGGGAGTAAAGAGATCATCTCATTCATCATTCTTCTCATGATGAATGACATAACAACTAATTTAGTTGATTAACTCCTAAATTAGACTGATGTACTATCGCGATCGGAATTGCATGGGCGGTTTATGAATGAATTCATGCATCAACCAAATACAGGCAAAATAGTTTTTTGAGACGCGCCAGTTGTACCCTAAACAAGCTGTCAAACGAACTGGATATTGACATATTCAATAGCAAAATTCCTAGCGTGAGGCGTAATTTGGTTGAGCGATATTTTAAGTGAGCGTGTTGTCATGTCATAGTCTACATTATTATTATTATTTTTAAATTTATCGCAGCTTTATACACTTAGGATCTAAGCTTATGTCTTTTTTTTTTGTCGTAAAAAGTTTGTTAATTCTTGAATTTTTAATAGCAAAGCCATAGGCCTATAACTGTTATAACATAGCCTTATAACTGTTAAAATTTTAGTTATATTTATTTGTTCGTTCTCGTGCGGTTTAATTCTCTAGTGTATAAGTTAAATACTATGTTGCTACTTGTGAGTTCCTATAATTGGCTCTTTGTTTTAATTATCAATGTATAATTTATGATTACAGCTGTTGGTTCTCCGAATAAAATAAAATAAAATAAATTACCCATGCACTTTTGAACGTGTGCGTACCCGAAATGTAACTTGTTATTGTATATCGTAATAAAGTTTTTTTTACTTAGGAAGAAAGGAAAAATGCATGACCTCGGGCGGGACTCGAACCCGTGACGCTGGGATACATGCCCATCGCTCTGCCAACTGAGCTACGAAGGCCACACCAGTGGCCCCAAATTTCTCCACCGTATCCCTCGTATGGGCCTTAGGGAGGCGCTAACAATAGTAACATAGTAGTTTTATATTTACCAAGTAACGCCTGCTGTACTGGGTCAAGAGAGTCCGGAACTTCCTCACGGAGTTCTGCTGCTAGTTCGTCAGGTCCGATTACCTAGAATACGGACAAGATCGTTCATAGCTTTTTGGGTTCCTTTTCAGTAAATTTGTAAGATATTCATTGCTACCCTGTCAGACCACACATCCACATCCGCGCCAGACCACAAATTACTATCGAACGAATCAATCGACACTACACGCCAAGATCCTTTAGTCATGTTATGGCTATAGTACCACGATCCCCACTATCGGTTCGCTCGGCGAACGAAATAGATATTCGGCTGCGGATCGATCGTCGGGTTGTCGGCCCTGAATGTGCTAAGGCGGTCTTCACATTGGATTCGCATTAGTTAGATAACCGCGTAACATAATCAGAGTAAATCGATACTTAACACATTTTGAGTGCCAGCGAGTGCTACGCGCTACGCTCTTAGCCGATTCCGTCGTTTTCCCGCTTTGTAGCGGAAAGCGAACACCCACAGAGAACTCTCCTAGCGGGTTCCCGGCACTCAATGTGCGCGATGCGCGCGCGCGCCGTCCGCCGCCTCGGAGCGCTCCGCCGCGCGCTCGTACAATACAATGTGTCGTGCACTGACCTGCAGTGCGCGCGGTGCGGGGCGCGCCAGGAAGGCGTGGTCGGGGCGCGCGAGGCGCAGGCACGTGAGCGCGGCCGCCAGCCAGCGCGCGCGCGCGCCGTCCGCCGCCTCGGAGCGCTCCGCCGCGCGCTCGTACAATACAATGTGTCGTGCACTGACCTGCAGTGCGCGCGGTGCGGGGCGCGCCAGGAAGGCGTGGTCGGGGCGCGCGAGGCGCAGGCACGTGAGCGCGGCCGCCAGCCAGCGCGCGCGCGCGCCGTCCGCCGCCTCGGAGCGCTCCGCCGCGCGCTCGTACAATACAATGTGTCGTGCACTGACCTGCAGTGCGCGCGGTGCGGGGCGCGCCAGGAAGGCGTGGTCGGGGCGCGCGAGGCGCAGGCACGTGAGCGCGGCCGCCAGCCAGCGCGCGCGCGCGCCGTCCGCCGCCTCGGAGCGCTCCGCCGCGCGCTCGTACAATACAATGTGTCGTGCACTGACCTGCAGTGCGCGCGGTGCGGGGCGCGCCAGGAAGGCGTGGTCGGGGCGCGCGAGGCGCAGGCACGTGAGCGCGGCCGCCAGCCAGCGCGCGCGCGCGCCGTCCGCCGCCTCGGAGCGCTCCGCCGCGCGCTCGTACAATACAATGTGTCGTGCACTGACCTGCAGTGCGCGCGGTGCGGGGCGCGCCAGGAAGGCGTGGTCGGGGCGCGCGAGGCGCAGGCACGTGAGCGCGGCCGCCAGCCAGCGCGCGCGCGCGCCGTCCGCCGCCTCGGAGCGCTCCGCCGCGCGCTCGTACAATACAATGTGTCGTGCACTGACCTGCAGTGCGCGCGGTGCGGGGCGCGCCAGGAAGGCGTGGTCGGGGCGCGCGAGGCGCAGGCACGTGAGCGCGGCCGCCAGCCAGCGCGCGCGCGCGCCGTCCGCCGCCTCGGAGCGCTCCGCCGCGCGCTCGTACAATACAATGTGTCGTGCACTGACCTGCAGTGCGCGCGGTGCGGGGCGCGCCAGGAAGGCGTGGTCGGGGCGCGCGAGGCGCAGGCACGTGAGCGCGGCCGCCAGCCAGCGCGCGCGCGCGCCGTCCGCCGCCTCGGAGCGCTCCGCCGCGCGCTCGTACAATACAATGTGTCGTGCACTGACCTGCAGTGCGCGCGGTGCGGGGCGCGCCAGGAAGGCGTGGTCGGGGCGCGCGAGGCGCAGGCACGTGAGCGCGGCCGCCAGCCAGCGCGCGCGCGCGCCGTCCGCCGCCTCGGAGCGCTCCGCCGCGCGCTCGTACAATACAATGTGTCGTGCACTGACCTGCAGTGCGCGCGGTGCGGGGCGCGCCAGGAAGGCGTGGTCGGGGCGCGCGAGGCGCAGGCACGTGAGCGCGGCCGCCAGCCAGCGCGCGCGCGCGCCGTCCGCCGCCTCGGAGCGCTCCGCCGCGCGCTCGTACAATACAATGTGTCGTGCACTGACCTGCAGTGCGCGCGGTGCGGGGCGCGCCAGGAAGGCGTGGTCGGGGCGCGCGAGGCGCAGGCACGTGAGCGCGGCCGCCAGCCAGCGCGCGCGCGCGCCGTCCGCCGCCTCGGAGCGCTCCGCCGCGCGCTCGTACAATACAATGTGTCGTGCACTGACCTGCAGTGCGCGCGGTGCGGGGCGCGCCAGGAAGGCGTGGTCGGGGCGCGCGAGGCGCAGGCACGTGAGCGCGGCCGCCAGCCAGCGCGCGCGCGCGCCGTCCGCCGCCTCGGAGCGCTCCGCCGCGCGCTCGTACAATACAATGTGTCGTGCACTGACCTGCAGTGCGCGCGGTGCGGGGCGCGCCAGGAAGGCGTGGTCGGGGCGCGCGAGGCGCAGGCACGTGAGCGCGGCCGCCAGCCAGCGCGCGCGCGCGCCGTCCGCCGCCTCGGAGCGCTCCGCCGCGCGCTCGTACAATACAATGTGTCGTGCACTGACCTGCAGTGCGCGCGGTGCGGGGCGCGCCAGGAAGGCGTGGTCGGGGCGCGCGAGGCGCAGGCACGTGAGCGCGGCCGCCAGCCAGCGCGCGCGCGCGCCGTCCGCCGCCTCGGAGCGCTCCGCCGCGCAGCGCGCCGCGCGCTCGTACATTATAGATGCGGCTGTAACACAAACAATCAATACATATACTCTGTCAGGAAAGCGAACGCAGTAAAAGTAGGTTAGAGAGCATCATACTGTCTTTTTCTCACGCTAATATTACCGCTCCCAAAAAATAGATGGGATGGATATAGTTTTTTTTTCAACACACTTGCTCGTAACGATGTTCTCGTTCGTCCCGCTTTTAGGCTCATAATATTATTATTTATTATTATTTATTATTTATTATAAGGAGTACCAACAGCTTACAGAAAACATAGTAGTAATAGGAATAAATGACATAAAGCCAATTACAGGTCCTCACAAATAGTAGCATAATAACAGTTAGCGGTTAACACTTATGTACCTACATGCAACATCGTGATCCCAAAATACATGTGGTTACAATGAATACAGTAAACAAAAATTAACTAAGACTTAAAATATGAGAAACAGAAACAACCACTACACACCAAGTTAGGGCACACTCACTTAAAGAAATAATTTGTTAAATTGATTGATGACCATCATAGCTGTAGTGAGTGTACTACGCCTCACTCACACACTAGTATAGCCGCATTATATAAGCGCATGTTAGTGTTATTTTAGACAGAATAAACCTATACTCCAGCCAACGTGTTTCTATTAACGTCCCACATCACATGGCGATCCTGCCAGTGCGGCCTTGTGCTGCACTGGCGGCGCGCCGCGCCTGCCAGTACTAGTGACCTTCGTTGTCACCCACAAAAATCAAAAATGAAGGACTTCTGAAGAACTATGTGCTATTTAACTAATTAAGAACATCTCGTGGATTAGTAGAACTTTGTCTACAAAATAAGTGTGGTGAAAATAAATGAAAATTGACACTAATAAATATTGTTTTAGCAGTAAAAATAAAATAAACAATTTTAGGCACAGTGACTATTGATGACAAAGTAAATAAGTGACCATGGAAATATCAGTGGAAAAGTATGGCGGACAATTTTAATTAATCTGTATTAATATTTGCCTACACACAGACTACTACTACTAGTATAGCCGCATTATATAAGCGCATGTTAGTGTTATTTTAGACAGAATAAACCTATACTCCAGCCAACGTGTTTCTATTAACGTCCCACATCACATAGCACACTTGTATCACAATGTACTATTTCAGTCCTCCGGCCGGTAAGCGCCACTTTACGCAAAATTAAATTGCCGCCTGCCGGCTCCGTCGGGCTGAAAAATAGTATACAAACCTCGGCCGGTAAATGGGAAAGCCTTGGATCACATGTTAGTCGACCTCGGCTTCGCCTCGGCCGACAATTACATGCAATCCGAGGCATTTCCCACTTAAACGGCCTTGGTATGTAATGTACTATTGTCCTACTGTTACTGCGTTCGTTTGCTTATCAGACTAGCTTACCTATTGTCAGTCGCGGGTTGCTATCTGTCTTTTCTTAAGAGTATATTTTCTTTTGCTGACTTGACGAACAAAATTGATTTGCTAGGCCAGAGGTTTCCTAGTAGATTGTATTACTAGGGAGCAAAATACTATATTGTATGGAGGGTGAGAGCTTGTGGCGAGCTGTTGGGGAGTAACGACCCCACGGACCCGAGTGCTCCAGAGAGTCGGTCAGGGTCTCCGTCTCCGTAGTGTCTTCGTCGGTCGGAGTGGACCCCAAGGGGACCCGTAGGACTCTCAGCTCTGGCTTGCCTTCATTGGCCGTCCAGAGAGGAGTCGTTAGAGCGATATGCTCCAGGGGTGGAAGTGAAATATGCATAAGACGCGAGTGGGCACAGTGGCTGTTGGCCACTGGGCAGAAAGCGGCGCACACCTCTCGACACCCCTGAGCCGTTCACACCGATGTTGCTCCTGGCCGTCCTTGCGACGGCAGTTTCAGGGGCGCATCTAGTCGGCGGCAAGTCTCCGCCTGCCTCGATAACTTGTTTTAAACATTGTTATGGCAGGTGACCGGAACTCTTTTCAATAGTCCACCCAAACCTCAACGCCGTAGCCTGGTATTCTTTCCACTTTCTTTATAATAGCTCCAACGCCTGCTGGGACCGGTTCACGGGTATCTATTGATGCACCCGTGAATGGGTTCTAGCAGGTGTACTACACAGAAAAATTCTCCAAAAGGCCTCTACGTGTTGGATTTGTATCCCCACGCAAGCCTACCAAAAGACCGGGATGTAGGTACAGGCCCGTGATCCGCAAAGGAGACACAAATAAATAATAATAATTTTCACTTCTCTTGCTCGAAAAGTTCACCTTTGTGTCGTGGCTAGGCGACACAAAATCGCTTTTCATGCACTAGGGCATAAAGTAACATCCCAGGTGGCGCGCGCTTGCCGCGGCCTCGCCCCCCGCGCGCCCGGCCGCCTGCAGGCGGCGCGCGGCGGGGAGAACCCAAGCGCAAGAGTATGGATGTTACATTTTCAACGATTTGAAGTGATATAAAACCAAATATTTTTCTTACAATCGAAGTGAAAAGCAAAGTGTATACCTCGGGCATAAATTCCCATTTTATCCTCGGCTACTATAATTGTATCAATAAATGGCCTCGTCTAAAATGAGTCACTTTATGCCCTTGATGTACAATCTACTATTGTATTGAATTTCGATTCCGAGGCGAGACATGCGAAAATCAAATAGTAGATTGTACATCAAGGGCATAAAGGGACCCATTTTAGACGAGGCCATTTATTGGTCCGAGTGTAACAAGGACCAATATAGTAGCCGAGGATAAAATGGGTATTTATGCCCGAGGTATACACTCTGCTTTTCACTTCGATTGTAAGAAAACATTAGGTTTATCACTTTAAATCGTTGAAAATGTAACATCCATACTCTTGCACTTGGGTTCTCCCTGCCGCGCGCCGCCTGCAGGCGGCCGGGCGCGTGGGGGGCGAGGCCGCGGCGAGCGCGCTCCATCTGCGATGTTACTTTATGCCCTAGTGCATGAAAAGCGATTTTGTGTCGCCTAGCCACGACACAAAGGCGAACTTTTCGAGCAAGAGAAGTGAAAAAATCTTTATAAGCAGTTTTTTGATGTTCCCCTTGAGTAAAACGAGCTAACTTAAGGTTCTAAGGTACTTTCCCTCCAGGGTCTATTATAATTTCCGACCTGTATACACAGATGAGCCCTGCTACTGTTAAGTGTGTACTTAACAGTAAATAGCAGGGCTCATTCTGTACACAGGTCGGAAATTATAATACTTACGGGTCTTCTCTGTTTCACCTCACACCTGCTCGGAACGCTTGGATAATTTGATGCTTGGATATTCTTCAACGTGTTATTAACGTTAGCTGGAGGATGGCTCACTATGCAATGATTTTGAATCATAAATAGTTGATTGCATTCATTAAGATAAGATCTATAAAGTATTAGGGTCTGTCTATGCTAAGTTTCCTAGATTTTGATAGCACGGACTATGAAAGTGTTTAAAACATCATTATTTCATAGTGGTTTGACTTTAAAATAACACCTTAAAGTTTGACAGTTCATTTACTTGGTAGATATAACTTAGTTTTTCTACTCGCCGACTTTAATCTGCCAATTACGAGTACATAGACAAAACTATAAGCTCATACTTTTCGATATTAGACAGTCCAACACAGTCCAAGACAGTCCGGCCATCTTTTTGTGTTACATCCTTGTTAAGTCAATGAAATTGAATGATGAAATTGTTCCTCCATAGATGATGATGATGATGACTCGTAGAAAAAATATTGTATACAATCGTAATATAATTAAGTTTTTCAATCTCGTACCTTACTTAGGCCACTCAGCAAGCTTCGTGGCCTAAACACGGTACTCGACTGAAAAACCCTTCATTATATCACGATTGTATAAAATACTATTGAGGTAATCGATCAATCAAAGAACGGTAAGACCATGCAGTCGATATAATGGCCACACCACATTTGGTATCTGCAATACAATATCATTATGTGGTTACTTTATCAAAGTGCCATGCGCCCCTGCGAAAGGCAATGCGTATGCATATACGTACACACACGGGCTTAACGTCAAGATACTTAATATGGTAATGTTTTTATTTTTTTTTATTGAGAAACAAACAGTCTTATAAAACATACAAGTTAATAAGCTAAGTGCTATCATGTGAAATGGTTATAGACCTATAGTTTCCTTAATTACTAAGTATACAATTACTTAAATAGTTTGTTTTTACAAATAAATGTTTCACCATGATATAAAGGTTTAACTATCTTACAAAAAAGAGAGCAAAAGAGAAGAGAGCAAAAAAGAAGAAGAAGAGAGCAAGCAGCCACAAATGCTACTTAAACGAGTACTTATGTAACTACTTTAAGGAAGAATGAATATTTTTCTTAAATATTCCTAATGAACTGCCAAATAAATCTACATTAACACATTTTTTATCGTACAACCTGCATGCGCGCTTAATGTACGAATGTTCTGCATGTTTAGTTCTGCTTCCTCCAACACTAAACAACGTTCTACTGCGACAACTACGTTCAGTTTTACGGGGTACACGAAAGCGAATACTGCTTAAAAGATCTGGGGCATCAACCATATTATTAATAATTTTGAATAAAAATGTTAAATCGGTACACGAGCGCCTCAGGGAAAGTAGTTGAAGATGATGTTTTGATATTGAGCCCGTGTAACTTTGATATTTTCCAGATATTCGAAGTTCAAGAGCTTTAATAAATATTTTTTGTACCCTTTCTATTCTATTTCTATGTACATCATAGCAAGGGTTCCACACTACAGATGCAAACTCCAAGCGGCTTCTGACATAACTGTTATACAATATCTTATAAGTTACAGGTCTCTGAAAAGGTTTTGTTTATAATTATTTTTAGGTAATGTTTATAATTATTTTTATACATCGTCCACTGCAATATTTTTAACCATGACTGTTCTAGGACTTATCCTTTTAAGATCTAGCTTCGTTAGGCCCACTTGGTACCGTCATAATCAACTGACCTTTCCTATAGTGATGCCTGGATATGTGCAGCGCGTACAGGAAGTCGTAATACGGGTTGTCGCCGTGCGCGTCGTGCAGCTTCGCGCGCGCTGCCGCTGCACGCTCCGCTTCTGCCGCTAGCGCACCGCACGATACGAGCGCGCTTAGCTGCTTTCGGGATGCTAAGAAAAAAAAAAGTTTAGCTAACTATTGAGGTTATTAAAAGCTCGAAGCGCGGTATCTCGTTTTTATATATAGCCGCCGTTGCGGTTGGTTGCCGCAAAAGATAATGGCTAGGTCGCCACTGCTGTTGAGTGTGGTTGTTTTTCTTGGATCTTCACACCGCAATGCTCAACTGTCATGTCCTGGAGCATTACGTGTGAATATTAGCGTTGGTGGCCCAGCGGTAAGGCGTGCGAAATTCAATCCGAAGGTTCAAATCCTGCCGGCTCGTACCGATGAGTTCTTTGGAACGCACATATGTACGAAATATCACTTGATATTTACCAATCGCTTTTCAGTGAAGGAAAACATCGTGACGAAACCGAAGGAAATTGAGTTGATGGCAGTCGCTTTTGTCAAACTAGCGCCTACGCTAAATCTTGGGATTAGTTCCAAAAGCGGCCCCAGGCTCCCCGAGCCGTGGCATAAGCCAAAAAAACGCTAGGAAGAAGGAGAGTGGCGGTACCTAGCGTGATGAGCAGCGTGGCGGCGGCGGCGGCGCGCGCGTGCGGCGCGGGGTTGGCGGCCGCGGCGCCCAGCGCGCGCTCCACGCGCCCGCCCGCCAGGTGCCACTTGAACACCACCCACTGGAACATCGGCTGTGGCCAAACGCTAGGAAGGAGAGTGGCGGTACCTAGCGTGGTGAGCAGCGTGGCGGCGGCGGCGGCGCGCGCGTGCGGCGCGGGGTTGGCGGCCGCGGCGCCCAGCGCGCGCTCCACGCGCCCGCCCGCCAGGTGCCACTTGAACACCACCCACTGGAACATCGGCTGTGGCCAAACGCTAGGAAGGAGAGTGGCGGTACCTAGCGTGGTGAGCAGCGTGGCGGCGGCGGCGGCGCGCGCGTGCGGCGCGGGGTTGGCGGCCGCGGCGCCCAGCGCGCGCTCCACGCGCCCGCCCGCCAGGTGCCACTTGAACACCACCCACTGGAACATCGGCTGTGGCCAAACGCTAGGAAGGAGAGTGGCGGTACCTAGCGTGGTGAGCAGCGTGGCGGCGGCGGCGGCGCGCGCGTGCGGCGCGGGGTTGGCGGCCGCGGCGCCCAGCGCGCGCTCCACGCGCCCGCCCGCCAGGTGCCACTTGAACACCACCCACTGGAACATCGGCTGTGGCCAAACGCTAGGAAGGAGAGTGGCGGTACCTAGCGTGGTGAGCAGCGTGGCGGCGGCGGCGGCGCGCGCGTGCGGCGCGGGGTTGGCGGCCGCGGCGCCCAGCGCGCGCTCCACGCGCCCGCCCGCCAGGTGCCACTTGAACACCACCCACTGGAACATCGGCTGTGGCCAAACGCTAGGAAGGAGAGTGGCGGTACCTAGCGTGGTGAGCAGCGTGGCGGCGGCGGCGGCGCGCGCGTGCGGCGCGGGGTTGGCGGCCGCGGCGCCCAGCGCGCGCTCCACGCGCCCGCCCGCCAGGTGCCACTTGAACACCACCCACTGGAACATCGGCTGTGGCCAAACGCTAGGAAGGAGAGTGGCGGTACCTAGCGTGGTGAGCAGCGTGGCGGCGGCGGCGGCGCGCGCGTGCGGCGCGGGGTTGGCGGCCGCGGCGCCCAGCGCGCGCTCCACGCGCCCGCCCGCCAGGTGCCACTTGAACACCACCCACTGGAACATCGGCTGTGGCCAAACGCTAGGAAGGAGAGTGGCGGTACCTAGCGTGGTGAGCAGCGTGGCGGCGGCGGCGGCGCGCGCGTGCGGCGCGGGGTTGGCGGCCGCGGCGCCCAGCGCGCGCTCCACGCGCCCGCCCGCCAGGTGCCACTTGAACACCACCCACTGGAACATCGGCTGTGGCCAAACGCTAGGAAGGAGAGTGGCGGTACCTAGCGTGGTGAGCAGCGTGGCGGCGGCGGCGGCGCGCGCGTGCGGCGCGGGGTTGGCGGCCGCGGCGCCCAGCGCGCGCTCCACGCGCCCGCCCGCCAGGTGCCACTTGAACACCACCCACTGGAACATCGGCTGTGGCCAAACGCTAGGAAGGAGAGTGGCGGTACCTAGCGTGGTGAGCAGCGTGGCGGCGGCGGCGGCGCGCGCGTGCGGCGCGGGGTTGGCGGCCGCGGCGCCCAGCGCGCGCTCCACGCGCCCGCCCGCCAGGTGCCACTTGAACACCACCCACTGGAACATCGGCTGTGGCCAAACGCTAGGAAGGAGAGTGGCGGTACCTAGCGTGGTGAGCAGCGTGGCGGCGGCGGCGGCGCGCGCGTGCGGCGCGGGGTTGGCGGCCGCGGCGCCCAGCGCGCGCTCCACGCGCCCGCCCGCCAGGTGCCACTTGAACACCACCCACTGGAACATCGGCTGTGGCCAAACGCTAGGAAGGAGAGTGGCGGTACCTAGCGTGGTGAGCAGCGTGGCGGCGGCGGCGGCGCGCGCGTGCGGCGCGGGGTTGGCGGCCGCGGCGCCCAGCGCGCGCTCCACGCGCCCGCCCGCCAGGTGCCACTTGAACACCACCCACTGGAACATCGGCTGTGGCCAAACGCTAGGAAGGAGAGTGGCGGTACCTAGCGTGGTGAGCAGCGTGGAGGCGGCGGCGGCGCGCGCGTGCGGCGCGGGGTTGGCGGCCGCGGCGCCCAGCGCGCGCTCCACGCGCCCGCCCGCCAGGTGCCACTTGAACACCACCCACTGGAACATCGGCTGTGGCCAAACGCTAGGAAGGAGAGTGGCGGTACCTAGCGTGGTGAGCAGCGTGGCGGCGGCGGCGGCGCGCGCGTGCGGCGCGGGGTTGGCGGCCGCGGCGCCCAGCGCGCGCTCCACGCGCCCGCCCGCCAGGTGCCACTTGAACACCACCCACTGGAACATCGGCTGTGGCCAAACGCTAGGAAGGAGAGTGGCGGTACCTAGCGTGGTGAGCAGCGTGGCGGCGGCGGCGGCGCGCGCGTGCGGCGCGGGGTTGGCGGCCGCGGCGCCCAGCGCGCGCTCCACGCGCCCGCCCGCCAGGTGCCACTTGAACACCACCCACTGGAACATCGGCTGTGGCCAAACGCTAGGAAGGAGAGTGGCGGTACCTAGCGTGGTGAGCAGCGTGGCGGCGGCGGCGGCGCGCGCGTGCGGCGCGGGGTTGGCGGCCGCGGCGCCCAGCGCGCGCTCCACGCGCCCGCCCGCCAGGTGCCACTTGAACACCACCCACTGGAACATCGGCTGTGGCCAAACGCTAGGAAGGAGAGTGGCGGTACCTAGCGTGGTGAGCAGCGTGGCGGCGGCGGCGGCGCGCGCGTGCGGCGCGGGGTTGGCGGCCGCGGCGCCCAGCGCGCGCTCCACGCGCCCGCCCGCCAGGTGCCACTTGAACACCACCCACTGGAACATCGGCTGTGGCCAAACGCTAGGAAGGAGAGTGGCGGTACCTAGCGTGGTGAGCAGCGTGGCGGCGGCGGCGGCGCGCGCGTGCGGCGCGGGGTTGGCGGCCGCGGCGCCCAGCGCGCGCTCCACGCGCCCGCCCGCCAGGTGCCACTTGAACACCACCCACTGGAACATCGGCTGTGGCCAAACGCTAGGAAGGAGAGTGGCGGTACCTAGCGTGGTGAGCAGCGTGGCGGCGGCGGCGGCGCGCGCGTGCGGCGCGGGGTTGGCGGCCGCGGCGCCCAGCGCGCGCTCCACGCGCCCGCCCGCCAGGTGCCACTTGAACACCACCCACTGGAACATCGGCTGTGGCCAAACGGACAACCGTTACACATATAATCATACGTCGTTATCGCGGGTGCAAAAACGATTTGACAGTACAGGAAGATTATGAAAAACAAGCATTAACAGACTCGACACTCATTTTGAGGAACATCTATGCCTATTCGTACGAGTTAAAAACTTATCAACATTAGGTATTTCTAATACCCAACCTCCATACTTGACTTAAGTATCAATACATACTTAAATAGATTAACTATGCAGTCGCAATGCAAACTCTTTAGTCTTTTTTCCTTTTTAAAGACTGTTTTTGGACTATTTGTATAACTCAAAAACGTTAGTTATGTTGTTTTTGTAAACTGCCTTCAATTATTATAGATCTTTTCTAGCGGAAACTCTCCAGCTCCATGTGTAGAGAGCTTCTTAGATGCTTAGTAGCTGTAGGCAGAATATGCCCGCTTCTACCAAATAGACATTCTGTTATATGTGCTCTTTATCTAGTTGGTTATTGTACCCGCGATAACGACGTATGCATATAATACCAACAAACATCGCCACTCACTTTACTTTACCACGAGTCTCATTGTTCGATTCAGCTGATACGGCAATAACGGTCCGCTAGCGCTGCCACTTAAATATGGAAGGTAACTATTATTGTAAAGAAGGTTGATATCTCTTTGACATGTAGTCATTATTTGCGCTCTTACTTGAAAAGTTTTGATATGAATCGCATAAACAACGGAAGAAATGAGCGGTGAAGTCGGGGCTCAATAAATTCTAGACATATTTCGGAAATGCGTGGCCGAAACCAGAAAGTAAGAACAGTGGCACTAAATCACATATACTTCGTCTCTACAGTTGAATGATGATACAACCACACTTACCAAATTGGGGTCGTTCTTGTCGGCGATGCTGATGGCGGTCTCCGCGAGCCGCACGACACACGCGCCCGCGTCGTGGATCTCGAACAATTTTATCACCTATAACCATAAATTAGTATACTGACTGCATCTCTCGTTCTAAAAGGTACCATCCCCCTGTATCTGTTAAGACTGCATCATCCAAGTATAGACAAAATAGTTATATGAATCGCGCTGGTCGTAAATTGAATGAGTTGTCGAGAGAACTGAATATTGACATATTCAACTGTAAGCCTACTAATGTGAGGAATAGTTTGGTTGAGCGGTGGTTTAAATGAGCGTCCTCTTGTTTTATTTTTGTAATGTGTTTTTTTTTTTCTTCTTCTAAATAATTTTTTTTTCTTATTTACATAATTTCACGCGCCAATGGTCCAACCTGTTTTAATATTATGTCCACTCTTTCTATAATTCTTTTTTTTTCTTGTATGTGTGTCTGCGATTGTGTTAGCATTAGTTTTAATTTTGAATATTTTGTGGTTACCTGTGAGATCCTGTAATTGGCTTTCTGTGTATATTTTGGTGTCTATGTTAAGTTTATAGCTGTTGGTTCTCCTTAAATAAATAAATAAATAAATAAGAAAAAAAATTAGTTTTAACATTAATAAGTCCTATTTCAAGAAATTAATCTGTAAGGGGTACCTTCATATAATACAACACCAGCGCTTGGTGCTGAGTGAGGCGCGCGTCGGGCGCCGCGACCAGCTGCCGCAGGAACGGCTCCGTGCTAACGCCCTTCGCGGCCTTGCAGAAGGCCGTGTACGCGCCTTCCGCGTCAGATAGGTCCAGGAGAGATAAGCCGAGGATGAATTGGCCTGCGAATAAACACCAAGTTTAATAGCTACTATGGTCTACTCCACTGGATCCAGATTATGTGTTCAGCATGCAAAGCGTGAGGCATGTTCAACTCCGACTTTTTTTAATTTATGTTACTTTTTTCAATACGAAGAAAATATCCTTAAATTAATATATATGTAAGTACTGTCAGACTATTCCTTTGACTGTTATCCGATTTACTGTAAGCGGATATGAACTCACGTGAGCAAGCGTTCCACTCGCACCAGGGTTCCAGCATGGACACGTAGCTCTGCACTAGTCGCGGTTGGTTGATGGAAGCCAGCCACCAGCCGAAATCGAAGCCACCGCTCACTCCCCATCTAAATAGCTTTGTTAAGGAAATTTATTAACACTTATATCTTCTAACGTGTGACTGGTGAACAGACTTTCGGTAGGAACTCTCGGGGTCGAATCCTGGAATAGGTGGGTAGGTTAAGGTGGCTATCACGAATTAGTTATTACGTCACATGTTGTTTAGGTACGTGAGTACAGTTCTAGTGCCTATATAAAACACAGTCTTAGGTCGACAATAACTAGTGTCTGGCCGTAAAAGTACCTTCCCCCCGGACCACCTTTCGGTGTAAACGTGCCTAAAATCAGTATTAGTTATATTTAAAATTAAATAAACACATTTCGAGTTATTAAATCAGTTAATAAAATAGGAGAGCATAAAAGTGAAGGAGTATAATTGCTACAACGCCGAGAGTAAGCTGCGCCTGGTACTTCATTCATCACACACGGGCCACGCACGACGCGCATACGGCGCCGACGTCAGCGGTCATTCACTAAGCCGCAGGTACGTTACGTTGCTCTCCTCGCTGTGACGCACACACGCGCGCGCGCCACTACTAGTACCAATTACCGGCTTGTCTTCGCGCCGCTTCTGCTACCCTAGTACCATGTCGGAATCGCACAATACACGCGACCCAGCAGAGATGTCGTTCGAGGAAGGGACAGACACTAATGTAACGCCGCCAAACTATATAAATACAGACCGTTTGTTAAGACAGACTTCTCGGTCTAATAGTCAGATGATAACAAACGAACAATTTAATGAATTTAGAGAAGAAATGATAAACTTGATTACACATTTTAATATAAGCCAACAAAAAGAAATTGCCAGCATTAAATCAACTTTAAACGAGATTCAACAGTCCAGTCAAAATATAGAAAGCGCTATTATCTCTCTACAATTACAAAACACAGAATTTAAAAACCAAATTACACAATTAGAAAGCCAAGTGAAGCAAGATAGGCAATATATTTTAATTTTGGAGAATAAATTAGAAGATATACAGGCAGGATGCCGAAAAACAAATTTTGAAATCAAAAATGTCCCAAAAAAAGAGGATGAAACCAAACAAGACCTAATCGAAATGGTATTTCGCCTCTCGGAGACCATAGATTGTAAAATTACCAAATCAGACATAAAAGATATATACAGAGTGCGCGGGAAAGGGACTGAAATAAAAAATACGCCTATTGTTATTGAAACAAGCTCCGTTTTACTTAAGACAGATTTTTGTAAGAAAGCCAAATCCTATAACATTAATAACAGGACAAAATTATGTGCAAAACATCTGGGATTCAGAACGCAAGAACACCCCCGTGTTTTTGTCAGAACATTTGACGCCAAAAGCGTCGCGCCTGCACTTTCTGGCTCGGGACCTGGCCAAATCGAAACAATATAAGTTCTGCTGGACTTCTTTCGGTAAGGTCTACGTGCGGAAGGAACAACGATCCCCAATTATAATGGTCAGAAATGAAGAACAGATCCACCAGCTCCTAAAGGAAGATTGACTATACTTAGGGAACGTACAATCTCGACATAAGTGTATGATAATAAAAAAAGTAGCTATGAAAATAATATTGTTCCTATCATCCGTCTATTTTAATAATGTATTTTACAATGTACAAATTGTCAGGGTAAATCATACTTTCCCAAATAAAAACACACACACAACCAATCTCACACTCTCACCTCGCTATTACACACTACACAAACAAATACACACATATATTTACAAATGTTACATAAAATATAATGTTATTATTCACTATAACTGCCGGTATTACTGGGAAAAATATTGTTGCAATCCGAAAAGCACGCGATACGCTATTAATACAACGCGCTACTGCCTAGGTGATTATGGATAGTACACTTCAAACTTTAAATGAGATAGACGACATAGAGATAGCGCGCACTTTACAGTGTGACATAGGAGAGCTAAAAAAACACCTAAATATTAAAAAAAACGACTTTACACTTATCTCTCAAAATATCAGGAGTATACACTGTAATTTTGACGATTTTTTGGTTACAATATCTTGTCTGCCCTTCGATACTGACGTTATAATATTGACGGAATGCAGACTTAACGCAAACAAACCTCTGCCCCAACTACCTAACTATAACTCTTATCATTCTGAATGTCAATTAAACCAAAATGATGGAGTAGTTATTTACGTTAAAAACAATTTGAAACATAACGTTAAGGAAATATGTCTGTCCCAAGCATCTTGCCTACAGTTACACATTTTAAATACCATTGTTTTGGCTATTTATAGATCTCCGTCCTGTCAAAATGCTGAAAGTTTTGTGAACTCACTCGGCGCTCACCTGGACTCACTTGGTAGTAGAGATTCAAGTAATAATAATATAATAATTGCAGGTGATATCAACATTAATATTGCACTTAAACCTATAGAACCTTCAACCGAATATAAAAACAGAACACACTATCTAAATATGTTATCATCATATAGTATACTAGCTTTCTGCCCGCGACTTCGTCCGCGTATAATAGGGTTCTTCCTACAGATTTTCATACCTTGTTTTATCTTTTTTAAATGTGACTTGATATAACCTACACATATATAATACAAATATTTTCTATTGCGTTTACGTTTAACTTTTTATTAGGTAGATGTTGGCAACAGGCGGTATTATCGCTAAAAGGCAACATTTGTCTCTTACAGACAACCATCCGGTTAAATAGCATAAATGATTACCTACATACTTGAATAACAAAATTGAGTTGAAGTCTATGGATACAAAAGAAAACTTTCCGCCATAGAAACTTTCAACACTCTTTTCACCTCTTTATGGGTGGAATTTCCAAAAAAACCATGAAACCACCATTTTCAAACAAACTTTCGACCCCCTTTCTAACCCTTTAGAAGTTGAATTTTCCAAAACTATGAAAACACTTTTCTTTAAATTGCAACGGTTAACACTCACGTATTTTTATCACAATAGGCGTCAGGACGTAAGGCATTCGGCAGTAGCGGAACATACTTTCGGTACGGACGCGACGCATTTCATTCGGTTCGATAAAGTGAAGTTGTTGGCACGGGAAAAATGTTACGTGCCACGCAAGATCCGTGAGGCCATTGAAATCGGACGTCGCCCTAATTTCAACCGCGACGGAGGTTGGACTCTGCCACCGGCTTGGAAAGCAGTGCTTCCTAGAGGGAACGTGAATTTGTGTGGTGACGATTTGGTGGACACTGTTAGTTCGGTGTGCTTGTCGTTGATCCCGTCAGACGATCCGACAATTCAGACACCCGCAACGACGGCGCCGGATTGCGCGAATCACCCCGCTTCCGCTTCCTCCCGCGCGAACCGTTACCTACGCCGGGCTCGGGCAGCGAAGGTGATAACAACACCCTGTCTGTCCGACGATGTCTGCCCGACGCAGACGAATCATGTCACGCCTATTGTGATAAAAATACGTGAGTGTTAACCGTTGCAATTTAATATCAGTATGACTCACGAAAGTTTAAATTATACACTTTTCTTTGATTTAAATAAAAAGTTTTTACAAAAACATTCAAGCTCAAAAATAATCTCCATTTTTATACAAAGATTTTACCCCCTTTTTACCCCCTTAATTTCCAAAAACCATGAAAACACGTTTCTTAAATTGTAATCAAGAGTCTTTACACAAAGTTTTAAGACTTTAGCTAAAAAAAAACCCATTCTCAAACAAACTTTCAACCCCCTTTTTTAGGAGTAGAATTTCCAAAAACCATGAAAACAGTTTTCTTAAATTGTAGTTAAAAGTCTTTACACGAAGTTTCAAGTTTCTAGCTCAAAAATAAATTCCATTCTCATACAAACTTTCTACCCCTTTTTTACCCCCATAGGCGTTGAATTTTCCAAAACTATGAAAATACTTTTCTTTAATTCTAATAAGGAGTCTTTTAACAAAGTTTCAAGTCTCTAGTTCAAAAATAAATTCCATTCTCATACAATTTTTCTACCCCTTTTTTACCCCCATTGGGGTTGAATTTCCAAAAACCATGAAAACACTTTTCTTTAATTATAATAAGGAGTCTTAACACAAAGTTTCAAGTCTGTAGCTCAAAACAAAATTCTATTCCTATACAAACTTTCAACCCCCTTTTTACCTCTTTACAGGTGGAATTTCCAAAAACCATGAAAACAGTTTTCTTTAATTGTAATTAAAAGTCTTTACACAAAGTTTCAAGTTTCTAGCTCAAAAATAAATTCCATTCTCATACAATCTTTCTACCCCTTTTTAACCCCCATAGGCGTTGAATTTTTCAAAACTATGAAAACACTTTTCTTTTATTATAATAAGGAGTCTTAACACAAAGTTTCAAGTAGCTCAAAACAAAATTCCATTCCTATACAAACTTTCAACCCCTTTTTTACCCCTTTAGAGGTGGAATTTCCAAAAACCTTGAAAACACTTTTATTCAATTGTAATACAGAGTTTTAAAACAAAGTTTCAAGTCTCTAGCTCAAAACAAAATTCTATTCCTATACAAACTTTCAACCCCCTTTTTACCCCTTTAGAGGTGGAATTTCCAAAAACCATGAAAACAGTTTTCTTTAATTGTAATTAAAAGTCTTTACACAAAGTTTCAAGTCTCTAGCTCAAAAAAAATTTCCATTTCCATACAAACTTTCAACCCCCTTTTCACCCCCTTAGGGGTAGAATTTCCAAAAATCCGTCCTTATCTCTCGCCTACGTACTAAAAGGAAGCTTTGGTAAAAATTTCAAGTTTCTAGTCCTAGCCGTTTCGGCTGTGCGTTGATCGTAGATGAGGACAACCTCTTTTATATATATAGATTACCAGGTCATGCAATACCCACTAGGGGGAAAAACTGTCTTGACCACTTTATGCTACATTTAAATAAAAGAAAACTAATAGCCTCAATAGCAATACTTAATACGTCCATAACGGATCACCTTACTACATTTTTATCTATTTCTAAATCTAAAATCAACTCTTTAACAAATAAGATAAAAACAGTTGTAAATTTCGAGGAAGCGCTAGACAGTCTCAAATCAAAAAATATGACAGAACTATTATTTTGCAATGATCCTAACATTGTCATAGAAAATCTTATATATAATCTTACTCGATCATTGCAAGAAAATACAGTTACTACAAATATACCAAAAAAATACCGCATAATAAAGCCATGGATTACACAAGGCATGCTTCGGTGTATCCGAAATCGCAATAAATTACAAAAACAAGTTAAAAGTGACCCTTTTAATGAAATCAATAAAATAACATATATTAGATATAGAAATTACTGTAATAAGCTTTTGAAGAAATTAAAAAGAAATTATGAAAAAGAATTGTTGGCTCAAAATACAAAAAATAAAAAAGAATTATGGAAACAAATTAAAAACATCACATACTCTAATACAAATAACAACTCCAATAACGAATTACTTAACCTCAAATCAACGCCTACCACTTCTGCTAATTTTGTAAACGACTATTTTGTAAATATTGGTAAAAACCTCGCTCAGCAAACTCATCCTTTAATAGATGAGCAAAACTGTTATTTGCAAAACTTACCGTCGCAGCCGAACTCATTTGTTCTACTTGATGCTGATTATAAAGAGGTGTATTGTACACTCATGAATCTCAAATCAGATTGTGCTCCGGGCTGGGACAATATCCCCACTAAATTTCTAAAAATGGCAAATACCGAAATAGTCCCTGTGCTAACCCATTTTATTAACCTTTGTTTCAAGAAAGGAATATTTCCTCCTCCATTAAAACAGGCAGTTATTACGCCAGTCTACAAGGGTGGCAGCAGAGATGATGTTAGTAATTACAGACCTATATCAGTGCTATCGGCGATCTCCAAAATAGTGGAAAGATTGCTTAATTCCAGATTAATAGCTTACTTAGACCAATATAAGATATTATCAACAGCACAATTTGGATTTAGGCAACGTAAATCGACCGAGGACGCAGTATCCGCATTAACCTCATTGGTTGTAGAGCAATTAGACAATCGCCAAAAATGTATGTCTGTATTTTTAGACTTGAAAAAAGCCTTCGATACCGTCTCTGTTCCCATCCTTGTACATAAGCTAGAAAGGATTGGAATAAGAGGAACTCCGCTTTGCTTATTTAAAGACTACCTAACTGACAGGAAACAGAAGGTAAAACTGGATAATTGTACAGGGGAGTCTAAGGAAATCACTTATGGCGTGCCGCAGGGAAGCGTTCTTGGTCCGACCTTATTTCTCGTATATATAAATGATCTCTGCGATATGCAAATCACTAACGCTAAAATATTCTCATACGCTGATGATACCGCTATAGTTTTTACTGGGGCTACTTGGAATGAAGTAAGGACACACACTGAGCAAGGATTACGACAAATTCAGAAATGGTTACATAATAATATACTTACCCTAAACACTATAAAAACAAACTATATCTGCTATAGCATTTGCAATAATACACAACCTAGCAATAACTTTACTCTAAAAATACACATCTGCGATGATACAGCGACTTCAGGAAACTGTAATTGCCCTATCATCCAGAAGGTTTCTCACACAAAATATTTGGGCGTTTTCATAGATCAGCGACTCTCCTGGTATCCACACCTTGAATATGTCTCCTCACGTATTAGAAAATTAATCTGGATCTTTAAAAATTTAAGGCATGTGGTTCCAAGGAGCGCAACTGCGTCTGACAATGATCTACTGAAGGAGATATATATTGCTTTGGTTCAGTCTATAATAATTTACTGCATACCTATCTGGGGTGGTGCAGCCAAAACGCGCTTCTTACAACTAGAACGTATGCAACACAGCCTACTGAAGGTCATGTATTTTAAGACAAAAAGATTCTCTACTGAAAGACTATACAGTATGACAAATCTTCTTTCAATAAGAAAATTGTTTATTCTTAACATAGTTCTAAAAAAACATAAGGCTTTACCATATAATGACAGTTGTACTCATAAAAGAAGAATAAATAAAGTTGCTACTGAATCTCAGGCCAAAACTAAATTTGCAGAACGGCATTATGAAGCACTATCTGCACGTTTATATAACATTTTAAACGGACAATTAAATATACACCGTATGCAATTTCATGAATGTAAGAATATAATACCGGCCTGGCTTAAAATGAAATCATACGAGGAAACTGAAGAATTACTAAAACTGTAAATATAATATACACTTTACTTATTATTATGTACGTAGACACGCACACACACACACACACTCACACACACACACACACACACACACACACACACACACACACACTCACACACACACAAACGGGATTTTATGATTGATCTTGATTTTGTTCATACCTTTTGCATGTATTGTAGTAATTCGCTTTTTAAATTTTGTTATTAATTATTGTACCTTTAATTTAAAAAAAAAAAAAATATATATATATAATTATTAGCACAATTTTGTTAAGAATACGTTAGCTAAGGAAGAGCGGCATCTCCTGGCACAGGCTATATTAAAGCTTAAAAGGAGGTGCCAATCACTAATTTTAAGATGATTATTGTGAACGCAAATAAACATTTTTCATTTTTCATTTTTCAAAAGGATACAGCTGATGTGCCAGATGATACGTCAGCAGCGGCAGCGCCTGATGCCAGTGGGTGGAGGCGCGCGCGTGGGCAAGATGGCGCCGGGCGCGCGCGCCGCCCGCGCCCGCCGCGTAGCCCGCCGCGGCGCCGCTCGCCCCCGCCGCCGCCGCCGCCGCCACCGCCGCCCCGCCCAGCGCGCCCAGCTTCAAACGGAATAGTTCCACGGACCCGGCACCCCTGCCATACACATATACAGAGTGTAACACCAGTTATAGAATTCAACACAGAGCATGATTGCTACTCGACATGCCGTGGACCAAATTTTTTAAATATTTTAAAAAACTTCTTGGTATTTTTATCTCAGGCTAGTATTTTTCCCTGACCTCCTAATTATTTCTCTGACTTTCTATGACCACTGTGAGCTTCCCTGACTTTTCCCTGACTTTCCCTGACTTTCCAGAAAGTGGACACCCTGCAGTCACTCAAAACCTTAGACACCCCCTAATGTATATATATGTCAAACTGAGCAACTTTGATTATGGGAGCAATCCCGAAATCACGAGAAAATGTTTACATTTTGGTTGTGTGATCTTGATACTTTTTTATTTGGGTATTTTCTTTCCACGTGTTAGCGATTATTATATACAAAAGATTAATTTGACATAATTCACAATGTTATTTATTTAATTAATGTAATTCTCATAGTTTAAATGTTAATTGTGCTATCGGGCAACACTTCCGGTCACCTCATTGGTGGACGCTCCTGATTGGCCGAGTCAGGGCCAATCAGATTGCACAAAGCGGGTAGTGAGTAAAATTGCGGGAACCATAGATATCATAAGGAATAGATATCGCACGGAGGCGTAGCGCGTGTCGCAGCGATATGGCCAGTTGGCCATATTACTATTCAACTCGAGCCAGTTGCAACTTAGCCGCGACCGTAAAATGTGCTCCGATATTTTCGAGAAATCCCGAATTGCTGCGTTGTTACCTGCAAAAATAGAAGTGAAAACAAAAACTTCAAGGACTATAGAATCACCTACCATATATAAGTATTCAAGTTATTAGTTATTAGTTGATAAAATCGTGCATTTTTACAAATATATTCAGTGCCGTATGAATTTTCTCTATCGGACTATATGGTTGGACAAATTGTATATGCGTTTTACATTGCCGGTTTAGAATAGCAAACCAGTTGTGTCGCGTGGCGATTTGTTAAGCAACCGCGCAATGTATAGAATTGCTAGCGATCTTCACAATCGCATGATTATTACCTGGTACGGCCGCTTGTGCCTTGCCGGGAACTAGAGATGCACCCGTGCCGATGTGCGTCGATAAATGTTTGGCTTGATTGTACTCATATAAGTAATAACATTTTCACATGTTTGGGTAATAAAGAAATTTATGTTGTACCAACCTATTTATTGTTGTATTGTTATCCATTCAAAAAATCAAGGGAGACATCCAGTATGTTAAAACCCAAACGTTTTTAAGTTTAATGTGTAAATTTTTTGTTAATGTCAATATTTGTTAATACGTCTTTATTTATGGTTTATCTTTAGATATTTTTATTTATCTAATCCTCGGCAATAATTCGAAAGTCATTATAAACAACTAAACCCCTATTGAAGATTGTGAATAAAACCTAAATTAATGCATTTTTATTTGTAAATATAACAATCATGCAAATTGGTCCGTAAATATACTGGTTGGAAAATTTTAATGGGCCCTGGAGGGAAAGTGCCTTTAACCTTAAGTCAGTTCATTTTACCTAAATAAGACATTCCTTTATTTCTGAAAAGAAAATGTTTCGCCTCACACCTGCTCATAACGGTTAACATTTGTATACCTCAGGAGTGCAAAGTAATTTGATGCAATCTTCAACTTATTTTTAACATTAGCTGGAGGATGGTTCATTATGCAATGATTCTGAATCATAAATACGAGTAGTTGATTGCATTCATTAAGATTAAGATTAGATCTATAAAGTATTAGGATCTGTCAGTGCCAAGTTTCATAGATTTTCATAGCACGGACTGTGAAAGTGAATAAACGTTATAATTTCATAAAACTTTGAGGGTTAAAATAAAACCTTTAAGTTTGACATTTCATTTACTTGGAAGATATGTCGTGGTTTGAGCTAATAGATCACTCAAAGGGCGGTAAGACCAGTGAATATAATGGCCCATACTACAGTTGACGTTTGGTACCTGGAATACAATCTCATCTTGTGGTTACTTTATCGAAATGCCATGCACCCCTGCGAAACACGATGCGTATGCGTATACACACACACAGACTTAACTTCAAGACACTTAATCTATATTAAGTGTCTTGAAGTTAAAGACGACGACGACCTCAAAAACAACGTGTCAAAAATAATTATACTTAAACATGAATAGTCATGTTTAAGTATAATTATTTTTGACACATCGTCCACTGTAATATTTTTTTTAACCACGACCGTATCGGTTGTCCTAGTATTTTACTGTATTTTTTAATATTCAGAGCGTATGAAATATCGATGGATAACAGTTTATCGACTTACACTCCTCTCTAACGCCACATTACGTGATCGCTTACCGCGCGCAGAGACGCTCTGTGATTGGCTAAAGCGCGCGGCGCATGTGGTCAGAGGAGGGGGCCAGGGGGTGGCCCTGGAGACAGTAGTACCCATTATAACTTAGCTTCGTTACAAATCTTGTTACTTTAAATTATCTATGGCGGGAACGGTAGTTTATAAAAAAGACGAACAGGCAATCAATTGAGGAGGCATTCTGTTACGAAGCGCCAAGCCGTCACTAAGAGGAATAGAAGCTAGTGTTGCCCAATACGAATGAAGGTAGACGTACTTGTTTTATCGCTAAATTGTGCTTTGTAAAATAAATGAATCCGATTAACTTGTTGTTTCCCTTTCACACGACTTCGGGTTTTGGTCCCATAGTAAAAGTTTGCTCAGTATGACTTATACATATGGGTTGTGTGAGGTTTTCAGTGACAGGTGTTACACCCTGTAGTCGGTAAGAACGAGTTATTTGTATTAATCTATTCAGTTTCACCAGCCTGCGTACTACAAGAAACTTCTAAAGATGCGTTCTTCTTTTCTTGAGTTCTTTTGAGTAATCCCGCTATACTCACACTCGTTGTAGCGTAGCGGCGCGCAGCCACAGCAACGCGCGATAGGCCTGCCAGTGCACGGCGCAATGGCCGGCGCCGGGCACGCCGCCCGCGCCCAACACGACTCCCAGCGCCACTAGCGCGCCACGAACTACTCGTAGCCTGGTTGCAACAGAATCCCAAGTAACAACATACATCAATACGACATAACATACAAAATAAAAGGTTATATCAGTATTTTAAATTCTCATTTTCAACAATTCTTTACTTTCAGTGCCATCAGAAATACATCATGCTAACATAAGATTCAGGATGAACGAAACATGATTTAAAACCAATCCAAATCGTCAAGTGTTTATAATCGTCCGTCAATAAAAACCACAAAACTATGTACCTAATGTTGTCAATAGGGATGACGACTAGGTTAAAAACTATTACCTTACGTCACTAGGAAAGTTTTGAGATGCTCGAAATCTATAAATGGAATGTACTCTTATTATTTTTTTAAATAGCATTTTGGAATATAACTTAAATACTATTGCCAAATTTTCATGAATTTACGAAATAATAGTACATTACATACCAAGGCCGATTAAGTGGGAAATGCCCCGGATTCCATGTAATTGTCGGCCGAGGCGAAGCCGAGGTCGACTAACATGTGATCCGAGGCTTTCCCATTTACCGGCCGAGGTTTGTATACTATTTTTCAGCCCGACGGAGCCGGCAGGCGGCAATTTAGTTATGCGTAAAGTGGCGCTTACCGGCCGGAGGACTGAAAAAAAAATTATGAAGTGATTTTATTACTATGGGAATTGACACGCGAACAATTTTTTGTATGAAAATGTGAAACTCCACCATATTAAGGCTTCCTCACTCCCTAAACGGAGATAAAGATAATATTAGTGCCTGGCGATACTAACTCTAGGGTGTTCTCTATATTTACATGTAAAATTCGTAGGTCTGCTCAAACAAATATTTCCGCAGGCACGCAGTTTTGTACAGTCAAGTGCAAAAATATGGTTCGACATAATCGACTCATAAATATGGTACGACGCTCTTATTACACCGGCATAAGGTGCTATGGGACATATTTTTGAGTAAGATGTGCACCACCATATTTTTACACTCGACTGTAACTGCTGCTTTTAGCGATTGGCCGCTTCCATGACCCTAATAGAGGATACTTATACCCCTTTTGAAGTCGCAAAACCGTTGTTAAATCATTAAAGTAGATGTAAGAGATTCCCCTGTAATCATTTCATTCGAAATTTTTCGATTTAAAATATTATAAGCCGTAAAATAGTATAGCCGGAAAATGTGCTCGTTTAAGCTCCGTCGTGTCTCAGAAAAACGTGCGAATCGGTTACCTAAAATGACTGTAAAATTGTTATTTATATATTTAAACAACTCTGGCTACTAGAGTTCTACTTCTATTGAAATAAGCTTTTTAAAAACACATAATTACAAAAGCATTCCATGTCTAGATTTCGAGCACCTCATTTCTTTCCTAGTATTCTATTTTGTCCGTCTCAGTTAGATTATCCAGACTTACACTGATTTTTTTTCTTTTTCAAAATATGTAACTAAAATTGACGGAGATGAGGAGCATCAACGTTTCCGAGTGGGGGCTTGTGACGTCACTATTAGCTAAGACTTGTACCTAATTGTGACGTCACGCGAAACTTGCATGCACTGTATTTCCGTCATTTTCTATTTCACGAACAAAAGAAAAAATACGCGTCGAATATTTTTTAATAATCTAACATACGGACTAATCAGTTTTTTTTGTCTTCTAGCCTTTTTGTCTTCTTGCGCGTTTTGGTTTTAAAACATTCACTTTGAACAAAGCTTCTATCATGTGTGTATTGTACGGTTACAATGCTCGTCGTCGTTGTAACTGAAAGTGTTAATTCTTCATTAACACTTTCGCAACCAGGCAAAATTTCGAAGAATACCCCTGAAACCGACAGTACTCGCTAGTCGGGCAACGACGTGCAACTCAATGCCGCACGCGGCGATCCCGCTAGGCGGGCAAGCGGCGGACGTATCGAAGATGCAATGCTTGCCGCTTGAACTTTGGCGTCGCGTGTAGGTTATGCTTGCCCGCCTGGCGGGTACTTTGGCGTCGCGTCATCGCGTGTAGGTTATGCTTGCCCGCCTGTCGGGTACTTTGGCGTCGCGTGTAGGTTTATAGCTCTTGCCCGACTAGCGGGTACGCCGGCATCTGAGTAAAGTTTACGAGTGCCCGTGTGGCGGATACGCGGTGTCGAAAGTGTTAAAAGCGTCCCGTCGGTATAAGCAGGTCTTACTAAACGGATGCACTTTCATTATGGCTTGTATGAAACCAACCAAATGCCTATACTTACGAGGCTAAAAACGGTTGGTTGTTTTAAGCGGAGTCGTACTAATCGGATTCTACTGTAGTTACTCACCGCATTTCAGCCATCTGACGAATGGATTCTGTTACAATCGAAACGCCGAGATCGCTAGCAAATAAACTGTCATATTCACTTTGGTCTTCATCTTCGCCTAAAAATAGAACAAAGTTTAACAAATTTCAAAAACCTTATTACATAAAACCAGACCAAAACCCATCAACATACGATTGCATACATAGCTGTGCTTAGGTACCCATGATGAACACTTCTTAAGTCAAAGATCAATATACGAGTACGAGAGTCATTAAATCAAGATATCATTTTGGTTATTGGGATCTTGTCCATAACTGGTGTATTTACCTTGGTATAATATTAAACTAAAAACCGGCCAAAAGCATGTCAGGCCATGCTCAGTGTTTTTCCACTTTTTATTTCATCATTTTGGCGTGTTTGATACATATCAAACACGCTAAATATACGCTATATTTACTCATATTTCATATAAGTAAATCAAACGTTAGCTAGATCGATAATTATTTGTCCTTATCTGTTAGTATGACATTTACGTTTGTTAGATAGGGAGAAAGCATGTATTTAAACTAAATGTAAGTAAGTATATTAGGTTCTTTTGTTTGTGAATTTGGGAGAAACTTTATAACTTAATACTAATTTAATGTCTCGTAGTGTCACGATATACCCTGTCAAAGGGATCAGTCTGAAAATCAACGCTGGGTATATATAATATCCTAGCATATGTTGAGACTGGTACCCTTTACCAAACACTATATACCTACCTAACTGTTAGTAATAATGGTGTACACTCAAGGACTTCAATTTGTGACCCACTGGTTGATAGTTTTTTTTGAGGAAAGGTTTGAGAAATGGTTCACAGATTGAAGACCGTGATACGGTACCTACCTATTTAGTCATAGGTTATTATATAAGTTTCTGCATTTAATTGTCTGTGTACTTCCTGTGTGTTTCGGTAATAAATTTTATTTTATTTTTTTTTATTTATTTATATATACGACCCAAATTTTAGCACTTTAGCATTAACGGTCACTGAGCTTACCCGCGGACAGACAAACGGACAGACATGGAACTATAAGGGTTCCTAGTTGACTACGGAACCCTAAATGATAGCAGTTCAGTTCAGCTATAATTAGTTCCGGGTGTACCTACTTACATTTTGATGTATCTAAGTCGGGCACGTCTAGTCTTAGTGCGTCGTTTAGTTCTAATACGGCGTTCTGTAAATCTTTGATGGGTTCCAAGACAGCTTCCAGCTCGTCTATTTGATGCGGTGCTAGCGTCTGAAATGTAAACAGCCGTATAACTCATTTGTGTTTTCTTTAACACGTTTGCCGACAGCTCGTCAGCGTAAAAACTATAACGGTAAATTGCTATAACTAAAAATTGATTGAAAAGAAAATGATTTGTCCAAATAATACCTCCTTCTTTTGAAATTAGGTATAATAGTGTAGGAAGGAACTTAGAGGTAGCGACGGTATAGCACATTTTGCGCCTCCAATTTCGCAACCAGTAGTCTCCATTTGTTGATTGAGCAGTAAGGCGTGAGACGTTCATTACGAAGGTCGCGGGTTCGAGCCGCAGGTCAGTTTTTTGTCACTTATGAACGAAATATCATTAGAGGCATAGTTCGCCTTCTAGGAAAGTGAGATGGCAGTCATTTTCATAAATACCACCTACGTAAAATCTTGAGACAATGTTGTCTAGCGGAGCCCAAACTGGGAAGCCGGGAAAACGCTCATGTCTAAACTGTCGTGCGATAATTACCGGCAGTCCCTCGTCAGCAGCGTCGGCCTGGTCGGGCGGCGCGAGCAGCAGGTGCAGCAGGCGCGGCAGCAGGCGGTGCTGCGGCGCGGCGCACGCGAACAGCCGCCGCTCCAGCTCCGCCGCGCCCGCCGCCGTGGCCGCGCGCTCCCACAGCGCGCCCGCCGTCACCACGCGCACCGCGTCGCTCGACAGCTCGCCGCCGCCGCTCATGTCTAAACTGTCGTGCGATAATTACCGGCAGTCCCTCGTCAGCAGCGTCGGCCTGGTCGGGCGGCGCGAGCAGCAGGTGCAGCAGGCGCGGCAGCAGGCGGTGCTGCGGCGCGGCGCACGCGAACAGCCGCCGCTCCAGCTCCGCCGCGCCCGCCGCCGTGGCCGCGCGCTCCCACAGCGCGCCCGCCGTCACCACGCGCACCGCGTCGCTCGACAGCTCGCCGCCGCCGCTCATGTCTAAACTGTCGTGCGATAATTACCGGCAGTCCCTCGTCAGCAGCGTCGGCCTGGTCGGGCGGCGCGAGCAGCAGGTGCAGCAGGCGCGGCAGCAGGCGGTGCTGCGGCGCGGCGCACGCGAACAGCCGCCGCTCCAGCTCCGCCGCGCCCGCCGCCGTGGCCGCGCGCTCCCACAGCGCGCCCGCCGTCACCACGCGCACCGCGTCGCTCGACAGCTCGCCGCCGCCGCTCATGTCTAAACTGTCGTGCGATAATTACCGGCAGTCCCTCGTCAGCAGCGTCGGCCTGGTCGGGCGGCGCGAGCAGCAGGTGCAGCAGGCGCGGCAGCAGGCGGTGCTGCGGCGCGGCGCACGCGAACAGCCGCCGCTCCAGCTCCGCCGCGCCCGCCGCCGTGGCCGCGCGCTCCCACAGCGCGCCCGCCGTCACCACGCGCACCGCGTCGCTCGACAGCTCGCCGCCGCCGCTCATGTCTAAACGATCATTCATTACATGCCAGATTTTACATTTTGATAAGTTACCCTGTAGCTTACACGACCACAACCCTACGATCCGTTACACATCACTATTGTTTCACAGGGATTAACAGCAACGTCAGCAATGATAAGCAAAAAAATTGGACAGCACCATCATGCGTGGTCCTTATTATGGGGACACATACATTCGAAACTCTACTGTTCCCTCTGTGCATCATACGCTCGAGTGGCTGCAACGGACTAGAAAGATGCCCGCGCGCCTTAATACGCCGCAGCACCATCCAGTGTCCATGGCACAACTCTAGTACACATACATTTGTAGCTATTGTTCCCACTGACCTGACTCGAGTGCGGCAACATCAGGTGACAGCATCATACGCTCGAGCGGCTCCAATTCACGGACTAGGGAGATGCCCGCGCGCCCTATTACACCGCACCACCATCCATTATCCATGTCACAACTCTGTTAGCAGGATACAAACATACGAAGGTGAAGATGATGGCACAAAGTCGGTATACCCTCGTTTTGTCGAACAACTTTTTGCCTAATTTCAGTTCGCCTAAAAACGTTTAGTATAATCAACGGTTTGTCTAAAGTCATTTTTTTACATAAACTCGTTTCACACAAAAATCATTACATCGAATGTCGTTTTGCCTAATGGTCATTATGTATAATTATTGTTTCGTCGAATATTATTTTGCCTAATTATCGTTTCGTCGATTGCCATTTTGACTAATTATCGATTTGCCGAAAAAAGATATACCAAACATAGGGAAACCAATAACCAATAGATGATACTAATCAAAAAATTAGATACCACCGCTTGAAAAAAAAAACATTTAAGCAAGGTTAGGTTATAAGAAATAAACCTTTTTTTTTTACCCGACCGACCGGATTGGTTAGCTCGCGCTCGTTAGTTTTCTAGGCTAGGGCAGAGTAAAGAGCGAGATAAAATACTTACTTTTAATTAGTTGTTAGCTTACCATCACCTTCACGAAGTCAGTCAGAGTCAGTTTAGGTACGACGACGAGCGAAGCGAGGAGGAGTGTTAGGTTGAACTGCGACCTCACAGCGCGCGAGCCGAGCGAGCGAAGCGAGCGTGCCGCGGCAGCGGCCGGCGAAGCGCCAGAACCGAATTTTTCGCGGCCCCCCTATGCAACCAGAGTCACTGTTAGGTACGACGACGAGCGAAGCGAGGAGGAGTGTTAGGTTGAACTGCGACCTCACAGCGCGCGAGCCGAGCGAGCGAAGCGAGCGTGCCGCGGCAGCGGCCGGCGAAGCGCCAGAACCGAATTTTTCGCGGCCCCCCTATGCAACCAGAGTCACTGTTAGGTACGACGACGAGCGAAGCGAGGAGGAGTGTTAGGTTGAACTGCGACCTCACAGCGCGCGAGCCGAGCGAGCGAAGCGAGCGTGCCGCGGCAGCGGCCGGCGAAGCGCCAGAACCGAATCTTTCGCGGCCTCCCTTTGCAACCAGAGTCACCGTTAGGTACGACGACGAGCGAAGCGAGGAGGAGTGTTAGGTTGAATTGTGACCAACAACACGCGAGCGAAGCGAGCGTGCCTCCACATCAGAAAGTATGTTCCCAGACTCGACCTATTGGGTCGCCAATTATTAGGGGTGGCAGAAAAAAAAATACATTAGACCAAAAAAAATTATACCAATTGAATATTAGACAAAACAATATTAGGTAAATTGAAATTAGGTATAATGATAGTTAGACGAAACGGGCGTTCGACATAATGATTTTAGGCAAAATGAAATTCGATGTAATGAAAATTCGACGAAACGAATAAGTATACCAAGTGATATTAGGCAAACTGAAATTAGGCGAACTGAAATTAGGCAAAAAGTTCGTCGACAAACCGAAGGTAAACCCACAAAGTCATATAACTCAATTACAAAAGATTTTTTTTTTCAACCTTCTATTGTGGAACGTTACATTATAAACATATTAGGTAAATAACATACCGATTTAGCAACCATTAGTCCCAAAGGCTTCTGTAGACCCTCCATGTACTGCATACACCAGCTATACAAATCTGACCAGCACCTAAACAAGCAAATTTTGAAATTACAAATGTGGTAATTTCAATATCTAAATATATAAAAGAAGAAGCTGACTGACTGACTGACTGACTGACTGACTGACATATCAACGCACAGCCCAAACGGCTGTTCCTATAGACTTCACATTTGGCACGTAGGTTCCTTTTATGGTGTAGGCGAGCACTAAGGAAGGATTTTTCAAAATTCACCTCCTAAGGGGTTGAAACGGGGGTCCAAAGTTTGTATGGGGAAACAAGATTAGTTAGACTATTTTATCTGAAACTTCACAGGAGTATTCTTTAAGGTAAATGAGTAAACACGTGTTTCAGGTTTTTTGAGAATTTAACTCCTGAAAGGGGTAAAAGGGGTGAAAATTTGAAAAAATTAACATGAGTATCGTTTATATGGTTTTTCGGGTCGCTGATCACGAAAAAAGCAACGATTTGAAGATCCAATGTGGCGAATGTGGAATAACATCTCCCCTGTTGGTATGCGATGGGGTTGAAATGCCAAAATATCAATATGAGTGTCATTTTTACGTAAATTTCTACGAGAATTATCCGAAACTTCACCAGAGTATTCTTTAAGGTAAATGAGTAAACACGTGTTTCAGGTTTCTTGAGAATTTAACCCCTGAAAGGGGTAAAAGGGGTGCAAAAGTGAAAAAATCAACATGGGTATCGTTTATATGGTTTTTCGGGTCGCTGATCACGAAAAAAGCAACGATTTGAAGATCCAATGTGGCGAATGTGAAATACCATCTCCCCCGTTGGTATGCGATGGGTTTGAAATGTCAACATATAAATTTGAGTGTCGTTTTTTATTAAAATAAAGTAAAGTAAAATAAAACGAAATGAAATAAAATAAAATAAAATGAAATAACATAAAATAAAATAAATTGTATTAAATTAAATTAAATCAAATTAAATAAAATAAAATAAAAAGAGATTAAATGAAATAAAATGAAATAAAATAAAATAAAATAAAATTACTCAGACAATGATCTTGATCTATATATATAAAAGAAGAAACTGACTGAATGACTGACTGATTGACATATCAACGCACAGCCCAAACCGCTGGTCCTAGAGATTCTAATTTTGGCACCTTATAAAGTCTAGAGGTGCACTAAGAAAGGATTTTTCAAAATTTACCCCCAATATCAATATCACCCCCTTAGGGTGATTTGAGGGTCCAAAGTTTGTATGGGGAAACAAGATTAGTTGGACTATTCTATTTGAAACTTTACATAAGTATTTATAAAAATAAATGAGTTAAACCGTGTTTCAGGATTTTTGAGAATTCAGCCCATAAAATGGGGAAAAGGGGTGAAAAATTATAAAAAACAACATGGGTATCGTTTTTATGGTTTATCAGGTCGCTGATTACGAAAACAACGTAGATTTTAAAATCCAACGTGGCGATTGTGAAATATCATCTCCCCTGTTGGGGCACGATGGGGTCGAAATCTAAAAATATCACTACGGGTGTCGTTATATGTTTATTTCTGTTTCTAGAGATTACAAATTTAGCACTATGGTTTCTTATAAGGCGTAGGGGTGCACAAAGAAAGGAGTTTTCAAAATTCATCTCCAAAGGGGGTGAAATGGGGGTACAAAGTTTGTATGGGGAACCAAAATTAGTTGGACTATTCTATTTGGAACTTTACAGGAGTATTTACAAAGATAAATGGGTTAACTAACTAACTAATGGACATTGTAATGGAACCTAAAAGAAATAGATTTAAAAACATGTTAAAAAAGTTTCTCTTGGATGCCTTATAGGTAGGCCAATTGCCCGTATTACTTAAGTCTAATAGTATATGCATAATAAATATAGGTAATAATGTTCATAATGTAACTGACTCCACAGTCAAACTAAATACTTAGTTTTGTGGAGCATATAAATAACACAATGTATGTAACCTATGATTGTAATAAATAAATAATAAAAAAAAAAAAACACCTGTTTCAGGCTTTTTGAAAAATCAACCCCCAAAAACGGGAAAAGGGGTGAAAAAGTAAAAAACAACAACATGGGTATCGTTTTTATGGTTTGTTCGGTCGCTGATTACGAAAACAACAACGATTTACAAATCCAACTTAGCGGACGTGAAATAAAAAAACCTCCTTTTGTATGTCGGTTGAAAATTACGTTTAGTACGCGGGTGAAGCCGCGGGTTAAAGCTAGTTTCAAATACAATCAGACATCAATACTCAGAAAGCGGAAAGTGATGTTTTTTGGCACAAATTTACATTTTCAACATTGATTAGTGTTTGAATTTACAAACAACGCCCTCACTCGCTTGTCTGCAAGGTCAGTGAATGTTCTATGTACCTACTATCCATGAAATACTGAATTCATAAAATGTTTATGCATTTTTGAACGCGTGTGCACATACGATATAGGTACTTACTTGTGCATCAAGTGCGAGTGGTCGGGCGAGGCGGCGCGCGCGGCGAGGTGGCGCAGGCGCGCCTGCACCGCGTTCATGGCCGACTCGCTCAGCTCGCCCTCGCTCGCCGACTCGCTGCTGCCCCATGTCCGCCGGTAGATCTACAGCAAATCAGAAAACGTGCTTTTTCAGCCCTCCGGCCGGTAAGCGCCACTTCACGCAAAACTAAATTGCCGCCTGCCGGCTTCGTCGGGCAGAAAAATAGTATACAAACCTCGGCCGGTAAATGGGAAAGCCTCGGATCCCATGTAATTGTCGGCCGAGGCGAAGCCGAGGCCATTTCCCACTTAAACGGCCTTGGTATGTAATCTACTATTAACATCCTGAACACCAGCGCCATCTTTTTAGCCATCGGCATATCATCAGCATCCATTTTGGTTCTCTCTGATATCTGGTATAAAATGTAAATAGATTAAGTTTTATAAATGTGAACAAAATAAATAATCTCTACTAGTGATGGGCAAGCGGAAAGTTTCCTATTTGGGAAACTTTCCGTAATGAAATTTACAGAGAATATTACCGTAATATTCTCGTGATGTGAAAGATAGAGAAATTTATATTTTATTGCGGTCTAATGTCATGTCATTTAGGTAAAATAGAGGCACAAAGACGTCGTTAATTGTATTGCAAAAGGATAATATCGTTACTGAGGGGAGGGGGAGGCCTATGTCCAACAGTGGGCGTACTACGGCTGATATGATGATGATGATGACCGTGAAATATTACCGTGCAATTTTAAACGAAACCTAGAAATTTATTACAAATACGAGGGATTTAATAAATACTAGCTCAAATTTATTGAAAGTGATACAAAAATACAATTGAGTGTAAAACTCGCATCAATTAGGCCACGTTCGGGTCGAGCGAACGCTCAGGCCAAGTATGTAGTAAAAAACTACCATGCACAGTGCACACTGCCTACGCGGAAAAGACAGTAGTAGTCGACTTAATTGTAATTTTGTACCGTTTTAACAGTCGTGGCAAAACCATCTACAGTAGAATCCGGTTATAACGACGCCGAAGGGACCGACAATATTACGTCGTACTAACCGGAAGTCGTACTAAACAAACTGTCAATTTTAAAGTTGTTTCTCGATTTTAATAGTCACACATGCATTATAATTCACAATGGTTCAATGTTACTCACAGAATAATTGAAATTAAGAATATTTTGCTCTTTAGTGAAAGAAACTGTTGAACCATTGACCTATTTACTCGTACTTCCTGACTACATTGCAATTTAAGCCATTGTAAATTGCGGAGATTTTTTTTACACGAGATGAAACCCTTACGCGCTTAAGTTTCAGAACATTCGTTTCGAACAAAGTTTCTATCTTGTATGTATTGTTTGGTTATAATGCACCGTCACCGTTGTAACCGAACATATGCGTGTGAAATCCCGTCGTTAAAAGCGGTATGTCGATATAAGCAGTCGTACTAAACGGATGCACAAATAGTGACTTGTATGAAAACCAACCATCTGCCTATACCTACGTCGCTAAAACCGGTTGGTCGTTTTATGCGGATTCGGAGTCGTAAATTTGTGATTTGTGTTAGTGAAAAACGAATGGTTTGCCATGAAGCCAACGTTGTTAAGTTCATGACTATTTTGAAAAATTTGAAAAATAAATAAATTATGAAATAAGATGTCAGCGAGTGTAAATTTAGTCACTTTACAACCTTATTTCATTAACCTAGGCTCAAAAGTGTGAATATATATTTGACACGACTTTACAAGTATTCAATATCTCACGAAATTGTTGTATTACTACAAAATTTATATGCAGGGTTATAGACTATGCAAAATAATTTTTAAGAAAAAAAAACCGACTTCATTTGGTTCCCGGTAAAAGTGAAATTAAGAATTTGTTTGAGTTAGCCAGTTTACTTTTCAAATATCCAATACACCGCACGTGTACGATTGAAAATTGAGGAGCTTTCTTAATGTCCTAGGGCTTCCATCATTACATTTGAAGTATAATCAAACGGAACTCCCTTGTAGACCTTTAAACAAACAAAATAACAATGTGTTAAATTGGATGACAGACTGTAAACTAACGAGCATATTCATTATGCCATCCCTGGTTATCAACATCAGGTCCACTCCAGCAAAATGATGGCCACAGTAAGAAAATGCCTAAGCTAATTATGAACACCCTCTAATCACAATTAACCTGCCGTTCAAATTTGAAGAGTTCTCTGAATTCTTCTAGAACTCCATCATCAGAATATAAATCAAATCAAAAAGATGAATGTCACAACTAGGATAATAAGTAGAGCTAGGTTTATTAACCAGTTCCACTTTGCGATCCCTGGTCTTCATCATCAGATCAAGTTCATCAAAATTTTGGCTCCGCCAAAACACTGTTTTAGTTACTTAAGGAAACCCTCAAATCAGAATGCATGTGCCGTTAAAATTTGAGGAGTTCTCTCAATCCCTCATGAAGCCCATCATCAAAATAGAACTATAATCAAATAGGACTATCTTGAAGGTATTTCTTTACAAAGAAAAGATGAATGTCTCAAATCGGATGATAGAGCTGGGAATTAACAAGCAGTTCCACTTTGCCATCCCTGGTCTTCATCATCAGGTCCACTCCACCAAATTGATGATGTTCGTAAAGAAATGCTCGAGTGTCTTAAGAAACTACCCAAATCATCATGCATGTGCCTTTCAAATTTGAGGAGTTCCCTCAGTTCCTCATGGATCCCATCATCAGAAATTGATTTTGAAAAAAACGGAACAAATCTGGAACCATCTATTTTCAGAAAAAAAAATATTTTTTAAAATCGGACTATAGTCCTGGGAATTACCAAGCAGTTCCACTTTGACATCCCTGGTCTTCATCATCAGGTCCACTCCACCAAATTGATGATGTTCGTAAAGAAATGCTCGAGTGTCTTAAGAAACTACCCAAATCATCATGCATGTGCCTTTCAAATTTGAGGAGTTCCCTCAGTTCCTCATGGATCCCATCATCAGAAATTGATTTTGAAAAAAACGGGACAATCCTGAAACCATCTATATACAGACAAAAAAATATTTTTTAAAATCGGATCATAGTCCTGAGAATTACGAAGCAGTTCCACTTTGCCATCCCTGGTCTTCATCATCAGGTCCACTCCACCAAATTGATAATTTTCGTAAAGAAATGCTCGAGTTTCTTAAGAAATCACCCAAATCAGCATGCATGTGCCTTTCAAATTTGAGGAGTTCCCTCAGTTCCTCATGGATCCCATCATCAGAAATGGATTTTGAAAAAAACGGGACCAACCAGGAACCGTCTACTTTTAGAAAACAAAAAAAAAATTCAAATCGGTTCAGTAATGACGGAGTTATGAGTGAACATCCATTAAAAAAAAAAAAAAAAAAAATAAAAAAAAAAATTCAGTCGAATTGAGAACCTCCTCCTTTTGAAATATTGAAGTCGGTTGAAAAAAAGAATTACAGGCACTTTTCATGCTATAGGATAAAATAATTAAGTGATTCATATCATTCCATATTGTGCCGCTCTATCTTTGCCATTAAAATATATACTTATATTAAAAACTGAACTAAAGAAACATTTTGTTTACTTTTTTAACTACTACAATTTGAAAGTCCCTTGACTTGACTATACATATATTTAAATAAAATAATAATAAGTATAGAATATGGGTACGCCGAGAACAAGAGAACAATGCAAACTTGGAAAGTATTTCTTGATTATTTTTAACTGGCACCCGCCCCGGCTTTGCACGGGTTATTATTATACATATAAACCTTCCTCTTAAATGACACTATCTATTAAAAAAAACTGCGTCCAAATCCGTTGCGTAGTTTTAAAGATTTGAGCATACATAGGGATATAGGGACAGAGAAAGCGACTTTGTTTTATACTATGTAGTGATTAATAATTATTCTTATTTGAAATGCAACAAAATGCAATGAAGTAATAATGCAATGTTCTTTAATTTTTCCATAGTAACCACTATATTTCGTTAACAAAAAATATATTTCCTAAGAAATTTCCATGAAATTTAAGAGAACTTACGGTAATTTACGGTAACTTACGGTAATATACCATTATAACAAGTTTTAAGTAATGTATCTGACCGCGAGCATGAAGCACATGAAAATATGCAAATATTTCGTTATTACAAAAAGTTGGATTTTCATATCGAAAAAAAAAGTTACAAAGTAAATTGCTACTTTTGGTAATATTACCGTAATCTTTCCGAGAATATTCTCGCAGTCGGAAATATTCTCTGCAATTTCCCATCACTAATCTCTACTACAATTTTAACAAAATAAATTTTCTGGAGATAATATGAGCCTTATCTCCCTTATTATCCCTTTTTAGACCAAAAAGTAGATGGCGGGATGATCTGGACACATTCAACGGGGAATGGCGGGAGTGTGCACTGGACAGAGTCGAATTATGGGAACAAATGGAGGCTTTTGCCCAGCAGTGGGACACCGAACCAGGCTGAGAAAAAAAAAAGGCCCATGGAAATGAATCCATGGACTAGAGTCCAGCTTCTAAATACCTACATGATGGTGATGAACATGTACTCACGGCGAGAGCCTTCCTCACGACCTGCGGCGGGAACAGGCCCGGCGTCAGCAGCCGCTCGCGGTACTGCTGGTGCGAGGCCAGCACGGGCAGCGGCGGCGGCGGCTCCCGCGTCGCCACCATGCGCCACGATACCTCCGCGCTCAGTGTGCTACCTGGATTCACGAAAAAACCATGTAGGGTAAGCGGTAGTAATCTTGGCCCCCCCACAATCATTGGCCCCCTGAACTTCAAATCGATTTATTAAGATATACGTTTGAGTAGAATGTAGAAAAAAATATTTATAGTTTCTTTGTTGACAACAGTATATAATGTAATTGATAGTTTTCCAGCATAATAGCTGGAACACACGTAAAAAAAAAAACATTTTGCAACGATCGAAGCTAAAAATGTGTTTTATTAAGCAAATCATAAGAATTTAGTACTTTTAAACTATTATAATCTTTTTATTGGTATTCAAAATGTAATATTTGTGTTGTTTCATATTAGTTATAGTTTCTATTCACTATCGTCAATAAAAATAAACAAATCTAGTGGTACCATGGTATAATCATTGACAGGGCCAATAAACACAAAGTACAATTCTTGGCATGCCAATCATTGTACTCTTGGTATGACAATATTTGTACCCTAGGGGCCAATGATTATACTTTTGTCCGATTTTTTGGTTTTTTGCATTATATTTCACAATTGGTTGTAAATATATTTATGGTTGTGATTTATTCCAATTCTTCTTTCTTCTTCTTTCCTATTTAGCACCTTATTTGGGAAGGAAAACCTTACCTTAAAGGGCCAATGATTGCACTGCTTACCCTACTTACAAACTGAATTTTTGGATACACTATACATACACCCGAACTAATATACTTAATTTTGGACTGCAGTAAGAATACGATAGTTATCATGTGTCGTGTCATCACTCACACTTTACAATCTTGACAAAATGTGACAGCCAATCCTAATGAATATTATGCCACTCTAACGCAAAATGTAAATTAAGCCTTACTTGTTATAACAGTATCTCCATCAGGTTGACTCCATAGGGCCCAAACGACGTCACTGCCATGTCCATAGCCTATCGTATAATCCAAAAGGTCCAACTGAAACACAGGATAATATTTCTAATGTGATTGAAATATTCTAAATAAAAGTTTTATATGTTGGGTCTCACAAGGTTGTAGCTATTTATACGGCATACCTTCTAAGGACGGAAGTTTTAGTAGTATTAACTTATGGTTGGTATTTGCATCTAACCTGTGGTCCAAAGATGCGACAAACGTGTGCGAACTTCACGGCACCCGCGCCAGCGTCCAACATCTTCATGACGACGAACTCACATTCGTTAGGAAACGAGAGATACGCCACTAATGTCACGTCTCCGTTTGGTCCCGTTGTCTTTTGTAGCATGTGACCGTGTGCTGGAAATTATAGAATGTTAAAAATTGTTGGGAAATTCTCCCCTGTTATGGAACCACAATATTTGAACTAGGTACCTACACATTCGCGTGAAATGGCTGTCTAGTGTTTTCTATCATCAGTTACGTCATTTAACTTTATATAGCTATCTTCCTGCGGCCCTCCCTACGGCCATTTCACAGTACTAATTAAGTACGATGGAATTTTAATCTTATTCAACTGGTATAAAGATGCTTTTGCTTTGTTTATATTATTGTCAAAGAAAGAAAAATCTGTTCTGTTTTATATACAGTAGATTCGAATTTCACTGGCAATCTTTGGATTTTTTCTGGTTTAGAATAGATTGGCTATGCTAATAGCCAGCTTATGGGTGAGCACTACGCGGTATATCTATGCTGTCTGCATGTTAGAGTATACTAGCCCCGTCAGGTACTCACGAGGCGGTTTAGGGCGCACCACGGCCTGCGAGAGCGGCGGGGTGACGACACACGGCGCGCCGCCCTCGTTGATGGCCCACGCGCGGAGGCACGCGTCGCCGCATATCGCTATAGCCAGCCCGTGGGTGAGCACTACGCCGTATGTCTCTATGCTATCTACGTTTTTCCCTCTGAAAATTAAAAGTTAATATGCTGTGAATTTACGGCATAGAATCTGTACCAAACACTATGAACTAAACAAAGAAAGCGCCCAAGCGCGAGGATGACTCGCGCACGAAAGGTTCCGTACTATTTATCTATAAAAATGGCCAAAAAAAAACTCATTGTTGTAAAGAAGTAATGGGATCTGTTTTTTAGTATTTGTTATTATAGCGGCAACAAAAATTCATCTGCTGTGAATGGTCTAAGTATCACGGTTCATGCAATACAGCCTGGTGACAGACAGACTGTCAGCAGAGTCGTAGGTTCCCTTTGGTATGGGACCCTAAAGAAACATACCTAAGTGCTCCGGTTATGCCAGACAGGAACCTCGGCACCGTAGACTCTCTCTTCAGTACCGTAGTGACAGCTGAGCCAGCCACTGGCAACTTAACCAAAAGGAGACCACCTTCCCCGCCATATCCAAATGCAAGGGCAAACACTCCTTCACCATTATCAAGGAGGAGAGATGCGCAGGTATGAGCTACCCCAGTTGCTGTAATTTCCAATTAATGTTACAATTTCAATAGGAAATTGGTTTGCACAGCTCAGAAAATTGCCAGACTTAAGTGGTAGTGGGAGGGCCATATAGCTCGCAGAACCAGTGGCCGATGGGGCAGAAAGGTTCTTGAGTGGCGACCAGAAGACGCCGCGTGGCAAGGCCCTCGACTAGATGGACCTAAAATCTTGTTTAGGTCGCGGGACACTGTTGGTTAAGGGTAGTGAATGACCATTTGTTGTGGAAATCTTTAGGGGAGGTCTTTGCCGAGCAGTGGACATCTTTCGGCTGAAATAATGATGATGATGATGATGATTGGTTTGCCACTATCAGATTAGAACCAAAATCAATGGGACTTAAGGGACAATCTCAAAATACTTTGATAAGGGGGTAATCACATACTATATTTAAAAAACAATAAGTGCAGAACAACAAGTACTATTTATCTTATTAGAAACTTACTTGGATTTGAATACTGATTGAGAATGTGATAATTGTTGGGATTATTGACGGCACCAGTGTCATGAAATATTGAAGGTGTGGAAGTGCTCATAGATCCAAAGGTGGACTGGAACAAACAAGACTAATTAAAAATCTGGCAAATTTAAGTATCCCTGACAAAAATACATACTATGTTTCATGCCACAAACTATTATTTGTCTACAAAATAAATGATGGAATATAACAATTTTATAAAGCTTTACAATTCTGTACTTTATTGTATTAATATATTTTTACACAATAAAATAATAAACCTAAAATATTGTAATATTTACCTTTTTATCAATACTCTCTGGATGTGGGAATATAAGTCTATGAACTGATGACACTGTAGCAGCTAAAATAACAATGTCCTGTGAAGCCGTCCTCTCATAAACAGACATCCCACTGAGTGGTGGTGTTCCAGGTGCCACCTTGCATCGTAGGTTGCTGCTAGTAAGGTTGACATCTAGCGAGGCTTCTGATAGTTCAATAGCATCTGATGTGGTTTGCCTGAAGAAATTAGCTTTATATTAGTTGCTCAAGTAATATTTATATGGAATAGAACATGAAATTAATTGAAATATGCTATTTGTACAGTTGTACAATGTTATTAGTAAGTTAATCTAAATAAAGGCTTATTTTATTGATTTATTTATTTTTATTATTTATTTGTACAGTCAGCTGCAGAGATAATGGACTCCCTATGAATAGTTTGTAAGCAGCGGACTGTAGATCGAGCCTAATGACCAGTGGTAAAGTGTCAAAATGTTCTTTGTGCAAGCCAGAGCTGATTTGGCCTGCTTTTTCTTTCAGTTGGAGAGTTCTATGAATGTCCCACCACTGCTTAAGATATTCAATATGACATTTGATTTGACAGAGAGAGACAGACAGTATTTTACAGAGGTTTGTATACTTGGTGCAGCTACATATGGCATCTGCAAGAATCATTAGAATTAAACTTAAAATACTGTTTAATTACATACCAGTAAATAAATCGATTTCTAGTGTTTGCCTTTTTTGAATCCTTATACCAATATCCTCCAGCCCTCTGAGGTAGTTTTATGTCTTGCAGTGTGCTGTGAGTACCACCTACAAAAATTGATGTTATTACAAATTATAGTTAAAATATCCAATAACGGCAAAAACTAATTCATAAAATATCAGGTACTATACTTAACCAAAACACAGTAGTGTAAGGAATATTAAATAATGATAATTTACTTAAAATTAAGTAAATAAACAAATTACTTGCCTGTGTTTAGTATAACTTCCTTCCATTTCTCAGGGACGTTACTTGTCGGCGTTATTTCTTTGAAAGTAATGGGTACAGCATCAACAAACTCCATTTTTGAGTAATCACGGTAGCCCGTGAAGTAATTTCAGTAACTATTCACTAGATTTACTTTACTTTACAAGAAAAGATTTAGGTTATCCTATGAAACGGCGGGTACAACTCAACTCACAACTGACACTCTTTTTTTTTTTTTTGAAGTTTCTGCAGGGTTAGCATGGTTGCCATTTTATCGCTTATCACGCTATGCGTCACTTTCGCACATACATACTTGTTAGAACGTGACAGCAACGTCGGTAAACGATAAAAACCCGACCATCATAGACTAGAACGTATATAGTGATTATATACTCTTTGCTGACATTATTGACAATTTGATTCGATCAAGAGGCAAGTTTTTGACGTGACAACGTCTTATAATTCGATGAGCCGGCTGCACGCACGAAAAAACATGACGTATGCGTCGTTACCTCGCTTTGCGGCGTTCCATCTCGGCAATATTCGACATTCATCGTGCAAGATCGGAAGTTCAAATGACACGACATTCATTGCTGCTTGTTCTAATAGCCTCGAGTGCATTTAGCAATCTAAAACAGTAATATGGATCACCTGCCAAAATGACATCTCTGTCCTGACTTATGAATAGAATGTGGCAGAAAATATTGAAAGGACGTAAATATTGTTCAAATTTAAAAACTATTTTTCAGAATTTATAATTAACTTTAACAATGCATTGTCCCTTTTGTAACAAGTGGATGGAACGGAAGAACAAAAGGTGTACCTGTCCTAGTTGCACAAATAAATTGTTAAGATGCGACGAATGTTTCACAATAACTGCTGATACCTTCAAGTTTTCTATCAAGTGCGGTCACAATTTGAGCCGAATAATACGAATTAATAGGGCTAAGGAACAAAAAAATCGAGTGAAACAACAACTGTTATTAAAACCGAAGTTCGTCTCAACAATGCCATCATCACTATCTGAGTCATCATCTGAGGGAATATTTTATGAACTTAATTTAACTGTCGAAGATCTAAAGGATTTGGATGAAATTGAAGAAAGTCAGCAGCTCAACATCAGCAATATTCTGGTTCAACCAGACTTGCCACAGTCGCCAAGGACTCCCACCACGCCGTTAAGTCCTGGTGAGCCAATTGGAGACATCATCAGCAAGTCGGGTTCACCTTTGTTCTTAGATTGATTGATATGTTGCCAATTGACACAGGGAAGTGTCACTCGTGAAAATTTTCGACCCGTAACCGACGTGGCGTAACCGTGTGTAAATGTTACTTGATTAATTCAATTGTGATTTCCATTTACCTCCTTCTCTATATCCATACAAAATATCTATCAAACAAATAAAATTAAAATTTTCTTTTGAAAAATGAAACCATTTCATTATTATTTTCTTATGACGTTGTCACGTTCAACTATCGTCAGTAAACCAACTTTACAGACAACCGATTTTTTTTTTTTTATATAATGGCATCGCGCTCGGCGCATTCAGCCAGACAAAAGAGGAAAGAGGCAAGTTCGACTGATTTGACAATAGGCAAAAAAAGCCTGTAAGGCTTCTATAGATTATACAATTTGGCTTCAATTTATCGTTGGCCTTAGGTTCAGGGTAGACTTGGGGTAGACACTCGATCTAGAACCCCGATAATGGCGAAGTTTGATATAAGCCTGTGTTGCTCGATGCGTTCCAGATAACCGATAACGTCATCTGTGGTGCTTGGTGCTTTTACATGCTCGGGCTCTCGGCCGAATGATTCGGCCCACCCTAGTACACGCTCGGCATGGCTGGATGTAGCGGACACACGGTGTGCAAGTGGCCCAGCCTGGCAGTCCAATTCGCACTTATTCGTTGAAAGATGCGCAGCGCTGCGTTGTAGCGCATACACTGTACTCGAGTTTAAAAAATGGTGCCATCTCTTATGTCATTTTTAATAATTAATAAGAAGAAGAAGACGTATATTTTGTTTACTCCGTGGATATTAATTAAATGTAGTGATAAATTAGCGGTGAACTGCTGATAACATCTAATCGGGGTTTACAACATTCAGTGCTGCAGTTTAGTGTTTATTATTCAACTCGATATGCAATGGAACTGTGAGTTATATCCTTTGTTGGTATCAGAAAATAACTTAACCGTTTGCTGTTTTGAATTGCCTATCACTGCTGTGCTTAAACCGCTTTTGCGCATGCGCGCTATTCATTGCGTCCGCCAATCAGCTAGCGCGCATTTACACACACCAATGAATGTCCCAGGAGTTTTTATGCAACCATTAACTTCGAGCAAGACTGCGTTTGTGCCAATTGCACCTTACGTGGAAGTTACGATGTAAGCGTCTATAGGACCCTATTTTCGTCGCCTCGCGACCCGTTCCGGTGGCCCTGCGGAGTACAAGTGTGGCGAACTTTCGTGTTCCATTATACCCCGAGTTCGATCCTGGGCGGATTACGTACCTTTGTTTTTTTTACTTTTTTTTTCAAATTAAATTTTTGTTTTTTATGATTACGGGCTAATTATATATTTTTTTTCTTTTTTTTCTTGAGTTATTATTATGAGTTTAACTTTTATCAACTGGTTTTATAATATTTTATTTTAATTTTCATTTGTTTTTGTTAATTGAATTTTACCCAGTTTCAGTCTCGACATTTGTCTTTTTATTAATTGTATTTTTTTTTGTATGAATTATGTGACATTTTTTTTAATGATTTCTTTAAGTTATTTTGACTGGTGTATTTTTGTGCATTGTACTGTCTTTTTAAGTTAACTGTTTTTTTTTGTATGAATTTTGTGACTTTTTTTTAATGATTTCTTTAATTTATTTTTGACTAGTGTATTTTTTGTGTTTTCAATTGTTTTTTTTATGTGTTTGCACTTAATTTTGCATTTTTTTAGAAGAAATTATATGTTTTCTTGTTATACTTACAATGCAGGCTGCATCTCAACCGTCCGGGACATATTCGTGTAATTTGTGTTCCAAATCGTTCCAAACCAATAAGGGTTTAAACATACACAAATCCAAATGTCACCGCATTTGTCTTTCACAAGATAATGCCCCGTTAAACTTGGGTAACGCGCTACCGGCTCACCATACTCTTCCTTTTCATATTCGGCTTAGCCAACTAAAGGACAACGTTCGGGTGGTTAAGCGAATTCCTCGGGGGGCTAGAATTGCGGCGGCGACTCACCTCGCACATTTAATACAGAAGTGTTATGAGTCTAACACTCTACAGGACTGGCACAACTTGTTTGTTTTTCCGTACACGATATTGCATGCTAGAGACGACAAGCAGGATGTTTCGTTGACACAAAAAATTAAAAATAATTGCGCATCTCATGTTGTCCCTCCGGTTGTACAGGACACTAGTACATCGACCTACAGTCGGAAAAAAATCTATTGAAAATAAGATCAGTGACGGTGATCTTAAAGGTGCCGCTCGTCTTCTTTTTTCGAGCGACGTTTTGGCTCCAAATGACCCTGACACTCTCCTTGCTCTGCAATCTAAGCACCCTCCGGCTCCTGCCACGCCCTTTTTTTTTTGATCCTCCGGTACCGACCCAGTCATGCTTGCAAGTTAAGGACGTCGATGTCTTTAATGCCATCCTTTCTTTCAAGACTGGTTCTGCGGCTGGTTTGGATGGCCTAACTCCTCAGCACCTGAAGGATTTGACTTGCTCGTCCGTGGGTGATGCAGGTGTGCAACTTATCGCCAGTGTGACTAAGTTAATAAACTTTATGTACGCGGGGGGTATCCATCCGGAGATTGTACCAGTTATGTATGGTGCTAATTTGATTGCACTTACTAAAAAAGACGGGGGAGTGAGGCCAATCGCTGTTGGTTTAACGTTTCGCCGCTTGGCTTCTAAAATTGCAGTTCGATATATTTTGCCAAAATTGCAAGAGGCTTTTGAACCCATTCAATTAGGTTTCGGGGTTAAAGGGGGTTGTGAGGCCGCCGTGCATGCGCTTCGGTCTTATCTAGAGATTGGTCAGTGTGAGGTTTTGTTGAAGATAGATGTCAGGAATGCGTTCAACTCCTTAAACAGGGATATTTTGCTCTCTGAGGTTAAATCTCACGTTCCTGAAATTTACAATTATCTTCTACATTGTTATGCGGATCCAACAAATGTATCATGTATCGGTCTAACGAGTTGTCGTCTGAAGTCGGTTGCCAGCAGGGGGATCCCCTGGGGCCAGCTATTTTCAGTCTGGCGATAAACCAGATAATTAAGGATTTGTCTTCAAAGTTCAATGTATGGTATTTGGATGATGGGACCATAGGGGGTGATGTGAACTCAGTATTATCGGATTTTTCTTTAATTATTGACAAATTTAGACATATAGGCCTAGAGTTGAATTTTAACAAGTGCGAGTTGTATATACCAAGTTCTTGCAGTAACGTGAATGATCTGATTCAAAGTTTCAACCGACTGGCACCCAATATTAAAATTCTGGATAAAAGTACGCTTTGCCTTCTGGGATCTCCCATTTTCGAGGAAAGTTTTTCGGGGTATGTCCAAAATTCAATTTCAAAATTCCAACTACATTCACATCAATTACTTGAAATTAGTCCCCACTATGCACTCTCTATAATTAAATGTTGTCTTTTCATCCCAAAGTTGACATACGTGCTTCGCTGCTGCCCTCTGTGGAAGGTTCGGGATCTTTTATCTCATGTGGACGACTTAATTAAGATTAATTTAGAGTCGGTCCTTAATATTAAATTCTGTGAGCGGTCTTGGTGTTAGGGGTCCCTTCCCATTCGGCATGGTGGTTTAGGTGTACGCAGGATGTCTGATGTTGCTTTGCCAGCATTTTTGTCGTCAGTACATAGCTCTGTTGGTCTCGTAGGGAAAATCCTTCGTACAAACTGTGAGATCTCAGGCTTGGCAGACGCTAGGAATGTTTGGTTGAGTAGGTGTCCCGGTCAAGACATTCCTGATTTCCCAGAGTCACAAAGGAATTGGGACGACCCGGTATGCGAATCAGTTTTGGCTACGCTTCTTAGCCAATGCAGCGTAGTGGATAGAGCCAGGCTTTTGGCCGTAGGTACTAAGGAGGCAGGGCACTGGCTCCATGCGCACCCTTCTCCTAAAGTTGGAACTTTTTTAGACCCCAACTCCCTCCGGCTTTCGGTTTGTCTTCGTTTAGGGATCCCTGTTTGTGTCCCCCATCGGTGCCCTTGTGGTGCCGACGTAGACTCGTTGGGGCATCACGGTCTTTCGTGTCAGAGGAGTGCGGGCCGCTTCTCTAGGCATGCTGCCCTTAATGATATTATCCGTCGGTCTCTTGCATCGGTCAATGTGCCTGCTCTTCTGGAACCGACCGGCGTTTCGAGGAGTGACGGCAAAAGACCGGATGGGATGTCCTTGATTCCGTGGAGTATGGGGCGGGTGTTGGTGTGGGATGCAACCTGTGTGGACACGCTGGCCCCGTCCCATCTTCACCGAACATCGGTGAGGGCAGCAGCTGCGGCGGAGGCAGCTGAAAATGCAAAGGTGGGGAAATACAGTGGACTCGGTGCCCAATATACTTTCATTCCTTTTGGCGTCGAGACACTGGGTTCATGGGGCCCGGGCGCGTTGTCTCTTTTTGGGGTTTTATCTAAGAGACTGAGGGAGGTAACAGGTGACCGGAGAGCTGGCAGTTACCTCGCTCAACGTATTAGTTTGGCTATTCAGCGGGGGAATGCAGCCAGCATTTTCGGTACCATGCCTCAGGGGCCGTTTTTAGATTTAGGATAGTATGTTTTAGGCGATGTTGTTTTTTTCCTGTGTTTTATTTTATTTTGTTCTAAGTATCGCAGGGTTTCGCATTTAGGTTAAGAGTATTTTTAAGTTGACTTTGGTGTATTGTTATTGACATTTGTGTATTTAATAAAATATTTGGTCATAAATACTTTGATACTGATGAAATACAGACATAATTAATAAGTAATATTTTATGCATTGCCGCATTTCTCAATTGTTTATTACTGTAATTTAGTGCAATTCAGACTGCAAGGAGGTGGGCGGAGCTAGCAGGATGTTGCCGTACGGCACGCATCCGGCAACGACATTCACGATGCTATATTACGTGCCGGAGGTGCCGGCGGACTGCCGTGAATGAGGGGCTTTATTCTTCCGTGCCTTGAATCCTGCTGGCTCCGCCCACCCCCTTTCAGTCCGAATTGCACTAAATTACAGTAAGATACAATTGAGAATTGCGGCAATGCAAAACATATTAATTATTATTATTAAAAATTACATACGAGATGGCGGCGATTTTAAAATTCGAGTACAGCGTATGCGCTACAACGCAGCGCTGCGCATCTTTCAACGAACAAGTGCGAATTGGACTGCCAGGCTGGGCCACGTGCACACCGTGTGTCCGCTACATTTGCGCTACATCCATCCATGCCGGAGTGCCGGCGGACTGCCGTGAATGAGGGGCTATAGAAGAGTGTTTGAAGGTTTGAAGACTTTAGGAAATAGGTGCATCAGGGATTGGCAGAGATATTTCCTAAGAAAAGCTGGATCTCGATACTGTTGATTCTTTATTAAATAGTAGCTAGGAGCGATTGGGCTCTGCTAGCGTAGACTATGTACAGTGATATTGACGGAGTAAGTAACGGTCAGTGTTTGAAGTCCCTAAGCCAAGCGACTGGAAGATTGGCGTTATAATTAATCCTCTGCGAGTATGTTGACAGCTCCTCCTTATTAAGATAAATCGTGTTTTTGACGTAATAAGGACGTATCCCTGTCCTTTAAGAAATATGGTTCCCCGGAGTATGTCGTTGCCTGTATTTGTTCTACTATAAATACTTATTGGACTACGCACATAGCGATGTGCACAAATTACACATAATGTTTTATAGCAGTCACGCATACCCAGCGGAGATTATTGGGTGGTATACTATGGGTAGATCGTTACATTTATTTTATCAGCTATTTTGGCAGAAAAGGTTCTAGTAAGTAATATTTTTAACGGGTCACTCACGTAATTTAGTCGATTTTCGCTCGACATGTTTCGTACTTTACGAAGAACGTCATCAGGAGCGACCACCCGCGACAGAGGCAAGTCGTACACTCATGACATGTCGAGCGAAAATCGAGTAAATTACGTGAGTGACTATTTCGTGGGTTGTATGCTTGTTTACCACCAACATGGCATTTATAAATAAAACATCGTTATTATCATTATTACTTATTAGCAAGCCGGGAAGAGGGAGGGGCCCCGCCCCAAACCCTCTTGCTTGTAAGCATGCTAAATAAGCACGAATCATGCTAATAATGAGCATGAGTATGCTATATATGCTTATTAGCAAGAGGGGTTGGGAGCGGGGCTCCTCCCACTTCCCCGCTTGCTAATAAGTATGCTATTAATGAGCATGTGTAACAGTACCTTGACTCAAGATTTTAAAGGTAAAATTCAAAGGAAATGGAATCGACGAATCCATGGAATGGATTCCAGATTTGAGTGAACCTTTGGTGGTAATGTATGAATGTATAGGCGAATGCTCGGCGATGAAAGTAACGTTTGAAAAAGAGCACTCAGCGAAACTAAAATTTTTGAGATGGATGTATGGAATGGAGTGACAGAAATCGATCGGATTAAAGGTACTGTTACACATGCTCATTACTAGCATGCTTCGTGCATGCTTAATAGCAAGAGGGGTTGGAGCAGGGGCCTTCCAACTTCCCCGCTTGCTAATAAGCATGTGTAACAGTACCTTCAAAATGAGTTAATACGAAGAAGTTTGAAAGTAGCACCAGTAACTCAGGAGGGATGAAAGTTATGTAGGCAAAATAATGTTAGGAATTAGAGATTTTCGAGGAGCAATTGGTAGGACGAAAAAACGATGGGATGGATTGTGTGAAAGATATGAGGAAGAAAGGAGTGAGTGCAGAGATGACGACGCGATAGAGGAGAATGGAAGAGGAACATATGTTGTGCCGACCCCATATAACGTGGGATAAGCAATCTGCTGCTGACTTATCTAATAAAACGGTTGTCGCCCTCTTGGCCCGCCATGGGCGACAACTTTGATGTTTCAAGGGAACATCGGTTTGCGTGCTGAGGATAGAAGTACGGTAAAGGCAGTAAAGGTGTCACTAGACGCAAGAATCTCTTCTAATTCTTATTCAAAAAGAGCCGAAAAGAGGGATAGATATAATTTATTTTTCTACTGCTATTGACAATCTGTTGAGCCAGACTACCTCACACAGAGCGCGGATCATAAAATGTCATAAAAAGAAAAAAATATAGGAATATATTATTTATTAAATAGTGCTTTGGTTGACCTAAACCTACGTATTCCGTAACTAGCCTACACCGCCAATTCACTTCGCGTTTAGTTATCGGGTTGTGCTGGAGAGAGAGACGTAGCAATAATGTAAAGCAAAACACAAGGTCGCCATATGACGTAACGAAAAAAATGGCACAACACTAAAGTTACATATTTAATAAATATGACATAGATTACTACATTTCGAATGTAGGTAACAACCAAGATTTTCAATCACTAACTTGAATTAACCCGGGCCGAACTTCGATTCTATTGGAAGCTAAATTGAACCTTATCACTGAGCAAGAAAGTTGTTCGTATGGACTAGAGAAAACGGTCCACTTGAGCCCATAAAACTAAGAGAGAGAGAGTAATGACAATAATACCACCGGCACAATAACTGACACGTTGGCATTCTTGTCTAAATGTCTAATGACCATTGTTCGGAATTAGGTGAGCTAAAATACCTATTCTTCATGAGAGGACATAATAAAGAGTGGTTACAACTACAACCGGGTATTCGATATTTATTTGGGCACTGCGTGTTCTAGCCGTAATTTTGAACATTTATGCTTTTACTTATAGAACGTTCGTAAAGTTTGCAGTAAAAAATGAAGCAATCTGATTTCCTACTCATTGTCAGTGCTTGTAAGAAGGACGTGTTATCGTCAAAAGAATGTAAGCAACTAGGACTAGAAATAGGTATTTTAGCTCACCTAATCCCGATTTCTGTTAATGACGTCATAACCCCCCTAATACAGATAATTTAATGCTATAGAAAGACACATGGGTCTAGTTTTGATTTCTCATGTGTACACACTTTTTGACTGATGAGCGGTTTCCGGGTTAAAATATAGCTTCGTGCCCAAAAGGGCTCTTCCTCTCAACTAGACCGATTTTCTAGTCTCGTACGAACACCTTTCTGGCTTGGTGACAAGATTGAATTTAGTATGGCAAATAAAGTTATCCATTTTGGTATAATTTTTTCAATAATAAAACGTAAAACGATTGTCGTTTCAGATATGGGTACTTATCTCTTAAGATTTTTAATACAAGGATGCAATATATCTACTTATAGATTCTATACTTTCATCATCATCATCCTCAGTTCTGCTCTCCTGAGGTAAAATTTGTTTATCAGTAGTACCACTCAAAATATTACACTCTCTATTAATATGCAAACTAAACATATCATTATTAATGTCTCTTTCAATATCATTAAATAAACTTTCTACGGCGTCATAGCAGATTTCTTCTTCATTTTTAATTTCGTTAACTTCTTTACGACCATCTTCGTGGCTTATTGAGAATAACTCGGCATCTGCAGTCATAATAGTTGTTGAAGTTACTACAGGACCACTGTCTGGCACAGGTTGTAGAGTAGAAACATCTTGTCTGTCCTCCTCATATTCTAATTCTTCTTTGATATTTTTGTTTGATGCTTCTTCTTCTTTTGGTCTTGCTGAAGATTTTGCTAGGAGATCATCGAAAGATGTTACAATAGTAATTGCAGTAACTTTAAAATAATTGTTGTCATTTTCTTTGACACTTTCTTTTGGTTGGTTGTCTTTTACTTGATCATTTTTTAATTGGTTGTGGTCATATTCTTGGTTCTTGTCCGTTTCATTGTTATTATATATCTGATATTTTTTAGTACTGTTAAGTACTTGGCTTGACTTTTCTTCAACTTTTTCTCTGCCACTTGTGTTGTCTACTGCTTGATTCTTGTTAGTGTATTCATTATCAGGTGACTCGGAAGCATCTGGCGTTTCTTTACCTGTAACGAATTTATTTTCCTTATTCCATTCTACTTTTAAACTACTTATTACGGCAAATCTAAAAATACGGATGGTAAGAAGACACAGTATATTAAGTACATATATAAGTTGTGATTTAAGTGACTGAATAAGCTTTATCTAAAGATAGAAACAGAAAACGAAGCACTTATACGTCTTTATAGGAAGTAGTCGGTAAATTATTATACGGTTTCTGAAACATATTTTATATCTACTGTCTTAACATCGCGACTCGTGTTTTTTGTATTTCTTTAAACAGCTTTGCTTACTTTGTACTACATGTTAACTGATTGTTCAATCGGCAATTTTATTATAAATTACGAAATGAGAATTTCGTGTTACATCATTTAAGTACTATGTTACAAATCTAGTATACTTTGTGGCAACTATATTAACTTTATACTACGAAACATGTTGCTGTGCATATACTTAGTTAAATACTGCATATTAAGTAATAATGTATTCGTTGAAAATGATTATTCTAAGCATGTTTAGCGCTACGCTACATATTGTATTGGATTTGTAAGAATTGTTACCGGTACGCTTGCGAGCCCGTTTCTTCTCTCGACGTTTTAGACAGGCCTTAGTTTTAAGCGATGTAGAAGTAGGAATAAACGGAACTGGACATTGGTTCAAACCTACCATAAATATTAGTAACTTACAAATTAAAAAAAAACAATCATGAATCAGAAACAGGGGGCCCAAGGGGGCCCATGTGCCTATGGCTCCTGAAGGGATGAATCGATTTGAGTGCCTTTCTTATTAATTTTAACCATTTCGCTGCTACGTTAAAAAAGTAATCCACCATTGCCAAGCAACAAATAAAAATCTTAAATAAGTAAACTCATACTTGTCATGAAGCCGTGGCGTGTAGTGTGGGGTACGAAATGTACCGACTTGATGGCGGCGAAAAGGTTAAATCATGCCTTGTTTGTGGGGGTTATGCATTTAGTTTTAATAGCATTTTCTATCTCACTGTAATTTGTCTTAAAGTTTCTTGGGGGTATCATAATTTTTAATTTTAGTCCTCCAAACTTTTTGTCGAGAACCTACGTCTATAACATGGCAAGATTGGCAAGGCAATTCTATTCTATAAAGCACATTAGGTAAGCGTATTTGCCTAGATTGCTTTTATTCTCAACTTGATGATGATGACCTATCTATTACTTCAGCACTATGATTTGTCTTGAATGCCGTAAAATTTGTCTTATTAATGTGATTTCGGCGAAATTATCTGAAAATGTTTCTCTTACATATCGGACTATGGCGGTTAAAAGGTTAAAATATAATTACCAATATAACTTTCCACGCTATGCATTTTTGCGCTCTCGGTGAACTCTGCCGTCCCTGTATTCTTCTGTTTCTGAAAAAAATACAGCAAGTACAGTTCGACAATTAAGGATAGAAATTAAATAAAGTGTAACTAACCCAAACCACAGTGGCAACACATGTCTCTCATCTCTCGTCATCTCTTGACAAATATGTCATTATTATCGTAAACAAACGTCTGTTTAACGGAGATTAAATTACGTAATACAAACTAAAAGGAACAAAAAACAGCAAACTTACTGCACGCACTTATGCGAAAACATTATACAATGTTGCCTGCTAAAGCTCAGTGGCGCCCTCCGTAAATATCTACCTTTTTTGTCGCACTGTATGTGTAACTGTGCATGTAAATAAGATATCGTTATCGACAAGCGCTAAAGAGCATTTAAAATGGTTCGTAATTTAACACCGCGCGGAGGCAGTCATAAAGCACTCATAATGTTCGCAGTAGGACTGTTTAATTAAGATGATAGGCCCAGTAGATGACACTGACCCAGCGGATGACTTTTTGCAGTTTATTTGAAAAAAAAAAGACAGTTCGTGACATTTGCGAATTGTGCTCAAAAAATTCCGTCAATTCAAAAAATAATTTACTATTTCAAATTCAAATATTTTAATTCAGACTCGTGAGTCCATATATTGTTAGTTACATTTCTTTTTTACTTATGAGCTATGTTAGGATGCCTACAATAAACATTTTAAATTCTTAAAACTACACTACTAACTACTTCGGTTCAGAGACAGTTTCCGTAACATGGTAGTTTTAGCGAATCTGTTAAGAACTTTTATCGTGAAAGTCAAGATCATATCCTCTTCTAATTCTTTTTAACCCTGCAACGCCCCGCTATCTCAAAGAGCGCTTCAAATACGTTACCTCTTCAAGGTGTGCTAAAAATTTCCTTCTATCTGTCCCGTCTTCTTGTTCAAAATTCTACTCAAAATCTTTCACTTTTCAGGCTGTGCTCCTGTGGAATTCTTTACCCACTGATGTTAGGTGTGCTCAGTCCCTTTTTGCTTTTAAAGATAAATTAAAAAAGTATTATTTGTCCCTTTCATAGTTCCGTGTGTGCTATAACCTTGTCCATTATTATTTGCTGTACTGCTGTTTAGTATATTTGTATGTACGTATGTATATAAGTATGCTTCTATGTATGTTTACATTATAATTTAGTGTATGTAAGTTTATGCCTTAGTGTTATATGTATTTAACTTACTGATTTCTCGGTATATGTTCCTACTTAGTCCGTAACTTAAATCGCTTCACCTACTTATATTATATTATTTTATTTCTCTAAATTTCTCCACCACCCAAAGGTTGTCTGGAAGAGATCACTTCTTAGCGATAAGACCGCCTGTTGTGTGCCAATTATTTTTTATCTTGTACAACAGTTTTCTTTGTATGTGTATTTATCATTATTGGTGAGCAATAAAGAATATATTATTATTATTATATCCACAATTTTATTACGCGTTTTTTTAGTAATGAATTCTTAAAACTGTTAGATAATTTATTAAACTATCGATATAGCGTGTTTGTATCCAATTAATTTGATTAAATTACTGTTTTGGAGGCCGGATGGTGGATGGAGGGAATTTGCCTGTCATTCACTGATACAATTTCAGAGGTACCAGAAATCTAAAATAATTTGACAATTTAATTTATAATTTAATTTATTTTCAATTTATAATTTTTGCAGAGGCTGTCCATTGCAGTCCAACGCGGTATTAACGCGGTGAGTGTAATGGGCACCTTTGCACCTGGAGGGCTACGGAGCGATTTTAATTATAATGTTTTGTTTGTTTTTGTAGGAAATTTTTATTTTATTTGTATTTTATTGGTAATACTCGTATGTTTTAGTTTAGTTATACTTTTGGATTTTTGTTGTTGAAAAATGTAGAATAATTATATTGTAAGACCTTTTTGTATTATGTACCATGTTTTTATGTGAATAAATTTGACAATGGTAAGAATATATTACATATATTCCGCATAGCATGCAGAGCGAAGTGGATTACATATTTGCACAAAAATGCAGTCAGTAAGTTTGATAGTTCAGAAGTTATTTGTAAAAATGTGTGAATTTCCTCCTTAAAGTGTCATCCACTGGGCCGTTTACCTTATTACCTTTTCAATCTGTTGTTTGGTTGGATTAAGATCTACAGGGCTCGGCGCGGTTTGACTAACATTGGTTGCATGTATTGTAGCTTGATTTTGACTAGCAACGGCTTTGACTTGACTAGGGTTGTTTGCAGGCACACGTTGACATGACCTGTCTCGGTTAAGATTGTCAGAAACAATAAGGTGAACAGAATTTTCAGAAACTGGCATGTGCTGAGTGGGTGTATCTGTTTTTTCGGTAGCATTGGCCTGAGTGGATTTGATTGAACCGAGATTTTCTGGGTTAGAAATCGGTGTAGGCATATTTTGTGGAGAGTCACAATCAAGATTGATAACCTCTGTTATTGGCTTCTTTTCATCATCATCTGTAAAAAAGAATAAGTTACATAATATAAGTAGTCTGATCCAGGAATTGAGACATTAAAAAAGTTACGAAATTTTCCAAGGATGTTTCACCTAAAATAGTAAATTTGATCGCCATACAAAAATGAGAAAAGTTATCAAAAATGTCAAATCCGCATCCCTAGTGCGTCGGGTGCGCCGCAGTCCCAACTGCATTCTGCACATGATAGCGGATAGGGTTGACTGTCCCTACTTGTCACACTGCGAGGGACTGCACTCCCCTGTCAGCGTTGTTTTGTCAACCGACTTAAATATTTCTAAAGGAGGAGGTTCTCAATTCGTCTGTTTTTTTTAATGTATACTTACGACTTGCCTCTGTCGCGGGTGGTCGCTCCTGATGACGTTCTTCGTAAAGAACGAAACATGTCGAGCGAAAATCGACTAAATTACGTGAGTCACCCGTTTTAAATATTATTTAATAATTAGGAGAGAAATTCACAAGATCGAGCTGGTGCTGAACCCTGGCAGTATCTAATGGAACTCAGGTTTGGTGCAACATAGGCAAGTGCTATTTTCATGATTCGATTCATATTAACGAGCAATTAGAAGAGCAGTTCACAAGATGAGGCTGATGCTGAACCCTGGCAGTACCTAGTGGAACTCAGGTTTGGTGCAACATAGGCGAGTGCTGTTTTCATGATTCGATTCGTGTTAAAGAGCAATTAGGAGAGCAGTTCACAAGATGGAGCTGATGCTAAACCCAGGTAGTACCTAATGGAACTCAGGTTCGGTGCAATATAGGCGAGTGATGTTTTCATTATCGATTCGTGTTAACGAGCAATTAGGAGAGCAGTTCACAAGATGGAGCTGATGCTAAACCCACGTAGTACCTAATGGAACTCAGGTTTGGTGAAACTTACGACAATTCCGTTTTCTTCATTCAACTCCTGTTAACGAGCAATTAGGAGAGCGGTTTTCAAGATGGAGCTGATGCTGAACCCTGGTAGTAATATGTATGTCAGTTTTAAATACGATGTAAGGAAAATTAACAAAATTAAAATAAAAATTAGCAATAATTCGCTTACTTTAACTTATACCGGGAAGTCCAATTGAAGTCGGTTTTTTTTCTTTAATTTGAGTGAATAACCCCGTAGCTTGAAAGATATACTAACTAATTATGTGTCAATGGTTTCATAGTACAAATAAATAGAACATAATCTATATATATAAAAGAAGAAACTGACTGACTGACTGACTGACATATCAACGCACAGCACAGCCCAAACCGCTAATCCTAGAGATTCCAAATTTGGCACGTAGGTTCCTTATGAAATCTAAAGGTGCACAAAGAAAGGATTTTTCAAAATTTACCCCCTAAGGGGGTGAAATGGGGGTACAAAGTTGGTATGGGGAAACAAGTTTAGTTGGACTATTCTATTTGAAACTTTACATGAGTATTTATAAAGATAAATGAGTTAACACTTGTTTCAGGATTTTTAAGAAAACAACCCCTAAAAGGGGGAAAAGGGGTGAAAAAGCAAAATACAACAACATGGGTATCATTTATATGGTCTGTTGGGTCACTGATTACGAAAACAACGTAGATTTTAAAATCCAACGTGGCGATTGTGAAATACCATCTCCCCTGTTGGGACGCGATGGGGTCGAAATCTAAAAATATCACTACGAGTGTCGTTATATGTTTACTTCTGGTTCTAGAGATTCCAAATTTAGTCCTTAGGTTCCTTATAAAGCGTAGGGGTGCCAAAGAAAGGAGTTTTGAAAATTCATCTTTGTTCAATAAATAAATAAATGGGGGTACAAAATTTGTATGGGGAAACAAGATTAGTTCGATTATTTTATTTGAAACTTCACAGGAATTTTCCTAAAGATAGATGAGTAAAGTCGTGTTTCAGGCTTTTTGAGAAATCAGCCTCCAAAAGTGGGAAAAGGGGTAATAAAGTAAAAAAACAACATGGGATCGTTTTTCTGGTTTATTGGGTCGCTGATTACGAAAATAATAACAAGTTCAACATCCAACGAGGCGGACGTGAGATACCATCTTCCCTGATGGGATGCGATGGGGTTGAAAAATATCTATATGGGTGTCATTTTTATGTTTATTTCTGGTTCTAGAGATTTCAAATTTGGTACGTAGGTTTCTTATAAGGTGAAGGGGTGCACAAAGATAGGATTTTTCAAAGTAGGGGTAAAATTATGGTCCAAAGTTTGTAAAGGGGAACCAAGAATAGTTACAACTACTTTATTTGGTATGAGTGTCGTTATCGGGTCGCTGATTTCGAAAACAACAACTATTTACAAATCCAAGTTAGCAGACGTGAAATTAATAAAAAAACCTCCCAATATTCGTACGTCAAAAAGTCGAATATTCGAATAATTTTACTAACACGATTTTAAAAGGAAAGCAATAGGTGAAGTCAATTGCGTGAATGATGTTTTACATTTATAATATCGATAGCACAAAACTTAAGGATTAATGAACCTAAAAAAGATGTTATATATCTTTCGTCTTTTATGGATTTTTATAGGTGTTTGTTTTCCTTAAAGAGGTCAGCGAGTTACCGAGGTAGAACCCATAAAAAATTGTGTTAAAGAGGAAATTGTACAAACGCGAAAAGTAGGGACAGACTACAGCCTTATAATTTACTTCGAGTTACAGAGTTTCATTAGGTAAATAAATTCAAGATATATTGATTACAAAACAAAGCATAGATTTTTTGAGTTATAGAGGTCGAATTTAGCTTTTCGAAATATGGAGGTCTTAATTGCACTGAATCCCCTTTTGAAGGGAATTGTTGGATTCTTCTTCTTAACAAGATCGAATATTTCGAGTTATAGAGTCAGACTACGTTATCTCTTCAAAGCAAATTAACTGTCAAACATTTAAAATTTTATTTTATACTTCAAACTTCTATAAGATTGTGACGTCTACTTAACACTTTCACAGTGTTATCAAAATCTATGAACTTAGTCGGACTCTTAGAGGTTTTGGGCTCTAAAGGGAATAGTAATTTAATTCGTGTTAACTAAGGATTCGTCTATAGCACTTGATCACTGTAAGTAAATAGATTCAATTAAGTATTAAAACAGGGGAACTCACAAAAATCAACATTTTAAATACTTATCCCGTGTTTGATATTAATTGCAGTTGAAATGATCATGTTAGCTTAAAAATCATCAGTCTGATTATTAAAAAAATATAGATATGTTATACTTAACAATACGGTTTTTCAATGGTTATTAACAATTAGTATTTTTTATTTAATATTTTGTATAACTCTAAATTTTTTTACACGTTTATTATTTAATGACTGTTTATGAAAATAAATACTTAGGTACATTACATTACTATAAAAAGCGAGCAAGTGCTAGTCGGGCTCGCATACTGAGAGTTTTGAATTTTCCAGAATTCTGATAAAATAATAAGCAATAAGTACGCAAATCTCAGTGCGCGGTTAATTTGCGGTTTTTGTTTTTTCCTAACGGGCTTGCTACAACTGCTATAAGTTATTGGTTCATGCCCAAGTTCATGATTTTAGGTTAGCGGGAAGTCCGATACAGGTTTTGATTCCCTTAGCAAATGTATGGGAAATTTGACACAAATTACCATGTCTTTTGATTGAGTTGATTTAGAGGTTCAGTTTTTTACAGGTCTAAGGACAGTATATGATATTAAATTCAACTTGATACCTCTAAGCAATACTGAAACACAGGGTCTTGACAGACAGACTGACGGACACGGACTAACAGACAGATACAGTTACAGAAAATTGAAGAAAACAGAACCGACTTCCAATATAATATAAAATTCTATTTAATTATATATAATACAAAATTATGATAAGTCAGAAAACTTCCCTACCTATTCAACTCTAAGGCAGGTCAGTTTAGATACGACGACGAGCGAAGCGAGGAGGAGTGTTAGGTTGAACCGTGACCTTACAGCGCGCGAGCCGAGCGAGCGAAGCGAGCGTGCCGCGGCAGCGGTCGGCGAAGCGCCAGAACCGACATCCAATATAATATAAAATTCTATTTAATAATATATAATACAAAATTATAAATAAAAACAACTTTAATATATACCACATGTTTAATAATAACAAGTTTGTAAATATTTGTAGAGCGCCTACAGGAATATTTATTTATTTAAAACTTTATTGCACAAAAATAAAAGTACAAATGGCGGACTCAATGCCTTAGGCATCGTGAGCAAGCATGCATGGATTCGGAGAAAGACCATTATTTAGTATGGCGTTTGAATATTCTATTAAATAATATTATTGCACTTAATAATATGGACAACAATTAATATGGCACTCGTACGTTCTGGAATCGAATAATCGGGTAAACAAAGAGTATGTCATATCATTTTTATGGTAAACAAACAATTCGGGCAAATGAAATTCGGGCAAATAAAATTCGGGCATATGAGTATTATTTTATATAACTTTCGGGCAAACAATAGACAACCCAAACGGATGTTCATATGTGCTCCATCGATTTCGAAAAAGCATTTGACAATGTTAATAATGAAAAACTAATGAACATGTTAAAATCAATCGCGATTGATGGAAACGACATCAAATTTATAGAAAAATTATACTGCGGAACAAGAAGCTAAAATCAAAATTAATAAAGTTATAACTAAAACCGTTAAGAAAAAGAAAGCAGCATATTTTGGACATATATTCAGAAACGGAAAATATAATCTTATAAAATTTATAATTGAAGGAAAAATTTAAGGGAAGCGTGGCCGGGGTAGATGGCGTACATCATGGACTAAAAATATAAGAGACTGGTTGGAAGTGAAGAACATAGATAAACTAATTCGCATGACTGAAGATAGAAAAACGTATAGACATATGGTCGTCGACCTCCTGGATGGAGATGGCACGTGAAGAAGAATAAGGTCTAGGGTGGTAGATTGGTAGACTGAAGTGAAAATTGGTAGATCTACCAAAAAGTTGGTAGATATGGCATCACTGCACAGCATATACAAGTATATTGATATCATTGTAATTTTCACTAACAAATAGCATGCGCACTCTCTTTCTTTAAATGGGCGGACTTTAAGCGGTTGCTATGCTCTCTCCTCTACTATCGCATGGGACGGTTGGTTGGGACGTCTCAGTCGCACATATTCACTCGCGGCAATATTTCGCATTTCAAGATTCGACAACCGGAATTCAGGACTGATTTTTCGCAGGCAACCCTATACTACCGTGTTCACAATAAAATAATCTTTATTTTCATTTAAATTTGATTAAATTATCAGACCGGTGCAAAATGCTACAACAATCAATTTACCTATTTATACCTGGCAACCCGAGAGTTATGACTGGAAAAGAATAGGCAACCTAACGTTTGCATATTCTATGGGCTTCATACTTTCGATTGGTATGGAATTTGTTTAATAGTCAAACCGGTGAAATATTAAAAAATATATCTTTTTTTAATTATTTATTAATCATATCCTGGACTGAAATTTGTTAGGCAACCCGTATGCAATATAATTATTGGCATATTCAATTGAATATATAATATGTATTATCAAATAAGCATCTCGGTGAAGGTCGTTTTATATCGGGATCTTAGACTAAAAAAGTCGAATATTTGCAAGCCCTAGTTCTGAGATATGTCGCCACGAGTTAAAGGTGAGGGAAATCACTTGAGATGAGTGAAGAGTATTTTCAAAATTAGAATAATACCAATATTGGTTACATAAGTACTACACTCACGCTTATATAAATAACTAGCGACCCGCTCCGGCTTTGCACGGGTTATTATTATACATATAAACCTTCCTCTTGAATCACACTATCTATTTAAAAAAAACCGCATCAAAATCCGTTGCGTAGTTTTAAAGATTTAAGCATACATAGGGATATAGGGACAGAGAAAGCGACTTTGTTTTATACTATGTATACATACAAATAAATGCCCTGATCAGGATTCGAACCCGAGACCTCCTGCTTCGTAGACAGGGCACTACCAACTAGGCTAGGAGGCAATTCAAAATAACTTTGATTTATATTTCAATTTGCTAGAATGCATTTTGATTTGACTTACCATCGCTATCTGCAACAGTAACAACATCATATGAATTTTCTATAACCAACACGGCATCAGGGTCATCAGGACAATCATCTTCTGAAAAATCAATTAGGCACTTTTTTACTGACAGATTAATCCTGGACGCGTCGGCGGTTTACTCGATCACGCTGTGGTAGCCGGCGACATCCACCCCGGTAGGTATATCTGTAAATCGTACATTATACCTGTTCCTTGCGCAGTGCTGCGCTCGCCGTCGTCGTCGTCTCGTGGCGTCCATGAGCACATTACACGAGTATAATAATGGGTTTTAATAGGATTATTTTACCCGCAATACCCTTATAATATAATACTCCTAGGTATTTAAACACGGGTTCTTTCCACGGTTTTTTGTTATATGTGAGCTCCCTCGCGTCACCCAGCATTTTTGTTACACCTAATATATGCAGTGGTATTTCTTTTAGTTGATAACCATATTACTTAATAATACATTACTGCAGAGGCCGGGAAGTAAGGACTTGCAGGCCGAATAGGTATATACCGGCCGGAGGCCGGATAGAAATATGAGGGCTGCAAGTCCTTATTCACGCCGAAGCTTGTATACTTGGTGCTTTTTTCAAATATGCAATGAAATAAACAACAAAAACATCAAAGAGTTATTTTTAGAGAAATTACAAGTAAAATAATTACAGTAAAGAAATTACAAGACAAAAACTAAAACTAACGTGTGTGTATTAATATTTAGCTATATTTTAACTCAGTTTTAATAGAAAATACATCTTTTATACGCATTGCTATTGGCAGAATGTCATGATGCCTGTGCCACAAAATGTGGAATGGAAATTAAAAAAGAGGACTTTTCCGGCCTAGACCTTTAACATTTGTATGAAATTCCATTAAGAATCTCTTGCCCTAGCCGCACCTGAAACGCCATCCTTCACGGCCTATTATAAGGAACATAACATCAATATTTCATTGCATGTTTGAGAAAAATGATTTTAACTACTTGTATATCAAGTAGCTTTTGGAGAGACACGGTCGTTAGCAAAAGAGTGGAATGATGATAATGCATGTTAAAATAGCGATTAATCATACCTGTTATGACTTCAATATGGTCCATACATCTTGGATACTTTCCATCTTTAATGTCCTTGATGACTTTGTTCACAAATTCCTCATCCTTATCCAATGGGTACACTTCTCTGAATTTAGATATTATCTCTGGTCTGGGTATATAACCTGTAAAATTTACAGTGTGATTGATAGAAATAGCGAATGTAACCTACTCGTAATAAAATGTAGCGTTATCAGGCTAAAGATATGTACCAGATGCTACCTACTTCATACCTACCGCCAGGAAGATATATTTAGAAATGAACCCTATTAACAACCGACAATGAATGACCCACGAATATTGACTGAGCTATATATTGGCTGAAATGACTTCTAAATTATAATGTTATTTCGATTTGATTTGTATACTTACACAATTTAAAACTCAATAATCCACATAATAATATATCATTTTTATTGTAATTTTAATGCAGAATATATATGACGTGTAATATGTAACAATATTATTAATAAATGAGTATGAGTATGAGTATTGATAAACGCTCACCTTGCCCTTTCAGCAACTTCCTCAAAATATGTCTTAGGACATTGTGAAAATGTTTCATTTCAATATTATTATTTAGTAAAAGTTGCTGAACCCCCACTCTGTTCATTTTCTTAACAAGGGCTTTTATAACGACCACAAACTGTGGATGCCTTGGTATAGGTTTCTCGGCACTATCTATATCGATTACCATAGGTGTTTCTTCCTCAATCTTTTCTTTTTTAATTTGTGGTGAAGATGGTACACTTTCTAAATCAATTATTATAGGTTCTTGTTTGACCACTGGTAAAGTTTCGTCTGTATTCTTAAATAAAACATATTTTTTATGTTATTTATTTTGTTATTTGAGTAGCATAAAGAGTATCATTCCAAAACCGGGGCCTTTTTAACCTTTTCCATGCCAAAGACAGATTAATCGGTCACCAACCATAGACCATAGACCTTAATTAACACTCCTAAAGTTCGATCAATTCTTTAGTGAAAGCGTTTGTATTTAACATGACATCGAAAAGGTTAGGAGTGGTTGGCTGGTCGCGTGAAATTTCACATCAAAAACGTGGGCAGAGACGTCCCAAACGTCGAGGTAAATGATGTGTTATGCGACTTATGCGCTCAAGTCCGGTTTAGATAAAATTAAGTGTAAATTTAAGAACTTATAAAGCTTACATACCTTCTGCTCTTCAATGTCTTCCAATTTTAAAATTTCGGGCTCTGGCAAATGAGACATCAAATGTGCAGAAGAAACTAAAATAAACATAATATAATTTAAGAAACTCTGCATAATAGAATCTTTAAAAAATATGCACTACCTACTTTTTTAAATCGCAGATGCAGTAATTGTTTGATTCTTCCAAGGTTTAAAGTCTTATATTTAAATATAAAACTTACAATAAAAGGACTATTGAATAGGTATCTTACCAGTGACAGTCGATTGAGACACTTCTTCTTGTATTTTTGGAATCTTATCCAGCATTTCCTTTATCATCACGAAATCAACTTCTCTGGGATAGAGCTCCTTATATTTCCTCAGCACCTCAAAGTCTGTGATTTTCTTTGCTCTCGCCAGAGGTTCCACTCTTTCTCCCACTACTTCTTCTAGCTTTTTTATGAATAAGTCTTTACTAGATGTTGATATTCTAATGTTATCTTTATTCATTAATTCTTCAAGTAATATGATGATTAGGACCATGACGTCTTTTGTAAATTCTTTAACTTTTGATTCTAACATCTCTGCCTTTTTTATTTTACTATTAAATTTGGCTACCCCTTTTTCATCTTTGCTTTTTTTTTCTTTTTTACTTTTGTCTTCTTTTTCGTGTGTAACTGTAGCTTCTTTCCCATTTTTTACGAGTTTGTTCTTACCTGTTGGAGTATTATCATCATAGGAAACTATTGTTCTGGAAGAAATATATAAATTAATTTTTCCATTAATGTTTCTTAACAACGATTCATATATGACTCGATCTCGTTGTTGGCAGATATAAGCTTACATTTCCCAACAAAGAAATGCAAACGCGAAAATACTTATTCTAAAGGTGCCATCAATTAAGAGTATAAATTTCCAGAGCTCTAAAGTTGGTCCCATAGTAAAAAAAACCTTCAATTTTGACCTCGCAATATATTGTATGTAGAAAATATTTGTGTCAAACACAAAACGATGTTCGGAGTCTATCCGGTTGACTATTCAAAAGTTAAGGGCTATAAAGCTTGATTTTCTTATTTAAGATGTAGATGAAGCCTACATTAAGGGGTACTCCCTTTCTATTGCATCGTATCATAATAGTACATTACTGCAGACGCCGGGAAAGAAGGGCTTAACGGGTGAGTATGTATATACACGAGCCGAGCGTTAGCGAGGCCGGGTAACCATACGAAGCCGTTAAAGCCCTTTTCACGGCAAGGCATGTATAGTGCTTTTCTCAAACATGCAATGAAATAAATAAAAAAAATCTCCAAAAATATGATAGTTTTATTTCTAGAAAAACTAAAAGTTGACTTGACGAATTAATATATCTAACACAAATATTGCTATTTAGTTCGTGGTGATTCCAACATTAATTTAGTCTATAACGATAAAACAGACGATCCATAAATATTTCATGATGTATAAATATGTCGCAATGTAAAATGTACCAAACACGAACAGCACTTGTTATTCCGTGACAATGAAAATTATAACCTCTTTACAAATTTTTGTAATTCCTACTTATCCTTAGATAGACAGACACAGTTCACATTTAAACAAGAAACCAATTTAGTCTAAACAGTTATCGTAATATTAACTAAACACGCATGCATTTTGGGTAGCCATATGCCTTCCGACATCTCGTTTGTCATTTGCGCCATCAATTAATTTAGAGCCCATTCAATTTTACTTTTGCATTTCATTTCGCACTTAATTCTGGTGGGGCTCAATGAATAGTCATTTCTGCTTCAAAACTTGACGACAACATTATTATAATAAATAACAATTAACAATGAAACCATTGAAATAGAATAAAAGAATCAAAGTTATTTAACTTAACCTCCAAAATTATTAAAAAACTACATAGGTGTTTTTTCACACGCGGTTTGAGTAGACGCTTTTACGTTTAAATTTATTTTAATATTTGGAATGTACCTATATTTGTGTGAGTATATTTGCAGTAACGTGTTGTTACTTATGTTCATGTCGATGTCCATTTTATATAAATAAAACTTCAAAATATCATTACTTATTTTTATTTTTAATAGGCACTGGCAGAATGTTATCATGAAACAAAACGGCACGGTTTGAGTAGACACTTTTACCGCTAACGTTTAAATTTATAATGTGTTATTTGTTATGTTCATGTCCATATTGATTAGGTATCGACTTAATATATTCGAATATATAATTTATTGTTTTTTTAAATAGGCGTACTGGCATAACTGGCACAATGTCATCATGAAACTGTCGTAATGAAACTGTTATAATGGCTAAAAACCATGTTGCTGTGTCACACATTTATGTGGAATAAAATTTAAAAAATATTACTTCCCGGCCTAGGCCTTCAATTTCGTATGAAATTTCATTACGTGTCTCTCCAGTTGCCCCGCCTGAAACGTGGTACTTTGAAGCCTATTATAACGAACTTTATAACAACATTTCATTGCATGTTTGAGAAAAAATCATTACAACATGTCTACAACCTGTTAACTACTGACCACAGGGAAGAAAAAGTGTGTGTTCAGCTGAACTGTAGAGCCTATCTTTCCTGTGGCCAATAGTTAACAGCTTGTGTACATGTAGTAATTATTTTTATCATACAATTCACTAGAAAACGAGTCCTTTTTTATGTGGATAAGGGTTCAATAAGAAAATCAACCCTCATAGCTCTTAACTTTTGAAAACTCCACCGAAAATATTCCGAACATCGTTTTGTGTTTGACCCATTTCCTTACCTAACCGGTGTCTTTAGCCGTTCAGGGCTTCTAGGCATTATAGCCAGTTGTTTAGGTCTTCTTTCAGGTGATCTTGACCTTCTATCCCAATGTGCCCTTGCCATAGTTCGGTAATTGAAATGAGTCGTCCGATCACGTGATCTTGATCGTTGATTAGTTGATTCGTGTTCAGACCTTTTAAGAAGAGTGACATGTATTATTACTATGTAATTGCAACTTTAGTGCCACAGCGGCTTAAAGCAGTATTAAACAGTCCGATTCGTCGAGCCTTTCGTACGGGTCTATACTAAGTCGTATAATTTAATACTCCTAATTGAAGTTGCCATAACGCTGATTACGCATAACATTTAAATCGTTATTTAAAGTATGTATTACAATTGTAAAGCATGAATTAAATCATTTCCTATTTATAATTTATAATAAATATTTGATTCATGTTTTTAAGTAATCACACTACTTACTATAAAAACAATTAAAATTGTTGATTTAATTTTGTCACTATTTTCCCCTTGGGAATCGGAACATGGTGATTTAAACAATAAAAATTTTGAAAATATAACACATTTAACGTTTCATTTTAAAACTATCACTTCAAAGTATGTTTCCACATTTTTTTTGTAAAAAAAGTTAGTTGTACTGAGCAGCGGACTCCAATGCAATACAAAATACCTATCACCTAGATGTACTCTGAAGTGATAGTTTTCCGATTAAACTATATTTTTATTTAGTAGGTTATATGCAAGTAATACCACTTATAGTACTGACAAATTATTAATATTTTATAATAAATTTTGATTATTCTGTTTATAGTTATCGTTTTATTTAATCAAGATGTGAAAATATCGATGTACTAGAAAAAATACCTATCGAATTATGCTGATGGGATATACCGTATTGTTGCTTACCACTTCTTACCAGGCGGCGCCACTCATGCGTGGGTCCTTGTCAAGCACCATTAGTATGAGTTTGTATGGCGCGAAACCAGTATTAGAATTGATAACTTTTCATTAAATTCCATGTTAAAAAAGGTACATTCGTTTAAACTATTTTTCAGTGATGTGCAGATTGTGTGTTGGAAAATTATAGGGGTAATGTATTTAATGTGATAATATTTGATAAAACAGTTAAGTAAATAGTAAGTCGCGCTATTTTCACAAAGAAATATAATTTTTTATTTGTTTAACCTGAACGATAACAACATCGATCGTGGTAAGACTGGTAAGTACTTAAGTTTATGTGAATTTTGATTGATTGATTGATTTTTTATTGGTAAAAGTTCACATTTACACGTCATTTTACAGTCAGTCATATAAAAAATAAAATAAATAAGTATTTTACATTGTATGTAAACTTCGCTACACAATTATAATTTAATTTATTTACAAGGTATATTAGTAGGCTAATGACCTAGGGCTATCGAGAAACTCATCGATAGTATAGCAAGCCCTTTCTAGTAGGTTTGCCTTCAGTTTGCGGACAAATATTGCATCGCTAGAATCTTGCTTTATTTCATCATCCAAAATATTATATAGTCTTATTCCCATAACATGTATAGACTTCCTAGTTTTCGCGAGGCGGCACGCAGGCTCAACCAGCTGATTGCGCCTGCGCGTCACGCTACCCCGGAGTTGACTATGAGTTGGTATCTGATGAAGATTTTGTCTCACGTATTTGCATGCCTCTATTATGTACACGCTGGGTAACGTGAGTATTTTACAATTTAAAAACAGTTCCCTAGCGGGATAGTCCTGAGGTTTTCTAGACATAATACGCAGGGCACGCTTTTGCAATTTAAAAAGTCGTTCACGGTCCGCAGCAATACCCCACAGGTCAACCCCGTAGATTAATATTTTTATTTATTTTATATTTATACATGGAGAACCAACAGCTGTAACAATGATAATAGTGATAATAGTAGCAACAGAGAGCCAATTATAGGATCTCACATATAGTAACGCAACAATATTTAACATAAAGTTAAATAACGAGCACTAAGCTACGTTAGCACATGCAATGAACTTCTATAATTTATAGATTCACAATGAATTTTAAACAAAGAAACAAATAAAAAAGTAAAAACATAATAAAAATATATATATATTAGAAAGGCTATCGCGTTCGGGGCTTAGCGCTTATATATTTAATACACTGAGTATTTTCAATCAAAACAACGTGTCGCCAATTCACGCCTCACAGAAGGAATAGAACAATTGAAAATATCTACTTCTAGCTCTCTTGTCACATTATTTATGCACAGACTGGCTCGAATAAGAAAACTATTTTGCCTATATCTTGATGAAACACATTTAACAGAAAGAGGGGGGAAATGTCTTTTGGACCGCGCGGGCACATTAAATGAAAGTTTTTGAAGCAGTTCGGGACAATCGATTTTACCACTTGTGATATTTAAAATAAAGATAATGTCAGAAATTTCACGGCGTTTATGTAACGGTATTAGATGGTGTTTTTTACACACATCATGGTAGTTAATTGACTCATACAAACAATTGATTTTAAAATTAAGAAATTTAACAAACTTTTTTTGGACACGTTCAATTCTATCGATGTACGTTTTATAGCAGGGATTCCATATTTGAGAAGCGTATTCCAACTTACTTCTTACCAAAGAACAATAGAGTACTTTCAGCGTTTTTGCTTGGGTAAAGTGGGCAGAGTTACGCATTATAAAACCCAAAGATTTTAAGGCACTACTTATAATGTTCTCTATATGGATATCGAAAAGAAGTTTAGAGTCATGTATTACTCCCAAGTCTCTCATGAAATTAACCTTATTCAATACTTGTCCTTGAAGTTGATACATGCTAGGAACTTGGTTGCGCTGACGTGAGAATGTTATGGTGAAACATTTGGATGGATTTAACTTTATTTTATTAGCTTTACAATATTCATCGAGTCGCACCAAATCAGACTGTACTAGTAATGAATCGTGACTCGACTTTACTTTGCTGAATATCTTCATGTCGTCCGCAAAGCATAAAAGTTTGGAATGAATAAAGCAGTCACTGATGTCGTTAACGAATATGTTGAACAGCAACGGTCCGAGTAAATATCCCTGGGGGACTCCACTTGGGACCGTCACCCATCCAGACACATAATTGCTAACGACAACAGCCTGTGATCTTTTATCTATGTAAGATGAAAACCATCTCAGTAAATCACCATGAATCCCTATATCGCGCAATTTTAACAATAGCATGGAGTGGTCAATTCTATCAAAACACTTACAATAGTCAGTATAAATTACGTCTACTTGATAGCCTTTGTCCATCGCATCGGTGACGTAATCATTTAGGAGTACTAGATTGGATACCGTGGATCGTCGTTGTAGGGCTAAAGGAGTTCATTAGCGCGTTATAAACCTGTTTATACACAACCTTTTCTAAAACCTTTGCTAAAATGCATAGTTTCAAAATAGGCCTATAGTTGGCGATTTCAGTTTTAGCACCTTTTTTGTGGGCTGGAGTAACGTAAGCTGACTTCCATAATGAGGGAACAGCGCACTCTGAAAAGGAACGTTCAAAAAGTAGCGTAACGGGGATAACTACAGTTTTAGCGCAATTTATTAAGAATTGCGCTGGTAGGTCATCAGGGCCAGCGGACTTGGACGGATCTAATGCGAGCAGGATACTGATAATCACTTCAGGATCAACTTCAATTTTAGATATAGTAGCGGTGGTAGTTGTGCCGCAGGCAACTAAGGGGTCAGTTATGGGGTTGCGACTACTGTCAAGTGTACTATTTGGCGGCGAAAATGTAGTGAAAAAATAATTAGAAAAGGCATTACATATTTCAGCACCAGTGTTAACTACTTTATTATCATATTTTAAACTACTAGGGATACCGTGCGAACCAGAGCGCGATTTAATGAAAGACCTGAACTGCTTTGGGCTCCTCGCTATGTTCTGCTCCACTCGGCACATATACACGACAAAACACTCATGCTCAAGTTTACGCACTCTGTCTCTCAATACGTTAAAGGAAAATAGGTCAGACTTATATTTATATATCTTATATTTTTTTAAATATTTAAATTTTTCCTTGATGGCCTTTTTTACCGGAAGTGAGAACCAGACAGGGTGCGACTGATGATTCATTTTTTTAAAAGGAACATATTTATTTCTTAGCCTTTCATATGTCTTATAAAAGAAATCAAGACATTCAGCAAAATCGCGGTTAGAAAATTCCCAAACCCAATCAATGGATGCCAATTCAGTATTAATTGAATCGTAGTCACCCTGCCTCGTTGACGCGCGGTGCGGGCGAGTGCGATATATATATGATTTGATGTGAAAGAGCGGGACAAGAGAGGATAGGTATTATATTTGAGCGTGCATACTAAGTTAATTAGTTTTAAAAATAATAACGAAACCCAACAGACACATATGGTATTTATTTTCTTAAGTGACCTAATCATTTTCTTCCGAAAAAGAATAAATTTGGTGAAGTGGACCTGAAGAAAAAAGACCAGGGCACCGACTTCAAACGTATCACTTGGTAGCGCTATGTGGTGTGCCTGGTGTCACCTCCATTTGTTTGATCCTCCAAACCTAACCTTGTGTTGTGTGTTTATCACGAATATTTGTTCCTGAGTTAAGTATGGATGTTTTCTATGTATTTAAGTATACATATGAATTATATTATCTATTAGTAGTAGTAGTAGATAGATAGTGTTAGTAGTATCTATTAGTAGTAGTATCCATTATATATATCGTCGCCTAGTACCCTGTAGTGTGTGAACTATACGTTACCCACACTTATGCTTAGCATGTTAGTATATAAGGCGCTGTACGCATTATTTATCATTCATTATATTGGACTTCAAGCTAACAGTTGTTTCCTTTACGCCCAACATCACATGGCGATCCTGCCAGTGCGGCCGTGCGCTGCACTGGCGGCGCGCTGCGCCGGCCAGAAGGACTCAGTGACCTTGGCGGAAAGTGTTAAAATATAAGACCTTTGGGTAACTGCTGTGACAAATTTCGGTAAATTGAGTGAAAACAAAAAATAAACTTTATTTGTGGATTGTGGAATTTAATAAACTATGACAGTGGGTCATAAACAGATATCGGACGATTCGGTGTATTTTTTAATGTGTGGACACAGGATGTTTGCACAATATAAAAATTAGGCCTGCAATTTAAGAATAACGCGTGATAACGATAAGATGTGTTGAACGAGACTTTAATCTGGACTTTTTTTTTACCTCTGTGAATTTGATTACTGCCGGAAGCAAGGACCTTTAAGAATGGTTGCTGCTGAGGAGTTGTATCCAGGTGCTTTGGCGCGCTTTGGACAACGTGACGAGATGGATGTCCTTGGTGTCATTGGTTAAGGCCAAGCTACAAAGGCCACGCAGAAGCAAAGCGTGAATTCTGAAGTGTTAAGTGGGACAGTAATTATTATTATTAAGATTTCTTCTTTTCTATTTGTTAAAATTTCTTAAAAATTAGAGTTTTAAATACTAGATGTATAATTTTCATAGTGTTGCTTAAATATAGGTACGATATGCACCTAATCCCTAAATTTATAAAGGAAACCTTATTATATAAACGCCGTTTGATGACGAAGCCATATGGTTCAAAGTCGGTTATGAATGTTACGATTCAATCAAAATTACATAGGTACTTTCATCCTTTACAGATATGGCACATGACGGCGGCGCGTGCGCTCCATATAAGGAATGGCATGCGACGTCTGTCATTTCATCTCAAATTTCAGCGTCTTTCTGCAATGTTATAAAACATTTAAAAATGATTGTAATGGAATTGAATTTAAAGTGAAATAGGTTTAATAGTTTTCAGAATTTAATAACTTGTTCCGGATGGTAACGACTTTTAATCATATGATATGCTAGATTGAATGTTTAGTTTCGTAAATTAAAATTAGGATTTTTATAGTTAGAATTTTATTTGGTTATTGTTTTTTTTTGTGTGTAGAACTTTAATGTACCGGACTAGATTTTTAAAATACACGGAACAGACAAATTTTACATGGATTTACGTAAGAAATGAATAATGATAATAAGTGGAAAAATGAAACGTACCTGACATCGTGAAAATATTATGTGAAAGTGTAGTAGGTTTTATTGTGTTGGCATAGGGATGTGCAGGTTAATACATTGGATTATAATTATGGTTTGTAGATTTATAATGAATTGAATTGATTAATGTGCAATTTAGAAGTGAAGTTTTGTTTATTAAAAATGGTAATTACAGTGATAACTTAGTTGGGTTTGCGATTGGTTTTTTTAAATACTTAGTAAAATAGATTGACCGAAGATAGGATAACAGTGAATATGAAAACTAAAACACGTAAGTATTTCAAAAAACGATTAGCTTGATCACCTAAGAGTTGTTGAAATTCTTATTTGTTGAAGTTTTTCATGGTTTGATTAAGTTTTTGAATGGGTTTTGAAAGGATTAATGATGAAGATGGAGAAATATGCACATAGATAAATAAAAATAAATGCCTATCGCATCTTCGGTGGCCCGAGAGGCGGCCTTGATCGATACGGTGTAGCAAGGGTATAGACAGGCAGGAGAATCCTTGGTGATCGGATCATGGTTTGGTCGAGAACCAACCGTGACGACCCTTGGACACATGGAAGGTTATGATGTATGGACGTGTTAAATGAACTGCCTGAGTGAATAAATAAAATGTTTAATATGTGAGCGCTCGAAATAAATAATTATCTTGTGTCCTGAGCAAATAAATAAAATGTATATTAAGGTCGGCCGACCATCAATGTATGCGTTATATACCCTTGAAATAAGAGATGCACGCTTAAGATGCAGTTTATGTAATGTATGAGATACCTATATAAGTTAAAAAAAAAAGGAAAGACTTCTTTTAAATACATAAATATGATATAAAATTGAATAAGAAAACCTTGCAAGTAAAAGTGAATACTGAAATAATAATTGAGAATCAATAAGAGGTGCCAAATACAAGAATAAACGTACGTATTAAATATAAAGGATTGCGAAAGTAGTGTATTGACGAATAGGTACCTACAATATGTTGGAAGTTGGGAATACATACTTCATAGGGAGTTTTCATTTTATTTTACTTTTTGTTATAGTTTTATTGTGTTTCTTTATTAATCATAACGGTGTAGTGTATGTTAAATGAATAGCGTCGTAAGTAAGAAATTGTGTTGGTTATTTTTAAGGTTCGTCATCCTAGCGGGCATAAATACTATGTACTTGTTATATATAAGATTGTTTCTAGTAATGTTCAAGGACAGTCATATTTTTTGGAAAATGATCGTTATCTAGCAATTTAAATTAATTTTCTCTTTTTTATTATGATGTTGATTATGATTTTTTTTAATGTTTTTAATTTGAAGAAAATGTTTTTTATTTGTCCATACTAAATTCATTTTTTGTTTTGTACTTATTTTAGTTTTCATGAACCTTTTAAAATATCAGTGTATGTCTAAAAAAAAATAGATTAACTTTTATATTTTAATCATTTTTTTTCTTTAAGAGGGAAGGTGTAGTGTGTGAACTATACGTTACCCACACTTATGCTTAGCATGTTAGTATATAAGGCGCTGTACGCATTATTTATCATTCATTATATTGGACAAGTGAAAGAAAAAATCAAGAATGACCTGAAAATTGTCTTAGAAAAATCTGAGATAAATAAAATTCACCGTATTGGTAAGAAGAAGGAAAAAGTAAGACCTGTTCTCATATCATTTGTCAATGAATGGAAGAAAACTGAAATAATCAGAAATAAAAAACGTTTTCAAGAAGTGTATGTCATGGAAGATTACCCCAAAGCAATATTGGACAAGAGGAGGGAACTCCAAGCAGAATTAGAGGAAGAAAGAAAAAAGGGAAATCATGTATTTATAAAATATGATAAAATAGTGATAAACAACTCGGAAACAGCTCAAGGAAACCGCAAAAGAATGCCTTCTACTTCACCTGAACACAAAAATCAGGCAAGGAAAATGCCGTGGAAACCTTTCACAACTAACAAACACAACCCTTTTGATGTAATGAGGAACAGGTCAAACTCACTGACATAACTGACTTCATCCTTGACTTCACCCCCGCCAGTAGAAAACAAAGAATAGGACAGGACCATCGACAACTCGAAACAAGCACAACACAGAAGCAGAAACAAGAAAAAATCACACCCCAACCCGGCTGGTCTCCGTGGGGTTAGCGACCACCATCTTCTAAAGTCACAAAAGAAAAACAAAAGCAACCTCTATATTGCAACATATAACGTGCGAACACTCAGAACAGAAGAGTCCTTAATACAATTGGAACAAGCCATGGAAAAAGTAAATTGCCAAATAATGGGATTAAGCGAAGTAAGGAGAATAGGAGAAGAAATCTTAGAAAGAGACCAAAACATTTTTTATTATAAAGGAGAAACTAAGGCAAGTTTGGAGTCGGATTCTTAGTAAAGAAAGAGCTGTGTAAGGACATTGAAGAATTTATAGGAATTTCGGAAAGAATTGCAGTTTTAAATATAAATATACCGGGCTTTAAAGACAAATGGTCAATAATACAAGCTTACGCCCCGACAGATATAGCTAATCAAGAAGCAAAAACCTCGTTCTATGAAGACCTAAGGAATGCATTGGAAAATACCCACAAAAATAAAATAGTAATGGGAGATTTTAATAGTACACTGGGATCCAGTGAATCAAAAAACAACTGCATAATTGGCAAACACGCAACAGGTAAAAGAAATGAAAATGGCGAAAGATTAATAGAATTTGCAAGAGATAATAGACTGTACATATTAAACACATTCTTCAAAAAACGTTTCAGCAAAAAATGGACGTGGCTATCACCACTAGGAATAAAGGACGAAAGAGACTTTATATTGAGCAATAATAGAAAAATATTTTTAGATGTAGAACCACTCAACAACATAAACTTTAGATCATAGACTTATACGTGGAAAAATAGAAACAAAAAACTCAAAACAAAGAAGAAAACACATAACCAACAATAAAGCTACAATACCCCAATCAATACCTGAGGACTTGGCAAACACACTATCAGAAAAACTTACAAGTACATATGAAGTCACAACCATACAAGAAAAATACGACATATTTGAACGAGGATTAACTGATATTAACAACCAATTCAGACTAAAAGCAGAGAAAAAAGATAAAATTGGACCAGAAGCAAAGAGCCTCATTACACAAAGACAAGAATTACTTACAGACAGAAAAAATAACAGAAAAGAAATAACACGAATTAGCAAAGAAATAAATGAGAGTATTCGAAAATATAGGCAAAAGACAAGGATTGATAAAATACAATAGTAGTTTATGCAACAGTGATATAATAAGGGTTCTTAAAACTTGAGGGTCGCCGTTACAAAACGAGGCGAAGCCGAGTTTTGTAATAATAGACCCGAGAGTTTAAGAACCAATTATGAGCTGTTGCATACCCTAGTTTTTCTACGACAGCTAAAATAGCGTAAAAAGCAAAATCTAGAAGCGTGGCAGAATAGGGAAGATGTTGTGCCCACTATGGAAATTAAAAAAAAACAACAACAGTGCTAATATAAATGTATGAAAATCCATAGGAGCAGTGTTCTTATGGAATACCACAGACAACGTTATAATGTATACTTTTTAAATATCGCTGTCAGTCATCTAATTGACAGATAGAAGTGCTGGAGTAGAAAAAATTGCATAGAACGAACAGGAGGAATGAAGCAAGCTATAAAACAATTAAGAGAGGAAAAACCATGGATACCATCTATTAAGAACAAAAATAAAAAGCATATTTCAAAGAGATTGGATATAATGGATATAGCCACCCAATTTTATAAAGAATTATACAGCAATAAAAACGCGCCATCAGAAAATCAAGAAAGAACTACAAATAACTTGGAAAGTGAAAGTATTGAGATCCCAGACTTCTTAATGAGAGAAGTAGAGCTTGCTGTTTTAACACAGAAAAATGCTAAATCCCCTGGAGAAGACAAAATAAGTAATGAACTACTAAAAGCAGTCCTCAGCAAAATCTTGAAGCCATTAACAGACCTATTAAACGAAATTATGAAGGCAGAGACAATACCTGATCAATGGTCAAAGACCACAATCACACTTCTGCACAAGAAAGGGGACAAAAGCGAAATGAACAACTATAGGCCAATAAGCTTGATGAGTAATTTATACAAGATTTTTTCAAAGTTAATATTAAGTCGAATCACAAATGTCTTGGATGAGAGCCAACCGAGAGAGCAAGCGGGATTTCGCAAAAAATTCTCTACTATAGACCATATATTAGTAATCAAACAAATAATAGAAAAATGCCAAGAATATAGAATGAAATATTATATAGCTTTTGTAGATTATAATAAAGCTTTCGATTCACTTAAGCATGTAGAGATATGGAAAGCACTAAGAAATCAAGGACTACCAGAAAAATATATAAGAATAATAAAAGAAATTTACTCTAACAGTACAGCAAAAATTAAACTGGAGCGAACAGGCGAAGAATTTCCAATACAAAAGGGAGTCCGACAAGGAGACCCCTTGTCACCTAAAAATTTTCATTGCAGTCCTTGAAAACATATTTAAACGTATTAATTGGGACAACTACGGACTCAATATTTTGGGTAGAAAACTCAATCATCTGCGGTTCGCGGACGATTTGATACTGATTACAGATAATCCTATAGAACTGAAATGTATGCTAGAAGAACTAGATATACAAAGCAGACTAGTTGGCCTATCCATGAATATGTCGAAAACAAAACTTATGACTAATAGTACCAAACAATCAATCACAGTTAACGGAAATGAGATAGAGTATGTTAACGAATATGTATACCTAGGACAGATATTACATTATTACAGATTCAGACAGATAAGGAACTTGAGAAAAGAATCACAAATGCATGGAGGAAGTTTTGGTCGTTGAAAGAAGTTCTGAAGACAAAAGAAATACCAACAAGACAGAAGTTCAAAGTATATAATAGTTGTGTAATACCAGTAATAACTTATGGGTGCCAAACTTGGGGACTTACAAAAAAGCAACGTCAAAAATTAAATGTATGTCAAAACCACATGGAAAGAAATATATTAAACGTAAAAATGAAAGACAGAGTCAGACTGTCAGTGATCAAGGCTAGATCAAAAACGAAAAAGATAGATGAAATAATAAGACAGCAAAAATGGCGATGGACTGGTCATATGATCAGGGAAAATTTGGACAAATGGACAAAGGACTTAGTGGAGTGGTGCCCGAGGCACAGTGGAAGAAATAGGGGAGCACAGAAATGCAGATGGTCGGATGACCTTAAAGAAATTGGAGGAGGAGCCTGGATGCAGGTAGCACGGGACAGGAACAGATGGAAGGCTTTGGAGGAGGCCTACGTCAACAAGACGAGTTGAAGTTGTCGATGGATAAAGAAATAGACTAGAAAATATGTAATACTTTTAACCACTTCAGCAATAAAGGCTATTTTTTTTTTATTGGACTTCAAGCTAACAGTTGTTTCCTTTACGCCCAACATCACAAGCCTTATTGAGCTTACCGTGGGACTACATAGGTCGATTTGTGTAAGATTGTCCCGCAATATTTATTTATTTATTTAAACCTTACAGCAAATAAAAACGATACATTTTAGTTTTCACTTTTCAAAGTTGGTTTTATTTTTTGTTAAAAAAAATTGTTTTTAATTTTTATGTTTGTATGATAGTTTGCAAAAGTAAAGAATTCTCGTACAACCCTGTGAAAACGAGCGCTGTGAAGGTCTCGAAACGTACGGCCATGGTGTTAATATTCAAATTGAAATGCACGGTTTCTCCGCTTTAAAGTATGTTACTATTATATACAACACTTATTCAAAGGGTTGCATACAGCCGGTAAAAATTTGCTCCATGCAAGACGAAGAAAATAATTAAATCTATTGTACGTCTAAAATCTAAAACGAGATAATGAATTAGGTATGTGCGACAAAAACTCAACTTACTCGTGTGGGCTCTGACGTCAACACACAGATGGCTGAGGCCTATATATGGCAGAATTTAGGTTTTTTAGCGCTATCGTTACTTACTTTATTTGTAATACTAATTTAAAACTGCAATTTTTACACATAAATGTAAGAAAATACGGATTTTTACTATTTTTAACAATTATACGGTGATGTTTAACGTGTTTTATAAACAAAAATCCATAAGTACTGGAGATGGAGAGTGACATAGGCTACTTTTTGTCTCTTTCTAACGCGAGCGAAGCCGCGGGCCAAAGCTAGTAATAAAGTATTTTTCGTGCTAATGCTCAGAATGGCCAGCAACCTCTATAAGCAAAAGTACTACCACAATTTTCGTTTATTAATTAACTCTATACAATCTAGTGCTATTACGGCGTCGTCGGTACAGGTTACTGAGAAATTTGAACTTAAACCGGCCTATGGAACTCTCCGCGCGATCGCGATCGATCGTCTTTTGACTGGTGTCGATACCGATTACCGACTTACGGGCTGTCCATATACATACCGCGCCCGCGTGCACGCCGCCGCTACTATTATAATATTTTTTTCATCACACCTGCTCGTAAATGGTGATATTATATGCAAGCATACTTACACTTAAAGAGCTGTATTATTCCCATGGTTTTAAAGGATTCTCATACTACTTTACCGCCCGCCTGGAGCTCGCGGAGGACCTGCCCCGCACGCGCTCGCAGCACGTAGTCACTCCGGAGTACTGTGGACTGTGCAACTACACTACCGCTTATCATTATTGTTTCTTTAACTGTATAGAGTTTATTTATTTCCTCGCAAATGTGATGAAAAACATTGTGTGTACCACGGGCAGTAAGGGCATTACTAACTCGGATCATTTAAAGCCCTCCGCCTACGGCGTCGGGCTTCAATAGACCCTCGTAAGTAATGCCCTTCTTACCGCCCTAGATGCACAATGTACTATAAACGTAGGCATCCCTAGCGTTGTGCGGGGAAGGGGGGCCGAGCGGTAATTGTTTTTGGGTAGTGTTTGTATTCGCTTTTTCTTTGAGAGATAAATATCTGTTCTTAAGAAACGTTAAAGTCGACGAGAAAAATTACATTCAGAGACCAAGTTGTTTCTAGAATCGCATTTTTTTCCTGATCCTGTTCATGGGCTTTAGTTTCGTAATTATCGATAGTAGATAAGAATATATTACGATTTGCGTCTTGAATCATGGCGAACTCTCTCTCTTGACCATGATCTTCTATGCCACGAGCTTGAGCGATGCTCCCGCGATCGGGAGCGAGAGCGAGAGTGTTTCGAGGAAGTTTCGCTTTCATCGTGTGCATGCTGAAATGTAAATATATAAAAATATTTTAACAAAAACAATGAAAATGTTCTAATAACTATTTAATGAATATATGTATTAATAGTATTGTTCTATTGCTGCATACTTTAAAAACTGTTGTCGAAATAGTAAACCTTATTGCCATGATATAAGGCCTACAAATAGTTACAATAAATACCAGCAGTAGCACACTGTTGGCATAAAAGCCAGGTCCAGATTGCGTGTGGCAAAGTGTAGGTATTACTATTATTATTATCTTCTTGCTATAAAGCGAAAACTCAAGGCAGAGGCCGCAATTTTTTAGCATCCTCAGTGAACCTTTGATATGGCTGCCAATCTGTGTTAGGAATCTTATTGCATTGTACCAAAAACTCAATTTCCAAGCAGTAGTTGCAGGCCGGGAAGGAACCTCATACTGATACTGACTGAAAGAACTAACCATACTACCATATACCCTCTTCAGTCTCCTCGTCTCTCTTAATAACTCTTTCTCTTTTGCTATTAATTGTTGCTGTTTCCTTAGCAAATCAAGTTGGGCCTGTGAAAAAATAAGGAAGGTTATTGCCAATGGGTAAGAGTATTAGGTGTGAGGGAGCAGTACCACTCCAAAATTTAAAAATTATAGCCAATAATGATGAATACAAAATCAACTTAGACTTAGGCATTAGCATAAGAATGAGCTATGTACCAAAAAGAGAACAGTAAGACATGCCGCTGAAAATTTGTCATCCCCAAAAGAGGGCATGACAAATTATTGACAGTACACCATGTATCCCTATAATGATTAGACCTTTAACCGACCGGACTGGCAATTGGCAAGTGCTGCCGAAAGCATAATAATATACAATACCTACACAAACTCTTTATTGCACACCTCAAAAGAATTAAATATAGAAAATACAGCGAACAAAAGAAGAGGTAAACAACAGGCGGTCTTATCGCGATAAGTATATAAATAATTTTTAAGACAAAAAAAACCGACTTCATTTGGTTCCCGGTAAAAGTGTTTGAGTTAGCCAGTTTATTTCACAAAAATCTAATACACCGCACGTGTACGATCGAAAATTGAGGAGCTTTCTTAATGTCCCAGGGCTTCCATCATTACATGTGAAGTATAATCAAACGGAACTCCCTTGTAGACCTTTAAAACAAACAACATAACAATGTGTTAAATTGGATGACATACTGTAAATTATCGAGCAGTTTCATTATGCCATCCCTGATTATCAACATCAGGTCCACTCCAGCAAAATGATGGCTACAGTAAGAAAATACCTAAGCTAATAAATTAGCTTCATAATTATAATGAACACCCTCTAATGACAATGAACGTGCCGTTCAAATTTGAGGGGTTCTCTGAATGATTCTAGAACTCCATCATCAGAATATAAAACAAATCAAAAAGATGAATGTCACAACTAGGATAATAAGTAGAGCTAGGTTTATTGACCAGTTCCACTTTGCCATCCCTGGTCTTCATCATCAGGTCCACTTAATCAAAATGTTGGCTCCCCCAAAACAATGTTTTAGTTACTTGAGGAAACCCTCAAATCAGAATGCATGTGCCGTTAAAATTTGAGGAGTCCATCCCTGGTCTTCATTATCAGATCCACTCCACCAAATTGATGATTTTCGTAAAGAAATGCTCGAGTTTCTTAAGAAATCACCCAAGTCAGCATGCATGTGCCTTTCAAATTTGAGGAGTTCCCTCAGTTCCTCATGGATCCCATCATCAGAAATTGATTTTGAAAAAAACGGGACAAACCTGGAACCATCTATTTTCAGACAAAAAAATATTTTTTTAAATCGGATGATAGTCCTGGGAATTACCAAGCAGTTCCACTTTGCCATCCCTGGTCTTCATTATCAGATCCACTCCACCAAATTGATGATTTTCGTAAAGAAATGCTCGAGTTTCTTAAGAAATCACCCAAATCAGCATGCATGTGCCTTTCAAATTTGAGGAGTTCCCTCAGTTACTCATGGATCCCATCATCAGAAATCGATTTTGAAAAAAACGGGACCAATCTGGAACCATCTACTTTCAGAAAACAATTTTTTTTTTTAATCGGTTCAGTAATGACGGAGTTCTGACGTAACATACATTTTTAAAAAAATCAGACGAATTGAGAACCTCCTCCTTTAGAAATATTGAAGTCGGTTGAAAAGCGATCTCTTTCAGACAACCTTTAGGTAGCGGAAACTAATAAAAAACAAAAGTCAATAGGCGTTGCAAAATAGTCAGAGAAGTCAATTTAGTACCAAATTAAATAAAAAGAATAAAGATAAAATAAACTTACAAACATATACATACATAAATTATATATTAATACATGGCCTTACATACCTTCAAGGCAGTCCCATTGTGTTTGTGATTGTGGTTGATTATACCTAATTCTATTCTGACGATAGAATTCATGAGGAATTGAGGGAACTCCTCAAGTTTTAATGGCACATGCATTATGAGTTGAGGGTTTTGCTTAATTTTCTTACGGAAACCATCATTTTGGTGGAGTGGACCTGATGATGATGAGTATGATGACCAGGAATGGCAAAGTGGAACTGCTCAAAAACCTAGCTCTATAGGTGTCATCCGATTTGTGACCGATCCATAATTTTGGTTAATTTCTAATTTTCTATTGATATATTGATATCTGATGAAGGAATTCTTGAGGAATTCAGAGAACTCCTTAAATTTGAATGGCATTGTGCATTGTGATTGGAGGATTTTCATAATTGGCTTGGGCGCTTTCTTACTGAATCTATAATTTTGCTGAAGTGGACCTGATGTTGCTGGTCTTCAACAATGGCATAGTGGAACTGCTCAAAATTACCAGCTCTGTCATCCGATTCAAGTCATTCTTATTTTATTTGTGAGGAAGAAACCTCCAAGGTTTTACTCCATTTGATTTTAATTTACATCTAATGATGGAATCCATGAGACATTAAGAAAACTCCTCAATTTGCAAAGACATGGTATGGTGATTTCATGATTTTGATATTTTTGAAGTAAACTGGTTTGAGTTATCAAACTAACTTTAATTTTGATTGGCCTTACCGGGAAAAGTCAATAAAAGTCGTTTTTTTTTCCTCAAATATTATATAGATACATTTATAATGAAAGGAGGATAAAATTATTAATTCTTACATCAAGTTTAGCATTAGCTCTTTGGTAGATTTCTCCATCCAAAGTGGGCACCAATGACAAAGTCCTCCAATCCGCCCCATACCAACTTGAATTTCCAGACTGCTCAAGATTTAGCGACTCATTGTGCATGTATTCTTCTACTTTGTTAAGCTTAGCACGTAGCGTATATTGTCGACCATCTTTCATTTCGTACTGGTACCCGTCTAGCTTCTCCTGAGCGGTCATAGCATCGAAACTTGTCATAAAATCTAATGCAATTTGCCGCCTATCGGTTTGAGGGTGGTTTGGTAAATCACGTAACTTGAATGTACCGATGTCATCTGTGTTAAATAAGAGATCTAAGTTATAACTCAGATCTACAATAGATACCTGAAAGTTAAGTACGGTTAGATTATTGTGCATCCTTCGTTTATTTTAACTTATTTGGGTTGGACTGTAGCAAATAGGTGGCCGTTTCTGGGGCTAAGATTTTTTTTAAACTTTTTTTAAACTTTAATTTTTATTATTTTCCTATTGTAAAGAATGCGTCAAAAATGTCAAATAAGCATGTTTTGTTATTAAAATTTTTCCCTTTAAGATCAATATTTATTGAGGTATCTGGAGTTTAAGGGCAGTCATTTTGAACGGCTCTGGGACTTTCGATTCGTGAAATCGATCGATGGCTATATTGAACACCTTGCCCTAATAGTAGGTACGTTAGGTAGGTTAGGTGATTTCATATACCCGAAACTTACGCAGAACTTATAAATAAATAAAAATAACCCTTTATTAATCTGTTTACATTTACAAAAGTTATTATATTTTAAGTTTAAAATTAATCATGAATCCCTATGGTGGGTAAAGGCCTCCTCCATTGCTATCCATTTCTGCGTCCCAGAACAGTTCATTATGTTATGACTATGGTTCCGTCCGGGTTTTCCCGGATTTGTCAGAGTTTGGACATTTTTATAGGGCATGCAGTATCGGTACCGGTTCCAAGAATTTGATTTCCCGGTTCTGGGCGGGCCCGGAACCGGGATTCCCGGTTTTTCCCGGTTCTTGGCAATTTTAAGATTTATTTTTTAATTGGCTTATATAACGACTAAATTTGTACAAAACACTATAAAACAGTTATAACAAGAGTTTTTACGCATTAAAAAAATATTTCTACTCACATCCTTACGAAGTTTTAGGTATTTTTAACTAATGTTTAATATACCAGATAGTCCAGAACAGTACACACACTCATATGTAAAAGCGAAAAAATATCACGAATTACTGTAAGTATTGTGGACATATGTACCTAATGTACCTATAATAAAACAATTATACAAAGTATACCCACATAAGTAAACGTGGTTAGGTCAGTCAGCGAGTAATTACACTAATTTCATGAAACAAAATATCTACACAATGTAATTTGAATATTCGATATTTGCATAAAAGTAATTGTAATCATTTTCAGTAGGTAAACAAACAACGTCATGAAAAAATATGCTATTTATTTATCAGCTAAAATAAAATGAGCGCGTAACACGGTTTTTTTTTTACCTGGCAGGTGCTCTGAGTCCGTGCTCTGAGCTTTGGAGCGTACGGACTGTGAAGTGGGACGGTAGCCTGGGGAAAATCCAGGACCCTTCCGCGACATCACAAGATATTTACTACTCTGGAATACTCCTTCAGAGTTTGCGCTCCAGAGAGATCAAATCTGAGGTGTGTGTAAGAAAACTAGCTACTGGGAGTTTAATTGCTGGTTCGCTACCCCTAACCTAGCCGAGAAGATTCCAGCAAGAAACTCAGCTAGGTCCGATCGCGGTCGGATTGATGCTATTCGGTACGCGGCGGTACCGGGTCGATAACGGACTGAATGCGTCTATGTCGCGGGGTGGGCGACCCCGTCGGCGGGGGCGCTGATGTGTACGCGGCGCGTCGGGCGGCGATATCGCAGCGCGCCTTCTTTCGAAGTCGGCTGCGATTTCGTCGTCGGACTAAACAGCACCATGTCGTCCGCATAACTAATACTGTTGACAATATGTCCGTCAATCGAGCAGCCGACTCTGGTGCTTACCCAGCTCACCGATCAGCTGGTTCACGTATAGGTTAAAGCGAAGGAGACGTCAGCCCCCCCTGTCTCACTCCGCATTCCAACCCATACTCATCAGAAAGTTCGTTAAGCCATTTGACCCGGTTAGTTTGATGTGCGTACCAGTATTTAAAAATATTGACCAGTTCACCCGGCACCCCGGCGTTGACTAGTTTAGACCACAGGATGTCATACCTAACCAAGTCAAATGCCCTAGACAAATCAAGAAAAGCAGCATAAACAGGCGTATTTCTGTCGGTGTAGTACCTATAGGGAATGCAAATCGGTAAACCGGTTTACCGGTAATTTGGCCAGATTTGGGGTCGGTAAAAAACTGGTAAATCTATACTGAAACCGGTTTTTTACCGAAACCTAAATGTACTGGAAATTATTTGATAAAACTCACTTTCAGGACAAATTGAACTACAGGGCTACATATTATTTTAATTAAGATACTCGTACTTGTACATTTAATGATTATGTACATTTATTGAATGATAGAAATAAGATTTAAAATGGTAGTTTTTATTTATCACACCACAAACAACAAACAAATAAAAAAAATGGCCCAGGTCCTCAGAGCTAAGCAAGGCCCCTAACAGGCTGGCCGCGTTGCCCCGGATAGCAATGCTGATCCGTTGGGAAAAATAGTGGCCAGCCCTCTGGTCACCAAAAGCCTCAACCAGGCAAGAGGGAGTGTCTCTATAAATACGACGACCGTTTGAGCCCCACGGTCCCAGAGTTTCAACCCGAAACGCCGCAAATATGTAGCCGCTACCAAGGGTGGCATATTTGCGACACTTGTGGTTTGCGGTGGAGCATGCAGCCGCACCAGCATAATCTTTGGTACCTGGAATATGGGATGGCGCCAGGGTATCTACACAAGTAGCATCCCAGAAAATAGGACGACCCATACTCCAAGGCACCAACGTCATTCCGTCGGGCCTCTTGCCATCATCCCTGGCCAGTCCATTGGGCTCGAGGACTGCCAGTACCTTAGCACTGACGAGGGCCCTTCAGATGACTTTGTCGATGCTGCTGTGGTGAGGGATTCTCCCAGCACTCCGGCCACATGAGAGGCCGCGGTGACCCAGATCATCGACGATGGCCCCGCATATCAACGATGGGGCACGTTTGTTGATGCACCTATCCTCAGACAGGTGGCCAACCGAACAATGGCATTGTCCAGCAAAGTGCCTATGGATGGTGATGGGAATGCCTGTAGCCTGTACCATAGAACTGATTCACACTCTTCAGTGGCAATAAGACAAGCCCGATCTGCAGGATTAAGTGCCGTATCTAGCAGCCTAGTAAGACGAAGGATGGGCTCGTCTCATTGTCTTTACAAACAAGGGTTGACTGGACTGGCGGGTCAGTGTTGGGGCATGTTAAGTACCATACGTTCTTGGCCTCGGAACAATGCGCGGCCTCGAGGACCCCTATGGAAGGGGTTAAAATTTTCCAGATAAGGCTCTGCGCACTGTGTATCGAAAGACAAGAAAGCAGGTAGTGCCACTGGAAATATTTCGGATGCCCAGGCCACCAAACCTACTAGGGAAGCTAGTCTGGGTCCATGAGCTATCCCCAAAATGTGGGTCTCCCTCGACATCCCTAACATCGTTTGTCCTAAAGTCACTTGCCCAAACTGTTTTATCCTAATGATCAAATCCTTAACTATTTTTTTTATACTACGACGGTGACAAACGAGCATACGGCTTGCCTGATGGTAAGCGCTCACCGTAGCCTATGTACACCTGCAACTCCAGGAGTATAACATGCGCGTTGCCGACCCTTTAAAAACTTTAACACTCCTTTTTTGAGGAACAACCGGAGCGTCCGCGGGAGGAAGTTCCTCTTAACCCGCACGGTACGAGACCATTTAGGCTCCGCTCCAGGGTATGCGGGTGAACACTCTGCCGACGACGAGCGATACGGTGGTAGAATAGAAGTGGACAATTCCTCAGAGCACAATCCATTGTAGAAGCGATAGAACACACATAAGGAGGCGAAGTCTCTCCTTAGGCTTAAGGTTTCGATATCGCTTGTGAGTTTGGGATCGTTGACAATTCGGACAACACGTCTTTGGATCGAGTCAAAGGGCCCGAGCTGGTATCCAGGTGCTCCCGCCCAAAGATGGCGAATTATTACCCAAAAACGACTTCACATACAACCGAACCGCTGTTCGAAAAGTCGGTTATGTTAGGTTAGAACCTGTAACCTCACAGAGAGTCGAATCGCTGCTAGAAAACTAGGTTAAAACAATGTTAGGGTAAACAATATCAGGACATATGAGTTTAGGACAAATGATCATAATGTCAAACAGTATTAGGTAATGCAAAATAGGATTTAAAAAAATTTGGGATTCTGAATATTCCGATATAGATCCCCAAAATACTCGTATATATTTAGAATGGAGGTGAGGGTTTCTCTAAAACTGAATTGTTCAAATTAGACATAAGACCGGGGTGTTTCCAAAATGTGAACCACCAAGAACGTGGGTGAATTTTGGTGCAAAAAGACAATGTTTAATGATAGAATATGCTGATTTATGTATGTTGATTTTAGCCAAACAAGTAGAAGACTTTTGAAATTGTGAGTTTTGCGGAGTCACCAAACAGGGGAGAGACAATATTCTCTGCTGAACAACCGAGAAAAGATGAGAGGAAGTGCAGAGTGGAAGTCCGTCAAAGGAAACACACATTCAAAAGCTCTTATCCAAGGGTTCAACAACAAAAATCCTAAAGAGCTGCTAGGGCTCAAGAGATACAAAGTCTGAGCGGTAGTTACCTGTGTTGGTAGGCTCATACCATACCTACTGCAACCTTATGAGGCACACAACATTACACACCAAATAATGTGGAACTTTCTGGACGCAACGGGAATTAGTAATGATGTATAAAGGGCTGCTAGGCCTGCCAGGCTGCCACGGTAGATCACTACTGGTAGAAGCGGCATCTTCAATAGCCCAAAAGCAATACTAAACATTTCCGTGGTTTTAAAACGGATTTGATTAGCAATAGTATTTTTAAGTGGAAATACTGACATCCCGTAATCTTCAAGATAATTGTCATATTATAAATAACAAAGCTTAAGATTTTTGGGAATAAAAAAATATTTCTTTATTATAAAAAAAATACTTCTGTTACTTTTCCCCCAACTAATGTTCTTATTTTATTATTGATTTACATAAATATGTGGTTGTATGAATGATTTGCATGAAAATGCTGTTTTTTTATTTAACACAATAAAAACCGGTAATTTACCGGTTTTCATCTGCCATAGTCGGTAATTTACCGGTTTTGAAAAACTACCGGTTTTTGCATTCCCTAGTGTGTGCATGTGGTCCAATGTGGAAAATCCTGAGCGAAAGCCCGCTTGTTCAATCGGTTGACACTTGTCTATTTTTGGTGTTATTTTGCTCAATAGCACAGATGCAAACAGTTTGTAGATGCTAGAAATTAAGCTTATTGTACTTATATTAATATACTTAGACCGGGTAACTCACGTCTATAAAGTCGAAAATAGCTCTCTAAATTACAGTAATAAATAATTGAGAAATGCGGCAATGCATAAAATATTAATAATTCATTATTAAAAATGACATACGAGATGGCGGCGATTTTTAAAATTCGAGTACAGTGTATGCGCTACAACGCAGCGCTGCGCATCTTTCAACGAATAAGTGCGAATTGGACTGCTAGGCAGGGGCCTGGGCCACTTGCGCACCGTGTGTCCGCTACATCCAGCCATGCCGGAGTGCCGGCGGACTGCCGTGAATGAGGGGCTTAACAAAGAGTTAATTACACAATAAGGATTGAATTGAGAAACTAAAGAATGATCAGAACGAAACAAGGACAAAGACAGAGATCATATCATGTCATGAACAGGAACTCATGTCATGATGAGTCAATGAGGACATTGAAGATGGAGACCTCACAAGCTCCATTGACTCAGGACAGGACCTAATAGAACCTATTATGGAGGATGAAATATTCAAACATATAAAGAAATGGAAACCTGAAAAAAGCCCAGGGCTCGACAACATAAGCAATGAGGCCATAAAAATGGAGTACCGTACCGGTCCTAATTCCATATTTAGCAAAGCTATTCAACATGGCTCTAGAAACAGAAAAAGCTCCAAAACAATTGTGTTTCTCAGAAATTATTCTTCTCTACAAGAAAAGGTAATCCAGCTGATATCACGAATTATAGTAAGTACAATAAGGGAAAACTCCCGTGAGTATTAGACATATTAATATACTTAGACCAGTGTGCGCAGAGCAATCGCGGCAAGCGCTTCTCACTCATGATTATGGGGCGCGGACCGTCCCGAAACATGTCGAGCTATTTTCGACTTTATAGACGTGAGTTACCCGGTCTAAGTATATTAATATAAGTACAATAAGCTTAATTTCTAGCATCTACAAACTGTTTGCATCTGTGCTATTGAGCAAAATAACACCAAAAATAGACAAGTGTCAACCGATTGAACAAGCGGGCTTTCGCTCAGGATTTTCCACATTGGACCACATGCACACACTAGGGAATGCAAAAACCGGTAGTTTTTCAAAACCGGTAAATTACCGACTATGGCAGATGAAAACCGGTAAATTACCGGTTTTTATTGTGTTAAATAAAAAAACAGCATTTTCATGCAAATCATTCATACAACCACATATTTATGTAAATCAATAATAAAATAAGAACATTAGTTGGGGGAAAAGTAACAGAAGTATTTTTTTTATAATAAAGAAACTTTTTTTTATTCCCAAAAATCTTAAGCTTTGTTGTTTATAATATGACAATTATCTTGAAGATTACGGGATGTCAGTATTTCCACTTAAAAATACTATTGCTAATCAAATCCGTTTTAAAACCACGGAAATGTTTAGTATTGCTTTTGGGCTATTGAAGATGCCGCTTCTACCAGTAGTGATCTACCGTGGCAGCCTGGCAGGCCTAGCAGCCCTTTATACATCATTACTAATTCCCGTTGCGTCCAGAAAGTTCCACATTATTTGGTGTGTAATGTTGTGTGCCTCATAAGGTTGCAGTAGGTATGGTATGAGCCTACCAACACAGGTAACTACCGCTCAGACTTTGTATCTCTTGAGCCCTAGCAGCTCTTTAGGATTTTTGTTGTTGAACCCTTGGATAAGAGCTTTTGAATGTGTGTTTCCTTTGACGGACTTCCACTCTGCACTTCCTCTCATCTTTTCTCGGTTGTTCAGCAGAGAATATTGTCTCTCCCCTGTTTGGTGACTCCGCAAAACTCACAATTTCAAAAGTCTTCTACTTGTTTGGCTAAAATCAACATACATAAATCAGCATATTCTATCATTAAACATTGTCTTTTTGCACCAAAATTCACCCACGTTCTTGGTGGTTCACATTTTGGAAACACCCCGGTCTTATGTCTAATTTGAACAATTCAGTTTTAGAGAAACCCTCACCTCCATTCTAAATATATACGAGTATTTTGGGGATCTATAATCTATATCGGAATATTCAGAATCCCAAATTTTTTTTTTATCCTATTTTGCATTACCTAATACTGTTTGACATTATGATCATTTGTCCTAAACTCATATGTCCTGATATTGTTTACCCTAACATTGTTTTAACCTAGTTTTCTAGCAGCGATTCGACTCTCTGTGAGGTTACAGGTTCTAACCTAACATAACCGACTTTTCGAACAGCGGTTCGGTTCTATGTGAAGTCGTTTTTGGGTAATAATTCGCCATCTTTGGGCGGGAGCACCTGGATACCAGCTCGGGCCCTTTGACTCGATCCAAAGACGTGTTGTCCGAATTGTCAACGATCCCAAACTCACAAGCGATATCGAAACCTTAAGCCTAAGGAGAGACTTCGCCTCCTTATGTGTGTTCTATCGCTTCTACAATGGATTGTGCTCTGAGGAATTGTTCTACCACTTCTATTCTACCACCGTATCGCTCTTCGTCGGCAGAGTGTTCACCCGCATACCCTGGAGCGGAGCCTAAATGGTCTCGTACCGTGCGGGTTAAGAGGAACTTCCTCCCGCGGACGCTCCGGTTGTTCCTCAAAAAAGTTCCGTTTTTTCCTTTTGAGGTACGGAACCCTAAAAACAAATGTAAGTTAAAACTTGGTAACAAATATTAAAATTGGAAACGAATATGTAAATAGAAATAAAAACAGGTAAGCGAAACACTAGCAAATATAGACATTTTCGAACGTAATATACTAATTATTATGCCCCAATCGGAGGAAAAATAATCTAAAGCTTATTAGTTTTCTGAGTGCACCTATCGATGGTGTTGCTGAGTCCATCGATAGGTGTACTCAGAAAACTAATAAGCGTGTGCGAGGGGTACGCGGATGCTCAGGGACTCAGGTACAACTCAAAAAAAAGCGAGCTGCTAGTGTTTAATCCACGCGGTAGTAAATTTGATACAGTGCCGCCTATTACACTAGATGGAACGCAGCTAACGCGAGTGTCAAAATTCAAGTACATGGGTCACTGGGTGACCGATGACCTATCGGACAACGTTGACGTGGAGAGGGAGCGTAGGGCATTGGCGGTCCGGAGCAACATGTTGGCGCGCAGGTTTGCGAGGTGTACCACAGAAGTGAAAACCACTTTATTTAGAGCTTTCTGTCAATCGTTTTACACCTGCAGCCTGTGGGTCAATTATACGCAAAAGACCCTCAATTCCCTACGAGTCCAATACAATAATGCGTTTAGGATGCTGTTGGGTTTGCCGCGCATTTGTAGTGCGTCAGCCATGTTCGCAGAGGCGCGTACGGACGGCTTTCATGCCGTTATGCGCAAACGAATCGCCTCATTGGCGCGCAGGGCGCGGGAAAGCCCCAATAGCATCCTTAACACATTAGCTAACCGTTTAGACTGTCCACTCACTAAAATACTTATAGATTACATGTCAGGGCCCACACTGCGCAACGTAAATGAATGACAATTTTTTATTATGACATACTTTGGTTTTATTTTGTGGTTGGTTATACTGTTTTGACATGTAAATAAGTTATTAATATTTTTATGTTTTATTGTTATATTTTAATCTTAATTTTAATTTTATTTCTCTATTGTATGTGTATATTGTGTATATGGACGACCTGTCTGAATTAAATAATTTGAATTTGAATTTGAAAAATATTTAATATTTATTTATTTAATATAGTCATTGTACTGGCAAGATTTTCATACAATCGCGTTTGAATTTTTTGCATTTTATAAATACGTAAAAATATAACATAAAACTTAATACTGACGTGTGGAATGTGATCTTACGTGCTGTGTTTGTGCACAGAATAAATAATAGTACAAGTAAAGAAGACCCACTGTTTTGATGTTCACGAATGCCGCCTTTTTACGTGCCTATTAATTATTATTAGCACGGACCGCACGCGAGCCGCGCAGTCATTGAATTCTATTGCCCGGCGCGAAGGTCGATATTACTTCGTACCTTGCCGAAAATAGGGTTGTCATTTTTTTAAACGACGTCGGTGGCAAACAAAGGTACGGTCCGCCTGATCGTAAGCGGATACGGTAGCTTTGCACTATTATCTATTCTGTGGCGCAAACATCGACAATGTCAGAATAAGGTACCCGTCTAGCACAACTATGCTCATTGTCAACGTGTTCGCAATAAAACAGCGCTCATGTTGATATTAAATTTATTTATTAATCATTAAAAGTGTAACAACCTAACGTCAATATACCTGTTTATACCTGCCAACCTAGTAGTCTGTCCAGGTAAAAAATCGCCAACCTATCATTTGCACATTCTATAGGTTTCATACTTTCTGTTGGTATGAGATCTTTTTATTAGTCTTGCCGGTACAAATTTTAATTAAAAATAATTTTTTAATTAATAATTTAATATATGTCCAGGATTTTTTCAGCCAACCTACTTTTTATTTATTTTTTAGTGCATTAAATTTAATTTAAAACATGTTTTGTTCATTAATCACCTCGGCGAAGGTCGATGTAGGGTCGGATCTTCTACTATACGCACAGACAAGACAACCTAAAGACGTAGCATAGCCGGGCGACCCCCTCTGTCACGCATACGGTGAATTCACTCTATATTAGAGACACGCCCCCATTGCTAACTTCAGTCTGCGGCCGGCGTTCGTGCAGGTAATATTGTTGTATTACGGAGGTTTGAACGTGATTTACGACATGCAAAATGCATTATTGTTGCGTAAAACTGTGTGGCAAGACCACAAAACATCTGGTGCGCAAAAAGATGGTATTTCGTTTCACAGGTAACCAGATTTTTCAAAATTTCAATTAAACTTAAAAATTGTTGAAGCGTGAAATCTATTGAACTCGTTGATGTCTTTTTACAGAGTCTCTTTCTAATACTTTGCTCGAAGTATAACTCCTTCCTTGTCTAGCGTAACGAGCAACGTATGCCCCAATGCCGTCCGAACTAGAGATGTCCAGTGTCTGTTTTCACAGGGTTAAGATGATGATTCTCTCAGTCATCATCTTAACCCTGTGAAAACGAGTGCTGTAAAGGGCTCGAAACGTAGGATCATGGTGTTAATAAACGCGATTAATCCGTTCTAAAGTGTTTAATTTTAAAAAGTCTTTATTCTCAATCGTAACCAGCAACATACTCCACGAGTCTATCCGAACTAGTGATATCCATAATGTCTGTTTGTTTACTATCGATAAAATAATTACAGTAAAAATTAAATAGTCTTTATTCTTAAGGCCGTCCCCTATCCCAATGACCTCGGCGATTTGAGCTTTCTTCCCCTACCGCTTCCTTTCCTCACCGGTTATACAATACCGGTTATAAGCATAAGTCGTCACCTAGGAAGAGCTGCTTGTACTAGGACGCAACCCTATAAACTACTAGTGCCATCTTATACGACTGGCCCCCGTCGCCCGCGCAGGCATTTCGAGCCGGCGTTTTCGGAAAAATGCGTGTAATAGCTTTTTTCTCGATAAGTACAAAACCTATCCAAAAATCAGTAGATGCGTTTAAAGTAAACATAAATATATACTGCTTGTCTTAGTTTCTTATACTTACGACGCATAATAAGGGAGTAGATACAGATTTAAGGTAGAAAAAAGGGTTTACGGTTATTTTTTTTTTCTCTTGATGTATTATGTTTTTCGACAATTTAGTGGAACCAAATGTAGACCAAATACCTAGCTACATTATATATTTTTTTCAAGCGTTGTGCTTGGAGTTGAACAAAGCCTATTCACTTTAAAAACAGTGAAATATGCCGGGTATCCCCTTAAATGAATTGAGGTTTTGTGTAAAGTGTTCTTAAAGTATAATTTTAAAATTTTCCTCCGATTCTATTTTGATTGGTTTTCTTGCTCCAAGCAGTGTCACAAACAGTGTCAGTTAATTTGTAACTAAAAGTTAATGACTCCAAATAAAAGATTTTTTTTTTAAATGTGTTTTATTTATTACACCAGTAATGATATATTATGATATTTTCGTTGGTAAGTCGTTGACAATTATTTGATTGTGACAGCGATAGACGCTGTATTCATCGATACTTTTATCAATATTCCGAAGTCACTCGCGGCCAGCGGACATTTTTGTTTCACGCCTCCTTGGCCTTGAAACGACTAAATAATCACAGCACAGTAAGTGCATGTTACGCCGCCCGCACCCCTGCATTTTTGGCAACGTCGGTTTGAATGAAATAATTGTATAAAGCTACGTCTTTAGGTTATCTTGTCTGTGACTATACGTTAATAAAGGTACCTACGTATTTGGTAACCCAACTAGTATCTAGTATACCTACTCACTTAAGTATTAAACCCATAGATATTTAAAGTAAGTCCTTATGATATCTATGATTAAACCTATTTAGTATAATGATAAGTAATGGTAATTTGATGTAAACCTATAATAATAATAACAATTTAAAAACAGTTCTTACCTTTCATCGTCCTTAGGGATAGGGAGCTTAAAGAAAGTTAAATTTGGTTCGCAATCCGTGTTAAGACAGCTAAAATGCACAATATTTCATTGCCCTTTTTTTATTGTTCATTGTTATCAGATTAATATAATAGCGGTCGAATCAGTACATAAGGTATGCGACGAACAACTCTCGCGCGTGCGTCACCGCTCGCCCGTGAGTCCCTACTGATTTGCCCGTCGCGAGGGGTACTTACAGTTAGATACCTACACGCGCGAGTTTGTGTTAGAAGATTAGTAAGAACACCCAATCACTGCACAACCAACCATTATTACTTAATTTTATAATAAAAACCGGGAGATATTTTTGCGATGACACGACCTTGAGCACTGATACTACTGATAGACGTCATTCCAAATGTTGAATTTTTTTCAACATCGAAGTGGCTTTATTGCTGCTATACTGACATTACTGACACACTATCTAATGGTGTTCATAATGGATAGATTTTGTTCGCAGGCATATTGGAGCAACCTTTCTCCTCTCTCGTTTCATTTACCATATCCATAGGTACCCATTACTAGGTTATCATGTTTCTTCGGCTGTCCTAGCCTCACAATAAAGTCTCCCATGACTAATCCTGTTTTATCCTGTTTCTCATGAGCTCTTCTCAGGTCATTGTAGAATTTGTAAATCTCTTTTTGGGTAGCTGAGCCGTAGGTGCATAAGTTTATAATATTGTGATGTGGTTTTGTTTCCAAATTTTAGTTTTAGTACAGCAACTCGTTCAGATTTTCCAGTTAAGCTGACAATATTTTGCTTATCCTCGTAAGGCCCAACGTCCTATTTTTAGGACTGAGAAAAGTAGTCCTTCAGGCCCAAACTACTATTTAAATTTGTCATTTAGCGGCCCAAGGTCCTAAAATTAGGTCATACACTTCTGACACGTACCAATCCTTAATCTTTGCGTGAAGCGAAACGTTTGTGGCTTAAATATGGCGGCACTGAACGCAGCAATTTGATGGAGCTGTCAATTTAACATTTGACAATCAAATGTCAGTCTTTTGGCGCGCGGAAGTTGAAATAATGGCGTCCTCGCGTAGACGTCGTAAGTAAATCCGTTTTTTTCATCATAATCTTGAGTTATATTATAACGACGACTAAAAATTTATCACCGTTGCGGTTTATTTCGAGGAGGAGATGTGAGCAAACTTTGATGTCCTAGAATTAGGTCGATGGGTCGTTATTGCAATAGTAGTATGTCATAAATTTGGGACTTTGGGCGTTCATTCCTAGTGTTACAGTACAGGTTCGATGGATGCAGAATTAAAAACATATTTAAATCTAAACGAATCCGACTTAAAATTTAGTGTTCAGATCAGATTTTCAACCTTCAAGTCGTTATCAGTCATCTTACTCCTCATCTGCGTCGTCTGAAGATGAAATGAAGTAGTACCTACAGAGACTCAGAATTACTGCTCCGGTTGGAAACAGAAATTTAATCTCATCGTTAATAAAGACTAAACGTGTAAATGTTAAACAAGATTGAGGCTGTTATCTCATTACTTTAGAGGAAAGCATTTTTTGTTATGTTTATAATACATACATAAGTTTTGATTATGTTGTACAAGTGCAAATTACTACTACCTACTTTTACCTAAATAAAAATAATTATAAGATAAAGCTCGTTTTTATTTATTTATTCCTTTGGTTTAAGCAAATGTAGAGGAATTTACTCCAAAATATTTCAAATACTTGTTATTTTTTGTTACTTTTATGTATGTATGTATACATAAAAGTAACAAACATTTTAAAAATATTGACCCAGTGACCTAAAAATAGGACATTTTTGTTTCAACTCATTTTACATTAATATTGTTCATAATACTTACCTTTATAGTATACAATAAGACTTTACTTAAAAATATGTCAAGTTCAGATTTTACAGCAAGTTAAAGGTCTGGGCCGCTAGTATAAGTGCCTAAAATTAGGACACTGGGCCGTTATGATAAATGTCCTAAAAATAGCTTGGGCCTTACGAGATGCTATTCTCATTCATATGATTGGTTGTTTGATTTCTTGATAAGGAATCCTACTCCATAAAGCCCTTTAGTTCCTCCTGTGTATCATAGCAGGTAGTCTGGGTACTCCTGAGTTTTTTCGCCCAGTTTCCTTACTTCACAAAGTCCTAGTATGTCATAATTTATATTCTTGAGAGCATTTGATAGTTGCACTAGCCGTTCCGGGAATGATAATGATCTGACATTATAAATTCAAATTCAAATTCAAATCATTTATTTTCAGACTCCGGGTCCATAGAGGGTTAGTAGTACAGTATTAAATCTTAAATTAGTTTAAACTATTATAAGTAAGTATTAAGTAAGTATTAAGTATTATAAGTGCATATTTTTAGGTCTTGATTTTTTGACAGGTGAGGGTAATGGTCTAATACTCCTGTGTGGTGACCGAACATGTCGGGAGATGATCTTGTTGTTGTTGTTGTTTATATGTACATTTATGAAGAATGTTGCTGTTGCTTATTTGTTTTTGATTTCGATTGTTGGATGGAGGGTATTAGTCTGATGTCCCACGGGGACCAACAGGCTTGGGACCTGGCAGTTGTGTTGCTTGTGTATTGTTTATACTTGTTTTCTTCTGGTTTGTGTTTAATTGCTATGAGTCTTTGGTTGCTGCATTTGATCTCCACTGACAGAAGACATTTGAATTCAATGAAGTTAAAATCTTTATTGTCCAGGGCGAGAACGCGATTTCAATTAAACATCCTGGATTTACAATTTTATAATTGAAAGAAAAATGGAAAGTACTCCGCATCGAGCGGGATTCGAACCCAGGACCTCTCTCAACACCGGTCAGATCGCTCTGCCAATTGAGCTATCAAAGCCCGATCGTGAAATCGTGGGTTCGAATCCCGCTCGACGCGTTTAGTTTTTCCATTTGTCTTTCAATTATAAAAATGTAAATTTCGTTTGCAGACGTCTCTGCTTAATACAAAATTAGCGTTGGGGATTTTTAACTTCTTGTCCGGTTTAATAATGATTGACCTTAAACTGTAAATATTGATCTGAGAGAAAAAGTATGATTGGCAAAATATTCTTATTTTAATTCGCATCCTTTACGATAGCATAAAAAATATAAAGGATTGAAAATATTTTTTACGAAACTTACGTGTTTGGGCACTCCCGAAAGCAGCAGAGTGACCCGCCGCATAGTGCCAGGTTTCACTATTAAATCCGTGTATTGATAACTAAGTGACATCTGTAAAAGAAGATAACTTTTAAAAGAAAAGAAGCTTGTAATAGTAATAAACAAAAAGATACAACACGTTGGTAAACAACATACCTACCCTAAGCCGAGCAAAGCATGAGCTAATAAACAAAACACCACATGCATATTGCATAGTAGGTACATGTGCAAAATTTCAAATTTATCAGTACATGAACAGAATACATGGACGGTGATTGATTGACAGTTTGCTTTTTTATGCCAGCACCACACTTGGGGTTGCGTGTTCGCCTTCACCCAAATATTCGTATAGAGTCCGAACAGCATAAATATAGTCTGACAAGCCAAGGTTGCAGTAGTTTTTTATTTATTTATTTAAAACTTTATTGCACAAAAATAAAAGTACAAATGGCGGACTTAATGCCTTAAGGCATTCTCTACCAGTCAACCACTGGGCCAAAAAGAGAGGTTTGCTAGGTGCAGGCTATAGAAAATATTAAAATCATGTCAAAATAAACTTACACATATACTTTATATCATATACATACTTATATATATACATAAGTGTACCTACTATGAAACATCACGAAGATTAATCAATCACGTAACTTAGAAAGTAAATGCTTGCGAAGCATGTGCTTGAAGGCGAGTTTGCTCTGAGCTTTTCTGATATCAAGAGGCAGGTCATTCCAAAGGCGCATTGCCTGAAGAGTGAAGGAATTTACCATGAAACTGGTGCGATGTGGGGGGATGAAGAGCTTAAGGCTGCGGGATGTACGGAGATCGCAACCGGGACGAGAAGCAACAAATTTAAATTTTGATTTGAGATAATCCAGTGTGGTAGGATCAAAAAGAAGGGAATACAATGTACACAAAAGTCTGAGAGACCTACGCTCACGTATAGGAAGCCAGTTCAGCTGGCTGCGGTAAGCAGACACGTGGTCATACTGCCGAAGACCATAAATGAACCTAAAACAGTCGTTCAGCAGTCTGTCTAGTTTATTTAGCGAAGCTTGTACGATATTCGAGTAGCACACATCAGCATAATCAATTACAGGAAGGACAAGAGCTTGTACAAGGGTCTTAGTGCTTACTGGCAGAAAATTCTGGAACCTGTAGAGTGATCTCAGCGTGTACGTTACTCTGCGGCATACATCAGCGACTTGGGGCTCCCATGTAAGGCCACTATCCATGATCAGACCCATGTTCTTCACTTTAGAAGATATTGGGATGTCTACGTTTTCAAACCTGATTGGAGCTATACTAGGTAAATCCATCAAAACGAGCATGCGGGGGCTCCCAAGCACGATAGCTCGGCATTTGGATGGATTTACCGCAATCCCAAAAGAGCGCGACCATAGAGAGAGGCGGTTTAAGTTGCAGTTCATAAAAGACACTGCATGATGAATGTCCCTAACGCTTGTCTGGGTGTAAAGTTGCAGGTCGTCAGCATAAAGATGGTAAGAGCAGTCAAAGTTAGGCGTGACCATATTAATAAAGATAGAAAAGAGTAAAGGAGAAAGAATGCCGCCCTGTGGGACTCCAGAAGAGAGATTATACCAGTCAGAATAGGATTGATCGACCCGAACCGATTGGCGGTGATCTCGAAGATAAGAATAAAACCACTTAGCTGCTGATGATGATATACTCAAGTGATCCAGGCATGCTAGTAAAAGATCATTTTTAATTACGTGCGTCCCTTTTTTTTGATATAAAAAAATTGGCAGGTATATTAAAAAAAAACTACTGCAGCCTTGGCTTGTCAGCCTATATGACATCCACACTTGGGGTGCCAAAAAAACTCTATACCCCTCGATGTGTGGTGTCATAACTCCTTGCGAGCCCTGTGTAAATGGTGCATTTGGGGTGGTTGCTTATTCGCGTCCTTTGATGCGTGACCAAGTGACGACAATCGGCGAGTTTTCCATTTGCGTGTTCGGCTTGTTCGAGCAAATGTGCCCGAATATAGGCGAATAAGCCCTCACATCAACACATGTATGTACATGATATATTCTGCCAAACCCAGGCAAATACACGAACACGCAACCCGAAGTGTAGCGGTATTATGTGCACAAACGGTTTGTCGTTTTTTTTCGAACATAGACAAGAAAACGCGCTAGAAACGTCAAGAGTAACCGAATAATTTAAGAATACTTGAAAGTTGACAACTCAGACTTGTCAAAATTAACTTTCTTATTTAGTCGATTAATATTTCTTCCAAGGTGCTGAGCGAAACTAATTTGAGCTTCTTATTATTTTAATTTTTGCATAATACTGAATTACTATTGCTAATGGTGCATAGTGTTAAATTAAAACAAATCAAATGTGTTGACATAAAAGTGATAATGGTGTTTTTATGTCTACTAAAACATATATAGGTTTGTATGAAGTTGCATCGATTTTTTTGTTTATTTCGTTTTTATTGGGAGTCAATGAAATTATTAAATGAAATAAGTGTTTCTCTATATCAATTCATTAACTTTATTTATTATTACACTGTCCAAACATATTGCCAGAAATATATTTTACTAAGTTTGTCAGATTCACTCTCATAGTTACTAAAATCAGCCTAAAACACCCAACACAACACAAAATCCTTAACAATTGGATTATATTAAATATTTTCGTTTCACTATAATATTATAAATAAACCAATATAGAGGTATATCTAAAAATTGAGATTCATATTTATTTTCCTATAATATATCTCCTTTTAATTTATTCATACAATCTCTCAATAATGGAAGAAATAAGGAAATTCTAAGATTTAGATTATATGCTAGTTCTTATTGCATAACTCACATTTGAAATACATAGTTTTACCAATTCTCTATAATATTCTTTTGCCTAACATACATATAGATTACAATTTTAAAGCACAAATCAAATCATTTATTAAATGTAATAAATGTTTTGATTCATGTTTTGGTGTTTTTTAAGTAGTCTACTATTTTAAATTATAAATTGAAAGACAAGGTCCCTGCTGCCGCGAAAGCAGGAGGTCGCTGGTTCGATCCCAGCCCTGCTCACCGGGGACCTTGGTCACTTTTTCTTTAGTATATGACAACTCTTTCAATTTATAATACATATAGATTATTATAGATCTGAAAGCATGACTCATGATTCATTTTAAATGTTTATTGTTCCTAAGCAGGGTTCTGAAGATTATGTTTCACTTTACAAGCCTTTTACAAGGGATGTCATATTTTTGTATTAATGGTTAAATAACTTAGGTAATTGATTCCAAATATTTAAATTTTCCAAAGATTTAAATAATCTTGACATACTTTTATAATTGTAAATATAATTATTAAGACATAATAATATATGTGTATATAGTAATTGTAAATTGCACGCTATTCGAAATGTTTGCATGCCTGCATGCAGGTTGAATGCACTGGACTTAACCATTTAAATTGTAAGACCCACTATACTGTGTTCGATGCAAATAAATACTTTGAATCTTTGAATCAAAGTTCTACGGTATCATTAAGATGTCCTTTGTATTTTGTCATACATGAACAACCACTTTGCTATTTATTCTGTATAGTTGCAAAAAATATATAAACAATAAAGTTTTAGCAAGAGCTTGCAATACATATAATAAGAAATATTTTGATTTTTTCCAGCCAAATGACAGCAGATTAGATTCAGTCATCAAAAAAAAAGAAGAATAATATAAAACAGTAACTTCATCATACTGTTGTGATTTCATCATTTTAACTCATCTTAATTTTCATTATTCTAAATTGTGCTTGTTGTATGTTACCCAGGAAAGATACGATTTTGACATACATTAAATGATAATAGTCAGATTTTTTCAAATTACGTTCAAATGGGATATTTAAAGATGATATACTTATGCAAAAATCCTACAAACTTTTCTTCCGGAAGTAACGGTAGCAAATAGTTTTCTTGTATGTAAACATGACGACATATTCGTCTTCTATCTGTTAAAAGAGAAACCGAAGTAAATTTATTCATATAAAACCATTAAATGTACGAAATGTATGGCGAGAGTGATAGATGTGTTATTTCGCTAGAAACAAATGTTAATAGGTAGAAACTGGTCCTGACCCATTTTAAACGGCATAAAAAACATATATAAGTACATATAATCTTACAACAAAAACGTTTGTAACATCTGTGTACATATTTGTGATGTTTAGTATGTAACGATATAATGTTGGATTTTGTTGCCTACATAATACTAGACTCACAATATATCCGTTAAGCAAAAACAATGAGCTATTATCAATTATTTCCCAAACACTCAAAATTTCCATACAAGCTTTCAGTTCAATGACTGGATTAGTTATATAATCATGCATGTTAACATTTAACTGATGATGTGGATGTCTCATAGACGTTGTGTATTTATTCTCAACTTTATACAGGGGGTGTAATTTTGTTGAAAGTACTTACAGGCCAAGATAATTCAATCTGTAAAAAGCATTTTACAAAATGAATTCCCAGCAAGCTGGAAATCGTTTTAATTTGCGGGACTGCAAAGCATGATCGAACTTCTTCTTCAAGAATCAAGTTCGGCAGCACAGTCGACATCAACTAACTTTGATGTTGCTTGAGCAACCCTCAAGCTAATATTGACTCGCTTGAAGTCTTCAGTTACACTACACTGAAGGGGAGCTACCGCTAGTAATCTTCAGACCATGATCCAAAAAGAAATTAGATTGATGTATGACTAGGTACTTAAATATCCATTGTGCCAACGAGCGTCAAAGACGAAAGGGCATTTTCCGTTGCATGGCATACCTATGGTTGCAGAAGTTAGGAGTCGTTCGGCTCACGAAACGATGAACTAACCTAACCTAACGTTTCTACAAATCTACCCACTACCAAAAAGTTTTTTAAAAATAATTTAAACATTATTCTGGAGAATCTGGAGGCAACTGTTTGTTGATTGTTTATATTTCAAATTGTAAGCTGTCAAATTTCATACGAAAAAAACGCAAAACTCCGGGTTATGTCGCTAAACCCGGGTTATGCAAGTGGCCCTTAGAGTATTAAATAAAGGACATCATCGAGGTCATCGGAATCGGACTCATAATGTAATAAAAAACCGCTAAACTTAGCTTGAATAATGTTTCTGTTACATACGAGTACTTGAGTCTAGAAGGTTCACTGTTGTATATGAATAACTAGCGACCCGCCCCGGCTTCGCACGGGTATAAAATATATAGCCTATGTCACTCACTGAAAAAACGATTAAAATCGATAATCGATCCAGTAGTTTTGATTTATTCATTACTGCCCGTGGCCCGCACACATTAAATATGGAGTAAAACAATTCCCCTTTCCCTATACCATGAAGATTTCCTGCTATCTTTGCAATATCTAAATTTATACACTAAAATTTAAACTTAATTACTTTTAAGGTTTAAGGTAAAAATGTAACCTATTAATTTTATTTGTACAACAATTAATATATTACCGAATGTCTTTATATACAACGTTCACAGCTTTCTTGTCATTAGACAATACAAAAATGTTTTCTCTAGACCTAGAGGTTACTCTTGAAAGAGCGACATACAGTTGGCCATGTGAAAAACAGTTAATGCTCAAACCTAAGCCTGCAACGTTGAAGGTTTGACCCTGGGATTTATTAATGGTCATTGCAAAAGATGTCTTTACCGAAAACTGTAAACGTTTAAATTGGAAGGGTAAATCCGATGGTATCAGAGGGGAATCAATACATCTTCTCCAGTACCACATCCTGTGAGTACTGTGCACTCTATTATGAAAGTTTTCAGTGATTTTACCAGCAAACGCGTGCCATTGCAAAGTTTAGGTGGATTTAGGTTTCTCGAGCCTGACTGAGGCGAGCCTCACGTTCTGTTGACTATTCTGGCCTATGTTCGAACGATGACGTCTTCCAGACATGACTTTATAATTTCTGTACAAAATTTACTCAATTCTATATGTATGATTACCTATGCACAAATTGCCATATTATTAGTATGTGGCCGCAATAAAAAGTATCTAAATACTTACCATTTAGAAATAAAAGATAATCAACAATCATAAAAAACAAAAAATACCTATTCTATTCAGTTCTTTTTTGTAACTTAACAGCACTCGTTTTCACAGGGTTAAGATGATGACTGAGAGATACGAATTCTCCCCGTCAATCAAAAAAGTTACTTGTGCACTACTTTATGAACTACCTACATACAAAAATATAAATTACTCCTATCTATCCACTATTCAATGGATGTTATTATACATATAAACCTTCCTCTTCAGTGCAAAATTAACAACGCAAAGTAGACCACGGTACAGCGCCATCTCTCGGGAAATTGGGTTACTAATTTATACAAACTAGACGGGTTATGTATGTTGGGTTTTCGGGGGAAACTTTGATCGCGTGAATCGATTTGAATCATTCTTTTTTTATTAGAAAGAAGATACGTGCGGGATGATAAATTAAGTACTCATGATAAAAAAAAAGTTTGCATATTCCGTTAAATTATAAACTTAATTCAGAAATTATTTTGTAAAGTTTTTCAAAAACCGGTCAACCAATCAAGTTCAAAATAATTTTCCAATAAAGTTCTTATTAATTTCTACTTTTGTAATTTTTTTTATATTTTTTGAACGCATAGATCAAAAGTTAGAGGGGGGGACACACATTTTTTTAATCTTCTGGAGCGATTATTTCCGAAAGTATTAACTTTATCAAAAACTGTTTTTAGAAAACCCTAATTATTTTTCAAATACCTATCCAATGATATGTCACACACTAGGGTTGAAATGAAAAAAAAACACTGTACGGGAGGAACTCTAAAAAAAAATTTTTAACCACTTTTTATTTGACCACTTTGTTGGCGTGACCGATATACATATTTGTACAAAATTACAGCTTTCTAGTACTTAGAGTCACTGAGATTATCCGCGGACGGACGGACAGACAGACAGACAAAGCGAAACAACCGCATCAAAATCCGTTGCGTAGTTTTAGGTTTAAAGATCTTTATTCTCAAAAGAAATTTACATTTCGCTTAATGAGAAAATTACATATTATGTATCTAAAACTATAAAAGCATCAAAGAGCAGTAGGTATAGGTACATATACATACTAGCAAGCATTATTTAACTATGTTACAACTAAAACTATCTATTACAAGCATAAACATTAAAATATGCGGGCACCCACAGCAAAGTTACATAGGTAGGCAATACAAAAGGCGAAAAAGTTAACCTTCAATTTAAAACATAAATAGCTAGTCATTGCACTGTTGCTAATCACGTGTGTACAATTTTTGTTGTATGAGATTATCAGCCCTAAAAACGATGCGTTTAAGTTTAAAGTTAAAGATTGTAGCCAACTTGGGCTTATCGCTTCCTTTGTTGTCAAGTTGCATACTCCCAGGGTCGGACTTAGACATTATAAATTACATATTCTTTCAGTTTCCATTTAAATAAATTAAAACTTTTGCACTCTTTTATATTTCTTGGGAGTTGGTTATAAAACTGTACCCCTTCGAAACTTATATTTTTTTTACCGCCGTTAGTGCGAGCTGATTTTATGCACAGGTCGTTCGCATTGCGTAAAGGTCGATTTCCTTGTTCAAGTTTAGTTTTAAAAGTCAATTCAGAGTGTATTTTTCTATCTATTATTTTCCGTATTAATATACATGTATTATTATAGTAAAGCTGTTTTATATTCATTATCTTTGTTTCGGAGTAGATTTTGGAAGTAGAAGTTAGACGATTATAGTTAAAAAGTGTTTTTATTAGTTTGTTCTGTGTGATTTGTAATTGCTTAAGTGCAGTTTTATTTGCACTTCCCCATATCTCTATGAGATAATTTAAATGTGATTTTACAAGCGAATTATATACAGTATGGCGAATTTGCATAGGGAGGCATTTCATTATATTATATAAGCAACCGCGCAGAGAAGATATTTTTGATTTTACCTTACTTATATGGGGTTTCCATGAAAGATCACTATCAAGAATAAGACCTAGGTATTTTTCCTCGGTTGCTTTCCTTAGTGGTATATTATTGATACTGAGCTGTATTTCCCGATTTATTTTTTTATTTTTTGCTTTAAAAAGTATGAAGCTGGTTTTTTGTATATTTATAGTAGTTTTAAAGATTTAATCATACATAGGGATATAGGGACAGAGAAAGCGACTTTGTTTTATACTATGTATGTAGTGATAGTGATGATAGTGATATTAAGTTATTAAGCCTACAGCCAAAACGCGAACGAACTTTTGCCTCTCTGTCCCAGTTGCGTCGGAAATGACAAATGCGACAGAAGGGGAAAACATCGTTTTGATCGTTTACTGTTCGCGGTAGGCCTACTGCATACATGAACTGCGGAGTGAACTCGTCCTTTTGTTGTGCAGTGTCGCGGTGGCGGGTTGCGAGCACGGCGCGGGCGGGGGCGCGGCGGGGCGCGGCGCGGACACTATCCGGCGCGTGAAGGTGAAGATGTCGTCGGTGTCCGCGCAGGGCGTAGTGGAGCGCGCGTCCGCGGAGCTCTCACGCCGCATCACAGGCCTGGGGCTGCGCGGGCGGCGCCGCTCACCCGGCGTCGTGGAGCGCGTGGCCAACGCACTCTGCGGGCCCGCCGCTACCGCGCCGCGCGTCCCCCGCCGCCGACGCCCGTCCCCGCGCCCTTTAGTCTGGACCCAGTACGTCCAGGAGGAACGTTTCCTCGAAAAGTTCTTCCTGTACTTCAACTCCAACGAGCGACGGACGTTGGCTCAAGTCTGCACCAAGTGGCGCGACGTGCTGTATTCCTCGCCACGATGGTGGAACGGGTTAGTCGCGGTTCTGGACTGCCGCCAGCTCCGGTCGGCGACCGGTTTCTGTATGCAAAGGTTCTATAACTCCTTAGTTAGAAGAGGAATCCGCGGGGTTGTGTTAGTTTCGGCTAGTGATGATGATATTAATGAATTTATAAGGCAGTTTCCCCTGTCAGCCCACCACGTTCATGCTATTAGCCTAAAAGGATGCACAATAACAGATAGGGGGCTTGAAGCTATCTTGGATCACCTGCAGGTCAGTTTACTAACGTAAGAAATCTTCAAATTGAAATAATGACGTACCTCTCTATATATTACTGTAAGGTGTCTCATTTAATCGATTTTATTTACTTTTTAGGTTCTGTTTGAACTAGAACTAACTGGTTGCAATGAAATAACAGAAGCTGGTTTATGGGCATGCCTAACTCCACGAATTGTCTCACTCACGCTTACTGACTGCATTAACATTGCTGATGAAGCCGTAAGTATACTCAAAACAACAGATTAGATATCAAACTAATTGGATTTAATCGAGAATCACCTGCTAAATATCCCAGTGATCGTGTAAAAATTCGTTTTTTTTTTCATAATTTTTTGAACTCATAGTTCAAAAGTTAAAGGGAGGGGACACATTTTTTCAAACTTTTGGAGCGATTATTTCCGAAAATAAAACTTTATCAAAAACTGTTTTTAGAAAACCCTAATTTTTTTTAAATACCTATCCAATGATATGTATGTCACACTAAGGCTTGAAACGAAAAAAAAATAACCCCCCACTTTACGTGTAGGGGAGGTACCCTAAAAAATTATTATAACTACTTTTTATTTTACCACTTTGTTGGCGTGACCGATATACATATTCGTACAAAATTACAGCTTTCTAGTACTTACATTCACTGAGATTATCCGCGGACGGACGGACGGACAGACAGACAGACAGACAGACAGACTTGGCGAAACTATAAGGGTTCCTAGTTGACTACGGATCCCTAAAAATGACCAAATCCCAGTGCCTAGATCTGGGACCGAACCAGCGACCTCCTGCTTTCGCGGCAGGAAATCTTCTCTCAATGTGTCTGACTGTCTGAGTTAATCTTTTTTTCAAATCGATAGCTTAAGTAGTTCTCCAGATATTAAACACGTGACAGACAGACAGGCAGGCAGACTGAGTCACACCACACTATTACTTACCTCATACTTTTCTACCATTTTTGTATGGAACTGTAAAAACGAAGAAAAAACACGGTATTTATTTTGTATGGATAAAATACCGGTTTCCGACCCTTGCTAACTAACGGTAACGAAATAGGGCTTTTTATAAATACTTACATAATACTTATAACTTCTCGATTTTTTTAATCACTTGTTTCAAATACAGGTAGGAGCAGTGGCGCAACTCCTGCCGTCCTTATACGAGTTCTCTCTACAAGCATACCACGTGACGGACGCGGCGCTCGGCTACTTCTCGCCCAAACAGAGCGCCTCGCTTAGTGTGTTGAGGCTGCACAGTTGCTGGGAGCTCACGAACCATGGAGTCGTCAATATTGGTGAGTGGACATCCCGGTTTTATATGTATACAGGTGGCAGCAGTGGCGCAATTCCTACCGTCCTTATACAAGCTTACCACAGGACGGACGCGGCGCTTGGCTACTTCTCGTCCAAACAGAGCGCCTCGCTTAGTGTGTTGAGGCTGCACAGCTGCTGGGAGCTCACCAACCATGGCGTCATCAATAATGGTGAGTGGACATCCCTGTTTTATAAACAGGTGGCAGCAGTGGCGCAATTCCTGCCGTCCTTATACAAGCTTACCACAGGACGGACGCCGCGCTTGGCTACTTCTCGTCCTAACAGAGCGCCTCGCTTAGTGTGTCGAGGCTGCACAGTTGCTGGGAGCTCACCAACCATGGCGTCATAAATAATGGTGAGTGGACAACTGGACATCCCTGTTTTATAAACAGGTGGCAGCAGTGGCGCAATTCCTGCCGTCCTTATACAAGCTTACCACAGGACGGACGCCGCGCTTGGCTACTTCTCGTCCTAACAGAGCGCCTCGCTTAGTGTGTCGAGGCTGCACAGTTGCTGGGAGCTCACCAACCATGGCGTCATCAATAATGGTGAGTGGACATCCCTGTTTTATAAACAGGTGGCAGCAGTGGCGCAATTCCTGCCGTCCTTATACAAGCTTACCACAGGACGGACGCCGCGCTTGGCTACTTCTCGTCCTAACAGAGCGCCTCGCTTAGTGTGTCGAGGCTGCACAGTTGCTGGGAGCTCACCAACCATGGTGTCATCAATAATAGTGAGTGGACATCCCTGTTTTATATACAGGTGGCAGCAGTGGCGCAATTCCTGCCGTCCTTATACAAGCTTCCCACAGGACGGACGCGGCGCTTGGCTACTTCTCGTCCAAACAGAGCGCCTCGCTTAGTGTGTTGAGACTGCACAGTTGCTGGGAGCTCACCAACCATGGCGTCATCAATAATGGTATTCTTTTGGTTCGTCCCATTCGTTTTTCGTCACGTTCTTGAATCCGTTCCGTTTTAAACACTTAAGAACTGATTAATCGCGTTTATTAACACCATGACCTTATGTTTCGAGCCCTTTACTGCACTCGTTTTCACAGGGTTAAGATGATGACTCATCATCTCGTTGCACTCGGCCCAATAAATAGCCTCGTCTAAAATGGGTTACTTTTAGCCCTTGATATACAATCTACTATTTTCATCGCTACCTTGGGAGTGAGGATTAGAGGAAGCCTTAATGTCCTGGAGTTTCACGTTTTCATACAAAATTTTATTCGCGACCCAACTTCCATATAATGTGACTTGGGTTAATTACGAAACCGGGTATATTCCGAAAGTTTATAAAAACTACCAAACGCCGCAATATTTTCTTACTGGCAACATTACTTTAGACGCCATTGTTACTGGCCTTGACACTCCAGCCTCCAGTCGCCGCTCGTCGCTGCTAGCGTGCGTGTGCGAAGAACTCGGCGTCTCGTCAGATACGTGATTTTTCGCGCCATTTTAGTGATACGTAATAATCCCAACACTGTTTTCTCGACTCCCAAATAAGTTATTAAAATAATTGTTTCTTAGTATTATAAGTAATTGTTTTTTACTATTGATTGATGGGAATACGAAGTCCACGTGTTGTTTTTTTATTTTGTTTCGGAAATAACCCTCTGGGATTATTACGATACACGTATTCCTTCGCAATAACCCCACCTAACATTTTCATAGATATGGCCAGTGGTTCTCAAACTAGGTATTTAGGTAGGTACTTAATAGACGATCTAAACATAACGGTTTATAAAGATATCAAAAAGGGTTGTAATAATATCAGCAAACCCAAGGAACTTGTAAACAGACACAATTGAAGTCTACTATGTAACACTTTTAGTTCTGATTTTCACAAAAAACTTAGGCACTAATCCCACCGCCAGCGAGGAAGTGATGAGCTTTCCGCTATAAACACGAACAAAAGATAAGCACTCCCGTGTAAATAAAAGAGACACGGCAGTGCTTAGCTCACCGCTGCACTGGGCGAGTAACTATAAACATCGCCGTGTCTCTTTTATCACGGGAGTGCTTATCTTTTGTTCGTGTTTATAGCGGAAAGCTCATCACTTCCTCGCTGACGGTGGGATTAGTGCCTAAGTTTTTTGTGAAAATTGACTATTAACCAGGACTAAAAGTGTTACATAGTAGACTTCAATTGTGTCTGTTTACAAGTTCCTAGGGTTTGCTGATATAATTACAACCCTTTTTGATATCTTTATAAACCGTTATGTTTAGATCGTCTATTAAGTACCTACCTATCTTTGTGCCTTAAAATAAGTAAACTCTGGAATGATATATAGTGCATAGCCATTTAGTTTACGTATAAGTTCCTTGCAAGTTTCTTGTAAGTAATAAAGTAATTTCTCAGTTAAATATGTATGTTTTTATTATCTGCTTCAAATAATGCGTAGGTATGTATCGGAAATGTTGAGAACCACTTCCTTTTACCGGGTTAAATCCGAAGTAATCAATCCTATATTACAGTATAAGCGAAACTATTAACAAAGTTTACAATGTTACAAGTAAGGGGCAAATACAAATGAAAAATAAATATAATCCTTCAGTCTATAAGCAGTAAGGTCTACTTTTCAACTATTTCGGAATTACCCAGGCATATTTCGTATTTTGCCCAAATGTCAAAAAAAAAAGTGAGTCATAATATTAAATATGTATAAAAAAAACAACAGCGTATTTTTGTGTGCAATGCCCATTAATCATAAGTATATTCATCAATCTTCAAGATATACAAAAATAAAGGCAAAAAAATTAAAAAATTACACGATTTTTTAACTGAAATGCTGTCGTCTAATCAACTAGTCAAATTTTGTATCTTAATACAAGTCACCTTAGTAGCAAAATATCTTCATATTTTTTATATTTATTAATTTAAGAAAATATGATAACCGTGTTTAATTTATACTCCAAAATGCTATTTTAAAACATACAATAAGGGTGCGTCCCATGGATAGATTTCGAACATCTCAAAACTTTCCTAGTGACCTAAGGTGCTCTCCAAATTGTTAACCAATTCTGGGCCTAGTTTTTAGTCTACATCAAATTCCAAAGGTGATAGGTACATGTCAGCGAAAACAGCGAATTGTAAGGAAAATATTACGTCAGTGTCAGCCGTGTCAGCACTCCCGGCAGCCGTGCCGTGAGAATGGATTATCGAACATGGTTTGTTAACCCAGACCATGTTTCATATAACGTTTCACCTACGATTTAAGCGGATCGATTTTCGTATCGAGTGGATGCTGCACAGATCTCCAAAGAGACTACCAATTTGCAATGCGTACCTATAACTAAACACCTTATGTGTTACGCGCCCTCCATGTACCTCCATGTCTCCTATAATTTATGATGAACAGTTTATTCGACTGATGTGCTCCATATTTTGCCTATCTGCAGGCTGATTATATTGTAACGTGTATACGCTAGAAAACAGTTGCTTGTCCTACTTTTAAGAGACCACCCAACCCCCTGCCACATTTTTTTTTGGTACCTTCCTACATATTTGACTTAATCTTCACATTGAACACTGTAAAGTTTTTTGGCAACGGTCGTATCCTGCTTTAGTAGTGTATCCCTTTACACCTGACGTAAATCTGGGTCCACACGAGGCAAGCTAATTAAAGGCTTAATAAAAATAGATGGTGCCTGATTCTGGAATAGAAATAGCTATACTTAACCTGTTCAAAGAGCATAACAGAAGGGCATCCAATTAGTCCAACCGCCGAGTGCTCCACATCCACATGCATTTGTGTTTTCGTGTCAAGAGACCGATCTTAGCATTGTGCCCGGTCTCACATGCCTAGAACACTAGTTAAATAAATGCTTGGCATACGTATCGTAATCGTTTCAAGCCATATTGAACCTTAACTACGGGATATAAGAACTATAATCATAGTAATAGTGTTGCCGTAGTGCGTAAAACAAATAATTAAAAGGCTCGAATCGCCTCTTTGTTATGTGCACCTCGGACCGGTTCTTTTTAAATATGCATTCAAATGAAGCCGCTGTAGAATACGTAGGTAAATGTTGCTAAAAATAGCTCGAGCTCCGGAAGTTCGATTAGATTGTAGCCTATATTTAAAAACACGTCTCAATTTTGCACTCGGAAAAGAACGCAAGCAATTTGAAAGGCGTAATTTATTTAGTTCTATCATCGCAACATGATGCCTCTAAAATAGTACATTACTGCAGAGGCCGGGAAGTAAAGGACTTGCAGGCCGAATAGGTATTCGCTCGCTCTGCCGGATAGAAATATGAGGCCTGCAAGTCCTTATTCACGCCGAAGCTTGTATAAGGTCAATGTGGGCAAGCCCGTCTATAAGGCAAGCCCGTCTACACGCTCTAACTATTGTATTTGTATACATGCCACTGCGCACTCGGTTGGTAAAGCGGTGTTTCGCCCTAGTTCGTTTACTCTAGGATAGATGTCGCTATGATAGAGACTACGACCGCAACTCGACGGTAAAGTTCAGTTGTATTTCGAACCTCAACGGCGAGTGCAACGAGCTTTTTTGAAGAAAATCAGAGAAAATAGAAAATGTCTGAGTATTTGTTAATGAAGTGAGTAACTGAGTTGTTTAATAATAGTTTTAACTGTCTCATGCTTTGCATGTAGCCAAAACGCTTTAATTTTGTAGGTATAGGTAACGAAATGTCAAGTCTTAAAAAGATATCTAGTTGGAAAGTCCGTCTAAAATGTTCAAGGGGAGCCCGTCATATGCCGATCTTTGCTAAAACCAGATGTCTCGTTTCATATATATGGATTATGTAATTTTATAAGCTACACATTTTAATTAATCATCATCCCCTTTAATGCCTACCACGAACATCAAAAATTGGCATTGTTTTGTTGGAAAAACCTTTTTGTTACTCCAATAAGCTGCTGTTTTATTTTAGAGTTTACAAAAAAGGTTGTCGAATGTCGATCCCTCTTTAGACCTATATGCCGATCTTGCCTTAAAAACAGAAAAATGTAAATAAAATTTAATTGCAACTGTATTGCCCAGAGTTCTAAACACATTTTGCAATGGCATAAAATAACGACTCTAATGCGGTAGTTGACATGGCTTTTGGGTTTGGGTTACAGATACCGCCGCAATGATTACTGGACGGCCGGCCTTACCTTATTCAACACGGGAAGACGTCTACTTGCCGAATTTAAGAAAAACCTCATTTTTTACAAAAGTATTGCTGTTATTACCAATTTGTTGTAGCGACATTGTAAAATATAATATTTTTCGGCATGTAAGTCTAGGCCGTTTATTCTAGAACAAATAATGACCGTATACAATCCGATCAAACTTTATTTTAAATAAGTTATGCCGGACTTACCCACATTGACCTTAATGCTTTTTTCAAACATGCAATGAAATAAACAACAAAAACATCAAAGAATTATTTTTAGAGAAATTATAAGTAAATACAAGACAAAAACTAAAACTAACGTGTGTCTATTAATATTTAGCTATATTTTAACTCAGTTTTAATAGAAAATACATCTTTTATACGCATTGGTATTGGCAGAATGTCATGATGCCTGTGCCACAAAATGTGGAATGGAAATTAAAAAAGAGGACTTTTCCGGCCTAGACCTTTAACATTTGTATGAAATTCCATTAAGAATCTCTTGCCCTAGCCGCACCTGAAACGCCATCCTTCACAGCCTATTATAAGAAACATAACATGAATATTTCATTGCATGTTTGTGAAATAGTAGATTACATACCAAGGCCGTTTAAGTGGGAAATGCCTCGGATCCCATGTAATTGTCGGCCGAGGCAAAGCCGAGGTCGACTAACATGTGATCCGAGGCTTTCCCATTCACCGGCCGAGGGTTGTATACTATTTTTCTGTCCGACGGAGCCGGCAGGCGACAATTTAGTTTTGCGTAAAGTGGCGCTGCATACCGGCCGGAGGACTGAAATAGTAGATTACGCACCAAGGCCTGTAAAGTAAGAAATGTCTCAGAACTCGTATAATATGTGATCGGAGGCTTTCTTATTTACTGGCCAAGGTCGGTACACTATTTTTCTGCTCGACGCAGTCGGCAAGCAGAGCATTTGTTTAGCGTAGCGGCCTGCAAGTGGCTACTTGCCGGCCGGAAGGCAGAAAAAAATCTTTTTCATTCAAAAGCCGCGTGGTTGTGTAAACATTCTACACTAAATGTACCTACTCGAGTATTGTAATATTAATCAAGTTGATTTCAAGCTAAACCTTTATACACGTAAAGCTAGTGCTAGCAAATAACGCAAGTTACAGAGAGAGACAGGTGTTAGTTTATAAACATAAATAACAAGACATTAGAGTGCTTGTTCAGATATTTGTGAGCAGCTTGGCCTCTTCTATAGATTTAATGGCAAGGGTGAATTATACAGAACATAATATTTAACTCAAAAATTACAGACATTTTTGTTGGGGAAATACTATACAATTGTAAAGCATGTTGGAAAAACTAGTCTCAGGTGACGGATGAGTGATGATTTCACGAAATCATCGTCGTCAGTTGCGGTTTTAGTTTCCGCAATGGTGCCCAAGGTCTGTCTACTTATCATGATAGATTTAGGTGTAATTATTATGAATTTTATGATAACAATCTGCCTACATTGTACCTAGGATAATTGAAACGACTTCAGCATTGTCCAAGTGCAGTCTCGTTCAAAATTGCATGGACAATTTATGAATGATTCATTCATTCATAATTTGCTCCTGCAGTTTCAATCGGTAATAATTTTCAAGACTAGCACTTTACCCTTAATTTAGCAAAAAAAAACCGGCCAAGAGCATGTCGGGCCATGCTCAGTGTAGGGTTCCGCGTTTTACCGTCCGTCACAATAGGCAACCTTAAAAAGTGTTTTAATAGATGCTGTAGGTGCCAGGTACATAAAATATATGCGTCGTCTACAGATACAGTCAAGTGCAAAAATACGTATCGACAAAATCGTCTCATAAATATGGTACTACGCTCTCATTACACTGGAATAAAGTGCTATGGGACATATTTTTGAGTAAGATGTGTCCACCCATATTTTTACACTTGACTGTACCATGCTCAATATCCTTATAATAATTAACAATTCGATGATACTTTCGATCACACCCGTCCCGACCCCATCAACTCCGGAAAAATCTGAACAGCGCGAAGTAGACCATACTGCAATCTCTCGGGCAATTAGGTTACTAGGTAATATATACAAACTGGACGGGTTATGTATGTTGGGTTTTGGGGGTAACTTTGGATCGCGTGAATCGATTTGAATCATTCTTTTCTTATTAGAAGGAAGATACGTGCGGGATGATAAATTAAGTACTCAAGATAAAAGAAGTGTTTGCATATACAGTTAAATTACAAACTTAATTCAGAAATTATTTTGTACAATTTTTCAAAAACCGTTCAACCAATCAAGTTCAAAATAATCTTCCAAGAAAGTTATTATTAAGTTCTACTTGTGTAATTTATTTCATATTTTTTTAACTTTTAGTTCAAAAGTTAGAAGGGGTGGGGACACATTGTTTTAAACTTCTGGAGCGATTATTTCCGAAAATATTAACTTTATCAAAAACTGTTCTTAGTAAACCCTCATTATCATTTTTTTTTTTTTATAAAACAAGTAAGTATACACAGCATGACAGTACTTAACTAAATCACTGCGAAACTTTAGAAACATTCAGCCAAGCTAAACAGTAAATAAAACTAACACCAATCAACATCAATCAACCGACTTTAATATTCCTAAAGGAGGAGGTTCTCAATTCGTCTGAATTTTTTTTTTAACTAGCTTTAACCCGAGGCTTCGCCCGCGTACTTAACGTAATTTTCAAGCGTCATACAAAAAAGGAGGTTTATTTATTTATTTCACGTCCGCTAAGTTGGATTTGAAAATCGTTGTTGTTTTCGAAATCAGCGACCCGATAACGACACCCATATCAAATAAAATAGTCGTAACTATACTTTTTTCTCATTAACAAACTTTGGACCATCATTTTACCCCTACTTTGAAAAATCCTATCTTTGTGCACCCCTTCACCTTATAAGAAACCTATGTACGTACCAAATTTGGAATCTCTAGAACCAGAAATAGACATAAAAACGACACCCATATTGATATTTTGAGATTTCAACTCCATCGCACCCCATCAGGGAAGATGGTATCTCAGGTCCGCCTTGTTGGATGTTGAAATTGTTATTGTTTTCGAAATCAGCGACCCAAAACACCAGAAATCGATACCCATGTTGTTTTTTTACTATATTATCCCTTTTCCCGCTTTTGGGGGTTCATTTCTCAAAAGGCCTGAAACACATCTTTACTCATTTATCTTTAGGAAAATTCCTGTGAAGTTTCGAATAAAATAATCGAACTAATCTTGTTTCCCCACACAAACTTTGTACCCCCATGAATTTTGAAAACTCCTTTCTTTGGCACCCCTACGCTTTATAAGGAACCTAAGTGCTAAATTTGGAATCTCTAGAACCAGAAATAAACATATAACGACACCCGTAATGATATTTTTAGATTTCGACCCCATCGCGTCCCAACAGGGGAGATGGTATTTCACAATCGCCACGTTAGATTTTAAAATCTACGTTGTTTTCATAATGCGACCCAACAAACCATAAAAACGATACCCATGTTGTTGTTTTTTACTTTTACACCCCTTTATCCTCTTTTAGGCGTTGTTTTTTTAAAACCTGAAACAGGTGTTAACTTATTTATCTTTGTAAATACTCCTGTAAAGTTCCAAATAGAATAGTCCAACTAATTTTGTTACCCCATAAAAATTGTGTACCCCCATTCCACCCCCTTCGGAGAAGAATTTTGAAAACTCCTTTCTTTGTGCACCCTTACGCTTTATAAGGAATCTCAAGTCAGTGTTAAACTTGGAATCTCTAGATCCAGAAATAAACAACAAAAGGACCCTCATATTGATATTATAAGATTTCGACCCCATCGCGCCCCAACAGGGGAGATGGTATTTCACAATCGCCTCGTTGGATTTTAAAATCGTCGTTATTTTGGTAATCAGAGACCCGATAAACCATAAAAACGATACCCTTTGCCCTCTTTTAGGGGTTGAATTCTCAAAAAACCCGATCAGCGACCCGAAAAACCATATAAACGATACCCATGCTCATTTTTTCAACTTTTCACCCCTTTTACCCCTTTCAGGGGTTAAATTCTCAAAAAACCTGAAACACGTGTTTACTCATTTACCTTAAAGAATACTCATGTGAAGTTTCAGATAAAATAGTCTAACTAATCTTGTTTCCCCATACAAACTTTGGACCCCCGTTTCAACCCCTTAGGAGGTGAATTAAAAAAAATCCTTCCTTAGTGCTCGCCTACACCATAAAAGGAACCTACGTGCCAAATTTGAAGTCTATAGGACCAGCCGTTTGGGCTGTGCGTTGATATGTCAGTCAGTCCGTCAGTCAGTCAGCTTCTTCTTTTATATATTTAGATGGATGTTACCTCAGAACTCCTTCATTACTGAACCGATTTAAATTTTTTTTTTGGTTTCTTAAAGAAGATGGTTTCAGGTTAGTCCCGTTTTTTTCAAAATCCATTTCTGATGATGGGATCCATGAGGAACTGATGGAACTCCTCAAATTTGAAAGGCACATGCATAGTAATTTGGGTATTTTCTTGAGAACCTCGAGCATTTCTTTACAAAACCTACCAGTTTGGTGGAGCAGACCTGATGATGACGACCAGGGATGTCAAAGAGGAACTGCTCTATAATTCGCGGGCCCCAGCTGTATCATTCATCTTTTGTTTGTTACGAAATGCCTTCTAGGTAGTCCTAATTGATTTTAATTATATTTTGATGATCCATCATCATGAGGAATTAATGGAGCTGATGCCGAACCCTGGCAGTACCTCATGGAACTCGGGTTTGGTAAAACTTACGAGAGTTCTGTTTTCGTCATTCAACTCGTGTTAACGATCAATTAGGGGAACAGTTCTCAAGATGGAGCTGATGCTGAACCCTGGCAGTACCTAGTGGAACTCAGGTGTTTTCATGATTCGATTCATATTAACGAGCAATTAGGAGAGCAGTTCACAAGATGGAGCTGATGCTGAACCCTGGCAGTACCAAGTGGAACTCAGGGTTGGTGCAACATAGGCGAGTGCTGTTTTCATGATTCAATTCATGTTAACGAGCAATTAGGAGAGCAGTTCACAAGATGGAGCTGATGCTGAACCCTGGCAGTACCTAGTGGAACTCAGGTTTGGTGCAACATAGGCGAGTGCTGTTTTCATGATTCGATTCGTGTTAGCGAGCAATTAGGAGAGCAGTTCACAAGATGGAGCTGATGCTAAACCCAGGTACCTAGTACCTAATGGAACTCAGGGTTGGTGCAACATAGGCGAGAGCGGTTTTCATGATTCGATTCGTGTTAACGAGCAATTAGGAGAGCAGTTCACAAGATGGAGCTGATGCTAAACCCAGTTAGTACCTAATGGAACTCAGGTTTGGTGAAACTTACGAGAATTCCGTTTTCGTCATTAAACTCGTGTTAGTGAGCAATTAGGAGAGCGGTTCTCAAGATGGAGCTGATGCTGAACCCTGGCAGTACCTAGTGGAACTCAAGTTTGGTCCAACATACGCAACTTCTATTTACGTCATTCGAGTCGTGTTAACGAGCAATTAGGAGAGAAATTCACGAGATCGAGCACCAGCTCAATCTCGTGCATTTCTTTCAGCACTAGCTGAACCCTGGCAGTACCTAGTGGAACTCAGGTTTGGTGCAACATAGACGAGTGCTGTTTTCATGATTCGATTCATGTTAACGAGCAATTAGGAGAGCAGTTCACAAGATGGAGCTGATGCTGAACCCTGGCAGTACCTAGTGGAACTCAGGTTTGGTGCAACATAGGCGAGTGCTGTTTTCATGATTCGATTCATGTTAATGAGCAATTAGGAGAGCAGTTCACAAGATGGAGCTGATGCTGAACCCTGGCAGTACCTAGTGGAACTCAGGTTTGGTGCAACATAGGCGAGTGCTGTTTTCATGGTTCGATTCGTGTTAACGAGCAATTAGGAGAGCAGTTCACAAGATGGATCGAGTAAACGTGAACAGGATTTCAGTAATAGTTCGCGTTTATTGGGTACTCGAAACAGCGAAGCCTTGGTGGAGCGTGCCCAATAAATACCTACTAATGTTTAAGGCCGGAAGCTTCACGCCAAGCTCAGTGCCCCCGGTTGTACAGCATGGGACCACACTTGCTGTTGTGGATAAAGTTAAATATCTAGGTCATATCATAACGCAAGACCTTAATGATGACCTAGATATGGAACTAGAGCGCAGGGCGTTGACTGTAAGGTCTAATATGTCGCCCGCAGGTTTGCGCGATGCTCCAACGAAGTAAAAATAGTGCTTTTTAAAGCCTTTTGTCAATCATTTTACTCGAGCAGCCTGTGGGTAAAGTACACGAAAAGAGCCTTCAATGCCCTGCGAGTGCAGTATAATAATGCACTCAGAATGTTGTTGGGGCTGCCTACATGGTGCAGTGCATCGCTCATGTTCGCCGAGGCCCATACTGGCGGTTTTAACGCAGTTATGGGAAAGAAAATCGTCTCGATGATGGGCAGGCTTAGGGGCGGTACCAACAGCATTCTGAAAGTAATTACAGGCAGACTCGAGAACCCTATACTGGCGCACTGGGTTCATCAAGTTATTAGGCTTTAGGAAATTTATAAAATAGTATTTTGTATACAATTAACATTCGTTTTAAGTCTCACTAACAAAATATGGATATTAATCTGAAATAAAGGTCTCAATTCAAAATTCAATTCAATTCATAGCGTTGTCTATGGAATTCCATAAGAACACTGCTCCTATGGATTTTCATACAATATATTAGCACTGTTGTTTTTTTTTAAGTTGCTATGGTGGGCACGACATCTTACACATTGCCATCTGCCACCTTTCTAGATTTTGATTTGTACGCTATTTTAGCTGTCGTAGAAAAACTGCTGATACTGCTGCGAATCTCAAGTTTTAAGAACCCTTATTATATCACTGTTGCATTAACTACTATTGTCGCGGCTATCAGCACATCAGACAGCCATGATAGTTATTTCAAAATGCAGTATTTGTTAGCTAACGTGTACGTAGAATTGATTTGAATTACTTTTACTATATTTTGCGCAGCCATTTTCCATCTTTTCACTGATGTTTCTTTTGCAATTTCTACGAATAACTCAAACATCGGTAGGGTGAATTAAAGGTGAGATGATTTGCTTAGCAAAATTTTCCAGACTTCGTTTCGTAGAAAAAATATTCGCCTTTGTAAATTTAATTTAATCGGCAAACGTTATGTAGCTCAATAGAATGTAATAGTTGATTTATGAACATTTTTTCTCCAACAGTTCATTCTCTTCCGAACCTGACTGTACTGTCACTGAGCGGGTGCAGTAAAGTGACTGACGAAGGCGTAGAGCTCCTCGCCGAGAACCTGCCGCGGCTCCGCAGCCTCGACCTGAGCTGGTGCCCGCGCGTCACTGACAACGCGCTGGAGTACATCGCCTGCGACCTCAACCACCTGGAAGAGCTAACGCTAGACCGGTATGCCGCTACTTTTGCTTACTCAACAATGCGCAATGATGTGCTATGTAGAATCATAATTAGCTTTCGAAGTTTATCTACGAATTATGCGTCAGGACAGTCACCTGCTATAATATGTTCTCTCTTATGGCTGTATTAATAAGACTGTATTGTATCAGATATTTTTCAATTCAATTCAATATATTTTTTTCACACATAGGCTTACAGTACATAACCAACTCGCTTACAATACACGGTAACACTAAACTAATAAACATAACAATAAATCTAATCAAGGACAAGTCCAGTACCTAGACTTGGCTTACGAGCTGATAACCGCCATGTGGGATGTTGACTCGACGAACATTGTCCCGATAGTCGTTTCAGCGAACGGTCTCATAATGAAAAGTTTCGACCAACATCTTGAGAGACTCTCGCTAGGTGGATGGATTAAGGGTCAGATGCAGAAGGCGGTAATTCTGGATACGGCGCGTATAGTCCGGCGGTTCCTTTCTCTGCGGCCCTAACCACTTGCAGCCTGGGCCCTGCCCCGTTGCCGGCGGCACTCTAGGTTAGGTTTACTATAGGGTGGTTGACCCTATAGTTGACCACGCACCGGTTGTTGACCACTTGAGACTTTGATTCTAAATTATAAGATTTCCCGCCGCTGGCTGTTATTTTTTATGTTGGATATAGGCTCTGACAACTATGTCGAATCAACCAATCACGTCACTCGCTAGAAAAATAACCACAGAGTTGACAGAGTAGCCAATAACTTCGTTTTACTTTCACTTATCGCTGGTAAGTTGTCGTTCAACCGCCATTGTAATAAGGAGCGTGCTTCGGCATGTAAGACTATTTTAATTGAATTTATATGATTTTTGTATGAATGTTGTTGTAATTGTTTGTTTTCGAAGTTATTTAATGGTTTAATTTAACGATTTTAATGTAATTTCAAGTGTATCTTCTATATTTCAAACTAATTTTTGGCTGGTTAACTAAAGGTACATCATTTGTTTGGATTTCCTATTGTTGACCAGTTGGTCAACAATAGGCTCCTTGTACAAATTTTTATTTCTTGTCTTAAAATTGTTTTTTCATATCTGTGGCATATTTAGAGACCCCACACACTAGTGCATGGTTGCTATTGCCTTGTTTTCAGTTGTTGACCAGTGGTTTGACATTGGTACTGCATACAAAAAAAAATTCTTTCCAGTTGTTGACCAGTGTGGTTTGACATTGGTACTGCATACAAAAATATTTTCATTTCTCATGCTCTGAAAGTAGGTTGTTGTTTATCTATGAAGCGGGTGGAAAACGATGCATCGCGGCCCTAGGGTCGCAAAAAAATATATTCCTCTTGGTTCTCGACTTGTAAGCACCAAGCAGAACAAAGTCTCAACAATATTCTTATTTATTAACGCCAGAAACAAATCCAAGGGTTCAGTATTTTCTCTCAAATTATTGAAATTTATTGTAGCAATTGTCATACGTAAAGATGTGAATTCGTTAAATTATTTTAATTTTTCTGATCAAATGTAAATGTCTCATTGGTTCTATATAGCGGTGACAAGAAGGAACAAACCAACAAAGTTGTTTTTTTTTTAATTTAATATGTGCCGGTAAGCAATGGCAAAAAGTTATACAGCCACACATTAATTCATACCTACTTATTTAAGCAAAATACAAAATATTAGTCATACACGATTAGAATTATCGAACTTTGTACGTAGAAAAGCGCGGCTTTAAAATATCGTGGCGTAACAACACTGTATTTTAATAATTCGAAAAATATGTATAAGTAATCTATGTTTTACCTGTAGCATGTAACTTGAAGAAAAAGTTTGCTAGTTTATTTACAAATTTAAGTTTATGATTTCAAAAGTAATATCGCTTGTAAACATTAAACAATATATTTAATTCAAGGAAAATAGCAGCTAAGATACAATACAATAGCTGGAGTAACATTATTTGGTGATATGTGATATTTGTTTTGGGGTATTTTGAGGTTATGTCTTAGGTTTTCAAAGTTTTCTGTTACAAACATTGAATAATCAATATCAAGTGAAGTTCTTTCTTTATTTCAGTATTATGATACATGATAAACTCGAAAAAGGGTACTGAATGGAGTACAAGAAAACCGATTATGAGTTTATCACCCGCTGAAGGCAATTGCTGCAGAATTTTGTTGAATTTATTCTTAGTCATTCTTAGTATTCTTACCACTTTTCAAATAGAATATAGAAAGTCAACCTGAATAAAGGAAAGATAAGAAATGATAGTAAACAGTGGAACGAAGTAACCTGTTTGTTTTCAATAAAACAAAATATACCTATTATGCCGTTGTTGTGTTAATTCTACTACACTTTTGTAAGGGTAGGTTTAGGTACATTATCAAATATCTTTGTTCATATATCTATATATCTCCCTTTTTATCCCACGTGAAACCACGTGAGGATGGCATATAACCTATGGTCAGAGATATGATTCTATATAGTATAGGGTAATATGGGCCTTATGCTTCCTTCAAGATTTTTTTCCAGAAGTTAAATGTGTAGTTTTAACTTCTGAGGAGTTAAAACTACACATTTAACTTCTGGACTAGGTATAGTTGTTTTTTTTACTTTCCTCGCATTCGAAATGAAAAGTAGAGTGTTTAACTCGGGTAAAAGGCACTCATTTCCGACTCGCACTATTGGCGCTCTCACTTCGTTCGAGCGCCAAACTACCTCGTCGGAAATGCGTGCCTTTCAGCCCTTGGTTAACAATCTACTATTTCTTTCCAGTTGTTAACCACTGACCAGTGTGGTTTGACATTGGTACTGCATACAAAAGATTTTCCTAAGATCGACCAATTCTGTTAAAAATTAATTATTTTTCACTTGCTTTAGATTAAAGATGCCCCCAAAAAGTTTTTTTTTTAATATAAAGGAGAAGATGTGTATACGTAGCTCACTCGATAAATTTTGAGATGCTCGACATTTGAAAATGGAACGCACCCATGTTATATGTTTTAAAAAAGCAAATTTATTTAAAAATAGAACACTATAGTATCCAGTACACTCTAATTTCAAAAAAAGATTAGTTCCAGTTGTTTTACTACAACGTTTTCCGTGGGTTTTCTTTGAAAAGATGGAGCTGAACCGCGAACATTTTCGTGCTATGATATATTACGATTTTAAATTTGGTTTAACCGAACAACTGACTTTGCAGCGATTACAATAGGCATTAGGAGACTCTGCTCCATCCCGGGCAACTGTTTTTAGATGGTTTAGTGAATTTAAAAGGGGCAAAACCAACCTCGAAGATGAACACAGAAGTGGTCGCCCTCAAACAGCAGTAACTGCAGAAAACGTATGGACTACTGAAATGTTAGTGCGAGAAGAGAAGACCCACGAATTACATACACGGACATCGAGAAGATCCTAGGCATTAGTTCGGGGAGTGTTAATATCATCCTACATCAACATCTTGGAGTAAGGAAGCTTTGTTGCCGTTGGATTCCGCGTTTGCTCTCCGGAACTGAGAAACAGGCTCGTGTGGATTGGTGTCATGAAAAATGCGTTTAAAATTCGAAAACGGAACATCAAGACGTGTTTCTGAAATCATTACTGGCGACCTGGTGAATATGATCGGGAAAGTAAGCGGCAGTCGTCAGTATGGGCGTCAGTATGTTCTCAGAGGGCAAGTTACCAACAAAATTACAAAGACCTCGAAACGTAGGCAAAAAAATGGTGGCTAGTTTTTTTTCTCGGGGGGGACATCTGTCGACTTCAGTGCTGGAAAATCATAGGTCTGTTAACTCGGAATGGTACACTACAGTAGCATTGCCGCAAGTTTTCCAAGCAGTGCGGGAGAGGAGACCAAAGGCTGGACTTCGGGGAATCATGCTGCATCACGACAACGCCTCTTCACATACGTCCCTCAGAACAAAGGCGTTTATTGCAGAAACTGGGGTTGAAACCTTACCTCATCCACCCTACAGCCCTGACTTGGCTCCCTGCGATTTCTTTTTGTTCCGAACAGTGAAGGAAAAAATAAAAGGCAAGTTTTTTTCGAGTGCCGAAGAAGCCGTGGCTGCCTATGAAAGAGCGATTTCTGACCTATCCGATCAAGACTGGCAAAAGTGTTTCCAAAGTTGGTTTAGACGAATGGAACTTTGTATAAAGAACGATGTAGAGTATTTTGAGAAAATGTAAAATAAATAGTGTTTATATCTTCAATAGTTTTTTTGTATCTCAAAACTTTTCGAGTGACCCACGTAAAGACTATAAAGTAAAGATGATTATATAAAAAACCCCATATTTTCTTTTTATTCGTTGTTTTAAAAATTGGTCAACCTCTGGTACAAAACCTGGCGAACAACTGGGGCCGGCTGGTCAAACTAGGGTACATTCCAAAATTTGAACTTTTAAATTCAATAATAAAAAAACTATTAAGTTTTAAGCGAATCAAGACTTTTAAATGAATAATCTGTCACATAAAACATAAACTAGTAATAAAGGTTGATACTATTTTGCATAACAACACTTTAAAGTCAAAATCTCTCCTTAATTGGTTTGGGACCGGAGCATCCACCCTAATATTTATATGTTTACAATTTTAAAGCACGAATCAAATCATTTATTAAATGTAATAAATGTTTCTATGTGGGTCCTCTGGCGGGATCTGGTGGCGGCGTCTCGATGAACGCGCCTCTCGCGGAGCCGTTCCTGTACTCTCTCGGTTGCTGCTTTCATGATAATGCGATGCGGGCCGGGATAACCCTGGACTCCCTCGAACATGGGCCGGGATAACCCTGGACACCTCTTGATATGCGAGCCGGGAAACCCTGGACAACGCTCTTCTTTTTTTTTCTTGTGATCTTCACTGGAGCGCTTCAATTCTTTATAACTTAACTTATCTTTATTTATCTGATTGTCTTCTATTTTTTGGTCTTCATCTTCGTCTTCGTTAATTTTTGGTCTTCATAATCTTCGTTAATTTTTGGCGATCCTGCCAGGAGGACACATTTTTTTAAATTTCTGGAGCGATTATTTCCGAATATATTAACTTTATCAAAAACTGGTCTTAAGAAACCCTCATTATTTTACAAATACTTACCTATCCAATGATATGCCACACTCTAGGGTTAAAACTAAAAAAAAAATTACCCCCTACTTTACGTGTAAGGGAGGTACTCTAAAAAGAAATTTTAACCACTTTTTATTTTACCACTTTGTTGGCGTGACCAATATACATATTCGTACAAAATTACAGCTTTCTAGTACTTACAGTCACTGAGATTATCCGCGGACGGACGGACGGACGGACAGACAGACAGATAGACAGACAGACAGAGCGAAACTATAAGGGTTCCTAGTTGACTACAGAACCCTAAAAACCTAGGGAGATTCATGAAGCTTAAACTCATAATGTGTTTTACTTTTTGTGTGTTTACAGTTGCGTGCACATAACGGACATAGGCGTGGGTTACATCAGTACGATGCAGTCACTGGTGGCACTGTTCATGCGCTGGTGCTCTCAGCTGCGAGACTTTGGCGTACAGCATCTTTGCGGGATGAGGTCGCTGCAGCTGTTGTCACTGGCCGGTAAGGCTTTTTCTGTTCTTACATTTTTGTTTATGAATTTTATGATAAAGATTTTTAAAATCATTATTTCCCAGAAAAAAAACAATTCGTCAAATACCCTAAAATGTATTCAAAAAATGTACGACATTCGTTTATTAAAATTCAGTTTTAGAGGACGTTAGAAAGTTTTATATAATTGTTCGTCTTTAAGTTTTATCGATCCAGGTAAATTAAACACAGCGGTATTTACTCTTACTGTCAGGCACATTTTTTTCTTGGATTATGTATGTAACTTAATAAGTTATATACACTCAGTGTTTTTATTGATTGCCATTAAATTCGACCCTTTGCTTTGTACGTTAATAGGAGCTACGCGGTATATCGCTTTTCGTCAAATGCGAAAAAACAATTTTTTTTTCGTTTTTCATACAAAATAAATGAATACATTGTAAAAGGTCCTTTCTAGTTGCACCAAAGTAAATGTAAATTATTGAAATCTTAACTTTAGTCATGACAGCACATGCCAAAACGCAGCTTAGTATTAGATAACCTTTAGTAACCTTTTACACTGGTTCAGCTGATAAATTAATTTATTGAATATCTCAAAAACTATTATAGTTAAGACACTACTTTCTTAGAGAAATGAGCTCGAGGTAGCTTGAAAAATCTGCCCTTAAAGTTAACGCATAAAAACAGGTTATATTACTAGAATAACGAATATATTGGCGCAGTTTAAACGGTTGTACGCGGAAAACGCTGTATTCTAATTGCGACAGTAACATATATTATATGTGATATAATAATCCTGCAGGTTGCCCGCTCCTGACGTCCGGCGGCCTCTCGAGCTTGATCCAACTGAGGCAGCTCCGAGAGCTAGAGCTGACCAACTGCCCCGGCGCGTCGCCCGAGCTCTTCGACTACCTGCACGAGCATCTGCCGCGCTGCACCATCATAGAGTAACTACGTCAATTCAAAAGGTATTTGAGGAATTATTTTCGTTGCATAACCCATACTTAACTCTTTCCCTCAAATGTGACTGAAGATTGTCATTATTATTGGATATTCTACATTGGAGGCTTGGAGGGTATGATTTGCCTACATCGGTAGCATACTTCACTAATGAAACAGTATTCGTAGGGTTGATTGGTATTTCTCAGCACGATAGAATAACCACCAATTGTGACTGGCAACTTTTACGTAATTGAAACGAAAATAATTTTTCAGTCCTCCGGCCGGTAAGCGCCACTTTACGCAAAACTAAATTGCCGCCTCCGTCGGGCAGAAAAATAGTATACAAACCTCGGCCGTTAGATGGGAAAGCCTCGGATCACATGTTCGTCGAGCTCGGCTTCGCCTCGGCCGACAATTACATGGGATCCGAGGCATTTCCCACTAAAACGGCCTTGGTATGTAATCTACTATTAACTCAGTTAATATTGCCCCTGTGCCCCACCTGGAGCCACCAGGCAGAAACGTGCAAAGGATTCAAGTGAAACCTACTGGATGAAGTGAATTTGTGATTAATATAAAATATACATTTCGTCTTGCCAGCAAGATGGTGACATCTAATAGTGGATTTTGACTAAGCGACCGAAGAAACCTCAGCATAATATAGTGTACTAAGTTTTCTTATCAGAAAAACAGAAATAAAAATGCTTAAGTACTATTTGTTCCTTTAGTCAAAATTCACCACCACGGAACAATACAATAACATGATCAGAAAATTATAATTTTACGATGCACGTATTATTTTTATAGTGTAGTATTTCTGGTCGTATAATTATTATTTGAAAAGATTATTGCTCATATCCTGATTTAATGGCAATACTTATAATTAGTTATAAATAAATATTTTGTTTTGTGTTTATTTACTTTTAGGTATATACAGTATATATTATGTATAGGTAATAAGAATAAGTCAATTGTTTAGTTCGTGAATATATTATTACACTTATTTATATTAATGTGTAATTATTTATAGCAATTTTTAATATTTCGCCTAGAACAGTTTTGTAATGAGTTTTAACGATGCATTGCAGAAAAATTAACAACTATGTAAAACTTACAGTATGGATGGAAGTTTTAACTATTTGCTCAAATTGTTTAATATGTCATGTCGGAAACTGCGTATTATAAAATATTAATTTAATTATTTGCTAATCAGCACGTACATATTTAAATCAAAATCAGTTCTTTATTAATTCTTAAAAATATTTGCAATGAAATATTTTAAAAGAGCCTAAAAATCATGTATAACCATTTTCACCCATGTATTTTTCTTCTATACCAATACCTAAACGTCATTAAGTATTATACCTAACACCTATTATAGTTATGTGTATTTCCCTGGTATTGCATCCTAAATATTCCGTTTAGAATTTGATCTTTCAAAATTGGTATAATTGACGAAATATTTATCGTTGTAAATAAGATTGCATTCGATGGACATAATTATGAAATTTCTGAAAAAGGCCTCTGTAATATAAATTACTGAATAATAATCATATTTAAGGCTTTCTTATAAAGAGATTCCTTTTATTATGTCATATGTAATTGTCCTCCTACTTGTTTCCACATAAAACTAATCCTAAATTTATTAACTCGACTCAACAGAACTGGATCATTACGTAAAATATACTTAAAATAAGTTTTTTTTTATTAAAACCAGTACACGAGTAATTTTTGTATTACAAATCTAGTCAAAAAATCGATTAACGAAAAATGAATGAGGCAAGAGGTAGGAAAGGAATTGATGAACCACGTCATCAAATAACTTGAGTTCCAAGGCTATTTTGGCTCGTTGTTTTTTTTACATACATTTAGTTTCTCATTTAATAGAATATAATAAAATTAAAGTAGTAGTGTTTTGTTTCTAAAGAAACAGCAGCTTACAGTCGCCATCAGATATATGAGAGTAGCCAAGGGCTCACAAATATCTGAACACGCTTTTATTGTCAAAGCGTTAGTCTTGTTCAGATAATTTTGAGCACCTTGGTACGATGCCGACTGTCTGTCTGTACATTAACGACGTATTTCTCATCATATTGTAAATATTCACGTTATCTTTTATGCTCCTTGCATTTATATTTTAACAGTATTACGCCAGCGTATACATAAATTGCACATTATTTTTCTGTATGTTACGTATTTGTAACGTACTCAGTATTTACATTTTTTTTGGGTATTTTATTTGTGAAGAAATGAGCGTACAATATTTTTAATTTGTCGCTATACCGTCCGAAGTTGTGAGTTTGAGTGTGAGTGTGCCTGTGTGAACCTAAGTTCGTATCCATACGACGGAAATGCCTGATACCTTGTATGTTAGAAACCTACTTCTCCAAGGTAACGTTTCTTGATGTTCGTGTGTATTCGGCCTTAGACTATTAGCTAAGTCGCGGTACTGTGCACAGACCTGTCGTGTCCTAGAACACCAAGCATAATATTGATGATGATGAATTAATTTAGACTTACCTAAGTATATTTTTTTCGATGGCAACTACCTAGTAGATACTATACTGTAAATGCGTACTGAAACGTTACACATTAACCTCCTGAATAGTTTTTTTCTTTTTATTCTACAGACCACAACAACCGACCGAGATGCGGCTATATTTATTATGAAACAGTATTTTTTCTGATGTGTCTGTCGTTTGGGGCAAATTGAATTGCCCCAAACGACAGATTTACGTTTAATAATACGACTTAAAAGAAAACTTGAATTTACAATACTGGTTCTTGGGTTATAAGCAGGGCTTCCAAATACCGGACCTTTTGCGATATCGGTATTAATACCGGAATGGAAGACTTTTTATTTATTTATTTATTTACCTTTCATACCGGGAACCCGGGATTTTCTGGGAAAAAATGGAAACGAAGAAACTTTGAAAGTAAAATACTATTTTTTTACACTTGAATGTAAAAAGGAACTTCTAAATATCTTGCAAAGAGAAAATACATTTTTTAAAGAGGAAACTCACAAAATTTCTAAACGTTTGAGCAGACCACATATGTATATGATTATTTCGTTAATTTATTAATTGGCTTATAGAACGTGTCTTCATCGAGGTAGTAATTATAACACTGTCACTGTCATGCAAGTATTTGCATGAAGTCAAACTCATATTTTCAACCAATTTTTAGCAGTTTCAGCAGTTATTAAGTTAGCATCTTGTCTGTACAGTACCAGTACCGTTGCCTGGACATCGTTAAATTTAGGACACTGAATATGTGATCTATTAGGGCCACTTGCACCACACGGCCGGGGTTAGCCACATATCCCGGAGTTAAGCGTTTTTTTTTTTAATGGAATTTGAAAGCCTTGTTAAAGAAACTATTGAGCACAACCAAGGCTCCAAAGTGTTCGCAAAGGACAAGTCTATTGGACAAAGTTGAAACGGGAAGATGGCAGCATAGCGTCAACAAAAGTAGAGGTTTTAGGTGAGATCGAGAGTTTCTATGGACATTATAATTAATATTTAAAACGGGATAATTACCATGTATGTTTGTTTTATTGAGCACCCGATATTTCCCCCGATATTTATCCCGTTTTAAATATTAATTATAATATAAATGACCATGTTTTCTATGGACAGTTATACACATCGGTCGCAAAGCCCGTTGACAGCTTGGTAGGAGATCCAAGAGCTAGGCTGTCCCGAAATTACACCGAAGATATCCCGGACATCAGTTTGTACGAGATTAGGATGGCCCTAAAGCAGCTTAAGAAGAACAAGGCGTCGGGCAATGACGGAATCACCACAGAGCTTCTGAGAGCGGGTGGAACACCGGTACTTAGAGTCCTCCAGAAGCTTTTTAATTCCGTCTTGTCCGAGGGCAAAACGCCTGAAGCATGGAACAGAGGCGAGGTGGTGCTGTTTTTCAAAAAAGTGACAACAGCCTTTTGAAGACCTACAGACCCATCACGCTTCTGAGCCATGTTTATAAACTGTTTTCAAGGTTTATCACGAATCGTCTCGAACACAGACTTGATGACTTACAGCCTCCCGAACAAGCCGGATTCCGAAGGGGCTATAGTACCATAGACCACGTCCACACGCTGCGGCAATTTATACAAAAAACCGAAAAGTATAAGTTGCCATTATGCTTAGCGTTTGTGGACTATGAGAAAGCCTTCGATTCAGTGAAAATATGGGCGGTGCTTGAATCTCTTCAGCGATGCCATATTGACTATCGGTGCATCGAAGTGTTGAAGTGTTTGTATAGTAATGCCACAATGTCGGTCCGAGTACAGGAGGCGATACCGTTGCGATGAGGCGTAACTGGCGTAAGGCAGGGAGACGTTATCTCCGAAACTGTTTACTGCAGCAATGGAAGCGGCGAATACATCACCCACTTTCGGTTGGCCGACGACTTCGTTGTCATGGCAAAGTCGAAGGAGGAACTCAGCACGATGCTCGATAACCTCAACTGAGTTTCTCAACGGGTAGGCTTGAAGGTGAACATTGAAAAGACGAAACCTATGTCAAATGCCAATGTTACGGCCATCCCAGTCTCTGTTGAAAGCTCGGTACTCGAAGTTGTTGACTCGTACATCTACCTGGGACAAGTAATCCAATTAGGTAGGTCCAACTTTGAGAGAGGTCAACCGCCGAATCCAACTTGGTTATGCAGCGTTCGGGAAACTAGGCAATGTCTTTTCGTCCGACATTCCTCAGTGCCTCAAGACGAAAGTTGTCAATCAATGTGTGTTACCAATGATGACTTACGGCGCCGGAACGTGGTCCTTCACTATCGGCCTCATCTCAAAACACAAAGTCTCTCAACGAGCTATGGAGAGGGATAAGCTCGGAGTTTCTCTACGTGTTCGAATCAGAAATGAGGAGATCCGTATACGAACTAAAGTCACCGACATACCCCTCCGGATTAGCAAGTTGAAGTGGCAATGGGCAGGCACGCAGAGCAGATGGCCGATGAGGTCGAAAAGTCCTCGGGTCCATCCACAAGATGGACAGATGACCTTATGAAGGTCGCTGGGAGACGCTGGATGCAGGTCGCTTCCAACTGGTACATATGGAGGTCCTAAGGGGAGGCCTATGCTCAGCAGTGGAAGTCTTATGGCTGATATGATGATGATGATGAAAGCTTAACTCCGGGTTAGCGGCTGATGCTGGGTGGTGCAAGTGGGCCTTAGTGTTTAAATAAATTAGAGCTTTCGTTGCAGCCTTTCTCAGGTTAAAAAAGCGCCCGACCACCGACCACGTATGTCATGTTGTTCTTAGTTGCAATGCAAGGTAGGTTTGTAATCGAGGATTGATTGGATTGGTTCAAATCAGGAGTACTACAGCATAATTTGCTTAAACATACACAGTCAACATTGTTCGTTGAGCACCGAGAACCTATTGGCTACATCACTTGCCGCACCACGTACCGCTTGAAAACAGCAAAATCTGTGGAATAGTACTGGTATTATGAGACGCAAGATACGCGTGCGAAGCTCCGTAGTGATGCCGAATGTTTACATTTTGTGTTATTTTTGTCCTGGGTTCGAATCCTGGTCAGGGCATTTATTTGTGTGATTATCATGCACTAATATTTGTTCCTGAGTTACGACGGCTGTTTGAGAAATACCCGTTTTTAAACGTTACTCTTATTACTGGCTGAAAATATGTATACGAACTTTTTTAGGATCCTTTATGGATCAGAAAAAAAAAATACAGCGTTCTTTTCTTTTTTTTTCTTTTAACGGCTTTTATACGACGGCGTTCGCGTTGTTATTGCAATAATGGAGAAAGAGCAGTATCGTTCTGTAATTCGTTTTTTGTTTTTGGAGGGAAATTCTTGTGATGAAATAAAAGTACGCTTGCAAGCTCAAGGATCATACTCCTTCTATGACAACCATTAGATATTGGTACAATGAATTTAAACGAGGCAGAACGTCCATCTTTGATGAAGATCGCCCGGGACGTCCTATAGAGGTGACCACAGATGATATGGTAAAAAAAATTGAAAATATTGTATTGAGCGATCGCCGAATAAAACTTAGAGAAATTGTTGACATTGTAAATGTTTCGATTGAACGCGTGCAGCACATTTTAGAACACAAATTGGGCATGAAGAAGGTTTCGGCGAGGTGGGTGCCGCGTTTACTCACAGAGGAACAAAAGCTCACCCGGAAGCAAATTTCAAGGTACTGTTTAGACAAGTACGAAAGTAGTCCGGGTGAGTTCCTTCGGCGTTTTGTGTCTGTTGATGAAACGTGGATACACCACTATACCCCAGAATGTAAAGAACAGTCCAAACAGTGGATTTTGCCGGGGGAATCGGCTCCAAAGAAGGCAAAGACCGTTCCATCGGCCGGAAAGGTCATGGCGACTGTTTTCTGGGACTCGCAGGGAATCATCCATATTGATTATTTACAAAAGGAAGAACGACAACCGGGCAATATTACGCTAATTTATTGCAAGAATTTGACACCGTTTTGAGAAAAAAGAGACCACATCTAAAAAAGAATAAAAGTTCTCTTTCACCATGATAATGCACCAGTTCACTCCTCAAGAATCGCAGAGTCCAAATTAAAAGAATTACATTATGAATTGCTGCCCCATCCTCCCTATTCCCCAGACCTGGCTCCCTGTGACTTCTTCCTGTTCCCAAATTTAACCCTTTGACCGCCGTTGTCACCTATACAAGACAACGATAGTACGATACACTAACGCCGTCGTCTTGTATACAAGACAAAGTTTCAACCGCTTACTAAATGGTAAAATAATAGAATTTAAAAATTATTTTGTACTCGTGTCAACTTGTTGACCCTTTGTTTTTTCATACATTTACTTTTTAAGCAGGTATATGAATCCATTGTTTCATAATAAAGGATTTAAAAAATATGCTTATAATTTCTACATTTTTCCGTGTCACTGTCGCCGTTGGCATGTATAAAAGACAGCTAGGGATGGGAAAGTTCAATTGATGTGCAAGTTTTTAACCCTTTGACCGCCGTTGTCACCTATACAAGACAACGATAGTACGATACACTAACGCCGTCGTCTTGTATACAAGACAAAGTTTCAACCGCTTACTAAATGGTAAAATAATAGAATTTAAAAATTATTTTGTACTCGTGTCAACTTGTTGACCCTTTGTTTTTTCATACATTTACTTTTTAAGCAGGTATATGAATCCATTGTTTCATAATAAAGGATTTAAAAAATATGCTTATAATTTCTACATTTTTCCGTGTCACTGTCGCCGTTGGCATGTATAAAAGACAGCTAGGGATGGGAAAGTTCAATTGATGTGCAAGTTTTTAAAATGAATATGTTTTCACGAATCTGGTTTTATTTAAGCGTTCAAACATTTAATTGCCAATTATTTTCATTGTTGGTAACTACTCGTAGTAAGTAGGTATATGTAGAAAAAAAAGGCATAATAATGGATAAAGTTTAGGCAGCTTCTTCAGTAAATTGTCCATTGCGGTTTATTTGCCGAATAAATTATTGACCGCAGTGACAGCGGAGGTCTACATTTTAATTCGATATATATATATATATAACCGATATATACAGTATGTATCACAACGAAGAGCAAACCTTAAAACTGGTTGACGGGGAACTCGAGTACAATGTAATGACGTGCATTTCACGTGCCTAAATACATGTTTTATGGCATAAAATTACTAAATGAATTACTCGAAGACCATATTTTGCAGTCGGTTAATGGTTTTTGTAACATCCTATAGGGTTTGTTTACGTTTTTGATTTTTGACAGTGCATGCGTATTGCGTACTGTTGATATGTAGCTAGGGGCAACTAATTAACATTAACGTTGTTATGTCAATACACATGTGCTTTGAGTTCTGTTTATAAGTAACCTAGGTAATTATTTTAATAATGGCTGTAGTCATAGGCAACGCGCAAGCGCTTTGTTAACTATTTGTTTGTAACTAGGTAAAAATCCAAACTTCAACAAGGTTTGACGCCTGTCTGTCAGTTGGTAATTTAAGAAATGTCATTTATAAGATTGTAAACAAATAATACAGGGGAGGTGCAACACAATAATAATAAATGTATATTTTTATACCTCACGTAAAACCTGTCGTATTTTTGATGAATTAGGTAAGTACCATGCTCATATTTATGATCTAAACATTAACGGGTTTCTTGTTTTGCCTTTCATTCTGATACATACTGTATATATATATATATTATTAAATCCACCTGTTAGTTTTCTCCGAAAACCCTCCGGTAAGTATGTAAATTTATCGAGACACGATGCGCGTCTCTAATCTTATGGTTTATAAAGTTTACGTACCGACAAGCGCTTATGCCGTTGACTCAGACGCTATTATTACTTAACTCGCGCGTAAACAGTATTTGTCAGTCGGAACTAAAGACGAGCCCTGCGCGCCGTTGACATGTATAGAAGACTACTCGTACAGACTAGTGCGGTGATATTACTTCATGATTCGATAATGTTTAGTTGTTGTTTTTCATGATAAAGTCCTTTATTTTCAACATTTTCTTGTATAGTAAATCTGTTTAGTTTAGAAATTTTGAGAGAAATCTAAGTTTGGAAATAAAAAAAGGCAAATTGAGAAGAATTCCACCTTTAATTATGAATATCGATATCACTATTTGCAATCCCTAAACTTTTTATTAGTTGTTTACTTAAAATTTGCTCTGGCGTGTGAGTGAGCGTCTTGGCGAACAGGGTCCGGCGGCCAAAAGGTTAATGGCTCGGTGGAAAGAAATTTTCGTCCAATGAAGAGGTCATAGCCGCCACGGAGGCCTATTTTTACGACTTTCCGAAATCTTATTTTTTAGACGGCTTATTAAAGCTAGAACACCGCTGGAACAAGTGTATAGAGCTAGAAGGTGACTATGTAGAAAAATAAATATACACATATACAAACCTTTGTTATTTTTTTCTAAACACGGGTATTTATCAAACAGCCCTCGTATGGATGTTTTCTATGTATTTAAGTATTTATATGTATCTGTCTATTATATATATCGTCGCCTAGTACCCACAACACAAGCCTTATTGAGCTAACCGTGGGACTAGTTGGATTTGTATAAGATTGTCCCGTAATATTTATTTATTTTTGCATATTTTCTTAGTTTATAAAAATAACGGGATCCCGGTATTTTGAAATCAAATAATTATTAAAATATATTCTGAAAAAGGCGGTATCCCGGGATTCCGGTATTGGAAGCCCTAGTTATAAGTAGAAGGATAATAATTGAATGAACGTTGACACCGAAAATCCTCCAGGATGTTGATGTGTAACGTATAAATATATGCTTTGCAAATAGAATGATAAAGACGTCTTCTCGGAGTTTACTCAGGTGTTACTTCAGGCAGAGTAAGGTATTATAGGTTAGTAACGTACCAGAGGTATTTACCAATAATGTGCGGCGCTTACTAACTAGCAGCAAAAGAAATTATAGAAACTAGTTATTAAGGTGAGGCTTAATCAATTTAGAGTTGCAAATTCAACAGAATATGCTCAGAAAAGGCTTTCTTGCTTTCTTTTGTTTACACATAAGTTAACAGTTTTACACCAAAGCACTTATGTGGTAGGTAAGTACTTGAAAAATAAATTCCACAACATATAATAAAATGAGATCACTTTTCTAACTGTTACAGTATAGTACTGAGATCAATAATTCGATTAATACTATATAATATTATTGATACACCCTAAGCATAATATCCAGCAATTTACGTTCGGGCATACCCGCCGGATTTGCCACTCAATGTTTCTTCCTAGCGTTTTCCCGGTCGGGTGGGGTCCTCTTGGCAACTACCGAAAAGCGATTGGTAAATATAAAAAAATGATTTGCCCATCAATGTATGGTAAGTCTGGCGGAGATGCCCGGCGGACAGACTCACTATGGAGATCGAACGGATTGCCCGAAGGTGTATGGCCAGTTTATGATTGCAACATTAACTTTAATTGTTTTCTATTACTCAAATATTATGCTCTCCCGCTAGTGAGCGCCGGCCATGATGGTTGTCTTGTGGTCAAATTATCAGTTTCCATAGCAATACTAGCAGTAGCTCGAATTCTTGACGTTACGCCTGATGTATCGCCTAACTCCAATATTGCTGTAGGTATCGGTTTGGATTTTTCTAGTCATGGAATTATTTATACTTTAACAAAACTAGTTCTTAGCATTTATTCGGTAATCCTGTGACCTGTAAAGTAGCTTGTATTGAGAACAAGAAAAGTATGTATCCTTAACGCGCGTAGTGTGTTTAAAAAAACATTTGCAATAACATTATAGACTGGGGATTCAAGTAGACAGACTGTTAATAGATTTATATAAGTACTTACTACTTTACTGTAGCGTAAAGTCAAGGTTAAATGTGAGAATGCTGTTGTTATAATTTTTTTTAATCATTTGAACGTCAAAATGAGTAAAGGCGCCATCTATTGAATGAAAGTTGAAGCGCTGTACAAAATATATGGATCTGAGCTGAGACCGTCGGCTAAGGTCTTCAAATGTGCTTGTTTTTAGTAACAGGTATTACTTTGTCGATTGATGCCAAGGTTCATTTTTAAATGAATCTTTATGGCTTTTGCGCCTTATTGGCTAGCACGGTGGTACCTTTCGCTTAAAACGATCAATTATGGATTTAGTAAACGGGAAACTGCAGCATTCTCAAAGTTTGGTTTGACTTGCAGCGCGTTAGTAAAATTACAAATAGATACCTAAAATAATTCATAGTTACAAACAAAATTTATAGTAGATACGTAATTGAATGAAGTATTGATTTAAAGTTGCCTTTTAGGGTGTCGTATCATCTATGGTGGAATTATGTCAATTGTAATATGAACCCATTAATACTACAAACGTGCCAGTACGTCTTCGATCTAACTTAGTACCTACTAGGGATCCTGGAGCAAGAAAAAAAAACATTTTTTTTAAATGCTATATGTGGCAAACGAGCAAACGAATCGCCTGATGGTAAGCAATTAACGTCGTCCATGGACACCCGCAACACCAGAGGTGTCGCAAGTGCGTTGCCGGCCTTTGAGGTGGGAGTACGCTCTTTTCTTGAAGGTTTGAAGGTCGTATCGGTCCGGAAACACCGCTGGCGACAGTTCGTTCCACAGTTTAGCTGTGCGAGGCAGGAAGTTTCGGGAAAAGCGCACAGTTGAGGACTGCCAACCATCTAAATGGTGAGAGTGGAAATATTGTCGCGTAGGGCGATGGCGGAAAGAAGCGGCAGGGATTAATCCGAACAATTCCTCGGAACACTCCCCATAATACATGCGATAGAAAATGCAGAGTGAGGCCACATCTCTACGCAGCGCCAAGGGATCAAGCCGATCAGAGATACGTTGGCAGTTGACAATTCGAGCTGCTCTCCGTTGGATGCGGTCTAGAGGAAGAAGCTGGTACTTTGGTGCCCCTGCCCAAAGATGAGAGCAGTATTCCATATGCGGGCGAACCTGCGCCTTATAAAGCTGTAGGCGATGGGCCGGCGTGAAATACTGCCTCGATCTATTGAGCACACCGAGGTTCTTCGAGGCCAATTTGGCCTTACCCTCTAGGTGGCCGCGGAACTGGACTTCACTCGAGATGTCAACGCCAAGGATTCCAATACTGGCTGTGGCAGATAGGGGAGTGCTCTCAAAACGAGGTGACGCGACAAACGGAAGTTTTTTTGCGGTGAACGCGCAAACCTGTGTCTTTGTAGGGTTAAAACGGACCAAATTAAGTCGACCCCAATCTGAGACTTCTTTTAGGGAGGTCTCAATTTCGGACACAAGTTTGTTCCGGCTCTCAATGACGTTTTCCCGGGAAATATTGGCGCGGCCGGTGTAGGAGGCATCACCCGTACTATCATCAGCATAACAATGAATGCCGCTAGTTTGCAACATGTCATTGATATGCAGGAGGAATAGCGTGGGTGATAGCACACAGCCTTGAGGGACACCAGCATTCACAGACATTGAGTCTGAGCATTCACCGTCAACTACGACCTTAATGCTTCTGTCTGCTAGAAAACTGCTGACCCATTCGCATAATTTCCCGGGGAGCCCATAGGATGGAAGTTTCGAAAGAAGTGCCTTGTGCCACACGCGATCGAAGGCCTTCGCTACATCCAAACTAACTGCCAGTGCCTCACCTTTACTCTCTATCGCCTGTGCCCAGCAATGTGTCAGGTAAACTAAAAGATCACCAGCCGAACGACCCCTACGGAAACCGTATTGATGGTCACTCAGCAGCTGGTGATCCTCTAGGTACCAGAGGAGCTGACGATTGATGATGGACTCCATAATCTTAGAGAAAAGGGAGGTTATAGCTATCGGCCTGTAGGATGGATTTGAGCGGTCGCCTTTTTTAGGGATCGGATTTTTGTGGCTCTTATTCATTTGGAAAAGTTGACACCTGACTTAATATCTAACCTATTTCTGTCTCTTTCGAAACGGTCTTTTTCGCAAATCGTGTTAACTACCATCTAACATTAAACAGAAAATCTAAAGCAAACTGCAAGGGTTAAAGAAAATTGAAGGTTATTGTATATTGTAATCAGTTCTTGAATAACTGGACCATAGATGATATAAATACGGTGTGTTTTGTATATAAACAATTAAATTAGTAAAATAATATAGTGTGTTACGTATATAAATCTCACAATGTTAAAGAGGCGAGATTCTGTCTCCATTGCTTTATAAAGGTTGTAACGAAATCTTAAAAAGCAATACAATGTTAAAATGTCTACCTAATACTTCTTGGTTCACACTTCTGTGCCTGTAACATTTTTTGTCTGTAAGCATCGCTAAGCTGTAAGAATTGTATATTATAAATGCCGGAGATATTTTTGTACAGCTTCAAATCTTCAATTAGTCATAAGAAGATGTGTTTTGCTCGGATAAATAATATACCATGTAGACGATGTTGGTGTCTACTTTAACCCTGAGTTGTGGATGCACCCGCTAGCATTAATTGGCATCAGTGTACCTTCTTTGTTTAAAATATTATTTTAAGTGATTTTCAAATTACACCCGATTTGTACAATACCCAAGTGAGATGTTATAGTGCAATATAGATGTATTGTTTTACCAAAATTTGTTTTTTATTTATCCCCCGTTCCATCAACACTCCTCAATCATGTATATGCACAGCTATACGCTACAATAAGTAAATTCGTTTAAACCTAGCAGCAATGGGTTTCGTTTCTGATGCGTCAAACCCAGGAATTTCCAAATAGCAACACTCTTAACTGCAGCTGCAGAACCTTGCGGTTGGAGGTGATACGATAGAAGAAGTACGCAGCTTTAAGTACCTGGGTTCCATACTATCTAACCAGAATAAGATCGAAAAAGAGGTGAACCCCCGAATAATGGCAGGCAATAAGTGCTACTTCACGGTTAGCAAACTCTTAGCCTCAGAGTATCTTAGCACTCAATCTAAAATGATCATCTATAAAACCATCATCAGACCTGTTGTTATGTATGGCTGCGAAACATGGGCATTAACGACGAGAGAACAGCGGAACTCGCCATGTTTGAAAGAAAAGTGTATGGGCCCATCCGAGGCGGACTCAATGGATACCGTCCTCGCATGAATCACGAGCTTGATCAGTTTATGAAACAGGAAACGATCGTTAGAGTAATAAAGTCACAGCGTCTAAAGTCTGAGATGGGCGGGGCACGTGGACAGAATGGAACCCAGTAGGGCACCCAGGGTCATGACAAATTGGAAGCCGCAGCAGAAAAGGCCAAGAGGGAGGCCCAAAAAGAGATGGTGTGACTGTGTGGAGGAAGATCTCAGGGCCATAGGGAAGGTTACCACCTGGAGGAGAAAGGCCAAGGATCGAAGCGAGTGGCACTCCATTGTAGAAGTGGCCAAGAGCCACAAAGGGTTGAAGCGCCGAAGAAGTAAGTAAGTAACACTCTTAACTAGGGTTGCCAACCGTAGTGTACAAATTTGCGGTAGGTACATTCGGGATCATCATGCGGGATTTGGCTATAAAATGCGGGACGCTGTCAACAGTGTCAACCGGTCAAATATTTAAGGTGTATCGGATTGTCAGCGTATTGAAAAGCATACAAAAGTACCAGGTTAACTTAAGATAAGATACGTTTATTGCACTCATATTTTAAACAATATGAACCCAGTCAATCTTAAATCTGGATAAAACAAAAGTGATGACAAATGGCGAGAAGACCAATATCAGCGTGGGAGAAATATTGGTGGATTATGTGGACGAATATATTTACCTCGGGCAGATAATTTCCCCCGTGGATACCATGCAGAAGAAACTGGAACGAAGAACCGCAAACGGGTGGAAAAGATACTGGTCCCTAAAAGAAGTGTTTAAAGATAAAGACCTCCACTCAAAGACAAAAGGTAAATTGTTCAACCAGGGACCGGTCCCGTATCCCCTTCGAGGGTTTTTGAAAGGGTATTTCGTTCGACTTTGCTAACCAAAGCCGTTCCCGCTTAAAACCCCTTCATAAGGCTTATTAAACGACTTTTAATACGGATATCCGTATAGCAAACGGATAGTTAATACCCTTTGCTTAGCGCTTAAAAAGTCGTTCGAACTGCTAACCTCTTGAAGGGGTTTCCCTTATAACGCTTAAGCCATTTTGATCCTTGTATTAAATGAAATAAGAGCAATATTACAGTATTTACGTTGTTGGCGTTTAGCGCGGTATATCGGCAAGCGTTGACGTTCTTTGATAATGCCGCTAGCCGCCGTCGCATTGCAATCAAAAGTAACTTATCAAATAGTAATAAGGTTTAATTGAGTGTGGCAAAGAGCGCGTGTATGTTGCGTCGTTTTGTTGCGTGTCCGTGTTGCGTTTGTGTATATTTTGATTTTCAACCGACTTCAATATTTCTAAAGGAATTGTCTGAATTTTTATTATTATTTGTCATTTCTGTCCGGATCAGCAAACTATCAACAACAAGTGCATCAATAGTTTTACCGGCATGATTTTTCAGATTAAAACCACAATGTAAGGACTCTATACACTGGACAAGGTTCATAGAACCTAGTCGTTCGGCGTCTTGGCTTGTTCGAAGATCAGGGCTGTCACAAATATTTCGTGACACTGACATGGTTAAATATTTTTTTTCTTGCGACATCCGCTATTTGAAATTAGATTTTTTAGGTGGTGATTTCTCGGAATTTCAAATGTAACAAAATAAACATTTTACATTTGGTACCTATTGTAAAAATAAGTGCCATCTTGGATTTTGTGAGATTAACTCCGATTTAGATAAAATTCGATATCTGAAGATCCGGCGGAATCTTTAATATGAATCTAGAGTCAAAATTGTAAAACCGACGCCATCTTGGATTTTGTAACATTAACTCCGATTTTGATAAAAATCGATATCTGTCGATTCGGCAGCGTCCTTAGCATGAATCCAGAATCAAAATCGTAAAATATTACAAAAAGCGACGCCATCTTGGATTCTGTGAGCTTAACTCCGATTTGGATAAAAATCGATATCTGAGGATCCGGCGGGGTGCTTAACATGAATTTATAGGCAAAATTATAGAATATTATAAAATTTGATGCTATTTTGGAATATTTTGGATTTTGTAAGTTGAAATTCGATTAGCATAAAAATCGATATCTGACGATCCGGGCTCCATGAAATGAATATAAATTCAAAATTGTAAAATAATGTCAACCCCAACGCCATCATGGACCTTGTTGTAGAAAAACTCCGATTTGCATAAAAAATAAAATTAGACGATCTAGCGGGCTCCATACAAGAACCTATAGTGAAAATTATATAATCTTACAGAAACGGCACCATCTTGGATTTAACTAGAGGAAGAATTAAGTAGGTGACTTTTGAATTTCGATTATCGAATAATGTTAAGGACCCCGCCGGATCATCAGATATAGATTTTTACCCAAATCGGAGTTAATCTTACAAAATCCAATATGGCGTCACTGTTGACATTATTTAACAATAATGACTATTGATTCATGTTATGGACCCCACCGGATCGTCAGATATCGATTTTTATCAAAATCGGAGTTTATCACACAAAATCCAAGATGGCGTCGGTTCTTACAATATTTTACAATTTTGACTCTGAATTATTCTTAAGGACCCCGCCGGATCATCAGATATCGATTTTTATCCAAATCGGAGTTAATCTTACAAAATCCAACATGCCGTCGGTGTTTAAATTATTTAACAATTTTGACTATGGATTCATATTATGGACCCTACTGGATCTTCAGATATCGATTTTTATCCAAATCGAAGTAAACCTTACAAAATCTAAAATTGCAACAGTTTTTACAATATTTTGAAATTTCGACCATACTATTCATTTAGGAACTCGTCGCAGTCACAAATACTGATTTCCTGAGAAATCACGTTCTAAAATGGCGTACCTACCTATTTTATTAATTCTCGTATCAAAATACTATAACTTGACAGCCCCGAAAATAGACCTCACAATCTGTACAGAATTTGTGAGGGAATCCCCATCCGCCCTCTTCCCGCACACCCCCCATCGTTGACCCGAAAATCACCGGAGATGACTCACTACACACGGTGAAATTTTAGTGGTTGTTTTCCCGCAACGAAATGATTTTGTCATGGATGTACAATCGATGTGTAATCTTTTTTTTTATTAATGTTGAGAAATGCCAGATTTATAAGCGTCGAACGAAACTCGAAAGTGACCTAACACCAGTAGTAGCACTGCAGTAGTGTTCTTTTCAGTGAATGAAACAAAATAACCTAAAAAGTAGTTCCATTTATTTTTTTCACACTTTTTACGTGCAGTTTTAACCTTAAAAGTAACTGGAAAAAAATCCTTAAAAGGAACTATCGTCTACTTGCAGTTTTAGTGCGTTACTATTGATTTCACTTGTTCGAGATTTAGGTTTTTTTTCTATTTTATTTTTTTTGGATTTTTTTTTTAAGTTTGTCTATTAAAATTCGAAAGTACTACCGATAGCAAATCGCCCTGCCGCGGGAAAACAACCACTAAAATTTCACCATGTATAGAGTCCTTACACTGTGTTAAAACTGTAAAATAATTCTGTTATTTTAAAATACTTGACTCATGTTATCACTATGATATCAGACACTTTGTCGTACGTACACCAAGACCAAACTATTAAAGGATATACGACTTCTACGGACAGGCAAAAGTCAGTGACCTTAGTGGCTGACTCAAGTCAAAAATAAGCCTAATGAAACGAAATCAGGCCGAAATAGGTACTTATATATTTCAAGGTTAGGATAGCAAAGGGAAACCCGTTCCTGATGCTAACCAAGGCTTGTCGGCTATTCAATAAACAATTGAGCCGTTCCAAAAGCTTATTGAAAGAAAGGGAAGCCCTTTCCTACATTCAAGTGACCGCGAAAGGGAAACCCCTTCCTACAGCTAAGTCAAATGAATGGGAAAGCAATTCAAGTGGTAGGCATGTGGATTCGGGCTATTTAATGAACGGCTAAGCCATTCAATGGCTTTTGCCTGGGAAGAGGTTGACCGGTCCCTGTGTTCAACACATGTATTCTGCCAGTACTGATGTATGGCAGTCAAACGTGGGCCCTGACAAAAACTACCATGTCTCAACTAACATGCTGCCAGCGTGCCATGGAAAGGAGCATGCTAGGTATCCGTAAGGCTGACCGATGGCGAAACACTCTAATAAGGTATAAAACGAAGGTGCAAGATATCTCAAAAAAGACAAAACAACTTAAATGGAAGTGGTCAGGCCATATCATCCGAGGCGCTGACAAGTGGAGCAAACTAGTCACGCAGTGGTACCTTAGAGAAGGGAAGCGAGCGCGAGGGAGACCCCTATTAAGATGGGGTAATGATATTGCTCAGGTAGCAGGGGCTACCTGGAACAGAGTGGCACTAGACCGCAGAGAATGGAGAAGGTTGGAGGAGGCCTTTGCCGAAGGGCAAGCAGATAAAGAGTACAAGAGGTGGGAGATCATAGAAAGATAAAAAAAAATGTTTAAATACCTATGTATTCCTTATCTGAAAATAAAGGCTTTTATTTATTTATTTATTTATATGAACCCAGTAAGGGCACAGCAAACAATTACAAACAAGTCTTAAAAACTGAACAAGTAAAAAAAATACTTATACTCGTACATAGCTTACTAATTAAGTAAGTAGGTACTTACTTTGTAACTTATAGTAACTTTCTTAAGAAGAAATTTCTTCTATAGAAATTCAACTGACTTTGCCCTGAGTTTTTACATCTACCTTTTTACATATTATACTTAATACAAAAAATTTAATTTGAATATTTTTTTTTTCATGTCTGGTCGGTTTTTGAATAATCCACCACTTTCTTATAACAGTTTTACCAGTTTTTGTTAAGTGAGCTTCAAACATCTTTTATCTTCGTATCATCTAGTTTTTGACCATATTGCTATTGAATCTTAATTAAACATTTTTTTCTTATTATAGTCTTCTACGGAATAATTTTTAAGAAAAAAAAACCGACTTCATTTGGTTCCCGGTAAAAGTGAAGTTTTGAATTTGTTTGAGTTAGCCAGTTTACTTCACAAATATCCAATACACCGCACGTGTACGATCGAAAATTGAGGAGCTTTCTTAATGTACCAGGGCTTCCATCATTAGCTGTGAAGTATAATCAAACGGAACTCCCTTGTAGACCTTTAAAACAAACAAAATAACAATGTGTTAAATTGGATGAATTGTAAATTATCGAGCAGTTTCATTATGCCATCCCTGATTATCAACATCAGGTCCACTCCAGCAAAATGATGGCCACAGTAAGAAAATGCCTAAGCTAATTATGAACACCCTCTAATCAGAATGAACGTGCCGTTCAAATTTGAGGAGTTCTCTGAATTCTTCAAGCACTCCGTCATCAGAATAGAAATCAAATCAAAAACATGAATGTCACAACTAGGATAATAAGTAGAGCTAGGTTTATCGACCAGTTCCACTTTGCCATCCCTGGTCTTCATCATCAGGTCCACTTCATCAAAATGTTGGCTCCCCCAAAACAATGTTTTAGTTACTTAAGGAAACCCTCAAATCAGAATGCATGTGCCGTTAAAATTTGAGGAGTTCTCTCAATCCCTCACGAATTCCATCATCAAAATAGAACTATAATCAAATAGGACTATCTTGAAGGTATTTCTTTACAAAGAAAAGATGAATGTCTCAAATCGGATTATAGAGCTGGACCAAGCAGTTCCACTTTGTCATCCCTGGTCTTCATCATCAGGTCCACTCCACCAAATTGATGATGTTCGTAAAGAAATGCTCGAGTCTCTTAAGAAACTACGCAAATCATCATGCATGTGCCTTTCAAATTTGAGGAGTTCCCTCAGTTCCTCATGGATCCCATCATCAGAAATAGATTTTGAATAAAACGGGACCAACCTGGAACCATCTACTTTAAGAAACCAAAAAAAAAATCAAATCGGTTCAGTAATGAAGAAGTTCTGAGGTAACATCCATTAAAAAAAATAAAAATAATAAAAAAAATAAAAATTCAGACGAATTGAGAAAGGAGGAGTTTAGAAATATTGAAGTCGGTTGATAAATATAGGTAATATAAGATTTTAAGCTAACATGGTCATTTACACTATAGTTACTATTTAAAACGAGATATCGGGATTTAATATCGGGAGCTCATGAAAACAAATGTACATGGTAAATATCTCGTTTTAAATAGTAACTATAGTATTTTCACACAAAATGATTAATTTAAAGAATTATTAAGGTCGGTATATTTTGGTAGAAATACACGAACATTAGCCAAGTTTTCTGGCTAAACAGTTACTTTATTACGTAAATGAATAGAGTAAAGTTTAGTTCATACTCTATTCAAAACCTATAAATTGTGTATTAGGTAGTTTATTTTTAAACAGCACTTTAAATCGGTCCAATTTTCGCCATAAAATATGCGGCGTGAACTCGGCATCGCTAGTAGGTATAGGTACGCTTGCAGAGTGGAGAGCGGACATGTCTCTCTGCGCTTTGAATACAATGATGAGAGACTGAGAGTACAGAGGAACGTACATATGTAAGTAGTGGATATCGAGATATTGGGGTGACTGAGTAGCCCCTTGTAGGTATAGTTGTGATCCCTTGGTATGCCTATTTATTAAAATAGCGTTTGGTTACTGTATCAATGTCGTATCTTCGCGCGTTACTCTGCAAAAGTCGTATTTCGTGCGTATTTGGATCATGACCGGACTCTTAACACAGTCTAGTCTGAAAACGGGACAATGGGCGTCCCGCGCGGCCCCTTTGCGGGTCGCGTTGTCAAGAGCCCAGAAACGGGACGTCCCGCGTATAACGGGACGGTTGGCAACCCTACGCTTAACCTACCGAGTCCCGGGCATTATTATTATAGGCATTGAAATTAGCACTGACATTATATGATGAGGCTGGGACTCGTAGGGTTTTAACCCTTAGGTGCATGATTTAATTGTTTTTAGCGGAAAAAAAAATTTACGCCAATGATGGGAAAAATAGTAAAAAAAAATCTTAGGTAATAGTTTTTATTTTTATTTTATAAAATACATAGTATAAACAACAGTGTATAATACTTTTTTATAAAGAATCCTATGGTATCTTTTTTGATACTTAATGGAGTAATCACTAAAATTACTTCTTTGTAATCTTATAGACATTATAATAATCAACTCTAAATAGAGAATTTAAACAATCAGAGAAACCTTAACTATAAATGGAGTTCTTCTTTAAGCATAAAACACTTTCTTCTTCCCCATCACATATTTTTCATACCATATTTTTAATATGACAATTTTTTTTAGTATTCAAAAAGTATAATAACATAGTCTATGGTAGTCCATAAGAACACTGCTGAACGATGCTCCTATGGATTTTCATACGGTTTATGAACACTGTTGTTTTTTTATTTATTAGTTGGACGACGAAAGGTGGCAGTTTCGAGACTTTGCTTTTTTCGCTATTTTAGCTGTTGTCGCGTCGTCTCGTCTTCGTCTCAAATTTCAAGAACCCTTATTATATCACTGTTGCAAAATCACTATACCGACCTACACTTATTCCACTGTACACTACTTGCAATTCTTCTAGTGTTGGTTAAAACTCGAGATCATGTCCGTCAGAGTCGTCAGACTCGGCACCTTGCGATATTTCTCCACTAGGGTGGAGTGCCAAATGTATGGAGCAAAAAAAATCAACTCTACCTTGATTTGAAGTTTTAATTTTTTTTATTTTTTATCTGAAATTCAATATATTTTTTTTATGGTAAAATGTATTTCATGGTTATTCTTTGTGGATTATATTAAAATAATTAAGACATGTTTGTATATAAATGTATTTATTTAACTACTTATATATATATATTTTCTTTAAAAAATCACATCCGAAGTTAGTACAAAATTTGAGTTAAATGGAGCTTGATACATATGAAAGAAACATCATATACAGGGTGTCCCACGGCACGGCGATGCCACATGGAGGGAAAGTACCTTAAATATCGAAGATAGGATATTATACTGAAAGAAGACTTTATTTTAATTTTAAAATTGAGTAAAACAGCATTAATAAAAAAAAATTGAAAATTTTATAGGGTCAAATTTTTTTTGCATTCTAAATATTCAATTTTAATGGATTATTTGTCGGATATACGAGTGTAAGACCTAGTGTTTCTTTGAGAATTTTTAAAACAGGCATTAACAGTATCGATTAGTGGAAAAGGAAAAAAATGTTTATTTTTTTAGTTTTTATCTGGTTGGGTTTCCGGGCGAGACAAGCTAAATTAAAAAAAAACTTTAAATGCAGTTATATTAAGTCTGAAAAATAAAATAAAGTCTTCTTTCAGTAAAATATCCTATCTATGATATTTAAGGTACTTTCCGTCCATGTGGCATCGCCGTGGGACACCCTGTATATAGTTTTATAAACAATCGGAGTTAGAGTACTGATAAGTGACCATCATTTTACATTTTATACTGTTTTTTGTTAAAATATGGCATTATTGACCGTGAATTCATTTTGGTACGAACAAGTCCGTCCCTTGCTGGTCCCTTGCCTTTTCACCGGCGACAGTCATGGAGGCTTCAGTAACCATTTTTACACACCGTTCAACTGCTTGAGTGTGACAAGCAAGGATAACGTGGAAACTCTGTAATGTCCTGTAGCTGTGAATGAACGAGATCTTCTAATTCTTCGTTCGTGGCATCGTAGAGCATTGGAGGAGGTGTAACTTGCGATTCGCCCCATATAATTATGTCGGTATAGTCAGTCGTGTTGAAGTTCCAACTTTGGAACTTTGAAAATCCGCACTCCCGGCTTCTGACGTTCTCTAGCTGCAATTATACGTCTGCCGCTTAATTCGTTCATGTGTGGGCGATCGTCAAATAACATCGCCAGAAACAGATTTTCCGGATGTGCGAAATATGCATTCCGTTGAATTACCGGGTCTACAATATTTTTGACGTCGCTCGGTAAACATCTCGAAAGCGACATCAATTTGAAGACGTTAATCGGGCCTTGCTTGAATGAGCTTCTTTGTTTTATGCAGAACCACACAGGTGCGTAAACTTTTACTATATATTCTGCTAGCTTAATCAAATTACTAGTTGGATTCGGTGTGGCAAAGTAAAGCCTTAATATTCTATTAGCTGATGTAGCCACCGTGAATGACCCATTTTCCAGGATTTTTATAGGATAATTCTTCGGAACAAGATCCGTTATTTACAGCAAAGCTTTTAGCAAAGTAGGCGTATTTGAAGGGATAGCTGAAAACTGAACAACAGGCAGATTGCTACCCAAGGCTTTTCCGATCGGTCCCGAGTAAAGTTGAGGCCAAGTCGTTTTTCCGTCTAATTGTATAAATAAATGCCTCAAATGTTGGCATGTAGTTGGCATATAAACCATTGAAGTGGCCTACCTAACTTCATTTCCAGACAATGGATTACTCCATTTTTCCAGCCGGTATTTGTTACGGTACCGTCGCATCCAATAAGTTTTATGTTATTGAAATTATGTCGCCTCGACTTAAAAAACTCGCACACAGCATTTGCAATAGCTTTCCCTGTCCCAGATAAAGTTGTTATATGTCCTAAATAAGACGAATCAGGCTCGGTTATTAATGAGATGTGTTCCCTTGTTACAATATTTTAATGCAAATGCTCGCCTCGTTTTTCATAAACCAAAGTCTTATCTTTTCTGCCGTCAAAATAGATACTATCGATTTCTTGGTCGTTTATTGTCTGATTTTGTTCTCTGACTCGTGTTCTTGCCCTACGGACCTTGCTCCGATCAATTATATTTGGGTGAATCAACTTTTAAATATCCACATGATGAAATTATGGACTTATATTTTTTTTCTTATATTCCATCTTTCATTACTTTATTTAAAAGATAATTTTCTATATTTTATGATTATGTATAGAGCAGAGTTAACAGTTTTGCTGACGGTACCGTTATACCGTTAATACGGACTACAGAAAACACAACCCGCAGTAGATTTTTTTATTTATATGCCTCCCTATTTTATTCACTCCGAAAAAAAGGGACGCACATAATAAAAAAACTACTGCAGCCTATGGTCCTATAGTATTGACAATTTTATAATAAAAAAGGGAAAGCGGCGCACTTATCCTCTCACGTACTCAAATTTGCTTCGTACACATGTAGTGGTTAATGTTTTGCCCTCGTATTTTCTCGGAAACGCTCGTATTTGTCATGACTTCAATCGGTTTCGGTAATTTTAGTACCGACACTGATTGAAATAGCATAACACGTTCGGGCGTTCCCGTGTAAATACCAGGGCAAAACATTATGTACCACATCTGTAACCTAATTAATGATGAAAGAGTGACGAGCGACAAATGTGATGCACACGGAACACCGGTCATAGTTTAATGAGAGGCGGAACAGTATGTTGTCAGTTTGGATCGCTCTTGGTTTTTAACACACGACTTTATTTGTCTTTATCATTGAAAGAGTTGAGAATAACGTGAGATTGGTTTGGCGAATTAGGGTTAAACGCGAAAAAATATAACTATTATGTTCTTGTACCATTTATTGCAATAACACAGTCTTACAAAACAATTCAGCAATGACAGCGAGTAGACACTAATAAACGATGGTAACTTCATTTCATTATTTTAAGATCACAAAAATTTTGACTGAACTTGCACGCCCCTAAACGAATAATTTGCTAAAAGTAGGTAGGTACTTAATTAAGATTATATGTGTGTGTGTGTGTGTGTGTGAAAGTTGACTGGTACCTGTGTGGGCGCAAGACTATTGCACACTGGTAAATTATATTAAATACCCTACTACGGTTTGTTGTCAGTATAAAGTTTAAACTAATGTTAGAAACAAATTGTACTTCCCCAGAATAAAGAAATAAAACAAAAAATAATGCTCTCAGCACCAATATTACAAAACTCGTAACATAATCTAAACATAAATTAAAATAATATTTTACACATTATAATACATGTTAAATCCTGTAACTATAGCTTCCCTAACAATGGATCATTTAACTCTGCAGAGTATTGAGATGTTAAAACAATGGATTGTATTAGTTAATTTATAAGAAGACTTGTCTTAGCTCTTTTGTCGCTGCAGAATTCTAATTAGTGAAGTCTAATACATGTGACTAGTGTCATCATTGTACTAACATAAAAGCGAACTTTACCAAGCACAATCGATCTTTTTTTTATACCACGTGCAAACAAGCATACGGCCCGCCTGATGGAAAGCGGTCACCTTAAACTATGCGCGTTGCCGAGCCATTAAAAACAAATCTAAGAATGCATAAGAGCATTCTTACTCAAAAACGTCACTCAGATGTTTATGCCTGATAAATTCGCAGACATTACTGACGTTTTTGAGTCAGTGATAATAGACAGCCTTGTCGCGTATTAAGTGAAGACTAGCTCTCAATAGTATGCTTTTATACATAAAATCTAAATCAAAATCAACCTGACTCAGATCATGTGGCTCTCGTATTATACATAATAAGTATGTGCTGTTCGACTTTTTACAATTGGCTATCTTGAACGGTTAATTTACAATGTAACAACCTAAGAACAGTTTACACTTCTATTATTCAATATTTAGAATGGCATACTTCTTAGACTTAGCAATGCGGTTGAAAGGTTACAATTTTGTTGGAATAAAAAAAGAACAGGATATTTAAAAAAAAACTAATTGAAACAGACTTGTTCGTTTCTTTGTGCCACCTGTTACAGCTGTAACTCAGCTATAGTTAGTTTAAAATACGATAAACATATTAACATAAAAATAATCTTTTTCAATGTCACGGTTAACATTATAAACGATGTCACTGGAAAATAAATAACTCAAAATGCTAGCAGCTCAGCTCAGTGGATAAAGATCTGATGAAACGTTAACTAGACTTCGTTGTAGTTTCAGTCTTGTGTCATTTGATCCTGAAACAAACAAATGCATAGAGTCAGGCGTTTACATCTCAGCTGGAATAAGTTAAGTAAGGTAGACGGCCCAGTGGATGACACTGACCCAGTGGATGACTTTTTGCAGTTTATTTGAAAAAATAAAGATATCGCTATTAACATAGCCAAAAATACAGCTTCTGACATTTTCGAATTGTTTTCAAAAACTCGATTCAATAAATAATTTACTATTTTAGGGACAGTTTCCGTAACTAGGTGTTTTTTAGCGAATCTGTTAAAAACTTGTACCGTGAATATCAAGATCATAACCACAATTATGTGTGTTTTTAGTAATTGATTATTGAAACTGTTAGATAATTGATTAAACTATTGATGTTGGATGTCGGGTAGAGGAATTTTGCCTGTCATTCACTGGTACAATTTCAGAGGTAGGAGAAAACTGAAATAGTTAGACAATGCTAAGGATATAATACATTTTATGGTCTGCATAGCATGCAGAAAGAAGTGGTTTACATATTTGCACAAGCATGCATTCGGTATGTTCAGAAGTTATTTGTAAAAATGTGTGAATTCCCTCCTTAAAGTGTAATCCACTGGGCCGCCTACCTTAAGTGTATTATACTCGACGCCGAAACCCAAACACGTAGTACTTACTACTTCCGTAGTAGTGGGTTACTACGTGTTTACTTTCCGGCGTCAAATGGAGTTTATTAGATAGCTTGTTTATTCGCTTAGAGCTACGCAATTTATACACTTGCTGGTGATAAGTGATATGATATCGAATTATGTGTTGACATGTGTGTTAATATGTGTTAACATAAATACTGATTCGTCTATATTCATCTTTTAGCCTTCCATTTGCACCGAGCACGAATATTATATGGGACGTAACTACAATATAGAAAGTGAAAATTAATGTTACCAGCAAAACGCTTCCCTATTAAAACAATTTGATGTGAATGCGACAGGGACCTTCTACGCTTCGAGCGGCGGATGTCCAAGTAATCTGCATGCCTACCACGAATATCCAAAATTGGCATTGACGGGAAAACCCCTTTGTCACTCCAATATGCAAGTGTGACAGAGATGGAGATAAAAATCCGCAATCGTTCGATTTTCGTGGTATAGGCCCTGAGCAGATGCAACAAGGCCAACAAGGCCACTTGCATAACGCCGCCGCGCCGTTGCATCGTTCACTCTGTTTGAATACAAATTCTAAGGCTTGAGTGTCCAGCGACGCATAAGACCGGGCGGGCAGCGGGCACTCAGAACGCTCAAGTACATTTACTTGCACGCTCGCTTGAGCCCCTAGCGATGGGCAAGTCGAGTTGACTGATTCGAATCAGCGTCCACACGAGTCTTACTCGAATTAAGTTCCTTTACAACTCGAATCAACTCGATCGGGTACTGTCACTACTGACTCTGACCGAAACAAACGCGAATCAACTCGATCCGCCGTATATGAGGCTGCAAATTTAGTTTTCATATCTTCTAGCCCCCAGCTATATATTCTATGCCATTTAAGGGTAGACTTTTCCAAAACGTTTAAACGAGTAGATTTAATTTAATAAAGACTAGAGAGACAAAAAATATGTTTCTATGTGCCAAGTTTGCATCCCTATTTCTACCCTTCAGAAATGAAAATTTCCAAAACCCTGAAACCGCTTTTTTTTTTTTAATAAGGAGTCCATAAACAAAATTTCTAGTCTCTCACATAAAATTTTACACTCCTCTCTTTTTAGGGTTCCGTAGTCAACTAGGAACCCTTATAGTTTCGCTCTGTCTGTCTGTCTGTCCGTCCGTCCGTCCGCGGATAATCTCAGTGACTGTAAGTACTAGAAAGCTGTAATTTTGTAAGAATAAGTATATCGGTCACGCCAACAAAGTGGTAAAATAAAAAGTGGTTATAATTTCTTTTTTAGAGTACCTCCCATACACGTAAGGTGGGGGGTGATTTTTTTTTTCGTTTCAACCCTAGTGTGGCATATCATTGGATAGGTATTTGTAAAATAATGAGGGTTTACTAAGAACAGTTTTTGATAAAGTTAATATTTTTGGAAATAATCGCTCCAGAAGTTTAAAAATTAATATAATTTCTGAATTAAGTTTGTAATATAATTTAAAAAAAGTTTTAATATAATTTCTGAATTAAGTTTGTAATTTAACTGTATATGCAAACACTTCTTTTATCTTGAGTTCTTAATTTATCATCCCGCACGTATCTTCCTTCTAATAAGAAAAGAATGATTCAAATCGATTCACGCGATCAAAAGTTATCCCCGAAAACCCAACATACATAACCAGTCTAGTTTGTATAAAGTAGTAACCCAATTGCCCGAGAGATGGCACTGTGGTCTACTTCGCGCTGTTAAGATTTTTCCGGAGTTGATGGGGTCGGGACGGGACGGGTGTGATCGAAAGTATCATCGAATTGTTAATTGTTATAAGCATATTGAGCATGGTATCTACTAAAACACTTTTTAAGGTTGTCTATTGTGACGGACGGGACGGTAAACTGCGGAACCCTACACTGAACATGGCCCGACATGCTCTTGGCCGGTTTTTTAATTTTAAAATGATCCGGAGGGCTTCCGAGGTCGAAAACTTGGGTTTGCCATTTCTACTGGGTCACATACAACATATTTCAATAATCAGAGCTACCTTATTTGATGTAAGGCATCATTCCTTTTATGTTACGATTTCCATGTATTATTATTTATTGTTCAAGTTGGTCAACAACAAGTCAACTCGTCACATCGCTAGAGCGGCAAGTCAAGGCGAAGTCTGCTCGCTATATAGTTGTAGTTACCTGCGCATCAGTGGTAGGACTGCAGGTAGGTGGTGGTGGAGGCGAGGTCGCGACGCAGCCAGGCCGCGTTGAGCCGCACGGTCTCCAGCGCCTGCTGCACGGAGCGCTCGGTGCCGGGGGAGTAGTGTGTGCGGAAGAACTCGTCTATTTCTTGAGCGGCGGACTCCGAGGCGAAGTTCTCGGTTGTGGACTTTACTAGCCTCGCCAAAAGGAAGCCGCCCTGTAAATAGTAATATAATTGTTTTTATATATGCTTGGAACTCCAAACACACCTAAAGAGGCAGTTAGCAATCTAAAACCGGCGATAGGTTTAATAGAGGAGCTAGGGTGGTTAGAATAGGGCTACTTCGTTATCACGCAAAAAAGGCACAATGCACAATGGTTGTCGAGTTGCGGAAAAAGCCCAGCAAAGCTAACCGACTATTGTAACGTTATGGAAATTGGAAATTGTCTACCGACATTAAACAATGGAGATTCTCGATTAGACTGTGTATGTTCCACAAAAAAATCATCAAATCGATTTTGTTTATCCTTTTTTTGTTCTCTTGCTTTTGTTAGGTTTGCATTGTTTTTTTGTTCTCCTACCTCCTGAAGTATTTTATGCAATAAATATTATTCCAAAATATGTCTGGCCGAAGTTTTGGGTTTCGGTTTCGGCATAAAAATCATGTTTCGATCGAGGTTACAGTGAAAAACTTGCTGAACGTCCCGCCACTCAACAATCCCGAAGTACAAGGTTGGCCTTGTACTTCGGGATCGCGTTCGACTAACTTCATAAGCACTCATCGGTACCAGCCACTGGCTCAGTGAAGTGAACTTGGTACACGTCTATACTTTCGATTTCGGTACGAACGTTCCAAAAAAGCAGCATTTTCGGTCGGACACAAACTTGAAAGAAAAAGGCAAAACAAAAATAACCTGGTAGCGGTCCATGAAGTCCTGCCAGTGGTCCTTAAAGAACTGCCACGCCAAGTCGCGGCCATTCCTGCTCAAGGCAACGGACACGATCACGAACACTGTGTCTTGGGCGCGCACTTCATCCTACAATAAACAATACAAATTTAGGTTAGTCTTATCGACGTCATGGCAAACACAAAAGCTGAATGACAGACGCCGCGCCACCGAAATGTCAAGACTGAACTTTATGCATATGCATGAATGTCTGCGTTGCTCTATGGTATGTGACGGATTAATCCGTATTTGGCATTGGAACCATGGTGTGGTGGGGCGTAATATCCAGTGTTGTGATTGTGAGTCGAAGCTAATTTGGAGTGTTAAAGGTTCGAAGTTTAAAGAAGAGTCTTTTAGACTAAGCAATATGCAATTATGCACAAGCTTGTTTTAGTTGTTTTTGTGTTTTCATATCAAGTTACGAGCACTGTTGCAAGAATTTGCCTCCACGGCCCTTAAACCACGGCCTTTAAAGACTCAAAATTAGCTTTACCTCACAACTCTTCGAACAGACTAACATCTGACCGCAAAATGACGTCAAAGATTAATTCAACTAGAGTCAAAAACGACTTAAAGTAAGACACTCACCGAGATTGCGAAGTCCAGTACACGCTTCAGAAGCTCAGGATCCCTCACGGCTCCCAGCGCGCGGCTGATGCGGTCCTTCTCCTCGTGCAGGTCCGCGGAGCGGTAGAGCCCCAGGAACCGCTGGAACGTGGCCTCGTCCGCGTCCGCCAGCACCGCGCGGTAGCACGCCGAGCGCAGGTCCGCGGGCAGCGTCACCGCCCCCGATACGTGCTTCTCGAAACTGCGCACAGGAACATATTAATGAGAGATCTGTTAACGATCTACCGATCATTGAGAATCTAGACAATACAAACGCTATGAGCGTAAATTGACTAAATTGTGCTTCCTAGATGCAGCAGCCTTAAAACCGTCTCGGTCCTCATTCCCGACCACTACGTACGCTCGTGTTTCCATTTTAGGAACAATATGTAAAGTAGCATTTTTCTCCCTTGCGTTATATTTAACTAAGATATATCAAGGGTATGTTTGCCGTATGCCCGATGACTTGTGGGCTAAAACAGTAACCAAGTGGGTTAGTTAGTTAGTTAGTTGTGCTGGGCGTTTTCCGCAACTCGACATCTATTGTGCCTTTTTTGCGTGATAACGAGGTAGCCCTATTCTAACCACCCTAGTTCCTCCACGAAACTTAGCATATGTTTTAGGTTGCTAATTGCTTCCTTTAGTGTTGTTGGAGTTCCTAAGTACTTACTCCTGTATACTTCTACCTGTCCGCATTCTAGGAGAATGTGTGTTGTCGTTTCCTCTTTTTCCATGCATGCTCTGCACATAGGACTGTCTGTTATGCCCATGTTATATAAGTGTTTGTTTAGTGTGTTGTGTCCTGTGAATAGTCCTACTATTTTCCGCAGTTTGTGTCTGGGTGTCTGCAGTAAGGTTCTCGTGAGCTTGTGGTTTAGCTCCGGTAGGACTTCTTTGGTTTGTCTACATGTTTCCAAATCATCCCAGTATTTATTGTGAAGTTGTTTGTGATGTTGGTTTAATTGGTATTGTATATATATTGTATATATTGGTATTGGTATGTAAGTGGGTACCACAGAATGGAACACGGGGCCGCGGCAAACCTCGGCGGCGATGGCGAGACGATCTGGATGCCTTTAGTAGGAACTGGTGGGCGATGGGGCAAGACAGGGATACGTGGAAGGAGAGAAGTGAGGCCTTTGCCCATCAGTGGGCACTCTAGGCTCATATAAATAAATAAATGTCAAGGATCATATTTTTGAACAATAAACATTCTTTTATAGGTATAGTTATGGCTATATTCATATGAAATATTCAATAATGGCATCCAAAGATGTCAGAAACATGTCGCGCGTAGTGACTAAAATACTTGAATGTTATCCGTAAAAATTAATAATTAATAAGTCTCACGATAGTTTAAATTAGATGGATTATTTCCTTCGTATATTTATTACATGATAATTAATAAACTATGGCCTTGCGGTTAGTTTCGCACGTTAGGTCAAGGGAAGAATATGTAGATATTAATATTTTTACTAAACACTAAGATACCTTTCACACCTCGTTAAAAACGCAAAATTGATTTGCCGCGATAGCAAGAAGACGCTGGTTCGATTCCAGCACTGGGGGCCTTGGTTACTTATTATGTAAACGATGTAACGAATATCGGTTTTGGAGTATTCGCGAATTCGAATATTTGCCAATAATTGGTTTTGCCACATATCGCCATTATATTATAGGTACGTAAAATTTCGTTAAGAATGCAAAAATATTACACAGACGTAATGGAACGCAAAGACCATTTTCTCAAACATGTTCGGAAATGTATTATGTCCTGAAATGAAGACATGAAGTTTCTTGTTTATGGCTCCTCCTCCCATTTACTTCTTGGCCGGAGGCCGTGATTTTTTTTGTAATATAATTGATCCAATTATAATTATAGACGAGATTCAGTAGCCACCAGTCTTGTAATAGTCGTTTTACTAAAAAGGCGTTATAAAAATTTGGTGGTTTGGTGGAGTCAAACTGAAATTAACCACTAAAAACACGTAAACTTTCGTATTTTAGTGTAAGTACGCAACGGTAGGTACGGTAAATTTTCATATACTTCAAAAAATGCAATTAACTGTCCTAATCATACATACATTCATAAACTCACACCTGTATTCCCATTATTCCCAAAGGGATAGGCACAGCTCATGAAACCGGTCAAAGTTCAGTGCAACTTAAGCAGTTAATGGGGTTTAAAGATAATGATATTTATTGTCCTAATCACTGAACATGAAAAACCGCAAACATTTTCAAAAGGGAAGGTGCCACAGGACATCGGTCTAGTACCTACTACAAAAGGACATTGACCCGTAATTTGGGAAAGGTCAATTGCATTGATAGCATGAATAAATAGTAGATTGTACATCAAGGGCATAAAGTGACCCATTTTAGACGAGGCCATTTATTGGTCCGAGTGTAACAAGGACCAATATAGTAGCCGAGGATAAAATGGCTATTTATGCCCGAGGTATACACTCTGCTTTTCACTTCGATTGTAAGGAAAATATTAGGTTTTATATCAGTTTAAATCGTTGAAAATGTAACCCATACTCTTGCGCTTAGGTTCTCCCCGCCGCGCGCCGCCTGCAGGCGGCCGGGCGCGCGGGGGGAGAACTTTCAACGATTTAAACTGATATAAAACCTAATATTTTCCTTACAAGCGAAGTGAAAAGCAGAGTGTATACCTCGGGCATAAATACCCATTTTGTCACTTTATGCCCTTGATGTACAATCTACTATTGTAAAGTTTTATCTAATGAGTTTACAGGAGTTTCGATTAACACATTCATTACGGTCCATACGTTTAGGAACTATGATCTATGATGGCAGCACATACGAGGGGAACACCGAAATGATCGGGAATTATATATTTTAAAACTAGTTAGTATAAAACTATTTTTGTTGCGTTATTGCTGGCCTTTTAGAATAGCAAATTACTTTTATAGAATTGGAAAAAAGTTATATTTGTTTCATATGCGTATTTGAAAGTACTATGACAGAATTCAAAATGTAGCAAATTGTGTGGAACTCAGCAGGAAAATACTTACTGCTCAACTCCTTATGTAAAATAGTTGGTATTGTAGTAGTTAGTTTAGTTAGTTTTCCTGGGCTTTTTCCGCAAATCGACATCCATTGTGCCTATTTTGCGTGATAGCGAGGTAGCACTACTCTAACCACCCTAGTTCGTCTATGAAACCTATCATCGTTTTAAGGTTGCAAGTTGCCTCCTTTAGTGTGCTGGGAGTTCCTAAGTATTTGCTCCTGTATACTTCTATCTGTTTACATTCTAGGAGAACATGTTTTGTTGTTTCTTCCTTATCCATACATGCTCTGCACATCGGGCTGTCCGTGATGCCCATTCTGTGTAAGTGTTTGTTTAGTGTGTTATGTCCTGTTAGTAGTCCTACTATTTTCCGTAGTTGTTCTCGGGGGGTCCTCATTAGAGTTTTTGTGAGCTTGTAGTTTAGCTCTGGCAGGACTTCCTTGGTTTGTCTACATGTATCAAGATCATCCCAGTATTTGTTGTGTAGTTGTCTGTGATGTTGGTTTAGAAGGTTTTGAATGTATGATAAAGGCAGTGGAACGATGGGTTCTGGTCCGTATGCCGGTGTCTCTGACCCTCTTCTTGCCAGTTCATCCGCTGCATCGTTTCCCCTTGAGCCACTATGTCCTTTTATCCATTGTATAGTTACTTTGTTTCCTTCCTCGCTCATCTTTGTGAGGCCATTATGACATTCGAGTATAAGTTGTGATTTAAGTTTGTCGCTGCGTAGCGCTTGCAGTACCGATTTGCTGTCTGACAGTATTAGTATGTTTTCATTTTGTGTTTGTCGTCTTTTTGCTGCATTGCAGGCTTCTATTATTCCCACACATTCCGTTTGGAATACTGTGTTGTATACCCCTAGGGGTTTTGAGATGTGTATGTTGAGATCTTCTGAGAAGACACCACATCCTGTCCCTTCGTTTGTTTTTGAGCCATCTGTAAATATTCTAAGGTTTGTCTGATTTAGTCCTTCCTTTGGATCTTCTGTCAGTGATATAGCATAGTCCTTACGGAAGATCATAGTTTTTGGTATTTGATCAATCGGTGCTTCCAGTATTGGCATATCAGAGATCATATTTTCATAGATCTTCTTGTGTATCGATCTAAGTGTTGACCATAGGTTGAGATTTTTCAGCCGTAAAGCTGTGGCGGCTGCCTCTTTCTGTATGTGTATGTGTAGTGGTAGGAGTCCTAGCATTATTTCTAGTGCCGCAGTCGGTGTAGTTCTCATGCAGCCTGTGGCTGCTACACATGCTAGTCTCTGCGTTTTACTTAGTTTGTCTATGGTTGTTTTTAGTTGTGTGCGAGGCCACCACACGACGGCGCCATAGCTGATCATTGGCATTATTACCATTTTGTATAGCCACAGTATGATGTTTGGGGCAAGCCCCCATCTTTTACCCACCATCCTCCGGCATTGCCAGAAGGTTACTGTTGCTTTGTTTAGTTTATTTTCAAGATGTTTTCCCCAATTTAGTTTGTCGTCTAGGATTATACCTAAGTATTTCACTTCTTTAGAAAGTGTTAGTCTCGCTCCGAAGAGCTTTGGCATTTCGTATTTACCCAACTTTCGTTTATGTGTGAAGAGAATTGTGTCGGTCTTTTTTGGGTTTACCGATAGGTCATTCTCCTTGCACCATCTCTCTACTATATTGAGTGCAGCTTGTGTAAGATCACATAGTGTGCTAATTACTAGGCCGCAGATTAATATCACTAGGTCATCTGCATATCCTATAGTCGTAAAGTGCTTGTTGTTTAGTTTTGTTATCAAATCGTTTACTACCAGGTTCCAGAGTAGTGGTGATAATACTCCTCCCTGGGGGCACCCCCTCATGACTATTGCCTGGTGGTCCTGGTTCTCAGACAGTATCACTACTCTCTGCTTCAACATGTTCATTATCCATTCTGTTATGAGTGGATTAGTTCCATGTCTTTGTAATGCTAGTTCAATACTGCTATAGTTGGTCTTGTCAAAAGCCCCTTCTATGTCGATGAAGGTGCCTAGGCAGGAGTTTTTACTCACTAGCGCATTTTCTATGTTGCTCACTACAGCGTGTAGCGCTGAGTCCGTTGACTTTCCTTGACTGTAAGCGTGTTGGTTTGGATGCATTTTTATGTTCTTTAGAGCCGTATCCTTCAGTTCCCTGTCACATAGTCTTTCTAGAGTTTTTAGTAGGAATGATGTGAGGCTTATCGGTCTGAAGGACTTGGGGTCTGAGTAGTCGGCTTTGCCCGGTTTTGGTAGGAAGATTACTTTCACTTCCCTCCATTTGTGTGGTATGTATCTGAAAGCTATGCAGCTGCACAGCAGGTTCGATAGGTGTCTCATTAGTTTATTCCCTCCCCATTTTAGTAGGGCTGGGTAGATTCCGTCTGTTCCTGGTGATTTGAAGTTGTCAAAACTATTTACCGCCCAGGTTGTTTTGTTAAGTTCTGTTATGCGTTCTGCTGTTTTCCATTCACTCTCAGTGGGATGATAGTCTGTCTTATGTGGTTCGAGTTTTTCTATATGTATTATTTTGCATCCCGGGAAATGGGTCTCCACCAGCACTCTTTCTGTTTCAGCTGGGGTGCTGGTGGTGCTGTTGTCTAGTCCTCTTAGGGTGCCTAGTAGTTGTCTTGGTTGGTCTGTAAGGACCTTCCTTGTTCTGTTTGCCTGAGTTACAGTGGTTATGCTGTCACAAAAATTCCTCCATGAGGATGATTTTCTGTATCGTAGTTTCTTTTTGTAGTTTGATTTGACTGTTTTGTATGCGTCCCAGTCTTCTTCGGCTCTTGTGTTCATTGCTCTGTTGAGTAGTTTTCTCATCTTTGTTCTCAATCTTTCCAACTCCGGTCCCCACCAGCCGTTCTTCTTATCGTTTCTACTGGCCAGCGGTATCGATAGTGGACATGTGCTATCGTAACTGTCGATTATGTTTGTGGTGAGTGAGTTTACCTGTTCCTCCAACTCCTTCGTAGTGTTTGGTCGGTGTAAATGTGTATTATTATCTAGTTTACCTGCCAGAAGTGTCATGTATGCCGGTATGTCCGTGCGTCTCGGGTTTCTCCTGGGTGTTGGTGTGCGGGTGTCGGCTGTCAGGTCGTATCGTATCCATCTGTGATCGGAGCAGGATAGGTCATCCGATACATGCCAGTTGGATACGTGTTGCGCTGCCAGGCCAGGTATTGTAGTAATTCAAATGCCAAAACTTGCCCGGATTTACTCGTATGCAAGATGCCGATCACCTTTTATAATTTATTTTTAACAACTGCGATGTTTACAGACATAACCGCTGTTTTTGGTCGACCTGTAGAAGATACGGTTTTCACTCGAGCTAGTCGGGCTCTATTTTGATTACCGACCTGCCACATTAAAATACGCCTATGACAAATAAAACATTTTTTAAAGTTCTATATACTTGATTTGCTATTCTAAAAGGCCAGTAGTCACGCAACAAAAAGGTTGTGTTCTTAGTGGGTTTAAAGTACATGATATGATTTCCGATCACGTCGGTGTGTACCTCGTATAGACACACATATACATAATTAATTACATACACATGAGATACTTACAAAACCCCTCAATTTCCGATGGGGATTAGAAAACCAATGTATCCAAATTAAACCAAACCAGTAGTTATTTCGTTTGCTAATACTTTATTAGCCAATTTAGTTTATTTAAAAATAAACGGAATAAATGCAAATTATAAATAAAATAATGTAAATACTAATAAAATTATTTAAGTAGGCATGCATGAATAAACTGCAAATCATAAGGATAAAGTTTTGCGGTTGGAACAATTTCCTTATCTATTTCAATAAATTGAAGGTGAAAGGCATTATTTACTTTAAACATAATTATCAAACGGGTCTAACGCGAATCCACTTATTTACCTTATTTACCGACGTTTCAACAGTGACAATAATTAACATATGTTTTGTGGGTATTTTAAAATTGTATGTTTACCCCAAATTTCTACATAGACTTTTCGTTGGGTAAGTTACACAAATCTCTGTTTTGACATTTTGCTGGGACATCAGTTAGCCGCGACCATGACCAGTGAAACCTGTGTCGAAACGTCGGTAAATAAGGTAAATAAGTGGATTCGCGTTAGACCCGTTTGATAATTATGTTTAAATATGTGTTCAAATCGCGAAAGTTTTAAATGTTATATTATTTACTTTGTTTATCATAGGTATCTCTAAATGAAAATCCTACTAAACACATGTAACTAAACGTGCTTCACTTATCAATACAAGAATAAGACCCCTGCCAGGTGGACCGATCAATTGAAAAGGTAGCTGGTAGTGGTTGGATAAGGGTCACGATGGCCATGTCCAGCAGTGGACTGCAATAGGCTGATTGATTATCTTTTCCATGGAGCCACATTCACGGTGTCTACCCTTTAACCATACAAGGATTCGCTGTGTTAACCATGTGTTAAGAAGTTATGGTCTTATGGTTAATTGATACTATTTACACGATTTTAAGCTAACACTTGCCATTTACATTTATTTTAACTACTATTAAAAACGGGGTATTTACCATGCTTACTTTTTTTACTCCTCCTACTCGCAAGATGCTCCTCAGCAACGGGTGCAAATGGCACTTCTTATCATTCACACCGAATAGTTCTTAAGCTTGTGTAGCGCATTGTAAGAGAATAAAGCTTTTGATAATAGACGAGCAAAATACGGAACTTACCGATTCTTAGCCTCCTTGATGGTATCCGGATCCTCAAAGCCGATCATCCTGTTTAGCACGAGGCTCCTCAGCAGCGTGTCCAAGTGGCTCTCCTTGTCGGCGGCGTCCCAGCCCAAGCGCTTGGTGACCGGCCCGAACAACTGCCGCCCATAGTTCTTAAGCGGCTTGTCCAGCGCGGTGTGCGAAAACAGTGCGCTCAGTTTAGAAACGCAGTTTGCTATTGACGACCAGACGGTGAAGTTGGTCTCGCCTCCGAAAGCCTCCATGAGTTTCAGGGACTGTAAAAAATTGGGTGCCATTAGAAATGTAGCGTAGATAAACAACAAATACAACAGCTGTTGGATCATAACTAATATTTGAAACGGGATAATTACCATGTATGTTTGTTTTATTGAGCTGTTGGATCTCCAAATATATAAAATAAAAATAAAATAAGTTTGAGACTACCTAGGACCAGGACTATAATTAATTACTGATGCAATTATTTTCTGGTCATACAAATGTTCTTACGCACGATAAGATATGGTATTAACAACGGAAATTAACATTTTTGTTTGCAAACGGAAAGTGTGTCTAATTAAATTATTAGCGTTCCTAGGCCGTGTTAATGATCTGCTGACCCACAAAAACTACATTAAATATACGTAGCATGTACGTTTACCACTGCCTGACGATAGACCTGTATTTTATTACAAAAATAATCTTCGAAGAATGTTCAATCTAAATATATAAAAGAACAAGCTGACTGACTGAATGAATGACTGACTGAGTGACTGACTGATTGACATATCAACGCACAGCCTAAACCGCTGGTCCTAGAGGTCCTAGAGGTGCACTAAGAAAGGATTTTTCAGAATTCACCTTCTAATCGAGATAAGAAGATCCGAGAGGTTCTTTACAACGAAATTTATTCAGTTATGATCTCGCCATTGTCAACGGTGTAACTGAGTTGCTGCGAGTTTAGTGTATCTACTCACACACCACAGCGATTTATCCCCTTATGGGTTCGCGGGATTTGTCCATGCTTATAAAATAGTTTTTGGTTATCAGCTTACCTCGTGCGTGTGCGTGTGGCCGGCCTGCACCATGGCGAAGCAGTCGTCGAGCAGGCCGAGGCGGTCGAGCGGCGGCAGCGAGCCGTCGCGCACCGCGCCCACCAGCTGCGCCAGCATGCCCGGCTCATACCGCGTGCGGTAGTAACCCACCTAAAACATGACCCCGCATCATTTGTTTGACCGTGGTGTGTTTTACATCTTCGAACTTAATGTATTAACCGTATAAGATTACATTGGAATAAATATAAGACTAGATACTTAAACTAAAAGTATAGTCAACATTTGCGAGTAGCTTCAATATTGGCAGACCGAAAAACAAGGCCCTTAAAAGTTCGGGAGCAACGATGCCACAGGCAGATACAGAAACATACATTTTGATTAAAAAGTCAATAGCTGTTAGAACGGCAAACACGGTAAGCCTACATTCTGCCCGTGGTATGCACCACAGTGGCTCCTCCGTCTATAGAACTTGATTCCCATTGGTTTGTGGCGGTCGCGTACGTTTGCCGAATTAGGTATAGATTTTTTTTGATACGCCTCGACCACTGGTGTGCGCCTGCAATCGGCAATATTTTATATCGTGCTACAAACTGCTAAATTTTATCGCAATATTGCGGTGTAAATATACACTATCATTATCATTATCACTACATTATAGGTCATTCACCTAGCGAGCGAAGCGAGTGAGGCCTCCCAATCTACTTGGTCACTCCGTCGTTTGTATGTATGTTTGTTCCAGCTAACTCGAGTACCGTTGATGATTGAATAACGAAAGTAGTGAGGGAGGGAAAGTAGAATCCTATGCGTAATAAGGGATTCAAGCGTTAACACCGAAGACGAAAATAATTTTGATTTAACTATGAGGAAATAAAACCAAACCTGTAATAACCGAAAACAACATCATACCAACACCTAGTTAATGCCCGAAATCGTAAAAATGTGTAGTCCTTGAACAGAAAAGTGCCACTTTGATCCCTTCCAGAAGGGAATAAAAGTATCACTTTGATCCCTCCTAGCTTGGAACAGGGGTTGTAAAAAAATATTTCAACTTACCGTGCCTGGATTCAATTTAACCCACGAAGACTCTGAAACATTTTCGAGGATAACTTCTTGTGTGCGTTTATCCAAAACTGTAGACAGTGCCACCTGGGAATAAACAGCTTATTGTCAAATAATGTGTGCAGCAAAAAACATAAAGTAGGGCTAGTCTATATATAGCATGACTTGAATAACAACATACCATACATATGTGTAGATAGATACACTCAAATGCAATAAAAACGATTATGTTCCTAATAAAAGTGCCATATTATATTCATTGCTCTGGATTGACTATGTCAATACCACGCTCGGTTACGTGCGTATTGAGGTAGTAAATATGTAAATTACCAACATTTTGTATTTTTGTCGCAAATGTATTAAATACGTTATCAGACACATTTGACAGACTTTACTCGTCTCGGAGCCTCCCAGTCGCCTGCGACTCGTGATTCGGGACATCTCCAGACTAATGACATAATTTCCGCCTTTGTCGCCCTTGCACGAATATGTACTATTACGTAGAAAACTCCCGTGAGTATTAGACATAATACTAAGAGTAATATACTTAGACCGGGTTACTCACGTCTATAAAGTCGAAAATAGCTCGACATGTTTCGAGAGACGGTCCACGCCCCATAATAATCATGAGTGAGAAGCGCTTGAGTAACCCGGTCTAAGTATATTAATATGTACTATTACGGATAAATTTACCTTTTAATAAAAATAGATAGGTACTTTTTGTTTGTAGGGACCCTAATAACAACATTATCGTTTCTTATCAGGAACGTCTTTTAAATTTGAAAGGTGTCAAGTGCCAACAATAAACTTTTTTGTAATACCTAGGGTAAATCGCCACTGGCCACCTATTACAAAAAATGAATTCTATTATCATATAAATAGAATTCATTTTTGTATGAGGTGGCTAATTAATGGAGGGTGGCGAGTAATTGAAAACTTACAATAAAAAGCAACTGTTAATAGGTGAACCGAGTTCATTTCTAGTATAAGGTGCCCAGATACTATCGATTTACCCTATGAAGATATTATAATTATTTCTCAAAAATGCTATGCAAAGTCAAAGAGCTTTATTTATGGTCAATCAAAACTTTAAGTTACAGAATTTGCAGTTTCGATTTCGCAACAGAAAAATTGCATACAAATTCCATTATTTGTCGAGTTCCAAACTTAAAAAAAAAGTTGGAAATTGTCACATAAGATGAAGGCTTTGGTCTTAAACAGCCAAAACAGAAGGTCGGTGGTTATTATTATAATGTTGGTATCGGGACATTTTACTTGTCTTGAATAGCGTATAGAAGAAATATACATTTTTTTATTATTAATAAATAAATATACGGTCGGGATGTCGAAACACTCGCCGCAACTGCCGCATGTATGAAATTGAAGGTTTCGATTTTATCAGGTTTTGGTTTATTTGCACCATTTTTGAGAAGAGCAGAATACTTGACTCGTGTGGAAAGGTATTTATTTGCAGGTTTCTTATTACTTTAAACGGACTCCTAAAGTCGTACGTTTAAACATAATATTTAGCCTGCAAATAGCCTTTTTCCATGCCTCAATAGTATTGTAGTCCCTTTACCATTACCTACCTATTTCTAGCTGTTACGTAGTGCCGTACTGATTACGCAAAAAATTTAACTACCAATACAATAAAATATAATATCAATATGATTACTTCTATGCCTCTTTTAAATTTACAATTCGCGCCACTGCAAGATTCTTCATCTGAACGCTCATTTGATAACGAACAATACGCACATTGTTGAGGCTGCAAACAAGAAACTTATAAACTCATGGAATATGCAAAGTAATTGCGCCTGAAGAAAGGATAATAGTAGTTTATGTGATTGTATATAATGAAAGGCATAAAAATCGAGTGTGGGTTTATAAAACGAGGCGGCAGCCAAGTTTCATAATAACATCACACGAGTGTTTTAGGGCTTTATATACACTTATACCTATCATGAGCTCTCCACGATGCGTTCAAACCGCATATATGTCGACCGCCATTACGACTTTTATGAATGAAATCTTTTCTGACCTTGGGCCTATACCACGAAAATCGAACGATTGCGGATTTGTACCTCCGTTTCTGTCACACTTGCATATTGGAGTGATAAAGAGGTTTTCCCGTCAATGCCAATTTTCGATGTTCGTGGTAGGCATGCAGTCCTTTTATTCTATATCTATGGTTTCCGCTTGTTGGCATGCTCGGCTCTAGGCGCTAAGCAAGTCGCCTGTCTGTGTGGAGGCGGCCTAAGGAAATAACCTGCATCCAAAATTTTGTTCTACATTCAATTTCACGTTTATTTATAAGCTTCTTGGCTGCAAGTCATTCAGTCAAATATTTACTCTCTTTGAATAAGGAAGTGAAGCTGTCAATAAGGAAATCAAGATCAATATTTAGGTCAATGTGAAACTCTTCACTTATAAGGTCGCTGATAAGATAATCTGTAATATATTGATTTAAGATGACAAGATATTTTATCTTACTGACTACGAAGATTGCATACTGGCGCCTTTATCTATAAACCTTCCCAAACTATTATTACCAAGCGATTGTACAAATCTCAAGTCTATTGATTTAACGTGCATACTCACTATCAAGGCAACTCTATTCCTTTATTATTGACGTTCATTTTCGATTACAAGGGGCCAATTGATAGTAAATAAGGATGACAATGAAGACTTCCGTTTTTTATATGAGAGCTCTTACCTGATTTAGTAATACTATAATCTTTGGTGAAGGATCAATATCATACCTTAGCAGGGAATTCCTGTGTAGAGATAGTAATAGGCACCATCCATAGAATATCATTAGGGTCCTGGCTACCGTCAGCAGTAAATTTTTCCTGAGTCAGCGTCAGCACACGGTCATTGCCCCTTTGTTTCGAATTTACCTGCAAACCACAGACTATATTAAACATGTTTACATTAACTTTAGGACTATTGTCTGTTCACAATAGGCAATGAATATTGCTCACCCGAAGACAATTGAGTTGAAGCACTTATTACGATTAAGGCACATTGTTATGAAAATAGTGTCTTCAATTATGTGATGACAGTTGCTTTTATAATCTTGTCACATAGGCTCATAGGACAAGGTCCAGATAAAAAAAAACCTATCCTTATGCGGCTGTAAGCTTGACGCCAGCTATGAGATCCTGAAAAGCCTTAGGCACCCACTCGGCATTGTTGTCGAGTCCGATATAAGAGTCATAGCAAGGGGGGCCCCAATAGGCAAAAAAATACTATTCCCGCTGTCTAGGGGGCATTGATTTGTGTTAATGTGGACCCTGGACTTCCTCTTGCTTCACCCCTGTCCAATACGTCATAGTATCCTCACATATTTCACCCAGCAGATGGGATCTGCAGTCAGCCCCAAAACAAGTCAAAAACCAAAAAAAAATATGTATTTTTACATATTTTTTTTTTGGTGTTAGAACAAATGAAGCTTAAAATAAAATAATCCTCACATATTTGTACGGAATATGTAACTCAACAAACCTGTACAACTGGGAAACCCATCTGTTTGGTCCACGTGGACATAACAGCTCCAACAGGCTTGTTTGAGGCTTCCTCCAAAGCTGCCCAAAGGTCTTCGGTAAAAGTATTTTTATACTGAAATATAACATACTCATTAAGACAGCAGCAGTTACAAAATTTATCTCATAATATTTTGTTTTGATGTTCAATAAAACTATCTTCGTTTACAAATAATATATCGAAAAGCTACATAGTTGAATATTTCATGCAATAATGCCTTGACAATTGCTTGGTTTTGTAGGCTGCTTTTGTATTATCAATGACAAATCAGACACTTGTGATAATAATTTTGTATAAATAGGAATTAGCATATACCAATGTATGAGCAATATATTTTATGAAGTACTGTTTCCAAGCAGACTATATTTACAATTAATTTAGAATTAATAATTTTTATTATGTATAAATTTATTTTATATGTATTGTCTTAGTAATCAAGTAGATCCTGCCATATGCAACAACTTATAATCTGACCAATGTTTGATTTAATCTAGTCAATGATATGCTTAGTAGACCCCTTATTTTCTCAAAGAAATTATGCATTTAACTTCAAATAAATTCAATCGAAATGAGTTGCATATGAAGCTTCAGTTTACTTGACGTTAGAAAGTTTACCTGATGTCTAGTAAGGTAGATGTTCATCCCTTTGCGGAAATCATCATCACCAATATATCTGTGCAGCATGCGAATGACAGAAGCACCCTTGTTGTACGAAATGTCATCAAATATTTCATCAATCTCAGATGGGTGGCCTACGGGCACTTCAATAGGGTGTGAGTTTTTCAAGCAATCTAATTCTAAAGCCCTGAAATCGTACATTTGTATTAGTGAGGGCACAAAGCATACAATTTAGAATCTACTGATGTTTATAATCTATGTTGCTCCAAGTGTTTTATTTGCCAAAATTTTATGTCATAATTATGTACTTATCTCTGATAAAGCTTATGTTTTTATTTACAACAATAAAGAAAACATAAAATTTTGACATCAGGAGGATATTTATTCAAAATGAATGATACTAAGCTACAAAACTGTGTGCATATGAAAACAAAATGTGATGAGTTGGCACTATTTATTCACTGCTCATTTATGCATTGGCCATATGCCAAGCTAGCACTTTCCAAACACAAAGATATGAAATATTATGTCAAGTCATGCCAAAAATGGATATTAACATATATTAAAAAATCAGAATATCAACTTATGCTATGAATATTTGTATACATACCTGATGTAAGTTTCAGTAACAAACTGTGTCCAAATATCATACTCAGGGAACAAATGATTGACACACAAGAATTCCACAAATGAAGCATATCCCTCATTCAACCAGAGATGAGTCCACCACTCCATAGTGACCAGGTTGCCAAACCACTGATGGGCCAACTCATGCCCAACCACAAGGGCTATCCATTGCCGCCTCACAGCAGATGTGTGTTCCTCATCTACCAATAAGCATGTTTCTCTGTAAGTCACCAAACCCCAGTTTTCCATAGCACCAGCTGAAAAATCTGCTATGGCAATCAAATCAATCTTAGGCAACGGATAGGCTATGTCGAAATACTCTTTGTAGTAGGGCAGCACCCGAGCCGCCACTTCCAGTGCGAACATGCCCTGCTTACTCTTGCCCACAGGAGTATACACGCGCACCAATACACCGTCGCGCGATTTCTTCTCCACATAGTCATACTCGCCCACTACCACTGCCACCAGGTATGTGGACATGATCGGGGTCGTGTCGAACTTCACGAATCGCGTGTTGTCGGTTATCTGTTCCTCTTTCACGGGCATGTTGGAAAGCGCGACGCGGTCAGCGGGTACACGTAAGGAAATGTCGAAGGTCGCCTTGATGGCGGGCTCGTCCCAGCAAGGGAAGCAGCGGCGCGCGTCCGTCGCCTCGAACTGCGTGACGGCCGCGTGGCGCTCCTCGCCGCTCGGCGTCAGATATTTGCTGCGGTACAGCCCCTTCATCTTGTCATTAATCTCGCCGGTGAACTCACACTGTAGCGCGGCCTCGCCGGCCGGCAGCGTCTCCGCGAACTGGATTGTGGCCGTCTCCTCGTTCGAGTCGAGCAGCACTTCCACTGGCGACAGAGGCTCTGCATTTTCGTATTGTAACTTCACGCTCCTCAAATCCAAGTCCAAACAGTTGAGCTTTATCTCTTTGGTAGGATTAACGATCTGAAAGTGAATACGTCATGTTGAAACGAGATAATTTGCGGCGACCAAACCAGTGATGAAATTCCCTCTTACCGATACTTTCACTGCCGTTTTTCCCGTGAACGTTAATTTCTCGAGATCTGGCACCAGTTCTAGATCGTAATGTTTGGGTACAACATTCTTCGGCAGGCGTTCAAACGGATTGTTGTCGATCATTGTCACTTTTTCTTTCACGATCGTAAATGTGGGACGCGCTACAGAAAAATACCGTAATGACCGAGTGACAGAGTGAACTCGCCGCGCTCCCGCGCCTACGATACGTGCCCCCCGCGCTCTCTGTCCCCACTCCGAATAACGGTATTCGCTCGTACGTAACAACTTGCAATGGCGATTCAAATTAATGCAATTTTCTGAACGAAATGTAAATGAATTACGTATGACGCGTAGTAACTGTAGCGTCATGGAAAGCGGTTATCGCAGTGACGTTGAAAGTGAAAGTTACTCAATAGATAGACTAGGACTCATAAAGGCAGTCAAGTTAGTTGAATATAAAATAAACATATATTTTTGAGGTTGGAATATCAGTGAATGAAATTCTTTCTGTGCTTTGACGTATAATATGACAGATTAGATAATGATTGAAATGAATGAAAATGATATTCGAATATACGGTTAATCAATTTTGAAGACGACATGTATCCGAATCCGGTATGTATAGCAGTATAGGTACTGATACTTAGCAAGCGGGGAAGTGGGAGGGGCCCCGCTCCCATTCCCTCTTGCTAATGAGCATGCTTATTAGCATGCTAATAAGCACAAAGCATGCTAGTAATGAGCATGTGTAACAGTAGCCTTATGATTCGGGTCGGGCGAGAGGCAAAACGCAAATACCCCAAGTGTAGTTAGCATAAACCATACACGTTGGTCGACTAGTTCTCTCAGCGTTTTGATTATTACCTCAAACAAATCTGATCTTCAATTGACAGCTGTCATAGTTTAGAGGGCGCCAATCATGTTGCAATTTTCGCACTTAATACAACGGAATAAGGCCTACATATACATTTGGTACATATTTTTTTAGAATATACATACTCCCGTAGGCTGATCTAGAGTTTATAGTGTATTGATTTTAAGCTTATTAGACTAATGTTAAGTAAACTAGTATTAAATAAGAGTAAAAAATTGTGCATTTTGAGTATATCTTTCATCTGTGAATAGTAAGCTATTGAAATGTGTAATTTGATTGGACTTTCTTTGTTAGTTTTCACAGGTTAGTGGTAAATATTTAAAAGAAACGACATTACTACCTCTGTATAGTATGTACTTCTAGTACTTCTCACTGTAACATTGGACAAATATCATCAATTAACACGTCCCTAATATTCGAAACTATTTTGCAATATATTTTTTATAGTATATTTACAATATCTCAGTGTTTGTTATTTTAAACCTTCATTACATCTATTAAACGACAGTGAAGTTGTAGGTTTATTTAGTGATTAGTGCAGTCTCATGTATTAATGCTATATATTTTCAGCTGTGTATGGAGTATCGAGCTCTAGAGTTTTAGAGCTGAGTGACAGATTCATAGACATCAGCAATGAGGGCATGTGGTTTGTCAAGTTCTATGCACCTTGGTGTGCCCATTGCCGCCGTATTGAACCTATTTGGGCCCATGTTGCACAGTCTCTGTATAACAGCCAGATTAGAGTGGCTAAGGTTGACTGCACAAGGTTCCCGGCAGTGGCAACTCATTTCAAAGTTCGAGCTTATCCTACTATATTGTTGTAAGTACATTTAATATAAATTCAAGCAAAATTAACATCTTAATTCAAGAAACTATTGTTACTACAGTAATATGTGCATAGCTATCAAACAAGTACCTACTTATTAAATACAGGAAATAAAGGACTCGAAAAAGCAATGGCACCTTACATATTGTTAACAAAGTATGTAGCAAAGTCAAGATAAGATGCAGAGAGAGCTGGAATGAGTATTTTAACGAAAGATCCCTCACAAAAGGAATTTGGTACCGGACAGTACAGTGCCAGCCTCCTCAGATCCCATGGTTTGAAAAATCTCTCAGTCGGAAACACATTTTAACACTCTTTAGACTCCGTTCTGGACACATTCCATCCAATAAGTTTAAATACCTTATGAAAATATCAGATTCCCCCAATTGCCCTGAGTGTAACAAGTTAGATGATGTCCAGCATGTATTGATGGAATGTGTTCGGAATGAAGCGCTGCGCCTAAATATACCATATTTGGATTGTGTAAATGTAGGGAGTTGTAACAGTTTCCTGGCAGCTCCATTGTCTGAAGAGGCCAGGATGCTGTGCAATCTATATCTTAATGTAATGTAATTACCTATAGCTTTTATCTATACAGTAATAATGTATAAATTGATCTCAATTACGGGGGTGACATTGTCATTGTGTGACAAAACCCCTTTCTAATTATATTTAATAAAGATTAAAAAAAAAAAAATATTATCATTATATTACTAATGCCAAGCTTGTCCAGTTGTGTTTTGTCCATTTTTCATGTTTGATGTATGTAAATACATTCTTAATGATTTATAGTTATTGAGGAAAAATTTAACTCTCTAAATGACATGATAGAATGGCACAAATTAATTTCACTGGTCCAAACCAGTCAAATCACTTACATTTTGATATAGTAACTTTTTTTTAGAAGGACTGTTGCAAGGATTGGATTATTTGTGTGTAATGTAATAATGATAAGTATTTAAAATTTTCAGCATCAAAGGCCCTCAGCATCACGAGTACCATGGTGAAAGGCTGAAAGATGATATGGTGAACTATGCAGTGCGCATGTCTGAACCTGCAGTTCAGAGGCTGACCCAAGCTGACAGCATAGGCTATCTGAAAGAGGCACATCCAGTTTTCTTTGGATTTATTGGGAAGCAGCAGGGACCATTATGGGTAATTATGCAAAAACTTAAATGACATAGGTATTTTAGTTATTTAAAAAAAAGTAATATACAGATTAATGTGACGTTATAAATTTTAGTATTACTAAAACCGAAAATACATAGAAAAACCATGTTCTAATGTTTTTTGTACATTCTAGTTTCCAATTATTTGTCTGTTATTCCAATCAATATGAAAGACTTTATAAATAAATTAGATTTTATGACCTTCTTTTTATATGCCATTTTAATGAATGTTCATTTTAAGTATGGGTTGCACTTTCCTCCTTCCTAGGCCTTGAATATGTATCAGTTACAAACAATTGTTATTTTTTTAAAGAAAAATAATCTTAATATTGTCTTCTGTTACTGCAAATATTATTCATTGTAATGAAACACTTTAAAACAGATTTAGAGTTTATTAACACCATGTAAACTATGTACCCTATGTTTCAAGCCCTTACAGCACTCGTTATCACAAAATTATCAGAGGATTAAATGATGACAGAGAGTGAGAATACTCCCTATCAATCAAAAAAGTTACTTGTGTAATCTCCCTTTAAGCGATAAATCCGTTTTAAAGTATTTCATTTCAAATATAATTTTATTTTTTAAGGAAATGTTTGTAATGCATGCCGATAAGTACCAACCCCACACTTGGTTTTATGCAATGTCACACGAAACTGTCAAGAACGATATCATACCACCAAATGACTCTACAGTATTCTGCTACAAAGAAGACGAAGCATATTTCTTCGAGGGTAAGCAAATGTAATATTTTCTAAAGGATACCTAGTTTCGAAAAAAGCCAGGTCGGTCTCTGACTATTTTGTGACCAGTTCAGTTCGACAATCGATTGGAATTTTTGCACATCCTTCACTTCCAACGTCTTTGGTTTTTCAATGCTTCTCGCTGCTGTCAGCTTGAGTATCAGCTTAGAGATCAAAAGTTGGTGGTCAGATCCGCAGTCAGCTCCGGGTAACATATGGGCGTTTGTCACTGATGATCTCCATCTCGACCGGGTCTATTTGGTTGCTAGTTTTCCCATCGGGCGAAACCCAAGTGTACAACCTGCGATGGTGCTGGAAGAAGCTATTCACTATCAGCAGGTCGTTTCCGGAAGCGAATTGCATTAAGCGTTCTCCACGATCATTTCGTTTCCCGAGCCCAAATCTTCCAGCGCATTTGCAGAGTTCATATGCGTTCTCTCCGATCTTAGCGTTAAAGTCGACTCTACTAGAAAGCTGTAATTTGGTATGAATATACATATCAATCATGCCGACAAAGTGGTAAAATATAAACTCGAAAAACTTTTATTATTAGGGAAGCTTCCACACACGCAAAGTAAGGGGCGATTTTTTTTCGTATCAACTTTAAAGTGTGAGGTATATCATTGGATAGGTATTTGAAAAATAATAGCAATATCCCCCCCCCCCCTCCTAACGTTTGAACGGCAAGTCCAAAATATGAAAAATATCATGAAAATAGACCTTTAAAAGTAGGTATTCAACTTTTAAGGAAAATTACGTAGATCCTTTGCAAAAAACGTATCTTCTCGGTTAAAAGGGCGTATATAAGTCTTAAAAGCTGCTCTAAGATACTCCTTTTTTATTAGGGTTCCGTAGTCAACTAGGAACCCTTATAGTTTCGCTCTGGCTGTCTGTCCGTCCGTCCGTCCGCCCGTCCGTCGGTATATGTATATCGGTCACGCCAACAAAGTGGTAAAATAAAAAGTGGTTATAATTTCTTTATTAGAGTACCTCCCATACACGTAAGGTGGGGGGTGATTTTTTTTTCGTTTCAATCCTAGTGTGGCATATCATTGGATAGGTATTTGTAAAATAGTTAATGAGGGTTTACTAAGAACAGTTTTTGATAAAGTTAATATTTTCGGAAATAATCGCTACAGAAGTTTAAAAAAATGTGTTCCCCCCCTCTAACTTTTGAACTAGGGTAAGCGGTAGTAATCTTGCCCCCCCCCCCCCAATCATTGGCCCCCCTTAACTTAAAAGCGATTTATTAAGATATATAATACGTTTGAGTAGAATGTAGATAAAAATATTTATATTTTTCTTTGTTGACAACTTGACACCAGTATATAGTGTAATTGATAGTTTTCCAGCATAATAGCTGGAACACACGTAAAAAAACTATTTTGCAACGATCGAAGCTAAAAGTGTGTTTTATTAAGCAAATCATAAGAATTGAGTACTTACTTTTAAACTATTATAACGCTTTTTATTGGTATTCAAAATGTAATATTTGTTTTGTTTTATATTAGTTATAGTTTCTATTCACTATCGTCAATAAAAATAAACAAATCTAGTGATTGGCCCTACCATGGTATAATCATTGGCAGGGCCAATCAACACAAAGTACAATTATTGGCATGCCAATCATTGTACTCGTGGTATGCCAATAGTTGTACCCTGGGGGGCAATGATTGTACTTTTGTCCCATTTTTTGGTTTTTGCATTATATTTCACAATTGGTTGTAAATATATTTATAGTTGTGATTTATTCAAATTCTCAACATTTCTAGGGATAACTTGTCATCAAAAGTTTTACTATTTAGCATCTTATTTGGGAAGGAAAAATGTTGAAACTCGAGGTTCACCTTAAAGGGCCAATGATTGTACTGCTTACCCTATAAGTTAAAAAAATATGAAAAAAAATACGGAAGTAGAACATAATAAGAACTTTCTTGGAAAATTATTTTGAAATTGATTGGTTGAACGGTTTTTTTGAAAAATTGTACAAAATAATCTCTGAATTAAGTTTGTAACTGTAAATGCAAACACTTCTTTTATCTTGAGTACTTAATTTATCATCCCGCACGTATCTTCCTTCTAATAATAAGAAAAGAATGATTCAAATCGATTCACGCGATCAAAAGTTACCCTTGAAAACCCAACATATATAACCCATCTAGTTTGTATAAATTAGTAATCCAATTGCCCGAGAGATGGCACTGTGGTCTACTTCGAGCTGTTAAATTTTTTCCGGAGTTGATGGGGTCGGGACGGGTGTGATCGAAAGTATCATCGAATTGTTCATTATTATAAATGGTATCTATTAAAACACTTTTTAAGCTTGCCTATTTTGACGGACGGTAAACTGCGGAACCCTACACTGAGCATGCCCGAGCATGGCCCGACATGCTCTTGGCCGGTTTTTTGTACTACCTTCTAGAACAGTGCGGCCCGGTAAAATTGGTAATAGACTCGTGTTTATGTGTACTACCGATAGGTACCTACTGCTTGAATCAAACTTAAATACTGAGAATACATACAATGCCCTTTGTAAGACATTCAGACTTATTTATTATATTTTTAGCTCAACCTGGTGTGATTGAGGACACTCAATCCTTAAATACCACCTTGGACCAATGGATCAATGCAGAAAGATTTGGCTTCTTCCCTAAAATCACTAGAACAAACATTAATCACATCATGGATACGGATAAATACATAGTGATTGTTGTGGTTTCTGAAAATAAACTGAGTGAAATAAGTCAAACTGAAAGGGACTTTAAAGACATGGTTGAAGGCATTATTAAGTAAGTATTAATTTCGATTGAAGTATAGCACCAATTAGGTTGGCTCTTCATGCATTAGGGGAATATGCGATGTTCCCATGTCATTAACTGCCCGTACCCTCCATTTCTTTTACAACTCTTCTAATTTTGAATGTCGTTAACAAGGGTAGTTTTGCCACGCCAAGGACGGATATATGCGTACCATACGTCTAACGCCGACGGATAAATCCCTCACCGAACAACTTAGAACTTAAAGCACATGCATAAAGTTCTACTTTGTCATTTTTGAGACGTGGCGTCAAAATGCCCGCTTTTGTGCTTGCTAATGCTTGCTTGATGGTTGATTTATTCAGTTGTAGACCGCATAAGATTTTTTTTAATTACTTGTTCTATGTGTATTTTGTCCGATTTGTTACTCATTAGAAACCAAATTTCAGCAAGCTATCGGAGTTTTCAAGAATCTTCAAGTCAGGCGGCTGTTCTACTCGTTAATACCTACGAGTATGTCTTTTCAGGAAAAAGAAGCAGACTCTCCACTCACGGTTCCAATTCGGCTGGATGGGCTCCCTCGATCTCGCCAACTCCATTGCAATGGCTGAGCTGACCCCGCCCCACCTGCTGGTGCTCAACTCCACTACCAGCCACCACCACATGCCCGACGACGACCCTGTGCTCATGACGCCGGAAGCTGTGCTCGTGTTCCTTGACCAGATACATCTCCAGTTGGCTCCAGTAAATATCCCGTCCTTTTCTTAAGTAAAGTTAAAGCTCGTGCGGTAGCATCTAGCAGCGCATTCAGCTGGATTTTGTACATTTTAAAGTGCGCGACTCGTACTATGGTCACTATGGACAACCGAAGTACACAGCCACTGCCAAATTCCGACCGATAATCGTTGTAATAGATAAAATGGATTTTGCATAGATATCATTAGGATATGACCACAAGACCTATATTTTTAGACCACTGCTCATAGTGCAAGACAATAGTGATGAGAAGCTAAAGGCGCATATAGCATTCAAAGTCGGCCGCAAATCGACTCATCACACGCGTGGTGACACTCCGAAGGCGCCAACTGCTTACTGAAATGTGAGAGTTGTATAATGAAAGTCAGTGCTTGTTTTGTCAAAAACTTTTAAACAAAAATAAAAGACGACTTCAAAATGGTCCGCTTCCAAATGATACCTTTGAAGTCGGTGCCAAGCCGTTATTCAATGCAGTTATGCGTTATTCGTTTGGAAATGCAGCTACTTCAATGGTATCAGTTGGAAGCGCATACAAAACTCCTTTTTTAAGTCGGTTTTATTTTTTGTTAAAAAGCTGTTTTTCAATGATTTCCTCGCCAAAAAGTTAAATCGGTCCTCGGTCTTTAGTTCAGTTCAGTTCAGACGGAGCGAAAACCATTTAAACTTTCATCCGAATCACTAGTTCCGCGCTCTGTATAGACCTCAACCCCGGTACTCATTCCCAGACATCAAAATTCGCACTGAACTAAACGAACTAAAGACCTAAAAGACCTAACAAGTTCCTTTGACCGACTGAACGAGATGGGAATGGGAGCTCTGCCTTCAAAGACCGAGCGGGCAGAACTCTAATGCTCAATACGCTTATATTATAATAATTAACAATTCGATTACAGGTACAGTCGCCATCAGATATATCGTAGCGGGCGAGGTCCTCAAATACTTCTGAGCAGGGTTAAATTTCTTTTAATTTAATAATAATAATAATTTCATAAATTTATGAGCAGCTGTGTGTTCAGTAAGTTCTGAACACACAGCGAGGAAAAATTATCTGAACGCTTAAATCGTCAAACGTATCTAAGCAAGAGAAATGGTCACATATATCTGAACATTGAAGAAAAATATACCTTAAGTCCATAGTTTACAATTCAAAATACCTACGTCACATTTTGTGTGCACATGTTTAAATTCGGGATGACGTTTTTGACACATAATTATTGCGTATTAATTGTTGTAGTTGGATTAGAACCTACTCGGTATTATCTTTCTGGGGACTCCTTTCACGTGTTCGATACTTCAAATTAGATATACTTATAACATTTGAGTTTTTATTCGTTTCTATTCTATATCGATGAAATGACATTGACGACATTGACAACAGGCAACGGTTGCAATTTGCAGTTAATTATTTGAATTACAATTTTGACAAAATCTTAACAGCGCGAAGTAGACCACGGTACAGCGCAATCTCTCGGGAAATTGAGTTACTAATTTATACAAAGTAGACGGGTTAGTTATGTATGTTGGGTTTTCGGGGAACTTTTGATCGCGTGAATCGATTTGAATCATTCTTTTTTTATTAGAAGGAAGATACGTGCGGGATGATATATTAAGTACCCAAGATAAAAAAAAATTGCATATACGGTTCAATTACAAACTTAATTCAGAAATTATTTTGTACAATTTTTCAAAAACTATTCAACCAATCAAGTTTAAAAATAATTTTCCAATAAAGTTCTTATTAAGTTCTACTTTTGTAATTTCTTTCATATTTTTTGAACTCATAGTTCAAAGCTTAGAGGGGGGGGGGGGGGCACACAAACTTCTGGAGCCATTATTTCCGAAAATATTAACTTTATCACAAACTGTTTTTAGAAAACCCAAATTATTTTTCAAATACCTATCCAATGATATGTGACGCTCTAGGGTTGAAACGAAACAAAAAAAATCACCCCCCACTTTACGTGTACGGGAGGTACCCTACCACTTTGTTGGCGTGACCGATATACCTACATATTAGTACAAAATTACAGCTTTCTAGTATTTACAGTCACTGAGATTATGCTCGGACGGACGGACAGACAGACAGACTTGGCGAAACAATAAGGGTTCCTAGTTGACTACGGAACCCTAAAAAGATTCCGACATTTCCGACGAATTGAGCACCTCCTTTTTTGGAAGTCGGTTAAAATTACACGTGCTTTATTTTCGTAGACTTACGGAGGCAACAGCTGGTGGGTGCGCGTGTATCGCGCGCTGTTCGAGGCGCGGACCACGCTGACGAGCATGTGGCGCGGCAACCCGGTGCTGACGGCGCTCGTGTTCGGCCTGCCGCTCGGCTTCCTGTCCCTCATCTGCTACTCGGTGTGCTGCGCCGACATACTGGACGCCGACGAGGAGGAGATGTCAGGTATACTTGTCAGCTGTACGAGTCGTGCTGCATGTGGCTTACCTTAATATTACCATTCATTATTCATCTGCTACTCGATCTCCGACATGGCAAACCAATGCTGGCAGTAAACAAAGAATAAAATAGTTATTTATTATACAAGGGGGCAAAGTTGTTGTTTAACTCTCGGGCTTATATTGAGACCCAAGCAAGCGAAAGATTCCAAAATTGAGCCACGAGCGTAGCGAGTAGTTCAATAACTGGAATCTTGAGCTTTACGAGGGTCTCAAGGCACGAGAGTTGAACAAACTTTGCCGCCGAGTGTAATACAACATTTTTCCCCTCACTATCGCGAGGAATATAAAGACTACATACGATTACAAATCTTATCCACGTGCAAGTTATCTTGAAAAAAATCATTCAAAATTCATTTTCATAATGTGACATAGAGTACGCTCCTGGTACTTAAATATCGCCAACAGCTTACCAAGTGCGCGATAAGACTCGACCAATTTAAGGTGTGAACTCCGATTCCGCATATTTACTATGGGCATATAGGACTCACTTATACTGGACGCGTGGTAAGCGATAGGAATTAGATTACTTTGCCCCACATGTGGATAAAATGCGTTTTTCCACGCTAGTTTTAAAGGACAAAACAGCGCTTTCCGAGCTAGTGAGGGGAAAATATACTTATCTCTTTTTTTTTATAACTGCCGATGCTCCCGTGACAAAGAACTTTACCAAATAATAATAATAATGTCTTTTTTTCAGAAACTCACGAAAAGAAGGATTAAGGAGCTGGTTTTGAAATATGTCTAGAATGTGATTGTTGTGTTATAAAGTCGTTACTCTAATTTGTACCAACCCGGGTTAGTCAACTAACCCGGAGTTAAGAATTTATAAAGTATGGAACTTGACAGTTAACTGCGGGTTACTTGACGCAAATGGCGGTAACAAATTATACCCATAAAAATATCTCGAATGTCTATCCGTCACTACATACCTACTAAAATGAATTCATCCAGCCAATACAAATATTTAAATGAAATAGTATTATGGCATAATACTTAAATGACCTTATGTTGTACCAAAGTATTTTATTTTAATTATACATAGACTTATACAGGTATTGTTTGCTAATTAATATGAACTTTAATTTATATGTATTGTGGCTATGTTTTTTGATGTGTCATTATTCATTAAGTTTTATCTAGGCATGTAAGAGATTATTATATATTGATGTTTCGATGATTATTTAAAGAAATAGGTACAGTCGGCAAAAGTTTTTTTTAAATGATTTTGAAACCATGTTTTTTCAATTCAGTGTTGTACCTAATAGGTAAGTATATAATGTAATTATTTTTATTGTGTCTGTAGATATTGTAGATAGTGGTAATGAAATAAATAATACATCATTCAAGAAATACACACTGGCATACAATTTTTTTATTAGAATATGGCGCTAAATTTAGCATTTCTACGGGAGTGTTTGCTCCTTTTTTTTAATTTGCCGCGTTTATCTACAAAACATTAGTTTGTCAGTCTATGTATTTGTATGTTGTATTTATAAGTATTTGACCATAAGAATTATTCGTGTTGCCAATTACAATAAAAATACAAATAAAACTTCTTCAATAAGAATAAAAAAAAAAATTGTGTAAATAACTCCATATCATGATCAGTCTTTTGCGCGAAATTCGAACTCGCGAGCGCCGGCCGCTCTACACTTCTCTCGATATTGTGCAAGTTTGTGATCGTGGCGTGACAGGGCAGCTTAGTTTTTGACTAGGTTTAGGTAAGGTTCACCCCTAATATTTGTTGTTGTCTTTATTTTATGAATGGCACTAAATACATTTTTGTTTTTAACATTGGTATCTTTATTTTCGGACATTGATGTATTTAATGATTTTAAGAAAATATTATGTTAATATCAAACAACTATCATGTTTTAGGATCTATTGCATTTATTATCAGTGCAACATGTTTCGATGTATTTATTTTGTGTATGAAGAGAAAAAACTTTATTCTAATAGTAATTCAGTAATAAAGGACTCTTTACAAGAAGATTGTTTTACTTAAAATAAATATATTTATAGTTATGCATATGTAGGTAGATTCTGGTATTTATGATTGCGACATTTCATTCAAATACACAGCCATCTCAATTTGCTTCATTCTGAATTTTAAAGTAGTATACCATTCAATATATTTATCAATATTCTGAGATGAGTATTCATTATGCCTCCTAGGCTTGTGTGAATATCTATTATTTTGATTGTTGTGGTGTGTATGGTTTTCATTATTTGCAGAATGATATGGAGATTTCTTGAAATCATATGATGCTGTATTATATCCATTGTCATCACTTTGATCAGAAGAAAGGTACGTATAATTTTGGTGTTGTGATTTTCTTTTTGAATTATGTACTTTATTATCTTCAGATTGGTATGTCTCCCAATCATTTTGGGGGTAATATTTTCGTTCTGAACTCTCAAAGTGTTTATCTTCTGAAGACAAATTATTTTCATTTTTGGGTGATTTTCCTTTTGAACTTTCAAATTTTTTGTGTCTATTCTTTTTATTATTTTCAGATTTATTTGCAATTATTTCAGACTTTGGTGGATTATGGTCTTGAATTACCTCTTCTGAACGAGTTGCCTCAAATTCTAATTCTGTCTTTACCTGGTTCTTTGGAAAAGCAATATTTTGTTTTGTATGTTGTTTATATTTTGCTATTGATATGGTCTTAGTGAGACATTTGAATTTGCAGCTATCATCAATGTCATCTTCATTTCTTTGAAATGAGTCTATCAAATCTGTAAATGTTTCAATTGTTTCTTTTGTTTTTGTAAATGATGAGCATAACATATCAAAACTTTCTGTGGCTTTATCATTACATGTTTCACCTACTAATGTATCCCAAATTTCTCTGTAGTTATCCTCATTAGGTGTATCATCATCTATGTTTAACAAGCTGATGGTGTGTTCCAAAGCCAAAGGTTCATCACAATCACCTTCCTCATCATTCCAAAAGTTTCTTATGTCTAATTGGAAATGCATAGAGTTTAATAACTCTTTGAATTTAGTTTCTTCTTGATGAGTGAGAATAGTAACAGCTAGGCCATATGCCCCAAATCTTCCAGCTCTGCCTATCCTGTGCAAGTATGTCTGCCAATCATAAGGCATCTCAAAGTTAACAACCAAGTCCACGTGAGAGGAGTCAATGCCCCTGGCTGCTAGATCTGTGGCTATCAATATCCTGCATTTATATTCTTGTAATGTTTTTAATGCTTCTAAACGATCCAATTGTTCTTGTTGACCATACAATTTCTCTGCTGGCCATTTAGCCTTCTTCAACATTTTGCATACATCTGTTACTCTAGCTTGGTAGTTGCAGAATATCAGGCATTGTTTGAACTCTCTTTTAGAAAGTATTTTAAGAAGTTCTTCAAATCTATGTTGTGTTTGTTTTAAAATATTTGTGTGATGTTGAACTGTGGTTACTTTCTGTGAAATTCCCAATAGGACACTGTGGCTGTCTGGGCAAACATGCTGAGAAATTGGGACAAATTTATTGATGAAAGCTTTTGACTCAGCTGGGAATGTTGCACTGCTGAAAATAATTTGTTTCTGGAGTGGTAAAGTATTGAATATATATTCAATGTCTGGCCTGAAACTCTTTTCCATCAGCTTGTCTGCCTCATCCAGGACTAGCAGCCGGACAGCAGAAACATCAATGTGGTTGTCTCTTATGAGATGATGCAATCTTCCAGGGCTGCCCACAACTATGTGAACTTTGTTTTTGAATTTCTTGATGTCATCATTTACTGGTAGACCACCCATAACAACTTCAATTGTGAGACCTTTAAGAAAATACATAATATTAATAGTTTCTCATATATTTTAGTGATTATTACTTGGCATAATCTTGTACACACAAAGATTAATGATCTATGAATTGCTTTTATCAATTTATTGTCATTGACACAAAAATACTAAAGCTAAAATGGATAAATTAATGGTAAGTTAGCTCCTAACTATTTTTAAGTACATATAATTATGAAAATTAAATCCATGAAAGATATGAATGCAACCAATTCCTCCTAATATTACTACAGTCGCCTCTCGTTAATTCGAAACTTGAAGGAGGCACCCAAATATTACGATTTATCAAGAGTTTTAAATATGAAATGGTTAGAAATATGCGAGGGAAAAAATTAAAGTATGAGTTGTTACATAATATGTACCTGATCAACTGTTATTCATTAAACGCATTTTTTTCAACAATATCCTAAGGTTAGACGTTAATTAATTATTCGTTTTTCGGAAGAAGTCTGTAATATTAGTTTGCTTCAAAGCACATAGCTGTGACTGATCAATAACTTTTTTTTATCTGAAATAATGCCTGAAATGCTCTTTCGTTTGTGTCGTTTTGTAGACAGAAGCTTTGCAATGTTTCGAATGAAGCTCTTGCTTTCTTTATTGACACCTCTGCCAATGATTCTGATGTATCATCTTCATTGTTACTCATAACTTGAATTAATGCATTGTTTTGTTGCATAGCGATAATTTTTTTGTTCGAATTATCAAGTGTTTAAAAGTGTATTGAAATTTTCGAAATAGCAAGAGATCTTCTAGGGAACTTGTGATAACTTTAAATTATAGAGAGGTTCGAATTATCGCAAGGTTTGAAATAAAGAGAGTCGAATGTATAAATTAATTTATAAGTAAAAGTTACATAAAAAAATTCATACTAGACATGGCATGATAAAATATCTTAGAAAGAAAAGCAAAGTGGAAAAATTCATGACCCCTTCTAAATCAAAAGATACACAATAGATTACCTGTGTATTTTGCTCCAATTTGCTTAATAACATCCCATATTTGTGCAGAGATTTCTCTAGTTGGTGCCAGTATTACAGCTTGCAAACCATTATTTAAATTAATTTTTTCTAGTGCTATTACAGTGAACACAGCAGTTTTTCCTGTTCCTGATTTAGCTTCCAATAACAAATCTGAAAACATTAAGGTTAGTTGTTATGAGGACAAGCAAACACTTGACGTAAATACATAAAAAATACAGTACTTTTTGAGCTGAAATTCTGTCTAAGGTATACTTACTAAATCCACATTTTCCCAAAGGTATGCCATGCAACTGTATTGGAGAAGGCTTGTGAAAACCAGAGCTATTTAAACCTTCCAAAGTATTGTCACTCAGAAGCATTGTTTCGAATGTTATGTCCTGGGTTATTTTTACATCCTGCGTTCTTCGTTCCTGGTCTATATTGTGGCCGAGCACCATCGTCACTAATTGTGCTATAACTATTTATTCTTGTTTATAATAAAAAGTTAGTTAAATATAATTGGATCGCCGGATTCGCAATAAGAAAAACGCCGATTGCACCGACGTCACTGACACTGAGCAATGAGCATATAATAACCTTAACCGACGTCGAATTTCACAATTTTAACATCGATAAATGTCAAAAAAACAGCTACTGTGCAATGAGGACTACCGCGAGTCGATTTTCAGGGGTGCCACTAATCCGCATCCCGCGAAAAGGCAGCCCAATAATCGGCGACCCAATAATTGGCGACCACGATGTACATGGATTATTGGGTCGCCGATTATTGGGCTGCCTTTTCTTGGGTCGAGCAATCTCGAAGCGGGCCAATAATCGGCAGCCCAATAATCCATGTACATCGTGGTCGCCAATTATTGGGTCGCCGATTATTGGGCTGCCTTTTATCGGGTCGGACAAGCTCGGTAGCGGGCCAATAATCCGAAGCCACAGTTTTTGCAATACAATAATCAGCAACCCAATAATCCGCAACCAAAAAAATGGACACGAATTATTGGGCTGCCGATTATTTGTCTGCTTTTTATACAGACTCCTTAGATCGAATGTTAAGGCAGGTCGGTTTAGGTACGACGACGAGCGAAGCGAGGAGGAGTGTTAGGTAGAACTGCGACCTAACAGCAAGAACCGACTTTTTTCGCATCCCGCGAAAAGGCAGCCCAATAATCGGCGCCCCAATATTTGGCGACCACGATGTATATGGATTATTGGGTCGCCGATTATTGGGTTGCCTTTTCTTGGGTCGAGCAATCTCGCAGCAGGCCAATAATTGGCAGCCCAATAATCCATGTACATCGTGGTCGCCAATTATTGAGTCGCCGATTATTGGGCTGCCTTTTATCGGGTCGGACAAGCTCGGTAGCGGGCCAATAATCCGAAGCCACAGTTTTTGCAGTACAATAATCAGCAACCCAATAATCCGCAACCAAAAAAATTATTTGGCTGCCTTTTATACGGACTCATTTTCAGCTAGGGGCGCTAGTGGAACGTGGGTCCTGCAGGAACACTTCAAACGTCACTTTGACAATTCTCGCATACTGGCACAGGACCCACGCATGAGTGGCGCTGCCTGGTGAGCGACAATACGGTACGGTAGCTCCCATTGCTGCCACAACAAAATGTTAAGATTAAGGATGTTGTACATTATAGAATTTGACTCATTATGGTATAGGTTCTTCTTGCCTTTTTTATCTGATAGCAAAGAACTTTCATATTTCATAACTTTATTTTGCAACTCTCTACCTTCTGTCCGTTCTTTTGTAATGTAACAACCGCCATACAATAGAGTTTACCATATCGGTGACGGCTTTTGTAGTATACAATCAGCTTAAAACGTTCAAAACTCAGGACACTAGAGTAGAGTTCGTAACGATGCCAAGCGTAGCGTAGTTCTATGATATAGTTTCTGAACAGGTTTTGTGAAATGGCGAAATTGTGACTCCAATCAATTTTTACTTACGTTCGATATTACATTTTTTTAACTAAATAATACGATTTCGTTATTTCGAAGACTAATTAATGTTTGAAATTATGTTAGTGTGGCTCTGAAATCATCAACTATGACTCGTGAAGAGAGTTGATGGGAATTCTACCCTTGTGTTGGTATCCTCTCTGCTTATTATAAAATATTAAAAATTTCCACGTAGGTAAGCAAGTATTGAAATACATATATTTCACTTGTATATATACTATAGTATGCAATATAAGTCGATTTATGTACTATACAGACTAGTAATATCATAAAGTAGGTCATGAATGTAATCCTTCATCCCCATATTTTTTTTGATAAACATGAACTGATCAACAAACAATATTGTTAACTTACTGTTTATTTGTGATTTATTATAATAAGATTTAGTAAATACCGCATTGTGGTTCCTTGTATGTTTCGATCTTCATTGACATGGTGTTTAGAGTAATATTACTCTATTTAGGGAGAGCTAACAAGACAAGGCAGATGTATATGTTTTCATATAAATACTAAAGGTACTTACGTATACCTATGAACTCAACAATGTGTAATTTTTAATTACTACTTGGTTTGCTGTCTTTATTTAAAAATTATGTTACATACCATACCAGTTTGATGTATATACATATGTTTGTTTTTAAGAAATAAAATGAATAACAACGGGGGAGGTGCTGGAGGGGGAGTGGCGGGAGGTCCATATGACACCAAAATTGCGGGGTTGTACGACCTCTTGGATACCCTGGGCTCAGGACATTTTGCTGTGGTCAAGCTGGCCCGGCATGTCTTCACCGGTGAAAAGGTTGCTGTAAAAGTTATAGACAAAAGCAAATTAGATGATGTCTCTACATCACACTTATTTCAGGAGGTAAGTGTTCGATTTTTATTTCATCATATTTGCATTAGAGAAAAGGGCTTTTGATATTATAACATGTAGATTGTTTTTTTTTTCCTTTCAATTGGGAATTGTTTATTTTCATTTTATAGGGTTTATTTTCATAATTGTTGATTAACTAATTTTATTTGTTCTTAATTTGTTTTTGTACTTTTTGTCACCCAGTGTATATTATTACGTAATAAAAAAAAAGAAGGTGCAATTTGTAACTGTGCAGTGTGTACAAATATTTGGAAATTGAATTGAATTGAATTAAATACCCCAATATAGTTATTGTCAGAGACCCAAAAAGTTTTGTTGATTTGGCATAAGCAAATATGGATTCAGTGACATTCTTCAGAAATACTTATATTGCATAAGGATTGGAATTATTGACGATAGAAGACAATAGCCCTGAAAGGGGAATGGTCTAATATGACGCTCTGCCTCTTATATTGGGTTTGGGTTAAACTTACTCTAGGAAAAAATATTCACAGTTCCAAATCCAAAGCTGACAGCAATGGACTTAAATTGCCTTTAAAGAGTTTATATGTGATTGGCAGTGTAATCCACTTAATATAGGAGTCCCAATATTTTTCAGTATGCGGCACACTTGCAACTTAGAAATAGATAGGGATTGTGGTGCCCCTCTGTATTCGCTATGGCGTCCAGAGGTGCCATGGCTGTTTATATTATTTGCTTATCTCAGGACTCTTCATCTTTAATCTATTGACTTGATTGATGGAAATCAACTTTATTTATAGATAGATCGAATAGAGTTCTCATGATATTGCTGCAGAGCCCCTTTGGATAAAAAAAAATAATTATATCAAATACCCATAGCTGGGCATTAACTCGTTAATCCTTTAATCGTTAATTAACGAAGTTAACATTTTCAGTAATGTATTAACGTTAACGGAATCATTAACGTCTATTACGTTTTGCCATGTCAGTTAATCGTTAATTCAGTTCCTTAATATTAAAAAGACGCACATACCGCGTCACGCCGCAAAAGAGACTGTTTTGACTGGTGATGATCAAACTGTCAGACGTTCTACACCTGCAGTCTGTGGGCAAATTTTACACAAAGGGCATACAACGCACTGAGAGTCCAGTATAACAATATCTTGAGGATGCTGTTGCGATTGCCGAAGCACTGTAGTGCGTCGAGCATGTTTGCGGAAGCGCGAAGTGACGACTTTTTCGCAATCAGACGCAAGCGTGTTGGATCACTACTTAGGCGAGTGCGTTGCAGTGGCAATGGCCTTCTCAAGGTATTGTCGGATTGCCTTGACTGCCCTATAATAAAATACTGGGTCGAAGTTGCCATTGGAAGGGCCAAATAGGTACTCGTGGACGTTTTTGTTTTTGTTTACTTTTTATGATTTTATGTATCTGTATGATCAAACTAACATGGTTATTAAGTCTAGAGTATAAGTACTAACATATTATGGATCACTGATCTGAAATAAATAATTTTTATTTTATTTTATTTATTTAAACTGCAAGGAAGTATGACAGGTACATAATAATTATAATATAATGCATTTGATCGTTTCATTAATTAGCGCCGCCAGCGCTTAGAGCGGGTACTTGACAAGTTAATCAGAAGTATAGAAATACGTACATTTTGTTTTTTTTTTGTCAGATGTCGTAAAATGTCGGGTAATTCCGAAAATGAATTCTAATACGATGGAAATATAGGTCAGAATAATCCGACATTCGGAATTATCAGACATTCGGAATTATCCGACATTCGGAATTACCCGAATACACCTTAATAGTTTGCGTATGTGCTGTCTGGCCCGTGATAGTTTGTGTATTTGCAATGTGCATATTTGTAAAGAAGTGTCCTACACAAATTAAAACAATATCATAGAATCGGATTCTAGTTCCACACCCGCCGAAACCAGTAGCCACATTTGAGTAGCATTGATTTTGTATCCAGATATCCAGATCGGGAGATCAGTTTTGCCCATTGTTCCTAATTAATCTACTAACGACCATAACTGTAAACAACAGTTTTATAAGTTGTAGATCACTAACTCAAATCTCAAATATATAAATGATGTCTATTTTTACTACGTGTTACCGGATTAACGTTTAACTTTAACTTCCGTTAAGTCTTCCAAATTAAATGAAACGAAAATATTTATTTCGAGTATCAGGTGAGGTGGTTAGATTACAAACTAAATAACTTAATACCTAATGTTATTCCTTAAAATTATTAATTAGCCTAAATTTCATAGACACTGCTGGAAATGTGTTTATCGCCGCAGTGTCTCATGTACGGGCAGTCTAGTCTGCCCGCTATCAGTTGCAGGATGGGGTTGGGGCTGGCCCGCACCCGGCGCACCAGGGACGTGCACCGCTTTCTCATGGTTGTATGGAAGCAATCCACGAGCGCTTCCGCGAACATCCCTGATGCGCTGCAGAAGCGGGGCAGCCCCGCCAGCACCCGGAACGCGTTGTTGAACTGGACCCGGAGGGCCCCGTAGGCCCGTTGCGTGTAGAACGCCCACAGGCTGCACGTATACAGGGAGGTGCAAAACGCGCTGAATAGAGTTATTTTTACCTCCCTTGTACACCGCGCGAACCTGCGGGAAATCATATTAGCCCTGACCGACAGAGCCCTCCGTTCCAAAATGTAGCGCTTTAACGATTAACGAAGTTAACTTTTTTTGTAACGGATTAGCAATTAACGAAGTTAACTATTTGATTAACGGTGCCCAGCTATGCAAATACCCAAGTCCAGGCTAGCTTTGGGGATAGATTTTTAGGTATTTGTACAAATGGTAACACAAATGTGAATTGTTTCAGGTTAAATGCATGAAATTAGTCCAACATCCTAACGTTGTAAAACTATATGATGTAATAAACACAAACACCAAACTATACTTGATACTGGAGCTGGGAGACGGCGGCGACTTATACGACTACATCATGAGGCATGAGTCCGGCTTGTCTGAGACTCTGGCTCGCAATTATTTCCGCCAAATAGTTCGAGCAATCTCATACTGCCACAGGTGAATATACCAATAGTAATTACTATAAATGAGGGTAGATGTGAAAGAAAAAAATCGTGTTTCAGTAACATGTACAGACCACCTAAACTACTAGACAGAGCATAAAGACAACTCGCGGTAAAAACCGTCAGGTTGGTGACTGTCAGGTTGGGTGTAACAGATTTTCGTAATACCATTAATAACGCGTAGGTACTATGAATTGAAAGAGATGTCATATACTACAGAAAAAGTGACCAAGGCCTCCAGTGCCCAGGGCTGGGATCGAACCAGCGACCTCCTGCTTTCGCGGCAGACGCCCTAACCACTAGGCGGGTGGCCTAGTGGTTAGGGCGTCTGCCACGGCGACGGGGTTTATATTTAATAAATGATTTAATTCATGCTTTACAATTGCGTAGGTACTAATTTTTTAATTAGAGGTACTAAATACTTGGTACTCAATTTTGGTATATTACGTTCTTATACTTAGGTATCCCAGTCTTAGCGATTTTGATCTGATTAATGTATTTAGAATTACCGACGGTTTAGCATCCGACCTTAAGTACGCTTGATTATTGGTTCGACGGGCGAGTACGCCTGCACGTGTACGAATGATTACTCCCCCTTACAATGTTTACGTCACGTCAATAATAGCTGTTGTTGTCTTTATTGCAGGTTACATGTCGTACATCGGGACCTGAAGCCTGAAAACGTAGTTTTCTTTGAAAGATTAGGTGTAGTGAAGTTGACTGACTTTGGTTTTAGCAATAAATTTTGTCCTGGACAAAAACTAGAGACTTCTTGTGGTTCCTTAGCGTACTCTGCTCCAGAGATTCTGTTAGGGGACTCGTACGACGCGCCTGCGGTCGACGTGTGGTCACTAGGAGTTATACTTTATATGCTTGTGTGCGGGCAAGCTCCGTTCCAAGAAGCTAATGACAGTGAAACGCTTATGATGATTATGGACTGTAAATATACAATACCGCCGCATATATCAGCTGGTTGTAAAAAGTAAGTAGAATTGCTTGAAATTGGTTTGATGATTTTCTAATGCAACAAGCGGTTGTAAACACGCGAGTCACGCGATCTTGTCACCTTGGATAAATGCAACTATTTATTGCGCAGTTAGGACAAAGCCTGTAATTTGACCACTGTTCTATGAGAATCACTTCCACTGACTATTGACATACCTATCGTATTTATGTATGTAGAAGAGAGTATGTTATAAAAACGAAATGTATAGATTCTATCTTTAAAAAATCCGAATACTTACCTAAGTTTATTGTATTACGAAATTCTAAAATAACAGGACTACATGCAGCATCGTAATACGGTACCCCACCACAACTCAATTATTCTGTGATAATTAATTGTTATAAGGCACACATTCGTGAAATTAGTGGCACTAAATTGGTCCTAAAGAGAATAAGGTTATACAATTCGTGCAGTTGTCGTGGTGCGATTTTTAGGAAAACAATTTTAATACTTTGCATATTTGCGTCTTATTTTCTTCAACATAACTTTAACAATAGATATAGGTAATCTTATTTTAATATTTACTAGAGATAACTGAAATAATTGATGAAACGTCGGCAAAATCGACCATTATTTTTCTAATGAAAAAATACGAAATATAGGAAAACAACATAGGATCTAAAGCAAAATAAAACATAACCTAAAGTCCTTCCAAACAAATCTCATATATTACTCATGAACTCCCCACAGGCTAATCGGACGCATGTTAGTCCGCGAGCCAGACAAGCGCGCCACGCTAGCCGAAATCGCCGCCGACCCGTGGGTGACGGGCGGCGAGTCCGCGCCCTCACAGGAGTGCGATACTCCCCTCGTGAACCGCGAACAGCTGTCCGAAGAGGACCGCGCCGGCATCATGCAGCGGATGGCTAGTGTGGCCACCAAGGAACAGATACTGGAGGCGCTGGAGAAGAATGAATATAATCATATAACGGCTACTTATTACCTGCTGGCAGAGAGGAAGCTTAGAGTTAAAAGGTTGGTTTATTTTACGTTAGTAATTTGTTTTTGCATGTTAGTCAGCGAGCCTGACAAGCGCGCCACACTAGCCGAGTCGCACTAGATACTAGTGGATGACGGGCGGCGAGTTCGGCTCCTCACAAGAGCGCGACACTTTTTTATTTTTCGGACCGATTATTTCCGAAAGTATTGCCAATCAAAAAATGTTTTTAGAAACCTATCCAACGATATCTCATACCTAAAGGATTGTAACGAAATAAAATCACCCCACCACTTAACGTGTATGGTAGTTGCTCTAAAAAAAAACTCCTGTTTTAATTTTACCACTTTGACGGTATGTTTGATATGTACTATCGCGTTCAAAATTGCATAGGCAGTTTATGAATGAATTCATAAGTGAATAAATGTATAGCAAATTACAGCTTTGTAGTAGTAATGGCATAGATATAGGATAAAAGAACTGGATACCCAATTGGCCGAAAAAAACGACGCCATAAAAGTGAAACAGCTGCGACTCTTTTTCATATAGTCTTGTTTGGAACGTGACGTTCCGTAAGTGCCAACAGTCTATATACTTTTAACAGTGTTGGTATTTCTATGTATGAATTTGACACTATTTCGTGCGCATCATTTATGGTTTTGTATCATCATCAATGCAAGTTCGCTAATGTCATTATTCTGACCCACGTTTTTTGAAGTTTTTGTTCTGCTTTGTGTGTCCATTTCTTTTAATAAGTCAACGAGTAACGGTCACTGAGCTAAGCCGCAGACGGACAGACATACATACATGGCGAATTTCTAAGGGTTCCTAGTTGACTACGGAACCCGAAATACGGGAGGCATAAAAATAAAATAAGAATGTCAGACTATAGTATACCTAGAATAGGTACCTACTTTCCGTATAGTGAAAAGGTGTGTCCATATTTTGTGAACTCGTAAGTTCGCGTACATTATGTAGATAGATGTGCAGAACGCAAGAGATCCACGAAACCAAGCAGGCTCACCAGATCTGGACTTTCGGTTGATGTGTTTTATTTTCGGATCATAAGGCAGGCCGACATATTGATAAAAGTATAGTCCCCAGGATAACATTGGCAAGGGAGCAATTATTGGGACTATGTGGGCATATTTTTATTTTGTTCTCGTTTTTTTTTTCTCGTCAGATTTGAATGAAATTTGGTGGGTAGGTAGAGTTCCTTATTCTACGCTAGATAGATACAAAATCTCAATGTGCGACAAAAAAAAATTATGAAATTTTCCACTGAGTTACGAAAATTCCATACGATTTCGTAACTCTGTGGAAAAAAATGTGGGACATACTTTGAAATTAGGTCTATCTTGAAGAGAATAAGGAACTCTACCTACCCACCAAATTTCATTCAAATCTGACGCGAAAAAAAAAACGACAACAAAATAAAAATATGCCCATGTATGTGACATCCATATCATCTTTGGTATCCAAATGAAGTAAAAAATGTTCTGATCAGGCAAGAAGAGAACGCGGCTCGAAGGCCCGAGGTGCTGAGCGTGTCGCGAGGGTCGCGCGCCTGCGACCTGCTGGCGCCCCCGCCGCTGCCCGCCGCGCCCCGCACGCCGCAGGACGCTCCGCCCGTACGTACTGCGTTTTTCGTATCTCCCTAATACAGATTAGGTACATGCGTGTGTTCAGAGCAGCCGCCTGCAATGGGGGCGGTTACCCCGCGAAGTAGCTCGAATAAATATTACTGCGCTCGATTTGCCGTGCATCATTTGGACGCGACTTAAAATCTTTCTAGCTAAACTGATATCTGACTAACCAGGCTAACGCTCGTAAACATGTTCTGAGTGTTCTAACCCCCTCTTTTTTTCACAGAGGTCACGAAAGTGCAGCATAGTGCGTGAAGAAGAAGACGACGAGGACTGCAGTCCGAGCGCGCGAGTTGTAGACGCGCGGCGCGGCTCACGCTCCGAGGGCCGTCTGCGGCTCGCGCGCCCGCCCGCCGCACTCGCCGTCACGCTCACCCGGGTCCGTATGTAACGTGTGTCACGTGTGTCTACCTACAGTATAGCGAGCATGAGGGAGCAGGCCCGGCGTGGCTCGCAGGACCAACTGCCGCGCTTGCCGTCACGCTCACCCGGATCCGTATGTAACGTGTGTCACGTGTGTGTACGTACAGTATAGCTCGCACGAGGGAGCTGGCCCGGCGTGGCTCGCACGACCACCCGCCGCGCTACCTAAGACGTGTGTACATATTAATTTGTATTATCCCTTCAGGTGAACCTCGAAGATAACCCGACGGATCCTCCCGCGGCACCGGTCGAAAGCGAGGAGGCGACGCCGGCGGCGGAGAGCGCCGACGCGCCGCCGCGCGTGCCGCCCGCGCCGCCGCCCGCGCGCCGACAGCGGCTCGACGTGCGCCGCCGCCGGCCGCGGGCGGGCTCCTGTTCTTCTTCCGACCTCTCCGACGACGACTCCGAGAAGAAAAAGCGCGCCGCGGAACAGAACGACGCTCCGCCCGAGCGGGCGCGTCGCGACTCGCACGACGACTCCAGCGACAGCCAGGAGCGGGGCGCCGGCGCCGGCGGCCGCGGAGCCCGGCCCTCCGGCCGCGCGGCGCTCACCGGCACGCCCGGCGCCGGCGCCGGCGCCCACGGCGGCGGCGGCGCGGCCGGCGACGCGCGCCAGCAGGGCGGCGCCAACACGGGCCGGCGGCGCCGCGCGGCCCGCAAGGAGTCCCGGCTGCGGGAGTCGCGCTCGCTCAACCGCATCGCGGAGGTGGAGGAGGCGGCGGCGGCGCGGTGGGCGGGCGCCGGCGGGCTGGTGGCGCTCTGCGGGCGGCCGCTGCTGCGCCTGCTGGCGGCGGCGCGGCCGCAGCCGGCGCAGCGGCGCCTGCACGGGCTGTGCTAGCGCCGCCGCCGCCGCCGCCGGGCGCCCGAGTGCCCGGCGCGGCATGACCCCGCTCCGCTTTTGTCGCGAGCTACCCGAGCGCCCCTAGAGGACTATAACGGGGAGGACGCTCTGAAAACGACCGACGATTCGTGCCCGAGTCGGCTGCTCGCGTTTGAGACGCTAGACGCCCCCGCCGAGGGGCCCGGTCGGCTTTTGGAGGCCCCGTACGAGCCGGGCCTCCGAGTTTGACGATCGCGCCTCCTGTGACTTAAGTTTACTAAATGATACAGTAGCTGACGTCGGTCGCTTCACCCGCGACTCGCTCCGCGTACCGCCAAAAGTTAGTTCTAGTTTAGGAAGTTTTAGATTGATCTAATGATTGTCCGGTGCGGAACTGCCGTCTTAAACAAAGCAATAAATGAAACTTAATATATTTTAATATATTGGCATCACCGTAGCGTTATCGACTTAGTGAATATTATCGATGCGTTATAATTGTTAAACATATCGAAACGTATCGAAAACGTTACGTTTCAGGTGAGACGATTACTTTGGTGCGTTTCTAAGATCAATATCGTCGGTGTTAGCTAAATATGAATAAAAGTTGGTTAACATGACCAGTGTGTTAAATTACTAAGTACGGCCGGTTCCTCGTCGCTAGGGATAAACGTGACATTTTTCATTGTAACCCCGGTAAAACGAAGCAATTTCCGGTTTTGACTACGAGTAAGATGGTTCATAGGTAAACAGGGTTACTCCATTTCATTTCACGGGTAGAAATTGAACCTCATCGTCATCGCACGTGGAAACAGTACTGACAATTATATAACAAGTGCTTGGCATAAACATAGACCAATATTCAATGGGAAAATCATGACTTGCTCGTAGGATTATAGTCGCTTAGATTACATATTTACATAATTTTCAACTTCCGAATACTGTTGAATGCTAGTTTGTTTAGTATGAAATTGTGGCATTTCCTACATGTTAATTAAATTAGATGTGTTTCCGTTAGTTTGATTGATTTTGTAAATTGTACGTGTATAAAATGGGAATGTTAACTATGAAAAAAGTTTAATCTATATCATACTATCTATGTACATAAATATTAAATTGTTGTAAATAAATAGTCTATTTCAAATATAACTTAAAAATAAGTATAGATTATTTTTGTTCCGTTTGGGCCCATGGTTAGAGTGCAAAAAGTTGGATATGTTTATAAGACTTTCCGTTTTGCTACAAAAAATAATCATACAAGTTATTGATTACAACGAAATATTTTCAGAATTTTCATTGTCTACAGTTGATATCCAGTTAACAGTGATTCAACTTTTTGAACTCTCGCGTATTCACGGGTCATACATAGCTTGCAACATCATTCCAGCCCGCGATCGTCTGAGGCCACGTACCATCAACCAACAAATGTCTTAACCGCATTTTGAAACGAATTTGTATCAAGAAGCAATAAATAACGTTTACATGCCAATGTTCAGAAAATCGCGAACTTCCATCGTTTAAACTGCGAGTGGAATATAGTGTATAAAGTCGTTTATATCTTGGGTTATATTCATACGACCTGTATACATGTGTACACGTACATACTACGTAGCACAGCGGAAAAAACATCACTAGAAATCATATAATGGATTGATTTGGATTTAAGAGGAAATTGCATGGGTGAAAGCGTTCATTCAAGGTCTTCAGGGGCAGGTAGGACATAAGACCCTTCAGCGATAATTGTTTCGCTGCAGTCTCTTATGCCCTATCTGCCACGACACAGTTTTTTCCGAGGTGTGACGTCAAGAATCTACTCTGACCCTATATAGATTTGGTAATTCGTTTATAGAATTCTAATAATACGTGTGTGCTAAACTGTCGATTCGTTTACTATATCATATATATATCTTTATCATGAAATTTGCGCCTTTTATGTTTGGGCTTGGAAGTAAGAAATGTTTGACTTCTGTGTTACCCTCGCCTCAGGGTGCTTTGATAACATGCACGATTAATTGATTATGCAATAAAATAACAAGACCAAAGATTAATAAATTGCTTGTTGGCTAACAACATTTTGTCCGGTTGGTGCCAACGTCTATACAGTTTACGATTTGTTTTTAATCTTTCATAAATGATGTACTTTGTGATCAGACTTTTTATTGGTGCTTGTTATTTTAACTTTATACAGGACACTTTTAAGATGATTTTTAAATGTAAAATAAAGTTAATTATATTTATAGAACATACAGTGATGTGGAGGAGTGTATTTAATCGAATTATACGTACTACTTACATATATATTCTACTATATTCATAAGATAGTCACTAGCGCCATGAACAAAATCACTAACATACTCATTATTACATTAACATTGTTGTTTGCTGTGAAGTTCTGAATGCCTTACGATTATTTCACTCTCAATGTATGATTGAATAATTTATTGGCTGATTCGTCAAATATAGTACTTCTCTGTCTATAAGCTTTTGATTGCACTTTACTTTCATATCGTAGATGTCATAGGGCCGTCGGCATAGCTGTCCGTGAATGGGGACTGGTGCGTTGGTGTCGTGGTACTGGTACAGTCAAGTGCAAAAATATGGTTCGACATAATCGACTCATAAATATGGTACTACGCTCTTATTACACCGGCATAAGGTGCTATGGGACATATTTTTGAGTAAGATGTGCACCAACATATTTTTACACTTGACTGTACCTATACTACCTGTATGCTTGTAGTACCTAGTGGCAGTTGGGAAACGCTAACTTCTTATATAGAAGATATATATTTTTATTGTTATATCTTATTTGTGCATGTATTTTATATCTATATCAATAGACTATCTACGGATTTCTGAATTATTTTTGAATATTTTTCTACAATTAAATTAGGTATATAGGGGCAGCTGCACATATTCTTATAAATTTTGTCTAAATTGCATATAAAATGTATACGTGGTATTTTCTCTATTTCCGAAGCAAATTTTAAAACAATGGAGTTTTCATTGCAATAATACAGATATTATCCGAGCTTTGAATTTATACATTTATATTAAATTTATACGAGTGAAGTACACCTGTTTATAGTGGATAGCTTAAGGCGTTTAAAACTGATATTCTAATAACTGTGTACCTGGTTGCCATCTGTATGTGGCGTTAAGTAAGCTTTTTGCAAATTGTCCACGACTTGTAGTAAATAGGTCTTGTATGTATTTATGTATCAGTAAATTTATCATAATATGATTAAGTTTTATTTGTAGAATCGTTAATTTCCGGGAAATACTTTTAGTCTTCACATAAAGGGCAAAATCGTGTATAGCCCCCCCAGCTGAATCCCAATTATGTTGGTTTCTGAATTACCTCCACGAATGAATTAAAACTTCATATCTTCCATAATACAAATGTAGCTTTAAATTTAATTTAAGTAAGACTTGTCTTGGAGGGGTATAAATGACCGCCCTCACAATAGTTGTCTTGCCAGAAACCCCATTAGGAGAAATTAGGAGAAATTGTTTTGCAGTATTGTGTGTAATATTATTTATTAAATGTATTTGTGTCGAACTACTTGTTTTATGGAATATGTATGTTGTTAAATGGTTGTGGAACTCAATTACCTTCAGCAATTCACCAAAGGGCGGTGAAAAAAGTAATTCATATTCGCTAGCGTCTATGTCAACTCACTGTCAGTAGTGTCTGTGTGTCTTGTCCTACAGTAAAGTTAATCTCGTGGTAAAAAAGCACACTGAGACTGAGACGGGCTACCTAATTCAGATCTTCGATACCTACTAGTACTAGACTATTTATTTTCAATCACAGGCAATACAACAACTTCCTAGCGTTTTCCCAGCTTATGCCACGGTTGAGGTCTATACAGAGCGCGGAACTAATAGACGGAGAGCTAGCGACCAAATCGGTCATGTTCATGTGGCTTCAGCTGTATTGAAACTCCGTTAGCTACTTCCCTGAACAACCTTTTCCAATAATCTTCGTGCTGGCAGGCCGCGGGCGATGGGTGCGGGTGTAGTGGGGTGTGGAAAAAAAGAAAAAAAATGTGGGCTCAGCGACTAACTTTTTTTTCAAACAGTTGCTCTGTACTCCCTGTGCACCCAAAAAAAAAATTAATCGATCGGGTGGTGGGAAGAGGTTGCCAGCGTTAATTAAAAAAACCAAAATAATAATAATTTTCATGTGGGCTCAGCTGTATTGGCTTTTTTTCTGACGCGAGATTAATCAATATGTAAGCCTCAAAAAAATAGCCATGCAAAAATATCGGTGGGAAGGTATCGAAAAAAATTGTTGAAATTCTCGGATCTTTCAGTGCAGTGCGGATTTCAACAATTTTTTTCGATACCTTCCCACCGATATTTTTGCATGGCTATTTTTTTGGGGCTTACATATGGATTAATCTCGCGTCAGAAAAAAAGCCAACACAGCTGAGCCCACATGAAAATTATTATTATTTTGGTACTTTTAATTAACGCTGGCAACCCCTTCCCACCACCCGATCGATTGCCTGTGATCGGTAAATAAATATCAAATGATTCGTAGGCATATAAGTTCCGAAATATCCCACGGCCTTCGGATTCGCAGGCGCACGCCTCGCCTTTATTACCGCTGGGCCACCAACTCTCAATCACAGACGGGCATTTTCGCGAGTAGAGATCCAAAACTTTTCTCTAAAACAGGAAAATTTTATGTTTTTCGTACTTAGAATCACGAGCTCGAATGTTAGAAAAAAAGAGTCAATTATTTTTCGAAATATTTCCCGTTCCATTACCATTTTTTGAATATTTGTACAGTTGGTACAGCGGTTACAAAATGGAGAGTGCACACGTAAAACGTTTGAAAATTTTAAGACCTTTTTTTTCTCTTAGTTTTTTTTTTGTCCTATATTGAAAGAGCTCGTTATTCTGAGTAGGAAAAACATGAAATGTAGGTACCTAACTAAATTTCATGTTTTCCCCCTTGTAAAACTTTTGGGTCTCTACTTGCGAAAATGCCTACACACCATGACACAGGGTTCCAGTTTGAATGTTCTAATGGTGTTCTTTATTCTCGTAGGTACGGTTGTACGAGCACTTTTTTGGTTCGATAAGGTTCAACATATAGTATGGCAAAAAAACATATTTGTAATTTTTCGTTACACCTAACATAGCTTGACGGATTTTAATGTGCGAAATGCCATTAAATACCTACCTGTTGAGAGTCAGAATGGCGGGTGTAGTGTAGATATCTAATAGATGGAGAGAGGAATAGATATGCAATTTATAGAGACACGAAAACCCTCTAGTTAGTGTGGCATGCTATTATTATTCACTTCATTTAAGTATTTTTAATCTTAGGTTAGGTTATTATTATTATTTGTATGTCTTTGGCATATCTCGGGACCATGATGGGGTCCCGGACCTTTGAAAGGCGTGCGTGGGGCCGAAGCCAACAGCGCACAGGCCTTTTAAGACACTTTAATCTAAAGGCAAGGAATAAATACACGTGGCGGATACCACCTCCGAGCGCACAATATTATTATTGTGTGTCTCCGTTTCAAACTCTCGGGTTTTTCGAGCCCGGTCTTTTTTAAAGCGTACGTGGGGATACAGATCCAACACGTAGAGGTCGTTTGGAGAGCTTTGATGTCATATGGAACGCCTGTTGGAACCCATTCACGGGTACGACAATAGATACCCGTGAACCGGTCACAGCAGGCGTTAGAGCTATTGTAAATGAAATGGAAAGCGTTCTGGTCTATGGATGGAGTTTGGATGGTCAATATACTTAACTGGGCTATTGTAAAGAGGTCGGACGCCTGCCATAACATTGCGATACACAGTGTTATCTAGACAGGTGGTGACTCGCCACTCGCTAGATGGGCACCTGTTGAGCCATCGTACAGACAGCCAGGCGCAACACCGGTTATTATTATTATTTTTGTCTCCTTTGCGGATCACAGGCCTGTACATCCCGGTCTTTTGGTAGGCTTGCGTGGGGATACAGATCCAACACGTAGACCTTTTGGAGAATTTTTTAGGGTTCCGTAGTCAACTAGGAACCCTTATAGTTTCGCTCTGTCTGTCTGTCTGTCCGTCCGTCCGTCCGCGGATAATCTCAGTGAAAGCTGTAATTTTGTACGAATGTATATTGGTTACGCCAACAAAGTAGTAAAATAAAGTGGTTATAATTTCTTTTTTAGAGTAGGTAATACAATCCCATACACGTAAAGTGGGGGTGATTTTTTTTTCGTTTCAACCCTAGAGTGTGGCATATCATTGGATAGGTATTTCTAAAATAATGAGGGTTTACTCAGAGGGTGCCACTAATCCGCATCCCGCGAAAAGGCAGCCCAATAATCGGCGACCCAATAATTGGCGACCACGATGTACATGGATTATTGGGCTGCCTTTTCTTGGGTCGAGCAATCTCGAAGCGGGCCAATAATCGGCAGCCCAATAATCCATGTACATCGTGGTCGCCAATTATTGGGTCGCCGATTATTGGGCTGCCTTTTATCGGGTGGGACAAGCTCGGTAGCGGGCCAATAATCCGAAGCCACAGTTTTTACAGTACAATAATCAGCAATCCAATAATCCAAAACCAAAACAATGGACACGAATTATTGGGCTGCCGATTATTTGTCTGCTTTTTATACAGACTCCTTAGATCGAATGTTAAGGCAGGTCGGTTTAGGTACGACGACGAGCGAAGCGAGGAGGAGTGTTGGGTAGAACTGTGACCTAACAGCCAGAACCGGCTTTTTTCGCATCCCGCTAAAAGGCAGCCCAATAATCGGCGACCCAATATTTGGCGACCACGATATACATGGATTATTGGGTTGCCTTTTCTTGGGTCGAGCAATCTCGAAGCAGGCCAATAATCGGCAGCCCAATAATCCATGTACATCGTGGCCGCCAATTATTGGGCTGCCTTTTATCGGGTCGGACAAGCTCGGTAGCGGGCCAATAATCCGAACCCACAGTTTTTGCAGTACAATAATCAGCAACCCAATAATCGGCAACCAAAAAAATGGACACGAATTATTGAGCTGCCGATTATTTGGCTGCTTTTTATACGGACTCTACTCAGACCAGTTTTTGATAAAGTTAATATTTTCGTGAATAATCGCTCCACAAGTTAAAAAAAAATGTGTCCCACCCCCCCTCTAAATTTTGAACTATAAGTTTAAAAAAATGAGTACAAAAGTAGAACTTAATAAGAACTTTCTTGGAAAATTATTTTGAACTTGATTGGTTTAATCGTTTTTAAAAATTGTACAAAATAATTTCGGAATTAAGTTTGTAATTTAACTGTAAATGCAAACACTTCTTTTATCTTAAGTACTTAATTTATCATCCTGCACGTATCTTCCTTCTAATAAGAAAAAAAATGATTCAAATCGATGTCGTGTGTCGGATTATTGACAATAATTAACATATGTTTTGTGGGTAGTTTAAAATTGTATGTTTACCCCAAATTTCTACATAGACTTTTCGTTGGGTAGTTACACAAATCTCTGTTTTGACATTTTGCTGGGACATCAGTTAGCCGCGACCATGACCAGTGAAACCTGTGTCGAAACGTCGGTAAATAAATAAGGTAATTCGCGTTAGACCAGGGACCGGAACCGGTTACCATAACCCGGGTTTTTCATAAGGTTATTTTAAAGGTTGTTTTCAAAACACCTCCATTTCGGTTAACTCATGATACGGAAACCTTAATCATTCGGAAACCTTATCGGTCCAGTTAACCCCAATTAACCTCTAACCAGTAACTAACCCCAATGAATTCTGTTAGTGTTTTATTCTGTTTTGAACAGTTCAAACGAAAGTAATCTTTATACGCCCAGGAATTAGACTTAATATTGAATGACCATGGCTAGGAGTTAGGACGTTGTCGCTCGCTGTGGAACCAGGTTTGTTTTGCTCTTAGTGTGGCATCGTTTCTTTATTTCCTTACTATAACCTAACATTTTAGGCCTAACATTTTTATTATCATACATAGAAATGAAAGCGGCGTGAGCGTTTGTTTCTACTATGCTCAAGTTTATTTATTTTTCTTGTAGTTAATCAGTCAAATATAGGTAGAGTCATAAATAATCATCATACATGGGTAACTTAGCGCAATTATTCTGATATTATTTAAAAACAAAACATAACTATTAGTCTCAGATTACGAAGCGATAAAATTCAGCAAATAGTGCTATTTTGTGAGTACATCTTGTGACGGCTGTCGGTAAAGTTAAAACTTTTTAAAATCTCGACATTGTTATCCTTTGTAAAACCAACAGCTAATTACCTGCACGAAATAGTACCATAAAGAACAAGAGATATTTTATTAATAACAACAGTATTCCTTTGGCAATAAAGTTCAAATTGTTATAGCATGCACTCAACGTATAACCTTTTGAAATTAAGAACCGAGGCGTGGTCAACCAGGTGTCTGTTTATTTTTCATAATTAAAAGTTGATTTGATTATTGTAGCTTGTGTTAAATTTTGCAACTTACGTAGGTAGATATTAAAAAAAGTGGGAACAGATTTCTTATCGATTTGAGGATATTGTGCAAGCTTCAGTCGCTACGCTACCAAGTACCGGCAACGTTAGCTACACTGTATTCTATTCCCGATATTTCTTACAATCGACAACTGGCCTACTTTTTGGATTTTTAATGCATTTGGATTCTTGAATTTTTAATCCATGCTTAGTTCATACACTACTCAACTACAGCAAAAATAATATAATAAATACCACCCTCTAACTAAGACTTGCAAAACACGCTACCGGAGGCCTATTGCATAATCAGTTGTAGCTTGTAATATTAGCGGAAGTCTCTTTTCAATCCCTTTTATTAGAAAGAGAGTTCCGCTAATATTTTAAGTTACAAAATAAATTATACAATTGTCCCCAGGTGGTCAGATCATATTTCATTTCTAAAAGGTTTTATGTGAAATGCGTCCTATTCCAATTTGACCCTTATTCTTAAGACAATAAATTTGTAATTTATATTACAGGTTTTTGTATTACTGCATTTCATTTTCTGCAGGTAATTAGCGATTGGGTTTAACAAAAGACACTACAATGCTATTCATAGCAGATAAGTTTCAAGTGGAAATCGTGATTTCAAACTGTTTACATTATAAAACGGTGAATAGTTTTTGTCTTTCCTTAATTTCTCATATATGCGTCAAGAGTGATAATGCGACAATAAAAGTCTTGTTTATTACCAATCTTAATACGATTTTGCCGGCAATTACTTTCTTTTATTACCTGTGTGCGTAGCCAAGATGCCAACCGCTCACGCTCACTCGCTAATGAAATGCAACTGTCATTGTCACGCTAATAAGAAAGAGAGATAGAGAGAGGTAGCTACGATACATTATTAAGCGTGAGCGATTGGCATCTTGGCTACGCACGCTGACGTCTGACGTGTTTTCACTTGAGACCGCTATTTGCTACCATTGGCAAAACAAAAGTATGTATTTGAGTTAATTGTAAGCAAGTGCAGCAAGCGGTGCTCCAAATGATTATGACATACTTTGATATTGGATACTTATTATTATATTATTTTTTCGTATCTCGTATTATCGTAGTAATGAGCAAAATTTGTATAATCGTACGAGTTTGAGATTAGGGCTCCCGATTACAAGAGTACACGCTGACACGTGGCTCCGTGTACACGAGTCGTGTCTTAATTACACGTGGCCTAATGGCATGTTCCAAACAGAGCAGAAAACCGGTATCGTGTGTGGCAAGACGCTTCTGTAATGTGTTTAAATTAATTTGAAAATGTACCGACAATAAATGAGTAATTAAACATCTATAATTTATTTTATTACATTACAATATCGCATCTCGAGATACTCTGGGTATAACTTTTTTAAGTAGGTATATTCACGGAAATACTACTAAAATTACAGTCTTTCTCCGGGACCACGGGGGCAATGTCGCCCTTGAAACGTCGGAGGTTTGTTTTCAAAGTTTATACACGATTAAGCCCCGTTTTCGTAAATTTATAATACTAAAATTATAATAACAATATCTAATTATATACAAAATCTAACAATGAAAAAGAGTTTTCTACTGATTTTATTTCCTTTAAGAACTCTCATATGTAACAGGAAGAATAATTATAATATAATTTGATGGCCATAGAGTTAGAATTTTTTTTTAAGCTATTGCATAGCTTCTATCGCGGGCCTTGAGCGCGGGGACTGAATCCAGAAATTCCGTAACGAAAAAAAACCTGACGCTCCCCACTCCGACCTCCGACGGACCGAAACCGACTTTATTCACTTTGTTACAAAGTTCTTTATCGGGGAAAGGATATATCTCCAAACGAATGTCGCTAAGTGTCATATTCTATACAAAATATTGAGGACAGTAGCTTTTATTACCAGAGATACGGCGATGTCAAACGTCAAAATAAACACTATTATTTTAGTCCCGCCAAAATCAAATATGTTAGTCGCAAACTTATGTTTCTTATTTCAGTTATCATAAACCTATAGTTTCAATGATAAATATTCCTGAATAACCAACAGCTACTGTAAGATAATAAAACCCACATGTATTGTAAAATAATGTTGACAACTTTTCTATCAAAAACATTGAATTTGAAAATGAATAATGATCCACAAGAGTCTACAACAAAATATGGGACCACCATTGACGCGGTATTTTCTAGGTATTTAGAGGATATTAAGTCGCAAACTTATGTTTCTTATTTCAGTTATCATAAACCTATAGTTTTAATGATAAATATTCCTGAATAACCAACAGCTACTGTAAGATAATAAAACCCACATGTATTGTAAAATAATGTTGACAACTTTTCTATCAAAAACATTGAATTTGAAAATGAATAATGATCCAAAAGAGTCTACAACAAAATATGGGACCACCATTGACGCGGTATTTTCTAGGTATTTAGAGGATATTAAGTCGCAAACTTATGTTTCTTATTTCAGTTATCATAAACCTATAGTTTTAATGATAAATATTCCTGAATAACCAACAGCTACTGTAAGATAATAAAACCCACATGTATTGTAAAATAATAAAAACATTTTAAACAATATTAACTTTTTATTTATTAAATAATAGAAAAATTTGTTTTCTTATCGGTCACCACGCTCAAAAAGTGTAACTTGAATTAATATCAAAGAAAAAGAAATACTGCATGAATAAAATAAATAAATAATTATAATTGCATAAGTTGATACAAAATGATATGCAATAGCTTTACCGCGGCAGTCCCCGAGTGCCACACGTATTTTTTGAAATAGTTTTAATGTCTGATGTGTCGGTATTTAGATCGTATTTATATCGTTTTTCCCTTCCTTTCATTTTAAACAATTCTATATTATGTTTTACGAATATACACATAACAAATACATATAAGGATGGCAAGGGTAGTATACTTTTTTAAATAATGGCTTGCAACTATCTAGGTAATATGCTCCACACAAAGATCTTACTCGTAAACACTTTCTTTGGGCTAAGAAAACCTTATCAGCATCTGATGAGTTGCCCCATATTATTATTCCGTAACAGATTTGCGACGATACATAACCGTTATAGGCTGCCGTTGCTGCCGCCTCAGAGACGGTTGCTCGCAGACGATACAAAATATAATTAAATCGATGTAGCTTATTACAAAGGGTATTAATATGGGCTTTCCAATTACAAAACTTATCATTCTTAATTCCTAGAAAAACTGCACTTTCCGTTTCATTAAGTTGTACTTACGCCATTAAAATCGGCAGATAATCTAATTGGTTTTGCTATTATAAGTTTGAAATTAAACCAGTTGTGTTTTGGTTAAGTTAACTTTGAGATTATTATTTTCTAACCAATTTGTTACATTTGTTAATGTAGGTACATGTAATAATATTTCTTAGAGAACCATCTGTATTTTCTTTAATTACTATGGTTGTGTCATCTGCAAATAGTATAGTGTCATTTTGTGTGGCGCCAGGTAAATCGGTGATGTAAAGTAAAAACAAATACGGCCCTAGTATACTACCCGATGGCACGCCGCATGTGTTAATGATGAACGGCGAATTATACGTTTTGTTAAGGTTTTTAACTATTTTTGTAACTTCTACACATTGTCGCTGCCCATTGAGATAGCTTTTTAGCCAACAGTACGCTTGCCCTCTTATACTGTATTTAACTATTTATATTACTTTAATAGCAATGTTTCATGGCACCCTAGATCCATAAAGCCATCCAGGATCTAGATTTCTGCTCATTCTATGCATTCGTGTACATACACACAGAAAACATAGAAAAGCGGAAGTGTTTACCGTGACACCAATTAGTAGGTATAGGTATCGGGATACAAAGTATCAACTCAAAATATGTGTAATAATAATTTGACTGGATTACGTAAATTGTAAGAATATTAATGTAAAATACCAGACCAAGATAATATAACGCATCGCGGCTTAGACATTGCCGAGATTCATTGTTTATGTGGAACCGATAAGGGCAATAACAATAAGCCTGCACTCGGTCGGTATTCATCTTTGTGCACTTAAATGTCATTGTCTCATGAGAGTAATTAGTAAAAACAATGCAAGTAAAGTTTTTGAAGCAGGAATTTCTAGAGCTGCTTTCAATATTATCATTTTAAATTGCCATAATTTTTATAACGATACCCTTACCAACAACTCATACCTATCCGTAGTCTGCACGTGCAAGGCCATTTTTTTGTTTTATAAACGAGCCTTTGTTAATATGAGCACGTCGGCTCCAAAAGCTAATCCTAATAATTACCTACCTACTAGATGTGGAAACTAGGGCTCCTGATATCCGTGATGTACACCGATCCGTAGCTACGTGTTCTTAAGCCCGGCGGTACTAAGATCACGAATTTCACGAACACGCCAAGGTACGTACCTCGTACCTGCGTTCGCGTACGGATTCACGTGACACGCCGTGACACGCCATGATACGTAGCCCGTACCTGCGTTCGTGCGCAGAGCTTCGGGCTCGGTTCCATTGGGAACTTACTTATCGCACGTCTCGTAGGTTCGACACGCCCGGGAGAAATATAAATAAGGACTAAGGTATTATTGAATTGAGTTACCACGTAGTATATTGAATACGGGACGAACGGACAAACATTTACTTGTGAATTAAACTTAGATTTTATTTTTTGCATGAATATAATAGTTATATCTAAGTAATTTATGGGGATATTCTGTTTTATGTATAACCAGCTATTGATTTTCGTCAAAACTAGCGACCTGCCCGTTGAATTGCACTTATATAAATATAAGGTGTAAAACTCCCTAGTACGTATCATTATAATTATGAACTTAAGCAACACTGTGCTACTGGTTGTTATTATTAAATCAAGAGACTTTTTTTCTGTTAAGTATTAATGTAATGAATGAAACGTACTAGTAAAACCTTTGTACTATCAAATAATATAACGAAGCCTAAATATAAAGAAGGCAACCCTAATCCTAAGAAACAAAAGGGTAAAATTCTGCAAATCATCGGTAGGTATGATAAAGGTAATACAGGTAAACAAATTCAACAAAAACATGTACGGGGCCACAGAAAAAAAAGTACACAGCTGCAGTTCTTATCAGTTTCGGACTTTTAGTCACAGCGATAACTTTTCAAGTTTTTAAGAATATTCATGCTCATTTAACATATAGTTTCTAAACCATTTCTCAGTCCTAATAACAATAATTTGTGTCATGTTAGGTATTTAGTGGTAATTTAGGTATTCTTTTTAACTCGAATAATCTTTTCAACACACTTGCTCGTAACGAGGTTCTTATCGTACCACTTTTAGGCTCATAATCCAAGATATTAAACACGCGTACTTTCTCATTATAATTATTGAACTAGTGTGGTAATGAGATAAACCCATCAAATTCAGTTTGTACCCTACAAGACTAAGTTACGTACGCAAACAATACATTCAAATTATGTCGGATTAAAAAGGTTTTTTTTCAAACAAGTACTTACACTATTTTTAGTCGCATAATAGCTTATGCGCTAAAAAGCAATATCTCCGTATTTAGTTGAATACATGGATTAAAACTTTCAGAATTATTTGATATATGTACAATTTTATTAAATTATTCATTATTTACAATAATTAGTGCTTTAAACATAAATTACAACATTTTTTATTTTGGCTGTTTGGCGGGCCTTTCCTTCAAATATGCGCGCGTAACGCGATTCGAAAAAAATGCGCTCCAATGGCGCGCCGCGGTAAATTGTTTACATAAAACATTTGTGACCGTCTTCTCGCTTAATTCTTATGATAAAATGCAACAAAAAGAGAATTAGAAGTAAAACTATAACAATATGTGGATGAAATCTCTGGAACCGCAAAACGCGAGTGTTACCATGAAAATCTAGTTGATGTAGTGATAAATATACCTACTTATTTGCGATGTTTGGGCCTTAAGTGGATCTATTGGTTGAAAATATAAAGTATTGTCATCAACCGACGTCGAAAAGGCATCGCAAGAAGCTTCATGTAGTCTATAAAGGTCAGTCAAACTCATATGCCATTTATAATTCTGACGTAATTCTGACAATTCAGTTAACGTATTTAACAAAAGTTAATAAACACGAATAAAATTTTGATTTTTACTTACAAGTGTGTTGAAAAATGTCGTATGAAACGTGTGTGCATGGTGTACACATCGGCTTCCTTATTGCGCACTCGCTTTTAGCTCGCGCGCACAATATCGACTCGTGTATAATGACCATCATAGCACACGTGTATCACAATGTACTATTTGAGTGATTTGGAATACTATGACATTGCATAGGATTACAGAGGACGGAAGTGACACAAACAACGTTTCCACACCAAAAATACTATTCTAAATACAACACAGTTATGCGTTTAGTCTCGAATATTCTTTTCTTCAAAACAATCCAAAATGAAAATATTTACCACAAATTATCTAATTACTCAAAAAGCAAATTATATCTGTGACACAAAACAAAATGTCAGATTTACATGTTAACCAAGTATTCATAGGCGAAAAAGAATTAACATGAATATTCGTTAAGCTTAGGGCTCCTATAGCCAGGGCTCATATAGCCAGCGCTGCAGAAGGCCTAGTATAAAAGTTGTACGACACTTACTTCTCGATCGCGTTAGCGTATCGAGAGTTCAAATTATGTTTGTCGTTTATTTAAATCATCCGGCAACTTTCATATTTTGACCCCTCGATACGCTAACGCGGTCGAGGAGTTAATGTCGTACAACTTTTATACTAGGCCTTCTGGACTATTTCGGCACATTAAAGAGTACTATTTATTTCTAGATTGAAGGTAATAATGGCATAGGTACTATTATTAGAGTGTTTTATTGTATGACTAACAAGCTAAGCCAACCTACCGGGGTTTTTTTGTAGATAAAAAGTGCAGTTGCACGTGCAGACAAAGATAATAAGATTTGCAAGCGACTTATTACAATGAAACAAACAATATGCATAAGTAGCTTTGGGCTTTACCCTTTGTTCGTGAAGTTGAAAGAAGTGACCGCGATGTTTTGTTTCACAAATTCGTGGTATTTTTTTATTTAATCTGGAGTTTAGAATTTTGCTTTCGCATTCATTGTCATTAGTTACTCCTGACATCACAAATCTTCAATTTATAATTCAGCTGTGAATTTAAAGTTATTTTTGTTGATGTCTCGTTATTTTTTGTTTGTTATTGTTAATGTATGATTAGTGTTACTATTTAACAATGAAGAGAAGTTGGGTTATTTTAGCAACCCGTTTATTAAAGTAGCTATTCAATGTATTTATTATTTGGTTCTTTTCATTTATTACTTACTTAATATTTAAAAGGCCTTACTATTAGAAATAAATTTTAATTCAAAAGTAATGAAACGGAATTAGAGCTATGAATAAAAAACACACGATACATTTTTATTCGTAGCTCTTAGAGACCGCATCGTATCTTCACTCAAGGTCGCGGGCGGACCGAACGGGCGTGTTCTTAAAGAACGTGAAGCCGTGATCACGCCTACACGCATCTACACGGATTCACGTACCCTAATTTCACGTAGCCGAACGTCACGTGCGGAACGGACCAGAAAACCGTAGCAGTGAATCACGAACACGGGCGTACGGCTACGGGTTCACGAATCACGGACACGACCGCGAGCCCTAGTGGAAACTTAAGTGGCGAGTTGGCTATATGTTCAAAGTTTAGTGACACCTCTCTACCCCCAGCCCTCATACTGGTGTTGCTCTCGAGCTCTCTTAGATGTCGCTTTTTGTGGGGGCCCATCTTATGTGGGCGAGTCACCGTTTGCCGTAAATTAAATTTATTACCATTTTGTTAGGCAGACGTCTGATTTTATTCTCTATAATACAGTATTTAGTCAACCACCTTCACCTAATAGACTAGTATATTTTAGTTTCCATTAAATCTCAATAGTCTATACACCCTGGCGGTGCTGCCTCTGCATCCCATAACTCGGGCAGGTGCATCATTCGCTCGGTGTACCCCTTACATTTCATTAAATTGTCGAAAGGGCTCAGCGTATTGGCTTCGGCTCCGCGTACGCCTCCCAAAGGTCCGGAACACAATTGTTCCGTGATGGGAAGACCTACCTATTATGAAGATTTAAGACAAAAGTGTGATATTATTTTTTACTATCGTTGTAGAATTGTTTTTGCTGAATATTTTGTATTTTGATTGTTGTTCACATTGATCATAATATGTACTACGAGTATGTCTAATTTTTTGTTTGTATCCCTACTTTTTATTTTAATTATCATGCACTGTTACTTTACACGCCAAGGGGCCTTACCATGACGTCTTAACGTGATTCAGTTTAGGGCCTAAACTGAGTCGCTGCCATACAACTCAATACAGGTTCCTTACCTGAACCTGAACCTTAACTGAATTGCGTTAAAGGGCATTTTCAGAAAAAAGTGCATCCTTTTAATGAAAATGGGTCCTCAATTATCCATAAAAAAAATTTTTTGTCAGGTTTGTAACGGCCGATACGAAATGTATGAAAAAAATGCGTTACAAAGCTGACAAAAAAAACGGGACACTATTTTTCTTGTTTCCAATAGTACTCGTGATTCTGGTTACAAAAAACCCAAAACTTCCTATATTCAAAAAGAAATGAAAATGGTACCCTATTTTTGAAAATGCCCTAAAACGTTATGGTAACGGATAAGGATGGGTTAGGTCCGCGTGTATTTAAGATCTGTTTCTACGAGTACCACGGATACTCGGATCTAAATTACACGCGAGCCCGACTTGTAAACTTGGCTACCTAAGTTGTTTAATTATCATTGCACGTGCGGTATTAGACGATTTATTCCTATTCGTTCCTACTACAATGGTTTTGAATGTTTTGATTAAATAACTTAACAAAATATCACCTACCGACGTTAGTCGTAAGACTCGTAAGAGATATTCACTAAATTCGTTGAACAAGTTAAATCCGTCAAAATAAACACTACGAATAACTTTAAATCACAACATGCAAGCAAACGTAATGATGTTGCAGTTTCATTAATTGCAATTTTGTTTAGTACCACACTTTTAATTTTCGAAAGCTTAAGAAATTCACGTAATTAATAGAAGTATTTTTATTTATTATAACGTGAATTGAAGTTGTAAGGTATGACATTTTATTTGATGAAATAAGCTAGTTCAATCTAACGGGTTGTTGTGTATTTGAAGAAAAATAAGAAATTATTAACACGTGCCGTCGCGTTGCCGTCTTCGCTTTAATTTGAAAGTGTAAGACGTAGAAACCGCTTGTTATTATTAATACAACTCTAGTGTAACGGCTTATAGTTCAAAATTGATTGAAGTGACAACTATGAAACAAACCTGGGTTATTCTACCTGTTGGACCCAAAAAACAGTGCAAGATACAAATGTCCTAAGTACGAGGTTTTTATATGTCCTTTACGACATTTCTATCGTTCACTGTTGACACGGAATTGTCTTTGCCGATGCCAGCCTCTACTGTTATTAGATATTGAATCTAATTTACTTACACGTAAAGAGTATAATCGTTTGTTATAATAAGGTTAACAGTAACCTAAAGAAAACCCCAAACAAAAACCCTATCGGGATTGGGTTTTGCAGTTAACCGGGTTATGGTTACTGTTACAGCAACATTTCGCTTACCGTTTGTATTTGGTTACTGAATGTTGCTGTTACAGTATCATTGGGTAACAGATATGATTAGGTAACCAACTCGATAGGCTTAAGCCTAAAGAGGGGTTTTCCGGTCCCTGCGTTAGACCCGTTTGATAATTATGTTTAAAGAACTATTTTAGTTGCTTTGCGCTGTACTTTCTCTAGCAAAGTGATGTCTTTTTTTAAGTAGGGCGACCATATGTGAAAAGCATATCCTAGTAAAGGACGAAGGTATGTCTTGTATATCTTAATAAATAGATCCTTAGTAATAACGTGGAATGCTTTCCGGATCATGTACAACATGGAATTTGCTTTTTTCGTCATAATGATGATTATATGAGTGTCCCATTTCAAGTCATGCGAGACAGTGATGCCTAGGTCTTTTTGAGTGGCTACTGCTTGTAGGGAAACAGACCCAATGCGGTAATTAAATTTGGGATTTATTTTCCCTATGCTATATGGATTTAAGTTCTATGGAGAGAAAACCGTTTAGAGAGATTAATATTATGCAATAAGTACCAGAATCTCTCAGTAGGAGGTCTTAGTCTATAAATTTAGAATTGTGCCGTTCAACCATAGCAAACGAGTTGTCATTTAAACCTCGGCGTCATACGTTAAATATGGTTTGTTTTGCTAATTTATATAATATATATATAATAAATGGGCATTCCAATTTTCGTTGTACCCGTTGTTTAAGAAATTGTTAAAGAGAAAATTAAATTAGTCCGTTTAGTTACGTACTTTTTAATGGATAAAAATATAAAAAAAACGTTACAAACCGGATATTCTAACAGTGCCAACGAGGATAAAAAACTATCCAGTTTGTTGCGATTTCTTATTTAACATCAAGCATTGAAAAAGTGCGTAACTAAACGAACTATTTTAATATTTTCTTTACATGTTTCTTACAACGAAAAATGGAAATGCCCAATTTAAACAATCCTAATGTTAAGGTTACATTTAGTTTTTGGGATTTAAATAAGTCTCAACATATGACAGTTTTGATTTATTTACCTTTGCTAGTTATACATTGGTAAAAATATTAATGCTATGAAACAATTTGACTTAGCATTTGGTTGTCACAATTAATTCATCAATAGTGGTTAAACTAGATGTGTGGGTTTAAGTTCACAAGCTGATGGCCTACTGGGGCCCTGCCGTCCAGTCGCCGGGACCTATTACAATAATGCTTGTGTATATTTAAAGAAATATTTAAAATATGCAAAGCTTTATAATTAACCAGTAGTACTTTATCTTATGTGTCTAAGAAATAAATCATTTACTTAAATATTTTACACTTGATCATGTTAAAATTACAAGAAAAAATGCTATTTCTTCCAGCAGCATTCCTGTTACAAGAAATTATTTTCCAAATAAAGAAATTATACTATATAATTTTAAATACGAAATGAGATAATAAAAAAGCAAGTCTAATAATTTTTCCTTCAGCAATAAACAAAGTGATAAGAAAAGTGGATGTATTACTACGCCTTGACTATCCTCTGTTCATAAATAAAGGAATACAGATCACATACCTAAAGTACAGATGGTAAAACTAGCCCTAACAATACCAAAGCAAGTTTAACTTTTTAAAGGCCACAATAATTTAGGTAATATGATAAATAAATGGGTGTCACCCGTTACATGGGTTTTAAGAGCCAAAGGGTTCTTAAAAATGATCCTTACAAGTTCTTTTCACCCAATCTACCTTGGTGAAGGTAAATAAAATAGGATATTAAATAAATGCACGAAACACTGATGAATGGATAACTCTTAGCATAACCTGACTTAACTTCCAACACAACATAATTATTAAGACATTGGTAAGGATGCTTACAAACCATTTAACCTATGAAATGTAAAGAGTGGTTCCGAGTAGATTGGGTATGTTGAGACATGGCTGATGAGGAACTAGAAGGTGCTTCCTTCTGGGGGCTGTGAGAGCTTCATGTTCTCTTTCAGTGTCATGAGGCGCCGCAGCTCTTGCAGCACTGTCTTGATGGTGTAGTCTCGCTGCCACCGTGCCAGAATGGGCACTTGTCTATTGTCCACCTGCATAAATTTAACCATATTTATAAGTGCTTTCTGTCATGTTAGCTTGTAGTCAAAAACTATTTGCATTGGTAATTAGCTGAGAGTTTGTGACACATTCCTAAAAGTAGGTACCTGCATTAAAAAGGAAATCATCAAAAAGTTGAAAATATAACTTTATCCTGCCATAAAAGCATGTTTAATAATTCTTACAGACTAATGTTAAAAGACCACACGCATTATATATTAATCTTGCTTGATGTCCAGACAAAATAAGTAAAGATAGATGCTACACGAATGCCCTCAAGTGTTAAAGGATGTCAACAATAATCTTTTGGTCTACTGCAAAATAAAAAGACAGAGCTGCACTGGTCATTGTGTCCAGTGCTAAGAATGGGATTACAGGCAGTGATATAATTATGTAGAAAATTTCCAATGGATTTTAGGATTACTGAAGGTCTATCTTATTACTAGGCTAATTGCCTACAGAGCCCGAGGAAAACCGACCCGAGGTGCAAGGCTGACAATGGTCACTATCACAGATTTCTAGCACTACTACTGTTGCATTGCCATAATAAGCAGGGCTAAAAAAGCTAAATACAGACAGGCTTTGCACACCCATAGTGAGCCAAGAATGGTATATGTAATAACAAAATACAAACCTTGGTTTTCCTAAGAGTCACAGTATTTGTTTTGGAACAATTTCTAGCACACCTTGTATGCAAAAGAAGCAATGCATTTTTTTAATAGCAATTTTTTACTGCTTAAATAAACTTATTGGATCAATTTTACATTAGGTTGGTATTAATATGATAAGTATACTCACAAGTCCAGTCTGGCTATTGACACAGTTCATGTTGATCCTAGAGATAAATCTAGCAGTTGGGGGTTCATCCGGGTACCGAGTACCACATTCAACTTTTAGTGAATACATCCTATTTTCATATGGGGTCTGCAAAGTGAGACAATATTTGGAACAGTGCATAACAAATGAATATTATACAAACTGGTGTTTGAGCTGCTTCATGATTAACATAGTATTTGTAGTAATGACAAAATAAATATACATGACTCATCAGTAGGGTTGCCAACCGTCCCGCTATACGCGGGACGTCCCGTTTCTGGGGGTCTTGACGACGCGTCCCGCAAAGAGGCCGCGCGGGACGCCGATTGTCCCGTTTTTAGACCATACTGGATAATAAGCACAAAAAGGAACGGTTTACTGTGACTCAGAGCCAGTGCATGACAGTGAATCTATTTTTTATTAAATTTAATCTAAGAAGATGTAATTTAGCTCACTACTTACAACTCTTACTCGTAACAATGCTTTATTAATGAGGCAAAACACAAACTATAGGTTCTTTTGCAATATGGGTGCATATTCGTAAATGCTAAGTTCATATCAAAAATACTTTTTAATGTTTGTTTTAAAACGTATATGCTACAAGTAATATGCAAAAAAGACACAAGATACGACATTGATACGGTCGGCTTCATATATAATTCTATGCATCTCTATTCAATTTTGACCCTTCTTCCCCTGTAATAAGTTCAAAGTGTATAGATATTCATAGACGTGACTGTACAGTAACCAAACGATAGGCATACCAAGGGATCACAACTATACCTACAAAGGGGCTACTCAGTCATACCAATAGCTCGATATCCACTACTTACACGTTCCTCTGTACTCTCAGTCTCTCATCATTATAAATATTCTCAAAGCGCAGAGCGACATGTCCGCTAACCATCAGCTCTGCAAGCGTACCTAGGCGTACTAGCGACGCCGACTTCACGCCGCATATTTTATAGCGAAATTTAGAGTGATTTGAAGTGATGTTTAGAAAAAAAAACTCTGAATACACAATTTATAAATTTTGTATAGAGTTTGAACAAAATTTTACAAATGTCTATTTATTTGTGTAAAAAGTATCTGTTTAGCCAGATAACTTGGCTATTGTTCGTGTATTTCTACCAAAATTTACCAAACTTAACATTTCTTCAACTTAATAATTTTGTGTGAAAATGTTCAAAAGTGTTTCATTTTCTCCATAAAAGATTGCATAGGTACTTAACAAGAAAACATTTTTTTTATTAAGATTAAATAGCAATAAGGTCGAAAACCAGATTATACGAAGATAGTAGATGTTTGAAGCTCGCTGAGCTAAAAATGGTAAAACAGTTATAAGAAAGTGGTGAATTATTCAAAAACTAACTATAAAATTGAAAAAGTATTTCATATAAAAATTTGAAAAGTATTTAATTTAAATTGAAATGATCTTTTAATTTTGTGTATACATGTAAAATTGTTCTAGTAGGTATAAAAAAAATTATAACTATAAAAACTAATTGCAAAAACTTGATCTAAATCGGCTTAATACTCGTATCTATAGAAGAAATTTCTTCTTCTTAAGAAAGTTAACCCGGTAATTTAGTATACCTTTCAATACGTTGACACTTGACAGTCCGATACACCTTATATAAGTCGGTTGAAGGCGTCCCGCATTTTGTAGCCAAATCCCGCATGTCGACCCCGAATGTACCGCAAATTTGTACACTACGGTTGGCAACCCTACTCATCAGTGATCAATACCTATGCACTATACTATACATGTAATTGAATTTCCTTTTAATTTATGTATGTAATGTATATTTCGAATATATAAATGTAAGTATGTTGACAATATTAGGAAAATTATTAACAAATATAATATATAACCTCAAACAAGCAATAAGCTGCTTAGCAACAGTAATAGATATTTAATTATATCAGGGTATTTGATGTTTTATCCTTGTAAATAGTTCTTTGTACTTAACACAGCATTCTTGTATGAACAATATTTTAATTTAGCTTATATAAACAAATGAAAAAATTACCCTAGGGGGGCCAATTATCATGCCAGTCCAGTGAGTAAGAGTCATATCATCATCGCTTTCGAGTCCCCAAGAAATTGTTCCATCGCCCACTCCCTTCTGACCTTGCTCAAGTTCTTCCAGAAGACGAAAGTTCCTTGGTACCACTGTTTAAGAAAATATTTAGTGTTAGTTAATTACACTAACAGGAAGTATCATTTAACCAAAATATCTAATTTCCATTTGATTTTTTTAGCTGATGGGACTACTATAGTAAAAATAAACTAAATTCATACCAACGCCTGATGACGGATTCGCCATGATCACAAATTTCACCGGCGCGCACTACTGAAACAGCTACTTTGGTTGCCTATTTAATAGCTCCGCATTTACTATACTGAATTCAGTATTATTTTTTAAAATAATTGGGTAATTTATGATGTTCTAATGGCTGAGAATATTTCCATTAATATCCCAATAATTCCCCAATCAAAGAAAAGAACAGGGTGACGGGAAGCAATTTTGCTGACTTTGACAAATGTCACTACAGAATACTCTACAGTCTATGGAACGCTAAAGAGGTTTGGCCAGTATCAAAAAAGTAGCTTCCGGTAAATATTTTTTTATATGACAACACTCTTTGTAAATTCGATGTTGCGTCAATCAATGCATGACGCAAGCCTGCGAGAGCGAGAAACAATTACATGATAGAATGAGAAGACAACTGTAAAAAAATGGGTTCGCTAAAGGACTCCTTCACATTTGGAGACAAAAACCTGGTTGCTTGACACCGTGCGACAAAATATAATTAATTTGATATTTAAAAGCATTCAGGTCACGTAATATGCTTTCTATTAAAATTATTTGATCCATTCTTAATGTTGTCGTTTATCACTATTTTAAACATTTAAAAAGAAAATTGGCTGCGACAGAGTGACCGTGCGTTTACATGCTCGGGCTCTCGGCCGAATGTTTCGGCCATGTTAGTACACGATGATTCGAGACAGACTATATAGAGAAAACTTAAGCCAGACCAGAGACAATTTAAGTACTTTTTCAGGTAGTTTGGTTGAGTTAAAAGGTGTCTTAATTAATTTCACTTCGGGTAAAGCTATTTAAAAAGTGTCTTAAATAGTTTCAATAACCAAAGCTATTTAAAACACCGTTTAACTCACCGAAACTACCTGAAAAAGCTTAAATTGTCTATGGTCTGGCTTAAATTTTATCTATATAGTCTGTCTCGAATGAGCGTGTACTAGGGTGGGCCGAATCATTCGGCCGAGAGCCCGAGCATGTAAAAGCACCATGAAAATTTTATGGAATCAACCGGCGCGGTAAATCGGGCATGCGATTGGTTTGTTTTATAGCTCGCGGTTGCGCTCCTCTCAGTCCTCTCGGCCAATCTCGGCCCTATGCTTTCTTTCATGCGCGTGTGACAAATGACGTTGGGTTGTTCATTTGGCTTTCCGCTTTCAGTACTACTTTTTATTTTAAAATAAATAAATAATTTCAAAGTGTACAACATCATCCGACGTGAGGAACTGTTCGAAAATGGTTAAAATATAATGTGGTGTGTTGTATTTATATGAAGTGATAGTGCAATTTTGGAGGTAAAATGCCCGCTTCCATTTGCGACCCAGTATCAAGCGCATTGCGTTTGTCTCTTGCCGCTGATGAATCCCAAGGTTCGTCTTTACTGGACAGTAGACTGTATTCTTCCGCAAAAAGTGTGCTCCTCTCAAAGATAGAATTCGAAGAATCGGGCGATTATCAAAGCAATGTTCTCGAGGGACTGAAATCTAAATACGTGGTCATCCGACCTAAAAAACCAGTGTTGGATAGTAAACTACACAAAAAAGACGGAAATGTAGGCACCCAGACATCAGGTAATTGCTTATCAATTGATTTGATGTAGAATTTGTCAATAGGAATGTTTGTAATCTGCATGTGTGATAATGATAAGAACGACGTTGAGGTTATATTTTGTGATTGGTGTCAAACTGTATATTTACTATAATGTCGACTACCAGTACTGGCAGCGAATAAATCTTCTGTTAATTACAGTAACTATTGAATTTAATTAGTTATAATCATAATAAGGATCTGCAATTTTGTTGTTGGTTATTTTTAGAAGGAAACAAAAGTGAAGATGGCTTACCAAAGCCAAAGCGTGTGTTGTTTCCTGTCGAGAAGCTTCAATTGGGATGGCAGGGTTCCTGGTCAGCAGGTGCTGGCATGCAAAATGTCGGGAACACCTGTTACCTGAACTCCACGCTACAAGCACTTTTTCATGTTCCTGCATTTGCAAACTGGCTTATTTCGGAAGGAGCACATGCGGAAAAATGTAATCAAACAGGTAAGACATAAATATTACTGACTATAACCATATTGTGTTGTAAACATCTGCTAAACATATTTATACTTGTAAATGTTGTTTAAAATGCAAAGCCATACTTTATTTACATTCATAATAATACAATACACCTTAGTAAAATATTGTTTTAATGTTCTTTAATCTGATTTATAACTAAACAGAAATGTTTTACAGTATTACTAAATTTAATTCCATTAAAAGTGATCTTATTTTCATAACACTCATAACATTGTTGCTTCCTTGATCTCTTTATAGAGACCAGAAATAATTATTATCATTTAATATAATATTATCATAAATATATTGTCATATTTCAGAAGCTTGTGTCATTTGTGGCATGCGCGCAACACTGATAGCCACACAGAAGAGTGGTGGAGCCCCCATCAAACCGTGGCAGGTTTATTCCAAACTAAGAATCATTTGCCGACACCTGACACCCGGTCGACAGGAAGATGCTCATGAGTTTCTGAGGTATATTCTATAACATTCTTGTTCATTTTTAAGTTCAGTTTACTATAGCCAATAAAACTGGATTTTAGAAGTGGTTTAGGTTACCTTTATTAACATAGGCCACAACAGTCGTGCAGTTCCTTAAAGGAATGTCCATAAAGAAAATAATTTTAACGTGTGAATAATTATTGCATAGGCATTGTCTGTTTTGAAAATAGGTTGTAATTTTACTACATAACAACTTTCTTGATCATATCTCTAATACTTGTAATTTTTAATAATATTGTATGTGACATTATGGTAACTGGGTAACATCTGGGTGTTTTTAATTGTTGTTGTCCAAAAATTTCTTATTCTAAATTTCCAAATCTTGGGACCCTTTTTTTTCTCCTACTAGGATTGATGACATGACATGACAAATGTTGAATTTACCAAATAAATGATTTTTGGGTAACCAAAAATGAAATCGCCTATCTGCATCACAGATGCAGGTTTTCAGGAACTGATCAATACTAGATTTGTCATTCATTACATTACATATATCTTAATAGACCAATAAAGAATTATAATCATGACTTGTTAGCTGTCAAAACCTTCAATGTTCACTCATCCACCTACAAAGCTGGCCATTTATTTGTGTGTATTATCACAAAGATTTGTTCCTGGGTTATGGACGTTTTCTATGTAAACATGTATGTATTTATCTATATATTGTCGTCTAGTACCCATAGTACAAGTTTTGCTTAGTTCAGGAACAGTTCAATCTGTGTGAGATTGTCCCCAAATATTTATTTTTATTTTATCTTAACCCTATTCCAGGTATCTTGTGGAAGCCATGGAGAAATGTTACCTGTCACGGTTCATCAACTCTGATAAACTGGACCAGTACAGTAAGGAGACAACACCTTTGAATCAAATCCTCGGTGGATACCTGCGCTCCACAGTGAGGTGTCTTGCGTGCCATCACCTCTCCACAACTTATCAGCATTTTCAGGTAGAGTTCAACTTCCCTCTCCTGTTTTATAAAAAAAGATGGAAGAGAGACACCTGCTGTGTTAGTGTGCCGTGCCTAATACTATTCTAAATTTATTTTATTAATTAACTATTTGTTAACAATGTTCCCCTTTAGTTAGTCTAACAACTCTAAAGACAGAAGAAGTAATGTCTAATACTTTCTATACCTAAGTATTTTACAGGTCTTTTAAAATACGTTTAGGTTTATAATATGTTTATTTATTTATTTCAGGACCTATTATTAGATATAAGGAAGCATTCTACGTTAGATGAGGCATTAGACTCATTTTTTTCAAGAGAAAGGCTAGAAGACTTAGGATATAAATGTGAAGCATGTAATAAAAAGGTAAAACTTTAATTCAATCATTTCAATATATCATAAAAAAAGTAATAAATCCTAATTGTTTGCTGTGCATGCTTTAAAATTATTTAATGGAGTGAACATGTTATAATCTCTTTTTAGGTATCGGCGACTAAACAATTTTTCGTCGAGCGTGCACCAATGGTGCTGTGTATAGCCTTAAAGAGATTCTCTTTGGTAGGAGGCAAATTATCCAAACATGTGCAATTTAGGAAGAAGATTTCCCTTAACAAATATATGTTTAACAAGAATAACCATCAACAACTGGTAAGTTACCAATTCATTGTTTGAATGTTCTCGATACAGAGATAAAATTTAACTGAAATAAGCGACTATGTGATCATATACTTTAACAGACGGTTTTGGGTTTTTTTATATTTTTTTTATATCGGCTTACTAAGAACATTTGTTGTTTTGCAGTCATACAAGCTGGTGAGCTTGGTGACGCACCTGGGCCCCGGGCAGAACTGCGGGCACTACACGGCGCTGGGGCAGGCGCCGGGCGGCCAGTACTGGACGTTCGACGACAGCTCCGTGCGCGCCTTGCCGCTGTCCGCCGTGCTCGCCTCCAACGCCTACATCATGTTCTTCGAGAAGGACGACGACGCGCCCGTCTACGGGCCGCAGCTCCCCGACAACCTGCAGCGGGACAAGAGCCCGCTCAAGCTCACTTTCTACCGCGACAATAAGCCCAACAGCACCTCCACCGAACTCAAGCTCGACAAACCCATCATCCTCAACAGCACCTTGAGCAAGGCCGAAAGCTCCGACTCCAATACCGAACCTTGGGTGCTCAAGCAGAATGGAGAGGTAGAAAAAGTCGCACACCCTCCAAAAATCGTGATTGATAAAACGGGAGGCAACAGAATAAGCTTCGTCGTGAAAAGTCAAAACGGCGACGACGATTTCGCTCCGCGGCGACACAAACAGTCGAAGAGCGAGCCAGATTTCAGAGCTGTCGCTAGAGGTAATTCCCTCGAGAAGTCTCCCGCCTCCACCAGTAAATTAGTCAAAGCGTCGAAATCGCCCCTAGAGAAACTAGAGGAGCAGATGAATAAGAACGACTTCTCGAACCAGATTTCGCGAAACGGAAATGGGAATTCGAAATTAGTCCCTTACGACTCGGAATCGAGCGGTGACGAGCGAGGCTCGGACAAGGAGGACCGCAGGCCTCGCCGCGAGGCGCCCGGGCTCGTGCTCAGCACCAAGGCGGGCCACAGCGTGTGGACCGTCTCCAGCGAACAGGGCGGCCCGCTACTCGGCCCCAGCTTGAACGGTGTCACCAATAAAAAGTAAGTAGAAGTTCAATACAGGTTGTCTAAAATATAAACTTATGACTACTGTTTGAAATACTTAGTTCATAGAAATTATTATAAATTACTTATTTAGTTCTAATGTTAAAGTGACAAAAATTGTTATAAGTTTACATTGAAAGGTTACGTCTATCACTAAGCTGACCCTGAATATTTTTAAACCATTTTTTGGTAAAGGCCAATAAGTTCAATAATCAAGACCAATGTCGTAACAAATAAACTAGTTTTCGGATAGGTTGGCTTAACTAAATCTTAAAATTGATCGAGCATCATTACCTTTTTAAGGTATATCACTTAAAACAATAGGGTTATATCTCACTTAAAGCTTTCCTACCATCAATGTATAATGTCATTATATGTGTTCAGAGTGAAAGAGGCGGAGGAGAGGAGGACGGAGAACGAGCCGAGCCCCAACACGAGCGTGAGCAGCATGTCGCCGCTGTCGGACCGCAGCTCGCCCGCCGCGCCGGCGCCGGCGCCCGCCCCCGCCCCCGCGCCCGCCCCCGCCCCCGCGCCCGCCCCCGCCCCCGCGCCCGCCACGCCGCTGGCCGCCGCCGAGACCACGCGCCATCTCAACGCGCTGTCGCATCGCGGCTACGGCGCGCCCGTCAACACGTGGAACGGGACGCACAGTGCCATGTCGAGACAGGTACGGGAAATAGATTAGTCTCTTTGTATTTCGTTTTTGCAAACACCATATTTTAATATACAGTGTGGCAAATTTTTATGGGCCCTGAAGAGAAACGTGCCTTATCCTTAAGTTGGCTCATCTTACTTAAAGGAAACATTCCCTTATTTTTAAAAAGAAACAAAACTGCATTCTAGGATGTTTAAAAATTCATTTGTCTCATCCTGGGATCGAACCAAGTAAACATTTTGAAGATAAAAACTTGCTATTTTTATTTCACAAATGGTTAAGAGCCCAAATATAAATTCAGCCGATGTAGCTCAACTTTTTGATATGAATTTTCATATTTACAATAACATTTTTACACGTTTTGATACAAATCATAAAAGATCATTTCAATGTGAAGGTGTAAAGTCAGTTTTCGAAAAATCCACCATTTTATAACAGCTATTTTAGCATGTTTTGCGCAGTGAGCTTCAAACATCCATCCTATCTTGTGTTCGACCTTATTGCTGTTAAATTTTAATCAAATATTTTTTTATTGTTATTAAGTAAAAATATTTTAAATTTGGCAAATTTTGATAGAAATACACGAACATTGACCAAGTTTTCTGGCTAAACAGTAATTATGTTTACATATATAAATATGCAGATATAAAGTTTACTTCATACTCTATACAAAAACTATAAATTCTGTATACTTATCTCTAGTAAATTTTTACAAAACCACCACTTCAAATTACTCTAAAGAGCGTTATAAAATAATCGGCGTAAACGCTGCTTCGGCAGTCTGCTCGCTGAGCTCGATGAGAGTGGACGTATCGCTCCGCGCTTTGAAAATATTTGCCATTAAAAGAGTTCAGAGCCACGTGTTAATAGTGGATAGCAAGATATTGGGTGGCTGAGTAGCCCCTTGTATAATTGTGATCCCTTGGGAGGTCTATTTATTAAGATATATAATTTTGACGATCTGATGTAGTCTAAGTTGTAAGTATACCGTGATCAGTGATCGCCAAGTTTTGATCCTTTGGTAACTAAATTAGTACCTATTAAGATATTTGTGAGATGGTCCTACAGTTGGGAACCAATACTTTACGTACTTTAACTAGTGAAAACAGTATTTAGTTATAGGGGAAACTGTTGTAGTTTGATCACAGCTTTACACTACTCTATATGTAAATAACTAATTAATCAGTATTTGGTGTGATCATTGTTAAAATTGATTTCTCAGGATCCAAAACGCTCCTTAATATGAATAGATATAATATTGTCTTCTGTTACGGCGATTGTTATTCATTGAAATTAAACACTTTAGAACGGATTAATCGCGTTTATTAACACCATGATCCGTACCGAACGTAGGATCATGGTGTTAATAAACGCGATTAATCCGTTCTAAAGTGTTTAATTTCATTGAATAGATATGTTTTGTAAGTTATAAACGGCAAGGCTTTAAATACCGGTAATTTCCAGAACCGGTATTGTGACCTTGAACCATATATAAGACTTGGTACCGACTCTCTGTTGTTCCAGGCATTACTTTCAGTTATCCAGTAATTGGAGTCGCCTTCCTCTCATTTGTGCAAAATCACTTTATTTCTATGCCATTTTTTTTAGAAATTTACTACAAGTGTAAAGTAAAGATTTTAAATTATAGATTTCATTATGGCTGGACGGAAAAAAAACCGTGACTTTTGCACAGTGAAGAGAAGAAAAAGTTTAATGGACCCAATGATGCACGTAAAAACGCTGCATTGCCAGTATGGCAACAAATACGGACAGGGTTTGTAAATCATAATAATTTCCATTATTTTAAATAAAACTTGAGTAAGATATTAGATCAGTTAATTTTTTTCGGAAATGCTGTGTCAAAATAAACTTGATAAATCCCAGGACAAACCCATTAACGATATTTTATTAACTTCTAGTTCTGGAGAGTTTCAAACATTTTGATTCATTATTATGTGACATTATCATGTGACAAATTCAGTTACTTCAATGTTTCTAATTGTTGTGTTTAGGAAACGCAAATTAGTGACCTGTGTGTCATACCCAGAGGACTCCAAGAATCACGAAGCGTTGGGAACCACACTTGACGAGGTTGTTAAACTACATTACACACACAATATTCACAAAAAACAAAACAAATATAATTTTCTTACACCACGTACGCGAAGTAATATTTAGTTGGAGTTCTGATGCAAGTATCAATAATGTTTGGTCCGCGCGTCAAGCCAATTGCATGGCAGCGTGCTACAGACTATGAATGCGCGCTCCCGTTCGTACTAACAGCAGCAACTATGCCGTTCGAAGAGGATGGCGATAATCAGTTTGTATTCCTGATTGTAGTGTGCGCCCACACACACATGCGCGTCAGCGTGCGACTGGTGGTAATAATATCGAAATGCGAGCGAGCGGATTTTGTTCGGGCTCTTAAAGTTAATGTTAAAGAAGTTAAAGATAAAAAAAATCTGAGAGATATTCGGTCTTACACTTATCTCTTGTTAGGATATTGTTTAGGAATATTCAATGTGAGAAAAGCACTATACTTGAAATATCGTCTGGAAAGGCACTTGCAGGTGAAGCCTGACTCCTAAAGTAATACATTTAAACAAAATATTCAGCCTGCAAATCGCATTTTTCCATGTATGCAAGAAAAAAATTCTTGTCTATATGCCTATTCTCGGAAAATATGTTCCTCGACGATATAATAGCGTAAAGCTATTAGGCGTATACGAGGGCTGTATTCATGCAAATCTACCGTTATATATGTCACCGTAGAATTGTGAGTACCGTTAGTTATACTAATGTGAGAGATGTAAACAAACGGATGGGTTAGATTAGGTTAGCTTATAATATCCCTAGTCAAATTATAATCTGTCGGGAGTACACAATTTAACGGTGACATATACACCAAAATGAAGCATATTTCAGTGCTTATTCCTGTTGGCAAATAGTTTTTATAAAACGATCTCTTTTATTTTAATATTCAGTTTACTTCAACATGTTCAACCATTACCAAATATGAACGATTGACGGATTTTGCCACGCTAAGCACACTACTTTGGTGTCGCAATATGAGTATTATTCATTGATCGAAATGTTTGATTGTATAGATACTGCTAGGAATCCTCATTAGGAATCATTTCTACATATAGACGGTATTTAACGTGCAAAAATAATTATGTGTCAAAAATGATCCAAGTCATATATATTACTAAGGATTCCAGATATTTAAAAAAAAGGTACATGAATATGCAAAACAATAAATCAATATATTTAACATGAAATAAAGCAGAATTAAACAACTATCTATACCTACTTGGATAAATTTAAGTTCAACTTTCAATTATTCATATAATTTTTAATTCGTTTCAAAAATTGCCAAATTATGCAAGAACTTAAAAACTCCATACAAAACAGCTCTTGGTAATTTTTTTTATAAAAGAAACCCATTAGCTTAAGTCACAAAATATATCATTGTTATAAAATATCCCGTAAATTGGTATAAATCATATTGAAACCGCATGAGTACAGACGGAGCAGCTAACAACTTTCAGAGTAGTCCTCGGACGCACAAAACGTGTCACCTCGTGAGAAAATTGCCGCGCGAAGCACCTCGGTGATTGTCGACCCCACTGACGAAAGCAATTTAAATAATAGTCTCGTTCCAGGTGTTCGAGGAACGTCGCGAGGAGCGCAAGCGCACGCACGAGGGCGCGGACGACATGGACCGCGGCCGCACCAAGAAGCTCAAGACCTTCCATCACTACAACCGGTTCAATAACCGCAACGGATACAACCCCTTCCAGGTTACAAATTATTCATTTTGAACAATATACCAAATTCACCGCGGCTCGTTGTGGATCCGACCATCAAATAAATTCTAATCAAAATCCAAAAGAACAACTCAGAGGATAAAACTTTCGGATTAAAAAAAAATGCCGTTATGAACGATTGACAAGTTGACCCAAATTCACAACTTTGCGGAGACGCTGATGTTCACTTAAGGGAGAGGCGATCGATGCTTACCAACTTCTAACTAACTCCTTAGTTACCATGGTTAACTGCAGACTCGTTAAAGGCTCGGCTACATGAAAACTTTTGTCTTATTTATTTTTTATTACATAGTTAATATATATAAACAAAAAACTTGTTACAGGAGAAGCAAAACAAGCCGCACTGGAGCGGCGGCTTCAAGTACCGCGCCGACCGCCGCCCGCACCACTTCAACAAGCACCACAACAACAAGTACAAGCGATTCAACAGGTGAGCTATCAGCACTAGAGAACAGGCTTGTTTCATTGCGAGCGTGATACGGAGAAATGTCGGAAAAGACAAGCATGCAACCAGGACAAACATGAAATTCATTATTATTTTAAACTTTGCTGCACGTAAAAAAAATGAATAAAAAAGGCGGACTGTCTTCGGGCATTCTCTACCGGTCAACCAGCTATCCAGAAATCGAGGTAGGTGCAGTGAGAAGAAGTAAATTACACAAATAAGGATAAAAACTAATTACCTAACATTACTACCTTAGTTTATACTACCAATGGGTACATACTAGGTACATACACATAATATACCACTAAATACATATACATAGGTACATAGGAATAATAGTAGTTATTGCCATTTGTTTAAGGGCAGTTTAAAAAGAACTGTACCATTTTCTTTCTTTTTTATAGGAATTTTGGGTTTTTTATAACCAGAATCACGAGTACAATTGATTTAAAAAAAAGATAAAGAGTGTCTTTTTTTTTGGTCAGTTTTGTAACGCATTTTTCCATACATTTTGTATGGGCCGTTACAAAACTGACCATTTTTGTTTGTATGGAAAATCGAGGCCCCCTTTTCTTTAAAATGGTGCACTTTTTTCTGAAAATGATCGATACATAACCTTGTAGTACAAGAGACTCAACCAAATCTTTTATTTTTAAAATTACGTTTTTGTTGTCATTTATGGATTTGGTAACTAAATATCATAATGTAAATCATCCAAGGATTTTTAAGCATTTTTATTGAAATTAGTGAAACTTAAGAATAATATCTCTTTAGAAAGTGAAATGTCCTAGGGCGGAAATGCATAATTTCCCACCCGCTTCGCACGTAGCCTGTTAATTGTGCAATTATTGATTATGTATGTTTTGTTGCAGATACAACGGGCACCACTACCCGCGGCACCATTGACCCTGGCTGGTTAGCTTGTGCTTTACCATGTACATATAACGTAACTTTAATTCCTAGTTTAACTTATTCTAAGTCCCTACTATACCGTGTTTCTATAGGTGTCTCCACTAAGTGTAAACAAACATTAACAATACACTTATGATTATAGATAGGTATAAAACACCTTTTTCAGTTTATTTACATTTAGTAATAACCTATATAAATACAGTTGATTAACTATAAACTTGTTGCGCTGCCACTATTATAGTCAAAAAATATTAGAACGCAAAGATGTATTCCAAGTGATAATTTACTGCCAGAGTCAGCCTTATAACAGTACGATCTGTAAAGTTTGTGTATAGTCAACGAGACATACCTATTAGATTTTGTAGTCTATATAAATACATTATTTTGTGATTCATTAATTCAAATAATGTTTTTGCCTCGACAGTGATTAGAATTACTAATCAAAAAATAGACGTACTATTTTCTATCAGTATATACCATGCGATAATTACTTGTCAAATCAATAGCCAATTGTTACCTTCTCGGATGTGCAGTGCACTTTCAAAAAATAAAAAGATCTTTAGATTTCTGAACGCGAAACAAAAGCTGAAACTCAACTGGACTGAAGAGTATTTTTATTATAAAAGACGGCCAGCGTATGGTTAAATTATAAGCATAATTATTATTTACAAGGAGTTATTGTAGTAAAATTTAGTGAAGAATAATTATGTAATTTAAGCATGTGTCTACAATGCCAATAGCGCTATATTTTCAATATTTTATTATACCATCTTTGGTCATGTGCGCTTGTTTTGATTGAGATTGTCGCAATGAAGTGACGTCACGATAGTGAGGTCTATATCGTTTATTGAGTAAAACATTATACAGAAGTGTAGGATTTGCTTATTCGTTGTACATACATTCGTTTTTGTTTTAAATATTCGAACTAGAAGTCTGGCAACTTGTGGGTGTATTGGTGTCGAGTCACTCATAAACATAAAGCTTCATAGACAATTTCCTGGGCAACCGAACGAGTCGCCTTAAAGGTTGCCGATTTTTGTAAATAGTGAAGAACTGAGCTTTTTCGGAGTTAGCGTGAATGGTGAATGAATGTTAACGAAATGTGGCAATAGTAATGTTTTAAATATCCGCCAAATGCGTCGTCCCTCCAGTATCTTGTAAGGAAACGTTGTTGGTTTGCATTTATGGAACAATGTATACCACACCGTACTGCACATCCTTCGTTTACATAATGTTGTTATTTGCAGTACAGTATGGTACGCGTGAAGACCTAAATATGTATTTATTTTTAAACTCAAGTAGAGATAAATATCTATTTGACGTATTTGGAATATTTGACGTAGCCCTGGTGTGGAAAATAAATGTTTTACATGCGTATACGCATTGATTTTGCAGCGTGTCAGAATAAACTTATTGGATGCAACTTTAGTGTTTATTCTTCCAACGAAGGCCAGTCCACTGTTTCTTTTGGACATAGACAAATCTGGTGTATTGCTTCGATCTAACGATTGCTTGAAATACTAAAGCCTATTCTAAAAGAAAACGGCGTTATTTTGGTACCTTAGGTCGCGTGTCAATGAAGACTAATAATACATCGGACTGTTATGATGAATTTAAACAGTGTCTAGGTCTCTATTGGGTTAAACCTTTGACTTTATATGCATTGTACGAGTGTACATTTCTGACAATAACTTCGGCGGAGAGCAAATCGCTTAAAATTCTTGTCAGAAATGTACGCCTTAATGATGTAGTTAGGTAGTCTTAATTTGACCTCAATTGTATAAGGGAAAAAATAGGCGTTTGTAAGATTATCAATGTGGGCTAGACGTAAACATTTTGTAATATTCATTGCAACGCGTAAATGAGTAAAAAATACCTTACAACCACAGTGTTTTAATACTGAAAACCTTTTTTTTTACTATCAATCCAGTGCCGCGGATTCAAAACCCGGCTTGTAACAATGAGTATTCGGAACTTATGTAAGAAAAAATATCGTTTGATATTCTTCAGTTCCTTTTATCCCATATGTGAAGTCTTCCATGCGCTTTGGGCCAGCGTGAGGACGATAGCCTAATCTGTCGTGCATGTGAGGTGACAATTATCGGCCTCCTAGCCTAGTTGGTAGTGACCCTGCCTACGAAGCAGGAGGTCCCGGGTTCGAATCCTGGTCAGGGCAATTATTTGTGTGTTTATCACGAATATTTGTTCCTGAGTTATGGATGTTTTCTATGTATTTAAGTATTTATATGTATCTGTCTATTATATATATCGTCGCCTAGTACCCACAACACAAGCCTTATTGAGCTTACCGTGAGACTAGGTCGATTTGTGTAAGATTGTCCCATAATATTTTTGGTTGTTCTTACATCTGGCGTAAATCACTGGATTGAACTCCATAAACCAAAAATTGTCTCCACTGAACACCATTATTATCCTCGAGTTGTCCCATAATATTTATTATTATATTATTTAATTATGTTCAGCGTTCAGCAGTGGGACAGATAAAGGCTGCAGTGGAAACGGTGGATTAGAAGTCTGAGCCACCGATTATATAATAGTTCTTAAGAACAGATATTTATATCTCAGAGAAAAAGCGAATATAAACCGTTTTGAACACGCAAAAAAACAATTGACGCTCGGCCGTCCTCTCCCCCGCACAAACGCTAGGGTTGCCTACGATTAGAAATATTACATAATACTGGCGCCGGCGGGTGCGCTAGAGTCAGTCTATGCTAAGTTTCCGAGATTTTGATAGCATATACTGTAATAATTTCATAGAAGTTTGACGTTTAAAATAACACTTTCAAGTCTGACAGTTCACTTGCTGAGAAAAGTTAACGTGGTTTGACTCTAGCGTGGGCGGGTTGTGTGGCAGGCCGGTTAACCTTTTCCACGCAAAGATGTATATAGGTATATTTACATCTATATAAAAAAATCATCCCTTTTTTATAATGCCAATCGAAAGAATGGCCAGAAAATTATAATTCTTAAGTAACATAGTATTTTAAACGAAACGAACAACGTGAAATTTAATCATTTTAATCAAATTAAAAACATTAATGAAACTGCCGAAGTCAATTCAGTATTTTTTTTAGAATATCTTTGAATGCAGTATTACTAATTTTCAAAAATAACAAAGTCTTCTTTCAGCAAAATATCCTATCTACGATATTTAAGATACCTTCCCTTCATGTTCCATAGTCTTGGGACGGCCTGTACCTATATCCATGGCAAGCATAGAGTAACACTTATTTAGAGATAAATTATCACTTGAATTTGCATCATGAATAAAGGTAATCTGGAATAAAATGGTGACTCACGTTACTCTTGCCGTGGCTTGACCCAAAAGACTATCGATTCAAGTTCGCGCGTAGAGTTCAATGTCTGGACCCTTTAATTTTTGACGATTCATCGTGGATTTTAGTATCTTTTAAATTGTAAACCAGGCAAAATTTCGAACAATACCCCAGAAACCGACAGTACTCGCTAGGCGGGCAACGACGTGCAACTCAATGCCGCACGCCGCGAACCCGCTAGGCGGGCAAGCGGCGGACGTAGCGAAGATGCAATGCTTGCCCGCCTGGCGGGTACTTTGGCGTCGCGTGTAGGTTATGCTTGGCCGCCTGGCGGGTACTTTGGCGTCGCGTGTAGGTTATGCTTGGCCGCCTGGCGGGTACTTTGGCGTCGCGTGTAGTTTTATAGCTCTTGCCCGACTAGCGGGTACGCCGGTATCTGAGTAAACTTTACGAGAGCCCGCGTGGCGGGTACGCGGTGTCGAAAGTGTTAAAGTATGTGTTTTTTTTACTTAACATAAAACTGGAATTTACAAATCCCTTCGTAAGGCATAAAATAGTAGTTTATGCAACACTGATATAGTAAGGGTTCGTAAAACTTGAGGGTCGCCGTTACAAAATGAAACGAAGTCGAGTTTTGTAATAATAGACCCGAGAGTTTTAAGAACCAATTATAAGCTGTTGCATATCCTAGTTTTTATACGACAGCTAAAATAGCGTAAAAAGCAAAATCTAGAAACGTGGCAGAATAGGGAAGATGTTGTGCCCACTATAGAAATTAAAAAAAAAACAACAGTGCTCATATATCTATAAATCCATAGGAACAGTGTTCTTATGGAATACCATAGACAACGTCACAATGTATACTATTTTAATATCGCTGTCAGTCATCTAATTGACAGATAGAAGTGCTGTCTGTAGAAAAAAATTGAAATTCGTTTCTAAAACATACCTTTTTGGAATATTACGATATTATAACAAAATAAAACAATGAGTCGAAAAAAGAACAGTTTATTTAATACAAAGAACTACCTATATACTATTTACAATGTCCCAATAAGTATAATCGATAACAATATAAACTTGTTACGATAAATCTAAAGAAATATGCGGTTGAATACAGAACAAATACAGTGCCCGTGGAAGAACTAGGATCGGTTTTATTGTCGAAACAAACGGCATCCCAGCTGCAACGTGTCATAGGTAGATAGATACTAGACAACCTGGAACGATGATGGATAAAGACGATATCGGTGGTGAATATCGAATGTGTAGCTCGTGTGTGGATCGTCAATGTGGAACGCTGAGGACGGACGATAAAATCATCCTCATCGTCTTCAAGATAATTCAGGGCCTATACCACGAAAATCGAACGATTGCGGATTTGTATCTCCATCTCACACACATCACTCTTGCATATTGGAGTGACAAAGAGGTTTTCCCGTCAATGCCAATTTTCGATGTTCGTGGTAAGGGTGCCGAAGGGCTATGGTTGCCTTATGGGTGTGTATGTTTTATGGACTATCACGCCATGCGTCACTTTCGCACTTGGTACCATTGTTTTTTGTTAATTAAATGTTTCTTAGGTGCAAATGTATTTGGTAAAAAGATATTCTTACACCTTTGTTGACTGTTTTTCTACGAGTCCAATCAAGATAATTTCGCCCTTATGCAGATTGTATAAGAATTGATAGCATTGTCAGGGTCAAAAGCATCAGCTACATAGATTTTTTTCATGTTTGAATACAAGATTATTGATCATATTGAGAAACTCCACTGGCAAGCATTGGAAGCTATTCCAGGAGTATCGAAAATTCAGCATGAAGCATCTATCTGTTCATTACAGTGATGTGGAGTGAAAAATGTATGTTTTGCATATATACACCATTACGTTTTTGAAGTGCATATGAAACGATTACATACAACGTTATTTCGTACAAATTCCGTACAAACGGTCACATTTTGACTTATTATTGTATTTAAATAAAAGTTTTATCCCACACTCTTTATGTAATAAATCCTTTACACTTTTGTCTATTTGATTGCATTTATAAATATCAATTTAAGTCTTTAATTTCACTAAAAATTACACAACATCGAGAAAAGCTGAAGTGCGTTGGACTGGCAGTGTCACTTTATGTATTCGTCACGAATTTGTTACTTTTTCATAACAATAACAAATTGATTAGCATACATCTCATCCCTTTATTCATAATGAATAAAAAAAATTGAATTAGTGGTATTTTCGACGTTAACTCTAAAAATGCGCATGATTTGTCGCGTACCAAACGTGGAATGCTCCACTTACATACTTGTTAAAAGTGACATCCATGGCGACAGTCGATAAAAACCCGACCATATTAAACTAATAGATCTACTGTCTAGCCGCTGCCATAGCACATGATAACATTTCATATAAGTTGTAGCCGGGTTCTAGGATATCTCCAGCAGTCTGTCAACCCCGAGGCACTTATGACTTAACATTACTATCATGTAAATTATGTATAAATGTCTTAAATTCAAACTGCATTCGATTAAAGCCCCTCATTCACGGCAGTCCGCCGGCGCTCCGGCGTGGCTGGATGTTGCGGACACACGGTGTGCAAGTGGCCCAGCCTGGCAGTCCAATTCGCACTTATTCGTTAAAAGATGCGCAGCGCTGCGTTGTAGCGCATACACTGTACTCGAATTTAAAAAATCGCCGCCATCTCGTATGTCATCTTTAATAATGAATAATTAATATTTTATGCATTGCCGCAATTCTCAATTGTTTATTACTGTAATTTGGTGCAATTCGGACTGCAAGGGGGTGGGCGGAGCTAGCAGGATGTTGCCGTACAGCACGCATCCGGCAACGACATTCACGGTACTTTATTACGTGCCGGAGGTGCCGGCGGACTGCCGTGAATGAGGGGCTTAAGGTTATATTTTGATAACATTTTAACATGATAATTGAGCAGATTTAGGCACATTGCTTTCAAAATACAACGGTGACTTCGAATGGGGAGTTAACAAGTCTCGCCTTTTAGTTGGAAGGCAGAAATCTACATACATACAGAAATTAATTATGTTTGGTATTCGATTCTTAAGTAGTTAGATAAAATGATAAGTTTACCATGCAACTCGATCGCAATCAAAGAAAACAACCTAGCATATGAAGTTGCATAAAAGCTCGAAACAATAATTAAACTTATTTTACATATCACCATCTTAAAGCATTTACCCCAATAACAATATCACTTTTCCTTTGTAAAAGCTACAAGTCACATTTTTACGCGAAATGGGCACGTTTTAAAATTGTAATTTACAGCTTTTACGTCATTTAATACCTACACAGCCTTGCTTGAAGTTACGCACTTTATCATTCCTATAGCATTCATTAGACATAGTGAGCTAGGCTCGCCTTCCTCCAATTGACTAGTAAGGATGGCACTCAAACGATAAGTCTTTCATTCACTCGTAATTAAGCACAAGTGCTCGAAAAATCTATAGTAGCAATTCCTTTCTTCTAGGTCATATTAATTATGTAGTTTTTTCATACCACATCGGTGACACACGAAGTCCCCCGCCTGATAGCAAGCGATCAGCGTAGCTTTTCACGAGTGCAGCGCAAACTAGTTAGGATAACGCTACTTCAAGTACCTACATTATAAGTCCTTAAAACAATCTTAAATAGGTAATTTTAAAAGAAATGGAGCTCTCAATACATGAAACAATGAAAAAACTGAAATTTTAAGTAGGTACAGTTTTACATAAATAAACTAAAGCATTACACTTTTATCACGCATACAAAGAAATGACGTAAAACGCTTATGGCGCATGAGTATTAATAAATTACTGTGTGTATGATTTGTGCATAATTGTGAAAACAAATGTATATTAGGCAGGATTTTACACCGGGCTCACATTTCGACCGCATATGAGAATTATTTTATGTTTATATATTTTATAAAAAGGTTCTAGTGCAATTGAACCAGAACGGAATTCGATACAATACCATCACGATCACACTTTATTCCTTACGTTAAAAGATCACCCCTGTCGAATTTAAGTCTTTCCACCCAATAATAATAATCGACTTTGGGTATGTTTGGACATTCTATTTCGAAAACTTCAAGACCATGTTGTTAAGGCAGTTCAAAATTATCTGGACACACGTTTGTTGTTATGAGAATCAAAGCTTGTACAGATCATTTTGAATACCTAGCTTGGTTAGATATTTATGTTTGTCTATGCCCAACATAGTAACAAATAGGTATGGTATACCTTATCTTATTGCATTAACGTTTACGATTTCTGGTTAGCTCAGTGTATCGCCGTTGGTACGCCTTATATAATACCTGCACATTTATTCATTATTTTCCACAAATAATAATGATGATAGGTTAATTTTATGTACATAGTAAAACGACCTATCCGCATAGTAACAATTGACCATTGTAACGCAATAATGAAAAGACGAATCAACGACACAGTTACAACAAAAGTAATAATAGTCATAGCCACATTTTCTTGAAGTTATCTGTCTGCAGTAGTTTTTTTTAAATTATGTGTGTCCCTTTATTCGGTATGACAAAAATAGGGAGGCATATAAATTAAAAAAAATCCTACAGCAGCCTTGGCTGCACCACATAAATATGTGAGCATTTTTTTTCCTTGGTGACAAACAAGCATATCCTTTTCTATATGATTTTCAGATAATGTAAACACAATAACGACGTGACTCAGAAACAATCTATAGATACGATATTATGTTATGACTTCACTCGATTCGATGAAATGCTTCATTTGTCAAACGTGGTTTTGTTAATTTACATTTTTTAACATCCATCACAAAAATACTAAATGCATATGTATGTTGGATACCCGGAATGCCCTAATGTGTGTATGTAATGTAACGGTACGTAAGACATAAAAGGAGGCGTCCGTCAACATGAAAAAGAGAGCCATTTTATATTTGTGGCAGTAAAATGCATTTTAGTTTATGTACTGCAGGATTTCCTCGACGGGTTGCCCCGGAGCGAACGGTTGGCACATTTTGTGTGGTAGCTGCCGCAGGAGTTTCCGTCTCTGCGCATCGTCGACCAAAGTACGCCACTGTTCGTTTCTCTGTAATAAAAAAAACCGTATATAGTAAACTGGAAAACGCGGTTAATGTAAATACATATATATAAAAACAGATTTGGATTTCGAAAAGAGGAAGGAAAAAATGCTCGAAAACTGGTTACTGGTACAAAAGACTCTCACACTCTTAACTAGGGTTGCCAACCTAAGTGCACAAATTTGCGGTACATTTGGGATCAACATGCGGGATTTGGCTATAAAATACGGGACGGCTCCTAAGGTCTAAATATGTCGTTGACAGTCGAGAACTGTCAACGACTAGGCATATAAAAAAATATCTGGTTAACTTTCTTAGCATTTATTGCATATTAGCATCGCGGTAAATTCAAATTCAACGCACGCGCTAGCTTCAGTCTAGCCTGAAAACGGGACAATCGGCGTCCCGCGCGGCCCCTTTGCGGGACACGTCGCCAAGACCCCAGAAACGGTTGGCAACCCTACTCTTAACGTTTTCGACGCCGTGTCCAACACAAGAGCTTTCACTCGGACGCCACGTCACCGAAGTCAAAATTGAAGTATAAAAATACAAAATACAAAGGCATTTTTTTCATTGCATTTAGGTCTACATAGTAGGTATGAACATACATATCCGTCGTCAGCGTCGAAACGGTTAAAATATATAAAAATGTGCTTACCATAAAAGCATGCGGGTTAAGTGCGATAACGAGAGCATGCTTAGCGCGCGTTAACATGACGTTGAGGCGACCCGCGTCCGTCAGGAAGCCCACGCCGTGCGAGCGAGCTAGCGACACAATGATGATATCTCGCTCTTGCCCTTGGAAACTGTCCACCGTGTTCACCTCCACTGGGTCGGATCTAAATAGAAAATAATGAAGCTATAGTATAACACTTGCGCGCTGAACTATGTGTAATAAATGTATATGTCCCACGTTGGGCGCCAGAAAAGTATGTGAATGCAGGAGTTCAAGTTTAAGAAGTCTCGGGCCTGATATCTCGAGTGAAAACGAGTGCAAAGTGTTTAATTTCAATGAATAAGTACTCAGTTTTGATTTACATTGTTTAGATTTCCATGTGTATTGACTCCTCTACCCAAAGGTTGTCTGGATGAGATCGCTTCTTAGCGATAAGACCGCCTGATGCCTACCAGTGTTTATATGTTAGTGTTAAATTTATATTGTTTTTATTTCCTCGTTGGTGAACAATAAAGAGTACTTATTTGTATTGTATCGTATTGTATTGTACTATATATAAATTATAAATTGAAAGAGATGTCATATACTACAGGAAAAAGTGACCAAGGCCCCCAGTGCCCTGCCCTGCGTTTCAAAAATAAGAAAGGATGAAATTTCGGACTCTGGTCGCCGTGGTCGGGTGGCCTGGAGGTTAGGGCGTCTGCCGCGAAAGCAGCAGGTCGCTGGTTCGATCCGAGCCCTAGGCACTGGGGCCTTGGTCACTTTTTCTGGATTATAGAATAGAATAGAATAGAATACTCTTTATTGCACACCTCGGTACATGAGAAAGAACAAAACATTTACAAGGTACAAACATTTGATTAACACAGAGGCAAACAACAGGCGGTCTTATCGCTAAAAAGCGATTTCTATGATATCTCTTTGAATTTATAATCATGTTTCATGTCATAAATGAAAGTGATTTTAAATGGGAGTTTAATCAAATCATATATTCATTGAATAATTAATTTTTATTTAATATTCAATAGTCAAATATTCTATTCAGACAATAAAAGTGCACATTTAGCTTTTCAAATTTTCTGACGAATTGTTGGACTCATAGACAAACTTGGGGTTTGCGCTATGGCGCGCAGCATATTAGGTGTAAAATTAAGTTATCGTATCCGAAACACTACGCTGCGAAGACTTCTAAGACTCAAATTATGGATGTAGCTCGGAAAGCGACCAAGTTGATGGAACTGGGCGGGTCATGCCTGCAGCATGCCGAACGATTTGTGGGCCATGGCAACCACAGAGTGAGTGCCCCACAACTGTAACCGGAGACCTGGCAGAACCCGTCGGCGATGGCGGGATAACCGACTCCTTTTTAAGAGATTGGCCAGATGTTGCACAAGACCGAAATGAGTGAGCGGGAGAAGAGAGGGGAGGCCTTTGCCCAGCAGTGGGACACAATACGCTAACAATAATAAATGTTGAAAAAGCTCAGCTTTTGTCGCCACGTTGGGTGCCAAAAATGTACGTTATTTTAAAAGAGCGTACAAGTTTGAGCAAATGTTAAATTTAGACGGTAAAAGACGCATATTAAAACTGGAATAATTATCTGACGCGCTGTTACGTTAGAATTTTTTCATGTCAGTAATATCTGGTCCCATGTTGGGCGTCAAAATTATGTATGTTAATATCTTAATCGGTGATCAAGTTTAAATTATTATCAAAATATTATATAAAGATAATAAAGAATGCACATATATATAAGGCTTGAGTGATTTAATGGGAATCATGTTTCGATGTTGTAATCAAAAAATGTTGCTAATAAGCACTTACTGGTCCTGTGTCAGCGCTTTGAGATTCCTCTTGATGAGCTCCTTGTGCGCGTTGTATGGCGTGATGATGGCCATGTTGAGGTTCAATCGCCGCGCTACTTCTCGCAGCGCTATGGCCAGCCGGCTCACGCCCCACGCCTCCATGTCGTTTCCACCCGATGCACCTGAATGTTATATGATTTTAGTTATAAAGGACATAAGGGTTGGCTATGACATGATACTTTGATTCAACAAATATTGTCAGATCTGGGCAACGTGATATTAAATAGCATTTAAGTGGTACCCGTGATTGACGATGAACTGCATCACGCGAATCTGATTCGCTTATACAGAAATCTAACAAAACTTCACGAGAATCGTTTGAGAACAGCCGTCTAACCAGAATACGGGAAATACGAAAGCAATTTTGTCTAAGCCGGAACGGAGCCTTTTACTCGCGATGGCGCGGTCCGAGACACATGCACACTCTACACTCACCCTGCCCCTTGTCGCCGCTGGCCACGGCGAGGATGGAGTAGGGCAGCACGGGCAGCGGCGGGCGCGGCGCGGCGGCGCAGTGCACGCGGCCCGCGTAGAACGTGCGCACCGGGTAGTCTGCGATGGCGCGGTCCGAGACACATGCACACTCTACACTCACCCTGCCCCTTGTCGCCGCTGGCCACGGCGAGGATGGAGTAGGGCAGCACGGGCAGCGGCGGGCGCGGCGCGGCGGCGCAGTGCACGCGGCCCGCGTAGAACGTGCGCACCGGGTAGTCTGCGATGGCGCGGTCCGAGACACATGCACACTCTACACTCACCCTGCCCCTTGTCGCCGCTGGCCACGGCGAGGATGGAGTAGGGCAGCACGGGCAGCGGCGGGCGCGGCGCGGCGGCGCAGTGCACGCGGCCCGCGTAGAACGTGCGCACCGGGTAGTCTGCGATGGCGCGGTCCGAGACACATGCACACTCTACACTCACCCTGCCCCTTGTCGCCGCTGGCCACGGCGAGGATGGAGTAGGGCAGCACGGGCAGCGGCGGGCGCGGCGCGGCGGCGCAGTGCACGCGGCCCGCGTAGAACGTGCGCACCGGGTAGTCTGCGATGGCGCGGTCCGAGACACATGCACACTCTACACTCACCCTGCCCCTTGTCGCCGCTGGCCACGGCGAGGATGGAGTAGGGCAGCACGGGCAGCGGCGGGCGCGGCGCGGCGGCGCAGTGCACGCGGCCCGCGTAGAACGTGCGCACCGGGTAGTCTGCGATGGCGCGGTCCGAGACACATGCACACTCTACACTCACCCTGCCCCTTGTCGCCGCTGGCCACGGCGAGGATGGAGTAGGGCAGCACGGGCAGCGGCGGGCGCGGCGCGGCGGCGCAGTGCACGCGGCCCGCGTAGAACGTGCGCACCGGGTAGTCTGCGATGGCGCGGTCCGAGACACATGCACACTCTACACTCACCCTGCCCCTTGTCGCCGCTGGCCACGGCGAGGATGGAGTAGGGCAGCACGGGCAGCGGCGGGCGCGGCGCGGCGGCGCAGTGCACGCGGCCCGCGTAGAACGTGCGCACCGGGTAGTCTGCGATGGCGCGGTCCGAGACACATGCACACTCTACACTCACCCTGCCCCTTGTCGCCGCTGGCCACGGCGAGGATGGAGTAGGGCAGCACGGGCAGCGGCGGGCGCGGCGCGGCGGCGCAGTGCACGCGGCCCGCGTAGAACGTGCGCACCGGGTAGTCTGCGATGGCGCGGTCCGAGACACATGCACACTCTACACTCACCCTGCCCCTTGTCGCCGCTGGCCACGGCGAGGATGGAGTAGGGCAGCACGGGCAGCGGCGGGCGCGGCGCGGCGGCGCAGTGCACGCGGCCCGCGTAGAACGTGCGCACCGGGTAGTCTGCGATGGCGCGGTCCGAGACACATGCACACTCTACACTCACCCTGCCCCTTGTCGCCGCTGGCCACGGCGAGGATGGAGTAGGGCAGCACGGGCAGCGGCGGGCGCGGCGCGGCGGCGCAGTGCACGCGGCCCGCGTAGAACGTGCGCACCGGGTAGTCTGCGATGGCGCGGTCCGAGACACATGCACACTCTACACTCACCCTGCCCCTTGTCGCCGCTGGCCACGGCGAGGATGGAGTAGGGCAGCACGGGCAGCGGCGGGCGCGGCGCGGCGGCGCAGTGCACGCGGCCCGCGTAGAACGTGCGCACCGGGTAGTCTGCGATGGCGCGGTCCGAGACACATGCACACTCTACACTCACCCTGCCCCTTGTCGCCGCTGGCCACGGCGAGGATGGAGTAGGGCAGCACGGGCAGCGGCGGGCGCGGCGCGGCGGCGCAGTGCACGCGGCCCGCGTAGAACGTGCGCACCGGGTAGTCTGCGATGGCGCGGTCCGAGACACATGCACACTCTACACTCACCCTGCCCCTTGTCGCCGCTGGCCACGGCGAGGATGGAGTAGGGCAGCACGGGCAGCGGCGGGCGCGGCGCGGCGGCGCAGTGCACGCGGCCCGCGTAGAACGTGCGCACCGGGTAGTCTGCGATGGCGCGGTCCGAGACACATGCACACTCTACACTCACCCTGCCCCTTGTCGCCGCTGGCCACGGCGAGGATGGAGTAGGGCAGCACGGGCAGCGGCGGGCGCGGCGCGGCGGCGCAGTGCACGCGGCCCGCGTAGAACGTGCGCACCGGGTAGTCTGCGATGGCGCGGTCCGAGACACATGCACACTCTACACTCACCCTGCCCCTTGTCGCCGCTGGCCACGGCGAGGATGGAGTAGGGCAGCACGGGCAGCGGCGGGCGCGGCGCGGCGGCGCAGTGCACGCGGCCCGCGTAGAACGTGCGCACCGGGTAGTCTGCGATGGCGCGGTCCGAGACACATGCACACTCTACACTCACCCTGCCCCTTGTCGCCGCTGGCCACGGCGAGGATGGAGTAGGGCAGCACGGGCAGCGGCGGGCGCGGCGCGGCGGCGCAGTGCACGCGGCCCGCGTAGAACGTGCGCACCGGGTAGTCTGCGATGGCGCGGTCCGAGACACATGCACACTCTACACTCACCCTGCCCCTTGTCGCCGCTGGCCACGGCGAGGATGGAGTAGGGCAGCACGGGCAGCGGCGGGCGCGGCGCGGCGGCGCAGTGCACGCGGCCCGCGTAGAACGTGCGCACCGGGTAGTCTGCGATGGCGCGCTGCATGCGGTACTGCGTGTCCAGGAGCACTACAGGCGTTCGCGGCCATGTTTCTGCGCTGCCCGCTAGACGAGAGAATAGGCTTTCGCCCAGGCCGTGCCGTTTCGCTCTCTGAAACAACATTTCAATTAAGGTTTAGAAATGAAAGAAAATGTCACTTCCTCAGGCGAGATTCCGGATGCTAGCCCGAATGTAACTGTGACTGCAATATTTTTTAAGGAAATTGGCTTTTCACATCAGCGGAAAGACACCATAAAACTATATTATGCTAAGACGCGTCATGTCAAACGCGAGCGGGATCAGTATCTCCGACTGAATCGCCTGTCCCACCTCGTCAGCGGTGCTAACGCTATACGTCACAGTTGTATCGTCACCTGTGAACAGATGTAGCCCGGCAGCTGCTGCGGGTCGCCGATGAGCGTGAGCCGCGTCACGTCGAGCGTGAGCGGGATCAGCGCCTCCGGCTCTATCGCCTGCCCCGCCTCGTCCACGATGCATAACGCTATACGTCGTTTTAGCCTGCGCGGAATAGAAATAAATATGATTCCTAATCTCATCCCAAAGAATAACGCTAAAACAATCGTACCAGTTCCAGATTTCATGAGTAAATTTATGGGCAATTGACTAGTAACTGGTTCCAAAATCAATGTCACTTGAAAGTGATACAAAAGTTAAACGAAACGAAACTAGCCCAAACGGCATCATTGTAAAGTCATAATGACCGTCAAACGTTCCAAATCTGGGACTACTGCTACTTATGAAACTCACCCGCGCATTTTCGGATTGATGGCGGAAGCGAGCGTGGTGAGCACGATGTCTGCGTATTCGATGATGCGACGCTCAGCGCGCGTCACGTCTTCCGGCCGCGGCTCTTCGTTGCCGTCGCCCGCCCCGCCTCCCAACTTTATAGTAAAGAATAAATTAGAGACAATGTGCGCCTTTTGGACCTTTGTATTAATTGTGCAACCCAGATTCAATAAATAAAAGTACCAAATGGGCTAAGTCCAATGCTTATAAGATAAATCCTTAGACTACATCCATAGAAAACGCTTTTAACATGGGTATTATTACTCGTACAACAATATACGGCTAAGCGGAGAGGACACGAAATGTTTTTGAATCTTTTGCATGACGGATGACTTTTCTTTCCTCCTCCTTTCCCTTCCTTGCCCGGTGAGCAGGGCTGGAATCGAACCAGCGACCTCCTGTTTTGCGCCAGACGCGCGGCTAGACGTGAAAAAAAAAGCATGAATCGAAACATTTGTTAGAAATAATAAATGATTTGATTCGTGCTTTACAATTGTCAACTATTTCTTGTCACTAGTTGCAAAGGTTACGGTCTCCTGGGTCACTTTTACAATCACGGTTTTATGGCATTAAAATTCACAAAACATGCTATATTCCCTTTCCACGATAGGCCATCTACCAAACATGTCAGTAGAACATACTACAATGTTTCTTCTAACAAACTGCTGCATTTGTCGCCTGGCAAACGGGACAGAATAATAACAAGAAATGACTGATCCACCCTAATAATTAATCAAGGAATCCAGGGCTGCAGGAAATTGGTAGTAGGTACACCAGTTACCTGTGCTCTCTTAAGTGTGAACTGCTTGACGCGCTCCTCGCAGTAGGCGATGCGGGACGGATCTTTGGCGTCGCGGCTCTGACTCTTCCACATGTTGATCTTCGCTGTTAGCCTTGAGATCTATTCATGATGCAATTAAGTTTAATATAAAAACTGTAATGTTTCCCCGCCTCGAATTTTAACACGGACCAAAATGTAATAGTTACGCTTTATATCAGTTGTTAGTTTTTTTTATAGAATCACTTGAGCAATGGAGACTTGTACTGTACATTTGCACTGTGTCAGTGCATTTAAACGTCAAACTTCTATGAAATTATGACGTTTACTTATCATTTTCTCTGTGCTATCAAAATGTAGGAAACTTAGCTTAGTCGGACTCTAGGTAATAGCACCGCGTACGGATGTATTCTATACGGTGAGGTAACTTCATACACGGCCAGCAGCTCGGGCCAGTGGTCGTGCCGAGCCTCAGGTTTGTCAAAAACTATAAGAAGGATATTTAGTACATTTTTGATTTGACACACTCCACCTCATTTTGAGGTCATAAATAGGAGATGTGGAAAACGGTATTGCGAGGTTGCGAGAAACGGCCGCTATCTTCATTTTCAAGATTAGATCCTCAGATATTGATTTTTGTCAAGATCGGATTAAAACTGAAGAAACTGAAGGTGGCGGCTGTTTTTAGGGATTTTACTAGCGGCCGGCACTAGCGTAACAGATTCTTCGCTTGCCGACTGCGTCGATCAGAAAAATAGTGTACAGACCTTGGCCAGTAAATAAGGAAGCCTCAGATCATTACATGAGACCTGTTACATTTCTTACTTTACAGGCGTCGGTACGTAATCTACTTATGTGTGATATATATGGATTCATCTTTTACAGTCTGATCGGCAAATTTATTTCCATTTGACACCCCTTAAAATAGAGGCATTTCCTTCCCGCCCACTTCCCAGCGCGCCCCTGTTCGATGATCCAAAAATCGGCGGAGTTGCCACAATGTATAGAATACATCCCTACGTCGTGGTAATAGCACAGCGTAGGGATGTATTCCATACGGTGAGGTAACTTCATACACGGCCAGCGGCTCGGCTCGGTGCTCGTGCTGAGGCTCAAGGTTATCAAAAACTATGCGAAAGATATTACAGTCTGATTGGCAAACTAATTTCAATTTTACACCCCTTAAAATACGCCGCCGAATTTTCATAGAAATTCGGCGGCATTTCCTCCCCGCCTCCTTCCCCGCGCGCCCCCCATCGATGACCCAGAAATCGGCGGAGTTAACCCACTGTATGGAGTACATCCCTACGTCGTGGTAATAGCAACCTGCCAGTCAGTACCTCCTCTTTGAGCGCGGGCGCCTGCTGCTCCTGGCGCGGCCGCACGTCGCGCTGCGCGAGCTGCTGCGAGCTCACGTCGCGCGCGCGCGGGTGCATCGCCTCAGCGCGGCCCACGCGCACCATGCGAAACCGCTCGTCTGTGCAAAACGATCAATATATTTTTCCCCTCACTAGCTCGGAAAGCGCTGTTTTGTCCTTTAAAACTAGCGTGGAAAAACGCTTTTTATCCACATGTGGGGCAAAGTAATCTAATTCCTATCACTTACCACCGGTCCAGTATAAGCGAGTCCTATATCCCCATAGTAAATATGCGCAATCGGAGGTCACACCTTAAATTGGTCATGTGATCATGTCTTATCCCGCACTTAGTAAGCTGTTGGCAATCTAAGTGCCAGGAGCGTACCTACTCTTATGACAAATTTTGAAATTGATTTTTGATCGTTTCTTCAAGATAACTTACATGTGGATAAAATTTATAATCGTATTTAGTCTGTATTTTCCTCGCAATACTGAAGGGAAAAATGTTGTATTACACTTGGCGGCAAAGTTTGTTCAACTCTTGTGCCTTGAGACCCTCGTAAAGCTCAAGATTCCAGTTATTGAACCACTCGCTACAATGTATAGAATGTGCTCGTGGCTCAATTTTGGAATCTTTCGCTTGCTCGGGTCTCAATATAACCCCGAGAGTTAAACAACAACTTTGCCCCCTTGTATAATAAATAACTATTAGCAAACCAGTTTTGTCGGCAAAAGTAAAGTACAAATAGTTGTTTATTATACAAGGGGGCAAATATGTGATTTAACTCTCGGGCTTATATTGAAACCTAAGCGAAAGATTCCAAAATTGCTTTGCCGCCGAGTGTAACACAACATTTTTCATCTCACTATCGCGAGGAAAATAAGAACTACTTACATATGATTACAAATCTTATCCAAATGTAAGTTAACTTGAAGAAACCATTCAAAACTCAAGGTCAAAAAGTGTCATGGAGTTACTCCTGGTATTTAGATATTGCCAATAGCTTATCAAGTGCGGGATAAGTAAGAATTTTGAAGATGTGCCTCCGATTATGCATATTTACAACGCTTGTAGGTCTCACTTATACTGGACTCGTATAGTGAATCATAGGAATTAGCGCAAGGTCAAATTACTTTCCCCACTAGTTTTAACGGGTAAAAGAGCGCTTTCCTGAAAACTATATTATTATAGTGCTGTTTTTGCGGTTATACTGACATAAGAAAAAGACGAGAAGTATATTTATTTGTCTATGTATCTTCATGCCCAATTAAGAAGAGATCCTAGCCAAACTATAAATGTCACGTTAAAGTCGCGCTCGTCAACATAACAGGTCAACGCGGCGTTGCTAGTGGCTGACCTGGGTCGTAGATACAAGTATAGGTCCCCGTACATCTAGAACGTACTCTGCAGGGCCTGCCGGATGGCAACAGCCTGCAGACCAGGTCGTCCACGGCGGCATTGCTGGCGGCGCAGATGAGAATCTTGCCGCGGTTCTGCAGCAGCTCTGCTGGGTCGTATAAGTATAGACCCTCATATACTTGAATGGTACTCTTGGGCAGGGTCTGTCCGATTTGCAGCCCTCTTCAGACCAGCTCGTCCATGGTAGCAGTATTGACGGCACAGATGAGGATCTTGCCGCGGTTTAGTAGCAGCTCCGCCGGGTCGGGGAAGTACAGGCCCTCATAGATCTATATGCTTAGAACGTACTCTTAGGCAGGGTCTGCCGGATGTTCAGCAGTCTGCACACCAGCTCGTCCACGGCGGCATTGCTTGTGGCACAGATGAGGATCTTGCCGCGGTTCTGCAGCCGCCGCTCCGCCGGGTCGTAGAAGTAAGCCATCACCATCGCCGTAATCACCGCCGATTTTCCTACACATAAAATATAGTAATATATACCATATATTTTTGTTTCTACCTCTAGCTATGTGTCTCTATCTATATAACACAGACAGACTCATAGTGCTCATCCGGTTTTGACCTAATTTCGGTTTTAAGACCGCCAAGGACAGCAAGTTTTTCAAGCTAGAGACGACCAGCAATTAAGATATCGACTAAGAAGGAAAGATGGAAGAGATTGGTGTTTTTGAAAATTATACATAAGAACATTCGTTATTACTAACTCCATGTCGCTTATGAAATGCGATTCTTGTAATACTTCTGAAAACGCTAAGGAAATGATTGTGTCTGATAATATTTCATGACTTGGCAATATGGCAGTAAGTATGTATATATTCTGGAGCTTTACGGATTTGATTGAAGTGGCTGCCATACAAGGCAAAAGCATTTCGTAAGGGACGTTTTCGTGGAATGCCCCTATATTGGGCCGAAATAAAGGCTAAGTATACATTTAAGTAACTAAGATATCTAATTTTGGTCATTATCTTACCTGTGCCAGGAGGTCCCTGCACCATCTGTATCCGCGGCCGGTCTCCGAGCGCCGCCGATACAGACGCGCTTATTGCCGTCTTCTGGCTGTCGTTTAGAACCTTCACCCACTACAAACATACATTGTGTTACATATTAGACACATTCGATATTATAAATGTACAGCAACAAGACCATAGACACAAAATAATAGTGGTAAATTTATTTTAGAACGTTTATAATTCAATGAGTACGAAGTAAAGTTATTTTTGGGTGCTTCCAGTTAATAGTAGGTAATGTGACTGTGACTGTATACAATAAAAGGCATTAAAACTCGAGTGTGGGTTTATAAAACGAGGCGTCTGCCGAGTTTAATAATGAAGTCACACTAGTGTTTTAATGCCTATATTATTGACAGTGCTTTATATACACTGGTTTATATAAACACATATCATGAGCTCTCCATGATGCGTTCATGCCGTATATTTTGTCCGCCATCCGTCCGTATATATTTGACTTTTTTTATAAGAGACCAACTAGAGTTGGCAGAGGTCAAATCAATAAATTTCCTTGTGTTTCAGAGACGTTCGTAATTTTAATGAAATAATATTATCGAAATCGATGATATGACATACGTAGCTATAATAACACTTTCACAGATAAGAAATTTGTCGTAACGACAAAGTTTATCATTATGGGGGTCTTAATATGCGGTTTTTGAACGCATTATAGAGGGCTAATGGTATGTGGGTATATATATTCAATAATATTGAACACTTTACCCTCGAGTTCATATTGCACTCCGGATGATGCGGTACTTCCGCGAATTGTTGCGGTTCCGGCCTCAAAATGGCCTCACTGAGAGGCGACCCCGCCAAATACTCCATCGCCTCGAACAGGGTCAACTCTTTCTGGATGTACGCTAAACTTTTGCCGATCATAATTTCGCCGTGGTGCAATGACCGCATTTTGTCCGTGAATATTGCATTCAAATTTACGGTGAAACATGGCCGTCTGTTATCTGAAAGGTGAATTAAGAAAATCAGTTGCCGATATTTTATATTAACTTTATACTGTATTTTTTATATCAATGGTTGTGATTTTCTTCGCGTGTATCTATGCATATAATTCAGATAATTGCTCTTGACCGCAAGGACAAGTGTCTGGTGTGCGTAAACAAGTGATGTTACAGATACCAATTTATGGCGTAACTTACGCAACCCGTCAAATCCGGTCGATATAAGTCAACTTTCGTGTAATAAATGGCGCTGCGGAACCCGAAACTTTGTGGTTTTGTAGCCTTTTGGTAGACTTGTCTACCAAAATGATTGGCTCCGAGACCTGTCGCGTTAATGACGTTATAGATACCTCAAGAGCATGAATACTGAAAGAATGCGCCTTTCACTTGATTATGATATATCAACATAATTAATTTGTAAGTATTTATGACATCAATTGAAATAGATGTCATATACCAAAGAAAAAGACCAACACCGACAGAGGCCAATCCGAGGATCGAAATCGGGTCTTCAAACGGGTCGGGTTTGATTTGTTTCAAACAAAAAAGTTGTACTTATGACATCGTTTTGCATTCGAGGAACGGCGTAAGATCGGTAAGTGATTATTGATTCATGATATTGCACTTAAACGTAACAACTAACAATAACTACTTAAAATATAAATTATTTCGTTATAATCATCAGTTAAATGAATCACGTCACGTTACTGAGTAAGGATGCGTTGGTTGTAATTTCGTGTATCTATCTAAACTAAACATAACTTGAACTGGACGCCTTAGGCACCATGAATAGTTGAGCCGGGTCCTGATTGACGCGAGGTATGTTCCACCGCGGCAAATGAAGCGCGGCAATGTTAGAGCTGCCTCGCGAGGCTGACGTCTACATTGCCCTTGGCTGCAGTTCACTTGGTCCATGTAGCTTCGTCTTGGTCTTGGGATACACTTAACTTTACTAATTTTTATTTAACAGCAACATCATCTAAAATTTAGAATGCATCAAACGGATGCACGACTACGCTTTGACTGATTTTATGATATATGGAGCATTTACATAGTCTACTTCATGTCTATCTTAAACCTGTAAAGATCCTGAGACCACTAACAAATATTACTTACTTGGTTGTTGGACGTTAGTCACATAGAGAAATCTTGAATTTCTTGCACTTTCTGGCCCGAAATATGCAATCATTATCTCTCCCATTCTGGGTACGTTTCTAGTTTCAGATCGTGGAACAGCAACTGAAATACAATAACAATATAAATTATGATCAGCAGATAATATAGGTAGGTCAGTAAAAAGGTGGTATGTCCAAGTCCTCAAATAACTGAAAACTTCGCTATGAAAAAATCGGAGCAGGTTAGGTACCTATATGGAAAAAAACTATAAGACTGTCAATGGATTTGTCCACACTATAATAGTTTCACTTTTTGTTTTTACTATTGGCTTAAGAGTCCGGTATACTTTATAAAGTGAAAATCGTGAAAAATGAAATATCGCATATAAATTGCAATTGCTACGATAATATGCAGTACCTATTGGTAGTGCAAAAAAATAATTTTGATAATTACATATTAGTATCTAGTATCCAAAAACACAATTCTTACAGAGCTTGTTTTGCGAGGTGGTTGATTCATACAATATTGTTACTTGATTTTTTATTATTTATTTTAATACCACCTTTATTTTCACACATGTGAGTTAGGCATAAAATTAAGTTTATTTTTACATCGCTATTTTCATGAAATCTATTTGAAACATACCTAAATACTCGTATAGCTGCTAAACTTTGGCAATTTTTCTTAAATTTGCTCTAGCTAAATAACATTTATTCGTTAAAAATATATAAAATAAAAAAAGTGTTCCATTTATTCCTTAGACGACTCATTTTCCAACACTATAAACTAACATACCGGTTTGATATCATTTGCATTATCAGAAAGCTTGCAGTATTTACCTCTTCGAGCAAAAGACGCGAAACAGTCATCAGATTTAAGTACATTATTAAAAATCAAAACACAAAAACAAAAAAGTAGTTCATACATTCCATCTGAATTGAATTGAAATTATCTTTGGTAATATGTTAAAAAACTAACAGAGTTCTTGTGTTGTTGAGCATAATCGTAAAAAAAGTATACCGCTCTTTTAACTGCCAGCCAAATTGTTTGGTATCATACAATTTTTAGTAGATATTTCATCTAACATGATAATATGACTTACTTTCTACAGATATATTGTATAGGTCGTGTACGCGCTCCTGAGGCGGAGGTGGTGGCAATGATGTAATTTTCATGGGGATTCCTGTGTTCTGCTCTCGTACCCTCATGTAACCTTGCGTTATACATTCCCAGATCTCCATTAAAAGTAGGTCACCAACTTGTCTGTAAATGATATCCACATACATCAATTGGAAACATAATGGCGGATTACCTATCAGAAACACGTGTATTTTTGTTCAAGTTTTTACATTGCGGGCAAAATGTTTTGCTATCATAAAATAAAAGTGCCGTTATTCATACTCTGTCAGCTTACTCATTCCACCATGTAGATCCATAACTGCATTCTAAAGGGTCTTAAGGGCTAATGTGACTCAGCAGAAAAGAAACTCGAAATACATAAGAATTCAGCAAAAGTTACATCAGTAACAAAAAGCTTGAAAGCCTTACAGTATGCAAAGTAAATGTAAGAAAACATTGTTTGGTTGGACTTACCCAACATATTGAAAATGATTCTCAAATGCATGGAAAATATTTAAAGGTGTGTTACTATGCCCCAATATTGGAGGCGGTTCATTGAGGTTAATCTGTTCATCTAGCCAATGTGGATTCCACCTAAGAATTTTTATTAAAGTCAGTTTTTCTAAAGAGAACGATGGCATTTGCCGAGGAGTGTCTAAGAGCCTAGTTTTTATAGAGCTAGTCTTGTTCAGCTTGTTTCCTGGCTGAATTTCGAATTCGCGAATTTGGGGAGGTGCATCAGAAAAACGAACCGATTTCTTTGCTTTTTTAGGTGGCATGGGATCTACTTTTGATATCGGTTTCTTAGTTTCTTCACTCTCTGATAATGGTTTGAGGCTCTTAAGTGGTATCCGCGGATCAGATGGTTTTTTAGTTGTTGTTTTAGTTTCCATTTTTTCTGGCTCTTTCCTATCTTTTTCTTTTCGTTTCTTAGCATTTTCAATATCTTCAGAACGCGCCTCTCGGCTATGTGAACTTTTTCGAGAAGTTTCTGGTTTTTTACTTTTCGGTTTATGTGGTTTTTCTGGGCTAGTTTTTCTGGCCATAGGTTTTACAACCGCTTGAGCGACTTGTTCTTCTGCTAAGAACGCTCCTCTGTTCGTAGACGTTTGTTTGATATTTACTTTAACTTTATTGGACTGATTGTCAGAAATATCGGTTTTACTAGAACTTCGATTTGGTTTTTTATCTTTTGTAGCAATCTCCCTTAGTTTCTTTCTTCGTTCTTCTTTCAGTGTCTCCGAAATCTGAGTTTTACACGAGGATTGTTTTGATGACCTACTCTTCTTTGAGGAAGACGAAGATGGTTTAACTGAAGTACTTTTTGATGAAGCTATTTTTGATTTACCTAAAAAAAGAATAAAAACAATAAATAAATAAACCAGACATTGATTTGGTTAAATTACCACAAATAAAAAAAATGAATATAGGTAAGTATTAATCAGTTATTGATAATTATAAATATGTACCGTCAGGACTAGCGCCATAGTGTGACTTTCTCCTTGGTGCCTGTACACGGGGCTCAATCATTTGTATTTTCTTTCCAATCTCAATTTGATTATCAATAGTGGGCTGGGGAGGAACTGCTGCAAATCCATCAACTCTGTCTTCCCCTTTCTCTGAAATTTCATGTCCTGATGGAGCTTTTGGTTCACTGAGGCTTATCATGTCGTTCAAAAAGTCATCTTCATCAGTAATTTCTCCAAAAAACTCGACATTTCTTGCAGATATAGTATTTGTCTTTTTATTGGGACTAATCTTATTATCAGATTTAGTAGATTCTGGTGGCGGCGGAATGCGTATTATATCATCATAAAATATTTCCTCATTTTCTAAATCAGTAATAGGCTCTTCTATCTGACTGTATGAAGTGTTTTCTTGTTGTGGAACAATTTGACTGGTGCGCCTAATAAATGGTTTGCCAGGCGAACTTTGGGAAAGTCTCATAAGCCACTGTTCAGATTCGCCATCAGTATCACTATCATCTATTTGAATGGCTTCATTATCGTCAAATCCTAAATACTCTTGCTTTACATCGAACATTTCATATTCTGATACTTCATTTTCAGTATTCATTACTTCTTTAAGTGTTAATTTTGGTTGTTCCTCTACAACTGAATCCATTTTAAGTGTCTTATATTCAAGTCTTGGCTGTTCCTCTAATATTGGATCCATTTTTACTTTCTTACTTTCATGTAAGTTCTTTTTAGAGTCCTTAGTAGTAATTTCACTATCACTATCTGATAAAAGGTTGATGATATTTGTGCTTTGTTTTAGCTCTGCATCTTTTTTTACTCTTATCAGTTGATTATTTTCTGTAGTATCAGTTGCACTATCTTCTTTTTTCATTTTTATACTTCCCGCATCATTGTTATCGTGAGATTTTCTTTTTAAGGAGTTGCTCTCAGCTTTTACTTTATTAGATAAAAGTTCTTTCGCATTCCTGTCTTCGGAAACCTCCGAATCCAAGGAAGCAATTTTCGATTCCAGGTTATCATCACTATCACTGAGATACTGTATTCTACTTGATGTAGATTCTCTGTTTAAGGTGGATTCAACGAAGTTTTCATTGACCAATTTATAAACATGCTTGTCATTGTCAGTGATAGAGGGAAGTGTGTTGATGACTGTGGTCCACCCAAAACCTATTAAATCGTTATGCCTGGCTGATAATGTAGCCCCAACAAGTATTTTCTTGCTTCCAATGTAGGTCCCATTAGAACTCTGAAATAGAAATGCAGTAAGAAGCTTTTATTTAGTGACTTTGAAAAAAAAGGCTCAATTTGTATTGTGTAGAATAGACCAGCCTCATGGCATCATATAAGTTCCTGACACCAAACAAATAAAGGGTCAAAGATTTTTTGTTAAAAATACTTAAAAACAACAGATACATCGCTAATATTGTCTTCTGTTACCGCGATTGTTATTCATTGAAATTAAACACTTAAAGAACGGATTAATCGCGTTTATTAACACCATGACCCTACGTTTCGCGCCCTTTACAGCACTCGTTTTCACAGGGTTAAGATGATGACTGAGAGAATGAGAATTCTCCCCGTCAATCAACAAAGTTACTTGTGTAAACTACCTACATACAAAAATAAATAATAATAAATATTGTGGGACAATCTTACACAAATCGACCTAGTCCCACGGTAAGCTCAATAAGGCTTGTGGTGTGGGTACTAGACGACGATATATGTAATATATAGATACATATAAATACTTAAATACATAGAAAACATCCATAACTCAGAAACAAATATTCGTGATAAACACACAAATAAATGCCCTGACCAGGATTCGAACCCGGGACCTCCTGCTTCGTAGGCAGGGTCACTACCAACTAGGCTAGGAGGCCGTTAATAATGAAAAACAAAAACAAAGGTTAAGGTAAAGGTATCCATATAGGGAGGATGGTTTTAACTTATCACCAACTTGGGGACCAGTGATCCAGAAGTTGCAGCCAAGGGATATATCTTCGGATGTGCGCGGGGATATTGTGAGTGTCGTGTATCGGACTATTGACAATAATTAACATATGTTTTGTGGGTAGTTTAAAATTGTATGTTTACCCCAAATTTCTACATAGACTTTTCGTTGGGTAGTTACACAAATCTCTGTTTTGACATTTTGCTGGGACATCAGTTAGCCGCGACCATGAACAGTGAAACCTGTGTCGAAATTCGCGTTAGACCCGTTTGATAATTATGTTTAAATATGTGTTCAAATCGCGAAAGTTTTAAATGTTATATTTATTTAAACTTTATTGCACAGTAACGACAAGTACAAGGGTCATGGTGTTAATAAACGCGATTAATCCGTTCTTAAGTGTTTAATTTCAATTAGATACATCCCTGTTAATAGGAGCACTGCAAGATATATCTAGAGTAGACAGATACATTATGTGATCATTAAGCACATTGAATATGCAAAAAAAATGTACGAGTATGAATAACTATCGAATCTAACATCTACTAGATGATTCGGGTTTCGGAATGTACGTCCAAGACAATTACTACAAGATTTTATAATATATTTGAACGAGCGAACGGATTTCTCCGAATCTACTTAGATAATCCGTTTTTTGTATTGTATGTTTGTTCGCTCGGCGATAACTCGAGTAACGTTGATCGGATCGTCGTGAAATGAGATTGCCAAAATTTGGTACCATAGGTGTCAATAGCGTCCATTGCCGAAAATTGTTCTATTAAATTTGTTATATTTTAAAACTCAATACGAATTTTTATAATGAAAATCATATCAATTTAAATAATATTTTTGATGAAATTGAATATATCATTTTGATATTTTACTCAATTCATTGACTATTATCCCCCTCAGAAATATACGTAAGCCAATACGTATTTTCCCCCCCATTAAAATAAAGTTGCTATTGGTCTAAAATATAGTACATTATTGCAGAGGCCGGGAAACCGAATTTCGTGGATGAGTATTTTTTGTTACAATTATACCGACAATTACATACGAATCCACGAAATTCTATTTCCGTCCGAGGCATATATAGTGCTTTTCTCCAAACATGAAAGGAAATAAAATGTATTCTTGCATAAGATTTGAAAGGAAAAATAAGGTTCCCGCCTAAACATTATTTTAATGCACGGTTGTGTTCATAAAAAAAGTTGAAATGTCTTTAGTTTTATTAAGCCGTATCTACACGACCTTGCACAGTGAGCCGTATGCAACTCGCGATAGAACGAGACAACCAAGCATTTGATCTCTTTCTCTCTAGAACTACTACACTACTACAAAGCCAGCCCAGACGGGGCATTTTTAAGCACGATATGATCAGATTGACAATTTGATGTCAATCAGATTGTCCCGTCTGTGCAGGAGCTAAGCCACAGACAGACAGACATGGCGAAACTATAAGGGTTCCTAGTCGACTACGGAACCCTAAAAAGATGCTCTGCCTCCAAAAAGAGATAAGATCCCATCAAAAACATTAGATGTAAAAAGACACAATCCGCAATCATTCATCAATATTATTATTTATATATTTATGCATAGACAGCTTATAGCTATGCATGCACAATAAATAGTCTTGTGTTTTCATCTTTGTTTTTCATAAATTCATCAAGTCTATTTTTGTAAGAGTTCACAGATGATACACTTATCTCCGACTCAGGTAAATTGTTCTACGCTTTTACCACACGGTTAGACAAAAAATGGTGCCTGGGATTACTAGAACTTGGCGAGCGAGCTAATTTCAATGAGTGCCTTCTGGGGTTGCTATTTGTACTCCTGACAAATATGTCCTGTAGCGAAGGGACATTGTGGTATCCATGCAAATATAAATAATAATAATAATATATAATAGATAGAATATCAATTAAAATATAGGTTTAAAGGTAAAAATATAATTTATTAGGAACCAACACAGAGCGTAACACGCTGCCTAGCAGCGCCATGACATAAGAGTGCTAGAACGAGACACTCCTATATCTGTCACACACAACAGATATAAAGCCTTATTACATTGTTATCAACACCCCCTTTCAATGTAATAACGTTTGACTAACATAAAATAAACAATACTAAGTCCTCTGACTAACACAAAATACTTGTACCACTGTAACAAGTCCTAAACTACTTCATTAAACCGCACATGTTCACAAACTTTTGTAACATAACATTTTTAAGAGACTTTGTAAACATGTCAGCTATTTGGTTCTCTGTCTTAACATATTTAATGGTTATTTTATTTTGTTCTATAAGCTCCCTTATAAAGTGGTACTTAATATCAATATGTTTTAACCGTTTTACAACATTGGTCTGAGCAACTTTAATGTTATTTTTCTTCAGCACATCTTTTACATAGGTCATATTTTGATGGGCCAACTTTTCATGCCACTCGTTTAGGTCCACGCACTTAACACCGGCCACATTTGCTGCGCACATATTTGTAAAACGAAAGTCAAAATAATACATGGTTCCGCAACGCTCAGCAATCGCCATCAATTTATTTTCTTTGTAAAATTCACTCGTGTTGACACGAGTAACTTGGACATAACCTTTTGACGTTGCGCAGTAAACAGAAAACAAATTTGTTTTTAATTCCGGCACATAAAGTACGTTATCAATGACAGTGTCAATCCAGTCCTTTCCATTCGATACTTGCACCGCTATCTGTCCGACACCGTGAACACTAAGTTGCGCACCGTTCCCTACGGTCACGAATTTATTGCTTGTACTTACATACGATGAGAATAGTTCATAATCACGACACATATGGTCACTGGCTCCCTGGTCAACAAGAAACCTCGATTGCTTAAAATGTTCACCACTGTTTACACTGTCAACCACGAAAGCATTCTTTTCTTTGTCCTTCTTAAAACGGCACTGGCTTTTTAAATGTCCCGGTTTATTGCAAAAATAGCACCTTATTACACCTTGACGACTGTCATTGTTTTGCCGCGTATTCTCAGTGTTATTAAAACTACACTCGCTTTGATAATGTCCCATTCTGTTACACAGAAAACACTTTATATTCTTCTTTTCTATCTTCTTTGCCACAAACGCCGAAGTTGAAGGCAAATTCTTATTTTTCTCTTTAACTCTTTCTTCTTCTATCAGCAGTCTGGCAACTAGGTTGTCGTAAGTTTGTTTTTCACTGGGGGCAGACTCCCAAGCTGACACGAAATGTTTCAACTCTTCAGGTAAAGACATGAGTACCTTCGTAATAACAAACTTATCAGAAATAGTCTCCCCTAATTGCTTCAGCTGATTTTTCATTTCCTGTATCTTAGACAAGAAAACGGACATTTCCGTACCTTCTTCATACTTGAATTGAAAGAAACGTTGCTGTACTATATGAATACTCGTTTCAGACTTCTGTTCATACACACTTTCTAACTTCCGCCACATCTCCCTTGACGTTTCGCACGTAATAATATGCAACATGACTTCTTCTGTCATTCTGGTTACCATCAAAGCCTGAGCTTTTGCATCTTTCGCCTCCCATTCTTTTGCTTCTTCGGGTTTTTCAGGTTTCACATTAGAGCCGTCTACTATCTTAAAAAGACCTTGACCCCGCAGCGATACGGATGTCTGGAATTTCCATACGTTCCAATTCTTGGAACCCTCCAACCTAATTGCAGCCCCTGCTACCCCGATCTGTGTAGAATCCATCTTATCAACCGTCCTGTAGGCCCTCCTTCCTTGAACGAATATTTCGTACAAGTAATGTCCTTCCCGGTGCGAATATTCAAAATGGTCGCCGCCCCGCAAACCGGTCTTTTTGAAAAAACTTTTAGCACTACAGTTTTTGACTTTTTAAGCCTATATTTATTTATCCATGCTAGTTAATGGACTGGGCCCATAACCAGATAGAATATCAATTAAAATATAGGTTTAAAGGTAAAAATATAATTTATTAGGAACCAACACAGAGCGTAACACGCTGCCTAGCAGCGCCATGACATAAGAGTGCTAGAACGAGACACTCCTATATCTGTCACACACAACAGATATAAAGCCTTATTACATTGTTATCAACAATAATGTATCTTAAATGTTTCATTTAGGTCACCATGCTGTCTTCGACGTTCTAATTTTGTCAGACGCAACTCCTTAAGAGGGCATAGAGTTTTTTCAACGTAAACGACAGTTACGGTGTGGCGTCCTCAATTCTTTGCAAAGACATACAAGATGCATGTAATTATTATCTCAAAGAGTGTGTCCACAATATTCGTATATTTATAATCTTCAATAATGTACAGTTTAGTAAATATGTCTACGCAAAGACGCAGCAAAATTGAGAAAAACGCGTGTCAGCGTTTATGCCAAAGTGAATGAAAAATCATTTGCTTTCTTTTTTTAAACTAACTCTATCCAATCTCAAATATACAAGCTACAGAATTCGTATAGTCTCATTACATACGAGTAATACTAATTCATTAATTAATTATGATTTTTTGAAAACGTCCTAAAATTCCGCCATACAAAATTACTATGGAATCTGATCGTTGAAATATAATAAGTGAGCAACACCCGAAATAGTCAGTCGGCCCCGAATGTTCGAAGCGACACCACGTCTCTCTGCGGAGCGTCTACGTCTTGAAATAAATCGATGTTCTTTGTGTACGTATACTGCGTTATACATATGTAGCAAACCGGTATAAGAATTTTTTTACCATTTTTTGTGTTTCCAAAGGAAATAGGCAATAGCAACCAGTTCAAAATGAATGACATACATAGTTAGTTTCGTTTATACCTCATATGTATATAGTGTCACTTGGACCGTAGAAGATGTCCAAGGTCTGATGACGGAGTAGAAAGGTGGCCACCGGAACTCAGGAAGTAGTTGATGTAATACCCCCGTGTTTGGACTCATTTGTATTGTTTTGGCGGGCCCTTGGACCATGAGTGGTGTCCAAGGTCTGATGATGGAGCAGAAAGATGGCCACCGGAACTCAGGAATTGGTTAATGTAATACCCCCGTGTTTGGGCTCGTTAGGTTTGTTTTGGTGAGCACTTGGGCCGTAGGTGGTGTCCAAGGTCTGATGATGGAGCAGAAAGATGGCCACCGGAACTCAGGAAGTAGTTGATGTAATACCCCCGTGTTTGGGCTCGTTAGGTTTGTTTTGGCGAGCACCTGGGCCGTAGATGGTGTCCAAGGACTGACGATGGAGCAGAAAGGTGGCCACCGGAACTCAGGAAGTAGATGATGTAATACCCTCGTGTTTGGACTCATTTGTATTGTTTTGGCGGGCACTTGGACCATGAGTGGTGTCCAAGGTCTGATGATGGAGCAGAAAGATGACCACCGGAACTCAGGAAGTAGTTGATGTAATACTCCCGTGTTTGGGCTCGTTAGGTTTGTTCTGGTGAGCACTTGGACCGTGAGTGGTGTCCAAGGTCTGATGATGGAGCAGAAAGGTGGCCACCGGAACTCAGGAAGTAGTTGAAGTAATACCCCCGTGTTTGGGCTCGTTAGGTTTGTTTAGGTGAGCACTTGGGCCGTAGGTGGTGTCCAAGGTCTGATGATGGAGCAGAAAGGTGGCCACCGGAACTCAGGAAGTAGTTGATGTATGTAATACCCCCGTGTTTGGGCTCGTTAGGTTTGTTTTGGCGAGCACTTGGACCGTGAGTTGTGTCCAAGGTCTGATGATGGAGCAGAAATATGACCACCGGAACTCAGGAATTAGTTGATGTGATACCCCCGTGTTTGGGCTCGTTAGGTTTGTTCTGGTGAGCACTTGGACCGTGAGTAGTGTCCAAGGTCTGATGATGGAGCAGAAAGGTGGCCACCGGAACTCAGGAAGTAGTTGATGTATGTAATACCCCCGTGTTTGGGCTCGTTAGGTTTGTTTTGGCGAGCACTTGGACCGTGAGTTGTGTCCAAGGTCTGATGATGGAGCAGAAATATGACCACCGGAACTCAGGAATTAGTTGATGTGATACCCCCGTGTTTGGGCTCGTTAGGTTTGTTCTGGTGAGCACTTGGACCATGAGTGGTGTCCAAGGTCTGATGATGGAGCAGAAAGGTGACCACCGGAACTCAGGAAGTAGTTGAAGTAATACCCCCGTGTTTGGGCTCGTTAGGTTTGTTTAGGTGAGCACTTGGGCCGTAAGTGGTGTCCAAGGTCTGATGATGGAGCAGAAAGGTGGCCACCGGAACTCAGGAAGTAGATGATGTAATACCCTCGTGTTTGGACTCATTTGTATTGTTTTGGCGGGCACTTGGACCATGAGTGGTGTCCAAGGTCTGATGATGGAGCAGAAAGATGACCACCGGAACTCAGGAAGTAGTTGATGTAATACCCCCGTGTTTGGGCTCGTTAGGTTTGTTCTGGTGAGCACTTGGACCGTGAGTGGTGTCCAAGGTCTGATGATGGAGCAGAAAGGTGACCACCGGAACTCAGGAAGTAGTTGATGTAATACCCCCGAGTTAAGGCTCGTTATGTTTGTTTTGGCGAGCACTTGGACCGTGAGTGGTGTCCAAGGTCTGACGATGGTGCATAAATATGACCACCGGAACTCAGGAAGTAGTTGATGTGATACCCCCGTGTTTGGGCTCGTTAGGTTTGTTTTGGCGAGCACTTGGACCGTGAGTGGTGTCCAAGGTATGATGATGGAGCAGAAAAGTGGCCACCGGAACTCAGGAAGTAGTTGATGTGATACCCCCGTGTTTGGACTCATTTGTATTGTTTTGACGAGCACTTGGATCGTGAGTGGTGTCCAAGGTCTGATGATGGAGCAGAAAGGTGGCCACCGTGACTAAAGAAGTTGTTGATGTAATACCCCCGTGTTTGGGCTCATTAGGTTTGTTTTGGAGAGCACTTGGGCCGTAGGTGGTGTACTTTCTTGTATTGTGCAATAAAGGTAAAAAAAAAAAACAAACCGAACTATTAACCGAAAATATTAACTACTTCCTGAGTTCCGGTGGCCATATTTCTACTCCATCATCAGACCTTGGACACCACCTACGGCCCAAGTGCTCACCAAAACAAACCTAACGAGCCCAAACACGGAAGTATTACATCAACTCCTTCTTGAGTTCCGGTGGCCACCTTTCTGCTCCATCATCAGACCTTGGACATCACCTACGGCCCAAGTGCTCACCAAGACAAACCTAACGAGCCCAAAAACGGGGGTATTACATCAACTAATTCCTGAGTTCCGGTGGTCATCTTTCTGCTCCATCATCAGACCTTGGACACCACTCACGGTCCAAATGCTCGACAAAACAAATTTAACGAGTCCAAGCACGATAGTTTTACATCAACTTATTCTTCAGTTCCGGTGGTCACCTTTCTGCTCCATCATCAGACCTTGGACACCACCTACGGCCCAAGTTCTCACCAAAACAAACCTAACGAGCCCAAACACGGGGGTATTACATCAACTACTTCTTGAGTTCCGGTGGCCACCTTTATGCTCCATCATCAGACCTTGGACACCACCTACGGCCCAAGTGCTCACCAAGACAAACCTAACGAGCCCAAACACGGGGGTATTAAATCAACTAATTCCTGAGTTCCGGTGGTCATCTTTCTGCTCTATCATCAGACCTTGGACACCACTCACGATCCAAGTGCTCGCCAAAACAATACAAATGAGTCCAAACACGGGGGTATTACATCAACTACTTCCCGAGTTCCGGTGGCGACCTTTCTGCTCCATCATCAGACCTTGGACACCACTCACGATCCAAGTGCTCGCCAAAACAATGCAAATGAGCCCAAACACGGGGGTATTATATTAACTACTTCCTGAGTTCCGGTGGCCATATTTCTACTCCATCATCAGACCTTGGACACCACCTACGGCCCAAGTGCTCACCAAAAAAAACCTAACGAGCCCAAACACGGGAGTATTACATCAACTCCTTCTTGAGTTCCGGTGGCCACCTTTCTGCTCCATCATCAGACCTTGGACACCACCTACGGCCCAAGTGCTCACCAAAACAAACCTAACGAGCCCAAACACGGGAGTATTACATCAACTAATTCCTGAGTTCCGGTGGCCATATTTCTACTCCATCATCAGACCTTGGACACCACTCACGGTCCAAATGCTCGACGAAACAAACTTAACGAGTCCAAACACGATAGTTTTACATCAACTTATTCTTCAGGTCTAGTGGTCATCTTTCTGCTCCATCATCAGACCTTGGACACCACCGAAGGCTCAAGTGCTCGCGAAATTCAAAGTAAAGAGCCCAGAAACGGGGGTATTATGTCAACTAAGCTTTCTGCTCCATCATCAGATCTTCGATAATACCTGCATCCTAGTTTTCTCAAAAAAATGAATGTAACAAATCCAAAACGCACATGTACATTTTTTACTATACCAACTTCATTAGAATATCATTTAGTTTAATAATATCGCACAAAATCTCAACTGAATTTTAGACGATTTTATTCATCGTTGGCATCGCAGGACTACAAAAATGTCGAATTTTAAGTTACCGACTTTTGCCATAGCAGTGATGACGGGCCGACGGCGTAGTAGTGTGCGCGCGCACGCACACAGATAGCGAGTCACGCTCGGCGCGCTAAATGCCGTCCTTGGAAAAAGGTTGGTGGGGTCTTAAGTCTCACTTCATATTCCTTATGAAGCAGGTATGGAACCATTTTTGTAGCTCTTCATTACAAAAGAAATAAATAAATACCTACATCACTGCCACAGAAGGGACCAGACATAAGGTAGGGCTGGGAACAGCCTATCTACCGGGAGATGAGGAAGCACCAACATGAAAACTGGAAGAGACGCTACTAGCGTATCGAGGTAAGAGGATTCCACTTATTCTAGGATGCGATGTCAACGCTCATCACGAGGCATGGGGCAGCACCGACACGAATGTAAGTGATAGATAGATAGATGATATGGAAGTTATGAACCTGGGAAATACTTCAACGTTCGTCACCAGGACAAGAGAGGTGTTGGACATCACCATTTCTTCGCGAGAAGTAAGCGACAAAATAACGAATTGGAGTGTGGATGAGGAAGACAGCATGTCTGACCACCGTGTCCTATTCAGTATGGAAAGTTTGTGGAAAGGTTGAGGGTAAGGAACCCAAGGAAGACAGACTGGGCCAAGTATGAGGAGAAACTAGGTACACTCTGCACACCAGAAGCGAAATACGAGAACAAGGAGGATCTCAACAAAGGCACACTCAAACTGTAAAAGGATATAATGGCAGCATATCACAACGCTTGCCCAGAAAAGGTAGTATAGTATGGTCAGGCAAAGGTCTGTCATATTATTGATGTGGGTACGTAACAAAATTGTATTTTAGAGGTCTACCCGTCTTGAGAAATATACACAGTCATTACTCGATCTGGTTGTTTGATTGACGCGCTCCTTATACCTTTACATGGCGCAGCCGGTTAAAATTATAAATAGTGCATAAAAGAAGATAATTGAATACGAAGAATTGATAATAATAAGAAGGCGTAAAGAAAACAAAAGATGGAGTCAGTACTTGCGCCTCCGTTGCCGTTTAAGTTTGAGGAAAACGTAACCAACATGGCGTTTGGTAGTTTATGTGAATCTTGGGATAAGTGGAAGAAAGGTTTTCAAATTTACGTTAAGGCCTGTGAACTGAGTAAGAAAACGGAAGAAATCCAGATCAACATTTTCTTACACGTCGTTGGAGAACAGTGTCGTGAAATAGTGGAACAAAGTGGTACCAAGTGTTCGACATTAACGGCGTTAATAGGTTTGGTGGACAATCATTTTAAAGCGAAAAAAAATGTAACGGTCGAGCGTCATCGGTTTTTTACTCGTCAACAAGGTGAATTTGAATCAATAGATCAATACGTTTTTGAACTGAGAAAGTTGGCCCAGTCGTGCGAGTTTAGTAATTTAAGTGACGGGTTAATAAAGGACAGGTTAATATGCGGAATTACGAGTGCAGCGATAAGGGAGCGATTATTACGCGAGGACGGCCTAACATTAGAAAAAGCGCTAGAAATATGTCGGGCCGCTATTGTGTCCAAGATGTATTCGGAGGACATAAAACGAGAAAGTACTGGCGAAGTGAAAGATAAGGAAGCGCATTTAGAAAGTGCCAAAGAGGTATTCCAGTTGAAACGAAACTGGACGAAAGCTGAACCGAGATCGAGTTCGAGTTCGGGACTAGGATGGCGCGGGCGCGGGTCAGCGTCTGGCGCGAGGAGCAGTGGTGCAGCGCGCGCGGCGGCGGGCCCGTCCGGCGCTCAGCACCGCGCGCCGTACGCGCAGCGTGCAGGCCGGTGCGGCCAGTGCGGCGGCGTGCACAAGAAGTACGATTGTCCGGCTTATGGCAGGAGTTGTATGAAGTGTTCCAGACCTAATCATTTTGCTAGGATGTGCAGGGTGTACATGGTGGAGGAGTCTGAGTCACAGGTAAATTGTGTTACAAATCGGTGTTCTGAGGAGTGGAGTGTGGAATTAAATATAAATAATGAGTTTATTTGTTTTAAATTAGATACGGGCGCGGATGTTAATATTTTACCTAAGCCATATTTAATAAAATTAGGAATATCAGATAAAGATTTGTTAAAATCGAATACAAGACTGTGTCAATACGCGGGAGACGGTATTAAAATTATAGGCAAGATTTTCTTACGTGTTAGATATAAAGATAATATATATGTATTAGATTTTAAAATTGCCGATTTAGATGCCGCGCCAATATTAGGTAAATTGGCATGTAAAGAGTTAAATTTGGTCAAGCGAGTCATGTCTGTGCGGGCTGATCAGGCGGTTCCCGATTTTGTAAAGGAGTTCGGCGATGTGTTTACAGGTATAGGTTGTCTTCCTGGCGAGTATACGATTCAATTAAATCCAGACGCCGTACCCGTCATTCATGCACCTAGGAAGTTACCGTTTGCTATAAAAGATAAGGTAAAAGATAAGTTGTTGGAGATGGAGGCACAGGGGATAATAGCTAAGGTAGAAGGTCCATCGGATTGGGTTAGTAGCATTACAGTGGTAAAAAAACCTAACGGAGATTTGAGAATTTGTTTGGATCCCAAGGAATTAAATAATGCCATAAAACGGGAACATTTTCGACTTCCAACAATCGACGAGATAGTGTCAAACTTGTCAGGTGCGCGGTACTTTAGTACCCTTGACGCGAGTTCAGGGTTCTGGCAGGTGCAGCTAGATGACACAAGTAGGTATTGCACGTTTAACACGCCATTTGGTAGGTACAGGTTCTTAAGAATGCCATATGGCATCTGCTCAGCAGCTGAAATCTTTCATAAAAAAATCTACGAAAATTTTGACGATATAGAAGGGGTATGTATGTACATAGACGATATATTAGTCTATGGCCGAACCAAGGAAGAGCATGATAAGCGGTTGAAAAATGTATTGGAGAGGTGTGCAAAAGTGAACCTTAAGTTAAACAAAAATAAATGTCGGTTTGGGTTAGAAGAGATAAAATACTTAGGGCATCGTATAACAAAAGACGGCCTTAGTCCGGATGACTCGCACATTACAGCTATAAAAAATATGCCTACACCTGTGAATAGGAAAGATGTTGAACGGTTTTTGGGCCTTATTACATATGTAGGAACGTTTATACCAAATTTATCAGATAAAACTCAACCATTACGACAACTGCTAAAAAAAGAAGTTGAATGGCATTGGGATGAGCTACAGGATAAATGTTTTAATGATCTTAAAGAATGTTTAGTAAACAAACCGGTTTTACAATACTATAGTATGAGTCAGCCTATTACGATTTCGGTAGATGCAAGTAAAAGTGGCCTTGGCTGCTGTTTGATGCAAAATAATCTACCAGTATGCTATGCATCTAAATCGCTAACCAGGACGGAGCAAAGATACGCACAAATTGAAAAGGAGCTGTACGCTTGTTTGTATGCATGTGAGCGGTTTTACCCCTACATATATGGTAGATCTGATATTACGATTGAGACAGATCATAAACCGCTGATCAGCATAATTAAAAAGCCCATAGTTGACTCACCATCTCGATTACAAAGAATGTTATTAAGATTGCAGCGCTATACGTTTAAATTGGTATATAAGCCAGGTAAACATTTGTATATAGCAGATACGCTATCGCGTGCATACGAGCCGAGCGCGAGCGCCGAGCAGGGGCGCTGCGAGGCGCTGCACGACGAGGTGTGCGCGGTGGAGCGGGCGCTGGCCGCGGCCGCTGACGTGCACTTTACCGACCATCAGTTTGTTACGTTGCAAAAACAAACCGACATTGATGATGAATTGGTGCAGTTAAAGAAATGTATTCTGAAAGGATGGCCATGTGATAAAAAACAGTTGGCAGATATATTAAAGCCGTTTTGGACTTACAGAGATGAGTTAACCGTTTCACAGGTTTTAGGTCCACGCAGTTATAAAATTAAATTAGTAAATGGTAACGAAATAATTAGAAATCGTAGGCATATCATTCGCGACTCCCCGCACAGAAATGACTCGCCTGATTCGAATCTATTCTTTGACTTAGATGACGTAACGCCTGCCTCGTCACTAAGTGCCGCCCCGTGCATTGTAAACAATAACTTACCAACTAACGGTAATAATTATGTTACTCGTTCCGGCAGGATAGTGAGGGCTCCAGATAGATGGGGTAACTGGACCTAATGCCTGGTGGCACTTCATAGAAGAGAGGAGAAACATTTAAAGCAACTTTAATATTTAAAACAAATGTCTAAAATATATTATAGCTAACGTAATTTAAGAATGCATGGATTGATAATATGTGCGTAGTGTTATAGCAAGTTCAACCTTATTGTCAAATGAAATGAAATGAAAGAGTCATACCTACTCAAAGCTACCTCAACTAACTCAGTTAAATTGAGTAATATATGTATCATGTAAACCTTTTTTATTATCACCTTACCTGTTAGTAAATGTATGAATTAATAACTGTAAAATAATTAGGTTTATTTTATAAGTTTTCATTATATAATTATATGGAATGTAAAATAAAATGTTAAGTATGTCAAGTAAAAAATGCATGATTAATGAAATTTGTAAACATGTTTTTTTTTTTTGTTGTTTGAAAAGGAAAGATGTCATATTATTGATGTGGGTACGTAACAAAATTGTATTTTAGAGGTCTACCCGTCTTGAGAAATATACACAGTCATTACTCGATCTGGTTGTTTGATTGACGCGCTCCTTATACCTTTACAAGGTCAACCGTGGTGGAACAAAGAAATGCAAAAAACTATGAAAGAGAACACAGAGAGCAATGAGGGTAGCACTAAAAAAGGATGACCTCGGAAGCTGGGATGAATATAGGAAAACGAGGAGCCAGTATACTGGACGGAGAGAAAAAGCTAAAGTGAATGTCATTGGACTTTCAGGACTGTGTAAACAAACCGCCATATTGAAATTGTCTTTGAATGATGAATTTACTAGTGATGGGGAAGTGCTATTTTAAGTCAAAATAAATCGATTACTAAAATACCAAAAGTAAAACACATCTCATCTTCATATTTTTAATTGGTTTAATCTTCTGAAAAATCGGTGCTTGAAGTTTTACTAGAGTCACCAGTCTTAATTATAAAAGGTGGCGTTACATCATCGGTATACCCTATCGATGATGCCGTCTAAATTTTTCATTTTATGCTCTTCTCCTATTACATGATCCACGCATTTCTTCCACTGCATGCATCCGCATCTGAATTTATGTATTTATTGAATTTTAAGTATATTATACCTTAGGTATAGGTATAGGTATACGCGGGCTAATTTCCGCAACTCGACGTCAAATGATGCGCCTATTTTGCGTGGTGGGTTGCCGGCACTACTCCTGCCAACCCAGCTCTTCCAGGAAGCCTAGCAGACCCTTAATGTTGCCGACGACTTCCGGGAGAGACCTCGGTGTACCGAGGTATTGTGCCCGGCATAGCTGGGCATTAACTCGTTAATCCGTTAATCGTTAATTAACGAAGTTAACATTTTCATTAACGGATTAACTTTTAAGTTAACTTTAAAATATGTTAACGGAATCATTAACTTCCGTTAAGTTTTCCCAAGTCCGTTAATCGTTAATCCAGTTCCAAAATACTTACCAAAAAGATACCGCACATACCGCGCCACGCGGCAAAAAACTTGTTTCCACCCGACTTTTCGACACCCGAAATTTCCAAAAAAGAAGAATTTCTCAAGTCATGTGATTTTTTGATTATTACTCTTTATTTTTATGTTTGTTACGTCAGAACTCCGTCAATACTGAACCGATTTTAAATTATCCATGGTGGTTGCAGATTGGTCCCATTTTTTTCAAAATTCATTTCTGACGATGGGATCAATGCGAAATTGAGGGAACTCTTCAAATTTAATAGGCTTATGCATGATGATTTTGTTGTTTCGAGCATTTTTCTTTACAAAAACCATCAATTTGGTGGAGTGGAGCTGATGATGGAGCCCAGGGATGACAGACTATTTGAGACATTCATATTTTGAATTCATGGAATTCATGAAGAAATTAAAGAACTCCTCAAATTTTAACGGCACATGCATTATGATTTGAGGGTTTCCTTATAAACTTGAAATTTTTTTTGGGGGCTACCAACATTTTGGTGTAGTAATACCTGATGATAAAGAACAAGGATGGCAAAGTGGAATTGGTCGGTAAACACAGACATTCATCTTTTTTATTTGATTTATATTCTGATGATGGAGTTCTTGAGAAATTCAGACAACCTTCAAATTTGAACGGCACGTCCAACGTGCTTGGAGGGTTTTCATAATTAGTTGGGGTATTTTCTTAATCAAGCCATCAATTTGCTGCAGTGGACCTGATTTTGAACACCAGGGATGGCATATTGAAAATGCTAGATAATTTCTAGCTGTCCTCCAACTTGAGACATTGTTATTTTGTCTGTGGCCTCGGAGGTCTACAAGATAGTTGCATTTGATTTTACTTCAGATCAAATGATGGAAGCCATGAGAAATTAAGAAAACTCCTGAATTTTCAAAGGTACTCTACTACTTTAAATTGGATATTTTTGAAGGAAACTGATTAACTATAAGTTGTAGATCACTAACTCAAAAATGCCATTTTTACCACGTGTTAACGGATTAACGATTAACGTTAACTTCCGTTAAGTCTTCCGAAAAGTAGCGCTTTAACGATTAACGAAGTTAACTTTTTTTGTAACGGATTAGCGATTAACGAAGTTAACTATTTGATTAACGGTGCCCAGCTCTGGTGCCCGGTAGTTTGCCACCCCAGTGCATTATATTATACCTTACGCTAAGATCCTTTACTCATTTACTTACCGTGTAGTGTACACAATGCCTATATCAGGTAGATACCGTGAGTACCGGCATTACAATGTCACTAACTTAGTCACATCCCTAAACGTCATAGACAAACGTAGAATATAAGAGAAACAAAAACGTCATTGCATTTTGTCGAAATAACGTAACTTTTAAATCGTATTGAATTTTCAATTAAATTTCCAAGATTAAGTAATTTTTCCTATATTATTTGTTTTTTACAAGAAAGGCTATTTTAATAGTGTATGTTTTCAATGACTTTTGATGAGGTGGTGTGAAACTTTAAGGAGTAACAGTGATAAATCAAAGTGACGCCGTTTGTTTACATAGTCCTGAAAGTCCAATGACATTCACTTTAGAAGGGATGGCTGAAAAAGATTTACAGAGGAAATAGGATATTTCTTTGCTGGCTTGTAGGTAAAATTCTTGGCAAACGGTGAAAGCATACTAGATAGAAAAAGATGTAAGTATTCCTAAAACCAAAAAGAAGACTTACAGACTGTAACTAACCCACTTTGTAAACATTGGAGATACTTTGGTCATTTTTTGTAAGGAGTGTCCTACAAAGCTGTTATTATTAGAAGATGAGAAGAGCTTAGTGCAGAACATATTTTCGACTATAGGTCCAATTAAGTAACAAACAGGGAATTCCGTGGCCCTTAACCTATGGTTGACAATATACAATAAATAGTGTCACACATTGATGTAGTTTGAAACTAAGCAAAGCTAGTGAAAATATACATACTGCAATAGAGAGTTATAGGCATTCACTTTTCAGGCATTGTTGGTTATTGATAAGAATGATAAGGTTTATTTCCAAATGATTTTTTATGGCAGTAGGCAACTTCTCAATAACTGAAAATATGGCCAAAGAAAATATCAAAACATTTGCAATAAACACACATAAATTCCCATACCATGAATTAATTGGAATACACAAACATCATACATGGTCATGCACAAATCACGTGAGGTTTTTTCGGCTACTTTTATAAATGAAAATGTGAATATCATAAGTAATATAAACACAATTAAATAAAAATTAAATTAAATAGATACATCACATACCATTATCATTATGAGGCATAAGTTTGTTATACTTACTTTTAAGTCTGTTATTAAGATGCGGTCTTTTTGCGCTTCTATAACACAATGGTTTCTAGATATAACTATGCTAGACAACGTTATTTTATTGTCGTATCCTCTACCAATTGATATTTTTGCATCTTCTTCAAGAGCAAACTCCTCCGTGCCAAACTGTTGACGACATAATTTCCACTTTGCCATGCTTGGTTTGTTATTTTACCGGAATGCTACTTAAACAAATATTAGTTCCTTAACTTAACAGCATTTTGAGGTTTTATACATCTGTTCGTGTTGTTTAAGCTGTCATATATTACCGCGTTTTTAGTAAAGAATGTATGTAAATAACGTATAAAGTTCTAGATCTCACTCAAAAATGCGTAGAAAACTTTCTTAAGTAGATATTACTGGATGAATGTATGTAATCAACCGCCGCAAATCACAAAAGTAACAAAAACCGACAAACACGAAAAGCTGTTAATTTCACTTTGACATTATTGACAGATGGCACAGATACTGTAGGACGCAGGATATGAAGCCCCTTCTAGACAGGACAACTTTCATATAATGACCGCTCCACATAATGGGCCACCATGGGCCATTATATAGCTATACAGCAGAACGGGATTGCTTACTCATCGCGCATCATCGCCCATTGTGTGGAGCGGCTAGAAGAGGCGCAAAATTATTATTTTGGAGTTTGCACGTCTCTTAATTTAATCGATCAATCGTGACCAGTGGCGATCGGCGAACCAGTCATTTAATTGGTTTTTTTGCTTCCATAATACACAATATTGTAAGTAAAATTTATTCGTATAGCGGCTGTCAATCTTTAAAGTGTTATTTTTGTTGGAGGTCACGGTAGATCGAGAGGGATGAAGTCTTGAAGAAGCTGACCAGAGCAACAGTGTACGGGTGATGGGAACGGCAGGATAATAAGATTAACTTACTGCATGACTTAATGTATTTTCAGATATTAATTGAAATGATACATTTATGACAAGCACAGTGCAAGACATGGCAAAAGGTTATGGCCGCTCCACAGAATGGGCCATGATAATAAGGATTACCGCGAGTCGATTTTCCGTGATTCCTGCATTCGATAGTACTGATACAGGACCCACGCATGAGTGGCGCCGCCTGGTGAGCGATAATACGGTAGGTCCCAATGGAATTAAGTTTGTAATTGAACTGTATATGCAAACACTTCTTTTATCTTGAGTACTTAATTTATCATCCCGCACGTATCTTCCTTCTAATAAGAAAAAAAAGATTCAAATCGATTCACGCGATTAACAGTTACGATTTTGGTTACGACCCGAAAACCCAACATACATAACCCGTCTAGTTTGTGTAAATTAGTAACCCAATTGCCCGAGAGATGGCACTGTGTTTCCGGAGTTGATGGGGTCGGGACGGGTGTGATCGAAAGTATCATCGAATTGTTAATTATTATAAGCATAGGTATTGAGCATGATATCTATTAAAAAACTTTTTAAGGTTGCCTATTGTGACGGACAGTAAACTGCGGAACCCTACACTGAGCATCGCCCGACATGCTCTTGGCCGGTTTTTTTCTTAACCTGATTTTAACGACGGATAATTTATATATTTGTTTATTTTCTATAAGCGTGTATTTCACGGACGCGCTTTTTGACAAACGTTTATTTAGCTCATTCGGTAAATTAATAGACAGGTAAATAAAATTTGCTTCAAAAGTTATTTTTTGTCAGTAATCGCGGTATTTTTGTATGTTTGATTTTGTTTATTTATAATTCATTTACAATGATTAATTGTGTTTGAAATCTTAAATCTAGTATATACAAAAGTAAAATTAAGTAATAATAAAACATGTCAGCAAAAAAGATTAATATCAAATATATATATATATATATTAAAAAATAAAAAAATGATGTTTTCTTTTATATTTTATTTCCGTACGAAAATATTATAAAAATAAATAAATAAATAAATAAATTAGCGCATCGCAAAATAGACCAGCCTAAGATAAAAAAAAAACAGATCAAGTGCGAATTGGACTCACCCACCGAGGGTTCCACATACGGCACAGAGGGTGCTCCTAAACATTTATTTTCTGATACTTTGAAGACAGGGCAGGTTGCTTAACCAGCACGCCTAACATGAACATCGAAAATTGGCATTGACGGGAAAACCTCTTTGTCACTCTAATATGCAAGTGTAACATGCAGAGATGGAGAATTGGAGATACGAGTACGAATCCGCAATCGTTCGATTTTCGTGGTAGTCATGCTTGATTGATTACGTAGGTAAGGTACATACTTACTTAAAAATACTGGTGGCACGGAAGTGCGCGTTAAATATACGGTTTCCAGATTATTTCATGTACTTGTGCTAAAAGCTCTGGCTTTTCGGCAAATTTCGTGATTTAGGGTAACGGGAAGTACCCTATACATTTTGATTCCCATTACAAATGTATGGGAAATGCGACATAAACGGCCGTATCGATTTCGTTGACATAGAGGTTTGGTTTTTTCAGAGGTTCAAAGGACCGCCGCAGATCTGTGTATGTGGTACCTATTACTTTTAACTAGCTACCTCTACGGGCTCCCGAGATAATGGGACTTGACAGACAGACGGACGCATGGACAACAAAGTGATCCTATAATGGTTCCGTTTTTGCCTATTGAAGTACGGAACCCAACATATTAATATATCACACCTGCTCGAAAATGGTGATACTATATGCAAGCATACTTTGAATTAATGAGCTGTGTTAAGCCCATGGCCTTAATGGAATCTCATACTACTTTACCGCCCACCGGAGCTCCCGGAGGACCTGCCTCCCACGTGTTCGCCGCAAGTAGTCGCCGCTCACTCCGGAATATCTACTGTGGACTGATGCTACTACACTACCGCTAATAATTATTGTTTCTTTGTCTGCCAAGAAACTTTATTTTTTTCGTCGCAAATATGATGAAAAACATTGTATGTATCACGGGCGGTACAAGAATTACGAACAGATCGCGCGAGGCTTTTGGCGGTCGGATCCCGGGAAGCTGGTTACTGGCTTCATGCCCATCCTTCGCCCAATACTGGTACTTTCTTGGATCCGGCCTCCCTTAGACTGGCGACTGGTTTGCGACTGGGGGTTTCGGTGTGTGCGCCACACTCATGTCCTTGTGGCACAGACGTGGACCGACTGGGACACCATGGATTGTGTTGTAAAAAAAGTGCAGGCCGTTTTTCGAGACATGCATCTCTTAATGACATAATCCGTCGGTCTCTTGCCACCATCAACGTGCCTGCCCTCCTTGAGCCGACAGGCATTTTCAGGGATGATGGCAAGAGACCTGATGGGGTGTCCTTGGTTCCTTGGAGTTTGGGACGGATGCTAGTGTGGGATGCTACCTGTGTAGACACGCTGGCACCGTCCCATCTCCAACGAACTAATGTAAAAGCGGGCGGAGCGGCTGAATGCGCCGAAATTTTAAAACGTAATAAATATAAGAGCCTGGGCAAAGAGTACCTTTTTGTACCATTCGGGGTCGAAACTCTTGGTCCATGGGGTCCCAGCGCACGCAAATTTTTCGTAGAAATCGCGAAACGTCTGGTTGATGTTACTGGTGACCGAAGAGCTGGTGGCTTCCTCGCACAACGTATCAGCATTGCGATACAACGAGGAAATGCCGCCAGCATCCTAGGTACAATGCCTCAAGGACCTACTTTAGATTTAAGGTAGGTAGAGGTAGGTAGTTAGGTAAGTTACACTTCCTGTATATATTACGAACTCGTGCTAAAATTGACACTCGCTCTTAATTTCTTGTTTACCGCCCTTAATACACAATGTACTATGACCGACTTCGAGAGAATATGACGGAGGCGGTTATAAGTATGCGTAGCTTGGCACCGTTAATCAAATAGTTAACTTCGTTAATAGATAATCCGCTACTAAAAAAGTTAACTTTGTTAATCGTTAAATCGCTACATTTCGGAAGATTTAACGCAAGTTAACGTTAATCGTTAATTCGTTAACAGGTCAAACAGGTGGTCAAAATTGCATTTTTTATACAAGGTGCCCGTGAGCATTGCGAGAGATTTTAACCACGAATTCCTGAGGCTATAAAGAGTAATAAATCTTATACGAACTTAGGTCAAAATACGATCAGTTAGTTTTTTTCATATTTTCATACATAATCATTGCTAATCTAGTAAAAACGTGCCTTTAGAACTGGATTTGACGTTTACAGTCAAATTAGATGATTAGTCCCGTAACGTCGCAATCGTAAAGGTGTTTCATACTGGAGATTGAATTACAATATTTTTACAGGAAAATGGAAATATCTCGATAGCCGAGCCGAATTTAGCAGACGTTAATTAAGAATTTTACCTCAAAATAAGGTCAGAAATCAACTTATTACTTTTATTTACGGCAGTTAATAGATTAGGAACAAAACTAATCCCCGATAATTTTTGTACCATTCGGGGTCGAAACTCTTGGTCCATGGGGTCCCAGCGCACGCAAATTTTTCGTAGAAATCGCGAAACGTCTGGTTGATGTTACTGGTGACCGAAGAGCTGGTGGCTTCCTCGCACAACGTATCAGTATTGCGATACAACGAGGAAATGCCGCCAGCATCCTAGGTACAATGCCTCGAGGACCTACTTTAGATTTAAGGTAGGTAGAGGTAGGTAGTTAGGTAAGTTACACTTACTGTATATATTTCGAAAATAAATGTTTTTTCCAATCCCCGATCTGGATACAATATTCAATTGAATTCAATTTTTGGTCAAAATGGCTCCATCGATGTAATCGATGATTCCGTCAATGTCTAAGTTGTAGGATTTCCGAAGATATAGAGTGTAGCCGGTGTTCTCGAGTATTCATTCAGAGAACACGAGAATATGTCAATGGTTTCCGCTATTTTTTTTAATTTAATTTAATTTATTTATTTGGGAAACATACAGCACATAATTATACAATAAGGTAAAAAACAGAGTTAAAACATAAGCCAAAACAGTTTCCACTAGTACCTAATACACAATTCCTTTGCTCCGAAACATGTAAAAATAAATAAGTTATTTCAGGTTTAATTTAGTTGAAATTGAAAAACATATTTAACATGCATGATTATACGACATGAAAATACAACAATTACAATTTAGAACAGACAAAATTGAATTTAAAATACAATACAAGATACAAACAAGTACAATAAGTGACAACTCGATATAATTTTAATTAAAAATAATAATAATAACGAAATAAAGTTTAAAGTCCAGTGACACCTCTCTACCCCCAGCCCTCATACCGGTGTTGCCCTCGAGCCATCTTAGATGTCGCTTTTTGTGGGGGCCCATCTTATGTGGGCGAGTCACCGTCTGCCGGAAATAAAATTGATTACCGTTTTGTTAGGCAGACGTCCGATTTTATTCTCCATAACCCAGTATTTAGTCCACCACTTTCACCTCCAGTATATTTTAGATTCCATTCAATCTCAATAGTCTATACACCCTGGCGGGTGCTGCCTCTGCGTGCGTCCCATGACTCGGGCAGGTGCAGCATCCGCTCGGTGTACCCCTTACATTTCATTAAATTGTCGAAAGGGCCTCTGCGTGTTGGCTTCGGCTCCGCGTACGCCTCCCAAAGGTCCGGAACACCATTGTTCCGTGATGGGAAAGACATACGAAATAACCATAGTATGGTAAAGTTAGTGTTTCTTGATATTTTTTTTTTTTCGATTTTTCTTTTTGTTTAATGGCAGAAACAAATCTGTTATAATTCGGTTGGAAAAAATCAGTGTGTAAATATTTCTTATTGTAAGTATTGCACGCTCGTGCTAAAAATTTATTATTTACATATTTTTTGCGGCTAAAAGGAACAGCTAGCAAAGCGGTGGTTCTTGTACGATATGAAGGACATCTAAATGATACCTTACTCAGGAGGTCTTCGGAATCAATTAAATTATTTAATAATTTATATAAAAATATTACATCCCGCTTTTCTCTTCTTACTTGCAAGGACTCAAAATTGTCATGTGTAAATGATTTAAATTTATATTTCAAACGATTAAGAAATTTTTTCTGGATACTTTCTAATGAATTAATGTGCACCAAGAAGTGGGGGCTCCAAGCTGTAGATGCGTATTCCAAATATGACCTTACATATGCATTATATAAAAGTATTATTGTTGTAGGGTTTTTAAAATCTTTACTTTGCCTAAATATAAAGCCTAACATTTTATAGGCTTTAGATGTAATTTTATTTATGTGTGAAACCAATTGAACTTCGCTGTCTAAATACACCCCCAAATCCTTCACCTCTGAGACTCTTTTAAGTTGTTTGTTTCCAATAGAATAATTAAAGGTTACAGGGGCGGACTTACGCGTAAATGTAATAACTGAACATTTCTCTATGTTCAAATACAAGTTATTACGTAAACAATAGTATTTTAGTCTATTAAGGTCATCCTGCAAATTGGCACAGTCACTCTCGGACTTCACGAGGGTAAAGATCTTAGTGTCATCAGCATACAATAATACCTTTGAATGTAAAAAGCAGTTAATGACATCATTAATATAAATGTTAAATAACAGTGGCCCTAAATGGGAACCCTGAGGGACCCCTGACGTAATGGGAACAAAACTAGAGGTGTACCCTTTAATTATTTAGTAACTGCCTGAGTTCTATCCCGTAAATACGATGTCAGCCAACGCAACAGATCACCGTGGATAGCAAACATTTCAAGCTTCGATAATAAGACCGAGTGTGAAACTTTATCAAATGCCTTAGAGTAATCAGTATAGACCGCATCAACTTGAAAATTCTTGTCCATTGCGCTCAGAACATATTCAAGTAGTTCGCATAAATTGGACTCAGTAGACCGTTTATTAATGAAGCCGTGTTGTTGCGTTATTAACATCGGTCTTATTGTTGGGTAGAGTGTGTCATAAATTATTTTTTCAAATAGTTTAGGTAGGACTGATAATTTAGATATTCCACGATAGTTTCTAATATTATGTTTATCACCACTTTTAAAAATTGGCACAATGATAGATTTTTTTCCAAATTATTGGTATGGATCCTGATATAAGTGAAATGTTGAAGAGTAAACTTACCGGTAATGCAAGAGAATTACTGCAACGTTTTAAAAAGACAGGGTGTATACCATCTGGACCGCTACCTTTCGAGTCATCCAATTTCTTTAAATATCTTTCAACCAGAGGTTCGTCAATATGAACACTCTTAATAACACAATGTTGTGGGCTATTGACAGTAGGTACGAAAGAATTAGTCGGTTCAAACACTGAATGAAAAAAGTCATTAAACAAATTCGCTGTGCTTTGGCCATCATTTACCGTTTTATTATCTAAATAGAGCGAATCGGGAATACCAGCGTTATCCTTTTTTGATTTTATAAAGGTCCAGAATGACTTAGAGTTTATACTTATATTATTTTCAGTCCTAGAAATAAATAAATTGTAACAAAATATTTCTTCTTTTTTAATTTTAGATCGTAAATTAGAAAAAGCGCAACACGTCCATAAATTTTCCGTTTTTTATGTATGTTTTTTTTCTTTTTTATTAATTTGATAAGACTGTGAGAATACCAGGAGGGAAAATGACTCGGTTTTGTGATGGTTTTAGATGGGACACATTCATTGATTATATTATTTACATTAGAATAAAAGTTGTTAACGGCACTTTCGATATTATTTATGTTTAACTGCGATTTCCAATCAATTTCTTTTAATTTTAAATTAATTTTACTATAATCGGCGGCAAAAAATCTACGTATTACACGCGGGGCCGGTTTTAAATAACGCTCAGGCGAACCAATATCAATCGTTATACAAAGGACTGGGTGATGAGCGTCTATGGGCACAAGAGGATCCGCGCTTGCTACCTCGCACAAATGATTAGCAAAGACTAGATCCAAATACCTACCGTTTTTATTAGAGATGTGATTAAATTGTTCAAAATTTGAAAATTGCATGAAAGTTGATAGTTGCGCTGAGAGGTTGTTTAAATTGGGATTAACCAAACTAAGGTTATGGGAACTCTGATCTAGCCGGCTCCAAACCGTTGGACTATTACGTTGAGGGTCCGCACAGCGCACGTCAGCGGCGCCCGGGCGAGCAGGTTGGTGCGCCCTCAGGCTCGGCCAGCAGTCGCGGCCGATACCGGCGCCACACGTACCTATCGGGTACATGCACACTCACGTACCTCAACACCTGACTGTTGTACAGTTTCCCTCTTATTATTTTAAACAAATATGTCACCAGGCACAACTCCCTGCGCACCCGCAGCTCGTTGTAGCCCACCATACCCAACACAAACAACGTAGGATACATTAAGGGGTAGAAAGGATATACCCCATACTCGTATTTCCGCCAATACAAAAAACGGACAAACTTATTCTGTATACGCTCCACCATTAATTGATATTTCGTTTTATGGGGAGCCCAGATCATTGCGTTGCACTCCAGACTACTTCGGACAAGCGCATTATATAAGGCGATAATAGCGCCAATATTTGTAAAATCATGGGACCGCCGGAGCACAAAACCTAGCATTCTATAAGCTTTTTTTACAAATATTGACGATATGATCCCTAAACCTCAGGTCCGATGTGAATTTAACACCCAAGTCTTTAACTTCACTGACTCTATTTAATGATTCTCCGTTTATTTGGTAATTATAAAGAATTCAACGCTCGAGTAAAAGTTACAGTCACGCATTTGGATATATTGAAAAACAACTTATTTTCTGTACTCCACGAAACTAGTCTATCTATGTCGCTCTGTAATTTGTCACAATCCGCTGCATTTTTAATTGGTACATATATTTTTAAGTCGTCGGCGAAAAGTAGGCAGGCTGAGTCTGTGATAACCTGAGGTAAGTCCTTGATCATTACTAAAAATTCCAACGGACCAAGATTACTTCCTTGACTCACTCCAGATCTCACAAAATAAGGCTCTGACCTGCATCCTTCGTACTCAACATACTGTAACCTGTCACTCATGTAGCTTGCGAATGTATGAAATTATGAACACCATGACCCTACGTTTCGAGCCCATCACATCACTCGTAATCACAAGGTTAGATGATGATTGAGAAAATGAGAATTCTCCCTGTCAATCAAAAAAGTTACTTGTTTAAACTACCTTTACATAAAATCACTACATAGTATAAAACAAAGTCGCTTTCTCTGTCCCTATATCCCTATGTATGCTTAAATCTTTAAAACTACGCAACGGATTTGGATTTTTTTAATAGATAGTGTGATTCAAGAGGAAGGTTTATATGTATAATAATAACCCGTGCGCAGGAACTTCTATATATTCAGGTCCGTGCCCGTGCGTAGCTGGGGCGGGTTGCTGGTTATAAAAATAAAAACAACAAAAACAAGGTTTGTGTAAGTACAACTACAATGCTCAGAGTTGGTTTAAATCCGTTATAAGGATGACACACACTAGGACGGGACGGGACGATCTGTAAATTTCTATAAAAAGAATCACGTGATAGCTCGGAGCCCTCGGGTGTCACGTGACGTTTTACTAGAACTAAACTAGGCTCCCGCCCGTCCTGTCCCGTTAAACTGTTTTATTTCCATGAAAAATAATCGCAGTAACAGAAGTCGATATTATATAGGTAGATGGTTGAAACATACACCATTGTGTTCCTAATGTAGTTTTTTAAAAATAATAATGAAGTCAGGGAATACAAGAAACCAAGCTTATTTCATTTTGATGTATCTCAACAAGGTTAAATTAAAACATACAAATTTCAGAGTCAATGTCATAGTAAAGAAAATTAGACTGCATTAATTATGACTAAATGAAAAGTAACCAAGCGTCGTGAGAATCTGAAGGAAATAATAAATAAAAACATTTTACGAGTATACGGAATCCTCAGGGCGCGAGCCTGACTAGCATTTGACCGGCTTCTCTTTCTATTACTACTTATTTACAAACTGGTTTGCCTAACTATTCCGTCTGTGCAAGACCGTGGCGTCGCCTTGGCGGAAAGAGGGTACATTAATCAGATTTATCTGGACATATTCATACTCGTAGTGACAGCTGATAAATCGTATGAAAATGTTGTCCTCTTATGTGTAACTGTTTACCTATAGTTTTGAGGTTTTGTACCCAAAGGGTAAAGGGACCCTATCCTTATTACTGAGACTCCGCTGTCCGTCTGTCAAACTGTATCTCACAAATCATTATAGTTCGTCAGTTGGATTTTTTACAGATTTGTTGCCGCTATAACAACAAATTGGTACTAAAACAGAATAAAATAAATAGTATATTATTACATGCGTAGTTTTTTTGCCGTTTTTATAGATAATGGTACGGATCCCTTTGTGCGCGAGTCCCACTCGCACTTGATCGGTTTTTTTCATGTCGTGCGCTGACGTAGCCTTATCTTACCAGCGTGTGTAGCCAGGATGCCAATCGCTCACGCTCAGTCGCTAACGAAACGCAACTGTCATTGTCACACTAATAAGGAAGAGTGATAGAGAGAGGTAGCTGCGATACGTTAATAAGCGTGAGCGATTGGCATCTTGGCTAGGCCCCCAGATCTTACCATCGCGCACTTTGCTTAATATGTAGGTATATTTTTTTGAATAGAAGGTAAGTATGTATTTTTTTTCATATCTTAATATTAAATACTTCAAATTTCTTATTGACAGAGACTCATCACGGTTATGTCTACTTAAATCAGTTTAAAATATTACGAAATTCTTATCAAGCAATACAAAGAAAATTCAAACAGGTGCTATAAACCGGCAATATCACTGAACTTGCCTGATATTATATAAAAATTCTTAGTTTTTATTATATAAAATATTGAGTTTATATAATACAAACTTAAGTGAAGCGACAAAAGAAAGTTGTGTGCTTTGCGCAGAGAAAGCTCTGGGCGGGCGGCGCGGGGCGGGCGAGCGGGCGCAAATAGTCGGCGCGGCGCAGTCGGACTCAGCCCCGAGGCGGACCAGCCGTGCGACGCGACCGACCGACCAGAGCGCGTACCCAGACCGACCGTGCTAGTGCTGTGACCTAGTGACTGTGAACCGAACCGAACCGCATCACCAGCTACACCAGCGTACCCTGACTATCGGACTCTCCCACCACGGCGCAGGTTCGCCGCAACCGACATCGAGGTTATAAGGAAGGTAAACAACGAGCTTTCATTCATAATTTGATGACCATTTATAATAGTACTTATGAATTTATAATCTTACATCGATAACAATTAATACTACATGAGTGTGCGAAAAGTATAAAATATTCATAAATACCGGCGTAACGTATTAATCAATATATCATTAACTATGTGTAGCTCGTGTTGTCCTTATTAAAGGCAATAAAATGTCCACGTAATTTACAAGTATAGCTATAAATCGTGTTGAATAAACACTTGTAGAGACATTTGCGAGGCATACACTTTTGTTTGCGCCAGTGGTATGTGGGTGCATGACACACAGTGACCCATTTTCGCAATATCGAGATTCGACATATGAACGTTTGGCAATAAGTCCGGGACACTTCACGGTTGTTCTCGCTTTCTTTGATGGTATTTTAAGAATATTCGGAAGCTCCGCATATCTGACTATCACGTTAATGCTTTAAATTAGAGGTATTGATCGTAAGGCGCGCATTCTGTGCAGGAGAGCTTTTACAGTTGTAAGTAATAAAGTTTCGAAATTTTTAATATAAACGAGTGGTATAGGATTTATTAAATGCACTGCATTGATATATTATAACCTGAATTCGGCTAAATGATTTCTTGGGTACTAAGTCTCGGTATTCAACACTCCATTAAGTGTCGTGAGATAATCTTATTCACGAAACTACGTCAAACAATATACATAATGAATGGAATCAGTAAGTTAATTAAAAAGGGGGAAGAAGAATAAGGAACGGCAAAACCAATGATTAGCTTTATAGAACTGAATAAATAAGAGTATACGTTTAGTATCAAAACATCAAAGAGATCCCGAAGGATCAAAGAGTCGATGTGTGTTATTTTAATGACAGCCAATGATCTGGACATAGTGATGTTGCGACAAATATTTGTAAGGATAACTAACTTAGGTATTATTAGTATTGTTAAATTTTGGTAGTTTTCGTCCATTACATCGTAGTTTAAAAAAAACTATGTCGCGTTGTTGTGAACATAATTTTATTTTATTTTATATTACATACATGGAAAACCAACAGCATGAAAACATGACTAATAGCTAAATAAAAATACATAGCCAATTAATTATAATGACGGTATCCTTTGAGCTTCTGAAATAGGGAAGTAGAATATTTTAATAGAATTATAGTGATGTTTTCAGGCATGTTCTATAATATGTATTAGATTAAATAGGAGCAAATAAACTGAGCAGGAAACCCGTCCCGCCCGCAAAACAGTCTGGTGGATCTGCAAATACTTACTGTACGGTAAATACATCCACCCGGAGACCACACCGCACGGAAAGTTTACTCACTCGTTGTCTTGTCTAAGTAACCTGCCAATTGAGCTTTTATATTATATGCCCCTTGCTTCAACTAGGTAATTTACGGACTTCATAGTTATGGTAGCAAGACTTAAGATAGGTACCTTTTCGTTACAGCAACATGCAGTCATGGCTAATGAAACTAGATGAGTAATGACAGCCACTTTTAGTTGATGGGATGGAATTTGAAATTTGAAAATCTAGTTAAGATTTTTGAAGTTAGTATATATGATAACTCACCCTAGAACGGGACGGGATGGGATGGGACGGAACGGGCGGGACGGGACGATCTGTCAGTTTCTGTAAAAAACGTCACGTGACATCCGAGGGCTCCGAGCTTCACGTGATTCTTATCATTCTCATGTAGAAATTGACAGAACGTCCCGCCCCGCCCGTCTCGTCTTAGTATGAGTCATCCTTAATCCAAAAATTATCCACACAACCCGTAAAGTGCAGCGTTGCAAATACAGTGCCAGCAAATACCTCGCTGTTTACTCACACTTTGTCTGGTCTACTCACTGCCAATTAAACCCTCACGTGCCCCTTGCTACTGCGATGCTAACCAACTTGGTAGTAAAATTATTATATAAATATGGTTGGGTATTAAACCTTTCCAAAAATGGTATTAATCACTTATCTACTCAAGAGCAGTGAAACCCGATTAGTAACGAGACTCAGTGTCAGCCTTAGAACGAATATATTTACATTAGTGGTGCTCCTCCCCCGCAAAATCGGCTGACTTTTTTTATATAGTAAAGTAAATGACAGATAATGCCAGTCCGGTTGGTTGGTTTAAGGTTAAGGTTAAGTTAATTTTAAGGATTCAGATTAAGTTGATTTGTTAATCGTTTTATGACTAAGACTAATTCTACGATATGGTACAAACTTGAAATATATGAATCACAAATGGAGTTGAGATTTTAGAGGATTATCCATGCAATTCTGGTCGATCTGTAAATACAGTCCAGCAAATATACCGATTCCCGGAGCACACCGCGCCGCGCTGTTTACCTACACACATTGTCTGGTCTACTTCTTCCCAATTATGTCATCGTATGCTACTGGTTTAACTATATTAACCTACTCGATAGTTATTGTACAAAAAGGAACTAGGTACTTACAAGGTTTGAAAAAATGTGGTAATTCGTTTTAGGTAACGGTAACGGGTCTGATTGGGAAAAAATGGAAAACCGACGACTAACAAAACATTTTTTTATCTACTTAGGATTATCGAAGATTTAAATTGAAAGAGAAAAGGTGACCAAGGCCCCTAGAGACCAGGGCTGGAATCAAACCAGCGACCTCCTGCTTTCGCGGCAGAACTCACTCCCTTTTTCTGTAGTATATGCCATCTATTTCACTTTATAATTTATATACAGGCTGATTCATGAGTCGTGAGCAGGAGTTTCAGTGAACGATAAGCTATTATTTCATACTAGAATCAACGAAATTCAATTAATTAAAATCTCATAATTATAAGGTAATTGATACTTAATTGATAGTTAGGTATCAATTAACTCATAGTTAGGAGATTTAATTAAGATAAATTTAACGTTAATTTCGTTAAGTTTAGTATGAAATAATAGCTTATTAACTGAAACCGTAAGGTTAATCCTGCTCACGACTCATGAATCAACCTGTATAGTAGTGTACCTACTTAAAATCCTAAAATATATGACAAATAATGAATGATTTGATTTGTGCTTTCAATATGTATATTATCGTGGTTGCATAGTCGCATAAGGTAGATGTCACACTAGATGCGATTCGCACCGCACGCCGGTGTGCAAGGGGTATATAGTATGTAATAGTGCTGTACACGCGCACGCGCATAACGATGTCTCACACGCTGGAGTGCGGTGCGAATCGCATCCAGTGTGACGTCTCGCTAAAAAAGAGTTTATTATTATCTTAATTTTTCTTGCAATTCGGATTACGCCCTTAAACTGGTGGTTATGAAGAGTAAACTGATCACCATTAATTTACAATTTTTTAAAGCACGAATCAAATCATTTATTAAATGTAATAAATGTTTTGATTCATTTTTTTGTGTTTTTTAAGTAGTCACACTACTATTTATAAATTATAAATTGAAAGAGATGTCGCTGCGAAAGCAGGAGGTCGCTGGTTCGATCCCAGCCCTGCTCACCGGGGACCTTGGTCACTTTTTCTTTAGTATATGACATCTCTTTCAATTTATAATACACCATTAATTTGTTATACCGGCTGGGCTTGAACAAACTAATATTTTAGTGCTGGAAGCCCGTTTGACACCTCTGTATAGTTTCACCGTCTTTACCATAAGGGCGTGATGAGATTTCTAACTGCAGGCAGCAATTGAACATTCCGCAACTCTTCAAATTCAATCGCAATTAAAAGTTAAGTAAAGTTTCTCTTTCCCATTATTGTTGGTAGGCAAGTGCCTACAATTTAGATCGGCAAAACGTACAGTCGTAACCGCTTACTGCTGCATACTATCACAAAAGTAATTACATCTTAAGACACATGTAATGGAATCTAACAGCTAATTCCGGGATAGTTGGCTAACTCCGGTGGGTGCAATTGACGCTAAGTCCCATTGGCCCCGGCCCCACCTAGGGTTAGCCACTAGATTGGTCTAATCAATACACTTCGGAAATCGTGTGAGATGTGACACTGTCTTAATTACATTTCTAAAATTCTTTAAAATACAAAAAAATATTCTGCGTTTGGGCATTAAGGGCACTTTTACAAGCCAATAAGCAGTACATTATAGCGTCTGCATGTACAGTCGGTGCCCTCACATAAGTATCCACCCGCGCTACGCGCTTGCATACGTGGGGTGGATATTTATGTGAGGGCACCGACTGTACATAATAATATACATGTTAATTTAATTATTATACAGTGACAAGAAAAAACAACGTCGTAGACTTAAGGGGATACCCAACGCCAATGACCTTCAGTCGGTATCCTTTGGAATATCGATTTCATATATGATATTACTGAATACATATAATAAAAAAAGTGTTATTTAGAAAAAAAAATCGTATAAAGTAAGTATTTATTTCTTTCCAAATTTGGCAGACACGACTGGAGACAAAAGATCGAAGAACATCGGGCCGTTTGTCTTATATAGTACATAGTACAAATTTAGTTATAACGACTCAAAACTTATCAAGAGTCGATGAAAACCTCCGGCACACCCTTAACTTGAATTGGTTCGTAGTAGCAAATCCGGCGTAGCAAGGGCGTAGCACGCGGTCATGCGTAGAGGCGCTACGAGAAATTCATTATTAGGTAGTGCAATATGAGGTTTCCTATCTACGTAGTAAATAACTTAAATGAAATTGATACTTGTAAATTCAACTTGTAATAAAGTTCGCTTGATTTTGTATTGTTCTCGCAAATGCCTTGAAACGCATTGATTTAACAAGGTTTTCCTTCTATGACATATTTATTTAGTAACATAGAATAAGTTGGTTACCTATTTATTGTTGAACTAATTAAATTGAACTTCTAAGAAATAGAACATTCAATTTGGTTTTGATTCAATTAAACTATTGTTTGTATTATGTAGTGACTTTGTTATGGCAGATTGTTGACTCCAGAAATGTATTCTGAAGTTTCAAATGCTAGTTTTTAGGGTTCCGTACTCAAAGGGTAAAAACGGGACCCTATTACTATGACTCCGCCTTCCGTCTGTCCGCCTGTCCCCAGACTGTATATCATGAACCATTATAGTTTGAGATGATGTATTTCTGTTGCCGCTATAACAACAAATATGTAGTAAAAAACAGAATAAAATTAAAATTTTAAGGGGCTGCCATACAACAAACGTGATTCATGTGCTTGTTTTGATCGATATTGATAAAGAAAACAGGTTGAAATATTCAGAAAATTTAGTTACATATTCACTTAAAAAGTAAATATGTAATTACATTAAAATAAAACAAATATTTAAGAGGGGCTCCCACACAACAACGCGATTTTTTTTGCCGTTTTATAGATAATGGTACGGAACCCTTCGTCCGCGAATCTGACTCGCACCTGACCGTTTTTTTTAATCTAAATTATTCCCGTAGTTGGGTTCGTCGTTTTTAGGGTTCCGTAGTCCGTAGGGTGTTTTTTTTCGTTTCAACCCTAGAGAGTGATATATCATTGGATAGGTATTTGGAAAATAATATATAATAATAAATAATGAGGGTTTTCTATAAACAGTTTTTGATAAAGTAATATTTTCGGAAATAATCGCTACATAAGTTTAAAAAAGTGTCCCCCCCCTCTAACTTTTGAACTATGAGTGCAAACAATATGAAAAAAATTACAAAAGTAGAACCTAATAAGAACTTTATTGGAAATTTATTTTGAACTTGATTGGTTGAACGTTTTTGAAAAACTGTACAAAATAATTTCTGAATTAAGTTTGTAATTTAACCGTATATTATGCAAACATTTTTTTTTAATCTGGAGTACTTAATTTATCATTTCGCACGTATCGTCCTTCAAATAAAAAAGAATGATTCAAATCGATTCACGCGATCAAAAGTTACCCCCGAAAACGCAACATACATAACCCGTCTAGTTTGCATAAATTAGTAACCCAATTTCCCGAGAGATGGCGCTGTACCGTTGTCTACTTCACGCTGTTAAGATTTTTCCGGAGTTGATGGGGTCGGGACGGGTGTCATCGAAAGTATCATCGAATTGTTAATTATTATACGCATAGTTATTGAGCATGGTATCTGTTAAAACACTTTTTAAGGTTGCCTATTGCGACGGACGGTAAACTACGGAACCCTACACTGAACATGGCCCGTCATGATCCTGGCCAGTTTTGATTTTTGTTTTGTATGTGAAAGAAACAACTCATGACTTCCAGTCCACGAGACAAATAGTTATTACCATGATAATTATGCAATATTCACCATAAATAGAAACTTAATTATAATTTTAAAACTAAATTTATATAACCTTAAATAAAACTAAACCTCCCATGCAATAAATGATTATGATTAAGGATGACTCACATTAGTACGGGACAGGACGGGACGGGACGGGGCGGGGTGGAACAGGGGCGGGACGCAATGATCTATTAATCTCTATAGGAAGTATCACTAGTAGCTCGGATCCCGCGCATGTCACGTGACGTTTATAGAAACTGACAGATCTACCTGTCTCGTTCTAGTGTGAGTCCTCCTTTATTGTTACCTAGACAAATGCCCTAGTTAATCTGTAGGTAGGTTTTATTATCTTTATGGGTCCGTTACATTTGAGTTCAATCTATTCTACCCACAATTGACATAACCAATCAGATCAGTAGGCAGTTTTTTTAACTACTAATACTCGTCCTAAACGAAGGATAAAGGATGACTCACACTACACCGGGACGGAACGGGACGGGACGAGACGGGAAAATCTGTCAACTTCTATAGAAAGCGTCACGTGACATCCGAGGGCTCCGAGATATCACGTGATTATTTATATAGAAATTGACATATTTTCCCGTCCCGTCCCGTGCTAGTATGAGTCATCCTTTAGTGTTGCTACGATATGATTAAACGTTTAAACATAATAAGCATATTAGTTTAGTGTTTCGTTCGCTCTTTACCGCTTCATTGCTTTCACGTACGATGCTGTATGCAGTGCTTATTCATACTTTGTGAGTTAACGACTACGTATTTAAATACTGATACGAGTATGGTATGCCGCGCTCGGTTTTTTCCGACTTTATGTTTTTAGAGTCGGCGTTAAATTGTTAGGTACTAATTATTTTCGTGTATGTACCTACACACGCAAGCTAGATCTATAATAACCTTAATTATTGCATATAAACTTGCATATAAACCGCCCTTGCATAGGGGCGTCACTTAACTCTGCAGCTGATTGTACACTAAATTTTAATTCAATTTTTTGTACAAATGAGTAATACTGGTTTATTAGTTTTATTACTCATTTGTACAAAAAATTGTTTATTTCAAATACGACATAGTTTTTACAAATATAACTCTGTTTTTTTTTGCTAATGTTATTTAAATTTTTCGTACTGTTTACAGGTTTTTGGTATTGTGTGGTATTGTGTGTAAATTAATGAACTTTGTGGTATTGTTAACGTTAGACTGATTTTTTGGTGTTTATCAGGAACAACAGCACGTCTAAGTAACTACCTACACAAATTGTTAAATTAAGTACCAGGATTACATAGAAATATAAAATGTACCTACGACTAATTCCCACGACAAACTTTGCAATAAAAAGATGCCTAATTCTGATAGAAGGGCATGAATGAACACTTTGCAAAGTGGAATAACCTTTTTTTTTTTTTTTTTTTTTTTATACTACGACGGTGACAAACAAGCATACGGCCCGCCTGATGGTAAGCGGTCACCGTAGCCTATGGACGCCTGCAACTCCAGGGGTGTTACATGCGCGTTGCCGACCCTTTAAAAACTTTAACACTCCTTTTTTGAAGAACCCCATATTGTAGTCCTTTGGGAAAACAGTGGCAGGGAGCTCATTCCACAGCCGGAGCGTCCGCGGGAGGAAGTTCCTCTTAAACCGCACGGTACGAGACCATTTAGGCTCCAGGGTATGCGGGTGAACACCCTGCCGACGGCGAGCGGTGCGGTGGTAGAATGCAGCCGTTGGCATCATATCAAACAATTCCTCAGAGCACAATCCATTGTACAAGCGATAGAACACACATAAGGAGGCGAAGTCTCTCCTTAGACTTAAGGGTTCGATATCGCTCGTGAGTTTGGGATCGTTGACAATTCGGACAGCACGTCTTTGGATCGAGTCAAAGGGGCCCAGCTGGTATCCAGGTGCTCCCGCCCAAAGATGGCAGCAATACTCCATATGGGGCCTGACTTGAGACTTGTATAATAACAGTCTTTGCCCCGGAGAGAAGTACTGCTTAGCTCTATTGAGCACACCGAGCTTTTTGGATGCCAGCTTGGCCTTCCCTTCCAGGTAGCTACGGAATTGGACGTCACTGGAAATGTCAACACCCAGGATCCCAATACTCTCTGACATGGTAAGGACTGTGTCTTGGAATTGTGGGACCACAGTAAATGGGGTTTTTTTAGCGGTGAACGCGCAAACTTGTGTCTTAGTGGGGTTAAATCGGACAAGATTTTCCTGGCCCCACAGTGAGATATCAGAGAGAGCACTCTCGATGTCTGACACAAGCTTTTCACGACTCTCTAACACAACGGGACGAGGGATGTTAGCACGGCCTGTGTAATAGGCATCCCCAGTACTGTCGTCTGCATAGCAATGAATATCGCCAATGGACAACATGTCATTGATATGCAGCAAAAACAGCGTTGGGGATAGCACAGAGCCTTGTGGGACACCAGCATTTATGTCCATGCTATCGGAGCAACTTCCGTCGACAACGGCTCGTATGCATCTGCCGGACAAAAAGCTGGCAATCCATTCGCATAATCCCCCGGGCAGTCCGTAAGATGGTAACTTCGATAGAAGACCCCCATGCCAAACCCGATCGAACGCCTTCGCTATATCCAGGCTGACTGCCAATGCCTCACCTTGACTCTCAATAGCTGAAGCCCAGCGGTGGGTGAGATACACTAGAAGATCACCAGTGGAGCGACCATGGCGAAAGCCATACTGTCGGTCACTGATCAGATCGTGATCCTCTAGGTATCCCAGGAGCTTTGCGTTGATTATGCGCTCCATCACCTTGGAGAGAAGGGAGGTTATAGCGATTGGCCTGTAATTCGACGGGTCTGATCTGTCACCCTTTTTAGGCACAGGGTGCACAAGGGCGGTCTTCCACGAAGACGGCACCTGCCGTTTGTGATATGAGAGCGTGAAAAGGCGCGTGAGCACTGGACACAACTCGGGAGCACACCGCTTGAGCACCACTGCTGGTATGCCGTCTGGCCCGCTCGACTTGTGGACGTCTAATGACAGCAGCTCCCGCCGGACATCAGTTTGCCTGAATATAATACCGGGCATGGAGAAACCGCACCGCGGGACGGTAGGCGGTGCGGTGCTGCCATCATCGTCCATGGTCGAGTTCGAGGCAAAGAGATTGCCCAAGAGATCAGCTTTCTCCTTTGCACTGTGGACCAGATCACCATCAGCATTTCGCAGTGGTGGTAAGGACGACCGACAAAAATTTCCCTCGGCAGCTTTGGCGAGCGACCAGAAGGCACGACTCCCAGAGGGATAGCCCACGAGCTTCTCACCAATTCTGCCGACGAAGTCGAATTTAGCTCTGGCAATGGCTCTTTTACTGGACCTCGAAGCAGCATTTAATTTGCGTTTCACATCAGAAGCGTTAGGATCCTTATCAGTAACGGCCTTGGTCCAAGCCCTGTAGGCAGCTTGCTTATGAATTGTCGCCTCTTTACAGGGCCGGTTAAACCAAGGTCGTTTCTTAGCTCCTGCAGCTATTACTGAGTTGGGAATGAAGCAGTTCATTCCCATTAAGATAGTCTCAGCGACCTCAGCTGCACAGGAGTCAGGATCATCTGATGTGAAACACAGCCGCTTCCACGGGTACGATGCATAGAACTCACGCAATCCATCCCAATCTGCTGACCTATAGTGCCATACGCGTCGCGAGCTAGTAGGCCGAGGTGGATCAGGCCGCGCGCAAGGTGGCAATGTCCGGACAAGACAGTGATCGGACGAGCCGAGAGGTGCGTTCACTGAGACAGAGTATCCGTCCGGACGAGAGGTCAGCAGAAGGTCCAGTAAAGAGCTCGTATGGTCCTCGATGTCTGGTATTCTCGTGGGAGAAGTAACCAGTTGCGAGAGACCATAGGCCAGAGAAAATTCGAGAGCAGACCTCCCCGCGTGGTCAGTGGACCGGGAACCAAGCCACTCCACGTGGTGGGCATTGAAGTCCCCCAAGATTACCAACTCCGCGGATGGGTACTGCTCAAGAACTTTGTCGGACGTCACTTGTAAGTGCTCAAAGAGCCGAGTTGCGTCCGTGTCCCCGCTATGGGACCTGTATAGGCACGCGTAGATACGAGTGTGGCCGCCGTAGTCCACACGCACCCACAGCACTGACAGATCCCTGTCTTCATAGGCATTGAGACGGCGACAGCAGACATCATGCCGAGCATACATGCATACCCCAGCTCGCCGCAAGAACTTATGTTCGAGCATATAGCCGGGGCATAACAGGTATGATGTATCAGCTGGGCAAGATATCTGGGTCTCCGTGAGGAACAGTAGGGTCGGCTGCGCAGTCTCCAGGTGGTGGTGTACTGCGTTTAAATTGGAGTGAAGTCCCCTGATGTTGCAGAAGTCGACTTGTGTGGAAGGGGACGCCGCTGATGAACTATTCCTTTTTTGTTTTTCGGCCATATTTAGGGAGTGTGTTAAGAAAAAAAGGAGGATTCGCTGTGTTGACAGCTAAAGGGGCAAGGGGACGGACCAAACCTGCCAGAGGGCGACGTAGGTGGTGCAGTTTACAGGTGCGGCGTACGGAAGGGCCCCCGGTCCACACCTGATGCAGCAGCCGGGTCCACCCCGGTCTCCTTCTCCGGCACGACTACTACACCAGGGATTTTGCACAGGTTGGTGGCTCAGCCTCCCAGGGTGGAGATTAAGTGATCCCTGGGTTCGGGAACCCTACTGACCTGCGGGCGGCCAGCGGACAGCCGTTTCACCGGGTCTCCCTGATCGCCGCACCTGCACTCCGCGCCCACATCGACCTAAGACAGTGTTCTTTGTTCCGTGGGTCCCCAGCTGTCAACACAGTAAATCCTCTTGGAGCTCTGGCGACCTTACTCACCGACAGAAACACAACACTATGAGTAGGGTCTAGTGTTATTAAACTGCGGTTTTCTGTAAGGTGGAGGTACTTCCCCAGATGGGCTCTGCTCCAGATTTGAGCGAGACGACATTCGTTGTGCTGTGCCCTACCACACTAAACGATATGCATCCGCTATGCCCATACCTCGCTTGAAACCTGACCTCGTTTCGCGAATGGTTTTTCTGTGAAAGCGTAGGCCTAGCGAGCGCATTCATGTTATTATTTGCCAACTCGTCACTTTGAGCACGCCACAGGTGACTCGGTATCATTCCCGAAAAATACTCTGTTCCATTAAATTGGTCCCTAGTATGTTGAACCCGAGATTCAATAAAAAATTAACGTAGCTGGAGGTCATGCTTATACTGGTTTGCCCGGTCGCAATGCGCTTTATAAGTGTAGTAAATAACAGCAGTGAGTGATGTGCATAACTGCTTTGTCACGGCGACAAAACTTTCAGTAACTTAGTCCATCCTTTATGTTTGCGAGTTAGTTTTTGCATATTGGTTTATAGACTTTATAGATACTTAAAAACTTTTGCATTGGGAACAGGGTGTTGTTTGTTTTGAAGAATATTTTGAAATATAAACCGGTTAAGTGTGAATCTGACTCGCGCATCGAGAGTTCCGTACAAACTTTTAGTTATCATTTTCATTCATAAACATGATGCAATAAACTGGCTATCGAAGTAGAAATTTGACGTCAGCCCATGCCCCATATCGACAGATTCGGTCACTCGTTTGCACGGTATAGATTTCGTATGTAAGGTTTGTTTTTGGTTATTAATTATTTGTCACGAAAACCGTTTTTTTTTTACTTATTTAAAATAAGGTAGTACTACCATATCAAATGAAAGAATGTAAGAAGGTAAGGTAACATAACATCACGTAAATCAAAAGAACAAAATACATTCCAAGGTGTTAGTGGTTAAACTTCAAAAGAGATTGCTGTTTCATGTATGGAGGCCCGTACCCAAAAGAAAATCGTACTCCATTGATGAAATCTTTTTTAAATCACTGACCATCAACTGCACATCGCATACTCTAAATATTTTGAAAATCGTACGTCGGAATAAGTAGAAAACTGAGATTGAAATCGTATATTTTAGGTTTGTTTTTAAGTTAAATAATAACATTTTGGTAAGTATAGTTTGTACTTTTAGGTATTTAAAAAAATGTAAACAAACAATACCACGTGACTCGGGTGTTGGGCCAATGACATAATTCCATATGATGACACTGAGATGACGGATACGAAATGATGTAACCTCATTGGCCAAATTGCCAAGTCACGTGGTTTCGTTTGTTTACATTTTTTTAAATACCTAAAAGTACAGACTGTAGGTACATATGTGATCCAAAGAGACTTAAGGCACATGGATGCTCATGCCATTCTATACGGTATAAGTCATTGACTTATTAAAAGAAATAGACACACAAAGCAGAACAAACGCGTCAAAAAATATGGGTCAGAATGACATTAGCGAACTTGCATTGATGATGATACAAAACCATAAATGTTTCGTACGAAAAAGAGCTTACTTACGTAAGCATTAAGTGTCAAATTCATTCATAGAACTACCAACACTTTTAAAAGTATATAGGCTGTAGGCACTTACGGAACGTCACGTTCCCAACAAGTCTATATGAAAAAGAGTCGCAACTGCTGCACTTTTATTGCGTAATTTTTTTCGGCTTATTGGGTACCCAGTTCTTTTATCCTATATCTATGGTATAAGTCTATAAATTACCTGTAGGCATACTAGCGTGAAAAAAATATGGGCTTCTAAAGATCAATTTGACGTATGTAAGACAAATATTAGGCTTTTATGAAACTAATTGCTAAATTGACTTACCTACTATTGTAATTAGTAATATAATCGCATGCACAAATTGAATGGAACAGTTTTCGTCAATGGACGCTATTGACACCTATGGTACCAAATCTTCGCAATCTTCAGATAACTTTTTAATTATTAAAAATAAATGATAAAAGATAGCGATAATGTTATATGTTTCCTGTAATACTTATTTATGATAATTATGATAATGTTAACGTTGTGCAAACATTTTATAATATTTCCTTAGTTAATCTCAAAAATAAGGGAATCCAATTTTTTTCACTGTAAAAAAAAATTAAAGTTTTGGTATTAAAAAAACTCTATCCAATAATACCCCACATGATCTAGTAACTAAACTTTTAATTTTTAGTCCCCATCATTCATCAAAAATAAATATATATCAATTTTACTTTCTATGCATCTCGGTTAGCCTTTCTTGTAACTAGGTATTCCCTAAAAAAAGTAATTCTTAAAAGACGAGTCTGCTAATTGTCCGTCCAATTGCCGCGAACCATTAATTTTCATACAAAATGCATGGTAAGGGCGGCAATTAGCCGCAACCGCAGACATATTGTCAGAGAATAACCTAAATATAATTGATGCTAGACAAGTCTTGCTAGGCTAACTTGCAGTGCACTTGGCGCATCAAACGTTTAACTGAAACTTTGTACTGGGATGTAAATCTAAAATTATATTAAGTAGTTCTTATTAAATTATACTAAAAATTCGAAAGAGTACTTTAGTACTTCTTGACATTGGGAGATACCTATTATTTAGTACCCATAGTAAAACTGTTTATTATTTGAATTGATTTAAACTTTCACAAAACATTCTTTGCGCTATTCCCCGTTGCGTCATTCCATATAAAAAATTCAAATCCCTCCGACATTCGACCTAATTTTAAAATAATTGCCATTAACGTTTGTGATGTGTTTTGTTCCGTTTATTTTTTTAAACAAGTGCATGAATGATGTAAACTAACGGATGACTCACACTAGAACGGGACGGGACGGGGCGGGACGGGACGATCTGTCAATTTTTATAGAAATAATCACTTCAGAGCTCAAGAGCCCAAGAGGAGGTGGCGTTTCTACTCGTATAGAAACTGACAGATCGGCCCGGCTCGGTCACCTCCCGGACCGTTCTAGTATGAGTCATCCTTAACTCGATTCCAAAATTGCAGTAAGTTGATTGAGAAATTGAGGAAACTATTTCTAAATGTTTTCATTAGACCTACCCATTTCTAATATTGATTGGTGTCTGCGAAAAGGCAATGATATTGGCTCGGAAAGGTAAAAGTAATATTGATATAGGTATGTAATACCCTAAGTGCCTACGTAGGTAGCTGTAGCGGTTGCATTCCCTTTGAATCTCCCTTGTGCTCGGCGTGCTAGACTTTCCGCTAACGAATTTGCGAGTCCGGCAATAAAGTCAGCTGAGAACCGTTTACTTCGGAATGTTACCTGCACTTCAATACGATTTTCATATTCGTTCCATGAGACCACGCAAGTGCGAAAGGGACACAGTAATCTAATGTTTTACCCGACTCGTATTAAGTAGATTATTATATTTAGGTCACCATCATCATTTTTAAATACCTAATTGGTTGAGTATAGGTACATGGATTTGTTCATAGTTCTATTTAAAGGGAGTGTCAATTAACTATTTCTTGTCGTTCGTTCCCGCCATTTTAAAATGTTATAAAAGGCGGGGCCTGGCCGACTCGTAGAGTAGATGTCTTGAAAAATTATCGTTGTGTGTATAATTATTAGTTTTGTAACAAACTATATACCTAAGATAAAATGCTGTCAAATATATTAGTTTTTACCATAATCCTCGTAGTACCGCAACATATAGAAATAGGGCTGATCCTCTTATTAAACTTTCTGATGTGGCATTGAAACTGCATTGAGATGATATCAATTAACCTACACACGCGTTTTAAAGTGCATGGGCAATTAATGAATGAATTAATAAATAAATTGCCCATGCAATTTTTAAAGCGAAATTTTTAGCGCGTTTGATCCAAATCTAGGGTGTTTTTAAAATACCTATATACCAAAGGAAACGTCGTAACTTACACGACATTGTAACAAAACCTGAAGCCATATTGGCTACTAAAATCATATTATTTTATTGTATTTAGTGCGAGACGAGACACATTAACGAAAAACTTTCACAAAACCTTATATACTCGTATCGCAATACATAAGTACATTTTGATGCAAGGTCGGAAAATATGTGATCATTTCACAAGCTGTGAGATATCTGGCCACGAGACGAGATACTGACATTTCTGAGCGAACACAGCAGGACGAGACGCGCGAATCCGCATAACCTCGAAAAAAAAACCCCTTTAGAGCAACTGTATTAAAACTTTTAAAACCCATTTAATCTCGATGCGTCATAGAGTGTTTAGAATAAGACTAGGTAGCCACTTTTCATATGAATCGAGAATGCATTTACATGTAGCTTAAAATATATAACTTAAAAAATATATATATAACTGTGTCAGAAGCACACGTCTGCATCGATCGAAGCAAGTTACATATTACAGACATATTGATCAAACGTCTATGACCGTCTACGTCTTACGGGCCGGGGCTCCTATCTATTATTGATTGCTTGTATGTCCTTTAGGTATGTAATGTACCTAGCGATAAAATTGGCTGTTTGTAGCACACGGTACTAAGTGTTAAGGGGTTGGTTAGGTGATAATTAATGAATAGGTATGTTCGTAATTTAAAAAAGGTAGGTAACATGTAGATAACTTCTTATTCTTTTTCTTTTACACCGCAACCACATGACTGGGGATCGAGACCACCACAGTCGCTTTTCGCTGAAATGTTGGAGTACATTTCAATGAAAAGCGACTGTGGCTGGTAGGTATTCTGCTTTCGTAAGCTATCCTTCTTAGGAGTCATGTGTGACTACTAGAATATAATTAATAATGGCCCCATTTTCATTGCTCTCGAGCATTGTTCTGGAAAATAATTTTGACTATTATTAGGTAGATAAGCAAGTGTATATTTTGTCACTTTATCGAGATCTCAGAAAGTAGGTTACTTTAATTGTTAAACAACAATTTATGGTTGTATACGAATGCATTTGTATAAAAACTCATTTTAAACCGAGCTTTAGATTTACTCCTTCAGCCAGCTTATATTTCCCGAAAGTCTATACCTCGCAATACTACTTTCACAATAACGTACTAAGCTTAGTACCGCTTATTGTGAAAGCTGGTTCTAAACATGGAACGCTAGAAAGGAAAGTTTCAAGTTATTGGAGATATGGGTTATAAATAAAATATATTCCCTAGTAAAATTAATCCGAAACGGTCGGTAAGGGGAGTTCCGGCGGCAAGCCACTCGGGGAGACAAGGAGTTTGTCATATTAAGGTGCGTCCAGAATGCCCGAATCTTTCGATAGATATGGCTATTGTTTGCTTTATAAAGTGCAAAAAACTTAAGTTTGTGAGAACACTTTTATGAGCACTTCAAAAAAGCAGATATCTTGCTCTCTTGCTCTAAATAGGTCTTTTATCGAAATCATAGAATAGTCTTATAGCATTATTAGACACGGCAGTTTTGGAGACGTATGTATAGGTACAGTCACCAGCAATAGTATATGACGCTATGAAGGCCGCAAAAATATGTGACACGCTCTTATAGCGGTACAAACCAGACTGTGTCAGATTATTTTGCAGCCTTCATAGAGTCCTATACTATTGCAGGTGACTGTACCAGTCTTAGTCTATTTTACTGACCACGGGTATAAGTATTTCCGGGGATGGATACAATAAGCAGGTATAATACTACATACTATAGGAATGCAATAAAGTTTCCTATGAGATATTTCACAGAAGTATGATTAACATAACATTTTCCCGCAGGTATTTGAATATTAATGCAATATTGTGGCTTGAAGTTAATTTCTATAAAAATATAAATCAAAACTGGTTATTTAGACAGCGAGATCCGGGCGATCCGGCACGAGATGTCGGGTGAGCTTGGCCGGCAGCCAGCCGCCAGACCCCCCCCCCCCCACCCTCCCCAACCCAGATATTGAAAGCCTTCTCATCTTAATCCTATTACCCATTGCAATGTTATTCACTTACACATGTTGGAATCGACAAATGCTCGGATTTTACACGTATTTTGGGTTGTGCGGAAGATGAATGTGTTGTTGGGAAACTTACCTATGCTTCAGAAAATCGTGAAAACTAGCGAATAAAAGGAGTAAATAGAACGAACGGTTACATACTGTGTAGAATCCATAGAAACTACCTATATAAAAAACCAGCCAAGTGCGCGTCAGACTCGTCTACCGAGGGTTCCGCATAAAGGATGCCCACCTTGAGCTTTATCATCAATCTATCGTCTGACAAGCCAAGACTCCAGTATATTTTTTAAATTTATATGCCACCCTATTGTTTCGTACCGAAAAAAAGGGACGAACATAAATAAAAGAAAAAAATCTACTGCAGCCTTGGCTTGTCAGACTATAGATCGTGCGTCTAACCTTTACGCGTTCCCGAGATAAATAATTATGACAACTGGTGTCACGGAACTCCCAGTGCGCAGCAATTACACGGTTTTCGGAGATTTTCCTGTAGTTGTGCTACAAGCTCTTGCTTTTTTCCACATTTCGTGATTCTAAGTCAACGGTAAATACCCTATATAGGTACATTTTGATTCCCTTTGCAAATGTATAAAAGCCGAATCTTTTGATTGTGTTGGCGTAGAGGTTTGGTTTTTACAGTTTAAAGGGACCATATATTTGTGTATGTGGTATTCATTTCAACTTGCTACCTCTACGCGTTCCCGCGATGGTCTTGACAGACGGACAGACGGACAAACAAGTGATCCTACAAGAGTTTCGTTTTTTCCTTTTGTGGTACTGAACCCTAAACACACAGACAGAGCGAGGAATCTCTGAAAAAAGTTCTCATAGACTATCCTCGTAATATTCACTTTGGAAAATATCCTTTACCAAATTGAAAGCTTGGTAATTTAATGTTTAATAAACGCGTTATCGCTTTCTCTGACCTAAATGGGTTATTTTTATCGTGCAACCTCATATGAATGTGAAAATTTTACTAGATTAAAACAGTCACAAATATACTTGTCTCAATTGGCTGCCCGAAATGCCGCAGGTGAGATAAGGTCAATAAATTTAAGATGGAGACCATCTTTGGGGATTATATAGGAAACGCTATTCATTTTATACCTATCATTCATTTGGCAGGTAATCATTTATAGATTTTGAAAGGAAAGTATATGGCAAAATTTTAAAATGGGATCTTTTGTGCTTTCATGAAAATATTGACGAATTTACTATTAAGTTGCCTAGCCGAAGTAATCCTATTCCGAACTAATTCCAAATTTAACCTATTTGTAGTGTGTTTTACATTACGCTAGCGGCTAGTCTTATCACTACAAATAAAACGGATGACTATAGTTTTTGAAGATATTTTGAAGTCAACTGTATTTCTTAGTTTCGCCATGTCTGTATGTCGGTCTGCGGCTTAGTGACTTTAATACTAGAAAGCTGCTATAAATCGTTGCTGGGAACTGTAGGTAATGTTCTAATGTTATATCGCTTTAAACTGCATCCATAGCCTAGTTGGTAGTGACCCTGCTTACGAAGCTGGAGACCCGGGTTTGAATACTGGTGAAGGCATTTATTCCTGTTATAGGTGTTTTCTATGTATATAAATGTATATTTATTAATTTAAATATGTATATCATCGCCTAGTAACCATAGTACAAGTTTGCTTCGTTTGGGGAAAGGTTACTCTGTGTAGGACTGTCCCGAATTATTTAAGTATTTGTTTATCAAGCGCCGATAAAAATTTTCAGCACTATATAAGCCGGTTAATTAACCTGTAAATAGAGCTCTATCAGCATAGCTAAAATTTAAGGAATTTAAATCAAATTAATGCTGTGATGTGGAAAACAGTTTAGTATGATTGTACGAATAGTGAACACGCTCGGATGCGCGTGCAGCGTTGGCAGCGTTCCCTGTGCGCTGACCCGGCCCGGCCGTATCAAAGGGTTACCACCACAAATGAGAACATTATAAAAAAACATTTTTTTTTCTAAAAGAAACCTTACGGTTTGCCTACAGAACTAATATGACAAAGAATACTTGTCAAATATTGAAAACGTAACAAAAAACGCAAGATGTCAACTGTCATTGATAAAATTTAAATCGAAACTAATATATGATTACGTGAATTATTTTCTTTGGTAAGATTATAATCCAAGACGTATCCACAGTTCCACACCACATCTCTTAAACACTCATTAAATATTCATAAAAGATGGCTTCTCTTTTACTCACTATGTTATTTTTTAAGCGTTAGCGCGAAATCATATCTCTACGGTGTTTCCACTAGGTACTGTCTCCTATTTGCCAGAAAAAAGGTGAAAAACCAAATAGTTCACTCATACTCCAACGATTAAAGTAAATATGCTGACATTATTTTTGCCTATAATAATGTTAAGTATATTACTTACATCACTTAAATTACTCTATTCCTAAATAAATCCTGATATATTTCACTGTTAGAATGCTTTCGATATCTGTCTGCGCTGTACCGCATGTCAAATTATGCTACATCGCGGTGTTAAAAGTTAAAACCCCTGGCCGGTACTATCTTTTTTTATTAAGCTTTTTATAACATCGGTACCTGATTTGTTTATTACATCTATGTATGTCAAATCTTTTCGTCCAATATTCCGCAGTGCCTGAAGACGAAAGTCTTCGATCAGTGTGTGTTGCCAGTGATGACATACGGTACTGAAACGTGGTCGCTTACAATGGGCCTCATAAGAAGGCTCAAAGTCACCCAAAGGGCAATGGAGAGAGCTATGCTAGGAGTCTCTCTGCGAGATCGTTTCAGAAATGAGACCATCCGCAGCAGAACCAAAGTAACCGATATAGCTCTCCGAATCGCTAAACTTAAGTGGTAGTGGGCGGGGCACATTGCACGTAGAACCGATGGCCGTTGGGGCGGAAAGGTTCTCGAGTGGCGACCGCGTACCGGAAGGCGCAGCGTGGGTAGGCCCCCCGCAAGGTGGACTGATGACCTGGTGAAGGTTGCAGGAGTCCGCTGGATGCGGGTGGCGCAGGACCGGTCATTGTGGAAATCTTTGGGGGAGGCCTATGTGCAGCAGTGGACGTCTTTCGGCTGAAATGATGATGATGATGTATGTCAAAATTGTCAAATGTGTGTGCTTTGATTTTTGCGACCTTTGTTCAATATCTCTAACCGTTACTTTCACGGCTGCAGGCTGCCTTAGTCCACTGCGCTTGACGTTACAAATAACATCCTGTGTCGACTGTCGACAAAGTTAGGAAATACCTAACGCCTGGCAACCCTATGAGCTTGGCACCCGCATTCCCACTGTAATTGGTATAAATCTCTGCGTTAAAATACACAAATTTCATGCATATGCTTGTGAGTGATGATACCACTCGGAAGAGAAAATATGACAATAAATTGATTTTACTAACAAAGCCTTAAGTATAACACCGACTTGATTGAAAATGTTTCAAAATGTTTGCATCGAGATTGACAACATAAGCGATTCTCAAAAAGTTTGTACATTTGGACCGAATATTCGATATTGATAAAAAGTGGTAAGTTGGTTTAGTAGGGTACAAGGAGCGGAGCAACATCACCCCATTTTCCAAAATCTACCAGATATTTACGAAACTGCCAAATATTTTCTTCAGGTTCAATGTCCACCAAGTACCTAATTACCAATTTTTTTTTTAATCGAAGACGCGATCAAAATGTACAAACCTTTTAGCTTAGATATAATGGCCAGCCAGGTCACGCCATTTGCGTATGTAGCACGTCAACTGTAAAATACAAAATCTTACCTTTTACACGCGGATATGCAGGAGCTTTAGATCGCATACGACAACGAATGGCCCGCGGAATCCACATTCGCTTGATAGCCGCCTAAGAGACGATCAGTCTACTAGTCGAAGTAGGTACCTAAGTTATTACCTACATGCTAATAAACTGTTATAGTCACGATTGATATATTCGAAACATGTCGAAACTAGGTACTTACTTACCTACTCAGAAATGGCAGCAATTACTTTCAAAACTGCCAACCTCTTTCCCCGGGAATATCGATTGACGTTGCCTAGAGTTCTGTATGGTTCTGGTGCCGGCTAGCTCACGTACGGCGCAGTCTGTAAATAATGAATGTAAGACGAGAATTCTGTCTACAATTTAGGGGTCAGGAGCTAAGGCCCGCATGGTAAGCCATGACGTCTTTACGCGATTCAGTTTAGGACCTAAACTTACTCGCTGCCTCATGGTAAGGCCCCAGTTCTATTTTTTATGTAACGGTCTTTCTAGCCTAGTTGGTACTTGGTAGTTTAGCGAATCCTGGTAAGGGCATTCATTTGTGTGTTTATCACGAATACTTATTTGTTCCTGAGTTATGGATGTTTCCTATGTATTTATCCTATGTATTTAGCTGCATAACTATACATATATGCCATCGCCTGGTACTCATAGTACAAGCTTTGCTTAGTTTGGGGCATAGATATAAAAAAAAACCGGCCAAGAGCATGTCGGGCCATGCTCAGTGTAGGGTTCCGCAGTTTACCGTCCGTCACAATAGGCAACCTTCAAAAACGTTTTAATAGATACCATGCTTATAAAAATTAACAATTCCCGACCCCATCAACTCCGGAAAAATCACCTCCGGAGACCACAGTGCCATCTCTCGGGCAATTGGGTTAGGTACTAATTTATACAAACTAGACGGGTTATGTATGTTTGGTTTTCGAGGGTAACTTTTGATCGCGTGAATCGATTTGAATTATTCTTTTCTTATTAGAAGGAAGATACGTGCGGGATGATAAATTAATAAGTACTCAAGATAAAAGAAGTGTAAATTTGCATATACAGTTAAATTACAAACTTAATTCAGAAATTATTTTGTACAATTTTTCAAAAACCGTTCAACCAATCAAGTTCAAAATAATTTTCCAAGAAAGTTCTTATTTAAGTTCTACTTTTGTAATTTTTTTTCATATTTTTTTACTTATAGTTCAAAAGTTAGAGGGGGGGGGGGACACATTTTTTTAAACTTTTGGAGCGATTATTTTCGAAAATATTAACTTTATCAAAAATTGTTCTTTGTAAACCCTCATTATTTTAGAAATACCTATCCAATGATAAGCCACACTCTAGGGTTGAAACGAAAAAAAATCACCCCCCTCTTTACGTGTATGTGAGGTACACTAAAAAAGAAATTATAACCACTTTTTATTTGACCACTTTGTTGGCGTCACCGATTTACATATTCGTACAAAATTACAGCTTTCTAGTACTTACAGTCAGAAGCTAAAAGTACCGTCAAAACATTTCCATCTGGATATGAAACTTGCCAGAATACGATTGTTCCCTATTTTTATATAATTGTCCATGAACTACTCCAATTTAAACAATTTACCCGACTGTGACTCACAAAAAGTAGGGTGATGGTTTAAGAACTGAAAATTGTATACATACTGTAGCCTAGGATACTATATGGATTTGTACAATCGACATACACGTATCATTCGAGACCACAAGTCAATATTAATATTCTTTTATAAAAACCCGGCGAAGTGCGAGTCGGACTCGAGCACGAAGGGTTGCGTAACATTATTTAAAAAAAAACGCTTGTTGTATAGGAGCAATAGTTGTTAGGATTGTTATAGCGGCAATAGAAATACATAATCTGTGAAAACTTCAACTGTCACGGTTCTTGAGATACAGCCTGGTAAGAGACAGACGGACGGACAGACGGACAGCGGAGCCTTAGCCTTGTACAAACCACACAAATTGGCATATAGTCTACGCACCCCGAGTGCGTAAATAAGATGTCAATCGTTAATGCTCAGTAGCAAGCGAAACACAACTGTCTTTGTCGCACTAATAAGAAAGACTAATAGAGAGATAACTTCGCTACGCTACAGAGCGTGAGCGATTGGCATTTTGTCTTCGCACCCTGATGTGTTAATCTTACAATTTGCATGGTGTAGGTATTAGACTGCACTTTAATTTTTCTCTGTAAAATCGGTTTATATTCCACTGTAACTTTTTCTGCGTCATAATTGACGTAACTTATTTACCTAAGTAACCGTACGAGTACCTACAAGTATTCATAGCACACTCATCATACGGTACAAATGTAAAACGTAAGCTAAATAAAATTAGCATATTATGTACAAATTTATTCACAGGTCGGTTTTGGCAAATGCTTGTTCTATTGCATAAAAGCACTTCATTAGCAGTGGTTAAGTTATATTGGGGCGGCGGCCGTAAACTCCAGTGATGGGGAAAATGGGAGGGCGTACAGTGGGTCATGGTTGAATTCGTGTACCACTTTAATGAACTTACGTACCTACATTTTATATATAATGTTAAGCGTTTTAAGTATGTTTGCAAGAAATCCGTTAAAAGATGACTCACGCTAGACCGAGCCGGGCCGGGCCGGGGTGCTTACCATTAGTTCTACGTGGTTCTACGTAACCGTAGTCGATAGCGACTGCGAGATAGTTATTAGTGTTTGCATCTCGCTTGCACCAGTTAAGAACAAGAAAGATGCAAGCACTATCGAATCGCGCAGTCGCTATCGACTACGGTTAAGTAAAACTCAAGGTTACGTACGGATCGACATGTTAATTTGTATAGAAAGCGTCAAGAGATAGCTCGAAGATCAAGTGACGCTTTCTATAGATATCGACAAATCGTTCCGGCGCGGCCCGGCCCGGTGTAGCGTGAGCATATTAGCTGTGATTAAAGAGTAAAGAGCGAACGCTTAAAGAGTAACAAAGTGAGCAAAAGCTTTTTATTTATAAAAAGATTTTATAACCTTTTATATGAATGTTTCTTGAGTGAGAGAAGAGACAGACAATTGAAAAACGTGATCATTGATTTTTGAACTCCGAAGTACCTATACTTATTAATAAGAGAATATCTGACTCTCGGTCTTGAAAATATGAAAAGTTATGTTTAAGAAATGTGGTGTGTGGATACCTACTTCTTCGATACGTAATCACACATTAATCAACCGACTTCAATATTTCAAAAGGAGGAGGTTCTCAATTCGACTGTTTTTTTTTTTTGAATGGATGTTCACTCATAACTCCGTCATTACTGAACCGATTTGAATTTTTTTTTTGTTTTCTAAAAGTAGACGGTTCCTGGTTGGTCCCGTTTTTTTCAAAATCCATTTCTGATGATGGGATCCATGAGGAACTGAGGGAACTCCTCAAATTTGAAAGGCACATGCATGCTGATTTGGGTGATTTGTTAAGAAACTCGAGCATTTCTTTACGAAAATCATCAATTTGGTGGAGTGGACCTGATGATGAAGACCAGGGATGGCAAAGTAGTTTTCACGCTATTCCTCCTGCATATCAATGACATGTTGCAAACTAGCGGCATTCATTGTTATGCTGATGATAGTACGGGTGATGCCTCCTACACCGGCCGCGCCAATATTTCCCGGGAAAACGTCATTGAGAGCCGGAACAAACTTGTGTCCGAAATTGAGACCTCCCTAAAAGAAGTCTCAGATTGGGGTCGACTTAATTTGGTCCATTTTAACCCTACAAAGACACAGGTTTGCGCGTTCACCGCAAAAAAACTTCCGTTCGTCGCGTCACCTCGTTTTGAGAGCACTCCCCTATCTGCCACAGCCAGTATTGGAATCCTTGGCGTTGACATCTCGAGTGAAGTCCAGTTCCGCGGCCACCTAGAGGGTAAGGCCAAATTGGCCTCGAAGAAGCTCGGTGTGCTCAATAGATCGAGGCAGTATTTCACGCCGGCCCATCGCCTACAGCTTTATAAGGCGCAGGTTCGCCCGCATATGGAATACTGCTCTCATCTTTGGGCAGGGGCACCTAAGTACCAGCTTCTTCCTCTAGACCGCATCCAACGGAGAGCAGCTCGAATTGTCAACTGCCAACGTATTTCTGATCGGCTTGATCCCTTGGCGCTGCGTAGAGATGTGGCCTCACTCTGTATTTTCTATCGCATGTATTATGGGGAGTGTTCCGAGGAATTGTTCGGATTAATCCCTGCCGCTTCTTTCCGCCATCGCCCTACGCGACAATATTTCCACTCTCACCATTTAGATGGTTGGCAGTCCTCAACTGTGCGCTTTTCCCGAAACTTCCTGCCTCGCACAGCTAAACTGTGGAACGAACTGTCGCCAGCGGTGTTTCCGGACCGATACGACCTTCAAACCTTCAAGAAAAGAGCGTACTCCCACCTTAAAGGCCGGCAACGCACTTGCGACACCTCTGGTGTTGCGGGTGTCCATGGACGACGTTAATCGCTTACCATCAGGTGATTCGTTTGCTCGTTTGCCCCCTATAGCATAAAAAAAAAAAAAAAAAAAAAAGTGGAACTGCTTCGTAATTCTCAGGACTATGATCCGATTTTAAAAAATATTTTTTTGTCTGTATATAGATGGTTTCAGGATTGTCCCGTTTTTTTCAAAATCAATTTCTGATGATGGGATCCATGAGGATCTGAGGGAACTCCTCAAATTTGAAAGGCACATGCATGATGATTTGGGTAGTTTCTTAAGACACTCGAGCATTTCTTTACGAACATCATCAATTTGGTGGAGTGGACCTGATGATGAAGACCAGGGATGTCAAAGTGGAACTGCTTGGTAATTCCCAGGACTATCGTCCGATTTTAAAAAATATTTTTTTTTCTGAAAATAGATGGTTCCAGATTTGTTCCGTTTTTTTCAAAATCAATTTCTGATGATGGGATCCATGAGGAACTGAGGGAACTCCTCAAATTTGAAAGGCACAGGCATGATGATTTGTGTAGTTTCTTAAGACACTCGAGCATTTCTTTACGAACATCATCAATTTGGTGGAGTGGACCTGATGATGAAGACCAGGGATGGCAAAGTGGAACTGCTTGTTAATTCCCAGCTCTATCATCCGATTTGAGACATTCATCTTTTCTTTGTAAAGAAATACCTTCAAGATAGTCCTATTTGATTATAGTTCTATTTTGATGATGGGCTTCATGAGGGATTGAGAGAACTCCTCAAATTTTAACGGCACATGCATTCTGATTTGAGGGTTTCCTTAAGTAACTAAAACAGTGTTTTGGCGGAGCCAAAATTTTGATGAACTTGATCTGATGATGAAGACCAGGGATCGCAAAGTGGAACTGGTTAATAAACCTAGCTCTACTTATTATCCTAGTTGTGACATTCATCTTTTTGATTTGATTTATATTCTGATGATGGAGTTCTAGAAGAATTCAGAGAACTCTTCAAATTTGAACGGCAGGTTAATTGTGATTAGAGGGTGTTCATAATTAGCTTAGGCATTTTCTTACTGTGGCCATCATTTTGCTGGAGTGGACCTGATGTTGATAATCAGGGATGGCATAATGAATATGCTCGTTAATTTACAGTCTGTCATCCAATTTAACACATTGTTATTTTGTTTGTTTAAAGGTCTACAAGGGAGTTCCGTTTGATTATACTTCAAATGTAATGATGGAAGCCCTAGGACATTAAGAAAGCTCCTCAATTTTCAATCGTACACGTGCGGTGTATTGGATATTTGTGAAGTAAACTGGCTAACTCAAACAAATTCTTAATTTCACTTTTACCGGGAACCAAATGAAGTCGGTTTTTTTTTCTTAAAAATTATTTCGATTTAAATTTTATCAATGACAAGCATTCTTGTCATATTACATATTAGTTCTGTTAGCGTGAGTCATCCTTAAACGACCCTAGCCTAGTTGGTTGACCCTGCCTAAGAAGCTACCGATAGGTCCCGGGTTCGAATCCTGGTAAGTTCATTTATTTGTGTGTTTATCACGGATATTTGTTCCTGAGTTATGGACGATTAATATCCATATACCTATGTATGTATTTATCAACATAAGTATGTACCTATATCGTCGCCTAGTACCCATAGTATAAGCTTTGCTTAGTTTGAGAGTAAGTTCTATGTGAGATTGCCCACAAATATGTATTTTTTTATTTATCCTTAAACTATAAACTTTAAACGTGCCTCGGGCATATTCGATCATCCATATTCCTTGAATGGTAATGTAGTCGTACATACAGACGACTAAAACAGGCTCGTCCTTGCCCCTCTCCCGATCCCTCCACGTGCCTCGATTCACTGTTCATTGATGAATGGAACCACCGTTAATTAGCGAAGCTTTTACTAATTAAGGCTTGAGAGCCAGGAGCTATTAGCGTGATAAAGCTTAAAGGTATGAGGTAGACTAATTGACTTGAACTAGAAAGAAATGGCCGGTTTATGCGTTAAGGACGCACAATTTTCCTGTTATATTACTAATACTTTCCCCATGAATATATTTTGGCTTTTACAATGGGGGAAAAGCATGCAAGTCAAGCGATTCGATAGTGTTTACGACTAGCGCAATACGATAGCGACTGCGGCGCTCGAAATTATGTCCGTCTCGCTCCTACCATCTCTCTGGCAGGAGCGAGACGGAAATATCCCCGAACGCCGCAGTCGCTATCGAATACGGCTACGTACAACTCACATATGCGATGCACTACACAAAACAGATAAGTACTTAATTGTATTAAAAAAATATTCCAGCGGTCTCAGATACGGGCATGGTAAGGCCACCTGTTTTTTGACGTGGAGGTACGGATATTGATCGAGCGGCGAGAACAAAGGGCGGTCCTTGCAGCCCTGCGGTGCAATACCGCTCGTTACCGCAGATAGTGAAATTAATTGCGACTGGCCACTTTATTTCTTTGTAGTGCTTTGTAATTCCATATTTCATTCAAAACGTATTTATTAAATAATATTTAAAACGGGTCACTCACGTAATTTAGTCGATTTTCGCTCGACATGTTTCGTTCTTTACGAAGAACGTCATCAGGAGCGACCACATTCGTTGTTCAGCGGAAAATACGGGAGGCTATTGAAATAAGTCGTCATCCGAACTTCAACCGTGATTGTGGTTGGTCAGTGCCCCCCAGTTGGAAAACGGTTTTGGGTACCGCGTCAGTGGACTGTGTGAACGTGCCCTTAGCGAGTGACGTAGTGAGTGTTGTTTGCAACCCGGTTCGCGAAAGCGATAATGAGAACGAGGGTAGACCGTCCGCCGTGTCGCCCCCCGCGCCGCTCCCACCGCCAGCTGCAAGTACCAGAGCAGATAGGGCATTAGCCCGCAGTGTACGACTTGCCTCTGTCGCGGGTGGTCGCTCCTGATGACGTTCTTCGTAAAGAACGAAACATGTCGAGCGAAAATCGACTAAATTACGTGAGTGACCCGTTTTAAATATTATTTAATATGTTCGAGTCTCACGAGAGTTTTATAGTCAAAACATATTTTATAAAAACTGATAATAGGTAGCTTTAAAGTATACATAACTTTAAACGATACAATGATCGTTAAGTCCGGCGTCCTATTTCCGTAGGTAAAAAAGTACTAAAAGTAGGTACAGTTTGTGCTTATTTTATTAAAAGGTACCACTTTGTCGCTTGCTGATAAGGTTCGTTTTTCAACCAATAATTTATGACATTCGAGTTTACTCATTTACTAAAAACAAACACAGTTGGTAAAAAACTAGGCGCTTAGAGGTGTTTTCGATACAAGATTCGAATTGCGTTTTTCAGACTAAGCATACTTTACACATTATCATAAACATAGAACGGGTCTATCGCGAATTTAGTTAATATATCGACGTTTCGACACAGTTTTATGTATAGTCGGCGATAAAAGCATTGCAAAAAATTCGTATAGTACCTGTTGTCACATTGGGAACACTAATATAACCCATCAGTCTCACAAGAAAATAAGGGCCATTATTTTTATTGCGTTTTACTAATGGAATTTCTCAACAACGCGATCTAATAATCTTTCATAATGTTACAATATATTCTGGAATTTAAATTATTTTTGACACATCTTTACCACATAGCTTATATCACTTCGCCGGGTTTTTAGAGCACAAGTTTTTGATTGATGGTGTGCTTTGATGAAATAACAGTGTTACGTAAATAAAAGCATCGTATTTCCCATGTATCCGTCAACGTGTTATTAGTAATATGGATGGCTTTGGGAACCTTTTTTTTTCTGGCGACTCTATTTTTTTTTAGGCCGAGAAGAAAGTCTTTTCGTATTTTCTATGAAAATTATAAATGTCCATTTCTCCGACTAAAAAAAACCTGAATCAATGTACCTATGCGACTTTTACTAAGACTACCATGGGTCCATAAATATAACAGATTTTTTTCCACCGTTTAATTCGCAACTTTCCTTTTTTTTTTATCAAAAATTTTAAAAGTATTATATTTATCCGCCAAATTCACTCGTTTTGAAGGGCAGAAAACAAATGAAAAATGACAGATAACTATTTTCCCCTCACTAGCTCGGAAAGCGCTGTTTTGTCCCTTAAAACTAGCATGGAAAAACGCATTTTATCCACATGTGGGGCAAAGTAATCTAATTCCTATCACTTACCACCAGTCCAGTATAAGTGAGTCCTATATGCCCATAGTAAATATGCGCAATCGGAGGTCACACCTTAAATTGGTCATGTGATCATCTCTTATCCCGCACTTGGTAAGCTGTTGGCAATATCTAAGTAGGTACCAGGAGCGTACCTACTCTATGACAAATTTTGAAATTGATTTTTGATGGTTTCTTAAAGATAACTTACATGTGGATAAGATTTATAATCGTATTTAGTCTGTATTTTTCCTCGCAATAGTGAAGGGAAAATGTTGTATTACACTCGGCGTCAAAGTTTGTTCAACTCTCGTGCCTTGAGACCCTCGTAAAGCTCAAGATTCCAGTTATTGAACCACTCGCTACGCTCGTGGCTCAATTTTGGAATCTTTCGCTTGCTCGGGTCTCAATATAAGCCCGAGAGTTAAACAACAACTTTGCCCCCTTGTATGATAAATAACTATTTATTTTCATATTTACTCTTTTAAATAAATACTCTTATGATATTATTAAAACCAAATAGATATAAAAAGTAACAGTATAAAAAAATGATATGATGACAAAATACGAAAAAAAATATTTTCTATTTAATATGTTGAAGACTTGCGAAGAATCGTGTTTCCTTTTTCTGATATATAAAACTACTTATGTGCGTTAAATGTACTACCATTTAATACAAATTCGTCCACCCGCTTCCACCTTAAGGACTAGGAAGAACCAACAGTTTATACAAATATGTAACATAATGCAAACTAACAGACATTTTTGAGCTATTACTGTGTATTTTGACGCCCTAATAAGGACTGATCTGTTTGCTCTGATATTTTATGTCTGTTTTCTTCGCAATTATGAAGGCATCTCGCTAACTCCGTTGTTTGTCTGAAAGTTACAATGAATTTACGACATCAGGGGAAATTAATAGGTTTGCTTTCTCGGCATCGAAATACAGAAGACTCAGAAGTGAGCCTAGCGAATATATTAAGCCAAAATTTCATGTTAGAAACTGCTTGCTTTAAATTACAAAATAAGGTAGCGCGTTTTTATATATACTTGAGAGAATGAAAAAATCTCTCTTCTTACCAATTGACATATATATTATTGCTGGCATTTATTATTCTTGTATGCCATTGAAAATAAAAAGGGTCGCAACTTGTTGGAAACTCCTATTTATAGGCGACTAAACATTTCAGCCAGCACAGTAGCTGGCTGAAAAGTCGGCCACAAGTTATCATTGAGTTCGGCGATACATATTGTTTTGACCACAAATCTCAACATTATGGTATGTAGGCCAAATACAGTAGACGATGCGTTCAGCCACGGAAAAAGCCGCGGGAGAACTAAACACAAAACAATTGGCCAGCGAAAAGAAAACGCGAGTGCCGGAATGCCCGGAAGCGTGGTCGTGGCTCTAAAGGCCTACCACTAACCACTTCTTTCGTTCGTTCGCCTATTTGCCTCTTTATCACTCGAATGTACAATACCGATAGAGGCAAAAAGACAAACGAACGAAATAAATAAAGCCAAAAGTTTGGCAACCCCTGGCTTAATCCTAGCGAAATAAATAATTACACAAATAGCACATAACACAAATGAAAAAGTTTATTAGGCGTGTCATGCTCTCGGAATTCTATTTTGCATAACGGCTCAATATTCTCTCGAGTGCTTTATCTCGCTCTGCAAAGAAACCTTGAACTTTTTCATAACCTATTTATAACTTTACGCATTTTAAATGTAGGTTGAATCATTGCGTCTAATCAAGAGCGAGCAGTTGTTCGATTATGCGAAGAATTCAATAATTTCCGTAATACCTTGTAGTCATATTTAAATCTGGAAAAACATCAATTTCCAAACTTCCAGCTCCATGCTATATATCATTAGTTTCAGGGTCTGGATGATTTAGTATCAAAGAGAAAACATTTTTGATTGGCGCATAAGTGAGTTAGACCGCATGCCCTAGTTCAAAGGCGTCGAGTCCATTACCGAGCCATCGGTGAACTATTGAGTGCGGGAGCGGTGGAACCCCTTTGTAACTAGGGATGTGTCCTTGACCGTTATTTTTTAGGGTTCCTTTCAATGGCAGTATTGTTTTTACTTGTCATTAAAATATGTGCAAATAAATGATTATTATTTGTATGTCTTTCCCATCACCATCACGGAACAATGGTGTTCCTATTTTAAGCTAAAATGGTAATTTGCATTATAACTACAATCTAAGACGCCATTTACCACGTTTGTTTGTTTTATTGAGCACCCGATATGAACATAGCGCTTGCAACAGTGCCGAAATATCGGGTGCTCAATACCGGTAAATATCCCGTTTTATAATAATATTGTAGTTATAATGGTGTTCCTGAGCTTTGGGAGGCGTACGCGGAGCGAAAGCCAACACGCAGAGCCCCTTTCGACAATTTGATGTAATATAACAAGTACACCGAGCGGATGTTGCACCTGCCCCAGTCATGGGACGCACGCAAAGGCAGCACCCGCCAGGGTGCCGGGGGACTATTGAGAGTTAGTGTAGTAGTGTGTAGACTATTAGGTGAAAGTGGTGGACTAAATACTGGGTTATGGAGGAAATTATTATTATTATTTAAGAGCCAGTTAGAGTGCTTGAAGTGGGACTGGGCTGGACATGCCTGCCGTTATACGGCAGGAGGACTTGTGGGCTAATAGATGTGCTTCTGCGTGGGTTCACAAAACCGAGTCCGGTGTCAAGGGAGACCACGAAAACAACGGAATGACAAACTTGACGTCTTTCTTGTGGACTGGCGGCAAGTTGCTCAAATAAATAAAATAACATTTTCATTATACCAATATACCACGCATGAGAATACTCTTACTGGTTTACTAATGTTTGGCCAAACAATGTTTCATACAATATCACATCCTTTCGACGAAGCATGTTGTGGACACCGGTTTTGAGCACTTCGTAGTAGGAATGATAAAAGCTGCTCGTCCCAAACTTGGGCTATTCCCCGACAACATAACGGTCCAATACTGCTAATAACTACATCAAACGTGGCGAGCTTTTGTTCAAAAAACATAAATGCTGTACATACGAATATAGTCGTGTAATTTCTCATGTAAGTACCTAAACGTAAATGGTTTTCAATTGGGGGAAACCGGCCATTGTATTGATAAAAGCAATTTGAGCTACATTATGTTGCGTGTTCGGTTCGATTCTATGTATGTTTTAGATTTATTTTTTGTAGTAGTTTTACGAGATATCTAGAGTACCTATGGATTATTGTACGTAAAAACACAAGCACGAAATCTAAAAAGCCTAAACATTTTTTTTATTAACGCATTTTGTTTTGAGTTCCTTACTCAGAATGACTAGCCGACCAAATCATACTAGGTAACTATAGATTGTGTTATTTGTGAATGCCTTCTTTATCTAGATCTCGAGGTCCAGTATTGTATGTTTATAAACTTATCTTTTTCAATAAGTGCAAATCGTATCTATTGATAAAAGTGAACACTCGGACTGTCGACGTGGGTGCCTACCGGGCTCATTAGCCACCTAATTCGCGAGGCATATTGTCTCATCACTACCAGTGTAACTTGACCTCGATGTCCGTAACAGCTTCCATGACCAGATGTGACAGTTACACTGGTGTTTAAGCGAAGTGTGTAAACGTTGTAATCAGCCCTGCACATGGCATGATGTCGTCGGTTGCCAACTCTCGCCGCGATTATCAAGGCTGCGCTGTTAATCGCATTCTATCGAGGAGGTCGATGCCGGTGGCTTATTTATACATCAAGGGATCGAAGTGACTATCTTTTTCTGTGTCGCTGATTATTTTTAAGTTGGCATATTACGCGCTCGAGTTTGCATGTGCACCTGATTTGGTTCTAATGTGTCATACTTTCTAAGGATTTAGCTGCGGAGTTAAGTGACCCCCTGCATAGAGAGTTTATATGTAGGAGAGGGGCACTTAACTCTGCAGCTGAATGTACGTATGTATGTATCCGTGGTGGTTACACGATAATGCGAGCAAGACGCTCATAGTTAGCATCAAATGGAATCTCAAACCAATTAATTAATGAATTATTGATTGTAGGTTCCGGTTGAACAATTCTTAACCATTGCTTATGGACTTAGAAGGTTCTTCAGAGTCACAAGACACCTTCACCGCTAATAGGCAAAGGTTTACGCTAAGCAAAAACTCCTACGATCTCGACCTTTCCCAACGATCTTGACAATATAATCTTTCGGGAGGTTTTCCAAGCCGCAAAACCGACTTAGGTACCTACTTGCGATCTCGATCGGCAAAATACATTTAAGCAACATGCTAAATCTTAAAGCTATTAATTAAGCTTTAAACTGAATGTAACTTCAAATAACTAAACTTTCGATAGATAATTAGATTGCTTTTATCATTTGCGACTTATTAAACTTATCGAAGGGTTATCGCGATGACGTGTGATACATAACATATTAAGCGCAAACAGTCAATAGCGATAACGAGAGTAGTCAGTTGTCGAGTAGTAGACTCGATCCGACCGATTAGCGGCGATAGATATACGTAATTTCAGCTATAGTTAGCACAGAATACATAATAAATAGTCGCGTTTGTAAGTACACGAAAACATGTTAATTATGCATATGAGTGTCGAAACAATAAAATTCGTTTATAACAATCCATCTATAAAGAGTGAATTTTGTTAATTTTTCTTTTACATAATTTTATTTTCCTTCCATTTCATCGTACAACGTTTAATTGGCAAATTATCCAGCCAAAAACACCGCGCAGTTTAATTAGCGCGAAATATACGATGCCAATGTGAAATATCATTGAATGTTATGCCATTTGATGATTTGCCCAAATTTAATGATGGTAACAATTGATTGGGAAATGACAATATGCCATAACATAAATAAGTGAACTTTTAGCGAAATACGAAAAGTCACAGTTCGACACAGCCTAGCAACATTCTGCACAAATATACATTATTTACAGAAGCTTTTGTTGAGCAAAGGCCAGTCCTTGTGTATTTGTTTAAGTATGAACCTTTCAGCCCCTCTTTTACGTTGCTCCCAGGGATCCACTGTTGGTCCACTGAGCTTAAATTCCGCCCGCTTACATTTTATATAAGCCCGCAGCAAATAGAACTTACCTATATAGTAAGTTGTTTCCATTCCAAGCACATTTTATTTTCCATTCCCGTGCATTTGTTATTTCGCCGGCAACCGTGACCTATTTCCGAAGGCCCTCAGATGTGCGGTTCTGATATGACCGTAGCAATTCATTGCTCGTTTCCGATTTGAACTAGAGCCGAGAGCTTTACAAGCTACGTTGATCGAAAGTGGCGTGTATTTAGGAGCTTTAGTCGTATCTGTAAGGTTAATGTTGTATACTGAAATGAATTAAGGATGACTTACGCTAAACCGGGTCGGGAAGGGCCAAGCCGTGACCGATGTGTCAATTTCTATAGCTGTCTATAGTCACGTGATCGGCTCGGAAAGCTCGGAGATCACGTGACATTTTTCATACAAATTGACAAATCGGTCACGGCCCGGCCCGTCCCGGCCCGGTGTAGCGTTAGGCATCCTTCAAACTAAATACCTATCTTAAGCAGTACATTTTATTCCCTTCAATTGATGCTTGAACTTGACATCGTAGAACATTTTTTTTAAGCTTTCGCTTTCGCGTCATTGCATTGTGCATCTTAGCGATCCTAATTTTTTTTGTTGTTGAAAGTAGCGGTGTTGCACCTGTGCTAAAGATGTGGTCTGGAAGCGCAAAAATAGCATATAATTAGTGCAAAAGTAATCTTGCACTGTGTAAAATAAATTCTAAATGCTGATATTATGAATATGCAGGTATTGTGGGTACATGAGTAGTATGTGTTTACTCGACTTGAGGGAGGCACTGCCGTGCGCCCAGATGCAAATTTGGTTAAATTAAATTAGCTGTTAACATTTCTAAATACTTAAAATATAAAACTAGCATTGTACCTAATATACTAACAAACACATAACGAACAACTTACGCCGTTAAGCTTTGAATCTTAGAACTTTGAAGGAACATACACAAAGCTTAGAACATACACATAGCTTAAAACCTTGAAGGAACACACACGTGGGCAATACTGAAAGTTCCTGGCATGCCATACTTAGAGGTCAGAATAAATATTTTCTGAAAATCCTTTAAATTGTATTTTATTATATGATTCGTTTGTGAGAAATGATATCTGCGTTAAGTTTCAACATGCCGACGCCACGACGCTTTACTTGAAAACTTCTGGCGCTAGATTTTTAGGGGTGATTACATATGTGTACCTACTCACACCTGTGTCCCAATGGGGTAGGCAGGCTGCAGAACTCCAAGTACTACGATCCTTACACACATATTTCGCTTCGTTCGTATTCATATATTTTTTCAGGGGGTGATTATTGATTTAAGTTATCTAGGACAAAGATTTTCCGCGCATTATGTTTACTGGATATTTCCTCTATTTATCTTGTCTCTCACTGGATATTATTGTTATTAATCGGATGCTCTGTATTTTAATGCATGACAATAAACCAGTATTCATAACAGCGGATAAAAGATTTAAAAATGTGTCTGCCACACCCGAATATCTCTTTCTGTTAAGTAATTGACTATTGACGCTGACTGAACCTTTTGACGGAAAGGAAACTAATTCCGTGTAAGCAATATACCTAGAACTCAACATGTAGGAACTAAATCTAGGTAGTGGCTATAAATCGATAGTGTGGGCCGTAGACAGGCCGACGCGCCGACCACGTCGACTGCACGTACTCGCTTAGAGTTCACCCAGTTGGCACCCGACCTGTCGGTCCACCAGAGCAGCTCAGAGCCCTTTCTACCACCGAGCGCAAGCAGTACAAATATAAGTATCTACTATATGCAGAAAATAACCGGCTATCTAAACAGCTGTGCCCAGGGCCTAATGTCACTGCTTCTAGTATATTTCTGGGCACGCGTCATCAACGCTGATGCGTTCAGTTACGCGCTCTTGGCAGTACTTAAGATAATGTTCTATGCGTGCATTGCGTCATTATTTAGTGACTGGCTCACTGCACTTTAGCAGATGAGCTGCATACAAGTTCGTATATAAACATGCACAAGAAGACGTTTAGTAAGTTTACTATATCAGAAGTGCATTTCAAACTCGTTTAGTAAATAAACATTTCCCCGCTTGGCGTGAGCCTGACGTAATCGGATTAGCTTGTAAACAGTAATAAATCTGCAGTCACAATTCAGTGTCAAGACAAAGCAGCCACGGTTCATTTTACTGTAAAATACGGCTAAGTTTGAAAGAGCCTTTCCGGGGACTGCGGCGGCATCCGCTCGCACATGCAACACGGGACAAAGCAAATTGTCTCTTTTTTTTCACAAGTGGGTTGTGCCATTTTCTTTTTTCTAGCCGAATAGAATGGTTTTATGTGCGTGGTTCAACCAGCGTTCTTTTTTCTTCAAGCTAAAATAGGTTGAGTTCGTAATATTGGTGTAAAAGCATCGTAGTTCGCGAAAGTCACGCAGTAGAGAAAAAAATATCTAAACAATAATAATACGTATTTTTATTACTGACTTACTATTGGTATATATTACCTCTACCCTAATTTAGGTATTCGCACATAGGTATCTAAACACATGATATTTAGTATCACGTAACTATAATATTTACATTTAAAACTTCCATAAAATCATATCATGTTGAGTGATAGGTGATGTATGTAAAATATTAGATGGTATGTTCAAAAAGTTCCTGACCATCGAAACGCGAGGTGTTGGCGCGCGGCCAGATTTGTCTTCTGTGGCTCACTCACTTCCGATGATACTTTTCCGTGTTCTTCCAAACTAAATAGTTGTTTCAAAATAAACAGTTGTTTAGTAGCCCGTTGATAATGTTAAGTTTTATTTTTTTCCAGTAAGTATTTTGAATGTAAATGAAAACTCAGTATTAAGATACTTTTATGGGTTTATATTTGTATGATAATATTTAGATACAATGACAAGACACAAGAGTAGTATCAAAAAACATTTATTTTTATGTACTACAAAACACCCAAGGCTTAACTTAGGAAAGTGTCGTGTCCGTAAAGTATATTTTAAGTCATTTTTTGGACAATGTATTCATTTCTATAACAAGTTACCGGATGAAGCATTGCAATTGCCCCTTCCCGCTCTTAAGAATTATTTGAAAAAATCTTTGATGTCGAAGGCTTATTACACAGTAGAGGACTATTTAACAGACAAACATGCATGGCCCATACCAGAAACTAAGGAAATCAACAAAAAATTAAATTGAATGTACTGCTTATAGAGTGAAGGACACAGTTCACGAAAGAAATCATATCAAATGTTGTGTATATCGTGTAAAACCGTTTAATTTTGTTTTATTTTGTTTATTCTTTTTTTTTGTCTTTCTGTTTCACTATTTTCTTTTGATATGGTTTCTTGCAGAACCACATATTGTAAATAGTTTTACTACTTTTGTAATTTCTTTTGAAAAAATAAGTCCCGCCGAGTTTCTTGCCGGTAATAATCTTCTCGGGCTGTGGTGTAGGGATAGAACCGGTAGTAGCTTTTTTTTGACATTCATAAGTGCATTGTAATGTGCCTAAATTGAAAAATAAAGGTATTTATCATTTTTTTATTTTATTTATGAAATTTGATTGGGCAAAAAAATATATCGTACATTTTTGTTTTTTGTTCTAACCTTTTCAGCAATTAATAACTTTCATTTCATTACATTTCATTTATTGCATAGAAATCATGTGGTACAAAATAGGTTAGAACATTAGGGTTGGTTCACACATGAACCCCGTTGGGGCACAGCAAGTATTTCTTAAAAATAAACCTATACTAACTAGGAAGTACAGGCGCATGCATCTAATTAAGTTTATAACATTTTGTTTCTTACATTTATATTCTAGGGATAAGATTTAAAGCATTTATTAATTTATAATTCTATAGATATCCTATTAATTTATACATTCATACTTTTATATTTAATTATTATTAATAATAATAATAATTATTAGAAAATATATATTAATTGGGAAAGACATAATAATTCACAATTTTATAAGATATATGTTACATTAAATTATTATTGTTTCATAATTATTATTTATTTGTTTTTAAATACGGCTTCACAGTATCATTATTAAACTGAAAATTTTACCACATCTGTAGTGTGCACAGCTATACCGCATCCATCTACGCCGCTCTCTTTATAACTCGCGAGCATTCATTTCTTATCTACGCTGTGACGCATCTGAACAGGACGGTCGAAGTAACTTGTTCTCTAAGCGGCTGTACATACTTTAAACGATACTACCCACTTTATTATGTATAAATAAAAATTATGGCATGTTTGTACATATTATTCTTAAATGTAAAAATAAGTGCACGCTAGCTATAAAATGTATTGTTATAAATTAGTATATCTCATTTAACTGAATTTTGTGAATTCTTTATGAGAAAATAAATGTCTTAAACCATAACTGGCATTATATTTGATTTTTCATTATATATTATTTTATTTTGGAAGATATTCATCATTCAGGTACTCGTCTATGGAATAATAACACTTTTTGAGGAGTAAACTTTTTAGTTCCCTCTTGAACACATTGTCGTTTATTTGAGTTCAAATTTTTTCTGGTAGTTTGTTAGCCACGAGTATGCATCGGTAGTACGGGCCTTTTTTGTACATTTCTAATTTTGTAGCGGGTAGTTGCAGCTGAGTTTCCTCATTTTTCCTTCGTTGTGAATTTACGGTTTTTTTTGTGAAAAGGTACGAATTGTTTCTAACAAAGAGTGCCGCTTCCAGTATGTATATAGATGGCAACGTAAGGATATTTAGTTTAGCGAACTGCGGTCGGCAACTGTTTGGTATCTGCGTATTGGTGAGTATGCGAATACACGTTTTCTGACATATGAATAGTTGCTGGACATCAGTGCTGGCTCCCCACAGAATAACACCATATTGAAGCCTTGCATGTGCGAACGTGAAATATGCTGACAGGGGCTGAACTTTTATGACAGATCGTTTAAGGATCATCTGTCCCATGGCTATAATTATAATTTCGGGTATATTTTCATTATATGCACAATAGACTAATATATATATGGGCATTTTCAGAAAAAAGTGCACCCTTTTAATGAATTTTTTTGTTAGTTTTGTAACGGCCCATACGAAATGTATGAAAAAATGCATAAAATTTTATGCACGCAATCATTATGTATAAAAACATCAAAAAATAAGCTTTATTTGTTAGCCTACCCTTGCACTGCATTAACGATACGACACAGATTAGACATTAAATGGTATTTTTAAATTAAAAACAAGCAAACTTACAGGCAGTATTTTAGGCGGAAAAAACTAATAAAATAAGCCTTTTAACGATGTATTTAATGGTACGGACTTTACGGGGCGGGATCTGTCAGTTTCTATAGACAACATCACGTGACATCCGAGGGCCCCGAGCTATCACGTGATTCTTTCTATAGAAATTGACAGATCCCGTCCCGCCCCGTATCGTCCCATCCCGTCTCATTCAGTCCCGTCCCACCCCGTCCCATTCCGTCTCGACACGTCCGGATCCCGTCCTAGTGTGAGTCATCCTTAAACTAATAATTTAGGTTCATAGTTTGCATTATTTTAAGAGTATAAAACAACAGACAGACTGAGTCACACTATTTATAAGGGTTCCTTTTTTACCATTTTGGTACGTAACCCCAATAAAAGTAGGTCACTTGCAAGCAAAGATTTGCAAATTTGTATATCGCGGTCGACATTTGTATGGCACCATTTTTTAATCGTTAATATTACTAGATATTAGAATTTTTAGGGTTCCGTAGCAAAATGGTAAAAAAGGAACCCTTATGATGCGATTCCGTCGGTCTGTCTGTCTGTCACATCATTAAATATCTCGAGAATTACTTAAGCTACCGATTTGAAATTTGGAGTATATACAAAGTTAATTCTACACATTAAAAATCCTAGTTGGCTACCTACTACGGGAACCTAAAATTTAAAAATTGAAGGTCAGTATTTACTTTCATTTATAAGCTTGTGTTAACGTATAATATTGTAGGCTAGTCTGTTCATTACATAAATTGGGAGCTGCAAAGGAAACCACTGACACCGCCAATGAAAATATGACGGACTGAAATACAAGGATACATTTATTTTTATAAGACTCGTCATTTCCATACATTTATTATTTTATAGATGTTTGCCACGAGATTTATCGATCGAAAATATGAGTCATAGGATATGCGAATTAATTTTAGACTTGAGATATGGAATGTTTGTTTGAATATTGAATTCTGTCAGTATTTATTCAGAAATATCCTGGACCGAAGCCCGGAATACAAAAGGAGCTATTTCCGATGCTTTTAAGGGGCCGTATAATTCGCGACAAAGCGGCGGCGGCGTCTGGTTGCTCTGTCAAAATGCATTTGCAAAATAAGCAAACTGTCCAAAATATTACTATTTACCTACCACAGACATTGGCACTTTGCATGATTGAGGATATTCGATTTTTTATAGCACGGCAAGGAAGAGACTTTTTAAGGAAGAGACTGATTTTAATTCAAACCCTTAATAGGGTGCTAGGCGTATATTTCCCACACACATTTTTCGGTGCTCTATTCGCTCTGAAGGTGTCTAGATCCCACTTTATGTCAAAGATAGAATGAACATTAATGTTACTATGCCCAACATCAAAACCGCGAAACGAAACGCAAAAGTTTTTTTTAATGAAATGTCAAAGTACACACAAAATAAGTAAGTAATACACTAGTCTCTTAAAATATCACTTAATACTAACTATAATCTATAAAATTTATTTTCATAGTACCCTAAACACACATAACACATATAACCAGTTTTTAAAATTATCCTATACTTATACACATCACAATCATACACTATTGAATAGTATCTACCTGTTGTACACATTATATACGCAAATTATATCATATTTACACAATTAAAATACAGATTTAAAGACACTGACAAGACTGACAGTGCTGCACTGATTGTTCGGTCCTGTATTAGGTTTAAGTATTAGGTTTAAGTAATGGTTTCTGACGGAAGATCAGCGCTGCGTTTTTCGCAGCATTATGCTGAGTCAGCACCTGGTTCGTACCACAACACATTGTCTACAAGCATGTTTTCTTGTTATAATTTGTGAATGTCAAACTGTTTATGCTTACTTTATAGTTGTATACTTTTTGTGATGATGTTATTGTTTGTGGATGAATAAAGATTTTTATCTATCTATCTATCTATCTAAAGTGACAAACGTCAGTCGGTGACATCGAATGACGCTCGATTAGTGCAAAATATTGTGAAATAAATCATAACATCGCAAAAAAATCCGGTAAGTTTAATTGAATCTTCGTATTCGATAGATTTTGAGTTATTTTATGTACTTTGATGATATATCTCTGATTACTGCGGTATCACTATGTATTTTTCAACCGACAAAAAAAACGGAGGAGGTTCTCAAGTCGACGCGTATATATTTTTTTTTTATGTATGACCACGCATAACTTTTTACTGAGTAGTTCGATTTTGATAATTCTTTTTTTATTAGAAAGGGTATACCCTGAAGTTGGTCCCATATAAATTTGGAAAAAAAAATCAACCGTAAGGGTAGGAAAATAGGGGATGATTGATTTTTCACTCACCGATTGTTACATATGACCACGCATAACTTTCTACAGAGTTGTCAGATTTTTGAATTTTATTTTTTATCCAATAGAGTATACCTCAAAGTTCGTCCCATGTAAATTTGGAAAAAAAACCTAAGGGTAGGAAAATAGGGGATGATTGATTGTTTACTCACCGAACGTAATGTATGACCACGCATAGCTTTTTACAGAGTAGTCCGATTTTGATATTTCTTTTTTTATTGGATAGAATCAAAGGGCCTCAAAGTTGGTTCCCTAAAAATTTTGAAAAAAATTCTACCCTAAGGGTGGGAAAATAGGGGTAATTTATTGTTCACTCACAGATTTTGAAGCTGGATGAAAGTCGCCCAGAATATTTATTGATTTATTTATTTAATCTTTATTGCACAAAAGAAAAACTTATCGTACAAAAGGCGGACTTAATGCCATAGGGCAATCTCTACCAGTCCACCTTAGGACAAAACAGGAAAGATTGTAGGCGCTGCATCTTACAAAATGTGTAAAGGAAAGACATACTAAGATACATAATATAACTACTACTACTACTTTAGTAGAAATGTAAACATAAACATTTATAATAATATAAATATATACATATACTATACAAAATACAGCTTGATGAAAAAAATAACCGATAATAGAGCACATCCCCAGCGGGGTGTGCAAATAGTTAAAGTCGGATTATTAACCTAACAGTTACAACAGCTAAAGCAATGTAGGTAGCTATATTAAAACGGATCGGAAATTAAGCATGTAATAATTTGTACACATTAGGGTCACAGAAAATTATAAAATAAAAACTTTTTAACAAAAAAATAAAACCGCCGAAAAACTGAAACTGAAAAGAAAAAAATAATTACTTTTTCTTCAATAACGCAAGTGAATACCTACCCTACAATTACAATTAGAATCTATTTGTATACACTTTCTATATACCTAATAGAATTGCTAGGCTTATATCAATTTAATTACATCTAGAAAGTATGAACTATATACATACTTCTGAAATCAATCACACAAATCTGCGTATTTATATATTTACAATCTGTTATTTTTGGAGTCGGTGCCAGCCTACAACAAACTTGCTCAACCTTAGTGAAGAGTTGCACGCAACAGATTCCAAAACTGCAACCTCCGCCAAGCGCCCAATACAAGGTGCTTATTGTAGATCAGATTTGCTACTTATGAATGGACATATAAATAAACTACACTTTTATGTTCCGTACGAATAGATTTTTTCTATTACGGGACTCAATCTGTTGGTGTGTGATTTGAAAATTACTAAATTGTGTAAATACTTAACCTACATGCTTAAAGTTTGTGTTGCGTTCAACTCAAGGTGCTTAAGTTTGTTTGAGGCTGGCACCGACTCCAAAAATAACAGATTGTAAATATATAAATACGCAGATTTGTGTGATTGATTTCAGAAGTATGTATATAGTTCATACTTTCTAGATGTAATTAAATTGATATAAGCCTAGCGATTCTATTAGGTATATAGAAAGTGTATACAAATAGATTCTAATTGTAATTGTAGGGTAGGTATTCACTTGCGTTATTGAAGAAAAAGTTATTATTTTTTTCTTTTCAGTTTCAGTTTTTCGGCGGTTTTATTTTTTTGTTAAAAAGTTTTTATTAGATTTAAAATATGTGGGAAGTATTTTACTACTGACCGTGTAGGAAACTTATTTTCTGGGATGTGGGATCTACGATCCTACTGCCCAATAAGGTATCCTGTTTTTACATACTTGACATTTATTTGTAACATATTGTTTTATGTTTATGTTTACAGAAGAAAATAACTTTCGATTTCTTGAGGACCGATGGCTTTGATACAGGATCAAGTATATTGACAAGCCCCTCAGAGAGTGAGAAGTCAGAGGAACCCTTGATCACGATGATAATTAGACCAAAGAAGCGAAGATACTTAGCAACCTCTGTATTGGATCAGATCCAATGTATGAATAGAGATGATGACAAATTGTTTGGTAGGTATAGGTATTTTTCTTTTTTTTGTTGTTGAAATATGTCCTACATGAAAATGGAAGTGTTTCAAGAGGAAAACTTCAATAGTTTACCTGCACTTTTACTAGTTAGTATTATTTGCTCAATTAAATAAACCATGGGATTTATGTATTATATTCATGCCATATAATAAAAATTAAAATATCAGATGAATTTAGAATATTTGCATAATAATATATGGCTTTTTTGTTTTCAGGGTAATTACAGAGTTCAATTTTAGGAGTTTGCTCTGGAGGCTTCCCTTACGCCCTGCTGTCCCATTTGCAACCCTATGCTGAGACGGAATCAAGACCTGCTGAAGCAATTGAGAGATCCTACAATCCAAAACCTGCATGTTAGACGGATTTAAATTCAGTTTTGGGAGCAATAATGCTTAATCCTGGCCCGGAAGTAGAAATTTTAAATAATATCCTACAGATGGATTTATTACTTGTTCAGTCGCAGCCATATCAGCACTATCAGCAGCTATACACCAGCATTAAAAAATAAATGTGAAGTCCCCATACAATGAAACCGGTCGCCCATGGCGGTCTGAGGGAGTATTTGCCCACATCATTTATTTTTTAGAAAAATAAAAAAAAATAAAAAATCTGAGTATGGTGTTTTAATTGTATACCTGCATAAAAAAATATCCATATGTTTTTAATACCCTAATATCGATTCTCACGCCATGCCCTATTAAGGGTTAATATTAATAATTCCCATGCACCATGCATGGTAACAAAAATATGGAAAATAACTTCGAGCTTTCTGGCTTTTTGTTGTTTGTTTTTTGTCATTTAGTCCGCTGCAATCGTAAATAAGTTAACGTTATCCTCCTCGCGCGAATAGCGAAACAAGTAGTGAACATTTCCAGCACAGGAATTCTGTTCCCGTAATTTTAGTCGAGTTTTGGTCGAATTTTGCTCAGGATGTTTTGATAAATTTATGATGATCGACATTCGTAAATTGATAAATTACCTTATAAATTTCAACTGTTTTGTGGGAAAAAATGTTTACATTAAATGTAGGTCATCTTCTTTAAAAGCCTCTAGTCGAAAAAGCCAAAATCATTGGAAAATTAGCAATGGTGTAACCCTAGCTGAGCTTGTAGAAATAGCTCTCACCTGATATATGTACCTACACGCTAGTTATCTACTTTCACCTATGGATATCTTAAGGCTACGCTAAACTCATTCAGAAGGTTAGCATGGTTGCCATTTGATCAACTATCACACCATGCGTCACTTTCGCACAAATGTAGTCGTTAGAACGTGACAGCCTCAGTGATAGTCGATAAAAACTCGACCATAATAGACTAGCTGGTCTGACGAGCTCCCGCCATCGTAGGTACATAATACTTATAATCTAAGAGAAGTATGTGAAATATATTGGGCCTTAAACAATATTGAAAATGAATATGTTATTAGGTACCTGCCGCTCTAATGGCTCTTAAAAAAATCAATCATGCGATTAAAAGGCAAATATTGGATGACCTGGTTTGATATTGGATGACGGCCTAACTTGGAAAGCTTACATAAAAAAAAACAAAGCTGTCTTCCAGTCTAGCTTCCATAAGAAATCTCGTTATGTCACGTTAAGTGCGTTCCTCTTCATGTACGCTATAATATTTATAACTAATGAATTATATTTATATTATGAATAAATTACTAAGTTGAAACTGGCTCGCGTCGAACAATTAATGGCCATCTGGCCTCATCGCTGCGACACGCGCCACGCCTCCGTTAGCTATCTATTCCTTCTTTTATCTATGGTCAAACCTCATTAAAAAACAAATAAAGAAAGTGGCAAAAAAACTCTTCGAAGTGCAAACTATCTATCCCCCCTTACCCTTTCCTCGAACTAAATATTTTGGAAATAAAAATATAACATACCAGGACGCGCGTATGTAATATGTATAACGATCTACCTAAAACTAATAAAATCTCGAAAATTATATCAATCTTAAAATAAAAAAAACATCGCAAATATTTCTCAAAATTCTGATTACCTAAATACGTCCCTGGCATATATGTAGATACAAATTAGTCTTATCTCGAGCGGCCCGCTTAGTGACAATGCTAACATATTACTTCCGAATGCACCGCATGACGATTATTTTTTCAATTTCTTGTGTAAGAATGTCCTACAATATTTATTATTATATTTTGACGTTTGGAGGCCTTTACACCTCCAAATCCTATTAGTATAATTTTTTGACGATGGGGACCTTTAAAATCTCCAGCCTTTATTTTGACACTTTATTTTTAGACACTTGGGGAGCCTTTACATCTCCAAATTTTATTCGTATTTTATTTTGACGTTGGGGGACCTTTTACATCTCCCAAACTTAATTTATTATTAACTATAGAGACTATACACCTCTTGCCATATTACACATTTATTTTAATATTGTTTACCCAGGTTTTGGCTGTTGTATTATCAGTATTTAGATTATACTTTTACTTCTCACTATATATTGTAAATGTTTGTACATGCAAATACTTTATTGTACTACTTATTGACTTGTAAAAGTGCCCTTGAGGCCTACTTGCAGAATACATTTTTGAATTTGAATTTAATTAGAATTTAGAGTGATAATATTTAGTCGATTTTCGCTCGACATGTTTCGTTCTTTACGAAGAACGTCATCAGGAGCGACCACCCGCGACAGAGGCAAGTCGTACACTAATAATATTTACAACAATGTATAAATTGTAACAACTATGTGTGTATACTTCATTTAGTCGTAAACGTTTGGGAACTGGAATTAATTATAAAAATTACTCATAAAGTGAAACGTAATTATTTCTTTTGAAGTTTTGAGTAAATGAATGTTTTTAACCAGAAATATACCATCGAAATTGAACTAACAAGGTGGTTCGGAACCACGAAGGACGCACACTCATACCATAGGATAAAATGGATTTGTAAAAAAAGAAAAAATACTTCTATAAAGATATTGATTAATAGCCTAAGCTTAATGTTTATATATAAAAACCGACTAATACCTAGACCCCTTTGATCCGCCCAATCGTGATAGATTTCATCCTTAAGTGCGTTCAATTTTGATTCCAAAGTAATTTCTGACAAACACATTAGTGCTACTTACAAATGATACAAGCAATCATCATCATAATCATCATTGGCCACGGTATCTGTTCTAGATGTTTGTTGCGGTACTTGTAGGTTTACGGTGTACCGTATAGCCTGCGTAATACGCTCTTCTAATGCAATGATGCAGATTACTAACCTACTCGTACTAGAATGTAGTGAGTAAAAATATGAGTCGCATTACCACACACTGCCGCACACGTACCTGATATTGACTACTTTATTACAAGAGTGCTACGACGTCATATTTAAATGGTGTCGGATGCAAATGACTCACACAAAACTGGCCCGAGAGCGCCTCGTAGCTCGGAGATCACGTAATGATTTCTATAGAAATTGACACATCTCTCCGGTCGCGAATTTACGAATGGCTGAATTTACGAATGGCGTGAATTCGCGTCCCGGTCCGGCCCTGGGTGCGTAGACAAGATGCAAATTGTTAACGCTCCATAGCGAAGCGTAGCTATCTCTCTCTGTCACTCCTCCTTATTAGTGCGACAAAGACAATTCCGTTTCGTTCGCTACGTAACGTTAACGCTCCTCAATGCGATTTGCCGTATAGTATTTTGATCGCAAGACCTCGTAAATGTTTTATAATACGGAGTCTGTGAGAGGCAGTCCATGACCATGTACTGATGATCAATATTTTTGAGTATTTCCCCGTAGAAACCGTTAGTCGTAGAAAGATTATCAACATTGAATATTGTACAGTTTTATAAACTATCGCCGTTTTTTGACGTTCTAATTAATGCGCAATTGAGACCTAAAATTTTAATAAAAAATCGTGGTAAAACCCGTATTCATTTGTAAATTCAATTTTATTAGAGTAGCCAAGGTAGGTAGGTACAATTTTTGAAAGGTGAGTTGCTAGAGGAAAAAATAAAAGCTCAGTACCCGTATCGTAAAGATATACTATATAAATAAAAATATGATGGGTCAGTTTTCAAAAACGTACGAATATAATATAATATACTTAATATAATATAATATGCTTATTGTGAAATGAAAATTAAACTTCGGAATAACCAAACGTCCTTTTTCGATTCAATAATCTCGTTTACATAAAACCATAACATGTTTATGTATTCCTCAAAATGTATAGAACAAAGAAAAAAACACGAGTATCTGTCGGGTTCGAAGACGCGATAAAGCGTTTTAGTGCGTAAACAATGCCGATTCTACCGGTCGTTATACCGTTCGCACAAAACACGGGATAATTATGATGTGTTAATAATAAAAGTTCTAATTCCAGTCGTGTGGTCGAGGTGATAAATTCTCATTAATGATCCAATCGTCTGCGGTGTTACTAACGAAGTTTACCGACCGTTGCGCCTCAGGCGACAATAAACGTGGTCTCTGGTCACGCAAAGTTCTCACTTCTCTCAAGATCACTTTATACTAGGATATCAATCGAAATGAAATGTTAAGGAATGTGGTAGCGGAGAGTTCTGTAAAGTCGTAGCCACGAAAACAGACGCGGTATTCTGTTTTGATAGTTACCTGAAAGCTGCAATAAAATGCTTTACTCGTAATTAACAAGCTTTAAGTGTGTGTTGACAAATGGTACTTTGTAAACGAAGACCACATGCTTTTACGTTTACATTCCTAACTCTTTTTACTTATTACGATTATTAAAAAGCAAAATAGCAAGGGTGCTGTTCCTTTGTTTTTCACTCACATACGAGTAGGTACGGTCAGCTGCAGAGTTAGTGACCCCCCGGCATAGAAAATTTGCAGCGTCACTTAACTTTGCAGCTGACTGTACACAGGTAGTTGTTTTGTTATAGTACTAAGGAGCAGAGTTGTTTAATTCGGGTGCTTATTTACTTATTCGGATCAAACGCAAAACGATGTTCGTAAACTTTCCGATGGATTTTCAAAAGTTAAGGGCTATGAAAGTTGATTTTCTTATTGAACCCTTATACACATTAAAAGGTACTCCTTTTCTATTTAATTGTATAATAAAAATCATGACTACATTTACACAAGCTGTTAACTATTGACCAGAGGAAAGGCTCTACAGTTCAGCTGAACACGCGCTTTTTCTTTCCTGTGGTCAATAGTTAACAGCTTGTGGACGTGTAGTAATGATTTTTTCAGTCCTCCGGCCGGTAAGCGCCACTTTACGCAAAACTAAATTGCCGCCTGCCGGCTCCGTCGGGCTGAAAAATAGTATACAAACCTCGGCCGGTAAATGGGAAAGCCTCGGATCACATGTTAGTCGACCTCGGCTTCGCCTCGGCCGACAATTACATGGAATCCGAGGCATTTCCCACTTAAACGGCCTTGGTATGTAATGTACTATTATCATACAATGCAATAGAAAGGGAGTACCCCTTAATGTAGACGATAAGGCTTATATAAGAAAATCAAGCTTTATGGCTTAACTTTTGAATATTCCACCGGAAAGCATGGTTTTGTGTTTGACCCATTTCTTTCTTAGCTCAAGCTCGAGAGGTAAACAAAAGTAAGCGAGCACGATCAAGTTTGAGCAACGAGCGTAGTGAGTGATACGAGTAGATCAAAGAGGAATCTTGAGCGTTGTGCTGTGTTTGCAAACAAACTTTGCTACCACATTGTTCAACTCGCCATCGGGAGGAAAACACTAACTCTATCTATCAATAAGCCACAGACGTCGACTGCTGGACATAGGCCTGCCCTATAGCTCGCTAAACACTAACTCTAAAATATTATCAATCTTATCCTAATGAATGGTATTTTCACCGAGCTTAAGCGAAGGTCTCCATTTCGTTTTGGGTAACAAAAGCTTGCATATGCCCGGTTGTTCTCCTCTAAAGGTCGCATTTCTCAAACGATTCTCTGAAATTTTGTAACCAGTGTGCTAACCATGAGTTGTACGTGGCCGTATTCGATAGCGACTGCGGCGTTCGGGGATATGACCGTCACGCTCCTGCCAGAGTAGTGGTAGGAGCGAGACGGACATACTTTCGAGCGCTGCAGTCGCTATCGAATACAGTTGCGTGCAACTCATGGTCAAACATACAGGTTCTATAGGTTTGTAATTTTTTTTTGTTGTTTCTTTTCATGGAAATTTTTGAAAATGTGAAAATTGGTACGGAGGGCTATAGCGCTTAATACCATATGCTCACGAGATCCACAGCTCACAGACCCACAAGTAAAAGTTGTAAAAGTTGTTTCTATCAGCTACATTTTACTATGAAGATACAACTCAAAAGTGCATGCAATAGTACTTTGCTCGCTGATTTCAAAGAATAAAGAAAGCCTTTCGAAGCATGCAGGTGTGGTGAAACCCAAGTGAATGTGTCTTGTCCATCAAGTTCACCTAGTTTTGACGATACGGAAAACAACAGTCGTCTTCATTCTATTTGAGTAACACGAGTCACACTTTCAACAGATATTATTAGTAAGAATATCCGGGAAGGTGTGACACATACACATCTTTATAATGTAGGTCTGTGCATATGTTACTTTGTAAGAAACTGATAGATGTAGTGAATAAAGGATGACTCACACTAGGACGAGGACGGGATGGGGTGGGACGGGACGATCTGTCAATTCGATAGAAAGAATCACGTGATAGCTCGGAGCCCTCGGAGGTCACGTGAAGTTTTGTATCCAAACTGACAGATCGTCCCGTCCCGCTCCCATCCCGTCCAGTTCTAGTGTGAGTCATCCCTAATGGTTTCCCACCATACTTTGATGGAAATGGCCGAAGTTGAATTCCTATCTCAATTAGGCCTGTGCATCCGTATTAAAAGAGCTCATTGATTTTTAATGCTAAAACGAAATCATCAACATAGAACGTCGGAATTTAGCATCAAAATGTTGTCATTGTCCCATCGATTTTTTTTGTTCATTTATTAATAATTTAAACATTCTTAGTTACCTATTTTGTGTTAAATCGCATCGGAAACAAGTGTCAGTCGTTCAAGTGAAACTGCTCACCGTGACATTTCATTAAGAGCAAGTGGCGCGACGCGGCGGCGCGCTCGGGCTTGTTATTGGCTTCGTTTTGTTGTAACGGGCCCCAGCTGCGCTTGGTGGGTCCATCAATGCTGTCAGTGTGTTCTGCCCCTTATTGAGTGCAGGCGTAGAGTTATCTAAAGCCGTAACAACTCAATGTGATTTGAACCTGCGGTCGGTAAACCTTAGCAATACCTACGAGTACCTATAGGTATGTAGTTTGGTGCTGGGGGTTAAATTAATGCGTTACTCAGACTAATGCTATAAAAATCGGTAGCATAAAATGGCGAATTTAGCTCCAAAATGTATGTGTTCAAGTATTGCTCTCGATTTTTTGTATTTTTAAACTGACTTATTTATTAATTTAAATATTCTTAGATCCACTTGCACCACCGAGGCTAGCCACATAACCCGGAGTTAGGCGTTTTTTGTATGGATTTTGACAGCTTGACTCCGGGTTAGCTACAAGTGAGCCTTATTTACCTATTTTGTAATAAATTGCAACGGAAACAAGTGCCAGTCGTTGAATTGGAGCTGTCCACCGGACATTATATTAAGGGCAAGTGGCGCGGCGGCGCGGTCAGGCTTGTGATTGGCTGTGTTTTTTTAATAGGCCTCTGCTGCGCTCGGCTCCATCATTGCTATCAGTGTGTTTGCCTTTAACAAAGTGCACGATTGATTCAGGCCAAAGTAAAGGAGTCAACTACATGTGATTTTATCCTGCGGTCGGTAAAAATTAGGAATATATACAATCAGTTCGGTGCAACTGTGTTGAATGCAACAATTGTTGAACTGTAGTTTAATTTTTTCAATTCAATAGCAGATCAAACTCAATGTTGTCGTTGCTGAACGATGAATTCAGCGCGCGTGCGCTTGAAATGGCTCGAAATTTTGTAAATAACTAGGAGGCTGGTCCTAAATTTAAAAGTCTGAACAAGTTTTGGTATCATTAATTCATGTCTGACAAGTACGAGTAAAATTATTCGACTTGCTAGGGATCAGTGCGCGATCGTATACCTTTTGGATTCCATATGATGATAGTGTATGGATTCCATAACAAATCAAGATTTTAAATCCGAATAGGCACTGTTGTCAACGCTTTTAAATTAGAAATAATTTGACTTACTGAGTGTCAGAGGCCATAATTCGGAACAAAAGACGTATGGCTCTACTACGCCGAACTGTAGAACGATTATACGGGAAAGCCTGCTACGCGCTATGTGGTAGAGCCCTCGTTGTTCGATTTTGGAGTGAATGTGAGAGAGGCGGTCTGTAGCAAATAAATGAACAATGAAGTAATAATTATGAGCATCCATACCTCTAACCACGGATAAAATTTCCTCTCTCTGTTTCACTTGTGGTGTTATAAACGAGTGCGACAGTATGCAATTAGTCGCGGACCCTCTAGCTCGTAAACGTTTCAAGAACATGATTAAATATGAGTCACTACTTATTGTGTCTCCTGCTATATTTTGCAATACACGGACTATGTTAATAATTCATATTCCCCTGACATCATACAACAGTAGGTTTCTTGTATTGACGAATTGGAAATTGCCGCTTATATACTTAGTTCCTAATAACGTCCTGTCCAGATATGGCCTAATAATTTTGTATTGTTCTCATGTAGACACAAGCTTGGGGTTTTTAGGAAAAATGTATGTTCCTCGTCGTGTCGAGTAATTTTTGGTACACGTTATGTTATTTGAGTATATTTTATAACCAAGAAGTGATTCATGTTCAACTAGATGATTTATGGGTTATAAAACGTAATACTGAAAAAACATGTTGTCTTAGCGGGATTTACTTTTTATCACAGTTAGGGCCACCTGCACCACCCAGGGTTACCCACATAATCCGAAGTTAGGCGTTCTTTTGTATAGAATTTGACATCTCAATTCTGGGTAAGCGATTAACCATCGGGGAGTGTAGGTAAGGGGGCCTTAAAGGTAATACTCAGTTACATAATATCAAATCATAAATACGCCAATATTATATCTAATGTATTAAGTAGGGTAACTCTTGATCAAAATGATCCGTTAGTCCGTTACTACTCCTTAAATAACATGAACATTCGCCTATTTATCAGGCGGAATAGTTCAGATTTAGAAGACATTCACACTGACCGTCGTCGTAAAGATGTTATAAATATTTATGACTGCCAAGGTCGTTCCTATTAGCGTTCGAATTACCCTACTAGTAGCGGATAAATTTTACGCAACCACTTAAATTATTGAAGTAGCTTGTGGAGCGTCAGGCGCCTGTCAGAACGGCGCGGGGAGTCGTGTTTACAGGGAGATTGTTATTGCTTGTTACGCCACGGGCGTGAGATTTCAGCTATTATTTAATACGTACCTAAATCGGTATTTTTAGCATAGATTGGCATTGTTTAGCTGAACGGTTCCGTGTTATTAAGATAAGGCTGCGTTCAGGGTTGCGGATTAACCGTGATTCATATCTGAGGACGGTGTTTACAGAGCGGTTCGGGCTCGATTGTCCTCGTCTCGAGCATCCGCGAGTGACCGCCTCGACAACCCTCGAGGGCCCTCAATGCCTTTACAGCCGTTTCATGGAAATCTACCCGGAGCTTAAACTGTGAGCGGCAAAGTTACACGAAGTCCCTCTCATGTTTTAGAAACGTTCCACATTATACAACGGAACTCCTCGAATATAAGAAATTTAGCGAACTCTTTTATGATTCAGGTAGCTAGTATAGTTTGTGGACTTCCGTTCGATTTTTAAGAATACTTGAAAGAGAAATGGGTTCTTAATGAGAACTGCTAGGTCGTAAACCTCTGGAAAAGCATAATTAGCTGGTTTCTTTCATCAGTCTGAGATTAGAAATACATATATATGAACACATGTTAACGTGTACTACAGTAGGTAACCTTTCTCAGAGGTTCAATTCTGGAAGATGTACCGAAGTATCAAAATTGTATGGGAAACACAACGCTTAGCAATACGCGCAATAATACAACGATGTAGTTAAATCTGTCTAGTTTAAAAAAAAAATTGGTATTAAGAATAACAAACCCGTAAATATAACTAAGACTTAATAATGCTTACATAATTTAGGGCCAATAACAGTTATCCATTAGTCTATATTATGTTACAATTCACAGCGGAACACAAAAAAATAGCTAAATATACATTTTAAGGCCTAACAGTTTATTGTAATAAAGAGAAAAAAGAAAAATCTGTAAAATGTATGCGTATGCGCATGTTGTGACTTATTTTTTTTTTTTGCACAGAGCCGTTAAATATATTTGCATCTGTACCTAACTACCTATTAACAATCAGACGAAAATTTAAACTTTTGTGTATTTACTTAACTTCCTATAATTTATCGATATTTTACTCAAGCTGCCTGAATACAGGTAGGTACGTTACGTTTATGTTGGGCACATACGGGTTATTGCACTTAAAATCAGCATAAAAAGCCTTTGTTTATGGAGACGCGGTCGGTTATGAACTATAAATCATGGCAGTTTACACAAAGATTTACTGGCTGCATAATTTGCATAAGATATTTGTAGACACGCATGAACTTTATATTAATTCATTGACATAAATAAACCAAGCGAGGATATTACGAGAGTCTTACGTCACTATCAATCTAAATTTAGGGCTAGCCGCTAAATATATCTGCTCTTAGGTCGTTGGCGTATCGATTTATAATGTTGACATAGTTTTCTTCCCTGCAGAAACCTGAGCAACGACAGACCTGGATGCTGAGGCGTCATCGGCAGGGTAGAGACCATTACACACAGGCAAAGGCAACCATTCAAGATTCTACCGAAAGGTTTGTTCACGTTTTATGCATTTTTTTCTTACTTACAATGAAAGAATATTATGCTCAAGAGTATGATGTCTCTGACTGATTGATTCTGCGTGTTGTTAAATGACTGCGATTCCATGAGCGTCATACGAATAAAATTTAACTTCGTTCAGTAGTGAACAAAAGTATGAGTTTGAATAATTATTAAATAAACATGTATAACGCAAATAAAATAAATGAACTACCCAATCTAATTCCGGTGCATGTATCTATATAACGTATCTAAATAAGTATACACTCGAATGTATAGGTATACGTTATAATAGTCGAAATACTTAATTTTAGAGATATATAAATTTCCCTAGTATGTATATGCCTCCATTTCATTACACCGCGTGTTATATACCGCTTTTTTTTAAATAACGTGTAATTACATCAACGATTGTTTTATATACGTATTACTTTAACAATTCATGCGATTTGCTTGTAACTTCATATATGTTTCCTGAAAAATGCGTCATATTTGTTTGGTATTAGATTGCTGTTGGCTGAACTTTTAGCAATTTGGCACGGAATCGGACCGGTGTCGGATTTATACAAGAATAAAGACATCTGGCAACCATCTATTCTACCTATAGATGTTTATAATCCCTATAAGACCGAAAATAACAACCAAAACTTATGACGCTGTAAGTACGAGTATACTACTAGAATTTTTTAAATGTTGATTACTGAATTAGATACATGTTGGAAGCGTTATTTTATTAACAACGTAATTACCTATATTAAATCATAAGTTGTAGGGATCTTAGAGTCCAAAAATGGATACATACTGGTATAATAAAAATGCTAGTGATCCATTTAAGGGCATACCTCTTCAGTATCGTTGTCTGAATAGGAATAAGTGGAAAATAAATTGTGTTGATGCAAAAAGAAATTGTATGGAGGATTGGCCTGTTCAGACGATCTGCCCCATACAAAAAAATTTTTTTTTGTTTATTTTTGTTTACCATTTTTTCCCAATCAGACTACGATATTGATCACGCCCTTAAACAGATCACCAGGATTTTTGTTACAGCCTGTATTTTTGTAGTCGACTGTACCTACCTATTGTCCGTTCGTAGCACTGAACGCGGTTACCGGATCGGCTGGTTGCCAATGTGTCGTAAATGGGTAGTAGGTATCGTAAAGTCGTAAACTCGATCATTATTGATAGCCATCAAATTAGGCACTTTATGGACTGCGTGGCGACGCCTTGGCCCCAGGGAGCGACGTCGACTTTAGTAATAATCCTTTTAAAGAACATTTTACATATTTAATGACCTCTACCGCATATTTTATTTGTCAATGCCAAGTAAAACAGTTCGCGTGAGAAATTTATTGACTGTATACAACGTACATAAATAACAATTGGTAAATATTGTTTAAATTTTCAGTAAACAACAGAAACGTCTCAATTAGATGCGTATAGTAAACAAAAACCAGACAACGGATTTACTACAATGGTTTTAAATACCACAACGTCATGTAAACACCTACAATGACCGGAAGGCGTTAATGTAATGTTGTTTTATGACGTGTTGGCAACATCATTTATGTATTTCCTAGCCTATACACATATATAATGGAAATTAGGCGTCTTCCACTCGTAACGCTCTTACACGCAAATATGTCGACGTCTTAAAATGACGGCCTGTAAAACTGCCCTTGGAACGGACAAACCATTTCACGAAATAATTTGTTGATGGTCCCGGATCGGATCGGATCAGATGGGTGTGAGTCATTCTTTATGCGTAAGAAAAAAAAGTTATATGACACAAGTTCAATCGATGACATGTTTATTCACAAATGTGGTCTGTGAAGTCGTTTGCCTAAGGCCATGTTAATATTAGCCATATATGTTGTTTAATTACCAGCATAAACCTTAAGCACGTGTTCCTAAATCGTTCGAATGTCACAGTCTGCGTTAAATAGAACGTTAATGTTTTTGGCACCAGCTTTGATTGCGCAACTTGGGAATCCAACGGCGGTATCATGCAATAAACAACCTCTAATCGTAAAAGATTATAATTCGTAATTACTTTTAAGAAAGTCTTAGAATGTCTCTGTTTACTAGAAAATAAAGATATAAGATCTTTTGAGACATAAAGTTCGAATGAGATTCTTGGCGAATGTAGCTTAGACTGAAATACAGGTTTAATAGGAAACAGCGTTGGTGGCTTAGCGGTGAGGAGTGCGACTTTCAATCCGAACGTTGCGGGTTCAAATCCAGTCGGCTAGTACCAATGAGTTTTTCGGAACTTACAAATTATACGGAATATAGGCTTCGGTCAATAAAAACACCTTGAGGAAACCGGACTAATCCCAAGTAGGCTTTCCAGCAGCCAAATTTTGGGATTAGTTGTAGTGTAGGATAGTCAGTGGTGGATTAGCCATATAGCAAATATTGCGGGCCTCATGCATTCTTACATTTCTGACCGTAAGCATGTGTCTAGTAATTTAGATCGAAGCGTGAACATTTTGCCTCTTGTTAAAAGGTGCAAGATAGTTGCAGAAACGGTTGCGCTGATTCGTGTGCCAAAAAAGTGGCGGTCATATCAGACAGCTGCGAAGGCAAAAATATCTCGTACACGGCTTATATTTGTAATAGAACTCGGCGTGCGGCACTCACCCGACATGCTTATTCCGATACTATGCCGAATACTTTAGGTCAATGTCTTGAGTCGATCAAACTGTTTCCTGTTTATTTTGGTGTACCTACCAGGACTACCTTACTATCCTAAATAGCGTGTATTTCTATGTGTCATCTTCAGTTCAGATAGAACATTAAAGAATGGGTATCAATATTTAAAAATATATATAAAACGAAAGGCGTGGTCAGTTTCATTTTCTATTCCATACTTGAATGAGACGTAATGTAAATATAGTTTAATGACATCGTATCGTATCTTTTAATTTAATATAATTTTGGTTGTAACTGTGATACTTTTGCATGCCAGATGCTGATGAAATATGTGTTAAGTACCTATTTATTATAATATTGTCTGACCATCTTATGTACCTACCATATTTCTAGCGAAATGTATCTTTATTTGTATTTTTAATATTGGAACTTTGATAAATTTGCCACAGCCAGCCAGCAATAATGAAAACTTATGAAAAGCTATTGAAATTTCCATACTTACCATCAGTCCATTCAAGTAGCAAGAGGCGCTTAAATATATTTTGAGTAGTTATACATTTTGTATACATGCATACTGTATACCTATATTTAGCACTCTTTTTACGTGTACAATTTGATTAATGATTGATGTATTTGACTTGGCAGACTCTGAGGTAGTAAATAATACGAGTCAATTCGAAATACAAAACTGTGTAGGTACGTAATGTAGCTCATAACATAGCATTATATCTATTTGATGACTAGCGAATGCGTTCCATAGCCTAGTTTCATTTGTTTTAATGTTGATGTAAACTAACTTTTACATTTAAATGTTTATTTTCAGTGATGAGCGCAGTGAGATAAACATACGCCTTCATGAGTGAGCTACATAGTTGTTAATGTGACGTATCAGAGATTGTACCACTAATCTGTCTGGAGTTCGTCACGGGTTCGAATCGAATCGGACACGCTCGCGAGTGCTGTGTCTGACGAAAGAGTTAATATTAAACTGACGCGTATGATATGCGGTAGCCCTGTATCAAGGCGAGAGCGAAAATATCCGACTTGACCTACGACGGCGCCACACGACGACTCGCGTTATTTCGGACAAGGAGCATGCTGTCGCTTGCGGAACTACAGTGTCACCGCCAAGTGTCGACGTCCCTTTTACTAGGTTATATCGTTTTATACTTATATTGCATTAGCATACTTCCAAACTGAAAAGTTGCGGCATTTGTAAAACAAGTCGAGAACTAAGAGGAATAAGTATATTTGTTTGCGACCCTAGGGCCGCCATGCATCGTTTTCCACCCGCTTCATAGATAAACAACAGCCCACTTTCAGAGCATGAGAAATGAAAATCATATTATATTTTAGCTAACTTACAAGTACCTATATGGATGGATACTGAAAAACTGAAAAATAATACTTACATACATGATTGCTTAGCTCTCACATATTGGTGGACACGCAAGCATGCAGTGAGCCAATAGGTACGTAACGTAACTTTTTTTGATACGTTGAGAATAGATTCGAAGATCAAACGCCTTAAAAGAAAACTCTTGCAAGAGAGTGTTAGAAAGTGAGATGCCTGAAAGTACCATACCTACCATAATTTTGGAATGTCGTTGATTTGCATTGTCAATGTGTTTGCTGCTTTGGCTTTAGTTGTATGGTGCAATTCGTAATTTAATCAATTAGGTAATAATAATAATAACGCTGGTTAGTGTAATTTTCACCACTGAATCCTCATCAATAACAACAATAATGACGGTGACATCGCATTATACCAGTTTTCATTTCCACATGTGAATCAACAGTTGGTATCGTTATTAAGGCCGTCATTAGCGTGCGAGTCCGAATGTACCTGTTGAGGTGGCGGTCGTTGGTGACAGGCAAATGGCCGACGCGCCTGTGCGCTTCGAATAAAAACCACTTCCCTTCTCGAGCCGAGCACGCGACCAAACCTAGCATTCCCATCGCATATCGAGCGCACGAACTTTCGTATGTCACAAACTTGTAAATTAAAATGTCTCAAGATCCATAAAGACTATGCGTAAAAGCAGGTCCAAATATAATAGTCTGACTCAATCGAATGCTCGCGGCGGCGGGAATAGAAGGCCAGTTTAATGCAGTCGTTATTCCACCCCGGACCGGACGAACGTGGTCCGATCGTTAAACTTGGTTATCTAATATCTACACATTTTGTGGACACGAAACTGCCTAAAAATTTAGGGTAGCAACATGAAGGACAAATAGTGTCAACCAATGCTTCTGCATACGCAATGAATATAATTTACTTCTATTTTAATGTGAAAATATAATGGTTAAAACATCTTATAGTGGGTAGCTAATAATAACCGTTATAAGGCATTGTAATGGTTATACTAAGGAAAATTCTGTGTACGAGTCCAACGATTGTCCTAAAACTAGGACAGGCTTCAGTATTACGCAACCGTATTTTTCAACCCGGGACGGACGTTCGTGGCCCGATCGTTAAACGACATTATCTGAATATAAATTGTGAGCATGAAACTATTGTGTTCAGTTTAGACGATGTAAAATGTCTGTATCGTAGATGCCAACTATTTTAGTGTCTTTATTAAACACATTCTAAGTATAACCCGATGGCTGTTTCGCGGATTGTAAGTAAATATATTCACAATGAAAGTAATACTCTCCAACCGTTGGTTTTACGGAAGCCTTGTTGACGAGACATAGTTCAACACGCGATAAAATATATGTAGGTAGGTACAGTCACCTGTAATAGCATCCACCGCTGTGAAGGCCGCAAAAATATGTGACAGTCTTATGTGTACAACCATAAGAGCGTGTCACATATATGTGCGGCCTTTATATCGGAAAATACTGTTGCAGGTGACTGTATATGTAGAGCAATCAGGGTCACTCGCCTTAAGTATATCATCCAGTTGGTACTTCTTATTAGCCCAAGGTGCTTTGATTATTCAGTTCTGAATGCATTTTCTCAACCTACAACGAATGCAAGAAAGTTCATAGAGAGGGAAACCCGCGTATGCTATTGTCGCCAGGCGTGCCAACTGCCAACCCAAGCTAAATGCGTAACAACACGTCACCCGCAAACTGTCCCGTCCCTCGCATCTGCAGTTCATTTGTTAATTACTAATGTGTTTATTTATATCATGTACGCCGGTGATTGTTTGGACGCACGAGGGTCATAGGGGTTTTTATAAAATTATCTGTGTTAAAATTGAGTAATTTCTTATGTGTAGGTACCTATGTGTAAAAGTGACGATATCGTGGTACATAAAAAGCACCTAGATTCAGTTGAAGGTTTCTACTTCCGAATCCAATGGAAAGCTATTATTGAAGCCTCATCTTTATCCTAGCGCCTTCCTAGTTTATGTCACAGTCCCGTGAGGTCCACTTAGGCAACCTAATCCCATAAACTTCACGTAGACAATAGTTTTTACAAAAGCGATTGCCATCAGACCTTTCAACTTATACGAAAAACTAGGCCTTATTGAGATATTTCTTCTCGATGTATTCCTTCCATCGGTACCTAACCTAATGGTTAAGGTACTGTTACACATGCTCATTTCTAGCATGCGTCGTGCTTATTAGCACCCCACTTCCCCGCTTGCTAATAAGCATGCTAGTAATGAGAATGTCTAACAGTACCTTTAGGTTAGAAGATTGTTCTTTTGAACACTGACATTGGTGGAAACTCGGCGGCACGTTGTCTGAGCTAAGCTGCTGTCGCGACGTCGGAAGACGAATAAACAACATCATAATTGCTGTCATTAACTGCTGGCACTCGCTCTAATTCGGCTCAGTTTGGTGGGCCTGAAAATTTATTCTATTACACCACTCGTTTTTAGGCCGGCGGGATCATATCTCAGCCACGAAATGGAATTAGTTAGTGATAATCTCCTATTTTTCGCTTTGTTAACTTTTAGGTAACGCTTACGTTAACTTGACTAAATTGTTATAGTTTATTCTTTCTTAAATTCTTATTTGAGACTAAATTGACGCATAAGTTTTTATAACAACGGGATTAGGTGAAGTAGGAAAACAGTTAGATTTTTAAGAAAATGTATGCAAATAAATAGAAACGTACAGGATATTTATGATTTGCGTTAAATCACACTGAAAATGTACTAAATTAATGAGCGGTTCTTAAGAAATAAGGACTCTTGGCACCACTTGCACCAATCGGGGTTATCTAACTAAACCAGAGTAAAGCGTTATTTAGTGTGGAGTTTGACAACTAACTGCGGGTTAGTTGGCTAATCCTGGTTAGTGCAAGCGGCCCTTAAGCGCTTAAGCAGTAGGTGGTTAAGTTAATTTAAAATTGACCACAAAATGAGATTAGACAGACACTTGATCCAAAAGCCGTGACGTGGTCCACACGGTTCAATGTCTACATAAACCTGAATATGTTGAGTGAGAATCTATCACTCTCCATTTTATGTCGAGCTACGCGATTTAACGATCCACGTTAAAGTCATTACTAGAGATGCCACGCATAGCGATTTCACTGAATGCCGAATGGGCCACGCTTTCTATAAAAAAGTATTCATACGTTTGAAGTCATTTTTAATGAAATATTAACAAAGTCATCAAACCTGTCGTTAACACCGATAGCAACGTAAATAATGGAGCTTATAAAAACTACCCACTAAAAATATCCGAATAAAACCGAATATTCGTAACATCCCTGATCAAAACTAAAATCTGGGAACGATAGTCATCAAAATCCGGTTAAGGTTTAGGCCAAATCATCGCGCATTTAATCGGTCCAACAGTTTCCTTTCCTCTAGTAGCCGCGCTGTAGCCCTTGAGTACTGTCAAAGTAATTTTATTAATGTCGTAAATTTATTTTTATGTGCTTTTTGCGTGTCATCTATTGGACCTAGTCGGTACTGCTCATCGTGTACTAGGTAGGTAGATTTATAAAAGAAAAAAAGCTGCCTTGAAACCAATTGAAACTTAAGTTTTAGTTAGGTACCTACTTGCGAGAAAGCAAACATCACCATGTATGTGTGTTTTAAAATTGAGGGATCAAATTACATGGGATCACTTCGCTTTGGAACTACTTATATTTCGTCAAACTACAATTTAAAATGAATGATGATGAATGAAGTCAGTGCTAAGATTAAGCCGGTTAAAAAGACAAACAATCGGGATCTATAATATAAATTTAATTAGAACATTCTATTAGCATGCCAAAACCTCTGTAATAAAAATAGGTATAACGATCTAAAATCATCGCGAGTAACGATTGCCAGAGCAAGAAGGGCTCGCGGCGGCGCGGGTTGCAGCCAAGTTCATTGCCGTCAAGTTATACACGTGTACCTATCATCCCATAAGTGTGTCAAAAGTTCTGTTATACCTAAGCAAAGCCCGTACATTTGATGCCGATGTCGTCACGCCGTACGGGATGATTGCAATTTGAGTAATCGTGATAATCAATAAGTAATTAACTAAACATGTATTGAATAATGTAGTGTATAGACTGTTTCTATATCGAGGGCTTTTGAAACTCATTTCCAATAGCCTTAGAGATACGAGAGATAAGAGAATCGAGCCTCTTTTCTACGTAAATATTGAAATGTTGTAAAAACACCTTTTAATTGAATGTATATATAAATACAAAACAAATAATTTCGGTGTGATAAATTAACGAACATTTATTTAAAAATATTTCATATGTATTGTTTATTTAGGCTTATCTATAGTTTATAATTAAATTTATATTTGAGGTATATCATTACATTATAATAATTTACTATATAATACAATAATGGCACACAATTTAAAATTTAAATATATACAGTAAGTGTAACTTACCTACCTCTACCTACCCTAAATCTAAAATAGGTCCTTGAGGCATTGTACCTAGGATGCTGGCGACATTTCTTCGTATCGCAATGCTGATACGTGGTGCGAGGAAGCCACCAGCTCTTCGGTCACCACTCACCAGTAACATCAACCAGACGTTTCGCGATTTCTACGAAAAACTTGCGTGCGCTAGGACCCCATGGACCAAGAGTTTCGACCCCGAATAAATAATTTAATTTACTTGTCATTTTGAGTGAACCTACATCCGCATACCTATTTTTATTATATTAATTAAGAGGCTCGATATCATATGTTGTCATATATACATATTTTATAGTAATCGAGAATGTTCAATGAGCACTTATATTAACTTAATTATATCGACATCTTTTTTATCGATATCAAATCCCTAGAACTTGCCTCGAGTTATCCCAGGTATGGATATATATATATATATCTAGTAATGATTGACAGCTCAAGGGGCCCGTGGCGATGAGAGCTGTAGCCAAGTTCATTGCCGTTAGGTTATAAATGTGCTATAATTTTATCGTAAATTAACATCATTCATAGGTTCATTACCGTGAGCATTTAATCAATTAAAAGCGACTGTCATTGCTTTATGGGTTTTATGATTATTTAAACGGTAGTTGAATTGTGATCGTCGTGTGGAGCTGCAAGATGTTTCTTCGTGCATAAAAGTAGAGTTATATATTTCTACTGCAGTATTTATATACATATATTTCGAGGTCATGCCGCTCGTGCAATGGTCTCCACAGCCACCAGAAAAGTTGCCACCACAGTTGCTTAAATCACCTGTAACAGACGCAAAGGCCAATGATGATGACGATGATATTTCATGACGAACTTAGCCGTATGAACACTTAATGACTCCACATTTTCACGACGAAGTAATAAATTTTACAGTTAATTGGTTCTCGCATTTTAAGTACCTAAGATATGATAGTGACATTGGTATTTTTTGAAAAAAAGGGTAAAAGTTCACAAAGACTCGAGCTTCTTGTAAACAAACTAATATTACCTATGTCTATCAATACAGAAACCTGAGTTTGCGAAAAACATAAAAAAATATTATGAAAACATTCACTATGCATGTTTTATTTTTTTATTTTGTTTTATTTCATTAAGTAGCTGATTATTTAAAAAATACAACAAAAATACCACTTTGCGTTTTATCGACAAAATTGCGTGATTAAGGCAAGCCAGATAAGAACCATTCATTATTCCGATAAACCGCTAAATAGCAGGACAACGCGTACAATCACATACAAAGCTTAAAATAATGGGTAACGCAAAATCGATTACGTCATAAAATATGAGGGCGTAATTGGCATATGATCGCTGTTCATTAAATTCCTATTACATTGAGCCTGTTTCCTATAACAATGAGGCCGTTTAGAAGGCCTCGGCTGAAGTCGTTACGCGGGGCGATTGCACACGCCCCGGCCCTTAGGGAACGAGTGGCAATATTTTCAGACGCGATTCGGATGTTTTGGTAACGTTTAGGCAAAGCTCAGCGAATTGTAAATGGTGAAGTCGTTTGCTGAATGAAACGTTAGTAGGTACCTACTAAAGTATATGTACATACATAGGTATACGTATATAGTGATCAATATGCATAGATAAATAAATAATAATAATAAATATTATAGGACAATCTTACACAAATCAACCGAGGTCTACAGTAAAGTCAAAAAGGCTTGTATTGTGGGTACAAGATATAATAAATATGTAATAAGAGAATATAATATAATAACATTAACCTTTAAATTCTTAAATACCTATATAACAAAAATTTATTTCTAAACAAATATTCTTTTAACACTTATAAATGCCCTGACCGGGATTCGAAACCGGGACTTCCTGCTTTGTAAGCACCACATTTTCACGACTACCGTTTGCTAAATATACTCAGTGCAAATAAATTTAAGGTACCTAAGAGTATGTGGATAATATTTATGGACTAAAATTATACTAATAGGCGTTAGCAGTGGCGCGGAAGTCATGAGACTCTCCATCCTGAGGTCTCAAGTTTAGACTCTGGCTCGTAACAGAGAAGTTCTCGGAAGTAATTTACGAAATATCATTAATTAGACTTCTACTAGAGTCTTTTAGGGTCAAAAATATACCTTATATCTATAAGGCGGACTTATACTAGAAGGCTTAATGCAGTCTTTTTCGGGAAAATGCACATATTGACGCTAAACACGACTTTGTATGGACATTTGGTGTGGCAGTGAAGTTATATTATAGTAAATGCGAGCGACGTGATGAAGATCAGTATCACAACCGTAGATCATTTCCCGTAAGCATGTGTACGCCGATATTCTTAAATTACCGCTGAGCTGCCGCAAGTGCCTGACAACGTTCGCGTTCTTTAGTAAAGTTAATCGGAAATTTGCGCGGTGTTGTGCAGTTTGCTTTCGGGTGCTTTATTTTGATATACAAGTTATGGAGACATTTAAATCTATGTACTATAATGGCGTAGATATTCACTTATATGATAACTATAAATGATCATGGGACACTAACCATGGGACCTTCGTTAAGTTCAAATTTTCACATTTCGCAACTACAATTTAAGTACCTGTGACGTGATGTGCTAACTGCTAACGAAAAACTACTTCGATTTTTCGGGTTTTACCTTTAACCTTTCGATGCGAGTGGTAAAACAGCCGTTCTCTTTTTTTAAAGCTCACACGAGTACACGGAAACAAAGACACGCCGATCAATATAACTGCAATTAAACATGTCAGTGCGTAACGGAATGGGTCACATGGTATTTAGGCTTTTAGTTATCTCTCCTACTTCCGAAAGTGAATGAAATTGGGAACCCAAATAAAAACTACGCCGAAAACTTTTGTATTACTACCTGAAATGAGGGTCTACTGAAAGAGCACTCTGGCTATTTCCGTACATGTTTGTATCACGCAAATAATAGCCACTATTGGAATGTAAAATTTTAAGAGCACTTATTTAATGCAAATAGGAGCATATTCATTCATTAGTTTGACACGTAATCAAAATTTCCAATGATTAAGTGCTCGAGTACTCCGCCTCCCCGTTACCATAACTAGCTGTAGTAGGAAATTATTATTTTAGTTCCGAGTTATATTGACACAAATAATCATCATAACACAAGAGTGCCACGACACGACAGTCTCGCTGACGAGAAAGACAACTGCCATTGTCTCATCCGAATCATCAGGTGATCAAAAGGGATCAATTCGTATAAATATGTATAGGTATATTTTTTTCTTACCATAAGTACTTACACTGAAACCAATACTTTGATCAGATCATAAGGTGTTCAAAATTGTACTTCAGATAAGCATTCAAATAAAATAAAAATAAAACCGGTCAAGTGCGTGATGACTGTCACGCCACGCATTAATGGAATCTAAAAACGAAATATCAAGGTTAATAAATGTGAGTGTTTTTAGTATGGAATTTGATAGCTGACTCTGGATTAGTTCGGTAATCCTTTGACGCAAGTGGCTATTAAATTCCATACTAAAAAAAACCGGCCTTGAGCATGTTGGAGCATGCTCAGTGTATGGTTCCGTAGTTTACTAAGCTGTCCGTCACAATAGGCGAACTTAAAAAGGGTTACAATTGATAGTGTGGTCAGACCACGCATAATTGAGGATTCCGTACCGTCACACGATAAAAAATTGACACTTTTTCAGACTTTCAGAGCGATTATTTCCTAAAATATTCGATGAATCAAATTTTTGTTTAATTAAACCTTGAATTTATTTTTCAAGGCCTATCCAATCATGTGCCACAAGTAGATATTTGGCAAAAAAGTTTTTTGACATTCAGTTACATGTATAATGCCCCTCCTAAACATGTGTTTTTTCGTAATTTATAGGCAAAAATAAGTAGCGGCACACGAAATACACATCTAGCTGTAATATCATTACCATATGCTGTATTATTACTGAGTAAAACCGCTGTGACACACGGACAGACGGACTTGACGTAACTGTAAGGGTTCCGTTTTAGCCTTTTTGGCTACGGAACCCTAAAAAGGAGTATCTTCGCACTGTTTATTGGTCGGCATGCTGATATATATAATATATATTCATACCAAATCATAGATTTCTAGTGCTAAGGGTCACTGAGCTAAGCCGCAGACGGACGGACATACATAGCGAAACTATAAGGGTTCCTAGTTAAACCTTAACTTCGGCTTAGTTGGCTCACCCCGGGTGGCGCAAGTGGCGCTTAGCAGTTCAAGTCGGTCATTAAAGCTTATATTCACTTTAGTAACCCAATGTAACAGTACGCACTGAATATAAACATTTAATTTTAATTGACATTTATGTATTTATGTAGTCTTGTATATGCCATACGATTAAATAAATAGTACCATCAAGCTGCTTCACAGATGGAAATATATTATGGCAAAAAAATTCTCAAGTCAACTATTCATAGCAATGACATGACTCAAAGCAATATACTTAAGTACGAAAATAGGTACGTGTGCTCTTTTATGGACACCCCCTGACACGGTTACTACCTATCCCGGGATCCAATGCCTTTACATACGAAAAAAAGCTGGATAATAGCGCCTCAAAACGGATCTGGGCTGAAACGGCTTGCTACATCCTCCTTATTGAATCCTGCTCACCTGTCTATGTATAAACCATTTTAATAAGCCCTACTTCACCAGCATCATAGAGATGTAGCAAGAGGGTCAAACACAAAACAATGATCGAAGTTTTTCTGGTGGAGCTTCCAAAAGTTACAGCTATTGAGGTTTACTTTTTTATTGAACCCCTATCCACATTAAAAGGTACTCATTTTCTGTTAAATTGTATTATAATAGTATTTTATGCAATAGTTGTATAAGAGGGTTCAAAAAAGGCGAGTGGCGTGTGTAACAATTTGAGGCGAAGCCGAAAATTGTTAGTAAAGACGCCATGAGTCTTTTTTGACCTACTTATAAATTGTGAATTGCGTTGTTAGAAATATTTATATTGGGAGTGGTGGATGTGGTTGACCTATTATTATTTTTCACTCCAAACTCTAATAAGAATGCTAAATATGCCACAACTATTCCAAGAATCCTAAACAAACAGCAATACAGCATAAGAAAGAGCGGGAAATTCGATTGGATAGTGACAAATGACAGTCGACAGAACGTAATCATAGACACGGTAATTTTTTTTTACAACTGTCATTTACTTGCGTTTTTCCTTATGTTGCATGGCAGCAACTATTTTGGTTTTGTTATTGTTTCAAACCATATGAATTCAGTTGTTTGTTAAGTTGGTAGTTTTGATTTTCGTTGTAAATTTAGTGTTGTTTTTTTTATATTTTTTGGGTTCACAGGGCACCTCTGCGCCGCTACCACGAAGTCCGCAAACAAACTTCAAATAGTGCCGTCTTCTTCGCTCTCACTTTATTCTTTTATTTTTTTATTTCGCGCGAAAGGGATGGCACTATCCGAAGTACGACTTTCGGACTTCGTGGTAGCGCTCCTGTTAGCAGTTGCATTATAATTTATATGAAGAATAGACTACATAGACTTTTTTGAAATTGCGTATTTATTTGCTGGACCATATAATAGGGTTGACGACTACGTTGAAAAACTATTATTCTAATTAGTCCGTCAGTAAGATTATCGAAAATTATTAGACACGTATTTTTTCCTTTTTCAATTTAACTAAAATTGACGAAGATAAAGAGCATCAAAGTTCCGGGGTGGGGGCTTGTGACGTCACTCCTAGTTAAGAATTGTACCTAGGAGTGACATTACGCGAAACTTGAACGCACTGTACTTTTGTCATTTTTGATTTGACGAACAAAAGAAAAAATACGTGTACAATGTTTTTGTATAATCTAAAAGACGGACTAAATAGATTTTTTCAGTCGTCTAGCCTATTCCCAAGTAACAATTTAGCGATAAAACTAGTTCTATAAAAGCTGACTATTATTTCGATTAAACACTGATAGCGATAGTGCGGCCTAAAATTTAGCGATATAGCGCGCTATAACTCTCTTATAGGCGGAATTAGGCACAGACGTTGGTGCTTGAAGTTCTACAGTGGTTCATTTTATGTGCAATAGTGATACACTAGTGATATAATAGTGCTACAATAGTGATTATTCTTGCCGAAAGTGATAATAAAGGGTTAAAGTAGCAGTAATTTTTCCTATAGTTCTAATAACCTTGCAATATGTCATCTTGTATCACTTAAAGTGTTACAAGAACGCTGCAGTAGTGAAAACAATCGCTTTGCGTCGCAATGTAATCTTTTATAGATCATTTGTAGTTTTAAATGTCAAAATATTTAACACAATTTCAATAATCGGTCAGTGTTGTGTGACGTTTAGTTTGCAATTCAGATTGTTTAATGGCGACTTGGCCTGGAACTATTACCTGGTGAGTACACAAAGTTTCACGACACGTATAAGAGAAATCAACTGAAATTCTATTGCGGTTATTACTTTTCTGTCATTATATATGGTATTTCACATCTCAATTTTCAAGCGCCTTGGAAATATACATGTTTTGATAAATTTTGTGTGCTAAAAATACTGTAGCCTAGTTTATTTTTTGTGAGTAAGTTAATTTTAATCTTTAGTTTTGTGAATGGTTATGCTAAACATACTAGATATTGTAATATCAGAATAAAATGACCTTAAAAATTACTTTATTACTAGTTATTTCGAGCATTTTTGTATTTGTTTGTAAACAAAATGGCGTTTCACGTTCTAAACACATGGTTAACTCCAAAAGTGATAATTTTACCTTATGTAGAACTGACAACTTTAAAACAGGGTTTTAAAACAATTTGTTAGCACACTTGTTTGTACAAACGCGCCGGTTAGAGCTGTGAAGCCATTTCGCTTGTAAGATTCTCTGTTATATTGGGTTCCTTGCTACAATACAAAAACCATTTATTTGATTGGAAAAGATTATGAATTACTTACTTGTTTTAAATAAACTTTAATATATAATGGTGTTCAGGCTGGAACCTAGTAGGCCGTACATGAGTGGGAAGAGTACAAAATATGTGACTGTGTCTAGTAAAAGGGACCACTTTGACGATTTTAGTTTCCGAGTTATATGCATTTTTACAAAATTTGCCGAAAATACGTAAGATGGATTTTTGTTACTAATCGGTTATTAATGCCTTAAATATCATTTTGTGTATAATAATACCTGTATAATTAGTAATTACAATATTTCAATATCCTAATGGGTCACGAAGTTTAGTACCAAGGGTACCACTTTAAGGTAATATTTATCAGCCGAAATATTTTGATTTATTTCGATCGCTGTTATGCAGGGAAGCGAAGTAATAAGTTGAGGGTAGGATAAGAGGGGCGGGGGGCGAAGGTTGGGCAGTGAGCGCGGCGCGGCGCGCGCGTCGCTCACTCAGTTAGCTGGCCGGCGCGTACTCGTGCGGGCATGTCAGTTGAGCATTGCCACGCGCCGTGAAACAAGTACCTACATAGTCGAACGTTTATAAAATATTTTTCGTGCTTACAGGTATATAGATATTAACTTCAACGTTCCAACTCAGAGCGACGTGTCTCTCTCTCTCTCTCATACATAAAGTTCTGTCTTCTGACATCAAACGTCAGTCTGCTTCCATAGAGCGACGGTTTGGGTGACTCGACTTCGCGTGCGCAACCGATGTAACGTAAGTGTGTTTTTTTTCTTCTCTACTTACCTATGGATTGTTTATAGATAATATTAATAATGTTTATCTAGTTATGATAGGTCTTCTTGTAATTATTATGTTTATTGTAAATAAAACAATTTAAACGGATGTATTTATGATAGAGTTTATGGACGAATGACACTAACGCCTACAAATTACATTAAAACCCCAACCTATTTATAGTGGTTTGTTAACACTGCAGTAAAGTTACTTTTTTTTTTCAGCATGCCGTTTAAAATTATTCAAACAAAAGAGAGAAATAAGGTGAATCTGATAACTGTACCGTCTTTGTGGGAAAACGACGACAACGTACTACGATGGCCGAAACACCCACACAAACTAATCAAGGACGAAACATCTAAACCTCAACCATTTTGGAGCTCTTTACCATGCACTGTAAAACGCAGTAATATAAAAACATTCGAAGCAGCGGAAAAAGAAATATCTATTATGCTAATGCAAAGCGACACAGACGAAGACACGAGTTTTCATTCAAAAAACAAAACCAATGTGTTGAAGTCTTTGGACCTAAACAGAGCTTATGAGTTGAATGCAGCACATAATCAAATAAACGAGCCCAGAGCGAATGAGTTGAAAGCACCACATAATCAAACAAATGAGCCTAGCGAGAATTTTAACATAGAAGATTATATAGTTCGTAATCAAAAACACACATTTACAACGAAGGAAGTTTACAAAGTTATAGAACCAATAGTAAGTATTCTCTGTTTTTTTTTTACTTATTAAGTATATTGAATAAATTTATGTGTTTTTATGTACGACGCAGCGTAGGCAGCCCTTCCACAACGTGGATCGATGACCTGGTAAGGATTGCGGGAATCCACTGAATGCGGAGGGCAGAAAGGCAGTTATCATGGGTCGATCTTGGGGAGGCCTATGTCCAGCACAGCCTTCGGCTGATAATGATGATGAATAATGAAATTTTTTATGTACATTGTGCATTGGTAAATGTCGGCATATTTCTCTGTCTCTCATATACATGTACAAGGTGGCCAAGAAAGAGTGCAAAACCTTTTGAGGGTTGGTTAGGTGTCGTATTCGAGGAATAAAAAGAAAAAAGAATTGACGCGAAAGAAAATTTTTTAGATTTTTTATGGAGAGTTGGTCTACTCGACTCGGACGACCGGCTCTATACAAAGAAAAAAAAAATTTGCGTAATTTTGTTTTTCTATTTTTTCCTTAATCAGAATACGACACTGAATATAACCCTTAAGAGGTTTTGCTCTCTTTCTGGGCCACCTTGTATACAGTATACATTCGCAAATATGCATAAATAATAATCGGTTAACGGGTATTATCTTTGCACGTTTAAATGCAGGCAATTCTAGATGCTTATTTTTTTCCAGGTAAGACAGACAGTTGACACAAATGAGGACAATAATGGTATTTGCCACGGAACACCCATTTCTGCTACGAACATCGTAACTCCTGTAATCACTGACCCAGACACCGTATACAATTTAGAAATTGTTGATGAGAATGCTGGGAACAATTGCAACGATACGAAAATGCTTGAAACCTTAAATGAAGTACTAATAAATCAAACTCTGATTCTTGAAACACTTCAATCTTTAAAAAGCGTACAAGATAAGCTCGTGCAAAAAGTTGCTGACTTTTCTGTTCAACTGGATGATTTCTCTATTCAAATACAACAGCCGGAAATGAACGTTCAACCTTTAGCGCAGTCCAAAAATACAACAGAAAATGCTCCAATTTACATTAAACCAATTCAAGACGTGAAAGCTTTGAACGAATTCGAAAGAAAATTAGCCGATCCAAATACTAAGAAATCGTTATTTGAAACTTACTCCATAATATGTAATAAAGGTAAGGCTGTTGACTGTGCTTACAGCTATGCAGAGGTAATGTTTGATAGAAGTTTTCTTTGCACGTGTTCGTGGAGTGGTGGAAGCAGAGGTGAGAGCTCCAAAATTGCATTTAAGGACTTTAAAAACATAATTAATTTTTTTTGGAGCCTCGTTTATTCAATTGATGATAAATATACATTGCAAGATAATGCAGATTTTTTTAAAAATCTCCTTAAAAATTCCAAAAAGAGGCTTATATCGAAAAATCAAAGAGCTTCAACATCACGACTTCGAGGAAAACGTGCAAAGAAGAATGTACGAGTAGCAAATGAGACTACAAAGGTTGATGAAATTTCAACGGATATTGTGGCAACACAAGCTTCTACCGATGAAGAAACCTTAGACACGGAAAATCGAAACACAGATGCTAGCATGCCTGCTAGTGAAGAACAAGTAGACAACAATTGCGAGGAATCCCTGTGTTAATGAAAATTCCATAGAAATTTATTTGAAGTGTTTTAATTTTATTTGTACTAGTTTGTTTTTTGTTGTCTTTCAAATAGGAACCATTTTGTGTTGTAAAAAGATTTGTTTTTAATTACCTTTTTGCAGTTTTGTTTAATAATGTGTTTTTATTTTTATTTCTACGAGTTCTATTTGTTATTTCTGTTTAGCTTTTAATGTTGAATACCTAAAATCGGTATAATAAATCATGGTTTTTTTTTGTTATGCGAGGTCGAAGTGAATTAACAAGTATTAATCGAAAATTTTGGCCATTTAATATCTACCCAGCTAAAAATTGCTAGACGTGTAAAGAAAATGTTTGTTATAATTTACCAAACTATCGCTTTAACTCACTTCGGTCTTTGCTTTTACAACCTGATTACCTGTTTAAATACATTATATTCCTTTACACCACACCTTGCCAAAAAGCGCGTTTTTCCGCACGCTGCGCGTTCGGAAAAACCCACTTTTTGGCTAAGTGGTGATGTAAAATTGTGTACAATACACGGGTCGTAAAACAGAAAGCCCTCTTTTGCAGATTTATGACCCTCGCCTGCGGCTCGGGCCCTAAACATCTGCGATATCGGCCTTTCTTTGTTTTACAACCCTTGTATCGTAAACTACTATTATTTTGTCGTTCTCAACACGTTCACTGCGTACTTTTATGGTTAATTGTTGAGTTACTACTTAATTGCCGCAGTGTGGGTGTTGGGTATTTTCATACGAACGATTTATTTTATTTTATTTTGGAATGAAAAGGAAACAATCAACATTGACATAATTTCTACGATCATTGTAGTGTTTATAGAAGAATAGCATTCTCTATTTTTTTTTTTTTACATTTTTAATTATCAGTTAGGCAACATTCTAATGAATATACTGGGAATTTTCTCGATCATGATTCGTAGTGACAAAAAGTAATAATAACCATCATACTGAACAACTTTTTCCATAAGACCATAGTAAAATCGTTCTTGTCATTCCATATCATGACCCAGGAATTATTCATTCATTCAGAAGTATTCCTCTACATGTCACCATGTGGATTTTTATAATATTATGTTAATATGTTGCAATATTGGAGTAAAAATTCTTTATTTTTGTAAACTTCCAGAGGCGAAACTAAGACAAGACAATAAATAAAACATTTTGATTTGACTTAACCCGTATTTTATTTATGATCATATAGTGTGTAACAGAGGTATGAAGTATGAAACACCTTGGTAGCTAATGCATACTAATTTGCAAAAGACATCCTTTGGCAATAGAACTACCTTTTCGGTAGTCATATTTTCTTCATCAGCTTTAAAGGAGTATAAAAAAGATGATTTAATAGGTTTCTCAAAAATATCTCTGACGTTCGTAATCAATCTGCCGTAAATTTTAATTTCTTCCTGGTTAGAAATGATTTCTTGTATCTCAATAATTTTTTTACTGTGACTCAAACAATATTTATCTACTTGTTTAGATGACAGCACAAATTCTTTAAAATTAATGACAGTCACATTTCGACGGTCTGTAGTAAATGGTTTCTCAAATTTCAATGGTTGTTTCTCGAGGCGGAATGTATCTTCTTCACAAATGCGATTAGCGACTTGTGCGAGCGGATTATTACCCTGCCTTAACATATTTTTTATTGAAAACAATTTGTTTTCGAATGCATAGGCATTAAATGATTGGAAATGCCCAAGCCTTTTAACTTCGTCAACTACATGAAGGAGATTGTGCACATTACTCGTTATGAATTCGGCGCCATAAAAATATTTGTAACGTTCGACAAAATGTTCAATCATTTCACTTGCTATACGCAGTAGGTGATGGTAATGTTTAGCACTACATATGGTTACAGCACAAAATAGTGCCAAAAAATGTTCATAAGCATCTTGGCGCAGAACACTAGGTAATATGATAATACTCAAATAGAGCAGGAACGTCCTGAATTCACTACCTTTCCAATATGCAAGACAATCTATGGTTCTGACTGATCTGTGTATTTCTGAAGGTAGTTTACACTTACTCAAAAATAAGTTTAGTGTGTCGATATCATGAGCACGCCATTTTGTTATATATTTGCCAAAATTGCCATCCCTCCACCCCTGTAGCAATCTTTTCATTATTCCGAGGTCTATTAAATGTAGCGAATCAGCTACCGGAAAATCTTCTATCATGTCGATTGGCAACTTTAACAATGGTGAATCCACCTTATGATGACCACCATACATTTTTCTTCGGAAATCCTCGTTATTTCTTAAAGGGTATTTTTTAGTAGCAAATACGACAGTATGTGATGTGTGTGAATAATCCCCAACTGTGGTACACTTTAAACAGCCGTGTTTGCCGTTGAAGTTGCACACACCTGTAAAGCACATACACATAAGTACACTAGGCATATAAATTCAGTTCCTTGGATACTAAGATAGCTATTTAAAAAATAAACGAACTTCGTAAAGAGATAACAGCTTTTAATACCTTAAAAAACTATCTTCTTCTAAACACAAAATGTTGTAATATAATGGTAGAGTGACAGAGTTCTGTGGTACCATAAAATGGGGTGAGTTGGGTCACAGTATAACACAGTATAGGAACTCTTCAAACAAAAATGCGAAACGCGCAGCAACACGGTTTGTATACTTTATATGTGTACGTGCCGTGCGTTGACGCGCGCATCGCACTTTTGTTTGAAGAGTTGTTACTGGTGTTTGGGTCAAAATCGAAGTTCAAACCTGGATGAAAGTATATACAAAGTATGTATATACTCATATATACCAATATTATATTATTTATATAAACATATTATATATATTACCTTTAACAAATGCGCGTGCCGGAGAATCACAAATAAAGCAGCGTATTTTAATATTTATGTTTTTCCCACTCACGCAAATTCCTTGTTTCAGTAATTCGCCCATTTCACTGACAAAATCACCCAAAAAGAAGTCTAAGTTCTTTGGCTTCCCTGTTCCATAATAAATTCCAATTATAAACGGATTAAGCCTATATTCGTGAATGTTTGCTAAGATTGGCCAGAACTCTTTTTTAGCGCTTTTGAATATGGGTAAACCATCAAAATTAATATTAAGCTCAATTTTTTCTGGAAGTTTTTTCCAACTAGCTAGTATTTTTGTCAGAGAGTTTGTGATTCCATGGTGCCAATAATCTGCATCGTCCATTGTTTTTATAATATTTTTTTTTGGCGTTTTCATTATTGTACGAGGGTCAGATGGTAATATATTGCCGAATCTATCATTCACTATATTAATTAAATCTTTAAAAGATGATTGGCTGATGTTTTTTTCTACTGCCCATGTTTTGAGATTGTTTCGAAATTTAAGGTTTTTATTATAATCGTAGTCGTCACACTCGTCATCAGAATCTTCAGAATCACTTAGTGGCAAGGAATTGTAGTACTCCATAGAATCTGTGCTACACTCTTGTTCTTTGATACCTCCGTGAAGCTCATCATTGTTCAAATTATGGTTAACCTCCCGGCTTATGATGTTAATGCTCGCCTGCTCTGTTGTACTGGTCTGCGGAATCTCATAGATTTGGTTATTACCTATATTTTGGATGACGGAACCCTCTAAATTATTCTGCGATCGGTTAGGATGAAATGTGTTGTAGTTGGCACTCGTATTTGTTTCCGAATATTTTATGCTGTCGTACACTGTCTTTATTTTCCTTCTCATTGCACCAGTTCTTTTCTTGCTTCTCCATGATTTTCTTATTGTATTCATTGCTGAAGTATAAGTAATTTATTAACTAAGCCAAACGCACGGTGTGTTTACAAAAAACAAGATGGCGATTGTGATGACATCTAGAATGATTATTAACACTTATGTCGTAGTTTAGAGCTTTTGGGCCTATTAAGGCTCTATTTGATGTGGTATTCAACTTTTAGCAATAAGTATTCACGATAAACCATTAAAGGTTATAGAAAGAGGTATCTTATACCTGAAATACTTAAAAATAACTTTAAGCTGTAATAGTGTTCGCACAAACACTCTTGAAGAGCTACGGTTCCATACTGCTGTTATAGCACTTCAAGCACTAAAAAACTACGTGATATAACAGGGAAAATTATGTCAGTTGTATCACTATATTACTAAGAGCTATAAGAATTACTGTTGCCACTCTTAAATGGCTTAAGAGTATTTTAATAGCTGTTGTAACACTGTAGGCGGCATTAAGCACCAAAAGGTAAACATAACACGATTATAGAGCTATAGCGCGAGTAAGTTATAATGGGCACCCCAAAAGAGCCTTCAGCGTTAAAATCCACTTAAAGTGGTAACCATAATATATAAAGAGGCAGTTAATACCACCTTATTACAGCCTTTAGCTGCATTGTGCAATCATATGTCTATTATAGCACCTTACTAGCGCCAGTGCATTAATAAGACCGTTTATTTCCATAGTATCACCTAAAACTATTATTATGGGTCTTATAAAACTACTATGTCACTCAGGACTCTAAACGAGTTGCTGTTATCGCTAACGTGTTTGTTGGGTTGACAGATAAAAGTACCGGAGTAGAAAAACATAATTACTACATGTTCACAAGCTGTTAACTATTGGCCTCAGGAAAACTTGGTTCTCCAGTTCAGCTGAACACACACCCTTTTCTTTCCTGTGGTCAATAGTTAACAGCTTGTGGACATGTAGTAATGATTATTATCATACAATGCAATAGAAAAGAAGTACCCCTTGATGTAGATAAGGATTAAATAATCAAATCAAGCTTTATAGCCTTTATTAACTTTCAAAAGTCCACCGGAAAGACTCGGAACATCGTTTTGTGTTAGACCCAAGAGTATTATTTAAAATAATACTTTATAAAATAATTTATTTTTATGCCAGTGACTTTGTCCGCTTAGAAGTTGTGAAATTGTGACCTTCTTGCACCGCCTTCATTTCAATTCGTGTACTGTTTTGGATGTTGAATCTCTCGCTTGAATAAGTATGACAAATGAAAGTGACAGAGACCACTACGCAAGCCACGAAGTAAATTGACAGTATCAAAGAATGGCCCGGAACGAGAGCGCGATTGAGATGTGCTCGGACCTGGCACCTATGAAAACGACGAGCGAAGTTCCTGCATTTGCTGCGTTTTGTTAAATATGTAAGTAGGCTTAGTCTGTACGCGTTACAATCGCCACTGAGAACATATTGACTTATCTAGAGATGGGTAGGCATATTTTATTGTGTAATTCGCGTAAGGAAAAAGGGGTTTATAACTTTTCTCTAGTGTAAAAAATGGTCCATTTTAGCGTAAGGTTGATGAGCGTTGGCGGGGGTTGGTTGGGTTGGGGTTGGCGGTTGGTTGAGGATGTTAATTGCGTTTACTATAATAGTATAGAATAATTATTGAGCTTACCGTGGGACTAGGTCGATTTGTGTAAAATTGTCGCACAATATTTATTTATTTATTATTTATTATTATTATTATTTTTGGTAAACATTTCTGTTTTCTCGGCTTTCACCGGCGTACTGCTATGCACGGGCCTAGGCCAAGTGCATCTCAGGTAAGTGTAGGAATTATAATATCTTCAGCAAGTAATGGTATAATAGGCTGAGCAGTCAAGGATAAATGAGCGGCTTGCGATATGGTTGTGCTAGTGACGGTTTGTGTGGTTGCTCTGGTTGTATTTTGGGATTCTTGATCGGTTTGTAGGAACTTTCTAACTATTCTGCATGTATTAAGGATAACGGCTTTTTGAAGAAGGTGGAATGTACTGGGTGGAAGTTTTAAGGTCTTCAAAGATTGATGCAGCTGTTTTGGTATTACCCCAGTTGTAGATAAGACAATAGGTACTATTATTACTTTCTGGAGGCGCCATAAACGGGTAATTTCATCTTTGAGTTCAATGTACTTGGTAAGTTTTTCGGCTATGGTACTTTGTAAATTGTGGGTATTGGGAACGGCTATATCTATGAGGTATCCAGTTTTGCAAGTTTTGTCTATAAGAGTAATGTCAGGTCTATTATGGTGGGTGGTTCGGTCAGTAAGGATAGTTCGGTCAAAATACAGTTTGCTTGTAGGGCTATCTAGTACACTCTCGGGTTGATATTTATAATATGGTTCTATCTTAGTAATGAACTTTTGTTGGAAGGCAAGTTTTTGGTGAATAATATTAGCAACTTGGTCATGTCTATGTTTGTAGTCGGTCTGGGCTATTGTCTTACACGCACCTGTAATGTGCTGTATAGTTTCCGGGCAGCTATTGCATTTTCTGCATGTATCACTAGTCGTCAAGGTTTTAGTTATGTGTCGTTGGTAGTTCCTAGTCTCTATTACCTGGTCCTGTATCGCTAGAATGAAGCCTTCAGTCTCCGGGAACAGCTCGCCCCGACTCAGCCACGCGTTCGACGCCTCTTTGTCGACATTAGGTTGGCATAAGTCGTGACAATGTCTGCCATGAAGAGACTTGCTAGCCCATTCGGCAAGTTTTGTTTTGTCATCTATTAGGTTTTCATTTTTTTGTGTAGTTGTGTCTTGGAGATTTAGTGGTGTGAATTTACGATCGTTATCTGATGTCGCTTTATGTAATGAAGAAGATTCGGATTTATTTAAAAAGTACTGCCTTAGGTTCCGGATTTGTCTGTTATGTAGATTTGCTATGTCAATAATGCCTCTCCCTCCATCTTTTCTTGGTAAAGTCAGTCTTTGTACACAAGATCTTGGGTGGTGTTTACGTGATTTGGTCATTGTCGTATTAATTGTGCGTTGTAGTGCTTTGAGCTCACATTTAGTCCAGTTTATTACACCAAAAGAATACGTCAGTATAGGTATAGCAAATGTGTTTATGGCTTTTACAGTATTGCGGGCGTAAAGTTGGGATTTTAGTATTATATTGAGTCTATGTCGGAACTGTTTCTGAAGTCTCTGTTTAATATCTTTGTGATGTATTTGGCGTGATTGGTTGTATCCTAAATATTTGTAGGTCTCTAGTTCATCAAGTGGTTCAATTATTTCACCAGATCCTAAAGTGTAATTGTGTTGGTATAACTGACCAGCTTTCACTGAATTTATCTTGCATTTGTCTATTCCAAAGTCCATTTTGATGTCATTGCTAAACTGTTCTGTCAAGTTAGTCAATGTATAAAGGTCTGTTTCATTGTGAGCGTAAAGTTTAATGTCATCCATGTAAAGCAAGTGGTTAATATTCTCGGTTTGTCTGTCAGTGTCCGTGTAATGTAGCGGGTATCCTAGTGTCGTTGAATTTAAAATATTAGAAAGCGGGTTTAAAGCTAAACAGAACCATAGTGGGCTCAAGGAATCGCCCTGAAATATGCCTCTCTGTATTTTAATCGGTTCTGTTTCTATTATAGTATCAGGAGTGGTTATTTTAAGACGAGTTATCCAGGTTGACATGGCGGTCTTCAGAAGGGTAATTATCTTCGGGTGTATTTTATACATATCTAGGACTTGTATAAGCCACGAGTGAGGAACAGAATCATAAGCTTTTTTGTAATCTATATACATAGAGAATAAATCCGTTTTTTTCTTATTGGTTTGTTTCAGAATTACAGCATCTATGATAAGTTGTTCCTTGCAACCCTGGCTGAACTTTCGGCACCCCTTCTGTTGTTCAGCTAGGATGTTATTATTGTCAACATGTTTATATATTAATTCGGAGATACAGGCTGTTAAAATCTTATAAAGGGTCTGCAAACATGTTATGGGTCTGTACTTAGCTGGGTTGATAAGGTCGTTTTGGTCTTTCGGTATCATAAACGTGGTTCCTATTGTAAAGTATGGCGGTATTATACTTGGGTCATCAGTAAATTTATTTAAGAAGTTGTATAGGTAGGGGTGAATGTAAGTAAACTTTTTATACCAGTAACTATGAATGTAATCTGATCCGGGAGCTTTCCAGTTATGCAAACTATTTAGTACTTTCTTGAACGTGTCAATCGGTATGAATTCAAAAGCCATTTCTGTTGTATTTGTGCTATTTCTTACAGTTTCAGTTTTTATCCACTCAGCGTCTGTGTTGTGATCTGTAGATTATTATTATAAGTGTTTCATAAAGAGTCATTTATTACAGCTTAAATATAAAACTGCTGTTTCAGTATTCCACGCTATCGATTTTCCTAATTAGTAAAAAGTAAAGCACTTTCGTCCCGCTTTCATATTCAAGGATTCCCTCGTAACGAAAGGTCAGAGTTGAAGCGTAGAGGCTGCTACGAAACGTAGCAGGCTGCAGCGCTTTATAGGTCGTAGCACGTATCTGGCGTAGCGCTACGTAATATATGGCGGGGGGTAAAATTGGTGAACTTTTTATTCAGGTTACGTAAGTGCTTTCAACTTGTTGCAAACTACTAGAACCGGCTTCTTTCCTTTGTTTGTCGGCCTTATTAATAGGACTGGAGTCACGAAGTTTAAGCTTGTGAAATTTGCAACCGATTGGCTTTCATTCATGCTGTGTTAAGAGCAGGTTGCCGACATCATAAAAGTTTAAGTCATAGTTACTATCACAGATTCAGCGCTAACCATATCATAGACCGGGGCGACCGAGCAAAGCTCGGAAAATACATTAGAACTCACTAACACGCATTTTCTCAGACATTAGACTAAGCTAGATCGACCTTCGTCCCCAAAAAACCCCATATACCAATGTTCGTCGAAATCGATTGAGCCGTTTCCTAGATCGCTGAAACATTAGATCTCAGATCATATTATCAAATCATTTTTGCTACATATCGAAAGAACTATCTTTATATTTATGAAATGGGTATCATCTGGTTGTGATACGATCTGGTTGTGCCTAGTCGTGTCAAGATCGTATCATAACGATAACAAAATAAGACTAAGTTTTGAAAGTTAGAATCGGCCTCCTAGCATTGCTTAGCATTGAAAATGAGATAATGTATTAAGTAAATGTCTTTATGAAAATGCAGTGATGTCTGAGCCGCGGAGGTGACAACACCACTCTATTAAACGTTAGTTGAAAGCTTGAAGGTTTCTTTGATTGTGTACGCCATGAGACTTGGGCACTAAAATACGACTCCTTTAAGTTTACTGTTCTTGGCGTGCAAACAGTTTAACACAGTGTGGCAGGACCGGGAAATATATAGGAACCTATCTCAATTTAAAGACCTTCTGTGACGATATCTTATCCACTTTCTCCTCATCTACTCTATCTATGCCTACTAAGTAACTAATATTGAAATAAATGTTTTGTTACTGTCAATTTATTGTCACGCGGCCTTTATTTTAAACCCCTGTTGATGATATTATATTTTTTTATAAATAGAGCGCAGAATGGAAATTCCTAACATGTCAACAACCCACGTCAACGGGGTTTATGATTGTCATTCTGTTTATTTAGATCTCTGACAAATATATCTGGAACGCGATAATGCTGGGAATTATTATAATAGTTATATGTTGTGGCGACTATATTTGGTAGGGCGACGGCACCAATGATGGCGTTTTACGTTTACAAGCGCCACGTCGGTGATGGACACTTTGTTCACAAATCTAAACGTCAAGTTGACTGACGCAAAATAGATGTACACACGTGTTCATAATTGCATGGACAATTTATAAATGAATTCATTTATAAACTGCCCATGCACTTTTGAACGCGATAGTACTTATGAACCTTATTTTCTTATAAGAATTGTGAATGTCCATCACTGGTCCCTTGTCCATTACTAAAAGTGAAAGTTTTATGGTAATAATATAAATTAGTAAGGAATTTGTGGCGTGTTACAAAGATGACCATCTTTGTAATTGTTAGTGGATTTACAATAATATTCCACTATTCTGATAAAAAAGAGGTAGAGGTCTAAACAGGTAAGTTCTGACATAATGTCTAAGCATCAAGTTACCTGATTCAGGCTGGAGTTAGTAATCAGTCGTATGCGTTTGTTTTTAGTACAAAGTTTGAAATTTTCATGTGCGAAAGGCGGATCAGCGTGCGTACTGCGTAGCCAAGATGCCAATCGCTCACGCTTAATAACGTATCGTAGCTAACTCTCTCTATCACTCTTCCTTATTAGTGTGACAATGACAGTTGCGTTTCGTTAGCGACTGAGCGTGAGCGATTGGCATCTCGGCTACGCACCCAGACAGTTTATAGCAATCTGTCTTTGACAGCAAAGTAGACACAGATACATTCAAATAGTCCCGAAGACGACCTATATAGTGATGTTATTTAAATAAGATGATCCCAACGCCAACAATCCTGAATAATTTCAAACTTTATTTGGGCTCTGCTCTCGACTCTCGGCGTGGCGTGTCCCACAACTGCTGCGTTCTCATGTACGTAAATCCATTAATATCACTGAAATGGAATAATTTATTTCTGTCTGAACAAAATTTGTCTTATATTACCTGCGACACGCAGACACTCTATGTAGGGTGAGCAAGTGTGTATGTGTTTTTTAGTGGAAATAGGCTTAATTAGTTGCATTTATTCAAAAAACTCGGGATATTCCAGTGATTGTTTTTAAATAGGTTTCATTTCCTATTATAATTTAATTAAATTTGTTTTTATTGGGAGTAAATTAATTATAGATAATACAACAAATCACACAGATAGGCTTAGTTACCCATAACCTCCAAAAGAGTCCGTAATAAATGTTATGAACGCACCCATATACACCATCGTAGTCTCCGGTACAATATTGGTATAACAAACAAATAATTGCTGTTTTTAAATCCCGGATTAAAATTCAGAATCGTTAAATTCGTAGGTCCATTTTCCATTATCTACGCGTAAGCTAACCATATTCAAGTTCTCGCACACAATCATTTAAAAGCAACCCGGTCGTAACCTCTCGAGGCCACGTGTCGGATCCCCGGTCATTCTCACGTCTACAGTAAATACGATGGTTACCCATCGTTACGTGTGGTACCAAAACTCGTACGTGAAACTAATATGTAGTAACGCAGCAGGCAGCTTATTGCGATAAGATAAAGTTTGGGAATGTAGCAATGTTTACAGCGGCGCTTCGCGGAGATCAATACGGAGGCTGTCTCCACCCTCGCAGGCTAGCCTATTAAGCATTATACTCTATCTCGCTCGCAAATGCTGGACTTTTGGCGAAAACAATGAGACTTTTGTAACATCAGGTACGCTGTTTGTCTTTCTGCCGCGGGGTTTTCGGTGCCAATCTAAATATACCTCTGAAATAATTATGCCTAAAGGTCTCCGATATCTCTTTCTGTTTTGTGTAGGTATAAAATCACTCGAGCAGAAGCCCAAAATGTATACAAATATTTTGAATGCAGGTAACCTAAATGTACCCCTGCATTTCCTTTGTTGACTCACAACAATAACTAAATATACAGTCTACCAATTGGAGCCTTAGGCCACTCTAGAACCTTGTCAAAATGACAAGCAGTAAGAGATTTTTTACAATCTGATTTATAGCGTCACTATGAGAAAGTCCTACAGTGGCCTAGGGCTTCCATTAGTTGACTGTACATACATAGGACTATATGTGTAAATTTTAAACATATATAAATGATCTACGAGTAACTACATACACATTTATTCGTGGCATGTGTTCAAGCCACTTTAGTTTGTAAGTTATAAAAACCTGCAAGGTAAAAGTCTGACTCGGGCAATGTTAATTATTGAATGAGAAAATTTATGACTGAAATATTTTATAAATTGTTTCTAGTCCTTCATTTCGTGCAAGTGAATGGTAGCTGTGATATTATTCCGTAGCATGATCATTCATAAACGATTAACTCGGAGTTTTTGATGTACATATTTATTTGCCCGCGACTTGTCCCTTTTTTGGTCAGTTACTTAACGCATTTTTTCATATATTTTGTATGGGTCGTTACGATTCTGACCATTTTTTTTTGTATGGAAAATCGAGGACCCATTTTCTTTGAAATGGTGCACTTTTTTCTGAAAATGCCCTTATACAAGTTGTCCACTGTGCATATTTCAACTTTCTAGCATTAGTAGTTGTGATCCTGCGTTAATACAAACTTTCAACCTCTTTGTACCCTCATTCGGGGAAGAATATCAAAAAACATATCAATAAAGTATCAAATCTCTCACTTAAAATTGTACACTATCCCCATACAAACTTTCTATTCCTTTTTAACCCTTTAGCAGTTGAAAATGTCAAACTCGGTTCTTATATATTATTTGTACAGGTTGTATAAGTAGCCTACTGGGCAAATTTCAACTTTCTAACATCATTCGTTTTGACTCTGCGTTAATACTAACTATCGAGCCCTTATTATGAATATCGATATACGCTGAAATTAGTTTTCTTGTTACACAGTTAGCAGTCAAAATACGAACTTTCAAGGCTCTCACTTATAAAGTAATACGATTTTTTTAATCCTATATTATACACAAAGTTTCAAGTCTGTAACTTAAAATTTTACGCTATTTCCATAGAAACTTTCAACCACTTTTTTAACCCTGAATTTTTCGAAATCGCTTCTTATTACTTGTACACATTATAAATGAAACCTGATGTGCAATTTTTGCTTTCTAACTTTAGTAGTTTCAGGTCTGCGTTAATTAGTCAGTCAGTGAATGAATGAATGAGTGAGTGAATCCTTAAGGACACCCATAGTTTAAACACTTAACCCGGTTAAAACCCAGTAAATAAAGTTTCTTCAAAAATTCGGAAAATGCGAAAGTGCACCTACTTACTTTGTATGGACAAAGTAAAAAATATTTTCACTTGCATCATTGTCAGGGTCATTGACCTTATCAGCTGTTGAAGTATCCATCGGGACTTTTGTTACACCCTGTTTAGATATAAGGGTTCTCTTTTCAATTCGATTATAATTGAAATTTATGTCACAGGCGTTGCTTAAATGAATTGAACAAATCGATTCCTAGAATCCTCCGTCATGAATACGGGGCACAGGTACAGTCGCCATCAGATATATCGGAGCGTCCTAGGTGTTCAAAATATCTGAAGAAGCACTCTAACGCCTTGACAATACAGGCGTGTTCAGATATTTGTGAGCGCCTCGGCTGCTCCGATATATCTGATAGCGACTGTACCTAGTAACTTTGGCGTGCTGAAACTGATGACATACCTAACTATAAAGCTATAATCATATCTTCTAATTTTGGATGTGTCTGTCGTAGTAGCTACCGTAAAAAGTGTATTTATTAGTCATATGTACTATGGGGTTCCAATCCAAGCTTCGATTTTACCCTTCAGGATTGGATTTAAAGCCGACACACCGTGTAGGTATGCATAATTTGTTAAGTAATTATTTTTCATTATTTGCCTTATTTTATCCCGTATAGGGCTTTACAGCCACGAACGCTAGTGTCGTTCTCGAGATGCTGCTTTAAACATCTGACATAGATGAAAAGGCCTACTACTACCTTATTTAGTCATGTGTAATATCTCTGTTTTGACCTCGAGGACTCAGTCACCCCTTTTATATCCACAGGGGCGTTTACCTTCCCTCGACTATGTAGGATAAGGGCGCCTGAGGGACTGGGGCTCCAACTTCCGATTGCCTCAGCGTTTTAAATCACGGCTCAAGTCTAATTCTTTATCACTGTATTTTAATTAGGCTTGTGACTTTCCGCAGCAAACCGTCGTTGTACAATTCACGGGGTCGTCAATATTTGCTGTGTGAAAAACTAGAACGAACGTAGCGGTTAACGATAATCAGCGAAGCCGTTAGATATTCAATTAATGTCTAAAGCATGTAAATATATTACCAATAAGTAAAAAAAAAACCACTTAATTATGATAAAACAATAAATTGGTTTGGCTGCTCTCCAGTGGTGTGACATTTATATAACACAAAAAATACAATTCTTGTCACAGAATGTAACACAATAACACATTCAGTGCCGGGAAGCCGCTAGACGGATTCTCTGTGCGTAGTCCAGTGACTACGCACAGAGAATCCGTCTAGCGGCTTATACAGGACAGTTCCTGTATCGGCTAAGAGCGTAGCTCGTATTAACACTCGCTGGCACTTAATGTGTTAACGTCATCAAATACATTTCTTTTCGGGAACTGTGCCGAAAAGTTAGTGTCTGTAGTGAATTATTATCTAAATAATTCACTACAGTCAATGACAGGTTTGGTGTTAAAGATATTTATTAAATAGTAATTTTAGAAAAACAAATTGTAAATAACACAAACTACAAACATGGCATGAATATATCTACTCGCGTAAAATTACGTAATACGTAAGGCGATGCCCAAATTCAAGATTTTTTGTTGACTAATATGGGTCCAATAAACAAAGAGTCCATAAAAACCTTTATGTGTGCAAAGTTGATCCGCAGCAACAAAAACATCTTATATGGCACTATTCAATTCACCTAATTTCGCTCCTTGACCCAATTTCCCGGGTGGAAGCTTTTCGTCACACGTCGCAATGACGAGACCGAGTGGCGCCGCGGTAACGAGCTAGCTCATTGCGCCGAGGGCTCATCGGTTCTTGTTGCTTTCTGAGGGCCGGCGAGTCTTTGCTATAGATAAACCATCAGATTATAACCTTCAGATTAGGGACCGTGTGTCTATGGAATTGTAAAGCCTGCGTGGCGAGCATGTAGAGAAGCGTATGGAGGAGCGGGCAGCGTGGCATGTAGAGTCCATCTAAGCTAAGTTTACATAGATTTTGATAACACAGACTGTGAAAGTCTGAAGTAAACGTCATAATTGCATAGAAGTTTGACGTATAAAACAACACTTTATGCTTTTTTTTAGCATGAAATTTGACAGGTAACTCCAGGTTAGTTGGCTTTATTTAGCGCAAGCGGCATCAAAGATCACAGTTACACTGGTTAGCTACGAGGGGGTTGCCTGTTCTTTGTAAACAATAATGCCAACAAGCTGTTATTCGGGACTCCCCGCACGCCACTCTGAGATAATGATCTCAATTGTACATCTACTTACATATGGTGCAGAGAGCGTAAGTAGAATTACCCCTACATGTGCATACCTATGTACATGTAAATAGATATTTGTTATTCTGGCTCTTAATATGTTTTCTTGCTGCGTTGTAATAAAGTAATTTGATCCTCACAAAACAAGAGATAAATTGACACAATACCTTTTGAAATACTCGATCTAGTAGCAAATCCTCAATTATTTTTTAGAATAATCTACAAAATTTCATGTATTTTATATTTACTTTTAGAAGCTTTTTCCAACGGGAAGTTAACTACAAAGTTTACTAATTTAAATAACTATGGCCCGCTTTTTATTAAGCCGCTACGCAAAAGCAATTTACCACTCCAATAACTACAAATAAACGCCCTTACAAAACCAAAATACCTCCATGAAAAAGCCCTAATTTGCTATTAGACACTCGATCTCGATGACTTTCGGAATTCCATGTCAGCTGTCAGGGCCAGACAAAAGAACCGCGCCTGTTACTTATCGCCATAAAAGGCTGGATTATAACTTTGCGAGTAAAAAGGTTAATACCAAGTGAAAGGTTGCTGAAAGGTTAGAGTTAGGACCAGCGTAGTTTTTGAAATCCATTTTAAAGTGCAAAAAGGTCAGCAGCGGAGTAGGTATCCTTTATTCAAATTCATAGGAAGGGAGTGTACTAAGACTTATCTGCAGCTGAACGTACATAATGTGAATATATGGTAGCTATAGGTTATCAATATTTTTAGCACTTAGGGATTTAGTGACGGTAAACTTGAAGGTCTTCTCTAGCTATCTCTGTTATTCAAGTTCTATTTACAAAACGATGAGATTCTCTTGCCTGTATTTAAGCTCTGCTTTTCGGGTAGGGCGGTTTTGGCTTACTTAGAAATCTGCACTCCCTACAGACTGAAAGGAAGAGGCAAAATGCACGAAAATAGAGCCCAAGACATACCGTAGTCTGATACTGTTTTCGTTCACTCATTATTTTTATGGGTTGACTGTACATAATGATTGAAGTGGATTTAAGCATGGTTTGCGTGTAAAATGGTGGTAGCGATAAATGTTTATTCACCTGAATATGCACAGCACGAATTACCATATTATGGTGTAAGAAACATGAAATCCCCATTGCTGTTTGGTCTTATCAGATTGCAATTAGAATACTACTTTTTCTTCATAGTGTTTCCTTTCATTTTGTATTGTTATAAATGCAGTAGTTTCGCTACAGAGTTTTGGTTAGATAACCGAATTCTAACAAGTGTTGGCAAATTTTGACATAAATAGGTACGCTTATAACAGAGCCATATGCGCTAACCAGGGTTACCTAACTAAACCGGAGTTAACTGTAAAATTCTTAACTTTATAATTGAGTCGCGTAACTTCAAACTCATATATATACATTATAAATTGAAAGAGATGTCATATACTACAGAAAAGCGACCAAGGCCCCCAGTGCCTAGGGCTGGGATCGAACCAGCGACCTCCTGCTTTCGCGGCAGACGCCCTAACTACTAGGCCACCCGACCACAGCGACCAGAGTCCGAAATTTCTTAAGTATATGCAATCCTTTCTTATTTTAAAACGCTTAAGGTACGAGTACGTTCACGCCATCTTACGGCTAAGACTTACGTCTAGTGCTGTCCTTCTATTAGACAATCTTTACAGATTATATTCAACTAGAAGCGAGAGATAGCGCCACCATACTCTACAATTGTAAAGCATGAATTAAATCATTTATATAATAAATGCAAATTTTTATATACTTAGTCTTTTTTGGAACGTGACGTTTCGTTAAGTGCCAACAGCCCATAAACTTTTAACGGTGTTGGTAGTTTCGTATATGAATTTGACACAAGAGTCTGGTATGTATTCAAATATTCAAATACGCGCGAGATACGACTTTTTCACAACAACGCGCGAAAATACAACATTTACAAAGTGTAAATGTCATATTTTCGCTAATTTGTATTATATTAAATTGCAACGGTTAACACTCACGTATTTTTATCACAATAGGCGTGACATGTTTCGTCTGCGTCGGGCAGACCTCGTCGGACAGACAGAGTGGTGTTATCACCTTCGCGACTAGGACATCAAAATTCAAATTCAAATTCAAATAATTTATTTCAAGCAATATTGTTATAGCTCATATTGATAAGATAATAATAATACAAAATACAAAAATAACATCAATAAAATTAAATTATTTACAATTAAGAACAAAGAAATTAAATTATTTACGCGAAGGTTGCGCGGATCACCCCGCTCCCGCTTCGTCGCGCGCGAGCCGGTACCTACGCCGGACTGGGGCAGTGATGTCCTAGCCGCGAAGGTGATAACACCACTCTGTCTGTCCGACGAGGTCTGCCCGACGCAGACGAAACATGTCACGCCTATTGTGATAAAAATACGTGAGTGTTAACCGTCGCAATTTAATATCAGTATGTCTCACGAAAGTTTAAATTATATAATTTGTATTATCCTAATATATAGGCATACCAAAGTATCCCAACTATACAATGGGCTACTCAGCCAACCACTATCTCGATATCGACTAATTACACGTTCCCCTGTACTCTCAGTCTCTCATTTTTGTAAATATTGCCAAAGCGCGGAGCGATATGACCTCTCTCTGCGAGCTCTCGAACTGGACTGCCGCTAAATTTATTACGTCGTATATTTTATACCGAGATTCAGAGTAATTTCAAATGCTTTTTAAGAAAAAAACACTACAGATCGGTATACACTATTTATAGTTTTTGGATAGAGTATGACCTAAACTTTATAATTGCATATTCATTTATGTAAAAAAAGTTACTGTTTAGCCAGAAAACTTGGCTAATGTTCGTGTATTTCTACAAAAAAATTACAAAAAAAAACTTACTTAATATTTTTGTGTGAATATGTTTAAAAGTGATTCATTTATTCCGTAGAAGACTAATATATACTAAACAAGAACAAAAAATTATAATTATGATTTAACAACAGCTGTTAGAAAATGGTGGATTTTTCAAAAACTGACAACAATTTCGAATAAATTTTTCATTTATTCCATTCAAATTAAAATTATCTTTCAATTTTTGTATTAAAACATGTAAAAATGTTTTTGTAACTATGAAAACTCATGGCAAAAAGTTCAGCTGATTCGGCCAAATTTATGCTTACGTCAGTAAGCTCTTTTTCGTACAAAACTACAAATAATTCAAAGTACGTTGAATTTCTACTCGTATTTCTGCAGTATACTCGTAATTGCTACCTACTTACATACTTGATTGCAGACGGGAGCGAGGGAGTGACTAATAACGTCCTTATTCAATTTATATTCTATTTTAGGGGTGGGGAAACCGCTTGAGACGGTAGTTACTTCTGAGAAGGTGTTAGTAACTAACGGTTATAGACGGAAGTTAGATCGAGATTGTACTGTTTCTAGGTTAAGCATTGTTTAACTCTGAACTGGTATAAACTGGGTTTTGTGTGTACTGTCGTACTGTGAATGTTGCTTCTAGGTATAATTAGATTAGCAGCTACACCGTAATTGTAAAGCACCATAGCTAGGCTCCCATATATGTATTTATCCAGGTAGGTATGTGTAGGTGTTTCTAATTACTGTTATTAAGAGATACATGCGTGATATGTTTACGTATACATGTACACACGCGTTCAGAATTGCATGGGCAGTTTATGAATGAATTCTTTCATAAATTGCCCATGCAATTCTGAACGCTATTGTACATACCTAAACTATAATATTTTTACTATATGACTTAGCGCATTTTCAAATCATAAGCCTATGGTTTAACGGGTTCGAATCCTGCCGGCTCGTACTAATGAGTTTATCGGAACGTATGTACGAAGTATCATTTGATATTGAATTCATAATAAGTTTATTCATGACACTGCAACAAGTATAATACACACAAAAAAAATGCACAGGTGTCACGAAAGTTATCCTATCTCAGCGTGTTGCTCTAGCGTTATCCAGCGCTGATCTTCCGATGGGACCATTTAGGTACTAAGCTCGGCAGGTAACAAAGATATTTTACATAATAACAAAAACATGGAGAAAAAACAACCGCAAACAGATCATGGTTACAATAATGTGATCTCGGAGAAAGGTTAAAAATACACAGTGTTACTATTATAAATGATGGAATAAACAAAGCAATATGCTTATACTGTATAATAATTATAATAAATTTACCAATCGCTTTTCGGTGAAGGAAAAATATCGTGCGGAAAGTGGACTAATCCCAAATAGTACACGGAATTGGTACATTTTGCGTTGCATCAAAAAAGGTAGTTCTGTTCGAAAAGTGTTTTCAGGGTTTTGCAAAATTTCATCCCTAAAGAGAATAAATAGGGATGCATAATTTGCACAAAGATAAAAAAAAATTGAGCTAGAGTCTTCAAACTTTGTAAAAAGATTTCTGATATAATTAAAAAAAAAGTATTTTAAGCGTTTTGTAAAATTGTACCCTTAAGGGGGTTAAATCGGAATATAAAATTAGTTTTCATATATTCCAGATTTGTAAACAGACTTGTTTACAAAGATTAAAGACTAGCTCAAAACATCGTGAGGTATAACCGGAACAATTCTAATAACGCATAGTTTACCCTCTGGGTTGGAAGGTCAGATGGAAGTGGCTTCCGTAAAACTACCGCCTACATCGAATCTTGGGCTTCGTTGCCAAAGCGGACCCCAGGCTACCTGAGGCGTTACATAAGCCCTGAAATCGTTAGGAAGAAGGAAGGACTTAGCGAATTTTCCATATGTCAACGTTGGGCTGTATATATTTATATTAGTACGTATATATTTTAGTTTGAATAAATAAATAAAAAATGCATGCATTGTAAAGTCTCATGGAACGACGGAAAGGGAGTCTTTTGATTTGAACATAAATTGATTTCATAATAATATAAACTAATAAATTTCTGTCATCTGACCTTTTGCTGTAACTAGGTACTTTTATATTCCAAGGTGCGTAGTACTAGATGTACTCGTGCAAGGCGCGCATGTTTAAATAGTCAGTGCAATGAAAGTAGTTTCTATTATTAGATTAGGTCGATCAAAGGCTCGATGCCGGTCGCAGGGAGCGCCACGCGAGTTGGTAATCGATTGCGCCCACGCCCGCTCTTGATGTTCTCCAAACAAATAACTTCTAGTTGCCTTCGCTCATGCCACTATACACTGGTAATGACCGAAACCTGTCTTCGAAAACATAGAAACACACATTCGATGTTAAAACTTTTGACGCAGTAATAGCTCTTGTCTACTAATCCGGACTAGTAATAAAATGAAATATAATGTATTAAACATGGTACTTAAAGTACAAAAGAAGGTACATGATAATTATGTGACAGTTCATGTTTAGCCACTAATGGCATGCAAATGGAAACGTACATAATCTAAATTATGATAATATTCATTAAAACCAATTAGCATGACACTCCTTAACCCTTTCATCGAAGACCACGCCGGGTATCGTTACGCTTTTACGACGCATTGTCGCTACATACCGATAAAACCCATGTTATCGGCTAATTCATAGCTTAGCGCTACGAGAAATCCCTCAGCTGTGAATAAGTTAAAAGTTAAAACTAGAAACTACTTCCTAAAGAAGTATTATTACACAGAGTTTAAGGTTTCGTTGTACGTTTGTATTGCGTATCGTCACTTGGTTTATTCGTGAGACCCAAATAAACGTACGAGTAGTTGTATCTGTTTATCACATTGAGTGCCAGCAAGTGCTACGCGCTACGCTCGTAGCCGATTCCATGGTTTTCCCGCTTTGTAGCGGAAAGCGACCACCCACAGAGAACTTGCCTAGCGGGTTCTCGGCACTCAATGTGTTATAGAGCAGTAACGTAAGTAAGGTAGTCGGAACTAGAGGAATATGTTTGCTGAGCATATGTCACGGAGCAGCGAGACTTTGAGTCGCCGTGTGAAATTGCGTGGACGGTATGTCCATTATGTTATGAAGGTATTGAAGGTATTATCTGTTAAAGAAGCTAATATTTGGGTTTAAGTACCTAATCGTAAGTTGGTATTTGTAATGTGGAAATGGGTGTAGCGTTAGAAGAAAACGAACGGTGATTTTAATTTAGAAAGGGTTTTAGTGGATGCCATGACCATAATTAGCAAAAAGCAGTATGTTCGCAGTACTTACAACGTCTTTATAAGGCTCTACTTTTTTTACCCAGCCCCTATTCTTTTTCAAATATCTATCTAACGATACCTAATACTCCAGGGTTGACACGAAAAAAAATGATCCCCCACTTTACGTGAGAGGGAGTTTTTGGGAAATACCCTCAAAAAATATTTTTTCCACTTTTAATTTTACCACTTTGTCGACATGGTTAATATTTATACCTAATTACCTACTGCTTTAGTACTAACGGTCCCGAGCTTAGCCGCAGATGGACAGACGGACATGGCGAAACTATAATTTTCCGTAGCACACGTAGCTACGTGTGCTACGGAAAATTATAGTTTCGCCATGTCGTCGTAGCGCTTTGTTTATAGGTTTGTAGCGTAAATCCTCTGTAGGAAAATGTTTCTTCATAGGTCGGATATAATATTTTATATGGCATGATATATACCTACATATATTAAAAAAAAATACGTTGATAATCGATAAGTAGGTACCTAATATAAATTTAATATTAGGAATAATAAAAAAATAGTTAGAGTATTTACTTCTATACCATACTCGCTACATCTATCCTCAATAAAATGACCAAATTCCGGCAAATTGAGTAACAAACATTCCCGGCAATAATATTAGAAGGACTCAATCACGCAAGTACTTATTGCTGAAAATATGGCAGTCCACAGCCTCGTGACGTGCAAATGCGAATAATTCAACTGCTGACGCACACCGACTATTGAGGTTGGATTTAGTCGTAATATTTCTCGTCACCATTGTGATTTATGAGCGCCATGACGACGCCCATTGAAACTCTATTCACCCTGAACTTTTCTTTGGCAAATGTGGCTTTCGTAAGCAAAGTCACTAGCAACTGTTTTGGTCACATTCGGGACTTTCGTATCGATCTGACGCGTTATAGCTTTTTAATAGTCACGGCTTGATGGGGCAATCCATCATTTATATAAAGTTAATGGATATTCAAAAAGCGTGCAGTAGCGACGTAAACACGTTTGTGTAAATGCCGAATGGCATTAAATATGAATGACGGTAGCCGCTCGGGGTTGAACGTACCAGAGCAATTCGATTGGACACTCGGCTATTTGATCTAAGGTCAGATGCGTTAGAGAGGATAACGGCCGAAGTGACACGACACAAAAGCGGGAACCGAGACGAAGTAAAGCATGATTTTTCAATCCCTAACCTCGAAACTTATGATTAAGATTATATCGTAAAGTAAAGGGAGTTGGATTTAAAAATTACTTTAGTCTTTTGTCCTTTCAAACTTACGCGGTTTAACCCCGTGTTATTTCATAATAATGTGTAATAATCATGCAATCTAAAATGAAGCCCACTTAAAAAGTTTTTTTTAACAGCAATTAGTTGTCTGCACAGTCACAAGTAGATATACTTTGTCACCTCGTTTTGATTATAATGTGAGACAGATCATTTTACCTTCGATAAGACAAAATGTCTGCGATTTTGTAATGGTAACATATTAAACGACCTTGGAACCTATGAACTCGACCCGAGAAAGTAACTGAAGGCTACGGGGGTCACGAACGAACTGTCACGCTGTCAATTCAATATTCTACTGTGAATAGATTCGCATATCACACTACATTAAATTTTTGTGATAGGGTATATTTTTGCATAATTTTGATTTTATAGTGTGTTATGATTTTTGAGTCAAACAGGCCCCTTTGATAATATTATCATCATCATCATCATCATCATTTCAGCCGAAAGACGTCCACTGCTGGACATAGGCCTCCCCCAAAGATTTCCACAATGACCGGTCCTGCGCCACCCGCATCCAGCGGAGGATTATATTGGAAAAGATACGTCATTACGGAATCACTAATGGCGTTCATGACTTGTTTGCATCGTTCCTTTGCGATAGGAAGCAGACGGTTGAGGTTAAAATGGAGGTGTCGGGTGGGAACATTGAAAACATAAAATCCGAGGCAGGGGTATTGAAACAAGGAATACCTCAAGGTTCGGCGCTCGGAAATACCTTGTTTTTAATGTTTGTAAACGATCTTCCTACCTCTGTGCCCGAAGGTAAGATGGTGCTGTTCGCTGATGATACCACCGTGATAGTAACCGCACACACGTACTCACAGCTCGAAAACAACTTATCAAACGTTTGCGGCCAGCTTCACGAGTGGTTTTCAGCGAACGGTCTCATACTGAATTCTTCAAAATCCAACGTCATGTTATTTTCAGCATCTCACACTACACACATGCCACTGATACAGAGTCCGATACCGCAATGCGACTCGTGCAGGTTCCTTGGATTCACCATCGACGCCAAGCTAAATTGGAAAGAGCACATAGACAATTTGTGTGATAGGTTGGGCAGTGCCATATTTGCACTGCGCAAACTGAAACAAATTGTCTCAAGTCACGCTTTGATGCAAATATACTATGCGTACTTCTATTCACTGATGCACTATGGCATAATTTTGTATGGCAATTCAACGGATTCAGACCGATTGTTTATATTGCAAAAAAGGGCCGTGAGAATATTGGCAGGCGTGAATCGAAGGCACTCATGCAGAGACCTATTCAAAAAACTTAACACAATGACCTATTACTCGCTATACGTATACGAGATTATAATGTTTACGCGCAGAAATATTAACTTATTTAAACGGTCGAATATGCTCGGCGGAATAACCCGTCGGACGGGGCGATTACTGCCCGTGCCGCGGCGACTCGCGCTGCTCGACAAGAGTCCGCGAGTAATAGGCCCGTCGCTGTACGAACGCCTACCCGCCGATATCAGAAATGAAACCTCCAACGATATATTTGATCGACGACTGAAACAATTCTTGTTAACAAAATCATTGTATTCTGTTAGGGAATACAGTGAAAAACAAGATTATTAATGATATATTAATTTATTATTGTGATTAATTTTTTGACATTTTTTAATTATTATTTTTTTTCCTCGACATTTGACATTATATTAACTAGGTATGACCTAGATGTATATACAATAATTATACTGAATTTTTCATAAATTTAGATTAGACATTTAAATTCTTTATTAAGTTATTTTTTATTTTATTATCTGATTGTGTACTTATTGCTATTGACATTTGTCTTTAGAAATTGTTTTTGCTATTATCTATTTGTTATTATTAATCTATTATACACTTGACGATCTTTTTGTGAATTTGTGATGTTTAGAACACTAAATGACATGTAATTTTCAATAAGAAATAAATATATCTAATCTAATCTAATCTAATCTATTATATCTTCCACTTATTTTAATTCTACCCCATCTCCAATGCGGTGCCAATTAAAACATGATTAAATTCTGCAAATTGAAACTGTCTCAGATGTTTCCAAGCTGCCGCAAAAAGTAGAATTACCCGGGCAGCTAATTTTAGCTGTTAATGAAGTAACATTACATTTAGCCAGGTATGTAGAGACAGATTTAGGGAAAAGGTCGTGGATAGTTAACGCGGATGCGGTCTAATTTAATGGATTTCACTGTCGGTCCGTTTAATGTTTAGTGAATTTCATCAAACTATACACAATTATACATACATAAACTCACGACTGCATTCCAAAAGGGGTAGGCAGGGCACAAGAAATTGGCACTTTTAGCATTAAGGGGTAGGTATAGTTACCTACCCCTATGGTAGTATAGGTATGGGGTAGGTAGAGTAGGTATAGTGGACTAGTGTCCAACGCCCTCAACACAATTGAAACCTTATCCCACAGTCGAATTCTGCGATACTAGCAGAGGAGATGGGGTAGTGGTAATTCTTAACCCGTCGCCACACGGCACGGGGAAAAACTAGATACATAGGTACTTATTTTATATATTTTTTAAATATAATTTAGAATTCTAAAGCACTAATCAAATCAATAAATGATTAGATTCATCTTTTTTGAAGTAGTCACACTACTGCATTTTTTTTAATGCTATAGGTGGCAAACGAGCAAACGAATCGCCTGATGGTAAGCGATTAACGTCGTCCATGGACACCCGCAACACCAGAGGTATCGCAAGTGCGTTGCCGGCCTTTAAGGTGGGAGTACGCTCTTTTCTTGAAGGTTTGAAGGTTGTATCGGTCCGGAAACACCGCTGGCGACAGTTCGTTCCACAGTTTAGCTGTGCGAGGCAGGAAGTTTCGGGAAAAGCGCACAGTTGAGGACTGCCAACCATCTAAATGGTGAGAGTGGAAATATTGTCGCGTAGGGCGATGGCGGAAAGAAGCGGCAGGGATTAATCCGAACAATTCCTCGGAACACTCCCCATAATACATGCGATAGAAAATGCAGAGTGAGGCCACATCTCTACGCAGCGCCAAGGGATCAAGCCGATCAGAAATACGTTGGCAGTTGACAATTCGAGCAGCTCTCCGTTGGATGCGGTCTAGAGGAAGAAGCTGGCACACTTTGGTGCCCCTGCCCAAAGATGAGAGCAGTATTCCATATGCGGGCGAACCTGCGCCTTATAAAGCTGTAGGCGATGGGCCGGCGTGAAATACTGCCTCGATCTATTGAGCACACCGAGCTTCTTCGAGGCCAATTTGGCCTTACCCTCTAGGTGGCCGCGGAACTGGACTTCACTCTAGATGTCAACGCCAAGGATTCCAATACTGGCTGTGGCAGATAGAGGAGTGCTCTCAAAACGAGGTGACGCGACGAACGGAAGTTTTTATAAATAATAAATTGAAAGAGATGTCATATACCACAGAAAAAGTGACCAAGGCCCCCGGTGAAAGCATGAGGCCGCTGAAGCAGCGTCTACGAAAGCAGAAGATCGCTGGTTCGTTCCCAGCCTTGCTCACCGGGGGCCTTGGTCACTTTTTCTGTAGTATATGACATCTCTTTCAATTAATAATATAATTTAGGTAAAAGGAAATTGCCGAGATTTGATACCGTAGGTGTCAATAGCATCCATTGCCGAAAACTGTTTTATTCAATTTGTTATATTTTGATTTTTATATAAAAGATCCTACGTGGGAAATGTAGGATAAATTTAAATACCGTAAAACCACCCAACTATAGTCCAGTACTACAACTATGGTCCAACGTAATTAAACAACAATACCAATAAGTTATTTTATATTTTGCTGTAGATTATTTTACAATTTACTATTGTTTTGCCGTAGAACTGATTCTCTCATATAATAGTCGCATTAAAACATAGATACTAGAGTGATTTTTGGACCATAATTAGTAGGAGATTTTGGACCATAGTTGGGTAGTTTTACGGTAGTATTTTTGTTGAAATTAAACATATTCTTTAGATATTTTACTCAATTCATTGACAATTATCCCCAGAAATATACGTAAGCCAATACGTATTTTTCCCGCTATTCGAATAAAGTGCCTATTGGTCTAAAAACTTAAAAATAATTTCATTAATGTCAAACCACATGCGCGAAAACTCGTTGTTGTCAAACCTTTAGGCCCAATTGCACCACCCAGGGTTAACCGCTAACCGGGAGTTAAGCTGCCGCTGCTCAAATACTGTACAAAAATACGCTTAACTCCGGGCTATGTGACTAACCTCGGGTGGTGCAAGAGGCCCTTATAAGGTAATGCGTGATAGGATACTGCATGCGATTATATTAGTAACCAGAAGCCTCTATAAAAATAAAGAATAAAAAAAAAATTACTAACTGCAATAGCAGACGTCTTTGAATAGTATAAAGCGTGCAGATTGGTTTTGGTCTATTTAGCTACTAATTTCACAAATGCCTAATATGTATTTGTCTTGAATACGGCAAATGTGATCTAAGTTCTTATTTTTTTACGCGCTATTATACCTACTGATAATTTACTGACTTATACGGTATAGAATATCATGAGTATCCGTGTGCCCTTAGCGTCTTTGGATCATATCTACTTACTTACCAAAAAGTGATTAAAATAGTTAAGAATAAACCCGAAAATCACAATTTCAATCTCAATTACCAACGTACTTAAATTTCTGCGTACAATTTTCAAAATATTTAGTAATGTGTGAGGTGCGGTTGATGGCCATTGATTTGCAAAATATTTCATCAGTGGACAACGGCATTAGTGAACGGGCCTTACATGAAACGGCAATCTGCGTTAATAAATTTAAGTATTTCTTTAATTGTATGAAATAAAATACAATTAAAGAAATACTTAAATTTATTAACGCAGATTGCCGTTTCATGTAAGGCCCGTTCACTAATGCCGTTGTCCACTGATGAAATATTTTGCAAATCAATGGCCATCAACCGCACCTCACACATTACTGACATCGCGCAAAATAAGCGAACATCGGGTTCTGAGTGTTACGGCTAGTGAGAGCTACGGCGTGAGAGTAAATAGACCGCAACTAAAAACTTGTAGTAAATCAGTTATACCGTGAACATGGCACTCGAAATATCGGAAGTTCTAAAAAACAAGTACATACCTCGTTTTAAATAGCTAGCTCGTTTATAATACCTACTTACCTCATTATTTATGTTTTTTTACGAGTATCACACCTGCTCAAAAATGATATTAAGCATACTTAGACTTAGAGTTTCCGAACGGTCGTCGATCTGTCAACATCGAGTTGAATCAGCTGTGTTTTAAAATTGTGAAATTAATTAAAATCACAGTTGTATTGTGATATTTTATGTACTAACAGTGTTAACATAGAATAAGTAATAATATAATATAGTGATTTGTGTGAAATACTACGCGATAAACCGTTTTTATTGGAATTTGAACTCCAGCAACTGTCAAAGGACGTCTCAACGTAAACCGTTGAAACTTGGTTTTAAACCGGGGAGAGTATCTTGTTTTATTGTATTATTAGTTTGTAAGACATTCTACAAAGCTCATTGCTGTGTCAATGAGCGACGTCCCATCACAATACATTGGCACCGTGCGATTTCTCTTTGCTTGACGTATTCAGTGGAAGCAGAGTTGAGATAGACACATTTGCCACACACATTACTTGTACTCATACACTAGACTTAAATAATTTCACGAGTTTATTTTTCCCTTTAAATCACCACTCTTGATAGCAGCATAAACTAAAAATCCACATTCAGTATACCTACTCAGTTGCGTTTTATTTGTATCTTTCAGAATGGCTACGAACGTTCTTACTCGCCAAGGCTCGACTCGCCAGCTGGAGATGCAGCTGAAAGCGACATTAAAAGAGCTTGAACTCTCCAGAAATGATTGTGAGAAACTAATTAGTGAACGTGATGAAAGTGAACTTGAAGTTATGAAAGTAGTTCAAAGAAACTCTGACTTAAAGATTCAGTTGACTGATCTTCACTCCAAGTACATGGACAGTGTGACACAATGTCAACAGCTGCAGAGTGTAGTGGATGCATTTGATAACTGTGCCGTGAACTATGAATCTGCTTTAAGCCGGGTCACTGAACTAGAAAGTGAACTAAATACAGCTAACAAATTAATAAGTGACCTGCGCAGTGAATGTGAGTCTTATCAAGTGGCTGAGACCCAGAGTATTTATGAAGAATTAGTGGGCTCCGGCAGCACCTTGGTGACAGCAAATGGGTCAAATTATGAGGCATCATTTATAAATATGACAAAGAGAGATTCTTGCAATTCATACTATTTTGCAAGTACCAAAAAACTAAGAAAATATATTAAGTTAAATAAGTACATAAGGCGCACTCAGAAACTTGTAAAATCGAACAACAGTGTGCAACATAATGTGAAACTTCTTAAGGAGCGCTGTGCATTGATGGACAAACTGGACCAATGTCATGAGAAACTACAGGACAGTATTAATTTATATGACACTGAAACATTAAAACTGCAATTAGAAATATACAGGTTAAAAGGCACTCTCCAGAATTTAAGTGAAAACTATGAGTGCATTATACAAGAGAATAGGCAGCATGTCAACACTGCCTCAGACCTGGTAGATCTGTGCCATGAAAATGAGGAAAGATATCATGACCTAATAAACAATCATATGTGCATGAAGTGCTTTTCTGAACCGCTGCCGGAGTCAGTGTGTCCAAAACCGGGAAGCTCATCGAGCGCACCCTTACTGCTGCCCACGCTAGCCTCGCATGCATCCGAGCCTACACCAGAGCCTGTACCAGGGCATGCACAGGAGTCTGCACCGGGGCCTGTACAAGGGTCTACACTGGAGCCTGCACCAGAGCCTGCACTGGGGTGTACACTAGCGCCTACATCAGGGATTGCACCGGGGCCTGTACATCGGCCTGCACCGGAGCTTGCACTGGGGCCTACACCAGGGACTGCACTGGGGCCTGTACAAGGGCCTGCACCAGAGCCAGAGCCTTCACCGGGGCCTGCACCGGGACCTGCACAGGGACCTGTACCAGGAACTTCACTGGAGCCTGCACCGGGACCTGACCCCATTTTGCCTGGTTTGAGCTCGTCGCCCAATTCGCGCCCCCGAGCCCGAGCCGAGCCTGCGTGTGCCGATCGTCGCAGTCAGGAGCCTCTACTTCGGTCAACGGCTATATACTCAGATGGTATTGGAGTGGGACTCGGATCAATATTGAGTCTATGTCTCCGGCAGAAAGTGACAAATGTTTGTTTGCGTGGTGCCTCCATTGAACATTTCACAGAACATTTGGCAAAAGAAAAATTTGATAGTGGCACCACTTTAATTCTGCATTTAGGAAATAGTGTGGGCATAAGCAAATCCCAGCTACGGGCCCTTATGCAAACACTATCGAATATTGAGCAGTGTGGAATTTATAAAATCATTTTGTGTGCTTTCCCTTATTCCAAGTCCTTATTGTATGAACAGAATAATAAAGTGTCTAATTTAAATTCCATGCTGTACAATATGACATGTTATAATAGTAAGTACCATTTCTTTGATTTAAACAAGTTTGCGCCGCTGCCAAGTCTGCATTTATAAAAAATAAAGTTAAGTCAGCGGACAATAAAGTAAAAGCTACCTGGAACATAATAAAATCTGAAACTGGTAAGACGAAACCCCGTGATGGCAACTATAGACTTAAGGTAAACGATTGTACGTTGACTGCAGACCAGGATGTTGCTGGCGCCTTTCAACACTTTTTTACCAACATAGCCACTGATACTACACAAAATCTGAACTCATCTGTAGCTAAGGCTGGCTTATACTTCGATACAAACAGAGTTAATCGATGCGGCACGTCATTTTACTTCCAATGCACTGACCCCCACGAGATAATAAAAACGTTCAATTCCTTGAAATTAAAGAACTCTGAGGACCTTTGGGGGATATCTGTGAAAGTCATGCAATCTATTATCGACATTGTGGCACCCTGTTTAGCCGATTTGTTTAACGCTTGTATTGGAGAGTGTGTGTTTCCCAGTCTTATGAAGTACAGTAAGGTTATTCCTCTATTTAAATCAGGAAGCAAAGACGAACTTGGAAATTTCAGACCCATTTCTATACTTCCTGTACTTAGTAAAGTGTTTGAGAAAATTATTTTGAACCAATTGCTTCGACATTTCAACACAAATGAATTACTGGTGAATCAGCAATTTGGTTTTACTAGAGGTCGTTCGACGACAGATGCCGCCACTGTACTAATCAATCATATCTACGACGCCTGGGAACATTCACAAGATGCTATAGGTGTCTTCTGCGATCTCTCCAAAGCATTTGACTGCGTGGAGCATGCTACGCTTCTGTACAAGCTAAAACAGTACGGTTTGTCTACTGAAGCTTTAAACCTTCTACAGTCTTACTTAAACCAAAGAACTCAGAAAGTTGTTGTAAATGGAACTGAGTCTAGTGGTATGACTGTAAAACTTGGCGTACCGCAAGGTTCCATTTTAGGTCCTTTTCTCTTCCTTGTTTATATAAATGACTTGCCGAATCTTGTGAAGAATAAATGTGATATAGTTTTGTTTGCTGATGATACCTCATTAATCTTCAAAGTTGACAGGAAACTGGGTGATTACAGCCAAGTCAATGAAACTTTGAAAGAGGTGCTAGATTGGTTTACAGCAAATAACTTAGTTCTTAACGCAAAGAAGACAAAATGTGTAAAATTCACGCTGCCGAATGTAAGAGAGGCTGAAACTATTATCACATTAAATGGAGAGAAGCTGGATCTTGCCGATAATGCACTTTTCCTGGGCATTACTTTGGACTGCAATCTACAATGGGCCCCTCACATATCTGCCCTTGCGAATAGGCTGAGCTCTGCCGCGTATGCAGTCAAAAGAATCAGACAATTCACTGACGTGGAGACAGCTCGCCTAGTCTACTTCAGTTATTTTCACAGTATTATGTCATATGGCTTACTGGTCTGGGGCAAAGCAGCAGATATTGAAACAATCTTCATCCTCCAAAAGAGAGCAGTCCGTAATATTTATAATATGGGCACTCGTGATTCTCTGAGAGAACGATTCAAGGAAATTGATATTCTCACTGTAGCTTCACAATACATACTAGATGTTATAATGTATACGCATAAGAATATAAAGTCCTTTAAAAAGCTGTCTGATATCCATGGCTTTAATACACGAAATAAAAATATGTTAGTGGTTCCGAAGTTTCGTCTACAGAAAGTAAAAAAATCGTTCCCAGGCAACTGTGTGGCATTTTACAATAAAGTACCCTTGGAGGCATGGGACATGCCGTTCACTTCATTCAAGTTATATATTAAGAATGCTCTGTTTAAAAAGGGGTACTATAAAATCGACGATTACTTAGGAGACAAGGAGCCATGGCCAAGTATTTAGTCTCAAAAGCTGTCTTATCAGGCTAGCAGTGTCCCGGAGTGGTTTGCACGATGCTCAAGGCGATGCTGTACTGTTACTGGCTGTTACATCATATTCTGACACTTGGAGAACCTTTACACCTCCATTTCTTATTCATATAGTATTATCTTATTACATATTATGTTTCTGACCTTGGGGACCTTTTACATCTCCAAATTGAATGTACATATTATTGACTATAGAGAATTTACATCTCTGTTGGGTTCATAATTTTGACTTGTTAGATACATACTAGTTATGTATTCGGTAGCATTAGATCTAAGACTGTTAACTTAACAGTCTGATGACTTGTGGTATTTATATCATAAAGATATTTTATTTTTGACGTTTGGAGGCCTTTACACCTCCAAATCCTATTAGTATAATTTTTTGACTATGGGGACCTTTTACATCTCCAAATTTTATTCGTATTTTATTTTGACGTTGGGGGACCTTCTACATCTCCAAACTTAATTTATTATTAACTATAGAGACTATACATCTCTTGTCATATTACTTAGTACATTTATTTTAATATTGTTTACCCAGGTTTTGGCTGTTGTATTATCAGTATTTAGATTATACTTTTACTTCTCACTATATATTGTAAATGTTTGTACATGCAAATGCTTTATTGTAATGCTTACTGACTTGTAAAAGTGCCCTTGAGGCCTACTTGCAGAATAAATTTTTGAATTTGAATTGAATTTGAATTTAAATGAGCTATCGTATTAAGCCCATGCACTTAAAGGATTCTCATACTACTTTACCGCACGCCCGGAGCTCCCGGAGGACCTGCCCCCACGCGGTCGCCGCACGTAGTCGCCGCTCAGCGCTCACTCCGGAGTACTGTTCACTGAGCAACTACGCCACCGTTAATAATTATTGTTTTTTATCTGCCTAGAAAGTTTATTTATTTCCTCGCAAATGTGATGAAAAACATTGTATGTATCACGGGCGGTACAAAAGTTACCGGCCTTAATACACAATGTACTATTTTTAACGCGTCTCGAAAAAATAATTTAAAAACGTACCCACAATTTATTAGGTACACGTACGGTGTGTGCATCGTTATAAAAGTATTTTTTCAGTCCTCCGGCCGGTAAGCGCCACTTTACGCAAAACTAAATTGCCGCCTGCCGGCTCCGTCTGGCAGAAAAATAGTATACAAACCTCGGCCGTTAAATGGGAAAGCCTCGGATCACATGTTAGTCGGCCTCGGATCACAATTCCCCTCGCTTCGCCTCGGCCGACAATTACATTGGATCCGAGACATTTCCCAATAAAACGGCCTTGGTATGTAATCTACTGTTATTGCTTGCAGGACTTGTGGTGCTGTGGGGTGGTAGTGTTGGCTCGCCGATGAGGCGGCGCCGGGCACCATGAGCTAGCGGGCATGGGGGGCGAGGGCGCGGGCCGCGGCGCCGCGCGCTGGCAGGTGGGCGACTCGCCCCCGCGCGCGCCCAATGCGCCCATGGGCTACACGGCGCCCGCGCAGGATGCGCCGCTCGACCGCGGGCTGGCGCCTGCGCCCGCGCCGCCGCCCGGCCATGCGCAGCTACAGCGGACCCACTCCAGGTAAACTTTACAATTCTACCTACAGCACTAGCTCCCTTATTCATAAAAACTTAACACACATGTATCTACCTACCTATTATTAAGTAGGTGTTTTCTCTCTTGCTATTAAAATTACTTAAAATAACGATATACTTAAATAGCATAGTAAAAAAAGTTGAACGTGTACAGTCTCGTCTATAAATGAGTATAGATTACGGATTTTTTTTTGGCGAGGGTTCAAAACTGAATACATACACAGGAACATACTTATTTATGTACGTTCAACTACAAAGAGATGTATCCATGTTAGTCTTACAAAATGAAGGAACTTTTAGTATGCAAAAAATATTTACCCTTGCTTCGTGACATCGTGACATTTTCAGTATCCAAATCTTACACTATTATCGATTCGTTTTAAGTGCTATTATTATGTATCCAACCAAAGTTCCTATGAATGTACTCCTGCAAACTTCATTTATTACCTATCAATATGTTATTACAAATATAAGTCATATTTCAATATTCTAAAGAAATGTATCCATTTTGAATAGTTTGCCACACGCCAACAAAGAAGTATTATTTCTCCAATAACCTGAGATAGATGTATGCAATGACAAGTCCGCACTGCTTTCGTGAGTTGTCAGTGTCAGTCAGACGTCAAAGCGATCCTTGTAATCGCATATGGGTCAAATATTCTTTATAACAGATTACCTAGGCACATAGTCCAAAAGAGAGCTGGCTACGGAAAAAAGCATGCACGAAATCCGTCTTGTTAATTCACCTTACTAGCATTATCAATAAATCCGGGCACCTGGCAGCTGTTCACCGGTGGGTGTGGAAGCTAGCTAGGAAAATAGGTTTGCAATTTGCAATTGCAATTTTTGCAATTCAACAAATTAAATAAAGGGATTTCTTGGCTATATTAACTGCAAACTTATTTTCGTAGCTCTCACACCCACCGCTGAACACACCTTACACTAACTAGACAGATTCCGTGGCTCCATAAATTTTTTAAATTTTATTTATAATAGGTTACGATTCCTTTAATTATATGTACTTATCGTTTTATAAGTTTATTCTTAAAAACAGATTGATAAAGCAACGAAAAGCTTGCAAGAAGAGAAAAATATTTAATTATATCAACATTGTTTCTTTAACAATGAAATCAACAAAAAACCATTAAATTAACAAAAAAAAAAACTTAAAATAATGTCTTTTTAATTCTGATTTAAAAACTCAAAATCTAGTATAACTACCGCCAGCATCAATCACCGACTGTAGTCGATCGGGAATTGAACGAACACAGTTTTCGCAGAAATTATTCCCTCTATAGTAATAAATATAAATCTACTGAAGTATCAAACGACGTAAAGACTTTTTTGTTTTTAAATTTGAAAATTTTTGTTTGAATTCTGTTCGGAATTTAAAGATTGGATACAATTCTTTGTATAATTAGGAGTTTGCCTTAACTTGTCAATAAATATAGATAGATCATAAAAGAGGTTTGTAAGTGTAAATTAAGAGGAAACGTAGTGGGATACATCATTGTTGCGTATTAAACGAGTCGATAATAGTGTAAGATTTGTTGGGTACTGAAAATGTCAAGAAGCAAGGGTAAATAATTTTTGCATATGCATACTAAAAGTTCCTTCATTTTGTAAGACTAACATGGATACATCTCTTTGTAGTTGACTGTACCTGTAATGAGAACATCGGTTTCCTGAGATCTTTTTTTAGGTACATATTTTTGCACTTTGCTGTACCAGGGCATAGCGTTGTGCCGTTCTTGAGATTGGCATAACTTTACAATAAGTAATATGTGTGGCCATGCATGTCCAGTGTATGTATTCTTCGGATAGATCCCAATTATTCATGTTTCATTTATTTAATAACGTAGTTTAGTTAGCAGTTGTAACCTTATAACCCCAGGATGACACCATTAGACATGTCTATACCTATCTTATTTTAACCATTTTATTTAGGATCCCTTTATAGAAGTTATCTAAAACATATAGTTGCATTTAAACACAAACGACAATACCTAAAACTAACCATTCGCCCACAGACCCACTATGGACCTCCAGTACTCGAGGTGATATATTGACATTTTATAATGCAAAGTAATTTTAGGCAAGCACTAAAGCGAAGCTGTTTTGCGATGTAGTTGCAATGAAATATAATGCTTTGGTAAATATAACGCGCGGTTTACAGAAAGGTTTAAACAGGTTTATAAGAAGAAAGCATAAAAAAACTTCTGTATTATATAATTGTATGTAGGTACCTAGCTGCTATTTTGCAATGCTTTTGCAACTCACTTTTGAAGAAGTAGCTCCAAAAAGATGAAAACTTTAAACATTAGGTTTAGCCTCTTGCGATTTTCTTCAACTTGAAATTCGAGTTTTTTAAGACGTAGGTACCTACTCGTATAACTCGTCAAAACTCTAAAAGAATAGGCTAGACGACTGAAAAAATCTATTTAGTCCGTCTTTTAGATTATAAAAAAATATTGTACACGTATTTTTTCTTTTGTTCGTCAAATCAAAAATGACAAAAATACAGTGCGTTCAAGTTTCGCGTAATGTCACTCCTAGGTACAATTCTTACCTAGGAGTGACGTCACAAGCCCCCACCCCGGAACTTTGATGCTCTTTATCTTCGTCAATTTTAGTTAAATTGAAAAAGGAAAAAATACGTGTCTAATAATTTTAGATAATCTAACTGACGGACTAATTAGAATAATAGTTTTTCAACCTAGTCGTCATCCCTATTAGTGGAACTATTTATTAGATCAAATTCCATGAGACATGTTTAAGGATGACTCACAGTAGTCCGTTCCGTTCCGGTCCGATACGGGACAATCTGTCAGTTTCTGAAAAATGAAAATGAAAAATTATTTATTGGTTACACATTAACACATTACTAGAAACAAAAACAGAAGTCTTCTTTTAAGTAATAATTTTACTTTTCTATACAAAAAGTCACGTGACGTCCGAGGGCTCCGAGCTATCACGTGATACTTTCTATAGAAACTGACAGATCGTTCCGTATCGGATCGGAACGGAACGGACTACTGTGAGTCATCCTTTAATTGATATGTTCTCGCTTCTTCTTACTTAATCTACGAGAGTTTTATACCTAGTTAAAATTTCAAACGTGAAAAACTTAAAAAAAAAACAATTTTTGAAGAAGGAAATCGTAGGAAGCAAGTTCTAGTTTGGTCATAAAAGCAGATGGAATCTGCAATTCAATTCCAGTCTTTTAAAGTGGAGACGGACTTGTAACATCACGACGCTTGCTGGGTGTAGGTACGTATGTAATGTAGTATTTTGATTCTACTGGTAAGTAAGTTTGTTAGAGTTTCCTAGGATGCACAATTGCACAGTATTGAAGGCTAAGATTTAAACGCATGCGAAATAATCCATTTGGATATTTTCAGGTCGATGTCGTCGCTGCCGCCGGAGCCGTTCATGATGCTGCGCGCGAAGGCGCTGAGCAAGCGCGTCATCATCAACGTCGGCGGCGTGCGGCACGAGGTGCTCTGGCGCACTCTGGAGCGGCTGCCGCACACGCGGCTCGGGCGGCTGCGCGACTGCAACACCCACGAGTCCATCACGGAGCTCTGCGATGACTACTCGCTGCAGGACAACGAGTACTTTTTCGACAGGTGAATCTTTCTTGATTATCTTTTTTTTTAAATGAAATCTTACGTCGATATCAGCGTACGGTAGGAAGCACGCGAAAGTTTTTGTGGCATACAAGAAACTATTACAAACTTATTCCATGCGGAACACTGATAGCTTTTTTTTTAAATTAACGAGGGAGAATTTTAACATAGCGCATGCTGTAACTGGATTGATAAGTTTCAATTTCAAACTTAAGCAAATATATAACTTTATTAGATTTTATTGCTGGTACTCTAGTATGTTTGTTATTATATCCAGACATCCAAAGAGCTTCAGCTCGATCCTGAACTTCTACCGGACCGGCAAGCTTCACCTCGTGGACGAGATGTGCGTACTCGCCTTTAGCGACGACCTGGAGTACTGGGGCGTGGACGAACTGTACCTAGAATCCTGCTGTCAGCACAAGTACCACCAGCGCAAAGAACACGTCCACGAAGAGATGAGGAAAGAAGCCGAAAGTTTGCGACAGCGGGAGGAGGAAGAATTCGGACAAGGCACCTGCGCGCAATACCAAAAGTGGCTCTGGGATCTCCTCGAAAAACCCACCACGAGTATAGCTGCTAGGGTAATGTATTATACCATCTTGTAACTAATCTATTAAATAAAACTAATTTACATTTAGCAAAGCTGCCGAAGACTAAGTTATTACTTTTTATGACTCAAAGGTGATAAGACAATTTAAGTAGAAGCTTTTGTCGAACTGTGAGCTAGTCCGTACCGTATCTGGATTACCTAAATGACACTATGCACTGTTATTTGTTTGCAAACAGTAGTTAGTTATAAACTAAAATGACAAGCACACTTTGCCAAAACAAAATATTATGGTAATTGTTATTGTACTAAGTAGGTACTATACAGTACACTCACACTGTTTACATTATATACCTAAAAGATCAGCTCATATACCTACACACATGTCACTTATACTAACCAGCATAAAACATAACACTACCTGTCTTGTTACTAAGTAGATACTTTATATAATATTTAACTCTACACTATAATTATTATATAGTAAAAACTTAAGATATTTGGCACGTTTATATGTTTTCAATAAGTTTGCTTCGTAAGAATTGACAAACTGCCGAAGCAAATAAATCATTCTATATTATTATTTAGATATTGCAATTGAAAAAGAAAGGCGCGCGTATTCACTTACAAGTAGAGCTATACGAATTCCGAAGCAGGCTTTTGAAAGCAATATTACCTCTAATAGGCACGTGAATATAGCTTTGTTGTCTTGGTTGTTTGTGGTGCATGAATAACATCTATCACTGCCTTCCCCTGTACGAGTATGTAGCCTGTCTGTTTCCTTCGACTTGTGGTATGAACTGTGGTGTTGTGTCTATGTCGTGTCGTGCGCTGCGATCGCTTTTGTCGAAACGGTCCTCAATGTCGTAAAACGGCTTTTCAGGCCTATCTTCTTGCTTGGCACATTGTCGTTCGACACTAGCGGTATTTATTGTGTAAGTATGAAAGATTTAATATTTATTATTCATATTTGTACACCTACTCCATTCATTTAATATTTGTAATTTTTTACTTATATGTACCTACACTATATCCCGTATATATTTTGTTTCTAAAATATTATGATATTATATTATGATAATGTACTTAAGTCACCTGAACTGTAGTTTATATTAATGATATTTACTTGAACATTGTTTCAACGTTTATTCAAATGTATTTTCTACCGTAAATAATATTTGCACTATATTGAGAATGTGTACTCGTATGGTAACTTCACTATATTTAAATAATAAGTGGTTTTATTGTAACATTGCTAACAAACATGCGAAAGTTAAAAGTCATACTTAGTGACTAAGGGGCAATATTTGTGCATGTTGTTGTAGATGTGGCAAGAGTAATCTTGCAATAAATAAATCTCTTCACAAATGTATGTGCAGATAATACAGTACATTTATGGAAATATGCTAATATTGCTCCTAAAACTAGATTCATAATACTGTATGCGCATTCTGTTTCACAAACAAGGTGTGCGGTACGCGAGAACGAGCCATCTGCGATGTTTCTTAATCATCACTTTTCATTACAGTTAACTTTTACGAAATGTTCACAGCCGCGTCAATCGTTCTCCAAAGGGGTCACCCCTTAAAAACAAAGCTTAATTGTTGTCGCAAACTCGTAAATATGGGATGGGCTTACGCGATGTGACCAGCCGCCGTAGCGGCGGTGCTCCTTGGCCCGCGTGCGGGGCGGCACGGGACGGGCGCGCGCCCTGCGCACGCGCGTGCCCAGTGCGCGTCCCGCGCCCGCGCCGTCTCCCACTACGGTTGAGCGCTGCTCTGCCGGCGCCCCACCCTCCTCCACTCCTTTCCAAGTCCCACACACACCTCCCTTCCGACCAATTATGCTAAATCCCATAAGTGCTTAGAAACGCTTCGTGAACTCAGACTAACACTATACTAACCGAGCGACGCGGGCGACGGACGGACGCGCGTTCGCAACTTCCCGCTCACGCCGCGGCCACGCTCGTCCGTCCACCCCAATGCTGATGTAGATTAATATACCTACCTAATACTACACTCGACCACACAACACTACTAACATATACACAAATACCTAGATGTTATTTCTACACCAAAATTAAAGGATTACCTATAAGACTTACCTACATATTTACGTAAGATATTGGCTTTAATCGTCTATTTAATATCTACCTGTAAATACATATCTATAACTAACTATACTTAACATACCTATCATCGTAGATTAATTTGTAAAAATGTTTAGGACATATTACTCTGTATATAGACACTGAAATACTACTTATATATTAAATATATACCTATCAAACACATGTGACACACATAACATAATTGAAGTAGAGTCGATGCGAAGGCAGCGGCGGCGGAGCTCGGAGTGCCGGCCGCCGCTGACCGCTAGTGCGTGCTTGCAGGTGATCGCGGTGATATCGATTCTCTTCATCGTGCTGTCCACGATAGGGCTCACACTCAACACGATACCCCAGATGCAAGTGTACGACGAGAAGGGCGCGCCCATGGACAACCCGCAGCTGGCCATGGTCGAGGCGGTCTGCATCACGTGGTTTACGCTCGAGTACGTGCTGCGGTTTAGTGCTTCGCCGGATAAGTGGAAGTTCTTCAAGGGCGGACTTAATGTGATAGATTTACTGGCGATCTTGCCATATTTCGTATCTCTCTTCCTACTCGAAACGAATAAAAACGCAACAGACCAGTTCCAGGATGTCCGTCGCGTCGTACAAATCTTCCGTATTATGCGAATCTTGCGTATTCTCAAACTCGCTCGACACTCGACCGGGCTTCAGTCGCTCGGCTTCACACTCAGAAACTCATACAAAGAGCTCGGATTGCTCATGTTGTTCCTCGCGATGGGAGTGCTCATATTTTCCTCGCTGGCGTACTTCGCCGAGAAGGAAGAGCCGGGGACTAAATTCATATCCATTCCGGAAACGTTCTGGTGGGCCGGCATCACCATGACCACAGTCGGATACGGTGACATTTACCCCACGACCCCGTTGGGCAAGGTCATCGGCTCAGTATGCTGTATTTGCGGCGTGTTGGTAATTGCGTTACCCATCCCCATTATCGTCAACAATTTCGCCGAGTTTTACAAGAATCAGATGCGGCGCGAAAAGGCGCTGAAACGGCGCGAGGCGCTGGAGCGCGCCAAGCGTGAGGGCTCCATCGTGTCCTTCCACCACATCAACCTGCGCGACGCTTTCGCCAAGAGCATGGACCTCATAGACGTCATCGTCGACACAGGTCAGTCCCGCCCGTATCGCTCGCTTTCGCCGCTTTTTCATGTCATGGTGTCCTCCGCTCGTGAATGTGACTTCTATCTTACTCATGCATGCTTTCAATTCCATTTTACATTATATTTGTAAATGTCAGTGATTGCATGAATGTCGATTGAGTGCACGATGCATCGTTCGACTCCGGACTCGCAGACATCCTCAAAACAGTTCACGTAACGTCGCAGCTACAGCTCACTTCACGCGCTCGTTCCTACGAGGTGCACTCAGTGTTTTATTCCTTGTCTTCAGGTGACAAGTGCGTCCTCATTGAGGCGAGAGACGACGCCAGATGAGCTACTTGCTACTTGCACAGTCGTCCCGCTCGACCTTTTAGTAGTAAATCGTATCGGGGTCGCGCTCGCGTCGCGTGTAGCTAGCGATGTGCGAAGAAGACACTATATCTAAGGTCGATTACATTGTCAGCGTAAGCCTAACGCTTTCTAGAACTAACTTCCGCTGTGGACTGTCCGATGTGTGTATCCGGAGGACACTGGATAATAGACTGTTCGTGTGACTGTGTGTTGTGTAGTTCACGCTGCTGCTATTTACCTTTTGCCATTTCTTATAAATGTTGTTTACTTCGTTCGGATAAATTAATCTAAACATATAACTATCTACCTATATATAGTATTACGCATTAAAAATCGGAGTAGGAATGTGAGAATGGAAAGCGATACGACTTAGATGGTGTGTGTCTCCAGGACACAACTTGTCGCAGGGGGACGCCAATAGCCTGGAGGGCGATGGCCCGGATTCGACCGGCTGCTATAAGCAGTACGAGCACGCCGTCAGCAATAAGCTCCAGCAGAGTACTGATCCCAACCAGGTAAGGGCCCTGTGAAATGGCTGGGTGTGTCCACTACCCTTCAAGCCAATTCCCTTTAAGGTTTTTTTTTTTAATTTATCTACTGACTTCGGTAGATTAATGTGCTGCAAAGAATGTATGTTCCTTAAATCAAATCAAAACTTCTTCTTTTTTACATTACCTGTGTAGATTACTATGTGAAGGTATACTATGCGTTCTTGTATGCAGAGTAGGTAGGTATAGTTTTCTGATTTTAATAAGCTACTCCGCTTGAATTGATTTGACGTTGCAAAAAGTTCCTTGATTTACTTTAAGTCATTTATTACAAATAATAATTTCTTTGAAATTCACTTATTACTACCGTGAAAAACTTATCTACTGACTAGCTCTTTCCTACAGCTGAGCACAGCACTAAAGTTAACTTTCACGCATGACTTTTGGGACGCACCCTTAAGCGCTTTTTAGACGGTCATTAGCAACAGACCCTTTAAAACCAAGATGACCTTGTTGGGTCCTGTGGCAGTTGGCCACCAAATTGTATGAAGCGCCAGCCAAGGCCACGGCGGCCTTGGACCGTCGGAATCTGTGCTGGTGACCGTCTAAAAGGCACTTTCTTAGGGCAAAGTGCACTAAGCTTGTTGATAACACACAAAGTCACAGTTTCAGAGCAGCCCTCAGAAAGAGCGCCGCTACTCGATCGAAGAGCCGGACACGCCGGAAAAACGCTTGCTCATAAACCCCGAGCCGACGCCAGTAAGAACTCACAGATTTACGCTAACACTAGTTCAGTTATAAATTATCATGATTCATGACACTAAGTGCTTCGTATCTTGCTTTGGGCATAATAAGGGTTTGGGTTGGAGAAGTGGACCCACTGTACCTAGGTCTTTTCCAAAATTAGCTCGATGCCTCGTTATCCAAGCCTTCAGCCTATATACATAACTTTATTTTATTATAACTATTATAAGTATACTCACATCACTATCGAAACAGTTTAATTCATACATTATTTATTATCTTCGATATCCGATTTCAAACTGCTTGTTAACCTCAAAGTAGAACCCAGTTGTAGGTAGTTACTAATAATGTCTCTTTTTCTAGGAAAAGAAGATGGCTGACAAACAGTTAGACTTGGATCAGCTGCCTTCTGAGTTTGAGTGTTGTTTTTGCACGTTCAAGGTACTAAGATTATAGCCCGGTTATATAACAGCAGCTTCTGATTTGTAAAATAACTACTTACCTAGTAAAATAACTTTGTACAGTCGAGTTCATAAATATATGAGCATTCCCAAGGCTTCAAAAATATATGTAGGTACACCCTTAGGACTTGTACAATAAGGTGTAAGTGTTTACATATTATGCATTCAGCTACTCAGATATTTATGAACTCGACTGTACCTACGTAAGTTTCTGCTTACTAATAAATCTTTCGAAAGGCGGTAGCAGTAAGTATTCCCGTTTCCTATCTTTTTAAATTTCAAGCAAAGAGAAAATAATCTGAAATTGTATAATTCAGGCGGCAGTGTAGGTACTTATTTAAATAAAAATAAAAATAAATAAATATTTTATGGGACAATCTTACACAAATCGACCTAGTCCCACGGTAAGCTCAATAAGGCTTGTATTGTGGGTACTAGGCGACGATATATATAATAGACATATACATATAACTACTTAAATACATAGAAAACATCCATAACTCGGGAACAAATATTCGTGATAAACACACAAATAAATGCCCTGACCAGGATTCGAACCCGGGACCTACTGCTTCGTAGGCAGTGTCACTACCAACTAGGCTAGGAGGCCGTTAAAAGTCCGTTGGAGTTGATCCCCTTCTTAGGTATACCTTATATATAAACTTTATAATTTAGATGATGTAAATATGATTAACGACATTTGATATAGGGTTACAAGGAGTTCATAGACGCGGAACAATTGATGCCAATGCCGACGTCGGACCTGCGGCAGCCCGTGTGCGTGGAACTGGCCTGCCTACACCGCCACCCTGCGCCGCGCGCACTACCCGAAGCCACTCCTAACAGCCTCGATAGCCCCGGTATGTAGCTCCCGCCTTCGCTCCCACAAACACCACCTAACAATCTAAACATGGAACAGGTACACCAATTTACGGTTAGTCACCCATTTCCTGTAGATAACTAAAAACCTACCTAGTTACCTAACCTGTGTACTTGTGTAGAAAAACCTAGTATGTAGATGAACAGAAATTGATAAAATGCTTTTATAGATTAAAATATCTACATATATAGACAAAAATTCATCAATGTAGATTTATAATAATCACCTCACAAACTCACACGGTACGTCAATTACATGTTAAATAAAATAACTAAGAACAATTTTAGTAATTTTATGTAGCTATTTGATAAACATATTAATACATAAAGTATCTTTTAGTGCAGGTGCCTAGAAACACCATCCAAAAATCCAAATCATTTAGAAGTTGGTATAAGCAATACATTTGTCGATTGTGAAGGTGTTCCAGTGATCGATGTCCTCCTAACACCAGGATTGTTTGTGTAAACCTGTACTGTACATATTGAGCACGTTACATCACCTCATTGCATCATTTACGAGCAGCGCACACCCTATGACTTCGTGTCCGTGTCGTGGTGCCCGGCTCTATGTGCGTCTTATGTCTTACGTTGCAGATACATTTGCATCATGCCTTACGCACCCTTTTCCTTCAGAGGGCGACATCGTGTGCGAGAACGACTCCTCAAACTTGTATGTGAATCCTCTGGACGGTAGCAGTGGAGGCAGCGCGAGTGGGGGCGGAGCGCCAGAGTTTAAGGGTGTTCGCAAGAGTGCGTCCGGGGACGGGAGCGTGTTGTGTGCGAAAAGTTCGCAGGGGGAAGGTTCTCCGCGCGGTTCACGAGGCAGTTTGTCACCCAGCGGAGCGAGTGCGAGCGCCAGTGCCGGCGCCGTCGTGGTCGCAGGGCCCGCGCGCCTCGACGCTTCGCGCACCAGTCTGCCGCAGCCCCTCGACGAGCCTCCGTCACCGGCTTCATGTTTGACGACTCCAAGCCCAAACACAGAAAGGCACGTTTCCAACAGGTTAGTCTACACGGCTTCCTGGGGCTTCCTTCTTATCTGATACGACGATATGATGTGAAATCTCATCTCTTCGATTTCCTACATTTTCAAATTCATATCTTTATGCACGACGTAGCTTTGATCTGTATTACGTATATGTGTCACGTCAACTATGCATGTGGGTTATTTTTGTTTTCTATGTTATCCTACGCTCCGAACACTTCACAGGCAGGGTTAGGTATATGAAGTAGGAAATTGCAACACCATGTTCTAAAAGTCAATGCAGCTTATGCTCGAAAAATCGTGTAATTATCGGCATGTAATGTAACACTCACTTGCTCATGTTGCAGGAATGGGCGGAGGAGAAAAGAGACCACAAGAGGGATAGCCACGAGGATAATCAACCACCACATTCTTTTTGGTAATATATTACTTTTAACGTATTCAGTTTAACCAGTCCACTCCTTAAACATCCTTTTAAACCTTTGATGTTCCGTAAAGAGAGATGACTTGGAGATTCGAAATGTTTATCTTGTATTACTCCGCTGCTTTCCAGCATTAAATGAGATAATGTTTCTTCTATCTCAAATACACCCTGGGGTTAAGTCTAACAGCTTTTTTTAACATGGAGGAATGCATTTTGCATCCCGCTTAGCCGGAGAACTAGGACGGGTATGTGGGACTCGCAGGCCCGGGCTCGCACTACCCACTAAACCATCCACGGTATGCCCGTCTTGCAGCGATGGTGACGGTGAACACGGGATCGCCCTAGGCATGCAACCACCGCCTGCTGCGACAGCCAAGGCTGTCCCCTCCTTGGAGCTGAAGCCCATGGAGCCGAAGCCCCCGAAGGAAGGTAGCGTGTAGGGCGACACCACACGCTGGTCCCTTATGACAACCACCAGGCCAGAAGCGAAATGGAAAAACCCTAGTCTTACCACCTAGCTAAAAGTCTAGTTAGTAGTAGTTTTGCTATGACACTTGTTACCAGAATTTACCGAGCTGGAGCTTTTGAACTAGTCTTGTTGACAAATATTATCCGTGCAGGTAAGAACGGCAAGGCACGCGGCGGCGGCGGCTGGCCGCACGACGGCGACTCTCGTGCGCGTTCTATCCTCAAGAATAAAGAGCGCGGCACGGACAGCGAGCTGCTGCTGCAGGACTCGGGATCCCTCGGACCTAACGTACGAATACACTTTTTGATAAATTCTATATTATTTTAATTAAGCTTTTAATGCTTCAAAGGACGCCAACCAATACACTAAACTGACTGAAATAATTATACATACAGATAGATTCAGATTCAGATTCAGATTTTATTCATAAAATACAGTATTTTACATGTCACAAAAAATAAATAATTACAATTAAAATAAATTACATAGTTAAGTACCTACTCTACTATACGTAAGTACATCATAATTATTCAATTAACAATTTTTCATATTGTGTGGGTTTGGTCATCGACTACCTAATTTCTGTCGATAAATTTGTCTACGCTGTAACACGCTAGGTCAGTTAGAAATGTTTTTAGTTTATTATTGAAAACACAATCACTTTTTATCTCGATTACTTCAACCGGAAGTAAGTTATATAGCTTAGCCCCAATGACAGCAAGTGATTTTTGGGTCTTTACAAGTCTACACCGTGGAACGACCAGAAGGTACCTCCTACGCGAGTTACCTTTTTTCGTACAAAACTTGTAATTGTGCAAGTTTGCTCTAACGTATTTGCATGCGGCTTGGATGAATACGCCTGGTAGTGTTAGAATCTTAGACTCCCTAAAAAGTTATTTCGCAGGATGATCGTAAGGCTTTCGTGTTATAATCCTAACAGCACGTTTTTGCATTTTAAAGGCCCTGTCACGATCGGCAGCCAGGCCCCACAGATCCACCGCCTGCGTTAGTATCGAATGAAAGTATCCATAGTACACCTTTAGTAAGTTTATGTGTGACAGGCTAGGCGCGAGTCTCGACAAGGCGTAGCACGCTGATGCCAGTCTGTCACACATAGCCTCAGTAGGTATGGGGATAGTCCGTGAGATTAGAAGACCTCCGAATTTTAGAAAATACTTCGGGTTTTGGCGGTATAATACCCGACAGTGAAACTGCTGTTTTTAAATTATATAACTTGTTCAACGTAAAGTCTACCAATTGGAACCCTAGGCCACTGAAGGACTGTACTAAAACCGGGATACGCACCCTGCTGGGATAGGTGCCCCACTACCTAAAAACCTAACTTTCGAATGTCGCGCCGAAGAAATCGTAGTATCACAGTGTATAAGGACTCTATACAGTGGACAAGGTTCATAGAATCTAATAGTACGGCGCCTTGGCTTGTTCGAAGCTCAGGGCTGTCATAAATCTTTCGTAACATATATATAAGTTTTTTTAATTCGAAATTGGTTTTATTATTGTGATTTTCACAGAAAATCTAATTGTAACAATATAAAGATAGTACAATATTGTACAAATCGGTGCCAACTTGGATGTTGTGAGATTAACTCCGATTTGGATAAAATTCGATATCTGAGAATCCGGCAGGGTCCTTAACATGAATCAATCGTGAAACCGACGCCATCTTGGATTTTTAAAGATAAACTCTGATTTGGATAAAAATCGATATCTAAGGATCCAATTTTTATCCAAACCAGAGTTAATCTTAAAAAAGCAAAGATGGCGTCGGTTTTTACAATATTTTACAATTTTGACTCCAGATTCATGATAGGACGCCACCGGATCAATTTTTATTAAAATCGGAGTAAATCTTAACAAACCCAAGATGTCGTTTATAATATTTTTCAATTTTTAATTTATAAATACAAGATGGCGTTGGTTTTTACAATATTTTACAATTCTCACTCTGGATTTATGTTAAGGACCCCGCCGACCCGGCCCCCGCCGGGTCATCAGGTATCGATTTTTATCCAAATACTCGTAGGAGTGAACCTTACAAAATCCAAGATGGCGTCAGTTTTACAATATTTTAAAATTAACAATAAACTCGCCGCAGTCACAAATACTGATTTCCTGAGAAATTAAAACAAGTAATGTTCTAAAATAGCGTACCTATTACCTATGTTAATTCACCTATCAAAATACTATAACTTGACAGCCCCGAAAATAGACCTCACAATCGGTATGGAGTTTGTGAGGAAATCCCCCTCCACCCGCTTCCCTGCACACTCCCCAGCGTTGAATCGCCAGAGCTGACTCACTATATAGTCCTTACACTGTGGTAGTATACAGAGGAAGCACATGCGTGACCTCAATCCACTCTACAGTTCCTCGCAAAATGGATGCGTGTCGCGATTGTGAGCCACTGGATCCGGGACCGGTGAAAAAACACGTCAAAGTTTAGAACCTTATTTAGTACCTAACTGTTGAAGAAAAACTTTTGAAGTACTTAGTAACAAATTAAAATCCACTTTTAGGGTTCCGTGCCAAAATGGTAAAAAAGGAACCCTTGTGGTGCGACTTATACACACACATCATATTATTATTACATATACACAGCTTATTATTATAATAGATTATTACATTGAGAGAGGATTTATTATATATTTTAATTTATTTTCAATGAAAAATACCCGATAAAAGAGGGGGCGAAAATTAAAGTTTAGTTACTGGGTCATGTGGGGTATTGTTTCAAAGGGCTAGATTTGCACATTCTAAAACAATTTTTAACTATTATGTTACAATAAAAAAAATGATTTATAAACGAAAACGTAAATAAATATCTCTCTTTATTTCCGAAGTTTATGAAACCAAGATGATAATTAAATGTCAGAATTACTTAGAAGAATTTAAATTCAATCATTATGTTTGTTTTCAGTGTGATTCGGGCAACGAGTCGTCGCCGATTCGGCTCAAGGACTTCAAGGGGCAAAACCACAAGGCCGGCGCTATGGAGAGAGAGAACTTAGTCACGTAGTGCCCATCCTAGTCACAAGCATTACCTTTACTAGCGCAATAACTATATTGAGAATATTCAAATAATTTTAACATATCATTGGGCGATTGTGACTGCTTTTTGAATACTATTATTTTGTAGGGTTATAAATATTGTAAAAATATTACATAATGTAATAGTCGTTCATTCCAATCGAAAAGTTGAAGGTACCTATTTGTTAAGTTTTTTACGTGCAATTATTAATTGCTAATTCTAATTTAAGCGATATAGTTTGTACAGCATAGTTGATGAAAAAAAGCAATTATTAAAATTAAAGATTTTCTGAAATTGTTACGGTGACTGTTTTATTGGATTGAAACACAGTTTTGTAGTCAACAATGATATTTATTTCGAAGCTATGTTCTCCATAGTTAGGGTACAAATAGTTTCAATCATAAAATTTATCAAGTATAACATTATGTGTGACTGTGAAGTGTCAGGGTGAAAACAAGAAATTACAAGCCTCATTTGTTTGACAATTTACATTAACATAATATAAAATATACATAAAACAACGCAATTGTAGCGTTGTCCTTGAACATTTTAGGATCCCAATGTCTTGAGCTCGTACATTGTCAGGTGTTACCAAGCCACGGTCCGTGGGTAGGACCGGCCCGTGAGCTCTAGCGTTTAGGCACTGGCAAAACAAAAATGCGCAGTGGAGATGACAACAATCGACGAAGCGCAGAGTGGCAGCAACAACAAGCATATACACGCAAAAACTTCTAATTCAGGCTACTTTTGGTGATAATTTTCATAGGTGACCCGTTTTTTGGTGCGGGTTTCTGAGGTACGAGAATTCCCATATGCCTATAGGCTTTAAATTGCATAGGGAACATAATGAATTCGACTTTAATATTGGTAATTGAAGAGTTCGTTTAGAAATGGTAAGAGTACTGTTAACGATTTTAAGCTAGCATGGTCATTTACATTATAACTAATATTATAATAACTAAAAACTCGCAAGCTCATCAGTTTACTCCGTGAACATGACGCTTACAACAGTGTCGAAATATCGGGTGCTCAATACATGGTAATTATCCCGTTTCAAATATTAGTTATAAAGTAGGTATTGTTTACCACTCTCCGCTACGTTTTTTTTTAGATTAGAAGTGCCAACACCTCGTCTTACGTGGTAACATGCAAAAGCCAATGAGCAAAGATAAATAATGAAAATAAACTACAGCGTTTATTTCAAATTCAAATAGAAGAATATGTAGCAACCACATGGAGCTAAGCAGAGTAAGTAGGTACCTACTAATAAAAACACTAAAACTAAATTATAGGTATCTTTAAAAACAATATATTGCAGTATTTGGTCGTCACAAAGTAACATTGGAATATAGACCTTAAGGAAGCAATATAAAGTGTAAAAAAGACTTTGACAAATTGCTATATTTGGAAATAAAATAAGAACGGTTTTAAATCTTATCATTGGCCTCGCATTCCACTAAGTAATACATATAACAATATGAATACATACAAAATCGTCCTAATCAGTAAAAATAAATGAGTAGTGGTCCAAATAAAACTTGTTTCCATAATAAACACTTAACAATAATTTAATCAATAGGTAATAATTAGAAAAACACATCGACAGCAAGTAACAAAATCATGTAAATTAAAATACTTTGGTTCACAATGAGTAACAATCATAAGCCTATGCTGGGAAAGTGCATATACATACAGAATGACCAAATAAGAGGTAAGTATACCTACATATTATTTTTTAAATTTTACTACATGAAATTTTTAATTTAGAAAGTTTTTTTTAACATCGTATTGTGGGATGACAGATTTACACGAAACACCAGTTCACAAGAAAAATATTTCAATTCATAGTCAAATGTTTCAATGTTAGCCTCCAGAAAAAAAATACGGCTAATTTTGGTACGATTTTAAGGTAAGCTGACAGATTTTTTTGGCTTTGGAGTTTTTTTTGTTTGGGAATAGAGGCTTGTCTTTGCGACCAACCAATAAATTTGGGAAACTTAAAAACTGCTTTCTGAGACAAAGCTAATGCGGTAATGCCGGAATTGTGGGAAAATTTACGAAAAATGAAATTAATTTTTTCGTGTAAAATTGCATTGCTCAATAACATATTTTTGAATAAATACTTTATAATTTTAAGATTACATAGAGTAAAATTTTAAAAATAATATGTTTTCCTCTTATTTGGCCATCCTGTATATAAACAATAATAGTGCCCGATAAGGTGCATCTATTGGGTCCCACGGCACAGAATCAATAACGAAACAGTCCTATGAATATTCGATAAATTATACTTTAAGTAGTCCAAAATGTAATAAAATTTGTCACGTAATTTAGTAGTCGTTTAAATTAGCCTACATCATATTTTTATGTGGGTATAAATAATAAACTTAAACTACTTAATTAAGTTTGTTTCGTCACAAAAAATGCTTTGTATGATACCCAAAAATCTAATATAAGTGGTTGTATGGTGCTTTCAAACATATAGGTAATTAATATTGTCTTCTGTTACCGCGATTGTTATTCATTGAAATTAAACACTTTGGAACGGATTAATCGCGTTTATTAACACCATGACACTACGTTTCGAGCCCTTTACCGCACTCGTTTTCACAGGGTTAAGATGATGACTCAGAGAATGCGAATTCTCCCCTTCAATCCCCGTCCGTCCGTCGATTGACGGGGAGAATTCGCATTCTCTCAGTCATCATCCTGTGTAAACTAGTGCTTTAAAGGGCTCGAAACCTAGGGTCATGGTATTAAGGAACGCGATTAATCCGTTATAAAGTGTTTAATTTCAATATAGGTAATACATAAATTGATTAAAACACACAAAAGTTAAATCAAATCAAATTTGGTACAATAGTTAACTATTTACAATCCAATATTGATTCCAGCTGAATACAAACGATTATATCTAACAAACAATATAGTATATTACAATACCTAGTTTATGAAAAATAAAAACAAACTCCATTAAAGTTGGCGTGGTAGGTAAATAGTAATAATGAGTATATTTTATTGCTGGATGCCCTTAAATAGACCGTACGAATCTAGTTCTGACGGTAATTGAATCTTAATGTTTATTCACAATTCCTACGCTGAACACACAGGCACTTTACTTTAAATGTCTTGGCAGTTATCCATGGCACACATACAACATTAAATTTCTTTCCAATGCCTTCTTCGTCTTGTCTCTTACGGGTCTGTAAATACGACAAAAAGTCGTACAACGCATGCCAACAGGCGGGCCTACACTGAGCCAGTCACCCGCGAGGAAATTGCCGCATCTTGGTCTGAGTAGACTTGCCACGCCCGACGCATATCCGACGTTTCACCTGTACGAAACACATCCTCACAGGCTGAGCTACGACATTTTCCTCGCGAGGCGGCCCGCTGTGTGAACCCGTCTCATATCTCAAAAATAGAAGAAAATAATTCACTTCTATCCGAGTGTAAAACTAAAATTTATCACATATATCTTTGTCGATTTTTATGCAAACATGATGTAAATAACAGGATGTTACAAAAGTCCGTAACGATACTTCAACAGCTGATAAGGTGACCCTGAATGCGATGCAGGTGTAAAATTTTCGAAATTCGAAAAAATATCTTTGTTTGGAGATAGGTACATTTCCGATCAGCTGTTCCAGACAGTGATTATTATTTTCGAATTAAATTTTTTCCACTTGCGTCACACTTGGAGTAATTGACCTTATTAGCTGTTGAAGTATCGTACGGAACTCTTGTAATATCCTGTATAAGTCAAATTATATAAAATAATAATACTTTCAAAGTGCTTTCAAATAATGATTTCGTTCTTAAATATAAACTCGCGCTGGATGGCAGGATACGCGACAGGCCACTAAATTCTGTAGGCATTCCTGCAACGCAACACATATTTCCAAATTTTAATGTATGTATACTAGAACTGCAGGTCAATCAAGTCAGTCACGTAAGATATCTGGAACATACATAGCAAGGTTTTTCAAGAATGAACTTAATAGTCGTAGTTATGTGAATTTCGATAACAGTGATAATAAGTACCAACTTTAGTTAGAGTACTCATTAAAAAAAATTTAGACAACTAACAATGTCCATCCAAAGTCCCCTCGAAATCCACTGCTTATTCAGGCTATGCCTACTTCAGTCACGTACCTAGCGTCATCTACTGAGGGCAAGTTAACTCTCTATCTAAAATAGCTCGCCTGCATTAGATAGTGCCGCGCAACAGAAGATGAGATAGCCTGAACGCGACTAGAGTGCGACAGAAAAAGGTAGATATTTATTATTTACGGACGCCGCCACTGAGCTTTATTTATCAGGCAACATTGTGTATTGCTTATCTCATTCTGTCGCATAAGTGCGAGCAGTGAGTTTGCTGATTGCGAGATGTGTGTTTACGAAACACACATTTGATAAGAGAACTGGTGTTGCCACTGTGGATTGCGTTTAGCTCCACTTTAATTAATTTGTAACTTTTTCTGTCGCACTGTATGTATGAACAGTGCGACTTCCTCTAGATGTTTTCGTTACATAGTTACCTATACAATGAGGTGATACAGCAATATTCACTACGAGTCACTGATTACTTTAACATGCTAAGACGGAAACTAACCTGTTACGGAATATGAAAATGCAAGCTATGACCGGATTCAGGAAACTGTTAATTTAGGAAACGAATTTAGGCAAAGTAAATGTTAACAAAGCACAAATAAGCAAGAATAAAATCTCACGAACACAACAAACACAAGAAACCTACCTACATAAAGTATCTTTGATAACAAAAATAATAAATACGTAATAATTATAATAAAATAACATTGTAGAAAACACGAAGAAGGCATATACTTAGGTATAATCTCGAAAATAATCTGGTTTAAATTCTTAGAAGAGTATATAGATTTTATTCACGAATCTTATTGATGTACTATCGCGTTCAAAATTGCATGGGCATTTTATGAATGAATAGATTCATAAATTGTACATGCACTTTTGAACGCGTGTGTAAAAAGGTGCGTCCAGACCTGACAAATACGCCGCTGCGAAATAGTACATTTCGATGCTAGTGCGGAAAGTGTGTCATTACTTCACGAGTTCCGAGGTATCTTGCAACGAGCCGTAGGCGAGTGGCAATACTCGGGACAAGTGAAAAATGACATATCCGCACGTGAATCGAACGACGTTTTTCAATACAGATGCGAAAAAAATTAAAATACATAAGAACGAATTTAAGGTTTTTTTTATTATTTCCATGACACGATTGTAATACAGTTGATATATTAAGAACATCTTCAAAATGTTTCTCTTATCTTATTTACTTTCTCATTTTCAATCTCATAATAATTATTTCTCATAAACAAATATAATAAATCGCATGTGACAAATCGTATCGTCATATCTTATAGGCCTTTCGAACATGTTTACCTGATTGAAAAACGCCTCTACTTTGACTGACGTTTCGTGGGCTCTGTTCCGTTTCATACACACAGATGTATAAGAACTGTTTTCAATGTTAATATTTTTAATGAATGATCATTAGTATGATGAAGAAGTACCTAATTATTTAAATATGAAATATCAATGTCTTTAATATTATTGCGTTAATAGTAGGTATTTAGTTGTATTACGGCTCGGTAAAGTTAACGAACAATAATACTCTTCGGTAAGCAGTCATGAATTGGAACACAACTAAATTTAAAAAGATTGGAAAAGTAAAAAGCACTAGTTCGCAAAAACAAACTTTGCGCACGCAAAACAGCCAAAAAAAGGGCACTTTTTGAGCAACTGTATTGAAAAACTCTTAACACAATTTTATTTGTACAACCATAAGAGCGTCTCACATATTTTTGCGGCCTTCATAGCGGAAGATACTTTTGCAGGTGAATGTGAAAAGGCATAAAGGTTACGATGGTCAACTGACCATCACCTTTATGCTTAGGATGTTTCTTTTTGTACATCGAAATGCGATCCTTTTGCAAATAATATTACTTAAATGGTGTGACAGTAGCTCATTCGGAAGATATGGACGCATACCTGAACGTCAATAGATATTGAATGATATATTTATTGGCAATCCTGTTTAAATGTGTCGTTTACACGGCGAAGGTACCACATTGTCGCTTGTTTGTGGATTCCGAGATATTGCTGATTTTGTTAATCAAGTCGAGATAGACAAATTTTTGTATTGTTTATAAATAACTTTTATATACCTGAAATAATATTGTGTATTGTATAAAAGTTACAAATTTCAACTACAATTAGGAAAAAAAATTTCTCAAAGTTTAACGATTGGGTACCTCATTGTCGCTCAAGCTTATGAGCGACAATCAAGTACCCAAGTCATTAAACTTTTTTGTTTAGAAAATGATAAATTTTATAAATCTAATTTAAACTATCGTGAGACATATTAGTATTACAATAAAGTACGAATGACACTCAATTATGTTTAATCACTACGCGCGACATGTTTCGGGCATCTTCGGATACCATTAACAAGCGTCGAGTACCGTGCGCGATAAGATAACACGGGCGGGTGTACTTAGTTTAGGATCGCCGCGCGCAGCGCTCTCTGTTTTAAATCGACACAAGTTGCGAATTACCTATTTGCACGTCCTTTGAATATTTGATATAAGCACATAACATGCTAATTATCGCTCTAGTGCGGTAATATAGCACCATATGCACTCTAAAATCAATTTCATACATCATGTTGTAAAATGTAAAATATTATTTTTGTACGAATTTTATTATAATACACTTTTAATCTCATAAGGCAACAATGAGGGACCCTAAGAATATTCAACTTAACAGGTATTCTTAAAATTAGTAAAGCTGGCAAAAAGACCGTTCTTTTTCATAAAATTAGTTATGGTATTGTTAGATAATAATACATACCTATTTGTATAGATTTATGCACATGTAGTGCAGATATTATGTTAAATAATGCAAGTAGAATTGTTATTTCTCTAAAGTTATGAACAGCGACAATGTGGTACCCTAGATCACTTTTCATACAAAAATTGTGTTAAAAGTTCTTAACTTCGAAGCCACATTTTTATACAAAACTGCATGGCTTTTATATTTAATTACCTACTTTCATTTATTCGTTTTATTCATAAATCAACGTAAACTAGGTGTTGACTCGTAATAATGTTGATTTTATAGTATTTTTTTATTTAATTTATGATTATTTGTTTTATTTAATAATAAAAATATATAGCCGTGATATATGGCTGTTTTATTACTTTTAATATAATCCTGAGCTTCATGTTTAAATATCAACAGAATTAGAATCTATCCATTTTGAGTTAAACATTTTTTTTTATTGACACCTCATGTGCATTATGTTGTATTATTTCAATAATAGGTAATTTTACCTATTATTGAAATAATACAACATAATGCACATGAGGTGTCAATACAAGAAAAAAAAAATTATAACTCAAAATGGATAGATTCTAATTCTGTTGATATTTAAACATGAAGCTCTCTCTAATTAGAGACAAAATGTTATTTGTTATGTACTATACTATGCGGAACATGTTAAAACCGCTATCTCCATAACTTCAACCTAATACTGGATTTTTAAGCCTTTCAAACTTGAAATTCAAATATCTCAAAATATTACATTTGTATGATGCAACTTCAAAAAATCATAAAAAATAAATACATACTTAACTTAGCTTTCTGTTTTTTTCTGCATATGAAAGATAATGTTTTGGACTATAAGTAGGTACCAATAACTCAATACCTACAGTAAGTTTTAGCCTGAAAACGCCACAAATGCGGTTCATAGGTGAATTACGACATATACTCGTACTTACCATTTATTATAATCAGTGATCGGTTTTTTGGATTCGACACGGGGTGAACGACCTCAATCATTATGTTAGTATGGATATGCCCCAAAATTCCGGGCTCTATGTTGTTAGAAAAAGCAAAAAATACAATGTGTTGATTTTATTACACTTTAAAACATCTAAGTAGCTGATAGACATGCGTACTTACTCTCCGCTCTTTTGTCGAAATCGAACAAATGAGCACAAGTGTTTACACTGACGCGCATTTGCTGCCTCCAAAGCGACACATTTTGTATCGTTTGGATAAAAGTTCGGCGAGTAAGGATTGCATATTATAATTATTATAAATAGGTATTAGCTGTATAATTTATACTATAATATTAGGTCACAAGTTGTTGTATCAGTGCCAATTCATATATCTTAATGCTCAAAGGCGATCCAATAAATAAGTATCCACGTTAAGTTCGCACGCTGTGATTTATGGTTCAATTTTCATTTCATCGACTTGTTTCATGGACTCTGAGATTATCTTTTACGACAACTGTGACCTACTCTAATTGAACTTTTGATTCGCGTTTGATTGGATTATTCTCGGGGAGTAATAAATTCCTTAGAATAAATTATTTAAATTGTTTTATTTTTGAACGATTTGTTCGGTATCGCGGGAATTTGTCGTATCTATATTAACTTTTCTACTTGATATTCCGCGAGGGAGAATCCAAATAACCGATCACTGATTATAATATAGACACCGTATACGTGCGAATGACTCAAGATGAAGTTTTAAAACGGAAAATTGTAATGTTTTCCTGATTCGATGACTAAACTTAGAATAGCGTTTAATTAATGGTACGGCCGGCTTCATAAATATATATGGACCTGTATTCAAATTTGAACCATCTTCACCAGTAATAAATTCCGAAGTGTATACATATTTATAGACGTGACTGTACCACCAGTATTGTTAAACGTATTTCATCTTAAATTTCCCCATAGATATATTAGCAATATCCGCATCGTATTTCTAAGTTACGGAGCGGACTAAGTGTTCAAAATGATGGCTCGTGTACGCTGATGCTTACGACAGATGGCATGAATTATATTTTATTTCTTTATTATATTGATTAACTTAATTCGTACAAAACACATATAAAACCGGGGCACCTTTAAATTTTTATTAAAGAAAAATGAATTACTTATTTTGTATTGATTTTTGTTTCAAAATCAATAGTATTTTTTTCCGAAAATAGCTAAAATAAAAAATAATAGATAAAATTTTGTGCTAGTTAACAAACTAGATACAGTAGGTACACTACACTAGACTAGTACACTAGTATGGGGGCGTTTTTATTTTTTGTTGTCTAAATAAATCATCTATCACCATGACTGTGACGTTGTAACAAGTAAATAAATGCGAACATGACGCATGATGGGTTAAAAATAATAACGTCTTATAACATATTAAACTCTTTGTCCACTTAGGTAAAATAATTATTTTTTCGACTGTACTAACGTAGTGCATGTAAATGTATGCCCATTGCGAGTTAAAACTATTTCAGTGAAAAACACACATTTAATTTCAAAATAAAATGTAGATTAACAATTGTACATTCAAAAACTAACATTCAATGTTGGTACATAATATAATATGTGTATTTAAAGACAGAGACATACAACGTTAGAAAATTACAGCTCGACGTACAGTGTTAATATTATCTTACGAGTTAGTACACGAAAGGCAACTCTATGGCGTTATTACTAAGGGCGTTTTTCTCGCGGCGGGTCTGTAAGGAAACGTGAGGTTGTTATGTTAGGGGTTAATTCGCGACCTTCTCTCTTAAAGGTGTGCCTCGAGATGAAGAATAGTATAAGTAATAAGTAATTTTATTATATACGTGTAGGTATGTCTTGGACCATAAAACCCAGATTCAGCTAACACGCTAGACTTGGTAAGGGTCCAACCAGTTAAAGTTAATTTGAAGTATTTTTTTTATTGTGAGCTAATCTTATTCTTGACTATACCACTTTATATGTGAGAAAACTACGACGTGAAGTGATGGTTCAAAACAAGTACTAACCTAACCCATAACATAAAACCATACTATTCTGATTATGCACAATAAAACACGACCTTAAAAGATTAAGGTCTTATATAACACAAACGGCACCAACATTCACTCTCCACAAAACAATCCAGGCGGGCAATTATAATCGCGTTTTAATCACATATCGCTATGGATAAGACATCGGTCTCAGACGGCTCTTAGCAATAAACCGGTCATATACGTTGACGCAATCCAAACGCCAGACAAATTTACCGTACATTGATTTTCAGATATGCCCGAACATACTCGTATATGTCCGTATATCTGCATTCGACGACGGACATCGTCTGTAAGACGTAGACGTAGATTACGATTTACGAACATAAAACATATTGATGGTTTTCCTAGCTAAGGGCTTAATACATAATGTCGATCGCGTGGTTAAATGTGTCCTTATAAATTTTAACTCTTGCGTTCACGTTAACGATTTACTAAATCCCCTAAACTGAACATCGTAGCTCCGTTCTAAAGTTGACAAGTATGACTAATATTTTTTTTTTAACTTATCATGAGTCATGACTAATGAAATAGTAGCTTGTATGACAAGGGCATAGAATAAGCCGTTCCAGCCCTGGCTATTTATTGGTCCGAGAGCAACGAAGACCGATATAGTAGTCTAGGATAAAATGGGTAATTAGGCCCGAGATATACACTCTGCTTTTCACTTCAATTGTGAGGTAAATATTGTTTTATTTCACTTTAAATCGTTGAAAATTAAACATCCATGCTTGCCATGCTTTGGCATGCTGGCTACGGTCGTTCTCACCCGCCACTCGCAGGCGGCCGGCGATGTTACTTTATGCTGTAGAGCATAAAAAGTGATTTTATGTCGCCTAGCCTCGACTTACAGTCGAATTTTTCGAGCAAGAGAAGTGAAAAATCTTTTTCAGACTCCAGACCTTATTGTAGGTATCTCTAAGGCCCATGAACAAACATTGATCGAGTGCCGATGTTTTTATCCACAGCGATAACCGATAAACGCTTCACATCCGTGCATAAAAGGACTACCTGTGCCACGCGATGGTGAGCGCGGCCTGTAGTTTGCCCCACAGCCAGGGGTACAGGCCGCCGCCGCGCCACGCCGCCCGCGCCACGTACTTCACGTAGTCGTATATCCCCCAGGGCGCGTGCCCGCCGTTCACGTAGTACACATACGTGAACCCGTCCTTGTTGCGGCCCTGGATCGAGTAGTAGTAGGGGAGGAACGAGTGGAGACGGAATCTGAAATATTACAATATTTTTTCTATACAACCCATAGAAAAATTATACTAGGTTACCATAGAAAAATTATAGCACACCAATAAATACTAGTTTCTATAGACTTGATGTGTCAATTATAAAAAAAATATGTGAAGTTTGATATGCATCAACTATATTGTTACGTGCTTTCATCAATTATAGTCTTGTCTAAGCCATTGGGTATATTTATATAAATAAACATCAATGTACACATACTACCAAGTACCAACCTCATAATATAAGGTATGTAAGTATTTTTCAATAGTTGTTCTGTTATCTGAATATTTTTTCTTGCTGCACTCACTTCGAAAACAACTGGCTGGGTCTATAATTAGCCGATAGAGAATAAAAAACATCGTTTTTATGACGCGGATAAGGTTAATTATTTCACTAACTTTAAAAGAGGTAGGGAGGTATTATAAATTCGCCCATTCACATGGTGCTTATAATATTGATAACTTGTGGGAAACGTACCTAACGTTTCCTACAAGGTAAAACATGAAATGTGGCTACATATTTGTTTTAACCCATGAGCCGGCCGTATACGTACGGGCATTAACGCCAGAACTGTCAATAAATGTATGGTAGATTTGTCCGGCGGATGCTCGGCGGACATACCCACTATGTAGATCCTACTCAACGCTAATCAGTGATATTCGCTACAAAGCGGGAAATGTATGTTGTCGGCTACCGCGTAGCGCTACCAGAATTCGTTAGCATTGAACGAGTTAAAATGTAAAAATATGGCTAGAATATCGGCTATTGGGCTATTGCTAAGCAACAAGTAAAACGGGAAGTTTATCGGTTTTATCATTGTAATTGTGTGATAAGATCAAAGTGTGATAAAAAATAATACTCGAACATAAAAATACATTACTGCTTCAGATAATACATTAAATTACTTTTCTCGTCTAGATTAGAATACACCGTTACCTGCCCATTATTAAACCTTATAACAACGAGATAGGGATCAAAATAACGTTTGTTTTTGACATTTGTGGAGAACTAATACAAAACTTCGTTTATCAGCTTACAGGGCTTCCATTTTTTACTCTTGAGATTTGGGAAAAAATTTGGACTTACGTTTTTCGTGTGTCGTGAATCGTATCTAACATTAGGTAAACATTTAGGTATACATCGAGTTATTCAGGTCAGACTTATTGTTAGATACGATTGATGAATTGGTATGAACTTGGATAACCTCATTAATTATCTACCTTTCAACGATATAAATGATTCATGTCTCGTTGCGGGGCGTGGTTCCGTGAAGCTACTAAGCGTGTCGTGATATTACTTATATTAAATACAGGACAAACACGAAATATATGCGGTGTGCCAAAAAAACATTTTTAGAAAAATGGACGTTATAGGTATAAAAAAGAATAAGGAAATAAATATGAAATTACAAAAAAAATATGTATACCAAAAGTAATAAAAAAAACTGTAACTAAAATATGTACCTGCATTGTATTTTAATTAATTACGCTATGAAAAAACAGTGCATGTAAATTTTACGTTATGTAAGAAATAAGGAAAAAATAAGTCAGGCAAGTTTAGTCATAACAACACTCATCTATGCCACACCTACCTAAAAATCAGAGTGAATTAAGTCATTAATTGCGCAACATATCTCGGTAAAATTACACTTTGGCACAATGGGCAGGTCAGTATGGAAATTTTGAGGAACTATATGCTTAGCACAACTTACACTGTCGCCTGTCACTTCATACATTAAGTCGCGGCCCATGTATGGACTCGCGCGCGAGAACGTAACATATGCTAGCCCGCCTGCTCCCCATTTAAAATGTCATTGAAGTTCTCATCAGAGGTGCTTCATTTGGGAGGCAGGTTTAGAAGCAACAGGCAATAATTGTTTCTTCTGCCCATTGTATGCCACAACATGTAAACTTGACTCAAGTCTGTCAGCTCAGGACCAGATCTCTGCACTTACCTTTTTTGTTCATAAAAGTGTATAGCCTCAGAGTTGGTGGTGAGCACATGCAGGAAGATTGCTTTGACGCGGTGATCGTGCGGCGGCTGCGGCGTGGTGCCGGCCAGGTGGCTTAGCAGCACGTCCAGTAGGAGCGTAGCCACGCCGGAGCGTCGGTACGAGCGAACCACCCCTGTGCCATATAGAGTTCAAAAATAAATAAATAAACCTAAGGAATAAAATTCTACTTTAGCCAGTTTCTTCGCCACTAGCATAGACAGAAAGAAAGACATTATCATAGCACTATACATGGACATACATGGAGTAAAGTGGTTCTGTCTGTGCCTTTGTGTAGAATATTTAAAAACTGCTAGCATTGTAAAAAACTTGCTTTCTAAAATGTAAATTTTAAGAAACTCACCTAAAGATAATATATATGCAACAAGTGTGTCCTTCGAGGCAAACCATCTTGACAATATTCCTCTGTCTTCAGCATTCAGTTTTAAATAGGGTTTGATCTCCGCCACTATTAAACCGATAATCTGTGACTTGTATACTGCTGCCAGAGCAAAGAATCTCTCTGACGAAGTGATGTCTTCGTACCATGACTGGGGGTACTCTATCGGAAACCATTCTCTACACAAACTCCTCACCTATGAACAAAATTTTGTTTTACAGAAGCAAATCATGGATACCTTCTTTCTGATACTATTCTTAATGGTAGAGTTTGAATAGTTATTTAAAAAAAATACTCACTTCTTCTAGGTCATCAGGGCACAAGAAACGCAACTGTACATCTTGTAAAGAGCATTTTGCTTCTTTTGACTTCTCGATAATAACTTGGAAGCCTTCAGAAAGGTACCTGAAACATTCAAGGTGTTCTAATAGAGTAATTTATAAAACAAATGTTCACATGGAAATCTCAGTTTGATTTATTTATGATAATAGTTTGCCATTTAAATAAAAATCCAAGAGGCAATGAGTAAGCTTATTCCATGTGTGTGTCATTGTTGAGGATATATAATCGCTTATAAACCCGGTGACCGATTTGAGAGTCCGAGAGATTTCGCAATGATCCAAACATACACAAGAGGACGGTACCACCGTAACATGACGAATGACGCAAGGCTGTAGATATTGAGCACAATACGCCGTCAATTGATCAATTTCACCCAATTACTGGTGCCAGGGAAGACAATACATGCATATAAACAATTACTAACACCTCAAAATATATAAACTTCGAACACTACGCACTTACCAGCTGAAGCCAGCCATTCGGTAGTTTGGCCATTAATACTTTATTGCAGAACTTATCTTTGGCTACTTGTTATCATTCCTGGATAATATTTACCCCATCAGTTACAATGGAAAACGAATCATAACTAAAATTGAGTCCCTATTTCTTTTGACAGTCAATTTGTCAGACATTCCACTTGACAGCATATATTGGTGGTGGTGCCATAACAAAAAAAAAACATTTTAATAATAGCAATTTATTCAAATAAATCACTGACAAAATTGAAATATAGGTAGTTTAATATCGTTCGTTGGCTATCGATTTTTCACATTTGAGCGATAAACAGGCGGGCGAAGAAGTTACGGATTTGTAACACAAATCGTTTACAGTGTACCAACATGACGGTAAAATTGTAAACGCCACGAATTATTATTGGTGATTTAGACCTTGCAACAAATCGCATACAATTTATGTTTCGATCGATTAAATTTATTAGTTTCATACTCATTGTATGGACTGCAAGATGTTTTTATATAAGGAGGAGCAATAACTGTCAAAAGCGTTAATTAGTGAAATGTACTCTATTAAAATACAACATGGACACCATGGTTTACTTTCCGAGCTAAAACGAGCCGAAAGATATAGCGGTACGGAGGTGCCCATCCCTTTCTAAAAGTTGCCATTGAATAAATAAATAAATACTTCTTTGGTCGTTTAGTATTTTATTGTCATTGTCATAAGTCATGAAATAATTTTACCATATAATTTGTTTTAATATGTTAATTGCTAACGCGTATCAATAGTTTAAGCGACTTTCTAGGTAATATTATTAATAAATACATTTATATATAGGAAAACGGTAGCATGTTCTGTTTGTTGGTGGCAACATTCATATTATTTGAAATGGCGCTCGATGGCGTAAAGCCCCTCATTCACGGCAGTCCGCCGGCACTCCGGCATGGCTGGATGTAGCGCACACACGGTGTGCAAGTGGCCCAGCGTGGCAGTCCAATTCGCACTTATTCGTTGAAAGATGCGCAGCGCTGCGTTGTAGCGCATACATTGTACTCGAATTTTAAAATCGCCGCCATCTCATATGTCATTTTTAATAATGAATTATTAATATTTTATGCCTTGCCGCATTTCTCAATTGTTTATTACGGTAATTTAGTGCAATTCGGACTGCAAGGAGGTGGGCGGAGCTAGCAGGATGTTGCCGTACGGCACGCATCCGGCAACGACATTCACGGTACTTTATTACGTGCCGGAGGTGCTGGCGGACTGCCGTGAATGAGGGGCTTTAAGGTCTCGCAACCAGGCCACTAAAATCCAAAAAAAAAAAAAATATGGCGCTCGAAATAAAAGTTGTTGAAGCAAAAATTTTGGTAACGATTTATACAAAAAAATAAGTATAGAAAACGAGCTGCGGATGAAAACATGTGTCAAATATCGTAAAAGTCAGTCATTCGGTAGATGCACGGAAGAATAACTAGCGTGGAAGTAGTACGATAACTGTCAAATGAGAACAGTTTGGAGCGATCTATATTTTGGCAGTGGATTTCTCAAATGTCGTAAGTCTAACTTAATTACGTGCTTCTTACGACATTTGTAAAATCCACTATCAAAATATGCGACCAAGTTAAGTTGTAATGCATTGATACCGACTACCAAATTACAACGATGTGTTTAATTTGGCTGCTTGGACCAATTGCATCAAAAGAGATCAGCAAAACTGTTTTCAACCTACGGAATCGGAGAAATAACAAACATATATACATCTCTTTTTGTCACTTCCTTTACTTGGTAAGGAAGTGAAGGACGAGTTTATGACTTTGATGTTTTCAGTTTTGACGGGAGGCTTGGGTAGATGCGGCATAACATTTCACAAGTAGGTAAGTAAAAATATCGTGATTGTAATCATAAATGCATGTAAGGGTGTCCATGATTGCGTGAGTACGTAGACAAGAAGTAGGTTTAACTGGGAGCTACCGTGTTGTTGCTTACCAGGCGGCGCCACTCATGCGTGGGATGCATGCAGTATTACAGTATGAGACAATTGTCAAAGTGACGTTTGAAATGTTCTCGCAGGACCCACGGTCCACTAGCGCTCATAGCGGAAAATCGACTCGCGGTAATCCTCATCTGATGATGCTTTATGTACTTATTAAAACAAAGTTGTTTTATAAATTATCTTACAGAGAGAACTTACTATACAGGGTTTCCCACATTTGTTACATAGATGGGTAGTAGGTACTTTAAATACTGCAGATAGGAAAGCTTACTACAAGAAGACTAAATTTTTATTTTTACAATAATATGAACTGCATTTAAATAATTTTAAATAATCACCTGTCTGAACCGGGAATCGAAATCTGTAATTTTATACCTAGTACGTATCAAAACCTTCAATGGTAAAAATGTAAAGAAGCATCTTAAAATAAAATAAATAAATAGTGCATAATGTACGGACAGTCAATCCTGTCCGCAATCATAGCGAGGATGGTGTTGGGGCGCGCCATCTTAATAAATAAAAACCGGCCAAGAGCATGTCGGGCCATGCTCAGTGTAGGGTTCCGCAGTTTACTGTACGTCACAATAGGCAATCTTAAAAAGTGTTTTAATAGATACCATGCTCAATATGCTTATAATAATTAACAATTCCCGACCCCATCAATTCCGGAAACACGGTACCATCTCTCGGGCAATTGGGTTACTAATTTACAACAAACTAGACGGGTTATGTATGTTGGGTTTTTGGGTCGTAACTTTTGATCACGTGAATCGATTTGAATCATTTTTTTCTTATTAGAAGGAAGATACGTGCGGGATGATAAATTAAGTACTCAAGATAAAATAAGTGTTTGCATGTACAGTTAAATTACAAACTTAATTCCGAAATTATTTTGTACAATTTTTCAAAAACTATTCAACCAATCAAGTTCAAAATAATTTTTCAAGAAATTTCTTATTAAGTTCTACTTTAGTAATTTTTTTAACTTACCTATAGTTCAAAAGTTAGAGGGGGGGAGACATATTTTTTTAAACTTCTGAAGCGATTATTTCCGAAAATATTTACTTTATCAAAAACTGGTCTTAGTAAACCCTTGTTATATTACAAATACCTATCCAATGATATGCCACACTCTAGGGTTGAAACGAAAAAAAAAAGTTCCCACTTTACGTGTATGGGAGGTACTCTAAAAGGGAAATTATAACCACTTTTTATTTTACCACTTTGTTAACGTGACCGATATACATACATATTCGTACAAAATTACAGCTTTCTAGTACTTACAGTCACTGAGATTATCCGCGGACGGGCGGACAGACAGACAGACATAGCGAAACTATAAGGGTTCCTACGGAACTACATGAACTAGGTGACTACGGAACCCTAAAAAACCAGCCAGAGCATATCGATACCATGCTCATCAAGATTCGAACTTTCGACCCCAGTGGCTTTCTCCATTGTTTCTTCTTTGTTAAAAACACACGAGTCGGACGCGTAATTCAATCATCAAATAAATTTTTATTTTTCGCTTGTAGACGTTTCTGCTTAGTACACAGTTCATTTTCACATTTCATGCTCTGAATGTAAGTCATTCTTCATTATATTTCACAAAAACTTAAGTTGGTGGTGAGTACATGCAGGAAGATTGCCTTGACGCGGTGATCGTGCGGCGGCTGCGGTGTGGTGCCGGCCATGTGGCTTAGCAGCACGTCCAGTAGGAGCGTAGCCACGCCGGAGCGCCGGTACGAGCGAACCACCCCTATGCCATATAGAGTTCAAAATAAATAAGTAAACTTAAGGAATAAAATTCTACTTTCGCCAGTTTCTTCGCCACTAGCATAGACAGAAAGAAAGACATCATCATAGCACTATACATGGACATACATGGAGTAAAGTTGGTTCTTCCTGTGCCTTTAATTGTGTATAATATTAAAAAAATGTGAAAAAATATCATTATCATCATCAACCTAAGTTAGTCCACTGCTGGACGTAGGTCTCTCCTCTTACACCCCACTGAGCTCGATCTTGGGCCTCCCGCATCCAGCCGTGACCTGCTACCCTAGAAAGATCGATAACCGCTGGGGAAAACGGGTTCTCGAGTGGAGACCGCGGCTCGGCAAACGCAGTGTGGGACGTCCTGCGACAAGGTGGAGTGAAAAAATATATTTAGAGCAAAATTTTATGTATTGCTCATGGATCCATCAATCCATTTTTGGAATACTAACCATTAAACATTTGATGAATCATTGAAGCAGATTTCTATTTGTACAATTATTTGTTATTAGCATAATTTTACTGAAATGCTTACTTGGCATGATAAACCACAGTTAATTTTCACATTTCATGCTCTGAATGTGAGTAATTCTTCATCATATTTCACAAAAACTTAATAATAAATTTTAATTGTTTAAGGTCAGGCCTTGAACGATTGTGTCCACAGAATCATGTATATCCGAATATTTGAAAGTGGACTATCCTTATCTTTGAAATAACGTGGTCACCCTGATAGAGAAAGGGGCAGTGGCCTCCCCCCCCCCTCAATTATCTCAGTCTACTCGCTTTTCTGAGACGAGTAAGCGCTCCTGGTATTATGGTACCTTCATGATGGACAGACGTTTATCTGACATAGCTATTTGTACGTTACGTACGAATAACTGTACATTTGACGTGCCCCTCCCCCGCAAAAATGGCATACCTACTTTTTTGTATGGGAAATGACAGGCGTTGCCAGTCCGGTTGATTAAACAGTCAAAGTCCACAAAGGAGAATCAAATTGGTAATTTGACAAGGAAATGAAATAGAGGTCAGGACAATTTTGCCAAATTTTGCGTTGCCAATTAAATCAGATAGTACCACCTACATACGAAGGTAAACGAGATCGCCAGATGCTAGTGATTATCGCCGCCCACGGACACTTGCAACGCAAGAACTGTAAATGCGAGTACCCTCTTTTATTTTCAAGATTGGAAGGCCCAATCGACCCCTCTGAACACCTCTTTAGTCGGCAATATTGCTTGTCTGACAATTTTTTTACAAAATCGCGTTGTTCCGATATGTACAATTTATTTAGGCTATTGCCAGATAGCGTCCATAGGTACTTAATGTAGGTTTTATATTTCTTGTCAAAATTAGTCAACTTCTCAGTCATTTAGCCAGTAGTTAACATTTTTGCGACTTTAGAAACAGATTAGACCACGATTATGTCGTTAGTCTTCGAATGCCCCCTTTAGAATACATAGATAGAGATAAATAAGAGAGTCAAAGTTTCCTAGATTTTGATGGCACAAACGTGGCGTCGACTGTGAAAGTAAACATCTTAACTTCCTAGAAGTTGGACGTTCAAAATAACACTTTAAAGTTTGACAGTTCATTTGCATAGAAGATTTAACGTGGTTTGGCTCTAATGTATCACAAATTCTTATAAAATGTACGGTCCAGAATATTCTCTAAGATTATCGTTTGTGCTGTGTTGTCGTTGATTATCCTTCTTACACTGTAGAAATAGCTTAAAAAAGAACTAGACGGAGAGAACCTACGGAAATAGGTACCTTCCTAATATGCAATTTGTAGAGCCACGAAACCCCTCTAACAGCTGCCAGGAGCCCGGATTAATTAATAATAAATGTAGGGCACACTAACTAGAGAATGTCGTCGCTCTTCTAATTGAAAACCTTTTTTCGTAGCCAGCTCTTAATCCAAATAGTCTTCGATCAAGATTTAAACATATGTATATCTACGAGTACTATGGGTACTTACTTATATTTAAGTGTACTCACGACGATGAAACTTACATTGAAAAGTAATGACGGGCGCGCATTTTGACAAGCGATGGCCCATCCGTGGGCCCACTCATTGAAACCCCAGCGTACGGAGTCACATGTGCGTTGCCATGTGGATGAGGTATCTACTCAGTTAGTATCCAGGTTGACTTGAAGCTTGTGCCATTATCGTTTTGAAAAGCTAGAAACCGATGAAATTATAAGTGCATTTTTGTTTAAGTAACAAAAACCAATTACAATGAGAAAGGATGGAAGCCTACCATTTAAACCTTAAGGTGTTGCTAATCTTCATACTCATATTATGTTATTGTTAGCCTTGTATTGCTGTCCTACGGTAACGTGCGTAATCATCATCTTGAAACTGAAACTAGATATATTCGCATCAACCAAAACAAATCAGAACCGCGCAAGCATGATGTAACGCAGCCAGGGTTCCGGCCGGTTGCTCCACACATGTTCGATCGTACGTTTTGATTCGCCGATGCGTGCCAGACGTGTCGGTGTCGTCTTACCACTGTCTAAGTGTTGGTGTCTAATTCACAAGCCATCTTTTGTGATTGTGAGTCTGTTGCTACTATACCTTGACTCTCAGCTTAGTACGGAGTCATAGGCGATCACAGGTCACAGTTTTACTGGTTGTTCTTAAGCGATGTGCATGGAGTGATGAAGTGATGGTAGTAATAACTCTGAGGTTTCACACGAACTGTCGCTGGTGTTGAAGCCACTTGAAGCTGAGCTGTGAGCTGGAATCCTTTGATCCTCATCCGGAGTAGGAATCGTAATGTGTCGTAGGTACTTCAGTGGTGGCCGTTGAACCACCAAGGAACATGTTTTTACACATAAGTAAGTATACTTGTGGAGCGTTAGTGGCCCAGCGGTAAGAGCATGTGACTTTGAATTCGAAGGTCGCGGGTTCAAACCCGCGCTCGTACCGTACCGTAATGTTTTTAAGACGAAAAACATCGTGAGGAAGACGGTATAATCCCGATATGGCCTAGTTTACCTTCTGGGTTGGAATGTCAGATGGCAGGCTTTCGATAAACTAGCGCCTACGCCAAATCTTGGGATTCGTTGCTAAAGCGGACCCCAGACTCCCTGAGCCGTGACAAAAAACGCTAAGATAAAGAAATAAATATAAATAACCACTTAAATGCATTGCATCATACAATAGATCGGGTAAAAACATAAGCAGGTACCTTTCTCATTATACATTTTTGATGTCATTAAGGATATACGAGAATGTATCCAATATACAAATACATATAAGTACACCTCTTCCTACTCGACAAGCTCAAAGCAAGCCCATCTTCGAAAGACTGCTCCGCAAGCATCTTCTTACAGAAGAGTCTGCGTAATTTCCTCCGTCCTTAAGGTATATAAGATAAGATAAAAGATAAAAAAAGTACTTTATTGCATTAACAACTTAGGTACAATAATTAATTTAGCCGAGGGCTATGCATAGCAGTGAGTGTACAGGAGTTGCAGGGGTCCCCGCACTAGGCAAGGCCTTTATCGCGGGAGACCAGTTTTAACAGCGGTGTCATGCCTTAAACTAAAATAAGGTATAATAAGGTATTTATATAAGGTATAATTTATTTTTTCATATCCATGCATTTTGGACCGAAACCATGGATTTTATTTTATGGAGCATTACACCCTGAAACTTATTTTGATAATGAAAATGCATGTTATACCAATAAAAAACTAAAATAAGTACCTCCTGCCCTTTTTCAACTCTGCCACCGCCCACCACCACTGCCATCTGTCTTAAACTGCATTAAATATAAATAAATAATAAATATGGATTCTGGAATTCATTAAAGATGTTATATTTATACGCATAATAAATCCCTTGTTTTGCAAGTAGGTATAAAAGGTTTGCATTGATGACAGCCACAACACCATTGGATAGGATTACACAAACAGAAAAAACTGGGGCAAATTAAAGCGTAAAATTGAGCATGCTACCGCCCGCCTAAGTAATTAATACGTACCCCATGTCAGGCCGGTCACAAAAACCCGACAGAGTAAGACGTTCCCTTTGCTTACCGAGTACTCATCTAGCCCTGCCGGGCATGGATGTCAGTTAAAGATAGTTCTATACGTCCTCCCTAGCCTAGTTGGTAGTGACACTAGTGACACCGCCTATGAAGCTGGAGGTCCCGGATTCGAATCCTGGTAAGGGCATTTATGAGTGTGTTTGACACGAATATGTGTTCCCGACTTATGGACATTTACTATGTGTATCATGTGTATATTTATCTATAAAAATACATATATTAATATACCTACATACGTTACGTATTTACGTACAGTCAACCAATTGGAACACTAGGCCACTCTAGAACCATGTCAAAATGACAAGCAGTAAGAGATTTCAAACAATCTGATTTATAGCGTCACTATGACATAGTCCTAGAGTGGCCTAGGGTTCCAATTGGTTGACTGTACAGCGTCACCTCCATTTTACAAGATTTGCTTAATTTGGGACCATTTTGGGACTTGGACTTGAGACAAATATTTATTTATTTATATTTATATATATATATATATATATATGGTGACATTGCCTACTGACAGTAGGTACAAGTAAAACGTATTATCTATAATGTACGTACAGTGCCAGAACCATAAAACACACCATCTTATGCAAGTTATTAAGTGGTTTGTTATCGAGTTGAGATAGTTGCGTAAAAGTTTTTTAAGAACATCGCAGAGGTATCATTTTACTCTATAGGTAGTGCCCCAGCTCAAATTAATGTAGGTCTATATTAGTCGACAATTCGAAATACATAAGCAAAACATTCGGTGGTTTTGTAAAATCCTGAATTGTTAAACCGAACTAGCTACTTACCGCGCGTAGCTTTTTTAAAGTAGACATACTTATAATAAATTTGGCCAGGGACACGTTCATAAAAACTGGCTTCACGATCGTCATGTCAGGAGCTACCACCAAAAAAGGTCAAACCGAGCCCAAGTATCGGTGTCTCAGTTCTCGCGTGTAACGCGACCCCTTTGCGCACGCGCCGCGCGCCCCATTTGCACTCAATCTTCATTCTGCATCTCGATGCACCATTACCGATTCATAACAACCTCTTTTTTTGACGCTTGTTTTTGTTGAAGCGCCAAATCTGGGAAATTTATCATCGCGTCGGAACATTTAGCTTTGCTTGATTTGCTGAAATTCATTAGATATCTTGGTATACATCGAGCTTCTTAGAATAAATTAGATATATGTGCTAATTTACCTAGAAGGTATACGAATGCATCATAAAGGAAAATTGAGGGAATATTATTTTGTTCACTAATCAATACATTTTGTCAAATAGGTATCTTTACAATTTTTTTCTGAACATTTAGGGTGGTATCCCTAATTTTAATCGTTTGAAAAAATACTACAAAAATATTTTCTTGAAGAAAATATTATTATCATTCGGCCAATCTCTTCAAAGTAGCTGTAGCATCTATTATAAAACATATTACGGCCTCCTAGCCTAGTTGGTAGTGACACTGCCTACGAAGCAGGAGGTCGCGGGTTCGAATCCTGGTCAGGGCATTTATTTGTGTGTTTATCACGAATATTTGTTCCTGAGTTATGGATGTTTTCTATGTATTTAAGTATTTATATGTATGTGTCTATTATATATATCGTCGTCGCCTAGTACCCACAACACAAGCCTTATTGAGCTTACCGTGGGACTAGGTCGATTTGTGTAAGATTGTCCCATAACATTTATTTATATATTTTATATTAGATAGGTGATCAAAAATAAAAAGTACAGGATGTTTGGTCCGTTGTGCCTCAATCGTTATCGCGCCAAATTAAAATTGGGGATAGTAGAGGTCATGCTCTATCTAACTAAACACGCCCTCTAAAATTTTTTGGGCCCACGTGTATTTTTTTATAATTTTTTTTTAGTTTTTGAAAATATTAGAACCGGATCGTTTAAACTTTAATTTTTTGAATTAAGAGGTTGAGACATAAAATGTTTCATATACCCACATATCATTAGCTCTCAATAATGCGTTCAAAAATCACATATAAAGGCCCCCATAATAATAAACTTTTTTGTTAAAACAAATTTCTTATCTGTGATAATGTTATTAATTATTATAGCTAAATAATATTATCGTTTTCAGTAATATTATTTTTGTTCAAATTTCGAACACATCTGACGCAAGAAAATTTGTTTTGACCTCTATTCTTATATCAGTCGAGATGACGTTTAGTTTGAAACGAATTGTCAATTGCATACAATGACGCACGCAAGTCGCACGTTATTTTAAAATCGAACGATATGAAAATAGGGGCGAACTCTAGTTTATCTCTGAGTTTAAAAAATAAACCACGTTCTTGAAATTGTTTTACAAAAATGTGTGTTTTTATTCTCTTTCTAATGATGTACGAGTACAATAATCTCATTAAACCTTTCGTGGACTTAATTTTTGGCCGGTATTTGTAGCGCACGCAACAGGTCAATTATCGTTGTGCAAACATTGACGCTTCTTTAATGAAATCTCCTTTATCTTGTAACAAGAGCGGGTTTCTTTTTTTGACGACAAGGGTTGCAGATTGCGAAGTTGTAATGTTTACCTTCGCAATATGCAATTCAATATGACCGCCGTGACCAACAGTAATTTTCCAAGCGAAAAACAAAGCATCCATCCATCATTATCACCGGCGATACATCAATAAGACAAATCAATAATGTCCCGAAGACTGCACAGCTCGCGATAGCCTGCCCTCATTAGTGGGTCGCGAAAAATGAGAGTGATAAGATAGGGGGAGCACAAGGAGGCCTTGTGTGGGGGCGGAAGCGGCGGTCGGACTACTGGATAATGCTTCCAAGAATTCTGCTGCTATATCTATGCACTGCATGCATATGCGGCTCTCGATTTTTTTTTCTAAATACTCATAAAGTGGAACCTCGATTATCCGACCCCACAATTATCATTATCTGAACGCTAATTTGGTTTATCTGAACGCACTCGATACTTACTACGTTTTATCGTCCGTCAATTCAAATTTCAGACTGCAGAAATTTTAAGCACAATATAAGATTTTTCCAAGTGATATTTTTTAAATTTAATGTTATGTGCGTCGAATTTAATGACATACTGTACCTACTGTTTTTATAATAAAAGGTGTTGTGTTTGTTAGATCTAGTCCCACAACACCCAGATTTAGATTATCCGAACTAGTATCGGTCCCAATTAGTTCGGATCAAGGATGACTTACACTAGGACGGGACGGGACGGGGCGGGACGGGACGGGGCGGGACGGGACGATCTGTCAATGTCTATAGAAAGAATCACGTGATAACTCGGAGCTCTCGGATGTCACGTGACGCTTTCTATAGAAACTGACAGATCGTCCCGTTCCGCCCCGTCCCGTCCCGTTCTAGTGCGAGTCATTCCTTATCGAGGCTCTACTGTATCGGAAATTGCGACTGTACCCAGTATATTATGGTTTATAGTTTGGCCAGAATGTCTTCTCATCGCATTTTCACAGTTATAACCATACTTTCATTTTCTCACATAGTAGGTACCTATTTCTAATATACTCTTGCTGACAAAACTGGTTTATAAATATAACACGACATTAAGCTACATTTTCTCCCAATTATAATTGTCATCATTATCATCATCATGTTCTTTTTACCAGATGTCGTAATGTAGATGTCGCACGCGCGATCCCCACTAGATCGTCAGTTATATTCTTGTTGGAGGCCTTCCCACGCTGCAACGTACGAGATAGCCATTCGAGAACTTTTCTGCCCCAGCGACGTTCAGTTCTATGAGCAAGTTGCCAGGCCATCACTTTGAAAATCTAAGCTACCTTAGACTAATATCACAGCGTAAGGAAGGATGTATTCTATACAGTGGATTAACTCCGCCGACATCTGGGTCATCGATGGGGGGCGCGCGGGGAAGGAGGCGGGGAGGAAATGCCGCCGAATTTTCATACAAATTCGGCGGTCTATTTTAAGGGGTGTAAAATGGAAATTAGTTTGCCAATCAGACTGTAATACCTTTCGCATAGTTTTTGACAACCCTGAGCCTCAGCACGACCATCGAGCCGAGCCGCTGGCCGTGTATGAAGTTACCTCACTGTATGGAATACATCCCTACGCTGTGCTAATATTATTAGTGTGCTGTCATGGAAACCTATACGATTTGATAGTTCGCGGACTAATAATATTGATCTAATATCGTCCAAGAAATGGGCCCCTGATGGCGACTATGCCATGAAATTTCCATATAATAGCACCTCCACACAAACCATGATGGGCGCGATAAGGGACGCAGTAATTCGTTAGAGGCAATACGCAATATTGCCATCTCGTTCTGCTGCATATCTACGTCCCGTATAATGGCCCATGATGGCTCACTGTGTAGGGGGGCCATCATATATTAACCATCTGCTCTAGAAGGACAGTTATAGTCAGACAAGCAATCGAACGCAGTAACCACTTTTAATGTTGATGCCCTTTGACCCTTTGGTATATACGGTCTTTTTCTTACGCTAGTATTACCACCCCGATAAAAAACCGGCCAAGTGCGAGTCGGACTCGCGCACCGAGGGTTCCGTACAAACACCGGTTTCTGTACATTGAGTTGCAACTGCACCTATTTGACAAAATTTGACGTCAGTCCAATGTATCGACAGATTGGGTCACTCGTTAACATTAGCACGGCAATAGAGTCAGTATGCGAGTTTGTTAAAATTGTTCCTGAATATCTTTTTATTACGTAAACAGTTTTTTTTTACTTTATTTAAAAGACGGTACTTACAGCGTAATATCATAGAAATTTAAAAAAAAATACAATGTAAGGCGGTTAAATTTCAAATTTACTTCAGAAAAGTTTTTCTTTTATTTTAATAAAATTGATTAAGATAGGGTCAATATTATATTTTCCTGTACTTAATATTTATGATAATGTTAACGTTGTGTAACAATTTCAGATTTCCTTCGGACCTTTGTAAACTTCGGTATTTTTTTTACATTTTCGTTTATAAATCAAAAAACTAAACTGTAAAAAAAATTGTTTTAGAATGTACAAGCCCTTTAAAGTGATATCCCATTTTTGCCCCCTCTTTTATCGGACATTTTTCAATCAAAATAAACAGTCCTCCCTAAATGTGTCTGGGTTAACCTTTTTTATAACTATTCCCAATTTCATATCGGTAGCTTTAGTAGTTCTCGAGATATTTAACGATGTTGCAGACGGACAGACAGACAGACTGAGTCGCACCATAAGGGTTCCTTTTTTACCATTTTGGTATGGAACCCTAAAAAGGGATGGATTTAGTTTTTTTGTCCTACTGTTACTGCGATTATCAGATGCTGACTATAATAATATTACCTATTTAATTTGTTCATACAGACATACCTGAGTATCGATTGAGTTGAAATTCTTTCCACGTAAATTGAAGCAAGACATGTTGTAATAATCTGTTTATTTGTTTTGAATAAAATTTAACAATAGTAATGTTGACTTATATAGCTATTTTAAATAAACTAAAGTAACTGCTTTGAGAATCAATTAACAATATTGGCAATTATGGGAAATTAGTTTCACAAAAGAAAATTTGAGAATTATTATGCCTTGGGAAGTTTGTTGCCTGTTATACAAGGTAGGTATAAAGTGTTATCTTTCATGTTTACCTGTGGCGCTACTCTACATTGCTTTTGACAAATCATGACGTTGCAAATATTTTGAGAAGCTGCTTATGCCCGCTGGGGTCATTAATAACTTAATTAATAATGCAGTTTGAACATCACAGCAAGCATATAGTTGTCATGTCACAAGTAATCAAAAAACTATCTTCTCTTCTCTAGGTTCTATGAATATTTTGTAGAGTAAAAAGGCGAAATACAGCGATGTATGTACCTATGTAGATACGTGCCTTACAGTCGTATATATTTATACAACTACTTATAATTACACAACTTTCAGTTACACTATTTAATCACAAATTATAACTTACTTACCTAATCAATATGAATTATAAAATAATTACAAATTAACTTAGACTAGGAACCTATTAGGAGTTTAATTAACTTTGGAATCAAAGGAATATCTAGATTTAATACAAGTATAGCATTAACAAACACGTTAAGTGGCTAGAAGTAAGTATTTAAAATTCAAGTTTCGAGAAAAAAATTATTAAAAATTCGCAAGTAGATTTGTAAAAGAGTGAAGCTATCTAGAGTAGCATTCTACTATTACTACTAATCTGATTGGATATTGATTTGATATTAATCGTATAACATATGCACTAAACGTAATATCAATTCAATATTAAATAAAGATTTGAAAGAATTCCTCTCATTGCCGCTTGATTGTTTAAATATTTTTGTGTTGCGCTTTGATAAGACGTGCATTTCCAAGGAAAGCATGTGGCGGCGAGGCGCAACTGTGTCAAGTGACCTATATCTAAACGAGAAAAAATTATAAGTCCTATTTAACACAGCTAAACGGACTTATGGATGTGGGTATTGCACCCAGTCGCATGGCGGGTAGAGATTCGGGGGCGCAGGGTAGATGGCGGGCGTGTGGTGCGCGTGGGCAACGTAGCGGGGCTGCAGCTCGTGGTATTCAGCCGAGTGCGACGTGTGCGTCGGTTTCAGGTACTGGTCTAACTCTGCGCCATCCGGGGGCCCGTCTTCTAGCAACCCTCCGTCCACTTCTATTCTAGAAAAATCGATCTGTGATCTTTCCAAGGACGGTTCGCGCTTGAGTCTCGGCGGCGCCGCCGGCGGAGGTTTGCGACGTCGCGGCTGATACTTGTAGTCTGGATACTCGAGCTTGTGCTGCGTCCTCAGTTTGTCAGCTTCCTTTACAAACGGTAACTTCTCGTCTTCACTCAGACTTCTGCAACAAATTAATACTCTATTAAATCCCGTTTAATTATGTTTGATAATGGGCCGCGAGGTATAAGAATGGTCAAGAATGCTGAATCACTGCGAGGAGATGGCGATGGTATCTCTCGGCGGGACTATTTCCAGATGCGCCGGTCGCCGCTAATGTGCCGTGACTCGTGAGGCGCAGACCGCGCTCGCGCAGTCGCTTCGACCATGCTCACCAGCATCTAGCTTAGACTTAGGTACCTATATATTAACCTACCTACATATTAAGTACACTATTTTTTTAAAGATAGTATGTGCTAGGATTTATTAATTTTTTTTTTCAAAAATATTGATGTAGCGATAACTATAAGGCGGTTGAGTGCGAAGTGGGAAAAGAGTCGGCAACACATAGCGTAGGTACTGTCTGAACATTCAGGAAATTCAGACAAATGTAACCTGCATGTCTACTCGTAAAGTTTTCCTTACAGAGCAAATACATTTTCATGTCACCAAAACTACTTATAAGCAGGTACAAATATACTTTATATTGACAAAAAAAATTAGGTTCTTGTTACCTATGCTATGGAAATGTTCTCGAATATTGGAATAAAAAAATATACTTGAATTATATTTCTTATGATTATAACAATTCCTTCTACAGTTTCAGGCAGTTTCAGCAGAAACAAGAATTACATAAGGCCCGCGTACAATTTTATCTTTTATCTACATTCTTCAAGAAATAGAAAATATTTGGGAACTTGTGCGGTGACCGTGTTACTGCCGTCTGGGCGAGTGTCTGCAACTGTTATAATTAGTCCCATAGTGATAATTTATGGCATGCTGGATTTGAAAAATAGACTCGACTGCTCATGATTTAAGTCTAGACATGTAGCAATGGTAAATCGCACACCTAGTTATCATTCATCGTAATACCTAACCTAATTTTAAGGCGATTAAGGAACCCAAGATGTTAGTATCTTGTTGGTTCAATAAATGCGTCGAAGGTAAATTTTCAAATCAACATACGCGGTTAAGTCCCATTTTATATGAGTTATTAGAAGTTAAGTAAAGTCTGTCTGTCTACCAATCTCATATTATATCACACTATATGTACAAGATAACATTCCTCAATTTGTATAAAGTAATGAATTATCTTAATGCCTCCACATTCCAGTTTAAAAACAAACAGATGATTACTCAGAAATGTAAGATCGCGGGAACCGTTGACCTTGCTAATCTCGACCGCGATCCGTCGCCCGATGACAGTCGAGAGCCGACCAATCACAACACAGCAATCAGACTCTTTTCACCGACTATTTTCTTTGATGATAGAGAGTTTGCCCTTATCGATGTCAAAATACTGGCCGAATCATCGTCCGGGCTTCAATGGCTAAAAAGGGTTAAGTGTTAGCCCCTTGATGTTATATTTCGCTGTTCAAAATATGCACTGTGTAGGTAATGCGCGGGTGGTCAATAGAAGTGTAGTTTATTGGTGTCAGGCTGCATGTGCGGTTAAAATTGAACCGTCCGTGTAAAACAGGTGTCCTCCCACGTTAGATCTTACATGCTTAAGCTTTGTTGTTGGGTGTGTCTAAAAGGATTTAGGAGGAAGTACCTTACATAAGTAGTTATTAATTTGTAGATTGTAGATATGGAGAGTTTTCTAGCAGTTCTACGTGGGTTAGTAAAAATACTTACACCTAGTTGTTTAGTGACTAGTTTTAGATTTTGGTGAGATATTTTGTGCATTTGAATAGCTTAGTTTTAACGGCTCTAAAAGATCTTATAAGTAATAGAGTTTTTAACCTTAAAACTTTAACTGCTCAAACAATTTTGATAATGGTTTTTGTGTAGATTGGTTATGATTCAGATCAAAAATCGGGTCAGATTAAGAAACTGTTTGAATATGACATATGTACATTAAAACAAACATTGAAAATAAATATTAGGTACCTATCTACATCTTTCGAGTGTGTTTGAGGTGAACTCAAACACACCACGATGTCAACGACTCCGCTACGACACCCAGTTTTTTCCTTTAATCCTTGAATAATTTCACTCTCCAATTGTGATATACGAGTACCTACACTACAGCTAGATACTAAAATACACGTTCGTTAAAAACGATGTCATCGCGATTGCAAAATTATCATTTCCGAATGGTTTCGATACAGTTTTCTATTAATCCGGACCTCCCGGGCCGTTAGAGATGGTATCTGGTGGCAGCGATAGTATTTTAATGAGTAAACAATCGATGCACGCGCGCCGCTGGGCGCCGCACGCGCACGCTCCGGTCCCCTTACAGCCGATTCTCGGTCATTTCGGGCTACAAATGTTGACAGGAATTTTACTAGGTAATTGCCAAATATTTCTGGTCCAACTAGGCAACTACAATTGTTTGTAGATTAGTCTATTAAATTATCTGTGAGTCTCTGAAAATAACTCTGGAGATGCCACAGGAGAGCGAAGCTGCTGTGGGCTGGCAGATTCCTCTCTTTAAACACATCAGCTACTATCCTCAGTCGCACCTAACCTATTAATCCAGGCATGTCACAGAGGCAATTTTTCTATTATGTATAGGTTTCTGTTACATTATTATTTTTTATGTTTAGTTTTAATTATTTTTTACTATGCAATTGTAAATCATGAATTAAATCATTTATTATTATTATAAAGGTTTTTTGATTCATGTTTTTAAGTAGTCACACTACTATATATAAATTATAAATTGAAAGAGATGTCATATAAGTACTACAGAAAGACCAAGGCCCCCGGTCAGCAGGGCTGGCATCGCACCAGCGCCCTCCTGCTTTCGCGGCTTAAACATAAAAACGTTTAAAATATAAAAAGGATTGCATTTACTTAGGAAATTTCGCTGGCTGCCGTGATCGGGTAGCCCAGTAGTTATGCGTCTGCCGCGAAAGCAGGAGGTCGCTGGTTCGTTTCCAGGGGGCCTTGGTGTCTTTTTCTGTAGTATATGTCATATCTTTCAATGTATAATATTGCTTACTACTTACAAATACCTATCAAATTTTTTGGCTCGTCTCCACTTCAACTTCTATACTTCCCGAAACTCTTTGTATTTAATTGTTCCATCATTGAGTTCTTAAAAACTCCATTCGAAGTTTCCTTGATAGATTACTTATAGACCTATTGTATTGTTTACTTAGCTGCAGTAAACCGACGGCACTCAAGTTCTTGCTACGCCCATCAATATGTCGATACTCCGCTTTAGGACGTAAAGTTTGTCGCCGCCGTTTTAAATGTCGACTTATAAAAACATAAACTATATATACTACACAAATACATACATAAACTTAAACGTAAACTTTCATTTCGACAAACTTGAACGGAACGGAGATTAAATATCTACTTAGGATATGAATGGGTTAGCGCTATGGGAACAGAAAATGGAGTAATAGAGTCATGAAGTCTAAAAAAATATCATACATAACTATACGCGTACGTACGTATGTACGTAGGTACGAGTAAGTCTCGGTATCTCTGTTGGTAAAGTGGTATACAAACAAGTGCCGCCGGTTGTAACAAAAATTGAATACTCACTTCCAGATAGAGCTCAGCGACTTGCTGAGCCGACGTTGTGTAGGGACGGCCGCTGCTCGGACAGGCGCTGGCGCATGGCCTGCGCGAACACCATAAACGCGTTCATCGGCCGCTTCACATGCCGCTGGTCGTAACACATATGAATACTCACTTCCACATGGAGCCCAGTGACTTGCTGAGCTCGGCGTTGTGTAGGGCCGGCCGCTGCTCAGATAGGCGCCGGCGCATTGCCTGTGCAAACACCATGAACGCGTTCATAGGCCGCTTCACGTGGTGCCGTCGATTGTAGCTACCGCCTCTGTAACAAATGGGAATATGAGTTACTAGCAGATTCAGATTACCTTTATCCTCCCTATAATATTTACAAAGCAAAGAGGGACATAGATACTTTAAAAACGCGCAGTCGCTAACGCCTACGGTTACGTACAACTCATGGCATCGTATACACAGGTCATAACGTATTGAATGATGGAGCTAATACGCGGCAGATATTTTTTGTGTTTCATGCACAAGCACAAGACAGGTGTCCGGCATTGCAGTGATTAGTTGTATTTATATCAGTCAGTGAAGTAGGTACTCTAACTATAGTAACTACCTAATTATTATAGACCCATGTTAATATACTACCATTCTTTTTGCTCGTTTGAAAAAAACATTGACCATAGCGGCTTCATTTACCTATGTATTTTTTATGTTTATGTGATTAGTAACGACTTCACGAATATACCAAGTAATGGAGCTACATCATTTACTCGTACAGAAGGAATCGGCTATATACCCCAAAGTGTAGCCTCAAAGGCCAAAGCTATAAATAGTTGAAGTATAGACTCTAAACCACAAAAAGTTAATGTTGACATAAACAATACTAACGGCGCACTTGACGCGGCGCGCGCTCGGGCCCAAATTGCTCCGATATTGGTTCGCTTTCGGCGCGCGCGCGATAATGACTGGGTTACCGAACTTATTAAGTGGCGACGTCAAAAATAATACACAGAAATCTTCACCGAAAACAAAATTGAAGTAAATACTGGTGTATCGACCAGCTTGTGTGGGTACCTAGGTATCATGTAAAACATGTGCGTTCAATTATTTTATGCCTAAGATAAAGTCAAAATATTGGTGTGGATTAGGTACAGTTGACGTCTGATGGTGCTCAGATATACCATACCATTCACAATACGAGATTGATAACATTTATTTTCGAAATTAAGTCAGCATTTTTCAGTTCAGAACCCTGGATTGTAAATAATACTTAGATATGAGCTGCTAATCCAGAGCTAAACGTTTTTAAGTATGATATTTGACAGCTAACTCCGGGTTAAGTTGGCTAATCCAGGTTGGCGCTAGTCGCTCAAAGTAATTTAAATGGTGACTGCTTCATAACCGTCATATTCAAGGGTTTTAAAGAAATAATTAAGGATGACTCACCTTAGCACGGGACGGGACGGGACGGGAAAATCTGTCAATTTCTATAGAAAGAATCACGTGATAGCTCGGAGCCCTAAGATGTCACGTGACGCTTTCTATATAAATTGACAGATTTCCCCGTCTCATCCCGTTCTAGTGTGAGTCATCCTTTAGCTGTTATGTTTAGCTCTAAAAAATCTCAATTTCTGCTTATTTCTTTGTGCAACTTATTCAGTTTTAAAGAAGATTCAAGCAAACGGGATGTTTTTAAAGCTCCTTAATTTATTTCAATATATAAGTAGGTACCTCGCAGTACATAACTTATACACATTTAGTGATTTCGTTAAAACCAACCGTCTCCCGTCATTTTACGCTCATAAACAACTCTCGTTTTATTACATTTTTATTTTCTAGTGCCGTTCGGGTTTCCTCGCGATCTAAATGCTGACAATAAATTATGCTTTTTTCAAACACTGACACGCCACTAAAAGTCGATCGATTTCTAACGGATTACTCGGGAAGCAATATGAGTAGAAATAATTACGTCGCTTCGGCGAACCAAGGCGGTTTCCTTGTTTATTAGTGGGAACGGGTTCTAGCAACGCAGCAATATTAGAGGAACTTTATTTTATTACGCGTCTTTGGTTTCCACAGCTCAATCTGGTTGTGATTACGATAATGTGTTGGAAGCAAAACCAGCATTAGCTTTTGCTTTAAAGGTATAATTCTACTGAGTTAAAACACGCATGCGCGCAAGAGGGATACAACATAGGCAATGTTATTATTAGAAACACGTTTTCCAAAATGATATCCTATGATAGTGTTAAACAAGCTTTCTCTAAAACCAATTTGTTTTTGTTTAATGTTTAACCATTTTTCAGGGTATTTAAAAAAAGGATTTACGTATAGGTATTTACAATATGGAAATAATTAAATTAAATTTATAAAATCCTGCTAAAAATCTACAAATGTTAGTCGGGTCGTGGTTGTCCCCCACACCAACCTTTGGTGTTGAACAAAAAAACCTATGGTACATCCTTAAAGTTAGTAGTCCATTACATGGTACCTAACAATGAAAAGTGGGATTGTGACATGGACAAACGAAAGTGCTTTCTGTGCCACAACTATTGATGGTTCCCTAGTACCATTCCTTTTCGAATCATTACAATAAGTTTATGACTTAAGAGTTATAATTGGTCGAGTAGAGACGCAAGAGTAGCCCTACCGCGCTGTGCCATCTGGTTAGTAACATCTCCGGCACTGACAATCACAGATCTTAAGTGCACACAATACGCTTGCCATGCAGCAAACGCATGTTTCATTCGATACTTACATTTATGACACCATTTTCATCTGCGTTTACATTACTTGAACAGAACAAAACTTAATTTCAAATATATAAAAAATCTCTAAAAAAATCTAAAACCTAATCTCAAAAAAAATATGTGTAACAGCTTCATCTAGCGACTTAAACCCTGTATAAGGCCGATATTACATCAGCATTTAACTATAACCATAGATGTAGATCTATGATCATATCATACTGTCATAGGCTGTCATAGGTCCGCTCTATTTGACCATTGACTAATATCGGCCTAAGAACCACCCCTAATGTAACTATCGTGTAATCTTTTCCGAAAACCGCCATCAAAGTGGGCTAAGCCGTTTTGGAATTATAAGGGCAGATTCAGGTGTAGTTTATCGAAACGGATCCATGCTCAAAAAATTTACATTGAGATAGATGACTTTTGCTTTTGACAGAAAGTTCACATTTTTTTAGGTAAGTATACCCGGGCCATTCTCCTTTTTTACCGAAAAGGAAACGCCATTTCCTCGATTTTTCGGATTTTTGATCATGTATAAAATGAGGGTTTAAGGATGACTCACACTAGCACGGGACGGGACGGGAAAATCTGTCAATTTCAATAGAAAGAATCACGTGATAGCTCGGAGCCCTCGGAGGTCACGTGACGTTTTCTATAGAAACTGACAGTTCGGCCCGGCCCGGGCGCGTCACGTCCCGGCCCATTTTAGTGTGAGTCATCCTTAACCCACTACACGGTTAATGTAAATCACATTACGTTTTATTTGTTCCCCAGTTAATTTTGATTATACTCTAATTTCAAAAGCTCTTAAACTCATAATTGAATGCCTGACAAAAAGTTTTATTATAGCCGAGCAATGATTTACTGCCATATTTCACAGTCGTCTCGTCTATACATCTGTAACCTTAATGGGTTATATTTTAAATATTTGAATGTGAACACTAGTTTTTATTTGAGGATTGTACTTCGCATGTGCTGGCTATGATTTGAGCACTAAGTAAAGACACGTGTGCTGAAAAAAATAAGGTCACGATATGGTTTCAACGGGTATTGATGACCCTTTTTAGAACGGTTGTGAAATTTGTGTAGTGAATGTTGAAAATGAAGTGAAACTTGAATAATAATATTTTAAGGTATTTAAAAAATTTATTAACTGACAATGTCTTTACAAAATCGCATTCTTCCAATTATGTAAATATAGTTATATGTAGAGAGAGTTTGATTTGTTCTTAAAATTCGTATAGGTAGGTAAAACAAAAATAAAACGTTTAAAAAAAATCATTAAGGCAATGCATCACTAAAGTGAAGGAATGTCACAAACATTAATTGGCAAGCAATTGTGTGCTTGGATGCCAACATTATCGCATTTTATTTGCTTAGAAAAAACGAGGGGAGGTACCCTGTATGATTCATAAAACTTCTGGATTCTATTCCGTAAGTTATTAGATTATTCTGTTAGATGATTAAAATGCAAAAAATAGCTGAGATACATTAAATTAACCCTAACTAGCGTAGGTTGGCTTCTGGCTCCATTTTCACAACCAGCCTTTTTGAGCTTACTGTGGGATATCGATTTTTATAAAAGTATGCCACAATATTTTTTTATTACTCATTTTACAAGCTTTAACAATGTCAAATGTATACCAGTGTATTAGTTACTGTAACCTAAACTATATTTTAGGAATACGACACTTGACTCGTGCCACGTTACTTAATTATGTTAAGTAGGTAAGTACCTACTCGTATCGTAACGTTGTTTTGGTGCCCCTTTTAACTATTACAATTCCAAGCTTTGTTTTTAAAAGCTCAGCTCGCCTATGACACGTAGCCACCTATTGGAAACTGATTAATCACTACAAACAATTATAATAGTTCAGCTTTTGTTCCTAGAAGCTATAACTAACATTTTAACAAGTTGGTGAAGTCTTATTATGTAGGTAGGTACCTAGAGCCTCTGATTTCAATATTTTTTATATAAGTTATCATCAATAATGTAATGGCAAATGGATTTTTCTTAAATAAGTTTTGAAAATCTGGGTATATCTATGCCTATAAGTCGCATCTTCTTCTTCGGCATCACATATCATGTAAATTCCGAGAAGTCGAGAAAGTCCGTTCTGTTTAAGGAATGCCCCGTGAACGAAGCAAGCAAGTAAAGGCAACCATATAGGTCAGTAAATTTTACTGCTTGTTTTCCAAACACATTTTTTTATTTTCAGAATCTATGCTAGTTGACATGACCACGCTTTGAGCTATCGTAAATGGCCGAGGAAGTCATAAAAGTGAGTAACGTAGATAGCTGTCATCTGTGACGTCCCGCCCACACTATTTCTGCCTCCACTGATGCGCCGGCGTTTACTTGCAGCTACATAAATTTGCAAGCGTCAGAAAGTCAAGCTCCAAGCGGTTGCGTGCACTGGTTTTAATGTTACAAAGCTACGAGTAACGGCACTTAAACTAAACGCTTTGGATGATTCGATATTTTCAGCTGTTAGGGGTGACAATGTGTTCGGGGAAGTGGTGAGGATTAATTTGTTGCTTCGTATGTGGTCTTTAAACTCTCTAGTAGGTATTTTAAGGATGACTGACACCAATCCGATCCGATCCGATCCGGGACGATCTGTCAGTTTCTATAGAAATAATCACGTGATATAGCTCGGAGCCCTCGGATGTCACGTGACGTTTTCAATAGTAACTGACAGATCGTCTCGGATCGGATCGGATGGGTGTGAGTCATCCTTTATACCACCTTGGAACTATTAGGTATATACCAATATTAACCAAAGTTCTTGCCTTTGCCTTTGCCTCTACAGTTTTTCTACTTTTATTTTACATTACAAAAAAATCCGAAAAAACTGTTAATTGCGCAACAAAAATATATGTTACAGAGCTGGGCCTATACCACGAAAATCGAACGATTGCGGATTTGTATCTCCATCTTTGTCATACTTGCATATTGGAGTGACAAAGAGGTTTTCCCGTCAATGCCAATTTTCGATGTTCGTGGTAGGCCTGCTGAACTTTAAAAGCTTTCGTTGTTTTCTAGAATGGCATGTTCTATCACTAACCTAAATTTATGTTAATCTGTCACATGACATACTAAACAGATGGGCGATACTAAAGCCTCGCCCCTTCCATCACCAACTCCTGAAGTCTAAACATCCCTCTCAACCGCATTTATCTTTACAGTCGATGTAACCACAGCCATTAAACAATTAATAGCGCTGTAAAACGCGGCTGCCGCATTTGTAATCATTCTGGTACTTGAACATGGTTTATCAAATACTGAACTTTGTAATTACCACAAACTACCAGTTTATAAAGGTTGATAAATATCACCTGGCCACTGCTCAAGAGGCCTGGGAACAATTGTAATCTAAATAAGGGGGATGTGCTATCAAGTTATCGTACAGGAGTTTAACGCTTAATCAATAAATAAATACCTTTACGTATAGTACGAAGTAATTATAACTTAAGCTGCGTATAAAGGTTGACCTCCCCTTGTCACTGAGTGGATATATTGGATACCTACTCTAGAGTCCAGTCCTGGGAACAATTGTAATCTACATATTGGGGTTGTTATCTATAGGTATCGTATTGGAATTTAACGTTAAATAATCAATAAATACATTCGTAGTGAAGTAATGCGTAATATTATCATTTATCAGTGAAAACGAAAGGGTTGGCGTTCTCACAGGTCGTTATTTGCATTGTAATAATAGATATCTGCCGGTTGTATTTGATTAGCTTAAAGTCAGTGCTAAAGGAATTTCTACGACTACGAGAAGTTTATATCAGTTTTGACAGCGGTGAAATTGTATGAAAATGTTATTTATTTAAAGTTATTTTTTCTAGTCGTATATCTACTTTTCTCAGCATGCACTTTAAGTACACTTAGCCAATAATCAAATTTACGAAATAAGACTCATCGAAAAAGTTTCTTGCTCTCGAGTCCGTAATGCTTTCGCTATTTATGCATTTACTTGCCTGTCATTACTGATAGGTACCTACTTACTTAAGTACCTACGTATGTAATATATACACTAATAGATAAACCACCAGCATTGCGGACATTGGTCAACCTTGGAGCGACCCGTGTGATAAGCGAGATGAATTTCTGTTCGTGACACATGATTGGTTGATGCGTACCGGATGCAATTGGCCCTAATATATTAAGCGCTTACTTAAGTGTGTTTCTATTGGTGCGATTTAATTAAATGCCTAACCTGTGTCATCTTTGTCTGGCAAAGCAATTTTGCCAATGACAGTAGAAGTAATAGTACATTATTGCAGAGGCCGGGAAACCGAATTTCGTGGATGAGTATTTTTTGTCGGACGAAGCGAAGCTGAGTCCGACAAATTACATACGAATCCACGAAATTCTATTTCCGTCCGAGGCATATATAGTGCTTTTCTCCAAACATGAAAGGAAATAAAATGTATTCTTGCATAAGATTTGAAAGGAAAAATAAGGTTCCCGCCTAAACTTTCTTTTAATGCACGGTTGTGTTCATAAAAAAAGTCGAAATGTCTTTAGTTTTATTAAGCCGTATCTACACGACCTTGCACAGTGAGCCGTATGCAACTCGCGATAGAACGAGACAACCAAGCATTTGATCTCCTTCTCTCTAGAACTACTACACTACTACAAAGCCAGCCCAGGCGGGGCATTTTTAAGCACGATATGATCAGATTGATAATTTGATGTCAATCAGATTGTCTCGTCTGTGCAGACCGTTTGGTCGCGGCTAAAGTATATTTGGCTGTTTGCAATATTGATAGTCCAAATATTTATTTAAAAAGTAAAAAACAGTACAGTAATGGATTTTTCTCAAACATGCAATGAAATGTTGTTATAACGTTCGTTATAATAGGCTTCAAAGTACCACGTTTCAGGCGGGGCAACTGGAGAGACACGTAATGAAATTTCATACAAAATTGAAGGCCTAGGCCGGGAAGTAATATTTTTTTAATTTTATTCCTCATAAATGTGTGACACAGCAACATGGTTTTTAGCCATTATAACAGTTTCACTACTATGGTTCATGACGACATTCTGCCAGTTATGCCAGTAAGCCTATTAAAAAAAACAATAAATTATATATTCGAATATATTAAGTCGATACTTAATCGATATAGACATGAACATAACAAATAACACATTATAAATTTAAACATTAGCGGTAAAAGTGTCTACTCAAACCGTGCCGTTTTATTTCATGATAACATTCTGCCACAGTGCCTATTAAAAATAAATATAAGTAATGATATTTTGAAGTTTTATTTATATAAAATGGACATCGACATGAACATAAGTAACAACACGTTATTGCAAATTTACTCACACAAATATAGGTACATTCCAAATATTAAAATAAATTTAAACGTAAAAGCGTCTACTCAAACCGCGGGTGAAAAAACGCCTATGTAGTTTTTTAATAATTTTGGAGGTTAAGTTAAATAACTTTGATTCTTGTATTCTATTTCAATGGTTTTATTGTTCATTGTTATTTATTATAATAATGTTGTCGTCGAGTTTTGAAGCAGAAATTACTATTCATTGAGCCACACCAGAATTAAGTGCGAAATGCGAAAGTAAAATTGAATGGGCTCTAAATTAATTGATGGCGCAAATGACAAACGAGATGTCGGAAGGCATATGGCTACCCAAAATGCATGCGTGTTTAGTTAATATTACGATAACTGTTTAGACTAAATTGGTTTCTTGTTTAAGTGAGAACTGAGTCTGTCTATCTAAGGATAAGTAGAAATTACAAAAATTTGTAAAGAGGTTATAATTTTCATTGTCACAGAACAGGGACCGGCCCGCTATCCCTTATAAAGGGTTTTGTATGGGTTTTTAATAAGGCTTAACTCACCATACCCTTACGCGACAAAACCCTTTCATATTGCTTTTAAAGCCCTTATCTTAGCGGTAGCCCTTATGAGTAATCAATATCCCAATACCCTTATGAAACCCTTATGACTCGCTCACCAATACCTTGCATATTGGTTAGCCTTATAAAGGGCTACCCTTATAGTAAAGGCGAGCTAATTTAAACCGTCAACCTTGTGCATAAAACGCACATTTATTCGTACATGATAGCAAGCGATCGTCGTCAGCGGCGGCACTCTTTGATGTTCGCCCGCTTCTGAGTGATAGAAGCCGCAATAGATGAAATAAGGTTTAATTTTCAACCGACTTTTAAATTTCAAAAAGGAGGTGTTTCTCAATTCTTGTGTGTTATTTTTAGATGTTTGTTACCTCAGAACTCCGTCAATACTGAACCGATTTTAAAAATTCTTATTTTATCTGAATGTAGATAGTTCCAGCTTGGCCAAAATTAATTTCTGATGATGGGATCCATGAGGAACTGATGGAACTCCTCAAATTTGAAAGGCTCATGCATGATTATTTGGCTGTTTTCTTAAGGCCGTCCCCTATCCCAATGACCTCGGCGATTTGAGCTTTCTTCCCCTCCCGCTTCCTTTCCTCACCGGTTATACAATACGCCAATAAGCATAAGTCGTCACCTAGGAAGAGCTGCTTGTACTAGGACGCAACCCTATAAACTACTAGTGCCATCTTACACGACTGGCCCCCGTCGCCCGCGCAGGCATCTCGAGCCGGCGTTTTCGGAAAAATGCGTGTAATAGCTTTTTCTCGAAAAGTACAAAACCTATCCAAAAATCAGTAGATGCGTTTAAAGTAAACATAAATATATACTGCTTGTTTTAGTTTCTTGTACTTACGAAGCATAATAAGGGAGTAGATACAGATTTAAGGTAGAAAAAAGGGTTTACGGTTATTTTTTTTCTCTTGATGTATTATGTTTTTCGACAATTTAGTAGAACCAAATGTAGACCAAATACCTAGCTACATTATATATTTTTTTCAAGCGTTGTGCTTGGAGCCGAACAAAGCCTATTCACTTTAAAAACAGTGAAATATGCCGGGTAGCCCCTTAAGACACTCGAGCATATGTGTACGAAAACCATCATTTTTTTTTATGCTATAGGTGGCAAACGAGCAAACGAATCGCCTGATGGTAAGCGATTAACGTCGTCCATGGACACCCGCAACACCAGAGGTGTCGCAAGTGCGTTGCCGGCCTTTAAGGTGGGAGTACGCTCTTTTCTTGAAGGTTTGAAGGTCGTATCGGTCCGGAAACACCGCTGGCGACAGTTCGTTCCACAGTTTAGCTGTGCGAGGCAGGAAGTTTCGGGAAAAGCGCACAGTTGAGGACTGCCAACCATCTAAATGGTGAGAGTGGAAATATTGTCGCGTAGGGCGATGGCGGAAAGAAGCGGCAGGGATTAATCCGAACAATTCCTCGGAACACTCCCCATAATACATGCGATAGAAAATGCAGAGTGAGGCCACATCTCTACGCAGCGCCAAGGGATCAAGCCGATCAGAAATACGTTGGCAGTTGACAATTCGAGCAGCTCTCCGCGGTCTAGAGGAAGAAGCTGGTACTTTGGTGCCCCTGCCCAAAGATGAGAGCAGTATTCCATATGCGGGCGAACCTGCGCCTTATAAAGCTGTAGGCGATGGGCCGGCGTGAAATACTGCCTCGATCTATTGAGCACACCGAGCTTCTTCGAGGCCAATTTGGCCTTACCCTCTAGGTGGCCGCGGAACTGGACTTCACTCGAGATGTCAACGCCAAGGATTCCAATACTGGCTGTGGCAGATAGGGGAGTGCTCTCAAAACGAGGTGACGAAACGAACGGAAGTTTTTTTGCGGTGAACGCGCAAACCTGTGTCTTTGTAGGGTTAAAACGGACCAAATTAAGTCGACCCCAATCTGAGACTTCTTTTAGGGAGGTCTCAATTTCGGACACAAGTTTGTTCCGGCTCTCAATGACGTTTTCCCGGGAAATATTGGCGCGGCCGGTGTAGGAGGCATCACCCGTACTATCATCAGCATAACAATGAATGCCGCTAGTTTGCAACATGTCATTGATATGAAGGAGGAATAGCGTGGGTGATAGCACACAGCCTTGAGTGACACCAGCATTCACAGACATTGAGTCAGAGCATTCACCGTCAACTAGGACCTTAATGCTTCTGTCTGCTAGAAAACTGCTGACCCATTCTCATAATTTCCCGGGGAGCCCATAGGATGGAAGTTTCGAAAGAAGTGCTTTGTGCCGCGATCTTACGTTACGCGATCGAAGGCCTTCGCTACATTTAAACTAACTGCCAGTGCCTCACCTTTACTCTCTATCGCCTGTGCCCAGCAATGTGTCAGGTAAACTAAAAGATCACCAGCCGAACGACCCCTACGGAAACCGTATTGTTGGTCACTCGGCAGCTGGTGATCCTCTAGGTACCAGAGGAGCTGACGATTGATGATGGACTCCATAATCTTAGAGAAAAGGGAGGTTATAGCTATCGGCCTGTAGTCGGATGGATTTGAGCGGTCACCTTTTTTAGGGATCGGGTGCACCAAAGCTGACTTCCACGAAGTCAGGACTACGCCAGAAGAGTAGGAGAGCCGAAAATTGCTAATTTGCCTTTGAATATTGAGGTGTTTCCTAAATTCCTCATGGATTTCATCATCAGATTAGAACCAAGCTCTTATGGAACCAACTTGGAGGTAACTTTTATCTAACAAAAAAATAATTGTTCAAATTGGATGACGGAGCTCGGAGTTATCGGCTTATGTATCTAAAGTTCAACATGCCATCGCTGGTCTGCATCATGAGGCCTATCGTCCCAAATTTATGATTTTCGCAAGAAATTGCTTAATTTCCTTAAGAAAAGACCGCAATCACAAAACATGTGCCTTTAAAAAGGAGTTTCCTTAATTCCTCGCGGATCCCATTATTAGATCAGCACCAATATCCTACATCCTATATCTTGGAGGCAACTCTTTTCGACTAAAAAAAGACTGCTCAAATTGGACGTATCTGATGGATGTATCTGAAGTTCCACATGTCATCCCTGGTCCCCATCATCAGGTCTACCTGGCCAAATTTATGGTTTTCGCAAGAAATTGCTTCATTTACTTAAGAAAATACCGAAATTACCATAAATGTGCCTTTGAAAGTTAAGGAGTTCCCTTAATTCCTCATTAACCTCATTATCAGATCAGCACCGAATTGCTACCAGACCAATTTGGAGGTGACTCTTTTCTCACATAAAAATAATTGCTCAAATTGGACGACGGAGCTCGGAATTATCGGCTAATGTATCCTAAGTTCCACTTGTCATCCCTGGTCTCCATCATCAGGTCTACCTTACCAATTTATGGTTTTCGCATGAAATTCCTTCATTTATTTAAGAAAACACCGAAATCATCATACATGTGCATTTGAAAATTGAGGAGTTCCCTTAATTCCTCACGGATCTGATTTGAAATCGGAGGTAACCTTTCGTAAAAAAAACACCTAAATCGGATGATGGAGCTAGGAGTAATCGGTGAATATACATTTAAAAAATAATTTTAAAGAAAAAAAAACCGACTTCAATTGGACTTCCCGGTATAAGTTAAAGTAAGCGAACTATTGCTAATTTATGTTTTTATTTTGTTAAATTTTTCTCACATCGTATTTAAAACTTATTACTACCAGGGTTCAGCATCAGCTCCATCTTGTGAACTGCTCTCCTAATTGCTCGTTAACATGAGTCGATTAACGAAAACAGCACACGCGTATGTTTCACCAAACCCGAGTTCCATTAGGTACTGCCAGGGTTTAGCATCAGCTCCATCTTGTGAACTGCTCTCCTAATTGCTCGTTAACACGAATCAAATCATGAGAACATCAGTCGCCTATGTTGCACCAAACCTGAGTTCCACTAGGTATAATGCCAGGGTTCAGCACCAGCTCCATCTTGTGAACTGCTCTCCTAATTGCTCGTTAACACGAATCGAATCATGAAAACAGCACTCGCCTATGTTGCACCAAACCTGTGTTCCACTTGGTACTGCCAGGGTTCAGCATCAGCTCCATCTTGTGAACTGCCCTCTGAATTGCTCGTTAATATGAATCGAATCATGAAAACAGCACTCGCCTATGTTGCACCAAACCTGAGTTCCACTAGGTACTGCCAGGGTTCAGCATCAGCTCCATCTTGAGAACTGTTCCCCTAATTGATCGTTAATACGAGTTGAATGACGAAAACAGAACTCGTAAGTTTTACCAAACCTGAGTTCCATGAGGCCAATATAATAATAATAATGATAATGATGATATATGATATGATAGGATAATGGAGCATCAGCTCCATTAATTCCTCATGATGATAGATCATCGAAATATAATTAAAATCAAATAGGACTACCTCGAAGGCATTTCGTAAGAAACAAAAGATGAATGATACAGCTGGGGCCCGCGAATTATAGAGCAGTTCCTCTTTGACATCCGTGGTCGTCATCATCAGGTCTGCTCCACCAAACTGGTAGGATTTGTAAATAAATGCTCGAGTTTCTCAAGAAAATACGCAAACGACTATGCATGTGCCTTTCAAATTTGAGGAGTTCCCTCAGTTCCTCATGGATCCCATCATCAGAAATGGATTTTGAAAAAAACGGGACCAACCTGGAACCATCTACTTTAAGAAACCAAAAAAAATAATTAAATCGGTTCAGTAATGAAGGAGCTCTGAGGTAACATCCATTAAAAAAATAAATATAATAATAATAATAATTCAGCCGAATTGAGAACCTCCTCCTTTAGAATTATTGAAGTCGGTTGAAAATACAAACAGATGAATAGGTACATAACCGTCTCCGTCGAATTCTCGAAGTCGATTAAAAACATTCAAACAGCGCGAGTAGCGCGACGGATGACAGGAGGAGTTGGAAGAAAAACAGCGAATGTAAATGTAAACCAAAAATGTGCTACACCGAACGAAATAGTTACCTACTTAGAGCAGATACTCAATAACTGATGCTGATTGGCTGCCGCTGTTTGGCGGCATCCTCATAAAGAATGAAATTGCCAAAGGGAAAGCTTTATAAAAAGCGCTTAATTATAAGGGTAACCCTTATATAAGGGTAACAAGACGTATAGGTTAGCGGTAAGCAATTGCAAAGGGCTAGCTTTATTGTTCGGTCAGTATTTTGGTAAGGGCTAGTCAAATGTATGGGCTAGCTGTTCGAACGGCTAAGTCTTATTTTGGGTAAGTCGTTTTAAAGGGACGCCGTTTGAAAGGCTTTTAGCGAGGAAAGGGTTGTCCGGTCCCTGTCACAGAATAACAAGTGCTGTTCGTGTTTGGTACATTTTACATTGCGACATATTTATACATCATGAAATATTTAGGGATCATCTGTTTTATCGTTATAGACTAAATTCATGTTGGAATCACCACGAACTAAATAGCAATATTTGTGTTAGATATATTAATTCGTCAAGTCAACTTTTAGTTTTTCTAGAAATAAAACTATCATATTTTTGGAGATTTTTTTATTTATTTCATTGCATGTTTGAGAAAAGCACTATACATGCCTTGCCGTGAAAAGGGCTTTAACGGCTTCGTATGGTTACCCGGCCTCGCTAACGCTCGGCTCGTGTATATACATACTCACCCGTTAAGCCCTTCTTTCCCGGCGTCTGCAGTAATGTACTATTAGTACAACTTCCTGGCCGCTAAAACCGTAAAATAATGAATTCGATTTTTTTTAATTTTAGTCGGTACATAAGGAGGTTCTTTCCGTACCAATTTTGCTACATTAATGTGAACATACTTTAGAAAAAATACTTTCTTCACAAGTTTTAGGGGTACCATTACCTGTACCGTAATAGAGACATTATGTTTTTTTCTGTATTTATGTGTCAATGGCACATAACATAGATATATAATGAAATAAATCGATACCCAATCGGCCGAAAATAATGACGCCGGAGTTGCGGTACTTTTTCATATACATACCTGCCTAGTCTTGTTTGGAAAGTGACGTTTCATTAAGTGCCAACAGCCTATAAAGTTGTAACAGTGTTGGTAGTTCTGTGTATGAATTTGACACTTGATGCTTACCTCAGTAAGCTCTTTTTCGGTCGAAACATTTATCGTTTGTATCAACATCAATGCAAAATTGTTCGCTAATGTCATTCTGACCCACATTTTTTGACGCTTTTGTTATACTTTGTGTCTATTTCTTTTAATACCTAACTCAATGGCACATATACATAAGAAGGAGACTACGTACTAGGCATGTTTGTACTAGGTACCTAATTAGGTACCACGTTGTTAGTTATCGGTTGTCAATGCCGGCGATTTCTATGGCAGTCGTTATTGACAATAAAAAATAAAGTACCTATAGAACAAGTACTTATAGAGTTAGTGCGAAAAGAGTCGTAGAATTAATTAGTGTCAATACAAGCCATAACTCTTGCCTTTCACACAGACTCTACTTATTGTTTAAAAATTCTGTTATAAAGATAATTGATATGATATTGACGTAAACACATAGAACAATCTATTACAAAAAAAAATAAGTTACTAGGTTAATCCAAATATGTTTTATCCAAAGTCCTTCTTCTGGAATCCTCCCGGAAAAACAGTTTCTTCTCAAGAAGACAGGATAAATAATATTCTCAAGTGCTATTTGTCATGGCGATCGAATGCAGGCATGAGTTATCCTTGAGCAGTGATAATATGACGTTCAATTAGTGAGGGTGAAGCATGGGAACACATCTGTGTCCACATTGCTGATAACGTCCACTCGGCCTCGATGTGCGGTAGGAACGCTATCTATTTATTTACCTATTAGGTATTGAAGATGTTGTACATGTCAAGGGTAGCATAAAAGGGTAAAAGAGAAAATACTTTCAATACTTTGCTATATCAAAGAGGGACCTTGACCAAAATCAGCGGCTTCTAATGAGTAATAAACACGTTACAAACCTTTATAAAAAGTATCGAAAGCACTCGTTAGTGCTACGCTAGAGATCAGTTGGTAGAGTTTCAGCTCATGTGAAATCTGCACGCGAGCCATAGCTTTTGGGCTGCACTGTATTTTTATTAACAAAGCCATGTTATCGGGATTTTTTCAAAAAACACATCGATCGTCATTTTCACTTTGGTGTCTATCTTAATGTAATGTGCCACCCAATAATGTAATACATAAGTAATAGAGATAAGAGTGACGTTTTATTTACAATATTTTCATATATTTTATGTGTGTAAAATACACCGTTCCAGTCATACATCATGTACCCAGTAAACATCACCACTTCGCGAATATCGTTTAGCGGGCCGCGGTCAAATAAGTAGGGCTCCGGTAATGAAGAGCCTCGCTGGTGTTAATGTTGCCCGTGCGCATTACCGCGCGCACGCTAACCGCGCCGCCGCTCCGCCCAGATTACACTCTGTCAATATTTGGGGGTGCCCACACGCACCTACAAATTGTAAACCTTACGTAATGGTAAAATCTCGGCAAATAATGCGGAAAGGAGCTTTTGAGACACCGCTTCCTGAAACTTAGTCATCGTTTGGACTTTCAATTGGAGATTCGCTACTAAGTCGCGGTCTTGTGCCGGTCCGTTAAGGTGGTCGAGCTTTTAGTCAAAAATGGCACACATCTTGTCCCTACAAATAAGTGTGACGTTAAAAAGTTAAAGATTGAATGAAAATAATTATTTTATTGACAAACTTAAAATTTCTATTAGGCTCGGTCGATTTTTTTTATATCAAAAAGGAATATAATGTAAATGGAAATGACATGCTGCTAGAAGGTTCCTAGATGGTCGGTAACAAGCGCGTAGAAAGCGCTTGACTTCGGATTTTTACATAGTGATGCACACCGCTACACGCGTTGTTACAAATTTTCCCGTAAACTTATTACTTAAATCAGGACCATTCTCTCCGTAAAAGTTTCGAAAAACTACCACCTAAATCTATAAAATATGACAACTGACTTCCGATGACTCGGACAAGTCGGACATATTGCTTTCCGAGAACCAATTCGTGATTCACTTTGAAAAGAATAAATGATATAAGCCTATAGTTTGACCAGGGTCTGTTCTAATTCATTCATATTATTATTCATAGGCAGATAGAGTCATACTCATACTGCATTTGGTTGTGCTGCACTGCTCTTACGCATGTGATGCCACTTCGAAAAAGGGAGCATTCGAAAAAAGGGCATACTTACTTATATAATTGTTTTTAATCTACTGCGACATTTGGTATGTCAGGCTATATTAATTAGTCTCTCCCAATAATAATTAGTCTCCTCATTAGGAAGGTATTTCTTTATGTATTTCGGACGCTCGACTAATTCCGGTAATAAAATCTTTAAATTTAAATTTTATAATTTACTTACTTATTTTTAACTACTCAATAATTAAATTACTAGCTTATTAACTTTTGGAACCTTAAAGTTAATTCTCAGAGTAAGTAAGTATAAATTGCCAAAACAGGAAAAACAAGAAATGAAACTTTGTTGAAAAAAATTGAACTAAAATCAACTTAAAACATATACGTTCTCTAAAGCAAGATAATCCCAAGTTCACTGCTACACAGTAATGAAGTCGGTTGCGAAATGCCCTGCGCACACAGGGTGTTTCCGGGCGGCACCTGTGAGCCGCTGTTTGCGCCCCCACTTACAGGGGAGGCTACAATCACTGCGCACACGCCGGGCACACCGCGCCGCCGCCAAGGCTGGGATTAATCTTAGCTTTGATTGACAGAGCCGGAATCCGAACTGTTGTCATCAGTAGCGCATTTTGATAACATCAATATAATTATCAGTACCTAGATATAAGGGAGATGCGCTGCGTTTCATCAAGATCATCAAGATACAGATAAAATTGATATGAAGTAATACATTTCTAATGCAGTTCCAAACTCAAAAGCAAATGCCGTTATGCAGTGGTAGAGTACAGTCACCTGAAATAGTATCTTCCGCTATGAAAGTCGCAAAAATATGTGACACGCTCTTATGGTTGAACAAATAACACCGTGTCAGTTATTTTTGCATCGTAGCGGAAGATGCTATTGCAGGTGACTATACAGTCGTATTCAAAAGTGCTTGGACAATTTATGAATTAATTAATTTTGTTTTACCCCTCTAAGAAATCAATTTTTTTTTGTTTATGAACCTTTGAACGCGATTGTACCTACCTATAGTTCACGGTCGAGATCCCGGCAAGAAAAGATATTTTTATGATGGCCATAAATGCTTATAGTCTGACAGTAGATTAAAAAAACACTCTATATGCCTCCCTTTATGAGAACAGATCCACAAGGATCTGCCTGCGGAACAAATTTACTACCTTCAACAAACCTACTATAAATTTGTTCCTCAGGCATGCGTATTTTCTTATATACCTACCTACCTACCTACAGAATAGGTGCAATAGGAAAATTAAAAGCAACAACCACTTAGGATAATATTTACCAGTGATCTTGAAATGCTCAAACATGCGTTTATTGCGCCCGTATAATATGTGTTCATATATGTTGGGCACCTCAGAGTTGCCGACAGCATGGCGGTGCTAATCGCGCAGTAAACATAATACCTATAGGAATGTTTCCACTTGTTAATTAATTTAGCTGCCAGCACTCCTGTTACTTCGTTTAATTGAAACATTTGCTACAGAGCTTCGTATAATAATTGGTACCTAGGTAGAAAATTTTAAAACATTTTGTTATGCAGTGATTACATTTTTTTAAGACGTGTTTTTATAGGTATAATACGCAACCTCATGAAAAAAATGTTGAACTAAGTAACCTAAGTATAACCTAGTACTTACACCTAGTAGGTACCTTTAGTGTATTGTATTTTAAGTTTTATTATTAGGCTTAGAATTCATGTGTGATTTTTAACTTGTATTAAGACCAAAATATTGCACCTATTTTGGACAAATAAATGATTTTAGTATAACCTTAATTGTCAACCTGTATATTGCTGCTCCAAAATTGAGAAACTGATGAATGAAATTAGCAGAAAACAACGAAGATTCCCATACAATCAAATTTAGAATACATTTCCAGTCCGTTTGGTGCCATCGAACTGATAAACAATTTAGATTAGATTTTTTACCTTCAATGAACAGAAGTCGAAAGACATATTACAATTTTAAATGTTTTGACAAGGTACGACTCCTGATGAGGGGCCCAGAGGTTATGGGGCAGATAAGAACCCCACAATGGGAATGTTTGCGTAGCGCTATCACATGCGGAAATAAATCGGGGAGGCAGGAAGAAGATAAAAATCGTCACACGCCGCGGCCTACCCGAATAAAATTAGAACAAAATGTTTCCAGATCCCAGAAGTTTCGAACTAGTTTGATACAGGACTACAGGAGGCAAACGAGCAGATTCCCGTCGCCCGCGGACTCTCGCAACACCAGGGTGATTGCAAGTGCGTTGCCCGTGTTTTAGAAAAGTTGAGATGAGATTAAAGGCAGAACGAGGGTAAATATGCTCAGTGTAGGTTTCCATAGTTTACCGTCCGTCATATAAAAAATAAAGAGTGGCTAATGGATACTCGCCAAGTTCAAAATAATTTTTCTTGACAGTCTTCATAAAGCTCTAGTTTCATGATTTTTTTATATTTTTTGGACTTGCGGTTCAAAATTTAGAGGGACACACACACACACACACACACACACATGTTTTTTTCCTTCCAAAGTGATTATTTCCAAAAATATTCACTTTATCAAAAAATATTTTAGCAAACCCCTATTCTGGTTCAAATACCTATCCAACGGTACCTCACACTTTAGGGCTAAAACGAAAAAAAAAACACTTTACGTGTGTAGTACCGGAGTACCGTAAAAATAATTTTTCGATTTTTTAATTTACCGCTTTGACGGCATGATTGATATGTGTACCTATTCATATCAAATTACAGCTTTCTACTACTAACGGTCACTGAGCTAAGCCGCAGGCGGACGGACGGACGGACACACAGACATGGCAAAACTATAAGCGTTTCTAGTTGACTATACGTACGGAACCCTGAAAAGTCTTGCGAAAGTTTTTTCCTCGATACGATCTATATAACTGGACTAATGGCAATATTGGTGTTGGGTTGGGATTATATCAACTTGACAGCCATTTCTATATGTACTATTTTGTATTGTGTTGTGCTACAAAAACTAGCTGTAAGAAGGTATATAAATAATTGTCGTAAAAATGGAACATCGTTATTTTCTAGATTTAAAAATTAAATAAACATTTATTTTCGAAATATATACAGTAAGTGTAACTTACCTAACTATGAGCCTACTTCTACCTACCTTAAATCTAAAGTAGGTCTAGATTTGAGATTGAAGGATGTCCGATCCTTCATATTGTAGCAAATACTAATATACCTATGCATGTTATACACTGCATAGTATTAAGGTAATTGTAGGGGTACAAGAAAACTAATAACAAAAACTGAAATTTCTATTCATTTTTGTGCTTTTTTTTGAAGCTAAATAACATTTATTTTCAAAATATATACAGTAAGTGTAACTTACCTAACTACCTACCTCTACCTACCTTAAATCTGAAATAGGTCCTTGAGGCATTGTACCTAGGATGCTGGCGGCTTTTCCTCGTTGTATCGCAATGCTGATACGTTGTGCAAGAAAGCCACCAGCTCTTCGGTCACCAGTAACATCAACCAGACGTTTCGCGATTTCTACGAAAAACATGCGTGCGCTGGGAGCCCATGGACCAAGAGTTTCCACCCCGAATGGTACAAAAAGGTACTCTCTGCCCAGGCTCTTATATTTATTACGTTTTAAAATTTTGGCGCTTTCAGCCGCTCCGCCCGCTTTTACATTAGTTCGTTGGAGATGGGATTTTTGCTGATTGTATCTAAGTATGTCTACGTCTTGCTTAAATATTTAGAAGTTGTGCAAATTCTTTGCGAGAGATAAGTTATCAGCGAATTCACTTTTATTTGACTCTTTTTTTCTGTTTTTATCAGCAGCCGTTAAGCTTATCAGCTGTGCCCATAGTATCTACAGGATGCAAAAACGCAGTAGCGTCTGAGTATGAATATAAAGCAATTAATGTAATGTAGTAACAAATCCGTTAAGTACCTCTACGTGTACGTGCGTACTTAACGGGTTTGTAAATCAGGTCCTACTTACGAACTTAAGTATCCAAAAGTTTCATTAACGAAGAACATACATTTTTATTAGAATATCATAAAATGGTTATCGGACTATCCAATAAAAAGAAAAAAATACCATTTTATTTGAGTAATACGTACAAAGTGACTAGTAAAAACTTTGGTCGTTTAAGGTCAGAGGGATACATTTTGACACATATCAAAGCGTTACCACTACTTACCACGTTTGCGCTTAAAACATCAGATAAAATATTTCAATTTCAAACGACAGATAAACTTATAAATAATGTGTATTAGGTACATTATGCTCATACTATTAGAGATAATGAGATAAAATATGGGCATTCAATTAGAGCGGGGGTCGAGTTTCCATGAAGCCGCCTGACCCGAGGCTGTATCTGTCTGCTAATGACTCATTATGGAATTGTTCCATCCCACGTCCTTCCAACTTAAGATATGGCCACAGTACCTAGATAATAAATAAATATAATTGTTAGGGATAATATTGCACTAATCGACCCAGCCGCAAACTAAACAAAGAAACCATGGGTACCTACTAAGCGTGTTCATACTTCAAATGATAAATACATAATTAATTGTGTACACAGAAACCATCCTTACCATAACAAACGGTAAGTGTCCTTACCGGGATTTAAACTATCTCTAACCTAGCCCAGTTATGATAGCCTTTAGATAGCTAGAAGCTAGTTAGCTAGCTAGCTGGGTAGCTTAGATGTAGTGGTAACAATATATGTCAGATGTTATAAGCAGTATCCTGGGAACGACACTTGGTAGGTAAGTACGTATGGGGCTGTAAAGTTGTATGCGGGAGAGGACACACAGCAGGTGTGTGGAGGACGGGGATGCTCGGGTGGACGGGGATGTTGTATATTAGTGATAATCATTGTACAGTACAGTACAGCACCATTCCAAAAACAGTGGACATTTTGGCAACGACTGGTTTTGTTTTTAAGAGGAAATAAAAGGAGACGCTCGTTCCATCCAAAAGCTTGCATTTTGAGCTACTGATGAAGTCCCGGAATCCTTCAAAATTAAACCTACAAATAATTTTCACTACTAATATTGAAGAGTATTACTATGTTACTGATTTAGAAACACTTATAAGTAAGTGGAAATCTTTGGGGGAGGCCTATGTTCAGCAGTGGACGTCTTTCGGCTGAAATGATGATGATGATGATGATAAGTAAGTATCTAATAAATGACAAACTTATCTACAGATTTATAGAGATAAGATAGAATAAAAACCAGGCAAGTGCGAGTCGAACTCGCCCACGGAGGGTTCCGTACACAGGATGCTCCCCCCCTCCCTCCCCTATAAACTAAAAAGAGGAAATAAACTTTTTGTATGCAGCGAGTGCTTGCTCCCTATTACCTCTTAATGTGACTATAATATATCAATTTATTTATTATTCTTGACTGGGGTTTGGGTAATGGAACTGTTGAAATACGATGTTCTTCTTCTTCTTCTTTTTATCCTTTTACCCTCTGCTGGGGTGTAGGGCTCGAATTAAATTCTTCCACTGGCTACGGTGCTGCGCGAGTTGGGTCGCCTTCTCCCAGTCCAACTCCAATGCACACATCTCTTGCTCAACGGAACGGCGCCAGGTAGATTTGGGGCGTCCCTGTTTCCGAAATACGATGTTACGAAAACAATAATAGGTACCTAATGTTGAATTACGCTCTGGCTTCTTAGAGTTCGTCTACGCTAAGTTTCCTAGATTTTGATAGCACAGAATGTGAAAGTGTTAAGTAAACGTCATAATTGCATAGAATTTTGACGTTTAAAATAACACTTTAAAGTTTGACAGTTCATTTGCTCGGCAGAGATAACGTGGTTTGACTCTAGTACTGTACATATTTAGATTAGGTAACCGCCAAGCGCCAACCTGGTTTAGCCAATCAACCAGGAGTTAGTTGTTTAAATTCCATAAGTACTTAAAAGCACTTAACTTCGGGTTATTTCGCTAACCCCGGATGGTGTAAGTGGTGCTAAATTATGTTTAATCTAAACTTCTCGTTATATACTGACTGATTAATAAAGTAGTACCTGCCAATTAATTTACAGGTATTCTCGGCTATAAAAGGTTTTTGTTTTAATTCTGCCCATAAGAAAGTGAAAACGGCGTTGACAATTTTTTTATTCAACAGTATATTATGCAAAAAAATAAGTTCCGAACCTAATTCGATTAAGTTTTTGTATGACTATTAATACCCAAGATAATGCAGCATTAAATATCTTTAATTTCCTCCACTATCATCGACTTGTGACATCAATTACATAGGTCATTACTGAATAAATTATATGTAAGTACGCCTGATAATAAATTAAGCGAAACGATTGTTGTTATGCTTCTTATCAAAATAATGGGGTGGACATCTTTCATGTATACCGCTCACAGTTCATTTGTTTATCTTAATTTGGTAGATCTGTAAGACCCGCCCATAAATAAGTTTGAATTATTAACACCACTTAAAGGAAATGCAGCGTTCTCTTTCGGTCGTGCGATAGATTACGTATGTTTATCCCTTTCTAGGTGGAAGCACTCGAGCTTCGTTTCCGCTATCAGCCCTGCAGTGCAGCTTACGAAATTAAAACCTCATTGAGAGTATCATGTTTCGGTATGGCTTAATGTTTATGCCGATGCAAGAGTTCACGATGCTAAACAAAAGTAGGTACATATTTATATTTTACCAATGTAAAAAAAGTAAGTAAAACTAATTTACACGGTTTCCAGCCCTTAGCAATAAGTTATAAAATAAGCTAATTATATTGTATGCCTGACTGCAGTGATAACATAATTACCTAATGGCGATGACTATAGAAAAATATAGCATATAGGTATATTTACGTAGGGGAAAGTGGAGTAATACGATCCCATGGGGTTAAATGATCCCTCGCCGTATACAAATAACAACTAACGCCATTTATTCAAATACAAATCAAACGTCATCCCTGCACCCCTACTAGTAGGTTGCCTTTTTTTTTAGGAATAGGTAAGCATTTGACTACAATCTCACCTGATGGTAAGTGCCGATGTAGTCTAGGATGGAGCATGCTTGCCTAAAAGATGTCTATTCACTCGCGATTTAAAAAGATCCAAGTTATAGTGGGCAGGGAATAAATATATTAATAATACGTATATTAGTCATAGTCATGGCGGTGTGGCCGGTGTGCCATACACAGGGTGGTTTGCCTTAAATCTAACCCATTTACCGTCTGGGTAGACGATTAGCATCCAACTACCCTATTAAACACAAAAATAGTAGTTTAATAGGCACTACTTAGTATGGTGCCTTTACACTCGAAATGCAATCCAAATACCTCGTGCGACAGACTATATTAGACAATTTAAGTGTTTTTAGGTAGTTTGGGTAAGTTAAAAAGTGTCTCAAATAGCTTCGGTTACTGAAACTATTTAAGACACCTTGTAACTAACCTAAACTACCTGAAAAAGCTTAAATTGTGTCTCTGGTCCAAGCCGCGCCCGAGGTTCTCGAATGAAGCATTCGACGGAGAGTGTAGAGGCGCTAGTAATAGAGTAGTAATAGAGTATTATTAAATTTAGCAGTAGGCAGGGTGGAGTTAGTCGGAAAAACAATTGAAAACTTTAAAAATCGTAATCGAAAAAAGCAAGGAATATTTTTTTAATGTATAGAAGTAAAGTGATTACTTGGACTTAGTTTCGCTTTGTCTGCTTGTCTTTCTGTCTGTAGATGTGACCGCAGTTAAGTCGTAGGTACCTGCCTAGATAAAATGATCGCATGTATAAAAGTTAAATTGTATTGCCACATTTCTTTGCGTAGTTTTTACCTAAGTATGAGTAAAAGCGGGGAGGATTTTTTCATTTTAACGTACGATGTGGGGGTTCTTAGAAGTCCTATATTATTCATACTATTATGGAACTTAAAGTTTATTTATATAAATAGCCCTCCCCTTTTAATTATAAATCATTCCAGCATTTGCAATCAAAAATTAAAACGTCAAAAAAAAAAAGAAAAAAACCGGCCAAGAGCATGTCGGGAAATGCTCAGTGTAGGGTTCCGTAGTTTACCGTCCGTCACAATAGGCAACCTTAAAAAGTGTTTTAATAGATACCATGCTCAATATGCTTATAATAATTAACAATTCGATGATACTTTCGATTACACCCTTCCCGACCCCATCAACTCCGAAAAAATCTTAAGAGCGCGAAGTAGACCACGGTACACCGCCATCTCTCGGGAAATTGGGTTACTAATTTATAAAAACTAGACGGATGGTTTTCGGGGGTAACTTTTGATTGCGTGTATCGATTTGAATCATTATTTTTTTATTAGAAGGAAGATACGTGCGGGATGATAAATTAAGTACTTAAGATAAAAATAAATGTTTGCATATACGGTTAAATTACCAACATAATTCAATAATTATTTTGTAAAATTCATCAAAAACCGTTCAACCAATCAAGTTCAAAATAATTTTTCAATAAAGTTCTTATTAAGTTCTACTTTTGTAATTTTTTTCATATTTTTTTAACTCATAGTTCAAAAGTTAGAGGAGGGGGGCATATTTTTTTAAACTTCTGGAGCGATTATTTCCGAAAATATTAACTTTATCAAGAACTTGTTAGAAAACCCTAATTATTTTTCAAATAGCTATCCAATGATATGTCACACTCCAGGGTTAAAACGAAAAAAAAAAAACGGCTTTTGCATACTAACTATACCTTTCTTGGTCAAATAACGTAAGTGCCGCCGAAATAACCTCTTGTAGGTACTTGTTTTCTTTGTAACACATTTTTGTATTGTTTGGTGCGTAGGTAGAGATACCGAACAATAATATTAGTGGTATCATCAGGTACGGTATGTAACACCTTTATTAGGTACACACGCGTTCAAAATTGCATGGGCAATTTATGAATGAATTCATCCCATGCACTTTTGAACGCGTATGTACCTACGCATTCTGCGACTCTCACTTGATCGGTCATCCGTTTGATACCTTTTGGGGAAAGGTTTAATAAAAAGAAAATACCTACCTAGTTAGTTAGTTAGTTATCCTGGGCTTTTTCCGCAATATAAACATTCATTATAAAAGTTATAGTTAAAAAAATACTGAGCGTTGTAGAAAAGGAATTAATACTTACTTACTCATTAAATTTCTAAATATTTTAGTCTGTAATTGTATAGGTAGACCGGGATCCGATTTAGCAAACCAATCTTAAGAATTGGCGCTGTTTTAATGAATGTGATTGCCATTAAACTTTCCAGCGCATAGGGGAAAATAGGCCTTACTGAAAAGTGAAAAGCCATTAACTGTTAAACATAACAAGGATACCTCAACTCTACTCAACCTTCGAACTTATAAATTAGGTACGAGTACAACATGGCGCAATATTTCAAACTTGAACGAACGGCCTCCTAGCCGAGTTCGTAGTGACCCTGCCTATGAAGCAGGAGGTCCCGGGTTGGAATCCTGGTCAGGGCATTTATTTGTGGGTTTACCAGAAATATTTGTTCCTGAGTGATGTTTTGTATGTATTTAAGTAGGTGTTTATACCTATGTAGATCTATCTAAAATATTATATATATATCGTCGTCTAGTACCCACAACACAAGCCTTATTGAGCTTAACGTGGGACTAGGTCGATTTGTGTAAGATTGTCCCAGACTATGTATTTATTTATTTAATCGATCTTCTATTTCCTACGCAATAGAACAAAACAAAAAAAAACTAACCTGGAAGGCTGTGGCACAATAGTATCATAATTGAACGTCTGCAGCAACTTCCCCACCGCCTCGTTGATCTCCAGCTTCGCACATGGCCGGTCATGTTCAGGACCCCAACTCATTTTACACACTGTATATTGTTTTTTTTTCTCAACAACGAAAGTTCGAATAGAGGCGCGAGATGCGTGCGATCCTCTCGCGCGCACGGACTATAAAGAGTTCCTTATGCTCGGCGCATAACTATAAATGCTCAACAGAACAGAAGGGGCGCGCGCGCATGGTTCTGATATGATTTTTATTTTATTTTTTTGTAAGTTTCATAGTTTTTCTTAATGAGCGCGTTACAACCATAATTGCTGGTAGTTACATACAATAATAATGATTCTGTTACATGTTTCGTATTTCTATACTCTGAAAGTTTGAGTTTAAAATGGGAAATGCTTTGATTTTTAATTATGATTAAGACAATTTATATCAAATGACTATTTTAGATATAACTAACAAAATATATACTTACACTAACTTACAAACCCTTAAGACATAGTACTTAGGATGCTGGCGGCATTTCCTCGTTGTATTGCAATGCTGATGAACGTTGTACGAGGTAGTCACCAGCTGTTCGGTTTTTAATAATTCAAAACATAATTATAGCAATTTAAACATGGCGTTTAAAAGCCAGTCAGAACGATACGTAAATATCTTAAGTAGGTTTAATAGGTAGGTAGGTGAGTTTTATCATCCCTTTTCATTTTAACATACTTATCTACGCAGTTGTGTATACTTAGGTGTGAAGGTGACCTATTTTTGATGTTTTTAGATAGTCAATAGTTGCGCGAATTCTAACTTACCTACCTACTTATTAAAATACTTTAGTCATAATTACCAATATGCAAAAATACTGTGGGTATTTTATTTCGATATCGTTTTCTATGTTGTTTGTTTTGGCTGGCCTATATTATAATTGGACGAACAAGGGAATACATTCAAAAGCTATGAAAACAAGTTCTAGGTATTGAACAAAAATTGCGCGCGTTTGACGACCCTCTTGTATGATACAATATATTATAGGTATTATAGTATTAATATTCTTTGTTTACTTTGCGCCCGCAGTTTTCCATTTTCCCACCGCGCGGTGGGCGGTGCGCGCGTGCGCTGGCGCCGCCTCGGCCCGCCATTGGCCACGCGAGCCGCTCTGACGTCACTATACATGCCTAACGGATCTACGTTGCATTGCGATGCCAACGCCTGTAACCGTAAGCTTCCTGGATATTGCTATATAAAGTATCACTGCTTTGTGCTTACCATGAGTTCTAAGCAACCGTACCTACTCAACAGTGTTTGCATCTTGCTCGTTCTTAACTGGTGGAAGCGAGATGCAAACAGTATAAACTTGCCTTTCTATTCATTCACTTGTTTTATACTGGACCCTGCTTCTAATCGTTGAAAGTTAATGATAATTAGCAATGCCTTGCTTTTGCCCGTTAGACACAGTAAGATTTAGCTAAGCACAGATACTTAGACTTCCTGAATGTACCTAAGCTTAGGAATCGGATGAAAGTTTATGTACATTACTTGAGGTCGATGGTTTTGGACTTGGTACAACTAATGTGATGCGTTTTTAAGACGAATGCAGCGCCCTATGCGCAATCAAACCTCACCCTCACCTTAATTTACTATACGCGTCCTATTAAGAACTTTTTTAAATTATTATGGCACACATGTTGATGGTTTTTAGACCTTTGATGGAGTAGAATCAATCTACTCAAAAGTATCGTCGACGTCACTAGGTACTTACCTATACAGGCTGATTCATGAGTCGTGAGCAGGATTAACCTTACGGTTTCAGTGAATGATAAGCTATTATTTCCTACTAGACTTAACGAAATAAACTTTAAATTAAATTAATTATAATCTCCTAATTATAACGTAATTGATAGTTAAGTATCAACTAACTCATAGTTAGGAGATTTAATTAGGTAAATTAAATTTAACGTTAATTTCGTTAAGTCTAGTATGAAATAATAGCTTAGTATTCACTGAAACCGTAAGGTTAATCCTGCTCACGAGTAATGAATCATTCTGTATACTCGTAGTTACCTACCTATGCGTAAGCAACGGGCTTCTATAACTTATGTTACAAATGTTACCGCATGTATGCTGTGCCAATATTTAGGATGTTCAGGGGATTCCCCTTATATTACGCGTTTAAAAATACAAGATGGAGGCCATCGCCGTACACCCAAAACTGGGATTATGAAATGAGTGACTGTTAGTGAATATTTCCACATTTGTTATCATGTTTATGTCATACTTATGGATGTACTTACTGTCAGATTAGCAGTTCGAAATAAGCCCCAGAAGCTTACGAAGGCTAGAGTCCGAGAGCGAGCTAGAGGGCTAGAGAGCGAGCTTTGCATCGATTTTGATAGCACAGACTGTGAACGTTTGACATAGAAGTTTAACGTTTAAAATAACACTTGCGCAGTATTTTTTAATATTAAACTCACCCACCTCGCATCTTAATCAATTAAATGTTTAAGTGATGCTTGATGCTTCTTATCGACACCCATGGACTGGTTTACGTGAAGTCTTGAAGTTTTTAATCAATGTCTAAAATACAAGTCGGTACCTAGATCTATCTTAAAATGATATTAAGTTGCATTGCATTGTAGGGTGACCAACAATTAGGACAGTGAAGTAAAAAATAATAAGCATAAACTTATTAAAAAATGTTTAGGCCAGCGTCCTAGCTGTCTTTAACTCTGGAAGTGCTAATTTTAATTTGTAAATAAAATACGATCCCTTAACGATAGAGAGTATCTAACTAAAAATGCAAATACATTAATAAATACAGAGTGATTCATGAGTCGTGAGCAGGATTAACCCTACGGTTTCAGTGAATGATAAGCTATTATTTCATACTAGACTTACCGAAATTATCGTTAAATTAAATCAGTTAAAATCTTCTAATTATGAGGTAATTGATACGTATCAATTAACTTATAATATTGTCTTCTGTTACCGCGATTGTTATTCATTGACGGGGAGAATTCGCATTCTCTCAGTCATCATCTTAACCCTGTGAAAACGAGTGCTGTAAAGGGCTCGAAACGTAGGATCATGGTGTTAATAAACGCGATTAATCCGTTCTAAAGTGTTTAATTTCAATGAATTAACTTATAGTTAGGAGATTAAATTAAATTAAATTTAACGTTAATTTCGGTAAGTCTAGTATGAAATAATAGCTTATTAATGACTGAGAGGTGCCGGCGGACTGCCGTGAATGAGGGGCTTTACTATACATATATCCACAGAGCACGGACCTCTTTAGTGTGACAACCTTAAGCCCCTCATTCACGGCAGTCCGCCGGCACCTCCGGCACGTAATATAGCATCGTGAATGTCGTTGCCGGATGCGTGCCGTACGGCAACATCCTGCTAGCTCCGCCCACCTCCTTGCAGTCCGAATTGCACTAAATTACAGTAATAAACAATTGAGAAATGCGGCAATGCATAAAATATTAATTATTCATTATTGAAAATGACATACGAGATTACGGCGATTTTTAAAATTCGAGTACAGTGTAGGCGCTACAACGCAGCGCTGCGCATCTTTCAACGAATAAGTGCGAATTGGACTGCCAGGCTGGGCCACTTGCACACCGTGTGTCCGCTACATCCAGCCATGCCGGAGTGCCGGCGGACTGCCGTGAATGAGGGGCTTTAGGCGCGTCGCCCTACAACTTCCAATCTCTTTGCATATATCAGTTCTTTAAAATAAATGGCTTCTGACCAATGAAGGACAATTTAGCCAGTGTCAAAGTTTGGTTAACAATTGTACGGTTACAACAAATAAATTCGCTCTTTGGGCGAGACTTTGTACGGTGATGCCTTGCTATTTAAAATGGTAGCTGATTTCAAATAGCACGTGGCGCGGACAACCGGGTGATGGTCCCAAGAGTGGTAAGACAGGTGTCAGGACTATTTCTTCATTATCTGCATGCTTGTTTGTTAGTTCACTGTATAATAAGCCACCAATATTACGCACTAAACAACTTTTAACAAACAAAAAACAAAGAACTACTCCCGACGCGTCCTCGCCATCTTGGACATCAACCGGAAGTCCCTTTGCATATATTGCGTATGGCACTATAGGTCAGCAGATTGGGATGGATTGCGTGAGTTCTATGCATCGTACCCGTGGAAGCGGCTGTGTTTCACATCAGATGATCCTGACTCCTGTGCAGCTGAGGTCGCTGAGACTATCTTAATGGGAATGGACTGCTTCATTCCCAACTCAGTAATAGCTGCAGGAGCTAAGAAACGACCTTGGTTTAACCGGCCCTGTAAAGAGGCGACAATTTATAAGCAAGCTGCCTACAGGGCTTGGACCAAGGCCGTTACTGATAAGGATCCTAACGCTTCTGATGTGAAACGCAAATTAAATGCTGCTTCGAGGTCCAGTAAAAGAGCCATTGCCAGAGCTAAATTCGACTTCGTCGGCAGAATTGGTGAGAAGCTCGTGGGCTATCCCTCAGGGAGTCGTGCCTTCTGGTCGCTCGCCAAAGCTGCCGAGGGAAATTTTTGTCGGTCGTCCTTACCACCACTGCGAAATGCTGATGGTGATCTGGTCCACAGTGCAAAGGAGAAAGCTGATCTCTTGGGCAATCTCTTTGCCTCGAACTCGACCATGGACGATGATGGCAGTACCGCACCGCCTACCGTCCCGCGGTGCGGTTTCTCCATGCCCGGTATTATATTCAGGCAAACTGATGTCCGGCGGGAGCTGCTATCATTAGACGTCCACAAGTCGAGCGGGCCAGACGGCATACCAGCAGTGGTGCTCAAGCGGTGTGCTCCCGAGTTGTGCCCAGTGCTCACGCGCCTTTTCACGCTCTCATATCACAAACGGCAGGTGCCGTCTTCGTGGAAGACCGCCCTTGTGCACCCTGTGCCTAAAAAGGGTGACAGGTCAGACCCGTCGAATTACAGGCCAATCGCTATAACCTCCCTTCTCTCCAAGGTGATGGAGCGCATAATCAACGCAAAGCTCCTGGGATACCTAGAGGATCACGATCTGATCAGTGACCGACAGTATGGCTTTCGCCATGGTCGCTCCACTGGTGATCTTCTAGTGTATCTCACCCACCGCTGGGCTTCAGCTATTGAGAGTCAAGGTGAGGCATTGGCAGTCAGCCTGGATATAGCGAAGGCGTTCGATCGGGTTTGGCATGGGGGTCTTCTATCGAAGTTACCATCTTACGGACTGCCCGGGGGATTATGCGAATGGATTGCCAGCTTTTTGTCCGGCAGATGCATACGAGCCGTTGTCGACGGAAGTTGCTCCGATAGCATGGACAAGGCTCTGTGCTATCCCCAACGCTGTTTTTGCTGCATATCAATGACATGTTGTCCATTGGCGATATTCATTGTTATGCAGACGACAGTACTGGGGATGCCTATTACACAGGCCGTGGTAACATCCCTCGTCCCGTTGTGTTAGAGAGTCGTGAAAAGCTTGTGTCAGACATCGAGAGTGCTCTCTCTGATATCTCACTGTGGGGCCAGGAAAATCTTGTCCGATTTAACCCCACTAAGACACAAGTTTGCGCGTTCACCGCTAAAAAAACCCCATTTACTGTGGTCCCACAATTCCAAGACACAGTCCTTACCATGTCAGAGAGTATTGGGATCCTGGGTGTTGACATTTCCAATGACGTCCAATTCCGTAGCTACCTGGAAGGGAAGGCCAAGCTGGCATCCAAAAAGCTCGGTGTGCTCAATAGAGCTAAGCAATACTTCTCTCCGGGGCAAAGACTGTTATTATACAAGTCTCAAGTCAGGCCCCATATGGAGTATTGCTGCCATCTTTGGGCGGGAGCACCTGGATACCAGCTGGGCCCCTTTGACTCGATCCAAAGACGTGCTGTCCGAATTGTCAACGATCCCAAACTCACGAGCGATATCGAACCCTTAAGTCTAAGGAGAGACTTCGCCTCCTTATGTGTATTCTATCGCTTGTACAATGGATTGTGCTCTGAGGAATTGTTCGATATGATGCCAACGGCTGCATTCTACCACCGCACCGCTCGCCGTCGGCAGGGTGTTCACCCGCATACCCTGGAGCCTAAATGGTCTCGTACCGTGCGGTTCAAGAGGAACTTCCTCCCGCGGACGCTCCGGCTGTGGAATGAGCTCCCTGCCACTGTTTTCCCAAAGGACTACAATATGGGGTTCTTCAAAAAAGGAGTGTTAAAGTTTTTAAAGGGTCGGCAACGCGCATGTAACACCCCTGGAGTTGCAGGCGTCCATAGGCTACGGTGACCGCTTACCATCAGGCGGGCCGTATGCTTGTTTGTCACCGTCGTAGTATAAAAAAAAAAAAATCATACCTGTGGTACAAGATAAATGACAGTTGACAATTTGACATGACAGACAGTTGTTGCTGTTGTTGTCAAACGCCTTACTTTATAACTATCAATACGATACGAATTCATTACATTTTTAGTTTTATTTTACGCCGTGTTGTTGAATGAATTGGGCTAAAACTGTCCCAGAAATTATTCTAAAACTAAATCTCTAAATAACAATTGTCAACATGAAAATAGCTGTCGAAGGTTGTGCCCATGGTGAATTAGAAAAAATATACGAATGCATCAAAACATTACAAGAGAGAGAAGGAATAAAAATCGATTTATTAATATGTTGCGGTGATTTCCAATCGGTGCGAAATAAAGATGATCTACGAGCAATGGCAGTGCCTGAAAAATACCAGCATATCTGCACATTTTATAAGTAGGTTATGTTTTACGATTAGCTCGTTTCAATATTTACAATAATGTTGGATATTCATTGGATTTATGAAAGCGCTTGAATACACTTGCACCACCCGAGGTTAGCCAACTAACCTGGCGCTAGCTGTGAAATTCCATGCTTAAAAACGCATACCTTGGGGTTACATGGTGCAAGTGGTGTTTAGTACTATAGGGAATGCAACAAATAATTCATAAATACCTCCTATTTTTCAGATATTATAGCGGTGAGGAAAAGGCCCCAGTGTTGACAATATTCATAGGTGGAAACCATGAAGCATCTAACTATCTTCAAGAGCTCCCCTATGGGGGCTGGGTGGCCCCAAACATCTATTACATGGGCAGAGCTGGGGTGGTCAAGTTTGGTAACTTGAGAATTGGAGGTAATACTATTTTTTTTTTTTATCCTTTTAATAGGACCCAAAGCTTAAAAAAGTGTATTGTTCAGTTACAAAATGAGAGTGCCAGCAAAGTTTCAAATGTAACCTAATCATTTTGAGGCTATTTGCCTTGCTTGCAAAAGCAAGCAATTTTGCTTTAAGGCAAAAAATTGCCTTATAGCAAATAAGTCATGCTTGCCTGTCAAATTACATTATTTTATTTGCCTCTGTCTGCTATTTTATAATTACAGGACTATCTGGAATCTTCAAAGGAAGGGACTACCTTCAGGGCCTGTGGGAGTGTCCACCGTACAACCAGAATTCCTTACGATCAGTGTACCACATCCGGGCCCTGGATGTTTTCCGTCTAGCCCAGCTCAAGGACAAGGTGCATGTCATGCTGTCTCATGACTGGCCGGAAGGCATCACTGATTATGGGAATAAAGAGGAATTGTTAAGACGGAAACCATTTTTCAGGTGTGTAAGTTCAGAAGTCATAATGTTGAACCTTAATTATTTCATCTAAATTACATCATGCATATAATAACCTAAAAACAATAGACGCCTCTTGATGAGAAACATTATTAATGTATACGAGTCAAACAACAATTAAATTGATTATGTTTGTTTTTCAAAAGTAATAATATCACACCTTGATCTAAATAGATGCTGTAGAAATGTTTTAAAATTTCTATGAAGCTGTGTGCTGCCAAGTATAAATAGTTGAAACTTATTTAGACATTTTAATCTTTCAGGGAAGACATTGAATCTAACCAATTAGGAAGTCCTCCTGCCACTAAACTGCTGAAAGAGCTAAAGCCAGACTATTGGTTTGCAGCACACTTGCATTGCCTTTTTGCAGCGCTGGTAAAACATGAAGAGGGTGAAACTAAGTTCCTGGCACTTGACAAATGCTTGCCCAAGCGCAGGCATCTTCAGATATTGGACCTCCCTGAGGAGTATGATGGCGATAAGCAACTGAGGTATGATGTGGAGTGGCTGGCAGTGTTGAAGAATACGAACCACCTCATGTCTGTCAAAAATGTTGACTGTCATATGCCTGGTCCTGGGGGGAATGAAAGGTAACTATTTGAAATTCTGTTTCTGTGTAATTCATATAAAACAGATAGTCTTTTTAGTAGTATTATTTACTGACTTAATTTTTTTGCCCTAAATTGAATATTTCCCTTACCTCAAGGTAGGTTAGCCAAAAGCTGACTGACTGTTATTGTACATAAACACATTTATATCATGTTTTCCAGGTTTGATTTCATGCCAACAACAGGAGAAAAAGAAGCAGTTGTTAACTTAATAGGAGACCTGTTAATAAAAGAGGAATCTTTTGTAATGACTGCTCCAGTGTATGACCCCAACTCTCGCCGAGGCGCGCCTACTGATCCAATAGCCAACCCACAAACTATGAACTTATGTGAAAAGTTGTGTATTGATGATCCATTGCAAGTATTAACTGCTAGAACCGGTAGAGCATTGAAACAACCAAACATAATTACACCAAGCAATATTGTCACTAGCCCTGAGCCAGTGGCCAGCCCCATAGCAACACCAGTGAAAGCTAAAATGTCTTTACCAGCACCCATGACACCCAGTGATTATGACAGTGCAATATCTCACACCAACTCCCTGTTTTCACCAGAGACGCCTTCACAGATAAACAGTACTAATGAATGTACTACACCTTTGTCAGTAGGGAAAAAGACATTTAAAAGACGAAATCAGTCCTTGTACACCCCAGATGGCGATGGAAGTGCTGACACTTCTACTTCTCTTCTGGATGAAAGCCCTCGTTCTAGTAAAGTAGTATTTAAGGATAACAATACTTGTAGCTAACAGTGGTTTTACTATTGTACAGTAGCTAATTGTATCTTAGACATAGTTATGACAAAAGTTGGAAATATTGCAAAATCCAGGCATGAAACTATATTGTACATTGTTTGTGGAAAGATTATTTGGCAATGAATAAAGTGCAATTCACTGTATAGAAAGGTTGTTTCCTTATTTTAAACCCCCATATTTCAAGGCTAAAAGTTTTCATAGTATTTAAAGAGATTCTGATTCTGATTCTCTCTTCAGAATCAGAATCAGAATCTCTTTAAATACTATGAAAACTTTTAGCCTTTAGTATTTAAAGAGATGAGAATTAATGAATATATGTTATCATTTTTAGTAAAAGGTACAACTTTGTCACTAGCTGATAAGGTTGGTAATGCCATAAAGATTCCTTTAGAAATTAACTTTAACAATTAAATAAGTGGCACTTTTGCTAAAAACTGGCACATATCACACAAAGAATTTAGTGAACAGAAAAATATCAGTTGGTCAGCAAGTCTATTCCTAACCTAATCTTTGCTGACCAACACTTTTTCAATTACATCCCATAGAAATACATGCCAGTAGTATGGATATTTAAAAATTGTTGCATAAACACTGTTTCCATTTTCCATGTTTCCATTCCATGAGATGATAATGTTGTCATAAAAGGGATATGGTATATTCTTGGGGATATGGTGTCCTGGCAGCAAGTGTTGTATATAAGTATTGAAAAAAAAATATATTATTTAATGTTTATTTAGCATGAGAGAACAAATGTTCTTTAAGTTGTGGCATGTTTTTGGGTTTAAAATTACATTGGTTGCACTGCAAATCTGTTGCCATTAAGCTCTTGTGGGCCTCACTTGATATTTTCTGAATGCTTCCATTTTCTTTAAGCTCACTCAAGGCATCTGTAAAGAAAAAAAACTATTTGTAAATGTTAAGACACCTAAAGAAGAAATTACATAGGTATACATGTGTACATCTAATTTTCAATATATTAATTTTACTTATTAGGTAGCTAAGTAACATATATTCAAACATAAAAACCTCAAGATTAAGACGGTTTCAGTCGTAATACCTTTAATTTATTGATACAGTCTATATTTATACCAACTGATGATACATTTTCACTAGTTCTAATTTTTTAAATTTTAAAATAGTATCTTTAATTTACATCAATCAAGATATTGCTTATACTATACTATACTTGCCTTGGTAAGGAATGAAGAATTTTGTAGTGAAACTATTCCAATGCACTTTGGTCTTCAAACATGGTGAATTCATGTCTGTACTTATGACATGCATGTGAAGTCTCTGCATACTTGGTACAGCATGAAACCCGGCTCTCAGGGTAGTTCCTTCATGGTCTTCTTTCAGCTCCTCATAAAAATCTCCGAATTCTTCTAAGAGACTAATATGACTCTTATTGAGACTGTAAATACTATTTATGTCTTCCTGCGGTAGTACAAGGTAATGAACTTTGGCTTTTGGATATTTATCGCGTATTATCACGATGCGGTCAGACTGTTTTACGATTAGTTCTGGGTCCTTCATGGATCCTAATAGTCCCAGTGACCAATGTCTTGGTTGTTTAGTAGTTTTACACGCGTCCCCTAACATACTAACTTTTCTTTTACTCATTTTCGGGATTGATATACGCTGGTATTTAACGTTACACTTTTTTAATCAACCAAGCGAATATAATCACTACGTTAACTCTGAACAATTAACAAATTCTGAAATCGATTCATACTTTTTTATTTTTAATTTACCAGGTAAATGCAGGATGCACATAAATGTCAAACTGACGTTATAACGGACGCGTTCGTAATTAAAAGTTAACGGCTCCATGTGACGACTTGGATTCGATTTATCATCCTCCCAGGCCAGTGGGCCATGGCCAGAGCAAATAGTGGGGCTGATTATTATAAAAAGAAAGAGGGAGGACCCATTATGAGATTATTAGCAATAGGCTAAACAACCCAGCCAAACCAGTTGTCAAATTTAGTTCACTGTGTTTTCTTGATGTCGCTAGTAGTATAAACGAAGTTTTGCGTGAGGCCTTTTTTTTTGTAGTTGTCGTTCTTCTCTTAAGCCCCTCATTCACGGCAGTCCGCCGGCACCTCCGGCACGTAATATAGTATCGTGAATGTCGTTGCCGGATGCGTGCCGTACGGCAACATCCTGCTAGCTCCGCCCTCCTCCTTGCAGTCCGAATTGCACTAAATTACAGTAATAAACAATTGAGAAATGCGGCAATGCATAAAATATTAATTATTCATTATTAAAAATGGCATACGAGATGGCGGCGATTTTTAAAATTCGAGTACAGTGTATGCGCTACAACGCAGCGCTGCGCATCTTTCAACGAATAAGTGCGAATTGGACTGCCAGGCTGGGCCACTTGCACACCGTGTGTCCGCTACATCCAGCCATGCCGGAGTGCCGGCGGACTGCCGTGAATGAGGGGCTTAAGTATTACATGTATATTCTTTGGTAGCTATAGTCTGACAAGCCAGCGAGCGCAGTAACAGTAGGATAGAGAGCATCATACTGTCATTTTCATACGCTGGTATTAATACCAAAAAAGGGATGGATATACTTTTTTTTCCTACTGTTATTGCGATCGTTGGCTTGTCATACTGTAACTGCCGGCTAGATATAGATAACCGTCGTGTACATGGCCCATAAATGGCAATCCAGGAAGCGCCGCTGTGCGTTTAGTGGGTAGATTCCTCCCTCTTTCTTTTTATAATAAACAGCCCCACTATTTGTTCTGGCCCACTGGCCTGGGAGGACGATGAATCGAATCCAAGTCGTCACATTAGTGCGTCTAAAAGGCACACAGACAGGCGGATAATATCAATCGAAACGAGGTTCCAACTACAACTATAATAGATATAATATAAAATCAGCCAATCCTGTCAGTAGAAAACCGCCGAAATTCAAATTTTCTACGGGTCTAGCCTTCACCCATACAAAATTTTAGTGAGCTGCCAGCCTGCCAGCCCATACTGAGTGAGCTGGCTGGCTCGACTGTCATAGCCATAGCCATTACATTTTCATTTAAAGTACTTAGTTTCTGAATTGCATAGCATGTTAGATAGCGATATCATGTGTTCTTGAAATTCTAAATCGCACCTCATCAGCTCAGAATATAAACGCTATATTAGGTAGGCTTTCGCATGGAAGTGTGTAATGAGAGAGGGGTAGGGAGAGTCAAGGTACGTACACAGATCAAATATACTACAGATACCCAATCCCATAGTAAAAACGCGAGCCGTCCTAAGTATTATTCTGGAGTAGCATAAAGTAAAGTCAAAATATGCTAATAGATGGCGCCATAAAATTGATGCTACAATGTCGGTTTTCAGCGACATCTATTGTAGCTAGGACACACTCAATCCACCCAATGCCTATTATGCGTTGCAATGTGTCACTAGATGGCGTTGCACCGCCCTCAGCGCTCAAAGTTGTAAGGTAGGTACTATCGCACATCGCACTACGTCTGCAGCGCAGGCGACCTTGAGAGGCCCTGCACTAGGTTGCTTGTGTCGTATTCGTATCGTATTTTATCTTACTGAAACAACTAATGCTTTAGTGATCGCGCAAATAAATGTTATTTCAAATAATAATAAATATGTTTATAGGTACATTAATAATAAGTTAAATGTACCTACATGAATGAATTGACCAAGGAGGTTTATGTTTATTAAGTGTTTAAACATAATAAAAAAATATAACTGACTTCAACAAAAGGAGGTTCTAAGTTTGACCAGTATGAATGTATGTATGTATGTTTGTTTGTTTGTTTCCGATTATTTCATGTTTGGCTAAACCGATTTTAATGCGGTTTTCGGACAAGGATTTGTTACATTTAGGAGACGGTTTCAGTACTTTAACCGACTTCAAAAAAGGAGTTTCTCCGTTTGATTATGTGTGTGGCCGCGATTATCTCACGTCTGGCTGAACCGTAAGTACTCGCAATGATTCCAGACGCGGCTGGTAGTTAGGTATGTCCGCGAATGATTCAGAACATCTTTGCGGTTGTTTTCCTTTTCGAGTCTTCTCTTTCACATACTTCTCGAACATTCCGTAACTTCCGTATAGCTTTCTCTTTCTAATAGTGCTGTCTCTTTCACTCCTTAGAGAAATTACGCCATATACTGAATTATACTTCAGGGGCCCATAAGGGGTCCTGAAAATGCCCGATAACAGGTTTTCAGGTTATTGTGCCATCTGGTACAGGCAGGTCTGAAACGCACTGAAGACTTGTCTCTGGTGCCTGAAAACAACGGCAACCGGGGTCAATTTTAAATCTTCTGGCATGTGAAAGAGGCACCTCTGGAACGGCCCGAAATCACTTCTCAGCCTGCTGAAAACGCTTCTAAAACATTAAAAATCACATATAAAGTTTTGATCGCACCTACGACGTAAACTGTGCTATCTGGTAAGGGGTTGCCTGAAACGAGCTGAAAACGTGTTTGAGGCGCCTGAAAGCAACGGTAAATTGTGAATCGTCTGGTGTGCGAAAGTGCCACCTCTGGAATGGCCTGAAATCACTATTCAGCCTGCTTAAAATGCTTTTAAGGCATGATAAGTCACATAGGTACCTACGGAAGATTGTACCCAAGTACCTCCCTACCTACATAACTAAAAAATGTTTAGGTATATTTCGCATCTCTTAAAAGCATTAATTTAAGTATAAACGGAAGATGACTGATGCTCATAATTGTCATCACGGAATGTTAGGCCAAACCCCACATACACTTGCAAATTCTTGCACACTGCGGTAATGTGTATGTACACAGTGCATAATAGAAATAAAATAAAATAATACGATTTACATGGTTGTGTAAACGAGCGCGCATTACACACGGAGCGACAGAAATAAACAAAAACATTCATACATGTGTGCAAGCGAGATATCCTTATATCTTACAATCACGTCTGTAAATAAGAGGCTGTGTCATTGCGATTGAAAAAAGTAGATTTCGATTTGATAATAATCTCAGTCCATTCCATTCCTCACGCACGAACATGAAAGAAAGCGAAATGGACTGATCTCAATATCAAATCAAAAAGTGCCATCGTTTTACTCCTGGTACCTAGTTATATCCCTCGCTTACCTGGTGCAGGATAAGATACGATCAATTTAACTATGTGACCTCCTATTGCCAATATCTACAACGGTCATATAGGTTTCACTTATACTGAACAGGTGGTGAATCATGGGTATTCGCGTCTTGAGTCTAATCTAGATAGCGTCAGCAAACAAAGTCAATAATTAAACAATATACTAACTTCATAATGAAACAGAATAAAATAAAATATGGTATTATAAGTTGAAATCTTCTTTGCTATTATTGAAATGTACATGCTCCACAAATAATTAAACATATAAATAATGTTAAATAATATTGAAATTAAACACTTTAGAACGTATTAATCGCGTTTATTAACACCATGACCCTACGTTTCGAGCCCTTCACAGCAATCGTTTTTACAGGGTTAAGATGATGACTGAGAGAATTCGAATTCTCCCCGTCAATCAACAACTTTGTTGTTAAGAACGGTAGGGTCATGGTGTTAATACTCGTAAACGCGATTAATCCGTTCTAAAGTGTTTAATTTCAATGAATAACAATCGCGGTAACAGAAGACAATGTTAAATACATAATATGTTTGTTTCGATGTGTATCCAATTAAGTCCATTTCAATTATTAACTTATTAAAAGAAATAGACTTAATAGACACACAAAGCAGAACAAAAAAGTCAAGTACGAAAAGGAGCTTATTGTCGCAAGCATTAAGTGTCAAATTTATACACAGAACTACCAACACTGTTAAATCTTTATTAGGCTGTTCGCACTTAATAAATCGTCTCGTTTCAAATAAAACTAGTTTTCATATAGCCCGCATAGTGCCGCAACTGCAGCACTTTTATTGCTTAATATTTTTGGCTGATTGAGTATCCTTATTTTATTTTATTCTATGTTAATGATTTTAATAAACCTAACTGAAACAGTAGATACCAGTTTTTTTAAAGTTTTAAATGTGAGAAATTTCAGTTACGTTTTATGAAATAGAGTTCAATATGACTGTCAATAAATGGAAGCAATGAAATAATTGTTCACCACTGCTATTAACATTTTAATAACAATATCAAAATCAAAACTCAATCACTTTTCTGCTGAGTGAAGTACAACGTTTTTCATCACACAAACGCGAGGAAAATGACATCAAGTAGGTACACGTTCAAAATCATGGGATATTATAAAGTCAGATCTACAAGTTCATGTAAATGAACAATAAAAAATCACGAGACTTTTGTTCTATTCCTTTAAAAATTTCAGCCTTATTACGTATACGTAAAGGCAATATGGTAAACAAACTTATTACCATACCAATTATGATCTAATTAATACTGTCACATTGTCGTGTATACAGTGTGTATCTTTTGCAACCGGCAATATTTAAGAAGGTTATTATACAGTGTGTATTCTGTATATTACCACAAACTTTAACCAGGCCAAGGTTTTAGTGCTAAGAACCCATACAACAAGTAATTATAAGTTTGGTCCTAACTAACAGAGCGAGATTATTTAAAAAATAATAATTGAGCAGCAATGTATTGCACGATCAATCCGTAAGTTATCGCTTGTTTGTGACAGTTCTTACGTCAAGTCAGCTAAACCACAGCGTAAGGATGTATTCTATACAGTGGGTTAACTCCGCCGATTTCTGGGTCATCGATGGGGGGCGCGCGGGGAAGGAGGCGGGCAGGAAATGCCGCCGGATTTCTATGAAAATTTGGCGGTCTATTTTAAGGGGTGTAAAATGGAAATTAGTTTGCCAATCAGACTGTAATATCTTTCGCATAGTTTTTGACAACCCTGAGCCTCAGCACGACCACCGAGCCGAGCCGCTGGCCGTTTATGAAGTTACCTCACTGTATGGAATACATCCATACGCTGTGGCTAAACTAAGTACGACGTATTGAACAAAAGTAAAGTAGCAATACATTGCGTGCTAAATTATTTTGTATAAAAAAATTAAAGTAGTCATATTTAATTGAAACATATGAAAATAGATTCTTTAGGGCTTGGACTAATAACCCTTTACATATGCGGTAATATCAAAAATACACGCTGTATAGCTGATGCAGAACCCAAATAAATAAAATAGTGTGCCTTAATTTTACCCTAAATTTTCATAAATCATCGATACCGAGCGCGCGGCGGTGCATCAGAGTACTTACCTAAACAAAAGGCTTGCAAAAGCGACAATGACCTTGCTGCGAACCGATAACGTCCCGCCCCGCCCCTCTAACTCATTCCCTAGTCCCTTACAAAAAAGGTGTTTCCTACTAATCATCAGTCATGCGCACGCGGCATTATTTCGTGATACTAAAGGCCTAGTAGGTATAAAAATAGTACGACATTAACTTCTCGACCGCGTTAGCGTATCGAGGGGTCAAAATATGAAAGTTGCGGGATGATTTAAATAAACGGCAAACATAATTTGAACTCTCGATACGCTAACGCGATCGAGAAGTAAGTGTCATACAACTTATACTAGGCCTCTGGGCTTGTACCACGAAAATCGAACGATTGCGGATTTGTATCTCTATCTCTGTCACACTTGCATATTCGAGTGACAAAGAGGTTTTTCCGTCAATGCCAATTTTCGATGTTCGTGGTAGGCCCGCTGGTCCCAAATGACCACGTTGTTGACTCATTGGCCGCCATCACACGGCTAATTCAAGTTAGGTCCCAAAACCTGTATTTGATGGCACACGAACGTGCGCCTGGTACCATATCTTCTACTTTTACTTAGATCAATGCTTAAAAGTAAATCAGAATCTTGAAGAACTTGACCGATTTTTTCACATGTAAAGATTTGCTTTAAAATAAAACACTTCTTTTGACAAAAATCGTGTACTTATCACATTCCATTCCCTTGCCGAGATCGGGTGTTTGAGGGCAGTAATTCCGTATAAACGCGGTACCCCATCATGCATAAATATTGCAGATCTGTAGGTCAAGTTATACTAGGCTGACGTGCGCTTGCAACAATACCATACTGCCCGTGCCCACCCGCGGGGGCCCACCGCAAGCCCGACGTTCCAAATATTCCAATCACACATCAAGCATAAGCGAGTCAAACATTCTGACGTTCCAAAGTAAGAAAGTTTTCAAACCGCATGATACTTGTGGCTCCCGAGGTCTCGTAATATTGACAAATGTTCGACTCACCGCGTCACCGCGCACGTTTAGAACACGGTACGGCTGACTAACACAATAGAGTAAAATATTAAGTAAGTTATCTCAGGTGGACAGCAACATGGGAACTGCAAATTGAGTGTAGCAAAAATGTTGGTGGTTGAAGGGCGTTATCATTATGGTATATTACTGATTAGGAAAAAACACATCCGAGTGCACCGAGAGTTCCGTACAAACTCTAGTTATCGCATTCATCCATAAACATGACGGAGAAAAATATTTATTATTTATATATTATTAAATATTTATTTATTTATCTATAGAAAGATTGGGGTCACTCGAATGCACGGCATAGAGTTAGGCTGAGTTTGTTTTTCATTGATAAATCTTTATCACGCTAACCGATATTATTCGACGAGAGAATGAAGCGCGTGAGTTTTCCCGATTCTACTTGGATAGTCCATCGTTTGTATGTATGTATATATGTTTGTTCGACGATAATTCGAGTACCATTGATTGGATCATTGTGAAATTAGGCAGATCATTAGATGAGATAAATATATATTTTTTAAGTTTGAATATGATATCAGCTAAATTGATCAAGGGGTTGCCGGGATATTGGGGTCGCGAGTAGGGCTGCCATCTCGTACATTGCCGAAACCGGACAAAAAAGTTAGAAAACCCGGACGTTTCATTAAACTCGCGGTCTCTCCCCGGACACTAAAGAAATCAATTTTTAATTTAAAAAATATATGCTTTTGCTAGGGATTGACCTGAACCCAAAAATGTCCGGGTTTACCCCGGACGCTTTTAAAAATCCGGGCCGGACGCTCCCCGGACGGGCTCCAAACTAGGACAAATCCGGGGAAACCCGGACGGATGGCAGCCCTAGTCGCGAGTTAACGATCGGGGCAAACAGTGGTTAGTATGCGGTTGATTTTCAAATTTACTTAGTTCGGAAAAGTTTTTTGAATATAAAAAAAGATATTTCTACATAAACTTCGGAGATAGGTACAAGCCGTGGGAATGTTATATGTCAACATTTCCGTTTATTTGTAAAAAAAAAAATTAATGATAATCAATTAGTCCCGGAGAAGAACGTCTTTCTCCGGGACTACGGGGATAATGTCGCTCTGGAAACGTCGGAGGTTAGTTTTCAATGTTTTACGCGATTAAGCCCCGTTGTAGTAAAAAAAAATGGTACTTATCCCAAAAAATATGTTCTTCCCGCTTATATATTTTTTTCCTCTTTTACCAGAACCAGAACACACGATACCTAGTAAGTAAGCTCTTAAAAGGCTGATCAGCATTTTTACAGCCTAATTGTTATGTTATTTATTATAAGGATATCTCTTATTTTATATTTAGAGTTAGGTACGTCAAAATAGCGGTTTATTACGATATCTGTAAAAGATATTATATTATCTAGTACACATCTCAATAGAGTTGGACTAAGCTGAGCTTGCATCGATTTTGATAGCACAGACTGTAAAAGTATTAAGTAAACGTCATAATTTCATAGAAGTTTGACGTATACGTACAATAACACATGCGCAGTATGTGCTATCAAAATCATTGCAAACTTAGCTTGGTTTGACTCTAAAAGAAAGCAATAGGTATAAACACATACGTACGCGGATACACGTAAAAATGATCAGGCACACAGCAGGCAGGCAGGCAGTTTATTGCGTCAAGACTTAAACATAAACTTTTTGTGAATTTTATTTTAATGCAAATAATACGTTAATACTCGCTCTTAGTGTTACAAATTAGATATTCCAGAACATATATAAGTTACAATACTCTACTAAGTTATATTACTGTTTTATTGTTATACTGTGGTGAAATAGGACAAGTAGACACTTGTGTCTCGGGCGCAAGGTCACAGCAGTACAAAATGAAAAGTTTTGACGCGTATTTAAACATCAAATCTTGCAATAATGCGTTATTTACACAATACTTCATTCATTATGTAGGATGTTCTTCTGTATTGATTTATGTTTATTATGTTTGGGCGAATATTGACTTATTTCTCGTGCAACGCCATCTAGATTTCGTAATGGGTAACGTTTGTGTTATTAATTTTTTCACAAGTCAAGTAAGATAGCACTGTTGTTGATATTTTTAAATGTGGTAACATTTAGTTTGTGTTTGCATTGACTAAAGATTTGTTTAATGAATGATTTTAGAATAATTATTGCGCCGCCTGGTATCGCTGACGTTTTAGGCGGTCGTATTTTAATGTATGGAGTTGAGCCTAAATATAACTTAATTTAAGTAGCCTGTGCCTAAATATAACAAATGCCTTTCAGAAATCCGCATAAAAATCGGTTCAGTCAAACACGAGATAATCGGGAACAAACATACCTAAATAGATTTATGGGTACGGGTCAAACTGAGAACCTCCTTTTTTTAAAGGTGGACAAAAACGAAACGCAGACATAAACCTGCAGGATTTCCCCGCTGTGTTTTACACTCAAAGGCAATGCAAACGGGTCAGTTTCCTTCCATACACGCCTCTGCGCAAAGCATTCCAGCGGTGGCACCATCTAGTGATAATACAAAATATTACTTAGACAGCTCGTTAACTCCTACGGGCTGCTGCTCGCGAACTAAGCGGCTGCAATATAGGTGAAATTTACAATAATGTACAATAATGCATTGAATTTGAGTTATTATGATATATTTTTTTATTATATGACATCTTTAATTTATTACACTATAAATATCACGTAATCTTTAAGGGTAAAGATTTCGTAATGGTAAATCGAGACTTATAGCGCCATCTATGGCATCGATTTAACATTAATTATATTGAGTACGGGTTGGGAGGACATGTACGTACAAGCTCGTGAAATAGTTCCGTCTAATTCCTTCTGCTTTGCATTCGAAATAAGGTAGGGACCTAATATTATACAGTGTGTAAGTCTAATACGGGCGATAAATTTAACCAAACATAGAATTCATTATTGTTATCAATAATTAAAACATATTTTTAAGTTACACTTAATTATGACCCCATAATTAAATTTTTTATAAAATTTTCAGCAGCAATGTACTATAAAAAATTTGACGCTGACAGTTGTCAACGGATGTTTAAGGCGAGTGTGTTTGCATTACATTGCGGCCCGAATTATTTTGTATGGATAAAATTTTAATTGCAATTCCATTTAAAAGTTACCTTATTAATTACATTTCTTATGTCCTATACTAACCACCGTTAAGAGGTTCGCCCGTATTAGATTTACACACTGTACAATTGTAAAGCATGAATTAAATCATTTATTATTTATAATTAGCACCGGCTTCGCACGGGTTATTATTATACATAATTATATAAACCTTCTACTTGAATCTACTTGAACTATATCTGTTAAAAAAACTGCATCAAAATCTGTTGCGTAGTTTTAAAGATTTAAGCATATACATACATACACACAGACAGCGGGAAGCGACTTTGTTTTATACTACGTAGGTAGTGATAAATGTTTTGATTCATGTTTTTTAGTAGTCTCGATACTTCTTCTTCTTCTCGTGTCGATGGCTTCATACTGTACGGGACCAGAAGGCAGCGACGTTTAACGCCCTGTCTGTTGCATCACGGAGATCCTGCATAGAGCACGTGTGCGGGCACGCCGATACTAAATATAAATTAGAAATTGAAAGAGATGTCATTTACTTACTACCGAAAAAGTGACCAAGGCCAAGGCCCCCATAGCCCAGCAATCTCCAGCTTTCGCGGCAGACGCCCTAGCCTTTTTTTCTGTAGTATATATATGACATCTCTTTCAATTTATAATAGGTAATATTATTCATACTTTACTTCAAACCATACTCAAATTTTATGAGTCATGCGTCCAGCTGTAGCTGTATGAATAAGGGACCGGACTGTTCAGAAACATGTCGAGCTATTTTCGACTTTATTGACGAGAGTAACCCGATATAAGTACCTATTTTAATATGTCTGATACTCACGGCAGTTTTCATACTCAAATTTGTATTTTCAAAAATAAATAAAACAACATTACCTAAGTATTTAATTTTATTTTAAAGCTTACATTAATCACATTACTACCTATCCTTGTAAATGTAATATATTTTGATTTCCTACCTATTTAATAAGCAACAGTCATGACTGAAAAATTTTATAGTTAGGTGCCTGACAAAACTTGTGGTTTTTCAGTCATAAGTTCACATAAGTATAATAAATAAATAACTAAAAAAATAAACGCTACGAGGTAACCTAATTATAATTTACTAGAATTACGAATGCGTTAAATAATAAATTAATTACTTATGAGTAAGTATAAAATAATACTGTTTTCACTGTAAGGTGGGACGGCCTGTGTAGCCCGAGTCGGGTAGTGAGTGGTGTGCGAGCTCTCTTAGAATTTGCTCGAAGCTTTTGCCCGAGGGCGCTTGTAAACTGTTGTTCTTGAGGATTGTGGAGTTTAAGCGTGTGGCCAGGTAACACATCTGAAAGAACAAGAAGACATTACGGTTGACATTTGAAAGAACAAGAAGACATCTAGTGGCTTGCAATGCAACCACTACCACCATACTATAATCAAAGAACCATGCTGGGAATCAGGGTTATCAGTCTAATGCATATCCTCATAATTTTGATCTCATTTTAATTCTTACCAGCACGATTCATAGAAATATCCAAGTATCATATATGTCATATGGAGTTGCAACTTAAAGTTCACATAAAACTCTGTGAGGGTGGGAGTCGGCTGAAGAGATAATGGTCCGCCCCGATGAAAGTTTGTATGCACAGTGGGTCCATTATCTCTGCAGCTGACCGTACATTGTTCCTGATTTCTTTCCAACAAAATGTGTATAATGTTCTTACCAGCAAAGCTGACATAAAAAGCAAGGCCCCTAACGCCGCAGCGACCATCATGGACGTGGCGCACGTGCCCTCCAGCGGCGTCCGGTGGAACAGCTCCCCCGGCATCACCACCGTGTACTCCAGGTTCTCCTTGAACCTCGTGAACGGCGTGGTTCCGTTGTCGGCCACCATGGCGGCGCTCGTTATGTTATGTATGTGCGACGCGTCAGGTAACGATCTGCGACGACGGCCGTGACCTGGGAATAATATTAATGTTTAAAGCATCTGCATCCAACATAAGTTAATCATAAAGGACCCACACAAGTTTTCATGTAGTTAATACAAAAGCTCGAATCTTAATTCTTGGTATGATTTTATACCACTTTATTCAAGAGCAATACTCGTATTGTTCTTGACGACTGTTTGAGTTTGTTAGAGTTTAAACTGATTATATTATTTTTATTCAACAATGTAAGTAAGTTTATGGGAGCAGCATATTCATTATAAGATGGTATGAACAAGTAGGTACAGACTGAAGTCTAGCTGCCAGTCCTTTACATGCAAGTAGATCCACAACGAGGTGAGCTTTTTCATGTAGGCGAGGAGGAACGCCTGCATAGACTTGTGCACGGAGGTGTGGAATAATTATAATAATGTTAATCGTAGTTACCAGACGGCTCGAATAGGTCCAGGCAATAGTCCGGTTGGCAGTCTGCAGCATCCATGCAGGCTTTGATCTGCGAGTGAATCCACAGCGTGGAGCGCTCCTTCATGGAGGCGAGGAGGAACGCCTCGAAGTCTAGGAACACCTCGTTGTGGCGTTCGCGGTACCGCGCCGGCTGGTGCGGGATGATGGACGCGAAGTCACGGTTTCGACAACTGGAAATTACAATCGAATCGGTTAATTCCAGTTGCTCTTTCATAGGTAGGAATATACCTATAGTCTGGCAAACCAAATTTGTCAGTAGCCGATCATGATAAAACGAATGTTTTGCCGGCGCTTGCATAGGAACGCAAAACGTTAATAGCAGCACGCCTATATAGTCTGACAGTAGATTTTTAAATGTGTAATGCCTCTGGTTATATTTTGAATCTCAAACAATTCTAGTTAACTAGCGTAAAAGGCAGTAGGTATTGTTCTGTTTATTCATGCTCCAGTAGTTTAAGTGACTAGGTACTTATCTTACTTATTATTGTTACGCAGAAACATCAGCGAACGATACCAAATTTCTCAGAAAGAAAGGAAAAGTGGACGAACATATGACCTCGGGCGGGACTCGAACCCGCGACTCTGAGATACCGAATACCGAAACCAGATATAGAGATAATAGATAGTTAGATACAGAGAGAAAACAAAGACAAGAGATGTTGCTAAGCGCCCCCCTTAGGCGCATACGAGGGACATGGTGGAGAAATTCGAGGCTACGGGCGTGGCCCCGGTAGCTCAGTTGGAAGAGCGATGAGCTGGTATCTCAGAGTTGCAGATTCAAGTCCCGCCCGAGGTTATGATTTTTTTCCACTTTTCCTTTCTTTCTGAGATACCTATCTATACCCTGATATACTTATATTTTCAAACATAATTGCATTAAACTCAGCCACGCGAAATTGTAATTAAAGTAGGCAGATATATTATAGTGATAGAAAGATAAGCCTATGTTGATAGCAGTTAAAAATGACTGTTGAATTAAGCCCACATAAATGTCTGTTTTGTTATCTCGCCCTCTATTCTATTATGCCATTTGAATTATTAAAACTTCAGCAGTCGGTAATCTTTAAAAATTGTAATGCTTCTCGCACTAACTATAGAGCCTTTATCGCCTTTCATAATCTTTTACTGCTATCTGCAGACGCATACGAACATCATATAAAAATCCCGGTCCGCGTGAAAACGAACGTAAATTTAATTTTATTATTGTACCGATATGCAAAACGCATAACTGTGCAAATGTGACCGCTCTGCATTAACGAAAGGTGTCCGCATTTTTGGGATGCAGTTAGGTAAAGTGCATGTGGTTTTATCAAACCGGTCGGTCAGATGCTATAAACTGTGAAAGCGAGTGCATCCAAAAAGGAATTCTGCAAGGTTAACTGCCGTGATAACATCAGTTATTCTATTAAGTATTCAAGTTCAGTCTTCTTTATGTGAACACAATCTGTTTGTCGAGTTTATTCAACAGACAAGTTTTTTTAACAGTTAACGCTTGTAAGTTTCCTAAACCTCACTTTCCTACAAATGGATTTATGTGAAGCCAAGGAAGTGAAGGAAGTAATACAACTCATGGAATGATGTACCTATACGTGGTTCTTAGGCTGACTATAGGGCCATATAGGTACCTAGATACTTAATTCAAGTTTTCAAGGGAGTATATATTTGCATGTATCGTATTTAGACATGTGATAAAGTGCTGTTAGGACTACCTCCACCTAGAAAAAATCGGCGTGGGCAAGGTCACCAATTTTTATTTATTTATTACTGAAAAGTAAGGTAATATTACTTACCCCTCTTTAACTAGCAGCACGGCACCAGGTGCATGGGGCCGGTCCGGGTCCGGCGAGACGGCGACTTCGAGAAGCTTGATGTGCCGCCACGCAGATTCTGGGTTGATGCGCGCGCGCAACTGCAGCTTAGTGCCAATGGGGACCGCCTGAAACATGATTATATCTTTGTAGTATACTAAATATCCCAGGAAGCATACTAAAGCAAAGGAAAAAGAATATCGAGGAGCTAAATACCTACAACTAATAAAGTAAAAAAAAATACGGAATTTCTGGATTCGGTCCCCGCGCTCAAGGCCCGCGATAGAAGCTATGCAATAGCTTAAAAATTTTAGAAACAAAACCGACTTCATTTGGCCTTTCCGGTAAAAATGAAATTTGGAATAAGGTTGAGTTAGCCAGTTTACTTCTAAAATATCCAATTCACCACATGTGTAACTTTGAAAATTGACGAGCTTTCTTAATGTCTCAGGGCTTCCATAATTACATCTGAAGTAAATTCAAACAGAACTACCTTGTAGACCTCCAAGGTCGCAAACAAAATAACCATGTGTTATATTGAATGACAGACTGTAAATTATCGAGCAGTTCCACTATGACATCCCTGATCATCCACATCAGATCCACCACAGCAAAATGATGACTTCAGTAAGAAAATGCTCAAGCTAATTAGGAAACCCTCTAATCACAATGCATGTGCCGTTAAAATTTGAGGAGTTCTCTCAATTTCTCATCAATTCCACCATCAGAATAGAAATATCATCAAATAGGATTACCTTGAAGGTATTTCCTTACAAACAAAAGATGAATGTCTCAAATCGGATGATAGAGCTGGGAAATACCAAGCAGTTCCACTTTGCCATCCCTGGTTTTTATCATCAGGTCCTCTCTACTAAATTGATGATTTTAGTGAAGAAATTCTCGAATGTCTAAAGAAACCATCCAAATCACCATGCATGTACCTTTCAAATTTGAGGAGTTGAAGGAATTCCCTCAATTCCTCATAGATCTCATCACCAGAAATGGATTTTACAAAAAAGAATCTTTAAAATCGGTTCAGTAATGACGGAGTTCTGAGGAAACAAACATCAAAAATAATAATAAAAAAAATCACACGAATAGAGAACCTTCGTTTTGAAATTCTGAAGTCGGTTGAAAATATAGGTATTTATTTATATAGTTAAGGATATTTGGCGCGTACGTGTCGAACCGATTTTGCTTTACAAGTATGACTACCTATACCTACATACTATTATGTAAGGCTGAATAGCAATCTAGTCTGTTAATCCTTGACTTGTACTCCGACTCGCGTCGAGCCTGCGTGTTATCCATCACACCAGACACTCGTACCACGCATGGGCTGGTGCTATAGGTTTATAAAGTACCTAAGTGTAAACGAATGTACAGAACTTACCTGATTTATGGGACGGAGTGGTTGGAGTAACGTGACATCGGCGAGACCTCCTTGTACACAACGCTGTCTATCTTGTCTCTTCCATTACGCTAGACGCTCGCCGTGAGGTACGAAATGTAAAACAAATGATAAACGAACGTACAGCAGCCGACGGGCAGGTCGACGGAGTCGGTTGGTGTGACGCGACACCGGCGGAGCCTCCTTGTAAAACGCCACATCATTCTCCAGCCAGCCTAGTGTCCCTTCTACTTCGCTGGACACTCATTAGTGAGGCACGAAATGTAAAACCAGTGATAAACGAACGTACAGCAGTTACCTGATCGACGGGTAGGTCGACGGAGTGGTTGGTGTGCCGAGACACCGGGGGGGCTTCTTTATAGAGCGCCACTTCGTACTCCAACCGGCCCGGCGTCTCTTCAACTACGCCAGACACTCGCGCGCCATGTGGGCTGCATAAAACAGTTTAAATAAGTTAATTTTATATTGATAACTACCAAAATAAACTTTAATATGGCTGTCTACCAAGTTAAGCCTGAGCCTTGAAATGAGGACACTAAGACAGGTAAGTATATATTTATGAAATTTCAAATGGTCGATCGCAACGATGGCGCCAAGTACTTAAGGTCAGCAACACTTGCAACTCGGCTTATAAAACCTTCGATGATGATGATGATTTGATGATAAATTATGATCACCTGCTCCTCACAACCTGCCAGCAAAACCGTCCGCCTTGTTCTGCATGATCGGTGGCTCGCGCGGCTTGCACATGATGATCAGCTAGTCAGACTGAATCACCACGGGGGCAGACGGGATCATCTCGTACTCACAAGCTGCCAGCGAAGCCAGCCACCTTGATCTCCGTGATAGTGGACTCGGATGGCTTGCACATGCACATGATGATCAACTACTCAGACTGCATCACCACGGGGACTGCGGGGATCAGACGGGACTTGTCATGTCGTACTCACAAGCTGCCAGCGAAGCCAGCCGCCTTGTTCTCGATGATGGTGGGCTCGGGTGGCTTGCACATGATGATCAGCTCCTGGTCGGACTGCATCACCACGCCCGGGAACTGCGGGAACCACACGCGGACGTGGACGAAGCCCTGGAAATGACAAGTACCTATATTCAAATCTTGTGACAGCATTAATAACAATTTCATTTAGCTTATAAAAAGTAAACAATCCTTGTTGGGAAAGCGTAGAGATGGATGACATGGACTGGCGACACGGATATTTATCCGTGTCATTATTATAATATTTCTTAGAAACAAAGAATAAAATGGAAAAATTCATGACCTCGGTTCGATTCCCGCACCCGCGACTCTAGGATGAATACACGCCCATCGCTCTGCCAACCGAGGGAGACCACACCCGTAGTCCCGAATTTTCCCACCATATCTATGGTAGATGTTGCTAAGCGCCCCGCTAAGGCCCATTCGAGTGATATGGTAGAAAAACGAACTGACTGACTTAGCTACGCGTGTGGTCTCCGTAGCTCAGTTAGCAGAGCGATGGGCGGTTATCCCAGAGTCGCGGGTTCGAGTCCCTCCCGAGATCAAGTATTTTTCAGCTTTTTCTTTCTTTCTAAGAAATTTGGTATCGTTCGGACGTTAGGACGTTTCAGCTTAAAACGAATAGGTAGTTTTATACTTAATGTATTGTATTAGGTACGTATTTACAAAGATTCATATCGACACATATTATGTAAAGTACGTTTCAATCGACTTTATTACACCGGTACATTTTTTTTTTAATAATAATAATAAATATTATGGGACAATCTTACACAAATCGACCTAGTCACACGGTAAGCTCTAAGGCTTGTGTTGTGTGTACTAGGCGACGACATATATAATAGATAGATACATATAAATACTTAAATACATAGAAAACATCCATAACTCAGGAAAAAATATTCATGATAAACACACAAATAAATGCCCTGACCAGGATTCGAACCCGGGACCTCCTGCTTCGTAAGCAGGGTCACTACCAACTAGGCTAGGAGGCCGTTAAACGTTATTTACATTGTTACAAAAGTGACGTTAATAAATGAAAAATTAAATGGCTTTGGCATCCCAGTGTTCCATTAATTTGCTACTTCTGCAGAAATTTGTACATCATCATTATAAATAACGAGCAGTAATAATGTTACTCCATTTTACGGTCTAATAATTTATAGTGATAGGTAATTATCGGCTCAATGAAATTCACGTGTTTTTGCTTGGAAAACAATTAACCTATTTTTATATGAATTAGACTGATCCCACCATCACGTCTTGACAGCGACACAAAGACGCTAATACACGACATTGCGCTTGTGTTTAATAAAAGGTATCACTTTGTCGTTTGCTGGTAAGGTTCATTTTTAAATGATTTTTTATGGCATTGGCGCCTTATCGACCACTGACAATGTGGTACATTCTATTAAGAACAAACACATATTATGCTAGAGTGATAGTGCTGTTACTGTAAGAGACGGAACAATACTACTTACATAAAAATATGGGAATTTGCAAACAATGAGGGATAAACCTCTGCGCGCGCGAGTAGCACAGTCATGTGTATAGACACTAGAAACACGTTTTTATGGGTAACGATAACATTTTATTCGGTCATAACATAAATGTATAGGCACTGTTTATTGAGACAAAATAGACAGATTTTTAAATCCGCTACATTGGGCTTCGTCAGGAAGTTATGAGCACAGATACAGCTCAGGAACATGTCATCCGGAACAGGCTTTGTCAATCATAATCATAGCCTGTATTGGTCACTAAAAAGGTCCACCCAGGATCGTAACTGGCTCAAACATCCACATCCCCATGACACCTATCCGCTTTGCCACGCTGACTTGCCAAACACATCGTTGAACCAGTGTGCTTACCATGAGTTGCACGCAACTGTATTCAATAGCACTGCGGCGCTCGAAAGTATATACTTTCGAGCGACAAATGTCCGTCTGCAGGTGCGAGACGGACATATCCCCGAACGTCGCAGTCGCTATCAAATACAGCCCGTACGGTCAGCTGCAGAGTTAAGTGATCCCCCTGCATAGAAAGTTTGTATGCAGGGGGAATCATATAACTCTGAAGCTTACCTTACAACTCATGGTAATCACACTGGACGATCCGGAACAACGATCGCAACCCCTGTCTCTGAGTATTGATAGTCGATCATTGTTTACTTATTTACCAATATCATTTCAAAGTGTAATTTTCGCAAGATGTGGCGCAGCAGTCGGGATATTTTTTTTTAAATCGACCATTTAAATAAATAAATAAATAATAAACAAATTGACTAAGTCCCGCAGTAAGCTCAAGAAAGCTTGTGTTACGGGTACTCAGACAACGATATATATTTATAATATACAAATTTAAAGAAAACATCCATGATTCGGGAACAAATATCTGTGTTCATCACACAAATAAATGCCCTTACCGGGATTCAAACCCAGGACCATCGGCTTTTCTTCAACTGAAAATCCGGCACGAACTCCTGCAGTGTGATATGGGTCCACCTACGCCCATCTGGCATACCGCATACCGCAGTCATACTCGTGGGCTTAGGCACCATGAACTTGACTGATAAATAAGTGAAAATCTAGCGACAAAATTAAAATAGAGCCATCTGGCGACTTGGCGAGATAAAACCTAATTACGAAGTAGCTTGGTGTGTATAATTAATTCGATTGATCCATCTAATATCTATCTACGAAATGGTTGCAAACCGCCGCACACCGAGTTTTTGTCTTTAACTTAATTACGCGCGGAAATATACCTTCCTATTGTTCTCACGCTCTATCTATCTCATATTTTATAGTAAGTAACTTTCCTTCCAAATATGAATAAAATTGATATGAATGTGACGTGTTTGAAAGCAACTGTTGCGTGCCACTTTTTCTTTTAACGTGATATACAGTAGGTATACAGTTATGACGAGACGCGACTAACGAATCGAAACAAGGTGGTAAATTGGATAACATTAATGCAGTACACGTACAGATATTATTGAAACCCGTTAAGATTATTGTTAAGAATAATTTGGTTTGTTAATTTGCATCATTTTCTCAGCAGAATGGTTATAGTAGCTATTATTGTAGGTTTATATGAATTATATGCGTTTAAGTTTGGGGTCCTATATATCTATCAAATAGTATGTTGTGCTCGTTATTATTCAGTACCTAGTACGGTTAGGTATACCGTAGTCGCTAAGGTGGTCAAAAATACTTAAACATGCACTATATTGTAACGTCTAGAGAATGGAATAGTACGAGAACATTGTGCATCTGGGGCGGTAAGAAGGCCAAGAAGGGTATTACTTAAGAGGGCCTATTGAAGCCCGACGCCGAAGGCGGAGGGCTTTAAATGACCCGAGTTAGTAATCCCCTTACTGCCCGTGGTACACATAATGTTTTTCATCACATTCGCGAGGAAATAAATAAACTTTCTAGACAGGTAAAGAAACAATAATGATTAGCGGTAGTGTAGTTGCACAGTCCAAGTACTCCAGAGTGACTACGTGCTGCGAGCGCGTGGGGGGCGGGTGCTCGAGAGCTCCGGGCGGGCGGTAAAGTAGTATAAGAATCCTTTAAAACCATGGGAGTAATACGGCTCTTTAAGTCTAAGTATGCTTGCATATAATATCACCATTTACGAGCAGGTGTGATGAAAACGTATTTAGGCATTGTTTGGTTTGAGGTTGCTGGGCTTTAAGCCCCTCTTTCACCTTTCACGGCAGTCCGCCGGCACCTCCGGCACGTAATAAAGTACCGTGAATGTCGTTGCCGGATGCGTGCCGTACGGCAACATCCTGCTAGCTCCGCCCACCCCCTTGCAGTCCGAATTGCACTAAATTACAGTAATAAACAATTGAGAAATGCGGCAATGCATAAAAAAATAATTATTCATTATTAAAAATGACATACGTAATAGCGGCGATTTTTAAATTTCCAATACAGTGTATGCGCTACAACGCAGCGCTGCGCATCTTTCAACGAATAAGTGCGAATTGGACTGCCAGGCTGGGCCACTTGCACACCGTGTGTCCGCTACATCCAGCCATGCCGGAGTGCCGGCGGACTGCCGTGAATGAGGGGCTTTATACTCATGTATTTATTTTTAGCTACACCTGCGTGGTAAACTCTTTTTTTTAATGGCAGACAAAATCGTTTTCTATCCACAAGTCTTCACGGTATTTGACAGGATGGACTTTAAACGATGATTTTAAAGTTTTATATGTTGTATTTCCCTCGCGATGGACGACGTAAGACGAAAAACGTTGTTTTCGCGAAGGGCCCACTGCGTTAAGAACGCATCGCAACGCAACGCAACGTAGCAATGGGGCCGGGCCCATAAACTCGGTACTAGGGCTCGCTAGCTTTTCGTGCCTTAAAATCCTCGCCAAGTTAAAGATTTCTCTATTTGAACCAAACCCTTTACTAAGTCTTGTTGGTCTCGATATAAGCCTAAGAGTTAAACAAAAGTATGCTTCCCCGTATAATAAATCATTTGCAGCGAATAAGCGATATTTATCTATATCACATGCGCACCTATTTAAAATTGCTGAATATTTTGTCAACAGGTTCAAAGAAAGGTTAACAGTTCTACTTAAGAGACATGTTCTCGGTCGAATGCAAGCTAAATTTCCATATAATCGATGCATCGACAGTTCGTTTTCTCTTCACCTCAATAGCTCTTAGTCTACGCCTAGCTAATCGTGTAGGTAGCTATAGTTAGGCACCGGAGAGTCGTGGTGCTCACATGTCTACTGTTAGTAACGGGAAACGTTATTATCTGCGGTGACACATAAATATAACAAGCTATGGTAAGTGTTGACGAAAATGTCGTGGTATAACGACGAAAAGTATGGTTCATAATACTCCCTACAAATAGGTAGAACTTTTCAATTTCACCTCACCTATTTAAATATTTTTGAAGCTAAAAAGCTGATTTTTTAAGAATTTTCAAAATCGGTTTAGTAATGATGGAGTTCTGAGGTAACAACCATAAAAATAATAAATAAAAAAAACATTTACACGAATTGAGAACCTCCTCCTTTTGAAATATAAAAATCATTTATTCTCGAAATATATACAGTAAGTGTAACTTACCTAACTACCTACCTCTACCTACCTTAAATCTAAAGTAGGTCCTTGAAGCATTGTACCTAGGATGCTGGCGGCATTTCCTCGTTGTATCGCAATGCTGATACGTTGTAAGAGGAAGCCACCATCTCTACGGTCACTCAACATCAACCAGACGTTTCGCGATTTCCACGAAAAATTTGCGTGCGCTTAAAATTGATTTTTTTTTTCATACAAATTTCACAGTATTACAGTATGACACCAGGGCACTGTGAATTGCAGTTTTACGTACTTAATGTACTGACATTAAAAGTCTTATAAATTAAATAACAATCAACAATATTCACTATAGCTTTAATAGCTGATTGAAGACGCTCGGTCATCCATCACCTCACATAACCTTTTACATTCAAAACATATCGTCTTCCAGCTACTAGCAAAAACATCGCACTCCGGTGCTGACTTGAGGAGCGCGTTTAAATAATTTAAAGCACGAACCAGCGGTGAATTCATGTACGCCACAGTGCGCGCCTTAGGAACTGCTAGTAATTTACGATTGCGTGGTCTAAAATTAGTTCTAGACAGAGAAGGTACGTAGAGGCGTACCAGCTGAGAGACCAGCTGAGGGCAGTCTGAATCCCCACGTAAAATTCGGCAGGCTAAGATCACATGCGCATAATTACGCCTCACTTCTAGGGAGTTGAAACCCAGCGTGCCAAGCAAATACTTCAAATACTTTGTCGGGTAAAGGAAGGGATAGTACCCGTACATCCTTTTATATAAAAATCGCAGAAATGTTTTTTGAATTTTCTCCAGAAGCAAGGCGTAAGTGAACTCGTGGGGATTAAAAAGTCGGTTGAAAAGAATCACAAATGTTTTTTTTTCTTTAACGGTATTAACATGTCATAATTACGCGTCACGTTACAACTAAAATTGCCCTTCTGTCAAAATACTTAAGTAGTTTGTCTCATACCCTGTTTTTATGGGTAAGTACCCAGAAGTCCAACCTGTGGTTACGAGATTTCGTCAGTTTAGTGTAACTTAGGTAACTAGCTGTTCCTTAAGGAGCACGAGCAAATGTACACACGCGTTCAAAAGTGCATGGACAATTTATAAATGAATTCATTCATAAACTGCCCATGCAATTTTGAACGCGATAGTACGGTTTGCCCAAGTTCGGCAGCACCGTTGTCGTTGATATATTTTCAATTATATAAATAAACTTACATTCCGCTTCAGCACTCCACATCTCGTGAAGTCCGCTATCCGGAGCCTGTACAGCAGCCCCGTGGGATCCTCTGGCTCCGGCCGGATCTGGCAGAGGGGATCCGAGACGGGGTCCGTCGCGCGATCATCAGCGAACAGCGGAGCCCCGCGGAACCCCTCGGGCTTCCTTAGCAGCGCCGTCACTGAGTCCCGTAGCCCCGTACCGCCGCTCGAGAATGTGCATTGGATGTCGGTTACTGTAATCAATTAGTGAGATCTAAATGCCGTTCAATAAAGCGGGCTTGGCTTACTTATGTACTAGATCACAATTTCTGATGCTTAGATATACCCATTTGTGCCTCAGCTCCAGACAAATAAAGAAATTTATTTCATTAGTAATCAAATAGGAAATGTAATGGGGAATATATTTATATTATTGCTATTTGGGACACAAAAGTGGGAAAAAAAGAGGTGAAAAAAATCAATGACGACTTGTTTTCTCTTGGTTTTTTCGTAATAATATAAGCTACATTCATGCCAGGATTTCCAGGTTTCATGCGTTCTGCCAAATGGTGCCATACTTTACATAAAACGCCACAAATGCCTAATAGAGCCCAATGGAGCCAAAGTGTCATTAACTAAGGTTAATGACACTTTGGCTCCATCGGGCTCTATTACTAACCTAAGGGCATGTTGCACCGACCGGGAATAGCAATAGACTGGAATTTGACAGTTAACTCTTGTTTATTTGGCTAAAGGATGACTCACTCTACACCGGGCCGGGACGGGCCGGGCCGTGACCAATGTGTCAATTTCTATGGAAAGTGTCATCTCCGAGCTTTCCGAGCCGATCACGTGAGGCTGTCTACGTCACGGTCCGGCCTGATCCGGCAGCAGAAATGGGGACCAATATAATAGCAAATTATATCATGCATTCAATATTTTGAACCGTAAACTGCAAGTTCTGAATACAAGTCATTTGAATTGAATTATCTATAAATCATCTTCACAGGCAATCTAGCATCGCCGCAAGAATGTCCATCCTATTCGAATGGAGAACGATACGATTTTCTTTCGAGCATTCATATCATGTTTTATCGGCTATAAATATTACTGTCTGACTAGGACTATTTCACAGATATTAGATATGTTCAAGCTGGTGTAGGAGATAAAGGCTGGGCTATGTAGTCTCGCCTCATATCAAGTGCGATGGAACATTCTAATCATAATCAGATGCCCAGTATAATTGGGACCGCAAGATAAAGTTTCCAAGAATGTTTAGGTAACTCTAAATTAGAAGATTTTGATGTTTTTTGTTGTAAACCGAGTATTTTGAGTTGCAGCTGTGGAAAGACAGGTTTTTGAGAAAAAAGCTATTGAAATACTTTTAAATCTTAGTCTAAACCAGTACCTAATTGTATGTAGGAATATGACGAAATTATCTTACAATTTGTTGATATATCGACGTTTCTGCAAATTATCTGTCTGAATTTAACGCACGAAATTGATTTTATGGAAACTCTCCATTTAAGGGGAAAGGAAGATATGCCCGTCCAGGTGGAACCCGTGGAACCATAGAGTACGGGGGAAATATTGACCAGTTATTGTCGTGGATCGTCGTTCCAGATCATGTGTATAACCCATATACACAAACGTTAGTTACTCTGGTTGGTTTAACTGAAACCTAGGTAAGCAAAGGCGATGTCCCAGGCCATAAGTCTAACGACTGCCCGCATTCTTAGTGTTATTACTTATTACCTACGTGCCGGACAAAAGTGGATCGCCACCTTTGTATAGTCTAGAGCCACTGGAGAGAGCGTTAATCTTGTAAACGCATTATTATATATGAGTTACGACTCCTAATGCTTATCTACACAAGGATATGAGAAAACAGGTCACTGCATAGAACTTCCGTTTATTCTGTAGAACACCGACCGGGGTTAGCCAACTAAGCCTGAGTAAGAAATGACTCACACTAGAACGGGACGGGACGGGGTGGGACGGGACGATCTGTCAGTTTCTATACAAAAGGTCACGTGACATCCGAGGGCTCTGAGCTACCACGTGATTCTTTCTATAGAAATTGACAGATCGTCCCGTCCCGTTCTACTGTGAATCATCCTATAACCGTTTATTTCATATGGAATTTGACAGTTGACGCCCGGATAGCGGCTAGCCCAGCACACCTACCACGAACATCGAAAATTGGCATTGACGGTAAAATCTCTTTGTCACTCTAATATGCAGGTGTGACAGAGATGGAATGAAATTGGAGTTAAGTCTTGGAAGTGATCTTTAAAGGCGTCGTCAGTGGAACGCGTTTTTAAACGTCTTTAGTTAGGCGTTATCAGGCTAGATCTAGGTATTCTACGAGAATGTCACACTGTATGACCAGTTTTGACAAATTTAAATATAACCTAAACTAAATACTAGGTAAGTGCTGATTGAGCATCAGTTTAATTTGTAACTCCTAAATATTATAATATTAAACTGATACTCAAGCAAATTAAACTGACATTTTAACTAATAAACACGGGTTCTTACCACGGTTTTTTGTTTTTTTTGAGCTCCAATAGTGGTGAACATAAACGAACAAGGAGGGTAGGGCTATCTTTAAGTGTTCATTAGTTAAAATGACAAAAAACCACGATAGTTTAAAAATGTGTAAGTACCTATAAATTAAACTGATGCTCAAGCAGGTATTGATACATACAATTATACATATGTATGTATAATACAATATGAAATTAATAATGGATGTAAAAAAACAGTAATGTGGAACAAGTACTGCGTTTTGTATACCTACCCATTTTATTGAGCTACCTTTACTAACATAAGGTACCTACCTCTTTTTCTTTGGTTCTAGCGTTTAGTTGTAATTAAAATAGTATCGTTACATAAACAAAGGCTTACCATCGTAGTCCTGTGTGAGTACGGCCCGAACCTGCAACAATAAGCATTCAAATTAGCCAAAGGGAAGCGAGCAATTAAGACTTAGTTATCTGAGGGATCGCATTGTTTAAAAATATAAGAGATTGTGAGTAGAGATGCATAGTCGCAAAGTTTAGGATCACTATAGGTACTGTTTTTTAGGGTTCCCTACCTCAAAAGGAAAAATTTAACTTTTATATATGATCCCTTTGTTGTCCGTCCACCCGTCCGTCGGTCCGTCTGTCAAGACCCTTTATCTCAGGAACGCGTAGAGGTAGCAAATTATAGCTGTGAAAAAACCTCTACGTCAACGCAATCAAAAGATACGGCCGTTTATTGTCATATTTCTCATTTCCCATACATTGGCAAAGGGAATCAAAATGTAAGTATAGGGTACTTCCGTTGATCTAGAATCACGAGATTTGGCAAAAAGCTAGAACTTGTAGAGAAAATCCGACAACCGTAAAATTGCCGCACACTGAGAGTTCCGTGCCACCGGTACTTTTAAGTACCTAAGGTCATAAATGGCAGGGGAGCATCCTTTGCGCGGAATCCTCGGTGGGCGAGTCCGAATCGCTCTTGGCCGGAATATGAACAAATTTTTGTATCGTAGGTAGTAAAAACTGAACATGTTGTTTCCCCAGCGACTTAGCGTATTTTGGTATTTTTGTTTCATGCCGAGAAACGTCAATTGGGCTGATGTTAACTTACAATACGTGTTCACGACCTTAATGCTCAGGCAATAAAATCATGTATACATATTTTTGCACTTTGGCTGTATTCATAGGTGTGTGGATGATTGTACTTTTTTTTTTAGGAGGGGAAAATGCGTTACGCATGCCACCCGGGTGTGGGGACGGACCCGGGTGGTTATGTGGGACTCCTCGTTGTAGGCTGATGAGACCCCGAGTCTACCCACTAAAAACCCCTCCGTTGCCGCCTTTGCGCTTTAGCGGTGGGCTGCAGGAACGCTCGCGCTTGACATCTACAGCACCACCAGCACCACTCGTTTGAGCGCCGCCTCCGGAGACCCAAATTTGCCTCGTGTAATCTTATTTATAGCACCTTTGTGCTGTTGCCCTCTCATTGACTTATGAGAAGGATGGCAGGCGTCCCCATGCCTGTCATCCTTTGGTCAATTACGGAGGCAGGCGGCGGTCATTTGCGACCCGTCTGCGTCCAGCACGCTTGCGGCGCCGTTGATGGGCCATAGGGTCGATCTCCCTTGCCCGTTCCGCCAGTTCCTTCCGCTGCAAGACGCTCTCACAGAAGGACCTCACTGCTTGCCACGACCTGTCCCCCTCCACCATGGCTTTTACCACGGCAGGTAGTGTCAGGTCGGGCCCCACCACGGCTACGAGGTCATCGCGTTCCGGCCCCCACGCTGGGCATGCCTCTAGCGTGTGCTGTGCGGTGTCCGATGCGGCACCACACTCGTGACACTCTTCTGTGGGCTCTCTGCCGGCAATTTTGTGCAGGTATCTCCCAAAACAGCCATGCCCTGAGAGAACCTGCACGAGCCGGAAGGTGAGAGCACCATGTGACCGCTCCAGCCACTGTGGCAACACCGGCCGGATCGCCGCTATCGTCCGGGTACCCGCACTCGGTTGCTCCAGACGTTCCATCCAAGTGGCGACTGCCTCATGGGAGAGCTCCTCTCGCTTTGCCTCGATCTCACGTGGTGCCGGCCAGAAATCCCTGGACCGCGCCTCCTCGCGCCAGTTAAACACCAACGCAAGGATTTTCGCGTCTAGATCCCACGGCAGGGATCCCGCCAGCACGCATGCAGCCTCACTGGAGATCGTTCTGTATCCCCGAATGGACCTAATTGCCATAACCCGCTGTGCTCTTCGCAAATGCGTGGCATTCCCGCTTTTCAGGTCCCTGGCCCACACGGGGGCTCCATAAAGGGCTATGGACCGTATGACTCCGGAGTAAAGTCGGCACGACGCTTTTGGCCCCCCAAGGTTGGGGAGCAGTCGCCCGAGGGCAGCGGCAGCGCCTAGCAGCTTCGGAGTCAGCCGCTCGAAGTGAGCTTGGAACGTCCACCGACTGTCCAACGTGATGCCAAGGTACCGCATCGTTCGTTGGACAGCAATCTGGACGCCCCCCACGGTTATATGAGATCCGGCCTGGGGTGCTTTTCGGGGCCCGTGAAAGCAAATTGCCTCCGACTTGTTTAGAGCTACCTCCAGGCCTAAACGCTTTATTTTTTCCACAGCATGGGCCACGGCTGCCGTGGCTAGAATAGCGGCTTCTCTGAAGCAGGCCCCTCGTGATGATTGTACATTCCTACCCTATGTGGCGCCAACCTTTGCCCTCTGAAAAAAAAAGACGGCGGGATCAGACCCATCGCCGTGGGCTCAACGTTTTGGAGACTCGCTTCCAAAATCTGTTGCAAATATATCATTTCTGAGAATTTCCGACTTACAAAAAAAATATCAAGCGCTCCAATTAGGTTTCGGGACCAAGGGCGGTTGCGAATTGCGAAGCAGCCGTCCACGCTTGTCCAACCTTTTTACACAGTTCTGAAGACCAGGTACTGCTTAAAGTAGACGTTAAAAATGTTTTTAACCAAGTGGATAGAGGTGCCCTGTTGACAGAAATCCAAAAATATTGTCCTGGCATCTACCAATACATCCTTTCCTACAAAAAACATCCGTTGGTTGTCAACAGAGCGACCACTTCAACCCGGATATTTTCAGCCTAGCCATTCATCCTTTTATTTCGGCGCGAATTAGAAAACATCTGCCCAGACATTAAAATCATACAAAAAGACTCACTTTACCTCCTAGGTGCACCGGTTTTCGATGAATCCAACCCAGAATTCATCAACTCTAAAGTGAAACTTTTTTTAGAATCATCAGATCGCCTCCTCGATATCAACTCGCATATGGCCATTTTTATCCTACGTTTCTGCCTTTTCGTACCTAAATTTACATATTATCTTCGGTGTTGTCCCATTTGGAAATTTCCAAATTATTCCACATCCATAGATACTCCACATACCTAAAGCTCGAAAAAATCTTTTAAATGTATAATATTAGTGACAGGCAATTTTTTCAAGCCAACCTATGAGATTAGGAGGTCTCGGGTTACGCCAAACTTCTAGCATCACCTTGCCCGCTTTTCTGTCCTCAGCACGCTCCCCCTCGTAGGCAAAATCCTAAGTCCGCCACTCCGTGGTTCCGAGGTTGCGTGCTTATCCGAGGCAGAAGATGCTTGGAAGATGGTCTGCCCGGGTGTAGACCCACCCGAAAATAAATTGGTACAAAGAACCTGTGACCAACCGATCTGCTCCACACTCCATACCCATCTCATAGACACCAGCTCTAATATTTCGGAAAAAGCCCGACTTCTAGCCGTGTCAGAAAAAGAGTCTGGCTAAGAGGCTGCATGCCCTCCCTTTTTCCAATTTTGGCACACTTCTGGACAACAACACCCTCAGGCTGGCTGTCGGACTCCGATTAGGTGCTGACATTGTCTCGCCCTATCGCTGCTGTAAAGAGCGCCGGCCGCCTGCACCGCCACGCCTGTTTAAATGACATAATCCGTCGGGCCTTTGTCAGCGTCAACGTGCCAGAGGTTCTCGAGCCCCATGGCCTGGCACATGACGAATGGCAAGAGGCCCGACGGCATGACTCTCGTACCGTGGCGGCTGGGTCGGCCCTTGATCTGGGACGCCACATGAGTGGACACCCTGACGCCGTCCCATGTCTCCACAACATCACTGAGGCCTGCTCTCAGTGATGTTGTGGAGAGTGTGTCTTCCATACAACTGAGCCTAAACTGAACCTAAACTGAATCGCATTAAGACGTCATGGTACTTAAGGCCCCTGGGTGCGTAGCCAAGATGCCAATCGCTCACGCTCCGTCGCTAACGAAACGCAACTGTCATTGTCACACTAATAAGGAAGAGTGATAGAGAGAGGTAGCTACGATACGTTACTAAGCGTGAGCGATTTACATCTTGGCTACGCACCCTGGTTAGGTTTGAGGAGTACAATTTACGACCTACAACTATACAGGGTGTAATGTGTAACACACGTGCTGGTGACACGTTAAAGGGCGTAATCAGAACCGTAATGTGATTGGAATACAATAAGAAAAAACGAGAAGATTTTTTTTGTAAGGTCGTCAAAACAACACGTATTTTTTTTTGTTTTGTTTTCCTAATCAGAATAGGTACTATACAGATTAGGCCCAGCTGTTTTGTTACACCATGTTATAGTGATTTTTCATCTTTTAAAAACGATTTTAACATGAGTTTAGGCACCTGCTTCAAAATAATTCTGCATTTTGTAGGTATTTCTCTAACTTATATTACATGGTATGTTTCCATTTCGAAAATCTTTATCTAACGAATTTGTAAAAGTAAAAAATAGCAGTTTAATAAAAAATAAACCATAAGTAAGTTGTCATCTAATATAGCACTGCGAAAAAAAAAACACTTTTACTCTTTTAATTATCTAAATAATGGAGAAAGTATGAGACATTCTTATTTTAGATATCACTCTGGATCGCAATATTGGCCTACTTATTTTGTATTGCTTGTTATGATTTTGAAGATCAAAGTAGAACATTAATTGTAACTTAATTCAAATAAAAACAATAGAGCCTATAAACTCCGGAGTTTTCGGTATTAGGGTTCCGTAGTCAACTAGGAACCCATAGGTACTATAGTTTCGCGGCTTAACTCAGTGACCGTTAGTAGTAGGAAGCTGTAATTTAGTATGAATCAATCAATCATACCAACAAAGATACTTAAAATAAAAAGTCTAAAAACATTTATTCTTACGGTAACTCCCATACATACGTAAATGGACAAAAAAAAGATATAAAAAGATATATAAAGATATAAAATATATTTATATAAAACACGTAAATTGGGAAGTGGTTTTGTTTTCGTTTCAACCCTAAAGTGTAAACTATTGTTGGATAGGTGGTTGAAAAACAATAGGGGTTTGCTAAAAACATGTTTAGATAAAGTGAATATTTTCGGAAATAATCGCGTACGAAGTTAACAAAAATGTGGTATCGGTTTAAAAGTTAGAGGCCGGCCCTCTAACTTAATATGAAACAATCATGAAAATAGAGCTTTATCGAGTGTTTCATGAAAAAATATTTTGAAATTGACGGGATTTTTACAAAAAGAACATAACTACACTGAGTATAATTTTACAGGAGAGCGATAATACTAATTTTATCTTTGAATAATAACGATTGAAGCTTGATTTTCAGGGAGGTTGTAGATATATGGTCACAAAGTTAGAAATATCTATTTATTTGTTTTGAGACTTTCTATTTTTCGTAAAAGATTTGAAATATACTTTGTCGCTTATGCAGTATGCTTTTGTAAAATTTAGGTTAGTTACGTTGTTTTTGTGCAAAGTTGAGTAACTATTTTTCCTAAAATATTTTTTTTTATATTAAATGTTCTTATGACATCCACTAAGTTTCTCTAAATTTAAGTAAATATATCATTTATTTTACTGTTGCTCTTAATTCAGTGTGTTTAATGTAAATTTTTAAGTACATGGAGGATATTTTAATTGCATATTTTGACAAACATAATAGTTTTTGGACTACCATTTTTTCACCGTTCGTAAATCTTTTGGACTTGAACAAGATGACATCAAAAAAACAAATCCGAAAAAAATGTTAGTTATGTTGTTTTTGTAAACACCCCTTCAATTGGTCAGCGAAGACATTTTTGTTTTTTGAATGACAAAAAAAAACGTATCTTCTCGGTTAAAAGCCTATTGTGACGGATGGTAAACTACGGAACCCTACACTGAGCATCGCCCGACATGCTCTTGGCCGTAATTTTTATATAGAAAGTAGCGATTATAGAAAAATTCTGCTATTTCAGACGTAAAGCTGTTTGAAATTCTGCTAATGTGGTTTTTGTGGACTGACCGACGCAACTCAACCGCAACTTAAATAGGCTTAACTTTTCATTTTCATAATCATAACATTAGAATTACTGGCCTATGCTAATTTAGGCTTACGTTTACCGCAGCTTTATACCTTTACTTTCATTCTAACCAAAACGGTTGTCACTTTCATACTCGTAGGTAATTATACTCGGGTGTTTATGTAATAGAGCCCTCTTAGAAGGATATGGTGGAGAAATTCGAGGCCACTGGGTGTGTCTTGGTAGTTCAGTTGGGAGAGCGATGGGCGTGTATCCCAGAGCCGCGGGGTCGTGTCTCGCTCGAGGCCATGGGTTTTTCCACTTTACCTTACTTTCTAAGAAAGTTTATGTAGAGTTATCATTAAACATGTGATATCGATCAAGACATGTCGGACAACGGGTTCTGCATACTGTTAGAACATAGAGTTCTTATATGTGCCAACAAAAACTTCTGGCTGTTTTAGTTTAGTTTACTTAGCACAGATGTCACGATATACCTATGTCTTTCATTGCTATTGCTTTCGCGAGTGCACAATAAATTTGGAACTATTTATATTTTATTTATGTTTGATCATCTCCTGGATCTCCAACACATACAATGTTCATTAAATCGGGATATCGATGTAGACGATGACAATGTATCGGATATGGATATCCTACAATACAATACAATACAATACAAATACTCTTTATTGTTCACCAACAAGGAAATAAAAACAATATACATTCATCCTAATTCAGTCCTTCATATTAAAACCTATAGTTTTGAGGTAGGTTCTGCAAGGGTATTAATTAATTATACATCGTCGTATCATCATCATTATTTATATTTTGATCTGACAGCGTATTGGCGCCTTGCTGTAATCTAGGTACTTACCTCGATGTGGTTTAAAATAAAATAAATAAATGTGGCAAACTGGAATCGATGTTTGCACTACTGTAAAATAACAACATTTATTCTCGAAATATATACAGTAAGTGTAACTTACCTAACTACCTACCTCTCGATTTAAGGTAGGTAGAGGTAGGTAGTTAGGTAAGTTACACTTACTGTAAAATTAACTTTTTAATATACTTGAACACAATTGTAAAGAGTAAAAAATCATATGTTCGTTATCGCAGTTAGTGTTTCATTTAATACCTACACTTTAAAATATTGTTGCAATTTTCAGAAAAAATAATCGAATAATTGATTAATTAGGTAAGTATTTTCTTTTTGTAAGTTCTTCTTTTATTTCGTTTTTAGCTTAAGTAATTTAATTAATATGTTTTTAATCAAGTTCATTTTAATTTTATATTATTATAAATGTTTTTTTTTTAATTGCGTGTTAAAATAAAGCACTTATGAACCATTAATTACCTACGCGACCCATACCTATCAACTTAATATAGGAAGTTTACAATATCATAATAACATAACGGCATCAAGTTTTCCTAACTTAGTAAGTTGACAATATTTATCACATTTCAGGTGTCAGCTAAAGTGCAAAATAAAAATACAGTTGTAATGTAATTCTCGAAATACTCGAAATCCGGTATGTTGGTCATGTCACAGTTTGACAGCGTATCAAAAGGCTCTTTAACCGAAATTCGGTTAAAGGCCAAATCAAATTCGCTGCAAACTTTCTTTTATACTTAATTCGATCTTATCAGCTACCTATAATCTTTGTTTCGTCTTAATTTGACCGTAACGTTTTTTGCGGTATGATACCAGCCAGCAGTTTAAATTCGTTCACGGACGTGAGGTCAGACGACTGCTCTTTGAAAGTAAGTTAATCTGCCCTATTCAAGCTTCCAATCACACGCGAGCCGAAAATAACTTTTTTACGACATATACATTCATTTTATATATTTCAGAGAAACTAGGTACGTGTTGAAGTAGATTACCTACTCGTATAAAAAAGTCTAGTTCCGCCGCGAAACCAGGAGGTCGCTGGTTTGATTCCAGCCCTGGGCACCGGGGGCATTGGTCACTTTTTCTGTAGTATAGGACATATCTTTCAATAGGTATATCGATAAACTGTATTACATGTGACAACTACGAGTATATCTTTTTTAGTCATTCATAGAAAATTGACATCTTTACAGTATTCTAGTAATTTTTGGTAATTTTTGGACGAAGGAGGTTGGATCAATCCTTTATTTTGTTCCTTTATTAAACCAAAATGTATTTTGTTTATCGACTTAACCATTAATCAAGCTAATGTTGTTCAGTTGCTATTTCATAGATGATTATGTTTGAATGATATTGGACTTATTTTCAATTGGACGTTCCATTATCGGTCCAAAGAAGATATGTTTTCATTTACCTACTATTTTGAAACCGATTAGCCTATTACGATAGCTTAGATGAAACTCATTATAAATATAAATTAAGAGTAGGACTCTCAACTTGTAACACATTTAGCAGTCCAACTTTTACAGGTATCAGAGAAATATCCAAAATACTCCGAATTTGCTCTCAAATGATCCATGATTGGTATCGGTTAACTACAATATTTTAAAGAGCACAATTTTCTATTAATGAGCAAAAAAAGGAGTCGAGTCGAGTCTCGACTCGACCGAAGTAGTGTTTTTTTTTCCTCATTTCAATCAATGTGATATAATTTACCTATAAATGTAGGTAGTTAATCGACGGAGCACACTATTTTTCCTCCTCTTCTCCTTAGATCTTTAACCTCCTTTAGTGTAAAATTTGTGTTTTATTTTTGAAAAAGTACAATGATCAAGTATACAGATAACTACATAAATTAGATGAATGCCTAACGAAATGCTTAGGCAAGTAGGTAAAAACTTTAGCGGTGACCGGTAATAGGCTAAGAATAAAAAATCTACAATCTATGAGCTTGACCACAATGAAACAAAAACCGGAATCAGAGAAACAGCGCGTTTCCAGCCGACGCCACTTTTGTTGTTGACTCTTACTTTCTAGACTTCTTATGTGTCAAATGAAAATATTGATTGCATTTAGCAACTAATGAGAATGAGGTAACAAATAAGAACATTTATTTTAAAAATATATACAGTAAGTGTAACTTACCTAGCTACCTACATCTACCTACCTTAAATCTAAAATAGGTCCTTGAGGAAATTTTGCGAATTTCTAAACCCCCGAACCAAATAGGGAGGGACGCCTGAGACTAGGAAGGCTCATTCAGCTGAATTTTGAGAATCGTCTCTAAACTAATTTTGATCAAATCATCTATGTGATAGTAAATTTAGATATTTCCAAAAAGAAGAGCAAAGATTTTTCAAAAATAGGGGAGCCCAAGAGGTAAAGAGAATGTTAAATCAAATCAAATCGTCAAATTTGTGTGTTAAATCTACAAAAATACAAGATGAATTTTGAATGAAGAGTTCGCATTTTACGAAATTCAGTTCTAAACCAATATTAGGGAGGAAGGCCTGAGACTAGGAAGGCTCATTCAGCTGAATGTTTAGAATCGTCTCTAAACTAATTTTGATCAAATCATATATCTTCTTCTTTGTCGGTATCACTCTTGACAGAGTGGTCGTGGTCATCACTTCAGGTGTTGGTGGCAAGCTTCACAACACGCCGCCACTCTTCTCTGATAGCAGCCTTTCTCGTGCATTCATCAAATATCAAATCATCTATAGGTGATAGTAAATTTAGACATTTCCAAAAATGACAGCATCGGAGCACACACGTGAATAAGGACCTAAAGAGAGAATTTAAGAATCACAAGAGCATAATAAAGGCTAATTTCGAGTAAACGATTCATGTGACTTTTGAATTTTGATATCGAGTTAGAAATATAGTCGGAAAAAGATTCTTCAAATATTCAAGGGGGTTCAAGAGGCAAAGAGAACGTTTGTCTACTAACTTGATATTAGGAGCCAGATCGTCAAATTTGTGTTTTAAATCGGCAAAAATGCAAGATGAATTTCTAATGAAGAGTTCGCATTTTGCGGAATTCAGTTCTAAACCAATATTTTTGTAACTACTCTTAATAAGAGACAAGTCAGAGAGCACAGTATTCACGTCGCCTCCTAGGGTCCCGTCATCTAGGTACCAGACATTGAATTTGGATTTAAATTTTTGGATGATTGGAATTATAGCCAAACTAAAAATTAATTTAGAGTAATAACATTATATTAATATTTCTTTAATGTTTATGAAAGTTGTATTTATTAATTACCTATTCGTTAAATTATATTTATCCTAGGCATTGTGGATGATTTATATCCAAGGTATCCTTGTATTGATCGAAACAATAAGTCGTAGCTTAGTTTATTTATGGTAGTTAATGAGTAAAATATTATTTTCAAGTAGAAACGCCTGCGAACAATACCTACAACATTTCTTATAAAATAAAAATAAAATCTCAGATTGACGCTCGTCGCTCTGGGCGTCAGTCACAGGTTTGAAGCCCGCCCGCGCCCGAGGTCATGTTTTTTTTTCACTTATCCTTTCATCCTGAGAAGTTAATGAATGAGTAACATTAGCATAAGCGTAAGCATTATTTTATTATATTTACATTATCTTGCATACCTACCGACTTATTTTATTTATTTATTTAAGAGCCTAAAGTGCCCCACTGCTGGGCAAAGGCCTCCCTTCACGCATCCCGGTCTTGATCTTGAGCCAGTCTGCCTTGACGCCGGACTCGGTTTTGTGGGACACACAATGTGCTTATTTACGCCAATAGATCGTCCGGTTATGTCCCATTTTAATTACTTAAACATAATAATTACGTTAGCTACTTAAGCTGCTTTAGTTTTGGAACGTAATCCTGATGCGATCGGTTAATTTGACGCCTAACATACTACGTTCCATGGCCCTTTGGCAAACCCTGAGGCTAGTCTTCTGATTTTTTGTCAAAGTCAAAGACTGGGTCTGTGCGCCATATGTCAGTGTCGGGAGAATGCACATGTCCACGAGTTCGCGATTTAAAGACAACGGAAAACTTCCCTTCATGTACTCCTTCATCGACCAATAGCTCCTCCAGTCATTTTCAGTGCGTCTTGCGATTTCCTTGTCCTGTCGTGCTTGGAAGGAGACTATTTGACCGAGATATATGTACTCGTCGACATAATGCATTCCGCCGCCGTCCACTTCTACTCTCTTTTTGATGTAGTTTATAAATTATATAAAATAAGTGAAGCTGATGCCAGCTTCTCTTATTTTATATAATTTATAAACTGAAGAGAAGTAATGTGCAATCGCATTACAATAACAATAGTCTATTATGCAGCATTACCTTTACAAAGTTTCATAAATGACGATAATCTATTTCAAATTACTTACTTAACTACATATCCAGGTTATAAAATAGAGTCATTACAAACTGCTTGCATGAGAGGGCCTACCGTGAACCGCGAATGAAGTTTTGGTTAAGTATAACATTTTAAGCTAACATGGTAATTGACGTTATAATTACTATTTAAAACTGGGTATTTACCATGCCAGTATGTAAACGAACGAAAACCATTCCTTAAAACTCGTCGATGAGGAACTGAGCGCCTACCACGAACCGCGAACGAAAGTATACCTCCCTTTCGCACTTGTGATTTCTCACTCAAGTGCGACAGAGAGGTGAAACTTCGTTCGTGGTTCGTGGTAGGCCTTCTGGAGTATACTGCAATGACGTGCATTTAAGGCCTTAAGTAGGTACATGTTTAATCACTAAATGAATTTGTTTATCAGTCAGTTAATGGTCCGGGTACACCCTGTGTAACCTGTAAGGTTTGTTTACATTTTTGATTAGAGACAGTGCATGCGTATTGCGTACTGTTGATATGAACATTTACGTTGCCATGGCCGCGAAGCTCATGCACTTTGAATACTGTTTATGAGTAACCTAGGTAATCATTTAAATAATAGCCGTAGTCATTGACAATGCGCAGGCGCTTATCGAATTGTTTATTTGTTACTAGGCAAAAATCCAAACAAAAATAAGCTTCGACGCATGTCTGTCAGTTCATAATTTTCATAATTTTGAAGATGTAATTTATAGACTGTAAACAAATAATACAGGGCAGTTGCAAAACAATTTTTTTTTTTCATTTTTTACGTAAATGTGATTAAAAATATATAAAATAGGTACCATGTTCCTCTTTCTCATCTAAACATTAACATTGCGATTCATGAAATGGTTTTCGTTGGTTTACATACTGTTTTTGTTTTTCATAAATATCGCAGCGCTGAAATATCGGGAGCTCGCAAAAAGAAATATGCCTACATGAAAAATATCTCGTTATAAATAGTAATTATAATGAAGTTTTCATTCTATCGCACTTTTATTTCGTATACAAAATGAACGAGACTAGCCTCATCCTGCCCATCATACTGAGATAGAAATTTAAACCAAATTATTCCAAAAATAGAGTTTATCTTCCTTTGTTTCACGTTTTAAGGAAAGATAAAGTAGTTTCAATGTAATCTCAACCTATCCAGGCTTTTTATTCATAATTTGCTATAAATGGAATATGTCTCTCTTCTCTTAGGAATCACATTGGGCAGAACGAGGCAAGAGAGAGGCAAAATTTAACAATCTCAAGAAGTTTGTACATTTGGATCACGGGTTCGATTTTATAAAAAATGGTAGGTTGGTGGTTTTGGTGAAAACGTTCTTGAAAGTTTCTACGAAACATTCGTTTTTTCCTGCAGGAAATGTAAGGAAAATCTGGTAGAGAAAAGGAAGCTTTCATAGTAAAATGTTATAAAAACTACTAATTTGACGGAAGAAGATAGGTATACCTACACATCTATAGCCGGCCATATACCTTCGGGCATATACTCACTAATTATAGGCTCGTTACTAATTAGTTATATAATTAGTAACGAGTAAATTTGTCCGGCGGATGCTTGGCGAGTATGCAAATGGCCAATGCAAATCTGACGGATTGCCCGGACGTATATTGCATGCTTATTTGTCATCTACGTTTCACAAATGAGAAAATGACAAGTCTATTTTGATCAGCTTTATTTTGGTACATAACTTATCGCATTCCATGTATCCTACCTGCATACTATTTTTTATCAAAATTGAACATGTATATATTTTTTAAAGAATTGCTCTATCATTCGTGGTTCGCGGAAGCGCTCCATTTTCCGAGAGACCTCTGACTCGCCGTTGTGCGGATGGAAACAACATCCGACGCTGATAATCTGTTACGAATGCTTGTACCATCCCCAACAAAGTTAACTGACTAATTGTAGTTCTTATCGCAACCGCGTAAGGTCTACTGATAGTCAATTCAGTGTTGGTGTTTGTATGCAAATTCGCGTTCAGTCTAAACGGTTTCTCGAACGGGGTTACTCCGATTATTGTGCGTGAAGCTGAATGAATTGATCGTGCATCAAGTTCAACGGTTGTTTTGCTTTGGTACTTACAATATGTGGAGCTGGCCAAAATACAATGGGTGATAAAAATCTGAATTCTCCAAAGGTATTTACCGCGGTTAGTTCACTAGGAGGCCAATTCGCACATGTTACATCTGTGTGGTGTGTAGTGTTAAAAAGATAAATATTATTCGCGAGTTTGTTTCGCTCGTGAAGGTCGTCGTACGTACAGTCGAGTTCATAAATATCTGTGCAGCTTAATGCATAATATGTTAACGCTTTAGGTACACCTTATTTTTAATGTCCTATAAGGGTGCAGATATATTTGAAGCATTGGAAATGCTTATATATTTATGAACTCGACTGTACTATACTATCGAGTTCAAATGTAAATAAATTAATTCATAAATTGTCCATGCACTTATGATGATAAATAGTATAAATACATTTAGAACACACGTTGACATATTTGTATTAAAAAAGGGTAAAAACTCACGTACCTATTTTAATCACAATGGCGTGACTTGTTTCAGTTTTGACTGCGACGCGAGAGTAGCAAAACACTCTGTCCGATGATATCCTAATGTCGTCGAAACATGTTAAGCCATTGTGTTAAAAAGACGAGAATTTTTAACGTCGCTCTAATATACGTAGTACATTACTGCAGAGGCCGTGAAGTAAGGGAGTGCAGGACGAGATTGTGGTAGACGGATAAAACAAGTCCATCTCTCTTCCGGCCGAGGCTTGTATAGTGCTTTTCTCAAACATTGTGAGGAAATATTAAAATCAAAATAACTACTAGGTAAATAGGTAATAAGCAAAAAAAAATATTATTGGCACCTTTTTTATTTTTTAAAGATGCCATTTGAATGAGCTATTCAAGCACCATGTTTAACCGCACATAAATATACATACTTAGAACCATAGATTTTGCTTTTTTTAATGTCGCACTTGCGACAGATTCTTCGTAAGTTGGATATATTATTTCGTTAACTTTTAGTTTTTCTAGAAACAAAACTACGATATTTTTGGAGATTATTTATTCCATTGTATGTTTGAGAAAAGCACTAAGTATACTTAATATCTGGCTTCGCTTCGCTCAGCCGTCTATAAACTACTCACCCGTTAAGTCCTTCTTTCCTAGCGTCTGTAGTAATGTACTACTATGGCATCAAACGGCAAGTTAGAATAAGGAATAAGTACTCTCGCATATGGTGGAGTTATCCAGGGCTCCTTTATGAACATGACTGTATATGTTAAGAAGTTTCTAAGTATACTTACTATCCATTGTTCAATAAGTGGAATACCTGTGTGATAATTCCAGAAAGTGCTTAGACATGGCTCACTAGATAACCGCCATGTGGGATATTGACTCGACGACTCAAGCACGGCCAGTGATTGCAGTGGTACTACATTAGCACAGGTTTAACGTAAATACTCGTGTATTTCGTTTGTCTGACTATATATTGAGGCATATACACGAAATACGTGGGTACTTACGTTAAACCGGCACTCGCCGTGCTTCGTTTATCTATGAGTTGGGAATTAAAGTACTGCGTGCGTAGCCAACATGCCAATCGCTCACGCTTAATAACGTATCGTAGCTACCTCTCTCTATCACTCTTCCATGTTAGTGTGACAGTGACAGTTGCGTTTCGTTAGCGACTGAGCGTGAGCGATTGGCATCTTGGCTACGCACCCTGGTGGTACACGAACACGACACTGCAAAATAACCCAAAATAAGCGCAAAGCCGTGCCGCATTGTTAACGCGTTAAAAGAAACTTCCTTGGAAATGCATCTTCTTTAATCGGGTTATGCCGCTAAATTAGTAGTGTTATATATTAATAGTGCATTTAATTCAGAGATGTCTCAGATCTTAATTCGCGGTCCCACGGCACGTTATCGCATTCCCAGGCCATTTGGGATAATTGTGGGGCTAATTACCGTGCACCGCGGAAATTGTCAACATCTCGCTATAATCTTTCACTCTTGCGAATAATATGTTTGTACTTTGTACTATTGTGTCTCCTTATGGAACTACTAAACTTAACTCTTTAAGAAATCTTTTAGTTAAAATGTGACTACAGTTCCATTTCATTCCGTAATTGCATTATTTAGCAGATGGGACATTTAGATAGAGCTGGGAATTAAGTAGTTGAGCATCATTTACAAATCGGCTTAGTTGTTAAAATGTGAATATAACGGATGCGTGGGATATTTTATACTAAATAAAAATTCAACTAAGTGGGTAAATTAAAGCTCCTGTATCCCCCAACTCTGATACCTGCGGTATGGTGCCCACAAGACTGGCTATATTCCCTCTTTGAATGACAATGCCAATCATTTGCCCGAGGAACATGCCAGCCCTAAATAGGGTCACCAGTTGTTACGAACAATCTCTTTCTCAAATTCTTAAATAGAATATGGGTATCTCTACCAACGCCATTGTTAAAATAAAAGTTTCGTGTCAGACAATAATGAGTCTAAATAAGTGTGCTGGAGAAAGAATGAGGAAATATTACTTATAAGTAGACGCAAGTCTTTCATGAGCTTTATGGCGCGTGCGCAGAGGCTGCGTCGATTACTTTGATCGAATAATCGGCTAGGGTTGGTAATTCACTTTAAGTACGAGTATTAGTAATTTCACCGTACATTCTCTGATCGTGTCGGAAGTCAAAAAAACGCAGACATTGGCAAAATACATCTCACCACAAGATGTGAAAGTCACTCTAGTAAAAAAAAAAGTATTAGTATTACATACATTTAAATTAGTAATAGTTATTTATTTATTATACAAGGAGGCAAAGTTGTTGTTTAACTCTCTTGCTTATATTGAGACCTGAGCAAGCGAAAGATTCCAAAAGTTCAAAAACCGGAATCTTTAGCTTTACGAGGGTCTCAAGGCACGAGAGTTGAACAAACTTGGACTCCTAGTGTAATACAACATTTTTCACCTCACTATAGTCACTACCGCGAGGAATAAAAACTACATACAATTACAAATCTCATTGAAATGTAGGTAACCTATCTGATCCGATATTTATTACTCGAAACTATCGTTTAAATAAGTATTTTTTTTTTTTAATTTTTAATTGGACGCCACTCATTTCACTTCATGCATTTGATGCTGACTTGAAGAAACCATTAAAAACTCAAGGTCAAATTACTTTTCCACTAGTTGATTGCGATGCGTTTTTCCCTGGTAGTTTTAAAGGACAAAAGAGCGCTTTCTGAGGTAGTGAGGTGAGGTCTATAATAGGTTTTTATTGTTTTGCGAAATAGGCATTATGGGAACCTTTGAGTCGGATACGGGTACGACGCAATGTACTTAGAGTCCGGTTTTAGTTTTTAATTGAATTGTATTTTATCCTTTTTGTTTATTTTTACTTTTTAATTTGTATGGTTATGACTGTAATTGTTTTACTAATAAAGTTTTTTATTTATTTAATTTCTGACAATGTAGACTACAGTAGTTTATGCAACTGTGATATAATAAGGATTCTTAAAACTTGAGGGTCACCGTTACAAACAAAGACGAAACGAGACGAAGTCGAGTTTTGTAATAATAGACCCGAGAGTTTAAAGAAGCAATTATGATCTGTTGCATACGCTAGTTTTTCTTCGACAGCTAAAAAAGCGAAAAAAGCAAAATCTCGAAAGTTGCCAGAATGTGGAACATGCTTGGTGTCGTATGCCCACTATATAAATTTAAAAAAATCAACAGTGCTAAATATTTTATTAAAATCCATAGGAGCAGTGTTCTTATGGAATACCATAGACAACGTTACAATGTATACATTTTTTTAATATCGTTGTCAGTCATCAAATTGACAGATAGAAGTGCTGGAGTAGAAAAAAATATTAAAGGACACTGTTAACATAATTTTACATGACTCTAACATCTTCTAGTTGGAGCCAGGCGATCTTTCCTATAAAGAATGGCGGTCTCGGTCTCGGTATCCGTACGACTCTGTCTTTCTCTCATCTGTCAATAGCACTCTCACCCTTATTGGCAGTATTTTGCGCCTTCCTTCAACCACTGATGTTCCAGTGGCGTGCCTGGCAGCTGCTGAGGTGGTTTATTGGGTCACTTGTCATTCTGCCGAGCAGTTATTGCCTACGGAGAGAGCTAGTCAGGTTGCTTTGGATTTGGCTAGTATTAAGGCCCAATACGAGCTTTTGATTAGGAACTCGTAGAACCCCTTTGAACGTCCTAGGGTGCTGGCAGTATCTGAGCCTGAGTCGGGACGTTTGCTGCCCGCGCTGCCCTTCCGGAACATTGGGTCAATACTTGACCTTCACCCCTCAGCAATCCGTATTGCAGTGTGTCTACGTTTGGGCCTTAAGATCTGCGAGCCTCAAGCGTGCAGACGCTGCGGCAGTCACGTGGATACTTCCGACCGGCATGGTCTGTACTGTCAGCGAAGCGCGGGTCGGCTCTTCAAGAATGCCACAATTTGATTAGACGGGCCCCTTTCCACCGCCTTTCTTCTCGCGACTTTGGAGCCGTTGGGCCTCTCTGCCGTTGACAAGAGACCTGATGATTGTACTCTGGTGACCTGGAGCTTGGGCTCCGCTTTGGCTTGGAATGCGTCCACACGCTTTGGCCCCGTCCCATGTGAACGGCTCGACTAGAAAACCTGGGTCTGCCCCTGACCAAGCTCAAACGGTAAAGCGCCGCAAATACTCATTTTTAATTAATGATAACGAGTTCGCGGCGTTTGCGGTATAAACTATGTGGGACACGATAAAAATTGTTAAGAAGGTGTCAGAACGCCCCATACGTGTTTCGGGTGACCACAGAGTGGGTTCCTTCTTTGCTCCGAGGCAAAAAGGCTGGGTAATGTGGGCAATATGGCAGGCTAATTAAAGACAAAGAAAATAAGGGCCACTGAGGGCCCACTGAGGGGATCATTACATGAAAACTAATTTCATTTTCATTGAAATATGTAAAACGATTGAGTACTAATTTATTTTTATAACCCTTAATAACAACCAAAGCTTTGTTTGATTGTTATTAAAAACAATACTGTTTGTTTTGTGAAAACTACAGGCTGTGAAAAACGTAAGAGAACTTGGGAATTCGCTATCTTTTCGCGGCCACCATAAAAATTCAGTGATCACTGACTACGGATTTTAAAATTAATACAAATAAACTAATGATTTACTGCTTTAAACATTTTAAACATTACAATAAAAATATAGGTCTTACCACTTCCATTTTTCTTAAATTCAAGTTGAAACAGGTATGAATTTTCAAAATTAAATTTAAGAAGTAAAAAACAAACCGTTGAATTTCTTTCTGGACGTTAGAAAGGGTAGTCGTCGATCTAATTAATCTATTCGAAATTTTAATTTGGCTAACGAGGCACCAGACATATATCCTGCTTTCACTTTGTGCTTTTTACGTACCGTTCAAAACACGTATAATGAATGACCATTATTTTCTTTTGAACAGTATATAATGTATTACTCCAGAAAATAAAATAATTATTAATACATCAAATATTTAACATAGGTGTAACCTACATAAAAAGTATTTAAAACCAAACATAGTAAGATTCTGCGGCAGCCCTAACCGCAAGTGGGATATTATGCAGCATTCGTGCAGTAATTAGCGGCCGATTTACTGAAGCCTTAACCGCCACAACACAACTGTGTGCTTAGCATGAGTAGCACGCAACTGTATTCGATAGCGAATGCGGCGCTCGAAAATATGTCCGTCTTGCTCCTACCAGTCCTACGATAACTCTGGCAGCACACTGGTGAGAATGTGGATTGTATGAGATGCGTAAGCGCCGCCAGGCGAGACCTCGTCCGGGCCTTGAGATTTAGGGAATCTTTAAGAAACTATAGTCAGAAAATAAAGACATTCACAGACAGATTTTTAATTTTTTCATTCATCGTTTGAAATTATCGAGACTTATTTTAATATTATGATAGATTACACGCATGTGACTAAAAATGTGCGAGTGTTATCCGTAATTTATTAAGTATAATATTTTTTCAGTCACAGTGACAACGAGTTCATACCGCGGTAACTGAAGAAAAATTAAAATTGTATGAAAATCCATAGGAGCAGTGTTCTTATGGAATACCATAGACAATTAACGTTATAAAGTTAACTTTTTTAATATCGCTGTCAGTCGTCTAATTGACAAAATAGAAGTGATGGAGTAGAAAAAAAATAGGATGCTTAATATCATGGCTTTTCAAACTGGAGTAGGCACGTGAACCCCGTGTTACTCGAAAGTTCCACTATAAGATACATTTCAAATAATATTGGTTCAATTATAATAATTGCCCTATCCTATTGAAGTCGATTTAAGAAACGCTATCGTAGAGTTCTCTATAAAATGGTTCGATCGAGTATTCGCCTCGCCCGTGTTCGACGAAGACGACGAGATTGTAATGACAGGGTGCGTAGCCAAGATGCCAATCGCTCACGCTCAGTCGCTAACGAAACGCAACTGTCATTGTCACACTAATATGGAAGAGTGATAGAGAGAGGTAGCTGCGATACGTTATTAAGCGTGAGCGATTGACATCTTGGCTAAGCACACAGGCCTCGCTTGTTTAGCCGAGCTTTCGTTAGCCTAATCTTGATTACCTACATTACTCGACTTTACGATGTTTTAAATGTCGTCATTATCATCATTCTGCCTTTAACGCCGAGGATCGTAACATAGGCCTCTATTGAACATCATATTCCATCACATGCCAAAAACTATAGATTTCTTGCTTAGTCCAGTCCAACCAAAAGTGGTGTCTACAATAACGACATGACGGTTTCACCTTGTTTCTTTCCATTATAAGCTATTTGAGGTTTGAAAGTTTTTAGTATGAAGATTGTTTTTGTATCATTTTTACAAATTTTACCGACCCTACTAAATAAAACAACAAAACTATCTACTTAAGTTGATCTACTATAGATCTGTGACACTATTGTACTTACTTCTTATCTCAGTATTAACAAAGTGGTCATCTACTCGCTTTCCCGAAAGCTATCAAAGCCTCGCTACTTTTTGCCTGCGTTTAACACAAATCCGCCAAGCGTGAAATTTAATTTATAACGGCTTCAATCACGTATATTTGATGCTTAGGCGGGTCATGATGGATTTTACGGCGTGTATAGTTGCTCTTACTTTAATAGACGTCATAAAACCGCGGTAAGCCCTTAACGAGCGGGAAATCGGGCCAAATCTTTGTAAATGGAGGACGGCCTAATGGCTTTTCACTGCTTCCTGCTTTAAACTAAATGTATTAATTTACAGCCAGTAATTATGGTGGTAAAATAGCACCATGTGTTCCTACTGTAAAGCTATTTTCTGCCCTCTGGCCGGCAAGCAGCCAATTGCAAGCCGCTACGTTAAGCAAATTCGCCGCTTGCTGAATGCGTCGAGCAGAAAAATAGTCTACAGACCTTAGCCAGTAAATAAGAAAGCCTCAGATCACATGTTTGTCGACCTCAGCTTCACTTCGGTCGACAGTTACACGAGATCTGAAATATTTCTTACTTTCCAGGCCTCGGTACGTAATCTACTATTAATTATGTTGGCATCCTTCTGTTCCATTGGCAAATGTTTGTAATGTTTCTTTCTGCTTCCTCTCCTACTTCACATCTAAGTACTCTATTCTGACTGGGGAGTTACTATTTTAATTACGTACGTTCAAAACGAGGTAGTTACATACCTACCTCGTTTTTGTTTATTTCTTTTTTGTTTCTTTTACAAGCGATGAAGAAATTGCTAGTTACATTAAATTTATATAGATCACCAGATAAATGACAGATGAGTATTTTCGCGAGAAGAGATCCAAAAAAATGTAAGGTAGGTAAATTTAATGTTTTTCCTACTCAGACTAACGAGCTATTCAATCTAGGAGAAAAATAGTATGAGAAAAGGGTCTCAAAATTTTCAAACGTTTAACGTGCTCTCCATTTTGTAATTACTGTACAAAGTGTTTGAAAAATAGTAACGGAATGGGAAAACAAATGGGGAATCTTTTTTTCTCCAAGTAGGATCGAAAGAGCTCGTGATTCTGTGTAGTAAAAACATTAAACACCTGTTTTAGAAAAAAACGTTTTTGGATCTCCTCGCGAAAATGCCCAGAACCATCTTTCTATAGGTACCATCTATAAATTTAAATGATACACTTTAAGACGGATTCTTTCTAGCACTCGTTATCGTAGGGTCAAATGATGACTGAGAGAGTGAGAAGGTTATGGTTATAGGTACTTACTCCTACTTTCATGCAAAATAATCTAATCGTGATAAATTTTACTATCATCTTACTTAGATGCGATGCAGGCCAAGTAAACAGTTTTATGGCCACTTTATTACCACCCTTAACCGATCTAAGTAGGTAATAACTGTAAGGATTACTTTCATATTAATAGCCAAATGAAGGCGGAATATGTATGGAGGTACTATCGCGTTCAAAATAGCATTTTCAGTTTATTTATTTATTTTTTATGCTATAGGTGGCAAACGAGCAAACGAATCGCCTGATGGTAAGCGATTAACGTCGTTCATGGACACCCGCAACACCAGAGGTGTCGCAAGTGCGTTGCCGGCCTTTAAGGTGGGAGTACGCTCTTTTCTTGAAGGTTTGAAGGTCGTATCGGTCCGGAAACACCGCTGGCGACAGTTCGTTCCACAGTTTAGCTGTGCGAGGCAGGAAGTTTCGGGAAAAGCGCACAGTTGAGGACTGCCAACCATCTAAATGGTGAGAGTGGAAATATTGTCGCGTAGGGCGATGGCGGAAAGAAGCGGCAGGGATTAATCCGAACAATTCCTCGGAACACTCCCCATAATACATGCGATAGAAAATGCAGAGTGAGGCCACATCTCTACGCAGCGCCAAGGGATCAAGCCGATCAGAAATACGTTGGCAGTTGACAATTCGAGCTGCTCTCCGTTGGATGCGGTCTAGAGGAAGAAGCTGGTACTTTGGTGCCCCTGCCCAAAGATGAGAGCAGTTATTCCATATGCGGGCGAACCTGCGCCTTATAAAGCTGTAGGCGATGGGCCGGCGTGAAATACTGCCTCGATCTATTGAGCACACCGAGCTTCTTCGAGGCCAATTTGGCCTTACCCTCTAGGTGGCCGCGGAACTGGACTTCACTCGAGATGTCAACGCCAAGGATTCCAATACTGGCTGTGGCAGATAGGGGAGTGCTCTCAAAACGAGGTGACGCGACGAACGGAAGTTTTTTTGCGGTGAACGCGCAAACCTGTGTTTATGAATAAATCCATTCATAAATTGCCCATGCACTTTTAAACGCGTATGTACCTACGCTATAAGAGATTTTGTGGTTGGTATTTCCTTTTTATTTTTATTTCGATTAGGTACCTAAACCTTAAATAACATTTTCAGAATTTCTACTTTAAATATTTAACAGACACGCAAAACAGCATTTACTGCGACATTGCGACAAACAACTTTTTGCACATTTAAAGTCAGTTAAATACTTGGATCTATATTGGGATCCCTAACGTTTTTTATCCTATTTTTGCGTTCCCTAATACTTTTTTGCCATAATAATCATTTCTCCTAACACTCATTTGCCCTATTTTTGATTGCCCTCTCATTGAATGGATGATTTTAGTTTGCCCTAATGTTTGATGTCCTAATGTCACCTGACATATTGATTACATATCCTAATGTTATGTTCCATAATGACTATTTGTCCTATTGATCATATGTCCTAATCATTATTTTCCCTAATTTTATATGGCTTAATGACGTTTATCCTATTATTGAAATACCTACGTAATATTATTTGCCCTACCGATTCTTAGCCCAAATTAATTAATTGATACAAAATTGTAGTTTGTAAACAGTGTTATGGAAAAAAGTCGGTTCTGGCGCTTCGCCGGCCGCTACCGCGGCACGCTCGCTTCGCTCGCTCGGCTCGCGCGCTGTTAGGTCGCAGTTCTACCTAACACTCCTCCTCGCTTCGCTCGTCGTACCTAAACCGACCTGCCTTAAACTTCGATCTTTGAAGCGCTCGATCTCAGCCATCTTCAATTAAAAAAAAAGTTTTTCAATTAAAAGCTGCTTATTGTGTACGTTACAATCATTTCAAATATATGTCATAATTACACCACTTTCGATCAAATTTTATAAGACCCACCTTTGGTACAGTCCAACTAAAATAAGGTTAAACTGGTACAAGACTGCGTATGTATATGATAACATGCTTCGAATAGATGAGTTTTAGGACTACTTATCATTACATTATGAGTAATAATTATTATGACAATTGATTGTTAGGACTAATACCGGTTAGGATAAAATAGTTATGGCAAGAGATATGAGGACAAACGTTATTAGGGATCGCGATTAATATGCCAAAACATATTAGGGTTATTGATGTTATGCCAAAAATGCTTCGGGCAAATAAGTTTTAGGGCAACCATTACGTTATGGAAAATAATTGTTATGGCAAAAGATCGTTAGAGTTAATGCCCATTAGGACAAAACGGTTAGGGCAAGTGATTTTAGGACAAAAGTTGTTACGGATCTAGAGGGCCACCCTAAATACTTATGTAGCGTATGTACCTACTTATCTACCTAATGTCACCTGTGCCTGTGTCATAAAAAAACTCGATTTACTTACAATTCAATTATCATTTTTTTAAATATCGCCTCTGTAGGATGTACAGTTAGGTAAAACTTTCTTGAGTGACAAATATGGTATGTATGTATGTATACTGCTAAAACATAACCTTCCCCGTGCAGAAGTTGGGTAAATCGAAAATATTGAAAATCAGCATGAGCGTACCTATGTTGTCTTAAAGTTATGTGCAAAGGTACCTATGTACTTACTACTTAAGAGTTATGGAGCTCTAAACCTACATTTAAGTTTTACTTATATTATACTCAGTAAGGTATAAAGTTTTATAGGTAATTCAATGTTAAATTTTACCTCTTCTCACACTCGCTTCACTATAAGTATTATACTATAGGTGCACAGCGCTGTTTTGAGCGATTCATAATTTTAATGGTAACTAGTTTGACCGATAACAAAATGTATTTAAACATTTAAAAATATCCAAGTCATATGCATCTCATTACACACACTTGCGATCGCCGCCAAAAAACCGTAGTTTATCTGCGTCATATAGATTCGGGCATATCTGCTAGATCTGCCAATAAATGTATGGGAAATTTGTCTGGCAGATGCCCGGCGGACATACTCACTATGGAGATCCAACAGGTTACCCGTACCGTACGTATATAGCCGGCAAATTGCCGAAAACGCAAATAACCTAGCTGGTTCCCTATAATGTTTCTGTTTCTGATAACTGTTCAAGAACTATTTTTTGTGACTTGTTACGACCTCCCTAATCGTCTCCCATCTTAATTTTGTCCAATCCCAAAGTATGTAGTGGGATCGTCACACATAAGATAAATTCGTTTTTCTGAATTTTATACTTTTAAGATAACATACATAAGTTAAGTCTTTGTTATTGCTCTCTTTTACCTAAGTATGTAATCTGTATCAGATCCATGAAATAATTGCATCGTTGTGTATTTTTGTAATTTTATTTTGGGAAAATTGGAGTTCTCGTCTCACTTACATTTTTTTTGTCGAGCAGAGCATATGCGTACATGCCTACTTTGGATAACAATCCCAACCAAACCTTGTAACTTATATATGTACCTAACGTATCCTAATATAAATGTTAGTGTTTAGGATGCCTAATAAAAAAATAAAAAATATATATAATAGAAATGTACATAAAAACAAAAACAACAAGTACCAGCAAGAGCAGCACGAGAGCGCAGTCGCCGGCGCTCGTCATGCTTGCGGTCGGCCACAGTCGAGCGCCGAGCCAACCGTTAATGCTATCTGCCCCGATTACCCTGATGCGCAGAAAAAACCTTCTAGAGTACTCTAGTATCGCCAGTAACGGTCACTTTATTAAAAACAATTGATATAATCACTATGACACTGTAGTTGTCGAGCACTCGATACGCGTGCGGTAGCCGGTAGGACTTAGCTGAGGCTCGCTCGCGTGGTGCACTCAGTAGTCTCAAGGCGGGACTGCGCCGTGCGCGCTCGGCTTGCTCGCTTGATGATGGCACAGTTAGCTGGGTAGGGCACCACCTGTTCAGTACTTACCCGTTCTCACGACATCACCGATCCGCCGCGCAATTCGGCATCTTGATCTACATAGTTGATTGGCATCGGATCAGGGGAATTGGGCTTTGGCAGGCGTTGCGTTCGGGACCGTGACATTCGCGTGGAGAAACCGCGGAATATTTCAGATGAGTGGCAGTTTAAAACGAGCGAAGCTTGATCGGGTCACCGATGTTTAGGTCGCAATCTCTTCATCGATAACTCGCGATTGCACGATAAGATAAACTAAATAGCTTTATTCTGAAAGCTCATTCAGTTTATCGAGTCACTCTAAAATTTGATTCACTATTATAGAAAGTAAATCAATAGAAGATTGATATAGACTAATTAATAGACCCAGTTTTTATTGCACCGTTGCTCTTTATCTATTTGAGTTTGTAAACAAACGATCTTATATGAAATACATTGTTATTGGTACGTGCAAAAATACCATAACTACGTATAAAATACCTATTGAAGTCCATAACCATATCGTAAAAGTGCTAACAAATTTATTTGTAGGTATTTGAAAAGAGTACATATACATTATCACGTAATATTTCAAAATTTCTCAAGAAACTTAACTCTGTCGCAGATATTGTTTAACTCGCACTCGTCATACAGTTTTAGAAGGCTTGTGTCACTCCGCGTTTTACGTCGACACAAAATCTGCCCCCTATAGGTGGTATAAAATGTCAGGGTTCGCGCAATGCGCAGTACCTCACGGGTGCATTCAGATTTATTTATATTTCAAACTTACCGCATACTAATCTATACTTAGACAAATTAATACCAATACTAATACATAATGAATAAAAACGTGTTCGTATGATGCAAATAATGTTTCGATACATATTTGGTTCCTATTTATGTTTATGCAAATTGTTGTACTACCATACGCACCTGACAGCATGGTGACAACCCCAATGTTAATCTCATCTTGACGTGTGCAATTGCATGCTTGACAAGTAGAAAAGATAAGCTTCTGTACTTCAGTACTACCTATTACGTATTCTGTGGTTTTACGAAGTCAAAACAGCGTTGAATTATAGCCATTAACAATATCATACCATTTATATTATTTCAAAACAGAGTTTATTGATGACACGCCAGGTCACTAGCCTACTCATTTGTTCCCGTCACTCCTAATAACGTCGGAAGTGATTACGGCAAATCATTAATAGTTTGATTGGTTCAAGACTAGTGGGCAATATTTTATGCAGCAGGTGGCAGAGAGCTTTGGCAGCTGTGGGCGACAGACCATAACCGTGACCGAATAGCGAACTTTAAAAGTGGAGTGAAAACTGGGATTTAATTGGAATGACTACTCCGGAGAATATTGACTTACGCGCAGCGGTACTTTTTAGTTTTTACGTTAATAAACGATGATTATGTACGTCGAATGATAATGAATACCTAACTAGTGTTGTATCAAAGCGAATTTCCAATAAATACGTCTCGGATTTTGACGATGTCACGGTGATTTTAGCAGAACATCCCTCCCCCTTTCCCTTTACAAAAATATCTAATATCTCCTTTATATTCAGGGATTTCTTCCAGTTAACCTTTGAATATTTAGTTTATTTTAAATGTACGTAATAGAAGATATGAATTAGGTAGTTATTTTATTTCAAGGAATTCCTTTCGTCTTCTTCTAATTTAAACATAATAAAACACTTTAGAACGGATTAATCGTGTTTATTAACACCATGACCCTACGTTTCGAGCCCTTTACAGCACTCGTTATCACAGGGAGGGGGGGGGGGGGTTAAGATGATGACTCACCATCATAAGGGCTCGAAACGTAGGGTCATTGTGTTATAAACGCGATTAATCCGTCGTTAAGTGTTTAATTTCAATGAATAACAATCGCGGTAACAGAAGACAATATTAAACATAATAGCCACTTTCAGTTGGTTTGAAAGAAACATAAAATAACTTTTTGGCCCAAATAGAACCCACATGAATCCCAATATGGCCTGGTCTGAAAAGGGTTATCGAGGTGTAATGTGTCATTTATCTCCTAGGGCCCATGGTAGGTACCCATAATACTAATTACTTTAATATAATTTTTAAGCAAAAAACCCACTTCAAGTTTTGGTAAAAGTGACATTTGGAATTAGTTTCAGTTAGCCAGTTTACTTTAAAAAATATCCTATTCATTACACGTGTACCTTTGAAAATTGAGGACCTTTCTTAATGTCTCAGGGCTTCCATTATGACATCTGAAGGAAATTCAAACGGAACTACCTTGTAGACCTCCAAGGTCGCAAAAAATAACAATGTGTTAAATTGGATGACAGACTGTAAATTATCGAGCAGTTCCACTACTACAGAGGCCTTCATTTTGAACATGTTAGTACCTCAGATGTAGTAAAGGCGTTTAAATCAATAAATATCAAAAAAACTTGTGACCTTTGGGGAGTCTCTGTCCATGCTGTTAAATCCCTTATAGAAATTATAGCGCCTGAATTGGTAGTTATATTTAACAACAGTGTCGACTGCGGTGAGTTTCCTGATCTTATGAAGTATAGTAAAATAACTCCTTTATTCAAATCAGGTAGCACTGCTGACCCCACCAACTTTAGACCAATATCTGTGCTACCAACTTTCAGCAAAATTTTTGAGAAATTAGTTTTGTCACAATTAGTAAGACATTTCAATTCTAACAATTTAATGCACCATAAGCAGTTTGGATTCACCCGGGGTCGCTCAACAACCGAAGCCAGTGTTGAGCTAGTCAAACATATTTTTGATGCCTGGGAGAAGTCACGAGATGCTTTAGGTATTTTCTGTGATTTGTCCAAGGCGTTTGACTGCGTCTGTCATGAAACACTGATCAGGAAGCTCCACTATTATGGAGTCAGAGATTCGGCACTGAATTTACTTAAGTCGTACTTGCAAGGAAGAATACAAAGGGTCGACATTAATGGGCAGCGATCACCCGGGTCACTGGTCTCTGTGGGTGTACCGCAAGGATCAATATTGGGCCCTTTTCTCTTCCTTATCTACATAAACGACTTGCCATACCTCGTAAAGACCCACCATGATATAGTATTGTTTGCAGACGATACGTCACTTATCTTCAAAGTCAACCGACAGCAACAAGCTTGTAATAATGTAAACAATGCTATTTCTAAAGTAGTAAATTGGTTTAATGTTAATAATTTATTATTGAATGAGAAAAAGACTAAAGGTATTAAGTTTGTCACGAATCACGTTAAGCACGAGCTGGCGAGTGTCTTTGTGAAAGATGAGGAATTGGAACTAGTTGACAGTACGACTTTTCTTGGTATAACATTAGATTCTAAACTCCAATGGGGTCCCCATATTGCTAATCTCTCGAATAGACTGAGCTCTGCAGTTTTTGCCGTGAGCAAGATCCGTCAGTTAACAGACGTGGAGACAGCTCGATTAGTTTATTTTAGTTACTTTCATAGTATTATGTCCTATGGTATTCTACTGTGGGGCAGTGCTTCAGAGATTAATACAATTTTTGTTCTGCAGAAGTGGGCTATTCGATCGATTTATAAGATGAACCGTAGAGACTCGCTTAGAGATAAGTTTAAAGAGATTAATATTATGACACTGCACTGTCAATATATTTATGAAAACATTATGTATGTACATAAAAACAATGCATGTTTTAGGAAAAATTGTGATATACATAGTATTAATACTAGAAATAAGGATAAGCTCGCAGTACCCACCACTCGGCTCCATAAAATAAAAAACTCATTCATGGGCAATTGTGTAAGGTATTATAATAAACTCCCAGTAGAAATAATTGCACTCTCTATTAATAAATTTAAGACTTTTGTAAAGCGTAAACTAATATCTAAAGCTTATTACAGTACACAAGACTACATGAATGATACAGCACCATGGGATTAAGGATTATTATTATTTTTGTTTAAAAAAGTTAGTTATTAACTGTAATTTTAATTTTAGTCTTAACTAATTATATATTTTTTATGACATTTAGATTTCATTCTAGAAACTTCTAGACAAGTATTTTTTTTTATACAACTTTTACTTTTAAGATGACGATCCTATTGTGAAATTATTATTTTTAATTTTGATATCTGTGTGTGCAGCATCAATAAATTGCTCTAAGTAATCATTTATAATTTGTTAAAGATTCTATTTAAAATTGAACTGAACTGTATTTTTTTTTCAAATTAATGCATGTTAGAGCCGGTGTGTTGCTTTATTTATTTTTAATTCGACGTTCAAAAGTGCACTGTAACATGCCTACTTGAAAAATAAATAATTTGATTTGATTTGATTTGATTTGATTTGATATGCCATCCCTGATCTTCAACATCAGGTCCACCCCAGCAAAATGATGGCTTCAGTAAAAAAATGCTCAAGCTAATTAAGAATACCCTCTAATCACAATGCACGTGCCGTTCAAATTTGAGGAGTTCTGAATTCCTTAAGAACTCGATCATCAGAATAGAAATCAAATCAAAAAGATGTATGTCACAACTAGGATAATACGTAGAGTTAGGTTTATCGACCAGTTCCACTTTGCCATCCCTGGTCGTCATCATCAGGTCCACTTCACCAAAATATTGGCTCCCCTAAAACAATGTCCAACTTGTCCAAGTTACTTAAGGAAACCCTCAAATCACAATGCATGTGCCATTAAAATTACAAACATTAAAAATAATAATTTAAAAAAAAACACATTGAGAACCTCCTCCTTTTGAAACTGAAATGAAATGAAATTTATTTGCATAAAATATAGTAAAATAAGGTGTTTTATTATATTTTAGCACAATAACATATTTTGCCGGTTAAGCATACAATACATATACAATAAGCAAACAATATTAAATTAAAATTAGTAACAAGTTAACACTATTATAATATCACATTAGTTACTTAAAACTATGTACATACACGGTAGAGTTAAAATATCATGTTTTTTTAATACAGGTAGGTCTACATGAATCCTATTTACCTAACCCACACATTGCCTTTAAACATTGGTTTTGGGCTATAAATGCCCTGTTCATAATGTTCATATCACTGGAATTACCCCATAAGAGAAGACCATATCTTAAATTGGATGAGGCATATCCATGATACGCCATTAAGACTGTATTCCAAGCCGATACGTTACGCAGTCTCCTCAAGAGATATGCAAACTTGACTTTGTCACGACGAAACGAAATTTGACTTAGTCACTATTGCTCTTGGTTCTAATTCCTTTGTAATTATTTGCGTATGTCAAGGCTTTGTTTAGGCAGATGTATCAAATGAATAATGTTTAAGTATAAAGAAAGTTCTATTAGCACCCATGTCGTCCATTAGACAAGGCCACAAAGTGAAAAGCAGTAAAACAACAAAACAATATAAATTTGTTATTTTACGTCATGCAATTTGTTTCAAATTGCAATGTATGGTCATAAAATTAACATAAACATGGTTGTAAGGCTTGTAAGTAGTAAACCTAGACGAAAAGCAGAGCTTTCATCATTCTTTAGTACCTTGATTAATGTGTAGGTACCTACTTGTTTAATGTAGATTTACTAGTACTTCGAAGTGCTGAATACATTCACCGGTAGATGTTAGGTTAGCCTACCTATAACGTTGACTACGTAACTTCTTTTTTTTTAACTTCGTTTCTAGACAAACTAAAACAGTCTCTATGTGACATGTATTGGCGACTATTGATACCAAAATTAACACATTATGAAGTATCAAATCGATTGTGTATGCAAGTAGTTGCGCAGCAACACTTCACATTATGTGAAACACATTATGTTCACATTATGTCAATTCTCTAAAAATCAAAAACTAACCGCGGCAGAAGAGTACATGAGCTTCTCAAATCGTATTGGGATTGCGGTTATTTTTTATATGGCAATAACTCGGTTTTTATCCTAAACCGCTGATTTTTTCATACAAAAACAGTTAACGGTTGGGTTTTCTAGTAGGTAGATAGCACTAGCATAATTAAGCTTACACTGACTACTTAGGTAATCAAATGTTTTAGAACACGCCATATTTAATTTTTTATTTGAGTTTTGTATTTAAGTAAATTCATCCATAAAAACACCTAATTATCTGATAAAAGTGATAAGTGACATAGCCCGCAGAAATCCCGTATGAAAGCCCACGCTAACAAAGTCACCGGTAATTAGCTTATTACGGTATACAGTACGCGATAAGTGAAACCATTAACATTTGACCCTGTTTAAACACTTTGACACTTAAACACCTCAAATGCGACCAACACGGCTGACATGGGTAGGCTTTTAAATCTTCGGACAAGTAGTTAGTAGGCTTACCTAGTATTGCGAAAAAAAAACCCTGTAGTAGTTTTAAATTTCAAGCAAACAGTAACTTCATTGTTATTGTAGTAAGACTAGTAAGATACCGTTTAAAAAAAAACACACACACACACACACACACACAGAGCCCGTAAGCAAGTTTGCATAGATTTTGATAGCGCAGACTGTGAAAGTGTAAACGTTATAATTTTTCATAGAAGATTATCGTATAAAAAAAAACACTTTAAATGTTTGACAGTTCATTTGCTTGGAAGTGGGAACGTGGTTTGACTCTATACAGAATTACAGATCGAGTCACGAAAACTGGCGCGGAAAATGTATGAAACTTTCATTAATTTCATAGACAAATCCCGAAGAAACTACAAACTGAAGTTGGAACTGTGACCGATCCTAACGAAATTTGTGAGAGCTTTAACACATTTTTTTCAAATATAGGCGCAGAATTAGCAAAATGTATCACAAACACACAAGTTGCATATGTAACTAATTCATATCCATCCACAACACAAATAAAACATAAACTCATGAAGTTTACTCCAGCGACTGAAGACGAAGTAACTAAAATCATCAACACTCTTAAAGTTAACACTAGTTCAGGGTTGGACGGGTTTACGGTTAAATCTTTAAAATGTATCCGAAGTGAAATCGTGACGGAGTTGACAAAGAGCTTAAATAAATGTTTAGAATCTGGCATATTCCCGGATAGTCTGAAAGTCGCAAAAGTAACACCTATCTTCAAATCGGGCAGTAAATCAGATCCTAATAACTATCGACCAATTTCGGTGCTTCCTACTTTATCCAAAGTCCTCGAAAAACTTATACGAAACCGTCTGGATGACTACCTAAGCTCGATAAATTTTTTGTATGATAAACAGTACGGCTTTAGACCTCAATCCAGTACCCTTACGGCGACCGTGGATTTGGTAACAAAAATTAAAGTTAGTATCGACCAAAAACAAGTGGGACTTGGCGTGTTTATAGATTTGAAAAAGGCTTTTGACACAGTTAGTCACAAAATTCTTCTAAGAAAGTTAACGGAGGCTGGTGTCACTGATGTTGCTTTAAAAATGTTTGAATCTTACTTGTCAGGGCGAAAACAAATAGTTAAACTCGGTGAACATGAAAGCAAACCTTTAACCGTCACATGTGGTGTCCCCCAGGGGTCAATTTTAGGACCAATTCTTTTTCTAATATACATAAACAGCATTCACGAAATTGGCCTTAAAGGGGAGGCAACCCTTTACGCAGATGATACTACTCTTTTTTACTTTGGGAACTCGATTCAAGACATAATTACTGACGCTCAGGCTGATTTAAACATTTTGAACAAATGGTTTCAGAATAATTTACTGACAATAAATGTCGCAAAAACAAATTACATCATATTTACATCTAAAAACAAAAAAGAATCCCACTGCACACCCCTAAAAATAAACAACCGAGAATTAAATAAGACTGACAATGAAAAGTACCTAGGTCTTATACTAGACAAACAACTCACTTGGAAATCCCACATTGAAAAAATTAAAAAAAAGATTACTTCTCTTACCGGAGCATTGCGTGGCATAGCGAAATGTCTCCCAAACAAAGTACGTTACATAATTTATAATTCTATTGTAAAACCACATATTGATTATTTAATCGAGGTATGGGGTACGGCTGTGGCTACTCAAATAAACACAATACAAAGAGCACAAAATAAACTGATCAAAGTACTATTTAATTTCAATCACTTAACACCCACAGAACATGTTTATAAAAAAACTAAAATAATGAATATACTCCAATCATACACTTATTATACTTGTCTGTTAGTACGAAAAATTGTACAGAAAGATCTACATATCAAAATAGCTTTTACCAAAAAACATGAAGTACAAAGAATAAAACTTAGAAATGCCAATGATTTGATCCTTCGTGCACCACGTACAAACTATGGCAAAAAAAGTATACTCTATGAAGGTGGAGATTTATATAATAAACTGCCTAAAGATATAAAAGACGCCAAGTCCTTAATTTCATTTAAAAGGTTACTAAAACATTATATTACTAAAAACTAGGGTCAATCATTTAATTTGAATATAAATCCCATTAAGTTCTAATTTCAAACAAAACAAACATTGACAACAATAGTATAGTTAAAAATAAAAAGTGTAAACAAAACAAAACATATATAAATACAAAAATAAATACAGATCTCAATTGCATATAAACATATTACTCCTAAACTATAACATATATGTATATAATGTAAAAATGCACTTATTTATTGCTTATTAATGTAAAAATAAAATAAAAATAAATACCTGGAAATTTTTTATAACATTTAAATGAGCGTTTCCTTAAAACACATAAACACCGCAAGTGAACGAAGCGCTTTGTCACCTCCACGCTCTTTATATCCGTGTAAGTACGTAGGATAGTCTTATCTCTGTTTCTATGGTCCGGCCGTAGCAACTACGCTCGCATTGTATTGCGAATTGTTTTGTTTAGTTATACTACCCGACAAAAAAAAAGTGTATTTTAGTTGTGTGTAAAAGTGTGTTTTAATTATGCACGTAGCACGTATTAGTAGTTTTTGTTTAGTAGTTAAGTGTGCGCTCACCACTATACTATAATATTGTATTTTGCATGAAACAAAGTTTTCTCGTGTAAGTGAATATTGTGTATTCTTATGAGAAAAATAAAGATCTTTAAACCCACATTCCGCGGCAGCTTTCGTGAATCGATCTGTAGGTACCTTTCTTAATAGTGAGTTCAAAACTATCTAAAAAGCTTCTCAACGGGAAAAAAACTTTCGATAAAAAAAAACACTGTTTTAAATCCATCGTCAGTTTACCCGTTTGATACCTACGATTCTATAGACAGATCTGCCAGATATACAGATACCTACTGGCGTAAACAGACATCCTAATTTTGTTTCATGGGGTGTCCAAATTGTTAGCCGCTAACCCGGAGTTAAATTAAAAAATGTAAAATTCCATTCAGAAAAAAACGCTTAACTCCGGGTTATGTGGCTAAACCCGGGTGGTGCAAGTGGCCCTAAGAATGCTGTGTTGGCTAAAACAACCGTTTAGCAAAACCAGAATGAACATGCTACATATTTCTATCTAAGTACATATTTGTCGACAAGCTCCTCGTTTGCCAGTCATATGCCAGGCGAGGTAGACAGACGGACACATGCTGCAGGATGCTGTCGCGGAAGCGCCGGTCCCAAATGACAGCGAGTCAGGTCAATTTAACAGTCGACGCACCCACTGCGCCCGCGCAGCTTGACACAAGTCACCATGTCGCCGATTGTATTTGCTTTGAGATGATACACCGTAGACTACCACGTTTAGACTACATTATTATGAAACCCTTACACTCAAAGGCACTCTTAAAAGTATCACGCGTACGGACAGGGACGTGACAGAATATTTGTGAAGCCCTGGTGGAAGGTTATATTGTAGTTGAATGCTTGGCTTTTTCCAGTAAAAAATGGTAGTACACCACTCCAATCCTTTATCTGTTATTATTTTTAGTTTTCAGCCCTATGATTTTTTTTTTGTTGAACTGGCCATTCTTCTTTAATATCAACTTTTCCTGCATATTCGAGTATCGATTATATGGTTCCGGCATGAAATCCAGCCACCTCAATTGTTTTTTCGTCCAAAGCCTGTGGCTTTATCAATTTTTCCACCACTAAACATATATATACGTATAGGTACCACAAACATCTAAAATTGGAAATTCGTTATTTGCCGCTCTACCGCTGAAATATGCAAAAGCGAGAGAACCAGAAAACGAAACTTCGATACTGGATGTCCCCGGTAGGCCCTCTGGACCTTATGCTCCGTCTAATAGGTAAGTGATCTATGCTTAGAAAACTTAAACTCAGACGCAAGAAAGCATGACCGTGTGTATTCAAAGTAACTTACAAATACAATTGCCGGGCATTCGTGCTAGTACTTCAAGTGGATAAAATATTACTTTTATAATTACTTATATGGACCTCTTTATCTCATATAACGTAATTTATGTACAACCTCTATCAGACATATCCGAGCGGCCAAAGTTTCCGTCAATATCTGATCATGCAGTATAAGTAATCTCAGATATTTGTGAGTAGCTAAGATACCTTTATCTGAGGTGTTTGATGAGGTAGTGTGAAAATATAAAGAGAAACAGTGACAAACCTTGTGATACCTTTTGTTTACATCGTTTGTAAGTTACGGCAATTTTAGAGACGCCCATACCAATGAAAACTGCGTGAGTTTATCTGATGGTGACACTTTTAACATGGGAGTACCTAAGCATATTATATTCAATTTCGATTTGTGGAGCGTGAATTTATGAGGTAGTTTCGAACCACACATTGAAATCGAATAATAATTGCTAATTGGTATTATACCTTACGCTACAATAATCTATAGGTACATATAGGATATAGGTACCTAGTTAATACATAATAATTAATCGTAAGTACCTGAGTAGCTAGCTAACTACTTAGTCGAACCATTGAGCTTACCATGACCCATGAGTTCTACGTAACCGTACTCTGTAGCGACTGCGCGATTCAATTGTGTTTACATCTTGCTCATTCTTCACTGGTGGGAGGGAGACGCAAAGATTTTTGAATTCAGCGAGACGCTATCGAGTATGGTTACGTACAACTCATGGTGAGCTCACTTAAGCTTTTCGCACAAGGTTTTTGTTGAGACTACGAGATATTGACAAAATTGCTGTCAATAAAAACAATATTAATGACCATTAAATAAGCTTTCAGACCATATACACGAGTAACACGAACTCGTTACCTACTCGTATTTGTACTTACCAGTCAAACCCCTTGTAATAGAAATTTATGGACCGATTAAGCACCTAAGTATATTATTATTATGCAACCATAAAATCTATATTAGTATGCATTCGGATCTGTATGCGGTAATTACCTACGTACGAATCTTTAAAGAGTTCCTTGGCCATTAAATATAGGTAGGTAACATTACAGTAGGTACCTAGTTTATGCAACAGTGATATAATAAGGGTTTTTAAAATACATAGGTATCTACTTGAATACAATTTCTCACTTCTCACATGTTGTCGTTTAGGTACCTACTCTGCCTAATTCTAGATATTAGAAATATCTAGTAGATATACCTACTAACTGTTCAATGATCATGCTATTTGGTTATACTTATATGGCTAACTGCTACAGGCCACTTGCACCAATCAGGGTTAGCCAAGTCACCCAAAGTTAAGCATTTATTTTATATGGAATTTGACAGCTTATCATCGGTTGGTGCAAGTGAAGTGACGCTATCAAAAGTATGTCCGTCTCGCTCCTACAATAACTCTGGTAGGAGTGAGACGGACATACTCCCCGAACGCCGTCGCTATCGAACACGGCCACGTACAACTCATGGTTAGCACATAGATATTTTAGATAGTCGTATCAATTTCTATGGAAATGTCCATCAACCAACCGGAAGCATCGTTCCATCGCGAAAACAACGGAAAGGGACGGTTCTGTTTTAATGTGAGTTATTCTTATGGTGCTTCTACATGCTCGGGCTCTCGGCCGAATGATTCGGCCCACCCTAGTACACGCTCATTCGAGACAGACTATATAGATAAAATTTAAGCCAGACCATAGACACTTTAAGCTTTTTCAGGTAGTTTCGGTGAGTTAAACGGTGTTTTAAATAGCTTTGGTTATTGAAACTATTTAAGACACTTTTTAAATAGCTTCACCCGAAGTGAAATTATTTAAGACACCTTTTAACTCAACCAAACTACCTGAAAAAGTACTTAAATTGTCTCTGGTCTGGCTTAAATTTTCTCTATATAGTCTGTCTCGAATGATCGTGTACTAACATGGCCGAAACATTCGGCCGAGAGCCCGAGCATATAGAGGCACGGTTAGACAATAGTCTGATAGTAGATTTAAAAAAAAAACTGTATAAAAGCGTAAGAAAAAGACAGTGTACCTTCCTCTGACTATGTACGAATGAGAAAAGTTACTGGTCATAAATGAAATTCTACTCGGTTAAAATACGGCTATAGCTACTGAGCCATGTAGTCACAGAATAGGATCTACCTAGGTAGCCGGCGTGGAGATAATTAACGCAACATGCTCACCGACAGACCTTTTTCCGCTCTGGGGCATTCTATCGCTTCATCAGTTTCCGATTAAACGAACATTAGTTACATTAGGCTCAAATTCATTGTGGAATCATGGAGGTATGTTTATGGTTAAGGGCATCTGAAAAAATGCAAGTTTTCCGTTAATAAAGGATAAATAAACTATTAGGTGTAAGTACAGTCACCCAATTGGAACCTTAGGCCACTGTAGGACTATGTCATAGCGACGTTATAAAGAAGATTGTAAGAAATCTCTTACTGCTTGTCATTTAACATGGTTCTAGAGTGGCTTAGGGAAACAAAAATATCCTGACCAGCGAATGTAGGCATCAATGATTGCAATGGAACGTTTAAAAAACAGGTTAATTCAGGTACTTACTTACAGATCGATTAACGAAAGTCATTAATTTCATAGACATTCCGCTCCAGCTTTCGAGGAATCGATCTGTACCTACATGATCTAAATCCCAACGTTTCGTAACCTTTACTGCATTTGTAGCCACTGGGTAGATAAAGGTATGGGGTGACAGGAGAGCCTACATGCACTTGTAAAACTGGTTTGATCTCTGATAGTGATATGATCGAGATGGAAAGTGATCATGGGAAAGTACTTGGTAAAACAATGTTGCCTCAGTGAATTTGGGTTTGTTACGATACGAAGGAAAATGCTAATCTGTTTAGTCGGTTAGTATACTTAGGTATAAGCCGGCCATCTAAACGTTAGGGCAATCCGTCGGATCTGCATAGCGGGTATGACCGCCGGACATCCGCCCGTACATTGATTGGCAGGTCCGGCGGATTTAGCCGAACGTGTATGGCCTTTTTTCTTACGTTGGGAAAAATGCTTTTATGCATCCCATCCCTGGAGAGCGAGACGGGTATGACGGACCCGGCAAGCGCCCCGACTACCGTCTAAAAACCCAACGATTGCCTCCTCCGTTTTTGACGGGACGGCGCATGATCGCAGTGAGCATTCTACTGCGCCGCTCCAGCGGGCAGCCCGGAGAAGCTGCTATTGACTAGACTGCACGACTGGATTCATTGAAACATTTTCAGGATTCTAGTCGTAAACCAACCCCCAATCCTACACCGGTTAACTATGGGTTAGATGGGTAACCCTGGATGGTGCAAGTAAAAACTAAACTTACATGTCGTCTGCACTTTAGTATCTACTGCCTTCATTATATGATTTCGTAGATTAAGTTCTTCTAATAACAATAAAAAAGTAATAGTAAAATGGTCTAGATTGCGCGCATCAAGGGAAGCCGCAACTGGGCATGCGCGTGCCGACGTTTTTGCCGCCATCATCATCGCGTAGTGAATGCGCATGATCGATGGTCGCGTCGGCCGTCGCTTGAGGTGTGAAGACACTGGCCTAGGGTTCTCGGATAATGAAAAAATACCTGAGATTACTTCAACGGCAGGTTTCTTATTGTGGGGCGGATTAGCGCCTGACTTACATTTTTAGGGTTCTGTAGTCAATATAATAAATAAATAAATATTGTGGGACAATTTTAAAGAATTTTACCTAATCCCACGGTAAGCTCAATAAGGCTTGTGTTTTGTTGCTACTAGACGACAAGAATAAACCTTAATACTCAAGTCCAGGGATCGGATATCGGATACTGGTATATTCTCCATAAAAAAAAGAACAGTATTTTTTTGTTAATTTTCGTTCTTTGGTTTATAACTTCATTGTTAATATGACAATCTATGAATACGGCGTTGCGGGTGTTGCTACGTATAAAGAGTATACAATATTTTAAAATAGTGCATTATTTCGAAATTTAAAAAAAAAGTTTTCGATCCCTGGTCAATGGCTGTCTTGCCAAAGTGGTGGTAGGAGCGAGATGGACATACTTTAGAAACGCGCAGTCGCTAACGATAACGGTTACGTACAACTCATGATAAGCACACTTGTCTCTCTAATTCTGTGGCTTTGCTAAGCCTGTTATATCACTATATTGCACCACATTCTACTAATAGATACCTGGTCTTCCTTCACGCACAAAATAGCTGAACAAATTTTGATGAAATTCTGCACACAGGTAGATTAAAGCCTAAAAAGAATTATGAGCTTCTTTTTGTATCCCGGAATAAGTCCAAGATGTGAAGTGTTCGAAGTCTCAAAGCACTGAGCTAAACAGTTGTTAAATATACAGAACAGTTGAAAAGAGAAGGAACTAAACATTTCGTTCGTTCTGGCAGCTATGGTATTGAATACTTTCCATGCTGTCAAATAAAACTTAAAAGATAACAGCGGTTTGGCTACGGAACCCTACACTGGACATAATCCGATACTCTTTGCCGGCCAACGCGAGCGGACGCATCCCGTGCGCACACGCACCGAAATCAATGGCAACAGTAAACACACCGCTAGGTACGTAATCGGCGGCGCCGTAATGTGCATGGAAAGCAGTTATATCGGGGGCGAGCAGCATCAGCATTTGATAAAGCCTCTTCCACATTATGCGCCGCAAACACTTTCCCTTCGTCCCTGGCTGCCGCAGGAGCCAATGTTCGAGGGTTTGCTGCACATAATGTGGACTTGCCTTAAGATTCCACTTTGGCACCTTATTCCTTTGTAATAAGTTGCATAAAATATAAATGTACCTACCTAAAGTTATCTTGAGTCTTATACTGAGACACCAAACCTACCACCAATCTGAATATAGGTACATATGTGATCGTTTTTAGTCCTAAGTACCTAAATAGCGTCGAATCCGCATTTTTTTTTAAATCTTTACTGCTGTTGAGTGATTAGTGTGATTTCAAAGTAAAAACAAATAACAAACTTAGTGACCCTTTTATGATTATTTAAGTACCTATACATACGCTTGAAATGGTCATATTTTAACTAATTAGTGGAAAGGGAAGTAGTTGTCCGCATGAGACCTAACTTAGGTACCTACATAGAAGTTCTACCGTCGGTTCTATCTAGATTTCTCTAGAGATCTTAATCCGTTAACAACGTCCGTTAAACCCGTTGTTGTACTTACTTTACATCGTAATGTAGATTCTATCAATAACCCCATAAAGTTCGTACCTACTAATCACCATTGACATAACAACGGCCTACCGTCTCAGATAAGTATACATGTATTAGAGCGGTCAAGATGTCCAAAAATATCTGAACTAGGCTCTACCGCCTTGACAATAGAGGCGTACTCAGTTACTTGTGAGCACCTTGGCCGTTCCAATATATCGGATGAAGGCTTGTGGCTGTACAATTAATTGATGGGACGGACTCGTCCCTAACATGCGCGAGCGAGCGCCTGCCACGCGTCAGTAGACAGATCATTGCCTCGCGCTGCCGCAAGTAAACTGATTAATTCATTCACTATCCACCCGACTATGAATAGCTAGTACAAAACGTCTCGATATACACCGCTGATTACGAGTTGAACCGAAAGACGCACGCAGCCACCGTAGCGTTCAAACCACCCGCTAGCGTCATTATTCAAATTTTCGCTGTGCCAGTTGCCTGCTTGTTCCGGCCTCAGCTTTCTGCCCTATTTCCTAGCGGTCTGAAATTACGATTAGTCCGGCCGAAATGAGAAGCGGTCATCCGTGGTGGATGGCCGTGTGAACGGCCCGTTATGCAAACAGTTTACGCGTTATACGGATAAAATTGTAGCTTAAAACCTACAAGTCGGATGTTCTGTGCGCTTGGATGGACATAAGACCAATACGGTCTGTGGTGCAAGAAAATTGTAGTTCAAATTAAACGGAAGCTTGCCATTACAGGTTAGCAATTTGTTAAATAAAGTGTGTTTTATAGAATAACGGCAGTCTGCATTGTCTAAAATGTTCCAGAATAAAGTTTAGAATGCCATGTTCTTATTAACTTGGTTCTTAGTACATATTTACTTTCTACAATGCTTTTAATAAAGGTTAAAAATTTAGTCCAAGTTTACATCGCTATTGAGATCTATGACTTACCCAATTACCTACCTATCCCCTTGTAGACAATTTGATAGACATTTTTGCTTTTAAATAATGAAAATTACATAACTCCTAACTATTTTGACAAACATGCCCATGGCCATTCCGGTCGCCATATCAGAAATCCAATCGATTTGAGCTCCTCTAAATTTAACAATTTTTTAAATTCTTTTTTTCATCTAATTACCTACTGTAGCAATTATCACTTATTACTGAAAAAACATTTATTTTCAAAATATATGCATACAGTAAGTGTAACTTACCCAGCTACCTACCTCTACCTATATTAAATCTAAAAAAGGGCCTTGAGGCATTGTACCTAGGATGCTGGCGGCATTTCCATGTTGTATCACAATGCTGATACGTTTTGCGAGGAAACCACCAGCTCTTCGGTCACCAGTAACAACAACCAGACGTACAGTCAACCAATTGGAACTCTAGGCCACTCTAGAACCTATCTAGCTCATAGACCACTCTAGATCATATCTAGACAAGCAGTAAGAGATTTATTACAATCTGATTTATAGCGTCACTATGACATAGTCCTACAGTAGTAGCTCAGGGTTCTAACTGGTTAACTGTACCTACGTTCTTATTTACCTTCACTTTTTGAGGTTCCTCGAAAATAGACTATGTACTTAAACCACAAACGGCCTTCCCTCGTTAAGACTCGTTCGAATGGCTAAGTATTCCACATACAGCGGGACATAATTCCCGAGTACGGTCGTCGCCAGTAGCGCCTCCGATTACTACGTATACCCAATAGTTACACTACTCAGCCCAGCACTTACGATTGAAGCCTTACCTTGGACTGCCACTTAGCCTAACCTAACCTACATGCACTACATACGCCTGTTATTGACTGTTATACCCTGCTGACATGGATAATCACGTTAACCATATGGCCACTAGTCTAGTACCTAATGAATTCAATATATTTTCAAGCGTAGGTTCAATCAGGGTAAGGGCCCTGACCTGCCCCTATTGCCCTAATTGAACCTAGGGTCGATGATATGTTTGTTTAGGTTCCTGCATGCAAAAGTATCAGTACTTGCAGTCTGCAACCGAGGAGGTAGGTATTTAGGTAGGCAGGGTTATCCTAGGCAAACCAGAATGCTCAATGTTTGATCCACTTTTATTGTTTTTGGAAAAAGGGTCAATATCGATCATACAAACAAACTTTATAATTATTAATATGTAGGTACAAGCAGTTTCAAACCAGATTCACATTCAAGAACTATGGTACTGGATGGAACCTCAATATATTAGAGGTGTTTAGTTAACTCATAGGCATGTGGAGACCCAAGGAGCACTTACCGGTAATGCAGTTACACGGCCTGCAGAGGAGGTGATGACGAAGATAAGACCAAGACTTACGGTTCGGCAATATTCCTGCATTATCTTTAACTTTATACACGGTGCCCGTGACTCCCGTGAGCATTGCGAGAGATTTTAACAGCGTATTCCTGAGGCTAAAAGAAACAAAAAATGTCATATTAAGTGCATTGGATTAGGGCTAGTTTCTGAAATAATTGCAATTTTTATTTAAACATAATTTTACCGCCACTCGGTAAATAACGCGTTTTGGAATGTGATAATGTTAGTATGTGGTCTAGTCTAGACATGATTTTTGACAGACTTCAAAGTGACACGTGATGTCTTTGCAAAACTCGGCTCTACCAAACAAACAATTATTTTGTATTTTAAGTAGGCCTTTTCTAAATTAAGATTACTTACCATGTATCAAAGCATACAAAAAAGAAAAAAAAGGTTTTTTTTGGTCGAAATGACCAAAAATCATATGGCATTTTTTGTTTCTTTTAGCCTCAGGAATACGCTGTTAAAATCACCGTGTATATAAGTATTTTTGTAATATTGAGGTCCTGTACCAGTGACATGACATACAGTTTGTGTCGTCTAATTGGCAGGAATTTGGCAGGCTAAAGCACCCAGCGGGGCTAAGATGCCAAGCTGATAATCCTGATAATTGCTGGATAATAAGATAGTTTGTCGGCACGTTCTGACCATTTCTGATAATTTTTAACATGTCTGTCAAATGTCTTTGCATTTGGCAGCTGTCATCGTCACTCTATCCGCAGTTTATCAACTTATTATAGCGATTGTCTTTTGTTTCTCAAGATGACGATGGCGTCTCTGGAATATTTTTTTGTATTATGTTTGCAAAATGTTGTTTAATGTGTAATGTTGAAAGCTAATTGTGCAGTAAACCTCCTTTAGTAACCAAGCGGCAATCCCGGGATCTTGGCCCCCTGAGAATTTATATTTTAAGTCTTTCAGCTATAAACTTAACATATAGTGAGGTCAATTACCGAACAACGTCGCCCAAGTGGCAATATACTATTTTATGTATATAATATTCTAAAATAACAATAATACGTGACACTGGCAAAATTATCCATCTCTCGGACAGAAGCCGTTATTTAAAAAGAGAAGAACTTATAGCATTATCCTATGACATTCGTGGATAACCATCTAAGGCCCGCAGTATTGAAGTAGCAAAGAATTCAGGTAATATTCTGTAGCGCATGTTGGATACTATCATTTAAATTTGGATTCGACGCACAGAGCACGTTCTTAGTTGTTGTTTGGGGGTTCGTGGTTGTGTTTGGTGCAATCACTAATCTATAAAACAGACAGAAACAGAGATATAAAAAATAAAACAAAATTACATTTTACATGTCTATTATGCTTCTCACTGTCAAACACTCAGCTCGGGCCTCAGAGCAGACGGTGACAGGGTTATGCGATCTATTCAGAAGTCCCATCAAAGCTACTGTCTTCTTTTTCTAACAAAAACCCGTCCGATATTACGGTAAAATGTTCAGTATATTCGATTGTATACGTAATTAATGAGAATGTAAATAACGGTGTAGTGATAATTACAACGTCTGAATTGGACGAGACAAACGAGGCATCACAATTAAATTCTTATATCACTGGTATCAATTGAAATGATTGTTAAATTGCGGTTTCGTATTACAATTGAGGTCTGTCGGAATTTAAATATTTAAACGCTAAACAAGTTCTTATTTTTATTTCAAATAATAGCGGAATAAGATAGTTAACGTTCCCCCTTTTTCACCTCCACTTTTCTACCATAGACAATAAATCTAGAGGATTTCAATTTCCTAAAAAGAAGCGGTGTCTAGCGTGGAAAAACGCATTTTATCCACATGTGGGGCAAAGTAATCTAATTCCTATCACTTACCACCAGTCCAGTATAAGTGAGTCCGATATGCCCAATATGCCCATAGTAAATATGCGCAATCGGAGGTCACACCTAAAATTGGTCATGTGATCATGTCTTATCCCGCACTTGGTAAGCTGTTGGCAATATCTAAGTATCAGGAGCGTACCTACTCTATGACAAATTTTGAAATTGATTTTTGATGGTTTCTTCAAGATAACTTACATGTGGATAAGATTTATAATCGTATGTAGTCTGTATTTTCCTCGCAATAGTGAGGGGAAAAATGTTGTATTACACTCGGCGGCAAAGTTTGTTCAACTCTCGTGCCTTGAGACCCTCGTAAAGCTCAAGATTCCAGTTATTGAACCACTCGCTACGCTCGTGGCTCAATTTTGGAATCTTTCGCTAACAACAACTTTGCCCCCTTGTATAATAAATAACTATTTCATCACACTTGCTCGGTAATTTATTTATTTATTTATTCAATAAGTTAACACGACATTACAGCATACGCCAATGCGTCATGAAACCATGTCCTCCCAACCCGTACTCAATATAATTAATGTTAAATCGATGCCATAGATGGCGCTATAAGTCTCGATTTACCATTACGAAATCTTTACCCTTAAAGATTACGTGATATTTATAGTGTAATAAATTAAAGATGTCATATAATAAAAAAATATATCATAATAACTCAAATTCAATGCATTATTGTACATTATTGTAAATTTCACCTATATTGCAGCCGCTTAGTTCGCGAGCAGCAGCCCGTAGGAGTTAACGAGCTGTCTAAGTAATATTTTGTATTATCACTAGATGGTGCCACCGCTGGAATGCTTTGCGCAGAGGCGTGTATGGAAGGAAACTGACCCGTTTGCATTGCCTTTGAGTGTAAAACACAGCGGGGAAATCCTGCAGGTTTATGTCTGCGTTTCGTTTTTGTCCACCTTTAAAAAAAGGAGGTTCTCAGTTTGACCCGTACCCATAAATCTATTTAGGTATGTTTGTTCCCGATTATCTCGTGTTTGACTGAACCGATTTTTATGCGGATTTCTGAAAGGCATTTGTTATATTTAGGCACAGGCTACTTAAATTAAGTTATATTTAGGCTCAACTCCATACATTAAAATACGACCGCCTAAAACGTCAGCGATACCAGGCGGCGCAATAATTATTCTAAAATCATTCATTAAACAAATCTTTAGTCAATGCAAACACAAACTAAATGTTACCACATTTAAAAATATCAACAACAGTGCTATCTTACTTGACTTGTGAAAAAATTAATAACACAAACGTTACCCATTACGAAATCTAGATGGCGTTGCACGAGAAATAAGTCAATATTCGCCCAAACATAATAAACATAAATCAATACAGAAGAACATCCTACATAATGAATGAAGTATTGTGTAAATAACGCATTATTGCAAGATTTGATGTTTAAATACGCGTCAAAACTTTTCATTTTGTACTGCTGTGACCTTGCGCCCGAGACACAAGTGTCTACTTGTCCTATTTCACCACAGTATAACAATAAAACAGTAATATAACTTAGTAGAGTATTGTAACTTATATATGTTCTGGAATATCTAATTTGTAACACTAAGAGCGAGTATTAACGTATTATTTGCATTAAAATAAAATTCACAAAAAGTTTATGTTTAAGTCTTGACGCAATAAACTGCCTGCCTGCCTGCTGTGTGCCTGATCATTTTTACGTGTATCCGCGTACGTATGTGTTTATACCTATTGCTTTCTTTTAGAGTCAAACCAAGCTAAGTTTGCAATGATTTTGATAGCACATACTGCGCATGTGTTATTGTACGTATACGTCAAACTTCTATGAAATTATGACGTTTACTTAATACTTTTACAGTCTGTGCTATCAAAATCGATGCAAGCTCAGCTTAGTCCAACTCTATTGAGATGTGTACTAGATAATATAATATCTTTTACAGATATCGTAATAAACCGCTATTTTGACGTACCTAACTCTAAATATAAAATAAGAGATATCCTTATAATAAATAACATAACAATTAGGCTGTAAAAATGCTGATCAGCCTTTTAAGAGCTTACTTACTAGGTATCGTGTGTTCTGGTTCTGGTAAAAGAGGAAAAAAATATATAAGCGGGAAGAACATATTTTTTGGGATAAGTACCATTTTTTTTTACTACAACGGGGCTTAATCGCGTAAAACATTGAAAACTAACCTCCGACGTTTCCAGAGCGACATTATCCCCGTAGTCCCGGAGAAAGACGTTCTTCTCCGGGACTAATTGATTATCATTAATTTTTTTTTTTACAAATAAACGGAAATGTTGACATATAACATTCCCACGGCTTGTACCTATCTCCGAAGTTTATGTAGAAATATCTTTTTTTATATTCAAAAAACTTTTCCGAACTAAGTAAATTTGAAAATCAACCGCATACTAACCACTGTTTGCCCCGATCGTTAACTCGCGACTAGGGCTGCCATCCGTCCGGGTTTCCCCGGATTTGTCCTAGTTTGGAGCCCGTCCGGGGAGCGTCCGGCCCGGATTTTTAAAAGCGTCCGGGGTAAACCCGGACATTTTTGGGTTCAGGTCAATCCCTAGCAAAAGCATATATTTTTTAAATTAAAAATTGATTTCTTTAGTGTCCGGGGAGAGACCGCGAGTTTAATGAAACGTCCGGGTTTTCTAACTTTTTTGTCCGGTTTCGGCAATGTACGAGATGGCAGCCCTACTCGCGACCCCAATATCCCGGCAACCCCTTGATCAATTTAGCTGATATCATATTCAAACTTAAAAAATATATATTTATCTCATCTAATGATCTGCCTAATTTCACAATGATCCAATCAATGGTACTCGAATTATCGTCGAACAAACATATATACATACATACAAACGATGGACTATCCAAGTAGAATCGGGAAAACTCACGCGCTTCATTCTCTCGTCGAATAATATCGGTTAGCGTGATAAAGATTTATCAATGAAAAACAAACTCAGCCTAACTCTATGCCGTGCATTCGAGTGACCCCAATCTTTCTATAGATAAATAAATAAATATTTAATAATATATAAATAATAAATATTTTTCTCCGTCATGTTTATGGATGAATGCGATAACTAGAGTTTGTACGGAACTCTCGGTGCACTCGGATGTGTTTTTTCCTAATCAGTAATATACCATAATGATAACGCCCTTCAACCACCAACATTTTTGCTACACTCAATTTGCAGTTCCCATGTTGCTGTCCACCTGAGATAACTTACTTAATATTTTACTCTATTGTGTTAGTCAGCCGTACCGTGTTCTAAACGTGCGCGGTGACGCGGTGAGTCGAACATTTGTCAATATTACGAGACCTCGGGAGCCACAAGTATCATGCGGTTTGAAAACTTTCTTACTTTGGAACGTCAGAATGTTTGACTCGCTTATGCTTGATGTGTGATTGGAATATTTGGAACGTCGGGCTTGCGGTGGGCCCCCGCGGGTGGGCACGGGCAGTATGGTATTGTTGCAAGCGCACGTCAGCCTAGTATAACTTGACCTACAGATCTGCAATATTTATGCATGATGGGGTACCGCGTTTATACGGAATTACTGCCCTCAAACACCCGATCTCGGCAAGGGAATGGAATGTGATAAGTACACGATTTTTGTCAAAAGAAGTGTTTTATTTTAAAGCAAATCTTTACATGTGAAAAAATCGGTCAAGTTCTTCAAGATTCTGATTTACTTTTAAGCATTGATCTAAGTAAAAGTAGAAGATATGGTACCAGGCGCACGTTCGTGTGCCATCAAATACAGGTTTTGGGACCTAACTTGAATTAGCCGTGTGATGGCGGCCAATGAGTCAACAACGTGGTCATTTGGGACCAGCGGGCCTACCACGAACATCGAAAATTGGCATTGACGGAAAAACCTCTTTGTCACTCGAATATGCAAGTGTGACAGAGATAGAGATACAAATCCGCAATCGTTCGATTTTCGTGGTACAAGCCCAGAGGCCTAGTATAAGTTGTATGACACTTACTTCTCGATCGCGTTAGCGTATCGAGAGTTCAAATCATGTCCTCCCAACCCGTACTCAATATAATTAATGTTAAATCGATGCCATAGATGGCGCTATAAGTCTCGATTTACCATTACGAAATCTTTACCCTTAAAGATTACGTGATATTTATAGTGTAATAAATTAAAGATGTCGTATAATAAAAAAATATATCATAATAACTCAAATTCAATGCATTATTGTACATTATTGTAAATTTCACCTATATTGCAGCCGCTTAGTTCGCGAGCAGCAGCCCGTAGGAGTTAACGAGCTGTCTAAGTAATATTTTGTATTATCACTAGATGGTGCCACCACTGGAATGCTTTGCGCAGAGGCGTGTATGGAAGGAAACTGACCCGTTTGCATTGCCTTTGAGTGTAAAACACAGCGGGGAAATCCTGCAGGTTTATGTCTGCGTTTCGTTTTTGTCCACCTTTAAAAAAAGGAGGTTCTCAGTTTGACCCGTACCCATAAATCTATTTAGGTATGTTTGTTCCCGATTATCTCGTGTTTGACTGAACCGATTTTTATGCGGATTTCTGAAAGGCATTTGTTATATTTAGGCTCAACTCCATACATTAAAATACGACCGCCTAAAACGTCAGCGATACCAGGCGGCGCAATAATTATTCTAAAATCATTCATCAAACAAATCTTTAGTCAATGCAAACACAAACTAAATGTTACCACATTTAAAAATATCAACAACAGTGCTATCTTACTTGACTTGTGAAAAAATTAATAACACAAACGTTACCCATTACGAAATCTAGATGGCGTTGCACGAGAAATAAGTCAATATTCGCCCAAACATATAAAACATAAATCAATACAGAAGAACATCCTACATAATGAATGAAGTATTGTGTAAATAACGCATTATTGCAAGATTTGATGTTTAAATACGCGTCAAAACTTTTCATTTTGTACTGCTGTGACCTTGCGCCCGAGACACAAGTGTCTACTTGTCCTATTTCACCACAGTAAAACAATAAAACAGTAATATAACTTAGTAGAGTATTGTAACTTATATATGTTCTGGAATATCTAATTTGTAACACTAAGAGCGAGTATTAACGTATTATTTGCATTAAAATAAAATTCACAAAAAGTTTATGTTTAAGTCTTGACGCAATAAACTGCCTGCCTGCCTGCTGTGTGCCTGATCATTTTTACGTGTATCCGCGTACGTATGTGTTTATACCTATTGCTTTCTTGTAGAGTCAAACCAAGCTAAGTTTGCAATGATTTTGATAGCACATACTGCGCATGTGTTATTGTACGTATACGTCAAACTTCTATGAAATTATGACGTTTACTTAATACTTTTACAGTCTGTGCTATCAAAATCGATGCAAGCTCAGCTTAGTCGAACTCTATTGAGATGTGTACTAGATAATATAATATCTTTTACAGATATCGTAATAAACCGCTATTTTGACGTACCTAACTCTAAATATAAAATAAGAGATATCCTTATAATAAATAACATAACAAATAGGCTGTAAAAATGCTGATCAGCTTTTTAAGAGCTTACTTACTAGGTATCGTGTGTTCTGGTAAAAGAGGAAAAAAATATATAAGCGGGAAGAACATATTTTTTGGGATAAGTACCATTTTTTTTTACTACAACGGGGCTTAATCGCGTAAAACATTGAAAACTAACCTCCGACGTTTCCAGAGCGACATTATCCCCGTAGTCCCGGAGAAAGACGTTCTTCTCCGGGACTAATTGATTATCATTATTTTATTTTTTTACAAATAAACGGAAATGTAAAAAACATATAACATTCCCACGGCTTGTACCTATCTCCGAAGTTTATGTAGAAATATCTTTTTTTATATTCAAAAAACTTTTCCGAACTAAGTAAATTTGAAAATCAACCGCAATACTAACCACTGTTTGCCCCGATCGTTAACTCGCGACCCCAATATCCCGGCAACCCCTTGATCAATTTAGCTGATATCATATTCAAACTTAAAAAATATATATTTATCTCATCTAATGATCTGCCTAATTTCACAATGATCCAATCAATGGTACTCGAATTATCGTCGAACAAACATATACATACATACAAACGATGGACTATCCAAGTAGAATCGGGAAAACTCACGCGCTTCATTCTCTCGTCGAATAATATCGATTAGCGTGATAAAGATTTATCAATGAAAAACAAACTCAGCCTAACTCTATGCCGTGCATTCGAGTGACCCCAATCTTTCTATAGATAAATAAATAAATATTTAATAATATATAAATAATAAATATTTTTCTCCGTCATGTTTATGGATGAATGCGATAACTAGAGTTTGTACGGAACTCTCGGTGCACTCGGATGTGTTTTTCCTAATCAGTAATATACCATAATGATAACGCCCTTAAAGGGATCACCAACATTTTTGCTACACTCAATTTGCAGTTCCCATGTTGCTGTCCACCTGAGATAACTTACTTAATATTTTACTCTATTGTGTTAGTCAGCCGTACCGTGTTCTAAACGTGCGCGGTGACGCGGTGAGTCGAACATTTGTCAATATTACGAGACCTCGGGAGCCACAAGTATCATGCGGTTTGAAAACTTTCTTACTTTGGAACGTCAGAATGTTTGACTCGCTTATGCTTGATGTGTGATTGGAATATTTGGAACGTCGGGCTCGGGCTTGCGGTGGGCCCCCGCGGGTGGGCACAGGCAGTATGGTATTGTTGCAAGCGCACGTCAGCCTAGTATAACTTGACCTACAGATCTGCAATATTTATGCATGATGGGGTACCGCGTTTATACGGAATTACTGCCCTCAAACACCCGATCTCGGCAAGGGAATGGAATGTGATAAGTACACGATTTTTGTCAAAAGAAGTGTTTTATTTTAAAGCAAATCTTTACATGTGAAAAAATCGGTCAAGTTCTTCAAGATTCTGATTTACTTTTAAGCATTGATCTAAGTAAAAGTAGAAGATATGGTACCTACCAGGCGCACGTTCGTGTGCCATCAAATACAGGTTTTGGGACCTAACTTGAATTAGCCGTGTGATGGCGACCAATGAGTCAACAACGTGATCATTTGGGACCAGCGGGCCTACCACGAACATCGAAAATTGGCATTGACGGAAAAACCTCTTTGTCACTCGAATATGCAAGTGTGACAGAGATAGAGATACAAATCCGCAATCGTTCGATTTTCGTGGTACAAGCCCAGAGGCCTAGTATAAAAGTTGTATGACACTTACTTCTCGATCGCGTTAGCGTATCGAGAGTTCAAATTATGTTTGCCGTTTATTTAAATCATCCCGCAACTTTCATATTTTGACCCCTCGATACGCTAACGCGGTCGAGAAGTTAATGTCGTACTATTTTTATACCTACTAGGCCTTCAGTATCACGAAATAATGCCGCGTGCGCATGACTGATGATTAGTAGGAAACACCTTTTTTGTAAGGGACTAGGGAATGAGTTAGAGGGGCGGGGCGGGACGTTATCGGTTCGCAGCAAGGTCATTGTCGCTTTTGCAAGCCTTTTCTTTAGGTAAGTACTCTGATGCACCGCCGCGCGCTCGGTATCGATGATTTATGAAAATTTAGGGTAAAATTAAGGCACACTATTTTATTTATTTGGGTTCTGCATCAGCTATACAGCGTGTATTTTTGATATTACCGCATATGTAAAGGGTTATTAGTCCAAGCCCTAAAGAATCTATTTTCATATGTTTCAATTAAATATGACTACTTTAATTTTTTTATACAAAATAATTTAGCACGCAATGTATTGCTACTTTACTTTTGTTCAATACGTCGTACTTAGTTTAGCCACAGCGTATGGATGTATTCCATACAGTGAGGTAACTTCATACACGGCCAGCGGCTCGGCTCGGTGGTCGTGCTGAGGCTCAGGGTTGTCAAAAACTATGCGAAAGATATTACAGTCTGATTGGCAAACTAATTTCCATTTTACACCCCTTAAAATAGACCGCCAAATTTTCATAGAAATCCGGCGGCATTTCCTCCCCGCGCGCCCCCCATCGATGACCCAGAAATCGACGGAGTTAACCCACTGTATAGAATACATCCTTACGCTGTGGTTTAGCTGACTTGACGTAAGAACTGTCACAAACAAGCGATAACTTACGGATTGATCGTGCAATACATTGCTGCTCAATTATTATTTTTTAAATAATCTCGCTCTGTTAGTTAGGAACAAACTTATAATTTAATTACTTGTTGTATGGGTTCTTAGCACTAAAACCTTGGCCTTGGCCTGGTTAAAGTTTGTGGTAATATACAGATAGCACAGTTTACGTCGTAGGTGAGATCAAAACTTTATATGTGATTTTTAATGTTTTAGAAGCGTTTTCAGCAGGCTGAGAAGTGATTTCGGGCCGTTCCAGAGGTGCCTCTTTCACATGCCAGAAGATTTAAAATTGACCCCGGTTGCCGTTGTTTTCAGGCACCAGAGACAAGTCTTCAGTGCGTTTCAGACCAGCCTGTACCAGATGGCACAATAACCTGAAAACCTGTTATCGGGCATTTTCAGGACCCCTTATGGGCCCCTGAAGTATAATTCAGTATATGGCGTAATTTCTCTAAGGAGTGAAAGAGACAGCACTATTAGAAAGAGAAAGCTATACGGAAGTTACGGAATGTTCGAGAAGTATGTGAAAGAGAAGACTCGAAAAGGAAAACAACCGCAAAGATGTTCTGAATCATTCGCGGACATACCTAACTACCAGCCGCGTCTGGAATCATTGCGAGTACTTACGGTTCAGCCAGACGTGAGATAATCGCGGCCACACACATAATCAAACGGAGAAACTCCTTTTTTGAAGTCGGTTAAAGTACTGAAACCATCTCGTAAATGTAACAAATCCTTGTCCGAAAACCGCATTAAAATCGGTTTAGCCAAACATGAAATAATCGGAAACAAACAAACAAACATACATACATACATTCATACTGGTCAAACTTAGAACCTCCTTTTGTTGAAGTCAGTTATATTTTTTTATTATGTTTAAACACTTAATAAACATAAACCTCCTTGGTCAATTCATTCATGTAGGTACATTTAAGAGTCCTATAACAAAATCCGCTCGCTCGCATTTCAATATTATTACCGCCAGTTGCGAGCCGACACGCATGTGTGCGGACACACACACTACAATCAGGAATACAAACTTATTATCGCCATCCTATTCGAACGGCATAGCAGGTGCGGTTAGTGCGAACGGGAGCGAACATTCATTCATAGTATGTAGCACCGTCGCAACTCGCAAGGCCATTAGCTTGACGCGCGGACCAAACATTATTGATACTTGCGTCCGAACATCAACTATTACTTCGCGTAGGTACGTGGTGTAGTGTTAGAAAATTTAATTTGTATCATCATAACTTCATAAGATTAAAAATAGTTTTATTCGAACGTCAAATGTCTCTAAATAGTATCCGATGTTATTTTGGAATAGAAATTTGTTATTGGTACATTTCTAAGCATACCTATTTACTAATAGGTATTGGTGATTGATTTTGGTGGGTGATGGTGATTTGGATATATTTTAGACAGGGATGTTGCGGATACTGGATTTGTGACATCCGCGGATGCGGATATCAAAAGGCACACATTCACGGATAGGGATGCGGAATATGCGGATGCGGATGTTAGAGTAAGTACCTACATAAAAAACCCCGAAACATACAAATATTGTACTGTTTATTCGAATAAAAGGAAACAAACTTGTCATTGCTTGTCGCTATCTGTCAAGGGCGTAAGAACTCGATCGATGAATCTTGAAAACTAACCCAGGAAAGATACGGTTTTGACAGACATTAAATTATAATAGCCTGATTTTCTCAAATTACGTTCAAATGGGATATTTATAGATAATATATGCAAAAATCCTAAAAACTTTTCTTTCGGAAGTAGGCAGAAAGTAAAAAATAAAACTTAACTAAGTCGATTTTTGAAATTTACGGTACTCGTAGTAAATACTTTCCTTGTTTGTGAACATGACGACATATTTGTCTTCTATGTGTTAAAAGCAAAACGGAAGAAAACTTATAGACGTAAAACGGTAATACTTACAAAATGTACGGCGTGGGTGATAGATGTGTTATTTCGCTAGAAATAAATGGTAATAAGTAAAAAATGCTTCTGACTCACTTTAATCAACTTTATTTTTAAAAGCACTAAGTATATTTTTTGAGTTTGAGTTTTTTTTCCACCCACAAGATGGACAGATGACCTTATGAAGGTCGCCGGGAGACGCTGGATGCAGGTCGCTTCCAACCGGTACATATGGAGGTCAAAAGGGGAGGCCTATGTTCAGCAGTGGACGTCTTATGGCTGATATGATGATGATGAATTTTAACTGTAATCCAGAGGCATATTTTTTTGAGTTCCATTTTTTTGTCAAATATCTACTTGTAGCACATCATCTGATAGGTCCTTAGAAATAACTTAAAGGTTTCTTGAACAAAAAATTGGTTAATCGAGTATTGGGAGGTCCAAAAAATCGGCCAAGAGCGAGTCAGACTTGCCCACCGAGGGCTCCGCACAAAAGTGGCATGGAACTCTCAGTGTATGGCAGTTGTACAGATATCGGTTTTTTTCTGTATTTTTGCTTAACGGGAAGTACCCTATACATTTTGATTCCTATTGGAAATGTATGGGAGATGCGCCATTAACGGCCGCATCTTTTGATTGCGTTGATGTAGAGGTTTGGTTTATTCGCAGCTTCAAGGGACCGCCAACCTGTGTGTGGTATTAATTTCAACTGGCAACCTTTACTCGTTCCCGAGATAAAGGGTCTGGACAGACAGACGGGCGGACGGAAGGACGGACAACAAAGTGATCCTATAAGGGTTCCGTTTTTTCCTTTTGAGGTACGGAACCCTAAAAATGTGAAAGTTTCAGGAAGTTAGGATATAAGACAACCTTACCATGAAACTTATTTTGAACAAATTCGGCCACCCGTTTTTGCCAATAGTACATTGTGCATCTAGGGCGGTAAGAAGGGCATTACTTACGAGGGTCTATTGAAGCCCGACGCCGTAGGCGGAGGGCTTTAAATGACCCAAGTTAGTAATCCCCTTACTGCCCGTGGTACACACAATGTTTTTCATCACATTTGCGAGGAAATAAATAAACTCTATACAGGTAAAGAAACAATAATGATAAGCGGTAGTGTAGTTGCACAGTCCACAGTACTCCGGAGTGACTACGTGCTGCGAGCGCGTGCGGGGCAGGTCCTCCGCGAGCTCCAGGCGGGCGGTAAAGTAGTATGAGAATCCTTTAAAACCATGGGAATAATACAGCTCTTTAAGTGTAAGTATGCTTGCATATAATATCACCATTTACGAGCAGGTGTGATGAAAAAACTATTAATTGCTAACATACAGTTTAGTGATTTTAAATAGAAAACTCCCATGAGTATTAGACATATTACGTATATAAAGTAGACAGACACGTATATAAAGTCGAAAATAGCTCGACATGTTTCGGAACGGTCCGCGTCCCATAATCGTGAGTAACCCGATCTAAGTATATTAATACAGTTTAGTGCCTTGATATTTTGAAGGCACTTATGCCTTTTTGCTTGCACAATATTTTCATCGTATAACGCTCAGAACCCTCAATTATGCTTGGCCCGACACGCTTTTGGTCGGTTTTATTCCGGATTTTGCTCATTTAGCAATATGATAATCCCTGACTAGGGTGGTGGCACTAGTAATGGACCAGGAACCAGTAACGTACAACGTACAGTCACTTTCATTATGAGGAAACAAGGTTCATACATTTATTTTGTGTTAACCAATTGACAACCATATGATATTTGAATTAAGAATGTAGTGTCCATCACTCGTGTCTGTCAGCTTAAAGTGTTCATAATGGGTAACGTCACCCTAATAACATTTCTCCATACTGTCCCTCTTAACTCTTGCTACTCACTCGTCAGTTGAAAAATTGAAACACTTTGTTCCCACGCCCCATAATTCGCGGGCTCTAATGTAGGAAGGGCTAGAAGGAGGTACTTATGGGGGATCAAAGATCATCAAAGTATATGACAGCCCGGTAATTCGTGGGCGTGGGTTACGAATGATGGTTAAAGTATCAAGAAGGGTTGGTTGCGGTACAATGACATTCGATACAATTATTAGATTTTTTTATTTCATACAGGTCTATAATATAATCAAAACTGTAAAATACTTTCGTCAGTGGTTGGTCGCGGTCTATTTACTTTCCCAAACGCTTCCAGCACTTCCTAGCGCAACAAAACAAACATATTGTACAGTCCACAGAGAACAGCACAGGTCCTACCTCTACGAGCGCACGCGCGGTACTGAGGACTCAGCCCGCGCGCATCGGAATGTATACACCATTTGAATATTTAAAAAAATAATACGGAATTTCAAAAAAATATGTATTTTTCGATTTCAACATGAGCTTAAAAGAATAAACTATAATGTTGTATACAAATCATCCCAATATTTTGTCAAAATTACTGCGAATTCCCTGTGTTTGCAGTGTATTTTTATCGAAAAATGTGCATATTCAAAATCGAAGTAGTTGGGTTTGTGTGTAAATAATTGGAAATATGGGACCGAAAGTTTAAATAAAACCATGTTACAATATTATATCAACCCGAAAAAACATGTGTTTTCATGTATCGTGTTCAAAGAGATTGAAGTCAAACTTTTGTCTCCGCGCGCTTTTCTGAAAACAACTGCCAGTAATTGTATAGTAAAAGTTAAAACACTGAGTTTTACTTACATTAGAAGCTGAAATTTTTAATACTAGGAAATGAGCTATCAAACATAGTTAGCAACTTTCACATACAATTCACCGTTTCTTCGTAGTACAACGTCAAAAATCAGCTTTTGTTGCTTTTCCGTAAAAATCGTATTGATGGCCTCTTAACTTATTATTAATTTACCTATAAACATATTTATTATTATTTGAAATAACATTTATTTGCGCGATCACTAAAGCATTAGTTGTTTCAGTAAGATAAAATACGATACGAATACGACACAAGCAACCTAGTGCAGGGCCTCTCAACTTCTCAAGGTCGCCTGCGCTGCAGACGTAGTGCGATGTGCGATAGTACCTACCTTACAACTTTGAGCGCTGAGGGCGGTGCAACGCCATCTAGTGACACATTGCAACGTATAATAGGCATTGGGTGGATTGAGTGTGTCCTAGCTACAATAGATGTCGCTGAAAACCGACATTGTAGCATCAATTTTATGGCGCCATCTATTAGCATATTTTGACTTTACTTTATGCTACTCCGGAATAATACTTAGGACGGCTCGCGTTTTTACTATGGGATTGGGTATCTGTAGTATATTTGATCTGTGGTTCAAATTATGTTTGCCGTTTATTTAAATCATCCCGCAACTTTCATATTTTGACCCCTCGATACGCTAACGCGGTCGAGAAGTTAATGTCGTACTATTTTTATACCTACTAGGCCTTTAGTATCACGAAATAATGCCGCGTGCGCATGACTGATGATTAGTAGGAAACACCTTTTTTGTAAGGGACTAGGGAATGAGTTAGAGGGGCGGGGCGGGACGTTATCGGTTCGCAGCAAGGTCATTGTCGCTTTTGCAAGCCTTTTGTTTAGGTAAGTACTCTGATGCACCGCCGCGCGCTCGGTATCGATGATTTATGAAAATTTAGGGTAAAATTAAGGCACACTATTTTATTTATTTGGGTTCTGCATCAGCTATACAGCGTGTATTTTTGATATTACCGCATATGTAAAGGGTTATTAGTCCAAGCCCTAAAGAATCTATTTTCATATGTTTCAATTAAATATGACTACTTTAATTTTTTTATACAAAATAATTTAGCACGCAATGTATTGCTACTTTACTTTTGTTCAATACGTCGTACTTAGTTTAGCCACAGCGTATGGATGTATTCCATACAGTGAGGTAACTTCATAAACGGCCAGCGGCTCGGCTCGGTGGTCGTGCTGAGGCTCAGGGTTGTCAAAAACTATGCGAAAGATATTACAGTCTGATTGGCAAACTAATTTCCATTTTACACCCCTTAAAATAGACCGCCAAATTTTCATAGAAATCCGGCGGCATTTCCTGCCCGCCTCCTTCCCCGCGCGCCCCCCATCGATGACCCAGAAATCGGCGGAGTTAACCCACTGTATAGAATACATCCTTACGCTGTGGTTTAGCTGACTTGACGTAAGAACTGTCACAAACAAGCGATAACTTACGGATTGATCGTGCAATACATTGCTGCTCAATTATTATTTTTTAAATAATCTCGCTCTGTTAGTTAGGACCAAACTTATAATTACTTGTTGTATGGGTTCTTAGCACTAAAACCTTGGCCTGGTTAAAGTTTGTGGTAATATACAGAATACACACTGTATAATAACCTTCTTAAATATTGCCGGTTGCAAAAGATACACACTGTATACACGACAATGTGACAGTATTAATTAGATCATAATTGGTATGGTAATAAGTTTGTTTACCATATTGCCTTTACGTATACGTAATAAGGCTGAAATTTTTAAAGGAATAGAACAAAAGTCTCGTGATTTTTTATTGTTCATTTACATGAACTTGTAGATCTGACTTTATAATATCCCATGATTTTGAACGTGTACCTACTTGATGTCATTTTCCTCGCGTTTGTGTGATGAAAAACGTTGTACTTCACTCAGCAGAAAAGTGATTGAGTTTTGATTTTGATATTGTTATTAAAATGTTAATAGCAGTGGTGAACAATTATTTCATTGCTTCCATTTATTGACAGTCATATTGAACTCTATTTCATAAAACGTAACTGAAATTTCTCACATTTAAAACTTTAAAAAAACTGGTATCTACTGTTTCAGTTAGGTTTATTAAAATCATTAACATAGAATAAAATAAAATAAGGATACTCAATCAGCCAAAAATATTAAGCAATAAAAGTGCTGCAGTTGCGGCACTATGCGGGCTATATGAAAACTAGTTTTATTTGAAACGAGACGATTTATTAAGTGCGAACAGCCTAATAAAGATTTAACAGTGTTGGTAGTTCTGTGTATAAATTTGACACTTAATGCTTGCGACAATAAGCTCCTTTTCGTACTTGACTTTTTTGTTCTGCTTTGTGTGTCTATTAAGTCTATTTCTTTTAATAAGTTAATAATTGAAATGGACTTAATTGGATACACATCGAAACAAACATATTATGTATTTAACATTGTCTTCTGTTACCGCGATTGTTATTCATTGAAATTAAACACTTTAGAACGGATTAATCGCGTTTACGAGTATTAACACCATGACCCTACCGTTCTTAACAACAAAGTTGTTGATTGACGGGGAGAATTCGAATTCTCTCAGTCATCATCTTAACCCTGTAAAAACGATTGCTGTGAAGGGCTCGAAACGTAGGGTCATGGTGTTAATAAACGCGATTAATACGTTCTAAAGTGTTTAATTTCAATATTATTTAACATTATTTATATGTTTAATTATTTGTGGAGCATGTACATTTCAATAATAGCAAAGAAGATTTCAACTTATAATACCATATTTTATTTTATTCTGTTTCATTATGAAGTTAGTATATTGTTTAATTATTGACTTTGTTTGCTGACGCTATCTAGATTAGACTCAAGACGCGAATACCCATGATTCACCACCTGTTCAGTATAAGTGAAACCTATATGACCGTTGTAGATATTGGCAATAGGAGGTCACATAGTTAAATTGATCGTATCTTATCCTGCACCAGGTAAGCGAGGGATATAACTAGGTACCAGGAGTAAAACGATGGCACTTTTTGATTTGATATTGAGATCAGTCCATTTCGCTTTCTTTCATGTTCGTGCGTGAGGAATGGAATGGACTGAGATTATTATCAAATCGAAATCTACTTTTTTCAATCGCAATGACACAGCCTCTTATTTACAGACGTGATTGTAAGATATAAGGATATCTCGCTTGCACACATGTATGAATGTTTTTGTTTATTTCTGTCGCTCCGTGTGTAATGCGCGCTCGTTTACACAACCATGTAAATCGTATTATTTTATTTTATTTCTATTATGCACTGTGTACATACACATTACCGCAGTGTGCAAGAATTTGCAAGTGTATGTGGGGTTTGGCCTAACATTCCGTGATGACAATTATGAGCATCAGTCATCTTCCGTTTATACTTAAATTAATGCTTTTAAGAGATGCGAAATATACCTAAACATTTTTTAGTTATGTAGGTAGGGAGGTACTTGGGTACAATCTTCCGTAGGTACCTATGTGACTTATCATGCCTTAAAAGCATTTTAAGCAGGCTGAATAGTGATTTCAGGCCATTCCAGAGGTGGCACTTTCGCACACCAGACGATTCACAATTTACCGTTGCTTTCAGGCGCCTCAAACACGTTTTCAGCTCGTTTCAGGCAACCCCTTACCAGATAGCACAGTTTACGTCGTAGGTGCGATCAAAACTTTATATGTGATTTTTAATGTTTTAGAAGCGTTTTCAGCAGGCTGAGAAGTGATTTCGGGCCGTTCCAGAGGTGCCTCTTTCACATGCCAGAAGATTTAAAATTGACCCCGGTTGCCGTTGTTTTCAGGCACCAGAGACAAGTCTTCAGTGCGTTTCAGACCTGCCTGTACCAGATGGCACAATAACCTGAAAACCTGTTATCGGGCATTTTCAGGACCCCTTATGGGCCCCTGAAGTATAATTCAGTATATGGCGTAATTTCTCTAAGGAGTGAAAGAGACAGCACTATTAGAAAGAGAAAGCTATACGGAAGTTACGGAATGTTCGAGAAGTATGTGAAAGAGAAGACTCGAAAAGGAAAACAACCGCAAAGATGTTCTGAATCATTCGCGGACATACCTAACTACCAGCCGCGTCTGGAATCATTGCGAGTACTTACGGTTCAGCCAGACGTGAGATAATCGCGGCCACACACATAATCAAACGGAGAAACTCCTTTTTTGAAGTCGGTTAAAGTACTGAAACCGTCTCCTAAATGTAACAAATCCTTGTCCGAAAACCGCATTAAAATCGGTTTAGCCAAACATGAAATAATCGGAAACAAACAAACAAACATACATACATACATTCATACTGGTCAAACTTAGAACCTCCTTTTGTTGAAGTCAGTTATATTTTTTTATTATGTTTAAACACTTAATAAACATAAACCTCCTTGGTCAATTCATTCATGTAGGTACATTTAACTTATTATTAATGTACCTATAAACATATTTATTATTATTTGAAATAACATTTATTTGCGCGATCACTAAAGCATTAGTTGTTTCAGTAAGATAAAATACGATACGAATACGACACAAGCAACCTAGTGCAGGGCCTCTCAAGGTCGCCTGCGCTGCAGACGTAGTGCGATGTGCGATAGTACCTACCTTACAACTTTGAGCGCTGAGGGCGGTGCAACGCCATCTAGTGACACATTGCAACGCATAATAGGCATTGGGTGGATTGAGTGTGTCCTAGCTACAATAGATGTCGCTGAAAACCGACATTGTAGCATCAATTTTATGGCGCCATCTATTAGCATATTTTGACTTTACTTTATGCTACTCCAGAATAATACTTAGGACGGCTCGCGTTTTTACTATGGGATTGGGTATCTGTAGTATATTTGATCTGTGATGAAACTAAGACAAATACAAATATAAAAACAAATGTAAACATCGTCATGAAAAACAAATTTTAAAACATAATTAACTAACTAATATTTAGGCGACGTAACAGCGTGGCTCCGTTGCGTCGTCTGAACCGGCGTAGGATTCGGCAGGTTTCCCCGGAACCGCCGAAACACGACGCCCTTGGGCCAGAAGTCCGCACTCGCGATGGTGTCCTGCAGCGGCCGCGGCACGCGCACCACAAACGAGCTGAAGTGCACGTAGTGACTCGACCGCAGCTGTTGAACCTTCAGCGAGTAGGCAGTCTTCCGGCGGACGTAATCCACCACCTCGTCGGCTGTGGCGGAGTAATGAAGGCGCGACACGTAGAGCGCCTTACTCGGTGTAGCGACACGTAGGCCTGAATTCACCGGCTCGGCTGTACCACACTGAGTTTTACGAGGCGCCCTGTGCGCCTTCCTCTTCCTCTCCACTAGCGTGAATCCCTCCTCATCCTCCTTGGTGCGGGAGATCTTCACCTTGTGGGGAACCTTTACTTCACCGGCCTTCGAGGATGAGTTGACCCGGTTAGCTGCGACAGGCTTTCCGGCGACGTCAGCGTAAGCACGCTGACATAACTTCGAGGAGGCAGGTAGCGGGCGCTCGCGCGGGGGCTGCGCAGGCGGCGGGGCGGCACGTGCGGCGCGTTTTACAGCGTCAGCAGGCAAACGGACCGACTCAGGGCTAGCGCCGGGTCGGACTTCGCTCTTGAAATTTGACACCGCAGACCGAGTTAGATTACTAATGTAAATGTAATGTAATGTAAAGTAATGGTGTTATATTATAACGCGCAGGCGTATAGGACGGTTATTAGAGCCGATTTAGTCCCCTCGGGAGTTATGGATTTTAGTACCATATAACTCACGAGGGAGTTATGAGTTTAGTTTTAAAATATCATACGTCATTTCACTTCAGACTAAGGAGGTATTGCATTAGCTAAGGCTTATTTCAAATCTTCAAACTTGGCTATAAACCAACTTTACTGTGTATTTATTCAACTTTAATAAATATTCATTTGTATATTTGATTTTTCCATTACTAGTGTGACGAAAAACATTGTATGCATCACGGTCGGTAAGATAATTACAAACTCGAGTCATTAAAGCCCTCCGCCTGCTGCGTCAGGCTTCTAACAGACGCTCGTTAGTCAGGATTACTTACCTCCCTAGATGCACAATGTACTATTTCCCCTCACTAGCTCGGAAAGCGCTGTTTTGTCCTTTAAAACTAGCGTGGAAAAACGCATTTTATCCACATGTGGGGCAATGTAATCTAATTCCTATCACTTACCACCAGTCCAGTATAAATGAGTCCTATATGCCCATAGTAAATATGCGCAATCGGAGGTCACACCTTAAATTGGTCATGTGATCATGTCTTATCACATGCATTTCCGTCACAGATATTTGGATGGTGATGCTCAGGAAAGCGGTGTAATTCGGACGATTAATGAGTCAAAGGAAATATAAGATGGCAAGTTTTAATTGTAAAAACGTCAAGCGTTCTGTTGACAATATTAGAGAACTGTGTCGCTTCTGCGACTTGGTTGCTCTACAGGAAACATGGTTACAACCAGGAGACTTAGCTTATCTTGGCACCATAGACGACCAGTTTGGATGCACGGGGATCTCAGCTATGGATACGTCGGCAGGCATAATACGAGGACGACCCTATGGCGGAGTCGGGCTATTATGGAACAAAGCTGTTTTTCGGGACGTCTCAGTGATTGAGTGCGATAACCCGCGTGTGTGTGCCATTAAGGTAATGTTGGTGAACCGGCCGATGTTAGTGTTTAGCGTATATATGCCTACGGATTGCTCGGAGAATCTGTCGGAGTTTACGGATTGTCTCGGCGCGGTGAGTGCTATTGTAAACAATAATAACACTGAATCGGTTTTCATACTGGGTGACTATAACGCCCACCCCGGTCAACCCTTTTATAGTGAACTGATGAATTTCTCTTGTGATCAAGCTTGGACGTGTGTTGACACTGACATTTTAGGTATTAATTCTAACTCTTACACATTTATAAGTGAGGCACATGGCTCGCGAAGGTGGTTGGATCACTGTCTAGTTACAGAGGCGGGCCGGGCCGCGGTTGTTAATGTTAGTATAAAACATGACGTTTACTGGTCCGATCATTTTCCGCTAATTTTGGAATGTAACCTTGAAATGTTGCGATCGAAGGTCACAAATAATGTTGTATTGCGTAACACAGTGATATGGGGCGAAAGAAAACCTGATCAGATTTTAGCTTATAAACAAAGATGTAGTGAGAGTTTACGGCTTATCAGTTTTCCGGAAGCTCTTGTGTCATGTGGCGATCATTTATGTGGGGATTGTAGTCATCAGAGGGTCATAGATACTGTGTATGATAGCATAATAGCAGCGCTTACGGACGCCGCTAGCTCGAGTAGTTTTCCTGTCACTAGAAATGTCTCAAATGTCCGAAAGAAAGTGATGGGATGGAACAGGCACGTCAGTGACGCTCATAGGAAGGCTAAGGATAACTTTCAGATGTGGCTGTGTTGTGGTCAACCGAGAGGAGGACAAATTTACGTAAATATGATCACGAGTAAAAGAATTTTTAAGTCTCGTCTGAGGTGGTGTCAAAACAACCAAGACCAAATAAAAATGGACATGTTGGCATCACACCATTCTGGGAGTAACTTTAAGTCTTTTTGGAAGAGTACGAATAAGTTAAGCCCAAAACCATCCCTTCCTCTGAGCGTCGAGGGCTTGTCGGAGCCTAAAGACATAGCAGATATGTTCAAAGACCATTTCTATGTCAGATCCGCCCTGGGTCCGTCGACTGGTGTGCTCGATACTGGTACAGATGACAGAGGGTCGGTAACACAGTTCACGGCACAGGAAGTTGCTGAAACCATAAAACACATGCACAGAGGCAAATCACCCGGTCACGATGGTCTCAGTGTCGAGCACCTGCAGCATGCGGGCCCGCACCTGCCGAGGGTGTTGGCTATGTTTTTTACATTATGTATGGCTCATACTCATATGCCGAAGGATATGCTGAGAACTATAGTCGTGCCGATTATTAAAAATAAGACCGGTGACGTTGCTAGCAAGTCAAACTATAGACCGATCTCATTGGCTACAATTGTGGCCAAAGTATTTGACAGTATGATTAACGCGCAACTAGCCAAATATGTAAAACTCCATGATAACCAGTATGGGTTTCGTCCGCAACTATCTACGGAGTCTGCTATTTTATGCCTTAAACATACTGTCAAGTATTACACGAGTAGAGATACGCCAGTGTACGCGTGCTTTTTAGATTTAACAAAAGCTTTTGACCTAGTCTCGTATGATTTGCTCTGGAATAAGCTTAAAAGTAGTAATGTACCTAACGAAACTATTAAAATTATGTATTACTGGTATAAGCATCAGGAGAACAATGTTAGGTGGTCAAACTGTCTATCAGACACATACAGGTTGGAATGCGGGGTGAGGCAGGGGGGGTTAACCTCACCCTTGCTTTTCAACCTGTATGTGAATGACCTGATCGATGCTCTCAGCAAGCGCCACGTCGGATGCCATATCGATGATATATGCGTAAACAATCTATCGTATGCAGACGATATGGTGCTGCTGAGCGCATCGGTTTGCGGTCTCAGAACACTTTTGGGCATCTGCGAGAAGTATGCTTCCCAGCATGGATTACTATACAATGCCTCAAAAAGCGAGACAATGGTGTTCTGTGCCGGTGCAGGGCCACAGCATGTACCTCCACTTGCTCTAAACGGAGTCCCTCTCAGTAGGGTCTATCAGTTCAAGTACCTTGGGCATGTTTTAACCGAGGACTTGAAAGATAACGCGGACATGGAGCGGGAGCGCAGGTCGTTGGCGTCGCGAGCAAACATGATCGCCCACAGATTTGCCCGTTGTTCAACTTCGGTGAAAATAACCCTGTTCAAGGCCTACTGTACGTCTTTTTACACCTGCAGTCTGTGGGCTCATTTTACTCAAAAGTCGTTCAGCGCCCTGCGCGTCCAATATAATAACGCGTTCAGGGTACTGTTGCGGTTGCCGCGCCACTGTAGTGCGTCAGGCATGTTTGCGGAGGCGCGCACCGATTGCTTCTATGCCACTCTGCGCAAGCGGTGCGCGTCCTTGCTCTGCAGAGTGCGCGCCAGCAGCAACAGCGTCCTGGCCATGATTGCGGACCGGCTGGACTGCCCGTATGTGAATCACTGCATCAGTCTTCACGTACGGCCTAATACTTAGTAAATAACGGTAATAATTTTGACATTTTTGAAGTGTAATTTATTTTAATTTTTTAACTATGTATTTTAAATTTTAATTGTTTAATTTGATAAGTATTGGATTTTAATTTTAATTTATTTATAATTGTAATTGGATTATTGTTTTTGTTATTAATTTTATTTTAATGAAATGTCTGGACCATATGTTGTCTGTAAATAAATGATTTCTATTCTTTCTATTCTATTCTTATCCCGCACTTGGTAAGCTGTTGGCAATATCTAAGTACCAGGAGCGTACCTACTCTATGACAAATTTTGAAATTGATTTTTGATGGTTTCTTCAAGATAACTTACTTGTGGATAAGATTTATAACCGTATTTAGTCTGTATTTTCCTCGCAATAGTGAGGGGAAAAATTTTGTATTACACTCGGCGGCAAAGTTTGTTCAACTCTCGTGCCTTGAGACCCTCGTAAAGCTCAAGATTCCAGTTATTGAACCACTCGCTACGCTCGTGGCTCAATTTTGGGCTCTTTCGCTTGCTCGGATCTCAATATAAGCCCGAGAGTTAAACAACAACTTTGCCCCCTTGTATAATAAATAACTATTTCGACTCCAGCACTTCTATCTGTCAATTCTGTCATTTCTGTCTGACTTATTATAAAAGTTCAGGCATTCTCTCAGTCATCATCTTAACCCTGTGAAAACGAGTGCTGTAAAGGGCTCGAAACGTAGGATCATGGTGTTAATAAACGCGATTAATCCGTTCTGAAGTGTTTAATTTCAATGAATAACAATCGCGGTAACCGAAGACAATATTATATGTATATCTATCAACTATGTTGTGTATGTCACCATCACTGTGTATTATCTAACCGTGCGTTTACATGCTCGGGCTCTCGGCCGAATGTTTCGGCCATGTTAGTACACGATGATTCGAGACAGACTATATAGAGAAAACTTAAGCCAGACCAGGGCTGCTACCACGAAAATCGAACGATTGCGGATTTGTATCTTCATCTCTGTCACACTTGCATACTGGAGTGACAAAGAGGTTTTCCCGTCAATGCCAATTTTCGAAGTTCGTGGTAGGCATGCAGATACAATTTAAGTACTTTTTCAGGTAGTTTGGTTGAGTTAAAAGGTGTCTTAAATAATTTCACTTCGGGTAAAGCTATTTAAAAAGTGTCTTAAATAGTTTCAATAACCAAAGCTATTTAAAACACCGTTTAACTCACCGAAACTACCTGAAAAAGCTTAAATTGTCTATGGTCTGGCTTAAATTTTATCTATATAGTCTGTCTCGAACAAGCCTCCCGTCAAAACTGAAAACATCCAAGTCATAAACTCGTCCTTCACTTCCTTACCAAGTAAAGGAAGTGACAAAAAGAGATGTATATATGTTTGTTATTTCTCCGATTCCGTAGGTTGAAAACAGTTTTGCTGATCTCTTTTGATGCAATTGGTCCAAGCAGCCAAATTAAACACATCGCTGTAATTTGGTAGTCGGTATCAATGCATTACAACTTAACTTGGTCGCATATTTCGATAGTGGATTTTACAAATGTCGTAAGAGGCACGTAATTAAGTTAGACTTACGACATTTGAGAAATCCACTGCCAAAATATAGATCGCTCCAAACTGTTCTCATTTGACAGTTATCGTACTACTTCCACGCTAGTTATTCTTCCGTGGTCTCGAATGAGCGTGTACTAGGGTGGGCCGAATCATTCGGCCGAGAGCCCGAGCATGTAAAAGCACCATTAACAACACACGTTCTGTCCGAATTCCCACGTATTTAAATAATACTTAACTCAATTTGCCAACTCATAAAAACACTATTTACAAAATTAAGGTTTTACTAACTTAAATGCCGACGTGACTTCTCAATGGCAATTTAAGCAATAAAATAACTATTTGCGATGAGATTAATGAGCGAAAAACTACGTGTCTCTAATTATAAAGAGAATGATATTGTTTTATAACGGCATTGCTACCGTGATTCATCGTTTATGTACTTTCTGTGTAAAGGTTGGAATTAGAAAGAAGATTACCTAATAATGTCCGTCTTGCGAATTTGTACCTCTCCGTCCCTGTCTATCACACTTGCGTATTAGAGTGACAAAGAGGTTTTCCCGTCAATTCCAATTTTCGATGTTCGTGGTAGGCGTGCTGGCTTAGTACCACGAAAATCGAACTAAGTATCAGAAATTTGTATCTCTCAGTCACACTTACTTATTGGAGTGATAAAGAGGTTTTTCCTTCAATGCCAATTTTCTATGTTCGGAGTAGGCCCGCGGGCACAGACTACTAAGAAGATCCGTCGATTGCTGGCCGTTGAACAGCCGGTGTTGCCAAACAATTACATTTCTACACTTTAGAATGAGAACAGTTTCAGTTTTAAGGCCGCTCCACACAGTGGACCATCATGGGCCATTATACGGGACGTAGTTATACAGCAGAACAGGATGGCATTATTGCGTAACCCCTCTTAAGCCCCTCATTCACGGCAGTCCGCCGGCACTCCGGCATGGCTGGATGTAGCGGACACACGATGTGCAATTGGCCCAGCCTGGCAGTCCAATTCGCACTTATTCGTTGAAAGATGCGCAGCGCTGCGTTTTAGCACATACACTGTACTCGAATTAAAAAAATGCCGCCATCTCTTATGTCATTTTAAATAATGAATAATTAATATTTTTTGCATTGCCGCATTCCTCAATTGTTTATTACCGTAATTTAGTGCAATTCGGACTGCAAGGAGGTGGGCGGAGCTAGCAGGATGTTGCCGTACGGCACGCATCCGGCAACGACATTCACGATGCTATATTACGAGCCGGAGGTGCCGGCGGACTGCCGTGAATGAGGGGCTTTATTCATAAACTGCGTCCCTTATCAATTATCATCGCCCACCTGGCCCATTGTGTGGAGCGGTCATTACAGGTAGCTTCGTGCGAGTCCGTATAAAAGGCAGCCAAATAATCGGCAGCCCAATAGTTCGTGTCCAATTTTTTGGCTGCGGATTATTAGGTTGCTGATTAATGTACAGTAAAAACTAGTGCTCCTGGTCGTGACCGTGTTTCGTGAACCCGTAGCCGAATCTCCGTTGCTGTGTTAATCGGCAACGGAGATCCGCTCCGTTTGCTCCGTGTGATTCGGCTACGTGTAATTAAGATACGTAGCTACGTGTACACGGAGATACGTATCTTATTTATACGTAGATCGGATCCAGTCGTGACCGTGACGTTAAGTGTAGATTTTATGCGTGTTATTAAACCCCCGAATGTAATGCAAGGGGCGAGTTTTTAATTTCAGTTTCCATACTTTTGCATTTTAAATAAAAATTTAAGAGATCAAAAATAATTAGATGCAAATATTATGTTGGAGGCAAAAATAATAGACCAGTACACATTGTAAAAGATGTGTATTAAAAGAAGCCGAGCGGAGCCGAAGCCGAGATTCGCGGGAACGTAGCCGAATCCAGAAACGGATACGTATCTTTGACGTGACCGTGTAGTACGGGATCTTAGCACCGCCGGTGCTAAGGCTACGTAGCTACGGTTCCGCGTGTAACACGTATATCACAAGCCCTAGTAAAAACGGTGGCTTCGGATTATTTGCCCGCTACCGAGCTTGTCCGACCCGATAAAAGGCAGCCCAATAAATGGCAACCTAATAATTGATGTACATATAGTGTCATGTAGTTGCATCGATTATTTGGTTGCCGCTTCGAGATTGCTCGGCCCGAGAAAATGCCTACCACGAACATTGAAAATTGCCATTGACGGGAAAACCTCTTTGTCACTCCTATGTGCAAGTGGGGCAGAGATGGAGATTGGAGATACAAATCCGCAGTCGTTCGATTTTCGAGGTATAGGCCCTGGCTTCAGGATGGTATCTCCATCTCTGTCCCACTTGCGTATTGGAGTGACAAAGAGGTTTTCCCGTCAATGCCAATTCTCGATGTTCGTGTTGAAAAGGAGTCCATATAAAAGGCAGACCAATAATCGGCGACCCAATAATTGGCGACCACGATGTACATGAATTATTGGGCTGCCGATTATTGGCCCGCTTCGAGATTGCTCGACCCAAGAAAAGGCAACCCAATAAACGGCGACCCAATAATCCATGTACATCGTGGTCGCCAATTATTGGGTCGCCGATTCTGCCTTTTCGCGGGATGCGGATTTGTGGCACCCGTGAAAAGGATGAGGTGGAATGCGCGCAGCTCTAGTTTACCGTTTACCACATCACTATCTGTCAACTGACGTTTATATTTGACAGTGACAGTTGACACACGACACACGCACGTATGTATATTCAGACCCGCGAGGTATATAAATAGGACATGTTTTGCTGCAATTAATTTAAAAACATCTCGTGTGGAAGAGATGAACAGCCAAGAGTACTTAAGGAGCAAAGTAGTTACTTAAAGACATAATTCAAGATGATTGAAGGGTACGGGGCAGTGACCCAAGCCCTTCTGGGGACTCTCTTGACGTGGGGCCTTACAGCAGCCGGCGCTTCTTTAGTATTTTTCGTACGCGGAAAACAGGTACGAAATGTATTACAACTGAACTATGAAAGACGCCTGAGATAAGAATTATATGATTTCCTGATGAACGAAAATAATTAATCAAATGTTATGATTATTTTGATGTAGATGTAAATAAGACTCGCATTGAATTGTAGAATTATCTTCTTTTATCTAGTTGTTTCCTTAAGGCTGCTAGTGATATAGTGGCCATATGCAATTGTTCTCTAGGCAGCATGGCTCTTTGTTGATCTGACCACCATCAGAGTTATCCATAAGCTGCTCTCTTGATTCTGCTATCCTAGTACATTTGAATTTGGTCCTACGTCTCATTCATCATCCACGTGTCCGAGAATTTCTCCAACTATCATAACATATAGACAAGTTTTCGATAGTGAGCAGCCCCAAGAATATCTGAATCATATTTATTTATTTAGGGTTCATATGTTGGGTATGTAATCCAGTCTGGAGATCCGGTTATCCAGTAGGATCTATTGCACTTTAGACCTGCAGGATAAATTCAATGGATCTGATTACCCAGAAATAAACTGGAAAAGCAACACCTAATACATTACTAATAACCTGAGATTAGTTTAATATTAATTACTTAAGTGTGGTTTATTTGAATCATGTAGATAAGCATTATTTATTATAGTGTGGTTATCATTGAGTAGAAAATAATATCAATAATTAGACAAAACAATACAAAAGACGTTTGAGTTAAGGCCCCAATAACTTTATTATGTATAATTTCTAATGCTAATTGCTATGTCTTCACACTATAAGGTGGGACTATTATTTAGTAAAAATGTTCCTATTTAACTTAAGCATATTGCTGTTGTTGTAATTGCTTTTATTAAAAATATCAAAGTTTAATATAAAATATCAGCAAATTTTAAGTCAATCTTATTTATGTCACTTTTATGCTAATAATTCATGTTTTTATTTTGCAGAGAAAACTTCTGGATGTGTCACTTGGTTTTGCTGCTGGCGTTATGACAGCAGCATCATACTGGTCACTATTGGACCCAGCAATAACACTTTGTGAGAAACAAGGCATATACGGCAAATATGCCTTCCTGCCAGTTGCTGCGGGATTCCTTCTTGGCGCTGTATTTGTATTCGGCACAGATATGTTCTTGGACTATTTAGGACTCAATTCAACAAACATGATGATGTGTAAGTAGAATTCAATTGTAAATATATTTTATAATTATTAGGTTATTATGGTGAAATTACAACTAGGTATATTAGAAAAAGAGGTTTTCAATATGACTCTACTTTTTAATGTGTTACTCTTTTTTATTCTATATTTAAATAAAAATAGTTGCAATTATTTAGTTGGTCAATAAATTACAACTGTTGTACTGATTTAAATCATAATTAATTTTTATTCGCATAATTCATCAAATTTTTTGACATTTTTAATAATATACACTCAGCATCATTGAAAAAGAGTGCAGTGTTCCCACACTGCACTCTGACTCTTATGGAAATTATTCTGCCTAACCAAATTTAGAACAATGAAATAACATAATTTTACCATGAGTTACAATTAATTAATTGCTGCCTATATGCTGGTTTGTGAAGTTGTTTGATATTAGTGGCATTGATACCAGATCACACAAAAAATACTTTGTTGCCAAAAATATTTATAATTTATAAACTGAAGTTGATAGTTTAATTTGTAGTTAAGTATTTACACACTTAGTCACAACAATAAGGTTTTAAACACAAACATTATCATTCTGTATAAAATTAAGTGCCAGCATAAAATTTAATTACTTAGTTTCATAATTTGCTCTATTTTTGAAATGTGCATAACAAGCTTATTAATATATGAACATGAATTAAGCATAGGTATCTATACAATGATTTGCTATTATAAACGGATTACTATTTATTTAACATTTTAACACAAAATCACATGGCAACATATATTATTATTGACGATTTACAATAAGAAGGAATGAACCTTATAAAGTAATAGAACCTTATAAAGTAATATAGTTTATGTAACTGTATCTATATAATATTGTCTTCTGTTACCGCGATTGTTATGACACCCTCATCATCTTAACCCTGTGAAAACGAGTGCTGTAAAGGGCTCGAAACGTAGGATCATGGTGTTAATAAACGCGATTAATCCGTTCTAAAGTGTTTAATTTCAATGTATCTATATAATGAAAGGCTTAAAAGTCGAGTGTGGGTTTATAACATCGCACAAGTGTTTCAATTTTAACAGCCTCCTAGCCTAGTTGGTAGTGACCCTGCCTACGAAGCAGGAGGTCCCGGGTTCGAATCCTGGTCAGGGCATTTATTTGTGTGTTTATCACGAATATTTCTTTCTGAGTTATGGATGTTTTCTATGTATTTAAGTATTTACCTATATGTATCTATATATTATATATATCGTCGTCTAGTACCCACACCACAAGCCTTATTGAGCTTACCGTGGGACTAGGTCGATTTGTGTAAGATTGTCCCACAATATTTATTTATTTAATGGCTAATTATTTACAGTTACATACACTGATTTATATACACACACATCTAGAGCCCTCCTTGATTTGTTGACTATTTCAGCCTCATAAAACACTTAGTGGTGTAAGGCCTCATGTATTTTAATTTCCAAGTAAATAAAAAAAGCAAAAGCAAAATCACAAATACACAATTATATATTACTATTTATGATATCGTCTCTAGTACAATGACGTGACCGCCTTGGTATGCTATTTCATTGCATTGTGAATGTCCAGTGCATTCAGTGCTGTTTTCATAAACTTAGTAATTTAGTTTCCTCATCTAAAATGGCAAAAACCGGCCAAGTGGTTGTCGAACCGCACATAATGGAGATGCGTAATAACCTTTTTTTGCCATACATAGTATTTACAAAGAGACCGCCATTTTGAAAATAAATTTGGAAACCTAAAAAGAGGTAGGTACATTTTTCAAGATGTCGGATCCCAGTGGTCCCCGAAATTCGTATTCTCAGAAACGCTAATAGAAGGCCTGGATTGGAGAAGGCTAGGCATCAATGTAAACGGCGAGTACCACTTACCTTCGATTTGCTGACGATATAGTAGTCTTGGCTGAGACCATGGAGGATTTAAGTACGATGCTTGTTAGCCTCAGTAGAGCCTCCGGGCGAGTTGGTCTTAAGATGAACATGGATAAGACGAAAATCATGTCGAATATCCATGTAGCACCAACTCCAGTGACAATCGGAGACTTTACACTCGAAGTTGTAGAGTGTAGAAGATTATATATACCTTGGACAAACTGTCCAGTTAGGTAGGTCCAATTTCGAGAAAGAGGTTAATCGTCGAATCCGACTCGGTTGGGCAGCGTTCGGGAAGCTGCGACACATCTTTTCGTCCAATATTCCGCAGTGCCTGAAGACGAAAGTCTTCGATCAGTGTGTGTTGCCAGTGATGACATACGGTACTGAAACGTGGTCGCTTACAATGGGCCTCATAAGAAGGCTCAAAGTCACCCAAAGGGCAATGGAGAGAGCTATGCTAGGAGTCTCTCTGCGAGATCGTATCAGAAATGACCCCATCCGCAGCATAACCAAAGTAACCGATATAGCTCTCCGAATCGCTAAACTTAAGTGGCAGTGGGCGGGGCATATTGCACGTAGAACCGATGGCCGTTGGGGCGGAAAGGTTCTCGAGTGGCGACCGCGTACCGGAAGGCGCAGCGTGGGTAGGCCCCCCGCAAGGTAGACTGATGACCTGGTGAAGGTCGCAGGAGTCCGCTGGATGCGAGTGGCGCAGGACCGGTCATTGTGGAAATCTTTGGGGGAGGCCTATGTCCAGCAGTGGACGTCTTTCGGCTGAAATGATGATGATGATGAACGTACATAACATACAAAATAGAGTCAGTCTATGTTAAGTTTCCTAGATTTTGATAGCACAGGGCCTAACCACGAAAATCTCACGATTAACGATTCCGGATTTGTGACTTCAACTCTGTCACACACACTTGCATATTGGAGTGACAAATGGTTTTCCCGTCAATGCCAATTTTCTATGTTCGTGGTAGGCATGCGTTTCATAGAAGTTTGACGTTTAAAATATCACTTTTAAGTTTGATTTGACAGTTAATTTGCTCGGCAGATATAACGTAGTTTGACTCTATTGCATACATACAATGTATCAATGGGATAAAAAGGTCAGTACACACTGTACAAATAAGCAATGTGTGCTTAGTGTCTGGGCAGTCAGTTTCAGACGAACTGATAGATTGGCGTATGTAAATTCAGATAAGCCATGCACCTTATTGCACCAACATGTCACACCCTTGTGTGCCTATGTCATCTGATATTAAGGTACCTGTGTAAAGTAGGTAGCGAGTATGTTGCTTTATGTACAATCGAGTTCATAAATATCTATGCAGCTAAATGCATCCAATTGTGCCAAATCTTTCTTTATTGGTTTACAATTACTTCAACTTAGCCTCTTGACTTCCCGCCATAACCCCCAACGGAATTTTGACGCTTTGTCAATTTGACAAAGCTACAATTCGATTAGTAATTTTTGATACCCAGGCGTCAGGAGGTTAGAGAACAGTACAAATTCCATCAAAGTCGATTCAGTAGTTTTCAAGACATGGACGAATACGGGTAAATATGACTACAGTCTCGTTCTCGTGGCACACTTTAAGTTGCCTTTAAGTAAATAATTACGTATCCCTTATTATAAACTCACTAAAACAGGGTTTTATCACGTAAAATTAAACTCCGACGAGGGCGACATTGCCTCCGTGGCCCCGGTGGAAGACTGACTAGGAGGTTAGTTTTCAAAGTTCTACGCGATTAAGCCCCGTTTTAGTAAATGTATTATGTTTATGTATGTGTGAAATTCGTGAAAGTTTAAATAAGTACCTTCTTGTATCCCTGTCATATGGATAAAAAAACTAAATTAGCGAATACGTGTATTAATATATCTGACTTGAATTACCTATATTTTAAAATGATTGTCTGCATTGACTATTGCACTGATTGTTTGTATAGTTATTTACAGCTAGGTTACAGGTATACATACTTATACATGTATGTTCTACATTTAAATGTAAATGCTTGTTGGAATAACATATGTTTAAAGAAATTAAAATTTAACTTATTATAAAAACGCAAATAGTCAATAACATTTTATTACTGTTGATAACACTGCGCTCACTCTTTTTATTGCTGGATGTACCCCAAAAGTACAGACTACCATTTGTGTATGACTTTTTTAAGATAGTGTAAATTTAGTTTCTGCTTTTATTGGGTTTTGTCGTCAACTAAAGACCCCTTTAGTTTGTATGTAATTATGTATGTCTGCTTTTGTCTTTGAACTCGTCTGTCTCTCTTTGAATTTTGTCTGTATGTAGGTACTCGTACGCTTTGTCTGTGTGTATTATTGACTTAAGATCCGTCAAATTTCCCGCCATAGTGGTGGCACTTGACGTATGGTAGTTACTTTACGTAGGATGACTCAGTGCAACTTTTGTAGAAACAAATCAAATTATTCAATTAAATTTATGATTTGTTACTACAGTAGTAACACTACAATATATAAATTATACTATAATTACTATTTAAAACGAGATATTTACCATGTACATTTGTTTTAATGAGCTCCCGATATTTCGGCACTGTTACAAGTGCCATGTTCACGGTGTTACTGATTTGCTGCGAGTTTTTATTTTATTTGTGGTCTACCCACACCCCGTAGCGATCTACCCGCTTACGGGTAAATGTACATGGTAAATATCTCGTTTTAAATAGTAATTATAGTGTAAATGACCATGTTAGCTTAAAATCTTATATATAAATTATAAATTGAAATTGATGTCGTATACTAAAGAAAAAGACCAAAACAATCGGAGGCCAGTCCGAAGATTGAACCCGGATCTTCAGCTTACGCGGCTAACTCCATAACCTCGCAATGCCATGTATTCATTGGTTATTCGTTTCAATTATGTTTTAATTAATCAAACAGCAGTGGCGGTGTGTTCATAGAACTCGATTCCTGCCGGCTTCCTTTGCGTGAACCAAAGTAGCACATTTCTCCTTAACAAATTTAAAAAAAAAGCAGGCCAAATCAGCTCCAACTTGCCCTAAGAATTCACATATTAATATTTTTCTACTCCTAATCACCGATTAAAAATCATGGTGTATAGTAGGTACTAGAAGACTGCATTTAAGTACTTGAACCAAATGGTTTTAAACAAAGAAAATAAAATGTCTAGGATATTTTTTACTTCAATTGAAAGTAACGAAGACACTCAATGTAGGTACCTACTCGTAATAACAATCAACGAAGTGATGTGTTAGCATTAAATAAGTAAGTGGCTCGTGTCACGTAGTTAATATTTAGTTACTCATTATCATAACTAGAGATGAAATACAAAGTAATACAAACCCTTTTGTTATTCTGCCAATGAAATAAAAATCTATGCATTTAGAGATTAGTATCTTATCAGGGGCTTACAACAACTACTGATGTATCTGAGGCACTGCTTATCATCTGACAATGAACGACTTTATACCTTACATAAAGTGATATATGTTGTCATGAACGTATGTAACAAGGACAAAGACAGTTTTGTACAACAACGCCGATTTATGACAAATGCGGGACAGGACAGGAATGTGAAATATTCTGCGTTTAAATAAGTTATCGGGTTTAGGAGTATTCAGGTTTTCGAAACGATTTCAATTTGATTTCAATGCTTCACGCTGAGCTATGTACCTATGTATGTATGTTGTTTGATTGTGAGACATTTGTGTGAAAAATATTGTTGGTATCGTGTTTGATAAATCTGAATATGCTCCCTTATCTGTCACGCTGCAGTCTGCATCGCTCATTACTCGTGTTAATTATAATTTTTTCAGAGTTATGACGATATGAAATACCTATATTATTTAGATGCACTACATATACTTATGATTGTATTTACTGCATGTAGTATTTAGTATAAAATAATAAAGACTTTTTAACGAAAAAGCAAACCGAGTTCATACAAAGAATTTTTTTATTTTATTTTATTATATGCACTACCAAGTCTACCAATTGGTACAGTTGAATTCGGTGCCAAGCCAAATCGCTATTAAGAGTGCTATCACAAAATCCGCCCGCTCGCATTTCAATATTATTACCGCCAGTTGCGCTCCGAACGCGCATCTGTGTGCGGACACACACTACAATCAGGTATACAAACTTATTATCGCCATGCTCTTCGAACGGCATAGCAGGTGCGGTTAGTGCGAACGGGAGCGAGCATTCATTGATTGTAAGCACCGTCGCGAGGCTAATGGCGTCGCGACGCTTGACGCGCTGACCAAACATTATTGATACTTGCGCCAGAACATCAACTATTACTTGGCGTACGTGGTGTTAGAAAATGTACGAGTAATTTGTATATTTGTTTTGTGTTTATCATAAGATTAAAAATAGTTTTATTCAAACGTCAAATGTCTCTAAATAGTATCCGAAGTTATTTTGGAATAGGATTTTGTTTTCTGCCTCCGGATCCAATTCATTGTTTTCATATTCATACATATATTGGTACATTTCTAAGCATACCTAACTACTAAAAAGTTTTTTTTTTCAAAATTTAAACTCAATCTGAATTCTATTTTGGGGTGGTGATATTATATTGAAGGTTACAAAGCCGATAAGATGAAAAAAGGGACGTGTAATTAAATAATTTTATTTAAACGTTTTGTAATTTTAACTGAAATCCGGAGGCATATTTTGGGCGTTTTTATTATTTGTTGTAAAAAAATCATTTTTCGAAAATATGAAAAGTTTTAATTGTTTTCTATTCAGAATCGCGAGCTCTTTCAATCGCAGTAGGAGAAAAAAAGTGTTCCAAGATTTGTTTTCCATTTCGCCACCATCATTTCATAGATTCAGTATGGCGGTAGCACATTAGAAAGTTTGAAAAATGTATGGAAAATTTAGGACACTTTTTTTCTCCTACTAGGATTGAAAGAGCTGCGATTCTGAGTAGAATAAATATAAAAATTTCTAATTTAGCAAAAAGTGATTTTTGTACAACAAAAAATAAAAATGCCGTTTTTTGAGTTCCATTTTTTTGTCAAATATCTACTTGTGGCACATCATCTGATAGGTCCTTAGAAATAAGTTAAAGGTCTCTTGTACAAAAAATTGGTTGATCCAGTATCGGGAGGTCCAAAAAACCGGCCAAGATCGAGTCGGACTTGCCCACCGAGGGCTCCGCACAAAAGTGGCATGGAACTCTCAGTGTACGGCAGTTTCAGATTTGGATTGCGTTGATGTAGAAGTTTGGTTTTTTTGCAGCTTCAAGGGACCGCAGACCTGTGTATATTATGGTATTAATTTTAACTTGCAACCTTTACTCGTTCCCGAGATAAAGGGTCTGGACAGACAGACGGGCGGACGGACGGACGGACGGACGGACGGATAACAAAGTGATCCTATAAGGGTTCCGTTTTTTCCTTTTGAAGTACGGAACCCTAAAAATGTGAAAGCTTTAGGAAGTTAAGATATAAGACAACCTTACCACGAAACTTATTTTGAACGAATTTGTTCAAAATAAGTTTCGTGGTAAGGTTGTCTAGCCGTTTTTGCCAAAAACTATTAATTGCTAACATACAGTTAAGTCCCTTGATATTTTGAAGACACTTATGCCTTTTTGCTTGCACAATATTTATGTCGTATAACGCTACAAAACCCTCAATTATGCTTGGTCCGACACGCTTTTGGCCGGTTTTATTCCGGATTTTGCTCATATAGCAATATGATTATCCCTGACTAGGGCGGTGGCACCAGTAATGGACAAGGAACCAGTAACGTACAGTCACTTTTATTATGAGGAAATAAGTTTCATGCATTTATTTTGTGTCAACCAATTGACAATCATATGACATTTGAATTAAGAATATAGTGTCCATCACTCCTGTCTGTCAGCTTAAAGTGTTCATAATGGGTACCGTCACCCTAATACACCTAAAATTTCTCCATACTGTCCGTCTTAATAAACACTCTGTATTACTGAAAGTATCTAGAAGGGTTGGTTGCGGTACAATCACATTCGATAAAATCATTTCAAATTTTTATTTCAAACAGGTCTATAATATAGTCAAAAATGTAAAATGCTTATCTCAGTAGTTGGTCGCGGTTTATTCACTTTTCCAAACGCTTCCAGCACGTACTCGTGCAACAAAACAAGCAAATTGTACAGTCCACAGAGAACAACACAGGTCCTACCTCTACGAGCGCGCGCGCGGTACTGAGGACTAGGCTAGCGCGGATTGGATTTTATACACCATTTGAATATTTAAAAAAAAATACGGAATTTAAACAAAAAGTGATTTTTTCGATTTCAGCATGTTCTTAAAAGAATAAACTTTAATGTTGTATACAAATCATCCCAATATTTTGTCAAAATTACTGCGAAAATCCCTGCTTTTGCAGTGTATTTTTATCGAAAAATGTGCATATTCAAAGTCGAACTAGATAGGTATCTGTGTAAATTATTGGAAATATGAGGCCTATAAGTTAAATAAAACCATGTTGCAATATTATATCAACCTAGAAAAACATGTGTTTTCATGTATCATGTTAACAATAATCGAAGTCAAACTTCTGTCTCCGTGCGCTTTTCAGAAAACAACTGCCAATAATTGTATAGTAAAAGTTAAAACATTGAGTTTTACTCAAATTAGAAGCTTACAAGTTAAACACTAGGAAATAAGCTATCAAACATAGTTAACAACTTTAACAAACAGCTCACAGTTTCTTTGTATTTCAACGTCAAAAAACAGCTTTTGTTGCTTTTCCGTACAAACCGTATTGATGGCCTCTTAAATGCAGTAGATATCTTTTGGGAATGCTCCGACTTCAAACGTGTCCTGTTGCACATAATAAAAATGGACGTTTAATTTTTCCCTTTTTTAAGTCGGTGTTATTTTTTGTTAAAAAGTTTTTATTATTTTATACGATGGTTCACTAAAATACCTACAGTCATAATAATATAGGTACTTACCTAGAAAAAAGTTTTTTTATTACTAATTAGATACTTTTCGGATGAAATGCTTAAGTTACTTGAGAAATCAACAAACAACCATACATATGCATTTGAAAAACGAGGATTCCCTTGGATCCTATCATCAGATTAAGACAAAACATTTATGGGACTAACTTGAAAGTAACACCCGTCGAACAAAACAAAGAATTACCGAGATCTGACGACACGGCTCGGAGTAATATAGGTGAACAATAGTGAACATAGCTAATCCATTTATGGAATTTTGATTCGGTAATGTTTTTTATCGGGCATCTACTCTTAAACTATATTCTCTGTACTACTCTGATAAATTATTTTATGTCACTTATTTCTTGTATTTCCCTTCTAGTTATTATTTAGAGTGTTTACGCAGTAGGGTTTTCCTAGTTTTAAGTTACTTTACATTTATTTCCTGCTATTAGTACCTACCTATCTACAAAAGTGGTGAAAAATACCTGTTGTTTTAAAACTAAATTGATTTGTCAATTTGTTGTTTTTTTTTTGTATGATTCACCACAGACTTTTTTATATTTCGAATTTGGTGGGAAATTTTTCATTCTCGCCTTTGAATTCATTTATTTAATATTTTACTCGAACTGATATCTTTCACTGCTTAAGAACAAACGTGTGATCGCTACAAATACGTTTTCGATATCTTTAGTAAATGTTACCACTTAGTCCGTAGGCAATAAGGCAAAAAAAAGATCACATTTTGTTACCCTGAGAAATTAGTACCTACCTACGTCCAAAGTTCAATAAAACTCTGAATTGTACGTAATTCGAGAATACAACTGCTGAAGTAACAAGTTTTAAAAATATTTTATTTATGTTATATATCATACCTACACATATCGTTTATTTTTACGTAACAAAACAGTTATGTTGATATATTATTCTATAGCGAACTAAGTATCGTGTAAGCGTTGTTATTATATATATACATAAATAATATAACATATTAATCGATCAGCGTGACAAATCCGTATCCGTCCGTCCGTATGTCACAGCGGTTTTACTCAGTAACTATAAAGCATATGGTAAGGATATTACAGATAGAGGTGTATTTTGTGTGCCGATAATTCTTTTGCGATTCGTCATACATGTAACGGAATGTAAAACAATTTTTATTGTGCCGAAACGGCCCTCGGATCTAGGTACATTATTAAAAAATAACAGGATTCATGTTACTTGCTCCAATATCGTATCAAAAAGTTGCGCAAAATCGTAAAAATAGTATCTCTTAAGACTCTTAACACGAATATTAAGTACTTTTAATAAATGTCGACAAGCCGTTTTATAGTTTTTGCCAAAAAACATTTATCACAGGAGAAAGTAAGTGCCTAGATATTTTTAAGGCACTTACGCCTTTTTGCTTGCACAAAATTTTCATCGTATGATAATACGGAACCCTCAATTATGCGTGGTCCGACACGCACTTGACCGGTCTTTATACATCTGCACAGTCATTCAAATAGGTACCTATATCTTTCTTATATTTTACCCAGTTTTATAATCATAATAAATGTATTACATTCCACAGCCATAACGAAAAGTAAAGAAGGCAAAGAGAAAATAGAAGACTTAGAAATGATGACAGCGCTAAACCGGCCACAGGTGCCTACGAGCGTAGTCACTCTAGACCCGCAGCAGCCGACCGACTTCGCCGACTGCATCAACAGCCAGCACTCGGCGCAGCGGCGACGGCACCACCACTCGCAGCACTCGCTCTCGGTGAGACATTTTTAGCGTAGTCACGCTAGACCCGTAGTGCATTAGTAGTGTTGTCCCACAGTAGCCGACCAATGGGAGCTACCGTATTGTCGCTCACCAGGCGACGCCACTCATGCGTGGGTCCTGTGTCAGTATGAGAGAATTGTCAAAGTGACGTTTGAAATGTTCCCGCGGGACCCACGTTCCACTAGCACCCCTAGCGGAAAATCGACTCGCGGTAATCCTCATTGCATTACACGCCAGCATGTCAAGAACGAAACCGACCGCATCATATTGAGCCGAATCAGTACGATGCGGTCCGTTTCGTTCTTGACATGTTTATCTCAACCGAAAATAAAATAAAATTTGAATGACATTGAACCATGTGTATATGCATGGGAGCATTGCGCCCAGGCATGTACTCAAAAGTCATTGAACCCCAGGAAATCGATTAATAGTTTAACCATAGTGTTACACCATATCGCACACGCAACATTCGCTTTCTAAACTTATCTTGAATTTTAGTTTTGAATATGTTATGAGTTATGAATTTTTAAGTTGAAGAATTATTTATATGCGTAAATTCGAATCACAGTCAATCTAAGCAGATTAAAGGAACCAACCTAAGTAAAATAATTCCGACATATTTGGACTAGTTGCTCACGAGGGAAATTACTATGTAAACACATTTGTATAATTAAATGGCTTAGAGTAGGATCGTTTTGTTATCGATTTTCGTGACTGCCATGTTTTGAATGGTCATAGAATTGTATCTTCGTGCTCGTTATTTGGTATAATAAGTGTTCTGACGCGTTTTTTACATTTATATGTATCTTTTATTCAGTAAAACTGTTTTCCGTTTACCCCTCTTTCTTCTTCTTCTTAGCGTTTTTCCTGGCTTACCTATGCCACGGCTAAAGGAGCCTGAAATATGCTTCGGCCACTAATAGCCTAAAGATTTGGCGTAACCGCTAATTTTACGAAAGCGACTGCCATCTGACCAACCCAGAGGGTAAACTAGGCCTTATTGGGATTAATCCGCTTACCTCACAATGTTTTCCTTCACTGAAAAGCGGTTGGTAAATATCAAATCGAGGGCTGAGCGGTCAAACCCGATAAGTTTAGCAAAACCGCGAGTTTGAACCGGCGACTTTCGGATTGAAAGTCGGCCACCAACCCTCAACATCCAATCAACGTTTATGACCATAAAATTATTATAATCATGAAATTCATGAGGATCTTCATAGGGCTTTGTTGGTCGCAGTCAAAAGTCCCGTGTTTCGCTTTGGCGACTACTTAGGTACTCAAAAAATGTCGTAATTTAGGTTTTTTAACCCAATGAAAAAAATGGGCGTAGGTACGCACGATCAGCACGAATTTTTCGTGATGTTTTCCTTGACCAAAAAGCTAATTGTAGATATACAAGATGTCCGCGAGGAAAGGAAAATATTCTTATATTTTAACCATACATTCCTTAGGCAAAAAGAACCAAAAATGTTAAGTATAATGGGTACCTTTGTTCAACTTTGGCACAAAAATGTTGTGTGTTTTTTTGTCGTATTTTGAATGCCTTAGGTACTAGGTACATAACCTAGGCCTGTCGCGACGGGATCGGGGTGATCCGAGACGCAGGCTCCGATTAATATTATTTGTTGTTTGTGGTCGTTTTGTTTAATTATAATTGTAAGCTGTATTTTGTTATTTGTTATTAGCTTTATATGGAATCATATTCTGGAACAAACTCATTTCATTAATTCATTCATAACAAAATGTTTGTTACGTAGGCGAAATAAAAAAGATATTACTGTTCAATTTAACTTCTTTCACTTAAATATGACAAGACTTAGACAAAATCGCATTCAAAACCTTCAAAAATTACGTAACGATGAAAAACAGTGTTTCAAAAGAAATTACATTATCTCTGAAACTACAAGGAAACTAGAAATCTTTATACGACATTTTAGTTTTGATATGTTATCAAGAATGTGCTGTTAGAATATTTTCCCTTTCCTTGTATTACTTCTCATAAAACAAAAATGTCATATAATGCGTGCAACATTTCGACGGTTATTAGAGATTCGATTAGACTTGATAACAACATTATTAGGTACTAGTTAACAAAGCTATGTGTGCTAAATAATAAAAAGGCAGTATGAGTCTCTTTGTCTATGCTCCTGTGACAAGATACCCTTGCCAAACTATAGTTATCGTCTGCTGAAGAGCTTCCCGGTCTCACGTATCTGATTTACTGTAAAACAAACATAATAAAACATAAGTCAGGTATTATTAATTTATGACATTATGTATTCAAGGAATACTTATTGAAGTCACCGATAAGATTAAATTAAATACCTAACCGTGAAACAACTGCCATAGGTATTCAAATTTAGGAAGATTAAATATAAATGTACTTTTTTAACTCAAACCTTGTATTTTTGCCATGCTTTGACAAAATGATAATATTATTTTATGCCACACCTGGCCATTGATCGCATATTTACGTCCCTCGCTTGCAGCTCGGGTCGCAAACATCTGCGATCACGGCCTTTCTTTGTTTTACCAAACTAGTTAGGTCATGTACTATTTCAGTACACATGGTGCCGCACTGGTGCGATAATGAGCACTTTATGTGCCTGCGTCAAAAATTCAAAGAGCCATATGTACTGTAAAACGTCGTACGATATATATGTTTTTTTGTATCGCCACTCATTGCGAATTTTCTCATATTCGCACTTGTATCGTAGTTTCGTAGTGTACTATTCCACGACTAGCGGCCCGCCCTGGGTTCGCGTGGGTTATTATTATACATATAAACCTTCCTGTTGAATCACTCTATCTATTAAAAAGAACCGCATCAAAATCCGTTTAGTAACGGCGTCTCCCCGTTTATTGGAGATAATTAATTTATTGATAGTGATTCATCGCGTTCCTGTGGCAGTTCCTTCAGGGAGACACGGGCTAGTGCTTGTACTAACAAATTTCAGATTTGGTATTGTTCTTTTTTTGGTTTTATATAGGAAATTTATTCGGGTTTTACTATAGTAAAACACACATTAAACAAAGTGCTTAATATTATTATATTACAACAACATATTTTTATGTATAATAATAAAAACCTTCATAGTTTTAAGAAACAGATTTTTTAAAATAAATATTTTTTTGAATCCTAGTCAACACTAACCATACCACGTCTTATTAAGAGCGTGACTCAAATTTCGGTATTTTTCCGCATTGACCACGAGATCAAACGCGTGGAATCCTAGGCACCGGTGAGGGCCATAGCAATACTTACGATTCAAAACGCCTATTGAATACTTATTTTTCTTTTCAAATAATATTACTTTTTTTTCTAGCATACTAGTTGGTACATACAAGTTATATTGTTAATTATTACCAGGGATCGGAAATTCGGATGCCTGCAACTCCAGGGGTGTTATATGCGCGTTGCCGACCCTTTAAAAAAAAAGGAGGATTCGCTGTGTTGACAGCTAAAGGGGCAAGCTTTGCTCCGTGGGTCCCCTGCTGTCAACACAGTGAATCCTCTTGGAGCTCATAATTAGACATTACCGCTGGACAACGCCTTTAGTGACTAGTAGTACATTACATACGCCTAAAATAATAAAAATAAGTCAGTGCGAATACACTAAAACACGGAAGAAAAGCTATTAGACCATTTAATGGCACTTACTTTTTATATTTAAAAATATCAATTAGCTATCCCATAAAATGTATTTTTCAGTCCTCCGGCCGGTAAGCGCCACTTTACGCAAAACTAAATAGCCGCCTCCCGGCTCCGTCCGGCTGAAAAATAGTATACAAACCTCGGCCGGTAAATGGGAAAGCCTCGGATCACATATTAGTCGACCTCGGCTTCGCCTCGGCCGACAATTACATGGAGTCCGAGACATTTCCCACTTAAACGGCCTTGGTATGTAATGTACTATTAATTCCGTTATTTTCAATTCCAGAAACCTACAGAAAACGGCGAGGGCGACCGTCGCGACAGCCTACAGCGTTCCCTTGAAGCGAGACAGTCGCAATGGAAACGCATCATGCTCCTAGTGGTGGCCATCACCGTGCACAACATCCCCGAGGGGCTCGCGGTCGGCGTGTCCTTCGGCGCGGCGGCGGCCAGTGACGACGCCTCCAACTCCTTCCATGTGGCCAGGTAAGTTGCATTGTCAACTCTATTTTATATGACGTAAGGATGTGTTTACGTGGTCACTGGAGGCGAGACATTCCGTATCACTAGGCAAGTACGTAAAGTTACAAAAAACTGCAAGGCACAAATGAGAGCTAGAGACGGGTTGCAGAGTGAATGGATACAAAAAACGGCTAAGTGTGAGCCGGACTCGCCCACCGAGGGTTCCGCGCAAAGGATGCTGGCCCATTTATGACCTTAAAGGTATGTACTTAAAAATACTTGTGACACGGAACTCTCAGTGTGCGGCAATTATACAGTTTTTGGATTTTTTCCTGTACTTGTGCTACAAGCTTACTTTTTGCCTAATTGCGTGATTCTAGGACAAATCGAAGTACCCATTGAAAATGTACGGGAAATGCGACATAAACGGCCGTATCTCTTGATTGCGTTGACTTAAAGGTTTGATTTTTTTATACCTTCTAGGGACCGCAGACATATGTTGTATAAATTTAAACTTGCTTCCTCAACGCGTTCCCGAGATAAAGAGTCTTGGCCAGACAGACGGACGGACGGACAACAAAGTGATTCTATAAGGGTTCCGTTTTTTCCTTTTGAGGTAAGGAACCCTAAAAAACCGGCCAAGTGCGTGTCGGACCACGAATAATGGAGTGTCACTTCTACAGTTTATTATATAATGGCTCATGAGGTCGTTTTTACTACGTAAGTATGTAAGGTAAACGCACTGGAGTTCGACGCTGTCTCAATACATGTCTTCTAAACTAACGTTTATCATATGATTTTTGAAATATTACCACAGATTATGTAGGTAATAGCTCTTAAGAACAGATACTTATCGCTCAAAGAAAAGCGAATACGAACCGTTTTGAACATTACGCAAAAAACAATTGACGCACGGTCGTCCTCTCTCCCGCATAACGCTTGCCTACCATTAGAAATATTATATAATTCTGGCGGTGGCGTGCGCCGGCGGCGGGCGAGGGATCTGTGGGCAGCCCGTGTGTCGGTACCGATACCGGCACAAGACAAAAGACGATCGATTCGAGTTCCCGCGGAGAGTTTTGAGATTTCCTTTTTGTAGAATGGGGTACTTAATTACTTATGCCTAATTTAAAAAAGTGTTCCGCCTTCGTCATCTTCACTAACAGTGAGGTATGATTACATTGATGGATAATTATAGTGTTTGTGCTGATATTAAGTATCACGCTATCTTGCGTTAGAACTTGGAAACTATACGACTCGTTCTTTAAAGGCTCACAAGTAAGTGCTGCCATCTACCGGACATGTGCTTAAACACTGATCTTACGCTTAAAACCTTTTTCTACAATCAATATAATGTTTCAACAGTTTCAAGTCATACTTTCTAATCCAACATGAAAATTTACCTATAAGATTTATCAGTATATTTCTATCAGTATATTTTTTATCAAAATATTTATTGATTTCTTACCTGCTCAATTCGTCAGGCATTTATTTCTGTCAATACAATTATAGAAAGGTTTTCAGTTTTAGTTTTTTCTGCATTACGTTACGTTTTGTTTACAGAAAACACTTCGTAATAAATATGATTAAGGAGTTAAGGATTAATGCCGTTCGAGCACATTTGTGGCGCCATCTTATTATGTCAGTAGAAAGCGATGCAATGTTGTAGTTACGCTTGCGTATCAATTCATTAATTCATACATTCGTTTTACTCTCTAGAGACTCTAGGCTATTTCAATTAAGAATATCTCAGTTAAGAAAATGTAGGTACCACTGAATACAATCATAGTTTACATTAACAATCACGCCATCTTGCGGTGTCTTTTGTAAACGTATGTTATATCAGGAACTCCAAGTGCTGCCATCTACGGAGAATGTTCTACCCTTCCAATTCTGTGCAAGCGCTCATTACGTTTCTGTTTAGTCAATAGATGGTGTTTCAATGCTCGTTTTTTAATTTCGTTCAAATTCTTAGTACAATATGGTTAATCAATTGTAAGGGCTTAAAATTTGAATTTGATAGGTATTTTATTGCATTTAATTTAGTTTTACCAAGTTTTTATTTTTTCTAAGTATAAAAATCGGTTTAAAGTTTCGGCATTTAACTGTTATATATCTTACTCATTTACTAATTAGTCGGCTTAGTAACAAAACGAAGTGAAATTACTAAATTCCGTTTAGAAGGATGCGCTTAGGAATGCTCGGCACATGTGTGCGGCCATTTTGTTACGTCAGAAGGAACGCGAGGCACCGTTGGAGCGGCGCGCAGGAATTTCATTGATAAGTAGCGGGCGCGAGCGGGATGCAGCTAGTCGTACGTGCATAGGGCCCGCACTATCACCTCAATACTACAGTTAGTTACAACTATTATAAACAAGCTAGCAGCGCGAAACTTTAGTCAAAAGCGGACTTTTTATTATTTGGTAACTTGTGATGTTAATTCTTTTGATTTTCTATATTACACCGTATTCATAAACAGAAATTTTAAGCCTTTAATTTTGAGCTGTAATTTAAAAACGCTATAATAATATTACAAATAACAAAGTATATGTGACTATTTGTGTCAAAAACCAATGTTAAAAACTTATATAAAACCATGTGTCTGCCCCAAACGAGGTTAATGGCCACACGGCATACTATTTGTATGATATCATTAAATTTTTGGTACATACATATTACTGTTTTGCTATAAAAGGGATTTAATATCGTCTTCTGTTTCCGCGATTGTTGTTCATTGAAATTAAACTCTTTAGAACGGATAAATCGCGTTTATTAACACCATGACCCAACTTTTAGAGACATAGATCGTTTTCACAGGGTTAAGATGATGACTGAGAGAATGCGAATTCTACCCGTCAATCAAAAAAGTTACTTGTGCAAACTACCTAAGTACATAGAAAAATATAAAAAATAATAACAAACAAAAATAAAGGTTGGCCTACAATGCCCAACGGGGCTTATAAAGCTAGTAATACATTACCTGAGGAGCATTCTACAATTTAAATTAAAAAATTATGAACAGCCTGTGACGAACGTGTGCGACCGTTTCCCTCACTGGCTTATGGGGGCAGAAAGAAACGACAAGAAAACTACCCCAATTTGCCTCTTTTATCCGTTTTCAATCTTTTCAAACAAAGTCCACACTAACGTCTTCCAGTCCAGTTTATCATCTTAACCCTGTGAAAACGAGTGCTGTAAAGGGCTCGAAACGTAGGGTAATGGTGTTAATAAACGCAATTAATCCGTTTTAAAGTATTTAATTTCCATACATAAGGGATACTTAGTATCAACATCACCATCAGCCATTCATCAAAACTCTATTAAGTATACTTTTTACTAATAGTCCTACCAGTATGTTTAATGCTGTAATAGACGGTGATTGTTCCTAGTAAAAAGTACAGCGGCCATCAGATATATGGAAGCAGGCAAGGCGCTCACAAATATCTGAACATGCCTCTATTGTCAAGCCGTCAAAGTGCTTGTTCAGATATTTCGAATACCTCGAACGCTCCGATATATCTGATGGCGACTGTACCAGTTTGTCAATTGTTGATAACGTTTATTTCTAATTGAATATTTATGGCATTAGCGCCTTGTCCCCTGGCGACAAAGTGGTACCTTTTACTAATAATGATCACATATAAACCATGCCACGGTTTTCCTCTTATTACACGTATCGAGATATCGAAAGATTTTAAGTAGAATTTTGCACTTTAAAAATCTAAAATATGATGAACTGTACAATTATTTTCAGAAATAAATATATTAATACAACGGTAAAACACACACATTTTTATTACAATAGCGTGGCATGTTGCGGTGGCATTTGGACATCATCATCAGACAATGTTTGCTACTCTTGCGTCGCGGTCAACACTAACCCCGAGAAACATATGTCACTGAAATATTATTATTATTATTATTTATTTACAAAAAAATATACAGCATGACAGAGAAACCAAGGCACTGTATAATTCAACATTCAATTAAGTATGTACAAAGGTAGCATCACTTAATTATAGTAACTAGCACACAGAATTGTATAATACGAGTAAATCAGTCCAACGTCTCACAGTACGCCAGACATGTTCGACAAACATTTGCCCAATGGTCTGTAAAAATATCAGTCTCTGGTGCCCATGACAGAAGGGAGTTCAGAAGCCTTAGGGCCCGCACGGCTGGAGAGTTACTATGCGCGACGGTGCGAGTAGTTGGGACTGCCAAAAGGTTGTGATTTCGCGGTCTCAAGAGGTTTTTTGGCACGAATGGGATAGCAAGCCTCACAACTTGTACTACCAAATCAGGACAGTCTGTGTCGCCTCGTAAGATGCTACAAGCTGTCATAAGTAAATTAGAGTTACGCCTAACTTCCAGGGAATTAAAGCCTAGTGAACCCAACAGAAATTTGGTTTTATGTGGTTAAATTATGTGGGTTTCACCGTTGTTTTAATATAAATATGTGCTTGCTTATAGTAAAAGGTAGCTACATGTTGTAGCTTGTTGATAAGGTTCATATTTAAACGAATCTTTATAGTATTAGCGCCTTTTCGGTAATCGACAAAGTGGTACCTTTTACTGAAATCAATCACATATACTTACATGACTCACGAGAGTTTAAATTTGTGAACTATAAATACGTAAGTCTCCCAATTTTTTTTAAGCGTATGTTGGCATAAATTGTTACACGCCTACTTGTTGGCTTGCCGATCTCATTTTCGCCAGACAGAGGATTTTGCCAGGTTTATTCATACATTTCGATGGTTAATTAGATATACCTACCTACAACTATAAATTCTGTTGGTTTTTCCATAAATTTGTACTATTTTTGGCTTCTTAATGGTGGTACACGACTTTATTGAAATGGAAGTAAGGTCGTGTACATATCTCCAGAAATTGCAGCGATATTTACACCAACGTCTAAACATAAGGTTAAGGGTCTATCCACATTGTCGAACCGTTTCCACCAGACTTGATATGTGTAGGTATATCGGTTCACAGCCAAACAACGTGGCGTTACACGACCTTATTCATATAGAACGTAGGTTGTGCACACATATTCAGTCCAAAAAATCGCATCGACATTTAAAACCGATGTCTAACCATAAGGGTATGTACACAAGAGGGTATCAAATCTACCGTTTCCACCAGACACCGACATGAGTACATCGGTTCAGACAGCGGGCGGTCAGCGACCCCCAGACGCTGCCGTCACCAGCGCCCGGTAAACTATTTTGCTGAAAAATTCGCGCCGTGTCATTGAAACCAACCTTGACGTATTGTCTCGTCTGCGTAGGCCAGCCATGTTCACAATACACCAATTGCCACTTTGGAATAATGTACATTTATTTATTTTTTAGATATGTTCTATAATACGTTGTTGGAGAGGCTAAGAAAGTGAGCTATTAGATGGACGAGTTAGTTAAGATACGAGTGCATTTATAGTGCTTTTTACGATTACTGTAAGGAAATATATAAAAAAAAAAAAATATCCAGAAGCGTTTTTACTTAGTTTGCTTCAAACAAGATCACTCACTGTTCGGAGACGTTTTTATGTTGGTTGCTCCAAAACGAATTACTTTTTTAGTTATAGTCTAGACGCCAGTCATTAAGCGAAAATCGACATGATTAAATTTTAAGCGAGGAGAAATTTGTCCTATGAACAGCTTTCCTTTTTAAATAATACTGTTAGCTTTGATTCAGACCATTTAGCTATTGTCACATTTCCGAACAGTTGCGTGAAAACGTTATTTCTGTCGGTAGAAACAAACGGGATCGGACTGTTGTATAAAAAAAGTTTTATTTTTCTCCTTCTACGACATTTAATTGTGCACTTAAGGAAAACTAAATTAAAGCCATTTGTGATGGGTATTTAGTAAAAGATGGTATCTTTTGCCGATTGCTGGTATAGGTTCATTTCTAAATGGTATTAACGCCTTATCGGCTAGCGACTAAAATGGTACCTTTTACAAATCGAAACATGAATTGACTAAGCTAATACTCTTCGAAATAAACTATCAATTGGGCTAAAACTCTTCGAAATTAAAAAAATATATAATGTTACCCTGCAACCTGTTACAAATTTGAGATTTTTCTTAGTTCAGATTCAACATGCCATGCTCCACTCCAGAAATTGTATCCCAATTCCTATCTGTTCTATCTCTACGAGTAGGCCTGCGTGCTGAACATTGTCAGTCAGTCCTAGTGCACTCGCTCCTGAGTTTGGATCAGTGCAGACCGCATCTATGGACTACCATTAACTTGCATTAGAGCGTTGGTGGTCCAGCGGTATGACGTGAGACTTTCAATCCGAAGGTCTCGCGTTCAAATCCTGCCGGCTCGTACCAATGAGTTTTTCGAAACATATGTACGAAGTATCATTTGATATTTACCAATGGCTTTTCCCTCTGGGTCGGAAGGTCAGATGCAAGTGGCTTTCGTAAAACTAGCGCCTACGGAAAACGCTAGGAAGAAGAACTTGTATGAGATCCTTCATCCACTTGTAAGTCACCTTTCGAGTCACCAGTCTAATATTAAGTTAACTGAGAACCTTTCTTAAACGTTTCTATTAAGGCTCCATCTCCATACCTACTAGCTACTTATGTTTATTCTCTAAAAACCTAGCGCATAAATTTAAAATAAATCAGTCTATAAATAATATTAAAATTACTTTAACCTCAGCGCAATGTGAATTTAATAGGCGCCGATCACCTTAAATCTTTGATTTATTTCCTTTAACCTTTTCGCCGCCACGTCATAAAAGTAATGAAGTGCCACCTTCGCCAAGAAAAATAAACATAGGTAAACTCACACTTGATACAAAGTCACGAAATTACATGGCGAAATGGACGATATGGCTGACTTGATATCAAGATATCAATTCTTAATATCAACCCAATGGCGACGAAAAGGTTAAATACTTTAGTTATAGATAGTAATACAATTTTTTTTCCTTCTGCAATAATCGTCAACAAGCGAAATAAACTGCCTTTTTGTCAAGATAAAGTTGTTTTAAGTACACTTTCTCATTCCATTTTTGTATATTTATTTCTTTCTTTTGTCGGTGTATTCGTATCCAAGATTCTAAAACCGACCCCGATTGTGCACCACAAAAATAAACGATCGAATGTTATATCGGAGGTCCCGGCGCCGCCGCAGGTAATCGCGGGTAACAAGCCAAAACCACACATATACAAAAACGTAATCATCGACAGCTCCATAAATATATACACAATTTTACACTTAATTCAATGGCATAAAGCCCAAAATTGTGTACATACTTGTAACTGTAAGTTCTGCATTTTTCTTTAGGGATAAAGTAACTCCTCTTGCCGACGGTCACGTATCGCCCTTATTATTATAAGGAATAATTGCTTCTGACGAGAACTTTGGGATTAATTGCCTTGCAGAATAATTCCTTAAAATGATAACGTGTACAATTAAGCATTTATATCTATCTAATCATTGTAATTTTGTCTTAATAGAATAAAGGTTACATTACTTTCTTACACGTATAAAATACTAAACTGTGTTTGGCGTGCTTTTATCAATAACGCCAGTAGGTAATGTAATGTAATACAGTACAAACTAAAACCACGCTTTAGAAGAACGGTTCAATTTAGTTTTGTATTGCTTCTAATTTTCGACGGACTGATTCAAATGATCACAAAGCTAAGAAATTGTTTTCTCGTAAAAATCTATAATAAATATGTTCACGCAAACTTTTATAAGTACTTTTAAACTTTTGTAAATAACGGTGTAGGTACATCGGAAAGGCCAAGATCAGGGTAAGTGCCTAAGCCTAAGGAGAGACTTCGCCTCCTTATGTGTGTTCTATCGCTTGTACAATGGATTGTGCTCTGAAGAATTGTTTGATAAGATGCCAACAGCTGCATTTTACCATCGCACCGCTCGCCGTCGGCAGGGTGTTCACCCGCATACCCTGGAGCCTAAATGGTCTCGTACCGTGCGGTTTAAGAGGAATTTCCTCCCGCGGACGCTCCGGCTGTGGAATGAGCTCCCTGCCGTTCCCAAAGGACTACAGTATGGGGTTCTTAAAAAAAGGAGTGTTAAAGTTTTTAAAGGGTCGGCAACGCGCATGTAACACCCCTGGAGTTGTAGGCGTTCATAGGCTACGGTGACCGCTTACCATCAGGCGGGCCGTGTGTTTGATTGTCACCGTCGTAGTATAAAAAAAAGGGTGTTAAAATACTACTTATTCAGATATTATTAATCAAGATGCTTCCAGTGCTTGTCCGCTCATAGTCATTGTCAGTTTCGCTTATATATGTTTGATAGCGATTGTACCTATATACAATAGTCAATACGGTATTACGATTTCAGTTGGTTGAATGAACTCCTATCAATTCTAAATTTTACGACTCATACCTAAAAGCAGGCATATATTTGCAATAAAGTTAATGCAAAACGAAGCTAAAGACACCAAATTTTATCTTCGTTCATTTGAATCAAATCACAATAACCGCATATCGCGGATCGTTCCATAACGCATCGATTAAGAATGGAATGTAATAGTACATGTTATACAATGTAACATGTGATTGTCAGGAGTAGCGGACTGAATGGTATGCGATAAGCCGGTCGTTTTAACGTGGTAGTTAGCCGGTGGGAAGACGCGTTATATCGCGCTGCGCTTGCGCCCCTGGGACACGCCTTGGCACGAGCGATTTGTTGTACAATGTTACATGTGATTGACAGGAGTAGCGAACTGAATGGTATGCGATAAGGGTCGATTTAACGTGGTAGTTAGCCGGTGGGAAGACGCGTTATATCGCGCTGCGCTTGCGCCCCTGGTACACGCCTTGGCACGAGCGATTTGTTGTACAATGTTACATGTGATTGTCAGGAGTAGCGGACTGAATGGTATGCGATAAGCCGGTCGTCAGATGGGACGACGCGTTATATTGCGTTGTCTTGACAAAAGTGAGCGATCGGTTTTATCGTTTGAATGCTTAGTCGGTCATTTTGACTTGTGCCTAATTAATTAACATTACTGAAATCCTTATATTCCGTGTTACTTTAACAAATTTCTTGAATTTATTATATTAATTGAAATTTGTAACTCGAGACATGGTGAGTATGAAAACTATTTGCTACGCGTTTACATATTCTTAGACCTTTTTTGTTAAGTATAAACGTTTAATGAGAATTTAATGGTGCTCCCACCCTGGCTGTTATAAATTGAATGTTATATGACACGGTGTGACAAGGATAGTGTTACATGACATTATCATGTTAGAGAAATCTCTTTCTCTAACATGATAATGTCATGTAACAATGTTGTGTTATATAACATTTATAACAGTCAGTGTTGCACCATAATGTCTAAACAAAAAAAAACTCAATTTTCTCTGTTTATTATTATATCACTATATCATAGTATAAAACAAAGTCGCTTTCTTTGTCCCTATATCCCTATGTTTGCTTAAATCTTTACAACTACGCAACGGATTTTGATGCGGTTTTTTTTTATTAGAGGAAGCTTTATATACATAATAATAACCCGTGCGAAGCCGGAGCGGGTCGCTAGTTTTTAATATTCCTTTTCCTTATTTATCTACACAACTGTGTCGGCATCTCAAACAGCTATAAGTTCTCTAAAACCGCTTCAAGTCTGACCGCAGCCCGCAGATCTCGCGGGCGAGTGGCGCCCGCGCGTAATGGGAGTCGGCGACTGCTTTGTGCCGACGCTGTTATTATGCAGATTAACACCGTCGGGGATTTGTTCGAAATATATCGTAACAAGCGCTCCTCGAGGCGCCCGCGCCGATGCGCGCCCCTAATTTACGACGCACCGGGAACGCCTGTTCGAAATTTTAAAATCTTACCGTCATTTGTTATTGTTATTTTATCTCGCTTGCGCTTATTGAGGTGCTCTAGTTGAGTCGAATTCCTATCGTATCAACACCAAACATAGTTATGATCTTTGAAGTCTGAATAGACCTGCTGCGACCGGCGTTAGATTCTTCAATCTTTTTCTTTTTGGACAGAGGTTTCGCGTTCGGAACGATTGGTGTTGATAATTCTTCGCTTTTTTTAGGCGCATCGTTTGTAACATAGGTGTTTTTTATCAAGCTTTTGTTACTTTCAGACAATTTAATTACTAGCTTCAGGACCGTGTGAAAACAATAAACATAATAGGACTAATTTATATAGGTACGTACTTATATTATAGGGTCCTATTTTCTGAAAAGGAAAACTGAATCTTCTGCACTGCAAGAATTATCCGTACCTATAAAGATACACACTGTAATGGTTGCACTACATTTCAAAGATATTATTTCCCTGACCCTGCCTACGAAGCAGGCGAATCCTGGTCAGTGGTCAGGGCATTTATTTGTAGGTTTATCATGAGTTATGGATGTTTTCTATGTGTTTAAGTATTTATATGTATCTATCTATTATATATATCGTCGTCTAGTACCCATAACACAAGCCTTATTAAGTTACCGTGAGTTACCGCAATATTTATTTTAATATTTATATTTATTTATTATGAAAGTATTTTACGCAGAAGAGGAGCTATATAGTAATTTTGACAGACAGACATTATGTTCTAGAAATTGCACTATAATACCGGTTTTAGGGTTCCTTACTTCAAAAGGAAAAAAACCTATCCCTTATAGGCTTCACTTTGTTGTCCGTCCATCCGTCCGTCCGTCTGTCCGTCCGTCAAGACCCTTTAAGTTGAAATTAAATTTACATACACATGTATGCAGTCCCTTGAAGCTGTAAAAAAAACTAACCCTCTCCATCAACGCAATCAAAAGATACGACCGTTTATGTCGCATAAAGTCCCATACATTTGCAGTGCGAATCAAAATGTTTAGGGTAAGTACTTCCTGTTGACCTAAAATCATGAAATTTGGCAAAAAGCAAGAGCTTGTAGCACAAGTACAGGAGAAGTTCCGAACACCGTAAAGTTGCCGCGCACTGAGAGTTCCGTGCCACCAGTATTTTTAAGTACCTAACGCCATAATGGGGGAGGGGAGGCATTTGACCGGTTTTATTTTTAAATAGATTAGATTTATTAATTACACACTATACGATTACAGTACAAATTACATGCATGTCAATTTATAAGAATCTATATTGTGATTGTCAAAAATATAATAAAACAACATGATAATTTACACAAATGAAATGTGTTCACCAAAGAGGAATAAACTACACTAAACTTTCATAAAAGGCATATTAATAAACAAGTTGTAGAAGCTACTTACACATGTTGTGCGGTGATGGCAAAAGTCCTCTAAAATCATTTTTGCAGCGTTCATATTAGTATAAGTAGGTATGTACCTTAACATTTGCAGTTTTTGTCCGTTTTTTCATTAGATTAACATAATAGTATTTAATGATATAATTAACATTAGCTTTAGATATAAATAAAAAATGGTGCGTGTTATCCTTTCATCAACTAGCAGCGGATGAAAAAGCGATCACATATTTTCATGACGCGTACCTAGTCTACCTAGTTTTTTATATCTTTAACAGCGTATCATGCATTAAATGTTCAATGTGCCTATCGTTGGGGCATTTGCGAATATCGTTTTAAATTGCAACAAACAGCGTGACACTGCGCCCAGTGATTATTACTAGGTACAATTTTAAATAAAGGGGATGAATTAAGAGTTTATTATACAAGGGTGCAAAAAAATATGCGAAACAAGTAGACTCTTTAACGTTAGATGTGGTCTCAAGACACGAGAGGCACTAACACTAGGTATTTTATTTACCACACCACACCATCGCTACTTGCGATTATAGGTAGGTTAACGCGTGTTAAAATATTGCTTTCTGCACTAAGAGTTTGCACTAATATCCGAATAATTTACTCCTAAAATTTTAGGGAAGTCTCATAGTTTTCTACTTAACCAGCCCGTCGATAGTGTTTAGTAGAAACGGAGCGGATATGTAAGCAGATTCTACCAGAGTTAGTATCCTAGTCAGTTTAAACGTCCAAGTGTTTATTAAGTATAATATTTGCACTATCCTTAACAAAATAGCTGTTCTCTTGAGTATCGGCGCGGGGCGCGGGCAGGCCGGGCGTCCGGCCACATTCCTGCGGAGCCTCCCGCCCGTCCCCCGCGCTCCCTGAAGGATGGAATGCTATCTAAACATGCTATTCATTAGCCTTTCACTTTGGTCTGAATCTTAATACTTTGGACATGTGGCGATGACCATAAAGATACGTTTTCCACACGTCTTCTGTGTTTTTGTTGCACACGACGCCCTGTCGCGTTCCCTGAAAGATGGAATAGCTAGAATGCTGGATTTTCAGGTTTACCTTCGTTTAGTCTAACAACATTTTGTCTGATTTTGGTTTGCTTAATTTTAGTTTACCTAAAATTCCTTGTATACTTATTCGTTTCGTCTAATTTTAATTTCATTGAACTTCTTTTCGTATAAGTACATAGTATTCATTATGCATAACGCCGTTTCGACAATTTTCGTCTCCACCTATTTTTTATTTATATAATGACAGTTTGTCTAATATTTATTTATTATTCGGAGAACCAACAGCTAACAATTCAAGATAATTATATAAACTAATTATATAACTTACGTAACTGAGAGCCAATTATAGGTTCCTACCAGTAGGATAATTATATTTTGTCTAATGTTTAGATTAAATTTCTAATGACTTGCGTATATTTCATACATACATAAAATTTTGTGACAACAGCTCACATTGTGAAATTCTGTGATCACAGTAACCTAACCTAACTTACTTTTTCTACTCGCCGACTTTAATCTGCCAATTACGAGTACATAGACAAAACTATAAGCTCATACTTTTCGATATTAGACAGTCCAACTCAACTATAATATCTCATTTCGATACGCTGTAGGCAACTATAATAGAACTTCATACAAATTCTATACTTATTTGCGATGCCGCCTGGGACTTTGCCGATCGCGCGCCCCACGCCTGCGCCGACCGCGCCGGCCTGCCGGCCATCTTTTTGTGTTACATCCTTGTTAAGTCAATGAAATTGAATGATGAAATTGTTCCTCCATAGATGATGATGATGACTCGTAGAAAAAGTATTGTCTCGTACCTTACTTAGGCCTTATTTTTTTTTCTGCATCTCCTCAGCCATATTTACAAAACTAGTTGTTTAAAAGTCGTAAAAAAGTGTTGTTAAAGACTTAAAATCGTCTAAGAGTGATGTTTATTACTCTTAAACGACCGGTCACATAGAAGTAGGGGAAAAATAGTTCGCGACTCTATTAGGACTAATCCCGGTGTAAAAGTCGTATAGACGTTACTATGACGACCATTTTGCTTATACCACTGAGAGTTGAATAACAGTCGTGTAAAACAGTCGTATAGAAGTTTCTACGACGTCTATATGCGACTTTAAGTCGTATAAAGATAAAATACTATCAGTCGTATAAATGCTGAAAATTACTTCTTTACGATGTTTATAGCTTTTTGAGTCGTATAAATCCTCCTTATACGACTAAAATGTTTGTTGGGTAAGCGGGTAGATCGCTACGGGGTGTGGGTAGACCACAAATAAAATAAAAACTCGCAGCAAATCAGTTACACCGTGAACATGGCACTTGTAACAGTGCCGAAATATCGGGAGCTCATAAAAATAAATGTACATGGTAAATATCTCGTTTTAAATAGTAATTATGATGTAAACGACCATGTTAGCTTAAAATCGTATAATATAATATTCGGGATATATTTTGATGACCATAATTTTATATTTTCCACTAGATTTAGTGTATTTTTCTGTAATTTTGTTTCAAGTGACGGCTGATCGTTCCCTGAAACATTAATCCAACAGGTTCTTCCTCCATTAAACATATTTATACTGAAATACGAGACGATCGGCCATTTTCCTTTGCCGATTGGCCTGAAATTGTCGTATCCTTGTGAAAAAGACAAATACTTTGACCACATGACGGTGTCCCTTTAAAATGACATATTAAGTAGTAAAATTTTCTCACACTACCCGTTCAATTGCAAACAACTATCAGCTACCTTTTTCACACTACATTTGCCAAGACTTTCCCATTCGGGAACCCGACGTATACAGTAGCGGCAAGTAATCTATCATATTTGTTTTTTAGATATTTTTTATACATTTTATAATAATTTTTGAAAAACGGCTTTAGCTATGTTAATGAATTTTACATCAAGGTCTGTTGCGCTGCTGTATATAATACCTAATATAAAATATAATTATACTGGCATCTTTGTAATAATATTAAGTTAGCACATAAACATATAAATTTTGACATAACTACCGCACCCGTTAAAAAGTGAAATGCTAACTAAACGCAACATTAAGTAGGTATTAGTTAGTCTGACATAATGTACACACATTATTAGTTATAAAATCTTATACAATTTCCATTAGGTGTTAAGAAAGGCGACATTAAATATTAAATACTTAGTCTGACATAATGCACACACATTATTACTTATAAAATCTTTTAGAATTACCATTATTTCTTAAGTTTATTCATAATAATATTAAACACTTTAGAACGGATTAATCGCGGTTATTAACACCATGACCCTACGTTCCGAGCCCTTTACAATACAATACAATAACTCTTTATTGCACCTCAAAACAACAAAAATAACACAAACTGGTATAGATTACACATGAAAAAGAGGCAAACAACAGGCGGTCTTATCGCTAAAGAGCGATCTCTTCCAGACAACCTTTGGGTAGAGGAGACACTACACTAAGAAAAGTATACATACAGTAGGTGGTGCAAAACTGGAAAAAGTATTATGTGAGGACCAAAATATATGACATAAACAGAAAAAACAAATCTACAAAAAAAAGAAAACAAACACACACACAATTACATATACATACATATTATATGTTCATACCAAAATACATAAATATATAAATACATATATACAAATACAAACTAATTAAGCGAAATGATGATAGCAGATTACTGATTTTACACAGTCAAATTAAAGGAAAACAATAGTTACATGAACAGGAACTAAGGAAGTGATAAATAGTGCTTTTTAAGGAGAGATTTGAAAGAAGCAACAGATACAGCACGCCTTATATCAAGAGGGAGAGAGTTCCACAGCCGGGTTGCTTGAAAAGTGAAAGAAGTATTATAAAATTTGGAAGAGGAGGATGGCACAGTCAGAAGCAAGTTTTGAGAGGAACGAAGAGAATTGAGATAACTAAAACGCTGCTTGAGATAGGAGGGGGTTGCAGGGTTGAAAAGAATGCTATAGAGAAGTGAAAGAATATGGGAATTACGACGATAGCGGATAGGGAGCCACTTGAGTTGAGAACGAAAACAAGAAACATGGTCATATTTGCGTAACCCAAAAATGAACCTTATGCAAAGATTTTGAATACGCTCAAGTTTGTTTAGTTGCTCCTCGGTAAGGTCAAGGTAAGATATGTCTGCATAATCCAGTATAGGAAGAAGCAACGTTTGAGCAAGCGCAATTTTAGTGGCGATAGGTAAAAAATTACGAAGCCGCCTGAGGGATCCTACTGCAGCGAACACCTTCCTGCTCACCTCGCTCACTTGGGGAATCCAGGATAACGTACAATCCAGAATTATACCCAGGTTTCTTACTTGTTTAGAAAAAGGTATTAGAATCCCATCAAAGAGAACCGGAGGGAGACTATTATAATCAACTTTCGTCATAAATTTGTTACTACCGATTATAATGGCTTGGGTCTTTGAAGGGTTCACTGTCAGACCATAGTTGCGACTCCAGTCTGAAATGCGTACCAAGTCAGCATTCGTGCTCTCAATGACGGACGGAAGATCGCCCAGCCCACCCTGTGAGTATATCTGAAGATCGTCGGCATACAGGTGATAAGAAGATGAAAGATTGTAAGTAATGGAATTGATGAAGATAGAAAATAAAAGAGGGGAGAGCACGCCGCCTTGCGGGACGCCTGCCAGCGTGCTACACCACGAAGACCGCGAAGTATCCACCTTAATTCTTTGCCGGCGACCATTTAGATAGCTATGAAACCAGCCAAGCACTGCAGTAGATACATTAAGAGAGCGTAGGATGGCTAGTAGAATGTCACTCAGTCTTTACTTTACAGCACTCATTTTCACAGTTTCATCATCTTAACTCTGTGAAAACGAGTGCTGTAAAGGGCTCGAAACGTGGGGACATGGTGTTAATAAACGTGATTAATCCGTTCTAAAATGTTTAATTTCAATTTATTTATGCATAAGTATAATTTATAATCTCTGTAGAATAAATTTTAGTTATTTCGAGAAAAACAATACAGTGCATTTAAGCTTGCAGATGTCGGAAAACACCACAGGACTGTGAGAAGAATGTTTGTCAAACATTGAAAACGTGACCGAAAACGCAACGGTGTCATTGAAAAAATTGAAGTCGAAATTAAAATGTGATTACATAAATTATTTTCTTTTGTGATATTTTAGTTGAAGACGTTTCCAACTATGTACACACAACATCTCATCTCATTTCTCATATTATTTTTTTATATTTTCAAGACCGATAACCTCTCGTATCATCTTTGTTAGCTCAAAAATGGGGACGTTTTTTTCTTAATAATATAAAGATAGCGATAGCGAGAAATCATACCTCTATGAAAAACACAGGAGAAGTTTTCCACGAACTGACTAGATTGAACTCACGTTGCTAGTTTCCTCCTATCTACGAGTGTACTTAATGTTAGTTTAAATTACCCGATCAGTTTACAAAAATATATATCCACAAAACTTGACTGGTAGAGTTTGTTTTTTTTGTGCAATAAATATTAAATCATGATCAACTCGATAAATCTGCAGCACTTGACCAATATCTTCAATTAAAGGTATCTTTCTGGTTTTTAAACTTGCACTAGGTACGTGAATACAGGACAGTCACCTAAAATAGTATGTTCCGCAAATGGAGGCCGCAAAAATATTTGACACAACCTTATTTGTACAGCCGGAAGATACTATTGCAGGTGACTGTACGAACACGAATCATGAGAAAGAACCCTTGAACGATTGATTCATGTGTTATCTTACTTCATAGTAATGTTAATAGACATTTTCCAAAGGGTGTCTGAATTGAGCTTTCAAAGCTTCCGGAAAAATACAGTTATAGTTTAACACACATCCTAGTCACTGAAGTATATACAAATATAATCATACAAAATTGCGGCAGCGAAGGTTTCTCCTGTTTCGTATAAGAGATTTGGCTTCTGTGCCATAAAATTCTTAAAACAAATTAGAATCTCATGTTTTAGAGGGCGGAAAGGAAAAGCTTTGGTGGCCCAGCGGTAAGGCGTGCTACTTTCAATCCGAAGATCGCAGGTTCAAATCCTGCCGGCTCGTGCCAATGAGTTTTTGGGAACTTAAATATGTAAGTAAGAAATATCATTTGATATTTACCAATCGCTTTTCGGTGAAAGATAACATCGTGAGGAAACCGGACTAATTCCAATATGGTCTAGTTTACCCTCTGGGTAGGAAGGTGGCAGCCACTTTGGTAAAACTAGCGCCTATGCCAAATCTTGGAATCGATTGCTAATGGCATAATGGGATAAGCCGGCATAACGCTAGGAGGAAGGAGAGGTATCGCGGGGAAACTTATGCTGGCGTAACCTGTAAAATCTTCGACCGGCGAACCCCATCGCTTACTAACCCTCATTTTGCAAACTGAAGCCCCGTCCGTATTCATGATAAACTTACCATGAAAACTTGGCTTTAAAACAAACAATTGGACGTGATCGATTAGCCATCAAAACCCGTCATAATACCATAACTAGACATTAGCTAGAGGGTTACATAATTCAGGTTTCCGTGGCTCGGTAGATCGTTGCACTTGCTCCGCGTGGCGCATGACCCCGCTGGAATGCGCCACGTGCATACCCGAATGGAATGCGCAACTGTTTGCTTTTTCATTTTTTCTCGCCTCCACAAACAATACCTTTCATGCCATTTCACAACGAATTCTTGGCTAGCAAGCGATGTAATAGCGTTTAGAATTGACATTTTACTTATATGTCGAACGGTAATTAGTTACCTACATGCCTAATAGAAATTGATGAGCGGCCAATTCCTATATATATAAGCAGGTATACAATTTATATATCCATAATGCGTGGTAAATTTAACAAATCTAAGATAAGCAAATGCGTATTTGCATTGTTTTCTTTAGAAATGTAAACAATAGTTTTAGACTCAATCCAATCAATGTATGTTTAAGAAAACAATTATGGAGTGCGTATCTTGATAACGGTGACCCCGACTGCGCGAAATCAGATTTTCGAACAGCAGATTTTTTCGTAATCACTCCAGAAATTAAATTATTAACGCCTTAACTGTATCAAATTACTTGGCAACAGATGTTACCTACTTTCTCAAACTATTAATGTGTTTTCATTTCCAATGATTTATAATTAGCCTCTTTGATGTATTAATTTGGCCTTATTTTAGTTACACTATTTGGGGCTTGAATTCCTTGATTAGATAGGAGGATACGCGGCCTAAAATAGCAGAGTGTGGCTCGCGGCGCTCATAAAGCGAAGGATATTAGGCGGAAGTGGGCACGCAGGAAAACGCGTTTCCGGAAGGAGCATCAATAACGCTCTCGATGCGCTTTTACGATTTCCTGTGCGCTCTGGCGGCGCCCGCGCCGGACGCTCGGCGTGAGCTAAAACTGGGCACAATCGCTCCTCTATTGGCGTCTGCTACTTGTGCTTAAGGTGCGCAATTTTTTAAACAGAATGTCAGTGTTTTAAATAACATTTTTGCAAGAAAAACATTGATACCAGTTTTTAACTAACGTATTTTTGTTTCAAATCCCAAAACAAATACTGATCGAAAAAAATTTAACAAACATATGGTTTTGTGTTGATTTATCACAGAGTTCCTATGACCCCATCCGGTCTTCATCAGATCAACTCTATGGTATCATAACATTGCGTTGTCGTCCAACCTAATAACTGGCCCAACCCAACCTACTAAACATAAATTAGTGGGTCTAATTAAGCTTACAGAAATCTACCCAAACAAACAGTGCGAGCTAAATAAAAGCCATAGATACTTTGGCAATTAAATATATTTAGTAGTAAATATTAACATTACCTATTATTATTTATTACACTCAATTGCTTTAATAAGCAAGTAAAAATATTTTCTAAAATGTGTGTGCAAAATTTAATTGATTTATTATATCGTTAGTGACCCCAAATAAGGCAAATGCACCTGGACGTTGAGCATATCTATCAACGAATTATTGCTGGATAAACAGATACCACCTGGTTTTTTCATGCTGTTCAAGTGAGGTAGTATGACATATGAATGTGCCGCTGCCCATATGCGTCCCACTCCTGGGCACAGGCTTCGTCTCTTGCACGAGAATGTCTTACAGATGTCCACATTTATATGCAAAGAAATCGTATAGATATATCACTCGTTTATGAAAGTGCAGCAATAGTGCTCTCTAATTTCACTGCGCTGGTATGATTCTCTTTTCTTTCTTCGTAGCGATTTTCCCGGCTTATTCCCCGGCTCAGCGCTCTTCACGAAATTATGGTGCGCAATTTCCTACGCAGTCCTTTCGATCTTTAGGTATCTTAGATGATGATCCTGGAAACATCTAAGAAAATTCTACAGGCAACCTTTATGATAGTCCGTTCTACGTGGTTGATTAACTACGCCTCTTATCTCTTGCTTCAAATAGTGTTCGTATCAATTTCATTTCGAACTTAAACCAAACATTTATATTCATTTTCCTTTTAACATTTCGCACTCCAAATGCTCCTTTATTAGTTGCCGATCATGCAGGCGACTTCGGATACATCTGCGTCATACGCGCGCGTCACCGATCTAATTGCCTATTAAGCGGTTAGTTAACAGCACCCATTATTCAACTAAGGGTTGACGTTGGTTGCATTATGTAATGTTGCGACGTTGGAGCATAGCCTGGCGATAATTACTCCATTATAGGAGGATGGGCTTGATTATGCATGTGCATACATATTTAAAGTGCAGCCATCACCCTTGCTATGCGACCTGGGAGGGCTAATTTCCCTACCGTCTTTATTTAATGACAAATGCTATCTCAAAGCATAATTAATGGGCTAAATATTACCGAGCAGGTGAGTTTAAGTTTTTCCCCTGCATTTTCTTATATCGATATATCTTATATGTTTAGCAGAAATGGTTATTTGATTCGATTTCACGCGTTGTTGAAATGTTTTTTGTACCTTCTGTCCCTATCACATGTACCTCCATTCTATCAATTTTATTAGCGGTTCGACAATAGTACATTTCGATGCTAGTGCGAAAAGTATGTCATTACTTCACGAGTCCCGAGGTATCTTGACACGAGCCGTAGGCGAGTGGCAGTACTCGGGATGAGTGAAAAATGACATGTCCGCACGTGTATCGAACGACGTTTTTCAATACAGATGCGAAAAAAAAATACATAAAAACGAATTTGAAAGTTTTTTATTATTTCCGTAACACTATTGTAACTAAACTATCAAGAACATCTTCAAAATGTTTATATAATCTTCTTTACTTTCTCATTTTCAATATCATAATCATTATTTCTCAATAACCAAATAATAAATCGCATGTGACAAATCGTATCGTCATGTCTAATAGACCCTTCGAACATGTTTACCTGATTGAAAAACGCCTCTACTTTGACAGACGTTTCGTTGGCTGTTCCGTTTCATAGACACAGATTTATAAGAACTGTTTTCAATGTTAATTTTTTTAATTAATGATCATTATTATGATGAAGAGGTAATAGTAAAATATTAAATATGAATATCTTTAATATTTTTGCATCAATAGTTGGTATTTAGTTGTATTACGTCTCGGCAAAGTTAACTAACAATAATACTCTTCGGTAAGCAGTCATGAATTGGAACAAAACAAAATTTAAAAAAATTGGAAAAGTAAAAAGCACTAGTTCGCAAAAACTAACTTTGCGCACGCAAAACAGCAAAAAAAAGAGCACTTTTTTAGCAACTGTATTGAAAAAGTTATTCCGTATCCAGGCCAATTGTGTTCTTACTTACAATCTCAGTCTCATACATTACTTCAATCACTTGAAATCACTAAATAAAGATTCCAAAAAAATACCCATTGTAACTAACTTATTTGAAGTAACTTCAAGTCAAGATGACTTGATCGACAATCGATTTGTCTGACCAAATTGAATATAAGTAGGAGGAGGAGTGCCCACTTATTATAATTGTCGTCGGTGCGTGTTGGTGCGTGGGCGTAATGACGTGGCCCATTCATAATTCACCTGCTTACCGCCGCGAACTCATTCACAACATTTACTAAGCTCGAGGATAACCAGTATAAGCGTGGTCTATGATCAGGCATAGTTTTAAGATTGCTTGAGAACAAGACTGGGGACGTTTGTTTAAATTGTACGCGAATGAGTAATCCGAAAGGCTTGCAAGGAATGCTGCATTAGACGAAGGAAATCCGCATGCACGGCGCTTTGCATGTACCTCCATAGGTATTGCTCAGCAATGACATCATGTATTTTGCATAAGATGTTTGTCACAAAGGGACCGTATTAGGTATGTACTGAGCTTGGCTGTGCTTCTAGGAACTAAGGTATTTATTTAGAGTTTGATTTTATTTCAATAATACTGCTTAACAACTGCTTGACAGTGGTTTACTTAAGTTAAAGCACTGAATACCTTCAAAACACCTGTCATAAAACAAGCGGTGCTTATTTCAAATGACTTGAAATTATAATCGCTTAACGCTTAACGGATTATCCTGTAATATTTATGTTTGTTTACTTAAGTAACGTTACGTGTACCTACTTACTTAATTTGATGATTATTTCCAAATGGTAAACTATTCAGCTACTTACACCTAGTTGTTCTAATGGGATTTTTTGATAAAGAATATACTTGTTAAATATTCGTTAGGTACCTATTTGTTGACGTTCCGTTCCTTCAGTTTTAAATATTCTGTGTCTATGTTCAATATATTTAAACCTCGATTTGCGCACTTAAAATGAGATCTTGTCCCATGATGTTCGTAAGTTTCATAACATAACATTATTTTATTTAGTAGAAAGGGTTGAGCTATTGAATCTCTACTAAGTGAGTTTTGTTTTATTAGATTAAAGCAAAGGATGAGTTTATAAACATAAACATGTTACAATATCACGGTTACCAGGATATGTGTAACAGGAGTTAACATCAAAGACATGGTTTATTTCATATAAGCGCCCTTCATAGCGCAGGAATTCCAAAAACTCGATCAAAGCTATAATTACGGATATTAACATTCTTACTGATCTAATTTTATACCAACACGATTCCGCTCACATGAAAATTTCAAAAGAAAGCGTCCAAAATATAATGTTTGCTCTATATTTAGGATTCTCGCTATTGTATGTTTATAGGCGGACGTGACTAAGCGGCGCAGAATCGGGGCGACAATGCTCTATTCTTGTATTGCTCGAGAATCGTGGCGTTCGGAGCCACCGATCAGATCTTCAGTCCTGGCCGGAGACAATTATTTCCACGCGTTATTTGAACACCGCTCATGTAATTTAACGGCGTACTTAAGCACGAGGTTGAATAATATTAACCTGTTTAAGCTACCCATGGGTCATGTATCGTGCCCTAACCACATTCCACTTAGGTAGCTTGTACACAATAAAGGCGCCGCACGTATTAGTTAAGCGCATATGTTTTATAAGAATGCTGTCTTGTTTGACTTTTCTACCTCGGTACTTCGTTTGTTTACCAAATTGTTTTCGACTGTTTTCGGTATCGATGTTTAATCATGTGACTTAAATAGACAAGACAATAAAGAGCGAGCATTGCGTGCGGTCCGGACACACACAAAGAATTAACGGTAACGCACCTCCCCACCTGACTCGACAAACAACCTGTATTTCTCACAGGAAACTGGCGATCGATCAAATCACACCGCCAGTATGCAAACAGAGGCATCGGTAGATTTGCTGCGCTAAAGAGCGTCTCGGGGCGGGAAGAGGACGCCGCTATAGGGCCCCGTAGTCACGTGGAGCGAGACGCAGCAAGTCCGGCATCAAATCCATGCGCGTGCGCTTACGAATTGCATTCCCATACAGGGTAACGGCGCTCGCTTGCCTGTCTCGTTCTTGCTAAAGGTCTTAAGTGACCTCTCGCTCGCGCTTCATGAATGGAGGCGCCATGGAATGCGGTCGCGTGACGTGCCGGCGCCGACGCCAATCTCGGTGCACTTCACCATAGGGCTAGTTCATCCATTGTACCTACCTCTGGCTTCCAATTTCAAACGTTGCTTAACTAAGTGAACGTATGTTACTTTCACACTTACTTAAACAGTCGGTACGCGAAAATGTGAAGTAACTACATCCTCTAATATCTTAATAATAGTTTCGGTGTCCTGTTTGATTCTCGCAATTTCTGCTTAATAGAACGCAGATAAATTAACAACAGCAATTATGACAAAGCCATACACACAGCTAGTTAAAAAAGCGTGTGAAAATTGTATTCATAAACGAAAATTGCAAGCTCTATTCCCAGTATTCCAATTAAATACTTAAACGTCGATCAAACCAGTTTATTGCCTGAGATCCAGTAGTATGTATGCAAAAAGAAATCTAAACAAAGAACTGTGTTCGTACTTGATATGGTAAAACAAGGGTCTGTAAGATATTGAATAAAGGGAAATAAATAGTGCAGGAGGTATATTCGGACTTCAGGAATTGATCTAGTTTTGACAAGACACGCAGCTCCTTCCATTTGCAACAATATATAAGTAAGAGCGAGATGGTATGCGAAAGAGGACAATATGAAATAAATTTGTGAAGGTTCGAGTAGTGCCCAAGTTTGTTGGCTCTGGAGGGCGATGGGAACGGGAGCTGGCCCGCCCGAGGTTGACGGACCACATACCACAACCGGTCCACGGGAGCCTTCCGAACCTCCATACACGACCAGAGCCTTCTACTTAATATCACTACAAGAATTAATTTATTTCGAATAATTTCAATAAATTCCAACATATAATTAACATTTACTGGATTCTTGAATGTTGATCGTTTGATTAGTCATTTTAATGAAGCTTTTTTACAGTTAGTGATCTGAATGCGGTGTAAATTTTGTTTGGCAATCGGACTGTCGTTATCACAGATGATTTACCTTCTAGATCAGTAACCTAACTTTTTCAATATTGTTCTGTGATCTATCACGGAGACCGTTGCGAGAGGTAGAAAGAGCATTGGTGGCCCAGCGGTATGACACGAGACTTTTAATCCAAATGTCTCGGGTTCAAATCCTGCCAGCTCGTACCAATTAGTTTTTCGGAACTTATGTACGAAGTATCATTTGATATTTACCAATCGGTTTTCGGTGAAGGAAAACATCGCGAAGAAACCGGACTAATCCCAATAAGGCCTAGTTTACCCTCTGGGTTGGAAGGTCAGATGGCAGTCGCTTTCGTGAAACTAGCGCCTACGTCAAATCTTGGGATTAGTTGCCAAAGTGGACCCCAGGCTCCCCGAGCCGTGGCAAATCCAATCCGTCCGGCAAAAACGCTAGGAGGAAAAAGAAGATCTATCAGAGAGACCAAGTATGTCCCCGATTTTAAGTTATTTCAAACAATCAAACGTTTTGTCAACCTTCCGATTGGGATAGTAACTGATTATTTTATACTAACCATATATTAGAAGCCCAACCAGCTTACCTGATAAGTTTCGCTTCTACACTTAGTATTATAGCTCACATTTCGATTGCGTCCAAGTTTACGACGTGTAAACATAACATAGTCTGTTGAGGCGTGTTAACAACTGGCGAGTGGCGGCCCTAAACGCTCGTTAACTGCTTGCGTGCAATGTGCAGTTCGCGAATACTGCGCCAGTGCAGCAGTGGCTAAATCTCGAATATCAGGATATACTTATACAGTACAAAATGTTATAGGGCAAATAAAGACACTTTACACGTGGCTGCGTAATATATCACAAGTAATAAACCGCGTTTTCGCGTACGTCTCATATTGCGGTATCTTTGATCTCGCTCCGTCTTTCTAAAAGCTTCTAACCGTGTGCTCTCGTATGGCTAATCGTCAGATGACCCCGAGTCTTCGTAGTCCAAGGATTTCTTTCACCTTCTCAGTATTGTCCGGTTGGGTCACAAAAAGCCGATTTTGTCCCTGCCTTAAAATTATTTTAAGCAAATACAAAAAGGTTCTGTACCAACATCCGTTTTTAATAATCATTTTATCCCTACGAAAGGTAACCCAATCTAAGCTCGTTATGAATGTCTCACCTACGATCCTGTAGAATCCGGCTGTGTCTCCTCATCTCACTAATCATCCGGTAGCACTGAGTTTTCGTAAACGCTTCATGCGTTGCGGGAACTATAGGACATATTCAAGTTTATGATGTTAGTGAGGTTTCTTATCATCTACGATCCTAGCTATGGAATTCGGGGGTATCTTGCTAATCTTCCAGTGATCGCGTGCCTTCGTAAACCAATGATTCGTAACTTTTTCGGTTTTGCCCAAGTGGCTTATTAGGGAAAACAAATTTACAACAGATTTGAAATGATTTCAACTTACCCAATCAAATACTTCTATAGTCACCTGACATCCTCATAGAATGCGGTGTCTGCGGGACATAGTCTTCGCTCGTTATGAATGCCTCTCACCTACGATCCTGCGGAATTCGGCGGTGCGCTCTCATCTCTCTAATCTTCTACGCTTTCGATTGTTGATTTATTAATTGCTCGTTCCGATGCCCACATTTTACATTCCAATCATCCGATTCATATTTTATGTCCGATTTTAGATTCAAGGCGTTGACTTATTTATGAGTGTTGGGCTGTTTGGTCGGGTTGTCATTGTTTGTTCTATTGATTAATTAAGTAATTTGTGATATTTCTTTGTCTCTTCTTATTATATAAATAATAATAATTTAACAATTCAGAAGGATTGCTCAATTTCTTCTTCTCGTTTATCCCGTTTTTTATGGATCCGCTCGGAAACCTTATCCTAAAAATTTTAAGGTTCTAGCATTAGTTTTGAGGCAGTTGCTACAGGCATTTTAACCCAAACTTGTCCTAATTGGCATTAGGTTCTATAATCTCTCGATGTAACTATCTCAAGATGCTGTCCAGTGAAGGATCACTGGACAGCATCTTGTAAGTAAATAATGGTGGTCGTTTTGTAATTTGCGAGTTCGAACCCGCAACCTCTGCAGTGACAGTCGCTCGTCTTACCGCAAGGCTACAAAAACAACTCACATAATGATATTATTGTCTCATATTATCGCGATACCAACCTTTGTTTTTGTTTTTATATTTTACATCTTTGAATCTAGGTAGTTTGCACAAGTAACTTTTTTTGTTGACAGGGAGGGTTCTCATTCTCGCCATCATTAAAACCTGTGATAACCCTGACCGGTAATCCATTTTATAGTGTTCATAGTCATTTATTTATTTCTTATTACTGAATACTAATTTGCGTAATTACATTATTACTTTCCTCCTAATTGATAAATAGCAAAACGTTTTAGCACGTATTCGTTCGTCGAACTTGTATACATAGTTATTTTATGTTTCCAATAAATATTTTTCTCTATCGCTATTTGTAGAAAACTATACTTATTACTTTTTTTCTTATCTCCCCAAGGGGTGAACAAGGGGTAAAACCCCTTGTTCATAGAAGCGAGTTGGAATTGCCAATGTCAAATTCTTTTGAGCGTGAGGAGAATGTTCGATGTAATTTTTTATTTATTTTGTGGTAGGATGAGGCTGGGATACCTAAATAAAAACAAATAAGAAATTTAGACATCACACACAAACACATGAAATAAACAAGAGAACTATAACTAATATTTGAAACGGGATAATTACCATGTATGTTTGTTTTATTGAGCACCCGATATTTCGACACTGTTGCAAGCGTCATGTTCACGGAGTAAACTGATGAGTGATGAGCTGCGAGTTTTTAGTTGTGATCTACCCACACGCCATAGCGATCTACCCTCTTACGAGTTCGCTTATTTTGTGTGTTGTCACTGGCACTACTACCGTCCGCTTTCTCACTTGAAACTGGACCAACGTTCACGACACACCACACTTACAGTATCAAGCCGTGCATTTCTTACCGGAAGAGTCTCTTTTCGATTTTCGAACTTTCGGATCACTGGATACCAGACCTTCGGCAGCTGAAAACCATCTTTTCTGTTAAAGTTTTTATATTTAAGGATTTCAATGGCTTCCTTGACCATCCTAGGGATGTAGTGCTTTTCCGTCGAGAGAATCTGAGGGTTATGGAACTCAATCGAGTGATTTGTGCCCGCCTCTAAAAGATGTTCAGCGATTGCTGATTTACGATGTTCGTTATTTTTAAACGCCTGAATGTGCTCCTTTATACGGCATGAGATTGTACGTTTGGTCTGTCCTATGTAAGAGCTACCACAGCTACAGTCAATTTTGTAAACACCTGGACGTTCAAGTGGAAAACTGTCTTTAGGTGTTCGTAGATATTGTGACAGTTTTCTATTCAATTAAATTCAATTCAATAGCTTTATTTCAGACTACATTTATGTCCATATAATTAAGGACTAGGAAATAAATTATATTACAATCAATCACTTACAAAATCTAAATATTACCTACAAATTAAAATATTACATTAAAATAAAATGATAAATGAAAGAAATATAATATAATAACAATTACATAATATTATAAACTATGCCTCTAGAGCCCATGTGTACCAGATTCCAGTGCCTCCAAAACGCACTAGCAGGGTCCTGCCAGATGAGCTGAAGAAAGCAGTTGGGACTGTCACGTACCCGGCGCATAAGGGAAGCGGTACTATACTTACTATAGGGAGTGAAGATAGTTTTCACTGAGAATTTCCTTAAAATATTTGCAACCTTATCTGTCACTCCCCTTTATATATGGTAGGTATGCTGGTTGTCGTTCGACCGTGTAGTCCAGGTGTTTAGGCGTATCCGTGCGTCTAGGTGGCCTAATCCGCCCTTTGTCGCCGTTTCTCTGCAGAACGTCCCTTAAATGTAGTAACTCCTTATTTAAATGTTCCTCAAATATTCCGTTTCAAATATTAATTATAATGCAAATGACCATGTTAGCTTAAAATCGTATAAGAGAACTATAGCACTTGTTACCTTCTTGATTCCGATGACATATGGACGAAATAAATAAAAATCCATTACCGTCTCTAGACTAATGTCAGCCTCTCCCTGTACAGCCAGTGTTAGACAAGCAAGTGCGATGATATTGATAATATAGAGCAGAGCCAGACTGACCAGTCTGGGCGTAAAGTCAGCTACATAAATATGTATTCAATTCACCTGCATTCAATTTTAAACCTTCTTCCTTAATAATAAGTTCTGAAATATGTTCATATTTGTAGAGTAATACCGTAGTTTTTGCGTCGCCCCCGCCTTGCGTACTAAATGTTAGTATTAATTATTTATACTGTGATCTCGCTGCGCCCGCGCGACTTAAACATAATTTTCACAAGTAACGGTCGCCAACGGCCCCAAGATTGCCGCCGTCGGGGCGTATGCTCTACTTGGGTTTGTCTAGCATAGATTATTTACGAAGTCTGTATGTTCAAAACAAAACCTGATATACTTAAGCCTACTATGTCATACTCATATCTGTAACGGATTATTGGACTAATAATAAAAATTGGTTGTCAAAGGTTCTAGCTTTACAGCCTTCAAAGATATACCATTACACATTTACGCTAACCCGAGATATTTCGTTGATTAAACTATTTTTTTAAGCAGAAACGTCTGCGACGGATTCCAAATTTCCATTTCGGATTTTTCCTTTCTAAGAAATTTCTTTGGTTTTTAATGCGAAGTTAAGTTAACATGTTTGTATGCACCCTTAGTTTAAAAAAACCCTTCGATTTCCTATATCGTAGTATCGTATCGTATCGTATAAAGTAATACTACATAGACATGTAGTATTACTTTATGCCATTGAAGAACTGTTACAGCAATAATATATGCTTCACTTTAGTAGTTTAGACAAGACACACCGCAAGTGGCACACTAGATCAAATACGAATCAAATCAAATATGTACTTTCGGCACACATGTGAATCTTGTGATTCTGTTAAGTAGGTATAATAGGAAATATAGGAGTATACCGGGTGTTTCCTGTAACAGGAGCAATAAATTTAATCGTAGGTAATAAATAGTACTCGCCAAACTGAACCTTTGGTCATTGGGTATGTTAAGTTTTTAACTTTTTATGAATAAGGCGATTAATCTTTATCCTGAGTATGATTACTATTAGTGAGTAAAAAATATTTTCCTCTATTGCAGAAATCAGTAGGTAATAACAGTCAATTCTAACGGGGACTATTTAATGACCACAAACATACCTCTCTTTTTTGTCCTATTTCGATGTTTGTCTGTCCCTTGCTGTCAGTTCTAAACTCTAACTGACAGCAAATTTTGCGCGAAACTAACCGCATCTAAGTGGAGCATACTCCGCGCGTATCCGTCTCGACGGTGAGCAGTGAGCGATGCAAGAGGTTGCTGTTAGCCTCCCATGCGGAGCCCCGCTGTCTGGCAGCCGGCGCCCCCCTCCGACCTCACCTCACCCCCCTCCTCTCACCGACGCCGTCTGCACCCGCGCCTGCGACACCTATCACAACTACCACATTATACAAATTCAACATTCTATGCTTATCAATCGCTTTGTTCCAACTCACCGAGACAAAGTGCACTTCCGACGACCTACCATCTTCCGCCCCACATGAATGAAGTGCCCAATGTCTTAAGAAACAAAGAAACTCTAAAAGTTATGGAGGCAATTTAGGCCAATACATATTGAAATTTATACGTCAAAGTATAAATAAAATATCGACATTGATTACTTTTCAATCAAACGAAATGACATCAACATCTTGTCTGTACATTTTTTTTAAATTTAAACACCGGTTATTAATTTAGATTCGTTTGTTTATTCACAAAACTACGTTTCAAAACATCACAAAGATGTAACTCAATCATGATCTTTATTTTTACTCCGATTCTGAATCAGATCAACGTCTGAAAAATTGACATCGCCGCACCAATAGAAGGCCTAATACTCGATCCGAGCATGATTTGTATTTACGAATATAAAAACAAACATTTAATACGTTTTAGTTAAATTTGTTTGATGGCAATTAGCAGGTTTCCGAATAGTCGTTTTATGAATGTTCGTTAACATAAAACGTTCTAAATTGCGCGGGTCGTATGAGAAGAATTTGTAAATGGGAACGTGTGAGTGAACATGTGTTTCTCACGTTTAATCCTCTAGTAATCTGCGGACGTGCGTGATGCTGGCTCAGATGACATCACTTGCTGTAGCTTCTATGGCGTTTTAGTTTCATGAAGCTCGTCAATCGACTATTTCATTAAGGTCACTAAGCTTAGCATAAACAATGTGCGTGCATGAGATTCACGATTGTCGCTTGTTGTGTTAAAGAAAGACATGCCTTGCTTGTTGATTGCGCGTATCATTGGAGGTGTTTGATTGAACAAGTGTGGTGATGGAGCGGCCTCCGCAGCGGCTCTACCACACTAGTCCTATTTCGACATTGAGTTGTGCAAGTCGATGGAAATTCCGGTGTCGCAGCAGTCAAGTGTGCGGGCAGGTCCTGCGCGCGCCGCGCCGCGGTATGAATGGAGCTTCGGTATGTGGGTCACGATGTCGTCAATGGCCCGTCGGCAGGGCCTCGCGCCACTGCCGTCTCTTGCTCCCCCATCGGGCCGTGAAAGTTGTCAGTACTTTCGCGACCAGACCATCGAATCAATTTATGCTCTAACCCGCTGAAACTGAGTCCCTTTTCGTACAGCGCTTAAAAACGTTCACATCCGCTTCGGCGATTCGTGTGTGCCTTCGACACATTCTACTGCAGTCTACTGCTGGAACTCTATGTTGTTAAACACTCGGTCGTATTTTGCTTGTTCAGCTGAAAATTCGGCCGAGCCGTATGCTCGTGCTTAGGAATTCACTTCCGGGTAGGTCGGAAAGTGAAATGGACTCGTCTGTGATGTAATTGGAATTCGGATATGTCCGGAGTCGAGCCATTCAGTTCACCGAAAAGTCTGTATCGGTTGACATAATAGGCTGCAAGTCTCACTGTTTTACGTGACACAGAAAACTGTTAAAGCGACGATATTGCGTTAGATTATTCTATTGTCATTGCGTCGGATAATTTTATTGCCACATAACTGAATAACTTATAGCATCGACGATGCAACACATCTCATTTAAATTTACAATACTAGAAGTAATTTATTAAGTAATTGATCACGTTTTTTACATTTCGGCGACTCAGCGATTAAGTACAAATACATGCTTTAACAAAATTCCTACCGTGTTAAACCATCCAGAATCCTCAAAGAAGGAAAACTTACTTCTTAAAATTATGATTACATTTTAATAAGAAACAATGTATATCGATTCTTGTACTGTTCTCATTAGTGTTCTCATCACTGTAGGTACATGTGTAGGTCGTTTATGATGGCTAGAATTAAATCACTACAAAAACGGTTGTTGATGTTAAGATAGTATATTGCTGTCCGCACAAGAAGTCTAGAAATTGACGACTGCGCGGCTCACTGACTAATGTTTTATGCACTGTACTTCATCAGAGCGGATAGCTATAATTCTTCAGCTAAGTAACGAGTTTTATCCCATTCTTATTTAACGCTATCACTAATGTAAATTAGGTGTAGATGTTCCAACAATAAAACGTGTGGTCTCATCACATTGTCGATGATTCAAATATGAAAGACGGGGGTGAATCAAATAAAACTAAACAAATGACAGGGCGAATTGGAAACATTTTGTAAACAAAATTGGTCGGAATTTTTAACTCGTCTGTTCGAGTAACGATGACTGAAAAATTCGAGCATTTTCCCAGCAGTGGGATTACACAGATACCCACGCATCAACTCATCTCCTCTTTGCTATCTTAAATTTGTTGAAAACTAAACCAATTGACAATATCATCTTAAAACTTGACGTCACCAGTCAAATTACGAGTTATGAGTCATAACTTGACTTGATGATATTGTTAATGTTATGTTAATCTTGTTATCTGTGTAATCCCACTGCTGGGAAAATGCTCGCATTTTTCAGTCATCGTTACTCGGTCATAACTTATGACATTGCAAGCCGTTCATGAATATAAGTAAGTGCATGTACATAAATATTTAAACCGTGTGTAGGTATCATATTGAAAAGCAACCGTGAGCTCGTGTATTAAATAAATATAAGTATTTACCTCTAAGCATTTGTTTTGTCAATGAATTCCTTGAATCGTCATAAAACTAGTGAAACGATCGGTGATCAAGATAAACACCGGGATCCGAGAAGTGGACGCTCAGTGTATTAAACAAACAGCACGTGGTCCATACATTCCTACAATTCAGCAGTAGCGGCAGCTTTCTCCTGCTCAAAGGCTCTGCCGCCTCGTGCATGTTTATTGAGTTAACCATCTCAGCAGGAATCTTGCGCCTTCCGCTACATATATACACCCAGCGATATGTCATTGAAAACTTGCCTGGACGTATACACGCTAACATCTAAACATTAAGAGCCAAATTAGTCAGATGAACAACAAAATATTTTTACTCGCTGTACATTTGTATTAAGTTGACGGAGTTTGTTAAAACTCTATGACGGAGCTCTATAAAAGTTGCTATTAAGTAGCAAATAAACCTTTTATATTATTTTTATGTGATGATTGGGAGGACATAAACAGCTTTATACTGAATAAGATGACAGCAATTATTCTTGATATTAGTTCATGTTTAAAATTTAATAAGATATACTTTGTATTATTGCCACGTTATTCTGCTTCCTCTTTAAGAGCTGAGGCACACTTAGCGCCGGGATTAGCTAACTAATTCAGAGTTAAACTTTTTTTAGTATGGAATTTGACAGCTAACGTCAGGGTAGTCGGCTAACCCGGATGTAGGTAAACAGTTAAATTATAGTTTCGCCAGTGCGTTTGTCAATAAAGCGTAGACAGATCCCCATAAAAGGGATAAGTACCTATAGTTTTCTGTTTCCTACTACTGATTTTCTTAGTAGTGGTGGTTTTTATTACTTTTATCCCTTTTTCATTCCTACGAAAACAAGTCAGCACTATTAGCAAACCTTATATAGATCAACTCGGTTAACTTTATTGCTACGATCGAGCAACCAGCACAAACTTACCTATGTAATCATACATACCTTTTACGTTTGTCGTAGTTGGGAAAAATGAAGTTCATATCTTGTCACCCATTCGTAACCGTTCACATTCTATACATTAAATATGTGCTACTGCCGTGTGTGTTCCCTTAAGAGAAGGTTCCGCGCCCCTGAAACTTGTTTTTGCGTGGTAGTTTTCCACTGCGCAGCATGAAAATGATCAGCATCGCCTGAATGGCACCGGACTAGGTCGTTCTACCAAGTTATTGTTTCTACCTCTTTATCCTCTACATAAGCCTTCGTAGTTATACGATACGTTTTAAACTTTTGTTAGATTATTATCTATTTAATTTGTTAAACTCCTACTCATTCGCGTTATATCTTAAATGCAGGAGATAAATTCATGTACGGTTGCTAATTCTACTTATAAGCTGTGCTAGTACCTACGTATTGTCTTCTTGAATACTCGTTTTGGAAGCAACATTACTTGGCATCGCAAGTTGTACAGTTAATCGCATATCTAGAGCGCCGCGAGAGATGTCCCCGCTTGGAATGCACTTATCTTCGCGATCTAAAAGGTCTTTTTACCAATGTTTAAATTCATATCACCTACCTACCGCCTTATTGTTTTGAACGACGCCTGCAAGTATTTTATACCAGTGAAGTCACTCTTACCTGCTATACTATACTCATAAACTTTGCGATGAAATGTAGGCACCTAATGTTAGGCACTGGATTCTGCTTGATGGTTAGTAACCCAACATACCTACATTGTAAGTTTCTTAACAAAAAAAAACTTTAATGACGAACTAGGCTGACCTATTCTTACGGCATCTTAACGGTTCTGTTTTACTCGTTCGTAAAGAAAATTGAAACGCCTACCTTTTTCGCTTTCACAGCAATAATAAAGCTTAAAAAGGGATTGCTTTGAGCTTCCTTCGCCGTATAGGAACATCAGTATTAATCAACGCATGCAAAGTTTCCTAAGTAAACAGGCTTAAAAGTATCAAGATCGAGCATGACCTTCTCAGGAATTCAAGCAATTTCCATATCCATGGGATTTTATCAACTAAAATCACATCGGTAATTAAGAGGTCACAGTGGTCCAATTGTTATCATTCAGACGTGTAGATCAAAATATTGATAACAACTAGGTACCTGATATTCACATACATGAAACTTCGACATATTTCCTTCAAGCTGGTAAAAGTGAAAATATTATTAACAAAAGCTTCGATAATTTTGGTTTTCAAACATAGGTCCTTTTTTACATGTTTTTAGTCAGAACGTCGTAACACTTTAATATATAAACATGATTTTTAGTTGAATAGTTGAGTAATAACTACTTCTAAAATCTGGTAAAAGCTTCATCTACAAAAATGTTAGTTTATTTGTAAACAGCAATTATCTGATTGTAAAGTACGAATCAAATCATTTATTAAATGTAATAAATGTTTTGATTCATGTGTTTTTGTTTTTTAAGTAGTCACACTAATATATACACTAATATAGTATATAAATTATAAATTGAAAGATCGCTTCTAGTTGAACGTAATCTGTAAAGATTATCTATAAGGCAGCACTAGACGTAAGCCTGAGCTGTAGGATTGGCGGAACGTACCTTAAAACGTTTAAAATAAGAAAGGATTGCGTATACTTAGGAAATTTCGGATTCTGGCTGCCGTGATCGGGTAGCCCAGTGGTCAGGGCCTACGCTAGCTGACGCGGATTACCCGAAACGGACGCCCTTCTAATAAGAAATTGTATGTACAGTGCTAAGTGAAGCGGGCGCACGGAGCGGGTGCGCCATACTAAATCCACCCGCCGCGTGCACCCGCTCCATGCACCCGCGTCAGCTAGCGTAGGCCCTTAGGGCGTCTGCCGCGAAAGCAGGAGGTGGCTTGTTCGATCCCAGCCCTGCTCACCGGGGACCTTGGTCACTTTTTCTGTCGTATATGGCATTATTTTCAATTTATAGCAATGTTCTGGTTTATTTTGATACGCGCGCCGACTATCGACTTTTAATTTTTCGCGTGCTCTTGCATTTAGATAAAATTCGCTCTCTTTTGCTCGAGCATGTGGACTCTTAAATCGTGATTAGTTCAGTTTATTAAACTTTTTCGCATTAATAACATGTGTAGACGGACGACGCTAATTCGACATATAATTTCATATAAGTAACATTGCTTATTTTTATAATCTTTACTACGTTGTAAATTGAGCCAGTTGTAGTTTAAAATGTAGTTTAACAAGCGCGAGATTAATAAAATACACACGAATATCTTTCAGGAATGCGATGTTTTCGAAATAATGTTTCGAACAGATACAATTTAAAACATCGTATCTTTTTTTAGTGTATATTTCTAGACTTATTTTTAAATTAAATTAATGTTTATTATGCAGTTTCAGAAATATGTCGTTCTAAACCAGAAATAAAACGCTTAACGCTTTTAGTACCTATTTACTAGATTAAATATACCTAATCCATAAATTCATCTCCACCTGTCACAAATATAAAAGACGTAGGTTCGATTTCTGTCAGTGAGCTCTGACAGAAATCGAAAGAAACCATGAAGTCTTGACGCGATTCAGTTGACGACCTAAACTGAGTCGCTTTCATACAACTAAGCTTAAACTGAATCGGGTTAAGCCGTCATGGTAAGCCCCTGATCGATTTCGTTTCGTATATGGCATCTTCTGCTTCTTCGCGGCGTTTTCCTACCTTGTGCCACGGCTCAGGCAATTGATCCCAAGATTTGGCGTAGGCGTTAGTTTTACGGAAGCGCCTGCCATCTAGCCTTTCAACCCAGAGGATAAACCAGGCCCTATTAAGATTAATCCGATTTATCTCACGTTGTTTTCCTTCACCTATGGTAATCTATTGCAGTTTATAATTAATTGCACGCAATCAAGAATACTTTTATGCACACAAGAGGTTCTAATCGAATGAGTACAATATATTATGGCGGTGAAATTGTTCTCTAAATACTTGGTACTTACGTTACTTAAAAATATTGACTAGCTCGATAAGTTAACTCTATACATAAGGTCGCTGGTCACTTCGGGATACGAATTAGCTCAGAAGCGGAACAGGTTGCTTATTATTTCGTAGAAAATGCCTACCCGTTGCGGTCGACAATAAAAACGGAATACAATGATTATATTTCGGCATTAACTTAGTATCCCTTAAGGGATCTGAGAAAAGGAAGGAATCTATAAAGCATAAACCACCCTTTTTCTCTGTTGTCAACAGGACGCTTGCCCTGGGCATCGGCATCCAGAACTTCCCAGAGGGCCTAGCGGTTAGTTTGCCGCTGCAAGCCGCGGGATTCTCTACGTGGAGGGCGTTTTGGTAAGTCATTTCAGCTTTTGGATTCTGTCTTCTTTATTTCTTCCGAGCGTTTTTTCCGCTTTATTCCACGGCCCCTTTACCTACTTGAAAGCGTCAAAAGACCAGCAAGTTCTACAACAACGAATTAACATTGGAAATAAAACCTTCGCTACCGTCAATGATTTCGTATACGTTGGGTCCGTAATAACAGATAACAACGATGTATCTTTAGAAATAAATTGGAAAATAAAGACCCCTAACAAGTGCTATTTCGGCGTTCTAATAGAGTTTCGCTCCAAACTACTTTCAAGAAGCATAAAACTTCTGTACAAAAGCTTACTAAAGCCCATACTCACCAACGGCTCTGAATGTTGGGTGCTGAGCAAAAAAGACGAAAATTCCTTGCTAGTATTTGAGCGGAAAATACTGAGACGCATTTTCGGAGCTGTGATAAAATACTGAGACGCATTTGGTAGAGGAGAGATGGCGAACCCGTTATAACCACGAGCTATACCAAATGTACGACGAGATGAACATCATCCAGACCATTAATATAGGGCGCCTGCGATGGGCGGGGCATGTGGTGCGAAAGGATGAGGTCGAGGTCAGAGTACCCAAACGCCTTCTAGAAGGCCGGCCGGAGGGCCGGAGAAGGAGAGGCAGGCCCAAGCTCAGGTGGTTAGACGGTGTCGAACAGGACACAAAAACTTAAGTGTGAAAAGTTGGGGAACAAAAGCCAAAAATAGATCGGATTGCAGAAATTTGCTTGATCAGGCTAAGGCCAAGCTACGGTTGTAACACTTCAGATGATGATGATGATGATCACTATACCTAGATGAGAGTCGGGTATTCTCAGCATGTTTACTTTCACCGAAAAGCGATTGGTATATATCCAATGATATCTCGTAGACCTACATAAGTTCCGAAAAACTCATTGGTACGAGCCGGCAGAATTTGAACCCGTAACCTTTCCTTTAATCCGAAAGTCGCGCGCCTTACCGCTGGGCTGGGCCACCAGCCACCACCGCTTGAACGCTTTTTTGGTTTCAGTATATTTTTCACAATATTAACGTAGCCCGCCTAGTTGTTAATATATATCGCCATCTAAGTCTCATCAAACGCAATGTTCGTTTGTTTGATCTGTGAAATAAATGATTGGTTCCCGCCTAACTTAAATACTTCCTTAACAGCGGGCGAACCAAAGCCCGAGCCACCTGAAATTATGTATCCCAAAGTCGTTAATCCTTTCCCCAGACGAGTTTATGTTAGTAAACTGCGGGCCTTAATGTTTTTCCCGTCTCTAACTCACTAGTATATCATTTGTGTCAACAATTTGTCGTTAAACTATAAAATAAATTTAGTTGGCAGTGGATGCTTTGATAGCCGCAGTGAGACACAGCGCGTCACACCCAGACACTTTAAATTATTTTATATCGACCACCGGAAAATACTTCCAACACGTTCACTCTTAATACGACACTAAACTCGATGTTCATTATCTGGTGAAACAACCGAATTATTTATAAGCCAGTTTATAACAGTTCCATGGCAATTTATGAAACTTTAAAAGCTTATTTTTTCTTTTATTTTATTGTTACGATCAAAGTCTGAATGTAAGAGTCTGTCATCGGTGTTAGAATTCTGGACATTGTATTTGTGTAACTGTGTAGTTATAAAAGCTTCCGTCAACGCAACCGAAGAGCTTTTGTAAGATAAAATCCGATAGGTATAAGAATAGGAAAGAAGAGATTAAAACATTTATTTTTAAGTATCGTTTACATTTCTGTCATGTGTTTAAAGTTGTAAATAAAATTTGTTGTCATTTACCATTTCAACTCAGATTAGAGTGTTAAATTTATGCGAAAATCCGCGCGGGACATGTAAGTGATTGATTTATAATACATTGCTAAAGCTGAGGCTTCCAGAGCCGTGGTACAAGCCTGGAAAACGCTAGGAAGAAGATTTATGATAATAATTGTTCTGGGGACATACAAATTACTTCACTACATATTTATTTTGGAGCTATACGTCAAGACTTTTCCTACTTACGTAGAATTTTGAAAATCGGGTTCGTTCCGGATCATCAACTTGTATAATAAATATACGCCGAGCTAAAGTCGTTTTAGAATGTGTTCCACTTATTATTTACGCCCTTAAAACCATATTGTCTTCTAGTTTATCAGTCAAATATACACTTCACTAGTTTAGACCATAGATACTATAGTATACTACCTAATAAACCCATGGTAAATTTTTAATTTTACTTGTCTTGAATCGTTGAAACCATTTCGGCACCACCAGCCGGCATCATGTTTTTGGGTACCTACATGTTTAAAGCGGTAATTAAATCCAAAATACAAATTAATACCAAACATTTGTAATTAATTACGTTTTCATACTTATTATTCTTCCATGTTTCTGATATAAATTATCTGCGACAAACGATGTGGAAGCACAAAGCGCGTGTAATAAAGTCAGTGGCCTTAAATCGTTATATGAAGTTTTTCTAAACTACCCTCAAGGGACAGATGAAAGACGAATGTGCTGAGCGTTAAACGGGTGGAGAGATATGTCGCAAGGGACCGATGAATTAATAATAAATTGAAAAACGATGAAAAAGTCAGTTTTTGATATGAAAGTTTCAGGTGAAAAGGTCCACCCTTTAAGTTGAAGCTCATATTATCGCCTTGTCATTGTATGTTTTATATGCTTGAGTCTTGTTCGATCCTCGGACCGAGACGGTCGCTTTGTTGGGCCCATATTTCGCTCCTTATTTTTTTACAAAACCCATCAGAAACAATAGTGCGAGTAACGCCAGATGTGCCGACTGACCGGCCGGCCGGCCGACCGACTTGTCTATATAGCGTCTAAACTCTACGATTATACCTAATAGCAATTTAAATGGTGTGCAGTGTAGTGTGTTGTGTGTATATATAGTACGACTAGTGCGTTTGCTGAAACTGACCCGTTAGATAGCGATGCTGAAACCCCGGTGAGACTGTTCCTTTTCGCATGTAAATTAATAGGTGTAAATTTTAAGATGCCTACAGATGATTACAAATGTAAGGGCCGCCGCCATGTCTAGCATGACCTAACTAGAAGCACGTGTACCTAAAGGCCGTACGGACCTAAGTCCGTAAAATCAAAGATCTCAAATTGAATTTACACGGAGGACGCGCTGCACAAGCGCAGGTATGGGCACACACCTCAACATGTTAGGTTCGCCCCCTTACACTAAATTATATTACTGAAAGGCAATTGATCGCAATTTCCACGTCTGAATTGGCAGCCCAGGTTTATGGCAGACGCGATTTAAAGTTATCTGAATTGACGTACCAACGTACGCGTGAAATAACACCATAAAAGTAGCATAGGTACAGAAATTACCTAAACATACTTCATTCTTATCGACTACCTCTAAATGAACGCGCGTGGCCAACACTTCTCGAAGATTTCATCTCGGCGAGATAAAAACATTTCGGAACTTTTTTTCTGTCTGCAAACAATTAAATGCGGTCTTGCCCATAGGAGGAAGCCTCTTTACTTCACCGTTGCAAGTGATGCAACCTATAAACAAAGACAAAGGCCTAGCGGACACTAGAAAATCATCTGGCAATCGTAAGATGCCGCAATTAAATATGATGCAATCCTGGATACCCGCTTGGCCTGGGGCCGGTAATACATAGGTATTAGTGTTATGTGACCCGTGGTCAACAAAAAAAAAAACTGTATCAAAACAGGAAAGCTGTCCGGTGTTTGCATTATATACCTGCATTATCTAAATAGTGACAAACTCGGCTCTTGAGCATGTTATATACGTATATAGCTGACCAACACTAGCATTGACGATGCTCCTAAGGCGATGAACCAAACATACAGAACTTGTACATTATATTATATTTATAGAATTGTATGCCATTCCATGTAAATACGATGCTTCTAGTCACTGACGATCGTTATGTAAATGCGTATAAGTTTGATTTAATGCAAATTTATAATGTATTTTATAATGAAATAAATATATCTTATCTTATCTTATCTTAAGCCGGTACCTATGTACATATGTAGGCCATGGAATTATAAAGTGTACACTAGGTACCTATACCTACATACATAAGGCAAAAGGATCCTATATAAATGAAATGTACCTTCAAAATACCACCACCAGTCAAATTAATTAAGTTGTAGTGTTTTTTTTTTATAATACGTGTTTGTGATTGTTTTTTGTGGTCTGTGTTTTGATTCAGAGATTATGACTATTATGAGTGCAATGGTGATTTACATGTTAGATTTTAATTTATTTTTTTGACCTGTGTACATTCTAAAAGAACGCAGCTGACTTTCTTACAAGAAAAGGAAAGTAAATCAAGACAGTTAAAGGAAAACTCGGCAATATCAGATTCAACACAAAGGAAATACATTTTCGCCAGCGACGAATAATACCTAACAGCAGCATAAGGAAACAACCAAATTGCGATCTAATTCTAAACCTACAACTACTTTATACCAGCAGGTATGACTACCCAGTTGAGAATATGTATTGTTTTTTTGTATAGGGGCTGAAATACAGCCCTCGACCAGATGTGCAACAAAGTTTGGAAGCTACTAAAGACTACAAAAAAGCCTTTGTTTTATTGCTCTATGCCTTTTGTGCGAGAATAGGTACAAATTACTTTATTGAGTCTACAATAAATAAAACCTTATGCAAAGAAGCCAATAAATAGTACCTGTAGCTAATATAAATTGCACAACTAAAGTTATACTGATGCACCGCCTCAGAAAACACCACGGACTTGGCGCCTTATACTGGAAAGACGGAGGATTGGATTTGCCTTTTTTTGTACATAGTTCATTTGTAAACATCTGTGTCGTGTTGTGCATTGTTTTAGTTGAATTAATTTCGAGAGTTGTGTTGTGGTGATACTACATACATGATCGATGTGAAGTCGTTTAGAAGTAGACTTTGGTTACTTTTAGCGTTTTTTAAATTATTATTTCTTAATAAGGGAAGTTACGTAAGTGCATTGAAGCAAAGAAACGGAGAAAAGAAGAGTCGAAGCTTAATACCCATACTAGATTATCAATTGGTATAACCGTAAAAGAAGAACGCAGTATCCATGGCAAAACAGAGCTATAATAACATTACAAGGCAAAGACAGCGGCATATATTAGATCACGAGATCAGTCTACCTAGCGGAAGGGTAAAGAATCTGGGGGAGGGCAGACCATGCAGTCACACACCTAATATCTATTATACACCAAGTATAGTATCTATATTCCTCACGCTGGCTTCACGATGCTATGTATTCGGGTCGGCTCTAACCTCCTGTCTCTCCTAAACTCCCCGACTGCACACCTACACTCCTGTCCTATCTACTTGGTGCTCCGGTGTCTCGGGCAGGTTGCTAGTGCCTGCGGTGGGGCGGCGGAAGCTGATGAGGCTTATAAGGCATGAGGGCTCGCATATCCAGTTTGATTTAGCATTTAAGGTGTGGTCGGTGCGGCGTGATTCTGACATACTCCGCCGATTTTACCGATCATGCTAAATCAGAGGATCATACGAACCCCCAAAGTTATTATTACCCTTAACACCTCTTCCCTCTCGTAGTCACTGCTTCCGAGTCCTTGCTGCAGAACTGCTGGCTGGAGTTACCACAAGAATCAGAATCAGAATCAGAATCAGAATTGTCATTGTATGTTTTATATGCTTACGATAGGGTTCATCGAGTATAATTTAAATTCAGTGAGTATTTTGATGTTACCGTTATCATTCGCTTTAAAAAAGAATAGCCGGCCATATACGTTCGGGCAGTCTGTCGCATCTGCATAGCGGGTATGTCCGCCGGGTATCGACCGGACAAATTTACCATACACTGATTGGCAGGTCAGGCAATTATTTATTATTTATTATTTATTAAATGTCAAGGATGACAAAAACGCGTTATCAACGGCATGCGTTAGAGCTCTCGTTAACTATAATTGAAGTATAAGCAGATATTTGCATGCTACAATCTATCACGTGTATAAAAGAAACACGTAACTAATTAAAGGATATCAACCGTTTGTTAATTTGCATCAGAATATAGAGAAACATGAGCACAAAGCTAATGCTTAATTCAACATAGCTTTTATGTCTAATTATAACCCAATAGCCGAGGGAGCACGGGCAACAGTATACTTACAATGTCAGTAGTCTATCTCCAACCGCTTAGAAGTTACTGTGACGAATATAATATCTAATTCGTCTACTGCACATCCATATCCCTACTTATCCTGGTCATCCATGCTAGCGGTGGCGTTTCCTCGTAGATTGTATCATATGAACAGTGGATTCTTAGGACTATTTGAAACTATGAGACACCATTTAATCCACGGCTGTCTATATTTTCCTCCCCACTAGGCACGGGCTTTCTCTCATGAACGATAAGTATTCAGATATAGTCCCCAAGTTGGCCCAAAAGCGGGATGGGAACTTAATTTACACTTTTGGATTTCTTCATTAATACTTGTAAGTTTCCTCATGAACGGCGGAGGAGCGGAGTTTCCCCTTGACGGGGACTTGACGGTAAGAATTCGCATTCTCTCAGTCGTCATCTTAGCCTGTGAAAACGAGTTCTGTAAAGGGCTCGAAACATAGGCTCATGGTGTTAATCGCGATTAATCCGTTCTAAAGTGCTTAATTTCAATGAACAACAATCGCGGTAACAGAAGACAATATTAGCTATTGGTAAATTGACAGGCCTACCCTACCCCTCTGCTGAATGGGTATGACATAGTGTCATAGTATCATACTGATTGTATGGACTGACATTTATCTCACTTAGCTATTTGTACCTATGTACGAAAAGCTGTACATTTGACATGCCCCTGACCCGCAGAATGGGCAGACTTTTTGTATAGAAAATTACAGACGTTGCTAGTCCGGCTGATTAAAAAGTCTGTAGATGAGCTCTAAAATCCTCATTGGTACAAACAGGAGTCTCATAATTGAAAGTCGAAAGTCTTACCACTGGTTAATAGTGGAACAAATATGTCATTACTTCTGTGAAGATAAATGGATTAAATATGTAAACTTTTAAAATGATTCACAAGATTCCAAAAAAACATTGACTCCGCGATTTTTTTTATGAACACACATTGAAGTTGGACTACTCTACAGAAATGTAGTGTGCTCGTCGGGTAGCTGAGGCCGGCTGCAGTTGCTAAATGAATTAGCCACACAGGAATGGGGTCGGCCAGTCTGGCTACGCTGGCATCCGGCCTAACGGCGCGCGGGCGCATTCTCTAGCGAGCCACATCCAGCTAGCGGGAGAACACTACCTACTTTAACCCTTTGACCGCCGTTGTCACCTATACAAGACAACGATAGTACGATACACTAACGCCGTCGTCTTGTATACAAGACAAAGTTTCAACCGCTTACTAAATGGTAAAATAATAGAATTTAAAAATTATTTTGTACTCGTGTCAACTTGTTGACCCTTTGTTTTTTCATACATTTACTTTTTAAGCAGGTATATGAATCCATTGTTTCATAATAAAGGATTTAAAAAATATGCTTATAATTTCTACATTTTTCCGTGTCACTGTCGCCGTTGGCATGTATAAAAGACAGCTAGGGATGGGAAAGTTCAATTGATGTGCAAGTTTTTAAAATGAATATGTTTTCACGAATCTGGTTTTATTTAAGCGTTCAAACATTTAATTGCCAATTATTGTCATTGTTGGTAACTACTCGTAGTAAGTAGGTATATGTAGAAAAAAAAAGGCATAATAATGGATAAAGTTTAGGCAGCTTCTTCAGTAAATTGTCCATTGCGGTTTATTTGCCGAATAAATTATTGACCGCAGTGACAGCGGAGGTCTACATTTTAACATATATATATATATATATATATATATATATATATATATAACCGATATATACAGTATGTATCACAACGAAGAGCAAACCTTAAAACTGGTTGACGGGGAACTCGAGTACAATGTAATGACGTGCATTTCACGTGCCTAAATACATGTTTTATGGCATAAAATTACTAAATGAATTACTCGAAGACCATATTTTTGCAGTCGGTTAATGGTTTTTGTAACATCCTATAGGGTTTGTTTACGTTTTTGATTTTTGACAGTGCATGCGTATTGCGTACTGTTGATATGTAGCTAGGGGCAACTAATTAACATTAACGTTGTTATGTCAATACACATGCGCTTTGAGTTCTGTTTATAAGTAACCTAGGTAATTATTTTAATAATGGCTGTAGTCATAGGCAACGCGCAAGCGCTTTGTTAACTATTTGTTTGTAACTAGGTAAAAATCCAAACTTCAACAAGGTTTGACGCCTGTCTGTCAGTTGGTAATTTAAGAAATGTCATTTATAAGATTGTAAACAAATAATACAGGGGAGGTGCAACACAATAATAATAAATGTATATTTTTATACCTCACGTAAAACCTGTCGTATTTTTGATGAATTAGGTAAGTACCATGCTCATATTTATGATCTAAACATTAACGGGTTTCTTGTTTTGCCTTTCATTCTGATACATACTGTATATATATATATATATATTATTAAATCCACCTGTTAGTTTTCTCCGAAAACCCTCCGGTAAGTATGTAAATTTATCGAGACACGATGCGCGTCCCTAATCTTATGGTTTATAAAGTTTACGTACCGACAAGCGCTTATGCCGTTGACTCAGACGCTATTATTACTTAACTCGCGCGTAAACAGTATTTGTCAGTCGGAACTAAAGACGTGCCCTGCGCGCCGTTGACATGTATAGAAGACTACTCGTACAGACTAGTGCGGTGATATTACTTCATGATTCGATAATGTTTAGTTGTTGTTTTTCATGATAAAGTCCTTTATTTTCAACATTTTCTTGTATAGTAAATCTGTTTAGTTTAGAAATTTTGAGAGAAATCTAAGTTTGGAAATAAAAAAAGGCAAATTGAGAAGAATTCCACCTTTAATTATGAATATCGATATCACTATTTGCAATCCCTAAACTTTTTATTAGTTGTTTACTTAAAATTTGCTCTGGCGTGTGAGTGAGCGTCTTGGCGAACAGGGTCCGGCGGCCAAAAGGTTAAACGGTAGCGCGGTTTTAACAAGATTATTACGGATATTTTAACCATTTAACCGTAAATATTTTGATTGCGAGTTGTAATTATTGTGGTATATCTATGTTTTTGTTTAATCAGGAGGTATATACCGTGAATTCTCTCATATCCAAGGTCTTAGTTACCAACCTCCTTAATCTACTTAAATCTTTTCTCGTCCCGACCCCAACCTTCAACCACTCTTAACAACTATTTCTCTCTGTTCTCGTACCAACCTCTTTAACCTGAATTTTTCCTCGTCCAATATTTTCTCCGGTCCTGTTATGTCGGATATCCTTGACCACCTATCTTCTCTGCGTCCTTCGGATTTATCTCCTTCTTCCATTTACCCCTTTTTTTTACCTTCAGTGAGTTTGAGAAGAATATTTGTTTATTATTATATTGTAATAAATAATTGAAGATACCACCAAATGATCCTGTGGCTTTAAAGAAGCCACGCCACGGTAGCTGAAGAGTAACACTACCGACTTTGAACGAAAGCGCAGTTTTAACACCACTTTACATGGCAACATTACACCAGGTGTGAAAATTCAGCCAAGTCTGCAGCAAGCTGGGACCAATTCAGTCAAATTTTCTACGCCACGGATTCGCGGACATATTTTATGTATACATAATTTATACATAATTTATAATTTATACATAATTGACGCATCTTATGTAAAGAGACCAGAATATCACCTCCAACGTTATTTTCTCCACCCATTTTCTTTATTTTTAAACACCAATGTAAAGAATACATACTTTCCAGGCGTGCGGTTATATTTTTAATTAGACAACAACAATTCCTAAACCGATTTCTTCTATCATAAGGTTTTAGAAATTAGAACAAACCTAGACGGGAAAGAACCTACTTCACTTAGACCCACTTGCTCCTATCCCGGAGTTAAGCTGTCAAAATCCATACAAAAATTAGTAAATAAAACTCCGGGTTATGTGGTGCGAGTGGCCCTTAATCGAGCAGATCACAATTAAGTCGACCACAGCTGCGTGCACAAACGCAATCTCCCAAAACGCAAGATTTTCCTCAAGGCATTGCGCGCGCGCGGCTTGCATCATTTACGTCGCATTGTACGTGTACGCATTGTAAACGTTACCAAATAGGTAAAAGTTGTAAATAGTCGCATTCCGGCGTGTTCCGGGAACCGCTGGCGCCGCCGCCCGCCGCGCCGGCCCGCCCAAGCGCTACGAAACCATCTTGCCGATAGCTTGATACGCTAGTATTCATTATGAAAAAAAATCCTCGCTTAAAATTTTGGATTTTCTGACTAAGGTTCTAGCTAATCTAAGATAACTCATTATGGCTGATGACTTTTTCAAACGGCTCGATGTAGGTAATACAAAATTAGGCTATTCAACATTTCAAGAGCTACATTTCGCGTACAAGCGGTTGTTCTGGAAATAAGTACCTACTTTATTTTTCTAGACAACGAAACAGTTTTGTATAAAATATAGGAAGTAATAGTACATTACATACCAAGGCCGTTTTAGTGGGAAATGTCTCGGATCCCATGTAATTGTCGGCCGAGGCGAAGCCGAGGTCGACTAACATGTGATCCGAGGCTTTCCCATTTAACGGCCGAGGTTTGTATACTATTTTTCTGCCCGACGGAGCCGGCAGGCGGCAATTTAGTTTTGCGTAAAATGGCGCTTACCGGCCGGAGGACTGAAAAATATGTGACTACAATAGTTATTTCACTTACTTACCTACTAATACTAGGGATATACCTACAAAAATACAATAAATACTTTGATACCCAGTAGCGCCTCAAAAGCAATTCTCTTCCTAACTTGCGGTGCGGAAAGAATGCGCGCGAGTGGATCCTGCCCGAGTGACGACCTCGTCCATTCTATAGTGTCCCCACGTTCCCTATACGGAGTGTCACTTTACTGCATACCCCGCATTGTTAGTCTTGTTGCTAATATAAGTGATAGGTATATACCTACAGAAATACCCCGTAGCGCCTCCACAGCTATTCCCTTCCTAACTTGAATGCGCGCGAGTGGGATCCTGCCCGAGCGGCGACCTCGTCTACTTTAGCATCCGCACGTTCCCTATACGGATCCCTATACGGAGTAATTTTACTACATACCCCGCATTGTTAATTTTATCGCAAATTGTCGTCATATATGTACCTACAAGAGTCGCCTTTAGCGCCTCCATAGCTATGTATTTTCTTCGTAACTTGCGGTGCGGGAAGAATGCGCGCGAGTGGGATCCTGCCCGAGCGACGACCTCGTCCACCCTAGTGTCCAAACGTTCCCTATACGGAATCTTTTTGCCACATTTCCCGCATTCCGTGGTTTGTCGTCAATATCCGGAATACTTATAATAATTTTTCGAGCTGCATATCTAACCTATTTACTTACACCTGCATGTACATACTGGCAATTTTCACGTTTGCTTAGTGAAAATTCTTTAGAAACATCGCTGATATATGGTATGAGATTTAAAGTCGACGTCAAAGATATGAGAAAACTTTTGTACTTTATTTCTTTGTAATAGGTGCAAAGCTGGTAACATGTTTTTGGCGTCGACTGTAGCTAGAAATATACACAGAGAAAGTTTATTATCAAAAATTTAATCACTGAAAAATTCAATCAAGCTTTTATCGCTGACTGTACATTGGTGGCATAACATTGTATCCAACCTTCATAAGCATGTAAAGTTTTAGCTTATTTTAATAACGGGAAGTTAGTCAAATTTAGCTTGCAAGATATGACCTTAACACACACACACACACGTACCTACGTTGCAAGTTAAATAAAAACATGTTAAAAAAATATTGGTTTCATTTCATACATACAATTTTATGAAATTTTGAGAAAAATTTATAAAAAGTTGTTATAATCGGGTTAACCGGGAACGCTCTACTTACCTATAATACTATAAAAAGTACTGGAATGACTATTTAACGTAAATGATATGCTAACTATAAACATTATATTAATATTAACGGCCTCCTACCCTCGACAGTAGTGACACTAGTGACCCTGCCTACGAAGCAGGAGGTCCTGGGTTCGAATCTTGGTGAAGGCATTTATTTGTGTGTTCATCACAAATATTTGTACCTGAGTTATGGATGTTTTCTATATATTTGAGTATCTATTCACGCGACGATATATATAATAGAAACATACATTTCTATTATATATATCATCTCCTAGGACCCACAACACAAGCCTCATTGAGCTTAATGTGGGACTAGGTCGATTTGTGTAAGATTGTCCTAAGTATGATATTTATTTATTTTATTATTTTTTTATTAGCTATTTAATACCCACAGGGTCCGTCGCCGTGCATTCTCACGGCGGCGGCACCGTACTAGGCACCGTGGACATGTGGCCTGACCCTATCATAATGTAAAACTTTAAATTTGCTTTATATACATTTGCAAAAAAACATGTTTTCCTGAATTTATCGGGTAGGAAAAGACACGCGTTGTAACAAATACCTTAGTCGCTCGCAACATAACAAAAAAGCAAAACATCATTTTTAATACTCCATTTTACTGTTGTATGAAAACATACACAAATTAAAATGAACTTGACATATCTAAAGTCAAAATGCCAGAAATTGACACCAGTACCTATGAAAATTACATGGATACACGTAATTACTAAGTACATACAGGTGCAGCATTTGTCACGTGTGTGGAACAGTCGACGCCAAAAATATGTTAACCTTTTTGGACCTTATCCCTTTGTAATTAGGCAAAAAGTGTAAACATATTTTTGACGTCGACTGTTCGTACGAGTGCCTACAGAATAATATTAAATACTTAAAACCGAACATTGTTGGCAATTTACGTGCTCGTGTTAGGAAAATTGTTAGCTTTTTTTACCAATAATATGGAACAGTTACAAATCATAGAATAAAAATTAAAGGTCAATGATGTGTTGCGGACATGCGGACACGCTCTAGGAACTTATATGGGGTAAAACTATAATTGGCACTCGCCACCTAAAATGTCAGACATTTACACCACTTTTTACAAGGATGCCACAAACCATTTCATTGTAATTAAATTTGACGTATCAATAATTAAAGGGTTGCCGCTGTACTCTGTTTTGTTTGTCGGCGCATTTTTCAAATTGTATAGACATGGTAGGTAATAAATAGGTCGTTTTGAGTTTTACCAATGGGTACGTATAATAAAATATTTGTTCAACAAATACGATGTAAGATTTTTGAAAAAAAATTCAAAAAAAAAAATTCAAAATTCAAATTGTTTATTTGTAAATAGGCTTATGATAGCACTTTTACAAGTCAGTTTTTAAATTACATATTAAACCTGTACAAATATGTTTAAAAAATATACATCCAATCTATATAAATTATAAATTACAAAAAACATCATTATCATCTATAAATTCATTAATTGTATAGTAAGCTTTCTTTACCAAATGTCGTTTAATAGTACATTTAAATTGATTCATTGACAGTTTTTGAATACTAGTCGGTAACTTATTGTAAAACCGTACGCAGTTTCCCATAAATGACGTGCTAACTTTACGGAGCCGGTATCCTGTAATAGCTAATTTATTTTTATTTCTTGTGTTAAAACTATGAATATCACTATTTATTCTGAATAAATTCAGATTCTTACGAGTGTACATTATACTTTCATATATATACTGTGAGGCAACTGTGAGAATATTTACGTCTTTAAACAAATGTTTTACTGGGGCACGTCTACCTAAATTGAAAATATTGCGTATAGCTCGTTTTTGTAAAACTAAAACAGAATTAATATCAGCGGCTTTGCCCCACAATAAAATGCCGTAACTCATGACGCTATGGAAATAACTAAAATATACAAGCTTTGCCGTCTTGGCGTCAGTAAGCTGACGAATTCGTTTGACCGCATAAGCAGCTGAACTAAGCTTACTTGCCAAAGTGGATATATGTGAGCTCCATTGCAATTTGGAATCTAAAGTAATGCCAAGAAATACAGTTGCATTCTCGAACTTAAGAGTTTCGTCTTTTAGTACAATCTGTGAATTATGTACATGCCGGACGTTGGGTAGTGAAAAACGAATACATTTAGTTTTCTTCGCATTGAGGAGCAAATTATTTGTAGTGAACCATTCGACTATAGAAGACAATGTATTATTTACTTCGCTAAAATTTTCTTGCTTTCTACTAACTTTAAATATGATTGAAGTATCATCTGCAAAAAGAACTAATTTGTGTTTTTGATTTACTGAATAAGGTAGATCATTAATATATATAAGGAACAACAATGGACCCAGAATTGACCCTTGAGGGACACCCATAGATATAACTGATCCAGATGATTTTACTTTATTTATTTCCACAGTTTGAATTCGGCCTTTGAGATAGGATCTTAGGAGATCGCGGGAATTATATTTTATGCCATAATGGTTGAGCTTTCGAATGAGAATATCGTGATTTACACAATCGAAGGCCTTCGACAAATCACAAAACACACCTATTGCATCTTGTGATTGTTCCCATGCTTCGAATATATGTTTTATTAAGGTTGCGCCTGCATCAGTCGTCGACCTGCCCCGCGTAAATCCGTACTGATCGCTATGGAGTAGATTGTTCTTGATAAAATGTAATGATAGTTGTTCGTGGATAATTTTTTCAAAAATTTTGCTTACGGCAGGTAAAATAGATATGGGTCTAAAATTCGCGGGGTCTGATTTTGATCCGGACTTGAACAAAGGAATGATGCGACTATGTTTCATTAAATCGGGGAAAACTCCTGCATCGATACATCTATTGAACAAAGAAGCCAAATGCGGCGCAATATAATGTAAAATAGCCTGTAATACCTTCACTGATAAACCCCAAAGATCTTCTGTCTTTTTCAACTGTAATGTCCTAAATGCCTTTACAATGGTTTGAGGAGTAACGTACTTAAATGAAAAGACTATTTCACACTCCGGCACATTTTTTTTCAACAAAGATTCCGCTTTTGATGGAGAAGAGTTTAATGTGCTGGTCGTTTCAATAGGAATATTTGCATAGAAACGTTCAAATGCATTTGCAACATCTAAGTCAGATTTTATAAGTTGGTTCGATACCTTAAGACAAAATTTTGGGCTATGAGATTCATTCTTACTAGTTTCATTTCTAATAATTTTCCAGACAGTTTTGACTTTATCATTTGAGTCTCTTATTTTACGTGCAAAGAAATTGCATTTCGCTTGGATACATACTTGTTTAAACAGTTTACTGTAGAATTTGACATATTCGCAAAAATTAGGGTTTTTGTATTCTGCCCTTAGTGCGTATAATTCATATAACTTAGTCCTCGATTTGTGAATTCCCGGCGTAGCCCACTCACTAAAATTTGCTTTAGCCCTTCCTTTTACCTTTTTTACTTTAAAATTTGCGTTAAACTCATTTTCGATGCAATAAAATAATTTAGAATAAAAAACATTGGGTTCTTCAATTGTCATCCATAAGGGTTCAAGTTTACATCTAATTTTATTGCTAAAAGTTTCCAATCGCTTTTGTGTGACCGGTCGGTATATGACGTCTGAAATCGGTATATCCACCCTGCCATTAAAGGCTGCAAATTGGCCACAATGATCTGACCCTAATTTGTCAAAAACCAATTTAGCTATAGGGTTCTTGTCACAAAAAATGTTGTCGATGCAGGTCGCAGAAGTATCTGTAATTCTCGTGGGCTCACAAAAAAGATTATCTAAATTAAACGATTTAAACAAGTTTAATAGTTTCAAAGAAGCATTGGAATCATCTAATAAATTAATATTAAAATCTCCACAAACAACAATACATTTATTAGTGTTAAAAACTTTGTTTAGTGCATCCTCCATAATTGATTCAAAAATATCAAGATCCCCAGATGGGGGCCGGTACACGCAAGTTATTATAAATTGGTCCAGTTCCACGCAGGATAGTTCAATTGTTCTCTCGACAGACAAACGAACTATGTCTTTGCGTTCTTTACATTTAAGTTTATTATTCACAATAAGTAAGGAACCACCCCGAATAGATTTCTTTCTAGAGAAAGAACTCATGACAATGTGGTTGTTAAAATTGAAAATGATTTCGTGGGATTTTAGCCAGTGTTCCGTCACACAAAGAACATGTATATCACAACTGTCAATGAATAAACTTACTTCCAATTCCTTACTGGCTAACCCTTGAATATTTTGATGAACAATATTAAGTGTCGCTGTCGACTTTCTGCTATTCTCTAAACCGGTGAGCTCCGTGGAAAGCTGGCGGCTGCTCGGACCGAGGCGGCACACTGGAGCGCGTGCAGCCACGGGCGCGGGCGCTGTCGACGATCTTAGTTTAAACTTTTATTTTCATTTAACGTCCCTACTGTCTCCGTATTAAGACGGATCACGGTTGTCGTAGATTTACAAAAGCAATCATTTTTAATTACAAAACATAATAATTTGGCAATTATATGCTTCATTCTCCTTGTGTAGGTAACATTGTTATTAATGTTATTGTACTTGTTATACGCAAACGTACGGTCATAATTAAATGTATTAATATCAAATAGATAAAATCCAGTCCTTTGAAACTGTACGAAATGATGTAACAATCGGTTTATATTGTATATTTCCGTATTACTTGTTGAATCTGATAAATAGGGTAATGTCGACAGAATTATATTCTTTAATTTACAATCTTCGTAAAGCTTCAAAAGAAGTCGAAAACAATGTTTGATTTGTTTTTCGTCAATGTTAGAACTACTACTGTTACCACATAAAAATACTACCGTTTTGTCCCGAAAATAACACAAATCGTGCATCAGTGCTTTATCTACAAGTGTCGGCAAATTTGCACCGTGATAGCAGTAATTTATAATTTTATAATAGGGACAATGTAGCTTTAATAATTTCCCGAGACCACTGCCTAGTTCATCCGAGAAAACTATAACTTCGTTATTTGTTCTACAAGCTGAATAACCAATTTTAGTTTGAGCACTTTTAGAGTCTATATTGTTGGATTCAGTTTCAGAATCTAGTTTCGGTTCCTCAGGTTTCAACAGAGGGAGGCATTCGAATAACGTTCTAGAACCCAGGAGCCCGCCATGTTGGTCTCGATCTTCGTCGACTGGCTTCAGCGGTGTGTGCTCGTGGGGCGGCGGACAAGTAGTGGTGTCTGGTATCTCATAACTAGTAAGACCACTAGCCGCAGATTGCAACATATCCGATGGCTGCGGTGTGTCATGGCCATCAGTTTGAAGAGGAAACGATTCAGTGGTGGAGGTCAAGGATGAAGTTGTCGTTAAGGCAGCAACAGAACCCGTTGACCCTAGTTGCTGACGTTGAAGCACGGCGCGGGTGCGACGAACACGAGAACGACGTTGGCGACGTTTGGCCGCACTGGTTTTACCGTTTTTCGGTGGCCTTACACACCTGAGTCTGCTGGTTTGGGTTGATGCAGTTATTAGTGCGGATTCGTCCGCTTTCGGGACATTGGGGTCTTTATCGTCTTTGGCTTCCGAATCTGTAGGATTATCTAAGAGCAACTCTGTTAATTCCCGGTTCTGCTTGCTGAGTTCGGTAAGTTCTGCCGTAGCAATCGAGAGTTCCTGGATATGACCGTAGGCAGAATTTAGTTTTGTAGTAAGGTTTTCGAGGTCAGCACTCTGGTTTAGTAATCTGGCACTCATTTCCAACGATTCCTTCTTTAGTCTGATATATTTCTTGCAAATTCTTAAACAATGCTTTATTTGTGACCTTTGTCTAATTTTTTGCGTTATCTTTAAGTTTCTCATGGATTGTTTTTTATTCCCGTTATAGGGGCTATTTATACTTTCCATAGGATATATGCTGGTCGAATACTGGTCGGAAAATGATGATAATTCCTCACACAATGATAGAGTAGATAACCCATCATGTCCCTTGGTTTGTTTCAGAATAGTTATATCATTATGAGCTTCTGCGAGCTGTTTCTGTAGGAAAGATACTTTTTCGAGGGCGGTCTCGTGCACTGATTGACAGTCTTTAAAGCTGTCCACAAGAAGCTGTAAAGAATCTCTATGCTCTTCAGTCTCAACCAAGTGATTGGACAACTCGTTCAATTGCCGCTTCAATGCAGAGTTTCGTGACACGACAGACCGAATTTCTGCCTCATTTTCGTCTCGTTCTGCTAATAGTCTGTCACACAGAGCTTGTTTATTCCTCAATTCATCCTGAAGAAACATCCTTCGAGTAGTCATTTTTATCTTTTAACTTAGTTATATATAAATACTGTATTTTCCAATCAGAAGATAAACATCTAATTTGCATTGGTAAGTGAAATGTTTTGGAACGGTCCCCTTGTGAAAAAAAGAAGAACTAGAAAGCTTTGAGATTGCGGCCTTGACTAGTTTCGAAACGTACCCTTCAATTGTCTGTCACTGTCACTTTATATGTCAGTGTCAATACTGTCAATCACTCTAGACGTCAAGTTCAGCTGATGATTACCGCTGTTTTATTTTATATTTCTGCACAAATTCTGTTAATTTTCAAAATGTTTCGATGTGTGAGTGTAGTTTTCAAAAGTGCCGTTATAATCCTAAGTAGTGTTTTGATCCAAATATACAAATACAGCTCACCAGGACGTCCAATGACTCTGTACTTTGATGCTTCTTTCTTATCGTAAGTTTTTGCACATTAACTAACACTATTTTTCGCAGTTTAGACATTATTTACTAATTAAATTGAGTACACAGATTACAAACATGACTGTCACCTCCAACGCACACATGCGCATAATGAAAGTCAGGAAACTCATTTTTTTTCATAATTCACATCCATATCTGAAAAAAAAATTAAGCTACACAAAGTACTTTACCTACATGGGATATGTTGGAACTTTTTAAACCTTTATTGAAAAAAAATTTTCTTCTTAGCGTTTTTCCCGGCTTATGCCACGGCTCGCGTAGAGAGCCTGGGGTCCGCTTTGGCAACTAATCCCAAGATGGCGTATGCACTAGTTTCACGAAAGCGACTGCTATCTGACCTACCAACCCACTGACTGCTATCAGGCTTTATTTGGATTAGACCGGTTTCCTCACAATGTTTTCCTTTCATCATCATCATCATCATCATTTCAGCCGAAAGACGTCCACTGCTGGCCATAGGCCTCCCCCAAAGATTTCCACAATGACCGGTCCTGCGCCACCCGCATCCAGCGGACTCCTGCGACCTTCACCAGGTCATCAGTCCACCTTGTGGGGGGCCTACCCACGCTGCGCCTTCCGCCTTTTCCTTTACCGAAAAGCAATTAGTAAATATCAAATATTTCGTACGTAAGTTCCGAAAAACTCATTGGTACGAGTCGTCAGGATTTAAACCCGCGACCTTCGGATTGAAAGTCGCACGCTGTTACCGCTGGGCCACCAACGCTCTCCTTTATAATATATACCTACCATTCAAATTGAAATGTCTCGTCATGGGAGCTACCGTATTATCGCTCACCAGGTGGCGCCACTTACGCGTGGGTCAGTATGACAGAATTGACAAAGTGACGTTTGAAATGTTTGCGCAGGACCCACGTTCCACTAGCGCCCCTAGCGGAAAATCGACTCGCGGTTATCCTCATTCCTAGTACAAATTGCATAAATATCCAAAATTTTTCAACAATCATTCTAAAATACATCAACATCACTGTTATCTTTCCTTCCAAAGCCTTTTTTTTCAGTTTATAAAGGAAAGTCAGGCAGAAGCAGAAGTCATAAACGAGTGTTACTGTTATCGAGTGCGCGGCAAGGAATGCGGGGACGAGGAATGTGGCCCGGGCAAGAAACGCTTGCCGCAGCTCTCCGTGGAAAACATTCGCGAGCTATAGGTCGTGCTGTTTCAGTGTGCTACAATTTGCAGAAGTAAAACACGTCTGATGCATATAAAATAAGGAGGTATACTGTGATTTTATCCTAAGAACAAAAGGAATGTACAAAAGCTGGAGAGGTCACAAATGACTATGTGTGGAAAGAGATGCGGAGAGGAGAGCGCGAAATATGGCGATAGGAAGACAATCCTCTCGCCAGCACAGCGCTCCGTGGAAAACCTGAGCGAACTTTGGTACAGTCAGCGTCATTAACATCTATACAATTATATTAAATACCTATCTTATTTGAGATTAAGGTGAAGAAATGTACACATACACTCGCGTGCAATGAAACGGAATCACCATGCACGTTTGGCTTTTCAGTGCTATAACTTTTCCGATTTCCGTGAAAATGGTGTCAAATGAAAGCTCATAAAGTTACCTCTTGAAAAACACCAATACATACCATATTTTCCATACCATTATTCATTAACGCTCATCAAACCTCCGTTAACTAATTTGTCGTTTGTCCTTATCTGTCAATTTGACATTTGTGTTTGATAAAAAGGGACAAAACATATTTCAACTAATATAGGTCTGTTAAGTTTTTATGAATAAGGTGGCAAAACTTTATAAATGTCAGTGTTCGGGACTGCGTGTTTTTCGAAGAACATACAGAAAATGCATACAAAAATGATAGGGTAAACAAAAGTAAAACATGTTTTTCATAAATAAATAAATTATTTTGTTAAATTTTGTATTTTGTATTGCCACCCCTGGCCCTTCTTACACATAACAAACGATTTTTCGTTGACCTAATCAACTTTCTGAAGTAATCCTGTGGCGATACTAGAGGAGTGGGAAGCCATACTTTCTTCCTTCAGGTCCTCGACGTTGGATGGTGCTGGATCTCGCTTCCGAACTTTCCTTTTGAGGTTGTCCCAGGTATGTTCTATCGGGTTGAGGTCCGGGCTTAGAGCTGGCACGTCCAGCGTTCGAATACCAACCTCCTGAAAGTACGCCATGGTGCATGACTCGCAATATGACAAGGGGCGTTGTCCTGCATCAGACGGTGAAAAGAGAAGAAACTGAATAGGTCAAAAACGACAATTATTACGAGCGACAAAGATTGCGTATAGCATGTAATGTGGCGAGGGAAAGGAAATGCCCATGCGAGCCCAGCGTTCGGTGGAAAACGTTTGTAAGGTCTAGATCGCGTGCTCGTACAGAGGCAGTGGTAAATGAAGTATTTATGGAATTTGCTTTCAAACACTAATAATAGATGGATCAAGGGTCAGATGCAGAAGGCGGTAATCCTAGACACGGCGCGTATAGTCCGGCGGTTCCTCTCTCTGCGGCCCTAACCACCGGCAGCCTGGGCCCTGCTCCGTTGCCGGCGGCACTCTGGGTTAGGTTTTTTATAATGTGTTTATGTTTTATATGTTTTTTTTTTGTATGTTGCTAAAGCAACTTTTATAGACATATTGTAAAAACCTAACTTAGGAATGAAAATAAATAAAGGGAATAATAATAATAAAATCTTCCTAGCGTTTTCTCAGGGAGCCTGGGGTCCACTTTGCAACTAATTCCAAGATCTGGCGTAGACCAGAACGTTTGGGTTAGGGTTACGAAAGCGACTGCCAACTGACCTTCCAACCCCTCTGGGTTGGAAGGTCAGTTGGCAGTCGCTTTCGACTGCTACTGAAACTGAACTAATCCCAATAAGGCCTAGTTTACTCTCTAGTAAACTAGGCCTTATTGGGATTAGTTCAGTTTCACCGAAAAGCGACTGATAAATATCAAATGATATTTCGAACATTAGTTGAAATACTATTGAACAGAAGCCGAAAACTCATTAGTACAGTCGGTGCCCTCACATAAGTATCCACCCCACATATGCAAGCGAATAGCGCGGGTAGATACTTATGTGAAGGCACCGACTGTACGAGCTGGCAGAATTTGTACTCGCGACCTTCGGATTGAAAGACACCTTACAGCTGGGCCAGCAACGCTTAAGGTAGCCGAATCCCGCCGGCCCGTCCAGCGATGCCGGCGCTAGCTACTTTTTCTACTAGGTATGTACCCGGATCGCGCGCAAATTCTCACGCCCGCGCCCTTTAACGACTCCTCCTCCACGACGCGATCGGGGAGTATAAAAGGTCACAGGGCTAATCAGTTGACAACTGAGTCACCTTCAAGCTAACACCTAGCTCTAGGGACGACAGTCTTGACGACCACTATCTATGTATCTATTCCGATCGCAAGACTGAACTACCTAGGTGAAGGTCTAACGCTAACCTTACTTAGAGTACGAACTGATCCATTCCGACCACACATGGCAGTGAACCCTACATGGTAGACTAGCTATCCGAGTCACACACGGCGCAGTACCAGAATAATTGAGGTGTACTCGTATGCTCAGCTCAGTGCGGAAGTACACTCGCCCCATCGCTCGACACGACTATACGTTGAGTTTCGCGTACCGAGTGCTAAAGACAATTAAACGTGTGTAAAGACAATTATAATGTTGGTGTAATAATTAAACCAGGGATATTGTGAACGCTTACAAACTGTATAGCTATAACCTGTAATATATTGCGTGTGTGAAATAAAACATTACCTACTGGTCAAGCTGTTTTACGAGTATTATTATTATTATTATTCTGTTTCTGATAAGCCAGGCCGGTAAGAGCTCCAATAAGAGTGCCGACCTTTTTTAGGTACCACTGAGGAACGGGGAATATCGCAAAGAAAGTGAGGAGCAAGCAATAAACACAGCATGGGCTTCCAGTGTCCGTGTGAAAAATATTACGCTCATCAGACCCGTCGGCTCCTTCAGTGTAGTGAATGAATGACTAAGGAGCATTCTGTACAATTTATTCGCCTATTTACCACATACTTACAGCTAAGTAGAACTCCAGGGGTTATAAATGGCTTAGTAACGGATGCGAGGAATGTCGCATGGGCTAGAAGTAAGACTTTAAGGAGCAGAAGCTCTTTTAGAAACTGCGGCAAACAAATAGCCACCGAGCAATATGCAATTTGTTTGAGTATCACGTACAAACGTTTAAGTCAAGCAGTGAAGTTCATAAACGGCTCTTACCGAGTACGTGGTATGGAATGCAAGGAATGTCGCCCGGGCAAGTACTACCGTCATTGAAAAAAGTTTGCTAGGCCTATGGAGCGCGCCTCTGTTTTTGGTACGACCGACCACGGCAAATTTATTACCAACAGTCATTTTATGCATTGTGTGACCATTGCGTAGAAACAGTTAAATCGAACAACATTACATAAAAGATGCTCTTAGGGCCACTTGCACCATCCGGGGTTAGCCACATAACCCGAAGTTAAGCGTATTTTTGTATGGAATTTTACAGCTTAAACTCCGGGTTGACGGCTTATCCCGGGTGGTGCAAATGGGCCTTAGCGTGGTAAATACAATGAAGAATTGTATTTACCACGCTCACTCATTTGTATGCCGATGACCTCCAGATTTATGCCCAGTGTCCGTCTGCTGACTTACCTTCTCAGATTCATGCCACCAACTCCGACTTAGAACGCATTTTGTACTGGAGCTCCTGTTATGGTATTAGAGTAAATCCTTCCAAAACTCAAGTTATTGTTATTTATTTATTTATTTATTTAAACTTTATTGCACATAAAACAAAGTACAAAAGGCGGACTTAATGCCAGAAGGCATTCTCTACCAGTCAACCATCAGGCCAAACAGATACAAATATTTAGGTGCGGTAACAGCATAAAGCGAAAGGTTAAACAGCAATCGATATATTAACAAATACGTTCACAAATTCGTACATATACAAACATACCTACATACAATATCAATATACATATAATACAAAACATACATAATTACATATACGATATACATACTATAAATAAAGTACCTGCAACTAAATTACTACGAGCCGTAATTATTAGCATTAGCGATTAGATGCTTACGCAATTTGAGCTTAAACGACAATTTGGATTGAGCCTGCCGAATTTCCAGTGGGAGATCATTCCACAAACGAATAGCTTGCACGGTGAAGGAGTTGGACACAGAGCCAGAACGATGGTGAGGCAGGCAAAGTAATAGCTCACGCGAGGAGCGGAGCTCACGGCCCGGCTGAGCAGCAACAAACTTAAATTTAGTCCGTAGGTAGTCAGGTGCCGCCGGATCGAACAGGATACTGTACAGAGTGCACAGTACCCTAAGCGAGCGGCGATCCCTAATTCTGAGCCAATCGAGTTTCCGACGGAAAGCAGACACGTGATCATACTTCCGGGCTAACTTAAGCTCCAATAGCAGCGCTCCACATACGCTTTCCCGCGGCCAATTAGGATTAAGTTAGCATAAGTTCATACTCATTGTTTAAAATCAGTCAAATCACTCTTTCATCGTCATCCATACAAACCACTTCTGCATTTTACCGTTAGCACCACTATCTCTTTGTAAACCAGCATCATATGAAATTATATCAGTCTACGAAACATCGAAGTTTTATTTGAAATTAGTCGTCGAGACACCACGGCGGCTACATATGGTTATCGGTAGTCCCATGAACATATCAAAAGTGAACTTTGAGAATCTGCCACCTGTTATTTTTGATGGGGTCCAGATCCCTTACTCTAACCAAGTGAAGAATCTTGGCGTGATCATGGACCGTACACTTTCTTGGGTTCCGCAGCTCAATGAGGTTAGTCGGAAGATTTTTGCTGCTGTGGGTTCTCTGCGGCGTCTACGCAACTTTTTACCTCTCGCCACTAAAATTGCGCTGGCTCAATCCCTTCTACTTCCTATTCTGGACTATGCCGACATTTCATATTTGGATCTTACTGAAGAACAACTAAACAAGCTTGAGCGGCTCCAAAATGTTTGTGTACGTTTCATTTTCGGGCTTCGTAAATATGACCGTGTCTCCAGCTTCCGTTTACGACTCAAATGGTTGCCTATTCGTCATCGGCGCAATATGCATATACTTTCTCTTCTCTATGGCACGTTGTTTATTCCCTATACTCCTAGCTATCTCAAAGAGCGGTTTAGTTTCATGAATTCCCTTAGGTGTTCTCAAAATCTCCTTCTTGTACCCCCCCATTTTAGTAGTAAGTTTTATAACAAATCTTTCAGTTTTCAGTCAGTAAAATTGTGGAATGCTTTGCCGATTGACATAAGACGTGCACAATCGCTTTCAATTTTTAAAAATCGCCTTAAAGAATATTATTTAACCCTCCCCTAGTCCTGTTATTTTCATTCATGTCAATTGTTTTATTGTTTGCGCTATCTTGCCGTTGTTTTTCTTGTTTGTATACATTTATTATTATTGTAGTTTATGTAATATTATGTAGTATTTATATGTATTTTAGTGTGTAGTTTATGTAGTGTATAGTTAGCAGTATATATTTAGTTTGTCGCTGTTTTGTTTTGTTTTGCACTGCCCAATAACTTTTATCTGTACGCTGTTTCGCTATCTGAAGGTTGTCTGGAAGAGATCGCTCTTTAGCGATAAGTCCGCCTGTTGTTGTTACTTACTATCTCATGTTCTTTTTATTTGTTTTTTTTACTATTGTATTTTGTAGTGCACAATAAAGAATGTTATTATTATTATTATTAATTGTCGCCTGTCCAAGAAGTGTCGCCTAATAAATGGTTTACAGGACGCGCAATTCTTCCTCTTTAATGTGGCTAGTTGGCTACAGCAATGAAGCCTTTAATGCCATTTGTTCAACTACCGCGTACACGTTAAGTCGAGCAATAAGCAAGCTCGTACGCGAGTACGCGGCATGGTATGCGAGGAATGTCGCCCCGACAAGAATTGCCTCCGTAGTCCGTATATGAAAACTGTTTGCAAGCTCTGCGCAGCGCGCAGTTCTTTCGGCTATGATCACTACAAAGATCTGACTGTGCAGTTTTCTGCACAGTCAGAACTGTACAGTCGTACCCTAACGTGTTTTTGCTCATGCATGACTTACAAATTTTTGCCCTCATATTTACTGATTCATGCTTTCAGAGATATTGAAAATTATCCCATCCGTTAATCCGAATTAAAATATTTTAGCATGCCAGCATGCCACTTAATTCTTGATCATCGATGGGACAAAAATCAAGCGGAAATTCATTATTTTTCATTTATTATACTGTATTTAAGTATCAGGGGCGCAATAAGATTCAGGACAACTCGTGAAATGATTTAGATTTTCAATATATTCATTTCAAGTCACAAGCTACCGTTAGCACAAATACTAAAATTGAGTCCATTGTATCCTGCCATGTTGCCATTAGTAAAACCGCCCCGCCCAACGCTAGGCGTGGTACTGTACACATATAATATGATTGGGCGGGCGGAGCGGCACATAGTACCTACAATCACATATCGACTGAATGGTTATAGAACTGAGGCAGTAAGATTCCGGTTTGTATGCTTTACTCCACTACTAAAGAAAATAAGGTAATAATTTCAAAGTCATGTATGGAAATCTATATAATATAGTAATACCTATCGGAACATTGTTCGCCTGTAATGTTGACCATTTACGCGGATATGGTAGATTTCATTGTACGTTACAACATAGAGACGTTGGAACGTCGAGATTGATTTGCGATTTATCCTGAATTGTCTATCTGACAATCGTGAATAAAAAACATTCATACTATCGGGCGCAGACATGGCCAGTAATGAGATTCACGCGATTCGTTGGGGCGGGGAGACTAAATTTGTTTTTTGTTTCATTATATGACATAATGAGATCAAGCAGTGTGGTGATCCATTGTTTTAGACAATGCGTCTAGCAAACGTTTCTCACCACGCACATGACTCATGTAGTCGGGCATCACGCAAACTCCAATGAGACTCCTTGATAGTCATTCAACACATACTTATAATACGAAATCTAAAAGTGTCGTTTAATTTTAGGTCGTTTCGCAACATTTTTAACGACGTCTACAACGTGTTTAAATATATTAAGTCGGTCGTCATGGTTTCATTTGGTGTTGCAATGCATCTTTCAAGACTGTGCGGCGACGGGCACGCCGGCGAGGCGGGCTTAGCGCGGCACCCGCGACCCGCACCCGCCGCTGTTTAACTCTGTGTGGTCAAGTATGCAGTGCTAACTGGACCCGAGAAAGTCGTCTATTTCGAAATTGTGTGTTGCGTGATTTCGATATGCGGTGTCGCTGCGGTGCCGCGGAGTCTGGTGCGCGTTGCGATCGGTCGGCGGCGCGCTGTCTGCGCGTTCTTCCGGACGCAACGCGCAGCGCACCCGTCCGACCAGTCGCAGCGCACCGCCCGCTGCCTGCCGCAGGCGATCGGCCTTCGGAGCCGAATAATTAAGTCGAGAGACCGACGCCGGCGTCGACGGCCCCCGAAGAAGCGGTCGCGGAAGGCACTGCCAGCCTTGATGGCGCTGATCTGCGCAGTCGCGGCCGGTTTGCGGTGTGAATTGCGCCGTAGCCCCGCGACTCAAACGCCATCGTAGACTGATCGGTTTGCAATTTTGAACGATGACGACTTACAATCAAGAATTTCGTGAAGTCGTACCTACATACGTCACAATCTGAGACGCTCGCTAGGTTCTTTGTTCTTGAGCATAGATAGGAATTAGCGAAATAGATACAAGAACGTTTTGCTTATTTACGTTTTAAATGTGGGCAAGGTCTGCACATAATCTATCAGCCAGCTTTACCAGTTACGATTTCTTTTTTCTGGTGTATACCTAAGTAAGCTTGTAATTAGTCACTCAGACGCAGAAAACCAAATGCTTCCGAAAGCTAAAGATACTATTACAGCCTGATGATTGTGATTTCTGATCTATTCAATCAAAATCCAACATTATTTTATCTAAGTATAGGTAATAACGAATACCTAAACTAGTATTATTACATCTTTACCTTAATTTTTACTTACTTACACGAAAAGAAAATACATTTTACATATTTGGAAGATAAATTAATGAGATTCATTCACATAAATATTATTTTTTTCTCATACCGAGATAGGTTGATAGTCATTACGATGGCAGTAGTTTGGAAATCACAGAATAACGAAATGCGATAATTTCTTATTCAAGTTGACGTAAACGGATGGAGTAATAGAGCCATCAACTGTGTCGAAGCGAGATCGCGTGTAAATACAGATAAAAGCCGAGCCGGACCTAATGTGTCTATTCATTGATTCAATGTAATTATTAGGGTTGTTGCCCGATGGCTGTGTGTTCTGTGTTTTAGCGGTTTCAGCGGTTTTCTCGTATTGTGAATAATTGACTATTATCTCCTACAGTTAACTTTTAATATAGGTACATACATAGTAAAGTCACCATCAGATATATCAGAACTACAGCAAACAATGTGGGAATATCTTACTTAACATTTAACTTTATCAATATGTGTAGATTAGTATGAACGTAATTTTTTAGTAAGGAACAAAAGTGTTAACAGAGGACAGTAATAAAGTTAAACCCTGATAAGATTAACGATTCTTATACACTGCATTGTAGTTTTATTTTTCGGCCGTCAGTCAAAATCGCCAAAAGAGTGTTGCAACGTCATTTCGACCGCTAACCACTACTGTGTGCGTAGCCAACATGCCAATCGCTCACGCTTAATAACGTATCGTAGCTATCTCTTTCTATCACTGATCCTCAACGTGACTCAACGTGATTTCGTGGCTCAAGTTTTTTCATTTCTTTTTGCTATTTCGTGTTGTGTATTAAGCCACGAATAAATACTTTTTCTTTCTTTCTTTCCTTATTAGTGTGACAATGACAGTTGCGTTTCGTTAGCGACTTAGCGTGAGCGATTGGCATCTTGGCTACGCACCCATCTCTTCAATATAGAGAAAATGAGCATTGGCGTCAAAGTACGACCGCAAAAAATAAGAGGTTTAGGTATTCAGCACATGCTAGATAGGAGCACATCGAAATAGGTAGGTGCCTAAAACCGCTCCCAAAAGACCTGTAATCAAAACTTTTTGTAGGACTGTCACCGCAACTCTAAAAATAAGATTTAACAATTTATTTCTTACTTTCAAACGATTTAGCAACACACGTTACTTACAAGCTTTATTCAAATCACCGTGTCATACGCATCCTGCGCGCGGCGGCTCAACAGTCAAACGGTTCTGCGAATCGCTGGATATTCTCGCAAATTGCCGCTTTCGCCGCCGTGAATAATGCATGCGATAACGTAAGGGCATAGCGTCACGTCGCGCGACTCGCGCGGTCGGCTACCCGGCCCTTGTGTAGCTCTAACGAACACACTCTTCCACCCTTGTATTTTTGTAGGTTTTGCAAGATTAGCTAGAGCTTTGCATTTGAACATCTATTCATTTTAATATATGTTAATAGATAATCGTGGGAAACTGTTGTAAATGTCGCAAATAACGTAAGGGCATAGCGATACGTCGCGCGGTCGGATACCCGACCCTTGTGCCGCTAATGAACGCGCGTTTCCAGGTTTCCACCCTTGGACACTGAAACATGGGCGTAGGAAGTGTTTATTAAATAGTTTTGCAATTTGTGGTGTTTTTTTTCTGTCACTGGTGTAACTTAACAGTAAAAACCTTTTTCTATATTATATTATAATATTGATATATATATATATATATCAGAAATCAGAAATGTTTATTGCATATTTTTAGGGAATCTTACACAAATCGGCCTAGGCCTAGCTTTCTAATAAGAGGGATGGAAAAGAGACTTCCGCTAATATTACTAGCTACCATGTTAAGCTTAACACTCATCTATCCCGTTATAGATGTGATAATAAGTCGTAATTAGTCTTAAGCAATCTAATTAAATATTGAGGTCTTATGAAAACCGTGGGAAACCCCACCGCATTAAAAAGACTACCAGTATGTCTCCGTTTTGTAGACTTCACTAACTGAAAGTTCCCTAATGCTTATTAAACTTGTCCATACGCTTGTTATCGTATCCTTACACTACTACTTTCCAAACTTTCACGTGGACATTCTCTCATTTTGTATCGACTTGCCGCAATGTAAATATTCAAGCTTTATATCCTTACCAAATATCTTATTTTGATAGTGAAGTGAGTGATGGTAAAGTATGCTTATCATTAACAACAATCTAGAACGTTATCTGCTTCCTGTTCTAATGTGCTTGCAACATATTCGATTGGCCGCCTGAAAGTTGGCCTGAAGTTTTAGGGCTATCCGTGTATGCTGCCTCGCGGCTCCTTAAAGGAAAGTCAGGGCTGTTTCGAGAGGAGATTAGGTATGAGCTGCATCGTCGTGTGGGGTGGCCCTGGCAGCGTTTCCCACAGAGGCGGCTCCACGACCAGTCCGTCGGAATGTGGTCGCGGCACCGGCCCGCACTTTCACCAAAACAATTCGTTAGCGGCCTCTTTCGGCATCGCACCGCGCCTCACCCCTCCACCCCGCATACGTGAAAATTAACAACACACTGATACTTGACTCCGCGATCAGTATTTTGGATACGGGCCCTTTTAATGTACCGAGCCGACGCCGCGCGCGAGCAAACATGTCTTCAGGCACTTTGTGATCGTTAATCTTGTTAGGTACTTTGTGTAGGTAATTTTTGAAGCTCAAGTCTTCATATACATAATTGAAAATGGTGCTATGCGGTTAGATTTTCAGATGACTCGTCGCCCTATTGATGCTATAACGGCTTGTTCGTGAATATTTTTATGCCTCCCCGTAACGCAATGGCGACGCCCACATGAATTTCATAGAGCGAATATGGGAGCAGCGTCGTAGGTAACTAACTAACAACGTCGTAGGAAATGTAATACAGGCCTTTTGGCGTTTAAGGAGTAATTGGTCTATTAAATCAACAATATGTTTTAATAAAAAAGATTTCATAAAACAAGTTTTAAATTTATTTTCTGAAAGCATTTAACAGATTTGTGTGCGTTTTTCATAATCAAAAGCTTTTTTGTAGTGGTTCTTAACTATGTTTGAAGGACTTAAAATCAACCATGTCCAAGATTTACATCAATTGCTTAAATACCGGCCAGTTTCTATCTTCTTCTATCTATCTTCGCCTGTGATCCTACCTATCTTCGCGTAATTTGACATAAATTGACATTTCAGAAACCTTTATATAGAATTTAATACACTAAAAAGAAACCTAAATCTAAACATACAGAACACATTTCTGCCTAGTCAAAAAGCCCACCCCATAACGTTCCCAACGCAAAATTGCCCACCACACTCGCAGCGTTCCCGCGTTGAACTGCAATAGACAACCTCTGCGCCAGGAACGAACCGGAGCGGGGGTCATAACCTTGCAGGCGACGACCTAAGCTCCCCAAGAAAGGTTGCCTCCGCGCACCAACAACCAGACGTTTCAACTGCAAAGGGAATAAACAAATAATTGGTCAGCCACGAATATGTCTCTCTCTTGAGCTCAGCTGCAGCACCCGCCGAACGCACAGTGCGCCCAAGGTGTGAAGTAGCAAACGTACTAACACAGGTGGTATCCCATAAAAGGCACTTGCCCTTCTCCCACATGGCACCAGCGTCAAACCAGGCGGCTCTAGGACACAAGAAATGTTCGCCGACACCAATGCCCTCCGAACGATATCATTCAAAGCATAATGCCGTGGGAACCTGCCTGCGCACCTAAAACAGCTCAAGTCGTGGTGACCGTTGGTCTCCAACATGAAACCACAAATGCAAAGGTGTGGCTGGCAAATATCTCAGCCCAAGCGAAAGACAACGGCCACCCGCAACGAGTCGTTATCGAGTAAAGTGCCAAAGTTTGGAGAGGGGAGAGCGTGTAACCAGGCCCCTGTCTTCGGACATTCAGCTTTAAGCTTGGCTCTGTCCACGCCAACAGCGCTCTGAAGCAAACTCTCAAAAACCCGCTTCACGCCTACCTTGTCCCACAACTGTTGACAAAACGGCTTTTCAGGCACCAGCGTACTCGGGTTGAGAGTCCCCCAAGCCGACAGAGCGTCGGAAGCATAGGGTACGGAGGCCTTGACACCATCTAAGGATAAAATACTAGTTACAAGATCCTCACGTCCCGCACGCGCCGAATACCTAGCTCACCACTCCGAATAGGTAACGAGGCCAAATCCCACTGGTCCGCATGCAAACAGATATTCAGTAAGCACTACGCGGACTCCTTCAACTGAAGATCAAAGGTACATCAACTTGGGAACGGAAAATCAGATCTTCAGTAAATTGCTTCAATTGAAACTAGTCACATAGGTTCTGTTTTCTCAGCGGATGTTTTGTTACATGTTCACGTTCTTTCGTGCAAATAATACCACTAAGGTACCAAAACTAGGCCTGAGGCATTTTATTATTTGATTGACAGGTACGGCCAGCTGTCCGGCATGGTGGAGCCGGTGTTCGGCGTGCTGGGCGCGGTGGCAGTGGCCGCGGCGGAACCCGCGCTGCCCTACGCGCTGGCCTTCGCCGCCGGCGCCATGATCTACGTCGTCGCCGACGATATCATCCCTGAAGCCAACGCCTCGTGAGTAGTGTTCCATATACTTTGTCCAAATACGGCCGGCTGTCTGGCATGGTGGAGACGGTGTTTGGTGTGCTGGGTGCGGTGGCCGCGGCGGAGCCCGTGCTGCCCCACGCGCTCGTCTTCTTTAACGGTGCCATGATCACCGTTGTCGCTACGACGATATCATCTCTGAAACCGCTTCGTGAGTAGTGTTCAATTTAGTCCATTCATTTACCCCAGCCAGCAGGCTGAAATGATACAGATATGCTAGCGATGGCGAAAGTTGCGGTTTCTCGACGGAATGATGTCTGAAATCAACGCTTCGTAAATATTCAAATACTTATATCGGGTTACTCACGTAAATAAAGCCGAAAATAACTCTACATGTTTCGGAACAATCCGTGTCCCTTAATCATAAGATGAAAGCTACGTACGTTAGTAATTTACCGTGTTGCCACGTGTAATGAAACTACTGATGATCTACGCTTTGAACCAGCTTTGATAAATTATTCAATGAAAGCAAATTTGAACGATGACCATGACGTTAGCCCTTAAATGCATGAATTAACAGTATTGATCCTAAAACATCCTAAGTGACAACCAAATTCATTTCAGATTAAGAACTTACGACGATATGACAAAGTCTACATTCCAAGAGAACTTGATAGTCACTTGTCTCGTTTTTGTGTCATAAATGCATCAACATTCATTTAAGGGTTAGCAAACGATATGGTGTTACCAGCTATCAATGAAAAGGGTGTTTCAAACAAGCTATTCTCATATCATCGTCATCTTGGTGTATTTTCCGAGTCACCTACATATAGTCTGGTCAATGTCTCCAATGGTAATTAAAAGCTACCTGTAGCTTACATACCTAAAATTTCTGACGAATCTTATGGTATGATCGGAAAACCATTAATTATTTTTAGACCTTGTTTTATATAACAAAAGCCTTATAAAACGGTCCAAAGTACCAATTATTCCCCTAACAAGACTAGACGGTGGACTAATACCAGTGTCCTTGGGATTGACCCACAAAGCTTGAGGACGAGCTTTGTGTGCCCCTCGCAGACGGCCCGGCCCTTAATCCCGGTTCCGGTGATAACGTTACCCTTTATTGCTCCCGAGTCTCATCTTCGACAACCTATTTGACCATTTGCAACCCTTATTGCTACGGTATTAAGTCTATGAAAGATCAGATGGAGTCTATGGAAGAGTACTGCTGTTAGTAACACAAGAAGATACGTAGAAATGACCAATACAAGACCTTATCAACTTGTAATAAGGCTTACTAATGGTTATTTGGCAACATTGCCGATGGCACTCACCGTCTCCAAACGCTCGATTCATCCAATGAATGTGTTCGAAATACTTATCGTTTCGGACTGACACGAGTTTCCTTTAACTTTATTTTAACATGAATAATTTTGTTCTGGATAGGAATAACATTAGTTATTGCATAATAGCAATGTAAATACTCTACTATAGTATTTAAATTTACCTCATATTTATAGTTTTCGTTCTTGGTAAGTATTTAAGCTCAGATTGAAACATATTGAAAACATGTTGAAATTATGTTTAGAGATAAATAAATAGATAAATTGAAATAGATACCATACTCATACCTATAATAAAGAAAAAGACCAACCCCATCGGAGTACCTACAAGTAGTGTATCATCGGAGTACAATATAGTAGTGTACTACTTTAAAATATTTTATTAAATAATTTGATTTGTTACGTGTTGTCGAGGGAGTTAAATCAAAGTAACCAAATTCAATAAGTACACAGTATATTTATTAATAACTAATCCTAACTAAGTCTAGTTTATTCTAACTAAATTTATGTGGGCGCCAGGAGATATTTAGTTTGGTGAGCGACTGGGTTATCTTCCTACCCGCTGCCTGCTTGCTAGCTCGAAATTACTCAAGAAGAGTACAATTTGCGATCCTATCTTTTGCATCCACCAACAAAAGGGCATTTCCGAAAGCCCTTTTGTGACTTGCCATTGCACTCAACACATGTAGATCAAAAGGTTGTTACTCTCACTAGTAGGATGTCTATATTTCTAAATCAATGAATTTCGTTATTTTTAAATCACTATACTAGTGGAGGATGCGTGCACGGTGCCCTGTGGCCCCTCTCAAAATGTCCGTTATGAACCCCGGTTACAATGACAACTAAGTAACAAATAAATTTTAGAAATTATATTGAACATGGAAAAAGATCATGGTCGCCGAGATTTGAACCGGGAACCTTCCGCTCTGCAGTCGCATCCTTTACCGCTGAGCTACGGTGATAGTTAGCAAACCGGCGTAAATTTATGACCAGTTACAAGTGTTATGATAACCGATTTCAATGGAATCACGACCTTAGCCCAAAGACATAAGACTCTTTATCAAATTACTGGAAACCAAAAATACTAGAACATAACAGATTTGCTAATACAAAAAGTTGTAAGGAGTAGATAGTCTATGATTTTGTATTAGATACTTTGCGTTGCCTAGTTACTGACGTTGCGATTGGCCGCTTTTAGTGGCTGTCATAATTGGATTGACGAGGGTCGCGAACAATCAAAGGAATTGTTCCATATTCGACGTATCGGGATCGGACGGGAACATCGCAGTTCGTTAGCGTGTGAAGACCGTGGAACCACTTCCCCTTGCCGGCTCATTGTCCATCTCGAGCTTTGTCCAAACCGGTCGCGGCCCCTCGATACCACTATACCCTGATTGACTAATTGTTGACATATCCTCGAGAGCAGCACAGAATTCGCATTGTCATATTCGCTTCCTAACGTACACTTATTTGTTATCTTGACTTAACGCGCTACCCGACAGATGTCTACGCTAAGCCTGATTACCATAAAATATGTCAATGTGCAAGGAACACCTTGTTTATCTTTATCAATTACGGTTAAAATGTACCGCGTGTAAAGTTAAATTAATTAGAGAGAGTGTAGATGCGTGTGCGACCACCTGACACGCCTACGCGAAGCACGCGCGCGCATCACTTAGCCCGATTAACATTGTTATAAAACATGATGATTGTTTATCATAAATAAACAAAGGTCGTTCTGGATGCCGCCGCACGGGAAGCTTATTAAACGGTAGCTTACGTCTGACACTCTGCTCTACTTGTGTCAACTGAAATTTCCTCGGCTTTTCTTCATATTAATTGAGCGTAGCGGAGCTTGTTAAAGAGCAATTTTCGTAATAAACGAGACAATAGTGCAGCGGTGGTGTTGTGGCGACGGAATGGCACGCAAATACCCCGACAAAAATAGCGGCGCGCCGTCTCGCACCATGGCGGCGCGACAGCAAGGCTGCGGCCACTCGGACCGGACTCCTACTGCTAAGTAGGGCTTCCTATACCGGGATACCGTCTTTTTCAGGGCAGATTTTAATCCCGGTATTTATTTTCAAAATACCATGTGCCCGGTATTATTATAAACTAAAAAAATATGAAAAAATTACCCATAATACCCATCGAAATGGTAACATTCGGCATCACCACGGAGCTTCGCACGCGTATACGAGTATCTTGCGTCCACAATTGCTGTACTATTCTACAGCTTTTACTGACTTCAAGCGGTACGTGGTGCAGCAAGTAATGTAGCCAATAGGTTCTCGGTGTTCAACGAATAATGTTGACAAATTATGTTGTAGTTTATACCACTCCTGAACCAATCCAATCAATTCTCGATTAGAACCTACCTTACATTGCAACCTTGCTGCAATGAACACTCTAATTTATTTAAACACTAAGTAAGACCCACTTGCACCACCCAGGGTCAGCCGCTAACCTCGAGTTAAGCTTTCAAATTTCATACAAACAACGCTTAACTCCGAGTTATGTGGCTAACCCCGGTGGTGCAAGTGGCCCTAACAGAGCTAATAGATCAACACATATTCATTGCCTTAAAGTTACCGTTGTCAAGGCAACGGTACTGGTACCTACTGTGCAGACAAGATGCTAACCTATCACCGAACACTTAATAACTGCTAACACTGCCAAAATTGGATGAAAATACGAGTTTAACTTTAAGCAAATACTTGCATGACAATGACAGTTTTTTATGATTACTACCTAGATGGCGACACGTTCTAAAAGTCAACAAATAAATTTACGAAATAATCACATTTGCTGAAACGTGTAGAAATATTGTGAGGTTTCTCATTCAAAAAAGTGCTACTATTGTATTTTCTCTTTGATTTAGAAGTTATTTTTCAGATTAAAGTGTCAAAATATAGTATTTTAATAATAGTATTTTCAAAAATTCTTCGTTTCCATTTTTTCGAGAAATCCCGGGATCCCGGGATCCCGGTATTGAAGTCCTCTATTTCGGTATTAATACCGGTATCGCGAAAGGTCCGGTATTTGGAAGCCCTACTGCTAACACTCATAGATCCTTTTTAACATATACCGGGTGTGGCCTACAATAGGAGGAATAAATTTAAGCGTAACTTCCACTTCTCAAACTGAACAACTTTCATAAATTGTGTAATATGTAGGTAGGTGTTTACTTTTTATAGAAAATCAATATTATTTTCAATGTACGTTAACATTGACGTCTCTGGTCATAGTACAATTAGGACAAACTTTGCAGTAGGTACATTACGGCTTCTAAAAAAAAAATCTAAATCCACGTTATTTTTAAAAGTCGCTGAACAAATGTTGTTCAGTATGAGGAGTACAACCTTCGATTAAATTTATTGCTCCTATCTTATACCCGGAATATAAAAAAAATTACGGCGTCAAAACATTTACTTCCTATTTTTCCTAATCAGTCCACGATACGGCCACCACCAGCGTTTTAGTTACAGCTCGTATTTTATTGACTTTTTTAGCTTATAAATACATAATCAATAAGTCGATATTATGAGACATCTTACACAAATTGACCTAGACTCACAGTAACCTCATAACTTTGAGAAATAACGAGCGACTTTATCATTACCTACGAGTACGTAATAAACTTGCAAATTACTCGAAATAATACTGATTAAATCGATAAATCCATATTTGATCAGCTATTATGCTTTACCTATCGCTACATATTAAGCTCAATTAAATTCAAGATTATAACAACTTCGAGAAATTTAAATACTACTATGTCCATTGCTAAATTACCAAGAGAAACATCGCATTACATTAGTGGAAAACATCTGAAGTTATTAACTGCAAAATTGTTGTAGTTTGACTTTGTGCTATGGACAGTGGTATATAACGACATTTCCATCAAATAGCGTTTTAGTTACAATGTTGCTTTTCAATCCTATGTTACCAGTCAAATTAACATTCTCATATTTTCATGACTTGGAGTTGGGACTTAATGACATGCCATAAACAATCATAAATAACTGGTAATAAAATGTGTATCTCCATCCTTAACTAACTGTTATATTTTATCTGAAAGCAAAACTTTACAATGTAAGAAAAATCTCGTACTCCCGTTCCCATGAGTGTCAACTCTCGGCTGCGCACGATTTGATAAAACACTCGAAATGTTTGACTACAAACCGTTATCTCCCATTCTTATCATGGCTTGGAATGCAATGGCGCCTGCTGCATTGTGGAGCTTTGAGAGTAAGAAAAAAACGGTAATGTATTTCTCGCTGACAAGTGACCTTATTCAAACTGTATGCGCTAGTTGATAGCAGTTATTGGTATTTAACTAACGAAATAATTACGCGTTGTTTGCAGCGATTTGTTAATTAAATGAAAATAAACCATGATTATGAATAAAAACGTATAAAACGAATATTTGACATGTTTCTGTAAAATTCCCGCCAGACACTTCACCCAAACATCAACAGCACAATAATATCCAGTTATTTAGTTATTTCAATGAAATGTCAACTATAATCCGAATATAAAGCAGTGTCTGCGCGCGCGTCTATTTGCAGTGCGCTTGGGCGGCGCGCTTACAGCTTCAGCGTGGGCTTGTCACCGTCTCGCCACTGTCAATAATAAATATATGAAATTACGGCGGGATGGCGGTGACGCCGCTCTAGTTTGTCTGGTTACGTCACCGTCTGGGAATCCGGCGGCGCTCTCCCTGACCTACCGCGCGGTGCACTCACCCCCGCGTGCTACCCCTAGGGCGGATTCCTGAAACCTGCGCGATATAAAACAGTGTAAGCCAAAAGCAGTGTACCCTAAGCATAAGTCCAAATTTAAAGTATTCTTAATTATATGTTTCTATTTGAAACGTTCTGAAATGTTCTTATAGGCTCGATTTTAACGACTTGACATGTTCTTAATATAAGTATGCACGTATGTAAGTTGTCTTTAAAATTTTAGTAATATTTTTGGGCTTGTTGGATTGTTTTGGATTGAGCTGAAATAAGTATGAGTAATAGTTACGGATGAACGTGTTTAAACGTAATATTTTGTACTTTTTAAAAAGATTTTTTTTTATGTGGTTTTACTCGTGAGGCAACGTACTTTAGATGTCAGTTAAAAGTTTTTTGATATATTTTATATTTACGGAATAATCGAATGTAAACACTTAACGAAAAGATCCTGTATGATATTGATACTAATCATTTCATATAAACAGTACACTCCAGGAGAGTACGAAAACTCGTAAAAAATCTTATAATTAAGTACTCACGTAAATAAACTGTTAAACACTTCTTTACGGTTAGAAATAATATGTTAGCTTAAATTCGTATAGCTTAATTCATACATTAGCTGATGGAAATAGATTTTAATTTACAACCGTGAAGCAACTTTCCATCTAGTGGTCGTATGGTAGGAATTCCGTCACGTACTTGTAATATTTAACTTTCCCGTACCTTTCTCGTATTATAAATTACTTTTTACAGTTAAATAATAGCGAGGAATCCAACCAATTGTCAGTGTTAAAGTTCAAGATCAGATGTCTGGTCTGTTTGTCACTGGTTGCTCTTCGACCTCTTTTTAAGTTGCAATGAAAGCTCAGGAAAGCTTTCAGAGAAAGTGAAAATTTATATTTTTATTGGTTGTTTACTCTAAGTCCATTCCACTGAAACATGAATACCTATTTAGGTTTAGTTAGTAACCAATCTACGACTAGTAAGAATAATGATGGTTTGATTCGTTTTTCGACAATATATCGACACGGTGCATACAATTTGAATAGAGGTGTCGTTGATTGTATTAAAGCACCTTTTCCTGTTGAAACGCAAGTCTTCAAGTCACTCAATTCTTGTCTATTACCTAACAATTCTTAGTTCTAAACCTTTGATATTGGAATTGTATAAAATCATTCCTTTAAAACTCAAATAGAGCTGTTGAAAAAGTTTATCTGAAAACTACGCGGCCATTAACAATTTGGGTATTCAATATTCATGTTCTTCCGTCACCGCTTAAAAAAAGGTTACTTAACACCCAATTTAATTTCACCTCAGCTTCACGTGCGTCGCTTTACATGACGTCAGATTAAATTTAGTCGAATCATGTTTTTGCGGGGTTTCCCGAGGGACGTGATCGGAATCGGGCGGCTAGCGCGAGCTACGCGGATGTAACTTAACTTTACTCCGATCAACACGGTATGTTAGGCCAAGAAAATTAGATAAATAAAAAGAATTTCCGGGAATTAATTCCCAGTAAACTGAATATCGTTTTTATACCTTCATTAGGTCTTAAAGACGTGTAAACCGAATTTGCTTAATTCCTGGAGTTGAGTTTGACTTTTAAGAGACTTCATTTTCAGTTTTCGATCTTGTTTCCAAAATTGGGTTTTTCAGGGAAAGCCCCGTTTTGTCGATGGTAACAGGGATATGTGCAAAACCAGGCAAATCTTTAAAGCTAAATTGAAGTGGTGTGAAAACAATCAACGGCAAATAAAAATGGATATCTTGGCACAGCTTCACTCGGCTAAAGGATTTGGTAAGTTTTGAGAAGAAACTTCTAAATTAAATCCAGGGACGAGCGCCCCAGTGAGTATGAACGGGTTGACTGATCCTAAGGAAATAGCAGACCATTTTGTGGATGCCTTTCAGATTAGCTCCCCATTAGGTCCTTCTTCTTTAAATTTTAGCGGAGAGGAAAATACGGATGCAGATCATCGAGCCACAGGTGTTCTGACCCTAATTACTGCAAAGGAAATATCTAGTATAATTAAAGGCATGGCTAGAGGCAAGTCACCTGAGCACGATAGCCTTAGCATCGAGCACCTCAAGTAGGTACGCGGGTGTACACATCTACCGCGAATACTGGCCATGTTGTTTGCTTTATGTTTTAGACATTCCTTACCTTACTTACCGCAAGACTTGACAAGACCATAGTCGTCCCAATAGTCAAAAACAGGACTGGGAATGTGTGGAAGTGTGATTACAAACATCTGGAGCAGATATTTAAACACAATTATTAAACGGGTCTAACGCGAATTCTCTTATTTACCGACGTTTCGACACAGGTTTCACTGGCCATGGAGCAGAATACCGAGCTACACGACGCCCAATTTGGATTCAGGCCGGGGCTATCTCGAAGTCAGCGGTGCTGTGCTTGAAACACACAGTCCAGTACTACGCCAAAGCGGATACACCCGTGTACACCTGTTTTGGTGTCGTACGACGTACTTTGGCATAAGATTAGGCATGAGACTAAACTTCCCCCAGATCTTATGTCTATTTTCAGGTTTTGGTCCGGTAATCAGACAAATGTTGTGAGATGGTCAGGTAAATTTTCGGACATGTACAGGCTGGAATGCGGGGTAAGGCAGGGGGGGGCTGTCTTCGCCTTTGCTCTTCAACCCGTACATGAACCGACTGATCGGTGAGCTCAGCAGTGCCGGAGTTGGGTGTTCAATTGGCGGTAAGTTTGTCTACAACATAAGTTACGCCGACGTTACGGTGCTGCTGTGTCCATCGGTTAACGCACTACAGCAGCTGATAAACATCTGTGACAGATATCCGTGATACATGGACTCAAGTACAATGAAACACAAAGGAAGCGGAGGCTCGAACAGATTTTTTAAGTATAATAATCCGTAAACGAGTCGCTTCTCTTATGCACTGGGTGTGGAACAGCCCTAGTGTCCTGAAAGTCATTCCCGTAAGATGGGACAATCCTATACTATTTTTATGGGTGAAAATGCATGCATTTTCAAGTTGCGTCACCCCGAAAATATTACAATAGAAACTGGTCTAAATAGTAGACCAGTTTCTATAATTTTGTATAATTTTAATTTTAGTTTTATAATATTGTTATGGATTTTAATTGACTGTTTACTAACAAATTCTACATTGTGTACAAACTAAATATGGATGTAAAAGTCTGAAATAAAGTTATGCATTCATTCATATCATTTCAGAATTTAGAGAAGTATGTTTTACCAATTGTATTAATTAGCTTTTGCTAAATGATTACCATTAACTTTTTGTGACTCATGTGTTATTACATTTCACATCGTCTTTAAAAATTAAACAGCATTATAAAAATGCACTGCAAACTACACGATCTGTAAACTTTACTTAGACAAACATCTGTCTACTTTATTACTGCTAATGGCGCTGAGTATGCCTCTCAGATCATCATGATTTTAACAGGGACGCTAAGAACTAGACTTGTCGGCGTTTTCGTTTTCAAGATGTAAATAACTTTCTATTTCCACCAGAGACTTTACAGACTCAGTTTACCTGCAGACGTAATTTTATTGTGTCTAACTCAGTCAGAGACTGTGAGCGTGCCAAAGAATTCGTCAAGTTCTTGAGATTAATTGGATTAACGTTAAATTGGCGATAAAGTACAAAATGTTTCAGATCGCTGCTTTTCACTATGCTCATTTAAAACACTTTATGTGCATAAAGCGAAGATAAATTGGCCGCTGAGTGTAGGGTACCAAATATTCGCGTGTTTAATTATTTATTACTGCCGACAATTTTGGTGTCAATATTGAGGATATAATAAAAGTAATACTTAAAGAAATTATCTAGCACTGTCTCAAGTGTCTCCTTGCCGCTGTTGAATGGGAGTCCGGGCAGTGGCTCCATGCTCTAACTTATCCGTCGCCCTCCGCCTGGGAATGACCTGTGTTGCCCCTCATCGCTGTCGCTGTGGTGACCCAGTAGACCAGTTTGGCCACCACGGATTGCCCTGCGGCAGAAGCGTCGACCGTGCCCCCCGCCATGCCGACCTTTAACGACATCATCCGTCGGACCTTAGCCAGTGCGGGAGCGCCGGCTGTCTTAGAACCGACCGGCCTCGCCCGCGATGACGGTACCTAAGAGACCCCACGGGATGACCGTCGTACCTTAAAAAATGGGACGGCCACTGGTTTGGCGACGGGTTTGGCCACTGGCGCTGTCCCATCTTCGAGGCACTGCAGTTAGGGCCGGTTCGGTTACGAATTCGGCCAAGACCCTCAAGCGGCGCAATTAAGTATGCATCCATAAATAGTGGATGCATATTTGAGCCGTGTGGGGTTGAGACTCTCGGTTCCTAGGGAGGAAAGCGCCCACCTAGTGTTTAAATAATGCAGCCGCAGGATTTTCGCAGCAACACGTGACCAGAGGGCTGGGTGCTACATATGAGCACAGAGGTTCAGCATTGCCATATGCCAATGCTTCCAGCCTTCTGGGCACACTTTCACTAGGCAGCGATATGGGGCAATATTTTTTTATTTATATTATTTTTAAGTTTAGTTTATTTTTATTTAGGTAAATTATATTTTCAGGTTTTTATTTTAATTTGTTGTTATTTAAATTAATAAATGCTCTTATAGTGCACTTGCAACAAAATAAAAAAATGGTTGCCTGTAAAGTCGGTTTTACGGGCGAAGATTTTACGTGACAACGTCTTTTTCTCGGTAGAATATTTATTGATATGAATATAATTAAATTGCACAATAGGAACTTACTTAACACTATCAACGTTCGAGAAAGACAAAGACAGAGACACAAGCATGCGCCGATTCAATGCGCCTAATTCTCTAGTGCTGCGCGCGCGGCAGACCGATCATAGTTGAGTGGGAGAGAGACGCAAGGTATTCGGCGGGCCTCTCTCTCGTTCGGTGACTCATCGTAACGTTACCGAGCGTTACACTTTTTCATAAGTGACTCCCAGCCGCAACCTAATTTAAGACGTTGTCACGTCAAAATCCTCGTTGATCGGAGAAACAATTCTTGCAAACGATATGCGTTACTTAATGGGCCGCGACGTCGTTTGCGTTGTGTGGACGCACTTGTCTGAATTATTTGCCTTGTTTGTGTCTAAAGAGGCCGTAGCTCCTTGGGAAAATACTTCAACTCAAATTCTGTCAAAAGTTTATGTTAAAGTTACCAACTATTCAATATATATGTACTCTAATCTTAGTTTTAGGTAGTAAAAGACTCAGAACTTGAATTTATTTAGCTTATTTTTAGACGGAAGCTTTTTTTTTTTTGACGTTGTGAAAATGCTTTAGTCACCCTCACTGCCGTTCAGGGGGCATGATGGGATCACTGGCACTTCACCATGATATCCCCCGGCAGCCCCGGCCTTGGCCAGGACGCCCACGCCAAAGGAGGGGAAGATCAGTGACGCCTGACCCTCCCCCCAGACGTGTAGGGCCGTGCCATGTGGGTCCCCAACCCACTGGCCCTACTGGGGGAGAACACGACCCGCGGCAGCATACCGCGCTCGTCCTCGACCCCTCCGTCTGCGCCGGAGCGGGAGCGCGTCCGCACTGTCTTCGCGCTCCCTCTCCGCTGCCTCCTTTTGCAAAATAACTGTTTCGCAAAAGCAGGCTACTGCCTCCCAGGATCTCTCGCTGCGCAGCATGGCTGCCACGACGCTATGCAGCGAGAGATCGCCCACTCCAATCACCGCTATCATGGTGCGGCGCTCCATGGCCCAGCGTGGACACCACTCCAGAATGTGCTGGGCCGTATCGTCCACGTTACTGCACTCGTGGCAGGCGGGACTTGCTTCTCTGCCTATTCGATGCAGGTAATGACCGAAACAGCCATGTCCGGTCATTACCTGCGTCAACCTGTACCCCACACTCCCATGCTTCCTCACCAGCCATTCCTCGAACGACCCAAGGAGTGCCCCTATTGTGCGGACTCCATAGGGGGAGTCCTCTAGGTCGTTCTTCCACCAATCTCTCATCCTCCGCTCTGTCTGCCGCCTGGCGGCCCTAACCTTCTCGGGGGCGGGATATTCCCCCGTGGCCCTCCACCTCAGCCGGTCCCGGTGTGCTTCGGCGAGTGCCTCCGCTTCCAGCTCCCACGGTGGGGTGCCCGCTAAGGCACACGCCGCTGCCCATGCCACCGTGACGTGGCCTCAATAACCTAGTTTAAGATGCTCAAAGAAAGAAATCACTACGATTTACTTTAAATCACGATTCATTAATGTTTTTAATGAATAAGGACCCTTAATGCTTGCTAAACTGGTTTACGAACGTTTAGACAACTCAAGTTTGTTATGAAATTTTATAACGTTGTTGTTTAACATACGTGCAATAATTCAACCAAGTTTTAGTTGTGGAATTGTAATTTGTGCCGTGCTGGAAATTCCCTTTGTCAATTTCACGCATACCTAAGTATATGGTTTTACATTTGTTTTATTTTCATATAATGTTGAAATTAATTTCCAACATTAAATTGGTATTTGGTGGTTTAAAGTAGCTACATAAGAACTTTTTTTAAATAATCTCACCTGATGATAAGTGCTGCATGGCTTACCTAGAAGATATTCACTTGTGATTTAAAAATATGTAGGTATGTGGGCCAGGAATACATTTGTAGAAAGTGAGTTCCACTCCTTTCCTATGAGTTCTCCAAATACAACTTCCGCGAAAAACACTCGATTTCTTTTTGGCGTAAAATATTTACGGGCTTTCAATATCGACATATAAAATTTCAAGACATTTCAAACTTATGACAGTGTCAAATTTTGAAGTATTTAAATTTCATATTTTTCTCAGAGTTGTCCAGGCGGTCCCTATCTATTTTTCAGCCCTGAAAAAGAAGTATATAGTTGGTTAGTCGAATACTAACTATGGTGAGATTAGGCGGATAAGCCAGCCAGACAATAGGCTAAAAGTTTCCAAACTCAGCTTATATACAAATAAGCTGAGTTACTACCACCAAATATCCAATTATCCATTAAAGGTCAACAGAAATAGTTTACAATTCAATAAACGCTGTCGAAAAGCCGTTAAGCCTCGACTACGAAGAATTATTCGAATCGCCATATTTCCAGTTATCGGATTCCGGTAGGCTATCAATGAGTACCTATTGTTTCTCTAAATCCGGACGCGTGAGCAGGGGCCGCCGTCGACGTCCTTGTACCTTATTCATTAACATAAATTCTATAGTAATGTAATACAAATTTTATGATTCGCATTGGTAATGTCGAAGCATTTTGCTGTTGTAGTACAGTCAACAATTTTTAACCCTAGACCACTCTAGATCTAGAACCATGTCGAAATGACGAGTAGTAAGGGATTTCTTACAATGTTGTTTATAGCGTCACTATGATATAGTCTTACTGGTGGTCCTAGGGTTCAAATTGGTTCACTGTACCTTGTTTATAAGATTAATAGGTATTTTGTAACGTTTAAATGTATGGATATAATCGACCCTAGATATTCCTTTTTGTTGGAACATAATATCCAACAAAAAGGGCATAAAAATGCTATATGCATATCAATATTATCAATGTGTCGCTCTTACTAAAGTCTGATTGTCACCCGGCATATATATACAGGGTGTCCCATAAATGACACGTCACAGTGACACTGAAGGTAGACCAGGTCATGAGGTACCAAACTAACTTAACATGACCCCAGTAAAAGTGGCACGGTGTTTGAGTTATTGTCGAATTAAAGTTTTTCATAAATTTTGACCGTTGTTAACATTATTAGTGCCAGTGTGCACTCGGAAAGGTGTTAAGGTTAGTTTTTTTTATGTGTACGGTACCATGAATTGTTAATTAAAGTTACAGAAATGGTATTTTATTCAAAACCTAGGAAAAATATAAAAAAAATACTAGTTTGATCTTGAATTAATTCACAGCGAAACATTAATTTCGACTTTAACCACCTTCGCGCTGTATTTGCTCAGCACGAGAGACTACGCCTGCGCTCGCGCAGCGATGGAGCCAAATCCGCGCATAGTAACTGCGCTTGCCCGCTTTGTTTGTTCGCGTACCTGTCTATTTTGTTTTTGTTTGTTTACCCACCTCAATAACTGAATGTTTTAATAATTTATATTTTATACCTCAAAATTTTAATGCATGAACTCGCCAAGATGGCATATCTACATTTAGAAATATTTTAAATAGTTTACTCATGTAAGTGAATTGTAATATTCTTATGAGTAATAATAAAGATTCTTTAAACCTAAAATTTAAGAAAACCTTTAATTCGACAATAACTCAAAAACCGTGCCACTATTTATTACTGTTATCATGTTAAGTTGGTTTGGTACCTCTTGACCTGGTCTACCTCCAGTGTCACTGTGACATGTCATTTATGGGACACCCTGTATATTTGTCCATTATAAATAAATAACCATCTATTTAGCTACCATGTCACAGGCCGCAATGCTATTCAACATGTCGTTTTGAAACTGATAGTTTGGTAATGACATTAAGTGTCGCAAAAGAGGTGCTATATTACGGCAGTCGTTTTGTCATGTCCCCTTCTGTTTCCAGGCCAATCAGTTTCTACTCGTACTAGTATAGTTAGATATCTAGCTAGTTCTAGGTACTATAAATTCATTCATAAATGAACGCGTGTACCTACAGTCATCGGCAATAATATCTTACGCTGCGAAGGCAGTAAAAATATGTGACACGTTCTTATCAGTCAGTTAGTACCTACAGCTACAACTAAGATTGTGTCAGATATTTTTGCGGCCTTCACAGCGCAACATACTATTGCCGGTGACTGTACACTTTAGTGTGGATATACACAAACCCAATACGTTTGTGATATCAGCATGCGTCGCGAGCACCGCCGAGAATAACGCCGCCGTCCGTATCATAATTTTGCTGGGTCGTTGGTATTCAAATATCGTTTGCTCGTTTATTTCTCAATGGCTCGGACTATACGAGCATTTTATAACGGTCCTCATTGTATATTTCGCGTACATACTATGAGCCTTTTAACCATAAATCTAAAAGCGTAATTCTATGCGTGTGCCTTCGCTTGAAATGGCTTTTTATCAGTCGATTCCGCGTATTAAGTTAAAGGAAACGTGTCATTATTTTTACGAAACGGTACTCGATCGTAGCTTTGTAATAAACTAATAAGTTTAAATATATTGTAAGTATTCCAAGAGCGGTATTCAGATTTTAAAATCTTGATCTGTTATGGTTATGATACGATCACTCATTGGCTCGCATGAAACCCCCAACCAGTCATGTCATTAGGGTAGGGCTGCCATCCGTCCTGATTTTTCCAGATTTGTCTTAGTTTAGAGCCCGTCCGAGGAGCGTCCTGGAAGGGACTATCCGAGAAAACCCGGACATTTTTGGGTTCAGTTCAACCCCTAACAAAATAATATATTAGTTTTGGGCCGTTCTCCCTTTTTAGCGACAATGAGCTGTCTCCACGCCGCAAACTGTCTGATCTATTTCTTTTTTTTGGTAGTAAGTAAATGCCCAACATTTTGAATTACCCTATCTGTACAGTATACTTGGTTTTTCCCTGGTTGGGGACTGTAAACTTATCTACATTATTTAACTAAAACACCGTGACAGAGTTGTCAATCGGAAGGCTTCCTTCGCTGAAAAGGGCCACTCTGTCACGGTGTTTTCTAGAAAACCACTGAAAAGAAAACCTACCGACATGAAAAGAACTATCAAAATAAGTAGGTAGTCTACTTCAAACACATATCTTTGTTTTTTTATACATAATTTCTACCGTTATCATTTAAATTGAACAAATCCGAAAAATCAAGAAAATCGCGTCTCAAAGTCGGTAAAAAAAGAGGACGGCCCTTTAATAATATAAAATTGTTTTTTTAGTGTCCGGGGCGAAAACGCGATTTCAATTAAACGTCCGGGATTTTTAACTTTTTGCCCGATTTGGGCAATGTACGTGATGGCAACCCTACATTGGGGGCACACGAGATGCACTGCGACTTGTATTAAGGTTATAAATTTACGATAACCAGTTCGAGTTTTTAAAATTAGAATAGAACAGGCCTATTTATGTTGCCGTTTTGGACGGCTAGCGAAAGTGCCAATATTTTTTTTTTGTAAACAGAGGCAACGGCAAGCTGGCGACATGGGGCTGTATCACCGGCTTCATGGTGATGATGTGCTTGGACGTGGGGCTCGGCTAACGGCCCGCGACTCCCTTCGTGCCTTCTCACCGCGACCACGACTTCCAGACAAACAACGTAAGGCGTAAATAATGCCAAAAACACACCGGGAATGTATACATGCCAAAGACATGGAAACACAGCCTAATGATAAGTGAATTAGCACTACTCCGATTGCGTGGATTTATTTAAACCTCTTAGGACCCCATGCACCAGCCGGGGTTAAACAACTAACCCGGGCTAAGATTACGGATTAAGTAATCTATTGTTTCGAAATCCAAGCTTACTAGACGTTTATTTTTGAGAGCGAATACTATTTTGGTGGAAACACTTATCAATTACTGGGGACTGACCGCAAACTATGAATATGGATAACATCTAAAAATCTAAAAAAAACCCGGCCAAGTGCGAGTTGGACTCGCACAGGAAGGCTTCCGTAACATTATTTACAAAAAACTCCCATGTTTTTAATTTTTTTATTTTATATAATTTTTTGAATTTGTTGTTATACCGGCAACATGTTTTAGCTACATCATCTGTGAAAATTTCAACTATATGAATCTAACTATAACGGTTCATCAGATACAGTCTGGTGACAGACAGATGGACAGACTTGAGTACGGAACCCTAAAATCGTTCGTGGTTCGCGGTGGGCCCTCTGATTTGCGTGCTTTTGGCTAAACCCTGTGCTTTTTTATTGTCTTTCGCTTTACGCCGGCAACTGCAGATGCCCTAACATCCAAATAACATGGCCGGGCGTTGCATTGTTAAATGATTAGTTCAAATATTAGTTATAGTATTTCTAATTTATATCCTGTGCTTATTTTCTGAATACATTTAGCGAATTATCCTTTTTGCTCCTGTTGGTAACTACATTGTACAGTAAGCAATTTCATTCATTGGCTAACATTCGCTTATAAAGACACATTTAAAATATTTCTGTTGTAATATCGGTTAAATACCTACTATCAGGTTTTTTGTACTCATAGGTTAATAGATAAAAAATATAAAACAGGCGCCGAAAGCTGAATAAAGAACGAATAAGAAAAAAAAATCCACCTTATAAATAATATGTACACACGCGTTTATAAGTGCATGGCCAATTTATGAATAAATTCATTAATAATCTGCCCATGCAATTTTGAACGCGATAGTACATAGATTATGATCCGCAGTGGGCAATAACCGGCTGAAAACGCAGGTGTACTTATGATGAAATATTTACATAATGAATAAGGTAAGTAACGTCTTGATTTTTAACCCGCAGAAGTCAAATAATAGAACAAATGAACTATTTTAATGCAGTTTGGAAATAATTATGTAGTTTGTTTTATAAGCCGCTACTTACTTGATAAAATCATAAAATGTAAATTATTTCATGGATCTAATGTTTTTCAGCTAAAGAAATATACAAAAAGAAGATATTCCTTGTAAATATGTACGTTTAAATAATGTTATCTAATTAAGGTACTGCCAACTATTGATATCAATTAATAAGTAAATTTAAGAGCGCCTTTAGTATGCCGTTTTATTACGCGAAATGTGAGCCGCATCACGTTATCAAGAGCTGACTTTACTTCCGAGTAATCTAAATAGGTGATTCCCATAGTAATTTGACCTAAAATAACTGTCGATAAAGTGTAAACAAGTTATTTGTCACACTAGGTATAAAATGGACTCAATGGATATCTATCGTATTTGAAAAGTGGTACAAAAATCTCGAAATGAGAGGCATACGGTTGGATCTGTGAGCATGAGGTATATCAACATTCGACCTTGTGTTAAAAGCATAAGGTTAAATTTACAAGCCTCCAAGAATATCTAGATCGGACCTTATGACTTTCATAACCCACTTGAAAGCTTTGAGCGGAGTGAGCGCGAACGGAGAGGGCATGAAAAATCGGCGTGTCATGAAATATAGGTTTTCTCCTCGCGACTCTTTCTCTGTTAATATCTACTGGTTCTGTGGATATATCTTGAAGATTTATCCCGAATATTTGTGACACTTGTGACTATATCCATGTTTAGGCACTTAACTGCGATGTGAACGACCTTTTATCCCAGTTTCAAATAAATCAACTCCTTAATTATCCTTACTTTTTCCACTTTTTCCTCGTACATGTTTAATCTCGGTACTCAATATCGTCCTGATAAATTAAAAAACTATTGAAATACTTTTTTTGGTAATATTAATCAGTATTTTTCTAATTACAGTCCGATATTTTAGATAGGGTAGGGAGGGGCATGTTGTGCAGGTGGATACGTTGGGCAATCGAAATATCTCGTAAACTACACACGCGGCGTGGTAACACCTAAGGGCCCCAAGTGAGGGGAATATATTTCGCTAATATCATTTGCCATGCGGCGCAGGAGTTGGTGACAGGTATCGTTTCTTTTTTTTGCGCTCAAGAGTAAAAAAACTTGATCGAAGTATTAATCTTCTAATTTCGTTAAAACAGATATCTCGAAAGTCTGGTACTTAAATGCTTTTACTTAATAAATTGAAGCGTCTATTGATTTTTATTCGCTATCTGAATATTACTCATTTAGTTTAGCCGTCAATTTTCCTGCTTAATTTACCCCATACCTATGCTCAACTTATCTCACTATAGGGATACGTATGTACGGATTTTTATTGCCAGATAAATTTCGGAGTAATAGAAGTACGTTTCATCTCTCTAGCGCAAACCATAGGGCTATAATTGCAAAATTGATCAATGTGCCCCGCTCTACTAGCATTTGTAATTTTTTTTTCAAAGAGGTCGTTTACGAATGGTCATTTAAGTGGATGCTGTTAGTACATTATGTAAATTATGTTGCAGGATGGAATGGTGAGTATCCAAGATTTATATGATAATGACAATGGCATGTATACGAAGTAAGAGGGGGCATTCGACATCGGCCAGTCGCTGTGTCAAAGTCGTTTCGAATGCTTCCTTATAGGTACTGCGCTATTACTGCAGAACGCTTGTTCCAAGCTCTTCTTTTATTGCCATATTAACCCGCCGACCTCGGCACCAATAATGGACAAAAGCCAATGATGGACATTCTTATTTTGAAAACTGTTTTGCGTTCAGGTTACTCATGCAATAATTTTACATAATAAGTACCATTCAACATCTGACCAATACTAGTACAGTACCGTTACCTTAGTGGCGTTTGGCAAAAAATATGTTCTTAGGAATTCAGCATGAAAGTAGACTTTTAAAGATTTTATGTATTTTTAAATAATTAGGCTCTTAATGTGTGCACAACAGTCGATGAGACTAAATTATGAAAGACAATATTGTTAACTATTAAGATTTATTTGTATAAATTACAATCGCACAGATATATTAGTTGATGTTATTGCATTTGACTAGCCGCGTGCTCATTTAATTTTAAGTAAGTTTTAATTGTGTTGATAAGAGAACTTATTTTCATTCCGACTGTAGGTCAAAGGAAGCATTTATTTCGAATCCGGAAAAGTACATAATTATGTTTAGTTGGCATTATCCAAAGCATCATGAAACTTGTGAGTTGAAATTCCTTTATATAGATAATTAGGGTGGCGTCTTATCTGTGGACATTGCCAAAGTTAACAATATTGAATGAAATCTATTTTTGGTTGTCTTATAACAGTTCCTTTTACATAAATCCTTAAGAAAACCATAACTTGCATTGTCCACAGGAGAGACAAATTTCGCGTGAACAGTATATTATGATCCATTCGTTTTACTATAGTCTATTTAGCTTTCTTGTGAATATAATAAACAAAAACTAGGCCTCTTTATCATTTGGCCAATGAAATCCTACATTTTGTTTGATAATTTGTTTTCAATATCTATTTGGAATAGACTATAAGTATGATCGTGGTTGTTCTTAGGGCTTAATATGCCACATTGTCGATTGTCAACAAGGTGCTAAATGACAAATGACCAAGTGGTAACTTTTACCTGAGAACGTTTTTAAGCATTCGCTATTAAAAATATCAAAATAGTCCAGTAGTTTACCTTCAGAATAAACAAGTACCTATGTAATTCAGAAAGACGAATTTAATGTGTACATAAGTAATTATGTACCATATGGTATTCTTTTTGTTATTTTAATTTTAAAATACATTATGAAATGCAGCATGATATGTAGTTTTATTTAAATGTACTTTTCAGTCCTCCGGCCGGTAAGCGCCACTTTACGCAAAACTAAATTGCCGCCTGCCGGCTCCGTCGGGCTGAAAAATAGTATACAAACCTCGGCCGGTAAATGGGAAAGCCTCGGATCACATGTTAGTCGACCTCGGCTTCGCCTCGGCCGACAATTACATGGAATCCGAGGATTTCCCACTTAAACGGCCTTGGTATGTAATGTACTATTTGTTTCTTTAAAAAATATGTTATATACCTCTATATTTCCGACCAAGTATCAACTTTTTTACGCTTTGATATTCTTCCTTGGGCCTGAATCGTGATAACGCTCTTTTTAGGGTTCCGTCCGTACCTCAAAAGGAAAAACGGAACCCTTATAGGATCACTTTTTTGTCCGTCTGTCCGTTAAGACCCTTTATTCCCCATATCTCGGGAGTAGGTGGAGAGGTATCGAGTTGAAATTTAAACTATTTACTAAAGTCTACGGTCCCTTGAAACCGTATTCCGCGTTTTCCGAAATTCATCCCCTAGGGATAAAAAAGGGGGTTGAAAGTTCGATAAGATGTTAATCATTATTCAGGTTGCAGATTTAAAACTTCGTTTATAGACTCCACAAGAAAAGTATATTTACCGTTTTTCGAAATTCATCCCCTAAGGGATAAAAAAGGGGTTGAAACTTTATATGAGGTGTGAATAATTTTTCAGGTTGTAGACTTGGAAACTTCGTTTAATACTTTCTGATAATATATAAGAAAACCGTATTCCGCGTTTTCCGAAATTCATCCCCTAAGGGATAAAAAAGGGGGTAAGGGGGGATTTTTAACCATTTTTATGATGTACGGAACCCTCGGTGGGCGAGTCTGACTCGCACTTGGCCGGTTTTTTATTTAAGTTTATACATAATTCTTTTATCGAAGGGTAATTAAGCCTTTTGAAGGGTATTTGCTATAAACTCATACACATATACATAAAACATATATTTATATATATTTAAGTAATTGATTCCCTAAATGTCGAAGGGGTGTGCGGCTCTGGGCCGCCTTCGGTTTTGAGAACGATCGAGTCCAAAGTTTTCCAGGGTGATCTCAGGGGTGCGGTACGGGTGCTGAAGTCGGACGATGGGGTGGCTCCCTGAAACCCTTGCCGGCTTGCTGTGAAAACACCCAGCCCCATCCCGTACTTTGATTTTTCCACCAGAACCGGACAAATCCTGCCACGCTCTTACTGTGAGGCCGAACGAGGCTGCACAAGCCCTGGGCTCCTTTAACAGCGGTTCAGCGGCAGGTTTGGGCGGTATTCGCTCTTCACATGTGAAGGAACTCACCTGTCTCACCTCAGCAAATCATGGGTTTCTCCTTTTAGCACGGCTAAGTAGTAACATCAACAATAGGATAAAGTGGGTAATACGTTATTACATATTTTGCTTAAGTCCTTCTTAATTAATATATTTTAATCAATTCCTTTTCCGCGAATCGGGTTATCTGCAGGAAACCGGCTCCTATTAATAATTCTTGGACTATGGGAAACCACCATGATAATTGCATTCCGCTAAGATTATATTTCAGGTTGCGAGGCTGTAAGGTTTTAAATTTATAAAGTTTGGATAAAATAGGCAAATTTTTTTACTCGGGATGGGTAAAAAATTTTCTTAAAATACAACCCTGGATTATTCAAAACTTCAGAATACTACTTTATTAAAGGTATCTTATCTTAGTGAGGCGTGTTAAAAGCTGGGATCAAAGCCCCCATTGGACTGGTTCGTACAAGGTTTTTACTCTAGTAGACGATAATAAAATATTTGCACTCACATTTACGCTGTTCTCGAAAATTTAAATGATTGTGTTCTAGGGGTGAACCTGGTATATTGTAGTATAAAATGGTGTAGGGTGGTAGTCGGTTATAAATGCTCATAGAATCGTAGAACTAGTAAAACTGTGCTATCTTATTATCTTTGAAAACTATTAATAATGCGGTGTCTAATGACGTAGCGTTGAAAATGCCGGATAAAAATCAAATGTTTATTTCATGATTTTTTGGAACTTTAGTTTAGCACTCTTTCCAATTATTTCAATTGTTTCTTTCTCGATGTAGTGGATGTAACCCCTTTGTAGGTGTAAATTACACCTAACATACATTCATTTGGAGTTTAAAATTAGAGCTGAAACTTTTATTGTTTTTTTTTCAAAGCGTCCGAAAAAAACGTATTTTTACCAGACTTTTTCAAATCTACTGTGGTGTCGCCAAATTGATTTATTGTTTAATAAAGTACCCCGTTAGTTTGATTCCACTTTATATAAATATATGAGGAAGAAATATATGAGGAAGGAAGTTGAAATATTGTGGAGATAACAGTCTCGTAGACCAGGAACTGTTGATATTTTAGAGCTATTTAAAAATAAAGAGCTATGAAAAGTCCTCCTCCATAAGGATATTTTTTTCCAAGCTTAAAAATTTATTCATGTAAATTTATAGAAAAATAAAACATCATTTAGAGGTACGAGAGTTAAAATTCATTTAGAGGTCGCTCAAAACGAAGCAACTTTTCAGTACAAATAATTGAAACAAAAATAAGGCATGTATTAATTAAATAGGAAAACGTTTTTCATGGCTTTTTGTACAGCATTTGTAGTTGTAAGTAGTTTAAAAGCAATAATTTTGTTTAGTCAGTTAGAGGTATTTTTTGAATGATATTTTTTTTTTATGCTATAGGGGGCAAACGAGCAAACGAATCGCCTGATGGTAAGCGATTAACGTCGTCCATGGACACCCGCAACACCAGAGGTGTCGATATCACTTACAAACAACAAAAAAATCTGAGTAATCACTAAATCATTAGCAAATGAGTCCAAATTTTCATAATAGAATAAAAGAAGCATTGTAGTTACAAAGTTGGACCACGCTAATACCTAATGTGAATAAATTATTGGTAATCATTAATTATATGGGTACATACTTACATACAAAAACTCACACCTGTGTTCCCAAAAGGGGTAGATAACACATGTAACTGCTCAGTTTTAGTGCCACATTTAACTATTAGGAGCCAGCCAACTAAAGGATGACTCACACTAGAACGGGCCGGGACATGACCGCGCCGGACTAACCTCTGAGCTGTCACGTGATTATTTATATAGAAATTGACAGATCGTCCCGTCCCGTTCTCGTATGAGTCATCGTTGACCCGGAGATTGGCGTTGTTTTTTAATGGAATTTGACAGCTCAACGTCGGGTTAGCGACTAACCCTGGGTGGTGAAAGTGGGGCTAAGGTAGAGCATGGATACCGGTTTTCGATAATATCGAAATTTCGATAATATCGGACTATTTTCCGATATTTTTTTACCGGTATTGAATTTCTCAAATACCGGTATTTTCGATATTTTCGATATTAACATTATGCTTAAAAAAAATACGTTTTTAAAAGGCCACAGTGGTAAAATTGTTATTATTCAGACATCTACATCTCAATATATACAACTAGGTATCTGATATTCACATAGGTACATACAATTTCAACATATTTCCTTCAAACTGGTAAACATGAAAACATGATTTTTAACCAAAGCCTCGATAAGAACGTCGTAACCCTTGAATTTATAAACATGCTTCTTAGTTAAATAGTAAATCCTAAATCTGGTAAAAAAAATATCTACAAAAAATGTTGTTTAGTTGTAAACAGCAATTATCTGATTAAGCGGTTTATTTTGCCGCGCCCGCATACTATCGCCTTTAAACTTTTCACTAGATCCTGCAATTAGATCTATTCCGCTCTCTTTTGCTCAATCATGTGGACTCTTAAATGTTACTGATTTGGGTTTTTTTCTTAGCGTCACTTTATGTGTCCTACTGCTGGGCAAAAACCGAAATACCTGTCCCCTTGATCTCCACCGCTCCCGATTTTGTGCTTCCCCTGGCCAGTTCTTAAAAAATGTATCCATGTCGTCCCGCCATCTCCGTCTAGGCCTGCCCGTCCACGTTTATTTTGCGGAATCCACTTGGTGGCAATACTTGCCCAAGTAGCCCACCTGTCCGGATTCATGCGGTAGACGTGGCCTGCCCACTCCCATTTGAGCCTAGCAACTTTTTCGCCAACGTCAGCAATGCGGGTTTTTTGAGTGGAGAATGCGATCGGTTCTCTTGATACCTAAAATGCTGCGCTCCATAGCCCGCTAGCAAGTCTTCAATTTGGACTTCTGAATCTCTGTGAGCGACTAGGTTTTTGCACCGTAGGTTAGGACATGCAGAATACACTTGTCGACGAGTTTTCGGTTTAGTGACAATGGAAGGTTACCCTTCATTAGCTCTTTCATGGACCAGTAGCTTTTTCAGGCGTTATCGACCCATCGTTCGACTTCTTAGTCTTGCCTGTTGCTAAAAGAGACTAGCTGGCGCAATAAGATATGCTCGTTAATATAGTGTATACTGTGTATAGTCTCGATAGGCGGCACCAAGTTGACCAACCTTCGTTATGCAGGCGACACAACGCTCCTACCTACCACCGAAGCCGAAATGCATACACTCCTGCGTAGGATGGAGACGATTAGTTTGGAGTTGGGACTCAAAATAAACCACGCTAAAACCAAGCTGATGGTGGTAGACCGTGCTAGCAAGCTTCAATTCCTCGGTGTTCCCGGTCTCGAAACAGTGAAAGATTTCATTTGTTAGCTCCCAAACATTAGCGATTCTGGCTCGTGTGAAAAAGAAATAAGGAGACGGATAGGGATGGCTAAAGCGGCGATGTCGCAGCTCCATAAAATATGGAAGGACCGTAACATCAGACGCAGGTCTAAGGTCAACCTGGTGAACACCCTCGTCTTCTCCATATTCGGTTACGGAGCGGAAACATAGACGTTGAAGAAAGCAGATAGGAATCGAATTGATGCCTTCGAGATGTGGTGCTGGAGAAAAATGTTGCAGATTCCGTGGACAGCATTCCGCACCAACGAGTCGATTCTTCGCGAACTGCAAATAAAAACCTGTCTCTCCACCATATGTCTGCGAAGAACATTGGAATTTTTCGGTCATATTGCCAGAAAAGATGGGCATAACCTGGAACAGCTCATGGTTACTGGAAAGGTCGACGGGAAGCGCCCCAGGGGCCGATCACTACTGAGATGGTCTGACCAAATTCGCTCAACTCTGGACACCAACCTTCACAACGCTCTCCGTGCAGCCAAGAACAGAATAAAGTCGCGAAATACTGTCAGACGCATGATAACCCAGCAACGGGAGAATCACGACCCTCAGTAATGAGGACACCGACTCGAGGAGGAGGTGTATAGTCTACTCGTCTACATCGACCCTACGTTTCGTGCTGTTGGTCATCACCTTAGTCCAACTTTAAAGCTTATATTATTAGCTTATATTGAATGTACACGGTAATTTTTTCAATGATCTGGTCGAGTATGTGAAGATGTGTCGGTAGTGGAAAATGCAGGGCGGAAACCAGCTTAAACTGAAGGTTGGTGTCGGTAATGTTTTTATTAATTCTCAAATAAATATAGCAGTATTACATGTAAATACTGCGTTGACTTTTTGTTCTATATACTTAACTTTTTTAGCATTTAATTATGATTTATTAGTTTATTTGAAAATTAAGTTGAAATAATTAATAATGGTGTATTATAATATAAGTTATATAAGTAACCCATCATAATAAATGTAAATTTTGTATGAATATGCTGGTTTTTTTAAAGTTATTTGCTTTTTCTCCTCCAATATCGAAAAAATATCGAAAATATCGAAATTATCGAAAAACCGGTACTAGAAATTTCAATATCGAAAAAATACCGGTATTGCAAAAAGGCTCCGATATTCCATGCTCTACGGCTAAGGGGTTTAAAGATAACAAAATTATGCTATTGCAGTTAATTTGGTAACTCATCACCCACAACACACTTGAACCCGATATCCCACACCTGACTTCTAAGACACCACGGTAGTGAAATTATTAACCCGTCTCCATACGGGAAAACTATAAGGAAAACTAGAGTATATGTGCGCCTTTTATACGATGTCAATTATCTGTGATTTTCAGTTAATAGTATAGATAGGTACTTTCACCGCGCAGCTGTGCTACGGCGTAGCACGATATAACTGCTCGACCACGTATAATAGCAGTAACAGCCATTGAAAAAATATTCAAATTTGGAAATTATAGCTCAAAATAACTTGAATTCATTTGTTAATTAATGTCCGGCTGTTATGTGCTAAGAGCGTAGACGCACCAGTGCTCGACGCCGCACCCGATCAATCGACATGGCCACTTAGGAACCCTTATAGTTTCGCCAAGTCTGTCTGTCTGTCCGTCCGTCCGTCCGCGGATAATCTCAGTGACTGTAAGTACTTACTAGAAAGCTGTAATTTTGTACGAATATGTATATCGGTCACGCTAACAAAGTGGTAAAATAAAAAGTGGTTATAATTTTTTTTTAGGGTAGGTACCCACGTAAAGTGGGGGTGATATTTTTTTTCGTTTCAACCAGAGTGTGAAATACCATTCGATAGGTATTTAAAAAATAATGAGGTAGAAAACCCTCATTATTTTTTAAATACCTATTTCTAAAACAGTTTCTGATAAAGTTAATATTTTCGGAAATAACCGCTCCAGAAGTTTAAAAAAATGTGTCCACCTAGGACGAGAGGAGAGGAGTTGATGGGGTCGGGACGCCGGGACGGGTGTGATCAAAAGTATCATTGAATTGTTAATTATTATAAGTATATTGAGCATGGTATCAATTAATACGCTTTTTAAGGTTGCCTATTGTGACGGACGGTAAACTACGGAACCCTACACTGAGCATGGCCCGACATGCTCTTAGCCGGTTTTCTGTTTTAAACCTGACGTCGCACGCAGTCGGGAGCGGCTTATGTTGGCGAAGCCGATTTGGCCTCTTTTTCCACGTGAGGTACATACACTTTATGGTTCTATCTCCATATAGTTATGTCGGTATTAGGCTAATTAAATTCAACACAAGTCTGTGCAGAAAGAACAGTCATGCAAAATTTAGGTAATAGGTATATTCTTGATTGAAACCTTCATACTTTCCTATAACAGTTATGACATATATACGTTCAGTATAGGCACGAAATAATTCCAAAATGACATAGGATGCGCTTTGATTTAAGAAAAAACATCTTAAGCGAGAAAACTTCTCCTTGATATACTAAAATAATAAAACCAAGTTAAATCAATTTTCCAAGGTAGAAAACCGTTCAGCCAAAGAACTTGAATGAATCCGTTGGCGCGATATGTTAACTGTGTGAAAACAACATAGTTTTAAACTTACATACCTACCAACAATATGATCTAATGGTCTTCTGCCTGCTGTGCTTACATTACAAGCCCTTAATAATAACTTAACCTCACTAACTTAAGGAGCCCATAGAATGATTATAATATGCTTAAACGAAGTCGTGGATCGCGCGGGTGAGTACCATTTATATTACTTACATAGTTTTGGCTACGGCTGTGGTATGTCCTCATATCCACGCTGCGGCGGCTTCTTGGTATTCCGATACAAATAGGCATTCGGGCGCATGCCGGCACCCCGCGGAGCGAGGCGCCACCTAATCATAACTCTATGCTCCGTGAAAAAGCATATATAGCTTGTACAGACGCCACAGAGCGGTAAAGGTGTTCAAAAGTATCTGAATATAAGCCTAAACGTTTAGAAATAGCCGCGTTCGATAGTGTTTTTCATCTTGCTGCCAGCAGCTCGGAACCAGCAATACCTATGTATACACGGGATAGGTACGTAGAATTCATGATAAGCACACAGAGCTTGACCTTATGTACGCGACGCCCACTGGGCATCTCATATATGAGGAGGTTACCTCGACACGAAGAAGAAGAAGTTAAGGTGCATGTTGAGATATTTACCTTAACCGCTCTGATATATCTTATGATGTAAGACTGTAAGTTGCTTGGAAAGTGCAAATCCGATCCTTTTCCAACGATGGGCCTGTGATAAGCATGGTCGGCGGGGGTGAGCTATTCTCCTAATTATATGACGTATGTCATGTCAATTTATAAGGTGGCTAAATGGCTCACCCCGCCGACCTCCGGTGATAATGCGCCTCATTTTTTTAACCTAGTCATGAGAACATATCAATATAATGTTTACCTGACTAACGGAGAAGGCCGCCGCCTTAATTACTTATTTTTAAGCCCAGTCATGAGAAAATGTATACTGTTTAGGTTATGATTAAAGGTGTGATTTGTTCGTATAGTGCTTGTTTGTGTTTCAATTTGTTTTGTAAGGTAAGTACGTCTTGTAAGGTAAGTAGGTACGTCTTGTAGAATTAAGTATCTACTTAAAGTCCGACTAAGCTTTCAGTTCTTTAAAATAAATGGCTTCTGTCCAATGAAGGACAATTTCGCCAGTGTCAAAGTTTGGTTAACACGACTAAGCTTTAAGTTTGCATAGATTTTGATAGCACTGACTGAAAGTGTTACTTAACGTCATAGCATCGTAGATGTTTGACGTTTAAAATAACACTTTACATGTTTGACAATTTGTTTACTTGGAAGAGATGATGTTGTCTGAATCTATTAGACCAACAAATTTTCCCTGACGGTATGGAGACGATATAGAATGAGAGGCTGTTTTTTTTTGTTTGCTAACATGATCCCATTATATAATTTTACACAGTATATAGGTTATTGTTTTTTCAGGATGCTACTCCAATCACGAAGCTATAGCTTCTGCAAAGGATCCTGTGAATCTAATTGCAGTGTAAAGTCACTGTGACAGTGTCCAAATTCCAACGATGCAGTGACGGAAGGTACTGTTCTGCAGGTAGCGACTGTTCATGTTTCTCTTTCTAATAACATATTATAACCTACCGTCGATAAATAAATAAATAATAAATAAGATAAATATTGTGGGATAATTTTACACAAATCGACCTAGTCCCACGGTAAGCTCAATAAGGCTTGTGTTGTGGGTACTAGACGGCGGTATATATAATAGATACTTAGAGTTAAATACATGGAGAACATCCATAACTCAGGAACAAATATTAGTGATAAACTTCCCTAAAAAAATAAAAAAATAAAATTTCCCTTGCTCAATCCTTACTCCTCCCAATATTGGATTATGCGGACATCTCTTACCTAGATCTGACGGAAGAACAACTCGAAAAGCTGTAGAGAATTCAGAATGTTTGTATCCGATTTGTTTTTGGTTTGCGTAAATATGACCATGTGTCACGTTTTCGGTCCCAGCTACAATGGCTTCCAATACGTTATAGGCGTAAATTTCACCTGCTTTCTTTCTTGTTTGGAATTCTTTTTAACCCTGCAACGCCCCGCTATCTCAAAGAGCGCTTCAAATACGTTACCTCTTCAAGGTGTGCTAAAAATTTGCTTCTATCTGTCCCGTCTTCTTGTTTAAAATTCTACTCAAAATCTTTCACTTTTCAGGCTGTGCTCCTGTGGAATTCTTTACCCACTGATGTTAGGTATGCTCAGTCCCTTTTTGCTTTTAAAGATAAATTAAAAAAGTATTATTTGTCCCTTTCATAGTTCCGTGTGTGCTATAACCTTGTCCATTATTATTTGCTGTACTGCTGTTTAGTATATTTGTATGTACGTATGTATATAAGTATGCTTCTATGTATGTTTACATTATAATTTAGTATATGTAAGTTTATGCCTTAGTGTTATATGTATTTAACTTACTGATTTCTCGGTATATGTTCCTACTTAGTCCGTAACTTAAATCGCTTCACCTACTTATATTATATTATTTTATTTCTCTAAATTTCTCCACCACCCAAAGGTTGTCTGGAAGAGATCGCTTCTTAGCGATAAGACCGCCTGTTGTGTGCCAAATATTTTTTATCTTGTACAACAGTTTTCTTTGTATGTGCCTTTATCATTATTGGTGAGCAATAAAGAATATTATTATATTATTATTATAAACATACAAATAAATGCCCTGACCAGGATTCAAACCCGGGACCTCCTTCTTCGTAGGCAGAGTCACTACAAATGTTGTTCAGTATGAGCACTACAACCTACGATTAAATTGTTTGCTCCTGTTGTAGGCCACACCCGGTGTATAGCGGCGGATCGTGCGCTTTGCTTGTTACCTGCTATAAAAAATGAATTGATTAGCTAACACTAAATTTCATATAAAGTCAACGCGTAACAAATGGGACACAATCACAGTCAAGATTTCCCAGAAACAGGTGACTGTTCACCTCTAGCTGCATTGTGATAAGGTCCAAATATGTATGTCGATCTATTTACTACACGTCACACAACCTCATTTCCATTGATTCGCGTTGACAGCTCCGAGGTGGTCAAAGGGCGCGGGTTGAGTAGGGTTGCCATGCTTTATACCACTGAAATATTTTACTTTTCTGACAATAAACTACTTAGTAAGTTTGTCATGAAATAAAGTGGTGTGTAGCTTTGTTTCTTAATTACAAGTAAAATAAAATAACAAGGGCGCTTTCAATGTGGCGTGTTACTTAATTACAAAAACTTAATCTGAGCACCACACACTAACACAGTCCACGTGGTCTTCTCTGTGTTACGCTAAAGAGCTTTTGCCGATCTGGAAGTTCTGAAGGACTGTTGCTCCCGCCTAACTTAGGACTTTAGGAGTTAGTAGATACCACTTAGAGCTACGGATGAGATGCGGGTGTAGGTAGTTAGGTACGTTATAGACGTTATAGTAGAGGTGCTTCTGTACGCATGGGCCAATCGTATTAATGAGCTCACGGAGGCTACCTACATTTAGGTTTTTGGTGATACTCAGATAGATTGAATCATCCCTAGTTACTTACTTTGAACCCGGTCCAATTACAATCCAAAATACATTTGATGTACTCACTTATCTAACTTAATTGCAGATAAGATATAAAAATAGGAAGTGTGTTTAACAATTGGTGAGTACTTAAGTAAGTACCTGCCTTCATCTAAAATCAACGTGTTCATCACATAATCAAAGTGGATTAATGTAGGAGATGACTTGTTTTCGGGAACTTTTAAACTATTCCCGAAATCTCTATTCAAAAAATGGTAACCCCGCCGCGGGGTGACGTCGCCCCCCGGCTGCAGTCGGCGACCGGCGCCCGCGCCCCGCGCACGTTGCACCGTTGCACGCGCATCGAAAAACCCGCGAAACGCTCGCGCACAACATCACAACTAAACCACCCGCCCGCCCAATCTCAATCTCTATGCGCACGACTGATGGTTCACAATGCAACGCAGCAACACAAACTTACCGCCCGTCTAATCTCGACTTTATGCGCGCGCGTAACGGCCCATATTACAACGCGCGTCTTAATGCACTTTCAAAATAATGCAGCTACGTATTGAAAAGAAAAGAACAGCGAAACGCCAAGTAAGCTCAATTGTTAATTATTCGTTTTGTTGTAAGAATAGATTTAACTAGTGTGATGGTTCTTTTGATTGCACTTTCAAATCTTAATTAAAACAACTAGTAGGTATGCCACACTACATATTTGCTTATAAGCATGTTATTTATGGCTAAACTTATTCTTAATTTGAATAGTTCAAAAGGCAAATTGACACGTTTAAAACGGGTGGTCTACGCCCATCTGCAGCACGTGGTTCACGCGGTTGGTAGGTAATGTACATAGGTAATACCTATACTTACCTATCTACTTATACCCGTATTAGTTACGAATGACTGCAACATAGAGCTGTTTTGTATGACCTATAGGTACAGTCCAGTGCAAAAATATGTATCGACAAAATCGTCCCATAAATATGTTACTACACTCTTATTACGTCGGAATAAGATGTCATGGTCTTTCTCCGGGACCACGGGGACAATGTCGCTCTTGAAACGTCGGAGGTTTGTTTTCAAAGTTTGTACACGATTAAGCCCCGTTTTAGTAAATTTATAATAAGATGTTATGGGACTTATTTTTTAGTAAAACGTGTCCACCTATATTATTATACTTGACTTTGTATCGTCCTGTCCTGGTTCATGTTTCTCATATACTTAATGTAAGCTATGCATGGCCTCTGCAACTGAATTGTTATTGTGTTTTGTCTTAAATCCGTATTCACGGCGCTCTTATCTTATTAAGGCTGCGTTTTACCAAATTTTTATTCAGAGAATAACGCTTACTCTCAGATAGTAACGTCAAACTACTATGGGATTTTGACATTAGTATCCAAGCTCTTGGTTAAAAAGTTTGGTCAAATCCAGCCTAAGTAAGTATACCAAGGTAATACTCGTAGGACTGAGACGTACCTACCTATGTTACCGTTAAATCAATCGCTTTAAGTATACTTAAGTAAAACGGTCCGGAGAGACACAACATTTTTTAAATAAAATTATTTCGGATACACTTGACTCTAAAAGTGTCTGGGTTTTCCCCTGACTCTTGAAAAACCCCACCTGGTTGCAACCCCACCATTAACCCAGGGAAACCAAGACGAATAGTGCCCTAACACACGATATTCTACAGTACTTGTGATCCCATAAATACCTACTCACTTAGACACTTGCCTCTATTTAATATCATAGACCATAGTAATCTTTGTTTTCTTTCATACTGATTATCATTTCAGTTGAATATATTTTTGTTTGTCCATTTTTTTGGCAGAATCAAAAACAGTTTAATAAACACATTTAATTTTTTTTATGAATAAATGGATAAGTTTCGTGTTAGAATGGCATGAGTAAGTAGGTACATAAACTACAATTACTACCAACTATGTAGTAGTATCATAATTACGAACAAGATTTATATTCAGTGTCTTTCTGATAGTGCCGATAAAATTTAATACGTAACAAAATCTCGCATCATTAATGCAAGAATGCACAACTGCTGTTTGTTTTTAAGCGATAATAGACTTTAAAATTAGTGGGTTAGAGTTGAGTTTCGGTTGGGGTAAGTTAAAGTTGAATTGAGTCGCAATTCCGCGGCGCGCGCTGCGTCCGCGCACACCTGCCAGTCACGCTGGATTTGCGCCCCCACTTACTTATTTTAAATTGAAATTAACAGTCACTATTTTATAACGTTCCCCTCAATGTTTGTATTTGATTACAATCCTAATAAAGTAAGGTGTCTATAAAACCAAATTCAACTTGAAATACGGGCTCCTACTGATACAAAAAATCACTAAGTGTATTCATTCCCTACAATAATACTCTTTTAGAGAACATGTTGAGATGTAAATGGGCATTGAAAGATACATTTATAATTGTACCATATTTAAGAAAATAAATAAGCAGTGCATTTTGATTGAGATAGGTATGTAGAAACCTACTACATAAATAACAAGGAAATAATGAACGTATTAGTTATAAGTTACACTTTATTTTCTTAATTTAGGATTAATGGAGCTTATTTAGTATGTGTTTTGGAGCCTTTTAGGAATCTATGCATAGACAAATAGATACCTATATGAAGAATAAGACATCAACGCGTAGCAGGTATGATAAATGATGTAATATATTCAAATTTCAAAACTTGATTTTGATATTTCTTATCTTCTCAGTTTATCTCGATTACGCTTAAACATTTGTACGAGTTTCCATACAAAGTAACTACTGAGAAAATTCTGAGGCAGGACAGCATTTCTGAGTTTCCAGCGGTTAATATTATGATTTATAAGAGTGGGCCAAACACCGGCTGCGCGGGCAGTTGAGGGAAGGGTTTATTATATTATACAGTATGTAAACTAACGAAAACCATTTAATGAAAAAAGTGTCCCTTAATCGTTGCACGTTGGACACTTTTACGTAAGATATTATAAAAATAGACTTATTATTATTGTTTTGCAATTGCTCTATATTATTTGTTTACAATATTATAAATGACATCTCCTAAATTATAAAGGTTGGTTCATGGCAACATGGGACAGGCGCCAATGTATGTTATTGTCTGGATTTTTGCGGTGTTACAAATAAACAATACAAGAAGCGATTGCGTATTGCCAATAAACACGGCAATTATTTAAATGATTAGCTAGGTTACTCATAAACAGAATTCAAAGCGCATGAGAGTTCCCCTGGCAACTTGAATGTTGTTCAGTTTCCCTTTGTTACATTTCAACAGTACCTACGCAATGCACTGTCACAAATCAAAACATAAACAAACTTTATAGGGTGTTATAAAGACCATTAACCGACTGCAAAAAGTCGGTCTCAACAAATTTATTTACTTAGTGATTTCAAATCATTAAACATGTACTTATGCATATTAAATTGCAACGGTTAATACTCACGTATTTTTATCACAATAGGCGTGACATGTTTCGGCTGCATCGGGCCGGGTGATGCCCGATGCAGTCGAAACATGTCACGCCTATTGTTATAAAAATACGTGAGTGTTAACCGTCGCAATTTAATATCAGTATGACTTACGAAAGTTTAAATTATGTATATGTACTTATGCACGTAATATGCACGTCATTCCACGTTACGTGCTGCCCAATTCCCCAACAAGTTTCAAAGAATGGTTTTCATTATTTTACATACTGTATATTTTCATTCTCAGGTTAGGATATTCTTTAATACACAAAAACATAAACAAAATCAGTACAAAATACCTACATTTTAACACATTATAAAAAGTCTACCGTCGCCGGCAACGTGGCAGGGCTCAGGCTGCCGGTGGTTAGGGCCGCAAAGGGAGGAACCGTCGGACTATGCCCGCCGTGTCCAGGATTACGGCCTTCTGCATCTGACCCTTGATCCAACCACAACTTCGTAGCGAGAGCCTCATAAAATATTGGTCGAGACTTGTCGCTATTAGACCCAACTATCGGTACAATGATCGCCGAATTAACCTCCCACATGGCGGTTACCTCGTGACCAAATCTACATACATGCTGGACTTGTCCTTCTCGGCCTTCACGAGGTCCTCGTTATGGGGGGTGGTGATGTCTTCGAGCATTGCCCGGCGCTGCGATCCATCTATCACAACGAAATCTTCTTATATCAATGTCCACTTGTGATTTGTCAATTTTTAGCGGATGATGTGACTGAGGTAATGCACATTGCCTGAAGATGAAACGTTTATGCTGACAATGAAGGTCTGCGTGTTCAATGACGTTTACCAAGCTTTAGCCAATTCCACCTGATCGTAGGGGGATCTTAATCTTCAATACACCCTAAGCTATTGCTTATGCATCACGTATAGCTAACTCATTAGTAACGGCTGACTAACGATGGCTAGACTTTGGTCCCAACATGGGTTGAGTCATGCTGGACTGGACATGATAAACATACATATTAATGTCGTGTGCTCGTTACTACATTCCCATGGGGATTAGTCAGAAATTGAAGGATGCCGTCATAAATGGAGCAACTAGTTTTAAAGCTTAAGTACAACTTCTGCAACTCTAGTAATTTCAATCCAAACCTTGGGTATGTCTTTCGTCTATTACCCTATCTTACTATTCTCGAACTATATTTCTTCTGGTCGAACTTCATCATGTATCTTGTAGAAGTTGTAGTCAAAAGCCTAAGTGCTGGCGCTTAACGGCCTCCCAAGCCTAGTTGGTTTATTTTTGTAAAACATTTATTTTCCAAATATATACAGTAAGTGTAACTTATCTAGCCACCTACCTCCTTGAGGCATTGTTCCTAGGATGCTGCCGGCATTTCCTCGTTGTATAGCAATGCTGATACCACAAAACAGAAGTCTCTCTGTTTTGTGGCTGATACGGTGTGCGAGGAAGCCACCAGCTCTTCGGTCACCAGTAACATCAACCAGACGTTTTGCGAGTTCTACGAGTATTGAGTTGGTATTGAGTGTAGTGATAGTGACCCTGCCTAGCTGGAGGTCCCCAGTTCGAAACCTGGTAAAGACATTTATTTGTGTGTTTATCACAAATATTTGGTCCTGAGTTATGGACGTTTTCTATGTATGTATGTATTTATCTATACACGGTGCTCGTGAGCATTGCGAGCGATTTTAAAGCGTATTCCTGAGGCTAAAAGAAACAAAAAATGTCATATTCAGTGCATTGGATTAGGGCTAGTTTCTGAGAGAATTGCAATTTTTATTTAAACATTATTTTTACCGCCACTTGTTAAATAATGCGTTTTGGAATGTGATGATGCTACTACGTGGTCTAGTCTAGACATGATTTTTGACAGATTTCAAAGTGACACTGTGATGTCTTTGCAAGACTCGGCTCTACCAAAAAAAACATTTTATTTTGTATTTTAAGTGGGTCTTTTCTAAATGAAATTTACTTTTCATGTATCAAAGCATATAAAATATGAAAAAAAAAAGTTTTTTTGTTTTTTTTTTGTCGAAATTACCAATAATCATATGACATTTTTTGTTTATTTTAGCCTCAGGAATACGCTGTTAAAATCTCTCGCAATGCTCACGGGCACCGTGTATATTATTATTATTAATCATTTATTTCAGATATCAATGGATCCATATAAACTTAAGACTAAAAAACCACATAAAACATACATTTCCATTAAATAAAATCATTACATAAAACACAATCTAAAATTAAAAACAAGTAAAATAAAAATAAAAATGTCACTGATAAAAACAAAGGGCTTTGTTTCTAGAGGTACCTAGGTAGGTAGCTTGGTAGGTATAAGTATATATGCCGACGCCTAGTACCCATAGCTTTGCTTAGTCTGGGACTAGGTCGATATGTGTGAGATTGTCCCCAAATTTTTTTATTTATTCTAAGTTGTTCTAGTTAATGACTTGTAATGGACTTTGTCTCATTATAATCAAGGCCAATATTTATTTCCATATTTAATTCGATGCTCAATGCTATTAGTGACTATCTTCACTCCAAGGTTCCCAGATCCCACAAGCACTCGCAGGAGTGCTAGGATGATATAGGGTTTAGGGCAAGACAACATTTATCTAAATATAGAATCAATAAGTATAGACATTGCATCGATTATTCATATTCATGCTCATACTCAATTTATTTATTCATGACACAATAAAAAACAGATATAACGAACAGCACATGTGTCACAAAAATGGTCTCATCTCAGCGTATTGCTAGCGTATTGTAGCTTAATCCATGGTAGTCTTACCTAACTAACTAGATGAAACTGATGAAAGGTCTCTTTCAAAGCCCAAGGCGCTGCTTTTGCTTACGGTTCTACCCTCTAGTGCAAGAAGCCACTCTTCGCTAGAGTTAGAGTTTGAGTTCGTTTGCCGTGAGGCTAATGTCATTTCTAATTATACTAACTCAGTCAGTTTTGTCCAGTCCAGCCGTCTCTTCAGTCTGCTAACTTCGACAGATTTTTCAGTTACTTCAAATTTCAAACTAAATAAATCATTTATTTTCAAAATGTATGTGTAACTTACCTAGCTACCTATCTCTACTTACCTTAAATCTAAAATAGGTCCTTGAGGCATTGTACCTAGCTAAACTGATTTTTACCATAATATTGTCTTTTGTTTCCGCGATTGTTATTCATTGAAATCAGACACTTTAGAACGGACTAATCGCGTTTATTAACACCATTCAAAGCGTAGCTTTTTCCTTAAAGATTCGCCTAATAGGACGAGTATTTGTGGTGTGGATAATCTCCAACAAGATCTACTTTTCTTACTAAACTTGATCTCCTGATTAGATCTACTTGATTGCTGGAAGATCTCCTTTCCATAATACATAATTAGCTAGTTAACTAACTCTACCCTAGATCTAGGGAAATAATCAGTATGTAGACAATAAATTAGGCATTTATTGTTTACATAGTAATTATTTTTCTAGGTATTTCTACGTAAAACTATCGTACCCAGTCGCACCAGACATAAAATTATCTACAGACTTAATGAGTTAGCTGTCTAGGGTGTTCGTTATACACTATTCTAATTTGCATCTTAAACGTTTGAAATAAAGTGTAATGTATAAGGGGTACCCCTAGTTCCGTAATTGACTGTTTAAGCGGTCCCTTACCCGCATGGCGTCCCCTGGGTACGAGAATTGCTCAATATTGAGCAATAACCAATAGATCGTAGACACTTAGGGTAATATAATAAGTAAAGATGATCTGGTCCAAGTGTGAGCGCTTGGCGTATGCGATAGATATTGTTCCTGACATCGTAACGGGTTGTCCTGAAGGTACCTAGCTACAAAAAGGCGGATATTCTTAGTTATTTGGGATCTTGTCAAAAACTGCTAGACTAATAACAAATATTTGAGCACGACTCCATTGTTTCAAAAATATCTCTGCTCATTAATCGTCAGCGTGCAGCGGTTGCTAAGACGGACACTCATAATACCTATAATTTTCGAGGATCAACCTTTGAGTATAACTAGAAATTGGAGAGACGAGAAATAGTGATAAAATAATTAACTGACATTTCCATACTGTGAACAGTAAATATTTGTTCAATATGGAGGGGTCTATCTTATTGAACACAAACATGCAAAGGTTAGTTCCGCTAATTTACTTTACCTATAATGTAATCATTGGAGTGGTAATTATATACATGAAGCTAATTAAAATATTAAATTTTAGTGTTTTTGCTCGTTAATTCCAATTGTACACTTTTAGGTTTTTAAGGGTTTTTGGGTTGAAGGTGTCACATTGTCAGTTATCGATTCGAAAATATCATAAATAGAGTACAACTAGCTTAGTTGTATGAGTACATATTTCAGTTAAACACCTAGGAGTGACTTCCTACGAAGCTGCAGATCATGGGCTCCGATAAAGGTATTTATTTGTGTGTTGGTCACAGATATTATTTAGAATGGTTTCTATGTATTTGAGTAATTATTTAATTATATGTTACTCTGACCAATTAAAGAAAATGAATGAAAAGAATTGTGGGAATTTTGTAACGACAGGGCCGAGTGGAGAAAACGATAGGAAGACTTTGCCCAGCATTGGGACATCAAACCAGGCTAAAAAAATGTTTCTCTAAAAATCGTCTTCTAACATACATCGGCTTATGTTTTGGATACCTACATTACAAGCCCCAAGTTTGATCCATCGTACTTATTACATTTTTACATTTATGTATACCTAATGCCAAGTAAATGAGTAATATTAAGTTATGAATTTAAAAAAAAAAAAAAATTAAAATTTAAACTGTTTATTTCAATAAGAATTACAATTTTTTTTCCATATAACCTAGACCTTAATCTTAATATTAAAGATTATTTTGTGTGGCCTCGGTTACAAAGCTGAGTTGCTCACACTTATGAACTATATGTATATTATGTAGTTCTTACCTTATTATTAAATGATATGCGTTGTACAAAATATCGCATACTATGTCTAAAATATGAAATATACTCGTACTATGATCGCTGCAAAAATATGTCAGTGACAGAAACATCAAAACCTGTGAACGTGATATATAAAATCGTATTTGAAGTTATGTTCCCCACAATCCAAATTGATGATTACAATGACGTACGATACAGACCGCTGCGTGCGTCATTCGTAGCCTTATTGTTTACAAGATAAAGTCGTTTTCCGAGACAAATGTAGGGCAAAATAATACTTCTTTTATATTTAGATGTCTGTACGTTTCTTTTATTTCAGATTTACGTGTGACCAAAAATTTACGAAGCCTGTCCTGTGAGGAGAGTGTACTGTATTTTCAGGAAATATTTTTTTTTACATGTCGCGGTAAATGCCATTTACATATTCACCCATATATACATCTCAATAGCTTGTTGCCCAAAATAGTTTTCTAACCATTCGCAAAATTTCCCAATTTTATGTTTTTTCAATAGTTAGCTCATTTCTTTAGAATGTTTTTAACCACTAGTAAAAAAAATCATTTATTTTTTGTTTTTAGTACGGTCGTTTACTTTGTTCGTTTGGTTCATGCCTTAGCAAGTTATACAAACCAGTCACTTCGGCGGACCGATTTCGCAGGGCTCCTATTTCTGCCTAGTTGCCCTTCGGGCGTCTAAAGATACCTAACTAACCTACCTACTATGAGGGCAAATCTATTGTATCATAACGTGGGAAAATATGCGAATGGTTAGAGTTAGTTAGTTAGTTAGTTTTCCTGGGCTTTTTCCGCAAATCGACATCCATTGTGCCTATTTTGCGTGATAGCGAGGTAGCACTACTCTAACCACCCTAGTTCGTCTATGAAACCTATCATCGTTTTAAGGTTGCAAGTTGCCTCCTTTAGTGTGCTGGGAGTTCCTAAGTATTTGCTCCTGTATACTTCTATCTGTTTACATTCTAGGAGAACATGTTTTGTTGTTTCTTCCTTATCCATACATGCTCTGCACATCGGGCTGTCCGTGATGCCCATTCTGTGTAAGTGTTTGTTTAGTGTGTTATGTCCTGTTAGTAGTCCTACTATTTTCCGTAGTTGTTCTCGGGGGGTCCTCAGTAGAGTTTTTGTGAGCTTGTAGTTTAGCTCTGGCAGGACTTCCTTGGTTTGTCTACATGTATCAAGATCATCCCAGTATTTGTTGTGTAGTTGTCTGTGATGTTGGTTTAGAAGGTTTTGAATGTATGATAAAGGCAGTGGAACGATGGGTTCTGGTCCGTATGCCGGTGTCTCTGACCCTCTTCTTGCCAGTTCATCCGCTGCATCGTTTCCCCTTGAGCCACTATGTCCTTTTATCCATTGTATAGTTACTTTGTTTCCTTCCTCGCTCATCTTTGTGAGGCCATTATGACATTCGAGTATAAGTTGTGATTTAAGTTTGTCGCTGCGTAGCGCTTGCAGTACCGATTTGCTGTCTGACAGTATTAGTATGTTTTCATTTTGTGTTTGTCGTCTTTTTGCTGCATTGCAGGCTTCTATTATTCCCACACATTCCGTTTGGAATACTGTGTTGTGTACCCCTAGGGGTTTTGAGATGTGTATGTTGAGATCTTCTGAGAAGACACCACATCCTGTCCCTTCGTTTGTTTTTGAGCCGTCTGTAAATATTCTAAGGTTTGTCTGATTTAGTCCTTCCTTTGGATCTTCTGTCAGTGTCAATCTATTGTATCATAACGTGGGAAAATATGCGAATGGTTAGAAAACCTATCGGTATAAAATCCGAATGGTGAAAAATGCTTTTCGGAAAGGGAAGCAATTGAGAAAAAATAAAGTGGTAAAAATTGCGAAAGGCAATAATAGCGTCATGGAAACCGATATCTGGAAAATACATTACACGTTCCCTGTGAGGCCGGTGTTCCATAGCATAGTTAGTCCGACTCTAATTTATAATTTTGTGCTATAGGATTTATAGGTATTAATTCAATTACTGGCTAGCTGGTACCTTTTGTGTTTTGTGTTATGTGTACCTGCATATAATGTTTGTATGCAGGGGGGGGGGGTCACTTAACTCTGCAGCTGACTGTACATAATTACTGGAATGCGGACCCGAAACCTACCAGTTCGTAGGTAGAGTTAGTACTAACTAGAATAAGGAGACCATAATATGAGTTAGAAGTTATCCAAATTTAAATGTTTCCTTAGAAAAATAACTGCATATGTACTTATATAAAAAAAAATACATTGCCAGAGCACAAATCCATTTGAGTTTTGTTGTTTAAGGTGGAACTCCACACTCATATTTTCATACTAAAAAGTTACTGCAGGTTTTTAGGCTATTTAGGAAACTTTTTCATAATATGAATAATTAACGAATATAACCAATCGTCTGCCCAAATACAAAAGCATAACCATTTTTGTTGAACTTTACAATATATTTACGTATTTTTCGTTTTGTATGGAAATTTAAAAACTCAAAAATATTGCACTAATAACGGTAATTCTATTAATTTTATCAACTGCGTAATTTTAATGATCGACTAAATGAAACAATAGTAACTCAAAAATAGTTAGGACGTTCGTCATTAACCAGCAAAAACTTTTGTATGAAAAATGGTATGACAATTGATATCATATTGGTATGACTTTACGTACAGTCCTTAATAAATAAGCCTCCAAGGGTCATTACCAGAGACGGTAGCACAGTTGTGACGCGCCGCTCACGGTGACGCACCCGTGGCGTCACGATTCTGCTATTTACAGATTCACCTGCAGTCTATTAGTGTTAATCATAATCCAGTTCGCTATTGCCTGTCTCTATATTTCACATTACAAATCCTACTCTCGATCATGGTATGGTACAGTAAAGGTACCCGACCGCTTTCAAATACCCAGAAATTTTGTCAAAATGTAGAGGCACTATAAGGTGTCAATAGAATCACTTTATTCAATTCGAGGCTCAATTTCCCGTTGTAACTGTCGTTACAATTTTGTGCCGTCATTTCTTTCATTTCCAAATTGACGTCCATTAGTAACGTCACGATACTATAAAACAACAAACAACAATAAGTCCAAATTTACTCAAACTGTTGTTTTTGTTCCATCGATATACATTAGTAATTTCTGAAATACTCTTATATCATATCGCCATATTGCGCAACCAAAGGTAATGCATTAACCGATGGTGAACGCGGTGCAGCCCGGAGTGTGTGACGTCACTCGCGTCACCGGTGACGCCGCACGCCGCACCGTACCGACCGTCCATCTCTTAGTAAACACGCAATTTCTCCGCGCGCCCGCGCCGCCGCATCACAACAACAACAGCTGATAACTGTGTTGAAACTGTCCCCTTTAAACAGTACGATCATGACGACATAACATCAGTAACTAACGAGAATAAAACATGATGTTGCTAGTTACTTATGCTAAACATTTACATTTATATAAAAAGACAATAGGTGAGAGTTGCGATACTTGCGATGTCAAACTTTTCAGGCCGTTTAATGTTCGCTCGCTAATTTAGTAGGTACTTTTTGCAGTTTGAGACTTAGAAGCATTGAGGAGCAGAGTGCAACAATGACGTCATGCGGGGGGGGGGGCATCGAGGACGGAGCAACGCGCCCGTTCATTGTAGTTTTTCGATTATTGTTTAATTAGGGCGAAACGGCGGCGGAGCGGCGGCCAGGGCACGTCCACTCGCGGCCCGCTCGGCGGTTATCAGCTGGAGGTATGTTAGATGTTTCTTTTATTACTTTTGGTGATTATCAACATAATTATTTATTTTTGACAGTTTTGTAATACTTACTTGCCACTTTATAGAGACCTGCTGGTAGCCAGCAAAGCAATACCTATTAACTGTGTTATGATTTGTATGTTATACGTAAGATATCTTGTCAATTCGAAATTCAATACAGACATAGATAGGTACGCATATGCTTACTTGAGAATTGAAGGAGTTGTTAAGGTGCAACCATCTTTATACCTACATACTTAAGTAGTAATAAGAATACGATCGATAAGAACCAACATATCAACCCAAATCACAGGCAAATGTTTGCATCGAAAATGTTGGTAGGTATTTCAGTGTTTATTAAAAATTACATAAGCAACAATAGTTGAGGCTCTTATATGCATTTTATAAAGATGTCTCGTTTACATTTTTATTCTCAAAACTGTTATAAATATATAGTAGCGGTGCAGACGGTGGTGCGGTTGGTAGCGGCTGGCGGCGGCGGGCGCTATCTACGGGCGGCGACCGCGCCGCGCCGGGGGCCCGCGGGGTTGGCGGCGGGAAAGAGCGCGTAAAAAGGCGAGCGGACGGCGCGCGCGCCAAGAGCCGATTCCAATACGCCAACCGCAGCGAAAATCCTCGCGACCTCCACGCAAACATTTTCGCAAGGCAAAAATAACGTTCTGTTACAGTTTTTGTAGAGTTTAGACGACTATGTTCATGCGAGACGGCTTTCCTTGAGCTCTGCTTCTGAAGTGTCGCTCGTTAATTTTTTTCTCGCTGAAACGTTTCAGTTTCAGATTATTAGCATTCGATTTGGCTTGGTATAGTAGTCTTGAAGGTTTGGTTTATGGGGTTTTGCGAGCCGTGGTCGGTGGTGCAGTTTGCCAACAGTTCGGCTAGCAGAATCGGTGTTCAGATCTGCGCGCCTTTCACGAGGTCATCGCACTCGGGGCCCCGCCGAAACGAGCCGGCCCCCGCACTCCCTTCCCCTGACCCCCTAGAAAATTTGCCGACTAGCTCTCTCACCTTGCGTCACTCGCGTTTCCAAAAAAATGCAATAGCTTCAGATGTCTAGACAATTTGGCTCATTATCTCTGACAAATCGCTTCGTAATCGGTTTCTCAGAAATTCAGTAACGATTCAAGGTAAATTAGTTAATTGTTCACCAGCGTGATTCATATCAACATATGTAGTATTTTATGCAAGTGCTGATATGACGCATCGTACCAACGGTTAATTGTCTTGTTTTCAATATTAACTTAACACTGATTTGAGCAGGTTGCAGAAGGTAAGAGGATATTTTTATAATTCTTATTTTTAAAAGGTTGTAGACATAATTTTAACCGTAAGAACAAAATTCTGTGTAAAAACGCACAAAACACGAATAACTCGACTGTCTAACTATAATGCATTGTAAGAAATATCGCATTGTCGCGTCGAGTACGTAATTCGATGTCTATATTTAGGTGTTCGTCGATGTCTCAAGGTGATTGTAGAGCCGTGGTGTGAAGTGTAAATGCATCCGGCGACCGACCAGCAGACGGGAGGTCCCAGCCTTACTACAGCATAACTCAAACCTTGATCGATCAATTTAATCGATAATCTACCCTGGATCATAAATGGCAGGCTGGCCGTATAGTACCGTCCTAGCAATTAAAATAATACATATAAGGTAGAGACGATTGTGCTAAGTTTCACCGTATTACATTTAGGGCAGATCCGATATATTGGAGCGAACAGCTCACAAATATCTCAGTAAATAGAACTCTATTACCATGGCTTTAGAGTGCTTTATCAGAGTAATTTTGAACACTTTTAATATATTTAACTTTAATGGTTACTAAGTACACATAGGTGCACAGTAGTTATGCGACCTCCAGCCGCCCTACTCCGGTTGCCGACTTAGAGCTGACAACCGAATGTGGGGCCAATGTAACCTTTTCCAATGTTTCTCGGAACGTTGAGTTCACCGCAAAAATTAGATCGGCTTCCAGTGAATCAGATCCTAAAGAAAATGCTTTACGGCACGCCCACCGCGCGGTCACATGAACTCAAGCCGCTAATAAAAGGACCATTAACTGTCGTAAGAATTTTTAAAGTCAGCGTGAGCGTATGCGCAATCATGTGAATTTGAAATGTGAAACTTGCGGTAGATCAGGCATTGGGGACGTGCTAACTCTTAATCGTCGATACCAAGGAATCATAAAATGTTATGTAATTATTGCGGAAAGACATATAATTGCAATTTATCCACATTTATTGTGCAGCAAGATTTTTTTGCGCGAAAATCTCAGACGGTAAACCGAGTGGTTTTATTGTTGTCTATTCCGTTGTCTTCTAGTTTAAGTGATGTTGCATTAACTTAGACATTGGTTTCTAATTAGTTGTCTTATTTGAAACAAATAGTGTAAGAATAGCAATTAAAAGTGAGTTTAGATTGTTTGGAGCAATGACAAGGATTTGAGAATGCTATTGAGTAAGTGTGAGAGATCGGCTAATTTGTGAGGAATTCACATGCGAAGTTCGATTTTGCAATATCGGTGGGTGTCGTTGTCGTAGCAGTGAGTGGACGTGCACGCTCATCGGCAGTATCCGGGCCAATGCCAGCCATAAACTAGAAAAGTATTGTCCTCGATGTTCCAAGCGATAACCACAATTCGACTGGCGAGTAATGTAGACTTTAGCAGGTGGTGTTAAGGTTCGTGTTCGCGTGGCAAATGTGGCGAGGTTGCGCGTGAGATATGTGGAGCCGCGGCATGCGGGTCGCTCGGCGTTCTCACGCTTTGAATATTCCTGCTCCCGGCTTCCCCTCCCCGCACGTCGACGTCCCCCGCCCCTGACTGGGCCCCGAACCACCACTCTAGGGTTGTCAACAGAATACACCCAGGATCACTTGGATGGTCTGGACCAGGTCAAGTCTATTTGGAGACAACCATCCCTTTACCTTTCGGTTCGACTTGGAGTTTGAGTCGCATTCTATTTAACATAGCTTACCTTTTAAAAACATAAAGTAAGTATTAGCCAGACATCGATTATATTCAGAATTTATACTTCTTTCTCATACAATAGTAAAAATTTATTTTCAGGCAAAGTGTGCGTGGTCAATGGATTAACATTGTCGGTGTCAATATTTTATGTTTTATGTGCGCTAAAAGCAACAATATCGTACACAACTAATTATTTCAGTATATTCTGTCGAATGTTGACTGGTAGAGAATGCCGCATGGCATTAAGTTCGCCTTTTGTACATTAAGCTTATTTTTTTGTGCAATAAAGTTTAAATAAATAAATGTCTTTACCTAATAACATATTTACTTACTATTTTATTTTTATTATCATTATATTGTGATGTGGCATGTGCAGAAGCATGTGTGTGTGAAGCATGTGTTGGAAGTTGGAATCCGCTGTTGCTCGAAAAGCATGTCAAAAGGACAACACGGTGAAGTTCTATTTCTCATCTTCATAAGTCCCTTATGCCAGTCACATCGAAATGTCATTACTTACATATTCCACATATTTTATTTTATTTATTTAACGATAAATAATAGGTCACCCTTGTAACAGTTTTACGATAGACCAGGCAAAGTTATGCTTTGATACTCGTTTGACCAAATGACTGGTAAAGACTTTTAGAATTTTTAGATAAAGTGCACTAGTGACCCCTAAGAAGTGTGAACTGGCAACCCTAAGCGGCGGCCCTTCAATGACGTCCCCTGACTCCCGCTCAAGATCCGGACACTAATTGAATGAACCTCACCAAGTCTGTTTACGACGCGCCGCTCCGTCGCTTATCTACATATTTATCGCACTACCGGATATTTATTCATATTCATCCAAATATTAACCTCTTTAAATTTGTTAATGAGAGTAGGTACAAAGTTTTTACGTCAATCCGTTAACGGTCATTCTCAAAAAATATGTCTGCGGTGTAATTGCCGCAAGTGCCGCAACCCATTTATTTTCACACAAAATGTATGGTCCTGGCAATTAGACGCCACCGCAGACATATTCTCATAGAATGATCCCTAACTTGATGTTGATGCCACAAAAATAGATCACTACGATCGGTTAACCTAATTGGTATTGGTTCATACTGTAATTATTATGTTCATATGTAATTAACCTAATAAAAACCTAATGATTAGGTAATACGAGGTTTTACTAAAAAAACTTTAAAAATTGGGCAAACTAGGAAAACGCGACAAAAATTGCCTGTTTCTTCCATCAAATACGTCTATCATCATCCATGTCGATATGTAATTTATATTCACCAGGCTTTTTTTTTCTCTGCGTTGTCAGTGTCGGTCTAATCTCAAAGAGGCTAAGAGCACAATTGTTTTATAAATAATTTGTGACTGTTTTTTATAAACGGCACACTTTGTCGGTTTTCGATAAGGCGCTAATTCCATAAATATTCATTTAGAAATGAACCCTACCACCAAGCGACAAAGCGGTACTGGTATCTTTCACTTAAAACCAGCGCAATTAGGTACTTCGCCCTAATCCTCTCAATAATGTTGGTTGTTAAAGACTGCAAGAACAATGATACTTAATTGCCATATCTTACCTCTGTAGGTATCTTAATTCCAAAAACCTGAATGAGAATATACCGCTCAGTAGTACGCATACAAGTATAGAATTAATAAAAACATAAGGATATCGCACACAGACAACTAGCCTAATATCATTATTATGGAAACGAGATGAATGAACAGCGCTTTATCTCGGCATTTAGGCGGTAATAACGTTTAATTTGTAGACTAGTCCGTTTCTACAATTAATATGTTAAAATATAAGTAACGTCGGGTAAAAATGATACAATACACGTACCTAGCTAGTACGAAGCTAGCACGTAGCTAGGTATACCTAGCTAGTTAAAACTATATCTTCTTACAACTGTTTTGTTGAAACAAATCAAATAATCGCTTAATCGCATTAAATGATCGCTTGTAAAATAAGTGATTTCTCTGAAATTCATAGTTTTATTTTTGTGTTATTTTTTTGTTCAATAAACTGATTGAACCTGCATATTATAAGAGCCACTTTTATTTTAAAATCAGAAAGCCTGTTAAGGGGCCTTACCATGAGACCATGACGTCTTAACGACGGCTTGCTTGCGTGACGGCTTAAGCTAGGGCTCGCGGTCGTATCCGGGTTTCGTGTATCCGTAGCCGGATCCCCGTAGCCGTGTGTAATAAAGATACGTATACAAGTGAAGACGGGTACACGTATCTTAATTACAGGGGGATACGGTCCACCCGCGATGATAAGTGACGATTCGATGCATTGCATTGTCTCTAAGGACTACGAAATACGAATGAGAATGTATCGTAAGATTCGTGCATCTAATGTTGTTTCGCATTTATTTAACTTTTAGGAATATGAACATATACTCGTAAAATATAAATATTTTGTATGTCGAACATACAAAAACCTTACATACATTTTTCACGTAATTATTACTTACCGGATTTAATTATTAGACAGCACAGAAAAGGACAACAGCATTGTAACCCAATTAGCCGAATAAAATGACAGCTTAAAATTGCAGCAGTTGCGATTCTTTTTCATTTCAGTAGGTAATCTTGTTTAGAACGTGACGTTTCGTTAAGTGCCAAACAGCCTATAAACTTTTAAAGCGTATGAATTTGACACTTAATGCTTAGTTCAGTAAGCTCTTATTCGTACGAAACATTAACGTTTGTATCATTATCAATGCAAGTTCGCTAATGTTATTCTGACCCACATTTTTGACGTTTTTGTTCTGCTTTGTGAGTCTATTTCCTTTAATAAGCAATGTTAGACAGGGTTAAAAAATAGACAACATACCCGTTTATTCATATTAAAAAAAACGATGCGACTACTTCATTCAACTTCACAAACAAAAGGGTATCAGGTAAAGCCCGAAGCTACAATATTTTATCAGTAAAATTGCCACGTGTGTATTGTCTGCACGTGCAATGTCTTATAGTTATTATCTATAAAAGGGCTGCCCTGGTAGGTAATAAACTTAAATGAATGACTGTATTATCTTTTACTTAAGGATTTTTTTTAACTCTCAGGGTCAAGATCACAATATAAATTCCAAACTATTATTAACATCATCGCTGATTATACAACAGAATAACTCCATTCATTATAAATAGATGGGCACGTTATTTTATTACTTACCTGGATGCGAAAAATACAAGTCTGGCAATAAAAATAAATCCCGTTCGTCCTATAAATCCGCACCTAGTGTACTTACTTAATATACTTAGTAATAAGTTGTCATTCAGTAATAGGCCTTATTCGTTTGCATTCCAGTCGGTCCGGTCGGATCAAAGCGATGAGTATTTAATATTCATTCATTGCCTGAGCGGAGATGAGATAAGTAGATACAGATACGAAGGAAGATTCGGCTACGTATCTCGGCGTGACCGTGAAATTCGTAATCTTAGTACCCCTGGGGTTAAGGTAACGGAGCTACGGTTCGGCGTGTAGTACGGATATCGGGAGCCCTAGTCTTAACGCGATTCAGTTTAAGTTCTTACTCGTAACTGCGCTCATTTGTATGGCAGTGACTCAGTTTAAATCCTAAACTGAATCGCGTCAAGTCAAGACGTCATGGTAAGGCCCCAGTTGTGCACCCTGGGTGCGTAGCCAAGATGCCAATCGCTCACGCTTAGGTAGTCGCTAACGAAACGCAACTGTCATTGTCACACTAATAAGGAAGAGTAATAGAGAGAGGTAGCTACGATACTTTAATAAGCGTGAGCGATTGGCATCTTGGCTACGCACGCAGTACTTTAATTCCCAACTCATAGATAAACGAAGCACGGCGAGTGCCGGTTTAACGTAAGTACCCACGTATTTCGTGTATATGCCGATAGTCAGACAAACGTATATAGGGCATTAATACCGGAATACCGGAATCCCGAAATATAGGAATCTCGGACCATTTTATCCGATATTGCAATACCGGTATTCTAAAGAACCAATATCGGAATATCGGAATTCCGATATTGGGTTTCATTCAAAGAAAAATAGTTAAATTTCATCAATTATTAGTCTTAAAATCAACATTCTTTGTAATAATGGTAATAATACATTCTAATTATTATAGAGTCAAACCAAGGTTGTCTTGTCTAAGTAAATGAACTGTCAAACTTTAAAGTGTTATTTAAAACGTCAAACTTCTATTGACTACTTCTATTATACAAGTTTCGCAGTCTGTCCTATCCAATCTATGGAAACTTAGCTTAGACCGACTCTAGACACCCTATGTGTGACTTAGGGTAGGAAAGGTACATGGGACATTGAGTTATTTTGTATTTTTCCGTGAATGGCATTTCATACCTATGATCTCATTAAATACCATAAATATTTATAGCCGGATTTGCATCCCGTAGTGTACCTACTTGGTTACTCATACAATTCCAAGACTTACCTAATGAATCGATGTTACCGTCTTATTCATTCTCACCTTCAACCTCTAGATACCTATCTGCTGACTGATTATGCATCTACCTTTACCTACGACTACCTAAAGAACATTTTGGTTTCGTCTGTCTGCTCTTCCCTAATATAATTAGACCCGTAGATTCAAAACCAGTATATGTAAAAAGAGGTGATTCTGACACTGGTCCAGTAGCGATGTTGCAAACAGCCCCGTACTAATGGGTACTGGATGCGTCACTAACTTTCCTTTCTGCCATTTTAACCCCGGCCGATTGCCGGTTTCACAAAATGACAATATTTTAAAAACGATTGTTTTGTTAATTATCCGCCATTATTCTAAGTTTTCAGCGATGCATTAGTCACGAGGCGCTAGACTGATTGCTTAGAACATTATTTACGCCTCTAGAAAACCACTATAAGAGTGGTTTACAACCTCGTAGACTAGTTGCAGATTTACAAGGGCAATTTACACTGGGAAAAAGTTCACAAATTACTTTATGAATTAGGTAGTAACTCTCCCACGCCGTTTCGCATAAACCACTCAATACTCAATCCTTGGCTTACATTTTGGAAATGTTTCCTTTTGTGTGCCGTTTCCGTGAGAACGGAATATTTGTAGTTGAAATTTCACTTCTTGGCGAGAGCGATTAATATTGTGTCACGAACAAAAGGTGTCCCTTGCGTTTGTCGGCGCGGGCGGCGCCTGGAGATGAATCCGGCGTCATTTTATGACAGCTCGTGACGGCATTTTGCTTAATTTTTTCACTGGCTTTGCTATTATGGTGGCTGTGTCAGTCATTTCAATAACCATTCGGATTCATAATAAGGGAGCGTTCAAGTATTACGTAACGAATTTGGGGGGAGGGGGGGGTCTACTAAAACGTTACGATGCGTTACAGGGGCGGGAGGGGGGGTCTGAACTACGCGTTACGTAACATTGTTTTTTAACCCTTCAGAACGGTCGCGTAGAGAGATTCTCTCACGCATTTTTAAAACGTTTTTTTTCAGATGGAATGACCACATGAAATTTTTTTACCTTCACAAAATTGCTTGCTTTGCTTTACAGGATAATGTTTTTTTTTAGACTATTTATCAACAGCTGTGATAGATTTTCTCATCACTCCAGTAAAGTAGGTAACAAAAATACCGCAATTCGGATGGCCTCGTTATACTTCTGCTGTCTCCGTAGACCCCAATCGCTATATTAGAAATTATATATTGATATTTTACCGGGCCTATAGTGGGTAGCCACCCTGCCTACGAAGCTAGAGGTCCCGGGTTCGAATCCTGGTAAGGGCATTTATTTGTGTGATGAGCACGAATAAGAGATAAGGATGTTCTCTATGTATTTAAGTATTTATAACTATTACATATATCGTCATCTAGTAGGGAAACTGTTGAACCTTGGACATAGTTGTACCTAGGACAGTTGGCAATATTTCTATGTTGCCACGGATATTAAGATATTTTATTTATATTGTTCTATTAGGTTACAGTCAAGATACTTAACTACTCGATGGTAGGATCGTTTCAGCCTAATCTTAATTGGAAGTGCTAATACGAAGCATACTTGTCTAAAAAGTTACTTTGTTGTACCTCGGACACCAAGAATATGTTTTACCTTGGTCCCTATATTCCTGCTAGGTAGGTACTGTATTTTTTTTAAAGTGAAAGTTAAATATTTACCTTATTATCTATTTATTAGTAATCTGCGTTTTAAGTTATCAAGTAATCAATCTTAGAAAAACTTCGTTAAATGGTTTAGGCAAAAATAAAATATGACAATTGCTAGGTATTTTTTTAAAGATAATTTGTACTAGAAAACTCTGATGAATGGCATAAATATGCTAAAAATATATACGGCTTTATATATAAATACCTAATATTTCTATATATATAATAAGGTACAACAGGATATGTCCAAGGTACATCAGGGGTGTTGTTCCTTGGACACTTTTCCCTTTTTTTTCGTCAACGTATCCTATGAAAATAAATCATCCAATTCTTTAATTTCGTATTGTATTAGTTAGTTTATTAATGCATCTTATGATATTCAAATAAATAACAGTTTTGTAGCCTTTCGTTTTTTTTTTCTAAAAATCATAAAAGAAAAGACTGTTCGAGGTAGAACAGGTTCCCTACCCATAACACAAGCCTTTATTGAGCTCACTGTGGGGCTAGTTCGATTTGTCCCCTAATATTTATTTATCCTTTTTTTCCATGGGTGTCCTGAAAACCAGCACCATGGCTATGTATCTCGTATCCTAGCTATCGGCATATGCCGAGTGGCATCCATTTTGGTTCTCTCTGATATTTTGTACAAGATGTAAATAGATAAGGTTTTTTTTTCTGTGAATCAAATAAATAATTTCTATTTCCATAAAAAAAGAAGAAAAAAAAAACATTAGAAATCTCTTGCTTTTAAAGACAAGACATTTCAAATGTTATGAATAATATTAACGCAATTAAAACAATAACTAAAGGTATTTTAGCGACTTTCCGGTACTTTACGCCACATAATTGTGGCCTTTAGGTAAAAAATGGTCACTTGGTTGTTACGTAACGTTTTACTAGGGGGAGGGGGGGGTATAGAAAAACGTTACGGCGCGTTACATGGGGGGGAGGGGGGGTCAAAAATGTCCAAAAATTGCGTTACGTAATACTTGAACGCTCCCTAACCCAAGTTTTTTTGCGGAGAAAAATATATTTATGTCGTGGCTTCATTCATTCATGCGATCATGCGTTTATTGCTAACTTTACATTTATGCATGTCTATCAAATCCTACTTGACACCGTTCTAACCCAAACTCGGTCCGAACTCGGTCTATTATCCTGTTATCGCGATCTAACAATTAAACAGGCGTTGCGTTGAGCATTAATATTTAACAAACATTTGCACGACCCAGATAAAATAACACTTAAGAGTGCTATCACAAAATCCGCCCGCTCGCATTTCAATATTATTACCGCCAGTTGCGCTCCGAACGCGCATCTGTGTGCGGACACACACTACAATCAGGTATACAAACTTATTATCGCCATGCTCTTCGAACGGCATAGCAGGTGCGGTTAGTGCGAACGGGAGCGAGCATTCATTGATTGTAAGCACCGTCGCGAGGCTAATGGCGTCGCGACGCTTGACGCGCGGACCAAACATTATTGATACTTGCGCCAGAACATCAACTATTACTTGGCGTACGTGGTGTTAGAAAATATACGAGTAATTTGTATATTTGTTTTGTGTTTATCATAAGATTAAAAATAGTTTTATTCAAACGTCAAATGTCTCCAAATAGTATCCGAAGTTATTTTGGAATAGGATTTTGTTTTCTGCCTCCGGATCCAATTCATTGTTTTCATATTCATACATATATTGGTACATTTCTAAGCATACCTAACTACTACAAAGTTTTTTTTTTCAAAATTTAAACTCAATCTGAATTCTATTTTGGGGTGGTGATATTATATTGAAGGTTACAAAGCCGATAAGATGAAAAAAGGGACGTGTAATTAAATAATTTTATTTAAACGTTTTGTAATTTTAACTGAAATCCGGAGGCATATTTTGGGCGTTTTTATTATTTGTTGTAAAAAAATCATTTTTTGAAAATATGAAAAGTTTTAATTGTTTTCTATTCAGAATCGCGAGCTCTTTTAATCGCAGTAGGAGAAAAAAAGTGTTCCAAGATTTGTTTTCCATTTCGCCACCATCATTTCATAGATTCAGTATGGCGGTAGCACATTAGAAAGTTTGAAAAATGTATGGAAAATTTAGGACACTTTTTTTCTCCTACTAGGATTGAAAGAGCTGCGATTCTGAGTAGAATAAATATAAAAATTTCTAATTTAGCAAAAATTGATTTTTGTACAACAAAAGATAAAAATGCCTTTTTTTGAGTTCCATTTTTTGTCAAATATCTACCTACTTGTGGCACATCATCTGATAGGTCCTTAGAAATAAGTTAAAGGTATCTTGAACAAAAAATTGGTTGATCCAGTATCGGGAGGTCCAAAAAACCGGCCAAGATCGAGTCGGACTTGCCCACCGAGGGCTCCGCACAAAAGTGGCATGGAACTCTCAGTGTACGGCAGTTTCAGATTTGGATTGCGTTGATGTAGAAGTTTGGTTTTTTTGCAGCTTCAAGGGACCGCAGACCTGTGTATATTATGGTATTAATTTTAACTTGCAACCTTTACTCGTTCCCGAGATAAAGGGTCTGGACAGACAGACGGGCGGACGGACGGATAACAAAGTGATCCTATAAGGGTTCCGTTTTTCTTTTTGAAGTACGGAACCCTAAAAATGTGAAAGCTTTAGGAAGTTAAGATATAAGACAACCTTACCACGAAACTTATTTTGAACGAATTTGTTCAAAATAAGTTTCGTGGTAAGGTTGTCTAGCCGTTTTTGCCAAAAACTATTAATTGCTAACATACAGTTAAGTCCCTTGATATTTTGAAGACACTTATGCCTTTTTGCTTGCACAATATTTATGTCGTATAACGCTACAAAACCCTCAATTATGCTTGGTCCGACACGCTTTTGGCCGGTTTTATTCCGGATTTTGCTCATATAGCAATATGATTATCCCTGACTAGGGCGGTGGCACCAGTAATGGACAAGGAACCAGTAACGTACAGTCACTTTTATTATGAGGAAATAAGTTTCATGCATTTATTTTGTGTCAACCAATTGACAATCATATGACATTTGAATTAAGAATATAGTGTCCATCACTCCTGTCTGTCAGCTTAAAGTGTTCATAATGGGTACCGTCACCCTAATACACCTAAAATTTCTCCATACTGTCCGTCTTAATAAACACTCTGTATTACTGAAAGTATCTAGAAGGGTTGGTTGCGGTACAATCACATTCGATAAAATCATTTCAAATTTTTATTTCAAACAGGTCTATAATATAGTCAAAAATGTAAAATGCTTATCTCAGTAGTTGGTCGCGGTTTATTCACTTTTCCAAACGCTTCCAGCACGTACTCGTGCAACAAAACAAGCAAATTGTACAGTCCACAGAGAACAACACAGGTCCTACCTCTACGAGCGCGCGCGCGGTACTGAGGACTAGGCTAACGCGGATTGGATTTTATACACCATTTGAATATTTAAAAAAAAATACGGAATTTAAACAAAAAGTGATTTTTTCGATTTCAGCATGTTCTTAAAAGAATAAACTTTAATGTTGTATACAAATCATCCCAATATTTTGTCAAAATTACTGCGTAAATCCCTGCGTTTGCAGTGTATTTTTATCGAAAAATGTGCATATTCAAAGTCGAACTAGATAGGTATCTGTGTAAATTATTGGAAATATGAGGCCTATAAGTTAAATAAAACCATGTTGCAATATTATATCAACCTAGAAAAACATGTGTTTTCATGTATCATGTTAACAATAATCGAAGTCAAACTTCTGTCTCCGTGCGCTTTTCAGAAAACAACTGCCAATAATTGTATAGTAAAAGTTAAAACATTGAGTTTTACTCAAATTAGAGGCTTACAAGTTAAACACTAGGAAATAAGCTATCAAACATAGTTAACAACTTTAACAAACAGCTCACAGTTTCTTTGTATTTCAACGTCAAAAAACAGCTTTTGTTGCTTTTCCGTACAAACCGTATTGATGGCCTCTTAAGTTCCCCAAAAAGTATTAGGTATCGCTGATAGCATTCTATGCATGTACCTATTACTTAGTAGCAAACAGGAATGATCTCTAAAGGGTCTTCAATATACGGCATGTGGGTTACCTGTGGGCCAAATCCAGACCACGATTCGTCTAATTTGGTAGCAGCGGCGTTTGGCACCAGTAGAACCAAATTTAATGGCATAGTATCCAGTCTAGTCATGGTCCATGACAAACAGCTTGGAGACCCCTGTGCTAGAGGTTAGATCTTATTTAATTTTGCTGAACAACTTAATCAGCGCGGACGGGTTTCTTCATGAAAATCATCAAAGATGGGCAACCTGTATGAAATTTACTTGTTCTAATTATTATAGTACTTATGCTGTTAAATTGTTCGCCCAATTTATGAAATTTTATATATTATAATATATTTCAGGAAATCCTACATGGCAGAGTTCTAAAAAAATTACGGTCACATTGCCCAGTTGGTAGTGACCACGCCCCAATTTCACCACGGCGACAGGTGCGACAATTGTCAACATCATTATTACTGATATTACAGGCGTCTATGGGATACGGGTGTCGCTTACTATTGTGCGGGCTGTATGCTTGTTTGCCGCCAACATGTTATTTATAAATAAAATCATTATTATCCCATTAAAATCGAATACTTTTGTGAAGAGCTCTTGACACTTGTCACAAGAAACACGACATATGTGACGAAATTCCGACACAGGATCATTCTCAGGTCAAAAACTACCGACAATTCTTTAAAACACTATTAGACGTCGTTACAATTGGCAAAAAGTCTTCACCAAGAAATTATCTATTTATTAACGTTACATTACGATTTTATTTAAATTATAGCAATCGTGGCAAACTAGCACACAGCCCGCGAATCGGTGAGCGGTTTCTGTAACCTACGGACACCTGAAACGCCAGTAATTCAGTCATTTTAGGAATTGTCACACTTGTCAGCGTGGTGACCTGGGGCCAGGAGGTCCCGGGTTAGAAACATGGTTAGGGCATTTATTTGTGTGTTTATCACTAATATTTGTTCCTACGTAATGGATGCTTTCTATGTATTATGTATTATTTTCTATGTATTTAGGGCATTCACTTCTATATAAGATCCGACGGTCAGCTGCACAATCTGACAAGGCTTAAGTCCATACGCCATAGGAGCGACTTGTTTGTAGTAAGTAACCTTCTCTTTGCTGACAATGCTGCTTTTGTCGCTCACAGTCAGACTCAGTTGCGTACCATCGTAAACAAATTTTCAAGAGCGTGTGACCTCTTTTCCATGTTCATCAACGCCAAAAAAACCGTCATACTAGCGCAAGCATGTTCAGAGCACCCAGCGATCATACTAAACGGCGTGCCGGGAGTTTATCAACTCGGGAAACACATCTCTCGAGGTGGTCAGCAGGTTTTGCTACCTTGGTTCGCTTGTGTCGAGCAATCTCTCGTTTGTCGCAGAGATCGACTCCCGCATAGGCAGAGCTGCCACTACGTTCGGGAGGCTCCGTGCAAGGGCTTGGGACAACAAACATGTTACGGTTAAAACGAAAATGCGTATTTACCAAACGTGTGTCCTGAGACTCCTAAGCACACTTTTATATAGAGCGGAATCCTGGACTACTCGTAGTTACTCACGCACAACAAGAACGCCGGCTGAACACCTTTCATATGCGCTGTCAGCGGACCATACTAGGCATTACATGGAGGGATCACGTGACAAATAAGTCTGTTCTTAGCGAGGCACAGCTTACAGCTACCTAGTTTCACAGCCATACTAAAGAAGAGACAACTGAGGTGACTTGGACATGTGTATCGCATGGATCGGACTCGTTTGCTGCGTCAAATCCTGTTAGGAGAAGTTGCAGACGCAAAAAGACCGGTCGAATGACAAATGCTGCGCTTTAAGGATTTAGTCAAGCGTGGTATGGTTGCCTTTAACACCCGTGCAACGAATGGCAGAAATTGAAGACCGACTCATATGGCGTCATGTTGTGCCTGCTGCGTGTGCGGACGAGGAATCCTCTCCCGTATACGATAGCCATGAACGTAAGTGCTGCTTTAAACATCTGACAGATGAAAAGGTGTACTAACAATGTGTGTATATCTATTATACAGGTATATTGTCGTCTAGTATCCACAACACAAGCCTTATAGAGCTTTTACTGTCGGACTAGGTCGATTTGTGTAAGATTATCCCATAATAATATTTAACTACTAAAAAAAAGTTGTTGGCTTGATTCCTGCACCAATGCTCTACAGATCAGTTCTTTGACTAGTCGAAAAAACAATTATTTCGAGCATGAAAAAGGTTACGCTGTTTTTGAACTCGACGTACCTACAGAGGATATAGGTCTCGATTTGTTTACTTCAATTCTTTCACATAAAATTTTAACTGTAAAGTCTGTAATGGCACTCTCTCAAATAAAATCACCCAAAAACATGGATAATCCCCCAAATATTGTGTAGACAAACGTAATCAGAGAACCTGTCGTAGTTTTGTCGCTACTCGATACAAATGTAATTGCCAAAACAACCCAGCATGTACTCGGGTAAATATTATAATAATAGACTTTTATCATGTGGCTTGCTGGTTTTCCTGCTTTTGTTGAAATTGTAAGTGTCGTAGGCTCATCATCATCATCATCATTTCAGCCGAAAGACGTCCACTGCTGGACATAGGCCTCCCCCAAAGATTTCCACAATGACCGTAGCCACAATGGCCGGTCGTAGGCTCGTAGCGTCATAAAAAACAACAACTCTTTCAGGATTTGTGTTTATGACTGACTACTTTCAAAGGGCGTCTGCCGCGAAAGCAGGAGGTCGCTGGTCCGATTCTAGCCCTGCTCACCGGGGGCCTTGGTCACTTTTTCTGTAGTATATGACATGTCTTTCAATTTATGATTCCTTTCAATTTATGATTCGTTTCAGTTAAAATCATGTCAGCAAATTTTGTTATTCATCTCGTTACGTCACTTAGAGTGCATTCAAGTTAGAAATTATAGTCCTACACATCGATTTCGATGAGGGCAGCCTCAGCAATTTATGGATTTCTCCTATTGTGGGCTTGTATGTGGCTGGTCAGGCCAAACTTGCTCTTAAAAACTCTTCTGCACTCATGGCAGTTAGAAATTAGATTTGCCTCTACCTCTCTTGCCGTCTATCTTCCGCTCCAGAATAATCCAGTCGTGTCGCATCAAATGTCCAATAAGTATCCGCTTCTCATTTCAATGGCATTCAGAATCGTTCTTCTCTCATCTACTATATATGCAGCACCTCATTTGTTACTCTCTCTCTCTCTTCAACTTATGCCTTCCATACTCTGGAGACGTATGGAAGGCATATTTCAAACGCTATTAATTATTTCCTGTCCCTTTGTGTCATTATCCGTTTAAGGTATTAAGTCCCACTTGCACCACCCAGTGTTAGACGCTAACCCGGAGTTAAGCTGTTAACTTCCATACGAAAAACGCCGGGTTAGTTGGCTAACCCCGGTTGGTGCAAAGGGCCCTAAGTTAATCAATTAATTTTATTGTAATTTTAGTCAAGCACAAAGCTTTTGCTCCATCGAAAAACTGCCTTTGAGACTGGACTCACACATTTAATCTCAGCAATAATGCATTAAGAGGGCACTGCATTGTCTCAATCTAGACATTATCAATTATTACAACAGATCGCCTGCTACACAAATGTATTTTCAAAAAATCGACGTGACTGGAAATTTTTAAATTTATATAAGACACAATTGTCCGGCTCTCAAAAGAAAAGGAATAAAAATAATTGTTTTAGAAAACCGTTCTAATTATTTAATTTTCCAAAGCTGAAGGTAGTAAATCCGTAGGTATCAGAAAAAACTCAGGCGCTACCGCTACAGGCTTTCCAATGTAACTCTGGCTGCCAAATCGAATAGTTATACCTATATATCTCCGAATCTATATATAAGTACTATTTATACGTATTTACAAAATATTTTATGAATAAGTATTATTTAATTGTTTTAATCGACGATAAGGCGCCAATGCCATAAAGATTAGTTTAGAAATGAACCTTATCAACATCCGCCAAAGTGGTACCTTTTACTAAAGACAAGCACATAGTCGATCAGACCCGGACAAGTGTGTATCCATTTTGATATTAGAGACTGCGCAAGTATCATTGTGTACCTCAAACTTCTATGAAATTATGACGTTTACTTAACACTCTGTGGTATCAAAATCGATGCAAACTTAGCTTAGATGCCTAAACTGTCGTTCGTAGTTCGACACTCGACAATTGGCGTTCGTCAGCGACGCAGCGTAGGGCGCCCGGCGTCGCAACTTGCTTGTATTTTTAACCCGTGGGGCCGCCGCGCTCAAGCTCACCTTTCGATCTATTCCTGAACGAATTATTTTTAAACTTTTGTCTAGATTACTTTCCTTCCGTCTGCTTATTAGAGGATGATTGAGATGCGTCGCAGGGGGCGCTCGCCTCGAAATATATTGCGTTGATATTTCCGGTGCGGCGTGGAGATCACATGGCACGGACATATTGCTCACGTTTTTATCATTACGTTTCTTATAGCTCAAGGGTTGTACCGAAATAGATATTTTTCAGTGTTTCTTTTGTTTGTTACTGAAATTGTGTACTTAAAAGAATGTGTAAAGCTTCCTAGTTATGATTAAGTCCAACTGTCCTAAGCACGTTTGTCGGAATAGTTAGCAAAGTACCTTACCTAATATTATTTTCGTAAATGATATGGAATTCCGCAGGATACGCCTGATTCAATAAATTATGATTGAGTCATTATGTTACGATTCAAATATTATAATGCTCATTTGTCCGCTCAATATTTTGCTATATTCGTACTTACCAACTAAGTACTCACTGGACTACCGGAGAAGGTTCTTATTCAACTTTTTAAAATGAAACCCATACTTTCTGCTTTAAAAGCGAAGACTTAAACAGTAAACAGCCACCATGGACATGTTCACTTAACTAAGCAAACCTTATGTCTTACCTCCGACTGCTAGATTTAGCGGTCTAATTAAACTAGTAATAGGTACAGGTTCGTGGGCCAGTGCATAATGTTTTGCGTAGACAATATTTATCTATTGATTCTATGTTACGCCACGGAAAAAAAAACAATCAGAGAGCTTTGTCGTCAACCTGGAAATATCGCACAGTAGATAGACATCTTGCTCCCATAGACTTATTGTGATACCGAGGATCACGTCGATTAATCTTGTATTACGTTGACCGAGATATTTATGCATTAAATAGTAGGCAAAACATTAGGATTTTTAAAAAATGTCTCAAAATGTACCACTTACCGCCATACAAAGTCTATGCAAAATGTAACGAAATCGGAAAAAAATTAGATACTATTCTCCTATTCAGATCGAAAGAACTCGCGATTCTGAATAGAAATCACATTAAAAAACTCCAATTCCTAAACAGTGTAGAGACAACTTTGAAAAAAAGGGCCCAATTATTTAATTTTGTGCACTGACTATAATATCATCCTGTGGTCACTAGTTGGTTGAAGTGAACCAGGAAGGAGCAGTGTTTCCGCGCATGTGCGGCGCATCAGCTACATCTGCGCGGAACTGCCGCCTGTCCCCTGAAACAATTAGTGCGCAAACACATTTGACATGTTACATTTTTGGGGTTCACTAGTGCCTGGTCTAACTATGAACGTTCATATGCGCGGAAATCAATCTGGACAGAAACCTAAGAAACCAACACATCTACATTAACTCGGACAGTCACGCTGCTCTGCTAGCACTAGAGTCCCTAGAGGCTAACTCTAGACTAGTCCAGAACTGCAAAAATAATCTAAACGCCCTGGCTAACACCAACAAAGTTATACTGGGTACCAGGACACTCCAAAATTGTTGGAAACGAAGCAGCGGATGAACTCGCCAGAAAGGGCGCGGACACGCCCCTAGTTGGCCCGGAACCGTTTTGCGGAGTTACAAAACGAGAGGCATATTCTCTGCTAAACAATCTAGAAAAGATGAGGGCAATCGCAGAGTGGAAATTCGTAAAAGGAAACACACACTCGAAAGCTCTAATAATAGGGTTCAACAACAAAAACACTAAAGAGCTCTTAGGGCTCAAGAGGTACAAAGCCTGTGCGGTAGTCAGAATTCTGACTGGGCATTGCAAGTTGAACAAACACATGTTTCTAATGGGTAAGAAACAAGATGCAGCCTGCAGGTTCTGCCAGGAAACAAAGGAAACCGCGATGCACATCCTCTGCTCCTGTGGACCACTAATGCACAAAAAAAGAAGTATCCACCTCGGTAGGCACGAACTGCAACCTTATGAGATACACAACATTACAGCCCAAAGAATCTGGAACTTTCTTGACTCAACGGGATTCAGTAATGATTTATAAAGGGCTGCCACAATAGATCACAACGCGGTAACTTTATTAGCCCTAAAAACAACAATAATAATAATAAACCCGCGGGGGCAGCTTGTGGCGAGCTGACGGTGAGTGGCGACACCGCGGACCCCTATTCCAGAGGGTTCTTTTATAAGGCCCTCACCTCTGTGCTTGCCTTAGCTGGCTGGCCAGAGTGGATTCGCAAGAGCGGGACCTATGCTCCAGGTTGGAAGTGTAAAATGTCATAACGCCGGCGGCCCGCTGAACGGATCACCGGAATCTGGCTACCGCAGACTCACCTCTCGACAACCTCACAGCCGCTCCGAAGTGTTGCTCCATTGTCGCACTGTGCGTGCGGCCATTGTGGGGCCCACTAAATGAGTTGGCAAGTCACCGCCTGCCTATTACAATTTGAGACTGATTGTGACGGCAGGCGTCCGCTAGTCTCCTCCCATAATCCAATATCCAGACCATCCAACATTCACATCAATAGCCCAATGACCTTAGATCCATCGCAGCCAATGTGCCGCATTTCAATAGTCCTTGCACCTGGTGGGGACCATCTCCGGGTGTATCATATTGTGCGCTCGGAGATGGTATCCGCCACGTGTATCCCTTGCCTTGCGTGTATTAAAGTGTCTTAAAAGGCCTCTGCGCTGTTGGCTTCGGCCCCACGCACGCCTTTCATATGCCAAAGACATACAAATAATAATAATAATAATAAACTATGAACGTTACAGTACTGTGATCGTGGCAACAGTACCTATAAGAATTTTTTATCCAGTTTCGTATGTCTTGTGTCTTAGACAGAACTGATAGGCTATACGGCGATAGTCTTGTTTGGCCTGGCACACACACAATTTAAATAAATTCGTAGGATCAAATACCCTTAACGTCAAATACAAGGTAGGTATAGCAAGTATAGATAGTTGCACTCGTCCGAGATATTCGCCTAAGACTAAAGTACTATGGTACATCCTAGGTACAATGCCTCAAGGACCTACTTTAGATTTAAGGTAGGTAGAGGTAGGTAGTTAGGTAAGTTACACTTACTGTATATATTTCGAAAATATTTTTTTTTAGACTAAAGAAAAAATAGGTAATACCTACAAGTACATTCATATTTTGTCCCATACTAAAGTTATGGGAAATCCACAAACGTTTCCTTTTCCATTATTAAAGTTGTTGCTTCATAACATAATTGTTTCGGAACCCTTCAGTAAACCATGGTCTAACATGTTCTTGATCAAATACTTCAATGACTTACTCGGCATCTAGGATGTTTGTTTTTATGATGCCTCATTCATTCATTGATGATTGCTTCGTCATATAAAGCGGAAGTGGGACACAAGTAACCCTGAAAATTTTCAGAGCAGCCCTGAAGGTTGTGTCTCACATCCTTGCTCTTAAAATAGCTAGATATAAAAATTATATCCTGACTTTGTTGCCGTTTATCAAGGTACACTATATGAAGTTGGACCCGGGTATGTCCTTAAACTACGTCCAACAAGTGAGGTAGGGCACAGCGAAACGTCATCTCGCTTGAATCTGGAGCAGCCTGACTGGGGAAGTACCTCCACCTTACAGAATACCGAAGCCATAATAACATCACTACTTACTTTGTAGGTATGTGGTGTTGTGTTCCTCACGGTGAGTAAGGTTTCCAGAGCTCCAATCCCCCCAACCTCCCCCTTAATGACGATGACAGCGCAGATTAATAAGCTACCCCAGGAGGGTACCAGCTGCTCTAGCGCTGGAGAATCCCTTTCTGGGCTTCCATGCTCAGGTACTGTCGTGCCTGAGCGTGGACGCCGAGAGCGCCCCGTTTCGTACTCTGGGGGGGGCAAATCCGCGCTCCGCCATCCGCCATCCTCCCGAGGCAAGAGCAAGACGGCTACGGCAGCCCCTGCCACGCTCGCTGTGGATTTCTGCAACATCAGGGGTTTGCATTCTAATCTTAATGCTGTCCATCATCACCTCGAGACAGCTAAGCCGGCCTTGCTTTTTCTGACAGAGACGCAGATATCGTCTCCAGCGGACACAAAATACCTCTCCTACCCTGGGTACGAACTAGAGCATTCCTTTCTGCCTAGGGCTGGAGTGTGTGTGTACGTTAGAGGCGATATCAGTTCTCGTCGCCTCAGCAATCTTGAAGGTAGGGACCTTTCCACCTTATGGCTACGTGTTGATTGTGATGATCACCCTCGCGTCTATTCGTGCCTCTATAGGTCCCATAGCGGTGATGCCGAAACTGACCGACTCTTGGAGCAGATTCAAACGGCTGTGGATTCAGTGCAGCAGCAGATCCCATCCGCTGAGATCATCGTTCTTGGCGATTTTAACGCCCATAATGCCGAATGGCTGGGCTCCAGCAAGACTGATCATGCGGGGAGATCTGTTCACGACTTTGCTCTGACCTACGGCTTGACACAACTGGTTACTGCGCCTACGCGAATCCCAGATGTGGAGAGCCAGGAACCTTCCCTGTTGGACCTTCTGCTGACTTCTCACCCGGTTGGCTATGATGTATCCGTTGCAGCCCCTCTCGGTTCCTCGGATCATTGCCTCATCCGGAGTACAGTGCCTCTCACGTGCCCGCCGCGTCGGCGAGTTGCTTGTAGCCGCCGTGTGTGGCACTATAAGTCAGCAGACTGGGACGGGATGCGGGTGTTCTTTGCGTCTTACCCGTGGGGGCAGGTTTGCTTCACGCCGGATGATCCTGATATCGCTGCTGACTCTGTTGCTGACGTGGTGCTTCAGGGAATGGAACTTTTCGTTCCATCCTCTGCGGTACCTGTTGGTGGCAAAACCCAGCCTTGGTTTGATCGCTCCTGCAAAAAGGCGTCTCGCCGAAAGCTGGAGTGCTACCAAGCCTGGGTAAATGCAGCGGCGGTACAGGATGTAAAGACCAGCGCTTTAAAAAAGGAGTTTAACTTTGCCTCCAGGTCCTTCAAAAGAGCCATTGCCAGAGCAAAGTCGTTGCACATTGGTAGGATTGGCGAGAAACTAGAGCGTCTCCCCTCGGGAACTCGTGCGTTCTGGTCTCTTGCCAAAGCTATCCAGGGGAATTTCTGCACGCCGTCTTTTCCACCTCTGCACACGGGAAATGATTCGTTGGCCCACGACGCAAAAGACAAAGCCGATCTACTGGGTAAGCTTTTTGCGTCCAACTCGACTTTGGATGACGGGGGACAAGCGCCGCCGACTATACCGCGGTGCGAGAGCTGTATGCCAGATGTACAGTTCCGCCAAAGCTTTGTGCGTAAGGCTCTTCGCTCCCTCGACACCCATAAGTCCAGTGGGCCTGATGGAATCCCTGCAATTGTTCTCAAGATGTGTGCTCCTGAGTTGGCGCCGGTCTTAACGCGTCTTTTTCGGCTCTCCTACTCTTCTGGCGTAGTCCCGACTTCGTGGAAGTCAGCTTTGGTGCACCCGATCCCTAAAAAAGGCGACCGCTCAAATCCATCCGACTACAGGCCGATAGCTATAACCTCCCTTTTCTCTAAGATTATGGAGTCCATCATCAATCGTCAGCTCCTCTGGTACCTAGAGGATCACCAGCTGCTGAGTGACCAACAATACGGTTTCCGTAGGGGTCGTTCGGCTGGTGATCTTTTAGTTTACCTGACACATTGCTGGGCACAGGCGATAGAGAGTAAAGGTGAGGCACTGGCAGTTAGTTTGGATGTAGCGAAGGCCTTCGATCGCGTTTGGCACAAAGCACTTCTTTCGAAACTTCCATGCTATGGGCTCCCCGGGAAATTATGCGAATGGGTCAGCAGTTTTCTAGCAGACAGAAGCATTAAGGTCCTAGTTGACGGTGAATGCTCAGACTCAATGTCTGTGAATGCTGGTGTCCCTCAAGGCTGTGTGCTATCACCCACGCTATTCCTCCTGCATATCAATGACATGTTGCAAACTAGCGGCATTCATTGTTATGCTGATGATAGTACGGGTGATGCCTCCTACACCGGCCGCGCCAATATTTCCCGGGAAAACGTCATTGAGAGCCGGAACAAACTTGTGTCTGAAATTGAGACCTCCCTAAAAGAAGTCTCAGATTGGGGTCGACTTAATTTGGTCCATTTTAACCCTACAAAGACACAGGTTTGCGCGTTCACCGCAAAAAAACTTCCGTTCGTCGCGTCACCTCGTTTTGAGAGCACTCCCCTATCTGCCACAGCCAGTATTGGAATCCTTGGCGTTGACATCTCGAGTGAAGTCCAGTTCCGCGGCCACCTAGAGGGTAAGGCCAAATTGGCCTCGAAGAAGCTCGGTGTGCTCAATAGATCGAGGCAGTATTTCACGCCGGCCCATCGCCTACAGCTTTATAAGGCGCAGGTTCGCCCGCATATGGAATACTGCTCTCATCTTTGGGCAGGGGCACCTAAGTACCAGCTTCTTCCTCTAGACCGCATCCAACGGAGAGCAGCTCGAATTGTCAACTGCCAACGTATTTCTGATCGGCTTGATCCCTTGGCGCTGCGTAGAGATGTGGCCTCACTCTGTATTTTCTATCGCATGTATTATGGGGAGTGTTCCGAGGAATTGTTCGGATTAATCCCTGCCGCTTCTTTCCGCCATCGCCCTACGCGACAATATTTCCACTCTCACCATTTAGATGGTTGGCAGTCCTCAACTGTGCGCTTTTCCCGAAACTTCCTGCCTCGCACAGCTAAACTGTGGAACGAACTGTCGCCAGCGGTGTTTCCGGACCGATACGACCTTCAAACCTTCAAGAAAAGAGCGTACTCCCACCTTAAAGGCCGGCAACGCACTTGCGACACCTCTGGTGTTGCGGGTGTCCATGGACGACGTTAATCGCTTACCATCAGGTGATTCGTTTGCTCGTTTGCCCCCTATAGCATAAAAAAAAAAAAAAAAAAAAGAAGTTAGGCTATAAGTACCTACCTTCCCTCTGGCACAGAACGTTACCCCCAACCCCCAACGAATATTTAAACGTAGATAAAACTCGAACGTAACAATTCCACACAACTCTCCTGTCTCCAAAAATACGCACCAATTAATAGCTTACCGCTCGATTATGACCATTTCTATAAAGTATTTATAGACTCGAACCCCCGTAAGTAACGCTTGCTTTCTTTTCATAGATGCATATCATAACGCCTTTTTAAATAAAGTTATTTAATTTTAGAACTTTAACGCGTAAATGCGCTGTATCGCAGAGGGGTGTTTGCGGAGGATACGAGAAGAATGTTTAGTGCACGTCAGACATGCTGCTGCTATTCCTTGTCGTAAAATTGAGAGCCACTCTCTGATATCTCGGCGAACTTAGTGCTTATAGACAATAAGTTGTTATTGTATTTTGAAGGATACTACTCAAAAGAAACATCTTTTTGAAATTTTAAAGGCTGTGGAATCTAAATATCCTCATTATTCTTATTTAGGTACTTCATCACGTAATCAATCGGGACTATAGGGATATTAATTTTGTTTCTGAACATTCTACCGTGCGATGGCAAAGCAAGAGATCCCGAAATGCTTGAAAGACTTATTGTGGTCATTGGTGAAGTTTAATCATGCTTTTATAAAAAGGGCAAAAAATACCAAAAAGTGCAACAAAAATGTTGTCCGAAGTACGGACAGATTCAAGTAAGTTATTTTTCAACGAAGTTTTGAATTAATAAGTCTATTTATATTTATTCAATACTCAAAGGCATCCTGACTAGATGATGCAAATTTTCTTAATAACTTAACCTTGTTGTCCTTTACGTCAAAAAAGTAATAAAGAACCACCATCGATCGCCAAGCAACAAACAAGCATAGGAAAACTTATACTTGATATGGAAATCTTCTGGCGTGTGGGGCAAGAAATGTACTAACTTGATATCAAGTCAATGGCGGCGAAAAGCTGAAAATTCAGAAGATTCTAATAGTCCACGTATACTCCTGTGTGCGTACCATGAGTTGCATTCGATTGCGAATGCGGCATTCGAAAGTATTTCCGTCTCGCTCCTGCCAGACAAGTGGTAGAAGCGAGATGGACATACTTTCGAATGCCGCAGTCGCAATCGAATGCAACTTATTGTTGAAGCCAAAATAAGTCAGAATAACACGTGCCTGGACCTTGAAAGCATCGATATTCGGGAGCGTGCAGCTGAGAATGCGTCGATCTCCGACTGGTTTCTAACTCAATGTCGCTTGGAATGCAGGGCCGGGCGCATCGGCACCGGACTGTTGTCGCAAGTGCTCGCCCGCACTTGTCGGCGCTTTTGACTGCAAGATATTCGGCGCGGTAACGGGCCACGGCCTTCTTGGAATCGGTTACCTGTGGCATTCCTCGGGCGGTCACCGCAGCGCCCGCGCCCGCGCCCGCCAATGCAACTGCCTCTAACGCGCAATGCACGCGAATATTTCACCTTCCGTTGCGAATGTTTTATGAATGATTTTGTGAAGCCTTCGCTAATCCAGTAATGTAGGGGAAGAAATTAATAGGCTAGGATTGTTGCCTGTAGTAAAATAAATAATTTTACAGTAAGTACCTATACTATAGGTACCTACATTGTTTGAAACCTATTGAAAAACTAGACTGGGGTTATTTAAGTTCTTTTCACTACTCTAACCCTTTGAGGTGACATTTCTGTTTCATGTGAATTCCATACTAGTTAGTTAGGCAAACACTCTATTAATCACGTACTGAGTGGGTAGAACTTTTAAATTGATAGGTTACTATAATAAGAATTAACTTAAGAACACATAAGTTTGAAATCAAACTCAATCCCATTATCAGTACGTCGCTTGGCCGTCATCGTCAATTCTGATAGGTCATTAACACGTATGAGGAATGCCACGCCATATCCATGTGCTCTTTCAGTTCTTCTAAAGCGAATTCAGATTCACCAATAATTATTATACGTTAATAATTTCCACATATTAGAATTGTTACATGAAAAGCAAAGCAATTGTTCTTTCAATTTCTATTAGCTCCGTACAGAGAACAGTCACGAAAAGTACAGCACACATGCGCAAGGGCAATACCGATAGATGATTTCTACACATAGACGCACACTAACGCACACCCAGCACACGTGCAAAGAGTTCCTACGTATGCAAAACACCGCCATCGCCATTAGAGCTTTCAAAATGAATTTTCAGACAATAAATGCCTGAAAATAAATCAAAATTCAAGTTTCAGAACACATTCTAATAATTTTCATTTACTTTAAATGTACAATCTAGTTGCTTATCTTTATATAAGTATATAATTGTAGTTCCATTTCGGTATATATAAGAATGCGATATGCGTCAAAGGGCAAATTCAGATTCGGCTGTCGCGTCTTCCACGTCGACTTGGCACGCGCCGTCCTTGTCGTTTGTTGTGTGTACGAATAGGACGGATGAGTGGAGTGTTATAGTTTGGCTGGTCGGTGGCGGGTAGGTCGGAGGCGTGGATGTCTGTAATGGCACCCTCGCGGCCCCTGCGCACCGCACGATTAGGGAAATCGAGCACACGCACAGTATAGCACATTGTAATTAGAGGCGCTTTGTGAATGTTATCGCCTTTACGTAGATATTCAAGTATTTCAGTTATGAAAATGGTAGATAATACCGAAATCCGACTCAGCAGTGGCGAATGAATTACTGAAATACTTAAATGTTCACTTAATCACATAATTTTTTGAAAATTCATGTGTGTATTCATGTTTGATCACTTTTAAAATTTTTAATAATGAATATGTTTTTTTTAATTTGATTGTTGTCAAGTAAAATACTGCAATGAAAATATATATGAAAATAGTGAAGAATAACATACTGAAGTATAATATTTTTTTTAATTTTGGACATAAGTAAGTACATACCTATTCACATTTCAGAACAAAAGTGTTTCAAAAAATCTTCACGACTCATGTTTTTTTAGATAAAGAGTGATATACCTACTTATTTGTACCTATTGTATTACAGTAGGCGTGGATTTATCCATGATAATATAATTCTCTACTGTCAAACCATCAACTATCATCGATTTGTTATCGATTCAAGATATTCAATACAAAACTACCTACTAGTTATGTAGGTAGATTTTGACATATAGAAGCCCCCCGAGTCTTTATTGGATAATGTATTATACCTACATGTACTCACATAGATACCGTAGACGCAAGTACTGTTCCTTTACAAACTGGGCCAACAATATCTATACTTACAACTTAAAAGGGACTTTATGTCAATGACGGTGTATTTGCATATAATCAATTTTAAATTATCTCAGTTCTATATGCACTAGTTACATCTAGCATGAGAAACAAAAAATGTTATTAGCTGTCAGGAGAAAATCCACAACGATCAAACAGAAGCGTCATTTTAAATAATGCTGACAGTGCTGATCTCTCCTATGTCACCGTCAGTGGAGCCTACTATTTGCAAAGCTGGCACAAAACAAGTATGTACTAAAAGAAAAGTATAGTTATCCCTCGTTAGAAAGGCTTGTCACTTTTTACCATTAACTGAGTTTGTCGTGAGTTAAAATGTTTCGAGGCGTTTGATTAAGCGCGGCATTTTGTATACAATCAATCTCACACGTAACTGAGAAGGGGACATGACTAAAAATAAAATATAGTTAGGAGGTTCTCAAGAACTGAAATAGAACGGATATACTTATAAATTTAGAAATAGGGGTACCTGTTGTGGCCGCTCTCATAATTCTTATCGACTCTTAGTTCCATATTATGTCGCTGTACTGTAAAACTGCAGAAAATAAATTCACCGTAAATAAATCTTAAACAAACCGAACCCTAAGACCAAAAATAATCCTAAGTAAATACTTACTCCTTTTTAATTTTAAAATTCAATTTGATTTGTACAATTATAAAACTAAAAATACTTAATTGGTTCAGATATTAAATAAATAATACATAAGCCACCAAGCATAATAAAATAATCTTAATTCTATTTCGCACTTTTAGTACCTAATCACGGTCACAATAAATTACCTATTGAAGTAATAATTACTTAAGAGTTTCTTTGTTATCGATCGATTCAGCTATATTGGCAGATCTTTTTACACCTACAGAATAAGGAAAATTATTCATTTATAATTGTCAGTGCCGTAGGTGCATAGATAATAATACTTTGCATGCGTAGGGGCGCTAGGGCTGCCACACCGCGCCAACCGCCAACATACCTATAAAGTCATCTATCTTCAAATTACGGGTAGAAGAGAATACTACGAATCGATTTTTTAACATACTCTTAATTATTTAAAATACTCCGCTAAAAATTTTGGTATAAAAACTATACACACATTTACTAAACACTAGTGTTAGCTGACAAATAGATCAAATCAAAAATCAAAGATTGCCTTAATAATTATTTACAAAGATTGTAACGGTGTTATCTGATTTTGATCATACCTATTTTCGTCATCAGGTTGGGTAGACATCCGTAAGTAGGTACTTTAACGAAATTTCAATTTCGCGGTAGAGTCCGAGTAAGCTAAGTTTGCATAGCTTTTGAAGCACAGACTGTGAAAGTATTAAGTAAACGTCATGATTTCAGAGAAATATGGCTAATGGTGATAATTAAATAACTATCACGATTTGGCGTATTCAATAATACTTTACAAATTTGACAGTTCATTTGCCCGGAAGATATAACGCGGTTTGACCCCAGGCCCTTATTTCTGAGCCGCGAACTTTTCGCTTGGTGCAGGCGCAGCCCTACGCTCGCGCCAGCTCTGCAACTGCACGTACTGCCTTGTTTACCTGCCTGCTACTTGGAACTGCCTTCCACGTGTCGCCGCGGTGTCATTTCCTTTGTGCTATGCTAGTCGCGCTATAATCCCCTAAGTCTACAATACAATTCATAAATATCCTAGTTCATGTTATTCATACTTTGAGGCTCAAATTCTGATGATATTCCTATTTAAAAATATAAACATATAATTATGAAGATGTTTGATAGCAGATGTTAGTAGTTGTCTTTTACTAAGTATAACACCGCTACTTAGTTACAGGAAACCTTTGTCAAGCTCCATTTTGTGGATTTGTGTGCTGCAGCCTATAGATTGACTGGTATCGTCAGATTCATGTCTCACTGGCTTAATGTTTTTACCCTTTTATTGGCACCCGATTGCTTGCCCTTCAGGCTAAAACTTTTAATGTAACTTTGACTATTTACAATAATAATACGATCTACTCCAGTCCTCGATGAAATGGAAACTTTACTCGTTCATAATACATGTGTGATAGTTTCTAGTAAATGGTACTTTGTCGGTTGCCGAGAAGGCGATTATGCCATAAAGAATCATTTATAAATGCACCAACAGTCAAAGTGGTAAATTAAAGTTACGAATTAGACAAGCTACTAACCACACGTTTGTGCTTTTATATATGTATATAAAGAACACTTAGCAGAGTGGACTACCTACTATTAGGGTTTATAAAGTCCGACAAAGCTAAATTTGCATTATTTTGAAAGCACAGACTGTGATAGTGTTAAGTAAACTTCATAATTTCATAGATTGATTTATTTATTCAGAAACAATAAATGATTGTGTGTGAATATATCATTAAATTTAAAACTAAGAATAGGTATTTCCGTTTGGAATAAAACTCGCGCAGTCTCTTATATCAAAATTCATGAAATCTTAGCTTCGTCTGACTCTAGCCCTTATCTAGAGGCCAGTTGTGAACCTAAATAATTAAAAATAAATATTCTACTACCTACCGAGTTGGGTCTGGTCGAAAAATATTGCGCAGTTTGGAAGTACGCAGGACTCGAATATAGGTGGAAAGTTCGTTATCGCCGCATGCACCGCACGTGTACTACCTATCCTCGCTTACTTCCGCCCCTGCCTCCCCCGTCGTAAAGTTTCACTTAACTCCATCATTAACGCTTTTATTTATGTCGCCCATTTAAATAAAACTAGACGACGCTCGGGTGACTTCGACTTTAACTTCACATCACGAAGGAAGCGGATAATAAAAACAATTGAAATTCTTATTCGAATGCATTTTGGGGGGATTATGGGACAACCTGAAATTCTATTAATATTTTAAAGCAAAATTAATAAAAAAGTAACCTTATAGGATCAAACATTGTGTGGATATTATAATTAATGAAAAGAACTGTTGATAACCATGTATTGGTAACCAACTGTAACCGATTTTTAAATAATTAAATTAATCGACATACCTAATATATGCCTATTCGAACGTAGCATTTGCAAATTATCTGTAATTTATCAATACTTACACTTGGGTATATTTTAAAATACCTGCCTAAATATAAGTAAGCATTAGTCAGGCACAGGAAACTGCTCTAGGTAGGTAGGTAAATAAAATAATACCTATATAGATTTATTAATATTTAATTTACATTTTTGAAGTTTAGTTTTCCATATAAGAACGTCTTTTAGCGCTAGAAGTATTGAAATGTGTTTGTTATACAACTATTATTTATTAGGGTGATAGGTATTTTCGTTACAGTGAATAATAAACTATAAAACTTTTCATTTTACCAACCTTAAAAATTAGATAAGTATTAGATGTTTATAGGAAAATGTTCGTAGAGTGGTTTTTATTGAGATTTTAGCGAAAAATATGCAACTAAGTCATGGTGTGTTGACACGCGCGGCAGACTACATTCTCTACGCGCCCTCCTAAGATAACGATATTTTATATAAAAAAAATCCTTTTTTTTAATATTTTAATGTACCTTTTATTCTATTTTTGTTAAAGATATTTAAAAGTTCAGCCATATCACAACAGAATTAACGGAAAATCGCCGCTACACTCAATGCGCGCTCAAACAATTTAGTTTAAATTCCCATTCATATGTTTTACTACTACAATTTGCAACTGATAATGAATATTTCTGTTTTCTTTTGATGAGTAGAATTATTCTAAGTATTATAGAATCATTTCGTAAACCTCACTTCGAAACTGCACCGCGATAACGTCTCTCAAGTTACAGTGAGGTCGGAAAAGTTTCAACAATTTTCCACAGACTATGATATGATTTAAACCCGATTTTACTGATTAAAATGCATCTTAGGGTCTGCGCCTATGTCCTGATAGAAAAAGATGTGAGATGGGAATAGATATTTTTCCCAGTAGTATGTTCTCGTAGGGGCGCATCGGCCGGGCCGCCCGCGCCCGCGCCGCGCTGGGCGGGCCCCCGCGTTCCTCGATTATCTCCAAAACTATACAAAATATTATTAACTTTAATGCATATTTTTAATCCACATGCTATCCTCTAACTAAATAATAAATAAATACTTGATATTTTTTTGTCACCTCCGAAATTTAGATCTTACTAACACCATAGATTTCAAACTTGGCTCTAGCGCAAATGGAGAGCGACACATTGTTGTATCTTCATTATTTAGATAGCGCATTTTAATAGCTTTCTAACGATGTATAAAATTTTTGTATAATGATTAGGACAAAAAAGAAAACAATATATGAAGTGATGGAGGCGTAGCGAAGAATGCGAATTTTTGTGAATTTTTTTCATAGTGTTTCAAATCTATGGTGTGGATGTAGAAGTTAGATTTGAGTAGAGTTGTCATGCGCGAGGGTGATAAGGTGTTAAATATGCACAAAATATGCATGTTTTTGGTAGAAAATGTTGTTTTTTGGCTGTAGCGGGCGGTCGGTAGTGTGCGTGCGCGCCGCGCGGGGATTGGGTCGCGCGCCGCCCGCGCCCCCGCTCGGCCTCTCGCGTACCTACCGCGCGCACACCGCCGCGCACCCACACATCCACAACGAAGCCTGCAACATATTTGTACTTTTATATGTCATTTGACTATTTTTTTATTTATTTTTAAATTTAATGATGATTGAATAATGAAAAACATTGAAATATCTTTATTTTATTAATGTGAAATATACTTTTCAAGATTTTATTTTATTTTAGATACTTATTAATTTAACTAAATAAAATATTTAAATTTGATACTGCTAAAATTATTAAAACTACACGTTTGGGTAATGTTTCATCTTAACTTATAAAAATGGAAGAAAAATTATATATATATATGTATAGGTATATATTTTTAAATTAACTAAAGCATTTCGAACACACATTTTTTTACATGACATTTTATACACACATTGTAAGTATTTGCAACAAATGCTTATTTCGCTCTACTGCTTAATAGGTAGGTCCTATACATAATATATATTCATAATATAATTTCTGCTGACATTGTTATATTTCAAATTCAATTTTAGTATTTATATGTTTCCTAGAATTAAGTGTTACTTTTGTATATTATTTTTTATATTTAATCAATCTGACGTCGAAAAGTGCTGAATTTTGGCCTAGGTACTTCGAATAAATGCTTTTTGAGTTTGAGTTATACTGCTATTCAAATTAGGTAGGTACTTATCACTTAATGTAAATATCTGAAAGCTAAAGGTAGGTACTGTACGTAGGTTCCTATAAGTAACCTACCATATAACTGCTATTCAAATTAGGTAGGTACTTATCACTTAATGTAAATATCTGAAAGCTAAAGGTAGGTAGGTACTGTACGTAGGTTCCTATAAGTAACCTACCATATAATTCTAATCCATTCAATTTTATAAACACTATAAAAATAAAGCCTTTTATAGTTATAAAGTATTTTTTATACTGAATTTATTAGATGTGTAGATATGACAATTATATTATAGTTCAAAATTAAATATCCTACAAATTCCTAGTAACTTCAAATAAGTATATGAATATTAGATGTGTCATATCTACACATCTAATAAATTCAGTATAAAAAAAAATACTTTATAACTATAATAGGCGTTATTTTTATACTGTTAAGTTATAAAATTTAATGATCTATGAAGCTCACAAATATGTATACAATAGTGTTGCAATTGAAGAAAATCTTGAAATCAATTAGATAACATTTGATTTCATTGAAATTAACATTTTAGAACGGATTAAATAGCGTTTATTAACACCATGACCCTACATTTCGAGCCCTTTACAGCACTCATGGTCATGGTGTTAATAAACGCGATTAACCCGTTCTAAAGTGTTTAATTTCAATGAATAACAATCGCGGTAACAGAAGACAATATTAACATTTAATTTTTTTCATTGACTATACGGTCTGAAGAAGGATAAATCTACCGATTTTGAACTTTATTTCTATACCACGAAGGTTCAAAAGTGAGGAGGCTTTCCTTGCCACAACTCTGCGTTTCACGCATTATATTATAGGCGCCTGGCGCCTAATTCAACATCCGTATGGTGGAATATTCAAATCAGAATAATATGACCCTAATGATCATAATACTTGGTAGGTACTGTTTGTAGCCTACGAAGCCGGAGGTCCCGGGTTCGTGTCCTGGTAAGGGCGTTTATTTGTGTTTGTCATGAATATGTATTTAAGTATGTATATCGTCGCCTAGACCACGTAGGACAGTACAAGATTTGCTTAGTTTGGGGCGCCAATCTGTGTAAGATTGTCCATAAATATTTATTTATTTTATTTATGATTTTTTATGTCTATGGGACATGGGACAGTAATATGTGAACCGAGTGAAACATGAACGGTACTGAGTTTCAGAGCGGGTCATGTTTGGTGGATATAAAAGCAATCGACTCTAGTCACAGGGCCCCAGCAGGTACTCACAGATGCCCCCGGTGACCGGTGACAGATCAGCGCTGGCCACCTATAGGCTAGCTAGCATCATGCTGAGTCGTGACCATATCGTGGCAGTAGTATTTTGTTTATTGTGATTCTGGAGTCCAACTAAGCTAAGTTTGCATAGATTGTGATAGCACAGACTGAAAGTGTTAAGTAAACGTCATTATTTCATAGAAGTTTGACGTACAAAATAACGCTTTATGTTTGACAGAATATTTGGACTTGGAAGAGATAACGTGGTTTGACTCTAGTTAATACCGTGCTGTATTTTGATGTATGCCATTTTTTTTTTTCTTATTTCAATATTGAAGCTTAACCTCACAAATTGTCTTTATAACTAGGTACGTTTAGTTTCAGCAATAGAGGACTTTCATATTAAATTAACGTTTATTTCAACCTCATAGGTCATAAAATGTTAACTAGTACAATAAATAACTTAATTCATGTTAAATTTATATTTAATATAATGCATGTTAGCTTTATTCTTTCTATCCTTAATGAAACCTGTTTATCACCCAAGGCTCTCTAGTCTAGACAGCAGAGCAATAAACAATAGAAACCTACTTAACCAATCTATCCATTAGCAAATCTTAAAAATCCCATCGAATTGACACTTTTTTTTAGAAAACATTTCTAATCACCCTGTGTATCAATTAGCATACCATAACATGGCAAGCGTTAATTATCTAGGATTTAACGTTACACTAAACTTGCAATCAATTGCACAAAAAGAGGGATAATCAATTCAACATTTCGATTTGTTATATAAACTGACAGTCACGGTGACAGACGAGAGAGAAGCGCGCGGTCGAGAAAGACACCTGCGTCAAGCAAGCTAAGATGCCAATCGCTCAGAACTCTCAGAAGCGTATCGCAGAACAGTTATCTCTCTCTATCATTCTACCTTATTAGTGTGACCCAGGACAGTTCGCGTTTCGTTCGCTACTGAGCGTTAGCGATTGGCATCTTGGCTACGCACACTGGCATTGTCTAATGCGAACATTTAGAAAATGACAGCTGTCTTTTTCGACCGCGAGATACTGTCGCAACACTCTTCTGCTTGTGCTACTGAAGATGACACCTTACTAGTACTATACTCCTGTCCTGTCACATTAGTTACATTGATTGGTCGCCTCTTCTGTGAGCTACTCAAAATCCAAGACACTATTTTCTAAACTTGATGTAGGTAAATGCAATGCTTCTCTACATACCAACATACTTTAATCTGTTTTTCATACAGCCAACATAAGAACGTATACACTTAATTAATAAGTCTGTAAATAAAAGATACCTCCCACAGCACATAATACAGATTAATCTCAATTAATCTCCTCTTCGATCCCTGTTTAGAGTTTTTACATCTGTGGCATACAATTTTATCTTAATTTACCGCTAAAAGTCGGTGTCTTCTTGCATTGGTGCGAGAAAGCTCTCCTGGGTTTCCTGAACTGCCGCTAGTAAACGATTATTTATGAAGTTCTCCTAGACAGTTGCTACCTAGGCTACACTTAGACTGTCTGCCCAGCCAGACAGACCGGTAGACTTGTGTTGTCTATCACTTCATAGTTATTAGTGGGGTACCTAGCTGTTGATAAGAGTATAATTTCTACGAAGAAATCACCATCGTGGTACATCGTGGGAGTTTAACCATAGGCCTACCTATGGTACTAAAGAAGTTCACTTTTTCTGAGCTTTATGGGATCCCTAAAAAATGTGTTCGATCAATTATATATGTACCTACTACTTTATTCGTTAATTCAATGATTATGGACAACAGAACAGGCGTTGTATTCAGCTAACTTCTGTACCTACGCTTCATGGATGCTTGATAGAGTCGCTGTAGCTTATACTAACTCAAGGGGTGGAGTACATTACCAGTTTGTTATGTTTCATGTTTCCTTGTACTTTTTTGACTCAGAGCAAAAATCTACGCAAGTTATTTGGTTATTGTCACCTGTTAACACATTACAGCTTATATTAAATTATTTTTACCAGTGCTTGGCCACCTCTACTTTCCATGCCTTAAGTTAAGTCGAGCCTCTTGTGGCATTTGGTATTCGAGGGCTGGATGGGTAACAAAACTCCTGCGTGATTTTAGTCTACGAGTTAAGGGTTTATGCAAGTGCAGTTGATCTCGGGGGCGCAGTTATTTTACGTGTTCTACGGCGGTTACCACGTCTCTACCTATGTGATGTGTGGACGAGCGATTCCGCTCATTGGTAGATGTAATCGCGTCGTGTAGGTTTAAAGTATCCAGTAACTTTCTGTTTTGTGTTGGGGCAATATGATTTGTAGGGATCTCTCTATTGTTATACCCAAATATTTTGGGGCGAAGGTGTGTTTCAACCGACAACTCTTCCATTCAATATTTAATTGCTTAGATGCCTCTCGATTTTTACGATGGAAAGCGCATACCTGTGTTCGACTTGAGCTGATTTTCTACGTAAGTAGTAAAAAAAAGTGTTCTACGTATTCATTTACAGGTTTTTTTTTAAATTTCGCAACTAAAACACTTGTATTAAGCGAAGTTCTGAGAATCAAGAGACGTTCAGTACGATCTACTCCACTTATTTTATATATTTTGATACATCTAATGTTAATCTAAATGCAATCTAAAAGGCTAACTTTTAACTGCTAGGTATCTAATATTAGCGCCGTTAGTTCTGAAAACGATACCTTATCTAATACGGCAAAACTCTCATGTTTAAGTTCTGGATAACTGGATGCCAAAACTTGTCAGGTTAGGTAAAAAGTCATAGCTTGGTTAATAACGTTAAGGAAAGTGCTGGTGGCCCAAAGGTAAAGGGTGCGACTTTCAATCTGAAGGTCGTGGGTTCAAATCCAGCGGGTTCGTGCCTAACAATGAGTTTTTTGGAACTTATGTATGAAATATAATTTGATATTTACCAATCGCTTTTCGGTGAAGGAAAACATCGTGACCAGACTAATCATAATAATGGCATTCCAATAGTTTTACATCTGGGTCGGAAGGTCAGATGGCAGTCGCTTCCATAAAATTAGCGCATACAACAAATCTTGCCAAAGCGGACCACAACACAAGCTCCCTGAAGACAAGCCGTGAAGACGCTTGGAATGAAATAGAAATGAAAAGAATAACGGTAAGGTTGTGCCTGCAGTTTGAACTTCATCGACATTCTTGTGCGTTCGCGACATTGGTTTAGCAAAGCCAATACACTTTTGTCCAAGCACGCGTCACGTGGACAGAGTTATTGCGTTGTTCAAATTTATATATCCTAGGCGCACATTAGTCGAGTGCTTCTCCGTTCGACGTTGCGTGAATTTTGATAACCTTTTGATTTATGTGCTTTTCGAACGTCATCTACCTAACGGATATACTTGATCTAAAATTTAAAATTATTGAGTGTCATATCAAAGTTTACGTTTACATAATATGAATTTAAGTATTTGGCAAAATATAGGTAGGGTAAGCGGTAGTAATCTTGGCCCTCCCCCAATCATTGGCCCCTTGAACTAAAAATCTATTTATTAAGATATACGTTTGAGTAGAAGGTAGAATTTTTTTAAATATTTTTTTTGTCGACAACACAATACAGTGTAATTGATAGTTTTCCAGCATAATAGCTGGAACACATGTAAAAAATCATTTTGCAACGATCGCAGCTATAGGTGTGTTTTCTTATGAAAAATCATAAGGATTGAGTACTTTTAAACTGTTATTTACCCTTTTTTTGGTATTCAAAACGTAATATTTGTGTTCCTTTATATAAGTTATAGTTTCTATTAGCGTTATAAGCCGTAATTCATGAAAAAAGATTCAAAATGACCTAAAAATCGACCGGCTATGATTAGTTTAGTAACGACTATTTAGTTGATTGGCCCCTGTGCCAATAATAGTACATACTTCGTCTAAAATAGCAGTAACTAAATGTTGGCATGGCCAATGATTATACTTTCTCGTCATTGGCCATGCCAATCATTATACTTTTACCTATGCCATTTCTTTATAAGTATTGACTAAATCCCGCAGTAAGCTCAAGAAGGCTTGTGTTACGGGTACTCAGACAACGATATATGTATATAATATACAAATACATAGAAGACATCCATGACTCAGGAACAAATATCTGTGTTCAACACACAAATAAATGCCCTTACCGGGATTCGAACCCAGGACCGACCTTAACTAATACAACAATCGGCATAGCAGGCAGGGTCACTACCAACTACGCCAACCGGTCATCTAAATTGTACCAACAAATCTTCAAAAAAGCTGCTCGGCACATCACTATCGTCAATAATAATAAACAAGCATAGTGAGCCCTACCATGGTATAATCATTGGCAGGGCCAATAAACACAAAGTACAATGGTTGGCATGCCAATCATTGTACTCTTGGTATGCCAATAAATGTACTCTAGGGGCCAATGATTATACTTTCGTCCCATTTTTTGGGTTTTGCATTATAGTTCACAATTGGTTGTAAATATATTTATGGTTGTGATTTATTCAAAATTTGAACATTTCTAGGGATAACTTGTCATCAAAAGTTTTACTATTTAGCACCTTATTTGGGAAGGAAAAATGTTGAATCTCGAGGTTCACCTTAAAGGGCCAATGATTGTACTGCTTACCCTACTTAGGGCTTGTGCACAAATCACGCGAGGTTCGAATGGGGGGGTCCCGAAAAAATCACGATAGATCACATTGAGGGTGGGGGGGTACATGGAGACCTCACGTGTATGAACGAAACCGTGAAAAACTATCAACACATGTAGGTAATTATTAAACATAAGTCTTCACTTATGGCCCACAAGTCCCGAAGCCTCAGGATCATGATGGAAAGTTCTTTGCTCAATTTCTGCTCCGCCAGTCACTTGGTATTACACCGAGCCTTGAGGGACTTAGCAAACTTCCATTTCACATGTATTGTCCGAGCTTGAAAGGTGACCGTCAACAACTCGCTGGGAGAATGTGTACTCAGTGCGATTTTTATTTCTGCGCGAAAAGAAAATGTTCAAATGCACAAAGTCATCCACCAAAAAACTAAAGAACTGAGGGATCGTAATCGATCAAAAAGTAGCCAAAAAAACCTCGCGTGATTTGTGCACAAGCCCTTAACATTATTACAACTTGTAAGTTCAAAACTTTTATTTAGAAACAGGTAACAGATTTTTTCCGATAGGTACACCTGCTCGGTTTTAGTTGCCTCGTTCTTTACTCTTGAAAGCTATTTACCACTGTAAAATTACATTTTATTTATGTGCATGTGACACAAAGTAAGTGACTAGTTAGTTAGATGGTTGAATGAAATATTTCATGATTATGAACAGTAAGAATACAACAGTATTCATTTGAATGTATTACAACGTGTATTTTGCTCTCCATGGTTTGGTGAAAAGTGCAAGTGGTAACACTTGGCAGCAAAGTTTCTTCGTCTCGCACCTTGAGACACTCGCAACTCTCAGGGCTCACAGGGGTTCAATCACTTAACTTTAAGGGCAGATTCTTCAGGTTGACTCGAGTTAATTTCTCTAAGAAACTAGTGTCTTAACTATTACAGTTTTTGACATATTCAATAAATATACATTTATTAGGTGAACCAGTGTAAAAGATTACTAAACCATTTACTACTAAGCTGTGTTTTGGCATGTGCATGCCTAAAGGTTCACCATTAACATACTTGACACTTACATTCGTGTTACTCTAAAGAACCTTTTACAATGTGATATTTATTTATTTTGTCTCAAAAGCAATTATATCAGGCAGCTCCTACAAAGCAACGTGTCGAATTCAACGGAAATAAAAAAACACGGTGTATAATAAATACCTATTTCCATTTTAGAACAGATATAAGACTGACGAGTAAGAGTAATGTTAACGAATTTCTCACACAGTATCCGCGATATGGGGAAGTCCACTCCTTACTGAGCAGACGGTTCAGCCACCGTTTACAGGTGTCAGTACTTATATTTTGCTAATGAAAACGCGTCGAAAGCGGCAGCGGCGCAGGCGCGAGAGTACGAGACTCGCGTGGGTTTTCCTTTGATTTTCTCAAACAGTACGTCACGCCAGCTGCGCACACAGGCGCGCTACTTGCGCAGCTGTCACTACGTCACCACGTAATTCAATTATTGTAATCGATTAATGGCAAACTGTCTGCCTGGCGCCCCGCTTGCGGTTTCTGGAGCACCGAAAAACTGGCAGCAGACGATCCTTGACCACGTTTGCGTGAACCAGTTCGAACCACCTCATTTATTTATGCATGTCTGCATGCCCAAGGTTTTGGTTACTTAGATGGCTGCAAACTTTTGCGCCGTACCGTCTATACGTAATACTTTCTGTAAATATGTCAACGTAAAATAATTATAATTATTTTGTTTTTGTTTCAGATGTGTTTGTCGGTTTATTGAAGGACGGGTTTTGGTTCCGGGTGAGTTATATTATAGCTAAACAAGCCTCTGTGACTTTTGCGAAATCGTTATACAGGTCCCCTCTTCTATGGACTCTTGAATGTCTTCCACTATGAAGGCCGCAAAAATATCAGACACACTCTCTCTCTCTCTCTCTCTCTTTTAGATATTATTTGTACCTACATCCATAAGAGCGTCTCACATATTTTTGCGGCCTTCATTAAGATTCTATTCCAGGCGACTGAACTAATGCCCTTACCTAAGTATCACTCATACAAATGTTTATATAGGTACAACTGTAATTCTGTATTATTGAGATTGAGGTGACCAGAGAGGACAATGCAAAGATATTAAACACTACACTCCTTTTTTTGGCAGTCGTGCAATAAATATACCTAGTGTTTATCGTGTGTGTGTTGGGCACATGTCCGGGCGACGCGGCGCGGCGCGGGCGCCAGCGCGAGAGTTCGTTTCACTAATTATGCGCACCCGAAATAGGTCGCGATAAGAACGATGCGTGCACGCGGCGGGACCCATTGTTGTCGGATCACCACCACGCCTCTAACGATACACCTTACAAATTGAACCATGTAGATACTGTCTACGAGAATGTCTATCGGTTGTGTAATTATATATATTTTATGGAACATTTTACATTAACCCATGCGAATGTCTAAGTCCTGGCTATAAAAAAAAATGTTAGCTGGTCTTTTCAGCTCAGGAATTTTTGTTCCCAAATTAATAATCAATCAACGCAAAGTTGAGGCCAGACATTATATTCGATTGTGGGTAAGATGTGGGCAAGCAGTGAGCACTAAGCACCTTAACTAACGATAATAATATGGTTGTAGGTAGTGTAAATTGAAATAAAAAAAAAACTAAGTAAATAAGGCGATGATCGATGAAAGATTTACTTAACTATATAGTAATATCGTATACTTTTGATAACGATGATCCTATATGAAATTAAATAATAATCCACATTCCATTTATTTTCAATACATTGCAATAAACATTGAGACAACCAATCCATCGTGTCTTTACTTTCTAAGGCAGCTCATATTTCGTAAGAGAATCCAAAAAATCTAAGTTGGTTAGAAATAAGTATATTCTCGAGTTTTTTACCTACTCAAGAGTTACACATGTAAAGAAAGAACGTGCACTGTGACTACTGTAAGAACAAAAATATCAAATAGACAATTCCCATTGACATAAATTGATTTATTATCATCGAGAATGTGACGAAATGACGCAAGTTCTGTCTTACTGTTTCTCAACATCGCACTGCCTTATCTGTCACATTAACATCGACTTGATAGAGATGTCCCAAAGTATTGCCAACTTTAATTTACCGTCACTAAAATCTCTAGCGTTTGATAACCAACTGTTGCCAAGCCAATCTGAACTTTAGGTAAGTGTAATAAGGCTTGAAAACTTTATTTCAGCATTTTCACAACAGTACTAATAAGTTGGTTTCATATGCTGTTTCTTTGATATGAAGTTATGAACTACGCAAGCCTCAATTATATTTTGGTTATATCAATATTATTTCCTGTCATTAGAACGCTAATAAAACTGATTGATACCATCAGTCACTACTGACCTTCTGCTCCTGGCCATCTTCTTTACACGAACTTTGATCCACCACTATGTTTTTCTATCGTTGTAGCATATTGCACTTTTTTTTTAATATAATTTACTGACTGGCGATTGACTCTAGTTACACCTGATGGCCAGTGAAGACAGAGCTAAGATGAAGCCCAACGGTTCATAAACATTAATAAACAAACGACTGTTCTGAACATTGAACACAAGTACCTAGCCTTACTCATAGCAATGCTCAAGCCATGTAAGTTTCAATCTAAGGAATCTAAGGATTTAGCTAAAAATGTAAGCAATTAATAAATATCTAACTACATAAGTCTTTACTTTCTGTTAAGACTACCTCGTTAATTATGTAGGGTAAAAGTATTTTTCTCAAACATGCTCAAAAATGGTCGCATTTTGTTAGCAAATAGAAAACGTAAAGTATCCAATTCTCTAACCGCTGCGTCCGCCGCCTGCTGGAGCACGGACGTAGCGGACAATAGTGGAATTTGTATGGTTTATTTTACTCCTAAGGAAAAAATGGCCTACTGAGCCCGGGAACTTCGCCCCACACGCCGGCAGTCGCCAGAAGCCGCGCGCGCGCATGTCCGAGAAAAGCACTATACCAATCTGCCTCGGCAACCATCTTGTCAGTCAATCCGTTACTTTCCGTCCCTTGCCAATAATGTACTATATACTCAAATCGGTTTTTCTTTCATAAAACATTTATTCAGTTTAAATATATTCTCATTTCCTCGGTTTGCTTGGTAATAATTGTTACAACTCACAGACGATCTCAACCACTAGATGGAGCATAATAATAAGACAACTCGCAGTAGCCACCAATATGAAGTCCGGTACTAATTTAGAATAGCAGCGCTACCGCTTAGGTATTTCAGTTGCATCTACGTTTACGACCAGAGGCCTAACCCAGAGGTCTTAACGCGATTCAGTTTAGGTTCAGTTTAGGCTTAGTTGTATGGCAGCTACTCAGTTTAGGTCGGTGAATCGCGTTAAGACGCCTTATCATGACGTGTTAACGCGATTCAGTTGACAACCTAAACTGAGTCGCTACCATACAACTGAGCCAAACTGAATCGCGTTCAGACGTCATGGTAAGGCCCCAGAACTGTGAACCTGGTATGTTATAGTATAAAATGGTGGTGGTACTAGGTTGTGTTGATAGAATCATAGAATTTTACAAGTAAATACTGCATATGTAAGGTGACCTCGTTCTGTTTATAAACGCTTCATAAGGTATCTGTGTACTTGTGTAGCCTGTAAGTAGTTCCTTCAAAACCCTTTCTATATTTCAAGTTCTACAAAAATATACCTCGTTTCACAATAATATTAACGTAATTTCGCGCACCTACTTCTCTAGTTCCGCCTCGGACCATAAATTCAATTACATTTCACATCCGCAAATGATTACATAATCAATATTTTCTTAGCGCACTTTTAACACCAAATCCGGAAGCGTACCTTTATACATAACCGATATAAGTAGTCGGCATGCTAAATGTGTCGTCAACGTTTCAGATAAGTGAATCGACTACAGTTATAATGTTAAGTAGCAACCTACATGCATATATCGCGGTATTATGGGGGCGCCATCGCATCAAAGCGGTATCGACATCCGGTGGCGTGGGTTATCGGGGCGACCTCCGAAAATTCCCGACGAATTTCCGAAAAGTCCCGGCAATTAGCCTGCGTCCGCGCACCCTTTCCTCCCGCGGCTTCCGCCAGGCGCAGGCGCTCCGCCAACAGCCGCGATAAGCAGGGCTTCCTAGAATCACAGAATAGATAGCACTTACAGAAGCTTCTCATTCTAACAAAGCCAATTATTGGTAAAAACAGGACTGGAGCAGCAGCAACATGATTTTCCTGTCATGCCGCATGACTAGTGTTTTCATGCTGAGGTTACCAGATGCCATGTTTGCTTCAGATTGCGCACGTAATTAGTGCAACTCATGCAATGCTCGCATAAAGCGCGTAGGTGACAATGGCGCACGCATGATAGCCGCGACTAGCGGCATATTCACTCGGTCTAGACACATAGTGAGATTGAATACTATTATCTATAGCGTGAAATAGTATTACTATATTTTATTGTTACTTTCTTTTGATTGTTTGTTGAAATAGGCCAGAAATATTTAATTTGAAACAGATTTGATTTCAATGTGTCGCATCTGAATACGCTCCTTATAAGAATCATATAAATGTCCTAATGTGTATATTTCAGATTTTGATGAATTATTTTCAAAACGTAACAGATTTAGTTCTCTCTGTGGACTGTTTTGTTTCACTTCTACTGTATGTTATTTACTTTGATAATGTGTCAACACAGTATTATCCTAAATTAGTCTCCTTGACACACATTTAATGTCGTAACTTGTCACAGTTAGAAGAGTCATAAATCATATTTAGGTCAATTAGTTTATATTGTTTAATAATGTGAAATCCATGCATGTTTCCTTATTTTTTAACTATGGTATTCCCAAACGACAATATGTAATATAAGTTTGATAATAATTTACCTTATTTGCCCGCCTTGCAGTTATTAATTGTTAAACATACATCATTAGATTTGTTTGAAGATTTAATTTGGAATTACACAATATTATATGCCCCAGCTTGACTGATCGCACATAACCAAATATATGTACCTACAAAAACCTGAAGGCCGCTAGTATAATCAGCGTGAGTCTGAAATGTTTAGTGGTTCCTTGCAGTTTTGGTCCATATCTCCCTTAGAAGCTTTCGATATCATACACAACTGTGAGGTCGACAAAGACTGTTGTTGATACCATGCATGGTCCTCTTAAATCCATCCTTAGTGTATTTAAGATGAGACGCACACGCTCGTCGTCGTGTTCGTGTGTGTAAATACACAAACACAACGGATGAATTTAAGAGGAGCATGTGCGCAGTTTTGAGCACGTGCGCAGTCCAAATTTCCCTACCTTCTGAAACTCGCCTGTTGGGCTATGAACGTATCCTCCAGGGTTGATGCCGATGCGTTCAAGTACAAGACATTCGAAGAGTTTGAAGGTGTGTCATAGAAGAGAGACAGGAGACCTATTCGAACGTGTTTAAGGGACATTTCCATGCGAACTTCCGTGGAAATGATCAATATGGCATGCTAATGACGTAGGAAATATGAAGTGGATATGTCAATTGTCAGTTTAGCATGTTCGAATAGGTCTCCTGGTCTGTAACGTTTCGGTCGGTCAAAAAAACCTAAGCTTGTTGCTTCGTCGTTTTTGCTGTTGTGCCATATAGGCGCTTTCCACCAAGTCGTTCGATTTATTCATTTGGATATCACATCCATTTATTTTCTTCTCCACTTGATATTTCAGTGGCGTTTCTACCTTTGGAGACGGAGTCGAAGGCTTGCCTGGAAAGCACTTCCACTAAGTTTAAAGTTTAAGCACTATATTTTGTAAGTAGGATTACAGACATAATGTAGGTGCTACCTTTGCTGTATCATGTATCATGTAGATACAATATGCAACAGTTGAATTTACAAAGTGAAATGCAATGTAATAAGAATAAAAACCAAATATACCCAATCAAACGAGAAATCTTTTGTCGAGTGTATTCTTTGTCAATTGTTTAAGATAAAATTACACTGAAACTGGGACCCTTACTTAACCTAGTTGGTAGCCCACACAGTAGAGCCAGAGGCAGGAGCCGCTCACGACCGGGGCTATCTATAAAGCCCAGTTAGGGCTGGGCATTATCTCCCGCGAGCGCGGTAGGTACGATCGGCCACTAAATAAACACATACTACATGAATGAACGTTTGCTCGGAGTCGAGCGCACTTCCGTCGACTCATATTAAGGACACCGCGCGATACCGACGGTACAATTTCGAAACGGGAGAGTGTAAGGAGGTCACCGGATAAGATTACGGTTAACTGTGTAAACAAACCGTTTACATTGATAAATCGTTAGTTTCTGCGACGGCGCCTATGACGTCCAACAATATGAAGCCGATTGATAAGCTCTCCTTCGATATGTGACAATCGGTATTCATTAATAATTTAATCCGACCGAGCCTTGCCAACTATCTAGTAATGCAGATAAGCTCACTTCACCGAGTAAGCAGTTTGATTAGCAAAGACAGAGTTAAACAATACTAAATTCTCAGCAGCTATCACTAACCCTCTATTGAGTTTAACTGGACCCAGGGCCTTCTATGGAATATGACAGATATATATTCAAACCTATCATCACATAACCATTTTAATTTGTTATTTACAGAAATTATGTAGATACACTATTTGCTACTCTAAACTTACTTTAAATAAAAAGACATGAGCACGAGATAAATTCTTCAAAGCAAGCTCTATCAACTCGCAGAACAGAGTTCTGTTCAGTCAGATAATTTAGATCATTTTGTTTCTTCAACTGTCGAAGACTGATACATATTGGTCCTTTGGCACGTCCTTTGGTTGGTCCTTCCTTGCTATTATAACATATTCTCCCTCGATAGGATACGACGCAGTGCGTAGCAAATCAGTTCAAGCTATTACTGCGACGCATTTGTCAATCAAGGCACATGCTAAAGTGCGAGCCAAGAGGTCAGCCGCAGTCGTGAATATCGGAACCCTTTCGCGTATGCTTCTATCACAATGGAATGTGTAGGTACTTATTTGACTTAATTGAATATATGTAGGTATTTGATAACGTGCAAAGACAACAAAATAAGATAGACGCTTAAGAAATAAGTCACCTACAGAGATCACATTCAGCGGGCATGATCTTTGGTATGCTAAGGAAAAACATTCAACCTCATTTTGCCTTGTGACAAAGGTTGGTAACATAGACAAATCAAGTTGAACGTGTGCTTTATTACGCGAAAATATGGTGTATAATTGACTAAGCATAAGCCATAATATGGCTGGCCAAAAAAATAAATTGTATGTTATATTATAACATACAATTTTTTTTTATTTTTTTTTATACTACGGCGGTGACAAACAAGCATACGGCCCTCCTGATGGTAATCGGTCACCGTAGCCTATGGACGCCTTCAACTCCAGGGGTGTGACATGCGCGTTGCCGACCCTTTAAAAACTTTAACACTCCTTTTTTGAAGAACCCCATACTGTAGTCCTTTTGGAAAACTTAAAGAATACAATCTTATTAAAAATATTTAGGTAATATTTAAATTTGTCGGGCCATGCTCCGTGTAAGGTTCCGTAGTTAGGCGAACTTAAAAAGGGATTTAAGAATCCGGTATACTTTTTTTACGATTTTGCACGAACTTTTTGATACGATATTAGAGCAACTAACATGAATCCTGTTACTTTTTTATCATATTACGAAAGATCATTTTAAATATTTTAATTCAAATGAAATGAATGAACTACTTTTCTATTTTTGTTTTTCGATTATGAATAATGTACATAGATCCGAGGGCTGTTTCGCCACTTTTGCTCGAGGAGGCTTTTTGATAGGTAATCAAAATGAATTTTAGAAAATATTAACGTCTATGAAAATAAATTAGGTGGTATAAAACTTGATACTAAAATATCAAGTTACAACATTGTATGAATCAACCACTTCGCAAAACAAGCTGTGTAAGAATTGTGTCTATGGTTACTAAATAATAATATATGTTTCTCAAAACTATATTTTTTGCAATACTAACACTTCATACTATCTTAGCAATTGCAATGTATATGCGTTATTTCATTATAAACGATTTTCAGATTAAAAAGTATACCGTACTCTACATACCATGCTCATAACAATTATTAATAAAAAAGAAGTATCTTCGCAGCTCTTACGACTTATAAGCCCTTTTAACCGAGACAATACTTTACGAACTTCAAAATAACCTACCTTGAAAGTCTTAAAGCTCTATTTTCATAATATTTTCATAATTTTTGACCTCCGGAGCGATTATTTCCAAAAATATACACTTTATCAAAAAAAAAATTAGCAGAACCCTATTGCTGTTCAAATACCTATCCAATGATACCTCACACTTTTGGGATGAAACGAAAAAAAATCACGCCCTACTCTTCGTATATGGGAGGTACCCTAAAAAATAAAAGTTTTTTCGATTTTTTATTTTACCATTTTGTCGGCATGATTGATATGTATATTCATACCAAATTACAGTTTTCCAGTACCTACTAATGATCACTGAGCTAAGCCGGACGGACGGACAGACAGACATGGCGAAAATATAACGGTTTCTAGTTGACTACGAAACCCTAAAAAGGGGGCTTATAAAACTTAGTCCCTGTATAACACACAATTTGGTAAAAAACAACCTTGTAACGAAATCTTCCATATCACTGTGAAACCGCTGTTTAAAAACATCGCGTAGCTGACGAATGATGACACATCGGACCAATGCATGATAAAGTTCGTGGAATAACGGATATTGGAAAAGCATTCGAACGATATATTTATTTGAAAAATGAGTCACAGCATCGCGATGTCAAAAGTCAACAGGGCTAAATCCTGAAGTATTAATTAACTTAACTATTATTCACACATGAAGTAGACTTTATTCCGGAAATAATTTCCATTCATGTGTCATGATTTCGCATAAATAGCTGATGAATCAATGAGGCAATATCAGTGGTCAAGATATGCGAGCATACTGGCGCCATATATGCATATTGTCTCCACGTGAGTCAGAAATAATCTCCAATGATTTCAGAAATAAAACAGCGACGTAAAGTAACTGTCATATGTGGAACAAGCACCTGCCTAAGGTAATGCTTATACCAAAACTTTTCATACATTAAATAATAGACGAAATGATTATGTCGTTCACTGCAATCAAAATGAGGGCTTACAGTCTGCGGTCGTAAGGTGAGAATGAGCAAATACTTCAACCACTTTCGACATACTGGTAACCGTTCCATTCCTTATCACATTTAATACTAACACGCAATAGCTAAATAGGGCTGATGACATCCGACGCTACTGACTTGACTCCTGATTGGAGATACACGTGTTCAAGTAAGTGAATGAAGTTCCATGCCTTTGTGCACTTCACTCGATAGCTGTTTGGCACTGCGTCGTTTATCGAACGCCTGCAATCCGCGCTGACCCCGCGATATCCTCGATCTATATTAACCCTCGCCCCGCAGCCCTCGTCAAGCCAACAAGCAAATGTAAGTTTTCTACAAGTAGCTTAAAGACTAAATTTGGTCGAAAGAATGAGTGGGAGCGGGCGCATGAATGAGCTAGCTTGTGAATGAGCGGACTATGTCCCGGGGCGATAAGCGCTATCGTCGGGGCCAGCTGACGGTCCATGTTGACAAACCCTGTTCTACTTTAGCTTTGCGTCCTCTTTAGTTATTTAATTATTCTGACGTTCCTTAGATCCGATTCAAATTTATCAGTAACCGCTCCAACGGAGTCGTTGAGCGAACTTCGCGTCAAATGCGAAGTCTTATAAATACATCTTAGTTATCAGCAGACTTCAAAATCAAGAAGGATGTTCTCTAATCGACTATATGTTTTTCTGTAGGTATTAAAACAATAACTCAATACAATAAATATGTCTTACCGTATTTAGCGGTTATCTCGTAGGTACACTAGGTAAGGTACAAAGTCGCATAAATATTCCAGTTCTCAAACAAAACGCAGCAGACAATAATGGATTTTGCATGGTTAATTTTACTCCTAGAGAAAAATGGCCTACTGGTCCCGGGAACCTCGCCCCACACGCCGCCGGTCACCGGTGGTCGCGCATGTTTGAGAAAAGCACTATAAGTGCCTCGGCGAAAACAGGACTTGCCTGAGCTGATAATGTACCTACTTGTTGCATCAATTAACTATTTGCACGGATCATAACTTGATGTCATTTTGCGAAACGGCAACCAACCTTACTTCTTGCTACAACAAAAGTCCAATTTAAAAAAAATGGGCTTGGGGGACCAAGCCCAATTCTGGCTCTGCAGATACCAGCGCTCGACCACAAACGAATAAACAATGTAGGGTAGGGTGGTCTAAGACTGCGCACTTAAGGTTTGAGGTGCGATAAAATAAAAACAAACTGTGTAAATTACATAAACTTCTATTTTTTTCTTCCCTTAATAACAAGACAACATAATTGTGAACACAATTTGTTAATGAGATCAATCAGTTTTGATATATTAGAGCATAATTTAAAAATCAGAAATGCGCATTCTTACACTACCAGCGGTGTAAGAATGCGCGGGTGGTGCAAGAATGCGCGGTATCTAAGGAGGCTATCATTATTTACATAAGTCACAAGTAAAGGCGGCAGCACTCGTGTGTGCTGTGCATGGTTCATGCCACCATTCATTACAAGCAATTCACACAATTCAGTAGTCAGTGTTCTGCATAAATCTCACTACATTCTGGGCATGTCAAAGTTAGATTTCATAAGTGTATTGGACATCGGTGTTGCTTTCGTAATGGTTTTTTTGCTGCCTTTGGTTTTTGTTTAGTAATTTTCTGACAAGTATTTAACCTATTTGTAACTGGTTCGAGCTTATTTTTTTTTACCGCAGACTTAACTTTTTCAGTGATTTGTGGCTGAAGTTCAGTTTTGTAAGGTGAGCTACGGATTACTTCAGATCAAGCATGGATACGGTCTGATGTTATTTTACTTTGCGATGGTATACTGAAAGAATAAATACGATAAAATATAAATTTAACTCAAAATATTATATTAAACTTATAAGCCCCAAATGGATGTACAAGATTGCGCGCGCATTTTTACACAGTCTTTCCATGCGCATTCTTACACGCTCGTCCATTTTCACAAAAGTATTCTGGTAACGCCCTCTATGCAAAATGACGTGAATTAGCAACGCCCGTTCCAACGGGCCGCCGCATAATCGATGCAAACTCATGGTCTCTTCTTTTAATTTACTCAAGTCTACTTAGTGACAACGTATTTAAATTGAAGAAAAATAAGATCAAAATGTGATAAAAACTTCTAATTTACCTGGAGTGTCAAATTTTCACAGTAAACTTATTGAACTCCCGGAGCAACAACAGGTGCCATTACACTTCAAAACAACACTGAAGTTAGCCACGAACTTCACTTTGCATTTAAGTTATGACGTATGCGCATTCTTATCGACCGCGCAGTCTTAAACCACCCTACCCTATATACACCTGTGTATGTATGTACCTACCTACACATCTCGTGTCGTATCAAAACAACTCCTGCCTAATCCGAAATCCAGACAAGAGGTCTATGCACCGATCAAAATGGATAAAACTGAGACCTACTGCTGCGGTAATAACATGACCATCTAACAATAGCCAAATTTTTGAAGAAACGCAATATATATTATGTAAAGACTGCCAATTATTGTTTTATTTTGATTTTGTTCCTGGTCCAACCATGATTTTGATTAATCAATTTTCACTTTGCATTTGACAGTGATTGCCATTTATCTGACCGCCAGGTCAGATAAATGGCAATCGCCCGAACCACGCAAATCGTGTGTGTCACCCAATCGCTATAAAAAGGTCTTCTCCATTTCAATGGAATTTAACCTTTTCACTGCAAAACATCGCATTTCTTTTGTACCACTTAGTAAGTCCATTTCGCTGTCAATGTTGGTGCGTTTTGTGGCTGCGTTGGCAGGGGAGAGTCGGTTATATCGTACCACTTTTTACTCAAACGTGGATAACTTTTTTCAACTCTTATCTTTTTCTTTTCTTGTTTGTACTATCAACTCTTTTCTATAACAAAATACCTAACATTGTAGATAGTTTTCAATATTCAAGCTTATTGTTAAGGATAAAGATAAAAAATAAACAAAAAACAAGTGTCTCCGGATCTAGATATTTTATGATGATGAAAAGTGGAAAGTTGACCGTGATATCCGTGACAAACTTTTCGTTTTTTCAAAGTTCAGGGTCCCGCATTTCGTGCTTTTCGTTTTATTACTTGTCCCATTTCACGGATTCAGCTCGAGCTCACGTGTAACAATCTTGCTCTTACAATTATCACAAACGGATAGGTTAGAAAATCAGAAATTGCGTGCAAAGCGTTGCGTTGCGTGCGACATTCTAGTGGAATACACCTTTATAGAATTTCATAAATATTTTTTTGGTAAGTTAAAACGACAAACCACTTGTAAGCCTTCAGTCTGACTTCTGTAACCCTTCGTCTCAAATCAAGTCAAAAGCAATTTCATGTGAAATAATCCATGCATACTTTCAACTATCGCGAACATACGAAAATGAAGGGGTAAATTCTAAAAAAGGGAAGTAAGAGCATAAATAAGCCATAAGATGGAATCAATAAAAAGTAGTTTTCAATATGAATAGTGATAGGTACTTACAGTGAAGAGTAAGCTTGCATATTAGGTTTTAGGACAGTCATGTATGTTCGCGGTTTACGATGTAACCATTATCTTTGCTAAACTTAAACTTTGTCAAGCAGCGTTTCATCCCAACTTAATCTTCTGAAATTGACTGAAACGCAGAGCTTACATGCTTCGGAAGCTATGAAACAATTGTATAAATACAACGATCTGCAAACTAGGTGAAAACTTAGCAAACCGGACGCCCGGAGACCCATGGAAACCTAGGTACTTCATTAATTATTCATTTTAGAGCTCAGCCAGCCCTAAACAGTGTGACTTATATAATTTAAACTTTCGTGAGGCATACTGACATTAAATTGCAACGGTTAACACGCACGTATTTTTATCACAGTAGGCGTCAATGTTTTGACTCCATCGGGCAGTCATCGTCGGAGTGGTGTTGTCACCTTCGCGGCTCGGGCATCACTGCCTGAGACCGGCTTAGGTAACGGGTCGCACTCGTCGAAGCTGGCTGATTCGAGCGATCCGGCGCCGTCGTTGCGGGAGTCTGAATTGTCGGATTGTCTGACGGGATACACGACAAGTACACCGAACTAACCGTGTCCACTAAATCGTCACCACACAAAGTCACGTTCCCTCTAGGAACCACTGGTTTCCAAGCCGGTGGCAGAGTCCAACCTCCCTCGCGGTTGCAGTTAGGTTAGGCCGACGTCCGATTTCATTGTCCTCGCGGACCTTGCGCGGCACGTAACATTTTTCCCGTGCCAAGAACTTCACCTTATCGAACCGAACGACAATCTCGTAGACACGTTCCGCCCCGTTTCCCTCACATACGACCTACCGCAGTCGCAGGGTATTTCATACACCCCCGGGTTGCCTAGAGGGTCCTGGTCCTTAGGAGAACGCAGCAGCTGCCTCACCTTGGTATGTGGACGAAAAAAATGTGGACGTGGAACCGCTTCTTAAGTAAAAGCAAAGCTTCACGCAAGATCCTCTATTAGTTTCTGTAATCCCGATCCAAATTTTACGCAGAATGTTGTGTTCCTCAGAATCAGATGACGATGATTCTACACTAGCAGGTTACGGTTTACAAATACATACCTATATGAGTGTAAAAATGCAGACAACACACATTTTAAGATCGTTTAGCCTGTAGTTTTGCAAAGGCAGGGGTGAAAGCTAAATGTAGGTACCGGACATTAGAGCGAAGAAGTCCCAGGACGTAATTGACCGGGTGGAGAATTCTCGCGCAACGCCGGCTGCGCGCGCACCTGCGCGCCGCACGCGCACGCGCAAGCTGCACCACCCGAATGCATTTAACATATTTTTTTAATTGAATGCTAAACCGTATTAAAATGTTTGTTGGCCTGCGGGGACCTATTCCTGATTTATAGGTATTGCGTGGATTATAATGTTTGTTAATTTTTATGTAAATGGAGAAGGTGCAACTGACTTGAAAAATGCGGCAAAATCGGTACTAGAAAAATGCTACAACTTTTTGGTGATAATGTACATACATAATATAGGTATGTATACCGATTGTTTATACAAACGCACATGCAACTTCAAAGCATTATAATAAAATTGTACACAGCCCATGTCAAATTAGTCGTCCAAACTAGACCTTCTTCTTTACGACTGCGACTTAGAAACTAACGGGAGTAGAAGCAACCCTTTTTATCTTCAGCAACAGTGTATTGACATTTTGCTGTTACCCTTCCTGTAGATACTTCATGAAATTTTCAATAAAGTTAACCCGCACTCCGCAGTATTTTAATTGAAACTGGCCATTAATTCTGGTCCAATTAGAATATTGTAAATTTCCTAAATTATTCCATAGCACGGCTTCTAGCTGTGTTGAACTAAAGGTACCTTATGTCCAACATTAAGTTAATGACAGTGATCGTTTTCAATGAGGTGCCACAGGCTCTATGAATCATTTAAATCAGAAGAACGATTATGCTACTTAATTGAGTATTTTACTAGTTACACATAAGTGGCTAAGATATTGATTGCGAGGTTCTCAGAGGCATCCGCATTCCATGAGCAAGGTGCTCTTAATATCTAGCACGGGAGGCTGTTCGGAGCATCGTTATGAGTCACTTGCGACAGTGCACCGGTGATTAACATTCCAGTAAACACCTCGTCAATCGACGCTGCCCATGTGCACTGTTTGCCGGCAACTTGGCCACCAAACCAGTGCTCAGACCACACGCACTTGTTATGAGACTCTGTGTCGAGTCGTAATGGGTTTCCGAGTAAATGTTTCGCGATTGGAACGGGTGTCCGCGCATCGGCGTTCGGGCTTCTACAAACTGGTTGATGTTTTCAAAATATTCCTACATTTCCTACACTACCTGTTAATGTTTAATGATTTATATTTCATGATACGATGAATTAGCATGGAATTTAATATAATAAATATTTGGGACCAGTCAACTCCAAAATTTTGCTACCTATAAGTATTATACCTGTATTGGAGTGGTGTGACTTCGCGTCAAAAATATTCGCATGTAAGTCGAAACTCGAAAGTGATTTGACTTTTGTTTTATTCTGGAAATTGCTTAGTCAAACCGGTGGGAATCAAGTTCCTTAGTCATCCCATCACTAATAATAAAAAATGACATAGGTATGAATCAAATTAACACGAAATTTTCGTTTATTAACATGAGAACATGCGTATTCTATTCTATTTAATATGCATCCAATTGATATTAAGTAGGTAAGTAGTAAGTACAATAACCAAATTTATACTTATCGAAAATTAGCAACAGGTTGGTGCAAACGAGTCGCAATTATAGTATTTAGTTGTCATCTTTGAATAATACCCTTAAACATCGCGATGCAGTCTGTACACAATGAATAAGACACGAAAGTATTCCGTGCCAATGAACTTATGTAAGTTAAAATAAACTAAGTACCTATCCAATGCATTTGGAAATTAGTTGGTAAGTAAGATATTTACATACACGTTCTTAATTCTTTTATGATATTTTAATGTCGCTTTTAAAATACGTTTACTGTTTTAATTACCTGTCGTACGTTAAATAAATAAAAGCTTTATAACTCCTTAAATTTATAGGGAGCTTACACATACAATAAAAAGCTTAATACCTAAAAGTACTTACCTTAAGGTGAAGGCGCACATTCAATTCTGAACAGAGTGGAGTAGTCTAAAATATAATAGAATATCAACAAATCCTTGCGTATCATATCCACCGCGTGCACCACCACCACCACTACCATCGTACAATATAGTTCAAAGCTCAAATTTTGTATTCATGACACAACAAAAAACAAATAAAGTACAGATAACACAAACAGTACAAGTGTTACGGAAATGGTCTCATCTCACCGTATAAATAAAATAAATAAATATTCTGGGACAATCTTACACAAATCGACCTAGTCCCACGGTAAGCTCAACAAGGCTTGTGTTGTGGGTATACGACGATATGTATAATAGATAGATACATACATACTCGTATTAATACTTAAATACATAGAAAACATCCATAACTCAGAAAAAAAATCCGGGATAAACACACAAATAAATGCCCTGACCAGGACTCGAACCCGGGACCTTCTACTTCGTAGGCAGGGTCACTACCAACTAGGCTAGAAGGCCGTTATTATATTTTAGCTAGTTGCATTTCTAGATCGTTGTCGGTGTAGTTGAATGTGGAACCAACTCGCTTGGGTTCAAATAATGAAAAGCTATTGAGGCTAACCACTTTTAAGTTTTAAGTCCTGCCAATATAGATACATGCCCAGATCTGTCCGTGGATGTGCCTTGAACATATGCCGGCCATATACGTTCGGGCGATCCGCCAGATCTCCATAGTGGGTATGTCCGCCGGGTATCCGCAATCCGCAAGACAAATTTCCCATACATTTATCGGCAGATCCGGCAGATATGCCCGAACGTACCTACATGGCCAGCAAGATTCGTAGAGGTGTCGACAGACCCATATTCGAGTGTGTGCTCCTAACTTAAAGGCCCTTAGTCCATTTGTCCAACTTATGATAATCATTTTTGTAATAAGTGGTCGTCCGGCCGGTTGATTGGCCAAAGTACCGCTGGATAGGTCTGGTGCAGGTCTGGTGGAGATGGATCTGCGTGAGCGCGGAGTCACAATTTGGCGCGAGATTGCGCAGGATCGGGTAAAGTGGCGAGCTCGGCGAGCTCTTGTGTCGGAGGCCAATTTCGGGTCGCTGAGCCAACTCAATTAGTTTAGTATAGACAAGAATGTTTCAAAGTTCCATTTTTTACCTATTTAATTATATTGCAAATTAGGTTTATGCTTTGCCAAATTATATATTTAGATCGTTAGTTCGACCGTTATTATAAAACATTTTCATTACCCTCATTAATACCTAACTGTTCAATTGTTTTGTAATAGAATTATCAAATCCATTGTAATATTTTCAAGCCTTTGACTAATCTTAATAACCTATGCGCGGGATCTTAATCGTTTGGTCACGGATAAATATTACCTATAAGGACAATTAATCTCATTGTTTATCTCTTTTAGAGCCAAATCGTTAAATAAAGCATTTATGGTATAAGTAGGCCAGAATAAACTAGTAAAAATGTTAACTTTACCCAAAATGCTGTTAGTGAAGTAGCCACCTGTTAGAGTACTAGCGGTTGTTAGTAACGCAGCACGGCGCACGCGCTGGCATGTGCGCCCCCCTCCCCCCACTGCGCCCGCGCAGACCCCGCGGACCCCCCTGCCATTCATCGGAATGCAGCGCCGTACTTCGGCTGTACACCTCATTATCAATACCCGCTATTGACTTAGATACTTTAAACTTATGCCCATGTTGGGGTATGCCTGAATTCCAACTTGTGGAATTGAATAGAAGAGCAGTAACCACGAACCTACCTGATACCAGTCTCCACTTAGCAGCACAGGAGAAGTTTACGAAATTTTCAAAATCAACACACACTGACATAACACTGTCATTAAAACTACCACACTACCAGAGAATAAGTTGTTCTGATCACTTTGAGCTTGTGACCTGTGGTTCTGTATCAGATTGATCAGATACGGTCTAAGATTTTGAACTTCATGTAGGTTTACGCGCTTTATTTATATTCAGAAATCTCTTGATGTCAGCAGCATGACCCAACGTAAAATGAATCGTATTTTATTATAAAACAATCTAATTTTCATCTTATACCTATCTACAGTTACCACTAGGGGTCATTATTCAATCTACCTACCCACTAAACAGTTAAAACTGATGGTGGGTAGCTGTTTACGCGGTAATTACCTACCTACTAGAAGTACTTACCTAATATTGAAAAGTGGATAAGTAATTGTATGAATAACATTACGTTAATACTTTGTACCAGTACCACTTACAATCAAGCATCCGGAACCTCTGGATACATTTCCTTACTGGAACCGACAGTGTTAACGCAAACAAGATACATTGCAGATGGTCGATGTTCAGTTTAGAGAAAAGACCCTATTCGAGTGGATATTGAAACGGAACATGTGTTGTTTTTGAAGAACATACCGATCGTCTTTACTTCGGAAGATCCTATAGAAGCAAGAGTTTTGCGACACATGTTTCTTTTTAGAGTGGCGATGGTGGGGTAGTGCAGTGCATGAGCACGAAGGCGCGCTTGGAATGCACGGCCCTCGGCGCCGGTTTACAAATAGAAGGGCCGCAAGCGTGGACTGCACGTGTCACGATTACCGCGATCAATCTGTTTGCGCTGGTGCCTCGGATCGAACCCAACCACGTGCCCATCTGCTCACATCCCATAAACTGGAAGTATTCAAACCAATTGATGGAAAACACCATGACGAGGCCACACATCCGTGATTATTTACCGATTTGCTCGCTTGGAGCGTGGTTCTCCTAATTTGGGATCATTTGGTGCCGATAAGCTTCCGGCGCGCGACGAAACGACTAGTTAGGTTGTTTAGAAGTCGAGATCCGGGAAGGGACGGGAGAGCACATGAATGACATCTCGGAGGGTCGGTGGCGGCACAAGGAAGCCGGCCCTGCGGCCGCTGACCCCGGCGGACGTCACGGCTGAGAGAAGATGAGTGCAGAGCTCGCGTTCACGACGGTTACTAGTCCGTCGCGCAAGTGAACCAGCGTAAGTGCAATCGACGATTACGCATAGTTGTTACGGGTCTAGAAATCCAGTTATATCAGAGACGAGCTCTCAGTTAATAGCAATTGTCTGGTGAATTGGTCGGCTGCTCACCCGCGCTCTTCGCCTGTTCGGCCCCTGTCACGGCACAGATCCCGCTTTGCAGCTGAGAAACCCAAATCACATTCAAATAAATCCTAATATTAATCGGACAATAAGAAGATGGGACAATGCCCGCCGTTTCACAATCGTGCCTTCTGTTTACATAGGGTAAAACATTCTTTGATAAGGACTTGCATCTTCAAGTTTCCTGACATGTTAAGTTAGTTTTTAGTAACTTATTGCTTCCCAGAGCCAAGTATGTACCACTACATAGGTACCTACTGCAATGTCTCAATTTACTTGTATTTTATTAGTTGCATCTAAGCATGAATATAAGTTTTATATCTCTTAGTAATTAATTATCGTAGGTAACAAAACTGAATTCTTTTAAATGTTTTAAAATTTATGGCAGATACAAATATGTTATTGCTAATTTCATACTCCTTTTAATATAATAATGACATTAGTTGTGTTCACTTCAATTTATATGATGAGTACCTACAATAATATATTTTAGACCGTTAAGTTCTAAACTAAAATTTAGCTCTGTAGTTATGGCCTTGTTTTCAAAACAAATTTCTGATCTTAACTTTGTCTTCTTAAAAGTTTACATTTTATGTACCTACATCTAAATACCTACCTACTGAAAGCTCACGAATATATGCTTTCGGCACAGTTCTTTACGGTTCAAAATTGAATGACTTAGTTGTCGTAGTCGTAGCATTAATGATACTTTTCGTAGGGTTGTCACCTTTCAAACATAAAGACGGCAGCGAACGAATTACATATATCATATGACAGGTACAGGTACTTTATTTTTCAGATACAGATAGGTGAACTTCACCTTTCGTAGTACCGTGGGTGGGTATATTTTAGAAGAAGAGGTTAAACACAGCCATAACTTACCTCATCTGCGAGTGTTTTACTTATTAATATCGAAAAACGTATGTAGTTTACTCGTAGATATAATATAATCTATACTTAACAACGAATTTAATTAATAAATGTTTAAATATGTTACTACACTGTGTATGGCGTTGGGTATAAAATAGTAGAGGAAATGATGCTTTATCTTTATAAGAACGTTACACGCAATAAAACTGTGCCCTGCGAATGGACTAACAAATTTAACACTTCATTTATACTTTCTACTACACAGAATAGCTTAAAGTAGAATATGAATAGCAATAAAGTCGGATGCAGAAAAAGAAATAAAAATCTGATGAAACATCAAAATAAAAAATTGGTTTAAAAAGTCTATATTTTATCTTGGAGTTTGGTGAGAGAGAAAGATTAGATAGGCACAGCCCTACGAGCTGATAAGCGCCGGATTCCAAAGCGACACACGCCCCACTGTTGTGTCTAAGTTGTATTTAATTTTAAATGGGCATGGCATACATGAAATTCGTTTTATTTATATAAACTTCTGTAACAGCAGATCTTAACCTTTTTTTATGCTAAGCTTAAAACGTTTTTCAATATTAGTCAGACGGGGTTATACAACGGGTAGATTGTCTCAAATAAAACTGTGTATTAAGTTTTGCAGGAAACTGTTTTATAACTACCGTTGTAATGCCTTGAATTAATAATAGTTATTTATTATACAAGGGGGCAAAGTTGTTGTTTAACTCTCGGGCTTATATTGAGACCCGAGCAAGCGAAAGATTCCAAAATTGAGCCACGAGGGTAGCGAGTGGTTCAATAACTGGAATCTTGAGCTTTACGAGGGTCTCAAGGCACGAGAGTTGAACAAACTTTGTCGCCGAGTGTAATACAACATTTTTCCCCTCACTATCGCGAGGAAAATAAAGACTACATACGATTACAAATCTTATCCACATGCAAGTTATCTTGAAAAAATCATTTAAAATTATATTTCATAATGTGTCATAGAGTACGCTCCTGGTACTTAAATATCGCCAACAGCTTACCAAGTGCGCGATAAGACTCGACCAATTTAAGGTGTGACCTCCGATTGCGCATATTTATTATGGGCATACAGGACTCACTTATACTGGACGAGTGGTAAGTGATAGGAATTAGATTACTTTGCCCCACATGTGGATAAAATGCGTTTTTCCACGCTAGTTTTAAAGGACAAAACAGCGCTTTCCGAGCTAGTGAGGGGAAAATTATTATATCTATCTATCTCTAAGGGATCAAAATACCTAACATATTTCCGGCGATTGAATCCCGAATTAAGCATGGGTTCTAAAGTAGGATCCTGAGCGTAATGAAGAATTCAAGGGTTGACGCCCAAGATGCAAATAATTTTGATACCATGTGATACATACTGTTTTTTAACAAAATCATAGGCCACAGCATCATACCAATACGACAAGGCCACTAGATAATGCCCGAAAAAGTAACAATGTGTGAACATAAAGTGCTACTTTGATCGGTCCTCGCAAAGAAGAAAAAGCCTTTTTAGGAATAGGTGGTAGTTGCATAAGAATTTTCAATATTCCGGTGGCACTCCAAGGACCACACGCAATATGTACCAATATGAAGGCCAGTAACTGCATTCTAGATTAAATGGGCACATAAGGCAAAGGTACTCGAGTAAATAATATTGCAAGATGTTAAATAATTATCTCTTTAATATAAGACAAGTAGTTGGAATACGTGTTTCTTTTTGAGTAACATTAAAAGAATTGATTAAAAAAAGAGCTTTTAAAACGAAAGTTTCTAAAGCAGTCAGGTACTTCAACAAAACGTACCTGTGATTCCATGATGTGCCAATTTTACACGCACACGTGTAGCTACTGATTTCACCGCTCAGTGCCTCCGTTTAAAAATGTTTGCGTGACGATTGACACGTGTCAACACGAGGAAAGCACATCATGAAACGTCAGTTTCATGTACACGGCGTGGCATTCGTGTATTTCTACAATAAAAGGATTCGACTTAAGCGTAGGCAGGCCTATGGAGGTTCCATTATGGAACTCTCCACGCAAACTCGTATCGATCGTCATTCGTCGTGAGTCGGTACAGACACAACAGCTGCAGTATTATATAATATTTATAATCGTAGGCAAAACCGTAGTGTTCAAAACCGTTTGTATTCGCTTTTTCTGTGACAGATCTGAGTCTGTTCTTAAGAACTATTATTTAATCTGTGGCCAAGGGTTGTCAGCCTTGTCAGGTAACCGATACCCAAAGGCGAACATTTATAGTTTGGCCAGGATCTCTTTTAATTCGTGCAGTCAAAGATAACAAATAATAATAATACCTAATGTATTTTTCTTTCGCTAGTAGCGTCACCCCAAAACGAGGGATGGAACTTATACTTTCTACTGTTACCTACTGACAAATTCACTGACCAGATTATATTTTGTTTGATGAATGGATCTGGAAGAACGTTTGGTTTACTTTAATTTATTTGTAGAAGTGTTTGTAAATGTAATGTTTTGACAAATTTGAGCAAGAAACTTGTTTTGACAGAGATGAGGGTAGTTAAGAAGTAGCGTATAAATTGCGACTGTTAGCACAGAATATGTAATAGTACCTACTAAAGTACAGAAGCTTCTCATTCCTACATTTGACGTTTACCTTGTCAAGCATGCAAGTGTCAAGATGACATTAACATTACGACAATTTGTGGTGTTACAATGTAGGTATTGGTGGTACAACAATTTGTATAAATATATGTATTGACATTATTTGTATTTTAAGAACTCGTTTTTATTGATTATTGATTAGTTTTGGCATTAATTTGTCTAAGTATGAATGAATATGCGGTGTTTGAAATATAAATATATCTGAACGCACCCGTGAGGTATGCGCGTTGCGCGAACCCTGTCAGTTTATTCCACCTGTGTGTGTGCTTACCATAAGTTGCATTCATTTTATGGTATAGTCTATTATTGGCAAAATTAAAGCGTGCACCAGTAACTTTTTGGTACTCACCGACAAAAAATTCTTAAATGTATACAGAGGCCGTAGTGATCCAGTGACTTTACGAGTTACTTCTGACAGTTGTCCATCCCAGGAAAAATGCCTATCGATAACTATACCGAGATCCCTGGCTATAGAAAAGATGTAATTAAATAAAACTTGAGTTATTTTGTTGATTACTTAAGTATATCAATTTACAAATTGGCAAATACTCGCACGTAAATAATAAATAGATAAGATTTTTTTTATTTATTTACTTTTTAGGTAGGTAAGAAATTTTCAATTGAAGTTTCATAAAACAAATGGTAATTCATAGTTCAATTAGTTTAAAGATCTGGTTTTAAGGCCACAACTTTAGTCTTAATTAGTATAAAATAACTATTTCAAATATATAGGTCCAGTAAGTTACAAGCTACCTACCTTAAATCTAAAATAGGCCCTTGAGGCGTTGAACCTGTTTTTTTTCTATAGTAATTTTGTTACCTAATGTACCAATAAAAGAAGTAGGTAGGTATTAAATTATGTAACCTTAACTTATTACTTGTACGTAAATACCTATATATGTATTTATATTTTTTAATAAATTATGCAGATGCTGATGCCCGTGACTTCGCGGATATATTTTTTTTAGCCTAGCTATAAGGGGACAGGAGATCCCCTTAACGTGCTAGTGAAGGTTGCATCTAAATCCATTCAGCCGTTTTCACGTCATGCTGAAATAATTAAACAGGCAGACAGACAAACATTCTAAAAATCATTGAAATGTGTTCTGTTATCAATTTTAGGAACATTTTTTTTTACTATCTTTAATGTACAGATTTTTACCGTACTCTGCTTTATTGTATATATTATACTTAGATGATAGAATCTTTTTTATATGTATTGTTTATTATATTATTAATTGATAGTATTTACCTACTTATACTTTTAATTTGTATCAAAAATTATATACTTAAATGAGTAATCCTAAGTATCTCATTATAGTGGTTTTACTTTTTCTTATTCCTACAGTATAAGACGCAATTCATTTCATTAAAGAATTAAAATATTATAATAAGTAACAGTGTAAGTAGTTAAGTAACACTTCGCAAGTGTTTTTTTTTCCTAAATAAAGTTGAAGTTAAAAGTATTTTTATTATTGAAATATTTTTAATTGACTTATGAATTACTTCATAAAAAATCTATATATCCAACGATGTTTCTAAGATCCAGTCAATATATTTTGTGCATGTGGCATAGTATGAGCGGCCGCGGCGGGCGCGCTGCGCAGGCGCCGGGCGCACATCCCCCGGCGCTCCCGGGCCCCGCACTACGTAACTCCGCCACACTTTTTATGCACCTACCGCCCCTACAACTCTGCGCCTACCCGAAATCACAAAAAAAAATTACTATTTTAAATATTTCTTTGTTTTGTTAGCCTTTTTTTAGAGCACTATAGCAGCGCGCGAGTATGGTGCATTTTTCCCTGTTTTATGTGTTTTTAAAATAGTATTTATTCAATCGTAAATTTAATTTTTGAGCAGATAGTAGGATTACTACATAAGATATTTAATTCAAGGAAAAAAAATTAAAAAAACTATTTATTTCATACAGTTATGATTTTTTCTCCTATTAGAAGTGCGTTAGTCTAAAACTAGCATATGAATTAGGTTTATTTGTTGAAATTTAAAAGTATTACAAGTTTTTATAACACGTGTATATAATGAATAACATTTAGAATAATAAAATGGTTTTGGAAAATTCATATTTTAAATATTCCGTATAAAAACGTTTCTTGAGCAACACTATGGGAGCGATCAAAAGTGCGTCATGCTTTTAAAAAATATTTAGGAATATTTACCTTTTTATTTTACAAATAGCAAGAATATGGTTCAATTAGTGCGCATTTAGCAAAATATAAAAAACATATATTAATTTCATTAAAATAAACAAAAAGAAATTATGTATGTTACGGACATAATCATGAACAGTGTTACTGTATAGGTTAGTTTATGCACTCAATTAATATCGTTATTATGATCAAATTTTAATTAATTCTTCTGTAATGTTAATTTTTAAATAAAATGTAATATAGTGCATGTATGCATGATTTTAAAATTAATTTCGTATGTCCTGTGGGCACAACATAGTGATGCATTTCTATCTGACCATCTTATACAATGTATTGTTGTATTAAACCTATGTTTGACGAATAAATGATTCTGTATTCTGTATTAAGTAGTTATTAATAACTTTAATGTCAAATTTATTTAACATAAAACTTAAAGATCATGAATCTTTAAAAAAATATATTAATCAGAAACCTTGAGATTTTTTTGGGTTAACGTTTTGTAAAATGTTTTGAGCGTTAGGAAAATTGCTTAAAATATATTAGAATGAATTAGTTCCATGTATTAAATAAGTGTTGTACTTAATTAAATTCAATGGTAAATAAAAATTATGCAAGAAGAGACATACTTGTTTTGTATAATCATGAATATAATGCTGTCAAGAGGCAGGATTCTAAAATAACATTTATTATTGTAATAAGTTGTATTTTGTTTGCTTTACTTTGTTTTAAATTGGCATTTATTTGTATTGCGAAGTATGTAACTGTATTTCTGTTTAATTACAAATTTAAAAAAAACGGTTGTAATTATTCACACATTCTAACCACAAAAATAGGAAGTTCAAAATTGTGATTTAATGGTATTAAAAACATTTAATAATATTATATTTAAGAGAATATTTAAATATAAATAGTAGGTACTTATTCAAATAGTAAGACAGCATTTTTTTAATATTTATTCGACAAACTTCGTCTCTTTCACAGTTTAATAAACTGAGGTGCAAATATGAATATGAAATGCTTGTTTTAATTTAGTTATAAAAATATCTGAATGGCCAGGCAGAGTGAATATATTTTTAGCTAGGTACCTATTTATTATAATCTAATCATTTAAATTTAGTTTATACTGTAAAAAAAATGTATGAATGTATGATTTTTTCACCAATGCATTTATTGAAATGAACAAAGGGTAATACAAAATAGGTTATATTTTAAGTATAAAGTAGACCAATTATGTTTTGACTAGAAACTTTAGCTACATAACTCCAAAACAATTGCCTAGGGAAAATTACGTTGTCTCGAAGTATCAACCATACTTGTGATATATTTAAATATGAGGGTTTTATTACCTACCGAAATGTTAATCTGACAAGTAGCCTACCTGTGTTGCCAACCTTTAAACGCATTGTAAGTTAAAAGTGAACGTTCTTACTAAATTAAAATGAGAGCCAACTTAAGATTATATTTTTAGTTATGGTTAATTGTATTTTCTAAGTAGGTAAGTGCTTATTTTAAAATTACGTCTTCTGTTAGACGACATACAAACTTTATTAAACCTTTTGTAAAACTATGGAACGTATGGAATATCCCCTGAGCAGTATCCCTTCAATATATCCAAAGCAAATAAGTACTAAAATAATGCTAAAACGTGAGCGTGTGCTAAGTAATTTGTTTTAAAAATATTAAGTACGTAAAACATGACTATTTTCTATCGTGGCATCACTGTACTTTTGATTTATCAAAATGTGTGGGTAGGTAGATTTTACATTTTCTAAACGTTGTTCCACTTCAAACCAAACGTATTGTGAATAGTCATGGTTCGAGTTTAGATTGAATTAAGTGAATTTCAAGTATAAAGAGGGTGTTCTTTGGAGCATGTTAATTTATTTGAGGTATCAAAAGTGTTTTAAATTATACCTACTTATGAATAGACAATTAAAAATTTGGAACTGTCTCGAATCGAATTTTATCGAGCACTTAGATCATTACTTAAGCAATTCTAAGCGTGTAAACTAGTTTAACCTACAAATGGATATATCTGCGGAATAAATCTGGGTAAGTAATTAAGTCACAAATAGTGTAACTGGATTATTTAGTCATTCTTATACTCTTATCGCGTTGGTTGTTAATTTTGATCGATAACTCAATTCTTAGGTTCGTTACAATCGAATTGCCTAAAAGTGTGTAAGGTGTTAAAGTCCGAGCATTGTGGTACGCTCGTCGGTGGCCAACGAGGGAGCTGGTATCGCCAAGCCGCCACGTGGCTCGCGGGCGCGCCGCGCTCACGGCAACGCTGCATGTCAGTTTTCTGGAAAAATTGTCAAAAGTAGCACATCGGGGCGGCGTGGCGGCGGCGGCGGCGGCCGAGCAATTTGCGCAGCTCCTTGCGCATGTGTGGGTTCTTGTCGCGACCGTTTCTTGCCACGGTGTGCGCGTACACGTACACGTAAAGTGAAGGTCGAATATTTTGTCCCTACTCCGCGGTTTATTGGCGTTCACGAGTCGGCGCTGTGATAATGAGGTGTCGTCGTCCCGGTCGCTCCGCAGGCGATTAGAGCCCGCGGAAAGGGACGGGTGTCGGTGTGCGCGTGCGTCGGAGCCTCCGCGGGCGCCGGCGCGGCCTGCCCTCATCAGTCTCCCCGCAGCGGGGAAGTGGTTCGCGTGTGCGACTCCGCATCGCTCGGGCTGCGCGCGCCCTGCGCCGCACACGAATATTTTTAGATAACAGCTCGAATAATTTATTCGCGAGTCAGTGATCGCGCGCATTTTTGCGGATATCGGTATCTGCGATTGCGGGCGCGCATGAGCTGCACGGTTCTGCGCGGCGATTGTGGTCGGGCGCGGGCCGCCGTCGCCGGCGACGAAGACATCCCGATAGGTAAGCTGCGCACTTCCTGCGCGCTCGCCGCCATGATCGGTCGGAACGTCACTTCCGCCGAGGACCGGAACCTGCGCTGGCGGCGACGACGACGGCTGCGCCCGCGCTGCTGCCCGCGGCACCGCTGTGTCGGCGCCGAGCTCAGGTCAATGAGCGACGGCTCTCGATTCATAAAATGTCGATTCCATTCACGCCGCGGCGCGATGCTACGCCGGCCGTTCACTCGCGACCCTCGCGTCTTCGAATATTCATGTCTTCATCGATAACATCGTAACCCCTGACTTCTTTTTGTATTATCGCGTTTTTAGTGAGCGCTGCCAGTCGGGGCCGGATTTCGTGCGATGTGCTGGAAACAAAGTGTCGGTCAATCATTCATGATTCCCGTTTTACTGTGAAAACATAGTGCATTGTGAATTTAATGGTGATCCTCCGTCCGTTACATTGGAATGTTGCGACCGGTATCGTAAGACTAGATGAAATTATTTTTTAGCTATTTTTTCCTCACTTCATTTTCTTACACTGATTGTTTTTTTAAATTGTCTTAATATTTTTGCCAATATTAAAACCGTTTTTTTGCTTTTAAAACAGTCATATGTTATCCGTTATATTTGAATTGTTATCGGTAACGTTAGCGCCATTTTGGTTGAAACTGTCAAATAAAAATCGATTCTGACGAGTAAAGCATATATTCTTTCTTCAAATATTTTGGATTAGTTTGAAATGGTTGTGAAGTAGTTGAAGGTACTTGCTGTCGTTGGCAGGCCCGGCACGAGCAGCCGAGCGTGGCGCGACGTCCCGCTCTCGCGGTCTCACCCCTGTTCATTGCCCCTCCGAGACATACCCTCATTATGCTTATCTGGATCATTTACCCCATTACCGTCTTTTTATTTCCAAGCCGTTGGTAATTTTAAGGCAGATTATATCAGATACATTTCGGAAATCTTATCCTACCTACAAAGTAAAATAAATCGGTTAGATCGTTTCTCAAAAGTAATCGAATATTTCGCACAAATAATAATTTTGCTTATTGATTATTTATAATAAAAAACTTAAAATTCATAAAAAAGGGAAACGATATTGAAAGTTTAATAAAGGTAGGTAGGTAATTTATATTTTTTAACTTTAAAATTGGATATTTTAACTTAGTAGATATACCAAGTAGAATTAATTTCCTATTTTAAAATCAATACGAAAGTCTTATTCTAACAAGTATGGAGATGATTAGAGACTTCCCGCATCCATAGATTATAGGCATTAAACGGCCCAGACCTAGTCATAAAGCTTAGAAATCCCGACGAAATATTGAACGAGCTGTTTATCTTGTGACGTCGGTGGAAGCTGGGCGCGATTATTTTAGCTTTGATTACGTATTGCTCTAGATGTGTTAGATCAAGAGCGTGATGACGAAATGAGTCAGGAGCGCTACGTCACGCCATGTGCCCTGACGCGGCGCCCTTTGGCCTGTCACTGTCACTCGCATTCACGCCTACTGCGACCAACGGTAAGTAGGCACAGTGCGTGGTCCGTTTCCGGCGAACTGGCGTGGGCGCACGTTTCGTAAGCACTTCCTCTCGCTTCTTCCGAACGTGGGTCATTCCCTACTTAATTGCAACAATCTACCGCGTCATAACAAATCCTATTACCCCGTTTTTGTGGCGGTTTAAATGTGTCGTCGTTAGCACCCCATTTCCGGCTCAGCAGTCGTGCTCGATAACCGAACGGCAGATAGCGGCGGGTCCGCGTCGCTTCACACATTGTGTGCCATTCTGACATTCCCAGCCCCACGATAAGCCATTAAGAGTCTCTTCAAAAAAAGCGATCATTACAAAAGGATGTAAAGACTGCACCGGCGCCGAACCTTCCCAGAAACGGGGCCATTCTTATTCGCGCTCCCGCCTTATTCAAGGGTTTTTTGGTCGTTTTTTTCACGGGAGCGGTCCGCTTGAGAAATTCAAGGAAATGGCTTATTGGGTTTCGCTTAGGAGCGGGCTTATCTCGGGGCGTCGATCGGAGCCTGGGAACGCTGCCGGCCGCTAGCCTGCGCACTTTGTTCCTGCTCTGGTTGCTGCCACCACTTTGCTTCTTTCCACACACATGCTGACCAAATTACACGCACGCGGTTGCAAAATTGTCCATTAACGTTATTCAATTGTTGGCATTTTTTCGCCTTTGAAAAGTTATAAAATTGAATGAACTTTATTAGGCAGACAGATTGCAGACTGCATGTTTAATAAAGAATACTATAGCAGTTGCGTGTAATTTTTACCTGCAAGATATGGGGTGACATAAATATATACCCATTTACTAATATGAGGATAATACTTTGGTAAAATATTTAATTAAGTAATTAAAAAAACTAACGTTTTCTAAACTTCTAAATGTTCAATATTTATTTCTGTTCATAATGAAAATTAAAGTAGGCATAAACATAATAACATAAGTAGGAATAAACAATTGTGAGATGTGATTTTATATCTCCGACTTGTTGGGTTTTTCCAGGGCGCAGAGTTTGGCGTAATGGAGAATGTCCCGTGGATCAGAAGAGAAGAAACAAGCCAGAATATAACAGAACAGAAGGAGCACTAAATCAACTTGGAGTAGAAATCGTCAATTAAAAAGGTACGTTTAATGAATGAAACTTTTAAATTAATATTGTTAAACATTAATGTTGTTGTGGAGCGATAGGCTCAGAGGCAGATAACCTATTGAACGCGAGCTCCGGGTTCGATTCCCGATTGTAACCTCAATGTAGTACCTACGCAGGTTGCTTTTATACTGATTAATATATAATTTGATGAAATAATGGATGAAGCAAAGCTAGATTTTGGTTTTGAAAAAACCTTTGGAGCACTAATTAGATTCGAATTGCAAAAATTTGTTACTAATATTTTTGGAGAACCTGATAACGAAAAAAAACTATATATATATATCTTAAAAATCACGTGGAGTTTACGTGATTTTTGAGATTTGTTTTAGTTGGCTTCATGTAAACTTCAATTTAGTATCAGTAAACGTCAGGCCTAAGATCATACTTTTTTACTTTGAGGTCCAAACCATCCTGGTCGCAAATATGCAGCATTCAATTGCACAGGGTGCAATGTGCACTTGCAGGTCAGAGGCCCTTATTCAGGGCAAAGGGAAGTAATAAATCTGTCGGCGCGAACAATGGTGCGATAAGGTGCACCTTGCGCTCGCGCCGAAAGCGATAGTGCCCCCCTCCACCTGACCCCCCCCCCCTTGCCATCAAGGGGTACTGCTCAAATACTATGCCCTATAAGGTTTACAGCTACCCTGCTTCTTAAACGTAGAAACTGTCTAATCGTTACTGACATGAAGCCATCTCACTGGATTACTGATGCGCATATTTTAAGTATTATTCACGCAATGTTACACAGTTTTCGAACAGCCCACAGCGGCACACGGTTGTAATATCGATTTCGTTTTGGTGTCTATAGACAAAAATACATTTTTAATTATATTTCAACTATATTTGTAAGAACTCCAGTAGTCCAGACATAATATAGAATTCCAAAAAAATGGCAGATCCAAGTCTATCCTTTCTACGGGACGGGGAGAGACGGCACAATCTCTCAATTTCTATACAAAGAATCTCGTGGTAACTCTGCCTCGGGCCCCTCAGAGGTCACTTGACGTTTTCTATAGAAACTGACAGATCGGCCCGACCCGGTCCGTTCTAGTGTGAGTCATCATCACAGACACAGAAATGTGAGTAGTTAGAATTAGGCATGTAATTCAAATAAAATCGTTTGCGTATCTCAATTGGCTTATAGCAGTCCATGTTGCAGATTCTTCCACTGCTACGAATCGTTCGAAATGGTAGCACCCTGCTACGAACTTGCTACGTCGTAGCTCTCGAGATACAGTTAAAGGGACCCATAAATTAGACTTCACTGTTATCTCCTATTTCAAAAGTAAACGCGGCTACGCGTTCCCATCTTTTCATATTGAATCGAGGCATAAAAACTTTTGTTATTCAATGTTATTGTATTTAATAACCTTCAAGTCTTCTAACAATGTCTGGTTCTCCCTCCAACTCTATTAGTCTGCCACCGCAAAAAAATCGCAGTACCGTGTACCAATAAATTATGGTCATTGATCTAACTAACGTAATTTCTTATGTACATATAGACAAAATAAAACGCGGGCTATAATGGGTTAGCATGATCATACAATTTAAAAATTAGAACTTATAGCCACATCGAATACGGCGTTGTGTTAAATATTGTGATAATGAAATCATGTTTTAAAATACAGTATACTGCCTATAAAAGTTAGCAGCTATTCAAAATCGCCAATTAAAACCATATTTAGGTATATGAATAAATTCAAATACCACCTACCAAAAGCTAAAAGTAATTATCATAATTAACTAAGTATAATAATTAAATGACGAAAGTCCCGCTTAGCGACTACTGATAGGTATTTTTGGCAATTCGTTAGTGATAGGCGCCGTACCTACCGCGAGGTAAGGAGCTTGTGGCGTAAACCTTATCGGTCAACGACCTTCACACCTAAATGGAGCCTCACATCTCGCCCGGCGCGCGGCGCGAGCGACTCGCGACCACAACACACCACAATGTCAATCAATATTTCCCAACTTTAAATTGTCAACTATAAATCATTTATATTTATACAGTTCAATGGAAGCTTGCATTTCGTAGAATGCTGCATTTCGCGGTATGCCTTTTAAGTTTTTTTCTCTCAATCCGTAAAATTTGATGATGTAGGTATTTCTCCACAAATCGTTTTGTTAAGTCAAGTTCGTTGTCTAATAATACCCAAAAGTTTACGATTTGTAGGAAAAAATTTAATCAAAATTCAGTGAAACTAGAACTTTATACGATTCCTCATAAAAAGAGCACGTGTCGTCCTTGTGTTTTTTTGTAAAACTATTATATCTTAAAATTTTCGAAACATTCGAACTCATATACGAACAAACGTTTGGCCGAATACAAACACCTAAATAAATAATTCATCGGATCTCCGCAACGCGCAAGTAGGTTATTGGTACTTCAACGTATTATTTTGTAACTAAGGTTAAGCCGAGCAAATAGGCCAATGTTAGTTTGACGATAGAAGGCCTTCGTTACACGAGAGGACGGTGTGATTGTTCGATTATGCTACTTGTATTTCAACAAATCAAATTTAACCATAATTACTGGATTTCTTCAAAACTAGTTAGGAGAACAATTATATATATGAAATAAGTGGGAATGGAGTTATATAGGTATATTATTGAAGTAATTACGGAAGGGGGTCAAAGTTGGAGATGCACGCAACCATAGGCTATGGTGGCTGGTTCTCATCTGACAGCCTTCAAAGCAAGTAATTTAAAAACGAATTAATTTTTGTAAATATATTAGATTGCAGCTAGGACGGACATAGGTACAAAAAAAATATTTTCGTAAACCCTGAAGTCTTTAAGAGTTCATATTATGTTACTCATGAGTGCAAATAAATGAGGTACCTATAAATTAGTATGCACTGTAGGTATACAGGTAATCCTGAATCGCTGTGGTCTAGTTCGTCACATAAAATGTGTCGGCACAAAGGTGAGGTAGGCGCCAACGAGGCCTTGACCCCTTTACCGCTGTCGCGACAATGGGCTATTCCGCGACACCCGACCCGACACACGAGCACCGCCCCCCTTTTTGCGATCGCCTCACACGCACAGTCTTGGACATGAATATCGGTATAAAGAAGCGCCTGTCCGTTAGTCGACGGGTGGATATTTAGAAGAAGCGCTGCGGCAAAATTTTGATTAGCTCAGTAGCGGAACAAATGGCGTGCTAAAAGTTCTCAGCTCAGCAGCTAGCAATAAGAAACTGAAAATTATCATCGCGTTGATGTGATAACATCCTGTTGGTAACTAAAAGAGGTACTTGTAGACAAGATTCCAATAGGCTCGTCATCTTTAAGACAATTTCGCACGTCATTCAGTAAGCATTAACGTGTGACAGCCGTTTACCTCCCCAGATACATAAATTGGTACTCCCATTGTGAACGGACGAGTGTTGACTTAAACGATAATCGAAATAATCGTGACACGGTAATGTCGGTCATGTTAGTATGTAATTAGAGGCGACGAGGGGGACAAGACGAGGCTAACAGATTCGGCGCGGGTCGTGGCCTGCGCCCGCGCCGTTGAATAATACATGCCGCGCCGCCGCGCCCTGGCGCCGCCGCCGCAGAAACAATACACGGAATCTAGGTTCTAGACACACGGTGACCTCTCGCAAGATGTCGCCCTGAAAATGAAATGTAGGTATATACTCGTACAGTGTCGCCTTGAAACGACGCGCCAGCGCCGCGCGCCCCGCGACGCCTCACAGATTAAACAATAATTAAGTACTTTATATAATTATAAATAAAAATTGTACAGAATACGAATCGTGTTAGAACCGGCGTCTTTGAAAGTGATAGCGGTCGCCTCACGCCGTCACATGATCTGTCGTTGGAATTTGTCTTCTTAGTAAATAATTCAATAAGCGGGTACGCAATCGGCAGGAATGCGAAGCGTCGGCAACATTTGTCTTGTGAAAGCATTAGACGTGTTTACCAATTGTTACACGAATTGTCAAGAAATAACAAATACTTGTCGTAGTTTCCCATATTTGTTCCGATAATGTATAGTCAGTTGTTTTTATTTTAATATTAAGTAGTGACCTATATCCATGTATACACCTAAGTTTTTACACATTTCTGAAAATACTTTACGATATATCGATTTTAAGTACTTGGAGCTTATCTTAATTGGTTACATTAGATTATCAGCAATTATTCCAAGTGTTGACTTACAACACTTAGCACGTCTACACTACAAGTTCATTTAACTGTATCTAAGGTGAAGCATCCGCTGTAAAAAAATATACAAGTTTTGATAACAAGTATGCTTTAAGCAAGTAGCATTTAGGTATCATAACAAACATCGAGCTTCGCGCCTATATCTTTTAAAAATTATGTACATAGTTAGATATCTGGCAAATCTGGCAGCAGTAGAAAAAACTACACTCATATATGTTTTAAAAGACTTGTTTTGATATCCATGCGTCACTGACAAGGACCGCTTCAAAACTATAGCGTACCGTTATGCACCTGATGTCTAGGAGGCATCCGCGTCTTCTGTAACTCGTAGACAAGCGTAGCACGGCGTAGCGCGCCTCGTAGCATCGTGCGGTGAAAGTCGACCCTAGTACATAGTCCACATTTATTCTACTCGCAACCTATCATTTTATCAATTTTATTATTTTGCTATTTTAGAACTATAATTGTACAATAATACTTACCGTACTGTCCACCAGTCCACAACATTACAAACAACAACAATATCATAACGTCAACTGATTATATGATAAACTAGGATGCCTTAATGTTAGTCTAACCAGACGACCATGACAAGGGGCTTGTCTAAAGGGGAACTTGAATAGCGTACCCTATTGAAAGTCACATCATATTTACGTATTCGTGATTAGGTGTGTAAAGTGGTTAAATGTCGGTTAATTGAGTGGAGTTAATATGCAGGACGCGTGCTACACGTAGCGGCCATTAGGGACTGTCGTCACTGTCGGCGACATGGGACAAGTGCAAGCGCCGTCTAACATCTTTTATTTCAAGTGTGGTTGTCGCATCGAATACTTAGTACTACATATTATAGCGGGATCTATCCCTGGAGAAAATCGTCGGTAGTTTAAAATTTTGTTAACAGTTCTAAAACTACCTGGGGATGGAGGAGTATTGTCCTCTAAGTTCCATGTGTTTGGATGCTGGCGTATATTCCACGTCAGTTATACGTGTAGGGTAAAAACCGAATCGGCACCCAAAATACCGGGTTTAGATGGGAATACCCAGCGATTGGCATAACTAAGCTTTACTTAACCACATCAACAGTAAATCTACCTTAAGGCAAAGTTTATTATTCTTCTAATTATTTCTAATTCTTTATTGAAGATAAACATGTAAATTTACAGCTGTAAATCTACTTACTACTAATAACTAGAAGGCGTTACATTTGGACATAAAAATAGTATCTGAAACGGAATATGTTATTTTTTTTAAGTATTTGGTTGGCATTCTAATAGTCCCAAAAATCCGTTAGCGTACACAGGGCAGGTACTTGTAATTGCTATGAGATGTTATCAACACTTATTATTAATAAAATTTAGGAGTGTTGGCGAGCATTTATTGACCTTATCTCCGGTTGCTTGCGCTTTCTTTGGTCCGTTAATGAGCCGCGGGTGCTCACCGGAACGGCCCTAGGGCTGGCGCTGTGGGCAAACAATCCTGAGTCTAGTCAATCCTGAGCACTACTACTACTACTAACTACTGTTAGACCAAGAGAAGTAAAGTCAAAGGGTATACCCAAAGTTTCTCTATTAAATGCTATTAATGACCAACAGTTAGACTAAAGAAACATAAAATGCAAGGAAAGTAACGAATTAACTACTGGTTCGATTTGCTTTCTGCAAGATATCTCCTGTGGTAGGTTTACAGTTTACTTGTATACAGAACGAATAGTAAAAACTTATAAAACCAAGCTTACTTAATCGGTTTTCAAAACATTTTCTTTGTATTGTATTTGACCTTTACTAAGACATTGAGTAACAGGCGTTGTATCGACTGCCCAAACCCAGATTTAATTATGCTTTTGTTTACGTCAATGAAAGCTCTTATTGCTTATTGAAAAGGAACTGTGAATATGAATGCAGAATTTTATGAAACCATAGGCGCAGAATTAAGACCCAAAACCTTCTTCTTCTGACGAGATTATCTGGTTTGCTTGCGCTGTCTTTGTAGTGTCCGTTAATGAGCCGCGTGTGCGCACCGCAACGGCCCTTCGGTCAGGGCTGTCGCTACACTAGAAACAAATATACTTTATAGTTAATCTCATAGACTTTTTTTTGTAGGTAGGTAGATACTTTTCTTACTCTCTCTCTCGTGGCATCCTATCACAACGCTTAACCTGTTGCATTTCGAACTAGTCCAGAGTTCCGCTTCTTTTCTCGCACATCACGTATTCAATTTTCTCTTTAGTTTTCTATCGACTTGCAAGTCACCTGTAATTCTAGTTATTCCCTTATTATCTAGGTTATCATTCTAGCACTTCCGTCACTACCAGACTTGGACAAAGCAAAGTTATAGCCAGATGGTTGGTTACTATGACTACTATATAGAATTTACTAAGTTTCCTTTATTTTGTTGCCTTTTAAGCTTTTCTTGTCGGGTATTTTTTCGTTTTTTTTTTCTAGGATTATTTTAGTGGCGGCATCCCCACTATATAGTCCATGCAATGATGTTTTTGTTTGCTGTGCCATAATTTGAAACTAAATTACTTTATTTTTGTTGTTAAAGTTCACTAATAATCCTGTAGTTTAACTCAAAGCGTAATAACATAGGTATGAAGAGATGATACTGATTGGATTTATGATGTAAATTTAAATTTCACTATAAATCCAACATCTTAGTTAACAAATAGGTACTGTGACGAAAGCAATCAATGGTAATCCTAGCGAGTAGCGGCGCCGATGTAATTGAGTCATTACCTTCCTACGTTACTACTCGAAACTGCGTATTCGGTACTTCAATCATAAATCTAACTGTTTTCAAGTAATACCAATAAAGTTTTATGACTTTTCTTTGACATGGCAATAGGCGACTACATTTTACGGGAACGCAGAATTTAATGTCCTTATAACTTCTTCGAATGTCTTTATCGACTGACAGCTATTTAAGGACTATGAATAATGTAGTTCTCATAAGGCTAACTATTAGATCTGGTTTCTTAAAAGACTGGAACGGAAGAAGACCGTTGCAGACAATCTTGATTAAGTTTATTAATATGCGGGACAAGACAAAACCGATCACGACTCCGTGATCCGACTGTCAGTAACGTTACTTTCAGCGCTACGAATAGAGAGAAGAGTCACAGTTTAAAAATAAAACTTCTCAATAATGTAAGTACATTGTTCTGGTCTCGAAATAGGTTCGGCTGAACGCCAGTGCCAAAATTTTAAACGCCTCGACTCGAACGGTCGCGAAACTTTTCGCTCCCGAATATGTACTGTTCGAGTGCAGCGACAGAAAAATCGAGACGATTCTGTCAAGGAGGAGTAAAGCTCGTCTCCGTCTAGATTCGGAAATAAATGCATTACATCAGGGGGCGGGTGGCGCGAGGGCGGTGCATCGCGCCCCGTCCGCTATAAATAGCTCGGCGGTCCCTTAAGGCGCGGGCGCATGTTTCCGGGCTGGAAGTGTGTCGTTTCCGCTGCGAGCGGTCGTTGACGCTGTCAGCCGCCGCGAATAGCCGCGTGCATTGTCGCCGCGCATTCCCCGCCGCTGGCGGCGTCGACGACGTTTTTAAATAGAGGAAGATTACGAGCGTCTGGCTTCGGCGGCGCCGGGCTCGTGACCGCGCGAAAGTGCAGCGCCCGACGCGTCACGGGCTATTTGTGTTGCGACGTCGCAACTGCCCACCATCGCCGACAGTCGCGCCGCGCCCCACAGCTGCCGGCGCCGGCACGAGCGCGCGAGCCGCCCGCACACGCGCCCGACCCGCATCCGATAGCCGCATTTACAATATCCACTAAGCTGTCAAAAAGTGGATCAAGGCTAAGCGAGAGTCTTCCTGTCCTCCAATGTTCCCGCCTCATTAAAATTGATGCGTTGAAATCTTTTACTGGATAATTTAACTAACTTCTTCCCAGATGTCGTTTCTGACAACTGTAAAGGTTATAAAAAGACTGATAGATTTATTATGGACAACTCGAAATTATGTGAAGCTACTTTGATGTAATACGGAGTGTCGGTCAAAGATATGCATCTGCGTGCAGTAGTGTAAACATTACGAGATTATCAAGCAAGAGCCTCGCAGTGAGGCTGAGTGTGCGGCGATTGCATTCGCAGCTCGAGCGGCTCCACAGTCGCGGTGAATAAATTCGGAGGGAGGCGCGCTGGAATGCGGGAGGCAAGCGGCGCGGGCGGGGGGCGCCGTGCGACTGGCGCGCGCGGCGCTGTCCCACGGTCGCGGGCCCCCACTCCGCACCCCTCGCTTACCCCGCGCCCCCTGCCCCGACCACTTTCTTTCGCGCCATAAAGGTCGTTTCAAATATTTCGGAATGCTGTTTGGTGACATTTCACCGGCGCGGGCGGCGAGGGAATGCAGCCTGCAGTCGACACGAGGCACGAGTGCGCTGCGCGAACGGCCGCGGCCTGATTCTGTCAACGGTGCTGCGGCTGCACTTCACTCGACCCCGTCATGATCGGATGCAACACGTCTTGGTAAACAGCTAGTTCGCGTGACCACATCACACACGATAAATCCAGAATAGAGCCGTTTGCACTTGCATCGTACTAGAATGCATAGCTATGTGCACTGCAATAGTTAAGACCAGTACAGACGTCAGCTCATCGGCGTATCGGAGCCATTGTGCGTGTAATTACAACACACGCTGACGTCGCGGCCCCTTTTTATGAAATTTGACACAACGGAGCAATAACATCCTATGTAAAAATTGTCTTGCGAAGCAAAATAATTGCTCTGCGAGTTTACTTACGTATTATTTCAATGTTATCGTAAACAAGATGTATAATAATGATTTAAAATTAGAGACTGGTAGACATTTCGGTGCCTGCCTGGTACGTCTCAAGTATGACAAGTAAATCTCATCAATCTACTTTCCACGCCGATGTGTTAACTAAGTTAGTCCAATTAATAGATTCGTTCCAATAGCAAATATCGAGTTGGAGAAAGCAGTGACGGTGTGGGTCAACGTCCGACAGAATTCACACCGACCGACCGCCGTGACGATTACGAAGAAATGTGGCGTAACGCTCTAAAATGTCAAAAACCGCGCTCGTTTTCCCATTCCGGGAAGGCGAGCGGTGCGCGGCGAGACGTCGCGGTGCTCGCGCGAGGTACAAAGCCCTCCTTTTATTGATTCGCGCTTCGGTCGCTATGAATGGAATGCGGCGGCGGAGGTTGCGCAAGCGCCTAGCACTGCGGCGCTCGACGGAATGCGCGCAGGGGCACCGGCGGGGCCCGGGGGGCTCCTGCAGGCTCCGCGCTGCACGCGGCCATTCACGCGCTCGCGCCCGCGCCGTCGCTGCCGCTGTGTGGTCGGCGAAATAACTCACCGTTAGAGCCGCGGAATGCTCGCTCTATCTCTATACTTACCTGCGCCCGCGTCCCGCTCCTCTCACTCCCCTCACCCCGCACCGGTGATACCGGAAAGCGAGATACCTTGATAACGAACGAGATCTCAGTCCGAGACTACTTAACTATCTCTTACTTATGTGTTTATTGCTGATGATAACAATTTAAGGAATGCGGGCCTTTAAATAAAATGCCACGGGCCTTCATTAACGCATTACCAGTTTAACATTTGAGAGGAATTCTAATGTTAAACAAAAAGTGTTGAAATCGCCCCTCTCATAAATACGACATAGAAAGCTGACAATGGCATGGACCTACAATGCAAAATACTCGAAGCGTTCCCAATAAGCAATAACCATTTTGTTAACAAAGTTGCAGCCAATGTGTTGCTTAACTGTTTAACATACGTAACGCGAATATGTTGTGTGGTGCCACATTAATTATACTTGTAAGTTAAGACTAAGAGGCTAGCTCGGTACAATGGCAGTGTTTAAGCCGGTTAACAATAACACATTAACGGTGCAGCGGGCGATGTGCATAATAAATGATACTTATACGAATTCGCTTTTGCAGGCACCTTGCGCTGCATTCTAGAGCACTCGATTGTTAGACGAATAATGACTGTGACTAGCGGCCGGTCGCTGCCCGCTGCACGGCCCTCTGCCTGTGCATCATATAGCGACATTTACTTTAAGCCACTTACAACCACCTCAGAAGTAATTGAGCCGAATATAACCTTTTAGAGATTCGACCCATGTCGATTCCTCAACCTCACTGCTAACAATACCTAATCAATTGGGTTCAGGCAGCCCTAGGTTATTTCTTGCATAAATGAATAAACCAGCAAAAAGGATGACTCACACTAGAACGGGACGGGACGGGGCGGGGCGGGAAAGTCTGTAAATTTCCATAGAAAGCGTTACGTGACATCCGAGGGCTCCGAGCTATCACGTGATTCTTTCTATAGAAATTGACAGATTTTCCCGTCCCGTCCCGTGCTCGTGTGAGTCATCCTTAAGCAGTTTGCGTCTTCCCACGATTTAACATTTCCTTCGTAGGTACATAACTGCATCGAAAGAAATGGTCCTAAGCACCCTGTCGCAGACAAATCCGATTTGGTATGATTTCAGAGTCGATTAGTAATCATCTTAGACCCATATAAGATGTTGTTCTACTTACATCATTTCTATCGGATGCGCTGAACGAATATGGACAAATGACTCATTCCAAATAGTACATGTGCTGCCTTTTCGAATCTCCGACCTTACAGTGTTGCACGCGTAGAATTATGGAAGCGTGGGATACTGCATAAGGTCTTCACAGTGAGCCCTAGCGGTCGGTCGCTCACTATCAATAGTCGCAGCGTCACCCGGCCTACATTCTGCTCGGCGCCGCTGCCACCGGGACTTTTGTCACTTCTTGCCCTAAATTCTCGCTCCCGCCCTATTGTTCTTGGCGCTCCTCGGCGAACACCTGCCGGGAGGGACGCACCGCCACTCCTTCCCGAGACAATCTCACGATCATCCAATACTTGTGCGTGGTTATCAACGCTCTGTCTGGTTCGCACGCCTTTGCATCAGTTCCTCGACACATATTTGTTATTCACACGATCCAATTCTGACAGGAAGAAGTTAGTATCGCCTCGCTTGTACTTAATGGGGTACATCTAAATATATTTTTAAGCATCGATTGACGTATTGTGGTAAAAAATGAGTGGGTAGTTTATGGCGGAACCTTTAGCCATTATCAAAAGTGTAAACAGACTGAACGATAAAGAGGAACATTCGCGCTATTTCCCATAGTTGTCAGCAATTAGAGCAATGTTGGTGGGTGCGGGTACGTGAGGGCCGAGGGGGGAGGGTGACACGTGTGGCCCACATAGTGCGCCCATTGAGCCAGCGCCGGCGCCGCCCGGATATGACGTCAGCACTTCGCACCTGCACCCTGCCAGGCAGTACTTCCCTAGAGCAAAGCTGAATAAATTACGCGGAAAAGGCGCGTGTTTTCGTCGATTAGGCAATCGTTGAATGGCAGTTCCGAGTGGTGTCGCGGCCAGTGCTGGCGCCGCTACTCCCGCGCGCCGCCCAACATGGCCCGCACCATTTGCGGCCACTCTTCGTCGCGCCTAATTAATGCCGACACACGGTGTGGGTGAGCCCGCATTGCTTTACCAATCATACCACCACCGCACCACCGCCTTCGTTTATTACTATTTTAGTCGCTCAACTACTGTTAAGTAAATGCAATATGTCTAAATGAGTTGTAATGAATGGGTAAGCGTTCGACCTTAGTCTGACTTCCAACGTTTACTCCCACTCTAACACAGTCTACTGAATATAACAAACACTGATTAGACACCAATTTCTGTTGGCCCCTTACCGTCAGTAATTGGCATCGGTAATGGGCATTATCTACCCAGTAAACATACCCTTTTGTCAGTTTACTAGAATGATGATAGGTACTCCCAAAAACAAACTTAGAGCATAATTATTGAATAATATTCCCTTAGTAAAATTAAATGCGATATTGGCATCATTGGAAGGCTCCTTAGAAAGCAGTTGCTAGGATGAAGATGATGATAGTAGGTAAATCAATAAAAAAATGAAACACTCTACATACAAACAATGCTAATACTCCAGGTTTCTGCAAGCTTGAATAGTCTTTATCAGTTCAGAACATGGTCAAAAATTGAAACAAACCGCGATTTGTGTTACAGATACCAACGGACAATTAGCAGAAGGAAAGAAGCATTGTTGGTGGTGAGTCAGCATGATGTCATACACGCTGGGCTAATGAACGTCCCGCGTCACTTCCCAGTCCCGCATACTTCACCCAATCGAGCGATGACAGCCCCCATTCATGGACCTAACTGTTGTAGCATCACATTCCTGGAATGTCGGACTAATTGAAATTCGCGATTCTTCTGTTTTAGTCTACAGAAGGTAGCCAAGGTAAAAGGTTTGTAAGTTTTGTCTTAATCCAGTGATAACAAATCCATTCATGTGGCCTTCCTAAAATTGGTTGATTACCCTTTCCTTCTTCTCTTATTATTTTTCATTCCACAAAAGAATCGGTGATTCGACTAATTTTACACTTGAGATAATCATAATGATCACTTCCCTTTTTTGTTTAACACCTCAATCTTACAAACTAACTTAACTGGCCTATACCTTTTTTTTACTAGCAGAAACTACGAGGAAAAGAAAACTGACAACGAAAAATAGAAGATATTACCTAGTCTTTCTCTTGCCTTTGTGATTCTTCATTTTGCGGCCAGAAGAAGGAGGATAAGAAGAAAAGAAGGAGAAGAAACTTAGAAGAAAAGGAAAGACGAAACTGGTTTTCATAATGATTTGACAGATTGTTCTATATTCTGAGATCATTGTGAAAGCTGATTTTGTTCCTATGTCGACGGGTGTACTTATTCGTCGAGCTCCGATGCGCTAAATCAGAAAAAAGAAGGTGGAAGAAGATTTAATATATTTCGGCTTTGCTTGTCTGATGTGTGGTTGCATATACTGACTGATATATATTTTGCCTGTGTGTACACATCACTGTCTTAATCTTCTCTTTTAGGTAGCTACTTAACTTGATTCTTAAAAATGAAGCGGTTGTATCCTTAAAGAGCCTGGGCTCGTCTTTCCAATGCCAAAAATCCTTATCTGGGATTTCTGGAAAAACTTAGGATCGAAGACTTCTAAGGATTTACTTAATTCTTCCTCGCAAAACGAATGAATAAATAGTATTCTGCAAGTTAACGGAAATGCGTCAATGAAACCGCATCTTTTTTTTTCTTTGAATCATTGACGTAAATTGCCTCTTGTTTACTACTAATAAGTTAATAACATGCGCAAGTATTTATTTTATACTAATATTTTCTTAGACGAGTTTTTATAATAATAAGAATAATCCAATGCAAAAACGACTACTCGAGCGAGTCGTACGAATATACATAGTTCATAGCAGGATGTTCTTAATTCTTCTACGACTTAAGTCAAAGCATCTCAACTTAGCAATTGAGTATGTAGATAAGATAAGAAGAGGCTATTTTTTAAAGATAGATCTTTTTTTACATGGGTTCTCCCACTTATTCTTAACATTGGTAGGTATTTCTACTCAGTATCACGAGCTCTTTCGATTCTAATAGTAGAAAAGAATTGTCCCAAAATGTCTATACTTTTTTAAACTTTCCTTTCCGTTACCGCCATACAAAGTCTATGAAAAAATGGTAACGGAATGGGAAGAGATCTTTTTCCTAGTAGGTTCGAAAGAGCTCGTGATTCTGAGTAGAAATCACTTGTTCTGTGATCAAATCCACCAAAGTATAACTAAAATTTGAAAGGATTAGATTATAACCGTATAGGATATGACTAGGTCCAAATTGAGCTGAATATCTCGGAGACGACTGCTTTTATGTACATCCAAGTAGCTGGCAATGTAGCTGGGTCAATTTTCAAATTAGCACTTTTTAATAAATTAGCATTTTAGAAAAGAATGTTGCTTCGTGTATATTTTCATTATATGCATAATAGACTGCTAATAATATATTTATTGGGTGCTGGATATTAATTGGATCAGAACTCCCAAAAACATCAAAATTAACCGCTGTTCTGCGTGTCTCATTTACAGATTTAACGAAACAAAAAATTGTAAAATTGGACATATGCTACATATTAAAAAAAAAAAACAAATTCAAATTTGCATGAATACACGTACAGTCAACCAATTGGAACTCTAGGCCACTCTAGAACCATGTCAAAATGATAAGCAGTAAGAGATTTCTTACAATCTGATTATAGCGTCACCATGCCATACTCCTACAGTGGCCTAGGGTTCCAATTCCAATAGGTTGACTGTACATAATAGATCTTAAAACTACAGAAGTATCAGTGCATTCGACCAAAGGCATGCAAAAGTAAACAAATAAAATTTAACCAATATAATGTCAAACATTCACCTTCCTACCTTCGCAAATACAAAAATAATAAATTTAAACATGTCAAAAAATAGGGTAGGTCAAAATTTATATTAAGTATTATTATTATAAATGGTAACCCCCTTACATATAAAGAACATTTATTAGAACCATTGATTAAAATTTTAAAATATTGTTTTATGATATTGCGGATATATTAAAATCAATAATCGTAACTAGTTTATGCAACAGTGATATAATAAGGGTTCTTCGAATACGTCTCGTTTTGTAACAACGACTCTTGATTTTTAAGAACAAATTATGAGCTGTTACATACACTCGTTTTTCTACGACAGCAAAAATAGCGAAAAAAGTGAAATCATGAATGTTGGCAGAATGTGGAAGATATCGTATGCCGACTATTACAAAAAACAACAGGGTATCTGTTCGATACCCACCGGACCATACCCACTATGGACATCTGACAGATTGCCCGAACGTATATGGCCGGCATAAGATACACACGTTAAGACGAAACAGGAGCTCAATTGCGCTCGCTCCATACAAAAAGTATATTTTTAGAGGTGCCGCAGTCCCCTATTTCCTCTTTATTTCCAATATCGAACCTATAGGTATGAATGATCTTTTACATAAGTACAGAATAACGAAATAATAATAGTAATTAGGTACCATGCCCCTATATTTTGTTTATATAGAGAAAACATATGGGTACGCTAGCTTTTTGAAAATTAAAAGTAGGAATGATAACATTTATTTTCAAAATATATATACAGTAAGTGTAACTTATCTAACTACCTACCTCTACCTACCTTAAATCGAAAATAGTTCTTGAGGCATTGTACCTAGGATGCTGACGGCATTTCCTCGTTGTATCGCAATGCTGATACGTTGTTAAAGTAAAGTAGGAATAAAATATAATAATATGAGATATCTGAGGTTTCGTGATTATGAATATTGCTCATTTAAATGGATCGCGTAGACCTCATTCACGCGAAGGACTCAAATATGTAGTGCTCAAAAGTTATCCGAAAGAAATTGCTCTTTGGCGATAAGATCGCCTGTTGTTTACCTTTACTTTTATTCTACCGTAATATGCGTCGTATTACATCGATATATCATATATGTGAATATCCGAATCCAAACCTAACCGTCCCCCGCCGTTCAATAGAAAACCTAATGATTATATCATCGTTGCGCTTTCCAAAGCTGATACCTTATGTGCTCGATTTTTGTACAATTAATAGGTACCTACTTAACCTAGCAATTAAACAAATAAGGTTTTAATTCATTTAATTACAATCACACACATATCAGATTTGGTAAGCGCAACGACGAATATATTATAGTCCATTCCATTCCGGGGGCCTTCGGGGATGTCATCATGACGTCTTAACGCAATTCAGTTTAGGACTTAAACTGAGTCGCTACCATACAACTGAGCCGTCTGAGCCTAAGCTAAACCTTAACTGAATCGCGTTAAGACGTCACGGTAAGGCCCATGTCCATTCGTAGTACCTAATCAGTTCCACTGCGCATATCTAAACATGTATATTTTGTATCTAAAAGGCAAAAACAATGTAGACCAGGTATAAGTATCTTTTTTAGCGATAAGACCGCCTGTTGTTAGCCTCTATCCTTAATCTAATGTGTTTACCTTGTAAATGATCTATCTAAGACCTACCATTATTATTACCTTACTATTAGTACCTACATAATATTGTTAGCTCGCCTGTAAAAACGAGGTGACCACCATATGCCAGCAGAAACCTGGAATTAACTATAAAGTTAATTTAAATCCAAACGATCGAAGTAGGTACTAGACATTGGCCCATGTACTCACGCGTTCAGGATTGCATGGGCAGTTTATGAATGAATTCATTCATAAATTGCCCGTGCAATTCTGAACGCTATAGTACCTTATCTAAGATGAACACCCTTAGGCCCATATTACACTAGGGTAAGACCACCAGTGATTGAACACCCCCAAGTGAATGAACAAAATCACGTTTTTTGCATAAAATAAGAATTATAGCGATTGCTATCACTTGCAGTATTTTTTTCTTTTTCAACAGTCAATTTCCTATGCAGTGGAAACAAATTGTAAATTTATTTTAGACCAGATTCAATACGGTGGACGTTTGAAGTTTACGTGTTTCTGGTTTTGAATTTTGTATGAAGAAATTAGATTCTAGTTAAGGGTACATTTGCAGTAACATTTGAATTACCTATTTGATGTTTACCAATAACAAGGTTTAGTTATTTGGTTAGATTAAGAATGAAACTTTTCATGAATGTACACTTTGCTAACTTATTTTGCGTAGAAGTATTAGATTTTTACTGTTCCATTACTAGCTTATCAAATGTTCTGAAACCAGTTAATAAATGGAGTGTTCATTTGCGGTATTATCACAATTTCATTTTTATTCCAAATTTAAACGTTAACGTCATCGTATTAGCTTGTGTTTTTGAGATTCTGTATAACATGAATAAAAATCCATATTACTATACTTAGTCCATTTACTGGAGTTTTCATGCCTTTGTATGAATATACAGATATATGGATTTTTCATTGACTAGATTTCTTCTAATTCTATGTATGAATATACACAATACAAATATTAATAAAAAGTGTATTATTTTACTACCAACGTTTGGACCCGTTTTTTCTTTCGCTCGTTGTTCTTGTTAAAAGTTTTTTTTTCTTTTATTGCATTTATTACTTCTATTTTGTAGCCAAAGTGTTTATATCAGAATGATGAATAATTATAATCTCTGACCATAGATTACACGCCGTCCTTTTTATTCACGTTGGAGAAAAGGGGAGGCATATAGACCTCGTTCGTTCTTTCGTTTATGAAATAACACACCATAGCCATAATACCGTAGACACTCCCTGAATATATCTGTGTAAATTTAAAAAGAAGATTGAAATGTATTGCACACATGTTTAATACTTAAATAAACAATCTTGGCAATTTTGTGTCCTAGTATCTATTAAATAAGGGTGACAAACTTTTCCATAAACTTGATGCTACTTAAACATAGCTCACGCGAGCGATAACGCAGTCATTATTATAACGAATGTTGTCGGTGTCGGTGATAGTTGCCTGCCTCCTGACTCGACACGGTGGTAAAATAGGAACTGGCAACCAGTGGAAACGAGTGGATGAGATCTTCCCCTCCAGAAACATCACTGATGCTGAACGTGACCTTCAGAGGAACAGACCCCAGAGAGAGAGAGACTACCTATTGGATATAATATAATATAAGGTCTCCCAGTACTTTCGACGCCTGTTACGTTTCTTTCTCTGCGCTAAGTAGTCATCGTCCTTTTAACGGCTACTCCAAATAAAAGAAAGCACAATGTACTTATTCATAGAACGAATTATGTATTTAGGTAAGTAATATTTCGAATACCTAATACCTAAAAGATTGCGATCAGCAGTAATACTCGTATGAATGGATTATCAACAAAATACCTACCTCCCACAGAATCGAGTTCAATGTGAATAGGTACCTACTGATGAAGAGATATGCAATAGATAAGTTACGACCCACCTACTTAGTGATAAGGATAAGCAAGTTTTTTAAGATGACTTGTTTATTATTGTTAATGCATTTACCCATTCATAAACTCCACAGTGGTAGGAATAAATTTGAAGTGCAATTTCTATGTAGATTCATATACCTACCCACTTATTTTGGTTTATATATATTTTCTATTAATTCTATAGTCCAACCCCCTTGTCTAATATGGTCGGGTGTTTATCGACTATCACCGTCATTGTCCCGTTCTAACAAGTTTGTAAGTGCGAAAGTGACGCATAGCGTGGTAGGATACAATTGCAACCATGCTAGCCCTTCTGCCGGCCTAAGATGGTTATTCACAAATGACATCTGATAACGCTATAAGTTGATAAACAGACAAGTTGCACGGATAGCGCGACGGAGATTGTTGTCACATGTAGATAACTGTTTAAAATTATCAGAAATTGTCATAAAATGTTGACAAACTGTAGTCTTATCCACTATTATCCATCAAGTATCCCGCTATCCGATTGGCATCTTAGCCCTGCTGGTCAGGTAGATGGTCAAAAGGAGACGGGGTCGGTCGCCTACCCGATGGTCAGACAAAAACATTGGACAAGCTTGATACTTACATACAGACACGAGCTTCAGCAATTAAGACGCCGACCTAGAAGCTACTCCTGGATGAATCTCTTGATATCCATTTCCACCCGCCAATGGTCTCCACAATCAGTCGGCAATCAAGAAACCTGTAAACTCTGCCGAAGCATGCAGCAGACTTGGGAAACATCATCAATAAGTTTCATAGATTTATTTGATGTAAGTATACATAGGTAGACGATAAAATTGTAATACTTACCTATTTATCAGCATTACCTATACATATTCATCAGTCACACGGTACACGTTGGACCATATGAATAGTTTACAAATTAGATTGTTTGCTAAGAAGGATGAAGGCTTGTCACTAGAGAATAGTGTGCTTACCACAAGTTGCATGTCTCGTTTACGTCTCGTTACCAGTAAGTGCGAGCAAGATGAACTGAAAGTGAATTGACGTAGACGCTAATAGCGAGTATAGTATTCTACAGTACATTTCAAACTCGTGATAAGCACATAGCGATCTATTACGATGTACTACATAGTCACCTATCTAGTTCATCTAAAGCAATTATTATCACCACAAAAAAGTAGTGGCAATTTTCTTCACGGCTACCTATTTGTAAAATTGGTAAATTTGACAGACCTTCCTGTAAAGTACCCAATTAGTTACCTACACCTAGATCTTGCTGCAGGATAACAAAAGAAGAATAGGTAATGTAAGTAGGTATTTGCGCCAAAACTATCTTCTTCTTCTTTTAAATAATGGCTTCTCTCCGAGAGTTGGACCATTTTGCCAGTGTCACGTATTATATATTTTATTATAATAATATTGAATAAATAGAATAGTATATTGCCACTAGGGCGACGTTGTTCGGTAATTGTCCTCACTATATGTTAAGTTTATAGCTAAAAGACTTAAAATATAGCTTCTCAAAGGGCCAAGATCCCGGGATTACCGCTTGGTGACTAAAGGAGTGACTGAACTCGTTTCAGGATTAATTCTTCATTAGCTGTATACTGCTTCGTTAGTTTACTGCACAATTAGCTATCAACATTACACATTAAACAACATTTTGCACACAAAATACAAAAAAATATTCCAGAGACGCCATCTTCATCCCGAGAAACAAACGACAATCCCGCCAAAACTATTAAGTTCCGGAAGAAGCAGATAAATAAATAAGACGAGACGTCACGTACATCCGCCCTGAAACCTTATTTTTTTGCGTCGACTGAAAACTTTAAATTTTTATAACTCGTTCTAGTAAAGTTTTAGTGCAACTATTATGTTAACTGTATGCTTACTATGCCTGCGCTTATCGATAGGAAGTAAATGTGTTGAGAAAAAAAATATATATATTTTTCCAACGCAGTTTTCGGTTAACGCAGTGTAGTGGAGGCCGCCCTGTGGCAAGGTGGAGTGACGACCTTTGCAAGGTGGCAGGTCAATGCTGGATGCGAGAGGCTCAAGATCTCTGCTCAGTCGCCTGCCAAAGGGGAGACCTTTGTCCAGCAGTGGACTGCTATACGTTGATGAGGATGTTGATATTTTATGTTTTCAGATGTATGTACCTACCTTCTAATTTACACATCCTGGACGCTTTTTACTGGCGCAATGGCCCAAGGCGTCAAATCTTGAAATATCCCTCTGAATTTATCCATAACAAAATTGGAGACAGTAGGATTTTGTATGAAACAAAAAGTTCGTCACCACAAGTTGAAATAGTTTGTTTTATAAAACTAAGGCAAATATATCTGATTAAATAGTTGAGATCGAATTACATATGATATAATATTTGTGATGCGTGTAGTGTATAATATACGCATTTATACAAAAAAAATATCGGTCCGTAAAAAAAATATAGTTCATACATTTATCTCAAGCGGTCTTTGACTATTTAATTAACCGGACTTTTTCTTTTTCTAACAGTCTCTCATATTTAGGGCGTGCAAGTACCGGACCCGGTTCCAAGAATTTCATCTTCCCGGTTCTTCCCGGTTCCTAGTAACTTAAAGTTTTTTTTTTAAGAATTTGCTTATAAAATGGTTAAAACGAAATAAAACATTATGAATTAATTGTATTAAGTAAGTAATAGTTATTTATTATACAAGGGGGCAAAGTTATTGTTTAACTCTCGGGCTTATATTGAAACCCGAGCAAGCGAGTGGTTCAATAACTGGAATCTTGAGCTTTACGAGGGTCTCAAGGCATGAGAGTTGAACAAACTTTGCCGGCGAGTGTAATACAACATTTTACCCCTCACTATTGCGATGAAAATAAAGACTACATACGATTACAAATCTTATCCACATGTACTTAAGTTATCTTGAAGAAACCATCAACATTCAATTTCAAAATTTGTCATAGAGTAGGTACTTACGCTCCTGGTACTTTAGATATTGCCAACAGCTTACCAAGTGCAAGATAAGACGACCAATTTTAGGTGTCCCGTTTGCGCATATTTACCTACTATGGGCAAATAGGACTCACTTATACTGGACTGGTGGTAAGTGATAGGAATTAGAGTACTTTGCCCCACATGTGGATAAAATGCGTTTTTCCACGCTAGTATTAAAGGACAAAACAGCGCTTTCTGAGCTAGTGAGGGGAAAAAATCATTATCACCGCATCAAAAAAGTTATAAGAATATTGTAAAAATACCTAAGTATGTGTTGTTAGAATTAGGTATTTAACGGCAATTTTCACATAGCTACTAAGTTATTTTCTAAAACTACTATATCATTTTTTTAATGCCACGTCGGTGGCAAACAAACATACGGTCCGCCAGATGGAAAGCGGTCACTGTAGCCTATGGACGCCTGCCAATCCAGCGCCTGCAACTCTGTCACATGGGCGTTACTGATCGATTCAAAACTTGCACACCATTTTTGAAAATCAATAGTAATCCTTAATCTTTTGGAAAAACCTCGGTGGGAAGCTCATTCCACAGCCGGAGCGTCGGTGAGTCGATGGGAGGAAATACCTCTGAAACCGCTACTATTTGGGTAGCAATTTGTACGGATGAGCACCCTGTCCATGGCGAGCCGTGGACAGTAACATCAATAGTAACAATTGAAAACTATGAAACACAAACAAACAACCGTTTAACGTGAATGTGTCGATCCAATTAAAATAATACCTAGCATGAATACCATTAGATCTCAGTCACCAAGTGAGAATGAATATGGGATAGTCAGAATAGTAGGATGATTTTAAGTAACCAGTACCTACGTAGTTCTATTGTACCTATTGTACGTAGGTCATATTACCAGAAAACGCACAAAAATAAAACTAAAAAAAAAAAAAAATGACTATTTCAAAAAGAACTGGGAGTACCGGGAAATGATCTTCGGCACCATGATGTTCCCGGGAATTCCTGGGAATTCAAGAACCGAGAAATCCCGGGAGCACGCCCTAGTCATATTCTATACAATAAAAGTCGGCCGATTTTCGCGGGGGAGAGGCACCTCAAATGTATGCCTATTCGCATGTAACGTAGGTACAAATACTACAAATAGCTAAGTCAAATAAACGTGAGTCCATACAATAAACATGATTATTTGTCATACCCTTTCGGCAAAGGGCCAGACAATTGCTACTCCGGTTGGATTAATACTCCAAGCAAGCGATTGTTAAAGAAATTACCCGCGGCGCTCATCTACTCAGAAAATTTGGGTGGTGCTACTAATAGTCAAAACCGAAATAGTAAGAACAAGTCAATCTATAAATATTAATTACATATACAGTAAATACATTATATAAACATAAATACATTTAGGTATATATAGATACATAAATACATACATACATACATAATACGAGACAGCTGGGATGCCATTTGGTAAACATAGGCCGTTATTTAGGCAGGTCCCATTTCCGAATATCATCTTTGGACTATAATAACTCTATAAAAGTTTATTCCAAAAGTTGGAACTCTTTGCTTTTCTGTGCAATAGGGTGCTTGCTAGCATCTGCGTGCGATACGTTAGATCTCAGATTTAATAAATCGGGGATGTTAGATGTCAAAGATATAACGATTTCATCTTCTTGCACCATTTGTTTGTCATGTATTATATATGAATAAAAAAATCGTAGTACATTCAAGAAGTGAGAACTTCTCGATTTTTGTAGCATAAGGGTGCCCTTTACACGAAACGCCTGATATCCAGGGCCTCAAACCTGTGAGAGCTGGGATGCCACTTGATAAACATTGCCCGTTATTTCGGCATGTCCCATTTCCGAATATCATCTTTGGACCCTAATAACTCTATTAAAGTTTATTCCAGAAGTGGGAACTCTTTGCTTTTATGTGCATTAGGGTGCCTGCTAATAACAGCGCTCCATACGTTAGATATCAGATATAAAATTCCTGGGATGATAGACGTCAAAGATATAATGAGCTGTTAGATTCATCGAAAATAAACTCTAAACTTTCAATCTGCTAGCAATAAGAGCATGGACAGACCTTTTAAAGGCACATTTGCTAGGTGATTCCTTGACATTAAGGGGAAGGGTGTTCCACAGGCGCGCCACTGTAACAGAGAAGGAGTTTGACATAAAACCAGTGTGGTGGACAGGGATGGAAAGGGACAAATTTCCAGAAGAACGAAGTTGACGATCACGAGACACGCCGTAATAATGAAATAAAGACTTGAGGTATGTGGGAGAATGCGGGTCATTGAGAATAGAAAAGAGCGTTGTATGACTTTGTCAAAAAAAACTGATCAAACTATTCAGCGAAATGAAATGGTTGGACGATAGAAGCATCGTCGTCGAATGTGGATTGTAGCGGAGTGACAAAAGCAAGTAGAAAAGGTAAATTCAATAGCTTTTAACTTTTAATTTAAGTAACGTGTTTCAGTTTATCTGTCTGTCCGTTAGTCTGTTGAAGTCAATTAGGCAGTTTCGAAGCAAATTAACTGAACGGTTGCTTTTATATTTACACTTATATATTTATACATCTTCACGGCAGTGGATCCAATAAAACCGCTGTCAAATTTTTATTAAGGTCGTTTTCACTCCAAGGTTTCCACCAGAAATACCGTTGTGGAAACTTTCTAAAACGTCTTTCACTCTTTTTCTCGGGACGAAAACTAGGTGAGCATCTTTCCCATAAGCCGATTCCCATTTCCTGCATAGTGCACCATAATGCATAAGTAAGCTGTCCCATTGTGCCCAGTAGCTTTTTGTTGTCGTACTCATTGGAGTTACTTCACACCATTTTGGTTTGACTACACCAGCATTAATCCACTCAAAAATGGGTTTCACGTCGGGGTCTTCTTTTTGTGCTTGTTGCATGACTTCATCGCTCCATTCCTCACTAACTGTGTCTATCCCTAACATCCTCAAACATTCCTTGCCCTCTTGTTTCAGACAATGCTTACAGTCATCTGGGCAAGGTCTTCGAGGTAGAGCGTCCGCGTTTCCATGCAATTTCCCACTGCGATGTTCGATGACAGTCATATTCTTGAAGCTGTTCAATCCACCGGGCCACCTGTCCCTCGGGATTCTTAAATTTCAATAACCATTTCAGGGCAGCATGATCAGTCCTTATTCTAAATCTTCGCCCTAGCAGGTATTAACTGAAATGCTATAAAGTTTTAACAACTGCCAGTAGTTCCCTCCGTGTGACGCAGTAATTTCTCTCAGGCTTTGACAACGACTTACTAAAGTAGGCGATTATGACTTCGTTATCTCCCTTCTTTTGAGACAGAACTTCTCCAATACCTGTATTACTCGCATCCGTGTCAACAATACATATAAAATCAACTTCTGGATCTGGATAACCCAGTATTGGAGTTTGGCAGTCTTTGCTTGAGATTGTTGAAACTTTCCATACACCGTTCGGTCCAATCAAATTGTCGCTTTTTTTCAGTCAGTTCATGCAACGGTTTTGCGATATCTGAAAGTTCTTCACAAACCGCCTGTAGTATGAACATAGTCCTAAGAAGGCACGTACAGCGTAGCAGTTTTGTACTTTGGTATTGGCCAATCCTTCACGGCGCTAACCTTTTCAGTGTCTGTTTGAATGCCATCCTTCGAAATCACATGTCCCAAATAATTGACTTTCCGTTTGAAAAGTGAAAATTTCTTTTGAATTTAAAGTTTGCCTCTCGTAACTTAGATAATTAATACTTGTTCCAATTTGTTGAGGTGATCATCGAAGTCCCTACCAACGATGATTATGTCATCCAAATAGACCAAGCAAGTGTCACTTGATAGACCAGCTAGTATTTGTTCCATCAGCCGCTCAAATGTTGCTGGTGCGTTACATAATCCAAACCGCATGACATTAAACTGCCAGAGTCCCTTTCTGGTCGAGAAACAACTTCTCTTTATCTTTAACTTTATCCTTGATTTCGACTTGCCACTTTAGCCACTTTTGTAAATCCAACGTTGAAAACCATTTCATTCCATTCAAAGTGTCTAAAGTGTCATCGATTCGTGGCAATGGATAGCTGTCTTTCTTAGTATCGACGTTCAGGCGGCGGTAGTTGACGCAGAACCTCATAGTCCCGTCCTTCTTCTTCACTAAAACTACGGGTGAACACCACGGGCTTGTGGAAGGTTCGATAACGCCGCTCTTCCTCATTTCTTCAATCATGTCCTCTACTTATTAATATACTTAGACCGGGTTACTCACGTCTATAAAGTCGAAAATAGCTCGACATGTTTCGGGACGGTCCGCGCCCCATAATCATGAGTGAGAAGCGCTTGCCGCGATTGCTATGCGCACACTGCGCGCGACAGCCCGTTGAGCACGCCGGCAGACCGGCGCGGGGGGCGCGGTCGGCGCAGGCGCATGCGGCACCGGCATAGGCGAGATACTACCGTCTCTTTCACTTCTATTGTCAACTGCACTATTGCACACGACACTTACTACGTCACACTCTAAGGTATCGTCCACACTAAGCACCGGCGCAGCACACAAAACCGTTTTCCAAGCAGGGGGTACTGACCACCCCCCATCGCGATTGAAATTTGGGTGACGACTGATCTCGATAGCCTCCCGTATTTTCCGCGGAATGCCGGTGCCGCATGCGCCTGCGCCGACCGCGCCCCCCGCGCCGGTCTGCCGGCGTGCTCAACGGGCTGTCGCGCGCAGTGTGCGCAGAGCAATCGCGGCAAGCGCTTCTCACTCATGATTATGGGGCGCGGACCGTCCCGAAACATGTCGAGCTATTTTCGACTTTATAGACGTGAGTAACCCGGTCTAAGTATATTAATATGTCTAATATTCACGGGAGTTTTCTATTTAAAATGTCCTCTACTTCCTTCTCTCGAGCTACTGGAACTTGTCGAGGACGTCGCCTGATAGTTGTGACTTCACCAGTGTCGATCTCGTATTGTACTATTCCAGTCCTTCCGAATCTTCCGATGTCACTGTCGTGCGCAGAGAAAACGTTGCTGTATTGCAACAATAATTTACGTGCCTTAGTCCGCTCTTCCTTGGTAAGATCATTACTTGAGTCGTCCAATAACCTATCTATGTCGATTGAAGACAGAGTGCCTCGAGATTCCTTAGCATCTATAGGGCTCTTACAGCTTCGTATCCATGAAATTTCTTCGCATGAGGCTCTCTGGTTGGACCAGAGCTCCTTTATTAACGACGCCCTCAGTGTCACTAAGGTTAAGAACTCTCGCAAATGCTCTAGATGATGTAGTTAGCACCGTGCGGGCAGCCATCCATGGTTTATCATTGCTGACTTTTTCCACAATTACGCAACGACGACATCCTTGTCTTGTGTCACATGGCAATCGTACCGGAACTAGCACCTGTGCCTTCGGCTGGAGGATAGTCCTTCTATTACAGTAAACATTTCCACTTACTCCGCCCTCCATAGGCACCTCATCAGATCCACATTTCAAGACTCCAACTTTCAAGTCAATTCTACTACCATGGTCTCTCATAAAATCCAGTCCAATAATGCAGTTATCAATTATGTTAGCAACGATCACTTTATGCCAGTAGCTTTCTCACCAATTTTTAAAGCTACTCCTCTCTCCCCCTGGATGGGAATGCGGTAGCGGTTTGCAGCTGGAGATGCCTAGGTCGGACTAGATGACCTCTGGTCAGGTGTTTCAGTAGCCGAGAACTGATCACCGTCCGAGAAGCTCCGGTGTCGATGGTAAGCTGACATGGTATTCCACCAATTCCTCCCAACTATTCCCGTCGTTTACCTGTGGGAAATGTATGTTACAATGTGTAGAAATGTGTGTAAACATAAAATATTGACATAATTTGTAAATACACGTTTGTGGGCTACAGGTGCCGTTTGGCATACCATGCCATGCCCCGTAATTCGCGGGCTATCATGTACTTTGATACCCAACAAGTACATACCTACCTCCTTCCGTCACCCTCCCTACATTAGAGCCCGCGAATTACGGGGCTAACAAGAGTAATTATTTCTTAAAATAATGGTTCTATAGTGTTTACTGACTTTGCCAAATACAAAAATAATAACCATTCATAACAAATAACAAATTTATAAAGCACTTACTTGAAGACGCTGTCCATTTTTGCTCATTTTTTCAAACGCTGATGTTTACCTTATTTCGGCTCGACTGCACTCGCAGCATATTTATGCATTGTGGTTTGCTATTAACTCGACTAATTAAAAGACACGTTCTTCCTTGGTCAATATGGCGTATACAATCTCGATCAATCTCAATAGCCGCGTAATGTGGCGCGAAATTTTAAAAATCTAATAGGTGATGCCATATGGCAACGCCAGCCGTTAATAGGTCAACTCAATTTCGTCATTTTGGAGGTTACATTAATTCTTTCATATTTAATTAATTCATACTACAACTTTTTTAACAAATTTCATAATTAATTCATACTGTAAACTAATCGCTGACGATGTATCGCTTGCAAGTCGGGTTGGGAACGGTGACTCGGTCGGGTAGAAATTTAACACTTTAGAACGCATTCTCTCAGTCATCATCTTAACTCTGTGAAAACGAGTTCTGTAAAGGGCTCGAAACGTAGGGTCATGGTGTTAATAAACGCGATTAATTCGTTTTAAAGTGTATAATTTCAATGAATAACAATCGCAGAAACAGAAGACAATATTGTGAGTACGTAAGGTCAATTTGGACCTTACGGTTATAATGATTGTCATGTTCAGTTCGCGCCGTCTGTGACAGTGACAAAAAAATATCTACTGAAGACGAGGCAGTATGGCCTTATGGTCTTAGCCTGTCCGAACGGACGAAAAAAAAAAAAGTGACAAAAAAATGTCTGTGAGTCTGTGACAGTGACATTTGTTTTGTAGGTTATGTTGTGTAGAAGTGTTGTATCTGAAAACTTTTTATATAAATTTATAATAATGTTATAAGGTACTTTATGTATTACAAAATTTAATTCTAATATCAACGTGTAAAAGGAAACTTTGCACAGGAATATAAATCACAAGGTACAATGGCGGCACCCGAATTCGACGCTGCCTTGGGTGGCTCAGAAGAGCTACCCTTTTCAGCAAATAGTTTAAAATTCGCTACATCTAGAAGCGTAGAAATTGCTGCTCTGACTGAAAGCATTCTTCGTCCAAGCAAAACTAAACTCATCTTCCAAACATTGCCTGTTCACATGCGTCGCCGTGTAATGAGCCACAACTCTAAAAGATTACCGAGAAAGTTACGCGAGGGTCATTTAGAGCAGCTAAAAAAGAGTGGTCTACCCCCTAAACAGAAGCGGCCCTCTAGAAAGTATCGGAGACGGCCAGGTAATCTGTTAGAGGAGTATAATAGACGACAGAAGAAGCATGTTTGGTTAGAAACTCATATATGGCATGCTAAAAGATTCCACATGGTTGAGCGCTGGGGGCACCGACTCGCTCTTGCACCCTGCGACAAAGCATTCAGAATGTGCTACAGGGCTACATCTGCTCACTGTTTACTACAGGACATCTCATACCTCACTCCAATACAATTGATAGGACCATTAGCAATAATAAAAGAAATGTTTTCATCACTGACAAATTGTGTCTGCGGACTTGGCCTCTGTGCTCAAGCTTACGTAACTGGCAAGAGAGAAGGCACTCTACATCTGTATGATGTGAACTCTTTTCCATTTGGTTATATTGGAAAAGTAACCTTTATTTGGCTTCCTGGTGATACTGAAAACAGGGTTCTATGGCTATTTGTTCATCCATCTCAGACAAATCAAGTAGAATCAGCGCTAGCCAACATGTTAAGCGCATCATGTACAGATGAGCATGATGTAAGTATAAAGAAAAGGAAAACCACAAGTAAATTTTCTGAAAACATTAAATTCAAAGTATTACCGGGCACATTTAACAGATTCCGACTGACAGGACCTAACAGCCATGCAATCTTGTCACGCAGCCTCAAATGTCTTAATGAGAGTGATTCTTCTGAATGGCAGGCACTTTGTAAAGAAAAAGATAATTTCTCTTTAAAAGAAAAGAAAGAATACTGGCATGACATCAGCAAGGCGAGCTCTCCATCTCAACTGTCACCAAGAATAATACTAGGCTTGATTGTTAAAGATCCACGTCTAAGTCGACCTTCACACCGCACCAAGGCAAAATATGAAAATACAGAGCCAGTACCTACACAATCCCTACTTGACGTACCAAATGAAGCTGCTACATCACCCTTATGGGATACAAGTATACATGAGGTTCTAAAAAAAAAAAGACTGACAAATGGGCAGTACATAGCTCACATTACCAGAAGTCAGCTGGTGCCGGGGGAGGTGAATGAAAATGATCCTGCACTACAAAGTGTTCCTGTTGTTCTTGTGCAGAGGCCAGGGTCACAAGATCCTAATATAAAAAAACTTGGTAAGCCTTCAGAACTTAAAGGGTATAAGGAAAAAATTAAGAAAGTTCTTATGAAACTTTATTAACTGACTTCAACCAAAAGGAGGTTTTCAATTTGTCAGAATCTTTTATTCACAATTTGAATGCTGGTTCCATAAATAAAATTCAAGAATACCTTGAATAAAAATATCAAACTGTCTTATGCTTAATCAAAAAATTGTTTGTCCTATGATAGCCTAAGTATTTTAAGTTTAATGTATCACATTTAATACATCACCTGTTAAATAAGCTGCACACGTATTTTATACATTTCAGGTTATGGATGTGGATGGGACATAATTATTCCCTCTGGCTACAGCCTTCAATTCTGGCAAACATTCATCATGTTCGGAGCAAGGTCTGGAGGTCTCCGTGAAACTGAGAGCTTAGCTTTTGAAATGGGTGAACACTATTTGCCTCCGGATTCTGAGGCGGGCAGAACTGAGAACAAAAGGATAGAAAACGAGTTAAAAGAAAGATATTTTAAATTGCCTCCTAGTAAAAGAGTGAATTATGCCAAATTAGGTGTTAATAGCCCTTTCATTTGCCCGTGGAAGATATTGTTGAAAGATTGGACGTCTGGTCCAGTGGATGACTTCTTTATTTTGCGCGATAGGAAGCTTTTGGATCTAATACAGGTAGATACTTGAGGGTCCAGCCCCACTGCTGCATTGCATTGCGGTGCGTCGCGTTGCGGTGCGTCGCGTTTTGTTATTGAAAATACGTTTTGACGCTGCACCATGTTATAATTTTCTGTCATACCAACGCATCAGTGGTAGTGGGACCCCTCGCTAAGTTATATTTTTCATATAACTGTTTTTGAAACCTTGTCTTAATCTACAGAACTGTTTGATAAATAGAAGAGCTCTCCCTAAAATGGGCAAGTCAGAGTCCTGCTTGGTGGCTGTGTACATTAAAATAAAGGGTAAAGGTACCCTCAAAACGCATGCCCACCTATGTCTACCAAAGCCTGGCGATGATACAACAATCAAAACATTGCTTGAGCCACACCATGAGGACCCAAACGAAAAACTAAGAAAAGAGAAACGATTAGCACACATTGCTGACATGAAACGTCTGAGAAGAAGGAAGATCAAACAAAAAAAGCATCAGACAACAGCAGTAAGTTGATTTCTGTGGGGGATTACATTTTAAATTGCCCAAGTGTGAATCCAAAATACGGGCGGCGCGGCAAGGAGAGGCCTGAGCAGTACTCTTACATGTACTGCCTTGCTTGGCCATGCGTGCCGCCCGTTGTGTACACGCGCAAATTTCTTTCATACGAAAATATTTTGAGGTTAGAAATTCATAATATATTATAGAAAGTAACAAGTGTAATTGGTATTCACCGTTCTTGTTTTTTTAATTTTTTTATTGCATATTGCCACTTGCCACTATTGCTAGACTTCTTAACATACCAAAGCAAAACAACAATTAAAAAATAGAAATTGTCTTACTATTTTAAATGTAACTACCTATTTTATTTTAACTCCGAGAACAAATTATAAGTTTTTTTTTTCAGAATGGTATTGCAGCACGTAAAACGAAGGCACAAAAGGAGCCTTCGGAATACGTAATATCTATGCGAGAGCTATGGGTCCCGTCCACCGTAAAAAGCGTTCGACATTCCACTTCGAGGGAAATTATAGGATTCATTTCTCAAGGAGGATTCAGTTTCTCCGAGGCCCAGAGCTGTGGTGTTGGCTTCGTCGCCTATAATGCTCTTAGTTCGCTTCTTGGGGATGGAAGAAATCAACTGTTGGTTAGAAATATAACGTCGAGGAAATATAGACTGTGTACGTTACACGTTACTGTGCCATAAAGGACTCTAAATAAAGAGGATATGAAGATTTGAGCGTCATGCGTTGACGTATAGTAAAGCAGTGTTTGGCTAAGTTTAAGCTTAAAAAAGTTTGTCTTGATTGATATTTGTAAATAAAACTTTTATAATATAAAATAATGAATTTATTCTTCAGCTCTTAATGTCCTTACATAATCAGCATTAAACCTAAGAAACTAGGTTCCTCTCAATTTTCACATTGTGACGAACAAACAACACCAAAATACAATTTTCCATATTGATAATGTTTTTACATAGTCAAGATTTAAGTTGAGACCTTATACAGTTTCGTATACATATTAAAATAATCTGTTTACTACGAGACTATAAGACCTATAATTGATATATCATTTTGGTTAATAATGGACATCACAAATCCTTAAATGCTTAATAATTATTCTAACACGACATGATCGTTCGCTTGTTCTGTTTGTGTGCAGACTTGAGAATTTAAGTTTAGAACATGGATCGTGTTTTGTACTGCTAGCCGTACGAGCTAGCTGACGGGCGGAAATCATCGTTATACAAATCTGCCTTAAATCTTGGATCTCTTTCTGGCTATAGCGTCCTCGACCGCCTTGAGTTGCTTGAGGAGCTCTTCTCTCCTGGATACTGGTTTCTTTGCAGGGCCTGAGTTGGGCGGCGAGCCAGCTGGCCGCTTTTTCCCACCAGATTCTGTAAAAAAATAAGTTAAATCATTTATTATTTATAATGTTAGTAAGCTAGTACGTCTATCTTCGCGTGTACATAACTAGCTTACTTCCAGGCTAGTTCTGATGACAGGATAACTTTTTAATAGCTTTTAGATCTATTTTTTAAGCTACTAACGGCCCCCGCCACTGATTTCACTATCCTGGCTTGTGTACGAGTACTAAGTAAGTAAAACACTTTATTATTGCACAAAACAGTATCCGTTCGGCGAGTGGGTAGTTTTACACGACTGGTGTCAACTGTCCCTGCAATGGGACTGGCTTTAACCTTCCGCATACGAGGTGGGGTATTACAGACCCCAGGCCCAATAAATCGGTAAGTAAGTACAGTAACAATGCTAGTAAGATATTTATACCTTGAGTAGCTGCGCAGATGACGTTGCCAGATCTACAGTATGCGTGAGTCAGTTTGGCGTGTGCGTATTTGGAAGTTAGAAGTTTTTCGGCGTCTCAGACCCCACCTTGTACGGGACGTCGTCGAAAAGGTAAGTGGCTTTCGTGAGGTTTTTACTCGTTTTTATGGTTTTTATTAAATAATTATAACTAAATTATTATTTATTTTAACTGAAAATGCCGCACTGACTCAGAAATCAGGATATTGAACGATGTTTAATGAAAAATAGTTCTGATTTGGAAGATGATGCAATTCATCCGGAGAATGATTGCGAATCAGAGCATTGCAGATTTGCAGCATCGTGTGTCCAGACATCCTTCGGAAGTAGACGCTGAGGGAGATGTAACGTATATGTACGTTCCATAAGAGGTACCTACTAGAGGTCGTTCTCGGAGAAACGGCCTTTTTTAGAAGTCGACTTCGGGCATACAGAGGAACTTGTAGAGGGTGTTCTAGTGGTTTTGGAACATTGTTTATATGTATGCGAAAATTGCGTATTTTACCTTAAAAGTGATTGAAATAGCTTTGTTATGTTATAATCTTAAATTTTGTTTCTAATCATTGTTAAATTTATATCACAATCTCATTAAAACATTTTGATTACTGAGATACGATTTTTTCTGCAGTCAAAGAAGGACTACTTTTGGGTAAATGTTAAACAAAAGAATATATTTTTTTTTATAAAAAAAAGGTTTCATTAATAAAAAGATATACCCAAAAATAAGAAAATGTATTATAAATCCAAAATTCTCATACATTTACAATTATCATACACTTTTAAATGTGTGCAAATTTGACCCCACCTTGTATGGCACGTCTATATTTTCCACCTGGTATGCGGAGGGTTAATATTACTGTCATCAATGTCATCATGTAGACAGCACTAGCATGTGTCCAGTACGACAGTATTTCTAACTTACTAGAAAGTTAGCTAGCTTGCTATCCTGGCTTGAAAAACTAGCCTGGTGTATTCCAGGCATTATGGTTTGCATGAAAAGTACAGTCAACCAATTGGAACCCTAGGCCACTCTAGAACCATGTCAAAATGACAAGCAGTAAGAGATTTCTTACAATCTGATTAATAGCGCCACAATGACATAGTCCTACAGTGGCCTAGGGTTCCAATTGGTTGACTGTACAAATGCTAAAAAGTAGGTCCTGCTGTGGATCATTTTCTCCCCAACTATTATTTTTTCTATCACTGTATCATTGTCATCATTAATCATATTACTGTACTATCGTACTCAAAATTGCATGGGCAGTTTATGAATGAATTCATTCATTCTCGCGTGTGAATAGCTTTTGGACGATTGAGTATCAATCCTTACCTTTATCACTCGTGGATTCCTTTTTACTTGCAACTGTTGATACTGCAACTGCTAAACCAGCAGTGGATTTAGCATTTAACCTGAAAAATAATAGCGATATAAATAATAATGATCATAAATCCTAGGACACACGGCCCAATTACCCTATGACGATGACAAGAATCAAACTTAATTAAAGTCGTAATACTCATTATTGTAGCAGGAATCGTGCTTGAGGAGTAAAACTCATTTAGGAGTTCGGCCTTCAGACTGGACCCACTGTGAGATAACCCTTCGAAACATCAGCGCTATCTAGTCTTCGTTAACGGAATCAATCCAGTTTTGCTTATTGTATTGACTCTGTGGTGGTAGCAGGGAGTCAGCGCGTAGGCAGGCGGCCATTTTGTATTCAGTGCCGCTAGAAGAATCGAGGCGAGGCGAAAGCCAGCCGGCTTCAATGGTGTGGTGCGTCAAGCCTTTCGGCTGAATCCTAAATATACGTTTTTTACCCCTCGGGGGAAAACTTTTTATTTAGGAGTTCGAGCCTTCAGGCTTGACCCACTGTGAGATGTTTAATATCTAGCGGCGCTGACAATCTGACCCACGTGACGATGTTGAACCTAATTACAACGTGTATAAAATCGTGATGATACATTAAAAAAAAACGCATACGAAACATACTGCAACGCGCTCAACACGTTCTATGACGAGTAAGACTCGTTCGACGATTCAAAATCTTATTATAATGGCGGGTGTAGACTCTCGGCTGAATGTTTTTAACAAATGCTTCTTTTAAATAGCTTTACCTTACCAAAGCAATTTAAGATACCCTTTAACTCACCCAAACTACATAAAAAAGATAAATTGTCTCTGGCCCGAGCCTAGCCCGCTATCTCGAATGAGAGTGTACAGGGGTTGCATTCTCCCTGAGCCATTCGGCCGAAAGTCCATAAGCGCCATAAGAGGGATCTATATCGGAATCCCTAAAGTTTTTTATCCTATTTTTGCGTTCCCTAACATCGTTTTAAACTACTTTTCTAGCAGCAATTCGACTCTGTATGAGGTCACAGTCCTAACCTAACCTTTAACACCAATTCGGTTTTGTGTGAAGTCGTTTGGGTAATAATTCGATGATCGTTAGGGATTATGATCATTAGTGAATAAGAAATAATGTACAGTACTAAAATATCTATGGGTCCTGCCCGAAATAAATGATTATTTAATTTGATTTAATTTGGACAAAACAGTTAGGGCAGACCGCGGACCGGAAAACGCAGCGTAGGACGTCCACCGACGAGGTGGACGGATGATCTGGTTAAAGCCGTGGGGTCACGGTGGTTGCAGGTTGCTTCCAACCGTAACACGTGGAGATCCATGGGGGAGGCCTATGTCCAACAGTGGGCGTACTACGGCTGATATGATGATGATGATGATGAGTTAGGGCAAGTGACTTTAGGAAAACCGATATTACTATTAGGGATGTCGAGGACCCGCCATAAGAAGTATAAAGTAGTAATTTCCTACCTAGGCCTCGCAGCCGCGTTGAGGAGCCGCGCTTGGCGCGCCCGCCGCGCTCCCGAACTGCCCGAAGACGATGACGAGTGGGACTCGCTCTCCGACTCACTGGACGACGACGACGATTCTGATAAACATAAATTAATTAAATAAATAGTACATTACATACCAAGGCCGTTTAAGTGGGAAATGGCTCGGATTCCATGTAATTGTCGGCCGAGGCGAAGCCGAGGTCGACTAACATGTGATCCGAGGCTTTCCCATTTACCGGCCGAGGTTTGTATACTATTTTTCAGCCCGACGGAGCCGGCAGGCGGCAATTTAGTTTTGCGTAAAGTGGCGCTTACCGGCCGGAGGACTGAAATAGTAGTTTTCATCACACCTGCTCGTAAATGGTGATATTATATGCAAGCATACTTACACTTAAAGAGCTGTATTATTCCCATGGTTTTAAAGGATTCTCATACTACTTTACCGCCCGCCCGGAGCTCGCGGAGGACCTGCCCCCCCCCCGCGCTCGCAGCACGTACTCACTCCGGAGTACTGTGGACTGTGCAACTACACTACCGCTAATCATTATTGTTTCTTTACCTGTATAGAGTTTATTTATTTCCTCGCAAATGTGATGAAAAACATTGTGTGTACCACGGGCAGTAAGGGGATTACTAACTCGGGTCATTTAAAGCCCTCCGCCTACGGCGTCGGGCTTCAATAGACCCTCGTAAGTAATGCCCTTCTTACCGCCCTAGATGCACAATGTACTATTATGTGATTGTATATGATGAAAGGCATTAAAAGTCGAGGGTGGGTTCATGAAACGAGGCGTCAGCCGAGTTCCATAATAACATCACACGAGTGTTTTAATGCCTAATTATTTACAATTACATACACTGCTTTATATACACACATATCATGACTCTCCATGATGCATTCAAAGCGCATATATATCGACCGCCATTGCGACTTTCAGGAATTAAAACTTTTCTGACATTCAAGTTTTGACATTTATATTTTTTAAATTCAGAGACAAACTAGAGTTGGCGCCAATTTTCATATCGTTCGATATCAAAATACCGTGCGACTTGCGTGCAACATTGTATGCAATTGACAATTCGTTTCAAACTAAACGTCATATCGACTGATATTAGAATAGAGGTCAAATCAAATTTTCTTGTGTCAGATGTGTTCGAAATTTGAACAAAAATAATATTATCGAAAAGGATAATATAATTTAGCTATTATTACATTTTCACAGATAAGAAATTTGTTGTAACAAAAAAGTTTATTATTATGGGGGCCTTTATATGCGATTTTTGAACGCATTATTGAGGACTAATGACATGTGGGTATATAAAAATACTTACAGCTACTTAGTACATCAATATTCAATAAGGGAAGGATGAGAGAGTAAGTTAAATGTGCTAAGTTGTCCATAGCTTCCAGTGGCGGAGCATCAAAATGTTCCATGGCCAAATAAATCAGCTCTGGCTTGACAGAGCTGACGTGGCCTACTTTTTCTTTAAGTTGTTAGGGGAAAATGTGCAAGATAGGCTCACGCAAGGGAAGCCGGCACCAAAGAACACCTGCCAGACTTCCGGACCTAGTAATGAATCCTATTGTTAGTTCTTTGATATAGTATATAATAAATTACGGATGCGCGATATGCATATTAATATGAATCACGATAGTTTAAAATCGATAATTGGTTTTTATCTAAAAATTGTGCACTTGATTTCAATCTATATATTTCGTCCAAAGAATCGTTGTTGAGAATTTTAAAATCGAAAGTTGAAAGTTTTACATACACACAGGTATAAAATTCCAAAAGTGACATACCTGAACCAGATGACGATGATCTGGAATATCGCTTTCTGTCTCTGTTTCGACTTGATGCTTTGGTGCGACCATACGGATCAATTTCATCCTGAAAACAAATTAAGAATGTAATTATTTACGTATTACCTTTACTTTACAATTGACAGATTAGAGATTGTGGAGATCCAATTCGATTTTCAACTTCCATACAATAATAATGTCAACATTTAAACTTTATAGACTTTACGATTACAACATTAAGGTCGAAAATAAAATGTATTAAAATCATGTGTCGATTGTAAATAATTGTTTTTACTTCTCTTGCTCGAAAAGTTCGACTTTGTGTCGTGGCTAGGCGACACAAAATCGCTTTTCATGCACTAGGGCATAAAGTAACATCGCAGGTGGAGCGCGCTCCCGCGGCCTCGCCCCCCGCGCGCCCACGGGTTCTCCCCGCCGCACGCCTGCAGGCGGCGCGCGGCGGGGAGAACCCAAGCAAGCAAGAGTATGGATGTTACATTTTCAACGATTTAAAGTGATATAAAACCTAATATTTTCCTTACAATCAAAGTGATAAGCAGAGTGTATACCTCGGGCATAAGAACCCATTTTATCCTCGACTATTATATTGGTCCTCGTTACACTCGGACCAATAAATAGCCTCGTATAAAATGGGTTACTTTATGCCCTTGATATACAATCTACTATTTTAAAGTTTTTACGAGTTGATTGTCTCTGACTGGAGCTTTGGTAGGTCTATGAAGTTGTTCGTGGCATGTACTCGTGGACGAGGCTCATCCACCGCCAACGAATCGCTATATGAGCTTAACATGGTCGGTTCTTCCTGCACGTAAGTACTAACTAGTAGGGTAGTTTTCTATGCGCTCGTGAAACCGAATGAGATACAAACTCTGACTCGAGAGCCACGGTCTGGGCCCAGTTACTCGAAAGCTTGTAAGGTGTAATACAAGCGGAAGTATGTCTAATGAAATAAGTTAAACAGAGACTTCCGCTTGTATTACAAGTTACAAGCTTTCGAGAAACGGGTCTCTGGTCTCTTCCGTTCGTTTACCCGGTATGCGTAAACGAACGGAAACTGACGGTGTATTGCACTTCCGTTCTCTCCTGAGATTTGAAATTGTAAGTTGGCGATCGGAACCCGGTTTTGTACTTTGAGATAGACAGTTCATGCACTGGTCGCGTCCATTCATCGTCGGCCACAGGCTGTGTGTGCTTGCGCTATCTACAATTTGGTCAAGGTCTCTTCTTATTCGCGCACAGAGAGAGAGAGAATTATACCGTCTATTTGTTAGTATTATCGCTCGCCATGCGCCGCTCGCGCACGATCACCGACGGCGACAGTCTGCGCACCACGCCATGGTTACAACGGGAAGGGATGCATACCTTGTGTCGTGCGGCGGCGGGGGCGGGCGGGTTGGCGGCGAGCTGGCGCGCGGCGGCGGGCGACGGCGCGCGGCGGCGCGGCGCCGGCGGGTTCATGGCCGTGGCGCGCGCGCTCGCCATGCGCCGCTCGCGCACGATCACCGACGGCGACAGTCTGCGCACCACGCCATGGTTACAACGGGAAGGGATGCATACCTTGTGTCGTGCGGCGGCGGGGGCGGGCGGGTTGGCGGCGAGCTGGCGCGCGGCGGCGGGCGACGGCGCGCGGCGGCGCGGCGCCGGCGGGTTCATGGCCGTGGCGCGCGCGCTCGCCATGCGCCGCTCGCGCACGATCACCGACGGCGACAGTCTGCGCACCACGCCATGGTTACAACGGGAAGGGATGCATACCTTGTGTCGTGCGGCGGCGGGGGCGGGCGGGTTGGCGGCGAGCTGGCGCGCGGCGGCGGGCGACGGCGCGCGGCGGCGCGGCGCCGGCGGGTTCATGGCCGTGGCGCGCGCGCTCGCCATGCGCCGCTCGCGCACGATCACCGACGGCGACAGTCTGCGCACCACGCCATGGTTACAACGGGAAGGGATGCATACCTTGTGTCGTGCGGCGGCGGGGGCGGGCGGGTTGGCGGCGAGCTGGCGCGCGGCGGCGGGCGACGGCGCGCGGCGGCGCGGCGCCGGCGGGTTCATGGCCGTGGCGCGCGCGCTCGCCATGCGCCGCTCGCGCACGATCACCGACGGCGACAGTCTGCGCACCACGCCATGGTTACAACGGGAAGGGATGCATACCTTGTGTCGTGCGGCGGCGGGGGCGGGCGGGTTGGCGGCGAGCTGGCGCGCGGCGGCGGGCGACGGCGCGCGGCGGCGCGGCGCCGGCGGGTTCATGGCCGTGGCGCGCGCGCTCGCCATGCGCCGCTCGCGCACGATCACCGACGGCGACAGTCTGCGCACCACGCAATGGTTAGCAACGGGAATGGATACATAATATACGAGTAACTATGTGCGGCCCGATCGAGCTGCCGTGCGGAACCCCATCGTGTTTTTCGATGCATCTATCTCTCACAGTAACAAATAAACGACCGCATGTTTAACACAGTAAAAGTTAATAAATTGCAGACTTACAGTTTCCATAATTAATTATTATGTTAACCACTATTCAATAAACTAAAACCTAAATTGCAATGTCAATGAGCGGATCCATAAGGAGCAAGCCACCTCGCGAGGAAATTGCCGAGAAAATATGTTAAAATTTTAATCTGTGCATGTGCAATACAACGCAAGGACCCAAACAACCGTATGGTAATAAAAGTCTCACATTTTTATGTACAACTTTGCAGGAATTATAGAAATTGAATATGAAAATATCTTAATCATTGTATAATGTTCATAGATAAACACACAATAAAAATGCAGCTAATAATAAACGATAAATAATTTATTAAAATTGATAATCATGCAGTTATATTTATTATTTAAAGTTAATAGATTAATTTAGTGTTTGTGTTAGTATAAACTCTAATATCTGCATTTCGTTTAATTTCAGCTGCAATCAGTGGAGGCTCAAGAGATAAGTTATGACGTCAATATTTATAAACATATAACTGAAAAATTGGTGTCAGCATAGGTACAGTCAAGAAATTTGATTTACGTCCCATTTCGTACCTTGTCGAAGTGAACTCAATATTATATATATATATCTGCTAGGGATTTGATATTGTTGTCACTGTGACAAGGTACAAACTAACATCCGATCGAGTTACTATGACGAGGTATAAACTACTAAACTAGTACATAAATCAAATTCCTTTACCATACTGTGCAATTCAAAATTATTAATAGTTGGGTCTGTCTACACAACCTAACCGCAATTAATACATACAAAAAATATCTCATGAGGATGAGTAGAATAAGTAGAATTCAATGGCTCCAGTGTTCTTTTTTTTGTACGACTACTTAGTCGGAGTATGTGTGTCATACCATAGCCAATACTAACCGTTGTCTGGACGACGAGGAAGCCCGTCGCTTGCGTCTCGCGCCCGGCGACCGCGAGCTGCGAGAACTGGAATTTGAAGAGCTGCGGAGTCAACGGGACGGGACGGGGTACACACACACACACACACATCCACGCACACACGCGTCCACGAAGCAAGATCCGATGGTGCATGCAAACGTTACATGTTAATGGAAATGGATTTTGAACGTTGAAAATCAGTGAGTCAGACCAAACCGTCAGTTATGAAAATGAAACCCATTAGCCAGGGGAAGAGGAGGAAGCGGAGAGAAATTTTAAATTAATAACTTTGTGACAACAAATCGTTTCCAATATGGATGTTTGTAAAATAAATCAATATAAGTGTGTTTTTGAAATTAAACTCGAATTTGTGACAAATGTGCTTGTCGATGAGACCGACAGAAAATGTGGTACCATTTCAGAATTCACATTTACATTTTACCATCTGACTGCTACTCTACTCTGGTACATCTAAAGTAGGTGACTACCGTATCAATAATAAAATCAGTTTAGGTAAATTATGATACAAGATTGTTTTATCTACAGCGAGTATTATTGACTTTAAGGTCAATAATTTTTCTGTAGAGAATTTACCGGTGTCCGCTTTATCGACATATCTTTTCCGTCCGAACCGCTTTTGTCAATTCTCACTGTTTAACGAACAATTTATTTCACGCATTCTTTTAAAATTTTGTGTGAAAATATTAAACCAATGCATTAAACTTCGGCGATCACCACGTTAGAGTACCTTAAATATATAAAATAGGTACCTCGTTGCGCAGTCATACTTTCATCCGCTCGCAAATCATCTGCAGCATCAGTCCACAGACACCACAGACACCACAGATCACCAGAACGTTTAAGAAGACTCACAGTGACCACACAGAAGCCCTTTCATATCTGCTAATTTAGTGTGAGACCACGCTGATCATTTCTGTTACGCCTTCGTTTAAAACTCATGTAAAATGCAAAAAGGTAGTGTATAAAACGGTGTAATTAAACAACTGAGCAGTACACTCGTGTGTGACTAGTGGTCTTCTTAAACACTTCCAGCGAAGTCAGTGTGTAGTGTAACAGTTTACAACAGATATATACCTGGAGGAGGAGTAGGAGTCGTCGGAGGACGGCGGCCGGCGGCGGCGCGCGGCGGGCTCGGCGCGCATCCACGGGTCGGCCCAGTCGTCGCCGCGTCCGTCGCGCGCGTCGCGGCCGTCGCGCGGGCGGCCGTCGCGTCCGTCGCGGCCGTCGCGTCCGTCGCGTCCGTCGCGCGGCTCCCGCCCGTCCCGCGTCTCCCGCCGGCCGCCTCCCTCGCGCGCCTCGCGCCGCTCCACCTCGGCGCGCTGAACGATCACTTCGCGGGAGGATCTAACGCGGCGCTGTAATAATGTTTAACATTTAACTTTTTTGCTAACTAGCATCGACACGAGGAACAATTAAACTTTTGGTTACTACTACAATGCCGGGCATAAGCTATATAAACAAAGCGAGGCCGTTTAGAGACACAAGGATGGCAATTGCCTACCCGGCCATGGTAGAATATGTCTTTTGAATAGGTTTCCCAAAATAACAAACGACAATACATCCAAATGAATTTAGATTTTACTTTGTTAATCTACATAACATACTGAAGACTGTAAATGTTCGTATCTCTGTACCTCTGTATTTATACTTATTTGAATAAATTATTTGTATTTGTATGAAATGTCCCTCCACCCTGTAGTGCCCAATATTAGAAACGTCAACGTAAAAATAGTACGTCAATTAAATATTAAGGTTTATTTTAGTATTATATTTATTTATTTATTAACACAAAGGGATCCAGCTTATATGAAATACAGCGTCCCACAAAACAGTTTACACAGTTTGACTGTGGGATCGTCCAGTCTCTATACTCTTATATTTATATTATAATATACTTATTACCATCTACATATGTCTTCAGACTTATTGTATGCAGTTTATAAGGTAGCTATGCAGCTTTTTTCCAATCTTAACTTAATTTATTTCCTGCCTGATACCAGAGGGCAGGCTGATGAGTGTAATAATATAGGGTAGGCGCTAATGAAGACACCTATCGCCGTAATAATTAGCGACCCTCGGCACAACAAACTTGCCCGCAGACACCAATCTGGTTCCACAAACATCGTTACGATGTAAGTGGGAGTGCTCTCGACTGCCATGATTTATTTAAAACGCTTTACCTTATGATAGGCCGGTTCCTCAGGCATAACGGAGCGCTCGTCGTAATGCCCCCGCTCGTAGGCCCGCTCCCGCTCATAGACACGCTCGCGCTCGAAGAAACGCTCCCGCTCGTCCATCACTGGCCTGGGGAAGCGGCCGCGGTACATCGGCCCGTAGGGACCGTGAGGATCATGTCTGTTAAAATTGATTTAGACATGTTTTATCCTTGTTAAATTAGAAATCATCACGCTGTTATTAACTTTTATGAGGTTAATGAAAACTAATGCGAAAATAAGTCGGTGGTCTTTCGATTGAACTGCAAGATGGCTGAGACATGTCAAGATTAGTTATTTATTTTTTGAACATTTTTCTTGTTTAATGTGTAATATAGCAGCGTATTATGCTGTAAACTTATGAAGAAGTGTACAGCTAATGAAGAATCTATCTTGAAACCCGCTAACCTTCCATCCGGTCAACAATCGACAGTCCCTGAAGCTTCCTGTAAAGAAAGCTGCCATCTTTACATGGAGCAACCGTACAACGATGCTGATTTAATGAATTTGTTGTAATTTTTTACTTGATGTTGGCAAAGTGCCCATGTAGCAGAAAGCCAATAAATACGATATAATAATAAAGTCGGTACAACGTTGCGATTTCTTTACTTTTACATAGCTATTAGTGTTCCAATTGATAACTTTCTTTGCATGTGTGTTCCTAAATGTCCATGTTTACCTTAAAATTACTCAAATAGAACACAAAGCACAATTCGCGCAGAATATGAAAATGGTGACCTCCTTTCTCATGGCGGCCTTCGACCAGATGTTAGTGACACCCTACTGAACATACTGACAGCTGATTGAGTGACGCCATCTTGCCCAACAAGTCGCGCGGCAGTCGTATGCGTTAAATGCTCGGTCGGTTTGCTTCGCGCGGCAATCACCTCGCGACGCGGCTCGCTCTGTGAAGACGCGCCTATTCTTGAATGGAACTTTAGACAAGCTTTAAGGAGTTTTAAATTGGCTGTGAAGTGGATTCTGCCTACCCAGGTCGGAACACGTCGGGGTCGCGCATGGGCTCGTGCCTGGGGGGCGACGCGCCAACAGCGGCGGCCGCATACGCCAGCTCTGCATCGGGGTCGTGCACGACGCCGCCTACTGAGAGATGTAGCTTCTTTTCCTCGAAGTCCATGTCTTGCTCCTTGCGTTTGTTGGCTATCCTTAACATCTGGAAAATATTGGTTATACCTAGTGAACGTTTGGTAAAACGTAATGCGTCGAGCGATGTACGAGATACCACAGATTTATATAATAGTTCTTAAGAACAAATATTTATCTCTCAAAGAAAATGCGAATATAAACCGTTTTGAACACTACGGTTGACGGTCGGTCGGTGTTGCCTACTATTAGAAATATTATATAATACTGGTGATGGCGTGCACCGGTGGGCGCGGGATGTGTGGGCAGCCCGTGTGTTGGTCATGTCACAAGACAAAAGACTATCAATCCGAGTTCCGCGGAGACTTCCATAGGCCAGCTGCTACAGACTGAGAACAGTGAGAACACTGAAGGAACTTCATGCGAGGGAAGTTCTTGGTGGATTCGGCCAATGACGACGAAAAAAGATGTGACATTGATAGTGACATTATTTATTTCTTAAAACACTCGAAAAATTCGAATAACAAAAATTGTATTACCTTAATCATGAAAAAGATCATTCGATTTATTCCGGAATTTTCAACACTACGTGAGCGGCAAAATATGTTTTAAAACGTAAAATTCCTGTCCCGTTTCTATGAGAGATTAATATCTATGTGATTACGAGGATCTTGGGGGTGATATCGGGATATTTTGTAATAGAGTAACAGTATTTATTAGTTATTTGCATACAAAAACATACCAGTTTTGGAAGCCTTAATGTGAACTATTAAAATAATATGTGCCCTGCTTCACTTGGAATCAATAGATGCACCTCCTTAGCATTCTGGAGGCTGCGCTCCCAGGCCGACTTGGGTTCCCGGGCGTCGCCGTGTAGCCGTCACGCCGCGCACCACGTCCAACATGTTGTAGTTGCCCTTGCCCGTCACTCCAGGGTGTATGCACCTGTGTGAAACCATTTAAAGTCCTCCTTAGCAGTCCAGAGGCCGCACTCCCACGCCGACTGGGGCGGCGCCATGTAGCCGGCCGCCCGCACGCCCGCGTACCACGTTCAACATGTTGTAGTTGCCCTTGCCCGTCATTCCAGTGTGTATGCACCTGTGTCAAAGTACTTCCTTAGCAGTCCGGAGGCCGCGCTCCCACACCGACTGGGGCGGCGCCATGTAGCCGGCCGCCCGCACGCCTGCGTACCACGTCCAACATGTTGTAGTTGCCCTTGCCCGTCATTCCAGTGTGTATGCACCTGTGTCAAAGTACTTCCTTAGCAGTCCGGAGGCCGCGCTCCCACACCGACTGGGGCGGCGCCATGTAGCCGGCCGCCCGCACGCCTGCGTACCACGTCCAACATGTTGTAGTTGCCCTTGCCCGTCATTCCAGTGTGTATGCACCTGTGTCAAAGTACTTCCTTAGCAGTCCGGAGGCCGCGCTCCCACACCGACTGGGGCGGCGCCATGTAGCCGGCCGCCCGCACGCCTGCGTACCACGTCCAACATGTTGTAGTTGCCCTTGCCCGTCATTCCAGTGTGTATGCACCTGTGTCAAAGCATTTAAAGTACCTCCTTAGCAGTCCGGAGGCCGCGCTCCCACGCCGACTCGGGCGGCGCGGCGTCGCGCGGCGGCGCCGTGTAGCCGGCCGCCGGCACGCCGCGCACCACGTCGAACATGTTGTAGTTGCCCTTGTCTGTCACCCCGGGGTGCAAGAACCTGGTGATGGAACAAGACTTAAATGTTGTGGTAACAGTGAAATCTCAGGTGTTACCAGTGCTAACGTCTTGGTCGTGACAGATAGGTAAAACCTCAGAAGATTACCTAGTTGAATAGTCTTAAACTTTATATGATTTAAGTCACTGTTGTAATTTATTGCAGATTCTAGAAAGAATGAAAAAGATGATGATCGAAAACAAAACAATGCATTTATAGATTTAAAAAAAGTATTCAACTAATTAACTTCACTTTTTTTATGTTTTTCTCTCTGTTTTTCTTTTTATATCACATACGACTTTGCGCGGTTTGGCATGAGCGGCCACATGCCATAGCGGGATGATATCGTGACCGAGCCGTTACGTTGAAGTAGAACATATCAATTAACATTGATAACTTAGATGATCATTCTAAATATGACAATCACTTCAAATCCGTTTAAAATAAGTCAAATCGACGCGTACAAAACCGCAACCGCTGCCCCAAGCGCAAGCGCCGTGCGAGTAGAACCAGTACACGGCTCGTTCTCCTTAAATGCCGCCGGCTGCCGTTCGGCCTGTCCGACATCTCGCCCTCTTCTAGCTATAAGCCTCGCAACACTCGCCGCGGCTTTACTTCTCCTAAAACGATATGAACAGTTGACCGCGTACTAAGTGTAGTTGTACTGACCTGCAACTAACGCCCCACGTGCAAGCACCGCGCGAGAAGAACCGGCACACGGGGCGCGGTTCACTCTCCTCCGGCCGACGTTCGGCCTCGTCTGACACTTCACCCTCTTCTAAAGATGAGCCTCGCGACACTCGGCGCGGCTTTACTTCTTCTGCTAAAAAATACGAGTAGTTGAAAACGCTTGTATGTAATTGTACAATTGTCTAAGAAAACACACATTTTCAATACGATAACATGACTTTCATGGTCTAAAAAATATGCTGTCTGTATCTGGGCCCCACGCTACACATAGTCCACTGTAGACAAGGTAGGCGACATTGTACCTTAGCCAACCTCTTTTATGTTTAGATTACTAACTCAAAATGACTTGTAGCAAATTCAAATGTAGACTACCTTTTTCAACAATTTCTCCATCTCCATTAGCTTGTTCGGAAGTTTTAGGTTCAACACATTCACCTTCCTCTGCTTCGAAGTCAAGTTGTTCCTCTCCATCCTCTGTATTGCTAGTCTTTTCTAGTGGAACCTGTTAAATAATAAGCCGTTTACTCTATAAAATACTATAATTTGGTTTGTTTGGCTAAAAATCCAGTATTTTGATTACACTTTTGGGTATTAACTATAGCATTTTTGATGATTTTTATAAAAGATATTTATTTATCTAGGCCTTTTTTGCAAAATTTTCTTCCGTAGTGGTGGTGTACTGGTGGTGGTGGTAGAGAAGATATACATACTATTTGTAACTATAGAGAGATTAATTATTTTTGTTATTCATGAAATTTCTTTAACAGGGTCGAGACAACACGCGGCATTTGTGTTCGCGGCAAGCAAGCACACAATGTACATTTGGTTAGTGGCAACGCTAAAACATTACCGGACTCAATTTCACGCGGTCGAATATACCCAACCTGACTGGCATTATCTATCATTTTCTATACAAAAAAAAGAACCTTCTTAGGGGACCGTACTCTCCCGTTTATTGCCATACTAAATGAACGAGAGAAAACGGTCCACATGAGATCACTTCCTTTAGTTCCTTCTGGCGCCCACATACTTATGACTTTTGGTCACCCTAATTAGAAAGAGATGCCACGGTTAAGTGGACACACTTTTGTAGTTGCATTGTTTAATCCGGATATATCCAGGTCCGTGCAGTCCATATAGTAAACATGATCATTGGTCATATGCTTTGGCAGATGCTTTGTGTATGGCAGAGGGGACACCTCTTAATTGGCGGTCCAGTTAGTTAAATGGATAAGTAACCAACCATGCTTTTGTGCACATTTCTTCTGTTTCAAAACCGTTTTATCTATTATTTTATTAAATACTCACTTTGTCCAGTTTAAGTGTATCTACTTTCCCACTGTCTGATTTAGGGGATTTAGGGGATGACTGTGAACTGACCCCATTGTTACCATTAACCTCAGTTTTTTCTGGAGACGCGGGTGTAGATTTAGGCTGAAATTTTAACATTGAAGATTGTTAAAACACATACAATAAATATACAGGATACATAAAAACTGTGGATAGTGTTCACAAATGTTTAGCAAGACTCTCAGAGAAGACCTTTGTGGATCTTAATGCCACTTGGAAAATGCAAACTGGTAAAAAATTGTATATGAATTACTGGTTGAATGGTAATTTTTATACAAAATATTTACTGGTTGCATTCCCTCAACCTTATCAACAGTAGTGTCATTCTACTGTTGATAATATTCTAGAAAGTGAATTTTTCAGTTTTCAAGCCATTTATTGTGAATTCACTTTGAATAATTACCTTTGATCCTTTAGTGCTGTCATCTGGTCCTATAGAATCTAAATCTGATACATCTGAGAGGTCTTCATGGCTGATATTTAAATCTTTTCCATCTACTTTATCACTAGTTTGTGTTTTACTCCTAGTTTTTTTATCATCCTCTTGATCGGATTCCATTTCACCTATAAATAGATAAATGTATTTAGTGTCAATACTGTAATGTACTTATGTTTAGACAAGTAAATATTGGATTGCCAATTTAAAAAAAGTAATGTGTTGTTAAAAAAACTAATTAAATTTATTAAGGTCAACTACTGCATGGAATAATTAATTACAGAAATAACTTTACTTTTAATTGGCTAATCCAATCCAATCATCATTACAATCAACTTTGATAAAAACATAGCAAACCTACGTAAAATTTCATTTCTTTCTAACAAACAGAAATGACAAATAGACAGATAAGGACAAAAAACCAGTATAACAGTAGTTTAAATAATAATTGGTATTTCCGGAAAAACATATACAATATTTTGATTAATTACATATTTAGGGCAAACTTGGCTCATCAGCAAACACTCATCCAGGGAGTACTCCCTATAGTTATTCATTAGGTATAATGTTTTTATCAGATGGGGGATTTACCTTCAGAAATCTCTTCAGTAGCAGGGTCCTTAGCACTTGTTCTCTTATTGTAAGAAGAGCTCCTACTAGACTGACTAGATTCTGATCTGCTGCGGTCTCGTGACCGAGGTACCATTTTCTGTTCTGCTTTAGTATGCCTCCTCCAGTTTTCTTTAGGGCTCCACTCTCGCTTTTTAGGTGACATTACTACTGATGACCTGGATGAATTCCTATCAGGAGAGGGACTGGAGGGCCGGGAACTTCGGTCAGGGTTTCTCGAGGGGGATGTTGGCTGTGAGTCAGGAGAAGCAGGCCGAGACCTAGTATCAGGTGATCCAACACCTGATTGAACTGAACTACTTCGACTTTGAGGAGTCTTTGGACCTTCACCACCAGAATGACGCACTGAGTATTGCTCACGGTTGTCAGGAGAACCCGGCTCACTGGGGGACTTAGGAGCATCTGGGGATTTTGGACCAGCCGGTGAGGTGGGCATAGAATTTTCAGGCGAATTTATGTCTGAATGGGCTCCACTCAAGTTACTGGGGGAGCGAGCTTTACTTGGAGATTGGGACCGCACTGAAGGAGATTGTGAGTGGCTGTCTGGTGATGGAGACCTTGGGCCATCCGATCTGGGCGAGGGAGGCGATCTAGGTGGTGACTGTCTAGGTGACTGTAGAGGGGACTGTGGTGGTGACTGAGGTGGTGACCGTGGTGGTGACCGAGGAGGAGAATGTGGAGGTGACTTGGCATCTTTTTTAGATGACACACTTGATGATGAGCTCCTGCGACTTCTGGAGGTTGAACTGCTACTACTTGAGGAGGATTGAGCATCTCCCTGACCATCTCGGGAATCTTCTGAATCCATCCCTGAGAAAAGATTGTGATTTTATTTAAAGATTCTTATTATGGCTCAAGGTACCCAAAACCCAAAAGCATTCCTTGAGTTCATAGTTACTAGTTAAATTAGCATTTCAGACCAAAATGTAACTTCGTAATTATAGTTAGTACACACTTCCTTATAAATGATGATATGCAAGCGATATGGAAACAAAACAGTTCATGTATGAAAAGAAAATATATTTTGCTTGTAACCTTTACTGAAATAAGATCAAGCTTGACTAAAATATTAAGGGGTCCATTTTCAATATTTAATTCCGTCAGTCATTCTTGACACAAATCTATTGTTTGACCAACCGACCAACCTAAGAATTAACATGAAAATACATATTTCAATATTGTAAACTGCTATGTACGTGATTTTTATTGGCTGATGTCACAACCGTTATAATGCTACGTTTCTGATGTATATTGAAGACACATCCAGCCTTACCTTTAAGATGACGACTCGAAGCCAGATTCGGTGGCACTTTATAACACTTTTCATATTGCAAGACTTTTAACTTTTACTTTCACAACACAAACTTAACTTGGGTCTTTCACATATACTTGTGAACAACTTTAACTTTTTTAGACGATAAACTGATGAAAACTTAGTAAAATCAACACTACTTCAACATGGCTGTGACATAGGAGGAAATATATGAACATAATATAAATAATCACTTTTCGGTACTTCCGTAGGGCCAACTTACCCCCTTACCTTAACTGAGATGGGATAGACGGTAAATTTCTTGATGTAATTATAAATATATAATTAAAAATCCTGTAAAATGCGCCGCAACAAGCTCTTTCAGTGAAGTCAAATCATAGACTAAAAGGTTTTTTTTTTATGAATGTTGCCATACATTCCGGTAGAGAAATGTATTCGTTGTCATTTTCGTTATAAGTTATAACATATTTAATTATTAATTTTACTAAAACCTAACATAAGGTGCATTATAAGAATATTTTTTTGCATACGAATTTGTATGAATAAGTGATTTTAAGTAAAAGCAAAACTATATAATTAATCTTCATTAACTTAAGATTGCAGAGTTAAATGTAATCTATTACTGGCAATACAATGTGTTACTGGAATAGACAAAGTATTTTTAATTTTAAAAGCCGTTTGTAAACTCAATGTTTTTTGGTAGACTAGACGCGGTGCAAAGAGTATAATAATATATATATATACGCGGTGTTTTGATGGAACGGCAATGTCACAGTCATCAATTCATCATCATTGATTTTTGCCACCCTGCCACGCCACGTTTGTGTGCGTAGTCTAGTTATATCACTCACTGTAGTCTCACAAAGCAAATCTAACAATAGATTTTATTTTTATTTAAATATAAGAATATATTTATATATTCTTTAACTCCGAAAAAACGGAATGCACATAATAAAAAAAAAACTTCGTCAGACTTGGTTATCCAGACTATATCGATTGTCATAATAATGAAAAAAAAGTGAATCTGTGGTATAAAGCAGATTTAAAGTTAAAAAAAGTTTTGGCGCCAAAGTTTATCGTATTCATATTCGATAAAGAAAGGTGACAAAATAAAGATTAACGATTAAATATTACAGTTTTGACTTTATAACAATGCTAGAACAAGCTCTGGATGAAAATGTATCAGACACGGAAGAAGAAACATTCTTTCAAGACGTTGATATATTACAAAAACATGGTATAAATGTAGCCGATATCAAAAAGCTGAAAACAGCTGGTATTTGTACCATTAAAGGTATTCAAATGTCCACAAAGAAGAAACTTTGTAATATAAAAGGTTTCTCGGATACAAAAGTAGACAAAATTAAAGAAGCTTGCCAAAAAGTCGTTACTCTCGGATTCATGACTGCTTTAGAAGTTAGCGATAAACGTAAACAAGTGTTTAAAATCAGCACGGGAAGTGTTGAATTAGAGTAAGTAATCGTTTTTTTTACTTTTTTACTCCTTAAATCATAGGAAATAGCCAACTCATAATATATTTTGTTTGTAGTAAACTGTTAGCTGGTGGAATAGAGTCAATGGCAATAACGGAGGTGTTCGGAGAGTTTCGTACGGGGAAGACACAACTTTCTCACACTCTCTGTGTGACCACGCAGATACCCACATCCAGCGGCTATCATGGAGGGAAGGTTATGTTCCTGGATACTGAACACACGTTGTATCCTTTAAAATCATAAAATAGCCTTTTTAGGTAACTGAAGTACGTGGAACTGAGTAACGTGGTGACTGGTTCACCGTCACCGACGGCGTCACCATCGCTGCAAGACGGGCATACCGTGAATGGTTTAGTGGATAGTGTGGCCCCTTGCCTGCGAGCTGCGAGTCCCACATAGGTACCCGTCCTAGTTCCACGGCTAGACGGGATGCCAATGGGAGCTACCGTATTGTCGCTCACCAGGCGGCGCCACTCATGCGTGGGGCCTGTGTTAGTATGAGAGAAATGTCAAAGTGACATTTGAAATGTTCCCGCAGGACCCACGTTCCACTAGCGCCCCTAGCGGAAAATCGACTCGCGGTAATCCTCATTGGTTTCCTCCACGTAAAAAACTGGTGGTGACTTGACTGGTGTCACATCTCATTTGCTACCTCCTTTTTAGTAAGGAGCAAAATAGTCAACGGTCATAAGTCTAGAGTCTAGAGGTACCTCACGAACTGAGCATAACGTTGGGACACATGTATAACTGTGTGATTACCCTGAGTTGCACGCAACTAAAGTATGGCCGTCTCGCTCCTACCATTACTTTGGCGGGATCGAAGCGAGACGGACAGACCCCCGAACGCCACAATCGCTATCGAATACGGCCCCGTACAACTCAAAGCATACTGCAGTCAGTGTGGCCTCAGTAGATACCAACCCTAGCGATTCTTGATCAGTGTAGACCTATAATAGATCATTTTGGTCATTGATTATCACATTCAGCATAAAGATATATACTCATACGTAAGTACAGTCAGCGTCAAAAATATCTATACAATTGAAACCATTTTATGTTGTAATAAGGTTTAAGTTGTATATATATTTTTGACGCTGACTGTACATGTGCAACACACTTAATCATTATAATTCCACCTACAGGGCGTATTAGAAATATTTACTTTATTACCATCGGATAAGGTCCAATTCTATGTTATCTGTGTTAGTTGTGCGCCTGTAAAAATACACAATATCAAACAACGTAAGTACTAAGTACCTACATAGGTAGTTCACGGTCTTTCGTGAACCGGATAAGGGGTCTTCGATTAATACTCACTCATCTATCACATTCGACCTTGGCCTTTATTTCCGAAGGTTATTTAAATACAATACAATATAATCTAAGTATTTCGGCCATCAGCCGATTCACATCTATAATTAGATTTAGATTCGCTTCCTTTATTGATTAAGCCAAGACAAACCAATATAAGCAGACCACGTGTCCTACGCTAATTATTCAATAGGTATGTACATATGCGCAATTGCCCGTTAATGCGTCGAAAGTTGTAATAATAATTAGGTATGTATTTAAATATGTTTTGGATATGTACAGTCAGCGCCAAAAGTATCTATACAACTAAGACCTTATGGCATTGTATTAAGGGCTTAGTTGTAGGTATAGATACTTTTGACGCTGACTGTACATATCCAAGGATACACGCCCGTCGCAGTGTGTTCGCTGTAGCTCAGTTGGCAGAGCAATGGGCGTGTATACCAGAGTCACGGGTTCGAGTCCCGCCCGAGGTCAAGAATTTCCACTTTTCCTTTCTTTCTAAGAAATTTGGTATCGTTTATAAACATTAGAATACTTTAAATAGAAAACTCCCGTGAGTATTAGACATATTAATATACTTAGACCGTGTGCGCAGAGCAATCGCCGCAAGCGCTTCTCACTCATGATTATGGGGCGCGGACCGTCCCGAAACATGTCGAGCTATTTTCGACTTTATATAGACGTGAGTAACCCGGTCTAAGTATATTAGAATATTTTATTTGATAAGACTTAAAAAAACTCATGTACCTACCTACTTACTTAAAATTTTCCTTAGCATCATATCAGTCGCCCCGACAGACTTCGGCCTATTGCTGACAGATTCAATTTGGACCAAAACGCTGTACTGGATAACGTCCTATATGCTAGAGCTTATACATCAGAGCATCAGGTACCTATACTTAGACAAACACGTTCTAAATGGACGGATCCCTTTGGCATGCGGATATCACACTAAATCCAGATCCGCGCGCGCTTCCGTTGGGTGAAAGCGATGCGATGTCCAAATGGCCAATATGTATACGTTGCATATCGGTGTCTACTCACACATCGGAGCGGCGTGCAAATCCGCATCAGTGTGATAATTGCGTAAAAGGGAATGCGCCTGCATTGCGGATTTAAGAAAATGTAAATAATTTCTATGAAAAAGCGCGAAACAGAGCAACGAATCACAGCAGTGAGGCACAAAATCAACGGTATTGTTGGATTATCATGAAACAAGACATTATAGGTATAGGTATATTATGAAGTTGCGTTCCCTTTAGATTACCATAATATACCTAAGGGTAACAGACAGAGATAGTTAATTTCCTAATAAATGCGCTGATGAGATTTAACATTTAACATTTTCACATATTCCTTAAGGCGGAGCTCCTAGACCACGTGGCAGCGAAGTTCCATGAAGAGGCCGGGGTGTTTAAACTGTTGATCATCGACTCTATCATGGCGTTGTTCAGGGTAGACTTCTCCGGTCGCGGCGAGCTCGCTGACCGCCAACAAAAATTAGCGCAAGTCCTGTCTCGACTGCAAAAGGTGGGTTACCGTTGTCAGTGAATGTTAAATGTTCAAACCGTTTCATCTTATCATCATCATAGCGTTGTTTGTAGCAAATGTTACGTATGTGCTTACCATGAGTTGTATGTTGCCGGAGGTGTTAGAGACTGAGCATTTCGAAAGTATGTCCGGCTCGCTCCTGCCAGAGTAGTGGTAATATATAAGTTGCTATAAGGTTCTCCGTATCTAATCACCACATATTAGGTTGTTGTAGTCTAAATGATCTACTACTTTTATACTAATTTGCTAATTACTCAATGACCAATTAATGAGGATTACCGCGAGTCGATTTTCCGCTAGGGGCGCTAGTGGAACGTGGGTCCTGCGGGAACAATTTCAAACGTCACTTTGATAGTTCTCTCATACTGACACAGGACCCACGCATCAGTGGCGCCGCCTGGTGAGCGATAATACGGTAGCTCCCATTATACGCAATAAGTACCTACTGTATTTCTTATTCGCGTGGTACAACATTTCCTAGCCCGCCACTAATTCTGTTTACTTTTATCAAGGTCATAATCTCACTAATGCGATAATTAAACTACTCGTCTATGTTTATCGATCGATCGGAGCAGACCGTAAAGTATTTCCTGATAAGGAGTCAATGAGATGACTTGATATGCTGTTCACGTCACGTGTAAAATATAAAATATTGTTGTTTGGTGAGACGTGATGATTCATAGTTTAATCAATTGCGTTCTTCCTACTAATTAATAACAACGGAAAACACACTTTTAAGTAAACTGTAGATAATGTTAACGAAACTGTTATAGTCATACCACGTTATCTCTTCCAAGCAAAATAACTGTCAAAGTATAAAGTGTTATTTTAAACGTCAAACTCCTATGAAATTATGACGTTTACTTAACGCGTTCACAGCCTGTGCTATCAAAATCTAGGAAACTTAGCTTAGACGGATTCTTAACGAACTTAACGTCCGTTAATCATTAGTACCTAATTCAGTGCCCAATATTTACCAAAAAGATACCCGCTCACACCGCCCCGCCGCGCAGCGAAAAATATTTTGTAACATTCGATAAATGTGCCATAAAGGCACAAGATTTATGAATTTTATGCCGTGCGGACCTTGCTTACTGCTTTGCAAAAAAACATTGGCTTTACAGGCCGACCATATTTTGATTTTCTACAAATATTAAAGCGAAACCAATACACATTGTCCCGATTACTTGTACATTGACTTGTAATTAATTTTATCAATAAATATATGAATATGAATATGAATATTATATACGACGTTTCGCTCATTATTGCCATTGCCATATGAAAGCGGTTTGTAGTTTTTAGCGACATTCTTTCAGGGTTAAATAAACAGTTGTCAGGCTTTAAAAGTAAATATAATTCATACCAATACTCTTCTAAATAACTCTACAGGTCCACATCATGCGAGGCTTTTGGCGGTCGGATCCCGGGAAGCAGGTTACTGGCTTCATGCTTAAGTATATCCTTCGGCTTATACTGGTACTTTCATCTCTTTCATGGATCCGGCCTCCCCTCCCTTAGACTGGCGACTGGTTTGCGACTGGGGACTTCTAAAGTATGTCCGTCTCACTCCTACCAGAGTAGTGGTAGGAGCGAGACGGACATATTTTAGAAACGCGCAGTCGCTAACTCAAACGGTTTCGTACAACTCATGGTAAGCATACAGTGTCCTTACGTGTGTCACGGCGAACGCGTTGACCGCCAACAGAAGTAAGCAGCGCTTATTGCGCACGGATTGTGGTGTAAAGAAAGTGCAGGCCATTTTTCGAGACATCCGTTGCTTAATGACATAATCCGTCTCTTGCCACCATCAACGTGCCTGCTCTTCTTGAACTGACTGGCATTTTCAGCGATATTGGCAAGAGACCCGATGGTTCCTTGGAGTTTGGGTCGGTTGCCATTTAAGGTCTATGACTGACTATGAGGCATAAAAATACCTAATTGTAGTACCTTGGAAAGGGTGTCAATGCCAAGTTACCTAGTGCCTGTGTACAATAAGCAGCAAAAGCAACTAAGTGGGCAAAGTGTTCACTGCACTACTAAGTACTAAAAGTTTGTACTCAACCTATCCAAAATGTCATACCCCAACCACTACGCAACAAGTTAAAGATCAAAAAGGTGAAGCGATAGATAATAACTAGGTACTGCATCCGGTTTGGACCGAGGTCTTTGACTTTATTGATACTATTGAGACAGATAGATAAAATCACAGAGTATATTATATAAAATGTAGAACACGCCGCCCATTTCAGACGACAAATAATGCATTAAGTAGGTACTTGCCTAGATAACACATCTATACTTACATCTGTCTAAAAAGATAAAATATCACACCCTACACATCATTACGTCAATAAACATGGAAACAGAAACCTATTTAACGTCAAAATAACATAAACTTCTCAAAATTTCGTAATCGAATGTATGCCGCGCACTGAGAGTTCTGTACCTATTGGGTGTTTTGTTTTCCCATACATTAAGCAAAGGGAATCAAAATGCTTAGGGTACTTCCCGTTGACCTAGAATCACAAAATTTGGCAAAACGCAACAACTTGCAGCACAAGAACAGGAAAAAAACTGAAAACCGTATAATTGTCACGCACTGAGAGTTCCGTGCCTGTACGGGTGTGCAGGGAGCATCCTTTGTGGGGAACCCTCGATGGGCGGGTCTGACTCGCACTTAGTCGTTTTTCACAACGCTCTATCCAAAACTAATGTTTACAATCATATTAATATTTCACGTTGCAGATATCTGAGGAGTACAACGTAGCAGTATTCATCACCAACCAGATGACCGCCGATCCAGGAGCCACGCTATCTTTCCAAGTGGACCCAAAGAAACCAATTGGGGGAAATATTCTCGCTCACGCATCGACCACAAGAATTTCCTTACGAAAAGGAAGAGGAGAAAACCGAATAGCGAAGATCTATGACTCTCCAGATTTGCCTGAAAGCGAGGCTACGTTTTCTATTACTAGCGGAGGAGTAGCTGATGCAAAAGACTGAATAAAGATAATAAATAAATGATTTTATTTGTCCTGTTTATAGTATCAACTGGGAATATTCGAATTTTTCGAATAAAACGAATATTTTGAAAATATGTAACACAAAATAATGATTTCAAGGTGTTTAATTGTTAAATATGTAGGTAGGTATGCTCTTGTTCCTTTAACGTGTTTACAGGAACCAGAGCGATCGGCTGACTATTCCAATGTTGGTCTCTGCGCTTTTCCCAAAAAAATCCGGAACACCAAATTCCAGATCTTCCTAGGGTCATTCGAATCTTAATCACGAGTTAATATGATCCTATTAAAAAAATGACCCTCATAATAAAATTAAGTTTTCATTACGCCATGCTCAAAAAAATGGAAATAGTATTTTATACAATCGTGATATAATGAAGAGTTTTTCAGTCGAGTACCGTGTTTAGGCCACGAAGCTTGCTTGCCTAAGTAAGGTACGAGATTGAAAAACTTAATTATATTACGATTGTATACAATACTTTTTCTACGAGTCATCATCATCATCATCTATGGAGGAACAATTTCATCATTCAATTTCATTGACTTAACAAGGATGTAACACAAAAAGATAGCCGGCAGGCCGGCGCGGTCGGCGCAGGCGTGAGGCGCGCGGTCGGCAAAGTCCCAGGCGGCATGGCAATAGTAGTTTATGCAACAGTGATATAATAAGGGTTCTTAAAACTTGAGGGTCGCCGTTACAAAACGAGGCGATGCCGAGTTTTGTAATAATAGACCCGAGAGTTTTAAGACCCAATTATGAGCTGTTGCATACCCTAGTTTTTCTACGACAGCTATAATAGCGTAAAAAGTTAAATTTAGAAACGTGGCAGAATAGGGAAGATGTTGTGCCCACTATAGAAATTAAAAAAAAACAACAACAGTGCTAATATATTGTATGAAAATCCATAGGAGCAGTGTTCTTATGGAATACCATAGACAACGTTATAATGTAGACTTTTTGAATATCGCTGTCAGTCATCTAATTGACAGATAGAAGTGCTGGAGTAGAAAAATAAGTATAGAATTTGTATGAAGTTCTATTATAGTTGCCTACAGCGTATCGAAATGAGATATTATAGTTGAGTTGGACTGTCTAATATCGAAAAGTATGAGCTTATAGTTTTGTCTATGTACTCGTAATTGGCAGATTAAAGTCGGCGAGTAGAAAAGATTATTTTTTTAATCAGTATCCAATCCAACCAGTGATTCTAATTCGAATGAGCCCAAGCAAGTCAATATTTGGAAGAATCAGGTTTTCAGATTTTTTCACAGACCGCCCCTCGTACCTACGAGATGGCAGCCCTAATAAACCGGGTATAAGTTGTTGACCCACAAAACGCAAGGATTGGAAGATAACTTCAGTAACCCCTACGAATGTAGACATCAAAGTCCAAGCGAGACGTCGTCTCGCATTCGTCGCCTGTAGTGGCGTGATTTTACTGACCAATCGCCAATAGGATGGCGGAATTTGTTGCGATTAGATAATTTCGCTTTTTTAAAACTAAGTAGGAAATATTTTAGGAGGGCTAGGCATAGAATATTAGATAGTTTATAGTAGCTAGATATCTATCAATGATGGGTTTAAAATAAATGAACGAAATATATGCGTCAACTGTCGGTGTAGTGTAGATATATATTTTTTTGTACATGACCGAACAAGTCGGGGATATAACACAAAATGATTTAAAATTAATCGATTTACTTATTAATGGATTTACACTGATGCGTAAGCTACCGGATCGGCGGAAATATATACAGGTAGCATGTAGCAAAAGTACAATAGCGTCGAATTCATTAAATAAATTTACATTTAGAATATTGCACTATGGATAATACCTACAATCGCTACATTCGAACTGTAGGAAAATACAAATCATTCCATGTTGACCAACATAGGAACGTAAACTACTACTGGCTGGCACTTCTAACTTAAAATCTTTAGTTCTAGTAAAACAAAATAATCGACATGCTTTGACGTCATAGAATCATTTGACAGCACAAAAAATGACAGTCGGGGTGCAAAGCTGTGAATGGAAAGGCGTGAGAATTGAAATCGTATAAATGTTTCGATTTGAGTAATTTAATTATCAGTGCAATATAGTTATTTATTATTTGAGAGATTTAACCAGTGGTTAGATATTTTTATTTAGTAAAATGAGTGCTTCTAACGGAGCTAACGGAGAAAAAAAACAGATTCGTGTATGGTGCGATGGGTGGTAAGTAAAATGATAATAAAATTGTAATTCTCATTAAATATTTTTAACGTCCATTGTAAGTTCATTATACTCCATGTGAAAGCAACAGTAACTATTAAAATTCTGCACATAGGTTTTAGTAATTTCTTATTGCGTCTGTTCATAATTAGTACTAGATATTTCGTCTTATATTTTCAGGTTACTACAAATAGTTACAAAACCATACATCCGTTGCCAATCAAGGCAAGGACTGTTCATAAATCTTATTCGGCCTTACAATTCTATTACAGTAGGCTAATGTTCTAGTTCTTAACATTTTTTTTATGTTTTTCAGTTATGACATGGTGCATTTTGGTCACGCAAATTCCTTGCGACAAGCGAAAGCACTCGGCGATGTTTTGATTGTCGGAGTACATACAGATGAAGAGATTGCGAAGCACAAGGGACCCCCCGTTTTCACACAGGAGGAGCGTTACAAGATGGTGAAGGCTATAAAATGGGTGGACCAGGTTGTTGAAGGAGCACCCTATGTCACAACCCTGGAGACACTAGATAAATACCAGTGTGACTTTTGTGTACATGGAGGTAAGTTATTATTTAAGCTCTTTCGATTATGAAAGGTCACAAGGTCACGGTCAGATTGCAAATAATGTGTCAGCATATGCCAAAAAGGTATGTTCCTAAGCTGTAAACAAATTAAGCCTTAAAGGAAAATCTAACCCTGAATATCTAAGCCGTACAACAGAGTTGTTCATGTTACAATTTTTGACAATGGTACATAATTTATTTTTATATTTTTCTGACATTGATAACATTATTTTATTTTATTTTTATTTTATTTTATTTTATTTTATTCGGAGAACCAACAGCTGTAATCATAAATTATACATTGATAATGAAAACAAAGAGCCAATTATAGGAACTCACAAGTAGCAACATAGTATTTAACTTATACACTACAGAATTAAACCGCACGAGAACGAACAAATAAATATAACTAAAATTTTAACAGTTATAAGGCTATGTTTAAGCCTATGGCTTTGCTATTAAAAATTCAAGAATTAACAAACTTTTTACGACAAAAAATAAAAAAACATAAGCTTAGATACTAAGTGTATAAAGCTGCGATAAAGTTAAAAATAATAATAATAATGTAGACTATGACATGACAACACGCTCACTTAAAATATCGCTCAACCAAATTACGCCTCACGCTAGGAATTTTGCTATTGAATATGTCAATATCCAGTTCGTTTGACAGCTTGTTTAGGGTACAACTGGCGCGTCTCAAAAAACTATTTTGCCTGTATTTGGTTGATGCACTACTTATTATTTTTAGTTATTTTATTCAATCTGTTAACTTTCCAGAGCAAAGAAAACTGTTAACTTTTATGGCATTGAGCAAGTTTGTATTTTCTTGTTTAGTTGTTTCCCACCATAGTTTTATGTTATTTTATTTATGTAGCACATAAAACAATTTGCATTTTTTATATATTTCAAGATTTTCAAGTTAGGTGACACTGGCAAAAAAGTCTGTCAATACAACAAGACAAGTGGCTAATACTTCAATAGCTTCTATGTTTGGATTCTTATTAGTTTCATAATATAGTTCTTTAGGTAAAAAAAATAAAAAAAAAATCATTTATTTATTTATTTACCATGATTGTACTACTCTAGTTTTCTTTTTTATACATGCTAAGCATAAAATAATAATTATTTGTATCATGTTTGTAAATTAAACCATGCATGGAAGGCCTTTTAATTTGACCTGTTTCTCTACGGCATCAGGCCAAAAAAATCGGACAAATATGATCACATGATTTTTGAACAAGCCCATGGAATTAGTTTGGTTTGTTCACGATGTTTTCTTCACCGAAAAGCGATTAAAATATCAAATATTTAGTACATAAATTCCGAAAAACTCATTGGTACGAGCCGGGTTTGAACCTGCGACCTTCGGATTGTAAGTCGCACGCTCTAACCACTGGGCCACTAACGCTCTCTATTAATCATGCAATTACGGTAAAGCAATATTACGCACACGAGAAGTGGATTACAGTCACTTGTAGGTACTTATGATAAGAATCAAAAACGATTCCAAAGATAACAGAGCATGACAATCTTATAGTGAGTATATCATAATTAGGTATACTATAAAATATACTACGTCTACGTATCAGGTTCATCAGGCCCAACTGCCGCGCTGCGCTGCGTTGCGTTCTGTCATGCGTTGATCTTGCAATATGTGTTTGCTATGGCAAAACGCAACGCAAACAATGATTCTTGATGGTCACTAATATAGGTCCCGACGGTTTAAGACCACCGCGACCTTGCTCAGTGGCCAATTAGTGCCTTTTTTAACGAGAGAAAAATCCATTATGGATACTTCTGCACTGAAGGGACACTGCAGAAGCTATGTCAGACTCTAACTAAAAACTCCCCGTTGGGCATCTTCGACGCAATCAGGGCGGCCCTGGGATCTCCAGTGGAACGCGCCAGTGCCGCCCTTGCATTGCCTGATTGCCTGCGACCCCTAGTACCCCCCTTTTAGTCGCCTTTTACGACAGGCAGAAGATACCGTAGCCGTATTCTACTACCCGGGCTACAGGGCGCTCAAGTTGGTGCCTATCTGCCTGCTACTCGGTCATAAACCAGCAACGTTACTTACGTTAGCCAGGAGCCTTTTTGCCGAACGTTTAGGTTTTACGCTTTTTCAGTTAGACATTTTAAATTACAGCATACGTAAGCAAAACAGTCATTGACTTTGACCTTTCATTTATGACCTTACGATATTAGAATAAAACTCAAGGTTACAACATATACAACTTCGTATGAATAAGGAAATCTTTCGCGTCATCGTCACTGATTCTTCTCGTTATTAGGGTACCCGAAAGGTGACAATTGGAACCCTTTTATTACTTAGCCTCCACTCTCTCTCCGTCTGCCAGCGGGCTATATGACATGATTTGAAATAGTAGGTAGAGTCAAACAATGTCATCTCTTCCAAACAAATGAACTGCCAAACTTTAAAGTGTTGGTTTTTTAAACATCAAACTTCTATGGAATTATGACGTTTACTTAATACATTTCCCAGTCAGAAGGCCTAGTATAAAAATTGTACGGCATTAACTTCTCGACCGCGTTAGCGTATCGAGGGGTCAAAATATGAAAGTTGCTGGACGATTTAAATAAACGGCAAACATAATTTGAACTCTCGATACGCTAACGCGATCGAGGAGTAAGTGTCGTACAACTTTTATACTGGTACAGTGCGATAGCCCGCGCTTATGCGCAATAAAGATAACAGCCGCGGACAATAGGCCGCTTATAGTGGTGAGTGTGTATATGCCTACGGACAGTAATGACAATTTAGCTGAGTTCACGGATTGTTTGGCAGAGATTAGCGCATTAATTGAAGAATATAGCATAGAATCCGTCTACTTAATGGGTGATTTTAATTCTCACCCGAATGAACGTTTTTACTCGGAGCTGAGTAACTATTGCGATGAGCAAATGTGGTGTTGCATAGATGTTGAAAAACTAGGGATTAATTCTAATACCTATACATTCTTTAGCGACGCACATTTATGTAAAAGATGGTTAGATCATTTTATAGTTACGCAGTCTGCCATTGATTCTGTACGCAATGTCTACGTGGAGAATTATGTTACTTGGTCGGACCATTTCCCAATATTTTTAGAATGTGACCTAAACATTATTACTCCTAGAATAATGAGTCAAGCGCGCCCAGATAACAATAACGTGTTATGGGGTGAAAGGTCGAACGAGCAAATTGTATTGTTTAATAAGCACTGTCATAATTTTTTAAAACGAATTGATTTTCCAGCGGATTTAAGTGCATGTGCAGATAAGTGTTGTAGGATTGCCGAGCATAAAAAAGTACTTGTTACGCTTTACGACAATATAATCGGTGCACTTAGGGAAGCTGCGATTATCGGTAGGAGTGAGAGAGGGCAGAGAGGTGGTAAAAAGGTTGCGGGGTGGAACAAATATGTCAGTGATGCACATAGGGTGGCTAGACAAAGGTTTCATGCCTGGACCTTAGCGGGGAGGCCAGCCTCGGGCATAGTCAGTGATGAAATGTTGGAAAGCCGGAAAATCTTTAAGTCACGACTGAAATGGTGTCAAGACCATCAACAGCAAATCAAGTTAGATATTATCACCTCTCAACATTCTAAAAAAGATTTTCGTGGTTTCTGGAAGTCTACGAATAAAATGAAACCTTTGGCTGGCCACCCTGTTGGCATCGATGGGGTGAGTGACCCCAAAAGTGTTGCCAACTTATTTAAAGACCACTTCCTTATAAAATCTCCCCTAGGCCCGTCTTTGAAGGAGGAGCTCGAGGCCGAGATCAGTGGTGATGAGGTGGGGCCGAGGTTTGCAGCGAAGGATATTGACAAGGCAATCAAGTCAATGACTAGAGGTAAATCACCGGGTCACGATGGTCTCAGCGTCGAGCACCTCCAGAACGCTGGCCCTCACATATCGAGAGTGTTGGCAATGTTTTTTACGCTATGTGTAAGACATTCTTTTCTGCCTGATGACATGATGCGTACGATTGTTGTGCCTGTAGTTAAAAATAAAACTGGTGACTTAGCAGATAGAAATAACTACAGGCCGATATCATTAGCAACGATTATTGCAAAGGTATTTGACAGTGTGCTTAATTCTCAGTTAAGTAAATGTGTAAAATTGCATGACAATCAATTTGGTTTCCGGCCACATCTTTCTACTGAAACAGCTATACTGTGTCTTAAGCATACTGTCAATTATTACGTGCAACATAACACTCCAGTAATTGCCTGTTTCTTGGACCTATCTAAAGCTTTTGACCTGGTTTCCTATGATATACTATGGAACAAGCTAGAAAAAACCAATATACCACCAGAAACGGTGCGTATATTTAGGTACTGGTATGGGAACCAGGTCAACAGCGTTAGATGGGCAAATGTAATGTCTGATGAGTACAGGTTGGAATGCGGGGTGAGACAGGGGGGTTTAAGCTCACCAACGCTTTTCAATCTGTACGTGAACGGATTAATCGAGGCGCTCAGCAGCATTCATGTCGGATGTCATGTTGATGACGTTTGTGTCAACAACATAAGTTATGCGGATGACATGGTGCTGTTGAGCGCGTCGGTTTGTGGTATGCGCCGGCTGCTTCATGTGTGTGAGGAATATGCATTAAGTCATGGCCTAAAATACAATGAAAAGAAGAGCCAGTACATGATTTTTGAGAGCAGTCGCAACCGGGTATGTGAGTTTCCGCCTATCCACCTCAATGGTGTCTTGATGGATCGAGTCGACCATTTTAAATATCTAGGTCATATCGTTGCGGCTGATCTCAAAGATAACCTGGACATGGAGAGGGAGAGGAGAGCCTTATCGGTGAGGGCGAATATGATAGCCCGCAGGTTTTCCAGATGTTCTAAAGAGGTTAAGGTCACTTTGTTTAGGGCATTCTGCACCTCCCTCTATACGTGCAGCCTGTGGGTGAAGTATTCGCAACGGGCCTTTGGGGCTCTCCGAATCCAATATAATAACGCGTTCCGGGTTCTGATGGGACTGCCTCGCTTCTGTAGCGCATCAGGGATGTTTGCGGAGGCGCGCGTCAGCTGTTTCTATGCGACCATGCGCGGGCGCGCGGCATCCCTGGTGCGCCGGGTGCGGGACAGTCCCAACAGAATTCTTAGGATAATAGCGGATAAACCCGATTGTGCTATTTTGTTGCACTGTGAGGGGCTGCACTCTCCCACCAGTGCTATACAATGGTAGGTTTGTTTGTATATGTAGAATATATAGGTTTAATATTTCTTTTTTTATTTTATGTGATGAGTACTTGTAAAATATGTGTCCAGTTACACGAAATAAATAATTTTGAATTTTTTTTTTTTTTGAATACTAGGCCTTCTGTGGTATCAAAATCTATGAAACTTAACATTTCACAGTCTGTGGTATCAAAATCTATGAAACTTAACATAGATAGACGGACTTCAGTACACTTCTTCACTTATGTTATGGCTGACCGAAGACTATGGTCTTCGAGATATCTTATGAGATATTATACTAGTATAAAATTCAAGGTCAATACTTAATTAATAGTTAATTATCAATTAACTCCTAATTAAGAAATTTGAATGAATTTAATATGAAGTTAATTTCGTTAAGTCTAGTCTGAAATAATAGCTTATCACTGAAAACGTGGGGTTAATCCTGCTCACGTTTTCATCCTGTATAGGTACTTATCTATAAACGGTTATACGTACAAGAAAAAAATATTATTTGAATTTGATTGTCTATTAAATAGACTGCATAGGTACAGGACACCTTATAACAAATAATAATAACTGATCATGAGTAGATTATTTTTAAATATTTTTATGGACTGAACCCTGGAAGTGTGTACGACTCGCTCTTGGTGGGTCTCTTTATTTTCATTAACGAATATTAATTTTATTAGGCTTGGTTTGCATTCCTTACTAAGGAATCCTTAGACGTTACGTTTGATATAGTTCGCAGATGTTTCTGCTTAAAAATTATAGAGGTCAAATAGCTATACACTACACATATAGGTCTCGTCTACTCTCTGTAACAACAAGGAAAGGCTACTTTATTACTGATTCATACTGATTTTACCTTTTTTTTTTACAGATGACATCACAGTAACTGCAGATGGAATTGATACATATCATTTGGTCAAAAATGCAGGCAGATACAGGTATGTATGTATATTAAGCAATTAAACTAATTCAGTTAGGTAACAAGCGTAAAAAGCGCGTCAGAAAATAAGTGAGAACACGCAAGAAAATTTGTTGCGTTTGTTAAGGGCCCAATTAATAAAGTGGACATTCGCAATTATTTTCCAACGGTTTTTGCTAATATTTCACTTAGTTCAAACATAAAACAAACAAGAAACTGTTCTAATGTACATTTAATAGTTTTATTGTGATTTAGCGAGAAAACCTTTCATAACTTGGTTGTTTTATGTTTTCTTCCTTCCACACAGTTGGTCGTAGCTACTTGAGCGGTGACATCACCGATTACTCTCTGTTTAGTTAGAGTAAATAGTTAGCCATGTCTGTCCGTGGCTTGGCATGGTCCATAAAGTTACAATTTCGAATACAGTATGTATCACAACGAAGAGCAAACCTTAAAACTGGTTGACGGGGAACTCGAGTACAATGTAATGACGTGCATATACATTTATTACAATATTATACAATTTGTCTTTATTATTATATTTAAGATTAAACACTACATGTAATACAGAATCACTTAAAACTACCTTATACAAATTTAACCCTAACACTAAAGACTAAAGCTAACCCTAACACTAAACTTAAATATAAAAAACCTCCCCAAAATCTCCTGCCTCCGGGAAGCTCCCCAAAATGCTGGCGACATTCCCCCTCTGCAACGCCAAACCCAGCCTCTGGGCAAAAAACGACCCCGCCCGCCCGAGGGTCGCCCGAAACCCCTACCAGACGCGCCGACACCTCCTTCCATATACATACATACATACATACATGTATATGTTATGCTGACTAAATGGTATAAAATAATCAGAGAAAAAGTTAAAAAGAACTACTCTACTGTTAAATAAAATTCATTTATTTCAGAACAAAAATAATACATAGGTATATCTTAAACGTCTGTCCAAGGTGCGGTAAAAAGTGCCTCATTTATAGAGGCCGTCTCATTGATACTGGGTCAATACTTTGCCGGGCGACGACAAAGAGCAACCATCACACTCACCGCTGAACAGCTGCCAGGCGCCCGGATTAATTAATAATGATAGTATGGCACACTAACTAGAGGAATGTCATCCCTCTACTAATTCCAAACCTATTCCCGTAGCCAGCTCTTAGTCTAGCAGACTGTGGCGGTTGTCGCACACCCTGCCGCGTGTCGCGGTGCAGCGCTTGCGCATAAAAAGGCCTCCTGAACTGAAATGTATTATGGTCGATTGCTGACCAATCAGAAAACAATGCAAAAACTAAGGTTCATCTTTGTTTCAGAGAGGTGCAAAGAACTGCCGGAGTGTCGACGACAGATCTCGTGGGGCGGATGTTGCTGCTCACCAGAGCACACTTCAAGTAATATTTTTTGCTTTATGTTGAATGCTAGAAATTTACTCTATAGTTTATTATAGCGTTATTTGGCCGCGTCAGTTTAGTTTGCTATCTAAAGAAAATCCCATAAAAACATTGCATATAAAAAAGATACAAGTCTCCCTCCACTCCGCACTTCTTATGCTGCAAAAAAGTTTGGAGATGTAATGTTATTTAAAACAAGTTGGTCATTTTAGTCGGTACCGGAGGTGTCCATAGAACGCGACTTCCACCGACTTGCCAATTTTATTGGAACTCTGTGTTTCTCTACGATTTGAAAATAGGCAAGTCGATGGAAGTCTATTCATTCCTCAACATTGGCATATTTTGAAGAGGTATTTGTTAGTCCGTCGACGGAGTCTTATTTTGAGTCCTCGTAATGCAAAACTAAACAATTTTTTTTAAAGTAATCTTTTCTGTATTATTGTTTACGGTAGTATGGTACTCGGTCAATATGGCTAAATTTTGATTAAACATGTAGTTTTATTAGCATTTCTTAATTTCACAGTTGCCGGATATTTTAAATTTATTTATACTTGTTGGTTTTCCAAACAGAATTTATTGGTCAAATGCTTAAAAATCACGTTTCATAATCACTATACTCATTAGTATATAAAATGTTGCACTTAAGGCTGATCTGCATTCCAGGAGAGGTGACAAAGAATACAGCGTGGCGCTGGAGCACTCGTCAAACCTCGGCACAGATCGCACGGCGCGGTCGCCTTACACCGGCTGCTCGCAGTTCCTGCCCACTACGCAGAAGATTATTCAATTCAGTAGCGGTCTTTCGCCGAAGCCTACAGATAAGGTGAGTCGAACACCTGCGGTCGGACATTACCAGTGATCGGTTTTTTGGATTCGACACGGGGTGAACGACCTCAATCATTATGTTAGTATGGATATGCCCCGGGAATCCGAGCTTTATGTTGTTAGAAAAGGCAAAAAAATACAATGTGTTTATTTTATTTATTACACTTTAAAACATCTAAGAAGGTGATAGACACGCGTACTTCTTTTGTCGAAATCGAACAAGTTCGACGAGTAAGGATTGCATAAATAAATAGGTATTAGCTGTATAATTTATACTATAATATTAGGTCACAGGTTATCGTATAGGTGCCAATACATAGCTCAAAGGCGATCCAATAAATAAGTATCCACGTTAAGTTCGCACGCTGTGATTTTCATTTTATCGACTTGTTTCATGGACTCTGAGATTATCTTTTACGACAACTGTGGCTTACTCAAATTGAACTTTTGATTCGCGTATGATTGGAATATTCTCGGGGAGTAAGCAATTCCTTAGAAATAATTTAAATTGTTTTATTCTTGAACGATTTGTTTCGTATCACGGGAAACTGTCGTATCTATATTAAATTTTCTGCTTGATATCCCGCGAGGGAGAATCCAAATAACCGATCACTGGACATTACAGAGCGGGACAATAAAAGGATTCGTAGAAGAAGCCTCCAACCTCGGAACAGATCGCACGGCGCGGTTCTGTTTGGTGTTGTAGTCGGTTTCGAAATGTACTAAATACTTCACTTCTTTTCCGGTAGGGCACTGTACAACCTTATTTTTGGAAATGAGGTACTCTTAGAAATTTATTTTAAATTGATTTTCTACCCAATTTATATTATGAGATTCCAAATTACGTATAACTGAAATATACTTTTCAGATCGCCTGATTACTTGTAATTTAATCAAGGTAAAACAATTACACGTCAGAAATCAGTAATCATGTATGCAAATATTTGCAATCTGGGATAATTGTCGACTCATAATCATAATTATAGTAATCGATTAGAGTAGGTACATAATTTCTTATAACAAATTAATTATATAAGATTACTAGCTGACCCGACAGACTTCGTCCTGTCAAAAAGATTTGTAATGAAGTACTTTGACATGTTTCCACAAATTGGAGGACTTTAGACAACAGTGAGTGCTTGATGAACTTTATACCATAGCAATAAAGCTCAAATTGATTACGTTTTAGTTACAAATTATTTGTATGGGAAAAAGAAAAGGGCTATTTTTAGGGTTTTTCCATCAATAATTCTAATTTTTCTCGCCGTAAAAACCATCCTTGAACTTCAACGAACATTTAAAAAAAAGATTTGGCCAAATTGGTCCAGGCGTTGTTGAGTTATGCGCTTACCAACACATTTTGCGATTCATTTTTATATTATAGATTAGTGCTTTAAGCTATTACTGCCTATTCACGGTCTCTTACTAGAGTTAAGGAATTTGCACCTCCAATACAGAAGTTAGATTTCGTATTTGTGAGCGAGCTTACAGCGCAGCGTGTAATTTTAAAATTAGATATAACTTCTGCGTCAAAGGTTCGAATTCTTGAATCTCATATAAACCCTATCCTAAACGCCGAGTTATGTGGCTAACCCCGGATGGTGTACGTGACTCTAAGTGACGCAAATCAACAATAAAACGTATTTTTTAGGTGGTGTACGTGGCGGGTGCCTTCGACTTATTCCACGTTGGGCACTTAGACTTCCTCGCAGCAGCACACGAGCAAGGGGACTTCATCATAGTGGGGCTGCACACCGACCTCGAGGTCAACCGTTACAAGGGCTCCAACTATCCCATCATGAACCTACACGAGCGGGTGCTCTCCGTGCTTGCCTGCAAGGTGTGTTCCACTAGTGTCTCCGACTTGATCTTTATAGGCCACTTCGACTTCCTCGCGGTGGCACGAGCAGGGCGACTTCATCGTGGGGCTGCTAACCGACCTTGCGGTCAACCGCTACAAGAGCTCCAACTATCCCATCATGAACCTTACATTTCGAGAATTAAAAGAACCTGTTTTCTGCGAAGCGCGTGCGATGTCAGGTCCGTTATTGCCGACATAATATTGCATATAGGTCTCCCTCGACATCCTAATATCGTTTGGCCTAAAATCATTTGCCTTAACTGTTTTGTCCTAATGATCATAATCCCTAACGGTCACTTGTCCTACTTTTACTGTCCCACACTGTGTTGTGTGGTCACTGGTTGTACTTGTACCATAATCGAATGATTGCCCATAAACGACTTCACTCATAACCAAATCGCTGTTAGTTAGGTTAACCAAGTCGGTTAGGTTAGGTTAGAACCGTGACCTCACAAAGAGTCGAATCGCTGCTAGAAAAGTAGGTTAAAACAATGTTAGGGAAAACAATATAAGGGATATGAGTTTAGGACAAATTATCATTATCTCAAACAGTAATAACAGTACTAGGGAAAGCAAAAATAGGATAAAAAAACTTGACGACCGGTTGGCGTAGTTGGTAGTGACCCTGCCTGCTAAGCCGATGGTCCTGGGTTCGAATCCCGGCAAGGGAATTTATTTGTGTGACGAACACAGATGTTTGTTCCTGAGTCATGGATGTTTTCTATGTATTTGTATAGTATATATATCGTTGTCTGAGTACCCGTAACACAAGCCTTATTGAGCTTACTGCGGGACTTAGTCAATTTGTGTAAGAAAGTCCCGTAATATTTATTTATTCATGTCTAAATAATTGTTTTTTTTTTTTTAATACTGTCTATCCTATCTGTGTTTTCCAGTACGTCCATGAGGTAGTGATCGGCGCGCCGTACGCCGTGACGGCGGACCTCATGGACCACTTCAAGGTGCAGGTGGTGTGCCACGGCGACTCCACCATCGCGCGCGGCGCCGACGGCTCCGACCCCTACGCCGAGCCCAAGCGGCGCGGCTGCTTCAAGGTACTACTACACAAGACACAACCCTATACCTACGAGTATAGCCTATCGTGCTAGTCTCAGGTTCAAGATCTCTAGAGCAACGCACGAGGTGATCAGCACGCAATACGCAATAATGGTGGATCTTATGGACCACTTCAAGGTGCAGGTGGTGTGACAAACATCACCGCGGCTCCGACGTCTATGCTGATCCTTACCGGCGCGGTTGCTTTAAGGCGCTGTACTACTGTCATTACCGTATAGATAAACGGGGAAGCCACGGAAGCTTTAGGATCTGAAGAGTAAATAAACTACGAGGTAGTGATCGACCTCACTATTGAAATTAGGAAACTTTTGATTTGAATATCTGCACGTAGCAACCTAGAAAAGTATCGCTTTGCCTGGCGAGAACGAGAGACGTTAGTAGTAGTAGACGAACGGCAGACTGCGACGTTTATTGGCTGTGCTGGACATTGGCTATGTGTAAGGAATACATGGAATACGTACTCCGTTTTGTTAGCCCATCGTATGGGAGACCACGTTCTGCCCAGTGACAACGAGTGCTTTAAAGGATAACTGTTTAACTCTTTAGCGGTTAAGACTGGAAAAAATGCTTAACTCAAGCCAAGCCTCATAGTTGTAAAAAAAACTATATCTACTATAATACAAAAATCGGTCGTGATAGGGTGGTTTATTTTAAGAGGGTAGCCTTAAAAGGGTAATAATATATCGTTACAATGAATACGGTGGTATCCGAAAAACATTAAAATTTCTATCTTCCAAAAAATGCGTCGAGACTCGAGAAATTGGGCTCGAGATTTCTCGAAACTCGAGAATACAAATGGGCCGAGAAATCAGAAACCCGAATACCGTTGCCACGAATAAATATTTTCTAATTGCAGATTATCAAATCCGGCAACTCCATGACAACAGAAGACATCGTACAACGAATAATAAGCCATCGCCTCGAGTTCGAGATGAGAAATTCTCGCAAAGAGCACAAAGAGATCGCGGCCATGAAATCCAAGCAGAGCGAGCATCTCAAGCAAAACGGCACTTGCTTAAAACAGGAGAGTTAAAATAATGACATTTGCAGAACACTGAACTGTAATAGACGAAGTTTTAAGCGAGTAGCATCTCCGGTACAGTCCACTGATCGTTCGTGAACCTAATTGTAACGTCATAAGCTCTAACCGTGGTTTGCTAGTTAGTAAGGTAAATGTACTAGTGCTTGATTCTGGGCCTATACCACGAAATTCGAACGTTTGCGGATTTGTAACTCCGTCTCTGTCGCACTTGCTTATTAGAGTGACAAAGAGGTTTCCCCGTCAATGCCAGTTTTCGATGTTCGTGGTAGGCGTGCTGATGCCCAATAGTTGACGCTCTGCTGTCACCTCTATTGGTAGCGACTTTACATTCAAGATGGGGCGATGTTGAGCACTCGTACGTTTATTTTACCTGTAGAATGTCATTCCATTATTCGGTTGCGCTTGGCTGAGACTGCTTCGAGCAGTCCTTAAAAACATGGTCTATTAAGTGAAAAAGAGAACGCGTCATCAAAGCTATGCGTTAGACAGACACGAACAGAACGCCAGGTGCGTTAACATACGCGAGTAAAAATCTGTATCTGGTACACACTCGTTCAAAAGTGCATGGGCAATTTCTGGATGAATTCATTCATAATCTGCCCATGCAATTTTGAACGCGATAGTACCTACTCTTAACCTTTTCGACGCCATGTTAAATACAAAACTGAGACGCCACGTTACCGAAGTGTCAAAACTGAAGTTGAACGTTATGAGTGTTCATTAAGGTCTATGTTGCTCTGTGGTATGTGACCGATGAATCGGTCTTTGGCATTGAACCTGCGGTGCCAATATATACGTCTTTGGCATGGAAAAGGGTAATCTGTGCTAGTACGCTGCGCGTCACGGTTTTTAACGGTGTTCATTTAACACATTTGTTCAGGTAGTCTGAAAAAAGGTAGCCAAACATTTAGTAAAACAGCAGAAATATTATTTAAGAAGAGCTATTAGTGTTTGCTTGTCTATTACAGTTCAGTTACTAGTGACACATAATAATGTTACCAAAAATATAATGTGTAGAAAATTATAAATTAATTTATTCCAAGGGATCATTGAAACCAAAACGGCAACAGGTAAACCAAAGTTGTCTGATCTGTGTTAAAAAAAACGCTTTTAAAAAATCATTTGCTAAGTAGGTAATATCCATCCAAGCTAAGTTTACACTTTACACTTTTTAACTTAGTAGAGACGATGTATGCGAGCGCCTTTATTTGGCACTCGGTATGCAAACTTAGCTTAAATGTGATGAAATATATAAATTAAACTGTATAATAAAATTGGTTATTGCCTTCGAATGCATGCTAAAGTGTGTCGTTTGTTCGACAAATATCTACAAATGTAATAAATAATGTTTTCTCGTCATTTTTTGTCCCTCTCGTTTACCGCAGTCAGGTATTCGCGGCCAAAATAATTAGCAAGTTGTGTTGTGCTTACCTAAACCAGCGAACATAAACCAAAATAAATAATCATTCGCGATGTTAAATAGAAATCCCCCGTGACTATTGATATTAATCTACTTGTATCGAGTTATCCACATCAATGAGTGTGATGTGCGCAGAGCAATTGCTACGAGCGCATCTCACCCATGAATATGGGACGCGGACCGTTCCGCAACATGTCCCAATACAATTAGACTAAATCATCCGCGAACACAAAAAATTGCGAATTATTTATTGTGTAATAATAATTCCCATAAAAAGTTACTCGAATAAGGCCTCATTGGCATAGAATACGATGAAAAACCATTATTCACTACATTAGTACAACCTAGTCTGAAATAAAACGATTAATGTTGACAGAGGAAACTGAGGGAAACTTTCCATCGAAAATAGGTGAGGCTCTTGGAAAAGCGACCCTGTGATTAGCTAGTATAAACTACTTATTTGAAAGCTTCTCTAAGATTTTACATCTTAGTTAAATTTGGACTTAGATAAGGGTTGCCATACTTTACTTATATGGTGATTTCGATCTGACAGCCAAAATAGCGTAGGCAAATATATGTATGAACCTTTCATTGTCTATGTGCATAGTCTGGTATTTTTGCCCTCTGGCGACGTACATTTATGTGACGTATTGCAACTCTAATCTTGGTCCCCTTTTCTGTAGGATCTCACAAAAGTCATATCTTGTTCTCTTGTTAAAGTTGTAATCACTCAAACAAGACTTATTTCGTCTTGTTCAATGTTAAGTCATGTAACTTATATGGATGTATAATATTGGAAATATCACGAAGCAATATAAAGCTTCCAGCATTTGCTTCAATTTAATGTAGACACGTTGACGTTTCTACATTAAATTGCACAAAAAATCTTTTAAAAGGTAGATTGAAAACCGTTTAATAATTCGAATTGAGATTATTTAGTTAGTGGAACTAATGTCTTATTAATTATAAATAAATCAATTTATTTATTGAGACACATAAAATATTAATATGAATTAATTACGCGTTTCAATTCCAGTGTTTGCCCGCCTAAATTATTTATTTATAATAAGATTTATAATGATTGCCACATGTTTGCCTAATTTGTGAGTAATCTTTCGAATTACCTTTAATTAGCAGAAACTAATTTTACTGTTGTTATTTGGTTGTATAGCATCAATCAACAATTTATGGTTGAAGGTGTTTTAGATAAGGGAGGGCTTCTTATTGTGTCTATCTTATCTACAATTTGTGTACTTTAATTTAAAATACATTTATAATTGTATATCTGCATTTTTCAGTCTAATTATTTAAGGTGTTTGTTATTTACTGATAGTTTTTGACGCTAGACGCCTTCACCGTATTTTACCTTTTATTTAATTTATAAAAAATGTTATGAACTGAAAATAATGTGCATATTATAGTAATACACCATAAATTAATATAGTTTCTTTGTGTTTTATTTTAGAACTATAAGAGTTAAGTATGTATGATTCAAGTGTGGAAAGTAGGCTTTTTCATAAAGCGTCTGCCATCTGCCCTTCCAACCCAGAGGGTAAACTAGGTCTTATTGGGATAAGTCCGGGTCCTCACGATGTTTTTCATTAAATGATATTTCATACTAAGTTCTGAAAAAGTCAGACGGCAGGGTTTGAATATTAAAGGCAATTATTATAATAAACTGGATATGCAAATTAATTCCCGCAAGTGTGAAGCGAATCACTTTCTATGCATAACATTACCCTTACAAAGGGCGCTTTTTAAGCATATACATGGTAATCAAAATATTAACTTAACACCCGACTGCGGTATTAGAAGGCATTCTACGACACCAAAATCAAACGTGTACATTTTTATTCCTTTTAACATAGCCTTTGAAACTTCTACGCTTGAGATGAATAGGTACATGTAGCTTGAAAAACATAACCCTACTTCCATAGTCAGGAACTAAGTCCATGAAGTCCATAGTCTTTTTTCTGGTTCTGGTGGTGTGCGTTTTGATCCTAATTGTTATCCAGGAGATACCCATGGTTTTGTTTTAACGTATGAAGACAGAACATGTGGCCAACATAGCGGATTATGGCAAATGGCAATGCAGTGTGTACAATCTGTGGTAAATATAAGTTATGGCCGCTCCACACAATGGCCATCATGGATGATAATAAAGGACGCAGTTATGAGTAAGAGGGGTTACGCAATACTGCCATCTCGTTCTGTTTTATAGGTATAACCTATATAATGGCCCATGAGGGCCCACTGTATGGAGCGACGAAAGATTGGTTGAGACAAGAAAACGTTCATAAACATAATCGCAGTAACGTTTCGTTTTATTTTATGTAGTCTGTATACTGTGTCTGTCTGTATGTATATGTTTATTGAAAATGGCTGAACAATGTACCCAGTGAGAGTAACTATTTTTACTTTTGTGCTATGTTTAAGTTTAGTGGCGTGGTGAAGCAAGGTTTAGTGACTTTATCCGTAACAAGTTCACAAGGAATTGCGGAGAATACACAGCAAATAAAAATATATCTGCATACAAAGGTTAGTGTTTTTACGCCGCCCACAGCTTTTCAAGCTGTAGCTTTTTTTATTGATAAGATGTTCCTAAACCGATTATTTATTTACCTAAATGCCTTTGCTGGGGACCTTTATTTGTAAATACAAACATTCAGTCGAATTATTCTAATAGTCAAGATAAAATTTGTGTATGACATCATGTAAATCAGCTGTCATTTCATTGATTGTATTGGTGTCTGTAATCAGACACCTTCTGTATTAATTATTATTAACTTTCTGGAAACTGAGCAGCGGATACCGAAAATGATAACTGTATTTTGCTTAGCCCATTGAAATGATTACCACGGTTGATGGTTGCCAACAAGTCTTATTCATAATGATATGTTTAGGCGTAATTCTTTCGTTGAGTAAATAGGTAACGAGTTCGACGAACAGCATGTAGGAGCAACGCATGTTTCTTTTACAACATTTATCAAGTGAGATATTTCTAAAACGACAATAATAAATAAGTAATGTATGAAATGGACTGTTATAAAGATATGCAATACAGAGACCTTATTTACATTTCATCAATTGTTCCTCACACTATCAATTTTAGATCAGTTGCTCTTAGTTGATGATCTGTATCACTGGTGACCGGGGAAGCACCCAAAGTGGTCTGTAAATTTCTAAATAGAACACTTGTTTTTTGACAATATTCAGTATAGGTTTTACTTCCAAACTCTTAGTACGCTAGCAAAAAGAACCAAACAACGAAAGCAAAGAAAGTTCTATGGCAATATTATGGGCCTCCTGGCTCGATCATTAGGCCAGCACAGTGATACGCTAATATTAACTAGTTAGGTTGCATTATTTCCAAACCCATTATTTATGAAATTTATTTACTAATAATTACAAATAGCTCATACAAGCCGTTTGGGTGGATCTTTATTTTGTTGTCGTTTTTTTTTTTTTCAAGTCACATTTGAATGAAATTTGGTAGGTAGGAAGAGTTATTATCTTCAAGATAGACCCAATTTCCTAGTATGACCTACAATTTTTTCCACTGAGTTACGAAATCGTGTGGGATTTTCGTAACTCAGAAATTTAATACAAAATTTTTATCGCACATTGGGATTTCGTATGTATTTAACGTAGAATTAGTATTGTCTATCTACCCACCAAATTTCATACAAATCTGACGCAAAAAAAAACATAAAATAAAAATATGTCCATTTATTACCTGATTGTATAAACTAGTGTTAGAGACTCTTGAGTTAATAAGTGTCTAAATTTGAAGTCAATCAAATGGTGGGAACACCGTTAAATTTACCTTACAAGATTTTATTAGACAGCAAATCAGGTGAAAAGCTTGTAAATTAGTTCCTAGCACTCATTTAAATAATAGAAAGTTTTGAAGTTCAATAGATGGACCCTGCAAACTTTTCTCTATTAGGAGACAGATGTAATTCATAGATGAATAAAAAAGGATGTCATATGAGTATAACAAACTACATGAATATCACTGAAAATCCTGACTTGAAAAAAATTACCTCTATATGTGTTAAAATGTATCTGGAGATTTTTTGTGCAAATATCTTCAAAAGACTGGAAAGAAAAAGATAAAATGTTTATTTAAACACATGCACTTCAAATTCAAATACATTTAGATATTGTTTTTCCATTTCTTCTGTCTCAAAGTATTAGAAAATTAATGCTTTTATTGTTTATTTCAGTTCTCATGAGAATATGTAGGTGTCAAATTTGTCGGGGGCATAATGCAGATTAATGCATACAGTAGACAGTTGATTTATGTAAAATTATCTTGTCCAAACATATTATGACAACTTCTTTTAAAATATGTCAGAGTACAATTGAGTTGCCTAACTTCAAACTCGGATAAATCCATTTGTCCAAGATGGATATTTGCCAAGAGGGTTGAATGGATTTTACGCAATTTTGATGTTAAGCGACACGAATTAGGATTAATTAGGAGGACAATTAGGTTTTTTTTTTTGCCATCCATACCATAAGAGTTTTCTACCATCCATCTATGTTTGTCAGCAGGCTGTATCTTAAAAACCCTAATATGTGGATTGTAGACAGCTGAAATATTCAGAGTGTTTCTTTATTGTTAAGATAATTATTCTATAAGAACAAATACCTACATAATAGAAATAAATTTATTTATAAATTACTACACCAAATACTCAATTCCTCCATGTTATTTTTTGAGAATGGATAAGATATATTAATTATTTTAATGAAACTCTAAATACAATTTCGTCAAGATGCTTAAGAAAATGCAGTCATCTAAAAAGTTTTTGGAGCCAACAAGAAGTAATTTTCTTGGATCCTTATTTTGCCACAAAAAAATGAAATATCCTCCTACTCACTCCTGAATCACTTTATGTTTAGGAAATTTCTTCCTACCAATTATTAAGTATTGAATATAATTAAATATTGTTCTCATAATCATTAAAATAAATAAATAAATATTTGGGGACAATCTCACATAAATCAACCATTTATTTTTAAGTTTTCCTTATCCACAATTAGATGAGCTAAGATGTCCCTGACTCCTTGTATGATTTCCCAACATTATGATGTGGTATGTGGGAAATGTTATTGCCCAAACCAAACCTAGTTGTCCCTGGCCTACTTTTTTAATTCGTTATTTTTAATGCAGTGGAAGATTTTCCTTCACAACAATCCAGCCGGTTTGCTTGCAATACTATAAGAAAAGAGGGCTTTTATGGAGTCTGAGCTAGTTAAGTATTTTTTCAGGGATATTGACCTAAAAAATGTATTAAAATTATGTGCTATTAATAATTCCAGATTTGTTTAAATGCAACTATCGTCAAGAGTGAGTACACTCTAATTCGTTACAGATAAAGTTTAAAAAATCTGTAAAAAAAATCACAGTGTAGCAGTAAACGCAAACAGTACACGAACAAATATGTCAGTGCGGTAAAAGCTTTCGGTTGACTGAAACCCCAGGAAGCACTAGGTAGGTTTAATCGGGGCAGATAGGTTGATGCGCGGGCGCTTATTCGCTGCGGGCTATGAGCAAGTACTATGTTATACAAAATTACAACATTATTTAATAATTACGATAACGATTACGATAAATATTATATAATAATTACGTGACTTAAGACTCATAAAGTATACAAATGTTGTTTACACTCTACCGCATTGCAGAAGTTGGAATCTTTACAGCGTCATTTACCGTCAAATGACACTGCTTTATACTCGAAAAAGCCTCGTACGAGGCTACTACGGTAGTCTCGTAGGCTTAACCGGGGTAGCTAGATAGAGCCTGCGTTGTGCGGGCGCTGCGCGCGGGCAGTTCGAGCCATGAGTCACAGCCGCCCAAAATAGCCCGTGGAATGGGCGCCGCCTATCGGCTCGGGCGGGCGGCGTGGATCAGTTTAGTGGCTGCATCGCCGCCACCGCCACAGGAGCGGTAGAGCGTACTTGCGCGCGCGCATAGCACGGTGGCGGCGCCGGCGCGGGATGCGCTGCCATGCCGGTACGACACCGCGAGCTCGGCGACGAGATCGCACCCCCGGAGCCGAAGCGCTGCAGACACTGCGACGGTACCGTACCAAATGTTTATAAAAACTAAAAAAATACATGTAAACTTATACGTTCAGAGCGTGGATGATGATTAGTGTGTCATAGGGGCTACGTGCGGCAAACCTGCTCTTTCAGCGCTTGTTATCACACTTTAACACTCTTATGACAGAAAAATACATAAAGAGAACGGATGATGATTATTGTGTCTTAGGGACTACGTGCGGTAGACATGGTTTTTCAGCGCTTGTTTTCAGACTGTTTTAACACTAATGATAGAGAAATGTTTCCACATTCGTTATCGGCAAAATTTCCTGTCAAAATATGATTTTTATAACTAGGTCGAGGTTTTTTCATATCCTAGTCTAATCATAAACTTCTATTACCATACCTACTAATAAATAGATAATTCAATTATAATATAGGTAGGTAGGTATGTGTACACTTAGTTCACAGATTGTCCAGTTTTGATTATTACAGTTGAATTCTAACTGTAATCTTTTTAACTAACCTGAAATAATAACTTAATTCGAGTCTCTTAACTTCAGACTCAGGATTTATCTGTCAGATTATGCAATTTTGGTATTAAGAATAAATACCTTTACCCGAGTTTAAAGTTAAGCGACCCATTTGAGGTTAACCTTCAAAGTTGTTTGGATTAATCAACATTTAGAAAGCTTTAGGTTTCAGTTTTATCACGATGGTCTAGATCGTTTAAGAATTCAATAGCATAATCAACAAAAAAAATAGGTCTTAGGTGAATAAATCTGAAACATACGATTTCAAGTGTTCTTGTTTTTGGATTAGTAGTATTTACTTCGTTACGACAAATAGCATTATAATAATAAGAATAAGAATATTTATACATTTATCAGAAATATCAGTTCCTAGTTACTCCCATTAAGTTAACAGTACCCACTAGCCAGCGCCGATGCAGTTATCAGATCTGTTCATTCTTAAATCTTATATATTAACACATGATAAAGTCTTTCATTGGATACTCGTGTGTGTCCTGTCCTTGCTTGTTAATAGGCATTTTCATATAGGTCGTAGGTATGTGTGTTATCTAATTAATGATATGTTAAAACATTTCTTCTGGTCTGAGGTTTTTAAATCCCTTAATCCAATTGCCAAAGAAGCGTACTATCTGTATAACTTTTATTTATATCAATAGTTTATAACATTATCACCGGGTATACATTTTTGTAACTGAGCTCGTTAACTTACAAAGGCATTGTATTAACACAAATGCAAATGCATTTGTTTTCGTAAGCGTTATATAACGACTTGCAATATTATAATTTTTTTTTATCTTAAGGATAATTAATCATGTCTTAATTCTTTTACTCAAAGTATAATTGTCCTTACTAAACAGTAGTAGGACTATTTTTGCATTCGCCTATTGAGTTTATTTAATAGGAAATGGGTGCGTCTCGGTAGGTAAATGCCAGATTTTTTATTAAGTTTGTTGATCTATGACTTTAAGCATAACAATAGCCTCAACCTCAAACCAAATCTAAATATTATTCTAAATTTGTCGGAACATTTGAACTATAAATCATTACCTGACCTTCCTTAAACTCGCTGCTAAGTTGTCTTCTAATTCGCTATCATTGGCTATGGTCGGCCGAGCCAACTTATCGATCTATCACTTTCTCGCCTCGATATCAAACAGGTGATTGTTTATGAACATGTAATTGGATGTTGGAACGTTTGACCCGTGTAATTACGGCGCGCGCTAATCGCCGCCCGCGCACTTCGCCACGTGCGTTGCTGACTGACAGCTGTACCCCCACCTATATAGTTCACACTCACCTTGCGATTATCGCCTTTATATCTACAGGAATAGAGATCACGATTTTGAGAATGACTTGTCGCGAAAATTTTTTTTTTTTGGGGAAATGGTGTCAGCCCTCCACTGACCGGTAATTAGTTCAGTTTTTGCTGTTTTACCCCTTTTACGTTATTCTGAGCTTCGTTGGCTTGTCTAATGTGTTTTAAAAATAGCTAAATGCCTAACCGATTCATTCTATGACTTGCCGTTTAAAATGAATGAATTAAGTTTAGATATCAAAGTTTTCTAGGCATTACTTCATAATTTGTGAATTATTTACGTAATTCCGTCCTACACTTTTACCTTATCCTTGTTTGAAGACATACTGTCACTCCTTAAACATTACCTACTATGAGTATTAGGTACCTAATACGACACTGACCATTGATTGATATAATGTAGGTACCTATACCTACCAATATTGAGTAATATAAACTTAGCTGAATTGGTGAAATTGAATCATCTTCTTTATACAGAATATTATTAACTAAAACGGGAGAGATGGTAGGTAATTTTCAAATAAATATAGGCGGTTAAGCCCCATTATGTTAATTGTAATTAACTAATTACATTGACGAAGTAAAGGCTTTCTGTTGCGTCACTCGTTCATGTGTAGCATTCGGCGGTTTCCCCCAGAAAATACTTACGCCAAGCCTACTCGTATGCTATCGATGGTGTGACTACAGTACAGTACCTATAGGGTATATTCGGTTTTTCTTATGGCAAAATGGATTCATAAGTTATCATTTGGGATGGCTAATGCAGTGAAGTCATCAGTAGACACTAGGCATGGCATTTGGATTGTGTATTCTTGCAATGATAGGGTACATATATACAGTCAACTACAACGAGATGTATCCAAGTTTTCATCTTATGGCATTTGCGAGGAAGTTCGAAAATGGATAGGTACTTATTTATTTATTTCAAAAATGGTAGGGACACAACAGTATACACCAAAGCACTGCGAACCATCAAACATTCAAAAGAATACAATATACATAAAACTTAAACACTAATAATTTAATTTAGGCGAGGTAACTGCTTGGCTCCGTTGCGTCGTCTGATCAGGCGTAGCATTCGCCAGGTTGCCCCAGAACTGCCAAAACACGACCCCCTTCGGCCAGAAGTCTGCGCTGACGATGATCCGCATCACACGCCGGTGTGCAAGGGGGATTGGGATAGCCCTATCCCGCGCATACACGCGCATAGCGTTGTCTCACTCACACGCCGGAGTGCAGTGCGACCCACCCGCGGCGCACCCAGTGTGGCATCCCGCTAATTAATCAGAAATACATATATATGCTGCCTCTTATTGGTCCTTGTTGGAAAACCGCATCGTTTAATTAAGTGGTCAGGCTAAATATTTGGTTGCTTGTAGTGATAGCGGATGATTTCATATCGCGTGTGGCTGTCTCGCATCTTGACGGCTATCCTAATTAATCGGATTTGTGTCTTATACTATACTGGGACATGGGACATACCTACACATACTGTATAGTGTTGTGGGGCGATCAGTCTAAACATTTGGTCGGAAACAAGAAACAACCCTGCAGTGTTAGCACTAACAGCGATAATTTCCTGGCGGGTGCGGTTGTTTCGCGTCTCGACGGCTATCCTAATTAATTAGGTAGATTCGTGCCTTGATTATACTTCTAGACATACTGTATCGCCTGTAGCCTCTAGTTCATGCGAAATATAGTTATTCTTATTTGTAGTCGAATGGTCCATTTTGGCTAGGCTATTTTTTTGAAAGTTCTCTTTCCTACATTTTCTTTCCAACATGAGTATTTTATGTGATTTCTACTGAGAATCGCGAGCTTTTTCGATTCTAATAGGAGAAAAAAATACCCAATATTTCCATACATTTTCCAAACTTTCCATTCCGTTACCGCCATACAAAGACAATCAAAAATGGTAACGAAATTGAAAAAAAATTGGGACATTGATTTTCTTTAAAAAAAACGGTCCACCTACTAAAACGTTTGGTTGGGAGCGGCCCTGCAGTGATAGCGGATGATTTCATATCGCGTGCGCTGTCTCGCGTCTCGACGGCTATCCTAATTAATCGGCGTCTGCGCCGCGCCACGCCGCTTAACGATAAGCACCTGTCACTACCGTGGCAGTAACCAAACGGCAGAGTAACAGCTTAAACTAAGTACATGCTCTCTGCGGAAAGTAACGGCTTTAGCGGCGACTGTAGTAAACTGCACTCGCAAAGTCGCAACACATTTATATTCGACTGCAACTCTGTATCGTTTCTTTATTCTTCTACACGACTTGCTCTCACGTGCCTCATGTTTTCGAAAGTAAACCACATGTCCAATTATTGTCTTTAATTTCGTCGCCATTATTAGCCGATGAAAATTATTCATTTAAGACAGAACAAGTTTTCAAGTAGTGCAACTGGTTATATGCCAAGATAAGATGAAACGGTTCTCATTTTCAGTAAATTAACTTTCAATTGTGTCATATTGCAGTAGTGTGTAACGTAAGTACAGTCAGCTGCAGAGTAAAGTGACCCCTAGCATAGAAAGTTTTTATGCAGGGGGTTGGGTCTTGCAGCTGACTGTACATTTGAAGGCTCTAATCCAACAAATATATTGAATTCATTGCGATATTCTATTCCAATTACCTACCAATTAATCGCAATAAGTGCATAATTATACAAAAACGTTTATTATACAAATCACAAGAATCTATCATATTCAGAATTTACGTTATTCATTGCCCTAGTAAAGGAATTAACAGTAAACATATGGGATATCGCACGTGTAATGTATATATTACTTGACGAGCGCGGACCTTCTGTCGACACGCCCCAATTATGCAAGTGAGACACCAAAACCTTAAACCTCTATTTTAGACTTTCTTGAAAAGTGTTAAAGTTCAAATTGAAGTAACCTAAATAGCTGATTCAGTGCATTCTAATCTTAAAGCTGCCAAGTGTAACTCGAAGTATGGTTAACGCATGTTACGATACGAAGCTGACCGAATTATCTCTTTAGCAGCGCGATTGCATCGAGATTTGTGAATGGAATTCTCGCGATGCGAAAAGCGTACGGTGCAACATTCTTTGATACAGATATAAATAATGGATAATATTTACAAGGAAATGTAACGCTGTATAAATAAAGCTGAAGGTAACGGTAATTAATATAAAACGGTTTTTACCTTGCAAATATGCCAATAGAAACCTATTTTAACCGCTACTGTAACCGCCACTTGCACCATGTTAGTTGGCTAACCAACTAACCCGGATTTAAGCGGATTCTTCTCCTTCTGTTAAATAATGGCGTCTGTCCGAGTATTGGACATTTTTGCCAATGTCAAGTATTAGCAATATGTCATATAAATAGTATATTGCCACTTGGGCGACGTTGTTCGGTAATTGGCCTCGCAATTTGTTAAGTGTATAGCATAAGACGTAACAAATAATTTCTCAGGGGGCCGAGATCCTGGGACAACCAGGTAATTACTAAATAACGGTTCCACGCGTTTAAGGATTCATTCTTCATTATCATTAGCTGCACACTTCTTCGCTAGTTTCCTGCACAATAATCTGTAAATAATACACATTAAACAACTACTTATTAGCAGCCCAAATACAAAAAACTATTCCAGAGACGCCTTCGCCATCTTAAGTATCAACCGAAAGTCTCTGGAATTAAGCGTTTTTAAGTATGGATTTTGACAGCTAACTCCGCTTGGTTACCCTAGTTAGCGCAAGTGGCCCTCAGAATGCAAAGACATCCGTATCTGGTTAATCTGGTTAGACTTACTAGACATGAAATCAAATCCTTGCCCATCCCTTAGTGTATTTGCAAAAGCGTTATTTAAATGCTGATAAAAACTGAATACATCGTAACTATAACATCGTTGTTGATGACAATTAATTATGACCTGTTTTATATTGGTCAGAAACAGAAATAGTAACGAGTTGAGAATTCTCAAACAAAACAGATAAAATCGGCCTGTTTAATTAAATCGCGTCATCAAAATAACAAAGGTTTGTAACGCCAACCTTAAAACCACAACTAAGGAGGTGCGGAGACAATTTGGACGCAGCGAACACGTTTACGAGATCTTTGTTCGCGGGCACAGATCACTAATCCAGTAGTAGATGGAGCAAATATGAAAAATGAGATTCGGGCTCACCACGCAGTGGCATAAGTGCCAGTAAAATTTATAACTGCAGGTGCTTATTTTCTTTCCACCTACGACTTCAATTCAAGCTCACAGATTTGACGAGTGTAAGTAGAAAATATTTAATGTCAAATAAATATTAAAATACATCAACATGCTCTACAAATACAATATGGGAATAGCATAAAATGGCCTGCGCTTCTATTAAATAAGTAGGTTTTCATTTTTCATTCATTACCCATAAACGCCTGAAATGGAAAAAGCAGTTGTTAATAGCTTCTCCTTATCTTTAATTTTAACACTAGGCTCGCTAGATTGTATAAGTAGGGGTTTAGCAGTTTTAAGAATTTAAGGGTTAAAAAATCACGTACCTACATTTTTTACAATTCTACTTGAAAATTATTTACATAATACGATTCAACGCAGAGTCTATATAGGATGAAATCTTCGTGTCGGTTACATAAGACGGCCCACTCAGGAGCGTTCTGGCCACTATTTATATGCAGTTTCCATTCCCGGCCGCCGTGACACATATTACTTACTCCAGTGAGTGAGTAAGGGTGGCTAAAGATATTCCTAGCGTTCTAGACGCTGGACCTAGATCGTGAAGTTTTAGTTTGTTTAATATTGTGTTTCTATGGAGGACGAAAGTTACAAGAGTTGACCCTCGTCCAACCACTACCAGGCTGTCTTTTTTAAGTCATCGATCCACCTAGTAGGGGGGCGTCGTACACTGTGCGCGGTGCTGTTTATTTACCTAAAACATATTATTAGAGGGTAACTCATATAAAATATGATCTCTACATTTTCTAAGTCTAGCTACAATTTAAACCACAAACACAAAAAATGGCTTGAGGCACTCGCTAAAATACAGGCCTGTATCAAAAACATGTGTATACTTAATTAAATTTTGTTGTTATGTTTATCTTTTCAGGAAATCTGCTTTAAATCCACTTACCTACCTACAATTGTTTTATCAATCTTGATACTCAGAATGGGGTTCCATATATTCCCCTTGATAATTTTAGACAGTGACGGATAACGTTAGTTAAATAACAGTCGCCCACAAATAATAAAACCAACAAAATGTCATCGTAGAGCAGTAAATCACGACCTGTTAAAAGATAGTGGTTTTTATGACACTTTTAGTCCTATTAGTAGGTTGTTTGCGAGGCACTGACGACGGCCTTGTTTTCCCTTAATTCTGGCTTAGTACCACGAAAATCGAACGATTTAAAATTTGTATCTCCCTCCGTCACACTTGCTTACTGGAGTGTATTACAAAAGGTTAATTGTACGTGTGTCATCAGTGTTATCACTAACAAGGGATTTTGAAAAATTCAATTCGTAAAAGAACTTATTAATATTCTCAACCCTTTCTGCACAAACATATAAAGAAAAAGACTCCCAGCTTTATCAAGGCCTAGTTTCCCCCTGAAAATTAGACGTCCAGGTAACAATCGCCGTTGTTGATGCTTGCTTAAAATCAGGATTGTGTGATTGACGTGTTGAAGGATTACAACACGTGAAGTAAAGATGCAGATAGATTGCAACTATCAGTTTCCAAGGTTAAAAAAACCCGCTAATGCGCATAGAAGAGATGAGAAACGAAGGAGGCGAGGTTTACGATGGCACTGTGGAGACGAGACCTTGTTTTCCTTAATGCTGGTTCAGCGAAGAATGTAACAGAGGCGTTGTTTTTAAGACGCTCTGTTTAATCATCCACCCACACGCGCCGGCGCATCACGAGATTTCCTTAGGCAAGTACAGGAAAAGCCATTAAGATTTTAAACGCCATCAACACTTTAGTAAACAACCTCCTACGTTCTCTCAGTACAGCTCTAAAGGTTTTCTGGAATCTCCCTTAAAGGAGTAAGTTAGCTTTTGTTTTTTTTTCGACGTCTAGCTATTGACATTCGGACGAACGGAATTAACTGAAAGGCTTAAACTGATATAAGGCCATTTTGAAGAAAGATGATCCCGACGGCAAGCTCATTAGGCAGACGGATAAATGTACCCATGATTATAAATATTACCTATATTATCGGTCAAAAAATATGTTGTTTATAGCAGTTTTATTCTGTTTTTTAGTATTTGTAGTTATAGCGGCAGCAGAAAATAAATACATCATCTGTGAAAATTTTAACTGTCTAACTATCACGGTTCATGTGAATCATGTGATACAGTCTGGTGACAAACGGACGGGGGGACGGACAGCAGAGTCTAGCGCAAATGTCCTTACCATCCGGATTCCGGATGCTATTTAAAACGTAAGCATGCTAGTGAAAATGCCTACTAGGTACTACGACATCGGCCAATTTAAACACAGCAAACTTATAAAAGTATTCGGACAATTTTAATTGCTACCATTGCTTGAGTGTCAGTCAACTAACCCACCTAAGAAAAGAGTTCCTTACAATTTAGACGTTCAACCTTAGATTTTGATCCATGGGGTCCCAGCGCACGCAAGTTTTTCGTAGAAATCGTGAAACGTCTGGTTGATGTTACTGGTGACCGAAGAGCTTCCTCGCATAACGTATCAGCATTGCGATACAACGAGGAAATGCCGCCAGCATCCTAGGTACAGTGCCTCAAGGACCTATTTTAGATTTAAGGTAGGTAGAGGTAGGTAGCAAGGTAAGTAGGTAAGTTACAGTTACTGTATATATTTTGAAAATAAATGTTTTACCTTAGATTAAATAGCTCAATTTTAGTAAAATCGGGCCTAATCAGATTCGCAAGCCGGAGTATGTAAGGATTTGTATTTTCCGCCCAAGACGGAGATCTATTTATGCACCGAGCTGAAAGGTCGGGTTATGCGAATCGTGTCGCGCATAAGAATGGAATGTTTGCGTAGATGAGTTACAAACAATGCAATACCGGGTACTGCCTACATGCAGAGTTATACACAATAACACATTAACGTTGTGATTTCGGGTTAGTATCAGATCAACAGGAAAACAGTAATTGGTTGTAAGCGGCACTTGTGACGGGTTCAGATTGGGTTGTTATGAATTGTCGCGTTAACACTTTTCATCTCTCGATATTTGTTTGTGCAGATAGTTGGAAGTTTATTTTTATAAGTCCTGCAGTCGTTAAATACATATTTTTAAATAAATAATCAAACATTCAATCGATTCTTATAGGATTATGGCAAATCTTCGCTTCGCTTCCATTATGGAAAGTGGGAGCTGTAGAAAATGTGCTAAAGCCGGTGGCAGTTAAGTTCTACTTACTAATTGGAGAATGCTTTGGTTAACCGATTTTGTATAAAAAAACTGCGGTTTCGGTTAAAGACCGTGTTTTTTCCATACTAAAAATTACCGATTGCACTCCCTATTCCTAATCTTAGCATTCCTAGCATTAACTCTATTTGTCATCAGCTTGTAGTGATGCTGCTTGAGCGTCTAATAACCATCAAAATTGCAATGTGTCCTGCATTTGTTAGGTTGTTTTAATACTGTTCATGCATGAACATTATGGAGACATTACCTTGTTGCGTACGTGATATTGTCTCGTTCGATGTTGAGACAGTATTCGACAGTTTATGGGTGCAGTTAAATATACCCGTCTCGGTTTGTCGTCACAAATAGAATTTTGGCACTGACTGTCCGTGGTTGTGTAATTCACATATAAACCACTTGTTGAATTTGAACTGTCTACATATCGTTAATATATATTCTATAATATTATTAATCTTTATTTCTCGCTGACTATTTAAATATGCTGGAGACCGTTTTAAATTAAAATTCATAACTTTAAAATTAATACTTATTATTTATTATTCATGTATAAAGGCCGTATACATCTATCTATCTATCTATCTATACAATACTGCTTTTTGCGGCTGTTTATAGTGCTGCATACGTACATGAAAAAATGTTTACATAAAATTAACACTATTTGAGCTTTATCGACAACGTGGGCGAGTAATTAGTCTTCTCGTCCTCATTTTGTATGTGCACCTTGACCTCGTTGGTGTTTATGATGTGTCTATCTCCTATTATTCAGTTTATACTGTTTTTAACTGAGTCGTTAAAAAAAATACATTTTACTTCCTTGCCGTACATTTGAAACAATAGCTGCTAGGCTAGCATAACAGACTTGTTAGGCATAACAGCCGCAGGCGCGTGACATGTAGACGTGCGAGAAATTATATATTCCTCTCATCTGTCTAGTCGGGAGTTTAAGACTGATAACCGCCTATTGCGCTGTGATTTTTGCCCATGTGAAATGTTGCCCAGTTGTACCTATTAACACATTTTGTGTCTAATATTTCTTGTCTGGACATTTTCCTAAGGACAAAATGTAATTCGAAGCGCGAATAGTCAGTGGTGACCGTGGTTAACTGCCAAATGCATTACCGATAATGCCATAAAGTTGCGAGTACATCACGAACATGTTGGCGTCCAAACATGTATTAGGTATTATGATAAACGAGGGGGTGTCGTCGCATGCGATTAGCGCAAGGTACGTGAGCCGCGTCGGCCATGCGAACCATATTACCGATATCTAACGACAGCATCTTGGACCCGTGTCAACACGCCTCTGACAAACCACTTTCAGTTTCTAAACCCGCTACATTATAAGCCGAATCAACGTATACACCGTTAATTCATTAAATTTCTGGCGCGGCCTAAGCATATTAATCACAAGAGTTCGCTGGCTCCTCAACATTTTATACCAAAGATAGTTTTGTATTTAGGGCAGTTTCTGTGACACCTATCAACTAAGTGGCATTTAGACATATTTCGGCCGTCTTTCAAAATAGTTCTGTGAAATAGTTGCTGTGATTTTAACATGAAACAAATTTTTCACTCTATTATGGCGGGAGGAAAGAATTTGTTATTTCACTTCTTACGAAAAATGCAAGCAAACATTTTATAAATGTTTTCTTTCACGCTTTCTAAATATTGTATCGGACATAGGTACGTAGACTCAACTTTAATTTTTACTTTGATATAAGTTTTGACAAATCCAAACTTTCCTCTTTCCAAACATTGCTCGCATACATTTTTGCGGCACTAGTGCACTTCTCACGTCATGAGTTAGTGCCGTCGTTAAGTGGTAGTTGACTCACTCAGCTGTCAGCTGAGTGACAAACGTATATACGATACGAGATTGGCGATAAATATAGTTTTATTGCGGAAAAACTACTTTAGACTAGCCCGATATACCAGCTAAATACAAAATAGAAATGTGTCCAACTGTTAGCGCGAGACAATCAGATTGTTGAAACGTTTTTGTTTATTGTTAACGTTTTATTTTAACAACACGTTCGGATACACGAGGGCGTTGCGCATGGGATTTCATAAGTCTGTTAAATTAATGTGATGCCACTCGAGAGACATCCATGCTATGCATCCCCAAATACATTCTAAAAAAATAAAGAGTGCCTTGGACGTACGCCATTAGAAGCTTTTACGTAAACTTTTCAGCGCGGCATGGTTGCAACAGTCTTCAGTCTCGAAACAATTTATTTCTTAATTTTACGACTTTGTTAGTGCTTGAAAAAACTTTAACTGTATTTATGAGGAAACTGTCTAGATTTAATATGAAAATGACAATATTTAGGTAACTGAAACAGGGAGTTTATCCTTGGCGTACGTTTTAAGTTTTTGACGTCAATGTTTTAAATGCAAGAGGTGCGCACGCGTTTCATGCATGATTCACTGCACTAGTTTCTAGCCAATTTATAGATTTTTTCTTAGACTTTATGGACTAGTATTTCTATCTTTATGCCCATCTTTTGAATTTTGTACATACATTAGTCACAAAAGGCTTGACCTACATAGCGTTCAGCGCGTTTTTCACTGCAGTAAATAAAATTTTCCTAACCCAATTAAAGTATAAAGGCTACCTACAACTGTGTAAATATACTTAAACGAACTTACATATTATGCCGGAAACTTTGACTGAATCATACACCAAATGAATCCTTCATCTTCAACAGGAATATGTTTCTAAATATAGGTGTATTCTTACATATTGGGTAATAAATTAAAAAGTCCCGGTTAGCAACACCCGCGGTACAGATAATCATAATAGTAAACATCCGCACAATACGTGCTTGCGCAAAGCATGCAGTTTCGAGGCATTTCTGCCATGTATCGGCAGTGTTTACGTTCTGCGACCCTGGACGACGGCAAAAATAACCTTTCTTATACAATATTCGCTGGCGAGCCGTTAGAGCCGAGCATGCAGCTAGGCAGTTCCGAGTGATTCGAGCCGCCCATTGAGGAGCATATCTTCAGTAACTACTACGCAAAAATCATACAATTTTGCACCTTATTGTAATCTCATATGGTAAGTAGTTGAATGTATGTTCAATTGTAAATACTGAATATCCTTAGTGTTTCTGTGGTACTGACATAATTGTTGCGGGGCATGACAGACCGACTCGGAACTTGAGTGCTGCGAACGATTTCTTATTGCATAATCTAATCTGAGGGAGCTGCTAAATTTGAATTCTTCGTAGAACGTAGAAACGTAGGTATTCTACCAGAATTTTTACAACACATTCAATCCAAAGCTAGGACTGGTGGGGCCGCAAAATAAGCACAAATGAGGCAAAGCGACTTGTTCTTCTAAGATTGAAATACATATGAATAACCTGCCTCAACCTATACGTTTATTTCTTGAATGACACGAAATGCATTACATTCATAATATTATATTTGACGTCAAACACTATTCTGATACACCTTTAATCTGAAAAATATTCTTGTACTGGTATTTTATAACGACATCGAAGACAACTCTATGTTCCGCGTTTAATTTCTTTTGCATTTTATTACTTGTGACGCGTGTTTAGAAATAGTCAGAGATTCAACTAAAAATGAAATACTCTCGTCAGATTTAGTTGTATAGAATACGAGAATAGAGTATACTCTTTATCTACAAATTTAATTAAGGTAATGAGCATTTCTTAAACGACAGTTAATGCAACTATTTTAGAATATGCAAACTTGTCAGCGTCATTATCATGAAGGATTCATGAACTTTCATTAATATCATTACGATCCTTAATAATTCAATTTTTTTTTCAAAATGCTCTAAACGATCTTGGTCCTTTGAGAAAGTATTTAGTTCAATGGAGGGAATATTCGATTTAGGTATATTTTGTTGCTGTATTCAAATGCTTTGTGAGATATATAAGGTTTTTGTATATTAGACTATACAAAAATAAGACTATAGAACATTGTTAAGTACAACAGATGTCAGGTCAGTCATAATCCTCGTTTTGGCAAACTCCCGCGCCGGTCGTCACGGCGTCCATAACTCACGCTTGAGGATAATTTGCTTGGAAATAGATAGACGCCGAATTGTTGCCAATCGGCCGTCTTTGCTTGTGGAGTTATGTGTGTATTATTCGCATCGATTAATTTTATCACCTGGAACTGCTTGTTTCGTTCAAACGTGGACAGGTAATAAAAGTTGAAGCCGTTGTGCTGTGACTTAGATTTTATAGCATCAAACGTGTAGTGCATTAAATGAGCCCCGAATGTCACAACCCAACAAAAAATGATAAAATATTACAGAATTTTCCGATTAGTCTTGACGAATTTCTACGCTGTGACTCGTCACGTCTGACGTACTAATCATCGTCTTGATAGGGTGTCATACAGCTCAAACGAGTTGTCACTTAGAAGTAAACATTTTTTGCAGTGGCGAGGGACACTTAATACTCTTATACAACTTTATCACTGACTCTGGTTTGTTTACATTTTTTCCCATTTCTATTGAAAACCATAACAACTAAAGTCGAGTGCTTGCATTTAAATGAAAAGATCAGTTTTGGGAGTGATTGATTGTTTTAAAATTGGTTTGTTAACCAAATACAGGTAGATGTTTAATGACAAATTGTTATTTTAATCCACATTTAATGCCATTTTAATTTTGGTTCATAAAAACAATAAACGTGCAATAATGTAGAGAGGTAGGTACATAATTAATATTTAAGAGACAGTTTCCTTTTAAGTCCGAGAAATATGCCTATCCTGCTAACAGTGCAGCATAAATTATTAATAGCCATTATATATGACTGCTCAAATATAATTATCTAATTATATATTTAGAAATATTAATAAGCATGAAACCCACGTTAGAAAAACAAATGTGTCACTTCATTAAATCTGTTGGATTTATTTTTGGACACGTGCATAAAAGCTTTCTCATAGCAATTACACCTGCTAATAAATATTATCCGTATTACACCGACCTACGTATTAGTTTCATGATTTATTCGATGTATTTGCCAACCTAATTTGAAGCTTATCGTTTTAATTTTATACAAATGCAGTTCGTAATAACTACATTAACGGAGGGGTTGATGTTAACATTAAACGTGGTACAGACAATTGTCACCCCAATCAGAAAACCGGCACACTTTTGGTTCAAACAGATTTTAACAGTTTGTCGATGTCTACTAGAGTAGAGTCAAAGTTAGTTACCTCTTCCAGGAAAACGACCTGTTAAACTTAAAAGTGTTATTTTAAACGTCAGACTTAACACGTTTACGGTCACGTTCATTGATCACAAAAGTTTAATTGAATAGAGAGAGGTATATAGAGGGAATAGCTGGTGGTGACCCATTTTAGAATTATTCCTGAAAATACGAATGTTTTTAATATAATAACATGTATAGGAACTTAGGCATAGAAATACAAATAAACATTTGTGAGACCAGGTTAGTCACGTTTCAGATACCAACCGCAAAATGTGATCTCATTGGTTTACTTACATTAATGATATGCACCTGCAATAAATAATGTAAGGGGATTCCAAATTATATCAATATCACTTGATTGAACGCGCCCAGTGCCAAGTAAACAGCGTTACTCGCAATTAATTGAAATCACTATGAATGCGTTCTGTACGCATAATTTATATTTTATGAAATATGCAATATAGCTGCATGGTACTCGAGGCACTCTAGACAAGTTAATTCTGTATGATTGAGTCAGGCGAAACCAGCTTGCGTAATATTACGCCCATTCATGGCGTATCGTCGCCAAAACGTGAATATTTGTCGTGCCAAGCAACCCGCGTATCCGCGCGCTCAGGGGTGTCCACTTTCTGAGGCGGTGGTCGTTGTTGTTTGATTCTGGTTTTAACCATGCTTTTCCAAGTTCGGTTGTATTAGTTATTTTTTCATTTTGTTGATTCGGACGAATCAGAAGTACCTAACAAAACAAATACCTACATTTTAGATCGCTAAACCTCTTCTTCTTCCTAGCGTTTCCCAGGCTTATGCCACGACTCGTGTAGGAAGCCTGGGGTCCGCTTTGGCAAGTAATCCCAAGATTTGGCGTAGCCACTAGTTTTACGAAAGCGACTGCCATCTGACCTTCTAAAGTTCTAACCCAGAGGGTAAACTAGGGCTTATTGAGATTAGTCCGGTTTCCTCACGATGTTTTCCTTCACTGAAAAGTGATTGATAAATATCAAATGATATTTCGTACGTAAGTTCCAAAAATTTTAACCCGCGACCTTTGGATTGAAAGTCGCACGCTCTTACCGCTGGGCCAACTAACGCTTTAACTGAGATCGCTAAAACTAACCAACTTATTTATCTAACAAATAAAGGAAACGGGACTAGATAATGTATTTAGACTTTGTAGACTTAATTAACTACGTAATGTTTCATCTAATGCATTGTATCCCTTGCGTCTGAAAGAATGATTTTTAAATCAAGAGTTTATTTAAAAAAACTTCTGTATATTTTTATATTGTTTTATTTTAATTTAAGTTGTATAACGTAAACGGGGGTCAAACGATAGATATCAGACAGTTGGGCGGCGATTCCAATTCAGCACGATTTTAGTTTATGGAATTTTGTCGTTACGGACACCCTGTGAATAATTCGCGATATATTTACATTATTTTGCCAATCCACGTGCCGCCGGAAATGCCGGGTTTGTTTAGCTTGCACATTTATTTCTGTCTGGCGGTGTCATCTGAGGGCGTCATCCTCTGACTCCCTGGTGTTGGGCGCGCTTGGCGCTTGCAGACCATTTCGCAACCAACGTGCTACGCCCGACGCCGATGGAAATACAGGGCACTGGGTTTGCGAAACTGACTCGTACATTGTAGCCACGTTGACCGGTGTCCACATTGTGTATCTGCCTAAGTGGGTAAAAACTGGGTTCATGGTAACTCGACATAAAGTCATAATTTTCAAGTTTCACTTAGAATTCATCATTGCACTTTTGTACATTTCATAAATGCTTTGAAAGACTTAAACCAATATCCAGAAATCAAGCTTATTATTACATTATGAAAAAGAAGTTAAATCAGTACGTTCATTTTTTGCGGCGATCTTATCAAATGATGCCGACAAACATGCTGTTAAACTCTAAATAAAAATAAATAAATATATATACGAAAAATAAATAAATACATATATATACGACCTAGTCCCACAGTAAGCTCAATAAGTAATAATAAATATTTCACTTATATGTGGACATTAAGTTATTAGAGTCATCATTAAGTATTAAAGTATGTTTATGGCAAAACGGAGCGGAGCCGAACTAATTGTAGATACTTACTAACATACGAGTACGTAGTCATTTCTTATTTGATGCATAATGTTTTTTCAATGACTGGCGCGTTGGCGACACCACGACGAAGGTCATTTACTATGAAATCATTCCCGAATTTGCGAAAAAAATGTTCCAGAGAAAACGAATAGGTAATAAATAATATAATGTATAATAAATCTAAAATAGGTCCTTGAGGCCTCGTACCTAAGATGCTGGATGCTGATGTATTTTTTCATTACGTTTTAATTAGTAGGTATCACACATTGGAAAACGGCTGAAATCTGTAGAAGAAACCTATATAGACGGTGAATAAATAACAGACTAGCCTGGTATATTACTGTGCATACAAAGTTAATTGGAGCTTCTTACTTTGTAGCTACATCAAAACGACTCGTTTAAATATCAGTAATGCACACACCTGTCTCGCGAACACGTCCAAAATCAACAAGGTATTACGCTCGGCTACTGTAATAAAATAGTTTAATGTGCGACATACGTGTAGCTTGTGACGTATTTTGGATTAATAGCTACTTGCGCCTCGTATTAATGTAGGTTAGGTTAATTTTTCACAAATAAATATGAGATAGGAAATATGCAATTAGCGTTTATGACAGTGAAATTTGGACATTCCAATTTAATCGATAATTCCATAAGTAGTTACTTACTGAATAAATTACAAACCGTTAAGTATTTGGAAGCTAATTTACTGGTATAATTAAGTAGAGGTACAGACTGGCTCGGTTTTCGTAAAAATCGGTATGAATTAAGCTTTTTTTACCTTGATGGCCGAAAATGAGCATGTTTCCTTGTTGCAAGCTTTTATTTAACTTGTATGTTTGTTCGTTTGTTGATAAGTTCAAATTGTGCAAGCTTCCCGTTATTCGTAGTACTACATGTTTGTGCAGTTTCGATACCAATACAATGTTAAAGTACAGTCAGCGATAAAAACTTGTACCAAAAATTAAATTATTGAAAAAACTTAGGTATTATTTTGGCATATTTAGTTGCTTTGACGGACATATTTTTCCTTATTCTAATGAGATTTATAGACTTATTAGCATATAGCCTTACACGTATAAATGTGACATACTTATCTTAACACATCGGCATCCTCCATTTGACCATATTGTCTTATCTACGACTAGCTTGTAAAGGAATTATGTCACATCTGAAGCCAAGCGGGCCTGGTAGATTAGTCGGATGTCAGACTCATCGGACAAAATGCCAACTTGGGTCGCGAAATGTACATTAGTTAGGCTGGCTATTGCGTTCCTTGGTACACCGCCAGAACGGTCGATCCTTTTGGCTTGTCGATACGGTGATCGCGGTGCGCCGTCGCTCTAAAATAATTGTCAGTTCAGAGATTAACGAACTTCTGCCGCCTGACCTATAAAGCGATACAGGTAAATCGTAGGTGAGCATGTGATTTGTATGTCATTGTTAAACTAATTTAGAGGTACGTTCATGTTTGAAATATATTAACGAGGTATTAGCATTACCGATGGTTATCGCAGGCTTCGCAAGCATTATTCTACTATCGGGATTTAAGCATACGGCCTTAAATAACAATCAAGCTTACTATGTATGACTCAATATCAATCAAGTACATTATTGCAACAATCATTCGAAGGGTTGTAATCATCAAGAATAATGAAATACTAAGGCCTTCGGCAACCGTTCACCCCGTAGGCGGCGTACAGCATTACATTGTATTGAAACTAGCTAGGAAAGTCTTGAATTAAAAAATAAAGTTAAGTTTCAAAAACGGAGTGTTAAAGTTTTTAAAGGGTCGGCAACGCGCTTGTAACACCCCTGGAGTTGCAGGCGTTCATAGGCTACGGTGACCGCTTACCATCAGGCGGGCCGTATGCTTGTTTGTCACCGTCGTAGTATTAAAAAAAAATTATACATGATAAAAATTACAAACTCCCACCAAACCCTACGTTGTTTTTAAAGTCCTACAATTAGCAGCATGCTTTTCGGTTTAGTAAGCGCGTGAAAATAACTTTAGGGCTCATCTGCGCAGACAACCGCGATGCGCGTGGGCAGATGTGCCGGCGCTAGTCTTGCTTGTTTACCGCGCATTGTCTATTTGCGTGCTGTCAGTTGACAATTATATAGTCGTGGGTACTGGACACGGGAAACCGATAATCAATTTTGCTGTTAGAAATTATGCAAGTAAACAGTTTAACTTGTTTATGAAAAAAGTGTTTATTACTGTGACCCACATGTCTGACTCTGAATGCTCAACTTTATCGCAGTAGAGTTGACTTGAATGTAGGTTTAAGGCTTCTCAGTGCGTACGTTTAGAGATTGTCACTATCTATTGCTTTAGAACTCAGGTACCGCAACATTTAGAATATAATTTTAAATTACCAGATATTGCTTTATTGAATCCAATTTAAATAAATATAGCTAACTACAAACAATTGGACACACTGATTAACAAGTGAGGAATGTTATTATGTTGTCAATAATCGATAACAAAACGACAGCACAATTGTGCATGAGCTGAACCAATGAAACAGTGTTGCTGAATAATAATGATCTTTTCATAACAGAAGAGTTTAATAAGACTAATGAATTTGTAATTTTAAAAGTGTATGAGTAGGTAAAAACATTGCTACTTACATCTATATATGTTATATGTATTGACTAAGGTACAATCATATAAATATCCTTAGCATCCAGCATCCACCATAGAGGAAAGCATCATTGAGCATTGTCGAAATATCAAACCAACCTCCTCTAGTAATATGCGCAGTCCATTGTTTGCGTAGCCTGCTGTAGCATTTTTTATAAAACTAATCCTTTAATATCCAGTATTATTTATGTTGCTAGTTGTTGAGTCTTATTTGTACCTATTAATTTTCTCTTTTATATTTGCAGGTAATTAACCTTCACGTTCCTCTTTTCTGACCGGCTAAATGTTTGGCAAAACCACAATAATCCTGGTAAGTCTGGGACAAACACTAATTAGTTACGCTCGAAATAAGACAACACGCGTATAACAATGGCAGCTACATAAATATAAACAACATAATGTGCTTGTTTTTAGTCAAAGGTATCACTTTGTCTTTTGTTGTTAAGGTTCAATTCTGAATTAATCTTTATCGAATGTCATATTTAGTGTCAGCTTTATCGACAACCGACATAGTGGAACCTTTTTCTAAAATCAATCACATATTATTAGTATCGTCTCCTTTAGCTTCGTCGTAACCTAAGACCGAAAGATGGGTACAGAATTACAGATCGATTAATGAAAGCTGGCACGGAAAGTCGAAATTAATGACACTTTCATACATTTTCCGCGCCAGCTTACGTGAATTGATTTGTACCAATAACATCATTCAAGAATCTTGTGAGCTGCCGAAGCTTAAAATAACAGATTAGTGTCTTGTGGTTGATAATTGATATACCTACTTAATTGTTGCTTATGCGATGGATGCCTAGCGTAGCGATGCGGCTTCCGAATCTGAGTTCGGTTCATGCCTCATGGGCTCGAACTCCGGTTTTTACAAATGAGTTTGTATACGTAATATCATTTGAAATTTACCAGTTTCCCATCGGTATAGTAACTCGGACTAATGTTAATAAGGCCAAGTTTTGTCTAAGGGCCATCCCTTCTCTTCTCATGTTGGTCGACTTTTGTAAAACCAGTGCTGTACATGTTTTTGTATTCATTTAATAAATACACGTCTTCACGTCCTTTACATATAACTGAGCTCTTCAAACTTACTTCAGAACATATCGACTAGGTACAGGAATAGCCGCGAAAAATTGAATTTGAAACGGAACGAATGTACGAAAACAGCTGGTAGGTTTTTTTAACTTCTCAATTTTGCAGCACGCTAACGTTCACGAAATGTAGAGCATTTAGATTTATCTAGCTAGTAAGCGCATTGGGCGCACGCCCACGTCTGCATTGCAAGCGTACAATTAAATGATCCATTACTTCCTTTCACATTTTAAGTATAGCCTTACATTGGTTTTTGAGCCTTTTAGCCTCAGTCTATTTTAATTTACTAAAGGTAAATAATAAATCCATACCAGTCGGTATGAGCCATGTTTCCAGGAGGCTTTAAGTTTATTTAAAGGTACCACTTTGTCGATTGGTGATAACTGTGATAAGGTACATTTCTAAATGAATCTTTATGACATTATCGGTTAGCGACTAAGTGGTCCTTTTTACTAAAATTATCACATTTAACCGTCGAGCACTAAACGCTCCACAAAGTCTACAATATGGTATCTTTTTAGCTTGAAAGCCATATAGGAAAGAGGAGATTCAACGTGAGCCTAACGCAAAATCAAATAGTTAATAGCATACCTAGATTGAAATTATAATCCATGGTGATTTTCAACAGATGCAATGCAATAAGAAAATTGACAACCGAAATGGAGGCTTTCAAATTAGAAATTAAGAATAATAAAACATCGCTCCATCTAAAAATTACATATACAGTACAATCATTTCCGTAAATAAATGTAGACTGCGGTTGGTCTAACGGTGTCGTTTAACGCGGGTTTTACTCGCATCTTAATAACGTATTATGATTATGATCCTCTTTAAATACATTTGACCGTAAACCCTTACTCTATTTTTTACTAAGTATTGCACGGCCTGTAACATATTTAAAAAAAACCTTCAGGTTTCGGCGGCTAACACGTGAAGGTGATGCTGCTGTTATTCTTTCAACTTTGTTACCGCCGATACCCGAAGTATCGCTCTAAAATACGAAGGTATAGTTTGAATCTTCCGAGGTGAATTTTACGGTTGGAGCCTTAATTCCTTTAAACAATGGCCCTTGTATTATGTTTACAGTATAGTTAAAAAGTAACTGAAGCATGTGAATGTAGGAGGACGACTACCCAAATGCCCAAAAACGGACTGAAACTAGACTCAGTAATAAAACTAAAAGTTTATTCTATATTTGGATAAAATCCACCTCTATTTTCATAGATCATATATTTTCACGTGGTGCGCAAAACACCTACGATAAAATTTTGTGTAAAATATTTTGGCGTATATTGTGGTGGCTTGTTTTTCGCGTCACAGAAATAGACTCGTCCACTACTCCGCTAAATAATAAGAAAAAACTCGGGATTGGCCGTGTACGAAATGACCATCCTCATCAATCAGCTGCTTGGAGCTAGTCCAAGATTTTTTCCACGTTTAGTTTGTTCAATTATTCGGCTAACTCTTGCTTGAAGCTTTCCTCATTTCGTCGCATAATATGTATGCGTCATTAGCTGCAGCCGCTTAAAGTTTTAGTTCGTAAATATGATTTTTATTGTACCTACTGCCGATACCGACTAGTACATTCGATATTACTGTTAAATATCAGAGTATTTAAGTGATATTTCATGTACTTCGTTTAAGATCGTTTTAAGGTTACTAGCGCATCGTCATCTTTGTCAATAAACAAACTGACTCCGCCCAGTGGATTAGTAACCTGTGACTATTGCTAGTTATTTCTGACATTGTTGACGGACGCTAATGGTATTTCTGTACTTTCGTCGTCGTGAAAAGTTCTCAGTGAGTCTCGAATGAAGTGTTCACGACACCTTTACGCAATTCCTGTCTCACACCCCGGCGGTTGCCAACAGCTACGTCACGCGTCGCGTCGCCATACTCCGGTCGGAGTAAAGTGTTCTTGTACGCATTCAACTTTCAGACCTTTTTTCTGTCAGATGATTTGTACTTACGACTTTATGAAAACGCAGCCCAGGTAGACAGGGTATGGTGACCTAGTTAATGGCTAATGGTCCATGGCACTGGTAATTGTTTCGACAATAATAGATGAAGGTTATGATTGATTTACCTGCAAGAGCACAAATGCAACTAATGCAAGGCTCCAAATGTAAACGACCTATCTGTAGGTAATCTACTTGATTAAAAAAAGAGTGGTCTCTTCCAGGATGTTGATCTTGTTTTGGCTTTATTTATACGTGATCAGAGAGATAAAATAAAAGGGAGTGACAGTTAGTGTGTCAGCCCAACACGTAAAAAGCTATATGCTTCCGGAATAGAAAAGACTGTAACGAAATTAACTAACTATGATGAAAGTGTCTCGTGAACCTGGAACGAAGTCTAGGCTCGGGCTCAAAGGAAATCCCTTAATCCTTCCTTTTTGGGGCAATGATCTATTTAAAGTGGACATGTAAATCAGTAGAGACATCTCGAAATTTTCTTCCTAGTCGGCTGAAGCGGCCGTTGAACTTTTGCTCCTTATTTAGATTATAGAGTGGAGACGAGACACGCACTCGGCGCTACTCCGCAAAATGTGGAGATTGCTTCCGCAATATGCTTTCTATCTAACTACCAATCCGTCATAATCTGTGTAAATGGATATTTCCATTATTTATTTTCTGATTCACAAACGGTATTTTGGAGCAATGACTGATAGTTTTCTAATTATTGGGGTTCACTGTTTGATTGTTTTGATTTCAAAGTGGGTATGTAGAACGAAAATGCAATAAAACGAGAAAGACCGGCAGCGATCGACTCGGCGCACACGTCGCGAAAGTCGCACCGCGGTCCTCGCCAGCCGTCGTTTAATGCAGAACAGAAATAGACCACGGAAGCGTCCGAACGACCCGTTTGGTATTTGTTCAACGTTGACCTAAAACAGAGCTCGTTTTGCTCGTCTGTTATTCGCGTGGCCGAGTAGCTGCGTTCAGCGCAGCGCCGGCCAAGAGCTAGTTTTTCAGGCAGCACCTATTTATATTTGATTGCTTTGATGGTGAATCTTCCGTTGCGTATTAGTGTCAGACTGTTATACATCCTTTATAATAACTTTAGTTTCATTTGAGGTAGGAGTAATCTAGTAGTTAACATTATTTAGAAAAGTCCGATGGAAACGATAGTGAAATCGTCACGCGGCGCGGTGCCAGCGCGCGGACCCCGGCACGTGGAACATGACGGATGAATGGGACTCACGTGCGGCCCGGGCCGCGGCGATGGAACTGTTTAGCCATAACACAACCTTATTGCCTCTTAAATTACCTTGTCTATACTGATTGATTGCCCGTAAATTTTGAATGTTTAATGGCATGTTCTCCTAAAATTACTTGTTTGAGCAGTATATTTGAGGCAAATATTTCGGGTGTTGTTAGAGTCTTGTTTATATCATTATTTTCTGCCTGTTTGAAGAGTGCGGAGGTAATACAGATATAGAGCAGCCAATTGTTTAACCTGCAACTGTCTACGATGAATGGTATTGTGTTAGGCATATTACCTTGCAACAGTCTGGTCTACATTGCCAAGGAAATGATCGCGGCCGTATCGCTGGGAAAGTTATTTCATACTGTCTCCGTGAGACATATTACAAGTGTTTCAGTTAATTGTCTAGTGTGAGTTCTGCTCGGTTGCCAATGACTATAAATTCAGATTAATCAGTCGCCAGTAGGTATTATCGCGCTCAAATTGTCTCCACGCCAAGGTTACTCTGACTTGCTTTGTTGAACTTTCAAAATTTTAATTTGGATTCCTAATCCCACGGAAATTAAAAACAGAACCTCGAAGTGAGAATAAAATTGGATTATATAATTGTCTGAAGCTGTTCGCCATGTATTACACGTTTATAGAACCAGTAAGGTTTCTGATATGCACGTCAACGAAAGTGATTTCACTTTTTTGTCATTAAGAATTAAAAAGAATTTGTCCCTATTTGGCTTTATTTAGCTCCATAAAATATGCACATTATATTATAAACTTGAACTAAATTAATGTGATAGCAATTGAACTCCAGGAACTATCAAGTGGTAGCAAGATGCTGTAGCTAAGAAGACTTACTAGACTTAGAGAGACTTATAAAAATGATTCGGCTATTTAAAATTTTTTCCCAGTTAATAAAAAGTATTAGCTGTGAGATGTCTAAAATAATGCGCCATGTCCGAGCCCGGCAACCGATGAAAATACCAAACTGCTTTGGCTTGCCTATGCGAGCGTCACACTCACAATATTTATTGCTGACGCTTCGTTGTACCTAATCCTCATAAAAAATGTCTTTTTATACCTATGAACTTAGTTTCTTTTGCGTTGGTAACGTATAATCATTTCCTCGGGTTCGTAGAAGGGATAATGGAAACTGGATGTTTAGTTTTAGCAAATTTCTAAAATGGATGAGGAAGATATCACAATACTTTCAATACAAATACTCTTTCTTGCACACCTCAAAATAAATTACAACATTTACTACAGCAAACAAAAGAAGAGGAAAACTATAGGCGGTCTTATCGCTAAAGAGCGATCTCTTCTAGACAACCTTATGGTAGCGGGATATTACCCATTAGTGAACCGATTATTGATCTTAGTTGTCTATATTGTAATAAATAATGGTTCCTTAGAAATGCACACTTCATTAATTCTATACATTTATTTATTTATTTAATCTATATTGCCCAATTAAATTAATGTACAAATGGCGGACTTAACGCCTTAAGGCATTCTCTACCTGTCAAACATCGGGCTAAACCGAAACTTTTAGTATGGTGCAGGATAGTAGAAAAGTTATAAGTAGGATAGTAGAGTAAGATAAAATAAAATCATGTCGAACTTAATTCATAATAAAGTATATATACTTACACATATACAAATAATGTACCTATCTAGAGCAAACATCACACAGACACTATTGACGAATATTTTCGAATAAATGCTTACGCAATTTGCTTTGAGTTTGCCTGATAGGCAGAGGGAGAGTATTCCACAGCCGAATTGCCATATGCCAGCTATTGCCATAACTTTAAATTTATTGGTAATCCTCAATAACAAACAAGAATCTTCCCATAAGCCTAAGTAGGCACCTATGTTCTGATAAATCGTATCGTACGAGTATGTAGATTTAGATACTGTAATGTGGTAATAACAAGGCAGGAAGTTATATAGGTACCAAATGAAAAGTTTATAAAACACCTTGGCCTTGGATTAGGAGGTGCGCATTTTTATTTTACTACATTTTATTATGTGACTTATTGGTAGTCGACGGCACTACCGTGGACTTATTTTTAAATGATTTAGTAGCATAAGAACGAGCTGGCGAGTTTCGTGTTAGACTTTTTTATTTATAATCAGAGCGTGAAACTTTAAGTACATTCATTTTGTATTAAGCAGAGACGCCTGCGAACGAAATGTACAATTTTCCCAACAATTTACAATTGCCCACGACCTCTCTGAACACCGGTCAGATCTGATCGAGGTCTGAGGGCGTGGGTTCGAATACTTCGGAATCCCGCTCAACGTAGGGAATTTTCCATAATTACATACATTTATCAAAATTTACGTATTGTTTTATTGACTGTTTCTTACTTTTTCTAATGCAATCCGTTGAAGACTAAATACAAGTCAAATTTATGTTTTAAAAACGTATCTAATTGTCTCGACTTCGACAATGCATTCTGTAATTGTCATTTCTTGGCTCGTGCATGTCTTGCTGACAGCCAGATTCATTTATTGCTTTTCTTTGTTTTATTTCATAAGTTGTGTTGCAATTTCGTAGGCGTTGCTCGACAGGTTCTCACATACAATTGTACAGTAATTGCGAGTAGAAGTGGGATAATTTTGACTGTTTTTACAGCTGCACCGCATAGGAGCAGACTGGGTGTAGCTCTAACTGTTCTCCGACGATAAACAGACGGCGTCCGACTCGCTGAAAACATCCTTTTACGTCATCAGCCGGTTATGGTTCCATTCCAGCTTACCTATTCTAAATATGCACTATTTACATATTTTAATCGTGCAGTTGTTTTATGACGTTTTTATCTTTAAGTTGCGGTACGCGTTGCACTTTTTTGACAGATGAGGATGTCATAATAATATATGGCGAATATGTAAAAGTAGGTACCCATATTCCAGATATTTAATTATTAACTTAAACATCGTAGAAAACATGTAAGTTGTCATATAATGATTCTGGCCTTTATGACGCCCATGTGTTGAGTACTACTGGCATTTATAACACATTCATAGGTCGTTTCCCTCAGTCTGCACATTCGAATAAAACGATTTTAACATTTACAAACAATGTAAATATTATGAGCATCGTGTGTTGTTTGTTAATCGTTGATATCGTCCATAAACCTACTTCGTACAATGTGGTATACGTACAAGATTATGTCTCTTTCATTTAATTTTGAACCTTTTATGGATGTAGTGTGACTACTTAAAAAACATGAACCAAAAACATTTATTATAAATAATAAATAATTTGATTCATGCTTTACAAATGTATAGTTTAGTCAGCAAAAACCTAGCTAGATAACCCGAATCCTCACAAGGTTGACAAGCTTAACCAAAGCTTAACAGAGTTTGTAACTCTACCATTATGAAGGGAAAGCAAGGGTTTTTAGAGTGTTTTGTAGGTATGCACTTTTTAAGCACACTTGTTGTCAATAACCATGCCGGAAGTGCATGGCGTTGTTATTAGGTTCACCTAAGCCATGGGACTGCCTGAAATATTAAGTAGGTTGGCAAGTCAGAATTTTTAAATTATTCCAGTAACTTGTATTCAATCGATGTATGGTAGTAAATCGGCTAAAACATTACCGTTGCCGGCGTTTCATTCATCGACTTACGAAAGTCAATTGAGATCCGAATTTAGCCTAGTTCGGTATGCCAAACATATACACGTTGTGCAAGCGAACTACTCGGCGATTCTGGTTGCGCTTCTGATCAATACCATTCGGGTATAATTCGTTTATACTTACGGATTGCTCATCAGCATTGGACAATCACTACCGGTGTTAACGTTATTCGGTAAGCTTTAATTAAGTAGATATAAAATTCTTCTCTAAGTGTGATCAGACAACGATATATAATCTAAATATATAAAAGAAGAAGCTGACTGACTGACTGACATATCAACGCACAGCCCAAACGGCTGGTCCTATAGACTTCAAATTTGGCACGTAGGTTCCTTTTATGGTGTAGGCGAGCACTAAGGAAGGATTTTTCATAATTCACCTCCTAAGGGGTTGAAACGGGGGTCCGAAGTTTGTATGGGAAAACAAGATTAGTTAAACTATTTAATCTGAAACTTCACAGGAGTATTCCTTAAGGTAAATGAATTAACACGTGTTTCAGGTTTTTTGAGAATGTAACCCCTGAAAGGGGTAAAAGGGGTGAAAAATTGAAAAAAATAACATGGGTATTGTCGCTGATCACGAAAAAAGCAACGATTTGAAGATCCAATGTGGCGAATGTGGAATACCATCTGCCCCCTATGGGGCGCGATGGGGCCGAAATCTAAAAATATCACTACGGGTGTCGTTATATGTTGATTTCTGTTTCTAAAGATTCCAAATTTAGCACTTAGGTTTCTTATAAAGTGTAGGGGCACAAAGAAAGGAGTTTTTAAAATTCATCTCCAAAGGGGTTGAAATGGGGGTACAAAGTTTCTATGGGGAAACAAAATTAGCTGGACTATTATATTTGGAACTTTACAGGAGTATTAACAAATATAATTAAGAGTGCGATGGGGTCGAAATCTCAAAATATCAATATGGCGTATTCGGCGTTTTTAGGTTTATTTCTGGTTCTAGATATTCCAAATTTGGTACGTAGGTTTCTTATAAGGTGAAGGAGTGCACAAAGATAGGATTTTTCAAAGAAGGGGTAAAATGATGGTCCAAAGTTTGTCAAGGTGAAACAAGAACAATTACAACTATTTTATTTGATATGGGTGTCGTTAATTTCGAAAACAACAACGATTTTCAAATCCAACTTCGCTAAGTTGCTTCGCTATGTGAAAAAAATAAAAAAACCTCCTTTTTTGTATGCCGGTTGAATGTTACGTTTAGTAGGCGGGCGAAGCCGCGGATTAAAGCTAGTCATCATATAATCTTCCGGTACAAGTCACGGTTTTGTCACAATGGGAGTCATTCGGAGTGTGGTAGATGAGATTTTTTACTTTAGTACAATTTTTTACAGCGTTTGGATAGTAATAAAATGTATATGAAATATAATGTATTTGTAGATAAATGAGTGTGACATATCAAGATAGCTGTGTCAACTTAACCACGAAAATGCACCAATTCTAGTCGTAGATTCTTATTGTTATGTACCTAAATGGTGTTTTATATGTTCCATACTTTACATTTAGTTACATAGCAATCCTAGACAAAATGAAACACTCCCATTATTGTTGGACGTATTTCCCGGGCAAATATTTTTACAAGCGTCTGTGCTCCTTGTCTAGTTGCACGCGATTGCTGACGCTATTTGCAACCCACTTAAGATTTTTCATGTTTCAGTTAACCTGACCTTGTTTACATCAGATTATAAGTGTAATTATTTATTTAACCGCTCTTAAAATCCATTCGTTTTCGAAAGATGATGCCACAATTTAAAGTTTGCGATTAATCAAACATCATTTTATGGTCCATTTGAATATAAACATAACAAAGTTTGTTGATTTTTGCTGAAATGTGTTTCGGTTAAATCTCGGTATTCTCAGTCAAACAATGAGTCAGTGACGGGCGCTCGTCCTAATCCGATAACCTCGCTAGGGCCCAGACAAGGGCACCTTCTAAACTTAGTTTATATCGGCTTCCGTCATCGGTTAGCGTGTTGTCTTCCCATGTTTCAACAGTTAACCCGGAATCTGCTAATGCTTTAGGTATTTTTCACAAATACTTACCATGAACACAAAATACCATTCTCAAAGCCTGCAAACGAAGCAAATTTATATCAGTAGTTTATCGTTTTAAGTGAATCCCCGTATCGTTATCACCGCTGACAATCCTATCGTATTTGGATAAGCTTATACTTAGGAATGTCTTCGACATACCATCATTTAATCACAAGAAGGCGACCAGAAGTCTAGATATTGAACATTGCGAACGTGCCGTCGCTACAAATCGGGGTCACTTCTCTGTCGCCGACTGTTTCCGAGATTTGTCCCACAAATCATATTTAGCTTAGTACTATAGAGAAATGCTGTTTGTTTGTCTTGGAATAGACGCCTTAACGAGACCGGGCATCTGATACATGGCACAACTGGGCACGACCTAAATTCTAGGAAGCTCACACAAAACTATCACCTGTGAATAACTGATTTGTCCTATTTTAGTTTGACTTTTAAAAATACTCGTAACGTACCGCAATGCCATATTGCGTGTAATTCGGCGTTAAAGCTCCGCAAATAGCTTTTACAACTAACAAGCAAGTACTTATATATTGTTACTTTTTTGTGATTGAAGGTTTTGGTATAACTAGTTGTTATCATAGAATCATTGAGTAAGATCATGACTGTCCAGGATCAAGCCGAACGTGGGTTGAGCAGGTGCCTGCGCCTACGCACTATCGGTAGGATAGGACCGTGTGCACAGCCTGACGTCACCCTCACAGCCTCGCGGACCTTCGGAGCTCTTACATCAGCTGTCATAATAAATGAGATAAACAGATCAACTCGATCAGTAAAAGTCACGGCGGCCAATTAACTCGTAAAAAGGTTACTGGACTTACTGGCAAATAATTGTCACCTCCGGCAGTTATTCCGTTAAACTGACATCTATTTCTGTCCAGATAATTGTTATTTTGTAATTATTAGTCATTAAACCGATTTCCGTTTTTAGGCTTCCGTGGTTAATGCTGATTTTATTACGAAAAAACTGATTAATAAATAAGCATTTGCTTGACATTAATTCGTGTTATTTTATAAATTAATAATCAATCATTGGATTGCCGCTAACACGATTGTTTTATTTCAAACCACTTATTCGTGTTTTATGCCAATAAAACACGAATAAGTGCACAACAGTGAACGCAGATAAAGCATGGAAGCATTATGTCTGCTATATTATGGCACCACGGACATTGGTACCTCGGTAGGCGGTCCTTATGATTGGTACCGGGCGCGATTTCTGTTTGACCGCGATGTCAGTGAGTGACAGATGCCTAAAACTAGTTATCACACCAGAACAACGTATTTTACAATGAAAAATGCCTTCATGTGTGGTGAAGTGGTGCAGAAACTATACTGATCATTTCAAGGCTAGTGGAAACACATTTCACAGGTAAGTAAACAGATAAATTCAGCGAAAACTAAAAAAATATATGATGACATTTTCTATATAGGGATGATGTTATGCTAAATGAACTAGACTATTTTCTTAACTTGTGCGATTATAATTTTATGTATTATAATGATAAACTCTACCTAACTGACAAACTTGGATTTTACTAATACCTACCTTATACGGAATGGTGCTATACAAATCTAATTATTTCAAATTCATATTAATCATTTTTGATATTTCCTGATGTTCTACCTACGTTGATACCTACGTTTTCCTTTGTAATCAGAGTCCCACAGTATCCTAACCGTCGTCAACGATAGATAGAGGCTGTCCAACCGGAGAGGCATGAAACAGATTGGATGCCAAGGCATCTAGAGTCTGTTCCATGCACTTCAAAGCTGAAGATTTCTACTTGTCTAAAAAAGGCTTCACGCAGCTTGCTAAAACCGTTATACCGATTTGTACTGTAGATATACTTTGGTTTAAATACGGGTGTATGAAAACAATATTTGTTAGTAAATTCGTTTGATGAAATTGAATTTTTTCAGATGGTATTTTCAAGTGAAACGTCGCTATCAATTACTAAACAGGGAATGAGGCAGCCAGATAGATCATCAACCCTGCCGCTCAAAATAAGTAATAAAGAAAATGACTATGCAGAAAATCAAAGTCCTCAGAAACGTCGCATGGTCAGTTATTTAAATACACGTACTTACCGTAGTTATATATTTTGTAAGGATATCTCAGCTGTTAAATTTCAACGAAATCCTTTAACTGATACTTTATTATAATGTTTTCTGGTACCGCAATAATAATTCATTAAAATGAAACATATTTTGTTATTTTTAATCCGATCAATCCGTTTTAACGTGTTTGGTACTTGATTTTTCCGTCAATTTAAAGAAAATTATTCGAATTGGAAATGTAATTTTACTTATGTCATATTACATTGTATTTTTACTTTTTAGATCTCGTGTCCAAGCTGTGGACATCATTTTGGTGTTCCTAATCAGGTGGATGCGGAAAATTCAACCGAGATACTCCATCGACGACAACCTTCGTCACTATTGTTATCAAATTACTTGAAACTTATGGACAGAAAACTGAGTGTTACGCCCTTAAATATATTATCTTCAAATATTCTATGCCTTTTTTTTTTCTTTTTTTTCGTACCGAAAAAGGGACGCTATAAATTTAAAAAAAAATTGTACTGCGGGATTGGCTTGTCATACCAGACAGATATATCTACTTGTTAGTAGTAGTAGTAGTAGTTGGCATCGCCACCTAAACAGAAATAAACCGCTACCATTTCCTTTTAGTTGATCACGCAAAATCAGACTATATGACACAGACTAACAAAGTTGGGGAATCAGCAAGACTAAGTTGAAAATAGAACATTGAGAGATTAAACAAAAATCTTCTTCCACAAATTACCAGTTTCCGCATTCCTACTTCCTCTCCTCCACTTTGCACAATGCTGGTATATGTTGAACAAAAATGGAGAGTTTATTAGAAAATATAAATCCCTTAATAAGGGCGCTACTTAATATTGATGATTGAATAAACCAAATCAAACATTTATGTATGTACTTGGTATCGACTAACAGGCTCCTTATGTTCAGATCAAATTAGATGCTTAATAGATGGTCAGTAGTCGATAGGAGAGGGTAGTGGTGCAGAGCATAAGGCGTTTCTGATCCACACTAGCTAGTGCTAATTACCACGCTGTCCTCCTTGACGAATTTTTCAGATGGGTTCTTCCCACTTATGCCGTACCTACAATATAACAATAAATGTAGGGAGCGGACTGCCCATACGGATAGTTACGAACATGATATTTATATCATGGTAGCGTTAACAATATCGAACCCTACAATTATTCCATACTCGTACATGTTAAGTTACCTACATAAATAATCGTGCGGCGAACACATCAACAGAACAATAAAATTAATATTGATTTTCTACTTTAAATTTTATTTAAACTTATCACAAGAAAAATATTGCATGTAAAAATTGTTCTTTGTTGCATCAATCTGTCTACAGACAGTGCGTTTCCAATGTCACTATTATTCTCGCAACATTCAAGTGTCAGCGCTAGTGCCAATCACAACAAAGAATATTGACGTTGACCAATTATGTTTTATGATATTTTATAATAGAAAACCGATTGATATTTTGATGAATTTGATTGGCAGTGTAGCGGACATGCGTATATCAGATTTATAGCCAGGTTTATGTTGACGATTTGTTTGAAGGAATTCTTCCATGTTTATTTCCGTTCACTGGTGCACAAAGATAATTAATCATTATCTAAGTAGTTTTGGCCAGATTTAGCCATACTTTATTAATTCGATCTGTGTCTATAGTTTTAGTGCAACCCATTACGCATGAGTTGGCATGGATGTGGTGAAACTAAAGAAATCTTTAACAAGTAAACAGCGGCGCTTGCGTCGACGCTGACTGACATCTTGATTGACGTGAGGCGCATGCGACCAAGTTACCGACTTTATTTTATCCTCCCGGTGATTCTCCGCTACTTATGAGCAACTATGATTTCATACAAAAACCTTGATCTACATTATAAACTAAATTTGAGGTTAGCTAATGCAAAAGTCATGTTTTGAGTTATGATTTTGTATGTTGTTTCGTGACATTTTATTGGACTTTATTAGTTGCCCCGTTTATCTTCACTTGCTATAGACGTTCGGTCAGATGCGACATAATAAAATACTTATATCAAAAGGGAAGATTATTCGATTTTTTTGTTTTCTTTGCCGCTTTAAACTACGCACTAAATTAAAAAAAAATCTTTTAAACTTTATCGTATCTTGTTGTTTTTAGTCCCAACAGACCGGTTTTAATTTATGTCAATATGACACACAAGCATAATAAAATTGCGTAGGAAGCGTAGAAATGATACAAATCATTACCTTGTTGACAGTTCCTCCTTGCAATGGCTGTGGCAAAATAAACACACGTGTAAAAGATTTTTCTTCAAAAAAGAAACAATGAATAATTGAGTTCATAAAGTGTGTGAATATTAAAAATATACATGTGGGAGTAGATTTATAAAAAATGTATTGTGAAAGACGTCCACTGCTAGACTTAGGCCTCCCCCAAAGATTTCCACAATGACCGGTCCTGCGCCACCCGCATCCAGCGGACTCCTGCGACACCTTGCGAAAAGTTTATTAGCAGCGCCGTCAAGTTAACGATCATTTACTACAAGAGAAATACAAATACCGTCTGGTCAGACGTCAGGCCATTTTTGCCATGTTGGCTACAGAACACGCATAAGAGTTTTTTGTACGGTAATCTCAAAAAAGTGATATAGTCACAGGTCTAGGGCGTAGCAGTATCTATATACCTGCTGGGCTTCACTGAAAATCAGCATGGCAGCGTGTAGCATATGGCTTATTCGGTGCCATCAAGCTTTTATGTTATATTTATTTTGATTGTTGTCTTCTGTTTTTAAGTGTGCTAGTAAATATACTTTTTGTCTTTCTAGGGATGCCTACACGGCCTACACGCACATCTGTCCATCGGATCTGTCGGTCTGTTGGACACATCCATCAGACAAATCCGTCGCGTGTATCCCTCTTATTGCGATGTTCATTAAATAGTATATGAAGTTTTCATAAAATCGCAACGTTATTTATGTGCGCCGCCATAATTCGTTTCAGTTTGTAATGAGTCAGCCGCACACACGTGCGTGCGTTTGTTTACAAAACGATATTATGATGTACACAGATATAAAACAGGCATTTACATCATATTAGCTAATTGAAAGGTTAGGTGTTTGAACATCTTTTCTTCTATATAGGGTCCAAAAGAACATTTAAATATTTTTGATATCAAATATTTTCGTCGTAGGTAATATTAGATAATAACGAAAATATACCTACGTAGTAAAAAATGTAATAAGATTTATATGTATCTCACAACACAAGGTTTCTGCAAGCTTTAATGGCAGCTGCAGTAATAATTTGTGTAGTTACAAATCTTCCCTTTTTTCATGTAACTAATCTTACTAATCGGGTCACTTTTTTTTGAAGATCTGTACCTATTCAAAGTGGTCAGCTTTCTTAGCTCTTTAGTGTAAACATTTATTGTAATGATTGCATTGTCTTTCACACGTTGATTGACACTATTTTCAATTAATGATAATTAGCCATACATTGTGAACTTCTATAGGCGTACTGTCCCGCAAAGTGTAAAGCCTATACTGTGGTTGGGTAGGATATTAGCTGGCCATATACGTTCGGGCATATCTGCCGGATCTGCCAATAAATGTACCTATGGGAAATTAGTCTGGCGGAAGCCCGGCCCACCCACTATGGAGATCTGACGGATTGCCAGAACGTATACAGAGTGTTCTTGAGCATTTGCTTCAACTTCGTCATGTGGCTTGGTATAATTAAGGAAACAGAATGGCATAGTTAGTTTTAGTGGTTTAATTACATTTAATAAATGATTTGATTCGTGCTTTACAATTGTATAGTCCTTGATAAATAAACTTAATTTAAGCTAAAGAATGCACCCTTGTTGAATTTGAAGCAATTACTCAAAAACACGTTGTATAGCCGCCGAATAGCCACCTTACCGAATGAACCAAAATTAGTCGTTATTCGTTATTGTCATATTCGATTTAGTAGGTATATAACGAGTTTCCTAAATCTGAGTTTGAACAAAAAGTAACATTAGTAAACTACAGTCAGAAACGAAAGTCCTTAAACGTACACGTAGCAACACCGACATACGCTATTATATCAAACAAACAAGGCAAATATTATATTGTACATTTTTGAAGTCTGCACCTGTTTACGTAACTTTTATACATCGCGTACCTATGCCGACAGATGTTTTATTTATTCCGCATCGTATTTCCAGCTTTATTGCGAGTTTTAAACATTGCGTAATACTGCAATCTTTTTTCGGCTTTTGAGATAAAATACTTACCTATATGTTCAAACAGCAACACACTCAACTGACTTCAAACAGCACGGGCTTCCAACACGTTCCTTACAACGCGATTTTCTCGATTTATCGGATTTTTGATCTTGAGTAGAATAAAAACGATAGAAATTATTTAAAAAAAATAACATATTTCTATGAAGTAGATACTTTGATAGTTCCTTTCATGTAGGTAACGTATATTTCTTTTCAGTCGTTTTCTAGAAAACACCGTGACAGAATACCCCTTTTCTTTCAGCGAAGACAGCCTTTCGTTTGGCAACTCTGTCACGGTGTTTTGAGTTAAATAATGTAGGTAAGTTTACAGTTACAAACCGGGGAAGTAACAAGTAAACCGTATTGATAAGGTAAATTAAAATTTCGCCCATTTACCTCCTATAAAGATGATAATAATAAAATTCTAAATCAGGCAATTTTCAGCGAGGACACAGGTCACTGTCGCTAAAAAAAGGGAAAGACCGAACTACACTAACAAATCTTGCAAACTTTGATGTATTTTGTGTAGGGAGGACTAGTCACAACTCTCAACACGGACCCGCGTATGCCCATTTTGGCTTGTACATCAGCAGAGTGAAACGATATGTATGCCGACTCCCCTCCCTGTGTTGCTATAGGGATTAGAAATATTGGAATATAAATGGACAGTTCCAATAGGGATTATGATAGGGTAAAAGTAAAATAAAGTGGCATAATGTTAATGTGCTATATTTTATGCAAATGGTTCTTTATATGTTTTCATCTACACACATATGTATCATGTGTATGCAACTATACATAATTACTATAACTAGGCATTAAACACTCGTGTGATCGCCTTCGGCTTGTTTCATAATCCCATACTTGTGGTGTAATGCCCTTCATTATGTACAGTCGCATAATAGTATTTTATACAATCGTGATATAATGAAGAGTTTTTCAGTCGAGTACCGTGTTTAGGCCACGAAGCTTGCTGAGTGGCCTAAGTAAGGTACGAGATTGAAAAACTTAATTATATTACGATTGTATACAATACTTTTTCTACGAGTCATCATCATCATCAACTATGGAGGAACAATTTCATCATTCAATTTCATTGACTTAACAAGGATGTAATACAAAAAGATGGCCGGCAGGCCGGCGCGGTCGGCGCAGGCGTGAGGCGCGCGCTCGGCAAAGTCCCAGGTGGCATCGCAAATAAGTATAGAATTTGTATGAAGTTCTATTATAGTTGCCTACAGCGTATCGAAATGAAATATTATAGTCGAGTTGGACTGTCTAATATCGAAAAGTATGAGCTTATAGTTTTGTCTATGTACTCGTAATTGGCAGATTAAAGTCGGCGAGTAGAAAAACTACTATTTTACAATTACAGTAGTTGCGTTAAGAGGTGGATAAGACAATAGACATGGACATTAAATATTAAGGGTTGGTAGTCTTGGTAGCCAAATTTTTTGGATGATTAATTAGCATTGTTGTGCGTTAACTCTGTACGTGGACACTTAATAATTATATTTCGTTCTACTTGTATCATTAAAAATTAACCACCAAAATGTATGTCGATAACTTCCGATAGCCTGAACCGATTTCGCTTATTTTAGTATTGAAATATTTGTGGAAGTAAGGACCAGGGCCAGGGAAGGAAGCTCGAAGTACCCGAATACCCGACAAGTTAAACATTGGTAGTATTGGTGCGAAATCGAAACAATTGTGAACCGAATGCGCAACGCAAAGGAGGTATGTGTTTAAAAGTCTATTATACTGTATCTTTGTTCCTTTGTAGCACATGACAGACCAAACGCGTGGACAGGTTGATTGTTTCATTCATACTTCATTCGTGTCCGTCTTTGGTGTCCGAATGTCACTGAAGAAATAGCAACATTAAAAACTACGACAATTACGCCTATTAGGTACGCTATATTGTAAAAGGAAAAAAAAAAATTTTTCAGTTGATTCTTTTAAATATGTATTTGTCACGAACCTAGTCATTTTAAAACCGATTCGCCATGTATATATCTATATTCAAAATTCGGTTGTAAGTTTCATTTTTGTTTTGGATGAAGGTGGTTATTCAATTTCCACAGTCAAGGAATGTTTTGTGCGTCACGAGCTGTTAAGCCCTTGTATTTCTTTCATTGTTACATCGTTAACGATACCAATTCAAAAATAGACTCCGATGTCTACGACAACAAACCACAAACGATTATTTATTTTGCTCTTTTTTTGTCAGAATACGCGCATGAACAGTTTTTACGGAACTAATAAATAGACCAAAAGTCATTGCGTCGCGAGTGTGGCCATGAGTAACCCAACCCAACCGCGCCCAATGTATTGAGCCGTACGCAGTTCCGATGTCACTACCACATACGTTTCAAATGTGAGAGTGCTTAGTCTTTTAAAATTGTTTTTGCACCCGATAGAGGAATGTTTATGGTTGCTTGTTCGTAGAAATAGTGACGTTTTACATTGACTGCATTCGGTGGTCAATTTGCAAGGTGACCTTCGAAGTTTTAAGAATTCGGCTGTAACAAAGTTGAACTTATATTAATAGTGAAATATTTTCTCTTATCCAGAGAGCCGATCGTCGTGCGGCGGAGGCGGCGGCTCCGAGGGCCCGGAGGGGCGCGCGTCGTGGCGCGTCACACTGGACCACGACCTCGTGGAAACGCTGAGCGCCATCTACCCCGAGTGGTTCAAGCCGCAGCACCGACGCGAGCGCAGCCGCGCAGCCTCACCTGCCTCGCCCGCCTCCATCACTCCAACCTCGCCGGGCACGCCGGCCACATCGCCGAACGACGACACATTCAGGTACAGTCGCCATTTACCCCGAAAGGTTTAAACCGCGGCACCGACGCGAGCGCAGTCGCGCCTCTTCGCCTGCCTCGCCCGCCTTCACCACTTTCAACTCGCCGGGCACGTCGGCCACATCGCCGAACGACGACACGTTCAGGTACCTACAGTCATCATCCACCCCGTGCGTCAAACCGCAGCACGGATTCGCCTGCCTCCACAACTGCTGCTTAGTAAGCTGCTCACATAACCGAATGACGACATGTTCATGTAAATACAAGTACCTCGCTGAATAATCCTCTGCGTCGCGTGTTCGTACTGTTCTACTATACGAAAGGAGATTCACTCAAAAGGAGACACGCATCGCAAATAAGGTTGCTGAAAGCCACATTGTTAATACCTACTTCGCTTTCAGTTTCAGTACCAAGTACACAAGGATTGCTAAACAAGCCAAGCTATGGCAGCAACATTAATATCAGTCAACACATATCATAAGCGTTTAAGGGATAACATACAGTGTTATTTATTGGTATGAATCATTAGGATTGGCGCTCGGGAAAACCAAACGCCATATTGTTCGTATTTTTATTAAAATACGTTTTAAGTGCCTAATACACTATCCACATATTTTTTTATACAGAGATTGTAAGCGGTTGTGAAAGCTTAAAAAAAGTTTCATTCGTAGTCTATAAATAAATAGAAGTAGGAGTTCTAAAATCTGATTTAAAACCATAATCATTATTTAATAAGATATCGACGAATGTTTGTGGCATTTGATGGCCAGCAGTTCTGATATATAATGCAGCTCAGCTGAAACTGAAAGATACCGATTATTGCAGTTATCCTGGTTACACGTGGAAGTAAGTCACATGAAATATCTACACTACCGCGGCACCAAAATCTCACACCTTCATAAAGCGAACTAAGCTTTTGTATTAAGCTATGTAGTTTTAATAGTGTTCAATTAAGTAAGTTAAGTCCAGTGAAATGAGTATGCCTAATTAAATTTGGCATCATTTAAGTAGCTTTTATATGATCCAAAATTATTGAGGTAGAATCATGTGTAAAATCACTTAATTGCATTTAATATTTATTTATGAAGATGTGCAATTTTAATGACGTGGAATCTAGTTAGGAAATTTCTATTAGGTACATTGCTGCATAGCTATAGCCTTCGTTTTATGAGCGAACGCTTTGTAGGTAACACATCTTGTGAATCAAGCTGTCATTTTTATTTTCCATACTTTTGGCCTAGAGTTTATAATATTTACAGACTATTAACAAAACTTTAAATTAACCAGATCTTGTTTGTCCCACAGTTCAGGCGCAGAGGAAATGGCTAGCCGCCAGGCGGGCGGCGGCGAGCCGGCCAGCTCGCCGCCGCGCGTGTCGCCGCCGAAGGTGGTCGTGGACGACAGCCCGCTGCAGCCAGCCATGGGCAAGCACAAGGAATGTAAGTATAAAATTTCTTCCTACTAATTTTCCCCCTTATGAGACGGCGTTTACATTTAGCGGCTTGAAACAGGGCAGTGAGTAGGCTCGTGAATGGGGATATTGTGTAAACGTCCTCTTGCTCTTGTTCATGTCGGGCGCTTATGGTAGCTTTCTGAGGTTGCAGTTAGAGGCGGTTTTTAGCGTGATGACTTGCAACGACATTAACAATTGAGCAGCGACTAGCGGCTTCGCCAGTAGCGGTACCTCAGATCAAGCTGCAGCAACATGTCGGTAGCAGGAGTGGCATAAGTCACTTGTAAACACTCACCCCCGTCATTGACACCGCAGCACGATTGACGGCCCGTTAATGCGCGTCAATCACCGGTATGTTTAGTGACTTTAGCTACGGCGGCAGGAGCATGAACAAACCCAAACGAAGTGTACATTTTATGGCTCCAGATGATCTGTTCTTCAGGTCAAGAGTATCTTTACACTACTTAAGCAGGTCTTAGCGATGATTGAAGTGCATGTAGCCGATGTAAAATTTGATTAGTAAAGCTCGGAAAATATCGACACAATCAGCTAATTACTCTGGCGATACTAATATCAATCTTCAGTAACACTTCGCTACTGCGAAAGGTGTAGTTTCGGGGAAAATATTAAGTCCTAAAAATGCGCACTTAGGTAGGTTAGGTAGGTATGATTTTAATTATTCTAACACCGTATTTTTTTAAGTTTATATCGTTTTCGCTTCCAATTCTAATGATCAAGGAGCTCAGGCCAGACGTCGAGTGTTCCAGTGATAATGCCTATGGGACGTGATGATATCATCGATTTAATAATATTTTTGATTCCGGTCAGTGAACTCATTAACAGCGAGGTTTTTCTCGATGCGCAATGCATACTAGTTTATAGTACACAAATATAGGCAAATGTGCCAGGCATTAGGCGTGCAATCACATATTATTACATATCAAGTTAAGGGTGATTTATGATTCCTAACACTTATAATTCCAGGGGCTATAAAGTAAAGGCCATTAATCGAAGATAACAATCTTCGATTAATGGCGGGTGTCCACAACCGCATTAGAATGCCGCCGGTGTCAACACATCCGGTTGTTGTCGCGTCTGCGCTAGATTGTCATTCGCAACCTGTAAACGCATTGCCTTAACAACCACTGTAAGGCGACCTTCTTGTCTTATGCCGCTCCCTTACGCGACCGGGTCATCCCTAGCCTTATAAGGACCACAGACCTATTAATAGGACTAATTAGTTCAATTAAATTTGAACTATTTTCAGTTGAAATTGTATTTAATTTTAAAAACGAAAGAATCTCAACCTTATTCCCTACAGTATTGATTTCAAATTCAAATAGTTTTTTTTGTGTGGTGGACCGTGGACCGCAGGAGTAGGGTGCGGATCTGCATTGGTGTCATAACCACATAACTGAAATCTCTGGTTTAAGGTTCTCGGGTTCATGTTAATACTAAGGAAGAGTGCAGAGGCGAGTAATAATGTTTTGTAAATTCCCGGTCGTGCGAAACGCGTTAGCCTCTGTCAACACAAACAGCAAGAACAAAACATAAAATAATGTACGTTTTTACGATCGTCGAATAAAATTGTTGTAAGACCAAAGTTTTACATTGATCTGCCAAGCGACGATCAAAGGGATATTGTTTTTCGTGTAACTGCTCAGGGATTGAGTTAAAATAACATAATGTTTGATTTTTTCAACAATATTCATTTATTGTAGGAACCTACTAAGTTTACTTTTTATTGTAGGTAAAGTCATCCGTAAAATATTCACGCTTCATACTCGATCAAAAAGAAGTATCTTGAAACCGACTCTATTAAATTATCCAAATGATGATAGAGTTAGTGTAAAGATATTTTTGCTGCTGATATTGCCCACTGCTTTTACGTCATTGTGATGCTCACGTCCCAAACGTGGTGTTGAAATACGAATAGTAAGTAGATAAAAAGAGTCAACACACGACTTCAGGATTGGCTTTAAACGAAACTACCCAAGTAAATTCTCATTAAAGCCGTTCTGGTTATGGAGACGCCCAGTAACCCACAATATTCGGCCCAGTGGTAGTGAATGTTTCGTCTGTAATACGGTCGCGGCATAACACTAGTTTCCTTGTGCACTGTTTACTTTGGCCGGCGGCCAGCGTTGTCCGCCCGTCTCCGCCTGTCTATACACGCAAACAACTCGCCTACACAGCGGAATCGATGAATCGTAATACATCGCAACGTATCGATCACGTACACTCATAATATGCACCTCTACGTCAAACTACCTGGCGTCATAAACGCGTGTCGATTCATATCAAAACCACTTAGCAGTTCCCAGACATATATCAAAAGGCGCATGGCGCGCTTTAGAAGATACGTTTCGAATTTCGTTTGGTTTTCAATGAATAAAGGGATAAAGATGTATTGCACATAGGGATTATTTGCAATGATTGAGACGACCCTTATAAATGGCGTTGGTTGGTCTATTAGTTAATCTTAGTCTGATCAAAAAAAGTGACGAAATTACCAAAGATATTTATTATCGTATTTGTTACGGAATATAAACGACGTAGATAATTCCTAGGTATTCGCATTATGAGAGATGAAACAAACTAACCGATTATAAATTAAAAGAGATGTCATATAGGTACTATAGAAAAAGTGACAAAGGCCCCCAGTGAAGAGAACCGATGTTACCCAAAACGTCAAGTCAATAGTAATGCAGATAGGTAGCGCAGTCGGCACGTGGGGTTTTATCTCCAGAAAAAGTATTCATATAATATTTACATACGTCATATTACCTGGTGGTATAGACTGAATGATCCTGCATATAAAATGAAGTGAATGAATGAACAATAACTAATAACACAAAAGTTGTGTACAAAAGAGGTAGGTAATCGGGCACCGTCTGCATTCTAATCGAAAAACCGGCTAAGAGCATGTCGGGCCATGCTCAGTGTAGGGTTCCGTAGTTTACCGTCCGTCAAAATAGGCAACCTTAAATAGTAGATTGTACATCAAGGGCATAAAGTGACCCATTTTAGACGAGGCCATTTATTGGTCCGAGTGTAACGAGGACCAATATAGTAGCCGAGGATAAAATGGGTATTTATGCCCGAGGTATACACTCTGCTTTTCACTTCGATTGTAAGGAAAATATTAAGTTTTATATCACTTTAAATAGTTGAAAATATAACATCCATACTCGCGCGCTTGGGTTTTCCCCGCCGCGCGCCGCCTTCAGGCGGCCGGGCGCGCGGGGGGCGACGCCGCGGCGAGCTCGCTCCACCTGCGATGTTACTTTATGCACTAGGGCATGAAAAGCGATTTTGTGTCGCCTAGCCACGACACAAAGGCGAACTTTTCGAGCAAGAGAAGTGAAAAAGTGTTTTAATAGATACCATGCTCAATATGCTTATAATAATTAACAATTCGATGATACTTTCGATCACATCCGTCGCGACCCCATCAACTCCGGAAAAATCTTAACAGCGCGAAGTAGACCACGGTAAAGCGCCATCTCTCGGGAAATTGGGTTACTAATTTATAAAAACTAGACATGTTATGTATGTTGGGTTTTCGGGGGTAACTTTTGATCGCGTGAATCGATTTCAATCATTCTTTTTTTATTAGAAGGAAGATATGTGCGGGATGATAAATTAAGGGGAAAAACATTTATTTTCGAAATATATACAGTAAGTGTAACTTACCTAACTACCTACCTTAAATCTAAAGTAGGTCCTTGAGGCATTGTACCTAAGTACTGAAGATAAAATAATTTTTTGCATATACGGTTAAATTACAAACTTAATTCAGAAATTATTTTGTACAATTTTTCAAAAACCGTTAAACCAATTAAAATAAAAATAATTTTCCAATAAAGTTCTTATTAAATTCTACATTTGTAATTTTTTTCATATTTTTCGAACTCAGTTCGAAAGTTAGAGGGGGGATACATTTTTTTAAACTTCTGGAGCGATTATATCCGAAAATATTAACTTTATCAAAAACTGTTGTTAGAAAACCCTCATCATTTTTCAAATACCTATCCAATGATATGTCACACTCACACTCTAGAGTTGATACGAAAAAAAAATCACCCCCCACTTTACATGTACGGAGTAGGTACCCTAAAAAAAATTATAACCACTTTTTATTTTACCACTTTGTTGGAGTGACCGATATACATATTCGGACAAAATTACAGCTTTCTAGTACTTACAGTCACTGAAATTATCCGCGGACGGACGGACAGACAGACATAGTTGGCGAAACTATAAGGGTTTCTAGTTGACTACGTAACCCTAAAATTGGCATCAGTGACTTCTATCAATAGTTCAATACTTATACATTAAGAAAAATGTGACTTTAATATGGCAATTGGTGGTTTCAAAAGTAAACACACCAAAATCCTCGAGTTCCTGACCTTGGTAGTCATCAGGACAGAATCAAAATCCAATGAGACCTTAGAGATGTCTAAGGTGGTTTCCTATTTTACTTATTTATCTCTTTAAAATATAAACATACTTTTTCAAGTTAGTTTAACATTGTTTTCATACAATATTGATAGAAAATTAAGAAGGAAAACCAACTTCATTATTTTCAATCATATCATTAAGGAAATAAATGTACTTAAAATACATAAATTGACTAGTATGCTATTAGCTTCGTACCTGACGTGTCTGTTATAAGTCTTATAAGTGTATTTGAAATTATTTTAACGTATGGCTTGTCTTTTCAGCTTTGAAGGTCAAGCTGATGATGAGGAGGCCCATCAACCAGCTGGTGGCGCAGGGGATTATGCCTCGTAAGTACCTACTTTCATCATTATATTAATTTTATGAAAGTAAATAATATATGTAAAACGGAGATAACTCCAATGAAAGATTTGTTTCCTTAATTATGTTGTTTGTTCTAACTTTCGTAAACATGTAATGCACACACGTAAGATCATGTCATGTGACATTCAGAAGAAAACCAATGTATTATTGTTTCTTTACAGCCCTTAAGACGCCACCTGCCTACTTCGAACAATCGAAGCAACTAGAGAGAGCAAAAACTGGAGATTTGCTGAAAGCAAAAATACAACGACGACCGGATCGTCAAGAACTTGAAAGGAGACATATTTTGGAACAGGTTAGTGATAAAATTTCACTTTATTAGCAACATTCAAATGATATCATGCATATCTTCCTTGTGTTCGAAGGACCATACCTTGTGGGCTAAATTGAAAGTGAACATGCATTGACATTGAAGTTGACTAATAAGTTAGAGTGCTGCCCACTCGTTTATAGCTTTCTTTCACGCGTATGCGTCGTTCACGGTGCCTACAGTATCGCGTTGGAGGATCTGCGAGTTTCTTTGCACCGATTGAGGGAGAACAAAGGTCTCCTATTTTGTGATCTCCTGTCCAAGCGTGTTCGTTGTCGTTGTTGAGCATGCTGATGTTAAATTACATAAGAATTTACATTTTGATTTTTTTACAGGAGAGCCATGTGGACCCGAGCCTCGCCGAAAAGCAGCGTATGCTCAAGAAAGCTCGCCTCGCGGACGCGCTCAACGACCAACTGTCGCACCGGCCCGGCCCGCTCGAGCTCATCAAGAAGAACATCCTGCACACCGAGCAGGACATCGAGACCGCCGTCAAGTCCGGCACCCTCGCCTTCCGCGCCACCTCCGAGGGCGCCTCCGGCCGTCCGGAGCACCCCTCCTCCTACTGTGGGCCCCCCGAGGAGATCTCCCCCTCGCCCTCCCCGCCCTGCCTCCTCTCCCCCGCCCCCTCCCCCGCACCCGTCCAACACCCCGCCCCCGGCAAAGCCGACAAAAACCGCAAGAAGACCAAGCATAAGCAGCAACAGCCGAAAGCGCGCTTTAAATTCCACGAATACAAAGGCCCCCCGAATGCTCATAAAGCGCCTTCCCCCCCGGACTCGACCGAGACGCCGTACGAGCTGCTCCTACAGCAGCAGCAGTTGCTTCTTCAGCTGATGCCGGCGTCGCCGGCGCCGTCTTCCGCGTCGGTCGCGTCGGATTCCTCGGACGCGTACTCGGCGCCGCCCCCTCCGCCACCGCCGCCCACGCCGCTGCACGTCACGCTGCATCACGTGCCGACGCGGTACGAGGATATGAAGGTGTCGGATCTTCGCGCGGAATGCAAGCGGCGCAACCTGCGCGTCTCCGGTCCGAAACCGCAACTCATCAGCCGCCTGCGACCATTTTTGCTAGAGAAAGGCGAGGAACCGCCGCGCTCGCCGGCGTCCGTCGCCTCGATCGCCTCCGTCGCCTCGCCCGAGTCCCGTTCCGAGCCGGAACCGGCGGAGGATATCGTGCAGTCCCAGCGGCGGCAAATCGAGGAGCTCGAGCGAAAGCTGGAGGCGTCACGTCAGCAGTTGGAAGCGGTGCGGCGCGAAGCGGCCGGTGCGGCCGCCAGCGATCAGAGCCGGAGGCTTCTCCAGGCGCACCTGTGCGTGACGCAACTGCGCGCGCAGCTGGACGCCCTGCAGCAGCCGCCCGCGCCCGCGCCGCCGCCCGCAGCGCCCGCCGCGCCGCCGCCGCGCTACGTGCTGGCCACGGCCGACGCCGCGCCGGAGCGCCTCGTGCGCCTCTTCACCGTGGCGCAGCCCGCCGCCGCGGACGTGGTCGACCCCGCCGCCGCCAAGACCGCCAACTACATCTTGAACGGCGTCAAGGTGGTCCCTATCGCGATATTGCCGTCGCCGCACTACGAGCCGGAGCGCGCCGCCGCGCCGCCCCCGCCGCCGCCTCCGCCGATGCCGCTCCCGACGCTGCACGATCACAACGAGGACATGGACGACGTGATCGAGCTTTTAGTGGAAAATGGCGAGCTCCCCCCGTCGGTGGTGGGCGCGGCGGAGAACCGGTCGATGCGGACGGAGTTCCTGAGCGACAACGCCGACTCGTTCTCGCCGGCTGAAGTTCTCGGGGACGGTAGGACGCGGGATTCGCATGCCGCTGACGAGCTGCAGCGCGAGCTCAACGACATCCAGAACGAGATCATGAACCACGCCGACCTCCACGCGGTCAACGGCAATCGCTGCGATATAGATTCGACCGCTGCGGACATCGACCCGGAGCTCAGCGTAGACTTACTGTCGAACAGCGATTTCCATCCCGACTTCAGCTCCGACCCCACGTCCGCCGACCACGATGACTTCTTCGGACTGCTGTCGGGCGAGGCGGACCACGCGGATGAAACTTCCCAGACCGCGATGGACATCGGCGAGGACCCGCCCGAGCGCACGGCGATGACTCCCCTCACCAACGGCGACATCCTCGACCACACGAGGACGGGCTTCGAGGACATGGACGACCTGTCGTTGCCGTCGTTCCAGGAGGACATGATCCAGGAGCGGCCGTGCGAGTTCGACCTGAAGGAGTTCGGGATCGACATCGGGTCGAACATGACCGTGGACGGGGACGCGTACGACTACATGGACACGGAGCTGATCCCGAACCTGTTCGGGCGCGGGCACGTGCCGCCGCGCGACCCGCTGCTGGGCGCCGTGCTGTCGCGGCCGGCGCCGCGCCCGGCGCGCAAGCACTACTCGTGGGACCGCATCGAGTACGACGCCACCTGACCGCCGCCGCCGCCGCCGCCGCCGCCGAGACAACTGCCAACCCCGACTCTAGCGCCCGCCATCGAATGCCTTACTCGGTAGTCTAATTATATTTTATCGTTTAACTAAATTTACACGCGTTCGAGGTAGTTTAAAATTGGCAAAACGTGGTGAAGTGGAAAGTGTGACGTTAATGTTATCCGCTGCGAATCGACCAGCGCTAGTCTCCGGTGACCCGATCCTCGAGATCGATATCCTTAGTATTGACTAGATTAGAAGAGGTGATGTTTGAACACATAGTGTTGGCATCGATAGAGTTAATTTATAGACATTGGTGTTTTGTACTTAACAGTTGAGGCGACTCGTTTGTACCGCTAGTTGATAATGTAGTATATTTATTCATTGTATCGTTATCTGGGCGTCGCGGTCATCGCTCGACGCTCGTCCTTATTGAAACCATTATATGTACTAGTGTGTATAGGCATTGTCTACTTATGTATATATTGAAAGTATAATGTAATAATACTCAACATAGTTGTGGATTTCTGCATTCCGCCCGATGACTTAAAACGTAAGGGAAATTTATCATTAGGAAAGAAAGATGTTACTGTCGAGACACTAACAGATCTTCGAGACACCTGCTACGTACACATCGTGTTAATGATTATTTATTTTATACAATTTGATGTTCTGTCAGTTAACAAAAATGCTGTATGATGTCTCTGTCGTATGTGAAGCTATTTCCCAAAACATTGTATGACATTCCAGTCTTGTTGAAGTGCAAATTGCAGAGCTCCTACATAAGCGTCTGTCGACAAATATGAGCAGCGGAACCAATATTTGTGCAATAATTTATCTGAAATGATTTGTGGCAGTAAGTTATTTGAGAGAGTTGGAGAATTGCACGTTAACAAGCCATCGTCATGGGTGGGACCAGCTCGGGAACAAAGTTAGATACGAATCATTTAGTTAAAGTCGGAGCCGGCTCCGCGCCACCAAACAATTACACGGCAGGCCGAGGCACGAGCTATTAAACAACACTTTCTTCCTTTAAAACTTCGCATAATGCACACAATCGTTTGTAAGTTATTTATTCATCAGCAGAATTAAAAAATGCTTAAAATGTCTAAAAATTTGCTAAATTTAAAAAAAAGCACTTCATTCGCGCAGCTTATTGCTCTGACTTTACAGAATTGAACTGTTATCACAGTGTATTTTATCGGAGAGTGTAATTAGCATTGTCCTACGTTTTGTTTTAACTAAAAGGATTCTAACGTAACATTACATTCTTGAAAATATATCATTCCAATTTATTATTGTCTAAAGTGTAGGATAGGTGAACCATTATAAGTAAGTTGCTGTTTGTTTGAGCTGCGAAGACGGCACACTTTACAATATTTCTTCAAGATTCTACGCCAGCTAGTGTAATTGTTTGGCTGCATTATTTATAATTATTTATTTCATTTTTGAACGTGTACCGTTTGTTTTGATTTTTGATCGGGTGTGTTCATTGCGTTGTGCGAGGTCTTCACTAATTTATTTGTGTTATATTAACGATATAGTAACGTTATTGTCATAACCCTAGTGTAAACAGAACAAGAGCGAAAGGAAAGCATAGTTTTACGAAAGTAAATTGCCATTAATTGCATTTATGTATATTTTATCAGAATACCTTTAGAACAACGAATGTGGCGTTCATGCCCGCTTGTGCCAATCTGTTTAAATAATTTTAGAATCATCTTCCGCTTTGTGATATATATACCATGCATATATTATGTATATTTATAAACAAATTATATGAATATAATCTGAGCTTTTATGCACATATAAATATGTAGAGGTCGGAATTTATGAAAGCTGGTGGTTATAATATGTGACAGTACTTTAAAAGCGCATGTATTTTGAAGTGCAGTCATATATAGGTTGGTGCTAATAGAATGTAAGGTAACATTGATTTATATAGTATCATTTAGAATGTACGTATACAACCCATGTACGTGTATGTGTGGCTCTATTAACTTCAACGATTAATATCGTATTTATCAGAAAATTAAGTATTTTTGCCTGTTAAACCAATTAGCAACAAAGCACAGCAGGTACAAATATCAAGTTGCTGTTTGGTTTTAAGTAAACTGTAAACTTAAGTAATATTCCATTATCTAAGTAAATTTTAACAATACCCTTTAGATATAAATATTTATAAAAATCTATTTGCTCATTATCTAAAATGTACCTACACTGTATAGCCAATTATTGGAGTCAGCGTGCGCGGTAGACGTATTTCCATTTGCTGTTGTGTATCGACTTCCACAATTTCCACATTAACAAGCTTGTGTGTTTCATAGCTTTCATACTCACTCTTTTAAGAGTTAGTTTAAATGTATTTAACGAGAATACTAAGTGAGATTAATGTTTTGATAAAATAGTATTTATGTGTCAGCATATTTGTTATTGTTGTAATTATTTTAGGAGAGTTTTAATATTTGTTTTAACTAGATTATATTCCGAAGTGATAAATCAATCGTGCTGAATTTAACATGCGTACTTTAGCTCTCTGTAACGCGAGTATTTATTAAATAAGTATTATACATTGGCTTCAATAAATAATATCAATTATTACATGTAATAAAAATAGCTTTGTAATTTTTACGCAAAAAACCGTTAGATAGTCATTGTAAATAACTGAAATTAGACCATCTGGAGCCATTCTAACTCGTTCAACGCTAAGAATATCTTGTAGCGCTACGGCGTAGCCGATAGCATGGATTTTGCACTTTGTAGCTAAAATGACTAGACGCGTAATGCCAATGTGTCGTGATGAGCCCTGAATGGGCTAAGCAAACTGCCAAAGTGTAACATTACTACTAAAACATAATATTTTTGTCGCATGCATACGTCGTGTGCGAGGTCTCTAAACTTAGTGTGGTCGAATAAGACTATCTCGGTTGCGAAGAAATTACAGTCAAGGTCATAAACATACTACTTTGCACCTTATGTCATTAGCATTAGGTTGAAAATGCATTTATGACCATGACACCAATACTAAAGTTGAATTATATTATCGCAATAAACCTACTTAGATATCAGTTTTAATTGTTAGATACCTAATATTAGGGTAAACATTACTGGGCTTTAAGCCCAATATGTAAAATAAGATAATAAAACTTAGAAAAACCAATAATCAATAAATATGTTGTGATAACTTATAGAGTCGATTCTATAGTAATCAAAGTTTTATACCTTGCCCCGTATTTGAAGCCTTGTGTAAATATTCATCAAGCCTTTACTAGCTTAAGGAAAGAATGTTACATTAAAAGTTTTGACACAAATAAATATTGTTTCATTAAGTACAACTACCTCGAGATAGTCGAGATGTCCAAAAAGGCATGCATAGAGAAAGGCAGCAAAGTAAATCTGACTTGGGGTTATATTCTCTTTGACTGGGGGTAGATTAAGATAGCCTAGACGGCTTAGCTATAGTCTGACAAGATTTTTTTTTATCTGCCTCCATTTTTTTACTCCGAGAAAAGGGAGGTATGCTATCCATCTCTCTGATTGAGTGAATGGAGACTTCGCCAAGAGTTTTAAACCAGACGGAGGAGCAATTGACAGGCCTCCGCTCTGCTAAATGGGTATGACATAGTGTCATACTCATAGTATGGCCTGAAGTTTATTTGACATAGCTTTTTGTACGTCACGTACGAATAGCTGTACATTTGACGTGCCCCGCACGACAAATAAATGGCAGACTTTTTTGGGTGGGTAATGACAGACATTGCTACTCCGTCTGGTTTAAAGCTTCGCCCAATGCAGCGGCAGTAAAGAGGCTTGTAGATGTAGAGGGGCCGCACTTATACTGAAATTTTGTGTCCACAACATTGTCGTCAATATCCCGACCAGATGCTGCATTACAATGGAATATTTTATTTCGGCATGTGTCTGGTAAATATATATCTCGTCCATATATCTGCAACACTGTACGAAAAACTTTGGAGAAAAAGGGAGGCATATAGATCTATGATCAAAGATGTTTGATATGAAAGATCAAAGATGTTATATGGGCCTTAGGAGGGAAGGAGGAGGCGGGAGTTTGATGCGTTTTGCCCACATTTACTGTGAGTATACCGTATGCGTATAGCCCTCATTCACGGCAGTCCGCCGGCACCTCCGGCACGTAATGGTGCTTTTACATGCTCGGGCTCTCGGCCGAATGATTCGGCCCACCCACGCGCCCATTCGAGACAGACTATATAGATAAAATTTAAGCCAGACCATAGATCATATCATAGATTACATACCGTCCTTTTTTTTCACCTTGGAGAGAAAAGGAAGCATATAGACCAATATATCAAGAGTCAAAGATATTTGATAATGTAATATAGGCCTTAATTAATGCTTTTATATTTGGTTTATCTTATCTGTGGTTAATATTTGACAAGTGGAAATGGAAAAAAATGGCAGTTTGCGATCTCAGCGAAAATATAATCATCGAGGAACCGAACTTCTTACTGGTGCATTTAAATAATATAACAAAAAAACAGTGAAGTGCAACAGTGTGCCAGTTAGATGGGACAGATTCATACCTTCCGTTTATGGCTATTTACTATAAAGTAATTTGAGTACTTATACATTTAATACTGTAGATAGTCTTGGGTCAAAAGCGTATTTTTCCAAACAAGTTATGATATTAGGCGAAACTCTGTTGTTTTCTTTGTCTCTAATTGATAGTGGAGCTATATTATTTCTTTTAGTTTATTTTATTATTACCCTATCTGACTTAGAATGTGACTATTTGAACGCCCAAGAATGTTGTGACAATCTGAACTATTGGCTGCTACCAAAATACATAGGGCACTCGTTTATGACTTTTCTATTACTACTTCATGGGCAGATGCTATTGTTCCTGCTGAACTTGCCCATGCTTGTATGGTTAACTTACGAATATTTTACTATACCACAAGGTAATCTCGGAGCCTACGATCCAGCCGAAATACACAACCGCGGCCAACTAAAGAAGCACTTGCGCGATGTGATGATATATGTTGGGTATTACTTGATATTTTTCTTCATTTACCTGTACTGCTTTATACTAGCCATACTAAAAGGCGACCCGCTGAATCGGCACGCTGATGACGAGATTGTAACAGAGCTATAACATCAGCCATGGCAGACACTCTCGAGTCTGGGAGCGAGGGCGCCGGAGAGGCTGGCGAGGCAGCGCACCCTCATGGGATTGTAAAATGTCTGAAACTACCATTGTCTGAAAATATTTTAGCTTATCTAGAGAAAAGGGAATTAGTCAGAGATGATCATGTTACACCTTGTAATACTTTGGCAGAAAAGGTTACTTCTAATTATATTATAGCCAAAGAAATTATTAGCAACTTGTGCTGGCAGGAGAAAATGCTAGCAAAGCTTGTATGTAGCACCTGGCTGTCTGCTGTGCACACCCTGGAGCGAGAGCAGCTGAGTCCAGCAGACTTTGTAATGGATTTACATTCTTGCTGCTCCTCACGAGTGGGGATAGAGTACAAGAAGTCTGCCAACTTTGCCACAGAGCCGTTAGCTGTGCTAACCTTCGCCAACACAGCTGGTTTCAATATAAGTTGTAAATGCAAAGTTATATGCCCTATTCCTTGTATGCCGCCCTGTGAAAAGGAACATTGTTGTAAGTTTGAATCAATTATTATTTCAGTAATTTCTAAACACTGTTTATAAATACGACTTTTTATTTACAGTGCTTGATCTGGTGCATAGATATGTCAGTGCTCCAAAAAAGTGTATGCTGACAGTACGGGCTCATTACCTCTCGTATATGCCGCTTCCACAGTCAATAACTTATGAACATGCAATCACTCGCCACATGTTTGTCCGTTCAAATCCATTCATCGGAGGAGTGTACATCCCAAAGCTACCAGATGTTGACTACCATGTTATAAACATAAAGTCCAAAGAGGATATACAACGCGATTTCTATAGAGAAATTGACAGACTCTCGCAAACAAGAATCTTTAAGGGTGTGATAGTTTACGTAACAGAAAAATATCTTTTGCACTCAGTGCAGGATATTGTCTTCTTAAATTACATAAAGGAAGTGTAAGTATCTATCCAATTCCAATTTTTTAAATCTTATTTGAAATAACAGGAATCTTATAGAGGTGTCTAAGGAGATTTAAGTTCTAAAACAAAGAAGTCTTATAGGAAACTAATTTCTTATTTAAAACTTGAAAAATAACATATGGGGACCATTTACAAGTATTGTTTGTGTTTCTTTTAATGTTTCTAGGGTCCTTACTAAAATGGTAAAAAAGGAACCCTTATGGTGTGACTCAGTCTGTCTGTCTGCACATCTATAAATCTCAAGAACTAGTTAAGCTACCAATTTGAAATTTTGAATAGTTTTAAACAATGTAAACGCAGATGTATTGAGAGAAGATTTATTACTTATTTTAATTTATTTTCAATGAAAAATGCCCGATAAAAGAGGGGGCAAAAATTAAAAGTTCAGTTCAGTCATGTAGGGTATCATTTGAAAGGGCTAGATTTGCACATTCAAACAAAATTTTTAAATAAATTTTAATAATGATTTTTTTTGGTTTATAAACGAAAATGTAAAAAATAATACCATTATGAAGGAAAAGATATGGTTTTTATAAACAATCTTAATATTATCATAAACATTACAGGAAAAATATAACATTGGTGTCTGACGTCAGTCGTAAGGTAACTAATACGTTAAGGGCACTTTATAGACATAAAAACTTTTTACCGGCTAGTATCAAGACGCTCCTTGTCCAGTCTCTCATACTACCAATTATTGACTATGCTGATGTGTGTTGCACCAACATGACTCAAGCCTCACTCTCTAAACTAGATTGTCTTCTCAACAATTGTATCAGATTTATTTTTAACCTTCGCAAATATGACCATGTTTCTGCTTTTCGCCGTAAGCTTCAATGGCTCCCGATCCGTGAACGCAGGTCATTGCGAATCTTATCCACTCTTTTTTCAATTCTATTTGACCCAACTTCACCCACTTATCTCAAGACTACATTCGAATTTATAACACCCCGTCCCGGTTGTATGCTTCGCACTTCTCGTAACCTGATGCTTGCTGTTCTCCCTCACAAAACTGGATTCTTGTCCAACTCATTCACCTGCCAGGCAATTCGGCTGTGGAATGCTCTCCCTCTGCCTATCAGACAAGCTCAAAGTAAATATTCGTTTAAAAGCAAGTTGCGTAAGCATTTATTCGAAAAAATTCGTCATTAAGGGTCTGCGTGATGTTTCGCTCTAGGTACACTTATATTAGGTATATATGTATTTGTATATGTAGGTATATTTATATTTGTATATGTGTAAGTATATACATTATATTATTAATTAGGTTTGACATGTCTTAGGTTATCATCTCTTTTTTCTACTATCCTGCACCAAACTAACAGTTTCGGTTTAGCCCGATGGTTGACTGGTAGAGAATGCCTAAAGGCGTTAAGTCCGCCATTTGTACTTTAATATAATTGTGCAATAAAGTTTAAATAAATAAATAAATAAACATTGACCGTTACTTAATTAATTTCTATTTAAAATAAAAAAACGGAACAAAAGTTGAAATTTAACCAACTTCGATTGTTTTTTTTTCTTTTAATTTATGCTAAAAGTACTGTCCTATAACTAAAGTAAAAAAAAATGGTTTATGTCATAAAAAATATCAAGGAAAACAAACTCGCATACTAACTCCATGCCGTACAAACGACTTGCCCAATCTGTCGGTCGATACATGTGGCTGACGTCAAATTTCTACTTCTAGGTGTAAATGCAACATGAAGTTTATACGGAACCCCCGGTGTGCGAGCCCGACTCGCACTTGGCCGGTTTTTTTTTTTACTTTACTGTTTATAATGTGTAGTTTTATACATACTTATCTGTTATTATAATAGGTTTAAAATATTATTTTCGATTTCAGGCAACCTGATATTCCATATGCTTTAGGAGGATGCATAGTTGAGGATACAATGTACGAACAGAATGACCTAAACCATATTGTAAACCAAGTGAACGAGGGCAAAGATTTCATCACAGATAACCTCATCTCCATTGGGCTATTTACAGTACCAAAGGGTGAGGATAATAGGGAGAAAGCAGACAGATACAACTTTGAGGTGTATTCTCTTATTATTGATACATCGGACTGGGCCAAGTCGAGGATAAGCCGCGCGATCACAGAGGTGAGCTTCTATGTTGAAAACTTCAAAATAACGTTTTCTGCCTTTTGCAATGGCAAAAGCATAAACTACAGTGTTTCAATTTTAAATGAGCCATTAAGGTTCACAAATGCGATTAAGACAGTTAAAGGGTGTACATATAAAAAAAAAATATGTTAAAATAAATGGTGAGTTGCACCAGTGATTTAAGTCATTAGCGGCAAAAGGGTTATTTAATGAACTCAAAATCTTTCAGGAATCAAATCATGATTATAATTAGTGCAATATATTTCGAATGCGTAGGACTTTTATTTTCAGGGTTTTTGCATTGACTGCTGCTGTGAACACTACAAAACCTTGAAGAGCCTGACGCGTTATAAACCTTGCGCGCTACTTGTGTTTCCAATATGAGAACCTAAGCCATTTATAGGCCTACCGTTTAACTGAGGCCTTTCGCTAGGTATGCGCGGAGTGGCGGGTGGGGGGTTACATTTACGTCCTAGTTGATATAACCGCTGTACATAAGACAGGTTCCAACCCCTCTTCACCCGCGTTCGATCCTTGGGAGACGTCTTTGTTTAAACAGTAGTCCTATAGTTTTGATATCACTTTGGCATTCAAATAATTATTTATTGTCTAATGTTGGTATATAGGTAATTATCATTAACTTTTCACTCTTATTCTAACAACAATATTTGATTGGCAGTTTGCAGGGCTAGTACCACGGTTTGAGCACAGCGTGGCAATCAAACTCTCCTGCCTCGGCCGCGACCAAAAGCACGAAGTCGAGCAAGACTACTTCCGAGCGTCATTTCCCCAAACCCGCATAGCCGGCTGCTACGGGAACGGGGAGCTCGGCATCAACCATCCTCCGCGGCAACCGGAGAAACCCCCGAACACTGCCAAACGTACTCGCCAAGACAACGGCCCTCACTTCGGCATTATGTACTCATATTCAACAGTCTTCATGTACATTGGATGGGGAAAGAGTTCAGCTCCTGTTGAACCATCGCCGTCACAAAAGAGTCGCGGTAAAGTGCAAGCACGATTTCGTACGAATTAGCATGGTTAAGAAATAATTAGAAGTTTTCATAATACTTTCAATGTTACATATGTTGTTGCTGTTCCGACTTTAGTGTCAAGATGGGCGGTTACTTTTAAATAAAAAAACATTAAGAGCCCAGCTCACTAAACGGGGCTTGAGTTTTAAAGCATTTAAACATTGATCATCTCTCCAAGTAACTGCTTTTCACTCTACAATTTGCATCTTTAAAAACCACACCACATAATGTTCCCTTATTATACACACATATTCAAGTAATGTAATACATAAACATCCCATCCCAAACTAGAATAAACATATAAAAATGAGTGTAAGAAGTGTGTAGAATTTTGATTAAGAAGCACATTGACTATGCATGTACCTATCAATCAATTAGTTTTAAGATAGTCTTAAGGATTTTCTTATAACTTATTGTAATTGTTTTATATTCCAGGAAAATGTGAAGAATGATGAATGAAGTTTGATATTAGGTTGGGGAGAAAGTATTTACTGTTTATATCTGGTTGGTTTCAATGTTATAAGTATTCAAAATCTTTTGTTTTCTGTCCGTCAAAACAAGTGAATCTGACGGAAAAAATAAACACTTAAAATTTTGATACAAAAGAAAGTAAATTTGCGAATCAAGCTGTGAAAAAGTATTTTGATATTTATGGAACCAATGATAGTGTTAGTAAAAGTGGCACAAAGTTCGTTTGGGGTTTTTCAGTTAATTTAGATGTCAAAGATGCAGCTTTTTCTAAGGACGTTTGAAATTTTCATAAAAAAAACGAAGACTTTCCAGACGTAATATAATTTTTACATCGCGTATGCAATTGCAAAATTTGATTTGTCGCTTGAGATATCACGAGATAAAGATTATATTGCCGTAACGGACTACTAAAGGTGATGAGTATTAGCACACCTTTCTGGAATATAAACAAATGAAAATAATGGAATATTTTTTTTCCGACTGTAACAACAGTCGAGAGTTCCACCGCGCTCCAAATTCAACCATAATGGTATAAAGTTAAAGCTCAAATTGCAATGAATTGAAATGATGCAAAGCGAGAATTGCGACGTGTGAAAGAAATTGAACCTTTTATTATGTAATTACGGTTCAACTTGGATCGGAATAGAACATTTACACTCAATCAATTGGTACCCTAGGCCACTAGATCTAGAACTATGCCAGAATGTCAAACAGTAAGAGATTTCATACAATCTGATTTATAACGTCACTTTAACAGACAGTGGCCCAGGATTCCATTTGCTTACTGTACATACTTGTTGCTTTCGGTCGGAAACAGAATACCATCTTAAAAGTAAGAGTGTCTCATGGAGTTACCATACAATACTTCTACAAGATAAAAGTGGGACTATGGTGTCTATACAGGTGTAATATTATTTATGGTGATAAGATAATGATAAACATAAATAGGAATAACTCTTACCTAGTATATCGTCAGTGAATCTAATTACCATCAGTGAATCCTGGTACCGTTCAGTGGCCACTTTATACTTTTGATCGCCAGACTGCGAAGGCATATACCGCGCCCCGGACGCCCGGCGATTATTTAAGCGAAATTGGAGTTTATGGAGTCCCGCGTTAGTTGTTAGCGTGAGTCCTTGGCAAGACTCCGATGAAGGCCACAGCCGACTGGCGGTCAAGAGCTTAAATTATAGGCTCAAATTACATTATAAGGCCGATTTTGCCACTTACAGGTTTACACCCCGACGATGATTTACCTAACTATGTAGTGGAAAGTGTATGCAATATTTAAATGAATAAATCAATGTAAGTAACTAAGTGTTTCAGTTATTATGTAAGTAGTAGTGTTCCATTTTTTCCTAATCAGACCACGATCCTGATGATGCCGTTCAACGAAAACGGATCACCGTAATTTCTCTTACACTCCGTAGAACCCACGCGGGCTTAACTAGTAGAAAAATTAAGTTATTCCTTTAGTTTCAGTATTCCATATGTTCCTATCTACGAGCTCTCGTAAACTCTGATGCATTTAATACATTTTTAAAGTTCTTGTGTGATGCACGTCTGTTATAAATTGAATCAATAAATATATTATAACTAATATTTAAAACGGGCTAATTACCATGTATGTTTGTTTTATTGAGCACCCGATATGGCAATAAATATATTCTTCACAGATTCGACCCATCAGTAGGGGAGAAATCATTGCCGCGCTTCTTTTTGGACTCTTTAGGTAACATTTTTGTTCTTATTTTATATGGTAATGGTTTCTATGGCCTAATAACTCGGTCATGACATTATGACGTGATTTCGAATCTCGCCTACTTATAGGTCTAATTCATTATTATTGCTCCTTTTGGCCGCCGGACCCTGTTCGCCAAGACGCTCACTAACTAATAAAAAGTTTAGGGATTGCAAATAGTGATATCGATATTCATAATTAAAGGTGGAATTCTTCTCAATTTGCCTTTTTTTATTTCCAAACTTAGATTTCTCTCAAAATTTCTAAACTAAACAGATTTACTATACAAGAAAATTTTGAAAATAAAGGACTTTATCATGAAAAACAACAACCAAACATTATCGAATCATGAAGTAATATCACCGCACTAGTCTGTACGAGTAGTCTTCTATACATGTCAACGGCGCGCAGGGCTCGTCTTTAGTTCCGACTGACAAATACTGTTTACGCGCGAGTTAAGTAATAATAGCGTCTGAGTCAACGGCATAAGCGCTTGTCGGTACGTAAACTTTATAAACCATAAGATTAGGGACGCGCATCGTGTCTCGATAAATTTACATACTTATCTACCGGAAGGTTTTCGGAGAAAACTAACAGGTGGATTTAATAATATATATATACAGTATGTATCAGAATGAAAGGCAAAACAAGAAACCCGTTAATGTTTAGATCATAAATATGAGCATGGTACTTACCTAATTCATCAAAAATACGACAGGTTTTACGTGAGGTATAAAAATATACATTTATTATTATTGTGTTGCACCTCCCCTGTATTATTTGTTTACAATCTTATAAATGACATTTCTTAAATTACCAACTGACAAACAGGCGTCAAACCTTGTTGAAGTTTGGATTTTTACCTAGTTAGATACAAACAAATAGTTAACAAAGCGCTTGCGCGTTGCCTATGACTACAGCCATTCTTAAAATAATTACCTAGGTTACTTATAAACGGAACTCAAAGCGCATGTGTATTGACATAACAACGTTAATGTTAATTAGTTGCCCCTAGCTACATATCAACAGTACGCAATACGCATGCACTGTCAAAAATCAAAAACGTAAACAAACCCTATAGGATGTTACAAAAACCATTAACCGACTGCAAAAATATGGTCTTCGAGTAATTCATTTAGTAATTTTATGCCATAAAACATGTATTTAGGCACGTGAAATGCACGTCATTACATTGTACTCGAGTTCCCCGTCAACCAGTTTTAAGGTTTGCTCTTCGTTGTGATACATACTGTATATATCGGTTATATATATATATCGAGTTAAAATGTAGACCTCCGCTGTCACTGCGGTCAATAATTTATTCGGCAAATAAACCGCAATGGACAACTTACTGAAGAAGCTGCCTAAACTTTATCCATTATTATGCCTTTTTTTTCTACATATACCTACTTACTACGAGTAGTTACCAACAATGACAATAATTGGCAATTAAATGTTTGAACGCTTAAATAAAACCAGATTCGTGAAAACATATTCATTTTAAAAACTTGCACATCAATTGAACTTTCCCATCCCTAGCTGTCTTTTATACATGCCAACGGCGACAGTGACACGGAAAAATGTAGAAATTATAAGCATATTTTTTAAATCCTTTATTATGAAACAATGGATTCATATACCTGCTTAAAAAGTAAATGTATGAAAAAACAAAGGGTCAACAAGTTGACACGAGTACAAAATAATTTTTAAATTCTATTATTTTACCATTTAGTAAGCGGTTGAAACTTTGTCTTGTATACAAGACAACGGCGTTAGTGTATCGTACTATCGTTGTCTTGTATAGGTGACAACGGCGGTCAAAGGGTTAAGTACCAAACCGTTATACACATGTAACAAAAATGCTAGTGACAGTAGCGACCCGTTTCAAAAAATGGGAAAAAAAAATACACGAACTACAATAAAAAGAAATTGTATGAAGGGAAGGATCTGGTCGATAAAATAAAACAATTATTTTTCGCGTCAACATTTTTTGTCCTATTTTATTTAATCAGAATACCGTACCTCCTGATAACGCCGTTAAACGGATTACTGGCATTTTTGTTACACTATAGTTAGTTAGTTAGTTGTGCTGGGCGTTTTCCGCAACTCGACATCTATTGTGCCTTTTTTGCGTGATAACGAGGTAGCCCTATTCTAACCACCGTAGCTCCTCCACGAAACTTAGCATATGTTTTAGGTTGCTAATTGCTTCCTTTAGTGTTGTTGGAGTTCCTAAGTACTTACTCCTGTATACTTCTACCTGTCCGCATTCTAGGAGAATGTGTTTTGTCGTTTCCTCTTTTTCCATGCATGCTCTGCACATAGGACTGTCTGTTATGCCCATGTTATATAAGTGTTTGTTTAGTGTGTTGTGTCCTGTGAATAGTCCTACTATTTTCCGCAGTTTGTGTCTGGGTGTCTGCAGTAAGGTTCTTGTGAGCTTGTGGTTTAGCTCCGGTAGGACTTCTTTGGTTTGTCTACATGTTTCCAAATCATTCCAGTATTTATTGTGAAGTTGTTTGTGATGTTGGTTTAATTGGTTTTGTATGTACGATAAAGGAAGTGGTATGATAGGTTCGGGTCCATATGTTGGTGTCTCTGAGCCTCTCCTCGCCAGATCCTTGTTACACTATATCCTACAACTCGTACGCAAACTCAAACGAATCTACACTCAAATAATTACGTCTATCTATACGTAGAGCTCACATTGGCCGTAGTTTCAATAGCTCTCAGGGAACCCTTCATTCCGCATGGCCAGACATGCTCTTGCTCGATTTTCAATTGACATTCGAGAACCGATCCTAAATTACACGGCTGTGCGTGGTTCATTGGGCCAATGCCCCGATTCCCTCACGCACTGCTCACGGATTCTATTACAGTTATTGATATCTCACCTTTGCGCCTACTGACAATAACGCTGGGTAAGGTCAGAATATTTATGTTTTCATGACACTGGCTCGTAAATGGTGATATTATATACAAGCACATTTAGACTCAATGAGCTGTATAAAGCTCATGGTCGAAGTGGATTTTCATAGTACTTTACCGCCCGCCCGGGCCCCGTGGAGGACCCGCGCCCTACGCGCACGCCGCACGCAGCCGCAGCCCACCTCGGTATACTGTGGACCGTGCTACACTAATCAATATTGTTTACTAGCTTTTGCCTGCGGCTTCGCTCGCGTTAGATAGAAACAAAAGGAGCCTATTTCACTCTCCATCCCCTCAACTATCTCCAGTTAAAAAATCACGTCAATTCGTTTTACAGTGAAAGACAGACAACCAAACAGACACACATACTTTCCCATTTATAATATTAGTACGGATTTATAGTAAAGGATAGTAACGTACTAGGCAGTATGTTTATTTTTTTACTCGCAAATGTGATGAAAAACATTGTATGTATCTCGGGTGGTACAAGGATTAAGAACTCGTGTTAAAATTCACAATCGTTCGTAAATTCATGTTGTGCGTCCTTAACACACAATTATTAATTTGTACCCAAAAAATTATCTTAGCAATTCAATTTAATTCTTTATTTATAAAATAAATTTTACACGTCAATTACATATTACAATAAATAACACTTAATTAATTTATGTGGCTTACAGTAGTCGCAATGTATATGAATAAAAGTGTCTGACATAATTTTTTATATTAAACATAATGTTTTAATTAGAAAACTCCCGTGAGTATCAGACATATTAAAATTCTCATAGCGGGTTACTCACGTCAATAAAGTCGAAAATAGCTCGACATGTTTCGGAACAGTCCGTGTCCCTTATTCATGAGTCATGCATGTAGGCTACACGCATGACTCATGAATAAGGGACACGGACTGTTCCGAAACATGTCGAGCTATTTTCGACTTTAATGACGTGAGTAACCCGCTATGAGAATTTTAATTAAACATAATGTATTTTAATCTTACATTTTAATTTTGATGGTAATAATAATTTTCTTATGTGACTATTGTTAATTTAAACTTTATTTGTTTCCAATGGTGGAAATCATTCTGAATTTGTATTTCTTGCTAATATTATGTGACAATGTATGATTAGTACAAATAAATATATCTATCTATCTATACAATTACAATTGTTAGCTATAGCTGACTGTAATTTTCAGCCTTCGCGGAGCATCGCCCTCTCACGCTTAGACGGATTACAATGTATGAGTGGCATTAGATTCGTCTCAGTCACTCTCAGTGGTGAAAATGTATACTAAAATTAGCAAATATCAAAGTGGTGGATTTTGGCGCCAAGATATCGCAATTGGGTTTTGTAACTTTGAAATTGAACTTATTAAACAATGCGTCGAATTAGCAGTCACCTACTTCAAAAGTATCAGTTTGTAGTGCTATGTGGTGTCACTTCCATTTGTTTGATTACTCATCCTTTCTGAACCTAACAGCAAATAAAAATGAATACTTTCCTACATTTTATTTGTCACTTTTTAAAGTCGGGCTTTTTTTTGTTAAAATGTTTTTATTTTGAGTAACACAGTACAGTAATGAACAAAAAAGAATTAGTCAAATCAAACGCCGGAGCTCGGAATTATCAGCTTAAGTCTACTTCACTAAACTTATGGTTTTCTGGAAGAAAAATACTTAGGTCACTTAAGAAAACACCAAAATGGCCATATACGAGTCACTTGTCGAAGCTGTTATTTATGAACAGCTTAGCTGAGGAGTAGATACTTGAAGAAAACTCCTGCTTCACGTTAACTATTTTAATAACTTAAAAGTGTACATATTTAGGTGCGTGTACATATGAAGCGGTGGTCTAAAGTGATGTTTAAGTAACATTCAGCGCTAAGCAGCAGATCAATGTCCGACGGACAATTGAAATTGGGGTCCGCGAGTTGAATATCCGAAGGTATGTTCAAGTTTGAAATATTAACGTAATTGTTAGGTAATTTACCAACTACATCTTCCACAACAAAACAACGTATATTAACGGAATATGAACTCGTTAATGAGCTTAAAGTGAGTTCACAGCGATCGGAGACGTTAAATGATAAATTGTTTAAGCCGAACACACGAGCCGGTTTTTTATCATCGTTCGAAAACCCTAACTTATTTTTCATACGCTCCGTTATAAAACATCTCTGCGCTCCGGGGTCTATAAAAACCCTCGCGAGGTGTGTTGTATTATTTTGCGCGTTTGTTATATTAACTAAAGCCGTAAACAATAACACTTCCCTGTCCGCTACCGCGGCGCACGCGCTGGCTGCACTGATAACGGGCGCCGGCGCCGCCGGGTCGGCTAATTTGTTACCTACCTGTGCGGACGAACTAGGTGACATTTCATTATAACTATGTAATAACGTGTTATGTCTCGCCTTACAGACCTGACAAGAGCCTAGACGACACTGTGCAGCTTCATGACCACGCCTCAAGCAGTTCAGGCAAAGATGTAACTTCAAGACTTCGCCTGACCTACTTTCGACGCTCATGACCTTGAACTTGACACATTCCGAGATCCTATGCGCACCTGCACACACCGGGCACGTCGGCGCATTACTACTATTATTACGAGTAGTTTGTTTACGTGTAGTAGTTGCACCAGCGACGAACGGCTTCGGAGCCTTAGGCTGTAGGTATTTATTGTCCGACGGTTTGTCGCTCCTGCAAACTACCATAGTTTCAAGTACATCCGCCCGACTGCGCAAAAACCTCAGTAATTCGGATAATGTAGGTAAATTGGTTAAGTCAGCCTTATGTTCTTCCCACTTTCTTGATGTAGCGGAATCTAGTTTACTAGCGACCAAGTAGATGATTACGTCATCCCAAGAATCCGTTGGACGGCCTAAAGAATTAAGGGCACTTAAGTTTTTTGTTACGTGATCAATAAGAAATCGAATAGACCGGTGAGATTCGCGAGTCAGCTGATCTATGTTAAATAATGCCTTCATGTGATTATTTATAAGCAGATTTTTATTGTCAAAACGTTCACATAATAATTCCCACGCCGTTTTGTAGTTTTTAGCCGTAAACTCAAGTGATTTTATTACGACACTGGCACTGCCCTCTAATGAAGAACGTAAATAATGATATTTATTTATGTCGGGAATAGACTCGTTTACGTGGATCATGGCTTCGAAGGTGTCACGAAACTCCAACCATTTTAAATAGTTTCCATCAAAAGACGGGAGTGAAATTGTTGGTAGTCGAATTTTACTAACGGGGCCCGATTCTAAAGTCGATAGGGCCGATTTGACTGTTCGTGCACTCTCGGAGCCATGCTCGTCACTCTTCGAGTTAGATTCTATAAGTTCTTCTGTAGCTGAGATGAGAGAAATGAACTGCGTTTCCAAGGCGTCCCTTTCTTCTATCTGTTCATCTAACTTAGAACATTTAATTTCTATCTGAGTTTGAATTGCGTCAAATTCAGAAAATAATGTTTGTAATCTAGTCAAGCGAAGACTTAACTCTTTAATGTGTAAAGTAGTTATATCGGAACGATCAATTTTTTGCATGTTAGAAAGGAATTCCTTGTACTTCGTTACACGACTCTTGTAGGTCCCTCTATGGCGTACAAGTTCCTTTAAAGCCTCCTCAGACATCTTTAGTTATTTATGCAAGCGAAAATTACGAATTAATTCAAGGGCAAATAACGATATTAGATAAAATAACTTGTGCACTCAAACCCAATAAAATGTGTTGGAAATCGGTCAGCCAGCACGTCGAATTGCAGCGTAGGTAGTGGGTGACGCGACGGACACGTCACAGGGTGACACGTGACGTACGCCGGGCACAGCAACAAGCAAAGCAAGACACTGGAATGCGCCGAACACCCGAAATCACTGGAATGCACGGTTAGGCCGATTGAGTTTAAATAATACACACTTTTGCAATAGGTTAGGGATAAAACTAAAAAGATTGAATTGAAATTCCTAACGGGGATCTTGTTACGCTGGTTTTAAGCATATAACTCTTTTGAAGTCAATAATGTGTAGTTATTTTTTATACCTAGATAAAAGCAGCTTACAGCAAACTGTGTATTTGAAGAAGAAAGTTTAGCTTCATGAAAATTATGCAGTAGAAATGCAGTTGCTATGCAAAGCTGATGCAATATAAAATGGGCGTCGCTTATCGCACTGAGTAGATACGTCACCTTCAAGCTTGCAATTTACGAAGTTAATGATTACAAGTAGGCTTTTCTTTATGCACAGATGCGAATAAGCAGCAATTTAATCACAATAGCACCGATGTACTAACCTTTTATCACGATCACGAATTATGAGCACTTCTAAGTCTAGACCAAGCTGAGGGCTGAGCGCCTTTTACACAAATTTAAGGGGGAAGGATCACAACTTAGTTAAGGAAATATAGGATGGGCTACTTTCCTCTGGCACTGCGATGGTGATGCACTTTGCAGGTGTATAACTGTCGTAATCCAACGGAATATTTCGCTCGCCCGCCGATGATCCTTTGTTCGATGGTATGTGGACTTTGATACTGTCCTGTCACGGTCGCCACTTGTGCCTTTGACTATGAGATCAGAACCAAATTCTTACTTGGTGGTGACTCCTTTCTAACAAAAATATATTTGCTCAAATTGGACCATGGAGTTTGGAATTATCGGCTTATGTATCTGAAGTTCCACATGCCATCCCTGATCTCCATTATCAGGTCTACCTTACCAAATTTATGGTTTTCGCCAGAAATTGCTTAATATACTTAAGAAAACACTGAAATCGGCATACTTACATGTGCCTTTGAAAATTAAGGAGTTTTCATTATTCCTCATGGGTCCCATCATCAGATTATGATATTTTTATGGGACTAAATTGCAGGTAATTCCAATAAAAAAAACACCCAAATCTGAAAAAATATACAAACAGACAAACATATAAGCGCCTCCGTCGATTTCTCGAAGTCGGTTAATAAACATACAATCTTCAGAAGAGTCGCGTTTGAAAGAGGGAGGGGACAGTTCGGTGGAATTCTTCATCTATGATATGATAGCGCTCTTAATTACGTTGCTTTTTGCAATTATGTACCTACGTATCATGTGGCGTGGAGAGGAAAGAGAAACCATGCAGTGTTGACAGTCATGGTCATGTAACATATCGCCACGGACACTTTCAGTACCTAACTCATCATGATATGTAGGTCTGTCAACAACCTGTGAGTCGAAGCGAATAAATAAACTCTCCTAGGCTTGGACGCCAAATCTAACTTTAGTTTTGTTACTAATACGACGCCATCTTTGACCGGCCGGTTGGCGTAGTTGGTACCTAGTGACCTTGCCTGCTAAGCCGATGGACCTGGGTTCGAATCCCGGTAAGGGCATTTATTTGTGTGATGAACACAGATACTTGTTCCTGAGTCATGGATATTTTCTATGTATTTGTATATTATATATATCGTTGTCTGAGTACCCGTAACACAAGCCTCCTTGAGCTTACTGCGGGTCTTAGTCAATTTGTGTAAGAATGTCCTATAATATTTATTTAAGTATATTTATTTATCTTCACACGAGTCGCAGTGTATCTCGTGTGCATCAATAACTGCTGAGGGATGACAAATGACACGGCGCGCTGCAAGAGCGGTTCTCGCCGCCACGGGCCGTCGGTCGATCGCATCATGATCATAACAAATCAAGATTTTTAAATCTGAATATCGCTCTGTGAAAATATGGGCACCTGGTTCCGACATTCTCACATTATTCCTCACACATTATATTAAATTATAAAAAAAACTGGCTAAGTGCGAGTCGGACTCGCCCACTGAAGGCACACCCAATAGCCAAGGAACTCAGACCTACTTCTACGCGTTCCCGTGATAAAGGGTCATGACAGATGGACGGACACATGTATTAATCATGTTATTTTAAGCTATAATTTTAATAATATTTCCAACAATAGGTTATTAATTTTTAATTATCCTGAAAGTGAAGTTCATTAGATTTCTGATAAACCCGTTATACGAATTCCGCTATGTTCCGAAAATATTGAGTTCACTGTTTTGCGAACAAAGTAGGCCCGATAACGTGGGACATGTCAATTTGTATTGGACAGATACCGCAGTGTGATATCAGTGGCAACGGTTGCAATGAACCGGTAAAAATGCCTGGTAACCGTGAAATACCGGCAGCGAATGTGATGTTGACGTGGTGCTATGTGTGATTGTGTAGGCACCTTTTTTAATAAAAGGAAAATCCATTATGGATACTTCTGCATCGCAGGGACAGTCCAGAAGCTATATCGGACTCTCACCGACTAAAACCCCCAGTTGGCCCTCTTCGACGCAATCAGGGCGGCCCTGGGATCACCAGTGGAACGCACCAGTGCCGCCCTTGCGTCCTACCGGGATACCGTAGCCCTATTTTCCTAACTACGTTTGACACATTCAGTATCAGCGCGTAGGTAAGAGCGTAGACGTAATATAAACAAATGCGTATTTAGTCAAAAGCGTTTTAGAACAGAGAACCCGATATCGGGTCATTGGATTTGAATGTGTTAACTTATGGCTACCAAGAGCGTTGCTATGCAGCTAACCAAGGACCCCGTTCTTGGTTGGAATATGACCTCACCTGTTCACTTGAAAGGTGACTATAGGTAGATTAGGTAGTGTTAGCCTGGGTAATGTTATGTACCTACTAGTTAACCTACATACTTACTTAATTAGATGTTTGGGTTGGGCGGTTTTACTAACTTGGCTGCCTGTTCCGCTATAGCGCTTAAATTTAGTATAGAAGCGGCCATCATATTTCCCATCTAGACATTGGCAAGATTGACCTCACATATTTAGCTACCTACCGAATCGCTTATTTCTGGTCGAAAACCACTATAAGTGCCCACCCGCTGCTCGTATAACACTCATGGAAACTTTTGTAATAACGCAGGCTTGTTCGTGCATATGCACTATCGCGTTCAAAATTTCCCATGCAATTTTGAACGCGTGTTTAGTGTGTACCTAATGTTTGGCTGTTATTGAGATTCATAAGTACGTAAGTATGTTGTTGGAACTAAAAAAACATAAAATCTGAAAGTGTCTAAATTTTTATAACTTTAGTTAAGTACCTGAATAGTGGGTGAATTGGTACAATCTCATAATACCTATAGCCGGTCATCTCTGGCCATATGCCTCCCTTAGGAATCTCCACTACAAGATATCGTACGTCGTAGCTTACTTTCGGCCAGTAAACCTTACAACCTTAAACGGGCGCGCCACTCAAAACCTTTTTGCTCCAACGGCTGTCAATGCTTATATACATACTTAGGAGTATGTACTCGTAAGTTCTTTTATAGACATGCCGTAATCGCAAATTAATGACTAGCCTGTATACCTAGTGCGTTTGCTCACCTAACCGTGGCGGTGCCCCACAGGCATAGCTTACGACTATATTTGTAACGTATTCTAGGTAGATGCTGTCGGCAAATCTTTAACGAGCAAATAATAACTAAACAACCATCTAACCAGCCTTTATCTATTTATAGCTTTTTAAAGTGTATCATTCCTTTCATATCTCTATCTTACAATGAATTACCCACTTATAGGTTACAGTAGTAAATATGGTATGTGCACTAACCGTTATCAAGGAATAAGCCTGACCTTTTAATTAGAGCGAAAAGTATTCATTTCACAAGGTAGAAATCCGTGAATCCAGTAATTGAGAGCAGAAAACGGATTTTTAATCCGAAGCAGACTCGTTCGTCGGTGGTCGCGAACCGCCAGTAATGGGGAGATCGCCATTTTCTGTGTTAGTTACTATCGTTTAGGACGAACGATTTGGTAAATGTTTTATTAGGCAGACCCTAGGTTTATCAACCCACTAGGTTATGCAATGTACCTGTGCAATGGTAATGTTGTTGATACATACTTGTGGCTCAATTGATGAAAATACGAGGTTTGAAATATGTCCAAACAGTATATAAGCACAATATTTTAGAACAATGGAAGTAGTAGGTAGCGTAGATTCTTATTCTTATTACTAATCTTATTTGGGTTGTCTGGAAGAGATCGCTTATAGCGATAAGACCGCCTGTTGCTACCTTTATATAAATTGTAAATTTTTTCTGATTTTTGTCTCACAGTCATTCATATGTGGAATATTTTACTTTTACTTTACAAATTCGAGAAAATTTGTTAGAGATTTGGACAAGTGGCGTAGCGTTTTCTGCGTCCAGGAGCCTTACCATGACGTCTTGACGCGATTCCGTAAACTTTAGGTTCAGTTTAGGCTCAGTGGCATGGCAGCGACTCAGTTTAGGTCGTCAACTGAATCGCGTTAAGACGGCATGGCAAGGTATAGGTTCGTAGCGCAAGGCTCACTAAAAATTTTCAGCCACGATTACTCTTATTAGTTAGATATTTTTCTGACGCCTCCAAAAACCCACATTTCGCTATGCCTCTGAATTCAATGATAAATTGGAAAGGTAATACAACTGCATAAGTAATTTTCAAACCGTAGAGGAACACAGAGTTCAAATAAAAATAGGCAAGTCGGTGCAAGGGGAGTATTCTATGAACACTCCTCGGCACCGACTAAAATAACCGACTTATTTTAACATTGCATCTCAAACCTTTTTTTTAAGCATATAAGAACTGCGGAACGATACTTGTGTCCAGGGGTCGGACAAAACGTGCGGGTGACGTCAAACCACTTATAGGTTGATGATTTGAAATCATTGATTTAAAATAGTATTTTTGATTTTCATAAACAATTATCACATATCATTTATCAACCTCTTTGTTAAACGATATCGCCACTTGAAATGAGTAAGTACGTTTTTGACTGACATTGTCAATCAGATGAACAATAAATTGACTTTCTTTATTGTTTAGCTATTGTATATTCACTATAATATTTATCTAAAATTTATATTTACTAATGTATAAAAAAACGCTGTAAAATGTCATCTTTAGGCTGCGTTTTACCAAATTTTTATTCTGAGAATAACGCTTACTCTCAGATAGTTACGTCAAATTACTATGGGATTTTGACATTAGTATCCAAGAGTAAGCGTTACTCTTGGTTAAAAAGTTTGGTCAAATCCAGCCTTAGTCGAATATTGTGGTCATTTTCCGTTTTTGGAGGTACGTACCGTGACAAACACGTATACTGCTCTTGCTGTAATCAAGATATACCAATTTTCATTGGTATTGGTAAGCAATATTAAAAGACATTTGGAGACAACCAAACATGTCGGAAACGTAGAAAAAAAAGGGGAAAGTGAATTTAATATTTTATTTATTTATTTTATTCACTACATACCTACATCACCCTACCACCTGTATTATTAATTCCATAGATTTATTTACGATTATTTTGTTACTTTATTAATACTATTTCGTTACTACATGTCACACGGAAGTTTGAATACAAACACCCTCTGTGCAAGACTACGTCATTTTTACGTCATCCGCACTTTTTGTCCGATCCCTGCTTGTGTCTCTTTACATGTCAGTACTTACCTATTTTTTTTGATGGGATACAATTTAGACGAAACCGGGATGCGATTACCTACAATACCTACCCAGAAAATACCTATACAATTAAAATGTTCGTGAGTCATTATTAGTATTACCGGCCTCCTAGCCTAGTTGTTGTGACCCTGCCTACGAAGCAGGAGGTCACGGGTTCGAATCCTGGTCAGGGCATTTATTTGTGGGTTTTATTATTCGCATTAATATTGAAAAATCGGCCAAGAGCATGTCGGGCCACCATCAGAGGTCTGGGTCCGGTCCGGGTCTCATAGTTAACCGTCCGTCAAAATAAGCGAATCTAGAAGGGGTGCGAATCTAGATAGATACCACGACCATACTTAACTAGCAAAAAGGAGTATCGTTGTAGCACTTACTACTCAAATTTACAACCTTTTACTAAGAGGATATAACTTTTTGCAAAACTAAATTGCGTAATTGATATTTAAATTCATACATAGACATAGACATAGAAAAGCGTTATTTAACATCACATAAGTTCAAACTTAAAACAATGAAATGTCCTTAGAAACTAAAAAAATAACAGGATTTACTTATTATCATAAAGACTCGTGTCTGCATGAAGTTGCAGTCGGACCCTAGTGAGTAAAATGTTGTGCGAACTTGTGTGCAACAGATATAATTTTTAATACTTTTTTTTTTTTTTATTTATTGTTTCAAAAGAAAACTTACGTGGCTAAGTATACATATTCCTTCGCCAAACTGAGGACAGTTTGTTGGCGAATAGTGCGCTCTTAATAAAAATTTTTTTTTTTTTGTTATACCTACTCATACATTGTACAGTATTATTTATGTTGGTAAGTACTAAATTAAATTAAATAAAATCATTTATTCTCGAAATATATACAGTAAGTGTAAATTACCTAACTACCTACCTCTACCTACCTTAAATCTAAAGTAGGTCCTTGAGGCATTGTACCTAGGATGCTGGCGGCATTTCATTTCATTTACAGATATAATTAATTAAATAAAGTAGCAGGTGATATATGTGTGTAATTACAGCCTTCTAGTGCTACGGAACCTTAAACACGAAATAACACAAAACGGCCAGTAAGTACTAGATATTTATCAATTTACACATAGTTAGTTGAAGGCCTGAGTGACTACAGGATTTATGATCCTGTTACGAGATGTCCCGGACATGAGAATAGCCAAGCCTCCGATGGGTTTTATTTATGGAGCTACTCCCACAATTACGTCGGAATACGTGCGATGCACTAGCGACGAGTCGACAACTCGGCACGCGAGCTCTGGGATCTCCATTAATTGACACATTGGTATAAAAATAGGCATATGATTACAACTCGTGGACAAACAAACAACAAAGGCAGCTTAAGGCCTGATTAATGGGATTACGCTGATTGCTTAGTTCGCAATAACACTGTTGCAACTTACAGCCTTGGTTAAATTTATTGGTTAGTGTAACCCTACCGGACGACCTAGCGATTATCTCGGAGATAAAACGAAACTAGATCTATTTCTCGCTCCTAAAACCCGAGTCCCAGGTTTCCGAGATTGTCGATATTTCTAACTAATGAACACGGGTTTTTACTACTTTGTTTTATTTACATTGAGCTCCCGATATTTCGGCGATGTCTATTAAGTTTTCATTAATGAGAATGTCAAAAAACCGCTATAGTTTATAAAAAGCCGATATTTATTTCTGAATTATAAACGGAACGGAACCTAATGTTATGACATAAGGAGTATGTACCATTTATTCCTTCCTATCGTTTTCCCGACTTATGCCACGACTCAGGGAGCCTTGGGTCCGCTTTGGCAACGAAACCCAAGATTTGACGTAGGCTTTTTTTAATAATCTAACAGATTGACTCTTGAAGAGGGTTGGCGGCCCAGCGGTGTGACGTGAGACTTTCAATCCAAAGGTCTGGGGTTCAAATCATGCCGGCTCATACCAACGAGTTTTTCGGAACTTATGGACGAAATATAATGTGATAATTACCAATCGCTTTTCGCTGAAGCAGAACTTAAACAACAAACAGGAGTAATTCCAATAAGGCCTAGTTTACCTTCTGGTTTGGAAGGTCAGATGGCAGTCGCTTTCGTAAAACTAGCGCCTACGTCAAAGCTTGGGATTAGTTGGCAAAGCGGACCCCAGGCTCCCCGAGCCTTGGGAGGAAAACGCTAGGAAGAATAGAATCTAACAGGTGGACTAATTAGATTTTCTTTGTCGTCTAGCCCATTTGGGTAAGGGACATGCAAATCCCTATCCGTTATCGATCGATGATATATTGTTTAACCTACACTAAGCTCTGCACCTGCCTCCTAGAAAGTACTTTAAAACTTGAACATGACGATGCAGTCATGAAGGCGACGTCAATTTCAGCGCAAACTTCGTTTGACGCGCCTTCCACTTGCCAATTGTCCCGCTCGACTTCACTGAAGCCTTACCAGCCTCAGTGTAGCTCTACATGGCCCCGCGGTCGGACCCGGTCGGTCGAACGCACGCACGCGGTAGAAAGTCAATCGTACGTCAATTGTGTTTCGTGATATTGTGCTTGCGGTTGGATTGTTGTTTGATTTTGGTAAATTTATTAAGTACGTGCACTTAAAAGGACTTACTTCTTAATAATTTTTTTTCTATAACAGCGAAAAATAAGGAATTGTTAATACACCTAAACGAGCTGAATAGTTATTTAAATTATTATTTTTCAAAAAGGATAGAAAAGAGTAAGTTAAGTTTATTGGATGCGATTTGATTTGGAGTCGAAACAAAGTTTAAATATTTTTTTTTAAATAAAAAAGAAATGACACCCCCTCGCGCTTGTCCTGAGCATGGTGCCGGATATTTATAATGAAAACGGCCATTTTAATTATATTTATTTGTCAAACAAGTGGGTACGTCAGTAGGTCTTTAAAAAATAGGTACCTACGCCATTTTCAATTTAATTGACATCTAAAAGATATGGCACCTACGCCTCTACAAGTTTATAACAGTTCGCGAATTTAAACCTGTCCAATAACTATGGTTGGCGTAACCTTTGCTGAAAGCCGCAACAATGTCGGACAATACATTTTGGAGATAAATATGGGAAAGAAACAAACGTACCTAGTAGGAAACCGTAGGAAAATTGGGGCCAACTCTAGTATGTCTCTGAATTTTAAAAATACTGTCAGAAAAGTTTTCATTCGTGAAAGTCATAATGGCGGTCCATATATACGCGCTTTGAATGCATCATGGAGAGCTCATGATAAGTGTGTATATAAAGCATGTAATTGTAAATAATTAGGCAGTAAAAAACTCGTGATGTTATTATGAAAGTCGGCTATCCCACGCTCGAGTTTTAATGCCTTTTATTATAAACGATCACATAAACTACTATTTCTTACGCTAGTATTACCCCTAAAACAGGGATGGATATAGTTTTTTTGTCCTGTGTTCGTTCAGTGGTCTGACTATAATGAATTGAGAATCATTGCCCTATTAGAAATGTTTCTGTACATGACACGATGATATATTTTAGTACTGGCTAGAAATTAATGGCCAATTAAAGAAATACACTCTCGCCAAGATTTAACTTATCCACTAAGGTATGAAAACGATCCAAGCTTAAAGGTTAGTCAACTTTACTTCAAAGAAGATAATTTTAAAACGAATGAATTATCTCCTTTACTTAAACCTTGTTCTTTATATAAGCTGGTAAATTAAGTCTGACAGTAGATTTAAAAAAAATGATATGCCTCCCTTTTTGGAGTTTAAGAAAAACTATAAGAAATAAACTTTAAAAAAATCTACCGCCAAACTGTTCTCTTATTTGTTTTAAAAGTTTTGTAAATTTCGTTATCTAATAAAAAAAGGCCAATGACAATATAACAATCAAAATAATCCCTTAAATTTGTTTATTTTGGGTTCTGTATACAAAGGATAGCAAACAGAGTGTTATTGCAAAGCCTCCCCTGTCTGTCCGTTTGGCAACGGGCTGTACCCTTAGAACTGTAATAGGTAGGTGTTGAAAAAAATTTAGGCTGTGTGCATACTGCCGCTGAAACAATAAATAGTGAAAACGTATAAAAAAACGAATGAACTAATTGATTATTGTTTTTTGTTGGTCTAGATCAATTTTTAATTCAATTCTCAATTCATGTCCTCGTGGCACTTATTTAAGAGGGCTGCGAAAAAAAACGAAAAGCAATTATTTACTTTAAATGTATTCGTAACAGCTGCCTTGAGCTTTATTTAATAACACATCTAACCATTAATCCTCCTGCGACTTCCGACAGATACTCAGATACACAATGACACACATAATATTAAGAACTCGATAGGAGAAGTACAAAATGACATGTCACGTCCATGATTACTTATGGGTAATCCGCTTTCAACCCACATACGCAGTTTGCCAGTAGCCGTGGATAAATATGTACTTTAACACGGTGCTTGGCGTAAAAGCTGAACAAATGACCATGAATTGGCAGCTCGAATTTCATATAGAAAACTTGGACTTGGTACGGGTATGCTACACGTGCCAAAGATTCAAGACCATATACTACTGGTACTATCTATATTGTTGCTTCTTATGCCCTGTTTTGTTACGTAATTTTGGAGTAATTTGATATTATTTCATAGTCTACCAATTTTGTTGCATATGAATAATGAAAGTGGTAACGCGGTAGGTAGGTCTGTCATTAATGTCGTCTACGATTCCGACGTCATTTAAGTAGTTCCAAAATACATTTCAACAAAATTACGCTGACATCCCAGGAAATTGTTTTTCTCGTCACAAGCTCGGAAAGCGCTGTTTTGTCCTTTAAAACTAGCGTGGAAAAACGCATTTATCCACATGTGGGGCAAAGTAATCTAATTCCTATCACTTACCACCAGTCCAGTATAAGTGAGTCCCATATACCCATAGTAAATATGCGCAATCGGAGGTCACACCTTAAATTGGTCATGTGATCATGTCTTATCCCGCACTTGGTAAGCTGTTGGCAATATCTAAGTACCAGGAGCGTACCTACTCTATGACAAATTTTGAAATAGATTTTTGATGGTTTCTTCAAGATAACTTATATGTGGATAAGATTTATAATCGTATTTAGTCTGTATTTTCCTCGCAATAGTGAGGGGAAAAATGTTGTATTACACTCGGCGGCAAAGTTTGTTCAACTCTCGTGCCTTGAGACCCTCGTAAAGCTCAAGATTCCAGTTATTGAACCACTCGCTACGCTCGTGGCTCAATTTTGGAATCTTCCGCTTGCTCGGGTCTCAATATAAGCCCGAGGGTTAAACAACAACTTTGCCCCCTTGTATAATAAATAACTATCGTATTTAATTTAAATAGATTTTTACAGCGCTATGTCTTACTCGTATCTTAAAACATTTATTTTTAAGTGTAACTTCTAGGTAAGTTACCTACCTACCTCTTCCTACATTAAATCTAAAATCTCTCGTATCTTGTAACTAATTTTTTCATAAAATCGTTTTATTGGTATGAGGTACTTAGGACATCGCTACCATAGTGCAAATAAAATATATCATAATAAAGATAAGAAAAGTAATTTGCATCCGAAGATCAAAGTGACTAAAAAGCGATCGTATTTTTACGTTTTTATTGATTCATAATGAAATAAAACGGAAGCCTTTTCCTTTTATGGACTTTCAGAACAAATTGGCACTCATCACACACTTTAGCATTGCTTTAACAAATGCATATCATTTCCATTCGCATTCCCAAAACAAAGGGTCTTATGCGCCATAATACCCCATTTCATATTGCACATTATTCTCGGCATGAATGTGCGAATTCCCTTTGCATTAGCGGGACTCATTAGCATGATTAAGTGGCACCTAAATGATACACGATGCTGTAGCCAAAGCACTTGGACGAGTAAGACAGTATGTGCGTATAAACTCCGACGTTTTACTACCTTTTAAACATCTTAGTATGGACAAGAACAGAGGCCGACACGCCTTCACTTTCTCTGCTTGTAATCTTTCTAAAACATTCTTAGATATTATATCACACGCCAGCATTCGTACAAATATGGCATTTGGTTGGATTAATAGTGATTCGCAAGTTTATAATATCTACGGACTACTTATGTAGTGTAGGTATGCGTTTATTAATGGAGTTTTCTTCAGCAATTTGCATTGCACGTTTAACCTGTAACTCCTTCTTAATGAAAATGTTTTAAGGGCTCGAGAGCAGGGCTCGTAATAAGTTGATGGTTTCCAAAAAGTGACATGAAAGTAGCTTTATCGTTGAAAATTATGGTTAATATTCGAAATATTAGAATGCTGATTATGCTGTCTGAATTTTAGGCAATTAATTTAAAATTAGTGAAATGCTCGACGAATATAATGCAATTTTTACGGAAAAAGTCGACTAACTTAAGTAGGTATATGATTATGCTGCAGACTCTAATTTACACTGCAAAAAACTTTTTGTTTGCTTGTTTGTTTTGTTTGTCTATCATTAAAAAAAAAAAACAACTGACAGTCTAGCTCGAACTGCGACCAAAGTTGCTCCTCTGTCCGCTTGCGTACGAAATGTCATGTTCGTTAGTGAGGCAAAATTCTTCCGCGGTTCGAGGTTTTCCTTCTAAATACATAGGCATCTAGTGAGTCCTTTAAAGAGGGTTTCATCATTTTTCTTACCTCAGTGACCTTCTCAGTTGTCCAGAACTAAGACAATACCAGTGTTACGTACTAAAAGCCAGTGAGTCGGTTGGACGTGACGAGATCAAGTGAAAGTCGGTAATTCAGTGTGGGAAGGAACCCAACAATGGAGCACCTGTTCCGGCAGCGGAGGATAAGCGTGCCCAAGCGGTGAGTTACGATTGACCTTTTACACCAGCAATTATCATTTTAATACAGTAATCTGCACAATGCAAATCTTGCACTGAATTGTGTTCATAATCGGCAATGCATTTATAACGGAGTTATTCAAGCTACCGAAGTATTTTTCATTGTATGATAAAATATACTTGAATAATTCAGGTATTAAGGATTGTTTCGCATTCGGTGTCCTCTCATTTTTTTTTTAATGTCGTATCATGTCAGTAATGTTAGTTGTTTTTTTTATCGTTATTTTTTTTTCGTCTCGCACATACAACACAAGCCTAATGAGGTTAATATTTATAAGATTGTCTGTTTATAATTTATTTTCCTTTTTATTCATTTGTTATAAAAAAAATATATATATACAGGGTATTCTTGAGCATTTGCTTTAACTTCGTCATGTGGCTTAGTATAATTAAGGAAACAGAATGGCATAGTTAGTTTTATTAAATTCCTTAATGTTTACTTTTTTAATTTCTCATACAAAATAATTAAATGTTGCATCAACCGCTAATGTAAAACGGGCATTAGAATTGACTTTACTAAGTAAGTGACAACTATGACATATGAATGTCATGTCGATATCATTACTCATACTCCATTTACACACATGCAAATCCCATATGAGATAAAATTAAATTAGTTGTTTTTTTCTAAATGGAGCTAATTAGAATACCGGTGTCTTTGAGGAATTAACTTAATTTAAGCTGAAGAATGCACCCTTGAATTTAAAGCAATTGCTCTAAAACACGTTGTTTAAGATTTAACGAAACATATTATAACATTCATGTCACACCCTCAATAATATTAAGTACTTAAGTAATGTTTTCAAATAACTAAATTATAAGTATACCTTCATCCTTCGCAATCACAGGTTCTTAACTGCCATCATAAATCAAAGGGGCAGCATGGAAAAATGGTGTTATGTAAGTACAGGTGTTCGGTGAGCTAGACAGGTGGTAAAATGCCAACAAGTCTTTAAGTATTCCAAGGAACCCTAATCGGAAAAGTAAATCAGCACAACATCCTGCCTGTATTCAATCCACACGAATAGTACAAAGAGATAAAAGGAAACTAAACTATTTTGCAAACGATTCGAAGCCTTACTCCTAGTATACTTAAGGCTTAAAATAGAGTGAGATTAGGTTTGTTTTGTATATATTCCATTAAATCTTCACTGAACGTATTTTCTCTGAACGAAGACGCGCAATCTGCTTTCCACCCGGACGCGGCGAACTGGTAACAAAACCTCTCGGATAAAACATCGATTAAGCGATTTTGATTCGATTCTCTTGTCGATTATCGATTATACTCACAGATGTAAACACTTCCCTACGGGTGAATGACACCGGTCGCGATGTTTTTGTCGCGATCTCGCACATTGTTGTCGGGTAGTACTGCGTTACTGCAAAATCGGAGTACAATCGTAGAAAAACGTCTATCCAGTTCAACAGTTCCGTAAGATTAGGAAGTCAGTCTAGTTAGTAATAAATGCTCAAGACAAACAATAGTAGATTGTGTTACAACGGATCAAAATGATATATGAATTCGGGATCAGAATTCTGAATGAAGCGATGGATTCTAAAGTAGAATCCTGAGCGTAATGAGGGATTCAAGCGTTAACGCCCAAGATGAAAATAATTTTGATACCGTGTGACACATACTGCTTTTGACATCAACTAAGAGGAAATAAACAAAGCAGAAAACAGCATCATATCAACACCACTGTGCCACTAGTTAATGCCCGAAAACGTAAAATTGTGATAGTCCTTGAAAAGAAAGTGCCACTGTAACTCCCCCCCCCTTAAAACTACTATTTAATAACTAAATACCCTCTTAACATTAACTTAAACTAACTTATTTAATTGGCCTTGTGATTCGTCTAGTGGTGGACTCTAGTTTGTGACGCAGATAACCTTAGTTCTTTAAAGTGTGACAAGCTATGTTTCTGATTCCAAAACTTATTTATATTAACTATTATTAGAATACCTAACCATTAGTGAATGTATATATTATTTATTTATTTGATTAGGTCATTGAGAAATATTAATTAGTGAGAATGATTAATACAATTTAGAGATTGATTTCTTTTGATAACAATTTACTTGAAAGATGGTATTATTTGGCAAACTTAGTAGTACATGAGATAGATAATGATGATGACGGTAAATAGAAGTATATAATATATTTATTACCATTGATTTAAATGATGTTTGACGAGGTTATTTAAACAGATTTAGCAAGATATTAGTGATATAATAATTTTCTTAGATAATTGAATATTTTGGTGGATAAAATAGATAGATATAATCTTTAACAATAATCGAGATGGTAATCAAGTTAATCAAGTATTAATATTGAACGTTTACTAAATTGAGAGGAGGTTAGAGATTTTAAAGTGAGTATTCGTAATATGGAATTTACAAGATTATGATTTTCATATGTCAGAAGGGTAGTATTTTTAGTATATGTGATCAATATATATTATTGTATATAAATATAATTTATTAAAAGGTAATACTCTGCTACCCCTATTAGTCTCTCGATAATGGTAAAAGAGCTTATACTACTGGGTTAATCCCGAAACGTCCTATTCACTGAAAATTTGTCTTTAATACCTAACAAATATCACTCTGGCTTCAGCTACTAAGCTCTTTTCCACTGGATGCAGTCTGAGAGATCCTATCTAAACCCATCAGTTTATTTATATTATTATTTTTTCAATGGGGCTACCTACGGTCCTGCCTATTCCTAACGAGTCGTAGGACTCTGCGAACGGCTTTAGTAACGTTTCACAACCTATGTCACTGCCTGTGATAGATAAAGAAACGTTAAGTATCTATCATGTGAACCTACCTACTTTTGTTTTCTTATAAAACGAAACATACAACCCAATTCTGTAAGTTTAGTGCGTCATTTCTGAGTTGGTTAATGTAAATACGAAGTGCCTTATTAAAATTGCAAACAAACAACCTTTCAAAGTTAAGTAGCTAAGTTCTGAGCATTTTTCTACTCATAACTTAGACAAAGAGGATTCTGAACATCTTTTCGCTCATACCTCAGGAACTGCTCTTGCCTGTCCTGAGCCCTATGAACTTCACCATTCTTTTATTCTAGAACGGCTTGTTCAAAACGTTATTATATGTAATAATAATTGTACAACCTTATTGCAATTTCAAACACCTCGTTGCTACACCAACAACTCAGGAATTCAAATAATGATTGTTCTAACAATAAATGGTTGAAAATACTATAAGTTAGGCATTTTGATTTAGCAATCGTAAACCGTTAATTATAATATTCCTTTTATTTTATATTTAATCCCATTTTATAAGTATTTTGTTACAATTAAAATGCGAAGAGCCTAAAAATAAGAACTGAAATGATCCTATTGATATTTCTTCCTAAAATCTGTAATTTATGTCCCTCAATGTTTATCTTTGGATGGAAAATGAAGCATTAATCGCATGATTCTAGAAGAGAGTAATATCTAACCAAGTTTTAAACCTTTCTAAAGATACCATTGATCTGCTCTGCTTGTCAATGATTTCTTCACAGTAAATTCTTAAGTGAAACCCCGAGATTCTAAAATCAACCCCTAACGGTGTGTGCGAAGTTACCCTAACGGCCCCCCGTCCCTAAACTAAGGCAAAACTGCACAAGTCATACTTACCAGTGACTTGTGACATTTACTCTAGTGTGTATCCCTAATCTTGCGAGCGTCCAGTCGGCGGAAACTGGTAATAGCAACCTTCACGCCTAATGTAATAGCCCCCCCAAACCACGGCCGAAGCCGGAAGTGGTTGGTAGGCCAGTTCTACCGTTAATACAGGACTGAGGATAGGTGTTAGGAAATATATAAATAAGGACCTATACTTCAGGCATCGCATGGGTTCCGTGAGTCCTGATCTCAGGATGGTTTGACTAAGAAACCCCCACTTTCGCCATGAAACAAACTGAAGCACAGGGGGAAATTCACCAGCCAACAAAAAGGCTATATTGGTGCCAGACACCCCAAATCTGGTCAACTTGGACTCAAGAATGTTTTCTTAACACAGCAAGTGAAAACAAACTTGTGGCGTACTTTGCGAACAGTGATTCTGGTTTTATAGATAATAAAAGTTTCTTAATAACAAATTACGTAACAAACTTCCCCTTAATAAACTGAAAACTTCTTGGTCACCTTGATCCAAGTTCAAAACCACGGAAAGGATCTCTCCGTAAAGTTAAACAAAGACCATATTCCAAAACCTAACTCAACAATTATATTGCTAAGTCTAGCCCAGAACTTCGGTGCACCAGGAAATACCCCTTAGTAATATAAATGAAACGCTTGTAGTAAAGAATCAAAGTCCGGCTTAACGCATAGAATTTCTTCTTGCATTAACCTACAGAGACTCATTCTACAAGGAAATACCACTTAATAATACAAATCAAACGCTCGCAGTAAAGATTCTCCAAAAGAGTCAAAGTCCGGCGTAACGCATAGGATTTCTTCTTGCATTAGCTTACAGAGACTCATTCTACAAGTCCAAAGTCGCAGGGATTTCTCCTAGCAAAGCTGAACCCAGAGAAAATATTTAGAGAAACTTTACTTACCAGAGCTCTTTCTTACGTTACGACCAGTCTCACTGAGTGTCCCAGATTGAATGACTCCGTTGGGCCCGGCCCCGTCTATTTATACCATTCCGCCGGCCTAGGCATCTGATCGAGTTTTGTACCATTTCATACGATTTGGTACCATCTCATACGATTCGGTGCCATTCCATACGATTTGGTACCATCTCATACGATTCGGTACCATTTCATACGATTCGGTGCCATTTCATACGATTTGGTACCATCTCATACGATTCGGTGCCATTCCATACGATTCGGTGCCATTTCATACTAAAACGTTCCTTTCAATTAGCGCTAAATCTTCATAATAAATTGGAATCTTCGTGTTGCATGCGACAATGCTGCAAGAAATCCAAGAAAAATCCTGACGCGGCTACCAGGGCATCATAACTCTCAAGGAGGTTTATATTAAACTGGCATTCTCCCAAAATCACTCTTAATGCTTAAGCAAGAAGGTTTATATTTACATGCCAAGTATACTCTAATACTTGATCCGCCCTAACGTGATCCACAGTCTATGTCAATGAAAGACGTATCTTACTATGATTGTATTCAAAATTTATTCATGGTATGTTATTATTAAGACTTATATTCCTATGGTTAATAGTCTATAAGGATTTTGTATTTAAACGTCACTTGAACGATGTTCAGCGCAATCTGAACGCTATCTCTTTCCATCCCCTTTAATGTATCTCGCAAAAATGAGACGCAAATATTTTCGCTCGTCGCCTATACGTAGTTGTTTAGACAGGGACATTACCAGGAGATTAGAAGTATTTAGGAGCCAAAACATATTTCGTTCAGCGATTCTTATAACATGATTTTAAGGACCTACAAATATTTGGATGATTTAAAATATGATTTAAATTTTCCTTTTTAACTAATGTTGCAATTATTGGCATGTTTTACTTATTTAAATGTGAAATATAAATATAATGTAAGGATTTTTACGTAAAACTTGGTTTCTAATGTAACTATCTTTCGCATGACAGCTACTTATTACTAAACGAAACGTTTCTGAAGCTATGAAGTGTCAAAACAATGTTTACACTAATGTTTGTCTGTAATAAGTTTATTTCTTATTATTTCGATGGATAAATTGAATAATGAATATAGTAAATGGAGCCATAAATGTGACAAAGTGAATTCAAGTGAACCCAAAGTGTACTTGTTGGAATATCACGTGAAATCGTGACAAACACAACACCGGATTTTGTCAGGTTATTATTATGTTTATTTTGCTTTCTTTTGTATTTTGAATGGATCTCGCAGCCGAATTATGGGTAGGATACCTGTACCGTCACACCACTTTGATCTCTCCCAGCAGGGAAGAAAAGGTAGTGTAAGAAAATATAATATAAAAGGCAGTGTAAAAAAAATACGTTTTTTGAACCTGGGTTAATTATTTTTCATGAAAGTAAATCAACATGTTTAGTCAGTAGAATATTAATTTTATTGACATGCTCCCCATTTTTTAACTTCGCATGCTTATAAAGGTTGGGTGACAGGGTCAAACACACTATGTTCGGAAATTTTCCGGTGGGATTTTCAAAACTTAAGGGCTATGAAGGTTGATTTTCTTGTGGAACCCTTATCCACAAAAAGTACTCCTTTTCTATTAAAATTGGTTCTACAGTGCAGCTGAACACGCACTTTTTCTTTTCTGTGGTCAATAGTTAACATTTGTGGACTTGTAGGAATAGTTTTTATCATACAATGCAATAGAAAAGGAGTACCCCTTAATGTAGATAAGGCTTAAATAAGAAAATCAAGCTTTATTTTTTGAGTAGTCCACCGGAAAGACTCCGAACATCGTTTTGTGTTAGACCCGGCAATACAATGTTATGTATGATACCAAGATACAGTCAGCGATAAAAAAATGTATTTTTTTTTGCAAAAAAACTTATTAAATATTTTATTTAGCCAAAAGTGTTTTTAGCATATTTTCTTACACATAAGCTGTTTTGTCAATGACTGTACAGTCACCTGCAATAGTATATGACGCTGTGAAGGCCGCAAAAATATGTGACACGCTCTTATGGCGGTACAAACAAGACTGTGTCACATATTTTTGCGGCCTTCACAGCGTCATATACCTACTATTGCAGGTGACTGTACCTCATTCATGAATATCATTTGCGCAAAAACAAAACAGCTTATGTGAGAATCTTGTCTCTCACCTATCTGCCGCTTATGGGTAACAATTAATTTGATTAGCATAAACGCTAACTTTCTAGGAATGGTTTCTTGTATTACCATTATGTTCTTCGAAGAACATTCCTTGTTTACAGTAATTGCTAGTAATTGAGAAAAACGTTCCTGTCTCTGAGAGGGCGGAAGTTTATTGTGCGGCGGGTAATCGCGGCTTATAAATAATACTTCCGTATGATAATTATCGTTTTCATTTCATAATAAAGTAATTGTTATGAAGAGTAGGCACGTAGTTGCAGAGCACGTCACTCAATGAGGATTACCGCGAGTCGATTTTCCGCTAGGGGCGCTAGTGGAACGTTGGTTCTCCGGGAACATTTCAAACGTCACTTTGACAATTCTCTCATACTGACATAGGATCCACGCATGAGTGGCGCCGCCTGGTGTCCAACAATACGGTAGCTCCCATTCATTCACTCTGTCACTGGAATATAATGAAAAAACATAATACAAACAATATTTTAATGGCATTTGCCGCTTTGCATTAAGTTACCGCATTTTTTGATCCTACTAGGTTACGGTGTCCGCCCATGAAATCCTGTGCGATTGAATTAATAAATTCTTAAAACGATATTACGTGATAAAACTGTTTTTATGCAATCATTGCATTGTGTTGTTTTGAAGAATTTATTAATTCAATGAAGTACGCCCGAGTCTACTAAATATTATTAATATCTCTATTATTTACCTTCTTCTTCTTTCTAGCGTTTTATCCCCGCTTATGCCATGGCTCACGAAGCCTGACCCGCTTTCGTAAACTAATCCTAAGATTTGGCGAAGGCGCTAGTTTTATGAAAGGCACTGACATCTGACCTCTAACCCGGAGGGTAAAATAGGGATTAGTCCGTTATGCTCAGTATGTTTTCCTTCACCGAAAAGCGATTAGTAAATATAAAATGATATTTCGTACATAAGTTCCGAAAAACTCATTGGTACCTAGGTACGAGCAGAGGCCTTACCATGACGTCTGGACGCGATTCAGTTGACGACCTAAACTGAGTCGCTTCCATGCAACTGAGCCTAAAGTGAACCTAAACTGAATCGCGTTAAGACCTCATGGTAAGGGCCCTGGTAGGATTTGAGCCCCCGACCTTCGGATTAAAAGTCGCAACGTACAAAGTAATTAACCTTGTAGGGTCGAAAATACCCCGACCTTGACGGTACCTATATAAAATCACGGCTATATTCCCAAAGGGGTAGGCAGAGCAGATGAACCTGTAAAACTTTCAGTGCGAATGTTAGCTATTAATGCAAATTATTAAAATTATTATTTTTATCGCGTTCTAAAGCAGCGGAATTCGTGCGGTAGTTTTGATTATGCTAGGAAAGCTGTATTTAGTAGTAGTTATCTAGAAAAATAATGTGTTTCAGAATCGTATACTTAAATTAAATCACGCTTGGTGCGTCCTGTAGGTTTCGAGTTTGGTCACAATAACGCAGATAGCGATGTTGGAGCGTTACGTATTTTTTTTTGTTCATAAAACAAAAAAATAAGGTTATACTTACTTCGGTAAAGTTCCGCGTAATGTCACGCCGCGCTACACTTTTTACCACTTTGAGGAGCTTTTTTTATTTTTTATTTATTGTAAACAAAGAAAATACGTGACCGTTGACCGTTTTTTAATGCGTAAACGACGAAACAACACTTTTAATCAGAAAATATCCCTAATGTCCTTGGTACATCAGGGTCTGAGTCTAACAACGGATGTTTATTACACACACATCTACATAAAAGACACGTTCACACGATCATCAAGTGAACAACCCAGATGTTTAAGTAGGCCCTAGGTTCCTACTCGTAAGTACTAACGCTGTATTCAGTCTGCTTACTAATGAAATATACACGAGTTAATAAATTACTACTTACTTATAGATATTAAATGAACGAGAAATCTTCCTCGTCGTGCTCCACTTGCTTTGGCTTAAGTTTCTTCTGCGATAAAACTGCGTTATGAAGAGTTGTTTAAACACCGTACACATTTGTAATACGGGTGTAATAAAAGTGTCGTAAATTATCTTTAATACGGTATGATATAAGTATAAGTACTTACCTATCATAAATTAAATTTATTTAGTCGTATGGCGTACATTTAACAGATACATTTAACTATAAATCTAGATTAAGATGAGTCAGCCACGAAGGAATCAAAACTAATTGAAACGCACACAGCTTACTTGTTTCATTAAATATAGCTTCTTTGTAACTATACATATAAAAACAGATAGATAGAGCGGCGCCATAAAGGTTCCTTTTTTACCATTTTGATTCGGAACCCTCAAAAACTGGTGATCCTTTAAAGAGCGCATTCAGTATCGTGTTCAGATTTGGAAAACAGAAGGAAATTTTTTTTTGACTCTATATATGTTTTAGAAAATGTACCTATATGATGACATGTGTGCTAAACAATACAAAATATTTATATTCAAACACATCACGAAATCCGAAATAATAAATAGTAATAAATAGTGCCCTTACATAAGTATCGACACACGATGACACGATCCACGCTCCACGCTCTACGCGGTTCCGTATGTGGAGTGGATACTTATATGAAGGCACCGATTGTACTAGTACTTATGTCTGCCTGCCGAAAACATGCTGCATATAAAATTATCCGCGAAGTAAGTACTTACGAGTAGGTCTGTTTTCGGAGAGAGTTGTTTCTACATGGAGGAGTCACTCTTACCTCGCTATGTGAAATTATAGTCGTATCTGCCCCTAGCTTTATTCACACGCGGCCTTCCACGAAAACCTGTCCGAGTTAACGCTTTCCCCGCTATTATGTCACGAGGTGGAATCTGAATGCAAAATTATATTTTTTTAGGAGGCCGTGTTTACGGAGAATGTTTGCGCACAGAGGTGACAAACATAAAATTAATGATTGGCTTCTCATGGCGTTATTCATAAACATAGATCAAACACAGTTTAGGTAAATTATTGTTTGTCAGTTGTTAGAAAGGGATGATATTTACGTTTGTTAGAAAGGGAGAAAACATCATCAGATTATTAACAGGTCAGATTAAAACTAGTAGGTAGGTGCCCATGCACCTTCGAAGGTATTTGGCGTTCAAAAGTGCATGGGCAATTTATAAATAAGTTAATTCATGCTGCCCATGCAATTTTGAACGCGATAATACAGTCACCTGGAATAATACGTTTATCTTTTGCTATGAAGGCCGCAACAATATGTGACAGTCTTTTATGCATGTACTGACTGTACAAATGATATACCCACAGTTCAAAAGTGCATAGTCAATTTATGAATAAATGAATTCATAAACTGCCTATACAATTTTGAACGTGATAGTACCTAACTGTGCAAATAAGATTATATCAGATATTTTAGCGGCTTTCGTAGCGGAAGATAGTATTGCAATCGACTGTACTACATGTCACCTTTTAAATTTACTTATTTATTTGTCACCTTTTCTATCAATTCTATCTATCTATTTTTATATTATACTTATTAAAGATTGTAGGAATTACAGCCATTAATTAGCAATAATAAAAATTACACCAGAAAGCACACACGTGGTAACTCACAGTACACATAGTGGTGGGTTACTACGTGTTTGCTTTCCAGCGTCGTCTGTATCTCGGTACTATCAGGAAGTCACACGGTATACCACATGTGGTCTTGTTAATTTAATAGCATCGTATATTTTCACACAAATTAACCGATACTGAGGTTTCTACGACCTGCAGATCGTTGTCATACTTCCATCGAACCAGGCATTGACTCTAATTGATCGGCAATGAATGTTTTTGACACACTTCCGTCTCCGTAATTAATTAATTGCGCTATTGTTTAGATTAATTGTGCGAACATTAGAGCTTTCTCCAAGATATTGACATGTATCAGTCATCTGACTCACATGGTATGCAAGCAGTGAACTTAATGATCCAGTCCTTGAATTGGCAGCTAAACGTTATCATCACAAATATGTACAAACATGTTACAAAGGTTTTTGCTTGTAAGTCTTTTATATATAGGTATATTATTATATTGTTTTAGTCGTGTAAAATAGGTCAGGATCAGTTTCTACCTATTACCATTTGTTTCTAACGAAATAACACATCTATCACCCGCGCCGCACATGAACGGTTTTACATAAATAAGTTTTCTTCGGTTAAATGTATATTTGCAGTTACTAGCCTATGTTAATGTATGGCAACAACGGCAAAAGTATGTTCGTAACTCATTATTTCTAAAATTCAAAGTGATATTCGTATAGGTACGTATTCGTAAAAGTTGCATTTACATTGTCTGTATAATAGTGCGACTCCTCCCGGAGCCATCGGCCTTAAGTGACAGGAGGTCTAGGTCGGTGATTCGCGTAATATCCGTCGGACAGTTAGCTCCACGCTTCACTTCCTTCCCTCACCGACGTCGGCAATTTTAACATAATTACTCCATAATGCGGATGCTAGCAACTGTTATAAGTTTGCCGATTCATGCATATCAGTCGATGTGGAGTTATCAGATCAATAGTAAGAAACAATACGTTTGTAGAATCAGCATAGGTACTTTAATAAGCGTAGCGCGTAATAAGCATTAAACAAATTAGCATGATAATAGGTTGGCTAGTTTTTAGGGTTCTGTACCCAAGGGTAAAATCCCCGATTACTAAGACTCCGCTGTCCGCCTGTCTGTCACCAGGTTGTATACCATGAACTGTTATATATTGTTTAGCCCATTGAATATTTTACAGATAATGTATTTCTTTTGCCGCTATAACTAAAACTAACTAAAACAGAAAAAAAGTATATTAAGCGGGCTCCCATCAAGCAAACGTGATTTCTGTTGCCGTTTTTTATAGAAAATTTTGCGGAACCCTTCGTGCGAGACTCGGACTCGTACTTAGCCAGTTTTTTATTTCAATTTATTCCCATTAGCGGCAATGAAAGTCGTCGTTTTTGCTTTTCTGATATAAATATAATGTGAAAGCCACCCATCGTGTAGATATTATACTCAGTAGTCAGAAAAACTTGGAACTGAAATTCCGTTAGTCGAGCTCTGTCTCAACAAAGGGCTGCCACCAGCAGTCGGACTGATTCGGTTTGTATTATTCAGTCTGATGCTATTACTATTACACAATAATAGATATTGGATACGGATGCCTGGGAATTAATTCAATGTGGTCTGATGTTATTGACGTTTAGTCGTTATAGGTCTATGGAGGGAAATGGTCACCCATGAGAAACTTACATTAAAACGATGTTCTCCACTTTTTCCGGCTGAGCTAAGCGACATAAATCCTGTTTTTCTTGAATTATGCCAATTTGTGGTAATGGTGTCACTACTAAGTACTTTTACTATGGAAAAGCTATTCACTACTCGTAGCAGTTACTGAGCTATTTTTGTTATAATTGAATAGCTAATTTATGTCATAATTCGAATTTTTATTTCAAGTATAGGTATTCTTTTCCTATAAAATGATTTTTCAATTCTAAAAAAATGCAATTTTAACAATGTGATGAGAACTAAAAACCTAAATCGCATTGTTTCTCAAACCGGTGCGACTGACATGCGTCCTTTTAAATTAGCACGGCAGAGTAGCCAGTAGCACTGCCACTAACGATGTGCGAGGAGTCGTTTGACCAACTTTTTTGCAATCACTTTCAGGGTAACTGGCGTTTCTCACAACTGCAGAGCCACTCACAATACGCATTTCCCAGTCAAACAACTTATGTGAGAACAAAAAACTTACGTATGTTCTTTGTCGTTTAATATACAACTACTAGTCACTCGCAAGCTTTCCACACAACTTGAGAAACTTCTTTTCAAGTCAAAAAGTAAATAAAATAAGTAGTCAATGGAAATCTGCGCGCAGAAATTGCTGGTTTTCGGCTTTGTTAGCAAAACTACCAGCCTTGTTTCCATGTACAAATCGCACTTACATAACATGCTGAATGTAGAACCAAAAGATAATCTTAATGGATAATTCATCTGCCCGTCATAAGTGTCGCGTCGCGCTGGATTATCACCAAACAAATGAGCAGCGTTTTATCCCGTCACTTGTTATCAACGACAATCTACACGTTTTCTTTAAGGCACTCAATCTAAACAATGCTCTTTGTCCGTGAAATGTGTCCGTTTAGAGCATCCGACTTAGAAAGTTCAAATTTCCGATCTCGTTTCGGTCGTTATTGAAATCCTAAATTGAGTAACGAACAGTTAGATAATTTATTTTTCGTACCGATGCATGAATTGGGTTTTTTGTAATCCCAAGTTACCGTTCGGTGTTCGGATAGTTAACTAGGTAATTGTCTTCGTATAACTCGGTTATTGGGTCGATGCGCTATTATTGTGAAGGACTTCCGACGTGTGCATCTCAAAACAAATTACTCGGTGCTAATCTAATTCGGGTTCCGTGTCTTGGTCGCTATAATTGGTTAAAAGCAAACAATGCAGGTCAACCGGAAAGCTAATAAACAATTTATGGCATTGTGTTAACTTAGCGAAATCGTAATTTGAGATGAAAGTTCACGTCTAATTACGATATGTTTTTAGAAACCTTGTTTCTCTCAGAAGATGAAACATGCATAGCTATTATATTGTACTTAATAATCAATTTCCTTGTATAGTAAATGTATGAGAATGATTTATTTAAACTTTATGGCTTAGTAAACATTTATAGTTACTAGATGCGGTCTTAATATTATGTAGGTAGGCAACTTATCATGGTTAGTGGGACTTGGAAATACTTGTATTTATATATGGGCTTAAGTTCGCTATAGAAAAGTAGGTAGTACCTACTTACTTTCTTTACACAGTGACATTCTGTATTCATTGTTGTGCTTGGCATAAAAGAACATACAAGCATGGTAATTGAAATGACCCTTGTATGTAGATGGCGGCGGCGCGGCGGGATGCGCGGCGCGTGCGCGTGCGCGAGTCGCAAGTGTGGCAGCGGGGCAGGGCAGCGCAAGCGCACCGCTTTCGACAGCAGACACGTCTTTTAATTAAAAATCGCGTGTTACATTTAAATTTTGGGTCAAATTTAGTAGGTTTTACACAATTTTGGATGTTCTTTAATTCTAAATTCATTTCTAGGAAAACTGTAAAATGTTAAGTGATAGGCCAAGTCTCAAGTCATAGACAAAAAATAATCGGGCCTTTTTTGTTCAGAATGATAATACTTATGTAAGTAAGTAAAGTTTGTTGACTTCCATATTTAACAAGTTCGATCTAAAATATATAAATATTTTAGCTAGGTATTTATATGTATACACCCACTTGTTAGCATATAAACCGTATCACATTCACGTACCTATTGCGAAAACTCTTGTAGCTACCTATAAAATGCATAAAATATAGGTTAATTCGTTTATTATTTATAGAAGCCTGACATGTATAACGGAGTACATGGTCTGAGATTATATTCTTGTTCAACGTTTATGATAAGAAGAGGCGCAGTGTTTGTAACTAACATCGGAAACAATGAAATATTGTGATCGTTTTTAGTAAAAGGTACCACTTTGTCGCTAGTTGGTAAAGGTGAGTTCTAAATGAATCTTTATTGCAGTAACGCCTTATCGGCTAGCGACTAAGTGGAACCTTTTACTAAAAGCTCTACAGCGTAGAACATGAAACTTTGCAGTAGGTACATCTATCAGTTTAGAAATAATATTTTTCAATACAGTTGCTCAAAAAGTGCCCGTTGTTTGACTGTTTTGCGTGCGCAAAGTTCGTTTTAGCGAACTAGTGATTTTACTTTTCAATTTTTTTAATTTAGTTTTTTTCCAATTCATGACTGCTTACCGAAGAGTATTATTGTAAGTTAACTTGACCGAGGCGTAATAAAACTAAATACTTGCTATTAACACAAAAATATCAAAGATATTGATAGGTACTTCATATTTCACTGTTTACCTCTTCATCATAATAATGATCATTTATTAAAAATATTAAACATTGAAAACAGTTATTTGTATAAAACGGAACAGAGCCTACGAAAAGTCTGCCAAGTAGAGGCGGTTTTCAATCAGGTAAACATGTTCGAAAGCTCTATTAGACATAAAGATACGATTTGTCACATGCGATTTATCATTTTATTTAATGAGAAATAATTGTAATGAGATTGAAAATGAGAAAGTAAAGAAGATAACAGGCTCTTTATTGTTTAACTGTAACAATAGTGTTATATAAATAATAATAAAAAAAATAGTTCTTATGTGCATACGTTCTTATATTACACGTGCGGATATGTTATTTTGCAATCGTCCCGGGTATTGCCACGTCCCGGGTGTTGCCTATGGCTTGTAGCAAAATACCTCGGGACTCGTGGAGTAATGACACTTTCACTTTTCACTTTCCGCACTAGCATCGAAATGTACTATTTCATTGAATAACTATAGAGTGGATTGGAGCGATGTATGCGGCCATACCTTTAATGTTATTTAAGAGAAATGAGTCTCATATAAATTGGATACTGATATCTCCTGTCCTCTTGTCATAATAATGATTGGTGTCTTGACTAGTCAATCAGAAAGTGTTCAAGTATCGAAATTATTTTTTTACGGTTTCGTCCTTTTTTTGTCTCTTTATTCTTAAGCCCCTTTCTCCTCTGCCAAAAGAATATGCAGAAAAATTATATCATTGTATGGAATGACAAGTCTATTACTAAGCTAGCCCCCTCTCTAACCCTCCCCGCAAAAATCGACAGAATATTTATGTATAGGAAATGTCAGATGCGCGTAGGTACTCCTGTCATTACAGCTTGATGCTTAGCGGTTAACGCGAATCGAGTTAACGTCTGTTCCTACTTTCTTCGTCACGCTTGATAAGCGCTGTTCAAAATAATGAAATCCCATGAAAGGCTTCTAGAAAGCGATTTAAACGAAACTGGGCTAGAAAATAGTCGATTTTCCGTGAAAGTGCGCTCCAATCGTTTTATAACTCGATGGCAGGTGATAGATTCGATCCGATGTATCGATCTATCGATTAACGATCATTTAATGGGTCATTATTCTCGTAAAGGGCCCGCTACTTGCTTTGATGCTAAGAAAAATGAACGGGTTTATTAATGAAATTAATGATGGATGACATTGGAAATAAAACAATCTAAGATAGGTATTGCGGAGTTGTGGGTAATTTAAATATTGGATGATCTGATAATTGTGCGGTTTATGTGTACCAGACGCCTAACCATGACGTCTTAACGCGATTTAGTTGACGACCTAAACTGAGTCGCTTCCATACAACTGAGCCTAAACTGAATCGCGTTAAGACGTCATGGTAAGGCCCCTGGAATTAATTATACTTACTTATTAATCATACATCCACATTGTTACAATTTTAAATTGCGATAAGTGTTGGAAACAAGCATATTTTAAAGTGGTTTAAGAGGGTGCTTGGTGCGGTGTCGTAAAAATTAACCGTGGGACATGGGACAGTGTGTTGTGGGCGCAGGGCTAGCAACCTTTCACTGCAATATCACAATTTCATAACCTCTCAAGAGTCGACATGCTCGAGCAAAAGAGAGCGGGATAGCTAATTGTAAGAGCACGCGAAAAGGCGAGTAGGCAGGCGCGTCAATATAAACCGCGAACGGCTGTTTACAACTGAACTACAATTTTTGTAGATTAAAGCTTTTACCAGTTTTAAGAACTAGTTATTACTCAACTATATAACTAAGAATCATGTTTATAAATTTATATGTTTCGAAGTTCTAACTAAAAACATGTAAAAAAGGATCTATGTTTGAAAAATAAAAGTATCGAAGCTTTTGTGCGAAATCATGTTTTCATGTTTACCAGTTTGAAGAAAATATGTTCAAGTTATAAAACACGAACATATTTTCTTCAAATTGCATATATGCATGATTTGAATGAAATTTGGTGGGTAGGGAGAGTTCCTTATTCTCTTCAAGATAGACTCAATTTCCCAATGTGTCCCACAATTTTTTCTACTGAGTTACGAAATCGTTTGGGATTTTCGTAACTCAGTGGGAAATTTTGTACATAATTTTTGTCGCACAATGGGGTTTTGTATCTATCTAGCGAAGACTAAGGAACTCTATCTACCCACCAAATTTCTTTCAAACTTGACGCAAAATAAAAAACGAGAACGAAATAAAAATATGCCCGTATATGAATATCAGATATCAGGTACCTAGTTGTTATCAATATTCAGATCTATACGTCTGAATAATAACAATTTGACGACTGTGCTCTGCCTACTCCTTTTGGGAATATACAAACCTAAGTAATTAGATGGTGCTATTTGACAAACCCGATCTCTCTTGGACCTCGATTCCCTAACCGCCCTATCTCTTATACAGCCTGATACGAGATATCGGACACAAAAAGCACCTTCTACTACCGGTTGTATATGTAAATAATTTCGTCTATCTGGAGACGCCATCAAACCGGATTACGGTAAAGGCGACGAGTTATCTGACGACACCGTGACGGCGTCGATCTTATAACACTGACACATATCCGAGATAACAGTGCAACACAATGGCACGCCGCGGAAACCGCGGTGCACTGGAGCCCGTCGCTTGCACCCAACACTGCACTCGAAATACTACCCTAAATCATGCAGCGTAAAGTCTATTTTAAAATAAAATGAATAACCACACAGTTGCAAAGGCAGTGATCCGGTAGTTAACTTAAAAACAACTCTATATCTCTGACTTTGAGTTGATTTTGGTAGTTTCATGAATGAACAGTTTCACAGAAGTGCTTGTGGTTTGATCCGTTTGCGGTTCCAATTCTTATCATTGCATTATTAAAGTCTTATTTCCTGTAGCATTGCCTTAAGCCCTAGTTTCAGATGCGCTCCAAACAATGTTAAACGGCTAATTAGTGCGTTGTTTCACATGACTGTAATTGGATTAATGCGCCGTATTTGTATAGTGTTAAGAGATATATTTGTGTGTGTGATCGTGTGAAACAGAGCGCAGTGTGCATGCGCAGTGCATCGGAAGGTTGCATTGATTTTTATACTAGTCTAAGCATCTTATTAAGCAATCGTGTGACAAAAAGTTGGTACCGTTGGGTTCGTATTGAATTGACTAACTGTTTTGTTCAGTTATGTCGTCGAATACGTGTATAGCTATTACAATCAAATATGAGAGATGTTAACTATAAAACTGTCGTGAGACTCGAACATTTTAAATAATATTAAAACGGGTCACTCACGTAATTAAGTTATGCGAGATATTTTATAGTGTATGCCTGTATGTTTTTACTACATCCAATATAAAAACAATATAAATAATATACTAATGATAAAGCTCAAATGTAATAGTCGGTCATATGATGGCATAGTGCAGTTGTGCAGCCACTTTAATACAAAGAATTATAATTAGACCAGATTTACAATTGCCTGAACTAGGAATTCCTGTGTTTCAGGCGATGGAGAGGGATATAGTTAAAATTAGCTATAAATTATTTACTTAACACTCTCAGCGCCACGTGGGCCGCCGGCGGCCCACAATATTTCGAGTGGAGCAGGCCACCACGAATATTTAGGAACTTTAGTAGCAGGCCACGTGGGTTGCTTGCGGCCCACAAAAGGTACATCTCAGCAGGCCACTATTAATTTTCATAAATGTTCAGTACCTTTACCAGCAGGCCACATGGGCGGCCGGCGGGCCCAAACGTAAACTTTACCAGCAGGCCACGTGGTACGCAATGATCCCACAAAAATGAAAATAGCATATTTTGTGACCACCTCTTATTATTATAACAAATTGCGGATAAGACTGAAATGGCTTTTAGTCACTACGCGCGACATATTTTGGAGATCTTAGAATGCCATTATCAAGTAGCAGGCGGGCGTACTGCCAAAGCAATCCACTTCGCCGCGCGCACTGCTCTCGATGACAAAACCGCTTGAGGATGATTCGGTTCGATAAACGGCGGCAAGCACACCGAACTCACTGTGTTCACTACACTGTCACTAACTGCACTGAACTATTGACTATGGATTATAGGTTTCCATACCGGTAGTACCGACCAGCCATAATCTCGATTAAAATAAGGGCGCGGCCAATCTTGATTGCCTTTTTTTTCGTCCTATATAGCATTTTTCCCTGACCAGCAATCTAGCTTTATCGAAGTAGAGATAATGCAGCGCGCTCGCATCGAAAGTATGGTCTGCCATGGCGGGATTGCCTTAGTCCATCTTCTTTACTCGGCGTATTTGCTCCAACAGTCTCGTGGAAACGTGACTGCGGCAAGTCATATATAGGAGAAATTGGAAGAAACGTGAACCAAATCTGCAGGGGAAATTCCGAGATTCCGAGACAGGATCATCCCTCACCGGTTTTGTCATCGAGTGAGAGTCCAGCACTTTTATATTATTAATTACATCAAAGGACCACGGGCAAACTTGTATGGAGCCTGGCCCCAAAACCAACAGAGATAAGACTTATGTCTAGGTATATACATGTCTTATTGTCTGCTTCATTTCATTTCGTTATATGGGCAACAAGTTGAATTATATTGCAGATCAGAAATATTCGTATTAAAACGCGAGTATTATGTAAAAATATTCACAACCGCTCGGCGATGGTGGCGGATCGACAGTTTTGTTAGGGGAGAATGCGATACGCATACCACTCGGGTGCATTTATGTACCAATTATGACAAAATTCTATATCTCAGTTCTGCAATGGAATTCAACTTGGTTTCCATATAAAGAAAATAAGTAAATAAAAATACCTATCAAATGAGAACTCTTAGCCCTGTTGGGTTTGGGGCCAATTCGCAAATGGTCCTTTCCTGTTTTTAACATTTTCATAAAAAACCGAGTTGTTCATGGCTATATTCTTCTTCTTCCTCGTAACGTAACGTCAATGTTGAGGATCTCGACCACCTGCAGTCAGTCTCCACAGAGTGCGGTCATAGGCCATGTGTACTGCACGGTGCAAACAACCACCAGCCGACCTCTTAATCGTGTCAGTCCATCTCAGACAGGTTCTACCCTGAGCACGAGTGTTATTCATTTGGCCTAGAATCATATGCTTCTGCACATCATGTTTTGATGACCCCATAATATATCCGAAGAATCTTAGGACTTAATCATGGCATAGCGTGGAAAGCCGTGTAGTAATGTTAAGCTCTTTTAAGATAGATATGTTAGTTCTTCGCCAGCACCACATCACAGCTTTTTAGAGTCCACGTTTCGGCGCCTTACATAAATATCGAGAATACGAGAGCTCAAACCGATCGTATTATACTAATATTTAATATAATAATCCAGCCTTAATTTTTTCTCTCGGGTGTCTTTCCCATCACGGAAAAATGGTGTTCCGCGATGGGAAAACGGGAAGTCTTTCGACAATTTAATGATATCTCAGGGTAGGTATACCGAGCGGATGCTGCATCTGCCCGAGTTATGGGATGCACGCAGAGGCAGCACCCGTCAGGATGTGTGGACTATTTTGAGTTAATGGAATGACCATCCTGTTCTTTTCCTTCCACCGGACCAGTTACTATAAGCTTTTCTGGGTTGTCTGGGAAGAATTCAAGAATTCTCCGGAGGCACGTGGTTGACAGACTGCTGTCCGATGTTCAGTCCAAGACACGCAAAGCATGTTCCGCCACCACCACATTTGAAAGGCATCAATGCATTTTCTATCAGCTGATTTAATAGTCCAGATCTCGCAGGTTTTGTGCGTGATATATCAATCTCGTCAAATTTTCTGCATCTGCGTTTTTGCCATGCCAATGCGTTTAAATACTTCACTAACACTCTATAATGCATTCACGATATTATTGAACAATATGGGGTAAAGTATGCATCCTTGACGTACGTTCTTGAAATGGCTTTGAATAAATACTTTCTACTCTTACTACTACTTGATTGTAAAGGTTTTGTAATAAATAGGTGTTTGAGTACTCCAAGTTCATTTGGTACTTTCCGAAACCAGGTCCAGTCAAATGCCTTGGAGTATCCCACCAAACAGATGATGACAGGAATACTGTGCTTGTAAGCTTTCTCGACGTCTTACGTTTAAAATTGGCTCCCGGGTTTCCTTGCCTTTAATAAAATCCGCCTGCTCCTGCAAGATTGGCCACTTCAAGTAGTTTCAGATACGATTATAAAGCATAAGGAATTATGGAGTAGTCTTTTGCTGATGTGAGATAAGTAAACATATAAACATATAAGTATTCACATTTGTTGTCGGCGCTTTAACATGCCGTCCGTTTATTTCTAATATAAAATATTAGAAGTATAATTTTCAGGCTTAAAGTTGGGATCAACTTTAACTTTGATTAAAGTCTGGGCAACTTATGAGTTACAGCTCAAGGTCCTGGGCAGCGTTCTTGGCAATCTACAAATCCATCATGTCCTTCTCATAATATATTGAACGCCGCTCGTATTTACAGGGGCATCCTGAATATAGACATATATATAGCCGTTATATTATAACGGCGGCAGTGTTGATTCACGATCACGGGTTTAGTTGCGTTGTCAATTTTTGAAGCCCTGGCTCCAAAAATTGGTCGTCCGAAATTTTGGCCTGCTGGGTGTAAACTTTGATTTGTCAAGACCGAAAAATTGCAGGTGATTTTGATTTTCTAATTGTGGTACACCGGCGGCCCACATGGCCTGCCAGTAAAGTTTATAAAAATCTGAGCAGCCTGCTGGAATTCACTTGTTGTGGACGGCCGGCAACCCACATGGCCTGCCACAACAGAAATTTCGTTTGTTCTATGGCGCTGAGAGTGTTAAAATGGTAAATAGGATAAAGTCAATAAACTTATCGTTATACAGCCAGTAGTCCTTACCAAGAACAAGTTCATTCTTAAGATTTAAATGAAAAGAAAATAAAAGTACAATTGTTACTATTTCCCGACTACTAATAGGTTGTCTGTATCATCGTACGTTTTATTTTGGAGGTCATGTCGTAGAGTATTCTTACAACAAGAATAACAAGAATTTACAAGTTAATTGTGAAATAAATGAAGAAAAAGTGTTAAATATGTGCGAAAATTGACCTAATAATCCATGTACATCGTGGTCGCTAATTATTGGGGCTGCCTTTTCGCGAGATGCGAAAAATGTCGGTTCTGGCGCTGTTAGGTCGCAGTTCTATCTAAAACTCCTCCTCGCTTCGCTCGTCGTCGTACCTAAACCGACCTGCCTTAACATTCGATCTAAGGAGGCTGTATAAAAGGCAGACAAATAATCGGCAACACAATAATCATTGAGAAGATTATTTTAGTTAGATTTTTCTTATTAAAAATGTTTAAATTTCCACATTGTTTTATTTTGTAAGTATGGTCACCTTACAATCTGCATAGTTACTCAATACGGCTAAACGTGGCCCGCCTTACTGAAGAACGTATCGGAATGACAATCCGGCTAATCGTTAATCCGCCGCATTACAAAACAGCCCTGTTTTGTAAAACGGCATGCCCTATTGTAATATGGCGAATTGTACAATCCGCCTGCGACAGATACATGTTTTGCGCCAATCTACTCGCGGAAGCGAAAACTATAATTTACCAATTTCACCAAAATTGAGTCATACATAAGTAGTACAGTCAAGAAATTTGATTTATACCATTCCGTAACTTGTCGCCAGTGACAAATAAAGCCGGCCATATATGTTCTGGCAATCCGTCGGATCTGTGTAGTGGGTGTTGGTATTCGCCGAGCTAATTATGACGTTTACTTTACACTTTCCCAGTCTATGCTATAAAAATCTAGGAAACCTAGCATATAATTTAAATTTTCGTGATTGAAATTGAAATTTTTATCACAATAGGCGTGACATAGTTCGACTGCATCGGGCAGCCATCGTCGGACAGACAGAGATAAAAATCTCTCTTCTATTGTGATAAAAATACGTGAGTTTTAATTAACCGTTTTAAAGTGAATAGTCGGACTCAATGGCCGGCTCTAAATTACAGCTGCTAGGGATCTGATGTTACTGTCAATATTTAATGTCAAGGAACAAAATGGTGCATAAATCAAATTTCTTTACCGTATTTTGCACATTTACAAATTGATTGACGACTTTAATGTGCGTGCGTGTCAGTATGTTACTGTCATAATTTATGTATAAGTATACTCGTATATTAATGTATATACTATATATACATTAAAAGTTATTTATTTGTTGGCACGCCAGTTTTTAACTCGGACTACGGCAAAGCCCAAAAGGAAGGGTCATCGTCATCATTTCAGCCGAACGTCTAATGCTAGATAAAGGCCTCCCCCAAGGATTTCCACAACGAGCGGCCATTTGCTGTCCTCAACCAACGGTCTCCCGCGACCCTAATCAATTCATCAGTCCATCTAGACTGAGGCCTTCCCACGCCGCGTCTTCCGGTACGTGGTCGCCACTCAAGAACCTTTCTGCCCCATCGGCCATCGGTTCTGCGAGCAATGTGAGCACTTTCAACAAATATTCCAGTATATTTTAGATTCTATTAACTATAAAGTATATTTTAGATTCTATTAACTCTCAATAGTCCATACACCCTGGTGGGTCCTGCCTCTGCGTGCGTCCCATGACTCGGGCAGGTGGATTCAACTGTCGAAAGGGGCTCTGCGTGTTGGCTCCGCTCCGCGTACACCTCCCAAAGGTCTGGAATACATTGCTCCGTGATAGGAACAAGTTTAAATATAAACTAAGCAAGGAATGACTATCTCTTAACAAACATAAAGGACCTATAATTCAAGTGAGGTAACTCTTAAATTTTAATTTGGAAAACAATTACATACAATTACAGACACGGCCATAAACCCGTGTATATTATTACGTTGGAAACATAGGTAAATAACTACGTAGGCTATACTTAATTCCAAAAAAACGGATGCGTACTGTTTATTTGCATGTAAGGAAAGTAATGATAGTGCCTTAATTCAACGCGTTGATGTCTTTTATACGGACAAGTTAAACGTGGGGGGTCGCGATCGTATATTTATTTCAAGGAACTCAACTTTCCCGTTAAATTTTTCGTCGGATCGGTATTCATCAATTATTAACATTTATTTGACAAATCGATGACGATCCTTTCCTACCAGAAAAATAATTTTCTATAAGTATTGAATTTGCCTATTTGAGCGAAACAGAACCAGAAACGATATTTCGATTTTAAAAATGGGGCCATCAAAAAATGGCATTTGCCTATTTTAGCGAAAAACGTTTCGAAGAAATTTTGATCCTATTCGCGGAGCGCCAGAAACACGGAAATCTCATTTCCAACGTAAACTAGACTAGAATGGCTCAGAATGCATCCAAACTGCCGTAGTTAGGAATCGTTAGCTCCCTTATCAGACAGATGTAAATTGCATTGAATTCAAAATAGTCTCGTCATTGAGTTGCAAAGGGCTTTCCGCGCTGCGTAGGCACCTAACTCGAGAATTTAGTTTTCGCTCTCTATTGCACTTGCTTATCGAACGAGCGAGCAAAGCGAGTACTTGGACAATCCGTCGTTTGTATGTATGTACGTATAATTGTATGTAAGTTTGTATGTTTGTTCGGCGATAACTCGAGTATCGATAATCGGATCGTGGTGAAATTTGGCTACTGGTTAGATGAGATAAATAAAAGAATTAAGTTCGAATATGAACCAAATCGATCGGTAGAGACTCGAAATTTTGAACGAAAATCAGAATGGCCACAAAGCCCATATATTTTTTATCGAGTGTTCAAATTATGTTTGCCGTTTATATAATTCATACGGCTGCTTTCATATTTTGACCTTTCGATACGCGGTCGAGAAGTAAATGTGAAATATGATATTGATATGTTGTTTTTTTCATTTTTTCCATTATTATTGATATACTAGAGAAAATGACATTCACCAATCAAATTTACCAGTTTTGAAATATTTTTTCTAGGATTCTCACGATTTTTCTAATCTTAAAACTAATTGGCTTCGTGATCTTCGTCGACCTTAGGTTTTTTTTTAATAACACGATGGTGGCAAACAAGCCTATGGTATGGTAGCATAATGCAGGTTGCCGACCCATTACAGATATATTTGAAAGGATGACTCACACCCATCCGATCCGATGCGATCCGGGAAGATCTGTCAGTTTCTATAGAAATAATCACGTGATAGCTCGGAGCCCTCGGACAGATCGTCCCGAATCGGATCGGATCGGATTGGTTTGAGTCATCCTTTAATCTTTACAATAGAATTTCGAACATTTTCCTAAAAATGAAACATACAAATTCTATTAGGTACGTTGTACGTTACTATAAAACCTGCTCACCACCGACACAAAATATCAAGACAATCGGTTGAAAATTGCGACCTTTAAGGGAGAACAGCGCGTTGGTGGCCCAGCAGTAAGAGCGTGCCACTTTCAATCTGAAGGTCGCAGGTTTGAACCCCGGCTCGTAGAGACCCATGGCTTTTTGGAAAGTGCGAAATATCATTTGATATTTACCAATCGCTATTTGGTGACGGAAAACATCGTTTGGAATCGTAATAAATCCTTGTTTATCCTCAGGATTAGAAGGTCCGAAGGTACGCCAAATCTTGGGATTAGTTGCCAAAGCAGACCCCCGGTTCACTAAGCCGTGGCATAAGCCGATAAAATGCTAGGAAGAAAAAGGAAAGAACAGCCAGACAGACAGATATACATGATGCACGTAGTGTGTGAATGTTACGCTCTCGCAAGACAAAAAAAGAAAGGACTTTGGTACAGTATACCTGGATCCAAAAGAACTCAGAGGACCCTTGAGCTCCATTATCCGTCACATGGAGATGGTCGAGCAAGCTCCTGAGTAGTGCAGTAGAGGGCAATTACACAAAATATCCCCATGGGTCGAAGTTTATCCTCTAGGGCCCCCTGACCCCAGAAAAGAAGTATAATCATATATTAATTGTTAAGAATGATTTATTACCTACTGTATAAGATTTTATATAAGAGTGACATGTTTATTATTATGTTACAATAAATACCTACTACAAAATTGTACTGTGACTTGTACCTAAATGTAACCAATAAAAAAATTCATTTCAATTCATTTCAAAGATAAGGTAAGACAGACGGACATACAAAATCATTTTTGCCCAGGCTGAATCGGTGGCCTTCGGTGCCGCTCGGTCAAAAACGAAATATAGCGTCGTTAGAAGTCGTTAGCTACCTTATCAGATAACTGTAAATTGCATTGAATTCAAATAGGATCGTTATTGAGCGGTGCATTGTGTGCTAACGATGCCTGGCTTACCATGAGTTGTACGTGGCCGTATTCGTTAGCAACTGCGGCGTTCGGGGATGTCCGTTTTACTCCTGCCAGGGTAATGGTATGAGCGAGACGGACATACATTTGAGCGCCGCAGTCACTATCGAATACGGCCACGTACAACTCATGGTAAGCACACTGGATAGTGTTCAGATAAAGCCCTTCGATGGCTTCGATACCTGACCATATTTTACGAGATATCCTGACAGTTTGTATAATCCCATCTACATAATATTCTACATGGCTAAATGTGTGGACAACGGAAGTAAAAATGTTATATCTATTGTTTTTCCATACTTTATAGTATGATTAGGTGGTTGCTACAGTGTACAGTCGGAAACTGGGAATATTGAGCCAGTTGACTATATTTCCTTCTTTGCAGTGTAATGCAAGTCGGTACGGCAAATGTCAACTGTCATCTATTGATAACATCGGTCATATATTATACGGCTAAATCACGAATATTGTCAAAAAGCTCAATAAATTTTAAAATAGCCTAGCCTTATTTTAAAATTTATGATCTCTGTCCAGGGTGCCTAGCCAAGATGCCAATCGCTCACGCTTAGTCGCTAACGAAACGCAACTGTCATTGTCACACTAATAAGGAAGAGTGATAGAGAGAGGTAGCTACGATACGTTATTAAGCGTGAGCGATTGGCATCTTGGCTACGCACGCAGTTTAGGAAATATATCGTTGAAAAGCATAAAGCGTAGTCTGTAAGTGATACTATAAAAATATGGAACTAGTATTCTGAAATTTTATTTTTATTTTTATAAAGGTATTTACTTTATACAGACGATTTGACTTCTCGTCGCCCTCCCCAATGATTTTTATCACATAACATAAGTAATTGTTAAATATAACAAACTTGTCATTTGTTTTTAATTTAAAGGATACATAATTTATAGCTACAAATATAATACATTTCCGTGAGCAAAAAAAGTTTAGATCGAAACGAGGGTTTTTGCAACTCCTGCACGAGCCTTTACGAACGATGATCACGTTTTATCACGGAGGCCTATTCGAAGATTTCGAAGTAAAAAAAGCAACTTGATGAATTATTGTAATGATATGAAAGTTATACGACTCAGTGCATTTCGTTCGCATGTTAATGGCGTTATTCATATATAATTATTAATAATCGTTTGTCCGTATCATTTTGACAATTGTATTGTTATGTTTGTATCATGCCAATAACGAATCAGCTCAAGCTTTTAAAACTTTGAATAGGCTTCATGATCAATTAACGTCATGTTATAGCACTTCTTGGAAGTCAAAAGGTTAATGAGTTTAGGTGATGGCTACTTTTCTCTTTAACTTCGTTTATGCATCATGAGCCTTATGAATCATTCTAAAATTAATAGAAACGGGAAATTTATCAGTATAGTATTCATTTCATACGTACATACTACTGTATACGTACTGTTTAATTCGACTATCTTACAGATAGTCGAATTAAACAGTTTTGATAATATTTGGTGAACTTTTGTCGAGGAGATTTGTAGGAGTACCGATGTCCTCGATATAGCTTAAAGAATTGCCCGACCGCAAGTGGCAGTGGGTTGGGTAAAGTTTGACAATTAAAGGTAGAAATTAAATAAATGTGCAACTAAACGCAAACCACGCCTGTTTTCTTGTCAAATGTGTCATTATTTTCGTAAACAAACACCAGTCAAACAGCAAACTTACAGCTCGCACTTATGCGGCAGAATGTGATGAACAATATAAATGTTTGCCTGCTATAGCTCAGTGGCCCCTCCATTAATTTCTCCCTTTTTTGTCCGATATTGTCAGTAACAGTAGAAATATAAACTTTATCTAGGTACCAGAAAAATAAATACAGTATTATTCCACGTACTATGCACGTACATATTTGCACTTATTTGTGTTCGTTATATTTCGTTTTGCAAGACACTATGCGGGCTATCCCGGCTTTATCAGCTAGAGACTGTCTCTAAGTCCATACGAATAAAAAAAAACTATTTTGACTTAATTTAAGTATAGGTAACTTTCTCTTTCTTATTACTTACTCCACTTACCCATACACCTTACGGTACTTAAAGGATTAAGTGTTCTCACAGTCCGTTTATTACAGTTCCAAGTAGAAGTCTTAATTTGTTTGTAGCATTCCATTAACATTTAGATTTAACTGAGTAATTTCAACTTTATATGCGTGCTCTCCTAATGTAGTATACAGTATGTATCAGAACGAAAGGCAAAAAAAGAAACCCGTCATATCGATCATAAATATGAGCATGGTACCTAATTCATCTAAAATACGACAGGTTTTACGTGAGGTATAAAAATATACCTACATTTATTATTATTGTTTTGCACCTCCCCTGTATTATTTGTTTACAATCTTATAAATGACATTTCTTAAATTACCAACTGACAGACAGGCGTCAAACCTTGTTGAAGTTTGGATTTTTACCTAGTTACAAACAAACAGTTAACAAAGCGCTTGCGCGTTGCCTATGACTACAGCCATTATTAAAATAATTACCTAGGTTACTTATAAACAGAACTCAAAGCGCATGTGCATTGACATAACAACGTTAATGTTGATTAGTTACCCCTAGCTACATATCAACAGTACGCAATACGCATGCACTGTCAAAAATCAAAAACGTAAACAAACCCTATAGGATGTTACAAAAACCATTAACCGACTGCAAAAATATCGTCTTCGAGTAATTCATTTAGGCACGTGAAATGCACGTCATTACATAGTACTAGAGTTCCCCGTCAACCAGTTTTAAGGTTTGCTCTTCGTTGTGATACATACTGTATTGCATCATTATTTATAATAAAATAGTTCTTATAAAAGCGATCGTCAAAGTATCCCGCAAAGGCTCCCAGGTTAAGAACAGGTAATTTGTATTATTATCCTTCCAGTAAAAAGTTATTACACTGGAAGTCTAATAAAAAAATAAAAATAAAAAACGTTTACTGCAAGGAAATCCTAGTTAATGAAAAATAATTATAATACATATTCTTAGTATACTAAAAAATATAAGAGAAAGTTCATAATATTTAATTGATGCATGTAAGTAAGTGTCAAAATACTGAACTGTGGATCTAAACGTAACAGTATTTGGCAAGTTATCACGCCTGTCAGTGATTCGTGAGAGCAACTACCTATTTGCTAAATATGTAATAGTTACGACTATGAGTAAAGTTGATTCCTAGTGTAACTTGATCTCCAATTTGTAGCAACTATGACCAATGCAGTAGAGACGATAATTGATATATTTTTAAGTATTACCTCCCTCTTTTTCTTTTGTCGACAATTACCATAATGGATGACTCACACCAGGACCGGACGGGACGGGGCGGGGGGACGATCTATCAATTTCTAAAGAGAGAATCACACGATAGCTTGGAGCCCTCGGATGTCACGTGACGTTTTTTATAGAAGCTGACAAATCGTCCCGCCTCGTCCCGTCCCGTACTAGTGTGAGTTATCCTTAAGTGTGTTTTGAACCAACGGATACGGACGGAGGGCTTACCGTTAATATCGATAAATTAACATTTCGTATCTTAAAGCTCGAAAAGGATGCAGATAACAAAATGTCGATTTGATGTTCACAATAAGCTCTATGTGGCCTTATTTTATTAGCACTACGATGGGTATCACATCCACATCACATCATATATCCTCTAGGTTTGACAGACAGGGAAATAAAAATGTGCGGAAATTCACATCCTTCTGCCAGCTTTTGGTTCGTCAAATCGCACTACTGGTTTATTTGAATCGAGTTATCGATAAGCATTGCGAATATACCTCACGCGTATGTTTTCACACATTACCGCGGCGGCTGTCGCTGTCAGACCACCGGCGAGCAAAAAGTGTAATGGACATTTCAAAAAACTCGCCGAACTCTTCAACTAGTGCCGTGGAGTGGTAATGTAGGAAATGGTGAAACTGCGAAGTTGTTAAAACACGCAGAGGAACTTGAAGTCAGCGACAGTATGTCCGCCCCGCTCCTGCCAGAGTAATGGTAGGAGCGAGACGGACATACTTTCGAATGCCGCAGTCGCAATCGAAAACAACTCATGGTACGCACATAGATAGCAAAGTTAGAGGCATTCTCTGCAGTGAGTCACATACACGTCCGATTGATGGATGTTGTGTACTGACGCTGCCTGACGCTAATGTCCCGTCTTACAACCCTAGAGATGGATAGACTTTGGCGATGATAAAAACAGGAATCCATCCAGAAGTCCATCTTTACCATGTAGATTAATTTTCGTAATATGTGTATTTCTGTTGATGGTTTTGTTAAGTAGGCCTAAATAGGTATAATATATCATCACTGTACAGTTTTTGACTATGTACCTATGTTTCTAATCTATTTAGTTAGGTGGTTATAGGTATAGGTTATAGATTTTTAAAAGAATTACCGGGTAATTTACAATAGGTACCTACTCATTTTTTTTATCTAACTGAAGATGAAAGTAAACTTTTTTTTCTAGAATTTATTCCAGTACTTTATTTAACTACTTACTCAATATCTGTCCTAATTATTTGTATATGGGTTTATCAACTATTTTTTGTTACTAATTACCATTTTTGTTGTTACGGTTACATTGTTACGGTTTTATGGGTCACTTTTAGCATTAAGGTTTTGATAGCATTAAAATTCACAAAACATAATTTCTTTGGGTAGGTAGTTTGATTCCCTTTCCATGATGGGCCATATATGCCCGGAGTCTGTTAAGCTAAAGGCGCCATTATAATGGTAATTAGATAAAATTAATTTATTACACTAGCTGGTTATTAATGGGATGTTATTCTTTCTTACTTGCTACGAGCAATTAACCTTAAATATTTGAATTAAATTACCTTTGCAATTTAAAGAACAGGACTTTGAAATTAGTTTTTGTATTCTAATAGGTACTTAGGTGATTTAGCTAAAAGTATGAATGGGATGGGTAAGAAATATATACCTAAACGGTTTTTGTAATAAGTAAGTTTCTTAGTTACAGTCCATTAAACCTACTGTTTCCTCATTGGTTGCATAATTTTACTTATTTCACAAGACAAATAGTCACTTTAGTGGGCAAAATTTATTTTGCTAATTTTACTCCTTTGTTTACGTTCATACGTTTACCTCAGGTCCTTGACACTGGCTAATAGTTCATTTAAAAGTAATCTACCTAACGAATATACATCATTAAAAGATCGATTAAAACTGACAGTACTTGATTGCGGCGGCGCGGTAAAAAAACAAAGTGCAAACAAAAATAATCTATTAATTTAGCACTTGCCGATGTAATGGAGTGCGAAATACCTACAGCGTCTTACTTAGAGCAAAAACCTCCATGTACCTGTAGAATGTAGCTATACAGGCTGATTAAAAACATTTGAGCAGGACTTTCCTACACAGAATCGTTCACCATAGGATTTTATTTAAACAACTGTCTCGTTCGACTTTTTAGTTTTGATTGTCTGCTATAATGGTCACCTTAAAACAGCTAATAATACTGATAAAACCTGTTTAACCGTAATGATAACACCTTGATTAAGTATGAAGAAAATAAATTGTCACATTTTATCAATGATGTCTACTGAGATACAATGTTTCAAAACTTACCACTGTTGACGCAAGCTGTTGTAATGTCTATGCAAGCGGCAATAAAATTAAAACTTTATTACGTATATTGTCATTATTTAAAATAAATAACGTTAATCTCCTTAAGTCTAGTATGTAATAATAGCTTATCATTTACTCAGACCGTGGGCTCTGCTCACGTCTTATGAATCACCCTGTATGAGACTTAGATATGAAGATATCAGTCGCGATCTCGTTGTGATTGGAATCCGATTGGCAATTAGATCGCACATCGCAGCACGTATTGGCTGAACTGCGAAAGGAAAATCGAGGCAATAAGACGACGCACGAAAACCGGGTTACGCGAAAAGTAATGAGAGCGGCATTGTCCAGCTATTCACCTCATGACTGCGCATGTACAGTTTTTGTAAGCATCTTAGCTCGGCTAGAGATGTCTGCAAAAAGTACATTTCAAACTAGCTTACCATGAACAATACATCTATAGGACTGGCAGTGTCCATAAAAGTTGCGTAAACTTTACGCAGCGCTATCTAGAGAGATACAAAAAACATACGATCCATCTCGGAGGGTCGTAACATTGTATGTTGTTGCCATTGTCAGTATTCTAGACAGTCAAAAGCGCGACAAGGTGGTCCAGTCAGAAAAAAATGTGCTGGTCCCCGAATGCAACACGAAGTAACTTTACGAATACAAGAACTGCTGCAGAATAGATACCAACCGAAAATACTGACAATTAGGTAATCGGTATTTTTTTTTTGGTAAAAAGCAAGCATTTGGGTACAATCTCACCTGACCTGATGGTAAGTGCTAAAGGGATATTCCACGAGAATGTCGTTTACAAAATTCGAAAACGCTAAGAAAGCGATTTTGTGTCTGATTATTGTCGGATCTGAAAGGCTTGACCAATAATAGCAGCGCTATGTGAAAGTTTGGCGCTATTATAGTTTCTATATTTTATTTATTGCAATTTATTTGAATATTTACTCATCCATCACATTATAGGTAATTTAAGTTCAGCATTACAACCGTTATTTAAAAAAAAAAATGGAATACATACATTTTGTAATTACTGTCTGAAGTCCAGATAAAATTAAATCAAACCAAAAGATCCGTTTGGTAAGGTGTCCTAAAATTCCTAAATCTGTCGTAATGTTAGTATGTACTTTTGGGTAGTATGCAAAAATAATTTTCTAATACTTAGTTAAGTAGGTATTTTACCAGCATGTTAATGTAGATAATTGGTGATCATGTACGCTAGAATGAACATGACGAATAGCAAATCAGTATTCAACTTTGATAACTTTTTTGTACCACCAACTATTTATTGTTCCTATACAAAAGGTAACGTAAATCCTATTTAACCGACTCAACTGCAGTAAATATTGTAAACAATTGTGAGCCACATACTTGACGAAGTGAAACGAAAGAAATGATTTTAAATAATAAGTATATTTCGAGTAAAATTAGATTAAACTCTTTCTGTATTTAGACAGGTTATGACTTAAAGCAACCGAGTCTTGTGCATTAAAAGTAAAGCCTTGAGTTTGACCATGAATTGCAATCTTGTTTATATAAAGTTCTGGTTTGTTTTGAGTTGGTTTCATCCAGAATCAGGCGTCGCATGCACAACAATGAACTGTGTAGTTCCAGTTGAAAAGCGTGCGCATAATCGTTCGGAAATCGCATTTTAACAAGCCATTTTCCTTCCAGCCTGACTTCGTTATTTTAAACTTTTTACAGCGTTGATTGATGCACGTTTATGAGACGCAAATCAAATTAACAAACGCTCGGAGATGGAAATGATAATTGGATTCGTAAATGGTGATAGATTAGTGTGAATGTTATGACTTATGAATACTTAATGTTGTTCTTCAGAACGTGTTAAACTTGGTGATTCAAAAGTGTTTTAATGAATAACTTCGTGTCTTAGTTGCTTCGGAAACTGAATAAAACAACAGGGGCCTTACCTTGACGTCTTAACGCGATTCAGTTTAGGTTCAGTTTAGGCTCAGTTGTATGGAAGCGACTCAGTTTAGGTCGTCAACTGAATCGCGTTAACATGTTGTGGTAAGGCCCCGTACCTGAGGATCAATATAAAAGCACGAAAAAAAATTTAAACCACGAAAAGCGGCCGTTATATTTGATGCTGCTATTCATGTCAGCATGCTTTGTATCTTCGGAAACGTTTTTAAGTGTGTCACCCACAATTAAAAACTAGGAACACAATTATAAACAATAAATTCGCTATCAAAAGCACACGGCTCCATTCTTCTTGAGAAACACTTTCGATAAAAGTATGCCACCCAAAATGTCGCGTCTTTTTCTAAGCGCATTTCAATTGTTTCTCGGCACAAAGAAACCATTTCAACTAAGATCGCTGGTTTATTCCACATGAGCGCGCGCGGTTTCAACGCGAATTCTTTTCATACGTTCACAATGCGAGCAGACAGGCAGACAGGCAGAACGGAGGCGGATGTGCGACAAGTGCAATATTACCGCCATTGTGGAGGAGCAATCATTACGTCAGTGCTCGGTGCACGGGTCGCGGGTTCTCTATAGCAGAGTAGATTATATTATGTTGAGTAGTTTATCTGAAAACAGAGAGAAAATAAGTGAAAATACACATTAAAAGAGTACCACTAGGTGGTTTTATTCCATGTTTTTTTTATTAGAAAAATATTGGTCGAATGTCTTTACTCAAGCATATCAGCCATCTCACTGAAATTTTCTGGGTTCCATTATTATGATAAAGAAAATTAAGAGGCATTTTAGACAGTTGTAAAATAATTTTCCTAGATATAAAAAAACGAAGTAGGTATAGGCAGTAAATGCGTGCAGTGAGTTATCGTTACGTTTGATTTGAAAAATTTAACTTGACATAAAGAAAATTCTAAACGGATGACGATATATTACGGTTTTAGTCTCTATACTGTGAGTAACATGATAGCTATGGTGTGACGTTTATAGCCGATTGAGATGTTGGCGCAAAGTGACGCATGACGTGCAGCAGCAGACAACACCTTTGAATGGGACAGCCTAAGATAACGCCACGCCAGTCAACAATGTAAACGATGGGCGTATTAGGTATAACTCAGCTACCTCTATAGTTGAACGAGCGAGCGAAGCAAGCAAAGTTCTGAAGCCCATATTACATTATAATATGTCCATGGTCATAGGTATAAACACAAAAAGAAAAAGACGATATAATCTTTGATCGGAACAATCCGTTGTTTGTATGTTTGTTCGATGAAACTCATATATCGTTATCGGATTGTCGTAAAATTTGGCATGTGTTTGAATGAGATATACACAGAGCGGTTTTTAATCACTTTAACTCCAGCATATAGCTAAGTACATTCAAGGAAACACAATGACAAATAAATTTTTATTTTCAACATTTTTCATACAAAATAATAATATATATTGCATCAAACGCAAATGGGCATTAAAATTTACTAAGTGAATGATATGACTACACATACACCGTTTACACACTTGCAAATACGTTAACAGATAAAATTAAATTTGTGAATTTCTTAAAAGTTGAGGTAATTAGAAAGCCAGTGTCTTTGAGAAATTAACTTAAGTTAAGCTAAGGAATGTCTTAAAATTAAAGCAATTCAAAAAATGTACCGTGTAAGTATAGAATTTTTAAGTTCACCTATGAGCCAGATTTGTCAAGGGGTCGCTAAATTCAGGGTGAACCACTAGTTGAGCTAAAGACGCCGTCTTTTGCGCTTCACCGATACAAACCGGAACTTGTCCAGACATAAGCTCTACTCGCGAAATCGCGATATCTTCAAAAGTTCGAAGCAGTCTCGAAGAATAACCAAATCACATTACAATTTATAACGAGGAAATGCCGCCAGCATCCTACGAGTAAGTGCTATGCCTCAAGGGCCTATTTTAGTTTTATGGTGGCTTGTAGCTTACTGTATATATTTAGATTAGTTATATTTGTGAATATGATTGAAGATAAAAAAACCGGCCAAGTGCGAGTCAGACTCGCCCACCAAGGGTTCCGTACATCATAAAAATGATTTAAACCAGTTTCAAGAGACCGTAAACCTTAGTATATTGTTTAAATTTCAACTCGATACCTCTACGCACTCCCGAGATAAAGGGTCTTTACGGACGGGAGGGTCTTGACGGACTTTCAACCCCCTTTTTATCACTTAGGGGATGAATTTCGGAAAACGCGGAATACGGTTTCTAGGGACCGTAGACCTTAGTATATAGTTTAAATTTCAACTCGATACCTCCACGCACTCCCGAGATAAAGGGTCTTGACGGACAGACGGACGGACGGACAACAAAGTGATCCTATAAGGGTTCCGCTTTTTCCTTTTGAGGTACGGAACCCTAAAAATATATAGTTAATGTAGACTGTAGGTTCAATTAGGGTAAGCGCCTTGTAAATCCCTGGTCGTTACCCTAATTAAACTTACGGTCGACGAAATATATTTTACTACAGGACCCAAAGACCTCGCATTTAAATACAGCCTACGAACAAAATTGGTTTGTTCACATGAAATTACCAACGTAACTTTCGACCAGCCTGGTTCAAGCGACATTTTAAGCACCATATATGTACTTTAGCAGATGGTCCCGCGATAATGTCAAGTACCCAAACGAAATTGAAGTAAAAGTATCCGGTGCACCGGCGTACGCGCATGATGTCATACAAGCGTTTACGAGGCGAAAAGTAAAAGTGGTTGGATTGGGCAGCGGATCCACAATAGCTCCATAAAAGCGGTAATCCCACGCCTCAGGAAAGTGAGAGGATGACCCGATACATACTATCTCGTATTTTATTGAACATTTCTTAAACAGTTCTTATGTCAGTGGAGTAATAGAAAGTTTGCATCCGTTGCGCAACGGTGATGATTCGAGTGCATTTAATTTACATGGTCGGGTTAAATTAGACAGTTTAGATAATGGTATTACATAAAGTGCAGACATTTATTAGCATAAGCTGAAATTTATGATAAGTAACAGTTGCTTGTTATGAAGATATTTGGATTATGTATTTCATGTTTTTGCAAAATATCACAATTTGTGTTTATCGTCCGAACATTCGATTAAATTGTTTACAATATTTTATAACTTTGCGAAAGAAGGTAGCAGTATAGTTTACTACCGTTGGGTCCTTTTATCTGATTAAGGTTGGATTTGACCAAACCTTTAACCAAGAGTAACGCTTACTCTTGGATACTAATGTCAAAATCCCATAGTAATTTGACGTTACTATCTGAGAGTAAGCGTTATTCTCGGAATAAAAGTTTGGTAAAACGCAGCCTTAGTGTTATAGGGAAGGTGTTATTTAGATAATAAATTCAACTCCTTAAATAAGTTCCGAATAAGTATTAAAGAGACGCGAGAATTTTAAGAACCAATTATGAGCTGTTGCATACTCTAGTTTTTCAACGACATCGAAAATAACGAAATATCAAATGGCAGCCGAATGTGGAATTTGTCGTACGTATGTATACTTTTTAAATGGCGCTGAGTCCGCGCTGTTACGCATTTAATTGACGAATTGAAATGCTGGAGTAGAAAATAGTAGTTTATGATATTGTATATAACGAAAAGCATAAAAAGTCGGGTGTGGGTTTATGAAACGAGGCCGCAGGCAAGTTTCATAATAATATCACACGTGGGTTTTAATTCCTAATTATTTACAATTACATACACTGCTTTATGTACACACATATTATGAGCTCTCCATGATGCGTTCAAACCGCATATAAATCGACCGCCATTACGACTTTTATGAATGAAATCTTTTCTGACATTTTTTTTTTGACATCTACATTTTTATAATTCAGAGACAGCACGGCTAGCACATGATTACGCGCGGGATAGCTCGCTCCGCGACAAAAGGCAGTCGCGCCTTTCAAACTTCTCTCTTTAGCTGTCATTTTCTCGATTTCGGTAGCACGAGTTGCAAGTGCGAGAAAGCAGTTCCATGCGGGAGAGCCATCCCGCGCGCGACTTAGCTTGTGTTGCTATATATAAATGGAACAAACTTTAATTATGTGGCAACACTGAATCGGTATTAAAAAATCCAATGATGAGTGAATGGTAAGCCTTAAAAATGGAACATCACTAACCACGATAACTTTGTCTCGTTCTCGCAGTACAATGATTAAAGAGATAGCAAATATGACTTTTGAAGTCCGAAATGCCAATGTGTCAAAAGTCAAAATCTGAAGTCGCTTTGTTTATTTTATTGATCTACAAAATATGTAGTTGTTATTAATTTATTTCTTTGTCCGAAGAAAATACATCGTCTTACTGATGTTCCACGATTTGTGGAAATAATTGAGATTATCTTGCAAAGGATTTACCTATAAATAATAGAAACTTTCATCTGTCAATGGCTACGTACATACATGGACGACGAAGCAAAACTCGGAAAGAAAATAAAAGTATACGTGTATCTATACTTTAACAGATTATTCAAAATATTGTTCCGCCTACACTAAAGAATGCCGGGCAAACTAAAAGGTCTGAGATAATAAGTATATAAAAGTATTCTAAGGCCGATATAAATTTGCCGAAATGAACATGGGATGAGCTTCATGTGCGGCGCGGCAGTCTGGACGTGCGGGACATGGCCGACAAAACGCAGGAGAGGAGGCTCTAAGATAGTATTGCCTCGTATGAAGGAGACCTAACTACACTGGATAAGTGCCTACTACAACTTTCCATCTCTGGTAAAAGAAGCAGAGGTAAACCCAAAACAAGATAGAACGACGTTATGGGTAAAGTGGAGACGTAGGGCATGGCAAGCTGACCACGCCAGCATATTGGTACCTTATATCTTGTAAGCCCTAAGCCCACCTACACTATTTCTGCAGTCTCAAAATTTCACAGTATAATGGAGTTTGAACGAGTTTTGTGGAAAATATTGTTTCAAGTTTTGTAAATGTACATAATAGGCAAAAATAAAGAATTTATTTTTACGCATTGTTTTATTATATTATAGTCTTGGCGTTCGGTAAAATATGCAAATATGCGTGCATGCTAGTAGTATAAATAAAAAATATTGGTTGCGTTTATGGAGCTCATAGAGCTCATCTTCCTCTTGCCTTGGGTTAGCTGTATGAAACAACTATTTGGTTCAGCTTCTACAAAGATACGCGCTTTTCTATCGGATCGGGAGCCTGGAAATTAAATATGAAATTGAATGGTAGTTTCTCGTTACTTACGTGTAGGTATTAAAACGCCTGAATTGGTACCTACATATTATCGATTAACTAGGTAGTGATCAACGTATATTTACATATAAGTACCCTAGGACCTTATTCAAATAAGTATTTCATTAGGTATGCGTGCGTTTATGCCTCGGTTAACAATTGCTAAAATTCACAGGTACCGGGGGGTGTCAACGTGGATGCCATGAGCTGCCTTTGTTTGGGTTATTGTGATCGTGTAATAATAGACATAGGGAAAAAAGTCATTCTGAAACAATCAATATTATAACACTTTTAAATTACCTAAATTCCCAAATTCGTAGGCAGATACATTTAGCTTGTCTTATAATGAAGACCTAAAAAAACTGTGTAATAAAAGTCCAGCCTTATTATCATTTAGTTTGAACTTGTTGGAATAGTCTTGATGAACGTTAAATTGGAGTAAATTAGACAAAACATCTAAGAAATATGCTTGTCGCCACCCACCCGGCTCGAAGACAATTTCTCGCATTCTGACGTTCAATCGCGAGGTATTTTGTCTCTTAAAGTGCACTTGTGCTACGACTTGAGGAAGTATCCCGCGTGGAACTGTCAGTCGAGAAACTTGTGTCGCTTTGACATATGCTCGCGCGTCACCGCTGTCCCGCGCGCATCTTATGCTACGGATTCGCGGGAAAGATCGAGAAAGCTCTATGTCGCGGCTTTTGTCGTCCCGCGCGCATCATGTGCTAGCCGTGCAGAGTTGGCCCCTAATTTCTCGTTCGATATCAAATAACTTGCGAATTGCATGCGACATTATTGCAATTGACACTTCGTTTCTAACTAAACGTCATCTCGACTGATATTATAATATAAGCCCAATCAAATTTCCTTGTTTGTCAGAGATGTTCGAAATTAAAAAAAAATATATATATAACGAATTCGATAGTATAAATTAGGGCTTGTGATATACGTGTTACACGCGGAACCGTAGCTACGTAGCCTTAGCACCGGCGGTGCTAAGATCCCGTACTACACGGTCACGTCAAATATACGTATCCGTTTCTGGATTCGGCTAATACGTTCCCGCGAATCTCGGCTTCGGCTCCGCTCGGCTTCTTTTAATACACATCTTTTACAATTTGTACTGGTCTATTATTTTTGCCTCCAACATAATATTTGCATCTAATTATTTTTGATCTCTTAAATTTTTATTTAAAATGCAAAAGTATGGAAACTGAAATTAAAAACTCGCCCCTTGCATTACATTCGGGGGTTTAATAACACGCATAAAATCTACACTTAACGTCACGGTCACGACTGGATCCGATCTACGTATAAATAAGATACGTATCTCCGTGTACACGTAGCTACGTATCTTAATTACACGTAGCCGAATCACACGGAGCAAACGGAGCGGATCTCCGTTGCCGAGTAACACAGCAACGGAGATTCGGCTACGGGTTCACGAAACACGGTCACGACCAGGAGCACTAGTATAAATTACAGCATTAACTCATTACAGAGGGCTAATGATATGTAGATTTATAAAACAACATAAAGCACCACGGTGCACGCCATTTACTTGTAAGCTTGGTTGATGACACCATTAAATAAATGTTCACACGGAAGCCGCATGAGCTGTCATTGGTCACATACTTAACCAACAGTTAAAAAAAGCGTAATGTTCCATGTAAACTCCCATAATGTACAACCTATGGCTATGTTGTTTTACATCGTGTACAGTCGCCATCAGATATATACGAGCGACCAATGTGCTCAAACATATCTGAACATACACCTTAACGCCTTGACTATAGGGGCGTGCCCAGATATTTGTGGCCATCTTGGCCGCTTCGATATATCGACCGTACTATGGCCAACACTGTTAACTAACCATTTGTAATCCCTATTACAACGCTATAAGGTCCACCTATGGTGAGTTAAGGACGTTGCCGTGTATGTCATGTATTCCACTTCGCGGTTCCCAAGTAAAGCGGGTATGCGGACGAGTGCTTTATGCCGCGGCTTAATTACACGACCGCATGTAGCTCCGAATAGCTGTCATTACTGTGTCGTACGTGTTACAGTTTAAATATTAGCTCAACATCTGGAGTTGTAGGCGAAAGAAACATGGTTTATTGCTACTAACAAACTTGGGAAACTGTGTCGGCCAAAATACAATAGGTAGGTATAATATGTGTGTCAGTTCACTATTGAATTTTATAGTTGGTCTACACTATTTAACTAGTTTGTTTCGAAATGCGTATTGTATTATATTTATTTTATATAACTATGACATAGTTATAAAAAATAGCCTATTTTGAGTCTGGCTTCATACATTTAAGGCATTAATTTTGCACCCTAAGTATTACGATTTACGACTTTAGTGCTTGCTGCTTTAATGTTTCTGCTTTCTGCTTTAGGGTTAAATACATACATGTTATAAATGTTTTATTAGTCTAAACTCCGCATATACATATACATATAGAGAACGACAAAATGCACAAGCCTTAACACGTAAAGTAACAAATTCAAACTGTCTAATTTCTTAGTCTTCAAAGTCGTAAAGCTACAGTAAAATTAAGTGTTTTTTACTAATACAACCCTTTTAAAAACATAACGTGGATGAACCTTTCAGTGACTTCTATTTTACGCAGGTATAGAAACTCGCTGGTGGTTAGTTCCTTACAAATTTAAGGCAGAAATATTAATGGGGTCTGGGACCATCTCAACGTGCCGCAAGAAACTTACAAGCAAAGTAGGAGAACATTCAATTTGTAAACAATTTATTTGTTTCGGAGAAGTTCACCCTCTAATAACTTGGAGAAGCGCACGTGACGCGGCGCCACGATTTCTCGTGAGTCTTCTAACTCTCACATTGAACTCTTTATATTCCATTTTTAGCTAAAGCTGGCGGCCATTAGGTTTATCGGCGACCTTACACCCATTTTACCTGCCGTGTAAGGCAAAATGCGACCATTTGCAATGTTTGTTTTGGTTACGCGCAATTAAAATGCTTGTGAGGCGATTGCGGGAGATGAATGGATACGTGAACAGCTTGACGATTTACTAAGTGGGCTGTTACGTATGAAAAAAATGCCTTAGAGAAAAGTTGTTCGGCAATTGAGCAATGCACGTCCTACAAAGTTACATGAACCTTCAATTTTATTATATTTTTATTTTGATACTAAGGCAAGTATCAAAATAAATATATCATAAAATCGATATGTAACTAGTGGCCTTGTGTGCTGCAGACTTCACCCGTCCGCTTTTTTAAAACATTTCCAAAGCCCGAATGAATAAAAAAGTTTGGTCATAAAATTTCACGCAATCTGACAATGGACATCCAAACGGATCCTACGGATCTTCCATACATTTGGGATCAGCATTGCAAACCCTGATCCCAATCGTTTCTTGTAGGCACCTAAGAAAAGAGAAAATTTAAAAAATTAAAAATTATTTATTTACGTATTTTGGTTTACATAAAAGAATCAAGGTTGAGTTTTCCTAGTAAGCATAAAAATACTTGTGTCAGGAAATCCCGCTCCTCTAATTACAACTAGTCAATATATCACAAGAATACAGATATAGTGCGATTTATTCACGCGTGATAATTTATTTAAATATAAATTAAATTAAGTTTGAATATAAATCCTTCTAAATCAACTTTATGGGGATGCAGTTTACAATCTATAGGTACTAGTGTAGTTTTCAGACCAAGCAAACAAGCTTATAAAGCAACTGTTAATTATTAAGACGTTCGGTCTGTTTCTGTGATTTAGTTAACGGACCTTTCTATTCCGATGCACTTTATGCGTCTACTTGGTTAGGGCTCGTGCACAAACCACGCGAAATATTTTTCGGCTATTTTTTAACCCGCCTCCTCCTTGGTGATCTTTGGTGAGGTTCGAGAATAACCCCCCTCCCTCACATAACCTCAAGTGTATATTTTGTCCCTCAACCTAATTTTAAAATAAATATTATTATATTCGTAAATCTTATTGAATTAATACTTTCTACTACCATATAGAGCCACGCCAGTATTCAAAAATTTCGTAAAATATACTGGCTATTTTAAAGTGTGAAGTGGTGTTCGTTTTACCTAAAATTTCTTGGTTTCGGTTGATTTAGAAAAATACACGTGATGTCTGCTTTGTTGCCCCCCCCCCCCCACGTAATCATTCGTGAGTTTTTCGTGACCTCTCGTGATTTATACACAAGCCCTTATGGACGAAATTTTATTACCATCATTCGACCATTTCATTTTCATAGCCCTGCGAAATATTGGCGCGGTAATATAATAAGCTAAGGCCAAGATAATACTAAACTAAACTTGGTTAGGGTTTGAGAGCTCTAATTAAATAAATATAGGATCATGTACTGTCGAAAGTACTAATAAATCTTGGTCTGCCACAGATTTATGCGCGGTACTCGACGAGCTCTGTACTACAGATGTCCTAGTTTCACTAACGAAGTTTTCGAGCATATTTACCTACCCACTAGATACATTAAAGTAGTTTTATACATTTAGGTATTTTACCAACAAAGCGAAACCCAAGTAAAGACGGCAAATATATCTTGCGATTTCACTCCAGGTTACATTCGAAAGCAAGTGACATTAACGTGCTTCTACAAGTGCTACATTGCAGCAATGTATATAGGTTGTTGGAACTTTATATAACGTTAGTTACTTGCAACACATATTTTATAGCTACATTATTGGTTGATATTTCGTAGGCGCACCATACCAGGAAGTTTCATGCAGGGACGCGATTGCGCGCTGGGCGTGGGTGTGTTTTATTGCTGATCTCTGATCTTATTGTGCCCGACGATGACATAATGGCTGCTATTGTGAATCTTATTTGATCTTTGGTTAACCCTAGTAACTAGGGAATCTAGCGGGCCGGTAGTTAATTAGATCAGAAACTGCATAAAGTACAGGTACCTAACTATACCTACTAGACTTGGCAATACAATTTGAACACTGCACAAGTACGTCGTATGTCTGTCTGCACGCCTACCACGAACATCGAAAACTGGCATTGAAGGGAAAACCACTTTGTCACTCCAATATGCAAGTGTAACAGAGATGGAGATACAAATCCGCAATTGTTCGATTTTCGTGTTATTGGCCGGGTTTATATATTTTTTATTACTATTTAGATTTTTGGGATTAAAATTCTCCTACGATACCCTTCTCTGTAATCTGCGTGTACTTATTTTTAAGATGATCAGAAGCATGCTTTGGATGAATTAGGTTGCCTAGTGCCCAATTGTTAAGTACCTAGATACCTAATAGTTGGGACGTTTACCAATCAAATAGAAACGCGACGAACAACAATTACTCATCTAATACACATAATAGCTTTTTGTTTCACTTATAATTGCTCAGTAGATCGTAATTTTGATTCGCATCCGATACCGTTTTTTACACATCTTTACCGGTCAAACATTAACATGACATGTCACAACAACTAAAACAAAAAACGGCACATGAATAGCTAAAATGAATGATGGACCTCTTTTTTGTTTGCTAATAGTTTTGTCATAGACAAGACAGACTGTCACTTAGTGATTGCTTAGTTCACTGATTATCTCGAGTGACTAATGATGAAGGTCTTTGGAAATTCAATATACTTACTTACAGTAACCCTATCTCAAGTGATGAGGACACTGACTTAAGTAAGTATCTGAACTTAATTACAGAAAAAACCTTTCTAATGATAATTAATTTCACTATTAGCTAAATGTTTGACAATAGGGATGGTAAGCTAACATTTTACACTCATGCGAGGCTCCTGAATAGGTAGTTTTTGTAACTTTTGCGTCTTTGACGTGTTCATATGAAGAGGAAAACTGTTACTTTCAATACTCTTGTCTAGGAGCTGCCGGTTTAAGAAAACTGCAATCACCTCTCAATCAAGTTGCGTTAAACCACTGATCACATACCAACTATATAGATGAAGCATATGAAAAACCACACACTTCTCTGCAATGGCGCTTTCATTCTACACTACACATGAGCTTCCTAGAGTGCCGAACTGCCGGGGGATCACGCGTGCCCTCTCAGTGCACGGCTCAGTACGCTACACAACGTCCCTATCCTTCAGGACAAACATGTGCGGAAGTCGTGTTTGGGTTGTAATGAGTCAGACTGAGTAATAAATCGCCACTACGTTTTTTTTTTCGTTTACGGATATGACGTAAATCCACGTATGTTTAGTAGTATTAACAACATTTAATAAGTTCAAAGACTGACCATTGACTGTCGAAATTTAAGATACTGTACCTCTGTTGGAACTAAGGAGCCGCTAGCTGCGTGTGCGCCTACTAACCATTACTTTTTCACAATGCGGAGTCTGTATGATAAAGTCTACGCGTTGGATAGAGAAACCACTCGCAGCCATTAAGGACGTGTGCTGCGTTTATACCAGTCTCTGATATCGGCCCATCGTGGAAAGTGCACTCCAGCCTGTTAGTGCAGCTGCACCCAACTTTCCAATCAAGCCGCCTTTAGGCTTAGCTGAATGCATTTGTCAATGCTTTCTATGCACTCTGAAATGACATGGCGACCTATTTAAGTGACTGCAAAATATTGCAACATATTTTACTGATACTAATAGACTAATTTGCGTTTGTAGGCAACATAACATACGGAACGGTTTAGACGCGATGTATAATGCCAAGTTATTAGTTACACTTTTGAAGAATGGTCTAGTTTTAAAAGCTTGTAAATCAATGTTGTTGTTGTTACCATTACTTTAATTATAATTACAGTAATTATGTGGTTATTAAGATCTGAGACTTTATGTAGTAATTTAGCATAAAAATTGTGTACATAACTATAAAATTACTTTTTGTTATGATTATCCTACTAATATTATAAACGCGAAAGATTGTTTGGATGTTTATTCTACTCAACTAAAATAACCTGTTTATTCTACTCATGAACGACTTCACCTCGGCCTCAGACCAGGCGGAATTTGTTCTATTTGCTGATGACGGATGTGTCATTGTCGCGGCTGAAACCTATGTTCTATTAAAAGAAAAATTGCAACAAGTTATGAATCAGATATCGTCTTGGTTTTCAACTAATGGCATGGTACTAAATGTGGAGAAAACTAATATTGTCCACTTTAGTCTGCGCGGATTGAGTGAGCACTCACTAAATATTATGTGTAATGGTAATCCTGTACCGCAAGTTGACATAGTAAAGTATCTTGGACTAACCATCGATGCCGGTCTTAAATGGGCACCCCAGATTGATGCATTGTGCCAACGGCTATCCTCAGCTTGCTTCGCTCTCAGCAGACTGAGACCGAGCCTTGACTTAATAAACATAAAAAAAGCCTACTATGGCTATTTTAACTCCATATTAACCTATGGTATAGACCTATGGGGCTACGCTGCAGAACGTGAAAGAGTGTTCAGGCTTCAAAAGAAAGCAGTGCGCATCATTGCTGGGGTATGTTGGGATCATCCTGCGAAAGACTTGTTCAGAAAATATGAGATCCTAACGGTGCCCGGTCTATACATCTTAGAAGTGGCCAAGTACGTTAGAAGTAACATTGAGCTTTTCGCCACCAACGCTGATGCTCACGGCTCCATTAGCCGGCGGCGGCACGAACTAAACATACCACGCACACGCCTCGCTAAAGCTAAGAAAGGTCTTAACTGTATTGGTCCGAAGATTTATAATGTAATCCCTCCGGCTATAAAGCAAGCTTCCAGTTACAAGTCGTTTGTACAGCAAATTAAATCAAAATTAATAAAAAGCGCATTATACTCAATTGACGAGTTTTTCGAAAGTGGACTAGAATAAATTATATTTTTACAATAGTGTCTGACATGTAATATATATATTTTATCGTTCTATTTAAATATTAATACCAGATTGTACACATGTACCTACCTAGTGAATAAGATGTAAGTAACTGTAGATGTGTGAAAATGACGTGTAAAATGTAAATTTTATTAATAAATATTTGTATTGTATTGTATTGTATTGTATTTGTTACTCTATCACGTAAAAACTACCGAATGGATTTTAATGAAACTTCACAATAATATAGCTTATACATCAGAATAATACAGAGGCTACAATTTATAAAAATATTGCGCAGACAAAGTCGCGCGCACCAGCTAGTTTACACATGTGTATAAGAATTTGTGACTTCGATGTCTTAGATCTTAAATGTTCACTGCCTATAAAAAATTAAGTACTTAGTCTCATTTGGTAATATAATAGGTATGTATGTCACCTTCAAAATTGTGAGATCCCTCCCTCATTTGACTAGGAATATTATAAACTAACCTAAGCTATCCGTTTGTTTACAATTTCGCTCGTTAGTTTATGAACTAACTGTACTCAGTTACTCACAATTTCGCAGGACCTAGGTACAATACTTACCTACAGTATTTGATTGAATGTTCTTTTCCCAAGCGTACTTGTTGGAATTAGGGCAATCATTGGTACCTACCTACATCCTTGTTATGTCACTCTTTTGTAATTTAGGAAAATGTAGAGTCACGGAAAATTCCATGGCTTACTACAAGGTATACACGGTAGTTGAAGAAAGTTCCCCAGAAACATGCCAAACCAATTCCTTGGGGATAGCCTGTAATAAGATGAGACACGCTCCACAACTATGTAACGTCTCAAGTATCCGATCATAGGCCATAATCTTCGTAAAATCACCGTACATGGAAGCAAGCACGCACTTGAAATTCATTATATACGTAAAATGTTTCTGATAAATAGGTACTTATAGGGCATAGATATCGCATACCTATACTTATGCGCACCTTTCCGCAATGAGGATGCGATCCGACTAAGGTTGTATGGTCATCAGGTTAATTTGTGCTTGTTTTTAGTAAAAGGTACCTTTTACCGTACCGTCGCTTGTTGAAAAGGTTAATTTCTAAACGAATCAATATGGCATTAGTGCCTTATCGGCTATCGACGAAGTGGTACAATTTATGTACCTTTAACTACTACCTATTTAGTATTCCTCTTAAGTACTTACATATGTTATATCCGTTATATCTCTTTAGTTGTAAAAGTTAGTATATAGGCGCACACGCAGCTAGCGGCTCCTTAGTTAGTTCCAATTCCAACAGAGGTACAGTATCTTAAGCTTCGACAGTCAGTCAATGGTCAGTCTTTGAACTTATACTGCCGCTCTGCTGTAAGAACGGGGCGCCGCCGCTCATTCACTTCTTGGATACAACTACATACGAGTACACCGCCATTTTACTTCTACGTTTGCAGTCTTCAAATGTTTGTCCGTAAATGTCATTAAACCCATTATGCATGGTAAACCGTTATTTTGATTTCTTGACCGCGACAATTACTTTCATGTGCGGTCACATTTTATTTCTGGCTTTCAGTCTAATTTCATTTTAGGCACGACCTGTCCTCGTTTCACTATTTTAAATCTGTTAGTTAAGAGGTCTTATAATTTGAACACTTTTGTATTACCAACAAACCATGGCGGTTTAGAAAAGGTCCCTAAAAGTCATCTTTAACACAGTACTGTTGTTGAATACGTTAACACAATAACCGCTAAAGACCATGCGCATGACTATTATTCTATTGTATTCATAGTAAGCACCGTATTTAAAGCCTTCCTATAATCTTAGGCGGTATAATATCTGATTTTTCCACGCTGCGATGCCAGTTCGGCCTATAATTTAAGTCTACAACGTGTATGAATCCGTATTCAGTACTACTTTATCAAGCTCGTATTTAATTGGATTTTGGTATAGGAAAATCAGCTTTAGCTTACGTAAAATAAAGGTCTGATTCGCAGTCAGTTATTTGTACGATACGCTGAGAAGAAAGTAAACAATATACAGCGGGGATATGTGATCACGCGAGATCCGACTCTCACTCAATAAGTTAACACCTCATGACCTGGAAGTGGGGCAAACGCGAATTAATTTTACTGCCATTAACACGAATAGCGATCTCGTGGACACAATTAGCTGCGAGATATTTTTGCGGTTAAAGTGACTAGAATATGAGGCTATATAGCCTTTTCTCTTTCAGAAATGACCGGTAATAGAGGCTTTGCCGGCAATTTTCGCATTAAAACCCGGGATCGGTTTATGTAAATAATGCGAGCCTCGAGCTCTAGATTGCTGTTCTTACATTTTATGTCTTTTTTCTTTGAAGCTATCTGGTTGATAGGGTCTGGCTTTTAAACAGCGTATAGATTGCATTGGCCGAGATAACGTCAATCTCGATTGATTATTTTCTACATGCGCAAATAAAATACCATTAAATGGACGTATGTAATTATATTATTTATAGCGTCCTTTCAGTGGACGATGATTTCATCAAGTTAATATTTGGCGGCAGCTTACTTGGAAAAAATAGGTATAAATGAAAAGCTACTGTCACGTAACAAAGATGCAAATATTATATTACTTTGTGATTATCTATAAGTAGTTCCAAAAAAAAAACATTACATCGATGATGATATTATAATGTTATAAGATTTAATACCAAATGAGGCGAAATGGAACTAGATGCATAACGGAGTACAATGTCTGGTCATTTAGGGTGAATTATATATTATCATATCATATAGGTTTGGAATTTATAGGTAAATCTGAACAATTATTATTTATGAGACTAATGCAGAAATCGCGACCAAAATAGGCTCGTATGTTCCAGCTGATTTTTACAGATAGCCCAATGTTTTTTTCAGTATTGTAAATTTTATTCGTTAAACAGCTGTGAGTAGCTGGTAAAAAAAACCGGCCAAGTGCGAGTCGGACTCGTGCACCGAGGGTTCCGTACAAACTTTGAGTTGCAACTGCACCTAGAAGTAGAAATTTAACGTCAGTCCCATGTCTCTACATACTACTACGTCTACTACGTCTCTCGTTTGCACGACATGAGAGTTAGTACGCGAGTTTGGTTATTTTTACAGAAACGTTTTAATTTTAACCCCGGGTTAGTTGGCTTCCCCCGGTTGGTGCAATTGACTCTTAGAAGTGGTGATTTTTACTTAACATTTTCACAAGTTGTGCTAACAAATCGATACAAACTTAGCTTAGTCAGATTCTAGTAATCCAAAAAGGCATCATTATAAAAATATAATGTTGCATTATGCAGTTATCTGACATATAAGTCAGACGTCCCATTTTACGGCCTATTGTATTGCAGGGAATGCCATGAATTTTAAATAACTATCATATAACTCGCATTTTCTATAGGAACGGTTTCTATAGAAAGTGACACTCCCGGTCTAGCCTTAGTCATGCTTTATGCTGGTTCACAATTGGGCAAAGCTCGCTCAGTGCAATGGGAGTAACCTGCTTGAACGGCCGGCGGCGTCGCACGCGCACCTCGCACGCGACCGCACATTCTCTATTCAAACAGAACGAGATGGCATCACCGCGTTATCTGTCAATCACGCTAGCTTACTATGCTTACCAACTACTCGTAAATTCCGCAGTAAATTAAAAAAAAACTATATCCATCCCTTATTATTGGAGTGGTAATGTTAGCGTAAGAAGAAGACAGTTGGTAACTATGAATTTCTCTGATTATCCAGGAATGAGAACAGCTCCTGGCCAAACTGTATGCCACCTAAACTATGAGTACCTAAATTTAATATGACAATATAAACCACAGTAACTGTTATTTTTCTTAAAGTATTTGGAAAAAAAATGTGTAACCAATTCTCAACCTTAAAATAGACTACCGTTAAAATAGAGCATGATCCTAGACTTGTGATAGTTATTTAGAATTCATGGTATTCCCTGCAATACAATAGGCCGTAAAATGAGTCGTCTGACTTGTATGTCAGTAATGTATAAGTGCATAATGCGGCATTATATTTTTATAACGATGGCTTTTGCATCACTAGAGTTCGACTAAGCTAAGTTTTCATCGATTGAGTGAAAATGTTAAGTAAACGTCACAACTTCTAAAACTCAATTGCACCAACCGGGTGTAGTCAAATAAACCAGGGTTAAACATTTATTTCACATGGAATTTGACAGTTAAGCTGGGTTTGCGGCTAAACCTGTTTGTCGCAAGCGGGCCTTAGAAGTTTGAAGTTTAATAACACTTGAGCAGTCTCTAATATCAAAATCGACACAAACTTAACTTGATGATATAAGATGCGTCGTGGTGACCTATCCGAAGATTAGGTGATAGAAAGATTATATAATGTATTTTTTTTTGTGGTGGAGAAAGCGACTACACACTTTTTAGAATGTAAGAAAAAAAAAATGCATGGAAATACTCGACCGTGTCAGCTATTAAAATACAGGCTGCGCAACGACGTTTCTTAAAAAATATACCGCGTTCCAGAGGGTCAAGTAAGGTTTTGTTTTTATTGCATCTTTGTGATCCTGCCATTCCTTAACATTTAGCTGAGCTGAAATCGACAGATTTTTATAAATAGGACACATGAGTAAGTAATTAATTCACCAGTCCTTAATCTGACGCGTACGAGTATTTTTACTGTATTTTTTTTCTGACATGATTTCATTTAATTATGGGTGCAAGGTGTTCCCCCTATGTTTATCTGCCGCGCTTGAGTTACTACAGAAATCACCTCTGCCTCACCTAAGTACTATATGTAGTTAAATTAAAACGGCCATTTATGATTACTTAAAAGAAGCATATACCACCAAACGATTGAAAAATTTACATAAAATTACGCATTATTATAATAAAGATATGGTAACTATAGGGTAGTAACTACTAAATTGGAGACTAGACTCTCCGAAGCTCGCGTAGTAACTGTTACTACGCGAGCTTCGGAGAGTCTAGTCTCCAATTTATTGTTATTATACTCACGTACTCTGGAAATGTCGACCTTTTGGAAAGTGGATAAAGGTTAATTTGAATATTAAAATACCATTCAAATATTGAATTAGTGTTCGTGACGAATAAGAACGATTCCGGAAATTGGTGTAACGAGATCACGCTATGTGAAAGAAAATCACAGTTAATATAACGAATGCAAACATATAATTTGAACCTCATTATTTTGTTGATTCGTGTGGTAAATTAAATTAAAGAAGGAAACGGTTTCTGAATACCTACTCGGATTTTAAAGTGAAATAATTTCTCCGCTCTCCGAACTCCAGAATTGGGTTTTTAAATATTTTTTAAAGGGTCGGCAACGCGCATATACCTAACACCCCTGGTGTTGCAGGCATCCATAGGCTACGGTGACCGCTTACCATCAGGCGGGCCGTATGCTTGTTTGTCACCGTCGTAGTATTTAAAAAAAACCATCCCTTTCAATCTTATATATCCTTAATTACTCACGCATATACCACAAGAATGGCAAAAAGGCAAATAGACGTACTGAAGTGGTTTGTAGTTATAGGCCTTAACTGGCCATGATGCCCCTTAGAAATAGAAAGCGAGTGGACATGTCAACCGTGCGGACGTGATGTTACAAATAAAACACGATTTGAGGCCCTACGACGTTGCAAAACGCTCTTCAAATACGAATTCAATTATATGTCCGTCTTTTATGAGTTTTATGGCATGCATTATGTATAAGAAAGTTTGCAAATAAAAAGATAACTTGCAAAATAGATCGTGCACGCACTTAACAAGGCAAACTTGGGTTATGTTTAATACTTTTTAATCATAACACTAATTTGTATTCATGCCAGAGTGGATGCCGCAAGACTGGCCCAGGAGGAGGTAGCGGGACGAACTGGAGCCTTACCATATATGACCTTAACGCGATTCTGTTAGGACCCAAACTGAATCGCGCGTTTTCACTTTATTATCGCGAGGAAAATAATCACTGTACCTAAATTGTTACAATTCACATCCAAAATCATCTGGGCTATATTTACTATCAATATTATTAAAGGGGAAGAAACAAGTGAAGTTTCAAGGGCAATTTTTTTTCCCGCTACTTACTTGATAAAATACGTGTTTAGATTTTACCCACTCGTTTTAAAGGAGAATAACATTTATTTTCAAAATATATACAGTAAGTGTAACCTAACTACCTACCTCTACCTACCTTAAATCTAAAATAGGGCCTTGAGGCATTGTACCTAGGATGCTGGTGGCATTTCGTCGTTGTATCGCAATGCTGATAGGTACGTTGTGCGACGAAGCCACCAGCTCTTCGGTCACCAGTAACATCAACCAGACGTTTCGCGATTTCTACGAAAAACTTGCGTGCGCTGGGACCCCGTTTTAAAGTAATAAAGGAAAGCTTTCCGAGCTAGTGAGGTGAAAAACCCTTTGTTTCTTTGTTCTTTATTCTTCATTTACATAATAAGATGAGAAAATTGACTGCAATGAATATTCGTTTTAATCTCTCTAGTGTTAGTCTAGTAAAAACAAGCGTTAACATGGTTTCATAGTTGGTTATTTACATTGTACAGATTGCCTGTCTATGACGCGTGGGAAAACAGCTTTGCAATGTCAAGAATTATTTCCTTTATGTATGTAACTGAGTTACGTGAATAGGCAAATAGGCTATAAATAGACAATGTGTATTTTTTTAAATTTTATTTCTTTATTTACTATTTGAAATATTATTTTGAATTGAGTAACAATTTGAAGTCCTTTTTAAGCAACAGATTTTTATTAGTTAACGATATTAAAATTGAAACTCAACGTAATGTAGAAAAATAACCGTTTAAATAATACTTAAGTTAAATCTATTAACGAAACTGTTGTGTTTGTTTTTTTTCGTTCAGGAAATGTTACGTGCCAATACTTATGCAAAAACTTTATCATGCGAATGTTGTGATATCATGTGGAAAATACCCAAAGTAAGTTTGACTAAATCATGCATATAATAATGTATCAGGAAATACTTGGAAAAATATAGATAGCAGTTGTTTAAGCAAACAATTTAATTTAATAAATTGCGAATAACTTCAAAGGGGCAATTTGACCATGACATCACATACTTTTCCAGAAGTCCATAGTGGCTAATGTTTTACACAAATCGCAAAATAAGTTTATTTCTTCGCACCCAATTTTTTAAATGTCTATCTGCTTACGCATTTCGCTTGGAAACTGGAATCTATATGTAGAGATTAAGTACTTAGATAACTCGTGAACCTGGGGCACAAGCAAGTAGCTACAAAAGATTATATGCTACTTACTTATTTTAATGTTGTTGATAATAATAATAATATAATAATGTTGTAGGTATAGTACCTACCTACTAGACACTGTTAATACTATACCTACTTAATTAAAACGTTTCTTTCGAACGTCTGAACTTTAAGCTCCCGTTAGGCATATTTCAATATAAAATATCTTAACTTGATTTGATGTTTAGGTATACAATATGAAATTGACAAGACTCACAACAAATCGGCAGGGCGAAGATGGAATTGTCAGTATTCACGAATGTCATGATGTGATAGTAAATTATCCACAATGTGTTACTATTGCCTAGGCAAGAGTTCAATAAAAGTTAAGATTTTTAAGTTCGAATTGGCTCCAGGTACGGTTAGTTTATTCTGGAGATAGATATTCAAATCGTATGTGATTATCTTGTAATTTTGTCCGTTTTAGTTTGACTTAGCAAATCAAATGTCCATGTCTATTCCGCGCATTTTAGCCCGATAATGATGATGATCATAAAGTGTGAGAAAAAAATCGGAAGTACCGGTTTCGGCTTAAGCCTCTAAGGCAAATAAAAAGTTGATTTATCACGGGATGACTTAATACAGACTAACCAATAGTTTGGAGTTCTACGTTCATATTAAGTACAGCGGTTTGGGCAACTCAAAATTACATAGCACGAGTAACGCCATTGTGGTTTTTGTTGAGACGTAATTCTACGGCAAACCATTCAAAATGCATTCAATTGAATATTATTTAATCTGTTTATAAGTGCGTCCTGTTATCGTCGATGGATATCGATTTAACAATTTTCTTTTCGTGTTTTTGATACGATAATTTAACTGGTTTGTTAAATAAAATTAACTGTAAAAGAACTGTGCACTGTGATAGCTCCGAATCTGTTATTAAAAGGATCTATATCGGTTTCCCTAAAGTTTTTTTTATCGTATTTTTGCATAACCTAATACTATTTGACGTAATGATAATTTGTCCTAAACTCATATGTCCTAATATTGGGTTCCCTAACATCGTTCAATCATACTTACTTTTATATCAGCGATTCGACTCTGTGTGAAGTCACAGTTCTAACCTAACCTAACCGACTTTTTTTAACACCGACTCGGTTCTGTGTGAAGTCGTTTTTGTGCAATAATTCGATAAATAATCGTTAGGACCATGATCATGTATTTACTACATTATCTGTGGAGATTTGAAAGTGGAATTATATTTTAAAGTGTTTCAAATTAATGCGTTTATAATTAAAACGAATCAATATTATGTATGTGTCTCGAAATCTCTGGACTGCCTTTGTAATAGGTGTTTAGTACATTGTGAAGTGGGAATCGAAGACGAGGGCTTAATTTTAACACCAGTTCGTAAGTCTTGTACCGACCGTGATACATAATATAATGATCTTCATCACATTTATGAGGAAATAAATAAACTTACTAGGCAGACAAATAAACAATAATTATAAGCGGTAGTGTAGCACAGTCCACAGTACACCGGGGTAAGTTGAGGCTTAGCGCAGCGTGCGGCGCGGAGCCCTGCGGGGACCAGGTGAGACGAAATGAACTATTAATAGTACATTGTGATACAAGTGTGCTATGATGGTCATTATACGCGAGGCGGTATTGTGCGCGCGAGCTGAAAGCGAGTGCGCAATAAGGAAGCCGATGTGTAGAATGGCCACGCACACACATTTTTCAACACACTTGTAAGTAAAAATCAAAATTTAATTCGAGGTTATTAACTTTTGTTAAATACGTTAACTTAATTGTCAGAATCATGTCAGAATGCCTACATGGTAATTAGCATATGAGTTTCACTAACCTTTATTGACTACTTGAAGCTTCTTGCGATGCCTTTTCGACGTCGGTTGATGAAAATATTTTACATTTTCAACTAATAAATCCCGAAGCTAAGGCCCAAACGTCACAAATAAGTAAGTATATTTATCACTATTAAGTACAACTAGATTTTCATGATAGCACCTGCGTTTTGTAGTTTCAGAGGAGCCTAATCCACATATTATTATAGTTTTACTTCTAATTCTCTTATAGTTGCATTTTATCATAATAATAAAGCGAGAAAACAATCAAAAATTATTTACGTAAATAAGTTACCGCGGCGCGCCATTGGTATATTTTTCTCGAATTATTTTGAATTGAGTAACAATCGCTGAATCGCTTTGCGCGCGTAAATTTGAGGCAAAGGCCCGCCAAACAGCCAAAATAAAAAATTAAATTATTTATGTTTGAAACACAAATTATTGTGAATTTTGGATAATTTAATACAATTTCACTTATATTCAATAATCCACATGGTTTTAATCCATGTTTTCAACTAAATACGGAGATATTGCGTTTTAAGGCATAAGTTATGCGGCTAAAACTACTTTATTTGAAAAAAAAAAACTTTCCAATCCGACAAAATTTGAATGTATTTTCTGTGTACGTAACTTAGTCTCGTAGGGTACAAACTTAATTTGATGGGGTTATCTGATTACAACACTAGTTCAATAATATAATGAAAAAGCACGCGTGTTTAATATCTAGGATTATGAGCCTAAAAGCGGTACGATAAGAACCTCGTTACGAGCAAGTGTGTTGAAAAATCTATTACGCCCCTGGGCATAATACCTACAGCTCATTAGGTCTAAATATGCTACCTTATCACCATTTACGAGCAAGTGTGATGAAAGATAATTTGTATTCTTCAGAACTTGAATGAAGTGCACGCGGCAGCCTAAGTTTGCACGCGTCATATTTCTCGCTAAGGCGTAAGAACGATATGCAATCAAGACAAATGAATTTCCTCACTCGTGAGTAATTTACTTATTATATTAATGGACCTACATTATTCTCATGTAATGGAGATGCCTCGCAATGTTGCTGACAAAGCAAAAAGCTTGGAATGTCATCCTTAGTAGGTACAATATAAATGCGCACATTAGTTATATGTAGATAATATAGAGTTAGGAATACATTAGGGATTACAGCCAATTTGTTCTTGTTAATATTATGTGCAGTTTTCGAATGGTAATGATGATCTGACATAGGTGTATTTTATAGTATAGTTGGTGGTATAGTTGTATTTAAAAATGCTATTGGTTCACTAACACCCATTCGATCCGATCCGATCTGAGTCATTCTTTATGCGAGGTAACGCAATAAAGTAAATAAAGTAAGTATTATGTTAGGTAACGTATTTAATAATCTCATAGACGTAGAAAAAGCTTTAACAAAGTTAACACCATACTTTTTCTTACAAAGTATCCAAGTTTGACAATTAATCTAATAAATTGCTACTGTTGAAAATTGGGCAACAAAAAAAACCCTTTGATATGTACACGATTAATAATAAAATATTAATAACGCGACTGCCAATATATCTTTATAAGCTCAGTATTCGGTTCCACAGGCCATTTATCACCATTAGACCAGTCATTACTTGCCGGCTTGCGCGTGGCGTGGCGAAGAAATTATTGTTGGCTGCCTCACCGAGATAGATGTAGATAGAGACGCCTAGTAGTAGTAAGATTTTGAAATGTTTGTTTGTTCTTCGTTGTCATGGCGACCGTAAGGACGCCTTTGGACACCATAAACACGATTGGTTCTAGATTGAGCGAATTCGCTCATTTCAATATTGACACATTTCCGCGTGGCTAAAGTATGGTATGGGCGTCTCTGGTATTGACCTCTTTGGGCTGCCTGTTATATTGATGTACATAGTATTTTCTAAGTTAGAAAATAAGAGGGTTTGTTGATAACTAAGATAGACTGATACTGAAGAGTTGGCGTTGACCTATTTGGCACTTTGTAAATGATGGTAGACGTTTTTGATGGATTTTTGGATTAAAACGTGGATTTAATATACTTTTTATACTGATATTTTTTGCTTGTGGTTAAAACTATATAAGTAGTTAAATTATATTAAATAAAGTTCTATACATTAGGTACTTCAGGACTTAGGTGTAGGTACAGAATTGACATGGAACTTAGGTCAATTTCTAAATATGGGCGCCAAATTGTTTATATGTCACCGTTAAATTGTAAACTACCTGTACTCACAATTCTACGGTGACATATATGTACATACTCACTCGTTACTTCTACACGACCGTAATACCTTTACTTAAGTTATTTAAACATAATTATTAAACGGGTCTAACGCGAATTAACTTGTTTACCTTATTTACCGACGTTTCGACACAGGTTTCACTGGTCATGGTCGCGGCTGACTGATGTCCCAGCAAAATGTCAAAACAGAGATTTGTGTAACTACCCAACGAAAAGTCTATGTAGAAATTTGGGGTAAACACACAATTTTTAAACTACCCACAAAACATATGTTAGTTATTGTCAATAGTCCGACTTACTTAAGTTTTTCGGTTTCAAGACATTTATTCCTCATAAGCAATTACATTTCACTTACACGAGAAATATTATGTATAACTAAATTAATATTGTTTTTATCAAACAGTGAGTTCGGACTTGGATAGGTACATACCGGTTTGGGTAACATAAACTAGCAATCTATGGATACCAACTCCAAACTCGGGTTTTGTCATTAAGAAAAGGTAATAAAATGTAGATATTTGCTGAGAGGGTTGAACGGACTCACCCGAGTTTGAAGTTAAGCGACACAATTTATCTAAATATGAATACTTAGGTACTTCAAATTTGTAACTTATTTTTTTACCATTTTTTTTAGCGATTATAGAAATGTAGGGTAAACAAAAGATAACAAAAAGCATTTGGTCGTTTACCTACTTATTTTTGTCAAAAAGATCGAGGTCGAGTTGATCAAGATTTGCCACTCGTTTGCATTAAATCGGTTTCCATGACGGCGATAATGGCATTTTAACTCGGACAAAGCGGTAAAGTGGTCCTAAATTCACCATTTACCGTGTAATCAGGTGCAAATTTCTTTTGTTACCTGTATATCTTTCCCCTCTTATTCGGGGCATTTATTCAGCTTCAAGTCTTCAACACGACGTATATAGTCATCGCGAAGGTTCTTTATTTACACTACTACAGAGTAGCGCCACCAGAGGCCTTACCATGACGTCTTAACGCGATTCAGTTGACGATCTAAACTGAGTCGCTTCCATACAACTGGGGCCTTACCATGACGTCTTAACGCGATTCAGTTGACGATCTAAACTGAGTCGCTTCCATACAACTGGGGCCTTACCATGACGTCTTAACGCGATTCAGTTGACGATCTAAACTGAGTCGCTTCCATACAACTGGGGCCTTACCATGACGTCTTAACGCGATTCAGTTTAGGGTCACTTTAGGCTCAGTTGTATGGCAGCGACTCAGTTTAGGTCGTCAACTGAATCGCGTTAAGATGTTGTGGTAAGGCCCCTGAGCCTAAACTGAACCTAAACTGAATCGCGTTAAGACGTCATGGTAAGGCTTCAGAATAGCATAACACTAGTCGTGTCGTGTTTAGGGTCTTGCATAGAATGTCAATACATGTTCAGTATAGGTCAAATATAAATTATTCAAGCAGGTAACAAGTACAAGCATTGTAAGCGAGCGCGATGTAGGTACTGACATAGAAAATAAAACTTTCCTCCTTTTAGTCGATCTCCACTTATTTAATACGAATATTAAGTGACATGTGCAGAAGCGCAATCCGCTGCCGTCTAAAATTGCAAGCATTTATTTATTTATTTATATTTATTTATTTATTTATTTATTTAATACTACCGGATAAAGGTCAAATGGACTAAATTCGTCTTATCGTACCTGACCTTAGTACATTTCCAAAAAGTATATGTAAATTCGTCTTATCGTACCTGACCTTAGTACATTTCCAAAAAGTATATGTATTTAAGCATATAATTGACAGTTGCTTATCTTTGTTACAGCACTAGTGAGCTGGTGGCGCTGGTCGCTGTATCCTGCACGCTGTTCCTGTTCCTCCATACGCGGGACCTAAGCACCAAGCTGCGCCGCATGGAAGGCAAGCTCAATGACGACGTCACTGCTTTCAATCATCTCACTGATAGTAAGTGAAGCACAAGTGGCACTGATCATATTCAGACACTCTTTAACCCATAAACATCCCTCAAAAAGTTGGCTGGAAAAGATCGCTTTGGGTGGGAAGGATTCGCGGTTACGGAAACATGCAAAAACTGGATAATAAGCCATAATTATTCCATATAAATATACATAAATCCTTCCTGTGGATATGCTCTATCTTGATTAATTGTTATGCCTGCAATAATTGGTAGTTAAATAAGTCAATTAGTACAACTAATATAATTTTGCGAAGTCGAAATGCTTTATTGACCGTGTCGGGAATTTGAGATGCGAAGATAATTAAAAACTAAAGAAACGCAAACATTCAAATACCTCTATATTGAGTTATATGTTATCTGCAGGCTGTAATGAAAATACTGGTGATCTATGGATCACGTCATTCAAGGCGTCATTAGTATCGTATCGATCTGATAAGGCGAATCTGGGAAAAACTTATATATTAACTACAACTACAAGTTGATAACTGAAAGTCTGAGTTTATTCTGCGCTCAGCGGTTCTGTATCATGAAGACATTTTCCTCTCTTCAAGGAAGTCGACCCTTTTGAGGCGAATATTCATTTTAATAATAAAAGTACCCACATACATAAATATAGCAGAAGTTACCTAGCGGGTGCAGTGTTTGTAACGATTTGAACACAACTATTTGATAACGATATGCAAATCAATTTGAACATTTGTCTTGAACACATCTTTATCTGATGCGAGTTGTACTAGTTATTTAAATCCATGGATTCGTAAGGCTTATTTTAGTTCGTTTGAATGATTTATTACCTCGTATTCACCTGTATATACAACTTCGCAGTTTGTTACTGACAGCTCGTGTAATGAGAAGCAGCGGCCAATCAAAGTCCATTAATTAGGTACTCCGAAGTTTCAGTATCGCATTCCGCAGCGTGCAGTGCCATGGAATTGATGGAATACACGTAAAGTTCTGTTGGATATCGGGTGTACCTGTGATAAATTTACTACAAGTACTTTATTCACGAACGGTCAGATGAATATTTTTAATCGTTCGTTTGACTCAGATAAAATATATTGTTTAAGTTTGCGTTGCCGCCTGTGGGACTGACATTCATACTTTAAATATTTGACTTTGATTTGATATTAATTTGACATTAATTGCTGGCAACGTGTTTCCGATGTGTGATTTACTTTTAAATTTTTACAATTTTGGTGAAAAACAGCGGAACGGTTTTCTTGAAATATAGAGGTAGACTGCTCCCTTTAAGATATAACTGCTAAAAGTGAAAAAAGCTAAAAATGCAATATTATATAATATATCGTAACGAGATACTCTTAACATATGTCACACTACAAAACAAATAATCATATCAAAACAGTTCCAGATGCATACATGGATACCATGATGTCACTGATAAGATAAGACTTTCCGACATGAAACGGGCACCGACAGCCTCTGGAGCTTATCCAAACTTTCACTGGAACCAAGAGTTCACTGTATCACTTGTATACCGTTCACTGACTTTTATTGTCATGCACTTTTTATCCCCGGCCCTGGGAACTGCGGTAACGCCAGACGGTTTTTATTAGAAAACAATAGATCTACACGATTTTTTTTTTTTTTTTTTTTTTTTTTTTTTATACTACGATCTTACAATACCATTGACACCACTATTGACACCTTCAGTAATTTTGTCATATTTATGAACCACTATAGCGTGTTTTGTAATAGGAATGTTTTGTGGCTGCTGCCAATCTGACACGAATACTTACCGCATTTACTAGTGAACCCATAATGCTATGGAAAGTGTATTAGGTTCGCGTCTGATAGTGGTTTTGCCTTTCTTGTGGTTAGAAGCGTCAGTTTAAGCGCTTTATTTACATAAGTACAGGTACTGTGCAAGAATGCACTGTGTTGATGGCGGGGAGAGGCTTTATACCTTCGCTTTCAACACAGATGTATGTCCAGCTCATATGGGTTCTGGAGTTTCAAGTCCATAGAATAACCAGGGGCGCATTTACCTATAGTAAAGCTACAAGTTACCATTTTACATATCTAAGGGCACTAAATCGCCCGTCCGTCTCGCTCCTGCCAGAGTAGTGGTAGTAGCAAGACGGACATACTTTCGAATGCCGTAGTCGCAATCGAATGCAACTCATCGTACGCACACTCGTCATTGGACTTGGACAACATCGATTCACGAAAGCTGGCGCGGAATGTAATTAATGACAATTTCATACATTTCCTGCGCCAGCTTACGTGTATCAATCTCTACGATACGATACGATACGTGGTGTGTTTTAAAAGAAAGTAGGAGTGTAATTTGTAGGTTAATAAAATAGGGTTCATGTCAGTAAGCTTCTTTGTCACGATTGCGGTTAAAAATCAAAATATTACGATGTGTACTTTACGATTCCTTACGTGCCTATATGTTTATGTATTGTATCACAGTGAACAGGAAGATAGAACCAGTTCTTCCCGTTAACAATGCCGTCGTGAATAACAGGAGCATTATAACAAACTGCTCCACAAAACGCATGTATATCATTATTGTCTATGTCTGCAGTTTAATTATCGTAAAAGACAGCTACGTGCACGAATACGGGTGGACTAATAGGCTGTGGTCCCAAACGGCGACCACAACGTCTGACGGCTCGCTACGTTCCTATCCCACTTCCTTATTGAGCGATCTCGAACGCCATTGATTGGAAAACGCTCCATTTCTGCCACAGGTGTGCAAATAAAACGCAAAACGCACCATACGGAAATAGATCTTGCATTGCGGTGTACCAATTGGTAATACAGTTACAAATTGAACTTTGATTTGAACAAAATTATGAGTCTGCGTAGCGGTAACAAATATTAGTTATTATAAGTAGATAGTAAAATTATTTTATAGCCCAGACTTATCGCGGTAGAACATCAATTATTGACGTGATTGCGGGTTTCTATACGATACGTGCAATATAGTCCGGTAAATTACCCCTTTTTAGGGTTCCGTAGCCAAAATGGCAAAAACGGAACCCTTATAGTTTCGTCATGTCCGTCTGTCCGTCTGTCCGTCTGTCCGTCTGTCCGTCTGTCACAGCCGATTTACTCGGAAACTATAAGTACTACAGTGATGAAATTTGATGGGAATATGTGTTGTATGAACCGCTACAAAATTATGACACTAAATAGTAAAAAAAAGAATTGGGGGTGGGGCCCCCCATACATGTAACTGAGGGATGAAAATTTTTTTTTCGATGTACATACCCGTGTGGGGTATCAATGGAAAGGTCTTTTAAAATGATATAAAGTTTTCTAAAAAACATTTTTCTTAAAGTGAACGGTTTTTGAGATATCAGCTCTCAAAGTCGTAAAAAGTATGTCCCCCCCCCTCTATTTTTATAACTACGGGGTATAAAATTCTAAAAAAAATAGAGGTGATGCATGCTAATTAACTCTTTCAACGATTTTTGGTTTGATCAAAGTATCTCTTATAGTTTTTGAGATAGGTTGATTTAACTGTAATTTTGGTTAAGTTATTGTGCTTACACTGAAAACGATGGCTGAACCTTATAAGTTTAGGCTCCATTCACCAGGTGTATAAATTGACATAATAAGTTTATTATATTTGCTGCTACGGAACCCTTTGTGCGCGAGCCCGACTCGCACTTGGCCGGTTTTGTGATGATTATCTATCATTCGATTGCATAACGCGGGTCATTAGGAGAATAGATACGTACATACGTATGTGCCGTTTGGAGAAATAGAAAATATTTGATGAAAATCGTCGACCGATACCTACAAACAACTGTTGAATGATGTCATTAAAATTGACGATCGACAATCAATTTCGTAATACGCAGGAGTATTTAGTCTCTAAATTGATAATACCTACCTGTACGCGAAGGTATTTATTGCTAAATGACTTTTGAATGTCAACTGTCGGTGTTTATTTATTATATTGTATTTTTTATTTCATAATAAGTAGTTTATACTTAACTCAGTTTAACAATCATAGGTGGGTATTTTTCTTATTTTGGCTACTTACGTGAATCCCTAAATTCCCTAATGATAATCAGCTGACGTTAATTGCTGCCAGGCGGATCCCGATCGACACGATAAAAGCTTACAATTTTTTATTAACTCTAGCGACCCGCCCCGACTTCGCACGGGTTATTTTTATACATATAAACCTTCCTCTTGAATCACTCTATCTATTAAAAATAACCGCATCAAAATCCGTTGCGTAGTTTTAAAGATTTAAGCATACATAGGGATATAGGGACAGAGAAAGTGACTTTGTTTTATACAATGTAGTGATGTTTCACATATTGGCATATTATTGCTATTTTGGATCAATTTGTTAATCACATTTTATCTTTACTGGCTTTTACTATATTCGTTATGTCACGAGATAAAAATACAATGTGGCATACCTTCCCTTTTACGTGCCTGCCTAAGAAAACTGTTCCATGTTCAAAGACATAAATAAAACAAGATACAGTCATGTCAGTTCTCAAAAATCATGCTGGGCATTGCGGAGAATGTATGTATTTATGGGCGAACTTGTAACAAATGCGCTAGCGCAAAGATCTTGACGTTGGGGCAAAAAGATGACTCCTCTTGGATCTAGATTAGGTATGCATGTTATCTACATATAAACAGAACGTGAAAACAAATGAACTTTATTATGTTGTAAATTTTATATTTTTAATTATTTTTAGAAGATGTAGGTAGTAAAGATGTAGTAGACAACTAGTAGGTAACTACTTGTTTTAGCGTTCCGGATTTTGGTGATGCCTCGGTGCTATACATAGGTAATATAGGTACATATATCCTTATCGTTAGAGCTATGTCTGACCTTCAAACCCATTGGTAAAGTATTGTTTCTCCATATTTTTCCTTTAAGTACTACTACATTACACATTCACATGTACATTTCACTCGAGAAATCATTGGAGTTAAATCTGGTTTGTAAGCCGAAACCTCACTGCTCGACAACTTCATAATTGATTATAAGTTTCTATGGATTATAAAATCATAGCATAGGTTTCAGGCATAGTTGAGGGAAAGAGACCCAGAGGCCGTAGCCCTAAACGATGGGTAAACCAGGTGACGGAGTGCCTTGATATGCCGGTTAATGCAGCCCTGCAACAGGCAACCGACCGAGTTTCATGGAGAGGAATGCTTTTTAGACTACAGACTACGTCGGCAGAGTCACGATCCTCAGCAGTGAGGGACCGATTGAGGAGGAGGGATGGATTATAAAATGTAATTTATTTAGGGATAATCTTAAGCAGATAAATATTTTGGCGGAAGTGATTGGTGCTAGAGAATCTAGCGATACGATAAAAGGATCCTAAAAGGATGGCTCACTCACACAGCTCACACTAGAACGGGCTGGGACGTGACCGAGCCGGCCGATCTGTTTCTAAGCTGTCACGTGATTCTTTCTATAGAAATTGACAGATCGTCCCGTCCCGTCCCGCCCCGTCCCGTTCTAGTATCAGTCATACTAAAGGGAGCGAGCCCGTACGTGTCCACGTGAGTCAAGCAAGACCGTGAGATTTGGATTTGTTATCCGGTGCATTATAGAGCGGACCACATTATTCAGCAGAAAATAATCAGCTTCGCATCCATTCTAATCAAAAGTTTACATTTCAGAGATTTGATTGGTGGTAGAGCTACTAGTGGTATAAGGAGCAAGCCTGTGAGCCGTCAGTCCCGTTACCGTTGTCCATGCGGCAACAGCGAGAGATTAGAATTTATTGTCCGGTGTATTATGCAGCAGACTACATTGTCCGGCAGTAAATAATCTCAACGAAAAATCAGTTATAATCAAAAAACCTACATCAAATATCAAATACTGTGTAGGTTTTTGATGCCTGTTTTTGATGCCCACTCCATGCTTTCTGGAAGGTAAATGTTTAGCTAGAACTACCCAATAAAAATTGTTTAAAACATAGTTCGCGCATGCATTTCGAAGATTCCGCTCATTGTGTTTTCACTTACTCTGCTACTTTGAGTCCTCTGACTTTATAATCTACAATTACGTTACACATTTATGAAAAAGGCATGTAAAATATTTGTAATTATTATGGCAGCTGTACATTCCTATCTCCAAAAGGCAACTAAGCTGCAATACGTTGACCTCGCGCTCCACTATACTGTAAACTATGTCTTCCTATCCGCATTATTCTAAGGAACATTACAAAAGGAGAAACAAACAAGAGGGCCGGAAAATAGCCATATTGTATTGGTGCAGTGCGCCCGCGGCGGCTGGCATTGTACCGCGCTCAAGGTTTCATTCCAATTGCTAGTACTGAGCACGAGCAAGTTGAAGGCGACCATTATTATGTGAAATTGTTAAGTCTAAAAAAATGTTAGTTATCTATACCTGCTAATATTATAAATGGGAAAGTGTGTGTGTCTGTTTGTTTGTCCGTCTTTCATTTGATTTTTTGAGTGGAGATAGTTGAAGGGATGGAGAGTGACATTAGTGACATACGCTACTTTTTTATCTCTTTCAAACGCGATCGAAGCCGCGGGCAAAAGCTAGTGTTCTTATATTACTAGGAATGGAGCAACTGAGAAGGGTGAATTAAGATGTCGTGGTAAGTTATATTTGAGTAAGAGGAAAAAAAAAGAAAACGTACTCGTGATTGGGCCAACATTGGAGCTTTACATACTTCCTTATCATCAGGCCTACTGCGAATATCCAAAATTGAAATTTATTTATCTGCCTAAGATCGCTCTTGATTATTCATGGGAAAATGAGACAAACATACGAACAAACGAAATGGTCCACAGTTATAATCCTGGAGGTCATTTGACACTGATTTGTCAAAAAGTTTGGGCACCTGCGCGCACGTAACCAATGGGAATACGCCTGAAGATCATGGAGCTACGAGCCTACGACTCCGAGCACACGATCCAACGGCGACGTAACATTGTCACGATGTTAAGGTCACTCCTAATAATCCTAATTCACATAATAAGGAAGGCTTGTGAATCTTCATGTGTCGTGTTCGACTGTTTTGAATAATGGTTGGTGACATGATGATTTTGATTAGGTACCTATATAATAAGTAAATCTTCCTTGGAGAAAACATTTATTTTCAAAATATATACAGTAAGTGTAACTTACCTAGGTAAGTTACCTACCTACCTCTACCTAAATACCTTAAATAGTTTCTTGAGGCATTGTACCTAGGATGTTGACGGCATTTCCTCGTTGTATCGCAATGCTGATACGTTGTGGGAGGAAGCCACCAGCTCATCGGTCACCAGTAACAGGGACCGCATGGACCAAGAGTTATATAAGAATTAGTTACTCGTATATCTTCCTTTGATATTTGACGCTGATAACTATCATCAGTGAAGTGTATTATTTGTTGCATAATTATATCCAATTGCAAGTTATATTTGTTTTGCAATAAAAAAATATTCTACGAAACATTAAAACACAAACTTAAAATAAATAAAAAATCCTATAAATAAAAAATGGTCCCCAAATCGTTGCCAGTGGGCAGCGTGCCCAGAAGGCTGACTGCATTGCCACGTTGAATGGCGATGCTTATACGTTGCGCGAAATACTGGCCAGCCCTGTGGTCACCTGTCTCTTCAAGTTACACTTACTGTATATATTTTGCAATTGATTCATTATGTGAGTCCTACATTTAAAATAATTTATACAGTACCTATCTCCATTCTTTGAGACAGCGCAGTGTCGTAGAATTATAACAAAAACTTATTCTATGCCCTTTTCCAGAAGTCAATCAATCCCCGTTCCAAATTTCATTTTAATCCGTGTAGCAGTTTAAGCGTAAAGAGGTAACAGACAGAGACACTTTTGTATTTATAATATTACTATACATATATTCGTATGATATCATCCTATGCTACCTATGCAATGTCACGAGTTACCTAAATACTTACAAAGCCATACACCGCTTAAGGTAATTTACTATACGAACTTATTGCGACAAACCGGAAGACAAGCGAATCTACAGTGTCAAAATAATCCCTTATTTGTTATTAAATCATTTATGTTCGTGAGTGTTTCATTGTTAAGTACAAATCCTTAATTAAGGTCATGTTGGTTTTTGTATTGTCAATGTTGGTAAGATCACACGAGTTTCTTTATCGAAACTAACGAGGATACCTAGTGTGTTATTTTTCACATGCCGTATCCGGTACGGGCGGTACACAATAGTTAGTGTCCGAAGGGCATTAAAGCTGCAGGAACTACATAGGTTCGACTTTCGCGGTAACTGTAATTGAGTGTCTACTGTCTAATCTCGCCAGGAAAATAAATAAAGCCCTCGCCATGAAAGGTTTAGAAATAGAGCAATTACTTTCTAAGTGAACGGACTATTGTTGGAGAGATATTACATTTTATTTCTTAAAATACTGCACATTCCTTATAACAGAAAGTCTCCGCTTAATATTTCTAGTATGATGGAGCACGTGTGATAGTGACTGTGAGTGATACATGGGTGCAACACTCGATGAATTACTTCGTTTACCGAGGTGGTGAAAGTCTAATCTGACATTTGAATCTGATATGACATCAGCTGTCATGATTCAAACTGAATGAATCGTGAAGTTATGAAAATTATAGTTGTTATATGGTTATGCCAATATTGTACGCTCGACGTACAGTATGGCTTTTAAAGTAAGTAAAGCAAAATGTACAATATCGCGGTCGTTTTTTTTTACCCACAAGTTGGGCCAAGAGTCAAGCCAAGACATTTGCCTTTTTCTGTACCCGAAAGTTTAATAAAAACATTAGTAACTAAGTAACGCGAGTGTCTACAATTGCCATACTCCAAAAACTGCATCGGTACAGGTTTGGTGATGCTCTTGAGCAAAAAATACAGAATAAACTGTAATATTCTTACCGTTCGAATAAAAGTTAGACATTATTTTTTAATTCTATGACGGCTATACTATGACTACACGCGCAGTCACGCATCAACATTTCAAAAATAAGCCCGATCACTTGTTTGTTCAAACTCCGTTTCGCTTCTAAGCTAATGTCAACTAGACAGCAGGCCTATCTCAACATGTTAGACGGATGTAGTCCTTTCTATTGTACAATCACCATCATCAGACATATCGGAGCGGTCGAGTTGCTCAAAAATATGTAAACATGCACTCTAATGCCCTGACAATAGAGGCCTGTTTAAATATTTGTGAGCTCCTTGGGCGCTCAGATATATTTGTAGGCTACTGTACAAACAGCAATTCTCGTAACTGACCATCGGTGGACCCTGTTCCATTGCAATAGGGATTACAAATGGTGAGTTAACAGTGCTGTCGAGGGGTCGTTGCCCGGACCGGTACGGTCCGGGCCGGACGGGACTGGAACGCGGAAAGCTCGTGACTCTGTTATCTGCCATGGCAACGACATCGGGACAAGACGGCTCCGTATTAGGCCCATTTGAATACAAGTAAGATTGATGTCTAATCTATATAGTGATGGTTAAGAATGAAAAATTCTAACGTTGTTTAAAGGCATACATAGCTGTTCGAAAAGTAGGTGAAATTATATTATTTAGAACTCTTGGGGAAAAGTAGTAGGTTCAAGTTTTTAGGTAAAATATTCCCCTAAACTACTATTAAACTGACTTATAGATATTGATTTTCTTACAGGAAAATGTTTGGGTAAGTAAGTAGGTTCAAAGTCGGCATTAGATTTTGTATTGCATATAAAAGTTTATATCTATGATTTTCAAAGTGATTGATACCAGACTAGCGACCACTACGTCTAACGTCCTAAGGTTGTCTAAATCTCTCTTCACGAAATAATTTATAGGTTATTGAACAAAGTTGATCCCAGTCACAGCATGAGATAAAGCGAATAAAATAAAACACTTCGCAATAAAAACGTGTATCCGATATTAGAACCCGCGAGCATTACCGACGTGCAACCAGTGGTCGCTGTACGGTACTTGCTGCGACCAGTCACGCCTCCAAATGTCATTACCATGCCATAGAGCACTCCCGTGAAATTTCTCACCGCAACTGCTTCTCGTACCATCCACAAAATTAACCGAGTTTTCATAAACCTTATTGTTTAGACATAAAGTCGATTATGGTAAGAATGTTGCTGTTAGTACGTGCGGAGCAGATCATTCTTGGAAATTTACTTTTTTGCTGGACAAAGCGACGCTTATTTGGTTTTATTGTAGAAATGTTCGTGTCAGTGCGACACATCAGATGTCGCACGCTGAGTTTCTCAGGCACGTACATAAACGATAGAATGCTTACTGTTAATAACATTAAAGCTTTTGCGGAAAGTAACAAGTTTAAAATATTTCTTCCTTATTAACGTTAGCTTTTAAAATGTCTTCCTAGGAAGTTCAACAAGATACAATAATTGACTAGTTGTAATTATTTAATGACATTCATGCACAACTTTTAGCGAGCGATTAACTGCTAGAATTGATTGACTATAAAGTAGAAATGATGTGAGGTTTCGTAGATAGAGGCTATGTCTGGGGTAAGTAGGTAGTTTATAATGCTAATGGGTTTCTATCGAGGTAGCGGCGGCAGGGTGTCTGCCGTAGCAGTTGTACCTCGTTAGCTGTGCCTTGTTATCAGTTAACCTGGCGAACTTGCAGTGTTTCCGTGTACTCCACCGGCAACTGTTAATGGGCGAGCTAAAATGGGATCCGAATTCCAACATTCTACAACATTGTAGTTCTGTACCTACTTTACTGTCTAATAGTTGTTAAATAAAAACAATTTATATTTAGAAAAGACATACTAAACTCTTTAAAATATTTCTGTAGGGGACCAAATAATCGACGGCGTGGGATGGTTTAGGTATGAAGAGCGGGGAAAAACGTAACAGCGGGTCGAAAGTAACAAAGGCTTTGTAGAGTTGTCCAATAATCAATATGCCATGTGCGGCCGTAGAGTCCAACCACGTTATCTCTGCCAAGCAAATGAACTGTCAAACTTTAAAGTATTATTTTAAATGTCAAACTTCTATGAAATTATGACGTTTACTTATCACGATCACAGCCTGTGCTATCAAAATCAAGGAAACTTAGCATAGACCGACTCTACAGAGTTAGTGAATGAAGTTTTCCTACTTATGACCAAGAGACGTGCGTGTGCCGCCACCTCTTAATTTTTTAGGACAAAACACGAGTTTGCGCCACGATAGAAACTTTTATTTTAACTTCTTTTTTTATTTTAACTTTTTATATAAATCTTGATTTATTTAGCGTTTTTTAGTATTGGGATAATGATATCAAAAGAGTAATATTGTCTAGTCATTTTAGATTAGACTGAAAACGTTAATGTGGAGGATGACCTTAGGAAGATAAAGAAGTATACGAACTGTAGGAATTTCGCTAGGGATCATGACTGCTGGAGGAAGATAGCGGAGGAGGCCAAGAACACACAAAGTATTGTAGCGCCATCGGAAGCATTTTTTCATTTCCCTTTCAAAATAATTAAGTTATTAATTATTTTACATGACATGAATCTAAAATACGTGATTAGATCAAAATCGCGAATCTCCTTTAACAAGCTGCCCTTTGATTTGGCTATTTTTGCCACCCCCGAACAACCAGATAGGCTTTATGGTTGTGAATATTCCCATATATCTCGTTTATTTTTTTAATTATTTCAGCCTCTTTATTATTATTTTTTTTCTTTACCTCACTGACGCTCTTGTAGTTTTAATAGTCGGATTTTTAAATTTTCTTTTCTTACTTAACAACAAGTTGTATACCATAACCTCGTTATCAAATAATTGTCATCATTTTAATAATAATCAAATTAGGTACCTTTCTTACGCTGCTCAAACATTACGTAAATGTGAGAAAAATTATAACGTTGACAATGAATCAAATCGTTCTAAACTGCAAATTGTTCGGAAATAAGGCGAAGTCGGCGAAGATCTCTCAGTTAACCTTGGCATCGTGTAAAATATTGGGCCATTAAAATGTCATTACGAAGAACGCCTGGTGGGCGCAGTTTTTACACGCTTGTCAGAAAAACATTTCCGCGCGTATTACACACTATGAAACACAATTACTCGTTTTTGCACAATTATTACCAAAAAAGTAAATGTCACAGCAAATCTCACAAAGCAAGCAATCTCAATCTGCCTAAGCTCAAAACTAAGTACCTAAAGGTTCTACATTTTGTGCTAGGCGACATACTACGTACTTAAATAGTAAATATACACACTTATATACTTATTCTACATTACAGACCACATTCATAACTCAGACTTTTGTTCAGCGTTATCAGTCTATTTTTTATTATGTCGGTGGAATCATTAGGTTGACAAAGGTAGAATGTTAGGTAAACACATGTAATTTTTAACTCAATTTACTACTTACTCTCTGCAATTTCTTTAGTACTTTCTAGTCATTTATTTCTGGAAGGAAAATAAATCTCAGTGCATTTACTTTATTTAAAAAATAACAATTTCGCAAACACCAAAAAACATAATTGTTAAATGCCCATTTAACGGTGCATTAATAGAATTTACTTGATTTCCAACCGAAACCCACTAAATTACATCATAGTTGTAAGACAACTACACATGTTACCACACGAACACATAACAAACATGTTCTAACCGACAAGAAAATTTTCTTTGCAATTAAACTTTCGCAATGGACACAAGATTTTTTATGTGAAAATATTACTAAGCATTTTATGTGAGATTGGAATCCAGTAGCACTTTGAACAGAATGTAGCAAAAAGGAACAGGTGCAAGCATGTCTTCCGTCAGCATATTTAACGAATGCTACGTTGATAAAATAGTAGGTAAGTGGATTCAAGACAGCCTATCTCCGGTGATATTGTTAGAAACAGAATAAGATACTTGAAGACAGATTTGAGTTCTAGGGACATATTTATTATATTTGTCATAATAATAACAAATAAATAAAGGCGTAGGGATGTGACGACCCCATCTGGTTTCGACCCGTGCAGCTTGCAGTCAACGCAGGGCAGCTTGAGGCAAGCTATTGGGGCGTAGCGACCTCACGTACCTGAGCGCTCCTGGGCGACTCCGTCGTCTGACCAAGTCCTCCGCTTCTGGCTTGCCTTAACTGGCCGTCCAGAGTGGGGTCGCGAGAGCTGTGTTCTCAAGGGTAGATGTGGAAACTTTAGTGTGTTGGCTATATGTTTAAAGTCCAGTGACACCTCTCTACCCCCAGCCCTCATACCGGTGTTGCCTTTGAGTCATCTTAAATGTCGCTTTTTGTGGGGGCCCATCTTATGTAGGCGAGTCACCGTCCGCCGGGAATACAATTGATTACCATTTTGTTAGGCCGACGTCCGATTTTATCCATAATCCACCACTAGTAGTTCAGTATATTTTAGATTCCATTAAATCTCAATAGTCTATACACCCTGGCGGGTGCTGCCTCTGCGTGCGTCCCATGACTCGGCCAGGTACAACACCCGCTCGGTGTACCCCTTACATTTAGTTAAATTGTCGAAAGGGCTCCGCGTACGCCTCCCAAAGGCCCGGAACACCATTGTTCCGTGATGGGAAAGACATACAAAAAAAACAATAAGGTTATCTCCGACAACTATCTATACTAGTTTCTAGAAACTAGTATACTACCATCCACCATACCATTTTACCATCATTTTAATCATTCCACCATGTTTTTGTCGCAACTTTTCGTATTTATCTTGCTTTATCAACTAGCCTTCTATGCTTATTGCGATAGAAAGTATTTGACTGTGACAGATTTAGGATAAATTGTATTGTTGTTGGTTGCTGATATATGATATGATATATATAAATTGTAATTATATGAACCTGTATGACAGTTGTGCCCCAATTAGAGACAATACGCATGTTTTCGATTTAAAAATAGCAATTTCCGGGATTATCCATGGTAAAGGTACAAAATGTGGCTACATATTTATGAATATGGCCAAACCTTCAAAAATGCCCAAATTGGTACGATAGGCTGATTTTATCTGAATTTCGTAGACAGACACCACAATCCGTTCCGTTTTCTGAACCATAAACGCCGATAATATTATCTTTCCGTCATTGAAATAGCCTATATAATTACCTACATCCAATACTATCTCCATCATTTTCAAGTTGACGATAAATAATAAATAATACACATATTTTAACAGGACTGAATATTCTCCTCGAATTTATAATAAAACTGCTTTAATGGTTTAATAAGCAATGTGCATATAAAATACAGTGTACTTAGTTAGTTCTGCTTACTCTATTTTTAAGATGGTTGGTTTTCTGATGGATGCATGCGCGATGATTATCTGTTATAATGGGCAAATGGTTTCTCACGAGGAATTTATAGGCCACTGAAGTAAGCACACTAGCACAGAAAGGATAAGTGCCGGTTTACGGGTTCTGCAGAACCTTTTGCTGCTCTAAAGATAGAACTGCTTTGAATTTGAATGATGTCCCTATAAAGGAGTGTGTGTGATCAGACGCTGGGATATTTTACATGCTAGTAAGTGTATGTATTACGCTAAAGGACAAAAGAAGGAGAGGGGGGAGGGATAATTTATTATACTATATACCTAAAAAAGTTAGCCGTTGAAATTATTTGGTCACTTTAGAAAATTTAACAAAATGAAACCCTTATTTTACTACCATGAGAGTATGTACGAGTACAACGTCGTATTTTTATATTTAAAACTCAATACCCATGATTTTTTTTTTATATTTTGTAGTGACCTAAGGTAGGTACCTACTATTTATACTTACCTATTATCTTGGAAATAAAGCTATTATCATTATAATAGAATATTGTAGCCCTTATTTGATAGATAATTTGATCAAGCAGATAAAAGATTGAATAGACGGCCCTGTGCTTACATACGTAGATTATATCTACTTATTGATTATTTTCTAATTACTCTCACATTAAATTAAAATAGACTTGTGTCAGGAATGTTACAAGAATTCGCCGGGGGCTACCGGAGACTGACGTTGCACTATCTTCTACGTGAAAGCATAAATAATGTTCATCTTTAGTTTCTCCGATATGATCTCGATTCTCCACACCTTTATCGCTCCGGGACAACACGACTTATTGAGAAAAGCAATCTTGGCGCTAATACAATATACAAACATACGGTTAAGGAATTTTATTTATGTACCATTTCGTACCTTGTCACAGTGACATTCAATATAATAGCCGTATTTTCCAATATTATAGCAGTATTTGATGATTGTCACTGTGTGACAAGGTCAAAATGGAGAATATCAACATCATAATTTTTATGAATCGGCACTTTTGAGAAGGAAGAGGCGTCTCAATAGTAAGTTCTTTCACCACGAAACGATTTTGTTTTATTTGGGTGCTATAACATTGCATTGTATGTTGTGGAGTAAAACAGGTGAACCTTTTTCGGTCTAAGTACTGGGGCCTTACCATGACGTCTTAATGCGATTCAGTTGACGACCTAAACTGAGTCGCTTTCATACAACTGAGCCTAAACTGAACCTAAATTGAATCGCGTTAAGACGTCATGGTAATGCCCCTGGTCACCATTTAAAACTACTTTAGTACCTAAACTAAAAATCTGATTATTAGCTCTACCACTTTGAATTTTTTTATTTAAGTACACAAAACACTCGATAACATAAAATAAATTTAAAACTACATCTAAAAATAAGCTAATCTTAAATAAAGCTAAAACTAACTATAAAATACAAAAATTAAAACTAACCTAAAAAATAAATAAAATAAAAGCTATTTCTCCTACAAAATGGTACGTGAATCAATTTCCTTTACAGTATAAACAATAAGAGTCCAAAGCACATGAAACTGTTCAATTTTCAATGCCACTTTTATCAATGAAGGGGTTTAAAAATAACGAAATTGTGATATTGCAGCGACATGGTTGTTGGTCCATCGCCCGCAACACACTTGAACTCATAAAACAACAACCGTAAAATAATAATTGTACCCTTTACATTGCAAACTTTAAGTAAACAATTTAAATAGTTGAGTATACGCTATAAACGTAGGGATGTCTGTCGTTAGCCGTCGTGTCAGTTTTTGCAGTTAACTGTTAACTAAATTCCTAATTACGCCGTTTACTCAGGCAATTTAAATTTATTTATCATCAAGGAACTGGTATCTCGCTACAGAAACGTTTGCTACGTCTACTAGCGGATGGTTTCTCCGAGAATGCAGGCCCTATTAAGGAAAACAGACGAGTTTCAATTAAAAATGTAAAAAGTAGTCTGGATATCCTGCAGTTCACGTACGAACTAAGAACATTTTTTTTTTAAATATGATAGCAATTTGATTTTTAATTTGATGTGCGCCGGTCGCGCTTATATTAGGTACAACCACTAATAAAGGAATCAATAGAGGGCTTAAGTCGGTCGAATATATACCTAATAGCGATAGAGAGGGAGAGTAAACGACATAATTTCATAGAAGTTTGACGTTTGAAATAATACTGTTAAATATACGATTTTAGACTTTTAGTTATGTCGACGAATTATTTAATAATTGAATTAATTTACTATGACTTAATTAATTGTGTGTGCTAAATTTTTTATCGTATTATTGATTGTAATGTGTTATGTTTATTATTTCACTAGCTATTGCCCGCGGCTTCGCTCGCGTTAGACAGAGACAAAAAGTAGCCTATGTCACTCTCCATACCTTCACCTATCTCCACTTAAAAATCACGTCAATTCGTTGCTCCGTTTTGCCGTGAAAGACGGACAAACAAACAGACACACACTTGCACATTTATAATATTAGTATGGATATTAATCATATAATTATTTTGACATGTGTTTACTGACATTAAAGATTTTGTACTTGAACTTCATTTGCTTGAAAGAGAAAACCTGGTCTGACTCTAACTAGTAGATTAGATGTCAGATGTAGATATCATGTTAGTATCATATACTAACTTCTGAATCTGCTTCTTGAATGTCTGACGGCTGCTGACGGATAGTGTGAGCGTTTTCACTTGCTTCACTTTGCTCATTACTGTGCAAGAGCATGCTGTTTTTACAAGGACGAGACGGGCCGGGACGGGACGATCTGTCAATTTATATAGAACCAAAAACTTAGTAAACTAATAATAAAGAGCACCTAGTCTCGCTAGCGCGGGCAGATTTTCAAACGGCCGGCATTAGTGAGGCTCTCTTATTTTTAGAAAAAATGAACTCAAGATCACGGACTGCCCTTTACAACCAACCTACACAATTTTAGTCTTTTGAAAGTCTTTTAACGCACCCACAGAACAAAAAAAACGCGATACGTAAAGAAGTATAAAAACTTCAACTATTCGAAACGAGCATTGATTTTCATGTACACTGGGCCCTTACAATGACCTCTGAGCTCGATTCAGTTTAAGATCTAAAGATCTACACTGAGTCGCTGCCATACAATTGGAGCCTTACCATGAGGTCCTAACGCGATTCAGTTTAGGTTCTTAACTTTGCTCAGTTGTGTGGCAGTGACTCAGTTTAGGTCCTAAACTGAATCGCGTTAAGACGTCATGGTAAGGCTCCTGATCAGTTGTATAGATTTTTTCAAGGTGTAGCGCAATTATACGTTTTATGAATACGGAGGGAAGGCCTTCGAGATCTGAATCTTGTGTGTTGAGTTACTTCACACGTCCGCTCGAACTGATATTCAGAAGCACCGGTTTTCATTTAAAATATACAGCATCCTGAGTACAATGCCTCAAGGAGCTATTTTAAATTTAAGGTAGGTAGAGGTAGGTAGTTCGGTAAGTTACACTTACTGTATACATTTTGAAAAAAAAAAAAATATCGTGGTCAAATTATTAAAAAATATATTTAAAAAATTATAACGCACCAACCATAAAAAAATGTTACGGCGTTCTGTGGTTTTTTTTGCGTAAAATTATTTTATAGTTTAAACTTTCAATTATTTTTATAGGACCTACTGAGATCAAATACGTGAGTGTTAACCTTTGCAATTTAATGTAAAATTATTAAACCAACCATTACCCACTGAATACGTCCTTTCACGTATCACTAGCATTTTTGTTACACCTTGTATGTCATGATATCTTTTTTATACAAAACTGTTTTTTGACGACCACGGTGAGAAATCGTTTAATTTTGACACTGACAGAAAAGTACCAAATTGTAATTTTCTTCAGAAAATAAATAGGTAAATCTAAATTATGTCTCCATTTTTCCCGGTCACTGGTAATCGTTGACAACACATATGTACCTACTTACTAAGGTGTCAGTGGCAATGAGGTCCAACTTGATTCCACATACCTAAGCAGTATTAAGGATGACTCACACTAGGACGGGACGGGACGATCTGTCAATTCCTATTGAAGTCTCGTGATGACGAAGAATCACGTGATGGCTCGGAGCCCTCGGATGTCACGTGACGTTTTCTATTGAAATTAACAGATGGTCCCGTAGCGTCCCGTCCCATTCTAGTCTGAGTCATCTCTTATACCTACATACGCCTACAACATAACTACTATGTACAAGTAGTTTTCCTACAGCTTATAAAAATAAGAAAACCCTTTTGGGTTTCCTTGTACAGCTTGCTGTTTCCTTTTCCAACAGCTTGTCTAAATATGAATTTATTTTATTTTGCTAAATGTGAATAGCTGTAAGTGTAGTGACGCATTTGTACCACGCATAAACCTCTACAGGTTTCTGTGGCGCATCTTAGTTTCTAAGTCACGTGTATTCTTTTTTTTTTATATAAATAAATAAATAAAAAATACGCCTGTTACCTATTTAGTTTGGTTGACTGCCCTGTCCGACATGCTTGCGGCTGGAATTGGAATTGGAACACTTGGAACACACCAGTGTGCTTACTATGAGTTGTACGTAACCGTAGGCGTTAGTGACTGAGCGTTTCTAAACCACGTCCGTCTCACTACTGCCAGAGTAGTAGTAGGAGCGAGACAGACATACTTTAACAACGCGCTAACGCCTACGGTTAAGTACAGCTTATGGTAAGCACACAGTGTGCTAACCATGAGATGAAAAAAAACTGTATTCGATAGCGACTGCGGGGCTCGAAAGTATGTCCGTCTCGCTGCTACCATTATTCTGGCAGGAGTGAGATGGGCATACCCCCGAACGCCGCAGTCGCCATCGAATACGGCCACACACAACTCATGGTAAGCACACAGCTCACCCGAGGCTATGCTTTAATGGAAAGATTTGCGGCGCGCGCCTCCTAATTGTAATCATTAAGCAGCAAATGAATTTCATTAACATTAACACGCAACGTCCATCATAATTTTCTACGAATTTAAGTCGTGTGCAAACGTCTCTATCGCTCTACATTCGCCGTAATTAACCCACAGGGTTAAATATGCCATTTCTATATTCGCATTAAAGATTTCGACATGTCAATATTCAATGAATCATTGTAAGACATAATCATCGCAAGGGTTACCGGGGCATGATCATTGGCTACAATAGTAATCTATCATCAATGTTAATCAGAGAACAGAGCCATATTCAACGGTATTTATCGATTAAAATCAACGTTGAGATATCAAAGGAATCATCTCAATAATTGAGCGGTTCAACTATTAATTATTTCGTCGAAGACAGATCGCTTGACGCTTTCTTGTTGCACGAGGTACTATCACGTTCAAAGTTGCATGGGCAGTTTACATTCATAAATTGCCCATGCAATTTTGAACGCGTGTGTGTTTTTGAGTGTTTTAGTCATAGTTCATGACTGGTGAAAATTATAATTGCACATAATTTGACGATCTTTGTTAAAAATAGCAATGTTACCAATGCAAAACTGAAAGAAAGTTCAATTAGTAATGGAGTGTAATTTCTACAGCCATATTTAAATACTTGCGAAGTCACAAGCTATCGAAAAATAATAAGAAACCGAGCTCGTTCTTGACAATGAGATGCTTGGCCGGATACGACCCGCTACGTAAGCTACATTAGATGAGTTACTCATACTTTTTCACGTCGATATCATTATTACACCTATGGTATCAAAGATACCGTCTTACTTATTGTATTGGACCGACGTTATCATGCGAAATGACTATGGAGTTTTTTGTACGTTAGGAAGAGCTTACTAGTTTGGCCTCTAATGGGAAACAATTTTTTGTTCTATTTCTTGCTACTATTAAGCGGCCTTTCGCCCCTTAATGGAGTAATTTTAATGCTTTAATGCTTTGAAGTACCAGGGAGTAGCTACTTAAAATGCTAATTCATATACAGCTACACCCGCCAGTACGGTAACGTTCGATAAGATTTTCTGCATAATACACCTATTTCACTAATTATTTAAGACGGGTTTTCATACATTTTTCTCTCGCTTTCCTACTCAGGATGCACATTTTCTAATAACTACCGTGAAAAGCGTGATACCTAAGCACCACGGATATTAATAAAGTTGCTAATTTATCGTTTACCGTATCATGTGTCAATCTGACACTTAGGTACTATCGCGTTCACAATTACATGGGCAGTTTATGAATGAATTCATTCATTAATTGCCCATGCACTTTTGAACGCGTGTGTACCTACATACCTACTGAACGTAATAGTCAAGGTAATTAACGATAGGGGTGCATGGAAGGAGCCTCCCCGTACGACGCACTACGAGCCACTGATGTTTCTATGAGACATCCCAGCGTCTGGCGCACCCTGGGCAACGGTCAACACTTGTGCTGACCGGCCAATCCTTCCGCCACGATGGTTTCACTGAGTTCCAATGCGAAAATAAATACATGCGATCAAAAAAGGCACTTTTCAGCGCCAGCCCTGACTGTCATCTCTATAAATATAGAGGGCTTCTCGGAAGACAAAGCACAACTTCTCTCCGAAATGTGCCGCGAGACGCATTGCGACATTCTGTATGGAGCACATGCTATCCTGCCCGGCGTGCCCGCACACGTGCTCTATGCAGGATCTCCGTGATGCAACAGACAGGGCGTTAAACGTCGCTGCCTTCTGGTCCCGTACAGTATGAAGCCATCGACACGAGAAGAAGAAGAACGATAAAAACGCGACTATGTTAAGCCACAATTTACCTAAGCACACGAAAAAAAGTGATTTATAATCTAAACCTTTCATTAACTCTGCACTACCATTATTTAAATAAATATTATTCACTTAAAGCAATTAATGCCATCGATCTCTTTGCGCCGTAATAAAGCTGTCGCGCTAATTAATTTAAATTAATTCTGCCTCTTATCTTGAGTTGCACCACGCATCGTAGGTTGAGGTATTTAAACTAGTTTTACTGGCGAAAACTGGAATACTGAGGCCATTCAAGTGCGTATCGAAAGGGATCATCGGAAGCTTTGTTCTGGCGAAAGCCCGGATCCCACAGCGTGGCCGCTTTCAAAGAGGTGACGGTGGTAACTACACGAGTATTTGTGAAAACCATACCAGTGAACCCCTCGTTCACTGGTATGATTTTCGGATAAACTGGTGTATTATTGTAACAACGACGTATACCTCGTTTTTAGGAAACCTCAAAAGGAAAAAAATTAACCCTTATAGGATCACTTTGTTGTCCATCCGTCCGTCCGTCTGTCTGTCAAGACCTATCTCAGGAACGCGTAGATATAGCAAGTTCAAATTTATACCACATACACAAATATGTAGTCCCTTGAAGCTGTGAAACCAAAACCAAACCAAACATCATCGTCAACGCAATCCAAAGTTATGGCCGTTTATGTCGCATTTCCCATACATTTGCAATGGGAATCAAAATGTATACGTTTAATTGCCGCACACTGAGAGTTCCGTGCCACCAGTATTTTCAAATACCTAAGGTCATAAATGGGGTGGGGGAGTATTCTTTGCGCGGAACCCTCGGTGAGCGAGTCCGACTCGCACATGGTCGATTTTTTTAAGATTAGAAGTACAAATTAGAATTACGGGCGAATATGCTCAAATTTCTTTATATGTATAAATATGTAGGTACAGTAGAACCCCGATTATTCGAACTAAAGGCCATTTATGAATGAATTCATTCGTAAACTGCCCATGCAATTCTGAACGCAATAGTTAAAATTGGACGCACGTATTAACATCGAATTTTAAAACAGTTGAAAAATTTCGTAGTTTGTTTAAAATTTCTTCAGTCTGAAATTCAGGTTGATGAAAATAAGTATTGTATCAGGTGTGTTCGGATAAACCAAGGAAGCGTTCTGATATTTGAGGGTTTGGCTAATCGAGGTTCTACTGTATCGGTATTTCAGAAAAGCGCCGAGATTAGAAAGACTTTTATTGTAGTAAGTACTTGACAGTTTTCATTGCTAGCTTGATTTGATTGATCCGTTGAGGAAGATTAGAATAGAATAGAATAAAATAGAAAGATATAAAGCAAATTTCCACCAGGTGTTGTCCAACACAATAAGTTTTTCACTTCACTAGCTCGGAAAGCGCTCTTTTGTCCTTTAAAACTAGTAGGGGAACTTTTATTTTCCTCGCGATACTGAGGTGAAAAATGATGTATACTCGGCGGCAAAATTGAGACACTTGTAAAGATTCCAGTTTTTGAACTTTGGACTCTTTCGGTTGCTCAGGGTTCAACATAAGCCCGACAGTTAAAAAACGATTTTGCCCCCTCGAATAATAAATAGGTAACTATCTTGGCATAAAACTGAATCGTAATTCAATTACATAGTATTTGGATCCGCTTTCAGTTTCACTAGAAACGACACAATTAAAATTGTAACTAATTGTGATTCTTCGTATCTTTTATTTTTAGCTGGGATGTTTGTTTTCGCTTCTTACGTCGCTTCACGATTGGTTAGAAAGCATTGTTATTTCTCGGTTGTGTCAAAGTCTAGACTGTTATATTATAGGTTATGCATTTAGATTCATGCCGATTTCTAACGCAAATTTATTAACTTCCTAATTGGGTATTATGTAACCGACTATAACAGAATGTGTAAATAAGTACCTACATAAAGTCTTCAATATCTGCATATTTATGGCCAATCCGATAGTCAGTAAGTTGACCCGGCAGCACTTCCTATTATTTGGTAATTTCTTTTGTTTATCTCTCTTCGATAGTATAGGAAATTTGTCTGGGGGATTATTATCCGAATTATTTGGAGGACAATAGGTTTTCCTCAAGAAATGTCACAGTTTTTTTTTTGTATGGAGAATAAACTAGTTTTCGACCCCAAATTTCATCGTTATCAATAATGACCAGCTACTTCCCCTTTTTGTCTTCCCTGTCCACCAGTATCCTAAAAAATGCAGAGGAACGAACTCCAACATAATTTATCTCGGAAAGACAATACACAAATCCCACACCCACACTCTACATGTCGTTACAGGTGGACAGTTATGTCACGTGATCAACAAACTGGCCATTACCGATTCGCGAGAGACAATTTTGCATCAAGTCGTAGGTCACCTCGTGCGGCGCTAGTCGTGAGCCCGAGAAATTTATCGCCCTAAAGCGTCGTTGGACCATCGCTATGTCGATCAGAATAACTGTATAGGTATTTTATGAGTATTCATTTTGTATGGATTGTCGTAACTTATGATCGTGCAATTGCATGTTTCGTTCGCCGCACATCGTTAATATTCTATTGAATTGTAATTGTGTCTGGCTTGCATACAATTTACTATATCGCTGTAACAGGTCCTGATCTAAACATGTTAACAAATGTGAGATCATAACTAGATATGTATTAGGTATATTATAAATAGGTACCTATGCCTACCTAAAATATCTGAGACATCTAGGCGCAACTTACAAATAAAGTGCGTTGACAAAAGACTTAACCCCCACCTATTGACACTTCCACCAAAACATTTCCGCCACCACATCCCTAAAGGATGAGTCACACCAATTGGATCCGATCCGATCCGGGTTCACGTGACGTTTACTATAGAAACTGACAGATCGCCCCGAATCGGATCGGATTGGTGTGAGTCATTCTTAATAGGTACTTTATGTACAAAAATTAAGGACGATTCAAGTATTTTATACAAGACGGTGAATAAAAATGAAACTTAACTACAAGTCATGTCATTTCAGTTTTTAAACAAAGTCAAGCACGCAATTATTAAATAAATATTCTGTCAGTCGTAGGATTAGGTGTACAGGATGTTCAGAATTTTATTTATACAGCCCAACTGCTCGACCAGACAGCCGTTACACGTCAGCTTATTTTTATTGCGTTATGCTCGATGTACATACTCGTTCTCGAGTCTCGGGCAAATGCAACCCTGTACACACTCATTCTAGAACCTCGGGCGAGAAGCTCGGACGAGAAGCTATTTAAGTTTTTCATGTAGTTTTAAATAAATAAGATGGTAAATAAAAAGCGTCTTACATAACTTGGGTAAGGTGACAGGTGTCACCTCAGTACAAATTATGAACTATGAAACTGAGCGTTCATTCATTCGTTCATAATTCAAAACGAGAATGTGAATGGTTTCACGAGACGAGAGTTATAAGCACGAGACGTGAGCAGCCTGTTCATCGCGTTCTCGGCTTCTCGAATGTTTAATGTACAAACGGCATTATGCTTATGGTATGTTTCGTTCCAGGGATCGACACGGGCCTGGGCTATGCGTCGGCGCAAGAGCACAAAGAAGCCCTGGAGGCCATTCGCAGGCACACCGGCGCGGTGAGTCTATTTCTACCTCTTAATAAGTTTAATAACACACCTGCCTCAAATGAGAATAATTATGATGGGTTACTCTGGGAATTAATTGCTGTGTGGTTAGTCGTATTTGTGTATACTCGTAAAGGCGTTTATTATTGACATGATTTATTTGGGTTTCCTTCATTTGATGTAAGATGTAATTATCAAGTTTAGAGATCAAAAAACTGCCAAATAATGGATAGCTCGTTTTTACAATCATGCATTTTTTTTAGTGTTGTTATATTACACTAAAATTGGGGTAGGTATATTAGCAAAGTCACCTGTCATGCCACTAAGTCAAATAGGCCCCTAGACGATTTAAATTCATATGCGATTAATTTCAACAATATGTCACCGGTTTCTTCCACCGTTGCTAAAGTACAGTCAGTAGCAAAAAACCTATAGCTAATAAAAAATATTTTGGCACGGCTTTATTGTTGTGAAAATAAGACTGTGTCAAAGTGTCAACACTCAAGGTTATTTAGAACCCCACCTGCTCAGCTGCTTTTGCTGCTGACTAAAACACTGGGTCTTTATTCAAAAATAATATGTTTTACAGGAACGCAAAAAACCTCAGCGCACACTAGAAGCGGAGCCAGAAGACGCTCAAGAGGAAATGGAGCAGTATATAGAGGAGCTGGTACCAGAAGCCTGGGAGCTGAACAACACTGCGCGCGCCGGAATTGACCTGTTGTTCTTCAACCGCGTGCCCAAGGTCGGCAGCCAGACCTTCATGGAACTGCTGCGGCGGCTGGCAGCCAGGAATCAATTCGGTGAGTTGAGAATATAGTATTTAGAAGAACCATGACCAGAAGACTAGGAGACGAACAACACTGAGCGCGCCGGTATCGGTTCTTCAACCGCGTGCCCAAAGTCGGCTGCCATCGACCTTCATAGAGCCGTTGTAGCGGCTGCCAGCTAGGAATCAGTTCGGTGAGTTGAGAATATAAGCATTTAAAGCTGGTGTCAGAAGGCTGGGAACTGAATAACACTGCGCGCTTTTTTTTTGCACAGTTTCAAGCGTTCGAAAGACAAAATCCCTTGACTCCAGTTCTTCCAACTTGTATTTAGTTCTTTTCTCAACCACTATAGTTGAGAGTACCTACCAGTAAGAAAATAATAATAAATAGGTATTTGCTTTTTTTATTGTTAAATATATATATTTATTTACATAATAAATACCTAAATAACAAGAAAATAATGACTAAAAATAAACTTTAAATTAAAAAAACTAAAACCTACCTCTAAAACAACCCACACTGCATCGTACCCGGCTCGAAGGTTCCCATAATGCCTGCAGCATATCCCCGATGCACAGCAACGGAAGTCGGAAACCTGTTGAACCAGGTACGACCCTCAGCGAGGGTCGCAGCCCCTTTCTCGGAGGCGTCGCCCAAGCTCTTTTATTAGGCGACAAGCCTCCAAGCCCCAGGCATAAATTCATACCCTGATTCCAGGGCAGAGTATTTGGTGTGCTTACCTTTCGCAGCAAATTCGGCTGCTGAGCCAGCACCTCGTATGGTGCACCTCAAATGGGACTCCGCAAATGTGTTAACACAGGTTGCGCGTCCCGCAAGAGGCAGCGTCCGCTTCGCCACGGAACCAGGGTAAGCCCATCAGGTCGTCTGCCGTCCGTGCGGCTCAAACCAGGCGGCTCCAGGACGCACGGCACACCAGCCGAAACCATAGCCCGCCGAATAATTCCATTTATAGACTGGTGCCTTGGGAGCCGACCAGCGCGTCTTTGGCAGCTTAAACCATGGTGCCCATTTTCGGCGACCATTGCCCCGCATCTGCCTGGGGTCCGTGTCTACACAGTAAAGCAGTATAATGAGGTACTAAGAGCTGCCCTAAATCTTGTCCTCAATTGGGTAATTCCCATTTCTTTGAGGGATAACCCTCCTTTATTTGAGGTTTATCCTCCTTTGAGGTTTATCCTCCTTTAAGGTTTATCTGCAGCGATGAGCTTCGCACACTTTAGTCCCCAACCGGAGTGCCACTGCTATCCTCAACGAGTCGTTGTCCAGCAGTGTACCCAGCTGGGGCGAGGGCCTTGCGTGTAGCCAGCCCCATTCTTCTTGTAAGAGTTATTTCAATAATGACATATGTAATACAATTTGTGAATATATTTGAATTTAGATTTGAAACATAGACAAATAAATATTATAGAAATCCATGTAGGTTGAATCGTTGACATTCTGCCCCGGCTTGAAAGCCTAGCTTTTAAGAAGGCCTTCTAAGGCTGACAGCTTGGAGACGGCTCGCTTTAAGCCTTTATTCGTCTTAATGTCGACGACTCTGCAAATTCCATCGTGGACAGTGTTTAGTGATATTTTAAATTTACGCAAGAACTGTTAAATAGCGTTATCGTTAATAAATAATTGAATTGAATTGAATCTTTGTTGCATTATGTATCGACTAATGTAGGTTATTTAAAACAACCCTCAATCACGAAAATAATAACATTAAAAGCATATTTCCCTAAACAAAATTCTGAAGTATTTTGAAAACTATCTATACATGGTTAGAAAAGTAGCATTTTTCTAAGAACAAAATCCAATCTTAAGCTAAAAACTCGCATTGATACCATTTATTTAATAGCTTTCGCTCTGATGGACTTACAGGAACTTCATATAAAAAGCAATAGGCCTCCCACGAAGCTGCGACTATAGCATGCCCTATTTGTATCTAATTATGGGGTGTGCCAAACAATATTCACTTAAGACACTGAGGCGGTGTTTACTGTCATTTTAATTTGCATTTGTTCAATATTAGCGCCTCTAGCCAAATTTGGAAGCAAAGAAAACTTAAACGTATAGTTATGATGATAAGACTGATGTTCGATGTCATTTTTTTATTCGATCTAGTAATTTTACATTATAACAAATTATAATAACAGCGGTAGCCTGAGGATGTCGGAACTTTATCGGTCTCTTAATAGGTACTTAAATACCTACTTGGTTTCGCATGCTAAACGGGTATAATTAATTGGTATCATTACTGTCCCGTGCTATGTTATATAGGTATATTGAGAATAACAAAATCGTGCACTGTTTGTCGTCCGATTCCTAGGGAAAGCGATATCGAAATTGACACACTACCTACGGTTGAAATCACCCATGTTCTCGTTTCAGTTAGAAACTAAAAAAGTTTTGTTCCTGTTATACTTGTAAAAAATACACAATACTTTTTAGCAATGTTTACTTTTTAAATATGTCTATGCTCTGACCTGACAAAGTCAATGTCGAATATCTTGCGGAGAGAATAACCGTTTTAGTTTTATTATATTAATTGTTTTTATTAAGTAAGTGATGGAAGGAAAAGGAAATTTTAAATGTCGTTTCTTCGTGTACAGATTCTTACAATTATTATTAAAAACTAGATTAATATTAAAAAAAAATCTTTATTTACAGAGCAACACATGAAGTTATTCTTTAATCTGATCCAAACAAACAAATAGAGAAATTGTCTTATATACTTCTAATCATAAAAAACAAAGCATAATCAAGTATCGTTCCATGGTCATTTCATAACGTTCACTCACATGGAATGTACCTATGCGCTATAATGTTTTAATGGTCCTGTGTGTTAACACATTCGAATTACTGTCAATTTTCTATTGCAAAGTAGGTAATTTAATCTGTGTACACTGTGTGACTAGATATCCCATTAATCACTGATAAAAAGTGGCTAAAGCCAATAGAATGGCTAGATAGAATCGTAATGGAGCATTGCGAATGTGTTTCGCTTAATAACTGCAATGCAATGCAAATTGATGTGGCTTAGAATAGATAGATATCTGAGCCTCGGGGAGTCTTAACCTCCATTCGTATATTACAGGTTATAGCGGAAGAATTACTTATAATTATTGTAGGACTATTTGCCAAATAAGTGTTTGCATGGGAATGCAATTTACACTCGGTAAACGTTTGTGGTTTCGGGACGTCTTTGTCACAATGATTTGTTATGTTATGTAGCATTGCGATATTTATTTAATAAACAAAGAAAGATATCGACCCTAACGCGATTTTTTAAAATCGAAAACTGAGTAGGTACAGATCTTATCATAATAACTAATGAATGTAATGAGATCAGTAGAATATTCGGATTAAGTAACTACGTAGGTTGTGAAGTATTACGTAAGTATACATTTAAAGGGGTTAGTAGTCTCCAGGATGTTTTCCCGAACAGATATGAAATTCATTAATTGCCAAAATATTGTGATCATTAAAAAGTTAGAAAAGATGCCGTCACTGCTCAATTTAAAAAACAAACTCTAGGTTATAAATTGAAAATTATTTAACAAAACAGTAACACAGTCCATATATAATAATTAATTACGTGAAATAATTTTGTCACAAAGGTAGATCAAAGGCTTTTAGCCATTTGGTTGCGTTAGTGGTGAGACAGAACAGGTCTTCGGGTCTTCCGGAGTAGGCTCTGAGGGGACATTCCTGGACGGTTGTGACGGACGAATGTGTTGTACGGTTTGCGATTCGGCACCACAATCACATCTGGGCGAGTCGATCCAGCCACAAAGGTGTTTAAATTGTGCGGTGCGGCCGAACCCTGTGCGTAGTCTGTTGGGCTTGCACCATTCGTGTCGCGGAAGGCTGAACCCCTTTACTTTCACACCAGTTGAGATGAGGTTGCCAACAGATGGATCTGACTTTGACTGCCAGTCCGAAGTCCATTTCTCTCTAAGACCAAGTCCAGATTTTATTAAAGACTTTGCCAGTTTGCACGGTGGGTGGCGAGACTTTAGGCGGTGATTGCAGGGGCTGGTGAATTCTAGAGGCCCAGGGAGGTCCGCTCTGTTTAAAAGTTTAAATTATTTCATGTATTATTCGATTCTTTGATGTATTTCTCTTTATGCCATACGATTAAATAAATAAATTACAAATATTTGAATAAATACAAATTTACCCTAGCTAATCCTAAAAATAGGACTAAAAGTATAATTCACTAACTTATTGCTATTTTGCACACCCTGTCCAAACTGGCCAAATATGCTTGCGGCATGACCGCGCTGTATGGCAAGCGATCGTTGAACAAGTCTGCTTACCATGAGTTGTAAGTAGCCGGACGCGTTAGAGGCTGAGCGTGTCTAAATTATGTCCGTCTTGCTCCTACCACTACTCTGCCAGGAGCGAGACGGACATACTTTAGAAACGCTCAGTCTCTAACGCGTCCGGCTACTTACAACTCATGGTAAGCACAAAGGTAGGAGGAGCCGGAGCGGGGATCACCACCTCTGTCGCGCAACCGCCGCCCCAAGTCTTTACCAAGAAAATTTAATTTTAATTGAAAATATATGTCATATATTAAAGAAAAATACTAAGTCCAATGGAGGCCAAGCCGGGAATCGAACGCAGGTCTTTAGCTTACGCGGCTAACGCCATAATATTTAACAAAATAAATTGATTTGTTTCAACAAAAATGTTGTATTAATCTGTAGGTATTCGTATCAAGAGTGTATTTTAATGATTTCAATTATCTGTTTAATTGTTTAGGGTTCCATCGGGATGCGGTACAACGTGTAGAGACGATCCGACTAGCGCCGGCCGACCAGCAGGTGCTCGCCAGCATCGTTACCGCGCACACGCCACCCGCCTCCTACATCAAACACGTCTGCTATACTAACTTCACCAGGTGAGCCATGATTGTTGTTCAGGGCTCCACCGGGTGCAGCGTGGAGAAGACCCGCCTACTGCCGGCCGACCAGCAGGCGCTCGCCAGCATCGTTACCGCGCACGCGCCCCCCGCCTCCTTGTCTAATGTGTCTACTATACTAACTACACCATTGTCACCATTTGAATCTAACAGCCCAATAATTGACATTTTCAAATTTTGGAGAGACAGGAACATCGAATAAATAGCATTATAGCAAGAAAATAATCACTGTTAAACAAATAGTATCGATATCGACGTAAATAAGTATTTGCCTAAATACAATACATTTTCTAAAAGATTGTGAATAACAAAAACAACTAACACAACCCTGATGGCAAATATGTATTCACTGAGAGTATTGTTTTCATTATTATATTAGGCTGCGTTTTATTTACCAAATGTTTATTCCGAGAATAACGCTTACTTTCAGATAGTAACGTCTAATTACTATGGGATTTTAACATTAGTATCCAAGAGTAAGCGTTACTCTTGGTTAAAAAGTTTGGTCAAATCCAGCCTTAGTATAATAAAACAGAATGACCTACTTCATCTTACACATATCCGTTTTTTTCTTCTAACTACTCGACAGATTGGAATAGCGAACACAATAATAACATAGATTGAGAGATAATAACAATATCTGTATCTGTAGCGATTCGCCCGTCAAAGTTCACGGGGTATTCGGTTTACTGTTCCATTTAGCGCAATTAAGCGGCAAATGTAGAAAGAAAGGTACATTCGCATCAATCATTGCCGAATGCTGCCATTGCTGCCAACGACTACGATTATATGGACTAAAGTTATTGCAGAATTGGAAATCGAACCAAAATATCAAAAAGTATATATATATATATATATATATATACATAACGTAACATACTCGCAACGAACAATATTTAAAAATAGCAAACGGTATATTAATTGCGATGCGTTGGTGGCCTAGCGGTTAGAGCGTGCGCCTTTAAAATTTAAAGTTTAAATCCAAAGGTCTCAGATTCAAATCCAGTCGGTTCGTGCCAATGAGTTTTCCTCGTATTCGTAAAACTAGCGGCCGCGCCAAATCTTGAAATTAGTTGCCAAAGCTTCCTGCATGAGCCCAGGCATAAGCCGGGAAAACGGTAGGAAGAAGAAACGGTATATTTATTGCGATCCTCTTCTACGATCAAGTTGCAAGTAAGTTCGTTACGAATAGAATGAAAACTTAGCATTAGAAAAGCTTCTTACATATATGTTCATATATTTCATACATCTATGAGTGCAAGCTATCAAGTCTTGAATACCTATTGTGATTGATGTATCAGCGAGACATTAATTGTAGGCGGCGATTAAAGCTATAATTACCGATACGGCGGACGTATCGACACGTGTAGTATCAAGCTATTGTTTTCGTTGACTCACGGTTGCCATTTCAGAGAGGTTTTTTTTTCCTGCTTGTTTGTTTGATGAGAGTCAGATTTTTACAACACAAGTTCGCGTTCGTTTATTTACCTTATTTTCCTCTTTCGAATAGACGAACGCACAAAGTGATTCTTGATTTTACCTACCTTGTAACTATTCGGTTAGTGTTAACTGCATAATCATTTGATGTGAAATGGGAATAGGTACTGGAACCGTGTCGCTCTCGATAGTGTTATTTTGCGCTAGATTAGGATTGGCAGAGGACCACCCCGACACCATGTTTATGCTTTGCTCGACCAAATCCAGTATGTTTCTACGCAATTATGATTTTATTATGATTTTATAGATGAACGATGAACATAATTAAAATATAACTTCTGTTTCGTAAGTAGATTTTTTAACGCTGCTAAATTGTAAAGCGCGTTCTCTACGGTATTGTTGCTTACGAGTATGTGTTTACTAATTATGGCGATAATTACGTTTACATTAATTAAAGAAAGATGCAAAATAAATTTGGATTTTGGGAAAAAACCTATACCGTATTGAAGTTTCGGTACAACCCCTTTACAGACTGATATTTCTGTCTTAATTCACCCCCTCGTATGTTTTCCAGTTGCCATCGGCTGCATCTGTTTTTTAAACTTCCAATCAAAAAACATACTTATAATATGAGATAGTACCTAAGCGCAACATTGCTTCATTTATGTTTTTCGTATGATAACATTGACCTATTCTTATAAGTCATTTAATGCACTGTTCACTAATAAATATTTTATGTTATGTGTTATATTTCAGAAGACATTAGTAATATGATATGAAAATCTTGAAGTCAAGAACTGCCGGATACAACTAATATTAACTAGGTTCTTTCAAGGTTCGACAATCGGTTTATAGATTGGATAGGTATATACAGTTTCATTTCTTTGAGTTTAGATATTCATAGCATAAAGAGAGTGTGGATTACACCTAAAACAGTGTAATATCCACAGTCAAACTAAATGCTTAGTTTTGTGGAGCATATAAATAACACAATATATGTAACCTATGATTGTAATAAATAAATAATAATAATAATAACCGTAGGACTCTCAGCTCTGGCTTGCCTTCATTGGCCGTCCAGAGAGGAGACGTTAGAGCTATATGCTCCAGGGGTGGAAGTGAAATATGCATAAGACGCGAGTGGGCACAGTGGCTGGCAACAGCCACTGGGTAGAAAGCGGCGTACACCTCTCGACACCCCTGAGCCGTTCACACCGATGTTGCTCCTGGCCGTCCTTGCGACGGCAGTTTCAGGGGCCCATTTACCGTCCCAATTTTGTAATTCTTTGTTAAACCAGCATGTGTTTCGTTCATTGAGTTAACCATGAATCAAGGTCAACCTGCAATCAGTTGTTACTGCAGAAATGTTTATATTTACTGATATTGGACTAGTTTTCACTGAAAAATGCCTTTATCGGTCCAAAAAAGATTCGTTTTTATTGGGACACTATTTTGAAACCGAGATATCTTTTATAAATATAAAATAAAAGTAGGACTTTTAACTTTTTACTCATTTAACAGGACAACTTTTACACGTATCAGAGAAATATCAAAAATACTCTTAAATGTTCCATGATTGGTACTCGTACAGTATGATTCGTCAGTTTTTAATGGACAATAAACTATTTCAGGTACGGTTACCCATCTCCGATCTACGTGAACGTAGTGCGGGACCCGGTAGAGCGTGTGATCTCGTGGTACTACTACGTGCGGGCGCCGTGGTACTACGTGGAGAGGAAGCGCGCGTTCCCCGATCTGCCGCTGCCAGACCCAGCCTGGTTGAAGAAGGTAACTGTTATTATTAGTTTGTCCGGTAGAGCGTGTGATCTCGTGGTACTACTACGTGCGGGCGCCGTGGTACTACGTGGAGAGGAAGCGCGCGTTCCCCGATCTGCCGCTGCCAGACCCAGCCTGGTTGAAGAAGGTAACTGTTATTATTAGTTTGTCCGGTAGAGTGCGTCATCTCGTGGTACTACTCCGTGTATAATTTAAATAAGCGCTCGCGCTCCCGTACTAAATTAGTACGGAACTGCATATTGGTGACCACGAGCTGACTTATATGCTCCGTCTGGTGGTTGAGGTGGCCTGTGCTTGTAGCACTTACTTAGACTTAAAGTACTTACTTACTTACTTCACCGGCTCAGAGGATGTTGGCCTCCAACACAAGGGAACGCCACTTTGCCTTGTCCTTCACCACATCACGCTAATCGAGTACTCCCAAGGGCGGCCAGGTCTAAAATAGTTTCACTAAAATATTTAATATAACATTTTAAGGATGAGTCACACTAGAACGGGACGGGACGGGGCGGGACGGGACGATCTGTCACGTTCTATAAAAAAACGTCACGTGACATCCGAGGGCTCCGAGCTATCACGTGATTATCTCTATAGAAATTGACAGATTGTCCCGTCCCGTCCATTCCCGTCTCGTCCTAGTGTGAGTCATCCTTTATCAGAGCTATAGAAAAGTCGAACCACCACTTGAGTTAGCCTCGACCAATGTTCTCTATCTTATACCGTTTAGCTAGGAACAAAACTAAAAACGAAATAAAACGAAAAAATATTCAAAACGAAGAAGAGCTACGGAAATAGGTATGCAATGTGTAGAGCCACGAAACCCATCTAGTGTACATATGTGCCATACTATCATTATAAATGAATCTGGGCGCCTGGCAGCTGTTCAGCGGTGGGTGTCACAGTGCATGGGCAACAAAGGGGTTTAATAGTTATTTATTATACAAGGGGGCAAAGTTGTTATTTAACTCTCGGGCTTATATTGAGACTCGAGCAAGCGAAAGATTCCAAAATTGAGCCACGAGCGTAGCGAGCGGTTCAATAACTGGAATCTTGAGCTTTACGAGGGTCTCAAGGCACGAGAGTTGAACAAACTTTGCCGCCGAGTGTAATACAACATTTTTCCCCTCACTTTTGCGAGGAAAATACAGACTGAATACGATTATAAATCTTATCCACATGTAAGTTATCTTGAAGAAACCATCAAAAATCAATTTCAAAATTTGTCATAGAGTAGGTACGCTCCTGGTACTTAGATATTGCCAACAGCTTACCAAGTGCGGGATAAGACATGATCACATGACCAATTTAAGGTGTGGCCTCCAATTGCGCATATTTACTATGGGCATATAGGACTCGCTTATACTGGACTGGTGGTAAGTGATAGGAATTAGATTACTTTGCCCCACATGTGGATAAAATGCGTTTTTCCACGCTAGTTTTAAAGGACAATACAGCGCTTTCCGAGCTAGTGAGGGGAAAAATCAATTTTAGGGTTGTTCTGGGTTTGGTGTGATATAACAATTACGCACCTATTTAATTCAAATATACATACCATTGCCAGACGCTTTCATTGTGGGGAAAGTAGTGCCAGGAAACGTCCAAAGTGCGGTAAAAGTGCCTCATTTATGAGGCCATCTCTTTTATAGAGGTCTGTACTTATACTTTTTCATTAGAGTGGACCTTCAAAATCATGTACGCAAAATTAAATACAGGAGCAAATCACCACGCCAGGCGACGACAACGAGCAACCACCACTCAACAACAACAACCACAAATCAAATATGAGCAACATCACACCCACCACTGAACAGCTGCCAGGCGCCCGAATTAATTATTAATTATATGCACACTGACTAGAGAATGTCGTCGCTCTACTAATCCATAACGCCCCTCTTTGTTTTTGGCACGGTTATTAGTTGACTGAGAAGCGAGTTACGATTACGAACTATAGGTACATTTCTATCCCATCTCTGATTCCTTAGCAAAATTTCAAGCACGCGCGCATAAAACCATTTCTCACGAAATCCTAGAGTGAGCATCAATCAAGCATAGCATACCGGAGAGAATGGCATGCCTGGCGCACCAATAATAATCTTGAGCTTTACGAGGGTCCCCATGCACGAGAGTTGATCAAACTTTGCCGCCGAGTGTAATACAACATTTTTCCCCTCACAATCGCGAGGAAAATAAAGACTACATACAATTACAAATCTTACCCACATGTTGTGTTGGAGAAACCATTCAAAATTCATTTTCAAAATTTGTCATAGACTACGCACCTGGTACTTAAAAATTGCCAACAGCTTACCAAGTGCGGCAGTAAGACTTGACTAATTTAACGTGTGGACTCCGATTGCGCATATTTAGTATGGGCATATAGGACTCACTTATACTGGTCTGTTAAGTGATAGGAATTATAGCAAGGTCAAATTACTTTCCCCACATGTGGATAAAATACGTTTTTCCACGCTAGTTTTAAAGGACAAAACAGCGCTTTCTAAGCTAGTGAGGGGAAAACAAATGTATTAACGTCTATCCCTATGAATTTTTGCAATTTTTGGATGCTTATATCTCAATAACCAATTAAGCTATATTAATGAAATTTGGGGATCTTGTTAGTCTCGGGGGTCTAAATGGATGTATTCAGTACATTTTGAGTAACAAAGGGGTCAAAAGTGCCTCCAGATGGTTCGTGTAAATATACACACTGCAGCTGCGTCGCCTGAACTTGGCTGGACACGCTGACGCGTATCTAGATTGAAATCTTCTCAGGACAACCTAAAGATCAACTGTGCCAAGTGTCAGCGTATAGTCACAAAGTGCAAGGTTCCCATACAACATTGTGCAATACAACCCCAACTATTTTATAACCCTTCTGGACTAGAACAATTAAAACATATTGAGCGTAACACCAGTAACTAGGGTTTTTTACACTGGTCCGCTCAACGACACACTACTATGTTACCCGTACGAATAACATCCGAACGTCCAATAGTGCGACCCTGCTCGATCACCGGGTATCGTTTCGCGGTGAATCGCCACAATCGGTCACGTGCGCGCCCGTTAACAGCCTGCGCTAACGCACACGCAAAAAAACTATAATTCGCAGCGCAGGCGTCAGGAAATGATCGGATCGGTGCGATGGCTAGTTGATCATAGTTTATATTTACCTGGGCCAATCAATAAACAACTGGCTTACGCAGACTACCTCCCATACAAAGTTTAATCCGCCATTGCACCACTCAGGGATGATTTGGCTTATGTTATTATGTAGGTACATGTTCTTCGCTTGTGTTGTGTTAGCGAAACAGTCGAAATGTACTGTTTGACCAAGATTTAGGCATAGGCACATGGTACATAAACACTAGTAAAGTTTCATTGTAAATTAAATAACTTTTTCAGCAAATAGAGTAATCCTATTAGTAGTACAGTCGGTGCCCTCACATAAGTATCCACCCGCGCTACGCGCTTGCATACGTGGGGTGGATACTTATGTGAGGGCACCGACTGTACACTCAAGTATGCACAAAATAAGTATGCATAAAATGTTGTCGATAGCCATTCGATAGCCCATAGAATATTATCAGAAAACCGGAAGTTTCCTGTAGCGGTGATTACAGATCCACAATTTAATTGAATATACCTATATTCAATTTCGATTGAAGCATTGTGGATCAATATTCAAACAATTTGGTTTTCCTTTTTTTTCTAAACGCCGTAGGACGTCCCGTTGTCCCGTTATGCCATCTCGACTTCTGTCACGACTACGATCGTGATGCGCTACTTGACTGCACGGACAATCGATGAGCACGATCGGGGCGATGCGCTTTGATCTAGATGTCTTTAAATTGTTTTGAGAATGAATGAGAACTTCGTTTATCACGCTGCTGTCTAATTGATTTGATTGATATCGAGTCACCAAGTTTAGGGTAGTGGGTCGAGCTGTAGCACTGAAGCGAAACAAAGTGCGAAAAAAACTGAGGCGTAGAAATAACATGACTTAGCTTGCAATCTAACATCATCAATTTAATTAAAATCAATCTAATTGGCTATGTTCGAAGCTATGACAGCGTATGACCGAAGAACTAGGTAAACTTGGAGAACAGCATTTTCTACGATTTAATGGCTGTAACTCTCAGATAACTAATCTAAGTTTATAAAGTTTTTTTTTTTAATGCAACAACATTACGGTATTTGGAAATAGACGCGTACTGCACGGTTATCAAGTTTACATAATTAAAACTGTACTAAACATGTGTGAATCAAATTAAACGCATGTTACGTTACAATACGTAGGAGGACAAGTAGACAGCAATCATTATAATGTTTACTGGCAGATGTCGGGCGGAGGTTTAGTGAGAGGAAAAAATAAATTAAAATAATCAATTTAGTTTAGGAGCGGGAATGCTACCTAATACTGCGTTCATTATTCGGGTCGCGCGTGTTGCACCGAGTGATGTGGTGGTCTTAGGAATATTGCCAAGTTGGTTTATTACAAATATTCTAACATGTATACTTAATTATTCCAGTTGTAATATTTTAAAGCACCCGTCGACTATTAAATCTCAATAATAAATAATATTATTATTAGATGTCTGCAAAATTCAATCAATGAATATGATAGTGGGTACGTTTCAGTTTTAGTGGAATTCTATACCATAAAATGTATACTAACAAGTATAAGTAGAGTTTGACTTTAGTAAATCTCATAAAAAACATAGAGTTGATAATTAAATAGAAAAAAAACAGCGATTTCGTATGATTATTAAAGATTTCCTTAAGGAATAATGTTTATCTCGCATAAGAAACATTTCTGGAATCAGAGGTACAGAAATAACTGGTGCCACAGACATCACTGCATATGCGGTTATACATAAGTACTTAGACATAAATCGTAATTGTGTCCCTCCAGTCAAATTATCTTACGGCGTAACGTGTGGTCGTGCCCCTAATTGTAAAACGGTACCAGAATGGGCACTAACAACCCGACCAACACCCTTACCATCATTTTACCGTGGCCGTAACTCGATTCAAGTTTAGCATAATTTTCTGATTTGTCCGAATATTTGGTTACAGTTCAAAGTTCAAACCTAACTTAACCCACTTATTAATATGCCGATATATTTTCGGACAAAATAGTATTTAAAATATCTTGCATTACGCCAAATTATGTCTGATGCTAAGTTATGACAATAGCGTTTCGGACAAAAAAGTTATGCTAAATAGACGGAACCCGTTAAGAAAGTAGATTTAACTTATTTGACAAGAGAGAGTTAACGAGAGGAAAGTGAGTAAGTGTGATTCGTTAATGTAGATTAGCGCTTGCGAGCCTAGAGACTGCTGAAAGTTACTTGAAAACCTAGTAGCCCTTCTCTTAGGTACTTACCTAAGTACTTCGCTGAGTCAGCGACCCAAGTGGAGCCTCCGACTTCGCCATTCGTTCCTATCCTGCTTAGTTCTTCTCTCTCGTTTGGTTAATAGTGCGAGAGAGATGTGCTACGAGTGAGTAAGCGCAGTCACTATCGAACACGGCCGCGGTTAACTCACGCCACTCATGGTAAGGGAACAGTGCCCGCAGCGACCGCTGACAGCTCACACTATCCTGTTATGGAAATTAATGATATCGACAATTATGCGCTGCAGATTTTCCCTGTTAATTATTCTATTGTTAAACGGCCTCACAATAGAGTTTGTGTGCTCAGACGCCACAAGTCTTAGGGGGTCGCCACACTTGTCGACGCAATAGCGCGTATGGCAGTCGCAGTCGCATTCGCATTTCGTTTGGATGTTTAGGTCATGTTTAGGTATTAGGTAAGTAATTGAATCCGTTTTAAATATAGTTCGCGCATTCAGCTATCGTTTTGGATCAAATTTTGCTATTTGTTCCACAGAACAATATTTTTTTTAAGTAGTTAAGTTTGATATAAGACAAGAAATAGATCTTTTTCCTAACGTTTTCCCGGCTTATGACACGGCTCATGTCCGCTTTGGCAACGAATCCCAAGATTTGGCGTTGGTACTCGTTTTTACGAGAGCGACTGCCATCTGACCTTCCAACTCAGAGGGAAAACTAGGCCATGGGATTAGTCCGGTTTCCTCACGATGTTTTCCTTCACCGAAAAGCAATTGCTAAATATCAAATGATATTTCGTACGTAAGTTCCGAATAACTCATTGGTACAGTCACCTGCAATAGTATATGACGCTATGAAGGCAAAAAGATGTGACACGCTCTTATGGCGGTACAAACAAGAATGTGTCAGATTATTTTGCAGCCTTCATATAGTCCTATACTATTGCAGGTCACTGTATGAACCGTCAGGATTTGAACCCGCGACCTTCGTTTTAAAAGTCGCACACTCTTTACCGTTGGGCCGTTGGTTTGTCGGTTCATACGACAATAAATATATATCGACATAAAATGTATTATTATGCAGGTATCTGAGCTAGGTTAAAGTACATTTATGTGATCGTTTTTAGCAAAAGGTATAACTTTGTCGATCGTTGATAAAGGTCATTATCTAAACGAATCTTCATGGCATTAAGGGCCTAATCGACTAGCGGCAAAGTGGTACATCTTACTAAACACGATCACATACGATACGATTGCGATACGATACGAAACGATTGCCTGGCGATTGGATTAGGTACAAGAATAAAAGAAATAAGATTTTTTTCGGCATATTTTACTGATTTTGTTTTTATTTTATTATATTGGCAGTAACTGTAATATTAAGCTAATATTTCAGTTATTATTAATACAGTAAGAATATTATGGTGAAATTCGAAATAAATAAGGAAATTTTCTATTATTAACTCATAGTAGGTATAAGAACATATGTACAAAGTATAAACAAATATCAGTCTGAAAATGTGTAACGCGTCGTTACGTGTGACGACACCCTTAGTCATTTTAACGAGCTACTTCGTAGCGAACGAACATATAAAAAATAAATTAGTTTACCACCAGCAAAAAGCCTAACGTTTTAATTGGAAATTTAAATGATGCTGTTTTTTTGTATTTGCCGATATGCAAACTCCATAAAGCAGAATATTTGCATAATTGTGTTTCTACAACAATGGTTTACGTACGTTTAACTGTGTGGAATAAGGATCTTTATCTAATAACAGCCAATCGCCTCTGGGAGCGGTTCTAAGTTGCGATATATTAAGACAAGTTGTGTACTTATTTTAACTATAAAACTCTCGTGATACTCGAACGTAATAAATAATATTTAACACGGGTCACTCACGTAATCGCACACGACTTGCCTCGGTCGCGGATGGTCGCTCCTGATGACGATCTTCGTAAAGTTCGAAACAATTGCGTGAGTGGCCCGTTTTAACTGTTATTTAATAATTGTGTAGGACTTACTTCGACACCTGATTCACAAATGACTTAGGCTGCAATAAGGATAATTAATAACCGTTAAAATATTAAACTATTTATACAATAGATCTTTATAAATGTTGCCAAGCAATCTTAAACTGGCATCTACCAGTGCAGCAGTGTAGTTCTACCACTTTTAACTCTAACTAGTAGTACTAAGGCGCATACGAGGGATATGGTGGAGAAATTTGTGGCCACGAGCGTGGTCTCGGTAGCTCAGTTGGCAGAGCGGTGGGCTGTGACTGTGGCCCACAGTCGCGGGTTGGAGTCCCGCTCGGTGTCATGTTTTTGTCCACTTTTGCTTTCTTTCTGAGAAATTTAGTATCGTTCACAGACGTTTCTGCTTAATTAAAAAATAATAGTCTAACTAGTATACCTGTGATCTGTAGACTTCGCCAGTGAGCGGGAGCAGGATAGCAAGGCAGTGGGACAGTGAGGCAGCTATAGAGCGAAACCATTTTTATTACTTAAGCTTAAATGGAGATACTTCTTGATCAACTATAAAATTCTTGTTACCAACAGGGCTAAGATGCTTAGCGGATAGCGTGATATTTGCTGGATAAGACCACTGTTTGTCAGCATTTTATGATAATTTCTGATACCTATACATTTGACAGGAATCACGGTCGCGGTAGCCGTGTAGCTTGTCTGTTCAACAAAATATAGCATTATCAGATGACATCCGTAGATACTTGGGTCTGCTGTTTTTGCAGTCTGTCATCACACCACCATTATTTACGTGCTGCGTTGTATTTTCAGGATTTCGAGACATGCGTGCTGAGTGGAGACCGAGAGTGCCGCTACATGGAGGGCGAGACGCACGAAGGTATCGGAGATCACCGCCGGCAGACGCTGTTCTTCTGCGGACATGAACCTCAGTGCACGTAAGTACTTATTCGTGACTGCCTCCAGCTGAAACCAGCGATTCCAGCTGATTTAAACAGTTAGGAAGACCACGAGTGCTGCAACATGACGGAAAAGGTGCACAAAGGCATCGGAGGCCATAGCACGCCAGTAATTCGAAACTCCGATACAATATGTAGCTAGAGTCAAACTACGTGATCTCTTCGAAGCAAATGAACTGTCAAACATTTAAAGTATCATTTTAAACGTCAAACTTTTATGAAATTATGACGTTTACTTAACACTTTCACAGCCTGTGCTATTGAAATCTACGCAAACTTAGCTTAGTCCGACTCTAGGACGCAGGTCGTCACGGTGTCACAGCAAATCAAAAATGAACCAATATTAGACCGTAACTGTATTGTTATTGGTACCGTTAAAGGATGACTCTACACTACAACTGGCCGGGTCGTGACCGGGTCGGGCGATCTGTCAGTTTCTATAGGAAACGTCAGGTAAATGATAAAATGATAAATGATAAATATCTTTATTTTTCAATTTAGGCACATTACAATGCACTTATGAACGTCAAAAAAAAAAGCTACTACCGGTTCTATCCCTACACCACAGCCCGAGAAGATTATTACCGGCAAGAAACTCGGCGGGACTTATTTTTTCAAAAGAAATTACAAAAGTAGTAAAACTATTTACAATATGTGGTTCTACAAGAAACCATATCAAAAGAAAATAGTGAAACAGAAAGACAAAAAAAAGTTTTTTTTTTTTTATACTACGACGGTGACAAACAAGCATACGGCCCGCCTGATGGTAAGCGGTCACCGTAGCCTATGGACGCCTGCAACTCCAGGGGTGTTACATGCGCGTTGCCGACCCTTTAAAAACTTTAACACTCCTTTTTTGAACAAAAAAAAAGAAGAAAGAAGAAACAAAATTAAACAAAATTAAACGTTTTTACACGATATACACAACATTTGATATGATTTCTTTCGTGAACTGTGTCCTTCACTCTATAAGCAGTACATTCAATTTAATTTTTTGTTGATTTCCTTAGTTTCTGGTATAGACCATGCATGTTTGTCTGTTAAATAGTCCTCTACTGTGTAATAAGCCTTCGACATCAAAGATTTTTTCAAATAATTCTTAAGAGCGGGACCTCCGAGGGCTCCGAGCTATCACGTGATTCTTTCTATGGAAATTGACAGATCGTCCCTTCCCGCCCCGCCCCGTCCCGTTCTAGTGTGAGTCATCCTTTATGCGGAAAGAGCAGAGACGTGGTATGTTAAGGAACTACTGAACTACGACCTATTCTAACCAAAAGACGGTATTTTTGTCCAAATATGTCTATCCTATATTAATATAACAAAATCGATAAAAAATCCCTTCGGCACTTCCATCTGCCACGCTTGAAAGCATATTTGAATTTGATGTACATATTTCTTGATATAGAGTTCTATATTTTTTTTCTATTAAACAACACTATGTAGAACATTATGAAGAAGCGCTGGACCATGTCGCTTAACGAGTTAACGACCGACGACGCATAAAAAGCTCCATGACATTCTATTAGCGCCGCAAAAACCACCGGACGCAACACTGCTCGGACTTTTTACTTATCACGGCCACAGTTCATTAAACATTCTTAAACCTTATTACAATGGGATTAGGGCTACCATTAGTTAGTTTCGTGTGTTGTTGTTAATGCACCTCTAAATAAAAGTAATCTAGAGGTATAAAGTACCTCTAGATTTGCAATTTCCAAAATTTGTCACGTTAAGGCCATTTCAGATAGAAATCAGCTTTGGTTGTGTTTTGTTTTTATCGTGAATGTGCACTTTTGGTATAACAAGTATACATTGCGATGAGAGTTTTTTTGCTAATAATTTAAATTTAAAGCATGAAATTTAAAACCTTACTTGATCATTAGCTTGATATACAAAACACCTACCTACAATTACATTTTTGGTGGCCAGGCCCTTGAAGAAATGTCTTTGGAAACAGATGAAGAAGCGACATCTATCTTCTAAGGCAAATCCTAGTTATTCCAATATAAGCGTTAAGTTTCCTAGTGATGACTAGGAAACTTAACGCTCACTCAGATCGTCAGCCTAGTATTTCGCACACCTATCTGATTAGTACCTCTGCCTACGTTCAAAACTTAAATCCGCGATTTTTTTAAAGTATGACATGTCGTGTTTAATTATATTTACAATGGTCCCTCTGTTAATGGTGCAATCTCTATAAAATTCAGTTCTAATAATAGTTGTGTTGAATGTTCCAGGCCGTTTAACAGTGTGGAGGCGCTGCAGCGCGCGAAGCGAGTGGTGGAGGAGCAGTATGCGGTGGTCGGTGTTCTCGAAGATATGAACTCCACACTGTTGGCTCTCGAGCGATACATCCCACGGTTCTTTAACGGCGCATCGAAGCTCTACTGGGGTAAGTAAACTGTCCCAAGCCGTTTAATAGCGTGACGAAGCGAATGGTGGAAGAACAGTATGCGGTGGTCGGTGTTCTCGGAGATATGAACTCCACACTGTTGGCTCTTGAGCGATTCATGGCTGGCAATGGCATAGCACATTTCTAAGTAAAAAAAAATATTTCTGATAAAAGCCTCTATAAAACTTAGGGAGAGTAGTTTTGCAGAATAATTACTTACATATCTTATTATAATATGTTGATGAATATATTGTAAGAAATAAACGCCTGTTAGATACGCATAGATGTGTTTTTTAACAGACTTTGCTAATACATTAGCAAAGTGTTAAATCGGGGTAGGTTCAAGAACGCCTGACTTTTCAATGCGGCAATCTCATTCTATTTGGAAACTGTTTCGTTTTCCATCCAATCGTGCAGTCTTGTTGTAATTTGTATTTGGTACTGTGTATTCATTTTGATACTTATTGTATTTAGTACAAATATAACTAGTTGCCTTACTTAGTATGTAATAGGTACTTACCATCTGACCTGGCTTACAAAAGTGTACCTTACCTGCTGTACCAAAACTGTTATTATGTAGCACTTTCGAGATCACCTCGATGCCCGACATACTTGTTGAACCTATCTAAGAACCACCACCATAAAAAAACCGCACTCGTATCGGTTAGTCGATTTAGAGTGACTGTACCTACCAAAGATAGAGGAGGTCACACTGGATGCGATTCCCACTGCACTCCGGCTGAGTGAGACATCGCTATGCCCGTGTATTATTCTCCTTGTGTGTAACCTTTAAGTATTTGACTTGTGATAAATGGGATTCTCATATGACTACAGTGCACCTAACTACCACGGCATCGAAATGTGATTATAATATAATTCCTTAGTTCTTAAGTTCTGTCTACTGTACCTTTAATGACGTGTAAAATATAACTTTTATCAATAAAGATCTGAAATCTGAAATCTTGCACATCGTCGTGTGGTGGGAATCGCTTTCAGTGTGACATCCGCCATAAACTGACATACGGATAGGAACTTACACAGACATACAGACACATGTCAAAATTTTTCCCTCGGAGAGTTAATGAATTAAAGTTCGCATTCTTTTATGATATAAACGGACTTCCGGTTGATACCTACTCATGATGGCGAGGATGTCTCTGGAATATTTTTTTGTTATTTGTCTACTAAACGTTGTATAATGTGTAATATTAATAGCTTATTATGTAGAGAACTAACGAAGAAGCGTGCAGCTAATGAAGTTTAGATTACCTAATCCTGAAACGCGTTTAACCATTCTCTAGTCTTACTCGGTAGTCCCGGGATCTCTGCCCCCGGACGCTATGTAACGTTTAGCTATACATTTCACAATTTAGCGAGGCAAGCTAACTAACTAAGTCACCCAAGTAGCAATATACTATACCTACAATACGATACGATACGATACGATACGATATTATACTCATATTTTGATACACTTGACATTCGCAAAATTGGCGAACTCTCGGACAGAATGCCATTATTTAAAAGAAGATACAGGGGTTCACATGTCCCTTTCCCTAATTGAACCTACGGCCGACAATATAAATAACACTTACTTAGTTAACTCTAAAATAATGTATTAATATGAGCATTTCATTGCAGAGGAACTAAGCACGTTCAACCGCATCAACCGCAACGCTTTCAAGCCACCAGTCTCCGAAGCAGTCAAGAACATGGTCCGCGCCAACTTCACCCGCGAAATCGAGTTCTACGAGTTCTGCAAACAGCGTCTCCATATGCAGCTAAAGGCGTTAAGAGAACCCGGTGTAACGCTGCCGGTGTCACAGCGAGTGAAGCGACGGGCGATGAAGAGGTTCAGGCGAGTGTAGCGACTATAAGCTGGCCAGAGTTCACAAGTGCTATAAGAGTTGTATAAGGCATTTGTACAAAATGGCCAATAGACATTCTTGTGTTGTGGTACTGTTGGAGCAATGTAAACGCTTATAACTATGAAAACTGAAGTGTGTCCATATTGTTGTTTGTAGACTTTGTTGCCCTATATAGTTCACGCACGCACACTCGTTGCTAGTGGACTACTTTGCAAACTAAGCCCATTAACAAGCACTTTGCGCCAGTAAACAGGAGGTCCTGTGCTGCCCTCGGCAGATAACGCACACTCCCTATACCTACCTACTTAGTTTGTTTGGAATATACTAGTATATTAAATCCTAGTAAAGCTCACGTTTCCCTTCTTGGTTGGAACCTAACTTGGAGTCACTCCCCAAGGAGTTGAAAGTTTTGATGACTTCCAAACCGACGAAGTATGGAATGCGAGCTAGTTTGATGTTTAGTTTCAACGCAGAGACTACACTACTAACTACACTACTAATTTACTCAAAATTCTCAGAGACAAAGGAAAAGTGGAAAAATTACTCGAACCCACTACTCTTGGACACCAGCCCATCACTCTGCTAACAGAGCTACCGAGTTTGGGGGTACAATGACCACTTAATCCTTTAAAAAATATTTATTCGCTGTCCAAATCTAGTATTTAATTAGTATAGAAAACGTTATCTAGTTAGTTATATATGTCATAAATCGAGCCGTGCGGCTTGCCTATGGCATGGCATGCTCGGCCGTTGCAATATATTTGTTTCCTATATAAGTTGGATGGTAAAATTAGTCGGTATTATTTTGCAATTGTTCACATAATTCCTTTCTCGTAGGAGCAATACAACTAATATTGTAATCTTGTTTGGGAACAAATACCTACAATAAGCATCAACACAAACAATATCTGTTTTGTTATTGTTTACAAGTTTGCTTTATTTAAAAATGAGATTCTGTTACTAAGAAAGAGGTATTTGATCCCGATAAGTAAATTAATTAAAATCGTCAGTTGAATGTGACGTATTCAAGCAATAGGTATCTCACTGTCTGTGGTTGATAAGGTTAATTTTTCAATTAAATCTTTATGGCAGCCGAGCTTTATCGACTATTGATAAGTCCCTTCTCTATGCGTGAAAACACCGCCGATACTGTTTGTAGGTACTTATAGAAATAATTGGATGGTTCTATTTATATTAGACTCGTTAATAATAATGTTTTGTACTTCACTATCATCCAAGCATTGTGATATATTTTGCCTTCGTGTAAATATAATAAGTTGGCTTAGTAAATAATTATATGAATGAATGCCTATAGACTTGTACGCAGATAGGTAAGGAATAAGTAACGTTTTAACTTGTAAGCTAAACAATTTTAAGTTAAATGGAATTAATTGTACAGTTCTAATACTATGTAGTGTCATTTATAGATGACGATAGTTAAGAAATAATGTTTTATTTATTTCTGACTTAAGATACGTACTTATTAAATTTATAAACGAATATTGCCTTTTGATTTATCTATGATATAATCTGACCAGCAAACGATCGCAGTAACAGTAGGACAAAAAACTATATCCATCCCTTTTTTTGGGGTGGTAATACTAGCGTAAGAAAAAGACAGTATGATGCTCTCTAACCTTCTGGTACTGCGTTCGATTGCTTGTCAGACTATATCTATCACCGGTCACAGGTTTAATTAGGGTAACGGACAGGGACTTCACTTATCCTTTCTCTTTTCTGTCGACGAAATTATTCAGATAGTCGGGAGTAAAATAAACACCATAATAAAGATATTATGCACATTAATTTATTATGTTGATATTTATTAATAAAACAAGTGTCAAATAATAATAATTCATTAGATGGCATTTTATTGTAGATTTAGTTAAATTCATATGGCCACATATAAAAGAATTCAGGTACATATACACATAAAGAAAGGTCTAATAAATAGTATGATATTGCTTACAATTAATAATAATTTAATTTAGTACTCCTATAACGTTCGTTGGTTAAAATCTCAAAACCGAATCAACGACTAATATCAGTTCTTTATAGGAAAATATGTCATGTCTGCGTGGCTATACAAAAATATAAAATATCCAGTTCATAACATTATGTAAATAAGTATAAAACAGTTCACATAATCCTCGTAGTTACCTAGCATTGCTTGATGATCGTAATACGTGACTTAACTAGTACTCAGACATACTCGTTACGCTAATATTAATATAAACTATACAACGATCTAACAGGGGTGAGATTATTGTGTCACCACAGATATATAATCTTAGATAATAAACAGTATTACCAAATATCTACAGTTCAATAAGACAGAGTGAATATTTAAATCTTTCTAACTACGTGACGCTTCCGCTCAATTCGACATAGGTAGATCTATTATATAAGGCTTACAGTTTGTATAAATGTATTAAAATATTACAGCATTCACAATGATCTCTCTAACAGGACACTCCTGCCCTGAACCGCTCTCCAGTTCCACTATTCCTACAATTTATTGTCCCCCGGGACACTATATACTGTTACAAGTACAAAACAAAGGGATTCGATAAAATATACATTAACTCGAAAAGTCGTTACTGCAAATGGCACTCGGTACGAGTCGCGCACTCGTCGCTTTAATATCTACACCTACGCTAAAATGTATCACAATAACGCTTAACAGCTCAAAGCCTCAATGATTTAGGACGCCGCTGAGTACCGCCTAGGAACTGACCGCAGTTGGAACAGGCACAGGAATGTGACTAGTGAGGAGCGCTCCTCGAACTCGGGCCCTGTCGCCTCCGCCTCGGGCGCGCGCCGCCCGGCATCGGCACCGACGTTATCCCGCGCGTCGCTCGCCGCGGCGTCAGTAGAACGACGGGTGCCACTCCACCTGCGGGTGCAGCGGCGTGCTCTGCGGCGACGACGACGGCACCGCCGGCGCCAGCGCGCCCAACGCCAGGCAGTCGAAGCAGTAGTTCGCTCCGCAGTTGTTGTCCCAGAACTGCTGCCCCTTGCATTGGAAGCGTACCGCCAGCTCGAGGCGCTGCCCGGACGATATGCACGGCGCGTATAGCACGAACTGAAAGCGGTCCGAGAACCCGTCACACGAGCCTTGAACATAATTTGCCTGCAGATCCGTATACGTTTTCCATCTATTCATCGTATACCGCACGTGCACTGTTTTGTTGAAGTCCAGATTTCGTACGCGGACGGAGCCGCAGATTGTCACGTGGACTCCGTCACATACACGGGCACTTTCCAAACATACGTTCTGTATTTCTAGCTTATCGGTGACGTCGCGCGGCAGGACGAACAGTGGCACGAGCGTGAGCGCGCCGAGCCGCGGCGGAGGCCGCGCCGGCGGCGAGCTTGCCACGTCGCATCCCGTCAGGTCGTCGTACGCCGACTTTGGAATGACAGGAATCTCGTCCATAAATGTTTTGACGTCCGCTAAATCGAGGCCTAAAACGTCGGCAAAGCGGACAATCTTCTTACGTCCCGGTGTACCCGGTGGTGTTTTGCCGGTTTTAAGAGACGAGCATCGTCGAACCCTCTGAGGTCTGTCGTTTGTATCCTCGTGCTCCTCCTCCTCATCATTTGTTTCTACGCTAAGAAGTAATGGCTCAATTTCTGGGGCGGGGGATAATTCTTTATCATCGGGAACTTCACTGGTCACTATTTCTAAGCTTCCACTTTTTTCTACATCCATGTGATTTTCATTGATTTCTTTATTGTTTTCTAGCACTATTTCTTCTTCAATAGGCTCGACTTCCGTAAGAGATAAAGTTTCTAAAACTGTCGAGACATCGTTTGCTGGTCGTTTTTCATTCGAGAATACTTCATCGACGCATTCGGACGGTTCGCTTTTTGCAGATTCAAATTCCGAATCACTGTCTATGGTCGTACTGTTAAGTATGGGAAGACTAAGCCTGTCTGTTTCCAATGTGGAGGGCCTGGCGATGCAATCGATTTCATCGTAACTGTTGTGTCGCGCACAGCCCTCGAATGTGATTGGAGAAAACAGTTTTTTATCGGGAGTTACATTTTCACGCGCAGACGGTTGTACTTTTATGGGAGACCCCTCTGTATAAAATGCTGTCGAGAATTTGAATCCGTTCCGTTTTTTTTCTGGCAGCATTAATTTGGTCTGTTCCATGGGCTCCGGTTCGCCGTCGACATCGTAGAAAGGGGGTTCGTCGTCGGTGGGTGAGCGGTCGTTGAAGGGCGGGGCGAATTCGTCGACGGGGCTGGAGGGGCTCTCGCATTCTAGCTCGAAGTCATAGAATGTGTCGAGGTCACGCTGGCCTGGGTTGGGGTGTCGATGAGGTGCGCCGTTTTCTTTGGCGAGCCAGCTGCTCTCGTCAGCGTCGTGCGCGCCGAGGTTGCGCAGGCGCGAGTGCAGGTCACGCGCGAACGCCGCGGCGCGCCCGCGACACGACATCGGCAGCAGCGACGTCAGACCGCACTGCGAGCCCGCGTGCTCACCGTTCATCTGAGTCTGAAACGAACAAACGACAACGTTATTTAACTGCGAACAACTACTTAAACTATTTTTACAGCAGATTGGGCTTACTTTGGATTTTGGAAATAGCAATATGTAAAAGATAAATGTTATGAACAATATAAAATCTTGTAACTTTTCTTTTGACTGAATCATGCTCAGGACTTCAACGTCGCTTTCTTGAGAACAGATAATAAATGTTTTATTTCTACTTCTTAGACATGTATAAATTTAGCACTAAAGTTACTCTACAATGCAGGCGCCTTATTTGTTCGGCTGTGCGGTCGTGTCGTTGCAAACTCAGGCGACTTAGACAATTGCGAGCGTCCGTGCCAAAACATAAATAAACGCCTGCAGATAAGACAGGAAATACGCGATAGTTACTATACTCTTGCAGATCTGTCGGCCATTATCGTGTAGATGGCGTAGCCTGCCTACGCTAAACCAACACAGCCGTAGCGGATTAGTGCTACGACAGGCTTACTAACCTCAAGCTTGTACAATGGCACATTCAGGATTGCAAAATACGATGCCAATTTTAATGCATTTAGTCACCTAAACGTATTGAATTCAAATTATCATATTTTACAATGAACCTATTCAGAATTATATATCTGCTTGTTTTTTATTAAAAGGTACCAGTTTGTCGGTTGTTTATAAGGTTCATTTCTATAAGAATCTTTATGGTCTTATCAGCAATCGACAAAGTGGTACCTTTTACTAATCAGTCGCAAATAATGATACTAGTTTTATTTTAATATCAAACCGCGACCAAACGCGTCACGCACTGATATCAAATTTCTACAACGTTCTACGTTTTTAAATACGTCTCTAGATCGATGACAAACCGCGAAAATGATATAATCAGCGTAGTAAGATCCGACAACTATGGCGCAAAAGTTGAATGTCAAGAGTGAACGACCTCGATAAGATAACGAAATTACACAGCTATGCTATATTCAGCTGAAGTGTGCAACTGGCGAGCACGGCAAATATACACTGTGATTAAGATAGCTCGTCATGAACACTCATTATACAAAAATAACATTCTACAGTATAATCGTGCGATTAAATTTTGAACATGACTCGGATCACGTATCTCAAAACAAGCGGGCACTGGGCAGTATCTTAATTTTAAGTACCTATTCAATTTACAGCGTTCCTCTTACAATCATGAGCACTTATCGATTTATATTGGCATAAGTGACGCATAGGGGAGATTATAATTCAATCTACTACTTATTGGAACCTAATGTTTTGTTGTCATGTCCTTCTTTGTTTTTCTATATATCATCAATTTCTGACTTAGGTACTCCCTGTTCGCAAAAGTAATTGAGCGCTACAAATATGTATTTGTATTTATTTTTCGATGTATATTTTTTGTTGTGAATCAATTGTTTAAACTTCCACGATTCTCCCACATTATAGATAAATAAAATAGTAAATTTGTAATATTTTATAACTTAATAAGATGAAGCGTAAGCACTTGAAACTATTATTAATCTGTTTACTATCGATTTTCCCACAATTAAGGTCATCGTTTGCGTATTCGCCCTGCAGAATTGGTCTGATGGCTGGTCGTTTACAAATCGACGAACCCATCAGATCTAGGTCGTCGCTATGACCTAACCTAACTTTACACCAACGCTACCGCTGGATACCTAGCTGACTAAGGTCATATTTCCAAATATTCAGGCGCCCTAAGCGTCCGGCTGAATGCTTTAATCATAATATAATGCTTTATTCTATACTTGCACAAATTTGACACTTTGACAATCGTTGCACAAGCAATCATGTGCGTTAAGACGGCAAAACGGCCACAAACCGTTTGCGCGTACAAATCACTGCGTGTAGCCGGGCCTCAAGATGACCGCTCTCTTTTATAGCCTGACACCATGACTGTCACGTCAAACAAATAGGTACTTGTTTACGTAACGTTTTACGCTCAGTTTCATTGGGAAGTATATAGAGCCGGCATGATTTCCATCATCCCGCATACAGATATAGTGATAAATCAAATCCCGGCCATACGAGTACATATACGTTCGGGCATATTTGCCGGATCTGTCAATGAATGTATGGGAAATTTGTCTGGCGGATGCCCGGCGGACATACCTACTATGGAGATCTGACGGATTGCCCGAACGTATATGGCCGGCAAAACTCAAACAACGTACCCTAATTGTCTACATATACGTATGAAAATCTCCCGCACCCCGCACAAGTACATGGCTCGCGTCGCATCCGGGTCTCCCTCGACATCCCTAATATGGTTTGTCCTAAAGTCACTTGCCGTAACTGTTTTGTCTTAGTGATCATAATCCCTCCTAACGACTAATTGTCCTTACTATTATTTGCCATAAACGAATTATTGCCCAAAAACGACTTCACATAAAACGGAATCGCTGTGAGAAAAGTCAGTTAGGTTAGGTTAGAACTGTAACCTCACACTAAGAAAAGTAGGTTAAAACGATGATAGAGTAAACAATATTAGGGCATATGAGTTTAGCACAAATGATTATTCTGTCAAACAGTCTTAGAGAATGCAAAAATAGGATAAAAACTTTAGGAATTCCGATATACGAGTAGATTCTTCGCATCCACGTACTTATGCGGGGGTCGGGGGACTAAAGCAACTGAGCCTTAAGTACCAAAGCGGGACACAGAACTTCAGCACAACCATCCTATACATGCAGTAGTAGAGTCCGACTAAGCTAAGTTTCATCGATTTTAATAGCACAGACTGTGAAAGTGTTAAGTAAACGTCGCCATTTCATAAAAGCTTGACGTTTCAAATATCACTTGCGCAGTCTCTGATATCAAAATCGATGCAAACCTAGTTTGACAACTGTTTGGAGTTGGCCCCTTAAAAGATGAAATAACTGTGTAATAAATAAAAGCAATAGATAAAGAGAAAAAAAGATCGCGAAAACAAAGTCATTGCTAGGTCAGACATTTTTAGGCTATAGATACGTGTTTGTTGTTTGAACTAAGGAAGTGTACGAGTATTTCTCCATCCTGCGTGTGGTTTCGTGTATCTAAAACACAGACTACACTGACACCACATTATGAAGCGTCTCCAAAGAGAATGAGGTCACCACACATATTATGCACAGTGATACTAGTAAATTTCTACTATTATATGAGCCTAACCGACTACCACCCTACACCATGCTATACTATAATAGTTTGACCCCTAAAACACAATAATTTTACATAATTTTTATTTTAAACATGGGTGCCTTCAATAAGCGGTCGCTCTTTCATACTAATTAGTTAGTACAGGAGCTTTACCATATGACGTGACGTCTTAACCCGATTCAGTTGACGACTTAAACTGAGTCGCTTCCATAAAACTGAGCCTTACGCTCTGTATGTTAAGTACCTAGCTGAGGTGGTGTGTAATCCAAAGGCAATCATTCTACAGTCAATCTTACAACAGTCATCTCGCTATCTCGTGTGAGTTCTAACCTATGGACATAATTTTCATTGGTCGATCGTACATTTTTTGTTTGTTTTTTTAATTTTTTATTGCTATCTCGTAAAGTAATGACGTCCATCGTTTTACAGCGGCAAACAAATTTATCGTTGCCTCCTTCAAAATTGAACTAAATTAGCCGAGTGAAATTAAATTGGCGCCAATATCACATGTCGGGTCCACGCAAAACGGTCTCATGATTATTATGGAATCTACGCGGTGCTTGTTTAGCTCCCTGATGGAAGTCACAAGTGCAGGGGCGTCAATTAGATCCAAACCTACTACAATTAGTCACCTCAAGTATGGCGCGCTGCCAAAAACAAGCGAACGCGACGTCACATCAAGCGGAGATCACAAAATAATCTAGACGCTATGAATAGGGCAGGGCCGGTCCCGTGATGCTGCCTCGAGTCATACGCTGGCCTATTATCCAATCAGAGCGCGGTCACCGCTCCGAGCCTTCAGTGCTCGCTCGTTATCGAACATAAATAATAAAGGAGCGTCTTCAATATATTATTACCGAGCAAAGGGATGGTCTTGGACGCAGACAGAAGCCGTTTATCAACACTGACGAGACGTCGAATCGAGAGTGTTCTTATTTAACACATACAAGGAATATAGATAGGTACTTCAAGACCGCAACGATTGAGAGGTTTTTGCTTTTACATAAGGTAGAGGTACTAGTGCTCGGTCGGCGCTAGACTAGTATTCGACATGGGCATTTTATGTCAAGTACATTTGAACAACGAAGATATTTCTATCCCAAAATAGAATTCTACGACACCCACGAAATGGTGGTGAAATTGTTAACCCTTCACCCCACGGGTATTATAACAGTGTAGTTTATGATTAAATGCTACAACGGTGACTTGACGAACGTCTCTGGAATGTTCAAAAATATCCGGTGAATCTTGACGTCATTGTCTGTGCAATGACGTACGATTAGTTCAGTTTTATTACATTTCAGATATCCTGCACGCTTCGCTTTTAGCGTTTATGCCGAAACGATGGCTATTCAGAAACTCATGGAGATTATACCGACATCTAAACACAGGCTACAGTATCCCTAGCACAAGATTACTGCGACGATATCTCCCGGTCGAGATAGACACCTGTCATTTTCTAACTTTTCGGATTAGACAATTGCCGGCCATATACATTCGGACATATCTATCAGCCGGATTTGTCAATAAATGTATGAGAAATTAGTCTGGCGGATGCCGACATACCCACTATTCCCAGCTAAATACGTTCGGGAAATCATTCGGATTTCCATAGTGGGTATCCCGGGCATCTGCCAGACAAATTTCCCATACATTTATTGGCAGATCCGGCGAATATGCCCGAACGTATATGGACGGCATATGGAGATCTGTCGGATTACCCGAACGTATATGGCCGGCAATAGTGGGTATGTCCGCCGGGCATCCGCCAGACAAATTCTGGCGAATCTTACGGATGGCCGGCAAATGACAGGTGTCTTTCTCGACCGCGAGATACCGTCGCAGCGCAGCACTCTTGTGTTAGGCCCACTACAATGTGCAATAGAATTTCCATTTATCCACTATCTGCTGACATTATAGATATTATTCGTATTTTGTCCACTGCCGATTGTTCCAGCCAATGGTATGCCAGCACCAGCAGTTGTACTATAAACAACCTGATCACGTTGCTTTGTTGTCCAATAACGACGCCACCGACGACAACAGCGTGTTTCATACACAACCGCGCCAAGGTGACAGATTATAAGAGTGAAAGTAGCCATTCAAAGCCTTGATAACCCCTTAACATCCTACCTGATAGTAACATAGGTATACCTGATAATACTGGTTAATACGACGTAAACATTATCATTATGGACTTATTATTTTATAAAAATAAGAGTATTAATATTGCATTGACTAAAGGACAGACGTCGACAAGGTTTTAGCGTCTTTGGATACCTATTATAATAAATAAATGTCTTATTGTTTTATGACGCCATTTTACTTTCTGTGTTTGGTTGACGTTATGTAATCGTGTCACTATCATTACCATATTTGTCATATTAAATACTCCCGTCCCGAGAATAACTCGACGTGTTTCGGACCAATGTACATGAAAAATGCAATGTTTTGCTGAATAAAAATTAATGACATTGCATTAAGATGTGTTTATGTGGATTAGCATAAATACTTGCAATCAACTGCACTCTATTATATCTAAATGGATCGTCCCGATAACAACAGGCCTAAATGATAAGATAGTACGAAACATAATATACACGAAAACAATGGGTCATTAACAAATTATTTGCTTTAATCTTGTTTTGTTTATGAAAAAGTATACGTTTTTAATGTTTTTTACGAATAGTCTAGGTACCTAACACCTTCCAGTTATCAGGGTTCCGTAGTCAGCTAGGTTTTTTTTTTTTTTTTTTTTTTTTTATGCTATAGGGGGCAAACGAGCAAACGAATCACCTGAATAGGTACCTTTTAGGTCACTAGGAAAGTTTTGAGATGCTCTTAATGTATAAAATGAATCTTATGTACCCTTACTTATATGTTTTGAGATAGCATTTTGGAATATGAACCGAAATTTACGAAATAGAAAAATTATTAAGAGATTAGAAAAATTATCACGCGAAAAAATGTACGCTTTTTAATTTTATACTTACACGAAGCATTCCATGTTTACATTTCGAGCATCTCATTTCTTTCCTAGTGACCCACCTAGGAACCCTTATAGTATCGCCATGTCAGTGTTAGTACTAGAAGGCTGCAATTTGGTATGAATATAGGCACATATGAATCATGCCGACAAAGTGATGAAATAAAAAGGCGAAAAGGTTTAACTTTTAGGGTACCTCCCATACAAGTTAAGTGGGGGGTGTTTTTTTCGTTCAAACCTAAACTAAAGTGTGAGGTATCGTTGGATAGGTATTTGAAATCAAATAATTAAAAACTGAAAGACGCCACAGGAGACCCAAGAGCTGGCAGCTTCCTCGCTCAACGGATCAGTCTTGCAATCCAGCGAGGAAATGTTGCCAGCGTTCTCGGTACCATGCCGCAGGGGCCTGTTTTAGATTTATTTTAGTTTCTATTTAGTTTTATTTTAACTTTTATCTAGTTTTATATTAGTTTTTAGTTTAGTTATACTTATATGAACGAATGATGAACGAATCCACCAGCCTATTTACGTGTAAATTAAAAAAATGGCTTCTATTACACGCCTTCTACAGTCTCAATGACTTTTATAATTATAATTTGACATCAACCTAGTAATGAACTGACTTTTTATATAATAATTATTTTTTCCTGAAATGACTTCTAAATTATAATGTTATTTCGATTTGATTTGTATACTTACACAATTTTAACACTTAATAATCCACATAATAATATATAATTTTTATTGTAATTTTAATGCAGAGCAGAATATATATAAATAAATAAATATAAATAAATATTGTGGGACAATCTTACACAAATCGACCTAGTCCCACGGTAAGCTCAATAAGGCTTGTGGTGTGGGTACTAGACGACGATGTATATAATATATAGATACATATAAATACTTAAATACGTAGAAAACATCCATAACTCAGAAACAAATATTCGTGATAAACACACAAATAAATGCCCTGACCAGGATTCGAACCCGGGACCTCCTGCTTCGTAGGCAGGGTCACTACCAACTAGACTAGGAGGCCGTTAAAAATATATGAGGTGTAATATGTAACAATATTATTAATAAATGAGTATGAGTATGAGTATAGATTTTAATTTGTGTTGATTATGTTTTATTTTAAGTTTCTTACAATAAATAAAGATTTTGGCAAGTGTTATAACAATGAAAAACTGGTTTCCCATACTATTAAAATCGATTTTGGATCCCCTAGAATAACGATTGTTTAACGAGGCATTAGAATTATGTAGACGTCATATTGTACTCAACAACTCAAGGAGCTCAATGAAGAACCTGATAAGGACGGTCATCGACCCCTCGATAAATATCGAATGTTATAATTATTTTACCGATTATTTATACCGATTTTACAATAATAAGCCTCTTGTGTAGCCAAAGTGAGGAAGGACGATAGATAGTTTACGATAGTAGATAATTTTACAAAACAAGTGAGAGCTATACCTAACGATAAAATTAATCTTTTGTAGAATGTGCACTCAATTTGATATGTAGGTAATGTAGGTAAGAAATAATAGTATGAAGTAGAGTCATTCGGGTCAAGAGCACGCACTTTATTTTTGATGACCTCTAAGATCTATACCAAATAAGATATTTGACTTATTTAAGTATAAAATTGGTCTAATATTTAGTACATTTTCATTAATTAGGCAAATTTACCATCAATATTCACTAACTTGCCCGGTACATACGTTTAAAGCAAAAAAGACCCAATGCGTCCTCTTAACCCGATATGTGGGTAAAATTACGCACGCATGAGGGTAAAATTACGCACAAGGGGTAAACGTACACATTCAGGTTTCTAGGGAGGAACTCGAATAAAATAAAGGCTGGCAATAATCAACATTTATTATACTTTGTTGTGAACATTTTCAGCATCTTACGCATTAACAAAATTAAGAACACTTAGGACTAATTACTCTGTTAAATCTAGGTTTAACTGTACCAGAACTGAGATCAAATTTTTTTTTATAAATCAACAGCCTCATCAAATTTTAAAATAAAACAACTTTTAAATTACGCCTCTATAACATCTACTAATAAGTAACTTTGGACATGAATTATTAACTTTAGTTTAATATTAAAATAAACACTAGAAAAGGAGATCAAAGTTTAGTTTAAGATCACATACAAATTTTACTCGTTGCAAAAATTACTTCGAAATATTCCATTTTCATAAGCAGTGCAGTTCTCATGAAACCAATCCTCGCAAATTAAACATTGGATCCAATCTTCTGTTGATGGTTCCCGGTATTTTTCGTTACAAATGGGACATTTTACTAACTTACTCTTTTTCATTTTTCCTCTTTTCTGAAATAATTAAAACTTTTAAAAGACTTTTTGTTATTATCCTACGCTTTGGGGCATGAGTACGCGTCGTGTGTAAAAGTACGCACGCGTACTTTTAAAGTCGCACTCTTACCCCAATCGGGAAATTTATAAAATAAACTGACACAACACACGGGTTAGTTACATTAAAGAAAATATATATGATCTCATAATAAGTACAATAAATATACAATTGAAAGAAAGTAAACTTACTTCCAGATAATAATCCATTCAACTACAACACACTTTTCCCGAGATCAAATATTGAACGAAATAATTGCACCGCAGGCGTTCGGCGACCTGTCGCAACGAGTACTGATTTTGCGCCGGAGTGGCACGTGGCTCCTAAAAGGTGACGCAAGCACCACCTATTTTTGCCAACATACGCCTCGCTCCCCTTCCCCGTTGTCGGAGATCGCGGTACTGCGTACTTTTACCCTCCGCGTCCTGTTACCCCGAATGACTCTAACCTACCTAAATGGATTATCACATTTAGCACTTATACATTATGCGCGTTTGACTTTCAATCTTTAAAATACCTATCAGGTTTGTTTTGAAAGGCTCTTGCATGGTAATTTTGGTATTTAACGTCGATGTGGCTAATTTCGTTCTAGGGCCTATTTCGCCTGCGTTAACTTATAAGCACAGTACGTAGGTAGGTACGCTCAATCAGTTTATCTAATAATTTAACAGTGTCTATTGCCCGATTCCGGACGCTGCAGCGCTGCTGCAGACACAGTCGGAGTTACACAATGGGTGGTCGGTACCTACCTATTTATAGGTACATACGTGATGGTCAACGAATACCTATGTTCGTCTTAAATGTATCTGCACAGCTTGCTACTGTGCTGAAAACAATAAAAGAAAGTTTTAAAGACAGCCGCGACGTGGAAACTGTAAAAATAACAAGTTAACGACGATCTTGAACTCGATACTAGTATAGAACAGGACGTCTGGCTCAATGTCAACTACTTTGCGGATTACACTATTGAAATTCATTTAAATTAATTACAATGTTCCGTTATTTTACGTTAATTATACGCTTGATAATTACCACATTGAACAAACACAATCATTCACAAATATCGCGATCACGCCACCACAATATTTTCACGTATTAGTAACACATTCACATATAATGGCACCTTTAAAAATATACCTATAGTTATAACAAGTTGACAAAATATATCACATTTATATCCGAGGTCACATGAATCCAAATGTGCCTAGTTTATAAATCCAAACATTGAATTAGCACTTAGATAAAAACAACACCTAATAAAAGAAGCCGCGCGACGCGACCGGACAGGGTTATAAAAACATGTCGTTTAAAGGCGGTAAAATACGAAATTAAACAATTGAACGAATGGTTGAATGAAGAAATATCACATGTATATGTCGCCGTAGAGGACAGGCAGCGGTCGTTCAGTGGAGCTATAGGTACGGAGGTGTGGATATTGGCCTTAATACAATGACGGCACGCATACGACACAATCTTTAATTTAATACGCACGCAGTCAAAAACCATGTTAGTTAAACATACATAAATATCATCAAGAACATATATTGTAGCGTAAGATACATAAAGTCGACATAGTGCCATTGTTGAGCGTAAAATGTGCTGGTATGGTATCTACACTTGCCCACTGAATGTCACTAATCACTGAAATAATATTTATTCAGAAGTGCTTTACATAACGTAGATACTTATGTATATCTAGTCTTAAACTGTATGTGTTTTGATAAAAAGGCACTAAAAATAAGTATGTCATTAAATTATGCTAAATGGCAGTATGTCACAAATAATGTACCTATGTATATGATTTTTTTTTAATATCATGCACACAGGTAGAACTTCGGCTAGGCAATTAGGGGGTACCTATACCTAGGTATGTTTGAGCACCATTGAATGTTAATGAGCCTGTACTGACAGTGGTTAGATATATGTAGTTTGGCCAGTATTAGTGCTCATTCGTGCATAATCAGAGATACTGTATTTTTTCCCAAAAAGAGGATGGATATAGTTTTTTTGTCTTACTGTTACTGCGTCCGTTGGATTGCCAGACTATACAAATGAAGATCTCTAAGTCCCTCACCCGCGATATGCGCCAATTCAATACTAAGTGTATTGAAGAGGCCATTCAGCGAAATAAGGGCTCCAAAGTTTTTGCAAGGGATCTGTCTGTTGGGCAAAGCCAGCTCGCTAAGTTAAAAACTGAGGATGGTAGAATCATCACATCCAAACCTGAGCTTCTGAGTGAGATAGAGAGCTTTTATGGACAGCTATACACGTCTACTAGCAGACCCGAAGTTGGTCTGGCGGAAGACCCTAGAGCAAGACTGGCCCGACACTATACCGAAGACATCCCGGACATCAGCCTGTACGAGATTAGTATGGCTCTTAAACAGCTCAAAAACAACAAGGCGCCTGGTGAAGACGGAATTACAGCCGAACTTCTGAAGGCGGGTGGTAAACCGGTCCTTACGGCCCTTCAGAAGTTGTTCAATTCCGTCTTACTAGAAGGGAAAACGCCAAAGGCATGGAGCGGAGGTGTGGTGGTACTGTTCTTCAAAAAAGGCGACAACGCCTTACTGAAGAACTACCGACCCATCTCACTTCTGAGCCATGTCTATAAGCTGTTTTCAAGAGTCATTACGAATCGTCTCGCACGCAGGCTTGATGACTTCCAGCCTCCCGAACAAGCCGGTTTCCGAAGAGGCTTTAGTACCGTAGACCACATTCATACGCTTCGTGAGGTTATACAGAAGACCGAGGAGTATAATCTGCCCCTCTGTTTAGCGTTTGTGGACTACGAGAAAGCCTTTGATTCGATCGAAACCTGGGCGGTACTACAATCTCTCCAACGGTGCCAAGTAGACTACCGCTATATCGAAGTGTTGAAGTGTTTGTACGAGAGCGCCACTATGTCAGTCCGACTCCAAGACCAGAACTCGAAGCCTATTCCGCTGCAGCGGGGAGTCAGGCAGGGAGATGTCATCTCTCCTAAGCTGTTTACCGCTGCACTGGAGGACGTTTTCAAGACTCTGGACTGGAGAAGGCTAGGCATCAATGTAAACGGCGAGTACCTCACTCACCTTCGATTTGCTGACGATATAGTAGTCTTGGCTGAGACCATGGAGGATTTAAGTACGATGCTTGTTAGCCTCAGTAGAGCCTCCGGGCGAGTTGGTCTTAAGATGAACATGGATAAGACGAAAATCATGTCGAATATCCATGTAGCACCAACTCCAGTGACAATCGGAGACTTTACACTCGAAGTTGTAGACGATTATATATACCTTGGACAAACTGTCCAGTTAGGTAGGTCCAATTTCGAGAAAGAGGTTAATCGTCGAATCCGACTCGGTTGGGCAGCGTTCGGGAAGCTGCGGCACATCTTTTCGTCCAATATTCCGCAGTGCCTGAAGACGAAAGTCGTCGATCAGTGTGTGTTGCCAGTGATGACATACGGTACTGAAACGTGGTCGCTTACAATGGGCCTCATAAGAAGGCTCAAAGTCACCCAAAGGGCGATGGAGAGAGCTATGCTAGGAGTCTCTCTGCGAGATCGTATCCGAAATGAGACCATCCGCAGCAGAACCAAAGCAACCGATATAGCTCTCCGAATCGCTAAACTTAAGTGGCAGTGGGCGGGGCACATTGCACGTAGAACCGATGGCCGTTGGGGCGGAAAGGTTCTCGAGTGGCGACCGCGTACCAGAAGGCGCAGCGTGGGTAGGCCCCCCGCAAGGTGGACTGATGACCTGGTGAAGGTCGCAGGAGTCCGCTGGATGCGGGTGGCGCAGGACCGGTCATTGTGGAAATCTTTGGGGGAGGCCTATGTCCAGCAGTGGACGTCTTTCGGCTGAAATGATGATGATGATGATGATGACAAATGAATATACGATATAAATATTATCATTGTTACGTAATATTGTACTCAAGACTAAACTTATATATTATATATATATATATATATATATATATTATAAGTAGCAAATTGCTAAAGACAGTAAGGAAAACCTGATTGGTACAAAAATAACTAGATGAAGTGGATTACAAGTGCCACATTACACGACGTGTGATTTGCATCCGTAAATTATATCATGGAACGATAACATGTCACATCACAAGTTCATCATTCTGTAACTAGTGACCTGGGTTACAGGATTATCTCTACTACCTACTTCGAATTTCATGAATTCTGACCCTCAAACTACCTAACTATAAAATATGTTTATAGTCTACAAAAATATATCGCTTAAATATTTTAGTTACTTATATGTTACTTATATCGTTCTTAAGTGTTTAATTTCAATGAATAACAATCGCGGTAACAGAAGACAATATTACTTATATGAACTAAGGTGAGACTAAATATATTCAATATGCGTTTTAATTATTATTTAATTATCTAAAATATCATTCTCTATCGATCAAGCGGGTAGAAAGTGATAAGTACATCGTAAGTTTTTTTTCCAAGCATTTTTTTTTTACAATTAGCAATAAAAATTACCTTCATAAGGGATTGATTGATTTACAGTCAATGAGGTCCCGTTTCCTTCAATGACGACTCCATTACCTCAAGACGTAATATTTACAAAGTATTGTCTTAAATTGCGTTCGAGCGCAAAAATATCTCATCAAAAATAGGTGCCTATAATCAACTACATATTAAATAAAATTCAACGCCTTTTAAACTTGCAACGTCAGGAATTCTACTAAAATACGTTTATATTCTCTTAATTGCAGTACGGTCCTGTTTGATCTTTTATAGCGCAATAAATATCGGTTTAGATAAACCTGAAGTATTATAACTAATGCACATCGTTATAGGACACAGTACCCCCTACTGCGTCCTATAACTATGTGTAGGTATTGGCTATAATACTTAGTTAGTTAGTTAGTTAATTATACGCTTGAACGGAGAGCGTTGGTGGCCCAGCGGTAAGAGCGCGCGACTTTCAATCCGAAAGGTCGCGGGTTCAAATCCTGGCGGCTCGCACCAATAAGTTTTTCTCAACTTACGTACGAAATATAATTTGATATTTACCAATCGCTTTTCGGTGAGGGAAAACATCGTGAGGAAACCGGGCTAATCCCAATAAGGTCTAGTTTACCCTCTGGGTTGGAAGGTCAGATGGCAGTCGCTTTCGTAAAACTATTGCCTACGCCAAATCCACCAAATCTTGGGATTAGTTGACAAAGCGTACCCCAGGCTCCCTACATGAGCCGTGGCAAAAGCTGGGAAAACGCTAGGAAAAAAAGAAGACATGTCAGATAAACGTCAGCCCATACAAAAGTTTGCACAATTGTGCAAGTTTTTCGGCAAAGGGGAAATAGTATTGAAAGGCCTCTCCTGTTCTACGAGTAGATGCTCTAAGTAATGAGTATAACATTATACGGCAGGCTGGCCACGTGAGATGCCACATCGACTAATCCTGACCTTAATATTCCATCATTTGACCCTTAGTTTCATCAATTAATTTTCATAATTAATTCCATACCAAATGTTTATACTGTAGTAAGTAGCTACTTAATAAAGCATAATTATGTGAGATTGCTATCGGATCAAATGTATTTTATGAAGCCAACGCAAAAAACGTGTATGTTAATAAGTATTTAGGTAATGTTTTACTTATATCAACCTCCCATTCCATACACCTCATTATAGACGCGGAAGCCAAAATTTTACCTTACTGATCAAAAACTGACCAGTTTATGGAAATATTAGCAACAAATAGTTCTTGTATTTACTAAACCTCTTCATACATACGGTAGTTGCATGATCATGAGAAATTAATTTAAACATGTCAATAGAGCTAGAGTAATCCAAAGAAAATAAATATTTACCTAATACACACAAGGGCAAGCGCGTGATCGACGAGGAAGCTATTTGATTATCCTCACTTTCACTTTGTGGTTACAAATAGCGCACAGACTCATCCTGGCATTTCTCAAAACAATTACCTATACCTACATATACATGTACTCGTATGTAGGTAGGTTTAGATGCAACACGGGCGCATGAGGGCTAGAACATAGGTAAGTAATGCGGCCAATTTAAAAAAAGACGCTCTAAAATGCCTGACAACATACTCGTACATCAACAGATTACTTATGTAATTTTGTCGGGTTATTTTAATTCCGTGGGTACGAAGGTAAGACGTAGGCAATAGATCGCGGGGGTCGTTCACAAACAAGCTGGACCGACTCGTCTCCATCCAAGTTCTACGCGGTCGTATGGAACATGAAGCGTACTGGACTGAAAACGATGGAGACAGATCATTCGCTAGGGACCAACTAGATAGAGAGAGGGATAGAGTAATTTCCTATACGTATTTATGTTTTGCAAGAAACAATGAAAAGTACACAGACGATTAGCGCTTTCATTGCCACACCAATTTAAAATTTCATAAGATTTACTAGTAGGTACTACTATGGCAGCGACCATTTCCATACAACTGGGGCCTTACCATGAGATCTTAACGCGATTCAGTTTAGGTTTAGTTAAGGCTCAGTTGTATGACTTGTATGGAAGCGACTCCGTTTAGGTCGTCCACTGAATCGCGTTAAGAAGACGTTAGGTCCTTACGATGATCATCTCGTTCGACTTATTACGTTGTCACTACACTGAGCATAAGTCTAAAGTAGCATTGCCTAAACTTACATTTGTAAAATCTCATATTAAATACCTACATAAATAAATATATATTTTTCTACTCCAGCACTTCTATCTGTCAATTAGATGACTGACAGCGATATTCAAAAAGTCTACATTATAACGTTGTCTATGGTATTCCATAAGAACACTGCTCCTATGGATTTTCATACAATATATTAGCACTGTTGTTGTTTTTTTTTAATTTCTATAGTGGGCACAACATCTTCCCTATTCTGCCACGTTTCAAAATTTAGCTTTTTACGCTATTATAGCTGTCGTAGAAAAACTAGGGTATGCAACAGCTCATAATTGGGTCTTAAAACTCTCGGGTCTATTATTACAAAACTCGGCATCGCCTCGTTTTGTAACGGCGACCCTCAAGTTTTAAGAACCCTTATTATATCACTGTTGCATAAACTACTATTTTCTACTCCAGCACTTCTATCTGTCAATTAGATGACTGACAGCGATATTTAAAAAGTATACATAATAACGTTGTCTGTGGTATTCTATAAGAACACTGCTCCTATGGATTTTCATACAATATATTAGCACTGTTGTTGTTTTTTTTTATTTCTATAGTGGGGACCACATCTTCCCTATTCTGCCACGTTTCTAGATTTTGCTTTTTACGCTATTTTAGCTGTCGTAGAAAAACTAGGGTATGCAACAGCTCATAATTGGCTCTTAAACTCTCGGGTCTATTATTACAAAACTCGGCTTCGCCTCGTTTTGTAACGACGACCCTCAAGTTTTAAGAACCCTTATTATATCACTGTTGCATAAACTACTATAAGATACACGTTAAGATACAATTATGATGTTTTATAGGACTGCTGATCCCACAGTCAAACTGTTTTTACAGTTTTGTGTACTTAGTATAATAAATAATTCTTATCATACGCATTTATTTACATAATGAAAACTGTATGTAGGTATATTATTATGCGTGTTTAACTACACGTGTTTTCCTCAACCACCTCTAAACGGTAGAATGTGTAATAAATCAACTACCCGCTAATTAATTAGAAATTGATAACTGTGCGTTTATGATAAACATTAATTAATTACCGATGCTTTATTAGTGAAACGTGGGGAAAATGTTTGTCTAACTTTCCTCTAATAATTTATTTATGCCTTATGCAATACCTACTTACAATGTAGTTTAAGATCAAGGACAGGTCAGAAACGAGACTAGGAGACGCATTCAAACATTAAATCGTAACTTGATTTGCTACTCCCCGCAATAAATATCAAGTCAAGTTGATATTCTTGAAGGTCGATTTTGACTCAGACGCATCCTTAGTGGTCTTAACCGATGCTCCGCAAACCGCGATGTGCGAATTATCATGGAACAACCCTCTATTGGATTTAAACCCTTTATTGGATAATAATCTTGTATATAGTTGTTCTTAGGCAAAATGCCTAATAAGCGCCACTTGCATCATCCGAGGTTCATAAAAAAAACATTTATTCCAAGAAAAACAGTACACTTCAAAAAAAATTAAACTACCGCCAAACTGTATGACAGTTTGTTGGCAGATATATGCTCCCATACTTTACATTACTGTTAATAAGACTTACTAATAAGTTAAGTACATCAACTGTTGTAAATTATGAATGTAAGTTGTAATTAAGTAAAATCGTATTTTCATATTATTTTATCATAAGCTTTTTTAGGGTTCCGCTGGCTACTTGCTGATTTTGAAGTCAAGTTGAATTTGTGACCAACTAAAGATTGACAGACACAAATGGGTCAAAAAAAGAACCGCGACCATACTGATTTTCAATGTTAAAGAATGCCCTCGGTTTCAGATCCATAATTTTATGATATCTCTGCTTTTCTCCTGATAAAAATAAGTTTTGTCGAGTAGTCTCTATCACTAAAATGTTAATTAAGTACACTGATCTAGGTGTTGAGATGGAAGTGACAGCGCCTACACGTGGAGCCATCGATAATAGACCGGTTCCCAAGATAACTTCATGCGCTTTCTAAAGGTAGGTGCAGGTTACTAAGAGACATTCGGTATTGCTGCTATTTTTACTGCGCTATCAGTTGCAAGTCGGCAATTTCTTTTTTTAATCGGCTCTATAAAGAGGCAGAAAGCTACATAAAGAGAACACTCAGACGACTGTATTTTGTAAAAATATTTTGCGATGTCTTAGTTTTTACTCACAATGTTTTTACCATTAGTAACAGCTACGAATCATTGCCCATTTAATGATCACAACTTGGTGGTAAATTGGTAATAGTTAGAAATAATCTTAAAATCGCTTTCTATGCAGTAACATTCATTATTGGATCCTATATAATTTCGGGCTATTTCAAGTGTTTTTGTTAAATCGGAAAAAATATATAATCTACATCGTCAAATACTTCGTGGCAAGGATCAGATCGGAACCAGTATTTTTAAAACCTCAAAGTCGCCCAATATTTTGAAATATTTTATGCTCTTTGTCTAGGGCTCAATCTTATATTTAGGTAAAAACGTCATATTATTAGATTGACCCATTAACAATGAATTAATAAACCAAAGAATAATAAAATACCCTTTTTGAACGAAGAAAATACTGGTAACCGATCCCTGCTTCGTCGGAATCGTCGGCATGAATAAATCAATATAATTTGACATCGTGTGGTGCCACTCTGGACGTGCCTACTAGCAAACAGTTATTTTGTTTGTAAACAACAAACAGCAATTGTTAAGTATTTCCAAACATCTGAAAAACAAACACTTCTTATCGGTTCACCTTCTGACTTTTTACTAACAACAAAATTTACATATCCCACAAATATTATGTTTACTGTTAAAACTGCAAAATCTATCACGACTGTCTTAATAAACAGATTTACGCTGTAAAGTTTTATGTTTTAAATTTATAGTCGATTTCCTAGTCATGTTTCGTCAAGTGGGAGTCGTCTATATTTGCTTGTGCTGATGTAATGTACCTAAACTCGTCCTGCAACTACGTAGGGCCGGCGCCCTTGACGACTGACGCTTCCTTGGATGAAATGTAGTTTGTATTAGCGTCCAAATACGAGTACTATCTCTGGAATACGTATTACAATATGCTTTGAAATCGAGACGTAGTTTCCTGTTTGGGAAACACGACATGTAAAACTAAAAAACTTGTCAAAATACAAAAAGTTTGGCGCTTGATATAAAATTATTGTACAATTTAAAAAGTAACACATAAATTTCAAACCACACCAATGTATCCCATTAGCTTCCGTCTCTATTTAAAAAATGTTAAGAAACTTAAGACGGGTGTCAAAAGACTAATCTTTTATTTACATAAAGATAGTAACAAAAAGAAAAATAATAATATAAGACACTTAAATATTTATATTAAATTCCTGTATCATTATTTTTTGTTTAGCCTGATTTTTTGTTTTGACTGAACCCTTGAGAATGTCCTAATTGTAGTATACTATCTTAACAAGCAAGTTAGCTTAAATCAAGTTAAGTTAATGAGAGCAGGTAGACAGATGATCAAAATTCTCATTTGATTTCGAGTGTTCTGAAACGGGCTCATTTGTTTGCTAATCTTTAGTTAAATAACTATTGAAATCCGGTATTTACGGGGCCGTTGAACTATCGCAGATTGTTTGTGAGAAATGGCCTTGCCCTTGCTTACGTCGATACCTTGACCTGTCAGCTAATATGTAAAATATTTAACAAAATGTTGTTAGGTAAAGTACAAGGAGGATAGCCAAAGAACAGTAGTTTGCACAAAACAGTATGAGAAATGTAAATAATGTATAGCTTAGCGTCTTCTGCCTGAGCTGCTTTTACCAATCGCTTACCTAGCGCATTGTCCCTATAAAACTAATAAGTATAAGATTGATCCTAGATTCCAAGATCACGTATTTGATAAGTAAAAAGCGGGCCGCAGGTCACTGCCGATGGTCGCCGATTTATGTTATTATTAACGACCGACATGAAAATGACCTATTTGACACCACTTGTACTCGTAGTAGGAACAGCGCATGCTTAATTCCTTACAGAATAAGAATACATACGACTACTACCAAAATTGTAGTAGCCTTATTGACATTTACAAAAATGAATCAAAGATATACCTATGGAAAGAAGGTGGATATGTATGAAGGATTTTATGTATAAAAACTGGTAAACTGGCAAGGCCTTTATCCACAGCCCTTTGACTACCCTTGGCTTCCCGATAAGGCTAATTTATGTAGTAAATCGTCACATTCATTATCAATAAACTCGAAACGAGGTGAGATATGGTGCCTAATAATAGAACGTCCTTAAGATTCTGTGTTACACAACAATACGTTACACGAAATGAGACATTAATCTCAACTGATATTGCCTTGGCCCCGTGTAAGGTTTAGGGCGATCTAGTTATTTAGGGATTTTATATTAATTAAGTGACGTAGTGTCTACGGTAGTGTTCTAGTTTCACACATGAGGCTACTCATTTGTACCACTCATTTTGCTCGTCTGTCACAGTACCTACCTCACATGTTTGTCATACACCTCAAAATATGTCACACGCTTCGAAATTGAGTCACAGCTCAAATTTGTCCCATTGCTCTTATTTGTCACGTGGCTCAAAATTTGTCATGTGGTCAACTTATTTTATTTTTATTGCCTATACTATAAGTCGATGTTGTGATGCTGTTGATTTGTAAGTACCTCATCTCAAATGAGGTATAGCATTGTACCACCTCATTTCAGAAAATGAGGTACTCATACTAACGCAAACTCATTTTAAATAAAAAAATATGTTTTACCCAAGTTACCCAACACTAGTCTACGGCGTAGACACTAAGGGCCACTTGTGCCAAACGGGGTTAGCACTTGGCAACTAATCCGGAGTTCAGCGTTTATTATATATGAATATTGACAATTAAGGCCGGATTAGCGGCTAACCATGGTTAGCGCAAGTGTATTGAAGCTGTAGGTATATCTATTTTAAAATACTATACAAGAGACATGATTAGCCGCTAACTAGCAGAATAGGAGCCAGTGGCGAAGCGTCCAGGGGAGAATTGTTTTACGTTTCTGCTACTGCTGCCTACAAGTCAGTTAAGTACTTTTACTGCAGCTCTTATACAAAACAGCCAAATTGACTTTGGCTTCTCGACAAATAGTCTTGACGCTCCACCACTTCTTCTTCGTCGGTAGTCGGTACACTCTTGGCAGAGTGGTACTATGCAGGTTTTTGGTGACCCGCTTCTCAACACGCCGCCATTACTCCCGCAAGGCAGCTTTACGAGCGCATTCGGTTACTGGATTTGATCTGGCCGGTTCACCTCATTGGAGATCTTCCTTTACGCCTGGTGCCGTCCACTCTCCCTTGCACACCTAGACGCTCTATGGACTCTCCGCCTCGACAAGATATCATCATCATCATCATCATTTCAGCCTGTAAGCGTCCACGTGCAGAACATAGGCCTCTCCAATCGAACTCCAGCGCGACCGGTACGACGCGACGAGATATGTGTCCAAATAATTTATTTTAATTAGGTGCTGTAATTTTCCAATATATAATTATATTTTCCAACGATATATTAATATTAAGTAGGTCGCTGAATTATTTACTGCACATTACTTTGTTACAACCATTCACGTGTACGACTCGTGTCGTATTGAGCACGTTAGTTCAGATTCAACAATAAACATGAATGATAAATCTGATAAGTTGCTCAATTAGCTCCCGAGCACGCGGTGTTGTTCTGATTTTGCCGACTATAGGACGTTTTCGGCTAAACGAAATCCGATACGTATATAAGAGTCCGGTAAGAGTCCGTAATACTTATTCTATGATTTTGCTCAACTTTTTGATACTATATTGAAGCAACTAACAAGAATCCTGTTCATTTTTTAAGATATTACGAAAGATAATTTCAATTTTAATGGAATGTATAAACTACTTTTTTGTTTTTGTTTTTCAATTTATAATAATGTACTATGTATCTGAGGACTGTTTCGCGATTTTTGCTGGAAAACGAAAATACTTGAGGTTCTCTGATAATCAAAATGATATGAAACCGGTATGTAAGTTATACATATGTATTGGAAAATGAGCCGTCTAAGGAATAAATGAAACAATTTTTTCCACGTTCATACCCATATTTTTTTTTCGAAAAAATGTACATTTAGCTAGAGCAAGTTTAAGAAAAATTGCCAAAGTTTAGCAGGTATATTTGGGTATGTATAAAATATATTTCATTAAAATAAAGATGCAAAATTAAATTTCATTTTATGTCTAATTAACGTGCATGAAAATAAATTAGGTAGTATAAAAATGAATAATAAAAAATTTAGTTACAATATTGTTTCAATCAACCACCTCACAAAACAAGCCTTTAAGAATAGTGGTTATTAAATAATAATATATATGTATTTATCAAAATATTTTTTTTTGCAATACCAATACTTCATACTATCTTAGCAATTAAGTACAATTAATACCTATGCGTAATTCCATTAATAACCATTTTCACTTTTAAAAGTATACCGGACTCTTAAGTACTTTTCAAAATCTAAAGTAATGAATAGATTTTTGTTAAACTGTAGCCATAGCTTTAGTGTGCCGTGAGCGCGACAGTACCTCACGGTCGAGGAAGGCAACTGTCATTGTCTAATCCGAACAATTAGAAAATGACAGGTGTCTTTCTCGACCGCGAGATAATGGTACAGCACTCTTGTGCTAGGGCTACAGATTTGATTATCTTGACATATCATAGGTATCTAATTTGCCACGTACAAAAAGCAACACCGTCAACCGACCAATAATAACAAAATGTTAAGATATTAAAATATTGACCAATATTAAAATATTGACAAAATATTAAAATATTGACAAAATATTTTAAATTTTTAACTATTGCCAATTTTAGAATTGCGTAGAAATATAGGTATTTTAGTTAGTACTACTGACTTTCTCTTTGGATTCCTAATCATCCTGTTTGAACTGAACCTATTTACTTATCTACAGTAAATAAAAGCACTATTGGCATGCCTCTAAAAGACCTCTTGACAAGTTATGAAGAGGCAAATAAAATATCTAAAAAAACAGCCGATAAGTCATAAAGTATGACTCACACTAGGACGGGACGGGACGGGATGATCCGTCAATTTCTATAGAAAGAATCACGATGTCACGTGACATTTTCTATAGAAACTGACAGATCGTCCCGTCCCGTCCCTTTCTAGTGTGAGTCATCCTTAAAATAACCTTAATTAATGAATCCCATTATTTTTGTCCATCTTGTCGAATACTTAATCTTGTGTCATGACATGTTCTCCATATCTCCTTAACTCGGATAAGTATTTAGCCAAAACACAGCATATAAATATGTAGATTAAGATAGGTACCTACATAAACAAAAACATCGTAAGTAATTTAGTTATGTAATTATTATGTTGTTATTGAATATGTTAATTGGTGGTATGCATTATACCTATGGACTTCAATATTCGTAAAAACAAACCTGAGATGTAAGTAATTGTAAGAACACTTATATGAATACCTCTCACCTACTTAAATCCGGTGACAAAGTTATTTGGGCTGTTGAACTATCAGTATTTTGATGTAATGCTTATTGACTTGTAAAAGAGGCCTACTTGCAGAATACATTTTTGGATTTTCAATTTTACGAAAATGACAATATAGACATTCTACAAACTGGCCGTAACTCAGCAAGGAGCATTTACACAGAATTAGGTACGGGAGATATCCATCAATAAACTTCCAATAACTTTAACCACCTGTCACTGGGTTATAATCACCCGGCATAAGTTAGCCACAGAATAATAAGTTACCACTGGATAAGTGGTCCAGAAACCGGCAGATCGCCTCCCGCGCGTAGTTAGCATACGAGATTGCCAGCTAGGTAAAGTATGGGTATCCCGGCGGTTTAACTATTTAGATTGCAGGCGACACGGCGCTCCCTGATTGCATTAGCCGATCAATCGGATTAGTGTAACGGAACGGGCTAGGGATTGAAACAACCAATTTCATCTTAATTTATTTTCGATTGTAATTTTAAACTAACCCTCAATCTTATACCTCGACTAAGGCATAATAAAAAGGTAGGAGTACCTATGGGTATCAAGGTGCATTAACTATTTATATTGCAAACGACAGCGCTCCCTGATTGCATTCGCGGCCAACCAGACCGATCAATCGGATCAGTGTACCGAATCGGGCCCTAGAATTGCAACAATCAATTGAATCCCAATATATATCAGATTGTAATTTTAAACGCACCCATAATGTTACCCATAGACCGAGACATAATAAAAACTTAAAAGAATATCTGATGCATTTTCTGGTTGCATTTGTCATAAGATTTTTAACGTCAGAGTTTGTATAATCTTAAACCTACTAATTTTCTTTGGCTATAAGAAGAATAATATAGATTGAAATAGAAAACACCTTGATATACACGGTGCTCGCGAGCGAGAGATTTTAACAGCATGTTCCTGACCATATTTTAAGTAGTAAGTATAAAGATAGAAAAGAAAACTACCTACATAAATCTTAACGCGACGTAATGTAAAAAATCATAAAAAGAAAACATATGATAGCTCGGAGGTCATGCGAAGCTGTCTATAGAAACTGACACGTCGGCCCGGCTCGTCCCGTCCCGTTCTAGCGTGAGTCATCCTTAAGTAAACTACAGTCAGCGTCAAAAATATCTATATAATTAAGGCCTATTTGTATAGATATTTTTGACTGTCTCTGTACGTAAGTTGCAAACATTCGGTTTTAATGTCCATGAACGCAACAATGTCAGTGTCAAGTTATGCTTAGTATTTACAATGAAACGGAGCCGGTAAAATCAAGAATTTCCATTGTTTCCCTGTAGCAGCAAAATAGTTTTTGAATAGAAATGACGATACATTCTCTACAATAGCGTTCGTTAAAGTTGACGTTAGTTCTGAAAAATGTTTATAATTAGAGTTACGAATTATTGTATCTGTGGTTCAAACAACGAATTAGCTAATGACCGGTATAAGTAGGTAGGTATTTTTGTATTCCTGTGATTTCTGAAAGTTGTTAGTGTTTTTTGTAATTAGGTATTACTACTTTCAAACTTTATTCATGTCAAACATCCAAATCGAGGTTACTATGTATTTGTATTTTTTGCTTTTTGAAAAGACGCGAGTCGTACCCATTTCATAAATATCCTCGGCCGTACAAAACATATTTCAAATATATATTTACTTCTATATTCTTTTGTCCAACCAACACTGACTTTAAATATATACCCAATACAATATGAAAATAGTCAATTAACTAAAGTAAACAGTAAAAGAATTTCCGTATTTAGGGAGTGGTAATGTATCGAAAGTATCGAAACACGTAACCACTTTTACATACATATAATATGTACTGTACTTCCCATAACTGTAACAAGTATATCGTAGTAGGTAAACGTCTAAGTCTTATAGTCTATAAATAAATAAATAAATAAATAAAATAAATATTACAGGACAATCTTACACAAATGGACCTAGTCCCACAGTAAGCTCAATAAGGCTTGTGTTGTGGGTACTAGACGACGATATATATAATAGATAGATACATATAAATACTACATAGATAACATCCATAACTCAGGAACAAATGTTTGTGATAAAACCACAAATAAATGCCCTGACCAGGATTCGAACCCGGGACCTCCTGCTTCGTAGGCAGGGTTGATACCGACTAGGCTAGGAGGCCGTTAGTCTATGACCTTAAGAAAAAAAGATACACATGTGTATCAGTCAATATAATTAGATGTAACTGGTGTAATTAACAGCAGAATATTGGTTCCACATACCGCGTGAGAAAATCTCAAGTTGATCTTGTTGTCATAATTTGATCCTATGTTATAAGTTTATTACTGCCTTATCTGATGACCTGAGTAAAAGTCACAACGTTATCACCCACTAGGAATGTGACAAGTTCCTGTAGTACATACATATATGTTTTGCATCTTGTTAAACATATATGTATGACATTGTATGTACTAGCTTTAATTTATGCTTTAATGGCTATTGCAGCTAACTCTGTACAGTACTGAGGAGTTTTTTGATTTGCCTTGCATATAGTTTAATTGTTGTACAATGTATCCATTTTGACATGTAACTTTGGAGTTATTAATAAATTATTGTATTGTATTGTATTGTATGTAGTGGTCAAGCATCATTGTCCCATAAAAATAGAAGACGTTTGACGACATAGCAATTGCACATTTTTAATGCATGGTACCTGTTAGCATAATTAAATATTTATTTACACTGTTGCATCAGTGTCACCCGACACTGATGTAATATAACAGCTCCTATTGTAAAATTATAATCTTGAAAAAATAAATAAATATGGTAACATAGGTGATAACCGCTCAAAACGTGTAGATATAGATACCCACAAAATTGGTGCCGGCTGGTGGTGCTGAACTAATTTGAACCATACAAATAAGTAAAAAAATAATAATAAAAATAAGTCTTAAACTAAAAAAATTACTATGGTTATCAGTAGTGTACCTACATATGGTCTAAATAAGTGAAGTGTGTATATTTGACTGGCTATTAGAAAAAAATATGGTTTTAAAGGCGTAAAAAGTGGAATACGACTTTTATAAAAATTAAACAAAATTTATTGAATATAATTTTTAAGAAAAAAAAACCGACTTCATTTGGTTCTCGGTAAAAGTGAAATTAAGAATTTGTTTGAGTTAGCCAGTTTACTTCACAAATATCCAATACACCGCACGTGTACGATTGAAAATTGAGGAGCTTTCTTAATGTCCTAGGGCTTCCATCATTACATTTGAAGTATAATCAAACGGAACTCCCTTGTAGACCTTTAAACAAACAAAATAACAATGTGTTAAATTGGATGACAGACTGTAAATTAACGAGCATATTCATTATGCCATCCCTGATTATCAACATCAGGTCCACTCCAGCAAAATGATGGCCACAGTAATAAAATGCCTAAGCTAATTATGAACACCCTCTAATCACAATTAACCTGCCGTTCAAATTTGAGGAGTTCTCTGAATTCTTCTAGAACTCCATCATCAGAATATAAATCAAATCAAAAAGATTAATGTCACAACTAGGATAATAAGTAGAGCTAGGTTTATTAACCAGTTCCACTTTGCGATCCCTGGTCTTCATCATCAGATCCAGTTCATCAAAATGTTGGCTCCGCCAAAACACTGTTTTAGTTACTTAAGGAAACCCTCAAATCAGAATGCATGTGCCGTTAAAATTTGAGGAGTTCTCTCAATCCCTCATGAAGCCCATCATCAAAATAGAACTATAATCAAATAGGACTATCTTGAAGGTATTTCTTTACAAAGAAAAGATGAATGTCTCAAATCGGATGATAGAGCTGGGAATTAACAAGCAGTTCCACTTTGCCATCCCTGGTCTTCATCATCAGGTCCACTCCACCAAATTGATGATGTTCGTAAAGAAATGCTCGAGTGTCTTAAGAAACTACCCAAATCATCATGCATGTGCCTTTCAAATTTGAGGAGTTCCCTCAGTTCCTCATGGATCCCATCATCAGAAATGGATTTTGAAAAAAACGGGACCAACCAGGAACCGTCTACTTTCAGAAAACAAAAAAAAATTCAAATCGGTTCAGTAATGACGGAGTTATGAGTGAACATCCATTAAAAAAAAAATTAAAAAAAAAATTCAGACGAATTGAGAACCTCCTCCTTTAGAAATATTGAAGTCGGTTGAAAAACTGAGTTATATCTGTCTACATTTAGCCCTGTGATAACGAGTGCTGTAAAGGGCTCTAAACGTAGGGTCACTAGGGTCACGGCACGGTCTTAAAAAAACGCGTTAACACTACAGTCTCTACATATATATTTTCACTAAGTTTTTTGTTTTACTTGGTACCGGATGCATGTTTTTATTTTTAAGTATAGATACTAGGGCAACAGATCATTTGGGCTATAGGTACCTACAGTCAAAGACGAGAGTAAACTTAGGAGCTAACTATATGTTTTAAATAAACAAAATTATTATTATACCTACATGAATGTGTTGCTAAAATATGGGTATAAATCACGATTGTTCAAATCTGATCAACTGTATCCAGTTGATCAGATTTTAACAATCATTTATAGTAATAATAACCATTCATAATGTAAACACACATTCAGTAAAGATAGTGTTATCTTCATTCATTTATATTTAGGCAGTCAATTAGAGATTAGGTTTAAAGAATCTTTATTATTACTCATAAGAATATTACAATTCACTTACATGAGTAAACTATTTAAAATATTTCTAAATGTAGATATGCCATCTTGGCGAGTTCATGCATTAAAATTTTGAGGTATAAAATATAAATTATTAAAACATTCAGTTATTGAGGTGGGTAAACAAACAAAAACCAAATAGACAGGTACGCGAACAAACAACATTAGATTATGAACAAATTCATATTACCTTTTCAATGAAGACAGGTATCGGTCTCTCCAATGGCATAATCTTAAAAGAACTCATGAATCTTCCAACGTTTCAGTTCCGTTATCACAAACACCAGCTTAGTCCCAATTCACTTCGATATTGCATTCATTAAACAACATATATTTACTAACACATTAGATAAACTGTCACTCAACGCGGGCGTGTTTTTCATGTGGATTAATTATTTAAATTGATTTGATAGTTATTATAGATTAAAATTGTTTATTATTGATACATGAGGGTAGATTTATTGAGTTTGTGTGAGGTAACGCCGCGCAGCCGTCCGGCGCCCGCGTTCCTTGCGAATGACAGCGCGCACTGCGCCGGCGGCGCGCGCACCCTCGCGCACACGCCCAACCCACCTCCTACCCCAGACATTCAATCAAGTCATTACACCCTTACAACTGCAGTTAACTATTATTTACAATGTAGACAGATAATCCATCGATTGGACCAGATAAACAGTAATCGGAATTCTATTGGAATAGAAATACACTGCACGCGGGCCGGACGTGATGCGCACGCGGCAGGCGAGTGCTTGGCGCCGCTCGCGAGATGTAAACCGGCAGGTTGACAAAACATGTTACTGTTTCGGAAAGATATCGACATTGAAGTCTTAAACCGAGGCCTTTCCAATCTCCGTGCGGCAGATTTTCCATAGAAATTAAATCTGGTATTTTTTATAAAAAGCTGACTGACGATTGACTCGATCTAGACGTGATTCAGTTTAGTTTCTTAACTATGCTCAGTTGTATGGCAGCGACTCAGTTTAGGTCATCAACTGAATCTCGTTAAGACGCCATGGTAAGGTCCCTGATGGAAAGTGAAGACAGACTAAGATGAAGCTCACCGGTTTAGTAATAGCCTATTCATCGTAGGTACTTTAAAGAGGCCGAGGTCGTACTTACTTATCAGGGAATAAAGAAGGCGGGAGCGCATTATACCTTGGCTCATAGCGAACTTCATACTATCCATTTAAAATAATATGTCAGTTCGCTTTCTCGATGTTGATTCAGTTTAAGTTGTTAATTGTGCTCAGTTGTATGGCAGTAACTCAGTTTAGGTCCCAAACTGAATCCCTTTAAGACGTTATGGTAAGGCCACTGTACTATAGCGTTCAGAATTGCATGGGCAATTTATGAATGAATTCATTCATAAACTGCCCATGCAATTCTGAACGCGTGTGTACGAGTACCTAACTTCAATGGAATTCGGTTCTTTTAAACGCAACCCTATCAAAAGTATCAAGAGACAATTTACATTAATTTAAATGGATATGATACAACGCGATATGACCTAATTTTATTTTTGACAAATATTTTTAATTTTACTTTTATAATACAGATATCCTTTACGTAAATTACGTTCAACTTAGTTTTTGCTTGCGGTTGTGAACAGTCGTCGATAGTAACCCAAAGACTTTCCCGAGAGCATCGTCCGATTTCGTCAAGAGTTTCGAAGTTAGGAGTCGTATTTATAAAGCAGAGTGCAACGCACTGCATCTTCGCTGCAGTTTATTTGTGTGTTAGTTAACGAATATCATTAAACTAATTAGTTTAAAGTCCGGAACTGAATCAGACTGAGCTAACATTTGATTCTAGACTGCACGGCGCGATTGTGTGACAATTGTTAAGTATGTCACTTAAATAATATTAATTATTGTAATTAATATAATACCTATATGTTAAATAAAATTAATGCTTATTGATTTTCGGGAATAACTATTTTAATTATAAAGAATATGAATTAACTTAATAATATTTTTTTTTTTTTAATTGTGTCCAAATGCAAAAACTTTAAAGCTCATAATCAAATAATTATAACTAGGTAGTGCTATTCGGGTTAGGTTAAAACTAGACCCTACGTCAAATCTTGAGATTAGTTGCCAGACCCCCGGTTCCCTGAGCCGTCGCATAACATAAGCGGGGAAAATGGAAGGAAGAAGGAGAAGTGCTACTCGGGTTAGTTTATTGACACCGAAATCTCGATTAATTTGTTGATTACGGCCTAAATTTACGAGCACTACGAATATCTAAAGCAGTACCAACCCACGGTATAATTAACATGGAACGCGTGTTCAGCTCGCATGGAATACATTTGAATCCCATCAAAAACACTATATGTAAAAAGGCACAAGTCTCGAAACGCACTTTTTATACTACAAAAAAGTTTTGGTAATTATGTACTTAATGTTAAAACAAGTCGGTTATAAAATTTTGATTTTAACATACAAGTGTGTTGAAAAATGTCGTATGAAACGTGTGTGCATGGTCATTATACACATCGGCTTCCTTATTGTGCACTCGCTTTCAGCTCGCGCGGACAATATCGCCTCGTGTATAATGACCATCATAGCACACGTGTATCACAATGTACTATTTTATCATAGAAATTACTTAATAATTTTTCTAGTAGGTACATATTTAACGATAAGTTAATGGATTTTTATAGTCTATTTAATACCACGAAGCGCAATATTCTTGGCAACGGGTCCAGATTCGTAGTTCAAAATGTTGCAAGCAATAGAAAGCCGAAGTGTACATAATGTACTGCTAATTATGTCGATTGTTATCATGGATAAGGTGGCCGTTTTACAGAATTACCAGCTTTATCAAAAAAAATGTTAATTTTGTTATCTCTAAAATAAACCATTGACTGACTTCAATCAGTACAAATGAAACCCAGCGTCAAATTAAAATTGCTGGATTTTTTGAACAGCAGGTTTCTGAGTGGGTTAAAATAATAGGGCCAGAGTCAAACCACATTATCTCATCCAAGCAAATGAACTTTTAAAACATTTAAAGTGTTATTTTACTTATTTTATACTTACGTTAGAATTCTATGAAATTACGACGTTTACTTAACATTTTCACAGTCTGTGTTATTAAAATATAAGCACATTTTGCTTGTCGGACTCTAGTTTCAAATACACAAGCTCATTCAATCTCGTCTAATGAAAGCTCCCAGAGACAGCCAAGTCTCAATCTTCTAAATATAAACTGCTGATTCTGCGTACGTTATTTTTATTCTATGATTGAGCGTTCATAACTTTCTACAGTGATTTATTATATGCATTAGACCGGCTTTAAATAGGGCTTAATCATGTATGCAGTATTCACAGACAACTTAATGTTGCCTTACAGAGCGTGGTTATTTTGATCGATTGTTTTTCGATTAATTGGTTTTCCATAACCTAATCCTCCATCTCTTATGGATTTTCATACACCATATGAACACTGTTATTTTTATTTTTATAATGTTTGAAGTTGGCATAAGGTTTCCACATTCTGCCGCGTCTTTCGTGATTTTGCTTGTTTAGCTATTTTAGCTGTCGTAGAAAAACTGGTTTATGCAACAGACAGCACCAATTGGTTCTTAAAACTCTTGAGTCTATTATTACAAAACGAGACGTAGTCGAGTTGAAACGACTATCGAGATTTAAGAACCCTTATTATACCACTGTTGCATTAACTACTATTTTCTATACAAAATAATTCATATTAGACTTACACACTGTATATACCAATGTCTCAACATATCAAATGTTTATTCGTCTGATAGACCTTGCTTTTTGGTAGTGAGAATTTTACACAAGAACACACAAAAGAGATTGCCGTTTCATGTACGGAGGCCCGTACCCTAACAAAAATCTTTGTCCAGTGATATAATCTTTTGCAAACCATTGGCCATCAACTGCACATCACATAATATAAATAAATATTTTGAAAATCGTAGGTATGCGAATACGTATAAAATTGGGATTGACCGGCCTCATTTCGACTCATATTGTCGCGCATGTGGTTTGACATTAAATAAACTATTTTAATCAATGAAAAGTTTTTTAGATGGGAAAATACTTATTGGCTTACGGATATCTCTGAGGGGGATATTTGTCAATGAATTGAGTAAAACCAGAAATATCAAAATAATATGTTCAATTTCACCAAAATACTATTTGAATTGATCTTACATTTTCCACGTAGGATTTTCATTACAAAAACTCGTAATTGTTGGGCTATAAAATATTTAAAAAAATAATAGAACAGTTTCCGGCAGTGTACGCTATTGACTCCTAAGGTACCAAATCTCGGCAATTTCCTTCAGGTAAAATGTTAAATTCCGAACCAAACAAGCAAAAACTTGAACTGTTTATCAAGATATATTCAAATTAACCAAGCCATCGGTCTAGTTTGCTAAGAATCCAGACTATGAATGCAACAAATTCCGCCGCCTTTCCCTGCTTTGCTGAAAGCTAGCTTGCAAACACGATGGCGGCCATGTATCTACTTGTCAGCCGACAAAGCCACGGCCTACGCGGAGCTTATGGTTCATAGCAAGATAAATGATAAGCGCTATACGCAGATCTCGCAGGAATTCTCTAATACAGAGTTGTTGAACTGAAGCTATTTTATATTCATTGCGTTTATAAATATATGCTTGTGACTGTGGCTGTCGCCTAGTAGGATGATAATATATGCATCGTGTGACTTGTGGCCGCGCAGTGCAATGACATGGAACATTTTTAAGCACCTGTCATGCCAATGATATATATTTATCTCCGTATTGCTTATCACAGTATATATGCGTAGACCTATGACTTAACAGCGACAGCGGGTCATTATACAAATAGGAAGGGAAGGGAAGTAGGGGCAAATTTTGGCTCTAAACTTACTGAAAGTAAAGCACCACCAAGCGGGTTAATGCCAATACTAAAGTTATGAAATGAGCACGTACGTACGTGTTCTCTAAATTTTAAGTACTTCTACTTTCTCGTAAGTAATTCACACAATCCCGTTCAAAAACCATTGGGTAAACAATGTAAGCATAGGTATATTCCCACCAATTTGCGTGGATAAAATGATAAAATCAAACAAGATAAATGTCGATACAAATGTCTATTAATAATATATATCAAGATAAGATGCAACTACTTACTTACATGGTGTGATAACGGTGTGAAAGGCCTATAAAATTTTAAGACACTATTATACTAATGCCGACAATGGCGTTCTGAATCAGGGGCACAATTAACATTAATGGCGTATAGGAATATTAATGCTCTTTCTTCCCGCCTACTGCTCATACATTGTAACCATAAGTTGTCCTGATACAAGACTACAGTAGGTACTATAGCGTTCAGAATTGCATGGGCAATTTATGAATGAATTCATTCATAAACTGCCCATGCAATTCTGAACGCGTGTGTACATGTATATAAACAAACTTCTACTCAAGAAGGAATGGCGAATTAGTGATGAACAGGGATGGTATCTGTGGTAGGTATATGCAACATCAGACTGCATAGCCTTTTGATGATATACGTCTTACGTCATGTTATAAACAATGGTGTCAAATAAATGATTGTCCAAAGGGGCTGCACGTTTTCCTTATTCCTTCATATATTCCCAGCACACTACAGTATCTTGGATACGTGTCTCCCGATGTGACTAAGGAACCACGACATGCTCAATTATTTTATACTTGAGAACATTCTAATTTGCACAATCAAGCATGTGCGTTGAGACGGAAAAACGTTATATAATACCGCACAAAACGCTAATTGGCACAAAATGGATTTGCAGAAATAAGCATGCGCGTTAAGACGCTAAACGATTTTTTTTCTCAACCCCATGATGAAAAATGTCATAGAATCCATTTCAATAATATATTACATACCTATGCGAAATGTTTAAAAATAGCCAATAGGGATTTACCAGTCAGCTAAAAATTTGATAACCCTTAACCTGGCTTGACGCAAATGGTAGAATATTCTGAGCAATACCACGACGGTCATAGTTCAGTAACAAAAAATGTTGCGCGATATCAGCAAATATTTATTCTATTCTAAATAAGTTGGTCTACAACTTCTACAAGTCAAGGAGCAGAAGGAATGTGCGGGAACCGGTCGCGCTAGCCGACACCTCAGCCAGACTTATGCAGGGCTGTTATTGCTATACCACAAGCCTCTAACCAATTAAAGTGATCTCTGGCTTTAATTTTTAGGCTATTAGTGCCACATCTACTTTGCCAAATCTATAAAATAATAGTCGTGGTACTTGGTAAACTAACTTTTCTGTTAGGGATTATAAAGGTAAATTTTCTTATTCAACCATTATGCTCATGAACGGGTAGGTACCAACTTATTTTCTATTGACCTGTACGATATTATTGTAGAATTTTCTTTCCTAGAGACAACAGTTAACAGCTTGTGGACATCTAGTAAAGATTTTCATCATAAATGTCAATAGAAATAATGATATAATATGCCAGGAATAAATATTGTCTATATATCTATCTATCTTCAAAATAGACGCTAGCTGACTTGAGTCGAATGCTCGTCTACGCTAACTAAGCCAAGGAAATACAGCTCCAGAACTCACGCACCGGCAACGCTACTGCCACTGCGCAGACTTTTATGAATATTGCGTTCTAAACCCCACCATTGTGTTTTTTAATTGAAATCGGACCTTTATTTATGACTAGCTTTTGCCCGCGACTCGTCTGTGTAGAATTATATATGGATGATTTTCGTGACAAAATATATCCCATGTCCTTGCTGGTCAAACTATCTCCCATACCAAAATTTCTTTTTTATCCGTTGAGCGGTTTCATCGTGAAGAGGTAGGTAACAGGTAGACAGAGTTACTTTCACAGTTCTATTAGCATGGAAGTGTGGATATGGATTGGAGGTTGAATAAGTCACACCGGACACAATTGAGTACATAATTAATTTTCGCTTAACCCTTTCTGTTATATTTAATCAAATGAATATAGATTCATTTGCTTAATTATGAAATTTAACTAAATAGCCACGAGCAGCAAGCATACAGAAATCACTAAAAATGCATTGCCAATCCATTGCGCCAAATGTTTACTTTCTGTATACAAATAAATCGCGAGATCCAATAAGTGCTCAGACTGTTTACATTAGTTCAAATAGTGAAATAAACACGTAACTTTTATTCAGAAACGATTTAAACATTTTCTGTGTAGCTTTTACAGATGAGTGACATGACAACGACGGGAGCAGGAAGTAATTATTTACCTAACATAACCTTGTAACATGAATTTCTATTTATATGTTTAGGCGTGTTTTAGAAAGAGATATGTTTTTTAATTTACTCGGCTCTGTTTGAGAATTTGTAAGCAATACATTAGTCCGATATACATTTTTAATCGAGGTTAGTATTGATATTGTTAGTGTGTGGCATTTTTTAAGACCATAAACAAATTATTAAAGCAATCAATGTATTATGAATTATTGCAGTCGTAATATCTGAGGCAGCATACGCTGAGCTCCTTACTCCTGGCATGGCACATTTTACTAAAACAGTTGAGACACTTGAAACTAGACATTTAGTTCTTCTGACGCAAGTAGAGTGAGCCTCAAGTCTACAACTCGATTAACCGAGGGTTACGAGTAATATTGACTTTTGAGCGCTTGATATCAAAGAAACAAAAAACGAAAATAATCGTACGTTTTGAACCCTCAAAACGTACGATTATTTTCGTTTTTTGTTTATGCCGTGTTGTGTATGCCGTGTAGTTCTTAAATATTTGAGGTTTCTTTAATCACGGTTACTACCCAGTAACCGTGATTAAAGAAACCTCAAATATTTAAGAACTACACGGCATATTCACAAGCTGCAACAGGCAGATGTCGGCCAGCTATCACGAGAATAACTTGTAGAACACGACCCACTGATGTATGCGAGCCGGCTGCGCTGATAAACGTGTGCGATTTTAGTGCTTTTATCATAGATATATAAGGTAAGTGAAGAGGCATACTTTCTTAAATAAACAGCATTAAAAATAAAAATAATTAAGGATAAAAGAACAAGCCAGCGTGAGCTCTAGTATGGTTGGCAAAGCCGAACTTATTCTAAAAAACTCTATCGCATGTGGGACACGGTATACTACGTACAAAGTAAGACTACCTACCTACTTACATTGCGGCAGCACGAAAAAATGCCATTTAGACTTATCTCGCTAAAACAATCTCATCTGATCCACACCTACCATAGAATACAGACTTGTAACTAAGTAAATGTATGTATACATCGTGTATTTTTTTTTCGCTAAATTTGACACGTTGTTTGTATACGTTATTAGAAGCTGCCTGATAAATTGCTTTTCGTCGATATCGAAAAAAGTTCGTTTTCTTTTTCCATAGGAAATAAATGAATATTACATTGCAAAAGGTCTTTAAGCGTTACAAAAAAGTAAGTGTCACGTATGACAAAGCTGAAACTTTAGACATGACAGCACATACCGAAACAGAGCTTAGTAGTACATAGATGGTTTAGTAACCTTTTACACTCGTTCAGCTAATAAATGTATTTATTGAATATCTCAAAAACTGTAATAGTTAAGACACTAGTTTCTTAGATACATTAACTGGGGAGTTAACCTGAAGAATCTCCCCTTAAGTAAACGGAAATAAACAAACGGGGTGTGTAAATAAATGTTATGGTTTAGGCGCTATTGCCATAAATATTCATTTTAAAATAAACCTTGTATGCAACCTTGGATTGTTATATAGGTACAAAAAAAAACAAACACTAATTATTCTAACGTAGTTCGTAACACACACATAAAATACACGCAACAGAATATGAGCGAATGCGGTAAGTTCGCGGTCTTGCATTAGATATCATACAGATAATTCGATGATAACAACTATCACGAACATGAACACGTATAGCGATAATCGTTTGTGGGGATAAGAAATTGCGAATAAGGTATTGTCAGATTTTATCACACGGTTACGAGCTCTGCGAGCTTTCGTAGCGGACGATCAGCCGACGGATGTTTAGGCGACGTATTTGTATGTAAAAGCTCTATAAAGTATACATAACATTTAGAAAATAGGTGATAACTATATGAAACTATATTTTTTAAGCAGAAACGTCTGCAAACGATACCAAATTTCGCAGTAGATTATTTTTAGGGTTTCGTAGTCAACTAGAAACCCTTATAGTTTAGGGTCCCAAGTCTGTCTTTTTTGGTACCCCCCCCCCGTACACGTAAAGTGGGGGGTGTTTTTTTTTTCTTTCAACCCTTGTGACATATCATTGGATAGGTATTTGAAAAATAATGAGGGTTTTATTAAAACAGATTTTGATAAGGTTAATATTTTCGGAAATAATCACTCCAGAAGTTTAAAAAATGTAATGGAATGTATATAGAGGGCGCCTCTAACTTTTGAACTATAGTTCAAAAAATATGAAAAAAAATTACAAAAGTAGAACATAGTAAGAACTTTATTAGTTCAACGGTTTTTGAAAAATTTTACTAAATAATTTCTGAATTAAGTTTGTAATTTAGCCGTATATGCAAACTTTTTTTTATCTCGAGTACTTAATTTATCGATGCGGGTGGCGCAGGACCGGTCATTGTGGAAATCTTTGGGGGAGGCCTATGTCCAGCAGTGGACGTCTTTCGGCTGGATGATGACTTAATTTATCATCCCGCACGTATCTTCCTTCTAATACAAAAAGAATGATTCAAATCGATTCACGCGATTAAAAGTTACCTCCGAAAATCCAACATACATAACCGGTCTAGTTTGTATAAATTATAGTAACCCAATTTCCAGAGAAATGGCGCTGTACCGTGGTCTACTTCGCGCTGTTAAGATTTTTCCTGAGTTGATGGGGTCGGGACGGGTGTGATCGAAAGTATCATCGGATTGTTAGGTTGGTCTCTCGTTTCGTTGTCTAATTGTCGTTCATTGATATTATTAAATAGAGACGTGTTCTGTGGAATTGGAATTGTAGGAAATAGTGTAAAAAGTTAAGTAGTTGACTTGTGACTATAATTTTAACTTGTACGGGGAAAAATTGATTGATAGTTGAAGTTCTGTTAAGGGTTTCGATTTATGAAAAATTGGGTTTAATTAAATTGCATAGCGGGTAAAATTTTATATCTTGGGGATATTGTTTATATTAATTTGTATGTAAGCGATAACTTAAACGTACTCACAACTAGCTACTTACGATTTGAAGTAGGCAAATACTTAAACTGTCTCTCCGTTTAGGCCTTTGAAGTTTAATTAAATACATAGTGTGTCCCGTACAGTAAATAGTTAGATTGAACCACGATTAAACACTTTGTTTTGTTGTTGTTATTACTTATTCTTCGGTATTAAAATGCTCTCGTACATTCTGAATAGTAATAATACCAATATTTTTGAATAGTACTTAGTCTGTCAACTCAATATAACAATACCCATTAACAAATAGCCCATTTGTAACTCTTAAGTGGGGACATTTATTGTGACGGACGGGAAACTACGGAACCCTACACTGAGCGTGGCCCGACACGCTCTTGGCCGGTTTTTAATCTATATGCCTCCCTTTTTTCGGAGTGAAAAAAAAGGAGGCATATACATTTAAAAAATAGTACATTACTGCAGAGGCCGTGAAGTAAGAGATTGCAGGACGAGTTTGTGGTAGACGGCCGAGGCGTAGACGAGGCCGGATTAAACAAGTCCTGCAATCTCTCTTCCGGCCGAGGCTTGTATAGTGCTTTTCTCAAACATTGTAAGGAAATATTAAATTTAAAACAACTACTAGGTAAATAGGTTAATGAGGAAAAAAAAATTAATTTGCCACCTTATTATTTTTTAAATATGCAATTAGAATTAGCTATTCGAGCACCATGTTTAACCGCACATAAATACACATAGAAACATAGAATTTGTTTTTTTAATGTCGCAAGTATCTACTGGTCGTTGGCTGTATGTAATTTTTCCTTTGTCAGTTTAGTGTTAGTACGCAAATTTAAAAAGTTAGAGCAGCGGACAATAATGTTTCGTTCATACTTACGCCATATATTACTTCACGGCCGCCGGCCAAGAAGTAAATGGGGGGAGCCGTAAACAAGGAACTTCATGTCTTCATTTCGTGACATAAATGCATACATTTACGATCATGTTTGAGAAAAAATATTTTCAGATTTGGGTTGGTAGGCTATAACATTATTTCGTTGTCATATATACATATAAATACCTAGGGTAGGTAAAAAAACTCGGAAGGTATCTACAGTGACAGCCATAGTTACAAGTAAATCGAGAGGGGTACCTACCCCGATTTAAAAAAAAACTCATCACAAACAATTTAACACGTAGAGTAAAAACGATAAACCTTTAAAATGTCTGTTTTAATTAATCTTTATTGATATTTTATTAGGTGTTAATTATTGTAAGTAATTGACAAAAAAAATTAAATGATATAAAAAACAAGAGATACTTGCCATTTACACATACAATATACATTGATAAAACTCGCTAAAAGCTGATTATAATTAATAAAGTAAACAGTGTCAAATTGACCTCTCGATATTACTGTATTTTACCTACTATAATGTGTTATTGTTTATATACTCGGCAGGCGTAGAGATAAATAAAATAATATGCCTAGATTTTGTTTTCACCGTATTTCATGTATTCTATTAGTATGCCTATTTTAGGGGAGTAAATTAATATTTCTTATGTTATGTATGTACCTAAGTCAGACGTCTTTATAACGTTTCGATTTTTTTAAAGTTTTTTATTTATCATGAAAATACAAAATAAACAGAACCTTAGAGCAATCAATCAAATAAAAAATGTGTCTTGCTATGTACCTAAATAGGAATTTATTTTAGGTAATAAGGCCTTATTAAAATTTCATACGTTTTAAGACTGCCTCGATATTCCAACAAATGTTTATATTACACACACAAGCACTATCATTATTATTTTTTAACCAATACCCAAACCAAAAGATCTGATTGGCCAATAGGGTTTGCTGAAAATGGCGGAGCGGGTTCAACGACCCGTTAACGGTGTTGTTTGCCAGTGGGCGGGCTGCGCGCGCGCGCGACCTTCACAAGGGAAATAGAAATAGATCCGATTTAAAAGTTATCACAATGACATCTGTGACAGTTGTAGACAGAAAGGGTCACTTAAGACCCTAAAAGAAAAAGAAGAAGGGGATCTTAGATCAGGGGGCCTTACTATGAGGTCTTATCGCGATTCGGTTTAGGTTCTTATGGCAGTATGGCAGCGACTCAGTTTAGGTTCTTAACTGTGCTCAAGGGGCCTTACTATGACGTCTTAACGCGATTAAGTATAGGTTCTTAACTGTGATGAGTTGTATGGCAGCGATTCAGTTTAGGACCTACCTAAACTGAATCGCATTAAGACGTCGTGGTAAGGGTCCAGGGTATTTTTTGGGTGTTATTAGATGATATATTTTCGTACCTACTAAGTAGAAGTAGGTGTTAATTATGTTTTCTCAAACATGATCGGAAATGTATGCATTTATATCACGAAATGAAGACATGAAGCTTCTTGTTTATGGCTCCCCCCATTTACTTCTTGGCCGGAGGCCGTGAATTAATGTATGGCGATGGCGTAAGTATGAACGAAACATTATTGTCCGCTGCTCTAACTTTTTAAATATGCGTACGAACACTAAACTGACAAAGGAAAAATTACATACATCCAACGACCACTAGATAATTGCGACATTTAAAAAAACAAATTCTATGGTTCTATGTATTTATGTGCGGTCAAACATGCTGCTCAAATAGCTCATTCAAATGGCATCTTTAAATAATAAAACGGAGGCAAATTAAACAATTTTTTCCTTATTATTTTTATTTTAATATTTCCTCACAATGTTTGAGAAAAGCACTATACAAGCCTCGGCCTGAAGAGAGATTGCAGGACTTGTTTAATCTGTCTACCACAAACTCGTCCTGCAATCCCTTACTTCACGGCCTCTGCAGTAATGTACTATTTTTATTTAAGATTTCCTTTACCTACTTACATTTTATAACATAATATCCGTGTAATATAAAGGTAATAATAGCATTAGGTACTGAATCTATTAATTCGTACTTACTTAGCTAATGTTCTATTTAATATAATAAAGTGGCCACAATGTTTTTGTCAATTTAAATATGTAGCTACCTATCTACTATATTACAATTTTTACTTATATAACTATAGGTAAACAACGTCTAGGCAGGTGTAAAAGCAAAGCGGCATTCAAACTTTTATAAAACTGATTCTGAATTAAGTACAGGTGATTGCATCAAGCTCGCAAAATATTACTTCAAGATACACTTTAAAGTATTGCCAAAACAATACCAAATTAACTTGTATTTTTAAAGTCCGAATGCCCGAGATGGGCACCTACCGGCGCCGGCGCAGGACGTCGGCGCGCCCGCCGTGACTGCGGCGTCACAAATTCACAATGAGGTTTGCGCAAACGCAAAGTGATGCACAGACGTCGGTGCTTTCGTTTAAAAAAAAAGAAACCGGCCAAGTGCGATTCGGACTCTACGGCAATTTTTTTTTTCATGCTATAGGTGGCAAACGAGCAAACGAATCGCCTTATGGTAAGCGATTAACGTCGTCCGTGGACACCCGCAACACCAGAGGATTTCGCAAGTGCGTTGCCGGCCTTAAAGGTGGGAGTACGCTCTTTTCTTGAAGGTTTGAAGGTCGTATCGGTCCGGAAACACCGCTGGCGAAAGTTCGTTCCACAGTTTAGCTGTGCGAGGCAGGAAGTTTCGGGAAAAGCGCACAGTTGAGGACTGCCAACCATCTAAATGGTGAGAGTGGAAATATTGTCGCGTAGGGCGATGGCGGAAAGAAGCGGCAGGGATTAATCCGAACAATTCTTCGGAACACTCCCCATAATACATGCGATAGAAAATGCAGAGTGAGGCCACATCTCTACGCAGCGCCAAGGGATCAAGCCGATCAGAAATACGTTGGCAGTTGACAATTCGAGCTGCTCTCCGTTGGATGCAATACTACGGTTTTCGGATATTTACTTGTAGTACTTGTTTTTTTGCTATATTTGTGATTCTAGGTCAACGAAAGCCCTGTATATTTTGATTATCTTTGAAAATGTATGGGAAATGCGACGTAAACGGCCGTATATTTTGATTGCGTTGATGTAGGGGTTTGGATTTTTCACAACTTCAAGGGAGCGCACATACCTATATGTGCGGTATTAATTTCAACCTCTACACGTTCCTGAGATAAAGGGTTTTGACAGACGGCTGACGGACGGACGGCCAACAAAGTATATACAATCCTATATGGGTTTCGTATTTTCCTTTTGAGGTACGGAGAACTAAAAACATAAAAATAATGAGAAGTCTAGACTTTCACCTTTCTTCCTAATTATTTTCCTAATTCCTGTAAATTAGGAACATTGCGTTGGTGTTCAAGCTCATTAGCTAGATATATACCTATGTAGGAGCAAATGTTATTTTTGTCATGTGACATTCTTTCGTCTAGCCCAGACGAGAGTAAAATAGCATGGCATGGCATTCTGGCATGATGTAGTGTGATGTCACAAGGCTATTTCATCTATCTCATGTATTTGCATGTATGAGGGTCAAGAATTAATCTTACATGTCACAACCGTAATGAATTCGAACAACTGCAAGATATTTATGACCAGTAGATAAAATATTTTATAGAAATATCAAATGGATGACCTAAAATAATAAGAAAGATCCGCGATATCAATACAACGTACAGTCAAGAAATTTGATTTGTGGCCGATTTCGTTCCTTTCACAGTGACAAACAACACTCCACTCCACTCATGACTGATCCAAGAAGTCATTAAAAGTATAGTCTGAGTGAGAAAAAGAACGCGAGATCCCATGTGTTAGTGGAGGATAATTATCGATTTCGGGTATTGTTAAAAAACTTCTTTAAAAAAACAATAAAACATTTAGTGGTAAATATAAATATTAATCAATTATTCTATGGTTATTACACATCTTTTACGCTGATTATTTTTAACTTATGTAGGTACCTACTTGTTAGATAGTGGAAAATCTAATTAATTTTCTAACGCCATTAGAAATCGCATATTTTGCCCACGTTTTCTTAGAACCTCTTGTAATTGGATCCGATTCTATAACATGAATTAAACACCCAACACGACACTTTAAGAGGACATTTGACGGCAAATTCTTCATTCAGAGATAATTGCGTATTTTCTCCGTATTTTACTACGACATACATAACTTCATTACGACATTTACGATGATGACAAACGGCAGTTATATAAATTGTATGCAAATAAAATTTGTTAATACTTAAGTTGGTTGTAATTTAAAAAGGGAATCTCATAAACGCAACTCGAAATGTTTCTAAGTAAATATCAATATTATACTCATTCAACTTTGTGTTTAATGCCATACGAATACACTTTAATAAAGATTTTTCTAAATAAATAAAGGGCAAGGGCAGGGCATTTCGAATACAAACCATTTTTTAAAATATAAACTAGGTATAAGCGGCCAAGTGGATGACACTTTAAGGAGGGAATTTACACATTTTTACAAATAACTTCTGTACTATAAACATACTGAATGCATGCTTGTGCAAATATGTAAACCACTTCTTTCTGCATACTATGCGGGCCATAAAATGTATTATATCCTTACCATTCTCTATTTCAGTTTTCTGCTACCTCTAAAATTGTACCAGTAAATAACAGGCAAAATCCCTCTACACGCCGCCGTCCGGCCTCCAAAATAATTTTTAATCGAAATAATTAGATACAAACATGCAATATCAATACTTTAATAAATTATTTAACAGTTTCAATAATCAATTACCTACTAAAAACAATCGTTATTGTGGTAATGATCTTGACTTTCACGGTACAAGTTCTTAAAATATTCGCTAAAATAATCACCTAGTTACGGAAACTGTCTCTAAAATAGTAAATTAAATCGATGGCAGTTTTTGAACACAATTCGCAAATGACAGAAGCTGTATATTTTTGGTAATGTTAATTTTTCAAATAAACTGCAAAAAGTCATCCACTGGGTAACTTTTATCCACTAGGCCGTCTACCTTAGATAAATTTAGCAGCAAAAAGAATCCACTCCAAATTTTGTCATTTAACAGGAAAAGAATGTGGTTTTTTTTGTTTTTTTTCACACATTTAAATTAGGTACTGGTATTTGTATAACTTTAAAATGCTCGGAATCATAGTATGCCCATAACTGCGTGTGCATGTACCTATAATTACGAATATTATTTTTAAAGCTCATGAAAGTCATGAACCTCCTATCCTCTTAAAGGCGAACAACCGTACTACTCTCTAGACCAAAGACACAAGCCCGCCCTTATACGGCACTACAGGTTTCACGGAGTTACCGCGAACCGCTTGTGTAACAACTGCTTGAATTACTAGTAAATTTACATACACGCCGCAGGAATGTACAGCAAAAAGTAATTTACTGATATTCTGTTAATAGACTCGAACGAAAATAAACAGTGCGACGCCAACGCGTTGGACAGAGGACGTTGTTTTGCGAAAAATGATAACATTTTCCGAGCATTCATCGTCTGAGAGCGGAATTTAGGAATGTTATAAATTAAGCTACTTTAAAGATAAACTAGAGCGTAGTTGCGCATAAAGTGAACTATTTAATATAGAGATATTAGCAAGGTAAATGACCGTTAAAATGTATGAAATATTCGACTGGGTATTTAGTTATGTTCCACTGCATGTATACGGTCAGCAAAAGGTAAAGTTTGTATGCAGGGGTCACTTAACTCTGCAGCTGCCCGTACACGCAGTGAAACATAACTATATTTAATACACACAAGTTGAGAGTCTAAGCTCGTAATTTACATCTCTAGTTATATATCAAAGCTAAACACAGAAATAATAAACCTCAAAAGAGAGAAGCAACATTTACAAAGCGAAATAAAAGAGTTAACCGAAAATATTAAAACGTCTGACATTAATTCGCCTGCAACAAGCCATGTAAATGAATGCAACAGTAAAAAAATAGTAGGTAATATTTTAATTATATTAGGTATGGCTTCATCGAACACTACAAGGAGCTCGAAAGCGACCTACACAGCAGAGTTATCGATGCTTTCCGCGAGATCCTGCAGGTGGACTTGCTGGGTTACAACGAGGAAACGTACAGAGTAGGCCGAAAAGCTTACAGGAACCGTCCATTAGTAGTTGAGTTTATTAGTAAAAGAATGACATTAAAGAATGAGAAATATAAAGTTCTTTAAACCTATATAGTGTGTAAATCGAATACGGGCGAACCTCTTAACGCTGGTTAGTATAGGACATAAGAAATGTAACTTTTAAATAGAATTGCAATTAAAATTGTATCCATAGAAAATAATTCGGCCCGCAATGTAATGCAAACACACTCGCGTTAAACATTCGTTGACAACTGTCAGCGTCAAATATTTTATAGTACATTGCTGCTGAAAATTTTATTAAAAATGTATTATGGGGTCATAATTAAGTGTAACTTAAAAATATGTTTTAATTAAATACTAATGAATTCTATGTTTGGTTAAATTTATCGCCCGTATTAGACTTACACACTGTATTACAAAAAAGCTACTACTTAAATGGGACAGTGCTGTATGTGTCCGAATTCCTCGATTCAAATGCAATCAAACACCAAAATGCTCTGCGCAATGAAATGTTTAAAGAACGAAAAAATTTACTACACGCTATAATAAGAAACAACCAACTTGTAAAGGGAATGGTACTTGATGCTAAGAAAAATGTTCATCATGCTGAAAATGAAACCGATATTTTAAACTTAAATGTAGTTTTTGACTTTTGTACGACAGGTAAAATAGCGAAAAAGCAAAAGGTGGCAGAATGTGGAACACGTCGTTTGCCCACTATTATTTATTATTTATTATTTATCTTTTCTCAGTAAATGAACTGTCAGAAGTGAAAGTGTTATTTTAAACGTCAAACTTCGATGAAATTATGACGTTTACTAAACTACTTTCACAGTATGCGCTATCAAAATCTAGGAAACTTCTTCATGCCTACCACGAACATCGAAAATTGGCATTGACGGGACAACCTCTTTGTCACTCCAATATGCAAGTGTGACAGAGATGGAGATACAAATCCGCAATCGTTCGATTTTCGTGGTATAGGACCTTAGCATAGACTGGCTCTATTGTATGAAAATCCATATGAGCAGTGTTTTTATGGAATACCATAGACAACGTTATAATCTATACTTTTTAATACAGCTGTCAGTCATCTAATTGACAGATAGAAGTGCTGGAGTAGAAAATTAGTAGTTTATGCAACAGTGATATAATAAGGGTTTTGTTAAGAGTTTTGTAATAATAGACCCGAGAGTTTAAGAACCAATGGGTGCTACAGTATTGTCGCTCACCAGGCGGCGCCACTCATGCGTGGGTCCTGTGTCAGTATGAGAGAATTGTCAAAGTGACGTTTGAAATGTTCCCGCAGGACCCATGTTCCACTAGCGCCCCTAGCGGAAAATCGACTCGCGGTAGTCCTCATTATGAGCTGTTGCATACCCTAGTTTTTCTACGACAGCTAAAATAGCGTAAAAAGCTAAATCTAGAAACGTGGCAGAATAGAGAAGATGTTGTGCCCCACTATAGAAATTAAAAAAAGACAACAGCAGTGCTCATATATTTAATATTATATGAAAATCCATAGGTGTATAGGTACTTTTTTCTACTCGCCGACTTTAATCTGCCAATTACGAGTACATAGACAAAACTATAAGCTCATACTTTTCGATATTAGACAGTCCAACTCAACTATAATATTTCATTTCGATACGCTGTAGGCAACTATAATAGAACTTCATACAAATTTTATACTTATTTGCGATGACGCCTGAGACTTTGCCGAGCGCGCGCCTCACGCCTGCGCCGACCGCGCCGGCCTGCCGGCCATCTTTTTGTGTTACATCCTTGTTAAGTCAATGAAATTGAATGATGAAATTGTTCCTCCATAGATGATGATGATGATGACTCGTAGAAAAAGTATTGTATACAATCGTAATATAATTAAGTTTTTCAATCTCGTACCTTACTTAGGCCACTCAGCAAGCTTCGTGGCCTAAACACGGTACTCGACTGAAAAACTCTTCATTATATCACGATTGTATAAAATACTATTTAAATATCGCTATCAGTCATCTAATTGACAGATAGGAGTGCTGGAGTAGAAAAACTACTATAAAGCCACCTTATATAAATACTTGTTGAACAAAAGTTACTACTCCTTGCCCTTGCAAGAGTTCTTTGAAGATGTTTCTATCGAACCTTTCATCAATAATATTACCCAGGTTCATCAATATTAGACCTGTAATTCGTAACAATATCTGTAGTGTCTTGCCATAAATAAATATTAATTGAATGTTGTAGGTAATTTACTATAAGTTACAAGTACCGTAAAACCACCCAACTATGGTCCAAAATCTCCTAATTATGGTCCAAAAATCTTTATAGTATATGTTTTGATGTGACTATTATTTGAAAGTTCTATGGCAAAACAATAGTAAATTGTAAAATAAACTCACGCAAAATATAAAATAACTTATTGGTATTGATATTTAATTACGTTGGACCATAGTTGTAGTACTGGACTATAGTTGGGTGGTTTTACGGTACCTACTTAATTAATTAGCTATAAGTAAATTTAAATTTTACTTACTTGTTTAGTTTTTAAGACTTATTTGTAATTGTTTGCTGTGCCCTTACTGGGTTAATATTATTTAAAATATCGGTGCAATAAACGTATCTTATCTTATCACTCATACCTATTTACAGGCGATAAATTAAAACGCGAAAAGCATGTTAAGAAAGCAAATGAATCTTAACTATGACGTATAGGTGATAGTACTCTAATCCCAAGAGAGATAACTATAAATATTGTTGTGTCAGACAGCTAAATACTCTGAGTCTGCATAATTGAGTGATGATCGAGACGCGTGACAGAAGCATGTGCTCAATAGATAATTGAAGACAATCTCCAGTATCGAGTGCAGTCATTTGTTTCACAGACCTTAGCCGAATCTAGTCCTTGACAAGTTAGCATTATTACAGAAAGGGCAGACAAATTTGCCCCAAACCCAACAGAGCTGAGAGTTATCACATTTGATACGTATTTTTATTTACTTATTTTCTTTATAATAACGAAATGAAGCAGACAATAAGACCTGTTTGAAGACATAAGTATCATCTCTGTTGGTTTTGGGGCGAGCCCCCATACAAATTTGCCCATGGTGCTTTAACCGTACTAAACCGTCTAGTAGGTAAGCGTTGAGTAATATTTAGAACTATGTTGTTCCGTGATCCCAATTTTTCTGCTTTCCCCGACAATATAACATTATCTTATGTATTATCTGTACGAGAGAACATGCTGAAACCTGCTCTTTTCCATCGTAGGACTGGTCACGGATTGCACTAACCTCGACCTCTGATCTTTGCTAATAATTAGATAACATGTACAGCGTATTTATTACACTGAATGTCAATTGTAAATGAAATTGTCCAGGAATCAAAACATCCGTGTTGTGTACGATCATTGGTACAATCTTAAATGTCGCAGATATAAGGTGTCGCAGGTTAGACGGCCACGTATATGCTACAAACAGCATGTAAACAAAATCAACATTATATCATATAACGGTTATACAAGACATAGTAGAAATGTTGTTGTCTCGGTAGAAGAATATTATCAAGAACTATTAATATAAGTCAGGTTAGCGTTTGGCGTGCAAGTGGCGCTATTAATATTATCAAAAGACTGGGCAACCCTTAATACTACATTCATTACCACCTAGCCATATACAAATAAGGCCAAACCCCTGTTAGTGTCAATAAGGTTTTTTAGAATTTATGCACGAACTTTTGCCGTTTATCCGTTGCTTTTTTAGTAAAGACCTTAAGTAACCTTAAACCATAAATAAATTAAATAAAATTAAATTAATTTAAAATAAAAATAAAAAATTAAATTTATTTTTAAAGTTTAATTATAAAATAGTTTCAGCGATTTTTTTACTGCAAAGAAAATATCTCCGGTAGTTCTTTATTAAAATCATATTTTATTAAGTAAGTACTAAAAGATATCGCAATTGCTCTGTGGACTCTCACTCTGACTTTTATACTTACCTTAGTTAAGATAGTTGTGTCACATAATATTGTTAAATAAATAATAACGATAAAAGGCTATTCTGAGTGTTGTATATCAACAATAATATTACGATGTTAATACATAACAATATTTTCAATGTTTACCTATTGAATATTTAGTGCGCACCAGTTGCGTTTCCATGAACGTTCGTTAGTGTTAAAAATTAAAACCTTAAACCGACATAGTTTTAATTTTTCTTTTCCTTGTTTTAAATTTAACATCATAAATTATACAACTTTTCTACTGATATTGAATAAAGGTATTAAACCAGACATAACAATGATTATATATCTACTACAGTCAGGAATTTCAGGATACACCAAGCTTATATTTTAAAGCATACCTCTACTTTTTTTATATACTCTTTTGTTTTTCTTTTGTTTTTAAAATAGTTAAAATGACTTAGTTAAATTTATAACCTATCGCCTACCTATGAAAGCATAAGAAAAAACGAAATTCATTACAACGTTATCAATCCGCTCCTTCGTCCGTTCCAATTCAAATTCCTTTCGAAAGTAAATTTTTATTACCTAGTAAATTTAACTAATCTACCTATTTAATAACAGTAAGGGGGTCTTACCATGACGTCTTAACGTGTTTCAGTTTAAGTACTTAACTGTGCTCAGTTGTATGGCAACGACTTAGTTTAGGTCCTAAACTGAACCGCGTTAAGACGTCATGGTAAGACCCGGGTCCTTAACTTTAAGTATGTCTTCTTTTCTTCTTTAAATTTATTACTATAAAATTAGTCATTAAATGGCGCTTACTAACGTATATGTAATCGATTACATAAACGCTCCTGCAAGAAATGTACTTAATAATAATTTGTTTACAACATCTCTGTAATTACTTATTAGATTGAAAAAAGGTCGTGTAATGACGGTCGCTCAATATGTCTTTAGATAACTAGATATTCTTGATAATCACGTAATTAGTTCGTTTTTAACTGAACTTGACACTTAACGTACTGTGTGAAAGTAATTAAGTAAATACGTATTTCCGTTTAAAACGAACAAGCTTTTGTTTAATTAGTTTTGACGGTGACTTCCGAAGATGCTATTAGGACGAGAGGAGAAGGACGGATCTTTCTGAAATTAATTATATTCAAGAAAAACGTTACTGAGCCATCGTGTGATATGAACAGCCATACCTACCATGTATTTTTTACTAAAGAATAAATAAATAAATACAGTGCTACAGAGAGAGAGCATTTTCAAAAGAAATTTCCGAGCGCCGGAAAACTGCATAAACAGAACGAATGTTAATATTGTTAGTAAACGTTCTTACCCGCATATTCATCTCTTGGCCGGTCATGGTCATGGCACACCCACTAGCACTAGCATCACAATACAGTACAATACAATGGTGTCGGGTAAACAAATGCACGCTATCAACACGTCGCGAGAGTTTGATGCAACTGTGCAGTCGAGACTGAATGCACCCCGGGTGACTGTTGCTACCACACCAAGCTTGAGAGCGAGTGAGTCGAGTTCCGTATGCTGCCAGTTTAGCCTCTGCGATCTTTATATCTGAGTGTAGACCTAGCTATCGGCCTATATTATTAAAAAAAATCCTAAAACGTTATCGACAAAAAATACAAATTGTATTTTTTGTCGATAAAAAGTATATATATATCCCTGTAGCCCTAGTACAAGAGTGTTGCAACACTATCTCGCGGTCGAGAAAGACACCTGTCATTTTCTAACTGTTCGGATTATACAATGACAGTTTCTAGACCGCGAGATACTATTCCTGCACTCTTGCACTCAACTGAGCCTAGAAGCGGGACAGATATCCGGAAGTTTTTTTACCCAAACTGAAACGGAGATGTTGCACATTCTACAACAATGCTGCCCTTACCCTAGATGCAACATCCTCATCACCAGACATACAACTGCCCCCCTTGCCCCTCTTTAGCCTTTTATCTTTGTTACACAGCCGATCAATCAATTTTTTAAATTACAAATAACTGTCCGACCGGGTCTAGCGTTCCTGTAGGGCGTGACTTCTCATGCAACTTGAAGGCCGCTGAAGCAGTTCCATACGGATTAGGTGTAGTTAGCGGCGAGAACACTTATAACTGGAAATACTGAACGCTTGACTCGCCCATTGTGGACAAACTATTGCAATAGCTCCTTTTTATGACATTGCCATCGCCAGCAATCGTTTGTCAATACCACCAGTATAAGGCTGGTCTCATCTAACTCATACTTTCTATGGATCTCAGCGCCAGACATATTGGATCCACTGTTGTTCGCCTCTTAGGTAAACAATGGAATCACACGACCTGTGGACACACTGATAGCGGGGCGATAACTCTGCTTTCTCCGTCACACCCCTGTAGAAACCCGATAATAAAGGGAGCTACTACATTAAGGACTTCTAGAACATTCAGAACCTACAATTAACAAAGTAAGATATTCGTGAAATTTGTAAGGATTGTCGAACTACAAATGTTTGCGATTTTGTCACAGCCAATATAAAAATTATGTAGGGTAATAAAATGTATTCTGGTTTAATTATGTAAAGCTGTAAAATCATACAACAAGACTTAGCTCGGACGAACGATATGTTCATTTTGCTAATTTTACGTAACCATAATAAAGTTTTCATTACTGTTTTCTCACGATATTGACACATATATTAGAGACATATTTAAACAAATAATAACCTAGAAAATAAAGTATGAATGTGTAATAAAACATTCTAAATTGATAAGGATGTTTAATTGAAACGTATCACGGTTAAATGTCAATTTAAATAAGGCAGTCGGAGCAAGGCACGGGCGGAGTTCACTTATCGTAGGGGTTAACGTTTTCGCATGGAAAAGTACTGCACGATTACGTGTGGCAAAGAAAACAATGTCACATTATCTATAAATAGTAGGTCAGCCGATGCAGAGCTCGTATTCTAATCGGGTTCCGAGCATTGGCTTAAAGCAAACAAGCATAACTGTGAGTGCTTCCGTAACAGCAAACTAATGCTGATCTACGTCTCGGTCGCTTTGATACGCTAAGTGAACAGAATAGCCCAGGGCGGGCGGCGATGCAAATACGACAGCAGCGCATTTTGGCACAAGCTTTTGGGGTTTCTGATGCTGAGAATAGATTCCGTGACACCAATTTATGGCCATAAAAGTAAGGTATGTTAATGGACTGACATTGCGTAAGAAGTTGGATGACAAGCTGAGACATTGCCTAGTATAACCAATTATGATTACTTTAGTCAGGCAAATCAATTTTATCAATAGCAGTCTTAGACCATTTAACCAACGGGGGCCGCTATTTGAGATTCGAACGCTCGAATATTTCATTCGGATGTGAATAAAAACGAAGTAGAAAGAAACTCCACTAGCCTTTCGAGTGATAATTCCAGTGACTTTCAAAAATACGAACTATGGTATCATGCGAATATAATCGTGACAAATTTTCACGTGCGATTATTTTCGATCACTTGTTTTTGTATTCGAGCGTTCGAATCTCAAAAAACGGTCCCACATGCAATTTACCCCTTGTTCAATTATTCCCCTCTGCCGAAAGCATACCTATGACCAACGTATGGACTTTTCTTATATAGAAGATGATACCGGACAATACCGGTTGGTTAAATGGCCTAAGTAAAAACAGTAGAAAAAACTATGTCTAATCATTTCTTTTTTGGGGTAATAGGTACCACTAGCGTAATAATGGTTCTGCCTGTCTAAGCTCTAGTAATCTGCCGTTATTGTGCTCCTTGTCAGTTACCATTCTGGATTATTCGGAGCATCAATCTATAAATTTATTCTACATGAACTCCTAGAAATAAGATTTGTTAAGCACGACATGTTTAACGTAAGTACCTATGCTGACAGTAGAGACGTGCAAATTTTGGGCAAATAATATTGTTTCCATGAAATGCAATGCAAGTCTGTGTATACAGCGGTCGGCAAACATACTTAATGGACTCGAGAGGCAAATATCGTCGATTGTTTGAATATATATGTATGACGAAAATGTGTCAAGCCTAACAATAACAACGGCATGTAAGTTTCAGTCGTGTCACGAGATTCTTTCTAATTTGACCTAAGATGCTAATAGAAATGTATTGAGTATTACTTTGCTTAGTCGTTAGTTTTTAGAGCCAATTATCATGGGTATATTAACTACATGATACTTAACTGGATACAAAGAGTAGCGTTATTCATAAATATACATCAAACACATTTAGTTAAATAATTGATTGTCCTTATCTGTAATTTTGACATTGGCCATGTTAGAAAGGGAGATAACATAATTTAACTAAAATGTCTGTTGACTTTTTAATGAATAAAGAGGGTAAGTGATTAGCAGAGTGGGGAGGTCACAGCGAAACATCCGTGGCTAATCTATTATACCTCTATGGGTACGAGTAGATGTATATTTGCCTCTCTATCGCTCTAGCTTATTTGAATAGTAACGACGCAAATAGGCGACCGAACGAAAACGTTTCGTTGTAGGCCTTCTGATTCATCACCCGATATTTAGACTTCTCAGTTAAACATACATCATATTATGGGTGGGTACCCAGAAAGTTATTTCTAAACATGTCTGGCAACCCAAATTGCGCAGTAGATTAAAAAAAACTCCATATCCCTCCCTTTATTCGCTTTCAGTACCCAAAGGGTAAAAACGGGATTACTATGACTTCATTTCTTTATTTATTTTTAGAACTTAAGTGGCGGACTTAATAATTTAATTCAATGAAAATGTAATTATAAGTGTAAATAGAGTTTTCTAATCGTATTGCATGCCATTGTCATTAGACAAGTTTTTGCACGGAAACAATTTAGATATAGGTCTTCATTTGCATGCCATTAGTGGCTAAACATGCATTGTCACATAATTATAATGTACCATCTTTTGTATACCATGTTTGTGCAATAAATTTATTTCATTTCATTTCATTTCATTAAACATTTTTATGCACCTCATTAAAAATAATTAGATACAGCTAATTTGCTGCCACGTTATTCACTATGTTACGTTAAATGATACGGCTCGTGTTATGGTAACTCATTGGACAGGAACTTTTTTGCAAACAGCAGACACAGGATTAACGCAAAAATGTGAACATGATAAAACTTAGACTCTTTTATGCGAATTTAATGATTTCTGAACCTTTTGATGTTTGCTTATTGCTCATATTTCAATGCCTAGTATGCTTCTTGTATGTTTCAAAATGTACACCGCGAAAATTGTAGCTTTAAAACAATTTTTTCGTCAAGTAAACGTATGGAAATTTCACACGAAAATGTGGGTTTATAAAGCTCTTTAACTATTTAACTACCGTTGAAGAATATTGTTGTCTTACGAACAATGTTATAACGCCCGCATTATACATGTTTCCTAAACGTAATGAAGTTGCTCCGGGCCGAGAATCGAACCCACTGCGGTCAACCGCACGCCGCTACCCGACACCAGCTTGTGATGATAAATAGCAAAGCGGTATTAGACTTTTAAAAATATATCTAGATGTGATATTGATATGATTTTTTCTGGTTCTGGTTCGTTTCATCCGCACTACCTACATATTAGTGCGAGCAAGAGGCACTTCGAATTAAATGAATTAAATATCAAAGCAAGAAGATATTTTTAGAAGTTTGAGTGGCAGTCTAGGAGTTTCTATTTTTGGATGCATTCAAATGGTTATACGATACATCGATAACTTCAGTATATTTTTGTCTTAAAAGATATACTGTCCATCACAGGTTAGGTATTTTTTTTTTACACCACCTCACAAAAGGGATTTATCTGTTTAAGCTAGGAGGGGTCAAAGTGGTTCGGAATTCAGTGTACGCCTTCGCAGGAAATATATCATTTTGATCCTTTGTAACACAATCTACTATTTATCACCTACCTAACATAAAATGTCTCAATGAGAGAGAATGTGGTAATAGTATGTATGTATGTATGTATAAGCTTTATTGTACAATAACACAAGAAATACAAGAAACACAGTAACATAGACAATTTGATACAACAAAGGCGAACTTATCCCTATGAGGGATCTCTTCCAGTTAACCTTTGAGGAAATTAGATAAAAACAGGCAACGATGAAAGACAAACTAAGAGCAAAAATTGTACAGTAACAAAACTTCAAATAAAAAGTAAATATTGAATACACATTGAACTACACTATAAATAAATACGCAATAAAAAAAAATATATAATATTTACATATATAAATAAACACTAAACATCAATACATATATACACATATTAAATAATAAATATATATATAAACTATTAAACAGAGCATAAAGGACAAACTCCAATCAAGGGTCGGAAAGCCACAACTTCTTTAGCCTCTCCTTGAGCGATGCTGCAGATTGCGATTGCCTCACAGACACCGGCAACTCATTCCACAACTTTACAGCATGGACAGTGAAAGATCTACTGTAAATACGCGTCTTGTTGGACGGAAAAGTGAGAGAAAGGTTGGTGCTAGAACGTAAACCGTGACCACTCCCGGAAGCCAGGAAACTGAATTTCTCAGATAGATAAGAAGGAGAAGCAGGATTGAATAACACATTGAAAAGCAATGGCAGGACATGCACATCTCTACGACGACGAATCGGAAGCCAGCCAAGTTGTTTTCGGAACTGGGATATATGATCATACTTACGCAGACCAAAGATATATCTGATACATACATTTTGCAAGCGTTCGAGTTTGTCAAGTAGCTCCTCTCTAAGATCTAGAAAAACAATATCGCCGTAGTCTAATAAAGGAAGCAGAAGGGACCGAGTAAGAGTGATTTTAGTATGAAGAGGGAGGAAATTTTGGAGACGTCTTAGTGAGTGCATAGATGCGAAAAGCTTTTTACTGATCTCCGCAACATGGTAATAGTAATACTTAGTAATAATATTTATTGCAAACCATGGTACAAGAGTTGTTACTTTTGGTACAAGAGTACATGGTACAAGAGTAGTTTCAGTTAAATGTCCTGGGATATTGTTGTAGACTTCAGTGCCATGGTTTCCGAGTCAGACTTTAGGCCCGGGGTAAAGAAATGATCATATTTAGGTAAGTAGGTATACGGGACCCAAACAGCCGGTTTTAACTTGTGGTAGTTTCTCATGTCTACTCAAAGTGTTTTTACCAGATGAACCGGAGATTAACCAGCCCAAGTCAAATACACACTTTTTCATCCATGCAAACACGTCAAAGTCACCTTTCCATACGTGTGAATTATGAGGTGATGCAAATCTATTGATCGAGATTGTTTGATGTCGCAGTCAACATTCGAATTGCTTGTTAATGCATTAAACGAACAAGCAATCCGGCTATGATTCGGCTAAAGTTACGAGAAAAACAAATTAATTGGAAGTGTCACGTCAGTTTAGTTTAGATATTAATTAGTTTAGTTTCGTCAGATTTTATTTGTAACTATATACATTCTGATAAGTATTTTTACCAAATTTTATCAAAAACAGGCATAGCCTAGTGCGGAGACCCCTGATATGTTTGTAACAGATATATGCGTAATAAACGATCTTTTATTTCATATTATCTCTATCGTACATCGTACGTCAAGGAGCCATAATACAACAGAATTAAACCTTTTTTTTGTTGTGTATGACGCTGAGGACATTTTATATATCAACTAATATCAAGTATATGAATCTAATGAATACTCATGAGGCTATTTTCGTATTATTCTTATCTCAATCTAAAGAAACCCGGCTCTGAAGATCAATCCCAATAGTTAACTCAAACATCAGTTTTTCAAAAGAAACCTCTCTCTGAACTAAGAAAGATAACTATTGGGCTTTTACCAGTTTTTTTTCGTCATTATTCATCGTTCACCAAAGACCCTACATCATATACTCGTACTTATATTTCTACAATTTAGATACCACTCCCCCTTATCTATAGTGGATACACACTCGCTTGTATCTATTTAAAGCGTTCCTCGACCTAAGACAACAGTAAACTATTCAAGCTGTGTACGAGTATTATAGTTATACTGGTTAGATATTTTCCTATGACCTTATTTACGTTGGAAATTTAATTTACAACTTTCATTAAGTTATTCGGTATAGTAATTTAGTAAACCACACAGCTTTTATACACGAAAGGAACACGATAAAAGTTTAGTTATTAAGAGGCCACAGTATTCAAACTGTTATCATTCAGACGTCTTGATCTCAATATTGATACCTATCTGATGTTCAATTGTTTATACACATAAAACTGCAACATTATTTCCTTCAAACTGGTAAACGTGAAAAGATTATTTTTAACAAAAGTCTCGATAGTTTCCGTACTCAACTAGGAACCCTTATAGTTTCGCTCTGTCTGTCTGTCTGTCCGTCCGTCCGTCCGTCCGTCCATCCGCGGATAATCTCAGTGACTATACCTAAGTACTAAAAAGCTGTAATTTTGTACGAACATACATATATGGTCACGCCAACAAAGTGGAAAAATAAAAAGTGGTTATATCTTTTTTAGAGTACCTCCCCCCATACACGTAAAACGGGGGGTATATATTTTTTTCGTTTCAACCGTAGAGTGTGGCATATCATTGGATAGGTATTTCTAAAATAATGAGGGTTTATATACTCAGAACAGTTTTTGCTAAAGTTAAAATTTTCGGAACTAATCGCTCCAAAAGTTAAAAAAATGTGCCCCCCCCCCCCTCTCTCTCTAACTATTGAACTATAAGTTTTAAAAAAAATATGAAAAAATTATTAAAGTAGAACTTAATAAGAACTTTATTGGAAAATTATTTTGAACTTGATTGGTTGAACGGTTTTTGGAAAATTGTACAAAATAATTTCTGAATTAAGTTTGTATAGCTTCCTACTACTTATGTTCACTGAGCTAAGCCGCAGACGGACAGAAATACATGGCAAAACTATAAGGGTTCTTAGTTGACTACGGAACCCTAAAAAGCACGGTGTAAAACCAACAATTCTTTGACGAATTGTCATTCTCGTGAGATTTGAAACATCAAGCTCTCAACGGTTCGAGATCTCGGAGTCCAGTGGGCTTGGTGGCTTGATCCCTCTATTTGTCTGGCGATCTACCACAATCTCTTTGAAGCAAGCGAACATGTCGTCATTTTTCCGTCGACTTTTTATATTTAGCCAAGTAAAACAAACACGTGAAATCCGGTCTATAAAACGCCACCAGATGCGCATGTCGATGTCGCTGCGCTTGCGCACGCACTTGCAAAAAATGCTTACATTCTTATCGCATTTAACTTTTAGCTTCCCACAAACCAATACATAAGACCTGTACTTACTTATTTTAAGCTTAAATAGCAAGGTCAGGAATATACAGGAACGCTCGCTATGTTGTCGGCAGACGATAAGAATTACCACAAATTGGAAACTGTCCAAATCACGGAATAAGAAAGCGAAACTCCTTTTACTCGGATGAGAATGCCTAAAGTTATTTACGGGCGTATTCAAACTTTTCCTTAACGCAAATAAACGAAATTAGCTCGGACGACAAAAACAAAAAAACCTAATTTTTAAAGTGTTCAGGAAAAAATTGTGAGTCGCTTATAGTTGGTACAAAAACACTTAATAAGTAATAAAAACTGTAGCAGCAAACTTCCTTACAATAAGTTAATACTTACATACAGAATTATCAAGCTCTACACACACTAAAATAGGCAGAATACTATGTCACCTTAAACAGTGAAAATAAACGTAACAAACAACAAATATTGTAAAATTATTTTTGTATTAAGCAGAGACGTAGGCGAACGAAATTTACAATTTTATAATTGAAAGACAAATCGAAAAATTGCCCGCGTCGAGCAGAATTCGAACCCGCGACCTCTCTGAATCTGAACACCGTTAAGATCGCTCTGCCAATTGAGTTATCGACGCCTGTTCGATCCGGACGAATATTTCCACTAAGTATTTCTTTCACTTGGTTACACGCATTAGGGAGACGCGTCGCGACATATCCCGAACATTTTTGTTTCCATACCCCGCCATACTGTTGTGGTTTATTATACTATTGTAACAACTCTTGTACCATGGCTTGCAATAAATATTATTACCATTATTACGATTCGCTTTATTTATCTTCATTTTAAGCTAGGTAATAAAACATTACTTACCACTTACATTTAATGTGGTTTTCTGATTTTAGAGACCATTTTCAAAGTGCTACGGTGTCTCCAAGAATCATAAACGTAAGCAACAGTTCTGGTTAAATCTCTTAGAAAGAAAGGAAAAGTGGAAAGCCTCATGGCCTCAGTCGGGACTCGAACTCGCGACCCTGGGATACATGCCCATCGCTCTGCCAACTGAGCCACCGAAAACACACTCGTAGCCCGGAATTTCTCGACCCTATCCCATATGTCGTTCGCAGACGTTTCAGCTTAAAAAAATATAGTCGAGTTCTAGCTAAATTAACGAACAATAAAGCACTCGAAGAAATAATATAGAAATTAGCAGATAATACCTAACTGAATCTTTTTATACTCTATGAAGCAAATTGGAAAATAAACTAGCTACAGCCACACTCTGCAAAAGATCTCTACCTAGGAACAGTAGAGTTAATTTATATGTGTACACTTTTGCACCTTATTAAAATAGGGATTAAGGTGAAGAAATGTACACATATTAATGAACTCGAAAAGGAGTTCCATTAAAATATGGCTATAGGCACGCATCGAGCTGAATCAAAGGCAGAGAAGTTATGGGACAGCGATAGAAGACATGAGATTGGACCCACCTTGCACCAGAAAGGCATTCGCCGCGCCCCGGGCTGGACCTGCCGTGATAATACAAACTGTAAATGATAGGCTTCCTTTCAATTATTTATAGGTAGATGGATCGTATGCTTCTAGCGATTCAATTAAGGATCGTAGGTACCATTGGAGCTTTCAACCCGAAACACGCAATAGTAGATTGTTAACCAAGTGGTCAAAAGCCCCCATTTCAGTCGAGGTATTGTAGCACACTACTTTTTATATCAATATGTTAATATGATTCGATATTAATGTTAGTATAGTTAGGTATAAATAAGTAATTGGTAGGTAAAATTAGGTACCTCCATAATTATAGCCCATTCACAACAGTTTGAACAGACACTCTCTCAAAACACTTACAGGATAACCGCGTCAAATTAAGGTATTCATAATTATCAGCAGTGTTAGTAGTGATTAGATTAATAAACATACGTAGCGTCATACCATCCACATTTTTATACAATTATAATACCCAAAGTCCATCATACGACCGCATATAGTATAAAATTTGGGAGACGAAACCTTTTATATGAATATCCGATGATATCCGATCATCCCCGTGAATACAACTACTCTGCGGTTAATACGAATGTAATTAGACGCACTCACGAAATTAATGTTAAAAGGGACTTTCTAAATGGCAATACAATTTTAATATTATTTATTGCACGCCTTAAAACAAATAAACGAAACATTAAAACTACATATTAAAGTAAGTAGGTGCGGACGATCGGTCTTGGCTAAAAAGTAATCTCTTGCAGAAAATCTTCGAGTAGCGGAATATCGTAGACAGATGTAGGTGGGTGACCCGCCGCCAAAATTATAGGTACGATTCCTGATGGCTTTAAAAATCATAGTTTCCAATGGGTGACGGGTGATTAACTGATTAAGTAGCAAATTTCATTGATTCATTCTTAAATGTAGATATATAGATATTCCTACCTCTGAACTGTTTAAGGGTCAGTAACCAATAAATTTAACTGAATCCATAAACGTGCATACATACATAAAGCTGAAGTGTCTCAGACACAACCATTATATGTATAGGTATAAGAACCACGACGCCGTTTAGATACTTTTCAAAATACCCAGACAGTTCAATGCACTTTAGGTAGACTGAAAAAAACAACCCACAAACTGTAAGGAAAATTAAATGAAAAATTCAGAAGTATTATAAATGTCTATCTACAATCTGCATCAGACAAACTGTTTTCAGTGGATTTATATATCTCCTCTAAAGTTAAACAAAAGAGGTTACAGTAAATAGTTTTGAAAAGCGACCTATTCGAATGTGCTAAACTGACATTTGTCATAGTCACTTCATATTCCCTACGTTATTATAATGTTATATTGATAATTTCCACGGAAGTTAATATACTAACATACATGTCGAGCTATCTTCGACTTTATAGACGTGAGTAACCCGGTCTAAGTATATTAATATGTCTAATACTCACGGGAGTTTTCTATTTAAAATCCACGGAAGTTCGCATCGAATTGTTCGAATGCCGCAGTCGCAATCGAAAACAACAAAACAACTCATGGTACGCACACTGGTGTTATATCATTAGTGAGTATAACACCCGCGAACAGGAGACGCTTCCGCAGACGGCGTCAGTGTGAAAGCCTCAGTTTTCATTTGTTTTAATAGATACCGTGGTACCTACATGATAATGTCAAATGAAATCTCCGACCGCGCCGGTCATGTTATGGCCTAGGTATAGGTATATACAAAAATACAAATGCGTTTATTTCATTACATGTAGTACTAGTAGTACTACATAGTATGCTTATTTAGTTAGTTAGATATGTCATCACCGTATTATATAATAGATGTCCGAATCTGGGGGTATTCGCGTAAGACAAAAAATTGCATTTTTTAATTTGGGGTTAAATCATTGACTTATTAAGGGCGACTTGCACCACCCGGGGTTATCCACATAACCCGGCGTTTAGCGTTTTTTCGTATGGAATTTGACAGCTTAACTTTTGAGTTAGCGGTTAACCCTGGGTGGTGCAGTGGGCCTAAAAGAAATAGACACACAGAGCAGAACAAAAACTTTTTAAGTGGGTCAGAATAACATAAACGAATATTATATTTTTTCATTGATGCTGATACAAATGATAAATGTTTCGTACGAAAAAGAACTTACTGACATGACGTAGGTACCTAAGCATAAAGCATTAAGTGTCAATTTCATACACAAAACTACCAACACTGTTAAAACTTTATAGGCTGTTAGCACTAATTAAAGAGTGATGCAGATGCAACTGCAGCACCTTCATGGCGTCATTTTTAGGGTCCCGTACCAAAATGGTAAAAAAGGAACCCTTATAGTGGGAATCAGTCTGTCTGTCTGTCTGTCACATCGTAAAATATCTCGAGAACTACTTAAGCTTAAGCCAATAAAAGAGGAAGCAATAATTTAAAGTTTAGTTACTGGGTCAATTATCGACAACGTCGCCCAAGAGGCTATATACTATTTATATAATTATGATATATGTACTGAAGTACTGATATACGTGACACTGGCAAAATTATCCAATTCTCTCTTTAGTTACTGGGTCATGTGGGGTATCATTTGAAAGGGCTATTTCGCACATTCTAAAATAATTTTATTATTTCTTTACAATGAAAGTTTTTTTATTTATAAACGAAAATTTTTAAGAAAATACCATTTTACCCTTTACCTCCGGAGTTTATGAAAGAAAAAATATGAATTTTTTACGCGACTTTGATATTATCCTAAATATTACATTAAAAGTATAACGTTTACCCTAATTTCATTTTGTTTATATTAAAAAAAACTTTTCTAAACAATATTTGTAATTTAAGCGACTAAGATTGATTTTCATTTCTTTAAATTGATATGATATCATGCAGTAAATGTTAAAAAAATTGGTTTACGTGATAAATAAATATCAAGCAAAAACAAACTCGCATACTAACTCCATGCCGTGCAAACGAGTGCCCCAATCTGTCTGATACATGTGGCTGACTTCAAATTTCTACTCCTAGGTGAAGTTACAACATAAAATTTGTACGGAACCCTCGGTGCGCGAGTCCGACTCGCACTTGGCCGGTTTTTTTTCAACTGATTAGGTATCCAGACTATCCAGTTCTTTTGGTTTGTATCTATGAGTAAAATGAGTCCCCAGGCTAAGTCACGGATTTATGAAAGTAGGTAACCTATACTACCTATAGTCACACCGTGCTCAAAATTGTGCATATACCTACTTCAAAACTACAAGTAGGTACAGCTATTTATTGTCATATTTGGCAAGCTTTATTGTACTTCCCGGGCATTATTGTAAAGTGCGTGTCTGCCCGTCAGACAATAATTTTCTTTTTATTGGTATTAAATTGTCCATCGAGTGGCAACTGGACACCCACACAGGGCAAGTCATTCTGCATTCCCATCACTTGCAGACTGTAAGACAAGCGAACCAAGATTAATATTTGTTTTAGACAAGTTATTCAATATTTCTTGGGTAGCCCGCTTCTCTATCCTCCTGTACCTGTAGCTAGACACCGGCACCGCCACCATTATTGGTCATCCAAAAAAAAGAAAAATATGACAAAAATAAAATTAACGACACAATAACAATATGCAGTCTTATCGCTAAATGGCGACGTTTGTCAGACAAGGTTTAGGAGGAGTTTTAATAGAAACAAGGCCCGTCAGATCTCTTAGTCTACTACGGGTAGCTACAAGTGTCCTTACGACATTCTTTTATATACGTACTTACTCTTTATAGGTAGGTACGGTGTTTATGTTTTGCATATTCTTCAACCGGAAAGTGGTCGCAATGTAGCCGAAAGGCATGAACGGCTGCCGAAGGTGTTTATATTTCATTAGTACTCCCATGCAACGATTGGCAGAAACTGGCCAACGACCGATCCATATGGCGTCATATTATATTCATGATGGTCAATCAAAGCACGACGAGGCCTGGTTCAACTGTTTGAAAGAAAAAACGCTCGAGGCGCCACGAACCAGGCCTCCGACCTCCGTGCACCTGGGGGAACATAACATATCCCCTGCCTTGTGTGCGAACGAGGCATCCTCTCCCGCATTAGGCTTTACAACCACGGATGTAAGTAAGTGTCCCTCCGAGGGTGCTGCTTGAAACTACGTTTACGAGTACTACTGCTACGCTTGCGATAGCTAACAAATGACACGAGCAGGTACGTACTGCTATAGATGAAATATGGCTGATAGCTAATGGTGCTACCGGGTCTTTGATCTGACCAAAGAACTGCCTTGACGGCAACTTCGAACAACTTAAGTATATACTTACATACTTAAGTATGATAAAAAAGGTAGGCACCTATAGATTCAATACTTATGCCTGCTCACCAGCTAGACAACCCGCAAAGTACGCGTAAACGGTGAAACTAAAGCAGCAGGGTTCTTTTGAAATGTTTAAACGAAATTACATTTCCTAAGTAGGTACTTACTTAGGTACTCCGAAAGTCATATTCATAACTACGTGTCATCCTTTTCGCATGATCGTTTTATAAGACGTGTGATAGAGACATGCTTGATGATCATTTAGCTTTAAATTAAGAACTTCGAAATAGTTTCTCGGCACAGCATATGCAATTGCAACTTGCAGCCCTTTGATTGTAATTTATTGAGCGGAGGTCCATAGCTCGGTTCTTTGTCGCGACTGCGTATCAAAGTCGAATACAATATTTCTCAATAAAGGCACTCGGAAAGAATAAACATTTATGAAATTTGTTATGTGAAGTCCTCTTGATTTCGAATGTGCGGTCTGCTTTACACGAAGGTTAACTGTTGATAGAGATGGCTTCGTAGCCTGAATAATAACAACACTTCGAAAGTAGGTTGCCAAATGCAGAGAAGTCATGTTAACTATGAACATTTTATCATAGTTTCCATACATTATTGTATAGCTCTTTCGTTTGATTATTAAAATAAAATTTAATTTTGGTGTTGAAGTTTAATTAAGACCACTTGTTATGTTTTTGCTATATCTCTTATCTCTATTATACCTGCCGATCGAGTTCAGGGCGAGGCAAGCGAGTTTTAGAAAATGAATGTAAGTAGTGTTGATTCTTTTAAAAAATAAAGGAATGTCTCATTTAAGTAAAATGACCCAACTTATGGATTTAAGGTAGTTTTCTTCCAGGGCCCGACTTATTTTTCCACGACGACACTATGATGTTGCCACTTTTTAATTTATACCTACCTTTTTCTGTCGCACTGTACGCTCGGTTTAAACAAAGATCCCAAAATAAGAATGCGTTTCGATTTGAATACGGCTTTAACGACATTCCTTAATAATTATGCCAACCTGACTAAAAAACATAAGAGTCAATATGTTAAGAAGTGTAAATAAGACTGTGTTAATTATTAGATGCATTCCATATTCTATATCAGCGGGCCTACCACGAACATCGAAACTTGGCATTGACGGGAAAACCTCTTTGTCACTCCAATATGCAAGTGTAACAGAGATGGAGATACGAATCCGCAATCGTTCGATTTTCGTGGTAGGCATGCAGACACCTGACCCCATGATCACAAAAGTAACATTATTCTACCTTAGACGTATAGAATAAAACCAAGGTATCAAGAATATTATTATAATCAAGGTATGTATATCTTACAACAAGGAACAATAATTAATAAGTCAAGACAAAGTTCTTGCTCGGAGTCAAGTACCTACAAAAGCGTGGCGTCCCGGTCTTCTCCCCTCCACCGGCTCCACCACAGGTTGGTGGCACGAGAAACCCGTCGAACCCACTTTGCTCGCTCGGATGTGACGTCAGCAGTCGTCACCTGGTGTTGCCATTCCTCAGCGACAACAGATAGACGTAATTAAACCTTGCTAGGATGATGCTGTTCACCATAGAACCTAACGAAATTCAAACGGTCTCTAAATCCAGCCTTTCATAAACCGGTTCAACATTTTAAGCGAAAATACAAACAAATAACCACTACACTTTCGTATAAAAATTTTGCAAAGGTTTAGAAGCCAGTCGCTGACGTAACAAACACCTATGTAAACAATATTTACTCCTTAGATAGTGTAAGTATTTACCCAATGTCGTCAGATAGCTTGTTTCCGATAACGATAAGATTAGGCTGGTAGCCCCCATCGTTGCCAAAAGATGTTTGCCTATTTGCTATCTATCGACAGCATAGTGACAATTATTATTACCGATCTTGTCATATGGCGCGACAGTTCACTCATCAAACGCGGCTTGACATATGAACTTGCGCCTGTCCCGCAAAGTTATGCTAGAGCCACTGGTAGGTATGTACGAGTACTTACGTATGAATTTATAACTATACCTACCTACCTAAACTAAATAGTACGCGTTTACTAAAGTATGATAACGCAGCGATATTTATTAATTAAATCAAACCATGCATAACCTTACATAACATAACGTCAGTTGCGGTACGTTGAACTTGGGTCAGAGGTGAAGGTCACGCAATTATGTTATCAAAAAGGTCACAAAAAACCGGCTCATCAAAGTTTAAAATGACCCTTTTTCACTACTTCACTCACCGGCCGGCACATGATGAGTCGCGAACATTTGTAATTGAGCACACGAAACATAAAGTTAACATACATGTATGTTTACAAGTTGAGGGTACCTGTTTTTGCGCCGGTGTCTTCGTAAAACTTAGCCTTTTCCACGTCACACGCACATCACAACACTACGCGACAGGCCCTCCAAACCGCGCCTGTAAAACGCGGATGAAAGCGAAAGTTAGTCCCACTTTCTACGTGTTTTTATCAACATGTGCGGCGTTACGGCGAACGCCGTCGACTGGCGAGGAAGGACGACGAAAGGTCGTCCGCAGCGTCGCGCATGCGTCGCGTCGCGTATAATACCGCCAACCTAAATTAATTGTGACCTCTGGCAAACTTTCGGTACTCACATTGGTTTGTTGTGGTTGACATAATTCCAAGTAGTAGGTATGATATTTATTCACAGGCAGTGCCTAAAGTACTGTAGTATCCACATAGTACCTTGCTATTTTTACAGCTGGCACAATCCGATAACACTTCGTTATCAGATAGGTACAAGCTAGTAAGAACATAAAATGTGCGCGTTTTTAGTGAAAGGTACCACTTTGTCGCTTGTTCATTTATTTTCTAAATGAATCGTTATGGCATTAGATTAGCGCCATATAGGCTAGCAGTAAACTGGTACCTTGTATTTAAAAACGGGCAAGTGCGAGTCGGACTCGCATACGAAGCGTCCCGTACCATCTATATAAAACGGCAAAAACACGTCCTGTATATTTTATTTTAATTTAATTATTTACATTTAAAGTGTAATATAACTAAATAATTTGTAAATATTTATCGTCTACCTGTTGCCTTTATCAATATCGAGCAGCAGTTTGTTGTACTTACGTGTTGTACTAGGGCCGTGAACCCCCTTAAATATTTATTTTATTGTTTTTTTTTGCATTTGTTGTTATAGCGACAACAGAAATATTTTCTTACATCATCTGTATAAATTTCAACTGTCTACTATCAAGGTAGGTGACAGACAGACAGACAGCAGAGTCTTAGTAATAGGGTCATTTTTAGGGTTCCATAGTCAACTAGGAACCCTTATAGTTTCGCCATGTCTGTCTATCCGTCCGTCCGTCCGGCCATCTGCGGCTTAGCTCAGTGGCTGTTAGAACTAGCAATTTGTAATTTGGTACGAATATACATTTGAATCATGCTGACAAAGTGGAAAATAAAAAGTCGAAAAACTTTTATTTTAGGGTACCTCCCCAATCTCCCCATACACGTAAAGAGGGGAGTGCTTTTTTTTTCGTTTCAACCTTATAGTGTGAGGTATCGTTAGATATTAGGTATTTTAAAAATAATAGGGGTTTGCAAAAAATATTTTTTGATAAAGTGACTTTCTTTATTCGGAAATCATCCGTCCGGAAATGTGTGTCCCTTTTCTAACTTTTAAACCGAAAGTCCAAAAAAAAATTAAAAATTCATGCAAATAGAACTATAAAAACTTTCAAGAAAAATATTTTGAACTTGGTAAGTTAAGCCATGACCTGCGTTAGTCTGACTGTCAGGGCCCCGTGCTTCCGGCCCAGCAATTTCTTCATATGTGGGAGGATAGCACCTCTAGTAAGGGTCCCATAGCGGCTTTCCATCTTTCCCGAAGCCTATCCAAGGCCAGCCGCGCTGCCCTCTCTACTTGCTCCGGGTCCGGCTATTCCCCTCCTCGCCTCCGTCCTCATCCTGTGCCTCTCTGCCAGCACCTCAGCATCTAGCTCCCACGGTGGGGTGCTAGCAAGGAGGCACACCGCAGCATGCGGGGTGGTAAGGTAAGCCCTGCCCGCTGTGCCACCACCCTTTGCGGCCAACGAAGTAAAGGGGCCCGTGTGCGTTCCGGTAGGCGATCTGCCCAAATTGGCGCTCCGTAAAAGTAGCCCTAGCACAAGAGTGACAGTAGATATCTCGCGGTTGAGAAAGATAACTGTCATTGTCTATTCGAACAGTTAAAACATGACAGGTGTCTTGTGCTAGGGCTACAGATGTAAGTTGCTATTTGGACATCCGGTTGGTACTCACGAATCACGATGGCGAGTCTCTGGAATAGCTTTTTATTTTTTGTCTGCTAAACATTGTGTAATATTGATAGCTTATTGTGCAGTGAACTAACGAAGAAGCGTGCAGCTAATGAAGAATAGTAATTACTCGGTAGTCCCAGGATCTCGACCCCGGACGCTAATGTACCTAACATTTTTTATCCATAATTTTTACAATTTAGCGAGGCGAGCCACCGAACAACGTCACCCAAGTAGCAATATACTAACTATTCAATACGATGTATTATACTGATATTTTTAATATAAAAGTTGGCAAAATTGTCCAACTCTCGGACAGAAGAAGACATTATTTAAAAGAAGAAGTTGTTATTTGTAGGATATGAGGTAAAAATAAAACCATTCATTAAATCGATTTGTACTATTGGAAATTTATTTAGATAAATATTATTGCGACAAGAACTTACATTTCCAATTACCCTAACACTGAATGATATGGCTTAGATAATTCGATTTTGGAATGACTTAGATGACTAAAATAAAATTATTGTGCCCTAAGTCATTAATCTATAAAAGACTAAAACTAAGTGTACTTATTATCATGTTTCGACTAAAAAGGAATATTAGTACTTACTTAAGACGAACACAATCCCTCAATGAGGACTACCGCGATTTAATTCGCCGCTAGGGGCGCTAGTGGAACGTGGGTCCTATGAAAAGAGGTTATATGTCATTTTTAGTACATTTCTCATTCGTTTTTAATTTAAGTCGTGCTTATTTCAAAAAATATGCACTTTTAAAAAGGAATTATTACTTACATAGAAATATATGAAATACTAAAAAAAAAATTTTGGCTATAACATAAGCTTTTTGAATTGAAAGTGTAAAATAACTTAAATAACATACCGTAACTTTAGAGGTTAGTTTATACAAAAGCGTTTCTATTAAAAAATATTATTGATATCAAACTAGACTGTACTAAAAATTTACTAATAAATAATACAAATGCCAAAAGAAAACAGTCAGAAGTTTTTAATACAGAAATAAGTACAAACCTTAACTATAATAAATAATATGATATAAATAAACGATTATAAATAATACTAGAAATGTGTTTAATTCTTATGATTATAGGTATTATAATTACGGAAATGTTGATGTTGACCAGCTCAAACTATTTAAGAAGTATATTATGAGTATATTTCGTTGTAAAAATAGCGCGAATATTAATTAACTGTTTTATCAAATATTATCACACAAAAACGTATTATCCCTATAATTTTCTAAAACACAGAATCTACAAATCACTGGAAAATAGTTAGAATCTAAGGGACCTCTTTTAACATGAAAATTAATGAAAAATAATCAATACTAATATTGGTTTCGCGCCATACAAACTCATACTAATGGCGCTTGACGAGGACCCATGCATGAGTGGCGCCGCCTGGTGAGCAAAAATACGGTAGTCCTGATTAGGACGCCACTGGACGCTCTGCGCCCTCTTAAGCCAGGTGAGAACAAGAACATTCATAGATGTATCCACAGAAAACAGCGATCTTGTGTAATATTACGAGTATTACATACGAGTTAAGTTACCTAGGTCCTTGGTTAGATCGCCTGATGTCTATTTTTAGTACTTATACTACATGTAATTAACAAGAGTTTCGCGCGCGAGATGTTACAAAATAATTGATACCTACCTACCTACTGTCGAGGCACGCTTATGCTAAGGCTTTTCTGTTTTCTGCAGATTACTACCATTAACACCCCCTCTTAGTCAAATGAGCATTTTTACCTATAGGTAATATAGGTATACTAATTTTAGAGACTGTATACTACACTGACTACTATTTACCTGCAGTTCGCGCACGATGTTGAAGAATCGAATGAGTCCTTGAAATCCGTCTCACCGTGCCTACTCCTAAACCCAGCTAACTACTTCGAATATGTTAATTAGGACGCGTCGCGGACCGAAATATTATTTTTTAACCTTGCAGGGGCTCCATGCAGCTCCTGAGCTTTAGAGCGTATCTACACACTGTGTAGTGGGATGGTGACAGAGAACAGAGAATGAATCGGTTTTCGATTTCGAATTTTCGATCGAACACAAGTAAAAACTTGCTGCACAGGTCTTCCAATACACCAGGTAGACCTGCACAGGTAAACCGCTACGTCCGCTACCGTCACACGGCTACGATCTATCGTAGCGCGAGTGGCTTACCCTTAACCACTGGCGTACGAATGTGGTACGTCGTCAAAGTCCGTATGAGGTCCAGTGAAAGTTCAAATTCGGTTACCGCAAAAACACGTCAGTGATCAAGGGTTAAGAATCAAACTATCCGAAGTCACGGATCTCGTGCGCGAATTGATGTGACAAATGTATAATGTAATGTAATTAGTTGAATGTAGGTTTATGCAAGGAAGAACTATTGTTGGCAAACCGGTTCATTTTAGAGACTAGATATAGCAACCCGTTTAAATCTCATTCAAAGGCACATGAGAAACAAATTTGTATTTTTCTACTTATAATGAATTCTAAAACCTAAGTATCACAATTTGGTGTAACTTTATTGTCACTCCGGTGCAAGTACTGATTCTAATAAAACTACTTAAACAATAAACTTTAAAAATTGTGACTAGAAAATTTTAACACCTACATATTAATGATATTATCACAGTGCATTTTATTAAGGTAAAGATAAATGAGAGAGCAATTTGTGAAGTCTATTCCTAATTTCTTTTGTAGCTGGTGCTCGAGGTGTGCCAGTTTCACCGTCAGGGTTGGCACAGAGCTCAAGTAAATCGATAAGGACGCGCGGTGATCGCGGGCCCAGCAGCAACCCCGGCACCATCACCCGACCAGACATCACCCAACCCAAAAATATCTTCTCACACACAATCTGCAGGTTATTGTTAGCCACTCCATGCTGACATTTAAACGTCATCAGGTTACAAAAAGATCGGCAGTCTTTGAAATCACAATCACTGTGTTGTTTACAATCTGAGCCATCGGCAGTTAGCTTGTTTGTTATGCTAAGGGGGTGAACAGAGTTTAGATCTAAGTATTTGATTTTCTTGAAGTCGTTTGTGACCCCAAAATAGTCCATCTTTATATCGCAGATACGGAGAGGCTCCGGCTGAGTATGCTGTAGACGCAACAAGAAATCTAGTATCATTACAGAGAACTTGACTCGCTTCACCCACTCACTCTTACTGTCATAAAGTGTTATTAAGTGCCAGTACCTAGAAATTGTATTTAATTTCTGGACAGCATAAAGAGGACCACATGAGCCCTCTAAATGAGGGAAGATATCAAATTTTTCATACAACAACAAAGCAAGATACTCATTGTCTTGCAACAAATTCCATAGATTTTCCATTTCAATTTCCCTCAGATGCCTTAATGAATAATTAATATGTGACAGTTTTTTGGCATCAAAATCATTTAAGAAAATATTAAATTTAAGTTTCACATTTGTTATAATCATATTTCTAAAATCTAATTCGGTAGGATAAATTTTTTTACTTGAGTTGTCTAACCAGTGCAGCACTTCATAGTTAGTTTTTTTTGTAGGCAACTTGAAGACCACACTATGGTTGCCATGTATACCTGAGAACACTGCCTCCTTGGCTGCTTGAAAATTTTGGCAGGTAATAGAAGATATCCCATCAGGTCTGCAAAGTTCATCACAGAGGTTGCCAACTAAAGTTCCACTTTGATAATCAGCACACTGGAAAATAATAATGTTTGGATCAATTATAACTTACTACCTATACTTAGACTGGGGCAGATTACTGACCAAAAGCCCTTAAGCCAGGAAATCCGGGAGAGGAAGTGGCGTTGGATTGGACATGCACTTCGAAGGCCAGACAACCACCGGTCCAAGCAGGGTCTACACTGGCAATCTAGCGGCATTAGACGGCCAGGACATCCCCGCACTACGTGGAGGCATTCAGTTGAAAAGGAGGCTAGCTCAATTGGTCTAGGCTGGAAAGAGCTGGAGGAAGCCGCTGAAGATCGAGCTAAATGAAGACATCTTCTTAGAGCCCTATGTCCCCAATGAGGGATAACAGGAACACATCATCATCATCATAACTTACTACCAAAATTTGGGTTTTATATATGTATACTATACTATTTTTAAATGTAAGGGAGATCCAACAAAAATCAAAAAGTTTGTAAAGAGATTTTGTACATAGAATTGTTTCAGCCGTTGATAGTTAAGTTTTTTTTTATTAGCATACTTACAATATTTTTTACATATTTCTCCGATTGATCATTAGAACATGGCCAGCTCCATTTCAATAAAACAAGTAATAATGTAACACTTGTTAATGATCCCAAACCAATGAGAATCAATCTTCTTTTAACAAACTTGCACAGCTGGGCTAAAATCCAAAGCCACAACTGACACAATTTCTTCATAATGAAGCAGAAACACAGAAATCTGAAAAGAGAAATTTACAAAATAAGAAATGAATCCAAAAGAAAAAATACTTTATTTTCTTTCCCTTTATTTGAAATAAATGTCTAAAATATTAGCATAGGTACGACATACTTACTTAGAATCTCTTAAAATCTCTTTAACGAATGCATATTTAATAAAAACAGATTAATTTCAGTGGCCAGGCTTGCATCTGCAAACTGCAATGCAGTAGAATATTCAAATGTCGATATATTTAATGGATAGTCCACTGAAAAGACTTTACTAGGTATGAATTATTCAACCGAATGAATTAAAGCAAATATTTTATGGCAATATCACAATAAATAAAGGAAACTGAACAATTTCTGCCGGCAAATTATTTTTAAACTTCAAAGTTATGTAAAATAAAATGTCAGTCAAACGTCTCCGACTGTCAGTCAGTCGCTTGTCAAAAAAAGTTCGATCAAAATGATTGTTCGCTAGTAACAAATATAATAATAATATTCTTGAGCAATTAATTGTAAAGCATGAATTAAATCATTTATTAAATATAATAAATGGTTTGATTCATGTTTGTAAGTAGTCACACTACTATATTCAATTCAATTCAATTTTTGGTCAATATGGGTCTATCGATGTAATCGATGATTCCGCCATTGTCTAAGTTGTAAAATTTCCGAAGATGTATGCCGTTATTCATAAACGCTCAGCAAACCTCCGTAAACTAATTTGCTGTTTATCCTTATCTGCTAGATTGACATTTGCGTTTGTCAAAAAGGGACAAAGCGTATTTTAACTATAGTGTGACAGCCCATTCAGCGCAGTAGCAATGTACATCAAACTGAAATATAGCAACAATCTTCTATCTATCTTCAGCTTGCTATGCGCTCTCAAGACTCGCACCAAGTTTGTCATTTCAAAATATTAAAAAGGCATACTATGGATATTTCCATACGCTACTTATTCAAGGAGTTGACTTCTGGACCACCGCGGCCGATCGGGACAGGGCTTTCGTCAACGTCATGCAGAAACGAGCTATCCGTATCATAATGAAAAAGGCATACGACTTCCCTGCTAAATGCCTTTTTAACCCTTTGACCGCCGTTGTCACCTATACTAGACAACGATAGTACGATACACGCCGTCGTCTTGTAATACAAGACAAAGTTTCAACCGCTTACTAAATGGTAAAATAATAGAATTTAAAAATTATTTTGTACTCGTGTCAACTTGTTGACCCTTTGTTTTTTCATACATTTACTTTTTAAGCAGGTATATGAATCCATTGTTTCATAATAAAGGATTTAAAAAATATGCTTATAATTTCTACATTTTTCCGTGTCACTGTCGCCGTAGGCATGTATAAAAGACAGCTAGGGATGGGAAAGTTCAATCGATGTGCAAGTTTTTAAAATGATTATGTTTTCACGAATCTGGTTTTATTTAAGCGTTCAAACATTTAATTGCCAATTATTGTCATTGTTGGTAACTACTCGTAGTAAGTAGGTATATGTCGAAAAAAAAAAGGCATAATAATGGATAAAGTTTAGGCAGCTTCTTCAGTAAATTGACCATTGCGGTTTATTTTCCGAATAAATTATTGACCGCAGTGACAGCGGAGGTCTACAATTTAACTCGATATACGTGTATATATAAGGTGCTACTTTATTAGTTGCAGAATTTTTTGCAGCTGATAGTACTCGGTTCCTGGAGTAAATTTAAGTATTAAACATTATACCTTTAACAATGTTTCTTTGGAGAAAACGTTAAAACAAATTTGCTATGTAAAAACACCCTGTTAATGTGATCAGTAAATGAGAACTCATTGAGCAGATTCTAGTACCTCTTTTACCTACCAGTTACCTGTAACTGGCCACTTCACGTCGATAAATCTCGACCATAATGACATTTCAGACTAACTATTGTTGACATGAGTGATATGACGGATAGTGTTAAACGTCTTGTCAGTGAAATGCACATGATGATTCTTTTTAGACGAAAATATAATTATTTTTTTGTTCGGTAAATGAAAACAAAAAAATCATATGAAAAGATTTCATAATTTCTATTTAAAGTTAATTGTTTTAAAGTAGAGTATCACGTGTTCAAATATCTGCAACTAATAAAGTAGCACCTTATATATATATAACCGATATATACCTACAGTATGTATCACAACGAAGAGCAAACCTTAAAACTGGTTGACGGGGAACTCGAGTACAATGTAATGAAGTGCATTTCACGTGCCTAAATACATGTTTTATGGCATAAAATTACTAAATGAATTACTCGAAGACCATATTTTTGCAGTCAATTAATGGTTTTTGTAACATCCTATAGGGTTTGTTTACGTTTTTGATTTTTGACAGTGCATGCGTATTGCGTACTGTTGATATGTAGCTAGGGGCAACTAATCAACATTAACGTTGTTATGTCAATGCACATGCGCTTTGAGTTCTGTTTATAAGTAACCTAGGTAATTATTTTAATAATGGCTGTAGTCATAGGCAAGGCAACGCGCAAGCGCTTTGTTAACTATTTGTTTGTAACTAGGTAAAAATCCAAACTTCAACAAGGTTTGACGCCTGTCTGTCAGTTGGTAATTTAAGAAATGTCATTTATAAGATTGTAAACAAATAATACAGGGGAGGTGCAAAACAATAATAATAAATGTATATTTTTATACCTCACGTAAAACCTGTCGTATTTTTGATGAATTAGGTAAGTACCATGCTCATATTTATGATCTAAACATTAACGGGTTTCTTTTTTTGCCTTTCGTTCTGATACATACTGTATATATATATTATTAAATCCACCTGTTAGTTTTCTCCGAAAACCCTCCGGTAAGTAAGTATGTAAATTTATCGAAACACGATGCGCGTCCCTAATCTTATGGTTTATAAAGTTTACGTACCGACAAGCGCTTATGCCGTTGACTCAGACGCTATTATTACTTAACTCGCACGTAAACAGTATTTGTCAGTCGGAACTAAAGACAAGCCATGCGCGCCGTTGACATGTATAGAAGACTACTCGTACAGACTAGTGCGGTGATATTACTTCATGATTCGATAATGTTTAGTTGTTGTTTTTCATGATAAAGTCCTTTATTTTCAACATTTTCTTGTATAGTAAATCTGTTTAGTTTAGAAATTTTGAGAGAAATCTAAGTTTGGAAATAAAAAAAGACAAATTGAGAAGAATTCCACCTTTAATTATGAATATCGATATCACTATTTGCAATCCCTAAACTTTTTATTAGTTGTTTACTTAAAATTTGCTCTGGCGTGTGAGTGAGCGTCTTGGCGGACAGGGTCCGGCGGCCAAAAGGTTAAGGAGTTTAAAATAATCACTCTGCCTAGTGTATTTATTCTAAGCGCCTGTAAACACGTAAGAGCAAACCTAAGTACATACACCACTCATTCCGGTCGGTACTCGTCGAAGTGATGTATTGGTGGTGCCCCGTTGCAGATTCGAAAAGACTCGAAAATCGCTCGCTGTCATGGGTGCAAGATTGTATAACTCATTACCAGTCGAGTTAAAACTCGTACAAAGCGATATTGTTTTTACCAAACTTTATTATTTAACCTTGCCTGCTATTCAATCGACGAATTTTTCGAGTCGTGTAGCAGTAACCCAAAGCCATAAATAATCCAGATATAAACTTAATATCGTACTTGTGTCACAACTGCACGTGAATAGAAAGTACATGTATAAAATAATAATTAATACCGATGTACCTACTAGCGCTTACCTACCTAGTACCTATTCTAGTAAATTATAAATTGCTTATGTACCTACCTTTATTTTTTGACATGTAAAATATTGTGTTTTATGAATAAAAATAAACTAAACTAAACTAGGTTTCGGGTAATATAAAATCTGACCTTAATGTCAATTTACCATGGACGACAAATTTGTTTGGTTCCAAAACAAAAGCCAGTTGGAACCTAGGATTTTATACCCCCGATTTTTATCCTCAACTTGTTCATAAGCTACTGCAGGAATTCCAAAGTGAAGACGCCTAAATATTTGCAACAATTTACTCTCCTATTAGTAGCACTCTGTTCATAATTTAGAACTTACTCAGGCGTTCTTCTTCTTCCCAGCGTTTCCCCGGCTTATGCAGGGAGCTCTGGATCCGCTTTGGCAACCAATCCCAAGATTAATTTAAAGAACTTATTCAGGCATTATGTTGTAAAATCAAAAGTTTAAAACATGAAAAAACAAAAAACAAACAAAAACTTATTCGCAGAAAAAGGGTAAATTACACAATGAAACACAAAAAAGAATTAAACAAGTAGGTGTGGAGTGTTAAAGTTTTTAAAGGGTCGGCAACGCGCATGTAACACCCCTGGAGTTGCAGGCATTCATAGGCTACGGTGACCGCTTACCATCAGGTGGGCCGTATGCTTGTTTGTCACCGTCGTAGTATTTTAAAAAAAGGTAAATTTCTCTAACGATTTCGATGACGTTTGCCATGTAGACCCCTACATGGCAAACGTCATCGATATCGTTAGAGAGTTTGCATATGTGGCCTTTGTGGGAGCGAATAATCGGTATAGCTTGGTTTTGTCTTTGAGCAAAGGCTTCACTCGGTACTATTATTTTTAAGCAGAAACGTCTGCGAACGATACCAAATTTTTCAAAACGATAGGAAAAGTGGAAAAATTCATGACCTCGAGCGGGACTCGAACCTGCGACTCTGAGATACCAGCTCATCGATCTACCAACTGAGCTACCGAGACCACACCTTGTTAGTTGTAGGTACAACTGGCTAAATGAATTTAAACGTGGTCGGTCAAGCACATCTGATGCTCCACGCTCTGGTCGCCCAATCGAAGTCACTACTGAAGACGTTGTTGAAGAAGTCCATAATATCGTACTCGACGACCGCCGAGTGAGGTGCGTGAAATAGCTGAAAAGATAGGCATCTCTACTGAGCGAGTACAAAAAATCCTACACGAAGATTTGATCATGACTAAGCTGTCTGCACGAATGTGTGCCACGTTTGTTGACGGTCGAACAAAAAGGAGAACGAAAGCGAGTTTCATAACTGTGTTTGGATAGGATGTTAGGATGAAGCGTAATCCTCGGAATTTTTTGAAACGATTTGTCACTGTGGATGAAACTTGGGTCCACTATTACACGCCAGCAACACAACAGTCCAAACAATGGATGCAGGCTGCTGGTGAACGTGCCCCAAAGAAGGCAGACTGTTTTGTCAGCTGGGAAGGTGATGGCGACAGTTTTCTGGGGGACAGCGAAGGAATCATCATGATTGACTACTTACAAAAAGGGAAGACTCACTGCGAGGGGTATGCGGTCAAATCCGATATAAGGTTTTATGTGAAACCTTTTCTAGATTTGGTTTGCCTAGGTCATTAGTTTCGGATAACGGCCCACAATTTTGCAGCGCACAATATGATGAATTTTTGCAATCAAATGGCATTCAAAAAATACTCACTCCGACTTACCACCCCTCATCTAACGGTGCGGCTGAAAACGCCGTTAAGCTTTGCATTAAGAAAGCAATCAAGAAGGCAAGAAGAGTCGGGTGTCGATATTGATTTAGCTTTACAGGCATATCTGATGTCATACAGGAATGCAATTCACGGCACCACAGGCGATTCTCCTGCATTGTTGCTTCAGAAACGCAGGCTGCGTTGTCGTCTAGATTTGCTTCGCGGAGGAGAGGAGCGCGAGCGCACCGTACAACGCGCTCAGGACTCTCAGGAGCGTCAAGTTCAAGCGTCAGGGGGCAAAGATCGTCGATTTCAAGTTGGGGATCTAGTTCATATGCGGGAGCAGGCCAATCCGGATAGGTGGGTGAAGGGTAGGATTAAGGAAGTAGTAGGCTCTAGAAATTATATAGTTGAAAGGCTGGCTGGACGGAACGCTAGTAAAAAAACATATTGATCAAATCAAGGTCAGAGGTAATAATACTCAGTTGGTGTGGCCTCGTTGGGAAACGTGTACAGACGGTGTTGTGGTGCCTACTCATGAGCCCGGTCCGGCCGACGCAGCGGGCGCGAACGGCGCGGCTGCGCATGAGCCCAGCATGCCTACCACGAACTTCGAAAATTGGCATTGACGGGAAAACCTCTTTGTCACTCCAATATGCAAGTGTGACAGAGATGAAGATACCAATCCGCAATCGTTCGATTTTCGTGGTATAGGCCCAGGCCCGAGCCGGCCGCTGAACCAGCGGCTCCCCCGCCATGCCCCCGTCTCTTGTTAGTAGCTATGGCAGGGTTATAAAGCCTGTCAGGTATTATCCTTTACCGGAGTAGAAGAAGTAGTTTTAATAAGTGTGAGGGTGTGGTATATTTGTTAATAGAGGTTACATAGCTTTTAGTTTTAAAACAATGACGTGTGTCAACTCTGTTTTCTTTCATTATATACGATTCCTGGAAGCACGTTTTTTTATTAATAAATCTACATTTATTACATTTATCCGATCTCGAACAAACCGATTTTTGAAATTCGAACTATGTGCAATTTACGCAACGTTGACCGCTTACCCCTCGACTGGCCGTTATTACGCAGATTGATTAGACTGTTTTAAAGCCGAATTGTTGGAAAAACAGCGAAATTTATCTCCGACAAAAGTCCTCTTTCACCAGGACAACGCCCCAGTGCACACCTCAACTATTGCAATGGCAAAAATCCATGAATTAGGCTTCGAGCTGGTTCCTCATGCTCGGTATTCACCGGACTTAGCTCCGTGTGATTATTACTTATTCCCAAATATGAAAAGATGACTCGGATCGGAGGACAAAAAAATTTGGCGAATGAAGACTGTATAGCAGGTGTGAGCGGCTATTTAGCAGACCTCGACAAATCCTATTTTTTGGAGGGGATAAAAAATTGGAAACTCGTTGGAATAAGTGTTTGGCCCTTAAGGGAGATTATGTTGAGAAATTAATATTAATGTAATTTGTATAAAAAACTGAGGTTTTTTTACTTTTTTTTTAAATTTGTCAAACGGCCCTCGTATAATTACCTACCTCCCTTTTTTTTATTGAATCCCCGTAGACGGATATGATTTTGATGCAATAATATGGTCTTAAAGAAGATAGAAACCTAGTTTTATATAGCAGTTTGGGCGCTCGTGCCGTGTGGTATACTAAGAATAAGATGTAGGTAGACTATGTATTACCGTAACATATCTATGAGTAGGTAATAACTTAAGCGTAACCTTCATAAGAAGTGTGGGAATGATATTGAATTGAATAGGCATCAGATACAACTACGAAGGCAGTATGCTATATGCAACAAAACCACAGTCGACTCATATCTACATACATAACGCGTTACATAGGTGAGCATGAGCTGGGTGCGCAGTACTCGGATTACAATAACGTTTCCTGCTCCACCTTAGAAAAATGTTTAAACCTGTTATTCATAACAATTTACCAGCATAAACTTGATTACCAAATACACTTAGTTCTTACGGATCAAAGGTCAAAATATGCTGGATAAGGTAAGGGCATGCTTTGTGAAAATGTAGGTTGCTTGCGCAGATAGGTCAAACCTATACGGTGTACAACTCTATTATTTATTGTGACTCTGACTCCGCCAAGCGTGTCACATGTAAAATGCTTCGTTTTCAGTTTTTAGGCGGAAAAGTAGTCGATCTTATAGGCCAAAGCCCTAGGTCCTATTTCTGAGGACTACACAAAAAACTGCCCTCATCAAAAACCCTGTCAGATTGATAAATAAGGGCTCATGCATAAATCATGTGATACATGGTTGGAGAGGGAAAACGTCACAAACGATCACATTTAGGCCAAAAAATCACCAGACGGGGAGGGGTCAGAAAGTACCCGAAAAAACGTCACGTGATTTGTGCATGAGCCCTAATAAGTCGTTGTGATTTCTTCTGCAGGATCAATTTAACTTCTATAATGGGTGAGCCCAGCCCAGGATTAACACTTAACAATAAATTGATCTAAATTAAAACTCATAATAACAAGCTCGTTTTGACATTTTATTTATGTAAATTTGCAGATATAATTAATACAAATGGTCATGTAAATTGGGATCTATGATAAATAATAACTATAAGCTGGATCAGAGGACACCATACTATACATCCTCCCGAATATCTGCACTCCAGCCAATGTTAAATTTAGATGACTCATCAAAATATAAAAAAGGCAGTCTCGGAGGTGTGGCTTTACAAATACTGTCTTATTCCCTAAAGTTTATATTATGAGATTTCTATTGTGATAGTGATAAAACACAAACTTAGACTATTATGTGAACATACTACCTGATAGGCTACAGCAGGGGTTCCCAACCTTTTTTGTATCATGCCCCATTGGTGTAAAAAAACTTTTCAAGCTACTTTTATCGCTATGGCTTCTCACAACCACCTTCCTGTTGTGCTAATCCCTCATAGGAACATGTCCTTTGGTTGGGAACTCTTGGGCTACAGTATGCATGCATGACTTCACATTACACTCCTCACTTTCTAGGTGGATTTAGGTGCTGAACTATGTCAACTAATAAATTCCTAAGATTTATGTGACAAAACCTATATTGTCTACATGTCATACATCACAATTTTTCCTAAAGCTATCTGTACAGTTTGGGTAATTCAAGATATTAAATTGAATAATAATGCCAATGAGTTTGTTCAGACATGTCACCTCTACCCAGCCTGTATTATATACACAGCTGCAAGTGAGAGACTTGTGTCTCAGCATTATCTCAATAGATGGATACAATTTTGTTTTACAAATTAGGGATTGCTAATTTAACAATGTAGAATCAAATTAAATTATTCACAAACAAATCTATAAATAAACTTTGATTTTAAAACACTGAATACTTGTAAGTCAACACTACTGATTTAATTAATGCTCAGGGATTCACTCAAGTAACAGAGAGTGAGCAAAATGTGTGTATATAATGAAGTTATACAACAAAATACCAAAGAAACAAAAAATATGCACTCTGGCACATTATAATCTGCGCTATGTGTACACTTTCTTGACCCTCCTCTTTGTTGGTTTGTCAGTCTGGGACATCTCTTCTGCATTTGGAGTGGAGTTGACAGATAGTTCTTTCTCTTTCTTTTCCTTTTTCTCTTTCTGTTCTGAGTTAGCTATATTCAACCAAGGGTGTTGAAGGCACTCATATGCAGTGGCGCGCCGATTGGGATCAAAATCTAACATGGGTTTTAAAAAGTCAGCAAATTCCTCTGCATCAGTGTGACTCCATTCATACTTCTCGGTGAGGACTGAAACCAATCCCCATGGCTTTAGACCAGTTATATTCCTCAACTCTCCCTTCTTATTGAAGAAGACTTTAGAATACTTCCCAGAAGCAGCAATACGCTTCGGAATATCTCCAAGCAACTCAATAATGTGTGCCAGGTGGTCTTCATCTCTGCTGTAGCCATCACCGGAATGAGGCTCAAATAAATAGTCCCCAGTGGCCAGTTCAAAAGCCATACACGCAGTGCTCCAAATATCAGCAGATGTTCCATAACCTGCACTGAGCAGCACTTCAAGGGAGCGATACTGACGGGTTTGAATATCTTCAGTGAAATGCCGGTGAACCCAACAAGCATTACCAAGATCAGCAATCTTGACCTCCAGATCACATACTTCAAAAGCTGGGTCAGGTTGTTTCTCCAGTGACTTACCCTTAGTGGACTCTGAATTAAATGAAGGTGGGGTGTCAGTCATGTCACCTTCCGACATGGGAGTGCCAACATCATCGCCACAACCATGAGGCTTACCCCTCACCTGAACTGCATCAGCATCAGTATCAAATGCTTCATCATCAGCTTTTTGATAAGCATTGCACCCATTCAGGTTAGCTTCATTTAGGTTTGAATCAGTTTCAGAGCGGGTGGTCTCAATGACACTGGCTTCCTCAGGTGTCTGAGGTGAATCATCATTATCCTGGGACATTGGTGCAGATTCACTGACTTCAACCTTTTTCTGCTCTTCCATCTCTTCTATTTGTTCCATTTGTTTTTTTAACAGCATGGACTGGCGCTTAGCTTTCTTTTTTAATTTCTTCTTTTTATTCCTACTCATCTTACCAGTCACTACTTGTTCTTGAAACTCTTTTGGTGCAGTGCTTATCAGTGAATGGGGCAACCTTAAGCCCAAGGAATGTAACTCTGTAGCTTCAGCTGCTAGCTTGCGAATGTAAGTCTCATCCACACACACCAACACATTTTCAGGCTTTATATCAGTATGAATTATCTTGCACTTAGTATGAAGGTAATCCAAGCCTTCTAGCACTTGGCGTATAATTGTCTTTACATTATCGCGAGGGATGCCTCTATAGTTTGACTTTAGGATGAGCTTCAGTAAGTGGTGGCCTAGGACCTCGAATACCATACACACATGGGTGCCATTAACTCCAGTGATCTTGAAGTCGTTTAGCAGCTGCACGGTTTTGTTCCGTTTGGGATCCGCAGGGTCGCTATCGCGAACGGACTTTAATATTTTAATTTCATCTAGGGCAGTTTCTGTAAAGTGGGGCGCGGATTTCACAACTTTTAACGCTACAAAACGTTTGTCTATAAGATCCCAACACAGCCATACCGTCGAGAAGTGGCCCCAGCCTAATTTTCTCGTAACGTGGTAGCGGTTAAGAAACAAGTCTCCGATTTTGACAGGATGGTATCCACCCTTACAGTAGTCTGCGCTGTCCTCCTGCTCCTCGTCGTCGCTGTCGTACTGCTCGTCCTCGTCCTCCTCGATCGTCTCGTTAGAGGAGCTGTGCGTGGGCTCCAGTCGATTCTGATTCTGGTTGCGCAGCCCGTTTCCTTGTCCTCCACCACCGTGCTCTTCCTCGCGATTTTTCTTTTTTCCTAATTTATGCCGCTTCTTTTTCGCCTGAATGGCGAGTACCCTTCTATTTACATCTGATTTAGAACTCATTTAGTAAATTAAAACACTTTCTATAACGTCCGATAAATATAAAATTTATCTTTTCATCTCAATCTTTTTGTTTGAGTATGGCGGCCGGTCGTAGAACAAAATGCGCTCGAACACGAAACCCATTCAATGTTGCTATATTTTTTGATAAGTTCAATAAGCATTTTCTAAGGGCGTATCTATCAAATGCGTGCGATTTGATTGGCTTAATACAATCAACCAACGAATGTTATTGGTCCTTTGGTGTACCTATTAAAGTACGTTCGAGGAAGGCAAACTTGGGACATTTTTGATAATAAAAATGTTACGGATCTAATAACTCAGGAACAACTTCTAATAACACGATAAATACGCGATGTAACATTACAAAATAATAGAATAAAATGCTAAAGTATTAAATTATAGAGTAGCATTCGTAAAGGGCCCTCCACACTCGTTTGCTATGTACATACTTAGTGGATGTAGCAGGATGTAGGCTATTCTTTGATGGCCGCTCCACACAATGGGCCATGATGGGCGTCCCTTTTCATCGCCCATACGCCAAGTAATAAAGTACCGTGAATGTCGTTGCCGGACGCGTGTCGTACGGCAACACCTGGCAGGATATGCCTTGAATCCTGCTAGCTCCGCCCACCGCTTGCAGAGTCCGCAAGGGCTGTCAATGCCTTGGCGGTCAGTGCGGCGGACTGCCGCCGGAGCGTGAATGTTGCTGCCGGAGTCGCAGGGTGACAGTTGACAGTTCATAGTGATTTTATTCTCTTTGAACCAAGACAATAGTTGCTTATGGGATGTAAAATAACCAAATAACAGTAATAAACAATTGAGGAATGCGGCAATGCCGGCAATGCATACAATATTAACTATTAGTTATTAAAAATGACATAGGAACAGCGGCAATTTTTGAAATTTGAGTACAGTGTGTGCGCTACAACACAGCGTTGCACAACGCTGGGCTGCGAGACCGACTGCAATACAGCATGCCTACCACGAACATCGAAAATTGGCATTGACGGGAAAACTCTTTGTCACTCCAAATCCGCAATTGTTCGATTTTCGTGGTATAGGCCCAGGGTGGTAAATGGGGGCTTGGATTCAGCTATCTCGGCTACGACAAAATTGTGCACAGCAAAATTACTAATGGAGAAAAAGTATTCGTAAATGAAACATTTAGGAATATATTACTATTTTTTTTTAACAAAGATACTTAAAATTACTTTTTGCTGATTACGGGCTGGTTTCCCCGCTCCCCTTTAGCGGTAGGCCATTCAGGTTTTTTCGGATCTTCTTTGGTGGCGGGCGCTTCAGGTGTTTTTGGGTCCCCTTTGGTGGCGACAGATTTTTTGGACATGAAAATAACAGGTACTAAACTCAAACCACCAAATATAATAAATACCCCAGCTACAATGAAGGAAACAGTATATCCAAACTGTTCTCTCAAAATACTTGCTAATGGTGTGCTTATTAAACTCCCTAACCCTTGAAATAATAATATCATTCCTGTGCCGTTTGTTAACTTTTCTAGTCCATAAAGCTTCACAAGCATCAAAGCACGAAGACTAACCACAACAGATGCACAAAATCCGTATACACAACAATATGCAAACTGAAAATACGTATTATATGAAAAGTTTGACAGCACGGTACTCAGACCAGCAGTACATAATGCAGAAGCAGTTAATTTTATAGGGCACCATTTAGAAGCTATTAAACCAAAAGAGAGTCTGCCTAACCCGTTACATGCTCCCAATGCAGTTACAAATAAGCTACAATATTTTGGGTCAATACCGGCCTCTAAATTTTTGACTTGTATATATGAATATGGTACTAAAAAGCCTAAATAAATCAGGAAACCACTAGCACAAAATAATTTGAAAGTTGTTAATTTCAACAGCTTTGGATCCATCATTGTTGCAAGTACTCTACGGACCGCTGTAGTGAATACTCCGCGACGCTCTTGTAAATCAGTTGCAGCGGCCGCACGGGACACTGCTAGCTGGTATTCGAGTCCAGTTTCTTCTTGACCAGAAACAGCGGCTTTACTTTTCTGGTATTCAGGTAATTGTTCTATTTTTCCATCATAAAATGCATCATCCCGATACATGGGACGTGACTCTGGGACATGTTGCTCCCAATGACAGAGTCGCCCCCAGCAACTCACGCTTTTGGGTTCTTGTTCTGGGATAGTAACTTGCAGTTTTTGTTGTTTCACCTCCCCCCCTATGCTAGTTTTAGACATTATAGATTTTACTTGTTCTAAATGACGTTTGCTGATACCACCTTTTGGTGTCATTGCAGTAATTGTTAGTTTTGAGACAGCTGGAGTTCCAGCCGAAGGCCCTGGTTTTTGACCTGACAGAACTTGAGGGACGTCATTTTCTTGAACCACAGAAGCTGCAGTAGGGAAGTGGTCGTTCTTCACTGCAGCGAAAAGTCGTTCTGCTGCTGTCGGTTTACTGGCGTCAGGTTGAGCCGCTTGAGCTGAAGCAGCTGCAGCTGCCACATTCGGCAAATATGTCACTGTACGAGTTGGCTGTTCTGTAACTTGAGTTTTGACTACATGTAATGCTAGTAAAGGCCGGAAGGTCATGGCAAAAAAATAAACCAATCCAAACATCCCAGAGTGAAGTAAAACAACCGAGCGCCAGCCAGCAAAATTTACTAAATTTGAATTTATTGGATACCAAAGCGAGACACCAATACTGGATCCAACTGATGAAATAGCTATTGCTATGGACCTTTTTTTCTCAAAATAAAAACCCACTACAAGTCCCGCAGACATGTTAATAAGAGAATATCCCAAACCACTTAAAACACCAAAAAAAACTATAAGGGCACCATAACTGGTTATAAAATAAGAAGTAAATAGCGAAAGGGAACATAGTACAGCGCCTGTCATGCAACAAGCTCTAAACCCAAATCGGTTTATTAAAGCAGAAACCAAGGGCCCAGCAGTTAAATACAGAGCAAGTGCAATCGAGTTAATTAATGCGATCTTTGTCTCGGAAAAACCCAGGTCCACGGTCATATCAGGGCGTAGACTACCAAACGTCATTGCTATACCATCCAATAAAAATGTCGTGCAAAACGAAGCTGCTACCACCACCCAGCCCCAACCGCCTTCTTCGGGTACGTGTACTTGTGCGTGGATCTCAGTTTCCTCTGTTCCTTCTACACTGCCACGTCTACTTGCTCTGCTTGGAACAACCGTAACACTCTTTCCTTTATCATATGTCTTGGATAAAATTGGTTTTAACGGCATTTTTTATTAATATCTGATGTCGTACAACACATAACTTGGTTAAGTTGGGTTCCCATATACGTGTTGAACATAGCCATGTTCACAGGACTCTATTATTTTTGAAAAAATTACTGTAATCATTGCATTACATGCACATTACTGAAAACATCAAATTACATGCACATTACTGAAAACATCAAATGTTGATTTACTTGTCATAGAAGTCACAGAGTCGTAACTATGAAGTCTCGACGTTGAGCTACTAAATGACAGGCAATCAAAATATATTATTCAAACGTGATTCAAACGCTCGTGACGTGAGGGCTGCATTAAGGTACTGTTACACATGCTCATTACCAGTATGCAATGCATAGTAATACTTGCACACCGTGTGTCCGCTACATCCAGCCATGCCGGAGTGCCGGCGGACTGCCGTGAATGAGGGGCTTTACTGTGCAGCAAGTGTTGTACCTTTAGATATATATTACGTCCAGGAACTTCCACATAGGGGACGGTCCTATCTCGCTTTTCGCCATACTAAATGAACGAGAGAAAACGGTCCACATGAGACACTTCCAAGTGGTGCTTTGTCCCACTCGCACATGTTGCCAATTTTCATAAGATACTATTTTGGGAATGTTTATAACAGTTTACTACTAAAAATAAATATCTTCTTATTTTATTTTAGTACTATATACAAATAAGGATTTTGTTATCTTTTTAGTAAATTGTAAACAATTGTGATTTTCATATTAATAACCCTTTAAATCAAAGATGTGAATAACAAAAAAAAACATTTCAATTAATATGGTAGACATTAGTAACTTTTTGAATATTAACTGGTATCCCCAACTTTGACTTTTTAAACTTTCTAAATACCAACATAAATGGCGCCGTTTATTATTTATACAAATTATTTTGAAAATCAGCTAAAATGGTCAAAACGTGTTGCATAAAGGATTGTCGGAGTGAAAGCTATCTTGGTTGTGGAATATCGTTTCACAGGTAAGCCAAAATTATACAATTTTATGTACATTTTCCGATAAAATTACAAAACAAGCTCGGTAGGGTGACTATGATGTCGGCACGTTGTGAGTCGATTTTACAGGATTCTTATTAGTTAGGGAAAGTAAGAGTAAAATATTCTGAATATTTTTATTGGCATGTTTATTGTTTCACTTACTTGTATGACGTAGGAAGATGCTTGCTGAAATATATTTCGATAGGTACATTACAGACACATATTTAAACATAGTACTGTATACCTAGGTTGTTCCCAATATATAACGTGGCACGATTATTTTCGAGATTATTCGCAGGTAAGTATTTGTATTACGACTCTTCGTATTCCACAAGACCGTATAATAATAATCCAGTCATTGAATTGAAATGGACAGCTTGTATAACATTTTTGATTATTTGGGAAATAATTTATAATAGCCGGTTTTTTTAACGTAACGGATATATCGAAAATCTAGTATTGTGTTGGCAACAAAATATCGTTACATGCTAATCGTCACAAATATGTAGGTACAGTAGTACACACATGTTAAGTACAAACGTTTTTCTTGTAAGGTTTTTATGGTTTTATGTTTTTTTAGTCGTTTAAAATAGGTCAAGACCAGTTTATGCCTATTACAATTTGTTTCTAACGAAATAAAATGACACATTTATCATCCTTACAATTCGTAGACTTAACGGTTTTACGTGAATAAGTTTTCTTCGGTTTCCCTTTTAACAGATAGAAGACAAATAACCGTAAATTTAAAAAATCGAGTGAGTTTAGTTTTTTTACTTTTTACCTACTTCCGGAAGAAAAGTTTGTAGGACTTTGCATATATTATCTATAAATATTGAGAAAATCAGGCTATTATAATTTAATGTCTGTCGAATCGAAACCGTATTCTTCCTTCCTTAAGTGTATGAATAATTCTGGCTACGAGATTATGTCTGTGCTAGTACTCACCGTTAGCAAGATGAGAACAATCGGAAAAAAAATACCTGAGCGACTCTCCGAGACAGCGGCATGTTCAACAAATGTCGATTGTACCGTCCTAATAGGCTGGACGACAAAAAAATCTAATTTGTCCGTCTGTTAGATTATTGAAAAGTACGATACGTATTTTTTCTTTTGTTAATCAAATGAAAAATGACGGAAATACAGGGCTTTAAAGTTTCGCGTGACGTCACACTCTAAGGTGACGTCACCAGCCCCCACCACGGAACTTTGACGCTCTTCATAGTCTTCATATTCGTCAATTTTAGTTATCTTGAAAAAGGAAAAAATACGTGTCTAATAATGTTTGATAATCTTTCTGACGGACTAATTAGAATAATAGTTTTTCAACCTAGTCATCATCCCTATTAATTACTGTTTGTAAATACTGTCACCCTACCCAAGCTATTTAAGACATTTTAAGAGACCTTTTTACTCACCCAAACTACATGACAAAGCTCAAATAGCCTCTCGTTCGAGCTTCTCGCCCGAGGCTCTCGGACGAGCGTGTAGTAGGTTGCATTCGCCCGCGTTCGAAACATTCGGCCGAGAGCCCGAGCATGGGGAGGCACCATCCCGAACATACAAGAGCGGTAGAGAGAAGAAGTGGTTCATGGTAACCCTCCAGGTTAAATGGGTATTACACGTGGCAATAATTGTGTCCCGATTTTCAGTCTCGCACCGTGTAATAGACAAAAGACAAATTAGCGCATCGAGAGAAGGTAGGAGGGGCAACCTACCGTCGATAATAGGGAACCGATGATTGCCCCATGCGATACCCGTTTTAGACGGACGATAATTAGGTAAAAATCCATGACGATGAGGGGCCCGTCCAGGTGGAACCATAGAGTACGAGGGAAATTGGCCAATAATGGTCTTGGATTTTTACATATTATCGTCCGCCTAACCACTCCCAATATGATGCTCTCTAACGATCTGGAAATACGATAAACACGACGATACTAGATCGTGATGAATATGATGACTTAAAAAAATGTCTTTATCGTTAAGTATATATCGTCGATCCAGATCGTTCGCGTAACCGCTCCCAACCTAATATCCCACGTACTTATGACTTATAGTCACCCTAATTAGAAAGAGATGCAACGGTACCGTAGTACTATCTCATGTGGACACACTTTTGCAGTCGCATTGCTCCATCCAGATATGTTCAAGTCCGTGATTACGTCATACTCATACCCATTCGGCAGAGGGGTCGTAGGCCTGACAATTGCTACTCCGTCTGGTTTAAAACTCAAAGGTTGTGGGGCCGAAGAATTCAATTCTTAAAGGCAAAGTCTAGACACTCTAGACAGTCGATCTGGAACGCCGTGATTTCACATCATCTTTCTCGTCTTTCCAAATCCGATACCAGGAAAATTTAATGAACGAAAATGTGTATGTCCTTCCCTATCGCTCTTATATTCAAGCAAAAGAGATGCATAACGGAAATTTCGCATTTTCGATGTTCGCGGTAGGCCGTCGTCCATCTATATTAAATAATCCGTGCAGTGGTACGGCAGAACCGAATTAAACTATAGTCTTGACAAGCCAAGGCTGCAGTAGTTTTTTATTTATTTATACCTATGCCTCCCTATTTTTTTCCTACCGAAAAAAGGGACGCACATAATTGAAAAAAAATCTATTGCAGCCTTGGCTTGTCAGACATATACTAAAATTAAAGAGCGTAAAATAGTACATTTCGATGCTAGTGCGGAAAGTATGTCATTACTTCACGAGTCCCGAGGTATCTTGCCACGAGCCGTAGGCAAGTGGCAATACTCGGGACAAGTGAAAAATGACATATCCGCACGTGAATCGAACGACGTTTTTCAATACAGATGCGAAAAAAATTAAAATACATAAGAACGAATTGAAAGTTTTTTTATTATTTCCTTGACACGATTGTAATACAGTTGATATATTAAGAACATCTTCAAAATGTTTATCTTATCTTCTTTACTTTCTCTTTTTCAATCTCATAATATTTATTTCTCATAAAACAAAATAATAAATCGCATGTGACAAATCGTATCGTCATGTCTTATAGGCCCTTCGAACATATTTACCAAATTGAAAAACGCCTCTACTTTGACTGACGTTTCGTAGGCTCTGTTCCGTTTCATACACACAGATTTATAAGAACTGTTTTCAATGTTAATATTTTTAATGAATGATCATTAGTATGATGAAGAAGTAATTATTGAAATATGAAATATCAATATATTTAATATTATTGCGTTAATAGTAGGTATTTAGTTTTATTACGGCTCGGTAAAGTTAACGAACAATAATACTCTTCGGTAAGCAATCATGAATTGGAACACAACTAAATTTAAAAAGATTGGAAAAGTAAAAAGCACTAGTTCGCAAAAACAAACTTTGCGCACGCAAAACAGCCAAAAAAAGGGCACTTTTTGAGCAACTGTATTGAAAAATAAGTTTTGTGTCGGCAACTTATATTGACCTATATAAAGTCGTGATTGCGACCTTCGTGAATTCGACCATTATTCCAAGAATCCATGTAGGGTAATTGGGCAGCAAAATAAGAGATGTTCCGAACAGCTTACAGATAGTGATGCTGCCTGCGCACACTACTCTGGCAGGAGCGACTAAGGGCCTACACACAATTAGACGTTATGACGACGTGCCGTGGCGTGGCACGTTGTAACGTTGCGACGTCGTGACGTGCAAATCTACGGCGTGTAACGTAAAAAACACGTCACGGCGTCGTGCCGTGGCACGTTGCACAGAACACAGTAACACAGTAGGCGAATACGCGAAGACTATAATGACCCCTAAACACAACATAACTCACAAGTCGATTTTTTTTTAATTACCTATTAGAGTACACTTTAGACTAATCGAGAAAAATATTGTCTAACTGTTTTAGATAAAGCTTTGGGTAAAATATAGGTATTTGTTACCGACGCGTGTAAAATCAAGGAAAGATTATGCAAGTCATATTTTCTATCTTTATATTATTGGATTAAACTATTTGAATGTCACCTGTCATTTTATAACAAATTTGTCGAAAGCTTTCTTGAAGCGAGAAAAACCTACATATTTTCTCCAAAAAAATACTTAAGTACATCCAAGTACCTGAAATGTGTTAAAAAATTATGTAGATAACGAATAGGTTCCATGTCTAACGTATTCATCAATAGTTTCAATTTATATGAAGAATTCAACTTTTAAGGTCTTCTGTTAACTTCAATAAAAATCTAGAAATTTTCAAGTTGGTACATTTTGTTCATTAGTATTATAGAAATGCATACACCGAAATTATAAGAAATACATCAATAGCTCTAAATTTTATGATCTTATCAGTTCGCATCATAATTCGAACTCGAAGAGATTTGAGCGGGATAGTCTATCGCGCTACGGCCCGTGCTGTGCGACCAATCAGATCACGATTACGCAACGCGTTTCTTACATTTCGTTTGTGCTACGTATTAAATTATGATCTGTAATGTAAATATTAATTTGTTAATTTTAAATTGTAATCCATATTGGTACCTAAAGCAAAATTGTTTTCTTCTTTAAATAAAATATTAAATGCACGCGTAGTATAAAATTATTTATTCAAATACTGTTTAATCACCATTTCTAAAGAAACCTCATTTAGACCGATATTAGACAGACGATGTGCCCTTTCAAAGGGTACGCAGTGAAAGACTTAGATTTTTTTTTAAACATAGGAGTCGTAAAAGACTTCGATTTTATTTTGACAAAAAGTGAGATATTCATAAGTAAATTTAAAAAACTTAGTTTTTCTACCAGAAGTAACTACTTGGTCAAATTTTCGATGGTTGTTGTGCTATAATGACACTTACTTTATATGGAGGAATCGTGTAGAACACGCTAAAATAAGCATGTTCTGTATGAACAGCTTTTTTCTAAAATAAAAAATGGCCGACTTATTTGACCCCAAAGATGAACAATTTTAGATCTTAGTAAAATTTTCGATGGTTGTTGTGCTATGATGACACCTACTTTTTATGTTAGTATCGTATAGAACACGCTAAAATAAGCATGTTTTGTATGGACAGTTTTTTTCTAAAATAAAAAATGGCCGACTTATTTGACCCCAAAGATGAACAATTTTAGATCTTAGTAAAATTTTCGATGGTTGTTGTGCTATAATGACACCTACTTTTTATGTTAGTATCGTATAGAACACGCTAAAATAAGCATGTTTTGTATGGACAGTTTTTTTCTAAAATAAAAAATGGCCAACTTATTTGACCCCAAAGATGAACAATTTTAGATCTTAGTAAAATTTTGCGATGGTTGTTGTGCTATGATGACACCTATTTTTTATGTTAGTATCGTGTAGAACACGCTAAAATAATCATGTTTTGTATGAACATTTTTTCTAAAATCAAAAATGGCTGACTTATTTGACCTGAAAGATAAACAATTTTAATTCAAAGATTCAAAGTATTTATTTGCATCGAACACAGTATAGTGGGTCTTACAGTTAGAATTGTTAAGGTTGAATGCACTGGCATTCAACCTGCATGCAGGCGTGCAAATATTTCGAATAGCGTGCAGTATTTACAGTACTATATACAAATATATTAACCTTTTATGTCTTAATAATTATATCTAAAATTATAAAAAATATGTCAAGATAGATAAAACTGCATGAAACAATGTGTAAATTATGAACAAAACCCAAAAATAAAAACAAAAAACAATTGTGGTAGGTAATGAATGCAAATGTCAATAAAAATTCAATATTAATAATAATTAAAATAAATATGTCAGCTATATTCTAAATATTGTTTAACACTGTAGAAGCAATGGTCTAAAAGCCAAGAAGTCAATTTATTCTTAAATCTATTGCCTTGCAGGAATTTTATGTCAACAGGTAATTTATTATAAATAATTATACACATATTAAAAGCATTCTTATCATAAATCATTTTATGAGCACGTGGCTTGTTTTATAAATCCATAATGTTTTGTCAGGTCTGTCTGTTATTCATAATTGCACCTCGCGTTTTGAATGAAGTTTGGTGGTTGTTTACAAAAATGCATATATCCCTTATGTACAAACACGGTAATGGCAAAATATGCCATTGTTTAATTAGGGGGACGGACACATGGTGTTTGGTGGTTTAGGTCTTGCACCCGGCAGGAGCAGCTCCCGCCTTAGTCTACGATGGTTTTTTTTATCCGTCCAAATAAGATAACTTCACAGCTGGCTGTTGGTTGTCACTTTAGACAGCGAGCGAGCAAAGCGAGCGAGCAAATCCTCCGGGGCAGAATCGACACGGATTTGGTTAGGTTAGAAGACTAAGGCGAGAGCTTCGCTTCCCTTATTAAAAATAAATAACCTGGAAGTCTAAGGCGGGAGCGAAGAAGAGGAGCCCAAGAAGGTCTTGCTCGCTCGCTGTCAAAATCATACCATCAAAAATATTACCAAGACATAAAATTGCTCATCTTTTGGGTCAAATCAGTCGGTCATTTTTTATTTTAGAAAGAAACTGTCCTTACAAAACATGCTTATTTTAGCGTGTTCTACAAGATTCTACCATAAAATGTAGGTGTCATCATAGCACGATACCCATCGTTGTTGTTTTTTTTAATAGCCTGTTTTGTGTCCTACTGCTGGGCAAAGGCCTCCCCTCTCCTTATCCAATCCTCCCTGTGCTGGGCAAGATCCCACCAATACCGCTGAAACGCATCCAAGTCGTTCCGCCATCTCTTTCTCGGTCTGCCTCTGCCACGACTATACCGGGGATGCCAGCTAGAAAATTTGACTGTCGTAAAATATCTTCTATCTTTCGAGTCAAATAGGGTAGAGTGGGGACTATTAAAACAATTTGCCTTTAACCGTCTGTGACCGTCATATTTTTATGAGTTGAAAGATGTCCGCACAAAAATTTCATGGTTAGTCTGCCATGTGTTAGTAATGCCCTTACTGCCCGTGGTACACACAATGTTTTTCATCACATTTGCGAGGAAAAAAATAAACTCTATACAGGTAAAGAAACAATAATGATAAGCGGTAGTGTAGTTGCACAGTCCACAGTACTCCGGAGTGACTACGTGCTGCGAGCGCGTGGGGGGCAGGTCCTCCGCGAGCTCCGGGCGGGCGGTAAAGTAGTATGAGAATCCTTTAAAACCATGGGAATAATACAGCTCTTTAAGTGTAAGTATGCTTACATATAATATCACCATTTACGAGCAGGTGTGATGAAAAATGTATTAATATGCTTGACATATGTGTTATTATTTGTCAAAAATATCAAATCAACATATAAAACATTCTGTAACAAGTGTTGCTATATGGCGATATACCAAAATAAAATAACATATTATGTTTTTTATGTGACATAAAACAAAGTAGTTGTGCTCACCGCATCAAAATCAGTTTAGCCGAACGCGAGATAATCGTGTACAAAACAAACATAAATACAAACATTCGGGTCAAACTGAGAACCTCCTTTTTAAGAAGTCACATATTTTCAAAAAATCAGTATAAAAAACATCGAATATCTATAATTTAACAACTAGGTAAAAAACTACACAACTGAATAATATTGTCTTCTCTTACCGCGATTTTATTCATTGAAATTAAACACTGAAGAGAAGAGAAGAACGGATTAATCGCGTTTATTAACACCACGATCCTACGTTATGTACTCGTAACGTGTGAATTTGAAAAATGAAAGAACAAACTTGTGCATCAGAATCTTATATTATATTATATTCTTATATTATTTGTTATTTTTTTCGATATTTGTTCCTGAGTCATGGATGTTTTCTATGTATTTGTATATTATATATATCGTTGTCTGAGTACCCGTAACACAAGCCTTATTGAGCTTACTGCGGGACTTAGTCAATTTGTTTAAGAATGTCCTGTAATATTTATTTAATTATTATTTATTTATTTATTTATATTTCGAAGTTCGTTACTTTTGGGGACGATTAAAACGCGAGGACGATTGAAACGTTTCAATTTGTTTCTGTCGTCCACACACCACATTTTTCAGTTCAAAGTCAAATATTATATATAAAAAGACTCGAACGCTGATCAACGGCTGTTAAAAACATTCGTTTATTCTTAAATATAACACCTACATAATTTAATTCGTCAAAATACAAGAGTGAACGAAGTTATAAGAAAATATACGAAAACACAAATACTTATTTTACACCGCGTAAACCTGTTTTGGCTCGTGGATACTCCCGTAACGCACCGGCGCTCGAGTGGTACTGGCCAAGTATTCAAACATGGCTGGCCATGTTTTCAGAGTGATGCGTCAGACGCGTAGATATTATAGTTTTCGAAAAATTTGAATAGTTTCAATTATAACGTGTTTCAATTGTCCCCTTTCTACCCTAAATCGGCCATTTTTGATTTTAGAAAAAAAAACTTCAAACAAAACATGCTGATTTTAGCGTGTTCTACACGATACTAACATAAAAAGTAGGTGTTATCATAGCAAACCAACCATCGAAAATTTAACTAAGATCTAAAATTGTTCATCTTTGGGGTCAAATAAGTCGGCCATTTTTTATTCTAGAAAAAAAACTGTCTATACAAAACATGCTTATTTTAGCGTGCTCTACGCGATACTAACATAAAAACAAGGTGTCATAATAGCACAACAACCATCGAAAATTTTACTAAGATCTAAAACTGTGAACATCTTTGGGGTCAAATAAGTCGGCCATTTTTTATTTTAGAAAAAAGCTGCCCATACAAAACATGCTTATTTTAGCGTGCTCTACACGATACTAAGATAAAAAGTAGGTGTTATCATAGCACACCAACCATCGAAAATTTAACTAAGATCTAAAATTGTTCATCTTTGGGGTCAAATAAGTCGGCCATTTTTTATTTTAGAAAAAAACTGTCCATACAAAACATGCTTATTTTAGCGTGCTCTACACGATACTAACATAAAAAGTAGGTGTCATCATAGCACAACAACCATCGAAAATTTTAGTAAGATCTAAAATTGTTCATCTTTGGGGTCAAATAAGTCGGCCATTTTTTATTTTAGAAAAAAACTGTCCATACAAAACATGCTTATTTTAGCGTGTTCTATACGATACTAACATAAAAAGTAGGTGTCATCATAGCACAACAACCATCGAAAATTTGACTAAGTCCAGCGCACTAATTCTGGTAAAAAAACGAAGTTTTTGTTAAATTTACCTATCTATGAATATCGTCACAAAATTTTAAGTCTTTTACAACTCCATGTTTTTTGCACTTTCGGCAAAAAAACATCTAAGTCTTTTTCACTGACATCGACCCAGACTTTATCACACGACATTGACATTTTGATATAACTATCTTGCGTAAACACTCAGTTGTAGTCATATTATCGACATCATTGTTATGTTATTGGTTGTTATTGACAGACAAGTGAGACAAGGTGCAAATACAACGACCTACCAATGTACGTACCGATTCACCGAGAGGCAAAGGCGCCTGGCGCGCCGGCTGTGATGTGATTGGTCAAACCGCCCCCGTTCCGCGCGAAACACACGCGATATTAATTCCCGCGCGTAGCTTCGAGCATTTGAATTATGCCTAGAATTGATAAGATAATAAAAGTTGAATCTTTCGATGAAATCCTTAGATTTTCCGTATACATACTATTTAAATGATTTTGAACTAATGACCTTGACTTGAAAATTATGAGATTTATTTTATGGCTAACAGAATTTTTTTTAAATTCTAGTGTCTACATAAATCTAAGCTATTGATGAATGTGTTAGAAATGGGCTCTAATAGTTATCTTTAATAATATTAAATGCATTTCAGTTACCATAAAGCACTTGCGTAATGTTTTCGAAGAGTAATATTTTTTTTTAAGTTTTCATATTATATTGAAATAAGCTCTGGTCAAATATGTTATTAAATGATAGGCGACGTTCAAATAGTTAAATACGATTATCTGAAGAAAAAATTTTCCTCTTGTATATTTTTTCCTTAGATTTAAAAGGTTGGTAACGATTTTTTTTTTAATTCCTAAAGCAATATCAAAATCTGTTATCTTTTTTTTTTACGCTTTGTTCTAAGAGTATTCTAACCGTCGACAAATAATATCGCTCTTGGGAGTTGTAAAATTTTATTTCCTTTACGTACCGTACTAAGAAAATACTAGGTCCATCCATTTCTTTCTATCATGAATGATGGAAATCACTTTAAGTAAAATCTCCCCTAACGGCTGAAAAGCACATCGCCCTCTGATATGTATATCAGAGCTGCCAAGACGTTCAAAATAGATGCATATTCAGATATTTGTGAGCACTTTTGGCGCATTGAAATTTACAGGCTTTACTAAGCCAAAGTCGAAGGCCCATATCCCATATAACATTATCAAATATCTTTGATTATAGATCTATATGCCTACCTTTTTCTCCAACATGAAGAAAAAGGGCGACATATAATCTATGATCATGGATATGATCCTATGTCATATTATTATATGGTATAATACACAATATGAGCCTAATACATAGCGTTAACGAAGAGGCCAAACTTAGACCACCGCGAACTCGGCGTATGGCATGAACGTTCAGTTCAGTGTGACAAAATTACTGCCGTGTCGCAAAACTCGGTCAAAAAATTATGAAAAAAAAACAGGAATTCGTTAAACATTATACACATTTATATATTTGAAAGGGAAATACTTAACATTACTTTTTCCTGATTACAGGCTGGTCTGTCTTTTCAGATATTTTTGGTGCTTGCAGGGGGACCAATGCTTGTTCTCTCAAATATATGCAATTCATACGTGCAAACATTAAACCACCTAATGCAAGAGATGTGCCAGAAAAAGCGAAGCCAGCAGTGTATCCAAAATGTGTATTAAAAACACCTGCAAGTGGTGTGCTAAATAAACTCCCTATTCCTTGAAATAACAGTAACATTCCCGTAGCATTTGTTAACTTGTGTAGTCCGTAAAGCTTAACAAGCATCAACGCCCGGCAAGCAATCACACAAGCTACACTAAAACCGAATAAACTACAATATATATACTGAAAATATATATTAAATGAGATATGGGACAGTATAGTAATCACGCCACCAAAACATAATCCAATAATAGATAGTTTTATGGGACAAAACTTTGTAGCTAAAAGGCCAAAACAAAATCTTCCTACACCGTTACATCCCCCCATAGCACTTACAAATAAGCTGGAATGGTGGTGGTCAATACCAGCAGCTACATTTCTAGCTTGTACAAATGCGAAAGGCACTAAGAATCCTAAATAAACTAGAAAACCTCCGGCACAAAAGTATTTGAAAGTATTTGTTTTTAATAATTGGGGGTCCATCATGGTTGCCAGTACTCTACGAACCGCTGTAGAGCATAAGCCACGACGCTCTTTTAAATCCTTTGCAGCGGCCGCACGGGACACAGCTAGCTGGTACTCGAGTCCAGTTTTTTCTTCGCCAACAACTGCTCCTTTGCTTTTTTGGTATTCAGGTAAACGTTGCACTTTCGAGTCATAAAATGCATCATCCCGGTACAGGGGGCGTGATCCCGGAACATGTCGCTCCCAAGGACAACAGATACGTCCGAAACAAGTCCTCTTTTTAGTTTCTTCTGGGACAGCAATTGAAAGGCTTTGTTTTCTGACGTCTGTCGTGCTAGTTTTAGACATCATAGATTTCACTTGATGTAAATGTCGGTTACTGATACCAGTTTTTGGTGTCATCGGAGTAAGTGTTAATTTGGAGGTATGTTCAGTTCTAACTGACGGCCCTGGCTGACTTGATCCTGATAGAACTTGAGGTACGTCATTTACTTTCACCACATCTGCTGCTGTGGGAAAATTGTCGTTTTTCACCGCAGCAAAGAAACGTTCTGATTTCGCTGCTTTATCGTCGTCAGATTGAACCGATTGAGTTGAAACATCTTTTGCAACATTTGGCAAATAAGTCACAGTACGGGTTGGCTCTTCTGTGACTTCTTCAGTTTTGACTACTTGTAACGAGAGTATAGGTCTAAAAGTCATAGCAAGAAAGTAAACAATCCCAAACACTCCCGAATGAAGTAAAGTCACCGAGCGCCAGCCGGCTAATTTCACTAATTTTGAGTTTATTGGATACCAAAACATAATGCCAACGCTGGTACCAACTGTAGCTATTCCTATTGCTATGGCCCGTCGTTTTTCGAAATAAAAGCCTACTACAAGTCCCGTAGACATATTAATTAGAGAAAAACCCACACCACAAAAAAATCCATAAAACAGAATAATAGCAGCTACATTCTTCAAAAAATGAGACAAGAAAAATGAGAGAGAACAGGTTATAGAACCAGCCATGGCACAAGCTCTAAACCCAAATCGATTAATTATAGCAGAAACGAAAGGTCCTGCTATTAAATATAAAGCCATAGCAATCGAATTAATTAACGCTACCAAAGTATCTGAAACACCGAGGTCTAAGCTCATATCTGGACGTATACTGCCAAAAGTTAATCCTATGCCATCCAATATAAATGTTACACAAAATGCAGCTGCAACGACCACCCAGCCCCAACCACCGTCTTCGGGTACATGAACTTGTGCGCGGATCTCAGTTTCCTCTGTCCCTTCGACACCACCACGTTTACCTGTTCTGCTTGTAACAACCGTAATACTCTTTCGATTACCGTTTGTCTTTGATACATTTGGTTTTGGATTCATTTTGCAGGTTGATCATTATTATTGTCACAGGGTATTTCTGTGTATGTTGTATATGCACTGAATGCCTTCAATAATGCCTTATTGTTAAAACCCACAAAAATCTTCAGGTTGATATTAAATATTTGGGGAGGGACAATCTCACACAGATCGTCCTAGCCCCAAACTAAACAAAAATTGGATTATTCTTGAAGAATTTTATGATTTCCTAAAAATGTCACTGAAGCCAAATTAAAGCGAAGACTTTTCGATTTGATTGTGTCAATCAAAGCGATCAGTTGAAAAAAGTTTGATGTGAGTTTGATTGCGATTCAAGAATATTACATCTCATGGATGGCATATTTTATTTCTTTCTGAAGGTGATTCTTCTGAAAGTACCTAGTAAGTTACAATCACTCGAAGATTGTCGTATTTCGCACCTGAGTTTCTATTCGTTTTTATGTTTTTATTCGAAGCGGTATAAGGGTCGCCACATTCCCACCGTGTGTGGCTGGCAAACGGGCATCGAGTATGAATTCATAAGGCACGGGCAATTACATACAGTTGAGTTATTAATCACACACGTTCTGATTTTTTACATTATGAATCTGTCAGATAGATCTATGCAGCTATGGTCAATTACCGAACAACGTCGCCCAAGTGGCAATATACTATTCTTATGTATATAATATTGTAAAATAATAATAATACGTAACACTGGCAAAATTGTCCAACTCTCGGACAGAAGCCATTAGTTAAAAAGAGAAGAAGAAGAAATGTATTCCAACAATACATTATAAATTATAATTATATAGTGCTGTGTTGATTAAGCTACAAATACGTTAATTCTTCACCAAAGTTCAAAAATTCCATGGTCAAAAAGTGCAAATTCCTGCTGCAAATCTCGTCTTCTAGTTTTTCAACCGACTTCAATATTTCTAAAGGAGGAGGTTCTCAATTCGTCTGATTTTTTTTTTATTATTATTATGCACTTTATTTATTTTTTATCTTAGGTTAGGCTATATAATATGATTATAAAAGTAAAATACAAAAACACATACAAAAACAATACAAAATACATATAAACATATTATAAAAACCTAACCTAGAGTGCCGTGCCGCCTTATTATTATTATGTTTTTTTTTTATGTATGTTACCTCAGTCAGAACTCCGTCATTACTGAACCGATTTAATTTTTTTTTGTTTTCTGAAAGTAGATGGTTCCAGATTGGTCCCGTTTTTTTCAAAATCGATTTCTGATGATAGGATCTATGAGGAACTGAGGGAAATCCTCAAATTTGAAAGGCACATGCATGCTGATTTGGGTGATTTCTTAAGAAACTCGAGCATTTCTTTAAGAAACTCATCAATTTGGTGGAGTGGATCTGATAATGAAGACCAGGGATGGCAAAGTGGAACTGCTTGGTAATTCCCAGGACTATCATCCGATTTTAAAAAATATTTTTTTGTCTGAAAAAAGATGGTTCCAGATTTGTTCCGTTTTTTTCAAAATCAATTTCTGATGATGGGATCCATGAGGAACTGAGGAAACTCCTCAAATTTTAAAGGCACATGCATGATGATTTGGGTAGTTTCTTAAGACACTCGAGCATTTCTTTACGAACATCATCAATTTGGTGGAGTGGACCTGATGATGAAGACCAGGGATGACAAAGTGGAACTGCTTGGTAATTCCCAGCTCTATCATCCGATTTGAGACATTCATCTTTTCTTTGTAAAGAAATACCTTCAAGATAGTCCTATTTGATTATAGTTCTATTTTGATGATTGAATTCGTGAGGGATTGAGAGAACTCCTCAAATTTTAACGGCACATGCATTCTGATTTGAGGGTTTCCTTAAGTAACTAAAACATTGTTTTGGGGGAGCCAACATTTTGATGAAGTGGACCTGACAATGAAGACCAGGGATGGCAAAGTGGAACTGGTCGATAAACCTAGCTCTACTTAGTATCCTAGTTGTGACATTCATCTTTTAGATTTGATTTCTATTCTGATGATGGAGTTCTTGAAGAATTCAGAGAACTCCTCAAATTTGAACGGCACGTTCATTGTGATTAGAGAGTGTTCATAATTAGCTTAGGCATTTTCTTACTGTGGCCATCATTTTGCTGGAGTGGACTTGATGTTGATAATCAGGGATGGCATAATGAAACTGCTCGATAATTTACAGTCTGTCATCCAATTTAACACATTGTTATTTTGTTTGTTTTAAAGGTCTACAAGGGAGTTCCGTTTGATTATAATTCACATGTAATGATGGAAGCCCTGGGACCTTAAGAAAGCTCCTCAATTTTCAATCGTACACGTGCGGTGTATTGGATATTTGTGAAGTAAACTGGCTAACTCAAACAAATTCAAAATTTCACTTTTACCGGGAACCAAATGAAGTCGGTTTTTTTTTCTTAAAAATTATGTTTATGCATGTTTTTATTCTTATTTTAGTTTCTATTTTATTCGTAGGTATTTATTTTCTTTGTAATAAGTTTGTCGCTTCTATGTCGCTTCAGTCAAGTCTAATTAATGCCACCCCCGCATTATCCCAAGAAACCACTGAAGTACAATGTCCATTATGCCTTAAGTCCGCTTTCTCAAAGGGCAACATGGCCTTAACATTCACATCAGTCGTGCCCACAGTAACCCAACTCCCAGGAGCTCGCCGCCCGTAAGTTCTTGTCTAGTTGCTAATCCTACAACCTTATCCCTTAATAAATTTCCGCCCAATTCAGAGACTTTATGCAACTAAAACAGTCGATTCCAATAGTTATAAGAATTCCACGAGGCGCTCGAATTTCAGTTGCCCAGAAGCTCGCAAACGATTTCAGAACCACGGTGAATCGAAACTCTAAAGAAAGTTGGGAAAGCTTACTTATCTTTGCCTATAGAGTTCTCTACGCCAAAGAAGTGTATCTCTAACGTATACGAAGGTAATATTAACACATTGACTGCTAGCGAGTGCTACGCGCTACGCTCGTAGCCGATTCCGTTGTTTTTCCGCTTTGTAGCGGAAAGCGACCACCCACAGGGAACTCTCCTAGCGGGTTCCCAGCACTCAATGCGTTAAAGGAGCTGCTCACCTTCTTTTCTCCAGCGACGATATAGCTCCTGATACATCTGATACCTTGAATGCTTTACTAAGTAAGCACCCTAAACCGCATGACACAATATTCAGCAAACTGCTTGAAATCTTGCGCAGAGAATTGGGGCCCACTATCCGTTACTATTTTTTGTGGTAGGTACTCCGAAACGTCCAAAGAAGTTTTTTAAATGAGTAATTGTGGTACTACTAGTGTCGCGACAGACAACGGACGAACATACCGAAGAAATCAGACTCAAATTTGGCGGACCTACGTCAGCTTCCACGTCTCCAATGGTGGTCCAATGGTATTCTTCCAGGCTCAGATGAGGAAACAACTCGCCCTCCACTAAATTCTCCTGCAGATCGTGGGTCGCCTCAGGGTGAACGTGAAGCAGCGGTAATGGTATCGTCACAAGGAGCGGGAGGCAAGTGCGTCCAAGAAAGATTTAGCTTTGACTAATTTATATCTCATTTTATCTTTTTTTTTGTTCACAGAAGATGTGAAAGTAATAAGTTGCATTTATATTTTCTACCTATTAACAATTGTTAATTTTATACTATTATTAATAATGTGTTGTTTCTTAGTTTGTTATAAGAAGGGAGATGTAGTAGTTATAGAACCTGGACGCCTACCACGAACATCGAAAATTGGCAATGACGGGAAAACCTCTTTGTCACTCCATTTGCATGTGTGACAGAGATGGAGATACAAATCCGCAATCGTTCGATTTTCGTGGTATAGGCCCTGCCATTCACGGCAGTCCGCCGGCGCTCCGGCATGGCTGGATGTAGAGCGGACACACGGTGTGCAAGTGGCCCAGCCTGGCAGTCCAATTCGCACTTATTCGTTGAAAGATGCGCAGCGCTGCGTTGTAGCGCATACATTGTACTCGAATTTTAAAAATCGCCGCCATCTCGTATGTCACTTTTAATAATGAATAATTAATATTTTATGCATTGCCGCAATTCTCAATTGTTTATTACTGTAATTTGGTGCAATTCGGACTGCTAGGGGCTGGGCGGAGCTAGCAGGATGTTGCCGTACGGCACGCATCCGGCAACGACATTCACGGTACGTTATTACGTGCCGGAGGTGCCGGCGGCCGGCGGACTGCCGTGAATGAGGGGCTTAAAGGCTCTAGGTTTTTGACAACATACAATTTGCTACAAACACAATCAACATCCTACGGCGTAGCCTGTATAAGGGGTTTCCAGACACGGCAATTTTAGACACAATCTGATTAAATTTTAAACGTGTTGTGTTGATTTGGTGTTGAAATAGAAATTTGGCAGAAATGTACTGACGATTTGATGATTATCTTGTGTGGGCCATAACGTATTTGCTAATGACATGGTTAGCTTAATTACAAAATATTATGATCGTGATCGTATGTAGGCAGTAGGCACTTAAGCGGATAAACTAATCATCTAATGACTGCCACTAATCATATTACTACTTTTAGTATATATAAAAAGGATTTCTTTTTGTATTTCATTAGTATTAATAATCATTTGGATTGTGATGATGGGCATTTATGTTGCACCAAAATTCCAAGTTCAAAAATAACTATTCATTCTCTATGATCAAGCTTGACGGTTGTTGACTGTTGTCAACTTATTTGTCAATTTATTTGAAGTTTATTTTATGTGAAGTAACGTAACGGATTTGGAGGGAAAAGTGCTGGCTAGTATAATAATTTTATTTAATTTTGCCACAAAATCAATGTCTGGTGTTCAATAAGTGTTTTTGAGTTTAATATAATGTCTCAAACTACTCTTACCGCGTTCTACAACAGTAGAAAAAGAGCTGCAGCAGAAGACATCGCATCAACAAAACGTAAAATCCCACATATAGAACGCGTTCTGGAAAGTGATCTAAAATCAAAAGCAAAGAATATTTTACAGAAGAAATGTGAAATTACTATCAAAGATGGGGTACGTCTGTCAGAATCCACCAGTCAGTCTTCCTGCGCCACTGAAAGTGAATTAATTGCCAAGCTTTCGTCTCCAGTTCAGGAGTTGGTAAAGGCTAACGCTGGTGATGCATTCACTAGTAAAGTTAATGCATCTAATATTGTTAAAATCAATCAACCCTCCAAATCTGAGACAGTGCGTTCGGCTCGTAAGGAGCTGAGTTTAGGGGATATCAGAAAGAAACTGTCAAGTAGCTCCAGATTGGCAGAATTGAAAGCATCGGCTGAGAGGCTAAGCAAGGGTATCCAGCAGCTTAAAGATGCCAGCGAAAAGGAGGGCAAACTCAGAGAATTCAAATCTATTGATGTGGAAGTACCATCAAGGTAAATGTTATAAGATTATCTTTGGTTTTAAAATTTTCATACTTACGAAATTTAATAATCTACATTCTATAAACAATATGGTATAAACACTAATCTAAAATTTTACTTTCAGTCCAAGCAAGAGAGCAAGCAAGATTCAAAATGAGCTTATGTCCCCGAAGAAAGAAACAGCTGGTGTACAACAAAGGCCCTGGATATCACCTCGTAAGGTGGTTGTTAGCCCTGTGAAGAGCCCAAGCAAGGTATTAAATTACATGTAATTTAGTTTAAATAATGTTTATTAGTATGAATAACTTTCTTTACCAATACAGTTTGTAATGTTTCTTATGGTTTATAGGTTAGATTTTCCATAATTAGCATGTTCGACAGAAACTATTTCTACACACATATACATATATAGTATTGGTAGTAACATAAATACAATTTGTTGAATATCACAACACCCTTACAAACCTATCCAACAACAACACTAATTACAGGTTTAAAAAACGCAAAGAAGTAAACAACCATATGCATAGTAATAAAATCATTATCCCCATCCTGAGGCTCATTAGCGAGAGGATGGACTGCCCCATTGTGGGACACTGGGTGCGAACACATGCGCATGTTCCAGGTGTTCCAGAGGGGGGCAGATACTTAAATTAAAATTAGGATTTAAGAATTAATTAATTACCTTACAAACTAATCTTAAGTATATGGACTTTGTCTGAAATAAACAATTTTTTTTTTTTATATATATATATATTATCATTAACATAGTTATTCTATCTGTAATGTGGGCATTTTCAAAAATAGGGTACCATTTTAATTTTTTTTTAATATTGGAAGTTTTGGGTTTTTTATAACCATTGATTTAAAGAAAGAAAAATAGTGTCCCATTTTTTTTGGTCAGCTTTGTAACGCATTTTTTCATGCATTTTGTATGGGCTGTTACCTGACAAAAAAAATGTGTATGGAAAATTGAGGACCCATTTTCATTAAAAGGGTACACTTTTCTGAAAATGCCCATGTATGCTTTAATAGGTTATGAGCAGAAATAAATAATATGTAAATATATGATCCAGGTGCCAGCATACATCAGACATGCTGCCCTAGCCAGCAGCTCCGCGAGCCTGCCACTCCCACACCACTACCGGTTCCTTGCAGAGCTGTTCCGAGGTATGGAGACTGTAGTATCTCTCCTCTATAACAGGAATGAAAAAATAACCTTTGCTAAACTGAAGCCTTCCGTGCAAGACATGCTCAAGCGCAACTTCACTGAAAAGCATCTTGCTCAAATTAAGAACTTAGTACCTGACTTCTACAACTTTGAGGTACAAAAGATTAAGAACTTTGCCACCTCATCCCAGAAAGAGGCTTTTGAATTGATCATATCCCCAATCTTTCCTAATGATATTAAGGTAATGAACCCAAGTGTCCTTCTAGAAAGACGTAGATACTTCTTTGATACCCTGCTCCAAGTAGTGAAGAAACATCACGCTCAGTACTTGTTGAACCTTGATCCGCCAATGGTGATCCCTGATAACAAGCTCACTCGCTGGCATCCTGAGTTTGAAATTGAGAAGTTACCAGAAATTGAGAGTGCAAAGCTCCCAGAAATGCCTAATGCTGAAAAGTTCTCAACAGCTCAGGATGTCCTCTCTAAAGCTAGAGAATTATTCAAATGCAACACAAAGATGGAGAGGGCTTTAGAAAAACTTGCTCAAGCTAAAGCCAGGGGGCTTACTGATCAAGAAAAGGCTGCCACTGGCATTAAGGATCAACCAAAGACACAGAATGTTAGCACCCAAGCCAGCCAGCCATCAACAAGTGGAGTGACAATTCTGAACCCTGCATTAAGGAATCTACCTGCTTCCTTGCTTGAGAAAGTTAAAGCTAAGCAAGCGGCCAAGGCTCTAGAAGCCATGACCAGATCATCTGAGCATGAGCAGAAATACCTCGTCTATAGCCGCTTGCCTGACTTAGCTAGAACCTTGAGAAACATTTTTGTGACAGAGAGAAAGAATGTACTAGCTCTTAACATTATTCTCTCAAAATTGGACAGCAGTTTCAAAAGCAATGTCTCTACGAATGATTTGCAAAGGGATATAAAAGAACTCACTGAGCAGGTCCCAGATTGGATCAAACTACATGACATTAGGAACACAACTTATTTGAAGTTGGACAGAAATGCTGAGCTTAAAAAGATCACCTCTAAACTGGAAACATTGGCAGATAAGTATAAAAGTGATTAATTGTAATTATTTATTTGACATAGGAACAGATCCTCAGACTGCTTAGTTAGTGAATGTATTGTTAAGTGTGACGTGTAACACCCTACTTAATTTTTAAGTGACCTGTATTAGATTGTAACTTTTTAAATAACCAATAGCTCTTATTTTGAGAAACCAGATGAGTATTCGTAAAAACTTTGAATTGACAATAAAACACAGAAACATAGTAAAATATGAAATGAAATCGTAAAATTAGACATAGTTTCACAGTTGCAGTTTTGACATAGTTAAATGGTTGGACATATATTTTTTTTTTCTTATTTTTGTTTATTATACTATATCTCTTTAAATGAAATTGTAACCAAACAATAGTGAATAACAGAAACAATTTGATACTATTTTGTGATAGCTTAAATAATAATTGGACATACCTGTATTTTTGTTTATTTTATCATGTATGTATCCCTTTATATTCTAAAAGATGTTGCAATCTAGTATATTTCACATCTTAGCCCTAAGTTTTTCTTCTGATTATTGATACTATTCTTACTGTGTGGTATTTTGTTTTACAATAAATAAAAATAATGATTTTATTTCTTATATTTTTATTTCATTTTATCTCTATACTGTACAAAATATACTTTTAATTAATCATTCTACAGTAAGCAGATTATAGTTAGGCTTCCCTCCAGACTTGTAGGGTTCCACAAACTTAAATAGAATCTCTTTCGGGATCAAATACTGGCTCACAGCTGGATCTTTAAACATATTGTTAATGTATTCCCACTGAAAAAAAAAAACATATTCACTACACATTCTATACTGATTTATGTTTAACAACAACTTAAGTAATTATTGTCAAGAATTTAATTTCTGCAATGGGGCCGAGTTAATTACTTTGAGACAATAGATATCATTAGTATCTTTTCCAAATAGTTCTAAAGAAAGTCATTAGTCATTACTGATTGCTGCAATTCAACTGCCCTAGTACAACTCTTTACCAAATACAAATGATTAATTCCAATATCCAAGCTGATTTCTTAACCCCTGGAGATGTCTAAGCACTGATCAGTGCTCCTTATAACGTACTTTAGCGTTTCAATATCAAGGCCATTGTTTAAACAAAGTGTTTGACAGCACAGCAGCATTCAAAGGGTGAACACTTACAAGTAATTTGTATTCAGTCTCATCAATCTTCACTGCATCATGCAACTCGGAAAACTGCACCATCCTCTCAAACCAGGGCCAGATCATGTAATCTGCGAAGCCAGGGTCGGGGCCACCGAGGAACTTGGTTCCACTCTTCTTTAGCTCGTCTTGGATGAAACTGAGGTATTTCCTGTACGCAGCTATGTGCTCTTCAGTCACTTGGTCGGGAGTTTTTAGGACTTTTATCATCACTGATTGTATCTAAAAAAGACGTAAATTTACAGGCCGCTAGCAGAAACTTATTCGTATTTTCAATACCTTAACTGGGGTTACAGGTTTGGGACTACGGAAATAATAATAGTTAAGTACTACATTATCAGCGAATGTAAACCAGCCTAACATTTCTCGTTTTTTTCGTCGAATTTACGTGGGGTCAAATTTGTATAAATGTTCTCGTTTGAGCATTGTATTAACTCACTTGTGGCTCTAGTCCAGAGCCTTAGCGCCTATAGATTTCAAGTGGATCAGCTTTAACAAAAAACACTGATTATTTTGGGCTTTACTTACTGGTCCTGAACCTTCCACTATGATTTTAGCAAGCGCCTTCTTTAACGGATCTTTTGGTAGAAGCGGTCGCTGAGGGTAGATCTCGTCTAAATATTCAGAAGTGACCAGGCTCTCGGCGATGCAGACGCCATCTTCGATTTCTATAGCTGGAACCTTGCCTGAAAAGAAAAGAAAAAAGTATGACTATGAGATCCGTTTCTATTAGATCCCTCTAAGGATATTAAGGTCAACCTAATGCAGTCCGGTAAAATTATCGATTACCTACATGCATTGATAATAAATAAGCAAATTTAGAAATTATGAGAAAGCACTACGGTCCGTTACCACTCAACCTCTTACTGATGATAATGAGCCATCTCGGTTTGTCGATCAGATGTCGACGTCGACAACGTCATAGTAATGTTTGGTGTTAGGGTGAGCATGATCACCGCATGTTACCCTTACGGGCAGTAACGCATGTACTTAGCTCTAGATAGGTACGCAGTTTTAGACCTTATACAAAGGTAATACGGTTCATTAGCAAACAAGCTCTTACTGGTGAGCCATTCGGGCTTGTCCATCAACTCGATGTTGATGACTTCTTAGTCGAGCTGCTTGGCGATGGGCGAGGATTGTGTGCTGGTAGAAGCACATGTTGTAGATACGCAGGTTTAGACTTTACACAAATGCAATACGGTTCATTACCAAACAAGCTCTTGCTGGCGAGCCATTCGGGCTTGTCCATCAGGTCGATGTTGACGACTTCGTAGTCAAGCTGCTTGGCGTTGAGGACGAGGATTGTGCGCTGCGCGTACGGGCAGTAGCGCATGTTGTAGATGCGCAGTTTCCCATTGTATGGTGGTAGGGGATCGCCTGAAATATTAATAATATTTTTTCAACAGTAGAGATTAAACCCCATTTTTACTCGTTTATCATCATGAGTTTATGAGTCATCTCACTGTTAGCAGTGTTGATGATTAAATAGTACCTACTTTAGAGGTAGCTCTAAGCAGTACAGTACCCCCCCGTACCCAGTAGTATACGACCCGCCCCGCACACTTCTAACTATTTAGGTCCCTACACACTATCATATCATCATTTTTAGTAGGTATCATCAAAACATCTCAAGTCTGACTGGCAATTCATTGATAGTGCCAGTGCCAGTACTGCCAGTACAGTCAAGTGTAAAAATATGGGTGGACACATCTTACTCAAAAATATGTCCCATAGCATTTTATTCCACTGTAATAAGAGCCATATTTATGAGACCATTTTGTCGATACGTATTTTTTGCACTTGACTGTAGGTACCTATTTATATGCCTTTTGTTTGTTTACGAGCTGTGTTAAAACAAGTGTCAAATCGAATATATGTCCTATGCACAAGTGCATATAAAATTACTCAAATGTCAATAGGTATAATAAAGCAGGTAAGGACCTATGGATTGAGACGACACACTTATTCAGACTTATAATTTGTTTACTCATTAAATTGACATTAAGTAAGTACATGACTTTTCCTGACTCACGACAAACAATTGCGTCTTATTTAGTTTATTATTTCTGCTGACAACGAGTTCAGCACATATAAGACACGTTTAGATTATTGATTATACTACACAATTAAGCGTATGTCACAAACATAACCTACATTTCTGTAGACACAAGTTCAATAACCTTTAAACTATTAGGTAGGTACCCAATCAAAGAGTAGCGAGTGAATCAGCATAGACCAGAGTAAAAATTCTGCTGTTAAGCATGAAAACTAACCTTTACTTAAATGTTTCGTGTCAAAGTTGATTTTCACTGTTCCTGACATAGCTCTGTACAGTGGTAACACGTACTTCAAATTCTGGACGACAGGCACTAGTACCCTCCAAGACGCCAATGCGAGAGTATGCATTATAAACTATGTCCACTTTAAACGGGTTAACCTTTGATAATGTAATATCGACCAAAATAACTGGTTTACCTACAATCTCGCTTTTGCCATGTTGATAAAGTATTTATTGCAGGAGCTCCAACGTAGATAGATCTATCTACGGTGACGTAATCGCACGAACAACAAAAAATATCATAATACCTACCTATGCTAACAACATTTTTGTCTTGTCATGATATGATGATTGTTAAGCCAGATTATTTAATACTAGTGGCTCTGTGAGCTGGTCTCGCGAAACTGAATGCTGGAAGTTGATACGAAGGGCTTAAGCGCCATATGATTCTATGGCACTTAAGTCTTTTGTGTCCACCTTTGCAACCATCTGCTAAAAGAACTAAAAACGAAACGACAATAAAGATTACGTAACATACATACGAAAGCATTTTTGACTGAAAGAAGCTGAAACAGAGAACTTCGCTTGCGCTCGGTCGTCTAAGTTAAATATATTCGTAAGAACGGATTAAACGCCTTTATTGACACCCTACGTTTCGAACCCTCTACCCTGATGATGTTAAACGCGATTAATCCATTCCAAAGTGTTTAATTTCAATGTTATTTTATAACAATCGCGGAAACAATACAATATTATTTCTTTAGGTTAAACAAAAAATCTACAAATCTTACCTCTGCTAAGGTGCTGTGTGTTAAAATTTACTTTGTGGGCCATAGTGATATTATCCTTTATAAAGACTCGATCTTTCAATAACTGCGTAGCGACGTACCTAGTTGTTAGCCAACGCTTGTGGTCAGAAACTAAGTGGAACAGAAACGAATCGGATAGTGATATTGATTAGGTACCTAATTTGGGAGCGTTCAAGTATTACGTAACGAATTTGGGGGGGAGGGGGGGTCTTCTAAAACGTTACGATGCGTTACAGGGGCGGGAGGGGGGGTCTGGACTACGCGTTACGTAACATTGTTTTTAATCCTTCAGAAGCTAGAGGTCCCGGGTTCGAATCCTGGTAAGGGCCTTAATTTGTGTGATGAGTACGAATATTTTGTTCCTGAGGTATGGATGTTTTCTATGTATTTAAGTATTTATAATTTATAACTATTACATATATCGTCGTCTAGTACCCATAACACAAGCCTTTATTGAGCTTACTGTGGGGCTAGTTCGATTTGTGTAAGATTGTACCCTAATATTTATTTATATATTTTTATATTCAAAATACACTGTTGTATTGTGTTATATTTTCTATTTGTGTGATTTACTCTCATCACAACAGTCACACATCACACAGTCTGAAGGGTTAAAAGGGTTAAAAAACTAGGGAATTAAAATGTCCCAAGTTGGCAACCATTTTCGTTTATTTTTTACGGGAGATTCCCGATTAAATAGTACGTATTTCTTGCAAGTTATCCAGTTGCAAGAATCCTGCTGTTCCCGCTTGAGGAGTGCATTAAAATATGTCTTTCCAAAAAGTTTCCTACCGCCACGCTGCCCAATACTTCAAACCGCAAACAAGCTCGTGGTACCTAGTCTAAGGATAGACAAAGGATCATGCAAGTTTTCGCCACTTCTTGTGAGGTTGTCTATTGATCTGTCGCTTCCTCTAGAAGGGTTTAAGCAGATGCCTTACGATTTTTTGCCCATTAATACAATCCGACCTAAAGAACCGAATATGTGCAACCTGTGGGATTTATTTCACATCCCACAAGACTGTGCGAGTGGACAATCGTTGCATGCATGGCAAGACTGCCCAAGACCGCCGTGAACATCGAGTACGGCCACAGCAACTTGCTGCAAGAAGGGCAAATGAGCTTCTCTGCATAGTGCGCCGCTGTGAAACATCATCTGAGGATGCTGATTGGCTCGACGAAGACGAGGTTGATGCAAGCAGGTTAACAATTCCGGAACCCTCTTCGTCTGCTCTAATAATGAAAGAATCTGAATGGCTGGCAAATCCGTGGACAGAGGAGCAGTAACTCCACTTGTTTTTTTTTTAACTATCTACTTACTTATTTTAATTATGGCTGATTTTATTTTAAATGTTTTCGTTTTTGTTCGATTCTTTAATACGATTATATTTTGACAAATATATTCTATTTCAGTTAGGTTTATGTTTGTAATTGGATTGCTAATGATAAAAATAAATTATTAAGAATTAAATTTGTTATTTTATTTTAGTAAAACGTTAAAAAAGGAGAATGCATGGGAAGAACAATGGCGGATAAAGCAAAAATCTGTGCAAGGACAGGGCCAAGTCAGGAAAACGACGTAATTAAATGTATGATTAGTAGTAAAAATTTTATAGAACAAAAAAAGAAAAAAAAATTAGAAATCTCTTGTTTTTAAAGACAAGACATTTCAAATGTTATTAATAATATTAACGAGATTAAAACAACAACAAAGGTATTTTAGCGACTTTCCGGTACTTTACGCCACACAATTGTGGCCTTTAGGTAAAAAAATGGTCACTTGGTGGTTACGTAACGTTTTACTGGGGGGAGGGGGGGTACAGAAAAACGTTACGGCGCGTTACATAGGGGGGAGGGGGGGTCAAAAATGTCCAAAAATTGCGTTACGTAATACTTGAACGCTCCCTTTAGAACTAAACTAAGTTGTGACTAGACAGATTTCTTATCATTGTTGTCGGCTATGGCATCGTTTTGTATGTTGTGTAGAGGTACATAAGATACCTACCACTATCTAAGTACATTATTTGTCAATTCATTCCAATGACGTCGAAAGTTGCGCCATATTTCGACAGTCATAGTTTCCCGGGCGATAACTTATAGGAGTTATAGGTACCGACGCACGGTGTTAGACTAGTACGTGTGCTTACCATGAGTTGTAGATACGTGGCCGTATTCGACAGCGCCTGCGGCATTCGAGCGCCGCAGTCGCTGTCGAATACAGTAGCGTGCAACTCTTTCAACAATTTCGGCACCAGACTGTTTGTGGTATTTCACGATGCTGCATTATCTATGACATAGGTATCCTGTTATCCTATGATTACCACAGGCGATGCATACTAATTACAACTAGGTTTATAAGTAAAAGAAAAAAAATAGTTTATAAAATGTATTGTGCTTTTTTTGATATCAAACTCCACTTTCGAATCACAATTAATATTGTACTATGCATAAGTTATAATCTAATAGCATGTGATTTTCACGTAAGTATCGGTTGGACCATATTGCATACAAAATAGGGTATTCTCTTTGTTAATTCTCAAACTGTGCAAGTTTTAACAGTTTTCAATTTAATGTGAACATTATTATGCACTTCATAAAGTTGTTTACGTCGTTAAAATAGCCACGCTAAGAATTTATAGTCTAGAAGACGAAAAAAGAGTGTTGGTGATGGGTACTACAATATGCCAATGAACAATTAGCGATCTTTTAGAAAATTGCGTGCTAGCGATAGCGGACCTAGCGCGTGTATATGCGCCAAACGCAAACGCACGACGAAGATAGTTTTTTTTTTCACGGCCTCTAGTCTTTTTAAATTCTTAGTGGCCAGTAACATTTTTTTTACGGCTTCTAGAATAGAATTCTTAGTGGCCAGTTTCTAGACTAGAATTCTTAGTGGCCAGTTCCTAAACTAAGTTTATTGCTTCTTCTTCCTCGGACGCATGCAGCAGACATCGCTGGTGTCGAGCATGTTGTAGTTGGCTTCGCCCTTGGTTTTGGACTCGACGAACTTGGCGTGAGTCTCGGCGGAGAGGTAGTATTGCTTGACGGCTGGCACCTGCTTCATCGCTTCGATGTAGCTTACCTGTAGATAAAGAGTTAAAGATAAGTCAGAATTATCGATATTTACATTGTTCTTCGTTGTGGTTTTAACAATATCAAAAATATCGACGACCTCCCTAGCCTACTTGGTAGTGAACCAGCTTACGAAGCTGGAGGTCCCGGGTTCTTATCCTGGTAAGGGCATTTATTTATGTGTTTTTCACGAATATTTTGTTCCCGAGTTATAGACGTTTCCTATGTATGTAGGTATTAGGTATATAGTTATCTGTATAAAGTATGTGTATCGTATCGTAATCTAGTTTATCTAGTACCCATAGTACAAGCATTGCTTAGTTTGGGGCTGGGTTGATCTGAGTAATACTGAGAACCCCAAATATTTGTTTATTTCATTATATGAGGATTTTTAGTTTTGGACAGGCGCGGTATTTAGGGGCTGATTAATTAACAACAGTACAAATGACAGTACTTGTTACAACGATTAAAACTGTTCTTGGAATTTTGTGATTAGTTAATTACTAGAAATATCTTGTTTGTATACATATCACCTATAGATCCGAAGGAGTAATGGAGAGCGATTTATAAATTAGGTAATATGTATTTGTAGATAGTCCCACCTAAGTAATTACGACACAAGTAATTAAGGTGCCTAATAGAGAACATTCAGACTCATATCATATTAGAATAGCAACAATAGTACATTACCTAACTAGTGCGGTAAAACAAAGAAAGGCCGAGATCGCAGATGTTTGCGACCCGAGCTGCAAGCGAGGGACGTAAATATGCGATCAAGGGCTTTATTTATTACCTCACGTGTTAGGTACATCATTTTATGCCTACACTTGGGCAGAAATCGACTTTTTCCGTACGCGTAGCGTGCGGATAAAGGCACTTTATGGCCAGGTGTGGCATAAAATTCATATTAGTCTCCATATTCGAGTATGGCATGCACTTTTCTGCATACTCTCCTTTGTTCATTCAATAATTGTTTTTCGGAAATTTCGAATTAAGACCTAATAAAATATTCCAGGCTCTGCGAATTAAAAACAGGAGCGCTTTGGCGCGACAATTACCTAATTACCAAGCTTGGGGTTCACAGATAGAGAATGATGAATATAAAATGCAAATCTTAATAGGTTTTCAATTAGAGAACATTAAAACTAAAAACTAACTATAGGTCACCATACTTCGGTGAATTAAATTGTTGTTTAATTAGATTTTCCTTAGCTGCATTTTAAAATGGGGTCTAAAAATTAGTGCTCCTGGTCGTGACCGTGTTTCGTGAACCCGTAGCCGAATCTCCGTTGCTGTGTTACTCGGCAACGTAGATCCGCTCCGTTTGCTCCGTGTGATTCGGCTACGTGTAATTAAGATACGTAGCTACGTGTACACGGAGATACGTATCTTATTTATACGTAGATCGGATCCAGTCGTGACCGTGACGTTAAGTGTAGATTTTATGCGTGTTATTAAACCCCCGAATGTAATGCAAGGGGCGAGTTTTTAATTTCAGTTTCCATACTTTTGCATTTTAAATAAAAATTTAAGAGATCAAAAATAATTAGATGCAAATATTATGTTGGAGGCAAAAATAATAGACCAGTACAAATTGTAAAAGATGTGTATTAAAAGAAGCCGAGCGGAGCCGAAGCCGAGATTCGCGGGAACGTAGCCGAATCCAGAAACGGATACGTATCTTTGACGTGACCGTGTAGTACGGGATCTTAGCACCGCCGGTGCTAAGGCTACGTAGCTACGGTTCCGCGTGTAACACGTATATCACAAGCCCTACTAAAAATGTAGTGCAACCTATTCTCGACCTTATTGAAACAGTCTCACCGAATTTAATATGAAAGAGTTCACATAATAGTATAATTTCACAGTGCAAAATTTGGATGGCCGTGGTAGTACAGATGGTATTATAAATAAAGATGATAAAAGGAGTTGAATGGATACTCACCACACGTGGATATTTAGTGCTGTCAATAGCCATCTCAGCCTTCCCGAGGATGGGAAGGCTCTCAAACCGCTCCAGATGCGGCCAGATGGTGTAGTCCACGAGCCCTGGCTCCTCGCTGTGCAGGAACTTGGTGCCGCGGGACTCCAGCTCCTTCTCCAGGCGCTCCAGGCCTTTGTGGTAGGCTTCTAGGTGTGAAGCTTGGAAACCGTCAGGGTTTAATGCAGCAACATAGAAGGATGAGTGTGCCTGCAAATAAAATTTTATCAGTTTTCAAGCAAAGCTTAATTAACTCTTGTTTCTTATGTTGTGGGCTAGGTTATTTTCTTTTGGCTAGGCCTAATTAGGCCATGCAACGGAATCTATTCATTACTGAGTTCTTACCCGGTGACATTATTAGATCTATTAATGTAAAAATTTCTTCCTACTTTATTAATTCTTACAAAACGGGAAAAATACAACCAAAAGTACATTTACAAGTTTTCAGTCACCAAATTACAATTTTGAGATCCACTTCTTTTTCCAAGAGTTAAAAAAAGTATTGCTCTATCAGGCATGTCAGATACATACTTACAATATAGGTTTTTAAAAAAACACAACTTACCAACAAAAACAATTCCACAAATACTTTGTCCTGAGCTCTGCGGAGTGGATCTGTAGACTGCAGTGGCACTTCTGGATACTTCTCATCAAGGTAGTTATTGATGATAGCGCTGTCAAAGATAGCCTTGCCCTGCTCGTATTCCAGCACTGGTACAGCACCTGGATATGGAATAAAGAACCAATAGTCTCTAAGAATAAATAAATAAAAATTAAGAGAGTATAGTTATGCCAAAAGTTAGATAGCATCAGTCAGTATAAAAAGGCGGTAAACTAGAAAAACGTACGTGAAAACACCTGAATGTACAGCATATGTATAAACTTTCTATGCAGGAGGGGTCCCGCAGAGGGTCAACTCTGCAGCTGACATTTTGCATATTACATAAGTAATATTCTTCTGCAGACATAATGGGGTTTGAAAAAGTCTTATGTATTCATTCTTATTTATGTTACCATTTATAAAACTAATGATTTACTAGTAATTGAGGTCTACTTTCCATTAAGTCATTATAAGTATATATCTGTGACTGCATTTTGGTGTTTTAATTTTTTATTTTACACTGGTTATAAAATATGTTATCAGTAAAATGTAACTCGTATCTCGTATACATGCGTATTTTCAACGTTTACTGATATGATAACAATATTTTCACATCTTACTGCAAGCAAGAAGTTAAAATACTTAATAATAAGCATAAAGTTAATCTATTGGACAATTATGGAGTACTTAATTAGTTTCAAGTCAAGAAGTAAACAATTTAACAGGAAAAGATAAAATACTACACATGACAATATTAAATAAATAGAATGATATAAGCTTAACCTTTTGGGTTAAACTCAAAAATCCATTCTGGCTTGCTGTCCAGATTGATGAAGACCAGGTCATACTGCAGGTTCTTGGCGTTGAGCACCAACACACTGCGCTCGGCATACGGACAGAATCTCATGGCGAAGAGACGGAGCTTTCCATTGTATTGAGGGAGAGGGTCACCTGATAAGAAAAAAGATAATTATAACCATCATGATAAAAGAGGTGTTACAAGTTTAATGTATGTGTGTCTGTCAGTGCCATAACAGTTTTCAATGTGCTAAACCAAATTGAATCTAGTTTTTAGAAAATTGTAAGTACTTAATCTTAATCTTATATTTAAATGAAATAGTACCTAAGTAAAAATGACATGTAAAATTATCCTTTACCAATAAGTACTTAATACAGTTATTAAACACTTTAATGATTTCATGCTAAAATTAAGGGTTTTTAAACACAAAGATACTACATTAATAGAGACTTAGGAGATCAATTTATTGTACTTACCAGCTTTTAAATGTTTTTCAGACATCTTTGGTGATAATGACAATCCAACAAATAATGATATCTGAAAAAAATATTTAAGTGTCCTTGTCATAGAATAAAATAATAAAATTGTGACAGACTTTTCCAGAAGACAGCTAACTTAGAGTTCATAATACTTTGCAATTAACCTTTTTTCTCTTCTAAGAAACATATTATATTAGAGATAAAATAAAAATAAAACTTTATGTTGTTTGGAATAATCTACAAAAAATAAACGGTAAATAGATTTTAAAAAAAGAGATTGTTCATTCGCAGGATGTAACACCTGCAAATAAGGTACCGCTGCGCTGCTAACTACAATATTAATGTTTTTTAAACACTGTTGTAGGTATATCCAGAAATGAAACGGTATCCTGTTTTACAGCACACTTATATAAAAGCTGAACGATATCTACCTGAGTAAATTAGAACACCGTACCGTAGCCGTGCACAACCGATAAAAGTCCAGGAGAAGTGAAGTGAAGTGAATTGAAGAAGTGGTTAATTACACCGGGCGTCTGACAATTCAACCATGACGTCATCTACTTATCTGTCAAAAGTGCGTTCCACTCTTACTACACGGCGCGATCCCTCGGGGCCAATCATCGGGGGTACTTTTTTTTTAACGTTGAGGAATGCATTAGGCTTCTTGCCTTACCGGGTAACTAGGACGGGTATGTGGGACCCCAACCAATATGGTACCTGTACCGAAGGTACCGATCATGGGACACTTAAGAGCGAATTCGGAGTAGTTTAATTTGATATTTAGATAAGTAAGTTTGAATGATAATATTAATAATAATTGCCATACCCTTGCAGGGTGCCATGTGATCTCATATTTTATTATAAGAACTGTATTTTGTACCATGGTTTTCAATAAAGAATACTATACTATACTATACTATATTTCTCTGATACCTGTAAAAGTTGTACAGTCAAGTGCAAAAATATGGTTCGACATAATCGACTCATAAATATGGTACTACGCTTTTATTACACCGGCATAAAGTGCTATGGGACATATTTTTGAGTAAGATGTGCACCACCATATTTTTACACTTGACTGTACTTTTAAATGCGTTAAAAGTCCTACTCTTATTTTGTATCTATAAAGTGTTTTTATGTAAAATATCTCTATCGGTTTCAAATTATTGGCCAAGTGAAAACGCATCTTTTTTAACCGATACTGGGATTTTCCAGTGAAAACTGGTCCAATCTCACTAATCATAAATATATTTCTGCAATAACAACTGATTGCAGGTTGACCTTGAGGCATAGGCTCAATGAACAAAACACATGCTGGTTAAATAAAGAAATAAAAAAATGTATCCCAAATTTTAAGCTGAACCCGCTGATATCGGAAAACTTCCTTCGTCCCACCGCCATGAACGGACAAGACAGAAATGACCAAAAACCTCAATCTTCACCAGCTACGTAAATGTCCGGTGTCAATGTTAAAATAGTTTCAAAAAGTATAAACGACTTAATGAAGATTTTTTAATTTAGCGTCTCATTACCCATACGCCGTCCATTATCGGTGCGTTTACTATACCACAATGACTTGCATTGCATTCGTTACTTTTCATCTTTATCATTTTTAATGTCGCCTTTATGACGTCTGTTTAGCGAGTACCGACATTCGACATTGTGCCAGTATCGACACGGGCTACCCACACATCCCGCGCCCGCCGCAGTGCGCCGTCAGTATTTCTTATCGTAGGCAACCCTAGCGTTGTGCGGGGGAGAGGAGGGCCGAGCGGCAATTGTTTTTAGTGAGAGAAAAATATCTGTTCTGAAGAACTATTAGATATATAATCTGTGCTAATTTTAGATTTGGGTAGGTAGTTAGGTAAGTTACACTTACTGTAAACCGTGTGTGGCCCATAACAGGGGAAAAGAATTTGATCGGGGGAAGTACTCCCCAAACCCAACATCTTTTGTTCAACAACATAAAAAAATTATGTATTCTGTAGGTTTTCACTTCTTCATACTAACTAAATAGTATTTTCAATGTACGTTAACATTTGCCTACTTGACGTCTCGTGTCATAGTTCAAAAGTGACAAAAATCGCAGTACATTGAGTCTTCTAACAAACTAAGATCAAAACACAAAACGTTGTTCAGTTACGGGAGTACTACCCGGGATCAAATTCTTCTTCCCTGTTATGGGCCTCACACGGTATATTTTGAAAATAAATGTTATCAATCTGTGCTAATACCCATAAATATGGGGTAAATTATTAAGACACTGTAGTTTTTGTATATAAAAAACATTTTATTACATATTTCATAGTATTCATACTACTGATAATGATAGTCAGCAATTCAGACTACACATCAAATAATAAGTATCACTCGTATGGGATAACAGAATTTATACAAGCATTGAGTGAAGTAATAAGGTAGACGTTGTATTTTTATTATCTTAATGAGATTCATAATATTATCAGTATTCTTACTTAAAACACGTGTAACATCTTAACTCTACGATTTATTTATCTCTATTGAATAATATACATTTAATTATCATTTAGTTTTGACATAGTATTGGATTGGGTCCGTTTACACGCACGATTTGGCACGACGATGTTGAAGGCCTACCACGGTAGGCCTCCTGGATCGTGGTGAATATCACTGATATTCACCGCGTCATAGTCATGTAACCTAGCGTATCGTCACGTAAAGTAAATGGCGATATACCGATGATGTCACAAATCATTTTTATTGTCGCATATCATCGTTCCAGATCGTACGTGTAACCGGTCCCATTGTTTTTATGGACGCTCTACATTGCGGGTATTTGCGTTTTGCCTCTCATTCGCACCGAATCATTTTGCTTCGGTGCGAGCGAGAGGCAAAACCCAAACACCCAATGTGTGGTCTGGCTTTACATTTTATTGGCACCGGTTACACGCACAATATGGAACGCCGATAAAGAAGACGATACGACGTGATTATCGAGCGCATAACAGCGTATCGTCGACGATACGACGATGACGCCCAAAATTATCTTTCCAGATCGTGCGTGGAATAGGTGCCATGGGTTTATAAGTTTCATAACATTTATAACAGGAATGGCTAGAACTACGTTTTATTTATTTTAGGCACTTTGCTTAGAGTAACTTTGAACAATAATATTATTATCGTTGGAACAGTCAGATGCACCTCTATGAACAATACGGAATATAATAATATGACCATAGTTTATATAGTTTCAAATCCAACTATCTTTTATTTCGGAACCACTGACTCTTTTTTATTTGCTATGTCTGATAAAATGTTAGTTTTGAACGATGGCAGCGCTATATGCGTAGGTAAACCTTTGCGGGTATAACAACAGTGAAAATATCTCGGAAACCTATACATTTTAATATTACTAGGTATCACGGAGTTAATGTTAAACAGGTTTTTAAAATACGGCGCGTAACCGTAGGTACAATTAATTAAAAATAGGATCATGTTGTTTGCTTTGAGCTCTTATACAGTACAAGTCTTAAAATTATATGCAGATTAAGTACAGTATAACGCAAATAAACTCTAATAAATATTAAACTAATAAAACAAAAAAAATGGGCAGAAATGACATGGTATTCCATATTGCCGCACACAAAATATTCGAATTTAGTTGTAATTAATTATTCAATAAATGGATGAGTAAAGTTTTAAAATAGGTCAGAAATATTGACAAGGGCAAACTTGTTAAAAGCTCTGATGAAACTATTAATAATTAGCTACTTACATCAATTTAAGTACAACCAATCACTAAGTTACAGTTGGCGCAGAAAGTCTGAGGGATCGTAGGCACTTGCCCGTCTGGCCCCCCTCACTCGTGTTTGATGTATGGCGAATTCGTCCTGAAAGCCTGCCACGAACAATTATATAGTCTGACAGTAGATTTTTTTATTATATGCCTCCCTTTTTTAAGTGAAAATTAATTTGATATAAAAATGTACTGTCAGAGTTGCTTTGCCAGACTATAGTTACATAATACATGCGTCTCTATTTCTCAAATATTGAGTACGATAGAGATACTATACGAGTGAAGCATGCTGTATTTTTCATGCAAAGTATTAAAACTCCAAAATTAAGAATGGAAGTATTTTTTTACTATAGGTACAGCGGAATTTGGTTGGCCAGGGTATACTTCGAATTCCTGCCTGGAGATTCCTCAGAATTGCTGCGCGAACTGTATAAATATAAGGTGTAAAATATTCTAAAACACATAAGTCCTAATTTGACTTTGTGGAACTACACAACCAATTGGGATGCACACCCAATCGCCCCCACCCCACCCCACCCCATCAGGGTAAAAAATCGCGACGCCCGTTTGGTATGAAAAAAAAAGAAATCTCGACTTTTTTCATAAGTCTTTGTAAGCCCTCGTTACCTGTAGAGATTTTACACTTTAAAAACAGGCTAAGCGCGTGTCGGACCACGCATAATTGAGGGTTCCGTACCGTCACACGATAAAATAAATTGTTCACGCAAAAAAGCGTAAGTGCCTTCAAAATATGAAGGCAGTTTTTATTCATAAAAAAGGCTTGAACAAATTCGTTCAAAATAATTTTCGTGGTGAGTTCGTCTTATTATCTTCCTGAAATTTTTCACAATTTTTTTTAACCCCCGTTCAAAAGTTAGAGGGGGGAGGGGGGCGGGGACACTTTTTCAGACATTCAGAGCGATTATTTCCGATACTATTCGATTAATGAAATGTATGCCCCCCCCCCTAAACATTTTTTTCGCAATTAATAAGCAAAACTAAGTAGCCGCACACAAAATACACCTCTAGCTGTAATATGCTTTATAGTTACCGTGTAAAACAGCTTACGGACAGACTTACGGACGGACAGACGGACTGGACGAAACTATAAGGGTTCCGTTTTTGCCATTTCGACTACGGAACCCTAAAAACGCTGAGCTAAAAGATTTAGTTTGTCACTTATTGTATCCGTGCCACTTGAGTAATGGTGGCTATACTCGTTATGGTCTGCCGCAGCAGTCACTTACGCAGGTAAATGTGCACCGTGTATGGAGACAGGTAAAAGAAAACCTGCACAGGCCTTCCAATGCACGCTCCGGTAGACCTTAGTGAGTGACCTAGTGAGTAAGATGATGAGTATATGACACTGATGTTGGTCATGTTCTGTAAGATGATGAGTATATGACACTGATGTTGGTCATGTTCTGGATCTTATTGCGTAACATTAGAGAGACCTCGCACAGCTAAACTGTGGAACGACCTGTCGCCAGCGGTGTTTCCGGACCGATACGACCTTCAAACCTTCAAGAAAAGAGCGTACTCCCACCTTAAAGGCCGGCAACGCACTTGCGACACCTCTGGTGTTGCGGGTGTCCATGGACGACGTTAATCGCTTACCATCAGGCGATTCGTTTGCTCGTTTGCCCCCTATAGCATAAAAAAAAAGACCCCACAAAAACCATCACTCCAAAATACGTTTAAAATAAATAATAGAAAAAATTGGAAAAATAATACGGAACAAGGTAAAGTACATTAATAAAATTATCCATATAAAATCAAATAGCAGACAATAAATAAATTTGATATACACTATTTATTCATAAGGATTTGTATGTCTTTCCCTTCACATGGAATTTCGGACCCATTTGACAATTTAATTAAATGTAGGGATACATATAATAATTCATTATCATGTGGTTCTGAGTCAAATTCTTACTTCTACATTGGACATAACATCACGGTTAGGGTTGTAGTTATTTTCACATTCATACAAACAACAAAAACACATAGAGAAGGCAAAGCCACTTGTAGGGCGCGCAGCGTCAGCGTTTTGTGATACGACGCGTCTAAACAAATATTTTTGACACATTCGGTGCAAGTGCTGCCAGTAGAATACAATGTGTAGGAGTCTTAAGCCAATCATATGTTCGGACAAAACGACGGATCTGCGTAGCGGGTATATCCGCCGGGCAAATTTACCATGCATTGATTAGCAGGTCCGGCGGATATGCCCAAACCGTTAACCGATTTAAAAATATGTAATCCATTTTTAAAAAAATATGAGAGAATCGTTGTTGTCTCCTGTTGCCGAAAGTGGTGAAAATTATTTTAATTTTTGGTCGGGAACTATTACCTACATCGGAATACCTCCTAATCTACAGCGTTTTGAACTGTACCAAAATGGCGGACGATTGCCTAAGTAGATATATAACTTTTTCACCTTGCATTGCATTGCTTGCATTTGCTTTATGATAAAACCGGCCATATACGTTCGGGCAATCCGTCGGATTTCGATAGTGGGTGCCGGTCATTCGCCAGACAAATCCGGCGGATATGCCCGAACATGTATGGCCGGCTAAAGACCAACAGTGGATACAATATCTTAGTCGTTGACTATAACTCACAGGCCAGCTCAATTACTAGACAGACCATACAAGATAATATATATATATATATATATATTTATATCTTAGAAATTTACCAGAGAAACTGTGCATGTGTGCTGACTTCGTTCACTTTTTAAACGCTTCATAATACGGTGTCTGTGTCGCCTGTGCTACTACAAAACGTTTGTGTGTATGACCAAGTGTATGTGGCGCCGATAGTGTCGTTGAACATTTACGTTTTCTTTTTAAATATATTAGGCATCATATTCTTCTGTTGGAACATCATGGACACGCGGCGGCCCACCTCGTGCGCGGCGGCCATGTTGGAGGCCCGCGCGGGCTCGGCCGGCGCCTGCGCGTGCGCGTGCGCCTGCGCCTGCGCCGCGCCCGTCACGTTGTGTAGTAGGACCTCTATGGAGGGCTTGTATTGCGTAAAGCCGGGCGTTTGGACGATCTCTTCTAGTTTCCTGGAAGAAAGGAGTTTTGATAAAGCCTGTGTGACCGTTTTTGCAAATAGGAACTAAGACTTGAACACATTTGTACCGTGCCACATTTGTAGTAATCGAAAAGGCGTTCAAACTGTATATTAAAGACGTTGGATACATTATACGTCGTAATAAGGCCTAAACTTCTTTTATTGTGTCGACCGCCTTTATGCTCCAAAAAATCGTAAAATATGAGGGTGGTTGTAGAAAATTTAAACCTTCTTTCTAGCGTTAAAGCGACTGCCATCTTACAACACAGAGGGTAAACTAGGCCTTAATGGGATTACTTCGGTTTGCTTACGATGTTTTCCTTTACCTAAAAGCGATTGGTAGATATCATATGATATTTCGTACATAAGTTCCGACTCATTGGTACGAGCCGGTTTGACTTGCGACTTTTGGATTGAAAGTCGCACGCCCTTACCCTTGGGCCACCAAGACTTCCACCTATCACCAATCCACACTAGTGACACAGCGTAAGGATGTATTCTATACAGTGGGTTAACTCCGCCAATTTCTGGATCATCGATGGGGAGCGCGCGGGGAAGGAGGCGGGGAGGAAATGCCGCCGAATTTTCATACAAATTTGGCGGTCTATTTGAAGGGATGTAAAATGGAATGGATGGATTGGTTGATCGTCGGCAAAGAATAATGGTGGGCACCTCTAATTCTTCTTGGTGCAGCACGCTAGCCGGCGTTCCGCAGGGTGGTGTGCTGTCCCCGCTATTGTTTTCCATATTTATAAATACAATTACTCTTAATATTTCTTCTTTTTATCACATGTATGCTGATGACCTCCAAATATATTCTCAGGGCGCATTAAGTGACCTTCCATCTGTCATTGATAGAACGAATGATGACTTGTTGCAGATTTTAAATTGGAGTCGCGATTATGGCCTTAAAGTTAATCCACTCAAAACTTACTACAAACTTATTTCTAAAGTCGATTTCGGAAATCTCCCTAAAATAGTTTTTGACGACATTCAAATTCCTTTCTCAAACCGCGTGAAGAATCTTGGCCTTATTATGGATCAATGTTTGTCCTGGGTACCGCAAGTGAGTGAGGTGAGCAGGAAGGTGTTTGCCGCTGTAGGGTCTCTCAGACGGCTCCGTAATTTTCTGCCTATTGCTACTAAAATTGCGCTTGCTCAAACTTTACTTCTTCCCATTCTTGATTATGTCGATGTCTCCTATCCCGATCTCTCTGTGGAGCAACTAAACAAGCTTGAGCGTCTTCAAAATGTTTGCATCCGGTTCATATATGGGTTACGCAAATATGACCATGTTTCCAGTTTTCGTTCTCAACTCAAGTGGCTTCCTATCCGCCATCGTCGTAAATCTCATATACTCTCTCTCCTTTACTCTATACTTTTTAACCCTGCAACTCCCCGCTATCTCAAAGAACATTTTACTTACTTAAATTCTGTCAGATGCTCTCATAACTTACTACTATCCGTTCCTTCTTCTTCTACTAAGTTTTTTAATTCTTCGTTTACTTTCCAGGCTGTTAAACTGTGGAACTCTCTTCCCCTTGACGTAAGACGTGCTCAAACTATAACTGCCTTTAAGTTGAAACTCAAGGAATACTATCTGTCTCTTCCTTAGCTTTTCTTCTTTGACACTGTCGTTTCTCTTCTTCACTCATCGTTATGTATATATATATTATGTATGTATGTTTACGTATGTATTTATTATGTATGTATGTTTATGTATGTATGTTTTATCGTATTATTATTTTGGTATGTATATTTATTGTGTGTGTTGTTTGTGTGCTTTTGTTAATCTCTGTGCCACCTAATACATTTTTTCATTTGATCTGTACTCTACTACCCAAAGGTTGTCTGGAAGAGATCGCTCTTTAGCGATAAGACCGCCTGTTGTTACCCCTTACTGTTACTGTTCTGTATTATTATTTTCTCTTGTAACTGTATTTCATCTGTGTGAGGTGTGCAAAATAGTAGTTTATGCAACAGTGATATAATAAGGGTTCTTAAAACTTGAGGGTCGCCGTTACAAAACGAGGCGAAGCCGAGTTTTGTAATAATAGACCCGAGAGTTTAAGAACCAATTATGAGCTGTTGCATACCCTAGTTTTTCTACGACAGCTAAAATAGCGTAAAAAGCAAAATATAAAAACGTGGCAGAATAGGGAAGATGTTGTGCCCACTATGGAAATTAAAAAAAAACAACAACAGTGCTAATATAAATGTATGAAAATTCATAGGAGCAGTGTTCTTATGGAATACCACAGACAACGTTATAATGGTTACTTTTTAAATATCGCTGTCAGTCATCTAATTGACACATAGAAGTGCTGGAGTAGAAAAAAGAGTATTGTATTGTATTGTAATGGAAATTAGTTTGCCAATCAGACTGTAATATCTTAGTTTTTGACAATCCTGAGCCACGACCACCGAGCCGAGCCGCTGGCCGTGTATGAAGTTACCTCACTGTATGGAATACATCCCTATGCTGTGCTAGTGATTAGGGATGTTACGGAGGTGGTTTTATCGGAACCGAAGCCGAAACCGGAGGTTTTAAGTTTGTTTTAACGAAACCGAAAGCGAATCCGAAACCGAAAGCAAACCCAAAAGCGAAACCAAAACCGAACCCGAAACCGGAGCCGGAGGTGAAGGTAGAACTTAGCACAACGCGAGTGAGTCTGTCGAGTAGTCTGGTCTGGAAAATATTGCAAACAAGATTGTCAATTTTGATTCAGTTTTCCTGAGAAGTGGACTTCGTTCCCATTGGATCTTGTGTAACTCGAGGCGAAATTTCTGCCTTATTTCTATATTAGACAACCCTGTGTTCATCCTGTACCTGCAGAGGTTGAATAATCCTCGTAAAACACGTGGGGTGATTCCCGGGGAGACAAGTCAAAACCTGTTTGTACGCCCAGAAACGCGCCGCGCGCCGCGGCCGCTGACTTTCGGGTCCGTTAAAACCTCCGCTTAAAATTAGACGAAACCGAAGCTGGAGCCGGAGGTGTTCGCTTTAAATTAGACGAAACCGAAGCCGAAGCCGGAGGTGTGAATTCAGCCGAAAGTTTCGGTATATCGGAGCCGAAGCCGAACCTCCGTAACATCTCTACTAGTGATAGTTAATAGATCGGTTCGCTAAAGCGTGTGTGTAAGGTGTACCTGAGCGCCGGCAGCAGCGCGGCGTGGCGCGCGGCGTGGTGCGCGGCCAGCTGCAGCCCCGGCACCAGCGCGCACAGGCCCTCCGGCGACGAGCACAGCCCCGCCACCAAACACAGAAGTGTGTACCTGAGCGCCGGCAGCAGCGCGGCGTGGCGCGCGGCGTGGTGCGCGGCCAGCTGCAGCCCCGGCACCAGCGCGCACAGGCCCTCCGGCGACGAGCACAGCCCCGCCACCAAACACAGAAGTGTGTACCTGAGCGCCGGCAGCAGCGCGGCGTGGCGCGCGGCGTGGTGCGCGGCCAGCTGCAGCCCCGGCACCAGCGCGCACAGGCCCTCCGGCGACGAGCACAGCCCCGCCACCAAACACAGAAGTGTGTACCTGAGCGCCGGCAGCAGCGCGGCGTGGCGCGCGGCGTGGTGCGCGGCCAGCTGCAGCCCCGGCACCAGCGCGCACAGGCCCTCCGGCGACGAGCACAGCCCCGCCACCAAACACAGAAGTGTGTACCTGAGCGCCGGCAGCAGCGCGGCGTGGCGCGCGGCGTGGTGCGCGGCCAGCTGCAGCCCCGGCACCAGCGCGCACAGGCCCTCCGGCGACGAGCACAGCCCCGCCACCAAACACAGAAGTGTGTACCTGAGCGCCGGCAGCAGCGCGGCGTGGCGCGCGGCGTGGTGCGCGGCCAGCTGCAGCCCCGGCACCAGCGCGCACAGGCCCTCCGGCGACGAGCACAGCCCCGCCACCAAACACAGAAGTGTGTACCTGAGCGCCGGCAGCAGCGCGGCGTGGCGCGCGGCGTGGTGCGCGGCCAGCTGCAGCCCCGGCACCAGCGCGCACAGGCCCTCCGGCGACGAGCACAGCCCCGCCACCAAACACAGAAGTGTGTACCTGAGCGCCGGCAGCAGCGCGGCGTGGCGCGCGGCGTGGTGCGCGGCCAGCTGCAGCCCCGGCACCAGCGCGCACAGGCCCTCCGGCGACGAGCACAGCCCCGCCACCAAACACAGAAGTGTGTACCTGAGCGCCGGCAGCAGCGCGGCGTGGTGCGCGGCCAGCTGCAGCCCCGGCACCAGCGCGCACAGGCCCTCCGGCGACGAGCACAGCCCCGCCACCAAACACAGAAGTGTGTACCTGAGCGCCGGCAGCAGCGCGGCGTGGCGCGCGGCGTGGTGCGCGGCCAGCTGCAGCCCCGGCACCAGCGCGCACAGGCCCTCCGGCGACGAGCACAGCCCCGCCACCAAACACAGAAGTGTGTACCTGAGCGCCGGCAGCAGCGCGGCGTGGCGCGCGGCGTGGTGCGCGGCCAGCTGCAGCCCCGGCACCAGCGCGCACAGGCCCTCCGGCGACGAGCACAGCCCCGCCACCAAACACAGAAGTGTGTACCTGAGCGCCGGCAGCAGCGCGGCGTGGCGCGCGGCGTGGTGCGCGGCCAGCTGCAGCCCCGGCACCAGCGCGCACAGGCCCTCCGGCGACGAGCACAGCCCCGCCACCAAACACAGAAGTGTGTACCTGAGCGCCGGCAGCAGCGCGGCGTGGCGCGCGGCGTGGTGCGCGGCCAGCTGCAGCCCCGGCACCAGCGCGCACAGGCCCTCCGGCGACGAGCACAGCCCCGCCACCAAACACAGAAGTGTGTACCTGAGCGCCGGCAGCAGCGCGGCGTGGCGCGCGGCGTGGTGCGCGGCCAGCTGCAGCCCCGGCACCAGCGCGCACAGGCCCTCCGGCGACGAGCACAGCCCCGCCACCAAACACAGAAGTGTGTACCTGAGCGCCGGCAGCAGCGCGGCGTGGTGCGCGGCCAGCTGCAGCCCCGGCACCAGCGCGCACAGGCCCTCCGGCGACGAGCACAGCCCCGCCACCAAACACAGAAGTGTGTACCTGAGCGCCGGCAGCAGCGCGGCGTGGCGCGCGGCGTGGCGCGCGGCGTGGTGCGCGGCCAGCTGCAGCCCCGGCACCAGCGCGCACAGGCCCTCCGGCGACGAGCACAGCCCCGCCACCAAACACAGAAGTGTGTACCTGAGCGCCGGCAGCAGCGCGGCGTGGCGCGCGGCGTGGTGCGCGGCCAGCTGCAGCCCCGGCACCAGCGCGCACAGGCCCTCCGGCGACGAGCACAGCCCCGCCACCAAACACAGAAGTGTGTACCTGAGCGCCGGCAGCAGCGCGGCGTGGCGCGCGGCGTGGTGCGCGGCCAGCTGCAGCCCCGGCACCAGCGCGCACAGGCCCTCCGGCGACGAGCACAGCCCCGCCACCAAACACAGAAGTGTGTACCTGAGCGCCGGCAGCAGCGCGGCGTGGCGCGCGGCGTGGTGCGCGGCCAGCTGCAGCCCCGGCACCAGCGCGCACAGGCCCTCCGGCGACGAGCACAGCCCCGCCACCAAACACAGAAGTGTGTACCTGAGCGCCGGCAGCAGCGCGGCGTGGCGCGCGGCGTGGTGCGCGGCCAGCTGCAGCCCCGGCACCAGCGCGCACAGGCCCTCCGGCGACGAGCACAGCCCCGCCACCAAACACAGAAGTGTGTACCTGAGCGCCGGCAGCAGCGCGGCGTGGCGCGCGGCGTGGTGCGCGGCCAGCTGCAGCCCCGGCACCAGCGCGCACAGGCCCTCCGGCGACGAGCACAGCCCCGCCACCAAACACAGAAGTGTGTACCTGAGCGCCGGCAGCAGCGCGGCGTGGCGCGCGGCGTGGTGCGCGGCCAGCTGCAGCCCCGGCACCAGCGCGCACAGGCCCTCCGGCGACGAGCACAGCCCCGCCACCAAACACAGAAGTGTGTACCTGAGCGCCGGCAGCAGCGCGGCGTGGCGCGCGGCGTGGTGCGCGGCCAGCTGCAGCCCCGGCACCAGCGCGCACAGGCCCTCCGGCGACGAGCACAGCCCCGCCACCAAACACAGAAGTGTGTACCTGAGCGCCGGCAGCAGCGCGGCGTGGCGCGCGGCGTGGTGCGCGGCCAGCTGCAGCCCCGGCACCAGCGCGCACAGGCCCTCCGGCGACGAGCACAGCCCCGCCACCAAACACAGAAGTGTGTACCTGAGCGCCGGCAGCAGCGCGGCGTGGCGCGCGGCGTGGTGCGCGGCCAGCTGCAGCCCCGGCACCAGCGCGCACAGGCCCTCCGGCGACGAGCACAGCCCCGCCACCAAACACAGAAGTGTGTACCTGAGCGCCGGCAGCAGCGCGGCGTGGCGCGCGGCGTGGTGCGCGGCCAGCTGCAGCCCCGGCACCAGCGCGCACAGGCCCTCCGGCGACGAGCACAGCCCCGCCACCAAACACAGAAGTGTGTACCTGAGCGCCGGCAGCAGCGCGGCGTGGCGCGCGGCGTGGTGCGCGGCCAGCTGCAGCCCCGGCACCAGCGCGCACAGGCCCTCCGGCGACGAGCACAGCCCCGCCACCAAACACAGAAGTGTGTACCTGAGCGCCGGCAGCAGCGCGGCGTGGCGCGCGGCGTGGTGCGCGGCCAGCTGCAGCCCCGGCACCAGCGCGCACAGGCCCTCCGGCGACGAGCACAGCCCCGCCACCAAACACAGAAGTGTGTACCTGAGCGCCGGCAGCAGCGCGGCGTGGTGCGCGGCCAGCTGCAGCCCCGGCACCAGCGCGCACAGGCCCTCCGGCGACGAGCACAGCCCCGCCACCAAACACAGAAGTGTGTACCTGAGCGCCGGCAGCAGCGCGGCGTGGCGCGCGGCGTGGTGCGCGGCCAGCTGCAGCCCCGGCACCAGCGCGCACAGGCCCTCCGGCGACGAGCACAGCCCCGCCACCAAACACAGAAGTGTGTACCTGAGCGCCGGCAGCAGCGCGGCGTGGCGCGCGGCGTGGTGCGCGGCCAGCTGCAGCCCCGGCACCAGCGCGCACAGGCCCTCCGGCGACGAGCACAGCCCCGCCACCAAACACAGAAGTGTGTACCTGAGCGCCGGCAGCAGCGCGGCGTGGTGCGCGGCCAGCTGCAGCCCCGGCACCAGCGCGCACAGGCCCTCCGGCGACGAGCACAGCCCCGCCACCAAACACAGAAGTGTGTACCTGAGCGCCGGCAGCAGCGCGGCGTGGCGCGCGGCGTGGTGCGCGGCCAGCTGCAGCCCCGGCACCAGCGCGCACAGGCCCTCCGGCGACGAGCACAGCCCCGCCACCAAACACAGAAGTGTGTACCTGAGCGCCGGCAGCAGCGCGGCGTGGCGCGCGGCGTGGTGCGCGGCCAGCTGCAGCCCCGGCACCAGCGCGCACAGGCCCTCCGGCGACGAGCACAGCCCCGCCACCAAACACAGAAGTGTGTACCTGAGCGCCGGCAGCAGCGCGGCGTGGCGCGCGGCGTGGTGCGCGGCCAGCTGCAGCCCCGGCACCAGCGCGCACAGGCCCTCCGGCGACGAGCACAGCCCCGCCACCAAACACAGAAGTGTGTACCTGAGCGCCGGCAGCAGCGCGGCGTGGCGCGCGGCGTGGTGCGCGGCCAGCTGCAGCCCCGGCACCAGCGCGCACAGGCCCTCCGGCGACGAGCACAGCCCCGCCACCAAACACAGAAGTGTGTACCTGAGCGCCGGCAGCAGCGCGGCGTGGCGCGCGGCGTGGTGCGCGGCCAGCTGCAGCCCCGGCACCAGCGCGCACAGGCCCTCCGGCGACGAGCACAGCCCCGCCACCAAACACAGAAGTGTGTACCTGAGCGCCGGCAGCAGCGCGGCGTGGCGCGCGGCGTGGTGCGCGGCCAGCTGCAGCCCCGGCACCAGCGCGCACAGGCCCTCCGGCGACGAGCACAGCCCCGCCACCAAACACAGAAGTGTGTACCTGAGCGCCGGCAGCAGCGCGGCGTGGCGCGCGGCGTGGTGCGCGGCCAGCTGCAGCCCCGGCACCAGCGCGCACAGGCCCTCCGGCGACGAGCACAGCCCCGCCACCAAACACAGAAGTGTGTACCTGAGCGCCGGCAGCAGCGCGGCGTGGCGCGCGGCGTGGTGCGCGGCCAGCTGCAGCCCCGGCACCAGCGCGCACAGGCCCTCCGGCGACGAGCACAGCCCCGCCACCAAACACAGAAGTGTGTACCTGAGCGCCGGCAGCAGCGCGGCGTGGCGCGCGGCGTGGTGCGCGGCCAGCTGCAGCCCCGGCATCAGCGCGCACAGGCCCTCCGGCGACGAGCACAGCCCCGCCACCAAACACAGAAGTGTGTACCTGAGCGCCGGCAGCAGCGCGGCGTGGCGCGCGGCGTGGTGCGCGGCCAGCTGCAGCCCCGGCACCAGCGCGCACAGGCCCTCCGGCGACGAGCACAGCCCCGCCACCAAACACAGAAGTGTGTACCTGAGCGCCGGCAGCAGCGCGGCGTGGCGCGCGGCGTGGTGCGCGGCCAGCTGCAGCCCCGGCACCAGCGCGCACAGGCCCTCCGGCGACGAGCACAGCCCCGCCACCAAACACAGAAGTGTGTACCTGAGCGCCGGCAGCAGCGCGGCGTGGCGCGCGGCGTGGTGCGCGGCCAGCTGCAGCCCCGGCACCAGCGCGCACAGGCCCTCCGGCGACGAGCACAGCCCCGCCACCAAACACAGAAGTGTGTACCTGAGCGCCGGCAGCAGCGCGGCGTGGCGCGCGGCGTGGTGCGCGGCCAGCTGCAGCCCCGGCACCAGCGCGCACAGGCCCTCCGGCGACGAGCACAGCCCCGCCACCAAACACAGAAGTGTGTACCTGAGCGCCGGCAGCAGCGCGGCGTGGCGCGCGGCGTGGTGCGCGGCCAGCTGCAGCCCCGGCACCAGCGCGCACAGGCCCTCCGGCGACGAGCACAGCCCCGCCACCAAACACAGAAGTGTGTACCTGAGCGCCGGCAGCAGCGCGGCGTGGCGCGCGGCGTGGTGCGCGGCCAGCTGCAGCCCCGGCACCAGCGCGCACAGGCCCTCCGGCGACGAGCACAGCCCCGCCACCAAACACAGAAGTGTGTACCTGAGCGCCGGCAGCAGCGCGGCGTGGCGCGCGGCGTGGTGCGCGGCCAGCTGCAGCCCCGGCACCAGCGCGCACAGGCCCTCCGGCGACGAGCACAGCCCCGCCACCAAACACAGAAGTGTGTACCTGAGCGCCGGCAGCAGCGCGGCGTGGCGCGCGGCGTGGTGCGCGGCCAGCTGCAGCCCCGGCACCAGCGCGCACAGGCCCTCCGGCGACGAGCACAGCCCCGCCACCAAACACAGAAGTGTGTACCTGAGCGCCGGCAGCAGCGCGGCGTGGCGCGCGGCGTGGTGCGCGGCCAGCTGCAGCCCCGGCACCAGCGCGCACAGGCCCTCCGGCGACGAGCACAGCCCCGCCACCAAACACAGAAGTGTGTACCTGAGCGCCGGCAGCAGCGCGGCGTGGCGCGCGGCGTGGTGCGCGGCCAGCTGCAGCCCCGGCACCAGCGCGCACAGGCCCTCCGGCGACGAGCACAGCCCCGCCACCAAACACAGAAGTGACACCGCTGCCAAAAAATAGTAGATCATACATCAGGGGCATAAAGTGACCCATTTTAGACGAGGCCATTTATTGGTCCGAGTGTAACGAGGACCAATATAGTAGCCAAGGATACACTGTGCTTTTCACTTCGATTGTAAGGAAAATATTAGATTTTTCAGTCCTCCGGCCGGTAAGCGCCACTTTACGCAAAACTACCGTCGGGCTGAAAAATTGTATACAAACCTCGGCCGGTAAATGGGAAAGCCTCGGATCACATGTTAGTCGACCTCGGCTTCGCCTCGGCCGACTATTACATGGAATCCGAGGCATTTCCCACTTAAACGGCCTTGGTATGTAATGTACTATTTCTCCAATATTCGTGGATTCGTATGTAATTTATATATAAAAAAATACTCATCCACGAAATTCGGTATCCCGGCCTCTGCAATAATGTACTATTAAAATGAAATAGGAATGTCAAATAAGTCATGTAAATTACAATTAAAGATTAAAATAACACATTATATAAAATTAAAATTTAAGATTAGGCATAAATATTAGGATTTGCACTCAATTCAATTCAATTAAATAATTGTCATATTCTAGCATGTCATAAAATACTTCTTTTCTTAGCCATTTTTTTAATTTCACTTGGGCGCTTGGGTTCTCCCCGCCGCGCGCCGCCTGCAGGCGGCCGGGGGCGCGGGGGGCGAGGCCGCGGCGAGCGCGCTCCACCTGCGATGTTACTTTATGCCCTAGTGCATGAAAAGCGATTTTGTGTCGCCTAGCCACGACACAAAAGCGAACTTTTCGAGCAAGAGAAGTGAAAACAATTATATTCTAACAAAATGTACTAAAAGACCTAACACAAAAGCCCTTGTGGGTAACTATGTGAAGAAAATGAATATAATTTATAATTTACGAGCTACTTAAGACGTCAGCAACGATAACTTGTCAACATCTCGCAACGCCTTCTTGACTCCACTAAGCTTTCCGTACACTATACAAGTAAACATACGACACAATGTGTATTCAGGGCGGTAAACGAGAAAGCACAGTCCACAGTACTCTGAGGTGAGCGGTGGCTACGTGGGGCGTCCTCCGGGCGAGCGGTCAAGTAGTATGAGAATCCATTACGGGTATGACATGGGCTTAATACAGGTAATTAAAAAAAAAAATTTTATGTTAAAAACCTAGGCCGTTAAAGTGGGAAATGTCTAGGATGACACGTAATTGGCGGCCGAGGCGAAGCCGAGTTCGACTAACATGTTATCCGAGGCTTTCCCATTTACCGGCCGAGGTATGTATATTCTTTTTCTGCTCGACGGAACCAGCAGGCGGCAAGTTAGTTTTGCGTAAAGAGGCGTTTGCCGGCCGGAGGGCAGAAAATATATATTCTAATATAGGGAAGGAATCTCCTTGCTCAGTAATCCAACTTCAAATAATTCTCCTTCGAAATTCAAAATGTAATCCCGGCGACGGTCAGGTTAGGGGAGTCTGCTCCTTAGTTAAGTTAGTAAACATGCTTAATTCTAGCGCGTCGAAAATTGGTTTTATCCGAGATCAGCTCATGTTTTTTGATTCGAAGTCGGACTATACGGTTAATCTGTACACTGACACATATGTACGTACCTCGCTCCGACACGACAGCGTTCTCCGCAGTGGGCAGCACCAGCAGCGCCAGCGCCTCAGCAGCGCGGGCCGCCTCCTTCACGGCCAGGCGGCCGGCCGCTACGATGTTCTCCACGGGCGGCCAGCACTGCGCTTCGCTGGCGTAGCCGTGGATGAGGCAGGCGCGGGTCACCGCGCCCCAGCAGGTGATGGCGGATTCCCGGACAGACCTCAATGAGAAGCATTGTATTTAAAGTAGGTTGCATTGTAGTCATGGTAGGTAAGTGGGTTTAGATAAGAATATAGGACTAATCATCATCATCATCATCATTTCAGCCGAAAGACGTCCACTGCTGGACATAGGCCTCCCCCAAAGATTTCCACAATGACCGGTCCTGCGCCACCCGCATCCAGCGGACACCTGCGACCTTCACCAGGTCATCAGTCCACCTTGCGGGGGGCCTACCCACGCTGCGCCTTCCGGTACGCGGTCGCCACCGGACATAGGACTAATAGATATGTACAAATACAAAAAGTGAGTGCAACAGTCGCCGATAAACTTAATGTTTGGCAAATTTATGATTATATGTAAAATATTAAATATTATATATAATAATATATAACTATAAAAGATTATAAATAAAAAAAACTTCAGAATGAAACATACGTCCTAAAATAAGATTTCTCTGTCAGTGACAGCGAGTCCTTATAGTATAGAACTCAATGGGGATTACCACGAGTTAATTCGCCGTAGAGGCGCTAGTGGAACGTAGGTGTGGCGGGAAACCTTCATAAGTCAGTTTGACAATTCTTTAATATTCAATATACGGTAGTCCCCATTCAGATAATTTTTGGCAAAACAACCTTTCTGATCCAAGCAAGTTTTTCTGAGTTTAACTCCTTAGTAAAACCCAGAAAAATAGTAGATTGTTATTCACGGGGTGAAAGGTACCCATAGAAGTAGAGGTATTTTGGCGCTCGAACGTATCAGTGTAAGCGCCGATAGTCCAACTCTGAAATGGTGCCTTTCACCCTAGTTAAATACTCTACTTTTCATGTCAAATACGAGGAAAGAAAAATACTGGTGTATTATTAAAGTATACCTAAATATAATTTTGTAGTATGAGAATCTCAATGAAAGTTTTACTTTGATAATTTGATTTAATGTCATTATTTATGGATTCGGGAAATTAATATCAAAATGAAAATTAGGAAACCAAAAAGTGTACAAATGTAATGCGTCGTTGTCGTGGCAGAGTACAGCAGAGACCCGTTTCTCGAAAGCTTGCAACTTGTATAAGCGATGTCTTAACTTCTTGCATTAGACAGAGATTTCCACAAGTGACAAGCTTTCAAGAAACGGGCCACAGGTATAAGCTGCTGCTTGAGTTCGACCTTGTTCAGAAGCTGTGCTATATCAATCCATCCAGGTAGACTAAGCGCGTCTTTATGATCACTACATTCTATACTCACGCGTCATCGTCGTTAAGGAGCGTCATGACTGCGGGTATTAGCTGTCTCTCTATACTGCCTTCTTCGACATCGCACACGCTGAGGAGTTCTGCCAACAAGCTGCTCGTGTACACTCGACTCCCAGGACTGCTGTGAGCTGTAACTGTAATATACTTGTCTTAGAATTCAACAAAAAGTATACAATAATTTATCGCCGAATGGACTTTTTTAGTCAGTTTCTTAAACTTAAAGATATCAGAATTTGTTACAGAGCGTGTGACTTTCAATCCCAAGGTCGTGGGTTCAAACCCGGGCTTGTATCGATGGGTATTCGGAACTTTGTACGAAACACCATTTAACATTTAACAACTGCTTTTCGGTGAAGGAAAACATCGTAAGAAAACCGAACTAATCTCAGTAAGGCCTAGTTTACCCTCTGGGTTGGAAGTTTAGAAGGCAGTCGCTTTTGTAAAGCTAACGCCTACGCTAAATCTTGGGATTACTTGCCAAAGTGGACCCAGGCTCCCTGGATCGTGACATAAGCCGGGAAAACGCTAGGAACAAAAGAAGATAGAGTCTAATTATTGCTTGTAGGTCAACTCTTTCGACTGTGTCAGTAAGTTAGTTGTTTAATGTGAAAGATAAGTCTTAATTCCAAAATTACTTACATTCTCTAAGGTGTCGTAAATAAGACTCCAATAACAGGGGCTTGTGTTTCGCCGCCCATTTCAAGGGGATGGAGAACATTTTCACTGGAAGCCCACGTATACTGCTGTATACAATCCACCTGAAACAAGTTATACATTTAAAAACATAATATAGAAGAGGTATTTCATACATTTCGCTCCATCTCCAACCCGCTTTGGGCCAGCGCGGGGAGTAAGCCCCCTATTGAGCTTAACCCATTCATGGCCAACGACTCTGCGTACGGGTCACGCTTGAACGCTTCCGCAGGGCCCGTGACTCACGTGTGAGTCATGAGTAAAATTCGATTTAAATAATAACGCAACGTAATATGACACAATATTTTTTGTGTTACCAAAGTTAACAACCATATTCACAAGGTATGTTAGGACAAATACTATTTTCCGGAGTTGGTGTCTGGGTGTCCTGAGTAGGATTTTCGTGAACTTTTGGTTTAACTCTGGTAAAACTTCTTTGGTTTGTCTACATGTCACCAGGTTGTCCCAGTATTTGTTGTGAAGGTGTCTGTGATATTGATTTAGTTGATTTTGTATGTGCGATAAAGGTAGTGGTATGATAGGTTCCGATCCGTATGTCGGTGTCTTTGACCCTCTCCTTGCTAGTTCATCCGCTGCATCGTTTCCTCTTGAGCCAATGTGTCCTTTTATCCATTGTACGGTTACCTTGTTTCCTTCCTCGCTCACCTCCATTAGGCTGTTGCGACATTCGAGTGTGAGTTGCGTCGTATGTTTATCACTAAGTAGCGCTTGTAGTACCGATTTACTGTCTGACAGTATTAGTATCGGTGCTCCTTATTCGCTAAATTCTTTATATGGGAGTTGTTCATCTGATAACTATATAGTTTGTGGTCAAGATCTATGACCTGCAGTGAGACGCATATTATTATGAGGGATCGGAAATTCGAATGCTCTTATACCTAAACTTCGGCCTCAGTACCTACACCGTGTTGGATTTGAATAATATGGAGGCGGACTCTATTAAATTTTGTCACGATTTAGTTTACACAAAAAAAATGTTTTTAGTTTTCAAAAGAGTTTTTCTTATTATTCCATAATCAAAACACGATACCTATTACGCTCCTAAATAATTCTGCTTACCAACGTGTAGCTATATTAACGAAAATGCTGAAAATAGTCATAACCTAAATATTTTGTCAGTTTTCACTATTTCCTAATGTTTTATACAATGTCGGAATCCCCAAACTTAAATAATGAAAGAATAATTTTAAGAAGCCGATTCCATACTTGCTTGCGTGTAGGCATAGTCAAACAACGTTAACTTTTCTCAGCAAATGAACTGTCAGACTTCAAAGTATTATTTTAAACGTCAAACTTCTATGAACATATTAATATACTTAAACCGGGTTACTCACGTCTATAAAGTCGAAAATAGCTCGACATGTTTCGGGACGGTCCGCGCCCCATAATCATGAGTGAGCGCGCGCTTGCCGCGATTGCTCTGCGCACACTGCGCGCGACAGCCCGCTGAGCACGCCGGCAGACCGGCGCGGGGGGCGCGGTCGGCGCAGGCGCATGCGGCACCGGTATAGGCGAGATACTACCGTCTCTTTCACTTCTATTGTCAACTGCACTATTGCACACGACACTTACTACGTCACACTCTAAGGTATCGTCCACACTAAGCACCGGCGCAGCACACAAAACCGTTTTCCAAGCAGGGGGTACTGACCACCCACCATCGCGATTGAAATTTGGGTGACGACTGATCTCGATAGCCTCCCGTATTTTCCGCGGAATGAAAAACTTTTCCTTCGCCAGCACGGTTACCTTATCGAATCTAACATAGTGCGCACCCGAATCCATCGAATGATCCGTTACGGCAGAACCCCGAGTATCCCGATTTTTCATACTGCGTATATGCTCAGAAATCCTTGTGGAAATGTTGCGGCCAGTCCCCCCATGTAGTTCTTCCCACAGGAGCATGGGATCATGTAAACCCCTGGGGTACTCAATGGCTCCTTATCCTTCGGGGAGCGCACCAACTGTCGGAGCTGCATATGAGGGCGGAAACCCCCCCCCCCCCCCTCCCGGTTTAAGTATATTAATATGTCTAATACTCACGGGAGTTTTCTATTTAAAACTTCTATGAAATTATGAAGTTTACTAAACACTTTCACAGTACGGGTATATGCTATCAAAATCTAGGAAACTTAGCATAGAATAGACTGCTAAGCATCCGAATTTAGGATCCCTGATTATTATACTCACTTCTGTAAGAACTCCTCTTGCTGTGACGAATCCCCTTGCGCCGGCAGCACAGCCACCAGGTACACACCAACAACCACAGTATATTCCACATTCACACTATGTAACTTCTCCATCTTCTGTTCCAACTCCACGATTATATCCAAGAAGACAGGTGTGAGTATGCTGAGTGTAAACTGTGCACCAAAGTTGTCTACGTAGCTGCTGAATAGGGATATTAGGAGCTCGTATATTGTCGGGTGGTTTAGTGCTTTGCCGTTCGTTGCTATTTCTAAAATTTGTTTAACTCTGAAAATAAATAAATAATATGTTATTACGAGCGACCCGCGACGTACGCGTAGGACATTTTAACGCCCATATGGATGTTATTATGAAATCCAAATTATTTTATTCTTAAGCAGAAGCGTCTACGAACGATACCAAATTACTTAGAAAGTAAGGAAAATAACTCGCGACTCTGGTATACACCAAGGTATGTGTGTCTGGTATGTTGCGGATATTCGGACCCGCATCCGCCATCGCGGATCTTCCGTATCATTTTCAAAATCCGCATCTACACCCGTTTCTGCATCTCATGCGGATGCGGATGAGGAACAAGTCGGTTACAGGAACGTCTCGGCGACGGCGCACGTGCCAGGTAAAGTAGGTACCTAATTTCACCATTACCTTCTTTTAAAAGAATATTGTAAAGTTTTCGAGATTCGTTGATCGAGTTCTTACGCCCTTGACGGAGAACGACAAGAAATGACGAGTTTGTGTCCTTTAATAAGTAGTACAATTTTTTAATAATTCGGGTTTTTTTATGTACAACTAACATCTGCATCCGCGTCCTCGGATGTGAACCTTTTAATTTCCGCATCCACGGATGTCCAAAAATGAGCATCCGCATCATCCCTGGTATACATGTACCTATAGACGCCCATAGCGTGATATACAGACCAGAAGTATTACAAAAAACTTCATGTTACCTCTTCAGCTATGAATCAAGACAGAGAGAGCTGGTACAGAGATATAGAGTAGAACTAAGTCTAATTATAAATGCTTAATTATGCCCCCCTTAATGTATCAAATCTTAAATCAAAAAATCATGTTATGTTTTGCAACAAGCTTTCAACTTCAAAAAGCAGAGTGCATCATTATTCTTTCTCAGCGCAAAGTATCCTATATCCATCACGTGTGCTATTACTTTAGATAATAAATAAAAACAACCAACTTACATATCAATAAACCAACTTAACTCCGCCCATCTTACATCCTTCTTCAACAATAAACTATTCATCGCCGCTATCAATCCTTTCGCGTCCACATTGTCGGTGAAATAGCACTGCAAGTCCATAAAGCTATCCTGCTCACTCTCGAGCAACACGTCATGTAACATAACACTGGTATCACAGATAGGGGTAACTTCTCTAACGATTTGTACATTCACTACGTAGGCCAGCGTCGATAAAACTAATACTCTTAGCACTTCTAAATATAATATAAAACTCTTTGATTCATTTTCTTTGCTTGCCTTCATTAAATTCGATATGATTCGTATCCATAACTCGGATGCGAATTTGCCTGAAAAAAAAATGAATGTACACAATTACTTGAGTTAAAATCAACAACACTTAAATCTTTAAAATTATTTTAACACTAAAACCTAATTCAGGGACTATGCTTTTGGGATTTAATTCGACAAAATTAATAAGTTTGTGATATGATTTTAAGCTAACGTATGGTGTTTTACATAACAATTACTATTTAAAACTATGTATTAACCATGTGTGTTTGTTTTATGAGCCCCCGATATTTCGGCACTGTTACAAGCGCCATTTTCACGGTGTAACTGATGTACTGCGAGTTTTTAGTTGTGGTCTACCCATACAAATATTGCAAGCTCACAAAACAAGTATATTTACATGGTAAATACCTCGTTTTAAATAGTTATTATAATATAAGTTTGTGCTTTATATAATAGGTTGATTGCTTAAGTATTTGTACGTGATGAAGTGTATGGTAAATGAACAGACTGTTTCGTTTCTATTTCACGATACATTCCTGAGTGCCTTAAGAAATCTCTGTATCCAAAATAAAGGAATCGTTTTAAAATTTCAGCCTCGGGCAAGACTCGAACTCCCCCCTTAATAATACCAAATTTCCATAATTTTAAAACGTTGGAAATAAATCAAAATGAATCTCACCTGAAATTATAGCACTCCTCGCTAACAAGGGAACGAAAATCCTAACAGCATCTTTAACATTCTTATCCACCGGGTCCTTCAGAAAACTAAACATGAGATTCTCCAACTGTCCATACTTATGCTCAGCAACCGGACATATGAGACACGCCGATTTGAGCCCGATACTTCTGATTTCCGGTTCACTGGATTCGCACATTAATGTAACCAGGCTGAGTAGTAGGGATGTGCATAGTTCTATGGGTACGTAGGGGGCTATGGCTACGCAGATTTGGCTGGCTAGGATTCGTCGCTCGGTGGACCGGGAGGCGAGCAGCTCGGCGATGGACGATAGGACTTCGCCGGCGCCGCCCCATTTTACTATAAGACATGACGCTAAAAAAACAAATGCTATGTTATGTTATGTTGTCTGTGTGATGCTTAGACCATTTAACATACCGGACAGACCTTGTCTTTTCCGATGATTGTCAGTTCATACAATGAACATGATCATTGCTCATATGCTTTCGGCAGCGGGGAACACCTGTGAATGGCTAGTCCGATCGGTTAAATGGTCTAAAGTGTAATGTGCGGTAACGGTATTGAATCTATGCCATAGACACTTGGTCAACAAAAAAACAATTTACCTACTTTTAAAAGATTTATCTACGGTATCACGTTTTTGTATTTGAAGCCAATAGGAGCTTAGTTATCTCAGACATAGACAAGTTACTGGTACTTTGGCTTAGCTGTAAAGCCCCTCATTCACGGCAGTCCGTTGGCACCTCCGGCACGTAATAAAGTACCGTGAATGTCGTTGCCGGATGCGTGCCGTACGGCAACATCCTGCTAGCTCCGCCCACCCCCTTGCAGTCCGAATTGCACCAAATTACAGTATTAAACAATTGAGAATTGCGGCAATGCGTAAACTATTAATTATTAAAAATTACATAAGAGATGGCGGCGATTTTTAAAATTCGAGTACAGTGTATGCACTACAACGCAGCGCTGCGCATCTTTTAACGAATAAGTGCGAATACGACTGTCAGGCTGGGCCACTTGCACACCGTGTGTCCGCTACATCCAGCCATGCCGGAGCGACGGCGGATGCCGTGAATGAGGGGCTTAAGACGCCCTGTTCTCAGTTTGGAGCCGCAACGGGTTTGAATTTCGGTTCTTATCAATTAGCTTCTCGGAATATACGTATAAAATATAATTAGACATTTATCGATTGGTGCGGGAGCACCTGTCGCCACACATATAGTGATAGTAGATTACATACCCTCGCATATGGCTCTCGTGTCGGCCGGCTCGGGCTTCTTGACGAGCGTGAGCAGCGCCTGCAGCGTGCGCGCGCGCCGCGGGTCGCCCGGCGGCAGCAGCGCCGCGCAGCCCGCCAGCAGCGCCGCCGCCTCGCACCGCCGCGCCACCAGCGTGTGCGGGAGCACCTGTCGCCACACATATAGTGATAGTAGATTACATACCCTCGCATATGGCTCTCGTGTCGGCCGGCTCGGGCTTCTTGACGAGCGTGAGCAGCGCCTGCAGCGTGCGCGCGCGCCGCGGGTCGCCCGGCGGCAGCAGCGCCGCGCAGCCCGCCAGCAGCGCCGCCGCCTCGCACCGCCGCGCCACCAGCGTGTGCGGGAGCACCTGTCGCCACACATATAGTGATAGTAGATTACATACCCTCGCATATGGCTCTCGTGTCGGCCGGCTCGGGCTTCTTGACGAGCGTGAGCAGCGCCTGCAGCGTGCGCGCGCGCCGCGGGTCGCCCGGCGGCAGCAGCGCCGCGCAGCCCGCCAGCAGCGCCGCCGCCTCGCACCGCCGCGCCACCAGCGTGTGCGGGAGCACCTGTCGCCACACATACATATAGTCTGACAACCCAGCGAGCGCAGTAACAGTAGGATAGAGAGCATCATACTGTCTCTTTCTTACGCTAGTATTACCACCCTGAAAAAAGGGATGGATATAATTATTTTGTCCTACTGTTACTGCGCTCGCTCGCTTGTCAGACTATACTCATTATCATCCGTCCTGCCCGTGCCTTCAATGCTAAGGATCGTGACATGTCATTCTCTTGAAGACCCGATTCCTCTATACGTTTCTATCTCTCGACAAATGAATTGTCTCGTGCAGATTGAATGGCATAGGTGCAGTTATTTGGGAGCACCATCTAGTTGGGGGAGGGCCCCTCGGTCTCTTGCCTTCAACTTTTCCCGTCATTATGACTCTCCAGGCTTTCTGGGGAACGTCGAGTCGAACGTCATTGCCCGAAGAATGTAAGAAGCACAGATTATAGTATAACAGTTCTGAAGAACAAAACAGATATTTATCTTTCATAGAAAAAGCGAATACAAAACGTTTTGAACACTACGCAAAAAACAATTGACGCTCGGCCTCTCCCCTGCACAAACGGTAAGATTGCCTACAATTTACGAGTATTATACAATACGGGTGCCGGCGGGCGCGCTGACAAGCGTAAATTTTGGAACAGTGTACACACGCGTTCAAAAATGCATGAGTAAGTTATATTTTTTTTATATACGAAAAAGGTGGCAAACGAGCAGACGAATCGCCTGATGGTAAGCGATTAGCTCCGTCCAAAGACACTTACAACACCAGAGGTGTCGCAAGTGCGTTACCAGCCTTTAAGGTGGGAGTACGCTCTTTTCTTGAAGGTTTGAAGGTCGTATCGGTCCGGAAATACCGCTGGCGACAGTTCGTTCCACAGTTTAGCTATGCGGGGCAGGATGTTTCGGGAGAAACGCACAGTTGAGGACTGCCAACCATCTAAATGGTGAGGATGGAAATGATTCGTAGATCGATGGCGGACAGAAGCGGCAGGGATTAATCCAGAGCACTCCCCGTTATAAATGCGATAGAAAATGCAGAGCGAGGCTACATCTCGACGCAGCGCCAAGGGGTCAAGCCGATCAAACATACGTTGGCAACCGACAATACGAGCCGCTCTCCGTTGGTATTTTATGAATGAAATAATTCATAAACTGTCAACGCAATTTTGAACGCGATAGTACAATGTTACGTGTATGTACGTATTGAAATGTATTTAGTTCGGCATATAATGATTAATGCACAGTTTGCAACCCAACACGTATTTTTTATCGTTAATGATACAACGTGTGTATGCAATTAATAGCACGCATTGTTGTGGCCTTGGCTACATGTTTACGAATAATGAGCAACTGAGAATATACGTAATCTTAGTATTCAACCCTGAATGTGAGTTAGAAGTTAAACTAGTTGTTTACTTTCCTAATATATTATCTATCTAAGCCTTAAATTCGATAAACTTATACAAAAATATCTGCACATACGTATTTGTGACAGGAGAGGCCATGAGTTTTCCGAATTTAGTTAGGTCTCCCGGATATTCAAATAAAATAATTTGATACATGTAGACAGCATTTATTTTCGGAGTGGATTGTTTTAATAAATCATTAAAGTCATAATGAAATTAGCTAAAAACGTAGGTTCAGGTTCTGTTACTTCCACAGTCAAAAATTTGTTTTATATTGTATTGCGTTGTTGGCTCAGCAGGAAGAGCGTGCGACTTCCAATCCAAAGGTCGCGAAATCAAACCCGGCTAGTACTCGTACCAATGAGTTTTTCGGAACTTATGTATGTACAGTCACCTGCAATAGTATATGACGCTGTGAAGGCCGCAAAAATATGTGACACAGTCTTGTTTGTACCGCCATAAGAGCGTGTCACATATTTTTGCGGCCTTCACAGCGTCATATACTATTGCAGGTGACTGTACAAAAATCATTTGATATCAACCAATTGCTTTTCGGTGAAGGACGTTTTATTATTTATTACTATCCATTTTCAATATGTTTGTAGATTATATTTTTAAAAGAGTTCACTGACGGTGCACTAGTCACTCATTCTGGCAAACTGTTCCACACTTCCACTATGCGGTTAGACATGAAGTGTCTTCTGGGGTTGCTTCTACTTTGCGTCCGTGTCCGTGACACATCTATGGATTGAACTGTGGCATAAGCCGGGAAAACAGTATGCAGACGAAGAGATATATATATACCTATGACAATATCGAAACGCAACTGATTTGAACTCAGTAAAACACCTTATAACAAATATGCGTTCCAATTCCAATACATACCTTAGGCATTGTATCAGCAACCAGAGTAAGAAGTCCAGACAACGTGACCGGTTTATCGCTATTCACCAGCTCTGCCAATAAGTCGTTCGTTAAGGGCTCGTTCAAACTTAATGTTTCGCTGCACCAGTTTATTATAGACAGCTTCAGCGTGTTTGGTAAGCCACTGAAAGGGAAAATATAAGGGGTAATATTAATGTTATGTAGGAAAGGGCGAGAATCGCTTCAATGGGAGGTTATCCACAGTTTACACGTAATGTTTTTTTTTTTGCACTTCCTTTTTCAAATTAGCTCCGATTCCTAATGACGGAAGTTGCTGGTCAAGTTACTAAAATGTATGTTGATCGTTGTTCATAACTCGTTGAGTCGGACTCGCGCACCGAGGGTTCCGTACAAAACTAGGGGTCCGTTTATGTTGCAACTTACTCTAGAAGTAGAAATTTGACGTCAGCCACATGTATCGACCGATTGGGTCACTCGTTTGCACGGCATGGAGTTAGTATGCGCGTTTGTTTTTGCTTGATATTTATTTATCACGTAAACCAAGTTTTTAAACTTTATTAATAAGTAAGACGGTACTTACTGCATGATATGAAACAAATTTAAAGAAAAAGAAAACAATCTAAGTCGCTTAAATTACAAATTTACAATCAATTCATTTTTTTTTCATTGTAATAAAATAATAATAATATGTGTAATATGTAGAACTATTATAACTAATTTAAGACCATTTATTTATAACCATATTACTGCGAATAAACTATTTGTATTTGTATTTGTAAAATAGAAAATTGGTTTAGAACGTGTCAATTTAGCCGTTTCAAATGGTACCCCACATGACCAAGTAACTAAACTTTGAATTTTTGCTTCATTTTTATCCAGATAAAAAAAAGGAGGCAGTGGGGATCAATGCCCACATTTTTCATTGAACATAAATAAAAATATATGAAAAATCTTCTCTCAATGTGTCTGGATTAACTTTGTTTATAACTATTCCAAATTTAAAATCAGTAGCTTAAGTAGTTCTCGAGATATTTAACGATGTGACAGACAGACAAACTGAGTCGCACCATAAGGGTTCCTTTTTTACCATTTTGGTACGGAACCCTAAAAAGCAAATAAAATGGACAATGCTTTTGATCACTTTAGAAAAATATGCACGCGGGTCCAGTCAGCTGCGTCGGTCATGCTGAGCGTGTCGTCGAGTGTCGTGACGCTCCCGTGCGTTGTCAGCACCAACCTGTCGATCCACATCTCCTTGCAGACAGTGTAGTCGTAGTGCACGCGGGTCCACTCGGCCGCGTCAGTCATGCTGAGCGTGTCGTCGAGTGTCGTGACGCTCCTGTGCGTTGTCGGCACCAACCTGTCGATCCACATCTCCTTGCAGTCAGTGTAGTCGTAGTGCACGCGGGTCCACTCGGCCGCGTCAGTCATGCTGAGCGTGTCGTCAAGTGTCGTGACGCTCCCGCGCGTCGGCGAGTCCCGGCTTGTGACGTCACCAAGTAGCGCAGGCTCGAATGAACTGGTGTTGGAGCCTTCTTTTCTTACTCTGTAAATAACGGCATTTATTAAATAGGCGATTTAAAAGTTTTATAACCCTGCTGATTAATCGAGTGATCAGACCATTGTAACTACTGTATTGCCAATTTGGTAGGTAAAAATAATAAACAAATAAGAATATATTGTGGGACAATCTTACAGAAATCACGGCTCAATAAGGCTTGTGATGTGGGTACTAGGCCACGATGTATACATATAATAGATAGATACATATAAATACTTAAATACATAGAAAACATCCATAACTCAGGAACAAATATTCGTGATAATACCTAAATCCGGGACCTCCTGCTTCGTAGAGAGGGTCACTATACTCAATATCGACGAGACCGTTGAGAATAGGATAGCATAGCAGCAAGGTTACATATTTAATACGTAATATATTCAGCAACGCGTACTCACATTGCACTGTTCTTCTCACTATCAATCATCTCAAACTGGTCCGGAGTAACACTATGGGTAGACTGCCCACTGCCATAATGGTTCTCAGTTGCTGTGCAAGGCAGAGGCCTACCCTCAACCTCAACCTGAGCCATTTTCTCATCAGGCATATGCAGTTCTAGACCTTTGCCCTCTGAGGCTGGGCTGGTTAAGGAGTTGAGACTAACTATAGCGGCGTCATATAATTTTTGGAAGTTTAGCTTTTCTGTTTCTAGTAGTATGATTTTTTGTTTGAGTAGTTCTATTTCTTCTGCTTGAATGAGGATCTGAAAATGAACGAATATTCGTTTACAGACATGTCTGCCTCTGATCTGCCGAAATGTATGAAACAGCCGTCAGGGTTAATCCAATAGTTAAACTTGTCCCAGTATATGTAGAAGTCTTATAAAATCACCATCAATCAACATGGTAACTGTTTCTCCTTGAATTTTCACACTATTCCCTCAAATATCAGTGACATCATACATTACTGAAACGGTCGTATTATATACAAAACCATAAGATAAATAACTTAGTCTTGGAGATTTCATTAAAAACTTGAAATGGTTATTACGACTGGACTGGAGTCACATTATTACGACTTCGGTTGAATGAAGAGCTTGGCAGGGAGGTTTTCAATTCAATTCTATGTCGATTTTTTTATGTGTTAAGTATTAATACACGCGTATATTTGTGTAGGTATTGGTAACTCAAGCAGTTATTTTTGTTCAGTTCTTGTTTAGCTACTTAATTTATTTTTCTATGAATTAGTTTTCACTAGAATTAATTTCACCTCATGATTCCAATCAGTGTCATTCTGAAACGACGTCTGGCAACTCACGCACACATTATCATCATCAGTCTGGCACTCCACGTGTGCACATTGCCAGTCTGTTTCTGTGCACGCATCTGTCTTTGGCACGTTCACTCCTGAGTTGCCCCAGAAAAGGGACATTAGGCCAGAGGGTCTGGGCATGTTGAGGCCGACGTCATCCCAGTCCTCGAAATCCTGTAAGTGATTATGTGGTACAGTCGCATTTATACGTAAAGGCGCGATGCTTATGTTTCGATGCTAGGCGCGACGAGCTAATAGACGGAGAGCTACGGAAATAGGTATACAATTTATAGAGTGAACGAATGAACAGCTACCAGGCGCCCGGATTAATTAATAATGATAGTATGGCACACTAATTAATTACCTAATTAACTAACTACTAATACTACTAATTAATTAACTTATTAATTATGTATGTACGCGCGAGGTAATAAACATATGTGCCGAGCGCCTTTGGCCGTGCGTAAAGTGGACACGTATAGATTTATAGATTAATATGTGTAAATTTACAAAGCAAGTAAAATAGAAAACAAAGAATAAAGCATAACAAGTAGGTGGTGGTGCAGTTTTTTGTACATATATCTCAACTCATGTTTTTATCTCACATCTAATGATATAAGATAAAAACATGAGTGATAAGTTAAAATAGATATTTTTTAAATAGTTTTGACAATATTTTTGAAAAACCTCAAACAACTGTAAAGCATGAATTAAATCATTTATTATTTTGCTTATGACTATACCAATAAATACCTATGGCTTTTGTACTTAACATCTAACAAAACTAAGTAGATGTTCATGAACAATCAATATAGTGAGTCAACATTGGATAAATTCCAACAAGAGTAATCAACAGGTGATAATGAAAATGTTATATGCCCATTTGTACTCTACTGAATACATTATAAGGTTCAATTTATTTAGCTTAAATATTAAATCACAACAGCCAATACACAATACACGCACATGCTATAACTATAACAAAACAATGTCTGCTGCACAATAAAAGGTAATTCAATCTCTTACAAATATGCAGTAACATTTATATTAAGAGCGTCAACTATAGGTGAACTTCCTTTATGGAATTGGATAGAGACAAGTTATGAAATTAACTAATTGTTGTATTCACATTGTTTAATAAAATAGCATAATAATTGTTTACTAAGATAGCAACTACACACCATTTGTAACAAAAAAAAAGGTTACTAAACTTGGTCTACTTTTCTAGATTAATAAATAAAATAAAAAATAAATATTATTGGACAATTTTACACAAATCACAAGGCTTGTGTTGTGACTCACAACTATCGTCGTCTAGTACTCACAACTTGTGAGTACTAGACGACGATATATATAATAGATAGTTACATATAAATACTTAAATACCCAGAAAACATCCATAACCCAGGAACAAATATTTGTGATAAACACACAAATAAATGTCCTGACCAGGATTCGAACATGGGACCTCCTCCTTCATAGGCAGGGTCACTACCGACTAGGCTAGGAGGCTGATAAAATTGGGTGATAAGATTAATAATTTTGTTGCATGATCCACTCTACAATTTCAGTTACTTTGTCTATTAAAAAAAAGTAATAAATACAAGGATTTTTAGTCATGGTTTCACTACCATGGTAGCTTTGAAACTATAATACTTATTTTGACTAAAGTAGGCATCACTATAATAACCACTAAAGAGTTAAATATGCATACACGCATGTTGCAAGCTGGTTAAATCAAGTAGTATTAATAATGATATCTGAACAATACAGCAAAAAAATCTGAATTATATATTGTAAACTAGAAAGTGCAACAGTTTCATATGAAAATGGTTATTTTATATGAAACAACCTCAGTTTCGGTTGAAAACAATGTTTTCCCATACAAAAAATAACCGATTGCATTCCCTATTTTCAACACTGTAAGCAGACCATTGGTAATCAAATGACAATCAGTTAAAGGTATTGCTGTTGCTACTTTAGGGAAACTATAAACTTACTTGATCAGGATTTTCATCAGAAAATGTGATGGAAGTAAGCTTGTAGTCCTGAAGCAGGAGATACTCATTAATGAGGAAGTTCAAGGCTCTGCGCTCATGAGGCTTCAGGGAGCGCTTGTTAAACGGGTCCTTTGAGTTCTTGTCTAGCGCTGATTCACCATCTAAAAAAAGAATTAAGAATTTAAAATCATTTTTGACAGCCTCCTAGCCTAGTTGGTAGTGACCCTGCCTGAAAATCAGAAGGTCCCGGGTTTGAATCCTGGTCAGGGCATTTATTCGTGTGTTTATCATGAATATTTGTTACTGAGTTATGGATGTTTTCTATGTATTTAAGTATATATGTATATGTATCTATATATTATACATATCGTTGTCTAGTACCCACAACACAAGCCTTATTGAGCTTACCGTGGGACTAGGTTGATTTGTGTAAGATTGTCCCACAATATTTATTTATTTAAGTATTAGTAAAATGTTGTAATTCGTAAAGATTGTTACAGTAGTAGAATCTGCTTATAGTGACATCAAATGGAAATGACAAATATGTCAGACTAACGTGACACACAAAGTATATATTTGAAAATATTTTATACTCTTTATGAAGAAGTTGTTCTTTATTTGGTATTATTAGATTAGGCCATTAATTTTTTTTTAAACCAATGAATTAAAAAAATACCAGTATTTTTGTATGGAGCAATATCAGCAACCCCACTCTGAACCGAGAATAAAAATAAATAAATAAATAAATAACCGAGAATATTATAGTTTAACCCAAATTTGTTCAGGTAAACCAGTACACTGGTTATCATCCTAAATATTATATTTGTTATCTGATATTGAACATTCATCTAACTTACTAGCAAATTGAGTAAGATTGGCTCTCAGAGAATGAATAGTTTCTTTTGCTTTTCTCAGCTCAAATTCCAGAACTGCCACATCACCGCCACTGCCACCACGATCGCCACCACCATCCTCGGAGTACCGCGCGGTGTCCAGCGAATCTAATGTGGCCTGGCTAGGCGAACGATCTTAAAACAAAAAAAAGGTTTACAATTTAAAGTAGATGTAACTATTCAAATTTTGCTTATTAGATACTTATTATGTTTAAGAATTTTAATTAGTATGCACTCAATAAGTTTTATTTCATTAGTATTTTAATAATTATGTTTACTTACGCATTGAAACGAACTCCGAGGCTCTAGAAACATGTTGTTCAAAGTTTCCTGGATTAGAAAAAAACTCCCTTAACTGTGGCAATTCTTTGCCGCTCTCAACGAGCTCCGTATGTAGCTCAAGAGCCGTTAGAAAATAGTGATCCTTCAGCAGTTTCGTGGCTATATCTTCATAGGTCAAGTGAGGAGCCGCGGTGAAAGAACTTTCTTCGAGATCCTTATATGGATTCATGATTATTTCACTTTAAAAAACACTGTCTAAAGAAAAATGTACAAAATTAGCTGATGTACCCTGATGATTCATCTCACTTCGATACGTATTTTGTTATTGTTAATAAATAAAATCTAATATCGTTGAACATTACAAAAATAAATAAGGATAAGTACAACACAAGGCATTTTTCTCAAAAGTGACAGATCAGATGAATGAAATGTAGATTAAGCAAATGTGAACAAATTTAAAATGTCAAGATCAAGATTGAATGAAAAGCTGGCACACTCAATGACACTACATATGCATGATGTATGATCATAGATCTACGCTGGAGGGAAATTGATGACTGAACAAACGATTCAAATGAAGTGGTTGTGGTTCGTGGTTACGCCCCTCATTCACGGCAGTCCGCCGGCACTCCGGCATGGCTGGATGTAGCGGACACACGGTGTGCAAGTGGCCCAGCCTGGCAGTCCAATTCGCACTTATTCGTTGAAAGATGCGCAGCGTTGCGTTGTAGCGCATACACTGTACTCGAATTTAAAAATCGCCGCCATCTCTTATGTCATTTTTAATAATGAATAATTAATATTTTATGCATTGCCGCATTTCTCAATTGTTTATTACCGTAATTTAGTGCAATTCGGACTGCAAGGAGGTGGGCGGAGCTAGCAGGATGTTGCCGTACGGCACGCATCCGGCAACGACATTCACGGTACTTTATTACGTGCCGGAGGTGCCGGCGGACTGCCGTGAATGAGGGGCTTTAGCCCTCTGCATTCGTTGTGGCTATAGTTATTGCTCTTTATTGTTTATGGTCCTGTTCTGTCACTGTCATCTCCAATGTCACCATCGCATTCGAATACAAACAAAAGTTGCTATACGGACCGTTATGATTTTATGATTACGTTAATTTTGTTTAAGCTTAATATCCATTATTTTGACTGTGTTATGTGAGTTTTTTTTACAGAAAATTATATTTACGTCAACAGCCACAAAATGGCTGAAGACTATTTTAATTTAAAGCGGAAACTAGAAGAACTAGGATATAATAATACTTTGCCTTTAGACGCAGTCCCTCTTGTAGAATGTGTGCTCGCTGATTTGATTCAGACTACCAGAAGTTTACAGCATTACATGGACCTTTCAAAGGAAGCTTTAATGCAAAGGGACTCCTTGATGCTTGAAGCTGAACCGTACAAATGTGACAATGCAAAGCTCATACAAGAAAATAATCAAATTCACAGAGAAAACGTCAACTTAAAAGAGGATTATCTAAAATTGTCTAAAGAAAGTAAAAGAAAAATAAAATCTTTGACTGATGAGCTAACAAAGAAGGAAACACTGATTAGTAAGTTGCAACACGATATTAGAGACTTGAGTCTCAGAGGGCTGTGTGCTGGCACACAAAGCAGTCGTAATAAAAGCAGAAGAAAAGACTGTGGAGATGACAATGTTGCTAGACTGTGCCTCTGCAATGACAATAAGGTATCTAGTTCTGAGGCTGAAAACACAGAGTTGACGAAGAAGATACAATACCTTGAGGAGAAGAATGCTGAATATTTTGATGATATAGAATATTTCAAAAGCCAAATTGAACACAGGGATAATGAAATTATTAGACTGAATATTCTTCTAGAAGGTGGAAGGCCTTTTAAAGCTGTAAGTAGAGATGCTTGTAATTCACATGCTGATAAAAAAGTCCAAGATTTATTAAGGCAGCTGCAAGGCATGGCTGCTGCAAATGATGGGCTGAAAAAACAAGTAACAGATGCCTTAGAAAAACAACACGAGGCTATGAAACGGGCACTTGATCTTGCTGATAAAAATAACAATTTGCATAATGAATTGAAAAAAATGGACACTTTAGCTTTGTCTGTTGAAGATGATTGTAATAAAAGACTAGCTGCTATGGCAAATGAAATGAGTCTGTTAAAAGCTAAAGCTGAAAATCTGGTTAAGAAAAATACAGAACTTATGAAAGAAATATCACAATCACCTAAACTTGATAAACTTAAACTGGATCTGAATATTGCTTTGAAAGAGAAGGAGAGTTTGCAACAGAAAATTGCAGACCTAGCAGATCTGAATAAAACTTTACAAGATAAAATATTATTTTCTATCAGTAATACAAATTCTGAAAGGGGACTTAGTGCAAAACGCAAATGTCCAACTAAAGATGAATTACAAAAACTCCTAGAGGAAGAACGAATAAGATATGAGCAGTGCATGGCTAAATTGCAAGAACAACTAACAGAAACAACAACAATTTTTAACAAACATTTATCACAGTGTAAAGATAAACCTTATAGTTCAAGAACAACTATCCCTCCAGATACTGCTTCTATTAAAAATCTTCATAATCAATTATGTGAGAGCCAACAAAATATACTGATGTTGAAAAAGGAAAATGAAGAGCTTAAAACAAAGTTTGCTATGCATGATGAAGGTAATAAACAGAATTACAAAGATGTCATTAGTCAACTAAATGCTGAAAATGCTGAACTTTCAAAAGAAACCATTTCATTAAGCAATAAATTGAGTCAATTTAAAAGTTTAAAACTGGCACAATATAATACAGGGGGTGAATACACAAAACGTGATATATTAAAGCTTCAAGATGAAGTTGATAGGTTGAGGGAGAGTACCAATATCTTAAGAAAAGATAAGGACCAATATATAACTTTGTACAAAGAATCTACAGATCTGGTAGAAAAGTTAAAAAGAGATATAACACTCAAGCATAGAGAAATTGAACAGCTGCAAGAAGAAAATAGTTCTTATAAAATGACACACAGGACAGGTAAGGCATCTGCTGATCACCTTCGAGAGGAATGCAATTTCTTAAGAGAACAAATAAAAAGAATGCAATCTGATGTAATAAAAGAGAAGACACTGGCTAGTCAAATAAAAAATATTCAAATGGAGACAGAAAGAAGCAGCAATGAAGTACAAAGTGAATTATTTTGTGCTCAAAAGAAACTTAGCCTAACTAAAGATACCATTGAATCATTACAAAGGAAATGTAATGATCTGCAATCTGAAATCACTTCTCTGAACCATGATAAATCAAAATTAAAGGAAAATTTAAAAAAGATTGATCAAGACAGGGATAAATTAGTTTTAGAACTGGATCACAAGACTGAAGCTACAAGTGTTTTAGAACAGAAAGTTAAATCACAGAGCCATGAGATAAATCAACTAGAAAGTCAAATTACTGATTTGAAAAGAAAACTGAACTTCAATAAAATATCAGAGCACAAATTGGTAGATTTTGAAACACAAATTCAATTCCTAAATGGGGAAATATTACGTTTGAATCAACAATATGATAATGCTGTTATGGAAAATAAACATCTTCAAAATAGTTTGGCTGAGGCTAATGGAACTTTGAAATTGAATAAAATTGAATATGAAAATTCTAGAAGAGAAGTGGATGGTCTTAAACAACAATTACAGCACTATGTTGCAGAAATAAGGAGAATTGAAGAAATGCTTTCTCAAAAAGAAGCTGAGAGATCTGATATGCTAGAACACTTTGCAAGTTTATCTGTTGAAGCAAATATATTAGAAAATACAAATCATTCTTTGGAGAGTGAATCTGCTTCCAAATCACTGCAGTTACAAACATATATTAGCAAAATACAGGAGCTGGAAGAAAGGCTAGTGGATAAAGATTCCACTATTGACACCCAATCAGCAAGGATTGCAACAATGACTTGCAGGATAACTGCATTAGAAAATGAGGTAAAGTTAGTGTCTGACGAAAAAATCCTTCTTGAACAGAATGTGTCGTACCTAAAGCAAATGTGCAGTAATCTTCAAAAAGATTCAGATCAACAAACACATGGCTTGAGTGAGGCTGACTCAGAACTGCAACTATACGAAAACAAAATCAAGAGTCTTTCAAAAGCAAAGAATAGGTTAGAAGAAGAGAAACATGATGTGAAAGCTAGTTTAGAAACAACTGAAAAATTACTGGCAAATGCAAGGAGGGAAGTTGTGGAGTTGAAATTGGCCCTGGAGGATGCTACAGCTGAAACAAAATCTTTGCAGGACAGAATTAATAGACTGACCCGTGTAGAAACTGATATACACGAAGTAAGTCATTTAAGGAACATGAATACTGTTGATTGATATAGGTGTTTAAATACTAATTTGTTTTTTTTCTTACAGTCTACATTGACCAGAGAATTGGAGCTACCTCTTATGTTGGAAGAAACAATACATGAGGTCAGCCATGAGGAGGATGAAGACAGCTCACGTTTTCATGAAGTTCATAAAAGATTTTCTAAGTACTCCCATGGAAGTACTTTGTAGTATCAATGATGCACTTATTACCTGTTTGTTGTTATTTATGATATGTTAACTATTTATGTTACAATTATGTATTAGGTAAATTTGCATTTTGAAAGAAAACTGTATTATATTAAATCAATTTTATTTATTACCAATGGATAAATATGAAAAAATTATTTTACCTAAACCAAAACCTCTATACAATACATTGCTAGGTAATTAAATAAGAACACTAGCTTTTGTTCTAACAATCTTTTACGAAAAAGTCATTCTTCATACACCTTTGTTATTGTGAAAGGGCTTCAGGACTATCTGCAGGTAGTGATGGGTGCATACTGTTTTTAACATTCAAGCTGTAGCACTCTGGCAACTTTTTTGGCGACTTGCACCTCTCCCCATAATTGTCAACCAGGACCAAGACACTGCCGCCAGGATTGGATGTCATACTACTTACAATGTCTCAGTCCTGTATGTTTCGGAAAATCCAGTGCTGCAGCAAACCAGTAGGGCGTCACCTTCTTAGCCGCTTGGCCATTCTTACTTTTGGTTTTATTTAAACTTTTTCGGTACATATCTCTTATGTTAGCCCACCTGTTTTGGATGAGTTTTTTTTAGAAAGAAAGAATGAATAAGGCCTGTGGTTTATTTCGTGGATAGTGGACCGAATTAAACCAAAAGTCAATAAAAGCTGCAGGTTCCCCTTTGTTAATTGGGGCTATGCCCTAATGTTTTACAAGGTACTGTTAGCTCAATTGGCCCTTACCTTCTATTTGAGAAAGTGGACCATAAGCAGACTTTATATTTGTTTTAGTGTAACATCAATTGTAATCAAGGAGACTCCTAATATGTTTATACAGTATCCTACAACTACTGCAAAGGCTAGGAGTTCAATTCAAATGCTCACAGATTGCTCCATTTCACCCTCCATTTTTTAAGGCACAGTGAAATTGCTTGAAAAATAATCACAAATACTTAGATAGTATTCAACAACTCTTATATCCTTGTCACAAAAAAAGAGATATGTCATCATCATACATAGTCTATTGAAGTTGCAAATAAAAATGAAATGCTTAAAATTCATTATAAAACCAATAAAAAAAAATATTGCACTCCCTATATACAAATATATATTCTGTTTGCAAATTACTCATTTTGTCTAGCACCTAAGCTACCTTTAGCATTAAATACTATCTTAAATTACTAAGTAGAGTATGTTTATATTCATATTTTAAGTTTTTGTTTACAACGGTAAGTACCAGTACAATTTATTGGTTTAGGTAAGAGTTTGTGCATGAAATACAAATCAGATTCACATAATTAGACTACAGTAGGAATACAATTTATAGGTTTATGTTATCTTAACATAATTTCGTAGATTGTTTATTCATCATTATCACAATAATTTATAATTAAAAGAATATTGCAATTATTTAATGTTATTAAAATAATAATCAGTCGCAAGTAAGCATGATTAGTGACTATCGGTGGGTCTTGCATAGAGACATCAATGAGCAATCAATTGTAATCACAGTACAATTTTTATAAAGAAATAATTAAATTAACCTAGCTGTACTTCAAGTACTACATACAGACATGTATGATAGGCCAACTATTTATTGATACACAATCCCACTGAGATTGCTTCATATTTTTTTAGGATTTGTTTCCATTATTGCCATAGAATAAGATTTAGTAGGGTACTGACAACAGGTAGGCTAGCCTAGTTGAATTTAGAATACTGTCCAGATTAGGGTATTACAATCACAAAGAGGAATGCATTGGGAAATAGGTTGTACTATATGTCAATACTATAGTAGCAGTATTTGAACACAGTTCTTTAGACCAAGAGTCTAAAGTAAATCAAATATTTTCCACATGACTCTGCAACCAAGACAAACAAAATACATTTGAGTGAATACTTTGAGAAATGTAACGAATATTGAAAGTGATTTCATCCAAAGACTCTAAAACTATTATCATATATTTACATAAATCATGATTATTTTTGTCATATTCTAAGCAACTGAATAAAAATAAAAATTTCATTGCCAAATTATACAATATAAAATACCATACTTTGAATACCATAAAAATCTACACATAAAGAATATTATTTACAGCACTCTCACTATTATGATTAATGGGTATTTACCATTACCAGGACCAGTGATAATTTATCTATACTACAATATTGGCTCAGCCCAATGCCATTTCCATTACAATAATGCTAAGATAATTGACTTTCATTTACATCAAAATTATATAGAGAGTTGATGCATCACAATTAACTACAAATAGTACACCACTTATTACAATGTTGCCAAAATCCTTGTAAAGCCAATACCGGCCCCTAACAATGTTTGCCCAATACCCCATATCATGGCATGGATGGGGGGCATTGTAAGATTTGCCGCGCGATAAATGAAGGCTACAGCGGCGCTGCTCGCCACCCCAGAGGTCACTGGGCTCACAACACCCATCACTATCAACAGGACAGGAAAGAACTTTCCATACTTGTGCTTTCTTAGGGTGCCGAAGGCCACCAGCGCCGCACAAGTGTGAACAAACACTGACGAACACAAAGACCACAAAAACACTGGGTACCACATCTCACCAAACGTATCTAATGGATCACCAGACTTCAGTCGAAATATATCCCCGATTGAATCAAATTCTGATACTTGGAACTCTGACAACATGTCATACATGTTGTCTTAGGGATATTGATGCTTAGAGGCATCGGGGCAGCTTTGATGGTCATGAAATATTTGTCCAAATAAAGTCTCTTCTCCGAGACAGCACAAACAGTCGATATTCCACAGAACTGTACATTGATCACATTGTATTTTACCACACTTCACATAAAATGATTGAAAATATATTTTTTTTTGCTTCAAGTAAATCGTTTTCCAAATAATTTACGTAAATTCATCGCACAATTTATTATCATTGCATTGACATGACATTTTGTATCATTTCATTTTAAATGTCAATCCTCCAATCACGTCAGTAGGAGCAGTAGGTACTAATGCCCTGATCACACGTACCGAGTACAGTGGCGAGACAGCAAATTGGAACTCGGCCGAGAGAGTAGGGTGGGCGAGTAGGTGTTTACACGCATTTTGATTCTCTCGCCGTTTTGCTGGGCCGAGTACTAGGCCGAGTACTCGTCACATAGTACACACGAACCGAGTACTCGGCCGAGGACACTCTCTCGCTACTCTACTCGGTACGTGTGATCAGGGCATTAGGCTAGTGTTGTACTTAAAGTATTCAAGGAGTATTGAAGTAATGAACGGTAGAATCGATTACTGTTACTTATTGTTTGATATCGATTTATGAGCCAAAAAGTCGATTATTGTCATTGTTATGGCCCATTGTGAGAATCCGCCGCGTTATGGTAAAGTCCGTCACAAAAAAAACCTTTTTTTGCCAATTTTTAAGAGTAAGGAATTTGATATCCTTTATATAGAATAATAAAAAAAATAAGTAATTTTACAAGATTGTAAATAATATTAGATAAAATGAGGAAAACTTATTTTTTTATGAGTTATCATATAAATTTATATACAGATTTCATCATTTCTTTGTTTGGCAACACAAACGATTATAGAGTGAAGTTAGCACAGCAAGATTAAAAGGGTTCTTGTGTTGTGGAATTAAATAATAATATTTAGTGAATACTACTCTACCTCAGAAACAAAAATATATTATTTTGGTAGTTAATTCGTCAGCTAATCATTAATCAAGGTAAGGATTCCGTTTACGCTCATAATTTCTAGTTTTTCAAGAATATGATGACAATTTATAATGACGTGAAGTTAGCGAGCTTTACTGACAGTATTCATTCGCAAAAGAAACATTGTGGTGTTATCCTCATAACCTATTTGCTTGCCTCGTGATATTATATTACTAGTGAAGAGGAAGGTGTTGAACTTTATTATAAGTATTCTGTGCAAATAGTACGATGGGCAAAGTGCGGTCAGCACCCGGGGCTCCCCGGAAGCAGGGGTTCAACAAGTCGGGGCACTCTATGAACCCCGACAGACCTACGGAAGGACTGAAGGGTGTCGGTAATCCCAGGACAAAGGGTACCATTAAACGTTTGCAGATGTACCGTAACTTTAAAGCTAAAAGGGACAAAACGGGGAAAATCTTGGCTCCTGCCCCATTTCAAGGTTGGCTGCCGTCGGGCACACGGGCTCGCGTCGAACCTAACCAAAAGTGGTTTGGCAACTCTCGTGTCATCACACAGAACGCACTGCAGAAGTTTCAAGAGGAGTTTGGAGCTGCAGTTAAAAATCCTTACCAAGTGGTTATGAAACCTACAAACTTGCCAATAACATTACTAAATGAAAAGGCTAAGCAAGCCAGAGTACATCTATTAGACACTGAAGGCTTTGATAAAACATTTGGTCCTAAGAAACAAAGGAAACGCGTTAATCTTAAGTTTGGTGATCTTGATTCACTGTCAAAGGCTGTTGAAGAGAACACCGACAAATATGATGAGAGCAAAGATATAGACAGGGTGCGAGAAGATACGGGTATTAGAGAGGGACAGAGGGACTGGGTGTTTGGAGCGGGTATGAGCAAGAGAATCTGGAATGAACTGTACAAAGTAATTGATTCTTCAGATGTTTTGCTGCAAGTTCTAGATGCCCGTGACCCTATGGGGACTAGGAGCCCCTTTGTAGAAAACTTCTTGAAAAAAGAAAAAGCTCACAAGCACTTAATCTTCATCCTGAACAAAGTTGATTTAGTGCCTAACTGGGTAACACAGAGATGGGTAGCTATTCTCAGTGCTGAATATCCAACTGTAGCTTTCCATTCATCTTTGACACATCCCTTTGGTAAAGGTTCTCTGATCAATTTACTGCGACAGTTTGCCAAATTGCATATAGACAAGAAGCAAATCAGTGTTGGATTAATTGGCTATCCAAATGTTGGTAAATCATCTGTCATCAATACCTTAAGGTCTAAAAAAGTATGCAAAGTAGCTCCAATAGCTGGGGAAACTAAAGTGTGGCAGTACATCACACTGATGAGGAGAATATTCCTGATAGATTGTCCTGGAGTAGTGTATCCTTCTGCTGAGACGGACACAGAAAAGGTACTGAAGGGTGTAGTCCGAGTGGAACTGGTACAAAACCCTGAAGATTACATTGAAGAGGTTCTGAAAAGGGTGAGGAAAGAATATTTGATTAAGACATACAAGGTTGATGGTTGGGAGACAGCTACTGAATTTTTAGAGAAGATGGCTGCTAGGACAGGCAAGTTGTTGAAGAAAGGAGAACCTGATGTCAACCAAGTTGCAAGGATGGTGCTTAATGATTGGCAAAGGGGTAAGTTACCATTCTATGTGGCTCCTGAAGGATTTGAAGTTCCTCTGACAAAGCAGCCTACTAAAGTACCCAAAGAAAACCCTATAGTCACAGAGAAGAAACCTGAAGAAAATACTACAGAAATAGCTTCTGAGTCTAAAGACAGTGAGAAAGAAAATACAGAAAACTCAGTAATTTCTGTTAACAATTTGATTATAGCCCAAGACTTTGCGAAAATTAGAGTGGGTCTTAAATTTGATAATGATGAAGATGTGAAACCACTTGAAGCTATAGACATTCCTGAAGAACTTAAAGACATTGATGCTAAAAGTGACAATGAGGAATCACAAGATGGTGATGCTCAGAATGATGATGGTGATGATTCCTCTGACATCAGTGACTTTTACAGCAATGATGAGAAGGAATGCAGTGATGTTGAAGATTATTTGACTAATGACCCAGAAACAGTCAAAGAAATGAAGCGTAAAAAGCTTGAAGCAGCAAGTGGTGCTTTCACTGTTGAGGAACTAGGAAAAGCAGGCAAGAAACGTAGAGGAGCCCAAGACAATGTCACAGTAAAGAAGAAGAAAATAACGGCAAAGGAAAGACGTGCCATTGACCGAGCACAACGCCGAACTAAGACAGGAAGCAACTTTTATGAAGTCTCTAATGTTAAGAATAGGAACAGGGATAAAAAGAAGCCTGTTTAAAGTGTCATGTTTAGTAAATAAATTATTTTAATAATAACAATGTTTCTATTTATTGGGTGTAGAAGCTCATTTAGCATAAGCTTCAGTATGGATTTACTATCCCCCTGCTTACTTATTGGAGGTGGCAAGAGAGCCTCCTGCGATTATTAATTATTAGTGGAAGCTAGAAGATTCGAACTTTCCACTTCACCCACAGACCCCTCAGCTACTAGACAGAGCATACAAAACAACTCGGTCACCACACATATGCAGTCCCATACTAGTTTAGTATGAAAGCGCAACCACTTATTTCAGTTGCACCCACCTTTACAATCTGTTCTCATAAAAAATAAAATGATTTACAATTATTGGGTTTTATGGCTAAATCTGGAATAATGTAGTATAAAATGGTTTAGGGTGGTAGTCGGAGTCGGCTATGCTCGTAGAATCGTAGGAATTTACAAGTAAAACAGTGCATATGTGTGGTGACCTCATTCTCTTTATAAATGCTTCATAATGTGGTGTTATGTTAAGTCTGTGACTTCAAGGCATGCATACTTGCCCTGAGCCCTGGAACCGTAGCCAAGATGAGAATTGCTTTCAGAGATTGCTAAGCAAAAGGGAAATATATTAAAATGTGTATCGGAACAACAGACGTCATGTTATAATTTCCATACATTATATACGTTTCGCTTAGCAATTTCTGCTACCGAGGTGTAGTAAAAACAATGGCCTAAGAGGGCTCAAAAACACCACATTTTAAGCAGGCCTTAAGAACCTTGACTAATCTTTTACGTCAATAATTATCTTTACTACAATTTTCTTTAATATTCAAAATGTTTTATTAAATGTCGATTGTCTTCTAACTTCAGATGTCGTCTGGAAGTGACAGTGACGAAGAATACGTACCTGGTGAACCTGAACAAGTATCCGAAGAAGGCTCAGCTGACGAGGAAACAGATCTGCAATATGAAAAAGAACAAGAAATCAAGACCCAGAAACGAAAGGCAGCACAAGAAAGCAAAAGTAAAAAGAAAAGAACGAGATATTCCATTAAAGAACCAACACCTGAACCAGAGGAGAAAGAACCAGAGGCAAATCTAGATCCTGTAGAAGAGAAAAAGAGAGAGGAAGATCTATGGGCTAAGTTCTTAGCAGGCACAGGTTCAGCGTCTAAAGCACCTGCAAAAGAAACAGTGAAACAGCCAGAAAAGGTTGAACCAACGAATAAAGTGCCGGAAGCCAAGCCACAAGCTAAAACCAGTATTGAAGATGAGCTTAAAGCCAGAGAGCAGAGAATATTTCAGTTCGCTGGCGAAACTATTGTTGTTGAAAACAATATAATCAAAGAGAAAATTAAAACTGCTGATGCTGCTGCTACAGGTGAATGTTTGTGTAAATTTAATTAGAATGATTCCTGATAAGATATATGTTTATTAGATAATGGTTTCCTTATACAATTCCTAAGTAGTCTTAATACTTTCAATCTCTGAAATGAATGCAGTGTTTTATCTGAGGTATTATGGAGGTATTACGTAAGTTGAATGTTCGAGCCATGTTGGCCATGATAGCATCTCGCGGTCGAGAAAGACGTCTGCCATTTTCTAACTGTTCATACTGTTCGGATCAGACAATGATAGTTGGGCCATTCTCCTTTTTGGCACCACCTAGTTTAATTATATTTTTTTGATAGAAGGTAAATTCCCAAAATTTTTAATTACCTAATAGTACAGTATAATTGTTATTTCACTGGTTAGTGACACTAAACTTACCTACCTACATTATTCAACTCAAAACACTGTGACAGAGTGGTCTGGTCAATCGGAAGGCTGACCTCGCTGAAAAGAACCACTCTGTCACATTGTTTTCTAGAACACCAGTGAAAAGAAAAATACCTTACAGACATGAAAAAAACTATCAAATAGTCCACTTCAAACACATACATATGTTTCTTTTTTAATAATTTTTACCGTTATTATTTTACACGTGATCAAAAATCCGAAAAATCGAGAAGATCGCGTTTCATTGTAGGTAAAAAAGGAGAACGGCTCAGTTGTCTTTATACTGTCACGGCACTCTTGTGCTAGGGCTACTGGCTTCACCAACATCTCCAGTTCCATAATTTTCGCTTACATCTTTTCAGTGAGTAAAATCATTCCCCAACGGAGCCGCGGCTCCGGCGGCCTGGCCGACGTCCTCGGCCAACTCAACAAAAAGAACAGCCTGTCCACGCTGGAGAAATCCAAGCTTGATTGGGAGACCTACAAGAAGGATGAGGACATCAACGAAGAAATACAGAGTCACAATAAGGGGAAGCATGGGTAGGTTTCTTGATACTTTAAATCAGAAAAAAGACTTTAAATGGTGATCTCACAATGCGACATTCAAACATATGAATAAGTAAATCAATATTAGTGAGCGTCAGAATGGCGGGTGGACCTGGGGGATTCGAATGAACACTAGCCAGATATTTAGTATCTTTTACGTACTATTTAGTACCTCTAATAATTTTTTGTGTACCTCTCCTGGAAACAAGATATCTCAAAATTAAGGTCCACCCGCCAACCTGACGTCAGGATGGCGGGTGGACCATTGGAAAACGTTCAAATCCTGCGTTATATTTCATGATTTGTATATAAAAATTTAGTACCTCCTGTGTACATCCGTAAACAAGCATCATTTTAGAAATAAACCTTAGGCTGACGTAGTAATTGAGAAAATATACTTCGAGCGCTCGCACGCCGTCAACAACACAGGCAGGCATATAGAGTTTTTAAATCTACTGTCAGACCAGGCTGCGTAGCCTAGATGCCAATCGCTAACGCTCAGTCGCGAACGAAACGCAAATGTCATTGTCACATTAATAAGGTAGAGTGATAGAGAGATATAACTACGATACGCTTCTGAGCGTGAGCTCCTGTAGGATAAGAGCACCAATTTTCCCGTGGATCAGTTTTGTATTGTAGATTGAACTGACTGTGCTTCCTTAATGTATATCGTCCACTCAGTTGGACTGTCGTGCAGTGGTGGTGCGTCAAAATAATAATATTCTTAAGCAAGCCTAATTTCTAAGCCTGGAAATTAGGTAAGGCTGTGGGAATCAAATTCTTTTGATATTATGTAAAAGTCACAAGTAGGCACCTAATGATTATTTCCCTGTTTTCGCAGTTACCTGGACCGCCGAGACTTCTTGGAGCGCGCCGACCACCGCCAGTACGAGATCGAACGCGATATGCGCCTCAGCCGTCGCAGCAACCGATAAACTGCATGCCATTTTACCTGAATACCTGGTACCTACCTTACTCAAATAAATGTTAGTCGTAAAACAGTCTTTGATTAGGATTCATTCATTCTAAGTAATTAGTTTTGTTGATATTAGAGACTCATTGAGATAGAAAACGGCATGCGCCTCAGCCGTGGCAGTAACCGATAAACTGCATACCGTATCACCTGAATACCTGCCCATACCTCGTACCTACCTAACTGAATTAAATGTTACTTACCTAGTTGTAAAACAGTATTTGATAAGTAACACTCATTTAGTTGTAGAATTTTTATTTTGTTGTCTCGACTCGCCGAAACCCTATTTAAAATGAGGAAAACAAAATTGGCAAATGGAAAAATCTAAATTATAAGAGCGGTAATTATTTATAAAAGGAACCATTTTTTTGCCTTTGATTTTAGAGTTTGTACTGCATTAACATTTTAGGAAAATAAATAAATAAACTATGTAGGTGATAACGAATAAATGAATAACGGATCATGAGGAACCCTCTATTTGCATTCAAAATAAAGAACTGAGCAGAGTTCTGTGTGTGCTGAGTAACGAAATAGCACTATTTCGTTATTCAGCACAGCTGAGCCACCAAGATGAGCTTTACATCGATTTTTCACCTTCGGATTTTGGTTAATTTAGTTTACGAATAACACGCTAGATGGAGTATACTGAACAACAAATAAGGATAGATTAGGTATTAAAAAAATAACTGGGGTTTGCTAAAAGCCGGAAATTAAAAAAACCGGCCAAGTGCGAGTCGGGCTCGCGCACAAAGGGTTCCGTAGCAGCAAATATAATAAACTTATTATGTCAATTTATACACCTGGTGAATGGAGCCTAAACTTATAAGGTTCAGCCATCGTTTTCAGTGTAAGCACAATAACTTAACCAAAATTACAGTTAAATCAACCTATCTCAAAAACTATAAGAGATACTTTGATCAAACCAAAAATCGTTGAAAGAGTTAATTAGCATGCATCACCTCTATTTTTTTTAGAATTTTATACCCCGTAGTTATAAAAATAGAGGGGGGGGGACATACTTTTTACGACTTTGAGAGCTGATATCTCAAAAACCGTTCACTTTAAGAAAAATGTTTTTTAGAAAACTTTATATCATTTTAAAAGACCTTTCCATTGATACCCCACACGGGTATGTACATCGAAAAAAAAATTTTCATCCCTCAGTTACATGTATGGGGGGCCCCACCCCCAATTCTTTTTTTTACTATTTAGTGTCATAATTTTGTAGCGGTTCATACAACACATATTCCCATCAAATTTCATCACTGTAGTACTTATAGTTTCCGAGTAAATCGGCTGTGACAGACGGACAGACGGACAGACGGACAGACGGACAGACGGACATGACGAAACTATAAGGGTTCCGTTTTTGCCATTTTGGCTACGGAACCCTAAAAAGTGTCCCCACTCTAACTGTTGAACCGCAATCGCAAGTCCAATAAATTCATGAATAGAGCTTTATGAAGACTTTCTAGGAAAATTATTTTAAACTTTGTCGGATACGCGATTTTTGTTTCTTTTTAAAAAAACGTATCTTTTCGGTTATAAGGGTGTATGTATAAGTCGTAACTGTAAGCATGGTATCTATATTATATATAGGTTATAGGTATACGCGGGCTAGTTTCCGCAACTCGACGTCAAATGATGCGCCTATTTTGCGTGGTGGGAAGCCTAGCAGACCCTTGATGTTGCCGACGACTTCCGGGAGAGACCTCGGTGTACCGAGGTATTGTGCCCGGTAGTAGCATGGTATCTATTAAAACCCTTTTTAAGTTCGCCTATTGTGACGGACGGTTAACTACGGAACCCTACACTAAGCATGGCCCGATATTCTCTTGGCCGGTTTTTATTGGAGTCTGGTTGCCAGACTATAGGTACCTACATATTTGATCATTCATATTTCCATGTCAGTGTCGTCAGTGTTCATTTCACTAAAACATTAACCGCGCAAATGGCCTAACACTTCAAGCTTGCTCGTAAAATTTCGTTCTTCCCGTATAACAGTACTCTACCCATTAGCGGCTTCACTTCGCATTTGAGCCATTAGCGAAAAACTTGCGGTTGTTACATTTTAACGTTTATGTGTTTCGCGTTATGGTTCATTTTGGGATGTTGCGTGTGTTCATCCTAATTAGTTACAGTAAAAGCGGGTTTGTTTGAGTAAAATAACTTAATATCAGACAAGCATTTAACAATCATACTCGTACTTTTGTTTAGTAGTTAGTTGTTAGTTTTATTTACTATATTTTTTGATATTTTGAACTTAAGCTCTGGTGATGCGAGGTTTTAAATGACTGACATCAGTCCTTCATTGGCGAGCGTTGGTGGCTCAGCGGTATGACGCGAGACTTTCAATCCGAAGGTCTCGGGTTCAAATCCTGTCGGCTCGTACCAATGAGTTTTTCGGAACTTATGTACGAAGTATCACTTGATATTTACCAATGGCAATGGCAATTTTGGTGAAGGAATACATAGTGAGGAAACCGGATTAATTCCCAATAAGGCCTAGTTTACCCTCTGGGTTGGAAGATCAGATGGCAGTCGCTTTCGTAAAACTAGCGCCTACGTCAAAACTTGGGATTAGTTGCCAAAGCAGACCCCAGACTCCCTGAGCCGTGCCATAAGCCAGCAAAACGCTAGGAAGAAGAAGAACATCAGTCCTTCATTCGCAGAGAATTCGTTAAATATTTTGTTTCTTTTTTCATGCCCTTAGGGATTGATAATTTTATAATAAATCTCTGCAGCGTTACACGACATTTGAAGAATATAATTTTGTTTAAAATTTCAAGGCGACTGTTTTACATAAGTAACTGAGTATTTATAAAATAACTAGCGACCCGCTTCGCACGGGTTATTATAATACCTACATATAAACCTTCTTCTTGAATCACTCTATATCTATTTAAAAAAAACCGCAAATCCGTTGCGTACTTTTGAAGATTCAAGCATACAGATAGCGGGAAGTGACTTTGTTGTATGCTATGTAGTGATTATTTTAGTACTTATATTCAACAATAAAAAGGTAGGTGTATGAATATTAACCCTTAAATCAACTTCTACCAAAACCGCAATATAAGATAATAAAAATTCTTCTTATTATGTTTCTTGATAATGTTTTCTACGGTATTCGCGAGTTATGCATAAATGCAAAAAAACGGTCACCACACGCGCGGTATAGGTACCTAGTCCCTAGCACTCCATGGCAAGCAGTTCAGACTCAATATATATTATAGATAGGTATTATTTTTGCTAAAACATTCGTAGAAATTCAACACTGCGTAGGCACAAGGTGGCCTTATTAAACTGCCTGATCAGCGTCAGTTGATAGCTACGTGTAACTATGCGAGAGCTCCCACACTCACTTGGTTCTTAGGTGCATCGCGCACGATGACATTGTATTGCAGTCGTTATTGTGTCCCTGGTCGTATTGCTTCGCCGGGCAATACTACTAGGTGACCTACTTACAGTACCCTATGTATATTTGTTTTATTAGGCCGTTTGCATCTAGGGAGGCTAAGAATACTCGGGTTTTCAAGTTTGTAAGTTTCGCTCTGTCGCCTGTATTTCATTATACGCGGTAAGGACCAGCAAAGTAGAGATGACTGAAATTTTATCGTCTGGTGTGCCATGCGTAAGTCATGCAATTACAGCGGGACATAGACGACCATAGGTCTATTTACTCGTACCTAATAAATAACTAAAACAGTTATTAAACGCGCTTATATTTCGGCTTAAAGAAATGTATATTTAGTGGCATTTAGCTATTTTCGATGAAGCAACCGTCGCCGCCGCTGCTTAATTACTTTCTCAAAAAAACTGTCCTTGATCACCTTTCTTTTGTGAATACCTATAGTTTTTCTGTTTTCCATGCCACTTTTACATTGCAAACAGGTATCCCTTCAAATCTCATGTGTAATGACCCTAATAATTGCACATAGCGCTAAATGCGTCAATCGACAAATCAGTGTTCCTAAATGGCTCCAAGGACCATATCGTTTATTCAGTCATTGAGATCAATGAATTAAGTGGACAATGAATTTGAATCTGCGTCCGCGGTTGGTCGAGTGATTTGCGCACGCTGTGCTAATCAAGCACTAAATAGGGTCTTATTGCCTTTTGCTGAACACTTGCCTCAAAGGAACCAGCATTAGTTTGATCTCAGTTTAGGTAAAATTATTAAGGTTCTCGAGGTTGTACGTTAATTGGTTGTTCGCGGCGATGATTGTTATCGATGTGAAAATCTGTTCAGTTTATTTTCTCGAGCCGCAGTGTCAAAGTGAGTTGCATGCGCTTTACTTGTGCCTATTGAGCTAATGCCTAAAACACCTAATTGAAAAAAAGTGATTTGTTCAGTGATCAATTATCGAGCAATTCTTTAGGATAGTGTTGTGCCACCTGGCAGTTGTCGTGATGTGATCTACCTTCTACCTAGGTTCTCGTGCATATATTAGGCAAATTGGAAATTGGGTAATCATGACGACTTATGGACGGTGGACGCTGTATGATGGCGGATTGGAGAACGTACAGGTAAGTCATAAAGTAGCCTACGTAATTAGCATAGCTAACTTAATTATAAAACCATTGGGGAAATAGCCGCCTTGTTTGGAAGACAGCTGTACCTACATTCTTGGGAAGACATGTGAGTACCTAATCCTGTTTCTTAAATGATACCATCAAACATGGCCAAACATTGGGTATTTGGTGACAAACTTTAGCTAATCATAGTGAGATCGATCAACCTGCACATTAACATAATCCAAGAACATTTGCAACTTTAGGGGTGTCGCATGGTCAATGGGAGCTAGCGAGAGTACACCCACCCGTGGCCGTGTACCGTATTGTCGTCGCAGGCAACGGGTCCACCAGGCGGCGCCACTCATGCGCGGGTCCTGTGTCGGTATGAAAGACTTGTCAAAGTGACGTTTGAAATGTTCCCGCAGGACCCACGTTCCACTAGCGCCCCTAGCGGTGAATCGACTCGCGGTAATCCTCATTGGCCATGCATATAACTTATTAGTTGTGTCGTAATCCTACTCAACTCGTAATCACACGTTGGAAATACTTACCTATGCTTTGTTACCTACTGTAGTGCGATAAAGGAAATAAGTAGTTAACATTACTGTGTCCGACAAGTTACGTTAATATCAGTGATATAGTTAATAAAGTGATAATAGGTACATACCTACCGTCGTAACTTTTTTGTCATTGCAGTTAATGATTGGTCATTCATAGATTAATTTTATTTATTTAAATATCATTTATCAGAACACGGTATATAGTATATACCGTGTTCTGCAATGAATAAATTAGCTGCACCAGAATTAATTAAAAGTATCACATGCACCCTGAATACCTATAGTAATTAATTATAAACATTGTAAGACTTGTTTATTAGGTACTAACACGTAAGGTACAATTATATTATAATTGATATACTTATATAATAAAGTTAACAAACACAATTTTTTTATACATATCTAATTGTACAGTCGCCATCAGATATATAGGAGCGTCCGAGGCGTTCAAAATATCTGAACAAGCACTCTAACGTCTTGTCAATAGAGGCGTGTTCAGATATTTTTGACCACTTCCGACGGTCCGATATATCTGATGGCGACTGTACACAAATGGTAAAGCGGTAAGGCGTGTGACTTTCAATCCGAAGGTCGCGAGTCAAATCCCGCCGGCTCGTAGTAATGAGTTTTTTGGAACTTATGTAGTCGTTCTAAATTGCATGGACAGTTTATGAATGAATTCATTCATAAATTGCCCAGCATGAATGAATTTAAATTTAATTTTTGAACGCAACACTAGCTCTAAATTACTTTCCTCCTACCATGGAAATAAACGCATAAACGCGTTGGGTCCATTTTGTGATGCACACACATCCTAATCCTTGTTTGTCTTTTTCTTTTGTTTCTTATGTTGTTTCCTGTGATGTCACAAATATATGTGTTTCATTCATTTCATTCATAACAACATGCTTTAGCTGTGTAAATGACGTTATTCAATTTTTACAAATATTTTAAGACATAGAGAGACGTAGAAAATAAAATTTATGAAACTATACATTCTATTAAAGAAATGGCCCTAAATACGGAATCTAATTAATATTTCATATTTCCATCGGTTTACTAAAGTTGCATCCATACAGGTAAATATTTTTATCATCAGGTAAACGAATGTAAACTACAAGCCTCGTTTGCACTCAATGCCAGACAGCATAAACTTGTGACCTCAATATTTTCGTCCGGGTCCATAAAGTTCAGGAACAATAACCCGTCGATTGCAAGCAAATGCACACGGAACCTTGGCAAGATGTTAACATGACTAAGTGTTACTCACCGCACTCACCGCTCGCAGCATCTTTAGGTATTCGTCATTTATCCTGTATTGTTCTGACAAAATCATGCTTTTTTATGACATAACGGTTGCAAACAAGCATACGGCCCGTGAGATGGTTAGCGGACACTCACCTGTAAATGCCAGTAGTATCACGAACGCGTTGACGACCCCTTAAATATACCAAGGTAGATAAGTGTACAAGTTAGGTTAAGGCCCCTTTTTAATAACATTGATGTAAAATTATGGTTTCATTTTGAAAATTGGAATTATAAGGCTACTTTGTTCGTGAACAAGTCTTAGAACGTTTTTTCGGGCTCTTTATGAGTTTTATGACGTTACTTTGACATACTACATACGAGTATGTACATAGATTCCATTTTTAAGCAAAGACGTCTGCGAACGATACCAAATTTCTCAGATCAGATCAGATACCAAATTGAGGACCACGGGTGTGCTCTCGGTAGCTCAGTTGGCAGAGCGGTGGGCTGAGGTCATGAATTTTTCCAGTTTTGCCAAAGCAAACGAGCATCAGCAGTAAGTTCTTTTAAAAGAAGATGAATGAATGTAGGTACCTACATACCAATTTATGACAAAGTAGGGCTCTGATTCGCATGTCTTCGAACTTCGAACCAAATACCACATTACTAGGTACTTACCTCAAGATCCAGAATACTACATGTAACCAAAGTTCATACTTACACTGGTCATTGTGAGGCGAGGCTATGGGTAGCTGTATCAGTACCTAACTTATATCATGTTACATTACACACTGCTCGTTTTACACGTAGGCATATTTTGTTTTATCAGTTGTCTTTGTTTGACTTTATTATGCACATATAGGAATTGAGGTTCAGTGGTATACACGTGGTACTCACGTTTTGATACTTGGGCAATTTACTACAATGTCCAGGCTATATTTCGATCAAAATGTGCCTTCTGTGTTGACCATGAAGTCATCAAACATTTCTAGGATTACCGGCCAGATACTTTCGGGCAATCCGTCAGATCTCGATCGTGGGATCTCCATACATTTATCGGCAGATCCAGCAGTTCTGCCCGAACGTAGATAGATGGCCAGCTTATAGTATCAGATGACGCCTGACGACGACTACACACTATAGTGTAAAAATATTATAATAATGGGATTTGAAAATACAAAAACATCTATGCAGGATATGAATGTGTTGCGTCCAAACCGTTTTGGCGGACGCAACATTACAAAAGGAAGAAATTCACACAATCATGATAGTTCATTACAATGACATTAGACATGATTGCGATTTTCGCACTGCCGATCGTTGAAAAGCATTTTTTCAATATTCAGTCTGTGAACTATAACTAAACGATTTTAGGTAACTTCGGTAACGGGAGGGTAAGGATAATAGCCATACTTTATGTTCGTACTTACTGCCTTAATGTACTTGTAGGGGTACCTAGTGCACCTACTGCAATTCTCAAATTCATTAATGAACATAGTCTCTGCCCACACGGCAGCTGACGTAATCTGGAGCGGTGAATGTAGCCGAGAGGAAAAGTGGGCGCTACTGAATGCGCCGGCAGCCTTGCGCCTACGCAGTGCACCCTCGTTCATTCATTAATATTGTAACTATGTGCATAGAGCCGACGTTCACTGTTTGAATTGACACAACATTCACAAGTTAAGGAAAAACAATCTCAGATCAAACCTACTGTTTTTTAATGATGCCACGAATATTCGGCAAGTTCGACCTTTCAGCCACCTAGAGTAGAGATATTCGGCTGAGAGCGCGAGCGCCGTCATTTTCGCTGAGTGAGTACGATACGTGGCCGAATATTTTGAATTCGCTATTCGGTTAAAATCATTGTTCCTAGGTATTCGTGACTAGGTACCTAGTGACGGGTAGGACATAATTTTAAAATGAGTTCAAGTATCATATTTTCTGAAATGAGGTGGTACAATACCATTCCGCATTTGAGGTGAGGTACTCATAAATTGCCTGAAGACGAAAGTCTTCGATCAGTGTGTGTTGCCAGTGATGACATACGGTACTGAAACGTGGTCGCTTACAATGGGCCTCATAAGAAGGCTCAAAAAGTCACCCAAAGGGCGATGGAGAGAGCTATGCTAGGAGTCTCTCTGCGAGATCGTATCAGAAATGAGACCATCCGCAGCAGAACCAAAGTAACCGATATAGCTCTCCGAATCGCTAAACTTAAGTGGCAGTGGGCGGGGCACATTGCACGTAGAACCGATGGCCGTTGGGGCGGAAAGGTTCTCGAGTGGCGACCGCGTACCGGAAGGCGCAGCGTGGGTAGGCCCCCCGCAAGGTGGACTGATGACCTGGTGAAGGTCGCAGGAGTCCGCTGGATGCGGGTGGCGCAGGACCGGTCATTGTGGAAATCTTTGGGGGAGGCCTATGTCCAGCAGTGGACGTCTTTCGGCTGAAATGATGATGATGATGATGACTCATAAATTTGCAGCATTACTACATCGACTTATCAGCAACAAAAATAGTTAAGTTTTGCAAACGACAAATTTTGAGCCGCGTGACAAATAAGAGCTATGGGACAAATTTAAGCTGTGACACAATTTTGAGGCGTGACATATTTTGAGGTATATGACAAAATGAGGTATTTATTATTGAGGCGTGTGATAAATTTTGAGGTGCATGAAAAATTGAGGTGTGGGACAAAATTTTTGAAGTACTTATTACATTTTCGCGGTGTGACGTACTGTGAGAAACGAGGAAAATGAGTGGTACAAATGAGGTGCCTCACGTCACGAGTGAGTACGTGACATTTCTAAATTATTTTATTTCCCGAGATCGTTGCTAACTTTTCCGAAACAGGTGTCATTCTATGTCTATATACCTACCTAGGTACATTTATTCTAGCTGTGCCGTCAGTCAAGGGACGATAGTAGGTACTTAACACTGTTTTTTACATGTAATCTAACACTTTTATACTCATAGCATGCTTTGCCAATGTTTCAAAATCTAATTTGTCTTGGCTGCCGGCGACGTATAATATGAAATTATGAATCGACATACAACGTTCGGGGGTATGTCCGTCTCGCTCCTGCCAGAGTAATGGTAGAAGCGAGACATAGGTACTCATACTTTCGAGTGCCGCAGTCGCTATCGAATTGCGTGCAACTCGTTGTAAGCACACAGCACCTCGCAATGTCAAGTGGAAGTTAGTAGAGACATTTTTATGCAATGAAGGTGGCAAAAAGCCACCGCCGGCACTATAAAAATGGGGTTGCTGTTTATATTACCGTGCACTTTGAAGGACTATTTAAAAGCTTATTTGGATATAGTTTTTAAAACAATTGTGAAAAGCAGACGGTTGCAAAATTCGGTCATAAAGTTAATTTCCGAAGTGCGCGTAACTTAAGTTCCCGATGTAGAGTTTATTTTCTTGATTGTATAGTTTTAGTCAGCAATTTGATAGGTAACTATAGTCAAACCCATAAAACAGAGACTGTTTTGTGGTCTAACCACGTCATCTCTTTCGAGCAAATGAACAGAAGGCCTAGTATAAAAATTGTACGACACTAACTCCTCGACCGCGTTAGCGTATCGGGAGTTCAAATTATGTTTGCCGTTTATTTAATCATCCGGCAACTTTCATATTTTGACCCCTCGATACGCTAACGCGGTCGAGGAATTAATGTCGTACAACTTTTATACTAGGCCTTCTGTCAAACTTCAAGGTGGTATTTTAATCTTTAAAAAGCGTTAAAGCTTCAAACCTCTATAAAATTATGACGTTTTAACACTGTCGCATGCTGTGCTATCAAAATCCAAGGAAACTTAGCATAGACGAGACGGACTCTATTACCTGACTTACCTGTCTACATACATCGTGTACGGCTTTGCTCGTCGTGTTTGTACAGGTATTAATCATTCGCCACAAAACTAGCGACCAATCGTTCGATAGAGTTTGACAATGAAAATAGAGAGATTAACAATTAAAATTGCTTAACTAACTGCGATACCGCTGATATGATACGATACTTAATGCACAAAATTGTAAGACTTCGTTACATAGTCTTTGTTTGTATGTTTATTAGTGTGGGTCTTGGAAGCTCAATGAAATGAGTACCAATTCGTCAATCGATTGCCCTCTATGCATACTGACCAATTAAAAAAACCGGCCAAGTGCGAGTCGGACTTGCGCACCGCGGGTTCAGTATTAATTTTATGTTGCAACTACACCTAGAAGTAGAAAACGTCACAATCACAATCTTCATTAGTGCAACTCTAAAACTACCAACGACCAATTCGCGTATTTGACGCGGTTTGTCAGAACAAACCAAATGGCACAGTAGATTTAAAAAAAAAACTCTACATTTCTCCCTTTTTTCGGACTATGCACGAATGAAAACAGATCCTGGTCAAACTATATGCGCAAATAAGAACGTAAAGGTATAATATTCAAGGTAAACAATTTTAACTCACAAATCCCAATGATACAAGTAAAATAGTATTAAATAGGTACGAGGAACTCACAACATAAAACCTAATTGAAAATACTGGTAAGATAAATAAATAGTAGGAATTATGAGGGTCTGGGTCGAAAATAACCCGCACTTAGAGGAACCATCAATCATTTAATGTAGTGGTGCTTTATTTTGGGCTTGTAAATATTTATTTGGTTAGGTATATTTGCCCGCTCTTTTTTAGGTATATATATATATATATGTAGTCATTTTGTTAGGCTAGTTATTTAAGTAAGCAGTATTTCAAGTAGATTACCCGTTTCTTAAATTAATCTATCTCGATCTTCAGTTAGAAAGAGGGATTTGTTTAAAGTAATGCCTTATTTACTGGCTATAAGAATAACGAGATTTGATCACTCTAATGCATGTAATTTTTTTACAATTGGCATTCTTAGGTCGCATGTTGGCATTTTTCCAAAAAAGACTAAAAACTCGAATATCTCGAAAACCGTTGACTTTTGACCCCTGGTAGGCCAAAAACATTGCAATTAAACATTTAAAACTTTCGCGATTTGAACACATATTTAAACATAATTATTAAACGGGTCTAACGCGAATTAACTTGTTTACCTTATTTACCGACGTTTCGACACAGGTTTCACTGGTCATGGTCGCGGCTGGCTGATGTCCCAGCAAAATGTCAAAACAGAGATTTGTGTAACTACCCAACGAAAAGTCTATGTAGAAATTTGGGGTAAACACACAATTTTTAAACTACCGACAAAACATGTTAATTATTGTCAATAGTCCGACACACGACACTCACAATATCCGACACTCATAATATATAAAGATGTTCCGATTGTTGATAATCCGCGATCGCCGAACATCTTCTTACATCTGGCGTAAATCACTGGATTGAACTCCATAAACCAAAAATTGTCTCCACTGAACGCCATTATTATCCTCGAGTAGTTCGAGAGGCAATTGAAATCAAGAAACACCCTAGAAATATACGTAACTTATAATATGTATATATTGTATATACGTAACTACTCTATTTCGTGCGCGAGATACCTAATACTGTCGCTGCAACAGGAAAGGGCATAATAATATAAGTCAAAATCGTATGCGATACGTTTGTCATTGTCATTAAATATAATCTCAGGTGAATATTGAGTAGTATTATAAATTGAAAGAAAGAAGAGAGCGCTGGCATCGAGTCAGCAATCTCCTGTTTTCGCGGCATCCCATACTGCCGCGTTTTCCCTCCCACCGCAGTCCTCCACGTGGCATCACAAGTGGGCTACGTAAAGCCCACTTGGAGCGCCCACCACGGGTAGCCGGCAGCCCAGAAACTGGCTAGCCCTGGGTGCCTCTAAGCTTCTTCGTGGATGACCAATCCACGGTTACTAAGCCCCCCACCACGGCAAGGTGAGCACCCTGAGAAGGGCGCGGCAGACGCCCTAACCACTAGGCCATCCGATTAATTTATATCATATATTAGTTGGGTGGCCTAGTGGATAGGGCGTTTATATTATCACAATTACCATAAAATAACTAATTTATGAAGATAGCGTCAATATTACATTTTCGTTTATAAATAAAAACCCTTTTAAATGATATCCCACATGACACATATGACTTATAAATATTTTTTAATTTTTTTGACCCCTATTTTATCGGGCATTTTACATTGAAAATAAATGAAAATACACTATAATTATAAATATTATAATCCTCTTTCAATATGTATGGGTTAACCTGAACAACAAAAAGACAGACAGACTGAGTCGAACGCACCATAAGGGTTCCTTTTTTACCATTTTGGTGCAGAACCCTAAAATTAAGAACAGTCAAGTGTAAAAATATTGGTGCATGTACCTTACTCAAGAATATGCCCTTATAGTTCTTATTTATGTCGGCTGGTTAAGCTCGTAGGACATATATTTTAGTAAGTTAATATTTTTTTCCCTCACTAGGAAAGCGATGTTTTATCCTTTAAGACTAGTGTGGAAAAACGCATTTTATCCACAAGTGGCGGAAGTAATTTGACCTTGCTCTAATTCCTTTCACTTACCACTCGTCCAGTATAAGTGAATTATATATATGGCCATAGTAAATACGCGCAATCGGAGGTCACACGTTAAATTGGTTAAGCTCAAGTCTTATCCCGCACTTGGTAAGCTGTTGGCAATATCTAACTACCAGACCAGGATCGTACTCTAGACAAATTTTGAAATTGAAGGGGAAAAATGTTGCATTACACTCGGCGGTAAAGTTTGTTCAACTCTCGTGCCTTGAGACCCTCGTAAAGCTCAAGATTCCAGTTATTGAACCGCTCGCTACGCTCGTGGCTCAATTTTGGAATCTTTCGCTTGCTCGAGTCTCAATATAAGCCCGAGAGTTAAATAACAACTTTGCCCCCTTGTATAATAAATAACTATTAAAACTAAACTTTTGGTAAAATGGAATCAGAGCTTTTCTCGATAAGTGCAAAAAATGTACCTAATGATAAGGTGATTTTGGTTTTTTAAGGTAGGTGTTACAGACTTAAGTATTGTGTTAATATGTTCACTTAATTAGACTGACTCTACTACAGAAAAAACGCATATTTAGGTTTAATTTATGGCCTAAAAAATTTTTCTAATTAAGTATGTGATTGTTAATTTTAATATTAATAATTGAATTAGTACCTGACATATTTCTATTTTTGTATAAGTAATTCGTGTAATTTTTACTGTAATTAACGTTTGACATGTGTTTGATTACTAGATTTTTTAAAGAATTTAAAAACAAAACCTAAAATTCTTATATAATTTACTAGAATTTGTATTCTCATCTTACTTATTTTAAAATAAATTATAATAAAAACATTTTACAAATAATTACCTATTAAATAAAGACTCAATTACCTAGGTACAATAAAATAAGCAACGGCAAAAGGAAGGCAAACCAAACTGCTTACAAATCCTGAGAAAACATCTCGGAAATTCTGCGAGAAAAATTCTCAAAGCATATTTTTATTAATGAACTTTGTTAGAGAATCTGAGTTCATTTCAGTTTTATTTTGCACTCAAATGCACTGAAAGGAAACTAATTACGAAAATTCCTTCGATGCGTGGTGTATTGCGTTCTGTCCCGGTAATTGTTACTCGCACAACGCGCCTATTGTCGTCGGATTCCATAATATTTGTTCAGGTGCCGCGAGGTGAGTTGACCTGTGTAAAGTGTGTAATGAATGAGAAACACTATGGGCCAGTGCGCATGTACACGCTCGCTCGATAGCCGCACTACGTGCCTACTCCGCACGTGGCATGTGACCAGGGTGAGAACGTCAGGGAGGCTGTGTCGAGCCGGGCTCCGTGCGTGGGGTAGAAGCGGCAGAGCTGCGCGCGGCTCATCGCGTCAGTCGTACGCTACCGCCTATCGAAGCGGGCGCCTACACGACTGTGCGCATTTTTACACGCTCGGAATTTTCGATTTTTGTATCAACACAACAGTGCTTCCGTTTTAATTTTATACAGGATTTACAAGGATTACGAGTGGAATAGATGCTTGAGAATTTTTGAATGGTGAAAATTTTTCGGAAAAGTGTTTTTCTTGTTTGTGGCGGGCGGGTGGAGAGGGCGCGAGCCCGGAGTGCCTGGTCGGTGGATGGTGCGGCGCGCGCGGGCGCCGGGGCGCGGCCGGCGGCGCCGCTAGCAAAATGTCGATACCCCTAGGCCGGGAGACTGTGCTCCCCACTCAGGTGAGTTGGTTGCCGAGTTGCCGACTTGAGGGTGGCCGTCGAATGTCGCGAACATGATCAAACAAGTGATCGCGAACTTCGATTTGGGTTTACACTCCACCTAATTAAGCACCTATTGGAACTTGTTTATGGGTAATAATAATAAGTATATACTTAGGTACCTATACTACACACTTATTCATTGATGACGAGTAATTTAAATTATACACAATAATTATGTTTAGTATTCTTTTTTTAGGTTTAACCTGAAATAATCCGTTCATGTAATTAAAGGCTTTATGTAAGTTCTACTCTTAGGTATTTAATTAGCCGTTGGATCTCCTGAAGTAAATATATAATAATGTATTAAAATAAACATCTAAATCGAACAGATGATTCTGGATTAGCAATAAATATCTACTTGCAGTTTTTGAAGCTCTTCGACTTTTTTATCTTTACACAAACTTTGGCTAGGCACTTTTGGAAAGTGGCGTAGTTATATACTTTAGGCAAAGATAAGAAATTTTCCAAATTACCAATTAGTCATTAGGTACGTGTCATATATTATTTTAAATCCTTACATGTAGTAAACACCTGCGTCCTCGCCTGTCTCTGTTATCGTTCGATAGTGGACGGAGTGGTCGGAGATAACGCTGTTATTTTTAACTAGCTTTTCCCACGAGTTTCCCTGCGTTTACTTATTATGAAACCGTATTTATTATCGGTTTGCAGTTTTGTACTTTCTTCCTACGTATAGATACTATAGATAGGAACTACTTACACGCTCGAAACTGGTTTAGAAAATGGTATCCGTCTAATTACATTTTAGATGTACCTAGGAAGATATTAATTTGTAACAGGTAATTGAAACCCTTAACGGCCTTAATTCGCACTAAGCAGGCGTGGTGGGAAAACGGTGTTTAGAAGAAGTACCTATTTACTAATGGCGGGGAGTTCATAAAACTCGATTCCTGCCGGTTTGCCTTTGTCTGAGCCAATCTAGCACATTCTTTCTTTAAGACTCAAAAATAAAGCAGGCCGAATCAGCTCCGGCTTGCCGAAAGAACATTTTGACGCTCCGCCACCTAGGTTGTGAAAGATTTGGGTTTAGAATTTTTAAGACCAACAACACCATATTTATTAACAAAGTTAACACTGTGTTAATACGCTACTTTGATCACTTAACTATCCCTTTATTAGTTCAACAAGGGAATTACTCGACAGTAGTAACTTGAACATATAGTGTTATTATTAACTTAACCATTAGGTCTGTAGAGATCATCTGTACTTTACAAGATAAGAAAACAGTTAATAAATAAGTAATTATTACACAAGGGAGCAAAAGCTGTTGTTTATCTCGAGCGCATAGGTATGGGTAAGTATTTCAATACATAACCATACCTAAGCTCTCAGGTTTCAACCTGAGCACGCCAACATTTCCAAAATATTGAATCCGGAGGGTTCCGATAGTTTTTAAGCGACAAACAAACTTTGCTGCCAAGTGTAGCGCAAGAATCTTACCGCACCGCGAGGAAAATGCAAGTCTTTACTTTTACGAAAGCTGAAACCCGAGGGGTACATTTATGACAAAAAAAAAATTGAAATCTTCTTGGGGGATCTTTTGTTCAGCATTGGACGTCTTTCGGCTAAAATTTTGATTACAATTTGGAAATAAAGTCACATATTCACTTCTTCATTTATTAATAAATATAAGTACCTGCACCTGCAATAGTATTTTTGGATATGAAGTCTGCAAAAATATGTGACACGCTTTTATGGCTGTACAAATAAGGTTTTGCCAGATATGTTTTCGGCCTTCATGGCGATGGCGGAAGATACTATTGTGGGTGACTGTACGTCGTCTTAAAAATCTAGTACTTACACAAGTATATTAGGTATCAAGTAATATCAAAATATGATAACTTTACTGATTGATAGGTGCACAATTGCACATAACGCCCTCAACCATCAGATGATCACGCTCATTCCACGTCTTATCAGAGACTTCGAGAAATTATCGCAATCAATAAGGTTATCGAACATCATTTGCATAAGTAAAATGTTTGTAAGAATCTAATTAATATCAATAATGTATATAATATCATATCACTATGATAAGGTGGAATGAATCGTCTTCTTAACTAACTAAAGTTATATTATAAATCAACTTAGGAAAGCTCAAAACGATTTTTATTAAGTATTTGGCTGTCAAAGCACTATACCTACGGCATACGAGTATTATCTTAAATCCACCTCTTGCATATAAGTTTATATTATACCAGTATAAAAATGATTAAATTCGAAAAAAAAAGGAATCTTTAATTCGTTTGAATGAGTATTATATAATAATTTATATTCCCACATATCATTAGCCCTATATAATGCGTTAAAAAACCGCATATAAAGACCCCCATAATAATAAACTATTTCAACCGACTTCAATATTTCTAAATGAGGAGGTTCTCAATTCGTCTGTTTTTTTTTAACGGATGTTCACTCATAACTCCGTCATTACTGAACCGATTTAATTTTTTTTTTGTTTTCTGAAAGTAGATAGTTCCAGGTTGGTCCCGTTTTTTTCAAAATCCATTTCTGATGATGGAATCCATGAGGAACTGAGGGAACTCCTCAAATTTGAAAGGCACATGCATGCTGATTTGGGTGATTTCTTAAGAAACTCGAGCATTTCTTTACGAAAATCATGAATTTGGTGTAGTGGATCTGATGATAAAGACCAGGGATGGCAAAGTGGAACTGCTTGGTAATTCCCAGCTCTATCATCCGATCCGATTTCAGACATTCATCTTTTCTTTGTAAAGAAATACCTTCAAGATAGTCCTATTTGATTATAGTTCTATTTTGATGATGGGCTTCATGAGGGATTGAGAGAACTCCTCAAATTTTAACGGCACATGCATTCTGATTTGAGGGTTTTGCTTAAGTAACTAAAACATTGTTTTGTGGGAGCCAACATTTGATGAAGTGGACCTGATGATGAAGACCAGGGATGGCAAAGTGGAACTGGTCAATAAACCTAGCTCTACTTATTATCCTAGTTGTGACATTCATCTTTTTGATTTGATTTATATTCTGATGATGAAGTTCTAGAAGAATTCAGAGAACTCCTCAAATTTGAACGGCACGTTCATTGTGATTAGAGGGTGTTCATAATTACCTTAGGTATTTTCTTACTGTGGCCATCATTTTGCTGGAGTGGACCTGATGTTGATAATCAGGGATGGCATAATGAAACTGCTTGATAATTTACAGTCTGTCATCCAATTTAACACATTGTTATTTTGTTTGTTTTAAAGGTCTACAAGGGAGTTCCGTTTGATTATACTTCACATGTAATGATGGAAGCCCTGGGGCATTAAGAAAGCTCCTCAATTTTCAATCGTACACGTGCGGTGTATTGGATATTTGTGAAGTAAACTGGCTAACTCAAACAAATTCAAAATTTCACTTTTACCGGGAACCAAATGAAGTCCGTTTTTTTTCTTAAAAATTATTTTCTACTTCAGCACTTCTATCTGTCAATGAGGACTACCGTATTTTTGCTCACCAGGCGGCGCCGCTCATGCATGCGTGAGTCCTTGTCAAGCGCCATTAGTATGAGTTTGAATGGCGCGAAACCGATTATTTTTCATTAATTTCCATGTTAAAAGAGGTACATTAGTGTCTGACTATTTTTCAGTGATGTGTAGATTCTGTGTTGTAGAGGTGTAATACATTTTTGTGTGATAATATATGATAAAACTGTTAATTCCTATTCGCGCTATTACAACGAAATATACTTCATTAATAGTTTAACCTGGTCAAAATCAACATTCGACAAATTACCTAGTTCTGCGTCCAGTGTTATGATTGAATATCCTGAATACCTTATGTTCAGTGTGCATGCCAGTGTAACCTAGTTTGAATAACATCCTTTGTGCACTATAGTCAAGTTAGCTCAAGAAAGTGATCGAGATTTATATGGACATACTGCACAGGTTCTAAAGATAGGAAAAACAATTTATAATCCTCCAAACGTTTTCCCAGCTTTTATGACAACACCAGAAATCGTTCTAGAGTTTGCCCAATTCTTAACACGGCTCAGGGAATTCAGGGATCCTATTGTAACATAGTAACTTTTACATACGACAGAACAATAGATTCAATACGGCGTCAGCGTAATTTTCAAAGGCAGATATGGAAGGTTTCTATAGGTACTAGGCTGTCTAAATATAGCTCACAAAACAATTTACCGACATTAAAATCGATGCCTGCTACTCTTTTGCTCGGTATAAAACATCAGCGGAGAGGTTTCAATGCCAGGCTACTTTAATAGGTATACTTCACAAAAGTGTGTACCTATCTACACTAACGCCTCTCATTCTTTGATCGGGCATCAAGCATCACATACATATCGATATCATCAGGCATGGTTGTTTTTAATGCTACGCTGATAAACTAAAATCGATACCTTAAACTCTTAGGTAGGTACAAAAGTAGATCAATCATTTAAAAAAAATATCTCTTGTGGTCTAAACGCACGGCCACCCATTTATTTTCATACAAAATGTATGGAAAGAGGGCCTTCGTGGCAAAGACGCAACCGCAGAAATATTATCATGAAAGGTTTCAATGCTTAGATTATTTTAATATAGTTCACAAAAGTCACAAAACCATTTAGTGACACCAGAATCGATAGGTACCTGATTAAATATAAAACATTAGGTGTACCTATTTAAGGTCTCCATGCTAGGTTGCCTAAATATAGTCACCGACAAAATCGATACCTGCACTCCTTGATCTAGTATAAAACATCGGATATCAAAGGTTCCAATGCTAGGCTGTTTAAATATAGTCTCGGTTAGGTTCGGGGCGCGAAGTTCAAGGCTCTATTGATCCACCGCCGGCTGCAAGGTTCTCGCCGTTTCCTTCACTGTTACTGTTCCGCGTTTATATTTGGCTAATGCTGGCACATGATTTAAAAATCGGAGGTAATAGTGGCCGAACAGTAGGGGTCGGAAGCGGTTTTTACCATTTATGAACTATTCTCCTGTTTTTAAGTTTAAAACAGGAGTTTAGATGTCACAAGTGATTTAAATCGCAAATAAATACCGGTAGCACATGCTGGAAAGTATAAGCAAAATAAAAAATAAAAATTAGAGATATCTAACCAAGGCAGGAGGGCAAATATGGCTGTTTTGAAGAATGCGCTTTTTAATTTTTCATCACACTTGCTCGTAATAGATGTCATTACACGCAGGCGATGCGTTCTGAAAACCCTTATTTCAAATAGAAAAAGCTGCAAATAGGCGGAACCGGCTCGGGTTTACCGCTCTTAAAACACATGAGGCTAAAAAATAACGAAAAAATGGTAATCTTCTATACAAAAGTCATAATTATGACGCTAGCAAAGAGCGGGACTGAAAAACCTACATACTTTTGCTTTATCAACCTCTTGTCTTACTAATAAGCTTATGATGGATTATATTAGGTAAATGAATAAGTACTATACTAGTACCTATACTACAAAGACATTTGATAATAGACAGCTCTATTGACATTGACGTTCCACAACTTACACAATATTTTGAAGTAATTTCGTTAACTATCTCGTCAACGCTTGCGTTATATGCTATATCGCACCATAATGTGACAATTACGGAACCATTTATAACCTGACAAATATCTATTTTAACTATAAAACTCGACAAATATCGTTGTCTCCCGTCATACGTAGACAGTATAGGTCTTCTGGAAAAAATTCTGAAACTATCTGCACCTGATGAGTACTGCGGTAGACGGAGGCGACCGCCCCTGCTGGCCGAGGCCCACGCGCGCACTCGCTTGCGCCTGCACTCCCCCCTTATGCGTGCGGCCACGCTCGTCAACTCCTTACTCGACGCGCTGCCCGACTGTGATCTTTTTACGACAGCGATAGCGAGGCTGATGTCAGAATGGAAGGGGGTACTTGAAAAGGAGCAAGTAAAAAACCTCATAGATTAAGGCTAGTTTAAGGTAGTTAGTAAGTAGTTAAGTCTGAATCTTGTAACGCCTTGGTTTTACTGTAATGTTACATCAATATGATTCTAATAAATAAATACTTAATGCCGACAAATCGGTCTCACTTTATCGGTGATTACGTAAACGTTGACGTAATAATCTGTAACTATTATAATAGTTCCTACAATATATGTGGCCGTGATAAATTGTGTATCGTGCCATTCGCTGGAAATATACCTTAACTGAAAGGAAATACATTTATTAGCGTCTAAAAATAATAGTGAAACCTATTAAACATAAGAAGTTGATAATTAGAAATTTGCTGCCAGGAAAGGGAAATATTTTAACCATACGTATACATTCCTAAGACAAAAAGAAGCAAAAAGGCGAAGTAAAAAAAGTTATTTAACTCCTGTCAGTTAAATATGACCAGCTAGTCTATGATGGTCGGGTTTTTATCGTTTACCGACATTGCTGTCCGGTTTTAACAAGTATGTATGTGCGAAAGTGACGCATAGCGTGATAAGCGATAAAATGGCAACCATGCTAACCCTGCAGCTAGTCTATGATGGTCGGATTTTTATCGTTTACCGACGTTGGTGTCACGTTCTAACAAGTATGTATGTGCGAAAGTGACGCATAGCGTGATAAGCGATAAAATGGCAACCATGCTAACCCTGCAAACTAGGACAAAATACGTTAAAAATTTAGTAACGATGAAAAAAAGTTTTCACAAAAAATTATCTTTGAAACTACACAGAAGGCAGAAAACTATATAGGTGCGAAATTTTGGTATTAATATGTGATCAGGATGTGCTGTTAAATTTTTTCCCTTTCCTCGCGGGTACCTTGTACCTATAGGTAATGTAAAGACTTGCCCAAAAACAGTTGTAGAGTAGATGTTTCCATATCTGCTACGAATCTTTTGTTTTTGCACAGTAGCATTGCTAGTATTCTGCATCTCTGATTCTCAATACGTATTTATTTTAATACTTAAGTATTTTAAATTTAATGAACGTTGCAGCTCACAACACACATTACACTATTACGTAATCCCCAACCACGTGCATTTTGATTAACTCATTAAGAGCTAACATTTACATTATGATTTTGCACAAGCGTAATTTTAACTCTGGCGATGATTAAACATCTTTCTAATTACACAGTTAATTAACTCCATATAATCTGACAGAATCCGTAGGCTACTTAATGTTGGCGGAATCACACGATACAACGCGACGCAAGACGCAACGCCTATTAAGTTGCCACACATTATAAACAACACTATTCGATTTTTTGTATTTTTTTACAATCATTTATGTACAAAAAGATAGTAATAAAAAGGAAAATAATATTAAAAATTATACAACAACAACGAGCCGTTAGTGCAAGGAATTGCAGGACGGGTTGGGTATTTAGGGCTGCACCATCGTTCAAGCCAAAGAAAGTTTTGGAATTATTTGAAATTGTATCTCCTTCTCCACCGCACTTGCCTGTTCTCGCAAAAGAGACGCTGATATTTAATTTCGATTTTAGGTATGATGTTACCGGTAGACCCGCTGTCAACATCTACGTTGTCGATTACGGATAAAAAGTTCAAAAACCCCGGACGTATCGGTAGAACGCTTTTTTCACGAACTCAATAATTAATTAATTTGAAATCCAAAAATATATTGGTTTAATAAATAAATAAATAAATATAAGTATTATTTATTTATTTATTTATTAAGGGATGCTTAAATATAAACCCCACTTCGGGCTTTCCCTGCACGAAATTAAACTATGCCAATTCGGGGAAATACAGACGTAAGGCATATCGGGATGTGTCACAGGCGAGACGACATATGTGACATACATCTGCCGACCCTTAGATATAAAATAAATATGCAAAACATGACATCTATGTCTTCATCGCTTCAAAAAGAAGTATCCAGAATGATGCGCCGACGACGCTAATATTGACACACTAACGTCCTAATCTAGGATAGCTGCAACATATCGGGATGAGTCACAGACGACATATGGTAATATAAGCTCCATCTGCCGAGCCTTAAATATAAAATAATATCTAAATAAAACTGGCTTAATAAATGACATCTAAGTATGCCTCAAAAACTTGTATCTCAGTAAGATGCGCCGGCGACGCTATTGACACACTAACGTTCTAATCTAGGATGGCTGCTACATCGCGACGGGTCACAGACGACATATGTCCCATCTGCTGAGGTTATTTTAAAGTTATAAGCGAATTATTAGCTAATAGCGACGAGTTTTTTATTACCTCTTAAGTATTTTAGGGCCCGTGGAAACAGGGCTGTGATTAAATTTTTTAACGCTGAATGAACACAATGAGCACAGATATATAAGTCGTTACATAAAAAGTTTTATAATAATTTTTAAGAAAAAAAAATATCTTAATTTTTCAGTTAAAGTTAAATTTTGAGTTAGTTTGAGTTTAAGAACCAGTTTCCTTCAAAAATATCCAATTCACGAATGTCTGGCTTCCATGGCTTAGATCTCAAGTAAAATCAAATGGAACTACCTTGTAGACCTCCAAGGTCACAAAAAACAAAATAACAATGTCTCAAATTGGGTGACAGAGCTGGAAATTATCGAGCAGTTTCAATATGACATCCCTGGTCTACATCATCAGGACCACTCCGCCAAATTGATGGTTTTCGTAAAGAAATGCTCGAGGTGTCTTAAGAAAACACCCAAATCATAATGCAGATGCCTTTCAATCGTCAGAAATTAATTTTGAAAAAAAAAAATGTAACTAATCTAGAACCATCTACTTTCAGAAAAAAATTAAATCGGTTCAGTATTGACAGAGTTCTGAGGTCATTTGATGTTAAAAAAAAAACCCAAAATGGAGAACAATCTCTTTATCAAAAATTTGAAGTCGGTTGGAAAGAAAACATATTTTTACTAACTTTCTTAAAATGACTTGCTTACATAAAATAACAAAGGCGGAGTGAATGTCGGAAATTCAGTTATCGCTGACAACGCAAGACACATTCCACTACTCATGCATGCCTAGGACATAATCTAGTAATGCTAATGATATGGAACACTTAAGTACCAAACCAATCCATATTGGACACAATGCCACAGGCTTATGTACCAATTGTATCAAAAATAAATTGTTAATTTGAAGATGGAACAAACAACTAAGTAGGCATACTCGTACGTAGGTCAGTCAATAAATTCTCCATTGAGCAGGAAAGTTTACATAAAATGTTATAATAAAGGTACCTATATACCGGTTTGCTTTCTTAATAAAAGCAACAATTACCGGACAACTCTTAGTTTGTTTTTCTTCTCTTCTTCTTCTTCTTCTCCCTAGCGTTGTCATAAGCCGGGAGCTTATGTCATGGCTCAGGGTGGCTACGGTCCCCTTTGGCTACTAATCCCTTAATTTCGCACCCTTTTACCGTTGGGCCACCAATGCTCACAGTCCACAAGTCTCAATTTGCTTCTTAAGTTAATTGTAAAAAAAACTCATACTTAAATTTTTTTCCTTTGCGTTAAGAAAAATAGTTTCCTAATCGCTAGGAAGTTTAACATAGCAGAAGCATTCCTAATTAGTAGGTGTCCTCATTCACACCTCAGCCGCGCCCCCGAAGATAATGATAGTGTCCGTGCACTATGGCCATAGTCTATGGCTGCGTACGCGCATCGCTATACCCTGACTCATGCTTCTGCGAAGTAGCGCTTGCCTTAGGTTTAAGTACAGTCAGACGAAAATACTTGACCAAAAATAGATTTTCTTAGGTGCTGGTAGTGTGAAGTAATTAGTTGACTATATTCAAGTGTGTGTACACTCTGCGCTCTCTTTGTTAAAGAATCAACTCTAATTTGTAAGGGCATATTATTCAGTCGTCATAACAGGTAAATTAACCATCAATGTGTCATGATGATGTCTTTTATTTATGTGCGTCATTATCATCACGCCATGGCCCATGCGTAATTTACTTGTAGTTCTCAAAATTAAAGATTCAATGTCACGGTCGTTAGTTTGTATAGCGATATATGGCGCATCTTTATTCCTGCTAGGTACTTCACTACATAAAAATAAAATGAATTTATATATTTTATTTTGTCTTTTCGGTAGGCACGTATTTTCCATGTTGGGTAACTAGTAAAAGTAGGAAATAAATTGTTGATTTCTCAAAGATAGCTTTTAATCCTGCGAAAAATCAAGGGCAAACTTACGCTCCGTATCTAGTAGGTTAGGTACATACCGAAAATAGGTACCACTACTTTTACAGGGTCGACTGTATCTAATCTACCCTGATGAATAATGAATGCTATTATATGAGCTTGCGAATTAATTGCCCGAATAGGGCCCTTATTCTTATAGCTATTTAGCAGTGTAAGGGAAACGCGTGCTGAAATTATCAGAATTCAGCACTGGATCTTCTTTTATGATCTTTTTTTTCGTCTTCACTTTCCATAGCAGCCAACCCAGTCAGTCAATATAGATATTTTGCGACCTTTTCGTATTAATTATGGGTCTCTTATGATATGAGTTCGGATTTAATGCCGGATAGGTATATGGCTATATGGATAGGCGTTTGGCAATCTCTTTGTATTCACGCGGGAGATTGATAATCGTCAATCGCGATTGATCGTCTTTGAGACACATCACTGGCTTTAAAACAACATTCAGACTGATTTACTTGCGACGCCAACTCGTTAGGCGATTAAAATGTTTGTCCAAGACGCGCCCTGTCGTCAGCGGAACGGATAAGCAACCTCTTTGCGCACTCCTCACTCCATTAGCTTTTATTACAGGTTCCAAGACTTGATGCTTTTGCTATCTAACACGCCATGCCATCTAACACTACTTACATAACCGAAAAACAATCTTCCGATTACGACAGAAGATTCAAATTTGATCAAACGGGCGCATGAGATACGAGAGTACGAAAGTTATCTCTGCTATTGATTTAAACATAACCTGGAAGAGGTCATTGAACTCCTGCGTAGGAAGTATCCTGCCTTCGAGTTTTTTTGTAATTAGTTGAGCCTATGGGACATCTTTTACTAGTTGACTGTAACTCTAAGAATAGCCCAAGAAGAATAGTCTTATTTGGATTGTACCTCACAGACAATTTAGATATGTAATTTAAAAAATCGTTTTATAATAATTAAACGGTTATTATTTAATTATTTATTTACGAAACAAATAACATCGGTGTAATTCATTTCGATTAGGGACGTTCTTAAATCATCAATCGCAGTTACGATTAACCACATTTTACATTGCGCATTTTGATGTACATAGGTAGGTACAGCTTGGCAAAATTAAAAAGTGGCAACATCGTAGTATCGTCCCGCTTTCTTACATATGTTGATTTGAAAAGGACGACACGCGAAAGCTGAAAGGGCGATGTTGCCACTTTTTAATTTCTACCCTATTTTGTTAAGCTGTAAGTACACTTTACCCGTATATTTGTTCTACTTAATTAAATTCCAAGAGCTCAGAAGTTAGCTTTTATTTATGACCAGCGTCAGTTTATTTTAGTAAAATTCTAGAGCACTCGCCAAAACCACAATGACTCTCGGTTATGCAGAAACGAGTCTACAAAGTCGTAAAGAAGACATAAGCACAATAACAAAATTTTTCCATGAAAATAAATGTTTTAGGTCCAGTAAAGCATACTTGTTTTTATTAAGTTAAAGTTCTTGGGCGGAAAGTGCTCTTGTTTATGTAAAATAATGAGTTTGTCTTTCACAGTCTAATTATGTTTTTTAGCTTGTTATAAGTCAGGAGGAAGTTGTACTTATTTACGTAAATAGAATTAGAAAATACAGGATTAATATCAATTACGTACAAAGCTATTTCAAGGGAACTCTGAAGTTAATTACAATTATTTTCATAACATCTTTATTAACATCAATTATTTTAACTAAAATGGTCTCTACCTGTTTACTTATTTAGTTCAAAACCACTGGCATGAAATATGGTATTTTTTGAAATAAAGTAAGTAGGTACCCCACCATCACCCCTACATAAAATACTAAACCTGTACTACTGTATGTAAATGTTACACTGTCCGTGGCAAAGGGACACATCCTACTAATAAAAATAAAAATTGTAAGTATGGATCTTTGTTACTCTTTCACGTAAAAACTACTGAACGGATTTTAATGAAACTTCACAATAATATAGCTTATACATCAGAATAACACATAGGTTACAATTTATAAAGATATTGCGCAGAAGAAGTCGCGGACACTAGCTAGTTTGATATATGTTGTCAACTACTTACCAATTAAAGCGGACGGAGCGGCTGAAAGCGCCGAAGTTTTAAAACGTAATAAATATACGAGCCTCGGCAGAAAACGACACTCTTGGTCCATGGGGTCCCAGCGCACGCAAGTTTTTGGCCCTGGTGGCTTCCTCGCACAACGTATCAGCATTGTGATACAACGAGGAAATTCCGGCAGCATTTTAGGTACAATGCTTCAAGATCCTATTTTAGATTTAATGTAGGTAGAGGTAGGTATACAGTAAGTGTAACTTACCTAGAAGTTACACTTACTGTATGTATATATTTTGAAAATAAATGTTTTCTTATTAGGTAGCATGAAAATGTTTTCTCTAAAAGTCGGCATTGTTCTAATGCCGCGCGTTGGCGCTTACTCTTCCCTACCACGTACTTCGCACATTTATATTTGTTTGTTACTTGACCACTTCTTATTGTATTTGCAACGACAGAAAATCTACGATCTAAAGTAGTCATTTGTAGCTTTCTCGTCAGTAAGGTAACTTTAACACTACAGCGGTGGCTTATCAAAGTGCCGATACCGTACAATACAATACAGATAAATGTAAGTGTAATGGGGAATAGCTAACTAGGCTATCCCATATACGTTATCAGCTACATTGTCTGCATCTTAGCGTGGCCTAAGATAATGGACCGCTGCAGTCAAGAGTGAGTGAACAATGCCTCTATTTATGGCAAACATTCAGCCGTCCATTACGGTACCTAATGCAGTCATGGCTGGAAATATAGGTGATATTTTCATTATTGTATGTAATAGCGGCATTTACTATGACGTTATAAAATCTTAAATTATAAAGATTACCGTTTACCTAATCATCGAGACCTAGGCCATTTTATTGAAAGTTACGAGCTCTTTCGACCGTAATAGGAGAAAAAAAGTGTCCAAAGATTTTTTTCTCGTTCCGATGCCATTTTTTCATAGAGTTTGTATGGCGGTAACGGAATGGAAGGTTTGAAAAATGTATGGAAAATTTGGGTAATTTTTTTTCTCCTATTAAGGTCGACTGAGCTCGCGATTCTGAGTAGCAGTACGTTAAAATATAACGTACAGCCTTTGATATTCAACCCTTACGGGGTGAAAACGGGTAGACAGCTTTACGCCAACGAGTCGCGATCGAAAGCTAATTAAATGTTGTAATACAATAGCAATAATATCACACAGTAAATAAATAATAATAATAATAATAAATAAAACTTTTATTTCCAAAAATTCGGTACAAAGTTGTGGTTGAATTCCCTGACTTCTGAGCTAGGTATAAAAACCTGTGATTGAAATGAAACGTAATTCAATTACTGGTTCTAATTCAAAGTTAATTAATTACTACTCGTTTTGCCACAAAATGAAAGAGGCCTGAAGATATTAATTTCACGGAACATACAAACATAATATACCGTTACAATAACAATTTATATTGTATCGTTATTATTAAATGCAATCAAGCTGCACATTTATCGAACGAACTTCTACGTACATGACACACTTTATAGGTACACAGTACTGCACGCCTATCTCGAGTCGTATCGCACTTTGTATGGTTCGCTTTATCGATACTGATTACGCGATAAGGGGATAAGAGTGGTACCGTTTTGATTATCGAATGGTAATAAATTTAAATTTTGTTCAATACGGATGCTCATGGGCATTGTATTTTCCCTCCGTCTCAACTCTCATGTAGGTACCTATTTAACTAGGTATGTTGCTTATACCAAATATTTGTGTAAGTAGTATGTGACAAAAATGAATTAAAATTAGGCACATCAATTGACATATAATATTTGGCGGTTTCGGGCTTTAGGTACCTAAGTACTAAAACTTAAAGGCAAGACGGTAAAAATGCAACTAAGTGTAATTCAAATAGATTTATGACATGTCCGCAAATCTCAGTTTTCTAGAGGCAATTCTTTAAAGTAATTTAATTCTGCTAGCAAAAACAATTCCGGTATGGCACACGCTTTCATGATAATTACGTTCTCGCTAGGAACGACGCCGTGTCGCCAGACGAAGAATGTGTGCGTATATCAAAGTGCGGACAAGCAATGCGCACAATGTAATGTACATCATGCCGGGTATGGCAGCTTGTTGCCGGTAGGCGATAGCATTCTCATGCCTCTCAGACTTCAACAAAAACGTCTGAACTCCCAAATTACTCCTACTACGGGCATCGCGTGCGTGATTTCGGAGAACTCCCGGTCCTTAAATAACCTAAAGATTGGGCTTCTTGCGTCTCGTCTCCGGCGGCGTCCTTTGCTGCATCCAAGAATGCCCCCGGCCCATATTTGGCTACATAATAACCATCGACTCCTCTCAAGGACTATTGTTCGCCCTAGTTTGGAAATCGACGGCATTTTTGGCGAAGATTCACGATGGCTCGCTTTTTCGTTAAATGCTATTTCTAAATTGATTTCCGTTTTTGGTTAGCGAATTATCTCGATGCGCCTGCGTTTCAAATATACGAGTAGGACTTTCAAATCAATCCATTCTGTTCCATTTTAGGAGATATTGAATAGTTAATAATATATTCTTTATTGCTCACCAATAATGATAAATGGGCATTTTCAAAAATAGGGCACCATTTTCTTTTTTTTTGAAAATATAGGAAGTTTTGGGTTTTTTATAACCATAATAACGAGCACTATTGATTTAAACAAAGAAAAAGAGTGTCCCGTTTTTTTTGGTCAGCTTTGTAACGCATTTTTTCATACATTTCGTATGGGCCGTTACAAAACTGACCATTTTTTTTTGTATGGAAAATCGAGGACCAATTTCGTTGAAAAAGGTGCACTTTTTTCTGAAAATGCCCAAATACACATACAAAGAAAACTGTTGTACAAGATAAAAAATAATTGGCACACAACAGGCGGTCTTATCGCTAAGAAGCGATCTCTTCCAGACAACCTTTGGGTGGTGGAGAAATTTAGAGAAATAAAATAATATAATATAAGTAGGTGAAGCGATTTAAGTTATTACAAATATTATTATTAATGTCTCCACGATAGGCATGTATTTCTTTTTCTTTTACTTTCTATTACTTTTTATTACTTAGATAAAATCATCGGAAATTCGGCCGGCGGTCAAATCAAGGGATGTGCAGAATGTCACAAGCAAGCTCACAAGCCGTCATAACATTTGGAATTGCACTTGACAACGTGGAATTTTAAAACATTAGCGCGGCGCCTTTGAATCTGCTTAATTAGGTGTGAAATTAAAATGAACATATCCATGACATTTAAAATATTTACGACAAAACGCTCTCATGAACGCGAATAATTTAGGGTAAATACCACAATTAATTCGCCTTATTGCCAAGGTGTAAGGTGTACGGATAAATGTTGGGGCTGTAAGACTGTCGCAAGTTGGGTGAGCCGGGTCGTAGCTGGTTGGCCGCGAGGGCCTTATAAGGCGGTGGCAACGAGGCCGGAGCGGCGCCCGCCGTGAGGACATCTCCGGCACGACGGCAGGGCCGTATTTACTCTTCGTGCCTAGTGCCATCTGTGGGGCTGACGCATCCGTAGGTTTGCAAGGTCTCGGGGCGACTACCTATCGACTCAGCAGTAAAATTATCAGAGTAGATTTTATGCGGAAGCGTAGGTTTTGTGAAATTAGAATTGCTTCTGATTGTTAATGAGTTCATAGCGAGAACATTTTTTTAAAGAATGCGTACCTATACGGAAGAGCAACATGAGACTGACTGAGATACCTATATTAAACGCAGAAAACGGACTTTATAATAGGTTCAAAGTCGTATAGAATAAAAATACGGCCCTGTACGCGCTTCTGCTACCCTCTACCATTTCCAACCTCGTTAACCTTTTAATTTCATGCGCAAGGCAATTCTTTTGATTACAGTTTGGGAAATATGGACTCAATTTTCGTTACAATGCGGCATTTTGCGAAATGGCTAGGCCAGCGCTGTCAATGTCAGAGAGAGAGAGTGTTAAATTTAACTGTTTTGCATTGAGAGCTAAAAAGAATTAATTGGAATTTGGTGCTGGTTAATCGAGAACAATTAGCCAGAGCCCATATCCGCGGAAATTCACAGCCATGTGTTACTTTTGGTACTTCGAAACGCAGTCCTGTTTAATATCAAGCGTACTTAAGCTAAACTCTAAGCTCTCTGAAATATGATTCACCGTGAGCGAATCTTTAGCCAGTAATAGACGCTTTAAGAAGAAATAGATGGTAGATATCCAGACCGGTCGTGCTCGTCGTGATAAGGCACGTTAGGTCGCGAAACTAGCTCAAGTGTTCGTTAAAACAACGTTATCAACTCACTGGACACTAAAGCCAACGAAGGCTTCACATGTACACCAGGACGATCAAATCTGAACCTAAAAACAAACGTTTAAAAGCTCCATTCGCTGTTCAAACGAGTTTTCTAAGGAGCGTGCATATGTCGCCTTGATTCTGAAAGAACTAAACAGCTTTCTTTAAACAAGTAATTTTATGCTTTATCCGCATTATGTTAAGGTAGGATTTTCGCAATTGTGAATGCACATACGTTAATTAAGCGCAAGAAATCAAGTTGCTTGACAGAATGGGAATCATCGAGAGCTACCGTTTGACACGGATCGACGCATACATATCCGGAATTCTAAGCCATAAAATGTAAGTTCAATTGGATCTAAATAACTTCTCGTTTTAAATTCAATTAGGTTGAGCGCCAATTTCGATTGGATGCGAAAAATATTCATGAATGTGAGTCAAATTGGAGGGTCCAGCCCGTCAGTATTAAATTGAAATTGAATCGTACATCTCCCTGTAGAAAATGCTCGCGCTGCAGCCGGAACCAGTTTATGAACCAATTTAAAGTTTACTTGACTGAGGTTTTATTAATTGGCTTAACGCGTCATGTACAGAACTGGAATTATGGAAGTTAGGGTAAGATTATGTAGGTACGGAAAATTTTGTTAGCCAAAGTTTTTGGCGCATAAATTTCTCTTCATGTATTTCATTAATTACTTAAAGCTTGTTAAGGTGAGATTTAGTCAAAGAGTCTCAATAATTAATTTTCATAGGTACTTAATACAGTATTTACATCTAATTTTACTTTGGTACCTAATGTTGGTGGTTAATAATCAGTGGAGACATGCCACAACCCGCAGTAATTTGTCAAGCTTTGACAAGCCGGTGGGAATCGAATTCTATGAGCTTTTCTCCACTGGTAACAAAATGTAAGTTTTTGGCGATATGATTACATTGATAGTATATTAGTAATCAACCGCTGTTCCATTTGAGTGTCGTGACTGCGTGATTCAAAAGCATTGCAACTCGCTTCCACCAGTTAAGGACGAGCAAGATGCAAAAATTTTCGGATCGCGCAGTCGCAAGCGATTGTCATTCTACAGCAACTCATGGTACCGGTATAGGTACCAGAATTACAAGAAACCTAGTTCCACGAGGCCAACGAGTTAAAAAGTGAAGCCGACAATAGGGTGTCTCCATCTCTTTCCATATTATAATAATCGAATGAAATAACTATACCTATAGAAATTGACGTACTTCTAGTGTTGTTAATATTTTAAGGTAGCATTTAGCAACCTAAAGTAGAGCCAACAGTGAGAGCTGTGTTCTAGAGAAACCTCCACGTTAGACGCAGGCAGTCATCATTCATCCACCAGACAGCCAGCGGCATTACTTACAGCTGGCACAGGATATAACAGCAATAAATATTGCGATTTCAACCATTCTCTGACTCTAAACGGTAACGACACGGCGCGAATTTTCTAGGTAACTCGGTCACATGAGTTTTATGTGCGTCCGTCGCGAATGTGTTCCTTTGTTTGCTATTAATTAAATGTGGTACCTAATTGGCTGTTAGTTTAACCACACCCGTTAAAAATATATTTTATTTCTTTAACCTAGTGACATGAATGAGGTATAGAGTCAAGCCTTAAATGTGTTTGTTTTGGCAAATGGTACCACTTTGTAAATGAATTATGTACATATTATCATTAGCGACAAAGTGGTACCATTTACTAAAAACGAGCATAAATTGCGTTACTTCATTATGAATTACGTTTTTAGCAAGCAACGATTGTCAATGGAAAATATTAAAAAAAATACTTCGGAAACCATAACCGAACATAATTTTTCTTTAGTTTATTAAAAAAGCTCCTTCCTGAAATCTCTATGGCCCAATTCAAGCAAAAGTAACAAACTAAAAGTTCGATCTGAAACAAATATCTCTGAAGAGCCTGAGGAAACGGAGTGGAAAGATGAGTTCGACATGAGAAATCGTTTTATCCGCCGAGTCGAGAGGAAGCGATAACGTTATCGGCCGCGGTGAGACGAGCTTCTCCTTCCTTGTAGCAATTACTCCTTTATACGATAAGCGCTGAATTCAACTGTCCTTTTCACACTACGCTAAGGTAAAAAGGACAGCCTTGGCCTAAGTGACCGGAGGCGGGTTGCGGCTCCTGATAAGTTGAGGACGGTCCGACACTACCCCTGTCGAGATACGCGTGAGATTTCCGCCTCATACTTAATTCAATATTATCATTTTAAATTAGGTATCATTAGGGCATTCTACAGGGAAAGGGTGTTATAGAGCTTGTTCGTTTATTATATTACTTTTTGCTTTGTCGGACATTAAAATAAGAAACAGTTTTTTTTCTTTGGTTGTGGTACATTGTGGTGCTTGAATTGAAGCTTTTACTTTAGTTTATTTTTGACAGTGTTAAGTGAACGTCACCATTTCATAGAAGTTTTACGTTTAAAGTAACACTAGAGTTTGACAATTCATTTCCTTGGAAGAGATAACGTAGTTTGACTCTATCCCAATTACGAGTAATACCTAGAACCTAGCCCACTCCCACTCATTATGGGTATTTAGTATAGATACGAGTAAGCATCCTATTTATGTATAGTTTCATCAGAATGCCAAAAGTCGTCTTATCTGTAATTTACACAACTTTATTTCCCTAATGATCGCCTCAGTAGGTAATCAGTCCTTTCCCACCCTCGCACTCCCGCAACCTTCTCCAGTTTGTTTCCGGTACGTGGTCGCCATTGCAAAAACTTTCCGACACCGGCTATACGTACACTGTACACTGTACAGGCAGTATTGCTCGCAGATTTGTATTTAATTTGTCACAGCATGGCACACTTTTGTGAACCAAAACAAGATCAGTCGGATCAAGCACGAGGTCACCTGCACGGCTGGATCATGTAATCGCAATAAAGGTCAGTACTGTCAGTAGGCGATATATTCCCCGACATAGTACGTTGACTTGCATCGCTGTTTAGAGTTCAACGACCCCGTGTAAAAAGTAACTCGAACCTGTAGACGCATTACTGCAAATTGACGCCATACTTGTATCAGCCGCGCCGACCGGGCTTGCGGCGGTACGTGTCTTCGCTGCTTATAAATATGGACTGTTAATGTATGGGAAGTGTTAAAAACGGGGAAAATTGACTTAATAAATAAACAGAGTTTTAAAGTGAATTATAAAACATTACATCTTGGAGCGGCTAAGTTCAATCAGCACGAAAAAGGTATTTTTATATGAAAAATGTAATATGTAAGAATAAGTATTCAGGAAAAGAGAGGCTCTTTCTTGAGCCAAGAGTTATCGAAGCTCGTTAGCTCGACTGATTGCTCACAGGCGCCCGTTGCCGAGCGAGTCTACTTCGAAGTTTCTTTTGAACAGAATTCTAGACGATGAAGATATTTAATAACAAAGTTTAATCGTGATATTGTAACGACCTTTTACTTGCCACACAATATCTCGAGTAGGCAATAATCGGTCTAGTGATTTCACAACGTGTTTTACCAACTTGTGACTCATCATGGCATTGATTTAACGAAAAAATCGTCATCGATTGCTCACGTCGGTTTTGCGAAATCTTGTGCTTTTAGTTGATTTATCTATTAGAGAAGGAGAGTCGATAACATTAATCGAGTGTTCCCTTCGGGCTCACGACGAGACTTTCACTGATCAAATTTTTGCTTAAAGCCGGCCCCGGATCGCGAAAGTGGTTGGTCGGGTGCAGTTTATGAACCGGTGCGGTGCTCTGACTCGGTTAGACATATATCGCGTATGCTTCACTTGTTCTCTAACTATATTCATTAATTCTTACGTAATGACTTACCTGGAAGGAACTAGGAACTGATTCGCGTCTAATTATTAACAGATCGTCTGTTACCAAATATTGGAGTGTATAATTAACGAGCAATTAAGAAAGTGATCACGGTGTTCCCATCGTCGCTGCCAGACTTGTCAGAGTTATGACATAGCTCGCTGCGTCGGCGCGTCCCGTCATCGGTGACACTAATTGTGATGATTTAGTGATATTATAAGTGAAAGTCATTCTGAGAACTAATAGAAACAAACAGTGCCTACAAAAAGGAGGAAAATAAATAGCGGCTTATTTGCAAAGGATCAGTTTCAGGATTACCTCGAGTAAAACCTAGATATCCGTTGTATGTAGCGGGCGGGCAGGCAGCTTCCCGCAGCATCATATCTTTGATACTCCACTTCGTAAAATGAACCTTATTTAAAATTGGAAAGGGTCGAATTTTCAGCTGCACGTTGTAGAAAGATACGGGGTAAAGTCAGTATTGATAGTTAAAGGACGGGGGTTTCGTGGGTAGTATGCAAACAAACGCTTAACAACGTGCCCCGGGCGCCCAGTAGCTTAAATTTCCCGTCCTGCTGGACTTAGCTATTCAAACTTGTAACGATGTTACACAATTCGATTTTCCGCGCATCAAATATGTACGCTTTTGGATGTAACGAGAAATTTTAAATTCATATTAGGTTCCATTCTCGTCCGAGTAAAGCCAAACTTTTGGCTTAATGCGATTTGAATAGATTTTTTAGGTAGGGTTGATTAAACAACAACCTACCTAAATCTATAAAAAACATAAATACTCTCGGAAAATACAAATTAAATTTAAAAACATATGTACAGGAAAATATTAGCTAAGTTATTACTAAACAGTCCCGGATATTAATTTAAAACCTATTGTATACCATTTTATCTACTTATGTCGTTGTTTGTGAAACTTAACAGACCTCAAAGGGACAAGTAAAAAGAGACAAAAATAATTATACTAAATCAGGTCTGTTAAGTTTTTATAAATAGGGCGGTTAAAATACTTCTACTCTTAAATTGATATTGTATTATATCGCTATAAGGTTTAACTCCTTAAATATTAATAAATATGTCTGCATGCTTGCTTACTGCAATAATTTTTTCATTTCTCATGTTCTGAAAGTGGGTTGTTGTTTATCTATGAAGCGGGTGGAAAACGATGCATGGCGGCCCTAGGGTCGCAAACTAATATATTCCTCTTGGTTCTCGACTTGTACGCACCAAGCAGAACAAAGTGTCAACAATATTCTTATTTACTCACCCCAGAAAGAAATCCACGGGTATATTTATTACGCTCAAAATATTGGAATTTATAGTAACGATTATCATACGTAAAGATGTGAATTCGTGAATTAATTTTAATTTTTCGGATCAAATGTGAGTGTCTCATTGGTTCTAAGTAGCGGTTATAAGAAGGAATAAACCTAAAAAGTTTTTTTTTAAACTTGAATGCGTTCAGGTACGCAATGGCAATAAGTTATACAGCCACACATTAATTCATAGTAACTTATTTATGCAAAATACAAAATATTAGTCATACAATTAGAAAAACCCAACTCTGTTTTTAGAAAAGCGCGGCAAATTTAAAATATCGTGGTTAGTAACACTATATTAACTATATTTGAATAAGTTATTCGAAAATTGTGTATAATTAGGTATAATAATAGGTATATCTAATATATGTTTTAACTGTGGCACGTAAGTTAAAAAGTTTGCTTGTTGTTGTTGTTTACAAATTTTAGTTTTGGATTTCTAAAGTAATGTCTGATATCAACATTCAACAATGTAATCATTTTAAGGAATATAGCAGCCAATACGCAATACCATACCTGGTAGGTATAACATTATTTGATGATAATATGTGATTTTTGTTTTGGGATATTTTGAGGTTAGGTTTTAAGTTTTCAAAATTTTGTACTGCAAACATTGATATATGAATATCGAAGTTCTTTCTTTATTTCAGTATTAAATAACATGATAAACTCGGAAAAAGGTACTGAATGGAGTCTAAGAAAACCGATTGTGAGTTTATCGCCCGCTCAAGGCAATTACTGTAGAATTTTTCGAATTTATTCTGACCACTTTTCAATTACAATAGAAAGTTAATCTGAATAACTGATAGATAAGAAAAATAAATGATAGTAAACAGTGAAACAAAGTTACATATTATGTTGGTTTTCAATAAAACAAGAACCTATATTATGCCGTTGTAGTGTTAAATATTCTACACTTTTGCCATGCTTCCTTCAAAATTTTCTTTAATAAGTTAAACGAGTAGTTTTAGCTTTATAGTTGTTTTTTTTTACTTTCCTCGCATTCGAAATGAAAAGTAGAGTGTTTAACTCGGGTAAAAGGCACCCATTTCCGACTCGCACTATTGGCGCTCTCACTCGTTCGAGCGCCAAACTACCTCGTCGGAAATGGTTACCTTTCAGCCCTTGGTGAACAATCTACTATTGTAACTATGATTTCCATATTTGTCTTATAAGTGAAATTTTTGTAAATTTCTTTGGACAATAAATATTCTTTAAACCGAAATGCTTGGTTGTTTGATAAAAAAATGTGGGCATTTTTTAGTAACTCATTTATGGAAAGTCATGCTTGTTCCCCGTACAGGGTTTATGGGGCACGTTAGCACGCGCTCCCAGAAATGGCTTCTGTAGTTTATAAATACTAGTCACGTTGACAAAGATTGATATTACACGACTATAAGAAATAACGTGTATAAGAACACATTATGGCCATATTAAGATTCGAGGAGGGCCCTAAAAATGATAAAATGACTTGCACTCTGAATGCTTAATGGGACCGAGCCACGGAATAAATCAAATTTACCTGATTAGAATTCTTTAGGCGCCGTCCATACTTGAGATTTCAAAGTGTCCTTTGAGAAATGTGTAACGAAATTCAATTCATTGTTTTTCTGTAGGAGGTTGGTGTGGTAATGGTTTTTAAGGTGGAGCTGTACGATTAATAAAGACTAGCTTTTACCCGCGGCTTCGCCCGCGTACTAAACGTAATTTTCAACCGTCTACAAATAAGGAGGTTCTTAGTTGGGCCCGTATATTTGTATGTACCTACTTAATGTATGTTTGTCCGCTATTATCTTGCGGTTGGCTGAACGGATTTAAATGGAATGGATGGTTGTCGCAAAAGTGATCAAACTGAAAAATTCAAGTTGGCGGCTGTTTCTCAATTTTGACCTCTGATTTGTTATAAAGAACCTCTCGAACCCTTATATGTGCCTACCGAGCTTTATCACGAACTTAACTCTATAAATTCAAGATGGTGGCAGTTCATGGTGGCGTTGCTGGTTCGTTAGAAAGAACCTTTCGGATCCTCGGATATCGATTTTCATCACGATCAGATAATAACTGAAGAAATTCTAGACGATGGCCGTTTTTCTCAGTTTTAACTTCAGATTATTCATAAAGAGAACCTCTCGGAAATCGATTTTAACACGATCGGATCAAAATCGAAATATATCAAGATGGCGGCCGGATCTCGCAGTTTTTACTACAGATTCATTACTGAGGAATCTCTCGGATCCCCAAATACCGATTATTATCAAGGTCGGATTAAAACTCAATAAATTCAAGATGGAGCCCCTTTTCGCAATTCTGATCAAGGACCTATTTTAGATTTAAGGTAGGCAGAGGTAGGTCGTTAGGTAAGTTACACTTACAGTATATCATGTTGACTTTTTCACCCCATTTCGTACTCCTATTTACTCATTTCTCGTTAGGAATACTCCTGTGAATAAAATAGTCATCTTGTTTCCCGATATACAATCAAATCCCACTTCACCCCTTTAGGAGGAAAATTCTAAAAAACCCTAGCTATTTCCCGCAGCTTCGCCCGCGTACAAAATAAATGTTCAACCGTAACGTAATTTCAAAATTAAGTTGGCGGCTTTGATTCGTTATAAAGAACCTCTTAAACCCTTTGATATGTACCAACCGAGTACATATTACGATCAATGTTGACTTCTGATTCCTTAGAAAGAACCTTTCGGATTCTCAGATATTGATTTCCATCACGATCAGATCATAACTGTCAAAATTTCAGATGGCGGCCTTTTCTCGCAGTTTTGGCTCCAGATTCATTGTAAAGAACCTCTCGGATCTTATTTCTTATCTCAATTAGAAGGTGAATTCTGAAAAAATCCTTTCTTAATGCACCCCTACACCTTAATAAGAAACCTACGTGCCAAATTTGAAATTCTAGAAACAGAAATAAACAACAAAACGACACTCATATTGATATTTTGAGATTTCAACCCCATCGCACCCCAACAGGGAAGATGGTGTATCATACGTCCAACTCGTTGGCTTTCAAAATGGTTGTTGTTTTTGATTTCAGCGTCCCGATAAACCATAAAAACGATAATCATGATGTTTTTTGACTTTGTTACCCCTTTTTGCCCTCTTAGGGGTTTAATTCTCTAAAAATCAAATACACGCCTTTACTCATTTATCTTTAGAAATACTCTTGTGTAGTTTTGAATAAAATAGTTTAACTAATCATGTTTCCCCATACATAGTTTGTACCGTCATTTCTCCCCCTTTGGAGGTGAATTTTGAAAACTCCTTTGTTTGTGCACCCCTACGCCTTATAAAGAACCTAAGTGTTAAGTTTGGAATCTATAGAACCAGAAATAAACAACAAAACGACACCCATATTTATATTTTTAGAGTTCGACCCCCTCGCGCCCCAACAGGGAAGATGGTAGTATTTCACAATCGCCACGTTAGATTTTAAAATCGTCGTTGTTTTTGTAATCAGCGTTCCGATAAACCAGAAAACGATACCCATGTTGTTTTTTTTACTTTTTCACCCCTTTTTCCCCTTATATGGGTTGAATTCTCAAAAAACCTGAAACACGTGCTACCTCATTTATCTTTATAAATACTCCTGTAAAGTTTCAAATGGAATAGGCCAACTAATCTTGTTTCCCCATAAAAACTTTGGACTTCCAAATCACCCCCTTAGGGGGTTGAATTTTGAAAAATCCTTTCTTAGTGCACCTCTAGACTTTATAAGGAACCTACGTTTCAAATTTGATATCTCTAGGACCAGCGATTTGGGCTGTGCGTTGATATGTCAGTCAGTCAGTCAGTCATTTAGTCATTCAGTCAGTCAGTTTCTTTTTTATATATTATATAGATAAAAACACCTTTTTGTATTTTGATGAGAAACCTTTACACATAAAATAAAGTCTCTAGCTAAACAGAAAACCTTCCGCCATACAAACTTTCAACACCCTTTTCACCCTTTTAAGGGTCGAATTTTCGAAATCGCTGAAATTACTTTTTGTAAACTCTAATGAGGATTCTTTTCACAAAGTTTGTATTATTATTATTATTATTTTAGTCTATAACTAAAAGGGAAACGCTTCCGCCATACATTCTAGCTTTTACCCGCGGCTTCGCCCGCGTACTAAACATAATTTTCAACCGTCTACAAATAAGGAGATTCTTAGTTGGGCCCGTATAATATATTTGTATGTACTTATGTATGTTTGTCCGCTTTTATCTTGCGTTTGGCTGAACGGGTTTAAATGGAATGGATGGTTGTCGGAAAAGTGATCAAAATGAAAAATTCAAGTTGGCGGTTGTTTCTCAATTTTGACCTCTGATTTGTTATAAATAACCTCTCGAACCCTTTATATGTGCCTACCGAGCTTTATCACGAACTTAACTCTATAAATTCAAGATGGTGGCCTTTGATGGTGGCGTTGGTGTTTCGTTAGAAGGAACCTTTCGGATCCTCGGATATCGATTTTCATCACGATCAGATCATAACTGAAGAAATTCAAGACTATGGCCGTTTTTTCACGGATCCTCAGAAATCGATTTTAACACGATCGGATCTAAATCGAAATAATTCAAGATAGCGGCCGGATCTCGCAGTTTTTACTACAGATTCGTTACTGAGGAATCGTCGGATCCTCAAATACCGATTATTATCAAGGTCGGATTAAAACTCAATAAATTCAAGATAGAGCCCCTTTTCGCAATTCTGATCAAGGACCTATTTTAGATTTAAGGTAGGTAGAGGTAGGTCGTTAGGTAAGTTACACTGACTGTATATATTTCCCATGTTGACTTTTTCACCCCTTTCGTACTCCTATTTACTCATTTCTCGTTAGGAATACTCCTGTGAATAAAATAGTCTAATAAATCTTGTTTCCCGATATAAAATCAAATCCCACTTCATCCCTTTAGGAGGAGAATTCTGAAAAATCCTAGCTATTTCCCGCAGCTTCGCCCGCGTACAAAATATGTTCAACCATAACGTAATTTCAAAATCAATTTGGCGGCTTTGATTCGTTATAAAGAACCTCTTGAACCCTTTGATATGTACCAACCGAGTAGACAGGTACATATTACGATCAATTTTGACTTCTGATTCCTTAAAAAAGGACCATTCGGATTCTCAGATGTTGATTTCTATCACGATCAGATCATAGCTGAAGAAATTTCAGATGGCGGCCTTTTCTCTCAGTTTTGGCTCCAGATTCATTGTAAAGAACCTCTCGGATCTTCTTTCTTATCTCGATTAGAAGGTGAATTCTGAAAAATCCTTTCTTAATGCACCCCTACACCTTAATAAAAAAAATTGAGATTTGAACCCCATCTCACCCCAACAGGGAAGAGTGTATCTTACGTCCACCTCATTGGATTTTAAAATGTTTGTTGTTTTTGATTTCAACACCCCGATAAACCATAAAAACGATAATCATGTTGTTTTTTGACTTTGTTACCCCTTTTTCTCCTCTTAGGGGTTGAATTGTCAAAAAATCAAATACACGTCTTTACTCATTTATCTTTAGAAATACTCTTGTGTAGTTTTGAATAAAATAGTTTAACTAATCATGTTTCCCCATACATAGTTTGTACCGTCATTTCTCCCCCTTTGGAGGTGAATTTTGACTCCTTTCTTTGTGCACCCCTACGCCTTATAAGGAACCTAAGTGTTAAGTTTGGAATCTATAGAACCAGAAATAAACAACAAAACGACACCCATATTTATATTTTTAGAGTTCGACCCCCTCGCGCCCCAACAGGGAAGATGGTATTTCACAATCGCCACGTTAGATTTTAAAATCGTCGTTGTTTTTGTAATCAGCGACCCAATAAACCATGAAATGATACCCATGTTGTTTGTTTTACTTTTTCACCCCTTTTTCCCCTTATATGGGTTGAATTCTCAAAAAACGTGAAACACGTGCTACCTCATTTATCTTTATAAATACTCCTGTAAAGTTTCAAATGGAATAGGGCAACTAATCTTGTTTCCCCATAAAAACTTTGGACTTCCAAATCACCCCCTTAGGGGTTGAATTTTGAAAAATCCTTTCTTAGTGCACTTCTAGACTTTATAGGGAACCAACGTTCCAAATTTGGAATTTCTAGGACCAGCGGTTTCGGCTGTTTGTTGATATGTCAGTCAGTCAGTCAGTCAGTTAGTCATTCGGTCAGTCAGTTTCTTTTTTATATATATTGATAAAAACACCTTTTTTGTATTTTGATGAGAAACCTTTACACATAAAATAAAGTCTCTAGCTAAATAGAAAACCTTCCGCCATACAAACTTTCAACACCCTTTTCACCCTTTTAAGGGTCGAATTTCCGAAATCGCTGAAATTACTTTTTGTAAACTCTAATGAGGATTCTTTTCACAAAGTGTGTAGTCTATAACTAAAAGGGAAACGCTTCCGCCATACAAACTTTCAACATACTTTTCACCCCTTTATGGGTTGATTTTTCCAAAACCCTAAAATTACTTTTTTTGTATTTTAATAACAAACCTCTACACCAACTTTTGAGTCTCTATCTAAAAAATAAAACTTTCTTCCATACAAACTTTCAACCCCGATTTAACCCCCTTAGAAGATGATTTTTGCAAAACCCCTTCTTATTCGTAACCTTTGTTAAACAACTAACGTAATGTGAAAATTTCAGGATCATACGTTTAGTAGTTTCGGCTGTGCGTTGATCAGTGAGTCAGTCAGTCAGGACTTTTCCTTTTATATGTATAGACTAGCTTTTACCCGCGGCTTCGCCCGCGTACTAAACGTAATTTTCAACCATCTACAAATAAGGAGGTTCTTAGTTGGGCCCGTATATTTGTATGTACCTACATATGTATGTTTGTCCGCTATTATCTTGCGGTTGGCTGAACGGATTTAAATGGAATGGATGGTTGTCGCAAAAGTGATCAAACTGAAAAATTCAAGTTGGCGGCTGTTTCTCAATTTTGACCTCTGATTTGTTATAAAGAACCTCTCGAACCCTTATATGTGCCTACCGAGCTTTATCACGAACTTAACTCTATAAATTCAAGATGGTGGCAGTTCATGGTGGCGTTGCTGGTTCGTTAGAAAGAACCTTTCGGATCCTTGGATATCGATTTTCATCACGATCAGATAATAACTGAAGAAATTCTAGACAATGGCCGTTTTTCTCAGTTTTAACTTCAGATTATTCATAAAGAGAACCTCTCGGAAATCGATTTTAACACGATCGGATCAAAATCGAAATAATTCAAGATGGCGGCCGGATCTCGCAGTTTTTACTACAGATTCATTACTGAGGAATCTCTCGGATCCCCAAATACAGATTATTATCAAGGTCGGATTAAAACTCAATAAATTCAAGATGGAGCCCCTTTTCGCAATTCTGATCAAGGACCTATTTTAGATTTAAGGTAGGCAGAGGTAGGTCGTTAGGTAAGTTACACTTACAGTATATATTTCCCATGTTGACTTTTTCACCCCATCTCGTTAGGAATACTCCTGTGAATAAAATAGTCATCTTGTTTCCCGATATACAATCAAATCCCACTTCACCCCTTTAGGAGGAGAATTCTAAAAAACCCTAGCTATTTCCCGCAGCTTCGCCCGCGTACAAAATAAATGTTCAACCGTAACGTAATTACAAAATTAAGTTGGCGGCTTTGATTCGTTATAAAGAACCTCTTGAACCCTTTGATATGTACCAAGTAGTACCAACCGAGTACATATTACGATCAATGTTGACTTCTGATTCCTTAGAAAGAACCTTTCGGATTCTCAGATATTGATTTCCATCACGATCAGATCATAACTGTCAAAATTTCAGATGGCGGCCTTTTCTCGCAGTTTTGGCTCCAGATTCATTGTAAAGAACCTCTCGGATCTTATTTCTTATCTCAATTAGAAGGTGAATTCTGAAAAATCCTTTCTTAATGCACCCCTACACCTTAATAAGAAACCTACGTGTCAAATTTGAAATTCTAGAAACAGAAATAAACAACAAAACGACACTCATATTGATAGTTTGAGATTTCAACCCCATCGCACCCCAACAGGGAAGATGGTGTATCATACGTCCAACTCGTTGGATTTCAAAATGGTTGTTGTTTTTGATTTCAGCGTCCCGATAAACCATAAAAACGATAATCATGATGTTTTTTGACTTTGTTACCCCTTTTTGCCCTCTTAGGGGTTTAATTCTCTAAAAATCAAATACACGCCTTTACTCATTTATCTTTAGAAATACTCTTGTGTAGTTTTGAATAAAATAGTTTAACTAATCATGTTTCCCCATACATAGATTGTACCGTCATTTCTCCCCCTTTGGAGGTGAATTTTGAAAACTCCTTTGTTTGTGCACCCCTACGCCTTATAAGGAACCTAAGTGTTAAGTTTGGAATCTATAGAACCAGAAATATACAACAAAACGACACCCATATTTATATTTTTAGAGTTCGACCCCCTCGCGCCCCAACAGGGAAGATGGTAGTTTTTCACAATCGCCACGTTAGATTTTAAAATCGTCGTTGTTTTTGTAATCAGCGACCCGATAAACCAGAAAACGATACCCATGTTGTTTTTTTTACTTTTTCACCCCTTTTTCCCCTTATATGGGTTGAATTCTCAAAAAACCTGAAACACGTGCTACCTCATTTATCTTTATAAATACTCCTGTAAAGTTTCAAATGGAATAGGCCAACTAATCTTGTTTCCCCATAAAAACTTTGGACTTCCAAATCACCTTAGGGGGTTGAATTTTGAAAAATCCTTTCTTAGTGCACCTCTAGACTTTATAAGGAACCTACGTTTCAAATTTGGTATCTCTAGGACCAGCGGTTTGGGCTGTGCGTTGATATGTCAGTCAGTCAGTCAGTCATTTAGTCATTCAGTCAGTCAGTTTCTTTTTTATATATTATATAGATAAAAACACCTTTTTGTATTTTGATGAGAAACCTTTACACATAAAATAAAGTCTCTAACTAAACAGAAAACCTTCCGCCATACAAACTTTCAACACCCTTTTCACCCTTATAAGGGTCGAATTTTCGAAATGGCTGAAATTACTTTTTGTAAACTCTAATGAGGATTCTTTTCACAAAGTTTGTAGTCTATAACTAAAAGGGAAACGCTTCCACCATACAAACTTTTAACACACTTTTCACCCCTTTTGGGGTTGATTTTTCCAAAACGCTCAAATTACTTTTTTTGTATTTTAATAACAAACCTCTACACCAACTTTTGAGTCTCTATCTGAAAAAAAAAACTATCTTCCATACAAACTTTCAACCCCGATTTAACCCCCTTAGAAGATGATTTTTTCAAAACCCTTTCTTATTCGTTACCTTCGTTAAACACCTAACATAATGTGAAAATTTCAGGATCATACGTTTAGTAGTTTCGGCTGTGCGTTGATCAGTGAGTCAGTCAGTCAGGACTTTTCCTTTTATATGTATAGATGATGATATGAATAAATAAAAATAACTATGCAGAACTTTAAGGCAACACAACTTTCATACTGTATACATGTAACTGAGTCTTCCAATAACTGTGATAAAAACTTAGTCCGTCAGACAACGTGTTGCTTCAGTAAGTATTACGTTTTATATGTAAGTATGATGATGCATCGAGAAAAACACCTTCAACATTTTCTTTTCAATCTTAACTAATCTCCAATGAGGAAACATTTAATGATCGATCGTCTTTAATAAGATTAATAAATGAATAGAATATCTCAATTTGAATCTATGGCTTGTAAGCCGATAAGGAGTTTGATGATAGATCAGCGAGGCATTCAGCCGTAATGCGTTATGATTATGAGCTGGCTTCACCAAACTCGTCGTATGGCTCGTGTCAAGATTATCATCAGATCGAGTAGTTCTCCATTGGTTAAGTGACTAAAGCTCTCGCATGAACCATTATAACTTGAGCTCGAGATTCGAGATGTTACTATACGTATGTGATCAGATAAAATACGCGCCCTTCTGTAAGGGCGGTGGGTGGACGATATTCGGCCGTCTGGCGCGCGCGAGTTGTGTGGCAGCTAGCGAATGCAAAACCGATTATTTTTGTATGGGCGTAACCGGTTATAATCGGTTATTGCATACAAATCATAATCGGTTTTGCATCCCCTAGTGGCAGCCCGTTATTAATTTCAGTATCTTCGGAGACACGACAAAAGTCACGCAAATCGAGCTCGTGAGGAGTGTTACATAGTCTTGATACTCTTGATATTACTATATCGAAGGTCACTCTTGAATGAAAGGCAAATAGACGAACAACGGAACAACATAGATACCTCGCGTCGACCGCGAGCCACCTCCTAGGTTCATTAGTCTATTTGACTCTCTACTTGAACGATAAGTTGGCAAAAAGACGAACAAACTAAGGTTTGTGGTTATAAGCCTGGACCGGGCCAAGTGGCATTATCGTAGACGTATGCTCGACACAGAGAGGGTAATTGTATTGGTTTGCTCTGAGACGCTAGACGCGACTACCTCAAGCTTTGTAATCATTTGGAATGCCTTAGTGCGGTGACCGGTGACGGTAGTCGTGACTTCAAATACAACACTTCCCCGCTTACACCGTTTTTGTTTACAGATCTAGATAGAAGTAAATGATGATCACAAATATGGACAGTAGTTACAACGGTGGTATATTTTTTTGTTGTAGAATGTAGATAGACTGGTTGTTGACTTGTCTTTGTTTTTCATCTTAGTAAAACGTTCTAACTCTAAATTAAATCACCTCACTACCATCTAGCCCCAGAAATACTTAACAGGATTAAGGATTGAAGAAGTAACTGTGACATTTTATGATTATAAGTGTTTACACGCATCACGCACACATACTTAAGTGAGCGCTGAGCAGTGATTGTCTCAACTCAAACCTATAATGATAAGTTTGGTGCGTGCGAATAGGCACATCATGGAATTTCAGTTCATAATTATATGGTAGGTAATAACATTAAATTTGCAAAGAATTGCCATTAAAAAGCTTTCTGCTAAGTGTGTAGGTACTGTAGATTGCAGACAGAAAACATATTCGTAAATTGTCAATAGCAAACCAGACATGGAGCATGTCGGATATGCAAATAGAACACCGATCTGTCGAACGCGATACAACCTTTAATTCGATCGACGCATAAACTAATGAATTATTCATCGTATATGGTCGACAAATTTAAATGCCACAAGTCATCTGCGTTGAAAGAGAGATAACACTAATGTAGAGAGTATAACAACACCTCGTGTATCAGGGGCGTCAACAATATTATAGGCAAGCCGGGGTTATTTCAGCTTTGCATTTTTTAGTCACTGGTAGAAAAAGTTTTTAACTTCCTGAGAATCCGGCGACGATTCTATGGACGATTGGACGTCGCGCCCTGTGTGTTTACCATGAGTTGTATTGCGTAACCGTATGCGTTACCGACTGCGCGTTTCTAAAGTACGTCCGTCTCGCTCCTGCCAGAGTAGTGGTAACAGCGAGATGGATATATTACTGCACTGTTAGTTTTATATGGTCGTTAGTAGCGTGACCGACAAGTTTTAACAAATTGGTAAGTGTGAAAGTGATGCATAGAGTGATACTTAGTCGATAAAATGGCAACTGCTTAATGTGTAAACAAAACAAACTCCGAAAACCGGAGACTCTATTCCGAGTAGGTACTAAAGTTTACGCTTAGGTTCATACCTAGTTAGAATAAGTTCTGATAAATAATTTGTATAATAACCCTTGCTAGAATTCGCACCTCGGATTGAAAGTCACTTGTCATACCACTCTCTCCTTTGTTTAATTGAAATTTTAAATTCGAATTATTTCATATTATCCCAGTCATTACACTGTCAATATCTATGTCAACTTAAAAATAATACTGCATAAGATTTAAATCTGACACGTGATTGGAACGGAATAAAAGCTTATACAAGTTCAGGATAGTTCCTGTTTAGCGAACGACCTTCAAGAATCAGGTTTTCAGTCGTTTGTCTCGAAATCGAGAGTCCGCTGTTTTCGCTCTTGGTTGTTTATCAATCATCCCGCGGACGAATTATGTTCAGAATGTAATTTCGAACCAGGTCGACGCCTCGACGGTTTGTCTTACAAAAACCATTCGAACTTTAAAATCGTAACTTGATTTCATATCACTCAACTAATTACATGTATATCGGTTTCTTCATTGCTGAATCCGTCATGAAATGCTTTTGTGGTCTCCGTCACCAGTTGTCTCCATTTCGTCCTGTTCTCGGCTTTCTTTACGAATTTATTTCCTATCTAAATACTTTCCAATCACCATCAGCTTTTTTAGATTGTCAGATTCTCTGCGGACTTTGTGACCAAAATAACTAAGTAAGTACTCATTGATAGCAGATGGAGGATACTGGATAGCCTAGTTCGAACTCCAAGCTCTTCAAAGATCGAAATGTTAGTTCTTTTATTTTTAGCGATTCGAGAGAAAATCAGTTTAATAGGTAACAAATCAATCTAAGATTTTATAAGAGCGATATCCGGCGTCCAGGATTACACTTTTATTTAAAGAGTGGCGTGTCCTGGGCGCATATCACTCGTATTCAAATTGAATGAATGTCTTTTGTTGAATCAGTGTAACCGTCAGAAAACAAAGGTATATTCAGGCGAAGCAATGATAACTAAGCTTTGTCTTTTGATTTGGGTAAAGTAAACGATCGCAGTTCACGAAACCTGTAAACCGACGCGCGACGCGACGCGCGACGGTCTGAGTTTTCGTATTTAAGATTTAAGCTGACGCCAGGCTAGATGTTCAGTAAATTTTTAAGTCTAAGCATGTCGATCATCAAATTCATCAATCAAATAAAGGGGTCATTAAACCAGTAACTGATCTTATAGTTAAATTAATAAGTATATAGAGAGTTGTTAGTATTCGTCACGCAATTTTTCAAAAAATGGAATTAAAAACTGGTGAAAATTAAAAATTATTTTTTGCATTTTTATGGAGCGCTAAGCATTATGCTCGATATTAGTCAGTTTATGTAAAACAGTTTTAAAGAAACAACTAGGTAAGTAATTTTGTACATTTTGGTACGTCGCCTGTTAAGGTCATTGAGCGTCCAAAACGCCCGGATCTTGCTTAAGAAATACTTGGCACATTTTGAAAATCAATTGCAATTCATAAAACCGAGGATTTTTTTACAAAATAGCTGCTACGAGTATATGTTAGCTGATGCCTGATACGCATATACCGAGCTTAAGAAAATTTCCGTCAGTTTACAGAATCCTGCAACCGATTCTGTTGCAGATGAAGACATAGTCCTCCGCCATATTGTTATGGTAAAACATGCTTGAGATCTTGGTTCTCATACCTACATAATTTTTTTAGGAAGTACCTAAATCTTTATGTTTTCAATTTTATTCATATTTTAAAAGTGGATTTTATTTTTAGCCCCCTTGTATGTTCTAACAAATATGGACTTGCTTCCGAAATAAATGAATTTAATTATATTGTTTTTCAGAAATCCTAGAATTCTTTGAATACATCGGACAATGCAATAAAACACGATCAGTAAATACCACGACATTTGACAAATATTGAAGGGTTGGCTGTTTATTCCGTCAACATGATATAACCTATCAATATTTATTACATTGACAGACAGTATTTACTGAACGTCTAGACTTTGCCATAATGTAAATGTTATTAATGTTATTATCCGCTGCGCCTGGCGTATCAAATTAAACCCCGACAGCTATTATTAAGTTGTGAAACTGACAAACAGGCTAAAAGGCTTTTTAGCGCGCATTTCTTATCAAAGCAAAACTAGTTTAACTTATAAACACACTTTCAGAGTACGTAATAAGGCTCTTTAGACGCCATTAAACTTTCTTATCTACCGCTGGGAGTTGAAACAAAAACGAATCGCGCATAAAAATATGCGCATAATTAATGATATTCAATCTTCACTATCATCATCACTAAGTACATAGAATAAAACAAAGTCGCTTCCCGCTATATGTATGTATGTGTGCTTAAATTTTTAAAACTACGCAACGGATTTTATGCGGTTTTTTAATAGATAGAGTGATTCAAGATGAAGGTTTATATGTATACCTAATAAATAATAATAACCCGTGCGAATCCGGGGCGGGTCGCTAGTAATAAATAAATCGTTTTTAATATAATTCCATTATAATTTGCGCGCGAGAATATCGATCCCTATGAGACCAAGCGTTAAAAGCTAAATAATAATATACCTAAGTATGTCGTTTTTACACAAAAGGTGTCAATTTGTCGGTTGTCTATTAGGCACTAATGCCATAAATATTGATTTGGATATGACCCTTATAGGACTTATAAACAACAGACAAAGTGGTACCGAAAACTGAAGCTGATATAATATAGACATCAAAGTTATAACCCGCACGATTTCTATTCAAACGAAAGCTTGTTTAGTAAATGCATCGTGAAATGTAAATGTTATGAGTACAGCGTCAAAGGCTTTGTATGGCTTGGTTCATCAATAAAATGCGAAGTTGATTGCGAAACTATAGTCTAGAGCCAATTATTTAAAATTGCGGTGGATTGCGGAGTGCCGGGAGCGTTCATTCATTTACAAATAAATACTGGTATTATAATATGATAACTAAGTCATACTGGGATAAATTCTTACATTTTATTTTACAATAAAACAACTAAGTAAAATGTTTCTACATTTGTAGAAATCTTAATAATCAAATTAACATTTTTAAGCAATACATAGTTGTATTCAGTCAATAGGTACTTGTATTATCTGGAGTAGGATAAACCTTTAGACCTACATCCAAACAAAGCAAGGTAAATATTTAGTTAGACACATTTATATAGAAAACATTTACTTAGAAATTATTTTCATTTATGTAAACCAATTATGACCTCTATAAAAGTTTAAGGATCACGTAATATCAACCCAACGAAATAAAATGCAAATAATAACAGACGTGCCTATCATCGCTAACTATACGTTAGCGTTTTAGACCATAGTAATTATAGCTGTTATAGAGGGGCACAACTTCATCAAGTGATGGCATAGGTTTAATTATAATGGCAATAGAAGTTGAGCGAAGGGAGTAGGTAGTTTCTATTAGTCGTTTGTTTAGTGATGAATTGCTTTACATTAGGGTTAGACCATACAATACATTAGTATACCTTACGCCTTACGCCGCGTAAAACTAGTGCTGAAACTGACGTTTCAGTGAGCGTGTTAGTGAATCGCACAATGCTTGCTACTAATAATTAACTATGGGAACCTTCGAGCAACGCTGGCTTTTAAAATGTTGGGAGGAAGATGTCAAAGCGACATCTTACCGCACAAATTAGTCTGTCACTTTAATGCAGGGGGAAACGTGCACAGGCTCTTCTCATCTCACACACTACATACAAAAATGATCTGTAATGACGACACTAACACATAGAAAATGATACAACTACACTAACAAATATTGCACATTTTGATCTATTTTTATGTACGGACTAATCACAACACTTTCGGCGGAGGGGAATATGTACGTATGCCGACTTCCCTCCCTGTGTTGCTTGAAGATGGAATCATTGGTTATTTATCAAAAAACATTGGCTAGTAAAATGTAATGATGACCAAGGTCGCGCGGATACATTTGTGGTGTTAAAGGTTTTCGGCTCCTGCGTCATTAATTAAATTAGGCATTGAAGAATCATACATAATAAACGGGATATCCGGGAGGACCATATACGCAGGCACATAGGGCTTTAAATTCTAACGGGCTTGCTTTAAACAGAAAATAAATGGTTCAAAATATATGATCACGCAATTTTGCGGAGCGCCGCAAAGTCCGTGTGCTCTTCGCCTTAGAGAAGTTCTTTGTGCAGTAAATCAACAGAGCACTTCAATTTGTTCAGCGGCTTGCTCTATTAATTATTCCGCGAACTATCCTTCCTTAGCGCTCAAGAGAAACTAGCTCAGCCAAGTAAATTTGTTTGTCCTGCCAACTTTAAAGGAATACTAAAAAAACTCTCTTTACAGTCGCAGCAGACGGTGAAATGACACTTCCATACTTACTTATAGGTCACCTTATGCGGTAACTTGATATGTGTATGTTAAGAGTCCGGTATACTTTTAAAAGTGAAAATCGTTAATAATGAAATAACGCATATATAAGGTACTAACAATTTAGTCACGGATATTTTTACCGCTGATAGTACTCGGTTCTCGGAGTACATTTAGGTATGAAACATCATAAGTTTTGTTATGTTTTTTTGGAGAAAACTGGGGAACAAATTTGCAACGTTAAAACACCCTGTTAGTGTGATTATTAAATGAGTACTCATTGAACATATTTTAGTACCTCTTTTACCTAACACCTAACTGACCACTTAACGTCAAATCAAATACTCGATTGTCAACGTCATGCTAAACATCTTGTCAATTAAATTTGCACTTGGTGATTATTTTTAGACGGAATTATAATTATTATTTTTGTTCGGTAAATGAAAACAAAAAAATATATTCAAAGGTTCCTTTTTTTTTCTTTTTTTTTCATTAATTATACTTTAAAGTTAATTGTTTTAATACAATGTATTATCTCTTAAAATATCCGTGACTAATTTGTTAGCACCTTATATATAAGATAGTATGAAGAATTGGTATTGCAAAAACTATATTTTGATAAATATATATTATTATTTAAGTACTATCCAAAAACACAATTCTTACAGAGCTTGTTTTGGGAGGTGGTTGATTCATACAATATTGTAAATTGATATTTTATAATTTATTCTCAATTTCATACCACCTAACTTATTTTCATACACGTGAATTAGGCATAAATTAAGTTAATTTTTGCTAATGGTCAGTTAACAATGTTGACTGAGGGACTTCGAAATATTCCTTAAATGGCGAGTCGAGATGGTTACGCACGCGGAAATGAGATTATGCCCGTCCGCAATCTCTTATAATTTTATAATGCGACTTGGGCTGTTTGCTTTCAGCCGTTATTAAAATATGTAAATTAAATGCTGTTTTTGCAGCTGAGGCTTAAATTTTATTAATGTCTCGTACACAACAGTAGTCACTAACATGGTTATGAATGTCAGAGTAATTAAATCATAATTTTATTAATAAACTTCAGGAATTGCGTAGCATTGTTTTTAATTAAATTCCTAGAAGGTAGGGTACTTGTGCAACAGCAGTATGCCAGTTTCCTTTATTTATATATAATTCACAATTCATAATATGTTCATTCATGACACTACAAACAAATATTTTAAAACAAATAAAACAATAGCACAAGTGTCACGCACGAAAACGAACCCATCTCAGCGTGTTACTAGTGTTGGCTAGCAGCGCTGGCCAACACGCTATTCCAATCAACACGATCTTCCGATGGGACCATCTAGTGGGCGATCTCAGCTCAAACTCTAAAAACAACTGAAAACACAAAACAAATCATTGTCATATGACATCTGTTTTAATTACGTAGTAGGCTAAATAATAATATGGTTTGTTTCCTTAAAAGACATAGGTTGTTTCTCGGAGGCTATAGATACGGATCATAGTACAAACAATCCCACGGGGTTATCTTGTTTCCTATCCTGTAGGAATCCGTCGGAAGCGAGGTCAATGCCCTTGGAGCTCGTGACAAAAGGCCCGTGGACGCAATAAACTAAAGGATACTCATCTGTCATCTGGTAGCCACCCTGACGCTTTAGGTCTATAAGTTACGGCTCACGTCAAAAAAGGAAGTAGGCTGTTTATTGAGGTTTTTATTGTTCCTTTGCGCGGCTACAAACTTTTGTTCGCAACAAAAGACTCGGGTTTAATATTGTGATGTAGCTACCTTGTATGACTTATATTAATAGGCATTTTCTGTTACAGGTACATATTGAATGCAAGGAATTGATAACACAAGAGTGTTTATTTTGAAGGCGACACGTAAGTTGTGATAAAAAAACTGATACATTATACCTACCTCTATACGTGAGGTCATTCTATAGGTAAGTACCTATTTACTATACATTACTACAGCATTACTTTTTTGTAGTTGGATTCTAATTAAATGGGTCATACAGATTTCATTGTATGGTTAACGCGTTATATCTCTTCTGTGGACATCGCAAAATTTAAGAGAATGAAATGCTAACTTTAAAGCGGCACCCCTATAGGCTGGTAACATTTTTAAATATTTGAGGCAAAAAGAGAAAACCCTGATAATCTTATTGTACCCTAAACATCAACTTTTAATGTTACGGCCACTTAAATTTGTTTAACTCATATACCTACCTCCTAGCCTAGGTTACAAAGTATATATAATCCACTAGATTCTTCTAGGTACCTACTAAACTTACTCAAGAATAGGTAGGTACCTTTTAAACACCGAGTTTGTGGTTCGTTCAGTTCGTTGAACTTAATTTCATGCTCTATTATAACATAAGTAGTCGCCTTACTATATTTCAAAGGGAAGATGGACATACCTTCGCTCTATGACAATAGGGCGCTGTCACGATTCTCTAAGTTATGAAGTTGTTTAGTTCTAAAGGTACTTCGAAACTTGAAGTAGGTACTTATTGCACTTACTTGTTGAAAGTTGGTCACTTGGTTCTTCAAAAATCAAAATGATTGATGTTTAATATCCTGACAACTCCATATAACTTATCATTTAAATACTTACTATTAAGTTAGGTTAAGTATCACCAATTGTAATAGGTAAAGCTTTCGCAGTTCATTTCAAAAATTATAATTTTGATAAAAAAAATATTTTATTTTAATTTTGTTGGTCTTCTTAAGTCTCAATCGGTTTCGCCGATGGTGAACGTCGTGAGGAAACCTGCATAGTTTACATTGGAGAAGACATTCAAAGGTGTATGTGAAGTCCCTATCCCACTTTGGGCCTGCGTGGACACTATAGCCGGAAAAATGTGTTATTTGCCGTCATCTATGTAACAATAGTGACGCGTACCGCGATCTTTTGACAATTAGCTATACGACACCAGTCTTTTTATGGTCGCGGTAACATTATGTATACTCACGTTGAAAAGTGTACGGACAAATTATGAATGAATTCATATAAGTATACGTTGTCCATGCACTTTCGAACGCGACTGGAGGTACCTTGCTCGAGCTACATTTCGAGATTACCTATGGATTACCTACAGCTCGTTCGCCGACAAAGTGAGCCATGGGCCGGACAATCAAATCTGGCGCGACAATTTCCCGCTGACAAAAGCTTCGTCCTTTGTCTGGCTGTGTACATGAGGCGTCTGACTGCCTTTTTGAGCGCACTATACAATTATTTTACGAGTTATGAGAGGATTGTGGGTCAGTCTTATGTAGTGAAAGACAATGTAGGTATAGAGTAATTTTGTATAACCCAGAGACGTCTGCGAACGAAATTTACAATGTTATATTTAAATGAAAAATGGAAAAATTCTCCACGTCAAGCGGAATTTGAACCTACGACCCAATGGCGTCCTTAGCTCAATTCGTGGGTGTAAATCCCGCTTCACGCGGAAAATTTTTCAATTTTTCTTTCAAACATATAAATGTATGGAGTGTTTAAGGAATCGAAAACGTTTTCTAAATGGTAACTATTCAGAAAATGTTTTCGATAAGTAATTAAGTTTTAAGAAAAAAAATTAAATTAGTTTTTTTGTGTTACTCGTGGCGAACATGTCGTTATCGTTATGTTATTCTCAGGAGACTGACGAAGGAGTATAATTAATTACCATCAGACACCTGCGTGCCTGACAAAACGCATATGAATACCTACGAACCCAACGTCCAAGCAAGCAAACAAATAAATCTGCTCACCAATTATGTCTACTGTTCGAAATCGTAACAAACAGGTATGGTTAACATAACAGACGTTTTAGTTAAATTTTATTGCATCGTAGTCATAGATAACAGGCGTTTTAGTTAAATTATATTATCTTCCTTTCTAACAAAGGCAAATGTCAAACTGACCGATAAGGATAAACAATCATTTAAGCGAAACTGTGTTTAATGAGTGTTTATGAATAACTCCATGCATTTCACATTTTAGGTAAGCTTCGTAAATTATTGTAAACTGATTACAGTTTACAATAATTTTCAATTAGTACTTAGTATTGCATTGGATATAAGCGACTTAGTGATTACATCTGAAGTGTTTAATCATTTTGGCTCCTATAATTAAAATGCAGAGGCGCACCATATGGCGGTGTGTTTGTTTGTCACTCGAGATTGTACGAGCCGCATTTCCATACGGTATTACCCTGTCTGTTTAAGAAGGTTGCCCATATCGCCCCCGCTGATCCACCAATCGATGATGGAATAAGGCCGGTTGCGCATATTTGTGTTCCCCTTATCTCGGCTATAAAAAGCAGGTAGTTGCATTCCCAGAAACGTGTGTGAGCTCAACTTGCGGCTCGTTTAGTGTTTTAAGTAATGGCGTCACTTGAATACCGTTTTTATTCCAGTTTTTGCAATTATTTGCCGATGCGCGCCATGTGTGTATTATCTTAATCTGTCAATGAAAAAATAATGCCTTGAAACATTAATGGCTTTGAAAATGGCGCTAAGCTGCGGAATAATCCAGCGTAGCCAAGTTGTTTCAACTCAACGATGACTTAAGTAGAACCGTAAGTTCAACTGTGATAATAAATCATGACGGTCGCTCATTCATTAAAGGAGTTTTTGTTACTTTCGATTCGATGTGGTTCATTAACAAGTCCTCTGGGAAAAATGAGAGCAGTTTTTTCACTAATCATTCATTAACACTTGAGACAAAAGATGCGGGATCGATTGTAACGTGATGCGATGCGCCCCTTCCCGGAATAACTTGGTGGTCTTTTTCTGTCATTTTTAATTTATTGACGGACCACAATGGACGATGCTTGACCACACCCATCTGAGGCAAAATTGCTTTGGCTTGTGTTACAGTGCAATATTTTTATGAGAATTATTGGTGAAGCCAACGCACTTTTTAAGGTCACGGAAAAAGGAAACAAGATTCAGCGTGGGAGCTATACAGGCTTGACATTTTGCTTCGTTAAAAATAATGTTCTTCATTTGTTTTAAGGAATTATCCACTTAGTATCATGTTTAAGTGTAAGTCCCTAAACAAATTACCACCGCAGCGCAGCCCACGCAAAAAATATAATGTTACACTTTTTATGGGTTTCATTCACAAATAAACATCTGTAGAGTATTCCGGCCTGGTGGGTAAAACATACAAACTTTACCATTAACTAAATATTTTTCTAAACTAACAGTTACTACATTTCGACTGCTCTGATTCAGGATTCCGAAACATTTAAAAATAATAAAGTTCGGCTTATTCTGACAATACTAAGCAAGTTGTACCAATTTATGTTTCGAAGCCGAGGAAAGCGTAACTTAGGGAGTTTTGGGAAGTTTCTTTCATAACTTTCATGTATTACTAAAAATACAGCTTTTCGAGATGGATTGTTTTCGTTTACAAATATTTCAAACATTCTCTTAATGTCAAAATCGATAACGACTATTAACGGAATTCGGGGCTTGACTTTGACAATTTTGTGAATGATGCAATGAACCGTAAACGATTTAGTTGAATGTCTCACGTCCTTTGGACTCTCAATGAGAAAAAAACATTGTGCAGAAGGGATTATTGCTAAATACTTTGTATCTGCAAAGTGATTTCTGTAAGTTAACGTAACCTTAGTATATTAGCAAGATTTTAGCACAGAATACGTATATTCCTAAGAATCGCTTATGCCTTTGTTACGTACGCTGTCTTACGTCTATATTTAGATTTTATGCACTGCAGTCCGACTATTTGGTCAAATATATTCCCGTCTTATTGACATTGGCGCCCTGCAGCCCTTATTTATCTTTCTTAGAATACGCAGAAAATAAATAGCGTTGCGCATTGAGTATTTCAGTAAACATGGGTTTATTTGGAGTGATTGCACATTTCACGTTGTATTATCTTTTAAGATGTAGGTAGATAAAACAAAGGTGATTTTAGCAAATAAGAGGCAAATATGCCAGCGCTTAAATTGTTTTTCTAATCCTTAAAAACGAGGTACCTATTCCTACCTTTAAGTACCTAACGAAGTGCTTATTTGCAATACATATATTACAATTTAAACGTCTCTAAAGATGGCTGGTACTCAATTTGTGGCATAAAACAATGTTAAAGGCCAATGTTCCAATTTTAACTAACTTGGAAACTTAATGATTATCATCACATCGATGCGGATACTCAAACCGCTTTAGTTTGTGTGTCACAACACAATAGAGATGTCTCGCTCGCATACCGGAGCGGAGTGCGGCTCCGCATCCGATGTCAAGTTATCAGGCAACGAATGATGGATAATCGAACCAGTCAAACATCCATACCAAACTTTCTTCGGGTTCAAAAGTCAAGCATGAGATTATTTCTCCCCCCATTACTTATCATGTCCTGTCCGGTGACAGAGAAACTTATCTTCAAGCTTTCATTAAAAACTCGTCTGATATGATTAAGTAAATCGTTTAACGTACGTTCGGCTTACGTCAGATTACTTATCTGACCCCGTGACTCAGCTACCAGGAGCAGTATTCGAACTTTATATATTAATCTCGTTTTGACATCATTCTCAATCAAGAAGCTTATCGGGATAATAATGGGGGTTGCACGTACTCGTACTCATGGAATAAAAATAATTAAGTACTTAAAGAAAAAAAAAATTAATAGCGACACTTGGCCGTCTGGAGGAGAAGATAAAGATGAAATCAATAAGTTGCTCCTGTTTGTAGATCTTAAAGTAGGTACGAATACATTTTCAAGTTGCTATATTATTCATTACAAATATGTCCTACGTGGTCCTTAGTCCTGACCCAGACATAATGTAAAAAGTAGGTACTAGAACGGTGGTGTCATTGTCATTCCCATTGCTACGATTATATCCATTAAAATCTGTGACATTCCCAGGCTAAGGGTACCGTTTGTCGATAAGGCGTTTACCTACTGTCTTAAATATTTCGTAATTAACCTTTGCAACAATAGACGATGAGGTATCTTTAGTCTGAAAACGTCACATAGTTATCACAAATAATGCCATATACCTATATAGTTGTAAGAAACGATGATGGCCCATTGGCAAGGCGTGCGAATTTCAATCCGAAGGTCGCGGGTTCAAATCCTGCCGGCTTATACCAATGAGTTTTTGGGAGTTATGTACGAAATATCAGATCATTTGATATTTACCAATAGCTTTTCGGTGAAGGAAAACATCGTTAGGAAACCGGACTAATCCCAATAAGGCCTAGTTTACCCTTTGGGTTGGTAGGTTAGATAGCAGTCGCTTTCGGAAAACTAGCGCCTACGCCAAATCTTAGGATAATTTGTCAAAGCGGACCCCGGGGTTCCTGCGAGCCGCGGCATAAGCCGGGAAAACGATAGGAAGAAGATGAAAAAGAAGAGTTGTAGGTACTTGATCCTACCTGAAAATCATTTTAGTACCTACATAATTGTTGTCTGGTAAAACATTTATTTTGGAAATATATAAAGTAAGTGTAACTTACCTAACTACCTACCTCTACCTATCTACCTTAAATCTAAAATAGGTCCTTGAGGCATTGTTGTACTGTTGTTTGACACTGCACATGCATCGTAAAATAGTGCTTATTATTTTTTCTACTCCAGCACTTCTATCAATTAGATGACTGACAGTGACAGCGATATTAAAAAAGTATACATTATAACGTTGTCTATTATATTCCATAACAACACTGCCCCTATGGATTTCCATAAAATATGTTAGCACTGTTTTTTCCACATTCTGCCACCTTTCTAGATTTTTCTTGTTTCGCTAATTTTGCTGTTGTAGAAAAACTAGCGTATGCAACAGCTCATAATTGGTTCTTAAAACATGAGGGTCGCCTATTTGTCCTCATTTTATAGGTCAAATACACATTTCATACAGTCACAACCGATTTCAACCGATTGGCATTCGAAACATATTGTAAGCAAACCATGCATCGTATGCACAGCTTATCTTCTTTAAGGTTCTTTGTTCGTACAATACGTAAATTGAACGAACATACATGGCTAATTCAAAAAGCCTTTGGATAACCAGCATAAATTTCCCTCCAAATGTTTTATTATACGGTTGTACAGAGATCACTTGCATACTGGCGCATGGCGAACGGTCTGTAGTTGGTAATAAGAGCCAGAACATTCATACATAAATCAAGGTGCGATTCGTCACACTCCATGTGCACATTCGCTTCGGGCTCGACCCGTATATAGGAATAATGGAACGTAATCGAGTAACAGCCAATGTCTCCAACATTGGAGAGGAGACCACTCTCGGAGTTTGTGTCCACTCCTTGTCAGCGCGCGTTTCTTGCATTTCAGTCAGTCCATGCCATGGACTCTATTTTAAGTGCAAAAGTAGCAACAAATATAACTTTTGTGTGGATAAAAAGATAAGAAATATATCATAATAATTTTGTAGTTTCACAATGCTGGCGAAAATTATGTCTAAGACCTGTTAAATGTAATAAAATACTACCCACTTTTCTTATACAATTTAGCTATATTCATTGTTTGCTTATTACATACACGAGCGAGCGGAAATCTTACGTTTGTCTGGTCAAGTCGTTACTCTGTCACGATACCATACTCCTGTGACCCGTCGTCCGTCAGAGTTATAATCACTTGCAATCATCGAGATCGATAACTCGGCAACTTTGTCCGGATAATGGCTGGTGTGAAGTACATTTTAATAGACCCCTTGTTAACGATATAATAGGAGGGCTGGTAATAGTTCCTATAAAGTGTCTGTACTTTACTTCTTGCGTCCTTTGACTCTAGGGGTGTGCCGGCCAGAAATAAAATATTTCAAAGGTTCTGTTTTCCTAGGAATTTCCTCAGATTTTGCATACCTATCCGTATCTGTGTATCTATTTTGTTACCTATCTTTATACATTTCGCATGTTGAAGCGTGCTGGGCCTATAACCTAAAGGATCAAGGGCGTAAAGGAAACTATGTTTTTACTGTTTAGTCTGTTTACCTTGAAATCCTTATAGTATGTATATTGTGTATTAAGGGCGGTAAACAAGAAATTACCTAATTCTTGTACCGCCGGTGACACATACAACGTTTTTCATCACATTGCACGGAAATAAATAACCTTACTAGGCAGACAAATAAACAATAATTATTAGCGGTAGTGTAGTAGCAGTCCACATGTACTCTGCGGTGAGCGGTGGCTACGTGCGGTGTCCGCGTGGGGCGCACCGCAATCGCAAGTCCTCCGGGAGGCCCGAAAAAAGTATGAAAATCGATTAGGTAGGGCCATGGGCTTAATACAGCTCATTAAGTCTCAGTAGGTACTTATGCTTGCATATAATATCACCATTTACAAGCAAGTGTGATGTAAAGGAATGTGACGCACGCAGGTGAACAATATATTATGAATAATATATTATGAATAGCTTCATAATATATTCAAATATGTTCGACGCGCATTTATGCGGCTACCTAAAATCTGGTCAAATTTCTTTTACTTGTAGTTTACGAAGGCTGTTACATTTCTAACAATTGCATATTGTGTTTAAGTTACTTGGTCCAATCGGGATCCTGGAGCAATCGAACTTATTTAGTTACGAGATCTGATTACAAACAGACCAGAGTCCTTATCTACGTACATATTGTGTTGTACCTAACGAATGTGTCAGCCTCAGACAACAGACGTTAAAGGCAGGACAGGTAAACAAAAGCTTGTGGTATAACAATGTTTACACAACGCAAAATCGTTAGAGTCTGAGGGCCTACATTGCAAGTTATCTATCTGCGTTGCTTTCCCTGATAAATTGCAAGTGCGAAAGTTCGAAAGAGATAACGATTTTCGAGTCTGTGCGGAAAAAAGCAGATTTTTAAACTAATGATCCTAACCTTCCATTATAGTTGATTTTATTGACCAACGAATTCTTCTTCCTAGCGTTTTCCCGGTTTACCACCTTCCTTCCACCTTCCATTCCACCCGACCTTCCAACCCAGAGGGTAAACTAGGCCTTATTGAGATTGACCAACGGATTAAGATACAAATATTTCCGTCATATTAAGATACACATATGTATTATTATTTATATTTATCAGATATGATATAACCGTCCCCGACCGGAATAAATCTGTCCACGCCGTCCCTTGTTTTTGTTGTGACAATGACGAAGACGCCATCGCGCCACATGGCGAATGTGGATCAATAAAATAAAGCTATGTGTTCATATTTGTTACGCGAGTGCGGGCGGGTCCACCTCAGTCATTCAGCCTGTCAGTTAGGAATCAGCTTAAGTGATGTCGATTATATTTCGTGCTGTCTTGACGACTTGTCGGAAGATTTTAATGGCATTTCTTGTTATTTGATTAGGGGTTCTGAACTCCTAGATGGGCGGCTGCAAATCTTTTGCGACTTCTTCTAAAATGTGTCGCACGAGACACCTGTCATAGTCTAATCTAAAACAGTCAAAAGGAGGCAACTCGTGCGCCATCGTCTGATAACGTTGCTTGAAAGTGGAGACCTCACGGAACTACTTATAAGTTCGATTGAGATTTGAACTTGCTCTCGGTAAGCAACAGGAATGAGATTTGAGATCGACTTAATGACGTCTTAGCCCCGGATGTGACGTCATTTGTTTGTTATTTTTAGCCAGCGTTAGAGCTACAGGATAATAAAATTCATAACCTGCCGTATGCGCATTGTGTGCATATTGGACTCATTGTTATCATCCCAACATGCAAAACACATCAGGATTTGTATGATTAGAGTTTGTTTTTTAGGGATTCGCGATTCGAGATTATATGATATGATATTCTTGGATTGGGCACAGGATAAACATCCTTAGGAAATTGCATACATCGGTGCAGAATTAAGCCGCTTCGGGCCAGCGTAGAAATTAAGCCCCGAACGTTCTCGTGTAAGAGAGGAAATGTGTCCAGCAGTGGGTCAAATGTGGGATGAGTCATATACAATCGAGTTTATGAATATGGGTAACATTTCTACATCTTAACACCTTGTAATAAGGTGAAACAGTTACACAGGCCCAATTACACCTCCCAGGGTTAGACGCTAACCCGGAGTAAAACTGTTCAAACTATACAAAAAAACACTTAACTTAGGGTTTTGGGACTAAGTGGTGCTCAGTGTAGGTATTACACATACACATAGCATGTTAATGAACTTCGCTTTACAATTATGAATTTTACTTTAGTTAAAAACAGTCGGCAGGCGGCACTGCTTCTGAGTAAACTCACAAACAAAAAAAAAACATCGTCGAATAATTACTCTATTCCTTCTTTGGAAAGCTTTAATGTTATTTCCGTATTTAAAATAACGATGCAATGCAACAGAGTTACCGGCACTCAAAGGAATGCATCTCAAGCCGCACTGCAGCTGAAAATAAGACTGTATCTGCGAGACGTGATTCTCACGAGATTCACAAAACATTTAAATTTGACTGTAAGCTCGAGTCCAGTCTATGTATTAACCTGGCTTTTCGGTCGCATCAGCCTGCGTAGCCAAGATGCCAATCGCTCACGCTTAATAACGTATCGTAGCTACCTCTCTCTGTCACTCTTCCTTATTAGTGCGACAATGACAGTTGCGTTTCGTTAGCGACTGAGCGTGAGCGATTGGCATCTTGGCTACGCACCCTGCTATTACGATAAATATTTGAATTCTCGATTGGGTTTTCAGTAAAATCGGCGCCAATCGAACTTGCTAACGATGTAAACAAAAGGCATAATATTGTTTTGTCACTGTTTCTCCTTGAATTTTCAAACTACTTCATGAAACACCACTGAAACCGTACATTACTGAAACGGTCGTATTATCGTAACGTACAAAACCATAAGATAAATAACCTGAATCTTAGAGATTTCAGTATTATTACGACATTATAGCGGTTTGTTTACATCGTTAGCAACTTTGATTGACGGCGAATTTAAACGTATGTAATTTGTAATTCTGGCTATATCCTGGAATTTCCTTATACCATTTACCTAGGTAACTAGGCGCCTTTGTTTATTTATTTGCAGTACGCACGACCACTATGCCGATTAAAAGTGCCCGACTGAGAAGAAAGATTAGAAAGAAGTACTACTACTATATACCTATTATTAACTGACGAGTCCTCGAAATCAAAGAAACAAGGGTCTCAAATGTTCCAACACAAAAGTTTGGCACCATTAATTTTATCGTATTTCAAACGTACCATTCAAGGAACTGATTGTAGTGCTCAAAATTTAAAAATTGCCTCCCGGGTAAGATGAACTTCATGAAAATTCAAACACGGGTACCTCTGAGCCTTCTGACCTCTCCTGTCTCTAAAACTAGCTCTGTTTTTTATAGTCACCCCTATGACAGTTTAGGCTCAGTTACATTGGTCCAGCCTGCAAGTTGCGATCGGTTACTCGGTAAATCTCACAAATAACCATCTAAGTTTCAAAGCAACGCTAACAACTTACAAGTATATAGACGATCGTGTTCTGTTTAACATCATTCGGTTCGATTTATTTGAAAGACTTCGCTTGGTCAAGAACCAGTCCCGGATATCGAGTTATGTAAACAAAACACTACCAGGAAGACTGTTGTCATTGACCGATGCGAGTATGGTTAAGATACACTGTGCAACATGTTTAGCTTTCTAACATCGCTGCGTAAGTTGTGTGTATTTGAAGCTATTTTAAGGTTTAATCACGGTTTTCTGAATGGACTTACTCGTACGGTGGATTTTGCAATGCCTATTAACGGGTTCTATATCGATTTTTCTGGAATTGCAACCAATGCAAATACACAAAATCTTCAGTCTAATATCTGCTTACAATCAGGGGTTCCCACGTTTGTTCGCCACCGACGTGATATTCCAACCAAATAAAATCAAATCGAATGTACAAAAGCATAATACTTCGTAGATCTTTTTGTGCTTCTAATATGCCACTTTGCCCGGCCCATTTCAGAATTCGAATGTCACATTTCATAAATTCCTGAACCGATTTTCTGTGGCTCTAACATCTTTTAAATTAGCTATATCACCATATAACGTAGGTATCCTAGCAAAATTCAATCAACAATACAGAGACTAATGTATGACATTGCGTACTATTTGTAAGCTGCCAGCACAATAAAATACGAGTGTATAAACATTGGCTCCGTCCCCCTGTCAATAGCCCTGATTGGAAAGCGAGGAGGCTACTACCCATTCATACACATCGACAACAAACAAATGGCTTCAATGGCACATATTGTTCCCGTTCCTTTCGCGCCAATGCGTTTTTATCCGTGTGAAGAGTAGATTCTCGCAGACGTTTTGGGAATTGGGATTGGAACTCTCCTGCGATTTAAGGACGATGTTTTATCGCACTCGTTCGTCGCGAGATAAATCTAGCTGAATTATTAAGGGAAAGCAGGAATTTTCTTTCGTAGAGTGCATATTATGGGTCTTAGTTTTGATTGGAAACTGTAGAATCCTTAACTTAGTACGTACCTAAATAGTTTCAATATCGTCGCTACGCGTTGTTTTTTTGTGAAGAGAAAATGTATTCTGGTCGGAAGACATTATGGGGATTGGGATCTTACTCGTAACTCGCAGACAATTTAAGGACGATGTTTTATCGCAATCGTTTTGGCTGCTAGCAAAATCTGGTTGAATTATTAAGGGATAGAAGTACCCGTATTTTTCTTATTCTGGAGTACATATTACAGGTCTTAGCTCTCCCTTTCTCCTAACTCCAGTCGCTGGGTAAATAACAAATAGGCGCAATTTCAAGTTAGTTGCTGGCTTTTCGGAACACGGACTGGCCATAAACACAGCCGCCCCTTTCCATAACGATGTAGTAAGAACCTCGTTTGATCACATTACGCTGTGTCGCGTGCCCTTTACGCGTGTTTACTGCCTTTGACTTCGACTTTCAAAGTTCTCTAAACTAATTGAACATTAAACTCTATTTAGTTACGCTTTATGAACAACCCATTATCCAATTTTCGAATATCAAAGGTAATTTCTAGATTCTTGACGTATTTCGCTTGTTAAACGTACCATGTGATATGTTATTGGTTTTAGCTAATCGCCCAGGTTTTTAATTTTTATGTTTTTCACAGTATTTTTCTAAATGTGATTACCTACATATGGATAAAAGTTGCCTCCCGTTGGGCCTAAGTAAAGGGTTACTTAAGCCCAATCTTGCAAAATTAAATTAAAATAAGACGAATTTCGGTTAAGCGTGGGAGATTTTATTCCGGTACAGACGCTTCTCGATCTTGACTTGCGGTTCGTGCCACTTGACAACAATAAGGTAGCTATCACAATAAACATGACTTCGAAAGGTGAAGAATTGTGTATCCCATTTATACCTCCTTTTCATCCAAAGCATTTTTAGTTACATTGTTCGTTGTAAACGACTATAGAAATTTTAGAAACTTGGTTCCGTTTTGTTGTTGAATGTGCCAGGAGAACGCACAGTCACCCGGTTCTAAATTTCTTACGTACAATTTATAAACATATTCCAATTCACAATAAAAACTGATTTATTACTTTCAGGAAGCTAAAGTACCTCAAACTTATTTTATAGGCTTTACACAAATGTTCATAGGTAGATGGCAAGATACAGTTTTTTTGTTTATCTACTTCTCTGTTCGAGTCACTAAATCATACGACATGCATATAAAACAAAACTAAATTTTTCTTATGTTCCTATTAGAATGAGATTGCAGTTATTTTGGTTTGATATCTGATCACACGACCGACTGAAAAAAGTGAAAAATAAGTTTAGCTTAGATTCAATCATTTTACTGTTGTTTTCGTTGTTAGAGTGATTAATAATAATACAAAAAACATACGAGTATGGCTCTTGTGAATCGGTAGAGTTTTATAATGTTCTTTCTCTTGTACAATAGGCTAGACGACTGAAAAAATCTATTTAGTCCGTCTTTTAGATTATAAATAAATATTGTACACGTATTTTTTCTTTTGTACGTCAAATTAAAAATGACAAAAATACAGTGCGTTCAAGTTTCGCGTAATGTCACTCCTAGGTACAATCTTTACCTAGGAGTGACGTCACAAGCCCCCACCCCGGAACTTTGATGCTCTTTATCTTCGTCAATTTTAGTTAAATTGAAAAAGGAAAAAATACGTGTCTAGTAATTTTAGATAATCTAACTGACGGACTAATTAGAATAATAGTTTTTCAACCTAGTCGTCATCCCTATTATGGATGCAAACAAACTTAGACATTCTTTAGGGGCTCGGAGGCTTTAATGGATCTCTGATGAATAGCCCATTAGCAAGTGCAAATAGCTGGTGTAAAAGTTGAAATGATTCGCAGAGCTTTATTATGTTTCATTTCAGCATTGTTGAACAATAAAGGAGAATAAGTCTTAACTATATAGTTTTTTAGTGGGCTATTAGTAGGCTAATAGTGGGCTAGTACTCTCTGTACTCGGGCTAATGAGTCGCTACACTATAGTACTATCTACCTATAATACGAATACTCAGATTTATTACATAAAGCATTCTAAGGCAATCATTAAGTGCGTATTATAAGTACTATAGTCATGGGTATAGTATAAAAGTATTTCCATGTTTAGGTTTATCGATTTATAGGCTGAAATCGTAATCATTAGAAATATAAAGTCACTTGGTTACGTTATAAATTATGAAGGCAATTCAAGACAAACAGAATGTAAGAAATACAATCACAGCAAATTTACCTAACTTCTACATATCTAATAGTACCATTTTCCAAAACAAAAATATAGAGGTATCCTACGTAAATACGTAGGATAGGTTTACATGAATATTTTACAAAGATACCTACTACAAAAAGATACATTATAATTTTAGCTTTCCGAAGTGTCGCCCCTGCTGCTATCTCCGCGGCCACTCGCGCGTGACCGCTCATCTCGTTACCGCCCTAGCCGCCCTGCCCGCCCTACCCCGCCCTAGGGTTCCCAATTGTGCGACTCACAAATTGAATGCTATTGTAAACTGATTGAAAAAGGCTCTATAAATACTATCAACCCTAACCGCAGTGAGTAAGCAATACGCATTCAAATTTTTCATCAGCTAATTAAAATAGCACGCTCAGAAGGCCTAGTATAAAAATTGTACGACATTAACTCCTCGACCGCGTAAGCGTATCGGGAGTTCAAATTATGTTTGCCGTTATTTAAATCATCCGGCAACTTTCATATCTTGACCCCTCGATACGCTAACGCGGTCGAGGAGTTAATGTCGTACAACTTTTATACTAGGCCTTCAGCTCTACGCAATCAAATATGGGATTAACAGGATAGAACTTTATTCCTTCGGGAAGTAACATGGTAAACAATTTAATGCGCCCTTAAGCTTTTAAAACTTGGTGGGTTCATTCATTTACCCATTAATTTACAAGAACCTTTAAACGTTAAGCCAATAAATAAATACCTATACCTGTAAAAAACTGTAGGAATACCTATTGAAGGTAAATTAAATACCTACAGCTTTTTTTTTGTAGTAATTATAATGGCAATAAAAACTGTTATTGAGTAAAATATTGTGTAAAGATAGTTCAATTTTTTTTTGTTACTTTCCTGATTCAGGAAAGTAACAAAAAGGAATCCTGAATATTAGGATGTCTAATGTGCCTATTTAATAAATAACAGTGTTCAGTTTTTGTAACACATGTGATGTGTGTCGGATTTGTAACAATGTCTATTGACAATTTATTTCTAATATCTTGACATGTATGTAGGTAGGTACATTATTATCAGAATATGGCTTTTGGTGATGACACGGGGTCACTTTAGCCCACGGGGGCCACCCCGTAACTCTGCGTCTCACCGCATTATAAATTTAGCTTAATTATCGACGCTGCCGGCTCCACTGTTTATGTTTGCAGAGGTTAATTAGGCTGTTTGTGTGCTGAGGGTGTTGTTGGTGTTGGTACCTAAACATTTCATAATAAGCTCGTAAATCATTTTGAAGGGCTCTGGACCTCTTCGCAGAAATGCCTACCGTTTAAAAGCTATGCCAGACGCATGCGTTAGCAACTCCTACAAATCGAGGCAGGCGTGCTAAGTAAAACGTGTGAACATAGGTGTAAGAAACGTCACGTCAAAGCTAGCTCCGATGTAGCGTTACTTAATTTTAAAATACAGGGGTCGTTTGGCCATCTTACGGTACAGACCTAGGGCCACTAGACCCCATGGACTGAACGTCAAAGGCAATAAAGTTGTCACTGGGTTGCCTTGGACATGGGTTGTCCATCGGGTCCAGTGGCCCAAGGACTGTACCGTAAAATGCTTCTTAAGATCCTTTGTGTCTCTGTTTGAAAGGACTAGAATCTTTTAGGTTAGTCGTATTTTTGATTTGTATCATATACAGATCAAAAATTCGAAAACATTTTTTATTGTTAGCCTGCAAATTTGATTGTTAACACTGTAAACGTCTCCGTAAAGCCAAAGTTTCCGTAGGATGCACTCGGCAAGTTACGCGCAGAACAAGTTTCAGTACTCTACAGTTTTAAGTTTTCACACCCAGACCCTTAAATAATTAGTGTCGCCAAAAGAAGTCCCTAGAAATCACGGTAGCAGCTATAAAAAATAATTTGACTCGCAGACATTATATTGATTATATCAAAGCTTTAATTGCTGCTAAGTTGTTAACGTTTCCGTAAAGTCAAAGATCCCGTAAGAAGGCACTCAGTAAGTTAAACGCATAGCAAGTTTCAGTACTTCACAACATTAAGTTTTCACGAGGAGACGGCTGCTCTCACGCTACGTGAACCTCTTCGTTTGCAGCGCACACCTCTGTCGTAGACTTCATAGCGATAGATAACACCCATCATACTTAAACCTTATTCCCCAAATACTTTCCTATTTACTTCACTGGCTCAGAGGCCCAAAGAGGATTGGCCCCTGACACCACTTCGCCCTGTTTTGCGCCCCACTGTGTTGTTTCGAGTGCGAGAACGGTTAGATCTGACGACACGGCCATTCACAAAATGATGACCCACTAGAATCTGTTCACAGATGTGTATAGAAATTATGTCCTCCCTAACCTAAGTACCAAAAAAGCTTCAATTCTTCTTACCTATAGGTAAGAAGTATTGAATGGAGGGTCTGAACTGAACTTTGAGGATCTCCTCAATAGGCATATTACCCAAATATAGGTTAGCAAGTGATTACGATATTTGATTTGTCGTCTTCTGATTGTAAGGCGTCTGAAAGTTTAGATTGTAAGGACTGTAAACGTGTCCACTGTCCGTAAAGTTAATGTTTGAGCCGCGAGGTGTACCTACTCGGTAGTTTAAGCGCAGAGCAAGTTGCAGTAGGTACCTACTCCACCTCCACAGCATTAAGTTTTCACGCCGAGACGCCTGCTCTCACTCGCGGAGACCCCTCGTTTGCAGCGTGTAGCGTACACCTGCCGCAGATTCGCTAGCGACAGATAACACACCACACACCAAACACGGAAGTAATTTTGTTAGTTATCTGTCGTGCTTATACTGAAACCTGAACAAAGTATTCCAATTAGTGGTTCAAAAGAGTGGAAGTGGTTTGAGCGTAACAAGCGTCTCAAGTATCTCAACGGTATGAAAGGTAAGCAAACTTTGCTACCGAGTGTAGTATAATTATTCTCAATAATATGTAAAAAGAGCGTTTACTTGAGCGCGAAATATAACTCGGCAGAGATTTCGCAAGAAATGTATTGTTGTATAGTTGCCATCAGATATATAGGACCGGCCAAGGTGCTCAAATATATCTGAACAAGTGCTTAACGGTTGCCAATACAGGCAAGCTCATATTTGTGAGCACCTTTGCCGCTCTGATATATTGATGATGACGGTACTTATAATTAATCAGTTACCTATCCAAGTCTGTATAGCAATTCCGAGTAACTTAGTCCTCAATTACTTATTATTTGAATTGGCAATTTTTGATTATTTATTACCAATCGTCTTGAATAGTTAATCGGCATACAGACCGCTAGCCTATTAAGTACTTTCCGTTGTAACCAACGCATATGTGCAGTATCTGTTCCCTTGAGTCTGTGCTTAGTGCAGGCTTATCTGAAAGTGTCTGACTGCATTTGCACAAGTTTGCAGTTTGCAGCTCTGCCGTGGATTAAAAACTGTCGGCAACTCTCATCGGCGCTTACTGCGCTCAGAACTTTAGACAAAAGAAAGTAGCGCGTGGATTTTGCTTTATCTTTAGCGACGACGATGTTAACGTGTTGAATAATTATGAATTCGTTTCGTGTTGACATTATTTATTTCTACACTAATCCGGTTGCTCTTTATTAATTGACTTGCTTCTATTCGGTACGAGATAGATCTGTAATTCTATATTATTATAAAAATTATATAAGTACCTACATATGTGACTAGGAAATATTGGATAAGATATAGTTTTATCGCAAAATCACTGATTTTAATTGCTATTGGCAACTTTTAGTTTATTTTTAGTTGTGTGTTTATTTAGGTTTCAGTTTAGTTGTATCTTTATGTTTCTGCCAAATAAACAGCTATTTCGGATTGCATAACAATTTTACTCGCAAATTATCAATTCACGGCTCTTAGTGTGCCTAGAATGTAATTTTCTTTTACACCCGCGCAGGTAAGCCGCGATTTACTTATTTACGTACACAAACAAGACATTTTGTTTGCAATCTAATCTTGGCGTAACACTATAACAAGCCAAAGGGTTAAAAATACCTCGTCTAGAGCTTAAGGCGCCGCGGAGACACTCTTTAACCTGCAATGGAAATTCTTATCTCCATCTCAGATCTCGTAAACTGAACCTTATTTCCTAAGTAGGAAAGTCGGGTTTTGGTGTATAGATGGTAATGTGAAATCGATTAGACTTTAATGTTTACGAAGTGGATTTGTATCGGAGGTGTAATCTTGCTCCTTACTTACGCCGCGACGCGTCCTATCGCCGATCTCGTATGATAATTTTATAGGAAAGCGCAAATAAAAATGCTGCTGTGGTCATATTGTTATTGAAGAATTCATGAGATCCTCATAGGTAGCCAGATTTTTTACCTTGAAAAGCGCTGTCCAATAGGACTTCCACTTTCACCAAATTAAATACTACTGTGTAAGTACAGTACTTACGTTATACAAAGGATTACTTACTGAGAAATCAGACTGGAACGCGAAGTAATCGGTTACTTTTAATTGTTTCATAATCATAAGTCATATAAGGGGATTATTTATTACGTTAATTTAAATCATAATTACGGTTAAGATTTAATACACGGAAAAAAGACTACATAATACTTTTTAAGATAAAGCAAATTTCTTGCATATAAAGCAATAAGGATTAAGTATAACGAACCGAATAATAGGTACTTATAAAAAGGGATTTTCTAGTTTTATAAGAAAATATATTGTCCCGAATTGAGAATGTCCTGCATGGAAACTTTTTTTTAGCGTGAAAGTGAGTAAAACTAACATTTGCTAGTGACAAACCATGGCAGCCGTAACATTGCAACGACAACATTGCTGATATCGCCAGCGGAATGTTATACCTTTATCATAAATATTTCCTGTATTGGACTCGACAATCGACATGTATACAACCGAACCTTAAAGCTTAAAAGGAATACCAGCTGCATATTTTACATGACAAGTTGCAAGGCGCGGGTAGTTTGCATGTAGGGCTGCCATCCGTCCGGCTTTCCCCGGATTTGTCCTAGTTTGGAGCCCGTCCGGGGAGCGTCCGGCCCGGATTTTTAAAACTGTATGGGATAAATCTGGACATTTTTGGGTTCAGGTCAATCCCTAAGCAAAAGCTAAATTCTTAAATTAAAAAATTATTTCTTTAGCGTCCGGGGAGTGACCGCGATTTTAATGAAATGTCCGGGTTTTTTAACTTTTTTGCGCGGTTTCGGCAATGTACGAGATGGCAGCCCTATTTGCGTGGCAAGCACGCGGGCCGGCCGGCGCCGACGTCGATCTTCTATCTTGTTTTGTTCGCGTATCGCACGTCGTCAGGCCGTGTATCTATTGCATACAGACACACAGAGTGCAGGAGGCGAATGTTGGAGCACACCAGTGTAAATGTGGGATAAATAAGATTAATTATTAGACGACGCCTGGTAATTCGGGCAAGTTTAAACGCAAGGTTGATTTCAAGGGATAGTTAAATAAGAAAATACCTTTGAGGTGGATAGATGGGTTAGTTATATATCGGGTGGTGACGACTGCAGCACAAGGCCGTGTGTCCTATCAGCTATGCCCGACAGCAATATAAGCACGAGCTCATTGCACAACGTGTTACCCATTGCCCAATCTCCGGTCTAGCTTCCATAGCTTGCCCAACCTCCCGTCCCGTTCCTTTACCACGGAGCCCATGTTCGGATTGTATGGGTAATCCATCATGGAGCACACTTACACTGGTCATTCTGATCGTATGATTCGCGTGCACTGGGTAAGCGGTAGACATCCAAGACCAGGTCAGGACATACTCGCCGCGACGGCCGGACGGCGCGCGCGCAAGGTCGCCGGGTGCAGCCCTATCTCCGGCGCCGCTCTCTCCGCCACTGTCTCCACGCTAATTGCGTTCGTCTGCAATATCTAATTAAGCTCACATTACCTCCCATGTGCCTATTAAATTCTATTAATCAATATGATATTGTTGTGCTTTTGTCTGGCCGTCGGCGTCACAAATCGCCAGCCTGTTATCTTTTGCGTCAAACTTGCGTCAAGCCTATTTAGAGCACTTGCGATAATTTGCAACCCAGAATAGACCGTCCCCTATATCAGTACAATAAATAAGTAACTGTAGCATGATGTATATCTATATTATTTATATAATTATGATAAATACATAATACATTATTATTATAGCTAGAATTGATGTTGTCGCGTAAAATATTGGCATGCGAATATCGGAATTGCCTTTTATGTAATATCTGTTCGTGAATGGATTATAGATAATGAAACAAGTGTTCGCTGTATCTTATTACAGGGGCGTCGCGGTATTACATTCCTGCATGTTTTGTGGTTTACGCTGGCAATAATATTTTAACGGCAATTGCGTTCAAAATGTATATAAGAACTTGCCGGGTCCTTGGTCTATATTAGATTAGAACTGTGTTATAATCATTACCGTCACCGGTCGCTTATTAAGTCATGATCAAGTATAAATTTAAACTGTTTATTCGCATAAGCGGTATAAGTGCGACGATTTGGATTTTACTCCAGGGCAGTCGGTTCCTGATATATCAGGTAGGCCAAGACGCTCACAAATATCTGAACATGTCTCTATATAGGTATTATTGGCAAATGCTTGTTCAGACATTATTAGCCTCTAGGGCGCTTGTATTTTCTCCACAAATGTGCTTACCATGAATTGTAAACACATTTGTGGAGACGCACGTATAACCGTATTCGAATGCCGCAGTCGCTATCGAATACGGTTACGTACCATACAACACACACGGTAAGAAGAATTGTGTTCTCTCGCGTCAAACCTTTTGACGCAAATTTTAAGCTAGTGGGGTAGACTCTGAGGGCATATATAAAGGAATGTTCTATGATCGCTATTTGTAGCCGCCGTGGGTCTTGGTCGACGACTAGTAAATTATTAGACTAGTAATATATTTCCTACGTATAAGTAGAATGATTTAACTTTATCATTAGTATCATTCCCTTCACTACTAATGTAGTAGATACTTACTTTAAAGCGACACGCAAGGCAGTATGACCATATTGGCATGTTGCAAGTGTGAATGATTGGTCATTATTGCGTAATTCATTAATGTACGGGTTAAGCTTACTCGCAGGTTTTTGCCTTATAAGGGTTTAATGCGTGCTTCGCAGACAACACAAATATTTATCTCAGACGCCATTAGGCGTATCTACATGACGGACGTGGCTTTTAATTTGTGTTTACATTAAGGTGGTAAACTCTGTAAACATCGTTTAAATAATTAAAACTGTTACACCAAACACCTTAAATAGAAGGTGCGTTCCTACTCTTTACAGAGTTTGGGTGGTAGTATGCAATCGGTTATTATTTGGATGGAGTAATCTCGGTTTTTAACCGAAACCGCGGCTTTTCCATGCAAATTCGCTTAACCGTTGTATTCCCTAGTTGGTGTGGCGATTGCGGTGAATCTGCGGTGAATATTTCTTAGTGCCCTTGCATCACCCAGGGCTAGGCGGGTAACCCCGATGGTGCAAGTGGTGCTTAAGGGTTTAAAAAACTGTCACATAATAAGAAGCTTTTTCTGCATGACCAGGCTACCTATTCGAACGTGCTAAACTGACATATCCACTTCATATTCCCTACGCTACGCCATTATCATGTCATATTGATCATTTCCACGGAAGTTCGCATCGAAATGTCACTTAAACACGCTTGAATATGTTTCCTGAACTAAGGTTTTTACGAAAGTGTACTTTCGTAAAAACCTAGGTAATATTTGTTACCTTAGGTAATATTTGTGGTACAATCTTGCACAAATCGACCTAGTCATACAGTAAGCTCAATAAGGCTTGTGTTATGGGTATTGGGTACTAGACGACGATATATATAATAGACAGATACACATAAATACTTAAATACTTACATAGAAAACATCTATAACTCAGGAACCCGGGACCTCCTGCTTCGTAGGCAGGGTCACTACCAACTAGGCTAGGAGGCCGTATACTGTGATATATGTATCAAAAAGACTGCGTTTTGTTCTCGTAGCTGTTGGATAGGCACCATGCACCACTTACCTACCCCGCTCGTTCTTATACAAAATGTTTTTGTGCTATCGACAAAAGTCCGAAACGATATCAGACCGTAATGTTATCGGCAGTGGGATCTTGGTTGCGGGTTCCGATACTGTCGGATAATGTGAAACGGGCTACACTCCCAGCATCGGAATGACGGGTTGACATCCCTCGACCGTCGCGCTGGAACGCTAAATCGGGTAAATCTGTCATGAATCGCATACGCGCGTGACCGGCGTGCCGTCAGGGAGATTACGCCGGTACCCTCGCTGACAATTATCTGACCATTACTGAGTCTTATGTCAACGGCATAAGGTCTACCTATGTTGAAAGTGTGTATTACCCCGCCATATGCGCACCCTCAAGTGACGACGTCGGATTCTCATTACATTCACGTTCATTGCATTATTTCATTCCATTAGGGGATGCTATCGGTCTTCGCTGAGTTTTTATACGCGGTTAAACGAAAGTTAAGTAGATTGTTCGTGTTATTCTTATCTAAAAATAAATTTTAACATCATTGTTTTGATATTTAGAGACATTTTGACTGAATTTCATTATCTGAGTTCACTTGTTGTTTAGGTTAAGAATAATGGTAGGTAATAGGCAATTTCAATAGAGATGAAATGGTTTGTTTTAGTCTGGCAAACCAATTTTGTCACTAAAAGTTGAAGTAAAACGATATTTATCTGTTTTGGAGGTTACAGCACTTTTTACTAAAAAATACAGCAGGTATGGTTACTATCTCTATGTACCTATCTATCTACCTATGCTCTGGAAAAACTACAAAATTCATATATAATCTATGTAAGCATTACTATATAGGTACTTATTTACACGAGTTAAGCCGTACAACTAATGTAGGTCCCTATTTAATTTTAAGTACCTAATCCTTTGAACTGAAATAGCTAGCGCTATACGACGCCAACCGCCAACTACGCTGGTCCAAAGATACCTAACTACGCAATTAATGATAGATGTGTAGCCGCAGTGTAGGTAGGTACTTATTAGGCCAATTACACAATCCCTTTACAGGACCAGATTCCCGCATTAGGCGTGTTTGACAACAGTGATGTTTGAACCAATCAATAATGATTGACGTTGAAGTTTGTTTAATCGATGCACGATGCACGTCGACTTCACATCGTAATCGGAATCAAGGGCCTGCCTATGGGACAATGGCATACATTATTTATCAGAAGCTCTAGTATGTTTCGCATTCGATAAAATAACGTGACGATTGCGTTTGTGTTAGGTAAGTCTTAATTTGTATGGCATTTAGTTTCCAACACGTCTCGCTTGGTGCACTGTTCTAAATTCCTTAAACCCACTTACACCACCCAGGTTTAGCTGCAAACCCGAAGTTAAGCTGTCAAATTTTATACAAATATAACGCTTAAATCCGGGTTATGTGGCTAACCCCGGGTGGTGCAAGTGGTCCTTAGAAGTTAAGGCGTTAACTTACGTGACAATCGCATACGCGTTTTGGCAAACACGTAAGTTTATCGGATGCGACACAACACAGGTCACATCGTCTTCATTAAAATGACAAGTCGACACCTTACACACAGTTGCTTAAACTTTTATCTGTAGGTACCTGCACTTTGACATGCAAATCACTATGAAATCTTTAAGTTGTCTGAATCAAAACTTGGTCCACAATAGTTCCTTGAGAGAATAAAAATCTCATTTATTTTATACCTTTGCTTAAGTTATCGTAGTCTTACCTACTTATAGATATAATATCTAATAGTTAAAGGTTTCACAAGACACGTAGGTATTGTCTATTCAACTATTTAATCTATTTATTGCTATTTACCTCCGATGTCATAATATTGACCGAGCTATAAACGAACTGGGAGGTCTGAGCGTCGTTCCGATTCTGATATTTATGTAGCTTACCGACGCGTTTATAATGTATGTTTACGGCGGAGTTTGTTAACTAATGATTATGCAATGAATAATATAACAGTTTTATTTTATTAAGATATAAATGTGAAAATGTGTGTTTGGCGGAATAGCAAAGTAATATTATTTTCGTTATTTATATGGAATTCCGCAAAGTAACGCCTGATTCAATAAATTACTGAAAATGAGTACGTTTAGGTAGTCAATCGTTAGTGTTTTAAACGGCACTGTCCTTTGTTATTCCAGTAACTTTCTTATTATATATGGTAGTTTTTAATATTCGGACTCCTTGGTATATTCGGCATTTTGGCATATTGCTTCGTCTCCTCAAATCAATGCTTTCTTATTTAAAACAAGGAGATCTTAGTAGGTATTTAAAGGTGCCCACCAATCTCATCGTGATTGCTTTAATTTTCTACAAATATCAATAGGTACCTAAGTACTTTTTTTGACACTAAGGGCGTTATCACAATTGCGAGCGATTTTTGTATGGCGGCGAACACGTCGCAAGATCGCCGCGTACAAGTTTTGTATGGAAATCGCTTCAAATCGCCCAAGTGTGATAAGGCCCTTCATTTCACTTACCTAAAATTAACTCTCATGTCAAGCAGTTACAAAAACGTTTCTAACGACTATTCAAACTACATTGTTTTATAAAAGCTTCAATTCAAACTTTTATAAAACTAGCTGGCTGCAATACCTACTATAGGTAGGTATACTATAGGATTAATAGTTAAATTGAGACTAGATATCAGTAAACTGTAAACTCTTTCCAGTTTATATATCTGAATGTAACTCCACTTTGTCGCTTGAATCCACTTGAAGTTCTATTTAAAATGAAAATGGATTTCGTCTATGAGGTTGGCAATATCTCCGATCTCCGCTTAAAGAGGGTGGCGGAGAAATGGCGCCATCCAAGTGATTTTTAAGCCCTATTTACACTCCGGAGTCGTATAGTGAATCCCTTCGCTTCCCCATCTGCGGATGCTACTGCAGTGCTAATCCCAATGGAGGATAATTTGCCAAGGCAAACTGAAAAATATTACCCCATTTCAGGATTTTCTTTACTTGCGAATGGTTTTTTAGCATGCAATATAATATTTTCGTTATGACGCTGCTTTAAAGCGAAGCGGGACTTAGACTGGGACTTTTGGTACCCTTGCTAAAAAGGTAGAAGATACATTTATCTCAAGATTCTCAAGACATTTAAGGCTTTATTTGGTACCTATTAACCTACTTCACGATTTCATGTGGGTATATATTTTCTAGTTTCCTAATAGCTGTGGACATTTCAAAATTTCCAAATAATTATAACAAATTGAAAGGGATGTCATATACCCCCAGTGTCCAGGACTGGGATCGAAACAGCGACCTCCTGCATTCGCGGCAGACGCTTTAAACACTAGGCTCCTCGACCACGGCAGCTAGACCTTATAAGGTCCGAAATTCCTTCTTACTTTTATGATAAATGTTTCTTTATTGATCATTACAATATTGGCAGGCCGTAATGGGGAATATCTGAACAATTTGCAAATTCATCTCGCAAGCTGGCGTGTCACTGTCAGGCGGGACGTGAGTGCTGCTCGAGCGAGTCGAGCGGCATCGGCGGAGTGGCTGTCACGTCACTGATGAACCCAGCAATACAGGGTGGGGAATATAGGCAACGACAACGTATACTTTCATCTGTAAGTGTTAACTTACATGAAGAATGACAATTGATAAACGCAATATTAGTACCGACACTTAATTGCTTATAGGTTATTATCTCAGAACTCTGTCATTTTTTAAAATTAATATTGTGTTCTGATGGACCCCTAACGTAGAACCACATTAAGTGCTTGACGCTGTACAAGTAGTTAAATTTCAACAACGAAGACTTTTCGAGCACTGGTACTTCAACGTTATTTAAATTCTCGTATGGTTTCCTGCTAATTTGATTTAACAGAAGAAAATTAGACATACGTAGGTATGGCGGATTTCACTTTTAAATTCATTTGTTTTAAAATTATATTCTATTCCTGGAAAACCACGCGACCCGCATGTTATATAACTTCTTATCTAAATTAAGACACATTTTTGCACCCTGTATTCTAACCATATTCCCCATCTATTATGCTTCGTTCCCCACAAAAGTATCGATGGTACGCACTGAGTACGTGATCCATTTAAGAAATTTGCATGAATGAATAACCCGCATATTCTGAGATGATCCCACTGCGTCGGAGTTGCGGGTAAGTTAAGTGTTTTTGTTTTGGTGGATTGCCTTTAACACTCATGTTTTTATCATGTCAGAAAAACTCTATACACCTACCTGTTTCTATAAAAAGTATTACAGATAGACATTTGAAATAATAATACAAAACCGGAAGTCACATTGACAGAAGAAAAGTGATTGGAACCACTATATAAAATTAGGTCAATTAAACGTAAATTCACATATGAGAAAGCCTAAACGAATATTTCACGTATCATATTAGTAACAGGTACACGCAATAAAACGATGTTCCACGTCTTTCCTGTGTATCCAAAATTTAAGGGCTATAAAGTAAGATTTTCTTATTGAACCCTTTTCCACATTATAGTACATTACCTAACTAGTGCGGTAAAACAAAGAAAGGCCGAGATCGCAGATGTTTGCGACCCGAGCTGCAAGCGAGGGACGTAAATATGCGATCAAGGACTTTATTTATTACCTCACGTGTTAGGTACCTTCATCATTTTAGGCCTACACTTGGGCAGAAATCGCCTTTTTCCGTACGCGTAGCGTGCGGAAAAAGGCACTTTATGGCCAGGTGTGGCATAAAACCCTTTAATGTGGATAAGGATTAAATAAGAAAATCAATCTTTAAGTATAGCAGTTAATTCTGGGAAGTCCACCGGTAAGTAAGACTTGTTAAACATCGTTTTGCGTTTGACTCATTTATGTACGTTTGACTCAGATAAAGTAAGTCGTTTTTACCTATTAATTGTAATAATTATTAGAGGCCCTCATATGTGCTGCGTACACACGTACCCCAAATGAACCCTTCTTTTGTTACTCCAACTGCAAAATCCAATTCACCCAAATAAAGAGTAATTGCACTACTTACTTTACTAGACGAGTTAGGAGCTTCGTGTAGCGTGGCAAGGACCTCTTATCTAATTTCACGGCCCAATAGGAAATGGAGTACGTTGACAACACAACAACCGGGCTCGCAATATCCCGACTCGAGTATCCAATAATGCCACGAAAATGAAATCCTTTCGACCCTACTCTCGCGACATTTTTCTAAATATTTGCTGGGTAACTGTTTAAATGGATAAATCTGTTTTGACATTTTACCCTCGGGCTTTTGTTGGCTACTCCTTTCGAGTGAAAATTTTAATTGTGCCTTCTTAGTGATAGCCAATATTGTATACTTAAGTAATATATTGTTCATAAATCAGTCTTCTACATACAGTAGTTTGCTCTGCGTTAAGAGAACAAAGTACCTATATATAATAGTTACCTACACACTTATGTATTTATTTTATAACTTTTTTGTTTCAGGTACTTACGTTGGAAATTAATAGTCAGCCAGACCGAATACCCAAGAGCCAACAAGATTGGTAAATGTGTGAACAAAGCATTAGAAAATATTGATAGCGCGATTTAGGATTTACGTTTGCACGTTACAGCGCCATCTGTTGTAAAATGTATGCACTAAACAACCTTTTCGTGACTTATTGCGTGTTTTTGACGATTCAATTAAAATGTTCCTTCAAGAAATTCCTGGAAACTCCCATTTAAGTTTACGCACGCAACATTGACAAATACGGCTGACAATGGAAGCAATTGCTGAACGATCATGACGGAGCGATGGCACGGCTTAATTGGTTACTGACACGTACAAACAGCAACAACTTTAACTGCCCACTGGTAGACCTTATTTCGTTGCAATAGGGCTTACAATTGGCCAATTAACAGTGTTGGCGATGGTACCTACGCAAGGTTCACTGACTTAAAATATCAATTAATAATTTCCGCGGCTTCTTTTGCTTATTCGTGGGAACCTTGTATCAATACCGAGGTAGCTACCTGTCTATATGTTGTCTACCGCATAATGCTTTCGAAAGTTAATTACAAACAATGGGTAACGGTCATTGAACGCTAAACAAAAATAAAAAAGTTTGATTCGGGCAAGACTTGCGCTCCGGAGGTTCCGTACCATTAGTTATACATTTTACATAGGTACCGGTCATTTACCGGTTTATGATATTGTTTAGAAAAAGAATTCTTAAGTCAAACCACGTTATCTCTTCCAACTCTTCCAAGCAAATGAACTGTCAAACTTTAAAAGATTTTTTTTTATTGCCCTGAGATACAATAAAAACAGATGAGGTTCATTACGTTTCCCGCCGTAACTTTTACTAATTTTAACTAACCCTACTGCTCTTTCTTTCCGACAAATCTACCCACGGTTTAAATATGAGATTCTACCAGACTTACAAACTTCGACTCGTTCAACTTCGATCGCGGATTCCTAAAACTCTATTTTAATTAAGCTATCATTCAGTCACTTTGCACGTAACGAAGCGCCGGTGAGAACAAACGATATCAGCAAAATCCAGAAGGCCTCGCATTCTCATCAATACCTGTAGTAAACCAGTACAATCGTGTCTTAGAAATGTGTATTACTTGTACAGAATTGGAGACCAAACCTTCACTGGTTTGGCTATTAAACAATGCGAATTAACAAGCGTTGTGACAGACAGACAGAAGCAAGGACCCGACGGCTCATTCATCAAAACGTCGATGAGAACAGTAGACTAGCGGGTGTCGTTACAATCGCTTTCCGAGTGTGGGATTCTAGCAAAGTAGATAGTAACAATTTTCTCGTAACACTTCGTGCAAGAGATCGTATACTCGTAGGTACGGTAAGCGCTGGCTAATCAAGAACAAAATAAACACTAAGTATAGTAGGTATCTTACCTACTTGTTCTTGTAATGATTCTAGCTTATTCTTGACTTTTACATTTCATTATGAACAGGTAAATTCATCGCGATTTGTCTGCTGTAATTTTGTACAGAGACATTTAGTACCTGAGTAATAGAAGGAGAAGCGGCACTATAATTATGTAATTGTTTTTAGTAAAAGGTACCACTTTGTCGGTTGTCGATAAGGCGCTAATGCCATGAAGAAACATTTAGAAATTAACCTTATCAATAACCAACAAATCACCTTTTTAAATCAAGAACATGTGATGATAGTTACTCATATTTTTGCGAATAAATGACAAATAATTGACTAAGCATAATTAGGGTGCAGACGGTACAGTTAGGATCAAATTCACTTTTTTAAATTCGACACTCGACTATACATCTCAAAGTCATTTTATTCTGGTCACTGGTTAACCCGTGACTCTAACTCGCTAGCGTCTAAAACCAATAGGAATACACATATGAAACCCCGAAAGGTCTAGTAGCTAAGCTACTGTTACAGTTATCTTATAAATAGATCGTTATAACCAGACGTTCCCATGCTTTGAGCACTTGTAATACTTGTTTCTTGAATATTAATGGCGTCCAGCTCAGTATGTCTTGAATGAGCGATTGTAGGATGGCACTTGTCTTTATGTCATACGTGCAACTAATTACCTGTAGGTAGGTTAGGTACATAATTATTTAAACATCCGTTTTTCATATGGTAAGTGCTTTGCATGTACTGACAACTGAAAATTTGCATACTAAATTAATTAATAAAAACATCTCAGGGCGGTTTATACTGACTGAACGTTAAGTTCGAGTCTGACTTAGGAAGATTGCCATTTTATCGTCCATCGTGTCGTGCGTCACTCTCTTACTTATTTGCATAACCTCTTACTTGTTAGATATACGTAATATAAACGCGACTGTGACTGATGAGAAAAAGTTACGATAAATAGTCGAAAATATAAAAATAACATATCTACTATGTCACTTTTAGCCTTCCTTCATCAGGTTTCCTAAGTTCAAGTTGTCCATTTGAAAAAACACAAACTACTTCAGATAATCTTAATGTTTTTCATCAAATGGATAGCTAGTTAATGTCTGCCTACTAATCCTTAGGTATCATTACATCATACGCCACCATTAAATCGGCCTCCCCCAAAAACGTAATAGCATTCTCATTCAAACTTTCATTCAAGTTACCAACGACAGTTGAAAGTTAAAAGGCGACCGCTTCATCAAATCCCGTGAATAGGCAACAAAACAACCTCCCCGCCCCTTCTCTACCCCCTGATGCCCTTCCCCCCGATGCATTAGCGCCGAAGTTGATTACAGCCCCAATAGTTCCATCAGGAATAAAGGAAGAAAGTAATTTTGTACACGAGATCAACCGCGTCTTAATTTTGATGCCTTTGATGGATAAGGGGCCTTAACTAGGGTTAGCCATGTCATCATTAGATACAGGTACCAAAACATAATAAGGTTATTTTATTTGAATAAAAAAGCGACTAGAAAATTATTGAAAAAACCTGAATGACCTTATTTTGGGATAAGAATGGGGAAAAAACTTCACTTGTCTGTTTCATATACCTAGTGTGGTTCATGTGTTTGGCAATCGAAAAAAGCAGTTAGTTTGCCTCCAGTCAAAAACCACCCTGTTACTTACATAATAAACCTTGTTTCTTCCGAAAAACGACTATTTTTGCCAGATAAACAACGAAACGAAGTAATTCCGTGTGACATGAAATCAACCGCGTCTTAAGAGTGACGAATAAGGGGACTTAACTAGGGTTAGCAGAGACAGATATACAACATTGCAGTAATATCCTTGTTTCTTCAGAAAACACCCAACATTTTTGCTAGACAGACACTGAATTTGTCCTATACTATACGTGATTTCTTATACCAATTTGTAGACAACTCAGTACAAGAAAATCTCTACTGAGAAAATGGTCTTCTCAATTTCAAAATTCAATCATTAGGTATGTGTCCAATAATATTAAAAACAATTTATTTCAAATATATTCCTAGAGTAAGTTACATTACAAGCCACGTACCTTAAAGCTAAAATGGGCCTTTAAGGCCCTCAAATCCAAAATAGAATCAAATTGTTTCTTAATATTATTGGTTGTCTCAAGTTGAGGCATTGTACCTAGGATGCTAGTGGCATTTTCTCGTTGTATCTCAATGCTGATACGTTGTGCGTGGGAGCCACCAGCTCTTCCGTATAAAAATGATATTATTGTACATTCTCTGAAGCTATACTTATTTTTACCTAAAAAACAATCCCAAGTAATACATATATGTACAGTCACCATCAAATATATCACAGCCGTCATTCAAGGTGCTCACCAATATTTGAGTACGCCTCTATTGTCAAGGCGTTAAGCGCTTGTTTAGATATTTTTGAGCATCTTGGCCACACCTATATATTCGATGTTTACTACAAATAATGCTACCATTGCTACCAACAATATATATTCCTAACAAAATATGGATACATCTGAAATAGGAAAAAAGTCTAATTCATAACCCTAACCAACTGGGCAGAATCAGTCTTGATACACGTATTATACGGGTTTTGCGGTATTGTCCTGTACATTAGGGGAGGCAGTAATGAGAGCACTCCATAGCTGAGTACCAACCTGTGTATATAAAAAACCAGAAGGGTGGAGACTTTATCCCTCTCGTGAGACGGCTAGGGTATAATTGCAATTGCTTAGAGTTTAAGCGAGTCTTAAGCTCTGATTATCCAGTCTAAGGGCCACTTGCACCTGGGCTTAGCCACATAACCCGGAGTTAACCGTTTTTTGACGTGACAACGTCTTATAATTGGATGGAGCCGGCTGTACGCACGAAAAAACATGACTCATGCGACGTTACCGAGGTAACGCCGCATGAGGCGTTCCATTTCAGTCAGTATTTTCTAAGGTCCGACCGAGATCTCGGTCTCGGCTCTCGGCCAAAAAGGGCCGAGATTCTCGGCCTTGGCCGAACCTTCCATCTTGACAATTTTTGCGATTTTGGTGGGTATTTTAAGCAATTATAGTTTACCGTGTTATCGTACGTAATGCAAATTATAACTTTTTTCTCAAGCTTTGACCGTAAATTTTGTGTTTTAGTGATGGCTATATTAAACAACAGTTTAATTCTTGACTATTACATGTTTTTTGTGGAAAATGCGCGTTTTTCGTATTTATTATGAAATCTCGGTCTCGGTCTCGGCCGAGAATTAAATCTAATCTCGGTGTCGGTCTCGGCCGAGACAAAAAAAGAAGTTTCGGTCGGACCTTAGTATTTTCTTATGACGTTGTCACGTTCAACTATCGTCAGTAAACCGACTTTACAGACAACCGATTTTTTCTATAGAATTTGACAGCTTAATTCCGGGCTAGCGGCTAACACTGGTGGTGCAAGCTGGCCTAAGCCTGGGCCTGTACCACGAAAATCGAATGACAGAGATAGAGATACCAATCGAATGCGAACTGTATCTCTATCTCTGTCACACTTGCTAGTTGGAGTGACAAAGAGGTTTTCCCGTCAATGCCAATTTTTGTGGTAGGCGTGCTGCTTTCGAATTACGCAGAGTATGTTAAGGATCTCAAGATAGGTACAATATTGGCCTGCGCTCTTTAAGCTTTCTGTGAAAGAGGATATGAGAAAGGAGTGAGTAGGTATTAGGGGTGAGATTAAGAGAGATAAAGATGAATGGAAGAAGAAAACATGTTCAGCCGACAGTCGACTTCACATTACGTGGGATAAGGGTGAGGAGAAACTCTTTTAGCATTGGAAATAAACGGTCTGATAGCTGAGGGAGAACGTTCACAAAAAATACCTCCTCGATACAAAATATATGGCGGAGAATGAGATAAAAGTTTTATGTCGGCCGATATCGGTTTTGATACTGTTATCGGCTTACATTTCATACGTTTCATTCGATTGCCTTTAGGCTAACCTCCGTTTAGTGAAAACGAATGGTATCAGATTTCGATTTCGAGAAAAAAATACCTATAAACTTTTTGGCCGCAATCTCGTTTATTCCTTCACGGACTCTACTACCTAAATAATTTAAGGTACCAGATTGGATAAGTGAAACACCGGGGCAAGAGAAACAGTTGTACGGGATTCATATATTATTTCCTGAAACAATTTAATCTATATCGAAAAAAAAAACTATACGAAAAGTCGGCCGATTTTTGCGGGGGACCTCAAATGTATGGCTATTCGTACGTAACGTACATTCCTAGGTGTCAATACTGTCAATAGCATGACAGATAATCGTCAGTCTATTTACATTGAACACGATCGTTGACCATATGGTTTCGGCAGAGGGGAACACCTGTCAATTGCCGGTCCGTTGCTTAAATATTTAAAACTATTCTCCATGCCCCAGGGTAAGTAAAACTGATCTAATATTTTTAATATTGTAAAAGTGGAATATAAAAGGCGGACATACACATAGAGTGGCCTGTCGGTCATTTTATTTCTATGATGCTGACGCGACGCGCGTTGTCTCAAGAGAGCCATTACGCCGTCTAGGACGCGACGGACAGCGGTCCCCAAACTTTGGCAATTGTTTGTCTACCCTCCATTGCGGACACTCCACAAAATGGGCACAGGAAACTTAGAAACCTATTGTTGAACAAGTTCTGAGTACTAAGAAACATGGAAGACCGATCAAGTTATTATTCTAAGCTCTTTACAAACTAAGAATCTAGTGGTTCGTTGTCATGAATATCGGCATTCCACGAGGGATTTGAAACTATTTCAGTTTATGGGACTAAAGTCTGGTCTTATTAGTTATTCCTATAAGATACGAGTCAGAAAAATAGGCGATGACCTTAAGCAACCCACCTGCGGGTCTAAGATGGTTATCCACGAATGTCATAGGATAGCGCAACGTTGACAGCTGCCAAATGGAAAGACATTTGACAGAACTGTTTAAAATTATCAGAAATTGTCAGAACGCGCCGACAAACTATCGTCTTATCCAGCAATTATCAGGATATCAGCTTGGCATCTTAGCCCGGCTGGTTGGTAGTAAGTTTTCCTAAGAAAGTATATCAAAGGAGATCTTTTAATATTAGACAGAACAACGCTTAAACTAGACTGTGATTTAATTCTATGTTTTTGTATAACGCCTAGGCTATTGCGTTTATATATAGGAGTTATAATACATTTTATTAATGGCAACACACGCCTACAATGGATTTCCACGCAATGCTATTGTGCATACGTAGTTATCGTAATTGTTTGCCGTCTTATACAAGTTAAAAGCACACATTATGCACCACAACATTCGCATCACGCATCGCAGTTTGAGAACTCACGCAGTTGCACAGGGCGTGATCCGTCTAATGCTTAATCTAATTCAGTCTGGCTGCCGCTCCACCGCCAAATTTATGCTCTTCCCTCCATTAAATATTCCATTATTAAATTATTGTGTGCAACATTGCCATCAGACGCCTAAGTTTGCATGAATAATTAATTAATATTTACTGCGACAACATGACGATTTGCATAAAATATAATTAAGTGGCTATTTTATTTGGGTATACGGCAAGCTACACTGAGCGCAACCGACGAATGGTTGCCACCCTCAACATCAAAATTTTGACAGAACAGTCATCACCTCCTGACTTTGACAAAACGGACTTTTCTGACAAAATTTGGCGTCAGAAGTTCAGAACTTGCTACCTACATATTTTCAGCGCCAATCTCTCTTGAGTTACGATATTTTACCCTACCTTTAAGCTAGGTATTTTGGCTCTGAATGGATGGATTAGGAATACATTTTCACCTAATGACGCCATGCGTTCAGTGAAGTGAGTTCAATCTTGTACCAGTCCGTGTCCGCGTCTGATATTTGCAATTAGGAGCTATTCATAACATGTAGGTACGCAACTACGCATGCCTTATCCGAGTGAAAATGTGCGTGCGGACAAAGAGGGTTGATTTATTTTGCCCCTTGGTTGCAAAAAAGGTTTTTAATTTTCGAAAGAACGCCAAATATGAACCTCGGGTAAAGAAAGCGGCGGCGGGCTGAGTTTAATCAGAGACAGCTCTCGACGCCCGACGAAAATGTTTGAAGCCGGCTCGAGTGCACTCCACTGCATCGTCGTAATGTAACGACAAGTTTGATAATAGTTGCCTATCTATACTCGACTCTATTATAGACTGTTCTATCATACATGCTTTTATCATTATGAGAGTTTTGTACCTATACTTTGTGAGGTCCAAGAACCACCTTTTGACATTTGTATATTGAAATTTTAGAGATGAGGCTAAGGAGTACGTATTCTCTGTCAAATAATCTAAAGGAGGTTACTTTGTTTACTTATTTATATTCTAAAGGTTAACTAATAAAATAAACCAGCGAACCATTATTATACTTGAACATTCATAAATTGTATGTTTAACGATTGTACCAAATCGTCAATATTTGAGTAATCACGCACGACCTATACAAATACGACATTACAAATTATAAAAATACCAATAGCAGGAATTACCGCAATTCTTTATAAGTCCATGCATTCAACAGTCGCAAAATACAAATAAGTACCTACTTAAACAAAGTAACCTCTTTAAGATTATTAGAATTTCATGTAGGTTGGCTACGCGAACTCCTGTGACCCGTTGCGGGACCTCGCTATATTTTCCTTAATGCATTTGCAAATATATTTTATTTTACTTCCTTCCCGGTGACGTAAACTGCAGGATTACTGCCTACTCCGCGAAGTAGAAAACACGGCACTCCTGCACTATCGATATTGCTTTCTGGCCGGAAAGTTAGGCTCATATTTTAGGTCCCTTATAAAATTTTATATTCAGCTTACATTCGCCAAGCATTGTGCAAGTGTGTAACGGAGTAAACGTCGCGTTCGTTGGACACGTGCCAAGGCACAGACACAAGCTACAAGTGTCAGGCGCAGGGCCTGCAATACTTGGCGTCTGTCGGCACCGACAAATAATTGGGTAGCAGAAATGGGGACGCGGACGATTCTTTTTCCCTTTTAGCGAATGAACGGTAATTTTTCAGCGGATGAGGCGCGGCGGCAATCCCATTGTTAAGCCGCTTTTCTTTCCAAAAAATGCCGAGCTCGGCTTTAAGAATTGTAGCCGGCGGTTGAAACACGGATAAAACGAGTAAAAAGTCGCGTCTATTCTTCCGTAGCCGGCCATATCTACAGAATGCAGTTGAAATTGCATCTCACCCTCACCCTTGTCGGAGGGCCGCGGTCCTCCCCCTCGCGACGGACTCCTGCGGTGATGTTTTTATTCAATTTCTGTGATACAGTTACAAAGACTAATTTACATTTATAATATATTCCAAGGGTTATTACTATTCCGATCGTGTAACTTTAGTTCTTTACGTAAACGGGATCATAAAATTTATAATAAAAGCAGTAATCAAGACATTTATCGACATAAGCTGTAGTAAAATCTTTATTAACATATTAATTAGGTATTAATACTAGTAGGGCAGATGAAAACATTCGGTCTGCGTTGCAATAAAAATAAAACGTAGGCATGCCGGTCGAAGAAGCGGGTTTGCTTTCAATGGTACGGACTCCCTGTAATTATGGGATTAACATCAGCGAGATAGCGTACCTACCTACTTTCTTAAGTTTTAATGGCTTAAAAATTAACATTATTTACTTATATTTATAATAATTATAATGAAAAAGTCGGCACAGGAGCATTAGGGCTCGTTCAAAAATCGATCGAATCGAAGCCCGAAATCGATCACATGATTTTTGAACGAGCCCATTAGACAGAGAAGATAGATCTTATTCTATGGCAGCCTTCAAGCAACGCAGGGAAGGGAGTCGGCATACATACCGTTTCCCTCTGGCGAAGTACAAGCCCAAATGGGTATACGCGGCTCTGTGTTGTCACTAGTCCGTACACTAAAATATATCGAAGTGTGCAAGATTTGTTAGTGTAACCAGTTGTATCATTTTCATTTTCTATGTGTTAGTGTCATCATTACAGATTGTTTTTTGTATGTAGGTAGTGTGTGAGAAGTGCGTCTGCACGGTTCCTCCCGCAAAAGGTGACAGAATAATTTGTTCGGTAAGATGTCGCTTTGCCGTCTCCATCCAAAGCGTTGGAAGCCTGTGTTGCTCGAAGAAGGCAGCACTTGCCTATTTAGTGTCTTGTAGGAACTCTAGGTACAGATTGGTAGAGCCAATTATCAGGTACTAAGTAAGTATATAAAGTTTAAGTAGTACATAATATATGTCTACTCTACCTAGCAACCTACAACTTCCTTTGTGCGAATTCATACATACATACACATGAAATTAAATTATGTCCCGGCCAATAAACAAGTGTGTTCAGGATTTGTGTTAACTTAGTTTACTGGTCGCATCCGGCGCCATGTTTCAGTCAAACGAGAGCCGCTCTGGGAAATTCTGTCTCATATTACTTCTTTATGATGTAGATAATAATAACTACGTACTATCTTAGAGGGCACACAACAGACAGAAACAAAAGCTGTGTCTTCTGTATCTTAAAGTAAAGGATGACCCACACTAGCACGGGACGGGACGAGACGGGGCGGGGCGAGACGGGAAAATCTGCCTCTTTTCTCGTCTTCTTCAAGATTGACCAAGGCAGGTGCCATAGTCCCGGTTCCCCATTCCACTAGCACCTCAACCCAATAGCCCGGTTCCTTTTGTGTCTGTTTTCTGCAATAGTCCTACACTACCCGGGGATTGTCCTTGGTGCACTACTATAGTGCATACAGGGATAATCGTCGGTTAGTGTCACATCACACTTAGAGTAAACTGTCTTTTACAAGGGGCCTCTGCGCTGTTTTATTTCTGTATCCCTGTTTGGATATCCGACGATCAAGTCAGTAAACAATTCAAACCGCAATTGCAGTTTATTTGCACCGCTAACCGCAGTTGCAAAAAAACTAAATCTAATTAGAGTATTTTAAAAAACCCCATGCGAAAGGGGTTATAAGCTCGAAGCCTTTGATAGGTTTATCTGTCGCAATCTATTTACAATGTGGTAACTGAGTTAGTTTATATGCAACTTTATTTTATTTCTGTTATATTTTTCATATTTGTTAAGATTCAATGAGTAGTTAACATAAATGGTACAAGGTGTAACAAACAATCTGGTGATCCGTTTAAGGGGGTAATGGGTATCGTATGGGATTCTGACAATAAAGAAATGGATTTAAAAAAATAGGCTCCGAAAAAAAAATGTATGAGGCAGGTCGTCTTAATCAGCCAACCCTCCATACTACGATACCGATTAGATACCTAAGATGGGGATTTCTTTGAATTTTAGGGGCTTCTTATACGACACGACTATGGAGAAACACTATTTTATATTTTTTTAACTGCTAAATACGTCTTATAGAAAATAAGTCTGCGATAAACTCTATTATGTAGCATATGCAAATTGTTGCTTATGCAGTGTAACGTGTGCCCCGCCCAGACACGCGTAATACCTACCTAGTAAATTTTCTGGTCTGTGGTGAAAACGTAATTCCAAGCACTTCACTTTTAAAAATGTAGGTACTCGTATCTACTAGCTACTCGTACCTACCTGCTACCTACTTAGTATAGGGGTAGGCACTTTTCATTCACAGGAATCGATAGTTAGAGACCCTATCGGGAAGCAGCATCGTTAAACAGCACTAAGCACCGCAATTTCGATAAATGTCCTCACTGCATTTATTAGCCTTGAACGCAACTGTCATAATTAACCTAGAATGTATTTAATCGTCTACATACACACGAGAACCGATGTATTCCCACCGTTATAGTCGGTTCAGGCATTCGCGTTACATTTTTCGAATTGACACGTCTGCGGCAATTGCGGTAGACATATTTTTCTTGAAAGTACTTTACGTAGGGACGGTTAACACATGAATATTGTTATAAGAATTTACGTGCAGGAGAAGGGTGGTTATTTATCTGCAGGGATGCTATTTCTCAAGGCTTACGGAGCACATGGCCTCAGACAAACCAGTAAAGCGTGTCTGATTTCGATATCTGATATCCAAAGGTGGAATAACGAAATTCTGCCACTAAGCACTTACTTCAGGCGGTATTTTCCGACGCGTCGGTCGATGAGATAGATAATGGGCATATGAGAATTCGTATCGGTACCATGGTAGGAGCGAAACAGACATATTTTAGAAAATCGCAGTCGCTAACGCTTACGGCTACGTACAACTCATGGTAAGCACATAGGGAGTGAATTAGAAAATGATATACTTTTACGCAAAAAACGGGTAAAAGAAGTTAATATTGCAGCCTATCTATACATTGCATACCATATCACTAAAAAATAACAAAAATAGAGGTTACAGTGTGATTTTTTTTCTATCAAGCGAAGAATTTATATTGCAAGATAGTTAAGTATGACATATATTTATTTCATATTTCTTTTTTAACACTGTTGTTACGACTGTGATGTTTACGACTTATTCAAACATGAGTTAGTTCGGTATCTACTGGGAAAAGAGCGCCTTAATCGAATCACATCAAAATTCGATTTGCTTCTTTGTCTCACGAAGAGAGAGGTATAGATTAGAAATTTCGAAAAATACTACAAGTAATAGCAATCGCTATAATTTTTATTTAATGCTAAAAACGTGTTTTTGTTCATTCACTGGGGTGTGTTCATTCACTGGTTTACCCTATTTCGAGCTGGGCTTATATCAATTTTGTTTCTGGTTTAAGATATTGGACTTTCTATAGGAACTTATATACAGTCAAGGAATAGTAGATTACATACCAAGGCCGTTTTAGTGGGAAATTTCTCGGATGCCATGTAATTGTCGGCCGAGGCGAAGCCGAGGACGACTAACATGTGATCCGAGGCTTTCCCATCTAACGGCCGAGGTTTGTATACTATTTTTCTGCCCGACGGAGCCGGCAGGCGGCAATTTAGTTTTGCGTAAAGTGGCGCTTACCGGCCGGAGGACTGAAAAAATATTTTGTGAGTATAATAGGGCAGCGCTCTTAGCAGAGAGTCCCGATTGCTCGTGACAATATGTGGGGGAGTTAACAGATAAAGTGTCTATTAACCAACTTTATAAAGTGTTTATTCATATTTTATTAAAGTTCATTGTTTTCTGCACAATGCCTCTAACCGGCTTTTTTAGATTACCAAATGCTGGCCAATAATAGTTTACTAACTTGTGAAAGTGGTAACCTTTAATTATTTTTATTTACAAAAACGTGGCTGACGTTTTTGTAAATAAAAATAATTAAAGGTTAGTTTGAGTCCTTTCTTTCGTAATAATTTTGGCCATCGTCTTCCTTACTTTTGGAATTTTTTATCTAAAATTATTTTTAATTTAATCGGTTTCCTTACATCCTTTATCATCATGATATACCGGTTCTTACCATTTGTCAAAGTAAGTAATCTTTAAATTTTATTTCAAAATAAGTACATACCCTTTACCTTACTTCCTACAAGTCTTATCTCTAGAGAACTTATATACCTACAACGAAATATTTTTACCCCAAATATTGGAGAACTCCGACAAATGCATCCTTTGCACTGCGTAGAATGCGGGTCGTTGACTGCAGCGAGCGATTGAATATTGAATGATAAAGTCTGTGCCTAAAACGGAAACTTGACTTTACTAACATGGCGTTCATGCTAGTTTATATCAGTTCAAAGTCAATGAAAAAAACTCGTAGCAATACGCAGCAAAACTACAAAGTTAATTGTGTTGAAAAAGTGCATTATCTCCGAACTAATAATAGAGATTTCAAAGAAACTGCCGATTAACGGTTACTGTAAAAAGTCTAAGGTCTAAGATGACTCGATTGGCGCTTGGCTAGTTTTTGCCGTTATGAAGAGTCACTTTATGAACCAGCTTGGACGCGATTCTATTTTGTCTTGTCACATAACATATCACGAATTTCGCCATGTGTCCGTCTATTTTCTGCGATAAAAGCCTGAAGCACTTAGTCAAACCGATAAACTTTTTTTTAGACTTTTTTTTTTGGAAAGGATTTATTCTGGATTCAGAAAACTAACTTTGTTACGGTTGATAGACAGTTTTCGTAGACCTTATTAGACTTTAGGTCTAAGATGACTCGATTGGCGCTTGGCTAGTTTTTGCCGTTATGTGGAGTCACTTTATGAACCAGCTGGACGCGATTCTATTTTGTCTTGTCACATGACATAAATAAATAAATAAATATTATGGGACAATCTTACACAAATCGACTTAGTCCCACGGTAAGCTCAATAAGGCTTGTGATGTGGGTACTAGACGACGATATATATAATAGATAGATACATATAAATACTTAAATACATAGAAAACATCCATAACTCAGGAACAAATATTCGTGATAAACACACAAATAAATGCCCTGACCAGGATTCGAACCCGGGACCCGGGACATATCACGAATTTCGCCATGTGTCCGTCTATTTTCTGCGAAAAAAGCCTGAAGCACTTAGTCAAACCGATAAACTTTTTTTTAGGCTTTTTTTTGGAAAGGATTTATTCTGGATTCAGGTAACTAACTTTGTTACGGTTGATAGACAGTTGTCGTTTGTTAGTTTAGAAACATTTCACAAAAGCGGCAATATGTCGTGAAAAATTAAAACAAGTTGAATCGTATCCTCGACGCTTACAAAAAGGCGCCATCGGCTTGCCATTATGCACGCCATGTGCAGTTTTTATCAGTCATTTGTCGCACTTATGCAAGACAAATGCAGAGAGGGATGAACTTATCTGGTTCATATAGTTGCATCTCGCTCTGAATCTCTAACGAGTTGTTAGGATGGGATACGGAGTGTCCTTGCGGTCGCAGGCACTTGTGCAGTTCAGGCCGTGTTCTAAATGCTTACCGAGTGCGAGTCTAGAGTGAGAGTGCGAGTGGCTACCCGAACATTGAAGTTTCAGTATCTTTAATTTTAGATTGAGGACAAATGAACATTAAATCTAACTAGATTTATTTTTAACTACATAATATACCAAAATGCCGACCAATTAATCGGTTTCAATGTAAACTCCGTATATTATTAATTTGGAGGTTGGTTATTAACAAAACGTGATTTATTACCGAATTTCCAATAAGTAAAAATTTACAAACCTACTGAAATCATCGATAAATAATCTAAATAACAAGAACATGATATATGCTATAGTAAACCCCAATTAAACATTAAACCCACTGCGATTGGAATAACAAACTCCCACCGTAATAAAGGACTTCTTGAATTCTTGCAAACCTCTAATTTGCTCCTGCATCTTACTTCTTATCTTCAAGTGGCCACGAGTGGAACAACTTTTTGCCGTGCTACTACGAATTTCCATTAAACTGTCACGATGATGAATGACATTAGGTTTTTGCGAACACTGGCAACTTTTAAAAAATTAACTTTCTACTCTTTCTAGCGACGAAACAATTGACTATTATTAGAATACACCTACCTATATTTCATTGCTGTCTCGTGTGTCGCGTGGTAGGTACTTAGCTAAATAAAGGTGATATAGGCGTGTTTATTAACGATATAAAACCACAAGTAATATTTTAATATACTTAAGTAATATTATTTTTAAACTTTGACTTTGACAATTTTTTTTAAATGAAATGGCGACTCCATAAATTGTAGAACCACGGCGAGCATCCAAAAGCCTAATTGAAGGCCCGGCTTCACTGATACCTAAGACCATAAACACGATTGAAAGAAACGTTAACTTACACGTATGTAAACATTAATAAGTTCTGATATCATCGTTAACGGTGAATACTTAGGTAAGTACCGGTACCATGAGATGCTGTAGAATGACAATCGCTAGCGACTTCGCGAATCGAAAGTATTTGCATCTTGCTCGTTCTTAACTGGCGGGACCGAGTTGGAAATAATGTCGCTAGTCAGTTTCGACTCGTGGCTAAACTCATGATAAACACAAAGACATACGAAAATACGCTCTCAGATAGGTTACTCCTATCATAATCGAGAATCAGAATACATTCCACATTCATTTCCACACAGTTTCATAACACAATAACTCAAAGGAAACTGCTTCCGCGGCTAACCGCTTCATTAGCGCCAAATAACAATAAAACTAAAACTAATAATAAAGCTAAAGAAAACAACAGAGCGTGGGCGAAGGCGCCAGACGACTGACCCCATTCTGACAGCTCGCAATATTTTACAAACGAATTTTGCAATTTACTATTGGAATGGACGAAATAGCATTCAATTTTCCAATATTCGATTCGTTTATACCGATTGCATCGATGTGGGAGAGTTGGTTAATTAACAGAGTCTGTGAGAGGGCACAATTTGACTGTGATAACTCGTAACATGATGGTGATTGCGCAAAATCGAGATTTGATTTTACAAAAACCGAATTTCATTTGAAGTGGTTACAAAAATACTATTCAAATATTAAATAGGAAAAACAAACAAGATATATTATACGCCAGTTCATAAACTGGAGAAAAATCGGATGATAGGTATGTGTTTAAACTAAGTGTAACGATATATCGTAAGTAGCGATAAATCTGCACAAATTGGTTTGCATAGATTAATCGCTACGTTAGATCGTTACATGTGTAGCAAGCGAAAGTATGTCCGTCTCGCTCCTACCACTGCTCTGGCAGGAGCGAGACGGACATATTCTCGAATGCCGCAGTCGGAATCCAAAACAACTCATGGTACGCACAATGGCCTGTTCTAACATAGCTAGAACTTTTTCGATCAAGTAATCATTTCAAACAAAAACTGATAATTCGGTGTCCCGTCGTTTCACAAATATAGACACGTCTGGAACGATTTTAAGCTAACATGGACATTTACATTATAATTACTATTTAAAACGAGATATTTACCATGTTGTGTGTGTAGCTAGAAAAAACAAATATACATGGTAAGTATTTCGTTTTAAATAGTAATTATAACGTCTGGAACGCATAACAACCCCTATTTTTGAGTCGGGTGTCCGTATGGTCGCTATAGAAATGTCACATGCTATGATTGGAACAAGTCGAATAGAACCCCTAGAGCCCGCGATTTCAACTGGTGCTTGTTTCCTGAGAGAGATTAAAGTGTAATATAACTCTACGTGATTTCCGTGTAAAAACCTGTACTTTAAAGTCCAGCGACAACTACAGTTGGTCGTTTTTATAAAAAGAGTAGTGTTGACCTATGTACGTAAAAATAAAATAAAAAAATAAAAATAGCCTTGATTTCTTCTGTAATTTACCTACTAACATTGTATAAAATAATTTAGTAAATACGTTTCAATCAATCTTACAATTTTTATTATTTGATTTAATTTCTCACAATCCATTATTTAAATACATTTTATTGATATTAAGTTTTGACAGAAGTCGCCTCTTAGGCGTATAGGCCTCCCCCAGTATTCTCCACGCATCTCTGTCCTTGGTTATTCGCACCCATAAGGCCCCACAGCGCTTTCTTAATATGCATTCCCAACGTTACTTTGGTCTACCTCTCTTTCTCTTTTCAATCCGTGGTGTCCATTCTATAATTTTTTTCGTCCATCTCTTACTTATCATCTGATTTACAAATATGGCCAGCCCAGTTCTTACTTCAAACTTCTTATTATCTGTATAATATCTGTTATTTTTGTTATTTTCCTGGCATCAATATTTCTTACCCTATCTGCCAGTTTGATGTTGAGCATACTACGTTCCATCTTTCTCTGTTGAGTAGCTAATTTTGTTTCATCTTTTTTTCGAAGAGACCAAGTCTGGCATCCGTATGTAAGACATGGAATGATTGCTATTTCATAAAGTTTCTTTTTAATACCTGGTGGAATGGTCTTATTCTTCATGACTTCGCGTAGGCTCCAGTACTTCTTCCAAGGTAAGGCAAGTAAGATTCTGCGGTTTAAATATCTTATTCTGGCTTACAAAGGAGATTAACTGACCTCAATATATATATATATTAGTCCACGTATTCTATTGTTTCTATTGTACGTACGTACTCTTTAAGTCAATTACAGTACTTACAGACTATGAAAACATTGTCAGGTACTATTGGCACATTCAGGTAGGTACTCATAGTACTTACATAATTTTTTCATTAAAATCCACCTATGTAATTATATTATCGCTCACTATAAATACATATTTAGGGAGGTATACTAGGTATACACAGGGTGTTCTTGAGCATTTGCTTTAACTTCGCCATGTGGCTTGGTATAATTAACGAAACAGAATGACATAGTAAGTTTTATTAAATTCGTTAATTTTTATTTTCTTTATTTCTCATACAAAATAATTACGTGTTGCATCGACCGCTAATGTAAAACGGGCATTAGAATTGACTTTACTGAGTAAGTGACAACTATGACATATCAATGTCATGTCGAATACTCATACTCCATTTACACACATGCAAATCCCATATGAGATAAAATTAAATCAGCAGTTATTTTCTAAATGGAGCTACTTAGAATACCGGTGTCTTTGAGAAATTAACTTAATTTAAGCTAAAGAATGCACCCTTGAATTTAAAGCAATTGCTCAAAAACACGTTGTATATCAACGTAACAAATTACTAATATTTGGTACACTCTATTTCATGCCTATTACTTATAGTTAGTTTCGTCAAACAATAAAGTAAATCAAATACCTAGTTCAGGATTTTAGTAAGTAACAAAAAGCGGACCCATCGTAAAACGTCACAACTGTTTTCTCGTTATTCCGTCACCGTAAAATAATCAATTTGCGAATCCAAATTACACTAAGGTTCTATTTACGATACAAATAAAAACTAAAGCCGGAATTCCGGGTAACAGTACGCATGCGCGGCAACCCTTCGCGTACTACGGGAGCGTATCGCGACATTCGCGACCTTCGTAGGTCGCCGCCCCGCCATTCAGTCCCCCTGTACCATTACCATGAGTTTGACGCGGCGGTAGCACAAGCGGGCTTTTTTTCATTATAAGAAAGCGCACTTGTTTCTTAATATCGTTAGCTCAAATATAATTTTAGTGACGTGTTTGCTTAATTCTACTTTATGAAAAAACCGGTAACCGAGTTTTGTGAAAAAAAAAAAATACGCTGTAGTTCATGTGAAAATTATACAGTGTGTTGACAATTACAATTTTTTTGTTGTTTGTAATATTTTATTTTTATGAGCGCGCGATTGTCGAAAAGTCTGTCACCGCTTGCATCAACATATCAAAGGCCCTAGGGCCTAGGTATTACCGAGCGAAGCAGTAAAAATTTTGTTCGCGGTTGACCCTCAGTATAGTACCTAGGCACCTACTAGCTAGATGCATTGCGAGTGAGCATTTCGCTAGGGTTTCGTTAGCGTCCGTGTTTAACTCATGGTACCTGCTTACGCGTGGCAGCCATTGATTTTCGACCGGTCTCACATGGCGTCTTCACTCAAGCGCGTAAACTACGGCTCACTTCGCGCACACATGGCTTGGTTACGGACTGGATAAAGGGTGCAAGCTTCTAGGTCATCGAGCTAACCTGGATGCGCATCGTAATTGCCTGTTCCAGATTTAAAAATAACAAGGTCCCTATTTTTTTTGTAAATGACTATACCTACTAAGTTTCAAATTTGAATTTAGAGCTCTATTACTCTAGAAAACTCGATCAGAAGTAGTAAAATGGTATTTTTTATTTAGAAACGTTAGAAATGATTTCAGTCATTCAAATTAATATTAACTTCCAATACATTATCGGCTCCTTGAGATCCTATCTGGCTTTAGAATCGAGATCCACTCTGAGGTAGACCACGAACAGCGAAAATTGGCATTGATGGAAAAACCTCCTTATCACTCCAATAAGCAAGTGTGATAAAGAGGGAGATACAAATAATTTTCGGACGTTCGCTTTTCATGGTACCAGGGCTGCTACCACGAAAATCGAACGATTGCGGATTTGTATCTTCATCTCTGTCACACTTGCATATTGGAGTGACAAAGAGGTTTTCCCGTCAATGCCAATTTTCGAAGTTCGTGGTAGGCATGCAGGCCTGCCTACCGCGAACGTTGCAAATTGGCATTGACGGTAAAACTTGCAAGTGTGACAGAGATGGAGATACATATTCGCAATCGTTCGACTTTAGAATAGGCCACTCTTTCACCTTTACTACAATATTTATAATCCGCTTCCATATATGTAACTCAGTTAGTAAGCTCTATTTTCAAAATTGGAGAGGTAGAGGTAGGTGAAGTTTACGTTGGTAAGTTTTTTGCCATTTAATGAACCGCCCGTCTAAATTTTTCGCAAAGAACATTTTGCTCGACTTTAGCCTATTACGCGACCCGCAACCGCAAATAATAAAGTTTAAGTTAATGTGAATTTCATCTAAATGTTTCTTTGTAGCAGAAATAGAGATGTTTTTCTGCGGTTAACTGAATAACACATAGATATAACCGCAGAAAAATCATCTCTATTCTATGCTATTGTTAAAGGAAAAACGTATATATGCTATACTTTTAGAGGAAAAGTATTAGTAGGGTTAAATGTCATTGATAGTTTTATAGTCGGCGCCATTGCTGGAGGTCAGACAATGACCTCACCATTCATGTTCTATAACCTCACCGGTTCCATTAACTACGGATTAGTCCATGTAGTGTTTATCTATCTGTCAATATACATTTGACAGCTGGGGCGCTGTCTCTGCCACGCGGGTGTTGTGGGTAGTCCTGTGACGGTTACGGTCAGTGACGGACGTCTGCCCAACACTGGTGTGGGAAAGAGCCAGATTCTGTAATACCTAGTGCCTAGGGGAGTGCTACAAGTGGCGACGAGGATAAAGGTTAGTGCAAGACTTACGACCATGGTTGTTACAAAGCGAGATACTTGAAAAAAAAACAAAGGAAGTATCTAGGTACCTAAGTACAACAGACGTCCAAATCAAAGTAACAAGCTTAAGACATCATCTAGTAAACGTATTGCTTACCTTACCACCATAAGAACCTATAAACTTAACTAAAACAAAAACAAATATTCTTGTTATTGCATTTTAGGTTTTAAATTATCAACACCCGGTGCAATCTTGCATCGATTTTTACAAGATTGCGTAAGCTAGTTCTGTAGACTAGAAAAATATTATGTAGTTTCGTTTTTGGATAAAAACTTAAAATTGTGGAATTTGAAAAAAAAAACACTAAGCGCCAAACAATTCTGTGGCACATAAGACTCTTTGGACGCGAGGTCTAAAATAGCGTATTTTTATCGTTATACTTCTTATTTTACGTGTACCTAGGGCAAACCTTAACTCGTACTCGTATGTGATTCGTAGAAATCGTAGATACTAAATATGTAACTACATACAAACAAACGTACATTACAAGTAGTTGCATAAATTATGTGTTTTATCTACGGACGAATGTATCTTTGCAAGCTGTAGGTACCTATTTATTACGGTTAAGTCCGTTGGCAACATGCAAGTATATTATTATTATTGGTATCTCTTTGGCATAGCATGGGACCATGTTATTATTGTAAACTAGTAGCTTTTTGAGACGTTACCTTGTTGACTGCCGTGCCGGTTTGTAGTAAACAACAACATACAGTTTAGTGTAGTCTGACTATTAACACAAATTTTACATGGGAGGTTTGCATACCTAATCCTAAGGAAAGAAATAACTTTGTAGGTACGCACTTAGGACCTGGCATAAGCATATATATAATTGTGGAATGCGGGGAAACGCGGAGCGTTAACAGCATTTATATCACAAAAGCGCGAAATCAATGATTTACGCGGTTTTCGGGCTCGATGTACTATGTGATTGTTAAACTTTTAGATCAAAATATTTATATGTACATAATAAGCAAGTCATAAACCAAATTTTGTATTATCGACATTTACAAGTTTTAGATAGGTAGGTACTTATATGCAATTCTAGCCAGTTCTTTCGCGGCCGTTGTTGAAATTTGCCGAAACTTGTTGTCTTATACGTCACTCTATTCCTACACTGTAATGATCTTATACAAAACAAAACTGGTTTACGGGAGAACATTACACTATCTAACTTTTGTATATTGCAAAACTAGTAAATTTCAGATTCTGTTTAACTAAACTTACTGATGAAAACTACGCAATTTTTGCAAAATTCACGGCGTGTTTTAGTATTATACTTTCGCAGTAAATGATTCAGATTGTCATTTTTATGAGACTATAACTCGTTAGTTACTCCATTTAATAAAAAAAGTGTCAAAAACAACGAAATAATATTTATTTAGAATTTTTAACAAAACCCCGTTTATAAGATTGCGCGCGGCGCCGGCGGCGCGTGCTCGTCAGTCTGGCCCCATGCCTTCTAGAGAGTGGACGTATCGCTTTGCTCCGCGGGCCTTCTTTTTACGAGTGAAGTTTGCGAGAAAGAGAAAGAGATGATTAAAAAGAGAAAGACATATAAAAAAAGATTAGATAGACGGCGATACCGCGACCAACTGATCAAGATACTTGATAAATTCGATTTATATTTATGTTGATGATGTAATTGTTGTTTATATATTAGCTATAGTAAAATTATTGAATAATCATCAGCTGGTGACCAGGACGTGATGGTTTAGTAGTAAGTTGTTGGTAAGCCCTGGAAACCGCCGTTAAAAACAGCTAGTAATTGCTGATTAAGACTAGGTGATGTAATCAGAGGACCGGCTGATTCTGTAACCGTTCACATAAGACTTGTCGCGGCACTTGAAGACCAGGTGTCAAAGACCTGGATACGCAACCAGAAGGCTAGGTCAGAAACTATGTATCGGCTTACACAATACTGGTCTGGTTGAACACAAGTAGACCAGCTGGTAATTAAAATCTGGAGACTAAGTACCGGTTTACACTATACTTACCGTGTTTGAGGACTTGGCAAAAGCTTGGGAAGCTTAAAGGTAATGTTACGCATGTATAATGTTGAAGTAAGTATTGCTATGAGTAGTGATGTACCATAGTAGGTTCGGAACCACTATGTTATTATTACGAAATTATATATAGGTAAAAAAAAAACATGGCATGTTGATTTGCTGTATTTTTTGGAGGTTGAAACCAGTTTGCTAATCATGGTTTGTCATTGTCTACGTGGGTGGTGACAACCATGGATTAACAACGACCATAAACATATTGTCATGTTATAAATTGAAATAGATTTCATAAAACTAAAGAAAAAAATCAACATCATCGGAAGCTTAAGCCGAGGATCGAACTCGGGTCCACAGCTTACGCGGCAACAAGGCCGCCTGGCCCCATCCAATGCTGGCGAGTTTTTTTTTTCTGATTTCCATAACTCCGAATCTCCAAAATTACGAAGTTACCGAACCACCGTAATTCCGAAAGAATATTATGTTTGTAATGTAATTCGGATAAATTATTTTCGGAATATAAAAAAAATTGATTTTTTGCATTCGTTCAAGTTGCTATCGGATTTATAATTTTCAAAAAAATAAAAGGATCGTAATTTGCATATTTCGAGAATGTGAAATACGGAAATTTGATGTATAGGATTTATAAAAATTCAGAATTATAAAAATTGGGATTATGAAAATCGGAAAAAAATTATATCGGAATATTTGGGTGTTTTGTTCTATATGTACCTATAATATAAAAATAAAAAGAAATAGAAATGAACTCGGAAATAACGATCATTAACATCAATGATTACTAATCAAAGTGATTAATGTGATGAGAAATGTTGTGTTTCACTTCGCAGTAAAGTTTGTCTAACTCATACTTTAAAACCAAGACTCTCAAGATTTAAATTTTTAAAGCTTTCGCTTGGACGGGTCTCAATTCTCAATATTAACACCAGATCTTGACAACAACTTTGCGCATTTTTACAGTCAAATCTAATAAAATAAAATCTATAAAAATGTACTACCAGAAACATATATACGTACACAATCTTATTTTCTCAATATTAAGGTACTATACATATTTTTGGCGCTTCATTAGAATTGATACCATTGAACGTGACCGTGAAATGAAAACTATTATTAATAGATTAGAAACTCAGTAATAAAATAGCAACAAAATAAGTAGGTATTATAAAGGAACGTTGATTATTATTATCAAAGGAAATAAGTACATAGGAAAATAATTTTAATTAGATAGTTAGTACTAAAAATAAATAAGTACATAGGAAAATAATTTTAATTACATAGTTAGTACTTAATTCAGTTAGTACTAGTATCAAAGTTATAAACTGCAAACTCAATTTTACGCAAAATACTGTAAACAATGATTACTAATCAAAGTAACGTAAGTTTATCTGATTTAAGTATCAAGGTAAAATGCACGGCTTGAGCGCGCTATAGTATACCCGTCGCACGCGCGGCGCTCGTCGATGTCTAGGATTGCGCGCGTCTGGTCACGTGGTCGATGCGGAGAAATACCGAAACTTGAGAAGCGCGCTAGGGCGAGAACGCTCTTAAGTATGGAATAGGTATTCGGGTTGAGTAAAAAGTGTGAAGTTTGAATAAAAGATGAATTTTACTCACACCATGTTATGATGACGCTGTGTTACTTGTGAATTTATGTACAAATATAACTAACAGTTATAGAGATATCCGCCTATAATACAAAACTATATCATGTGGGAGTGTTTGCGGCTGTATGGGCCTACATTACATGTGAACCATACCGGAATGTTCGCGGCTGTATGGGCCTACATTACATGTGAACCATACCTGAATGTTTGCGGCTGTATGGGCCTACATTACATGTGAACCATACCTGAACGTTTGCGGCTGTATGGGCCTACATAACATGTGAACCATACCTGAATGTTAGCGGCTGTATGGGCCTACATTACATGTGAACCATACCTGAACGTTTGCGGCTGTATGGGCCTACATTACATGTGAACCATACCTGAATGTTTGCGGCTGTATGGGCCTACATTACATGTGAACCATACCTGAAGGTTTGCGGCTGTATGGGCCTACATTACATGTGAACCATAATACCTGAATGTTTGCGGCTGTATAGGCCTACATTACATGTGAACTATACCTGAACGTTTGCGGCTGTATGGGCCTACATTACATGTGAACCATACCTGAATGTTTGCGGCTGTATGGGCCTACATTACATGTGAACCATACCTGAAGGTTTGCGGCTGTATGGGCCTACATTACATGTGAACCATAATACCTGAATGTTTGCGGCTGTATAGGCCTACATTACATGTGAACTATACCTGAATGTTTGCGGCTGTATAGGCCTACATTACATGTGAACTATACCTGAATGTTTGCGGCTGTATGGGCCTACATTACATGTGAACCATAATACCTGAATGTTTGCGGCTGTATAGGCCTACATTACATGTGAACTATACCTGAATGTGTGCGGCTGTATAGGCTTACATTACATGTGAACTATACCTGAATGTTTGCGGCTGTATAGGCCTACATTACATGTGAACTATACCTGAATGTTTGCGGCTGTATGGGCCTACATTACATGTGAACCGTAATACCTGAATGTTTGCGGCTGTATAGGCCTACATTACATGTGAACTATACCTGAATGTTTGCGGCTGTATAGGCCTACATTACATGTAAACTATACCTGAATGTTTGCGGCTGTATAGGCCTACATTACATGTGAACTATACCTAAATGTTTGCGGCTGTATGTATGGGCCTACATTATATGTGAACCATACCTGAATGTTTGTGGAAAGTTAAGACAGTACAAAAGCTATCCATTAGCTGTTTTGCGTTTAGGTATAACCAACAATGGGTAGTTTCAGGTCGGCCCGATTCAACTCCATCATGGCGAATCTTTTACCCCCGCCTGAAAAACTTGACCTAGAAGTAAAATGCCACCCCACATTCGGTGACAGGTAAAACACCTGCAGAGCTCTTTTATAACCGGCAAAATAGAGCCAAATTCCTTCATATAAAGATTTGACGAATGGTAATAATAAGGATGATTCAGAAGTCCGACATAGCCAAACGGATCAGCTCGCTGAAGTGGCAATGGGCAGTCCATATAGCACGGAGAACAGATGGCCGTTGGGGCCGGAAAGTTCTTGAGTGGAGACCGCGGACCGGAAAACGCAGCGTAGGACGTCCACCGACGAGGTGGACCGATGATCTGGTTAAAGCCGTGGGGTCACGGTGGATGCAGGTTGCTTCCAACCGTAACACGTGGAGATCCATGGGGGAGGCCTATGTCCAACAGTGGGCGTACTACGGCTGATATGATGATGATGATGATGATGAGAAGTCAGAGATAGGGATGCAATTCAAAAAGAAAAAGGGAAAGAATATGGAGATAGGAGATGAGGTGCACAGGAGAGTACATTAGTAGAAGGAGAGAAAGTGTATATAAAAGAGATGGAAAAAAGGTATAAACTAACGCCAAACTTTAAGCCGACACCTCATGTCGTGGAACAAGTAGGCGGCGGAGACGTAGTTGTCCGAAATGAAGAAACAGGACAAAGACTAAGGCGAAACGTAGTACACCTAAAGAAAGTAGAAGGAAAATGGACAGTTCAAGATGAGGAGAACGGTTCTGATATAACTGAGTGCGAAAGTGAATAAATTAACTTGACAATTTATAATTAACTTGATTCGAATTAATAAATTATACAAAGGAAGGGATGTAGTGTTTATCTATCTGTCAATATACATTTGACAGCTGGGGCGCTGTCTCTGCCACGCGGGTGTTGTGGGTAGTCCTGTGACGGTTACGGTCAGTGACGGACGTCTGCCCAACACTGGTGTGGGAAAGAGCCAGATTCTGTAATACCTAGTGCCTAGGGGAGTGCTACAGTCCATATTACTCATTGTTCGATATGACGCAGCATCCTTATTTTGCATTCGTGCTTGTTTTTGGTGGTAAACTCGCTAAATATGTTTAACGAAGGTAATGTGAGTAATGCAATATTGATTAGTACGATCACGTAGTATTAGTCCGACAATCATTAGAAATATCTGAAGCTGAAAATAGGATAAGCTGGTTATTTAAGAGGTATCGGATCAGAAATGGTTTAAAGTTTGTAGAGCCCGACTATGCTAAGTTTCCTGAAGAAACCATTCAAAACTCAAGGTTAAAAATTGTCATAAAGTTACTCCTGGTACTTAGATATTGCCAACAGCTTATTAAGTGCGGGATAAGACGTGACCAATTTAAAGATGTGACCTCCGATTGCGCATATTTACTACGGTCATACAGGTCTCATTTATACGGGACAACTGGTAAGTCATAAGAATTAGCACAAGGTCAAATTACTTTCCCCACTACTCCCACTAGTGGATAACATGCGTTTTTCCCCGCTAAAGGATAAAACAGTGCTTTCCGAGCTAGTGAGGTGTGCAATAAACGTACCTTATCTTATCTTAAGAGATGACGTGGTTTGACTCTAGTAGGAACTAGCTAACACAAAAACAAGAATATAATCGTAATATTTTGAATATTTAGGAAACTACTTAATTCGGTTTTAGGAAAAGAGCTTAAGTATACTTATTTGATGAAGAAACGCACTGTGAACATTTCGAAAATACATAATTTTTCCTATTCCTTACATATTAATTAGCATATCCTACATGCGTCATTACATACTTCCCATATTTTTACTTTCCTCAAGCTTGTTATGATATTGACGCGAGTAGGTAGGTAACAGCATTCTATTTTCCCTTTACGTTATTGTTTAGTTTACTGAAACCGGGATTGCCAATTTTGTTAGAAGGAAATAACATATAGGTATATATATTGAATAATAAGTGTACCCAGCGGCTTTACCAACAAAAAGTACGTATCCTCTTAACCTTGTGAAAACGAGTGCTGTAAAGGGCTCGAAACGTAGGGTCATGGTGTTAATAAAGGCGATTAATAGTTATTACGCACATACTTTTTCCGTAATTAAACACTTTAGAACGGATTATTAATAACAAACATACATAGTTTTGTTCTCCTATTATTATTATTTTTTGTTTTTAATATTATTAACCTAACTTTAGTATGATTAGTATTTCATCGATGAGAATTGCCGTAGGTTAGTGTGAAATTGGTCGATGGCACATCACTACAAACAACCAAACATTATAAAAAGTCTACGTTTAATTATTTTCAATTTTCATCTTAGGTACGGCCATTTAGTAGTCTTTTAATAATTTTAAGCTATAAAGTTTTATGCAATTATTATTTTGATTATAAACCTATTATATACCTAGTAAAGGGCTACGTGACAGGCGCATTTGTGATTCATTGTCAAACCGCAGCAAAACAACAAATAATTTATTAAATTTATTGGCATGCGCTCTCCTTGCTCAGTACAGTTCGTAACTCCGACGGGAGCAGACTAAATCATAACACAAATTATCTAAATAATTATAACACGTAACATAGTAATAAGAGACATATTAGTTCGCGCGTTCTGGCAGCCAGAACTTTAAAACTAAACAAAAAAAAGTGAGATAGTGATGTGAAGATGCCAGACACAGTGAATATTCGGGTTTATATTTCGAACGTTTATAATAGCTGTAAAGGATGCTATTTGAGGAGCATAAACCCGGCGCAACCGAAAAGGGTCAGTTTTTATTTAAATATGTTTATATTACATTGACTTAAAGTGAAAATAAAGGATTAGAGTTTTGGTCGCTCAGTTGATTTTAGAGTGAAATGAGAGGAGTTACAATAACATTTTATAATTAAGTAATTTTGTAGTACTTACCTACCTATTAGAAATAAAACGAAACCTAACAACAATAAGGAAAGTGTAAAAAAATATCCTAATACGAAATTAATTTATGAATTTTGCTTATCTTTCTCTTAAAAAAATTATGCAATTCTAACCTACTTCTAAAATATATTTTTTGCTATTGAAAAACATTTTTCAATTTTCGGAATTAAATTATGTATGCATGATTATGGCCGCCTATTCTTTTTGTAGCTTTTTTAAGTAGTTTAGTACTGGATCCATTTAAATTTAAATATACATTAAATCACATCCTTCCATTTAAATTAATTTCCCGCCACGATTACACCCTATCTGTAACGATATCGTTGTAATTTATGATTCGACTAAAAAAACCTTTCTTCTGGTAAACGGAGCCGGATACTCGTTTATATGTAGTTCGAATAAAAAAAGTTAACCATTGTTGTTGTTTGTATCAATCTTGTTATGGAAATGTCCTTTGATCACATGTTGGTTAGCGAGATACGTTTGTTATTTAAATTATTGACCTTTAAAATACTTATTCGACTATCTGAACGAACTACTATTTTTTATCCTTGCCAACATCTTTGAAATATTTTCTTAAATTTAATTTAAATGTCCAATTTTACTCAAAGGTTTCACTGGAAGAGAGACCTTTAAAGGGATATAAGTTCGCCTTTGTACTTTTTGTTTTCCTTTTGTAAAATTTAATTGACATGTGTTTTGTACAATTACAATTTTACATAAGTACCTACATTATTTGTAGGGTGTACCTATTTAAATAAACTTGTATTTATTTTTAGAAAACTTAAGGTGAAACCTCATTCACTATGAGAATAACTCGTGGAATTGTATTTAATTTTCTGTAACACTACTCTGTTGCACTTTTATCTATCTGTGGTCCCGGAGAAAGACCACGGGGACCACGGGGGCAACGTCGCCCTTGAAACGTCGGAGGTTTGTTTTCAAAATCTATACACGATTAAGCCCCGTTTTAGTAAATATATAATGTAGCTCTTGTCCTTGATAATTTAATTATTTGAAACACGGTCATTTCTTCCACTCAGACTCATTCTGCCGAAGACGGATTGTTTTATATAACATTAATTATGCGGTTTAAGAGCTTTTGGGGCTCCTTCTTAATGGCGCCTTGGTAATTTTAAAGAGAGATAGGATTATTCCATTATCTCTGCGTCGGCCGATTCCCGGAAACTATTAGTGATGTGGCGAAGGCCATGTTTAGAGATGTGAAAAGCCGCGTTAGATATTAAGTCCGCCTCATTAATCTGAGTATGTTACCGGGCAAACTGTTAAGACATGTACGGTCAACTGCAGATATAAAGACCCCCTGCATAGAAAGTTTTATATGCAGAGGGGATCCATTATCTCTGCAGCTAACTATACTTATGGTAGGAGTGAAATTTTCTTAGTCAGACTTAAGATTCATCTGAATATGAAATAAAAAACTTTAAAACAGATTCGTGTCAGTGTTTTAGTGTTTAATTTCAAGGAATAGGCACTAATCGCGGTAATAGGAGACAATATCATATATTAATCTGTAAGTTAGTTAATGAACCACAGACCATAGTAGGTAGCTAGTTACCTATCAGTCCCTACCCATCTATCTATCATTAAGACCTTTATTGACGCAGCTTCCTATAACCAATTTCCGTACTACATCGCCGATTTATTGTTCCAGCCTCAGCCAATTAGCCTACAATAACGTTATTACGCCTCTGCGTCGCACATACTAATGAAGTTATCAATTGCATAAACGTTGATCGGAAACGGACATGGCCTGCCTCAACGTTCGGTTGCACAATCTGCCATTATTACGATATAGAACCACAGACGTATAAGTAGACCACTCAAACATTGGCGTGTCAATGAACTTAGTGTAAATCGAATTCCAATAATTTTCGCTTCATATAATGGAATTTCTATTAAGTAACTGTTTTATTTAACGCGCAATGTTTTTTTCAGATCCCGTTATTATAGCAATTACAGTTTGCGTAGTCTTTGCATAAGTAATTCTACTTACATCTATATGCGAATGCAAACAATACCTAAACCACTACCATACTTTAATGATGCAAATAAAAAAAATAATTCCTGATGAACACAAATGTTTGTAGGTATATTTTTGTGGTGACATATTTCTATACGTTTACTTTACACACTAGGTATATTTTTATTTTACAATCAACTAAGGTTGGGCCAAAAGAAAATCAAGTGTACATGCAATAGACGTTTCCCATCTCCGCATATTTAATGCAAATCAATTGAATACTTCGTTCACCTCGTTCACATAATGATCGTGTCATACAAACGGCGTAGCGAACGCACATTCGCCGTCTATTGATACATGCAGACATGTCTGCGATCTGTCATTATCGTGATATAGGACGCGGTGCAGCTGCACACGCATGCGCCAAACGCCGAATTATGTGTGCGAGGGTGTCAAATACTAATAACGGGGCTTAATAATAGGCATAGCACAACACATGGGCTCTGTTCGCGGATATTTATACAATGTGCCAGAACAGGGTCCGTGGTGCGCGTGCGCGTGTATCGATAGTAGAGCGGTAAAGTGTGAGTCTTTAATACGGAGGTCGTGGGTTGCAAGTGTTGCAACCCTAGTTAGCACCAATAAATTTCTCATAAGTTGGATATTGTACGATATATCGTGTGAAAGTTATTAATAGTAACTACAAGAGCTCTTGGCGAAAGTCGCGCCACTTTATACTGCACCAGACGCACCGACATTTGCTATTCTTAAAACTTGAGTCAAATAGGTACAAATAAAATAAACCGTGAACGATTACAAATGGCTGACGATGGGTAACAATGGCGTAAGTTGTTTGTTTAGACACTTAATCATAATTAATGTTTCGTTGTTGCAGTGCATGGCGCGAGCGTTGTACGACAACATAGCGGAGTCGCCCGACGAGCTGGCGTTCCGGCGCGGCGACCTGCTGACCGTACTGGAGCAGAACACCGGCGGCAGCGAGGGCTGGTGGCTGTGCTCACTCAGGGGACGCCAGGTGAGCACGACAACGTAGCGGAGCCAGGCGAGCTGGCGTTCCACGTGAAAGCAATAACACTAATTATGCGTCTACGATATAATAATATATTATGACATCACTACAGTAAAAACTTCAAATATAAATTATGCGATTCATTCTTCAAATTTTAACTGACAATGACGTACTGTTTACATACATTTTACGTCATTTCAGTTCGATTTATAATTAATTTTAATTAACGTATGGCGCATTTCATAATTTAACAATAAATAAAAGGCAATTACAAAAATATGTAATGTGCATTCACTATATTGGCATTATTAAAAACCAATTACTTTATAACCACCTTTTCTTTTTATGTTAATCGCTAACGTAAACAACGAAAGACTAAACCTCAAATCTTCGAAATTAGGGAAACAGTACCTATATCAACAAATTACGTCGAAACGAAAATAGGTAGGTTGAATTAGGTATACTAAGCTGTTTAATTACCAAATACCTACTTACTTTGCCTTAAACTTTAGAGAAATAACAAGACGTAGTGGAAAACCACTGTCTGGTCTCAGTCACGTCACGTATATTTCTTTAATTTACCTACCTACAGTCTGTAGACAACACAAATAAACGAATTATAGAACTCTGGATTGTACCTATGTTACTCGGTAGGTAGGTATAACTCGGTAGGTAGGTACACGTACATGTGGATTTACCGTACATATTTAAGTACAAGTTAGGATCCAGTCCACCAATGTTATATTGTGGTCACCCGCAAAATTCTGATTCAGTATAAATTCTAATAAGAATCATTTCTGATGAGTCATTCCATAATCGTCCCGCTATACTCATAGACCACTATACTCATAGACAGGCCTCTTAAAGGGCTAATATTTATTGGTTCACATCTTGGAAGGGAAGACTAATAAGTATGGAAACAAGTATGGAGACAACAAAAGTATGGAGTCGGTGCATACAATGTTAAGTTTTAGATCCCTAGGTTAGGTGTCCTTGTTACAAGATTTACAATCGCAAACATACAAGCGTCTGAATCTTCAGATAAATGGATCGTATAATCCAAGAGTCCTCTCATTGAGCACTATTTTTGATGACATGGTCCTTCGAAACAGATATCAATACTTAGCAAAACGATTCAAAATAAAAATTTAACTTTACACACGTGTTACGTAAGGTTAACAAATGACTTAGGTATGATGTTTTATTTTCAGGGAATATGCCCCGGCAACCGCCTGCGCATCGTAGCGGGCGTATTCGACGCGAGCGCGGCGTTGCAGCGGCGGCGCGCGCGCCCGCCCGCACCTGTTGCGCACCAACCGCTGCCCTCGCAGCAGTCGCCTGCATTTACTAAGGTGAGGATGAATTTATACTCAATCTATACCCGAACGTATAAGGTCGGCTAATAAGATAGTGGGTACCGAAAGACTCGCGATGCGGACTTAAGGAGCCCTTGACATGAAAATAATAAAATTGTTGCCATTTCAGATAGAGGAATGTTCACATTACGACGTGCCTCGCGCGCCCATGCCTGTGCAAAGGATTGGCAACTATGACTCCCCGAGACCCATTGGCGACTGGTACGTATCGCTGATCACTAATAAACAAATAATCTGGACTTGATCTCTTCAAAGACGAGTTTACCTAAACAAGATAGGTACCTATCATACATGGAACATTTGAACTCCTTTGGTCAATCCCTCATGTCAAGTCTAATTCACCCGCCCGACCCCAAGGACATCCGAACATCCGATAGGTAGGTACTTAAAACAAAAGGGTTGCGAGAATACGTGTCGGAACTTAGGAGCACATACGTACCTGCCAAGTAGTCCCTTACCTTTGTCTTCGCCCTAAAGTTCATTGGAACAGAAAGGGCTGAGTACACACGTGTTTACCTGCCGTAGACAGAAGACAATTTATTTGTGCGGTTCCTTTCGTATGTTTACCCGAGAATTTCCCATTCCATTACGTTATTATGAATAAGTAAGTAAATATGACGCGGGTAAGAAAACAACTTAGCGTAAGTACCTACCTTACGTGGATGCAATAAGGCTGGTATTACACGTTTGTTTTCGATATTTTTTTTGTATATTTGAACGTTTGGTTCCTGGCAATTTGAGTAGATTATTTTTTGTTTCATAAAAATAAATCATTCAACCAAAACCACTGGAAAATCAAATACATAAGTAGGGTTACTTATTTGTGGATTGGTTGTTTGTGGGTCTGTTGAATAATTCACTTTTTGACATATATTTACATACGCAGGAGATTGGCTAAATTTATCAGATGGGCTAAAGAATTTGCACTCGTTGATGCAGCTATGGGGTGGCCATGATTGCTAATATCATAGCTTCTTATTTGACTAATTCTCTCTATCAGGTATGATGCACCACGTGCGCCGCGTCCTGCCAGCGCAGACTCCGCATGCAGCGGCACCGGCTCCCTCACATCCGCTACATCCAGTGCCTCCGCCAACTCGGGCAGCTCCGCACACTCGAGCACGTACGACGTGCCGCGGTCGCGCGCATTGCCGCTGCCCTGCGACGCCGCGCTCGAGGCTTTGGAGAGATTACAGGCAAGTAACTGGCGTAGTATCGACTCCACATCCGAGCACACTCGAGCTCGTATGACGCGTGACGTGCCGCGTTCGCACGTCCTGCCGCTGGCCTGTCACGCCGCACTGACGCTTAGAAGAAATAAAAGGCAAGTGACAACAATTCACAAAGCTAAAGCTGTGAAGCTACATCTGTCTGTATACTGTCTATATCGACTCGTGCATGTAGTACCGGCGCCGTTACCTACATCGGCACAAAATTGGAAACATGTGTATATTTCGCAGTTGAATCTTGGCGTTTTATAAACTACTAATATAAAGGTCTTCCTTCTTTTGGAAACACCAGGAGCATTCCACTAGAATGTCGCTTACGTGAAGCGATTCTTCTAATAATAAAATAAATAAATAACAAATAAATATTGTGGGACAATCTAACACAAATCGACCTAGTCCCACGGTAAGCTCGTTATGTGGGTTCTAGGCGACAATATATATATAACAGATAGATACATATGATGATATGAATACTTAAATACATAGAAAACATCCATAACTCAAGAACAAATATTCGTGATAAACACACAAATAAATGCCCTGACCAGGATTCGAACCCGGGACTTCCTGCTTCGTAGGCAGGGTCACTACCAACTAGGCTAGGAGGCCGTTATAATCGTCTAATACTTCTGAAAACGCTATGAAATTGATTTTGTATCTGATGGTGATGATATTTCATAACTTGGCTAACAATTTGGTACTATATTCCCGAGATTTACAGATTTGATTGAAGTAACTGCCATACAAGGCGAAAGCTCGTGGAATGCACCACAGCCGTTTTGCGTGTGCTGCGCAACGATCACATGAAATTAAATATAGAGTCCATGTTTTAGATTATTGTTCCCCCGTGTAACCAAACCCATTGAATCGCAGGAGGAAGCATCAGCAGCCGTGTCGCGGCTACTGTCCTACGTGACGCCGGGCTGGCGGCGGCGCGGCGCGCTGCGGCCGCGGGTGCTGGACGTGCGCGTGGCGGGCGCGCGCCTCCGCGCCGCGCTGCACGACCTCGCGGTGTTCGCGGACGCCACGCTCGCCAACGCGCATGATGCGCAAGACAAAGGTAACAACAAAAAATAGGATATACCTACGCGCTTGTAGTTTTCTTAGGCCCACTTGCACCACCCAGGGTTAGCCGCTAACCCAGCGTTAAGCTGTCAAATTCCATACAAAAAAACGCTTAACTCCGGTTTATTTGGCTAACCTCGGGTGGTGCAAGTGGCCCTTAGACAACGAGCGCCTGTTTGCGATAACTGTCAATAAGTTTAACTCGGACATTTTCTTTTGCAAAATAAATTGTTACAGTTTTTCATTATAGGATATATATTGTGATAGATTATAGACCCCGCCTGTTGAGGAACAGCAAACATAGAGGTGTTGCTTGCACCGAAGAAGAAAAAAAGACGATATGCAGACAATAATTTAGCCTTACCATTTCCAGGCATCGCAGTAAAGCTACGGCCACTAGTAAAAGCCCTGAAAGACGCGGAGCGCATAACGCACGAGGCCACGTCGGCGTTAGACGCGGGTGACTGGGCGCCCGAGCGGTTAGAACGCGAACGCGAACCCACGGACGGCACGCAGGACGCGCTCGACCAGTTGGTTGCCTGCGCGAGGTCGTTGACCGAGGATGTAAGGCGGGCGGCGTCGTTTATACACGGAAATGCTTCGTTACTGTTCAGGTAAGATCACCATTCGAATCTTTAAACTTGTAACTCTGACGTGGCTCTTTAAACGAAACTGCGATCTGGAAAGCGAGGGTGAACCCACGGACGGAACGCGCTGGACCAGTTAGTGGTTTGTTTGGGGTCGTTGACGGAGGATGTGAGCCGGGAGGCTTCGTTGATACACGGGAATGAATGAAGTTATTGTTCAGGTAAGACCTTAACTAACACAATAAGTAGTCGTAGCAAACTCTGACCTTGCGCATAACGAAGCGAATTTCGAGAATTTGGATCTCCCGTCCCGCACCATGCAACAATGTATTCTACTGCCACTTGAATGTACCTAATACTTCGACCATAAAACACAAGTTTTCCGAATCGTTGAAATCGTGTAAATGAACATCGGTGTGATATTGCGATGAAGCTTGGATTAGGTATTTCGCAGAACTTTTTGGCCAATATAGTTTTATTTTAAGCAATATTTTGTTTTATCCAGGCGGTCAGCGGGTACGGTTCCAGAGCACGAATGGACGGAAGAATACGATTACGTGCGCCTGGAGTCGCGCACGGCGGTGGGGCGCCGCAACGCGGAAATCCGGGCCGCGTTGCCTGATAAACTGCGGTCGTCGTTCGACGCTCTAGTGAGGGATGCTGACCATGCTGGCGAGGTACGTATTACTTGCATTTGTAGTACACCTACACTACGACGACTTGAATTATACGAAACCAGACATAATTTTAACAATATTGGTAGGTACATATATATCAAAATGCGGTTATATTTCCATACGTAGGATATGTATCAGCACAATTGGCGTGGTTAAACCTACAACCTATCGATATTATTTATGGGAGGCCCTTATTTGTTGGTACAATATAATGTGGTTTAGGAAACCAAGCAATGTGTTCCGTTTTTTTTTTGGGAAACCGTGAATTTCCTATTGAAACGTCACAACTAAAAAAATAGTGCAGGTATTTTGCCATAACGAATATCCAAAGTACGTCAAAAGAGCACAAACATTTGCTGGAACGACCAATAAAATCAGTCATCAACATGATATCGTTGCAGGTGAGCGCAGTGGCGGCAGCCACGCGCCTGCCCGCCGACGACCGGCAGCTCGCCGCCTTCTACGCGGCGCAGGCCGCCACCTACGGCGCGCACCTCGCCACCGCCGTCGAGGCCTTCCTGCGGACTGTGGAGATGGGACAACCGCCCGACGTCTTCCTCGCACATGGGAAGTTTGTCGTGCTGAGCGCGCATCGGATTGTACATGTCGGGGATACGGTGCACCGGTGAGTTATCGTACCTCACTATTCCGAACTGTAAGCCGCTCTTTTGCCACCGCCGTCAAACCGTCCTTCAGCTGTAGTGATTGTAACCGGTCACACCCCTCGGACTCGGTTACAAAACCCTTGATAACTGTTAAGTAACAATCATCGTTGACGCCCATTTTGCTTATGTATCTGTCAATTTATTGAACAGGAGTGCCCAACACGCCGGCTTGAAGTCGCGAGCCCTCCGATGTTCGGACGCGCTGTCCGACGCGCTCGCCGCCACCGTGGCCAAGACCAAGTCGGCGGCGCAGCAGTTCCCGTGCGCGGGCGCCGTGGCGGAGATGGCCGAGGCCGCGCGGACGTTGGCCGCCCGCGCGCAGGAGCTGCGCCGCGCGCTGGTGCGCGCCGCCGACCCCCCCGCCGACACGCCGCTCACCCCCGCCACCGCCGTCGCCCCCTCCCCCTCCGCACCCGCCACGCCGCTGACGCCCTGCACGCCACACAACCCTACTCCACCTTCATTGGCCACTCTACAGATATAATAGATGGAGTCGAGGAACTTAATAGCCAGTGAAGTGCGAGAACCAGTTGAATGAGTGTAGAACGGTTTTTGAACGTTAGGCTGTGAAAATCACGTTGGCTATGAAAGCGTTTTGGTCTTTTATCAAGGACAATTTGTATGTAAAAAGCTTATACGAGTATCATCAGGACTTGATGTTTCGAACCGATCTAGTGAAAAGTGGATATGGTGTTAAAATTACGCGTCGGTACCTAAAGTTATGTAAGTAAATACTAGAAGTCGAGGCACAATAATAAGTGATCGAGGAGAAATGCGAATCATTACCAAAGAATTTTACTACGTAGCTCCATGTGAACGCGACTGCCATAATGACGACGAAATAGTTGTATTTAATGTTAGTGTAAATATGATCTACTTACAATAAATTAAAGGCTGCCATTAGTTATTATAGGGTTCCGATAGTTACCCTACTATACAAAGACAGCACGCTCAAGAAAACGACAACGCATTTTGAATGGAATTTTAACAAAGTTACAGAGTGATGTATAAGTTTGACACATTGTAAATGTCTAAATTTGTGGTACGCCGGTCGGATCTAAACTTAAACTTAAAGCTAAAAGGAGACATGATGTATTCGTACCAACTATCGACGACACATGACTATTCGTATACCGTATTAAATATGAAGACATAAGCTGTTGTCATTTCGCCATTATTCCGGTGGATTTTTGAAAGAAAATATATCAACAATGGTACTAATCAACTATCGGGATCCTACTCGGATCAATGTAGTTTATATGCCTCGGCGAATTTATTTAAAGTAATGACACGGATGTCAACGACACGGGTGTCAACTGTGAGTGTCAGGTCTTAGTGGCAAGCGTGCGGCGGGGCGGACAGCGTGTACTCAGGACGCTCGCATACATTTACTTGTGTCTAACATGAACGCTGCGCGCCCCGTCCCGCTGCACGCTCCGCCCGAGCGGCCACTCAGGCTGTACACTAAGGTTTCAATTGCTGGATGCTCATTTGCCGTAGTGAGTTGAGTTGTCCGTCCAGATTTTATACAATTTTGCATCAGCTAGTTACTCGTAGATGTGTACGTGTGAAAATGTACTTTATGCCGAGGGCATAACGTTCTTTTGTAACGAATAATTCTCGTATCATCATTAACATCTTAAGTATAATATCATTGCACAATTTTATATCAGTTTTTGATATTATACTACTTGGCCCAAGTTTATAAAGCTACAGATTTCAAGTTTAAACCATAGGTTAACGTAGGCTCACTAGTGCCTGACGTCGCACCAGTTATCGACATGGGCACTTTGTCAAAGTGACAAGGTTTAACTTCGAATAAAGAAAAATTAGTTGTTCAATTTTAGCCTATATGCCTATAACCTTTGACATAAAGTGCCCTTGTCGATAACTGGTGCGGCGTCGGGCACTGGTGCTTCTACGTTGTTTGTTCATAGACCTCTCGTAATTAGTCAAGCGTGTGTCAATCGAATCAACTCCAGTTTAAACTTGTAAATTTGGAAGATGCAGCTTTATAAAATAGGGCCCTGGTGCTGTTTTAATTCTTGTTGGTGCCATCTTATGTTGGAAGACTTAATATACTTACTATGTATTACATGAAATAAGACTATAATTTGTTCTGAAAGAACAACAATGTTCCTGATACTTGCCTCAAGAGTCATAGTGCAAAACCGATGTTTGGTACCTAAAAAGGTGTACAAACAGCAACCACGTTTAAAATCGCGACTGACTCAATCACTAGAATACGTTCAAAATGTAATTATATTATATAAAATAGTCTTTCGGAGCCTAGCATGTGACAAAATGTTTTACATTGTTTTTAGGGTATTCTTTCTTTAGATCAGACACTATAGTCTGACAACCACAGGCTTCAGTACAATTTTTTTTAAAGTATGTGCGTCCCTTTTTTCCGGTTGAAAAAAATAGGGAGGCTTATAAATTAAAAGAAAATCTACTGGGGCTTGCGGTTGTCTGAGTATATTTTTGTATTATGGGAATCATTAGAAGTCTCAGGATAACTGTATTAAGCGACACTTGCGCCAACCAGGGTCAACCGCTAACCCGGCGCAATCCGTCAAATATCACATTTAATTTGACGTTTAACTCCGCGTTAGTGGGTAACCCCAGTTGGTGCCAGTGCCTCTTAAAATGTTAGATATTTTGTCCAATGCCGAGCTCCATCTGACTCGGAATGCTTGTCTCATAGACTCATGGCTCACTACTTAAATCTTTACACTACTACAATAGCATTGTGTATGTATGTACGTTACATTTTGTACTTTATACATAAACATACTAGATATAAGTAGTCTATGTAAAAAGCATGTTGTAAATTAGCAATGTGTAATATATTTCAAATAGGTGTCGTAGTTTAGTTAGTTATAGATGGAAATTGTACAAATGCATATTTAAAAATATTAATTTTAATATTGAATTATAATTTATCATCATGTAAAATGCAATTAAGTAAAATATACAAATTTTCGTATCTATGTTATTGTATTTTCATTTGAGATTCTTTCGGTGGTATAACAAAAGTGACAGACCGTAGACAATGTATCAGTCACTGTAAAACTTAATCATATAAACAATGTTTCCTTAATAATAACAATCAAAGGGGCATGGTTTTAGTAGGCATAACTATCAGATCTAATTTTTTCCTTCAGCTCGCCATTACTCATGCCATAAATGTGGCTCACCGTCACCAACATCAGTGGCGCAGTTTAGGAAATATAATTATGCATTACTTTATGTGGGCGCTGTGCGTCCAGTCCAATAGTGTTTTCATTGGGGGGATTGTCTTTTTTTAATAAACTTTTCCATTTCTCTATAATCCATGGTATCATCGTTGTAGTCCTACTAATTTTGCAACTTTTCGTTCGTTTTATATTATTTATTTTAGGCATTGTAACCTAAACGGACAAAGTGTGAATTTTTACGCCGTTAAGGCGAGAAAGCATAAAATAAGTAAATCGAAATTATGTGCCATAGATCAAAAGTTGGGGAATTAGTATGACTACAACGATTATGGATTATAGAGAAATTGAAAGTTTATTAAGAAAACACAATCCCGCAACGAGAGGGCGCCATTGGACGCTCTGCACCCACTTCAAGCATGAAGGTTGCTTTCACAATGTATGGCGACACATGTTGTGTCTTCTCGGCGCAACATTTCACGATCACCATGCCTTTAAGGGTGAAAAACTTCTCCTATAATGATTAACGCCCCAAAAAACCACAATCATAAAAATAGTACTAACAGTCTTTCAGGTATGGTTAGGGCTGCCATCCGTCCGGGTTTCCCCGGATTTGTCCTAGTTTGGAGCCAGTCCGGGGAGCGTCCGGCTCGGATTTTTAAAACTGTCCTGGGATAAACCCGGACATTTTTGGGTTCAAGTCAATCCCTCTAGCAAAAGCTAAATTTTTGAATTATAAATTGATTTCTTTAGTGTCCGGGGAAAGACCGCGACTTTAATGAAACGTCCGGGTTTTTTAACTTTTTTGTCCGGTTTCGGCAATGTACGAGATGGCAGCCCTAGGTATGGTCATACTGGTGTAAGTATCTCTCCGCCGGTTGCTCCTCGGGTGTAAAGAGCAGCGCGGGGTGGGAGGGCGGCAGCTTGGCGGCGGCCGCCACCGCGTCGAGCCGCGCCGCGCGGAGGCGGAGCGCAGCGGCCATGGCCTCAGCCTCCCGCGTCGCGGCTGCCGCGCGTGTGGCTTCTTCTAGCCTTTGCCTTTCTAGCTGTAGAAAAATAGTACATTACTGCAGAGGCCGTGAAGAAAGAGATTGACGGACGAGTTTGTGGTAGACGGCCGAGGCGTAGACGAAGCCGGATTAAACAAGTCCTGCAATCTCTCTTCCGGCCGAGGCTTGTATAGTGCTGTTCTCAAACATTGTGAGGAAATATTAAAATTAAAAAAACTACTAGTGAAATAGTTAATTAGGAAAAAAAAGTTTAATTTGCCACCGTTTTTATTTTTTAAAGATGCCATTTGGGTGAGCTATTCGAGCACCATGTTTAACCGCACATAATAGTTATTTATTATACAAGGGGCAAAGTTGTTGTTTAACTCTCGGGCTTATATTGAGACCCGAGCAAGCGAAAGATCGCAAAGTTCAATAACTGAAATATTGAGCTTTACGAGTTACGAGGGTCTCAATGCACGAGAGTTGATCACACTTTGCCGCCGAGTGTAATACTAAATTTTTCCCCTCACTATTGCGGATAATAAAGACTACATACGATTACAAACCTTATCCACATGTAAGTTATCTTGAAGAAACCATCAAAATTCAATTTCAAAATTTGTCATAGAGTAGGTACGCTCCTGGTACTTAGATATTGCTAACAGTTTACCAAGTGCGGGATAAGACTTGACCAATTTTAGGTGTGACCTCCGATTACGCATATTAACTATAGGCATATAGGACTCACTTATACTGGACGGGTGATAAGTGACAGAAATTAGAGCAAGGTCAAATTACTTTGCCCCACATGTGGATAAAATGCGTTTTTCCACGCTAGTTTTAAAGGACAAAATATCGCTTTCCGACCTAGTGAGGGGAAAATGTTTTTTATAAAGCTACACAAACAGCCAGTAATAGAACACGACTGATAGTTTTAACCTTTTCGTTGCTAATCCTAATAATATTATAAACGCGAAAGTTTGTAAGTATGTTACTCTTTCACGTAAAAACTACTGAATGGATTTTAATGAAACTTCACAATTATATAGCACACATCAGAATAACACATAGGCTACAATTTATAGAGATATTGCGCAGACAAAGTCGCGGGCACCAGCTAGTGACCATTATAACAGCATCGTAGCTCCAACGTCAAAGACGGATTAATTCAATTTCATTTATTCACGACCACACCATTAATAGTATTATTATACTATTAATTTTAACAAAACAAAAACAAAACAGAAAAACATTAAATAACTACATGTTTCTGCGCACATGGCCCATGCAGCAGTTATTCACATACAGGCTATCAACCCTGTCTGCGATCATGGCTAGGATGCTGTTGGAGCTGGCTCGTATTAATCGGCTACAGGCCACAAAGCAGCATAGACCGTAATAAGTAAAGTTCGACTTCGGTGACGTGGCATCTGAGTTGAGGCGTTTATAATTAACATGGCGTCGAAATGGTTAAAACCTTAATGCGTAATAAAATTGATGTCGATGAGCGGATAAACAACTTTGTCCGAGGGAAATAATAATCAATTAACATGAAGACTAAATATGATTCTGCTCTACAGATGTAGTGCATAATGTTTTCCTCTCGTATTTTCTCGGAGACGCTCGTATATTAGTCATGCTACTTCAATCGACCTCGGTACTTTTAATATTCACACTGACTGAAATAGCATGACACGTTCGGGCGTTTAAAATACGTCGGCAAAACATTATGCAAGACACCTGTAGTACCTATAAATAGTAAAACAGCAGGTTCTATGGTAACTAATACTCTCTGCTCTGTCTGCTCTCTAGTTACACTACTATACCTAGTACTATAAAATGTTCATGGCTAGTACTATGAAATGTACTTACTCTCGCTGTTTCCATTTTGTAATTTAATAGTTTTAATTTTAAATTTGCTACTTCTTTATTATCTTGACTCCAGGAACTTGAATGTGTTGAACCTATAACAAAATGATTAAATTCTTAATATTTAATATATTAAGGTATAATGACACAAAACTGAAGTGGATTTCTATTCTAAAATTTTTGACTTCATAGACTGTTTTCGATACAAGCGTTACTTCGGTATATTGCTTGAGCGATATGAGAATTAGGAGTAACTATTAGGACTTCATTCGTTTCGTTCGTTCATTTGCTCGTTTTTCTAGAATTTAAGAAAAAAACTTTATTGGCAGATAGTTGTAACGGCGACAACGCTATTGACGGGAGTCATAGTGGATCTCGTCGGCTTCTGGACCCATTTTAGAGCACTAGTAATATGTGTGTAGATAAAGTAGTGTATGCAACATGAAACCCCCTCACATACGTTTCATAAAACCACAATCGAGTTTTAAAACTTCTTGTTTTCGTGAGGAAACTAAAATAAAATTGTACAATAGAAGTGATAGTCTCATCGGTTACATGAGCGTATAGTATGAGAGATTATCAAATTTGCAAGTGTGTCCATAAAGCTTTTTTTTAGAAGAATTTGCAATTTATCAAACCAGCGATAGTTTTATATAATTTAAACTATCGTGAGTCATACTGGAATTAAATTGCAACGGTTGAAAATCACGTATTTTTATCACAATAGCCGTGATCGGAGGAGGAGATCGCATCGGGCAGTCATCGTCGGACAGACAGAGTGACAACACCACTCTGTCTGTCCGACAATGACTGCCCGATGCAGTCGAAACATGTCACGCCTATTGTGATAAAAATACATGAGTTTGAACCGTTCCAATTTAATGCCAGCGATAGTTTAATGTCACGGCACCAAAATGTAACTGAACCCTATACCATCCTAATTTTTAATGTACCCAATTTATTCAATTCATAAAAGTTCTTAAAAAAGGGATGATTAAGAACGTTTGTGATGGCTAATATATGTGCAGTACCGTCGATACGGTAAACTGACCACTAGTAAATCTTATTGCAACTGGATAAGGCTATGAATAGTCAAAACGTCCTGTGCGGGGACAACAGGTGCCGATGCTAAGTAGAATCTTGATACTATGAAATATTTGCTTACCTATTCCAGAGTCACTGTTAAGAACAGTACTGAGCGGGTCTGGCGCAAAGTGGTTGCTATCAGAGTTGTGACGGTCATCGTCATCCGGACCGTTTAGTTCCAGTTCCATTTCGAACATAGGCTCCGACTTGATTGGCTGTTATGACAAACCATATAATAGAGGTCAAAATGCGCCGATATAAAAATAAATTATATCCTTATATAAATTATTGAGAAACAATGATAGTTAACTTTTACGAGAAATCAAGATAGATCTAATGATAACTAAGCTGTAGGTTTATAGCACTCTCTCTAAGGATCGCCACACACGTCGGCAATCGGAGACAAAATTCATATATAAAATTCCTAACGCATGGAAGCACGAATTACATAAAAATTCCGTCTTTGATTCCGGCGGGGGTGGTGATGGTGACCCTAAATCAAAAAAAAACTTGAATCAACTACACCAAACAAAAAAAATACATTTTAATCAAAATCATTTAATTATCAAGTACTACTTACCTTTGAGCTTTCATTTATCAATTTCTCATGTTTTGTATTATTCATGTCAAAATGTTTAACAGCATCTTTGATACCCATGCTTTTAGCTACAGTTTTCATGTTATTGAACTTGGTGCGCAAAACCTTTTGGGTTCTCTTTTGTGGACTCTTACTGTTGAAAGCTTCTGATATCTGTAAATCGGTAAAAAATATTGATGATATATAAGTAGGTACTGTTATCTTGATTTTGATCCTCCACCATATGTAGAAGGGAGAGTAGGAGGTCAGAAATAGAGAATAAACTCAGTGATGAGCCCTACGCGACAATATTTCCACTCTCACCATTTAGATGGTTGGCAGTCCTCAACTGTGCGCTTTTCCCGAAACTTCCTGCCTCGCACAGCTAAACTGTGGAACGAACTGTCGCCAGCGGTGTTTCCGGACCGATACGACCTTCAAACCTTCAAGAAAAGAGCGTACTCCCACCTTAAAGGCCGGCAACGCACTTGCGACACCTCTGGTGTTGCGGGTGTCCATGGACGACGTTAATCGCTTACCATCAGGTGATTCGTTTGCTCGTTTGCCCCCTATAGCATAAAAAAAAAAAAAAAATGAGGCTTGAATCGTTTTTTTTGTATGGTACATGTTGCGCATGGGCCGGATGCTTGAGCCTCAAGGCAATAGATTTGTATATCAATATTGTAAAAATGTTTTTTCAATTCAAAACCAATTATATAATAAATATTATTTTGACATACCCTTTTCCATGCTTTATTCTTCAGTCCAATAGCATGCGCATTGTATTCTTTAGAGAACACAAATCTCTTCTCATTCCGGACACAATCCAATAAAAGGCTGCATTCTTGAGGGGCGAAATTGAGGGATCGGTTAGTTCTGGAAAAAGTAGTTCATAATAAATTTTAGAGGCAGTCAAGGTTAATTTTAATATATATATTTCTTCTGTACGTATTTGTAACACGACTCCTAAACGGCGGGACCGATTCAGCTAAGTTTTGTGTGTATATTTCAATAGCTTCATGGATGATTTGAAAAGACAGTTGGACCCAAAAGGTGGCACCGTGATGGCGTTTTCTTAAAAAAAAACGAATTTACTGAACACTGCTGGACCGAATTGGATAACATTTTTTACGTGTATTTTCGTGATAAGCCCTATCATCAAAGGCATTTTAAACTTATATTGTTCATAATGATGATGGACCCGGTAGATGGTGCAGTATTTGCAGGACAATGTCTGCTGGCTCCGCTGATGTATTATAATTTTTATTTGACATTCTTATTAACATTAAAGGTTTTGAACCTGAACTTAAAGTATGTACCGAAATATATTAACTCTATTGTAAAGTTTTGAGAGTGTTCAAATGTAGATGTTTTTGTCATTTTTTCCAGGTATTTTAATGCCCTGTCTGAACATTCTAAAAGCAATTGACGAGTATTTTGTCTATGTATGGAACACATCATACTGCCTGGCCAGCTAACATTCTGTAATAGTAGGTATTCTCAACATTTTATTTTTTTTGTAATAGCGACATAATTTTAAATTAATTTGATAAGTTTAAGTTTAGTTTATAAGGTATTTAAAATTACCTTTTTTCACCATCATTTCCATCTGAAAATACCAAAAACATATAAATAAAAAGGTCAGAAACACTATACAAACTTTGTTGACTTGCTGAATAACATAATTATTTACCATTTGAGTCATCAGAGTCCTTGTCTTCTAAGCTTTCCCAATAGGATTTCATTTTTAAGTTTTGATTTATTTTCTCATCATTCAAAGCAGGATCTGGAATAATATTTTTACAGGTAATTAATTTTTTTGACCAATATTAAAATTTCACAATGTGTTTATACTTCAAAGTACCTAGGTAAAACTATTGAATTTATATTTTGAAAGTAAGTTATGTAAAGAGTCAATAACAACTTGTTCTGAGTCACAGTCATACCATTATATTCCTCATTATCTTCCAAGTTTTGATTTGTGTCTATTGGTGTGTTGGTCTCTACATCAGACATCATGGCCACTATTTGTCTTGTCAGGTCATTGTAACTATTATTATCATCTACTAAATTCTTGGCCAGTTTTCTTGCATCCTTTTTAAGATTCTCCCACTTTGTCTTTAAAGAATCTGTGGTTCTTTCATGCTTGAATCCCTTACTGTTGAAAGTTTTAGTTATCCTCTCCCATGAAAGCTCCTTGGCCTGGTTTACAGCCGAATTTGTAGATTTATTAAGAATTGTGTACTTATGTCTTTCAACAATATTTATTAAGGTTTGAACTTCATTTCTACTGAATGTTGGACTTCTGTATCGTCTGAAATTCAAATATGGCATCATATTAACATAAATCGATACTTTAGAGCAATCTCGTAAATAAATCTAGTCAAAAAACTTACGAAAAGATTGAAGTGGAAGGCTTATCTTCTTGAGTTTCTTCATCCATGCCTGGAGAACATTTATTATATATACGTCTTAGTGACCTAGTTTTCTCTAGGCATTCGTTTCGCTAAACATTACAGCGTAGGTAGTATTAAATTATTATTACTGTGCATAAGACGACAGTTCTGTGGTTTCAAATTAGAATTTTATTTAGATGTTTTGACATTTTGAGATTGGGTCTGTCAGTAGTGTCAGTTGGTTGACGGTGCGTACGTTCTGAAATAAATATTTTCTCGGTTGACTGTTTGAATTATTTTATATAAACCAAACGCTTACAATATCTACGCTTTGGTAATAAAATAAAAGACTACATAAACTACATTGCTACTCTATCGCTCTTTTTGGAGACAGTGGTGAAGAACGAAGAAAAACAAAATGCCTTTTTGAGAATCGATTGTAAATAATCGATACTAAACTGCTGAATGTGATAGTGTTGTACCACATATTGTAGGTATAAAAAAACCTGCATGTCAAAAGCAAAAAAATATAATTTTAGGTTAGAAAAGTAATTTCATAATTCTGGTAGCCATAATAAATGGTCAGGGTGATAATTGATAACCTGTAGTGTAATAAGTGCCTGAAAGTATGTATCGCAATATTATGATTAATTATTTGCTTGCGTTTATTGAATTTCGAGCTATATTTTAATGTTTTCGAAACTCGACGGTTCAAAATGGCGCTGTTTCACTCTGCGTGAGCAACAGCTCTAATCAAAATATATTCTTACGCCATATCAGACTGAATTTGACTGATTACAATTAGCAGAAGGCATATTTTTTTTGTAGTTTTATCTGGTAAACTGAATGCATAACCCTGTGTTCACCTTTATTAAATCTATGCTTAGTTTGAAATGAAGGAAGTGATATTAGCTATTGTAACCTGCGTATGTAGTGTATTTTTAGTTTTTGTTTTTGTATTGTTTTGTAAGTAGTCCAATTCGCTTTATTGATTACATTACCAACAGAAACCAGCATTGTTAACATAAATAGAGCTTGTGTATATTACCTCATATAGCAGCTTCATTTTAATTTCCTTTGTCCTTTGTTTCAGGTTGGTATATAGTGTGGAAGTGCTGTTTGTCGAAGTTCCGTTTCGTTCGGGAACTGTTGGGGGGTATGTCAGATACCCCTCCAGCATCAGAGACTAGGCAACCTAAAACTAGGAAGAATAAAAGAGACTAAATTATTGACATCCAATTAAATCAAAGGTAAACAATAAAGAACACTCACATAGTGCATGATTTAGTAATGAGTAAACAAGTAGGCAACTAATCAGTTATTATAATTTTCTAGGTTAAGATGAATATCCGCTGTGCCCGCCCAAGTGACTTGATGAACATGCAGCATTGCAACTTGCTTTGCTTGCCTGAAAACTATCAGATGAAATATTATTTTTATCATGGATTGTCCTGGCCGCAGCTCAGTTATGTTGCGGAAGATGAAAAAGGACATATAGTTGGTAAATATTGCGATCTATATGAAAATCATCTTAAGAGCCCGCAAATTATGGGGCTTTGTTGACAAAGTGTTTCAATTTTTCAACTGACATGGGAGTAGCAAGAGTTAAACATTCTCTTAACACCTTAGACTGCTTGCATGCTGAAGACTGTGGTGGGCCTTTATGTACTATTTAAATAAACTACTATTTCATTTATTTGATCATCAGGATATGTCCTAGCTAAGATGGAAGAGGATGGAGAGGACAACAGACATGGTCACATAACATCGCTGGCTGTAAAGCGATCTCATCGTCGCCTGGGTCTTGCTCAAAAACTTATGAACCAGGCCTCCTTGGCTATGGTAGAATGCTTCCAGGTGTGTAAACAGTTTTGAGAAATTTAAATTATATTCTGATGATGATGATGGATATGGTTATCAAAGTGATACAGCTACTACAGATAGTGTCTATCATAGACACTGTCAATATCTCAAAATCTTAGCTGATAATCTTATATGAATCTGACTATAAAAAAACTAGAATCCAGAAGCAGCAGTGCTGTTTCAAAGTAGTTAATAATTCAGCTTTATTAGCTTAAGCTAGTATTACATGACACATGACACAATTTTTAGAGGTTACCTAGCCCTGTGTAATGGACGAAAGGGAACTTAGGGAGTCCGAGGAAAGGGCAGGGGCAGGTGATAATCGGCCCATAAAAAACGTGTCTCGTACAGCTTGTATAAGTTGCAATAAGGACAAAGTCAAATGTTGGCACTGACTGAAAAAGTTAAGTAAAGGTAATAAAAGAAGTTTGACATTTACAATAATACTTTAACATTTGAAGGTACATTTGCTTGGAAGAGCTAATGTGATTTGACTTGAGAAGTTACTCAATTAGTGCTAAAACAAATAATACGTCCATAAGTTGCAGCAAATTAGAGGAGATGGATTTTAATGACTTTTTTTTTCAGGCAAAATATGTGTCACTCCATGTCAGAAAAAGCAACCGAGCCGCATTGAACCTATACACCAATTCCCTTGGTTTCAAAATCCTGGAGATTGAGCCTAAATACTATGCTGATGGTGAAGATGCATACTCTATGATGAGAGATTTAAGTGCATTCTCTGCAGACAACAAGTCGGAAAGTCAGGCTTCAGATAATTTGGAAATTAAGTCTGATTCAGCTGTTATATCTCAATGCTAATGATATTGTAAATAAAATTATTTAAATTATCCTCTTGTTACTTACTCCTTTTGTGGAAATGCAGAGTATGGATGCCACTCTTAAAAGCGACCAATAGAAAGTTGAACTAGAGGATCGAACCTACGTTGAGAATTCTGGAAAATATCTAATTTCATGACTTTTTGAAACCGTCGTTTCTTTCCGTATATTTCGGTCAGAAATACACAATGTCATTGTAACTCACTCTCACTGTAGGCAGGCACTCTTTTTAACTATATCAATTGTTTCTTCCTCTATGTAATCGATGTAGCCCCTTAGTAGGTGTAAATTAGACCTAACATACATTGATTTAGAGTTGAAAATTAGAGCCGAAACACATTGTTTTTTTCCGAAAGAATCCGAAAAAACCAGACAAGTGCGAGTCGGACTCGCCCACCAAGGGTTCCGCACAAACGATGCTAAGCCATTAATGACCTTAGGTACTTAAAAATACTGGTAGCACGGAACTCGGTGTGCGGCAATTATATGGTTTTCGATTTTTTTCCCGTACTTGTGCTACCATCCCTTGGATTTCAATATTTTTTTCACTTCTCTTGCTCGAAAATTCGCCTTTGTGTCGTGGCTAGGCGACACAAAATCGCTTTTCATGCACTAGGGCATAAAGTAACATCGCAGGTGGAGCGCGCTCCCGCGGCCTCGCCCCCCGCGCCCCCGGCCGCCTGCAGGCGGCGCGCGGCGGGGAGAACCCAAGCAAGCAAGAGTATGGATGTTACATTTTCAACGATTTAAAGTGATATAAAACCTAATATTTTCCTTACAATCGAAGTGAAAAGCAGAGTGTATACCTAGGGTCACTTTATGCCCTTGATTTACAATCTACTATTTTACAACAGGTCCGCCAGTAGCATCTGAGCACTCAATTTTTTTATAATATATGACCAGCAATTATTTCAGTAATTTCTGATCACACAGTGAGGTAAAAATATCTGAACACACAAATCGTCACTGGTATCTGAGCAAGAGAAGTCTCTGAACATTGGAGGAAAATATACCTTAACCGGCTTAACCTGGTAACAAGCATATTACAACGGTATTATGGTTAGCTGACCAATTCTAAACCTTGTTGCAGTGATGCAAAGTCGGAGTTGGTCAGTTGAGCGTACCGCTGTTACCAAATACTTAAGTGAGTTTGTACGTACCTTACACACTAGATAAGCAAGTTTATCGAGACTCGAGTGTTATTGTTCGCCAACAAACTGTCTTACAGTTTGGCTATAAAGTTTGTATATATTACATTGTGTTGATTAGGTAATAAATAATACAAAAATAAAAACAATCCAAAATACAGTAGGTACCAGTTAGGTACATTTTGCGTGCTTACAAAAATATTGACATGACATATTTGACATAAATAAGTTGACATCAGATCAGATACATCGAAGCTGCCCGGCCCTGCAACTTGTGACATCACTACATAGTATAAAACAAAATCGCTTTCTCATTCGCTATATCCCTATGTATGCTTATCACTACATAGTATAAAACAAAGTCGCTTTCTCTGTCCCTATATCCCTATGTATGCTTAAATCTTTAAAACTACGCAACGGATTTTGATGCGGTTTTTCAACATAGAGTGATTCAAGAGGAAGATTTATATGCATAATAATAACCCGTGCGAAGCCGGGGCGGGTCGCTAGTTAGAAAATAATTTGAAAAAGACAATTAGTAAATATTGTAATGAATTACAAATGAAACCAGCCCTCTAGTTTGATTCTCACTATTAAACCGTCTCCAATGATCACATGTCTTGCCAAGTGATAAGGCCGAATTTGGTGTGACAAAAAAAAGGAAAGTATATACTATCCACAATGAGTATAAGTCCATAGGTTACAGTTACACTAACCCCCATAACTAGCATCAGTTAGCAGCACCACCCAGCAAGGTAAACAATGTTGCTATGTTCGACCTCATTTCAGATTAATGGTAAAAAAAAACTATCCTTTATAAACTGAGACAAGGTGAATTTGACATTGAGCCTTATAGTATGAAGTCTATGGTCTTACTGTCAATATTTGCAGTGGAAGTGTGCTGGGCCCATAACCTTTTGATACAAACATTCCTTTTAAGTTGTTTATTAAAATCGAACAGATTGACTAAAAACATGAGCCTGATGGCCAGTTCTTACCATTGTACGGCAGTAGTACTTACTAAGAGAAATAAAAACATGTTTTTCTATTTCTCAGTATTCTAGTCTAGAGTTAGTCTATGCTAGGTTTCCTAGATTTTGATAGCGCAGGCTGTGAAAGTGTTAAGCAAACGTCATAATTTCATAGAAGGTTGATGTTTAAAAAAACACTTTAAAATTTGACAGTTACTTAATTGGCTTGGATGAGATAACGTGGTTTGAGTCATAGTTGAATAAAGTAAGGTAAAAAGTACGTTAGAGAAATAATAATCATACATTAGTTATGTGCGCTATGATAAGGGAAGAATATCTCACTAAACATAAACATATGGCAGCCCTCAGAAATAAGTTAAGTAAGATAGTATTTCACTTGAAACTTAATTTTAGGCCAAATTAATGAGAAAAACTATATGTCCGACTTGCTACCTGTAACATGTTCATTCAGGTAACAAACAGAAGATGAGTTTAAGGGAAAATCAAAATATTGAATTTCTTAAGAACTTAATTATATTTAATAGCAACATAATGTTACGTTTAACATACTAAATTAGAACTAATCTTCATCTACATCATCCTCGTAAAGATGATTTAACTTCAGCGCCGCTTTCTTTTCCACATCATCATAATTTTCAGGCAGTATCTTTCTTACAGGTTTCTTTTCTTTCTTTTGTGATCTTCCAACCACATATTCTGGCATTAGAACCTTACTGCTTTTAAATGCCGCTTTTGGTGTTTCCAGTTCTATTACTTTTTTCACTGTAGCCGATACATGGAAAATGGGTTTTTTGAAAACAAATTCTTCAGGTCCTTCACAGTCTTGTTCCATTCTATTCTTAGCTGCTTCTCTTTCTTCCAATTCACGAATAAAAGCATGTGCTGTAGCAGAATTCGTGGAATCTGACATCTGTTCCTTTGTCACATCTGATAATGAGTAATAAACCCATTTTCTGGGATTTTTCATATAATCTGGGATTCCTCTTGATCGTAAACAGTCCTTCATAGAAGCCTCGGGTCTCTTAAAGATACTTTCTTTGCCTCTAAACTGCTTCATTTCATGTTTTAGTTTTCTGTAGTGCCTGCGGTCCATTTCTCCATTGTCATGGGGAGTTTCAGCTTTATTGTGCTTAGAGAAGCTGATTTGTTCCTCTGCATCTTTTAGGTGGTTAAAAAGGCTCTTCTGCCTTTCAGTAAACGATGCCATGGCAACTAATATAGGCCTGAGACGATAGTCTACTGTGAAAGAAGAAAATCGTGACAATTTTGGAACGATGTATAAAATATGCTGGCTATGACGTTAAGATGCATTCTTACTCTCACTTGAAGAATTATTTATTCAGAGAAAACAATAAATGGTTATTTTCATTTATATTCACAGCATTAAATCGTAATGCAACAAAAATGACAAAATGTTGTTTTTTTTAAGGTTGTGGCCTGGCCTGGCCGCCTGGATACTAGTCCTTTAAGCCAGACAAAATAATGAGTGGATTGAATTGAATAGTGTTTTAAAATACGTAGTATTTGGTATTGTTGAAGTATATCGAATCATAATCGGAATATAAGAATACAACCAAGCTATAAACTTGTGCTTGAATGTATACAACGATAAAAAATGACCTTATGTACAAATTGCGTATTTTACAATATTTTAAATCAGTGATGAAACTGATGAAATAAAGGAATTAAGAAAAGTGTATGCACATTCGTACCGATTATCGATTACAATAAACAGCTGGCCACAGCACTACGCAAGCAAAAAAAGAATAGCTGTCAATCATGCTAGTTCTTCTCACGTTCTTTTTCTTCTTTTATAAATTAATGGCCTCTGTCCGAGATTGGATAATTTTGCCAGTGTCACGTATTATGAATATTATTATTAGTATTTTGCCTCTTGGGCGACGTTGTTCGGTAATTGGCCTTGCTATTTATTAAGTTTATAACTAATAACTATACGTAATAAAATAGTTTCTTAGGAGGCCGAGATCCCGGGACAACCGAGTAATGACTCAATATCGATTACACGCGTATCAGGTTTAATTCTTCATTAGCTGCACTCTTCTTCGTTAGTTTACTGCACTATAAGCTATTAATATTAAACATTTAACAAAATTTGACATACAAAAAACTATTCAAGAGACGCACCCGCCATCTTGAGTATCAAACGGAAGTTATCATGCTAGTTATTAATCCGTGCAATCATGTATGTGACAGTGACTTTTTATATTATTTTGGCTTGGATAAAAAAAATTTAAGCAAAGTTTTTGAAGGTTATTGTTTACCTACTCAGGATCTGGGCCTATACCACGAAAATCGAACGATTGCGAATTTGTATCTCCATTTCGTCACTCTTGCATAACTTGGAGTGACAATGAGGTTTTCCCGTCAGTGCCGATTTTCGATGTTCGTGGTACAAATCAGAGATAATACAAATAGCTCCTAGGGCTCAAGAGACACAAAGCCTGTGCTGTAGTCAGAATCCTGACTGGGCACTGCAAGTTAAACAAACATATGTTTCTAATGGGTAAGAAACAAGATGCAGCATGGAGGTTCTGCCAGGAAGCAGAGGAAACTGCGATACACATCCTCTGCTCCTGCGGACCACTTATGCATAAAAGAAGTATTCACCTAGGTAGGCACGAACTGCAACCCTATGATGTACATACACAACATTACAGCCCAAAGCCCCAAGCCCAATTTTGGACTAAACGGGAATCAGTAATGATTTATAAAAGGCTGCCGCAAAAGGTCACAACTTGTCGACGCGGCAAATTCAAAAGCCCACAGCAAAAAATAATAGTTACTACTTTGCCTATGAAATTCAGCTCTGTTGTATGAAACTCATCAACCAACAAGAACTTCTAGTATAATATGAGGATTTATTACAATTTATAAAGTAATGAGACTCATAGTTTTACTTGCACACAGGTTGCCCCAAAGTGACGAATAGTAATTTGTTAATGTCTTCGTAACCACTGTACCTACCGATTGTTATGATACGAGTACCTACTTTGTGTACTGGTTCGGTTCTAAACACCTTAACGCATATGTACGTTTCGGCTATGTCGAGTGGCTAAGGACACCCTGTATATCTTGTGACTCAGGATGTGACTGCACGAGATCAAGGTAATCAGATTCCGTTTCATTACATTCCTATCTTTGAATTAATTAACATTGCAAGTAACTAGATGAGCTATTTTGGTTTATTTGAGCAATTTTGCGCTAAGTAAACGAAGCTGCGTGAGAACATTGATTAGCAGCATAACATTATTTTACTGGTTCACAGACTCTAATGAACTGCTAAATAAGGTAAATAACTACTTAACTGCCTGAAATACAAATCGATTGTTGCCATGAAGTCTTTTCAAGTTCTGTAAAAAGTACACGTAACTACGTAATCACTTTACCTACGTATTTATCACGCAGAGCGACAGTTTTACATTAATGGCACAAGATAACGAAGGTCACTTTTCCACACTTGCGGAAAAACTATTATCACATATTAAACGAGGTTGATATCAGGCGATAATCGGCCCCGACGGGTCGCCCCATGAATGAGGATTCCCGCGAGTGAATTCGCCGCTAGGGGCGCTAGTTTTTTTTTTTTTAATACTACGACGGTGACAAACAAGCATACGGCCCGCCTGATGGTAAGCGGTCACCGTAGCCTATGGACGCCTGCAACTCCAGGGGAGACCGGGGGGGAGGGGGGGGGTGGACCGTGGATCCTACAAAAAGGTTTAAAAATGTTATTTTAACTTCTCTTGCTCGAAAAGTTCGCCTTTGTGTCGTGGCTAGGCGACACAAAATCGCTTTTCATGCACTAGGGCATAAAGTAACATCGCATGTGGAGCGCGCTCGCCGCGGCCTCGCCCCCCGCGCGCCCGGCGAGAACCCAAGCGCAAGACCAAGAGTATGGATGTTACATTCTTCTAACGATTTAAAGTGATATAAAACCTTATATTTTCCTTACAATCGAAGTGAAAAGCAGAGTGTATACCTCGGGCATAAATACCCATTTATCCTCGGCTACTATATTGGTCCTCGTTATACTCGGACCAATAAAATGGCCTCGTCGAAAATGGGTCACTTTATGCCCTTGATGAACCTACAATCTACTATTTCAGTAAATTTTTATTGGTTTTTACTTAGTGTCATGTTTATTTAAAAAAAATGGCATTTCAGAGCAATCATCACGTTGAAATATATTAAATACCTACTGGTGAGTGGTGAATTATTATTTTGGTTCTAAAATAAGCTTTAAATCGAAAGTGTAAAATTACCGGGTCGTAAATTACCGTAAAACTAGAGGTTAGTGCGGCACATATTAAAAAAAAAACGTTTCCATAAGTCAAAAATATTATTGTCAGCTGTAATTAGATTAAAAATCAATATTTAAACAAAGCTACCTTGACCCATTATTCACCTACTTACCCAGCAGAGCAACTAAATTCAGTTGGATTAGTGCAGATTAAACTACTTGTTTGCTTCCGAGGCTCCACCATACTCTTACTTCTGAAAGAGCGTATGTTCCAGTAAATTTAGTACATATAAGCTCTTTTTATTGGTCGGTAGCTATAAGCCGATAGATAACGCTTATCGTGTAAATATTTTCTGTTAGTATCTTTAGCAGTAGGTAGCAAGCAGGTGAGCTTTTATTTGATTTCATTTAAGGATTAATGAGCGGAATAATCTGACGCTGGAAAGCAAACTCGTACACGAGTAGGTAGTAACCCCACAGTAAGTACATACGAGTACAAGTAGTCGTGGGTTACTACGTATTTGCTAAATAGAGGCTAGGTTAGGTGTCGTCGACTTTACCGTTTAAATTAAAAGGTTAATTTAAGTTAATATAATATTGGATGCTTTGGATACTTTATTTCCTTATCTTGAACTGGCTTTAATTTTACGTTGCTCTCTGTATACCATCTACACGTTTAGTTAATAGCACTCAGCAGTCTTTCTCTGAAAAGCTCGCGGAGACAAGCGTATATACCTACCTACTGACTACAGAGTGCGTATTAATTTTTTGGGCGGTTTGTATCGAAAAGTTAGATTGCTAGGAAGTGATAATAAATAATAACATTAGTTTTGTTAAAATTAACAATATCAATTTGGCCGAGTATATTAGCGGAACAGCCTTTAGACCGGAAAACCGGAAATATTTGGCGGTCAATTATAAATTATTCCTTTACATTTACATACACCTTTCGAGAATACAAAATAATGAACGGCAATAAGCTAAGGAGATTAATACCTACAATAATAATGACTGAATGTTATTGTTGTTATTTTACGAGAGAATTAGTCATGTGAGTCAACAGTGACTTTACAAAGAAATGTTAATTATAACGACTGCCAATCTGTTGAAAAGTCCTTGGGCGAAGAAGGAAATCACAGTAGAGTTTCAACTTATGGCAGTTGGTACAATAAATACCTACTGGCTCAAGAACTGAGACCTCGCTAATGTGATACCAAGGATATTATATCTTACCTTTTCAAGAAGTTTCTATAGATTCACATCCTCCGTACATTCTGAAGAGTTAGGTAGGTAAGTACTGGGTTTTTATAAAAAAAATAGGTGCAACGTTGAATCGTTTCAGGTACTTTTAGAAACTGCAATTTCAAAGTGGCGCCATTAAATAGCCACATCTCGCGTCGACAATTTTACTACCTCCACACTTTTTGTGTGACACCTACAACTAAGACGAGGAATGCAACTTTGTACAGAAATTACCATTCTCATTATTTACGTGTCTTGGTTAACACGTAGGTACTGCAACTAATTCTGACCATTATAAACTTTTCCCCTGTCGTTATAAGGTCTATAAATGACCAACTAAATGTGATATCGCTATAAACGGAGCATATAGCTACGTGGCGCGTGCGGCCTATTCAGGCAGAAACGTTTAGCTTTGGTCATGCTTGACCAGAGTTTATTTAAAACTCTAGTGTTGACGGTTGGTTGGATTTTGGAAGGCTCTCATCTCAGAAGATTATATAAATTTAAGTCTTCTTCCAAGCGTTTTCTCGGGTTTTGCCACAGCCTGGGGTCTGCTTTGGCAATTAATCCTAAGATTTGGCGTCGGTTTTACGAAAGCTACTGTCATCTGACCTTCTAACCCAGACGGTAAACTAGGGTGCCACTAATCCGCATCCCGCGAAAAGGCAGCCCAATAATCGGCGACCCAATAATTGGCGACCACGATGTACATGGATTATTGGGCCGCCGATTATTGGGCTGCCTTTTCTTGGGTCGAGCAATCTCGAAGCGGGCCAATAATCGGCAGCCCAATAATCCATGTACATCGTGGTCGCCAATTATTAGGTCGCCGATTATTGGGCTGCCTTTTATCGGGTCGGACAAGCTCGGTAGCGGGCCAATAATCCGAAGCCACAGTTTTTGCAATACAATAATCGGCAACCCAATAATCCGCAACCAAAAAAATGGACACGAATTATTGGGCTGCCGATTATTTGTCTGCTTTTTATACAGACTCCTTAGATCGAATGTTAAGGCAGGTCGGTTTAGGTACGACGACGAGCGAAGCGAGGAGGAGTGTTAGGTAGAACTGCGACCTAACAGCAAGAACCGACTTTTTTCGCATCCCGCGAAAAGGCAGCCCAATAATCGGCGCCCCAATAATTGGCGACCACGATGTACATGGATTATTGGGTCGCCGATTATTGGGCTGCCTTTTCTTGGGTCGAGCAATCTCGAAGCGGGCCAATAATCGGCAGCCCAATAATCCATGTACATCGTGGTCGCCAATTATTGGGTCGCCGATTATTGGGCTGCCTTTTATCGGGTCGGACAAGCTCGGTAGCGGGCCAATAATCCGAAGCCACAGTTTTTGCAGTACAATAATCAGCAACCCAATAATCCGCAACCAAAAAAATGGACACGAATTATTGGGCTGCCGATTATTTGGCTGCCTTTTATACGGACTCGTAAACTAGACCTTCGAGCCTAAGATGGTTATCCACGAATGTCATAAGATAATGTTATAAGTTGATAAACTGACAAGTTGCACGGATAGCGCGACGGTGACAGCTGCCAAATGCAGACATTTGACAGAATTGTTTAAAATTGTCAGAACTTGTCAGAACGTGCCGACAAATCGTCTTATCCAGCAATTACTTATCCAGCTAGTCTATGGTCGGGTTTTTATCGTTTACCGACGTTGCTGTCACGTTCTAACAAGTATATATGTGCGAAAGTGACGCATAGCGTGATAAGCGATAAAATGGCAACCATGCTAACCCTGCAGCACACCCTCATAGACAGATAGATAGATACATACATACATACATACTGACACACACACCAACCTCCCGACAAACCAATACAGTTGCGAACATCTGTTTTTTTTAATTTATTTATCGTTCATTATTATATAATTGTAAGCTAAAATTAATAATCTCACATAAGGAATGTTAATAGATATTATTCAATAACGAGCACAGATGTACCTACTTTTATAATTTTCTCCGACCGTCCTTAGTCTGGGGTCGGTCTGAAAACCAGCGCCGGGCATCTTGTCCTGGCACACGCTGAGACTGACACCATTTGCCAATACAATAAGCACTTTTTTTCTGTCAGTTTTGTCCTGCATTATTTTATTTTATAATTATATTTGATTTGTATCTCTATTTTCATGTATAAGATATCCTGATAATTGAATAAGGATAAGAATAGTTTATTATTCTTATCATTATTCAATTTTCAGGATATCAGCTTGGCATCTTAGCCCCGCTGATTGGGATTAGTCCGATAGAAAATTAAATGAAAAATGTCAGGAAATTATTTTTCTTATTTATTATTTTTTTGAATATGTAATTTTATGATATCTACTTTTTTTGTATGTATAGACTATTGAGATTTAATGGAATCTAAAATATACTGGACTATTAGGTGAAAGTGGTGGACTAAATACTGGGTTATGGCGAGAAGAAAAAAATCGGACGTCTGCCTAACAAAATGGTAATCAATTTTATTTCCGGCAGACGGTGACTCGCCCACATAAGATGGGCCCCCACAAAAAGCGACATCTAGGATGGCTCGAGGGCAACACCGGTATGAGGGCTGGGGGTAGAGAGGTGTCACTGGACTTTAAACATATAGCCAACTCGCCACTTAGGTTTCCACATCTACCCTCGAGAACACAGCTCTCGCGACCCCACTCTGGACGGCCGGTTAAGGCAAGCCAGAGGCGGAGGACTTGGTCGGACGACGGAGTCCCCCAGGAGCGCTCAGGTACGTGGGGTCGCTACTCCCCAACAGCTCGCCACAAGCTGCCCTGCGTTGACTGCAATTGCACCGGCCGAAACCAGTGGGCGATGGGGTCGTCACATCGCTACGCCTTTTGATATCTACTTATTATTAAAATCAACCAAATGCAAACGTAAAAGCAAAAAAAAGATATTATGACTTTTTGTAGCCAAAATACGAAAAAACTTTCTCCCCGACCTAATATACCTATCTAACGGACATCAGCACTCTTAAACGGTTGGTTTGTGATTTTTTATTTGTCCCTTAAAGGATATGATTCACGGGAAGGGACGGGAAGGGACCATCTGTCAGTTTCTATAGAAAACGTCACGTGACATCCGAGGGCTCCGAGCTATCACGTGATTCTTTCTATAGAAATTGAAAGATCGTTCCGTCCCGTCCCGTTCTGGTGTGAGTCATCCTTTATATATGGCATTTACCAACACAAAGCTGGTACACAACTCCACATGAGAATGCTTGCTTTCCCTATTCCCATCTGTACCCACCGACGACAGTTAGTAATAGGTACATGATATACGATGGTGATATGAAAACTACGATAGAAACGGCATAGAACGTGAATTCGAATAGGCGCGCAGTACGTGCCGCCGTTCCAACCACAATGAATGCTATCAACTTAAAATAATGGACTTTATTTGAAGTATATTTTCCAGGATAGTATAATGCCCTCTTTGTGTATCAAGTAGCTAAATATAATTATTACCTATTGCAATTGATTGAGATGATTTATGCTTTATGTAATATGAGTGCAATACTATTGTTTTGGTGTGTACGAGTCATATGGTGCAACTAGACTATTCAATATACGCTTTGTTATTATATTTTTTATGTAGGTCAACATTCTGCTATCTAAATATATAATAAAACAGTCTGCGTTAGGTGGACTGAGAGATAAACAAACCTGGGCCGTTGAAGGTAGAACCACTGGAATATATATATACCAGGTGTTGCCTGTAACAGGAGCAATACATTAAATCGCAGGTAGTACTCCTCAAACCTAACCACTTTTGTTCAACAACTTTTAAAAATGATGTAAGTACTCTGTAGGTTTTCATTTTTTCATACAAACTAAATAGTATTTTCAATGTACGTTAACACCAGCCTAATTGACGTTTCTTGTCATAACTAGTACAAAAGTGACAAAATTCGCAGTAAGTATCTACATTGCGTCTTCTAATAAACTTTAAAGTGTAATAAAAATCAAAACACACGTTATTTTTAAAAATCGCTGAACAGACGCTATTCAGTTTGGCGAGGACTAACGATTCAATTGCTCCTGTTATAGGCAACACCCGGTATAAGTATTAGTAACTGTACCGATCATGGGACATATAAGAGCGCATTCGGAGTATTTCTGATATTTCTCTGACATCTGTAAAAGTTGTACTGTTAAGTGCGTTAAAAGTTGAAAGTCCTACTCTTATTTTATATTTATAAAATATTCATGTGAGATATTTTTATCGATCTCAAAATAGTGGCCAAATGAAAACGCATTTTTTAAAAACCGATATTGGGATTTTCCAGTGAAAACTAGTCTTATCTCACTAAACATTAACATTTCTGTAATAACAATAACTGATCTGATTGCAGGTTAACCTTGATTAATAGTTAATTATTAAAAATTGGATTCAATGAAATAGAGATAGTTATTTCTTCTTACATTATAATAATGTCAACTAAAAAGTTCGAAATTGCAAAAGTAAACATAAATTCAGTTAAGATAATAAAAATATAAATAAACCATCATTAGGGTTTTTGATTTCTCGGCCCATTTGTATTCTCGAGTTTCGAGAAATCTCGAGCCAAATTTCTCGAGTCTTCTCGAGTCTCGAGCCATTTTTTGGAACATAGTAATTTTAATGTTTTTCGGATACCACCGTATTCATTGTTGAAATATTGTTACCCTTTTTAAGGCAAACCTCTTAAAATAAACCAACCTATAACGACATCTTTTTGTATTTTTTCCTTAGATATAACTTTTTCAACTATGCGATGAGGTTTGAATTAAGCATTTTTTCCAGTCTTAACCGCTAAAGAGTTAAGACAGTTATCCTTTAAAGCACTCGTTGTCACTGGGCAGAACGTGATCTCTGATACGATGGGCTAACAAAACGGAGTACCTATTCCATGTATTCCTTACAGCCGATGTCCAGCACAGCCAAAAAACGTCGCAGTCTGCCTCCATCGAATTAATAAGCTTAGCCATTGAATAAAGTTTGATAATCCTCTTATTCTCGCCAGGTAAAGCGATACTTTTCTAGGTTGCTACGCGTAGCTATTCAAATCAAAAGGTTCCTAATTTCAATAGTGAGGAAAACTTTCCTGTATCACCAGCTTGGGTGATTAAGGTTCAGCGAAAGTACGTTACAGGTTTTCCTTGCCTAGTTAGAATTTCGGAAAGGGAATTTATTAGAAATATTTTTTCCTGAGCTAAGATCGACGTTTTCTACATTGTTAAGTGTATAAGTTATTTATCTCTCTACCTACTCAAGTGCGAATACTGTGCTGCCGCTGCTAAGAAAGATGGACGTATCTGTTTTTTTTTTCAAAATTGAGTCACATGCACAATTAGTGAAAAAAGATAGACGCATCTACTGGCATTTTAAATTTAAAAAAATCATTATTCTGTAGATAGACCCTTTTCCCTTACGGCGGCAGTGTGAATATCTACGCATAGTACCCATATTACAATTTTTGCTTATTGTGGGGGTGATCAGAACTGAGTAAGGTTATCCTCTAACTATTCATTTATTTAATACTAATTTCGTTATTAACCTACCAATAACACCTAATGTATTTATTAATTGTTAATTGTTATTATGTGCGCTTGCATTGATGTTGATAATTTAAAAATTCACGATTACGTTCCCGTTTCATTTGTTTCAGGGAAACTAACAAGGTGCCAAGAGCTCTTTGTCAGCCGTTGTTTGTTTTGATCCGGCCGGCGCGCATGCGCGGTCGCCAAGCGACGGCCGGCCACCGGCCACCGGTCTCCCAACTCACTCGCCACCGGAGGCTCAAGCGCCGCGCGTGTATCGAGCGCGATTCGCTAATTTTACCGCGGGAAAGCATGGCCGCCGCTTCAGCGCAATACGATCGCACTTCGGGTTTTTCCGCGCAGGGCGGGCGGCGCGCGCCGATCCCCCGGGCACCCTGCCTCAATACAACTTAAACCACACACACAACAGCACGTCCCAGCTGCATAATAATAAAACTGCAATATTAAATTAATATACTGTAACTGTAACATTGCCCCAGTTTTTGTGACGTGATGTGTTCAGGCGCTTGGCGTTTGGAGCACTGAGATGTGAACCAGCTGATTCAGCGCGCCACAACAGGTAATCAAATGTTTTATATAGGTACCTTGTTTTCAGCATCTGAAATTAGAATAGCAAGCGAAGTCAAGTCGCATTAGCCTTTGTAAATAACCATTTTAAAACAAGGTTCACATTTACGCAAAGCGGTTGTTCTGAAATTAGTGAAATATTGTAAACATTTGTTAAGTCATTATATATACAGGTAATTAACACAGCTAATTACACAAGTTCATTACCAAGTGTCTGTTCCGTCTTCAGATGGTTACTCACTTACTTTGTTTGTTTAATACTTCAGCGGAAACAAATACGTACTAAGTAGCAACAATTAAGAGTAGTTAGTAGTAATTTTTTTTCAAGTAATGTCGGTTACAAATATTTCAAACGTTGTGCAAAAATATGTTTCTCCAGAATTGTCGCATAAATATGGTACTACGCTTGGTAAAGACATCTTACTCAAAAATATGTCCCATAACATTATTCTGGTGAAATAAGAGCGGATTTTTACACTTGACTGTACTTACTTATTAGCCCCTGATGGATAAAGACGGGTACTACAATTCTAAAACAAGTAATATGTCTGTCTGAGGCATCGTAGCTACCGAACGAGAGAATCGATTTGAGTGCGAATTGTTAAATCGAAAGCCACGTGTGTCAGGATTTTTTGTTATGCACAAATGCATAGCACAAACTAAAACTTGTATTAGAGTCTCAGCCAATATTTGGTAAACTCTCTTTTTGGGGATACGTAAGTAGATTTGTTATTTAAATAACTAACTAACTGCGCTGGCTCAGCGACCCTAAATGAGTCGACCTCCGACACAAAAGCTTCACACTTAGAGTCAGTATAAGCTAAGTTTCTTAGATTTTGATAGCACAAAATGTGAAAGTGTTCAGTAAACGTCATAATTTCATAGAAGTTTGACGATTAAAATAACGCTTTAAAGTTTGACAGTTCATTTAGAAGAGATAACGTGGTTTGACTTTAACTGATCCTGCGCAATATCTCGCCAGTTTCTGGCTTCGAGCTCACTCAGTTCCCTCTGCACCAGATCTATCTAGCGGTACTTTGGCCCACCGACCGGATGACGTCCAGTCGGTCGACCAAGGTATGCTCTACCGATTGACCCTCTCCCAATCGCTCAAGGTGGCTGAACCAGCTAAGACTTGGTCTCACCAATGATATTTTGTTCGTCTACTTCGGCATTTGTGAGGATCCTCCAATTACCATCGTCCGTTTTGACAGATCCTAGCATTTTTTTATGCACTAGTTAGATATACATTTTTGATATTTTGCCATAATCTTTACTTATACTTATATAAAAAAATATGAATATGAATATGAATATACAAACCACTCTGAAACCACCTAACTTCCTTTTTTTTAAATATTCTGTGCTTTACTTATCATCAGAAATGCGATTACCTTTCCTGACCTATGATGATCTTTCATAAATAAAATAATAAAGCACATTCTCAAAAAAGATTAACATAGCAAAGCAAAAACTTTGATAACCTACAATGTTTCATATTATTATATCGGGACAGTATATTAAAAGGACTCTTTGTATTCATTTCGTGACTGTCTTATCTTTGAAGCATTAAATAAAAGTTTTAGTAAATTATCTCTTGTACATTATGTATTATCTTGTGCATCGTGTAGTCGTAAACATATTGTAGGCATCTAAATTAATCACCACAGATACGTGTAGGTCATGTTTGAAAATCTTACACAAATCGACCTATAGTCCCACAGTAAGCTCGATAAGGCTTGTGATGTGGGTAGGGTACTAGAGTCTCTTCTTCTTAGCCTTTTCTCAGCCTTAGCCTGGCTCAGGGAGCCAGGGATCCGCTTTGGCATCTAATTCCAAGATTTCGCGAAGGCGCTAGTTTACGCAAGCGACTGCCATATGTCCTTTCAGCCCAGAGGGTAAACTAGGCCTTATTAGGATTAGTCTGGTTTCCTCACGATATTTTCCTTCACCGAAAAGTGATCGGTAAATATCAATTGATAATACATAAATTCCCAAAAACTCTTTGTACGAGCCGGGTTTGATTTGAACCCGCGATCTTCCGATCGCGAAGCGAAGTCGCGCGCTCTTACCACTGGGGTACCAACGCTTAAGTCAAACCACGTTATCTCATTCAAGCAATGAACTGTCAAACTTTAAAGAGTTATTTTAAACGTCAAACTTCCATAAAATTATGACGTTTACTTAAAACACTTTTACAGTCTGTGCTGTTTAAATCTAGGAAACTTAGCTTCGACGGACTCAACGTGGGCACTAGAGACTAATAGGTTAAATAAACACTCAATTACTCACGATTCACACACAAATAAAAGTAACTAACAAGGGTTCGAACCCGGTACTATCGTAGGCAGGATACAATCGACTAATAAGCTAACAGGCCAACTAAAAATAATATACGTTTGTATTGTCTTGCCCTCAAGGAAAGAACGTACTCCCATCTCAAAGGCCGGCGACGCACATGTAAGGGATAACTCACTCTAGAACGAGACGGGGCGGGACGGGACGATTTGTTCGTTTCTATAGAATACGTCACGTGCCATCCGAGGGCTCCGAGCTATCACGTGATTCTTTCTATAGATATTGACAGATCGGCCCGTCCCGGCCCGTCCTAGTGTGGGTCATCCTTAACCCCGTAGCCTCTCCTCGTTAGTCTCCTGTCGCATAAAATAAAATTAAATAAGAATTACCTAAAATTTGCACGCAATTTTAATCAAACGGGATAGAAGACTTGACCTTTTGAAGTAGAATCTAGTTTGAAATCTTCTTTAATACCCGCTCAGCTTCAAGAAGATCGCTCTGGATATAATATCATGTTGTCTAAAGAAATATGAACTCAAAAGGAGATTTAATTTTTTAATTAAAAGCGAAGTTTCTATGCTTTCACAAACCAAACGTAAAATTAATCCGGTGGCAGTACCGAAGTTCTAATCATTTCATGAATTCACTGAATTTAAAAGTATGTTGACAAAATCCTACGAAACATAAACCACATATAGAATGATTCATAAGATAGTTCAGTATCAATTAACTCACAATTAGGAGATTTTAATAAGTTTAATTTGACGTTAATTTCGTTAAGTCTAGTATGAAAATATGAAATAATATAGCTTAATCATTCACTGAAACCGTGGGTTAACCCTGCTCACGTCTCATGAATCATCTAAATCTTTATAGGTACCTACCTATGAGTTTAGAAAAACCAACTTCATTCAATACGAGTAGGTTGTTACTACGTATAGGTTTCGCAGACCGAGGAAATGCAGTGTGCATTTTCTCGGCGTGCGTGCTTACCATGAGTTACGTAACGTAGTCGATAGTGTTTGCATCTCGCCCACACCAGTTAAGAACGAGCAATATGCAAATACGATCGAATCGCGCAGTCGCTATCGACTACGGTAACTACGGTTACGTAGAACTCACGGTATGTCTCTATAACATGAGTTGGTATAGATTTCGACACGTTATCACAGAATAAATAATAGTACAAGTACAGAAGACCCTCTGAAGGCCTAGTATAAAAGTTGTACGACATTAACTCCTCGACCGCGTTAGCGTATCGAGGGGTCAAAATATGAAAGTTGCCGGATGATTTAAATAAACGGCAAACATAATTTGAACTCGCTAACGCGGTCGAGGAGTTAATGTCGTAAAATTTTTATACTAGGCCTTCTGTTTTGATGTTCACGAATGCCGCCTTTTTACGTGCCTATTAATTATTATTAGCACGGACCGCACGCGAGCCGCGCTGTCATTGAGTTCTATTGCCCGGCGCGAAGGTCGATATTACTCCGCACCTCGCCGAAGATAGGGTTGTCATTTTTTTTAACGACGTCGGTGGCAAACAAGCATACGGTCCGCCTCGGCGACAATAAGATATTTCAATGTACATATCACCTACGCATCTTGTACCTACCCTTGATCCAATAATATACACACACAGAATACGCGAATTATAAATATTAAATAGCACGCGTGGTATATCTACATGCATAAATTATTACACTTAGCAGCTACTTAGGTAAATAACACCGAAAACATAACAGGCGTGTGACCGCAAACCGTAACGAAGATCGTAAAGTCTATCTCCATCTCTGTCACACTTACTATTCGAGTGACAGAGACGGAGATAGACTTTACGATCTTCGTTACGGCACAGAATACATATTAGTACAAGTACAAAAATCCCTCCCCAACAACTCGTTTAAAGAAATAACGACTCGTGTTACGATAATACTAAGTTAAAATTCCGACCGCGCAACGCTGAATGCCTACAACAGGGACCGGAACCGGTTACCATAACCCGGGTTTTTCATAAGGTTATTTTAAAGGTTGTTTTCAAAACACCTCCAATTCGGTTAACTCATGATACGGAAACCTTAATCATTCGGAAACCTTATCGGTCCAGTTAACCCCAATTAACCTCTAACCAGTAACTAACCCCAATGAATTCTGTTAGTGTTTTATTCTGTTTTGAACAGTTCAAACGAAAGTAATCTTTATACGCCCAGGAATTAGACTTAATATTGAATGACCATGGCTAGGAGTTAGGACGTTGTCGCTCGCTGTGGAACCAGGTTTGTTTTGCTCTTAGTGTGGCATCGTTTCTTTATTTCCTTACTATAACCTAACATTTTAGGCCTAACATTTTTATTATCATACATAGAAATGAAAGCGGCGTGAGCGTTTGTTTCTACTATGCTCAAGTTTATTTATTTTTCTTGTAGTTAATCAGTCAAATATAGGTAGAGTCATAAATAATCATCATACATGGGTAACTTAGCGCAATTATTCTGATATTATTTAAAAACAAAACATAACTATTAGTCTCAGATTACGAAGCGATAAAATTCAGCAAATAGTGCTATTTTGTGAGTACATCTTGTGACGGCTGTCGGTAAAGTTAAAACTTTTTAAAATCTCGACATTGTTATCCTTTGTAAAACCAACAGCTAATTACCTGCACGAAATAGTACCATAAAGAACAAGAGATATTTTATTAATAACAACAGTATTCCTTTGGCAATAAAGTTCAAATTGTTATAGCATGCACTCAACGTATAACCTTTTGAAATTAAGAACCGAGGCGTGGTCAACCAGGTGTCTGTTTATTTTTCATAATTAAAAGTTGATTTGATTATTGTAGCTTGTGTTAAATTTTGCAACTTACGTAGGTAGATATTAAAAAAAGTGGGAACAGATTTCTTATCGATTTGAGGATATTGTGCAAGCTTCAGTCGCTACGCTACCAAGTACCGGCAACGTTAGCTACACTGTATTCTATTCCCGATATTTCTTACAATCGACAACTGGCCTACTTTTTGGATTTTTAATGCATTTGGATTCTTGAATTTTTAATCCATGCTTAGTTCATACACTACTCAACTACAGCAAAAATAATATAATAAATACCACCCTCTAACTAAGACTTGCAAAACACGCTACCGGAGGCCTATTGCATAATCAGTTGTAGCTTGTAATATTAGCGGAAGTCTCTTTTCAATCCCTTTTATTAGAAAGAGAGTTCCGCTAATATTTTAAGTTACAAAATAAATTATACAATTGTCCCCAGGTGGTCAGATCATATTTCATTTCTAAAAGGTTTTATGTGAAATGCGTCCTATTCCAATTTGACCCTTATTCTTAAGACAATAAATTTGTAATTTATATTACAGGTTTTTGTATTACTGCATTTCATTTTCTGCAGGTAATTAGCGATTGGGTTTAACAAAAGACACTACAATGCTATTCATAGCAGATAAGTTTCAAGTGGAAATCGTGATTTCAAACTGTTTACATTATAAAACGGTGAATAGTTTTTGTCTTTCCTTAATTTCTCATATATGCGTCAAGAGTGATAATGCGACAATAAAAGTCTTGTTTATTACCAATCTTAATACGATTTTGCCGGCAATTACTTTCTTTTCTTACCTGGGTGCGTAGCCAAGATGCCAACCGCTCACGCTCACTCGCTAATGAAATGCAACTGTCATTGTCACGCTAATAAGAAAGAGAGATAGAGAGAGGTAGCTACGATACATTATTAAGCGTGAGCGATTGGCATCTTGGCTACGCACGCTGACGTCTGACGTGTTTTCACTTGAGACCGCTATTTGCTACCATTGGCAAAACAAAAGTATGTATTTGAGTTAATTGTAAGCAAGTGCAGCAAGCGGTGCTCCAAATGATTATGACATACTTTGATATTGGATACTTATTATTATATTATTTTTTCGTATCTCGTATTATCGTAGTAATGAGCAAAATTTGTATAATCGTACGAGTTTGAGATTAGGGCTCCCGATTACAAGAGTACACGCTGACACGTGGCTCCGTGTACACGAGTCGTGTCTTAATTACACGTGGCCTAATGGCATGTTCCAAACAGAGCAGAAAACCGGTATCGTGTGTGACAAGACGCTTCTGTAATGTGTTTAAATTAATTTGAAAATGTACCGACAATAAATGAGTAATTAAACATCTATAATTTATTTTATTACATTACAATATCGCATCTCGAGATACTCTGGGTATAACTTTTTTAAGTAGGTATATTCACGGAAATACTACTAAAATTACAGTCTTTCTCCGGGACCACGGGGGCAATGTCGCCCTTGAAACGTCGGAGGTTTGTTTTCAAAGTTTATACACGATTAAGCCCCGTTTTCGTAAATTTATAATACTAAAATTATAATAACAATATCTAATTATATACAAAATCTAACAATGAAAAAGAGTTTTCTACTGATTTTATTTCCTTTAAGAACTCTCATATGTAACAGGAAGAATAATTATAATATAATTTGATGGCCATAGAGTTAGAATTTTTTTTTAAGCTATTGCATAGCTTCTATCGCGGGCCTTGAGCGCGGGGACTGAATCCAGAAATTCCGTAACGAAAAAAAACCTGACGCTCCCCACTCCGACCTCCGACGGACCGAAACCGACTTTATTCACTTTGTTACAAAGTTCTTTATCGGGGAAAGGATATATCTCCAAACGAATGTCGCTAAGTGTCATATTCTATACAAAATATTGAGGACAGTAGCTTTTATTACCAGAGATACGGCGATGTCAAACGTCAAAATAAACACTATTATTTTAGTCCCGCCAAAATCAAATATGTTAGTCGCAAACTTATGTTTCTTATTTCAGTTATCATAAACCTATAGTTTCAATGATAAATATTCCTGAATAACCAACAGCTACTGTAAGATAATAAAACCCACATGTATTGTAAAATAATGTTGACAACTTTTCTATCAAAAACATTGAATTTGAAAATGAATAATGATCCACAAGAGTCTACAACAAAATATGGGACCACCATTGACGCGGTATTTTCTAGGTATTTAGAGGATATTAAGTCGCAAACTTATGTTTCTTATTTCAGTTATCATAAACCTATAGTTTTAATGATAAATATTCCTGAATAACCAACAGCTACTATAAGATAATAAAACCCACATGTATTGTAAAATAATAAAAACATTTTAAACAATATTAACTTTTTATTTATTAAATAATAGAAAAATTTGTTTTCTTATCGGTCACCACGCTCAGAAAGTGTAACTTGAATTAATATCAAAGAAAAAGAAATACTGCATGAATAAAATAAATAAATAATTATAATTGCATAAGTTGATACAAAATGATATGCAATAGCTTTACCGCGGCAGTCCCCGAGTGCCACACGTTTTTTTTGAAATAGTTTTAATGTCTGATGTGTCGGTATTTAGATCGTATTTATATCGTTTTTCCCTTCCTTTCATTTTAAACAATTCTATATTATGTTTTACGAATATACACATAACAAATACATATAAGGATGGCAAGGGTAGTATACTTTTTTAAATAATGGCTTGCAACTATCTAGGTAATATGCTCCACACAAAGATCTTACTCGTAAACACTTTCTTTGGGCTAAGAAAACCTTATCAGCATCTGATGAGTTGCCCCATATTATTATTCCGTAACAGATTTGCGACGATACATAACCGTTATAGGCTGCCGTTGCTGCCGCCTCAGAGACGGTTGCTCGCAGACGATACAAAATATAATTAAATCGATGTAGCTTATTACAAAGGGTATTAATATGGGCTTTCCAATTACAAAACTTATCATTCTTAATTCCTAGAAAAACTGCACTTTCCGTTTCATTAAGTTGTACTTACGCCATTAAAATCGGCAGATAATCTAATTGGTTTTGCTATTATAAGTTTGAAATTAAACCAGTTGTGTTTTGGTTAAGTTAACTTTGAGATTATTATTTTCTAACCAATTTGTTACATTTGTTAATGTAGGTACATGTAATAATATTTCTTAGAGAACCATCTGTATTTTCTTTAATTACTATGGTTGTGTCATCTGCAAATAGTATAGTGTCATTTTGTGTGGCGCCAGGTAAATCGGTGATGTAAAGTAAAAACAAATACGGCCCTAGTATACTACCCGATGGCACGCCGCATGTGTTAATGATGAACGGCGAATTATACGTTTTGTTAAGGTTTTTAACTATTTTTGTAACTTCTACACATTGTCGCTGCCCATTGAGATAGCTTTTTAGCCAACAGTACGCTTGCCCTCTTATACCGTATTTAACTATTTATATTACTTTAATAGCAATGTTTCATGGCACCCTAGATCCATAAAGCCATCCAGGATCTAGATTTCTGCTCATTCTATGCATTCGTGTACATACACACAGAAAACATAGAAAAGCGGAAGTGTTTACCGTGACACCAATTAGTAGGTATAGGTATCGGGATACAAAGTATCAACTCAAAATATGTGTAATAATAATTTGACTGGATTACGTAAATTGTAAGAATATTAATGTAAAATACCAGACCAAGATAATATAACGCATCGCGGCTTAGACATTGCCGAGATTCATTGTTTATGTGGAACCGATAAGGGCAATAACAATAAGCCTGCACTCGGTCGGTATTCATCTTTGTGCACTTAAATGTCATTGTCTCATGAGAGTAATTAGTAAAAACAATGCAAGTAAAGTTTTTGAAGCAGGAATTTCTAGAGCTGCTTTCAATATTATCATTTTAAATTGCCATAATTTTTATAACGATACCCTTACCAACAACTCATACCTATCCGTAGTCTGCACGTGCAAGGCCATTTTTTTGTTTTATAAACGAGCCTTTGTTAATATGAGCACGTCGGCTCCAAAAGCTAATCCTAATATTTACCTACCTACTAGATGTGGAAACTTAAGTGGCGAGTTGGCTATATGTTCAAAGTTTAGTGACACCTCTCTACCCCCAGCCCTCATACTGGTGTTGCTCTCGAGCTCTCTTAGATGTCGCTTTTTGTGGGGGCCCATCTTATGTGGGCGAGTCACCGTTTGCCGTAAATTAAATTTATTACCATTTTGTTAGGCAGACGTCTGATTTTATTCTCTATAATACAGTATTTAGTCAACCACCTTCACCTAATAGACCAGTATATTTTAGTTTCCATTAAATCTCAATAGTCTATACACCCTGGCGGTGCTGCCTCTGCATCCCATAACTCGGGCAGGTGCATCATTCGCTCGGTGTACCCCTTACATTTCATTAAATTGTCGAAAGGGTCTCAGCGTGTTGGCTTCGGCTCCGCGTACGCCTCCCAAAGGTCCGGAACACAATTGTTCCGTGATGGGAAGACCTACCTATTATGAAGATTTAAGACAAAAGTGTGATATTATTTTTTACTATCGTTGTAGAATTGTTTTTGCTGAATATTTTGTATTTTGATTGTTGTTCACATTGATCATAATATGTACTACGAGTATGTCTAATTTTTTGTTTGTATCCCTACTTTTTATTTTAATTATCATGCACTGTTACTTTACACGCCAAGGGGCCTTACCATGACGTCTTAACGTGATTCAGTTTAGGGCCTAAACTGAGTCGCTGCCATACAACTCAATACAGGTTCCTTACCTGAACCTGAACCTTAACTGAATTGCGTTAAAGGGCATTTTCAGAAAAAAGTGCATCCTTTTAATGAAAATGGGTCCTCAATTATCCATAAAAAAAAATTTTTGTCAGGTTTGTAACGGCCGATACGAAATGTATGAAAAAAATGCGTTACAAAGCTGACAAAAAAAACGGGACACTATTTTTCTTGTTTCCAATAGTACTCGTGATTCTGGTTACAAAAAACCCAAAACTTTCTATATTCAAAAAGAAATGAAAATGGTACCCTATTTTTGAAAATGCCCTAAAACGTTATGGTAACGGATAAGGATGGGTCCGCGTGTATTTAAGATCTGTTTCTACGAGTACCACGGATACTCGGATCTAAATTACACGCGAGCCCGACTTGTAAACTTGGCTACCTAAGTTGTTTAATTATCATTGCACGTGCGGTATTAGACGATTTATTCCTATTCGTTCCTACTACAATGGTTTTGAATGTTTTGATTAAATAACTTAACAAAATATCACCTACCGACGTTAGTCGTAAGACTCGTAAGAGATATTCACTAAATTCGTTGAACAAGTTAAATCCGTCAAAATAAACACTACGAATAACTTTAAATCACAACATGCAAGCAAACGTAATGATGTTGCAGTTTCATTAATTGCAATTTTGTTTAGTACTACACTTTTAATTTTCGAAAGCTTAAGAAATTCACGTAATTAATAGAAGTATTTTTATTTATTATAACGTGAATTGAAGTTGTAAGGTATGATGACATTTTATTTGATGAAATAAGCTAGTTCAATCTAACGGGTTGTTGTGTATTTGAAGAAAAATAAGAAATTATTAACACGTGCCGTCGCGTTGCCGTCTTCGCTTTAATTTGAAAGTGTAAGACGTAGAAACCGCTTGTTATTATTAATACAACTCTAGTGTAACGGCTTATAGTTCAAAATTGATTGAAGTGACAACTATGAAACAAACCTGGGTTATTCTACCTGTTGGACCCAAAAAACAGTGCAAGATACAAATGTCCTAAGTACGAGGTTTTTATATGTCCTTTACGACATTTCTATCGTTCACTGTTGACACGGAATTGTCTTTGCCGATGCCAGCCTCTACTGTTATTAGATATTGAATCTAATTTACTTACACGTAAAGAGTATACTCGTTTGTTATAATAAGGTTAACAGTAACCTAAAGAAAACCCCAAACAAAAACCCTATCGGGATTGGGTTTTGCAGTTAACCGGGTTATGGTTACTGTTACAGCAACATTTCGCTTACCGTTTGTATTCGGTTACTGAATGTTGCTGTTACAGTATCATTGTGTAACAGATATGATTAGGTAACCAACTCGATAGGCTTAAGCCTAAAGAGGGGTTTTCCGGTCCCTGGCCTACAATTATATTCACGTAAAGTGCGCTCTCTTCAGAGATGGGCATTATTCGAATAAAAAATTATCTAAATGATCATTCGAATGACGAATAATCCACCAATTTTTTATTCGCGAATGATTTATTCGCGGATGATTTATTCGCGGATGATTTGTGCGCGGATGATTTATTCGCGAGTAACTTATCGGCGAATAAATATTTCGACCGGTTTTTAACTTGACGAATGATTTAATTATTATATTACTCCTATAAATTTACTAATAATATTAAAGGTTTTTTGGCTATTCTATTAATTTTAAAAAAAGAAACATATATTAAAAATGACAAATTTTTACTAAAGTTCACGATCGTCTAAGACTTTAGTGATCTATTCGATATGATCTATATGTAGTTAATGTTATTTACTCTGGTTTTCAAACAAAGAATATCATGACGTATGATTTTTACAATTTACAATTACAATTATCATTTATTTGCTAGAATGGTGGTCGATACAGATGTTACAGTAAAATAATCAGTCCAGCACAATTCTGCCGTTTCGAGGCGTGCAAATTTTTATTAAATTAATTATAAAATTTATTTAATTAATTAATTAATTTAATTAATTATTAATTAATTTATTTTTTTATTTTTATTTATTTATTTTATTTTTTATTACGAATTATTAATAAATCCATGTTGATTTCTAAAGTGCACTTTTATTTATAGTCCTTTTATAATCCCTATGCGGGCTGGAAGAAAATCTGAGCAAAGAAACCGCCTAATTTCTATGGCGATTTTGTCAAGTTTCTGTACATTTCAATGACATATACTATCTCGGTCTAAAAAGGGCCTCGTAGTTCTCATTCAAATAACCGAATATAAAATTAATTCCATATAAACTAGTAAGGCCATAATGTTTAAAAGAAATTGTGTCAATGAAACTAGGCGGTTGAAATGAAACTTGAGTTATGAATTCATAATTAGATAGCTATTTTAAACAGAAGTTGATAAGGTATTTAAAAAATTATTCGTGGCAATTCATCCGGCGGATGAATTATTCGCGGATAAATTATTCGACGAATAATTTATTCGAATACGAATAATCATCCGAAAATTCATCCGTCATCCGCGAATGATTTGGTTATTCGTCATCCGTCATCCGTCATTCGAATAAATTTTGCCCATCACTGGCTCTCTTTCTATCGCGTAACTCGTTCCTTTTATGATAATATCAATGTTGTCTTCTTTTAATATAATCTTAATACTTAGTTACTACCTTTTTATATTGCTCTACTTTAGCTCGAATAAACCTAAGATCTGTCTAAGTGGTATGTAGGTTTAATTCTAATAAATTTGCGTGCAACTAGTTAGGCATAGGTACTTACTTAGATAGGTACCTTAATTGAAACAGGCCTGATGAACCTACCCAAAGGCCTTGAATAATTCCGCCCTTTAGTTATTTTAATATAAATAAAATTCTGTGACGGCGTTCGAATCAGTACGTAGGTATGCGACGAACAACTCTCGCGCGTGCGTCACCGCTCGCCCGTGAGTCCCTACTGATTTGGCCCCGAGCAAGGGGTACTTACAGTTTGATACCTACACGCGCGAGTGGGACAGGCCTGACGTTATCTACAGTTGCATCCCGCTTCCACCCGCAAGTGCGAGCAAGATGCACTGACAGTGACGATGACGTAGACGATAGTAGAGTGTAGAAATCTATAGTCGCTAGGACTACAGATTTCTAGAGTAGATTTCAAATTCGTGGTAAGCACAAAGCACTCTGCAACGCGAACCATTTTGTGCGCTCGTTACTCTATCAGCATCTTCATCGCTCGAATTCGCGTTTTTAGAAAATAGTCTACCCAATTAGCGTGAGTTAAAAAAAACTCTGTCAGTTTTGTAACGACAATAAAATTAAGGATGACAATATCTTTACAAAAATATTTTCATTCGCGTTTTAATATTGTAATATCGCTTATAGTTTATGAAAACCAAGTTATTATTGAAATGTAATGCATCACAAAACTGACAGCGTGCTTCTTTTTTAACGCTAATTGCACACTGTGTGTTTGTATTCACCGGTAAATTTACCACTTGGTCGGTTACCGATAATGCTAGTGCCATATAGGGCACAGAAAGGGTTAAACTTTAAATCATTACCGGAAAGCGGTTATATGGAGTCAGACTTTTCATTAGAAGTACCTAACAGTCATATTAATCATTATGGATAAAGACATTGTTAAATAATTGTAATGCCATTAAAAGCTTTTCCTTCCTGTAATAAATATTTTACAGGGTATAGGTATGTTATGATGTAATACGATTTGTCATCTTATTAATTAATAAATCCTTTTCAATTATACCTACATAGGATATGGGAATATAATATAAACTAAATAATTTATTGTTCATTATGAAAAATATGAAATAAATAATTTATAAGACTACATCGGAACCCAGTAGATATAAATATATTAAGTATTACATTTTGATACGGATTTTATTATTTTAATACAAACACATAGTATATTGTAATAGGAATAAGGCAAGTGGTCTTAGGGATGACGCACACTAGAACGGGACGGGGCGGGACGGGACGATATGTCAGTTTCTATAGAACACGTCACGTGACATCCGAGGGCTCCGAGCTATCACGTGATTCTTTCTATAGAAATTGACAGATCGTCCCGTCGCGTCCCGTCCCATCGCGGCCCGTATTAGTGTGAATCATAAATTATACACGCAAATTATTTCAAACCGACCATCCCTTTAGCAACTGAGATGAAGTAGGAGTTAAGTACGCATATTTTTTACGAAATTAAAAAAAAAATATATGAATAGTAATTTATATTTACCTATTTTAATAACTCCGGTTTTCTCACAATGTGTTTGTAGACTGAAAATCTGCGGTAAATATAAATATAATAAAAAAGATTCCGGCGAATTGAGGAGAATCCCTCCTTTTCTTTTTTTAAGTCAGTTAAAATAGCCTTGGCGGGGTTAGGTATTCACACTGCAGTATGACGCTAGAATTTTCCTCGGATTTGACTGGAGACACGTGAATCTACTTACATCATATTTCATAATTTACATAGGACATTATATATTTACACCATCAATGTATACAGTGTGTAAATCTAATACGGGTGAACCTCTTAACGGTGGTTAGTGTAGGACATAAGAAATGTAATTGCAATTAAAATTTTATCCATAGAAAACAATTCGGCCCGCAATGTAATGCAAACACACTCGCATTAAACATTCGTTGACTACTGTCAGGGTCAAATATTTTACAGTACTAATTTATTTTTTAGTTAGTCTTATTTATAGTTAGTTTTAGTTTTTTTTATAGGTACATAATAATAATTATAATTGTAAATTTATTTAAGTTACTTGAATAAATATGATCCTGTATTTTGAAAAAAACTGGGGTCATAATTAAGTGTAACTTAAAAATATGTTTTAATTATTGATAACACTAATTAATTCTATGTTTGGTTAAATTTATCGCCCGTATTAGACTTACACACTGTATAACATAATTAAAAATTTAATTTACAAATTTACACCATGAAAGAGTTTCTTGGAAATTTTGCCTTATGTTGATACACGTTCAAATCTAAGAGCTCAGGGATGATGATCTCATACTACGAGTAGATGAGATAGATAGGCTTGCCATTCAGTGCTCCATAGAACTTCTTTTTTAATTCTATACAAAAAAGAAATGCAAATACTGATTTGAGATGAAATGACTAAAGAAAAACTGAAGTATTTAGCTTTCCATTTCTTCATGAGCTGTAGGAAACTGCTCAACACTGTTAACACTTCTACGGCAGACTAATTTTTTTTCCGTTATTGTTGTTATTAAAAGTTATTAGGTATATAAGTATGGTTATAAGTCACCTGTGTTGTGCCATTTTTATTTTTATTTTATGATGGTTTTTTTTACTAACTGAAAATAAAGCTTCGCAAAAACACCCTGTTAATGTGATTCTTAAATGAGAACTCTTTGAACAGATTTTAGTACCTACCTCTTACGTAACCCCACTAACACCTAACTGGCCACTTCACGTCAAATCAAATGCTTGATTAAAGCTCTTGTCACTTAAATTTGCACATGCTGATTATTTTTGAACGGAATAAAAAAAAAAATTTGAAAAGATTTTCTAATTTCTATTTAAAGTTAATTGTTTTAAAGTAGAGAAAGTATCATGTGTTAGAATATCGGTGACTAATTTGGAAGCACCTTATGTAATTAGAAAAATATTCACAATCGTTTAATTAAACAGATAAAAAAATACCCTGCAAATCACCATTTGCTTACTCTATGATTCAATTTTGATGAATCTTCTTTCGATCGAAGAGTACGCATACTCGTAGTCTCATTAAATTTTGGTTTTGTTCTACTATCGGGATCCATAGTGAACAGGCGGAAGTCCTCAATATTAGATGTAGTAGGTATGGTTCTTGACTTTATTGTTTTCTGGAGTAGGCACATTCGAAAATACTAATTTATTGTCATTTTTATTTTATTTTATGGAAAGGAATATTACAAGTCTTAGAAAAAACTACTACCTACTAATCACATATTTTTTAGTCATTACTACTCTCAATACGTCATTGGGAGGCGTGGAACTTTATGGTGTAAAATATTCCGAACCGCCTAAAGTCTAAACTTCTTAAGAATATATTATGACCTAAGAAGGCTAAGGTTCGGTAATGTTGTTTACCTACATTACGCAGGCAGTGAATAAGCAACAGTGTTATTCTGTAAATTATCCCAAAACAAAACGTATACAAAACCGTAACATTCTTGTCTTGTGTAATCTAAACTTCAGTAGTTTTTTAAAAGCTACAATAAAGTTTAAGTCCAGCTAAGTTATCTTCTTCGAATAAGGCGCCAGACCCAGTACATTGGATTGTATGTAATTATGTACGCAGCGATGACGCTTGCTTAGATATCCATAAATATGGTCAGAATACCTACTTCCAGTCCTACCACAATTCTATATTATATATATATATATTGTGCACTTAAGGAAAAGAGAACACTGCTTTATTCGTAAGCATGTCTCGCTCCAGCATTCTTGATAAGCTCGAGGCGAGCGTAGCGGGTCTATACGTCATCGTTTTTAACCGTAAGCTGATGGAAAACTTCCTAACACGCGAAGCTCTGAATCGTCCTTTCCGACGTGAAAACTTTCCTGACGAATATGATGATGAATGATCCAATTGGGCTATGTATAAATCCCGGGGGCAAGCGAGGAGTGCATTCAGTATGTTTGTTATTAGCGCGCAGTGAACACAACAAGGAGTGCTTGCTGGAACTTTTAAGATGTAAGTGTCGAGCTTTTGACAAAGTAACTTTACAACATTCTTATTATATAGGTGTTATTAGTTACTAAATAGAATGTTACTACATAGTGTTATTTTAAACGACAATCTGTCAAAATCTAGGTAACTTAGTATAGACGGACGGACTCCAGCTAGTAAAGTATGAAGTAGGTGATTCTCTTTATAAATTTCACTGTGCGTTAGTGAGCTTATTCATTTTTTTTATAACCCTGCTAAGTGTGTACCAGTGTGTGTCTATGAGACATAGGTCCACGTCTCGTCCAAGGCAGGTCTGTGTCCAACAGTTGATTTTGTAGGCTGTTGTCTCACACAAGAATTTTGCGGATAGTTCTATAGACAATGTTTAACAAATTTGAGTTAGTTCCGTGCTCAATTGCCATTGTATGAGTGATCATTGTGTTTTTCTTTTCAGGAGGTAACTTTAAACAACGAACAGTTAACTTCTTTGAGTGATGGACAGACGGACAGGCAGCTGTTAGACGATCGTGTCTCAAATTTATGTTAAATATTAATAATTTGGCGCGTCTTTATCAATACACTATTTTAAACTTTCTTATTGTTTCGGAAAGGCTTAGGAACCTCTTTAGCAATAAAATAACTGTAGCAGACCTGTAACATAAAGTACACTCATTATAATTTGTGCTTTTTGGATAATGCAGTGGATTCATTCCGACTTATCTCACAATTAAATAATTGACTAAATGTTTTATTTCTTCTATTTGGAAACCTAAAATACTGTTTTGAGTTGGTGGGAGTACAGGTTCGATCCCTGCCCTGGTCACAAGAAGTTCATCACCTTTCTAGTATTATTTATAACATATGTATCAGGGCACCTTAAAGTATGTAAAACGTACACTCATTAAAATGTTTCACGCCGAGCGAAGTTTATTTTCTCATCACGTTTTCCGAAACATGACTCAGGAAGCCTCTCAAAGACCAAAATAAAACTCGTAAAAAGAATGAATCAATCTTGAATTGTTACACATTGCTAAGTATATCGACCTTCCGTTTTTATGGCAATCGAGATCATCTAAACCATAAATTAAAGTTACGCATCATCACTTTCATGCCTTGAATTTTAATGAACCACAAAATTGCCTTTAACTACTCCTTTCAATATAAACAAATAAAAAACTACAATCTCTGCATTAAATCGCATAGACTCTAATACTAGATTTACTACCATACCTGACTGAAATATTCATTTTTGAAATAAGAGTCCTTACGCCTTTGAAAAACAATTTTTACTCAAATGACGAAACTATGCGTAATTTTAACCAACAGTTTAATATAAGTACTTATATGATAATTTGATTTTAATTTTAGGTGGTAAAAGAGCCACAACTTGAATTAATTTCGTGTAATAATATATATGGAAAAAATAGATTTTTGCTAAAAGTTAGCTGAATTCGACAGAAATTTGAATCGAGATATCTCATTAAAATTCACAAAATACAAACTAATAGTATGCCATCAGACTACAAAACCCTGTTTAAGATAGTAAAAGACGGGAATTCACACCAAAAAAGGACTAAATTCATGAGGCGTTTTTAAGGCGATGTTGACAAAGTTCGGAGCGAAATTATCAATATCTGTCGTAGTGACCGCTGGAATTCACAGATTATCCGATGTCCCTTTAGTGAAGAGTATTCAGTACACAGTTACAGTACCCATGCCTGTACAGCTAGTTGTAATATTTGTAGCTAAGCTTCAGCACGAGCCGATACAAATATAAACTAGACGACGAAGTCAAATAATGTAATAGTGTAGCTTGTCGGCTAGCTTTCAGCGAAAGGCAATTCAATTTTAAATTCAATGATACCGGAGTTTATACTCGCAAAGAATTCTCGCGCTTTCAGTATTATGATCGGTTACTAGCCTCTAAAATGTACATTCACGAAAGCAGGCGCGGATAATTTGTGAAACTGTCATAATAAAACATTTATTTTCGAAATATATACAGTAAGTGTAACTTACCTAACTACCTACCTTAAATCTAAAAAAGGTCCTTGAGGCATTGTACCTGTCATTAATTTCATAGACATTTCGCGCCAATATGACAATCATATTTCGATACGTTTTCAGTTAGCATCGCGCATGTATCCCTGCCATCCCTGCCATCCCTGGCTTAACACCACGAAAATCGAACAATCGAAAACTTGTACCTTCCACACTCCTTCTCCTTCTACACTCTACCACACTTTCTTATTCGAGAGATAAATAGGTTGTTCTGTCAATGCCAATGTTGGATGTGGTCCATCTCAGATGAACCGTCTTCGTGATTGCTACTTGCCATATGTAAATAATAGTTCTAGTCTTATGAAATGGATCTACTATAGTAGCGAAAATGATCTTTATATACCAAAACTGCCAGTTATATTACAACCCTTGTCAGATTGTTTATTTTGCATCAACACACTCAACTTGTGTATCGGACAGCGAGATTAGGAGCACGTTCATTTATGGGTTAGTCTTGACCCAGTTCCTGGTATTTGGGACGCGCCCTGCCGCCCGCCCAGCCGCCCGCCCTGCCACTGCGTAAACTGAATTTCTCGCTGCAACCGTTATCGTAACATGGGAAGAAGTTTGAGATAAACATCTTCGATCAGTGTAATTCCAATTTTAAATTCCAATTATTTCATATGATTTTGAATACTTACTTGAATAGTGTTGAAAGGAGTTAAGAAATAGATTTCCTAAGTTTCAAGCTACTTTTTAATAGGTAAATAATGAAATATATAATTAAAATCTTACATAAAGCGATGTAGCAACAAAATAAGCAAGGCTTGTACAGTTATAGACGACGATATACATATTTAAATAGATACATACTTATATGTATACATACAAAACTTCTCTAGTATCATGGCAGATTGGAGATAAATTAAATAAAGAAAAAATGCTTTGGATTCCATTAGGTATGCCATATTTACAGATTTTACTACTTAATGACCAGAGATTGCAAGCTGTTAGCAATTTATTACCAGCGCTAATTACTCTGATATCGACCGATCGTCATTAGCAAATTGAAAGCTCTAAGCTCCTTATGTTGAAGCTTCAGAGTAGTTTTCAATATAACAAGTAAGGCGACCCACCATTATAGTCCATTAAGGATTAAAGTGCACTAACAGTGCCCTACTTCTCCGGTTACACGTGTATCAAAACCATCCTGGCGTATCTACATGACCCACAATAGTATTTGGCACATATATAAATGATTAGCAAAAAACGTCTCCCATTCCTTTTAAATTTTGGCAACTATTGTAGTTTTGTTTTTCTATTTTAGCAAGCATTCCTATTGTGGATTTAGCTAGTTGGCACTGGCAGCTACAGACGCCTACGTTCGTAAATATTTAACTTTTATTTATCAAGCTCTACAAAACCTCGCTCAAGTATTTTTATTTGTTAAGCTCTACGTCTTTCGCATCTATTATGTCCTTTGTATATTCTTCCCAATTCAGCACTCGTTGCACGTTAAATACCTTTAAGGTCAAAGTATAATTGTAACACAAACAACATCACAATATCCCGTTGGCAGAATTCATCGTTTTCAATGACAGCACTGCAAAAGGCATTGTGAAATCTAAATATTTTAAATAAATATCTTCTGAAACTGGTTTTATTTGATGTGCCGACGTGTTAATGCTCATTAGTGTCCAATATCGTTTAACAAATGAATTTAGATGTTGTAATGTTATTCTCTAGCACAGACGGTAGATTTTTTTTGACAGGTTGATGTGTGTCGATCATTGTGAAGTTCTACCTTAAATTACAAAATTTGGTAGCCCAATACGTAACAAAATTTTTTATGAAGTAGAAACGTTGGCTAATGATAACACAATGCTTAGAAATAACGAAAACGTGGAAAAAAGTTCAGATAAGACTTGAACTCACGCCGATGGTACCTACAACTGAAGTACGGAGACCAGTTGACTTCGAATTCTTTCCTACGTACATCCTTCGCTTTATCACATTATTTCTGAAATAAAAGTAAGAATTCGCGTTGAAAACACCGTTAGAGTTATGAAATTAGCTGAAGATTCAATCGTCTCCCAATGAGATCATTAGTCAAAATGGCTGGATTAGAAACTGCGCCTGCGCTGGGCGGGTGTTGATTCACGGCGCATTCATTTCCGCGTGTCGCGAGCTATTTCCGAGACTCCTACTCAACATGTTTTGGTCATACCGCCAAACGGGCACGCACAATCACATCTACTTGAAATACAAATGTATTTTGTATTAGCTTTTGCCCGCGGCTTCGCTCGCGTTAGAAATATACAAAAAGTAGCCTACGTCACTCTCCACCCTTTCAACTACATCCACTTAAATAAATCACGTAAATTCGTCACTCCGTTTTGCCGTGAAAGACGGACAAACAAACAGACACACACACACACTTCCCCATTTATAATATTAATATGGATACAGGTTGATTCAGAAGACGTGAGCAGGACTTACCCACTCAGACTCAGACAGGTGATGTTAATGAACCGTTCACCATAGGATTTAATTAAAACAGCTGTCTTGTTCGTCTTTTTTAACTTTTTGTTTAGTACAGTTTTGATTGTCTGCAATAATGGTCACCCTACATTAGCCAATTAATTATGATACACTTTGTATGATAAAACCTCTTCAACTGTAATGACAACACCTTAATTATGAAGAAAATGAATTGTCACGTTATGACATGAGATACGATGTTTCATAAGTTACCTGTTGGCGCAAGTATTTTATTTGTAGAGTGGCGCGAATCGGCAATAAAAATAAAACTTGATTGTTTTCATTATTTTAAAATAAATAACGTTAATTTCCTTAAGTCTAGTGTGCAACAATAGCTAATCATTTACCCAAACCGTGGGGTTAACACTGCTCACGTCTTATGATACACTTTGTATAGTGGTACCAAATCGCGAAATAAGCCGCCCACACCAAGTATGTTAGTAAGAAATGTTATATTTATTAATTTGCATTAGCTGCCGACGTAATTGCATTAGCTGCAATCCCTTGTGCCCGTTCTCGTGACTCTTTGCCATTAACATGAATGATAATGACAAACTCAAACTTACTAGTTATGTTTTGTTGAAATTTATTAACTTAAGAATCTTCTAAAATGTGTATCGAACGATTAATAATTCCGCTTAAGTAATACGTTAATTTAAATACCGAAAAAAATGAAAAAGAACAAATATTCACATTAGATACCAAAAATGAAAGCAACGCGTTTTGCGGCCTTGACCCATTTCAGTTTATCGAAGCGCGTCGGCAACATCAATCCGTGATTGGTTTTTTTCCCGGTAAAGCCTTTACGTACATTTCAATTTCCATTATTGGATGCCACTCGACGAGCGACGTGCTAATGTAATACAGCGATGTGAGGCTAAATAATTCAATTTCAGTGAACGAGCTCAACTCAAAATGCATAATGATTATGAATGAACCAATAAGTATCGGTACCATGAGTTGCTTTCGCATTCGAATCTCTATCGACTGAGCGATTCGAAAGTTTATGCATCTTGCTCATTCTTAACTGTATCGCTACAATGAGTTGGATGTAACCGTAGGCGTTGGTGACTCGCTCCCGCTAGACGAGACGGACATACTTTAGAAACGCGCAGTTGCTAACAGCCATGGTTACGTACAACTCATGGTAAGCACAATGATTGGAACGAGTTTTAACTATAAAACTCTCGTGAGACTCGAACATATTAAATAATATTTAAAACGGGTCACTCACGTAATACGCGAGGCTATTGAAATAAGTCGTCATCCGAACTTCAACCGTGATTGTGGTTGGTCAGTGCCTCCCAGTTGGAAAACGGTTTTGGGTACCGCGTCAGTGAACTGTGTGAACGTGCCCTTAGCGAGTGACGTAGTGAGTGTTGTTTGCAACCCGGTTGGCAAAAGCGATGATAATGAGAACGAGGGTAGATCGTCCGCCGTGTCGCCCCCCGCGCCGCTCCCACCGCCAGCTGCAAGTACCAGAGCAGATAGGGCATTAGCCCGCAGTGTACGACTTGCCTCTGTCGCGAGTGGGCGCTCCTGATGACGTTCTTCGTAAAGAACGAAACATGTCGAGCGAAAATCGACTAAATTACGTGAGTGACCCGTTTTAAATATTATTTAATATTGGAACGAGTTGCAAATACTTTCGAATCGCGCAGTCGTTATTGACTGGCGTTTAGTGTGCTTACCATGAGTTGTACGTAACCGTATTCGATAGTGACTGCGGCATTCGAAAGTATGTAATAAAACTCATGGTAATCATAAAGGCACTGCACAAAATACCGCAGGTACTCTACTCTACATAGTTAACCTCACATAATTATTTTGATAACTAAGATTGAGGTTTTAAAGATACCTTGATAGGCGTGCAAGGTTGCAGTAGCCACTCACTTCATCGTGGTCAGTAATTGGTATTATACATAAGTCATTGAGTTAACCAACTTGTAGGATACACGCCTGAGTACCGAATCTGAGGGCGCCGACGAAGCGTGACCACTCATAATACGTTACATAATTTGGCTTTCTTTGGTTGATTTCCAATTTCCATAAATGCGTCAAAAATAAATACTTTGATATCTTTATACCTAAATATAAATTACCTATACGGTAGGCACGTAGCAGATAGCGAAATAAGTTTAAGACTCCTAATTCTAACGAATTAGGAGTCTTAAACTTATATCGCTACAAACCGCTCATGAATTTAGTACTTTTTCGGTGTAATGTAATGTAATCATTTCTGTTTCTTTCTCTGTAGGTATGTGTTTTAGTGTTATTTTTATTGAAAAATCTCGATTGCTCAGACAGAAAGGAAAAGTGCAAAAAACGTTCGCAGACGTTTCTGCTTATAGAAATAATAGTTTAGTATGGATTAGCACATTGTTAGTGGTGAATGAATTCTCAATAGGTATAACTCGAGACTCCACTTGCCGATTAAGAAGTACTTTCTTACGGTAGATTTACGAGGGATATGGTGGAGACTTGGGCCCATGGGTGTGGTCTTGGTAGCTCAGTTGTGAGAGCGATGGGTATCCCAGACTCGCGGGTTCGAGTCTCGCCTGAGGTCATGAATTTTTCCACTTTTCCTTTCTTTCTGGGAAATTTGGTAGTTATCGTACACAGAAGTTTCTGCTAAAATATAATCGTTGAGAAATCTCGATTCAAAAATCAGTCCCAATCGCAAACTAAATTTTAACGAAAAATCGTACCTACAAAATAAGAAAGGGATTTTTTTATTCTCAAAATATATACAGTAAGTGTTACTTACCTTACTTAAAGCTTTTCCATTTACAATTCAAATTTTGGGCCTTTTACTACCTAAAATTAATAAATATAAACAAATATTTTAAACAATTGGTTCAAATTACCTATAGTGTCGTCATAATTTGAGTTGATTTAATGATTTAATGATTTATTTTTGTAAGACAGTATTACAGTCATACAACTAAGACACCGTGAAACTACACTAACTACAAAGTACAATAACATTACTGATACTATTTTAGTACACATTACATATATTTTTTTCATTACATTTGATATATTTTTCAAAGGCTTCAGGACTCGTATGAGAGGTAATTTTATTTTATGATGCGTCTGGATGTTGCATCAGTAGCCAGGAAGCTCTCATCATTTAGAGCATCTGACTGCGCTATGTTGTGCGATTCCAATAGAGAGTGAAACGCATTTGTGCTTTCGAAACATTGCACACATGGTTTGCTGCCGCTAAATATAGGACAATTCCAAGCTCCGACATAAAGCTATGCGAATGTATATGGGTCAGAGTTATCACAAATAGCCAACCATCGTAAATGTCCCTGCAGTTTCGAAACTGCATAAGTTTGAACGATACCTTCAATAAAAATTCGAGGAAATCTTCGCCAAGTGATTGTGCAACGGGAAATGTGGGCCAGACCTGCGACAGCTGCTACGGAATATTTTCATCTATTTGATACATCCTCTGGATTTAAAATGTGAACGCGGAAACGGTGATATATGTTACGGTTTTCGCGATTTATTGGTATTTCCAAAGTTAAATGTCGGTAAATACTTATTGAAATTCTTTTATTAGGAAAGTTTAACAGACATGAAAGCGGCTGCGGGCCGATTTAAAAATGGGCATTAGGAGATTAAGAACATTAATGAAATCAGGGACAAGTTTTTTGATATTTTTAAGAGCACTTTAGATTTCAACATTCTGCTTTGTTTAGTTAATCTCCATGTTGTTTAGTCCAAGCTGCAGTTCCAGCGTTTGTGTATTTTTGTTTGCGCGGAGAATGCAGTGACGCACCGCTGCACTGACGCAAATTTCTCATAACTGCCACTTGCTCCAATTGTTTCAACAATCTTCCCAAGATTATACTCTTTTCCATCGAAATTTCATTTGAAATCGAGTTTATTATGAACGCTAATGCCAGCTGCTTTAACATTCATGAAATTTAAGTTTACCTAAAGGATGACTCACACTAGAACGGGGACGGGGCGGGGCGGGACGGGACGATGTGTCAATTTTTATAGAAAGAATCACGTGATAGCTCGGAGCCATCGGAGGTCACGTCACGTTTTCTATAGAAACTGACAGATCGGCCCGGCTCGGTCACGTACCGGCCCGTTCTAGTTAAAGTCATCCTTAAGGCGTGTTCGAGCCAGGTAGGTACAAATAACTTTCAACCTGCGTTGAATGTCATATAATATTAACTTCTCTAAGTTCACGTTCTTCTTATTTAACTTTAAACGTTCTTGTATAGCTTCTTTGTTTGAGTTCAGCATGGTCGAGTTCGATAAAGAAAATTCCCCTATAGTATCTGCGGAAGCGTAAGCTCACTACGATGAGACATTTATCGCGTAGGTATTGCGTACACCCACGTTTTTGCCTAGACATTACGAGTGAGTGTATGTACTTGTACAGTCGCCATCAGGTAAATCGGAGCGGCCAACATCGATCTTGCGGGTCAATGTATTCAATATTAGCGACTACAAGTGATGCGTAGGGATACTAGGGATGCACATTAGATGCATTTAACAGTGGGAAACTTTTTATTTTCCATCTTAAATTTTTCTTACTTTAGTTTAGTTTAACTTTAAAGGAGGATATGTACAAATTTTGGATCAGAATATTACTTTTATTTCTGGTAACAGAATTACCGGAAATATAGTTCCATGAAGCTTGTTAAAAAATGAAGGACTCGTTTGGAAGGGTATTACATTACAGTAATCAAATAACATTATCACAGTGAATTTTATGGTAGGTAACTGTGACAATATGTCACATTTGAAATGGCTCCGCAACTTTGTCAGGACGTAGCTTCTTGGCGTAACTATTCTATAACTTATATTGTATTTGTTTCTTATTTCTCTAAAGTTTATTAAAAAGCAAATTAGCCTTATAAAAGTAATCTAATCGACTTCCGCAAACAAGATCTATAACATCACGAACACAGGGCGGAAACAATTACAGAGTTAGGCACCAAACACAAGGTGCCCTTGCTCGCATTTAGCACCCGAGATTCGTAATACATTACGGAGGTAATAATGATTCTTTATATGGTGCTGATATGCTCACAGAGGTGCTATAAGGGTGTTAACTAGGCTGGTTAGCGCCTGATACAATACTCACGTGTCGGAAAATGTGTAGTAGCTTCTAACAATGACAAGTTGCAGGCATCATACAAGTTTAGTGCGTGAAATAATTTTTCTTTAAGTCTATAAATGAAAGGGTATAGGAATGTTAGGATTATTTAGTTATTTGCAACAATCCGCTTAGTACAGAATACATTTGTAAATTGAAAGACTGTAGTGTGAGTGTGACTGTACCTAATATGTCATAAAACTCATAAACTGTTTAATTTCAATATAGAGCAACAGCTCTAGAAACATCTCTAGTTTGATAATTTTTAGTTAAGTGTTTATAATTTAAAAGAGCTACTGAACCTTTGAATTGACTTCTTAAATTCAGTAAGATTTCATTAGTGACAATATTTCATCCAACCAGTGCTTACACTAGGTTGATTTCCTCAGCAAAAAATGTCTGAAGCTATATTAAGTTAATCTAATCATTACCGTTTTCATTTCAGATTAAACTCCAAACAAGAAAGAGATCAAAGCCAAAGAATATTCACAATGACGGTGGTGACGAATCCAGCCCGGACGGGTTCCGACGACGAGATCGAGTCCGGTCGTGACAGCGCTGCCGGCGACAGCTCCTGCATCGAGTCCGAGAACGAGAACGCTCGCCTTTATGACGACGAGAAGCAGAGCGACATCGTCTTCGTCGCCGGCATCAACGGCGACACTTGGCGCTACCCCGGCCATCGACGCGTGCTTGCCGCGACTAGCCCCGTCTTCGCGGCCCTGCTGGCCTGCAAAACGGACGTCATCGTTGTCGACTACATCGATCGACGCGGCTTCGAGCAGCTCCTCCGTTATCACTATTGCGAGCCAACACAGCTCAATTCAGTGGCAACGGCCCGGTGTGCTCTCGACGCCGCCTACAAATTTCTATGTCCACCGCTGGCCGAGCGATGTGCTCGGCGACTAGACGAGATGCTGGATGCCGGTGTAGCTCTAGAAATACTGCGGGACTTACGCTATCTCTGTGCGCGCCTCCCTGGCGCTGCGTCAGCGCCTCCATTGCCAGCTCTGACTGACGACGCGGCCGCGCGTTCTCTTGCACAGTGCTCGCGTTGGTGCGATTCCTTGGCGCACAACGCATTACTAGTGCTCGACGACAATGCCAATGCAGCTTTGACCGACGAGCGTCTCGAGGAACTAACGTACGAAGATCTCGCTTTGATAGTAAAGCGCGACACGCTTCGAGTATCGAACGAGTTAGTTTTGGCTGAGGCGCTCTCCAGATGGGCTACGGCCGCCTGCAAACGGACCAAACGCGAGCTGATGCCGAGTAACAAGCGGGCAGCGCTGGGCGAGTTAGCTTACTGCCCGCGATATTTGCTGCTACAGGGTGAAGATTTGGACCGTGCTCTCGCGTTGGAACTGCTGGAACCTATGGAGAGGGCTTTGGTCTTGGCTCGAGCACGCAAACTCTCGGCGCCAGTTCCCGTGGGCGCAGAGCAAGAGGGACTTCTTCGAAGATGGGCGAGACCGCGGCCGGCGGAGCCCGCCGCTCTTCCCGTGCACTTGAGCCCGCGCTCCCTGCCGGTACCAGAAGAGCCACAGCCCAGCAAGCTCTGCGCGCGTCGACCGAAGCGACCAAAACAACCAAGCTTTGTACCTGAGGAGAAACGCAAGAAACGAGGCTGTTGCGCCTGCTTCGGCGAAGGTCTGCTCCGGGCTTTCATATGCCTGTTTGATTAAAATGGCAGAGAACTTAAAATAATGTGATGTTGCGTTATCTATGTGCTGATGGTGTGGACTGAAGTGAACTAGGTGGCGATGAGTGACATTTTCTTCTATCCTGACGAACCTTGCTATCACAGTTCACGTATTATGGAATTTTATAGAAATTATAGAAAAATGAAATGTATCGAGTCAATATAATTATGATATTTATTGAAGACAATGTGGAAATACTTCATCGAAGGACTCGTCTCTTTTTGTATTTTTTTACGAATTGGATTAATCTTAATTCGTAGTTAAATTTTATGAACTCCGAACAATAAAATGTTAAAACGGAGGAGTTTATCAACTGCATGTATACCATGTGAATCGTTTCTTGGTTTTGTTTAGTAAATGCTTTAGGACGGAATGCAATGCTTAGGTCACAAGTTGGCAACTGAAAGTTGTTTGTTTTATCATAGTTGAGTCGATAACGTAGACCCGAACGAGTAGACCCAATTGTTTAGCGAGAAATGTATATCGTCGGTGTCGCGGCCCAGCCGCTGTAGATATTATCTACGATTAGCATTATTTATGTACTTATGTGGTAGATACTTTTGTGTATTTAATGTTGTGATATCTATCTGTTACCTAAATTAATCTTATTATAATTATTTTACATTACGAAATTGTATTGAGTTAGGTGCTTACATATCCAATTGTAAAACAATTTGCATTTAAGATCCTATTGGAATTAATTGACAGATTAGGTGCACAAACGCTATTAGTTACTTAGTTTTGTAAGTACATTGTTTTCGTTAGCTTATTTCATATTAATTTTGTTGCATTTACCAACAAAATTGCGTAAGTTTTGAAGCTTTTAAAAAGTACCTCTGAATTATATATTTAGTATTGAATTGCAAGTAGGAGATTACTTCCATAATATAATTATGATTAATGTGCTCCCTAGTCATTTTTAGGCACACTTGTACCTTAAGTATAATTTAATTTTGAACATGTTATATTTGCTGGCACAGGTAACAATACCCTGTAAGGGATTATTCTTTAAATGTAAATTTAGTTTTTCTCAGGGTCTTCTTACCTTTGTTTGCAATTTTGCAACGTGTAACATCTCGGAACATATACTGCCTTTAATTAAACGTGTTCTCGTATTTAAGCATTTAGATTTTCAATTATTCAAATTAATATTTTATAGATTGTGCCATAGCATAATACAATGAATTAAAAAGTTATCTTAAATCTAGACCAGAAGGGCTAGCATGGTTGCCATTTTATTGATTACACTTAGGCACACACTTGTTAGAACGTGACAGCCTCGGTGAGAGTCGATAAAATGCCGACAATAATAGACTAGCAGACTTTGTACAGAGATTAGTTCATACGGTGTACAATTTGGTATATTGTAGTAAAACAGAAATTTTGCAGTAAGTAGTTTAATTTGGTCACCGCACCCGACATTAAGCGAACTGTTAATTTGCGAATTAGCTTTAACATCCGGCGTGCGCACACACATATTAGCTATTTTTAGTCCGAAATCGTAAATATTTGAAATGAAAAACTTATATAAATTATCTTGCAATTTGTTAACTTTATCTTTTAGAACAATTGTAAGTAGTTCATTTATGATCGATTTTTGATATTGAATTATTACGGACATGACATTATTATGATGATCTTTTTTCCTACTTAGATTACCTAAATTGTAAGAATTGTGTAAATTCTTAACTTTCTATTTTATTAGACTTTTTAAATTGCAAGCAGGTATTTTTAACCTGAAAGGAATTTGACTATTTTACTTCCCAAATCTGGTACAGGGTTTCCTGGTTCAGTGAAAGTTTACATTTTACAATCTTCGTGTCGTTTTAAACGAATCTTACAAGGCAAAATAAATGTGTTATGAAAAATAGATTGTACGTATTCTCTGCTCAAATGAAACTCGTATTCTTACCGCTCTTGCTCTTACTTTTCATCATAGTTAGCTTCTCATACAAGGAAAGGCAATAATAAAATGATATTGTAGATATTGGATGAAAAATTCAAAAGATATAATACAATTACGGAGCTGAATTTATCTGCGATTATGACTAGCAATGAGACAGTGAGTTACTTCTATATATGTACCAATATCATCCTTGTTGAGTGTTACAGCTTACCGTTATATGTGTAAATTCTGTAATCTTACATCTTCAACGTATATAATTATGTGACCAAAGGACTTGCCCTTTGGATAGTTGTTTAGGTGTTTGTTAATATAGCCAAAACCACCTGTAGGTATTCTAAACTGTTCTGTTTACATCACTAACCGGCACATAAATCACGAAGACACCATTTAAAATTATTACTTGAATAAAATATTTTTCTCAAAATAGTATAGTAAATAGATACTAAATAGAATTGACATAAGCATCAATTAAATGAAAATAAATTGAAATGACAATTTTGTGCTGGTTAATGATTGTCTTTATACTTATACTTGTCTATTGTGCAACAAAAACTTTCTGGTTTCGATCCTTTTACTGTATAAACTTATAAATGGATAAAAATGTTCAGCTAAGAGCTGTATTTGTAACGACTCCTCCCGGGACAAAATATATAACGTTCAGTCTACTTCGTTGTGTTATTTTCCTCAAAATAAAGTCTTGCCATATTTCAAATGACGCATATTTGTAAAACTTTATGGTTAGTACATTTTTTGAAAAAATATTTATATATGCAGATCACGGCACCCGTAAACAGGCGGGTAACATTTTTGAAATAGATAAAAATTAGAAAATCCTGACAAACCCGAAATGTTAACTTTCATGTTTTGTCCATAAAAGTGCTTTAATCTGTTTGAACCAATTTCGTCAATTTACTTCAGCTAATATGAAATATGTAGGTACTTGCAAACCAAGTCACAGAGCTTCGGTGGGTATTGGGTGGGGTTCGGACCAGGGTAATCGTAAAACTATGACCGAAAATTTCTATTTAAATCACGTTAAGAACTACGAGTTAAATAAACATGCATGATATATGTAATTTTAATTTTATTTTCAACCCAGAAACATCAGAAAGTAAATAGGTGATGTGTCTACTTGATCGATCGGCGATCATACAGCCAAAATATGTGGTGTAACAATATCTGAGCTATATATCTCCCGCTCGGCTTCTTCAACAGCTAACGCCCGGGCGGTCTTTTGATTATTCAATTTCGGCTTGACACTGTTGACTTCATTCATTACCTCAATCTTCTGAACTTTCATATACAAAACTCCCAGAGTATTCTCAGCTGCGTTCAGTGATTCACGCATAGATAATACTTTGTCTCGTAGTTCGACCATGGAATTGATCTTTGCTTCTATTTTTTCGATCTTTTCGAATATTGCTCCTCGTGACCGATCAGTATCTTCAAGTTCTGTGCCGATCAACATTGCGATGCCTTCGTGTAAATTGTTTAACTTTTCGTCTATCAAACTTTCTTGTTGGACGCTAGGTCTCCTAGATTTCTTCTCTCCCGGTCCTGTGTTGGTGGATAGGGTCCTGTATTTGTATCCAGAACACCGAGATGTGTAACAACTCTTGTGGAATGGCATAGTTAGTCCTTATTTTTATATTTTTGTTGATAGTTTGTTAATATATCATGTTGAAAGGTTTATTGACTTGTGTAGTTCTGTGTTGTCAAAAAGCTATGTCATATATTTTAGAAAAATAAACAATGTATTTAATCGTAGAATCATAGACAATGTGGACTAAATGCAGAACTCGATTCTTTATTCAAAGGACGAGCGATATTAGAACATACAAACCTTTTTATATGAGGGAAGTTATGATTTCGTGTAAGTATTTGGAATGCAGTCTGACTAGAAATTAGTAATACTCGTACTTAATTCTCAAATATTATCTTATTTATATTTGGGAAAAATAAACCAACTTCAATGGGAAAAATACTTATACTAAAAGTAAATTGATCAAAAAACCACACAGAAATGCTTTGATTGAGGTGATCCAGAAGAAATCCATCATTAGACAGATCAGAACCAAAATACAATTTAACCACCTGAGAGAAAATACCGTATGAATAAATGTCTTTTGATTTTGAATCGCCACTCCAAAAATGATGAAAAAATCATCAATCATGAGTTGTATACAGACTTTCAAGGAAAATTATTTTAAACAAGATCAATTTACCCATTTTTTTTACAAAAAGTCAAATTTTCTTAGTAAAACTGTCGTAGTGCTGCGAAGATACTCCTTTTGCTAGTTATGGTCATGATACCTACTAAAAGCCCTTCTTGGTTCGCTAATTGTGACGCACGGTTAACTACGGATCCCTACTCTGAGCGTGGCTCGACATGCTGTTTTTTGACGTCGTATGAATAGGCGCTTCACTGAATAAAATTAAAAAAAAAATGAAAGACAGCGCCATCTCGTACCGCCATTGTGAAATAAAGCGAAGTTGAACATATAGTCACGTTAACGTTGTTGGCTGCCTCTTTACGTAGCGTATAAAATGGTTGGCGTACATTCTCATAGATGGCGGTACTATGCGCTGAACGAAGTAAAAGCAAAATATAAGTACAGAATAGTTCAACAAAAACCGCAACTAATATTTTCTTGTATTATTCACGATTAGTTTTATGTTTAGAGCATGCAGCAGTCGTTATCACAGGGTTAAATGAGGATATCAATTATCATCATTTGTGTCATATTTAATCCTGTTATAACGAGTGCTGTTAAGGGCTGCAAGCGTAGGGTCATAATTTCAATACACACAATCAATCTATTTTAAAGTTTTTCATTTCAATCACTACCTATAATAAACAATAATTAAGTAAGGTTTGTTACATATAGATTATAATTTAATTTGTTATAATTATACGAAATTTGAAGCGATCCATATTTTATTTACATTTTTATTTTACCTATCTAAACGAAAGCATGAAAACTATTAGGTAGGAGTGAAGGCAGGCTGTTTCTTTTATTTTCTTGTGTCAACTTTCCTGGTTTTCCTTTTTTTGTTTTGCCTAAAGGGCTCTACCATGTGGCTATTTTTTCCCATTTTATCTTAAATGCCTATAAGGTATGTACAGGTTTTTTTTTACTCTAAGCCGTTTAGTACCCACTGTAAAGTGTAAGCTGGAAACTTACTACGTGTTATTTCGTATAGGTTGGATCACAACCGGCCAAAGGTCACAAAAGCTGATTCAATTTCTGTGGAGTATATAGTCTGTCAAACTAATTTTGCCAACAGCGGTAGAAAAAGCTTACATATACTGATATTCTATGGTGTGGTCGTGATTTTATAACTACCTATATATAATTTCAAAATATATACAGTAGGTAAGTGTAACTTACCTGCCTACCTATTTAAGGTAGATAGAAGCTAAGGTAAGCTAAGGTAGAGCTGTAAGGTAGGTAGATAATTGATACAATTCTCTACGAAAGTACGAATGCTTTACTTACAGGAAGTGCTTACCGAATGATACTTATATGTATGTAATATCCACACATTACATTCCTTGATTATATTTCACCTGTAGATATTTTAAAAGATGGAGTTGACCGTTCAATGGAATCCTCCAGAGGGCCTACCACGAACATATAAAATTGGCATTGACGGAAAAACCTCTTTATCACTCCAATTGAAAAGTGTGACAGAGAGATACATATTTTCGATCGTTCTGTTTTCGTGGTATCTACTAGGCCAGTTCCCAGCTGATAAAACGTGTGATAGGTCAACGTGAAGTTTGACAGACCAGGTAATGCATTCTTGCATTAGCACTTAGGTAGGTTACCCATCTACCTAAGTACTGATGCAAAAATGCATTAATAACAAACTAATTCAAAAGTAATAGGAATTTGTCAAACAATACAATGAATCGGCAACTAATTCAAAATGTAAAACCACTTGAAAAAAAAAACTAAAGCTTACTTAAAAACAATAATCCTGTCTCACAATGGGTCGGCAAGGCACCGACCGTCTGGTTTTTTCATCCCATTGTCGCCCCCGACAATGGAGCAGGTTGGCACTGTATTATTTCGGGATAAATTTATTTTTGATGAAGTGCAAAAGTCGGGGTAGTCTTTTGACGGTTTTTCTGTAAAATTTGAACACAATGTGTGGACAATCGGCCATGAAGGGCAGGCACACATGGGCACAATATGCTTTTGTGATGTTGACTTTAATGAATGTTGGTGTGAGAACACTCCGCAAATGTCATCTACGCATTATTTTTTGTACACATTTCTGTAGTATAGTATGAGTAATTTGTTTGCTACTGATATATTTCTCACGGTTTTATTTACAGTTATTTATTATTCTGGAATGTTTTCGTTTCTTCTTTACTATGAAAGATATTACTAAAAATAAAAGGCTTGCCTAGAAAGAGAGTAGGTCCATTTTTCTTACGAGTCACAACAAGAACATAACGTATTACTTACTTAGGTATGGTCGTAAATCGCGCCCTCTGCGGTTCCATTTTCACCGGAATTTCCTTCCGCAAGGCTTTCGCATGAACTCCTTGCTGAGGTTTCCTCAAGAAAAAAATGGGGCACATACTTCAAAAAGGGAGTAAGTATACATACAGACGCGACAGACATACGACGTTCCTACAACGTCGTAATTAAAAAAAAACACCTACGGTATTCAATTTGATGGTTCATCTACAACGTTATGCGTTGATAGCCCAGCGGTAAAAGCGTGCGACTTTCAATCTGAAGGACGCGGGTTCAAACCGCGGCTCGTACCAGTTTTTCGGAGATATAATTACGTATTTCCCAATCGCTTTTCGGTGAAGGAAAAGATCGAGACCAAACCGGACTAATCCTGATAAGACCTATTTTACCCTCTGGGTTGGATGGTCAGATGGCAGTCGCTTTTGTAAAACTAGCGCCTACGCCAAATCTAGGAATTAGTTGCCAAAAAAGACTCAGGGTCCCTGAGCCCAAGCATAAGCCGAGAAAACGCTAGGAGGAAGAAGGTTCATCTACATATATATATACAACAGTCACATACATCACAGGCGTAGACATTGTAACACATAATTAATTACAATCCGACAAGATTAGCTCGAGCTTCAATCAAAGCTCGACACCGTTCAGTAGTAACGGCCGTAATTTAATTTGCCGATAGGAATCTTAATGTGCTTCAATACAAATTAAACGTATCCACCTAGATACGATTCTACCTAGCGGGTATTGATAGCTTGAGATCGGTTCGGTACACCCACTCGACTGCGCCATTGTCGCCCGTATCGGCATTATACGATACCGGGAACATCTCAGGTAACCAATGTTATAATTAGGGCCCCACTTGAGATACTATTCAACTGTTGAGCATGGTTTATTGCACGATATTCAATAGCAAACTCATTCGGTACACTTCTCGCCCTTTTCATAGTTAAGCGCCACCTCCAAATAGTAAACTATTGGGTTTTTATGTGCGTACGTAACGTAGTATTTCGTTGGAAACAGTTCTTCGTCACGTCACAGGTATCTTTTTTTTTTGCTAGCGTCTGTTTAGAAAAAAAGGTCTTTCCCAAACACAATGTCTTGTTATTTCGGAGAGTGGCGAAAAAATGAGGCTCCGTAGGAGGCCTTCTGTGCGATATGATAAACTGTCTTGTGGTAGGTTTTCCTTGTTTTGTTATTTTATGTTAATTACGTAGGGCTGTAGTCATTATTTAAGTTTCGGTAAACATTTTATTTTGATTTTTGATTTATATTTTAAAATATTAGGTTATGTTAAGCACTAGGGAAGCGCGCAACTTTCGTGTAAAATAGTTATTTATTATACAAGGGGGCAATGTTGTTGTTTAACTCTCGGGCTTATATTGAGACCCGAGCAAGCGAAAGATTCCAAAATTGAGCCACGAGCGTAGCGAGTGGTTCAATAACTGGAATCTTGAGCTTTACGAGGGTCTCAAGGCACGAGAGTTCAACAAACTTTGTCGCCGAGTATAATACAACATTTTTCCCCTCACTATTGCGAGGAAAATACAGACTACATACGATTATAAATCTTATCCACGTGTAAGTTATCGTGAAGAAACCATCAAAAATCAATTTCAAAATTTGTCATAGAGTAAGTAAGTACGCTCCTGATATTTAGATATTGCCAACAGCTTACCAAGTGCGGGATAAGACATGATCACATGACCAATTTAAGTCGTGACCTCCGATTGTGCATATTTACTATGGGCATATTGGGCATATAGGACTCACTTATACTGGACTAGTGGTAAGTGATAGGAATTAGATTACTTTGCCCCACATGTGGATAAAATGCGTTTTTCCACGCTAGTTTTAAAGGACAAAACAGCGCTTTCCGAGCTAGTGAGGGGAAAATTTATTTAACATACATAGGGGTTAAATTTTTCAAAATTCAGTTTCCTAAACGTTTAGGGTCTGATTTTAAGTCTGTTATAAGAATAATTTTATACAAATGTAGATTAAGGTTTAAGTCACCACAGATCTTCTGATTACGGGTAATAAGTAAAAATCTAAGTAGGTTATCAGTAAAAAGGTAAAAACTAAAAAATCTAATACAAATCTAAAAGTATAGTTATTATTTTTTTACTTCCGGGCCGATTATTTCCGAAAATATTCTTTATTATCAGTGCTGTCCGGCTCGCTCCTACCACTAGGTACTCTAGCAGGAGTGAGACGGACATACTTTAGAAACATGCAGGCGCTAACGCCTACGGTTACATACAACTCATGGTTCTGGCCATAGCTGGGCATTAACGCGTTAATCCGTTAATCGTTAATTAACGAAGTTAACATTTTCATTAACGGATTAACTTTTAAGTTAACTTTAGAATATGTTAACGGAATCATTAACTTCCGTTAAGTTTTCCCAAGTCCGTTAATCGTTAATCCAGTTCCAAAATACTTACCAAAAAGATACCGCACATACCTTGCCACGCGGCAAAAAACCTGTTTCCACCCGAATTTTCGACACCCGAAATTTTCAAAAAAGAAGAATTTCTTAATTCATGTGATTTTTTTATTATTATTCTTTGATTTTTATTTTATTTTTATGTTTGTTACGTCAGAACTCCGTCAATACTGAACCGATTTTAAATTATCCATGGTGGTTGCAGATTAGTCCCATTTTTTTTCAAAATTCATTTCTGATGATGGGATCCATGAGAAATTGAGGGAACTCTTCAAATTTAATAAGCTTATGCATGATGTAATAGGCGGAACCCTGGGTAGGGGTTCCATGTAATATGCAGAGCCCGGGGTAGGGGTTTAAGCACCAAAACACACAGAACAGCGTTACATCTAGTATTGTCCGTCGTCCACTCAACTCCCCACTGCTAACATAACGTACGCGTATTTATGTTTAATTTTGAATTTTCCCTTACACGTCGACTACATAAAAATACCGAAAATTTCAAAACGGCCAACTTCTTTCATAACTTTAAAGTATTACTCCTACAAAACTATCCAATTCTCCTTTCCCAAACAATATGAAACGAGCCACCTTTAGTTCAAAATTTTCAAATCCCCATTTCTAAGAACACACTTCCCAAGTCTTAGCCTTTTTAGTCTTACTCCAGAAATACAATATTTTAAATCATATAAATCCTTCAATCCAAATAAAATAAAAATAACTTATAGCTAACCCATTATCCAATTAAATCAAACATACCTACTTAACAATCTTAACATATCTATTCAAACTTTAACAACTTCACCCCGAACCGCTCGTCGTGCCGCCCATCGCTCCCGGCTGCTCGAACTGGAACTCCTCTCGACGCCCGTTGTGTAACCATCTTCGTTCTTCGTGCCTGGTCGATGAGTGCCATATTCGTGGAGGCGAAAAGAAGAACCCGCTAGCTGCCTCGTCACTAACTCCTTTGCTTCGTTTATCGCACATCTTCACTGCCATGGTGTGAATGGAAGAAAAACTGGTTCCACATACTTCAAAGAGGTATTATCCCGCCGAAAAGGGTACGATTTTCCTGGTTCATTATTAACTTATTTGTTAAGATGATGTACTTCCGACGTCGCGTTCACCTTTATCGCTGCCATTATACGTGGAATCTTCTTCAGTTCAGGAACTTCGTCACGGTCCACGGTCCACGGTCCACGGTTCACGGTCCACGGTCCACGGTCGCCATGTAATAGGCGGAACCCTGGGTAGGGGTTCCATGTAATATGCAGAGCCCGGGGTAGGGGTTTAAGCACCAAAACACACAGAACAGCGTTACATCTTGTATTGTCCGTCGTCCACTCAACTCCCCACTGCTTATATTACTAACCTTATATATAACTATCCTACGTGTCCTAAGAGGCAATCCCTTATCATGTGGAGAGGTGCTTAATCTATACTTAATCTCTACTACATTGTCTACGTGATCAACGCGTAGGAATGCAACGTGCTTGCCTATCACAATGATGATTTGAGTATTTTCTTAAGAAACTCGAGCATTTTACTTTACGAAAACCATCAATTTGGTGGAGTGGAGCTGATGATGAAGCCCAGGGATGGCAAAGTGGAACTGTTTGTTAATTCCCATCCTATTTGAGACATTCATATTTTGAATTCATGGAATTCATGAAGAAATTAAAGAACTCCTCAAATGTTAACGGCAGGGTTTCCTTATAAACTTGAAAAGTTTTTTGGGGGTTACCAACATTTTGATTGAGTGTACATGATGATGAGGACCAGGGATGGCAAAGTGGAATTAGTCGGTAAACACAGACCTTAATCAAAACACAGAATCTTTTTGATTTGATTTATATTCCTTGTAAATGTTTTTTTCTTTATCATGTACTGAGGTGTGCAATAAAGAGTATTCTATCTATCTATCTATCTATATTCTGATGATGGAGTTCTTGAGAAATTCAGACAACCTTCAAATTTGAACGGCACGTCCAACTTGATTCGAGGGTTTTCATAATGAGTTGGCGTATTTTCTTAATCAAGCCATCAATTTGCTGCAGTGGACCTGATTTTGAACACCAGGGATGGCATATTGAAACTGCTCGATAATTTCTAGCTCTGTCCTCCAACTTGAGACATTGTTATTTTGTCTGTGACCTCGGAGGTCTACAAGATAGTTGCATTTGATTTTACTTCAGATCAAATGATGGAAGCCATGACACATTAAGAAAACTCCTGAATTTTCAAAGGTACTCGGATGGTAAATTTGATATTTTTTAAGGAAAACTGATTAACTATAAGTTGTAGATCACTCATTCAAAGATGCCCTTTTTACCACGTGTTAACGGATTAACGATTAACGTTAACTTCCGTTAAGTCTTTCGAAAAGTAGCGCTTTAACGATTAACGAAGTTAACTTTTTTTGTAACGGATTAGCGATTAACGAAGTTAACTATTTGATTAACGGTGCCCAGCTCTGGTTCTGGCTAAAATTAGTTCAGTCAGCTGATATTTTTGCAAGGGATTTCCTTATTTCTTGAGTAAGTATAGTGCTATTTATTCGAGATTACAGAATGAATGGATCAGTAGTCTTTTTTAGTTTTATTAAAGGTAAGTAAGTACCTAAGTAGTAAACTACTCGCGACTTGCCGTGAAATCGAAAATAGCAGGTAAGTAGGTAAGTAATAAGTAAAAATATAAGTAATCAATTATTATTTTCGCCGTTAAACTTAATGTTTGGCGAATTTAAGATTATAATGTAATTGTACAAAACTTTTTTTTTAGAAAAAAAATAAAAAATAAAAAAATAACTTCGAGATGGTGTTTTTATGCACAGACAGGTAGGTATTGCATCTCAGGGTACTTAACTAATTAAAAGTCATTGAAATAATTTAACACCTTGATCTTTAATGTCCTAGTAAATTTAATTGTTAAATAAGGAAAAACTAAGCTAGAAAAACATAGACAACGGACTTTTAAAATAATATTTTACGGAACTACATATTATGTAGTTCCGCAAACAAATAAATTTTGTACACCGAACTTCGAATCGAAGCATTCAAATATGAAGTGTACATCATATAAAGGTTCTTGTACAAGAGGAATAAACCAACCTTTATCCACGAAAAACATTGATGCTGATAGGTACCATCTCCATCTTGTTTCTTATCACAGGTTTTGGTCATTTAAGGCTTGGGTTAAGTCAACACACTTTTTTCGTTTGGAATTATACGATTTCATTTGCAGATAAGAGGCCTGATTCAAGAATACCTATATTTACTTATACATATTTAGAGGTCGTAAATAGTGATGAACAGACAGGTCAGCGTGCGTAGCCAAGATGCCAATCGCTCACGCTTACTAACGTATCGTAGCTACCTCTCTCTATCACTCTTACTTATTAGTGTGACAATGACAGTTGCGTTTCGTTAGCGACTGAGCGTGAGCGATTGGCATCTTGGCTACGCACCCAGGTCAGCCTTTTTTTTTTCACGGTGAGAAAATGCGTTGCGCATCCCCCCGGCCTGGGGACGGCTATTTGGGGGGTATGTGGGACTCCCCTATGGGTCTACCCACTAAAAACTCACCGGCGTCTTCCCGCTCTGGTGTTATGGGGCACATCATAGGATCACGAATATTCTTCCACGATGTGCCCCCAGCCCAATAATGTTATTTTAAACCTAGAATTCATCACATGATTTGCGTTTGAACATGGACTCGGTTACTGTCGTGGAAAACTTTTATCGGAGTAGCTAAATGATTTATTTCAAAACATAAAGTAGTAAGTAATCGGTAATTTGAAACGATATCTCTCCCCCTGCATGCATACAAAACATTCCGAGATAGTAACTCGACACCACTTTGCCATAGAGTAGGAAAAAATGTAAATAACACCGGCACAGCCCAGACGAGGACTTTTTGTCCGGTTGTGGATCGCTTTTATTGGCGTCCGTGCTCCACGTACACCCATAAAAACGTTCTCTTTTATTTTTTATTGATACTACATTGTCCGACACTAGGCCTCGAGATTAAAACGAGTCGATGTGACTCGTAAAAAGAGTCCAGAGTTAGATACTCGCACGGGAATGCAGGTACTTAATCGTAGTAAATTGAAATACGTCATCAAAAACGGTTTTTTTGGTCGGTAAGGGGTGGTATTGTTTGTAGACTGTAGAATGTAACAAGTAAGGAGATTTGGGTGTTCGGTTTGAGTGGAGTGTCGCCGACGAAGCGAACAATGGCAGCGGACGCCTCGGCGGCGCCAGCGCTATTACCTTCAATCACATCGGTCTTGTTGCAGACCGAGAAACGTCTATTTCGAGATAAACGAACACAATTTGTGCATAATGCGCCGTGTAGGAATGGACTTTTTTGTTTGTTGATTGCGAGGGTAATTTTTGTCGAGATAAATCCGGCTGCAGCGATCGCGGCTAGAGCGGTGGCGTACAATGGGCGACGTTAATTCCGTCGCCGTAAAAGCTCTAATTGGTCGTTTTTCTCGGCGAGGACGGTTCGGCGCGCGAGCAAAAAGTGGAGCCGTCGCGGAATGCGCCCGGTTGAATAACCAGCCGTCTGTGCCGACATTACTATAACTATAAACAAAGCCTGTTGCGTAAAAATACGTTATCCCGAGCACCATATCGTCTTGATTTATTTTCCGTGCCACTGTGCGCTGCGAGTGTATTTACGTTGTTGGCGCGTTTATTTTTTTCTCAGATTATCGGAGCCGCGCCAAGAATGTCAAAATCATTCAGGCCAGTAAGTGGGCTGAGGAATTTGCCATTCATATTATCTACCTACTGATGCTGTTTGACTGATACATAAGTAGCATAAACAGATTTTATTTTGTTACAATTTTTATGAGGAATATTAGTAATACCTAACTTAAGACTTACTTAATTAAAATTAGGTATACCTACGCTATTAGACAAATCTGGATTTACTCATAACTAGAGTAGAAATATATATGTTAACATACACCTTGTTAATGATGGTGAATTACCATTGTTATTCGGTTTTCAAAGTTTCTATGTTTTAGCGAATTATTAGAGCGTATATTTATCAAAGTCCTATATTACCTGTAAACAAAACTACCTACCAAGTATATAAACTATAAACGGAGAATATCCGCAAGCCATTTATTAACTTTACTGCTAAAACAATAAATAGCCTGCGGTCAGGAAATGTTATTAAATGGTTAGGTAACTTCATCTAGGTTTTCCTGTGTTTACAAGGTTTTCGAGGGATAATTCAACTTAATACAACAAAATATAAACCAAACGAATGTTTTATTTTAAATATTTTTTGTTATTTTTATTAATTTTGGCGTGATATATTAAGTATATACTTATATTAAATTGCAACGGTTAACACTCACGTATTTTTATCACAATAGGCGTGACATGTTTCGACTGCATCGGGCAGTCATCGTCGGACAGACAGAGTGGTGTTGTCACCTTTGCGGCTCGGGCATCACTGCCCGAGACTGGCGTAGGTAACGGGTCGCGCGCGACGAAGCAGGCTGATTCGAGCAATCCGGCGCCGTCGTTGCGGGAGTCTGAATTGTCGGATCGTCTGACGGGATCAACGACAAGCACACCGAACTAACCATGTCCACTATATCGTCACCACACAAATTCACGTTCCCTCTAGGAAGCACTGGTTTCCAAGCCGGTGGCAGAGTCCAACCTCCGTCGCGGTTGAAGTTAGGGCGAAGTCCGATTTCAATGGCCTCGCGGATCTTGCGTGGCACGTAACATTTTTCCCGTGCCAACAACTTCACCTTATGGAACCGAATGAAATGCGTCTCGCGTCCGTACCGCAACTATGTATTGTGATAAAAATACGTGAGTGTTAACCGTTGCAATTTAATATCAGTGTGACTCACGAAAGTTTAAATTATACAGTGTGTAAATCTGATACGGGCGAACCTCTTAACGGTGGTTCGTATAGGACATAAAAATGTATTTAGGTAACTTTTAAATGGAATTGCAATTACAATTTTATCCATAGAAAATAATTCGGCCCGCAATGTAATGCAAACACACTCGCGTTAAACATTCGTTGACAACTGTCAGCGTCAAATTTTTTATAGTACCTACATTGCTGCTGAAAATTTAATAAAAAATTTATTATGGGGTCATAATTAAGTGTAATTTAAAAATATGTTTTAATTATTGATAACACTAAGGAATTCTATGTTTGGTTAAATTTATCGCCCGTATTAGACTTAGACACTGTATAAGTATATGCTTAGTGTAAATTTTGATGTGAATGTAATCACTTAATCTAGGGAAATGACTATGCATACCTACTCGTACTATTATAATAGGGTTTAAGTAACTTACTGAAGGGTTTAAGACTTAGGCACTGCCTATCTATACTAGTAGGGTAGGGTAGGAAAGTACATGAAGTGGGGTCGGCTTTGGTAATAGGCGACTGCAGAGGGGAGACTATCAATCCGACCGCTATCGGGCCTAGCTGAGTTACTGGCTGCAATCGAGGGTCTTCTTTGACTAGGTTAGGGGATTCGAACCAGCAATAAAATTCCCAATAGCTCGATTTCTTACACACACCTCAGATTTGGTTTGGTTGGACTCGGTCCTACCGATCTCTCTGGAGCGCAAACTCAGTAGGAGTATTCCGGAGTAGTAAATATCGTGTGTTGTCGCGGAAGGGTCCTGGATTGTCCCCAGGCTATCATCCCACTTCACAGTCTGTATGCTCCAAAGCGCTGTCAGGTAAAAAAAAATTGTATGGAGACTTTCCCAGTTGAGTTGGACATAACCATCTGGTACACAATGAGTTCCTTTCGTTGACAAAAATTGGGTAGGTAGGTACAATGTCTTAAAGGTGCTGAATTATTGTATTCGGTACCTATTTCAGTAAAATATTTATATAATCAATATCAACAATAATATACGATTGTTTACCATAGACCTGGGGCCTTACCATGACGTCTTAACGCGATTCAGTTTAGGTTCAGTTTAGGCTCAGTTATATGAAAGCGACTCAGTTCAGTTCGATAACTGAATCGCGTTAAGACGTCATGGTACGGCCCCTGCGTCTTTCAAATAATAGTGACACCAAAGCAAAGATATTTAGAGTTAATTTTGGGTTTTACGGTCCACTTTGTAACATCTTATTTTACATGGTAAAATATCAACGATTTCTGATTTTAGGTCAATAAAGATAGAACCACGCGTCCGCATGTAAACTTGCCAATTTGGTTGTACACTGACGGTCATTTAACTGTACAATTATGTCTCTGAACTTGAAGGATACCTCGCTGAGTGTAACGCGGGGCTACGCAGTGTCACTATGATCGCAACTCCGGCGCAGCCCGAGTTGTTATTGCTAAGACTTACAGAGCGGCGCAATTTGGTGTAAGCGTAGGTCAGTATGTGACTACCGTCGTGATACCATGTTTATTTGAAAGGCTAAACCGCTCCCCTACAGCCCAAACCGATACCTACCTATTTAGTCGCCATTGTGTATTTGTTGAATATATTTATAAGCTCGGAATGGTTGAGGTTTATTTTAACACACTATTGTTACAACTCTAAGTAACAGTTATACTGGTTTTAACTCAACACACGCGCATGCTCACAGATAGGAATATAGCCAGGTCATTATCCTGTGTTCATAGTATGTATAGTAAAATTGTACGGCTCGACGCGATGGAGCGCAGCGGCTTAAAAACAACACTTTGTTACTGGGAGCTCCCTAGGTTGAAGGAACAATGGGACCTATATTGTAGTTTTTACTCGCGACGGGCCCACGATGGGAAAACATGTCAAATTGGTTGGAATGTCTGATGTTAGCAGCATTGTAGAAACGTGCTCCGATTGTTGAGGACGGGATGACGGGAGGGGATCACTCGCTCATTACTCTTATTAGGTACTTATAGCAGGTTTTAAGAAGGTAAGGAAAAAGCGCAAACACGAGGAAAACAAATTGTACTGGAATTTATAAAACGTTTCCCCTTAAATTGCTATTGAGTAACGTCTAATTTACCAGGTACTTTAGTGGTACTCATTTATAACAGTTATCTACATAAATCTTTGTGAATTGTGAGTACATATTACTTGTTTTTTGTCGATTAATTACTAGGTATCGCGTATAGGATAATTCATTTAATCCTAGACATAATTATCTGCTTCGATCTTTGAATATTTTCAAATGACTGTTATCACCTCTCCTGATTGTTGACATTAATTAGCATTATTTCAATAATAAAAATATGATCAAGCATAATAATATCCCCGTCGTTGCATTGTACCTAATATCAGTAATATCTATGCAAAGTAAGATATGAATGCGCCAAACGTGTTATATATTTCCACAACTAGCTATAGATACCATTCCTATTTCTTTCTGTACCTCATTTTATTTTGTTGTTTTCATACATATAATCATGTCTATGTGCAAAACGTTAATCGCATACGAGCACTCAAGTTTTTACCCGTTCAACCTAAATGTTACATTTATTTTTTGAAATTATTTTGCTAGATGCTGTTATCCGGATGTGGCAACATAATTTAATTTTAGCGACCGGCATATACTCGGAATTAATTGGTCAGCCCAAGGTTGAGGTCGACGTCCTTGCCCGCATCCGCGGCCCGTGATTCAGTGCACTGACGGCCAGCCTTTTTGTAAAAAGTTTTACCGCACCTGAGTTCTTGAAATAAGGTTATCGAAAAGCAGAACCATATGTCCATTGGTTCTGCTTTTCGAATCGAATGATGGCAGCAGTGTGTCAGCCTTTCAAAAACGTTTTACCTCACCCGTGTTCTGTACTGTCAGCCTTTTCAAGTAGGTACAACATGTTTTTTTTTTCAATTGACGTTATATGCTTCAGATGCTATGGACATAGCTCCATGAATGGCAGCAGCATGTCTTGAGCCATTACACAAAAAGTGTTACCTCTCCTGAGTTCTTAAACTGAGGTTATCTGAAAACAGAACCAATGGCCATACTAGTACCTACATTGTAGGACAATAGTTGACACTGGGTTTTGTGCATCATTCGGATGATGAAAGCTTCGAAAGGAAAATAATGTAGAACTAAAACGGGAGGGTGAGTGTATTCACGCATCGCAGGTTCACGGCTCATTACGGTGTCCTATGTTCTATTCTTCTAAATACCTTTATTGGACGCTCTATTTAGCTCATTAATTTCAATACATGGAGCGGCTTTAGGCCCCCTTCCCCTCTGCCTAAAGGAATATGCAGAAAAATCATATCATTGTATAGAATGAGAAATTTTTGAATAGGAAATGTCATATAATTTAATTTGTTTATTGATAAATGGTACATTTAAGTACAAGTAAATTTTATACATGTTACATCTTATATATTATATTGTACACTTATATTATATTATATTGTATTATAATCACACAACTACACTTAACCAATGACTTGTTGAGACTTATTGGAGGGAACCGTACTCCTGTCATTATAGCTTGATGATTTACCAAGATACTGTAAAGTTTGCAATTTATTACGACTAAGTACTACGCGACTAAGCCATGATGACTCGTCCCAGAGATTTGTAAAAACTAACCTAATCACAATATTGGACTTGCGTTGCAAGTAACAATTAAAAGTGTAAGTAAGTTGAGTGACTTATGTTTTCAAACAAAGCAAGGTGCATGTGGTGGCCAGGCGTACTCTGAGCACTTTGACCACTGTGTACACATAATATATCTACTAATAGACCACAATGCACGCATGCAGTCTACAGTAGCAATGTATGTATGTATGTATGTATGTATAAGCTTTATTGTACAATAACACAAGAAATACAATGCAATGTAGTACCAAAGAGAAATTTAAAAATGGTAAAGTTCCTATGAAATGTTCTCGATTTCTGTGACTTGCAAATGAGCGACGTAAATATTAAATAAAGTAGTCGTAAGAAACTAAGACCATTGAGTAAATATTTCTAATCTGAACAGGAACTTTTTAAATGGAAACTGGCATGAGAATTTTCTCATTAAAGTTTCCAGACATTTTGAGAAAGTCTGAAAGAAAGTGAGTGCGTTTCCTATTTACTGAGGTTTTGCTTATGTTTTAATTTTAGTGTAGACTTTGTTAACGTTCGATGAGACTTTGTGCTATTTATAGGTGCAAATTGAAAATTCCCACTGACTAGATTTTTGTAGTTTAGCCCCTAACCAGCTAAAAATAGGGTTAAAAGTTATTATTTCTTCTACGGGGACTGTCGCTAGCGGAGATTGTCAACTCTATAAGTAAAACTTTATGAAGCTATAAGAAATATATGTATTAGGTATTTAGAGTGGCGTTATAAAAGGATGCGGAGTATTTGGAAAATCATAAAAAAATCCTCTTAAGGAAAACCACTTCACGGTTACGGTTCTAGCAAATATTACGATTCATAAACGCAGTTAAATAATACCTAGTGTAAAAATAGTAAACAAGAAAACAGCTACAATTTGTAAAACTGTCGATACGAAAAGCAATCGTACACAACGCAACAATCCTGTTCAGAAAATACTGGGTCAAGATGTCAATTAAGTTGTCATAAAACGCATCTGTTTTAAATGCGCAAAATTATACGTTGTGAATACGTAGCCTGCTAGCGTACGGCTAAAAGGTCGTATATGCTGTTGATATGCAAATATAAACAGCCTTTTGAAATAAGTATGCCAGCGCCACCGAGTTACGCCGCGCGATGCGTCCGCGCTGCGGTGCGTCCAAGATAATTGTCAGCAATCATTTGTTTATGATCGTTTAAGCCCAGCGATTATATATAGCTACACTGACATTAGCGTGTATATGCAGAGCTATTTCGAGACACTCCCGCCTGTCGAGTGCCCTACTTAGTTCCACTATTAATAACGCCATCGACTAGATACGCATTAATGTGTCGATAAAAGGAAGTTATTGTTCTTTGTTCGGGGCCCACGCATTATGATTCAGACATAATATTCGTGAAACCTTATCAGGCATAACGATTGGTGCAGTGTTTTGTTTTTAGGATTCCGTAGCCGTAGGGTGATAAAGAAATCCTAATAAAATATTGTAGTATCTCAAGAAACGTAACAGGTAGGTATGTTGCGGAAACAAATTGGAATAATTCTCGAAAATTTCATCAGAAATAATGGAAATTGAAAATGTAAATGTACCTATATTTTTAGTTACATAAAAATAATTGTACAATTTTATATTGTATGAGATCTAGTAAGTATATATAATAATATACGTGTGAAAAACGTATCCGAGGGCTCCGAGCTATCACTTGACTATTTCTATAGAAATTGACAGATTGTCCCGTCCCGCTCCGTTCCTTCCCGTCCCGTCCTAGTCTGAGTCGTCCGTAAGTCGTAAGTGTGTATACGCCGTTATCCAAGGTGGCCAATCTCTTGCGCAGCCCAAAGGATGTTATCCCATTCCAGAATCCCGGTGTGTAGGTACAAGGTGGAATGCAGGTGTGGTCCAAACAAAGTGGAGTGTTCAGAAGAGGGTGAAGGAGCACATAGCGGCAGTAAAAAATCGTCAAATACATACACCTGCAATTGCTGACAACCTGCTAATTTCTGGATCACATCATTGGATAGAGTTTTGTAATAAGTTCAAACAGTGAGATCTGTCTTCGGATCGACGCGCGGATGTTCTGAATTTTGTGACGTGTCGATAACATTTAATAAAATGGTAAACCTAACTTTTTCTATCTACCCATTCGTTTGATATGACTTTTCGCCGCGAACATTTCTAGCACGACCGCCGTTGACACTTCGACAACATCAGTCAAGCCGAGCCCATCACACATGGAACTGTATTGAAACGTCGGAACTTACCTATATTAAGGTAAATTAACTAAATTCGCTCTGCGAGATCGTATCAGAAATGAGACCATCCGCAGCAGAACCAAAGTAACCGATATAGCTCTCCGAATCGCTAAACTTAAGTGGCAGTGGGCGGGGCACATTGCACGTAGAACCGATGGCCGTTGGGGCGGAAAGGTTCTCGAGTGGCGACCGCGTACCGGAAGGCGCAGCGTGGGTAGGCCCCCCGCAAGGTAGACTGATGACCTGGTGAAGGTCGCAGGACCGGTCATTGTGGAAATCTTTGGGGGAGGCCTATGTCCAGCAGTGGACGTCTTTCGGCTGAAATGATGGTGATGATGAACTAAATTCGCGAAAGACCCGTTCTATTTATGTTTATGATAAGTGAAATAAGTTTGAACTTGACTAAAGTAAAGTTAAACATAGTATTTAAGATTTAAAAAAATATATTCTAATTAATTTTAATTAAATTATTTGAAAATTAAATTATGTTTTTAATTAAAGTTTTGTCAGCTTCAATCCCCATACGAAAATTAATATTATGTTATTTATATACATATATTATAGATTTCTACAGTAGATTTGAAACTCGTGGTAAGCAGATTAGTCAAACGTCAGTCGGCTCCAAACACCCAAGCAAAAAAAAAAAGAAATATTATGCAGATACGGAACCGTCGAAACGCAGTCAGACTTGTATTTGGCCAGTGTCTAAAAGTTAAAAGTGAAAATGAGGTTGGCTAAGAAGTTGCTAATACTGAATAATGCAATTTTACGGATAATTGCAAAAAAGCCTGTAATGTTAGTCACGAGTAGTCTAGGTTGTTAAGTATGGTAATGTTATCCATTTGTTACTCAGTCGGCGTATTATAATTAGAAAGTCTATTGAGCTCGCTTCAGAGAATTGAAGAATTGAAAAAAGGTTAGCGGCTATAAGTAAAATAAACGAAACCGTAGACTAGAAAAGTTAACTTAGCCAACAAACCAAAAGTGGTTTGGGGAAACGGCTCACCAAATATTATAAATACTTGTTGGCACATGGTGACTTTGATGACAAGTTAGATGTATTGAAAATGAGCCATTCATTATTTAAAAAATAAACCTCTGTAGGATTGCTTTTATTTTACGCATTTGGACAATCCTTAGATGCCAAATTACATAGTTTTCAAAAAAGTACTGTCAATTATCCAATTCTTTGAATAAGATGCAACAAATATACTATAAATATAAATAGTAGCCAACAAGATTCTTCAATAAAAATGCAATGCGCATTGCATCCTTAAAATCCTCTACTTGTAATGTCAAAAATTCAATTCCAACTTTATTGATTTTGAAGCATTTGAAATATGTCGTGGGCATCTTGGGAAATAGAGGCAGTGTCGGAATGTTTAATGTCCCAGTGTACCTATATTCCTGTATGTGTGTATGTTCCTGTTTGTGTATGTTCCTGTGTGTGTATGTCCAATGTGCCAATGTAGATATATTCCTGCTCGATATGTGATAGCAGATAACCCAATGGGAATTCGTATTTATTGCTTAGGGATTCGGTGTTAGATTATATGAAATATAGGTACTACGAGTAGGTACCTACAGTCAGCCAATTGGAACCGTAGGCCACTCTAGAACCATGTCAAAATTAAAAGCAGTGAGAGATTTCTTACAATCTGATTTATAACGTCACTATGACATAGTCCTACAGTGGCCTAGAGTTGGTTGGCCTTGACTGTACCTATGAGCAAGTTAAAATTGTAAAAAAATCTATATTTACTCTGATCGGGACAGTCAAGATCTAGATCTTGAGATTCTCTAAAGAATACGCTCTAGGTATAATTTGAAGTCTTCTTTTGATAATATTTGCTTGTTTTAAGTAAAAGGCACCACTTTGTCGCTTGTTGATAAGGTTCATTTCTTGACAGATCTTTATTGCATTAGCGCCTTATCGGCAATCGACAAGTGGTACTTTTTACTAAAAACAGTCACATATTAAGAAAATAATAAGTCGTCGTTTTAATATTTGAATGAAAAAAAACCTAAATAAAATATTATTCTAAAGTATTTATTTGTAAATTTGTACTTAAATGAAGATCACGTTACTACCGACATCTGCCGACGTAATTGTGGACTTTACCAAAGTTGGGCATTCGTTATTATATAGGTATGTTGGGAATACTGGTCACCTGGGGATAATTCCCGGCACCGGCCCATCACTAGTCCCACTTTACTCAGCACATGTCGTCGGAATTGCGTTTAATTATATCCTTCAAACTTTACGCCAGTATCTAGACACTAAACTTATCAAGCCGATATGAATAGAATGGAGACATTGTAGCTTTGAGAAGCGATAGTCCATTAAGGGGCAGACAACAGCCAAGTCAGCGGCGTCAGCGCACTCTGACTATTTGTATCGGAGTAACCGAGATTGCCCTATCACCGGCCGGCCTGTTCGAGACGGGAAAAAAACACGAAAACTATTAAATAAAATAAAAACGCAAACTTTTTTGAAATGTGACTTAGGTTTGTGGCTCGTTGACGGTTTAGATAAAACTGTGATTATAAAGTAAAAAAAGAGAGAACGGTGTAATAACCAATGTTTGAAATTATTTCGCTAAGTTAAATATCCGACTGTAGGTCTTTGAAATATGATAACATATATACTTAGAGTGAGTTTTCTTCAATGATGACATTTATCAACAATCGAAGTGTTATTATAAACGACATATAAAAAAGCGATAGTAAAAAAAAACAGAGAAGGTTTCATATTCTATGAGGATTTATTATGTCATGAGTTTTAGTTGCATACAGGCTGCTGTAATGTAAGCCACTGCACCGATTGTTATGAGACTTTGTGTACTGGTTCTATACACCGTATTGCATATGAGTACGTGTTGGTTGGCTGCGTCCAATGGCTAAGGACACCATGTACCAAATTTTATTACAGTATTAAAATAAATAGATTTCTTTAAAAAGCTGTTTAAAAACATGAATTAGGTGTTGTCAGCCCCTTAAGCAGGTCCGGTTAATGAATGGTCAGGTAATAGGTCCTAATCCTAAACCACACCGGTAGCGTATTTGCTTGCAGCATGTCTCTCACTGCAAAATGCAGGCACTTCAGTTGGCGTGTTGGTCAGTAGTGCCACCATGGCTTCCATAAACGTGTAACATGCATATGGCACTTCCAACATGTGGTGCTGCTGCACAAACAATCCTCTTTGGACCTCCAGAAGATCTGATCAGTCTTAGTGACGAGGCCATCAAGTGGCTGAACACATCTTCGTCTAGACTTAAATATAGTTATAGTTATTTATTACATCTGTTATATACGATTATTTAAATAAACAACTTGAGTTTTTATTGCAATTCCGTTATCAGTTCCGTAAAGTTTGATATCAATTCCGTATCGGTCATATTCCTAGGGGCACTCCTTAAATTCTCTGACCTACACTATCGGGTACCAGTCCCAGAACAGGGACTGACATTTCCGATACCGGCCCGGAACCGGGATTTCCCGGTACTTTCGGTACTGAGAACGTTAGTTGATTAAATTGTTTAAAACTCTTGGGTCTATTATTACAAAACCCGACTTCGTCTCGTTTTGTAACGGCGACCCATTACGTTTTAAGTTGCCTTATTATATCACTGTTGCACTACTAATCTGATATTTCGGAACTGAAGGTGAACCCAAAAATACCAGAAATTACCAAATTGATCGCTTTCATCCAAAGTAAATGGGCAAGCGAATAAAATATACTTTTGGTATCGGGAAATCCCGGGAACATTCCCTAATCTATAGGTCTTTTAGTTAAATTATCCCAATTCCATTGTCAGTTCCACAAACTTCGACATCAATTCAGTCATATCGGGGGTACTCCTAAAGTTTCCTGAGCTAACGTTTAGGTTTTACGTGCTCAGGTAAGGCATAATTGTGGAATGCGTGTTTCGGGTTCTCACGCAGATCGCGATCGCGTGATGTCGCGCCGTGCCGTGAGCCGTGAGGCTTCCTCTCATGGGAACAGGCTTATTATTACCACTTATACCTTACCGAGGGAATTTGCAAACCAGTGTAAGTTTGATCTAAATAAATAGCTTCTTAGGGTAATAAGTCGGCCATATACCTACGATCGGACATATCCGCCGGGTCTGCCAATCAATGTATGGTAGATTGGCACCCGCTTTGCTGATCTGATGGATTACCCGAACATATGTATGTGCCCGGCTATAGACATTACCAGCCGATTGATATCGGGCTAGGAATGCTAGGTCGTTCATTAACACGAGGATTACAATTTATATTTTGGAAAATAAATATATTATTCAAAAAATTGCACACAGTGTAAATAAAACGGTGTAAAACTAAAGTTCAATGCTTTTAAGTGACTCTTGCCAGACGTAGACCTGTAATGCAAGATACTTATTCCATTATGTTCAAGATTCAGGATAAAAATTATGCTTCCATTGGTATTTTCATTTTCACTGATTTAGAATCGAGAAATATCTCTGTCGTTAAAAGTACTATACCACAGATAAATAAATAAAAATTCGGCCACAGACCGTAACGCAAGTTATCAATGAATGGTGCAAAAGCATCTATTCATAATATTTTATGATAAAAGTAACATCGCGTAGCCTTTACCGGGATCATGCACCTATAACTGCTATTCGCTGAACCGCGTTGTGGAAGGTACCCAAGCTCTACACCCTCACGCGTAAACAATAAAACTTTTTAATGTGTTCATGTCTACTGAGCGAGATCACAAATGCCAAGCATTTTTGCGTTACTGGAATAAATTCTACTGAATTTCAGACCCGGTAGCCAATATGTGTTACCTATAACTATATTTTGGTTGTCGCCTTTCTCGCCCACCCAGAAAAAACCAGTCCTTAGGCGGATCACCATCATTTTTGTTACACGCTGTAGGTATGCTATTTTATCTCAAAATATACTAAAAGTTTTAGAGAAAGTTCTTACACTAAAATAATCATAACAAAAAGATTCCACCTCAAGAATCATGAGGCATGTAATTAAATTTTCGCAAAAAAGAAAATCTCTTCAGCAATTACAATGAAAGCAAAAACGCAAACGCCAGTGGCATCCCAACGAATCGTGCGCAGTTTTCTTCACAATTTTAATTTCAATGAAAAATTTTATGTGCGTACGCTGTCTGGAGAGCTCATTTATAGAAGGGCTTATGCGCCGTAGGTTTTTATTGGCGCTTGCAGCTTTTGGGAAGAATAAAGTGTGGACATTCCTTGTTACCATTAAAAAGGCGGGTTCCCAGAAAATGCCCGTCTGGAATGCAGCTGTGGCAGCGCAAACCACTTCATTAGGGGGCGGTGGGTAGCGGCCGAGAACCATTCAGGTTCTTCATAAAAACAAAACTTACACTTGCCAGAAAAAATATTAGTCATAGAAAGACATGTGTATGTATTCCCTAAAAGGGAATTTGTGTGACTGGCATAAAGAAACGGGTTTGTTTTTTTCTGTCTGTGCTCCAGTGATACGGACCCTTGCAAAGACTATAAATGTGAGATAAATGATTATGGACCCTTTTACATTTAATGGTAATAGCATATCTTATAAACAATTCAATTCAATTCAATCATTTATTGATAAAATAAAATTTTACATGTCAATATAGGTACACGTGCTTACAACTAGTTAAATAGTTATAAATTGGTTAGTTATAACATTTTCGACGCAAGCGAGACAGGGCAGAAGGCCTAGTATAAAAGTTGTACGACATTAACTCCTCGACCGCGTTAGCGTATCGAGGGGTCAAAATATGAAAGTTGCCGGATGATTTAAATAAACCGCAAACATAATTTGAACTCCCGATACGCTAACGCGGTCGAGGAGTTAATGTCGTACAACTTTTATACTAGGCCTTCTGAGCCAGCGAACCAGTATTAGATCCACCACCAACCAGTACCTTTGAACCTTTGAACAGAGAGATTAATTAACAGAGTTTTGATAGGTACAGTCACGTATATAAATATCTGTACACTTCAGAACCTATTACAGGGGCAGAAGTGTCAAAATTGAATACAGATGCATATATATTTATGAAGCCGACCGTAGTAAGATTTGCATGCACTCGCGTTCCGTTATTCTCTTGTTTGACTGCACTTAACAGGGTAGTTATCGATTATAGACACAGTACTGCAAATTATATGACATTACCTATCTTACATATATGATGGATCAACTAAGTATAGATATTGAGTCACAATTCATGGAATTACACAATTTAATTTAGTTTTTTTTGGGGCAACCGACCGGTCATTATCATTACTCATACCTATTAAGTCCAAATTATACGGGACCACGATATAGATTTGTGTTTAATTATTTTCCTTTGTCATGGCATCGAGCCTAAAAGAGGCAGTGCCGACTAGCCACAACATCATGTTTTCAAATATAATTGTAAATTTTACTATATCTAATAAATATTTTTTTTATACCACCTCAGTGGCAAACAATCATACGACCCGCGATCATAAAGCGCTCACCGTTGCCTATAGACGCCTGCCATCCCAGGGGTGTCACATGGAGAAATAAAACAGTAAGCACAACAAGGTAAAGTTAATGGTTTTTAGATGACGCGACGACATTTATATACGAGATAGACACATATAAATACTTAAATACATATAGAAATCATCCATAACTGAAGAACTCATTCATTCTCAGGAACAAATTCATTCTTAATTCGCGATAAACACACAAATAAATGACCTGATCAGAAATCGAACCCGGGACCTCTTGCTTCTTAGGCAGGGTCACTACCGACTAGGCTAGGAGGCCGCCAAATCTACATACCTACTGGTATAATCTATAAGTTTGATGAACCAAAATAAGGAAGATTTTTAGTAGGTACCTACTAAAATCGAAATCTAGTATTAAAATAAATTAAATAAATACCTACACGTACACCTACACCTAAAGTCTACAAACTCATTAATGCAAATGTTACGTGTGATTTCTGGTACATATTGAGCACAATATTGCTATAACTAGGTGTAAACCATAACCTTAAATAAGCAAATCATATCTAATAGACACTCAATTGCTTAGGTTTTTCCTAACGATTTTCCCCACTACGTGAAACCATGCATGTTTAACGTTTTGATAAACGCGAAATATATATTTACGAGTATTATGCAGTAGTAGTAGGTATTTGTTAAGTTTGCAACCAGGGATTAGCAAGGTCCCGATAAGGCTGGGACACCACGTTACGGACCTTCTAAGCCTCCTCCATCACCTAAAGCTATAGAACATTCTCTACTAGTCAATCTATGGCCAAAAGCAAATTAAATAAGTCAGTGTATAGCTAAATGGAGAGCCACAACCTCCTCGAGTGCCAGGGCTCTTCTCATTCTTCTTGAAAGGGAAGGGTTTCTGGACGGTGCTTCCTGGTGGCAACGGTAAGCGATCTCTTGGAGGACTCCGAGGATTTCTTACCGGTGCTGCAAATATCCTTTCAGGAGGGTTGGGGGGTTCTGCACAGGTAGGAATCTCATTTAGAGAGAGAACTTCAAAGTGTTGACTAGAGGGTGCCTTCGGGCCTGGCGTTTGCCGCCTAGGTATAGAAATACCACTGTCGTGTATAAAACTGCGGTTCCGTACCAGGGTACGGATCATATATATGCTCTCTGCCTAGACAGGTCTAGGCAGAGGGCCTATATATGATGACGGGCCAGGGGTTGCTACTGCTGCTAACCACCTCTATAAAAAAGGTAACCTGAGGGGGTAGAACCCGTAGTTTTTCCATCTCGCTCCCGGCGTGAAGGTTGGCATGAGGAACCAATGTGTGGTGTCGCTCTGCACAATACCTTTTGGGCGGGGAGCTTCGGGTCGAAGGAGGGGACAGCATCGGCTGTCGCAGCAGGCGGTGTTCGCGGTTGCATGCCTAGATCAGCACCACATTTCTATGGAACTAACTTGAAGGTGACTCCTTTCGAACAAAAAAGTACCTACTGCTCAAATTTGACTACGGAGCTCAGAATTAGCGGCTTATGTTCCACATGCCATCCCTGATCTCCATCATGAGGACCTGATCAAATATATCGAGGGTTGCCTGGTGAAACCCAATAAGTATGAGAAACCTAGTTTCGAGAAAAATGAAGTTAAAGATTTATGGTTATCAAACACTAATTTGGTAAGTAAATTCGTAGTTTTATAAGTTCTCCGTGTAAAGTAATTTTATCTACTTTAAGTTAATTTGTGTTTTAGCTATATAACTAATTTAGTTTTCCTGTAAGAAAACGTTTTTTACCAAGAGGTGTCGACTTATTGGGTTTTCGCAAAAATTAAAAAGCTGTTAATGTTACTTATAGGTTTTATTACCTACTTATAAAAAAGTTAATCTACCCTAGTCATCCGTATAGGTGTTTTATACGGAATGATTTTTGGGTCATGGAGCAACAGTTAACAGAGTACTGGGGAGGGCCACACTGAGCAACTTTCACAACTCTCTGTGGACAACCACGAGTTCGGGAAAAAAGGTCTCCTAATGAAGAGCTAATTGATATTTAGTTACTCCTAAGTATTAGTTGATCGATATTTAACAATCAAAGATTTCTTTTTCACGATTTCATGGTTGTCGTAGTAAAAGTTGGGTAGTGTGTTCTTCCCCGATACCTACCCTGTTCACTCTTGCTCCATGACCCAAAAATCACCCAGTATGTACGTAATCTTCAAAATACTTACAAGAGTCTGCCTTACTATTATCATACACATAAAGGCATACATGTAACTACATAATTATAATGATTGATCTTATAACACCATAGGGGAAAGTGGGTAGGCTTCGTACACTTTTTGCTCTGGGCCTTGTAAAATAAAAACTAACAGTTATTTAAAAATTAAATTAATGCCATTGCATGGTCCAGTTATCTGTTTATAATAACAGTGCATTTCTGATTTGATCCAAAACAATTTGGCCAATATAACGATTTTCCTAAAAAGTGGGAATTGTACGAATTTATCCCACACGTAGGGAGGCATTCGTTTCTACCTGGGATTCGTCATTTTATGAGTTCTTTTACCTGTTATAATCAATGTTTAGGCATATCTTACCCATAATAACTGCATTTTGATTATATTCTTGATTTTAGTTCCATGGGGTGCATTTGTACAGTATAAAATCACATACAATCGTAGTTTACGAAAGCACCCCAATAGACTCAAACGCGAAAAAATTCAAATAAACAAATATACGTCAAATAAATCCCAAAACTATTGTTTACATAAGAACCTGCAGCGTGTATTTACAAACAAGGTTGAAATACACGCAAATACAGAGCAAATTCTCCTTCAAGTGCAAGGTACGTAAATACCTCTCTAAATTGCTCATTTGATATGTTCCGCATACTTATACTTGGGTACATTATTTATTTATGTATGTATACCTATCTAGGTATATTCATATTTATATGTGTATGTTTATACAATTATTAAAGCAATGTATTAATATTGATATTATTATGTGTTTCCTATCTCTTCTCGATGTTTACGATCCTGCACCAAATAAAAGTTTCTGTTTTATCCAATGGTTGACTGGTAGAGAATGCCCCAAGGCATTAAGTCCACCATTTGTACTTTTTTTGTAATTGGGCAATAAAGCTTAAATAAATAAATAAGTATTTTTTTCAATTCCATTAATACTTATTAAAGACAGATGCATTCAAACAAGAACTAAAATTACTTTAGAGTTGCCAAAACACACATTGACTCTTTGTGGCAAAGACTGCCACTGCACTACAATCATTTTTGGAGGGTAGGCTATGCGTAAAAGTACTCGTCTCGTATACAAATATCAACCCTTTAGCATGTACGGTAGCCGAGATAGACCACTGTACGAAAGCTCCCGGTGCACGAATCCTATCTACTTTCCCCTAAGTACATAAATCTACAGATATTTATTTTATACTTGTACAAGTACGCGGGGACTTACGAGGATTGCACAATGTTCCAATGGAAACTATCCATCTTTACTGGTTTGCAGATAACGACTTATGTCTTCATTTGCCGGTGAAATACTAGGAGGTCCAGTCATAGAAAACCTGTTAATAGAAGCACCTCATCCAGTTGGAATGCAAAAAAATAATAAATATTATTTAATAATTTAACTAAACGTATTAATTTAAAGTACTTTTTGTTATTTCGTACCGTAAGCATCACTCAAAGTCGCGTAGTTTGATTAATAGATTGTGCTAAAACCCGATAAGTTCGCTCTTAAACGAAACAACAACAATTATCTACATATTAACGGTTACAATCTTACAATGTACTATAAACGCGATGTATACCTATCGTTCAGGCGATTATGTCATTTGTTTGTTTTGTTATTTTGTACCGTAAGCATCACTCAAATTCGCGTAGTTTGATTATTAGATAGTGCTAAAACCCGATAAGTTCGCTCTAAACGAAACAACAACAATTATCGACATATTAACGGTTACAATCTTACAATAGCTTAGATTTATTGTTAGGTATTTAAGGACAGTAGGTACTATAAACGCGACGTATACCTACCTATCGTTCAGGCGATTAAGTCATAACATAGTTAAGTACCAATCTTATTTTATATGACAATTCTAAATGTATTTCTAAGTTAGAAAATAAGATTTTACCTGTTTCTAGCATAGCTGCTGCACTAATTTTCTGCCTCGGTCCCCCATCACACAACTTTTAACACATACACAGCCATCATTAACACATTACGTCACAACTTTTTAACAGCTATTTCCAATTAAATTTGCAACGACGCAGCGGCGGAGCGCTTGCGATCCTGCCGCTACTTGTCGAGGCAGCGCATGACCTTGCGGTCGTCAAACATATTTATTGGGTTCTTCCCGGGATTTTTTTTAAAGAAATTCGTTAAAGGCGCGTGCGAGAATTCGATAACTAGACTTAACATAATATTTCATCAAAAAAATGTTTTAGATAAGTACTATACATTTGTTTATTTGGTTTTACTCTGAAGTAGTTTGTACATTTAATAAATAATATCGTTAAAGTAAAACCCGATAAATGGTTTTAACGTATTTTAATTCTTACTTAAATCCTTTTTAGGTTCGAATCGTACTGAGGTAATACCCGATAAGTAATAGTATCTGGTTTTACGATGTGTGTTTAGTTTAATTTAGTATAAATATCTCTGCACTAAATACCTATAAATGTGTATTGTGTGGTTCTTGCACTAAGTAATAATAAAAACTGAAGCCTTAAATGCACTTGTAGTATTTAGTTCTAAATTAAAACTTGAAATCAAGTACTTATCGGGTTATCAACTCGGCATATTTCCGTAATACATGTCAAATCTGCTTATCCGATATTACCATTAGATTGAGCGATACCGAATCAATCTAAAACTGTTTTTACTTTAAAATCTCACTTTTTGTCACTTATTGGGTTTCACCAGGCAACCCTCGATATGGGTTTCGCAAGAAATTGCTTAAATTATTTGAGGAAACGCGGAAAAAACAATACATGTGCCTTTAAAAATGCAGGAATTCCCTTAATTCCTCATAGTGTCATCATCAGATCAGCACCAAAATCCTACGGAACCTACTTGGAGGTGATTCCTTTGGAATAAAAAGCTACCTTACTAAATTTATGGTTTTCGCAAGAAATTGCTTCATATACCTACTTAAAAAACACCAAAATCAACATACACGTGCCCTTGAAAATTAAGGAGTCCCCTCAATTCGTCATGGATCCCATCATCAGATCAGCTCAAAATTGCTATGGGACCAAATTGGAAGTAACTCCTTTCTAACAAACGAAACCGAACCGCGTCCGTCAAATTCTCGAACTCTGTTAAAAAGTGGCAACATTGTAGTGTCGTCCCGTTTTCTTACATAGATATAATGATTTGAAAGGGACTCCATAACGACTCTACGATGTTGCCACTTTTCAATTTCCAGGCCGTAAATAGATCTAAATATTTGCGAGCGTTGGCCCAGTGGTAACAGCGTGCGACTTTCAATCCGAAGGTCGCGGGTTCAAATCCTGGCGGCCAATGAGTTTTTCGGAACTTACGTACGAAATATCATTTGATATTTACCAATCGCTTTTCGGTGAAGGAAAACATGGTGAGGAAACCGGACTTAAATGGAAAATGGAATGGTCAGATGGTAGTCGCTTTCGTAAAACTAGTGCTTAGGCCAAATCTTGGGATTAGTTGCCAAAGCGGACCCCGGGCTCCCTACATGAGTCGTAGCATAAGCCGGGAAAAACGCTAGAAAGAAGTACAAAAAATAGATATAAACATTTTAAAATGTTTTCTGCAAGTAGCAAACGAGTTATGCCACAGGTACCTACCAGAGAGAAAGAGAGAGAATATTAATCGATGTTGTTAGTCAACAGCCTCAACTCGCCCATCTACTATTACACGCGCATGCAGCCCACACAACGATCGATGCAAGTTATGTAACATTATTGAATCAATTGCATTTACATCGAGAGTTCCTATCTTGCAAAAACAAGTGAATCACGTATGCCGGCAGCGCACCGCATTGAATGCACCAACAATTGCCCAGCGTTATACGCACCGCATACCTCTTACGAATATTTCTTTTTCTCATTTCGCCGTTTCCTTTTCTGGCCGAGTGCCATGTTTTATTGATGGCCGGTTCATTGATATTGCTGGCTCGTTCAGCGGTGGGTGAGTGGCCACTTATGTGCGCCATAAAAGGCCTAGCCTTGGCCATATGGGGAGGCCGTCACACTGCGTATGCATTCATGCGCGCACGCACTTAATCAGATCGAACGAGCTGCCGAACAAAAATGACGGTTGGTTTATTATTCGTGATATGGAGCGTATCAAAGGCTGGTCGCCGCTAGGCTTAACCCGTAGGAATAGCTACTAGCTTCGTATCACTTCAACTACTACTATATACTACCTATACATACTCGTATTTAGTTATTTATGTTGTAAAGCAAGCTAGCCTCGTAATCATATTATTATCATCGTGAGGAAATTACACTTTATGTTTTTTCGTGTGTCTAGGTACAGTTTGAGGAGCAAGGTTACACTCATTGCCCTATTAAATATTTCTAGAAGCGAATATCTAAACATCATGTTTAATATAACATTTAAAACTTTCGCGATTTAAACACATATTTAAACATAATTATTAAACGGGTCTAACGGGTCCAGAAGTTGCAGCCACGGGATATATCTTCGGATGTACGCGGGGATATTGTGAGTGTCGTGTGTGATTGACAATAATTAACATATGTTTTGTGGGTAGTTTAAAAATTGCGTGTTTACCCCAAATTTCTACATAGACTTTTCGTTGGGTAGTTACACAAATCTCTGTTTTGACATTTTGCTGGGACATCAGTCAGCCGCGACCATGACTAGTGAAACCTGTGTCGAAACGTCGGTAAATAAGGTAAACAAATTAATTCGCGTTAGACCCGTTTAATAATTATGTTTAATCATGTTTAATTTAAGTAATTGTCCCAACACTCACAATAGATACTTTCGCGTTCAAAATTGCATCGGCAGTTTTTGAATTAATTCATTCATAAATTGCCCACGCACTTTTGAACGCGTGTGTACATGTTTACAGTTAGCCCAAATTCCAAGCAAGCTACTTCGCATTCTAAGGTCATTAACTTCTTTAAGTAGATTACAAAAATAATCCCTTTTCCAAAATCTTGTTAATTAGTTGAACAATTTTTTCAACATTAAGACACAACATTTGTAACATTAAGTAGCTATTTGTTTTATTTAAGTCCGTATAATTGACTGTTTTACCGGTATATTCCAGGATTTCAATTTTCCTTGGCAACAGAAAGTCCTTTTTAAATACGAAAAGGCTTAAACATAATTGGAAAAATTCCATTTAATTAAAACGTTATATAAAATAGGCACTAGACACCATCCTTCCTTGTTGTTTGTTATGATCATAGGATCATAGGTATAGAATAAAAGAACTGAAAACCCAATCAGCCGATAAAAAGACGCCATAAAAGTGCTGCAGTTGCAGAACTATTTCATGTAGGTAAATTACTTAACTTATTATACCGGATATAGAATCTAGAACGCCCGCGATTTGGTACACGTATAGAAGTCGCTTAAACATTCAAACCCATTTCAACCCTCTTATGAATTGAAAGCTTACATTGGTAATCATCGTCGGTAAGTACAGTCACCTGCAATAGTATATGACGCTGTAAAGGCCGCAAAAATATGTGACACGCTCTTATGGCGGTACAAACAAGACTGTGTCACATATTTTTGCGGCCTTCACAGCGTCATATACTATTGCAGGTGACTGTACTATGATGATACCATAGTAGAACCTAGTACAGAGATAGTTACACAGATCAGTCTAGCCCCAAACTAAGCAAAGCTGTACCTTACTATATACGATTTTAAGCTAACATGGTCATTTAAATATAATTACTATTTAAAACGAGATATTTACCATATATATTTTTTTGTATGAGCTCTCGATATTTACAGTTACACCGTGAACATGGCGCTTGTAACAGTGCCGAAATATAGGGAGCTCATAAAAACAAATATATAGGTACCTATGGTAAATATCTCGTTTTAAATAGTAATTATAAAGCTGTGCTATACTATAGGTCTCCTGCGACCTTCACCAGGTCATCAGCCCACCTTGCGGGGGGCCTACCCACGCTGCGCCTTCCGGTACGCGGTCGCCACTCGAGAACCTTTCCGCCCCAACGGCCATCGGTTCTACGTGCAATGTGCCCCGCCCACTGCCACTTAAGTCCGCTGGATGCGGGTGGCGCAGGACCGGTCATTGTGGAAATCTTTGGGGGAGGCCTATGTCCAGCAGTGGACGTCTTTCGGCTGAAATGATGATGATGATGATGATACTATAGGTACTAGGCGACGATAAACATACCCGATACGATACTATATTAAATACCTAGATAAATACATAGTTAATAATAATAGATAATTTTACTTACTTACTCATATACATAGACATAAAATACCCATACCTATAGATAGATAGATAGATCATTTATTTGTATTATTTGTACATCGTCACATTTCAATTAATTATTTACACAAGTAAACAAAAATAATAGTATTAGCTTAGTAGGAATAGCATAATTTTTTACCTACTAAGAAAACTATGACTCGTACTTTCCTGGAATTAAATTTCCCTATACTTACCTAACCTAGCAACAATATTATCTAAACGTTGGTTGTGTTGGTTAGTCATTTATCGATGCCGGAGAGCTAACACGTAGAAACCCACAACTACCATAGTAGTGGGATACTACAAATTATATGTATAATACGTATTACATATTATGTATCGTAACTTATTACTCTAATTAGGTAGGTACCAATATTAATATTAATATTACATCTACCAAACAACTATAACATTTTACAATATAATATACCTAATCTCTTCTTTTTAGTGGGACACTCTTGTCAGAGTGGTCGTGGTTGCGCAGACGAGGTACTTGAAGAGATGTTCGTTGGGTCGTCAACTTTCTCGAGGATAGCTCTCCTAGCGATTTGCTTCCATTTTTGCCGGTTAGAGGCGTTGCGAGTGCATTGGGTCACGGTAGACTCGGTAGCTTGTTTAATCAGGTCAGTCCAGCGAGTTGGTGATCGTCCGCGTGATCTTTTGCCTTCCACCCGGCCTTGAACCACCAGTCTCTCCATCGAGTTCTCATTTCTGGAAATGTGACCAAAAAACTTCAGTATTCGTAATTGCACAGTTGACGAAAGCCGATCTTTGATATGAAGCTCTTTGAGGATGGAGGCATTAGTGCGGAACGCCGTCCACGGTATCTTAAGGAGGCGTCTCCAGCACCACATCTCCAGTGCGTCGATTTCCGATGTCGACGGCGATCCTGTAGTCTCAGCGACCAAGCTTCGGCTCCATAAAGAAAGATTGGGAAAACAAGGCATTTCATCAACCTGACCTTCGTGTTCTTGGTAACCCTTCTGTCTCTCCAAATCTTTCCCAGCCGCTCTACTGCAGACCTGGTGATGGCGCATCTTCGTCGGATCTCGTCGCCACATCCCCCGGTACTGGAGATAGTAGAGCCGAGGTATACATAGCTCTGTACAACTTCGCAGTTAGCTAAATAAAATACTAGTGATTAATGACTATGTGCACGATTATGGTATCGTCTGTCGACGGTCGGGATAACTTAGTTAAGTATTTGAAAGTTAACTCGTATCGTTATTTAATACGTTTATACGAAAGTTCATTTTCCTTTTGCCACTACTTTAGTTCTTCCAATAAGCATTATTTTATTAACCAAAGGAAGCCTCTGAGTTCTCTTATAAAGATAAACTTGGAACTAAGGGATAGAAAATACATAATAGACCTCGAATTTAAGACACTCACAACTCTTTAGAAACATTGACAAATCTCTGTGTGGTACCTACTCGTGATTTAAGCAACATTTTAAATTTAGAAATCTAACTTGATTTGATATTTTACTACTCTCATCTCGCTAGCACTTAATATAGGTATGCGAGAAGCACTCATCTAAGTCAAAACATTATTGAATCTGGTAAAGATTCTTTAAGTTCGAATGCACCATGCAGTAAAATAAATCTGTTGTGTACGGCTGGTGCAAGCGGCCGGGGCTCGTAAGCTCGTTTGACCTCTGGGAGTACTCACTAGGCGAAGTATAGCCACGCACGTGCCACTCAGCTGAGCGAGAAACTAGTGATGTTGCTAAACATCGATATCGATGATTACTGTAGCCAAGAAGGGTCGACCTATGGAAAAAAAATTGAAATAGATATATTATTTTCGTCGACACACACAAAACGCAATACAATTATCAGACAAGAAAGGCACTAAAAACGTCTCCACGCTGAAAACTCTCTGTTTAGAATTTAATTATTCTTTTTTGGTAGGACGTCAATTCTCAAAATTTTGAATTACCTTAGCAGTACAGTATGTTATTTCCCTGGTTAGTGACTGTAAACTTACCTACATTATTTAACTTAAAAAACCGTGACAGAGTGGTCGATCGGAAGGCTATCTTCGCTGAAAAGGGCCACTCTGTCACGGTGTTTCCTAGAAAACTACTAAAAAGAAAAATACCTTACCGACATGAAATGAACCATCAAATAGTCTACTTAAAACACGTGTGTTTTTATTTTTTCTTTTTACTGTGGTTCTGCACATGATCAAAAATCAGAAAAATCGAGAAAATAACGTTTCATTGTGGGTAAAAAGCGTTATGTGCGTACCACTCAGCTAAAGATGGCACCTATTATGTAATCAGTATTAAAGCACTTATGGATAGGGTAACAAGATTCACCTCTGGGAGACTAGATTTAAAATGTCAACGCTGATGCCATTCAGTGTCATCATCAGTGTCTACGTTACAAGCTATTAAACATGCCTCAACGTGAAAATACCTGTTGCCGTATGTATTCATGAACTGATCGTTATCTGTCACTAATCACTTTCTTTCACTATCGATAATTAGTAAAATATCGCTGGCCAGCCTTAACGCACGTGTCTAGCGACTCTAGCGGCCAAGGCTGCGTGAAAGCACACTGTTTACACACCCACGTACACACAAGCACGCTGTGTGAGTTACTTTGTGTGCTTTGTGCAAGAGAGCCTGTGTGCTTGGCATAGACCACCTCCAAACGACACCTCAATGGAATGCTTACGAAGTCCCGTGTAGACCCACACAGAGGCATAGATAGGTTTCGCTGCCGTACTTAGCGTTGCATCGCACGCAATATAATATCATGCATGAAGGAGGTAGAGGAAATAGGAAAGGAAAAAATTCAACCTGTGCACCTTACACAGGGGGATTGTTTCTTTGTCTCACTGGTGACAGTAGAGTTGGCTAGCTAGTTATCGTAAGAACGCTATTTATTTCCATATTGCTTTAAAGTAGTATATGGTAGCCACGTCACCTAATACTTTAATGTATTGAAAAGCTTATCAAGGTCGTTAACATAAACATGAAATACGCAAGTAATACTAAGTAGAACTCGACTCAGCTAAGTTTGCAAAGATTTTGATAGCACAGACTGTGAAAGAGAACGTCAAAATTCGATTCCATCAGGCGATTCGTTTGCTCGTTTGCCCCCAATAGCAAAAAAAAAAACGTGAACGCGTAAACGTCATAATTTCACCGAAGTTTTGACGTATAAAATAACATTTTAAATGTTTGACAGTGCATTTCCTTAGCTTGAAAGAGTCTTGAAATTCATCTGTCAGATTATGCGATTTTGGTATTAAGAAAAGTTAATAAGGTAGATATTTGCTGAAAGGGTTGAATGGATATACCCGAGTTTGAAGTTAAGCGACACAATTAGTCGTCAATGGGTTTTGAGACGAGTTATCTTATATGCTCTTTCTACGATGCGGTCTGTGGTCCCAGTGCCAGGCTGACTGGGGCCAAGCCTGTGCTGCGCTGTGATCCGAGTTACATGTGTGCGTCATCTAGGGTTCTTGTGCTTTCGACTGGAAACCTTATTGTTACATCATTGTACAATAATTAACTCCAAGTTATACCTAGTGTCTATTTATACGAAGTACGCATGTTCACTGTTCATTGTTCACTGTTCACTAGATTATTGATAAAAGGACTTCGTTTCAGCTAGGGCAAAATAAATAGTATCTCCGACTGTTCCCCCTTGAAGTTAAAAATGGCGCAAATTTCCACATTATGCCCGTTTCGACCTTTTGCCGGCCATATACGTTTGGGCAATCCATCGGATCTCCATTATGGATATGTCCGCCGGACATCTGCAAGACAAATTTTCCATACCTACTTTGATTGGCAGATATTATAACTCACAGACCCATGAGTAGGTAGGTGGCAAACAGGTCAAAGCCACAACCGTTGACTGTTCAAGGAATTTAATGTGTGACTTAAGGTTGACAGTCCTGTCAAACTGTATTAAAATTCAAAGGAGAAATTTGCGAAATGGGTCGCAAATTAAATTCCTTTACAGTATCTACTTTAAGAGGTACTCCACTAACAAATTATTTGGTTTGAAGTTTTAAAGACCCTACGCGGACGATGTACCTATTTGATACTATAAAAGGGGCCAAATGAAAAAAATATAAAAAGAACTTTATTGCATTAACAACTTAGGTACAATAATTAATTTAGCCGAGGGCTATGCACAGCAGTGAGTGTTGTGACGGTACAGGTATCCTACCCATAATTCGGCTGCGAGATCCATTCAAAATACAAAAGAAAGCAAAATAAACATAATAATAACCTGACAAAATCCGGTGTTGTGTTTGTCACAATTTCACGTGATATTCCAATAAATACACTTTGGGTTCACTTGAATTCACTTTGTCACATTTATGGTTCCATTTATTATATTCATTATTCAATTTAGCCATCGAAATAATAAGAAATAAACTTATTATAGACAAACTTTAGTGTAAACATTGTTTTGACATTTCATAGCTTCAAAAACGTTTCGTTTAGTAATAAGTAGCTGTCATGCAAAAGAAGTTAATTTAGAAACCAAGTTTTACGAAAAAATCCTTACATTATATTTATATTTCACATTTAAATAAGTAAAACATGCCAATAATTGCAACATTAGTTAAAAAAGGAAAATTTAAATCATATTTAAAATCATCCATAAATTTGTAGATCCTTAAAATCATGTTATAAGAATCGCTGAACGAAATATGTTTTGGCTCCTAAATACTTCTAATCTCCTGGTAATGTTTCTGTCTAAACAACTACATCTAGGCAACGGATGAAAAATATTTGCGTCTCATGTTTGCGAGATATATTAATAGGATAGAAAGAGATGTCCGATGACGCGGAGTTTCGTCGTACATAAAAGATCCATTACATAAGATAACAAAATGGCCGACTAAAAAGGCGTTGCGATTGCGTAAAATTTTCACTCATTGGCTGAGACAATAAACAAGCATAAAAATTATTATAAAAAATATTAGACACGGGAATATGAGTCTTAATAAAAACATACCATGGATACATTTTGAATACAATCTAGTCAGACACCTGGATCGCGTTGGGCGGATCGATTATTGGAGTATGCTTGGCATGTAAATATAAACCTTCTTGCTTAAGCATTAAGAGTGATTTTGGGAAAATGCCAGTTTAATATAGACCTCCTTGAGGGCTATGATAGCCTAGTAGTTGCGTCAGGAGTTTTCTTGGATTTCTTGCAGCATTGTCGCAAGCAACACGAAGATTCCAATTTATTATGAAGATTTAGCGCTAATGTATAGAAATGGTCATTTTACTATGAAAGACCACAAATTCAGTACAAAAACCCCAAAATCGTATGAAATGGAGCAAAACTCGATCGGATGCCGCGGTCAGCGGAGATGGTATAAATAGGCCGGGTCCGGGCCCGGCGCATTCATTCAATCTGGGACACTCAGTGAGACTGGTCGTAACGAAAGAAAGAGCTCTGGTAAGTAAAGTTTCTCTAAATATTTTCTCTGGTTCAACTTTGCTAGGAGAAATCCCTGCGACTTTGGACTTGTAGGATAAGTCACTGTAAGCGAATGCAAGATTAATTTCTATGCGTTACGCCGGACTTTGACTCCTTTAGAGAATCTTTACTACAAGCATTTGATTTGTATTATTAAGGGGTATTTCCTTGTAGAATGAGTCTCTGTAAGCGAAATGCAAGATTAATTTCTATGCGTTACGCCGGACTTTGATTTTTACTACAAGCGTTTCATTTATATTATTAAGAGGTATTTCCTGGTGCACCGAAGTTCTGGGCTAGACTTAGCAATGTAATTGTTGAGTTAGGTTTTGGAATATGGTCTTTGTTTAACTTTACGGAGAGATCCTTTCCGTAGTTTTGAACTTGGATCAAGGTGACCAAGAAGTTTTCAGTTTATTAAGGGGAAGTTTGTTACGTAATTTGTTATTAAGAAACTTTTATTATCTATAAAACCAGAATCACTGTTCGCAAAGTACGCCACAAGTTTGTTTTCACTTGCTGTGTTAAGAAGACATTCTTGAGTCCAAGTTGACCAGATTTGGGGTGTCTGGCACCAATATAGCCTTTTTGTTGGCTGGTGAATTTCCCCCTGTGCTTCAGTTTGTTTCATGGCGAAAGTGGGGGTTTCTTAGTCAAACCATCCTGAGATCAGGACTCACGGAACCCATGCGATGCCTGAAGTATAGGTCCCTATTTATATATTTCCTAAAACCTATCCTCAGTCCTGTATTAACGGTAGAACTGGCCTATTAACCACTTCCGGCTTCGGCCGTGGTTGAGGGGGCTGATACATGACGCCTATAGGTTGAAACCATCAGTTTTCGCGGACTGAACGTTATTTTACTTAGGGAACACGATTAAAGTAAATGTCACAAGTCGCTGGTAAGTATGACTTGTGTAGTTTTGTGTAAATTAGGGAAGGGGATGTTAGAGTAACTTCGCACACACCGTTAGGGGTCGATTTTAGAATCTAGGTGGGGTTCAGTTAAGAATTTTATTGTGAAGAAATCATTGACAAGCAGAGCAGATCAATGGTATCTTTAGAAAGGTTTAAAACTCGGTTTGATATTACTCTCTTTTAGAATCATGAAATTAGTGTTTCATTGTCCATCCAAATATAAACATTGATGGACATAAATTACAGAATTTAGGAAGAAATATCAACAGGATCGTTTCAGTTCTTATTTTTAGGCTCTAAAATCATTCGCGCTCTAATTGTAACAAAATACTTATAAAATGGGATAAAATATAAAATAAAGGGAATATTATGATTAACGGTTTACGATTGCTAAATCAAAATGCCTAACTTATAGTATATTCAACCATTTATTGTTAGAACAATCATTATTTGAATTCCTGAGTTAATGGTGTAGCAACGAGGTGTTTGATATTGCAACAAGGTTGTACAATTATTATTACATATATTCACGTTTTGAACAAGCTGTTCTAGAATAAAAGAATGGTGGAGTTCATAGGGCTCAGGACAGGCAAGAGCAGTTCCTGAGATATGAGCAAAAAGATGTTCAGAATCCTCTTTTGTTTAAGTTATGAGTAGAAAAATGCTCGGAACTTAGCTATTAAACTTTGAAAGGTTGATTGTTTGCAATTGAATTAAGGCACTTCGTATTTACATTAACAAACTCAGAAATAACGCATTAAACTTACAGAATTGGGTAATGGGTCGTATGTTTCGTTCTATAAGAAAACAAAAGTAGGTAGGATCACATGATAGATACTTAACGTTTCTTTATCTATCACAGGCTGTGACTAGGTAGTGAAGCGTTACTAAAGCCTTTCGCAGAGTCTTACAACTCGTTAGGGATAGGCAGGACTGTAGGAAGCCCCATTGAAAAAGAATAATATATAATAAACTGATGGGTTTAGATAGGATCTCTCAGACTGCATCCAGTGGAGGAAGAGTTTAGTAGCTGAAGCCAGAGTGGTATCTGTTAGGTATTAAAGACAAATTTTCAGTGAATAGGACGTTTCGGGATTAGCCCAGTAATAAAGCTCTTTCTCCATAATCGAGAGACTAATAGGGGTGGCAGAGTATTACCTTTTAATAAATTATATTTATGTACATAATATATATTAATCACATATACTAAAAATACTACCCTTTTGACATATGAAAATCATAAGTTTGTAAATTCCATATTAAGAATACTCACCTTAAAATCTCTAACCTTCTCTCAATTTAGTAAAGGTTCAATATTAATACTTGATTACCATATCGATTAACGTTAAAGATTATATTTATCTATTTTATCCACCAAAATATTCAATTGTCTAAGAAAATTATTATATCACTAATATCTTGCTAAATCTGTTTAAATAACCTTGTTAAACATCCTTTAAATCAATGGTAATAAATATATTATATACTTCTATTTACCGTCATCATCATTATCTATCTCATATACTACTAAGTTTGCCAAATAATACCATCTTTCAAGTAAATTGTTATCAAAAGAAATCAATCTCTAAATTGTATTAATCATTCTCACTAATTAATATTTCTCAATGACTTAATCAAATAAATAAATATATACATTCACTAATGGTTAGGTATTCAAATAATAGTAATATAAATAAGTTTTGGAATCAGAAACATAGCTTGTCACACTTTAAAGAACTAAGGTTATCTGCGTCACAAACTAGAGTCCACCACTAGACGAATCACAAGGCCAATTAAATAAGTTAAGGTTAAGTTAATGTTAAGGGGTAATTTAGTTAAAATTAGTTTTAATAGGTGGGAGTTACATTTTGGTGCCGTGACCAGGATTGTGTTACACACTTGTTTCCATTTTAAAAATAATCTTACTTATCTTAGAGTAGCCTCAACGATACATAATGATGAGCCATGATCAAAATTTGAATACAATTTGAATGGCAATGTCATAATTTAAAGTATATCATTTCAGTATTAAAACAAAATTTATTTAAGTACTTATTTAGTTTTAAAGTGGCCTTCGTGTCACATTTTGTTGTACGTGAAAAAGGAGGGTGTCAGCGGGCTTATTTCTGATTCTTAAACACATAATTACATAAATATATAGTCTTTAAATGAAATGCCAATAGGACAATTATTTATTTTTCAACCAGTTTAAAAATCAATCTAGTTTACTTGACAATGAAATTTATATCTAGACTAGAATAGATCTTGGAAATACATTAGTACAGAAAGTAGTTTCGTCATGGTTTGCTTTTCATGTTTGAATATCGGTCCCTCCTGAATATTTTCTTGATATTGACATCTGCTAGGAGAGCCGTGTCTGAAATTAAACACAGGTTATCGATTAGTATGCTGTTAAGTCTAATATTTAGTAGAAAAACTGGAAACCTAGTTTGAGAAACTATATACAGTTGATATCAGTAATATCAGTATGTAGATAAGTTACAGTAAGAGTAGGTATACAGGTTCGATTCCTTCATGTATGAATATCCTTAAATATTTATCAATACAGCTAAATTTATAAGTGCAATATAGTTTGAGTATCTAGGGGGCGTGTAAAATCCAATTAGATTTTTGCAAGAGATCTGTAGTTGCATATGAGAATGATGCATAGACAGTGACGCTTTCTCTTGACGGCTAGTGTTTATTCTTTAAACCAATACACAATACAACTTAGAAGCGTTCTATTTTCTTATTTTAACAGATATGATGATGATTGTTAGGATTTTTAGAGGCTAAACGAACAGGGGGCGCATTTTCAATAATTATAATGCGAATGTCTCTCTCTTAATACTCTGATAGTCAGATAATTTGTTTGCTGCAGTCGGTACTAAACAAATGGGGGCGAACATCGGTATTACAAATATTCTTATACAATACGTTTACGATACATTACTGTGCAGAGAGTAATTACTTGAAGTACCTTTTAAATGTTAAATGCCAAGCTAAGGTTAAGTAGAAGTGCTCAGTGAACTAAATGATATACCACTTCAAGTATATATGCCTGACAAACAGAGATCACCACTCTTATTGCAATGATATGTGCATAAGTTATCAGACATACATGTATCTTAATACATATCTTACTATTTAGGATAAGCAAATACGTTTTGCGGGCCCTTACATAGTCAGTAAATACATGTAAGGTAAATATAGCAAACCCAAGTACCTTCTGTGCAGTTTCATAATGCATATGCTATTATTCTCTTGTCATGATCTGACTGTGCGTGGAACGGCCATCACAGAGGATGTGTTTCTCAATTAGGAGGCTCAACAGATTGGTCTAGACAGTAAATTCAGCAGTATGACTCAGCAGGCTGAAATGAGATAGAACCACATTAAATATATAATAAATATTAATTACATTCATAGATTATTTACAATAGGGCAAGTTTATTCATGTAGAATTACAGTTAAAACATTTAGGGCATAGGAAACAGTTTCAAATTCGGCATTTGATGATGAAATTTGTTCACAGGGAGTGTTAATTTTGTGCATTTTGTTGTATTGAAGGGGATGTATTGATTCACACCATACTAGGGGGCGCGACATTAACTTTCAACAAAGTTGATGAATTTAAAACTTATTATTAGTACAAAATATAATTATCACCAAATGCAATCATGTTCATAGTCAAGTTTTCTTTAAAAGTTTGAAAACCTTTGGTATGAAGGGTATGTTTTAATAAAATTAGAAGTTTAATAGACCAGGCTGAAGTTAGATTAATCAGTAAAATTAGAAATCAATAAGTTAGACTATGATTTTTATTATTAAGGTGAGCAGAATCTCGGGTTATGGAGATGGGATTTTCAAGCACTAGAATCTTGTAATAATTGGTACTTGTTATAACTTGTCTAATATCTATCAAATAAGTAAATAAATTACCTGTCCTGAATAGTGGCAGTCATACATATGTTGTAGGAAATTCTTCATGTCTATGATCTGGTTTCGGGATAGTCCCCTAAAAATATAAAATTTTAAAATATTAAAACATGTAAGCTTTGGTAACGGTAATATGTCTCTAAGCATCTTTAATAATAATCTCTTAATCAACAATGACAAGTTATTGCGAAAAAATAAGAATAAAATAAAAATTTGTGTTGTCGGAACTGGAGAGCGATAACAATTTTCAAACACTTGAATTTAGTATGGCTAAGTTTAAAACTAGGTTTAAATAGAAGATTGGTACTACTTACGTGTGTTTTGTATGTTATTGTCAGGTAGAATCAGGTATCCTCTTAGTATGAAAAAAAAATGATACAGATTTCACTTCAATAACAATTGGTTCTTGCGGTGGGTTTTCCAGATATGTTTGGTTAGGATAACAGATATTGTTGTCATAGCTGAAAAATATAGACATAATTGATTAAAATGAGAGGTACTTACTAGGTAGATATCATGAAAACCATGAAGTATAAAAAACTTTTGGTATTTTAATATGGTAATAAATTATATCTCAGTATCAAACATCTAAACTTTACAGAAATTTAACTGATGATTAGCTTTCAATGATAGCAATTATTCTCTCTAGGGCTGATTCGTGGTAAAACATACTGATGAAACGAGCGGGTTATTTAGTAAATAATAAATTGACTTACCTGAGTTGTGCTTTCGGCTTTAAGATGGGTTAAGTACTTTAAACCACTCGATTTGATTATTTGGTTTCATTCGGTAGTAACAATTTCTCTTCGGAGCACGGTTTAATAAGGAACACTGTGAATCTTCCATAAATTTCAACTGATTGATCATCAATGAAGTTTGTTGAACGATGAAACAAGTTGTTGGCCAATATAATTAATTGTTTTAGTACAATAGAACTGAGTTAGGCACTTTAAAAGTATCTTAACTTATGCACCGACTAAAATATGTACTTTTCCTCTTCAATCGCGATAAGAAACGTGCCATGTTAAATAATTCAAATAGTTGATCTTGCGCAGGAAGAAAAAATGGCAGCCATTTTTGTTGGGTAAATGCACGGAAGAATAACTAGCGTGGAAGTAGTACGATAACTGTCAAATGAGAACAGTTTGGAGCGATCTATATTTTGGCAGTGGATTTCTCAAATGTCGTAAGTCTAACTTAATTACGTGCCTCTTACGACATTTGTAGAATCCACTATCAAAATATGCGACCAAGTTAAGTTGTAATGCATTGATACCGACTACCAAATTACAACGATGTGTTTAATTTGGCTGCTTGGACCAATTGCATCATAAGAGATCAGCAAAACTGTTTTCAACCTACGGAATCGGAGAAATAACAAACATATATTCATCTCTTTTTGTCACTTCCTTTACTGGGAAAGGAAGTGAAGGACGAGTTTATGACTTTGATGTTTTCAGTTTTGACGGAAGGCTTGGATTTGACAAGGTCCCGTATTGTCAAATAAAATATATCGTTTGAGCCATTCTTTTTAACGTTCCGGCATCGCGACTCATCGAAATGTTTATGTACAAAATGAATAAAATTCACTATTTTTATATGTGATATTGCATAAAAACTTATATTCTCCTTGATATATATTTTAAACTAAAATAATATGTGACGAATGAATGGGTTTAAAATAATTATGTTTCGTTTAACAGCTCCATCGTTTGGTAAAGTTCGAACGTAGTGCATTTTCAAAACTAGCAATACTAAACAAATGTCAAGGGACAGTGGAGTTGAAATAACTTATTTTACTGGTGTTTCACTTATTTGGTTCGCGTGTGATTTTATTTTATTACGAAAAGAGAGAAAGTCTTTAGTGTAAAGTGTAATAACAGATAGTGAAGTGATTTAAAGTGTGGAAGCAGTGAAGCGCTTGATTGTGTACTTAGTGTGTGGTCGTGGAAGATTCTGTTTGGAATAAATATGTCGGAACAGTTGACAACAAAGGAAAAGTTGGTGGAAGCAAGAAAAGCAGATGAATCATGGTTTCGTGGCTGGGCTCTTCGAAGATAGATCAATCATGGTTTCGATAGACTTCTAATCATCATTACGAGCGAAGCAAACGGCAGTACAAGATGAAGACAGCTGGTGGCAGATAGGGCAGCAAACGTGGTTTATTTTGGAAATCAGCGAAGAAAAGAAAATCATCAAGTTCTGATGTAAAATGCAAATAACACGAATGTAGTAGCGTTTATTAAATAATAAACAATATACTGGATAGGTTTTCGATAAATAATGTGTTGCGAGTGTGTTTCCATATCAGCAGATCAAGATTCCAGTATGGTGCAGGGTATGTACACAATATTATTAGCATGCAAGTTATTTTTATTGATTGAAATTAAATCACGATTGGACGGGGTTTTTATAACGAATATTTTAGGTACATGTTAAATTTTCTACATGTCAATTTTATTCTATTGATGGTGATTTTAAAACAAATCCACAGTTTTGAGTGATTTCTTAAGTTTAGTGTGAAATATAAAATGTTTACATTCTCTATCGCAAAAATACTAAATGAAGAGAAATAAAAATAGGTTCGTTTAGATAGCTAAATTCCCTCCCATTGATTAAGTTGATATGGCTAAGTTGATCAACGAAATGTTGTTATTAAGTGAAGTCTATGTGACTGGGTTCAAATCCTGGTAGTGCCTATGTAGTGCTTCTTGATTTTTTTTAAATGTCTTATATGTTTACAGGACCTCCAATTTTTAATTGTATATATTTTTTTACAAGGGTTTAAAGTTTTTTTAACTTATATCATTATTTAAATCAACAGATTGAACATTGTGAGGAACCCTAGACTGCAGCAACTTTGAGTATACATATATGGCTATAATGTTTTCCGGTTTTATTTGTACTATTTTGACAAACATATAATTAACTTCTTGTCTTACATACCTAACTATGTGGTTGTTTAGCAAATTTCAATTTTGTTAGCAGGACGTTCGTGGAAAGTGGCATGTGCAGGCTTTCCTTGCGAAGATTAACGTAGTGCATTTTTCCTTATCAATTTGAAGAAAAGACGAGTCAGATCCGGCTTGCCCAAGAGGAGAATTTTCGACACTGCTTAAACATTCATTATTTTTACGCGTTTTATGACTTACGGTCAATCGTTTCTCAAGCAATTGAGATACTTAGGTAGGTATATTGTGTTGCATGTGTTTCGTTTGTACATTTGAGTGCTTATTTGGCGTAATGCATTTTGGCAATTTTGCGTAATGATTTCAAAATATAATAAGGCATTTTGCGGCATAAGCGTGTGCGTTCGTGCGTGCGGCATAAGTTAGTCTCCGGAAAACTAGATGGCGTTAGTAGTCCTCAATATCGATGAAAACGCTAGTCAGAAAATACTTTTCCTTTTGAATGAAAATTACGAAGCCTAGTTTTTTGTTACGATTAGATTTTTTTTATTATAATTTTGTTTGTAGTTTTCTTTATAAATAAATAGTTATAACATATAAGAAATAGTTACGACGCTTACCCAATTTCATGGTAGATGTCGCTGTAACATGCGCAAAGTGAACGTAGAACGCGGTGTTAAGATTTTTCTCAGATTGCTTAGGTCGGCCGATGGAAGTTTGATTGAGTTGGCATCGAATCCGAGATATCGGTAATTATTGAGTGGAGCTTTTATTTCCTTCGTGGAATTACGTGTTGTACGTTGTACTTAAATCTCATATGTTCTCGTTGCGGTTATTTACGCAATGCGTAACATTTTTCACTAGTTTTGACAGGCGTTAATATTAAACGGAGAGTGATTGATTAAGAAGTAAAGTTTTGGAAATCAAGTGAGAAGCAATTAGCGTAGATTATTTTTATATGCAATGCAAATGCGTTAATGCGTATATTACATACTTATAATTATTCGTACAAGATTGTAGGTAACGGGTCAAATTATTTTGGACAGGACTAAAAATTACATCAAACCATTTATTTCAATAAACATATTTCGGTAATAAAATATAAGAGTTTTAAGTACCTACTTCAAAAAAATTTTACAGGGTTTTATGGGGTCAAACTAAGACGAATTATATCGGCAAAATCGTTTTATTTACGTAATTTCGATTTAATAGTGAATATAGACTTTTCTTATGCGATCAAATATTTTAGTGGCGTCATATACCTAGATTTTGAACTCAATATAAATAGATATTATACATTACTCCTTATGATATTATTATTGAACGGAAGAGCAAAACTAAGTGTGTTTCAAGAATACTGAAACGGTCTAGATTTCGAGAGTTGTACACTAGTATGTTGATATACTTATGTGTGGGTATGTTTGTATGTTGGTTCAATGATTTAATGAGACGGTTTAATGAAATAAGATTTTAATTTTGTAATTAAAGATAAGGTTAGTGAGTTGACGAGGTGGAACGTGTGTTCGCATTCGAGAATAATAAATAGTTACAAATAATAACAGATGTTAAAATTTTCTCTATGAGTACGTACTCATTCATATATTTATTTACGGTAAATCAGACGTTTACGGTAAATGCGGTTCGGTTAAAATTGAGTTCAATATTTTTTTCAATTGGCTAAGTAAAGGTTTTTGAAGGTGTGAATATTATATTTTTTTCCGATAGCCGACGTCTTAAAGTTTAAGGAAATGCGGCTCTTTTATTTTTATTTCCTATTACTTATTAATAATATTTTTTTAAGTGAGCGAGTTGACATTTGTTCAGTTTAACGGCTGAATAGAGCCCAATGCTTTCGTCCATAATGAGTATAATGAATTAGAAAAAAAAGACAACTGTCAATGTCACTTGTGTCATTGTTGAAAAAAACCGTTTATTACTCTCGTTCTCTTGCAATTTGGTGTTATCGGTGTGATGTGATCTATGTAATAATTTTAACGACCCTAGCTGAAACAACGGACATCTGATTTTGCTACTTTTCTCCACGACTTCTGCTAATTATTTGAACAACGATTTGATCTACTTTCGACGACTTAGTACAAAACACTGAAGTTCATCTCTGTAATACTCCATTTCCCTTCGAGAGGTTCCAGGTTCTACTGGATCCATGGACATTATAGATACTGTACAGTCCAAAGGTTAGCAGAAGGGTGATCGTGAAGGCAATAAATTGTTGTCCTAAAAAGCAGCGCCAAGTCGTCGAAAGTAGATCAAATCGTTGTTCAAATAATTAGCAGAGGTCGTGGAGAAAAGTAGCAGAATCAGATGTCCGTTGTTTCAGCTAGGGTCGTTAAAATTATTGCATAGATCACATCACACCGATAACACCAAATTGCAAGAGAGAGTCTAATAAACCGTTTTTTTCAACAATGACACAAGTGACATTGACAGTTGTCTTTTTTTTTCTAATTCCTTATACTCATTACGGACGAAAGCATTGGGCTCTGTTCAGCCGTTAAACTGAACAAATGTCAACTCGTTCACTTAAAAAAATATTATTAATAAGTAATAGGAAATAAAAATAAAATAGCCACATTTGCTTGAACTTTAAGACGTCGGCTATCAGGAAAAAATATAATATTCACACCTTCAAAAAACTTTACTTAGCCAATTGATTCAATTTTTAGAAGTTGTGAGTACCTAGTACCTACTTCAGGTATTGCGTACGTTCGGTCAATTTTAAAGGCACTTTGCCTAAATATAGTGAATAATTTGAAATTTTAATTCTCAGTATATTAGTTTTCAGTGAGTTTTACACTGATTACATATCATGACTTTGGCTGGCTGTATGGGTCGAAGCGAAAGCGTAAAAGAGGAGGAATGAATGATGATTTGAGTGAAAGTGATTAGAGAAGATGTATGCTATTGTCGGAAATGAGATGATGAATGAAAATGTGATCAGTGAAGATGATGGATGCATTATGAGAAAAAGGATCGATACAGAGAGACAAAGGCTAGACTGTGATCGGACTAGTTCAGTCGGTATTTGCGCGGGGACAAGAAATGGGGTGGTTGGGGACAATTGTTCTGCAACGTCTTATCACGTAGGTTAGTAATCTTTATATAAGATTAGACCCATTTAACAAGGGTAGATTTTGCAGAGCAATACTACACAAGGTATGAAAACTATATCTAAACTCTACACACCTTGTCTTGGTTAAGATACATTCGATATAACACATTTGTTGAGGGGCCGTGATCGTCAAAGAGGCGAGGACCCTACGTTATATTTTGATGTCTTATCTGGTGTGTCTAAAAGACACAGTTTTAATAATGAAAAGCAAACATACTGTATAATTACAGTGTTTTTAATTAATCATTTTGCTTATGACAATTTATCAACCATTTTGGTTGTATTAACCACGAGTTTGGTGTTTATGTGTGTGAAACTTTGAGTTTGCTATTCAACAAAAAAAAAAATGAAGGCAAGCTTAAGGGTCGAGTGGTCTTATTCCATGTACGAGACATGCACCAAGAACACATGGCTGGGAATGGTAAAGTAGAGAGATGTGGTTCGAATTTTTGGCAATGGGGCTGAGAAATGAACGCTTCGTACCAATAAAAATTAAAGGTCTCTTTGCTTTGTTTGGGAAATTTTTGTGGTTTCACTAGTGTCAAGTACAATGTTTGACTATGGATCATTGGGTGAGGCAGAAGTAAGCTTGATGTATCCAGGGTGAAAGAACAAATTTGGACTATTAGGGTCTGCTGGCCTCACAACCCAGTATCTCTGACAAAGCTTGGTTTCTGGGGAAAAAGCTTTCAGGTTTCAATTGTCTTAATTCTGATGGGCCCATTTCAATGCTGCAGCATTCGCGGTCATTTATTATTGGAATACTCATTACGCATTTACGGGGGGAAAACTGCCGACGGATCTAGATTTTTCTTACAACCATAATAGAAAGGGATTTTATCAACGCGTCTAAGTTAGTAAATCGAAGTGTTTTTCATGAATCACAGCCGTGCATCATTAAAAAAACTTACGATTGGGGGCGGTTGTGACGGTACAGGTATCCTACCCATAATTCGGCTGCGAGATCCATTCAAAATACAAAAGAAAGCAAAATAAACATAATAATAACCTGACAAAATCCGGTGTTGTGTTTGTCACAATTTCACGTGATATTCCAATAAATACACTTTGGGTTCACTTGAATTCACTTTGTCACATTTATGGTTCCATTTATTATATTCATTATTCAATTTAGCCATCGAAATAATAAGAAATAAACTTATTATAGACAAACTTTAGTGTAAACATTGTTTTGACATTTCATAGCTTCAAAAACGTTTCGTTTAGTAATAAGTAGCTGTCATGCAAAAGAAGTTAATTTAGAAACCAAGTTTTACGAAAAAATCCTTACATTATATTTATATTTCACATTTAAATAAGTAAAACATGCCAATAATTGCAACATTAGTTAAAAAAGGAAAATTTAAATCATATTTAAAATCATCCATAAATTTGTAGATCCTTAAAATCATGTTATAAGAATCGCTGAACGAAATATGTTTTGGCTCCTAAATACTTCTAATCTCCTGGTAATGTTTCTGTCTAAACAACTACATCTAGGCAACGGATGAAAAATATTTGCGTCTCATGTTTGCGAGATATATTAATAGGATAGAAAGAGATGTCCGATGACGCGGAGTTTCGTCGTACATAAAAGATCCATTACATAAGATAACAAAATGGCCGACTAAAAAGGCGTTGCGATTGCGTAAAATTTTCACTCATTGGCTGAGACAATAAACAAGCATAAAAATTATTATAAAAAATATTAGACACGGGAATATGAGTCTTAATAAAAACATACCATGGATACATTTTGAATACAATCTAGTCAGACACCTGGATCGCGTTGGGCGGATCGATTATTGGAGTATGCTTGGCATGTAAATATAAACCTTCTTGCTTAAGCATTAAGAGTGATTTTGGGAAAATGCCAGTTTAATATAGACCTCCTTGAGGGCTATGATAGCCTAGTAGTTGCGTCAGGAGTTTTCTTGGATTTCTTGCAGCATTGTCGCAAGCAACACGAAGATTCCAATTTATTATGAAGATTTAGCGCTAATGTATAGAAATGGTCATTTTACTATGAAAGACCACAAATTCAGTACAAAAACCCCAAAATCGTATGAAATGGAGCAAAACTCGATCGGATGCCGCGGTCAGCGGAGATGGTATAAATAGGCCGGGTCCGGGCCCGGCGCATTCATTCAATCTGGGACACTCAGTGAGACTGGTCGTAACGAAAGAAAGAGCTCTGGTAAGTAAAGTTTCTCTAAATATTTTCTCTGGTTCAACTTTGCTAGGAGAAATCCCTGCGACTTTGGACTTGTAGGATAAGTCACTGTAAGCGAATGCAAGATTAATTTCTATGCGTTACGCCGGACTTTGACTCCTTTAGAGAATCTTTACTACAAGCATTTGATTTGTATTATTAAGGGGTATTTCCTTGTAGAATGAGTCTCTGTAAGCGAAATGCAAGATTAATTTCTATGCGTTACGCCGGACTTTGATTTTTACTACAAGCGTTTCATTTATATTATTAAGAGGTATTTCCTGGTGCACCGAAGTTCTGGGCTAGACTTAGCAATGTAATTGTTGAGTTAGGTTTTGGAATATGGTCTTTGTTTAACTTTACGGAGAGATCCTTTCCGTAGTTTTGAACTTGGATCAAGGTGACCAAGAAGTTTTCAGTTTATTAAGGGGAAGTTTGTTACGTAATTTGTTATTAAGAAACTTTTATTATCTATAAAACCAGAATCACTGTTCGCAAAGTACGCCACAAGTTTGTTTTCACTTGCTGTGTTAAGAAGACATTCTTGAGTCCAAGTTGACCAGATTTGGGGTGTCTGGCACCAATATAGCCTTTTTGTTGGCTGGTGAATTTCCCCCTGTGCTTCAGTTTGTTTCATGGCGAAAGTGGGGGTTTCTTAGTCAAACCATCCTGAGATCAGGACTCACGGAACCCATGCGATGCCTGAAGTATAGGTCCCTATTTATATATTTCCTAAAACCTATCCTCAGTCCTGTATTAACGGTAGAACTGGCCTATTAACCACTTCCGGCTTCGGCCGTGGTTGAGGGGGCTGATACATGACGCCTATAGGTTGAAACCATCAGTTTTCGCGGACTGAACGTTATTTTACTTAGGGAACACGATTAAAGTAAATGTCACAAGTCGCTGGTAAGTATGACTTGTGTAGTTTTGTGTAAATTAGGGAAGGGGATGTTAGAGTAACTTCGCACACACCGTTAGGGGTCGATTTTAGAATCTAGGTGGGGTTCAGTTAAGAATTTTATTGTGAAGAAATCATTGACAAGCAGAGCAGATCAATGGTATCTTTAGAAAGGTTTAAAACTCGGTTTGATATTACTCTCTTTTAGAATCATGAAATTAGTGTTTCATTGTCCATCCAAATATAAACATTGATGGACATAAATTACAGAATTTAGGAAGAAATATCAACAGGATCGTTTCAGTTCTTATTTTTAGGCTCTAAAATCATTCGCGCTCTAATTGTAACAAAATACTTATAAAATGGGATAAAATATAAAATAAAGGGAATATTATGATTAACGGTTTACGATTGCTAAATCAAAATGCCTAACTTATAGTATATTCAACCATTTATTGTTAGAACAATCATTATTTGAATTCCTGAGTTAATGGTGTAGCAACGAGGTGTTTGATATTGCAACAAGGTTGTACAATTATTATTACATATATTCACGTTTTGAACAAGCTGTTCTAGAATAAAAGAATGGTGGAGTTCATAGGGCTCAGGACAGGCAAGAGCAGTTCCTGAGATATGAGCAAAAAGATGTTCAGAATCCTCTTTTGTTTAAGTTATGAGTAGAAAAATGCTCGGAACTTAGCTATTAAACTTTGAAAGGTTGATTGTTTGCAATTGAATTAAGGCACTTCGTATTTACATTAACAAACTCAGAAATAACGCATTAAACTTACAGAATTGGGTAATGGGTCGTATGTTTCGTTCTATAAGAAAACAAAAGTAGGTAGGATCACATGATAGATACTTAACGTTTCTTTATCTATCACAGGCTGTGACTAGGTAGTGAAGCGTTACTAAAGCCTTTCGCAGAGTCTTACAACTCGTTAGGGATAGGCAGGACTGTAGGAAGCCCCATTGAAAAAGAATAATATATAATAAACTGATGGGTTTAGATAGGATCTCTCAGACTGCATCCAGTGGAGGAAGAGTTTAGTAGCTGAAGCCAGAGTGGTATCTGTTAGGTATTAAAGACAAATTTTCAGTGAATAGGACGTTTCGGGATTAGCCCAGTAATAAAGCTCTTTCTCCATAATCGAGAGACTAATAGGGGTGGCAGAGTATTACCTTTTAATAAATTATATTTATGTACATAATATATATTAATCACATATACTAAAAATACTACCCTTTTGACATATGAAAATCATAAGTTTGTAAATTCCATATTAAGAATACTCACCTTAAAATCTCTAACCTTCTCTCAATTTAGTAAAGGTTCAATATTAATACTTGATTACCATATCGATTAACGTTAAAGATTATATTTATCTATTTTATCCACCAAAATATTCAATTGTCTAAGAAAATTATTATATCACTAATATCTTGCTAAATCTGTTTAAATAACCTTGTTAAACATCCTTTAAATCAATGGTAATAAATATATTATATACTTCTATTTACCGTCATCATCATTATCTATCTCATATACTACTAAGTTTGCCAAATAATACCATCTTTCAAGTAAATTGTTATCAAAAGAAATCAATCTCTAAATTGTATTAATCATTCTCACTAATTAATATTTCTCAATGACTTAATCAAATAAATAAATATATACATTCACTAATGGTTAGGTATTCAAATAATAGTAATATAAATAAGTTTTGGAATCAGAAACATAGCTTGTCACACTTTAAAGAACTAAGGTTATCTGCGTCACAAACTAGAGTCCACCACTAGACGAATCACAAGGCCAATTAAATAAGTTAAGGTTAAGTTAATGTTAAGGGGTAATTTAGTTAAAATTAGTTTTAATAGGTGGGAGTTACAGTGTACAGAAGTTGCAGGGGTCCCCGCACTAGGCAAGGCCTGTATCGCGGGAGACCAGTTTTAACAGTGGTGTCATGCCTTAAACTAAATGTGAACAGAAGAATAGGAAATTTAGGGTTTTAATTTAAACTTAGCAACGCTTATAATAAAACCTATAATAAAACTGCGGACAACACTCGTATTTTAGTCACTATTTCACAATTTTACAAAAAGTGCCTCAGTTTCTTCATACGACAGCGAAGAAAGCCACATAAATAAGAGTTTTTTAACATTGCTGAGAGAGTTATTTGCAACGGTATTGAGACGACTTAATACAGTATTATAAATTGAGGAGCCAGGGACATCACCAAAACGTCTACCAGAAGCAGTGTTAACCCTAGGAACAGGCAGTTTGAAGACACGTTTGGTACGCAGAAAAGAGTAGTTTTGCGAAGATATTGCAGCTTTGTGAACCGCAACGCAGACCTTATGGATATAGAGCTGACGGACTGATAAGACCTGAGCCTCAGAGTAAAGTTTGACTGTTGGGTATCTAAAGGGCTTATGAAGCATTACTTTTAGAACCGAGCGTTGAGCTCTTTCAGCAATTAAGATGGAAGTCTTGCAGCAGAACCCCACACTGCAATGCCGTACGTAATGATTGCCTGGCACAGCGATATGTAGGTATATTGTTTTAAGGAGAGTAACGTCAGCAGTAGAGCATGGAATATCGGAGCCTTTTTGCAATACCGGTATTTTTTCGATATTGAAATTTCTAGTACCGGTTTTTCGATAATTTCGATATTTTCGATATTTTTTCGATATTGGAGGAGAAAAAGTAAATAACTTTAAAAAAAACCAGCATATTCATATAAAATTTACATTTATTATGATGGGTTACTTATATAACTTATATACACGAACACACGTTATACAATTCAATCGTTGTTCAACTTAATTTTCAAATTAACTAATAAATTAATAAATCATAATTCAATGCTAAAAAAGTTAAGTATATAAAACAAAAAGTCAAAGCAGTATTTACATGTAATACTGCTATATTTATTTGACGACACCATCCTTCAGTTCAAGCTGGTTTCCGCTCTGCATTTTCCACTACCGACACATCTTCACATACTCGACCAGATCATTCAATATAAGCTAATAATATAAGCTTTAAAGTTGGACTAAGGTGATGACCAACAGCACGAAACGTAGGGTCGATGTAGACGAGTATACTATACACCTCCTCCTCGAGTTGGTGTCCTCATTACTGAGGGTCGTGATTCCCCCGTTGCTGGGTTATCATGCGTCTGACAGTATTTCGCCACTTTATTCTGTTCTTGGCTGCATGGAGAGCGTTGAGAAGGTTGGTGTCCAGCGTTGAGCGGATCTGGTCAGACCATCTCAGTGGTGATTGGCCCCTGGGGCGCTTCCCGTCGACCTTTCCAGTAACCATGAGCTGTTCCAGGTTATGCCCATCTTTTCTGGCAATATGACCGAAAAATTCCAATGTTATTCGCAGACATATGGTGGAGAGACGGGTCTTTATTTGCAGTTCGCGAAGAATCGACTCGTTGGTGCGGAATGCTGTCCACGGAATCTGCAACATTTTTCTCCAGCACCACATCTCGAAGGCATCAACTCGATTCCTATCTGCTTTCTTCAGCGTCCATTTTTCCGTTCCGTAACCGAATATGGAGAAGACGAGGGTGTTCACCAGGTTGACCTTAGACCTGCGTCTGATATTACGGTCCTTCCATATTTTATGGAGCTGCGACATCGCCGCTTTAGCCATCTCTATCCGTCTCCTTATTTCTTTTTCACACGAGCCAGAATCGCTAATGTTTGGGAGCTAATAAAATGAAATCTTTCACTGTTTCGAGACCGAGAGCACCGAGGAATTGAAGCTTGCGTGCTAGCAAGCTACCACCATCAGCTTGGTTTTAGCGTGGTTTATTTCGAGTCCCAACTCCAAACTAATCGTCTCCATCCTACGCAGGAGTGTATGCATTTCGGCTTCGGTGGTAGCTAGGAGCGTTGTGTCGTCTGCATAACGAATGTTGGTCAACTTGGTGCCGCCTATCGAGACTATTATACACAGTATACACTATACACTATATTAACGAGCATATATTATTGCGCCAGCTAGTCTCTTTTAGCAGCAGGCAAGACTAAGAAGTCGAACGATGGGTCGATAACGCCTGAAAAAGCTACTGGTCCATGAAAGAGCTAATTAAGGGTAACCTTCCATTGTCACTAAACCGAAAACTCGTCGACAAGTGTATTCTGCATGTCCTAACCTACGGTGCAAAAACATACTCGCTCACAGAGATTCAGAAGTCCAAATTGAAGTCTTGCTAGCGGGCTATGGAGCGCAGCATTTTAGGTATCAAGAGAACCGATCGCATTCTCCACTCAAAAACCCGCATTGCTGACGTTGGCGAAAAAGTTGCTAGGCTCAAATGGGAGTGGGCAGGCCACGTCTAACGCATGAATCCGGACAGGTGGGCTACTTGGGCAAGTATTGCCACCAAGTGGATCCCGCAAAATAAACGTGGACGGGCAGGCCTAGACGGAGATGGCGGGACGACATGGATACATTTTGTAAGAACTGGCCAGGGGAAGCACAAAATCGGGAGCGGTGGAGATCAAGGGGACAGGTATTTCGGTCTTTGCCCAGCAGTAGGACACATAAAGTGACACTAAGAAAAAAAACAAATCAGTAACACTTAAGAGTCCACATGATTGAGCAAAAGAGAGCGGGATAGATCTAATTGCAGAATCAAGTGTAAAATTTAAAGGCGATAGTATGCGGGCGCGGAAAAATAAACCGCGTAATCAGCATAATTGCTGTTTACAACTAAATAACATTTTTTGTACATAATTTTTTTTACCAGATTTAGGATTTACTATTTAACTAAGAATCATTTCGGCGTTCTTATCGAGGCTTTGGTTAAAATCATGTTTTCATGTTTACCAGTTTGAAGGAAATATGTTGAAATTGTATGTACCTATGTGAATATCAGATACCTAGTTGTATATATTGAGATGTAGATGTCTGAATAATAACAATTTTACCACTGTGGCCTTTTAAAAACGTATTTTTTTAAGCATAATGTTAATATCGAAAATATCGAAAATACCGGTATTTGAGAAATTCAATACCGGTAAAAAAATATCGGAAAATAGTCCGATATTATCGAAATTTCGATATTATCGAAAACCGGTATCCATGCTCTAGTCAGCAGACTGACGGAGTTTTTTAAACAAATATATGGTTTTCCTTATTCTTTTAGATACGATCAGATAGATACAAATATATACTTATGTGATTGTTTTAATAAAAGGTACCACGTTTTTGATTGCTGATAAGGCGCTAATGTCATAAAGATTTGTTTACAAATGAACCTTATCAACAAGCGGCGAAGTGGCACCTACTAAAAACAAGCACATGTAGGTAGGTACCTACTATTTAGAGCAATTCAAAAGTCAGAAATAAGAATCAGCGTTTCACATTTCAACAACACTGTCTGAACAGTAGGTACTTACATAATGTATTCTGTATAAATAAGTTAGGTCGTAGTTGTCGAAAGCGGAATCGTCCGCCGCGCGCCGCGATTCATGTGTTGGCGGGCTCGCTCACGACTTGTTTGGGGAACAAATTCCGAGAACCACGTTAAATGCCAGTGGGAAGCGATTTGCTGCACGTGTGATCTATCACACTGACCTCTGTCCTGAACAGATTACACTAGTTTTCGTGACATGGCCAGCATATGTCACTTTAGTATTAAGTTACACATACATAAGTAGGTATGTACGAGTAGTTACTTTAAATACTTACTATTATGTTGGAGAACTCTATCAAACTGACCTTTGTCCAGCGTGCGTGGCCAATATGCCAATCGTTAACGCTCAGCATGCCTACTACGAACATCGAAAATTGGCATTGACGGGAAAACCTCCTTGTCACTATGTATGCTTAAATCTTCAAAACTACGCAACGGATTTTGATGCGGTTTTTTTAAATATGTAGATAGAGTGATTCAAGGGGAAGGTTTATATGTATAGGTAATAATAACCCGTGCGAAGCCGGGGCGGGTCGCTAGTAAAATATAAGTTACGAATTGCTGCAATTTTATGTTGGAGAGAAATAAATGGTCATAATACTCGTTGCAAAAATTGGCGACGTTCTCAACACAGTCATTTTGGCCGAAAACGGCTAGAAATAAACGTATATTGATGATTGAGTCGCAAAAGTTGAAAGACATTTATTTGTGTGTTTATCACGAATATTTGTTCCTGAGTTATGGACGTTTTCTATATAAGTAGGTATATATGTATGTATTTTTCTATATAAGTATATATGTATATCGTTGTTTAGTACCCGTGGTACAAGCTTCGCTTAGTTTGGGAGTTTTGGGACTAGGACGATCTGTTTATTTAAATATTATCGGTTTAAAGGATGGTTCACACAAATCCGATTCGATCCGACACTGACAGATCGTCCGGATTGATCGGATCGGATCGGTGTGAGTCATCCTTAAGGGTGTATTTTGTATCATTCTCTAATCAAGGAAATTAGGAAAAACACAAAAATATGTACAAAACAGATAGGCCCATTCTCCATACTAAAATAACGTGTCATTTTTTTTTCTTAGTTTCTTAATCAAAATAGATAACGCATACAATAAGCTTCCAAATTTACGAGGTAACCAGAGAATGATAAACTTTTTAATTAAAGCATTCGCCAGCTTCCGTCGTGAACAATGGAACATACTTTTGGTGCACTAATTAAAAAACAATTTTACTCGTAAGTGCATGTCTTAACGCATTAATTAAATTAAGTGCAAATGCATTTAAGTGCATACATTAAATGCATGCAATATAAATGCCATGACCATAGAGGTCTGATTTAACGCTAATGGTTAAAGAGTAAGTAACAAAGTGAGCAAAAGAGAAGCCATCTTTAATATGAATATTTCACAAGTGCGATAGAAACACACAACTGAAAAAACACGACCGGCTAGACGCATGACTCATGAATAAGGGACACGGACTGTTCCGAAACATGCCGAGCTATTTTCGACTTTATTGACGTGAGTAACCCGCTATAAGAATTTTAATATGTCTGATACTCACGGGAGTTTTCTAAGTTAACCAACTCACAACTAACCCGGAGTAAAGCGTTTTTAAGTATGAAATTTGAAAGCTAGCTCCGTTGCCGCAAGTAGCCCTAAGTCGTGGAAAAAAAAAACAAACGAGATATGTAAGTAGGTAATATGATTTGTAACATGATCGAATTATATCAAAGCAGCTTGCTTTTTCAACGCAGGTAAAGAGGACTTAAAACAGATTTAGGTTGGTAGATACATGTCAAATGCTATACTATATACCTTAAAGTGCGAAAACGATAACTTTTACTAGAAACCTGTTGCGAACCCAGGCTTTCTACCGTTTCTGGTTTATTTACTACTAATGATCTGGGAACCGATAGTCCGATATGCATGTAGCCGTGATGGATTCCGGCTTTTACTGCTCAGTAAAGTTAATTAAAGCTTAAGTGGAAGCTAATTAGAAGATAAAAATACTAGCAACTTAGATTCTTGACGAAAAAAGTGACCATGCTAGTTATTAAAAACCGGCCAAGTGCGAGTCGGGCTCGCGCACAAAGGGTTCCGTAGCAGCAAATATAATAAACTTATTATGTCAATTTATACACCTGGTGAATGGAGCCTAAACTCTCCCGATATTTTGCCTTGTACTTTTATGTATGAATATTAATTTTAACTTAACCAAAATTACAGTTAAATCAACCTATCTCAAAAACTATAAGAGATACTTTGATCAAACCAAAAATCGTTGAAAGAGTTAATTAGCATGCATCACCTCTATTTTTTTTAGAATTTTATACCCCGTAGTTATAAAAATAGAGGGGGGGGGACATACTTTTTACGACTTTGAGAGCTGATATCTCAAAAACCGTTCACTTTAAGAAAAATGTTTTTTAGAAAACTTTATATCATTTTAAAAGACCTTTCCATTGATACCCCACACGGGTATGTACATCGAAAAAAAAATTTTCATCCCTCAGTTACATGTATGGGGGGCCCCACCCCCAATTCTTTTTTTTACTATTTAGTGTCATAATTTTGTAGCGGTTCATACAACACATATTCCCATCAAATTTCATCACTGTAGTACTTATAGTTTCCGAGTAAATCGGCTGTGACAGACGGACAGACGGACAGACGGACAGACGGACAGACGGACATGACGAAACTATAAGGGTTCCGTTTTTGCCATTTTGGCTACGGAACCCTAAAAAGGCTGTGCAATGCGCGTGTCACATGCCTGGAATGTATGGCAATTATAAGCGACAGTGACTGCCAATGACGTTATTACATTTTTAGATTCATCGGAAACCGATTACTTTCTATCGGATCGGATGAGGAACGAAAAATGTTATAGCTAAGCCCTGGGGAGTTACCACGATCGCCTACGAACGTCATGGTAAGGGCCCGGTTAGTTGTACTAGGCAGCGACTCAATTTAGGTCCTAAACTGAATCGCGTTAGGCGTTCGTGGTAAACCCCCTGTGTGTACATGTGTGTGACGTTTTCACGCTAAATACCTACCTGATTGACGATTGTCGATAACGTGCTACTTACATGAAGATTCATTTCGAAATTAACCTTTTTATCAACTACCAATAATGTGGTGTTGCCTGAAAACGTCATAAATTCAATTTTTATTGTTGGTGACCTTCTAGAACAGGAATGTATTTAATAGCATATTGACGTAACGTGACCTCATTTCACTTATTAGTTTTATATGTCCCCATGAGTATCATAATTTGCAGAAGGTCCTGAGTATAGGAGCATAATAATGTATTAAGGTCGCATGATAAACTTATACAGGACGATCACAAGCAAAAATTTTAAATAAATAACTAATTAAGAATATAAGAATGTATAAATAGATGGTATACCTTGTGATTTGTATATTGATGTCTAGACATGTAAGCAAAGCAAGTATGTGAATGAAAAAATAAACACGACATACTATGTTCATACAAAATTGAGTTTCGCCAAAATGAACCACTTCAACAAAGTTTAAACAAACAATCGCCAACGAGAAACGTGACTTTGTATGGACACTGTGATCTAGATATTCTAAAATTTTGCTGTGGAAGTGTGGTTAAGGTTATACTACTTAGTACTAAGCTTACAAACAAGACCGATAGTTTCGTGAATACAGTACGTCGACAGTCAAGTCTTACGTCACGCTGCGTGATGGAGCCCTGGGCACTCGTTACCCTTTTAGTGCTTCATAATTTCCATTAATATTTCAGGGACAGTTTTGTTTATCAAGTTTATATTAGGGACTCTTGCTCGTTTGTGGGGAAATGCCAAGGTAAGCTTAATATTCAGGGCAAAACAGAAACAGGCACAATTGCACCCGAAATGTATACAACATTTGCTAGTCTAATATGGTTATGGGTTATCACTACGGCTGTCACGCTCTAACAAGATTGTAAGAGCGAAAGTGAGTCGTGGTGACTCGTGGTGATAGCCGATAAAATGGCAACCATGCTACTAGCCTTTTTCAAGTGTCATCTTTAGTTTCGGACACACCTAAACAAGAATGTTGCTATTAATTGTTTAAAAATTAAAGTAAAAAAAAAAGTAAAATTTCTCATATAAGTGAATATGTATGTATTCTTATGAGGAAATAAAGATCTTTGAACCTTTGAACCTAAAATTTCAATGTCCAGACAAATAAAATTCTCTTAAACATAAAAAATATACACATTAAAATAAAATAGGTACTTACATAATTCATTTTTATAATAAAACTATTTACCTAATATTGAATATAAACACCGCTGTTATCGATGCGTACTGTAAATTATGTGTTGTTTACTACTTTATTACATGAACCCGAGGAAACCGGACTAATCCCGATAAGGCATAGTTTACCCTCTGGGTTGGAAGATCAGATAGCAGTCGATTTCGTAAAACTAGCGCCTACGCCAAACCTTGGGTTTAGTTGCGAAAGCGGACCCCAGGCTCCCTGAGCCGTGGCATAAGCCGGGAAAACGCTAAGAAGAAAAACAACTTTATAACATGTTTTAAGATCATAAAATGAAATAATGTTTATGAGTTAAAATGAATGATAAAATAAGTTGGTATATTAACTATTATCAGTCATAGGAACTGCAAGTTGAATAAGTTCTGCGTACAAAATAATTATGAAATAATGAATAATGTTCTCATATAGATATATCATCGAATTTTAGTGTAAATAAATTGAAATTAAACACTTTAGAACGGATTAATCGCGTTTATTAACACCATGATCCTACGTTTCGAGCCCTTTACAGCACTCGTTTTCACAGGGTTAAGATGATGACTGAGAGAATGCGAATTCTCCCCGTCAAAACCCGTAAATAAATTATTTTGAAAATAAACTGTCTTTATCCCGAACCCTACATAATACTTACTTATATATTAAGATATCTGTTTTCTTTCATAAATCAACCATCAACCATCTGAAACTAAGCAAATCCTGTACCAAAACGGTAACTCTATTATAATCCGCTTTACCCGGACACAAGATTCCCAGGAAAACCATTTCATACAAGCACACGAGACGAGAAGAATTCGGCGGTACAACCGTTACACATCCCCACCCTACCTAATATTGCCGGCCGTCTCACCCGAAAGAACTGAAATATGATAAATGAAAGGGATGGGACGAGGGATTTTAGGGGTTCCCCGTTTCAGACGTGAGGGCCTAGTGCCCTTGCCGGCATTTGGGTCAGCGGGCCACTGCATCCCCGAGATGGCACGACCTGACCTACTTTTGAGGTACGCAAATAGGTTGTGTTTATTTCTTTCTCAGAAGCTTGCTCTAATAGGTATACTGTAATGTTATTGGAGACAATCTTTTACTCAGCGATCTAACCTCAAAGTCTTCAAACTAAGTAAATGTTGCACTACATATATGGAATATGGATACTAGAGATGAGGTTATATATACTCGTATGTATAGAGGGTATTCGGAATTCCAGTATGAATCTTCGTGATTACAAATACAAATAAATACCCTTGCCGAACTCAGGATGTCAGCTTCGTAGGCGGGGTCAGTACCAACTGCGATTAACAGTCCGATAAGTACAAACGGGATCCTGCCTTTTCGACGAATTTCATTATGCAAACAACACTTGCCAACCAACTTTTCGCCGATAATTCACTTGGAATATCAACGTTTATCAAATTATTATGTGCCAACTTACATTTGGTCGAATGTTCATTTGCCAACTTAGTAGATTAGGTTAGAGTTGGGTTGGAATATTATATTCCGCGAAAGATATGGTTGCGAAATGATTAGTTGGGAAACGAATATTTGGCAAACATGTGTTTTGAGATAAATTGTTTAGCAAATGAAAATTTCGCAAAAATCTTAAAGTAAAATACATGCATAATTAAATATTCCCCCGCGGTTCGCTGTATTGCAATACTTACTATTACGTTGGGCGAGGAAGCAGGCTTGGTTGCCCGCGCCGGTAGGAGCGGTGGAGGTGGAAAATGAAGTCTCTTGGCTCCGGGAGGCCATGACGCAAACTTGCGATGCGGCGATGCCTCGTTCAAAGCACATAACACCAAAAAGGCGCGTGTACTGGTGGACTGAAGAGTTGGCACAGATGCGAAATGACTGTGTCAGTGCACGGCGCCGGTACCTGCGTCTCAGGAGGCGTAGGCGAAGAGATGAGAACGAGGAGCGCCGTCAGTACGACACATACAGGGAGGCAAGAGTGGGGCTTTCGGTCGCCATCGGGAAGGCAATTGAGGCGAGTCGTGCCAAATTCCTGGAGACCCTCAATTCCGACCCATGGGGAAGACCCTACAAACTGGTTACGAACAAACTGCGGCCATGGGCTCCCCCGTTGACGCAGACGCTTGAGCCGGAACTCGTCGCTCGCGTGGTCTCGGCGCTGTTCCCTGAAAGGGAACCCCACGAGCCGCCTCCTATGGCACCGCCAGAGGTGAGGCCCATAGAGGAAGAAGTCATCCCACCAATACTCCCTCCCGAACTAGGTGCGGCGGTCATCCGACTTCGTGGGAAGAACACGGCCCCCGGGCCCGACGGTATTCCGGGCCGTGCCTGGGTTTTAGCCTTGGGTGCCTTAGAGGCGAGGGTACTGCGGGTCCTAAACGCCTGTCTGGAGCAGGGTCGTTTCCCAAAAGAGTGGAAATCTGGGAAGCTGGTCCTGTTAAAAAAGGAGGGGCGACCAGCTGATTCTCCTTCCGGTTACCGACCCATTGTACTACTTGATGAGGTGGGCAAGCTGTTCGAACGCGTGATTGCTGCCCGCCTCATCAAACACATGGAGAGCAAAGGACCAAATCTGGCCGACTCGCAGTTTGGATTTCGCAGGGGGCGCTCCACCGTCGACGCGATACAGGAGGTGAAAACGCTAGCAAAGGAGGCCGTGTCCCAGGGTAAAGTAGTCATGGCAGTCTCATTAGACATTGCCAATGCTTTCAACACGCTCCCCTGGGACACAATAAAAGAGGCGCTACGGTATCACCAGGTTCCCCTCCACCTGTACAAAATCATCGAGGCCTACCTCACAGAGAGATTCATTACCTGGCCTGCAAAACAGGAATGGGGCAGAAGGGAGATGACGTGTGGGGTTCCACAGGGGTCGGTTCTAGGGCCACTCCTGTGGAACATAGGCTATAACTGGGTCCTAAGGGGGGAAAACTTCCGTGGAGTCTCCGTCATATGCTACGCAGACGACACGCTCGTGACGGCCAAGGGACCCAGTTACCGCGACGCGGCCGTGCTGACAACAGCGGCAGTTGCCCACTGCGTGAACAGAATTCGTCGCCTGGGCTTGGATGTAGCGCTTACGAAGTCGGAAGCCATCTGCTTTTATGGGCCAAGAAGAGCGCCTCCTGCGGGCGCAGAGATAGTGGTGGGGGGAGTTCCTATTGCTGTCAAGCCAACACTTCTCTACCTTGGTGTCACGCTTGACAGCAAGTGGAACTTCAGAGCGCACTTTGAGCGTCTGGCGCCCAGGTTGATGCGAGCGGCTTCGGCTTTTGGGCGTATACTCCCAAACCTGGGGGGGCCAAAGGCATCATGTCGCCGCCTGTACACGGGGGTCCTGCGCTCTATGGCTCTCTACGGCAACCCAGTGTGGGCTGACGCCCTCTGCGAACGAACTATATCGCAGCTGCGGCGACCGCAGAGAGTGATGGCCCAGCGAGTGATCAGAGGGTATCGGACCATAGGTGCTGACGCAGCATGCGCAATGGCTGGAACCCTACCCTGGGATCTGGACGCGAAGGTCATGGCTTCCGTTTTCGCGTGGCGCAAGGAAGCTATTGCTCGCGACTTCTGGCCGACGCCCCTGGAGATTAGAGCGCAGCGCGAGGAGATACATCGGGAAGCAGTGGAGTTGTGGTCGACCAGGCTTGAACACCCTAGCGCAGGAGTCCGCACCATTGAGGCGATACGGCCAGTACTCCAAAAATGGCTGGACCGTGAACACGGCGTGCTTACCTTCCGGCTAGTACAGGTGCTCTCGGGCCATGGCTGTTTTGGCTCGTACCTGTACAAAGTGGCTAGAAGGGAGCCCACTCCACAGTGCCACGAGTGTGGGTCTAACGAAGACTCGGCGCAGCATACGTTGGAGGTGTGCCCCGCATGGAACGAAGAGCGTCGGTCACTGACCGCAACGGTGGGCCAAGACCTTTCGCTGCCGGCCATAGTGCACAGCATGGTCAGCGATGACAGATCGTGGAAGGCCGTCCTTGCCTTTTGCGAGGCGGTGATGGCCAAGAAGGAACTGGCCGAGCGCGAAAGAGAGGTGGACCCGGCCTCTCAGCCTCTGCGCCGTAAGAGAGTTGGGCGTCGTCGGCTGGCGGGTGATCGCCGACTGCCCCCCTAAGGGCTCCTGCGGGTGACAGCCTTGGGGACGTCTGTCACCTGCATCTTGGTCCCTGCGCAGGCGGGTGCATTTCAGAAGTGCAAAGCACCCTGTAAAGAAGTCCGGGAGAACCATCCATCTCCTTGGAGCACGAGTCCGGAAGGCGGACGGCCGCTGACGGGGTTACGGAAGAATACCAGATACCCACGACCTCGTCGAACAGCAGTCGAGGCGGCAACGGAGGGGTTTTAGTGGGTAAACCGTGGGTCCCATCAGCCCAACACGGGAGTCCCACATAACCACCTGGGTCCGTCCTCTTGCCCAGGTGGTATGCGTAACGCATTTCCCCTCCTTAAAAAAAAAAAAAAAAAAAAAAAAAAAGGAAGCTGCCAGCTTAGCGTACACAAGCCTCTTTGAGATATCCTTAAAGAGGGCGTGGGCGCTCGAGCCCCGGCCTCAGCACCTCAAATCAAAAATATGTATTATATTGAATAATTTATTGAAATCTAGTTTGGGTGCCGTCCAGCATGGGGCCCATAGCCCAATCAACCCACCTCGAGCTCGAGAGGACGTTTGTGCCAAGTAAAAAAACGTAAAAAAGGCCGGATATTAATACGGCACTAATTTTTAAGCATGATGAAATAACTCAAATAACTAATTAAGAAGTACAAATTACATATCTTCAATGAAATATGAATAAGGCGATATAGCCTTTGTCACAGAACCTATAATGATTACCTATAATGATGATAGTTAAACTTATGTTGTAATTGACATTTAATAATTTTTTCAGGCAACAGTATTCACAATTCTGGTTCACCCTGTGTCGTAAACTAGTTGAATCACCTGTAGATACATTCGAACTTGCTATTTGTAGTTAATTTGATTTAATTTTGTTATCATTCGCCCGTGTATCTCACTCAAGCCAGTATGCATATACCCAGCCAAGCCAGTATAGAAAAACTAATTTTATTTTAATGCCTACAGTGTTTAGAAAAAAGTAATGTAGACATGATAAAGCAAATCAAGACATAGAGTTATTTGTTTAAAATACATTAGCATTTAATAATAAAAAAATTGGAAATACATTCATCACCTAGCTCATATTAATGTAGGTTTATACTTGGAGACGGAAGCTACATAGAGCCTACTGATATTGATCGAAAGCCGGGCCCAGCCAAAAAGGCATCTATTTCCATGATGCTAAAATTACAACGTGGCTTTTTAACCTCAACCCCTGTCAGCTTTTTCTAAAATTGGCTGCTACATTAATTGATATTGGCAATGGCTATTTTCGACGAAACGTTATTTCAGCTGTAACTAAGCCAATGCTTTGTTTGGTGTTTTTATTGAACACTTTTATTATCTGGTAATCCAAATTAATTTGGATTACATTGGTAATGTTTTACATTTTGCAGCTTGTATTATCCTCGTGATGGTATGCATCACACTCTGAAACAAATTTTGTTCGCCTTCTTGCAATGAGGCCTTCGTAACGCTCAAAATTGCACTTATTGAAGCACTCGTTACGCTTGTAGATTAATTTTGGAATATTTCGCGTGCTCAGGTCCCAATATTTATTTATTTAAACTTTATTGCACAAAATACAAAAACAAATGTACAAATGGCGGACTTAATGCCCAATGGCATTCTCTACCAGTCAACCATAAGGCCAAACAGAGACTTGAATAAAATGGTGCAAAGGGAGAATTAAGGTAATAATATCGAAATAATTGCAAAGCGAACTGAAGAACATTATATATATTATTATATATAATACACAGATAAAATAATATAATATACTACTACATATTTCCAACATGCACACTATACAATAATGATGGACACTATGGAAACTCTTCTTTCAGCAGGTGCTTACGCAGCATCCGCTTGAACGCACTCTTACTTGAGTTCTCAATAACACTGCGAGAGTTAACCATCTTAGCTCCCATGCTTTAATTTTTTGCCCGCGGCTTCGCTCGCGTTAGAAAAAGACAAAAAGTAGACTATGTCACTCTCCATCCCTTCAACTATCTCTACTTAGTAAATGTAGCTATAATTCATTGACTAACAAAACGACAAACAAAAAACAGTGAAAATGTTCGTTTCACAAATTCCTCATAAATTTGTGAAACGTAATGTTGCGTTCCATGCTTTTCCCGCTTTGTAGCAAAAATGACGCGTCAAAAGGTGACGAATACGTCTCGTGATTAGCGCTGAATGGGGTTATGTGCACCTTGCACCCTAAAACGCCGGACTGATTGAAGTTACAGTCTAACGTACAATAATAGGTACCTACACTTCATGAACAAAAAATACAAATTGACTTGATCTATAAATAGCAACTTTTTGTATCTATGACTTTTTGTGTCCGTATGACTGAATCAAGTTGTTTCTTAAAATAGGATCTAAAAAACATACATAATAATAGGCTCCGACTATATTATATGTTCTCAGTTCCTTAAAATGATTACACAAATGTGATAATAAGCAAGGATTGCTTCTGCGGGCTTTTAAAGAAATAGTTCTTACTTCTTAGTAAACAATTTGACTTGGGATAGAAATGCGGCCAAGTAGACTAGTCTCGTTATTTAATGTTATGCATTGTGCAATGTTATGTCAAATTTTTTATTGTTTTTACCATAAACTTTCTTAGCATTGTCAATCATGCGCAACTTTGTCGAATTTAGCCTTGGCTGGGTGAGTCATGATAGAAAAATGACTAGTATAAGCGATTACAAGACTTACTCGTAGTTATAGTTAGACACTGTTACTGTTAAAGGAAAAAATACCAAGATTTACGAGTACAATATTACCAGGTTGTATAATAGTTATGATTCTGGCGTGGGTAAAAAAATTCAACTATGACAAACAGCAAGCAGTTTTTTTATTAATAAGTAAGAATATAAAATATAGCTATCACATATAATAATAAAACTTTTAAAGGAAACTTAGATTTTTTGCTGCGTGGGTAGGTATTTTATGGGAAATACGTGGCATGCGTTTTATGTTGTAAAATTATGAAGCACTAACGCATGTCCACCGCAATACCTTATGTAAAGATAGCGGTTAACATTCTCAATACAATAAATTAATTTATCAAAATATTATCGTATTTATTTGATTTGACATTTGCAATTACGTCAACGCTCGGAAATAAGCGCACAAGTGCACAGAGTTTTCCTGACGACGATTCCTTGATCTAGCTAGGGCTGCCTTATTACCTGTGGTGACAAGTATTTCAGTACTTGGAATTCTCTATGCCAGTACTCATTTTCAATACGTTTTACATGGTTTACTTCTTTTTTCCATTCGTTTTCAGTGATCGAAGCTAATGACTCTAATGTTATTAGCTTCAATCTCATTTTCACGCTGTTGCACATTTTTTTGTGCCACTCTCTGCTTGAATAAATGACATATTTACTAAATTGGATTCAAGTCGCAGTTATACGGTGTTAGTTAGACGGCAAGCGAAGTACCTCATGACCGCGTGTTTTAATAGGTCACCTTTAGGCGGGCGATTTTTTTTGTATTATTCGGTACAATTCGGGAACCGTCTGGTGCGGTGAATATTCAATATTTAAATTATAAAAAAAACTATTTTGTTGGTTATGGTTAGTAGCTCCACATATTTCCTTTTTGGCAGATTTTAAGAAACAACACATGCGCGTACGCATCTCTTATCTTGACATTTGCGTGATTAGGTACGTTTGGAATGAGAACAATCGTGAAATCGTGCGCATTTAATTTAACAGGATTACACTATACGTACAGACTATAGTTAAGTTACATAAACAGGAACACGGTATTCTGACATTATTTATAATTTTGGATGTAACATAATATTGTAATAACCTAATAATGCTAGGTACCTAAGTGCCCTCGTCCTTGTTAAATTTTCACCCCTATTTTACAAAACCTGAAATAGGAACTGTATCCGAAAAATTGCGTATTACGTTTTTCAAATATTTTTCTTAATCTTAAAATCTACTTAAAAATCATGATTTTAATTTAAACAATGCTGTAGAAAAACATATTTTCTATGTACGTAGTTTTGTAGTTAGTTTTGCTTTACTTTTTCCGCAACTTGACATCCATTGTGCCTTTTTTGCGTGATAACGCGCGAGGCAGCCCTATTCCACCCACAACCACCCACCTCTACGAAACCTAGCATCGGTTTTAGGTTTCTATGTACTTACAATTTACTACGTTTATTTACATATTATCTAAAGAGCGTGGCCGTTAAGAGTGCGTTTTCATGTTTCCACACATTCACGCTTAGCATTCACCTCACGTACCCGAGATAAAACATTTGAATTTCCACACGCTTGTCAGGTATAGTAAATTTCCAATTGTAATTGTAACATTTGTGATCAGTGTACTGACCACGAATTTAAATTTACTGTAGTACCTATACTACTCGCTAGCGTCTGCGTCATCTCACTTGTCAGGGCATCTTGCTCGTACTTATACGAGTATGCTGGTGGAAGCGAGATGCAACTGTATGTCGTAAACGTAAAATAGTTTACTACACTCGTGATAGCGGTAGTGATACAATACAAATCGATTACCTTCCCGGCCTCAAATCTCTAAGCGTTACCTTGGCTATGGACTTAATTGCATGCGGGAAAAGGTTGTTTCTGCCGTCGTAAAATCAAGTGATATACGAGGTTAAGATGCAAACAGACGAATCCCGTTATCCAGCTGACAACACCTACATTTACTAAAGAAGATTTAGCTCCAATATGATACCAATTTGATATAAATATCAATCTATTGCGCTTCCACACATGCAGTTGTGCCCTAGCGTAGTAAACGATGCAGTCAATAAATTTTCCGTGTAATTCTATTATGTCAAATGCACAGTTGAATATGAGGCTTTAGGAAGTAAATACGGTGTTTTGTTTTACATATTTATTGTTAGTACGTGTGTTTTAGTTGTAAAAACTCGTCAGTGACTTGTCAGTTTTCAATATCTTTATTTATACAACTTAGCTAGATCATTTAGCCTCGGCATCTAAAGAACTGAACCCGTGCTAACCTACGAAACTAAAGATAACCTACGAAACTACATTAACAGCGTTATACACATACAAACGAAGAGCCCGCTTTCTCTCACTCCATCTCGATTCTATCGGGGAAAAAACAATGCAATTCATAAGCTAATTAGCTTATGTAACAAAACTGTTATAGTATAAGCGTATAATCAGGAAAACAGTTTAGATCATTGATAATGTAGGTAACATAGATGCATATTTACCTAACAACATTACGTTGAGATTAAGATTTATCTCATTTCCTTCCTTGTACAGTCGGTGCCCTCACATAAGTATCCACGCGCGCTACGCGGTTGCATATGCGGGGTGGATACTTATGTGAGGGCACCGACTGTACATTCCTAGAACACTCATCGACAAAGTATCATACGTTTCTAAAAATGTCACTTGTCATTCGTCTATTTGTTTCCATGCAATTTAGCGTTTGCTTACATAAGAGCGAAGTGGATTAATAACACGAGATCGTGATATAATTTATAAGAGTGGCCGGCGCGCGCTGGGCTTTGATTGCCAATGCGAAGCGGGCTTTGTTCTGTCGCTCACTAGTACAGACATGATCGGCGAATAAGTGGCATTGTTATGAAAGGCAAGATAAGTTACACTGGTTGTGCCTGACTAGGAAAACTCGGTAAGGTCTTAAAATAGCAGGGCAGCGGACGCGTCTGGCCGCTCAGACTATTTCGGACGGAACGGAACCTACGCATCATCGTCTAGCTTCTATTTATCGACCACATAAATTGCTGTCATTGCGTATGTATCCACTACTTACCGTCTGGCACAGCCCAAAGATAATTCAGCCAAACAGAAATAGATTCTAATTAGTAATGTACGGCTTTTTTGTTTAAGTCATTATAATAGAGACTGTCGAGCCTTATAGTTACAAATTGGTGTCATCACTACATAAAACAGACACGTGGTGCAGTTCGCTAGAATTTACCCGGATCTGTGTCAGTTTGCAGCTTTGGACACTTTTGGTTACCTTCTACAACCAATTTTCTACACAAGGCATGGGAAAAAGTAAAAACCAAAATGTCTTCGTTTTTTGAAGTTTTTGTTCAGTGTAGTAAAACATGGGTATGTCGAAGGCTCTTTATGAATTACTTATATAAAATAAGCAAGAGCGATAGTGGTAGATAACCGCATATTTATAAGGAAATACCGACGTGTTCGCGGTAGGCCCGCAGATCATGCAGATCAACAATGTGGTGTACAGATAAAACAACGGTTTAAATTCTTCTAGGTACCAGGAAAGCCGAACCTCGTGATAAGCGGTGTTGCGTACAAATCTTCTTAACGGACTTCGATCCTCTGTCAAGGATTTAAAACGAAGATTTTTTTAATCCGTTACCATTAACGGTATCACTGCAAAACCTATCCGTTCAAGCGGTTCATAGGAACACGACCGGCAGCGTGTGAAGATTTATTTTTCCCAGAACGACAAAGCAACATTGTTCTTTGCCTGAAATAGGCCCGAGTTCAAAGCGGCGTGCCAGCTCATTACGACCGCTGTTTACGTACACACTACGTTCACTGCCCCGCCTGAATATTACACTATTTTACTAGTGCTAAGGCGCTGGACTCACGGGCGATGTACAGATTTAGATGCCTCACTACCATCTAAAAGTCGCTTTCGTTGATAGACTTAGTTTACGAAATGTATGCCTCTGTGCCAATGACACAAAAGATGGAGGTAAAATAGGAAGCTAAATTAACTCTGGATTGCCCAACTTAGTTCCACCATTACTCATAGACATCCTGGTATAAGAAGCTACAGTAATTGAACTTGGTAATTGGCATTTGTGGCCTCCTCCACTTGAAACAGTTTTTAGGTTGGTTAGGCTCCTATAGAGGGAGAGGAAATAGGTATGCAATTTGTAGAGCCACGAAACCCCCTCTAGTTAGTGAGCCATACTATCATTATTAAATAATCCGGGCGCCTGGCAGCTGTTCAGCGGTGGGTGTGACAGAGGATGGGAATAAAGGTTTTAAAATCAATTTAAGGGGTGCAATTTATAGAACTCTCGAGTTTGGTGTGATATGGGGGGTTAGGAGGGACGGCTACGTTCAGGTATGCGACGCTGAACTACCGGGCCGAACCTCAAGTCCATCATACGCGTCCCCGTCGGCCCTAGTCTGCCGCCGCGGACTTGGGTCGAACCCACCCCGACTGTTCTACTGGGTGGGTCGCACTCCCCGGAAATGCTGGTGGCCATATGGGCGTCGCACTATTTACCACCTTACCCCGGACCACCAGCAGCTAAGTATGAGGGCGGATATGGCAGAGGGCAGGAGTGTGGAATCGTGATCGGGAGCCGGGATGTCAGGTATAAACCCAGTACATCCTGGATCCCGGGTGCGAGTCCCGGCAACATTGCCTTCTCCCATATCTTTAGGTTAAGATTATTCTATATCTAAGTATAGTGTATTTATCTTTATTCTATATATGTATATATGGAGGAGACAACCTCCTTAAAAATCCCCAATCTAAGGTCCATCGTGCCGAGAGATGCGTGGCTGAGGGGGTGCTCAGTCGCTAGCGATAACCCCTCGATACCGGGCAACCTCGAGGGCGTATTTTGCCTTATTCCGGCAAGCGGGGCTCTGCCGGAATGGACCACTTTTCCCTAGCTTCTCGTGGGACTTACATGGAACAAAACTCAAAAAAAACAGAAGGTACCCTGGACGACCTTTACCAGGAACTAATGCCCTTGATGGAAGGTGCGGATAATTCTGCCCACACATCGGAGCAAGAAATGGAGGTTGTGGAGAACTCCGACCCGGCCGAAAGGTGCGCTAGCCGCCCAACCAGCCAAACGGAGGTTTCCCAACCTAACACTCAGATGACCACCAAGAAATTGGCGGGGTCTGCAAGGGGGCGATACAAAGCTCTTAAAGGACAGGGAGTGGCACCTGAAGAGGCGCTGCAACTAGCCGCTAAGAGCTTTGCAGAGCTCAAGAAGATGGGGTACAAGTTTGGGGCCTCACAATCCAAACCCGTGCAAAAGCCGACAAAACGGCCCCGCTCGGAGGAGGTATCACCAAAGGGTAACACACCCAAAAACCCAAGGGTGAGTGAGACCCCCCCGGACCAACCCCAACCTACTCAGCCCTACAGTTCGGTTCTCGCGCAGACTCGTGTCGGGATCAGGAACTCCAGCCCGATGTCAGTAGCTCAGCTGGAGTCCCTCTGCAAAAACATCCTGCAGAAGATCGCGACAATGAGAATGGACGAGGGACCGAAGTTCAAGGGCTACTCCTTCAAGCCAGGCTGGCTGCTGATCACCTGCAGCGACCAACGCTCTAAAGCCTGGCTTGAAGAGGTAACACCAACCCTAAAGCCTTGGCCGGAAGCCAAACTCGCGGTTATACCGGAAAATGAGCTTCCCAAGCCAAATATAGGGATGGTGTTCATCCCAGAGATAGATGACTCCATGGTGCAGCAGTCACTATCGCTGGTTTACGCGCAGAACCAGGGGCTCCACACAGAGTTCTGGAAGGTTCTCCACACAAAGGTCGAGAAAGGTGGGGTACTAGTGACCCTATCCATAGACGACGCATCTGTGGAGAACCTAAAGAAAATGGGACTCAAAGTGAACCTCGGGTTCCGCGAAGTCCTGTTCCGGCTAAAGGGTCACTCAAAAACCCAGGAGCCTGGAACAGCGGCACCCCTAATCCCTCCACCGCAACCAACATCCTCTGCCCCCACCACCATCCAATCCCAAACGCCAGCCCGAAAGGTGCCTCCGGGCCCACCACGAGCTGTGCCGTCCTCCCCAAATCCCAAACCAGGGCCGTCCGGATTATCCGCAGGGCAGCAGCGGTTTCTCTCCAACAGGGGAGACCACAGGGGCAAACATCGCCTCAGGGGTAGGGGACCCAGAGGCCGCCAGCAAGGGCAAGGTGATGCCCAACGCCGCGGCCAATAAAAACGTTGTTCAAACAACCAAGGGGGCGACGTTCCTCCAGGCCAACCTCCACCACGCCATCGCGGCCACTGCGGTCGTAGAAAAACTTTTCGGCGAAAATGGCCTGGACATCGCCCTCATACAAGAACCATGGATAAACAGCAACTCCATGGTAGCCGGTGTTAACAGGGCAGGAAAGGTACTAATACATGAAAAAGGTTCTAAACCAAGAGCCTGCATCGTGTTTAACAGACGTATTAACTTCTTACCTGTTACAGAAATCAGCAGCGATGACACTGTAGCTGCCTACGTCGATCTCAAGGGCAGTGGAGCACGGAAGGTACTGATCTGCTCCGCCTATTTGCCTGGAGATAAACAAGATCCCACAGAAGAACTGTCTAAGGTTGTAGAGTACGCTCAAGCACAAAAGGCAGAACTCATCGTGGGCTGCGACGCCAATGCCCACCACACCATTTGGGGGAGCACTGGAATTAACAAAAGGGGTGAGTTACTCTCTGATTTTATCTTTACTAATTGTCTGCAACTGTTAAATAGGGGCAATACGCCGACCTTCGTAACTAGGGCAAGACAAGAAGTACTTGATATAACCTTCGCAACTGAAAAGGTAGCCAAATGCCTTTCTAATTGGCATGTCAGTTGCGAAAATTCAATGTCGGACCACAGGCACATAATATTTGGTGTTGATAATTCTCTAGTTAGGGACATAGCCACGCGGAGAAATCCAAAAGACACGTCATGGGAAGCCTACAGGACTGACCTAGATACCCGTCTAAAGGTAATTCATAAGCAGGTAAAAACACCAGACTCTCTCAACCTGGCAGTCGACCTTATCTCAGAAGGCATGGTCAATGCCTATAAACAAAGCTGCCCGTTGAAGGTAACTAAACATACTAACACGACGACGTGGTGGAATAAAAGGCTGGAAAAACTCCGCAAAACCACACGCCGCATATTCAATCACTCTACCACGCCGAATGAGTGGGAACGGTATGGTAGAGCTCTGACTGAATATAATAAGCAGATCAGGAAAGCCAAGAGGCGGTCTTGGAGAAGATTCTGTGACGAAATCGCCCACACACACAAAGGAGCGAGAATTCACAAAATTCTCTCTAAGACACCAACCAACTACCTCGGTCTCCTCAAGAGACCAGATGGCACTTTTACTAACACAGAAGCGGAAACCCTAGACCTACTTAGGGTGACCCACTTCCCAGGTTCGTACACCACCAGTAATAAACTAATGTGCGCCGAAAGGAATAATCAAACCCACAGGGCACACAACATCGACTGGAATTTGGCAACTAACATCTTTAGACCAAACAAAATTAAATGGGCCTTGAGTAAGTTCAAACCCTTTAAATCGGCCGGAGAAGATGGAGTGTTTCCTGCTCTCCTACAGCAAGGTCAGGACCTCCTACTCCCGCACCTGGTAAGAATATTTCGAGCGAGCTTTGCACTAGGTAATATACCAGAAAAATGGACTCGGGTCAAGGTACGCTTCATACCAAAGGCAGGAAAAAAGGACTACTCGCAGCCTAAATCCTTCAGACCAATAAGTCTAACCTCTTTCCTTCTAAAAACAATGGAAAGAATCATTGATCAGCACATCAGAGCGCACTACTTGGTGGCAAGACCACTAAGCCAAAATCAACATGCTTACCAAAAGGGGAAATCTACAGAAACTGCCCTACTTGACCTGGTCGACAAGGTGCAAAAAACCCTAGAGGATAAGCAGACCGCTCTATGTGCTTTCCTTGATGTCGAAGGTGCTTTCGATAACACACCCACAGAAACAATCCTTAATGGAATGAAATCAAAGGGTGTTGATGAAACCACCACCAGATGGGTCCAGAGCATGCTCTCTAACAGAGTGGCTACTCTAACCCTCAATGCAACAGAGCACGAATTTTACACCACGAAAGGTTGTCCACAAGGAGGCGTCCTATCCCCACTACTATGGACACTTGCAGTGGATAAACTACTTGCAATCATGTGGGACAAAGATTATGATACGCAGGGTTATGCCGATGACCTTGTAGTTATAATCAAAGGACCCTGCCTCCATACAATCTCAAACTTGATGCAAGGAGCTCTTAACACCATACTTAAATGGTGTAAAGAAAATGACTTGTCTATAAATCCGAGCAAAACGGTTGTAGTGCCGTTCACAAAAAAGAGAAATCTGGAAAAACTCGGAAAACTACAACTTAATGGACATGTAATAACACTTTCGAGTGAGGTTAAGTATCTAGGGGTCATTTTTGACCAAAAGCTAACATGGAATCCTCACTTAAAAAACATCACACAAAAAGCTAAAATGGCCTTATGGTCATGTTGTCGAATGGCAGGAGCAAGGTGGGGATTAAGACCCAATATTGCTATGTGGCTTTACACAGCAGTAGTGCGGCCCATTATTACATACGCCTCCGCAGTCTGGTGTAGTAAAGCCAACCAAAAGACAACTATAAATACCCTGAACAGCCTGCAACGCACGGCTTGCTTGACAGCAACAGGGGCCTTTTCCTCAACACCTGGGGCAGCCCTAGACGCACTGCTCAACATCACACCACTCCACCTGCAAGTGCAAAAGGAGGCCAAGCAGTGTGTCTACAGAATAAGCACGCTAAACAAGCCCAAATGGCGCTCCCAAGCGCTAACCAAACTCAGGGCTTGGGTTTTCGAGAACAAAACCCTCAGCATGCCTTCAGATGACATGCATACGGAATGTCAGTTTACCAGACTGTACAATGTGGATATACCCCAAAGACACAAATGGGCCAACGACCAAATGTTTGTCGAAAAGGGAAGCCACATTTGGTACACGGATGGTTCCAAGACAGTTGGAAAAGTAGGATGTGGTATCTATGGTGAGAGGCCTAAGCACAGAGCCAGCGTCAGCATGGGTAAACTGGCCTCAATCTTCCAGGCAGAAGTCCTTGCCATTAACATATGCGCGGAAATCAATCTGGACAGAAACCTAAGAAACCAACACATCTACATTAACTCGGACAGTCAAGCTGCTCTGCTAGCACTAGAGTCCCTAGAGGTTAACTCTAGACTAGTCCAGAACTGCAAAAATAATCTAAACGCCCTGGCTAACACCAACAAAGTTACACTTAGATGGGTACCAGGACACTCCAACATTGCTGGAAACGAAGCAGCGGACGAACTTGCCAGAAAGGGCGCGGACACGCCCCTCGTTGGCCCGGAACCGTTTTGCGGAGTTACAAAACGAGAGGCATACTCTCTGCTAAACAATCTTGAAAAGATGAGGGCAATCGCAGAGTGGAAATCCGTAAAAGGAAACACACACTCGAAAGCTCTAATATTAGGGTTCAACAACAAAAACACTAAAGAGCTCTTAGGACTCAAGAGGTACAAAGCCTGTGCGGTGGTCAGAATTCTGACTGGGCACTGCAAGTTGAACAAGCACATGTTTCTAATGGGTAAGAAACAAGACGCAGCATGCAGGTTCTGCCAGGAAACAGAGGAAACTGCGATGCACATCCTCTGCTCCTGCGGACCACTAATGCACAAAAGAAGTATCCACCTCGGTAGGCACGAACTGCAACCCTGTGAGATACACAACATTACAGCCCAAAGAATTTGGAACTTTCTGGACTCAACGGGAATCAGTAATGAATTATAAAGGGCTGCCACAATAGATCACAACTGGTCGACGCGGCATCTTCACTAGCCCAAAACAACAATAATAATAATAATTGGTGTGATATAATAGCGAATTATGTACCTATTTAATTCGAACGAGTACACTATTTCCACGCGTTTTAATTGGGGGAAAAGTAGTGCCAGATGACGTCCAAAGCGCGATAAAAAGTACCTCATTTATAAAGGCCGTCCCATTGATAGATACCTGGGCCTATATTTTTTCATTAGAGTGGACCTTCAAAATCGTGTGTTAAAATGCAGGCGCAAATCACCTCACCATGCGACGACAAAGAGGAACTGTCACACACCGCTGAACAGCTGCCAGGCGCCCGGATAATAATGATATTATGACACACTAACGAGAGGAATGTCGTCGCTCTACTAATTGGATACCTATTTCCGTAGCCAGCTCTTAGTCTACTATTTAGACCCGAGCGTCCCGAGCCCTGGACCGAGACCTGGCGCCCTGGTAGAATTAGACAAAAATCCTGGATTGTTTATCGCAACGCGTCCAATCAAACGTAGGTACAGTTATACGTGGGTACTTATAAGATCAAAACTGCTGAAAACCCAATGGTTTTGTGTACTGCACCTAAGATGTACTTACAATTTGGCGAAAAACGTCTCCACCTACACAAAATAAAATATGTAGGTAAATATGAAACGACTTAAAAAGCTCGCGGCCGCGGCCGCCCACTCGCCACCCGCAGCGGATTGCTTAACCGCACTGACGCGAATCTTAAAAGAACTTATTAATAAACTTTGTATATAAATACGAGTAAGTACACATACCTAATATTTTATTTTCGTTGAAAGCTATTCGTTATAAAATGAGTTATGACGTTAAATTTTACAGCTCTAAAATAATACTGTTTTGAGCTGTTATTTCATCATCATCATCATCATTTCAGCCGAAAGACGTCCACTGCTGGACATAGGCCTCCCCCAAAGATTTCCACAATGACCGGTCCTGCGCCACCCGCATCCAGCGGACTCCTGCGACCTTCACCAGGTCATCAGTCCACCTTGCGGGGGGCCTACCCACGCTGCGCCTTCCGGTACGCGGTCGCCACTCGAGAACCTTTCCGCCCGAAAGGCCATCGGTTCTACGTGCAATGTGCCCCGCCCACTGCCACTTAAGCTTAGCGATTCGGAGAGCTATATCGGTTACTTTGGTTCTGCTGCGGATGGTCTCATTTCTGATAAGATCTCGCAGAGAGACTCCTAGCATAGCTCTCTCCATTTACTTTGAGCCTTCTTATGAGGCCCTGTTATTTACGGAAAACTAAATACAATATTGTGTATTATTGTGGTCGTTTTCAATTAAGTATGACTCAAGCGGTATGCAATAATTCTATTGACTACAATTCCAATGTTTATGTTACAATCATGCTTCAATAATTTTCTATTTTGTTGTCGTTTATTAACTTTATGGTAAACATGAATAAATGTACATATGTACATACCTACCTATTTACACAGAAGTGTGAATATTACATTCACTGAATAAATAACAAAAAAACGGAATGATTTGATATGCAATCTTATCTTATTTTGGCTTAGGATTTTACATTATAGTTCATGCAACCCCTGAAATTTTAAAGAATTACGTGGGGATATTACATTTTTATCATATTTAAAAAGTTTGAATTCTTTTATAGGTTTCGCAGGATTTTCTTTTCGTATTTCCAAACTGTATCGACGAAAAATTGGTTGATAACTGCGACCTGTAGAGGAGAACAAATGGACAGATACACGAAAGCATTTCTGGCCAAGCTGAAACGGAGACGTTTCGCTCGCTTTGCTCACTCGGTCAATTACGGGCTATTTTAATTGTTACGATGACAACTTGCACTTCGGGACGCCAAATGTGTGCATATTTCATGTTGACGGCTGCAATGCGGGAAGCATTTCCGTGTTATTTATGTTGACATAATTGCTAAATTTAATTTGCCGTGTTTACGGTGCAAACCACGAGAAATTCCAAAACGAGCGTTCTTACCTAAACGACAATAAAATTCAAATTTGGTAACTGGTAATATTGACTATCAATGGCATGGCAGTGCCGAGTGCGTCCATTTTTATCCGAGGGAAGTCGAATTTTGGCTTTCCTTTAGGTACTGCTGAATGTTCCCTAGACTAAACTACTTGTAATAAAACAAGTATATTTGTCAGAAAGAAAGGAAAACTCGAAAAATACATAACCTCGAGTGGGACCCGAACCCGCGACTCTGGGATACCAGCCCATCGCCCTTCCACCTGAGCTACCGAGAATACACCCGTGGCTCCGAATTTCTCCACCATATCCCTCGTAAATATGCGCCTTTGGGGGGTGGCGAAATTTGGTATCCTTCGCAGACGTTTCTGCTTAACATAATAGTTAAGTATAATTGTGTTCAGACTGTTTTGTGGTGTGTTACTAAAACTAAACGAAACAGCGGATACTCGAATACATTTTAGGTATTTAGGTGTTACGATTCTACACTACTAAAATGACGTGTTGTAAATTATATGTGTTAGGTACGTCAACCAATTCGATCTCTGGGCCACTCCAGACCCATGTCAAAATCACAAGCTGTAAGAGATTTCTTACAATCTAATTTATAGCGTCACATAGCCCTACAGTGGCCAAGTTCCAATTGGTTGACTGTATCGACAAGTTTTAACTGATTGATTTTATTTTTATTTATTTTGATAAACATTTTAGATTAGCAAAAAGAAAAATAGCTATGATTTACAAGCTCGAATTACGAGCATTTTACGAAGGTAAAAGGTAAATCGTGTAGTAATAATTGGAGGGCAATTATTCCGCAGAAAAGAACGTGGGCTGGCAGACGTCTGAGGCTCCGGATTAGACGTGTCAACAAACTGTAGCCAACTCTAAATACTAACAGAAACATTATCATTCAGTTGAAAAGTGAGCTTGATAAATTATTTGTTGGAATGTGAACTGGACGCCGGTGAGCCCCTTACCTTAAGTAGCCCTAGACTTGAAAGCTTCTGGACGAATCCAATATGTATAAGAGATATATTAATGCCCTGTGCTCAGACATTGCTTCTTTATATTCCTTGAGGCTAAACTGGCTGATGATAGCTGACGGCATCACGCGGGGTAGGTATGCTGCTATAGAAACATGAGACTTGGAGTTGAAAAATGCTTCCCATCAAAAACATTACTTACATGTAAAAGACACAAGTCTCGCTCCGCAGTTCTTGTGCTGCAAAAAAATGTTGAAATGTAATGTTAAAACACGTCGGTTACCCGTATTTTATTCAGTACCGGGAAGTGTCCATAGACCGCGACTTCTACCGAATTGCCTATTTTTATTTAAACTCTGTGTTCCTCTAAACGGTGCTTCACAATGTTACCCATCTTACACATTGATACTGCGTCTGCATATTTGTTAGGTGTGTTCAATTGCAATTTATGTTTCAATTAAGTTTCTCCATGGAGCGACGGTGCCATTTGGATTGCTTGCTTATGGTTTGGGCTGTGAACGCCTGGGCGGTCGGCGGTCTGGCGCTAGTTGTGCTTGCACAAAAAGCACAGGTAGCCTAAGCAAGCTTGACAGATGGTATATGGTCGCGTTCATAAGAAGTAATTTTCCTTTTCCTTTTTCTGTTTTTTTTTTGGTTTTGTGATGTTTTAAATGTTGGTAATATTAATATTTTATACTGTTATGTGTTTAGTTCTTTTATGTGTTATCTTTCGTGGCATCACCTAATGGGCCCTACGGAAGACCAGCGCTGGCTTTAAAACTAGCATTATGTTGAGTTGGGTCCATTTCGTGATGCACACAACAATTCTGTTTTCCTGTTTCTGTTTTTTTTATTATGTGTTATCTGTACATGTTATTGTCACGAATAAATGAAAGAACGAAAGGCTAACTTCTTATGTTTATAATTTTGAGCTTCTGGGCCTGCTATAAGTACCTTAGAGTTTTGATGATCGGTCAGTGAGTGAGTGAGTGAGTGAGTGAGTGAGTGACCAAACTAAGGAACTTTGACGTTCGATAGTCCTTAAACTACAAGTTCAAATAAAATTTTATTTAGAATAGATCTATGTCCTGTTATAGGCAACAGGTCCCTGAAATTCAGGGTTTTAACCAGCGCCAAATTACAGGAGGCTGAAAATCGCCTGAACTGCTTCGAGAAATGGATGGTACGGCCGTGCCTTTGTTCAGCTCGACTTGTTGTGCCCCGAGTACTTGCACCAACCGGGGTTAGCCAACTATGCCAGAGTTAAGTGATTTTTTGTATGGAATTTGACAGTTTAACTCCGGGTTAGGGTGATGAGAGTGGCGTTAAGGGTCAGCGCTTAATTACTAACCCCTTCAGTAAATATAGCAAACCAGCACAATTTTTTACTTGGAGAATAGACTTAGGAGTGTTAAGTTCCTTTATCTCTTTTCGCACCAACTTTATTTTCAATAAACTTTAGACTCTAAACTAGTTTAAAGTCTACACTGGTCTAAAGTTTAGATCATCGAGGTGATTCAACCATCTATTATACAGAAACTACAGACACGGGCCTTACCAACCAACTACGCATAACTAGGCATTACATGAATTCCAAACAAGTTGTTTGACAGAATCGTATTATTACTTAAAAGATTCCCATCGATAAAATATTATAGCATTCATCACAAACACAATGCTCTAATACCGTACGAACTGACACACACTAGATAATAAGAAAGAGGTATCGTTCTTAATTCTCCATTAAATATATATTCCCAGAATCACAGAAATATTCCCGACTTTAAAACGCTTCTAAAAACAGGTGTTTCTAACTGAAGGCCTAGTATAAAAATTGTACGACATTAACTCCTCGACCGCGTTAGCGTATCGGGAGTTCAAATTATGTTTGCCGTTTATTTAAATCATCCGGCAACTTTCATATTTTGACCCCTCGATACGCTAACGCGGTCGAGGAGTTAATGTCGTACAACTTTTATACTAGGCCTTCTGTATATTTATGAATGGTTGTTTACGCGATTCTTCCAAGGTATTTGGTTCTGACTTCTAATCTGATGATTATCGAAGGGAAGCAGAGGGGACTTCACATTTTGAAATATACATGTGTTGATATTTTCTGAAATAACCTAAGCACTTTTAGATTCTCAACTTCCGAATTAAAATTAAATTATTAAGTTAGTATGTACCTACCTATCATTTCTGCTTAAGAGTACGCCTCAAGTATTTCAACTCAAATTATGACGAAAGTGACGAAACTATAGGTAATTATAATCAACTGTTTAATATAATAATATATAATATTCTGATCTTTATTTTAGGTGGTAAAAACCCAAAATTTTGGCTTTACAATGTGGATAAAACAGATTTAGTAGATTCCGACTGATTTTTGAATCGAGGTTACTCAATTAATTTAACTAAAATACATACAAATAGTAGGTATACCATTAGACCACAAAACCCTGTTTAAGATAGTAAAAGGCAGAAAGTGCAGAAACTATTATGATTTGCGTTTAATCACACTGAAAAAGTACTAAAATCATCAACGTTTTTAAGGAATAACGACTTTTAAAGTGTTATTATACCGGCTGAGTGTACCAGCTGGAATTTCCTCTTAGCCTAACAATGCAGTGCTACGCTTGGTTCACAGATGACTGTAGCGTCACGCGTCACAGCGCACGCACTCGAGCGTCCCAGGCTCTACACGGCGTTGTCACTATGTGCGTTACGCGGTTATCACCCTATGCGGACACCGCTCCGGTGTACGAGTGAGACGACTATACACATATGTAGTGATGTCCCTCGCTAACTTTAGCCGTCTCCGCGGATGTGAAACGCATTGCACTGCTATAAAACCGAGCTTCGCACCTCGCTACACATAAATTGTAACTTGTCTTATAAAAGCTTTATAACGAGTTATATTAGTCGTGTAACCCTTCTTCTGATTGAATGCATTATTGAGGAAATCTGGTAGTTATTACTGTATCTTTCTAAGCGCCACTTGCGTCAACCAGGGTTAGCGGATACCCGTTGTCAACTGTCAAATTCTATATGAAATTAAGCATATGAAGTTGGTGCAAGTAGCTCTAGGCCCTAGGCAGTATTAGCCGCTAACCCGGAGTTAACCTGTCAAATTCCATACAAAAACGCTTAACTGAAGCTGGACGCGGGTGGTGCAAGTGGCCCTAACAAAGTCCTGAGTCTGAGTAGCGTAAGTAACTATTGTTCCATGAATTGCGATTATTGCGAATGGCTTTAGCGCGTTCATCAACAATGTTAGGTTCATTTAGTTTGACTTGCCACGTTGTCAATAATTGGAAAGCTTACGTTAGTATTAAAACTAAGTCTAATGGTTCTTTTCTCTTAATTCTTAAATAATATAAAGTGTCTCGTGTTTGGAATTATGGTTAAAATGTTTAAGCCGTGAAACAGGATTTCCACTACTCACGGGCTAGTGTTAAATAGTTTTCCTTTTCAAACACGTTGTACAAAACCCGTTTAAATCTTTCCCTGCGCCAGCGCAGCGAATCGACCGACGGCCCTCGGAGTTCATGTTCGAAAATTCATTTATTTTAATGATTATGACAATCGTTGGATTTTATTTCAGCGCTTTTATTATGTGAGAACATGAGTTAGTTGTTATTGCTTTCTATTTTTTGTTTGAGTATTCTGAACGCAAAATAAGTAACTTGCACAAAGTAACCATATTTAGTGTGTAGAATGTTCCGATAAATAAAATTATTAACGAGCCAAACGTTTCAGAAATGTAATAGATTATACTACTTTGATACCTAAATATTACAATAAATTACGCTTGATATACCTAATTTCACGCAAGATAGCTACTGAAAACAAATCGATATCATATTTTATGTTTCGAATAACGCCCGCTCTGTAAGCAAATGTTTCGTAAAATTTCGTTAAATACCTACTAATGTTTTCGAATGTATACGTATAAATTGAGATATACAAATAGCATGGCATATTAGTTGCGGTTTATCTATTCATGATGTTTTAGCGTTATCAATTAGAATTGTGTATTGTTGTACAACAAGGTTGTGAATGAGCAGATTAAGCCACCAGAGGATTCAAGTGATGTGCGGTTAGGATAAAGAACACAAAGAAAAGCAAAAAACTCTAGATACAATGGGAATAAAATAATGTTGATACTTAATTTTGCTCAAATACAAAAAAATTAATGGACATCATAACACTAAAGAGAACTGTATTTACTGTATTTACGGCAGATGTTTTTAAATAGATATGAGTACCTGCTGACTTACCCACAAAATACAGGAAGCATAAAACATTGAAGGTACGACTTTAACATTAGGAACACAGAATCTTCAAACGCCGTAAACCATCTCTCGCTCTATCAATAATCGGCTTGTTCTTATTTGAACCCCAAATATACGATAAAAAGGAAAAACGACTACAAGAAAGCCTCAGAGCGAGGTGAAGGCTATTTATAAATACAAGTCAAAAATTTCCCTAGGCCGGGAACATTCACAAACGCCTAACCCGAGGGCTTACTTCAGAATCCGTTTCTCTAACAAAGCCGGGATTACGTTTAAGTAGCCGCCCACTTAATCATTATTGCTTATTGATATTTACCGAAGAACCCGCTTTCGACGGATGAGACAATCGACTACTTATCGTAGTGATCGTAAGATAAACGACAATGGGCTGAAAGTAAAGCTTTTCATGTACAGACGCCATCAAATACCTATATCGGTCCAGCTAACTCACAAATATTTAACCACGAATTTATTGTCGAGACGTTAGAGTGCCTGTTCAGATGATTTTGAACACTTTGGGCGCTCCTATATATCTAATAGCAATTGTATTATCATATAAGAAAAATGGTATTTATTGTGTATTTTATTCCGTTTTTACGTGCGTGTTGAATGTAAAGCGACATTATAAATTGAAATAGATGATATACATGCTACCTAGAAACAGAGACACTACGTATACCTAATACATATCTTTAATAAATACCTTCATATGTAATGGTACTAATGGTTGATAAGGTTTGTGGCGGTATATACATTAAAAGCTTACAAAGCTTTTTATCTTAGGTTATATTTCGTCCCATTGGAACGGGCCATAAGTATCGTCGTTTTCCTCAAACGTTCGTGACCAAAATTGCGGTCACGCTCAGGGATCGGAAAACGGTATTTTTGCCGTAACGGTATCGCTCCCTCCGCCATGAACGGAAAGGATTTCGTTTCTGTTCTCGGTTACCGGTAAAAGAACCGTTCAAATAAGATACCGGTTTTTGCCCATTTTGTTAGAAATTCGTTCCTGTGGAACGAAATTAACCGGTTAAATTGAAAATTTTGAAACGAGATAGAACGTGTATTGCTGTCTCTTTTATACGACTACTTGTGAGTACGCAACCTGCTGTACTCGACTTAGAATATTTTATTCCGATCCTGCTGTTTGCTTGCAATTATTATCGTTCATTGATGTTTAGTCTAGTTAATATTTATAATCGTTATAACAAAATGCAATGTTTTATTTAGTTTCATTCAACTGTGCCGTTGTCTGGTTGTAAAACGAGACATAATTGGAGAACAATTTTTTTACCTCATCGTATGTAACTCGTTGCTAACTTGAATATTCAAAACTATACAGGTTGTTTTTTTTATCCTTTAAATTTGACAGGTTGCTTGTTACGTTAATAGAAGCTGCGTTGTAGGTCGCTTATAGTCGAATCAAAAATAAACATTTTTCGTTGTTCATACAAAGTAAATAAATTTTACATTGTAAAAGGTCCTAGAGTTACACAAAAGTTAGTGACAAGTATGACAAAGTTTAACTTTATTCGTGACCGCTCATGCCAAAACATAGCTTAGTGGTAGATAGTTTGGTTAATAAGTGCGATTAGGCTGTTAGGTCCCAGGTTCAAATCCCAAGAACTTACTTTTATTCCTCTTTTTTTACACGTTGTAGATAAATGAATAGTAAGATATTTAAACCTTTTGAGGTTCAAATATTGAAAAAGTATACGAACTGATTTTAGGTTTAGTAAAAAAATCATGAGTGTACTTTGGGAGGGGGGGGCGGTATGAATGAAATGACTAAGTTCATGGGTTAATTCTTCGTTTCTCGAGAACCTTTCCGCCCCAACGGCCATCGGTTCTACGTGCAATCGCCGTTTACATTGACGTTTAGCCTTCTCGAGTCCAGAGTCTTGAAAACATCCTCAAGTGCAGCGGTAAACAGCTTAGGAGAGATGACTTTTCCCTGCCTGACTCCCTGACATAGTAGCGCTCTCGTACAAACCCTTCAACAGTTCGATATAGCTACTGCTATACGCTATAGTAGACTACTGTCTACTTGGCACCGTTGGAGAGATTGTAGTACCGCCCAGGTTTCGATCGAATCAAAGGCTTTCTCGTAGTCCACAAACGCTAAACAGAGGGGCAGATTATATTCTTCGGTCTTCTGTATAACCTGACGAAGCATATGGATGTGGTCTACGGTACTAAAGCCTCTTCGGAAACCGGCTTGTTCGGGAGGCTGGAAGTCATTAAGCCTGCGTGCGAGACGATTCGTAATGACTCTTGAAAACAGCTTATAGACATGGCTCAGAAGTGAGATGGGTCGGCAGTTCTTCAGTAAGGCGTTGTCGCCTTTTTTTTAAGAACAGTACTACCACACCTGCGCTCCATGCCTTTGGCGTTCTCTCTTCCAGTAACACGAATTTGAACAACTTCTGAAGGGTCATAAGGATCGGTTTACCACCCGCCTTCAGAAGCTCGGCTGTAATTCCGTCTTCACCAGGCGCCTTGTTATTTTTAAGCTGTTTAAGAGCCATTCTAATCTCGTACGGGCTGTGATGTGCGGGATGTCTTCGGTATAGTGTCGGGTCAGTCTAGCTCCAGGGTCTTCCGCCAGACCAACTTCGGGTCTGCTAGTAGACGTGTATAGCTGTCCATAAAAGCTCTCTATCTCACTCAGGAGCTCAGGGTTGGATGTGACGATTCTACCATCTTCATTTTTAACTTAGCGAGCTGGCTTTGCCCAAAAGACAGAACAACTTACAAAAACTTTGGAGCCCTTATTTCGTTAATACACTTAGTATTTAATTGGCGCATATCTCGAGTGATGGATTTAGAGATCTACTTGTTGAGCCGCCGGTATAGAGTCGCATCAACTGAAGATTGTAGAACCATTTTACTCCTTTTATCGACGAGTCTTTTGAGTAGAGTCTGAGAGCCTTTTGGTCTTGTTTGTCCGTTGGGTTGGGTCTTAAAAAACTTAGACCCAGCGCTATGGACAGCTTCCACAAACCCGTCGTTGAATTCGTCCACATCATCTCATACTCATACTCATACTCATACTCATTTATTTATAATAGTATTACATATTACACGTCAAACTGGAAAAATACAAAATCGATTACTACATACCACATGGTTCATTAAATACAATATTAAATTAAAAAGAGATAATAAAATAAAATTAGAATTAGAATTATATAATGTATACTAAATCATTTTTTTATGTCAAACAGTTCGTCAATATTATAGAAAGCATTTCTAACAAGCCATTTTTTTAATTTATTATAAAATAGGTCATCATTTGATTCATTAATAATACAATCAGGGATTGCATTGTATATTTTTGGACCTATGGTGTAGATCATTTTGGCAGATTTGGTTAGCCTGCATCTGGGTATCATGAGAATTCCTCTGTTTCTGTCCCTTAGATTTCTGAGGTTACTCGGTCTGTAGGGAAAAGAGTCTATATTGTTTCTGACAAATTTTACTATATTAAAAATGTATTGCGATGGTAATGTCATAATTTGCAGAAATTGGAATAGGTGTCTAGCGGGTGTGCCGGGAGGGACGCCGGCTACTGTTCTGACAGCTCGTTTCTGCAGTACGAAAGCGCGGTGCCAGTCAGCGGCTACTCCCCAAAATTCTAGACTGTAGTTTAGCACCGAGTGAAAGAGGGCAAAGTAACTGTTTCGCACTTGGGCTTGTGGAAGTACGAGCGATAGCCGTTTCAGTGCAAAGCAGGTTCCCGCCAATTTCGTGCAAACTTGGTCAATTTGGGTATCCCATTTTAGTGCGGAGTCGATTGTTACACCTAAGAATTTGGCAGATGTTGATTGTGGTAGGGTTGTGTCATTTATTACGATAGCAAGCGGTCTTGGTGGTCTACCACCTAGGTTAAAATGCAGAATTTGTGTCTTTGCTACATTGAGAACTAGTCCGTTCACAGAAAACCAGTAAAGTAATTTGTGAACGTCGCTAGTTATCGATGTTTCTAAGCGGTCAAGGTCCTGAGCAGTTATTATGTCGCAGGCATCATCAGCGAAAACGAACATGTCGCCATCTACCGCTTCTGGCAAATCGTTCACTTGCATCAAGAAGCATAAGTTGGCCAAAGAAGACCCTTGAGGAACTCCAATGTCAACACTGCCTTCATCAGATTTTGTAGACCCATTATTTATGACAACAGATTGTAATCTATTTTTTAAAAAGTCAACCATGATATTCAACGCTGGACCGCGCAACCCGAGGTGCTCAAATTTGTTGGTTAGAACATTATGATCACACAGGTCGAAAGCACGCGTCATGTCGCAGAGAAGTATCGCTACATGACATGAGTTTTCTTTAGCCTGCATTATTTTATGTAATGTTTCGCGAATAACTGAAACGCATGATCGCTTCCGACGATAAGCGTATTGTTTGTCATTAAGTAATTTAAATTTTTCTAAGAACGTGTATAGTCTATTACTTAAACCAGCCTCGAACACTTTGGCTAAAGTGGGTATGATGCTAATGGGCCTGTAGTTTTTTAAGTCACCTTTTTGACCCCTGCCTTTATAAACTGGTACGACTTTTACATTTTTGAGTATATTTACATCGCCTAGGCAATCGAAACGGTTTTGGAGTTCCAGCTGAAAGCTCTCGTGGTTTTGAGTTTGGAGTGCAGGACGGAGCGTAGACTTCATCAATCGAGAGCGTTCTAGCTTAGTAAATATATTCAATGTGCCTCTTACTAGGCGGTGATCGCTTCCAGTTTTGACCGTATTGATCACAGCAACATCATTGAATATATGTCTCTTCGTCGACATGATGAAGTCAATCTCGTTTTTAGTTGCACCGTCGGGACTCATCCAGGTCCATTTTCTGTGCTCGCGTTTCTTAAAGAAAGAGTTCATCATGTAGAGTCCCTCCTTCTCCAAGAAACCAACCAGTAAATGCCCCCGGTGGTTCCGACGTCCAACCCCAAACTGCCCCACTCTCAGCTCGTCACCATCTCTCTTGCCTAGTTTCGCGTTGAAGTCCTCCATAACAACGGTACAGGTTCTGGAGCTATACATAGCTTTTGAAATATCCTCATACATAGCCTCGTCATCGGAGTGTGCCCAAGTCGGCGCGTACACCTGTATGACCTTCAACGAGTACCTCTCAGATACTCTGAGTATAAGGTACGCCACCCTAGTCGACACACTCTCGATTTTCACCACGTTGTTTACGAGGGACTTGTGGACGATGAACCCGACACCTCCCTGGGACTGTTGGTCGCCCTCCCGGAAATAAAGCAAATTGCCGGACTTAAGGATTATCGTATCCTCGCCCTCTCTTCGGACTTCTGACAACCCCACGACGTCCCAACGCAACTTGCTCAATCCTTCGTCCAGTTCCGCTAACTTTTCGTCGGTCAGCAGTGGACGCGTGTTGTAAGTTGCCAGGGCCAGGAGTCGTCGGTGGTGGTAGCCGGATCTTTGCCGGAGATTCTTAGCACCACTGAACACCCCGTGACTTCAATTTAAGTGTTTTTACTTTTTTGTGTAACATTTATAGAAATCAAACTTTAGGCATATCATCTATGCAATACCATCAAATTTCATACAGCATATGAGGACGAATTATGGTGACAGATGAATAAGAATAAAGTTTTACTTTTACTCCATAGTAAATGTATGAAAACAGTTTTCTTTAATTTCTGGCTTTTTTGTACATTAATTGTACATAAACTATTGATACAGGACAGAAATGGAATCGATTGACATAAAAAAAATACATGAGAAAAAAACTTTTTTCATTTTCATACAAATTGTATGGGGAAAGTTTTTCTCGATTTAACTATGTCTTTTTTAGCTGGATTTTTTTTTGGTCCGATACAAGCTTTTGATCCTGGACAGGAATGGAATTGATTGGCATAAAAAAAAACAGTTTGTCAAAAATGACCGTTTTCTCGCACCTGTTTTTTTTTTCAAAATCCGTAAACGCCAATCTTCATTAATTTGAAATCAAAGGATGGTCTCCTAAGACCTATTTAGCCTAGCAACACGGGATCTGCTAGCTGCCCTCACTGACCCAAAATTTATTTCCAACCTGTATATCACATCTATGTTTAACCGAGCTTAAGAATTATTTAGAAATCGGAATCGGTAGACTGTAAATGTAGTTCGAAAATCGCGGGCTAAGACCCCTTAGATGATTTTTCCGAGTTTGTGTTATAAAACATGAAGCGTAGAATATTCCCTACATGATGGAAACTAAAATAGCACTATGCCCGCCGATCGACGAAACAGCGCCGCTGCACGCAGACACATGTCAAGATCGGCTGGGTTTAACCGTTATTATTTCGTTCGTGCGAACGTTAAAATTACGTTATCTGTACTTAACGGTAAGCACGAACATTTCGATTTCATTTTGTTCGTTCCATCAATTTACCGGTTAATTGTCGAACGAAATAAAGAAATGGAATTAGAACGATATTAACCGTTAAGCCAATACCGGTTCCGATCCCTGGTCACGCTAAATATTTTATTGTAATTTCTTAGTACGCTTATTGTTATCGTCATTGGTCCACTATAGAATAGTATTATCTTATAAATAATACCTACTGGTATGTTAGAAAATCGAAATTTGCATCTTTAACCAGGACTTTTAAGAAGGATTTGTTGTACGTTTACTTTATAGGACGTCCCAAGTAAGATTTTGTTGAGATTTCGAAAAATATAACGAATGATCACAATGGGGGAGGGCGGATATAATGATATTATCACGTGTAATTTTTCATATACAGCATGAAATTAAATATCAAGGAAAATCTGGAAAATAATCAATACGTAGGTATGTACATTACAATTTTTGGATTAAGCGTACCTAACCTACGTAACTTATGAAAATATTGGTCCCACACTATTTTGGCGCGCAACGCAAGGCATTGTTCTATGTTGATTTACTCGTAGTTTAATGTGGTTTAGTTAGGTAATATCTTCCGTTCGAAAAAGTACACGTGGTCGGCCTGGGGTACCTGGGGAGGGGACCAAAAAAATCACCAAAATTCCAGTCAAATATCATTTATTCAAGTAGGCCTAGCAACAAACACTTCCGAATCGTCATTTACAAACAATATCTTAAGTTAATATTTAAAGCGGTCAAAAAGTCGCCAAATAAGGTCACCCGATTTACGGCTGAGCCTTTAGTTGTTCTAGATCATGTTAAAGTCTTCTAAAAACTACCCATTAAGAGTACTAAAATGGTTTAAAGCTCTACTATGGTCTATAAATGGCCATCTAACGTTCAACGTTACCATAATGTGGCCATAGACAATACATTTCGGTCACGTACTTAACTCAAAGCCCATTGAGGCGAACCACAAAGCCTGCAGGAATATAGTACAGTGTCTACATACACCTACTCAGAATCTTTAGTGATGTAGTCGGATCCATAAAGCTGGGTACACATTCTTGCTTAGATACTTATATTTACACCTAAACGGTTTTTTTAAATAAAAAGCGTATTTAGAAATGTAAAATAGGTATGATTTCAATTTGATTTCAGTGTTAGTGTGTGTTCATGTTCGACTAGTGCACGTTCGACTATAATAATATAGTAGAACTCATAGTTTACGAAAATGAGGCAGGCATGCTTCAACTGTTTTGAGGCTGGACTGTCTCCATAAGCAAAATTCAAAAACTGGAAAAGGCTGTATTACAATCCCTATAAAAACTATGTGCCACTGCCAACGACTAGAAGAAACTTGCTGTATAAAATCACTCGTATTTTTGTACGAATAAAGGGGAAATGAAGGTAAAGATTCGCAGAGTGTTAACCCAACCCAGCATTGCTAGAAATGACAACATGCTCACACAAACCGGTTGAACCATTCCAGAGCGTCTATCACGCTGTTCGGCTGCACGGGTTCAATAGGACCGGTTACGATACTACGGGCTGGCTATGGATCAATCATTTTCACCTTTACAAGTTGACGTAGAGTAGCTCAGATATCATATTAATTTGTTTTTTGTTGACTTGGTAAATGTCCCCTTTTGTGTGCGTCTATCACAAAAGAGCGACATCAAGATTTATAAAATGGAGCATCTATATAAATAATTCTATTTATTTGCATTACTGGAAAAAACAATAGATTTATACAATTATATGTTTTAACTGCTGCGTGTTAGGACAGATTGGGAAACAACTTCTTAGGAAGCTCTATCTATCGTTACACGATTTCAATCGCGTGGTTTACGGACTTAAAAGGCTTAACGCGGCTGAGGCGCGGCGGAGCAGCCAAGATTCAGTGGCAATGCTCACATAGGAATTCATTTCGCCCCGAGAAGTGTCCGGTTTCAGTCTGGCACCACGAGCGCTCGTCCGTATTGCATTAGTATTTATTTATGTATCGTGCAGGTTCTGGTTCTGGCGGCGCCGCGGGCCGCGGGCGGCGGGGGGAACACTTACTACGTGATTAATCCGCGCCCCCGCCCGGCCCGCGGCCCTTGCCGCGGCCAGGCGTACTCGCGCCGGGTTTCCTCGTCCCCGCGTCTCATGGCCACTCACTACGCACGGGGCTCCGTAGTGCCGCCTGCCGACGCCAGTCGCGTCGCGACCTGCGCCGACAACGGACGCTCAGCATAAACATCTCTTGTATGATATAATTCATGCTAATCTCCGTTCGTTGATTTTCCTGCCCAGTGACCGCAGTGAAACCCGCGTCGTCGCGAGTGCCGAAAGTTAGTAGACGTCACCGGTGTATTTTTCCATCGGGAACGAAACCTGTTTGGAGTGACCGGCGCCTGCCTTGGATGAGACCGGCGACTAGTGAACGTTGCTGTGACCTGTGGCCTGCGATGCTGCGCCCGTGACCGTCTTGCGACAGTGCCACGAAACGTAAGGATCTGTTCGTTCATTCGGCCGGCTCGCGTGCACGAGCCGCCTTCCTATTTGCATGGCGCATACGAGTGGATTTTATTTTCGTCTGGGGAGTGAATGTGTGCGTGGAGTGTGGATGTATGGGAGCATCCGTATGTGCAAGGCACGTGTGTGGGTTTGCGTCCGTCGAGACGGCTACTCCCCGCGGCTAGCCTGCTTTATTTAGGTTGTTTCTGAGCGCCTCGTCCATGTCCGTGTCGACTACCTGTCTCGTCACCCTTTATCTCTTCAACCAAAACTTTGTTCTCGTTATGTCAGAGTATTTTGTTCAACGTCACTTCTGATAAGGATAAGTTACTACTTTCTTTCTAGATTTCATCAAATGTAATCTCTTCTCTACAAACTTGATTAGCAATGCAACATCAGTTTGTAGAATTTGATTAGTTGATTACGTATTCTGTTTTGCAGACTTAAAATAAACAGTTCTCCAAGAATTTTGGGGAGAGAATAATCTCTCCAAGTTTTCCAAATATCATCTTAATTGTATATAGAGATAGCGAGCGATTTCTACTCGTGTATATGTATATGCATTTTATATATGTAAATGTATTCATATATCTGACCGCCTTACCGTTATCTTTTATCATAACATCAATATTTGAGTCCATGATAATGACGTTCCTACTTGCGAATGTCACGGTATCGTAAACATCAGCCCTCTTGAAGGTATTTTTAAAATAAATCAGGTTTCATATTAAGTAGATAGACTACGAAAGTAATCGAAGGATTAAGTGGAATAACCTGAATTTGGTGGATTATTTACCCAGCGTTCTGGTAATACATTTTTGGTACGAAGTGACCCGATTTTGTTTATGCTAATTCTGGTTTGACAGTGTCACGTCACGACGTGAAACTTAGCTAGCCAGAAATAATTCGGTCTCGTTTTTCTTCTGGTCTTTTAACCCAATAATTGACTTGAAGTTAGATCAGCTGGGGATAGAGTTCAACATACACTCCGTCATTGCTATTTAAAATTTAAATACGAAAACATAACTTATGTACTTTTACGACTCTTGAACATGCAAAATACCTATCGTGAATTTCCTTCCTTATCGGCTGGCGGGAATAGGTATGTAGTTAATAAACCGTTTAGCTCATTTAAGTCTAATTTCCTGAAGTTTAATGTTGTGTTGCTTTTTGATACAACATACATATCCTTTTGGTGTTGCTGCGTTTCCCGCCCACTTTATAGTTCTACCATTTGTTTAGGGTGAACACGAAGGATTAAGCAAGCTCATATTGCTATTTTGCCTCAACAATCTCAACACTTTCTTCCTGCTTCTTTGCTGCAAAACTGCTAGCTAAAATTGCTAGCATAAGGTGTCATAAGAGATCGTCACCTGACAAGATATCAGTATGGATCATCAGGGATTTGATTTGATTGTTTAATCAAACAACGCACTTTTTAAAAACAATAAAATAATCGAATTTACCTGTCATCCCAGAAATTATCTTGTAGTGCAGAAACCATAGAGTAAAGGGCAAATAACTTCTTGATCGAAAATTTTAAGAAAAACGATAGACTAAAGTCAGCACTTTATTCGCATGATGCTTTGGAAACCTCAAAAACTCAAGTAAACAAAATATATCAATAGTAGGTATCCTCGAGCAACTTGCAGATCAAAGGTTTCACAAATATTAATAGTAATTGATTCAATTGATTGCAATACCAAAGTAAGATCTCTCAATGTTGTAGGCATTATACCTAATAATGTTATTCGTAATTATAGTATGCATTTTAAATAGAATGAGAAGGAAAAGTACTCGAGGAGAGGCCGGCGTCGAGAAGGTCTGCTATTTTCCTTGCTTTTCAAGCACACGCCTCAAACAAACCAGCATAATTGTGAACTCCTATTAAATATACTTATTAACATTCTTGAGGTCAGACTGGTACACGAAAAATTGAGGCGAACACTTGGTAAGTGATAAATAGCAGTCCAGTTAGCCAGATAAACTCCGACCCCGCTCGGACGCGCCGGACGACACTCTACAATCGTAACTACTTCATAACACGAATCTATTTGTATGCGGAGCTAATTTCATAACAAACAACTACGCAATGAAACAAAAGGCCTTAAACGAAAAGTTTGATGTTTCGCTACTATGCAAAAATATTCGGTGAAGACAAATGCAAGCTGATTTGCTGTTTGTGGCTGCATGATTTCGATTCTAAAATGGGGCACGACCGTCGGCCAAAATTTCTGCTAGTAACATTCCTTTGTGACAGTTCTTTGATGAATGTAGAACAACTGCAGGTAAAATATTAAAACTTACCACAGAACTGCGGAAAATTACGTAGAGTATGATTTAAAGTCCACATCTAGGTATCTACAGTCTCTCATTTGGAGCCCTATTAGGCCCACTAGAACTATGTCAAAATGTCAAGGAGTAAGAGATTCTTACAATCTGATTTATAGCATCACTATGACATAGTCCTACAGTAGTAGACTGTACATATAAAGTAATACAATAAACCTCAAATGTATCTTAATAAAAAATATCAGTAGGTATACCTCATGGTCTACTGATACAAGTGATTGTTTCATGGTTATTTATTTAATAATTGATCACTAAGGCATTCAATCTTAATATAACTCCAACTTTACAAGTCCTGTTTGAAATTATAGCTAGGGTTTCGGGAAACAATAAACAACACGGGTAAAAGCCTGTAGGCTTCCATGGTAACTAAAAGCTGGATTCGTTTTTAACGTTAATTAATTAGCATAGCTTTACAAAACATCTACGCCGACTTGTTATTAAATTTGCCCTCGTGTAAGCCTCGAGTTATATTTAGAAGAGATAAAGTTAGCCCTCGTGTCCTCACATTATTTAGATCTAAGTTGCAAACAATTTGCTAGATTTTGAGGGAATCTTAACATATGTGATTTGAAAGCTTGTGACTATTGTTCAAAATAAAAAGAGAAGAATAAAATAAAGATAGTACCTACAGTAAAATGTAGATGATTAAAAACTGTTCTACGCTAAATTTGAGATGGAACTCAACGTAAACAACGCAATAACAACTAAACATACTAATAGAGATATTAGAGATACTGACACTGATAATCTGAATTCTCCAGTAAGTAATCAAGTAACTGCCTCGTGCAGTTCTGTGCCCGTGCTGGCCTTTGACATAGCTAATTGTTAGGAACGTACACAAACGCTGCTACATAATCAAATCACAAATATAAAGCTGATGGGATGCAAAGCAAACACATGAAACAAGTCAGTATAAATTAAAAAGATACAGCAATAACGACTAGGTACGCAGGTGGTTGTCATGAAGATGGTTTACTTATGCTATAATTTTCATGAGCACTTGAATTCTGTAATAACTGTGAATGAGATATTTAGATAAAGAAATCTTAAGCTCTGTTTTTGTATAGGTACATCTAAGCTAAAAAGTCCGTTGCTATCAATAGTATAACCTATTCAATGCACTACTTCTGTTATTTGTTATGACTAACACCAACATTTCCCTAAATATATAAAGAAAGGTTCGTACTGAAGTTAACAAACTAGGTAGATGAGATGATACTCATTATTGACATGATAAGCACTTACTACTAGACTAATTATTTAGTAACTTCAAAGTGATAACGTGTGTGCCGTCCAAGTGACATTTTATTGGAGTGATAAGTAACAGGCCGGTCCCATTCCGGGTCTCGCTGCAAAGTAAACGATGCTAAATTAAATAAACGTCCAGTTTACAGATAACCAGCGGCGGTTGCAAAGAAAACAAAGAGATGTAGTCGGTGTCACACACGGATAGCGCTAATGATATACAGTGAGAATGTGTTGCGGTATTTGTAGGCGTGCGGTTATCGTGGAGTCGCTACTGCCTACTACGTACAGCAATCAGCTGTGATAACGCTCGCATACCTGAACACTTTGCTTCTAAAAGTAGTCAAGTACATCGCTAAAGCAATTAAGACATGAATGAATTGTTTACAGGGCTAATCAATTGTTTGCTATTCATTAGTAATTGTGATGCGGAAAAATAGTAGGTAGCACTTGTTGTGTTGATAACGGGTGTTAAAGTTTATATGTTATTTCGAAAACATTGTAACTCACTGAGTCAATGTTAATGACTTATTTGAGGATACTTGAGATGAAGGCCAGAAATACATGCACTCAAATGATGTATATCCTAATAATTGATAATAGACGGTAAGAATTAAGAAAGGCGAGGAAGGGAAAGGCAGATAAAAAATTAGGTCGGATTAGGAAGTGGGAGACTGAATCGTAGCAGGACATGAACTAACATTAAGGAAAGCAGATAATCGGTGTCACATAGACAATCTGAAATTACAAAGATGAAGATGTTCGATAAATCTAATGACATGATTTTAAAACAGTCTGCATTACTAGATTTCTCACGCTTCCAACGGTTTCGTGTTACTGCGTGTCAACATCGAGAGCGTGTCGCATTGCGTTTGCAGACGATCATAGAGTTTTCAAAACAGTACGAACCACGAAACGAAATCATGTTTAACATCAATACTTGAATTTACTTTTTCTGGTGAAAAAACCAGATATCGAAGATGAAGATGTTTCAAAACCCAAAATATATTTAGCTATATCGAAGATTCTACGTAGCTGTAAAAATGTATCTACCTACCGGGTACTTATCTACCTGACTAAGGCTCCGAACATTTCATAACAACATTAAATGGGTTATTATTAGGTTGTAAAACTAGAAATAACCAATTAAAATCAAACTACATGCAATCGTGGTTACACGAGTTTGACGAATATGATAACATGTTAATTGTAGATAGATTACATAACGATAATTGTAATTAAAATGGGTTTCCAATTACGTACTCATTTACGTCGAACCAACTTTCGTGCTTTGAACAAATGGTGCTTAGCGTTGTAAATAGGACAATATAAACTGATTTCCACTAAATAATTAAAAGGGTATTAAATTAGGTAGGTTAAAGGTTTAAGTGTGTACAAAATATAGAAAAAAGCTGGAAAAATCTGCACATTATCAAAAAACATATCGCTTACAAAGCATTGCACTAATTAACGAGAAGAAACCGAAAATTTGCAACACATTATTTTGAACCCTTGAGGACAAAATGCAACATTTAATTTTAAAATAAACCTAAAATCTTTCCGAACGTGGATAGTGCAAAAGTTTTGATACCAGTTTCTGTATTCACTTTGCTTTGTAATCTCCGCTTTCGTCTTCAATATCATCACCTAAGTGCACTTAGACCTCTTTTGTTAAAGGTGAATGATATGACATTAAAGATTATCACGGACAAATACCTTTCTTCATACCTTTGTTGACTAGGTAGTATTAAATTTATTTACCAAGCAACACAATGTTACTTTATAAACAATGAAGTATAAAGGGTGTTGTTTTTCAACACCGCCCTTTGTTTCAGTTGTGACTGGCGGTTGCACTTTACATTCGTTTTCTTCTTGTATTATAAACAAGTTTTGAATTTTTCAACCTGTAGGCGCAACTGTTGTAGGTATTATTATACCAATTAGTCAAAACGCTAGCGAATTTTTATGATTTCTAATGGAGCTTTAAAAATGAAATTACCCATTGTATAAACGAATTGATGAAATAAAATGAAAACAGACAGCATGTCGGTTAGGTTTATTATGTTAATAAAAGTACCTATAATAAAAAGCCAGTCTAAACAAAAATGCCGCTTGCGCAGGATACATTTAGATCAATCTTTTCGAGGCACACAATAATGTTACGGAAACTGCGGAAACAGCACATAGAGTGGCGCCGTAAATGTCCAAAGGCTGCTCTATTTTAAGCAGAATTCTAAAATAATAACGAACATACATATCTTCACGTGTGTAACATGAACAATATTGCTTTAGGTTAGCCGTAATAGCCAAATATTACAATAAACTTTCTAAGTTAGAAAACCGAATCGAGGCATGATTACATACCTACTATTAGTGAGTATTTAAATTATTTTGCATTTTAATTTAATTTTAGAATGATGTGCACAATGCACATTTACCACAATCTAATTATCTGATTAAAAATATGATGGAAATAGTACAAAAGTGTTCATCGAGCGTCGTAAAAAACTAACGAATTTTCTAAATTTCCCAAGCGCCACTGATAAGTGTCAGCTCCAACAAAAAGTTGTTTCGCATATTACTGACAAATTGGAACGCGTGTTCTGTAGGTAACGAAATTTCGTCAGTGTACTCTGTGTATCTACATTTTTCCAATTCAACTTTTGAGTGATAAAGTTTGCCAGCTGACCTATGACATTTCCACTTTTGACAATAACCATACGGCTACAATAAGCCGAGATGCCATTAAAATTAATTGAATAGCGCCTAGGTTTTTCCAGCAAGTTGTGCTGGTGACATGTCAGTCAGTCGCCTACTTTTGTTTTCCTGCATTCATCACTTACACGGATTCTGACTGTGATTTATTAACTCACTAAATTATCCATTGGGCATTGAAATTTTCTTTAATTAATATATTATCTGTCTAAAATTAGTTGCTCAAGTTGTATATGCATGCCGCTTATTTAGAGCAGTATGATATAAGGAGGAAAAAAATAACATAGTAATTACGATGATGCAGCTAACTAAGTGTTCACCAGTAAGCATGTACTTTAAACACTGGGTCTAGCTAAACATAGAGCAAATTAGTACGTGGTCAAATCTATACTACTCGATAGCAAAGGTAAAAGGTAAAATTAGATAAGCATATCTTCTTTAATTTAGGCATAATACAATTCACTTATAAAATGTATTAGAATATCAAACAGGAACCATGTAACTTGCAATCGGGTAATTCTAAATGTCTGAAATAGTGGGAAATATCCGAAAAACATCCATAATTCCGTCATATACAAATTTCACATTCGAAATTCCCGAAATTCCCCGAATACAACATAATTTTTTCTTTTCCACGAAAAATAAATCTGATAATCCATAAAGAGATGCAAAGATTGGTAAGCGTGAAGAACTCTACTATCAATACCAGCATTAAATAGTAGTTACATCCAAAGCATACATCACACCTTTGATGCTAAAGGAAAGGAACAAGGATGTTTTGATTTATTTGGCCACTTTGACAGCCACTGCCTGTACATATAATATAAATGAATGAAAAAATGCAATAATTAAATAAAGAACGGATTAAGTAACGTGTTACATTCATAGCTCTAATCAATGGGCCGGTAGGTGCAACGTTGCGTCACTACTTTCGCGCTGTACCTACTTGCGAAACGCTTATGCAAGGAGAATACGATAGGCAAATAGCAAAACACCTTCGCCAATGTTACGTTGATGTGCGCCTTAATTCACCAGTGTGAACGGCAAGAAAACATTGATTAAGTTTCGCCAATTTACGTTATGACAACTTTAATGAACCGAAAGTGTAACTAAAATTGGCATGGTGTAATTTCATTTCAATAAACAAACCGTATTTTTCTTACAATTTCTTACCCTACTGATTCAAACTATAATCACATCATGAAATTTTTACAAAGTTTTGCATTCAACTACCTTAAAAATCGCTATGGTTAAGACACTAGTTATTTTTTAGTATACGTGTTACGTAGAAAATATAAACTATCTGAGATTTATCAACGGAAAGTTGGCGACGACCAATTACATCACTCGTGACAAATTTGTGTGGCTGTTTGTTGTAGAGAAAAACAACGTTTTACGAGTAGGCAGCACTTTAGGATTATTAGCTTTATTACTTCGATATGTTTGTTATGTTAGTAACTTTCGAAACGAATAGATACCTAGACTCTTACTGAGGTTAGTTTTCATCGATTTTGATAGCAAAGATAGTGTAAGTAAACATAGAAGTTTGACGTCTAAAATAAACTTGTGCAGTGTCTCTAATATCAAAATCGTTACATTGAGAAACAGTAGTTTTTGCACTGAAAATATGAAAATCCAGTTCATATTGTAAAAAAGTCTAAGTCCCTACTTTAATTGTTGGTCAAGTGTTGGTAAAGTATGAAACAGGGAGTAGATATAGTCAAACCACGTTAACTTTTCTCAGCAAATGAACTGTCAGACTTGAAAGTGTTATTTTAAACGTCAAACTTCTATGAAATTATGACGTTTACTTAACACTTTCACAGTATATGCTATCAAAATCTAGGAAACTTAGCATAGACTGACTATAGATAGTTTTTGTAATAATTTGCGATATTCAAAATTACCCCGCATCGAAGTTGATGGGATCCGGTTTTGAAATTGTAATACCTACAATCTACTGTATGTAGTACAAAAATATTTTCAGTCCTCCGGCCGGTAAGCGCCACTTTACGCAAAACTAAATTGCCGCCTGCCGGCTCCGTCGGGCAGAAAAATAGTATACAATCCTCGGCCGTTAGATGGGAAAGCCTCGGATCACATGTTCGTCGACCTCGGCTTCGCCTCGGCCGACAATTACATGGGATCCGACACATTTCCCACTAAAACGGCCTTGGTATGTAATCTACTATTAAGCGAATTATGTATCGCATTATCAAATCCAATGCATTATAATATATGTAAGCGTGATAAGTTTTTATAGCGTAAAAATAATTACAAAACATTATTTTCGTCTATTGCATGAGTAATTTACGCCATGTTATTTAATCATTCATTATTTTATAATGGCTGAATGATAAAATTACTTAGTAATCAGATAACACTCGGTACTCTACCGGCAAATGAATGAATTAATAAATAATGCAGTCTATTTACTCCATGTCAACTAATGGATAACGCGGTAAAGCTGTGTTTCCTCGTATAAAAACTAGACCAGAATTATAAATAATGTAGGTACTCCGTTGTAGTTCACTTCGTAACATTGCACTTGTATATTGTATAACTTGTCAATCAACCGGTTCAACAGTTCATTCAGCCCGCAATGGCTTTGCCCGGTATGGTTCAACTTGGTTAATAGCTCAACTAAGCTGGCGCTCAGTGACCAAAGCTTAGCTCTTCACAGATCACTCTCCGCAGGGTCATCGCACTATTGGAGGTTACTAGAGATTGCAACATGTCAAACGGTGCAACTGTTCATTCGATCTCGACAGTTGCCCGGTAAGGGTCTAAGTGCGGATTTGGACACTGAAATTTGCTCTCACCTGCGCGATTCGAGAGTATTTGCATCTTGCTCTTTTTCATGGGTGGGAACCCTTTGAATCGTACAGTCACTAGCGATTGACATTTTACAGCAACTCATGGTACCAGTACTATTCGTGTCTAGCACGAACCACGTACGCAGTTTAGCCTCAGTAATTTTGTAAATTTCTTGCAACGGAGAAACAACTTTAGGGGTCTCAGTTCACGAGGTTGAACCACTCCGGGTAAAGCACTGGGATCGAATGAACTGTGCGATGAAGCTGTGGCGGATGTGAGCAGTGGTGCGCTGCGCTGCTTCACTGATCGTGCTAAACCTGTAAAAACTGTTAAAACAAGTATATAGTTGATCAGAACTGTACAGTCACCTGCAATAGTATCTTTCGCTATGAAGTCGGCAAAAATATAAGACAAAATTTTATTTGTACAGCCGTAAGAGCGTGTCACATATCTTTGCGGAAATGCGGACTATACAAAGCGGAAGATACTATTGCAGGTACAATCACCTGCATAGACGACGATCAGCTATACTTATCTAGTTTTTCTACTCCAGCACTTCTAACTGTCAATGAAATGACTGACAGCGATATTAAAACACTGTACATTATTTATAACGTGGTATTCCATTAGACCACCATAAAGCGATGCTCTAATCTCACATTTTAAGAACCCTTATTATATCACTGTTGCATATTATACTAATATAGTGCACCTGTTATAGTAGCAATTCAATTATTAGCCTACGATGTGGTTATGATAATGATCAACTGTTTATGTCCTGCATTTAAGTTTTTATTGTTATTTCTCTCTTGGTTGCACCAGCTTCAATATTCGTACTGCATTTGTTTAAGAAAAATAAAACATACACAGAACCAGTTTTTCGAAAATATGATTAATTTAGTTGGCGAACTTAGTTTTAAATAACCAAGTGTTTGTTGAATTCATCCTCGTCGGTTTCGCTCTAAACCTTCCATTTTAAATTAGCTAAAGTGTTGTATTTTGGTAAACATATATATAATTGTAAACAGCCATCAGTGCCATCACAAGACTAACATGACAAGTGTCATATGTCACTTATATAACATCGTTAATGTCTTCAATAATCATTAGATCTTCACTGTTTACCATTTAAACTTCCACCTTAGAAATATTGAGTTACATCACGCAAACAAGAAAATATCAATTGTCTCACAAGAACGGGTTTATACTAACCTGTTTTAGAAAATAAACGGTATTTCCGAGTCTAATAAGTGTATTCCAGTAATTGATTGCATTAAACTCGAAGTACATTGTGTTCGTGGGATATATTATGTATGGGAAAACCACAATGAACATGGACTGGGTTTATTTTAGTATCTCTGTAACACGGATGCTAAATCCCTTTATAGGTAATTGATCGTTTTGTAAATTATACACCGATGTCGACTCCGAACTAAGTTTAGTAGTAACGCAATTACCGAGTCACTTCTATAAATAGAATTCGATAAGATGTTTGTGGGTCTCATTACGAAATTCTAATAAATGATACAGGAGTACAATACACTATAAATACCAGTAACTAAAACATATTCTTGATAACTTCTGACATTACTGATAAAGCCTATATACATTCGAATATTGTATTTGAATATGTTGCCTGCTAAGTTTTAGTTATATCCAAGCGGAAAACAACTGTATTTAAACAAAAGAACAATTGCTTTCACCTGTTCTAAGAAACAATAAGTGAAAACGTAGAATAATCGCTACGGTATCATTTGAATTCGTACATACTGGTCAATTACGTTGATACCAGTTTTGATAGCTTAAGTTTGTTGTTCACTAAGAGAAATCACGAAAAGAATAACTTGCATTATTTATAACAATGTATAGTTCGATATATATTATGGTAAAAAAAGCAACTGTTGTAGTAGAAGAGAAAAAAACTACACTGCCGGCGTCATCGAGACGCTGATGGCTACCGTAAAAAAGACCTAAGGACTTGAGCTCATCTCTGTTTATAGTTCACAAACACTAGCCAAAATGTAACTACACGGGCTTCAATTCAACTAAGTTAAGATAGCATAGTTCGTTAAGAGTGTGGGTTAGGCAAGGTTAGCATAGCGTTCACGGTTAGTTAGCACGGGTGATGTGGTGGCTGGGCGAGCACAGCGCAAGGCCGCGGCGCGCACGTGTAGCGTGACGTCATACGCGCACGCACCGCGTTCAAGTTCAATGCTGTCTTTTCATTTATTGTGGTAGAACTAGCGTAACTAACTAACTAGCTCGTGGTTAGCTTGGCGATTTGCGAAGATATCAGAAGGGATTTACAACCGGAATAACACCTGCAAAGCTCTTAAAGCCTAGACTCGTGAAAAACAAAGCATGCGTGACCATCTCCAATGCAATCCAGGTGAAAAATTATCTACTTGAAATTTGTGGAAGAGATAAATAAGTAAGTACCATTCTTTGTCGTATAAATAGATGCCGACAATTTGCTGCAATGTCACTCCTAACGTAGAACTCCTTCGCCCACGCAAACGGGTGGCATGATATGAAATCACATTAAAGGCGAGGTTGCTGCAGTGTCGGCACACAGATGTATAGAATGTCCATATCTAGAAGCTTGTTCTACATGTTCGTAAGACAAAGAAGCGAACGAATTATAGTGTACTTGACGAAAATTGGCATCAGGCGACGACATCCGGTCGTATGCGTCAAATCAAATGCCGAGATTTGTTTTTAAGACACGCTCGCGACCCATTGATAACTATACGTTTTGTATAAAACGCGCTGCTAGAGAAAGAAACCGCGGATAAGAATACATTGCCCATCGTGGTTCCCCTTCAGCGATCATCAGCAATAGCCGACGATGTTCAGCCCGGCTTACGTCTTGTTCCGTGAAGCATTCGTTTTGAAAACAGGCGCTCGCGACCCATTGACAAAGGTTCTTTGAAGAACGCGTGCGGGACCATCAACACGATGACCGCAGCATGCGCGGCCATTGTGACGTCACCCCACCACATCCGCGTTGCCCGCTCTCACTTCCAAATATTTATTATTTACGCTTTCCTTTCAATATACATTGTTGCCACTTGTTACTGAGCGCCGGTTCCTTAGTAAATTTGACAACACAAATATTGATACTAAAGGTACCTTAGTAACAAACACTGGCTTAATACGTAGGCAAGTCTAGTCTGTATCGATTTTCGCCAGCGATGTTATAAATACAGTGGCCTGGAGATAAACATTATTTGCCTAACATGAAGCTAAAGCAGTCTACGAGACCAACGATATACCGGATAAGTTTATTGCATTCGAAATATTTAATTTCAGCGTTGTACCCTACCTACGCGAAAACATGCATGTCACACGGAGTTAGTTCCCAGTTTCCACTTTGTACGGGTCACTTGATACTGTGACAGCAGCTGTTTACCGCCCGCTATCTTATCGGGGGAACATGATACGAATAATTTATATAGGTAGGTGGTGCAATATGTCTAGATAGCGGCCTCCTACATGTGTATCGGAAAGTGCAATTATTGATATAAACTATAAAAGTTGCTTAGAGACGTTTAAATGTATAACTGCTTAATGGCAAACAAAAGTGTTTAAATTTAGACACTAAATGGTTTTAAATTTCAAGCATAATATTATTGGAGATAGCGTTAACAGTTATAATTAAAACTATCACATAGAGACAGCGAATATACAAAGCAAAGATGACCGATTATAAATTTTAACCAACCGACTCTTAATAAGTGATAAGGGATTGTTTTGAACGCAAAGTTTCGTTACTGATTGTGGAATAACAACATTCAGCATGTGAGAGTTATGTAAGCGTGTGTTCATTTTAGTTATTTAAATCATTGTAATCAAAGTAGGAACTGGTTTAAATAATACTAAAAATTAAAGATTGTGATTGTGAGAATTTTAATAACCAGAAACGCTAAGGAAAGAAGATAACCCACAAAAGAAAATTTCGGAGGTCGATCAAGTGAAGGAGAAAGGGGTAAGTACTCAAGTTCTGAAACAGTAGTTGCGGATGTAAGTGATGTAACCTGGATAAAAGCCAATATTAAAGAGAGGGTAAAGGTGCTTTGAAAATTTGGAATACACCCACCTTGTATAATGTTTCTTACATTATTGTACTTGGTCCTGGTGCAAATAGGCAGCATATACCACTATCAACGGTTGGCGCAACTTATCGGTGGCTGTTTAGCATACAATCGGTGGTAATTCCTCCAAGGGTTAGTCACGGCACTATCGCGTTTAGTATTCTAGGGACGGCGAGTCGCCTACGCGAACGCGTGTCTCTGCCTAGAAAGGAATCCGAACGAGAAGCAGTAACTGTTTACACGAGGTCAGCCTTGGTACGTTTGGATGTGCAAGGTGGAACAACAATGAGTGACCAAGCCATACGCTGTTGAAGGCAAGATTGTTGAAGGTCCTAGAAAACTTTTAGTCACGTAGCTATCTTTGCTCACACAATTAACAGTGGAAAATGGAAATGAAAAGTCGGAATGTTGTAAGCAAAACTAATGGGAGTCCTAGAAATTTTACATCCTGAAGTCAGTTAGTCTTCATTGGCATATGGTGTATTCAGGTGTGGTTCAGATCCCACTGGGATCTGAACACGATAGGTGTTGCTGGGATCATCCCAGAAACACCTATCGTTAAAAATACTTAAGAACAAATTATGCAACTGAAAAAGTGAATCTTGAGGTGGTTAATTAAGTTAGTATCAGTCTTTTTATCTCGCAGGTCAAGTCTAGGTAAGTCAATCATGAAATTACTTTAGGTATCAATGTTTATTTTCTTCGAGCTATCTATACAGATATAGGCGTGCATGCACCAAAAAGTGAATAAAAAACGATAGTGTGTGCCACATATTTGGCAAGCTATGGGCGACGCTTGGCAGGTCGACGCATGGCCGCTGACCGCTATTCAAGCCGATTGATTGATCACTCTCTATTATTGGCAGCAACTCACATATTATGCACTCAAAAGTTCCTTTAAAAAAATTTTGAAATACCCCTTGGTGGTACAATCAGCGTAGGATTGTCTCGTGAATACAGGCTCTGTATCGTGATAACCTCGTATCTGATAATGGCCTGAGGCACGCAGGCTAACCTTTCGCACAGATACAGAACATTTTGTAAGTTAATTGCAAATAATAATCCATGTAAGCTTAAAGGTTGAAAGTATTTTCTATTTAGATAAACCTCGGGTAAACAGAATATCACGTTCTAATGATAGCAGCTCGTTCAAGCCGGGGGCTTGTACATGTACGCATGTCCTCAACCGCTCTTTTTATTGACGTCAGATAGTAATTGCCCAGGTTTTTTTTCTTCCTTGGACTTTGACTCGACGAGTAGGCAAGTATAGGCGCTTAATTTGACACGAATTCCGCACATATTTATGCTCTTTCCTTTGCAAGTTTTAAAAAACACTTATTGAAATTTTCATGTTTTTGACACATTATAAATATACTAAAACGGGGGCAATGTAGACTTCTAAGCATCGCGGGTGAGTTTTGAAAGTTTTAGTAAATTTGTACCTAATGTTTTAAAAATACTGCAGTAAAATATCCGCTTTCGGAATTGCGTGGTTCTTAAACATCGCTCTAAGTTTCAAACCGCAACGAAATGGTAGTTCTTAAACAAGCGTAGTTACGCAGGCATTAATTAAAGTGAGTGCTGAAGCAGCAGCCTGTGAAGCGAGTGTTTCACGGTTCAACCGCTTCATTTGAAACATTATTAGAAGGTTCAATGGGAATTTAATTTTGATGGCGCAACTGCCCGCTCGGCAGGTTCACGCTCCGCTACTCCCATCTTCCTAAGTGAGTTTACTGTGAATAATTTTAGCCTGTTTCGGCCCGTTCACTTTACCCACACATAGTAGCTAAAACCGGTAGGTGAGGTTGAAATCATGCACGGCTATTTTAGCAACGAAAAAATGGAAAGAATTTTGCTTGCAATAAACGGTCCACGTGTAGGTATTGTAATGAGAATATCAACTTTGTAGCAGAATGTCAACAAAGGCTCGCCAGCAGGCTTTTTTTGGTGGCGGTTAATTGTTCATTGAAATTAAACACTTTTTTCGAACGGATCGCGTTAATTAGGTAACACCATGACCTTACGTTTCGAGCCCTATACAGCACTAGTTTTCACAGGATTAAGATGATGGATGACTGAGAGAACGTGAATTGTCCCAATTTCTTGAAACGTAGGGTCATGGTGTTAATAAACGCGATTAATCCGTTCTAATGTCTTTAATTTCAATAATATTTATTTTATTTTAATAGGGAAGGCCACTATCAAAGTAACATTGCTAAAGATGATCCTTTAAATCTTAATTTGTAAGGCGGAAAATAGTTTTTAATTATTTTCGGGGGGAAAATGTCCAATTCAATTAGCGCGCCTGGCACCATCATATAGTTCTAGGAAAAGTGCCTTTACATATTCAGTCTGCGGCATAATTAAAAAAAGTAACCGTGCAAATGGCATGAATAGGGACAAGAGGCTTAAAATAAAAACCTTTCAAACTGTTGTTAAAACGCTGTTGGGTAATATCGTAGATGAAATAACGATCACTTAGCACGAGCCACGTGGGCGCCGGCGGACACGCTCCGGAAGCACATTGCAATTTTACAAATATCAACCCGTGATTATAGTTTGATATTAATGCCAGTTCTTGTGCGAGTGGACTAATGCCAAAACAAAATCGTATTTACAAAAGTTGGAGTGCCTCAGCGCCTCGCATCCGCATCACGCTTTAACAGCTAAAATATCCCGAAATAACTTGTTTTATATATCTTGGGCTCGTTGCGAAATTACAACCAAAGTCAACAACTTTTTATTTTATTCGCCCTTTTTCTATTAATACTATGCTACATCGATCGTTTGATTAGGTTGACTTTTAAGTTGTTTATTGATTTGTAAGTTGACGGCTACCGTTTCACATTAAATTATAATGGATTGAAGTTATAGGTTATATATAGGTAATTTCGATTCAGTATTTTTCTTGTATATATTTTGTAGTTCTGGGTAAATATTTTTGCTATTTGGACATTTCCATTACTTATTCAATTTAGACCGTAGAATAATATTGTGATTAGCTAAAAAGGAAATTACAGATTCAAACTTCAAGTATTGTTTTTGTTATTGCTTTATTACCTTATTCCAACAGAACTCCATTCTGAGATAGGAACCAATATAATTATTTTGCTGTTTGTAAGTTTAAAAGCAAAGAGAATTTTCCACAAGGAAATGAAGGCAATCAAGTTACCGAGATCTTAACTTAAGCTCATAAAGATTTCATTAAAACGTTTGAAGTCTTTGCAGCGAATGCAAAAATATTTTATGAAGTCTAAGAGAAAGATTGCACGTGTAAGGTTACTCATTCTAGTTATAGGTATTCTGGTAGCGCTGAAGGCGCAAATATTGTTGCAATGTAGCGTTATAAAGTCCAAGTAGCAACTATTGAAACCAAATTAGCTAATTACTAGTCATCGGTCAACGAACTTCCTAATTAAATGCAATTTGAACATAATTTGAATATATTTTAACGCTTGTTCTTCGCAATCGAATTGAACTGTGAAACTTCAATCATGTTTTATACGTATTAAAGTGCATATATGGGACGTTAGGGGTCCACTTTGTTCGAAAATCAATACGACCAATTTTGAATGCTTAACATTTACTAGTTTAAACACAATTTTAAGGCGACTAGTAGGTACCTATCATTTATCCTCGGTGACCTTGGACATACATTGATTGGACCAGTCTCCTGCCCACGCAAAATTATCTTTTGTCTAAACGGATAAATATTGTATAACAATGTAGGTACAATGAGATTAATATAGAATGAATTCCTGAAATAACCACAAATATGTAGCAAATTAAATGCCGCTAATTTTATGATTAAAAGCCACTTTGAGTTATTTATGCATCAATATAAGGAAGGTACTACTTACTTATAAATATATTTCATGTGTGTGTTGTGTTTTGTGTTAATTTTGAACAATGTTTGCAATTGTTCCTAAGTCTATGTTGTGGGAGTATATATCGAATGTTGTAGGTACGGTCGGCTTCATAAATATATATGCACCTGTATTGAATTTTAAACCTTGTCCCCCTGTAATAAGTTCCGAAGTGTATAGATATTTATAGACGTGACTGTACCTATTTTTGACCAGTTAAATCACAAGCCTTAGGCCCTCGAACATTTCGTCTACATCCGCCTCTTTACGTGTAAGTAATTGGTGTTAACACACTTTAAGATGCGAGTGACTCGAGTGGCAGTTACTTGTTGCGCCATCGCCACTGGCGCCAGCCTGCTCCGCCGTGGGCGGTGCTGCTGCTTCAGGTCATAAATATGGATACCTGTTAACACGACGCAGAACATGTTTGATATGTTTATGTATTCGAGTTCCCAGTGTTTCCACCTCGTCGCTTTAAACTGTCTAGGGCTTAGACGTCTTTTTACCTCACGTAGGCAGACGGTATACCTGCTTCATTGTACCTACCGTGTTACGTCATTTTTGCCGATGTAAAGTAAGGTACAAGTTACAACTTGTTAGAATTATTTCTGTAATCGTATTAGGTTGTTCTGCTTCCGATCGATAAGGCAAACTTCTATAAGGACTTCAGAATGTGACAAATACAGCCGTATTCGTATTTTTACGAGTAGGTTCCTAGTTATTTTATTGAATAGTTATATTTATTATTTTGTGCCCCAATTTTCAGCTCTTTATCGCAATTTAAATTACGATAAATCCGAATACTAACTACAGCCCCGGCCTTGTTTGGAGATGTTAGTAATCCTGATTAAAATACAAGATTGTCCTTAGCGCGTACACTACGCATGTAGGCGTGGTGGTTTGCCTCGCTTGGTCGGTGGTTTGTTGCGTGATCAGCTCAATAAAACTGCTGTTAAACCTCGAATTGCTCATTTAAACGAACGTACCGCCTCTTTGTCCGGTTCGAGTTCAAAGTCTGGTTATTTTACTGCCTAGATAGTTTTCGTTTCCGAGCAAATCGCTGACGGCAGTAAACATTTGGGTTCTACTACAGCTAAAAATTCAAGACTAGGGAGTATTTACTTTAGATCATACCTATAATGCAATGTTAACAGACACTGCAATAATCAACTGCAGTAATAAGGAACGTGTAGGTAGTTACGTAGGCTACCTACAGTTCACAGTAGGCACGGAAGTTGTTACATGCTTTGTATTTACGGTAAAGTTTGTCCATATAATGAAAAAATGGCACCGTCAAACTAAAATGGAGATAACCATGTGTACGATCGTGAGATGACGAAGTAAATTATTTTTGGTTATACCATTTTATTGCATTTTGAAAACCTTTCACTAACTTTTTAACAAACTTTTCAATAAAGTTAAAATATAGTTGTGGGAATGGCCGCAATGCAGCTACTGAAAAAGGCAATTCCAACAGAAAAGCGAGTAGCATTCAAGACCTCACGGTTTGGCAACTGGAGGTACCTACTGTCCTTAACACACTGCCGGTCCGATACCAATCAAAATGTAATATTAAAATTAGCTGCAGAGTTATTGCAACGGAACTGTAGGTATAGTCGAACGTTTTCAATTGTAGTATTATTTACTTAGTACTTAGCGTCGTTAACAGATCTCATCCTTCTTCTTCAGTCTTTATATCCATGACAAGACTAAGATACTTGGTGTCTGTCTACATTCTGCACCAACATCCATCAACTTAGATCCAATGTACCTACCTACATATGCTAGCCCAACATGTACCTTTAATTGCTATTACGTTGTACCCAACGCGTAGCTATCTACGAGTATTTCCCCTTTATATATAATGTCCACTGTACAGTGATTACAAGTTCTTCAGACACTATTCTCAGTTTGACACACTGGTACTCCGGATAACACGTCTTATCCTCAGTTATCCACTGGTTGATTACCGCGCTCGTCTCGGCTGTGCTCAATAAGCAACAGCAATACACAAGCAATTAACGCGTCAGCTTTACCGCAAACAAGTAAAGCTAAGTAACGTTGTGGAAACTTTACGTAACGTCGCGTGACTCCACAGTTCATTCAGCGCGACTCGCTCTATCTATATACATACAACTACGTACAAGAGAGGTATCGTCTAACTTCACAGTTGGATTAGTAGTGACAGTACGGTGACTGTAAAAAAGCGGATTTTTTACGAGGGTTTTGAGGCTTTGGGCAGCATTTCAAAAGAGAAACCGGTACAGTCACCGGCAATAGTATATGACGCTATGAAGGCCGCAAAAATATGTGACACGCTCTTATGGCGGTACAAACAAGACTGTGTCAGATTATTTTGCAGCCTTCATAGAGTCCTATACTATTGCAGGTGACTGTACTTGATGCAACCATGCAGTGCATGTGTTTTGCCTTAAGCTTCTATTAAACATTGCAGAATGAGAAGGTTCTAAAGACTCTTAAGTTAAGAGTCTTGAGAAGGGACTTGCTCTTTAACCGGCACCGGTGTGTTTGATATCAGTTTTATACACAACAAACTAAACTATTCATTGAGACAATGTACCTACTTATAAGATACTCCATTTAAATACCAAAATAAAAACATAACGTTGATCAAGAAGTTCTTCAACAATTTGATAAAGTGGTAAAACAAATGATGATTGGTGCTGACCAAGCCAAGGAAGCTATTCCTTAAATAAAATAAATAAATAAAAATTATTTATTTCAGACAACATATTACTCATTACAAGCAGAGGTCCATAGGTGTTAGTAACAATTTTTCTTTTTTTTTTCCTTCCTTATCCTTAATGTTTATCGTATTTAATATAATAGAACTTTATCTTGGATGGTCATTTATTTGGGAAACGTTATTTAATGCTAAAAGGCTTAGGTAGGTTACTCTAAAACATCTATGTTTCAAAATACTGCTTACAATTTACGTGTGCGCATATCTACTCTAAACGGCAGACGCTTAGCTAATCTGCTTAACTACGGCTTAAATGTGCAGCTCGAGCCTCCAAAGGGTTCGAATACATATCACGTCATTATACTGATTACCGACAAATATTAACGATTAACCCTGCTAAATACAACACTTAAGCTGTAACAAACACTAGGTTCATGTTCTCTTTGGGTGATTTAGTGAATATTATAATAGGCGATGGGAAAGAACGGCAAAGGATTTCATATTGCGATGGCATTTACTGTGCTAAATAAGCAAAGACAGTTAACAGGGCTTTTTTTTAATTTAAAAAATCGCCACGGGGACTAACCTGCGCTACGCCGCCACTGTCACGAGTAGAATTTGATTCTTAACAGTTGTTTATCGTAAAAGTTTCAGTTTTGGCTTTGGCTACGCGTATTTATGAGTTGTGCAGGCAACAGTGATCGCGTATTATCATGCTATTTTGCCACCGAAAATGTATAAAAATCGTTTCATGAGGAATTATACTGCAATCTATGTTACTTGGGCGGTGACTATCTCTAAACGTATTTGCACATGGACGGACTTGTGTATTAATCTTACCATATAACTGAAGGCAAAATTGCCTCCTTCCTCGCTATCGCAAGACTTTGATCCTGTGTGCAAGCTAATACTATGTATTCTAACTATGCAACACCGCCTTGGACCTTAGTTGGCGAAGAGAAAACTGATCGTGTAGAAACGGTTGTGCATAGAAAACGTCTTTAGAGCGAGCTAGTGACGTGGCAAAATCATATTGAGGTGGTACGATGGCTCTTTGAGCTCTTTAAACTCGCTTAAGATTGCTTAAGACACAACATAAAAAGAGTTAAAACACTCCTGCTGTACAAAAAATACAATAACCTATTTGAGCCATTACGTACATCATGTGCGACGTACCATTTGGCATGAAAACTTGGCATGGAGAAATTTCATTGCAATTCTATAAATTTTCGCTCAAGGGCAAATCGGATGTCGAAAAGGAAGATATTTTTTTGCAGATATAATATCCTCTAAAGTCCAGTAGAACGATAACGATAAGCAAGCGTTATTTATTATTCATAAACATCTGTTAAATCTAAAATGCCGTTGACAACCGTTCTTCCCTACTATTGTTTAAAAAAAGTAAGTAACATAGGTTTGTCAAGTTTTATGAATAAGGTATGAAACTATCTGATTGTATTGCATTATAATCAACCTTACCCTACTAAAAATAGAGTTAGTTTTTAAATGTGTTTATAGAACATGACTACGTTAGTATTGTTGTATGCAACGACAGCTGCGTGTACAGGTGCGATCGTAGCGTAACTCCATGCTAATTAATTTAACTACTATTGTAAATAGCGGTTCGACCCGGATCGAGCATCGTAACCGGTAGCTGATTGCTGTTTTTGTGGTATTTCATTTGATTACTGGAAGTTCTACAGGATGTCTCTTAATACATTCACGATAGATCGATGAGTACTCATAATGCATAGGTTCAATTATATTTACCTACTTACTATTATAAATTGAAATAGATATCATATACTACAGAAAATATGACCAAGGCCTCCAGTGAGCAGGGATGGGAACGAACCAGCGACCTCCTGCTTTCGCAACAGACGCCCGTACCACTAATAGGTCACCCGATCACGGCAGCCAGAGTCCAAAATATTACTATATTATTTTCAGTAATTCCGGAGGTGTAGTGTTTCCCATACATGCTCGGACGACAGATTATTCTATAGTCAAGCTGGAGTCAATTTGAGCTGCTTTTTCTTTAAGATATGTAGGAAAATTATGTTACTTATATTATATTAACTTCATACCTATAATCTCACAAGTCCCAAGACGACAGATATGAAATTCTATGTAGATGACCTGTCACTGGTATTATTGACCGAGTGAGCAAAGCGACCGAAGCGTTTCCGTTTTAGTTTGGGCAAAAATGTTTTCGTGTGTCCGCCCATTTGTTCTCTTCTACAGGTCGCATTTATCAACCAATTCTTGTGTAATTTTGTAAACAAGTTTGTTGAATACATAAAAACATTTTTTAAGCGCCATAGCGTTTAAAAAACCAATATCTAACACATCTGAAGGCCTAGTATAAAAATTGTACGACATTAACTCCTCGACCGCGTTAGCGTATCGGGAGTTCAAATTATGTTTGCCGTTTATTTAAATCATCCGGCAACTTTCATATTTTGACCCCTCGATACGCTAACGCGGTCGAGGAGTTAATGTCGTACAACTTTTATACTAAGCTTTCTGTCGAGGAGGCGGTGGTAATCATGGTGGAAAGAAAACAAGATGAGACCGTCCCGTGGTGTCTCCCATTAGCGACAACGTCACAGACAGCTAGCTACCTAAGTACCTATATATGTTAATATATCATAGCAGAAATATATAATATTGACATTATATATTTCTTTCTTAGTCCAACCAAAAGTGGTGTCTCCAATGACGTCGTGATGGCTTTAGTTAGTTGTATCATGGTGGTCTTGTTTACAGTTTCTGCAAGTATCACGATGAAGATTAAAATTAAGAGCGAACAAGTTAGAAGACTCTACATGTCGTAGCGTAAACGTAGCTGGCGTAAACGTTTCATAATAAAGCTACAAGACGATACACAAACGTAATCGTAATCGCATTCAATCTTGCATACAATTACAAAAGTGTTTACGTAGTCGCTTCACACTTGCGTCGAATTATCTAAGTATACTCGATCATTGGTTCAATTTCGTTTCCTTATCACGCCATTCTGCAATCTGTCGTTGAATACACGTAATAACGAATGCTTCTCCAATTTGACTTTACACATAGATAGGTATTCATTATTTCCTATGTTTTCCAGAAAGGTTTCATCAAAATTTACGTTACTTTAACTGTAACGGCGCGGCGTAACGTTGATGACGGTTTGGTGCAACCGAGCAACCAAAAGGCTAGTATGGTTGGAATTTGGTTGACTATCACGCTATGCGTCACTTTCGGACACAATACAAACTTGTTATAACATGACAGACACAGTGATAACCCGATCATATTAGACTAGGAGTTGGAACTAATAAATATTGGTGATTTCGCCTTTTTCTGCCTAGAGCCTTAATTAGCCTTTTTTTACGATTTTGCTCAACTTTTTGATAGGTTAGATATTGGAGCAACTAACAAGAATTCTGTTAGTTTTTTAATATATTACGGAAGATAATTTCAATTCGAGTGGAATGTATGAACGACGTTTTTGTTTTTCCATTTTTAATTTTTTAATAATGTACCTTAATCTGAGGACTGTTTTGAGATTTTTGCTCGAAGAGGTAAATAGGGGCTTACTGATAATCAAAATGATATCAAACCGGAATGTAAGTTATAAATGTGTCTAAGGAATAAATGAAACACTTTTTTCCACTTTCATATTTTTTTTTTCGAATAAGTAGGTACCTAAATGTGCATTTAGCTAGAGCAAATTTAAGAAAAATTTCCTAAGTTTAGCAGGTATATTTGGGCATGTATAAACTATATGTTATGAAACTAAAGATGCAAAAATTAACTCAATTTTATGCCTAATTCACGTGTATACAAATAAATTAGGTGGTCTAAAAAGAAATAATAAAAAGTAAGTTACAATATTGTATGAAACCTCGCAAGATAAGCTCAGTAAGAATTGTGTTTTTGTATACTAAATAATAATATATATTTATTAAACTAATTTTTATGCAATACCAATACTTCATATTATCTTAGCAATTGCAAAACCATATATTATGTACTATCAGTTACATCATTCAGTCGTTTTCCTTCTCTATGTTCCTTATTACTTAACTTCTGCTAGGCACAAACGAAACATAAATAAATTTGTAATTTGTAATTCCAAAGAGCGAATAGGCATCAACCCTCATAAATTTACCGGTTTCGAATAACTAAACCTGTCTTTACACATGCATTATGGGACTTAATTTTTTGCGTTGTTTACCTACCCATATCCGCTAATACTGGGATATGATTTCCGGATATCACGTACGTACACAATAGTCAATATTTATCGAACCCAGCGCCATAGCCGTAAGCACTTTATGCTTGCTTACACCAGGAGGCCTCCATTATCGGACTATGTTGAATTGAATCCCTGTCAGTTACCTGACGTCTGTCTGTAAGCTGTTGGAAGCATGTAAACATTCCTTTACATTTATACCCTATATCGTGTTAGACAATGAAAACTCTCTCATTGATGCAGTCCAATGTGATTTCACAAAACAAACAGTACAGTGTCTCACCTTCGGATTCTTGTGTTCATTAAACCCCCTTCTCCCTTCCAAGAAGCCTCGCTCACTTTCACCATTAGAGCCTTTTGATTCAGGACCATTCACAGCCGTATCACGGCGAGATATCGGGCGATAACGTAATTTGCGATGTAGTGATTGTACACGCTCTCGATTCTATCATGGTCAACTGTGCGATAGTGGAATTCTATATAATAGAAAGATAGAATTGTGTTATAAATAAATAAATAAATATTACAGGACATTCTTACACAAATGACTATAAGTCACGCAGTAAGCTCAAGAAGGCTTGTGTTACGGGGACAACGATATACATAATATACAAATACATAAATACATAGAAAACATCCATGACTCAGGAACAAATATCTGTGTTCTTCACACAAATAAATGACCATACCTGGATTCGAACCCAGGACTATCATGTCACTACCAACTACGCCAACCGGTCGTCATCGTCGTCATCACCGTCGTCACCGTCGTCGTCGGTCGGTGTTATGTCCATATATTGGTGTTTAAGTCAAGGGAGAAGTGAATTTTTAGGGGACTATATACCAAAGCGCGCGGTTGTGTTGTGCGGCAATCGCAGCGTTAGACGCATGCGATCAACGGAATGCGTTTGCCCCGTATGTTTCCCTGCTGCGTTAACCGCGTAAAACAATGGTCTGTAATTATATTACCTGATTTGAAATGATCTGCGTTTATCGCATTGCGTGTAACGTAGCGTTTATCGCATAAAACAACCGCGCGCTAAGCTTTTTGATACTATTTGGAATACGGCAACTGAACGCTATTGTACCTACTTATATGTCAACAACCAACAGGTCTAGTTTTCATTGTGTCAATGAAAATAGTATCGACTAGTGAAGTTTTCATGATACTGCTCAGAAATGTGGCAAGAGATGGTCTGAGTCAAAGCTGGAAAGTAGGCTTTAGTTGAATTCCTAAACTAACTGGAGAGAACAATTAGGTTTTGCCTGCACTTTTGACCAATCGCCGGGTGGAATGTAAATAGTCCAGTTGGGTAGGAATTTGATAGACTAGAATATTCATTTAAATTAAACTTTCAATACATTTACTTTTCTAACTCGTCCATATCTATAGCTCACTTTCTTAGGCTCTCCAACAATGTACTACACAATGTACACTATATTTACTAGTTTTAACGCCAGACCGAACAACTAGATGGCATTTATTTAGTCGCTGTCTTGTCTGGAGCCGGTTTCCTCATGCTGTGAATCGAAGCAACAGACTTATCGATTAATGCCAAAGAACGTTTGCATATGCTATATAGCATAGGAACAAGTTATGCAACAAATGACACGATTTTATTACATTGTATTTTCAAACTTGGTTTTGATGTACAGGTTTAGTAACCTCCGATCCAAAAATAAAATAAAATAAATACATATTATTGGGCCTTGAATTTAAAATCGCAGTAGGTACTTTCAGCTACCTACTAATACCTAACTAAGTATCAACTGTAATTACTTACGTAACCTCATTTTTGTAGCATGTAGCTCCGTGCACAGATGAGTTTCAAATAGATGACGCCACGAATAGGTTTTCAGTGAGGTTCAATTTATTAAACTTCGCCCTGAATAGGCACATGACAATGTTGCTCATCGCCTTACATCATCTCCTAAAGCAAATAGGCATTATAAATTGTTTGCTTTTCATGTTTACCGCATATTTTAGCGGCTGATTCATAATAAATTTATGCAAGGAACAAAGACTTTTCCTACACGCGAGGGGAGATGGATGGTGATAAATTTGAGATGAAATTATCTGTAGGTATATAGAGTCAAAGCACGTTATCTCTTCCAAGCAAATTAACTATCATACTTTAAAGTGTTATTTGAAGATTGCGTAGCACAATTTCTAAAATCAAATATCCTAACTACGCAATTCCTAACGACATAACATTGTGAATGTATGAAATTCCTAAAGATACATTTTCTAATATACTTTTAATCGAACGATCTCATTTTCGAAAGTCATTACCTATTCCTTTTTTTTTCAAAATGCCTAATGTCAATACTTCGAAACTCAATATTTCTAGTGTTCAAAATAACTACGTTCAAAAAGTCTATTGACAATTTTTCGAAGAGGTTTACAATACTGAGTGTATAGATGAATTACCCATGCTAGACATATATTTATTTCCTTTTTTTCCTTCACAACCTAACAAGATGGCGCCCCGCCAAGGCGGGGCTACTATTTCCGGGCGATTTTCCCTTCGGACATCTGAAGCTACCTAACGAACCTAACCTACTTACCTATTGACTTAGTGTGACTATCGTGAAAACATTATCACATCCCCATCGTGGTAACATTACACTTTAGGTAAAAAAGCGAGAAAGAAACAATCAGTTTCGTACGTTAGACTAAGGTCAGCTAAACGTAGAACATATGTCGTTAGAAATTTCGTCATTTATACATTTTAAACTTAGCTCAACTTAGGTCAACTAGACCTAGGAAAAATGTCGTTATTATTTTCGTGCATTAGCAGGATTGTACTTTAGCCTTTTTTTAATAGGTAGGTCAATTAATCGTAGGACATGCATCTTTACGAATTTCGTATATTTTGATTTTTGATGTTGTGTTGTTAGAAATTTCGTACTTAGAATATTTGTTATTAGAAATTGTGCTACGCACCCTATTTGAAGCGTCAATCTTGCATGAAATTTGATGTTTACTTATGTCTGTCACTTTCACAGTCTGTGCTATCAAAATCTATGAAACGGATTCTATTAGGCTTGAGCAACATTGTTTTAACAACAACAGCTTTCAGTGCACACAGTATATAATATGTACAGGGTGGTACTACACGATTTTCTTCGGCTTGCCTAATGTTCATGAAGAAAAAGAAGGCCAAGTCATCTCCTGCTTGTCCCCAAATGTTTTATCGCCAGAAAACTGACAGAAAATACCAGTTTTCTTGATTTCATAGGAGAGAAAATGCTATTGAAAGTTTTCGCTGACTTTTACACGGTCGAAGTCGCAGTCAGAGGAAAGGCTTTTCTATAAATGAATATCACGAATATATCACAAATTGAACTGACACTCAAGTTATTTCGTTATGTGTACAGATTTGTGTAAGATTGTCCCATAAAATATTTATTTATTTTAAATAATTTTTTATTTGTATGCTTTTTATGTATTATTCTATTTACACATAAATAAGCAATAACATTGAATAAATTAGCTATATCATACAATAGAGCGAGCTCGAATACGATCGAATAGTCGAATAACGACTATTTAATTGCGTTTAACGAGAAGAGTGTCAATAACAGCGGTTTTGTTAAACCCACGTTTTATTATTTTACAAAGCATCAAATAACTCCCACACAAAAACATTTCCAATAAACTATAATAATTAACTCCCATTCACGCTTGTTTCAATAAAACTGGAAAGCAAAATGATCCTGTCATTTATGAACGTTTGCAGGGTGGGCGGGAACCCCTCAGACTCACCCGGTCTGGGGGCTGAGAGGTGGGGGGGGGGGAGATTGGCGTGAATGGCGGCGCAAGGTCATGGGCGCCGGAAGTAGGTTACGGGCGGCGCCCTATCGACCCGCCCAACGCCCGGCACGCGCGACTCTTTATTATTATACTGTGCATTGTATGAGCACCTTTTAAGTGTAAGTATATGGCAGGTATTTCACATGAAAATTTGAATTATACTGATAACGAGGCGAACCTTTTATGTGCTTAGGTACTAAGCCTTATTAAGTACTTTTTGTGAAATATTGATTTATGATGAGGTACAGTATAATCAAAACAAAATGTTTACTGAACGCTGGTAAAGATTGACTTAAACATGATTTCATCAGGTCATATAAAACTAATGTAATCTTATACCCAACCTAACGATTTACAACATATCAGACTCAATGAGCCCATTCAAATCCTTAAATACAGATCAATTGACTAGGCGCTTCTTCGTTTAGGCTTTAGATCTATAGTCAAAAGTACAGTTCAGATAAATTTGTAACTGCCTAGTGCCTACGCTAGCAGCATTCAACAAGGTCTGTTCTCAATGAAGACTCTTTTAAAATGAATCTTCTAAGACTATAAATTACATTTGCTCGAAAATGATTACCACCCAAAAAGATGCCAGATTGTCTGTTGTCAATAGTTAGCAGTAGCGCCCTAATAACATTCGACAATAAGTAACATTTGCTCAAAAACGCCACAATTAACGACTCGCGTTACGCTTGAATGGAAAGGCAATAGTTGGCTGCGCCCGCGACGGTGATGTAATCTGTTTTCGCGCAGACCTGCTATTCCAGTCACCAGCGCTTCACAACAAACCAGAATAATGTATATCTAGACTAGGAAATAGACTACGCAAAGTCAGAAGCGCTTATACTGGTTTATAGATAATGGTTGTTGAGTGTTTTGGAACTTTTGGATTAGCAACACAACACTCGCTGGGAATTTGGCCGCCATTCATTGCGGCGTTTTTGCCGGCGGCCGCCGAACCCGCGGCCTTGCTGCTGTGTTACACTGCCATTACTGAAGCTGCTAGTTTGGTGCCGGTCACGGTGCTTGTTATCAGCACGCTTTCGCGGTTTGTCATAAATTATTGCACTGCCTTTAGAATTCTCCGGTAACAAGTGCTACTCTTTTAAGGCTTCTGAGGATTTTGATCTGATGATTTAGGGCTTGATCTTAAAATTTCACACACTTATAAATATCATTCGATATGCCTTTGCTCAACAGTGAGACACCAAAAACACAAATCATATATGTCTCAGTTAACCTGAACGCTTAAGACTTATTCTCATTTCTCAAAAAAGTAACTTTTTCTTTCTTGATCTTTTCCGCATAATTCTTCCGCAAAATACTGGAATCAGGAATAATCGTATTTTACTTATACCTATATCGGTAGGTAACTCTGTAGCCATCCATAGGTACCGACCCATATAAAAGATGCGATAAATTTTACCTTCTATTTAGCATTGCATACACGTCACTCTCGTAAACGCTCGCTGAAGTGCATTACACGTCTGAGTGCCCAATGTGTTAGGTGCAAAAAATTCATGTTACCTAGAAAATGTTCATTCTAAATTCCGTAGCAAAAATTGGAATTTTCCCGATACAAGCAGGAAAACGGATGAGTAGAATCGGGTAGATTTTAGTTTCAAAATGTGTTAGGTGTTCTGCGAATGCCATCTGAAAATAGTCCATCCATCCCACCGCGGTCTCCACCAGCTAATTGGCTTGAATTTTTAACGACTTATTCACGACCGCATCTGTGTGACTCAGATTTGCACACAATGAGGCTGCGATGTTTCCTCCATGATGCCTTTTCAATTTTAACAAAAACGGGTTTTCGCATACCGTATTTTAGATGCTTCGCCAACTCTCTCGAGGAATTAATTCGTCCATCATCTTTGTTGTCTTTAACGAAACTAAATATTACAAAACAATCATTGAGAGCTGTTTCTTCATCTTTTTTAATACTAAGGCATCAAGGACATTCATTTCGTGACTAAGTCTAGAAAGCTAACATTTATAACAACATAATGGATTTCATAAATACACGGTTAAATATTACGTTATGTCCCGATCTAACCGTGCGAGGGTGATAGGGGGCCAAAACTATTTAGACAGTATCCCCAGTAACTTAGTGCGATGAGTTACCTAAGGGCACTTTCGTCTGATCGTTACCGTTGCGTAAGCGAAGGCTTAGGGAATGATAACATCAGTAGTTAGGCCGGCGGGGAGTTGTAGTCGTAAAACCGGAAAGGTCTAGCGAATATCTAGTCGGTAAGCTTAAGTGCAGAGCATTCCGGGGAAAGATCGCTTGTCTGTTTGCCGAATGGTAAGGCATTATAGGCATGCCTGCACGGAATGGATGATAGTACTTAGGTACAGTACGTTCTGTTCGATAATCGATGTTTCGCGGTGACATGCTGACTATCTGTTGCATAACTTGTGATTTTTCAGGCACAGTCAAGAAAAGGGATAGTCGCCCTGTCTATTCTTGGACGGTTAAATTAAAAAAAAAGTTAATGTGCTTGTTATTGGTATGTCGATTGTTGATAACGTTTATTCCTAAATGAATTATTCCTTAATGGGATTAGAGCTTTATCGGCTAGCGACAAAGTTGTACCTACCTTTTACTTACATAAAAGGATTACAAATACGTTTAAATAACCCTTCTTGACTGCATTTCGGGACGTTCAAGAATAAACCACTAAGAGCGCTCCCTCTGATACTTCCTTTTTTACGATTTTTCAACAAATAAGTAATTGAACGACCGGTTTCAAAGAGGGAACGTGCATGCATACACGCCCTGCACCGCATTGTAAACATACAATAGGCGCAGGAGTACGAGATCTAATGTTTGTTTGCGCAGGTGCGCGCTGCATCTTTGTTCTTCGAATTATCGTGAGGGAATGCGTCCCGAGTCCTTGATTGTGTTAATGAGACGTCAGTTTTCGATGGATGTTTATCTCCCATACCTGAATTTTATTAAGGTCGGGCGTAGATACGAGCGATTCCCGGAATTTATAGTTATCGACGAGGCACTCCTTTGATACCGGTTTTACAACATTTGTTGAGTCACCTGGGTTGTGTTTTTATATTTTTAACTTTACTTAGGTAAGGGAAACATGAACCGTATGTCGCCACGTGTAAAAAATTCTGAAATGAATTGAAATGTACGGGCGGCTTCATAAATATATATGCATCTGTATTCAATCTTGACCCTTCTTCCCCTGTAATAAGTTCCAAAGTGTAAAGGTATTTATAGACGGGACTGTACGAAAATAAGTAAGGAAAACAGATGTTATGCACATTTGGCGTATAGGTACCTACGTATAATTATCATTTATTAGGCATTATAGTCTTTTACATTATCACACAGTCCATTTAGGTATTATACTTATCACACATATATACCTAAGCGTTTCATTAAGACAACACTCTAGTTTGTTTAGGAACAAAGGCGCCCTGACGTAAAATATCTCATTTCTCATCAAGCCCCGTCTTGCATACTGAATTAAACTTTTACGCGAATAAGCTATTTATACCGCTGACGGCCGCCCCACATTCTTATCTTGTGTACACTACGCCTCAAGGATCTAACAGATGTTGAACGTTCGTAATTTAACGCTCTATAAATGTAAGTTTAATAAATATAGAACTTGAAAGCTGCGATAAGCAGCATCGTAAGTACTTTATTATGCTTTTATTGAGTGTAAATAAATTGTTATATCTCCTTTCACTGCGTGTCTTGAGTTTGAAGATGTTTGTTTGGCTAGTTTTATGGCGAAGTTAAGTTTCTATTTTTGACTTGTGGCAATTGTTTCACGGTAATACCCGTCGAAGATATTTTCAAAGTGTGTATAAACACTTGTACGTTACTACGTTAGCAAATGGTTTTTGCTGTCGTTAGTATGGTTTTTATTTTTTAGTTAATAGTTGAACTTTTATTATGTCTATAAGTAACTAGGTTTGATGCTATTGATCAGAGACCAAATATCATACTCGTGGACACTTATTTTTTTCGAAAAATATTATGCTTGTCGCAAATTGTCTTGGTATGGAAAGGCGCGAAGAAATAAATATCTGTGAAACTTGAAATAAATATAGATGTGAGAAAGATAGCACTACTCGTATTGAATACTTATAAAATATTGTTGATGCAACCCTCGCTTTGTCTTGTACACCGTGTAACGTGTAATTTTGTTTGTTGCAGCGCGTCCGATGATCTCGGCGAGGCTCCCCGGCGAGGCGCTAGCCCAGCTGGGGCAGCTGGGGCCGCTGGGCCTGTACCCGCCGCCGCCGCCGGCCGGCATGACGCCCGAGTTCCTGGCGCCGCCGCCCCGGCCCTACGCGCGCTACGCGCAGCGCCGGCCGCGCGACATGCCCGCACCTCCAGCTCCCCAATCTCCATCTTTCCCTAGCTATCCAAATTTCCTCCCTCACCCGTCGTACGCGTATAATCTGTACCGGACGCGAGCGCCGCAATCGCCGGCGAGCTATACCCTGCATCGGCCCACGTCGGGCTTCGTGCCGCCGGCCCCGGCGTCTCATTCGCCGCCAGTATCTGCGCCGGCGCCCTTACCACCTGTCCATAGAGATGTGAGTATATCTATTGTTATGTTAGTATATTCATTAAGATGAATCCCTATGAGATTACTTACACACATTTATCGTGGCCATATAGAGTTATTTCTTGACATTCCGGCACAACATACTCGTACTGACATTTAAAACATCACTGGCACTTTGCAGCCACTTAGGCGTATTTAAATTTGTCACTCGCTCTAAACAACTGCCGGCGATGAGGAATAGGTAAATTCTTAATTTTTCGCTTGGATACAGCCAAAATATTCCGTTCTATGAACTGTGCTCATAAATCCTTCCTTTACTGGCAATCCCACCGAACTACTTATGTTATAATTCATTGTAATATTAATTTCAGGAGCCGCCAATGTCACCCGAGCGCGGCGCGCCCGCGGCGTACTTCTGCCGCGGTGCTCTCATCCGACTGGAGGATGGTTCGCTCCGACGCGTGGAAGAGATGAGGACGGAAGACTTCGTGATGAGCGCGGAGCACAGCGGGGACCTGGCGCTGACTCAGTGCACGCTGCTAAGGCTTGACGAGCGAGGCAACCGACTCGCGCTCACTCTGACGTACGATAGGAACCGGGCACAGGTTTGTACTTTTATCATATTTCATATAAACAGGCCTATGTAACTCTCCGTGCGATCTTAAATTGATCGTCTTTTGTCTTGTGTCGGTACTGACTTACGAGCTACCCTCACATCCCGTGCACACCGCCGCCAGTATAGGGCGTTTCTATTTTTTTTTTGTAGAAATTTTATGTTGTCTACGCAGAGTTGCGAGCTCTTTGAATCCTAGTAGGAGAAAAAAAAATTACCCAAAACTTCAATACATTTTTCAAACCTTCCATTGCGCTACCGCCATACTAAAGAAGAAGAGAAAAAATGGTGACGAAATGGGAAAAAAATCTTCAAGACTGATTGTATTCGCCTTTTCTATGAGAGACAAGTATCTGTGTCTATGATGTAACATGTACATAATCTCTTAAAGCTGGGATGCAACCTGGACTAACGCTAAAATAAGAAATTTAAAGCCACAGACATTCGAGTCATGTTTTTGAGTATCGGCGTCGAGGTAACTTGTATTTCTCGTTTTCAGGTGGAGCTCGACTCGACCGTAGACCACCCGTTCTTCGTGTACGGGCGCGGCTGGGCGTCCTGCAAGCCGGAGCGCACGCTGGCGCGGTACGGGCTGCGTGTCCAACAACTCCAAGTAGGCGACGTATGCGTGTCCCTGGTCGCCAGGAAGCACGCCTCCGCGTCCCTCCCCACGCACCCATCCTCCGCGCCTCCTCAGACGCACCCGGAGAACCTCAGCGTCAAAGAAGACGCTCGCAAGCGGCGGTGGTCCGCCTCAGATGTGCTCGAAGACGACCGCCCTCCTCCAAAGAAACGCTGAAGCGTCACGCTCTAAAACTATCGTTTAGTTCATTTCTTCCCGTAGTCAAAGCGGATTGTGAGCTGAGTTAGTGAACGAACGCTTCATCTTCCTGCAATCTAACGAAATCAGCTTCGCATTCTCACGTGGATAGTGACAATAACCCAGTGAGTGAGTCGTGTGCGCCCGTGCGGCCGCGGTCGTCCGCTACACTATCGGGAACTCTAGGTGCTTTTTACTGTCGGGTGCTTCTGTCGCATATGTGTACGACAATGTAAATATGTATGTAATTATGATATTTAGGTCAAAGTTCAATGTTACACTCCATGACTAACTAAATGTATCACAAATATGTGAACGAACGTTTGCGCGATGCGTAGGAGAGCATAAAACTATTTTTGCACGTATCTATCACCGACACAAATCATTAATCAAGCTGTTTAGTTCAAAATTATATTGGAGTGAGAACCGAAATCCGTAATGAGCACAAAAATAACAATGTGTAAGTTTCTACCAGATCTTATAGTAGGTTAGATTTTGTGATAAAAAATGAGATTTTAAATCGCCAGTCCGTTGAGACGGCATCGCATACTATGTTAAACAAAGGTACAATGAATGTTTGGTAGGGTAGCTATGGGCTTACGTTTTGAATAAGGAAAGACTTTCCTTCTCACCGTCAAGTGAGGCTGCTGTTCCACCAGAAACGCACATCAAACTTTTGCGAGATGAAAAATATACCTATTACAACTTCATGCGTTGAAATCCTTCACAAAAACCTGTATGGTTATACAGCTGCTTATCATGTCTGGTAGAAAAGCAGTCAACTACTGTCGATACGAGACGTAGCCCACTCCCATGGTTGTGACAGACATATCCCGGCTCGCGATACAAACAACCAGATGAACCCTGCTACAAACTTTCCCATTGGCAGTAAGGAACTTGGAGGAAATCTGACAAATAATTTGATCGTGTTATACACTATAATATCAATTCTAAAAATAATATATATATGTACCTATATTATGACGTTGTTAGATGTCATTTCTATTGTTTTTAGACGTCCATGTGTAATACACATAACTTTTCTATGAGAAGATTGTTGTATACATAATAAACACACAGTCTGTGATATTTTGTAGTTATTGGTCAGAGTAGATATGAAGTATTGCTTGAATAAAGGAAATATATGTTTTAGAGAACTAAGTGCGTAATCGGTAAGGAGCTATATAGATGTCGTATACTCAAAAATTTCGCTGGAGGAAACAAACAAAATACATAAACAAGTAGAGTCTGTGATTTTATACATATGTATATCGTTATACCAAATAACGACAAATGCAAAGGCCATATCAAAATCCAATTAATTTTAAATATTATTAAGTGAATATTTACCGTTCTTCATTTGGTTTATTTTTATTTGCATAATATAAACTGTAAAGTTTCACACGGATTTCCAACAGAATACCTTATACATAGGTATAATATTGAGTGTAGGTAATGATATGGGTACAAGGATGTTTGCCATGCTAGGCGGGCCTGGCCCGCGGGACACGGGGTAGTTCTTTCATTGTACCGTAAATGTTACGTGCTTGTTAATTGTATGTTAATTATTAGTAGCCGGCCCTAGCATAGCGCCCTAGACGCGCCCGAGGTCGTGCGAGGCGGCCGGCGTAGATAAAAGCTAATAATTTGTTGTATAATGTATGTAATTCTAGTTTTATCATGTTTATTATTATATTTTGTAATTGTAATGAAAGATCTCATTTTATTAATCGGTATTTTCTAACAAGGCGCTTCATTAGATCATGACTAAGCCTACCTCACAAACTTAGACCGGCGGCGCGCGCGCCGAGTCGGTCGCCAACAAGTCTAAACAAGATCTCAATTTGATGAAAATAAACTTATAAAAAGACTGGGACGCTTTACTGAATGTTGTGGGATAGTAGTTTCTTTGAAGATATTACTTAAATTATGATATAGGAAGGAGCATTTATTTTGTGAATGGGCGCTACCGGCGCGACGCGCTGCGCTCCTCTTCCAAAGTCACTCGACTCGATTAGTACAAAAATTCTTACAAAAAGTATTATTTCCCAAAATTTTCAATTCAGAAAGTATTAACATAATTTCAATAAAGGGTGCTATACAAAATGTTTTGTTGACGTGTTAAGCACGATACATAATCTGGACATCGTCCTTTTACAATATGTTGACTATAAATTGGCAGAATCAAAGTTCTTCCACAATTTAAAATCTATTGAAATGTACCAATTTATAATCCAAACTAACTTCAGAGTTTTGTTTCCTTGAACTACACATGTATGTTCAATGTATTATAACCATTGCAGGCCAATGTAAACTAGATATCCTAATTCGATTTTAACTATTGTACAACTAAAAATTACTTCATATGGAGTAGTTTTCACAACATTTATAATACCACTGCTGTCAAGAAAGTTATATTTTTCCATCAACTTATAGTATGATCAGACAATACTTATCCAAATACTATATGTAAGTGAGAAACAGTAATTTAGATATTAAATTTGAGCATTGTTGTAAACAAGAACAAAGTTTCTGCAGTTTCACATTTAAATCATTAGAACTAGCTATTTACAACGTTTCTATACATGTTCTAATGAGCAAACAGAAACTTTGGTCCTGTCTCATGGGATACGTTAAGTCACGAGTGTTCTTTGCGTAACGAGTGGCAAGGCCAGAAAATTATATATTATATCCATCGTTAAGTTTATTTCCGTTTTATTTCTGTAACATCCACTTGTCGACAATAAGATACACACATACTTTTAATTCTAAAGTAGACAAATGACCACTTCATTTTTCTTCAATTTTTGTATGAATGATCCGTAGAGATAGTCGCCAACGCAAGGATATACAAATAAAACGTAGGAATAATAAAAATGTATCTGTCTCTTTCCATCTTGGCGCTGTAGAACCAAGTCATTGATAGACGTTTACGCGAGAATCCGCGTGTGACAGAAATATTTTCTAAGTAGACTTATTTTGTAAGTACCTACACGAATGACTCTACCTTATATAGTGACAATAGATAGCGTACTTGGAGTTTCATCGTTGCCAACGTAGTACGGGCTTTATTCCATACGCACATACTCTATCATTTTGGTTACATTTTTTGTTGTAATCACATAATAAATAGAAAAATAAGTACAGGCTGTTATCTTCCACTAGGTTTTTTTGCCTATAGAAAAATTATATAAGCGCGCCAGTATGCAGCATTTAACTTTCCAATCTGACTAGGACTTTAACGCCCAGGATACGAGAGCAAACTAGAGAAAATCTAAAGGAAGGAAAATAAATGGGTTTTCGTTTTCCTCTATATTTTCTATAAGTACTAGAGGTTTACTACTCTAGACTTAAAGATTCAGTGAGTGGCCCAACCAAATCCGGAGACAACATAGAAAACGATTTGCCATGCGCGAATGTCATAATTAAATATTCGTAACGACATTTCAGATAGAAGTTTGAGCGTGCCGAATAGAAGCCTATAGTCTCCACCTCCTCCTCCTCCTCAATCGGTCCCTCACTGCTGAGGATCGTGACTCTGCCGACGTAGTCTAAAAAGCATTCCTCTCCATGAAACTCGGTCGGTTGCCTGTTGCAGGGCTGCATAGTCTCCACAGCTCGTATTATTAGTTACAATTTTTCCCAACTAACAAGTACTTCCGACACAGCTGTGCCATCCTACAGATTTTTTATCGTTCAAGTTGTTTTGGTCGGTAACGAATGTCCAATTAAGGAATACCTGTCTTTATATACGTTATTTATTGCCAATATTAACATATTCTTAATTATCGGTTAAAAGCAACATGATATTCAAATTAACAAACAAGTTATATTGGAAATTGTCCCACGCAACTTTAATAGATATACAAGTTCACCTATCATTAGGAGTTTCTTTAAAAAAATATAATAGAAATACAGATAGATGCTTTTACTGGAGTTGTGTCATTTATGTAATAGAAAAATAAATATAAAATTGTTATATAATTATATGATGAATGGCAAAATATATATGTATATTTTATTGTATAGCGGAGTGAGTAATATTTCAGATTATGTAAATGGAAAATGTTATAGACCGAGATGTGTTAAAATAAGTTAACTGTTTGTAAAAAGAAGAGAAAATATGTATAACTGAATATTTGCTACAGATGCGTTTTCTTTACAACCACACACACAACCTTTTAGTATTATTGAACCATAAAGGGGCCACTCACACAACAATATGACGTACCTAGTCATGAACATTTTAGTGTCATTTAAAAATGCGATCTATTTAAGGTAGACGGCCCAGTGTATGACACTTTAAGGACGAAATTCAGACATTTACGGAGAAAACTACTATGAAACATACTTACTGTACGTATATGCAACCTTATAAACCGGTTCCATCTCAAGGTTATAGAAATCTTAAATAGTATATTTCTCAAACCATAACTTATTCCAATTTTCCGCGATATCTCAAATTGTAGGTGTCCCAGTGGATGACTATAGAAAAATGGAATCGGTGTCCCAGTGTATGACAGGGCGCTTCATCAGGTTTTCACAGATTATTACTGACTTGCTGATACATAAATAATAATAATGACAAAGATACATTTGAAACGTGGAAGACTCCCGATAACAGCTACTACCTAAAATGCCACTAAAACTAAACGCATAACCGAAATTTAAGGGGTTTGTCTATAATATTTGCTGAATTTTGGTGACTACTTTCATTTTGAGATGAATATCTTGGAGATGACTGTTCCTTCCGCCCCGAAAAAATATTTCGATAAACAAGGCTTTCGGTTATAACTTATAATAACCGCATTCAAATCGCTTCCCCCGTTCGGAAGGTATGATGCCACAGACAGACACAAATATTTTCGATTAACAGATATTTATTAGACAAGAGGACACTTTAGATTAATCGCGTTTATTAACACCATGACCCTACGTTTCGAGCCCTTTACAGCACTCGGTTTCACAGGGTTAAGATGATGACTGAGAGAATGCGAATTCTCCTAGTCAATTAAGAAAGTTACTTGTACAAACTACCTAAATACAAAAAAAATTGTATTGTTTTCTTATTTTAAAGTTAAGTCCCGTGCAGTGCAATAATTACAAATAGCATGATGCTTTAAGAGGCAAACGTTGTTATCATTCAGACATATCTATAGACCTCAATATGATAACTACGTGCCTGATATTCATGTAAATAAAACTTCAACATTTATATTTCCTTCAAACTGTTAAACATTAGTACCTAACAAACCCGATTAGTAACTAAAGCCTCGATACTTTTATTTTTCAAATATACCACCTATCTTTACATGTTTTTGGTCAGAACGTCGAAACCACTTAAAATTATTCTTAGTTAAATAGTTGAATACTAACTAGGTATTCAATCTGGTAAAAGGTTTTACCTATAAAGTTAGTAGTTTTATAGTTGTAAACAGCAATTGTCTGAATCGGCGCTTACGCGGTTTATTTCAAGGCGCCCGTCTACTATCGCCTTTTATTCTTTGTCTATTCCTGGAGTTAAATCTATCCCTCTCCCTTTTTTGTAGAGGGGGAGTGGCGCGGGGTGCGAAATCGCTCCAGATGGCTCGCAATGGTATTATCGCTCACCAGGTGGCGCCACTCATGCGTGGGTCCTGTGTCAGTATGAGACAATTGTCAAAGTGACGTTTGAAATGTTCCCGCAGGACCCACGTTCCACTAGCGCCCCTAGCGGAAAAACGACTCGCGGTAGTCCTCATTTAATAAATTGCAGGCATCGCAGCGACATCTGCATCTCTGCTACATGCGAAATTCTACTGGCACTAAATCTACAGAAAGCATCAACGTAAATAAAATCCAAGAGTACTTACAATTACTTTATTATCAATAAGGATCACAACAATATCTTCTTCAGATGTCGGACTTAAGGTCTAGAAGCACTTTCTCTCCAGGCTTGAAGGCGGGCATCCCGAGGTAGGGGCAGGTGGCACACCGGAATGCGTCGCCTAGGTAACACTGCAAATAAGGAATAGTAGGTTATTTTGGTAAGGAAGTGGGTTGATACTGTTGATAGCTGGCTATGCGTGTCACCTAGCAAAACCAACATTCTAAAATGTTCAGAATCGGCCAATGTGTAATTTTCAGGGTGCTTCATTAGTTTTACGTAACCTCGTGGGAGCGATTGCAAATACTTTTGAATCGCACACTCGTGTGCGCGATTGTCATTCTACAGCAACTAAGGCACTGGTCCCACCGCCGGCGAGTGAGATATGAACTATCGACTTTTTTCTAGCCACAGAAACGAACAAAAGATAATCGCTTCCGTGTAAATAAAAGAGAGAGATATATATTTATAGTTGATCGCTAGCTGTTCACACTGCCGGCGAAGACACTCTCCCAACGCCGGGCGAGTAAGCTATAATTCCATAGATTTTTTACTAGCCTCCCGCCGATTGTCAACTGTTTCTAGTACAGAATTTTACTAAAGTTGCTCGCCGAGCTCGCCGATATCTGGCGATGGGACCGCCGTTTACTAGTTGACCGCAGCGATAAAAGCTATCAACTATAAAACTAGCTCAGCGGTACTCGCCGATGCCTCGATGCTCGGCTGAGCTAGTAGAGCGAGTGGTCGCCCGTCGTCCGCGAACACTCGCTTTATAGCCGAGCGTCAAAACTACGAGTATCAAAACTTTACTCGCTTCTCGCCGCTCGCCCACTCTTTTGTAGTTTATAGTTCTACTAGCTTATAGTCTGTAGCCGGCGGTGGGACCAGTGCCCAATGGTACCGGTAGAGATACACGCCAGGCGACTAGCAAAGGCGCCAAGCGCGCAGTCCGGCCGGTTCCTAGTGTTAATCAAGTAATCACTAATCAACTATTTCTTGTCAGTAGTTGCTTATGTAGTAGTTGGTTATGGTCTCCCGGGTCACTTTTAAAATCACGGTTTTATGGCATTACAAAATCACAAAACACGATTTTTATGTACTTAATTTCCCTTTCCATGATAGTCCATCTACCAAGCATATCAATAGAACATACTACAACGTTTCTTCTAACAAACTGTGATGCATTCGTTCCCTGGCTGACGGGGCAGAATAACATCAAACATCAAGAAATAGTTGATCCACAACACTCATTTAAACTTTCACGATTTTCACACATTATAAATTTACTAAAACGGGGCTTAATCGTGTAGAAACTTTAAAAACAATTGGGGGCAACGTCGCCCTTGAAACGTCGGAGGTTAGTAGATTCACCCCCGATTATTCCCGAACGTTCGTTTTCGCTGAGTCCAGTCAGCGTCATAAATATATACGACATTTTGGACGCTGCTTGTACACGCTAGGCGCTATGCAAATCGCCTCTTGTCAGTGGACAAGAGTTAGTTTTTAAATAGGCGAGGTTGGGTTAGTACCTAGTAGAATATTAGTACGCCTAATAAGAAACTTTTCTCAATATGGTTATTGATATAAACATTATATTAGAATAACAGATAGGTATGTGGCATTGGAGAGTAGGGAATGCAAAGGCATAACCGGTTATTTCATAAAATCATAGCCGGATTTGCATTTCCTACGCCAGTGTTGAGGCTTCGCACACAACATTGCGTGTAATTTGTCGTTGACATAGTTCAGACTTGCCAGTTCTAAATGTACTCATTTAGAACTGGCAATGGGCATATGACCCGGAAAACGGATGCGGGCTTGGGCAGAACGGCTCTTGATTGCCTGCAGCCATCAGGAAGACGCAGCAGAGCTTTAAAAAAAACCTGATTCTTCCAGATCTGGACTTGCTTGAGCTCATTCGGGTCAGAATTACGAGCTTATGACATCGCAGGGAGCTATTGGGTAAAGAAACATTATAATGTCAAGACTACTGTAGAGGCCTTGGTCCACATGTGTTCGGGTGTTTGATGATGATGAGCCGCATTCTATACATATGCTAGTTGAACACAGGGACAGATGTAGTGAATAATGTTTACCCGTCGTATTTTGTCGGATCTGTTCCTGCTTCATCAACCAGCTTACGACCGGTTCGTGAGGGAGCTCCATACATGAGGTTCAATCGAAGCACGACGAGGCCTGGTTCAACTGTTTAAAAGAAAAACGAGGCGCCACTAGCAGGCCGCCTGCCGTGTGTGCGGTCGTGGGATCCTTTCCCGCAAAGGGCTTCACAGCCACAAACGTTAGTATCGTTCCTAGAATGCTGCTACTGATAACCGACTCTGTGGTTTACGGTTTAATCAACTATTTCTTATCACTAGTCGCCATGGTTACCTACGGTCTCGACTTCAAGGTTTTATGGCGTTAGAAAACACAACATGTTTTTTTGTAGTTACCTATATATTCCCTTTCCATTAGAGGTGAGACGTACTAGGTAAACAGCGGACTGAGTATTGCGAGTACGCGTCCACAAAAATACTAGATCCAAAGACTAGGTCCGCCAGTATCTACGAGTACTTAACTCAATTGATTGCGTAAACAAAAATGATTCCCGTAAATGCGCGTCTTGCGTTTACACCGTACTAGTTAGTAGTTTTACGAATATCGAACTACCCGATTCCACGTCACAGTTCAGTCGTCTGCGTCTTCACACTTCGTATTTTTAAAATCATCAAATCAAACTTATAATAAATACTTATATTAAATATCGACTAAAACTTGATATGATGCTAGTTTTCAAGTCGGCGGAACGTTGTCAGTCGCCGTACTCCTAAATAGGTACTCTTACGCTAAAAGACTCGCAGGCAGGATCGCGTATTCACTCGCGTCCAAGCCAAAACCTATACCAGTAAATACGTCTCACCTCTACTTTCCATGACATGACGGGCCATCTACCAAGCATGTCAGTAGAACATACTACAACGTTTCTTCTCACAAACTGTGCTTTATTTGTCCCCTGGCTGACGGGACAGAATAACAACAGCAAACAGTTGATTCACAACAATATGGCTTCACAGATTGACAGTTGACTATCGCCGGCCATGGCAGCATCTTGAGATTAATCCAAACTAGTGTGTTTTGTAAGTTTACTGTATCAAATCCTGTTATTGATGAACTGGTGCGTTTCTCTTTCACACTACTGTCCGGTACAAAGTAAAAGATTTAACCTATTTATATGGGTTCCCATCACGATGGGAATGTATTAAAATTACTATCGGTGACTTACGCTTCCACACGATGACTTTGGAGTGTCCTTGACTTGGCCGTTGAGCTCCTCGGCCAAGCCGCATGAGCAGTCTGCGCACGCCTTCCGCTTACCCGTGGTGGCGCACACTGGAACGTATAACCATCCTTTAAATACAACTTTAAAAAACCGGACAAGTGCGAGTCGGACTGGAGCACGAAGGAATTACCTAGAAGGAAGGAATTACCTAAAAAAAGCAAAAAAAATCACGTTTGTTGTATGGGAGCACCCTTAAATATTTATTTTATTGTTTTAGTATTTATTGTTATAGGAGCAACATAAATACATGATCTGTGAAAATTTCAACTGTCTAACTATAACGGTTCATGATAGCCTGGTGACAGACAGACAGATGGACAGCGGAGTCTTAGTAATAGGGTCCCGTTTTTACCCTTTGTATGGAACCCTAAAAACAGATTAAAGTCTATATCAGCTTAATAAACTATCATTTTAAGGAGTCGCACATTAATCGTGCCATATAATATGCCGTCTCTCTGTATATCGAGAGAACTAGGACCGTTTTACATAGATATCAAACAAAAATCATAATTAAATGAAACACATTTACATATATCCAGCAGGCATACTAAAAAACGTGAAACTATCTACATTACATTGTAGATTACAATGTTATTTTTCAGGGTGTAGATATTATGAAACCTAACATCAACTATACTATTCACCAATGATTCACCATCATCAATGATTTCCCTTGTTTCAATCTCAATGAACTAAGTCCACTGGCTTTTCACGATTACGCAACGTTACGAAAACAGTCTCTAACAATTTGTACTTAAAGTTCAATTTAGACTGAATTGAGTCGCCGCCATTCATACGTAACGTTCAGCCACCTTGGAACACAAAACCTCGACGCGTCACTCGGAACACAAAACCTCTATGTTTATCTCTTTGCGCGATCATGATCTATCTTATGATTCGTATCAGACACATAACTGTCATTTTTGTTTACAAATTCATGACACTGCGTAATAAATTAATTAAAAAATTGTAGTTTCTTTAAATGTATTTTCTTGCCTTTCTTTTTCTGTATTAATACAGTTGTTCAAAATTCAGGCACAGGGAACAACTGTGTTTGTGTACAATAAAGTGTTACTTACTTACAAACAAAAAAAAAAAACAGCAGCAGAACTATGTGGTGTTAAAAATGATCAGAATAGGACTGTATTTTAAGAAAGTTGATAACTATTTACTTACTGACTTCTGCTGACTGCACAAATATAGATTTGCTTACCTCTCAGTGATTCTTTATCAGGCTTCTTGAGATCATCCTCATCCAGCAGCTGGTTGGAGTCTATGATGTCATCATCATTGCTCCCAGTCCAGGCAGCTTCTACCGTGTCATCCAGCTTCCATACTGCTGGCTTACTACCCAGTTTCAGCTGTGCTTTGGATCCTACCTAGAATATTAAAAGTACTGGTTATATATTGTGAATTAGTAAGTGGTTACGTCAGTATTATACCACTATTATATACAGCTCAGTTTCTTGTCTAATGGTAAACTATGGCTTAACATGGTTTCCTAGTACTTGCGGTTGTGCTGGTTTGTCCTAAATCTTAGAAGTGGTAATTTTGCTTTTGGATTTTGAAACCTTAGCAACTCAACAGTTTGTAGAATTGCAGGACATTTTAAAATTTATTGTAAATAATGTTTAAATATTTTATAGATGCAAAATCATACCTCAAATTTTGGCTTTTCAGATACATAGACGCCATCAGCTTGTGTGACATTCAGGAAACCATTTAATTTAAGTGCTGTGCTGATGTCTGCTGCATCCTTTGCCACCAACTTGCCACTGGGTTTGAGGAGTTTAATCAGGGTAGCTAAGAGACTGTCGGCATGGGTGACAGAGTGTGGAGGTACGAAGTTTGAGAGTATGACGTCAAATGATGACTGAGGTCTTGATGCTGGAAGATAAAAATCATTTTATTAGAAGCTAGGAACGTAGTCAAGTATTAATATGTGTACATTTCATCATTATAATCCCTAATAATAACAAAATCATACCAATAGCAGAAAACTCATGTGAGTATCAGATTTATTAAAACCCTATATAAGTATGTTAATATACCAATAACAGTTGAAAATAAATTCAGCCATCCTTCTAGCATGACATAAAAATAAGTGAATGCTTTGGCTAATGCTAGGCTAACATAACGCTCATTAAAAGCAAATGAATGTGCTAGCAAAATATGTAAATATATTCAATATTTTAAAGAATAAGTACAAGATGTTTTGCATTAAATAACTGCAAGTAACAGGGAGTGATTCTTACTTCAAAACGTAATATTAATATACCTATTTCATAATAATTTACAGGTGGTTTTACTTACTTTCAGTAATCATTTCCGAATTTTCGAGAACTACAGTCCCATGTTTGGTCGCACTTTTAATGTCGGCCACTATTTTGCTCAGTTCGTTTTGTTCGCTGCCTTTCCAAATAACTAACACATTATCACCGGTCTTTAGGGTATTCATTGTGACTTGAGGTCAAATGTGTACTCTTGATGATTGACTTCCTCCCGTGCTTTTAGTTTCAGGAGAAACGACGTAGCGCTGTATGTGAGACGCTGGAGCTTAGGAGCTAGACTTAGTAAATCAATGACTTAGCGACCTGTATGTATTCAATGAATAATAATAATTCGATTTACGATGAATGGAATAAAATATTAGCGCCCGAAAAAATACGCGTGTACGTTATGATGTGTGTGCTAGTCCTACTTGCCACCTACTTGCTTGAAAGTCTTGAAGCAATAGCAATTGACAAGTCACTCATAGTGTTGCCTTACATGAGTGCAAGTTAAATCTTGGAACTATGAAATTTTCGATTTTCGATATGAAATACATCAAGGACAAGTTTAATATTAAATATAATATTTGTTATATTAAATAAGCAAACATCCAAAAGTAGTAATAAAAATTTAATAAATCTCACAATTATTTATTTACTTCTTTCTTTTATTTACACACAAGTTAACAGTTTTACACCAAAGCACTTATGTGGTTACTTAAAAATAAATTGCACAATAACAACTTTCGTGAGTCATACTGACATTAAACTTAAAAAACAGTTAAAAACTCATGTATTTTTAACACAATAGACGTGACAATTTGTTTCGATGCATCAGGCAGCCATAGTCGGATAGACACAGTGTGTCACCTCATGACTCAGACATCACCTGAGATCAGCGTATCGGCTCTTAACGGGTGGCGCGCGCCGATGCAGGCGGGATCGGGCAATCCGGCGTCGTAGTTCCGCGAGTCTGTGTTGTTGGATCATCTATTCTGACGGGATTAACGACAAGCACACCGAGAGAGTGCCCACTAAATCGTCACCACAGTCATGCGTTCACGTTCACTTTAGGAAGCACTGGTTTCCAAGCCAGTAGCAGAACCAGCCACTGTTTTGAACGCGGTTGAAGCTAGAGCAACGTCCGATTTTAATGGCCTCGTAGATCTTGCGTGGCACCTAACATTTTTCCCCTGCCAACAACTTCACCTTATCGAGCCGAAAGAAATGCGTCGCGTCCGTACCGCAAGTATGTTCCGCAACCGTGGAATTTATTAGGTCCTGATTTTTCACGCTTCGAGTATGATCTGGCAATCTCCCTCCCACCCTAATTTTCGCTATCTTGACTGCCACTGACTTGGTTTGCCAAACTATAAATCATTTACGGAAAAACAATCTAAAATTATAGTATTTTTTTTCTAATACGGGCAACCCTACATTAGACACTAGTGACACTACAGAGGCGTTTTTCATTCGGACTAAATATTTTCGTTTCCTTTGTGTAATTTACATGAATTTCAACTCAGTTCGAATTCACATTCACACTTCCATTTCAAGCTCCGATAAAAAAAGAGGGGTATAAAGTTTTTTTTAATCTACTGCATAATGTTGTTTGTCAGACTATTTATAATTGCCACAATGAGAAATATACGTCAGTGAATTACCGCTAGAAAAACACGATTGAGAAATGTCAAATGCCAATGTTCACAAACCTCAAATAGTACTAACTTAACCTAAAAATTGTGATGTAAACAAAATTTATTTCGTGTTTCTGTTTATTTTCTTACAAAAAGAAAACATGTTATATGAAGCTTTTATGGCGGGTACATGGGCATCAATTGGAAGTACCATAGGAAAATTAACAGGCACACCAAGCATTGTTGTAAGTACCTAATGAAAATAAAGTTGTACTCACAATTACAATTTCCTGTTGGTACTTTTGTTTTATAAATGCCTTGATCCTATTCGCATTTTTAAGGGATTATTGAATGCTAATACCGTGGATAAAAGCTTCCTTTGTAGTCTTACTCTATACTTCAGGCAATGACTACTTATTAGCAGGTTTAAAAAAACACGGTTACTATCATGATTATGAGATTATTTATCAGTTATTTTAGAATGTTTCGTTTTGTTATATTATTCATTAGTTAACAATACATGTGATGTGTAAATATTTTAATCTTATACTATCAGGGTGATGGCTACGTGATATGGGCCATCCTTTTAATTCTGATGGTGTTAGTGAACACGTGGGGATGCCGCTACTACCTGCATTCTCTTGACGCGGCCGACAACTCCGCAGCGCCTACAGTCATCTCCGCCGCCTCTAGCTATGTGCTATCGGTGGGTGCCCCTTAATTAGCATTAAAAGTCCTGAAATGATTTTGTATAACAGATTTTTCATAATTATACTAATTAGCCATAATGTTGAACAGGCTGTATAATAATTAAATGGCATACAACTTATTGCGCATAATAATGAATCCGAATAAGTGAAATTTGCATAACATTATTAACTATAACTTTAATTGTCATAAAATAAATTAGCATATTTTTTTGGTATTTTTTCTATTAGTTTGATAATGGCGATATATTATAGATAGTTTCACATGCTGATTAAATAAAACGATGATATATTTATCAGACTAATTAACATCATAAGGGATCTAGTTACATATAACCTACCCGTTGTCCTTTAGACAATTCTAACCACTGACAGGGCACCTTAGACTGGTTCAGAAAATAGCCATTAAAGTTTAGTAAAATGGAGAAATAAAATTGTCGATTTACTTTGTCACTATTTTGCCCATAGAAGTAGCAACATGATGATATACCCAGACTAAGCGAGCTCAAACTAAGCGCGACGGACCAAAATTTCCCCCCTCCCTCTCACTAAACGACAGCTGGCTCTCGATGACTCCCAATCTAAATCCACTCAGGTCCACCTAAAGATCAATTGTGCCAAGTGTCAGCGCATAGTCACAAAGTGCAAGATGTCGTGCAAGAGAACCTTGACTAATTTATGCCATTTATTACGTTATGCAAAGTAACGTTATGCGGTTTTAATTATGCAAAATAATATTATACGATTTATAAGTTATTCGTGCCTGTACGCTCACATTGTATATTTTTTAGTAATAATGTATTATCTCATGCAAGTGAATTGTAAAATTCTTAATGAGATTAAATGATCTTAAACCTTAAACCTTAAACCGTAATCAGCGTTATTCTAACTTCAATTAGGAGTTCAATTATGCGAAATAATATAGACCCGCTAATGGTATGTATATATTTAATCATTTATGTTTTTATCGAGATATAGCATAGGAGGCCATTGTCAAGGCGTGCGCCTAAATTTCAATAAGGCCTAGTTTATCCTCTTGGTTGGAAGGTCAGATGTGCCGAAGTGGACTTAAGGCTTCGTCAGATTAGCGCGTGGCGTGAGCGGGGCGCGAGCGGGGCGCGAAGCGAGCGCGACCCGCGCTTGGACGCAGCGCGGCGCTAGCGCCGCGCTCCTATCGCGCCCCGCTCACGCCACGCTTTCAACGCGCGCGCGGCGCGCGGCGCGACCGCCGCGCAGTCACAGCGCAAAGAAAATTGCTCGGTGAATTGGCGCGTGACCCGCGCGCGATGCGCGCCTGACACGCGCGCGATGTAAGCGCGCCGCGCTCCCCGCTTCTATCGCGCTCTGCTCGCGCCCCGCTCGCGCCCCGCTCACGCCACGCGCTAGTCTGACGAAGCCTTTAGGCTCCCTAAAATGCCAGTAAGAAGAAATATACGAAATACCATTTTATTTTTACCAATCGCTTTTCAGTGTTCCAAAAATATCGTAAAGAAATCAGGCTAATCCTTGGTTGGATACGTTTAGATGGACAATTTGGCTGTTTATTTAGTAAAAATTATTTAGGCATTATTGAACTCTCGTTAAGGTCCGTCCAAAAATAATAATATGGAAAAATTATATGATTATTTCTTGGTGGTTGACGTGAACTCGCCAACCCCTTGAACAATTTCTCATACTCGATCTTTAAAAACTGTATAGGTATATCTCATTTAACCACCTGCCAAATTTCACAACAATCCCCTCAACGGCAGGTACCTACTTGAGTAATCGTTGAACAAATATACAAATTATATACAAACGCCGAATTGTTTCATTAGACTCGGACACCTTCGCTTGCTCTTTCAATTAGATTACGTAAGAGAAAAGTAATCTATTAAAGATCACATTGACTTGGGCTCTCTGTTGGCAAACAATATCATTAACCGACCCCACGCCACATCGATGCGACATTTTATTGAAATTGACATGTTCGGCCTTCTGACCTTCGTCAGTCTGTTCACGACAAAGACTTATCTAGTAGATCTTTAGTGCTTATCTTGATTGTAATCTCGCTATAACAACGGAGCAGAGTAAAATGAGTAAGATTCGTGGCAAATGCTAGTATTAGGTCTGAAAGCATACTTATTGTGAAACTGCACGTACATGCACTGAAGAATGAATTCATTCATGAACTGTCCACACAATTCTGAACGCGTTAGTAGGTACCTAGCGTTCGATTGTGTACGGTAAGGTAACCCAATCCTTGCTGGTCTCTTAAGTACAGATATCAGCCCATTTTTGTAGCAAAGTAACCCCAACGCAAAGTTGTCTTGACCAAATCGGCTAATCATTAGATGGCGCTATACCTATAGGTACCTACCTAGCTTAACCTAATCAAATCGTTCCAGTAAGAATATGTGTCAAGTAGTAAGTTTTTTTTTAAATCATGTTGCTGTTGATATTGTTGTTTAGAAACGCACGACCATCTTGTGGGCGCTGCCGACCTTTTAAAAACGTGTAATATGTGTAACGTGTAATAATGTGTAAGGTTCAATCCTTTTCAGAACCCCCATACATTCCTTGGTGAAAACCTCGGCATTGAGCTCATTCCATAGCTAAAACAATCGCATCCAAATATTTTCAATAAATCCGAAAGTTCAGAGATACACTACTCATTTTCCTTTACCCCCTGAATGAGTTCGCCGAGCCAGCCTCGAGCGTTATTGATTTAAAAGTTAGCCGCATGGTTTTGACTTGCGGCCGAACTAATCTACCGGGACAAAACAGAGTCGTAAAAGTCCGCAATCTCTTCAAGACGCAGCGGGCGCCTAGCCTATGTAATAACTACAGTCAGATGCTTACTCGTATATGCGATTGCAGTTGTGTTTGTTTTCGTCGGTAGGATTTTGCTCGGTCTTTTGTTTCAGTTCTGATTTTAAACCTTCAAGTTTTTATGAAGTTTTGAATACGAAACGTGTAAAATTGAGGATTTGCGCTATATAATAATTTATACAAAAAGGGCATTTAAAGCCCCAACTAAGAGCGCGAAAAAACATTAGTTGTTTGGAAGGGGCTGGTAGCTTAACTGGAATGTGCAGTTTCGACAGGTGTTCAGTTCACGTTCCAAAATATCTAAGAAATGTCTAAGAAAGTCAGGGAAGCATAGGTACATAGAGGAGGGGGCATACTGGTCATAGAAAATCATGGCAAGTCAGGGAGGTCCGACAAAAAAAAAAGGAAATTCCAGTACTTTAATGTTCTCACATTGTTCGCAGGGTTTCATCGGCATATGTTGCTTCGGCGAGCTATCATCAGCACGTTGGTGGGCGGGAGCTGTGCTCATCGTCATAGGACTGGCGCTGGTCGCACGGACCACGCCGGAAGATAGCAAAGAAAAGAAAACTGAATAACATTCTATAAATCAATGGTGGACGGGTGACGTTCCGTAAGAGGATAAAAAGACGTATGACATTATAGGGACGGTTGATATGCTGGAAGAGAGAATTTATAAGCCGAAGGTTGAGTTCTCCGCGCCGTTAGATGGTGATGGAAAGTAAGACGAATACAATGTTGTAAACCGATGTCAGACGAGACTTTGGCTGGTCGCGTGGTATAATATGTCTTCTTGCTAGCGTTTTTCCCGGCTTGTGGTTGTGCCACACGGCTCAGGAAGCCTGGGGTCCGCTTTGGCAACTAATCCCAAGATTTGACGTAGGCGCTAGTTTTAAGAAAGCGACTGCCATCTGAGCTTCCAACCCAGAGGGTAAACTAGGCCTTATTGGGATTAGTCCGTTTTCCTCACGATGTTTTCCTTCACCGAAAAGCGATTGGTAAATATCAAATGATACTTCGTACATAAGTTCCGAAAAACTCATTGCTAGGAGCCGACAGGATTTGAACCCGAGACCTTCGGATTGAAAGTCTCGCGTCATACCGCTGAGCCACCAACGCTCTGCGCTCTCAAAAAATAATATGTATAAGGATGAAAAGGAAGACGAATTATATATTACAAACCAATGTTGAGCGAATAGCGGGACATATACGTTCGGCATATCCGCCGGATCTGCCAATAAATATATGGTGAATTTGTCTGGCGGATGCCCGGCAGACATACATACCTACTATAGAGATCCGACGAATTGCCCGGACTTATATGGCCCGCTACTGCCGTGCTATCATAATAGGACTGATGCTGGTCGATCGCCTTCTAGGTCGAAAGACAGCAAAAGAGGTGCAAGAAGAATAACTACTTAACATAGGGTTTATTGAGTACTTAAGTAAGTGAGTGAACACGACTATGTTACCTGTAGGTACCAAGGAATTTGATTCATGTACCATTACGTACCTTGTCACAGTGACAATCAATACTATAGTCGCTAGGGATACGAGTATGATGTTATTGTCACTGTGACAAGGTAGGAAATGGTAGGTATCAATTTCCTTTACCGTAGATACCTGAATGAAAGTATTGTAATACATAATTATACTCAGTATAAATCTTATAAGTCGCTAGTGATAGTTATTTTCACGTCCAACTCCAAGAGTAAAAATAATGTTCTGGTGTAAATAATATATATACCTTATAATTTATTAGAGTACCTACGTACGGTGTACATACAATCAGAATAAACAATATTATAATTATTTTTGTTAATAAAATAATTACCATTAATGTTTCGTGTTATTTATTAGTAGTAACGAAGATCGGATGGTTCGGCATAATCGACTCATAGTGGTATAAATAGGACAGCTATTCCCATTTTACCACCAAATCGCTTGTATATATCTATTATTAGGTGAGTTGTAGGCAGTGCTCCCGGTACTGGCCTGCTACTACGAAAATATAACGATCGAAAATTTGTATCTTCCTCTCTGTCCCACTTGCATCTTCGAGCGATAAAGAGGTTATTCGGTCTATGCCCATTTTCCATGTTCGTGGTAGGCCCTGTTTATCTCTGTCACACTTGCTTATTGGAGTGACAAAGAGGTTTTTACTCACGTGACGCACATTTTCAGAACCCATCGCTATGATTGGCGCAAGCCCCAATCATAGCGATGCGTTATTTATTAAATGTAATAAATGTAAATGTAAGAAAGGATTGCATATACTTAGGAAATTTCGGACTCTGGCTGCCGGATTCGGGTAGCCCAGTGTTTAGGCCAGAGCGTCTGCCGCGAAAGCAGGAGGTCGCTGGTTCGATCCCAGCCCTGCTCACGGGCGGCTTTGGTCACTTTTTCTGTAGTATATGACATCTCTTTCAATTTATAATAAACAATTCAACAACAACAATTCAATTTTATTTAAGTTTTAAAATTGCAAAAAATTTGGCTCAGCCTGTTCGATACACGTGTTGTGTTTCCTCAAGCCAGTAAGACAAATTAAACTGGAATTGTGTTGGACTTAAGAACGTTTCGAACAGTTTAGTTATTTCGAGCATGAATTTTGAGATGCTTTTCAGGGAGCCAAGAATTTGTAGTTGTACCCTTAATAAGGTTAACGCGGCCGCATTCGCTAGCGTTCGCATAAACTCACTGTAGTGTAGGTATCTCGCTGACACCAACATAGCTGTAATATGATAGCCAATTTACATGTTGCGCAGTAATACTTGGAATAACTGCACAACATAGGTATTGCTTGTGTGAGGGACAACCTAACATTTTTCCAAAAACGTAACATTTTTTCTATAAACTTTCATTTTATACTCATGTACCTACCGAGAATACAATTAAACATTTAATCATTGCAGTCGCTTGAAATAACGTAAGTTTTCAGCAGAGCTGGGCACCGTTAATCAAATAGTTAACTTCGTTAATCGCTAATCCGTTACAAAAAAAGTTAACTTCGTTAATCGTTAAAGCGCTACTTTTCGAAAGACTTAACGGAAGTTAACGTTAATCGTTAATCCGTTAACACGTGGTAAAAAGGGCATCTTTGAATGAGTGATCTACAACTTATAGTTAATCAGTTTTCCTTAAAAAATATCAAATTTACCATCCGAGTACCTTTGAAAATTCAGGAGTTTTCTTAATGTGTCATGGCTTCCATCATTTGATCTGAAGTAAAATCAAATGCAACTATCTTGTAGACCTCCGAGGTCACAGACAAAATAACAATGTCTCAAGTTGGAGGACAGAGCTAGAAATTATCGAGCAGTTTCAATATGCCATCCCTGGTGTTCAAAATCAGGTCCACTGCAGCAAATTGATGGCTTGATTAAGAAAATACGCCAACTCATTATGAAAACCCTCGAATCAAGTTGGACGTGCCGTTCAAATTTGAAGGTTGTCTGAATTTCTCAAGAACTCCATCATCAGAATATAGATAGATAGATAGATAGAATACTCTTTATTGCACACCTCAGTACATGATAAAGAAAAAAACATTTACAAGGAATATAAATCAAATCAAAAAGATTCTGTGTTTTGATTAAGGTCTGTGTTTACCGACTAATTCCACTTTGCCATCCCTGGTCCTCATCATCATGTACACTCAATCAAAATGTTGGTAACCCCCAAAAAACTTTTCAAGTTTATAAGGAAACCCTGCCGTTAACATTTGAGGAGTTCTTTAATTTCTTCATGAATTCCATGAATTCAAAATATGAATGTCTCAAATAGGATGGGAATTAACAAACAGTTCCACTTTGCCATCCCTGGGCTTCATCATCAGCTCCACTCCACCAAATTGATGGTTTTCGTAAAGTAAAATGCTCGAGTTTCTTAAGAAAATACTCAAATCATCATTGTGATAGGCAAGCACGTTGCATTCCTACGCGTTGATCACGTAGACAATGTAGTAGAGATTAAGTATAGATTAAGCACCTCTCCACATGATAAGGGATTGCCTCTTAGGACACGTAGGATAGTTATATATAAGGTTAGTAATATAAGCAGTGGGGAGTTGAGTGGACGACGGACAATACAAGATGTAACGCTGTTCTGTGTGTTTTGGTGCTTAAACCCCTACCCCGGGCTCTGCATATTACATGGAACCCCTACCCAGGGTTCCGCCTATTACATGGCGACCGTGGACCGTGGACCGTGAACCGTGGACCGTGGACCGTGGACCGTGACGAAGTTCCTGAACTGAAGAAGATTCCACGTATAATGGCAGCGATAAAGGTGAACGCGACGTCGGAAGTACATCATCTTAACAAATAAGTTAATAATGAACCAGGAAAATCGTACCCTTTTCGGCGGGATAATACCTCTTTGAAGTATGTGGAACCAGTTTTTCTTCCATTCACACCATGGCAGTGAAGATGTGCGATAAACGAAGCAAAGGAGTTAGTGACGAGGCAGCTAGCGGGTTCTTCTTTTCGCCTCCACGAATATGGCACTCATCGACCAGGCACGAAGAACGAAGATGGTTACACAACGGGCGTCGAGAGGAGTTCCAGTTCGAGCAGCCGGGAGCGATGGGCGGCACGACGAGCGGTTCGGGGTGAAGTTGTTAAAGTTTGAATAGATATGTTAAGATTGTTAAGTAGGTATGTTTGATTTAATTGGATAATGGGTTAGCTATAAGTTATTTTTATTTTATTTGGATTGAAGGATTTATATGATTTAAAATATTGTATTTCTGGAGTAAGACTAAAAAGGCTAAGACTTGGGAAGTGTGTTCTTAGAAATGGGGATTTGAAAATTTTGAACTAAAGGTGGCTCGTTTCATATTGTTTGGGAAAGGAGAATTGGATAGTTTTGTAGGAGTAATACTTTAAAGTTATGAAAGAAGTTGGCCGTTTTGAAATTTTCGGTATTTTTATGTAGTCGACGTGTAAGGGAAAATTCAAAATTAAACATAAATACACGTACGTTATGTTAGCAGTGGGGAGTTGAGTGGACGACGGACAATACTAGATGTAACGCTGTTCTGTGTGTTTTGGTGCTTAAACCCCTACCCCGGGCTCTGCATATTACATGGAACCCCTACCCAGGGTTCCGCCTATTACATCATGCATAAGCTTATTAAATTTGAAGAGTTCCCTCAATTTCTCATGGATCCCATCATCAGAAATGAATTTTGAAAAAAAATGGGACTAATCTGCAACCACCATGGATAATTTAAAATCGGTTCAGTATTGACGGAGTTCTGACGTAACAAACATAAAAATAAAATAAAAATCAAAGAATAATAATAAAAAAATCACATGAATTAAGAAATTCTTCTTTTTTGAAAATTTCGGGTGTCGAAAATTCGGGTGGAAACAGGTTTTTTGCCGCGTGGCAAGGTATGTGCGGTATCTTTTTGGTAAGTATTTTGGAACTGGATTAACGATTAACGGACTTGGGAAAACTTAACGGAAGTTAATGATTCCGTTAACATATTCTAAAGTTAACTTAAAAGTTAATCCGTTAATGAAAATGTTAACTTCGTTAATTAACGATTAACGGATTAACGCGTTAATGCCCAGCTATGGTTTTCAGTATGTGCTAACTACTACCTAGCCAATTGTAAGTAAGAAATATGTGGTCGTTTTTAGTAAAAGGTCGCCGACAAGGCGCATATGTCATAAATAAGGATTCATTTACATAGAAATATACCTGAACAACAATCGAAAATGTGTTACCTTTTACTGAAAACAAGCACATATACCTAATCTTCTATTACTCATGACTATTACTTACCTACTTAAGTTCAAGAAACAAAAAAACGTGTCTGTTTTTCGATCTTTCGAAATAAAATCAAACAAAGAAACTGCCTATTGCTGCAGGGTTGCGATGAAATTTCGCAGCGTCTAGTGAGAATGCGTTGAGAGACTCGAGGGATCCCAGTAGATTGAAAAGTTCCGTTTTGTAAGTACCTATAGAAGAGAGCTTACACGAGAGGATGACATCTAGGGATTTCTTTGGGATTATCGTAAAATAATGTAAGAGCGTAGGTGTTGTAGCGTGCTCGTGCACAAACCACGTGAGGTTTTTTTTTTGCTATTTAGGTATTTTGTATGAAAAAGTGGAAACCTACAGAGAAGGTAGGTACACAATTTCGAAAAGGGATCATCCATTAAATACATCACACCTCAAGGGGGTGATGTAATTAATGCGAAACGATATGTCACCAAAAATGTGACATATCGTGACACGGGGGAGCGAGGAGTTCCATGTTTGTGACCTCACAATCCTCACATACAATTTTTTTACAAAATCTAAAACTAATTTTCTATATACTCGGATTTGTTTGGATACTTTCGTTCCCTTTAAATTTGATACTATTCTTCTGGCCGAGTTTGGCCGAGTTTGAGTCTGGTCGGAGGAAGAATAAGTTTTTAATATTTTTTTTATTATTGTTGATTTTCTCTTCGTTAATTTCATAAATCATTGTAAGCAATCCTAATAAAATTTTAAAGTGGTGTCGTAATTTTTACCTTCCTAAACTAAAAATCTAAATGTCACGGTAACACATTTGGAGTTACCGTTTTATAAAGATACTGTCTTTCCTAATAACTAACTAACTACCTACTTAGTTCTTCAGTACCTACGTTTACAAATTGTTTTCGTTCGCATTGCCGAATCCATTGGCTTTAAAAGTATTAAGGTCTTCAAATGTACCTATTTTTTGTTAGGAAACGAACGAATAACGGCAATGAGAACATCTTTTACTTGCAAATAACCTGTTCAACGACGGCATAAAAACGGCCCACTGCAATCGCCTTTTAAAATTACCCCCAAAGATTCGGCCCAGAATCGTTTTCCGCCGCCCGTCTTAGATCCCCTTTTACGTTGAGGGGATAAAGGAGTGATATTATTAAAAAAAGGATTGATTTTGTAAAAATATCGTAATTTACTTGATTTAGTGGTGTCACTATGAATGCTTTTATTCATTTTACGTTATCAGATCTCAATGTTGATGTAACTACATACCTGCATAGTACATTTACGCAGACACGAAAAACTAATTCCTTAAAATTCAACTTCCATATCAAGAATGCTTTCGCGACAACGAAGAACTTTTAAACGGAAATTTACTCTAAATAAATCTGATTATTTTAAAGAGCCTGATGAAATCCCTCATCTACAATCTGTGAAAATATTTCAGATCAAAAGCGGGTAAGTAGCAAACACTCGTAGCCATAACGCAGGCTGAAAAAGTTGAGTGTTAAATATCACGCGCGTGTTACGTCAAGACGGCTGAACAGGCTGGAGCGCTGCAGCGCTGCTATCACACCGAGCACGCTAGAGATGCTCTGGCTTTTAATCGATAATAAGATAAGATAAGATAACGTTTTTGTTTATATAAATAAAATTATTCACTACTATATACACATAACTTATAAATTGAAAATAAATGTCATATAGGTAAGTACTAAAGAAAACCAAGTACATCGAAGGCCAAGCCGGGGCTTGCGGCTTGGCCTCCGATGAAATAGGTATTTTTCTTAGGATCTTTATGAAATTTATTTTCATTTTATAATATAAGATAAGCTAATTTAAGTGGCATAAATGTTGAATACTTAGAATAATTTGGACTGCTAGTCTAACAAACATATCCATTCTTAACGAACTTAAAATTTAGCAAAGGTTCTCGATTGTATAGTTACGAGTTTTAAATTTCTTCGGGCTAGTCACCAGGATACACCATTCAATGAAGCCGCTGAGTGGAAGGGAAGAGGACCAGAGGCCGATGCCCTACTAGATGGACGAATCTCATTAAGTTCACGACGAAGTATTCCGTCAACGAATTTGCGCGCAATGCCACCTACAGGGATAAATTGAGAAACATAGCTATAGCTGCTGTCACAGCCGTAACTGATTCATAACGACGACCACTCTGTCAAGAGTGACCGACTAAATAAAAGATGGACGTCAAGTGTTAGATTTCACACGCGTGTTACGTTAAGACGGCTAATCAGGCTGGAGCTCCCTGCAGCACCGCTATAGTACCGAGCATACTAGAGTTGCCCCTTTTGTGATCGATAATGTTTCATAGTTTTTAAAAAGTTTAGTTGCAGATTATACGCGTGTTAACTACGTCAAGGCGGCTAATCAGGCTGGAGCTACCTGCAGCGCCGCTATCGCACCGAGCACGCTAGAGTTGCCCCCTTTCTGATCGATAAAGTTCCATAGTTTTATAAAAGTTGAGTGGTAGAATTTACGCGTGTTACGTCAAGGCGGCTAAACAGACTGGAGCTCCCTGCAGCGCCGCTGTCGTACCGAGCACGCTACTAGAGTTCTTGTGGTTTGTAATCGATGGTGGTTCATAGTCATAGTGTTAAATCAAACCTGAATGATGACGAACGCTCAAGTTAACGCGCAAATTGCGCTATAGGCACCTAAAACCTCTCGTTATTAAGATACCCATAATAATAAAAAAACGTAATAAACCATTTGTCTGGAAGAGACCACATATCAGCGATACGACTGTTACCACTGTACCAGACCTGTTACCAAGTTTTTATTTTGTGTTTCATACACGAAAACTATTATAAATACCTAATAGTTGCATGAAACGATAAAAGGTTTAACGTTCAAAAGACTCTTCTATAACATTTAAAATTAATTTATTACCATCCATGGTACTTAATATAGCTGTTAAAAGTAATTTTAGATAATTTACATAATTTCTACTACAAAAAAAACATAAATTAAAGGGCACCTTTCGAAAATTATACCTTACCTTACTACCTATGAACACCACACTTACAGTAATCAAATAAACACATCCTTGAAGGTATCCTTACATAATTCATTTTAACCCGGTCGGTCTTACTACTACCAATGAACACTACACTCACAATAATCAGATGTTTAGGTTTAGACATCCTTGCATAATTCATTTTAAAAACCTACAGTTTTATCTTCACTATCACGCTCTTTATCGTCAAGTTTCGTCGATAGTGCGCCCCTAGCGAGCTAATAGACGCAGTGACGCCACTGACGCCAGTGACGCCGGCACTGGCAGTAGCGCGGAGCGCGCCCCCGACGCCGCACGTCTCGCACGGTCTCGACACCAACAGATCGATACACGCACAGCCCTAGTAGCACTATGCTTCACCCACGTGCGAAACTGACACTCGTATATAACCTGCATCGACGCGCGCGCGTCTCAATGTAGCCATAGTGACGTCTGTTGACACATTGACAGTTTTACGATGATTTTATTAAAGTTTATAAACGTTGAGTGTTATTGTTGTTAACATGACAATAAATTTGTTGGTTAATTAGAAGTTTTTGCAACGAAGATGGGAAATGGAATGAATAAGGTGAGTTAAGTTTTTGTAGTTGTTGACGTTTGTTTATTTGTAAAGTTTTGTGAGAGAATGAGGTTACGTACTTACGTAACGGCAGTGGGGAGGTCGTAGCCGGCGTCCGTAGCATCCGCAGCCGTAGCGCTCGTAGCACAACGTAGCAGAATTTCGTAGACGTCGCACTACCTACATTTTTAGTTTTAATCAAACTGATGACGATACGACGGCAGTGTTTTTTAGTGCTCCATGCAAAACTTTATTCACGGAGCACAGATAGGATAACTTTCGTGTTGATAACGGTTATCTTACTATGTATAAGTAGGTATGCGGTGAATTCATGCATCCTTCGCCATGATACATGATGTGATGACACTTTAACTTCTGTTTGACCATGATTTCTATATTCACTACATTCCTTAGAATTCTTAGAAACAAAAGAAAAGGTAGAAAATTCACTGCCTCGAGCGGGACACGAACTTGCAACTTTGGGATACACGTGCAACGGGATATAGAACTGCTTAAACTAGCTTTAAGTTAGTAGTAAAATAAATGGTATCCGTAGCCTAGTCGGCAGTGCCTACGAAGCTGGAGGTCCCTAGTTCGAATCCTGGCAAAGGGCATTTATTTGTGTGTTTATCACGAATATTTCCTGATTTATGGACGTTTTGTATGTATATATGTATGTAAATATTTATCTATATCAGTAGGTATATATATCGTCGTGTAGTACTCATAGTAAAAGCTTTTCTTAGTTTGGGGCTAGGTCAATCTGTGTAAGATTATCCTCAAAAAAAAATTATATTTATATAAAATAACGACAGGGCTATTTTGTTAATTTAAAACCCATCAACGATAATGCTTTTAAGTGCTTACAAAATGCCCCAGCGTCATTCTGCAATAAAAAGACTTATTTTCGAATGTGACGTTTGTCGAATGTACCTATAGGTTACACTACACAAGTACAGAAGCACATCAAGCACTTGCATTGCATTATGGTTCATTAATTTAATATGTACACCCTCATACTCTGAGTGTTGCATACATACACGTACACGTTGTACGTAAATTACGTCACTTTAACTACGTCTTTGTTTGTTCCATTAATATTTACTCGATGTACTATTTCATTATTCATTCGGTACGAGGTTTTTTAAAGTTTAGAGGACAGTTACCAACTATTATAAGATATTTTCGCGTCCGCATAGAAGGCAGTGTCGTGGTACGACACTTTTTATATGAGTAACGATAACGATAAGTATAAAAGCGTCTGCATAAAATTCCATACATTTTGTTGTCGCGACGGCACAATCGTGTCGTATCCTGGAAAGCCGAGTATAAAAGGGCCCATATAAAATCTGTGCAAAATTTTAAAAATTATGTCTGTTTTTATTTGAAGCAGGAACAATCAGCCACACTTACTCATTTAGACTATTTATAGTATATTTTTTGAATTACCTATTGTTTTCCGCGTCCAAACCACTTCAGAGATCTTAATAATATGCGCAGAATACTGTTACATTTTCAAATTGAATTGGAAAGATTTGCAGATAAACTTGGAAAGTAAATTACTTGACGTCCGGAGGGTAGCATTTGTGGAATAAAACCTTTTATTAGGTACCTATGAGTACAAAGACGGAATTAGGGGAGAGTGGGATAATTGCGAATACTTGGGAGAATTGCTATAAATCGAAACAAAATTAAGATACTCAAGGTATGCATTATTTATTCTTTAGTTTAACTAATCAGCTTTATGATTTCATATTCAACAGAGATAAATTTTAGAATAAAAGAAAGTTATAACCAAAAACCAAAACTTCAGGTGTCCGGCATTTCGCCTTATTTTATGGGATAATTACGGATGCTGAGTGGGATAATCACAGATTTGTTTAATTGGCACTCTTTGAAATGTTTTCTTCTTTATTTAATACCCAATCTAATACGCGTATATATCCGTATATGTACATACATATACGGATATATCCTTAAAAGTGTATGTGTGGGTATAAAATTATTAATATTATACAGAATAAAACCAAAATACAGGTGGTCTGTTTGAAGACGTTATCAGGTCTCGTATTCTGATTAGGGAAAAGAAAGATAAAAAAAATGTATAAGCGAAAAAATAAAATTGGGATAACTAAGTATGTTCGAGATTATCCCACTCAAATCACCAGTCCGCCATTAGCCGACTCGTCCAAAAATGCTAAACAAATATTTTAATTGAGGTTAGAATCATGACACACATGATTCAAGCGCATTAAAACGTAGATTAATTAGTCTGTATGTCACAAAAAACACCAAATCCCATGTCATTTTTACAATGCGTCACATACATTTTCTTTTACGCAAAACATAAATGAGTATTTAAAAAAAATATCAAGCTTACTTACTTTGAACAGCGAGAGAGCCCGTTCTTTGATTATATCTGTTTGGCACTGGGTTCTGGCTCGATTCGACTATCGTTTGCATATTTCGAAATGTCTCCTATCCTTTTCTAACATAGGTACCTACTTAAATTAGTGTGTCCGGCATTACCCGCAGTCCGTGATTCGCCCACCCTTTCCTACATATTGTGGGTATAGTACTGTTAATTGTATGATCCATCGACATGGAACTTAAATAATTATGTAGGTACTTATTATCTCTTTTTATTTTATTGCCACTTAGATTACTTATACCAAGGATTTAAGATTATAAAAATCTGCAATATATACACCTCACAAGTGGATGAAATGCAACCTTACACGTTGGAGCGCGATTCGAAGTGCAAACACAGAAGGGGATGTCCATAGAAAGAGTGAATTGAGCAAAAGAGAAGACGTCTTTTTAAGAATAAGGTTTTTACGAGTGCGAAAAAGACGCACAACAATTGAAAAAAACCAGCCAAGTGCGAGTCAGACTCGCGCATGAAGGGTTCCGTACCATTATTTTTAAAAACGGCAAAAAAAGTCACGTTTGTTGTATGGAAGCCTCCTTAAATATTTATATTATTCTGCTTTTTAATATTTGTTGTTACAGCGGCAATATAAATACATAATCTGTGAAAATTTTACCTGTCTAATTATCAGTATGATCACGGTTCTTGTGATAAGAGTGTGCAAACCGGTTTTTATTTGTAGAAATTTCGGTTAATAACCTGTTATTAACCGCCACAGATATGCGGTCCCGTGCTAATTTAAGCGCGCGGTTGTTTTATGCGATAAACGCTGCGTTACACGCAATGCGTTAGACGCAGATCATTTCAAATCAGGTAATATAATAATAGACCTTTGTTTTACGCGGTTGACACAGGAGGTGAAACATACGGGGCAAACGCATTCCGTTAATCGCATACGTCTAGACGCTGCGATTGCCGCACAAAACAACCGGGCGCTTTAGTCCTCGCGTCCTCTTATTTCAGTTGCATCTACTTTTAAGACCGAATCTCATGTGTTTTAGGGGTGAACTTAGAGTGTTATAGTAAAATGGTGTAGCCACCCTAGGTTGTGCTGATAGACTCGTAGAATTTTACAATTAAAATACTGCATAGGTATGTGAGGTTACCTCGGTTTTTTTAAAATGCATTAGGTTGTAGTCTGTGGGTTAAACATGTTTCCGGTCTTGCTATCACATAAAAATAAGCATACTCAAACCCATGTTTCTCATACCCATGAGAGATAGAGTGAAATAAATGAAATGAAATGAGAAACGCACGGTACTTTATCATTCGTGATATATTTAAGTAACCTTCATATTTTTACCTCGGTTTCTCAGATTTCATGCACTTAGCATAATAAAACCTACTCGTAGATACCTATCTAATTTTACTCGTTCTATAGCTAACTTAAAAAAAATGTGTAAAATGCAACTGTTGTCTCCAACTCATTCAACCCGTGACAGAATTTACCGCGGAAATTTACAACATTGCCCGCTTTTTGCGAGTTTTTGATTGTTTTCGTTTTAACTGGTCCATATCCATCTGTGGCACTCACACGTTGACTGTTATATAATAATATATAATAATAATAAATGTATGTGAGTGTGAGTGCATATAATCTATTATTAACTCTATGATAACTCTCTTACAGGCTAAAATCAAGAATAGACATGGCATACTTTTATCGTATTTTAAGCAATTAAAGTTCAATATTCCGCCTTCACACTTATGTGGGCAAAGTCATGAAAACAAAAGTGAATTCTTCATACAAATTCTAAAAATAGTAGTAAGTAGTACTAAAAAAGGTGTAGTTTTTGGATAATTTGGTGGTTTTGGATAAATGGTGATTTATTTGTCCATAAATAGGTCAGGTAATGGGTTAATTGGTATATAAACTGCTAATTCTTATGTAATTCATGAAACTGCCTCGCCGCAAGTCAATGACAACATGCTAGTGACAACCCTAAGGGCAAAAATGTGGTGGGCAATGTTGCAAAAAGTGACAACTACCTAAATACAATTATGAAATTACCCACGCCTATAATTACAAAAGTAATATACATACTCGTTTTTAAACAGCATACTAGTATCAGTAGATGTAGATATCTCCTAGTCTGATATTTCACCGAAGTATTTAGGTCTGCTTTGGCCCGCCAAAAACATATCTGGACCCCAAGCCTGCTCACGCGTGTCTAAAATGCGATAGACGTCAACCATATCATATTTTACCGTAGCATATTTTATTCAACAAGAATAAATATTTACAATTAACACAAAATAATGCCTTTAACGGGATTCAAACCCTAGACATCGACAACAAACATTGCTTCGAAGGCAGAATAACCGACTAGGCTAGGTGGTTGTTAAAGTTTGTTTATTCCTTAAAATAAAGTGTATAAGCGTAAATTTTTCTGAATTTCCTTATTTCATTTTATTATTATATTGTGTGCCATTTATGTTAATTAATTTAAACTTAATCCATACTGCATGTCCAAAGACACTAATATTAGCTGTGGTTACCTTTAATTAGATAAGCATATATACTAACTAACACATAGATCTTAACTAAAATGTACTTATATTATTATATCTTAAGAATATTTCTAACCTCACTAATCTTAGCACCTAAATTCTCATTCCAAACTGATCTACCTCTTATTATATGTAAGTTTCAATTTTAATAATGATGTATTATCTGTTGGTGATCCTAAATAAATAAATAATAATAATAACCGCTCGATGTACCCCTTACATTTCATTAAATTGTCGAAAGGGCCTCTGCGTGTTGGCTTCGGCTCCGCGTACGCCTCCCAAAGGTCCGGAACACCATTGTTCCGTGATGGGAAAGAGATACAAATAATAATAAAATCAACACTTACAGTCTAGCTACAGGACCTTGGACTTGGCAGGATAGAGTAAAAGTATACATATGTAGGTTGTTCAACATTGAAACAAATGGACACAGTGAACAGTGATTTTGCCCTTGCACATCCATTCATTTTCAGTTTACGGGTCTCCAATACTCATTTTATAACTGAAAAGCTTTTCCAGCACCTAGCGTTAATACTTTACGCCGGACAAGGACAGAAGAATTCCAAGTAGGTATTCCAATAATCACTAACAGAATTCATTACTGGTTTCCATTAAAGTCCATTACGTTTTTGTGTTTCCATTAAAAGCCTTACTGTTTCCAATTCTTGCTAAAATGGCATCATAAGTATTTACGGTATTGGCAACTCCGTCGTAAATTTGGCAATGGGCCAAAAACCAATAACTCATATCATAAACTGCCGGTTGCCGGATGACATAACGTAATTTTTATCCCACAGGTATTGGGTTCGTTATTTTTACCGACAATGATCTGTATCATATCATCCGATCCGAAAAATGTCTTATTTAGAACTTTATTATTGTGTTTTATGTAAGTGCATACAATTTTGTCTTCCCGGCTAATACCACAGCGTAGGCCCTAGTTTCACTTATTGACTACTAACTATATTTGAATATGAACTTGGCAACATTAGAGGTATATTAGTCAAAACACTGTGACAGAGTGGTCAATCGAAAGGCTGTCTCCGCTTAGAAGGGTCACTCTGTAACGGGCAACGGCGATTTCTGGAAAAATAATGACAAGAAGAATACTTTACCGACAGACACTAAAAAGACATTCTTTTTAAAATATGGTCTACGGTCAGCATTATTTTCTCAGAAAGAATTTTACAAGTGATTAAAAAATCCAAAGAAATCGAGAAAATCACGTTTCGTTGTCAGTAAAGAAGAACCGACCGTCTCGATCGATTTATGTATCCTTTCACTTAATATTCTACCGGTGAAACACATTAGCATATGATGAAAAAAGTTTCGAGCGAAACATATCCTTGCTGTTTAGTTAGGCTTGATCATTTGTTAAATCTGCGCGTTGGAGTTGTAACGACGATTCTTCATGAAGTTTTTATACTTTTATTTGTACACTAAGTAGACAACAGCTACAAAGGAAAAACTTGCTACTTCATTTTTCTTTAATTTGTCTTGGTTGAACTAGGTATTTTTTATTTTGTGATAATAAAATTACAATGTGTCAGGTAACGAGGTATTATCCGTCTACCACAAATTTAAAAGGGTAAGAAAGGGGATGAACAATTTAGATATAAAGAGACAAAGAGCTTTAAACGCTTTGCTAGCATATGAGGAACCTACTATATTACGAATTCGAATCACAAAATAAAAGTAGTTACTCGTATGTTGGGCCTATTTATTTATTACCTGCGTGTGTCCGCGCGGAAGTGTGCTAACTTGAAATAATATTATCTGGACGCGGTACGAAAATTGCGAATAACGGCCATAACATTACACTTTTGCACACAAAATTTGAAAACCGGCACTCTGCTTATGATTAGTGTAAACGTAAACCGTACACGGAATCATCGCGTGCCTTCGCTTCTCTTTGGAATCGTCGAAACCTCTTTTTCAACCGACTTCAATATTTCTCAAGGAGGAGGTTCTCAATTCGTCTGAATTTTTTTTATTTTTATTTTTATTTTTTTTTTTTTTTTTTTTTTTAATGTATGTTACCTCAGAACTCCGTCATTGCTGAACCGATTTGAATTTTTTTTTTGGTTTCTTTAAGTAGATGGTTCCAGGTTGGTCCCGTTTTTTTCAAAATCCTGTTCTGATGATGGGATCCATGAGGAACTGAGGGAACTCCTCAAATTTGAAAGGCACATGCATAGTAATTTGGGTATTTTCATGAGAAACTCGAGCATTTCTTTACAAAACCCACCAGTTTGGTGGAGCACACCTGATGATGACGACCAGGGATGTCAAAGAGGAACTGCTCTATAATTCGCGGGCCCCAGCTGTATCTTCTGATTTGAGACATTCATCTTTTGTTTGTTACGAAATGCCTTCGAGGTAGTCCAATTTGATTTTAATTAAATTGTGATGATGGATATCATGAGGAATTAATGGAGCTGATGCTGAACCCTGGCAGTACTTTATGGAACTCAGGTTTGGTATGACTTACGAGAGTTCTGTTTTCGTCATTCAACTCGTGTTAACGAGCAATTAGAGGAACAGTTCTCAAGATGGAGCTGATAACTATGCGGAAGATATTTACTACTTTTTTAATATTTTGGGGATTTGACACGGGGTCACAAAAGGAAACGTGGGAACTGATTTAAACATAATTATGTATTTTTACTGTTTATGTCAGAAAAGGCCGCCATCTTGAATTTCTTTATTTTTGATCCGACCCTAACAAAAATCGATACCTGGGGATCCAAGAGGTTCTTTATAACGAATCTGAGGTCAAAATTGCGTTAAAGGGCCGCCATCTTGAATTTCTTCAGTTTTCATCATATCATGGTAAAAATTGATATCTGAGGGTCCGAGAGGTTCATTATAACAAATATGAGGTGAAAATTGCAAGAAATGGCCGCCATCTTTAATTTCTTCATTTTTGATCAGATCCTAACAAAAATCGATATCTGGGGATCTAAGAGGTTCTTTATAACGAATCCGAGGTCATAATTGCGTAAAATGGCCGCCATCTTGAATTTCTTCAGTTTTCATTCTATCATGATAAAAATTGATATCTGAGGGTCCGAGAGGTTCATTATAACAAATATGAGGTGAAAATTGCAAGAAATGGCCGCCATCTTTAATTTCTTCATTTTTGATCTGATCCTAACAAAAATCGATATCTGGGGATCCAAGAGGTTCTTTATAACGAATCTGAGGTAATAATTGCGTAAAATGGCCGCCATCTTTAATTTCTTCAGTTTTCATCCTATCTTGATAAAAGTTGATATCTGAGGGTCCGAGAGGTTCAATATAACAAATATGAGATGAAAATTACGAGAAATGGCCGCCATCTTGAATTTCTTGATTTTTGATCCGATCCTAACAAAAATCGATATCTGGGGACCCAAGGGGTTCTTTATAACGAATCTGAGGTCATAATTGTGTAAAATGGCCGCCATCTTAAATTTCTTCAGTTTTCATCCTATCATGATAAAAATTGATATCTGAGGGTCCGAGAGGTTCATTATAACAAATATGAGGTGAAAATTGCAAGAAATGGCCGCCATCTTTAATTTCTTCATTTTTAATCAGATCCTAACAAAAATCGATATCTGGGGATCCAAGAGATTCTTTATAATAAATCTGAGGTAAAAATTGCGTAAAATGGCCGCCATATTGAATTTCTTCAGTTTTCATCCTATCTTCATAAAAATTGATATCTGAGGGTCCGAGAGGTTCATTATAACAAATATGCGGTGAAAATGGCGAGAAATGGCCACCATCTTGAATTTCTTCATTTTTGGTCCTATGCTAACAAATATCGATATCATGGGGATCTAAGAGGTTCGATATAACGAATCTGAGGTCATAATTGCGTTAAATGTATATCAAATTGATTGTTTTGATTTCCGTTTTCGTCATTCAACTCGTTTTAACGAGCTATTAGGAGAGCGGTTCTCAAGATGGAGCTGATGCTGAACCCTGGCAGTGACTAGTGAAACTCAAATTTGGTCCAACATACGCGACTTCTATTCACGTCATTCGACTCGTGTTAACGAGCAATTAGGAGAGAAATTCACAAGATCGAGCTGGTGCTGAACCCCAGTACCTAGTGGAACTCAGGTTTGGTGAAAGATACGCGTGTGCTGTTTTCGTTAATCGACTCATGTTAACGAGCAATTAGGAGAGCAGTTCACAAGATGGAGCTGATGCTGAACCCTGGTAGTAATATGTATGTACCTAAGTTTTAAATACGATGTAAGGAAAATTAACAAAATAAAAACATAAATTAGCAATAATTCGCTTACTTTAACTTATACCGGAAAGTCCAATTGAAGTCGGTTTTTTTTTCTTTAAAATTATTTCCTTTAATTTAAAGGAACCTTTCTCAAAATGACATGTCGGCTCCGTTAGGCCTCTAAAATTCATACATAAATAAACTTAAAAGAAAAACGATCAACTATACAACGACCCATACACTATAAAAGTAGAAAAAAAAACTGCGAATTTTGTGTACTTTACAAATAAGTATACATATTTAGCAATTTTTTTTTCAAAAAAATCTGTAAGATTATCGGTATACAAATTTTGCGTCTTCTGACAGGGGTTCCGCCAATATTGACTGGAAGATTCCGACATCGATCAACGAACAACCTCGAATTTCCATAAGTTGCACCCTCTTGGCTCGAGTCCGGACACACTCCACGAGGAAGTGTTGCACAATCTTCTACTGTACCACACTCTTCGCAGTTGGGCGACTCTGCTTTCTGTATCAAATGTGCAAACTTACCAAGCGGAACGTGTGCGGACCGGAGCCTGTGTGCACGTACGATGTCCGCTCTGTTAAGAGTGCCATCTTCCCACCAGGGTATACGAGGAGGCTCGCACTGCATGGTCCTGTGCCAGATCCCTGTTTCATGGGATCTTACGTTGCAATATTCTTTCCAGTGCCAGTTACCATGCAGAGCTCCCCTATACCGGGCGACCACCTCTCAGAATTTTGGGGCCTGTCAAATACAGCCTTCAGAAGCAACCGCCGCAGCCAAACGGCCAGCCTCCTCGTGACGGAATCCACTGAACTTTCACAATTTTCCCCGAATACGATATCTTTAAAAGCTGATCAGCGCTGGGATCAGAACTCGACGCCACGGCCCGCTGGCACATCGAATAGTTTTGGCGAACTGAACTGCTTTAGCCAGCGTCATCCTCCATCTCCCGACCTGGCAACATGCCAATTAGAAACTGGTCACGCAGCGCCTCTTCCACGGGTACACTGCATAATTCCGAAAAACTATATGCCGAATTTTAAAATCTTGAATTTTATTATCCCGTTTATGAAAATCCCGACCTATTAAAACTCCGATCATCAAATTTCCGACTCATGAGAGCACGAATATTCAAAATTCCGAATAGAAAAAAACCGATTTTTCTAAATTCGAGTCAGTATTAGATTCGGGATTATGTTAGTCGGAGTTTTGATTATTCGTGCTTTTAGGAGTCGAAATTTTAATGATCGGAGTTTTGATATGTCGGGGTAATAAAATTCGGGATTATGAAAATCGGAAAATTATGTTTCGGAATATTTGGGTGATCCCCTCTTCCACATCCGCCATATCATAGGTCAGATCTGGAAGCCTCGTCACCTATTGCGTGTGAAACGCCCAGCCTGCTGTTACGCAGGATAAAATTTATGACGCTCTCCGAAGCTTATCCGTGTCGGTGTAGAAAGTCCGTCCAAAATTTTTAAAATATCCTCTAATGGCAAGCTTTCCAATTGCTTTGCGCGATTTTTATTATACCACAGACGGCCATTAGCTAGCTCACTATCATGTATTGTATAACAAACAAGTGTGTGGACCCAGCCTCACATATGCAACATTAAGCATAGTATCTACCTAAATTCATTTTGCACTGGTAAGACGTATGTATTTGTATTATTTCAAAATAACACAAATAATTTACTCCAAGAAAGTGAACTACGTAATTAAGATTGCTAGGAACCGTCAGATGCCTTCGGCGTACCATTGTATATGGTAGAAGTCATTGAGGGAGGCCTTTGTCCAACAGTGGACATCTTTTATATGAAATAATGATGATGACCAACGAAATATTTTGTCATGACCATGTGACCACTACCTGACCATGACCTGTGCCAAACCAATGACTACATTTTCAATCCAAAAATATATATTTTTTCGATTTTACAGGTATTTTTGTCTTTTCGAACTTTTGTCCCTCGTTTTGAATACGGCAGGTATTTGAGCGTGGGGGTCTCTTTTCATAAATGTCCATTTTGCGCTGTTTAGAATACCTGCCATTCATCCGGGACTTTCGAAACGGCCATTGAAAGAGACGGGATATTTGAGGTTTATTTTTCAACGTCTCATAATAACGTGCGGATTATTCGGATTTTTTGGATTGAAAGGGAATTTAATTTTCTTTCGGAGAATGTGATTTTCCGGGATAAGTATGTTATTAACCCCACTGATACTATACATACATATAGGTAATGAAATGACATTGATGATTGATACTTATAGGTGTCAAAAATCTTTCCAGCGTTTTCCCGGCTTATACACGCTGACAATATTTTCCGTCACCGAAAAGCGATTGATAAATATGAAATGAAATTTTGTAAATAAGTTCCGAAAAACTAATTGGAGCCGGAGTTTGAACCAGCGACCTTCGGATTGAAAGACGCATACTCTTACCGCTGGGCTACCGACGCTCCCTTATAGTTGCCAAGAATCTTGTATGCGGTTATTCCAGTATAAAATTAACCACTATTGTATAATGTATAATAATTGTCTGGAGCGATTACCTTTAAGTTGATCGACAGCGCACGTTTTCCAGTCTATTTACCACATTTATAATTTTATACCTATAGGGTCTATAAAATAAAGGAATCATACCTTACAGCAGAGGCCTTACCATTCAGTTGACGACCTAAACTGAGTCGCTTCCATGCCACTGAGCCTAAACTGAACCTAAACAGAATCGCGTTAAGACGTCATGGTAAGGCCCCAGATTGAGTTATGTTAACGAGACACAGGAGTTCCCTTAGGGATGCCTTTTTACACTTGGTATTAATTTAATTATTCTCATTCCTCTTCGGACTTGGAAAGTAATTATCATTTCCACTTTAACCTTGCAACTATACCTACCTATAAGAGTTCTTGGAATAAGCGTTTGTCACCCTGGAAAATGTTTTTGTTTTACATAATAAATACGAACAATAGTTTACAACATCCAAGGCCGTCTAATAGAATTGGGTTTCCATTTAGGCAATTCAAAGGTAATTTAGCGAAAACGGCTACAATTATCTTCAGACCTATTAAATACGAAACTTGGAAACAAGTAATTACAAAAAACCTAAAGTTTTCCTAAAATAAGCCCAAATCACTATGTCTCGATTTAATCATTAACAAGTACATCCATTAACGACGACTTTAACGACGTCGTCAAGATTCATTTACCTACCTTATTAAAACAGCAAAGATATTTTTTCTGCAAAATAGGGACCAGTCGCAATACTAGGTCAACCATTTAGTAGTTTAACCTAGCCGACCTTTTAGCCGGCCAGTTCTGGCATACCCACCGGATGTGCCAATCAATTGCCGGCTATATACATTCGGGAAATCCGTCGGATCTCCATAGTGGGCAGAAAAATTTCCCATATATTGGTTGGCGGATCCCGCGGATATGGCCCGAACGTCTATGGCCAGCAATTGTTTGGTAAATTTGTGTGGCGGATGCCCGGCGGACAGATCTGACGGCTGGCCCGGACATATATTATGGCCGGCTTATGTATGATATTCGCACAAGAACCGATATTGTTTATATATACCTTATATTACGAACGAAAACAAATGAAGCTCGCATCGAGACACAAGTGACCGACCGGGACCGGTACAGGGAGGCAAACACGCGAGGAATATTTACTCGGCGGCTGCTGGAATTGGATTTGGGAAACCGTTGTCGTTGGAAGAACAATAAATCTTTCTTATTTTTGTCGTACGTACTCGTAGGTGAAGGATTACAAGGGCGTCCGCGCGTCGCCCGACGTCGGATGTGTAAATAAATATTTTATTTGGCCAAACCGAGTATTTATAAATAATCTCTTCTTTCTTTTAAAATACGTACTATCGTGTTCAAAATTGCATGGCCAGTTTATGAATGAATTCATTCATAAATTGCCCATGCAATTTTAAAAATAACAAAATTAAAGACTACAGGACGAATAACGAATGAGACTACGAACAACGTAGCCATTAATGTCCAATACTGCATGATTACCTAAGCCGGAATAAGAATAAGACATAAAACCAAAAGTTTACCAAAGATGAAAACGACTACCCACGAAAATGAAGAAAGAAGAATGGGTGACGCAAGTAGAATGGGACTAACTTTAGAACTAGACAAAAAACGAATGTGACGGCCCAAGACCCAAGACGATACCACGTACACAACCACAAATGCACAAACACTTATTTCTTAAATAACTCCACCGATTTCAAAAAAATACGTGGTCAATCCCACTGAATGCTTTACAATTGTGCAGTACGGTGGCGCCATCTCTCGCTTCTAGTTGAAAATTATCTATAAAGATTATCCAGAAGGCATCACTAGACTTAAGTCTGAGCTTTTAGAGGCGGAAACGCATCTTAAACGTTTAAAAATAAGAAAGGATTGCATATACTTAGAAAATTTCGGGCTCTGGCTGCCGTGATCGGGTAGCCCAGTGGTTAGGGCGTCTACCGCGAAAGCAGGAGGTCGCTGGTTCGATTCCAGCCCTGCTCACCGGGGTCCTTGTCACCTTTAGAAGTTCTACTCAGTTCTAGACAGTAAGCACAGCCAGCGAGTGGACAGCTGGGATGCGACTAACATTTGCGGTGCTTAAACCACCGTGTTCCTGGTACAGTTCTTTCTCGGAATTGTCGGGGTATCGGAGCGTTTTTATTTTTAGAATAATCATTTATTGCTAAATTGGAAATGTTCATGTGTTTTCTTTTAAGGATTGCGAGTTCTTTCAATCCTAGTAGGAGAAAAATATTGTCCTAAAATTTTCATACATCTTTCAAAGTTTCCATTGCGCTACCGCCATACTAAATCTGTGAGAATATCTTGGGACAGTTATTTTCTTCTACTAAAATACATGAAGTTTACCAATTTAGCTGAATACCCATGGTAAAATAAATGATTTTAATGTAAATATTATTAATACTTAACTAATATCTAATCTAGCAATGTAGAAAGGAATGATTTTTTGTTTCGATGAAATTTTCAGCACTGACAGTTTTTTTTAATGAAATAAATGAACAGTGAACAAGTATTTTTAAAGTGTTTTAGACAGAAGTGAGGTTGAAGATGCCCTTTGATTTTGTTCATAATGTTTGTATAGTAAAAAGCCTATTTTGGCTCCGACACGTAAAAAGGCCGCTCCTGAGAAGTGCTCTTATATCACCCCGACAATGTATAAACTCTTCGACCATAATTGAAAGGAGCAGCACTGACTTTTCTACATCAATTGGGGATCAATCACTTGGTAGATTCCCCCAGGCAGGTAGGTTAGCTACCCCACCTGACCTTTATAAAGAATTCTTACAAACAAGGCAATCAACTGACCAGGAGGAAAACACGCGAGGCATGTTTACTCAACGGATGCTGGAATTGGATTTGGGAAAATATTCTTTGAGATGACGAACAATAACCCCCTTATTCATAATTCATAAAAAAGCGAACAGACGTTTGAGTTCAATTATGTTTCCTTCCTTTTTAACAAAGGGACATGTCAAGCTGACTGATAAGGACAAACAATTATTTGTCTTTAGTATTGTAATCGTAGGTATAGGTTTACAAAGGCAGAAAATGTTTATGCAAAATCCCTTTACCCTGATTAAAGCTATTGCTCTAGTGCCATCTTTTTTTAAGGGTCACCAACGGATAAATACACAAAAAAATAAACTACATAATATGTAGATTTTATTTGATAAGAATATACATAAAACTTAAATATCAAGATGATAAATTAAACTAAATAAACCTAAACTAAAAAAAATTCAACTATTCATGTTATATCATATATGTGTCGCTTAACTTCAAACTCGGGTAAATCCATTCGACCCTCTCTGCAAATATCTACATTATTACCTTTTCTTAATACCAAAATCGCATAATCTGACACATGGATATAGGTACCCGAGTTTGATGTTAAGCGACTCATATGAAGATTATTTTTTTATAGAAGTATAGTAGTTTATCCAACATTGATATAATAAGGCTTCCTAAATCTTGAGGGTCGCCGTTACAAAACGTGACGAAGTCGAGGGAGTTGTAAGAACTTATTATGAGCTGTTGCATACCTAGTTTTTCTACGACAGCTAAAATAGCGAAAAAAGCAAAATGTCGAAAGGTGGTAGAATGTGGACGATAGCGTATGCCCACTAAAGATAAATAAAATTACCAGTGCTCATAGATTGTATGAAAATCCATAGGAGCATCGTTTACCAGTGTTCTTATGGAATACTTTTTTAATATCGCTGTCAGTCATCTAATTGACTGATAGAAGTGCTGGAGTAGATTTTTTTTAAAGCATTGGCTAAGCATCCGTGCATGTTATATTATAACTAATTAACGTAGCAATGCTCAGCGCCATCAATTTAAACACGAATAACTACTCTTTAAACTTAGTAACTATTCTTTATACATTTCTATCTTCCTCTCTTCGCACTGGATCGTCCAGATCAGGATCTACTTGGGTACACACTCGATATTTAACATGATCTAGTATTGTCGTTAGGGATGGGGGGTGTGTGTAACCGGTGCCAAAGAGAAACAGGTACGAATTTCGGTTTATCGTGCTACACAACCCAAACGGAAAAACTAGATTTTTTTATAAAGAGGGCAATCTAAAGTAGTTGAGTACCTTCAGATAGTGATATCCGTAACAGGGTTTTTCAGTCTTAACCCCTAATTAAATTAGAAGGTAAAAAACCGCTGCTCGCTCAAACATCCATATGACGCTGGTTTTCAAATAACCATAAACATAATGACAAATCACGATGCGGAAAATGAAACAAGTAAAAGAATCCACGGCACCTGGAAATTGTCCTAATAAATTAATTTGAGGGTTCGTGCGGCGCCGTGCCGTGCGCCGCTGACGCGTTCGCAAGTCACGCAAACGAAAGATTTTGTCATTCTATCGACTTTTTTCGTCCAATAGTAACCTACATATTTACCACAGTATTTCGAGCAAGACGGGCTTTCAACACGTTGGAAGGGAGACGGCAAAGCGACATCTTACTGTAGGATTTATTCTGTCTGTCGTGTTCTTTTTTGCGGGAAACATGCTCACAGACGCACCTCTCACACATTACGAGTACATACAAAAAATAGTCTGAATGACGACACTAACATAAAGAAAACTTTACAACTACACTAAACGTTGCACACTTCGATCTATTTTGTACGGACTAGTCATAACACAGACCCGAGTATGCCCATTTGTGCTCGTACTTCGGCAGAGGGGAAACGAGAGGCGAAAGAGACTTCAAGCAACACAGCGACTCCCTGTGTTGCTTCAAGCCACAGTAGGTATAAAGAAGGTGTCTCTTTTGACAAGTAGCCGAACTTGTAACATTTTATGATTCTCGTTCGAAATTTAAACTTTGCTACCGGCAACGGTCGGACGGCGGGTGTCGAGAAGTCAGCCGCTTGGCAAACATACTTAAACCTGCTTAAATCTGTCGCGTTACTTGTTCTACTCGGGATCCACTCATATTTTTGCTCCAAATTGGATAATAGGATGAATCGGTGTGTACCCTTATGGCCGCTCCACACGATGGACCATGATGAGCGATGATAAGGGACGCAGTTATGAGTAAGAGGGGTTACGCAATACTGCCATCCCGTTCTGTTGTATAGCTACGTGAATCCCATGATGGCCCATTGTGTGGAGCGGCCATAACATGTTTATCGTACTGACAAAGAATATTTATGTATTCAGATTGCGACTGTTGCCAGCGATGCCATTATTGGGTATTTGTTTCCACGTTTCGTTTCGTCGGAAAAATAACGCGATTTTTGTTGCGGGAAAGAATAATTGATTTATTGATGAGTTAATGACACGGAAGGTGTTCTTTGTAAGAAGCGGATTTCTGTAAAAAACATCCAGATCTTTGTTTATTACAACAACAACAACATCTATTTGTTTTAATGCCTACGGTTAGGGTAGCATTGACACAAATCCAGGCAGTTAACTTATTTCAATATGAGATCACCGTACTCAAGTTCGTATACCGGCAATTACGTAGCATTCCAGCGAAATTTCGAGCCACCTGCGAACGCTGCGATGCCTGTTAGCGGTTAAAATGAGACATTTCAATGATACCTGGGCGAGTCAACTTTTAGACCGACATTTTTGGTAACGCCAGACACTATAACTCCGCTTTTTAGGGATATTTTTTTTTACCCTGGGAAAATCCGTTACGGATCCCACTCGGCCCGAGAGAAACCGAGTGGGTATGTCGGACTCGCACGGACTAAAAACCCTGGGGTGTTCCACCGCTTCGCTTTGGGGCGGGTTTTCGGGAACGTGATTGCACAACCTCCGATACAGGTAGGTAGTATAAGGTTATACGTTTTGTTTCAAAATCGGATGATATCCTGTGATTAGTATCAATTTAAGCTGAATATTTTGCAGACATTCTTTCTGCTTTCACGTCCACTTGTTTTTTAATGTTTTATTACGTATGTTCATGTGTTATGTGTCATGACTAATGGGCGGACGACGACGGGTGCAAAATTTTAAATAATTTGTATGCGTCGTCCGCCCATTAGTCATGTCATCACAGAGGAGTGGGCCCTAGGGAAGACCAGCGTTACCGTTACAGCTGGCGCTGGGCTTCTATCTGGCTGTAATGGTATGCTGAGCCGAGTCCAGTTTTGTAATGCACACTTACTCGTAATTTTTATTTTAAAATTGCATAGTTTAAAAAATGGAATTAATTCACTTGAAAATATAGTAGTATGATACTATAGAGGTAGTTAACTTATTTTAATATGACGCCCGACGTATTCGAGATTCACATAGCGGCAATTTCGTAGCATTCCATTCCATCGCGGAACGGCATAATTGTGCTGAAATCTCGAGGCAGCTGCGAACGCTGCGATGCCTATTGCCTGTTAGCGGTTATAATGAGACATTTCGATGATACCAGATTGAATGATGTAGCTGTATTCTCGTGGTGTCAAAAATAAAGGACACGTGAAAAATATTGAGCCAGGGATATTAGCCGGCTGCTCTACCAACTGAGCTAGCCTCTTGGTTGCTTCTATGGGTACGAATCTACCGCAAGAGTGTTACTCTTATTACCCGGCCGCCGGATTCCCTAGTTACGTTGAGAATTTATAGGTAATATTTTATCTGTCGTATTTTCTTGCATTCAGTTATTTATAAACGTCGGAGCAAGTTTTATATTATAATCTTCATCCGGACCCCGTGCCTATATTGAATACCCAATATTTTTTGTTTCATAATTAACCCATAAGGAAATGAAAAAAGCAAAGTTTTAGCAATATCTACGCTGCAAATTCGCGGCCGCTAGTTCGAAATAATTTAATAACATTAAAAGATCTGGATTAGCGCGCGGTTTCGTGACCATTCCATCCATTTTACCCGACACATCCGGGCAAGATTTAAGTCACACCTTTTCGCTCGCCAACGCGTAAATCACGGACCCTAAAATGTATCCTGCGAAACGTCAGCCGCGTGATATATTAGTGTGCAATATAGGTAATACTTAAAAAACATTCAATGTACATAGATAAGTTTAATTTAGCAAAATACTTCCTTAAAGAAATAGAGTTTTACCCAAATTGATTAACCGCGAAGACTCACCAGATTTATACTTATGTTCCGCTTAGATTTTGGAAATGTTATGTTATATCTAGTCAACAAGACGAACACTATTACTCATACGAGAAAACATAGATGTATAGTAAATGTGGCTAATTCCGTCTTAGGGAATATTCCGTATGATGTTCGCGTGCGTTGAATATAAGCACAATAGCAGCGCTGACTCAGTGAAGCTGGTGAAGTGAGGCTATCCTGAGTCCGTTGACTGAGTCGGCAGCTGCGTACTGTGCATATATTCAACTCAGGCCAACATTGGACGGAATAGTACCTAAACCTATATCTGAATTTGCCACATTAACCTTAATCTCAACCTAGATCTGCGAACCGGCATAATGCGACGAATTAATATTAACTGCATGTTATAACGCTAATACTCCTCATATTTGCTCTACATTGCTCATATTTGCTGAGCGGCAGGATATTAATAACACCAACTTAAGTAGCTTATAGCGCCAAACGGAGCGATCCCTTCGGTATCTCACTAGACACTCCGCCTGGCACCACCCACGAACAGGACGTGCGCCGTGTGCCCAAGAGAGAGAGAGATAGAACACACGTGCTACTAATTTGAAAACATATTCCTAAAGGGTTGACAACACATGCGTTGCTGCAAGAGCGCAAGGCGATGTATACGCAATGCAAGTGTCGTGGCCATTATCTATTATGGCCACAACACTTGCGTTGCGTATAGGTATGGTATACGTAGGTACCTAACGGCCTCTTAGCCTAGTCGGTAGTGACCCGACGAAGCAGGAGGTCCCGGGTTCGAATCCTGGTCAGGGCATTTATTTGTGTGTTTATCACGAATACTTGTTCCTGAGTTATGGATGTTTTCTATGTATTTAAGTATTTATATGTATACATCTATTATATATCTGTCTGGTACTGAGCTTGCCGTGGGGCTAGGTCGATTTGTGTAAGATTTTCCCATAATCAAGATTGTCGCTCAATCAAGTCGCTACCCGGATTGACGTATTCCATTGTTCTGAGAATGAGTTTAACTAACACGAGTTATACATGCAGTTATACATTGTAGCACAGTACACAGTACTCCAACGTCTCCAACACTACCGCTAATAACTATTGCTTTTTTATCAACTGCCTATTAAGTTTATTTATTTCCTCGTTAATGTATAACTCGTGTTAATTAAGCCCTCGTCTTCGATTCGTGCTTAAATTTACACTCGTTCGTAATTTCTTGTTTACCGCCCTTAATACACAATGTACTTATATATGTCATGTGTATGCTCTATGCTTCATCATTAGTCTGCATCCTATTTGAGGCGAGGCGCTCTTCTCGCTTAAGTGCCTTGATTGCACTCGCGGGTTTACTCGCTTCACGAGCATGAAACTACCGCACCGGGGTATTCTAGGCACCTCACTATTGGTAGTGACGGTCTTCTTTCGCTTATAGGCAACCGAATATGTAAGAGCGAGATATCTAGGGCTAAGATTGCTTGTAGATGTATTACATGTGTCGTCCACTTTCCGGCTGAAATGTAACTGTAACGATTGCCATTTATAGGAGCAACGCAGTATGAAACATTCGCACATGTGCTAACACATTGAGTGCCGGGAATCCGCTAGGGGAGTTTTCTGTGGATGGTCGTTTTCCACTACAAAGCGGGAAAACAACAGAATCTGCTACGAGCGTAGCGCGTAGCACTGGCTGACACTCAATGTGTGAACACATTTAATGCCAGGAACCCGCTAGGGGAGTTCTCTGTGGGTGGTCGTTTTCCGCTCTAATAACCCAGGAAATATACGGTTTTGACAGACATTAAATTATAATAGCCTGATTTTCTCAAATAACATTCGAATGGGATATTTATGTATAATGTATGCAAAAATCCTACAACCTTTTCTTCCGGAAGTAGGTGAAAAGTAAAAAAATAAAATTTATCTAAGTAGACTTTTGAAATTTACGGTAGTAAACATTTTTTTTGTTTGTGAATATGACGACATGTTTCTCTTGTATGTGTTAAAAGCGAAACCGAAGAAAACTTATTCACGTGAAACGGTAAAACTTACAAACTGTACGCCGTGGGTGATACTCGTAGATGTGTTCTTTCGCTAGAAATAAATGGTAATAAGTAAAAAATGGTCCTGACCCATTTTAAACAACTAAAAAAACATAAATACAGAAAGTCTTACAAGAAAAACGATTGTAACATGTGTGTAAATACTTGTGACGATTGGCATGAAACGATATTTTGTTGGATTTTGGTGCCTACATGATACTATATATATATTTTTAGGGTAACGGATACTCACAAATTATCCGTAACCCTAAAATAATCAGCTATTATTAATTATTTCCCTAATAATCAAAATTTCCATACAAGCTGTTAGTTCAATGACTGGATTATAAAGCGGGAAAACAAAGGAGTCGGCTACGAGCTTAGCGCGTAGCACTCGCTGGCATTAAAACACTCAACAGCTGTACAAGCCAAATACCTAAAGAATAAGAAGCTGACCGTACTTCGCCACCTCTCAAGCCTTTTGGTTATCTAACTTTTCGATTTAAAGACTAAAGTCTGCCCCAATGGACTTGTAAAAGGAATTGAACGAAAGACGGTGTTAGCTATTTTAAGTGCCCATTTGAGTCTGTAAGCAAAAGCTCAAAGTTAAAAGGATTAGGTACTATTCTTGGCAAGTTAAAAAGTTTCAAATATTTAATATCATTCAGATTATTAGTTATCTACGAAATTAATGATCCTGATCATTTATCCAAAACTCATATGGTGCAGCTAATATTGTTTTCCTTAGCATTGTTTTAACCTACTGTTTTAGCAGCGATTCGAAAAATAATCGTTATGATCATGAAGACAAAACAATTAGGGCAATTGATTTTAGGACTAACGTCATTGGGGATTTCGAAGGAGACCCAATTAAAGACTAATTATTTTGAATACAGCTAATTTGAGTGCCGAAGAGCAACAATAGACAACGACACTGTTACATAGTTCGATACAAGCAAAGCTGGAACTACGATTACTAATAGTTGTTTAATTGCATAAAGTCACCCATAAAACTAGTACAATTTCGTAAACAAATACAAATAAACACACAGGCACATCACGCTTACTGGGATTCGAAGCCCTGGCTTTCCTAACATCCATGCAGATTCATAGGCAGTACATTCGGAGGGTCTCCCTCGAAATCTCTAATCACGTTAGTCCTAAAATCACTTGCCCTAATTGTTTTGTCCTAATGATCATACTCTTACTTACTGTAATATCTACAGAGTACTTCTTATGAAGTGCGCAATTAATATTTTATTAAGTAAAATTTTATTTATACTGCAATCGTTAAGATGGGGAGATTTAAAAAGTCTGATTCAAAGCAGCTCGTCGGTTTATCGTATTATAATACTGAGCGCACGAGAGTAACAGACTCCCGGAGGCCTATTTGAACTAAACATTCTAAAATCGATTTAACACTATATTATACAAAAGCACAGAAAAACAAAACGATGAAAAAAAACCACATTTTTACAGAGGCGAACTTATCCCTTTAAGGGATCTCTTCCAGTTAACCTTTGAGCAATTAAGGTATAATTAAAGATGGTAGACTTAGATATTGTACGAAGTGGCAAAAATAGAAAAAAAACCACTAAACTCTTATGCCTAAGATAAATAAACTTAAAATTTGCTAGACATAAACTACATCTTCTTCTTCTTCATCGCTACACTCTTGGCAGAGTGGTCGTGGCCATTATGCAGGTTTTTGAGTGACCCGCTTCACAACACGCCGCCATTCCTCCCGCAGGGCAGCTTTACGAGTGCATTCGTTTATAGTCGCGGACATACTGGATTTGATCTGGTCGGTCCACCTCATTGGAGGTCTTCCTCTAGGTCTGGTGCCTTCCACTCTCCCTTGCACAACTAGACGCTCTATGGATATGTGACCAAAGAAACCGAGGATCGAGTTTGCACAGTAGACAGCAGCCGTTGTTTGATACCCAGTTCTTTAAGGATCGAGACGTTAGTGCGAAACTTAATTTGGTCCAAGAGATTCCAAGCATTCGTCTCCAACAGCCAGTCATATACGTTTGGGCAACAACAACGGATGTATATGGTCGGTTAATTTCGTAATTTCCACGCGGAGGTTACAGGCGGCACTGGCGAAAGCTATCATCATGTAAATCAAGATGAGATTGTTAAAATTAGGATAGGCCTATGGATTATGGTATATGGATTATAGAGTGTCTTTGATGATACGGGATACGGGGAAGATGTAAGCATCGTGTATGAATTCCGTCTTTTGTATTAAAACGAAACAAAGACGTGATTAACTGTACCGTTGGCGTTACTTGGCACAGTTTCAGTAACTGAGACCTACAGTCACAATCAAATACCAAAGCGCTCACAATCATCTGAGCACGCCTCTAATATCACGGCGTTAAGATACTGTTACAAGTGCTCATTACTGGCATGCTTTGTGCTTATTAGCATGTTAATATGCATGCTTATTAGCAAGAGGGGTTGGGAGCGAGGCCCCTCCCACTTTCCCGCTTGTAACAGTACCTTTAGAGTTATTGTAGATTCTAGTGTGAGTGCTTACGATGAGTTATACGTAACCGTAGGCGTTAGCGACAGCGCGTTTCTAAAGTATGTCCATCTCGTTCCTACCACTATTTCGGCAGGAGCGAGATGGACATAATTTAGGAACGCTCACACTAACCCCGGATGTGCAAGGCCTCCACAAGATCCTCCCACGCCTTTCTATCTTTCTTGGCTTCGCTCCAACCACAAAATAAGTTATAGTAATAAAGTACAGAAGCTTAACTCGCCTACATTAGACGTTTCGCTTGTCAAGCATGTAAATGTCAAAAACCATAGGCATTAGGGTTGTCAACGTGCTGCCACGTGCTGCGTGGTAGTACAGACTGATATCATTAATGTTACAAAATTGGAAATATGTTAAAATATTATAATACGTTTTTATGAATGATTTATCGGTAGTGGTATTATATTGTCTAAGTGTAAATTAGTACCTAAAAAATATAAATATATCGGAAAACACCCGTGAGCACCTGAAAGTTTAGGGTCTATTCACATAGGCCGAGTTTGATTCAACGTAAACCGCTGAGTGACTCCCGGGGTGCTCCAGCTCAGTCCTACGGCTTGCAACTCGGTCTCCACGCTCCGTCGCCATGTGTGTACAGGGCCTATACCACGAAAATCGAACTATTGCGGATTTGTATCCCCATCTCTGTCACACTTGCATATTGGAGTGACAAAGAGATTTTCCCGTCAATGCCAATTTTCGATGTTCGTGGTAGGCGTGCAGGGCGTCCACGACCTCGCTTTTCTTTTGAGTGTTCAGATATTTCTGAGTACCTAAGCCGCTTCTTTATACCTGAGAGCGACTGTACCACGTATACTTTAAATTTAAATGCTCAGACAAGAAACCTTGTAAGATAATAGTGTAGTGAGCTTAGACAGGTTTCTGTAAAGTCGTAATCTTGTTAGGCAGGTATCTGTTTAATTTTCTTGTCCTGAGTTGACCTGATGCTACTGCAACGACTTAATTTTTGTTGTTGTTATATGGTACTATCGTGGTCAGAATTGCATGGACAGTTTATGAATGAATTCATTCATAAATTGCCCATGCACTTTTGAACGCGTGTGTACGTACATGTAAACAGAAAACGTAATTTCTAATTTTAAGGGACGAAATTAAAACAAAACCTGATTAATGATTGCAAAAATAATGTATGATTGCTTTTTAACTCATTCACGACTTGGATTTCTCGTAACGCTACGCTACGCTGTAACGCTACGCTACGCTGTAACCAGTGAACGCAGTTTCCGTTCACTGGCTGTAACCGATAACATGCATTTCACGCTTAGCGAAAATTGCTAGACGTGTAACGACGACATCGTGTCGTAATTTGGGCTGAATTAACATAACACATACATACTATACCTATCACACAAATAAAGGAGATTGCCGTTTCTTGTATGTAGGTCCGCCCCCTAACGAAAATCGTTGTCAACTGAGGAAATTTTTTGCAAATCATTGGCCATCAACTTCACATCACATATCACTAAATATTTTGAAAATAGAGATTGAAATCGTGGTATTTTTAGGTTCTTGTTTAAGTAAAATAATCACTTTTTCGTAAGTACATCCGATCCAAGAGACTTAGGGTATACGGATGGTCATGCTATTCTATACCGTATATGTCAATGAATTACCTGTAAACTAGCGTGTAAAAATAGGAATTTAGATTAATTAGTCGTATTCAAGACAAATATTAGGCATTTATGAAACTAGTAGGTAAATTGACTTACAACAATCTGCACACTTTGTAGTATTCAAAGACGTCTGCTACTGGTATTGTACTCGTAATTAGTAATGTAATCGCATGCAGTGTCTCAATTGAATAAACAGTGTTATTACGCATGACTACCTTTATTGGCAATATATGTAATTTCGGCTCATTGTCGCGCATGTAACTATTTTAACCAATGAAAAGTTATTCAGACCAACAGTGGGGTCATTTCAATTCATTTTTTTATTTCAATAGCGGTGAAAATACGTAGATTTATATTTCTGAGGAGAGGGATAATTGCCAATGAAATGAGCAAAATATCAAAATAATATGTCTAATTTCATCAAAAATACTATTTAAATTTAGCTTACATATCCCACGTAGGATTTCCATTATAAAAAATTGAGTTGGGTTGTAAAATATAACAAAGATAGAACCGTTTTCGGCAAAGAACGCTATTGCCAATTTGCCACCTATGGTACCAAATCAAGGCAATCTCGTTTGGCTAAATGTAGTTATTTTAAGGAAAATTACCAATCAATTATTGGCACCTAAATATTCCACCTACCTTCTTTCTTATTTTTTACAGAAATATCATCAGTTCATCACTATAGGGTATGTGCACAAAGGAATCGCCCTTATGCTGGCAGCATTATATGCCAGGCCCATGGAACTCTCCGCACGAACTCGAATCGATTGTCTTTTGTCTTGAGTCGGTACTCGGTAGCGACACACGGGCTGCCCACGCAGTCCGCCGCCATTATTATATAATATTTTTTTATAGATAGGCAACCCGGGGGCCCGATAGGGGGCAGAGCGTAAATTTTTTGCGTAGTGATCAAAAAACGGATTGTATCCGCTTTTTATGAGAAATAAATATCTGTTAATTTGTCGTTCCGTGAAAAAACTTTTTCATTTTACCCTAACGCTCCCTGCTATTTTACACATACCTAGCTTGGGTACCGGTGATACAATGCAATACAATTTATAGCCTATAAATGTACTGAGATAACGGCTGTCACCGTATCCAAGCTGTGTGAAACATAATAATACTAACCCAAGAGCACATGTAAAATTAGCTTAAACGTTGAACATGCCACGGATGTGAAGGGATGCCGGTAAATTAATATACTCTCTTGCTCTGAAAGTGGGTCATTGTTTATCTTTAAAGCGTTTTCGTCTGAGAGGGTTTCATTTTCCGAGTATCTTCCTCTTATTTTTGTGTTGGAAATTGAATTGGATTTGGCGCCAAAATATTTCGTGTAATAGTAGACTGACGAATCAAAACAAAATTTAGAATTTACAGAGTACCTAAAAATCACTGACATCATCCTTAGCTGTTGTAATTTTTTATTTTGTGCTCCCTGTGACACAAATGACTCCTTGAACTTCTTTCAAACTATTCCTTTTTGGGGCAATCTACTATTCTTATATTATCCTCTACCGTTGGCACTTGCATTGGATTTAGCGCCAAATATATTTTGTGTAATAGTAGACTAAAGAATCAAAACAAAATTTACAATTTTAAATAGTACCTAAAAGTCACTGACATCATCCTTAGCTGTTGTGATTTTTTATTTTATGCTCCCTGTGACACAAATGACTCCTTGAACTTCTTTCAAACTATTCCTTTTTGGGGCAATCTACTATTCTTATATTATCCTCTACCCATTTTGTTACCTTTTGACCTTGCTTCTCTTGTTCTATTGATGACCTATAAATAACCAGAGCTAATTTGTAGTCATGTAACACTCTAAAACTCTCTCAAGTCAAAAAGAAAAGTTGCAATTCAACCTTTAGGTAGTCATGCAATGGCTTTCTAAGGCCCAGTTTTGACAAGAGGTTAATAAACGTCGCGGTAAAATAGCTATATATTTATACCATACGTCTACGTACTATCGCGTTCAAAATTGCATGGGCAGTTTATCAATGAATTCATTCATAAATTTCGATTGAAACTATGTATAAGAGGCGTTTACTTCTGAAAATAAAATAAAAAATTGCTTATAGCATCTACCTATACATATAGCTATAATAAATAATAAATGTACCTTTATTATATAAGAAAATAAATCAATGATTATTTTTTTGTTTCTTAAATTATGGTTACCAGTGCCTCACAGCGAACTTATAAAACATGGAAGTGGAGCTTCAAACAAATTGTCAACATAAAGCGGGGTAAACACCCGATATGCGCATGCACGCTACGCTGCCAATCAAACTCGTCAAAATTTGCAGTCGGTTTTAATTACTCAAATATCCCAAAATATCATTGGTCAACGTCAGTATGGTGCGGTGGGATTGGTCTGAGCGCTGACACTTATAGATGACACAACAACTGTGACATTGGAAACGTATTGTTAGTAGACGGTGTAATGCAATAAAGAGCAAGTTTAACATGATATATTTTTGTTGTGATAAATTTTAATCAAATTTTCAATAAACAAAGATAACTTATAACATTTAAAACTTTCGCGATTTGAACACATATTTAAACATAATTATCAAACGGGTCTAACGCGAATTCTAAAGATAACTTACTTTATTGATCTCATTGGTTTGCTGTAGGATTATTAATATATGTAATTAATATGAATAATATACGTGCCAGCAGTGGACTGCAATAGGCTGATTGATGATGTTGATGATGAATAATATTGTAACGTCCATAATACCGCAACCGTGCTAATTATTCGCGATCTCATTTTCATAACCTGGTATATGGTCAAACGTACTCTTAAATTCATGGGTGGGTGTGTTTAGTCACATAAATATATCAGATAAAAAAAGAGATTTTGTTTGTCAATGAAGTTACAGGCAATTATAAGAACCCTTAGATACGTATTTTAGGAATATGGTAATGCCCCTTGCTGTCGTTAAATATGTTAAGCTTTGAACAGCATAATTCAATTGACATAATCAAAATATGAATGTAAATAAACGCGTAAACCAAAGAAAATAATAACTATGATTAGGTACGCAAATATTTCATTCTAAAAAAAGTATGAAAAAATTCTTGCCATTAACATTTTCACATATTTATAAAATGGATATTATTAAATTATCTAAGACTTTCACTACACTATCTACACCTAAATCTTAAACTTGGAGTCCGGTTATTTAAAGCCCTAGCTGAGCCATTGAGGTATTTCGTATTGTTGTATAATAAGTTTTTTTTTAAACATACCGTACAAATTGGGATTGAACCCTTTTTTAAATTTGTTAATCCTTTATGTGTCAAGTACATATCGTCCTCGTCGAAATGCATAGAACAAATATTTGTGGATTTGGTCGGTTGGCATGTTCGATCATGCCTTTCTAATCTAACGGCATTGGTCCGCATTTCCCTTATATAAGGGTTGGTCGGAAATCTGGAAAAATACCTATGTTAATATTTAATCATAAAAATATAAATTCCGATTACACTGATACACTATTTATTTCACTTGTTTGATACGTCGGGATTGTAACTAATTTAATTATAATAAAAAATATATCCCTGTATTATAATTTCAATGGTTGTCCAAAAGTTGGCATAACACCATCCCCATATAAAATTGTCCCGGATCAAAGAAATTTAAAATAATATGTAAAATAACTACTTACAGATGAAAAGTAATGCCATCTTTTTTGTGGTGTTTATCCGTGCGACTTCGATACCATTTCACAGCGCAACAGGGCATTTTTATTAAATATTATTAAATTTTACGCTATCTGTCAAACTTACCACATCGCTGACGGCCATTTGTATACTAAACGGCACGCTGGCGTGCCTGTGTAAGCCCCGCCTCGCGTGGCGTGCGTTTTGTGGGGTCATTATTTAGAGCTTATTAGTCTTCCATGTTTTATAAGTTCGCTGGTGCCTCAACACTTTGTGAAACGGAATTCTTGCCTATATCGAATGCTACCCATTGGTTTTCGGTCGCCGAACCGTCAATCAAATAGTGTTGCCAAACAATTACGTTTCTCCACTTTAGAGAGAAAAATATCATTATGTTTTTCTGTTTTACCATTTAACTTGAGTAAAAAATGCGCAAGACAGGACATTCTTACACAAATTGACAAAGTTCCGCAACAAGCTCAATAAGGCTTGTGTTACGGGTACTCAGGCAACGATGTATATAATATGCAAATACATAAATACATAGAAAACATCCATGATTCAGGAACAAAATATCCGTGTTCATCACACAAATAAATGCCCTTACCGGGATTCGAACCCAGGACCATCGGTTTAGCAGGCAGGGCCACTACCAACGACGCCAACCGGTCGTCAAAAATGATGTGAGTGCTTAAATAACTAGTTAATAAATTTAGCAATACTGTTCATCCAAGGCTATCGGGCTTCCTAATCATCAAGGTCATCGAAACCCGTGGGACTATTCGTGTTATAGGCGCTGCTTAAATAAACCTGCAAACTCGAGTGAGACACCTGCGAACCACGAACGAAGTTTTTAGAAGTTGTGGTTGTAATTACAACTGCCAAAGAGAGGCAATTTTCGTACGCAGTTTGCGATAGGCCCTTATTCAATGTTTATTCAGAACAGTTAGAAATGACATTGATAACTTTGTAAAAAAACGCGGTATAATACTGCCCTCGGATGATATAAAAATATGAGTATTCATTTGGGTCACTTAAACATTTTCTAACGCTCGTGGAAAATCGCTCGTGCGAATAAGGTTTAAGGGCACTGTGCGGCAGTGTGCGGGCGCGGTTGCATGTGCCAAAGCACGCGATAACTAATCCTATCTTGACACAAATGCTGGCATTCTATAACTTTACTGCATTCCAGAAAAAGGATTTTTTGTATTTCAAACTGTTCACTATTTCTTTTAACATTTCTTTGCAACTTTGTATAGGTACAGGAGGTACCACATGACTTGATAAAATAATGAAGTTTACGTGTAGCTAAAACGAAACGTACAGCTTATTTAGAAAACTATGTCGTGTTACTCTCATATACCAACGTATAATAGTTATTTATGAAGGTAAATGTTTACCTCTCATGCTTATATTGAAACTTGAGCTTTACAAGTATCTCAAGGCAATAAAGGTGAAGTACCTTTGCCACCGAGTCCAATACAACATTTTTTCGTCATTCGTCTCACTGATGAAAATAAAAACTACATTGGTACGAGTATTGTAAAGAATCTCATCCAAATTAAAGCTGTACGCGATATTTATTACTCAAAAACCATCGCTTAATATTAAGTCAATGCTAAGTCGAAACTTAAAAATCAGATTACTTTCCCAGACTAGTGCGCGGACTATATTACTAATATGTTCTGATCTCTATTAATCTTGGTTGTTTTGATTTGCCAATTTATTTAGTAGCTTAATTCACACATTTCCTTTTTCAAAAAGGCTATAATGTTTTCACTACCAAAATATAAATGTATAGGTAAATCAGTGAATACTATATCATATACATAAATACATTCTTTGCCTACGAGAATCTGAAACCGTTTCAGTCATTATGTGTGAACATTCACAGAGTAATCGATAAAGAGGCGGTTAACACACACGGGTTGGGTGTGCGCTCAAACGTCCTATTTCTGACCTATGCTGACTGATGACATAGTATTTTAAACTAAGATGGTCATTTACATTATAATTACTATTTAAAATGAGATATTTACCATGTATATTGTGACACCGCGCAAATTAAACGTACCTACCCGTAAGCGAGTAGATCGCTACGGCGTGTGGGTAGACCACATAAAACTCGCAGTAAATCAGTTACACCGTAAACATGGCGGTTGTCACAGTGCCGAAATATCGGGAGCTAACAAAAAAAAAAAACATGGTCAGTGTCTCGTTTTAAATAGTAATTATGCTAGTTTATAATTCCCTGACCTTAATTTTATTGCATGTTCATTATCCATGTGTTTTTAAGTAATTAGTTTTAAGTTATATTTGTATGCCTATTGGTGGAACATAGCGTGCTAATTTTATTTTTCTATTGCGCCAACCCTGTCACCTATGTATATTTATAAATAATTTTGAATTTGAATCTTGAATCTGAATGCTGTGTGCTAACCACGAGTTGCTATAGTACACGAGGTCTCGTTTATGTCTCGTTCGTTATCTAAAGTTGCATCTCGCTGCCACCAGCAAGTGCAAGCAACATACATGCACCGACAGTGAGTTGACGCAGATGCTAGCGAGTAGGTATAGATAGTATAGTATTCTACAGTAAATTTCATACTAAACTTATGCTAAGCACATTGGTTTTAACTTTTAGCGAATTTCTCTAATACCTTATAGTAGTACCCACACCTACCTGGGTTTTACACCGCATTTAGTTGCTTGTTTTGCCAGTGAATTATTTGATTTTAATTTATAGATGTATTAGGATACGTTTCGTTTCGACATACAATTTTATGCAACAAGATACTATGAGAGATTCTTAAGGTACCAATAAGAGATTGAGCTAGAACGACTTTTAAGAGCATGGGAATTTGCTATTACACTAGACGCTGTGGATCGAGTCACGCATTTACAAATATATCTCACATACTTACAATATACATTATTATTATCCACGTGTCGTTATACCTGCTAAGGGTCCGTCCAGATCTAGCGAATGAGCTGCTAAGAGGAAGTTTGTTAAGGCACATACATATATAGGATGTATCAAAAATGCTGGTGATCCGTGAACCTTATTACATTGTAATTAGGCTCATTGGATCACCAGCATTTTTGTTACAATTTGTATTTGCGAATCCGGGTCGTCCCATAAAAACATTGTACTAACTCATAGTTCATTGCCCGCAGGTGCTTTCCGGGCTGTACGTTGGCAACTATCGGGACTCCAAGGACCCAGTGCAGCTCGAACGCTACAAGATCACACACATTCTGTCCATACACGACGCGGCTCGACGGTTACACTCCGTAAGTACCTCGACGAAAAACCCACAGATTGTATAACTAGAGTCCAACCTTCTTCTGTTTTGGAACAGAACAACACACTAATTTAATCAATGAAGACTCCTTTAACAAGTAATTTTTACACACGGAATTTAAAACTCGATGGTTCACTTGGTTTAAAAACATTAACCAAATTATTATTTGCCAACTTCATTTGGCCGGATTTTCATTTACCAACTAGGTTAGGTTGGATTAGGATAATCTAAACGTTATAGTTGGCAACTGTTCTTTCGACGAAATGATATTCTACTAGGTTATTTTTCCGCTGTTACTGTTACCGTGAATACTGGTTTTCTAAACTACATACATTCAAATTAATAAATACAGTCAAAGTAATTTTATTAAATAAGTAGGTACGTAATTTTACCGTTCTTGTAACTACGAAAGTAAAACATAATAAGGTTCGTGTTTAATATTAAAGTGCACCATAGAGTACGAAAATGACTGTAATACACCCTTGCCGACATCTGATAATAACATAGATATAGGATAATAGAACTGAATACCCAATCAGCCGAAAAAAGGGATGCCATAAGAATACCGCAGTTGCGGTACTTTTTCATGTCAATACTTATTGTTTGGGACGTGACGTTTCGTTAAGTGCCAACAGACTATAAAGTTTCAACAGTGACACTTAATGCTTGCTTCAGTAAGTCCTTTTTCGTATAAAATATTTATCGTTTGTATCATCATCAATGCTAAATTATTCGCTAATGTCATTCTGACCCGAATTTTTTGTGGTTTTTGTTCTGCTTTGTGTGTCTATTTATTTGAATAAGTCAATGGATAATAAGATAAGAAATTTGCTGTTTGTTAACATTTTCGCCATTGTCGGTGAGAAAGTTTTAAAACAAAACACTCGTCAACTTAAAGCTCAGCGGTGTTGGTCAGGAAGGGAGGAGGAGGGTGGGAGGGCCCTTAGGGAGATTTTGCAACGCGAACGATTTGATCTGACGGATTTGAGCTGGCTCCAGATTCGGATCTTGCAAGTTTGTTACCTAACAACGATTGGATCAATCACGTATTTTGGGTTAGGTGAACACATACTTGTAATGCCCGCATAAAAGTCGCTAACAGATTCGAAGCAGGTTTTATCCCCTTCGAGGTGGACTTACAAAAACTCCTTTTTCATATGTATGCGCGTAGCATGTATGTGTCCTATGATGCGGGTAGCAAATAAATAAATAAATAAGTATTATAGGACATTCTTACACGAATTGACTAAGTCCCGCAGTAAGCTCAAGAAGGCTTGTGTTACGGGTACTCAGACAACGAAATATATAATATACAAATACATAAATACATAGAAAACATCCATGACTCAGGAACAAATATCTGTGTTCATCACACAAATAAATGCCCATACCGGGATTCGAACCCAGGACCATCGGCTTAGCAGGCAGGGTCACTACCAACTACGCCAACCGGTCGTCCAATAATTCGTTTCGCTTCCCAAATTCTTTTTTTTCTAAAGTTTTACTCATTTAAATAAAAAAAATACTATTTCCATTCTGATGTTTACTTCCGGAATCCATATATGATGACATTAAATCTATTATCTATAATAAAAGAATATTTCTTCCAGACTCAAGTATTATTTTATTAGATTATATTTCGATATATTTCATAAGTACACCTATATTTTTCTTTCCCCGTATTCGATATGAAAAGTAGAGTGCGTAACGGGGGGTAGGGGGTAGCAGGTACTCTCAGGTATGCGACGCTGAGATATTGGCCTGCACCTCAAGTCCATCATACACGTCCCCGTCTTCCCTGGCTCTGCCGCCGCGGACCAGGGCGGAGCCAACCAGTGGGTTGACCGTACCTCCCGGGCAATGCTGGTGGTCAATGGGCGTCGCACTATTTACCAGTCTACTCCAGACCACTAGTAGCTAAGTATGAGGGCGGCATCCGGTGTGGGCCACGCTCCTAACAGAGATGTGGCACTCCCAACCCGCCGGATGTTATTAAATATATGTATGTGTACATATCTAAGTATCTTTATTATAACTAATATAACTGCCCTCCTACACCAATCTAAGGTGTTCACCGTGCCGAGAGATGCATGGCTGGTGGTGAGATCAGTCGCGAACGGTGGCCTCGGGTATTGGGCAACTACCCGTTGTACACTTGCCTTATCCACGCAAGCGGGGCTCTGCGGGGATGGACTTTTATTTCCCTAGCTACTCGTGGGAACCAAATGGATACGACTAGCAAAAAAAATAATAATAATAAAAACCAAACAAAACCAACGACTCTCTTGGATGAGACGGCATCTGCTGAAGCACCGAGAGAGGCGACTGAACAGAAGCAAGGGACGGTCAAGGGGGAAACATCGAAGCTGGAGAAGCCACTGGAAGTCAGGGTACCATCTGGAACCCCGGCCAAGGCGGCTAAGCCAGAGACGATGGGACCTCCGACAGCTGGACCCTCAAGAGACATGGCGATGGCTGCAAAGAGTGGGACGACACCCGTTGAACCCTCTAAGCAGGTCATAGATCCCGGCTGGGAGATCAGGTGCAAACCTAAGGGGAAGCCTGCCCAGACCGATCAACACGAACCGCGGAAGAAGCTTTCGCAGAGAAAGAGACAGTGGCTTCAAAAGCGAAGAGAAGCAGAAAGCCGCTTCTCTGAAAACCAACGGAAGGTTGACGCTAAACAGGAAGAAGGAGCGACAACCTCTGTGGAACAAACCCAGGCGAAGAAACCAGACGGGAAAGCCAAAAGGGCACGCCTGGATGAAACAATATCCCCCAGAGGCGAATACAAAAAACTACGCACTGAAGCCCTGGGGACTAAACCTCAGCCCTCCACATACGCAGCGGCGGCGGCGGCAGACCTGACGGTGGCGATTACCAACAGTCGCACGGGCAGGCTGTCGCAGCAGGACGCTGAGGAAGTGGAGAGAAACATAGGGAACGCCATCTTCCAGGCGGCCATCGAAACGGACCTTGAAACCGAAGCGGAGGCCCCAGCGTTCGCGGGTAAGCCTAGTCTGGTAGACGGGTACCTGAAGCTGTGGTGCCAGGACGCAAAAACCAAAGAGTGGCTGACGAAGTGGTTGGAGACGGCCACCCTCCAAAACGGCGACCATCTAGTCGGGAGAAGGGAGGACGAGATGGTACGGAACATAAGGTGCGGAATTTTGATCCCGACCATTGAAAACGACCTCATCAAGGTAGGAAGGGTCCTGAACTTCCAGAACTCTTGGGCCATGGTGAGGAAATGGACGCTGCACCAAGCAATCCCCCTCCGGAAGAAGGGCTGCACTCTACTCCTGGTGGGAATACCTGAGGATGCCGTGCCGAAAGTGCTGGAAAAGGGGCGTAGGCTGAACTACTTATGTGGGACGGTCTACGTGCGTTTCCAGCACAGTGGAGGGCGCTTTAGAGATTCTCCGCCGGAGAAAAACGAAGCTAGAGGGGAGGATAAACCCGCAGAGGGCGCGCAAAAAAACCAGCACACCCACCCCCTCTACCATGGACATAGACAGCGCAGGAACAAACACCTCGGACGTAGAGGAAGGCATTTTGCTGGAATCGGAGGACGAGGATGGACTACCAAAGGGGATCAGTCTCCTGAACCTAAAGGGAAGGGCGGATGGGACACCCTCCGATGGCGCCTTCCCTATGTAAGGTCCTGCAGGTTAACCTCCAACATAGCGAATCGGCGACGGCTCAGCTACGAGGATGGCTGGAGGTTAACCCAACAGCAATAGCCCTGATCCAAGAGCCGTGGATCAGGAACACACGCATAAACGGCCTCAATAACACCGGAGGTAATTTATTTTACAATACTCAATGCAAACCTAGAACTTGTATATACACATCATGTAACATAATGGCACAACCACTAACGCAATTCTGTTCCAGAGACGTGTGTGCCATAAAACTCCTCAGAACACAAAACTCAAGCCTGCCGGAAATTATCCTGGCATCCACCTACATGGCGGCAGAGGATGATCCACCTCCAACGGAGATGAACAACCTCATACGCTACTGTGAACGAGAAAGGCTCGAGCTTGTCATATCTGCAGACTGCAACGGCCACCACAACCTATGGGGAATGGAAACCAACAACAAAAGAGGTAACGACATAATTGAATACCTTATGACTACTAACTTAGACATATTGAACACAGGATCCAAACCTACTTTTGTCACTCGTAGATGTAACACTATAATTGACATTACCCTAAGCACAGGCCTGGCAGCGCAACACGTATCCAACTGGCATGTATCGGATGACCTATCCTGCTCCGATCACAGATGGATACGATACGACCTGACAGCCGACACCCGCACACCAACACCCAGGAGAAACCCGAGACGCACGGACATACCGGCATACATGACACTTCTGGCAGGTAAACTAGATAATAATACACATTTACACCGACCAAACACTACGAAGGAGTTGGAGGAACAGGTAAACTCACTCACCACAAACATAATCGACAGTTACGATAGCACATGTCCACTATCGATACCGCTGGCCAGTAGAAACGATAAGAAGAACGGCTGGTGGGGACCGGAGTTGGAAAGATTGAGAACAAAAATGAGAAAACTACTCAACAGAGCAATGAACACAAGAGCCGAAGAAGACTGGGACGCATACAAAACAGTCAAATCAAACTACAAAAAGAAACTACGATACAGAAAATCATCCTCATGGAGGAATTTTTGTGACAGCATAACCACTGTAACTCAGGCAAACAGAACAAGGAAGGTCCTTACAGACCAACCAAGACAACTACTAGGCACCCTAAAAGGACTAGACAACAGCACCACCAGCACCCCAGCTGAAACAGAAAGAGTGCTGGTGGAGACCCATTTCCCGGGATGCAAAATAATACATATAGAAAAACTCGAACCACATAAGACAGACTATCATCCCACTGAGAGTGAATGGAAAACAGCAGAACGCATAACAGAACTTAACAAAACAACCTGGGCGGTAAATAGTTTTGACAACTTCAAATCACCAGGAACAGACGGAATCTACCCAGCCCTACTAAAATGGGGAGGGAATAAACTATTGAGACACCTATCGAACCTGCTGTGCAGCTGCATAGCTTTCAGATACATACCACACAAATGGAGGGAAGTGAAAGTAATCTTCCTACCAAAACCGGGCAAAGCCGACTACTCAGACCCCAAGTCCTTCAGACCGATAAGCCTCACATCATTCCTACTAAAAACTCTAGAAAGACTATGTGACAGGGAACTGAAGGATACGGCTCTAAAGAACATAAAAATGCATCCAAACCAACACGCTTACAGTCAAGGAAAGTCAACGGACTCAGCGCTACACGCTGTAGTGAGCAACATAGAAAATGCGCTAGTGAGTAAAAACTCCTGCCTAGGCACCTTCATCGACATAGAAGGGGCTTTTGACAAGACCAACTATAGCAGTATTGAACTAGCATTACAAAGACATGGAACTAATCCACTCATAACAGAATGGATAATGAACATGTTGAAGCAGAGAGTAGTGATACTGTCTGAGAACCAGGACCACCAGGCAATAGTCATGAGGGGGTGCCCCCAGGGAGGAGTATTATCACCACTACTCTGGAACCTGGTAGTAAACGATTTGATAACAAAACTAAACAACAAGCACTTTACGACTATAGGATATGCAGATGACCTAGTGATATTAATCTGCGGCCTAGTAATTAGCACACTATGTGATCTTACACAAGCTGCACTCAATATAGTAGAGAGATGGTGCAAGGAGAATGACCTATCGGTAAACCCAAAAAAGACCGACACAATTCTCTTCACACATAAACGAAAGTTGGGTAAATACGAAATGCCAAAGCTCTTCGGAGCGAGACTAACACTTTCTAAAGAAGTGAAATACTTAGGTATAATCCTAGACGACAAACTAAATTGGGGAAAACATCTTGAAAATAAACTAAACAAAGCAACAGTAACCTTCTGGCAATGCCGGAGGATGGTGGGTAAAAGATGGGGGCTTGCCCCAAACATCATACTGTGGCTATACAAAATGGTAATAATGCCAATGATCAGCTATGGCGCCGTCGTGTGGTGGCCTCGCACACAACTAAAAACAACCATAGACAAACTAAGTAAAACGCAGAGACTAGCATGTGTAGCAGCCACAGGCTGCATGAGAACTACACCGACTGCGGCACTAGAAATAATGCTAGGACTCCTACCACTACACATACACATACAGAAAGAGGCAGCCACCACAGCTTTACGGCTGAAAAATCTCAACCTATGGTCAACACTTAGATCGATACACAAGAAGATCTATGAAAATATGATCTCTGATATGCCAATACTGGAAGCACCGATTGATCAAATACCAAAAACTATGATCTTCCGGAAGGACTATGCTATATCACTGACAGAAGATCCAAAGGAAGGACTAAATCAGACAAACCTTAGAATATTTACAGATGGCTCAAAAACAAACGAAGGGACAGGATGTGGTGTCTTCTCAGAAGATCTCAACATACACATCTCAAAACCCCTAGGGGTACACAACACAGTATTCCAAACGGAATGTGTGGGAATAATAGAAGCCTGCAATGCAGCAAAAAGACGACAAACACAAAATGAAAACATACTAATACTGTCAGACAGCAAATCGGTACTGCAAGCGCTACGCAGCGACAAACTTAAATCACAACTTATACTCGAATGTCATAATGGCCTCACAAAGATGAGCGAGGAAGGAAACAAAGTAACTATACAATGGATAAAAGGACATAGTGGCTCAAGGGGAAACGATGCAGCGGATGAACTGGCAAGAAGAGGGTCAGAGACACCGGCATACGGACCAGAACCCATCGTTCCACTACCTTTATCATACATTCAAAACCTTCTAAACCAACATCACAGACAACTACACAACAAATACTGGGATGATCTTGATACATGTAGACAAACCAAGGAAGTCCTGCCAGAGCTAAACTACAAGCTCACAAAAACTCTACTGAGGACGCCCCGAGAACAACTACGGAAAATAGTAGGACTACTAACAGGACACAACACACTAAACAAACACTTACACAGAATGGGCATCACGGACAGCCCGATGTGCAGAGCATGTATGGATAAGGAAGAAACAACAAAACATGTTCTCCTAGAATGTAAACAGATAGAAGTATACAGGAGCAAATACTTAGGAACTCCCAGCACACTAAAGGAGGCAACTTGCAACCTTAAAACGATGATAGGTTTCATAGACGAACTAGGGTGGTTAGAGTAGTGCTACCTCGCTATCACGCAAAATAGGCACAATGGATGTCGATTTGCGGAAAAAGCCCAGGAAAACTAACTAACTAACTAGAGTGCGTAACCCGGATGAAAGGCACCATTTCAATATCTGATAAAACGGCGCTCTCACTACGTTCGAGAACTAATATACGGCTGGAGTGGGTGCCTTTACTCCCATGGTTAATGATCTACTTTTATACTTCACTTAGACATTTCAAAGTTCTACCGCCACCGATGAAAACACCGAGAATGTGCCGATTCCGGCCATAAATATTTTTCTCCCGGTACCTATTGGTTTTCCATATAGAAATAATACCGGAACCGAGAATTACTTTTTTCACCGCACATTATTTAGACCCGCGTACGTACTTTGTTTTATTATTCGCCGGTTGAATATATTTGCCTGATTACGTATATTAGGGTGCGTAGCCAAGATGCCAATCGTGAACGAAACCCTGCCTTTGTCGGACTAATAAGGAAGAATGGCATCTAGTACACACTTATTTAGACGTTTAACTGTATAAACGACGACAAAGATATGTATTTGTTTTTGACACCTTAATACAAAGGGATATGGCGCAAAATCATATCGTCGAAATGCTTTAGTAGGTACTATGGCTTTCAGAATTGCATGGGCAGTTTATGAATGAATTCATTCATAAATTGTCCATGCAATTCTACACGCGTATCGCGTGTCGTTACGCGTGTGTACATTATAGGAAACGACAAGATTGAAGGCTATACTCTCCACAATTGGATTTTATTATTTTTTAACGAGGAAAAGGCTTGATAACACCTTTGACGATTAGGGAAAGGAGGTTTATAATCTCAATTCAGACTATTACATTACGTGACTAAACTTTGAATATAGCGCTGACAAGAAAACGCTGAGTTTTAATAGCCGGTTTTACAAGTTAAAAGGGATATTACAAGTAATTGACTCCGCAAAGCCATTATACCTTTGAAACGTATCAAAAACCGCCAACATCGTAATTTTGCCTAAAAACAGCACACAAGCGAGGTTAAGTACCTACATATTTGTTTTTTTAACGCCATGTAAGCTGAAAGGATAACTTTATTTATTACATGCGTGTTTTACTACTTGAAAAATTAAAATTTAACACGTTAGAACGGATTGATCGCGTTTATTAACATCGTGACCCTTCGTTTCGAGCCCTTTTCAGCACTTGTTTTTACAGGGCGAGATGATGACTGAGAGAATGCGAATTCTCCCCGTCAATCAAAAAGTTACTTGTGCAAACTACCTACAAACAAAAATATAAAAAATAATAAAAACACAAACAAAGGTTGGTCTACAATGCCCAGAGGGACTTATAAACCTTGTAATACATTGCCTGAAGGGCATTCTCTAATTAAACTAAAATTATGAAACCCCGTGAGAGTTAAAATCGGTACATACAACTTAGGAACGCTGCCCTAACTGGCTTATGGGGCAGAAAGAAACGACTAGAAGACTTCACCATTTAGCCTCTTTTATCCGTTTTCAATCTTTTCAAACAAATACTTCACTAAGGTGCTCCAGTCCAGTGTCGTAATTATATCCTTGATGAGATGTTATACAGGATCCCAAGCTGGTGATTCCGAAAAGCCGTCCACTCTATTGAATTAAGGAACTTTCTTGATTTCAATAGCCTCGCGCAACATCCTTGGAATGTATGGCTACTTCACTATGGCTAGGACCAGAGGTTTTTCAAACTTAATTGATTGAATGGTTAGGCTTATCAGAGACATGTTCCCAGATTATAGACCTTGGTCGACGAACAATATGTCTTGGGTCTCGTCTTGTAAAAGCGACCCTTGAATTTTAAGAAGCCTTATAATATCATTGTTACATAAACTACTATATTCAATCGATTAAAATGATATGAATGAAACGTTTTAGCAAACTATAGTCTGATGATGAAGGTCATTATTTCGCTATTGCGCTAATAGAAAATGGTAATTACAAAATGGGTCAGGTTTAGTTGGCCTCGTGGCCAACTAAACCTGACTCTCTCCAGAGACATGTTACACAATACATGTACATTATATCTACGTTTAGAAGGATCATTGTTAAGACACACGTTAATTTGGTTTTTTAGTATAGCCTTCTTCTATAGCATTTTGTTATACTCTTGACACACCTGCACATATGATGCTTATATGTTATAGTCTTCCCAAGGCACGCTTAACGAAAGTATTTGACGACCGGTTGGCGTAGTTGGTAGTGACCCTGCCTGCTAAGCCGATGGTCCTGGGTTCGAATCCCGGTAAGGGCATTTATTTGTGTGATGAACGCAGATATTTGTTCCTGAGTCATGGATGTTATCTATGTATTTATTTGTGTTTTTGTATACATTAATATATCGTTGTCCGAGCACCCGTAACACAAGCCTTCTTGAGCTTACTGTGGGACTTAGTCAATTTGTGTAAAGAATGTCTTATAATATAATATTTATTTATTTATTTATAGTGTGGTGATTCGCTAATCGATTCAAAATTACTTGGACACGAATATTAAATCGTTCAGTGCTCAGTCAACGTGGCAAACTCATTGCCAGGAACCTTAAAGGTGGGTTTTCCGTTCATAGTCACTTTATAGAGCAGAAAGGATGGGGCCCATTTTCCGAACGCTACTAATAGCTTTCGAAAAATGGGCCTCATCCTTTCTGACAACGCGCTTATAACAGTAGTCTGCGATTTGACAGCTCGCCGGCTAATAATATCAGTGACAATGTTCGTGAAAATGGGCCCCTGGTATCGGCTACGAACGTAGCGAACAAGCGTAGCCGTAGCGTGCGCTACATGCGTAGTGCGCAGCATGCGCTACGATCTAAAAGTCTAAAAAGGCGTAGTACCACGGATATACAAATTGGAGTGATATAGAGCTTATTCCGTCAATGCCAATTTTCGATGTTCGTTGTAGGTCTTCTGGTTTAGCATAGTGAATCGCTATTAGAATATGTTGCGTAACTCTTATAAATTCTACTTTTTATGCTAATAGAGAAAAAAACCCTAACAGATCTTAATGGAGGTACTTACGAAACAGGGATCTAACTCTCCAGTGTCTTAAAAGCTGAAGACGCCGCCGCGCCGCTTCCAATTTGGCCGTGGGTAGTGTTTGGCGTGAATAAAATTTCCTTAGTAAATGACATCTAGTTAAGTGTTTCCGTTTATAATTATTTTATATACCTACACGTAATTAATAAGCGTTAGTAACGTTGTTGGAAATTAGTTTAAACATTGTAGCCCACAAGATGCTTCTGACAACTGACAGTAATTAATTTATCTAAGCGAAATGTATAATCACTTATTAAATCCCAATGTGTGCCTCGGAAGGACTTTGTTAAATATTCCATTATCTATACCAACCTTAACGCATCTTTCAATGAAGTGCGAGAAGCAAACTTATTGTATTTTAATCAAGTCCTAGTCCTAGTCCTTGTTTTGGCTATGAATACTTAGGCCTTGTTTCACTAGGCAATGAGCAACACAAAACGAATTAGTAATTTTTTTTGAAAACGCTATTCCCGTCATAAGCGTATTGAAATAGCTTTAGATTCTTGTTTATGAAATAATAGCTTTAGATGTAATTGTTTTTAGTGAAAGTTGTAAAGTCACTAATGCCATAAAGTTTAGAAATTAACCTTATCAATAAGCGACAAAGTGGTACCTTTTACTAAACTCAAGCATAAATTATTCTCAGTGAACTGCTGAGAGAGATTTGAATGAATGGATGGAGTTTATCTAACCAATTAATTCGTTAAATCGCTTCGGTGTTTTTTTCCTTGGGAATTAACGCTACACGCTCAGTGTAGGGTTCCACAGTTAACCGTTCGTCACAATAAGCGAATCTAGAAGGGCTTTTAGAAGATACCATGACTATAAATAGCAAAAAAGAGTATTTTTATTGCACTTACGACTCATACACGCCCTTTTAGTCCTTTTACTAAGTGGGTAAAAGTTGTCAAATTATAGGCGTAGGGATGTGACGATCCCATCGCCCATTGGTTTCAAGCGGTGCAATCAGTCAACGCAAGGCAGCTTATGGCGAATTGTTGGGGAGTAGCGACCCAACGTCCCTGAGCGCTCCTGGGGGACTCTGCCTTCCGACCGAGTCCTCCGCCTCTGGCTTGCATTAGCCGGCCGTCGAGAGTGGGCTCGCGAGAGCTGTGTTTTCAAGGGTACATGTAGAAACCTAAGTGGCGAGTTGGCTGTATTATATGTCGAAAGTCCAGTGACACGTCGCTACCCCCAGCCCTCATACCGGTGTTGCCCTGAAGCCATCTTAAATGTCGCTTTTTGTGGGGGGCCATCTTATGTGGGCGAGTCACCGTCTGCCGAAAATAAAATTGCTTACCATTCTGTTAGACAGTCCATGACTTTCACCTAATAGTCCAGTATATTTTAAATTCTATTAAATGCTGCGACCTTTCACGGCAGAAGCAGCCGCGAAAGCAGGAGGTCGCTTGTTCGATCCCGGCCCTGCTCACCGGGGACCTTAGTCATTTTTTCTGTAGTATATGATATTTCTTTCAATTTAAAAAAATACATAGTTTCAATTAAGAATGAATTCCTGCTTGGAAATTAGTACCTATAATGCTTAGTTTAAACATTGTAGCACACAAGATGTTAGTGACAACTGACAGTAATTAATTATTCTAAGCTAAATGTATAATCACTTTAATTAAATCCCACTGGGTGCCTCGGAAGGACGTCGTTAAATACGTCATTATCTGTACCAACATTAATACAGATTTTAATATAGTACGAAAAGCGACTTTATCATATCTCAATAAATTCCTATATCCACGTTATAGGTATGAATACTTAGGCCTTTTTTCCTCAACAAGCGACACAAAACGAGTCGGTTTAGTTTGTTGGAGACGCTTTTCCCGTCGTAGTCGTATTGAAATAGCTTTAAATGTGATTTTTTATAGTAAAATGTACCACTTTGTCAATGTTGATAAGGTTCATTTCTATATTAATCTTTATGGCATTAGCGCCTTATCTAAATATTACTAAAAACTTATTTTATATTACTAAAATCTTTTACTAAAAACGATCACAATTATTCTAAATAAACTGCTGAGAGAGCCTTTAGACAAATCAAATTAACAATGTCAATATTTGAATGAATGGAGTTATAATATTGAATGTTATAAATGGTATTAAGAAGAGTTTATCTAGTTAACTTTTTAAGTCGCTTCAGCGTTTTTTTGCTTGGGAATTAGATTATCTGAGGAAAAATTAAATAAAAGTAAAATCACTGGCTAAAAGCATGTCGGGCCACGCTCACTGTAGGATTCCGTAGTTAACCGTCCGTAACAATAAGCGAACATAAAGAGTGTAGACGATAAAACCTGGGCATGCACGATCCGGTCTATTTCCAAAATCACTGCTGATGTTACACTATTTTTTTTCTATGTTTTTATTGTTTTTCTTTAGTATTAAGTACTTATATATTCAGTTTGTTGGTGTTTTTTTTAAAGTATTTATAAAGCTCTACTTTCATGTATTTTTTTAAATATTTGGACTCAAACTCGGGTCAAAAGTTAGAGGGCCCTCCTTTATTTTTAACCTTCGCACATTTTTATAAACTTCCGGAGCGATTATTTCTGAACATATTCACTTTATTTAATACCCATGTTAAAACTCGACGCAATCAAAATGAAAATCGTGAAATTTTTATTATTTCTGTCATAATTAATTATTGGCTGGTTGTAGCGATATAGTGTTTTTGTAAATTTATAGCCTAGGTATATATAAACCGTAAATTAAAAAAAAATACTATTGAAATAGAATGAATATGGTTGTCGAGGTGCTCTTGATTTTATAAAACTTGGCATTCGCCATCTTTGATTGGCTGCCATTTTTGTTAGCTACCAATTAAAGATGGAAATCGTGGTTTTTAACATCCTAATTAACATGTTTAACTGCTGTGTAAAGTAAATTTGGTAACCCCAAATTAAGCCATTTTCGAATTTTTGGCCTGCTGGCCCATGTACTATTTATAAGGGTTCCTATTTGACTACGGAACTCTAAAAAGGAACTTCTAACATATATATACATTGGTATGTAAGATAATTTCGTATTTAGGCCTATTTTACAATGATTGCGTAGGTACCTACATGCGGCGCGTGACTATAACCGGCATGTCCGGACATATCGAACATTCTGGGAAAAATTATCTGCGGTCTAATTACTTTCACTCCATATAAAATGTATTACAGAGTAATTAAAACATGTTCCAATGTATTGAACCACTATTAAAAGTACATGACATTACCCCACGTTTCAAACTCGTTATCACATGGTTGAATGATGATTAGAGGTCCTAGGCACATAATCGACACCGAAAGTGGAAGCGGAGTGTTTGCTACACGTAGTAACCCACAGTACACGTAGTACTGAGTTTTTTTTCAGGTGTCGATATAATATACAACCCAAGCAGCAATAATTAGTGGAAAAAAGTAATTTATATTTACAATTTTATAATTGAAACAAAAATGGGAAAATTCCCTGCGTCGAGCGGGATTCGAACCCACGACCTCTCCGAACACCGATCAGATAGCTCTGCCAATTGAGCTATCGACGCCCGACCGACTCCGGCGAATGTTGCCACTATTTCTTTCATTTGGTTATACCTACGCCTCAGGGAGACGCGTAGTGACATTTACCGAAGTGTTAAACACGACATCGATGTTCTAAGACATTTTGAAATCATCGATAAAAATCCGAGATATCGCAAGATTCACTGTGTCTGTTTGTTTCAACATTAGAGAACCTACCCTATACGGAAGGTGAGTTACATTGGCTTTCCTTTTCTTCGTAAATCTTAATAAAAATACCTACTCAATTGCTTGAGAATTAGACAAGCTAGTAGAAATATAGACGCTCTGCCAGCAACCAGCCAACCTACCTCAATCCTTCCGCAAAAATACTCAAACAACTTCATGTACGTAGATTAGTATCATAGTGTACAGTTCAGTTCATCTAGTTCAGTCGGAGACACCCATGCCGTGAGCTTTTCAAAGAGTATAACATTATGACACATTACTCTCTTTATGTGTATGAAGTGATAATGTTTACGCACTTTAATATAGACAACTTCAAGCGAGCGAACATACCTGGCAGAATAACCCGCCAGACCGGCCGGCTACTACCTGTGCGCCGACGACTCGCGCTGCTCGACAAGTCACCGCGCGTTATTGGCCCTGCACTTTACGAAAGGCTACCCGCCAGTCTCAAAAATGAAGTGTCAGATGATGTTTTTAAGCGCAGACTTAAAGAATACTTTTCAATACAGTTGCTCAAAAAGTGCCCTTTTCTTGGCTGTTTTGCGTGCGCAAAGTTTGTTTTTGCGAACTAGTGCTTTTTACTTTTCCAATCTTTTTAAATTTAGTTATGTTCCAATTCATGACTGCTTACCGAAGAGTATTATTGTTCGTTAACTTTACCGAGCCGTAATAAAACTAAATACCTACTTTTAACGCAATAATATTAAAGATGTTGATATTTCATATTTCAATAATTACTTCTTCATCATACTAATGATCATTCATTAAAAATATTAACATTGAAAACAGTTCTTATAAATCTGTGTGTATGAAACGGAACAGAGCCTACGAAACGTCAGTCAAAGTAGAGGCCTTTTTCAATCAGGTAAACATGTTCGAAGGGCCTCTAAGACATGACGATACGATTTGTCACATGCGGTGATGGGTAACTACCGGTAATATTACCAAAGCGAGTATTTTCCCAGTAATGCTACTGGTAATATTACCAAAAAATGGAAACATGCGGTAAGATTCAAGATTTTAATGAAAAGTCGAGGTTTTTTCGTAGTTAATACTAAACATAGATAGTATTAACATCCTTCGTAATGAAAAGAAGTGCAGGGTTGTTTTCAAATAGTAAATTACCAATCTTACCGGTAACTTACCCAATGTTTCTAGGTATCTTACCAATACTACTAGAAATATTACCGCCTTGTATATTCAGCACAAACCTTTTTACTTGTTCCAGAATAAGTTACTAAATGTTTTATTTTTATATAGATATTGTAGTTTGTTAATTATGATATGAGTGTTACGTTCCTTCTTGTCTTGTGAAAACAAAAATAAAATAAAATATTGGCATTAAAATCAGTTTCATTACAACAATAAAAAAAACAACAAAAAACAAAGACCACAGACCAATTACAATAATATTTGTAAAGATTCAGGTAAGTTACAACATATCACAGTCAAATCTTCGTGTGTTTTTTTACGGCTTGCACATAACAAAATAATATTTAACTACAAAAATATAATTCAATTCAAGTAGGTATGCCATCTCAGTCAATCAGTCTTTGCTAAAATCCCATTTAAATGAGATAGATATACATTTGGTTCTAAAACTAATAAATCGAATAAAATCACATTTCAATCAGGTACCGTCAACTGCTGCAACTTTGCCAACCGGCTACAACTTTGCCTGTTTTGAAAAAACTTACTTTTCTACCAAACCGTTATCTATTTTTTACTTATAAAAATGGTAAAAGTGGTAGGATAAATCCTACCACTCTCTCTCTCTCTCTGGCAACCCATTTCAACATATTTTTCATGGCGTTGACAGCTGAGGACCCACGGAGCAAAGCCCTTGGCCCGTTTAGCTGTCAACACAGCGAATCCTCCTTTTTTTTTAAAGGGTCGGCAACGCGCATGTAACACCCCTGGTGTTGCAGGCGTCCATAGGCTACGGTGACCGCTTACCATCAGGCGGGCCGTATGCTTGTTTGTCACCGTCGTAGTATTTAAAAAAAAAACATAGTTTTTCATGTAAATATACTCATTTAAGGCCAGAATGACGAGGGGCAATGTTGGGTAAGGTTTCTTAGAATGTAGATGCCCCAAAATTGCCTGGTCTAGGGTTGTCACTATTTAGTAGTTTTTTGTTGACAACATAAAGCAGGTGCTCTCATAAGCAGATCTGTTTAGAAAATTTTGGATTTTTTCAACGTAAGAATTAGCTAAACACATATTATATACACACAAACACATATTAAATTTATAATATAATATTAATACCCTTGTATAAAAAAGAAAAAGGTTTTATTAATATCCACTTCTATACCTACCTGGTATTTGCAGCTGTTTCAATACACAAGATTTAAAAGTATGCAATTTTCTGTAAAGTCGTCAAAATTCTTTTGTCTATTTTGTTTGGCACAACCCTAGCTACGCTTAAAGCGATGTATGGAAATGCTGCAGAACATGTCACAACTTTGCCTATGTGGTAAAAAAATACTTAAGTAGTTAGGTATTTAGTATTTTCTGCTGACACTTGGGCTTTGATATTACTGCTATCACTTAAAAAAGGCTTTCCGTTTTTAAATACTCCATATATTACCACAGATAATCCACTGGGCAATGTTGCAGCTTTTGGCTACAACTTTGACTGCAACTTTTAATGTATGGCTAGCAAGTCTTGCGACGAAGATGCACTGTCAGTACCAGTACTGTTACTGTCACTCAATACAGGCGTATTTGACGTGGGGTGCGGAGCTGGTAGACCTCCCCGTGGTGCATCCTGGGAGGGGGAGAATAGCCCGCTCAGTTGCGAGACGGCTATTCTCCCTCTGCGAACTACCAGACTGGAGGCGGTGGCAGTTGAGTCTCTCCTGCGTGGGCGCTAATGCCGGGTTCGTTTGGGGAGAACTGCTCCCAGCATGCCTCAGCTCATCTGAGGTGGCAGGGGATGCAGTTCTCGCCCAGCTGGGCGGGTGCGGGTGCGTACGCACCGATACCCACTTTTGTGGGGAGCTGCTCCCAGCGCGCCTCAGCCTATCTGAGGTGGCAGGGGAGGCAGCATGCGAGGGGCTTGTGGGCCCCAATGACCCTTAGGGCTATGCCGGACAGGGCCTCCCATACCGGACAGGCCTGAGGGGAGGAGCCAGGCGAGCAGAAAACGGCGGGCGGCAGTGCCGCGTGGAGACAACCACAACATAAAAAACCCCAATCCTAAGGCGTGGCTGGCGTGCCGATGGGATGAGTGGCTGGGGGGAACCCAGTCCCTAGCGTCGCAGAGGGGGGGCATACCCCCTCTTCAAATTAAAAATAGCAAAAAACAATGAGTGGCAATAATACAAACAAACTACCCCAGGAGGTTCCAATCCTCTGTGTCACCACAGAACGGGCGAGTGCCCGTACTGTGGTGACATGCCGCCCACCGTATTCTGGGGGGGCAAACCACTCGCGGACGAAATCAAACGACCCTGGCAAACGATCAACGGATACCGATGCTCACGACTTGGATTTGCCGCTTAGGCTAAGCGGAGGAGGAGATGCGGAAGAGGCTGTGATCGAGTCCTCCCCGAAACCTGCACACGGAGGAGAAAAAGCGGTCAGTGAGGAGGCGGTGGGTACCCTGTCCTCACCCGGGCTTGCCCTGCCCTCTCCTAAGCCCGTTCCAGCGGGGTACCGTCCACTGCGGGACGCGCTTGGGCGTTACATACGCTATGCCGCGCCTGACACTGTAGCGGGGGCAGAGGATGCGCCTGTGCTTACAGGGTTCAGGCAGTTCGTGCGTCCTTCCACTCCGAGAACGAGAGTTTTCACCGGGAGGACGGCTGGCCCCCGCGGAATGGAGACGACTCAGTCACCTGAGAGAGAGGAGTTCTACTCCCCCTCAAGGCTGGACAGACGTGACCTCTTTGGCGAGGAAGAAGCCGACACCGGTGACTCGGAGGGCTCGGTGGAAATGGGTCCACCAAAGGCTCTAGCGGAGCCCTCAACCTCAGGCATGGGCCAGAAGTTTTGGGGCTCGAGGCCCGACAAACGACTCGCGGATGAGCTCGTGCTTTCTTCCGGCTCAGAGAGTGACGCGGCACTCTTGTCGGGCAATGCCACTGCCAAAAGAGGTAGAAAAGGCAAAGGAGGGGGGCGCCGCATCGGCCCTAGAAACAAGTCTGATGCGCTTGGCCAAACACCCATCGCCCTGGTCGAACGCATCAGGCTCAGCTCGCGCTCACCAATAGCCAAAGTGCAGGGGTCGGAAGTGACCGACCGACCCGGCTCTGGGAGCCCCAAAAGGACCGACGAGGGAGCCGAGGCAGACTCGGCATGGAGTGGCAACGAGGGCAGAACTCCGCCAACTACTACGGCGCACGACATGGGCCTTGCCCTGGCAAAGCAGGAGTTGAACCGCCTCAGGCGGGAGGAGCTCCAGCGCAAAGCGGAGGAGGAGGTGGCAGGCCTCACGCGGTCGCTTGCGGCGTCTCGGAGCTCGCCAGGGAGCGTCGGGAAAGATTCGGGCCCACCGGACGCAGAGGAGGTCGACAACACCGCGGCGTCACTTCACGAAAAAGTGAAGTGTAGCCTTAAGACGGTGGAAATGGTGGCCTCCAGGTCCGCCAACCTGAAGGGGACTTTTGTGCGCGCCTTAAAAGTAGCTGCCGCCTCAATCGGGGAAGCTTTTGAGGATTTGAAGGAGCGCACGTCCTCGGAAGAGACGCGACGGCTGCAGAGGCAGAATACCAACCTGAGGGCGGAGGTCAAGGATCTGCGTTCCGAAGTGGAGGAGCTGAGAGCGGAGCTTCGGGCCCACTTTAAAAAGCAGGTCCCGGTCTCGTCTCCACCTAAAAAAGCACCACAGCCCGCCACTGCGCCCGGACGTTCCGATACCGATGAACTGGTCGAGGCAATCACGGCCAAAGTAGGGCGGATCCTTGACGAGAGGCTCGGAGCCCTCGAGCGTGATGGAAGGCTTCTGCCAGCCAAAACGGGGCAGCCCCCACCGGCTGCAGACCGGGGACGACAAGCCGCGCAATTGGCCACACGGGGGAAAACGGTAGGGCAAACGCCTACCCGAGGTCCCCCAAATTACACGATTGAACCCCAAAAGGGCGGGAAGACAAAAGGAAAGGGCAAAGGGAAGGGCAAAAAGAGTGCGCCCAAACCAGCAGAGAAGGCCACTGCCACTGCGAACCCTCTTCCGCCCACGACCGAACCCCCTCGGCCGGCGGCCGCTACGTCCACCGACGAGGGCTGGAAGGTGGTCGGCGGCAAAAAGGAAAGAAAGAAGGCGGCAGGGAAAAAGGCGAAGGCGCCCCAGCCAGCACCGCTACGGGCGAAGTCTAAGGCCCGGAGACTCCGCCCTCCCCGCTCGGCAGCCGTGGTGCTAACCCTGCAGCCAGAGGCCGCAAAGAATGGCGTTAGTTACGCCCAGGTGATCTCCAGGGCAAGGGAGACGGTGGACCTGGAGCAGTTCGGCATCACCGCCTTGAAATTTAAGATGGCTGCCACTGGCGGCAGGGTGCTGGAAATCCCATGTGCAGCCAGTGGCGAAAAGGCTGACTCGCTGGCCGAAGCGTTAGCCAAGAATCTGGGGACTGACGTCGTCCGAGTCTCCAGGCCGGTGAAGTGCACGGAGCTGCGAGTCACAGAGCTCGACGACTCAGTGTCCCCTAGCGAGGTGGTCGCTTCGGTCGCGAAGGTCGGTGGCTGTGCAGAGGGCCAGATCAAGGCTGGAGAGGTCAGGCAGGATGCCTCTGGCCTCGGCACGATCTGGCTACGCTGTCCAGTCATTGTAGCCAAGAAGGTGGTGGAGGCCGACCGCGGGCGACTCCAGGTAGGGTGGGTCCGGGCCGCGGTAAAGGTGCTAGATCAGCGTCCCATGCGGTGCTATAAATGCCTCGAAGAGGGGCACGTGAGGGCAAACTGCACCAACGACGTTGATCACAGCGACGCCTGCTACCGCTGCGGCAAGCCCGGCCATAAAGCGGCTGAATGCTCAGGGGCACCACACTGCGTCAAGTGCGCAAAGGAGGGCAAAAAGGCCGACCATATGCTTGGTTCCAAGGCGTGTTTAACTTCTGCCCCGAAAAAGGCGAAGAAAAGAGCTGGAGTCGTCAGCCGGGCCCCATCCCAGCCCACGAAGTCCCCAGACATACCAATGGAGACGCAGGAGATGGATCCAACCAACATCGAGTGAAGGAGATGGCTATACGGGTGCTTCAGACGAACCTCAACCACTGCGCCAGGGCCCAGGATCTCTTATTCCAATCCCTGGCGCAGTGGAGGATTGGCGTTGCCGTGGTGGCCGAGCCATACTCGATCCCTCCTCGTGATGACTTCATGGGAGACACGGACGGATCGGTGGCACTGGTGTGGAGAGCGACGGCGGGGGTTCCCTCGCCTACCGCAGTGACGAGAGGAAAGGGGTACGTGGCGGCGCTATGCGGAGAAATATGGTTTATCGCAACCTATTTCTCCCCAAACCGCTGCCTGGCCGACTTCGAGCAGTTTCTGGACGAAGTAGGGGCGCTAATCGGGCGGCTTCTTCCGCGTCCCGTTATCGTTGCCGGAGACTTCAATGCGAAGTCCACAGCCTGGGGTTCTCCGGCGACAAACGCGAAGGGTGCTACCCTCGAGGAGTGGGCTGTCGCAGCGGGCCTGGCCCTGCTGAACGAGGGAACGGCACACACGTGTGTGCGTCAACAGGGTGGTTCCATCGTGGACATCACGTTCGCGAGCGCCGCCCTGGCACGTCGTGTCCAGGGTTGGGAGGTCATGGTGGGGGTGGAGACGTTGTCTGACCACCGGTACATACGGTTCGACGTCACCACCTCGGACAACTCGTACAACCCAAGCCGGATGGGCCCGGTCGGGGGTGGCCCAAGATGGGCTCTCACCAAACTCGACCGGGAACTACTCAAAGAGGCGGCGATCGTGGAGGCCTGGCTGCCCGTACAGGGAGCGGTGGTGGTAGAGGCGGAAGCATCTTGGTTCCGGGGGGCCATGACGCGTGTGTGTGACGCGTCAATGCCCCGGGCCAAGCCCGTGCCACCGAAACCAAGCGTGTACTGGTGGTCCGCCGAGCTTGCGCAATTGCGCGAGGGCTGCATAGCCGCGCGGCGCCAGTACATGCGCCAGAGGCGAAGAAGGAGGCCCAACGAGGACGAGATCCGCCGCTCCTACCAGACGTACAAAGACTCCAGGGCAGAGTTTGCGATGGCCATAGGGAAGGCAATTGAGGCGAGTCGTGCCGAGTTCCTGGAGACCCTCAATGCCGACCCGTGGGGCAGGCCATACAAACTTGTCCGGAGCAAGCTACGCGCATGGGCGCCACCGCTGACTCAAACGCTCGAGCCGAACCTCATGAACCGAGTGGTGGCAACGCTCTTCCCCGAGCGGGGCCCGCACACACCACCTACGATGGCGCCTCTAAGGGCGGAAGTTGTTGAGGAGGTTGGAGTCCCACCCATCACTCCAGGTGAGCTCAGCGCAGCGGTCCATCGGCTCAAGGCCAAGAACACGGCCCCCGGGCCCGACGGCATTCCGGGTCGTGCTTGGGTCTTGGCTTTGGACGCTCTGGGGCCAAGGCTGCTGCGGCTGCTTACTGCATGCCTGGAGCAGGGCTGCTTCCCCAACGAATGGAGGACCGGGAAACTGGTGCTCCTTCGAAAAGGCGGGCGGCCGGCGGACTCTCCAGCCGGATACCGGCCCATAGTCCTGCTCGATGAGGTGGGCAAGCTCTTCGAGCGGATAATTGCAGCTCGCCTCATCGAGCACATGGAGCGCGCAGGGCCGAATCTGGATGACAAGCAGTTCGGCTTTCGGGGGGGGCGGTCGACAGTGGATGCGATACTCCGGGTGAAGGCAATAGCGGAGGAGGCCGTTTCCCAGGGTGAGGTCGTCTTGGCGGTGTCACTAGACATCTCCAACGCCTTCAACACCTTGCCCTGGGAAGTCATCAACGAGGCTCTGCGCTTCCACGGAGTACCTCTCCACCTGTCGCGCATAGTAGCCGCCTACCTGGAGGGACGGGCGATAGTCTGGCCGGGGCGACGGGACTGGGGTCGGAGGCACATGTCGTGCGGAGTTCCGCAGGGGTCGGTGCTGGGACCACTCCTGTGGAACATAGGCTATGACTGGGTCCTACGGGGGGAAAACTTGCGTGGAGTCGGGGTCACTTGTTACGCCGACGACACGCTCGTGACGGCCAGAGGACCCAGCTACCGCGACGCTGCCATTCTGGCGACGGCAGGAGCCGCCCACTGCGTGGCCCGCATTCGCCGTTTAGGGCTGGAGGTGGCACTCGCAAAGTGCGAGGCCATCTGTTTTTACGGCCCGCGGAAAGCGCCCTCAGCTGGCGCCCAAATCATTGTGGGAGGAGTCCCAATTGCTGTCAAGCCGACACTGCTGTACCTCGGTGTCGTGCTTGATAGCAAGTGGAACTTTAAGGCACATTTCGAGCGCCTAGCACCGAAATTACTCCGTGCCGCGGCGGCATTTGGGCGTATATTGCCCAACCTGGGGGGGCCCAACTCAACGTGCCGCCGCCTTTACACTGGCGTAGTGCGCTCGATGGCGCTCTACGGTGCCCCTGTATGGGCGGATGCCCTCAGCAGCCACAACACTGCTCAACTGCGGAGACCGCAGAGAGCAATGGCGCTGAGGGTAATCCGAGGGTACCGCACGGTGGGCGCGGATGCCGCATGTGCTCTGGCCGGGTGTCTGCCCTGGGATCTCGACGCGCGAGCCCACGCAGCGTTGTTCCGCTGGCGCGCGGAGGCACGAGCCCGGAACAATCCACCGGCGCCACCGGAGGTGGAAAAGCGGCGCGAAGAGCTTCAGGGCGAGGCGAGGCAAATGTGGGTGCACCGGCTGGAACGGCCGAGGGCCGGCTCCCGCACCATTGAGGCAGTTCGCCCAGTCCTCCACGACTGGGTCGAAAGGCGCTCCGGGGTTCTCTCTTTCCGACTGACGCAGGTACTGTCCGGGCATGGCTGCTTCGGCAGCTACCTGCACAAGGTCGCGCAGAGAGAACCGACACCGGAGTGCCACGCGTGCGGAGCTGGCGTAGACTCGGCCCAACACACACTGGCCGAGTGTCCGGCATGGGAGGCGGAGCGGCAGGAGGTGATAGCCCAGGTGGGGCCAGACCTCTCGCTGCCGGCGGTGGCGCGGGCCATGGTGGCTAGCGAGGAAGGGTGGGAGGCTCTGCTCACATTTAGTGAGCACGTCCTCAAACAGAAGGAGGCGGCGGAGCGCGAACGGGAAGCCCAGGCCGAGGCAGACCCGATGCGCCGCCGCCGCACAGGACGCAGGCGTGCCGCTCACGAGCGGAACCTGCCACCCTAATGATAGCTGGCGGGCGAGGGACACGAGAGCGCCCTCGCCCATGACGCCGGCTCTCGAGTAGGAGAGCGCGACTCTGTGTCCGGGAAGCGCTCCCACGGCGAGGATCGGTCGGCCCAAAGCCCGACCTTGCGACGGATCCCGCTCCGGGATGGCCGCTGCGGGGCTGCGGACGGATCGCGCGAGCTTCCCCGGGACCCCGCATTTGCAGCGGTGAGAGGACACCATGGGGTTTAGTGGGTAGGGGGGCCTCTTTACAGCCTCGAGTCCCACATAACCGACCGGGTTGCACACCACCTTAAACCCGGCGGTATGCGTAAATGCATTCCCCATGTAAAAAAAAAAAAAAAAAAAAAAAAAAGGCGTATTTGACGTGCGTGTGTGATGTGTTTTTTTTTACATTACAATTAAATGTTGCCTTAACATCTTCAGGACATTTTTTACATTTAATGATATGAAATGCAAACTTGGTAGCATTTACAAAGTTGACACCACACTGCAAAAGTTACACGTGTAACTTTTTTAATTATTTGATTTTTTTTCTGTAAAATGGCAATACACGTTACTTCTTGGTTTCATTATTTATTCTTCACTCACTACACAACACAAATACGTGCACTCTGAGTCATGCATAGGTCTGAACTGAGGTACTTCAGGTACCTACTACCTACTAGTCCGATTCGCGTCCATTGTTCTATGTAAGATAAGAAATTTGAGTGAAAGAGACACAAGATGTAAAACATTGGTGCATACTGCTCATTTAACTACGCCCATAACCAGTAACTTTAGCGTAATTCTCTCCTAATCAAACTCGTACTACAGTCTCGTATCTTACCGCCATTTGGGAATCTTACTGGTAAGATTGGAAAGATACCGGTAATATTACCAAACAGAATCTTACTGGTAACGGTAATATTACCGCGGCACATCACTACATGCGATTTATTATTTTGTTTATGAGAAATAATTATTATGAGATTGAAAATGAGAAAGTAAAGAAGATAAGATAAACATTTTGAAGATGTTCTTAATATATCAATTGTATTACAATCGTGTCACGGAAATAATAAAAAAACTTTAAATTCGTTCTTATGTATTTTAATTTTTTCCGCATCTGTATTGAAAAACGTCGTTCGATTCACGTGCGGATATGTCATTTTTCACTTGTCCCGAGTATTGCCACTCGCCTACGGCTCGTCGCAAGATACCTCGGGACTCGTGAAGTAATGACATACTTTCCGCACTAGCATCGAAATGTACTATTTTAAAACAATCACTGTATTCTGTAAAAGATTACAGTGAAAACAGCTGATGAATTAGATATATTTAAATTTTAAATGACATTTGTATTTGAATAATCAGTACCAATTACAAGATTTATTTGACATTGTGACCTATATTAACTATTTTGTTTGTGTTTCTTTTTACTGTTTTACTTTTTGTTATTAATTTAATCATATATTTTGACATTTTGACATTATATTATCTAGGATACCCTAGCAATATATACTTTTAATAATTGACATAAGCATTGTTTTCAAATATTATTTTTTATTATTTTTCATGTGTTTATTTTGTATATTCTTTGACGATCTTTTTGTGAATTCATGTTATTTAGATACATTGTAGGTTGTGACATTGTTAAATATCGTGTAATTTTCATTAAGAAATAAATGCATCTATCTATCTATCTATCAATCTCTATTCAATTTTTTTTTTTATTATTATCTTATATTTATTATCAATGTCTATTGTATAATTTTATGAATAAATGAATATGAATATGAATATGAATATCTACTCGTATTGAACGTGTTAATGTGTTTTTATGGTGAAACCCCAACTATAACCGACATTGATGAGCAGCTGCAAATCAATTAAGGGTAACTAGTTTCCTGAAAACCGAATACGTGAACCCATCACGCGTCCCTTTAATCACTTTTAACACAAACTAATGGTCGCTCGGACTAAAAGGCTGGTGCTTCACGAAGCTATTTCACGCAAATTGACCAGTACAACTCAGGCCTTCTAAAATAAAAAATGGGTAAAAACAGTCGATCTGATAGTCTAATAGTTATGGTCGGGTTGTCACTACGGCTCTCACGTTTTAACAAGTTTGTAAGTGCGAAACTGACGCATAGCGTGATAGCCGATAAAATGGCAACCATGCTAGCCCGTCTGGAATGCCGATATCGACCGACGCCGGATCGACGATAGTTAGGCATTTTTCATGAAAGTGTACATTTCATGAATATCTTCAAAATAGTGTAGCCAAGTGGACAATCACTCGATTCATCTCGATACACCCTGATCTACTAAGTTACTCAAATTATATCGCCAACTCTTTGAAGTTTTTTCCTATGCATTCCTATGCAAGCATGGTGTAATATAATTGTTTTTAACTAACATTGGTTTTTAATACCAACTACCGTCAAATTGTGCTACTAAGCTCCAAAATTTGGTCCACGTTTTGAAATCGCTGAACACCATGTTGATAAGTAGATGGGTACATAGTAGAACAACTATAATCTGACAACTACAGGCTGCAGTACTTACATTTTTTTTTAATTTATGTACGGTCCCTTTTCTTCTGAGTGAAAGAAAAGGAAGGCATATAAAAAAACTGTTAATGCATTGCTACCCAGTGGGGAGCAAAGTAGTAGCACCATTTTACGGTATAGTCATCATCCCAATCGACAACGAGAATAGAGGTCAATTTATAATAGCCATACTCAAAGGTTCATAAAGAGTGCTGTGTCAAGCGCGGCAATAGTTAATGAGTCACCACCAAATCAACCCTCTGCCCTAATTTGCGTTCGTTGACTGGAAAAAATCCCTCTAAGATAATTTTATATTCGCCTCCACGGATTAGTTACGCCTTATCAAATAATATTGACATCATAACACAAAATAATATGCGTGACATGTTTCGACTGCATCGGACAGTTATCAATCATCATCGGACAGTGATGCTGGCTGAGCAGCGGAGGTGAAGACATCACTGACATCTGTCCGACAATGACTGCCCTTTGAAACATATTTAAATTAGATATGTCAATTTAATATCATTTATAAGTTGACTTTTGCTGCACGATATAGTTACTTGGACTTACCTACTTGTATGCTATGCTAAAAATTAAAGAAAATACCTATATATAAATACACCATATCTTAGAACTAAAAACTTAAGGATGCCAGACGGTAGATGATGGCCGAGCCGGGTCGGGACGATTTGTCAATTTCTATAAAAAGCGTCACGTGATCTCTAACACGAGCTATCACGTGGCCCTTTTTATAGAAATAGTCACGTTTTATTCTGCGGAAGTATATTCTTATATTTGTGTTCAAACGCTTAAAAATTACTGTTGATTGTCGTGTAATTCAAATTTTCTACGGTTATGACAGTCCTTTACCACACAAATTTTGCGTTTGGTTTCGTAATCTAGCTCCCACGGTGTCATTGCAATAAATGGCGCTTGCAGCAACACAACGCATGCGAAAATATCAAAAGCACACGGGCTACTGACAGCCGCGTTGGCGTTTTTTAAACGTTTGTTAGAACAGAAACATCAACGCTAACGCCTAAAATGACAGCGCGCGATGAAAAAGTGCTTTTGTGTAAACAAATTCACGCCTGACCAGTATTAGTTAGTTAGTTAGTTTCTCTGGGCTTTTTTCCGCAACTCGACATCCATTGTGCCTTTTTTGCGTGTTAACGAGGTAGCCCTATTCCAACCACCCCAGCTCCTCAACGAAACCAAGCATCGGTTTTAGGTTGCTAAATGCCTCCTTGAGTGTTATTGGAGTCCCCAAATACTTACTCCTGTATTCTTCTACCTGTTTGCATTCTAGGAGAATATGTTTTGCTGTTTCCTCATTTTCCATGCAGGCTCTGCATATGGGGCTATCTGTTATACCCATATTATATAGGTGTTTGTTTAGTGTATTGTGTCCTGTGATTAGCCCTACTATTTTCCGGAGTTGGTGTCTGGGTGTCCTGAGTAGGGTTTTTGTGAACTTTTGGTTTAACTCTGGTAAAACTTCTTTGGTTTGTCTACATGTCACCAGGTTGTCCCAGTATTTGTTGTGAAGGTGTCTGTGATATTGATTTAGTTGATTTTGTATGTGCGATAAAGGTAGTGGTATGATAGGTTCCGGTCCGTATGTCGGTGTCTCTGACCCTCTCCTTGCCAGTTCATCCGCTGCATCGTTTCCTCTTGAGCCACTGTGTCCTTTTATCCATTGTACGGTTACTTTGTTTCCTTCTTCACTCACCTCCGTTAGGCTGTTGTGACATTCGAGTGTGAGTTGCGACGTATGTTTATCACTAAGTAGCGCTTGTAGTACCGATTTACTGTCTGACAGTATAAGTATATTTTCATTTTTCGTTTGCCGTCGCTTTACTGCTTTGCAAGCTTCTATTATTCCAACACATTCCGTTTGGAATACTGTGTTGTATTTTCCTAGGGGTTTTGAGATGTGTATGTTTAGGTCTTCTGAGAAGACACCACATCCGGTTCCTGTATTTGTTTTTGAGCCATCCGTGAATATTCTGAGGTTTGTTTGATTTAATCCTTCCTTTTGGTCCTCCATCAACGATATGGCATAGTCTTTCCAGAATATCATTGTTTTTGGTATTTTGTCAACCGGTGCTTCCAGCATTGGCATATTGGAGATCATGTTGTCATAGATTTTCTTGTGTGTCGAGCTGAGGTTTGACCACAAGTTTAGGTTTTTCAGTCTAAGCGCCGTGGCTGCCGCTTCCTTCTGTATGTAAATGTGTAATGGTAGGAGTCCTAGCATTATTTCTAGTGCTGCAGTCGGAGTGGTTCTCATGCAGCCTGTAGTTGCCACACATGCTAGTCTTTGTGTTTTGTTTAGTTTGTCTATTGCAGTAGTTTGTTGTGTGCGAGGCCACCACACAACCGCGCCATAACTGATCATTGGCATTATTACCATTTTGTATAGCCACAGTATGATATGAGGAGTTAGTCCCCACTTCTTGCCTACCATCCTTCGGCATTGCCAGAAAGTAACTGTTGCTTTGTTCAGTTTGTTGGAGAGATGTTTTCCCCAGTTTAGTTTGTCGTCTAGGGTTATTCCTAGGTATTTCACTTCCTTTGAGAGCGTTAGTTTTGTGCCGAAGAGCGTTGGCATTTCGTATCTCCCCAACTTCCGTTTATGAGTAAAGAGAATTGTGTCGGTCTTTTTTGGGTTTACCGATAGGTCATTCTCCTTGCACCATTTCTCTACTATACTTAGTGCAGATTGTGTGAGATCACATAATGTGCTTATTACTAGGCCGCTGATTAGTATCACCAAGTCATCTGCGTATCCTATAGTCCTGAAGTTTTTGTTATTTAGTTTTGTTATCAAATCGTTTACTACCAGGTTCCAGAGTAGTGGTGATAGTACTCCTCCCTGGGGGCACCCTCTCATGACTAGTGCCAGTTGGTCTTTATTTTCAGAAAGTATTACTACTCTCTGTTTAAGCATGTTCATTATCCATTCTGTTATGAGTTCATTTGTTCCATGTCTTTGTAATGCTAGTTGTATGCTACTAAAGTTGGTTTTGTCAAAGGCCCCTTCTATGTCAATAAAGGTGCCAAGGCAGGAGTTTTTCCTCTCTAGTGCGTTCTCTATGTTGCTTACCACAGCGTGGAGAGCCGAGTCTGTTGATTTGCCTTGACTGTAGGCATGTTGGTTTGGATGGATAGTTATGTTCTTTAAAGCCGTATCCTTCAGTTCCCTGTCACATAGTCTTTCTAGAGTTTTAAGCAGGAAGGATGTGAGACTAATTGGTCTGAAAGACTTTGGGTCTGAGTAGTCAGTCTTGCCTGGTTTTGGTAGAAAGATTACCTTTACTTCTCTCCATTTGTAGGGTATGTATCTAAATGCTATGCAGCTGCATAGTAGGTTTGCTAAATGTTTCATAAGTATGTGTCCTCCCCATTTTAGTAGTGCTGGGTAGATTCCGTCTGTTCCTGGCGATTTGAAGTTGTCGAAACTGTTCACTGCCCAAGTTGTTTTGTTTAGTTCTGTTATACGTTCCGCTATTTCCCATTCGCCTTCAGTAGGGAGATGGTCAGTTTTTTGTTCTTCAAGTTCTTGTTCGTTTACTACTTTGCATCCCGGGAAGTGGGTCTCCACCAGTAGTCTTTCCGTCTCAGCTGGTGTGCTGGTGGTGCTGTGGTCCATTCTCCTCAGGGTGCCTAGTAGCTGTTTTGGTTGATCTGCTAGGATCTTCCTTGTTCTGTTTGCCTGTGTTACTGTGGATATGTTGTCACAGAAGTTCCGCCACGAGAGCGATTTCCTGTATCTCAGTCTCTTTTTGAAGTCTGATTTGGCTGTCTTGTAGTTGTCCCAGTCCGTTTCAGCACTTGTGTTCATTGCTCTGTTTAGAAGTCGTCTCATTTTTGTTCTCATTCGTTCCAGCTCCGGTCCCCACCAGCTGTTTTTATTTCCACTTTTCCTTGTAGCCGGTGGTGTTGAGAGTGGACATGTGTTTTCGTAGCTGTCTGTTATGTTTGTGGTAAGTGAAATTACCTGGTTTTCCAACTCCTTTGTATTGTTGGGTCTGTGTATGTGTATGTTGTTCAGTTTACCTTCTAGGAGATTCCTATACACCGGTACATCCGTGCGTCTCGGGTTCCTCCTAGGCGTTGGTGTGTGGATGTCTGCTGTCAGATCGTACCGGATCCATCTGTGGTCGGAGCAGGATAGCTCGTCCGACACGTGCCAGTTGGATACGTGTTGTGCTGCCAGTCCTGTGCTTAGAGTAATGTCAATTATAGTGTTACATCTACGAGTGACAAAAGTTGGTTTGGATCCTATGTTTAATATATCTAGGTTAGTTGTCATAAGGTATTCAACAATATCGTTACCTCTTTTGTTGTTGGTTTCCATTCCCCATAGGTTATGGTGCCCGTTGCAGTCTGCAGATATGACCAGTTCGAGCCTTTCAAGTTCACAGTAGCGTATGAGGTTGTTCAACTCCCCAGGAGGTGGGTCGTCCTCTGCTGCCATGTAGGTGGACGCCAGGACTATTTCCGGTAGCGTTGAGTTTTGTGTTCTGAGGAGTTTTATGGCACACACGTCTCTGGAACAGAATTGAGTTAGTGGTTGTGCCATTATGTTACGAGATATGTATATACAAGTTCTAGGTTTGTAATGTGTATTATGAAAAATATTACCTCCGATGTTACAAAGGCCGTTTATTCGTGTGTTTCTGATCCACGGCTCCTGGATCAGTGCTATTGATGTTGGGTTAACCTCCAGCCATCTTCGAAGTTGAGCCGTTGCAGATTCGCTGTGCTGGAGGTTAACCTGGAGTACTTTACATGGGGAAGGCGCCATCTGAGGGTGTTCCCTCCGCCCTCCCCTTTAGGTTCAAGAGACTTATCCCTTTCGGTAGGCCATCATCGTCGTCGGATTCAAGCAGTATGCCTTCTTCCTCGTCCGAACCCTTTGTGTCCGTACCGTCTGTTTCCATGGCAGAGGGGGTGCTGGTCTTAGGGTTGCTTTCAGATTGTTTGTCCTCCCCTCTGCCCATGGTCGTGTCTGTCTTGGCCTGTTTCTCCGGCGGGGAATCTCTGAAGCGTCCTCCACCGTGCTGGAAACGGATGTAGACTGTCCCACACATGTAGTTCAGTCTTCTTCCTTTTTCCATCACGGTAGGAACGACGTCCTCAGGTATTCCCACCAAGAGTAATGTGTTCCCTTTCTTTTTAAGAGGGATCGCCTGCTGAAGGGTCCACTTCCTCACCATGGCCCACGGGTTCTGGTAGTTGAGGACCCGGCCGACCTTGGTGAGATCGTTCTCCAGCGTCGGTATGAGGATCCCACACCTTACGCTCCGGACCATCTCATCCTCCCGCCTTCCGACAAGATGGTCCCCGTTGTTTAGGGTAGCCGACTCCAACCACTTCGTGAGCCACGCCTTGGTGTTCGCGTCCTGGCACCACAGCTTCAGGTAGCCATCTATAAAAGTTGGTCTGCCGGCGAACGCTGGGGCCTCGGCTACTGCGTCTAGGTCCGTGTCTAGGGCCGCTTGGAAAATAGCGTTCCCTATCTTGTTTTCCACCTCTTCAGCGTCCTGCTTTGTCAGCCTGCCCGTGCGTACGTTTGTGATCGCAACCGTCAGGTCTGACGCCGCCGCCGCTGCATAGGTGGTGGGTTTAGGTTTTTTTCCCTGGGCATCTGTGCATCTTTTCTTGTGCTCGCCTCTGGGGGATATGGTCTCATCCAGGCGTGCCCTCTTGGCTATCCCGTCTGGTTTCTTTGCCTGGTTGTGTTCCGCAGGTGTTGTCGCTTCCTCGCCTTCCCTAGCGTCAACCTCCCGCTCGTTTTCAGAGGAGCGGCTTTCCGCTTCTCTGCGCTTTTGAAGCCGCTGCCTCTTCCTCTGCGACAGTTTCCTTCGCTGAGGTGCGTCCGCGTCGGTCTGGGCAGGCATCCCCTTGGGTTTACACCTGATCTCCCAGCCTGGGTCTATGGGCTGCTTAGAGGGTTCAACTGATGTCGTCCCGCTCTTTGCAGCCGTTGTCTGTTCTTTTGAGGGTCCAGCTGTTGGAGGTCTCATCGTCTCTGGCTTAGCCTCCTTGGCTGGGGTTCCGGTTGGTACCCCAACTTTCGGTGGCTGCTCCAGCTTCGATGCTTCCCCCTTGGCCGGTCCTCCTTTGGTCTGTTTCTCCCTCCTTAGTGCTTCAGCTTTCGCCGTCTCATCTAAGGAGGTAGAAGTTTCGGATGTGTTTTTTAAAGTATATTTTTTTATTTGCTTCTCCATATAAGTCCCACGAGTAGCTAGGGAAATAATTGGTCCATCCACGCAGAGCCCCGCTTGCGTAGATAAGGCGAATGTACAACAGGTACTTGCCCGATACCTGAGGCCACCGTTCGCGACTGGTCTCACCACCAGCCATGCATCTCTCGGCACGGTGAACACCTTAGATTGGTGTAAGAGGTCATTTATATTTACTATAACAGATGCTTAGATATATATACTTACTTATATTTAATAACACTCGGCGGGTGGGGGGTGCCACATCACCGATATTGGAGCGTAGCCCGCGCCGGGTGCCGCCCTCATACTCTGCTACTAGTGGTCTGGGGTAGAATGGTAAATAGTGCGACGCCCATTGGCCACTAGCATTGCCCGGGAAGTACGGTCAAACCGACTGGTTGACTCCGCCCTGGTCCGCTGCGGCAGATCCAGGGAAGACGGGGACGTGTATGATGGACTTGAGGTGCAGGCCAATATCTCAGCATCGCATACCTGAGAGTACCTACTCCCTCCAAACCTCCCTGACCAGTATTATTAGAGGCCATTCGTACAACGAATGAAGAGACAATAAATACATAAGGATATTGAAAATATATTCAGCAAAGAACAAAGTCATACAAACCCAGGTATAAATTTCAATAATCTAATAATAATCTGGATTTTTCTTATGAATAGCTGTTGAAGAGCTTCTATGGATTCATTCTCGGATTCTGTTACGTTTCTTTTTATCTTTGTACACACAGTACACTTTCAGTCACATTTGGTTTTTTTTAACATTCTTAAAATCTTTGGACCTGTTGCACCACCGGAGTTAATTTGCCAACTAACCCAGAGTTAAGCAGATGGTGCAACTAGAGCTTACTGGAATCAATTACGGGCTTACTAGAATATTGTCACAAACTACAGGTTAGATGTGTTTTGAAACGTATTTAAAAATGTTTTTTCCACTTCGTCGACTTTAAGTCGAAGCTAGGCGACATAAAATCGGTTTTTATTCGCTTTAAAAATCTTGAAAGAAAGTTAGCGTTACGAAGCCGATTCAGTACCTACTGAAACCGACTTTGGGACGTCACAAATATCTTAATCCATTCAGTGCTAATGACGACACGTCATCGTCACCACTATACGCGCCATTTTCGCTACAAAGCGGGAAAGGCTTGTTATCGACTACGGCGTAGCGCTACGAAAAATCCTAAGCGGTGAATGTGTTAATATAAATGTATTTTTTGACTAAAATATGTATAAGAGTTACGCAAATCAAAAAATACGGGGACCATTATATATTTTATTATTAGTGTATACTTTCCAGTCATACAATAAAAAAATGCAAAATGAAATGCTGTCGATTAAATTCAACCGTCTGCTGAATAACTGTAATATGTGCTCCTAATTAAAAACCATATAATATTCTAGCCCCCGTAAGGGACGCTATTCGAAGGAATTTGCCAGGATACGGGATGAGCAAAGAACCGAAATACTAAAGGCCAAACGGTCGCTATCCAATTAAATATGAGGAAGGTCAAACCAAACCCATACTTTCTTTTTAAACGTTTTGTTGGCGTTTGCTCCACCGAAACGATTGTGATTAGTGTGCTTACACAGTACAGTGGCCCTCGAAAGTATGTCCGTCTCGCTTCTACCATTACTCTGGCAGAAGCGATACGGACATGCCTCCTCTCCTAACGCCGCAATCGCTTTCGAATAAGGCAACGTACAACTCATAGTAAGCACACATTTCACGAAAATAGAATTGAAAATGCCTTTCTTGATTAGATTAGGTACCTATATATGGATGTTACATAGCTTCTATTTCATTTCAAAACCAAACCTTAGATTATCCGATTTACCAGTTTATGCCTGCTAAATATGTATGATCTTACTTCTATAAAAACATCTGTTACACGTAGGTATATATAGTAGTAGGTATGTTATAGTAGTTTATGTGACTGTATATAATGAAAGACACATTCGTGTGATATTACGAGTATCATAAACCAACACTCAAGTTTTGATACCTAATTATTTACTATTAGGTAATATACTACATACACTGGTTTATACATATATGTCGCCGTATAACGAGTCGGCAGGATTTGAACCCCCGACCTTCGGATTAAAAGTCGCACGCCTTACTGCTGGGCCACCAAAGCTTCCAACCAATGATATAGCATAATATAAATTAAATAATCGCCCCACAACAACTCATATGTGAAAATAAGTTCTCATACTCATTTTAGCTATCCCGTTGCTGACTTTACACTTTTACTTTATCACTTTTCACCTCATCAATCCTGTGTATAATGTAGAACATCTAATCTAACCGGTCTAATGGCCTTTTTGCGTATTACTAAACACACCCAAGCTTTTACCGCTGGGCCGGCCGTTTTGTCAGGATTACGCGAGTTTTTCTATTCGTATAGCCAGACAAATAGCAGCACTAAAGGTAAAAACTGCGACAAAGCTGGGACCTTAATGTGAGTTAGAAGTAAAGTCTATAGGTAAGGCCTGAATCTATTGTTTGTTTAACGTTTCAGACGTAATAAGTGTAATATAACACAACGTAGAACTGGTCTATCGAGAATGTAGTTAATTTACATTAATATACTGTTTCATAATAATGTAATAAGTGTACCTACTTTGTAGCAGGTTAGTCGTAGGAACTTCCTAGAAGCAATTGCGTATGGTAATGTAGTTACTCTGAACATTAATGTAATTACTGTAAACCCCTAACCTGTGAACACGGTAACACTATTAACATAATAGGTCTTATTATTGTAATTACCTTTATATATTGTACTGGTGAAGGCATATGGGACTCTCATGACGAGACTTACGGTACGAGTCAGGATTAAAAACCCAAACTCCAATGGAAAGCCGCACGCATTATCACTATTACGAGTAACACTTCAAATTTGGTGTTTGACATTTTCTACGATAATGCAGTAGGTAGGTACTATCGCGTTCAGAATTGCATGGGCAGTTTATGAATGAATTCATTCATAAATTGCCCATGCAATTTTGAACGCGTGTGTACATAGTCAATTACTGAACGGCAATGTATTTACATCTAAACATCTGGGCCTATACTACGAAAATCGAACGATTGCGGATTTGTATCTCCAAAGATTCAAAGATTCAAAGTATTTATTTGCATCGAACACAGTATAGTGGGTCTTACAATTTAAATGGTTAAGTCCAGTGCATTCAACCTGCATGCAGGCGTGCAAACATTTGGAATAGCGTGCAATTTACAATTACTATATACACAAGAGAGGTATGGGCACAGCGGATGCATATCGTTTAGTGTGGTAGGGCACAGCACAACGAATGTCGTCTCGCTCAAATCTGGAGCAGAGCCCATCTGGGGAAGTACCTCCACCTTACAGAAAACCGCAGTTTAATAACACTAGACCCTACTCATAGTGTTGTGTTTCTGTCGGTGAGTAAGGTCGCCAGAGCTCCAAGAGGATTTACTGTGTTGACAGCTGGGGACCCACGGAACAAAGAACACTGTCTTAGGTCGATGTGGGCGCGGAGTGCAGGTGCGGCGATCAGGGAGACCCGGTGAAACGGCTGTCCGCTGGCCGCCCGCAGGTCAGTAGGGTTCCCGAACCCAGGGATCACTTAATCTCCACCCTGGGAGGCTGAGCCACCAACCTGTGCAAAATCCCTGGTGTAGTAGTCGTGCCGGAGAAGGAGACCGGGGTGGACCCGGCTGCTGCAACAGGTGTGGACCGGGGGCCCTTCCGTACGCCGCACCTGTAAACTGCACCACCTACGTCGCCCTCTGGCAGGTTTGGTCCGTCCCCTTGCCCCTTTAGCTGTCAACACAGCGAATCCTCCTTTTTTTCTTAACACACTCCCTAAATATGGCCGAAAAACAAAAAAGGAATAGTTCATCAGCGGCGTCCCCTTCCACACAAGTCGACTTCTGCAACATCAGGGGACTTCACTCCAATTTAAACGCAGTACACCACCACCTGGAGACTGCGCAGCCGACCCTACTGTTCCTCACAGAGACCCAGATATCTTGCCCAGCTGATACATCATACCTGTTATGCCCCGGCTATATGCTCGAACATAAGTTCTTGCGGCGAGCTGGGGTATGCATGTATGCTCGGCATGATGTCTGCTGTCGCCGTCTCAATGCCTATGAAGACAGGGATCTGTCAGTGCTGTGGGTGCGTGTGGACTACGGCGGCCACACTCGTATCTACGCGTGCCTATACAGGTCCCATAGCGGGGACACGGACACAACTCGGCTCTTTGAGCACTTACAAGTGACGTCCGACAAAGTTCTTGAGCAGTACCCATCCGCGGAGTTGGTAATCTTGGGGGACTTCAATGCCCACCACGTGGAGTGGCTTGGTTCCCGGTCCACTGACCACGCGGGGAGGTCTGCTCTCGAATTTTCTCTGGCCTATGGTCTCTCGCAACTGGTTACTTCTCCCACGAGAATACCAGACATCGAGGACCATACGAGCTCTTTACTGGACCTTCTGCTGACCTCTCGTCCGGACGGATACTCTGTCTCAGTGAACGCACCTCTCGGCTCGTCCGATCACTGTCTTGTCCGGACATTGGCACCTTGCGCGCGGCCTGATCCACCTCGGCCTACTAGCTCGCGACGCGTATGGCACTATAGGTCAGCAGATTGGGATGGATTGCGTGAGTTCTATGCATCGTACCCGTGGAAGCGGCTGTGTTTCACATCAGATGATCCTGACTCCTGTGCAGCTGAGGTCGCTGAGACTATCTTAATGGGAATGGACTGCTTCATTCCCAACTCAGTAATAGCTGCAGGAGCTAAGAAACGACCTTGGTTTAACCGGCCCTGTAAAGAGGCGACAATTCATAAGCAAGCTGCCTACAGGGCTTGGACCAAGGCCGTTACTGATAAGGATCCTAACGCTTCTGATGTGAAACGCAAATTAAATGCTGCTTCGAGGTCCAGTAAAAGAGCCATTGCCAGAGCTAAATTCGACTTCGTCGGCAAAATTGGTGAGAAGCTCGTGGGCTATCCCTCAGGGAGTCGTGCCTTCTGGTCGCTCGCCAAAGCTGCCGAGGGAAATTTTTGTCGGTCGTCCTTACCACCACTGCGAAATGCTGATGGTGATCTGGTCCACAGTGCAAAGGAGAAAACTGATCTCTTGGGCAATCTTTTTGCCTCGAACTCGACCATGGACGATGATGGCAGTACCGCACCGCCTACCGTCCCGCGGTGCGGTTTCTCCATGCCCGGCATTATATTCAGGCAAACTGATGTCCGGCGGGAGCTGCTATCATTAGACGTCCACAAGTCGAGCGGGCCAGACGGCATACCAGCAGTGGTGCTCAAGCGGTGTGCTCCCGAGTTGTGTCCAGTGCTCACGCGCCTTTTCACGCTCTCATATCACAAACGGCAGGTGCCGTCTTCGTGGAAGACCGCCCTTGTGCACCCTGTGCCTAAAAAGGGTGACAGATCAGACCCGTCGAATTACAGGCCAATCGCTATAACCTCCCTTCTCTCCAAGGTGATGGAGCGCATAATCAACGCAAAGCTCCTGGGATACCTAGAGGATCACGATCTGATCAGTGACCGACAGTATGGCTTTCGTCATGGTCGCTCCACTGGTGATCTTCTAGTGTATCTCACCCACCGCTGGGCTTCAGCTATTGAGAGTCAAGGTGAGGCATTGGCAGTCAGCCTGGATATAGCGAAGGCGTTCGATCGGGTTTGGCATGGGGGTCTTCTATCGAAGTTACCATCTTACGGACTGCCCGGGGGATTATGCGAATGGATTGCCAGCTTTTTGTCCGGCAGATGCATACGAGCCGTTGTCGACGGAAGTTGCTCCGATAGCATGGACATAAATGCTGGTGTCCCACAAGGCTCTGTGCTATCCCCAACGCTGTTTTTGCTGCATATCAATGACATGTTGTCCATTGGCGATATTCATTGTTATGCAGACGACAGTACTGGGGATGCCTATTACACAGGCCGTGCTAACATCCCTCGTCCCGTTGTGTTAGAGAGTCGTGAAAAGCTTGTGTCAGACATCGAGAGTGCTCTCTCTGATATCTCACTGTGGGGCCAGGAAAATCTTGTCCGATTTAACCCCACTAAGACACAAGTTTGCGCGTTCACCGCTAAAAAAACCCCATTTACTGTGGTCCCACAATTCCAAGACACAGTCCTTACCATGTCAGAGAGTATTGGGATCCTGGGTGTTGACATTTCCAGTGACGTTCAATTCCGTAGCTACCTGGAAGGGAAGGCCAAGCTGGCATCCAAAAAGCTCGGTGTGCTCAATAGAGCTAAGCAATACTTCTCTCCGGGGCAAAGACTGTTATTATACAAGTCTCAAGTCAGGCCCCATATGGAGTATTGCTGCCATCTTTGGGCGGGAGCACCTGGATACCAGCTGGGCCCCTTTGACTCGATCCAAAGACGTGCTGTCCGAATTGTCAACGATCCCAAACTCACGAGCGATATCGAACCCTTAAGTCTAAGGAGAGACTTCGCCTCCTTATGTGTATTCTATCGCTTGTACAATGGATTGTGCTCTGAGGAATTGTTTGATATGATGCCAACGGCTGCAATCTACCACCGCACCGCTCGCCGTCGGCAGGGTGTTCACCCGCATACCCTGGAGCCTAAATGGTCTCGTACCGTGCGGTTTATGAGGAACTTCCTCCCGCGGACGCTCCGGCTGTGGAATGAGCTCCCTGCCACTGTTTTCCCAAAGGACTACAATATGGGGTTCTTCAAAAAAGAAGTGTTAAAGTTTTTAAAGGGTCGGCAACGCGCATGTAACACCCCTGGAGTTGCAGGCGTCCATAGGCTACGGTGACCGCTTACCATCAGGCGGGCCGTATGCTTGTTTGTCACCGTCTTAGTATAAAAAAAAAAAACACATATATTATTATGTCTTAATAATTATATTTACAATTATAAAAGTATGTCAAGATTATTTAAATGAACTCCGTCCCTGTTACACTTACATTTTTTTTTATGCTATAGGTGGCAAACGAGCAAACGAATCGCCTGATGGTAAGCGATTAACGTCGTCCATGGACACCCGCAACACCAGAGGTGTCGCAAAGTGCGTTGTATAAAAAAATAATAAACATATTGGGATGACAAAGAGGTTTTCCCATCAATGCCAATTTTCTATGTTCGTGGTAGGTAATGGTGCTGAGCTGAGACCTCAAACTTCTAATGGCGCCAGTACACTCAACATTCGAGAAACCCCTCGTCTCGTCTCGCTCTCTCGCCTCGTGAAATTTAAGTACTTGGTAAATTAGTGAGTGAATAAATGCTTAGTTTTAAAGTTTATACACGTAAATTGTATTGATATGACACCTGTCACCTTACCGAAGCTATATAAAACACCTTTTAACTCGCCCAAATTGTCTGAAAAAGCTTGAATTGTCTCTGGTCTGAGCCTCGCCCGAGGCTTTCAAATGAGTGTGTACTAGGTTGCATTCGCCCAAGACATTCGGCACAGACTCGAGAACGCATAAGTATGCATCAAGCGACCTAAAACTAAACCTTCATGGTTTATTCATAAACGCAGATCAAACACAATTTAGGTAAATGATTGTCTGTCCTTATCTGTCAGTTTGCGTTTGTTAGAATGGGAAAAAAAACATATTTTAAACTAAAACGTCTGTTAACTTTTTTATGAATAAAGGTGACGGTTTTAAAGTCTTTAATATTCATAGACAACTTTCAAATTTCACAATTTCTTTCTAAAGATGATACCCTTGAGTATACTTCGTTATTTATTATACAAGGGGGCAAAGTTGTTGTATAACTCTCGGGCTTATATTGAGACCCAAGCAAGCGAAAGATTCCAAAATAGAGCCACGAGCGTAGCAAGTGGTTCAATAACTGGAATCTTGAGCTTTACGAGGGCCTCAAGAGAGTTGAACAAACTTTGCCGCCGGCGCCGAGTGTAATACAACATTTTTCCCCTTACTATCGCGAGGAAAATAAAGACTACAATACGATTACAAATCTTATCCACATGTAAGTTATCTTGAAAAAATCATTCAAAATTCAATTTCATAATTTGTCATAGAGTACGCTCCTGCTACAGTCGACCAATTGGAACCCTAGGCCACTGTATGACTATGTCACAGTGACGCTATAAATCAGATTGTAAGAAATATCTTATTGCTTGTCAGTTTCACATGGTTCTAGAGTGGCCTAGGGTTCCAATTGGTTGACTGTACTTAGATATTGGCAACAGCTTACCAAGTGCCCACTAAGACTAGACGAATTTAAGGCGTGACCTCCGATTGCGCGTATTTACTATGGTCATATAGGACTCACTTATACTGGACGGGTGGTAAGGGGGAGGAATTAGAGCAAGGTCAAATACTTTTCCCCACATGTGGATAAAATGCGTTTTTCCACGCTAGTTTTAAAGGACACAACAGCGCTTTCCAAGCTAGTGAGGGGAAGAATAAATTGCATAACACCCTTCCTCTCACTTTCAGTATTCGAGCGAAAAATATGCAGATGACGAAAATTCGATTGTTTGACGTCAACAGAACAAGGTTTCTGTGAACTTTCCGCAAATATCGAGAAATCGAAGTTTGTGTAAATATAGGGCGTTGTAGGGTGATTTATTTAGATTAGTTTCTGTGTTTGTGCATATTAATGAGGGAATAGGTAAGCCCTTTAGTTTTTTTATTCTCAGTGACTACTTGTAGAATCGTAAATATTTTACTGCTAGTTAAAAGGCATTTTGGAAGGGTAGATTAAGCATAATTGTTTCTCTATTTCCTAGAGTTTCAGGGAGCCAGGGGTCCGCTTTGACAACTTATCCCAAGATTTTGCGTAGTTTTACGAAAGCGACTGCCTATTTGGGATTAGTCCTCACGATGTTTTCCTTCGCCGAAAAGCGATTCGATACATATTTTCCGGAGAATTAATTGGTACGAGCCGAGGTTTGAACCCCAACCAACCAATGCATGCAGCTACTAATGTATAAAGAGGCTGACAACAGCTAAATCATCGCACAGTGTCTATTTGTATCAGAGTAAACGAGATCGCACTATAACCGGCCGGCCTGGTATTAGAAGGAAAAAACAGGAAAACTATAAAAATAAACAAAACCGTGGACTATTTCTGAAATGTGACTTGTCCAGCTTTTAGATATTAGCATAATGAAATTGTGACCTTATTTGCAGACGCCTACTCGTAAGTCAAAAAATATTTGCAATTATCTTCTATCGAGCGGATTTCAATATATCACTCTCGAGACTGGACGCATGCACTCGCACAGCCCGGGCTCGTGCCGACTCGCTAAGCATACTTATATTCGGTTTGCACTGTGCGCCGAACAAAGCTTGTAGCTTCCGCTTTTAATGTACGCTTTCTTTATGTGCTTAATCTATCTTCTGTGCTTTATCTAACTTTCTTCTGTAACAATCGTGTGCTGTTAAACTCTCATTTCCTTTCTGTGTGCTTGTGACTCTTGTGTGCGGTTACTGACAATACAAATATTAATGTGGAACTAGCTAGTTTTAATTCTATCGTTAGCTAGCCACCCACGAATTAAAAATAGTAACATGAACATATATTTTTTTGCATAGTTAAAATAAATGGTTTTTCTTAAAAAACTGCCTAAAAACATGAATTTTGTGTTGTCAGCCCCTTAAGCTTAATATGTATCACTGAAAAAGTTCTTTCATTATTTTCCATTAAAGCAAATTGTTTCGCGTGACGGTGCTTTATTTTTGAACAATGAAGTAATTTCGTCTTTGTCACCATTTAACATAATTAAGAGCTTTTATTTAGCACTCTACTTCTGCGGATCGCGGGATTATCGTATTAAAACGTCTTTTCATGTTTTGAAATAACGTGCCTGGGCGAACATTCAACTGAAATAAATTTAATTACTAACGTATTTAAATTTAAAGTTATTGCAGACGTGTTATTTGCGCTAAATACCTACAATGTGTTTGTACACGTATGTTGGAGCCGTTAACCACGTATAGTCCGATGAATTTTACTGACTCATATATTTTTTTCTCGACCATTGCTCAATGGCGCACTGCACTTGATCAATTGACCATTATATATCCAAAAATCCATCGTACATTACAATAAAAAAATAACGTCATTCGACAGTTTATGAATTTAAAGTTAAGTAAAAGCAAAATGTTGCAGCGATTTTTCGCAATTACTCGTAAACTAATAACAAAAATACTTATTTTTTACATTTTATATATTTTTCGAAAACGAGGCAGTCAGTACAGTCATACTTATTATGATACATTAGCGTTTGCCAGCGGCTTCACTCGCGTTAGAAAGAGACAAAAAGTAGCCTATATTTATCTCTCAACATCTCTTCAACTATCTCCACTAAAAAAACACGTCAATTCGGCGCTCCGTTTTGCCGTGAAAGACGGACAAAGAAACAGATACACATATTTTCCCATTTATAATATTAGTATAGATTACAAAATGAAATTCACGTACAAACTAACTATGAAATATATAATGTTGCAATAATGAACTCTGTATAGTTACTACGGCTGGATATAACCTTACCCTGGGAATAAATTTGGCTATAGTCGCTAGCCAAAAGCCGTTTTTGTATTTCACATGTACATTTTAGATTTTCGGTACTCGTGGCAGGTCCTCTGATTTATAAATGTACATTGGAGAACCGTCCCAATTTCCCTATGAATTTATAATTATTACGCCATTTTCACGTGCATCATCAATAAAAAATGCTTATATTAAATATAGAATTACATATGAGTGTATACAAAGTTTACACGAGCCAGCTGAATAAATTAAGATAGTGTGCGTGAAATCTGCTTGAGTGTGAAACGGGGTAATTTTACAGAATTTTACAGAATTATCCCAACGCCGAAACGTTATAGCGTTTTTAAAGATCTTTAATTTGCATAACACTGTTCGGTTATATAAATTACAGAACTATAAAAAAGCTGTAAAGATTAAAAATACACATAGGCTAAAAATTTAAAAGCTCGTTCTTTAATAAAATACACCATTTTAATTGTTGTCACACTGCCGCCGCGTCTCGTTACGAGACGCGGAGCTACGAACTCGCATGCGGAGACAACGCACCAATGTCCGAGTTTTCTCGGCATCTCCGTCCGGAGCTGCGATGCGCGGCATCTCGCGTTACTTCCGTCTCGCGTTCATTTCACAGTCGCACGTTAAGGTGAAAACAGTTCCTATTTGTCGATAAAATGGAAACGGAACTTATTCAGAACACTGCGGTGATACTTTCAGTTTAGTTTTTGTACAATCGAGTCATAAAACGCAGAAGACACTGGGTATATCCCTACTTACAAACCAGACCTATAAATGTGTCTTGCTAGAAATTACCAAGATTTAAAGCAACACAAGTTTTTTTTATATTGTTTCCTTATATCAACCGCGTCAACTGATTATTTGCTAAGCAAAATTGGAGTGATTATATTCCAAATTGCTGGACGACTTTCAATTTAAAAATTAACTTATCGACGTCGATATCCCTGCACCAAATAATATTTCTGTTTAGCCCATTGGTTGACTGGTAGAGAATGCCTTGCGGCATTAAGTCCACCATTTGTACTTGTCGTTACTGTGCAATAAAGTTTAAATAAATAAATAAAGATATCCATTGCGCCTAAGTCCTTTTTGCACTAAAATCCGTACGGCGCTGCGGAGTTCGGTGTGACATGCCCTGCGGCACGCACCGCGTCTCCGTCCGTGCGCGCGAGTCGTAGTGCGTTTCGCTCCTCCGCGCGTCGACGCGGAGACAGTGTGTCGTACCATGCGATTTTTCTATACAAAATCAAGATTCTACATACAAAGTTAAAAAACTCATCAACGGACGTCGCTGCGAAATGCGGAGCAGTGTGACGACCGCCTTAGGGAAGTTCCTGACCTGACCTTGCCATGTTAAAAGCCATCTGTCAGGTCCTTTTATACCAATAATGTAGCACGCTACATATAAAACACAACTCCCACCGAACTTTGAAACTTCCGGATTCAACCGTGTGGTACGTTTGGATCAGGAAGTGCTTGCCCGATAACAAGGTAAACATTAATCGGCAATGTTGGATATCCATAGGGGGTATGTACGCCGGCATACATTGGTTAGGAGATCCCGCAGATATTCGCGAACGTATATGGCCGGATACTGAAAAGCGAAACGGTACAAGCATACTGTCGACCGTAGGTTCAATTGGGGGAAGGGGAAAGTAAATCCCTGTCTTTCTGTCGACGATATGGCGCTGATTTAAGCTGTAGGTTTCGCATGTCTCAATAACTGTTATGTTAAGGTGGCAGAAATACACCTGTGGAATCTACAGAAGTGCAGAATGGCTTACCTAAGTTACCTATGAATCGATTTCTTGATGACATAGGTGTGCAATTTGCTTTAGCAGCCTATTACCGTGTGGATCAATATACCTTCATGCGTTCACTGCCTGCATAGAATCAACCAAGTTATCTCTTCCAAGCAAATCAACTAACTATCCAACTTTAAAGTGTTATTATAACTGTCAAACTTCTTCTGTGCGTGATTTCTATATATGTATATAACATTATTATATGTATGAATATATACAGGGTGGAACGGCACGACGATCCTTTCCGCAAAAGGGGGATTGTTTAGATTTAGTACTGTATTTCCTCTAAAGAAACTAGGCTCATATTCGTAAGCGTTTTTAAGTTATAGGCAGTTAACTTTTGATGCAAAATACTGCAAGTGACAACCCTCATTAGGTTCAATAACATTTAACAATAACACAAGGGTCAGTGACATTTACCAAAACAACATTTCTACCCCATAATATTTCCCAGTCAATATTACAATTGTGTGAACTACCCACTTACAATAATCTAACTAACCATAGATAAATTAAGACTAAGGGCAGTTATACATGCAGAATCGTAGAATTGAAAATAATATCTTCTGAAGCCTTTATTTTTATAATTCAAATAAACATGTTACTTTTGCCAAGTTAGTGGTATTTCCTACTAAATCATACCTGCGTCAACTAATCTTTCATAAGAAAAGTATTTAAACTATCAAACCAAATTCGATCGTTCCTTTACTTCATCATCTGACAGCCAGTACCACCCTGCCAGACCCAATCCTACTTAACATACATTAACAACACATTAGGTTCATAAAGCCCATCCTATACCTACCGCCATAATAGCATACTTCTATCAAGAATAACAACATGTTTGTACATACACTACATGCATACTACCCACCCGCTACAATATGGCGGTTGCCTCCCGGCCCGCTTTACAGATAGGGTATGCAATCGGTTTATTTCTTAGGTATTTACTAAAACGGGGCTTAATCGTGTATAGATTTTGTGTGTGTTTTAGTAAATACATAATGTGTGAAAATCGTGAAAGTTTAAATAAGTGTTATTTCTAGGTATTTCCATACAAATCGGTTAACCAACTGCATTTTCTAGCTTCCACGCACCTCCACCCCGCCTAGTATGCTCTTCTGGCGGTGTATTATGAGCTTTATGAACCTATTATTGTAACTGCCCTTAGTCTCAATTTCTCTATGGTTAAGTTTGATTTTTGTAAGTGGGTAGTTTGCACAATTGTATTATTTTGTTTGGGAAAAATATTAATTTCTACTCAGTCTTACCCGTGATAAAACAGTGACGTAAATAAATTGCAAATTACGTGATAAAACCTATTTTCAAAATGCCCTTGGGAGCCCGCGATTACCTAAATTTGCTTATGTTATACGGGGAGTGTAATTATAATGCCGCCGAGACGTTACGACGCTATCGACAAAGATATCCTCCATCACACCCAACTAGCCGTATGTCAATTTTACAGGCCTTTGATCGCGTGGCAAATAATCAGCCCATAGTACCACGAACGGGCCAAAACGACCAACGGGGAGGAGGTGTAGTTCACATTGCACCAAGGTTTGAACAGCGAGTGCTGCGGTATGTCGAGCAAAATCGAAGTAATTTTCAACCGACTTCAATATTTCAAAAGGAGGAGGTTCTCAATTCGACTGAATTTTTTTTTTTATTTTTTTTTTTTTTTAATGGATGTTCACTCATAACTCCGTCATTACTGAACCGATTTGAATTTTTTTTTTGTTTTCTAAAAGTAGACGGTTCCTGGTTGGTCCCGTTTTTTTCAAAATCCATTTCTGATGATGGGATCCATGAGGAACTGAGGGAACTCCTCAAATTTGAAAGGCACATGCATGCTGATTTGGGTGATTTCTTAAGAAACTCGAGCATTTCTTTACGAAAATCATCAATTTGGTGGAGTGGACCTGATGATGAAGACCAGGGATGGCAAAGTGGAACTGCTTCGTAATTCTCAGGACTATGATCCGATTTTAAAAAATATTTTTTTGTCTGTATATAGATGGTTTCAGGATTGTCCCGTTTTTTTCAAAATCAATTTCTGATGATGGGATCCATGAGGAACTGAGGGAACTCCTCAAATTTGAAAGGCACATGCATGATGATTTGGGTAGTTTCTTAAGACACTCGAGCATTTCTTTACGAACATCATCAATTTGGTGGAGTGGACCTGATGATGAAGACCAGGGATGTCAAAGTGGAACTGCTTGGTAATTCCCAGGACTATAGTCCGATTTTAAAAAATATTTTTTTTCTGAAAATAGATGGTTCCAGATTTGTTCCGTTTTTTTCAAAATCAATTTCTGATGATGGGATCCATGAGGAACTGAGGGAACTCCTCAAATTTGAAAGGCACATGCATGATGATTTGGGTAGTTTCTTAAGACACTCGAGCATTTCTTTACGAACATCATCAATTTGGTGGAGTGGACCTGATGATGAAGACCAGGGATGGCAAAGTGGAACTGCTTGTTAATTCCCAGCTCTATCATCCGATTTGAGACATTCATCTTTTCTTTGTAAAGAAATACCTTCAAGATAGTCCTATTTGATTATAGTTCTATTTTGATGATGGGCTTCATGAGGGATTGAGAGAACTCCTCAAATTTTAACGGCACATGCATTCTGATTTGAGGGTTTCCTTAAGTAACTAAAACAGTGTTTTGGCGGAGCCAAAATTTTGATGAACTTGATCTGATGATGAAGACCAGGGATCGCAAAGTGGAACTGGTTAATAAACCTAGCTCTACTTATTATCCTAGTTGTGACATTCATCTTTTTGATTTGATTTATATTCTGATGATGGAGTTCTAGAAGAATTCAGAGAACTCTTCAAATTTGAACGGCAGGTTAATTGTGATTAGAGGGTGTTCATAATTAGCTTAGGCATTTTCTTACTGTGGCCATCATTTTGCTGGAGTGGACCTGATGTTGATAACCAGGGATGGCATAATGAATATGCTCGTTAATTTACAGTCTGTCATCCAATTTAACACATTGTTATTTTGTTTGTTTAAAGGTCTACAAGGGAGTTCCGTTTGATTATACTTCAAATGTAATGATGGAAGCCCTAGGACATTAAGAAAGCTCCTCAATTTTCAATCGTACACGTGCGGTGTATTGGATATTTGAAAAGTAAACTGGCTAACTCAAACAAATTCTTAATTTCACTTTTACCGGGAACCAAATGAAGTCGGTTTTTTTTTCTTAAAAATTATTGTAAACATAAAGTGTCACATTACAGTTACATGTAGGTATAGTACATAGTAATAGCAGGGTTGTCACTAAGAAGAACATTAATTTATTTTAATATTTTTACTGATTGTTCGTAACAAAAATATAAACATTACTAATCGATTCTCCATCACTTAAACTAACCCCCCTTTGCGAGAAGGATCGTCGTGTCTTTCCACCCTGTATATGTAGGTGGTAATAGTGCTCGTTAATTATTTTTTTGTTTGTTTTGAAGACACCGCCTACAATCTTCTCTGATTTGCCCCAAGTTTAACTGTTAGAGAATGCTGCATGGTATTAAGTCCGCTTTTTGTACATTAAGCTTATGATATATTTTTGTGCAGTAAAATTTCAATAAATAAACAAACTTCTAGGAATTTATAAAGTTTACTTAACGCTTTCACAGTCTGTCCTACGGTCTGTCCAAAATCTAAGAAACTTTAGCATAGTCGGACTCCATCAAATTACACTATGACTATGAGTAAATGTCAAATCAATAACGAATCAAGTAGAGACTTATAAAGTGTTACTAGACCTCCTTGTGGTCGATCGGGTTTCACGGATACGTGCAATTTGGCAAATTATCAAGGGTAACTTGAGTATCTACGCCGAGGATACTTACCGTAAATAAATACCTAATACTGTGTTTATCTTTTCATTTCCGTGAGAAGGCATTTTTGACGTAGTAACAAAACAACTATCAGGACTTGACTAATAACTTAAGACAAGTGAACTTAATAATAATTTTTAGAAGTGGGAACAAAACGCGTTGAAAAGGAGACGGCAAAGCGATATTTTATCTTACAAATTATTCTGTACTTAACCTTTTGCGGGGGAAAAGTGCACACAGACGCACTTCTCACACACTACATACAAAAAACAATCTGTAATGATAACACTAACACATAGAAAATGATACAACTACACTAACTAATCTTGCACACTTCGATATATTTTAGTGTACGGACTAGTTACAACACAGAGCCGCGTATGCCCATTTGGGCTTGTACTTCGCCAGAGGGAAAAGGGAGGGAAAAGGAGGGAGGGGTTGCTTGAAGGTACAAAATAATCGGAAGGTCGTTGTACGTGTGTTGGAAATGAATTATATCTATTTCACCACATAGAATTTTTATAATTCTCTAAATTTCACTGATAACTTGCTCACATTACAATTCGCTGATTTATCATGTCAGGTGTTAGTGGTTTAAGGTCAATGTTTTAAGCGTTTAAGATGGTTTTAATAGTTTACTTAAATCATCATTGTTTCAAGCAGTTTGAAATTATATTCCGGCAAAAGATTGCCGCAATATAATTGTACCATTTTTATAGTACCATTCCGACCACCCAGTCCTATCCTTAGAGTGTCAATGAAAAAGCAATAACGTGCTAGTACATATAAAGTTAATATTGCAATAGTTACAACTAGGTCTCCTATATGAGGTGGAAAAGTATAGCGGTATTTTTGGTTGGCAATTATCGGCAGGGGCATAAAAGTAATTGTCGGTAGTTTGGAACATTTATTTTCTGAACGAATTTTTGTTATATTGCGTTTACTATGCTTTGGCTAATATATTTAATACCTATCTATATGAAATTGCCTGAATTTCTTATACACTGAACAGCTTTTACTAGTATGAAGTCAACCCCAAAAATATTATTAAAAAGAGTTATAGGCAGGGGAGCGTGGGGGAATCAGAGCCTACTAATGATAATTGATGAAAACTCATAATTTGAGTATTAATAGTAGATTACATACCAAGGCCGTTTTAGTGGGAAATGTCTCGGATCCCATGCAATTGTCGGCCGAGGCGAAGCCGAGGTCGACTAACATGTGATCCGAGGCTTTCCCATTTAACGGCCGAGGTTTGTATACTATTTTTCTGCCCGACGGAGCCGGCAGGCGGCAATTTAGTTTTGCGTAAAATGGCGCTTACCGGCCGGAGGACTGAAAATATAATATTTACGTAAGGGTTATTCATCTGGCAACCGATAATAACAAAAAATATGAGGAATTAATGTCATAATTTATGATGAGAAACAAAAAACAAAGAAATGGCATTTGCTTCCATTACCCCCACTTCGGGTAATGAGAACTATTAAGCGCCCCATATGTCAAATGGGACCCATAGTATATGTAATATATTTTCATATTTTGAATAACATTTCGTTTCAACGTTTCATAAACCCACATTCGTGTTTATATGCGTAATGATTTACAATTGCATACACTGCATTACATACGTAAACATATCAGGAGCTCACCCTCATGCATTCAAACAGCATAATATATCGACCGTCATTACTACTTTTATGAATAAAACTTTTCATTTTTGATAAAAAAAAATTTAATTCAGAGACAAACTAGAGTTGGCCCCAATTTTCATATCGTTTGATATCAAATAACGTGCGACTTGCGTGCGACATTGTTTGATTGACACTTCGTTTCGAACCAAACGTCATCTTGACTGATATCTAATCAAATTTCCTTGCTTATTTTATTTATCTATTTAAATTTGAAGTAGCAAGAACGTTTATTATTATGGGGGTCTTTATATGTGGCACGTAGGATATGTGGGTATATATAAAATAATAAAGTAAAAAAAGTAAATACGGAAAAAGTACCGAAACTGATACATGTAGGGAGGAGCAAATATTGTTAATGGGGCCAAGCCCCCGCAGAGCATTGGTCGCCCAGAGGTAGGGCGTCGGCGTACGGCTTTCAATCCGAAGGTCGCGGAATCAAAACCCCGGCTCATATCAATGAGTTTTTCGGAACTTATGTACGTACGAAATATCATTTGATATTTACTAATTGCTTTTTGGTAAAGACACTTAATTTATGCACTGGGTTGAAAGGTCAGATGGAAGTCACTTTCGCAAAACTAACGCCTACGCCGTGCACGTGTGGAAATGAGGCCTTATTGGAACCGACCGGATTCCTTTTAGAGTTTTTTCTTCGCTGAATAGTATAACAATAAAAAAACTTAGTGAAACTTATTTCATAATATTTTTGGTATGTACGTATTTCTACTATTTTTATCGTTAAGATAATTAAACGAAATGGTACATTTATTGTTTTCTTCGAAAAATATATTCTAGTAAATCATAAAGGCTATTCATAATAATAAGTGTAACTACGATAAATTACATTAGGCACTAGAAACGATTGAAACAATCAATTCTAGACAATAATGAATGGGTTCGAAGCTTCGTTAAGTAAAGGCTAATGAGAATAACGATCCATCGATCTCTACACTTAAGCTCAATGAAAACGGGTCACTCATATAGACATCTATATACAAAGTGAATCTTTTCGATTTATCTTGAGAGTATTTTCACTGCGGCTCACCCTATTGTCGTAGCCAAGTGTCCCAGATCAAAGGTAAACAATGACTTCTATTTACTTTACATTCTACGCTCCCATTGTTCTCACTCATTCACTCAACCATTCACTCATTCTAACCGAAGAATTTAATTCGTGACAATTTATTAGAAAAATTTAATTGAATGCAAATTGAAAAGTTAAATGTTTTACAATGCTAATCGTTAAGCTCGGGCTCATCGGCGTCGGTTTTGAACGATGCCTAAATTAACCTTAACTTTGTTATGGTAATTATCTACTAACAAAAGAAAGAACTTTGTTACATGTAGAAATATAGGCACACTGCACGGGGTATGTTGACTCGTTTTCCCCGTTCTATTAGATGGAGTTTGTAAGATATATAATCTTTGTTTATAAGCTTTTTGCTTTTTTTTAAAGCCTAATAATGTGACTATTAGTTAAATAGATTTTTAGAGCAATATACTTTAAAACAATAAATATACAAACGTTGAAGTTGAAACTTGGCCTACTATCCCCGGTCTCCCCTACATTACCCTGGTTAATATTATAAAATGTAAACTTTCTTAATTAATTCTCACACCGTTAAAAACACATGACTATTATTATGGAAATTATGCTTATCCAGTTTATACTGTACGTATAATTAGGTATATCAGTGACCGCAAACCGAGTTACACAGCAAGTTTTACAATTCAGCAAAAGTCACGTTTCATGCATTTTTTATGATTCACATGCCGTGCCATGAAATGACAGTCTGCAATACTGGCTACTTTAACTACTATTGTAGGTATTATAGGTACATGAATCATGATTTATCGTCGCTCACATCTACAGTTTTATTTCCATTTTTGGGGTTGGTCCTACTGCAAAAATTGTTCAGACTAAAAACTTAAAAAAAAACTAAAAAAATCTAGTATTTTCATAGGTCCAACTATACACTGAAACGTCACACATGTAAAATTCTCCCTGTATAGACGTGGTATGGTTACATATTGCTTACGTAACACATGCATCGTGATTTATAGAGGACGGCTTCTATAATGCAGTTTATTTCTTACCTTACTGGCTTTGGATTTCTGAGAAATTTAACAGGTTTTCTACGTAGCGGGAAACTTTTGCAGATTTACGACTTTTCCTAAGTTTTCTCCCTGAAGTGCGGTTTTACGAAAATAAAATTCTATTAACTTAATGCTACTACCAGTTATCCGCGTAAGTAGGTAGGTACCTGTTCTTAAACTAAGGATCCTTATAATATGTAGCATTTATGCTATCTACAAAAATCATACGTATTGATAACGGAAGATTCTTTTGAAATGTTAAAACTCCCGATACAATTAAAATCGTAAACCTTAAATATATTTTGATAAAATCAGAAATATCTAAATTTCGTTATACCTCGCTCTAATATGCGAGAGCGACAGAAAATAATTCATTTTTTTAACTTATAATCAGTGGTTGTTGTGGTGGTGGTTGTACTGTTGTAATAGGAAACCGCAACCTACATAAATCAGTCTACCAGATTTTTTTGATAATTGGAACATTTGTGGTATTCATAGAAATTTGGAGATAGACATGCGAGGACACAGCATCTCTCTGCATATTAATTATTTATCATCAACGTATCGTTGTCTATAGGTTTGATTAGGGTAAGGGACATGTACACAACTACACACGCGTTCAGAATTGCATGGGCAATTTATGAATGAATTCATTCATAAACTGCCCATGAAATTCTGAACGCGTGTGTACATCCCTGTCGGCGCCACTCTTGCGTCAATATGGGAGAATTGTCAAAGTGACGTTTGAAATCGACTCGCGGTAATCCTCATTGAAGCTACGGTCGGTGATATTTCTGTCTTCGTTACGTTGTGGGTAAAAATCTGTTCCCTAAATATGCTGTAAAGGTAACATTGTATAGACCGCAATATATAGAAATATTTTACGTTTGCTTAGCGGCAGTTCTCTTGCAATTTGTCCGTCCGTCCCGCCCTCCAACGTCGACGCGATCATACAAATCTATCCCCGGCTCATCAAGTATTCACGTGGCACGTACGGCGGGCATTGTAACGACGTTTGTTATGATTTGTGACACAAAAACAATCCTATTTTCTGGATTATGTGTTCGGAGCTTTAATATGATTTGCGCCACTTTATAGGTAGGTTGCCTGTACCATGTGTTAAGACTAAAAGACGTAGTTACAGTAAAAATATTTTGTGCTCGCAGTAGGTATATGCCAGATATGTTATTGACGTTATTGTATAGGTATATGATGGATTTACCATCAGTTACATAGGCTGGTAGTAATTTTGTCGCTAAGTATTATATACGTAATCCACGGCCAAAAGTTACAATTTCATGTCAGTATTAAGAAGCTTTTGGAATTTGCAATTTAGCACGATTTGAGCTGTTATTTCATATGGTGCATAGTGCCCGTTACTTAAAGAAAATCGAAACATGAAAATGCTTTTTTACGGTTAAGGGTTGCTTAGTAAAACCTGAAACAAAGTCAGCAGATTACCGACATAACTGACTTAATTTGAAGTTATGCTTCTCGCGGTGGCTGGGTCTTGCTTTGTAGAGTTACCGTCTAACCACAAACCCTAACTTGGTTTCATTCGACGTTCAGAAACTTTTACGCAAAGCGAGTTATACTTAAATTTTATTTGTTGTATTACAGTCTAGCGCTGGCGCTTCGAGTTTTCTTGGAAGTCCTTGGGTGTGTAGCCAAGATGCCAATCGCTAACGCTTTATCAAGAACGAAACGCAACTGTCTTGGTCGCACTAATAAAAAACTAAGTAAGAGTGATAGAGAGAGGGAGAAAACTTTGTTACAATACTGAGCGTTAGTGACTGACATCTTGGCTACGCACCCTGATAGGAAAATTTACTGTTGTTACAAAATCATACTATTCACCAGCATTTTTAGTCTCGTTTTTATTAGTTTCACTCTTTATAAGTTTATTTGTATACTTTGTCGATTGTTGATACGGTTCATTTCTAGATTCTTTATGGCATTTGCACCATAAGGTGCGGCTAGCAACAAAGTGGTACCTATTACTAAAAACGTTCATATTTTGAGTCGTCCCACCAACAAAAGGCACGAAAGTAATTAATTAGTTTCTTTTCACGAAATGTCTTTGACCTTTTCTCAACAGAAAAAAGGTCAGTTATGACCTTTTTTCTGTTGAGAATAAAACATATTATTCGTAAATATAAAACTATATATAAAACTTCTTAATTTCAGTGAAACGCGATTTTATGTATACTTTGTCTGTCCTCTTATTTTATTCGTACATTATGCATATGCATATTTAATCATGGATGGTACGAGTACATACACATTCGATCAGTACCCGACATACCTAGAAAAATAATTAAAAATGTATCTCAGTAACTGACGTCGAAATGCGCGGGTAAAATGTTGGTCCCAGCCCCGTCTATGTAACGTACACGTAGCAGCTGGCACTTTACATTACACACGGGTGCATCTGTGTAACGAGGCACTTAGTAAATGGCTCTTGCTTCACCTAGCATCACTATCAGTTTACGTTACCTCAAATTAACGTAAGCGATTTTAAGCGATTGCGGTTTACGTGCAGACCTATCTTGCCGTGGGGTATGGGACGCTCAGAGGGAGGCGTTATTTGACATCCGTGTTGTTGACACCGACGCTCCTTCTTACATCTCAAGACCTGTATCATCCATCCTTAAATCAGCCGAAGATGAAAAACATAGAAAATATAATAGCCCCTGTGAATTGCGACATGCAACTTTCACCCCACTTGTAACATCGGTTGACGGCGTATTTGCTCCTCAAATGTCATCCTTTATTACACATTTGGCAGAAACCATTTCTGAACGTTGGAATCGCTCCTTGAGTACCATCCTAGGCTGGCTTAGAGCGAGAATTAATGTCGCAGTAATACGCGCTGCAAGCATGTGCATTCGAGGCACACGCCACCGCTTCAAGCCCGCTGCCAGATGGCTTGGCTTCGACGATGGTGCCGCCCTTCCCCACGTCGACTAACATATTTTGTTTCATATTTTCCTATTTCCATATCTGTTTCTGTGTGTATTTTTAATCTATTAATCATTAAAATATCTAGATTTAAATTGAGTTAACGTACCATTTTTAAACATACATGAAATCAGATTATTCTGTGAAATGAAAGAGGTATTTATGTAGGTGCATCGTTTCTTGCTTCACTTTGTCTATATTAATGGAAACCTCAAAATGTTTAGTATATTAACCATTTTATATCATAAGGTCGTGGAATTAGATTATTTCGTCGAACGACAGAGGTTTTATGTAGATGAGTCATTTGTCGTCTTTGAGGAATACAAATTGCAATGTTATCCTAAATATTATGCAAATTTATATTGTACCATTTATGTTGCTCATTACAGATACTCGTTTTAAACGGAGTTGCGGAAAGAGAACCTTGTTTTTCTTTTAAAGTTGGACGGCTTAGCATATAATATACATACCTAAACATGACATACCTAAACATGTAGGTAATTGCTTTTTTGCGTTTATTTTATATTTTCTTCCATTTCATCGAAAATTAACATCTTATTCTCCAGGGGTCAAACTTATAATTCGTACAGGTACCTGCAAGAGTATCTTTTGCTGCCAAGACCGCAAATAATTCTGACACAGTCTTATTTGTACAGCCATAAGAGCGTGTCACGTGTGAGTGGCCTTCAAAGCGGAAGATACAATTGCAGGAGACTGTATAATACACCATTCCCTTATTACAATTTTATTAAGAAACTTAGGAAAAGGAGACTACTACTGAACACGTAGGTGGGTGATTTATAATCTAAATTACTAATTGTGATATACAATACAAATTATGAAGCACAATAATAGCTATTGAGGTAAAGAATTTTTTTTTGTTGTAAGGTTCTGTAGATATCAGAAAATATATCGGAATTTTGGATTATAGCTAAGAAATGATTTATCAGTACTATTGATCGTAAAACTAGTGCCTACGCTAAATCTTGGGATTAGTTGCCGAAGTGGAACCCATGCTCCCTGAGCCGTGGCATAAACCGGGAAGAGGAGTGTGTGAATAAGCCGTTTTTGACAATAGCTTGCGCACATTTGGTACACTATTATCAGAAACTTCGCAATCCTTTGAAACGACTCTGTCGATCGCGTATTTCGCAACTGCGAATAATGTATGATGCAATATCATCAGATGTGTTGTCGGAGATAAACGAATTTCCAGCGTTTCCTGCAGCGAGAATCGCTTCCGAGGCGCGTTTAATCATTTATCCATAGATCACGGGAGCCCACTAGATGGTACATGTTAAGGAGGGAGTGTCTAGATTTGACGAATGGCCTGTTAGTAGACCATTCGTGAATCACTCGTGCTGTACAGGGATCGTGCTTGGACACCGTACAGTAATTTACGGATATCAGTTTGCAAGGAATTTGATATACGTACAGCCGCCATCAGTTATATCGGAGCGGCCAAGGTGCTCACAAATATCTGAACACGGCTTTATTGTCAAGGCGTTACCTTGGCCGCTCCAATATATGTAGGTAATTGATGGCGAGTGTACCTACCATTTCGGATCGTGTCACAGTCACAGTAACATTGGATCCCTAGCGGCTATAATATTGATTATCACTGTAACAAGGTACAAAAAGTACATACATCACAGCGTAGGTGCGCTGTAAAACTAAAAGGTTTTTTCTTCTCCAGCACTTCTATCTGTCAATTAGATGACTGACAGCGATATTAAAAAAGTATACATTATCAGGTTTGTCAGGTATTCCATAAGAACACTGCTAAACGATGCTGTTTTTTTTTTCTATGGTGGGCATACGACATTACGACATATTTCACTTCACATTCTGCCACCATTCAAGATTTAGTTTTCTTCGCTATTTTTACTGTCGTAGAAAAGCTAGCGTATGCAACAGCCCATAATTGGTTCTTAAATTTATCGGGTCTAATATTACAAAAGTCGACTGCGTCTCGTTTTGTAACAGCGAATGAATTGAATTTTAAGGACCTTTTTAAATATTTTTTTGGGTAAACTACTTCTTATTATTGGCACTATGTGTAATACTCACAGCATTTCAGGTGTTTTAGTACATCCTAAAGGATAAGTAGTACGGCTTTAGAGCTAGAAAGTAGGCGATATAAGACTTATAAGTTTGCGTCTATTGGAGGTAGTCTATGAATTTATCACAGCTTACAACCGAGCTATTGATTCACTCTATAAAACTAGCTATAACGGCTACGTTTCCCCCAGAATAGTTTATGCAGCAATTGCCATTTCATCACACTTTAATGTTTTAGTTACGACTGATATAAGTTTTCAGTATCGCACCCATATAATCTCGTAAACAAACATTTTCATAGTTACATCGATTTGCATACACATTGGATGTTTGAACAAACACAAAGTTGGCGCAAACACATTGTATAACGGAAAGTTGCTGAGCCCCGCGTTAGTCAAATCTCGCAGAGATGGAAGGACAAAAGAGCGTAGGGCTTTAGATTTTGACAGCTTTAAGGGATATTAACGTCGACGTCATTCATGAAATATTAAAAATGAGCAGTCGTGATTTGACATAATATTATATGACATCAAAGTGAGAAATAGAATGCAATGTAGGTAATAGAAATTAAACACACTTTCTTTTACATCACGCGGATTTATGAGAAAAGCTGAGTTCGGTATTAGTACTTTATTTCTTTTTCACGCTTCGTAGGTTTTGTAAACAGGGTTGAAGTCACGAACATTGCGTCACGTCACTCACGTGATACACGTGTATTGACAGTCAGCGTCTCCCAAGTTTTCCTATTCCTATTATTGTGGTAACAGAATGGAAAGTTTGAAAAATATATGGCAACTTTTGAACCATTTTTTCTCACTATTAGGATCGAAAGAGTTCAGGATTCTGAGTAGAAATTACATCAAAAATACCCATGTTAAAATAAAATGGGAAGACAACTTGAAATAAAATGGCCCATGGACATATTACATACTCTCGCACATTCGGACTTGTTAGAACCTGGGCCTATACCACGAAAATCGAACGATTGCGAATTTGTATCTATATCTCTGTCACACTTGCATATTGGAATGACAAAGAGGTTTTACCGTCAATGCCAATTTTTGATGTTCGTGGTAGGCATGCTGAATTTGCTTGATATATTTTGTTCGTCTCATGTACGACATGCTTTTATAGTACATTATTGGCGAGGGTCGGAAAGTAAGGGATTGACTGACGAGGCGGTTGCCGGGGCAAGCCTTGCCGAGGCCCGGCATAGCTGAGCTGAGACAAGTCCTGTTTCTGCCCAGGCAGATTGCGTGCTTTTCTCAAACATGCGCGGCCACCGGCGACCGGCGACCGGCGGCGTGTGTGGCGAGACTGGCGAGGTCCCTGGGGCCAGAACGCCATTTTTTCCCTAGGAGTAAAATGAACCATACAAATGCTGGACGCAGCGGTTAGCGCATTGGATACTTTCAGTCTTCTATTCGCGAATGAAATGCGACCATTTTTGAGCATGTTTTAGGAAAATAAAATTTTCTATTATTCTTATTTATGTATGTGTATATGGCGTTGCGAAGTTACGCTAAGTATTTAGGAGCCTATCGATAAAATAATCAATAACAAAATACATACCTACGTACCTACAGTTTTTTTTTAAGTGGTAAAAACTAATTTCTGCCAAACTATGTACTCTGGGGGTCGAAAACTAAACGAGTGAAGTTCTAAATCTAGAAGTTAACTGAGCCGGGACTCGGTTTACATTTAAATTGAAATTAGGCTCCTTCCCAGTGGACCTACACAGCAAGAAAGGCTCGTGCACAAATCACGTGAGGGTTTTTTTACTAACCCCCCACATAACCACACGTGTATTGTTATCCCTCGACCTAATTTTCAAATAAATATTATTGTATTCGTAAATCTCATTTCATTAATTATTTCTACTACTATACAGGTGTAACAAAAGTCCCGACCGACACTTCAACAGCTGATATGGTCAATAACCCTGAGTAAAATGCAAGAGCAACATTTTTGAAATTGGAAAAATTTTTTTGTCCTTTAATGAAGATATTTAAGTGCATTTTCGATAAGCTGTCCCATACAAAAAAATATTTTTGTTATATTTCGAATTCCGCAAAATTTTCCACTTGCATCGTACTCAAGGTTATTGACCTTATGAACTGTTGAAGTATCGTTCGGGACTTTGGTTACATCCTGTATAGCCTCCTGACGACCGAATATCAAAATTTGCCAGTTTAAATTGAACTCTGTCAAATTGACAAAGAGTCAAATTTTCATCGGAGCCTATGTACTACGTATAGGACGCGGGTAGTCAGGAGGATAGAGCCACTAATTTCAAAATTTCGTAAAATGCACTCGTTATTTTGAAGCGTGAAGCCATGAGTTAGCTTTTACCTCCATTTATTCCTGGTTTCGCTCAATGTAGAAAAATACACGTGAGGTCTCCTTGGAAGCCGTGGTCTATCGTGAGTCTCCGTGGCCCCCCTTTCTCCCCCTTAAGAGCCTCGCGTGATTTGTGCACACGCCCTTGTTCACACGCCCTAGATGCGAACATGAGATTTATTTTTAAAGTTTATTTCTGGGCGGGAAGTTAACCTAATGGGAATTTATGAGGTTTAAATAAAAGATAAAGTAAAGGAAGTTTTGGTCAAAGAAAATTCTTTAGAGAACTTAGGCTGCGTTTTACCAAATTTCTATTCCGAGAATAACGCTAACTCTCAGATAGTAACGTCACTCAAACGTCAAATTACTATGGGATTTTGACATTAGTACCTATCCAAGAGTAAGCGTTACTCTTGGTTAAAAAGTTTGGTCAAATCCAGCTTTATTTGAGGAATAGTTAGGAATAAGTAAGTAAGTAAGTAAGTAAGTAATTTATTAATTGTAAACTGTGTACAAAAAAAAGTTATTACATATGTATAAGGTAAGTATCAACAGTTACTCGTTTCGAGTGTACAATATTTAGTCTTAAAACTAAATAACAACTACAATCTAAGTAATTTAAACAAACAATTTTAGTATAACTGTTTTGCTGTTTCATTTAACTCAAAATATTCATTTAAACTATAAAATACATTTTCAGTTAAAAATGTTTTCAGCTTAAACTTAAATTTATTATTATCTAATATTTTAATATCGTTGGGCATTAAACACACGTATCGCGGTAAAGAAAGCGCTTTTATAAAATAACGTGGTGTTTGATTTTGGACACATCAGATTATACTTATATTGCTAAGGGTATGCACCCTACTGGCGCTTTATACTAAAAGTCCTGAAAGTTCTGAAAGTACCAAAAATCGCGGTACTCACCAGTCTCGGGTGCAGCCCCTAGCAGGAATTACCTAAGTGTTTAATTGAGATCGCTGTCAATCAGTTTTAATTAAGATGTAGGTACTCGTATAAGGCTAAATTGTATACTCTAATCCACTTTGATCGCGGCGAGGTAATAAAATTGGTAATAGGAATTTTTGTATATAAATAATCAAAGTGGGTATGTTCTTAGTTGGATGGGTGGGTACTTAGTTGATTATTATAAATACTCGTACTATGTTGCAAGAAGTTAACTTATTATTAGTTAATACAGTCTGATTAAGTTAAGAGTCGAAATCTCTTCAACAGTTTTTAAATTTGGAATGTATGTTAATGAAAGGTTATGAGACCTTGAGGAACCGCCGCCATCTTGAAAAATGTGTATCTTTTTGTAGATATTTTCGTTTTGCTCCTTTAGGCATTCTATGAAAATTCAGGGCAATATTCAAGCTCATTCAATTCTCAACACAAAAATATCCTACCCAACTTTGCAAAGAAAATCCCTTAAAAAAACATTTGAAGAAGCGAAAAGTATCGTCAATACCTTTCCAGGGGATATTCTCTGGATACGAAACCTGCCTGAATACGATTCTTACCTTTTTATACAATTGTGCATGAACTACCCCAATATCAACAATTTATCCGACTCTGATTCACAAAGTAGGGTGATGGTTTAAGAACTGAAAGCTTGGCACATCCTGTAGCCTAGAATTTTAGGCAGCAGCTTTTTTTTGTAAAGTTGGTAGAACATTTTTGTGTAGAATTTAATGAGACATTTTCATTCCAATTAACATTCATACCAAATTAATGTCACACCTGTTAATGAGATTTGGAGACTTGACTTAATTAGACTGTATTAAACAGTTTTTTACAATTATAAGATGGCTGTTCAAGTGAAATTAAATATTAGCGTGATTTGGAACCCCATTCCATTAATGAATATTTTAATGAAAGAAAGAAAGAAAGAAAGAAAGAAATTATTTATTTGGTTTAAAAACATTGCAAGGTTCAGGATTAACAAGTTGCACATAAATATACCAAAAGGGATGCCACTCAGCATGAGCCGTGACACACCTAAGTGTACCACGACACTGGTTTTCAGGGCACCCACAAAATCATACAGTAAGTAAACTTAAGTTAAATTAAAAACATATCGTAAAAGAAGGTGGTTGGTTTCAAAACAATATAAAACAAGTAAGGGAATTTAAGTTAAATTATAAATAGAGTTCTTAGGTTTGTTATAATAATTTTTATAGCTAGGTATTTAATGTGACCGGAATGTTAGGTTAAGAGAGAATAGATGTATGCTGCATATATATATACGAGTAATTATGTGTGTTTGTATATGTATGTATGTATGTCCGCTTAGTTATTGGTAGTTTGTTGATGAGTTAAATACTTTTTGAGGTTTGCCTTGAAGGAGGGTATGGATTTACAGTTTCTGATCGGTGGCGGTAAGTTGTTCCAGCATTTCGTCGCAGCATACTGGAAGCTGCCACGGAAAGCGGACGTATTGTGCTGTGTGCCTATTAGTCTAGGCGCACCTCGTACTAGACACTTTGAGAATTTAAGTTTATGAAACAGGTAAGATGGTTGTTGTCTATTAATTACTCCAAATAAGAGGGTGGCAAAGTGCATGGTACGTCTAGCGGCCATATTTAACAACTTGTGTTGATTTAAAAACGGAGTGATGTGAGATCGACGAGGAACAGCGAAGCAAAAACGCGTACAGGCATTTTGAATGCGCTGTATTAATAAGGAGGTACGCGCTAACAAGCACCCACCAAAAACGGCATCGGCGTAACTTAGTTTGGACAGAATAAGCGTGTCACAGAGGTTTATTCGTAGGTCAATGTTGATGAAATCACGGATTTTATAAAGTACCTTGAGTCTGTAGAAACAGTTACGAACTAATTCCGAAACATGTTCTTCAAAACGTAACCTATAATGAAAGAAATGTTGCGTTACCAACAACCTGCAGGCTTCTGAGAAACGTCAGGACTTGATTTATAAAGTTTTCACAAAATAATGAGGAAATTCATAGAGAATCATTAGAGTAGATGGAAAACTTATAAACATACTTTTATACCGAGGTGCTTTTCGTAAATGTTCATTAAATTCGCGTGACACTGAATGAAAAGATTTTTACATAAACAGCAAAAACTCCACTTGACATTTGTAGCTGCGAGCAGCTTTGATACAATGCCGTGCTCTTGCTTAAAACATATTTTTTATTTTAATGAGAATACCGAGAGTTGTTTAAAATACAGCTGACTAAAAATACGCGTGTGTCCCGGAAAAACTGTATTTTGAATTAAATAGTTATAATTTGTTAATTACTGATTCCTTTATAACACTGGCGTCGTTATCTTAATTAATTGGCAATATTAGACTAATGTCTAATATGGCCAATATTGTCCGTAATATTAGGTTTAATATTGATGATAGAAAATACGAGTAGGTAGGTAGCCTAGCCCGGTAAGGCGTGCAGCTTTCAATCCAAAGGTCGTCGGTTCAGACACCGGCTCGTACTATTGACTTTCTTGGTACTTTCGAGTATGCTCCTACTAAGTAACATTTACCACTCGCTTTTCGGCGAAGGAAAACTTCGTGAGGAAACCAGATTCATCCCAATAATGCCTAGTTTGCCCTCTAGGTTGGAAGGTCTGATAGCAGTCACTTTCACATTAAACTAGCGCAGGACCCCCAGGCTCTCAGTGCCACGGGAAAGCCGGGAAATAGTTATGAATATAATGATTGATGATAAAAGTACGTTTACCAATCTTTTTCTTCGTCCTTCCCTTATGGCTAAGGATCGTGAACAACTATGATGTCCAATCAACGGCCACATGGACTGCCCTCTGCATGTAACCACAAGCCGAAGATGTTTAAAAAATGTACAGTACATTTACCTTTACCCCATTTGATAGCTATCGGCTCTCTGGGCCGTCCGCCCTCTGCTATGACGCTTTTTTTGAGGGTTGCGCATATAACATGTCCAATATGAGAATATTCTACTGATACTAATAGTTAATTAATCTTTGTCCCCAGGATAAACACTACCTCTGTATAATGGCGTCCGATTCTCCAGACCAGAACCTAACTCAATACTTCGCTCTCTGCAACGACTTCATCCACGCGGCGCGACTAAGGGATGGGCATGTACTCATTCATTGGTAAGAACCTTCTAACTTTAGTTTTGAATTAAGCAGCGCCTTCGGTGGTTCGGCGCGACACGTAGAGCGCCGTACTCAGGTAACTGTCGCAATCGGTAGGCCAGACTTAACTGGATCCGCAGTGCCACACTGAGTTTTACGAGGCGCCTTGCGTGCCTTGCTTCTCTTTTCCACCAGTGTGAACCCCTCCTTATATACAGGGGTGCGGGAGGACTTCTCCATAATTGGAGCCCGTTCTTCACACGCCTCAGCAGGCGCGTTTACCCGGTTTCCTGTGACTGGCTGACCGGCTAGCGGCTACGCCAGCATAATCACGCTGACGTGACTTCAAGGAGACAGAAGGCGGCCGAACGTGCGGGGGGCACGCGGGCGGGCCCCCGCCCGCGATATCTTTGTGTTGTTTATTACATTCGCGAGCGTTTGTTACAAAAGACATTCGGATAGCGATACTGACCGTAATTAGCCAAATGGTCGTTTCCCACAAGCTACCATTAATAAATAATAGTCTAATATGCGAAATCATGCAACGTTTCAAATTTGTACCACAAAGGCAGGGAATGATTTGCTGAATATAACTAATTATGAAGTTAGTCTGACTACTTAGATACAAACGTTACTTGTCTTACCCCCCTTTAAGAGGGCGCCGACCGAATACCCGTAGTAGGACTACAACTTTACTTATAGATGGTAGAATAGCCGGCCATGTACGTACATCGAATCTGACAATCAATGTATGGTAAATATGTCCGGTGGATTTCTGGCGGACATCCTCCTTGCGTCGTGATCCTCAGGACTAAGGGTCGTGACCTTCCTTCTGCATCACTTTCTCACGGCGATTTGTCTCCAACTTCTTCTGCCTCCGGCGGTATGGAGGACGTTGTGGACTGTAGAGTCAAGTGCGGAGCGGATCTGATCAGACCAACGTATAGGGCTGCGTCCACGAGGTATTTTACCATCTACTTTGCCGGTCACAATAGCTTCTCGAGATTGCCACTATATTTACTAGGAATGCACTCGGCGGACATATCCACTGTGCAGATCCGACGGATTGCCCGAAAGCATACGGCCGGCTATAATGCATTGGAATCAGAATTAGAAAATACAATTGTATTTTGATGCCCTAATGAGGGCGCCACTTAACCGTCAGCGTTCTTTTAACGGATAACCATGTTTTAGCAAGCTTGTCAAGTGGTTAGATATGAATGCATGTAGCAAAATGCGCAACGATTCATATTTTGGTAGTAAACTTAGATTGTGGTAGGGCTACAAAATTCACTTTTGGAACAACGGCCGTGTTTATACATTGGTAAGAAGCACATGCGAGCTGTAGCAGACCCAGCGGATGAATTCATAATCGTCATTGGCGCCTGTGAACTTTGCGTAGTTAACACATAATATATGCTATGTAATGTAAACTTGTTACAACCAAGCTATTAATGCAAGATTAGTTTTCCTAAGTTTTGAATACAGACATTAAACAACCAATTATAACATGTGTACAGCAACGGACATATTTGTAACTACCCTCTATTTCGTGTGTGTAGAAGTTGATAAACTGTCTCTCACCCCTGCGTAGTAGTAAATTTTAACACGATTGCACCCTCTAAGGTAGGTACTTACTGTGATGTGTGAAATGATTTAAAATGATCGTACGTTGGTTACTAACTATATCTGTGTTCCAAATGTCATCGATATAAATTCGGCCATTTTTGCGCGATGGTGGAATAATAAGCAATCAAATATCAAAAATACATTAATGGGATTTATCCATTTAATTTCAGTATCTAACTGGATACCTATTTAATTAACACACACTCTGTAATTGCTTGTTTCATTTTACTCGTTAAACTAGAATAATTAGTAAAACTCTAACGTTTAAAATATCTAAAGCGACGGGCCAATGAACAGTGAATAAATTGGAACTCATATATTATTTAACACCAGGCGTTTATATTTAGCTTGAATCGCGGTTTTGTTGGGTGGAATAAAGCCGAATGTTAAATGTGGGAATGGATATAAGATATGGTTAACTGTTTGACTTTATTGTTTTGACGGATATTTTAAGCAGTACCTATTAATATTAAGTATATATACAAAATGACCTGGGTAATTCTATTACATTCTTCAAAACAAAATAATATCATGCACCACGAAGCGGTGAGAAGTATATACCTATCTATGTCACACAATCTTATTTGTTGAAACAGCAGTAATAGCTAGGCCACACGGCTTGCGAGTGCAGTCGCCACCGCCTACACCTTTAACGTCAAATATATTGCCACCGCTGGTTCAACGCCAAAGACGGATTAATCGGTCACAGATCACATAGAAACGTAGACCTTAATGAACACTCATAGAGTTCAACTACAGTTTTGACTACAGTGACGTGTTGCGTCTTGAGTGCAAGCATTTGTATAACATCGCGCCGAAAAGGTTAAAATATAAAAGCTCGGAGCTACGCGCAGCTCTAACCGCGCGATTTACTAGAAGCTTATACCTAATATGGAACTTTTGTAGGAGCTTAAGGGCCTTATCACACTTGGGTGATTTGAAAGCTATTTCTATACAAAACTTGTACGCGGCGAACTCGCGAGGTGTTCGCCGCCATACAAAGCTCGCTCGCAAATCGCAAGTGTGATAACGCTCTAATGCGCAAACGCAAGCAATGTGGGCTGGTATAGTATGTAATGTCTTCCTAGTAGTGTGTTTTGCGCAATTCATTTTGCAAATTTGGTTATTGCATTCCTTTAAACAACATATTCAGTGCAAACAATTTTGCACTGAATATTTAATTAAACTACTTACCTATTTCGCTGACCCTCGTTCTTAGAAATTGGCGCTGAGGGAGGCCGCCTCTGCCTCTGACCGTTGAATAGGTTGATAGTATCGTTCGTTACAATAACTAATTTTCATTGGAACGTCGGGTGAAATTGCTGGCGTAAATTTTTGGTTAAATTGGGGTTGATTTAAAATAAAAATAAAACGGTTTTACCAGTATTCAATTAAAAGTCCCTTATTATTATTATCACATGTGCATTAGTAACATCTTACGATTGCGTCTGGCAATCATCATTGGACAGAGTGTTGTCACTTCGGCGTCGCAGTCAACACTGCTTTTTTATGTCGCTATGACTCACGCGGCTTTAAATTGTAAGATTTGATAAGCTGACTTGGTTGTATTTTTTTAGGGTTCCGTAGTGAAAACTTATCCGTCTGCGGCAAAGCTCAGTACTAGAAAGCTGTATTAATTTGGTATGAATATTTTTATAAATCACGCTGACAATTTAATAAAATAAAACGTCGAAAAAATTGTTTTAGGGTACCCGCCATACATTTAAATTGGGGGATTATTTTTTCGTTTCAAGACTGGGGTGTAAAGTATCGTCAGATAGGTGTAATAAGGATTTGCCCAAAACATTTTTTGATTGAATATTTTCGGTGTTTGATTGGTATGACCATGGTATTCTAAAGCCCCCTCTAAAAAAATCGCCTATTGTAACGGACTGTTAACTACGGAACCCTACACTCAGCGTGGCCCGACATGCTCTTGGCTGGTTTTATTTTATTTCAGTTAATTTTGTATGCGTGTTTTAGCAAGTCGCCCCTTGGCCCTCTTGTCACGCGATAGCATATCTAATCAATCATTGTTATTTTATGCACGGATTTCTGATTGCACATAAAATATATAATGTCGTAAAGTCATGAACTATTAGAAAAATTAGAAAATATTCTAGACTATGTCATACATTTTTAATTATTTGTCCACAGCTTAGCGGGCATGTCCCGAAGTGTGACGGTAGCGGTGGCGTATATAATGTCCGTTACGTCGCTGAACTGGCGTGAGGCGTTGAAAGTAGTGCGAGCAGGGCGCGCTGTCGCCAACCCTAACCTTGGTTTCCAACGCCAGCTACAAGACTTCGAGACCTACAAACTGGTAGAGGTACGTCACACTTGCGTTGTTTAAGCAATCTTTTCTCACAGCTTAGCGGGTATGTGATTCGGCGTGCCAGTGGCAGTGGCCTACATAATGTTAGTTGTGCAACTGAACTGGCAGATGGTAGGAGCGGGGTTTCAACGTCAGCTATAAGACTTCAAGACCTACAAGCTGGTAGGTATGTCACACTTGTGTAGTTCAAACTATTTTCTCGCTTCCGCAACCCCAAACAGACTGCACTGCTCTACGTATTCAAGGGCAGCGCATATAACACATTGCGCGACCTGGGGCCTTACCAGGACGTATTAACGCGATTCAGTTAAGGTTCCGTTTAGGCGCAGTTGTATGGAAGCAACTCAGTTTAGGTCGTCAACTGAATCGCGTTAAGACGTCATGGTAATGACCCCTGTAGTAATAGTCATATATATATGTATAATTTGCACGTGAGCGAGACGGGTTAGCCAACACTCGCAAAGCGTTGAATATATATGCTAGCGGGCCAAGCTAGCAACTAAGAGAATTGGCAGAAAAATATTTGTGTAGGGCTAACGGAATAAAAAAAACAAAACTAGAACTAGAGATAGCTTCGTATCTACACAACTTGTGAAATTATATATAAGTAACTTATCTTTGAAAGAAAAAATTGAAAGAAAATTGTTGATCCGAAAATATTATCCTTCCATCACGTCAACATTTACTCAAAACATACGTGATGTCTGCGAGAGCTTTACTCTCAATCGTTGGCTTTGCTCCGAAAACCGAATATTTTGTTACTTAAATATTTTACGTAGCATGTTGTCGTACCCCTGCTTACGAAGTTCACTTTCACTCTGGTAGGTACAAAGGCAATTTTTGTGAAAATTGTATTTCAGAGTTCGTTAAGTGTGACGTAAGAGCCGCAGGCGAGGGTTTATTATGTTCGCTTCATGCTCATCAACAAAGGAACCCTTTCGGTACATCGCTAATTTGATCGATATGGGTACGGCACGTCCGTTCTTGGACTAAGATCTCATTTTCGCTGTCGCTGAATCGAAGTCATTTTCTGAGACATCATTGAGATAAATTACAAAAGCATTTCAAATACTTTTTATAATAAGGAAAATAAAAAATAAAAATATCTAGGCTTACTATTGGATGACAAACTAAGTTGGAAATGTCACATACAAAAAACAAAAAATAAAATCAAAAATATCTGCACTAACAGGAGCACTAAGAAATTGTACCGGTTGTATACCGCACAAAGCTCGACTATTAATTTATAATTCACTGGTAAAGTCACATTTACAATACTTAATTGAGGTATGGGGCTGCGCAGCTAAAACTAATCTTAAAAATCTACAATCATCGCAAAATAAATTGATAAAATCTCTTTTCAAATACCCACAGCTCACAAGAACGAAATTACTTTACAAAAAAACAAAATTATTAAATCTGAAACAACTGTATACATACTGCACCTGCATGCTTGTCAACAAATTACTCACGCAGACTATACACTCGCAGCTAATATTAACCAAACGGATATTTAGGCACAACTTAAGAAACACAAACAAAATTAAATTATTTAGACACAGAACTGGGTATGGGAAAAAAACTGTTATATCAGAGGGCGCACAAATATATAATAACCTACCAAAATATTTAAAAGAACCGCAAACAGAAAGCATGTTTAAAACTAAGTTAAAAGAATATGTATATAATAATGTTTAAGTTAAGATGTGTTGGAATATTAAGTTACTTAATAATAATAATGATATGATCTCATGTAAGTGAACTGCATGTTCTTTTTGAGAAATAAATGTCTTTAAACCGAAAAGCGTGTGTAGGGATGTGTAGGGTGTGTAGATCTGAATCTTGTGTATTATTTATTAGTGATGCGATACTGATTACGATTATTGTTCGTAAATAGGACTCATAATCATAATGCGCGTAGGCAACGGCACAGGCCATTACTCCGTACAAACATGCTCGACTGCGTAGTTTTTAAAGCTTGACTTTTCAAAAACCAAGGTGGAAACAGTCGGAATTTTCGCGAGAAGATATCCAAAAACTTTTTTTCTAAAACAGCTATCATGAGCTACTAGGAAAAAAAGAGTCACGATTTATTTTCCATTTCGTTACCATTTTCTGGAACACGCAAAACGTTTAACAATTTGGAGACCTTGTTTTCTCGTAGTGTTTTTCTCCTAGATTAAAAGAGCTCGTTATTCTAAATAGGAAAAACATTAAATTTACCAACTTTAAAAATAAAAAAATATGGATCCTTTATCGCGAAAATGCCCTAGTAACTACATTTGTATGGAGACCCTGTCCCGTTGCCTCTTAATGCTTGAATATCAATGGATGCCTGTTGTTTTGATATTTTTTATATTAACTATTTTAAAGATCTTCAATCATACCATATTCACGTTCGAGTATCAAAAAGTAGACATTATTAATTAGGAGATACTTACCTAATTCGTATTTAGTTCTTAACCAGCAAATATCTCAAGACACAAGTTGCAAGAGCAAATTAATTAGACCAAATTCATTTCCTGCATCCGTAACTCAGTCTCCTCTTCGCACACTTAGTTTCTGAAAACAACGTTTGCGTTGCAGTAAACCTTTGAGGTCCTGAGGGAAATTGAGGTTAAGTCTACAATCTCTTCATTATGGAAACTTAATCAACTTAGCAAGGGTCGGGTGGATGGGCTTATCGACGAGACATTAAAGCGGTAGTGAATAATATTTTCCAGAAAACTTGGATAGCTTCGTATTTATCTTTACAATCAATTTCAGTAGGTACTCATTGAGGCATTGCAAAATAACAAATATCGAGCGTTGTAAAAATACGATACTTGCTATGGCTGGTGGATTTAATTCGGTCCGTCATACGCCCCCGCCCCGCCGGTCAGAACTATTGACGTTGGGCATCAAAGGGAATAAATAGTAACTGGCAGTAACCGATTACTCGTCATTATATTCGAAGTTGTGCAGGTGCAAATGTTAATAGTAGTCATGTTATGGTATGTTTCATGTACTTCTGTGAATGACGAATGAATTTGGTGAAATTTTGTTACTTCCTGGTGCTCCTTTGGTTAATTGTGCACTCACACGATTTATTAGAATATACCACACCATAACCTGCTAAAACTTAAACTATTATAAGTATAGTACATTACTGCAGACGCCGGGAAAGAAGGGCTTAACGGGTGAGTATGTATATACACGAGCCGAGCGTTAGCGAGGCCGGGTAACCATACGAAGCCGTTAAAGCCCTTTTCACGGCAAGGCATGTATAGTGCTTTTCTCAAACATGCAATGAAATAAATAAAAAAATCTCCAAAAATATGATAGTTTTATTTCTAGAAAAACTAAAAGTTGACTTGACGAATTAATATATCTAACACAAATATTGCTATTTAGTTCGTGGTGATTCCAACATGAATTTAGTCTATAACGATAAAACAGATGATCCATAAATATTTCATGATTTATAAATATGTCGCAATGTAAAATATACCAAAAACGAACAGCACTTGTTATTCTGTGACAATGAAAATTATAACCTCTTTACAAATTTTTGTAATTCCTACTTATCCTTAGATAGACAGACACAGTTCTCACTTAAACAAGAAACCCATTTAGTCTAAACTGTTATCGTAATATTAACTAAACACGCATGCATTTTGGGTAGCCATATGCCTTCCGACATCTCGTTTGTCATTTGCGCCGTCAATTAATTTAGAGCCCATTCAATTTTACTTTCGCATTTCGCACTTAATTCTGTTGGGGCTCAATGAATAGTCATTTCTGCTTCAAAACTCGACGACAACATTATTATAATAAATAACATATAAAAGAATCAAAGTTATTTAACTTAACCTCCAAAATTATTAAAAAACTACATAGGCGTTTTTTCACACGCGGTTTAAGTAGACGCTTTTACGTTTAAATTTATTTTAATATTTGGAATGTACCTATATTTGTGTGAGTAAATTTGCAATAACGTGTTGTTACTTATGTTCATGTCGATGTCCATTTTATATAAATAAAACTTCAAAATATCATTACTTATTTTTATTTTTAATAGGCACTGTGGCAGAATGTTATCATGAAACAAAACGGCACGGTTTGAGTAGACACTTTTACCGCTAATGTTTAAATTTATAATGTGTTATTTATTATGTTCATGTCACGGACTTGAACATATCTGGATGGAGCAATGCGACTGCAAAAGTGTGTCCACATGAGATAGTACTACGGTACCGTTGCATCTCTTTCTAATTAGGGTGACTATAAGTCATAAGTACGTGGGATATTAGGTTGGGAGCGGTTACGCGAACGATCTGGATCGACAATATATACTTAACGATAAAGACATTTTTTTAAGTCATCATATTCATCACGATCTAGTATCGTCGTCTTTATCGTATTTCCAGATCGTTAGAGAGCATCATATTGGGAGTGGTTAGGCGGACGATAATATGTAATGGTGCTTTTACATGCTCGGGCTCTCGGCCGAATGATTCGGCCCACCCTAGTACACGCTCATTCGAGACAGACTATATAGATTAAGTTTAAGCCAGACCATAGACAATTTAAGCTTTTTCAGGTAGTTTCAGTGAGCTAAACTGTGTTTTAAATAGCTTTGGTTATTGAAACCATTTAAAACACCTTTTAAATAGCTTCACCCGAAGTGAAATTATTTAAGACACCTTTTAACTCAACCAAACTACCTGAAAAAGTACTTAAATTGTCTCTGGTCTGGCTTAAGTTTTCTCTATATAGTCTGTCTCGAATCATCGTGTACTAACATGGCCGAAACATTCGGCCGAGAGCCCGAGCATGTAAACGCACGGTAAAAATCCAAGACCATTATTGGCCAATTTCCCCCGTACTCTATGGTTCCACCTGGACGGGCCATGGATCTTTACCTAATTATCGTCCGTCTAAAACGGGTATCGCATGGGGCAATCATCGGTTCCCTATTATCGACGGTAGGTTGCCCCTCCTACCTTCTCTCGATGCGCTAATTTCTCTTTTGTCTATTACACGGTGCGAGACTGATAATCGGGACACGATTATTGCCACGTGTAATACCCATTTAACCTGGAGGGTTACCATGAACCACTTCTTCTCTCTACCGCTCTTGTATGTTCGGGATGGTGCCTCCACATGCTCGGGCTCTCGGCCGAATGTTTCGAACGCGGGCGAATGCAACCTACTACACGCTCGTCCGAGAGCCTCGGGCGAGAAGCTCGAACGAGAGGCTATTTGAGCTTTGTCATGTAGTTTGGGTGAGTAAAAAGGTCTCTTAAAATGTCTTAAATAGCTTGGGTAGGGTGACAGTATTTACAAACAGTAATTAATAGGGATGATGACTAGGTTGAAAAACTATTATTCTAATTAGTCCGTCAGAAAGATTATCAAAAATTATTAGACACGTATTTTTTCCTTTTTTAAGATAACTAAAATTGACAAATATGAAGACTATGAAGAGCGTCAAAGTTCCGTGGTGGGGGCTGGTGACGTCACCTTAGAGTGTGACGTCACGCGAAACTTTAAAGCCCTGTATTTCCGTCATTTTTCATTTGATTAACAAAAGAAAAAATACGTATCGTACTTTTCAATAATCTAACAGACGGACAAATTAGATTTTTTTGTCGTCCAGCCTATTAGGACGGTACAATCGACATTTTTTGAACATGCCGCTGTCTCGGAGAGTCGCTCAGGTATTTTTTTTCCGATTGTTCTCATCTTGCTAACGGTGAGTACTAGCACAGACATAATCTCGTAGCCAGAATTATTCATACACTTAAGGAAGGAAGAATACGGTTTCGATTCGACAGACATTAAATTATAATAGCCTGATTTTCTCAATATTTATAGATAATATATGCAAAGTCCTACAAACTTTTCTTCCGGAAGTAGGTAAAAAGTAAAAAAACTAAACTCACTCGATTTTTTAAATTTACGGTTATTTGTCTTCTATCTGTTAAAAGGGAAACCGAAGAAAACTTATTCACGTTAAACCTTAACGGTTCTACGAATTGTAAGGATGATAAATGTGTCATTTTATTTCGTTAGAAACAAATTGTAATAGGTATAAACTGGTCTTGACCTATTTTAAACGGCTAAAAAAACATAAAACCATAAAAATCTTACAAGAAAAACGTTTGTACTTAACATGTGTGTACCTACATATTTGTGACGATTAGCATGTAACGATATTTTGTTGCCAACACAATACTAGATTTTCGATATATCCGTTACGTTAAAAAAACCGGCTATTATAAATTATTATTTCCCAAATAATCAAAAATGTTATACAAGCTGTCCATTCCAATTCAATGACTGGATTATTATTATACGGTCTTGTGGAATACGAAGAGTCGTAATACAAATACTTACCTGCGAATAATCTCGAAAATAATCGTGCCACGTTATATATTGGGGACGACCTAGGTATATACAGTACTATGTTTAAATATGTGTCTGTAATGTACCTACCGAAATATATTTCAGCAAGCATCTTTCTACGTCATACAAGTAAGTGAAACAATAAACATGCGAATAAAAATATTCAGAATATTTTACTCTTACTTTCCCTAACTAATAAGAATCCTGTAAAATCGACTCACAACGTGCCGACATCATAGTCACCCTACCGAGCTTGTTTTGTAATTTTATCGGAAAATGTACATAAAATTGTATAATTTTGGCTTACCTGTGAAACGATATTCCACCACCAAGATAGCTTTCACTCCGACAATCCTTTATGCAACACGTTTTGACCATTTTAGCTGATTTTCAAAATAATTTGTATAAATAATAAACGGCGCCATTTATGTTGGTATTTTGAAAGTTAAAAAGTCAAAGTTGGGGATACCAGTTAATATTCAAAAAGTTACTAATGTCTACCATATATATTAAAGTTGTTATACAAATTAATGTTTTTTTTTTGTTATTCACATCTTTGATTTAAATGGTTATTAATATGAAAATCACAATTGTTTACAATTTACTAAAAAGATAACAAAATCCTTATTTGTATATAGTACTAAAATAAAATAAGAAGATATTTATTTTTAGTAGTAAACTGTTATAAACACTCCCAAAATAGTATCTTATAAAAATTGGCAACATGTGCGAGTGGGACAAAGCACCACTTGGAAGTGGTCTCATGTGGACCGTTTTCTCTCGTTCATTTAGTATGGCGAAAAGCGAGATAGGACCGTCCCCTATATAGAAGTTCCTGGTTCATGTCCATATTGATTAAGTATCGATTTAATATATTCGAATATATAATTTATTGATTTTTTTTAATAGGCGTACTGGCATAACTGGCAGAATGTCATCCATCATCATGAAACTGTCGTAATGAAACTGTTATAATGGCTAAAAACCATGTTGCTGTGTCACACATTTATGTGGAATAAAATTAAAAAAAATTTACTTCCCGGCCTAGGCCTTCAATTTTGTATGAAATTTCATTACGTGTCTCTCCAGTTGCCCCGCCAGAAACGTGGTACTTTGAAGCCTATTATAACGAACGTTATAACAACGTTTCATTGCATGTTTGAGAAAAAAATATTATATTCAGTCCATTATTTTTCCACAGTACAAAGTTATGTGCTGTACAAGAAGAAATATTATTAACTTGGAATAACCTTAATATTTTCTTAACTAATTATTGTATTTCCATTGTAATAGAATATTGATACTCATTAATAAAACATGTATAAACAGGAAAGAAGACGGCTAAAAGAGCGCTACCCGTCCCTCGCTCTCGCCGATAGCGACCTCTCGGAGTGTAGAGTGATGCTGGACTCATACCAGACCATGCTGAGTCAACGCACCATCTGCGAGGGCAAGTGCTCCATGGGCCGTCAGTGTCCCACTGGTATGTAGCCGAGTCTCATATCATATAATATATAGACAAAGAGAAGACAAGCTCTACCCGCTAGTTAGCATTTTGGTGTAATTATACCAATTATATCAATTTTAGTGCAAGTAAATTCTTCGTGTATAATTCTATTTTTCGAATTAATCTTAGCAGAATGTCTTATCAATGTTAAGACAGTAAGACATCCGTCACCGACAAACTGTTCCTTTGTGTCAATCAGGCATTAAGTTAGACAAAACGTTCCCTTTAATCACAAACCCAAATTGATTTACTGATTTAAGTAGAATCCAAGGGAAACTTTGATTAAATAGGCGGTTGACTGAGTGCTAAGCATTCAATGTCATACAGACTTATATATATATATATTACATAGAAAGCCTGTTTAATATAGTCCGTATGACATTGAACGCTTTAGACGGGATATGAACACAAAGAACTAACGTTAAATGCAGATAGCAGCAGCTTAGCTTGGGGTCGTTTGTATGTAACATTCGCTATCATAGAAAGAAGTTTCATAGGAGTCTGTCGATTAGTCGGCCAATGGTAGTTGTTGCAAATTATTATCTTTGTCCGTTGCAGTAATAGGTTTATGATCTCTGTAAGTACTATATTTGTCGCACTTATTAACGGGTCTGCTTGTTACTGCAACGAAGTAGTCCTTATAGAATGAAAATGTCAATATTGACAAAAATGTATTAGGCAATCGTAGCATACAAGAATTTGTGGGATACATTATTAATATAAATAATATAGTACCTATATAAACGCTCGATGTTTAAGTTAAATAATCTCATTGTTAAAGTGTTTGAATGTATTAAACAAGTCACATGCGTGGTTCCAATTCAATGTCTGAGAAACTGTCAGGTGGCAATTACCTCCAACGAGCAGGACGTGCCAGACGAAAGCTAAATTGAATTCTAATGCTTCAGGTATTTTCGAGTGTAACTTAATTCGCATTTGTACAAAAGTTTATTAAGATAAAATCACGTTACGTTTTTTTAATGCAAAACTCAGTTAGGTATACAAAACTTGATAATGACATAAGTTCAATTGTGAACTTATTAATTAATCAGATTTCTTATATAAATAATCAGAATCTGTATTAGTTTTAATCGCGATCTGTTCTTCAAATTTTCCTTTTCATTGGTCCTTAGACATTGGAGTTTGATGAGTAAGCAACTGTTTACTTTGTATATTAATCCGGCCGCCTTCATTTGCTCAATTTAACGAGGTACCTAGAAGCATCTACTTCGCGTGGTAAAAGGCAGTTCTAACCCTCCAATAATATTGTTACTGCTGGTAGTCAATCTTATTGATCGATGTGCTTTGGCGAAATTATGGTAACAATAGTCGAATGGATATCAGGGTTTTATATAAAGACGTCCTTTTGATTTATGAAGGAATGTTGCTTACATTTTGGTGTTTTTATTGTTAAATTAATTAGGAACTAAAGCTAGGCCACACTGTTTGCGTATGCAGTCGCTCACTACATTCTACTCCTACAGAATCGCGACGTGTGCTTAAAAAAAATCTGCATGCGGTGACGCAAGCGGCGTGGTATGAACATCAATGTGCATTTTTATAATAATGTTGTTCTCATCGAAGGTTCCCTCTGCCACTCTAGGCGTCTGTAGAACGGGGTCAAAGCGCCAGTCACGGCCCCGGCGGGTGTCGACGGCGCCCGGCGACGCGCCGGGCCTCAAGCGATCTCCCTCCACTCTGTCCACCATGTCCACCACGTCCACGGCCTCGGGGTACAGGCCGAGGTCCTCGCCTGCGGGGTTGTTCAGCTACACTGGTGGTAAGTCAAGTATAAGTAGTAGTGTTGTTCTCATCGAAGGTTCCCTCTGCCACACTAGGTTAATGTTAAATACCACAGGGCATTCAGGCGTGACTTAAGCATAACTTACTTGCGGCTTTAAAGTAGAAGTTAAAATGAAACTGGTCTTTTAAACCTTCAACACTAAGTAATTTTGTTATTGTGTTTTGTCACTTTTTCTCAATATTTCTTTAGAAATATCGGAAAACGTGTCAATAGCGCAATTCAATAACATCGCAGTCAGTCATCATCGGAGCCATGTAGGAAGGTATGTCGTTGTACGAAACCTGCGTTCGGTAAGTTTTAGCAACATTCAACCGATGTCATCATTATCACCTACTTTGGGTCTACTGACTTAACTATACGGGCATAGAATATAGGTAGAGGTTGCATGCGATTTGTATCCATTTTCAAATTAATATCAGCTTGATTTAAATATTATTGATTAGACATTACCAACTGGCGAGCATTTCACACGCGCCAGTGTACAGATCGATTCAGAAAAGTTGGTGCGGAAAATGTGTGAAACTGTCATTCATTCTAGATATCGAATAAATATCATCAAAATCAAGTTTTGATTGTAAAAGTTTGATTTGATTTTTTGTAATAACTAATAAGAATACGGTTTGAGTAAGGCTATGGAGAATATTTTTTTACCTTTTCATCGTCACGTCAAAAGGTTATAAAGTACCACGATCACCAAGCAACAAATAAACATAGGAAAACTCATACTTGATATGAAGTCGTGGCATGTGGGGCAAGAAATGTACTGATCTGATTTAAAGTCAAAGACCGGGAAAAGGTCATGATCATCATTGAGCCATCGGGTGTGTGCAAAACTTACATGACACAAACCAGTCAACATAATACTAATACCTAAAAGTGTTTTAGAATGGTTTATCATTTGTTATTCTCGCCGCTAATCTCAAGGTCAAAGCTGGATTGATAAACATGTTTCTTACATTTATCATAACTTTGTAGGTATGTAAGATTACGCAATATACTTTCATTGCACAACCTTGAATTAAAAAAAAATTGGTTCTGAATACTTCGGTATACCTATTACCATTACGGTAGAGGCGATTAAGCGACCAATACAGCGTTACACAGTTTGGTCTATTACCAATATGTAAGATTGACATTTAATTATCATTTTGAACTGTAAACTCGAAAAAGTTAACCCTCTAACCGCAATAGACGTACAGTCACCTGCAATAGTATATGACGCTGTGAAGGCCGCAAAAATATGTGACACAGTCTTGTTTGTACCGCCATAAGAGCGTGTCACATATTTTTGCGGCCTTCACAGCGTCATATACTATTGCAGGTGACTGTAAATAAGCTAACGTCCACGGAAAGTTGTGCCTGGAAAAATTCTGTAATAAGTGACTTTGCGTTGGAGGGCTTGCCGGTCAAAGATTTCTTTGACTCGTAAATTAATACGTATCTTAGAACTATTTCGACAAAAAAGACAGAAGTACATGTAACACCCCTCTTTTTAGATCGGGGGTCAACACGAACTTGGGCATTCCGTGTAGATAAATTGGCGAGATATAGAATATTTAAAAGCAATGTTGGTGGACAGAAAACAATTTTCCCTTTTATACGCCTCGTCGACTCCATGTTTGCCCCCAGGTTGTGTAGTGGGAACTTGTTATCCCCGGTTTAACCAAAATATACCTTATGTCAATTCCATAAGAACTTGAATAATGGACGTGTCATAGATAGTGGAGTTTTATACTTACATTTTATATTTTTGTTGTAACCCTGCGACGCCATCTTTAAAAGTCGTGGCTAAAATAATCTCCCTGTAATGTTAAGATGTCGCCGTCCTATTTACGTACACACGCAAAGCCTTCGTAGCCCCTCTACGCCGTAGAGGTCTACGAACCTCGTAGCGAGACCAATTAAATAGCTGTGGCACGTAGTGAGCTATTTATCTTCTACGTAAATGAATTTATCATCTGAGGATGATCTATTATGAAGAAATTTGCAGTCTATCATAATTCATCTTAGTTTAATCGAGTAAGCGACAGCTCTGGAAAAGTAGTAACCAACCAAGCTAAAATATCATTTGGATCATTTTATCACAAAAATATTACATTTGTTCTTAGACTTCTCACGAGCTGCTCTTATTCTTAACAGAGGAATTAAGTAAGTATGATTGTTTTTTCTATCATTTCGCTTTGTATGACTGTGACGCAATGAAGAGTTAAAAAAATATTCAATTTTACTTACCCTACAACCTATAAATAAATAAAAAATATTCGGATTTATAAGGCCTCATTCGATCATTTTCACTTCAATTGTTGATCATGTCTTAAACAAAAATAGGTAGAATTTGTCGAAGGAATGTAAGAACATTTATTTTATTGCGTAACGAGGTCCTTGGCTATTGAACCCTTCGTTCGAATCTATATCGATGGCATAGAAAGGACAGATTAAGGAGATCGATGGCATAGAAAGGACAGATTAAGGAGTCAGTACCTATTCCCATTTAGGATTCAAACTCTGCCTTTGAATTCGGCGGCACATAATATAATAGATAAATATTTATTATTTTAGCGCAACTTGTACAGTGCCGTTCACACGTGACAGTAGTGAATGCGATACTACAATTTTGCATAATTCAATTAAATAATTAAGATGCTCTCTGATTTAGACTCTTGATAAGGCAACGACGGTCGCAAAAAGCCCTAAAAGGCCACCATCTTTTCGTATTTTTTCTCATTCAGATTTTTAGGACGCTCAAACGCACGATTTCTTTAAGTCTTGAAATAAGTTTTTATTTAAAGGTTTAAATGAAAGAAGATACAAAATGATGATACAATAGAAAATATTAGTACCTACCTAAGTAGGTACCTACCTATTTAGTAGCGTAACTTTTCAGCAAGTCAGCCATTACTGGAATTATATTGAAAATTGTAATTACCTACTCACATGTAGGTTATTACAATTTACTTTTATTTACTATACGGAGTTAAGATTTCTTAGTAGGTAGGTATCTTCTTGCGCAACTGGACAATTCGCACTGTAACGATATTCTTTTGTCACGCGCGAGCATTCTAGAACAACTTAGAGCGAAAGAGACCGATTGTGTGCTCGTGACAAACGAATATCAAGGATAGGACGTGGTTCGCTGTACCGAGGAGGATACTTTAAATTCGCATATCTTGGCAACTTTATTTTCTTTTGGCGACTGCGCTCTTCAAGGATTCTTTTGAGCACAAGAGTAGTTTTATGTCGTGTATCTAAGCACGATTCAATAAAATGAGAAGAAAACGTGATGTGACTATTGGGTCGCTGCATTTGATGAAATATTGTTACCCCTGCATGAGACTGAGAATAAGCGAGGTTAGTGTTGTAAGTTTTACGGGTGTCTGTCGAGTTTGTTGTGTGTTTTTGTCTGTTACATCGTAACCCCTAAATCATTTTACCTTTTTAAGTGTGGATTATTTTCATTAGAAAGTCGATACTGTACTTTAAAAATATCTCTAAATGCTGCAAATATAATTCTGTCATAGGTTTTTGCGTTTTTTTTTTCAAAAAAAAAACCCGAAAACTTAATTTTTAGATCCGGACTTGCTTGGGCTTATTTGAATCAGAATCACGAGCTGGTTCGATCCTGATAATAAAAAATAATGTCCCAAAATTTCCATACAAAATTTAAGTTTATATTACGTCACGCTCATAGTAAGTTCATACAAAAATGTGACGTAATGAATATTTTTTTTTGGGGACACATTTTTTATTTTCAGGATCTAATCAGCTGGTGATTGTGATTCAAGTGAGCTCAGGCAATTCCGAATCAGCTAGACGCAAGTAGTCAAGTAGACGAATCAGCTTTTTGGAAAACGCTCTTTTAATGATTTAATTGGCGTTATTTTAAATTAAAAATCTCATGTTTCAGCAACATCACGTCCAACCCGTTCCGCATCCGGCATCAGTATAACGCGAGTAACAGACCCCATAGGCGGCGGCACGACAATGGCAGTTGGCGGCAACGAGTATTCGCGCCGGCGAGCCGCCTCCGCTCCTGCCACCCCCGCACTGTCACCTGCCTCGTCCCCGCCTGGATCACCACATCGTGGTCATCAGAGGTGAGACCTCATAAAACATTTGTCAAGCGCCATCAGAAGATTTACGATCTACTAGGACTGAGTTTTAATAAACCATAACTTGATTCTTCCAAATCTGGACTTGCTTGGGCTCATTCGAATCAGAATCACGAGCTGATTTGATCCCGATAAAAAATGGCATTTCCATTACGTCACGTTTTTGTATGAAGTTACTATGAGCGTGGCGTAATGGAAACTTAAATTGTATTAAGGGAATTTTTGTTTAACGGACCACGGTCGGTCGGAGGGAGCGACATTATTACTCAATGGCTGGCAAAGTAACTAGAACTCCTACTATCGCGTCCATTTTCGGATAGACCGCCACCGTATACCAAAACCAAAATTGCTACTCACGCCACGGTTCCAAAACCACGGTGAGCGACGTAAGTTCTTTCTTAGATGTGTACGCGACGCGTTTCTAATCGCTTTATCTTACTGAGAGTTTTAATTTTAACATTAATTGGACATGCTATCAGTCTTGCTGTATTTTACACTAAATACTAATATAGGTTTAATTTATGTCTGTCCCATCACGGAAAAATCGTGTTCCGGACCTTTAGGAGGCATATGCGGAACCGGAGCTAACACGCCTTTCGACAATTCAATGAAATGTAAGGGGTAGGTACCTACACCGACCGGATGTTGCACCTGCCCGATTCATAGGACGCACGCAGAGGCATCACCCGCCAGGGTGTAAAGACTATTGAGAGTTAATGGGATCTACAATACACTGGGCTATTATGTGAAAGTGATGGACTAACTACTGGGTTATGGAGTATAAGCCCGGGTGCCTGTCTAATAAATGATTTTATTTATTTATTTATTATGAAACAAACAGTCTTACAAAAATATTTTCACAAATTATTTTCTTATGATTACGATCAGATGCTTAATACTAATATCAAGACCATAATAATATTTTGCAAATTGGAATACGGCCTCCAGAACTCGCCCCCAAACCAATTTACTAGCTCACTAACTAAACTAATGTGATAGTTAATTACGATATTGATTGCCGAGACCGATACTATCCCCGATCACTGTCACGTACTCGTATCACGTGTCATGTATCACGATCGATGAATTACTATTTGACTGGCTTAACCAACTATAACTAAAATCAATAGAACACACTTCAGACTTTTACATTATATGGGTTACAAAATGGAGGAGATGGGGGAACTTCAAAAGGTTTTATATTTAAAGTGTCTTTTGAAGTTAAGTAAATAGCCATTACTGTGCTACTTTTTAGACCGCGTCCTATATGTGGGCGATGTTCTCGCTAACGTGAAGCGACGCGGTCGGCGCGGTTTTCGCACGGCGCGGCGGCTGTGTCCTACGTGGGCGGTCAGCTAGCGAACGCGAAGCGAAGCGGTGGAGTCGGAAGAATCAAACCTTTGATAACTGTGGAAGTGTCCTACGTGAGCGATTGCTTCGAGAAAGCGAAGCGGCGCGGCGCGGTGCGGTTGCGGCGCGGCTGTCACACGTTTGTCATGAACGTCATGGTCGCAATGGGCGGCAAGCAATCTATCTTCTATATATTATTATTAATAATTCCGTGCAGAGGTACTGAAGACCCGAAAAAAACGTAAAAAAATAAGAGTTTTGAGTTATCTTATATGAGAAAAATTCGGATTGTCATTTATAGTTAAACTAGCTGGTGCCCGCGACTTCGTCTGCAACACACAACATCTTTATAAATTGTAACCTATATAATGTGTTATTGTGATGTATAGCGCTATATTATTGTAAAGTTACATTAAAATCCATTCAGTAGTTTTTACGTGAAAGAATAACAAACATCCATACTTACAAACTTTTGCGTTTATAATATTAATAGGATGTATCCGTAAATTCGTCTAACTATAAATTAGGTAGTATTTTCATGCACGCAAAATTTTCAAGCGCCTACTATTGTTCTGTGGACCAACTGTGAATAAATATTTTATGGAAACGATTTTTTCCTTACGGGCCCTCAAATTAAAAAAAAAATAGATAAAAAAATATCGTACACGAAAGTTTGTGATCATTATTTATCTCTGAATTCATTAATTTCAATACATTCGATTATATATTTAAATACATATGTAGATATCATCGTTTTACAATTTTTCAAGTGTCGAAGTCGAGTCGATTATTCCTTTTATTTAATCACCTCGTTTATCAGATAATTATCATGTCCACATTTTTTTGTTGTTGTCTAATTAATTTATTTCCTTCGTCACAGAAAGAACTGCGCTTGGGTAATACCCACGGTGAACTGGGACCCTGACTCCATGTGATCTTGCACTCCTGACTATGCACGCTTCATCACAAGGTTATTCATATCCATTTTTATTACAACTGGTTTTTTTCTCAAGAACGCCTGCTATCCTATCTGGACGGTAAAATCCAATAATGTTCACTTGCAACACCCGGGGCTAGCCAGATAACCCGGAGTTAGGCGTTTTGTATGCAAATTGACAGCTCAACTCTGGGTTAGCGGCTAACCCTGGTTGGTGCATGTGGCCCTTAAGTGACCCTTGTTCGTAAAATTCAAACTATTCTAATCGGAGCAGCCAAGGTGGTCACAAGTGTCTGAACACGCCTCTATTATCAAGGTGTGATTGTTCAAATATTTTGATTTGACTTAACGTAAAATGATCTCGACTTACCGGGCTTTACCTCCAATCCCTTATCTGCCATTTTGAAACTAAATATAAACTTATCTTTAAGGTAAGAGTTGTTTTCGGAGTAGCTCTTTTTGCAAACAGATTATGTGACCAAGTCGGGCGATCTTCTATTTGCCTCTTTGTCGCTCAAATGTGCAAGAGCGATAGAGAGGCAGATAACGAAATTTCGATCGCCGATATTCCGGATGAGGCCTGCAGTGGCTATTCGTCGCGTTTCTCTATAAATCAGTTATTGTAGAATCTGACGAAATAGCTACCTTTACACGTAGAGAATAAGGATCAGTTTTGAAATGAGAAAACGTTGAGTAAGTAACCAGTCCATTTTCTTTTGTTTCGCACTGCTAAGCATTCAGCGTGGACTTGACACATTTAAGACATTGTCTGAGCGAGCCTGCGATATATCCTTATCTCGTTGAATATCAAGATTGCTATTCAAAGTGGCAGATCATTCGCCTAGAGAGAACCAATATAAGTGTAACTTTGGAATTGATTAACATCTGCTCTTATCGCTTCCGCAGCAGAAGATCTCAAACGCCGTAAGTATGCAGCCCTCGGCAGCAGCCACTTATTTGAGGCGTTTGGGGTCGAAACGTTGGGGCCGTGGGGGCCGAGCGCGCGTCGCATCTTTAAAGAATTAGCGACACGCCTCATCGATACCACGGGTGACCAGAGGGCTGGCCAATACTTCGCTGAGCGTGTAAGCATTGCCATACAACGTGGCAATGCGGCCAGCCTTTTGGGCACGCTACCCATTGGCAGCGATCTGGAGGGCATTTTTTATTTATAGATAGTTTTAGGATTTTATTTTTACTGTATATATTAAATTTTTGTATTAGTTTATTTTATTGTAACTTTCGTTTAGTTTCTTGCTCTTACTTGGGGATAACATAAATTATTAGCTTTATTTCGTCAAGTCTTACAGTTCTCAAGGTCAGGAGTATATTCAAGAAGTAAGCTAGTTTAAAAACGCAGTTTATATTCAAAAGTTATAGTTATTAAGTATACCTACTTAGTAGGTACAGTCACCTGCAATAGTATATGACGCTGTGAAGGCCGCAAAAATATGTGACACAGTCTTGTTTGTACCGCCATAAGAGCGTGTCACATATTTTTGCGGCCTTCACAGCGTCATATACTATTGCAGGTGACTGTACAAATAGTTACCTTTAACTGAGCAACGGTATATTGCAATAGGGAATTCATATACCTTTATTAATTTTATTTATTCATGACCATGGTTACAAGTCCTTCAGTCGAAACCATAAATTTCATATAGGTACTTAGTTAGCAGTGTTGCCGGTGGTACCTATTAGTATGCTTATGCTAAAGAAACAAAATGATTCACCGCTAAGTGTATTTCGTAGCGCTACGCCGTAGCCGATAACATTCATTTTCCGCTTTGTAGCGAAAATGTCGCGTAGGGTTGACACCAACGTGTTGTGATTAGCGCTGGGTTAAATGCCTCCTTAGGCACTTAAGAATTCGCGCTTAGTATTTTTTATTAGTGCTCCTGGTCGTGACCGTGTTTCGTGAACCCGTAGCCGAATCTCCGTTGCTGTGTTACTCGGCAACGGAGATGCGCTCCGTTTGCTCCGTGTGATTCGGCTACGTGTAATTAAGATACGTAGCTACGTGTACACGGAGATACGTATCTTATTTATACGTAGATCGGATCCAGTCGTGACCGTGACGTTAAATGTAGATTTTATGCGTGTTATTAAACCCCCGAATGTAATGCAAGGGGCGAGTTTTTAATTTCAGTTTCCATACTTTTGCATTTTAAATAAAAATTTAAGAGATCAAAAATAATTAGATGCAAATATTATGTTGGAGGCAAAAATAATAGACCAGTACAAATTGTAAAAGATGTGTATTAAAAGAAGCCGAGCGGAGCCGAAGCCGAGATTCGCGGGAACGTAGCCGAATCCAGAAACGGATACGTATATATCTTTGACGTGACCGTGTAGTACGGGATCTTAGCACCGCCGGTGCTAAGGCTACGTAGCTACGGTTCCGCGTGTAACACGTATATCACAAGCCCTAATTTTTATGTGACTGTTACTTTATTCTTCAACAATCGAAGTTCATTTAAAACTTTCGCGATTTAAACACATATTTAAACATAATAATTAAACGGGTCTAACGCGAATCAGTGAAACCTGTGTCGAAACGTCGGTAAATAAGGTAAACAAATTAATTCGCGTTAGACCCGTTTAATTATTATGTTTAAATCGAAGTTCACACTTATAATGGTTAACTTAAACCTCAGCGCTCCACGCACAATGGGATTAACATCTATGGGCGGACATTTCCCGGGTCCTGTAGAATGATAACTAGGAAATGCTGGCTTTGCAGACGATTCAGACTTCCTTCACCCAAGGTCGCTGGTTTTTTTGTGTTTATTGTTAGGAATTATTTTACACAAGGTCGCCGCTAGCCTCTTGTGTTTATTGCACAGACTACACAGACACCGCATTATGAACCGCTTACAAACATAACGAGTTCACCTCACATATACAGTATTTTACTTGTAAAAATCAATGTGTGACCGCGAGTTGTCTTACATGCGCCGTCTAGAGGTTGAGGTGGTCTGTGGTTTATTGTAAGGATCTGTTTGCTTATTTTACTGCTGAGATTGATAATATTTCAACAAGGTTTGATTCAAGCGTAATACTCTTGAATCTTCAGTTTATTTGTCTTACATTTATTTTATTTGCATTTCAATTGAGTGCTTAGAGAAACAGTCTGGTGTAGTTACGTAAGTATAATGTTTAGTTTGGAGTCAACGTTTATTTAGTTAAATTAGGTACGAGTTAAATCTTATGGCGTTATTCATGAACGCACATCAAACACATTTTAGCCAAAACATTTTTTGTCCCTTTTTGTCAATTTGACATTTGTTAGAAAGGGTTAACTTTATATGAATAAGAGAGCAAGTCCTTAATTTTAAATTCATTGCCAACACATCATACCGAGAATTAACATTAATTTTGCATATAAATCTAAATATCAAATATATTAAACGATACTATAGTTAGGACCATAATATTGTGTCTCGCTTTTACATGCTCGAACTAACCTCAACCAGTATCAAAAAAGTGCGTTAAGCAGGTTGAATTTCAGTATTTTACCAATCTTTCAGGCATCCATATTGTTACCGACTGCTTTAATTATAATAAAATTCGTCTAAGATTGTGAACCATTTGCAAAGCGGTCAACGTTTGCTACCTACTACACTACTCATGCGAGCAAATACTCTCGCTAATGATTAACGGCACGTAAGCCTGTTCTAAACGCACCTTTGGGTAAAGCGTTAACCGTTACCGCGAAGTGGTAACACCAGCCAAGACTACAAGGACGTGGAGGCGTTGGTCACACGAAGAAGGAAGGGACGGAAAGACTTGTCGAGTTTACTCTAATTCAGATCGTCGGTCAGAGGCGTATAATACGGTATACGGTGGTTTAACGACCTCCGTCCGAACTTCTCCACTCCGAGATAGAACGTGTATCGGAGTATTCTCGTGCATTCTCTCCATCATATGCCACTTCGTGCATGCCGAGTTGTGCATGCATAACTGACCCTCCTGACTGAAAAACCAGTGGGTAAAAACCTTTGAGTAAAATAAAAATGAGGATATACAATATATGTCTGTCAACAGGTCGCGCGCGGTACAGCGGTGCTCATAGCACGCGGCCCGGGGCCCGCCGAAGTCCCCGCTGCGCCAGGCCTCCCTGGCCCCGAGTTACTACCACAAGGACTGCCCGCCGGCCCGACAGCGCGCCGACAGTTTCCAGGCTAACTACGTGAACTAACGAAGGGAAGTTTGATGGACTGTCAACGTGTGCTCGAGCGCTTATCTACGGGTGCATTTAGAGAATGCAACGGTTAACCGATTTTGTATAAAAAACCGCGCATTCGTTTAAAAACCCAGTATTTCTCATACACAAAATAACCGGTTGCATTCCCTAAGTGCATTTGAGACGCACGCGTCAGATCTGGACCTACCTTAACATGTCCCAACGTTAAAAGAAATGCTGCTAGCCGTGACGCGGAGATTCCGAATTTATTGACGTTTGTCTTCGAATCTTCGTAGCACAGCATTCGTGATTAATTAAAAAGTTAGTGTGAAAATGTACGAGAGGACAGCAGAGACTTAAAGATTAGAAGAATTAGCACTCGGCTGATTCTTGACTAAAAACACTATCTTGGGAAACTGAATTTTGCTCGTAAATATAGGGGAAACCTACTTCATTAAGTAAAAATCTGTTTTTTGGACTGACTTCAGAAAACAGTTTTTTTCTTCTCTTAGACGCGTCTCTTTGCTGATACGAGTTTTGTATCGCAACCATTGTGCTAAACGCTTAAAGACATGACAAAACCATTAGTTGGTGAGGACTTGATGCAAAATAGTCCTTTTGGGCCACGAATTTGCCTTAGTGATGCGAATGTTCAAGTCTTGTGATTACCGCTTGTCAACGAAACCTGCTAAATATTGCTAATTGTAAGCTGTCGTCTTGTAAATTCTAATTAAGTAATTTATGCTAATTATCTAAAGCACTAGAGGGCGTAGTTTTACGGTGACTTTGTGTTAAATTTCATGTTTATCCCAAGTACAGTCAGCCACACAGCTAACAATACATCCAAAGTGCCAAAAATATGTATACAGGACTTTATTGTCTGAGCATTAAGGTCGTGTATACATATTTTTGGCACTTTGGGTGTATTGTTAGCTGTGTGGCTGACTGAACCTACTAATTTTGTATTGAGTGCTACTATTTAATTCTGGAACAGCACATGTGGATTTCGAGAATGAAAGCTGTCATACTTTTATTTGAATTTAAAAAGCAAACGCACATATTACCTTAATTTTAATAAAACGTAATATAAGACTTATCAATAATTTCAAAGGTTGAAGTCGCGACAGGTAACAAGAATTGTCTGGACTACGAAGTGCTACGCCGTAGCATGTAACATGTCTGTTATGTAATGGCTACGTATGGACGTAGCGACAAATTTAGCACATATTTCAGTGCACACTCGTTCTACGAGCGTAGTCGATAACACGTGGATAATATGCGTATGCGTGGATGCACGAAAAGCGTTTACGAAGAGAGAACCCGACATCGGGTCCTTGTCACTGAATGTGTTAATATTAACCATATAGGGCCATACTCGTATGTACTGTAAATCGTCGTACGATACATGTGCGAATAAGTATTTCGTAACTCGTGTCGATTTAAAACACTCTCGGTCGTGTTTTATTCTGTCGACACTCATTGCGAATTTTCTCCTATAGACACTTGTATCGTAATGTTGGATATTATGCTAAAACTCGGCAATAAAATTCGCTGCCGCCGAAGACCCGAACGGCATTTTTGTTTTACGATACGGCGCGTGGTACGCAAACTCGCCTTTAGTCCAATAGCTAATAAGTCCAATTTAAAATGGATGTATAATGTGATCGAAATAAGTTTGATAATTTAACATTACAGTCGAGCGAACGAAATAAATTATACTTATAAATATTTGATAAATTGTGCTATTTTAAGGAAATGCTCTGGCTGGTTCAGACTTATGGATACGAGTGATTATTCTAAAGTTTATTAAACTGTAGCTGTAGTTTATACTTATTTGTATGAATTGTATATTGTAGATAGCGTGTCATTCAATTTCATGCGCTTTTGAATCTTAACGTTCTAATATTGTTTAAAGTCCTTTTTCAAACAAATTTCGCACCTTTTTGAACTAAGTAGGTACCTAAATACTATCTAGAGTTACCGCAAAGCTAAAGCTAGACAATTATGAGTCTCAGGACAAAACGAATTTTAGTAGCAATTTTAAAAATAACACTTACTATGCCTTAATCATTTGGCTGTACGAACTTTTGAGCGATACTGGCGCTGCTGTCAAGCATCATTCTTAAATCAGGACTCAAACTGAGCATTGAAAAAGCTTCAATCCTGACTCTTGGACGATCTAGCCAACCGGACCGGTGTTTATCTTAAACACATCTGATATACTAAGCTAGCTATTTGTACGTTACGTACAAATAGTCATTCAAAAATAGGCAGTTGATTTTGTAAAGAAAATAACAGACAATACTAGTCCGGTGGGTAAAGTGGTCTAAGTGGAGCCTGTCTATAAAATTAAAACTTGATACACGAAATGTAACTATTTGATGACATCAGTTTTGAATTTACATTTGGCAATTTTAGTGGACAGCATAGGCACAAATCCATATAAGGTAAATCGCCAGTAACTGGTCGCCCTCCAATAATTGGCCGCCTCGTACAAAAATAAATTATATTTATAGGTCAATCGAATTCATTTTTGTATAAGGTGGCCAGTTACTAAAGGGTGACCAGTTACTGGCGATTTACCCTACCTATCGATTTGGGTATGCTGCTTTATCCTGATGGTAAAACATGACAAAATTTATGTGTTGTAGAATTAATATAATGGTGCTCCCGCACTAGTATTATAATGTTGCGTATACATATAACAGTTACATTTGTTTCTCTAATATGCTAATGTTATGCTATGTCATATCGTGTTATATAACATTATAAAAATATAGTGCGGGAGCACTATTAGGATTGAGTCCCGAGAAGTTTAACATTATGCCACAGCACGCGCTATCCTTTTAAAACCTGCGATATTTTTTTGTTCCTGAATTTGGAATCCTTAGTTACTTCATAAAGGTTCAAAATTTATTGCAGAATATGTTCAAAAATTTGTACACGGGGACTAAGGAGGCTATAATCGATTTGCAATACACAACAGCCACTTGGACATACCCAATCCCCTTTAATGTATTGTCATCCATTTGTAGTGTATCTAAAATGTATCATTGCTCAAATTTGTAAACCCAATCCGGTCCTCTAGCACATTTTAGTATAATTTAGCAAATGCGCGCTTACTCGCACATTGTAACTAGTTTTAAGTACCTACTCTCTCCTTAATATACTAACAACTGAAATTCTAGTTTAAGAATTATCGCGTGTCACGAAACAACTAATAAGCTTATATTTTATATAGTGTTGTGAATGAGGTACGGCGTGTAAAGAAATTGTACTTAAGTACCTACATTCTCATTTTGCGGGATAATATTGAGTATGTGCAGAGCTTTGCATTTTCAAATTCTTAATGTTTGTTCCTTTAGGAAAATGATAACGACCAGATTAGAAAAAAATGGGGAACATCTTCCGAACTTTGAGAGAGGTACCTACTCGGCGGGGCCCCAACTAAGTTCTGTACAATAGGTCCTTGTATGGCAGGCTGCTAAAGTTGCATATCGTCGGGGATAGTGCAATACCGCGTAACTAACAAATGTAATAGAGTACAATAATCTTGTCAGTTATTTGAATATTGAACTCTATGGACTTTGTTAGTTACGCGGTATTGCACTATCCCCGGCGATATCTACCCTCACTGTGAATTCAATAATAATCTGGATATACAATTCTAATAGTACAGTACCTATAGTTCGATCACGCTAAGTTTTCACGTCATGTGTTGCTTCCATTGTTTGCATGGAATATTATTTTGCCTGAATTAAACGAACATGGACTCGAAACTAAGATGGATTCTCCCTACATTTGAAATTTCTTATCTGATCTTAAAAAATAATAGGTGTGACACGCGAAATCCCGTCACTCACTGCTTATGTGAAGATTATTATCGTTTTAATAAACTAAACATGACTCCGTCACTCAAACCCTTTGGTAAACGGTCTATGCAATCCTAATTCTATTTTTAATACCATAAAACTCCCCAAACTGTAGCTATAAGTATAAAGCTCTCGTGAGACTCGAACATATTGTGTAATATTTAAGACGGGTCACTCACTTAATTAAGTCGATTTCCCCTCGACATATTTCGATCTTTACTTTACGATGGTCGCTCCTGATCTTCGTAAAGATCGAAACATGTCCAGCGAAAATCGACTTTATTGCATGAGTGACCCGTTTTAAATATCATCTAATCCCACATACCTACAAGTAGGTAGTCAATATATATGTAGGTACCTACTTGAATGTTAGTTATCCGTTACCGTATGTAAATTTTTACATGATGTGCGATTTAAATTAAACACCTTTAGGCTGCGTTTTACCAAATTTTTATTCCGAGAATAACGCTTACTCTCAGATAGTAACGTCAAATTACTATGGGATTTTGACATTAGTATCCAAGAGTAAGCGTTACTCTTGGTTAAATAGTTTGGTCAAATCCAGCCTTAGTTTGGTAAGAGAATAGGTATTTATAAAAATGATACGTTTTTTAAACCATACTTTGATGATTACTTTTGGGGAGTTTTAAGTCGGAGGTGGATTAGTTTAAATGCAGTGAGTGGGCGACTTAACTATGTTGTGAATTTTTGCATATCTCTTTCTCTCTCTCTCGCTAGGGCTTAGCCTGATTAGGAATTGTGATTTAGATGCCTTTAGCACGGTGGCATTAGGTGACTAGCTTTTAATAATTTTACTAATATAAAGAAATGCTGCCACTGTAGCTTTGTTACAAATTTGTGTACCTGTCGTGTTTTTGTATTAGTTTAAGAGGAAACTCGATTTCTGTTTTGTTAATATTCTGAACGCCAGAACTACCTCTCTCCGTAGAATAATTTCATGGACAGATAAGATCCATAGCCATAGAGACTATGCGAGGATACGTACCTAATTTCCATACCGTTTTGCTTACTTTACGTTTAATTAAAATACTGTATAGGTACCTAAATACTGTATTTAATCTATGAAAATATACTCGCTTGTTTTTACCCAACAACCGAAAGAAGGGAGGGTTATTCATTTGAAGTTTAAACAGTATGACTGCTGGGGTAGTTCTAGCTTTTATGTTTAATTCGCGGCAACTTAATAAATAGTGTATTTTTCAATCTCTTCTATGTAGGTACCGTAAAACCTGTCTACTTTACCGGGGACATTAATAAGTTCTTGTATAACCTACTTTTCGAGTTAATTTTAAGTGCCACCACTTAAAACTAACTCGAACTAAGACATCCACTATATAGTCTGACAAGCAAACGAACGCAGTAACAGTAGGTTAGAGAGCATACTGTCGTCTTCTTCTTACGCTAGTATTACCACCCCGAAAAAGGGATGGATATGTTACCTTTGTCTTACCCTACTGTTGTCAGACTATAGATGACCCTGAGTAAATTAAACAGACTGGAAAAAAGTGGCCGTCAAAGGTATTGAAGACCTGTGTTATCCTACCTCGATCATCATAACTGACAATATTTTATGAACATTTTAAGAGCACTATATTTTGTCAGGTAGTTGAAGTATTATGCCGAACATCAAATAGATCCGTATTTTTACAATCTTAGATGTATGGAACCCGTAGGAATGTAAACAGAGTCTTGGTTCATATTTACACCTGATTGATAACGATTATATGAGAGTTGATATTTATCGAACACACATTGTACTGTTGGAGATCTCAGTTTTGAAACATATTTTTATACCTGTGTTACCATATGCACTTAAATTGTGACTCTTTGTTGAAGTTTGAATAATTTTAAAATCGAAAGCAATAATGTATGATAACGCCATGCCTGCAGACAACATGGTGATTGTAACTGTATATTTTTAATAAAAAAGATTATAGAAAACTGTTTCTTTTCATTTAAAACACAACTGGCCATTTTCAATATCCCTCAAATGATTGACTTGTTCAACTTCATTTGAAGACATTTTGACCTCCAGCCGACCACTCCCCACCATACAACAAAAATCCAAGAGAAATTTGAATCTACTGTTTAAGATTCAATTTCATTTGTTTAAAAATCGAACGATACAAAACGAATGTAATTATATTCTAATTGGACGGAGTTTAAACTTCATTGAAATGGAGACCGTTTTATAGGTCTCTGGGTGGCTAGAGGTTAAGGTTATTTTCCTTGCTGAGATATTATGTTGAGTCGTATTTTTAGTTGTCTCGCATGGCAAATAATTTAATGGTAAAATAATTTACGTTTCAGTATAAAACTTTTGAAGAGGGTAGGTATATCTGTAAAATAAAACACATTTCATAATATATCAATATTGTTATGTAGATATTTACTTATATTAAAACTTGGAGCTAAAACATTTTAATTTATATATCTAACATTATCTGTTAAAATTTCATTCAACAATGATTCACAAAACTCTATGAACTGTCTCGTATCTGCACCTTCAATACTATTTCAGTTACAAAAATAATTTGAATTTGTATCCGGAATGAAGGAAGCATTCTTACATCTAGATTACATTGGCCTATCAATAGCCTCCATTCCATTCAATAACTTATGAACCAATCAATGAAGGAGTTCACATACATCAATAATTCCCCAAAAGTTGCAAAAGTTTAATTTACCTATCCATAAGTTAAGTAAGACTTTTGGATACAGCGCAACTACTTTAGGGCTAGAGAGGTTTTTGGATTTTACATTAATATTTCTCCTCTTTGATTGGGGTAAATGGTTCCTATTCACAAAAAAGTTGACGTCGACCTACTTAACTTTAATTGACAACCATAAATTACAAAAAATAAGCGTCACTACTTTTTTATAAAAATCTAACAACTCATAACAAATGCGGGGTACTGGTCAATTCACACCGGTTGCTTATGCTGCACGATTCCGACTGCAGCAGAGATTGCTACATACGCATGCGGTGTGTGTAGGCCTTAAGGTAAAATGGCGAAGGCGTTGCTCGATGTAGAAATTAAATTATAGCAAATATTTACAGGTGGTATAGCCTAGCTGGCAAGAATAAAGCTTGTAAAATCTAAAAAGAAAAGTTGAGAACAATACATAGTGCCTGTTCTACAGAACACATTTTTTTGGATTTAACAAAATCGTTACACATATAGACTGGCAAGTGGCAACCTCCATCGGCAGTAGATAACACTATACTTAACAATTTTTACGGTTTCGAGCTATACTTAACTATCTGTATGTCTCACTATTTATAATGTTTGAACGTAAACAGAACAGTATGATTTCTTCCAGTGACAAAAACCTTTTGCACTCATTTTGCATATCAAATAACGATAAATTTCGATTTGATTTTCGAATGCGTCGCGGTTGTACCACGAAGGGGAAGAAGAATTACATTATTTTTGCTTCCAAATTATTATCGGGTTTTTGGCGTAGAACAGGCATTAAAGTACTTTTTTTCTTTTTGAATCGATGTTGAGTTACCTAATCTAGAGTACAATTATATTTGGTCTAAATAAATTATAAAATACGCATAATTGCAATCTAAGGTTAACATTGACAACTAAAGTATTAAGTAACATTAACTTAAAGCACACTTATATGTTTAATTGTAGGTAAATACTACAACAAATAAAAAGGAGAGAAGGTGCAAAAGTTAAAAAATAAATAAATATAGGTATATTAATAAGATTTAAGGTAATCAAAATGCTATTGATACTCAAAAATACAAAAGTAAATGAGTTAATACTTTCTTAATTATACATATTTTCTAACGTGTCTGTAGGTACAGCAATCCATTTATAGTATCAAACTAAATAATTAAACTTATAATAGGTAGGTAGGTAATGGATTTAAAGTATAGGTATTTATATATTTAAAAAAACTATTGTAGTTTTGTAACTTGTTGGCTTGGTGGTCGATATAATAAATATGGCTGTTTTTGACTAAAGGTCAATAAGTAAATAATTATTTCCTACCTATTTCCTAAAGTCTACACAATGTATACACCAACATATACGTAATATACTTAAACATGTGAGACATATGTGTTGTAGTTTTTTTTTTATTATTATCGATTTGTGTTAAATTCTTTGATAAAAAAAGAAGTTATTGTCATGGAAAGCAAATCTCAATTTGTAAGCTTCGTAACATCAGTGCGAAAGAAAATGTGAATTATCTACATACTTACATGACTGCTTCTTTGTTTTTTAAATATATTTAGGAACTCGGAAACAGTGATACGGTATAGTCGAGCAAATAACCAAAGACTAGTGAATAGTAAAGACCGTTCATCATCATTTAAAGTTACGCCCTTCGTTTTAAACTTATTTTATGACTGCTGAAAGGGCTAGGGCCGTATAGAAAACTTCTATACTGACTTTTTGCCCTTACCTATTGCGTGTAATTTTCTTGCCCAACCCAAACTCAACTTTATATAAAGGTTATCATTCACTTGTTTCTTGTTTCATTTTATTTGCTCGCCTTTAACCGCCTTTAGAATTTAGTAACTGGACGGCGAAGCATTATGAAGCTTTTTTAATCAAGGCTGGATCATTACAGTCATCCATATTGATAGTAGAAGTAAAAATATGAATTATGAGGACCCCGAAGCCGATATCAACAGCACACTTCATATTTTGCCTATAAACTATTAGCAAAACTGGTCCTTAGTTTATGAACTTTTTAAATGCAATTTTTCACCAAAGCGTGCCAAACGAGATCAGAACTGTTGTTTTTTGTGTATGTAATATGAATAGAATAAGTACATAGGTACTGGATTCTTATAATTTATAATTGATACAGAGTGACATCTACGACGTAATAATCAATTACCTTTTCTGACTCTATTTCATAATCGCCATTTCATACCATGAAAAAAATAATTCAATGTCATTATCACGCTACAAGTTTAAAAACATACTGTATAAACACATAGGTACTTATGGTTTTAAATGATGTCATATCTCATAACAGTTTTTAATCATGTTTCGTTTATTTTGATCACGTCTTAGATTTCACTCTGTATAAGCAAAAAGATGTTCGGAAAATGCGTCAAGTAGCAAGGCTGACAATAGAAGATCGACCCAACGCCAACATTTAATTTCGAGATGGCTCCTGTAACAACCCAGGCATTAATAATTTGATAATATATTTTCATCATTTCATGAGTTTGAACTCCCCCATCACGTGTTTCACATATAGCCAATACTGTAAAATTGGTAAAAGTAAAGCAAGTAAAAAAACTAGTAGGTATCTTTCTACCTTTACACATGCCTCCAAACAACGGCCTACTAGGCTAGTTGGTAGTAACCCTGCCTACGAAGCAGGGTCCCGGGTTCGTATCCTGGTCAGGGCATTTATTTGTATGTTTATCACGAATATTTGTTCCTGAGTAATGGATGTTTTCTATGTATTTAAGTATTTATATGTATCTATCTATTAAATATATCATCATCTAGTATCTATACGAGTACCACAAGCCTTATTGAGCTTACCGTGGGACTAGGTCGATTTCTGTAAGATTGTCCCACAATATTATTTGTATGTCTTTCATACAAATAATATTGTGGGACAATCTTACAGAAATATTATTATTTTGTATGTAATTTACACTTTTTCTGCGAATAGATTTTTGTTTCTTTTGTTTGTTTCTATCTTTCTCATCACGGAACAATGGTGTTCCGGATCTTTGGGAGGTGTACGCGGAGCCGAAGCCAGCACGCAGACCCCCTTTCAACAATTTAATGAAATGTAAGGGGTGACACATGATTATTACATGACGCATTTTACGAAGGACCCTTTTCGTGAAGATGTCACTCTATACGAATACACTATATCTGTACATTCTGCCATCATTTTACAGTTTCTACTTACAAATCTATACAATTATATATTTTAATCGAGCCGTGGTCGTCGGGTAATCGTCCTTGTTAAATATAATATAGCACAATATATTATATCAACACATTGAAAGGCAAATGGTACACATTAATAGAGACGACCAAGTGTAAAGTTTGAATTCTCCATTCAATGTTGTGGTTCTCTAAAATAAACGAGTTTATCTAGATGCCGCCACTTTGACGATGTTTCAGGGATCAGTCATATATTTGTTATACAGCCCAGATATCTCAATTTAAAGGAAGGACTCATCGTGTGCGTTTTTAAAAGATTTGGCATTATCAGTCCCAAAGTATTGCCATCTAGATATTCTACGAGTCGCTTTTCTACTGGGAAAACACAACCTTATATGGAGATAGCAGTCTTTAACATTTACTTGTCTCTGACATTACTACACAATAGTTCCAGTTTTCTATATTATGTACATGAAAAACAAATCTTTGGCCGTTCATATTCTTGCTCATAACATACGAAAAGGTTAACTTGATATGTTGATGAGTTGGCTTTTACTGTGTGCAAGCGTTTGTTTATTTCTTACGTATTAAATACGTAGAATAAATCAAATCACACTTGGTGAGCCTTTAGCCAAATATTAAGCGCATATTTTCTGATGAAAATGCTAATTCTTTAGAAAAAAACAATGGACTTACATGAGACATATATGTAGAACTGGTAAAAAAGATCTGAATTGTTTGAAATTATCCTAATTTTCTGAAGATCAGTGCTAGTATAAATATAATACGGCAGAGTTAATTCGTATAAGAGAACGCGTTAGCGTTATATAGTACACCCAATTTAACTTGAAATAGCTTAATATTGACATCGAAATTAATTCAAGCTCTTACCAAATATCTTGCTTTCGCCATTTGGGTAAACCAATCGTCAGTTGCGTAGTTGCACGAACATTTATTAGTACTAAACTTTTGAGTTATGAGACACAAAATAGCCATCATCAGATATATCAGAGCTTCCATGGTATTTTAAAATATGTGAACAAGCACTGTAACGCCTTGACAATAAGTCGTGTTCATGTATTGGTGCCCACCTTGGTCGCTTCGGCATATTTGGTAGCGACTGTACAACTAGATTTTGCTGTAGCGCACCAGTTGTCAAATAAGTTAAAAAAAACTGGGTGATAGTAGGTAAAAAAATGTTCGTGCAACTGATCACATTACAGCATGTTCACTGGAACTCATCGTCGGAGCTGAGCAGCGTTGTCTTCTCGTGGTAGTTCGGTGTGTGGGAAATGGTGGCGACCCGCTGCGGTGGCGGCCGGGGCGCCAGCGTGGCGCCCTCGTCGGCTCGGGGCCCGGGGGCCGCCGCGCCGCCTCGCATCACTATACAGAACATGTTTTAATTTAAACGATTTAGATTAAACGGTGAAGTTGGGGTCTTACTGTAGTCAAAGGGATACAAACAGTTGCTTCAGGCTTTGTTCAGACGATTATTCTTTGGGTTTCTACTCAATGTGATCTAAGGAACAGTCGTGGCAAACGTTGTCACCAGAGACATAAGCTGACCGTATACCCGCCAGACAAATGTACCATACATTGATTGGCAGATCCGACGTATATGCCCGGACGTATAAAGCCGGCTTAAAGTTCAAACTGTTCCTTACATTTCTCCCACTGTAACCTAGTATAAATTCCTTTGACTCTAGTAAGACACACCACGAATCCAGCAGAGGTTACTCGTGGTTTCGAAAAGGAACAACGGTATTCAGTTCTTTCTACCGCAGTCCCTCTCCATACGCGACCCGCTTATTCACCTTATTAGTATACCCAACACCATGTAACTTCACTGAAAGACTCCTGTTTATCTGCTTTAATAAACAGCTCCGACTTGGGCGCATTACAAGGTATATTTTGTGTAGCTATGCTATGATCATCAAGCAAACACTTCATATTTGCAGTGCGCTTTATGGTATTAATCGCTCACATTCGCATTGCGTTACGTGCCTTGTTGCATCACTTTCGACTGTTATATAGTCGCCATCAGATATATCGAAGGGGTTTGCTCACAAATATCTGATCGAGACTGAATTAAGAGATGCAACATTGAACACCAATTTGCCGATCATAGCGCCTCAAAACATATCGCATCTCGTAAAGCCAGAAACGCATAACTGTATGGCATTTTTATGAAGCGTACGAGAAGACTTTAATTTTTATAAAAAAAATATGCGACAAAGTATTTCTAGCTTTATTTATTGCATTGGTCAGGTCAGTAAGGCGGCTATACAAAGTATGGGTCAAACACAAAACGATGTTCCGAGTCTTTTCTGGACTTTCGTGGACGGTCCAAAGTTAAGGGCTATAAAGCTTGATTTTCTTATTTAATCCTTATCTACATTAAGAGGTACTTTTCCATTGGCATTTCCAGAGGCATTGTATGATAAAAAAACACAGGAAAGAAAAAGTGTGTTCAGTTGAACTGTAGACAATCTTTCCAGTGGCCAATAGTTAACAGCATGTGGACATGTAGTCATAATTTGAATCATTCAATTCAATAGGAGTAGAACAGGAGTGCCTTTTAATCCGGATAAGGGTTCAATAAGAAAATCAACGTTCATAGTCCTTTACTTTTGAATAGACCACCGGAAAGACTCGGGACATTGTGTTTGGGTTCAAACATTATTAGGTATTTCAAATGTCTGGCCATACTTTCCGATGAGACAGAATATACATGCCTAACACAACACACTGAGTTGTGTCAAGCCTGGGAACAAATCCCGCTAGACGTACGAGTATGAAGTCGCATTTCTTTTGACAAATATTCAATATAATATTTAAACAATCCCAAAATCTAAAGAACAAAAAATGTTTGCTTTAAGCAGTGCAGTCGATCTTCACATTATCAGAAATTAAAATGATATTGTCCGCGATTTCGTTCAAATTAGTATATTGAGTCGTTTAATTAATAAAGTATGACCAGCCGTTGAAGAACCGTCACCGTCAGCTGTTATGGTAGACGTTGGATAACTAACTGAAAGCGTTTTTTCTGTCAAAAAAGCGCTTAGAATACTTTCATAATTATTTATTTTATTTATTTTATTTTATTTTATATTACATACATGGAAAACCAACAGCATGAAAACATGACTAATAGCTAAATAAAAATACATAGCCAATTACAGGTTCTCACTTATAGAACAAAGATATACCTAAAACAAATACAGATATTATATTATATTGTCAGTTATATTGAAATAGACCTTACTAATGGAAAAAGAAAGTCTTTCAAGGTCATATTTTGGTGATACGCAAACACGTTTCTTTATGTAAGCAGTGTAATATGTAAAATAGTGATGTTACATGTCTTGTATATTGCAGTTGTCTTTACCTAGTTTGGACTTGAAAGATACTTTTTGTACATTAAATTTTCTACCTTAACACAAAAAAAACTCTAAATATAAAACGCAGATCATTAGAAATGTTACGTGTCATTACTATTACACAATACCATAATATTGATCGAAGCAGAATCTTAATAAACCCAAAATCATCACTACGTGGTAAATAGCCTATCACGAGGCGATGTCACACGGAACTTTAACGAGCTATATCTTTTTTTGTTGCATTTACGTAAGGAAAGTACAAGTTCAATGTTTTCCGGTAATCGATGTGTTCGATGTTTTTTTTTCGATAAGTGGTGGATTATTTCCAGGGTACTATTCAATTATGGCGCTTGTAATATTTACTCTGTGAATGTACTAACACGTTCAAAATTGCATGGGCAGTTTATGAATGAATTCATTCATCAATTGCCCATGCTCTTTTGAACGCGTGTGTACAGTCAAACCACGTTATCTCTTCTGTCAAACTAACTATTAAACGCTAAAGTGTTTTTTAAAACATCAACATTCTATGAAATTGATGACGATTACTTAACACTTTCACAGTCAGTGCTATCAAAATCTAGGAAACTTAGAATACTCGGACTATTAAAAATCGAATTAAAAAAAGTAGTATAGGCAACAGTGATAAGGGTGCTTAAAATTCAAAGGTCGCTGTTAATAATAGACCCGAGAATTTTAAGAACCAATTATGAGCTGTTGCATACACTTGTTTTTATACGACAGCAAAAACAGCGAAAACGCGAAATTTTGAATGGAGTACAAAAAATCATCTCTCAAGTCCAAAGTAAAAGCATTGTAACACAGTGCGGTTATTTATATTATACTGACGTGGCACTGAAGTGTTTAAGTGTTTTGTATGATTAAATAAACAATACTATTGTTGATTGGTCAGTCGGTGACGTAGTAACTGATTCTTATATATCTACTATGAGAAACTTAATCACTTATGCTAAATTTGAATAACTATTTAATGACAAAGAGATACATGTATCATATGCAGCATGCAAGCAAATTATTAACAAGAAGCATAAAAAGTGATTCTTACCTCCTTTGTTTCCTTCCAACGCTGATCGGTATTATAGATTTATAAAATTAAAGTTTAAAATAAAGTCAATTTCGAGATAAAATTAAACTTTTATTTATTAGTGAGAGGCCAAGTACAAAGTGTTCTTTAATAAAACTGTTATGAACTTCGAAGTCTGTAACTTATATCTAGAGCACTTTTATAACTAAAAAAAAGATGTAGGAGTTTAGTTTTAAAACAGTCACGTATTAAAATAACAATAATCTTATATAATATAGAAAAACGTAAGTAAATATTTATGATTTACATAAGTCAACTAAATTAGCACATGGGTCCGTACTCGGTTTTTACTATTGAAAGTTTATCGCGTCAACTAATATTATGCTGTATTTCCATACAAGACGGACTATAATTACAAAGCATATTCACAGCTGTCTTGATGTCAGAAAACGGTGGAATTTATTCTCATACCGTTCTTTGGTTCACTATGGGACAGAAACGTAGGCATGAATTCCCAAGCTATTCGACCCTGTGTAAGTAATCACAACAACAAATACCATTGTTTGATGCAAATATAATGAATTAAAAACAATCTCATAGATACTAATTAGCCTAAAAAAGAAAATTTACTTTAAAAATCGAAATTACTTCTACTTTTTGTTATCAAGCCTAGCTTCTTCTATTGGATTTCATCCGCTAACTACGGAGGTAACAAAAAAATATACAAAAGAAAGAAATATAATCACAGAAAATTAAATATTAAATACTACGAAATGCTTACACGACTATTCGTTTCAGTAGGCATTATAGGCAGTACGAAAACTAAATTATGGCAATGATTAGTCCGATAGTGTAAGTCAGCTTTTACGGCAAATGATATGATCTGAATGCACTTTCAAAATTTAAGTTTTTAAATTATAACCCATCGGCCTGAATAGTCAATAATAAATATAAATTTCAGGCTGATTATTAATAAAGTTTGAATCAGTTAGACAGGAACTCCCTCGGACTAGCCAATAACCTCATACATTACAAAAATAAAATAAAAAAACATCTTAACAGATATATTAACATAACATCATATGACCGAGCACCGAAATACCTCTTCAAAATAATTCACATTCCGATCGATGTATTAGATTTCAACGCGTTTTACATTGTACTTCAGTACTGCATAAAGACGATTTTCCTTCAGTGTTCATGACAATTTATATATTTTTACCCATAAATAAGATCGAATATCCATTGATCCTATCATATTCATATGCCCCTTTAAGTTGATGTTGTCAAAAGACCATGTTAGTGGTATTTCCATGCTCGGGTGTTACTCGTATGTATGTATGTATGTATGTATGAAACGGACACAATACAGCAATGCACTTCATGCACAGCACAGCAATGGCGTTTAAAGTTTCTCATAAGGCAGGTGAGAAGTAACATCTGAAAGAAAATAATGGAAATCATAAGGAGGATTCCTACATAATACTAATAGGACCGAGTGGGAACAATTACGAAATATTCTTTTAATATATTGGGATGTACAGGTCGAAATAATGGATAGTTATTAGTATTTTCAGAAGCTGCAGTAGCAAAATGAAAGCTAAAGTTTAACATCTCTCATTTTTGTGTTCTTCTCATTATGTTAACGTAAATACGTTTTTGGTTTTCTTTTTAACGTATTTCTGTTCATATACCGAGAAACTTTCCACTTACGAAAGTTCTATACATATAAAGTATCATCAGCGAACTTAAAAAACATGGAAGACTAATAAGCTCTAAATAATGACCCCACAAAACGCACGCCACGCGAGGCGGGACTTACACAGCCACGCCAGCGTGCCGTTTAGTATACAAATGGCCGTCAGCGATGTGGTCAGTTTGACAGATAGCGTAAAATTTAATAATATATAATAAAAATGCCCTGTTGCGCTGTGAAATGGTGTCGAAGTCGCACGGAAAAACACCACAAATAAGATGGCATTACTTTTCATCTGTAAGTAGTTATTTTACATATTATTTTAAATTTCTTTGATCCGGGACAATTTTATATGGGGATGGTGTTATGCCAACTTTTGGACAACCATTGAAATTATAATACAGGGATATATTTTTTATTATAATTAAATTAGTTACAATAACAAATAAAGGATTAACAAATTAAAAAAGGGTTCAATCCCAATTTGTACGGTATGTTTAAAAAAACTTATTATACAACAATACGGAATACCTCAATGGCTCAGCTAGGGCTTTAAATAACCGGACTCCAAGTTTAAGATTTAGGTATAGATAGTGTAGTGAAAGTCTTAGATAATTTTATAACATCAATTTTATAAATATGTGAAAATGTTAATGGCACGTATTTTTTTATACTTTTTTTAGAATGAAATATTTGCGTAATCATAGTTATTATTTTCTTTGGTTTACGCGTTTATTTTCATTCATATATTGCTTATGTCAATTGAATTATGCTGTTCAAGGCTTAACATATTTAACGACAGCAAGGGGCATTACCATATTCCTAAAATACGTGTCTAAGGGTTCTTATAATTGCCTGTAACTTCATGGACAAACAAAATCTCTTTTTTTATCTGATATATTTATGTGACTAAACACACCCACCCATGAATTTACCATACGTTTGACCATATACCAGGTTATGAAAATGAGATCGCGAATAATTAGCACGGTTGCGGTATTATGGACGTTACAATATTATACATATTAATTACATATATTAATAATCCTACAGCAAACCAACGAGATCAATAAAGTAAGTTATCTTTAGAATTCGCGTTAGACCCGTTTGATAATTATGTTTAAATATGTGTTCAAATCGCGAAAGTTTTAAATGTTATAAGTTATCTTTGTTTATTGAAAATTTGATTAAAATTTATCACAACAAAAATATATCATATTAAACTTGCTCTTTATTGCATAACACCGTCTACTAACAATACGTTTCCAATGTCACAGTTGTTGTGACATCAATAAGTGTCAGCGCTCAGACCAATCCCACCGCACCATATTGACGTTGACCAATGATATTTTGGGATATTTGAGTTATTAAAACCGAATAATCTAAACGCCCTGGCTAACACCAACAAAGTTACACTTAGATGGGTACCAGGACACTCCAACATTGCTGGAAACGAAGCAGCGGACGAACTTGCCAGAAAGGGCGCGGACACGCCCCTCGTTGGCCCGGAACCGTTTTGCGGAGTTACAAAACGAGAGGCATACTCTCTGCTAAACAATCTTGAAAAGATGAGGGCAATCGCAGAGTGGAAATCCGTAAAAGGAAACACACACTCGAAAGCTCTAATATTAGGGTTCAACAACAAAAACACTAAAGAGCTCTTAGGGCTCAAGAGGTACAAAGCCTGTGCGGTGGTCAGAATTCTGACTGGGCACTGCAAGTTGAACAAGCACATGTTTCTAATGGGTAAGAAACAAGACGCAGCATGCAGGTTCTGCCAGGAAACAGAGGAAACTGCAATGCACATCCTCTGCTCCTGCGGACCACTAATGCACAAAAGAAGTATCCACCTCGGTAGGCACGAACTGCAACCCTGTGAGATACACAACATTACAGCCCAAAGAATTTGGAACTTTCTGGACTCAACGGGAATCAGTAATGAATTATAAAGGGCTGCCACAATAGATCACAACTGGTCGATGCGGCATCTTCACTAGCCCAAAACAACAATAATAAATAATAATATTAAAACCGACTGAAAATTTTGACGAGTTTGATTGGCAGCGTAGCGTGCATGCGCATATCGAGTGTTTACCCCGTTTTATGTTGTCAATTTGTTTGAAGCTCCTCTTCCATGTTTTTTAAGTTCGCTGAGTATCATATACTGTTTGTACCTATATAATGCCTACGTCATGCATGATGTGTGTTGAAATTCATGTCATAAAATTTACTGTTCCGTATGTCCTTGTGTCCATATTTTTATGATTACGCCGTCAAAAACAAATGTAACCTACCTAGCGCTAGCAAGCAGTATACTTTTTTACAGTTAACTTCACAGCTAAACAGTAACATTGCGGAACTACTTACTCGCACCACCGATAACACATAACTTATATATCTAATAGTTAATATGTATATGAGCGCTCATCGTGGGCCTACCTCAACAATATGCCCATAGGGAATCCCAATGTTGTTGTGGAATATTCTAAAGGTGACTGAATTCTAGAAGTGAAGAATTGTGAGCAGTCCTTCTCTTCTTTTTTTTACGTTAAGTTGTAGTCTGATCTTTTTTATGCTGTCACAATTGTAGGTATCACGATTAAGAGGGGGCAGAGTGTTTGCCGCGGACACGAAATAGGCATTTAGCGGCCCCGCACTGCTCGCTATCTGTGTGCGTGCGCGCACGCACACTACTACACCGGCGCGTCATTATTCGGGCGTTAAAAGGTTATAACTTAGAAATCTTAGAATTCCTCATTTTTATAATCCTTTGATACAGATATTGTATTAATTCACCTAATATTTGTTCGGTTTTTCCAAATTATTTTATTATTTGTGTTTGTATTTAGTACTAAAGAAAGGTACCATTCTGTCGGTTGTTGATAAGGTTCATTTCTAAACTAATATTTATGACATTCGCGCCTTATCGACAACCGGCAGAATGGCAAAGTGCCTTTTTCTAAATAAAAGCACATTTTTTATGATTTCATATGTGGCTATTTACGGCTAAAGGTACCTTATGGACGGTCGGCGCTTACGTCGCGTTGCAGCGCATTATTATCAGCGTCTTTGTTAACAGCGTAAGCGCCGATCGTCCATAAGGTACCTTTCACCGCAAAACGTCACATATTATGAAATCGTTAAAAAATTGTGTCGTTTTCTTGGTAAAAGTACCACATTGTCGCCTGTTGATAAGGTTTTCCAAGTGATTCTTTATGACAGAAGCGCCTTATCATTCTTATCAATAAGCGACAATGTGGTATCTTTCTTTACCCAGAAAACGTCACTACTATAATATTGATTATATCAATATTTATAAATTTTGTAAGGTTGACTCCGATTTGGATAAAAATCGATATCCGAGGATCCGACGAAGTGATTAACATGAATCCAGAGTCAAAATGGTAAAATATTGTAAAAACCGACGCCATCTTGGATTTTGTAAAATAAACTTCGATTTTGATAAAAATCGATATCTGACTATCCGGCGGGGTCTTTAACATGAATCCAGAATCAAAATCGTTAAATATTGTAAAAAGCGACGCCATCTTGGATTTTGTGAGATTAACTCTGATTTGGATAAAAATCGATATCTGAGAATCCGGCGGGTTGATTAACATGAATCTTGAGTCAAAATTGTAAAATATTGTTAAAACCGACGCCATCTTGGATTTTGTAAGATCAACTCCGATTTGGATAAAAATTGATATCTGACGATCCGGCGGGGTCCTTAACATGAATCCAGAATCAAAATCGTTAAATATTGTTAAAAGCGACGCCATCTTGGACTTTGTGAGATTAGCTCCGATTTGGATAAAAATCGATATCTGAGGATCCGGCGGGGTGATTAACATGAATCTTGAGTCAAAATTGTAAAATATTGTTAAAACCGACGCCATCTTGGATTTTGTGAGATTAACTGCGATTTGGATAAAAATCGATATCTGAGGATCCGGCGGGGTGATTAACACGAATCTTGAGTCAAAATTGTAAAATATTGTTAAAACCGACGCCATCTTGGATTTTGTAAGATCAACTCCGATTTGGATAAAAATTGATATCTGACGATCCGGCGGGGTCCTTAACATGAATCTAGAATCAAAATCGTAAAATATTGTAAAAAGCGACGCCATCTTGGATTTTGTGAGCTTAACTCCGATTTGGATAAAAATCGATATCCGAGGATCCGACGGAGTGATTAACATGAATCCAGAGTCAAAATTGTAAAATAATGTAAAAACCGACGCCATCTTGGATTTTGTAAGATCAACTCCGATTTGGATAAAAATTGATATCTGACGATCCGGCGGGGTCCTTAACATGAATCCAGAATCAAAATCGTTAAATATTGTAAAAAGCGACGCCATCTTGGACTTTGTGAGATTAGCTCCGATTTGGATAAAAATCGATATCTGAGGATCCGGCGGGGTGATTAACATGAATCTTGAGTCAAAATTGTAAAATATTGTTAAAACCGACGCCATCTTGGATTTTGTGAGATTAACTGCGATTTGGATAAAAATCGATATCTGAGGATCCGGCGGGGTGATTAACACGAATCTTGAGTCAAAATTGTAAAATATTGTTAAAACCGACGCCATCTTGGATTTTGTAAGATCAACTCCGATTTGGATAAAAATTGATATCTGACGATCCGGCGGGGTCCTTAACATGAATCTAGAATCAAAATCGTAAAATATTGTAAAAAGCGACGCCATCTTGGATTTTGTGAGCTTAACTCCGATTTGGATAAAAATCGATATCCGAGGATCCGACGGAGTGATTAACATGAATCCAGAGTCAAAATTGTAAAATAATGTAAAAACCGACGCCATCTTGGATTTTGTAAGATCAACTCCGATTTGGATAAAAAATTATATCTGACGATCCGGCGGGGTCCTTAACATGAATCCAGAATCAAAATCGTTAAATATTGTAAAAAGCGACGCCATCTTGGACTTTGTGAGATTAACTCCGATTTGGATAAAAATCGATATCTGACGATCCGGCGGGGTCCTTAACATGAATCCAGAATCAAAATCGTTAAATATTGTAAAAAGCGACGCCATCTTGGATTTTGTGAGATTAACTGCGATTTGGATAAAAATCGATATCTGAGAATCCGGCGGGTTGATTAGCATGAATCTTGAGTCAAAATTGTAAAATATTGTTAAAACCGACGCCATCTTGGATTTTGTAAGATCAACTCCGATTTGGATAAAAATTGATATCTGACGATCCGGCGGGGTCCTTAACATGAATCCAGAATCAAAATCGTTAAATATTGTAAAAAGCGACGCCATCTTGGACTTTGTGAGATTAGCTCCGATTTGGATAAAAATCGATATTCTGGATTCATGTTAAGGACCCCGCCGGATCGTCATATATCGATTTTTATCCAAATCAGAGTTGATCTTACAAAATCCAAGATGGCGTCGGTTTTAACAATATTTTACAATTTTGACTCAAGATTCATGTCAATCACCCCGCCGGATCCTCAGATATCGATTTTTATCCAAATCAGAGTTGATCTTACAAAATCCAAGATGGCGTCGGTTTTAACAATATTTTACAATTTTGACTCAAGATTCATGTCAATCACCCCGCCGGATCCTCAGATATCGATTTTTATCCAAATCTGAGCTAATCTCACAAAATCCAAGATGGCGTCGCTTTTTACAATATTTGACGATTTTGATTCTGGATTCATGTTAAGGACCCCGCCGGATAGTCAGATATCGATTTTTATCCAAATCGGAGTTTATCGCACAAAATCCAAGATGGCGTCGCTTTTTGCAATATTTTACGATTTTGATTCTGGATTCATGTTAAGGACCCCGCCGGATAGTCAGATATCGATTGTTATCCAAATCGGAGTTAATTTTACAAAATCCAAGATGGCGTCGCTTTTTACAATATTTTACGATTGTGATTCTGGATTCATGGTAAGGACCCCGCCGGATCGTCAGATATCGATTTTTATCCAAATCGGAGTTATTCTCACAAAATCCAAGATGGCGTCGGTTTTAACAATATTTTACAATTTTGACTCAAGATTCATGTTAATCACCCCGCCGGATCCTCAGATATCGATTTTTATCCAAATCGGAGCTAATCTCACAAAATCCAAGATGGCGTCGCTTTTTACAATATTTGACGATTTTGATTCTGGATTCATGTTAAGGACCCCGCCGGATAGTCAGATATCGATTTTTATCCAAATCGGAGTTGATTTTACAAAATCCAAGATGGCGTCGGTTTTTACAATATTTTACAATATTGATCCTAGATTCATATTATGGTCCCCACTGGATCCTCAGATATCGATTTTTATCCAAATCGGAGTTAATTTTACAAAATCCAAGATGGCGTCGCTTTTTGCAATATTTTACGATTTTGATTCTGGATTCATGTTAAGGACCCCGCCGGATAGTCAGATATCGATTGTTATCCAAATCGGAGTTGATTTTACAAAATCCAAGATGGCGTCGCTTTTTACAATATTTTACGATTTTGATTCTGGATTCATGTTAAGGACCCCGACGGATCGTCAGATATCAATTTTTATCCAAATCGGAGTTGATCTCACAAAATCCAAGATGGCGTCGCTTTTTACAATATTTTACGATTTTGATTCTGGATTCATGTTAATCACCCCGCCGGATCCTCAGATATCGATTTTTATCCAAATCGGAGCTAATCTCACAAAGTCCAAGATGGTGTCGCTTTTTACAATATTTAACGATTTTGATTCTGGATTCATGTTAAGGACCCCGCCGGATCCTCAGATATCGATTTTTATCTAAATCGGAGTTGATCTTACAAAATCCAAGATGGCGTCCGTTTTAACAATATTTTACAATTTTGATTCTGGATTCATGTTAAGGACCCCGCCGGATCGTCAGATATCAATTTTTATCCAAATCGGAGTTGATCTCACAAAATCCAAGATGGCGTCGCTTTTTACAATATTTTACGATCTTGATTCTGGATTCATGTTAATCACCCCGCCGGATCCTCAGATATCGATTTTTATCCAAATCGGAGCTAATCTCACAAAGTCCAAGATGGCGTCGCTTTTTACAATATTTAACGATTTTGATTCTGGATTCATGTTAAGGACCCCGCCGGATCCTCAGATATCGATTTTTATCCAAATCGGAGTTGATCTTACAAAATCCAAGATGGCGTCCGTTTTAACAATATTTTACAATTTTGACTCTGGATTCATGTTAAGGACCCCGCCGGATCCTCAGATATCGATTTTTATCCAAATCGGAGTTGATTTTACAAAATCCAAGATGGCGTCGGTTTTTACAATATTTTACAATTTTGACTCTGGATTCATGTTAATCACTCCGTCGGATCCTTAGATATCGATTTTTATCCAAATCGGAGTTAAGCTCACAAAATCCAAGATGGCGTCACTTTTTACAATATTTTACGATTTTGATTCTGGATTCATGTTAAGGACCCCGGCGGATCGTCAGATATCAATTTTTATCCAAATCGGAGTTGATCTTACAAAATCCAAGATGGCGTCGGTTTTAACAATATTTTACAATTTTGACTCAAGATTCATGTTAATCACCCCGCTGGATTTTCAGATATCGATTTTTATCCAAATCGGAGCTAATCTCACAAAATCCAAGATGGCGTCGCTTTTTACAATATTTGACGATTTTGATTCTGGATTCATGTTAAGGACCCCGCCGGATAGTCAGATATCGATTTTTATCCAAATCGGAGTTGATTTTACAAAATCCAAGATGGCGTCGGTTTTTACAATATTTTACAATATTGATCCTAGATTCATGTCATGGTCCCCACTGGATCCTCAGATATCAATTTTTATCCAAATCGGAGTTTATCGCACAAAATCCAAGATGGCGTCGCTTTTTACAGTATTTTACGATTTTGATTCTGGATTCATGGTAAGGACCCCGCCGGATCGTCAGATATCGATTTTTATCCAAATCGGAGTTTATCTTACAAAATCCAAGATGGCGTCGGTTTAAACAATATTTAACAAATTTGACTCAAGATTCATGTTAATCACCCCGCCGGATCCTCAGATATCGATTTTTATCCAAATCGGACTCAACCTTACAAAATTTATAAATATTAATGTAATAAATATAATTTATAATTTTTAATATATTTGTAAATATCTGCTCCATCATCAGACCTTGGAAACCATGCATGGCCCAAGTGCTCGTCGAATCAAAACTAACGAGTCTAAACACGAAGGTATTCTATCAACTGGTTCCTGAGTACCAGTTGACACTTTACTGCTCCACCATCAGACCTTGGACACCATGTATAGCCCAAGTGCTCGTCAAAACAAAATCTACGAGTCTGAACACGAAGGTATTCCACCCACTGGTTCCTGTGTACCGGTTGACACCTTTCTGCTCCATCATCAGACCTTGGACACCACTCACGATCCAAGTGCTCGTCAAAACAATACAAATGACTCCAAACACGGGGGTATTACATCAACTACTGCCTGAGTTCCGGTGGCCGCCTTTCTGCTCCATCATCAGACCTTGGACACCACCTACGGCCCAAGTGCTCGCCTAACCAAACCTAACGAGCCCAAACACAGGGGTATTACATCAACTACTTCCTGAGTTCCGCTGGTCATCTTTCTGCTCCATCATCAGACCTTGGACACCAGTCACGGTCCAAGTGCCCGCCAAAACAATACAAATGAGTCCAAACACGGGGGTATTACATCAACTACTTCCTGAGTTCCGGTGGTCATATTTCTGCTCCATCATCAGACCTTGGACACCACTCACGGTCCAAGTGCTCACCAGAACAAACCTAACGAGCCCAAACACGGGGGTATTACATCAACTACTTCCTGAGTTCCGGTGGTCATCTTTCTGCTTCATCATCAGACCTTGGACATCTTCTACGGTCCAAGTGACACTATATACAATGAGGTATAAACGAAACTAACTTTGTATATCATTCATTTTGAACTGGTTGCTATTGCCTATTTCCTTTGGAAACACAAAAAATGGTAAAAAAATTCTTATACCGTTTTGCTACCTATAACGCAGTATACGTACACAATGAACATCGATTTATTTCAAGATGTAGACGCTCCGCAGAGAGACGTGGTGTCGCTTCGAACATTCGGGGCCGACTGACTATTTCGGGTGTTGCTCACTTGTTATATTTCAACGATCAGATTCCATAGTAATTTTGTATGGCGGATTTTTAGGACGTTTTAAAAAAATCATAATTAATTAATGAACCAGTATTATGTAATAAGACTATACGAATTCAGTAGCTTGTATATTTGAGATTGGATGGAGTTAGTTTTTAAAAATAAAGCAAATGATTTTTCATTCACTTTGGCATAAACGCTGACACGCGTTTTTCTCAATTTTGCTGCGTCTTTGCGTAGACATATTTACTAAACTGTACATTATTGTAGATTATAAATACACGAATATGGTAGACACACTCTTTGAGATAATAATTACATGCATCTTGTATGTCTTTGCAAATAATTGAGGACGCCACAGTCTTAACCGTAACTGTCGTTTACGTTGAAAACACTCTGCCCCCTCTTAACGAAGAAATGTTCAATCAACCCGAACTGAACATTATTATAATGGAATACGAATATACTCAATCAAACTTATAACAACCACATTACGGATTAGACAAGATACGAGCAAAATAATAATAATCAGGCTACGATGGCATGCGAACTGAGCGAAGCGAGGTATCGTACTCACCCGAGCTGTATTGCGTGTACTGCTGGTATTGAGGGTGGAAGTTGTGGAACGCGTCAGTCATTATGTCCTTGGGGTTCATGGTCTCCTGAAAATTGGAAAAAATAGTTTTTGTAGTGTCGTAATATAGCAAGAATAAAAAAGTACCAGTACCAGTACCAGTAGTAGCCAGTAGCACTAGAGTGCAGCGATAGTATCTCGCGGTCGAAAAAGACATCTGTCATTGTCTAATCCGAACAGTTAAAAAATTACAGGTGTCTTTCTCAACCGCGAGATATTGTCGCAGCACTCTTGTGCTAGGGCTACTGTGCATTATGTCGAGGACCGAAGACTTTTAGTACATTTGACTGGGAGCTCGAAAGAGCGATGGCCGCCGTCAGCAATTCCGATGCAAATCGATTTCGATGCACGGACAGTGTAAGTAGTAGCACTGCGTAGGAATGTATTCTATACAGTGTGGCAACTCCACCGATTTTTGGGTCATTGATGAGGGGGGCGCGGGGAAGTGGCTGGGGAGGAAATGCCGCCGAATTTCTATGTTAATGGAAATTAATTTGCCAATCAGACTGTAAAAGGTGAATGCATGTGGATCAAACATATGTTTTTTTTTGTTTGAAAATTGGTGCAACCGGTTGCCACGTTTCCTTTTGTGACACGCCTCAGCACGACCACCGAGCCGAGCTGCTGGCCGTGTATAAAGTTACCTCACTGTATAGGGCTCCTTCAAAAATCATGTGATCGTTTTTGGCCTTATTTTGACCCCCCCCCCCCCCATGATCTTAACGCTACCCCCCCATCAAGATCACGTGGAGTTTTCGAGTAATTTTTGAGTCGACATTTTCATGTGCGCCGATGCGAGATTTTTATGTTGGCTAAATAGATTGTGAAGTGTGAATAAGTTCGTTGTTCTGTGTTATTATGCTGTGTGAAAAAAAGGACAGGTGATGTGGTTTGGACTCCCCCCTCCCCCATCGTGATCAATCGTGATATTTATTTGACCCCCTCCCCCCCAAAAACGATCACATGATTTTTGAATGAGCCCATAGAATACATCACTACGCTGTGGTAGTAGTTAGTGTTACTGGCAATACGTTGGTACAACATACCTTCAGGCTGCTGGAGATGGACTGCATGGTGACGGAGCGGTGCGGGTCGCGGTGCGCGTGCGCGTACACGGCGGCGGGGAAGGCGTAGCGCAGCGCGATGGCGGCGGCCAACATCTCGATACAGATGAGGAAGTTCTGGTAGCCGGCTGAGACGGTACCGGCCGTCGTTGGGACGTTGTTCGCGTCGGTTATTGGCATTATCACTTCGGCTTTCTCGAGGATGGCGAGGGCTACGCCTGGAAAGATATATAAGAGTTACAAATGTTTTAAGTGCTACTTTTTATTGTATAGCTTGAAATAATTAATTAATTAATTAATGGTACCCGTATTTTTTTATTTGCGTAATTTATATATTTCAGTCAAAATAAACATTTATATTATTAGAAGTGTGACATCGCAGTCGTTTTCAGTACTGAATCAGCTTCGTGGCGCTAACTATTCTAAAGATTTTCCCTAAAATACTTTAAGAAAAAAAATTGATCTACAGGCGTTTGTCTCAAAATGGTGTTCGAATTAGGGGTTATAACTAATATCTAAAACGGGATAATTACCATGTATGTTTGTTTTATTGAGCACCCGATATTTCCCGTTTTATTTAGATATTAGTTATAATGCAAATTACCATGTTAGCTTAAAATCGAATTAGGAGTATTGTGCATTTTGAAATGTTGTCAATTGAGGCACCTCACCAGAAACTTAACCTACAACACCAGTTTATCTAAAATAATAAGACCAAAAATAAAGCTTAACATCCTTAAGTAACTACAACAGTCAATGGAACTTCCTAAAAATGTAAACAAACCGCCATATTGGTTTTTAACGAAATCTCCAAAATTAACTTATTTATCTTATGTTTTGTACGTTACGATAATACGACCGTTTTAGTAATTAATGGTTTCAGTGGTGTTTGATGAGGTAGTGTGAAAATACAAGGAGAAACAGTGACAAAACATGTGACGCCTTTTGTTTACATTGTTAGGAAGTTCCATTGACGGCGATTTTACTTCGAGCATTCCCCGCAAACTACCGGGGTTTCACATGAAAGCCGATCACACTACACTTGATTAAAAACGCTACAACTATGAGAATGGATTAAGCCTTAAACACAATCTTCTTCTACCTAGCGTTATCCCGGCCCTTGCCAGGGTCCGCTTTCCTACATCCTCTCCCTCCTCCACTTTGCACGATCCTGGGCGTCTTCCCTTGTAAGCCTTACACACAATGCGTGCATTTTTTGCGACACATTGTGATTGAAACCTTTGTTGGGCGTTTTTCATGCGCACGCGTTTGTTTTAATTGGCTACACATCATTATTGCCGTGGCGCTGGTACAATGGGCTGAGGTCGACGCGCGGAGATCGAGCGATATTGAAGTTCGACGATTAGATTTACACCAAGTAACGAAACTGGTGTGGTATTAGTTAACCAAGAAATACAAATAATATAAAAATAGTGGGGCTGCTAGTTGTACCGGAATACTATTGACGTTCAATGAGACAACCTCTGCAGAGTTATACACCAATTTTTTTTATTGCTTTAACTTTAAGCACACGTTTTTTGCTTAAATTTACTTAATTTCTCAAAGACAATGGTATTCTAATTAGCTCCATTTAATCGTTACTTTTATTTTATCTGATATGGTATTGGCAAGTGTGTAAACGCAGTAAGAGTATTCGACATGACATTGATTTATCATAGTTGTAATTTCTAATGTCCGTTTTACATTAGCGGTTGATGCAACATATAGGTAAATATTTTGTGTAAAAAAATACGAATTTAATAAAACTTACTATGCCATTCTGTTTGCTTAATTATACCAAGGTATATGCCGAAGTTAAAGCAATCGAAGGTAAACACGGTAGTGGTGCATCCTAATTCTATATTTTTTTGCGCTTGGATTATGTAAGGCTTGGCTATGAAAGGTTTCTTTAGTGAATACTGAATAGATACTGAATAAAATAGAATAGATAATGGTTAATATCTAGATAAATTTAGGTCATTCACGTTGTCACCGCTTATCTACAGACATTTTTTAAATATTATATTATATTATATTTAGTACTATTGTCAAAAAATACAATAAACTTCCGGTTTAGCTCAAACAGTAATTTTGGTTTCAGTCGTTCCTGTGGTCATCGCAATAGTGAAGGATTTTGTCTATGTTTTGGTTTAACTCACTATCAGTACCTATAATCAGCTACTCCTAAACGACTGACGGGGAAGTGACTAGGACCTCCACATGCTTGAGTTGAGAGAAGGTCCTTGAGTTGTGTTATACTTGAGCAGTGATATACAGGTAGAGTCAGGTGCTGTCTTAGAAAATAGTTGAAGGCGGGCTGACGGGGAAGTGCAACATACCTTGCCAGAACGAGAGGAAGATGACGGACTTGACGGTGAAGAACTTGAGCACGGGGTCGAACGGCTTGAGCATCTCGCGAGTAGCGCCAAGGAAGAGGAACAGCCCGTAGAGCGCCAAGCTCACGGAGAAGTTGTAGACTATAGTGATGTACAGGTACCCGCCGTTGGGGCTCCAATCGCCGTCGTGGTAGTGCCCTGCCGACTGAAAAAAAAGATCATTTAAATTGTGTACACTGCAGTAGCGTTTTTTGTACACATATAGTTGCCGATTTCTAAGTCTGAACTTTTGACACATCGAAATACCCGTAGAACGTAAACGCGCAAGACACTTTGGAATTATAAACAAAATCCCATAAAGATATTACAGCTAGTCATGTACATAAACACAATATTTCACTTTTCATAAACATAATATGATGAATGTTACATTTTTTCATACATTAGTTATTGAATATTTTACGATAACAATTTAGCATGCCAACAGTTACGGTCTACGTCGTTTTTTTTTTAAATTTAGTGTTGTGACCATGTCTGCTGTTCCAATTCATACAACTGTCTGTTAATCGATAAAAATCGATCTTGTTATCAATAGGCAATACAGTAAAAAATCAAAACAAAACGATTAAAACGAAAATAAAACTAAGTACGACGTGGAAAAAATGTTATTTAAAATAAGACAAATTAACTATGAAGATTTTTATCTTACATTTTAAGAATTCAACAGAATTGATTTCTGAACGAAACTAAGATGACTTTGGAAAAAATCGTATGACAAATGCCCAGTTTGTCGAAGTTTCTCGGTCTTATCAAATACAAATCCGTAGTAGTAAAATCGAATCAAACAATTCATCGCTAAAATCAATAATCGCTGAATTTGACAAACGATTTGTCTTAGCCTCATCACTAAGTACGTCAATACTCAAGTGTCAAAAGTTCAGACTTAGAAATCGGCAACTATAAGTTCTCGTCTCCCAACTTTTTTTGGTTTAGTGCAACTGCCAGTCGCTATATTTTTTTTCTATGTGTCAAGAGTGACCCTCAAGTAATTTTCGAGGAATCCAGACAATTATTTTGATTACGATTAAACTTCCTATAAATATTTAAAATAAACAATTACAGTTTTTTCCTCCATTCGTTTATCTAATCTACAAGTTGTTTATGTCATTAATACGTTGACGGAAAACCATTATTATTCTAAATCCGACCACTTTCTTTCTGGAAATATCTGGCCACGAAAAAATAATACCAACTAGGTATGTTGATAAACGAAACTATAACACACTTATTGAGATAAGGTGTACAATAAAATAACGGTTCACTGTTTATTAATTAATTATTTACAATATAATATTTTTTACAAATAGGTAGGTATGTCAGGTAAACGTCAGTCCATCCATACAATGAGGCAGAGGTGTAGGCCTGTCAATTGGCGCGGTCGTGGTATTAAATACGTATTTGAAAGAGCGAAAGCGATGGTGTCCCTTTCAGTTTAGCTGTCATATTTTCGATTGTCAGGTTGTCCGCCTATCCGGCCGTTCGCATTTACATATCACATTTCTCTACTGATTCTCGCGAAAGTTTTAGTTCTACAATTAACTAAGTACAAAACTAAACGAAAAATCGTTTAGTTTTGTTGAAAATGTTCAAGACGAAAATTTGTCGGCACCTAGTAGAGAACTAATACAACTTAATCAAACACCGCGCTAATTTAGTATCAAAATATCGAGTAGCCGCAGTTATTAACCGACTTTCAAAAAAGGAGGTTCTCGATTCGTCGGAATCTTTTTTAAATTTTTAGACTCATTGACAGGTCTCTTATTACGTTTCGAAATTTTGTAACAATAAGGTTAATCCTGCATGGTACGTGCATAAGCACAAGTGCATTGCGCCATGAATAATGCATGTACAAAATTGTAACAAGGTTTAGCCGCGCTGCAGCAATGTTTTACGGCTGGGCCGCATCTTGATGTTTCCTAACTCTATTTTATGCCGATTCGGAGTTATTGCTTGTTTCAGAGAGTAAATGGAATACTCTAGGTATAGGAAATGGTTTTGTTTTATATACCGCGTGTATTATAAACGAAATATGAATAAGTTAGGTAGGTAATGATTTCGGTAAATAAATTGAATAATATAATATATCAGCATATAACGGGGTCATTGTTTACTCACAAAAATCTAAAAGTAAGGTTTCAATGTTACATTTAAAATGGACACATAAAAACATAATTCCCGTGACCATGTGCGCATCACTTCGTTTTTTTTTAGACTAGAAATATAAATAGTACGATTTTTTGGAAGCGATCTAAAAGCTGAAATATATTTGTCTTATTTTCTTCGTTAGTAATGGAAATATGTAATCTTATTTTAATAATTTTCAGAGATAGCTGAGATAATTGAAAAAACGTAGGCGAATTCGACCGTTATTTTTTAAATCCTTTAAAAAACGAGCTATAGAGGCGACTCGAAACGAAACGTAACGATTAATTTAAATCCAAAACACGCGACGAAAATCGTTAGAAAACATTATTAAGGTGTTAATTCGTTGCACAATATTATGAATGCTAAAAATCAAATCAAATCAATTTATTCAAGTAGGATCACCTAGATCGCCTTTGCATCGTCAATATTTCTACATTATATATTAAGCATGCACAATAACAATATGACAGTATTTCAAAAGAAAATTTAAAAAAAAAAATATGTCAAGATAACCTAATAAAAATACATTGCCATTTGAAATAAAAATATTACTAAACCTAGGAAGAAACATAAACAAATAATAATAAATAAAGAATCATAATATAATAATAACATGCGCATCAAGTCCGATTACCAATTGGTAGTTACGTCACTTTATAATTAACATAATTAAGTTCCATGCAACAATCGTTCAAATTTTATTCACGTAATCAGCATTTTGCTACGTCAGAAACACTTTTTTTAAATAAGTACAATAATTACAAAATTTAACAAACCATTTAAAAGCTAAAGCTAAGCTAAAGTATGTCTTTCAATTTGTATGCGTGGATACATTTTAACATCAAAACGCCTGAACGGATTCGGGTGTTTGTGACCAAAACACCTGTTTTGAAATCAGTATTAATCACTAGTTTTATCAAAAAAAAAACGTTGAGATAGAATAATATAGGGTCTTATCTTATTTATCTGTTTTGTATATACTTATGTGTAGTCATACGCTGGCTCGTTTGAAACATTTGTGAATTCATTTGCATATGAATTGCAACCGCTGTGGAAATAATGTCGTGTCGTAACTAGGATATAAGTAACTAAATATTATATTTTTGCATGCGTGTAACGTATGATAATTTATCTGTAATTATTGTTGCAGAATAACTATTGCTTTGTAAATTTATTACATATAAATTATCATCAAATGTGCAAAGTCCTGTTTGTAGGCATTTGTTTGGGGAAAAAAATTACCCTAATTATCACGCCACGACTGTAGATAATTCTTCAATTGAAAAAAGGTTTTCGTAACACCGTGCCACACTTTTGACCGCTTGTTGATGTCACAAGGCTAAACCCGAATTACGCTTTATTTTAATATTTTTTAATTTGTGAAAAGAAAAAATACTTACGTGTCCTACATTTTTGAAAATGTCAACTTAGTTAAATTTTTAAACTTAGAAGCATCAAAAAATAAACAAAGCGCGTCAAAATTAAATCTCGCAAGTCAGCGTTCTTTTAAACTGGTTTATTTACAGCGAGAATGTCATTTGTTCGGCGGCCCAGAATAGAGCTGTTATAGGAAGTCGAGCACGACCTTTAGATACTTTGCTAATTTGCCAACGATCGATGTGCTTAAAACGACCTTGAGCTGGACTTCATATCGCAACTTTTGCATTGCGTGAACATGAATAACAACATTTACATTTTAAATCGGTTTGGTTTCAATATTATACATGCGTGGACCAAATATTTCCATTTTAACCCAAAAAACTAGTTTGGATCCAACTGTATTTTTTTTAAGTTTTTACTTAACTCAATTACGCTTTCATGTATTATTAACTTTTATTTATACACTACGATTCTATTTATCTAGTTCGCGAATGACAGATGGTTTTAATGTATTCCATTTTGAATTTAGTCACGAAACAATTAACTTAACATGTAAAACCTGACCAGTGATATTCTAGTACTATCGACTTCGTTGCAATATACCCCTGACTGGTCAGAAACTTGTTAATTTTGTGAATAGAATCAATCGATTGGTCTGCTAGAGATCTTTGTTATATATCTCAAATTCGGATCGGGCCGTATCAAATCAGTACTTAAGAGCCGACCCTCCAGTGGCGCCCTCATCGGGCCGATTGTGTTTTCTTATAAACCACTCCATTTCTCTATAGATCGTTGTAGTCCTACTAATTTCCCAACTTTTGATGTTCAGTTTTATATTACTTACTTACTTTTAGCTTTATCACTTAGGCTGCGTTTTACCAAGATTTTATTCCGAGAATAACGCTTACTCTCAGATAGTAACGTCAAATTACTATGGGATTTTGACATTAGTATCCAAGAGTAAGCGTTACTCTTGGTTAAAAAGTTTGGTCAAATCCAGCCTTAAACGGAAAAAGGTGGCCACTTTTTGCCATTTAGGTGATAAAGCAAAAAATATCTAAAACGAACTATGTGCCAATGCCCAAAAGTTTGGGAATTAGTAGGACTACAACGATCTTATGGTGGGGTATAAAGAAATGGAATAGTTAATTAGAAAACACAATCGGCGCAATGGAGGTGCCCCTGGAGGGTAGGACGCCCTCTTAAAGTCTACAAAGCAGTAATTATATTTAAACTAATGATTACTACATTGGTTACTCCTGCTTAATGCAATGGTCTCAATCATCGTTTTCCCTATTGATACATACTAGGAAAGCCTTGGTACGTTCACGCGTACAGTTCGTGGAAATATCGTGTGACGTGGAAAGCGGAACAAATACATTAACAGTTTTGTGTCAAAGAAGCGAAAGTAAGACACTTCAGTTATAGAGTTCTGCCTAGATCTAAGCTATTGTAGCCAGACAATACATTCATATTATGAAGGATACCGATAAAAGTTATGGCTGAAACAGTGACGTAATTTTGGCTTTATCACGAATTTTAATCAAAGAAATATAAGTAAGATGGTAAGCGGTTTCCGTAGCCTATGGATGCCTGAAACGCCAGTAATTCGGTAATTTTAGTAATTGTCACAGTTGTGGCGTGGTGAAATTTAGGCCTGGTGATATTTAAGTTTTTTTTGCCAATAACACTTACCTGCAGGAAAATAATAATGAAAGCGCAGACAGGCTTGACGAGGCAGAACTGCAGGGTGGCTTGCTTGCAGAATCGCAAGAAGCCGATGGTGTAGGTGGCGCCGGCGAGGCAGCATGTGCCGTTGACGCAGGACGCGCGCACGGGCCTGCCTCGCAGCTCCGACATGATGTTACCTTCGCCTCCCAAGTACTCGTAGCACAAGGAGAGGAAACTGTAAATCACGAACGCTGGAACAATTCAAATGACATTCATATTTGGAGATCCCTTGTAACCTTTATTATATTGGTGGATAAAGTGAATTGCTAATTTTAAATGTTGTTTCAAAATAAGCACTCCTCATATTTTTTAATTTAAGCACGCCTATTTTTATCTTGGGCAAACTATGACCATAAAGAAATAAGTAGATGTTCACTACATATTTATTAAAAATTGGGATTGCCTATACAGGTTGATTCAGAAAACGTGAGCAGGACTGCCAGTTAATGTTAATGAATCGTTTACCATAGGATTAAATTATGTCTCGTTCGTCTTTTTTTTTACTTGTTGTTAAGTGCAGTTTTGATTGTCTACAACATTAATGAACTAATGACACCACCTGGACTATGAAGAAAATGAATTTTTACATTACGACAATGTCAAGAATGACTCCATGTTTCAAAGGTTACAGTCAAGTGTAAAAATATTGTGGTGCACATCTTACTCAAAAATATGTCCCATAGCACCTTATGCCGGTGTAATAAGAGCGTATTACCATATTTATGAGTCGATTATGTCGAACCATATTTTTGCACTTGACTGTACCACCGTTGACGCAATAATATTTTATTTGAAGAGTCAGCGAGTGTTTTCATTATTCAAAATAAATAACGTTAATCTCCTTAAGTCATCAAACCTTGGGGTTAACCCTGCTCACGTTTTATGGATTATCCTGTATAAAACCCGTTGAAGGTAAATAGGATTTATAAGTTTTATAACATGTATTTAGGCGAGAGGCAATTATTAAAAGAAGTAAATTAAGAGTAAGCGCTCTTAGCTTACTTCCTTCCGCTTTGACTACGAGGCCAAAAAACTTCTACCGTCGTTAATAACACTTAACTATCTTAGAGTGAGAAAGATGGGACAAAAACAATGACAAAGATAATATCGATATAAGTGTTATTGTTATGAATACTATTCATAGCCACTAGACAGTTACTTTTATTTTGGTAATATTGTCACATTGTTACAATAGAGAACCTTTGTCTCTTTGCATCATCACATTCATCATAGTCGTATAGGTTAAACACCTTTTTGTACCTCTAATAGAGTCTGACTAAGGTAAGTTTGCCTCGGTTTTGACAGCACGGACTGTAGAAGTGTTAAGCGTCACAATTTCATAGAAGTATGACGTTTAAAATATCACTTGCGCAAGTCTCTAATATCAAAACCGAAGCAAACTTAGCTTGGTCTGACTCTAGTCAAGCTAATAAAAGTTTAATAGTCCACATAATTGCAGTTCTGTAGCTCTCATGTTCAGCCACATCTAGTAGGTAGTAGGTACCTATTTGCAAAAGCGATAGAGGCAGGTAACTAAATTTTCCAATTTTGTTGTTCCTGTCGGTCCCTAAGTATATCTTCGGCTACATATTTAATGAAGCAATGTAAAAATGTAGTAAAGTTGAGAACAAACTTTGAATTAAACACACTTTTATACTAAAATAGACTCGTGTATAGCTACTGCATTTACTTATAAGTAAATGACCCCAACGGGTAAATGATTCAATGGTGCGTTCTATTAAAGACCTCTATTATAGGTATATACTATAATTATTTCGTAACAAAGAAATATCCCTAGAAATACTCTTTATACCAAAAATTAAACAAAGAAAATACGAGTGCTCGGTTTAAATGTAAATTAAGGATTCCTTTGCATAACACTTGTTTTGATATGAAAATGTTTCGCAAAAAAAGGAAGAGGCTAATTTTTACGGTTTTCTTTTAGTAGACATTTTAGCCTGTAGGTAACCAAAAGGTATCAAATATCTTTCGGTTATCTTTGAGGCTTAATAGGCATTAGGTAGTATATTTAAAAAAAATAGGCATTGTATCGTTTAATTACTCTGGATTCGTTCGTGAATTTCCATATGGAATGCTATACTAGCCAATATCTGCATGCCTACCACGAACATCGAAAATTCGCATTGACGGGAAAACCTCTTTATCACTCCAATATACAAGTGTGACAGAGATGGAGATACAAATCTGCAATCGTTCGATTTTCGTGCTATAGGCCCAGTATCTGGAAACAATAATCTAAAAGCAATAGAAGAATATCAAGAATTACAATCAATATCTGGGCGACCTTCAACGAACCACGAAATATCGAAAATTTATATCAATGGACAAAACCAATTTCTCTATTAATTTACCGCATTTACAAAGTATTACTCGTTAAATTTCGTGAGTACTGAATTACGAAATAATAAAGCCATGTCGTGTGAATAAATTGCGACACTCACAATTAAGCGGGCCATTGTTCGGTTTCCAGCAAATATACATTATTATCGTTGTACTTCAAGGTCTGTTAACGGTACAATATCGTAGACACCAAATACAATATAGGTGCCGTTTTAAATATAGAGAAAGGTAAAAACTTAATTACATACTTATGTACGTAAGGAGTTTTAACTTCGAAGACGTATTCTAGAATTTTGATAGATCAATACACAAAACAGCTATGAATAAGGAATTATGACCAGCATCGAACTAAAACCAAGATGAACTTTTGATATCAATATGGTACGAACAATATAGAAGCCAAAAGCCCCGCGGGTTTTTATTTGAATATTTGATCCTGAGATTCCTGAGTTATAGATAGTTATAGTTATATGTATTTTAAGTATTTATCTATCTAATAAAATTTCGTTTAGATCACAACAACTCAAATATTGAGCTAAGTATGACAGATCTGTGTAAATTAGTCCTATTTAAAACAATGTCCGTTTTAAGTAAGTAAAAAAAATAGTGTAGTATACCTAATCGTACGGGCAGACATGTGAACGGTATATCGTTGCTGCTATGGCTTCGTGTTGATATCATCTGTAAGACGAGCCTTATAGCTGTTCTGAGGGGTTCAAGTACCTGTTAGACTGCTGGCTGGTGTCAGACGTACCTTCATAACAATCCCTGACTGTGAAGAAGTAAACGTAGTAGGAGTCCCCGTTGAAGAACAGCAGAGAGATCCAGCTGTAACAGCCGTAGATGGGCACGATGAACAGGATGCGAACGATCCATCGCTGTTCCGAGGGGTTTGTGTACCAGCGCAGGTGCTGGTAGATCTAGTAAACAAAATAATCAATATTAATCAATGTTGGACTCGCACACAGCAGGGATACTCCGCAATCAGGCATTATAAAACGGAGTATCATTGGAAAGGGTGGAGTTTCTGGATTTTCTTGGAGTGCTAGAGGATGCTGGAGCCAGAGCTCGGGCTGTCAACGTTTACTTTATTTATATCAATATCCTTACAAATTCAGAGATCTCAGTTAGAGATGGGTAGTGGGTAAATACCCGCGGGTAAATACCGGGTATTTACCGGGTTTTTAACCAATGTACCCGTATTTACCCATTTACACCCAAATTAGTGGGTATAAACTTTTAAGAGTGTATTTTAATGATGTAAGTGGATTTTAATAACGGTTTTTCGTTATTTTTATAGGGTAGATAGGAAAATTAAAACAAAAACGTGGATACTGTTTAACTTATTCTTTAATATCACAAAATATTTTCCAAAAACATTATTTATACATTTTACTGATAAATTTACAATCCACAAACAATCAACATATAATAATCAACAATGTAAAACTTATGTAGGAAGTAAACATAATATTTTTGGCATAAAAAGTAGTCGTTACAATCAAGTCTTTGATTCCTCAAACTATATAAAAGGTAAATAAAAATAATAATCAACATAAAAATCAACAAGACTAAATAACCATTTTAACAGTGATATTAATCACTCGTACTATTTACTAAAGAATTGAATTAAATGTTACTTATTCCAATTGCAGAAAATGTCTTAATAATCGTATTCGCCCAAATTATTTACATCTATAAATTCAGAGCCACTATTCTGGCTTTCCGTACTAGACAGACTTGAAACTTCATCGTCACTATCATCTTTTTCCACGTGACGATGCTGAAGATTCCAGTTATATGAAATAAAAGCAATTTTGCTTGCTCTCTCTGAAGTCAGCCTATTTCATTTTCTGGAATGAATGTTTGAATGTACGCTAAATGACCGCTCGACTGCTGCGGACGTGCAAGGAGCCGTCAAAATTCGCACGGCAACTTTGCGTAGATTCTTGGATCCGCAAATTCCCTTCCACCTTCCACCAGGTCACAGCGTTCATGTTATTCACATGGCTCCACACAAAGCCTTTGCTCCATAATCCATCTTTAGCTCGGTATTGAGCTAGATTTGGCATTACATCACAATTCAGGCTAATTCCCATATTATAAATTAATTCAGTCGCCTCGGTTTCTTGGTTTTCATCAAGTTCGGCACCTTGAGACGCTGGGTCGAGTAAGTATGCCGCTAAATGAATGGGCTTTATGCACATAGCTGCTCTGGCTACAACAGCAGCTAGGATTGCATTTTTATCCACTTCTTCAATAATGTCGATGTCAAGCATAGCAAAGTCAATTTGCGATTTCATGTCGCGAAGTGTAAATTTGAAAATTGCAGATGCGATTGGATTTAAAAGCGAAATGCACTGGTTTGTCATTCTCCAAAAATCTTCATCCAACAATGCTGCCTTTATATCTGCACGCAAGTTACTTGCCTCTTCGTGTACAGCAAAAGTTTGCAACGCTATTTTAGTGTTTTGCAAACTCTTCAAACGTATGCAGTGACTTCCCCAACGTGTTTTGCATGGCAGCTTAAGGGTCTTACCGACCCCCTTTTCTTGTAAAATTTTTGACAGTAAAGCTGTTAAAGTTTGACTTCTTTTAATAGCCTTGATGCAGTCTGTGGCCGCCGGTCCAAGATAGATTTCACTGACACTGTATATCCACAAAATTCCAATAACGTTAGCCGTACTCACATAAAAACATCTTCTAAGTCCATATACAAAGCAAGGGTCAAAAAATATCACACGTGGTACTTTACGGAAAAAGGAGCGAGTAGTTGTGTGTAGAGGTCAAATGACAAACAGCAACTGACCGCTCTTATCTTGAGCGATCCTTGCGTGGTCCTAGCTACCTGTGTTCTGATTGGCTGCTGGACTTGGTACCCAGCTTGCATCTTATAATCACCCTTTGAAACTAACGAATCATTATTTATCAGAATATCAGATAAATACAGGAAATGCATTTTGCATGCAATATTTATTTATTTATTTCTTGATTATTTTATTTATTTGTCTATAAATTTTTGTTGCAAATTTTATTTAACTACACCAAAAAAATAATTTATATTTATTATATGAATTATCTTAAAAACTATACATTTTACTCAATTTGGTAGAGCCATTAATCGAGTCGACTTTAAGGCCGGGCTTCGAATTCCTTGTTAAACCACGCTAATACCAAAACGCTTTTATGGCCCAAGTCCACGAAATAAAGAGATGCAACGCCATTCAGGATTGGATTTTAAACCCTTATATAAAATGTGTTAATTTTCTAATGTTAAACCTGTCAACACCCATTTGATAAGAAGTAGACGAATTCATTACAGTAGCGTGCTTAGCCAACATGCCAATCGCTCACGCTTACTAACGTATCGCAGCTACCTCTCTCTATCACTCTTCCTTATTAGTGTGACAATGACAGTTGCATTTCGTTAGCGACTGAGCGTGAGCGATTAGCATCTTGGCTACGCACCTAGGTATGCAATTTAAAGACCACGTGTTCAATGAGCGGTCTTTTGTTAGATGTCGACCCTTTATGATTGTACATTATATATACATTAAATCTTCTCTTACGGCAACAATGTCAATATCCACAATTCCTATTCAAATTTCTCATTAATTGTTTTTTTTAACCAGGCGTCTCTTTTTATTATAAAAATATTATTTGTGCGGGTTAGAATTATTCAAAAATAAATAATACAGTAGTAAAATACAAAGTTTTTTTAATATTTTATATGTAATAGTTTATACCCATCAAACTGGGTACTTACGGGTATTTACCGGGTACTTTGGGTAAATACCTGGTATTTACCCGGTATTTACCCACCCTACCCATCTCTAATCTCAGTACGTATACATTGAAAGTTGAGAGTTATACAATTTAGTTAGTTTGCTTGGCTAGAAGATGTAGCATTTGTACTCTTCTTCCTAATAGCGTTTTGCCAGCTTATGCCACCGGCTCAGGGAGCCTGGGGTCCGTTTTGGCAACATAATCCCAAGATATGGTATGGTGGTCTAGGCGCTAGTTTTACAAAAGCGACTACCACCTGAACTTCCAACCCAAAGGGTTAACTAGGCTTTATTGGGATTGCATTTGTCGCTTGATCGCTTTATATTGTAGTTAGTCAGTGAGCGTTCTTTCGCAACTGTAACCTCTCACGACTATAATGGAGGCTGTGAAGTAAGTGTCAAAGTAATAAAATTGCTGTATGTTTGAGATCTCATTCCTGTGCCATGAGGACAAAAATATGCTGCTACATATTGTAGGTCAGACTGGTCAGAGTAACACAATAGGTCAATGATAATTTTGGCTTCGTGTACAGGAATATACCATAACATTTTCCTTAATACGAATAGGGATGAGAGATGAAAACATACACGTTATGAATACCCTATTGTTGGGATTAGGATTCCATTTTCAAGCTTAAGATGGTATTGACGTCATGCAGAACATCAAGACGTATCTAACGTCATTAAATCACTAACATCCGCCCATAGATAAATGGCAGGGGAAAGTTCAACAGGCAATTCCAAGAGTATCCTAATTTATTTATTAGATGGGAATTTTCAAAAATAGGTTACCATTTCGTTTTGTTTTGAAAATATAGGAAGTTTTGGGTTTTTTTATAACCAGAATCACGAAAAGAAAAAGAGTGTCCCGTTTTTTGGTCAGTTTCGTAACGCATTTTTTCATACATTTAGTACGGGCCGTTACCAAATTGACAAAATATTTTTGTATGGAAAATCGAGAACCCATTTTCATTAAAATAGTGCACATTTTCTGAAAATGCCCACATGCAATTAAGCATTTAACCACCAGTTTGGCGTTGCTATCGGTTTGAATATTGATTCATAAAATCCTCTTATTTGCTATGTGGTGCGGGGAATCTGTGACGGTCCAATAAGATATTTATAGACGTAGACTTTCTACTTGTAGTATTATTACCTTAGGCAAGCCGTTGGTAAACGAGATCCGTGATCGTCCTTCTACTGACAGTAGTCCCTATCGAGTGTACCAAAGCCTACGTGTATAAATAACGGAAAATAATTAAATACAAAATTTCCTAAGTGAAAGCAAGCAGCACTCCTAATCTTCATAGAGGCATACTATAATATATCTATATGCATCCGCCACCTAGTATGACCTACGAACTTTCACTATTAAGGTAAAGTAGCAGTAGTAGGGATGTGTGCGTTCTGTGTCAGAGGAGGCCTGGACAGCATTACGATAGTAAAAATTTCAAGTGTACAATAGGCGATGGGGCAACGTGCAAGAGACGTTCTGCTCAAATTTTAACGCATGACGTTTTTTTAGAGGTATATTTTCTTAAACAAAAGCGTGTATCTAGAAACACGTTTGCATTTATGTTTCAAATAACGCCTCAGCAAATGAAATCTTTTGTCCCTTTCATTAGCATGAACCTTCACTATAGCTATTCCCTTCTCTCATGAATCTTTTGTCCCTTTCATTCGCATAAACATTCGCTATAGCTATTCCCTTCTCTCATGAGAAATTCATGTCTATTTAAAACTCATTACCTCATCGTATCCTAATGCTAATCACTATGAAATGCTATTTAGTTAATCATCGTCGTACCTAACTGTAACTCTAGTATGGGTTTTGCTTTTTAGACAAGTAAGATATAAGTGTTTAGGTAAACTGGATATTTAAAAACAAAATACCCAGGAAGAGCGGTTTATTTCCTAATGAAACAAGATTTAAATTAGCAATATTAATGTAATTATAATGGTCAACTCATATCTAGTTACATACTAGTGAAACCTGAAATATATAATTTACGATATGAAAAAACTATCCAAAATAACTGATGCGAGCGAACATTGGAAACACGCAGATGTGCGAGTCAAATACTACGTTAACAAAATAGAAAAAAATAAGCACTTGGAGACAGCGAAAGATCTAGTATTTAGAATCACAAAAGAAATTGCCGAAACCGACGAGTGCAAAAAGTACCATTTTAATACTAAACTATAAGTATGTTTGTAATTATCTTGTGAATAAAATATTTCTTCAACATATTTGAAATGGTTTTATTTTCTAAATTATATATTTGTAAAGAAAAACGACTTTTTGATACAATTTATTTAATGAAAAATCAATTGAAACAAATGATAAATAGTTACATCATTACTTAATGCATTAACATTTGAGAAAACCTTAATAAAGTCATACATTTTCACATTTTTATTTCTTAAGTAAAGATAAACTAAGCAGTAATTTCCACAAACTGATGACAAATAACTTTGCAGCTGATTACTATTACAAAACCACCACTTGGTGTTTCTTTCTAAGAACATTTTGTGATACCCCTCTGGTTTTCGACCAAATGAATCAAAATATTCACCAACACCATTTTCATCGATATAAATCGCTACCCAATGTGATCCAGGTTTAAAATCTGGATCCAAATTGCTTATGAGATAAACAGGTAGCTGAACTAACATAGGTAGTTTGTTGGCCGCAAATACATTTGATTCAATAGCTGGATTTATTCTACACATGTAGTGTTTAATTTCTTGTGTATCCATCTTGAGTTACTATTTGGTAATAAGATAAAAATGAAACCTTAACCATTATATTTATTAGGATTAACTGTTGTAATCTACGCTTATGTCGCGGTTTTTATTTATTTCTATTACATTATCAAACTCAGCGTAAATGATACAATTAAGCGTTGTAGTCAATGCTGAATCAAAGCGAACCTCTAATCTCACACTACCGTGTCTAACTAAGTTCCAGTGGGAGTTCGAACTTGCTGAAAGGTCTGGAGTTAAGTCAAAAGCTAGCAAACAATAGCCTCCTCCATAATCCTCTCTTCCTATGGAGTTACCTTCATTTAAAAAATGAATATTAGTTCCAGAAAACAATGTTTGAAATGTCGATGCAATTAAACCATCATTAAACGAGGGTTGTAATGTCTTAGAGGGGACTTGCTGTCCATCAACATATAAGCTAAATAAATTAATACCATTATTATCAAAATTAAATGGGTTCTGTTTAAAATTACCATTAAAGGCGGAATTTTTGACAAACCCTACAATACATCTCTTCGGTACTTGACCTAGAAATATATTATCTAAAGTTTTACCTTGAATTCCTGATGGAATTGTTAAAACTTTTACTTCAGCACGGGTAATAGGATACTTTGCAGTCGTAGAGGTTAGTACTTTTTGGTGAGCTATTAAAATTGATGGATTAATTCGAGCCTTCCGAATTAGAGCATGGAATATCGGAGCCTTTTTGCAATACCGGTATTTTTTCGATATTGAAATTTCTAGTACCGGTTTTTCGATAATTTCGATATTTTCGATATTTTTTCGATATTGGAGGAGAAAAAGTAAATAACTTTAAAAAAACCAGCATATTCATACAAAATTTACATTTATTATGATGGGTTACTTATATAACTCATATTATAATACACCATTATTAATTATTTCAACTTAATTTTCAAATTAACTAATAAATCATAATTAAATGCTAAAAAAAATTAAGTATATAAAACAAAAAGTCAACGCAGTATTTACATGTCATACTGCTATATTTATTTGAGAATTAATAAAAACATTACCGACACCAACCTTCAGTTCAAGCTGGTTTCCGCCCTGCATTTTCCACTACCGACACATCTTCACATACTCGACCAGATCATTGAAAAAATTACCGTGTACATTCAATATAAGCTAATAATATAAGCTTTAAAGTTGGACTAAGGTGATGACCAACAGCACGAAACGTAGGGTCGATGTAGACGAGTAGACTATACACCTCCTCGAGTCGGTGTCCTCATTACTGAGGGTCGTGATTCCCCCGTTGCTGGGTGGTATCATGCGTCTGACAGTATTTCGCCACTTTATTCTGTTCTTGGCTGCATGGAGAGCGTTGTGAAGGTTGGTGTCCAGAGTTGAGCGGATTTGGTCAGTGGTGATCGGCCCCTGGGGCGCTTCCCGTCGACCTTTCCAGTAACCATGAGCTGTTCCAGGTTATGCCCATCTTTTCTGGCAATATGACCGAAAAATTCCAATGTTCTTCGCAGACGGTGGAGAGACGGGTTTTTATTTGCAGTTCGCGAAGAATCGACTCGTTGGTGCAGAATGCTGTCCACGGAATCTGCAACATTTTTCTCCAGCACCACATCTCGAAGGCATCAATTCGATTCCTATCTGCTTTCTTCAGCGTCCATGTTTCCGCTCCGTAACCGGATATGGAGAAGACAAGGGTGTTCACCAGGTTGACCTTAGACCTGCGTCTGATATTACGGTCCTTCCATATTTTATGGAGCTGCAACATCGCCGCTTTAGCCATCCCTATCCGTCTCCTTATTTCTTTTTCACACGAGCCAGAATCGCTAATGTTTGGGAGCTAACCAATGAAATCTTTCACTGTTTCGAGACGGAGAACACCGAGGAATTGAAGCTTGCTAGCACGGTCTACCACCATCAGCTTGGTTTTAGCGTGGTTTATTTTGAGTCCCAACTCCAAACTAATCGTCTCTATCCTACGCAGGAGTGTATGCATTTCGTTTCGGCTTCGGTGGTAGCTAGGAGCTTTGTGTCGTCTGCATAACGAAGGTTGGTCAACTTGGTGCCGCCTATCGAGAATATACACAGTATACACTATATTAACGAGCATATCTTATTGCGCCAGCTAGTCTCTTTTAGCAACAGGCAAGACTAAGAAGTCGAACGATGGGTCGATAACGCCTGAAAAAGCTACTGGTCCACGAAAGAGCTTATGAAGGGTAACCTTCCATTGTCACTAAACCGAAAACTCGTCGATAATTATATTCTGCATGTCCTAACCTACGGTGCAAAAACATAAGTCGCTCACAGAGGTTCAGAAGTCCAAATTGAAGACTTGCTAGCGGGCTATCGAGCGCAGCATTTTAGGTATCAAGAGAACCGATCGCATTCTCCACTCAAAAACCCGCATTGCTGACGTTGGCGAAAAAGTTGCTAGGCTCAAATGGGAGTGGGCAGGCCACGTCTACCGCATGAATCCGGACAGGTGGGCTACTTGGGCAAGTATTGCCACCAAGTGGATCCCGCAAAATAAACGTGGACGGGCAGGCCTAGACGGAGATGGCGGGACGACATGGATACATTTTTTAAGTACTGGCCTGGGGAAGCACAAAACCGGGAGCGGTGGAGATCAAGGGGACCGGTATTTCGGTCTTTGCCCAGCAGTAGGACACATAAAGTGACGCTAAGAAAAAAAAACCAAATCAGTAACACTTAAGAGTCCACATGATTGAGCAAAAGAGAGCGGGATAGATCTAATTGCAGGATCAAGTGAAAAATTTGAAGGCGATAGTATGCGGGCGCGGCAAAATAAACCGCGTAATCAGATAATTGAAATGAAATGAAATGAAATGAAAAATATTTATTTGTGACATCACAGGAAACAACATAAGAAACAAAAGAAAAGACAAACAAGGATTAGGGTGTGTGTGCGTCACAAAATGGACCCAACTCAGCATATTGCCAGCCAATAAACCGGCGCTGGTCTTCCGTAGGGCCCAAATGGTGATGCCACGACAAAAACACACAATGCTGCAACAACTTATCAAACAGAAATTACACTAAAAAAATTTAAAAAAAACTAAAAAATTTAAATTAAAAAACTACAACTGGATACATGAACACAAGAAGTAAACGAATCACACAAACACAGAAAAAAAAGTTACGCCTTCCCTAATTGCTGTTTACAACTAAACAACATTTTTTGTAGATAATTTTTTTTACCAGATTTAGGATTTACTATTTAACTAAGAATCATGTTTATAAATTTAAGGGTTACGACGTTCTTATCGAGGCTTTGGTTAAAAATCATGTTTTCATGTTTACCAGTTTGAAGGAAATATGTTGAAATTGTATGTACCTATGTGAATATCAGATACCTAGTTGTATATATTGAGATGTAGATGTCTGAATAATAACAATTTTACCACTGTGGCCTTTTAAAAACGTAATTTTTTTAAGCATAATGTTAATATCGAAAATATCGAAAATACCGGTATTTGAGATATTCAATACCGGTAAAAAAATATCGGAAAATCGTCCGATATTATCGAAATTTCGATATTATCGAAAACCGGTATCCATGCTCTATTCCGAATTATGAGACTTGCGTCTAAAATGCTAACTTTTAATTTCACATCATCGTGACTACACATGAGATTAAACACTTCTCTACTACGTACTAATTTAATTCGCATTTCTACACCATTAAGTAAAAATTTTTCTTGATTAAATATATCACCATGTAAATGTCCGATCATGTCTATAGCTTTATTAATTTCAACTATTTCTTTTCTCTTACTAAATCCCTTATTTGTATTATCTGTAGCGTCCATTTTATGGGGGGTATCTTCATACCATAAACCACATGTTAGATGAGAGCTTTTCGCTGCGGGTCCGTAGTTAAGGAGAGTTTCTATGTACGCACGATATGCGTATGTATTGTTAGGTGGAGATACTAGTTTTTGATTTAAATACACATCTAATTGATTAAAAAGTGTATGTAGCCAATTATTGACGGGTGCAATATGTTTCTCTGTTACTGAATTTGTATCAGGACTTGTTATTTTAGCTTTTATATAAATCATAGTATGAGATAAGTCTATGTAATCATCTCCTGTACCAGGAACTTGGAATTCTATGGGTCCATCATCACTTAATGATGAAATCGGCTTGTAATGAACCCATTGTCCGCTTTCAATACTTGTTTGTGTTGATGGTAGAGCAAACAGATCCAATTCAGACTTGGCGCATTCACATGAGTGATTATGTAAAAAAGACATTATTTAAGAGGAAAATATGTCTTCAAATTTTGTTTTAGTTATTTTAGAACGTTTTCCTTGTAGTGTTTTCCGCGCAATGACTGGATCCCTTCTTTTCTGTACTCTTTTATACCCTGAGCCACTCATTAGAGAATCGATCTTTTCATCTGCCTTTCTTTTCAAATTATTACTTGCATCTTTAAATCGTGATTTTAATGATTCCTCCAGAGGATGTGAGTTCATCATATCCGATAATAAACCAACGCCTGCATTAAGTGCTTCCCTACCCACGGTTTTAAATCCACTCGATAATAAAGGTACTACGGATCTGAATAACCCTCCCAGAAAACTTCCAATTCCATGACCACGCTGGTGAGACACGCCTTTATACACAATCCCAACACCAGATCCAGCCTGATGTGAATAATAATGTTGATATGGACATATGTTACTAACATTTCTATGAGTCATTTTATGCGTCTAAAATGTAGTTTAACACACGATGTACCAAACTGGAATGGAACTCTATTACCAATGCTTGTTCTTATATCTATTTCAATAGTATCAAATTCTCTACGCATTACTGGTAAGTAGTGAGCTGGTGAAAATGAATGCATTTTATAAGCTCCATATATATATTTAGTCGGGTCTAGAGGTATTATACGTATTAAAGATGCCATTACGTCCCCCACTATCTGTGGTTGGATGATATCCGAATAAATGAAGAGTTGGGATGGTAATCCTAAATGCAAATTGACAGGATATTTTCCAACTGAGTTTGATATTATGTTCATTCTCGGTTCAAAACCCAATTGAAGACTTAATTGTGGTGAGACAATCATCGATATCAAATCACTATTTTTATTAGTTGCTGTTACAAGTTTCGATATTTCATCATAACGCATTTTAAGTTGATTTTTCAACAAAGGATTTTCATTAAAAGCTTTCATAAAGTTATTAACATTGTCATACGTAGTGGCAGGTATGTGCGATTTATATTCTACAATTACATCAGTTCCACCGCCAGGGCTTGCATTTGTGTTACGTTCGTCTTGCAAACGTGTTTTCTTCTTTATATACAAGACATTTTCATGTTCTTGAACATTAAACATAGTACATGGATAATGGAACTCCACTAATCCAACAGTCCACTCCCCTTCTAACTTCATAGTTTTAGGTAACTTGGTTAAGAAATTTGCCGTTGTGTTTTCTGGATAGTATGACGTTGAACTGTTGCTCAACAGTGTTAAATAAAAACTATCGTCGCTCATATTTTTTCTATATTTGATGCGGGGATCCAACTATTAAATTTGCTGGGATAACCTTTCCACTTGACTAATACTTCTTTTCTGCCTCCAATGCGTCGTGATTGTATTATTTTATCTATTTTATGTTTGGTGGAAGGGTCATAAAAAACTTTTTGAAGTTCCTTTGAATAGAAGGTACCAGTGACTGGTTCATTTTCTAAATCCTTTAAAGTATAAACGACCCAGGGGGATCTCCTTATGATGGAATCTACAACGAATATTTCATCGCTCCAATTAGTTTCATAACCTTTTTCGAATATATGTTTATGTTTAGTTATTCTAACATGATCACCGATTTGAAGTGAAGGGTTTTCGGTAATATATATGTCATTTTCCTTTTTACCGTATAAATTCCGCCAAACTTCCATAATATTATCACTATTGACTTCACTTGGAGTCATCTTAATGCTCGTGTGATAACTATGATTATAAGAACTTAGCAAAGCTGGTAAAATGACAATATATTTGAAAGTATTTTTAAACGTAAAATAACGCCACATCTTCATTTTGAGAGTTCGCTGAAATCTCTCTACAATGCTGGCTTTTATGTCAGGATTGTTTGTAGTATAATAATTAATATTCTTACTATTTAAATAATCCCTTACAATTTTTGAAACAAACTCAGTACCTTTATCTGATTGAATATGTCGAGGAGTAGCGTTAGCTTCTGTAAATATGCTTTCAAAACAGGTTCTTACCGTATCAGGTTTTTTATCTTTCATAGCTCTTGCGAAAGCATATTTACTAAAAACATCAATAACACACAGTATGTATTTATAACCATCATTATATTTACTATAGGTGCGCAAATCACTCAGATCAGCTTGCCATAGCTCGTTATAGTTGGATAAAATATACCTGTTTCTCGGAAACCTTTTCTCCACGGGTTTATGAAGCGTGTAAGTTTCCTGTGATTGCAGCCACTTCTTAACTTCATTACGTTTCAACTTGCCTTGCATAGCCTCTGTTAAACGCGCAATACTACTAAAACCAGCAGGATGAGAAACATCATAATATATTTTATTTATATCTAGTATGGGGTCCATCTTTCCCAATCGATTTTTGTTTTTGGTATAGATTTTGCTGAACTCGGCGTTGGAGTTGTTATTTGTTCTTTTTCGTTACTTCCCTTAGGTTCCGTGGATCCAAATTGATTAATATATTCAAGTGAGGTGGGATTACCAACACATGACAAGGGTATATTTATATCCTTTAATGCGATAGCAAATTTTTCCCAACCTAGCGGCTTAGGGCGTTTTAATGGTCTTAATGTATCACTAATAAGGTCAAAAATGTTACTTCCTGTCAAAACTTCATTATTTATAACCACTTCTCCACCTTCTTTCCACCAAATCTTAGGTTTACTTTGTTTTATGATATCTAACAAAACTTCACCTTTTCTTCGATAAGTTTTGGGAAATAATTTAACCATATACGATGGTGTGTAATGTGGTGCATATGTATCTTTTTTTGATGGAGTCACATCTAAACTTGATGGAGGTAGTTTTGGAACTGCAGGTGATTCTTGATAGTTTTCTTGTTTATATGGTTCTTCAACGTTATTGAACTTTGTTGATTCGTCTTCAGTATCAGTCAATATCGATAATTTGAGAGGTCTTCTTCCTTCCTCAGTAATATGTAAGTATCTTTGTAAAGCTTGAGAATATAGTGCCCATTTCTCTCGGTCATTCATTTTACTTTGAAGAATGTTCTGCATTTCATTATCTAATCGTGACAAGGCATTTTCTGATACATGTTCATTATTTGCTTTAAGTCGTTCCATTAAATCAGATTCTACAAGTAACATCTTTTTTGCGTGTTGCATGTTTATTTAATTAATGTGCTTAGTAAACCATTGATCACTGCACCTAATATGATCGGTAAGAATGCTCCGCCTTTTTGCACAATAATGTTTTTCCTTATTTTATTTTTACCCTTTGAAATTAATTTTCGTAAAATGTGTTTATATTTACTCAAATGTTTTTTCTCGCTTTCATCAAGTGGTATTTTACCTTTTAGAATGTTATAAATACATTCACAGATAACATTGACCTCTTCACTACTACAGGCTTTTAATATAATTTTTTGATATTTTGGTTTTAAGGTGTGTAAAGCTTTGAGCAGTTGTTGGTGTGTTACAACTCTTCTGTGCATAATTTTAGAATGATTGAAATCATCACTGTATGTCCTATTTAAAGCCTCTCTTTGGTACATATACTGTACAATATGTTCTATAGTTAAATATATTCGTTTTAAATCGATAGATGTCCTCCGTAGTCTGTTTAAGGTCGATCATCAAATATCCATGAGCATCTTTTGTTGCATCTTTATAAGCCTCTTCCACAAATTTTGAATTCTCTGGATATACTTGACGCGCTAAATATTTTATTTGAGTTTTATCCCTTGGGTTCTTGAAGTAAACAATGTAATTAGCGTTCAATGATATATCACGTTGCCCTTTACCTTGATGAAATAGGTTTTGTGTGATGTAAAAAACGCTTAAATTTCTATGATGACTTCCTTTAGTAAAAATATCAACTATGCGTCCATCGGATTCCCTCATTAAGTCGTCAATTATAAGTAGTTGTGGGTTTTTGCCATTAAACATAGTTAAGTCTGGAATGCCTTGAATATAATTTACATTCTTTAAATTATACATAGGTTGCATTTCATCGTAACACCACACTATATTTTGAAATGATTGATTACTAACCGCTTTCACATTATTTAAAAAGCTTGTAACAAAATGTGATTTCCCACAGCTACTGGGACCAGCAACTATGGCTGTAAATGGATGAATAAAATGAATCATTATTTTTATAATGCAACAAAATAGACTACTTCTATTTGAGAAGGTTACTTAGGGAATAAACACATGTTCAATGATGGAAAGAAAACTATTTATTTTCCTTAAATATGTATCATATATTTCACTCTAAATACCATCTAACAACATTAAATATTTAAAACTAACATTTAATTACAAAATGATACAAATAAAACAAACAGGTATACACAACATTAGTACAACTTAGATTTAACTGTAAAATATAAATATAGTGTGATCATAATATTTACAAACGTTAACCTATACTTATACAAATCATTAACAACTATTGTCTTAAACTATAATGACCCCAAGCTAACGTGTTAGTAGAATTGGGGATAATATATCGTTTGGTATCATTGTAAGAGAGACTTGTTTTATTAATACATTGTGTAAATATAACATGTTTTATAGATCTAAATCTGTACATTTTAGAAAACTGCTTCGTTTTATCAAAAAGGCAAGTTTTGTAATCCTCCATTTTCATCTTTTTCGTTACAGATTTGTTTACACCTTTTGCTTTTGCTACAAACTCATCCTCTACAGACATAGCATACATTTTCGATCGCAATCCTACAAACTCTTTTAATATTTTCCCATTATTTTCATCTTTGAAATAACCTAGCTTCTTTTTATTTAATTGCGGAAAGCCAAAAATATTATTCGATGCATAATCAGATGTATCAAAAAACTGCGGTAAGTCTGGTTTTATACTCAGATAAAAGTTGTCTGTGAAACATTGATAAATCAAGCTGTCTGTATCAGTATATAATAGTTTAATATTATTCGTAAACTTTTTCTTCATATAGTTGTAGTGAAAGTCATACATTAATGTTTTTGATATATCTAATATGCAAAATCCTAAATATATTGGTTTATTGTAATACAATTTAGTTCTATGCAACTGGATAGCTATCAAATTTTCTGAAAATATACTCAAACTATGGAATTCGGGCTTTGCGATTAACGATTGAGCACCTAACACTTTACCTTTGCTTTCCCAGTGTGTTATTAATTTAACATTAACTCTTTTTTCAATGTTTTCCATAGTCTTTCCGAATACAGCGTTATTCATCAGCTTAAAAAAATCTTTTTCAAAATCAGATGTTGCCTGTGTACGTAAATGTGTATTTAAATCAATATATGTTTTTAACCACGGACTTTGTTTAAACCTCAGCACTCTGTGAACTTTGGTTAATTGTAATCCCAAATTTAAACATTGCTTGAGGTTTCTATAGTGTATAACATATTTGTTTTTTTTGTTAAGATTTGGAACAAGTTTTCGCTCTTTACTGTTACCTATGACAATATTCTCTGGGCAAAGAGGTAAATCAGATTGCGAGTCGTGCAAGCAATCAGGATAATCAAGATCAACTTCATCAAGGTAAAACTTTAGATAATATATTTCTAGGTCAAGTACCGAAGAGATGTATTGTAGGGTTTGTCAAAAATTCCGCCTTTAATGGTAATTTTAAACAGAACCCATTTAATTTTGATAGTAATGGTATTAATTTATTTAGCTTATATGTTGATGGACAGCAAGTCCCCTCTAAGACATTACAACCCTCGTTTAATGATGGTTTAATTGCATCGACATTTCAAACATTGTTTTCTGGAACTAATATTCATTTTTTAAATGAAGGTAACTCCATAGGAAGAGAGGATTATGGAGGAGGCTATTGTTTGCTAGCTTTTGACTTAACTCCAGACCTTTCAGCAAGTTCGAACTCCCACTGGAACTTAGTTAGACACGGTAGTGTGAGATTAGAGGTTCGCTTTGATTCAGCATTGACTACAACGCTTAATTGTATCATTTACGCTGAGTTTGATAATGTAATAGAAATAAATAAAAACCGCGACATAAGCGTAGATTACAACAGTTAATCCTAATAAATATAATGGTTAAGGTTTCATTTTTATCTTATTACCAAATAGTAACTCAAGATGGATACACAAGAAATTAAACACTACATGTGTAGAATAAATCCAGCTATTGAATCAAATGTATTTGCGGCCAACAAACTACCTATGTTAGTTCAGCTACCTGTTTATCTCATAAGCAATTTGGATCCAGATTTTAAACCTGGATCACATTGGGTAGCGATTTATATCGATGAAAATGGTGTTGGTGAATATTTTGATTCATTTGGTCGAAAACCAGAGGGGTATCACAAAATGTTCTTAGAAAGAAACACCAAGTGGTGGTTTTGTAATAGTAATCAGCTGCAAAGTTATTTGTCATCAGTTTGTGGAAATTACTGCTTAGTTTATCTTTACTTAAGAAATAAAAATGTGAAAATGTATGACTTTATTAAGGTTTTCTCAAATGTTAATGCATTAAGTAATGATGTAACTATTTATCATTTGTTTCAATTGATTTTTCATTAAATAAATTGTATCAAAAAGTCGTTTTTCTTTACAAATATATAATTTAGAAAATAAAACCATTTCAAATATGTTGAAGAAATATTTTATTCACAAGATAATTACAAACATACTTATAGTTTAGTATTAAAATGGTACTTTTTGCACTCGTCGGTTTCGGCAATTTCTTTTGTGATTCTAAATACTAGATTTTTCATTAAATAAATTGTATCAAAAAGTCGTTTTTCTTTACAAATATATAATTTAGAAAATAAAACCATTTCAAATATGTTGAAGAAATATTTTATTCACAAGATAATTACAAACATACTTATAGTTTAGTATTAAAATGGTACTTTTTGCACTCGTCGGTTTCGGCAATTTCTTTTGTGATTCTAAATACTAGATCTTTCGCTGTCTCCAAGTGCTTATTTTTTTCTATTTTGTTAACGTAGTATTTGACTCGCACATCTGCGTGTTTCCAATGTTCGCTCGCATCAGTTATTTTGGATAGTTTTTTCATATCGTAAATTATATATTTCAGGTTTCACTAGTATGTAACTAGATATGAGTTGACCATTATAATTACATTAATATTGCTAATTTAAATCTTGTTTCATTAGGAAATAAACCGCTCTTCCTGGGTATTTTGTTTTTAAATATCCAGTTTACCTAAACACTTATATCTTACTTGTCTAAAAAGCAAAACCCATACTAGAGTTACAGTTAGGTACGACGATGATTAACTAAATAGCATTTCATAGTGATTAGCATTAGGATACGATGAGGTAATGAGTTTTAAATAGACATGAATTTCTCATGAGAGAAGGGAATAGCTATAGCGAATGTTTATGCGAATGAAAGGGACAAAAGATTCATGAGAGAAGGGAATAGCTATAGTGAAGGTTCATGCTAATGAAAGGGACAAAAGATTTCATTTGCTGAGGCGTTATTTGAAACATAAATGCAAACGTGTTTCTAGATACACGCTTTTGTTTAAGAAAATATACCTCTAAAAAACGTCATGCGTTAAAATTTGAGCAGAACGTCTCTTGCACGTTGCCCCATCGCCTATTGTACACTTGAAATTTTTACTATCGTAATGCTGTCCAGGCCTCCTCTGATACAGAACGCACACATCCCTACTACTAGTAGCTATGCTTGCAAGAATTTCCACATTCAGAACTACTGTCGGATTAACCATGTTCTAAGGATTATTTCTCGATTAAAACAATAGCTAACTAAAAGACAAACACAAGCTGGGACAGTTGCATACAATATTTGAATGACGTCATTGTTTTCGTACTGGGTTGGTCGGTAGCCATTATAATAGAAGCAAGATTATGATAATTAAATTAGGCTAACCATTAACCAACCTGATGACTTTGCTTCGCTGGAAGGCAAATCAGACACCAGTGTTTAACACGAGCGATACAACTTAACATCGTGACTTTCCCTATATTAAAATAGCGAAGTAAATAGTTGGTTATTAACTTGGCTATTATGCTTTTTATGAATATGAAATGCATGTCAACAATAAAATCGGGGCAAAACTATTTGTAAATGTTTAGTGCACTAAAAAAGTATAAAAGAGTAGACATTCACGGAGGGCGCCACTGTGCTTTAGCAGGCAAGATTGTGTATTTTGCATCTCATTCTGTCGCATAAGTGTGCGAGCAGTAAGTTTCAGATATTTGTTTACGAGAATAATGACATATTTGACAAGTCTTGCCAGAACTACTTTTGCCACATTTGCGTTAAGTTCCACTTTATATAATTTCTACCTTTTTCTGACGCACCGCAAGGATTAAAATCACCATTATTTTTGTCCGACTGCCGAATCATAATACTATGCTTTTCGAGCGTATGTTTGTATGTATTTTCGATTTCTACAGCCTACAACCTATATCGCTTGTTCTTCAACGTATCAAGCGTCTTCAGATTTTCTCGGTGAAGGGAATGCCATAAGGCGTGTTAAACTATACAAACTGTAGAAACTCGTGATTTACTAAGTACTTGTTTGGACCTTAGTATCTAAATATGTTTTTAAAATCCATTTGGGAACACAGGGAGCCGCTTTTAGCGATTTTGCGATAACTTACTTATAGCTAGCAGTTGATTAGCGTGTCTCTTGGAGAAAGTGGCACGGGTAAATAAGCATTTTGACATTTTACCGTGAGCACGGAAATATCATTGTTTCTATTAGTATATATGGATGGTATAAGCATGTAAGTATAATTGTTAGACTGAGCGGCAATTGGTAGTTTCAAATACTATAATAAACTGAATAACTACGAAGGGAGGATTATAGTTTTCTCATTGTGTGTCGATTTCTGTACGAGTGGGTTAATGAACCCCTTAAACACATTCATGGCGGGGACTGTCAGTTCGTGGCGGGAAGCGAAAGAACTGTCGGATTCCGTTAGAGCAATTAGGTACATTTGTGGAGTGTGGAAGTTGCTTAGTTGCGTACCTACCCATAGTTTTGTTCTATTTGAGTGATTTTCCTCAGTTCATTGTGATATCGCGATTAAAGAGCTCAATTTGATTACGCATGGGTTTTTTGGTAGGCCAAAATCAGAAGTGGTATATGATCGGATTTAATTATTACTAACTTAAATTTGAATAAGTATATGTACCTATTTGGTTACGAAATGCATTCGGTTGTACGAAATCGCGCAAATAAACATGCAAACTTGCTGTGTAATTTGATCAGCCATCACAAAAGGTCGTCTTTAGCAAACCTGTCTACTCAATAAATAGATTCGCTACAAGGTCAGACACCTTAAAAATAATACAAAGATATCTTAATAACCTATACTAATAAAACTTACTTAGAATAAGTAAAACGTTGCAAAGCGCTAGTGAATATGTGAAAAGGCTGATGAACCTTAATTCACATTTAATTGAGGTAATTACTAGTGGCAATTTTAAAATCTGGTTCACAAGTATTTTTTTAAAGTTCTTTCAAAAACATTTTTAGCCAAGTAGGTACAAGCTTTTGGAGTAATTTATTTTTGAAGAGTGCTTGAATAATTTTTTGGTTTTGAGTCAAACCTTAGGCACGTCGCCCTATGATTTCCAATCTCTTTGTTTTGAGTTAAACCTTATTTGCCAAGCAAGTGGAAGCTGATTTCACGACTATGGTCTTCATTAGATACATATGCCACAGATGTCAAATAGTGGATCAGAATAGTAGTGGAAATTAGAAGTCCGCATTTATCCCAACTTAACTTAATCAATGTTATCGCTTTTTTTTCCTACCACGCATTTCACGCAAGGTCTTAATGAACATCCCAAACGAGTAGTATGCTGCAAATTCCAACTGATATACGTGTATCTGCAATTTAACAAATAAATGTTGATTAAATGACCATGACGTAATTTCTACGGACACGGGTGACACCCACGTAAGTACAAGTAACCTACCTATCAGCTTGCTATAACTTCATCACAGGAGAAATTCAACCTTGTATCAAAGTGATAAAGACGATGTGAAAGCTTTTACCTCTTTATCTGTATAACTCACTTGTCAAGCCCAATAGTCTTAATCGGACCAGTACAAGCGCAACCTAGACTAAGTATTAAGTAACAAGTGTGTAATCATACTAATCATGGACATGTGATGGTCAGAGATATGAACCTGCCGACAAACATCACTTTTAAACATCGTTTGATAGAGACTGCTCAACACTTTTGTACCAAGTTTGTACAGATTAGGCAGTGAAAATGTATACGGTAGCATGGACTTGGGTGTTGCTTGGACAACTTAGCGTATTCTGATTCCATCCATACAGATTTCACATTCACCGATATGTACGAATTGGGTGCTAAAAGCGATCATATAGAGCTCGACTTTATGGAAAAATTGCAAATATTGTGGAGTCGAAATTTGTATACATTTTGACATTAGTCAATCTCACGCTCAAAAAAAAACAATTTTTTCAAGTACCTCTTCACTACTATGATTGGCTGTCTATTCAAAGTGATATTGCGAATCCAAGACATCTTACGTCCTCCAAACCACGGATGTATACGGATATGTTTTTCGAAAACTTTGCCTTTGATGATGCCATGCAGGAGATGATGCCATGCAGGAGATAATGCCGACCGTGTCTAAGTATCCACCTAAACATCTAATGTAGGCGACTTTTGGATGATTCGATGGTACTGGTATGTTTCAGGTCCTCCTAAATTCGTCACAGAACCTTCACACGTAAGAGTACATCACACACCAATACATAATACAGCACAAATTGGATAAGTAGATTTATTGACACACGGCCTAGAATTCTTCTGAGGCGCCACGCTCAGAAAGCCATGGGGAATAGCCCAGAAAATAATCCATAGACTCGGTAAACATACTTGTAAGTAATCGAACACCCCGATGACGCAAAAGTCCGTCCAAGGATTCTAGGTTTGGCGTCGTTGTCGTTGCCTAACTTTACTTAAGGCTTATGCATCATTTTACCCTATTCAGCTGTTAGCCTTGGTTTTAAACTCGATAAGGACGGGTATGGCACGATTATTTACACGATTATTATTTATGCTAGAGTGCTAGAGTAAAAATCGCTATCAATGTACAATAGACGCAGATGCTTTTAGAAGTAGGTATATAAAATCCTACCGACCCATACTAATTATCGATTCAAAGGTTATTCAAAAAACTCTTTTTCAATACAGTTGCTCAAAAAGTGCCCTTTTTTGGCTGTTTTGCGTGCGCAAAGTTTGTTTTTGCGAACTAGTGCTTTTTACTTTTCCAATCTTTTTAAATTTAGTTGTGTTCCAATTCATGACTGCTTACCGAAGAGTATTATTGTTCGTTAACTCTATCGAGCCGTAATAAAACTAAATACCTACTATTAACGCAATAATATTAAAGATATTGATATTTCATATTTCAATAATTACTTCTTAATCATACTAATGATCATTCATTAAAAATATTAACATTGAAAACAGTTCTTATAAATCTGTGTGTATGAAACGGAACAGCCTACGAAACGTCAGTCAAAGTAGAGGCGTTTTTCAATCAGGGCCCAATATCACCACGGCGACAGGTGTGACAATTGTCAGCATCAGTATTACTGGTATTACAGGCGTCTATGGGCTACAAGCGCCGCTTACTATTGTGCTGGCTGTATGCTTAGTTACCGCCAACATGTTATTTTGTTATTTATAAATAAAAACGTCATTATTACCATCAAAAAAGAATATTATTGTGATGAGCTCTTGACATATGTCGCAAGAAACACGACATAAGTCACGAAATTCCGACACAGGATCATTCTCATGTCAAACACTACCGACAATTCTTTAAAACACTAATAGATCTCGTGACAATTGTAAAAAAATCTTCACCAAAAAATTCTCTATTTACTGACGATACTTTACGATTTTATTAAAATTATCGAAGTGGCGGCAAACAAGCACACAGCCCGCGCGATGGTGAGCGGTTTCCGTAGCCTATGGACGCCTTTAACGCCAGTAATTCAGTAATTTTAGGAGTTTTTTTGCAATCATAACTCTGTCGAGATAGTTTTCAGATAGTTACCTATTTACTAATATTGTTATAATTTATTTTTTTCGCTATTAATGAAAAATGCGCTGAATTCATTTACCTTTTTACATTCCAGTCCCAGAAGCTCGCAGTTGCAGGTATAGTCGAGTAACTTCGACGGGCTATAAATAACCTAGCTAGGTAGCTTCTGACTCCCAGCCCAAAAGGGTGTTGTGAGAACGAGGTGGGTTGCGGCAGCCATGTCGGGTTCCAATGTTCCAAATTGCACGTAAAAACAGTATATTATAGGATAAATAGACTGTTTTTTTTCTGAACTTGTTTTTGTTAATCTTAACTATAGAAATAAAGAAGTCAACTGCATTGAATATAATAAATAAATAAATGATTTGAATTTGAATTGAAGCAATTCGAAAACCCGCGTTTTCTCAGAGATAGACCAAGATAGATCGATTTTTTCTCTCAAAAGTCGAAATCGTTGTAAGTACGTATCCATCCAGTAGTGGAGCAGTTAGTAGTAGCACAGCGTAGGGATGTAGAATACATACCTACGCTGTGGTAGTAGAACTAACCTAAACTATAATGTATAATGGTCGTAATCATTTGTGACGACGAATAGTAGTTTATGTGATTGTATATAATGAAAGGCATTAAAACTCAAGCGTGGGTTTATGAAACGAGGCGTCAGCCGAGTTTATAATATTATCACACGATGTTTTAATGCCTAATTATTAACAATTACATACACTGCTTTATATACACACATATCATGACTCTCCGTGACGCGTTCAAAGCGCATATAATATCGACCGCCATTGCGACTTTCGAGAATAAAAACTTTTCTGACATTTATATTTTTTAAATTCAGAGACAAACTAAAAATAGCGTGGGACTTACGTGCGTCATTGTATGCAATTGACAATTCGTTTCAAACTAAACGTCATCTCGACTGATATTAGAATAGAGGTCAAATCAAATTTTCTCGTGTCAGATATGTTCGAAATTTGACCAAAAATAATATTATCGAAATCGATAATATTATTTAGCTATAATTACATTTTCACAGATAAGAAATTTGTTGTAACAAAAATGTTTATTATTATGGGGGCCTTTATATGCGATTTTTGAACGCATTATTGAGGGCTAATGATATGTGGGTTATATTATAAAGTAGAAAATGTATAGGTACCCTATAAAATACAATAATATGTACCTACAAAAGCAAAAAAAAAAATATGCCACACCTAGCCATAAAGTGCCGTTTTCCGCACGCTACGCGTACGTAAAAAGCCGATTTCTGCCCAAGTGTAGGCATAAAATGATGTACCTAACACGTGAGGTAATAAATAAAGCCCTTGATCGCATATTTACGTCCCTCGCTTGCAGCTCGGGTCGCAAACATCTGCGATCTCGGCCTTTCTTTGTTATACCGCACTAGTTAGGTAATGTACTATTTTATACGACTTAGTTGTACTTTAGTTTTGTATTAGTTGTAATGTTTAGACAAATAATAATCCTAATACTATTTATTCATTCTATTATATATTCAGACTTTTGAAAGATGATTATGCTAGTTCGATCTGACTAAGATGACGTCACACTAATCTGATTGTTTCTGATTGTAACGAAATATCAAAACACAACAGATGACTTTAGACGTCTTAAGATATAGCTACAATTCTAGATAGTGAATACAATCCGTCAGTCCTGCAAAGTACTTTTATTTTTGAGGATTTCGTTATTTGTCTTATCTCATAGATCTCTTCATCATACGGGAAGCAAAGCACAATGGGACTTTTTCAGCTCTTTTCGAAGATAAAAGGAAACATTAAAATCGCACTTTAATTGACCTAGTAATTGCGTAACAAATACCTATTCAACAAAAAAATAAGTCGGGTCCTTTTTTGAAGTCCTGTAAACTATATTGTTATTGAAACACTCGTATTAGTCGATAAGTGACAAATCTTTGAAGTACGTTCGTCAATGTCTACGTTCAATGCTAACGGACGATATTTTACACCGAAATTAGTCAGTTTCATTGTGATAAGTGGCGGTATTCCCGGCAGCGTAAAGTAGGGCGCAATAAAGAAAATACCCACGTCTTGTTACAGCTTTTTATTGGCCAAACATTGTTGTTAATGCAAACATTTTAAGGTTATGGGGCGTGACTGTTCCTATAGTTTGGCAAGGGACAGAGGAGTAGGAATCATCGCAAAAAATACGAGTTTTGTTCTCATTTTCTTCTTGTTGACAAATTTGGGTTGCCAGTATTATAAACAACTTGACAAACAATAACAAACTGGTCAGTTGTAAACGTATTTCTTGGAATTATATAGTGAATGATAGATTAAGCCATAACAATAAGTAGGTACCTATATACTACCTATATATTATACTGTTAAATATGAACTGAACTGTATAGGAATATGAACCTATACTTTAGATTTACCTTCGTTTTACTTTAGTTTTGCACATTCACCCACCCTTTGGTGGGAAAAGAAGAGGAAACAAGTACCTAATCCATAAGCCGGTCATATACGCTCGGTCATATCCGCCGGATCTGCCAATCAGTGTATGGTAAATTTGTCTGGCGGCAGAAATACCCTTACCCACTATGGAGGTCCGAAGGATTGCCCGAACATATATGACCGACTATAAAGATGAACTGCGAGCTTAGTTAGTAACTGTTTAATCAGCCAGAAGCAATCTCCAGTAGAGGCTGTAGGTATATTCCGGCAATTACATAGTTCTTGCAAGAATATTTTAGTGGTCATGAAGTCTTTATAATGTGCTACTTCGCCGAAAAACTTGTAAGTATCGTTTAGGTATATAACGGTAAACATTATCAGCAGGTAAATAGTTCTCGTAGCGCTCGACGGGCGATAACGACATTGATAACGCAAAGAATGCTAATTGACGTGACGAATACTAATGGCTTGTTATACCGCTCACTTTAAACTGGAACTTCTAGATATGCTGACAGACTTTGCTAAAATTATGGCAAATATAGTTCAGTTAAACAAGTTTCTTTGTTATTGGAAGTATTTGAACATACCCAGAGAGTATCATACCTACAGTCTTATCACGCTTAGAGGTAGGAATCGCCCCAAACTCAAATAAGAGATGAGTATAATTTTACAATAATGAAAGTGAGTGGTGATAGTTTTCTTCTACTACTCACAAAATTGATTTGCCGGCTTGTGTCTTACTTATACAATGACAATACTAGAACTTTAACTAAAGCCCGATCATCCCCAATAAACACGACTGTGTCAATACCACAAGGCAGCGTATTGGGGTGTATTTTATTTATAATATATATTAACGACCTTATTTAACACTAGGTTAACATTAATATTAAATCGTATCTCTATACTGACAACATTTCAATCGTATTTCCTAGCGCAAACACCACTGAAGCCGCGAAAACCTTAGACACCATATTTGATACAATCTTACCCTGGCTTAAAGATCACAACTGGAATATAAATCTACGGAAAACGAACCTAATTCAATTCAGACCTCATCAAAGATCAGCTTTAGAAATTACTTAGTCACACCAAATTAATAACTTAGAATTAACCAGTATCTGCTCACTACTCGGCTTGAACATTGATGAAAACCTGAACCGGAAATCTCATATTGATGAAATATCTGTTAAACTGTCTAGATCCGCTTATACCCTTAGAGAAATATTACCAAATACCAATTTAAAAACCGCTGTTAGTGCTTACCACGCTTTTGCCCAGTCTTGGCTCAAATATGGTATTATTTTATGGAGTAACAGTGTTAATATAAATGACCTATTTTTACTGCAAAAAAATGCGTACGAGTCCTGTCCTCATTAACATTACAGATGAAGAGAGTTGTAGACCACACTTCAGAAAATTAAATATTCTAGCCCTTACATTTTTGTACATACTAGAAGCTTGCAAGTTTGTCCGAAAACATGTGAGCTTATTTGGCAACCCCAAAAACTCCAAGCCACAATTACAAAACTTACTTAATCGCAATAAACTAGTGCAAGCAGTTCCCGCTAACCTCCATATGTTTACAATAGTAAAGCACGAATCAAATCATTTATTAAATGTAATCACATTTGGTCACTTTTTCTGTAATCAAAACATTTATTACATTTTTTCTGTAATCAAAACATTTATTACATTTAATAAATGATATGATTCGTGCTTTACAATTGTATAGAATGGTGGTGTCACCCTCGCTTCTAGTTGTAAAATAATCTGTAAAGATTATCTAGAAGGCAGCACTAGACGTAAGTCTGAGCTGTAGGATTTTGGGAACGTACCTTAAAACGTTTAAAAATAAGAAAGGATTGCATATACTTAGGAAATTTCGGACTCTGGCTGCCGTGAAGGCCGTGATCGGGTAGCCCAGTGGTTAGGGCAACTACCGCGAAAGCAGGGGGTCGCTGGTTCGATCCCAGCCCTGCTCACCGGGGGCCTTGGTCACTTTTTCTGTAGTATATGACATCTCTTTCAATTTATAACTCCATATGTTTAACAAAGGCCCCTACTCAATGTCCATTAGAGTATATAACCACATCTCTCAGCACTTAAAAAATTTAATTAAATATGCCAACTTTGTAAATAAACTTAAAACGTACCGTCTAACTGAATGCCCCTAACCGAATTTATGGACAATTAAATATACTAAAGTGCAATAGGCTACAACAAAATACAAAATTGTGATTTATATGAAAAGTGTTATTTTATGTGTAAGCTTGTATAATATATAAGTAGTAGATTTGAATAATGTACTTATTTTACTTGTAAAATTATTTATTTACCTACATAGGTAAGTTGCTACGCCCTAGTAGGGTCCATGACTGTACTTATTTTTATTTTAAGAACTTATGTAATACTATGGTTGCAAATAAATGATTATGATTATATTAGGCACTGGCTGTAACCTTACGAAGTTTGAGGATATCGTAAAGTGAATCGTCATTAATTATGCAGCGCGGCTGCGTCTTTAAGGTGGATTAGACTTATGTACGAAATCATAAGAGCGACAGAGAGACAAACCTGGTTTACATAGCAAGCAGCTCAATAAACTCATCGCTCTATGGAGTGCCAGTGCCATAAGAATAGTCTTCCTATGAACAGAGTTCTCACTGTGACACAATTACAGCTAAGAGCTGTCGTAAACAGATTGAATGATATGCCCGGGCTGGTAGAAACCCACTTGTGTTGTAAGTATTTGAAACGAATACATAATATGTATGTATGTATGGCACTCAATACAGGGAGTAGAAGTCATGATTAAGATATCCAGTGTGGCCTGGCTTGTTATAACGAAGACGCATAGGAATAGGGCGCATCTTCTCTCTTACTTTGTCTCACACAAGCTCTGAAATGTGTATAATGTGGCAGGGTGCATAAATTCACTCTTTATTGGTGTATACACGAAAACAAAGGAGCGTAGTAAGTAGGAAAATACATCAATATTTATCGCCAAGTATGGGGCGACGGAAAGTGCAGAATACGATAAGGTGCAATAATGTGCGCGCGTTTGTCATGCCACTTTAATACCTAAAACGAATGTAAACGATTATAATTATATAATAGGCCAAGTCAAACAAAAGCACTTTCGCTAAAATGATTGAAGTTTTTTTTTGCAATGAGGTATTTGTACGCATGTCCGTTACGAGACTGAAAGAGCTAATTAAGTCTGGTTACGTTAAATGAAAATATGCACATACCTATGTCTATATACTCGTAGCCTGATAGTGTACAATATGGACTGAAATGGAAGTTGGAAGTTTGTTTGGAAGTACATATATAGAGAAAGTATATATTCCGTGTTTCTTTTTATTTTCATAAATGTCAAGGGTACAGTCAACCAATTGAAGCCACTGTAGTAGGTACTATTTCATAGTGACACTATAAATCAGAGTGTAAGAAATCTCTTACTGTTTTTCATTTTGACATGTTTCTAGAATGGACTAGGATTCGTAAGGGTCGGTAGGACTATGTCATAGTGAAACACTTATTTAAACTTTCACGATTTTCACACATTATGTATTTACTAAAACGGGGCTTTACTAAGACTAGCTAGCCTCTCTGTGTTGTGCCAAAGATCAAAAACATGGATGGCTTTTAATAATTACGTGTTCACGTAAACAAACACCGATAAACGCGGCAAATAGGATCAATCATGCTTTCTAGTCGCGCTAATTAATCGCAAATGTGAAAACTAATCACAAAAACCGCTGAGTAAAGAATCGAGGCCGCGCGGCGGACGAGTCAGTCGTGCGTTTGCGTTTTATCCGACTTCTTGTTATTACACAACTGTGTGACTATTGATGAAATTACTACTAATTTGTAGAACAGGACGTATCTACTTACGAGATGAACATTTATCGATTACAAACATATAATGAGCATACCATCGCGAACAATGTTAAAAACCAATTGTAATCCCCGTTGCAACGACATAATAAGGTATACCATGGCGCAGTTAAGGCTGCTGCTTATACAGTCGCCATCAGATATATCGTAGCGGCCGAAATATCCACAAATATCTGAGCACGCCTCTATTGTTAAGGCGTTACAGTGCTTGTTCAGATATTTTTGAGCACCTAGGCCGCTCCTATTACATATTTCCGAAAATTAATGCTCGTGTTTCTTAAAAACCAAATCTACAATCAATTTCGTTTTAAAATTGATGGGTCTCCTATTACTCATGGATCATCAAGAACTTGTTATCTGTTGTAGGTATCTTCTTTAAAACAATAATAGAATCGTCAACATTAATTCAGTATTGGGCCGAAATGAGAACATTTTACACGAGGGGAACATTTTACATTTTATACGAATATGTGTCATCTTGCCTAGTGAATAATTAATAAATTATAATTCCTACAGTAGTATTTTTCGATTTAACACAACTAGGACACTTAACACATCTCAGGTTGTAACAAAAATGCTGGTGATCCGTGAGTCTTATTAAAATGTGATAAGATTCACGGATCACTAGCATTTTTGTTACATATTCCTGTTACAGATATTGCGTGCGAAATAAACATTTAGGTACAGTCAATGTTAAAGTTTGTCTACATAGTGATGATATGAAATATAACAAACGCAACGTGTATGTCTCAACAGGGCAAGAATGACCAGGCCATCAACCGGACTGTTCAAATTGAACCACAAAGTTAACCCCGACTTAAATGGTTACTGACCAGGACCGTTAGATCGCTTCTATCGTCGGACGCATTATACACACGCACGTATTTTTACTAACCTTTTAACCCTGAGGCGGATTTATCAAGAAAAACAGACAGTTTAGTTGACAGTATTTTAAATGTTCACATAGGCACTGTCCGCAAGCATGAGGTTGTTACAAGAACGTTTACACGTGTTCTTGCATAAAAATTTCCTCCGTTTATTTATTACTGCTGCAATGTACCAAGAACAAAGTTAGTTAAACATCTCGTCTAGTTTTAGGTTTTATAACACGTTATTCAGTTACTTCTATCCGCTGTATCCGCTGTTAGGTATGTAATACCATTCATTATTTTACAGCATAACCAAAAAGATTTAGCAACAGCGCGTTTTACTTACGCTCTATCAATTACTTATAGCAAATGAAAATGCAACATTATTAGCTTTAAAAAAATATATATATAATTTTATAAATGCAGCTTCTACTTATAGTTTTAAAAACAGACTACGAAAATGGCTATTGCAGCTAACTCTGTACAGTACTGAGGAGTTTTTGATTTGCCGTGCATATAGTTTAATAGTTGTACAATGTATCCATTTTGACATGTAGATAGATAGATAGAATACTCTTTATTGCACACCTCATTACATGAGAAAGAAAAAACATTTACAAGGTACAAACATTTGATTAACACAGAGGCAAACAACAGGCGGTCTTATCGTTAAATAGCGATTTCTTCCAGACAACCTTTGGGTAGCGGAAACATTAAAAACTTATCCTTGAAGAGTAGGCGTTGCAAAAATAAGGATCAAATGCACTTAACAATCACACAAATTAAGCTAAACAATAAACATACACATATATGAATAGTATAAATAGACATACATAAACTTACATATATATATAATATTCCTATAACAGCAACATGCAAGCCATACAGTGAAAAAGAAGCAGATAGAAAGACAATACATGATCATCAATATTTAAGAGCTTTGATCTTGTCGGTGGAGTAATCGCCACTCTTCTTTTTTCTGGGCCAGCCTTTTGACTTCCTCGTACGACACGGCAGATACTTTATCTCTAATTTGGCTGAAATATGTGAGTCGGGGCCTTCCTCTACTTCTTTTTCCTTCGACTTTGCCCTCCAGGATGTTTAGGAAGAATCTGTCGTGTCGGTAGGGGCTGAGCTGTAGTCTACCTACGGGGTCACAGGTGGTGGATAGTGAACGGCCACCAGATATGGTGGTCAGCTGCGAATATGTTGAATAAGCAGCCCCCAACCACACAGCGGCAAAATTACCAGGATGTGACGGGAAACCCGGTGGGAAAGGTTTACCTATAAAATATCACATAAATCCGCAGACAATTTTGTGACATGGCGAATAAATGCCGCCATTAAATAGGCAAACCCCTTGTATCAGGCAGCAGTGATACTAGTACTGGCAGAAGGCCGAAGAAAAGGATTCAGGAAGGGCTTCTGTAACCAGATATCAGAGGGCGACCAGTCGGCTTCTGAACTGCGGTGCGGAAAGCAAATGAGGATACTACCGCACACTGATGATGATGATGATACTTCCTCAAATATGGAGTAATGGCAATGAAAAACAAAGATAATACATGATAGGTAAGAATATATATTAAGTATTACGGGAGAGACACTAACTGTGTAACTTTGGAGTTATCAATAAATTTTTGTATTTGTATAGATAGAAATACATCGTATCAACAATTTATAGCATGCGGCTCGACTCTCGAGTTAGCCTAAATTACGAATTCGAGTACCCATATTTTGGATACCTATTACGCAAAAGAACAGGAACGGAACAACCCTAGTACTCGCAGATGGGACTAAGCAATAATATGTCTAGTACTTCGAGATCCCTAGTTACTACTTAGAGCCTAGCTTCTAGACAACTCAATTGTGCTCAGCAAATTCTGTTCTTTTTCAAATCAAATGAGCTATAAACCACCTGAGTCAAGGCGGAAGCCCTACGCACGAAGATGGCGATGTTTATTGTGTAATATCTATCAACTTACTATCTCAGTGTCACTTTATGTAACTTGTGATGGATAGGAGAAATTGCGCAAAATGTAGCAGCTGCACTCTCTGCAGAACGTGGTGATATAGACATGACACCAAAATACAGCAATTCAATTTCATCACTAGGTACGGTAAACGGCAAAGAAAAGTTTAAAAACTTGTCTATACATATATTTGGAAAACTGTATCTACTATTCAATTTTTTGATATTTTTTCCCGAAAACTATCTATGACAGTTATATAATTAAGAACGGGTTTTAGCCATAAGGGGTGATTTCGAATATATCATATAATATATGGATCGGTGATAATCTAAGCAATTTGGGTCTAAGGGAGGCAGAGCCATAAGGAATAAAAACTTATCCTGGTCACGGCACCAAGCTGTCACGCTTCCTTTTAACATATTTGCTGCTTAACTTCATAATTTATGTTGCACCCTTTCGTCCCGTTTCTAACCCGAATCTACTCCGTCTAGATATTACACGGATAGTAAATTTCAACTATAAATACCTGTTGGCAAGTGATAAACAGCGCGGTCCATACGAATATTCCCGCGATGATTTGCGCCGTCTGAGTCTGCAGGAACATCGGCTGCTGCAGAGGCGCTAGCAGGTTGTGCGATTCTGCGAGCGGCTGAGCCGATACCGGGATCGTCTCCGTCGCATTCATCCTGAAACAAAACGAAAAGGTTAGCCATTTCACCATGGAGTGGGAATTTAAAGTTATATCTTGGAACAGTATTAATCATATTAACATTTTTTTTACCACTAGCCTTTGCAATGGCTGATTATGTGGAGGCTATGCCTACGACAAAAAAAAACTCAAAACGACACTTACCTAGGGAATGCATAACCGCCGGTAATTTGACCAGATTTGAGGTCGGTAAAAAACCGGTAAATCTATACTGAAACCGGTTTTTTATCGAAATTTGAATGTACTGGAAATTATTTGATAAAACTCACTTTCATGACAAATTGAAGTATTATTTTAATTAAGATACTAGTACATTTAATAATTTTGTACATTGATTGAAAGATAGAAATCAATATAAAATTAAAATTGAATTCGATTAGAACTATGCTATACCTTCATTTTACAATAACTTAAGAAACAACTGTCTCACCTATCCAGATAGGTATAAATAACCGAATATATTGAGGTGACTCGTACAATGCAGACTAACTGTAAATTGTCGTAGATTTATGTTCATAATATATTTTAATTTAATAAATAAATAAGTATACATATTATTAATGTGTGAATGTGAAATAAGTATTAATTTAATGCCTAAAAATACAATCCTGTGAATCCCATTTTGTGGTCTATCTGGGCATTTTCCGAAAAAAGTGCACCCTTTTAATGAAAATGGGTCCTCAATTTTCCATACAAAAATTTTCTGTCATGTTTGTAACCGCCCATACGAAATGTATGAAAAAATGTGTTACAAAGCTGACTAAAAAAAACGGGACACTATTTTTCTGTTTTTAAATCAAGTACTCGTGATTCTGGTTATAGAAAACCCAAGACTTCCTATATTTTCAAAAATAAATGAAAATGGTACCCTATTTTTGAAAATGCCCTTAAATGGGAATAACAATTGGTTTGTCATCAGATTCATGTAGTCATATTTGTAGGAAAATTGTATGGTTGGCCACCACTGTATATGTCTCTGTAAGTCTAGGTATAGGTATAGCCATATGTGTTCAACAGGTTGTAGTGCAGTTGTGTAAAAATATACAGTTGCGGCCAGATAATTAAGAACAAATCCGTAAAATACCTAATTTAAAAAATATGGCTGATCCACTAAGCACTTCAACTTAATTAGGAATGTATGAATGGATCAACCATATTTTTTATATTAGGTATTTTACAGAACTTTGCAATACATTTGAGTATACCTCAGCATGGATAAATTGTATTGTTGTTAAAAAATTGGTCAATTACTTTTTAAATTATCATCAAATTAGCAAAGTTTTATTAGTAGGCTTTTGTGTGGGGAAAAAATCTTGTTCTCAATTATCTGGCCACAACTTTATCTACAAAATCTTCTCATAAAGAAGGTACTACTCTTATTACGCCGGAATAAGATGCTAATAAGATGCTATGCCTTTATTCACTGACTAAAGTGACTGAAAGTTGAATTAAAATTTGAAGATGCTATGGCACATATTTTTGAGTAAGAAAATCTCCCTGTATTCTATTTTGAATCTTCTTCCCCAGTAATATATTCTGATGTATATACATATTTATAGACATGACTGTACCATGTACCATCGCAAACTGAAAAACTAAAGTTTCTTTTATATTAATCTGGTAGTGGTACTCTAGTTACCTCTTTATTTATATAGGTTTTTGTTATCTAGTTATCTACATAATATATTACTCATTCCTGATGTCTAAGAAGTTGATGATTGTGATGATTGGATAAGATATAGTATTTAACATACATACACAATACTATCAAATTAAAGGAAACATTCAGACCATTTGTTAATTGGGAAGGCACTAACAAAAAGTAATAGTTTTATGTGATACAACATCAAAACAAAGCCATGGATTAATTGTCACATTAACAAACATCAAAAATGGAGGTTTCTGATTCATCAAATAATACATAACAAGTATACTTTGTTGTTATATCCTAGATACTAGTGGCGGGGCATTCATTGAACTTGATTCCTGCTGGCTTGCCTTGCATAAGCCAATATAGCAGCTTTGCCTCAAATAGTATATATATACATTACAGATAAATCTACTAAGAGTTTTAATACTAAATTTTGTATTTCAATGAAACACTTGTTATTATAATCTAACAATGCTCAGAATAATGTTTTCAAATTTAGTATCATAATTCACCACTGTTATGAATAGCTGTGCTACAATAACAAAATAAATAATAAAACAATACGTAAACTACGTCATATGTCTCCAGACGCAAATGAACAGCTGTACAAACATACAAACCTATTATTTATGCCTGAAATTTGCGAATTTTTACCTAACATGATAATATGAAACTTGATGTAGGAACTAAATTTTGCTTCCTGGTCACTTGTAGTTGCGATATCTAATAGCCATTTCGAATCACCTACATAATAACTAGAACGTATTTACTTCCTGGGAAACCAAATGTATGTCAAAAGATTAAGCAAGGCTTCAACAGAAATAGTAAGATATCCGAATTGAGAAAGGAGCTTAAAAGCTGGAGGTCACACGTCTTGACATTTAATTTTCTTGTTTGGAGTACTCCACAAGACAAGAGTGAAGGGCGATTAGTTCCGTTAGTGACGCACAACATTGTTTCATAGCTAATTGCGAACCAGACTAGCGCTCCAGGAAAATTAACTCGTCAAGGCTTACCTGTATGATGCGTAATCCACGTCCTCTAACTACTGCAATTCCAATTTTCTTCTAGCAGATGTCATTCGTAATCAACACTGCACATATTGTTCACACCACTGTACACACAATCTCATCAATTTAGCTCGTTTTAATGCACTATAACTTTATAATTCACAAACAACAACACAATCCCTCGAATCACTTGCTAAACACAAAGTAAAAATCAAATAGACTCTACGTATTCACAATAAATAAAGAACCATACGACTATTCGCTTTCGCACAATCGTTCCATAACTACCATAGACAAGAAGAAATCTGCAGCTGTTTGAGATATATTGAAAACGATTGTAGTTACAGACATTGACGCTTGAATAAATTACATCCAAAAATAATGTAAGAGGTTCAAAGTATTAATGATTCAGTAATCATGGTGTGCGCATCCTTATCATAAAAATATAAAATAATTTAATAATAAAATTAACTTACTTCTACAGACACATTTTTAATGCTGGCGAGTATCGAGCTTTCGTAATCAAACCATAGACAATTAACAAACTGAAATGAAAATGTCCGTCTAATGATACGTTTTATCTTTATTTTGCGACTATAATAATCGTGGCTTGCGATGTTGAATATTTTCTTTGGGAGTGTATAGATATAGAATCCTAAAGTTTTACAATATCATCAAAATGATTGTCCAAGAACCTATACAGGTAAGCAGGAAACCACTTTCCAGTAGCTGTCAAGGTGTTCCTATCTTGGATATTTTACACATAAACACCGTTTTATTCCACAGGTTATCATTTGGGATTGTTTGAACAATTATGAATATGACAATGCTACATTCTTGGCCGAAAGATTACACGCAGAAGGTAAACATTTTTGTCTAATTGATTTTTTCCCCCTTCTGTCATACTTATCACTTCAAAATTTTGCTAAAATTGGTAATAATACCACTGGTGGTAATGAGGATTATCGATTGACTCATGTTGTTATAATAAGAAGGTTCTACGCTTGTTTCCTGTGTAAATATTATGTCGAATATTTGCTAAAAAAAAAACAAAATTTTTGTGTTTCAGTTGGATCAGAAGAAACAGCTTTCCTTTTGGGAACATGTTATTACAGATGTGCGAGGCTCAACGAGGCTCATCACTTGCTACAAAACATACCACTAACTATACCCCAGGCGAGGTTCCTGCTAGCCAAGTGTTCTATAGAATTAAAAAAGTAAGTAGTCTATTCATATAACCAGTCTAACTTGATTCTCAGTTGTGTCATACTCTGATTATGTGGAGTATTTCTTGTCTAACTTAAGTGTTGTGGTTTATTCCAGTTACAAAGATGCAGAAGTGGTATTGGGATCCAACATTGAGATTGTGGCCTCTGAATTTGGGGAACAGGCCCCATATGCACTGCAACTACTTGCCCACATCTTTAACATCACAGAGAGAAGAAGTAAAGCCACAGACGCACTCCGGAAAGCTCTATCACTCAATCCATTCATGTGGAGCTCTTTTGCGGATTTGTGTAATCTAGGTGAGAAAGTAGATCCACATCAAGTATTCCAAATGAATAACACAGATTTTTCATTTGGTGTGACCACATTTGTAAACCTAGTCAACAATTCTGAAAATATTTCATTTGTTAATAGCAACATTCCTAATAATACTAGTATGAGTATGAATGCTAATGTGACTCCAATGAATAGTGTGGCTCCTCGGAGCCCAATGACTATGTCCACCAGCATCACACCTGAAACTCAGGCCCCTGTGAAACGCATGCACAGTGTCTTTAGTGGACTAGCACCTATACAATTTTCCCCATCATTTGGTATGTTACCAATGGAAGAATCTCCTGTTTTGTATACTCCTACACTCACCGACTCAAATGAGCAAAAAGCCATACCTAAAATAGTAAACTCCTTAAGAGCACAAATGGGACAGCTAAAAGATGCAGTATTTAGTCCTACACCCAGATGTACACTGGGGCCGGCACCTCGGCGCTCTTCTAGATTATTCAGTAACAACAGTAGTTATTCAGTGAAAGAGAACAATAAATCACCTAGCAGAAAGTTTGTAGCACCTAAAAGTCCTTCAAGAAAAAACAAGCAGCGGACTGCTAAAAACAACATAAAGGCTAATTCTGTTGAAACAAATGAGAGGTCAAAATCTATAGAGACTGTTACACCTACTCTTACACCAAAGAGCTCTAATGGAGTAGCGTTGTTAAATTTAATGAGAGAGTTAGGAGATGCTTACAAGGCATTAGCTTTCTTAGATTGTAAAAATGCAATCAAACTGTTTCAAGATATACCTGCCAAACAGTTAGCATCACCATGGGTTCAGACTATGATTGCACGAGCGCATTATGAGATGGCTCAATATGAAGCTGCAGCTAAAGTATTTGCGGAAATAAGGAAAACACATCCTTGTCGGACTGAGGGTATGGATATTTATAGTACTTGCCTGTGGCATTTGCAGCGTGAAGCACAGTTATCTGCTTTGGCTCAAGAGTTAGTAGAGATGGATAGGAGTGACCCTATAGCCTGGCTGGTATCTGGCAACTGTTTCTCCCTACATAAAGAACGAGAAACAGCTCTTAAATTTTTCAAAAGAGCTGTTCAAATGGATCCTTACGCTTCATATGCGCATGCTTTATTAGGACATGAATATGCAGTTGCAGAGGAAACAGATAAAGCACTTGCTAGCTTTAGAACTGCAGTCAGTATTGATCCACGTAACTATGTAGCGTGGTTCGGAATAGCGACAGTGTACGCGCGGCAGGAGCGTTGGAAAGCGTCAGAGGTACACATACGACGAGCCCTAACCATTCATCCCCATTCGGGCGTTTTGAGATGTCAACTTGGGCTCGCTCAGGCAGCTTTAGGTAAAATGGACAGAGCTCTTTCAACGCTAGAGCGAGCTGTACAGTTAGACACTGAGAACCCCTTATGCCGGTTCCACAGAGCTTCGGTCCTACTACGTGCTGGAAGACCGCAAGACGCGCTGGCAGATTTACATCACCTGAAGGACATAGCTCCAAGAGAGTCATTAGTATATTATTTACTCGGCAAGGTTCATAACGAGCTTGGTAATAAGCACTTAGCGCTCATGCATTTCAGCTGGGCGACAGATTTAGACCCGAAAGGCACTGGGGGCCACATTAAAGAAGGTTTCGATCCATCGAAGCAGGAGGACCCACCAGAGAGATCCACTTAGTTCTCTGTTGCTAATTATAGCCGATGACAGGCAGTAAGCGCCGTGGGGCGCGCCGCGTTGACTGATCCATGTAAATATCGCGCTCACCGCTCGAGCTCTTATCGACACCAAATCTTCCAAATATAGCTTTATGGAGCTCGATAGGTGTGTGGTGGCATTAAGCTGCTATAGTAGTAAGGGCGTATCTGGATTTGTTTATATGTATAGAATAAGTTGTGGATATTCCTAATGTCATCCTAGATTATGTAACTTGTATAGCAAATTAAACTCCTAAAAGTATGCATAGAATTTATAAATGATGCTTTTGAAAGATCTAAGAGACTCAGGGCCTTGATCTCAAATGAAGTTGATTTGTATGAAAATCGAATACTGATGGAAATATTTTTTATTTATTGCCATAGAAATTCGTGATACTGCTAACAGAGTGCTACGATCGTATTGGGGTTTTGTGTGTATCTTTTGTACAAAGGCAGAGTGGTGTGATAAGGCTCATGTAGTTTGTAGAGATTCTTATGTCGAGAACCGCTGGCGGTGTTCCAATGTATGTCTAATGCTGATAATTATGCTCTTAACCGTAAGTATTTATAATCTGAACTGTTTGAGCTATGCATGTAGACATGATTGCCACGAGGTATTTAGCTTCCGAACATCCACTTTCCGTTTTGCTATTTATAAACGTGGCGATTTAGTATCTTGTAGGTACGCTATTCAACTTGCATATTTGAGTGAGAGGCAAACGATATTTACACTTTCGACACCGCGTACCCGTCACACGGGCACTCGTAAACTTTACTCAGATGCCGGCGTACCCGCTAGTCGGGCGAGAGCTATAAACCTACACGCGACGCCAAAGTACCCGACAGGCGGGCAAGCATAACCTACACGCGACGCCAAAGTACCCGCCAGGCGGGCAAGCATTGCATCTTCGCTACGTCCGCCGCTTGCCCGCCTAGCGGGTTCCCGGCGTGCGGCATTGAGTTGCACGTCGTTGCCCGAATAGCGAGTACTGTCGGTTTCTGGGGTATTGTTCGAAATTTTGTCTGGTTGCGAAAGTGTTAAATTTTCGATGATTGCGGTTGCCGACCTAGCGAACGCGCCAATTGAAAAAAAATCGCAGTGGGTTTCAACCGAAAAGCTGATATCTAAACCGGATTCTGAAGAAAGCATAATACTTCCACAAAAATCACCTGATGACGAGTTTAGCATTCGCCAAATCGTTTAGGATACACCATTAAAACCATTTTAACGGCCTCCTAGCCTAGTTGGTAGTGACCCTGCCTACGAAGCAGGAGGTCCCGGGTTCGAATCCTGGTCAGGGCATTTATTTGTGTGTTTGTCACGAATATTTGTTCCTGAGTTATGGAAGTTTTCTATGTATTTAAGTATTTATATGTATGTCTGTTATATATATCGTCGTCTAGTACCCACAACACAAGCCTTATTGAGCTTACCGTGGGACTAGGTCGATTTGTGTAAAAATTGTCCCGTAATATTTATTTATTAAAAGGCGACAAATCAATACTTTTATTTTAAGCTACATAAAACTCGACTGTAGGTACTTTTTTTTGTAGGGTACTGCGACGGGTTACTATTTTGCAATCATGTCATGTGATCCACTCAGCAATGTAGTACCTACTACTTATTTATTATCATGATTTTTTTATACAGCTTGATGGATTTTAATATCAAGTTGTCTTATCAATTTGTCAGAATCTGTGAAGGTTAGACTCTAGGGTTTGTTTATCTAAAAACATTTGCCGTTAGGGCATCTGCCGCGATAGCAGGAGGTCGCTGCTTGGATTCCAGCCCTGCTCACCGGGAGCCTTGATCACTTTGTCTTTAGTATGACATCTCTTTCAACTTACAAAAAAAATCGCTTTAATAATCACAACTGTAGGTACTTTCATTTGGAAGTAGCTATAGTTCCTATATTTTATCCTTTGATCGCCATAGTCGTCTGTGGCCTTCATTGAAAAGTCTGGCCGCCGGGGCACGGCATTCCTTCGCCTCCGCCTACCGTTCAAAGGGTAAATTTGCTCACCTTATATTTAGGTACAAAATCGTCTAATTCAAAATAGCAAGACAAAAAGTGGAATTTGTAGGTAGCCTGACCTGAAAAAAGCACAATGTACAAAGCGGAATGCAATCAGATGAGGGGTTATTGAGGGGACATTGGAGTAAGTAGTCTTGTCTAGTAAAAATAAAGAGAGGGCCCAAGATTTAAAATCAATTGGAAGTCAGGAATAGGGACCGCGCGTGAACTATAGGGGACAGCACGAGATAAGAGTTTTCAAACTGAGAATGTCAAGCTAAGTTTCCGATTTAGGCCACAAGATGGCGCTCTCCAAATCGCCATGAACTTGTGTGTGAAATGTCAATAATATGTGAAGTTTAAATATTGGGTCTCAAAGCAGGTCTTCTAACGCGCATGGTCCCTATAGTAAAGGTTGCCAGCATCTTAGTTCATAGTGCATGAAACCATTTCGTGTCTTCTCTTTGTGTTTGTATAATATCAAATTAACTATAGCACTGTTTGTCACTTTAAATCACTGGACAGGCTTGATTTAAACCACCTCTAATTATGTGTATGAATTAAATAAATAGAACTGACGTAATATTAAGGTGACTTTTATTGAAAAACCTTTCTAAATTTAAGGAAAGACTTGTCCTCCTTATTGGTGGTACCGTATGTAGTGTCTGTAGGTACAATAGCTTGAGCATTGAAGACTGGAACTCGTTTTTAACCTTTTCGCCGCCACCTCAAAAAATAATAAAGTACCAAAGCCAAGTCGCCAAGCAACAAATAAACATAGGTAAACCAAAGATATGGAATAAAATAACTGGAAACCCAATCAGCCGAAAAAAATGACGCCGTAACGTACCTAATAGTGACGCAGTTGCGGCACTTTTTCATATAGTCTTTTGTTTCAAACGTGAGGGTACGTTAAGACCTAAGCCTATACATATTTACAGTATTGGTAGTTTTGTGTATGAATTTGACATTTAATGCTTACGTCAGTAAGCTCTTTTTCGTACGATACATTTATCGTTTGCACCATCATCAATGTAAAATTATTCGCTATCACACCCGCGCGGACCCACATTTTTTGTTATGTTTTATGTTTGTGTGATGCTTTGGAAGTCAATAAGGTAAACTCATATTCTTCATGGATATGAAGTTGTTGCGTGTGGGGCACGAAATGTACTGACTTGATCAAGTCAGTGGCGGTGAAAAGGTTCGACAACTGCGCATGGAACAGCTCGACGGGTGAGGGGAGGAGATAATCTATACATATAAAAGGAAAAGTCCTGACTGACTGACTCACTGATCAACGCACAGCCGAAACTACTAAACGTATGATCCTGAAATTTTCACATTACGTTAGGTGTTTAACGAAGGTAACGAATAAGAAGGGGTTTTGAAAAAATCATCTTCTAAGGGGGTTAAATCGGGGTTGAAAGTTTGTATGGAAGAAAGTTTTTTTTTTTAGATAGAGACTCAAAAGTTGGTGTATAGGTTTGTTATTAAAATACAAAAAAAGTAATTTTAGCGTTTTGGAAAAATCAACCCCAAAAGGGGTGAAAAGTGTGATAAAAGTTTGTATGGCGGAATCGTTTCCCTTTTAGTTATAGACTACAAACTTTGTGAAAAGAATCCTCATTAGAGTTTAAAAAAAGTAATTTCAGCGATTTCGAAAATTCGACCCTTATAAGGGTGAAAAGGGTGTTGAAAGTTGGTATGGCGGAAGGTTTTCTGTTTAGCTAGAGACTTTATTTTATGTGTAAAGGTTTCTCATCAAAATACAAAAAAAGGTGTTTTTATCTATATATATATAAAAAGAAACTGTCTGACTAACTGACTGACTGACTGACTGACATATCAACGCACAGCCCAAACCGCTGGTCCTAGAGATACCAAATTTGAAAAGTAGGTTCCTTATAAAGTCTAGAGGTGCACTAAGAAAGGATTTTTCAAAATTCACCTCCAAAGGGGGAGAAATGACGGTACAAACTATATATGGGGAAACATGATTAGTTAAACTATTTTATTCAAAACTACACAAGAGTATTTCTAAAGATAAATGAGTAAAGACGTGTATTTGATTTTTTGAGAATTCAACCCCTAAGAGGGGAAAAAGGGGTAACAAAGTCAAAAAACAACATGATTATCGTTTTTATGGTTTATCGGGTCGCTGAAATCAAAAACAACAACCATTTTAAAATCCAATGAGGTGGACGTAAGATACACCATCTTCCCTGTTGGGGTGCGATGGGGTTGAAATCTCAAAATATCAATATGAGTGTTGTTTTGTTGTTTATTTCTGTTTCTAGAATTTCAAATTTGGCACGTAGGTTTCTTATTAAGGTGTAGGGGAGGGGTGCATTCAGAAAGGATTTTTCAGAATTCACCTTCTAATCGAGATAAGAAAGAAGATCCGAGAGGTTCTTTACAATAAATCTGGAGCCAAAACTGCGAGACAAGGCCGCCATCTGAAATTTCTTCAGTTATGATCTGATCGTGATAGAAATTAATATCTGAGAATCCGAAAGGTTCTTTCTAAGGAATCAGAAGTCAAAATTGATCGTAATATGTACTCGGTTGGTACATATCAAAGGGTTCAAGAGGTTCTTTATGACGAATCAAAGCCGCCAACTTGATTTTGAAATTACGTTATGGTTGAACATATTTTGTCCGCGGGCGAAGCTGCGGCAAATAGCTAAGATTTTTCACAATTCTCCTCCTAAAGGGGTGAAGTGGGATTTGATTGTATATCGGGAAACAAGATTTATTAGACTATTTTATTCATAGGAGTATTCCTAACGAGAAATGAGTAAATAGGACTACGAAATGGGGTGAAAAAGTCAACATGGGAAATATATACAGTAAGTGTAACTTACCTAACGACCTACCTCTACCTACCTTAAATCTAAAATAGGTCCTTGATCAGAATTGCAAAAAGGGGCTCTATCTTGAATTTATTGAGTTTTAATCCGACCTTGATAATAATCGGTATTTAGGGATCCGAGAGATTCCTCAGTAACGAATCTGTAGTAAAAACTGCGAGATCCGGCCGCCGTCTTGAATTATTTCGATTTTGATCCGATCGTGTTAAAATCGATTTCTGAGGATCCGCGAGGTTCTCTTTATGAATAATCTGAAGTTAAAACTGAGAAAAAAGGCCATCGTCTAGAATTTCTTCAGTTATGATCTGATCGTGATGAAAATCGATATCCGGGGATCCGAAAAGTTCTTTCTAACGAACCACCAACGCCACCATCAACGGCCAGCATCTTGAATTTATAGAGTTAAGTTCGTGATAAAGCTCGGTACATATAAAGGGTTCAAGAGGTTCTTTATAACAAATCAGAGGTCAAAATTGAGAAACAACCGCCAAGTTGAATTTTTTAGTTTGATCACTTTTCCGACAACCATCCATTCCATTTAAATCCGTTCAGCCAAACGCAAGATAATAGCGGGCAAACATACATATGTATATACAAATATATACAGGCCCAACTAAGAGCCCCCTTATTCGTAGACGGTTGAAAATTACGTTTAGTACGCGGGCGAAGCCGCGGGTAAAAGCTAGTAATAATAATAAAATAAATAATAAAAATAAAAAGCATTTATTTCAAGCTTCAAGGCTCATAGATAAAATCATACAATTCATATTAAAATAAATTAAAATATTAAAATTAAAATAGTTGCATCAAAAATAAAAACAAATCACATTAATAAAATCATCTAAAAAGAAAACAATAAAAATCACAAATAATTAATCAAAAATATAAAAATGTCAATACTACCTAACTTAAAAAACTAACCTATTCCCGTTTTAACATGCCTGTCGCAGCAGTGCATGATATAGGGACAGTCGAGTCTGTCTGCGATCATCGCCAAAACGGTGTTAGAGCTAGCTCGCACCCGCTGCACTAAGGACGCCGCGCGCAGTCGCATGGTGGTGTGAAAACATGCCGTGCGCGCCGCCGCGAACATGCCCGAGGCGCTGCAGTAGCGAGGCAGCCCCATCACCGCCCTAAACGCGTTGTTGTACTGGACGCGGAGTGCATTGTACGCCTTTTGCGTGTAGTTCGCCCACAAGCTGCACGTGTACAGCGAAGTGCAGTACGCTTTAAAAAGCGTTAACTTCACCTCGCTAGAACACCGCGCAAACCTACGAGCCAACATGTTCGCCCTCACGCACAACGCCCTCCGCTCCCGCTCGATGTCAACATCATCTTTCAGGTCGGCAGTAACGACCATGCCCTAAGTATTCAAAACTCTTCACTCTTTCAAGTGGTTCACCATACAGAGTTACGGGCGGTACAACTAATGGTCGGTTACTGCCAGCCCCAAATACCATGTATTGGCTCTTTGACACATTGTATTTTAACCCGTGACTCGTGGCGTACTCCTCACAAATGCCAAGTAGCCGTCTGAGACCGCACACCGACGCGCTCAGCAGCACCATGTCGTCCGCGTAGCTGAGGTTGTTGACACAGACCCCATCCACATGACAGCCGACATGGCGACCGCTGAGCTCGCGGATGAGCTCATCCATATACAAGTTGAAGAGTGCGGGAGACGTCAACCCCCCCTGCCTCACTCCGCACTCCAACCCATATGCCTCAGACATGGCTCCCGCCCACCTGACCCTATTGACCTGGTGTCCATACCAATACTTCAAGATGTTAATTAATTCGCTAGGCGTGTTTATTTTCTCGATCTTGGCCCAGAGTACTTCATAAGACACCAGGTCAAAGGCCTTGGAAAGGTCAAGGAAGCAAGCGTAAACCGGAGTCTGACGGTCATTGTAGTATCTGACTGTATGCTTAAGACACAGTATTGCACTATCTGTGGACAGATGAGGCCTAAACCCAAACTGATTGTCGTGCAGATTCAAATATTTGTCTAACTGTGTATTAAGCAACCAGTCAAACACCTTCGCAATTATTGTTGCCAAAGAAATGGGCCTATAGTTACTTTTATCCGTCAGGTGCCTAATGCCTTTCACTGGCTACGGAAACCTCTTGTTTGGCATCGACGAAATATTAAATTAAAAAACAATTTATAGAGACAGATGTTTATTAGGACACTAGTTGACATTTACTTAATTTATAATTATTATAAGTTTATCAGTTTTATCACACATTCTTTTCACACACCTAATTTTAGTTCAAGAGAACTTAAAAAACACGAGATTTTAAGTCCCACTGCATCGATATCGCACATGAATATACTTTGAAAATGTGGGCCCTAGATAGACAAGATGGCGATAGCTACGCGAAATAAATACATAATGTAGGTATAGAACATTTATCATACCGAAACAACTTTTAACTTATCATCAAGTGTTCTCCGCAAGCTACTGGCAACTTGGCTACAGCCCCTGGTATTTAGATTGTACTTAAAAATAATCATGACTTTCCTGTATAGTCAAAAATACATTTACACAATATTTCCTAATGGAATCACCATACTTAAATTGAAGTAGACTTCGATAAAATGCAATCTAAGGCTTTCCTAACAGTGGGATCGTTTAGCGGCTCGCTCTGAGCGGAGGCGGGCGCGGGTTTCGCAGCCAAATTGTTGTGCAGGATGCGTTGTTCAAGACCTTCAACTTCAAAATCCTTTCCGAACTGATTATATAAAAGTTCATTCGAGTAGTTTGGCATAGAACTGTATAAAAGTAGTAATTAAAATAAATTTTACGCGTCCCTATTTTGCACGAGCTGCATGTACTGATGCTGTGGCCATAAAAAAAAGCTCGTGTCACATTCTTATAGTCAATATTCACAATACACTATGTTTTCACAATATACCTAAGTCTACGTAAACTTCTGTAAAATGGAATCTAAGGCTTTCCTAACAGTGGGATCGTTGAGCAGCTTGCTCTGAGCGGGCGCGGGCGCGGGGGCGGGCGCGGGCACGGGCGCGGGGGCGGGCGCGGGTTCCGCGGCCACCTTGTCATTGAGGATGCTGAGGATGCGTTGTTGCAGGTCCGTTTCAGTTTTGTTGGAGCCGGCGGCGGCGAGGGGCTCGCCTAGCTCGATTTTGACTTGTTGCTCTTTGCGTTCCTGTTGGGAAAGTAAAAATGTTACTCAGATCAGGTAAAACACACAGATTATAGGTTACTGTTAAAAACTAGATGAAAGTCTACAGATGTCTTTTCTACGATTTAGGATTTTCCTATATACCAACTATAGTTATAGTACGTACTTAATAGAATACATAATGTACGAGCGAGGGGTGCGGGACGCAGGGAAGAGCGCGGCCGGGCGACCAAACCAGTCGGCGAGTCACCTAGCTAAGCGGCGCAGGCGCGAACTAATTTTGCATTTATTTTTAGTTTCTTTAATTTCTGTAAAACTCACCAATAAACGTGTACGTTGTATTTGGTGTTCTTCTTGTCCGCCTGGACACATAACACGGGTTTCCTGCTATATAGCGAAAATTTCTCTTAAAAGCGTACCTAACGAAAATTTGTCCTAATGGGGCCTACCGTATTGTCTCTCACCAGGCGGCGCCACTAATGCGTGGGTCTTGTGCATATGTCATCGTTAAATTGTGAACTCCCGACAGATTATAATTTGACTAGGAATATTATAAACTAACCTAACCTATCCGTTTGTATACAATCTCGCGCGTTAGTTTATAAACTAACAGTACTTACAATTCTACGGTGACATATATACCTGAATCACAGACCATCTTAACTACTAGACAAAGCATAATAGGACAACTCGCGGTCACCGCATATATGCAGTCCCATATTAATTAAGTATAAGAACGAGATCGCCTATTTCAGTTTACGACCTGTAGTCGTGTTGACTCAATATATTTAAAAATTTTATTTTAACTCTGAACCTCGGGTGTTATAGTATAACATGGTTTACATGGCATAAGTAGGATAATACTCGGTTGTGCTGATACAATCGTAGAACTTTGCAAGTAAAACTAAGCATCTTTGTAGTGTAGGGCATATGAAACATACTAAAGGTACTAACTATCGCGTGAATGATTTCATTCATAAATTGCCCATGCATTGTTGAACGCGTCTATACCTGTAAGTATTAGATGACTATCTCATACTGCATGACGGTTAGGTGCGGCCATAGGCCAGCTGGCCTAGCAGCGCGTATACGGCCTCGCGGCCTCTCAGCCCGCCACGCTGCACCTCTTGGAAGTTCCGCGATAACAGCTGTAGCGTCATCTAGCAGCACGTTGTACTGACCTGCAAGTACTCGATGACCTTCTCATACTGCATGACGGTGAGGCTGCGGCCGTCGGCCAGCTGGCCTAGCAGCGCGTATACGGCCTCGCGACCGCTCGGCCCGCCACGCTGCACCTCTTGGAAGTTCCGCGATAACAGTTGTAGGGCATCTTCTATCGGCATGTTGCGGTGCTCTGCAAAAAAGGTGGGTAAAATATAGGCCTTTTAACACTTAAGTACACCATTTAACTGAAAAATGGCTGCCGGTTTTTGAGGTGAAGGGGTACCTCCAATGTATGGCTATTCGTACGTAACGTGTCAGATAAACTTCAATCCATACCATAAACATCATCATTGGCCATATGCTTTGGCAGTATCGAACACCTTTAACGCAGTTACATATGCTCTGCCTACCCCTTTTAGGGAATACAGGGGCGAGTTTATGTTACAATTTTCATAATGTACTTAATTAACCCTTTGCTTTGACCGCTATAGTCGGCCGTGGCAGTCATCGGAAAGGCTTTCACATAACAGTCGAATGCTTTGCCAAAGCAATAAAGAACTCACGCGGGACTCTGTAAAGTTCAATTTCGCTTGAATAATCGCGATCGCCTAACGTCCGGGCACGGCATATATCTTCGCCGTACGTCGTTCAAAGGGTTATAAAATAATGTATCTTACCCTGTGGCAACCCGTGCAATATGGTGAGTGTGAGGGACCTGTTTTCTTGATTCTGTGGCATCACTAGGATTGCGTAGAGGCAGCCTCGCGATGCAATGTTTCCTAGCACCTGCATCAAATAAATAAAAATACATAAAATAAATACAAACAGACCTATTCTCGAAGTCGGTTAAAAATAAGTAGGGGAGAGCGGGGCTAAATGTTACCGAGGTAAGTTGTTCCGATTGAAATAACTTTGGGAGGAAAAGAGATAACAATATTTAGTAAATACGGCGTGAAACGGAACGCCACAGCGCACCGTCGGCCGCCATCTTAAGCAGGCCAGCGGCACCCGAAACATCGGTATAACAGCACGTGTGTCACTGGTTCACGTAAGTAAATATTTTCGTATTTGGTATTTTTGGTCTTTCTCGCGAATTTTAATGATAAGCCTCTTGTATTTCAGTGTTTTAACTAAATAATTTGTCTACTGTATCGGTTCACTATGCCTAAATTACATATGTTTCGTAATCTAATCTACATCATCACTGTTTTCAACACGTGTGTTTGGGGCTAGATGTTCCTTTTTTTGGGGGCACGTTGTGACCTCGGAACGACTTGCCCCAATTGATTTATACAAACAATGGAATATAAATACTGCAATTTTTCTTTTTAGCATGCGGACTTATACGCGAAATTGGGGGTTATTAATCTGCCTGCATCTTCAGGTGTCATAGAAGAACACAAAGATTAAGGCCCTTTCTGTCCAGAAACAGTTCGTCTTCTTCCGAAGGCACCACCAAGGATTGGAACAAACAAGAGACGTCTTAGAAAGACTACTTTTTAACTGATACTCCAGAAAAACTAGCTTTAGCAGAAGAGCAAAGCAAGAAAAGGAAAGTAAGCATCGGCAATGAAAAAGTGAGAAAACACAAAGAAAAAGGGCCCTTCCCTTTTTCTTCCTCTCTCCTCTTAAAACAAAGCAAGAAAGTGGAAAAGAAAAGAAAAGGGAAAAGGAAATTGAAAAGGAAAGGGAAAAGGAAAATTTGTTAAGCGACAGGTTTTACAAACGAGTAGTGAAAGTTTTGAAAGTAAATAGGACAGTTTGGAGTATTTTTGTCTAGTGTGCTGTGACAGTTACTCTGTTTCACGCTCTGGAGAAGAATGGGTTCAGTGTCAAGAATGATACGATACTGTTGATTAGTGCTTAAATAAACAGGCTCAGTTTTGTCATTTATTGGTTTTTATTTAACAAATAACAGCTTCAACAGGTACCGTAACAATTTACCCCGGCTTGTTAACAACTTGCCCCAAGTCGGGGTAAGTTGTTGCTTTCCGACTTCAGGCATTAAAAAATTAATAATTAAAAAATTTCGCAAAAAATGCCCTAAATAACTATCTTAATACCAAAGTAAGATATGTATGTTGATTTTGATCGCATTATATTAATTCTGAAGTCAAGTGTTCTTAACATTTTTCGAGGTTAAATAAAAATCGGAACTTGTAGCCCCGCTCTCCCCTACACTTACTTATAAGCAGCAAAAGTATCGATTGCATTATTTGTTTGTATTGTATGTCGGCGTCTATAATATTAGGTACAGATGTAGTGGATATTTGACTTTAGTATTAATTTAAAGCGGTCAGATAATAATAGATCAGTACGTGTAAGTGCTTGAAAATGATTTATTTATACAATTAATATCAGTCATCATCTTAATCCTGTGAAAACGAGTGCTGTAAAGGGCTCGAAACGTAGGATCATCGTGTTAATAAACGCGATTAATCCGTTCTAAAGTGTTTAATTTCAATGAATAACAATCGCGGTAACAGAAGACAATATTACAATTAATATAGTTAATATTATTTATATTTGGAGTAAAAGCGGATATCATAAAACAATTAATGAATCATTTGATAACGGTAAAATGTCTAGGCCGTATAAAGTAGTCTTTCTATGAATGACGTACTAAATGTATGGGAGGGTTTGAAGTTAATATTTATGATATTTCTGCTTTTATAAAAAAAAAGTTATTAATGTAATTTTACTCATTGGGTAACGCACTTTCGATATCAATTGGAAGTTTTCTGATATCTGTTATATTTACGGAATTATCGCCTGGCTACACTTAACGATTACACCATGTATAAGGAGTATAGTCTAGGTGGTTACTATATTAGTAGGGAACTGCATATCAGAGGTTGGTGTCTTATAAAAGGTGTCTGTGGTGGTACTATCGCGTTCAAAATTGCTTGAGCAGTGTATGAATAAATTCATTCATCGAGACAGCAAAGTAAACAAATACAAGCTCAGACTAATCTTACAATACAATAACTCTTTATTACACACCTCACAAAATATACAACAAAGGCAATAGTAGATTACATACCAAGGCCGTTTAAGTGGGAGATGTCTCGGAGAATATGTAATTGTCGGCCGAGGCGAAGCCGAGGTCGACTAACATGTGATCCGAGGCTTTCCTATTTAACGGCCGAGGTTTGTATACTATTTTTCTGCCCGACGGAGGACTGAAAAATACATTACACACAAAAACAGTCTCCGTCAGTCAGTTGATCTTAATTGATCAATATTGATAATGTAAATATTACCTTGCCGATAGGAACGTCCTCCATAGGGAAGAGTAGGTCGACGACGATGCCGAGACGTTTCAGCCGGCCCTCGATATATTCTGCGTACTCACTGCAAAAAGGTTTTCATTCACACTCAATGATACATAAGAGTATTTTTCAAGGACAGTAATTGCAAATTAGCGAAAATCACCGTTTCGTTCCACTGCTCATGGAGTTTTCGAACAGCGCACACTGTCTATTTATATCAGAGTAAACGAGATCGCATTATCACCGACCGGCCTTATTCTAGAAGAAAAAAAACGACCCTATTTAAAAAACCGTGGACTATTTTTGAAATTTGATTGCAGACAACTAAGTCAAAAAGATAAAAACATAAAACCGTTTAATGATGAATTCAAGCCCAATTTTTTTCTAACGAGCCGATTTCTTTAAATTAAAATCAGCTCCATGGCTACGGGCTTTAAGATATGAATAAACACCTATTAACTTTTTTTTGCAGTATTCAAATAATTAGCTTTTTTTAAAACTGCTACACCAAACACGTCGCGTGAAGCGATCCATCGCGACGATTTTTTGCGTTTAGCGCGGCCCGTCGTGCGGTATTTATTTATAATGGAGTGAACCGCAGAAGTAGAAATGTTTTTATTTACGCACATATCATTAGTGCTCTAAAATGCGGTAAGAAACCATAGACAATGGCCAGCATTACCAACCAGCAAAAATTAACGGAACTGTAATTTTAATATTACTTCCTGAAAACAGTAAATTATGAGTTTAAATTTGGAACATGTCGAATTCAAGTGGGTTTCTATTCTAGATTCGAAACGCTGCCATTTCGAGCTGTCATTTCTCTGTTGACTTTTTACTGTTTACGAGTAAAAAAATTGTTTTTGTGTGTTCGTTTAATTTTTTTGTTGCATTATTTTAATATCTATAATCAATAGATATTTTACAAGTAGCACTAGTATCAATGCAGGTCATTTCACTACGGTCCCTAAACCCATCTTAGAGCACTTACGATATGTGTGTAGATAAATTAGTGTATGCAACATAACTAGGCATTAAAACACTCGTATTAATGCCCTTCATTATGCAGTAGCATAAACTACTCGAGGAGCCGGTTATTTGGAGATGGGTTTGGCGAAGCCCAGCCTGCGACGTGCAATATCTCGAGCCGTGTAGGTGTGTGTCTGGTTCGCGGGTAACGCTACTTACGTGAGAGCTTTAGAGACAACAATAATCTCGCAGTCGTTGCGCTCGCTGACGGGTACAGGACGCTGGTACTCGGGCGGCGGAGCGTAGCGCTCGCGCGAGTAGCCACGCTGCTCGTTCCAGTCGCCACCTGATAATTACGTGTGTACAGTCAGCCACACAGCATGTTTTTGGCACTTTGGCTGTATTCATGGCTGTGTGGGTGACTGTACATTGAATCTAAAAGAAATAACATTCATAATGTTTATACAGTGCGTAACAAGAATGCTAGTGATCCGTTTAAGGGCGTCATAAGTATTGTATACTGGTGGAAAAAATTGATAAATTTGACCATACCACAAAAAAAAAATTTTGCATCCATTTTTAGCCTAATACTAATTAAGCATTTTTGTTACACTTGTACCTATACCAAGTTATATCATTTCATCCACATCTACATTCGTCACATATTTTTAAAATAACGAAAAAGTAGACGCGAGGGCTCGATTAGACTTAAAGCTGTACCATAAATATAAATTACGTAAGTTGTGTTAAATAAGTATGAATTGTGTATACGATCATTTAGAATTACGGGGTGATAAATGATACTATTATTTTTAAAACAAACCAGAGTAATATATTTGTTTGTATTCGGGAAGAATTTAGGAAAACTTACCTCTTCGATGAAAATAATTGGCTAAAATGATAGAAATTTAATACATTTATCGTTTCTGGGTGATAAAAATTTAATTTAAAATATTAAAATTATTAAACGGTAATATCAGAAAAAGACAACACATAATTGTTTCCCCTTTTGTGAAGTACGAGCCCAAATGGGCATACGCGGGTCTGTGTTGACACTAGTCCGTACACAAAAATAGCTCAATGTGTGCAAAATTTGTTAGTAGTTCTGTGCTCTTGCAGATTGTTTTTTGTATGCAATGTGTGATGAGTGCTTTTGGTCGCACGTTTCCTCCTACAAAATGTGACACAATAATTTGTATGGTAAAATGTCGCTTTTACGTTTCTCTTGCAACGTGGTGGAAGCCTTTAGCCTGTGTCGCGAAGCCTGATTTATTGGGGGTTTACAACGAAGTTTGGAATCTATGTATAGTTGCATTAATGGATATTTTCAAGGAAGTTACGCATATGTATTTACCTCTCCTTGGCGGAGCCTCCTGGTCCCGGTAGGGTGGCACCGCGCCGCCGCGGCCGCGCGCGCCCCGGCCGCGCCCCCTCGGGCCGCCGGAGCCGCCGGAGCCCCCGCCCGGGGCGCCGCGCCCGCGCGGGCCCCCGCGCCCTTCGCCCCAGCTCTGGTTATTGTAGCTGTTATCTTCATAATCGTCTTCTCTGTCTCTGTAGTTGTTGCCTGGATTAATGATTACAAAAATAAGTTTCACCAACTTAGCCGCAGTGAATTAAAAGAGAACATAGGAAAGGAATATGAATCTTCTGAGGTGAATTTTACGGTTCGAGTCTTAATCCCGACCACGACCACTCAAATGCCAAAACACCGTCTTATCTAGAATGTCTGCTGCCACATGAATTTGAACCTGTGTCTTTTTAACTATATCGTTTAGGCTGTGGCGGTAGCGATTGCAAAAAAATATATACAAAGGCCGGTGTTTAGGGCATTCAGATTCGAGCCGTAAAATTCACCTCAGAAGATTCATACTATAATCGAGTGCACTATTTGCAAAAAAGCAAAACCAAACCCTTAATTATATACCGAACCTTCAAACTATGGAACGTAAATTAAAGACATCTGCAGAACTGAACAAAAGAAAAATTATTCCCAGGTTAAGTGTACAAATTCTGCCAAGAAAACAATAGAAAAATGCACAACAAGAAAATACAATTGTACAAAAGGCAGACTTAATGCTATAAACAATTTTCTACCAGTAATTATCTCTCTACCTACTAAAATGATAGACCAAGCGGATAGTGTGATAATTGCTGGATAAGACACAGTTTGTCAGCATTTTATGACAATTGGGCCATTCTCCTTTTCTACCAATACCAATATCCATGCAACTTGTTGGTCTGTCTACTTATAGCATTATCAAATGACATTTGTGGATAACCATCTTAGGCCTGCTGTGATGAAGTCTTCATGTACCAACTCAACATGTCTGAAATAGAAAGTGTTTATGTACCAACTCACCATGCCCTTGGTCTCCAATATAGTTGCCATAGTTGTCATAAGGCTCCTCTCCCCCATCATTGTCCCCTTGCAGTTTGTCATTGAGAGCCACAGCCGGAGGTATCTCCGGCTCCACTATAACTACTTCTGTAGGTCTGCAAAGACAAGATGAAACCTAAACCTATGTACTTAACACATCCTTCGTAAAAAATCAAAATATAAAAAACTAGTGTTGAAACAATGGATTTGCTTGAATGTTTTGGCTAAGTAGATTGCTAAATTTTTTGTATAGATTGATGACTGCATGTTGTGGCGTCTCTCAAGAAATTTTATTAATTTCGATGTGTTGTTTTCAATCCATTTTTTAACTATTTTTACTTTTGGAATTTAAAATATAATCATAATTATTAATTGTATTTCTCGAAATACAATTAATAATTATATATTTTTCTAGAATACAATTAATCCTATGGTACTTCATCATTCATGTAGTCTTGTGCACTTCCTCCTGACGACCGAATATCAAAATTTCCCAATTTAAATTTAAACTCTGTCAAATTGACAAAGAGTCAAATTTTTATTGGGGCCTATGTACTACGTATAGGATGCATAGGATGCGGGTAGTCAGGAGGTTAATAGGCTTTAGACATAAATTTACCCTATACAAAATCCTTAAATCTAAGAATAGATAATGCAGTTACTTCTACTAGGGGTTTATTATAAAACCTAACACAATTCATTGACCATGAATGAGTTTTTTATTTTATGGAGTTTAGTGGTGGGCACTACAAGCTTATCCTTATTTCTAGTATGAATACTATGTATATCTCAGGTTTCCTAAAATTCTCATTTTTTTATATATATAATATTCCCATATACATATATATATATACATTGACAGTGCAGTGCAGTACATAATACTATGAAAGTAACTTCACATCTGTTACGTTATATCTGATGGATGGATCTTGCTCACTGCATAAGCTGAAGAACTCAGTCTATCCGAGAGATTAGCATTGGAGTTTAGAAACAAATGATATACCAAGAAAAGTTTTACTATCAACTAGTTCCAATTCCTCATCTTTCCCAATGACACTCACCAGCTTGGGCTTTACATGATTTGTGACAAACTTAATATCTTTAGTCTTTTTCTCATTCAATTATAAATTATTAACATTAAACCAATTTACTACTTTAAAAATAGCATTGTTTACTTTTAACATAGCATTTTTTTTTGTATATTAATATAGCATTGTTTACATCATTACAAGCTTGTTGGACTTTGAAAATAAATGACATTCATCTGCAAAAAATACTATGTCATGGTGGGTCTTATGAGGTATGGCAAGTCATTTATGTAGATAAGGAAGAGGAAAGGTCCCAAAATTGATCCCTGTGGTACACCCATTGAGACCAATGACCCGGGGTGATTGCTGTCCATTCTCATTGACTCTGCTGTATTATGCCTTGCAAGTAAGATTTATGTATTTTCAGTGCCAACCTCGGACTCCCATAGATGTCTAGACTCCATAGTATTTCACACATAGTGCGATTGAAATTAAAAAAACAATTGCCCTTAAAAAGCTGTGTACAGTAAACCAATTCTGAGACTTAGAAGGAATGTTTTAGTATTATAAATAGGTAAGTTTTGTTAAGTTTTCTAAACAATTTTGCTTACCTTGCCTTCTCCGGATTGGTCTGAGCAGTCCTCACATTAATATTTTTCCCCAGGAAAATGCTTCCATCTGCATTAGCGATTGCTTGTTTTGCGCTTGCCTCCGTGTCAAACTGAACGAAACCAAAATTTCTGTTCACGACGATGCCGTTGATCTGTCCATACTGTATGAAGTGATCGTACATATCGTCAACCGTGGCATTCTCCGTCAGTCCCCCTACGTATATACGAAGATGGGACGTAGACCTATCTTTCATAGCGTGTCTATCCAGAGTTAGTTTGTCTGTAAGGAATAATACATCGATTATGGCATATAGCCTCAAGTCCCTGAAGATATTGTAAGAGGTATTTGACGTGAAAGTACTTGATGTGAAGGCAAATAGGACACGTATAATGGGGAAACAGAAACGCCAGAACAAATTACTTACCTGCCATGGCTCCACGAATATTACTTTTATCATAAATTGGGACGAAAAATACTATAGCTGAATTAGGACGCGCCGAACTAGTGAGTAGACATTTGACATGACAGTAAATCGTTTGAGTTGCCAGTTAGGATAATAAGGCAGGTTTAGCATGGACTGTTGACTGTTTAGTTTTGTCCTGTGGATTTATTGAATTTTTACTTTTTCTCTAGTAGTTGTTTTGGAACGGTCCTAAATATGACAACTTTTTGAATATGACATTGACAACTCTGACTTTGACAGGCTCGTGACCATTGAGGTTAAGAATTTCTTAAATATGTTTTAATTTTTATTTCGACGCAGTATTACTGTTATGCAACGCTAAATATTGCATCCACGCCAAGGGCTTACGTTTTATCGCTACACGTGCAAATTATTTTTATCCTCTCACGTAACTCACTAAACGGGAGATCTTTTAAAAATCGTAAGTAGATTTCGTAATATTTTTTTTTTACACTATTTTTTCTTTCGATCCATTCCTTCTCGCTTAGATTTTAGTAGAATTAAGATATTGTTGTAAAACAGTGATAAACTGGTTAATAATTTTTCCTTATTTCTTCTAGGCACTCGATCGCCGCTGCTGTGATGAATGGCAATTCGAAGGGCCTTTTCTCATGCTTATAAATCTGTCAAACAAGCTAGAAGAGCAGCATTCAGTCGCAGCAACCTGTTTTACACCAATGTCTTAATATCTATAGGGATTTCAACCATGGGCGATATGCTTGAGCAGAGTTACGAGGTGTACGGAAAAACGATACCTCACTACGACTTGCACCGCACTGCACAGATGGGTTTCTCGGGGGCCACCGCCGGCGTAATCTGCCATCACTGGTACAATATATTGGATAGAATTATCATTGGAAGATCTTTGAGTATGGTGTTCAAAAAATTGATGCTAGACCAATTTGTATGTTCACCAATTATAATCTTGTCATTCTTTGCCACTGTTGCTATTTTTGAAAAGAATCCATGGGAAAATTTCACTGATGAAGTTAGAGATAAGTTTCTGATTCTCTACAAAGCTGAATGGGTGGTTTGGCCTCCTGCACAGTTAATAAATTTTTATTTTCTACCAACCAAGTATAGAGTAATGTATGATAACACAATCTCACTTGGTTATGACATCTACACATCTAAAGTTAAGCATGACAAGTCTTTGAAGAAAGAAAGAGATACTTAAGCTATAATTTATACCTCATGTTGAATGTTTTTTATGAAAGTGAATGTTTAATAAATGAATTTATATTTAAGTTGAATTCTTATTCAAGTATTTGTAATTAATTTGAAAATAGTTTTAAAGTATGGGGCTAAACCAAAGATGGAGTGAATATTTGTTATGTTAAGTATATTTTTTTAAGATTCTATATTAATTCACTTCAGTAGTAATTGATTTGTCATATGAAGTAAATTTTCATCAACATGAATTCATCCATCATTGGCATTGCCATGTAAATTTAATTACAGTTTTCATACATTTCATTGCATTGCATTGTGTTGCATTGTATTTGTATTTACATGACTAGCCAGAAGGTTCATATCACACTTTTTGTAATATGACATGATAAGTGTGGCCATAATACAAAACTTTCTTACAGTTTTTTTTGTCATTATATTATTTTTGTTTTCCGACATAAAGAAAAAAATGACTTTATGTTTCTATTTTCAGATTACGCATGATGCGGTCAATGACCATGAGTTGGAGAAGACTGATGACGAATTTCCGTGGCTACAGTCCTGTCACCAAATTCAGAAGAGTAGTGAAAGTGGCATTCAGTGACAAATATTTATTATATACAAATGTTTCAATTTCCTTAACTCTATCAGCAGTGGGAGATGTTGCAGAACAAAGTTATGAGCTATACTGCAAAGATTTAGAATGCTATGATATTAAACGGACTTTCCATATGGCATGTTCTGGTGTGGCTGTCGGTCTTCTGTGTCACCACTGGTACAAAGTTTTAGACAGGTTTATAATAGGTAAGACTTTTGATATGGTTGTTAAAAAGCTGGTCCTTGACCAGTTGATTTTCTCGCCTATAATGATTGTGACTTTTTTTGGGACCCTTGCATTGTTTGAAGATAATCCTGTAGAGAATTTTAAGGAAGAAATTAAAGGGAAATTTGTTACTCTGTATCAAGCTGAATGGATTGTGTGGCCGCCTGCACAGATTATAAACTTTTATTTCCTGCCCACTAGATATAGAGTACTATACGATAATACGATATCATTAGGATATGATGTATACACCTCCCAAGTAAAGCATAATAAAGGAAAGAAAATGTTTCTAGATAGTAATGGTAATGGTAAAAAGCCAGATACGCCTTGATGATGTACCAACACGCTTTAGTACAATTTTTACAAATTAATTTGTAATTAGTTTAAGTGTCATTCGTGTCTTCTCGCGTCATTCGTTGTTATCTTTTCTGAAAGCGTTGCTGTGATAGTTAACAAATAAATATGACAAAATACGTATCTATATCATATATGTATTAAATTAAAACCTTTGAACACCTAGACAAGCAAAAACTTTAATATTCGATTATCAGAATTGTCATCAAACTTACGATGTCGCGACCAATGCTACCATTTTTCCTATTTTCGCTCCCATTTGATGTAAACATACACTAAACTAAAGCCATTGTTAGGTGTCATACCCATAGCGCCTACAATATTGAATGTGTAATTATGTGTTTGGGACTATGGGCATGGCAACTCATAAACTGTAAGGCTAAGGCCTGAGTGGTAGCACGAGTGGGGCGTGCAGCGAAGCGATAGCGTGGCGTCCATGTTCAAACACAAGGAAATGTATGTGACTGTTCTGAGTGCACGCTTTCAAACATTGGGAAGGGAGTCGGCATACGTTTCCCCTCTGCTGAAGTACCAGCCGAAACTGGCATACGCGGGTCTGTTGTGACTAGTCGGACTACAAAAAAATAAAAATAAAAAAAATTCAGACGAATTGAGAACCTCCTCCTATAGAAATATTGAAGTCGGTTGAAAATAGATCGAACGGTGCAAGATTTGTTAGTGTAGTTGTATAATTTTTTCTATGTGTTAGCGTCATCATTACTTTTTTTTCTGTATGTAATGTAATGTGTGAGAAGTGTGTCTGTGTGCTCGTTTCCCCCCGCAAAAAGTGGCAGAATAAATTGTACGGTAAAATCTCGCTTTGCCGTTTTCCTCTCAACGTCTTGGAAGCCCGTGTTGAAGGTACAGTCGCCATCAGATATATCGGAGCGTCCGAGGTGCTCATAAATATCTGAACACGCCTCTATTGTCAAAACGTTAGAGTGCTTGTTCAGATATTTTGAACGCTTCGGACGCTCCTATATATCTGATGGCGACTGTACGCGCTGAACAAAGCACAGACGCTGCACGCCACACTGCCCGCCCCGCCGCTCGCTCGAGTGCTCGACACTCGGGCCTTACACTTAAGGTTCCTGGTATTCAAAGGGTTAAATAACATGCAATGTTTGTAATATTAATAAATTTATTTGCCTTATTTATTTTACTTATGTAGTATGTCCATTATACAGATATTTTGTTATACAAATTTTTGCTTATTTTTTCTACCTAATAAATTAATAAAATCTGCCTACCTACTAAATTTCTCGTATAGGCACCTAGGTAATATGATGCTAATACGATTTTAATTTCATTGTTTCGCATTCACACATGTTTACAGTCAGCAACACAGATATGAACACAGCCAAAGTGCCAAAAATATGTAAGTATGCACGTCATTAATGCATTACGGTCGTGTATACATATTTTTGGCACTTTGGCTGTATTTATATTTTTGTTGCTGACTGTACTTACATGAGTTCAAGTAGTATTGTGAAGATTACATTTTCTAGTAGAATTCCACTATAAATTAATACCTATTTAGGTACCAAAACATTTAAAAAAAACTAATAACTAACTAACTAGTAGTATCATTTTCTTTTAGAAATGCCATGCTAAAACTGAATTGCACAATGTCTTGGTTTGTAAGAGTAACATTTGAATAAATACATATATGAAGTCACGGTAAGCAGCAAAATTTCACCCCCATCCTAGGACTTTTTTCCCTAGAGAAACTCCATTAGGTTAATTACAAAGTAGAATTAATTCGGAGTCAAAAACGGCTCCTCGGCCGACGAATTCCGTTGACTCTTCAAATTACTCAACACGCTGCTGACCACAGAGTTCTCGAATATTCTCTCCGGCCAGGACTCCGATCGTCTGTTGTTTTCACAAATGACCGGCATGCGGCTGGATCTTGGCGTTCCTCGATGGGAACGGAACGATCGTGTTTTGTTCTCTCTGGTTCCTAGTAGGGAGGTGAGCAGCTTGTCGAGGGCGGCGATGTCGTCCTTTTTGGAATGCTTGACGCTGGCGCGGGGTGAAGTTATGCTGGAGCGGCGGCTGGAACGGAGAGACACCGGGGTCCGGGATTGCATGCCGATGGTACGGAATACCTGAAGAGAAAAATAATATGTAGGTAGGTATTACTGAGGATTATACTTCCTAATGTGTTAGTATGTATGTATGTAAACTCTTTATTGTACAAAACACAGAAAAATTAAAATTTACAAAAGGAAAACAGTAAGTACAAAGGCGAACTTATCCCTTTAAGGGATCTCTTCCAGTTAACCTTTGAGTAGATGAGAGAAAAAATGAAAAGAGGTAGACAAATACAGCTAATGTACAACAACGTACCAGATAAATAATAATATAAACTATATATATATATTTCCAAAATACAAAGGAAAAGTATATATATCACACTAACAAGGAAATGTGAGACAACACTAATAAAAATAAATAAATAAAAAAATACCTAAATAAATAAATAAACAGAGTATACAGATAAACAAAGAGATAACAGCAACCAATCACACAGAAACAGGTAACCACAACTTCTTTAACTTCCCCTTGAGCGACGCAATTGACTGGGACTTCCTATACGAGACAGGCAAATCATTCCACAGTCTAACCGAGCGTACCGCAAACGACTTGTCATAGCCACGAGATTTGTGAGATGGGATTAAAAGTGACTGATTCTCACTGGACCGCAAACGGTGACCACTGCCCTCAGCCAAAAATTTAAATTTCTCCGAAAGGTACGTTGGAGAAGAGGGAGAAAAAAGCACAGTAAACAAAAGAGAAAGAGTGTGTAAATCCCTCCGACGGCGGATAGGTAGCCAGTTTAATTGATTGCGGTAAAAGGTCACATGATCATATTTCTTGAGTCCGAAAATATATCTGATACAGACATTCTGTAACCGCTCGAGCTTATCAAGCAATTCCTCCTTGATATCAAGGCACGCAGTGTCACAGTAGTCCAGAAGCGGGAGAAGAAGCGACCGTGCCAACATACTTTTCGTGTGGAGAGGGAGAAAGCTTTGCAGACGCCTTAAAGAATGAAGAGAGGCGAACACCTTTTTACTGACCTCAGCTACATGTGGCGCCCAGGATAGAGTCTGGTCCATTGTAACGCCAAGATTTTTTACAGTGGGAGTGAAAGGAATAGGGGTACCATCGAAGAAAATTCTGGGCAAAACCTGGACAGACAGTCGGGAGATGAAGTACGGGCTCCCAATAACAATCGCCTGAGATTTCCTGGCATTAACTTTAAGTCCAAAAGAAGATGCCCAATTACAGATTGATTCTAAGTCCTCGTTAATTTGATTTACTAACGAATCGAAATCACCAAACTCTGCCGCTGAGTAAATTTGCAAGTCATCCGCATAAAGGTGATATGATGAGTTTAATGACTTTGAAATATTGTTTATGAAAATAGAAAACAACAGCGGAGAGAGCACGCCCCCCTGGGGGACCCCAGCAGACAGTTCACGCCATTCCGAGACATTGTCATCAGCACGAACCCGCTGATGCCTCCCAAAGAGGTAGCTACGAAACCAGGAAAGAACAGACGGTGAAACATGAAGTAATTTAAGGAAAGCAACGAGTATATCGAAATCTACTGTATTAAATGCGCTGCTGAAGTCTAACAGTACTAAAATGGATACTTTTTTATTTTCTATATTAAGACGAATGTCATCGGTCACTTTAATCAGAGCAGTCGCTGTGCTATGCCCAGGACGGAACCCAGATTGAAGAGGATTTAAAAGGTTGTGTCTAATCAGGTGGGAAGAGAGACGTTTATTGACAAAGTGCTCTACAACTTTGGAAAGAACTGGAAGAATGGAGATAGGACGGTAATCTGAAATAGACGAGGGATTACTAACTTTCGGAAGGGGAATTACATAAGCTAATTTCCAAACAGAGGGAAATACACCGGATGAGAAAGAAAAATTAATAATATGTGCAAGGATGGGAGCTATGGGTTCCGCCACCAGCATAAGCATGTCTTTGCTAAGGTTATCGTCACCGACAGCCTTCGTCTTAATAGCTCTAAGAATACTGACGACTTCTTGTGCGGAGATTGTACCAAATTCAAACGGCGGATACTCCTCGTGAGGTGTGTTGGCAAGGAGAGCCAAAGAGCTTTAGAGAGTTAGTTTGTTGGTATAACTATCAGCCTAATATTAAGCTCGCTGTTATGATACAGAAATACACCAGTACGTGCGAGCGAGGTGGCAAGTTCGTATTATTAAATTAATAAACAAATTATTTTGCATAATTTAAACTATCGTGAGTCATACTGACATTCAATTGCAACGGCCGATGCAGTCGAAAAATGTCACGCCAATAGTGATAAAAATACGTGAGTTTGAACCGTTGTAATTTAAATTATTCTATGTTGCGATTTTTATACTGCCTGATCTACGAGTGCTACGCCGTAGCTCGTAGCACTATTTTTTGGGCCAGTATCGAAAAAATCGTAATTATGATTTTAAGTCGCCTAAGTAAAAAAAAAAACCGACCAAATGCGAGTCGGACTCGTGCACCGAGGGTTCCGTTTTAGTTATCGCATTAATGTATAGGTAAATGTTAATAACAATTGATACTATTTGACTTACTAAAAAGTTAGACAAATAGTTTATGTTTTAAAACATTATATCACATTCTTGAAATATCCTATGTTTTTAATTATATGCTTTCTTTCACAAAATGTTACAACAAGCCCCCTGCCCCCCTACCTACTAATTATTAAATATTCAACGTTACCAACCTCGTCAGCGTTGTGGCTCTGGTAGCTCATCCGCTTCACTTTCCTGTAAGTCTCGTCATCGAGAGCTTCTTGAACAGCAGCCTCCAACTTCTCTTTGATATCGCCGTCGGATCCCTCGTTTAGATCCTCCAAAACGAGTCTGTCTCGAAAAGAAAGGAGGTTATAAAACGTAAAGTGGAGTAGAGAGTAGAAGTCCCTAGAAACGACACCTAGTCATTTCTGGAGACACTCAGCGATCCTATACCTATATTTTCGTTATCTAATAATCTAGGTAGATAACGTACCTAACGTATGTACCTACCCTACCGTACGTGCCTAGTCCTTATCCCCTTTTGAATAACACTCTTTTTTGTTTTGGGCAGTCGTGTAAAAACTAAAAGATGGCATTCAGATGGAGTTGGTCTTTCCATTCGTATGACGGATACGAATAGTTGTTACCTCATTGGCCAAATTACCGAGTCACGTGGTTTTGTGTATTTGCCCAAAAGTACAGACCAAGTAAATCTTCTGTTACCGCGATTATTATTCATTGATAACCCCTGTGATAACGAGCGCTGTAAAGGGCTCGAAACTTAGGGTCATGGCGTTAATAAACGTGATATATCCGTTTTAAACTGTCATTACATTCAAGTGTAAATAATTTAGAAAGGTATGTTGTAATGGCCTTCCAAACAGAACGGTACTCTAAGAACGACTGTACCTACTTGACACTACTTGGCTCTCTGTGACTTGCAACGCTCGCAATAAGCTGGCAAATCGCCAATGCGATAACCTTTTTTAACGCCTTTTACAGACTCCTACAACCCGTTTACTGAAATAACGAGGTACCTTCATTCTTTTAGTAGTTTAGTTACTTACATACTTTCGTAAGATCTATGCATTTACTTTTTGACATAAAGTGCGTTTTCGTATGATGTATTCAAACAGAATGTCGGTGCTTAATCTTCACCCTAGGGGTAAATCAAGGTAACGGACGATTTGCATATCCCTTAACCTAATTTAAATTACGATCGATGATATGTACAGTCGCCATCAGATATATCGGAGCTGCCGAGGTGCTCATACATATCTGAAGATGCACTCAAACGCTTTGGAAATAGAGGTGTGATTTGTGAACACCTCGATCGCCAGCTCCCATGTAGCTGATGATGACTCTGCCTACCGACCTATCCTACCCTACTCTACTTATTTGTAAACTATTTGAGTATGAAGTGTCAAAATGTAAAAGCAACTCAAGGACAAGGAGTCGGCGTACATTAAGTACTGTTTCGCCTATGCCGAAGTGCAAGGCCAAATGGGCTTACGCGGGCCTGTTTTGTGTCTAGTCCTACCATAAAAATAGATCGAAATGTGCAAGATTTGTCAGTGTCGTCATTACAGATTGGTTTTTGTATGTAGGTAATGTGTGTGCGTCTGTAGTCTGTGGGCACGTTTCCGCCCGCAAAAAGTGACAGAATAATGTGTACCCTACGGTACGAGTACGACGTCGCTTTGCCGTCTCCTTTCGAACGTGTGGGAAGCCCGTGTTGCTCGAAGGTCAAAATACCTCAAAGCTATATATGAAGGGGCTAAACTTACTTTAAACATAAGTACCTACGATTCGTGGTGAAAGGGTAGGTATAGGTTGCAAATAGTGAGTCAGGCACTTGTCCACCAAACATGCGTCAAATTTTACATACGGTACTGTTTTGATGTTAAAAGATGTTGTTTTTCATAGGGTAGCTCCACACTGCGGGTATTTGCAATTTGCCTCTCGCTCGCACCAGTTAAATTTTGCTTCGGTGCGAGCGCGAGGCACTACGCAAACACCCGATGTATGGTCGCCGCATTAGATGTCGTCCTTAAAAACCCACATTTCGATTATCCGAAGTTTTGATTATCGAAAGTTCGGATAATCGAGGTTCTACTGTAATTAATAAAACAGAGATCTTACTCAGCTCTTTCATCGTTTTCGGCTTCGTGCAAATTAGCCCGGTTCGCCTCTCTAGCCACCCTAATATCTTGCTCCCAAAACCGTCTCAGATCCGGGGTCGACGTGTACGGGGCGGCGACCTCCTTAATCTTCAAGAATATTATGGCCGTGATAAATATGCAGATTACGTTGACTATTGTAAGACAGCAACTCACGATACCTGGGGAATTCATTTAATTAAATTAACAGGTCGTTATCTAATTGGGTCAAGGACGAATAATACAAGCGGACTGATAAAACTGCGTTTCAAAAGCAACCGTTTCGATTCGAGTTCAGTTTCTGCAGTGCCATCTATTAACATTATATCTACGAGTAGTCATTCCTTCCTAGCGTTTGCCCAGCTTATACCACGGCTCAGGGAGCCTGGGTTTCGCATAAGCAAGTAATCCCAAGATTTGGCGTGGGCGCTAGTTTTACGAAAGCGACTGCCATCTGACCTTCCAACCGAGGGGGTTAACTAGGCCTGATTGGAATTAGTCCGGTAACATAACATTAACATTATATCTAGTGTTAGGTAATAATTTACTCAATGAAAAGCTACGTGGGTTCTCTATCCGTAGGTACCTAGTTGCTTTCCTCTACAACGCGGATGGTTGTGGGTGTAAATAGAACACACATAAAGTGTTAAATTGAAGTTAGGTTATTTTTCCTACAGGACTAAGCGGCGAACAAAATGGATGGAAATAACAGTGACCTGTGTGCTTACCATGAGTTGTACGTAACCGTAGGCGTTAGCGACTGCGCGTTTCTAAAGTATGTCCATTTCGCTCTGAGACGGACCTACTTTAGAATTGCGCGGTCGCTAACGCCCTCATGGTAAGCACGCTGGGTGCGTATCCCAGACGCCAATCGCTGACGGTGTCACAACTGTCTTTATCGCACTAATAAGGAAGAGTGATAGAGAGAGAAAACTACGCTACACTACCGAGCGTCAGCGTATAGCATCTTAGCTTGGAAATAACAGTAGTAGAGAAACGAACTCTTGGCGAACTTTTTTATTTTTCTGACGAACTCAATTTTGAATAAATATTGTCAGTCGTCTTGTTTATTCGTCCATGCATTCGGTTAAGGATACTTACCATTAACAGCGAATTCTATAGGAAGATAGTCATGATATAAAGGTTCGTAAGATGAATTGCCTTTGTAAGCTTCTCCTTTTATATGCGGTATTTTAACTCCTGGATATAATAGCCAGATGCAAGCCAAGGCCCAATATAACCCCTGAAAACAAGTCATATTTAAAAAAATACCTACATACAGTCACAGTGTCATAGCTCTAGCTCACGGGTCTTTAGCGCAGTAAAATAAAAGTACCTAAAAAAGTAACAAATATAAAATCGTGTGTTTTGAGACTTTTGAGTATTATGCCATCAAGTCCTTTCAAATGACAGGTACCCCACATGTAACTAAACTAAAAAATTTTGACTCCATCATATCAGGCAAATTTCATAGAAATTCAATAATACCTACATTAAGTATTAAAGGGCGGTGAACAAGAAACTACGAAGAAGTGTGAATATAAAAACATTTATTTTCGAAATATATACAGTAAGTGTAACTTACCTAACTACCTACCTCTACCTACCTTAAATCTAAAGTAGGTCCTTGAGGCATTGTATACCTAGTATGCTGGCGGCATTTCCTCGTTGTATCGCAATGCTGATACGTTGTGCGAGGAAGCCACCAGCTCTTCGGTCACCAGTAACATCAACCAGACGTTTCGCGATTTCTACGAAAAATTTGCGTGCGCTGGGACCCCATGGACCAAGAGTTTCGACCCCGAATGGTACAAAAAGGTAATCTCTGCCCAGGCTCTTATATTTATTACGTTTTAAAATTTCGGCGCATTCAGCCGCTCCGCCCGCTTTTACATTAGTGTGAATTCAATTTTAACACGAGTTCGTATTTCGTGTACCGCCCATGGTTCACACAATGTTTTTCATCACACTTGTTTTACTTTAGGTACCTATAAACTTTTAAAAAGTAGCAAATATCACTTTGAACGACGTTTTCCAGTATGTGGGTGACGCGAGAGATAGAACGCGAACATTTCAGTATCGCTAGCATCGGTACCATGAGTTTTACGTAATCGATAGCGACTGCGCCATTCTAAAGTATGGCCGTCTCACTCCTGCCAAAGTGGTAGAAGCGAGACGGAAATATTTTCGAATGGCGCAGTCGCTATCGACTACGGTTACGTACAACTCAAGGCAAGCACACATTCTCGATACGTTCGAGCGCCAAAATACCTCTACTAAAATGGGTGAGTTTCCTCCCTTGGTTAACAATTTACTATTGTTTCACTCACGCAATTAACAACCGGTGGTAGCAGTGATGCGGAGATCGCAATACCGATCAACGGCCCAGCGCTTCCTTGGAGTAAAGCTAAGGCCACCCCCGTGCCTGATGTCAGGGCCCAGAGCACACCCATCCAAAGAGCACGCACGTTTCCTCTGAAATAACTTAGCAATTTTGGAAATTGGTAAAATTACATTTTACTAACTCAATCACGAGTAAGGGTTTCTCGTAGCGCTACGCCGTAGCCGATGACATGCATTTCCCGTTTTGTAGCGAAAATGGCGCGTAGAGACGTATTAACACAACACATCGTAACGATGAATGGGCTAAGGATAACTCACACTTAGGACGGGACGGGACGATCTATCAATGTCTATAGAAAGAATCACGTGATAGCTCGGAGCCCTCGGATGTCATGTGACGTTTTCTATAGAAACTGACATATCGTCCCGTCCCGTCCCGTTCTAGTGTGAGCCATCCCTTAATCGTAGGTAGGTAACACTAATACTTAACGTTATGACAATTTGTCAACCATATTTTGTGATGATGTACAGGATTAGGTAGACTCAGAATTCTGTAAACGTTAGCGGTAAATTGTATGGATCTATCCTGAGATAATTATGTTATAAACTATTATTTTTAACCCATTTACTGCTAATGACGAGTTGACGACACATTGTCGCCTCTACCATTGACCCCTCTACGCGCGATTTTCGCTACAAAGCGGGAAATGTATGTTATCGGCTACGGCGTAGCGCTACGAAAAATCCTTAGCGGCACATGTGGCAGAACCGTCTGCGAACGATACTAAACTCAGTAAGAGTGGAAAATTTCATGACCTCGGGCGTGACTTGAACCCGCTATAAATCTCAATATAGTTTGAGACTCGACTTGCCGATTAAGAAGTACTTTCTTACGGTAGATGTTGCTAAGCTAAGACGCATACGAGGGATATGTTGGAGAATTTCGGGGACACGGGTGTGGTCTCGGTTGGCAGAGCGGTGGGCTGGTATCCCAGAGTCGCGGGTTCAAGTTCCGCCCAACGACATGAATTTTTTCACTTTTCCTTTTTTTCTGAGAAAAATTATGTTATAGTAAATTTATAAAACAAAAGTACTGCACAGGTAGGTTCGGCACCTACTTAATGTTACAGATATGGTACTTAGTTTAAGTAATAAAAAAACCGGCCAAGTGCGAGTCAGACTCGCGCACCGAGGGTTCCGTATAAACTTAATGTTGTAACTACACCTAGAAATAGAAATTTGACGTCAGCCATGTGTCGACAAATTGGTTCAGTCGTTTGTAAAGCATGGAGTTAGTATACGAGTTTGTTTTTCCTTGATATTATCTCGTCCCGTTCTAGTATGAGTCTTCCTTTAAAATTTAAATGTGATTGTACAGTACATAAATATTTTTTTACCTTGACTTCATCTCTTCAGTCGGCCAATCCCCAAACCCCCACGGCATTTCCGTAGTACCCAAGATAAGCCCAAAGATAAATCCAAAAACCAGCGAGAAGAACATGCCGACCACAAGGCTTTCGAATCCACTCCTCACGAGGCTCCTGTCTGCTATGATGGTCCCGAACGTTATGGACATCACTGGACCCATGAGGGGAGATACCAGCATTGCTGCTACTATGTTGGAGGCGTTGTTTTCGACCAGTCCAAGGGCTGCGAGGGAGCTGTTGGCAATTCAAAACATGTTTAAATCGTTTTAAATTCAATTGTTTGTATGTTAAAGATAATGAAGGTATGGCCAAATACAGAGATAATGGACTACCCCGTCCCCACTACTCCTGCATAGAAATTCTGTAAGCGTTGGGTTTATTATACATTACTGCCACATAGAGGATATCTTCATTTAGAAAAAATGTCTCAGTCACTAGTGTTGACGTTAGCGACACTAAACCTAACAACCCATAAGGCAGACTACTTAGTGTGCTTACCATGAGTTGTTCGTAACCGTAGGCGTTAGCGACTGCGCGTTTCAAAAATATATCCATCTCGCTCCTACGACTACTCTGGCAGAACCGAGACGGACATACTTTAGAAAAGTGCATTCGCTTACGTCTTAGCCAACGCACATAGGCCATGGTGGAAGAAAACAAAGTGAGAGCCTGGTGGTGATGTCTTACATTAACGACGACGTCACTGACAGCTGGTTGTCTCATTCGCACATAATATATTTCTTTCTTAGTCCAACTAAAAGTGGTGTCTCGGATGACGTCGTGATGGCCATGTCTTGTAATGTTGTATCATGGAATAGGCCTTATTAGGTATATTAGGATAAACCGATTTGATCAATGTAAATGTACATGTATTTTATATTCAAGGACTTACACAACTTCAACTGAGTTATGGTGTAAACTGTTCTAACCAATCGGTATCTAACGCTTTGCTATTATTTATATTACAGCATATTATTTATTTATTACTTCTACTTACTCTGCAGTTAGTATTAGAGTGAGATAGTCAAAGGACAGTTCTCCGCCTCCTCTAACGCCATCCACAACTTGTTTCACAGTGAGCTTTGACCGGATTGACTCCACAAAACTGCGCCAACGCTTCGCTTCTTCCGATTTTCGTCTAAAATATACGAAATAGTTAATCGTTCACAATAATCATAATCATAAGTTGAATCTAAATCATAATAATTTTAATTTGTATCGTAAGTTTGTCTCCGACCATGAGGCTTTATTTCCAAGTTTTTAATGTACTCTCTAAACTGAGTATCTTTTACTAAAGAAACAACCCCCTAGGCCCTAAGCAGTGAAAAAAATTGGGCAAGTCTTTCAAGTTATGACTCAGTCGTAAAGTGCTCCGAACGGTCGCGGTCTTCATTTCTGACCCATTTTGCAAACTTTTCCTTGAATACAGTTTGACAGGACCTCGAGTATGTCATAAAATAAAGGCCTTGACTGTACAATCAGCAACAGAAGTAGCTACTTATTCGGCACGGAATACGTTCGCCTCTAAAACACATATAGTCTCCATACAATTTTTCAACCCATTTTAACTCCTTGTGGAACAAATTTCGGAAAACACAGAAATTACTTTTACAAAGTATCAAGCTTCACACTTAAAAATGTACACTATCCCCATACAAACATTTAATCCCTTTTTTAACCCCTTAGGGGTTGAAAATGTCAACCTTACTTTTAATTATCTGTAAATGTTGTATACACAATGTTGTACAATATATATGTATATAATACAATAATGCGTATATAGGTATATAGGTAGATACCTACGTAGTAAAACTTTATTGATTAGGTACTAGATACTTACCACGATGCAAGCTAAAATAAAAGATAGGTATGCGGTCAACGTAAACCCGAGTTAATTAAGCCCCTGGGCTGGGTGCAATGTTTCCCATGCATAAAATTATATTTTATTAATCTAATAAATTCATTACAACGTGCTCTGACTAAATTGCTTTAGTTTCATCGTTCGTCAGGGTTTTATTTAGTTTTTCACCTTTGGTCTAAGTTTACGGGGTCATTACTTAGGTAGGTAAACTCTAATTTAAGCGTAAATATCCCAATGTATGACACTGTAATCCGAATAATTAAACAACCTGTGTGTTAACCTATCACTATGAACTATATAACGTGCCAACGAGTAGGGTAGTATAGTAAGTAACTGTACCGATCGTAGAACATTTAAAAAAGAGCAAATTCGGAGTATTTTTTTTAATTTCTCTGATAAAAATTGTATTGTTAAATGAGTTAAAAATTGAAAGTCCTTCTCTTATTTTATATTTATAAAATGTTACATGAAGGATATCTTTATCGGTTTCAAAATAGTGGCCGAATGAAAACACATGTTTTTTTGACCGATAATGGGATTTTCCTAAACTAGTCCAATATGACCAAATATAAATATTTCTGCAGTAAAAACTGACTGCAGGTTGACCTTGATTCATAGTTAACTCAATGAACGAAACACATGCTTGTTTAACAAAGGAATCAAAAATTGTGACGGTAATTTTACGCTTAATCCTCTGATATCGGCCCAACCTCCTTCGTTCCACCACCATGTCGAACTGACAAGACAAAAATTACCAGAAACCTAAATCTTAAGCAGCTGAATGACCGGTAATTTATTGAATCAGGTGTTACTTTGCGGAATTCCATATTAACAACGAAAATAATGTTATTTTGCTATTCCGCGTTATACCTACTTACGTATTTTTTGCACGCAAGTACTAGGTATACGGGTTGGTACTGATTGACTAGCACGTTTGGCGGAATAGCAAAGTAACATTATTTTCGTTGTGAATGACCGGTTTCAATGTTAAAATGGTTCCAAAAAGTATAAACGACTTAATGTGGATTTTTTTCATACAGTGTCTCATTACCCATACATACGCCGTCCATTATCGGTGCGTTTACTATAGGTACTCAACTAGAACTTACAATATAGTGTCCTCGTCGTACTCGTAATCCTCGTGTTCGACGGCCGAGTGTACAACACTGCAAGGTAAGACGCTGAAAAAAAACCATACGTATTTATTATTAATCTAAAGTTCTAAACGAAGTATTGGCCACTTATTTCCACTTAGGTGATACAGCAAAATATAAGCAAAATTAAACTACATATACATGTGATATAGACCAAAAGTTGGGGAAACAATAGGACTACAAGTACCACAACTATGTAGTTAGGTAATGTCTTGGATTACACAGTAGGTAATAGATCGTTTATTTGAAAACATACCTAATGCCCTTACGAGGGCGCCTCTGGACACTTGGCGTTCTTTGAAAAAGAAATAATAGATTGGTTTTACCTCACAACAGATTTCCACCTGACACCCAGTTGGGTCAAACAGTGCAGCATGGTCTCGCATTCGTTTCCGGTGGGCAATGAGAATATGACCTCGAAGTAGTTTGCCCGCTTTGTCACTGAACCATACCATTTTGCCAACTTCAAAACAAACCGACTTCAAACAAATTTCCTCATGACTCCTATCCTATCCCCAGTTGCGTTAAAGATGGTCTGACACTCACCTTCGGCAAGAAGTGGCAATATGTCCACCAAATAGCTGCCCGCTTTGTCGTTCACCCATACTACTTTGCCCACTTAAAACTTTTTAAGAAACAGTAGAATAGATTAGTCTTACCTAACAACAGATTTCCATTTGACTCCGATCCCCAATTGGGTCAAACAGTGCAGCATGGTCTCGCACTCATCACCGGTGGGCAGTGGGAATATGACCTCGAAGTAGTTGCCCGCTTTGTCGCTCACCCATACTACTTTGCTAACTTCAAGTTTGTTTAGCAATTCTTGTAATATCTGTTCGTAGGATAAGAATGTAATTTTTATAACATTAGTATAGTACCTAAGACATTAATGAAATATTATACCGGTTTTTTTCAGCCCTTAGCCAAACTGTGCGAGATGATTACTTGATTAGGTAGGTCACAGTCACACAGGTCACACTTAGTGACTTTTTTGTAGTTCCGTTCCACCGAAATTGTGCGTTGGTATTTATGTACCTAATTTTGTTGTTATTATATTTTTAGTTTAATAGACACATTTAATAATAATAAAAAAGCACTTACGCTCTCCAACGTGAAAAACTTATCTTCCTCTTTAATATTATCCAAAGTCGCGCTATACGCCTCATTATAATACTGCTGAGTCAGCTGTATCGGAATACTTCTAGACTTATTATTCCTCAGTTCCACCTCTAACTGACTCGGTTTAAACGTAGACGGATGGATTGGGAACCCTTTAGGCTTCCCAAACCTTAACACATGTTCGTAGTTACTTGAAGGAACGCAGACGACGAATATAACTCCTGAAGGCATGACTGCCTTGATGGCAAATGAAGTGACATGAGTCGAGACTAATGGGCATAATTAGTAGAAGATAATTTGACCCTGATTAGTTGTATTACTGTTGGTGTGTTAATTCGTAAACGGTAAGGCCACGGCCAAGTGCACTGAGAATAAACACTTAGGTAGCTAGTTAATGACGTATATAAAACTTTCAACATCATCGCGTTCCTAGCGTTTTATCGGCTTTAAGAATGATGCACTAGAACGGGACGGGACAATATTTGAATTTCTATAGAAAGAAACACGCGTGCTCGGAGCGCTGGGAGATCACGTGACGTTTTCTATACCAACTGACAGATCGGGCCGGCCCGTGCTACTTAGTGTGAGTCATCCTTTAACTAGGAGCGTCGAGTCCGCTTGGAAATGTAATGCGAAAACTTGGCGTAGAGAATAGTTTTTACGAAAGCGACTGACATCTGACTTTCTAGCAAAGTCCAGCGTGCGTAGCCAAGATGCCAATCGCTCACGCTTAATAACGTATCGTAGTTACCTCTCTCTATCACTCTTCCTTATTAGTGTGACAATGACAGTTGCGTTTCGTTAGCGACTGAGCGTGAGCGACTGGCATCTTGGCTACGCACTCAGGTTTAGGTAGTTTCAGGCCTACCACTACGACAATCGAACGAACGAAATTTAGTATCTGCCGCTCTGTCACACTTAATCGGGCGATAAAGTCCGTCCGTCCGACAATGCTAATTTTCGATGTTCGTGGTAGGCCCTCACATAACTTACCAATAACAACAATACATATATACTTAACTTTTATTTTAAACAAAAATATATTTTTCCATACAATTTAATATAAACACCACTACGACATATTTAGACATTATAAGACTTATTCCGTAAAACTACTAGCGGCTTCGCATCCACCGTGAGGTTCAAAGACGGCTCTATCGTAGGTATCTGCGACTGAACGTGTTCTCTGAAGTTCTCATTACTAAAGTTTTCTGGCTCAAAGGTAGCGTTACAGAAGCTATTAATGTTATCCAGATCTATCGAGTCTTTATTGTAGAATTTCTCGCTTATGTTATTTGATATGCGTATATCTAAGTCTTGTTTTGGTATATTTTCTATGCTGGTGTAGATGTGTCTTGAGTCTTCGGGGCTCGGTTCATAATTGTTGGGTATCGAATTAAATCTGCAGGAAAAGTATAATGTAAATAAAACTATAAAATGGTCACAGTAACTGACGGTACCTAGTGTTGTGAATTAGAGTTAAGACTCTTAGAGCTAATCTTAAAAGTTTTAAGAGTCTTCACGACTCAAAGGCCGTCAACGCGACTTCTCGCAACACTGGTCATAAAACCGGCCCAGTGCGAGCCGGAATCGCTCACCGAGGGTTCCGCACAAAGGATGCTCCCCATTTCGTACTTAAAAATACTTGTGGCACGGAACAATCAGTGTGCGGCAATATACGGTTTTCGGATTTTTTCCTGTACTTATCCTACAAGCTCTTGCTTTTTGTCAAATTTCTATATCTTCTATCTACGAGTATATGTCTATACATTTTGATTCCCATTGCAAATGTATGGGAAATTTGACATAAACGGCCGTATCTTTTGATTGCGTCGACCTAGAGGTTGTTTTTTTCACAGCTTTAAGGGACGGCAGATTTGTGTATGTGTTATTAATTTCAACTTGCTACCTCTACGCGTTCCCAAGATAAAGGGTCTTGACATACAGACGAACAACAAAATGATCTTGTAAGGGTTCCGTTTTTTCCTTTGGATGTACTGAGTCTTGAAGACTGGTCTACGCCTCGGAGCTTTAAGACTCAAACTTAGCTCTAATTCACAAGGTGATTTGTTCAGTACCTACACCGTTGTACACCGTACTGAACAAATTTTTAAGGCCCAATTAAAACGATCATTAATTATTATGTCGTCATAAACAGCATCAATCAATATACAATGAATAAAGTAGGGGGGTGTCACTTAGCGTTTTACGTCGACACAAAATCATCCGCCCATGGGTGGCATAAACTGCCAAACCCGCATTACCTCACGGGTGCGTTCAGATATATTTATATTTCAAACACCGCATACTAATTTATACTTAGACAAATTAATACCAATACTGATAAATAATCAATAAAAACGTGTTCTTATAATAAAAATAATAATATTTGTTGAATCTATGAAATATAGCTTAACATAACCGTTTAAAATGACAGGATCGACGAAACTTCATAGGTTCACAACGATCCACTTTTGGACCATGAGATATGAAAATGTAATTTAAGGACTTGATTTAGGTATACCTTCGTTAGCCATGCAAACTGTAGAGTACCTATTTAAGTAATTATTTTGTAATTAATTGTCTATTTAAGTAATTATGTTCTTGGCATTGTGAATTATTAGATTTGAGTATTTAAAGAATGTACTTACTGTTCCTTCTGCAGGCAATAATCTTCTATATTCTGTGCTCTCAGAAGCCGAATAGCGGGCGTCTCACGCCGGTAGGTGACCGTATCGCTCTGGATTGGTGGCATATTCATGGGTTCTTTGTGATCTTCCTGTTCGTCTGTGTCTGTTCTACGAGATTCATTTGACCAATTGCTAAAAAAAGGGGAAATATTACTATATTGTTGGACTGCTCAAACTTTACAGGGCTCTTATTCTAACTACTAATTTGACAGAAGAGGATATCATGCGGGCTAGCATGTTACGTTCTCGCGCGCGGGTCCATACTTCGGCCGCGACTTATGTGCGTACCATGAGTTGCATTCGATTGCGACTGTGGCATTCGAAAGTATGTCCGTCTCGCTCCTACCACTACTCTGGCAGGATCGAGATAGACATACTGTCGAATGCCGCATATCTGTCAATCAATGTATGGTAAAGGAGATTCCCGAGATTTGATACCATAGGTGTCAATAGCGTCCAATGCCGAAAACAGTTCTATTAAATTTGTTATATTTTTTAAACGCAATTCGATTTTTTTAAATGAAAATCCTACATGGGAAAACTAAGGTCAATTTAAATAGTATGGTACTTAAAATATAAATAGGATTACTTTCAATTTAAATAGCATTAGCAAAATGTGATTTTACTTAAAAACGAACCTAAAAATCACGATTTCAATCTAAATTTTCTACGTATTCCGGAGTACGATTTTCAAAATATTTAGGATAGGTAGGTATGTGATGTGCAGTTGATAACCAATGTTTTTCAAAACATTTCATCAGTGGACAACAATTTTCGTTAGGGTACGGGCCTCCATACATGAAACGGCAATCTCCTTTGTCCGTCAGATGCCCGGAGGACATTGATACCGTCGCGTCGCGGGTATGCGACGGAATCCGACAGATTGCCCGAACGTATATGCCCGGCTTATAGCACAGGCGTATGTTGTCCTATTATAGCAAATCCTCTACGTTTAACAAGTGGGAAAATTACAAATCCATCAAAATTCACATTCATGTCACAGTATTCAAATCGGAATCGCACACCGCATTTCAAACATTCACATAGGTATCATACACGTGATTATTTCTATAGACAGATTTTCCCGTCCCGCCACGTTCCGTCCCGTCCCATCCTGTCCCGTGCTAGTGTGCACGTACAAGTAAAAAAATCCGACGTATTGAAAACCTCCTCCTTTTGTTTTTTGATGTCGTTTAATAACATAGATGCAATTATAATACCTAATGGTAGTTCAAAAATTAAAGGTACCTATCTCGTTAAAATATTATTGTAATTGATTAACATAGGTAGGTACATACCTGTAAATTGAACGAGATGTCATATAGTACAGAAAAAGTGACCAAGAGGCCGAGTGAGCATTGGGGGGACGTGGGCACTTTTTCTGTAATAGGTATGACATCTCTTTCAATTTATAATTTATATAGCTATAGTAGTGTGACTACTAAAAAACCGTGTTAAAAACATATATCAACATTATTTAAAAAAAAAGATTGTTAGAATTGTATAGGTACCTACCTGTATTTTTCCCACGATATATTATTGTTTTTCTTTACTATTTTCCTTTTCGATGATCGCTGTGACTGTCGATTAGCTCTCCACCACAAAATGTCTCGTCCTTCCAAAGGACAAACTTCTTTAATCTGAAAAACAGATCCAATTACTTTTCTCCGAGATAAAACCTTTAGATTAACTCAGATAGGTAGGTACTAGGTACCTATACATATACGTATACAGCGTGGGTATTTGATACGGGCGAATAATTAATCCAGCTATAGATAATAATTTCGTTAAATTGTGTTATTAATCAGGTGTAATGATTTTTCTAAGGTGCGACAGTGCTGCAATGTATGTCGTCCAACTTTGTTTGACATGATAAATGACACTGACATGATACTCGTATGACGTTAAGATAGCTACGTTAATTTATGTGGATGCAATACATTGCGTGCTGAATTTTTTTGTATGAAAAAAAAACATCTTTATTTCCTGAAGAAATTAATGTAAATAGGTTCCCTAGGTCCAATAGTAATCTTCATTAAAATATTCGCGCGTATCAAATATATATTAAATTGATGTACGAGTATGTAGGCTGAATGGAAATCCATCGCCTTTATTAAATAGTTGTTGTAAATAAGCAGGAAGATATGCCTGCCTGCCTGTTAATTAACAATGACTATTTAATTGATATGAAACTTGCCTATTACCTGCAAGAATTGCAAGATAAATACGTAGGGGAGAGTGTATAACAGTCGATCAGGGATCGCCATCAGATATGTGGGAGCTGCGAAGCACGAGCTGGGCACGCCTCGATTCTCAAGGCGTTTGAGTACTTGTTCACATAATTTTGAGCACGGTGTATGCTCCCATATATCTGATGGCGACTGTACTATAAACAGGTCAGTTAAAATGTTACCTTATAAACAGCAACGCCTGCGACAAATATACACACAATATTGACGAGTGTGAGACACAGAGAAATGGAGCCGAGGATGGCTAGCTCAGTTGGCTGGTCGTTGCTGTAGTAAAATGACGTCACCACGCCGGGCCAGTTCTGGTCGTCGGCGTATATTAGATGGACTAGCGCCATCGCCCATAGCAAGCCCTAGGGGAAAAATGTCAACGCTAGAATAAATGTGGAAATAGGTATAATTAGCGGCTATTTATTCGCTTTTTTGTGGAGGCCTTTCTCAGTAGAGGGCGTGTCACCGGTAACAAAATTGGATACCGTTTTATTAGATAGCCGTTCGTTTTACCATTAATATCTACCAATACGATCACTTACACTACGATGGCGGGTGACTCTTCGTGATAACACGGGAGAGAATATAATAAAGTAGCGTGGTGAACACGTCTTCTTGACGTTCCATTTATGGAATAGACTTTGACGACTCGAGAACCTTTTACTTTAAAGTGAGCTTAAATTTGATGTGTGTGTGTCTATGCGTGCGTTGAAGACAGCGTTAACAGCAGGCGTCAGCAAGGACGCAGAAATAGCCACGCCGACTAGAGTAGCTGTCCGAGCACCGCTCAGGCAGCTCTTTAAGGACTGCCACCATCACGTCAACCCAGAGCGGATCTCATATCTGTATAGAAAACAACTGTTTATGTTGAACATACAGCGTTGACAGCAGGCGGCAGCAAGGACGCAGAAATAGCCACGCCGACTAGAGAAGCCGTGTATTCTCCGAGCACCGCTAAGGCAACTCCTGCGCCGCTCGGGATTGCCACCAGCACGCCAACCCAGAGCGAGCGGATCTCACATCTGCAAAAAAGAACATACTTTTAAGTAGGTACTTATATCTTATACGCTGTGTTTTTTTATTTGCTCCAAATTTAAGGGCGCATTCTTTAGCTTTTAATAACCTTAATTTCTCAAATAGGTACACTGGTATTCTAATTAGCTCCATTTAGAAGATAATTACCTAATTTAATTTTATCTGATATGGCATTTGCAAGTGTGTAAACGAAGTATTCGACATGATATTTGTCATAGGTCTCACTTACTAGAATTTATTCTAATGTCCGTTTTACATTAGTGGTTGATGCAACGTGTAATTACCTATATTGTACGAAAGTATTATTTATTATTATGTACGAAAGTATTATTTATTATTTATTTTAGTTCCGTAGTTAACCCGTTAACCGTCCGTTACAAAATAAGCAAACCTGGAAGGGTACCATGACCCTCCACTTGACGTCTATGGGAGGTACCCTAAGAAATAAAACCCACTTTTTACTTTATCACTTTGTCGGCATAATCGATATGTATTCATACCAAATTACAGCTTTCTACTACTAATGATCACCGAGCTAAGACGCAGACGGACGTATAAACATGCCGAAACTACAACTGTGTTCTTAGTTGACTACGGAACCCTAATAACTATGCCATTCTGTTCCCTTAATTATACCAAGCTACGCTACATGCTGAAGTTAAACCAATTCAAGAAAAAGACTGTACTGTCTTACCAAGAGTTTTTTTGTATCCGTAAGCTTACGAGTAGCAAGTACGAAGATGTAAACGCCTGCATTTTTATATGCTATGCATTTCGTTCGCAGCAGCATAATAGTGTTAGCGACATGTAGTCCAGCATTTTCGCGAGAACACATCAAAAAAAAATGGAGAAAAAAAAGCTTCAGAAGTTCCAAACGTTTCACGGACTCTCCATTTTGTAACCGCTGTAAAAAGTGTTTGAAAAATGGTAACGAATTGGAACGACGACGTCATGCGGGAAGTGACAAGACACGCTAGAGGACTGCCATGGCCTAGTGGCAGTCTGGAGGACCTTGACTATGCAGATGATATTGTATTGATCTCGCCAACGCTGGACCTATTGAGAAGCAAATTAACAGCACTCCAAGAGGCAGCGCTCCAGATTGGACTGCATATCAACACACGTAAGACCGTCGACATGCGCGTGTGTTCGAGGAACTCCGAAGCCGTGACCCTGGGCAACTCTCCGCTAGTCTCCGTAACATCATTCGCATACCTTGGAAGTACGCTCACGCCGTTTGGTGGTGCGGAACAAGATGTCGAGTCCAGAATAAAGAAGGCCCAAGCAGCGTTCGCTCAGCTCCGTCCGGTGTGGAAGTCAAACGTTCTCTCTCGTCGCATTAAACTGTCTCTCTTCGAGTCCTTAGTGAAGTCGGTGCTTCTGTATGGCTGTGAATCGTGGAAAGTGACCAAAACTCTTACGAACAAAGTACAAGTCTTCGTGAATAAGTCTCTCCGCTCCATTCTACGAATTTACTGGCCAAATACGATCTCGAATTTTGAACTGTGGACTAAGTGCCGGCAAAGGCCAATAGGCGACGAAATCTCTGTGCGCAAATGGCGCTGGATCGGCCATGCGCTGCGAAGAGGGGACGACGATCCGGCTGTTGGTGCTTTCGACTGGCGTCCAACCGGCAAGCGCCGACGAGGGAGACCAGTACACACGTGGCGGCGCTCGGTGGATAGCGAACTCAAGGCGGCGGGCATCACCTGGAGCGAAGCAAAAGTGGCGGCACTGGACAGAGGGGCGTGGAGGAAGATCTGCAAGGCCCTATGTACCCCCCTGGTACCCTAGGACCTAAGTAAGTAAGTAAGTAACGAATTGGAAAAATAAAATTGGGACTCTTTATTTCTCCAAGTAAGATCGAAAGAGCTCGTGATTTTGAGAAGGAAAACATTAAATTTACCTGATTTAGAAAAAAAAGTATTTGGATCTCTTCTCGCGAAAATGCTCAGTCATGGACTGCGATTGAGTTTACGTACCTACTCGCTAGCGCAAAACTCATGGTAATAAAGGTTGAAATTAAACACTTTAGAACTAATTAATCGCGTTATTAACTCCATGACCCCACATTTCGAGCCCTTTATGATGCGATTGTTACAACAATCGCGGAAACCGGAGACTGTATTATGGTAACTTGTTAAGGCTACTCTTTCTTACTTTACAGTTCTGACTCTGAAATTTAAAATCTTTCACACCACCCACAAAAACCGTGACATACACGCAGAATTGAATCGGCAGCGTAACACAATATCTCCAATAAAATTCGATCAAAAACACGCGATACAGCGGCGAACTAAATTAAAGGATGAATTTCACTTCACTGAGCAAAGCATTACGTGTCTTTTGCGGTAACATATTAGATCATATAGGGTAATATCTACTTCTGCGAAAATCGAACGAAAATCTGTAGCTCCCTCTCCGTCGCACTTGTTTATTTGAGCGAAAGAGGCACGAACATTTCGAATATTCGATGTTGGCGATAGGCCCGTAAAAGGGATACTATTATAAAAGAAAAAGAAATCCGCTGTTCTATCAGAGATTCTACATTAAACTCATAAAATATATAAAATACAGGCTGTAATAAAAATGCTGGTGATCCACGGTCGGCGATATATTTATACATATGTAAGTATTTACGAGTATGTCGATGCTTGGCTCTATTGGACTTTTTTTAACCAGCGCCACCGAGTGATCGTACTGGCTCATGTCTGTAAAGCTTGCAATATAAACAAACTGCATTAAAATGCACTTGAAAACAGTTAGGGATAACTCATACTAGAAGGGGACGGGGCGGGACGGGACGATATGTCAGTTTCTACAGAAAACGTCACATGACTTCCGAGGGCTCCGATTCAGACAGAGGGGTTGTTTTATACTATGTAGTGATTAGGTAGAGAGACAAGCATGTTCAAACCCTTTTTAAAAGTATTTGTTAACAGAATTCTTAAGAAAGAGAAGATGCTGACATAGCTGACGCATTTATATTAGATTTCCTCTCGACAATGCAAATTTGAAGGCCAGGATACCAGTTACGTCAACTGGTGCATTATGTATGAGGCGAGCGACGAGTTTCTCTCGACTATGTAGAACTTTAATTTTCTTCCCGTATGAGAAATCTTGTTAGTAATCGAATAATGTATAACATTGTTCTTGCTCGTCGCTGCTTGCTTGAAAGTCTGCAATTAGAGTAATATCGTAGGTAAATACAGTACCTACTTATTATATTATATATATATATATATATATTTTTTTTTTAAATATTATATGGGTTAAGTACCTAATACCTACTTATGAAGTCATGATCAACCTATTTACAATCTGTGTTTCTGATTAAACGTAGCACAGACAAATATATACTTCCAACACAATAACTTTATATCGATACGATACAACTACCTACTTTCGATTGCCGATTGCCCTATATTAGGCCTATAAATAGGTGTATCCTGCATTATCACCTATCTCTACTACCTAAGCAACAGCGCTGCTTTAAACGCAACTATTTAGTGCGGTACCAGACTAGCCATGATTTCTGCTGCAACTGACAGTAGACTGCCTTGCTAGAGTGCCGGCTGTTATAGGGCCCAGCTAGACTATACCGAAAACGATGCCGATGACTAATTGTAGACTATAGTACCTCGCCATCATCTCATGGGTAGGCTAGTTGTCGCCGCCACGGTAGGAACAGTCTGAGCAGATCATAGAGCACACCCACTTGCTGTAGTAAATGGTCAGTCATGCCCAGCGTGGTGGCTATTATGGGGACTACATAGACTTTAGTACCTGCCCATTATCTCATTGATAAAGTAGTTGCCGACGCTGTAGCACTCGTCCGCGGCGCAGATAGTCAGTCCAAAGAGGAAGTGGATGACCAATGCCAAGAACAGCCGCAATAATTCACGCAGCGAATGGTATGTGCCTGGCGTGCCAGCTACACTGGGGCATAGCTAGACTGTAGTATGTTGACAGTATCTCATTATTAGACCAGTCGCTAACACCGTTGCGGTCGTCCGTGGTGCATGATGTGGATGATGGATCAGCTCGAAGATGAAGCCGGTGTCTAGCGCTAGGAAGAGCCCCAACTGTTCATGGAGCACGTCCACGTACTTGCTGTAGAAACGGTTGCGTGCAAGAGTCTCCTGTTATGGGTACCAGCTAGACTATACCTCGCCATCATTTCAATAGTTGGCCAGTCGCCAACGCCGTAGCGCTGGTCCACGGCGCAGATGGTCAACCCGAAGAGGAAGCCGATGATCAATGCGAGGAACAGCCCCAGTAGTTCATGGAGCACGCCCATTTGCTGTAGGGAACGGTCGCGTACGGCCGTGCCCAATGTTGCGGCTGTTATGGGAGCCTGGGTAAGAGAATCAGGTCTTGTTGATATAATCTTTGATTTAAAGCAATGAAAAAAGTAACCAAGAGGGTTTGTTTGGTTTTTATGTTTTGAAGCAAGGAATAGTCTTATAAAGCATTACTCCAAAATAATAAAAGCCGGAATAATTAAGCCGGATCCAAATTTCTAAGTGCTACTTGCACCAACCGGGGTTTGTCAGTTAATGCCGGGTTAGCGTTTAACATTGCTTGACACAAGAGGCGCTGAGATGTGTAACTACATCCATGGACGTACCCATGGATGTAGTTACACATTCAGCTGATAAAAGATCGCTGCCAGATTGATAGCCCCTAACAACTCCACTCAATCCAAATCAGCAAAAAGTTTATGAAAAACTTAGGATTTGAGTTATTCAACATGGAACTAATTATTATATGGGTAACCAAAACACCTACTAGGAGTGTGGGCGTGGCCTTAACATTTACCTATGAGCTCCCTCTGTCGCTCGCTCGCTTGCTAGGTAACCAATGCTTACCATCAATGGCGAGATAAGCATACTAGCAACTAGTATGACAGTGGAATTCTCAGCTAACCCGATGGCTGCCACAAAAGCAGCCACGAGAAGCAAGAACAGCCAATCAAAAGTCAGCGCGGCCTCTGCTCGTACGTCGTGAAGAACTTGGCCCAAGTTCGTTCGGGCACGGACGGAAGAGGAGAAACGAGTCCAGGCGGACGCGTCGGCGCTAAAAATGGATACATATCAGTAAAAACCGGCCAGGAGCATGTCGGGCCACGCTCAGTGTAGGGTACCGTGGTTAACAGTCCGTCACAATAAAATTTAGTAGATAACATGATCATAAAAAATTGTATCTTCGCAGCACTCCACGACTTATATACAGTCTTTTACTATGAAAGTATGTCTTTCTGCCCTGTGTCATACTGTGTGAAAGTCATGGAAAGAAAGGGAGTGAATAATGAGCGACACGTGACAGAGGTATGGAAGAAAAAAAAATACTGCGCCCACTTTATGTACAAATGGGACAAGGGCAAGCCGATGATGATCATGTATATTCATGTCAAATTACAGCTTTCTACTACTTACGGTCACTGAGCTAAGCCGCAGACGGACGGACAGACAGACATGGCGAAACTATAAGGGTTCCTAGTTGACTATGTAACCCTAAAAACAAAGCTTCGGTCCGCTAGAGAATGCAATCGGTTATTTTTTGTATAGTATAAACTCGCTTTATTATCCGAATCCGCGGTTTTGTTCATACATAATCGTTTAAAGGACGAGTCACACCAATCCCATCCGATCAGATCCAATCCGGGACGATCTGATAGTTTCTATAGAAAACGTTACGTGACCTCCGACGGCTCCGAGCTATCACGTGATTATTCCTACAGAAACTGACAGATCGTCCTGGATTGGATCGGATTGGTGTGTCATCCTTAACCGTTGCATTCCCTAGTAACCGCTCACCAAAGTGATATAGTTACTAAAGATTAGGTAGTCCAAACTTAATCAATGCCACTATGCCATACTCATATTTCATATAAGTAAATCAAACGTTAGCTAGATCGATAATTATTTGTCCTTATCTGTTAGTATGACATTTACGTTTGTTAGATAGGGAGAAAGCATGTATTTAAACTAAATGTAAGTAAGTATATTAGGTTCTTTTGTTTGTGAATTTGGGAGAAACTTTATAACTTAATACTAATTTAATGTCTCGTAGTGTCACGATATACCCTGTCAAAGGGATCAGTCTGAAAATCAACGCTGGGTATATATAATATCCTAGCATATGTTGAGACTGGTACCCTTTACCAAACACTATATACCTACCTAACTGTTAGTAATAATGGTGTACACTCAAGGACTTCAATTTGTGACCCACTGGTTGATAGTTTTTTTTGAGGAAAGGTTTGAGAAATGGTTCACAGATTGAAGACCGTGATACGGTACCTACCTATTTAGTCATAGGTTATTATATAAGTTTCTGCGTTTAATTGTCTGTGTACTTCCTGTGTGTTTCGGTAATAAATTTTATTTTATTTTATTTTATTTTTAGTTGATGGCGATGATTAGGTAGTTTATTAATTTAGGGCATATTCGGTCTTATATTATGACCAGAAAAGGAAGAGAAAATATTACCTACCAATCCTGGGTGCAGGTCTACTCTATACAATCGTAGCGTAATTACTTACCTACTAGTATCTGCTACTATTTTGCCAACCGGTATAGTACATCTACTCTGATAATATAACCAAAACTCGTCTAAGAATTTGAGATGCAACGAATAGTGGTTTTGCTCAATACCGATATCCAGCCTTCTTGTCCGCCGAATATCCGGTATCCAACTGCAGAATATTGGGGCCAATTTTTTTTTAACAACCAAATTCATTCGCACTCGTTCGCGTTTTTTAGCACAGCATTGCAACTTGTTTCTAGTTATAGGTATGTTACTAAATATGCATAAGTGATTTTATATTGTTTTAAATTATAGACTTACTGAGAGTGTTTGATAAATTAAAATTTGAAGTTTTTACAAATACTTTATTAATATATTCCTTATTCACTGTACCTATCCAGCCGGATACTATGCTGTACGCTGTGTCCGCGGTCAGGTAGCAAAAAAGGCCCGTATAGGCGGATAGATAGTGATTGGATATCCATTGCATCTCTAGTAAAAATACCTTCTAAACTCTTCACTGCCATTGTCACTCGGTAGACCAGTGTTAGCCTTAAAATGGAGTGCGCAAGGAATCAAGCTCAAGGACGACTGGAACCGGGAGCCGATGCCGAAGTTACCAAGAACTTGTAGAAGTTCCTCACACAAGTCGCTGGAGTCCAAAGAAAATAGTACCTGAGGTGAAATTAACATATAATACCTATATGAACATAATAAACATTTATTTTCGAAATATATACAGTAAGTGTAACTTACCTAACTACCTACCTCCACCTACCTTAAATCTAAAGTAGGTCCTTGAGGCATTGTACCAAAATGTCGCGTGCTGACATTTTGGTTAATTTAGGAATGAACCTAACCTTAACTGAGTAGAGGAAGCTACTCAGTTCAGGTTAGGTTCTTAATTGTGCTCAGTTGCGACTCAGTTTAGGTCCCAAACTGAATCGCGTTGTCATCCTGGTAAGGCCACTGAGCACAGAACCTAAACTGAATGGCGTTAAGACGTCATGGTTAGGGCCCAGGCCTATGGAACTCTCCGTGCAAACTTGAGTCGATTGTCTTTTGTCTTGTGTCTGTAACGACACATATTATCAACGGGCTGCCACCACAATCCGCGCGCGCCAGTGCGCATTGAGTAATTTTATCTAATCGTAGGCAACCCTAGTGTTTGTGCGGGGCTGAGGGGGGCCGAGAGTCAATTGTTTTTTGCGTTGTGTTCAAAATGGTTTGTATTCGCTTTTTTCTATTGGTGATAAATATTTGTGAACTATTTTAATATAATCTGTGATGGTATTTTAAGGCTTGCTGCGTTAGTGACGCCATAGATGGTGCTAAATCAATAGTCTGAATTTTCGACGAACGTGGTTTTGTACCAAAAGAGATTGGAAGTCGTAGGGCGACGCGTATGTAAGGTTGTCACACTAAAGAGGTCCGTGCTCTGTGTTTTGTACGTATATAGACACTGTTAGCTCTTTTGTTTTATTCGTTCAAGCATAAATTACAGATTATAATTACCTCTTCAACTGCGTCTATCAGTATAAAGAACGGAAACAATGAAACAATGCGGCATTGAACATTACTTCCCTATTATGAATGCTATCTTTGACTGTGCGCAACGCCTCACACGAACTAGAGGGTCAACCATGAACTTTACTTTCAATCCGAAGGTTATTGATAAAAATTTGAATAACACAATTTGGAAAAATGGGGCTTCGCAAAACCCAGTTCTCATTCGGATTTGTAGATCCGAACTTCCAACCCAGAGGAGAACCAAGTTTTAGCTAAGGATTCCGATAGGTAATCAAGCAGTCAATTTTGAGTAAACTTCGCCAAATTAGGGATCACACTGCCAATCGGATTCCAGGCTCCTTAAGCCATGGCAAAAGCCTGGATAACGCTACTAGAAAGATGATAAAATGAAGTAAAAGACCCGAGTTTGTATTGAGTGATGACATAATGTGTGGGAAGTAGTAATCGGCATGGAATGGCCGGCAGTCGTTCATGACCACCGGGCATTTATGATGCGCTTTGAAGGCGAGGCACGTGCTATATTGCTTTGGAGAGAAGGATAAAAACTAGTTTTAGATATAAGTTATGGGATGGCAATGTTTTCTGGCGATTCGTTTGCTTTAAACGTAACTTTATTAGGTAGCTAGTGCAGTACTGCTACTTAAACATCTACAATGTCTATGAGCTCAATAGTGTTTTAAAGTGTTTCAGGCAATTTCGGACATGGAAAACGTTGGAACTCTCAAAATGACGGAAAATCACCTATGATATCATAATATTAAGAGCCTCCTTATGGAATTTTCTGACGTATTCGTCGTATAACGATGTCCGAAATTTCCCAAATATTTACATCCTAATACACAACACTGCAACGTGTAAGCTTACAATTAGTAAGAGTTTAATCGTTGAAATAATACATAATAATTAGGATGGGGGCATAAAGACAAATTAAGACATTAATTAAAAAAGCACTTTGCCTATACAAAGGGGTCGGATACCGGTATTTCCTCCCTACAAAAATACCTCTACCGTTATTAATTTGTTTTTGTTTTCGTTCTCTAGGTTAATGTCGAAGTTGTTACCTTAATATATGAATAACAAGTTATTTTTTATTCGGCACTAAAAAGGCACAAGAAAACCCAAAGACAAAGACTTAATATATGAATTATTTGATAGAGTCTTACATAAAGAGCATAATAGTAGTTTATGTGACTGTATATAATGAAAGGCATTAAAACTCGAATGTGGGTTTCACGTCACACGAGTATTATTTACAGTTACGATTACTCGCGCACGAAGGGTTCCGTACCAGTATCTATAAAAATGGCAAAAAAATCGTTTGTTGAATGGGAGCCCCCTTCAATATTAATTTTGTTCTGTTCTTTAGTATTTGTTTTTTATACGGCAACAGAAATACGTCGCCTGTGAATTTTTTTACTTTCTAACTATAACAGTTCATAAAATATAGCCTGGTGATAGATAGACAGAAGGACAGTGTGAGTAACGTATGTATATAATAGTAGTTTGTGACTTGACTGTATATAATATTCGTGTGATATTTATTATGAAACTCTATGGCTAACTAGACTCAGTCAACTTGATTCAGAGGTCAATATTATTAGAAAATTTACTTATTGATAAACAATGAATGATTACAATGATTACAATGAATGATATGTGGGTAATTGGGTATATGAAATAATTTAACATATCGGCCTATTTCGGTTTTTTTTTAAAACTACCAGTTCCGATCCCCGCCCCAATAGGCACAGACATATATATAACAGGAGAGCTGGTATAAAATTGAAGCTTACCTGAAAGTATTTATTGCCTCTCGTTAAAGTCCATGTAGCGTTGTCTATGCCAAGTTGTCTGATGACCTCGGACAGAATCTGCAAATGCGCATTGACTTATTACGTCCAACATGCAGGAATAATAGCTAAGTATATTAACTTCATAATTCATTTATTTCTTAGTCATATGTTAGGTACGACCCAAAAACCGTAGCCCAACAAGGTGGTCTGATAAAGTCCGATCCCCCCAGAACGTGCAGCGGCACGTAAAAGACAGGCAAAGATAGCGGGACACCGTCAGATGAAAGTTGTTTTCGCGGGGACTTCACGACTCTCAGCAATGAGGAGCTCACATTTGGCCGATTTTTTTAAAGTAGGCAAGTGTAAGTAGTGACAAGTCAGCTCTCTTAATAAGATTAGGGTATATTTATTTACTTTTAAGAAATCCTTTAACGTTGAGTCAAGTGTATTGTGTAATCGGAAACCGTCAGCTGCTATCGCAACATAAGGTATCGATTGTCGAACGTAATTGGCGCGAGGCATGGCTAAAAGTTAAACGAGGTTGGGGCGGAAGCCGCCACGCTTACCGGCGGCTCCAGACAGTGTTTGTATTGACGTTTCGCAAATCGGTTAACTCGATTGTGGGCATGAGAGTGTACGTTCATTCCTAGCTTTGCACCCTATCAATTAGAGATATTTCATTGAACCCGGGAACTCATGTAGGTACATTAGCTTCTAGGGTTCCGTACCAAAATGGTAAAAAAGGAACCCTTATGGTGCGACTCGGTCTGTCTGTCTGTCACATTGTTAAATATCTGGAGAACCACTTAAGCTACCAATTTGATATTTGGAATAGTTATAAACAAGGTTAACCTAGACCCATTGCGAGAGGATTGATTGTAATTTATTTTCAATGAAGAATGCCCGATAAAAAAGGGCAAAAATCAAAAGTTCAGTTCAGATACTCGGCCATGTGGGATATCATTTAAAGGGCTTGAGCAGAAAAAATTTAACATTGACCCACATTTTCATTTTTTTTCATAAAAAAACTTTGCTGAACTCAATTTGATTTTTAACCGGCTTAGATTGTTTTTTTTTTCTTTAAACTTATATGAATTTTTATGTAAGTACTGACTTTTCAATAAAGTTTACGTAATAAATAAACATCAAAGAACATACTAACTCTATGCCATGCAAACGAGTGACCCAATCTGTCTATGCATTTGTCTCTGCGTCTGTCTATTTTAGGCACAGTTGCAACTTAAAGTTTGTACAGAACCCTCGGTGCGCGAGTCCGACTCGCACTTGGTCGATTTTTTATACCGACATTGACTTAGACTGCGATAAAAAATTCCAAGCAGTGTATAATTAATATTCGATTCATTGATTAGGACGAGTTTAATTACTCGTAATATAAGAAACATTCAAACTTAGCATGTTTTGCCTAAACGATGACGACTAAATAATGAGAGAATACAAATATGTAGTATAAGTACGCTAGGCAATTTCCGATTCTTACAGCTTAGTGATCAGTATCTTTAAGTGTACAATGTGCAACAACAAGTAATTTAACACATAATTTTAAAATAATTGGACCCACTTTTCCGCTGGCTGCCTCATAATAGCATACTATTACGGTTTGTAGTAAACACGGATAAATCTTAGCGCTCATAATATGTATGTTTAGGGTTTCCTAAACTGTTTCGTAGTGCGAACACGTTTACGAGTTCTAGTTACTTATTTGGGGTTATTTTTTTTATGTCGACACTTGCGAGTAAGTAACATATAATCTAGAGCCACGAAACTGACTGTTCCCGGTACTCCAAGCGTCGCGATGTATATCTCCATTTTTTCAAAAAGAAAACACCTTTAACACCTAATTCAACACCTTTACGTGTTCTAGTTATTTGGGGTTATTTTTGTAAATGTCGATACTTGCGAGTAAGTAACATATAATCTAGAGCCACGAAACTGACTGTTCCCGGTACTCCAAGCGTCGCGATGCATATCTCCATTTTTCAAAAAGAAAACACCTTTAACACCTAATTTAACACCTTTACGTGTTCTAGTTATTTGGGGTTATTTTTGTAAATGTCGATACTTGCGAGTAAGTAACGTATAATCTAGAGCCAAGAAACTGACTGTTCCCGGTACTCCAAGCGTCGCGATGCATATCTCCATTTTTTCAAAAAGAAAACACCTTTAACACCTAATTTAACACCTTTACGTGTTCTAGTTATTTGGGGTTATTTTTGTAAATGTCGATACTTGCGAGTAAGTAACATATAATCTAGAGCCAAGACACTGACTGTTCCCGGTACTCCAAGCGTCGCGATGCATATCTCCATTTTTTTCATAAAAAATAACACCTTTAACACCTAATTTAACACCTTTACGTGTTCTAGTTATTTGGAGTTATTTTTGTAAATGTCGATACTTGCGAGTAAGTAAGTGCTCCTAGTAATTGAAATTACTAAGAGCTCGGGGCTTGACTATCAAAGAGCTGATTATTCGAAAATGATCGAGCCAAATCGTGGACAGTAGTACTTTTCCGCACTATTGTAGGTATGGATTTTAATAGTTCTGTGCACTGTGCTACTACACCACCGCCAACAGGTATTGATTATTTGCTCGCACAATGCATAGGAAAACATAGTATAAAACGCGGGCGTAAAGATGATTTCCGACTCGTGTCGTCTTATCCACTTGTCGGAAATTACCTACTTTCCCCAACTGCTGTATAAATAGCTATTTCCAAACTTACAAGCTCAAGCGGCGTGTCCCAATGGAAAGCAGTCAACACATCCGTGACGCAGAGAGGCCGTGAAATCCTCAGTTTCCTCTTTCTCGGTCTCATCGCCTGCTTCACCCTCCAAGACTTCTCAAGCTGGCTTCCCTCCCACTTATAATTCTCATTCAACATATTATCACTTTTAGACTTCACTAACCCCTTATCAACCTCATTTACACATTCCATCGACTTACACTTATACAAATGGTCTCCATATGTGTATGATTTGAATGCCAAGTTGCCAAATCTCTTGTTTTTCTTTAATTCGCGGATTATTTTTGAGGTGCTCTCGTATTTTTCTTTATCCATTAAGAGTTTTGAAGATTTAACTTTGTCTCGTAAGTCCTCTTCGTGTTCTTTGCATGGTATATTAACGACAAAAAGTACACCCGCCATTGAAGCAAAACAAAACACTGTATGAAATTATATAGTTACTTTTTAAGCACTTTGAAAGGACGTTTGAATATTTGTTTAAATAAGAATCACTCAGATATGCTGTGTGGTTCTGGTGCGTTGTCTGAATGAACTGTCTAAAATGGAAGTGACATAAAGCATTGTCTTGTATTATAGCATTAGTGACGAAACGTCACGCCTTGCTGCAACAGGGAAAACTACTCAACAATTGGGATTGTTTCGAGTTCCGTAGAGTAGTAAACATTGACAAGCTTTAGGACTCATTGCCGTAGGATTTCCCGAATTCCAGTGAACATTTTACTAAGTGAGTATTAAGTAGTGTCTCGCTCCTGCCAGAGTAGTGGTAGGAGGGAGACAGACATACTTTTGAATGCCGCAGTCGCAATCGAATGCAACTCATGGTACGCAGATATTAGGCACCTACTTCTGTCTATGCACCAGTGTCAAAAATCTTGGCCAAACTATCCTTAATACTCACTTAGTCATGGTAAGCACACTTATCATACTCGTACTATCGCTGTGCTGTTTTATGTTAGGCTTCAATCCGGAAAGAGATGATTGGGATTCTTTCTGAATGTTAATATTCTACATCTTTTCACTTTTACTTCTACGAGTACCTCTTTTCACTTCTTCACACATTTACTCAAAGGTTAACTGGAAGAGACCCCTTAAAGAGATAAGTTCGCTTTTGTACTTACTGTTTTCCTTTTGTAAATTTAAAAAACCCTATTTTTTGTACAATAATGAGTTTAAACACACATATTCCATACTAACGTCAAGGAATGCCGCTCATTAACACGCGAGGAAAACAAACGGAATGTACCTACTCGTAATTTATTTCTAATAAAATTAATTACTTTCAATTTAGGTGCAAATTAATAATCACAATCTACATATGTTCCTTTTTGATGCATTTATTTATAAAGCAAGTACCTGCAAAGTTGTTAATAACCAAGTACCTACACGAATGTTAACCAAAAGAGTGCAAAGTCATTGCGAAGTTCAAACTCATGTCACGGAAAAAATGATCCACTGTTTTGTTTGGGGACTTGTCGGCCAAAATAAGCACCACGCGGGTCCCACAAAACCTAGTCCGGGGCAATCCACGTACAACTAACGACTTCATGGCGTATTTATTTGAATTAGAGATGCAAACGTATGATTATATATCTGGGGAAAGTAGTGTTACTTTCCTATATGGAAAGTGATAATTAATCTCTAAACAAGTGTCTATTTAGAGATAAATTATCACTTGAATTTGCATCATGAGTAAAGGGAACATGCAGTAAGTGGTGACTCACGTTACTCTTGCCGCAGATTGACCTGTCCCACGTCAAGGCAGACCACGAAAACGATGGAATGACGAATTTGACGTTCTACTTGCTGACTGGCGGCATGTTGCTCAAGAGCGAAATGCGTGGAAGAAATAGAGGGAGGCCACTGCCCACCAGTGGGGCTCTCAAGGCTCTTAAATAAATAAATAGTCTGTTTTATCTACAACTGCCTTAACTACTACCTCCAATAGGTAGCTACATGTTATTATAATAGTACTTAAGTTAGTTGGTAGGTAAGTTTTATTTACAGGAAATATTATCATTATTTATAGAAAATAACGCAATACCTACAACCTTGAATTGCCCATGCGGATAAATATATAATGCATGAGTATCGTATGAACCTTGCATTGACTGCCTTCTTGCCTAAGCATCAGCGGTCGTAGGTTCAAACATTATAAATGTACCTACGATGTGAGTACATCGTTGCTTAGTTAGTACCCATACTTATAGGTATGTACACACGCGTTGAAAATTGCATGGGCAATTAGAAGAAATAACATTTATTTTCGAAATATATACAGTAAGTGTAACTTAACTAACATGGGCAATTTATGAATGAATGAACTCACCATAAACTCATAAACTGCCCATGCAATTCTGAACGCGTGTGTACCTACGTACTTTCCTTAGTTTGTGGGCTGTGGCTAGGTCTTATCATATACCTAAAAGTGATTGTCCCTAAATATGAAGAAATCATTCAGTTCAGTGCCTGTGTTAATTAATGTAAATTAAAATACTTAGGAAAAGTTACACCCTACATTTCGTTCCCTAGGGGCCACTTGCATGGGGTTTGCCAAGGGTTAGAAAACCGTCCATGGAAAGTTTTTTTTTATATCTTGACATTGGGTGCTAATAAAATTTCAACTGTTTATTTCACCAAAAGATAAAAATGCTACTAACAAAACTCATTTATTATTATTTTGACTTTTAGTGAATGGCTGTTATTTTTAAAACCTGTTAAAGTTGAATTGTTTTTAGGTTTTTTCTTTCTAGTAGAAAATAATCTGTAAGTCTGAGCTGTAGGATTGGCGGAACGTACCTTAAACGTTTAAAAATAAGAAAGGATTGCATATACTTAGGAAATTTCGGACACTGGGTGCCGTGATCGGGTAGCCCAGTGGTTAGGGCGTCTGCCACGAAAGCAGGCGGTCGCTGGTTCGATCCCAGCCCTGCTCACCGGGAGCCTTGGTTACTTTTTCTGTAGTATATGACATCTCTTTCAATTTATGCTTTTAGGAACATAACTTTACAAATTAAAGTCGCATTAGCATTCAATTAAGCTTATGGTCATTAATTATCTAGTCGGGTGTCATTTTGACATCAAAACCGCTTCATAAGTCGCGGCGCAAATTTTGCCGGTGCGTTCTAACGAATATGCTCGGGTTGCCCCGCGCAGCCGTGAAGGGCGGCTAGGCGGCAGGGCGGGCGAGGGCGGGCGGGCTCCGGCCCAGTCGCGGCGCTGCCTGCCCGCGCGGACCGACGCGCCGTACTCGCGATCGATACGCGTCTAACCTTACATTCATCTAAAACCATCTCCAAACGTAAACGTTAACCTGTGAAAACGTAGACAGCACCAGTTGCGGTAACAAAAGAATCGTTCATTCGCGATGCTTATAAGTGTCATCTGTCACGCGATGGTCAAGTCACCATCTTCAACATATGATCACCAATAGCTTAGTATATTCTTGGGCACAAACAAAACAACCTGGCCGTGCGCGTGCGTTTTATGTAGCATTGTGTTTATTCACTAACGTTACGTAAAGGCGCCAGGAGATTCAAAATCGATAAGCTATTTGTTTGGGGCAAAGCTTGTTTTGATCGGCAAAGCTTGATAATTTGATTGAATCATTTTGAAGTCACTGTGGCCACGTTGACAGACGGTGACAAATTAGTTCAATATGTCAGCCGTCGGGTTCCAATCAAAGTTAATTGCTATAATGATCGATAAGCATATACATCATTAATTAGTAAACGTGCCAGGAGGCGGTCTCAGTTATATAACGGCAAGATATCCCGGTGACGTAAGTGTTATGTTGACGCGCAAGACTTGAGCGAAGAACATGTTTATAAACTTAAAAGTACTTATAGTATAGCTTATCATGTATGACAATCTTAAAACCTTTAATTATCTAATAATGATTAGGTAACACTGTCTCGATTTAAGCGTCTTCAGAAAGCTTAAAAAGACAATTTAAATTTTAAGCCACGTTAGTGTTTTATGCTTAAAAATTTTTCACAAAATAGGTTCTTTAATGTCAGAATCAGGCAATTTTGAGGAATCAGATTTAACCGTCGCGGTTTTGAAAATAGCAAATCATTATTTAAATTAACTAAGTATTCGAGGTTGATATAAGGCATTAGTTGTCTAAATTGTCTGACACGAACAAAAAATCATACTACATTCGTGTTATGTAAACATCTCTCCAGTTAGCCGCTCGCCATATATACCTGTTTAAAATGTTCAAGTGACTTGCCATAGCGGCTGGCTTCTGTAAAACTTAAGTTTTAGATTTAATTTCTTGCTTCATGTGCACGAAAATATACATATTCCATTCTATAACAGGAATCATCACGTGTATAACTGAACATTTAAATATCGCCTGTACATTTTCAGTATTCTTTCTTTCTTCTTTCGAAATTCAAAAAAAGATGCTTGCCATATTAGATAAAATTAATGCACATCGGTTTGACCCTTTTTACGAATGGGTTTACCTAAAGTAGAAAATTCAATTCCAATGACGAATTTTGATATTTTGGATATTTTCCCTAAACGTCGTCTGTTTTCTTACGGTTATATATTAGCATTTATTTTTGAAAATGGAGGCTGTCGTAGCAGTACATCTTACACAACTCGTTAACTTTGGGGCTAACGGGTGTTGTTAAGAAATAAGACATGTTTATTGACCTCATAATAGGGTAACATAATAGGGTAACTTAGAAACTAACTATTTCAATGACACTTAGGTAAATACAGTAAAAATTAATAATTCCAGAGTTATTTTTGATTTTGTTATTAAACCATTTTTCTGCAAAATATTTAGAAATAATGGGAAATAGACACATTATTTTGGTTGCTGTTGACCCGCACCGAAAACAACACTGTACATACCTATATAGTAAGAATGGAAAGGCCCAGAACAATCACTTTGCAAATGTGAAGGACAGAGTAATAAGCAAGGGTAGGAGTGGGACTTGAGTGACGCTGTAGCGATGGCGTAGTCGTATATCTTAGCTGTCACCAATGTCCATGATGATGCCATAAACGGAACATTAACCTTAATGGATGAAATAACGCAGTACGAATAGAACTCACAAAAATAATACGGATTATGTCCCTCTGTTAATGCTTTTTTTTATTGTTCCGTAAAAAGGAACCCTTATTATGTGTTTCATTGTCAGTCTGTCTGTCTATCACATCGATAATATTTTGGAATAATTTGGAATATTTTTAAACAAAAATGCCGACATATTGAGAGAGAATTGATGATAATAAATTTTAATTTATTTTCAATGAAAAATGCCCGATAAAAGAGGGGTCAAAAACAAAAATATTGTTTTTGATAACATTTATTTTCAAAATATATACAGTAAGTGTAACGTACCCTAACTACCTACCTTAAATCTAAAATAGGTAGCTTGAGGCATTGTGCCTAGGATGCTGGCGGCATTTCCTCGTTGTAGCGCAATGCTGATACGATGTGCGATGAACCAGCTCTTCGGTCACCAGTAACGTCAACCAGACGTTTCGTGATTTCCACGAAGAACTTGCGTGCGCTGGGACCCCGTGGACTAAAAGTTTCGACTCCGAATGGTACAAATTTAGTTACTGGGTCATGTGGGGTATCATTTGAAAGGGCTTGATTAGCACAATCTAAAACAATTTTTCAAGTTCAAACCTCGATAAAAGTTGATTATGTGGCACGTTAATTCATATTCTTAAAAAGTAAAATTAAACCAACCGGAATATAAGTTGGATGAATTTTAGTTTTTCAATGATAATCTGTCCCTTTATTTCATAGATTTTACGATAAACACAAAATAGTACGAAATCTTAGCATACTCCATAGTTGGGGTTAAGAGTAAAACTGAGTGAGATAGGACAATTGTTAGAATTGACACCATATTACAATAAGTAGGTTGACTTACTAGAATTAAGTATTTCGTAACAATATGACAACTCTGGTCTAAAAATTTCCCCATTAATGACCCAACTACCCTAGCCATCCCTACCCACCCCATTTTACGGTACTTATTAAAAAAATATATGCTTATTTAATGGATTTGGAACACATTGACAATTATTTTTCAACCGCTTATTAGAAAAAGCGTCCTAGAAAATGTTTTATAATTTTAAAACTATACGAATCCGATCATAATCAGTCAAAAACTGTGTCAGCAACCAGCCAGTTTTTACCAAGCCATAGATCACGTCACCTGCCTCCACGGCCTACGTACCTTGCTTTATATATATTGTATAATGTCAGGTCGAGGCCGTCATTTCAGCTGTTTTTGTACGGGTTCGCCGAAAGTTTGCTTACCGGCCGTTTATGGTACAACAGGCGTGGGCGATCAAATTATTTGGCGAAAGTGCCACGTGATCTTGAGTTTCATAATGTAATTACGTTCAGGGGCCTTACCATGATCACCTAACGCGAATCATTTTAGGTTCTTAACTGTGTTCAGTTGTATGGCAGCGACTCAGTTAAGGTCTTAAGAGGCCACAATGGTCAAATTGTTATCATTCAGACGTCTAGATCTCAATTACCTGATGTTCACATACATAAAACTTCAACATATTCCCTTCAAACTGGTAAACGTGAAAACATGCTTGTTTACAAAAGTTTCGATACTTTTATTTTTAAAACATAGGTCTTTTTTTATATTTGCTCTGTTTTGCTCGAGCATGTGGACTCTTAAACAGAATCGCGATAGGTGATCGTGGTCTCCAGGCTTTGTTTTTTTTTCCGCCCACGGACAAAACTTTCACACGTGAAGAAAGAATGTTCGGTGTATATTAATATACTTAGACCGGGTTACTCACGTCTATAAAGTCGAAGATAGCTCGACATGTTTCGGGACGGTCCGCGCCCCATAATCATCGGTGTATATTTTTTTAAATAGTAATGTCAATTCAAGCTATCTGTCGCCGTAACGAGGTTCATTAAAATTTGTTGTATGAGACATAACAGTAAAGTTTCAGCCGCCCACGTCATCCTCGAATGCACTGGGGTGGCAAACTACCGGGCACAATACCTCGGTACACCGAGGTCGCTCTCGGAAGTCGACGGCAACATCAAGAGTCTGCTAGGCTTCCAGGGAGACCTGGGTTGGCAGGAGTATTGCGAGCAACCCATCACGCAAAATAGGCGCATTATTTGACGTCGAGTTGCGGAAAAGTAGCCCGCGTTTACCTATATAAGTAATAGGAAAGTTTGACCGCTGTTTGAGCAAATATTTAGGTCACTTTTTAGCTTTTTTTATATATATATGCCGACTGATGCCGTAGAAAATATCCCTTTGTTTCCCTTTGTCCTCGACGATTGCGGATCACAGTGAGGTACAGGCAGTCTACATGTTAGGAGACTTTAATGCGCATATTAATGAACCGTGAGATGATTGACTTCTGTACGGAACAACAGTGGATTTGTGCCGATATTGAAAAAAATGGATTAGACTCGCAAACATGTACTTATATTAGTGATGTGCATGGGTGTAGGAGGTGGTTAGACCACTGCATTGTTACAAAAAGTGCGTGGAATACCATACGAAATATATCCATTATGTATGATGTGTATTGGTCTGACCATTTCCCCATGATAGTTGAATGTGATATCACGATGTTAAGAGGTGTTATCCCTGTGACTAATAACTATATGTCAAAGGGAATTGTATGGGGTGAACGAAAGCCCGAACAGCAGGATAAATATAAGGAGCTTTGTAATGATAGGCTGAGAAACCTTGACTTCCCTGAGGCTCTTAGAGGTTGCTGTGATATTATGTGTTCAAATCGAGACCATTTCAAAATAATTGATGATTTGTACCGTGACACAATTACCGCTCTTACAGATGCTTCTGTGGCGACGTGTGAATGTAACAAGCGTGGTAGAGGTGGATACATAGTAGGCTGGAATAAATATGTGACGGAAGCACACAGGGAGGCCAGGCTGCGTTTTCAGGTCTGGGTACTGGCAGGTAAACACAAAAGTGGTAAGTTGTTTGAGCAAATGCAAAATGCTAAGAAGATCTTTAAGTCTAAGTTAAAGTGGTGCCAGGACAGGCAAGAACAATTTAAAATGGATAAACTGGCTCTGGCCCACAATAACAAGAGATTTAAAGATTTTTGGAAAGGTACTAGGGGCTTGAATGTGAGGCCTGGCCTGCCTGTGAGTGTGGATGGCAGATCCGAACATGAAGACATTGCCGAACTGTTTAAAGAACACTTCATTGTGAAGTCACTGTTAGGGGCTCGTCCTACTCCTGGGGTGACCGATGCTGAGACCGTTCAGAGGGGGCGGGATACATACTTTACCGCAAAAGATATACAGATGGTCATTAATAAAATGCAGAGAGGTAAATCGCCTGGTCACGATGGCCTCAGCATCGAGCACTTCAGGTACGCGGGTGCTCACCTCCCGCGTGTTCTCGCAATGCTCTACAATTTCTGTGTAGGTCACTCTTATCTTCCGGAGGCTCTCATGAAGACGATTGTTGTGCCAGTGGTAAAAGACAAGACAGGGGACCTATCTAATAAGACGAACTATCGACCTATTTCTCTAGCCACTACCGCCGCTAAGATATTTGACAGTATGTTTGACGCGATTCTGGGTAAATATCTGAGGATACACGATGCTCAATTTGGGTTTAGACACGGGTTGTCCACAGAAAGTGCGATACTCAGCCTCAAGCATACTGTCAGATATTACACGGACAGAAAAACCCCAGTTTATGGATGCTTCCTCGATTTATCGAAAGCATTTGACCGTGTGGATTATGAGTTGCTATGGCGTAAGCTGGGGGAGACTGGGTTGCCGGTCGAGTATGTGGCGGTCTTGAGACACTGGTACAAGAATCAGTCCAATCAGGTTAAGTGGGCCAATTCTCTGTCTGGCGAATACAGACTGGAATGTGGGGTTCGTCAGGGAGGGATCACATCTCCGAAATTATTTAACCTCTATGTTAATGGGCTGATAGAGGGGCTTAGCAGCATGCATGCTGGTTGCTACGTGGGGAGTACGTGCATTAACAACATCAGCTATGCTGATGATATGGTGCTGCTGGGCCCTTCTGTTGGAGCCATAGAACAACTACTGGCTACGTGCGAAGCGTATGCCCAGGCCCATGGGCTTGTATACAACCCCACAAAAAGTGAAGTCTTGGTTTTTACGGCAGGGAAAATTAAGCCCTACTATGTACCACCAATTTGGCTGAGTGGCAGTCGCCTGTCGGTCGTGGATAAGGTGAAGTACCTGGGCCATGTCATCACGAGTGATCTTAGTGATGACATGGACATAGAGAGGGAGCGCAGGGCGTTAGCGGTTCGTAGTAATATGCTTGCTCGCAGGTTTGCTCGATGTTCATATGAAGTTAAAATAACGCTGTTTAAAGCTTATACGCAATCATTTTACTCGAGCAGTCTGTGGGTTAGGTATACAAAGCGAGCCTATAGCGCCCTGCGCGTACAATATAATAATGCGTTTAGAATGCTGTTGGGGCTGCCAAGGAGATGTAGTGCCTCGGGTATGTTTGCCGAAGCCCGTGTAGACGGGTTCCAGGCAATCATCCGCAAAAAGATAGCCTCGTTAATGAGCAGAGTGAGAGCAAGCGCCAACAGCATTCTAAAGGCTATAGCGGGTAGACATGACTGTCCCATTTTTTCATTCTGGGTTGGACAGGTCAAGGGTGTTGCCCAATTCATTAGTTAATTTTTAACTTTTAGTTTTTAAGAAATGTTACTAATTTATTTTAAATTTAAATTTAATCTAGCCTTAAGTCACTAACAAAATATGGATCGCACAGGTCTGAAATAAAGCATTTTTATTTTATTTTTATTTTATTTTTATTTTAGCAAAACATTACTACAAAATTAATTAAAATTAAAGCATTGTTAAAGCTTAAAATACCTGTTGATAAATGTTTTTATAAAAACATACACTTTCACGTTAATTTTAATGAATCAAGTAGAAAGCGAGATTCGCGAAAAATTTCGACGAAAGTTAAGCGGTAAGTATTTCACGGTATACCTACACATTTCATCATTTTATACAAGTGATGTCGGTATAATTAAAAACCGACCGGCTGAGCCGACGTGTTTTAAGCCCCGAGGCCAAGCTTTTATCCTAATATTGCAAATGCAAAAGGTATTTTTTTATGTTTGGTTGTTTTTGTGCATGTTTACACGTTTAGCACTTTGACGTAGGACAGCCTTCACACAGTGGGTGGGTGGTGTGTAGGTATACAAAACTTAGGTTCACTTTTTGACACAACGTGAAAGTTTTTGACAAAAGTTACAATACGGAAGATGACATCTTGGCAAGTGAGAGTTTTCATATGCAACTTGTTTTAATGCAGCGCCTGTAGATGTCTTGACTACCCGTAACCCGTGCATCTAGACGTTAAAATTTAACATTTTGCCAGGCTTTCTTCGGAACCATCAAATCACCCTCGAATGGTCGGAAGTTATTATTCGAAGTTGATAATACGCAATTAAACCCCGATTGAAATCAAACATTTGATATTCAGATAGCTTATAATCTGGTGTGATATATATATACTTATTCTAAAGAAATAGAGAATTAACCTCCTGGATCCCCCGGTCCTCACTTGAGGACATAACATTTAAAAAAATCTCCTGTGAAATGTCAAAGCAGCATAACAATTTTGTATGCATAAAACGTTTCCGAACGTAACTGTCAACCAAACAAAACAAACACCTAGTCTCAGATGGCCAATCAGCGATCAGTGCAGCTTAGACATCTGACACCACCGGCCACACCATGCCCCGGGGTAAGTAAATCCAAATTTATCTCACTGAAAGTCTAATTATATATTTTTGTTTAGTTTTAATTAATTAATATACGATGTTTTTCATATGTTAGTTAGTGGATTTCATCCGTATAATTAAAAAACTTTGGCTTTATATAGATCTGAAGTTTATGTTCTCGTGCGAGTACTAGCGGACTTATACAAGTAAATTTATGTACTCATACGAGTACAGCCGGTCTCAATACTGTAAGTTTTTTTATTTCACATGAAAGTTAATCATGTTATGTTTCCAATTTTCAGGCTTAAAGAACTGTGACCTTAACTTTGATGAATCCGACAGTCATTCCAAAGGCGAAGATGTTTATATTAGAAGTAATTATCTTGAACTTAATGGTTCCGGTTCATCAGAATCGGAAAGTGACGACGAAAATAGCGATATTTTCGAAAATATTCAAAGATTGTCATCAGAACATATAACCTCGGCGGTTCCTAGTCCTCGAAGTCTTATTATTTTATATTATTAATTAAGATGATTATTTAAGGTAAGACAAAAGTCCTAATCAATGTAAGACTGAAGATTTAAGTTACTTTATTTTCTTGTTATTTAAGTTATTTAAGTTGTATGTAAATATTGAACTGTATGGTTACTGAATTAATAACTAAACTATAATTATGTTAAGATAAACATGTCCTAAGAAATGTCAAATCTAAGACGTTACTTATTTGGTAAGGAAAATTGTAACTGTGATTTCTAGTTAGTAGATTACATTAAAGTAATTACAAAAGAAAAGTAGTTGCTTAATATGCAACATACATACCACTGTTACATGTATACTCGTACACATTTTTTTTAATAGCCTATTTTGTGTCCCACCGCTGGGCAAAAGCCTCCCCTCTCTTCCTCCACCAAGAAGAATTTATTTTGTTATTGACTTTAATGTGTTAGCTTGTGCTGTTAAGTACACACGTATTTTTTGTAAGTTTATATCCAAGATCAAGATAGTAGATGCATAAGATTTCGGTTTATTTGAGAGTGAATTAATATGGTTATGTATAATAAATACGAATAAGTATTTTTTGTATTTTTTTACGCAAGTAAAGTTGATTTTTGTAGTATTTTGTTTTATACTACTGGTACCTCGAGTGAGGACACAGTCCCCATGTACTCGTCTGAGACCATAAGGAAAAATCGAGAGGAAAACACCATGGTTTTTTTAACTAATTTTCCTACGTTACTGGTTACTTAATCGATTTTTTCAAAAAAATATCAGTTTTGCCAGAATTGATACCCCCAGGATCCAGGAGGTTAATTAAGCTGGCCAAAAGAAGAAGAAATAATGCCTAAATATTTCTAGAGATGCAAACGACGTAGCAGGCACAGGAAATATTTATTAATGTTTTCATTCCTCATTTTAGACGCTAACTCTAGTCGTTTAAAATTGCCGTTTATATTATTTATATCCGTAGCAGTTTTCAATAAGAAGGATTTTCACATTTCTACTTTTACCCGCAGAAAGGTAGAAAATAAAATCAGAGTTCAATTTCTTACTTTTTAAGCCCCGACGTAAATGTATGGTTTGTTAGGTTTATATGTATATGTTTATCTGTGTAGGTATTTTTGAATGTAGCATCACAGCTACCAATGTGGCAAGCCAGTTCTTTTGTCAAGTATGTCATTATTTTTTTAAACAGACATCTGTCAAACAGTAAACTTACCGCTCGCACTTATGCGACTGAATGAGATGCATAATATACTTAGGTACGTATACAATGTTGCCTGCTCGGTGGCGCCCTGCGTAAATTTCGTAACAGAGAAAAATAAAAAATGAACCTGCAAAATTGAGCACAAATAATATTAATATATTTCCCTCGAGAACAAGGTCCAAATTAACTTTGCACAGGGTACCTGGTGACAATACTTTATAATTCTGCTTTGCATTAGATTAAAAAAGTGGGGTGACGGGGTGGCCTGCAATCATTTAACCGCTGCCGTAATTGCTAGAGATTGCGTTCACTCACTCACACAGTATGAATAGGATGCTCTCACTATCATATCATCATCAGTGCATTTCGCTTGAGCCAGCATATCAATAAAGCTGATATTTATATCATAAAGATATTATATTTTTGACGTTTGGAGGCCTTTACACCCTCAAATCCTATTAGTATTGTTTTTTTGGCGATGGGGACCTTTTACATCTCCAGTCTTTATTTTGACACTTGGGGAGCCTTTACATCTCCAAATTTTATTAGTATTTTATTTTGAGGTTGGGGGACCTTTTACATCTCCGATCTTAATATATTATTAACTATAGAGACTATACATCTCTTGCCGTATTACTTAGTACATTTATTTGATTATTGTTTACCCAGGTTTTGGCTGTTGTATTATCAGTATTTAGATTATACTTTTACTTCTCAGTATATTGTCTTCAGGCCTACTTGCAGAATACATTTTGAATTTGAATTTTAAATGCTGCGTTATTTTTATACAATTAGAATCGTGAACTTATCTGTATAAAACGAACCTAACCAAATCTGCTCAAAATATCAGCAACCCTGCAAGATTTTGCATGTGACGTACCCATTAAACGTACATTAGAGACGTAAAGTCACTCGGGTGACTTTCACTTAGGCACTGATATGACTTGAATATAAATAGCTTTTATGGTGAATTCATATCATAAAACATAGGTGGTGCGCCTTCATTTGTTATTTTATATAGAAATAAAACACGATCTAACTGAACGAACCGAGCGAGCGTATAATTTTGATGTGGCTATGGAGAATTTTCTTTTTCAAGAATATGAATTTATGTATATATACCTTATGCGTCTACATTCATTCTCTTGATGAGATACATACATATGTACTCGTAAAATGTTAGTATAACCTTCCTTCGGCAGTTGCTCGAAAATTGCATTGATCGAATGCAAGTAGGTACTTACATTAAATTTCAGCTTAATCAGACTCTGGGTACTGAAATGTAACTAATTCTAATTGAACCAACAAATCTACAGAATTAAAGTAAGTAAAACTGTACAAAATAAATTATTCAACAAATACTTTACGAATGCCTTTCGAGCGTGGAGCTTCAACTTTGAAAAATCTACGTGCCTGCGAATAAAATCACTGCAACCTTTGAATTCACAGTCTGGTTAGCAAAATATTGCAGTAAGCTAAGGGATTATTTATATCTCTTTCTACACTGAAGACTATCAATTTATAGAAAAGGTTGACTCGATATCCCAAGTTACTTGCATCAGCCAAGTTGATTTAAAATGTCTCTGTCGGTTCCCAAAGACAATTTAAAGATAACGTAGTTGCCAGAGTGACAAGCACTTTATTTAACAGGTTTTCAAGTTTGAGCACCTTGTCTGACTGAAGTTTGAGAACAAAGTCGGCCACGACTACGATGATTGAGTTTATTATGAGCACGTTGTAAGATTTTATAAAACAGAACCTCTTCAAACAGAGCTCCAATTTTCTGAAGCCAATTTATACGCACGTTTACTGATGGTTGGTGAAAGTTATCAGATTTGAATATCCACTTTGCTCCATGAAAATGACAAATATGTGAAAATAATCGCGCGGTCTTGGCGGGCTTGGGCGCTCCTTCACCGAAAAGCGCTTGGTATCAATAGATATTTTGCACCTACGTAAGTTACGAAAAACACATTGGTACGAACCAGGGTTTGAACCGCGTCCCTCGGATTGAAAGTCGCACGCTCTAACCGCTGAGCCACCAACGCTTTTCCATACCTTACCCTGGCAATATGTTTTGACATTTACATAATGAAACAAATTAAAGTTTGCAACCTCCTAGCCCCATTTTAAAATAATAACAGAAAGCATCAGTCATCGACATTAATTTAAAGACAAGAATAAGTTGAGTTGAGAAGTCATCTCATCATTCCAAGTGCTTTTTCACGCTTCGTTCAAAAGCAGACACAAGATGTTGTCATTGAGTGACAGACCGCCTTTTGTTTTACAGTGATCCGCGTTTATACTCTCAAGTACCGATGGCTAAGAATACAGAAGGTATACATTTCCGGCTTATTTTCTGTTTTTGTTTTCACACGTTAATAAATTACTAAAAAAGATATTCTTTTGCGCAAGTTGACAATATCCAGGATTTCTCCGAACTAAATAATTTCTATGAAAAAGAACCTGGACCACAAATGAACACTTTTATTAATTAACTCTTTAGCTTATCTCCATGTAGAAAAAACAACGAAACTTGAATACCTACTGGACTAACTAGAATTGCTATGAAACAGGCTTAGGTACCACGAACATCGAAAATTGGCATGTCGGGAGAACCTCTTTATCGCTCCAATTAGCAAGTGTTACAGAGAGGAAGATACCAATTTTCGTTCGTTCGATTTTCGTGGTAGTAGGCCAGATACACACTTAAGAGGCAAACGGGACAGGACAGAGTCATTTTTCCTTACAAACGTAGGTACTCAAGTTTAAATTATATGGTACCTATCAAAATCCCTAAAATATCCGACGGGTTCATTGCGAGGGTGACCTGCCACTTTCATAAAAGCAATTAGTATCTTCAGAGACTACGTATATTTCAACTATTGCATTCTAAGCATTTCATTCTCGCTCAATATGCTAAATTCCATCTCATGTCATTCACCCCAAAACATTCTGTCTGGACAGTAATTTGGCGAATCTCTTGGCGCGTCAGAGTTCTTAGAACGGGAATGTATTTGACTTTTTGATGACAACATAGCGAAACATGGGAATAGCCTGTGGCTTCGGTAAATATTGGGGCTCTCTGAAGTTTGACTTTAATTTGAAATGCACTGCTAAAGAAATAATCAAGTAAACGGAAAAAAATCTTGCCAGTTTCTTTGCGACCCGGGGCATTCATTTGCTAGTTGTTCGTGGAGCTAAAAAATGTATTAGGTTACGGTTCACGACTTAAATGGCATCCTGTATATAGGTAATTATAATGTACTATTTAGTTGTCAAATTTAAACTATAGTAAGACATATTAATCTTATAATAAATTACAAATATATTACTCATAATACTCGACGCTTTATAATGCAATCCTAAGATCTCTGAAACATGTCAAACAAAAACGTTAATGTTATCCGTAACTTATACCAATTAGTTTTTCGGAACTTATGAACGAAATATCATTTGATATTTACCAATCGCTTTTCGGTGAAGGAAAACATCGTGAGGAAACCGGCTAATCCCAATAAGGCCTAGTTTACCCTCTGGGTTGGAAGGTCAGGTAGCAGTTGATTTCGTAAAACTAGCGCCTACGCCAAATCATGGGATTAGTTGCCAAAGTGGACCCGAGGCTACCCGAGCGGTGGTAAAAGCCGGTAAAACTTTAGGAAAAAGAAGAATACTTAAAACTATAACCCTTAATACATAAGCAGGTAAAACATGTCCATTCCATGAGAGGGAAAAATTGCCACCGACGTGTTTTTTAATAACATATTATATTATATTACCTACCACTATTTATAACCACAAAGTAACCTTTACAACCAACCGTGGTCAAGTAATAACCAATTTGCAAGTTAACATGCTTTATATAATTGAAATCGTAAAGTGGATTCGATTCGAATCACATAGCGTACCACCACGAAAATCAAACGAACGAAATGTATCTCCCTCTCTATCACACTTACATATTGGAGCGAAAGAGATACAGCACGAAGATGTTGAATTTTCGATGTTGGCTGTAGGCCCTCTGTTTTCTATTTCACTGGGCAGCTAGCGGGCTGCTAATGGGAACCTCTGAATAGGATACAGACAAAGGTTTCAATAGGTAAGTATTTTTAGAAACTATTAACTATAGTCCCGTACGTCACTGTTTTAATTATAGACGACATTTAAAATTAACGTAGGTTGTCTTGTCTTGAATGTCTTGTCTTGTCTAGCTGACCCGACAGACTTCGTCCTGTCAAAAAGATTTGTAATGTGGCAGTTTTTTTGCCTACGTATTTTAAAAAATTCTCCTGAACAGAACCGTCACCCTGGTGATAGGGCGTTGTGAATAAAAAATAATTAAATAAAACATATATAAGGATTTAAAAGTAAGTAATCGCTTTATTGTTAATCATGTGAATCATAATTATTATTATTATCATTGTAGTGCTTTGTGGTATACGATGTTTTTTGTTTGATTACCTGGCGCATAGATAAACAAATCTGATGGTTTTCCAACACGGGAACAGGCAACATACAATTGACCATGTGAGAAACATGGGTTTTCTAGATTAATACCACAAACACTTAATGATTGCCCCTGGGACTTGTTTATAGTCATAGCAAAAGCAAGCCGCACTGGAAACTGTAGTCGTTTAAACTCAAATGGCACATCAGTCGTAATCATTGGGATGCGCGGTATGAGAACATCTTCTCCTTTATACTTTCCTTTGAGTATAGTTGCTTCTATCACATTGTTTAGTAATTTTTTTATCGCTAACCGTGTACCGTTGCAAAGACGCGGTTGGTTGATATTTCGCAACATTATAACCACCGATCCAACCTTTAATTGAAGATTGTGAGGTGGCAATCCTGGCAAATCCAGCGAGTTTAAAAATTCCGGTGGATAGTTGACTACATCATCTTGATTAGTAGCCGAATCAACTGATTTATATATCCTCAATTCGCCTGTAATTTGTTCTTGAATTTTGAAATTTAATTCATTTACATCTATGTTTTTTGCAGCCAGTATAGCTCGTTCGCTCAACCAATCATGGTTTCTGTAATTTTGAGAAACATCTGGAAACACCTTCTGAATAAGTTCATCTTTTGATCGAATTAACTGACAAAAACTTTGAGGAAAGTTAATGCAGCCAGTCAACATGTCTATAGGAAATTTGCCATTACCAATGTCAATGAGTTGTTTAGCGAATATGTTTCCAGATTGGTCATTTTGCAATTCGACACGCATATTCTTGCTTAAATGAAGTACTTTGACATGTTTCCACAAATTGGAGGACTTTAGACATGCATTGAGTTCATCAGCTGGCGTTGATCGTGGAATCACTGGCAATGTTTGACGAAAATCTCCTGCTAATAAAATCATTGCACCACCAAATCGGTTATTATTGCTCCGTAGATCTTTTAAAGTTCTGTCTAAAGCCTCCAAAGATTTTTTATGTGCCATCGTGCATTCATCCCAAACAATCAATTTACATTGCTGCAAAACCTTTGCCATTGCAGAGTTCTTCGAAAAGTTGCAGGTTGGAGTTTCATTGCTTTGCATATTTAATGGCAATTTTAGTGCTGAATGGGCTGTTCGACCACCTTCAAGCAAAGTTGCTGCGATTCCCGACGAAGCGAGTGCAAGTGCAATTTTATTTTGTGAGCGAATTGTTGCTAATATTAATGAAATCAAAAAAGTTTTTCCTGTACCACCAGGTGCATCTAAGAAGTAAATCCCTCCAGTTTCATCATTTGTTACTTTCATAAGAGTTTCAAATACATACTTCTGTTGTTCATTTAACAGTGGAAGATTTGTTTGAATTAATTCTTCAAAGCGTTGAGATCATACAGTTTTACTCGATGCAACTCTTGGTTAAAAGCGTCATGCATTGGACGATTGGGCGCGGTCAGGCCTAATTGAATTAATAGTTTGTTCGACATTATCAAGCACATGTCCTCAATTGAAATCAATGCTTCATTGTAAATTTCTTCACTGATTTGTATATTTGGATTTCCCATTCTATTCCGTATTTGATACAAAATATCATCACACATAATTATAATCTTTGTACTTGATCCACAAATCAATTGGGTTTGATGGGAAGCATGTAGATATGATTATAGAAAACAATGTTCGTATTTGATGAGCGTGTGATGATATTACAGCATCATTGAGAGTTTGATCCCAATGAGCGTCATTTTCAAGCAATTGCAAACGTTGACAGGCTTCTCTGTAGGATCCACACAATTCACCATCAACAGTTCGTAACTGTTGGAATGATGTTGGGCCACGTACATTGACTAATAGCAGTACTATAAAAATAAGAAAACACTTTTGGTAACGCGATTTTTGTTTGACTGATGTAATGACGTGGAAACTGATGCATTTTATCTCGCGTGCCGAAACTAATACAAAAGAAACTCGAGTTTCGGAACGCGACATTAAACTCCTCCAACTATGTATTCTGTGCTCCAACGCACACACGCACATTGTTTTGATAGATATGATCTTTGACGTTATTAACACACCTACATTGCTTAGACAACAGTGAGTGCTTGATGAACTTTATACCATAGCAATAAAGCTCAAATCGACTACGTTTTAGTTACAAATCATTTGTATGGGAAAAAGAAAAGGGCTATTTTTAGGGTTTTTCCATCAATAATTCTAATTTTTCTCGCCGTAAAAACCATCCTTGAACTTCAACGAACATTTAAAAAAAAGATTTGGCCAAATTGGTCCAGGCGTTGTTGAGTTATGCGCTTACCAACACATTTTGCGATTCATTTTTATATTATAGATTAACTATAGTCCCGTACGTCACTGTTTTAATTATAGACGACATTTAAAATTAACGTAGGTTGTCTTGTCTTGAATGCACGATTAGGTATATTCGTCTAGCCTGGACATTAGGTACAATAGGTACATTGTACACGTAACAAAAATGCTGGTGATCCGTTTAATTAAGGGCGTATTCATTATACCTAATGGTATTTTGGACCGTTTCAATTTTTTTGAATTTTCTATGACTTGGTACGTCAGGTTATATATATATAGGTTACAGTACAGGTATACGCGGGCTGGTTTTCCGCAACTCGACGTCAAATAGTGCGCCTTTTTTGCGTGATGGGTTGCTGGCATTACTCCTGCCAACCCAGCTCTCCCAGGGAGCCTAGCAGACCCTTGATGTTGCCGACGACTTCCGGGAGAGTCCTCGGTGTACCGAGATATTGTGCCCGGTAGTTTGCCACCCCAGTGCATTCGAGAATGACGTGGGCGGCTGTTTCTTCTGCCTCCAAGCAGGCCCTGCAGAGTGACACGCAAAGTATGCAAGTGTTTGTTGAATGAGGCAGGTTATAAAGGCCTGCTAGAAGTACCTTAGAGTTTTGATGATCGGTGAATAAGTGAGTGACTAAACTATGGAACTTGGACGTTCGATATTTCTTAAACTACATTTAGAAGAAAACATTATTAAGAATATATCTATGTCCTGTTATAGCCAATAGGTCCCTGAAAGTTCAGGATTCCAGCTTTAATCAGAGCGAGGTTACAAGAGGCTGAAAATCGCCTGAAGTGCTTCGAGAAAAGGATGGTACAGCCGTGCCTTTATTTTTCTCGACTTGTTGGGGGACTTAGAGGGTACTACCGTGCCCTCAGGTATTGTATAGTGAAGGTAGGCATGGGTAGGTGTAGGTAGGCATGGCATGGGTATTTGTGTTTCTCACAGTATGTGTAGTTGTGTACGGCATCTACGCACTATGCCAACAAATGGGAAACCACACGTATCCAAACCGATAAATTATTACGGCCGTATCGCACGTGAAACATCGACTCGCGTAACATTTCAGAAATGAAATATGAGCTTTATTTTGTTTACGGTAGCGTCGGTTTTTGATAACGTTTTGGATAAAATATTGTTTCTGGAGTGACGATACACACGTGGTGAGGTGGAACATATAAATTAAATATTACAATCGCTAACCAAGTAGAAATTTAGACAGACCATATTACATGGTCTTAATTGTATAGATATTTTTGATGCTGACTATAGTGTACAGTACTCTACAGTCACTGTAAAAAACTAGGGTCGGCAACGCGCATGTAACAGCCCTGGAGTTGCAGGCGTCCATAGGCTACGGTGACCGCTTACCATCAGGCGGGCCGTATGCTAGTTTGTCACCGTCGTAGTATTTAAAAAAAACTGCAAAGAGTGGTATTCAGAATATTTAAAAAAGTTTAATGTGATAAGTAATTATTTCTATTACAACGGAAGCGAGTAAGATGCATAGAGAAAGCATGAATATAGATATTATTATCAATAGGTATAACCTAAAGTTTTTTTTTATAGAATATAGAATATGAATATATGAATATGAATATTAGCTTGTGTGTGTGTGTGTCCCACTGCTGGGTAAAGGTTTCCCCTCTCATTATCCAATCCTCCTAAAATATTAAAATAAAACACTTTAAGGGCCACTTGCCCGGGGTGAGCCACATAACGCGGACTTAAACGTTTTTTTAATATATGGAGTTTGACATACTCCGGGTTGGCGGCTAACCTTGGGTGGTGCAAGTGCGCCTAAAACGGATTAATCACGTATACAACATACCCTACGTTTTACAGCACTCGTAATCCCATGATGACTGAGAGAATCACTGGCCATATATGTTCGGGCATATCCACCAGATCTGCCAATCAATGTATGGGAAATCTAACTAGCGGATGCCCGGCAGACATATACCCACTATGGAGATCCAAGTGATTCAACGGATTTTCTGAATGCATATGGCCGGCAATTGAGAATTCTCCCCGTTAACAAAAAAGTTCCTTAAGTATGTAAACGCAAAATATCGTAAATGTCCTGTCAGACAAATTTCTCCAAAAACTGAATTCACGTATTTTTAAAAGACCAAAGGATACACAACCTGCTGATAATCACAAATAAATACATACCAAAATTGGCATTTTGTAGAATTAAGTAAAATGAGAAACATGGGCTTTATTCTAGAACAAATTCGGTGTGTAAAAAAATGGTGGTTTTAATTTTATATGAATTCGATACGTGTTCGACACGATGAGTGATGGATGTGCCATAAATGCCATAGTTTTGCGCAATACACGTTTTTACGTTTACGTGAGATTATTATGTGCTGTTTACTGTTTATTTGCTGGTTGTTTACATATAGACTAAGAGCTTGACTCAGAAATTAATTTACGATATTACGAGTAACGAAACCTACGTAGATAATTTTACATGGTATAAATAATAATAATAAATAAATATTACAGGACATTCTTACACAAATTGACTAAGTCCCGCAGTAAGCCCAAGAAGGCTTGTGTTACGGGTACTCAGACAACGATAATTATATATAATATACAAATACATAAATACATAGAAAACATCCATGACTCAGGAACAAATATCTGTGTTCATCACACAAATAAATGCCCATACCGGGATTCGAACCCAGGACCATCGGCTTAGCAGGCAGGGTCACTACCAACTACGCCAACCGGTCGTCAATGGTATCCTTGCTAAATAGTGATTTACATAAGGCACACCATTTATTTATCATTTGACGAAGTGCAATTCAATACATTGTGCATTTTTTATGTATAGTAGGTAGGTACCTACCTACTGTGACTCCTTAAAACATGAATTAATAATCATATGTTTCTTATACACAGGTAATTTAATTTGTTCTGTAAGTAGAATTGCATACATGGTGCAGAAATAAAAACCCCCAAACAAGCGGCGACTGTAGATACTTAAAGTTAGATAATTTGTACCGTCTATCACCTGGCACAAGTTTTCTCCAAAATGAAACGTCTGGGAATGATATATTCTAATAAATACCCCTTATACTGCACTCAGAGCACTAGAACTTGCACGCTTTACCCATGTTATATATGCATTTTTCAATATACACAAAGGGAAAGCTGTTTAAGACTTGCCTACTATTACGAACATTGAACCAACGGAAAAAAGATTTGTATCTTTCTCTCTTGCATATTAGAGCGAAGGAGATGAAGCACGAAAATTTCGAAATTTCGATGTTCGCGCCCTCTGCATCCAATAACAAGGATAGTATAGCAACTAACGAGACACACACGATACAAGATGATACATGTTGTTTGTTGCTCTCCAAATTACTAAGAATTTTCCGGGACTAGGTCTCTGTCTATGAAGTGAATAAAGGATGACTCACACTAGAACGGGACGGGACGGGCCGGGACGGGAAAATCAGTCAATTTCAATAGAAAGCGTCACGTGACATCCGAGGGCTCCGAGCTATCACGTGATTCTTTCTATAGAAATTGACAGATTTTCCCGTCCCGCCCCGTCCCGCCCAGTCCCGTCTCGTCCCGTCCCTTGCTAGTGTGAGTCATTCTTAAAAGGGATTCGAAAACATTGCGTGTCTACTGTCAATAGACAACATATGTTACATATGTAACATGTGTTTACGCAATGGGCTTCTAACTATCGATCCAATTATAAACTACAAATATAGTTACATTAAGGACACTGGCCAACAATTCGACGTTTTAACTAAAATTCGTGACATGACAAGCAAAGCACATCATACGATGTTTTTCACGCTAAACTGCTCGGAAATGTGGCATTGGCAGATGGTCTGAATCAAAACTGGAAAGTAGGCTTTATTTGAACACCTGAACCAACCCTCCAACAATATTATTGTTGGAGTGTTAACGCTCCAACAACAACATAATATTGGTGGAGAGTTGGGTTTAAAAAGGTTCTTTATAGGACAAATTTGTCTACACTTAGAAACCAATGTGGTCAACTTAAAAAAAAAGTAGTTTGGTTTGGAGCAAACTTTAAAAACGCATCTGAACAGTGATCTCGTTTGAAGCAAACTACGTAAAAACGCTTCGGAATATTGTTTTTTTCCCCTTACATTAATTTAATCGTGACTTAAAGCACTATGAAATGCCTCGACCGAAAGCGCTATAGATCTAACTCGTCCATCGATAGCTCTCTTTCTGAGCCTCTCCAAGAATTTACTATTGCCAAAAGGAGCGATGTTGCTGCTCGTTTTTTAGGATTAGAAAAAAAAAATATTTTAGTCGTCTCTGAAAAATATTCAAATAATATTAAATATTTTAATTATTCAAGATAAAATGAAGAAAATAAGACCAATATTCGCCTTCCTAAAAATTGCACGACGACAATCGCAAGATTTTTATAATCTTAACTAAAAAAAATAAGTGTTAGTGTGTTCTAAGGCACTTCAAGATAACAAATAAGTTAAATAAATAAAAAAAACAAATAAGATAAGAAAATAAATATGATCTTACCCTTAACATTGATCGACACATTCAAAAAATACAGAGGAATGTTCGCCAACTCAGCAGATATTTTGGTTTTCAACCAAAGTGTGGTGTAGATACTTTAATTACGCTATGTGCTACCATACTCACATAGGTACCTACTTATACTTGGCATCACGGTCAAGTCGGTGAAAACAAACCCTAGAATTTTGTAATGAATCAACACTTTATAAGCAGCGATATTCTGCACAAATCTCAAAACAAAAGAATACTCAGTTAAAATACCGGGTGAGGCATTGTCACGACTCACGAAAATATAAAAATGTCGAAATTCGCCCCATTATTTGGGTCGTTAAAACACCCTCGTTCATGATTGACGCGATACCCATCAATATCGATTTGCTTACCTACTAACCTACGTTATTTGAACGTATTGTCGAAGTCAGTTGTACCCAGGTTGTACCTAATTATATACAATCACATAAACTACTATTAGAAGAAAACTATTCCGATTTAACTGCTGTCAACTGTCAGATAACTTATGTAACAGTTTCAAATCATGATGCCGAAGGTAGTGAACGATAAAGGTAATTGTCCTTGTGTGTTTTTCCTCACAGTATCACGGATGTAGGTATTTCCCGAGTCGGCCGGCAAAATAAGCTGCACTAAGCTTATTACCGGAGATGACTGGGCATTACGACGCTTAGCTGAGTTAATAGGTACCGACGTATACACTGTACGACATACAGTATCCTAAATAAAGTTTAAAGTTACCGTATTTCGTGACCGTGAATATATAAAAACCGGCCAAGTGCGTATCGGACCATATATTAATGAGGATTCAGTACCACGATATACGATGAAAAAGTTAAAAGCAAAGTCCTCCGTTTGTAACAAATAGTTAATTGGCATAAACTCAAAAACGGCTTGACCAAATTTTTGTAAAATAATTTTCGTAGTAAGTTCATATTATATCCTATTTTTCTGTTTTTTTGGACCTCCCGTTCAAAAGTAAGAGGGGGTTGGGGGGGAGGGGATTTCTGAAAATATTTAATTAATCAAGTTTTTGTTCTAGGAACCTTTGAGTTATTTCTAAAGTAGGATTAGAAAAAGGTAGTAGTAGTAATTCAGTAATAAATTCTGAAGTGTAGAGATACTTGAGAGACGTGACTGTCTTCAAGCAACGCAGGGAGGGGAGTCGAATCGGCATAGGTACCGTTTCCCCTCTCTCGAAGTACAAGACCAAATGGGCATACGCGGCTCTGTATTGTCTCTAGTCCGTACAATAAAATATATCAAAGTGTGTATGCTTTGTTAGTGTAGTTGTATCAGTTTCTATGTGTTAGTGTCATCATTTCAGATTGTTTTTTGTATGTAGTGTGTGAGAAGTGCGTCTGTGTTCGTTCCCCCCGCAAAAGGTGGCAGAATATTTTTTACGGTAAGGGCCTACGCTAACTGACGCGGATTACCTGGAGCGGACGCCCGTCTGATAAGAAATTGTATGAACAGCGCTAAGTGAAGCGAGCGCACGGAGCGGGTGCGCCATACTAAATCCACCCGCCGCGACCCGCGAGCGTCAGCTTGGCCCCAAAACGTCGCTTTGCCGTCTCCCTTCCAACGCGATGAAAGCCTGTGTTGCTAGAAGGTGACCGTACGTATGCACACTGGACATTGTCAAGGTCATTCGAGTGACATGCAGTGACAGTGACAGCTTTGGTTTAACCTATGCATTATGCAGCGGTAAACACGAGGCTTCGAACATACATCTTTTATATACCATGATTGCGATAAGGCGGACCAAAACTGACATAGATATGAATTTCCATAGATTTGTGAATTCCGCATTTGTCAAACAGAGGATATTCAAATTGAGGATATGGCTGGATATCCACTACTATCACATTAGTAGTTTGAATAAGACCCCAGGAAACCTATGCAACAAACTACAAGGTTTTCGGACAAAAATGTGTGTAAGACTAAACTTGTTAGAGAAATATAAATGCCATCAAAAACATTATTATTTTGCTAGTTGAGCAGTGGGTCAAAAACTGATTACGTACAATCTTTAGTAGGTCAGATATGCAGTATGTCTGCCTCTGACTGAATACGACAGTTAGTTAGGAGTAAGTGCACGTAATTTTTTTTTTATTCTGATTTCGGAGTAGGTCAACGTTGAACGTCATGCAAAATAATACTGTTACTTCGGTTTCGGATTAAAAAGTCCATAAATTTTTCATACTTTCCATTGCGCTACTGCCATACTAAATTTGTGAAAAAATGGTGGCAAAATGGAAAAAATCTTGGGCCACTTTTTTTCCTACTAGGATGGAAAGAGATCGCAATTCTGAATAGAAAACAAATGAACATTTACAATTTAGCCAAAAAATATTTTTGGACAGCAAAAAATTAAAACGCCCAAAAACGAGAAGAAAAATAAAGACGACATGGAAACGTCATAATAGCGTATTTGGTGGTCAAACGATTCATACCATTAGTACAACACAGTTTCATGCTAGTTTTACTACGCGCTACGCGCAGCGCCCGTAGCCGGTCGTAACGTTCTCACGCAGTGTAGAGGAAAGCGACTTATAATAAGCAAATACATAAGTTATTCTCTTGGCGTTATTCATAAGCGCACATCGTAACAGTTTGACATTCGCCTTTGTTAGAAAGGGAGCAAAATAATTTTACTAGAATGTTAAAGGGGGTTTACTTTTATACATATTATAAATCGATTAAGACTAGTAGAGCACTATAGAATAGTAGAGCACTGCACTGTCCTTGAACGGCCTGGGATGTTTGCCAGCAGACCTGGCTAATGCGGCCTCCAAGCGGAATCTGTTTGAACTTCAATTCACTGCGATCGCTTTTGAATCAACCCAGCTCTGTTTGAAAAAATGAAAATGAAAAATGTTTATTTGCGTTCACAATAATCATCTTAAAATTAGTGATTGGCACCTCCTTTTAAGCTTTAATATAGCCTGTGCCAGGAGATGCCGCTCTTCCTTAGCTAACGTATTCTTAACAAAATTGTGCTAATAATGATCGATTTTTTTTTTTTAATTAAAGGTACAATAATTAATAACATGATTTAAAAAGCGAATTACAATACATGCAAATTACAATGTTTGCTTTGGATTCTTGTGAATGGAGAATTCATTATTTTTTTACTCCTATCACTGTACTACAATTTAATTAGGTCTTAATTGTATAGATATTTTTGACGCTGAATGTATAATAAGATAATATTTTTTGTTAGTAATGATTGTAGTTGTGTAGTAGTAGTAGTAATTAAACGAAGTGATCATTCGCTTGCCCTTTTCCCATTTATTTGGGGTCGGCGCAGCATGTATTTTTCTTCCATACGTCTCTATCGCTCATCTCATCATTCACATCCTTTCTTTTTACATCATTGCCATTAAACGAAGTATCTAGGCTATAAGGGCATGATGAGAATTAGAGATTTGAGTAAGTACATATGTATAGCTACTAAGATATATACACGTGTGAAAAACAAAAGCCTTAGTCTGCAGTTCAGCTCAGTTTTTTTTTAACTAATTGGCTTTTGGCCAGTGAGACAAGTGTACGGTTTGATAAATATAGTCTGACAACCACAGTCTGACCTTAGAGTTTGTTTCTAATTTATATGCCTGCAATTTTTTCATTCCAAAAAAGGGGAGGCATCTAAATTAAAAAAGAAATCTGCTGATAGACTGAGGCTGCAGACTTTAAATTCGCCCTTTGAGCGTGACTTTGTACGGTGAGAATCCTTGATTTTTTATAAAGAGGTAAATGGCGATCTCTACAAACAGCATAAGGCAACCACTAACCCAGACTCCCGGGTGATAACCAAATAATTGTTAAACACGTTTCAAGATTTATTATTTATAAGCTGCACATTTCTTCGTTAGTTCACTGTATACAAGCTATCAATATAACACATTAAACAACTTTTAACGAACAAAAATCAAAACAAGAACCAACTTCGTTATCTTGAGTATTAATCAGAAGTTTCCTCATTCGGCAATTGTTTGAAAATTTTAAGTCATATCCCATCATAATATGAATGATTAAGTATGTTTGAAATCTCTAACTATTTACTAAGGGCTTATTGGTTTGACCTCGTATGGATGTGATTAAATCTACTGAAAGCTCGGCTTTATGATTCTTTATCGCCACTAAACTCCAATAAAGTGGTCATTATTTTTTTACTGCAGGTTAAGGCTGGATAAGTGACCTTAAAATAAGTGAAGTAGTTATTTAGGGTATGAAGTACGCAGGCCGGCCGTAAACATGAATAACTTTGGTCTAATCAATTTATTACCTAGGAATCGGTTTGGAATTAAATTAAACTCTATCAACGATATCATTTACAACCATTTTCGAATACAAAAATTTCATAAAATATGTCAATCCCATCAGCAAGGAGTCAAATAAATATTTGATCCGGTATCAAACATTTATTTGATTTGAACAAATTGAAATAAAAAGAACCGTTCAAATTCTACATGGTGATTGTATAAGTCATACTGAACAACTTTTAGGAGTCAATGCCAAAATAGCGGGAAAAAACTTGACTGTCCTTGGCTACAGGCATAACTGTATAGGTATATAAATTTATAACGAGCCTCTGATTGCGAAAATATTCGGTGTGCTCCGCGCTACGGGCGCAGCCGATATCATGGGGAAATGCATATGCAAAGAAAAGTGCCTACGAACAGAGAACCTATTACCTATCGGGTCATTGGAACTGAATGTGTTAACACTTTGACCGCCATAGTCTGCTGTGGAAAGCCACGGACGTCAATTATGGCTACAGACGGCAGCTTCGCCAATGCAAAAAGGATTATGCGGGACTCCGTAAATTTCAATTTCGCTTGAATAATCGCGATCGTCATGTATCCAATTTCGGACGTGATTGAGCAACAAAAAACCCTGACATTTTTATGTATATTTATACAAACATTCACATAATTATAATATTAGTAGTAGACCGAGAATACCGTCCGGGGTCGCATCGCGTCCAATATAGTTTAGTAGGTATACCTACTCCAGAAATTCACCAGTAATATTACCTACACGTGCACGATGCACGGACAACGATGCACTGAGTTCAAGGCCACTGCGGGGTTGTCAGTAGGCTGCGACACTTCGTTCGAAACTTTCAAGTCGGAGAAATCAAGTTATGTTTAAAGTTCATTACTATTTATTATAAATAAGTAGGCAGAAATTGTTCCCGCTATTTCGGTACAACATTAATGATTAATAAAATAAATAAATGAATAATAAAATACATGCTTTTTAGTGCTTTATTTAATGCAATATGCATCCTTTAGATTAATAAGTACAACCCCGCAGACGTACCTACTGGCCATATAGTATTTAGAAAGATGAAAGTTTAGGCTTTGGGATTAACATGACTTGTACTTACAATAAAAATAGTGGCATCAAACTAATCCTTCCCTAAAGAGTAACTCACCCTGAAAAAGGATAGACCGAATATAGTGGAGTACGCACTCGTTGACTAGAACTGTAACTTTAAAAATACCTTGAACGACTATTTACAGTCACGTCTATAAATATTTATCTTTACACTTCGGAACTTATTACAGAGGGAAGAAGGGTCAATATTGAATGCAGATGCATATATATTTACTAGCTTTTACCCGCGGCTTCGCCCGCGTACTAAACGTAATTTTCAACCGTCTACAAATAAGGAGGTTCTTAGTTGGGCCCGTATATTTTGTAGGTACCTACATATGTATGTTTGTCCGCTATTATCTTGCGGTTGGCTGAACGGATTTAGATGGATTAGATGGTTGTCGCAAAAGTGATCAAACTGAAAAATTCAAGTTGGCGGCTGTTTCTCAATTTTGACCTCTGATTTGTTATAAAGAACCTCTCGAACCCTTTATATGTGCCTACCGAGCTTTATCACGAACTTAACTCTATAAATTCAAGATGGTGGCCGTTGATGGTGACGTTGGTGGTTCGTTAGAAAGAACCTTTCGGATCCTTGGATATCGATTTTCATCACGATCAGATCATAACTGAAGAAATTCTAGACGATGGCTGTTTTTCTCAGTTTTAACTTCAGATTATTAATAAAGAGAACCTCTTGGAAATCGATTTTAACACGATCGGATCAAAATCGAAATTATTCAAGATGGCGGCCGGATTTCGCAGTTTTTACTACAGATCATTACTGAGGATTCTCTCGGATCCCCAAATACCGATTATTATCAAGGTCGGATTAAAACTCAATAAATTCAAGATGGAGCCCCTTTACGCAATTCTGATCAAGGACCTATTTTAGATTTAAGGTAGGCAGAGGTAGGTCGTTAGGTAAGTTACACTTACTGTATATATTTCCCATGTTGACTTTTTCACCCCATTTCGTACTCCTATTTACTCATTTCTCATTAGGAATACTCCTGTGAATAAAATAGTCTAATAAATCTTGTTTCCCGATATACAATCTGAGAAATAGGGGTGCAGGGATGCCTTCTAAGGGTTGTAGCAAATGATACACGTCTGTTCGTTGCAATGTATAATCGAGACAAAGGAATCTACTGCTACCCTAAATATACTAAGACAAATGTTTAGGTACCCACATACATCACACCTCCCCACTTAATTCTGAAGTTCATGCCACATTTCTAGAATTTATAATACAAAAACATAACTTAAAACTATTTTTAACTAGTCTATCTCTAGCTTAGGTTTACGACTGGGTAACGGCCTAAGAGCCACCGGCGATCGCGCAGGTGCCTGGAGATATGGGTCAGGGTTAGCCATAACGTGGTCGTTATGAGCTTGACTGGCTACTTCCGATACTTCTTCCCCCCCTATTGACTCGGCCCGTTCCTTACCCAGATCCCTCGAGCCCCCGGGTTGCGCTCCGGGATGCCCCGTGGGTTCAGCTTGCTCACCATCGCTAACCTCCCGGCAGGCCGGTATAGGACATGGAATGCTTGACAACACTGATCTACGCCTTACTTGGTCTACATGTCTAACTAGAAGTCGCCCGTCTCCGTTATCTAGGGTGTAACGCCGTGAACCTTCCTGACCTACGACCGTACCCTTAATCCATTTATCGGAGCCTGTATAATTTCTAGCCCAGACTGCGTCACCTGTTACAAACTCTCGCTCCGATGTTGCGCTTTGCGCAGCCTGTACCTGGCGGCGCTGCGCAGCCCGGACCTGGTCTTCTAGCGCCCGATCACTACGCAACATGTCCAACCTCGAACGTAAATTTCGTTTCTGTAGCAGAACTGCTGGAGTTTCCCCCGTGGTGCTATGAACGCTATTCCTGTAGGCTAACAAGTAAGCTTGTAATGCCGTATCTACATCTACCCCGTCCCTAACCGCTTTCTTAATCGCTCGTTTACATAGTTTTACTGCTTGCTCAGCTGCTCCATTAGAAGCCGGGTGATAGGCCGGTGAAAACGCTTGTTCAATACCATTTTTTTCCAAGAACTGCCTGAACTCTGCGCTCGTAAATGGTGGCCCTTGGTCCGAAACAACGACTGACGGCAATCCAAAGCGTGCGAATGTCGCCCTTAATTCCTTAATTACCGCCGAGGCGCTTGTGCGCGACATCTCAAACACCTCAATCCATTTCGAGCTCGCGTCTATGAGAATCAAATACGTCCTACCCTTATATTGTAAAAAATCTACGTGAATCCTTGTCCAGGGCTGGGCAGAATAGCTCCATGGACTAGGGGTGGACCGTGGCGGTGCGGCCGCCTCCGCCGCGCATGTCTCGCAAGCCCTGCATAATGCCTCCACATCTGAGTCTATATTAGGCCACCACACATAACTGCGTGCCAGTGACTTCGTCTTCACAATACCCATATGGGTGGCATGCAACTGTTTTAGTATTTTTTCACGCAACGAAATGGGAATCGTCATACGATAACCCCACATTAAGCATCCACGATCCACATACAATTCGTGACGTCTCAAAAAGTAAGGTTCTATTTCCTCGTCAGGACACTTGGCTGGCCAGCCTGATTGCACGTACGCCACTACCCTACTCACTAACCTATCCTTGGCCGTCGCAACTTTCGCGTCATTATTAGTTATTGGTAGAAAGTTTTCAACGAAATTTACGTAAGTTATCTCCCCCCGACTGCTCATTGTACTGCTCGTGCTCTCTAGCGGTAACCGCGACAGGGCGTCTGCACAGTTTTTCTTTGATGCTACATATTCTATTTGATAGTTGTATCCCGACAAAAGTACCGCCCATCGTTGAATACGTGAAGCTGCCATTACGGGAATCCCAACCTTATTTCCGAAAATGTACGTGAGTGGCTTATGATCCGTCCTTAAAATAAATTTTCGGCCATAAAGGTACTGATGGAATTTACGGACTCCATAAACTATCGCGAGCGCCTCGCGATCAATTTGTGCGTACGCGCGCTCCGCCGCGGTGAGCGTGCGCGAGGCGTACGCCACAGGCCGCTCGCCGCGTCCAGTGACGTGCGATATCACCGCGGCCACCCCCACTCCCGATGCGTCAGCTGTTAGAATCAGCGGTAATTCCTCGGAGTAGTGTGTCAACACTTGACACGACCCGAGCGCCCTCTTGATTTCGTCGAAAGCCGTTTGACAATCTCTACTCCAAACAAACTTAACATTGTTCTTTAATAAGTTATATAATGGTGCCATTATACTACTGACGTTCCCGACAAATTTCGAGTAATACATCACCATTCCTATAAAAGCTCTTAACTCGGATACGTTTCGGGGCGCCGGTGCGGCCTCGATAGCCTTCACTTTTTCTGGGCAAGTATGCACCCCGTCCTCACTAATAACATGCCCTAAGTAATTTATCGATTTGGCAAAGAATGCGCACTTTTCTTTCTTTACCCGCAAACCGTAGGCCTGTAACCGTTCGAACACCTTTGCTAAGTTGTTAATATGAGATTCCGTATCGTTGCCCGTGATAATCACGTCATCCAGAAATACGCCTACGTGCGGTAAGTCCGCAAACATCTGCTCCAACCGCCTTTGGAAAATACCCGGACTCGATGCTAATCCATACACTAGCCGGTTATATCGAAATAACCCCTTATGCGTATTAATCACGGTGTATTTCCTCGAATCGTCCAGCTCAAATTGCGCGTAAGCCTGCGATAAATCAATTTTACTAAACCGCTGACCACCATACAAGCGCGCTAATAAATCTTCCACCCTAGGTAACGGATACCGATCGACTTCTAGCATTTTATTTAAAGTTAGTTTATAATCAGCGCAAATCCTTACATTGCCGTCCTTCTTTACCACCGGGACAATGGGTGTGGCCCAGTCCGAGCGGTCGACGGGGGTGAGCACGCCGTCCCGCACCAGCTGCTCCAGCGCGCGCTCCACCGGCGCGCGCAGGGCGTACGCCAGCGGCCGCGCGCGCAGAAACACGGGTTGGGCATCCGCGCGCAGGTGAATGCTCACGCGACCGCCGGTGAATCGCCCCAGGCCATCCGCGAACACGTCACAAAATCTGGAACTGAAATCCGCCAAGTTAAACTTATTCTGACATACTTCCGTACTGTTGACACTACAACTATTACACGGTATGCTGGGCGTAGGTATAGGTATGCTGGGCGTAGGTATAGGTATACTTAGTTCCGCTAACCATTGTCTGCCTATCAACCTAGATTTACCGTTTTCAATTACATACATTTCTAAATGCTTTTGCCTATTTTTATATTTCACCAGCGGTTTTACAACACCCACGGGTTTTACAAGTTCTCCTGTGTAATAGCGTAATCTTATATTACACTTCGCATTAAGAACTAAGTGAGGAAACAATTGGTCATAAACTTTTTTGCTTATGCACGATATCGCACTGCCCGTGTCGCATTCCATATCAAGGTCAACACCTTGCACATTAATGTTCATAATTATGGGCTTGTAATCTGCTACAGATAAGTTATTAAATGGTATTATAATTACCTCGTCACTTATGTCACTGTCCTCACTATACACCTCCCCCTGAGTAGCCACGTTGGTGACCTCCACCCTGTGATTGTCAGCCATCAATGGACACACCCGCTGCAAGTGCCCCTGCTTGTTGCATACTTTGCACACATAGCGGGTGAAGCGGCAGGTTTCCGTGCCGTGCGCGTCGCCGCAAGCCTTGCAGTGCGCCTCACGCCGACTTTCCGCCGACGCCGACTGCCAGGTGCCGGCGCGAGCGCTGCGGCCACCGTGCCCGCCACGCCCGGCGTAAGCGCCTCGCCCCGCGCCTCGCGATTGCCAACCGCCACGACCCGCCTCATTCCTGCGCCGTGACGAACCCGCCGTTATTGCTTGACAAGACGCCACACCACTCGTGTCATCGCTAACCTGCTTCCGCGACCCCTCGACTATCGCGGCGTCCTTCTCCGCTGCCTCCATACTGACAGCTAGATTAAAAGCTTTCGTGAAATCTAGGTTATCCTCAGCAAAAAGTCGCTGACGAATGGTCTCGCTACGGATCCCGCAAACAAACTGATCCCTTAAACTTTCTTCCAGCCACAACCCAAAGTCACACGTTTTGGACATCTTTTTCAATACTGCCACATAGTTAGACATCGATTCGCCGTCCCCTTGTTTCCTATGCCTAAATTTATAACGTTCCGCCAGAACACTGGGTTTCGGTTGCAAATGTTTTTCTAATATAACACTTAGCTGAGCAAAGGTTTTCGAAGTGGGTTTATCTGGTGTACACAAGTTAACCAGGAGCTCATAACCCTCGGCACCAATCACAGTCACTAAAGTAGGCACTTGCAACTCAGTTTTTATGTTGTTACACAAAAAATACTGTTCAAGTCGCTCCACGTACAGCCGCCAATTGTCCGAGGCAATCTTGAACTCGCCAATTTTGCCGATCGACATTGTTCCACAATTACACGCACAGCTACACAAGGTCCGAATAAAAAAACAATCGTCGCCACTGAGAAATAGGGGTGCAGGGATGCCTTCTAAGGGTTGTAGCAAATGATACACGTCTGTTCGTTGCAATGTATAATCGAGACAAAGGAATCTACTGCTACCCTAAATATACTAAGACAAATGTTTAGGTACCCACATACATCACAAATCCCACTTCACCCCTTTAGGAGGAGAATTCTAAAAAATCCTAGCTATTTCCCGCAGCTTCGCCCGCGTACAAAATAAATGTTCAACCGTAACGTAATTTCAAAATCAAGTTGGCGGCTTTGATTCGTTATAAAGAACCTCTTGAACCCTTTGATATGTACCATACCAACCGAGTACATATTACGATCAATGTTGACTTCTGATTCCTTAGAAAGAACCTTTCGGATTCTCAGATATTGATTTCCATCACGATCAGATCATAACTGACGAAATTTCAGATGGCGGCCTTTTCTCGCAGTTTTGGCTCCAAATTCATTGTAAAGAACCTCTCGGATCTTCTTTCTTATCTCAATAAGAAGGTGAATTCTGAAAAATCCTTTCTTAATGCACCCCTACACCTTAATAAGAAACCTATATATATGTATAGATGACTGACTGGTGACTGGACTGGTGGTAACACTCATATTGATATTTTGAGATTTCAATCCCATCGCACCCCAACAGGGAAGATGGTGTATCATACGTCTACCTCATTGGATTTTAAAATGGTCGTTGTTTTTGATTTCAGCGACCCGATAAACCATTAAAACGATAATCATGATGTTTTTTGACTTTGTGGACCCCTTTTTGCCCTCTTAGGGGTTTAATTCTCAAAAAATCAAATACACGTCTTTACTCTTTTATCTTTAGAAATACTGTTGTGTAGTTTTGAATAAAATAGTTTAACTAATCATGTTTCCCCATACATAGTTTGTACCGTCATTTCTCCCCCTTTGGAGGTGAATTTTGAAAACTCCTTTGTTTGTGCACCCCTACGCCTTATAAGGAACCTAAGTGTTAAGTTTGGAATCTATAGAACCAGAAATAAACCACAAAATGACACCCATATTTATATTTTTAGAGTTCGACCCCCTCGCGCCCCAACAGGGAAGATGGTATTTCACAATCGCCACGTTAGATTTTAAAATCGTCGTTGTTTTTGTAATCAGCGACCCGATAAACCAGAAAACAATACCCATGTTGTTTTTTTTACTTTTTCACCCCTTTTCCCCTTTATATGGGTTGAATTCTCAAAAACCTGAAACACGTGCTACCTCATTTATCTTTATAAATACTCCTGTAAAGTTTCAAATGGAATAGGCCAACTAATCTTGTTTCCCCATAAAAACTTTGCACTTCCAAATCACCCCTTAGGGGGTTGAATTTTGAAAAATCCTTTCTTAGTGCACCTTTAGACTTTATAAGGAACCTACGTTTCAAATTTGGTATCTCTAGGACCAGCGGTTTGGGTTGTGCGTTGATATGTCAGTCAGTCAGTTAGTCATTCAGTCAGTCAGTTTCTTTTTTATATATCATATAGATAAAAACACCTTTTTTGTATTTTGATGAGAAACCTTTACACATAAAATAAAGTCTCTAGCTAAACAGAAAACCTTCCGCCATACAAACTTTCAACACCCTTTTCACCCTTATAAGGGTCGAATTTTCTAAATCGCTGAAATTACTTTTTGTAAACTCTAATGAGGATTCTTTTCATAAAGTTTGTAGTCTATAACTAAAAGGGAAACGCTTCCGCCATACAAACTTTTAACACACTTTTTACCCCTTTTGGGGTTGATTTTTCCAAAACGCTAAAATTACTTTTTTTGTATTTTAATAACAAACCTCTACACCAACTTTTGAGTCTCTATCTAAAAAAAAAACTTTCTTCCATACAAACTTTCAACCCCGATTTAACCCCCTTAGAAAATGATTTTTTCAAAACCCTTTCTTATTCGTTACCTTCGTTAAACACCTAACGTAATGTGAAAATTTCAGGATCATACGTTTAGTAGTTTCGGCTGTGCGTTGATCAGTGAGTCAGTCAGTCAGGACTTTTCCTTTTATATGTATAGATGAAGCCTACCGCACATTGATCAGTCAACCAATTTGAACCCTCGGCCACTCTAGAACCATGTCAAAATTCCAAGCAGTAAGAGATTTCTTACAATCTGGGGTCCATTGCATAATCATTTGTAAATTGTAATATTAGCGGAACTCTCTTTCTAATAAAAGGGATTGAAAAGAGACTTCCGCTAATATTACAAGCTACAAGTCATCATGCATTAGGCCTCTGATTTATAGCGTCACTATCTATAAATATAAGTATATAAATATCAAGTGGTGTCCGACTACTTCAATTAATTAGGTTAGCTTTAATTTGAGCTAACAATTTTCCAGTGCATTATTTATTTTAATTAATGACTTAAGCTTCTGTAATCTGGGGGAAGCGAAAGTCTTTAAATGATGGCCACGGACCGTTTTTCGTTTAGACGCGCCAGAAACAGTAACATCATAAGCGTTTTATAAAATCTTTATAGCTTTCCCCGAACTTTGACCTCCATTTGGATTTTTATCTTAATAAACTTGCTAGTCTTTGAAGCTTTTCTTTCATTGTAGGTTTTCCTGGGCGTGGACGGTTAACTTTGTGTCCTCCATTTAGACAGATATCCGAGAACGAAACATTTTTCATTAGCTTTATTAAGTTTCGAGTTCTTTCGAAATTTCTTGAAAAAGTTACCGCTTTGTCGCTAGCCGTTAAGGCGCTAATGCCATAAAGATTGATTAAAAAGGAACCTTATCAACAACCGACAAAGATACCTTTCAATAAAAACGCGCACAAATTGTCGACAAGGATTTACACATACAAACAGGCGTTATACGCATACCTACATATAACTAACAGCGTCATTTTGGATTTGGAATTCTTAACTTCATCACCTGCCAGTCTATTACGGTCGGGTTATTACTATTAGTAGGGGAAGTAGTTGCACAAATGTATGGAGCAGCCTGCACTGTTGTCTCAGGCGACGCCGCTTGTCACGATTGATTGTTAGGTCAAACTAAGCCGATTTAGCCTCCTAGCCACGAGATCAACCTTTGGCTACCCCCCAAAAACAGGGGGGGAAGGGGTCATCTCCCGAGGATCGGTCTATGCTTTATTTCGGCCTAGTTTTAGCTACAGTATCAAGTTTGATATAATTTTCGGATAATTTAGGAACGAGGAATTCATTATTAAAATTAACTTATTACCATTTCATACAAAAAAATTGAAAAAATAAAAAAAAAGTTGAAAGTTAAAAAAAATATACAAAAAGTTTTGCTTATAAAATAAAAATTATACCGAATTTTGCAAATAAAAATTACTAGAATATAGGCCATTTATCATAGACCTTAAAAAATATCACTTAAATAGTAAGTGTAAAGTAAAAATTGGATAAAAAAAATATTTTCCATCGCAACGAAGGCGTAACCGCGCGCAGCGCAGCGCGGTAAGTTTTTAATTACCTCATGAACTATTGCGTTATTTACACAAAATTAAACACTTTTAATAAATATACATAGTACTTTTCTGAATATTACTTCTCTATTTAGCATAAGCCTCCGCATGCGCAAAGCTCCGTACATTTGATTTCGCGTTTTACACAATTGCACCCATCCCATAAGGTAACCAAAAATAATGGGGAAGCCTACAACTCATTAAAAGCGGAAATCATGAGGAGAGCACCTTCAAGGCTTCGGATAACTATTAAAAATAATGGACTGTATTACAAAGGATGATAATTAAGATTGGGCACTCGCGTCACTCTGAAAGAAAGCAGGATAAATAGGAAAAAAGGAGCAACACGCACTAACCTTTACGTCAGCTCAAGGGCAGCTGGAAACGGCGAAAACCACATATGCACTTTCGTCCTGGCCAGGCGTTGACAGTCCTCTCACCAAATTTCACTTCTTTCACGGGCACTAACGCGCGCGCATTAAATATATGTGTCGCAAACTCACAATGTGCATTTTTAAATGCTTTTTCGAATTAATGTCTTCGGAGACGATGTGCACAGTTTGCACTCAATTTTGGAACTCCTGGTTGGAACTACCGGCCAATAGCCATACTTTCCTCGTTAGCAAAGGTCTTTGAATCCGTCTTGAAGGCACTGATATCTCCCCAGCTACAACCTTGCCTATCCGACGCCCAGCATGGCTTTCGGTCGAGACGATCAGTGGAGACCAACCTGTTAACTGCTACTGGCTTTATTTCTGAAAACTTAGACAGAGGAACCCAGGTCGATGTCCTCTATTTTGACTTTAGGAAGGCATTTGATCAGGTCGACAATGACATCCTGCTAAGTAAGTTGTGCAGTATTGGCTTTTCGCCGCGGTTGTTAAAGTTGTTTGCCAGTTACATGTGTGGAAGGCAACAATTCGTAAAACATGGTTGTTTTGTTTCAGCACCTTACTCAACGCAATCCGGAGTAAGTCAAGGATCGATTCTTGGCCCTATGCTTTTTGGAGTCATGATCAATGATCTCGAGTCAGTGCTGAAACATGCTAAGTGTCTTTTGTACGCCGACGACCTAAAGCTCATGCATGGTGTCAAACAAACGGCGGATTGTGAAGCAATGCAGAGGGACATCGACGCGGTTCTGCAATGGAGCTCTGCAAATCAACTTCATTTTAACATCTCCAAATGTTGTGTTATGTCCTACACTCGCTCGCCAAATCCTGTATTGGCACAGTACGTACTGGGATCAGAATCCATAGCTCGTGTAAATACTGTCATAGACCTGGGTGTTGTCTTCGATCCCAGTCTTACTTTCCACGACCATATCAAAGGACTAACTGCTAACTGTTACAAGCGACTTGGGTTCATTATCAGGAATGCACGAGATTTTAACGATCCTAGAGCCATACAAATTCTGTACACCGCCCTTGTCCGAAGCAAGCTTGAAACCGCAAGCATTATTTGGAACCCGGCTGAAAGCACATATGCCCTTCTCTTAGAAAAGGTGCAAAAAACTTTCCTCAGGTTCCTATACAAAATAATATATACTTATTACCCTTTCTTATATCCAACAAAATATTTATTAGGAACGCTAGGTTTTAATTCCCTTTCCGCAAGGCGTAATTCTAAGCTCCTAGTGACAGCATGTGGTATTTTACGTGGGGAGACGGACTGTCCTGAGTTAATAGCACGTGTTGTTAGGCTTGGTATCCCATTTGTGGCCAAAAATCTCCTCAGACCGCGAACTCACAACCTGTTGGCAGTACCAATTACACGCACTGTGGCGCATAAAAACTCGCCAGCTGTGCGAGCTCTAAGAATGCTGAACTCGCTGCTGTCATGGGCGCCCGAAAGTGTTTTTTTTGCAAGTCGATGGGTGTTTGTGTGTCGAATGTGCCTGCGATACTGTGAGATGATGGACGAGAGTTGAATTTGAACAAAAATTTTCTTTTGTAATTTATGTGTTCAATTGTATAGTGCCTTAGTTTCGACTGTAATACCATACAATTTTGTTTAAAATAAATAAAATAAAATAAAAATAAAATAAGGTGAACCTAGTCTTGCATCTGTGTCGTATTAGTTCTGTACAATACATACATTAGATGCTACCACGTATCAGTTTTCACACTTTTCATCCATCCCCAGTTGGACGGACATGGTAAATCTTGACGGGGTATTAGGAGTTGTTCCCACACATGTCCCCCTTGACATGCTGTACCAAGTAAATGCTTTGACAGCGCATCTTTTGCTGGCGGTAAATTTTCTAAAGTCCTGTCTTTTTCGTGAAAATATACTTTCTGTATCTGTTCATCATCATCATAATTTCAGCCTGTAAGCGTCATCACTGTTAACACACATTGGTTGTACACCTTAGTTTTCAGGCACTGGGGATTTTGGACGAGAAGACGTTTTGTAGTTTACCGAACGCTGCCCAGCCGAGTTGGATCCGTCTACTGACCTCTCCCTCAAAATTGGACTTACTTAATCGGACTACTTGTCCCAGGTATATATATTCGTCAACAACTTCAAGAGTAGAGTTTCCAACAGTCAGTGCGGTGGGTGTAACATGGACGTTATACATGACCTTCGTTTTGTCCATATTCATTTTAAGACCCCCTTGTTGAGAAACTCTATTGAGGTCACCGAGCATTTGTTCTAGATCCTCCAGCAACTCAGCCATGACTACTATATCGTCGGCAAATTGGAGGTGTGTGATGTATTCGCCGTTGATGTTGATGCCAAGTCCTAGAGCAGTGGTAAACAGTTTCGGCGATATTATACTCGTATCTCCCTGTCTTATTCCTCTCTTTAGGGGGATTTCCTTCGTGGACTGCTCCTGTACTTGGACTGACATGGTGCCGTTGTTATACAAGCACTTCAGCACTTCGACGTACCGATAGTCAATACGGCATCGCTGGAGGGATCAAAGAACAGCCCATGTTTCGACCGAATCTAAGGCTTTCTTATAGGCCACAAACGCCAAGCATGATGGCCGATTATAGTCTCCGGTCTTCTGCATAATCTGCCGCAGCGTGTGTATGTGTCTATGGTACTATATCCTTTTCGGAAACCGGTTTGTTCGGTAGGCTGGAAGTCATCGAGCCTGCGTTCGAGATGGTTCGTGATGACTCTCGAGAACAGCTTATAGACGTGGCTCAGCAGTGTTATTGGCCTGTAGTTCTTCAGTAAAGTTTTGTCACCTTTTTTGAAGAACACAACCAAAACACCCCTGTTCCACGCCTCAGGCGTTTTACCTTCGAGCAAGGAGGAATTAAATAGCTTCTGAAGGACTTTAAGTACCGGCGTCCCGCCCGCTTTCAGAAGCTCTGTAGTGATTCCATCCTCGCCCGGTGCCTTTTTGTTCTTAAGCTGTTTGAGAGCCATCCTAATCTCGTACAGGCTGCTATCCGGGATATCCTCGGTATAGTTTCGGGTTAGCTTGGCTATGGGCTATGGGGTCCATCGCTGAGCAAACAAGCTCAGAGGGGACCGAGGTATATAGCTATCCATAGAACCTCTCTATTTCCCGTAGCATCTCTGACTTATTCGAAGTTACGCTTCCTCCCTCGATCTTCAGCTTTGTCAGCTGGCTTTGCCCAATAGACACATCTGTTGCGAACACTTTGGAGCCTTGGTTCCGCTCAATGGTCTCCTTAATACGCTGAGTATGTCGTGTCGCAAGGGCTTCATAATCTGTCTATTGAGTTGCCTATATGACTCAGCGTCTTCGGAGGTTTGGAGCGGCATAGAAAGCCGATTAGCCATGAGGTCACGGGTGTGTTCAGATAGTTTTTGAGGTCTATTTTTACGGAAGGTTTTGAAATACTTGGACCCCACCGTATGGACAGTTTCTACTAGCCTGCTGTTAATTTCGTCCACTGATGTACAGCTGTCTAGCAGTTCGAAGCGATTTGACAGTCGAGTTGAAAGCTTTCAAGGTTTTGGATATATGCATTCGACGGTCGGAGTGTGGACTTCATCATACGGAATATTTCCAATTTGACATTGATATTCAATATGCCCCTGACGATTCCGTGATCGCTACCGGTTTTAACCCTGTGGATCACAGTGACATCATTGAATATCTGTTTTTTGGTCATGATGAAGTCAATTTCGTTTTTTGTTACACCGTCGGGACTCATCCAGGTCCATTTCCTGTGCGGCGGCTTCTGGAAGAAGGAATTCATCATAAAGAGTCCTTCCTTCTCCAGAAAGTCGGCCAACCTCTGTCCTCTGGGGTTCCGCTGCCCATATCCAAATTGCCCCACTCTCAACTCATCATCGTCACATGTATCCTGCGATTTAATCATAAATTTTTCACATATTTGTGTAATTTGTATTTATCTTTAACAAATAAAGATTTTTCTTGCTGGCCTCAATCTTCCAGGCAGAAGTCCTTGCCATTAACATATGCGCGGAAATCAATCTGGACAGAAACCTAAGAAACCAACACATCTACATTAACTCGGACAGTCAAGCTGCTCTGCTAGCACTAGAGTCCCTAGAGGTTAACTCTAGACTAGTCCAGAACTGCAAAAATAATCTAAACGCCCTGGCTAACACCAACAAAGTTACACTTAGATGGGTACCAGGACACTCCAACATTGCTGGAAACGAAGCAGCGGACGAACTTGCCAGAAAGGGCGCGGACACGCCCCTCGTTGGCCCGGAACCGTTTTGCGGAGTTACAAAACGAGAGGCATACTCTCTGCTAAACAATCTTGAAAAGATGAGGGCAATCGCAGAGTGGAAATCCGTAAAAGGAAACACACACTCGAAAGCTCTAATATTAGGGTTCAACAACAAAAACACTAAAGAGCTCTTAGGACTCAAGAGGTACAAAGCCTGTGCGGTGGTCAGAATTCTGACTGGGCACTGCAAGTTGAACAAGCACATGTTTCTAATGGGTAAGAAACAAGACGCAGCATGCAGGTTCTGCCAGGAAACAGAGGAAACTGCGATGCACATCCTCTGCTCCTGCGGACCACTAATGCACAAAAGAAGTATCCACCTCGGTAGGCACGAACTGCAACCCTGTGAGATACACAACATTACAGCCCAAAGAATTTGGAACTTTCTGGACTCAACGGGAATCAGTAATGAATTATAAAGGGCTGCCACAATAGATCACAACTGGTCGACGCGGCATCTTCACTAGCCCAAAACAACAATAATAAATAAATAAATAATAAGATTTTTCTTCTTCGGTCCTTTGAACATGCTTTCTTACACGTATTACTATTGTTCAGTTGTTTATTTCAGATCGGCATCTATCACTGGCATTAAAAGATGCAGAAAGTATCTTTTCACAAAAAAGACAGGACTTTAGAAATTTTACCGCCAGCAAAAGATGCGCTGTCACAGCATTTTCTTGGTACAACAGGTCAAAGGCGACATGTGTGGGAACAACTCCTAGTACCCCGTCAATATTTACCATGTCCGTTTAACTGGGGATGGGTGAAAAGTGTGAAAACTGATACGTGGGCACTGGGCACCTTTATGGATTACTTTGCTGGTAGCATCTAATGTATGTATTGTACAGAACTAATACGATGCAGAAGCAGGACTATATAGGTGCACCTTATGGGATGGGTGCAATTGTGTAAAACGCGAAATCAAATGTACGGAGCTTTGCGCATGCGGAGGCTTATGCTAATGAGAGAAGTAATATTCAGAAAAGTACTATGTTTATTCATTAAAAGTATTTAATTTTGTGTAAATAACGCAGTAGTTCATGAGGTAATTAAAAACTTACCGCGCTGCGCTGCGCACGGTTACGCCTTCTTTGCGGTGGAAAATATTTTTTATTATCCAATTTTTACTTTACACTTACTATTTAAGTGATATTTTTTAAGATCTATGATAAATGGCCTATATTCTAGTATTTTTTTATTTGCAAAATTCGGTATAATTTTTATTTTATAAGCAATAATTTTTGTATATTTTTTTTAACTTTCAGATTTTTTTTAATTTTTTCAATTTTTTTGTATGAAATGGTAAAAAGTAAATTTTAAAAATGAATTCCTCGTTCCCAAATTACCCGTAAATGATATCAAATTTGATATTGTAGCTAAAACTAGGTCAAAATAAAGCATAGACCGATCCTCGGGAGATGACACCTTCCCCCCCTTTTTTTGGGGGGTAGCCAAAGGTTCATCTCGTGGCTAGGAGGCTAAATCAGCTTAGTTTGACCTAACAACCAATCGTGCCAAGCGGCGTCGCCTGAGACAAAAGTGCAGGCTCACTGCAACTACTTCCCCTACTATATAGCTGTCACGGTCTAACAAGTATGTAAGTGTGAAAGTGACGCACAGCGTGATAACCGATAAAATGTCAACCATGCTAGCCCTTGTGTGTTTCTATTTCAGTGATCTTCATTTGTTTCACTTCTCACTTAAACGGCCGAACCTATATTTGTATTACAAAGGTATCTATGTATTTATGCAAAATATCTTCTAAAGTGAAACGATTATATATTCACAAGTGTTCGTGTTTACTTAGGTCCAAATGATCCGTCGATCGAGCTGTAAGCGTAGTCTATATGGCTGGACAAACGAAGTTAGCCCTCCATCGCTGCGCATAATTGTATAATGTAGTATCGTTGATCAGTTCCATTAGAATCTGTCAAAACGAAGTCTTGTGAAAATATACAGACGAAGTGACTCTCTCATACTTGCTCATTTAGCTATTTCCCACTAATTTCGCAAAATCCCTTCTGAGTGGCAAACAACGATAGTTGAGTATGTAAGCTTTAATATTCAGTAGTTTTGTCTCTACGCTGAATTTAGTCACGGCAAAAGCATTTATATGCAGACTAAACTAAAAGTAACAAAGTAAGGAAAGTCTTTACGATTTTTTGAGGTTAGCAGAATTATAAATTTACTAAAACGGGGCTTAATCGTGTATAAACTTAGAAAACAAACCTCCGACGTTTCAAGGGCGACATTGTCCCCGTGGTCCCGGAGAAAGACTGGCTGAGGTTGACATCAACATCTTCTAGCTGCGCGGGTTTTACGAACTACCCGCACTTGGTCTTGATTATCAACTTGAACATTTTGCGCACTAGGGATGTGACTCTGTCGACACACTACACTCACGATGTCCGATTTTTGAGCAGGTGATATTCGATTACGCTTACATTTATCAATGACTGGATTCCATGTAGACGAGATTCTAAAACCGTCATCCCGATTGAAATTGGGGTATTTCTTGATTTCAATGGCTTCCCGTACTTTCCTACTATGGAAACGACGATCCGTTGAAAGGATTTTAGGGTTATGCAATTCAATCCAATGGTTTGGTCCAGAATCTAACAAATGTTCGGCAACCGCAGACTTGTGTACCTGGCGATTTCTGACAGCTGCGATATGTTCCTTCACTCTTTCCGCCATGGTACGCTTCGTTTGGCCGATGTAGGAACTACCACAACTGCAATCAATCTTATGTTGTGTTAGTTGTGGTAGTTCCTACATCGGCCAAACGAAGCGTACCATGGCGGAAAGAGTGAAGGAACATATCGCAGCTGTCAGAAATCGCCAGGTACACAAGTCTGCGGTTGCCGAACATTTGTTAGATTCTGGACCAAACCATTGGATTGAATTGCATAACCCTAAAATCCTTTCAACGGATCGTCGTTTCCATAGTAGGAAAGTACGGGAAGCCATTGAAATCAAGAAATACCCCAATTTCAATCGGGATGACGGTTTTAGAATCTCGTCTACATGGAATCCAGTCATTGATAAATGTAAGCGTAATCGAATATCACCTGCTCAAAAATCGGACATCGTGAGTGTAGTGTGTCGACAGAGTCACATCCCTAGTGCGCAAAATGTTCAAGTTGATAATCAAGACCAAGTGCGGGTAGTTCGTAAAACCCGCGCAGCTAGAAGATGTTGATGTCAACCTCAGCCAGTCTTTCTCCGGGACCACGGGGGCAATGTCGCCCTTGAAACGTCGGAGGTTTGTTTTCTAAGTTTATACACGATTAAGCCCCGTTTTAGTAAATTTATAATGTGTGAAAATCGTGAAAGTTTAAATAAGTGTTAGCAGAATGTTTAGTTTATACAAATATGCTAAAAGTAACTGAACTAGCGATTGCGATTTTATCTCGTAAAGCCTAGTATTTACGAGATAAAAGCTTGGAAGCTTGGTTTGGCTCAAGAGTAAAACCACGTTATCTCTTCCAAGCAAAGGAACTGTCAAACTTTGAAGTGTTATTTCAAACTTCTATAAAATGAGGACATTTACTTAACTTTTTCATAGTCTGTGCTATCAATATCTAGGAAACTTGCATAGTCTGACTCTACGCGCGGCGGACAGAATTTATTAGATTCATCTTATGGGCAAGCGATCTGTGTTGATGAAGTATGCAAATAAGTGCAAATTCCCAGTTCAGTGCCACAGACGGGACGTGCCGTGAGTTACGAGTTCGCCGAACCCATTACCCACTACGTGTTCACTCGGACACAGACATATATTTACATATACCTACCACCTTAGGCGAGACTCGAACCCGCGACTCTGGGATACACAAGCACGCCCATCACTGTCTAAAATTAACGTCCGACATCTAATATATTATAATAACTGCTCCCAGCTGTACGTTACATCAATCTTTTAATGACTCGTTTTATGCATGTTTAAATGTATTTTTTTCTACTCCAGCACGTCAATCTGTCAATTAGATGACTGACAGCGATAATAGAAAATTATATATTATAACGTTGTCTATGGTATTCCATAAGAACACTGCTCATATGGATTTTATTGGTTTAAGATATTTATTTCTCAAAAGATTAATACAAATCACTTACTGAGAAAACAATAATTTTGCTTAAATCTAATTAGGAGAGGGTAGCGCGCAAAAACGGCTAACCACTTATAAGTACAAAGGTGCTTGGTAACAAGTGTAAGTAACAATAATACAATGGCACAAATGCAACAATGTAACGATGTGCGTAGAGGCCGGCTAAACCGAGCTAATCTTGTGACCATATAGCTATATGTCTACACGTGGGTTAACTCGACTCGACTAGTTAAGTGAGTTTTTTTTTGTACTATTGGTTGATGAGATTATATAATCTATATTTTACATATTAGTTGATGAATTTACATACTTTGTGGTTGAAAAGCATTTTTGGAAAAGCCTTAAAGAGTTTTTGGAAATTCAATTATTATTATTTGACAATCAAGCTGACGGCCTACCTAAAAGGTGTTGTTTTAGTGCTCTTTTGAAGATTGTCATCGATTTGGCATCTTTGACGTCTTTTGGTAGTTTGTTATAGAATTGAGCTCCTTCGTAAATCACATTCTTTTCAACCGACTTCAATATTTCTAAAGGAGGAGGTTCTCAATTCGTCTGAATTTTTTTTTTTTTTTTTTTTTTTTAATGTATGTTACCTCAGAACTCCGTCATTACTGAACCGATTGAATTTTTTTTTTTGTTTTCTGAAAGTAGATGATTCCAGATTGGTCCCGTTTTTTTCAAAATCGATTTCTGATGATGGGATCCATGAGGAACTGAGGGAACTCCTCAAATTTGAAAGGCACATGCATGCTGATTTGGGTGATTTCTTAAGAAACTCGATCATTTCTTTACGAAAATCATCAATTTGGTGGAGTGGATCTGATAATGGAGACCAGGGATGGCAAAGTGGAACTGCTTGGTAATTCCCAGGGCTATCATCCGATTTAAAAAAATATTTTTTTGTCTGAAAATAGATGGTTCCAGGTTTGTCCCGTTTTTTTCAAAATCAATTTCTGATGATGGGATCCATGAGGAACTGAGGGAACTCCTCAAATTTGAAAGGCACATGCATGATGATTTAGGTAGTTTCTTAAGACACTCGAGCATTTCTTTACGAACATCATCAATTTGGTGGAGTGGACCTGATGATGAAGACCAGGGCTGACAAAGTGGAACTGCTTGGTAATTTCCAGCTCTATCATCCGATTTGAGACATTCATCTTTTCTTTGTAAAGAAATACCTTCAAGATAGTCCTATTTGATTATAGTTCTATTTTGATGATGGAATTCATGAGGGATTGAGAGAACTCCTCAAATTTTAACGGCACATGCATTCTGATTTGAGGGTTTCCTTAAGTAACTAAAACATTGTTTTGGGGGAGCCAACATTTTGATGAAGTGGACCTGATGATGAAGACCAGGGATGGCAAAGTGGGAACTGGTCGATAAACCTAGCTCTACTTGTTATCCTAGTTGTGTCATCATCTTTTTGATTTGATTTCTATTCTGATGATGGAGTTCTTGAAGAATTCAGAGAACTCCTCAAATTTTAACGGCACGTTGATTGTGATTAGAGGGTGTTCATAATTAGCTTAGGCATTTTCTTACTGTGGCCATCATTTTGCTGGAGTGGACCTGATGTTGATAATCAGGGATGGCATATTGAAACTGCTCGATAATTTACAGTCTGTCATCCAATTTAACACATTGTTATTTTGTTTGTTTTATTATACAAGGGAGTTCCGTTTGATTATACTTCACATGTAATGATGGGAGCCCTGGGACATTAAGAAAGCTCCTCAATTTTCAATCGTACACGTGCGGTGTATCGGATATTTGTGAAGTAAACTGGCTAACTCAAACAAATTCAAAATTTCACTTTTACCGGGAACCAAATGAAGTCGGTTTTTTTTTCTTAAAAATTATTTCCATACAAAGTTCTAGGTGGTCGAAGAAGTATGTTACTTGCTTGTCGCGTTAGCCTTTTTTGGACATTCAGATGTCCAAAAAAGGCTCAAAAGATCAGTCTTTTGCTGAATGTTATATGGCTATGTATATCTTTATTTATGATTTTCCTTACTAAAATGCAAGTGTTGTACATATAAGTTTGGTGAATATTTAGTATTCTCGTCTTCCTATACACAGTGTTAGTAGGTGTAAGGCGTTTATGGTTAAATAATACTTTTATTATTTTGTTTTGCGTAATTTGTAAAGGTTTCAAGCTAGTTCTTGAAGCAGATCCCCATACTTCAATTAAATATTCTAAATTAGGCTTAATGAGTGAATTGTAGATGGTGTATCGAACTCTTTTTGGCAGACATCGGACAATCCGTCGCAATACGCCTGTCAGTGATGTGATTTTGGAGCGTAAGGAATCAATATGTGGTTTCCATGAAAGGTTATTGTCTAGAATAAGGCCAAGGTATTTGTCCTGTTTGTACTATTTGTAATGTCACACCATTGACAACAAGGGGCTCACGATTTGGAATTACTTTATTTTTTGCAGCAAATATGATGCATTTTCTTTTTGATTCATTAATTGTTAATAGATTTTGTAGGAACCACATGTTGAGCAGATTTAGGTCATTTTGCGCTTGCTCTATAAGGTTTTCTATCTTTGAACCAAAGTAAAATAAACAGGTATCATCCGCGTATAGAGTTAGATGTGCCTTTAAGCCGATATTATGCATATCGTTTACATAAATCAAAAACAGCAGCGGTCCCAAAATAGATCCCTGTGGAATTCCGTATTTTACATATTTTCATACAATATACCTATAAGCACTGTTGTTTTTTCAACCGACGAAAAAAACGGAGGAGGTTTTCAAGTCAACGAGTATTTTTTTTTTTATGTATGACATATAACTTTTTACTCGGCGGTTTCATTTTTTTGCTAAAAAGTTTTTTTTTATTTCTATAGTGGGCATCTGCCACCTTTCTAGATTTTGTTTTTTTCGCTATTTTAGCTATCGGAGAAAAACTCGACTTGGTCTCGTTTTGTAACGGCGACCCTCAAGTTTTAAGAACCCTTATTATATCACCGTTGCATAAACTACTATTATGTATGGGGTCAAATGGAATCATAACAGATTGAAGTGTGACCGCCCTCAATCCCGCTTTCAAGTTCGTTGAGCGATGATTGTTCAGTCGTATTTGATCGATTTGATTGGTCAGAGCAATACGGACATGGAAATAAACCAATCAAATGCAATAATAATGACACATAATTGTTAGCGCTAGAGTATTCAGGTTTCTAATGAAAGTGTGACGTTTTACTTAACACTCACATTCTCTGCTATCAAATATAAATCTGGGAAACTTAGCATAGACAGACTCTATCGCAACTGCTTATGAACCTAGGTTAACTGTTAATCTGTCATCCGATTTCGTGTAATGATTATCTTGAAGTCACTTTATCTTATTTCTAAGTAAGATAAAGTCGAGTCGTTAGTTTAAGAGCGAGGGTCTTTATTGATACCCTTTGGATCTACTGGGATAATCTGTGTAATTAAATAAACTTTATAACCTAGAGCTTCTACTACTTCCTGAATATCGGGTGGCTACTTACCTAAACCTAGTCCTTCAAAGTCTACTTTTTTCCCTCAACCGCTCCATGCATGAAAAACTTGGGAGTGTCTCTGATTTCGAAACCACACTTACTTAGGTTCGGTTGCATGAACGACAAACGAGGGGCTATATAATTGATCATTCAATAAAATTCTAGACCACAATATGATTAATTGATTACAGACTTGACCCGTGGCCCTGACATTAGATCGATTGAGGCGATTCTCCGAGATAATAATAGCGTTCTTGGTCGCAAGGACGGCGCCAGGACGTCGCCCACGATCTCTAACAAGCCATGAACTAGCCATTTCTCCAACGTGGCTTAAAGGCTCTTTTTACGCCTAATTTTCATTAACGTCATGGCCTTGTCACGCTTGGAAATCTGAATACTGTTAGCGTTTGCGATTTACCAATTTTTTTTAATCAACTGGGTTGAGAAAGGTCCTACGTAGAGTAAGATAGCATTGGAGATTTCTCTGTGTGAGATGTATTGGTCATTTGAAACTATGCAAGCGCAATGTTCAGTGTTACAGGTAAAAGTAGACTTTGATAGCAGACGGTGAAAGTGTTAAGTAAACGTCATAATTTCATAGAAGTTTGACGTGCAAAATTACACTTTAAAGCTTGAGAGTTCATGTGCTTGGAAGATATAACGCGGCTTGACTCTAGCAGGCAACTTTGTTTATTATGCATTTCATTCTGTCGCGTCAGTGCAAGCATGACACATGTTTCACATATTTGACAAGACACGAAAGTAATGACATATTTGACAAGAAAAGGGCTTATCTATCTATACCACGAAAATCGATCGATTGCGGATTTATATCTCGATCTCTGTCACACTTGCATATTAGAGTGACAAAGAGGTTTTCCCGTCATTGCCAATTTTCAATGTTCGTGGTAGGCTTATGCTGTTATGCTGGTGTTGCCACTGTGGTTTGCGTTTCGTTCCACTATATTTAATTTCTAACTTTTCGCACTGTCGTATGGCGCTTCACACTCGTTGTGTGGGAAGTGGCCATTGTGGCACCATCTGTTAGTGTGGTGGCGCACCACCAGAATTGACAGCAGCTGCTGGAGGCAACGCCACAATGTCACATTTTCTCAGCCACATGCTCCCGTTGCTCTTGATGTTGATTATTTGTTAGTTACAGTACTTTCACAGTTGTGACAGTCGTGTTGTTGTAGAATGTACTAGTGGTTTGCCCCGAACGTGAACTCACGACCCCTATATCTCGGCAATCCCGCGATCGATTGGACTCATATTAGAACTAAAAAAATATATTTATCTCATCTAACCTGCCAAATTTTGCGACGATCCGATCAACGATACTCGAGTTATCATCGAACAAACATACAAACATATATACAAACATACATACAAGCGTACGCACAAACATACAAACGACGGAGTATGTAAAATATAAAAAATTTTGGCCCCTTTAATTCAAGATGGCGGCTAGCGCTCCGACTCCCCCAAGGTCGAAAACTTAAATTTTTCATGCCTAGCCTACACTACGAGTATTGTATGGCGAAGGCCCTTTTTTATCCACTAATTGAACTATTATTAATTAAATTAATTTTGTATTAAGCAGAGACGCCTATGACCGGAATTTACAAATTTTATAATTGAAAGATAAATGGAAAAATTCTCCGAATCGAGCGGGATTCCTTTCTTTCTTTCTTTCTGACCGGTGTTCAGAGAGGTCGTGGGTTCAAATCTTGCTCGACGCGGAGAATTTTTCTAATTATCTTTCAATTATAAAATTGTATTATTAATTTGCCTTACTATTGAGTTGAAACTATTAACTACATAACTAAAGGTTTTCTAACAAAAATAACCCAGCAATCGAGCTTTAATTGAGCTTGATAGGCCTACAAATGCAAACTGACTAACCACTGACGTCGATGAATATTTTAATTCTATAAATATTTCAACATTTTTCGCACGTGCACGGTCATATAAACTGGAAAAAAACATCTTTCCAGTGGTCACGGCCTCTATGCAGTTATAATTTATGTTTTCGTATACTTGGGTATATACCAATTATTGTCAACCAATTGGGTAACAATTGGTTGACCAATGTAGAACTGTGTTATAGGTATGTTATAGTAGTGACGCTATAAATCAAATTGTAAGAAATCTCTTACTACTTGTCATTTTGACATGGGTCTAGCTAGAGTGACCTAGGGTTTCAATTGGTTTACCGTTCCTATCGCTAGATTTAAACGAAAGTGGAGACCGCTTTCAATGAAGCCAATCAAAAACTAGGGTTTTTAACACAAAAAAAGCTTTAAAGTACAATGTCCACAGAAACGAGGCAAGCCTAAATCTCTACAACCCACTTATACTAATATGCAAACACCGGATTGACGGGTGCAAATCTGTACTGACATCTGTACATGCGTTGAAGAAAAAGACACAATAATTATTTTTTTGAGGAATAAACTTCTATAATATTTTATCTAATTTTATATACGTTGAACATGTTTGTTTCTCATTTTCAGACTTTAGTCTTTGTCGCCTGGGCGACAATATCCATTTTAGCCTACTAAATGGATACCTGTCCTGTACCTGACAGGTTAATTGTAATAATTGGAGCAAATTCAAATAATTTATACCTAGTGTTGATGAGTTTGTTCGTGCTCTACGATTCAGTTCTGTTTCTTTTCCGGATACCAAATCATTTACCACCATGTTTTGAAGTTGAATGAAAAACTCAGCCATTAGATATGATGGTTACAAATTGCAATTTATCGATGTCGATAAACTTAGTAGACTTTTTTAATCACTAGCACAGGTAGATTTTTCCACTGTTAATCCTGAGTTTGTGATATATGGAGTACGGCCCGTATCAGGCACGGTGCATACCAAAACCAACTCTTATCAGCATCGCGAGTGGCTATTTAATTTCTTTTTTAAATTTACAGTGCGCGATATAGTGAAGACATGTCAGTGTGTTTAAAACAGTGTAGGTAGTGCGTGCATAGTCGACGATGACGTCGCTAAAGCACGGGGTGAACCTGAGCCGGCGGGCGTGCAGAGCGGGGCGTGGGGCGCTCGCCCTGGTCGCCGTCGCACTGCTGGCCACTGCCGACTGCAGTCCTGTTGAAGTGAGTATCTGAACTTTTTTTACGAAATAAGTAAGGGAGTGACATAAAGGATTGCTTATACTTGTGTCGTGTACGCTTAAAAAGAGGCGCCTGCCAAGTTAATGTTATATTTCTGCGTTAACTCAATAAACATTTAATTTTTATTATTTATTTATTATACTTCGGAAATTTCGGACCGTAGCTGTCGTGGTCGGGTGGCCTAGTAGTTAGGGCGTCTGCCGCGATTGCAGGACTATTCGCTGGTTCGATCCCATTGCAGCCCTACTAGTCTATTATGATCAGCTAGTATATGATGGTCGGGTTTTTATCGTTTACCGACGTTGCTGTCACGTTCTAACAAGTATGTATGTGCGAAAGTGACGCATAGCGTGATAAGCGATAAAATGGCAACCATGCTAACCCAACTGGTTTTTATCGACTATCACCATAAGTAAGTAAGTGGGAAAGTGATGCATCGCATGATAGTTTATAAAATGACACTGGCCTTGGTTACTTTTTCTGTTATTGTTATTGTTATTTATTTATTTGTCAGAACATGGTACATTAATTAGGTCTTAAATTAATACATGTCTGAAGTATATGACATCTCGTTCAATTTATAAGAGACGGATGTTAACACGTTGACTCGAGCAACGTGGTTATACGTTAATTTATAGGGGTAACCATATGACACAACGTTTAATCACGTTCAAAATAAAAATCTTATATTTTGCGCAACGGTGTAGAACGTCGGCTGCTCGTATAAAAATGCATTAGTGACGTCAAACCGCCACATCATACTCGTATCAATTAGTATAGGCTTCTACCGCGTCCTGGCATAGATGTTTCTACGGTTCAAACTAGAGGCTTTTTCAATGTGTGCTGACCACTCAAACAAAGGCACAACGTGTATAGACGTTCAGGTCCCACATTGCGTCAATCCTCCTGTACGCGTATTGGTGGAAGTGCGTGTGCGCTGCTGGGCGGCGGGCGACTTTCGATTAATGCTCATATATACCTAAAGGATACCTTTTTCAGGCATAGTACGATTTATCGACCACATACCTACGTATCAAAAAATTTCATTTCTAGCACTTAGTTTTAAAAATTTAAATTACATTGGACTTTCTGGAAAAACCAAACCGACCTATTTGGAATGTCTCTGGCTTTTTTGGAAAAACTATGGAACGACACGTTGGGTGAGATGTCTTCAGAGCCTCCAGATCTATTTTCTGATATTAGGAGAGTATGTAGGTATCAAGATTTCGCTCCAACTAAAGGTAGTGTAGTAAGTCAGATAGCGAAAGTTTAACCGAAAGTCTGAGATGCAAAGGCTGTGAAAACAAATGTGCAAGATGCGCCATTTGCTTTGAAGAGTGGCATAGCCAGATTTAGATGTGTTAGGTATAAAATAATAAGGTACCTGCCAAGTGAGATTGTTTTTTTTACAAAGAAGTTGTTATTTTAAATAGAAAACTCCCGTGAGTATTAGACATATTAATATACTTAGAAAACCGAAACATGTCGAGCTATTTTCGACTTTATAGACGTGAGTAACCCGGTCTAAGTATATTAAGTTGTTATTTTTTTTGTTTAGGTATAAAATGTAAACAACCGTCTAGTACATGCCTAACGTGATTTGCCGTTGTGTCACAAAGTAACTGAAACATATTCCGCCATGTGTATCACATCTCATTGACAATAGTATAGTTGTGTCACAACGTGTCAAGCCGTCAAGCTATTTTCAACCGACTTCAATATTTCAAAAGGAGGAGGTTCTCAATTCGACTGAATTTTTTTTTTTATTTTTTTTTTTTTTTTTTTAATGGATGTTCACTCATAACTCCGTCATTACTGAACCGATTTGAATTTTTTTTTTGTTTTCTAAAAGTAGACGGTTCCTGGTTGGTCCCGTTTTTTTCAAAATCCATTTCTGATGATGGGATCCATGAGGAACTGAGGGAACTCCTCAAATTTGAAAGGCACATGCATGCTGATTTGGGTGATTTCTTAAGAAACTCGAGCATTTCTTTACGAAAATCATCAATTTGGTGGAGTGGACCTGATGATGAAGACCAGGGATGGCAAAGTGGAACTGCTTCGTAATTCTCAGGACTATGATCCGATTTTAAAAAAAAATTTTTTGTCTGTATATAGATGGTTTCAGAATTGTCCCGTTTTTTTCAAAATCAATTTCTGATGATGGGATCCATGAGGATCTGAGGGAACTCCTCAAATTTGAAAGGCACATGCATGATGATTTGGGTAGTTTCTTAAGACACTCGAGCATTTCTTTACGAAAATCATCAATTTGGTGGAGTGGACCTGATGATGAAGACCAGGGATGTCAAAGTGGAACTGCTTGGTAATTCCCAGGACTATCGTCCGATTTTAAAAAATATTTTTTTTTCTGAAAATAGATGGTTCCAGATTTGTTCCGTTTTTTTCAAAATCAATTTCTGATGATGGGATCCATGAGGAACTGAGGGAACTCCTCAAATTTGAAAGGCACATGCATGATGATTTGGGTAGTTTCTTAAGACACTCGAGCATTTCTTTACGAACATCATCAATTTGGTGGAGTGGACCTGATGATGAAGACCAGGGATGGCAAAGTGGAACTGCTTGTTAATTCCCAGCTCTATCATCCGATTTGAGACATTCATCTTTTCTTTGTAAAGAAATACCTTCAAGATAGTCCTATTTGATTATAGTTCTATTTTGATGATGGGCTTCATGAGGGATTGAGAGAACTCCTCAAATTTTAACGGCACATGCATTCTGATTTGAGGGTTTCCTTAAGTAACTAAAACAGTGTTTTGGCGGAGTCAAAATTTTGATGAACTTGATCTGATGATGAAGACCAGGGATCGCAAAGTGGAACTGGTTAATAAACCTAGCTCTACTTATTATCCTAGTTGTGACATTCATCTTTTTGATTTGATTTATATTCTGATGATGGAGTTCTAGAAGAATTCAGAGAACTCTTCAAATTTGAACGGCAGGTTAATTGTGATTAGAGGGTGTTCATAATTAGCTTAGGCATTTTCTTACTGTGGCCATCATTTTGCTGGAGTGGACCTGATGTTGATAATCAGGGATGGCATAATGAATATGCTCGTTAATTTACAGTCTGTCATCCAATTTAACACATTGTTATTTTGTTTGTTTAAAGGTCTACAAGGGAGTTCCGTTTGATTATACTTCAAATGTAATGATGGAAGCCCTAGGACATTAAGAAAGCTCCTCAATTTTCAATCGTACACGTGCGGTGTATTGGATATTTGTGAAGTAAACTGGCTAACTCAAACAAATTCTTAATTTCACTTTTACCGGGAACCAAATGAAGTCGGTTTTTTTTTCTTAAAAATTATGTATGAACAATTCTAGTGTAAAAATAGACAATCCTATGGATCGACCTGCTCGCGGCAACGTGTAGTGTAGTGACGCATTTCGAAAAGCGTCAGGCGGGGCAACGAGCTGTTATGAGCAGCAGATGCTGAGGATACTTGTATGCCTATGCATTTTTTTAAATATAGATAAAGCTACGGACCGTGTTGCTCGGTTGGACATCAAATTATACGGACCACTAACCAAAGTCAGGGTGGTCTGGGACCATCGGGAGCTAGCGACTACTGGCGACTGTATATAATGCATTTAACTGGGATGCGGTGATAAAAACGAGTTTTTCAATAATAAAATTAATAAATATAAATTAAGGAAGATATAAATGCGTAGCTTTTTCAGTGAAGAAAAACATAGTGGGGAAACCTGCAGGTATTGGCGTAGCAATTTATAGTATGTGAAGTCGCCAATCCGATTTTGGGCCAGCCTAGGTAGAACCCCTCGTGTGCATGAGGCACGTGCCTAACACAACAACATATATAGGGTGCAGTACTAGTATATTATCTAAGTAAGAACGAACGATCGAAGAAGTTCAATAAAAGTCGCAACTGCACTAAAGTAGAACCCTCTTTCAGAATATTTATTTTTGTATTCCGATCATTTAGTTTTGAAAATGATGAATAGTAACGCACCATTGTTATCAAAGGCTGTCCAAGCAGAAATCAATTTGTAAGTCCCAGACCCTGACAAAGGTCCGATCTGACGGTCATCACGCATCATTAGTGTTTCCTTCCACGTGGACGACAAGGAAAAAGAAAGGAAAACATTTGATATCGTCCATTTACGTGTAATTCTATGAGGAGAATGTTTTCTAAGTTGTTAATGATGTACGAAGCTAGTGGTTAGCCCCTGGCATTAGTATTTTTGAACGCGCCAGCGAAGCAAGCGAAGGTCTCCGGGTCTACTGGAACAATCTGGAGTTTGTATATTTCTTCGACAACAACTTGGGCACAGTGATCGGATCGTCGTGAAATTTGGCAGGTGGTTAAATGAGATACTTAAATAGTATTTTCAAGTTCGAATATGAACCAAATCGGTGAAGGGGTTGCCGAGATTCCGGTCGACGCAAACTACAAGTTTTAAAGTGTAACAAATAGATACCAACGTAAACTTAAAGATACACAAATATCACTCGTAGCCGGTCATAGTTACCACGACACCTATTAATTACTTAAGGTACCCACCTCCCGTAGATATCTACATACCAAGTCACGGAACCAGGTTAATTGAAATGGCATTTCCTTAATGCTTCGTAGGCGTAATACGTCATATCAGGTACCTGTATAATGAATAGCCGGTCATATACGTTCAAGTATATCCGTCGAATCTGCCAATCGATGTATTTTAATTTTAACCGGCGGATTGTCCGGAAGAGCACTATCCAGTAGGCGTATAACCACGTATAATAACAGATCTAATAATACTACAGATACCCAATCCCATATCCCATAGTAAAGTATAATTTAGCACTGAAATTATAATTACGCATCAAAACTGTAGTGTTTGTATTATTGAGTATGGTTGGGATGATGTAGTCTCGGGTTCACGGGTAGTGGGGCGACGGTCACGTGAGAGCCGTTGGTGAGAGCGGGCGTGTCGTTCCTAGCTACTGGTGACGTAACGAGCCATATACTTGTTCCCCTGGTGTCTGTGAGTACTACAAAAACCTTGACAAAATTTCCTTTTTCAACAAGATATTCTGTCAGTTGTGTATGATTATGTTCTCTGAAATGTGTTACGCAACCCGGCAGTATTAAGAAGTCAACCGCGGAAACACCGGAATTTGGCACCCTTCCGCTCACAAGGACGCTAAGTGGTCTGTTGGAGCACACTCCACAAAGTAATTAAAACTCACATTGTGACGTGACTCTTACTTCACCTACACACACACATTCTTTAGACAGGACACATGCAGCAGCGTCGTCGATTTAGGACGTCACAAATGGTAGGGTTCAGTCGGTGCACTCATTCTCATTATTTCTCGAACCTTTCTGGGAGAATTTATACAAACAAGTCGCTTTCGTACTATTTCGCGTCTGCCAAAAGAATATACAGAAATATCATGTTGCTCAATAAGTGTTGGAACCATCTTCATCGTACAGCGACTTCCATTGGAGTCGGCTGTGATAGATTATTGTGAAGATCAGGTTTACGGATGCTATGTTCCGTTTTCATCGGCTAGGGTACTCATTGTCCATTGTCGATATGGCAGTAATACTAACATTAAGATTCCATTTTTGGGGTCGAAACTCTAGGGTCCATGGGGTCCCAGCGCACGCTTTGTTTATCGCGAAACGTCAGGGAACCGATTTTTGAGGTTCGAACGCTCGAATACAAAAACAAGTGATCGCAAATAATCGCACGTAAAAACTTGTCACAATTATATTCGCATGATACCATAGTTCGTCAAAGTCTTTAGAAATGAACGTTATCTGCAAACAGCATTGTTGCAGATCTATTCATCAGATCTTTACATTTTTAAGTGTCAGTAATCTTGAAGAATTTCAGGGCGAAGTTAAGAACGTTGAACGTCGAAATGCTACCCCCGTATCCCCGTAGATAGAGCCCTCAGCATTTTTAAACAAAGACCTCTATTGGATACCCGGCATTCTATACGCTGCTCTATAAGCCGGATTGCTTAGTATTTGCGCTGGTTATTAATTTTGTTTTTTTTGAGTCAGTCTTTACAAAATAATGAAAATACACACAAAAAATATATAATATCTAATAAATATTCACAGTTTGACAGTTTTTTATGTTTTGGTCTGTAATAGCTCATTGAAAATTCTTCCCCTGACAGACCCTTTTCCTTTTGGATCACTTTACTTTTGTTCTTTTAAACTCTCCAAGATATGTAAATGGCAATGAGGTCGATGAAAAAAAGGCTAGATAATATTAAAAGGTAGTTATAAAATGAACACAGACAATCTTTAATTTACGTAATTATGGCAACAAATCCAAAGTTGACTTATATAAATCGCAATTTGGACGATAAGGCTTTCAAGGGACGTAACAACGACACGTCATTTTAGGAGCAACAATTGTAATAAAGACAAATATTGTACTTCCACGTGTGTTGTTCCCCTCGCGGCTGCCCTCATGTGCCCGCCTCAGATGTTTGAGTTAATTTAGCTTGCTCACACCAACTGAATTAATTTAAAAGCGGCTTAAGATTTAATTAAATTAATTTAAAGTTTATACCAGGTTTTGACCACCTTAGCGGTGGAATTTTTAAAAAATCTGGATCTCTGCGACATTCGAAGGCTAGCGTTTTCACATTATCCTATACGACATCGGATGTAGGTAGGATAGGACAGGGAGTAAAATATGCACTTTTTAGAGTTTATTTACTCATATAACTAATCTATAGTGCTTCAAAGTAAACGTTAACGCAAAAAAGGCAGGCTTGATGCCTTAAGGCACATTTCAACCGACTTCATAATTTCAAAAGGAGGAGGTTCTCAATTCGTGTGAATGTTTTTTTATTATTATTTTTAATGTTTGTTACCTCAGAACTCCGTCATTACTGAACCGATTTGATTTTTTTTTGTTTTCTGAAAGTAGATAGTTCCAGATTGGTCCCGTTTTTATCAAAATCGATTTTTGATCATGGGATCCATGAGGAACTGAGATAACTCCTCAAATTTGAAAGGTACATGCATGATGATTTGGGTAGTTTCTTAAGACACTCGAGCATTTCTTTACGAACATCATCAATTTGGTGGAGTGGACCTGATGATGAATACCAGGAATGGCAAAGTGGCACTGCTAGGTAATTCCCAGCTCTATCATCCGATTTGAGACATTCATCTTTTGTTTTTAAGGAAATACCTTCAAGGTAGTCCTATTTGATTATAGTTCTATTCTGATGAGGGAGCCATGAGATATTAAGGAAGCTCCTCAATTTTCCAAGGTACACGTGTGGTGAATTGGATATTTTTAAAGTAACCTGGCTAACTCAAACTAATTCAAAATTTCACTTTTACCGGGAAGCCAAATGAAGTCGGTTTATTTTCTTAAAAATTATACATATAAGTATACAGGTATGTTGATACACTTGATGTGATACACTGTCTTCATATGTATGTAAAATTTTATTAGCTGGGTTATTCAGAAATTCTTTTCCATTTAGTAGATTGACATTTACATAGTCGTTAAAGAAATAGCAAGCCATTTAGTTATTTGTGTTCCTAGTAAATAATAAATGTTAGTGTCCATTACTGTTGTGTAGGAATGGCAAAGTGCCAATCCCAGTCATATATATATAATTATTACTAACTATAGTTTGGCCTGGATCTCTGTCACTGCGCGTAGACAGAGAGAATGATGCTGGTAAAAAGGAGAAAAATCATTTAATTGCGTTATTTTATTTAGTTAGGGGCAGAGCCTCCATACAGACAGGGCTGAAAGTTTTACCAAGTTAGATATTTTGTATAGTTTTTATAGTCGCTTTTATATGAATATATATATTTGTATTTAGTAAAAGGTACCACTTTGTGGGTTGCTGTTAGAGCGCTAATGTTAAAGATACATTTAGAAATGAACTTTATCAACAAGCGACAAGGTGGTACCTTTTACTGAAAACAAGCAAATATAACCTTGTAAAGGATGACTTACACCAATCCGATCCGATCCGGACCGAGTTTTTATAGATAACGTCATGTGGCCTCCGAGGGCTCCGAGCTATCACGTGATTCTTTCTATATAAACTGACAGATCGTCCCGGATCGGATCGGATTGGTGTGTCATCCTGAACACTATTTTTCTTAAGTCCTTAAGTTGTTTTTTAAAAAGACACGTGTAACACGCTTACACGCGCTAGCATGAGATGGACGTCTCTCCCAGTGTCCCAGTGGACTAGAAAATATAAAATGCTTTCCTGTAGAAACCTTATTTTCTTTGGTTTGCGTTGCAGAAATGGAAACATGGATTTAATTTTTCATTATAAGTGGCCCTCGGTCTGGTTAAAATGTATTTTTCTACTCATCGAACCACAATCATGTACTTTCCTTTATGGAACTTTCGACTCATTTATTATGATTAATTTCTAAAGTAAACTAATAAATGAATAGATAATTGTAGAAATTACTAATCGTCTAGTAAAGAGGTTATAATTATTAGCCAACATTAATCAACGGAAGTAACTTCATAAATTCTTTTCAATCATGTTTAGTATTGTAGAAAAAAGGTTTCAGGCCTATTTCTTGACTTGAGCTCAGCTTTTGATCTGGTAGATCATAATATCTTACTAGGAAAGCTAGAATTTTATGGAATTAGGGGTAGAGCGTTAGCACTTTTCCGATCTTATCTTCAGAATAGAAAACAATTTATCGAAGTAAAATGGACAGATAAGGATAATGAGACTACTCATAGGTCCAAAATGGTTACAGTAACTAGGGGTGTACCACAGGGCTCCATCTTGGGTCCTATCTTTTTCATTATGTTCACCAACGATCTGATTGAATATATGAATAATAAACTCCCAGACAGTCAGCTTGTGGTGTTTGCAGACGACACCAATGCAATAATATCAGCCGATAATATTACAGAATTAAATAATAAAGTAAATAAGGCGCTGGATCTTTTTCATACATGGTTCAGTGCTAATAAATTAAAATTAAATTGCAATAAAACAAATGTATTGCTATTCAAAACAACGTCGAGGAGTAGAGATAACCTTCAAATTGTATCTCAAGGCTCCTACATCCAGCAAGTAGAGTCAGTAAAACTTCTCGGCGTACATATAGATTCTTACCTAAACTGGAAAGATGAACTATCTGCACTAGTAAATTCCATAAGTTCAGCCTGTTACGCGCTTAGAAGTCTAAGAAATGAAATAAAATTGACTCAGCTCATAATGGTATACTATGCACTAGTCGAATCTAAATTACGTTATAGTATCAAGTTCTGGGGAAATAGCTACAAATACAATTGTCAATCAGCTTTTGTTGCCCAGAAAAGGGCTATTAAAATAATTGCTAGAGTACCACAGCAGGCTTCGTGTAAAAATCACTTCTCTGAGTTTGGAATACTTACTGTAGCTGGTCTGTATATTCAAGTTGTACTTTGTGATCTGGTGAAGTCCTTAAACGAGATTGAAACTCCCGAGCAAAGAGAAACTCGTCTAGCCAGTAGAAGAAAGGATCTACCACTTACCTTTAAAACAAACCTGAGGGTTGCACAACATTCGGCAGGTTACCAAGCTATTTTCTTATTTAATAAATTGCCAATAGATTTAAAGTCGCTCACAAGTGCCAACTTGTTTAAAAACAAATTAAAATCATTTTTGCTTACAAAGTGTTTTTATACAGTAGATGAATATTTATTGGATGACGATGAAAGATATTAGTCATACTCGTAATTATGTATTTCGTTTTCGTTTTTGACATTCTATAGTGAAAGTATTAGGATAATTCCTGTTAACGTTCTGCTTATATATATGATTTAATATTGTACGAGTATTATGATATAATGCTTAATTTTTGACGATGAAAGATATTAGTCATACTCGTAATTATGTATTTAGTTTTTTTTGTCAATGTTTTCAATGTATGAAGTGAAAATTTATTTAATGTATAAATTAAATAGGCTAACTTATAGATTTAAGTAGGTTAAAAATTCAAACACAATGTATATTGTTTTATATGGAATAAATTGAAAAATTGAAATTCAATCAGCCCCTCTACGTAGCACATCTGACAAAGTGACTTCTGTCGCCCGCGAGAGACTAAAAAGAAAAAAACTTCTGTTTTTCGAGTAGCGCGGTAAATAGTGCGAGAGGGGCAGATATAGGCATGGAATCGATGTAAGTGCCATCGACTTACAAGTAAGTAAACAGAGCGACTTCACACCGGTAGAACCACTCCGTTCCGGTCTTACCATGGTCTTACGTATCATTTACGAGTACCTACACGTTATTATATTAAGATAAAATAAGCGAATCCAACACTTAAGCATAGACTAGTATAAATACATAGATCTGTACCTATGTACATATGGTTTGATGAAGCAAGAATTTATTTCAAATAACAACAAAATACATAATCTTAAATTAAAATACCATAGATGCTGGCAGCGTTTCCTCGCTGTATTCATTGCAATACTAATACGTTAGGCGAGGAAGCTGCCAGCTCTACGATCGCCGGTAGCGTCCACAAACCTCTTTCAAATATCCTTAAGGCGCTCAAACCCCATGGGTGTTTGATTTGGATATCAATACCAATATTCTAACAGGTCATCTATTATACGTAGGTCCCAGTGAACGCAGATAAAGCATGGAAGCATTATTTCCGCTATATTATGGCGCAACGATAACGCTACCGCGGTAGGCGTATCAACTTATTACAAGAAAAATGTTGCATGTAAAAATTGTTCTTTGTTGTATCGAATCGCCTACTGCCAATGCGTTTCCAATGACGCTATTTATCTTGTAACTTTCAAGTGTCAGCGCTAGGGCTAATGACAGCTAAAAACATTGACGCTGCCCACGGAAGAATAACTAGCGTGGAAGTAGTACGATAACTGTCAAATGAGAACAGTTTGGAGCGATCTATATTTTGGCAGTGGATTTCTCAAATGTCGTAAGTCTAACTTAATTACGTGCCTCTTACGACATTTGTAAAATCCACTATCAAAATATGCGACCAAGTTAAGTTGTAATGCATTGATACCGACTACCAAATAACAACGATGTGTTTAATTTGGCTGCTTGGACCAATTGCATCAAAAGAGATCAGCAAAACTGTTTTCAACCTACGGAATCGGAGAAATAACAAACATATATACATCTCTTTTTGTCACTTCCTTTACTTGGTAAGGAAGTGAAGGACGAGTTTATGACTTTGATGTTTTCAGTTTTGACGGGAGGCTTGACGCTGCCGAATTATGGTGTAGGCTATTTTATAATAGAAAACCGACTGGTATTTTGACGAATTTCATTGGCAGCGTAGCGTACATGCGCATATCGTTTTTGCCTGGCTTTATGTAGACTTTATGTAGATTAAGTTGAAGGTACTCTTCCATGTTTATTTCCATTCACCGGTACGTATAAGTACCTTATTTGTTCTCAGATGGACCAAGGTTGTCTTGTTTCCTACTTCGTTTTCCTCAAAACATAAGTAAACTACATAGCGGGATTGCATTGAGTATTGAATGAGCGATCCAAGGTCTCTGTCCTTGTATTATTTATTCCCATTAGCCGTCTATATCCCTCGATGTCGTCTATGTCATCGATATCCCTGTCGTATACTGAGTGCTTTGCTTCAGGAGGACTGACACAAGCTCCCATTTAGCCGGCCGTATACTTTCAAGCAATCTCCAAGTTCTGGTCCACCAATTGTGTCTCAGTAGCTCAGTTAGGAAAGCAGTGTCGCGAATTCGAGTCTCGCCCGAGGCCATGAGATTTTTCACTTTTCCTTTCTTTCTAAAAATGCTTATTTTGTTGCTAGCATTTTACACAGATTTTATTGTCATACTTGACGAATGATACCTTGCGCTGAGCATCTTCATCGCGTAACGATCTCTCATGCTTCTTGAAGTGATCACGATGCATCGTGATCACTTCAAGAAGCATGAGAGATCGTAACTCATCCATAACATAACAAGTTAAAATTTCAAGATCTGAATATCGTTCTTAATAAGAGTTTCTAGGAATCCCCTGTTTTTCTTTATTTTTAGTTATTGTACACTCACCAGCAATTATATCTTTCTCCATGAAGCCCGCAAAAATATCTGAGACAATCTTATTTGTACAGCCATAAGATTGCGGATCACATATTGCGGCCTTCATAGCGGCAGATAACATTGCAGGTGAGTGTAGTATTGTTCTATTACATTTCTCGTTATACTGGTTTATCAATAGCACATAAATCTCGGTAAGTATTGAGAATTGAAGACCAGAGCTTTCTACTCGTGTGTAAACAGGAAGTTCGCTCGCTTGAGTTAGTTGAGTCCCAAAAACTGCCTATTAGTGTAGTATTTTGTGACGAAGTGTGTATGAAGTTCGTTAATTTTTTTATGTTTTTGATTTGATTGTGTAAATTCTACAAAAACAAACTGCACTCTGGTACTCATACGTACACACTTATTTCTGGGAGAATCTCCTTTTTTAATGTTCCTTGAGACCTTTATGGGCGCGTTCGTTCGTTGAGAAGTTATTTAGGCTACAGTCTCTTCATCAGTTTACTTTGTATTACTATAATATTGCATAGTATATTCTTACGCTACCTTTAAGAAGGTACCGACGTACCGCACGGTAAGATCCCGACTATGTGGAGTAAAGTAAAGCTTAACAAAAGTGATTATAATACAATAATAATATCGGATTTACACAGAATGTAATTCCTAACGGATATTATCGATCATAAAAACTGCTATTTCCATAATTAATTTAAAAAATGTTTTTAATACTTTTATTGTGTTATAAGCCTCACAGTCAGATAATCTCCTCCTTGTCTCTTTCATCCATACAATCCACCCTGATCTTTTAAAAGAAATAAAATAAAACAGGGCCGTGAGCGCGTGCGGCAACGTGGCTTATATATTATAATGTAAGGGTATCAGGTAGATGAATCACAAAATATTTCATGGTCCGCTATTTTTGTCAAACATCCCCTTGGAGCCTGCGCTAACAAGCTTCAATCGTACAACGAAAGTAAGTATTGTAAACGATATGTGTATCATTATTTATCGTAATTGTTCTGCTACGTTGCCAGTCGTAGTCGTAACTCATATGTCGTAGCGATACTCGTAGCAATTTCTTACCAACTTTATGGACTTTAAAATGTTTATGCTTAATTTGTGACATGATGCTTACGTTTTCGTTGTATGTACACACAAGGTAATTATGTCTCTCTGTAAACTAGTTTATTTTTATGATGACATTAACATTAAACAATTCTAATGGGTACTGTTTTAAATAATGCTCCCTTCAAACTTATATAAAGATCATTTGATTACACTCTTGTAGAATCATACAGACATTAATCAACCGACTTCAATATTTCTAAAGAAGGAGGTTCTCAATTCGTCTGTTTTTTTTTATGTTTGTTACCTCAGAACTCCGTCATTACTGAACCGATTTGATTTTTTTTGTTTTCTGAAAGTAGATGGTTCCAGATTGGTCCCGTTTTTATCAAAATCAATTTTTGATCATGGGATCCATGAGGAACTGAGATAACTCCTCAAATTTGAAAGGTACATGCATGATGATTTGGGTAGTTTCTTAAGACACTCGAGCATTTCTTTACGAACATCATCAATTTGGTGGAGTGGACCTGATGATGAAGACCAGGGATGGCAAAGTGGAACTGCTTGGTAATTCCCAGCTCTATCATCCGATCTGAGACATTCATCTTTTCTTTGTAAGGAAATACCTTCAAGCTAGTCCTATGTGATTATAGTTCTATTTTGATGATGGAATTCATGAGGAATTGAGAGAACTCAAATTTTAACGGCACATGCATTCTGATTTGAGGGTTTACTTAAGTAACTTAAACATTGTTTTGGGGGAGCCAACATTTTGATGAAGTGGACCTGATGATGAAGACCAGGGATGGCAAAGTGCAACTGGTCGATAAACCTAGCTCTACTAATTATCCTAGTTGTGACATTTATCTTTTTGATTTGATTTCTATTCTGATGATGGAGTTCTTGAAGAATTCAGAAAACTCCTCAAATTTGAACGGCACGTGCATTGTGATTAGAGGGTGTTCATAATTAGCTTGGGCATTTTGTTACTGTGGCCATCATTTTGCTGGAGTGGACCTGATGTTGATGATCAGGGATGGCATAATGAAACTGCTCGATAATTTCCAGTCTCTCATACAATTTAACACATTGTTATTTTGTTTGCGACCTTAAAGGTCTACAAGGGAGTTCCGTTTGATTTTACTTCAGATGTAATGATGGAAGGGAAGCCCTGAGACATTAAGAAAGCTCCTCAATTTTAAACGTACACGTGCGGTGAATTGGATAATTTGTGAAGTAAACTGGCTAACTCAAACAAATTCAAAATTTCACTTTTACCGGGAACCAAATGAAGTAGTTAGGTTTTTTTCTTAAAAATTTTTCAACAACTCAACCGTTTTTTTGGAATGCTTACCGTCAATCTGTCTGACTATGATTGCCAGACGCGATCGAAACATGTCCCGCCAATTGTTAAGAAAACAATAATTTTCACATTGTTCCGCGCCACACTGGCATTAGTATTCTCAATACAAAATAAAAGGGGGATAAACCAGTATGAAAAGTTACCAACATGTATAGAATCACTTTTCCCCCATCTCACATTCAGCGTCGAGATTAAAAGTTACGCTCGAGATGATCTCTGCCGATTACAGCCTCCCACCCGAATCCAGTGTGCTTACCATGAGTTGCACGAAACGGTATTCGAAACCTGCTTCAATTAGACGTCACTTGTTTTTACTCGAGATTCGCTCGTATTGTTGGTCTCGACTTATATCAGGCCTATGGAAATCTCCGCGCGAACTCGAATCAACTGTCTTTTGTCTTGTGTCTATAACGAACTAAATTCTCATATAATCAACGAACTGCCAACACAACGCACGCGCCATAGTATATGGCGCGCCCGCCAGCGAGCGCCGCCGCCAATTTAATATTTCTAATCGTAGGCCCTAGGTGAGCAGGGCCTAGCGTTCATTGTTTTTTTTCGTAGAGTTCAAAATGAGAGCGAGATGCCACGACAGTGACTTTACACGGGCGGTAGTGAATAGGTACTTTTACGTCAGACTCATGGTAAGGGTACCGGAAAGATGATTCCGGTCGTTACTGCTAGTCATTTAAATGTCGGTTTTACGGCGTACCTTCACGAAGGGTGAATGAATGAATGTATTTTTTTTGATTCTGAGTCGTAATTTTGGTTGCATCGTTTCTGCTGCAATGATTTCATACAAAACACCCCTTTGGTTCTGACGGCGACGCAAAATGAGTTTTCAGCTGCCATATATTATATTGCTTGCTAGAGTCAAACCACGCTATCTCTTCCAAGCAAATGAACTGTCACACTTTAAAGTGTTATTTTAAACGTCAATCTTCTATGAAATTATGATGTATGACGCATAGTCGGACTCTACCCTGCCTCTTACTTTTTATAATTATTAGTTACAATTATATGTAATATTAAGTCAGGTATTGCACTTTGAAATGATAATATAATGCCATACTAAGACGCTCTGAATATTATTAGTCGCATTAACTCGTTGAGATAAACATTTACGCTTTAGGATTTCTGCCGATTTCAGTACTTCCGGTTATAGCCGGAATTTCAACTCATTCCACCAGTCATAGACTGAAATGATTTATTTTGGTTTTACTTTATCTGTAGGGTTAGCATGGTTGCCATTTTATCGCTTATCACGCTATGCGTCACTTTCGCAGTTACATACTTGTTAGAACGTGACAGCAACGTCGGTAAACGATAAAAACCCGACCATCATAGACTAGCTGATCCATAAAGCAAATCGTCACGTCATCCGACTGTGTAATATGACATAGTAAATCACATTTTATAAGCGTATATTGTATTTTTCAATAAAATCGTTATGGCCAACTAGCTGTGCCAGTAGAATACCGCGTAAAATTCACAATTTATATGATTAAGGGCTGACCAACCGTAGAAAATTTCTATTTCGCGTCTGTATGAACACAAACATTGGGAACGGTAAAAAAGCCTCAACGTCGGGTCTTATAACGCGACTCTTTTAAACTTTCGAGCCAATGAGGCCTTATTGTGTGTTTATTCAAACCCACATAAATTATTACAAAAAAATTCTAAGTAAACGAGACTTCACTAATCATTTGTTTCTTGAAATTGCGCGCTGCTATTATGTTAATATAATTTATCAATATTAAACAAACAACATTATATAGACATATTTGCATAGAACATAAACATAAACGAGAGCTTCTAACAAACATCTTCCAAACGATGTGCTTATACATTCATCCATTTCGTTAGGGGCCATTACAACTCGGTCTCGCTCATGAGTCGCTAAACCCGGGGCTTCGTAAAAATACGGATTATGTATTCTTCTAAATATACATTTTCATTTTATACTGTAATATTTACTATGCGACCATACATACATATTCCTATAGAATAAATATTTTCGTTGGGGTATCTTAAAAATAGTAAGGGGGTAAGATAAAGTCGCACGTAATGCTAGAAAAAGATTAAAGATTAAAGGTGACATTTTTACTTATACCCCGTGAGAAAAAACCTTTTCAACTTTCCCCAAATTATCCAAAGTTGTGAAAACAGAAGCTAAGATCTTGCGCGATATGAGAAACATTTAAACTTTAAGGGTCACTGGACCAACCGAAGATAACCAACTTAAGGATGAGTCACACTAGAACGGGACGGGACGGGACTGGACTATCTGTCAATTTCTATATCTCTCTCTCTCTCTCTCTTCAGTCGGTCCCTCATGACTGAGGATCGTGACCATCATGGCATCACTTTATTCTTCACAACTTGCCGCCTTCGGTTTCTGTCGGTGGCCATCCTCACCGTGGTGTAGAAACGGGATGTGGAAGTCTCCTTCAATTGATCGGACCACCTGGTCGGAGATCGGCCTCGCGATCTTTTGCCCTCGACGTTGCCTACTACAATTAGTTTTTCAAGGCTTTTGTCTCCACGCCTGGCAATGTGACCGAAATAGGCGAGTATACGACGATGGCATACAGTGGACAGGCGGTCTTCGATCTTAAGCTGTGATAGTATAGATGCATTGGTGCGTTTAGCTGTCCAGGGTATCCGCAGCATCTTCCGCCAGCATCACATCTCAAATGCATCCACTCTCTGGCTTTCCCTATTCAGAATGGTCCAGGTTTCGACTCCGTAGAGGAAGATTGGGAAGACCAAAGATCTCACCAGGCGCATTTTGGTTTTGTTAGTGATGCCTCGATTCCTCCAAATGTTTTCGAGGCGAGACATTGCGTCTTTTGCTATCAATGTCGCGCTGTCAATTTCTATAGAAAGAAAATAATCACGTGATAGCTCGGAGCCCTTGGAGGTTACGTGACGTTTTATATAAGTGTATGTAAACTGAGAGATGTTGTATTCGCCGCCGAGACCCCTATATTTGCATTTTTAAAATTTTTCCGCCGCCTCTGCAGCCGCGCCGGCCTTGGCTGTAGTTCCGTGAAGATGTGACGGGGCTAGGGTGTCAACACAGGTGGCGTCCCACACCAGCACCCTTCCCATACTCCACGGAACCAACGACATTCCATCAGGTCTCTTGCCATCATCCCTGAGAATGCCCGGAGGCTCAAGAAGAGCTGGCACGTTGATGCTATTTGTTCCGTTCGGCGTCGAGAGTTCGAGACCCTTGGCCCATGGGGTTCGAGCGCCCACGCCCTCTTTAAGGATATTTCAAAGAGGCTTGTAGGCGCTACCGGCGACCGTAGAGCTGGCAGCTTCCTCGCCCAACGCATTAGTATTGCAATACAGCGAGGAAACGCTGCTAGCGTCTATGGTACCATGCCGAGGGGGGAATTTTTAATTTAACTTTTATTTTATTTTAGTATTAAGTGTTTTACTTGTTATTGAAATAAATATATATATATAACTGAGAGATCGGCCCGGCCCGGTTACGTCCCGGCTCGTTCTAGTGTGAGTCATCCTTTATGTGGAGTTGAGCAGATGAAGGGTTTGGCCTCACCACACAATTTAAACACCTTTGTGGCTGGATTGACTCGTCCAAATGTGCTCGTGATGCCGCAAACTGTACAACACATAATCCAGGAATATCCCCTGTTCTGTCTCACCACTGACTTAGCTAAATGGCTGAAAGCCTATGATTTACATTTGTGAGATAATTATTTCATGTAAGTACTTTACGATTATTTGTTGTATTTTTTTAAATAGAGTTAGGCATTTGTTTCATTTGGAATTTGACAGTAATATTTGTTGTGGAGCGGCAGATGATAAAGTCCTTTTCCGAATATGAAATGGATTGAATGAAATGAATGGTACATTTATTTGCGACATCACAGAATACAATATAAAAAAACAAACAAGAAAAACAAGGATTAGAATGTGTTTGGATCACAAAATGTACCCAACTGAGCAGCTTTATAAAATGTCCTTTCAAACTAGCACTACCTAAATTGAACCAAATGATCCCACTATTTTCCAACATGGGCTAGTCTGCCCTCATTACTCGGGTACAGCAGGGTCACTCCCCAAGTCTATTGATCTCAGCCCGATACTTCGCCGCAGTATCTTGACCTTGCTTTGTGCAACCTTGACAGCTATGGGCTTTTGTTCTGTGACATTTCACAAGTGATTGAAGTACCTAGGTAATATGTTGGAAGCTGAAAAATCTATTAATTTGCTTAGGCAGTACTTTCACCCATGAGTGCAGCCATTAGTTAGAACTAGAAATGCACCCGCCAACCTGACGTCAGAATGGCGGGCGTCATTAATTTCTTAAATATCTCTGGAGTTTAAAGAGCACATTGCTCGAATTTTGCCGCACATTCGGCACATTGCTACCACTAACTACTGACGTATACCGCAGCTCTATTTCTTGATGTAAGTACACCCGCCATCCTGACGATCACAAATCTGGAACCTCCTACTTTTAGATCAAAGAAGAGTTTTTAAAATCGGTTCACTAATGACGGAGTTCTGCGGTAACAAACATTGAAAATAACAATAAAAATTATGATAAAAATAATTCACACGTATTGAGAACCTAGTCCTTTTAAAATTATGAAGTCAGTTGAAAAAAGAACCAAAATGGCAACCATTGTTTTCAGTAAAAAAGTGTACGAAATTAAATTTTTCTATAGGTAGTCGACTCTTTACGTCTACATTATTTCTTATATGTCGCCTTTATTACTGACGCAAGTTGTTAGCTATAAAATTAATTCTTATTTAAATCAAACTAAACAGTTCGTTAAACCTTGTTCTTGTTAAAAATATTAAACAAAATAACGACGGTTGCCATTGCCACACAAAATACTTGCTCTCTGGCTGTCAACGGACTATGCTATGCTGGAAGCAATCGTCCCTAGCACTATCGCCTGCCCACATGTCAGTCCCCACGTCCCGTCCCGCCCCGCCCCGTCCCGTCCTAGTGTGAGTCATCCTTCACTCTTATTTACTGTCTATACAAATATAGGTACTACAAGTCTACACACAAATAATCCTATTTAAATCATACAATTTATCGCAGACGCCATTCCCGTGAGTGAGCTTCGCTCAACATTAAATTTGCTAAACGCTCGCTAGGCGTAGTCGTTCTTGAAATATAAATAAGCTTACACTCGGAACAGGTTATGAATTACGCATTTCGTGTTTTTTCCGGACGTTTGTGATTGTTATTGTCGAGATTTAAGAAAACATTTTCTCACCGAAGAAATTATTTTCCATTTGTTTTTATTTCTAACGCTGAGTACGTTACTTAAGGTTGGTATGGATAATTGGACACCGAGCCGGCCGAGTCGGGCCGGGACAATGTGTCAATATCTATTATATCTATCACACAATAATGACAGTGGTTAAAGAATGGCTCACCTAGACCCGGCCGGGGCCGGGCCAAGCCGGGCCGGGACAATGTGTCAAAATCTATAAAAAGCGTCACGTGATCTCTGCGCTATCACGTGACACTTACTACATTTCAACTTTGTATAAACGCTCGCTAGGCGTAGACGTTCTCGAAATTTAAATAAGCTTACACTAGCTCGAAACAGGTTATACATTTCTTGTTTTTCCCGGACGTTTATGATTGCTCTTGCGGAGATTTATGGCATTATTTTATAAACGCACATCTAATAGTTTACCTAAATGATTTTTTGTCCTTATCTGTCAGTTTAGCATTTTACTTTATTAGAAAGGAGAAAACATAATTTAACTAAAACGTCTGTTAACTTTTTTTATGATTCATTAAAGTTCCAAATATGTTTGTATCGCAGAATTCGTAAACTGCTAAAGCCTGGCTTAACTAACAACTAGAGCTCGGTCCCACTAATGACAGTTTGATTGATTGATTTATTTATTTATTTCACGAAAAACATTACATTATAAATTTGCGTTACATGTCAAAATTATACGAATATTTATCATGATCGTCGCAATGAAAATAAGAATAGTAATAATATTAACAAATCATTATATAATTCAGTCTCCCAATAAGGATCGTCATTTTAATAACAGGTAAAAACAAAATAAAAGTATAAGTAAGTATGTAGATACTTACAGATCAAACATAATCAATTAATTCAAATACAAATGTCAATACATGATTTAAAAAAAACAATTAAACAAGTTAGAAATAAAAATAAGCAAATCATATCTCCCAATAAGAATCGTCAACAAGTAAAGAAACAATACATTCAGATTATATCTCCCAATAAGGATTGTCAATATAATAACAACACAGACAATAATCAAAATACAAAAATAAAAACAATAATACATAATCAAAGTTGTAATTCCGTGTACTGTTTTATTGAGTACAATGGATTATTCAATAAAAGGTTTCTCAATTGGCGCCTGAATGTTTCGTCACATGGCTCGTTTTTTAGTTCGGCTGGCAGGTGCTCGAAATAAGTTGGTCCTATGACACGTGGATTCCTTTTTGAAAGTGCCATGCGACGAGGGACTGTTCTAAGGCGCCCCGTTGAGCGTAGCAGTTTTCCAGGGCAGTCTACTCGCGTGGTCATCAAAATGGTGTTCCGGACCTTTGGGAGGCGTACGCGGAGCCGAAGCCAACACGCAGAGCCCCCCCCCCCCCTTTCGACAATTTAATGAAATGTAAGGAGTACACCGAGCGGATGTTGCACCTGCCCGAGCAATGACTATTATTATTTTAACTACCTTAAAAATGTATATAATTAAATTAATAAATGTTTTGTACTGTATATCGGATGTGTTTTGTACGGACCGTTCCGGAATTGGGCATACAAAGCAATCCGGAATTGCAAAGCCTACCTATCCCATGTGTTTGTTAGAAAAGAACAAAAATATTAGAGGTTTGATAAGATGCTTAGATTTTCGATGTCCTTCATCCCGTCCGGCAAGTCGTTGTCATTTTACAATAGTAACCATTAATGCGTTAAACAAACCGATGAAAACTCATATTCTAATTCTAACCTTCATTTGTTTCAGAGTACCACGAAACAGAGTCCGTCCATAACGGTCGATGGCACTTCCACGTACCCCGGCCTCGGGTTCGGCCCCATGGGCCCCGTGGCCCCCCTGCCCGACTCGGGCACGCTGCGGCAGCAGCTGGAGTCCAGCACGGACCTGCCGGCCACCGCCAGCACGAAGAAGGAGAGGACCTTCGTGATAGCGGCGTTTGAGTTCCACAGAGTCGAAACGCCTTTTCTCATCGGCTTGTGGATATTTTTCGCTAGCCTCGCTAAAATAGGTAGGTTTTATTACTACCATGAATTTTTAGTGCTTGGTACAAACCTTTGATAACGAAGCACTTTTATTGTATTACGGGCTGGTTTCCGCAACTCGACGTCTAGCGCCTATTTTGTGTATCAGACTAGTCCAGCCGTTCCAGCTCCTCGAGTAATCCTATCAAATCTTTCTGTTGGACCTCGGGGAGATCACTCGGAGATCCGACATGTTTTGCCCTGCGTGGGGCACTCCGTTGCATTCGAGCACTACGTGGACGGCCGTCTCTTCTGGCTCCATATACCCATGGCATAAAGAACTATCTATAGCTTCATTAATTTACTGCAGAATTAGCTATCAATATTACACATTAAACAACATTTTGCAAACAAAAAACTATTCCAGAGACGCTGTCGCCATCTTGAGTAACAAACGACAATCCCTGGACGTAGAGTATATTTCCCATCCTATTTTGAACTTTACCTTTTTTGACAGGTTTCAAAATCAACTAAATTCTAACATTATTAAGGACAAATTAAGGGCTAAAATAAGTCGACTACTGTTTTTGACTTCTTTACATGACCTTTCCAATTTTAATGTTGCCGGCAGAAATTTCTGCGCATAGGAAGTTCGTCACCTTTAAGCATGTATACTTAACACATAAAAGGGTAAGGCTGAGAGCCTTTGAGGTAATCTCTACCGGGTTAAACGAACCCGGGTAATCGCGTAAGAAAGTTATCCGTCCGTGCCCGCATTTAGACATTCTGAGCCAACTTGAGTTTTGAGTGCCTCTACTACAATATACTGACCAAGTAACTTGGTTATAAGAAACCTACCCATTCTAAATACAATAAAAATATTACTCGATGAAAGTTTTTAATAATCAAAAATTTTTTCGTTATTTTATTGATTTCAAAAAACGCCTTTACCTTACGCTTGTTGATATTAATAAAACTACATTTCTTAATGTACCTACATTGCTTCTTATCTGGCCTGCTACCGCGAACATTGAATATTGAAATATCATTAGACCGTATCTTTCTCTGTAGGTATCGTACTTGCATAAGGCTGGGCCCCATAACAGGAGCAAAATATTTATTCGTAGGTTTTACTCCTCAAACCTAACTTTAGTTCAACAACTTGTAAAAATTATGTACTCTGTAGGTTTTCACTTTTTCATACAAACTATGTGACTGTATAACTATGCTTGTCATAGTACAAAAATGAAAAAAATCGCAGTACATTGCGTCTTCAAACAAACTTTGAAGTATAATACAAATCAAAACACACGTTATATTTAAAAGTCGCTAAACAAACGTTGTTCAGTTTGGGGAGTAGGTACTAAAACCTACAATTTTGCTCCTACTATGGAGCCCAATAAGTACCTAACCAAATTTATTATATTTTAGTAATTTATTCCTATCATCGCAATAGGCTTTCTGAAATAATGTACTTTAACACATTGACTGCTAGCGAGTGCTACGCGCTACGCTCGTAGCCGATTCCGTCGTTCTTCCGCTTTGTAGCGGAAAGCGACCACCCACAGAGAACTGCCCTAGCGGGTTCCCAGCACTCAATGTGATACAATTTCTATGACCGATAATTGAACGCTACATTCGTACATTTATTTGCTACGGACTACGGCGAATCGCTACGAATGACGCGTACAAATATACATAAGTTGAAGTGTCAATTTTGTTGCCGTAGTCGCTACACGCTTCGCCCATAGCCAACCATAGCACTTCACTTTGTAAAAAATATCAACTACGAATAAAGAATCCACCTATCGGGTATCCGGCACTTAATAATTGAACCTAAGAACATTCCAATTCAAAGCACTTGCCATCAGATTTTGCATATTCAAATCGTAAAAATTAAAGAAAGTCAAAGGTCAAGTTCTCACCGAAATGTGAAAAGGTCTTCTAGTTTTTATTAGCCTACAATGAAAACGTTTCAAGTGAAACGGATAAGCATAAAGAATAAAGCTGTAGTCGAGTTTACATTTTTATTGCGGTGGCGGGAGAATCGGAGCGAACGGGCCCATTCACTTTGATTTGTTTCATTTTCTTGTAGCCACTGGTCGGGCATTGATTACTTAGGTTAGGTAGTTAGCGCTCATCCATCACGTGGCTTCGTTCAATATATTAAGTTAGCGATACTTGCACCATACGGGGTTAGCGACGCAACCCGGCGTTAAGTGTTTTTATGTATGTAATTTGACAGCTAAACTCCGGGTTAATGGCTAAACCTGGGTAGCACAAGTGGGCCTTAGTGCTTTAACTAGGTCATGGTTATGTCTTAATCGATCATGTTTTTGAGGATTAAGCACTAATAGGTTCCTACTGCCAAAAACTCATGTTCAAAACATTCATGTCTCACAACAATCGTTCATGTTGGAAAAATAAGAATTTTATCTAGAGTAATAGTATCTCGCGGTCGAGAAAGTCAACTATCATTCATAGTATAATCCGAACATTTAGAAAATATTGAAATTAATAGAAGACAATATTATTTAGAAAATAACACAATAGACAAGTGTGTTTCTCAACCGCGAGATACTGTCGCAACATCTCTCTCACTCTCTCTCACAAGCAGTAAAAATGGCAGTTCGTAAAAGTTTTCATCACTCATCACACTTGATCACACGAAGTGAAACCGAGTTATTAAGACGAATCCTACAGAAACTCAGTTCCCCTTAACAGTAAAATGCGCTGTGCTGAATTAGTCTGCATAACTGGGTAAAGTTTGAATTCAGAACTCTATGCTATGTCTATGTAGACGGAGCCACATTCCGACTACTAATACTCAATATCTAATCAGGGTGCGTAGCCAAGATTCCATTCGCTAACGCTCAGTAGCGTAGCGTAGTTTTCTTTCTCTATCACTCTTCCTTACTAGTGCGGCAAAGACAGTTGTTTCGTTCGCAACTGAATGTTAGCAATTGGCATCTTGGCTACGCACCTGCGTTAGATTTTAAAGGTTTTGATAACGTTTAACAGGAATAAATAAAGGTCCATAGTGTCAATACATATTGACGTGTTTAATTTAACTTAAATTTCTAATCAACTATAAACACAACTATTCAATTTTGTGTAGGTACTTGAAAAGGTACATTTGAGATAGGTAACTTACTCAGGTAAGGAAACTAGGCCAAGTGCCGTTCAAGTATATTGTGCCAAAGAAGAAAGATTGGTACGTTTTTGTGACCCTTCTTATACGGCAAGGAATTGCTTTGCCTCCTGCAAAAGTATTTGTTTAGTAAAGTTGGGATTCTGATTCAAAAACTTATTGGTAGGAATTGTTGATAGGCAGTTTGTAAGAAGATTTAGAAATGAACTATTTACTAGCGTAAACAGAGGTTCTTAATTTTTTCTAAGCTCGCAAAACGGCCGACTAAGGGCCACTTGCGCGAACCAGGGTTAGCCAACTAAAGTCTGACAAGCCAAGGCTGCAGTAGATTTTATTTATTTATTTATATGCCTCCCTATTTTTTGATGCCGAAAAAAAGAGACACACATAATTCATTATTAAAAATTACATAATTAAAAAAAAACTACTGCGGCCTTGGCTAGTCAGACTATACTAATACGAAGTTAGCTGCCCAATTCCATACTAAAAACTCTTCACTCAGGATTAGTTGGCTAACTCTGGTTGATGCGAGTGGCACTAAACGGACGAACGCAACCCTAAAATAAACATACCACCACTAAAATTGTTGTTATAATAATATTTTCGATTACATTAACGCAAAGAAATCTTAAGACTCCACATGCACGAGCGGAAAGAGAGCGGAATAGACTTAATTGCTAGAGCAAACGGAAAATTAAAAGGCGGGCGCGTCAAAGTAAACCGCGTAATCAGATAATTGCTGTTTACAACTAAACTACAATTTGTGTTTTTACGTTTACCAGTTTGAGGGAAATATGTTGAAGTTTTATGTATATCAAGTACCTAGTTGTTATCAATATGGAGATATACATAAATAAATGATAACAATTTGACCACTGTACCCTCTTAACTTTAGCCATAATAAACAACCTAAAACGAGTCGGAAATCGAAGTCCTTTGTTCACGAGTTCTCATTTGGCATTTAAAAGTTAAATCTTGCGAAATTAAATACTTTAGAACGGATTAATCGCGTTTATTAACACCATGACCCTACGTTTCGAGCCCTTTACAGCACTCGTTTTCACAGGGATAAGATGATGACTGAGAGGATGCGAATTCACCCCGTCAATCAAAAAAGTTACTTGTGCAAACTGTCTACATACAAAATATAAAAATAATTAAAAACAAAAACAAAGGTTGGTCTACAATGCCCAGAGGGGCTTATAAAGCTAGTAATACATTGCGTGAAGGGCATTCTATAATTAAAACTAAAATTATAAATTGTAAAAAACCCTGTGAGGTTTAACATACATACAACTTACGAACGCTTCTCTAACTGGCTTATGGGGCAGAAAGAAGCGACAAGAAAACTACCTATCCCATTTTGCCTCTTTTATCCGTTTTCAATCTTTTCAAACAAAGTCCACACTAAGGTCTTCCAGTCCTGTGTCGTGCTTTATCCTTGATGACATGTAATGTTCTAAAGTATTTAATTTCAATGAATAACAATCGCGGTAGCAGAAGACAATATTAAATCTTGCGAGTTTTCGGACCTACCTGCCTGTGACCTACATTCCAGCGAAAATCTAGCGGCTCTTAAAAATGCTCAGTTGCCGCGACCGCTCTTAATAAAAATCTGTTTCGGCAACCAAAATGTTTTCATCTCTCATACTCTAACTTTGCAAACAGCTTTTAAACAGCTTTCCAGTGTTGGAAAATCTCAAATCCGCTACATTTCGTTTGTAGGTATTAAATGAATGAACGCACACATTTGAAAAAAATACCCGCCACGGCTACTACTTACTTTACATTTAATGATTAAAATAAAGTAGTTCGTGCAAAAGTGATATTAAAACTCGAGGGTCACCGTTACATAACGGGACGAAGTTGAGTTTTGTAATAATAGACCCGAGAGTTTTAAGAACCAAGAGCAGTTGCATGCGGTAGTTTTTCTACGACGGCTAAAATAGCGAAAACCGGCCAAGAGCATGTCAGGCCATGCTCAGTCTAGATTTCCGTAGTTTACCGTCCGTCACAATAGGCAACCTTAAAAAGTGTTTTAATAGATACCATGATCAATATGCTTATAATAATTAACAATTCGATGATACTTTTAGTAGAAGATCCGACCCTACATCGACCTTCGCCGAGGTGATTAATGAACAAAACATGTTTTAAATTAAATTTAATGCACTAAAAAATAAATAAAAAGTAGGTTGGCTGAAAAAATCCTGGACAGATGATAGGTTGGCGATTTTTTACCTGGACAGACTACTAGGTTGGCAGGTATAAACAGGTATATTGACGTTAGGTTCTTACACTTTTAATGATTAATAAATAAATTTTACATCAACATGAGCGCTGTTTTATTGCGAACACGTTGATATAGGGTTGGCTGCAAGAATATTGGTCTTAATAGCGGTTGGCGATTTTTTAAAATTTAAATTTTAGCCTAACTGGGAGTGGGAACAGAGCGACAAAGAGGTATACACGGCACGGCAGCTGCGCGCGACGCGACACTCCAACTAAAGTGAGTGCGCATGTGATAGAGAGTGAGAGCGATATATTATACTGAAAAACCTAATTAGATTCCAATATACGTCAAAAAAGTGTTGCCATTAAAATTACATATTTAGTGGATCGGTAAATATTCATATCTGTAAATGATATACGTAGCTATTTACTTTATTTATAATATTAAAGATAACATTTATTTCAATTTCTTAAATAAACAATTTTATTAAAACACCAGTCGCAAAAAAAAACAACAATTATTTTGTTTTACTTGCTTTAAGAGGCCATCAATACGATTTGTACGGAAAAGCAACAAAAGCTGATTTTTGACGTTGTACTACGAAGAAACGGTGAACTGTATGTGAAAGTTGCTAACTATGTTTGATAGCTCATTTCCTAGTATTAAAAATTTCAGCTTCTAATGTAAGTAAAACTCAGTGTTTTAACTTTTACTATACAATTACTGGCAGTTGTTTTCAGAAAAGCGCGCGGAGACAAAAGTTTGACTTCAATCTCTTTTAACACGATACATGAAAACACATGTTTTTTCGGGTTGATATAATATTGTAACATGGTTTTATTTAAACTTTCGGTCCCATATTTCCAATTATTTACACAGATACCCAACTACTTCGATTTTGAATATGCACATTTTTCGATAAAAATACACTGCAAACACAGGGATTCTCGCAGTAATTTTGACAAAATATTGGGATGATTTGTATACAACATTAAAGTTTATTCTTTTAAGCTCATGTTGAAGTCGAAAAATACATATTTTTTTGAATTTCCGTATTATTTTTTTAAATATTCAAATGGTGTATAAATTCCGATGCGCGCGGGCTGAGTCCTCAGTACCGCGCGTGCGCTCGTAGAGGTAGGACCTGTGCTGTTCTCTGTAGACTGTACAATATGTTTGTTTTGTTGCGCTAGGAAGTGCTGGAAGCGTTTGGGAAAGTAAATAGACCGCGACCAACCACTGACGAAAGTATTTTACAGTTTTGATTATATTATAGACCTGTATGAAATAAAAAAATCTAATAATTTTATCGAATGTCATTGTACCGCAACCAACCCTTCTTGATACTTTAACCATCCTTCGTAACCCACGCCCACGAATTACCGGGCTGTCATATACTTTGATGATCTTTGATCCCCAATAAGTACCTCCTTCCAGCCCTTCCTACATTAGAGCCCGCGAATTATGGGGCGTGGGAACAAAGTGTTTCAATTTTTCAACTGACGAGTGAGTAGCAAGAGTTAAGAGGGACAGTATGGAGAAATGTTATTAGGGTGACGGTACCCATTATGAACAATTTAAGCTGACAGACACGAGTAATGGACACTTCATTCTTAATTCAAATATCATCATATGCTTGTCAATTGGTTGACACAAAATAAATGTATGAACCTTATTTCCTCATAATAAAAGTGATTGTTCGTTACTGGTTTCTTGACCATTACTGGTGCCACCACCCTAGTCAGGGATAACCATATTGCTATATGAGCAAAATCCGGAAATAAACCCGCCAAGTGCGTGTCGGACCACGCATAATTGAAGGTTGTGTACCGTTATACGATGAAAATATTGTGCAAGAATAAAGGCATAAGTGCCTTCACATATCAAGGCACTTAACTGTATTTTTGTAATTATAGTTTTTGGCAAAAAAGGCTTAACCAAATTTGTTCAAAATAAAATAATTTTCCTAACTTCCTAAAGTTTTCACATTTTTAGGGTTCGGTACATCAAAGAGAAAAAACGGAACCCTTATAGGATTACTTTGTTGTCCGTCCGCCCGTCTGTCTGTCCAGTCCAGACCGTTTATCTCGGGAACGAGTAAAGGTTGGTGTTAAGTTAAAATTAATACCACATACACAGGTCTGCAGTCTCTTGAAGCTGCAAAAAAACTAAACCTTTACATCAACGCAATCAAAAGATACGGTCATTCCCATACATTTGCAGTGGGAATCAAAATGTATAGGGTACTTCCCGTTAACATAGAATCACGAAATTTGACAACAAGCAAGAACTACTAGCAAAAATACAGGAAAAAATCCGAAAACCGTATAACTGCCGCACACTGAGAGTTCCATGCCACTTTTGTGCGGAGCCCTCGGCGGGCAAGTCCGACTCGCACTTGGCCGGTTTTTTAGACCTCCCGATACTCGATTAACCAAATTTTTGTTCAAGAAGCCTTTAAGTTATTTCTAAGGACCTATCAGATGATGTGCCAGAAGTAGATATTTGACAAAAAAAACTGGAACTCAAAAAAATATAGTGCTTTTAAAAATAAAGTTGATTAAAGTGAGTCAGAAGCATTTTTTACTTATTACCATTTGTTTCTAGCGAAATAACACATCTATCACCCACGCCGTACATTTTGTAAGTATTACCGTTTTACGTCTATAAGTTTTCTTCGGTTTTGCTTTTAACACATAGAAGACAAATGTGTCGTCATGTTCACAAACAAGAAAAGTATTTACTACCGTAAATTTCAAAAATCGACTTAGTTAAGTTTTATTTTTTACTTTCTACCTACTTCCGGAAGAAAAGTTTTTAGGACTTTTGCATATATTATCTATAAATATCCCATTCGAACGTAATTTGAAAATATTAGGCTATTATAATTTAATGTCTGTGAAAACCGTATCTTTCCTGGGTTAGTTTTCAAGATTCGTCGATCGAGTTCTTACGCCCTTGACAGATAGCAACAAGCAATGCCAAGTTTGTTTCCTTTTATTCGAATAAACAGTACAATATTTGTATATTTCGGGTTTTTTTATGTACTTACTCTAACATCCGCATCCGCATCCCTATCCGTGAATGTGTGCCTTTTGATATCCGCATCCGCGGATGTCACAAATCCAGTATCCGTAACATCCCTGTCTAAAATATATCCAAATCACCATCACCCACCAAAATCAATCACCAATACCTATTAGTAAATAGGTATGCTTAGAAATGTACCACTAACAAATTCCTATTCCAAAATAACATCGGATACTATTTAGAGACATTTGACGTTCGAATAAAAATATTTTTAATCTTATGAAGTTATGATGATACAAATTAAATTTTTTAACACTACACCACGTACGCGAAGTAATAGTTGATGTTCGGACGCAAGTATCAATAATGTTTGGTCCGTGCGTCAAGCTAAAGGCCTTGCGAGTTGCGACGGTGCTACATACTATGAAATCTATGAATGAATGCTCGCTCCCGTTCGCACTAACCGCACCTGCTATGCTGTTCGAATAGGATGGCGATATTAAGTTTGTATTCCTGATTGTAGTGTGTGTCCGCACACAGATGCGTGTCGGGCGGCGCGCAACTGGCGGTAATAATATTGAAATGCGAGCGAGCGGATTTTGTTATAGGACTCTTAACCCGCGGCTTCGCCCGCGTACTAAACGTAATTTTAAACCGTCATACAAAAAAGGAGGTTTATTTATTTATTTCACGTCCGCTAAGTTGGATCTAAAAATCGTTCTTGGATTTGAAAATCGTTGCTGTTTTCAAAATCAGCGACCCGATAACGACACCCATATCAAATAAAATAGTCATAACTAAATATTCTTGTTTACCCTTTACAAACTTTGGACCATCATTTTACCCCTACTTTGAAAAATCCTATCTTTGTGCACCCCTTCACCTTATCAGAAACCTACATACCAAATTTGGAATCTCTAAAACCAGAAATAAACATAAAAACGACACCTGTATTGATATTTTGAGATTTCAACCCCATCGCACCCCATAAGGGAAGATCTGATGGTATCTCACGTCCGCCTCGTTGATTGTTGAAATTGTTATTGTTTTCGAAATCAGCGATCCAATAAACCAGAAAAACGATACCCATGTTGCTTTTTTACTATATTATTCCTTTTCCCCCTTTTGGGGGTAGATTTCTCAAAAAGCCTGAAACACGTCTTTACTCATTTATCTTTATAAATACTCCTGTAAAGTTTCGAATAGAATAGTCCAACTAATCATCTTTCCCCATACCAACTTTGCACCCCCATTTCACCCCCTTTAGAGATGAATTTTGAAAACTCCTTTCTTTGTGCACCCCTACGCTTCATAAGAAACCTAAGTGCTTAATTTTGAATCTCTAGAAACAGAAATAAACATATAACGACACCAGTAGTGATATTTTTAGATTTCGACTCCATCGCGTCCCAACAGGGGAGATGGTTTTTCACAATCGCCACGTTGGATTTTAAAATCTACATTTTTCGTAATCAGCGACCCAACAAACCAGAAAAACGATACCCATGTTGTTTGTCGCTCTGTTCCCAGTTAGGCTAAAATTTAAATTAAAAAAAATCACCAACCGCTATTAGGACCAATATTCTTGCAGCCAACCCTATATCAACGTGTTCGCAATAAAACAGCGCTCATGTTGATATAAAATTTATTTATTAATAATTAAAAGTGTAAGAACCTAACGTCAATATACCTGTTTGTACCTGTCAACCTAGTAGTCTGTCCAGGTAAAAAATCGCCAACCTATCATTTGCACATTCTATAGGTTTCATACTTTCTGTTGGTATGAGATTTTTTTATTAATCTTGCCGGTACAATATTTAATTAAAAATCATTTTTTAATTAATAATTTAATATAGCCTGTCCAGGATTTTTTCAGCCAACCTATTTTTTATTTATTTTTTAGTGTATTAAATTTAATTTGAAACATGTTTTGTTCATTAATCACCTCGGCCAAGGTCGATGTAGGGCCGGATCTTAGACTATTTCGATCACACCCGTCCCGACCCCATCAACTCCGGAAAAATCTTAACAGCGCGAAGTAGACCACGGTACAGTGCCATCTCTCGGGAAATTGGGTTATTAATTTATACAAACTAGACGGGTTATGTATGTTGGGTTTTCGGGGGTAACTTTTGATCGCGTGAGTCGATTTGAATTATTCTTTTTTTATTAGAACGTGCGTGTTTACGTGCGGGATGATAAATCAAGTACTCAAGATAAATGTTTGCATATACGGTTAAATTACTAACTTAATTCAGAAATTATTTTGTAATATTTTTCAAAAACCGTTCAACCAATCAAGTTCAAAATAATTTTCCAATATACATCTTATTAAGTTCTACTTTTGTATATATTTTTTTATTTTTTGAACTTATAGTTCTAAAGTTAGAGCCCCCCCCCCCTCTTTGAACTATGTTCAAAAATTTTCGATCAAAAAAGGTTCGATCCCAGCCCTGGGCGCTGGGGGCCTTGGTCACTTTCTCTGTAGTATAACACATCTCTTTCAATTTATAATTTATATATAGTAGTGTGACTACTTAAAAACATGCATCAAAACATTTATTATATTTAATGAATGTTTTTTTTATTTTTTTTTTATTCAAAAGGTGTACATAGTTACATTAATTGGTATAATAACCCGCCAAACTGAGAAACCAGTTTGTTGGCGAGATCGCGCTCATGCTATCTAACAATAGGTAGCTATATGCACCTAGTAATTATTATACTACTAGCTGACCCGGCGTACTTTGTACCGCCTGAAAGTTGATAAATGTAGATAGCTTTAACTTAGTTAGAATTGATTTACGGTATCAAATAAAGTACTTAATTTAAAAAAAAAATTAAATCACAGTCAGTTATTTATTACAATCACTCTCAATCAAATTATCACTAAACCATAATTACTATTTAACACAGTTGTTTATTTCTATCATAGTTATTTATTACAATCAGACTCAATTAAAATAACACTAATCACTATCACTGCCATCGTTATTTCCCTCCTCTTCTCTGTCTTCATAATCTTTATTAAATATTGAATCCTCAAGTTGTTCAATGACTTCATAACTTATCTAAAATAAAATATAATTTAATAATCATAATAATATTGTAAAAAAGTGGAATAAAAATATTAATTTAATTATTATCTTTCCGTATCCAGGACTAAATTCATTATTACTAACAACTTACATCTTCATTAAAAATGTCCTGAGACATTTCTGGTTCTGCTGTATTTTTTACTTTGGGCTCAACTGCCTCCACTGGGACCGGTGACATATGAGATGAGAGGCCTAAACTCAGCAGTGGACGATAAATGGCTGAAGAAGAAGATGGTGATGGTGATTTCCTCTGTATTCTTGCACTGCATACGTTCAATAATTTGCATTTTTTGTTCTCATACCTTATTTCTTCTGATTTGCCTCGCTGTTTCAATGCCGCAACATTCGCAATAATTGAAATTATCTGAAATAATAAAGATGTTTATGAACATTCACCCTAGAATACACATGACAGCAAGAAGTAATAAATAAATTAAACATCTTTGAACAACTTACCTAGGACAATGTTGTCGCATTCTATGCACCGACTGCACAAATGCAGTTCTGTGCGGTCTCTTGCAAAAAAATTTTAATTGCAAAAGTTGCATATTACTGAAAAGTGATTAAACCAATCTGCGTGCGTAGCCAAGATGCCAATCGCTCAGGTTTAATAACGTATCGTAGCTCTCTCTCTATCACTCTTCCTTATTAGTGTGACAATGACAGTTGCGTTTCGTTAGCGACTGAGCGTGAGCGATTGGCATCTTGGCTACGCACCCTGATTATAAAACCAAACAAATTATCTACACACAACTGTAAAATGGTATACTTGAAAGACATACGTCTTGATGTATATTACATACGTTATTCCTAATGATAGATGATAGTATACTTGATGTGCTCTTTTAAAAATGTACAGTAGTTGACTTACAATCTTTTCTCAACGCTCTTCGCTCCATCCATTTGCCACAATTATAGCAGTGTTTTCCAAACGCGAGAAGATTTGGCTATGATAAAAATAATACGTTATTATTTTATGATCCTCATAAAAAATACTATGACTTGTCAATCAATACTTACGATTTTCGGCATTGTACCACGATGAAAACTATAATTATTATTTTGAATTCTTCGTCCATTCGGATTCTGACAGTTCGATTGACACTTAGAGACAGTTTTCACAACATGATAATATTGATAATGTACAACCTGTGATGTTAGATGCCAACTTTAAAATTATGGTACAATTTAGCAAAAAATTATGGTACTTCTTAGACGGTTCATTATTTGTATCTCATACAAACGTCCCAAATTTTCACAGTTCAAAATGATGGTACATGATTTTGGTTTATTTAAATCTGCTGCCGGCGTTAATGTATTGATCTTGAACAGACTCGTCATGTCAATATTGAACAATGGCTGCATGCCTACCACGAACATCGAAAATTGCCATTGACGGGAAAACGTCTTTGTCACTCCAATATGCAAGTGTGATAGAGATGGAGGTACTAATCCGCAATCGTTTGATTTTCGTGGTATAGGCCCTGCATGCCTACCACGAACATCGAAAATTAGCATTGACGGGAAAACCTCTTTGTCTCACCAATATGCAAGTGTGACAGAGATGGAGATACAAATCCGCAATCGTTCGATTTTCATGGTATAGGCCCTGACTATTCAATACGTAAATGTCAATTTTTTTAAAATGTTGGCCGCATTGAACAATGGCGTCAATGGCTGACTATTCAATACGTAATTTGTAAATCGCGATTTCGGTTTTTTTGTGAATTTTTTCCCTTTTTTATGCATATTATGCTATTCGTGGCCAAGACGATCACAACGAACCAAAAATCGTCTAAATCGGTCCAGCCGTTCTCGAGTTAAAGACGCCTGAACTAACACAACTTTCTTTTATTAATATAGATAACACTTTATAACTAATCCTAAAACATAAACAAGAAACAAGCTTTCTACAACTCATGCTTCATTCATTTAATTCATGCTTTACAATTGTACAGTATGGTGTGGCGCCATCTCTCGCTTCTAGTTGAAAATAATCTATAAAGATTGTTTTAGAAGGACAGCACTAGACGAGACGTAAGTCTGAGCCGAAAAATGGCGGAACGCACCTTAAGCGTTTTAAAAATAAGAAAGGATTGCATATACTTGGGAAATTTCGGACTCTGGTCCCCGTGGTTGGGTGGCCATGTGCCTTTCAAATTTGAGGAGTTCCCTTTTTTGAGGAGTGCGTAAATTCTCACGGTAATGTACACGTGTGGGGAGGACCCCTTTAATCGTACACCGAAACGAAATGATGTACATGAAAAAAACCAAAACATGCATATACAATTTTACTAGACATGTTTCCAAAAACATACAACATCGACATTTTACATTGGCACTTACGAAAATGACTGCTTTTTAAACCAAAAGCTGGACAATTCCTTAGACAACTGCCGACGACGAATAGTGAACTTGACTTTACATTGGCACTTACAAAAATGGCTGTTTTTTAAACCAAAAGCTGGACAATTCTTTAGACAACTGCCGACGACGAATAGTGAACTTATTCTTACATTTACCTTTGTGGCCACTTCGCTTAGGCTTGACGGGAACCAAGTAACCCCCTTCACCGTTACGCAACATACAAAAAGCTACAGTGTTGGACCCTAGATGAGTCTTAGAAGATCGCTTGCGACGTAAATCGCGTTGCGACGAAATGGACTCCACTACAGAGGAAGATAGCGACTGAGTCGCTGATAACGTGTCGTCGGAAATTTTTATTTTCGATTTTCCATCTGTTACCAAAGTCTTGCATGTAAATGCTTTGGGATTTGTATATATATTGTCTAATCGTTTACTTCCAGGATCAAAGGAAGCACTAGAAGTATAGCATACCCGTGTTTGGAAGTATGACGTATGGGGTGTGAAGGAGGTGTTCTTAAATTGGCATCCCACGTCTCTAATGTATATAACACTTCCGTCAGCCGCATCCTCTTTTACCACACCCTTGGATTCATGTTTTGGATAATCGTATTGACAAGATTTAGTTGCTATGGCACATTGTTTGATATTTAACGGTGGAACTTGGCAAGATAAATGAGTTTGATTCACATAATATGCTCGAGGCTCAATTACGGTTGGTTTTGGCGATAACACATGTGATTGTAGGCGATAACACATTTTATATTGGCTTGCAGGGATATATTTCAATCCATTAACGTGGGAATTTTCTAATTTTCCTTCGTTATCAACATAATTTTTCGTAATTTCGTCATACTGCAGGTTTCTACAAAATGGAATGCATAAGGGCAGATTAACACATCGAGGGCGGTGACAGCAAGGTGGAATGCTCTCACAATTTGCTTTCAAGACATTGTTTCTTTGACATGAAGGGACTACAGTGCACGGTGGATAATGCCGGCAAGCTTTCGTCATCTTAATAAAGCGAGGCGTCGTTTTCTTTGGTATATTCTGTTTTATACTAGATGCGTTGAAATTTACTTTGGGTAGTATTTGACAAAGCGGAACCATTTCGCAGCCATGTGGGCATTCGGTTGAAATTTCAACCTTTGGAAGTACTCTTTCTTTTGACGCCAAACAGGTAAACGCCGTATCGGAACGACGTATCGTAAACGGTTTCTGTTGCACTCCTGTACTAGCTTCATCATCTGTGCTACCAGCTAATTCTATATGCTCATGACAATTGGGACACTTGAGAGCCCGTACTTTTTTGGGTTTCACTTTAGTTTTATTTGTTAAAACTCTCACTAGCCTAACTCCACTTTTGGGAGGACTTGGTAACTGACTATGACTAATTTTTGGTACATCGTATGCATCTAAAATGATAATACAGGATTCATTTTTTGGAAAATTATGTCCAATTTTTTCGGCTAGTCCATCGCTGCTATCTCGTGTAAGTTTGTCCTCCGTCTCCAAATAAGATTTATTTCTGGTCGACATGTTTGTGACTATTTCTTGTCTGTAATTTGATGATATTTTCTGCTTATCTGTTGACTTGCTTATATTTGCCTCAGTAGCTGTATTTGTGTCTTTACAAAAACAACTAAGGCCCTCTAAATTGCTTGGACAGGGATTCTTATTGCCTTTTTCTCGGTCTTTTTTGTTTCTTTTACGATCTTCATATTTGGCATTTTTAGCATTTTCAGCCTGATATGTGAGATAATTTTCAACCTTGGTTACTTGATTATCATCTACATCAGGAGGGCCATGTGGATTACTACTACTCTCAGAGTCTTTAACACTATCTTTTAAGCATATTACTGAAGAAAGTATGCATTCACGGAAAAAAACACTATTTACCTTCTTTAAACTGCCTTCTTCGTTGTCTTGTTTATTGAATTGGGGTTTGATATTGGTAGTACATTCCTGAACAATGTGAATAGGTGCAGAGGGTGCTCTTGGCCATTCGTCTCCTTTTCTATTAAGTGCCCTGAATATGTTAAAAGTTGATAAAGCTTCTTCTCTAACACAACCGTAAGATTTTCTTTTGGTGATACTATCCAAATCATAAAACAAAATACTTCCAGAAGCCGCCACCACACACGACTCACTAGTACTTTGTTTATTAAGTGTATAGAAGCGTTCGTAAGTGACAAATTCTTCTTCGGCGTTCTTTACCATTCTTGATTTCTATTGAGTATTGGGCACTTCAGAATTTATACACTGCTGGTATTTATGTCGGACCTCCCGATTAGCTTTGCAGGTAGACTTTTCTACCTAGGTGAACTCTTTAAAAATATCTTGAATCTAAATGTTCATTAAACACTTTGAAATTTATAATTTAACAAGATTTTATTTAAATCAGAACATTAGTGTCAGTGTTTAAATTTTCATTATTCTCATTTAATTTTAAATATTTTATATTGTTTTATATGTTTTTATTTAGTCTTCTTGACATTTCTTGACAAAAAGATAACTTAGTTCATTTTCGTTTGCAGGTTTATAATAGTAGGTTAGTATTTTTCGTTGGAGTTTGTGTAACCTTAAAACCTAAAAACTGTAACATGACGCAAATGAGGCGATTGTTCTCAATTGTTCTATGATCTGTGTGTCAATCACAGGTGTCAATGTCAACCCATCGTAAACAATAAATATCTCCCACTTTATTGTGTTCATAATAATAAAATGCACAGCTCACTAACCTTCTGCGGTATAAGGCAGTGCAAAATACTTATTATTATAGGTAAATCACTATTACAAGCAAACATTTTAATATTTTCTCCACAAAAACTGATATTTCTGTTTCATTGTTACAGGTTTCCACATGGCGCCAAAACTATCCAGGATGTTCCCCGAATCCTGCCTTCTTATCTTCGTGGGGGTCCTCATCGGTGCCTTGCTGCTCAGTACACATAGCGTCCACGTCCAGCCACTGACTCCTGACACCTTCTTTCTCTACATGTTGCCTCCCATTATCCTGGATGCTGGATACTTCATGCCCAACAGACTGTTCTTTGACCATCTTGGAACTATTCTGCTGTTCGCGGTTGTGGGGACGGTGTTCAATACGTTGACTATCGGTAAGACCTTAAAGCTTGGTGGATGGAGATCTTCGGTAGCTAGACTAACTAGCAACGATAGAGTGTGTACCGAGTGATTTGTTTCTAGCTTAAGAATGTGTAATTACACCTACACAATCAAAATACTGTGCCAATCAAAGAGATGGGCATATTCATTGTTAATCATAAGTTGTTCACAATAGGTATATATGCGTAGGTATATACCTATATTTTGAATGCAATAAAGTTAATAATTAACGCTACTCGCTGATCCTCGCTGGTCGGGCCCAGTCTTAAGACTGTGTCAACTTTTATTATCCTCCCGTAAAACCTGCAAAATGAAGCGCTCTATCGTTAAAGTAAACTTGGGCCCATGAAGGAGTTTACGATTAGGGCGACGAGAGCAGTAAATTTATGGCTCCCGGGTACACTTGAACTGGATCTAATTGACTTTCTCGTTTTTTGATTTTCCGTACACGAGAGCCTTCAAAAATGTTTTATATAGCCTAATGCAGCATACTTATATGCAATCGCCCTTGCAACTTCAATGTTGTAAGTGTTGTGACAAATAACAGAAATATTCGCCCGAAAATAATAATTAAAATATCCGACGCCTGTTCGAGGCCTCGAAAGCTCAATTTGCAGAGCGATCTGACCCGTATTCAGAGACCTTTTGCCAACTAGTTTGGCTATATGAGGCTCACTGTGTCAAGAGAATAAAGAAATGTAGATCTCTTATCCGTTAATATTTGCTAATCACTAATACAAGAGTTCTTTATAAATCTGAGTAAAACACGTTTCATTTTTCGCAGGTGCCTCGCTCTGGGCGTGCGGACAGACGGGCATGTTCGGCTGCACAACACCGCTCCTAGATATGTTCCTGTTTAGTGCACTAATATCTGCAGTGGACCCTGTGGCTGTGCTTGCGGTTTTTGAGGAGATCCACGTGGACGAAGTCCTTTATATTGTGGTGTTCGGGGAGTCACTTCTGAACGACGCAGTCACCGTCGTGCTGTACCACATGTTTGAAGCATACACGTAAGAATATTTATCCCTTACTAGATTTTTAGTGAGCTAGTGCTGTGGACATGTGTGAGCGTACTGCCAGGTTTTGTAGAAATACACATGGACGAATTCCTTCTATGTCAACTCCATGCTCTAGATATTACATGTTTACTACCAGCTAGTTTAAGCCCCTCATTCACGGCAGTCCGCCGGCACTCCGGCATGGCTGGATGTAGCGGACACACGGTGTGCAAGTGGCCCAGCCTGGCAGTCCAATTCGCACTTATTCGTTGAAAGATGCGCAGCGCTGCGTTGTAGCGCATACACTGTACTCGAATTAAAAAAATGCCGCCATTACTTATGTCATTTTTAATAATGAATAATTAATATTTTTTGCATTTCCGCATTTCTCAATTGCTTATTACCGTAATTTAGTGCAATTCGGACTGCAAAGAGGTGGGCGGAGCTAGCAGGATGTTGCCGTACGGCACGCATCCGGCAACGACATTCACGATGCTATATTACGTGCCGGAGGTGCCGGCGGACTGCCGTGAATGAGGGGCTTTACCTTAACAAAACTTCCGGCTTGCCAGCGGGTATCCTGTGCACATTTTTAAAGCATTATGATGGCAATATGTAACCAAATATATACTCCTATACTTTCAATATTGACATCTGACACCCGAGTCGAGAAACTCAAATAGAAACAACCGATATATAACATCAAGGCGGTGACGCAAATTGGTTTCATTTCATTTATTTAAACATAATATAAGCATTACAGTTAATTACCAATTCGCTTACATATTATTATTACCTCTACATTGTCATTTATATTACACATTACACATAGTCAGTTAAGTCATGTCAAGATTATTTACATTACAGTCACACATAATACCTTCCTTAAAAATAAATTTCAAGTTTAATAATTAATAGAAAAAAATAACATTAAGCATAAATTACATAATAATTAATCAAAACTGTTCAGTTTTGATTAATTATAATTATTATAATTAATTATACAGTATAAATATATTAAATAAAACTCTCTACGTTTAACAGTACCTACAGAATTACCATTCAGTCTTACATTAACCTTTAATGTACTCATTAAGAAACAATAATAGCTTCCTGCCAAATACACCAACACTGTCTGCAAAAACGTCAATATGAGGGGCATCAACGGACATGGTGTTGAGTAGCGAAAGTGCCCGAGCAGTAGGCGCGTTTTCGGCTCCTCGCGTGCGCGCGGGGCGGCCCGCGAACAAGCGGCGCGGGTGCCGCGCCGGCAGCGCGCTCAGGCCCGGGGGGCAGGGACGCCACACTGGCACGAACAACCCAAGTCTCTCCAGTACACTGGGATTGTTTACTGTGTTATTAATAACACCATAATAGTGCATTAACAATAACAGTTTGCGCCTTAAATCCAGCGTATAAAGCCCTACCATCCCCAGGACAAATAGCGACGGATACAACAGAGGATAGTATCCGTATTGCCTCTTATACAGGTAACGAGCAAACCGCCTTTGGACTCTCTCTATCATTAGCCTGTATTTTTCCTCGGCTGGGTCCCAAGCTACAGCTGCGAACTCCAATTTACTCCGCACATAGGCATTGTATAACAATACCGCAACCCTGACGGTCTTAAACTGCCCCGCAACTCTCATTATAAAACCGAGTATTTTTGTGGCTGCCTTACACATCTGTGTGATATGTGAGCGAAAGCTTAGTTCTGCGTCCAATTTAAGTCCCAAGTCCGACATATCATCAACTCTCCCCAGAATGGCGCTCTGAAGATGATATACCGCATACATAGGAGAGCGAGATCTGGTAAAAGTCATGACTTTACACTTTGCTGCGTTAAACTGCAGCTTGTTAGCATCACTCCATGCTACAACCGCGTTAATATCATCCTGTAACCTGGCACAATCATCCCGTTGACTAATCTGCAGGAAAAGCTTGAGATCGTCGGCGAACAAGAGACATCTAGAACCCCTACTGACTTTCGGCAGATCGTTGATCATGAGTAAAAATAGAGTTGGCCCCAGCGTGCTACCCTGACTCACCCCCGACCTAGTGTAATATGGCTCGGAATGACAACCGGACACTGTTACGTACTGGCTGCGGCCGCGCAGATAGTCCGCGAAAAATCGTAGCAGCCTAGGTACGAATCCAAACATAGCTAACTTGCACAACAGTGTGTCGTTGTCTACCAAATCAAAAGCTTTTTTAAAATCAAAATAGGCCGCATCAACTTGCGAGCGCTGATCCATGGCTGTAGTCACATAATCCACAAAGCAGATGTGATTAGTTGCGGTTGATCTACCAGCCCTAAATCCATGTTGAGCGTCATCAAGCTGATGGGCCACCTGATACTTGATTTTGCAGTTGATCATTGTTTCAAAAACTTTTCCAAACACAGACAGCACAGCTACGGGCCTAAAATTGCTTACATCGGAACTGCCACCGCCCTTGGGAACTGGTGTCACTCTAGTCACTTTCCAGCACGGTGGGTAGGTAGAGTGACGCAAGGCCATATTGTATATGTGTAGAAGTGGTTGTTCAAAAACACCTATACAATCTCGAACCAAGAAGACAGGAATGCCATCCGGACCCGCGGCTGACCGTTCCTTGAGAGCTCGAATCGCACGGCGCAGCTCTCGCTCATCGGTTTAGGTTCTTGATCTCTGTAGTGCAAATAAATTACATCTATCAAAGTCGGACCTTCGGGAGGGTAAATGAATATTGGCAACGTAGTACCTTGATCTCCGTGGTGTTACGACTTACGGCACTAAACTAGAGACGTCATAATTGAATTTGAATAGAAAGTATATGTTCAAGTTTTAAAGGCATATTCTACGAGTAGCAGTCAGGGGTTTGTCACGAGTCAATAAAATATCACCCAGTGACATCATAATATATACTTAAAATAAGACATACTATTCATAGTCATTGACATTAAAGTAATATGTTTTGTGCAGTCACCGGTAATAATACTTTGCGCTGCGAAGGCCGCAGCCCGCATATGTGGCAAGCTCTTATGGCTCTGCAAATAAGATTGTGTCAGATATTTTTGCGCACTTCGTTGAGTATAATACCATCGCCGCCGGTGACTATACCACCTAATTATATGTTCTTGATTCCAGTAAATTTCTTTCACGGTTGTTAAGAAGGTTCATTTCTAGGCATTAGCGCCTTCTCGGCAACCGACAACCGACAAAGCATTTAACAAAAAACAACCATTAGGTATACTTATCGATATATTTCATCAATCATTTATTTTCAAAATGAACGCCACTAGTCAACGTAGTCATTTACAGTTATAAACAATTTTTAAGATAGGTATATCTTTTTTTACAGCGAGATGGGCCCATCCCGGCTGGTCTACACCGACCTGCTAGCAGGCTTCGCTTCATTCCTTGTGGTAGCAGTTGGTGGAACATGCATTGGCGTAGTGTGGGGCTTTGCCACCGGCCTCGTGACGAGGTTCACCCACGAAGTCAGGGTCATCGAGCCCATCTTCATCTTCGTTATGGCGTATCTGGCGTATCTTAACGCTGAGATGTTCCATATGAGTGGGATTTTGGCGTGAGTATCTGATTTATTGAATTGTTATAGATTACGTAGATATTTACGTAATTATTGGTTCCAATTATCTTGGCTGCAAAAGCTGGAAAAAGCAGCTTAAGATCGTTACAATGTTTCCGAAAGTCTAATCTAACCTAACTCTTGCTGATCATTTGATTTTTGTAATGACCAAAGCGTCTGACCATTTAATTAATTTCCTGATCATAATGTACGATGCAAAGTGAATGATAACATGATGTAGGTACTTATGTGTTATTGTTAGTCATAAACAGAAAGATGATAGTCCTATATATATGACAAAACTGACTTTCTATAATTTTATTTACTTGATAGAATCATGTTGAGCAAGGTTTTCTCTTTAAAAAAATCGTTTACCATGCATCCGATGTTAAAGGAGTCCACTACACGGGGCTTTATTTCTAATACAAAAGCCTTATCAACACCGTTATTGAAAATATGTAGGTCATGTATTTTCCTCTCAATGTTTGCTGCATTTTATCCCAGTACAGCCAACGATCTCTTTGTATTCCCATCGCTTCTCCGAGCGAAAGAGAATCTAATTATTTGGCTGCAAAGTGTAGCTAGAGCTCTTTTATCTTTGCGTTGATCGTCATCAGAACGAACGATCGAATTTTGAATATGAAAATTTTGGTTTTGAAGTTCGCACCGCCCGCAGTATAACCCGCGGTATAACCGAAACCCAGTATTCACGGACCCGCTTGTAGTCCTGTGAGAGCATGTCCTAGGTATCTGACTCTGACAAAGAGAGGTGGACGCCTATCAACATTAATTCGATATTAACTCACTGGTACATAGCGGTTTCATGCTTTTGCAGAACTATATAGTAGATTTTATATCAACAGCTTAAGGAAACCCATTTTACCTGAAGCTACAATATAGTAGTCGATGATAAAATGGGTATTTATGCCTGAGGTATACACTCTGTTTTTTACTTCGATTGTAAGGAAAATATTATTTATTTAGAAATAGAAATAGAAATAGAAAATTATTTATTGTCACGAACACAAGAATACAAAAAATAGGAAAGAAAAACAAGCACACATTCTTCTTAAATATTAAAGACTAAACAACACAACTATGTGACAAAAGGACTGCTGTATTTCGCTTTAAATCGGTCGGCCGTGGGTCCGGACGAGCGCCAGCCGCCTGCGATTTTACTTTATGCTCTAGAACATCCATTTTATATCGCCTAGCCTCGACTTGAAGTCGAACTTTTCGAGCAAGAGAAGTGAAATAGTACATTTCGATGCTAGTGCGGAAAGTATGTCATTACTTCACGAGTCCCGAGGTATCTTGCCACGAGCCGTAGGCGAGTGGCAATACTCGGGACAAGTGAAAAATGACATATCCGCACGTGAATCGAACGGCGTTTTTCAATACAAATGCGAAAAAAAAAAAATACATAAGGACGAATTAAAAAAAAATTATTACTTATGTAGGAACTTTAGGCACTGTAGGTTGGAGAGAAGATAAAGTCCGATGGTTGTCTGCTGATTGAATGAATTTATTTACAGAATGTTCCTACTTATATATACAATTAACAATTAATAATAATTATGGTGCGAAAGAGATATTTACAATAAAAACGAGACAGCGCTACTGGGGCGCGAGACGTAAGCGCGGGTGCGCGGGGGAGGCGAGCGCGCGCATGCGCGGGAGCGGTCGCTCGCGCATCTATAAAATAAACGCGCGCCAAAATTCCGTCCGCCGTAGGGTTAGGCGCTCCCGGTAGGACCCCGCCGCCTTCAGCGGCCGCAGCTCCCACTCCGGCGCCCTCAGCGCCCTGGTCTAGGGACCCCCGCTACAGGGGTGCTCCCGCCGTTCAAGCAGGCCGGCCTGCTCAAGCTCCCCTCTCAGGGCCCATATCGGACCTCGGAAGCCTCCTCCAACATCCAGAGTGGAGGAAGCATTACGATAACTATATGGCGTCCATTAGCGCTCGCTATTTCGCTCATTTTTCGGGCCTTCACGTCGCTTCTCACCAGTATGAATAGTACGACCCTCAAGCTTAAACCAAGTTCGCTGACCATTGGCGTGTATAACGCCAATGGTATAAGCCGAATGAAGGATGAGATTACACTCTTTCTTCGCGATCATTCCGTCGATGTTTTTCTAGTGCAGGAAACCTTTTATAAACCGTTTATGAAAAGTTTCCGAATCCCTGGTTATGAGCAGGTTAGAAACGATAGGCTCGAAAATAGGGATAAAGGGGGCACCCTCATATTCTACAAACGTAGCTTACATTGCATAAGTCTCGATCCCCCCCGACTGACAAATATGGAAGCGTCGGTCTGCCGCATATCGATGGATGGTCATCCCCCGATATCGATTGCGTCAACCTACCTTCCACCCCAACGTGACATCATACATTCTGACTTGATTAGTTTAGCGTCCTTAGGCCCCTCGGTCATCGTCGCCGGAGACCTGAATAGTAAACACGTCGAATGGGGATGCGTCGCCGGGAACCCCAACGGAACTAAGCTCAATCACCTTTTGAACGAAGGCCTCCCCTTCGATCTCCTCGTTCCCTTAGAACCAACTCACTACCCGTTTAACGTAAATCACCGACCCGACATACTCGACATAGTACTCCTAAAGAACGTAGGATTAACCCTGCGTTCTATAGAAGTATTAGACAAACTTACATCCGACCACAGGCCAGTCCTTGTGAGACTAGGACCTCACCCCAGTCACGCGGCCCCTACCAGGACACTTGTGGACTGGGAAAAGGTACGCGAAAGTCTCCTAAAGACAGACTCCCCCCTACTTAGAGACATCCCTGACAATATTACCACAACTCAACAGACTGACCAAGCGATCGACTCATTTACCAGTTACCTCAACGCTGTAAAAAGCGAATGCTCAAGGGAGGTGTCGGCCGAGGTAAACCAACGCCGCCCCCTGCCAAGGGAATTGAGAGAGCTGTTAACTAAGAAAAATCGCTTCATCAAAACTTGCTCAAACTTCCCTTCCCCCGAAAACCGGCAAATCCTGAGGGCCTTGAATATCGAGACCAAACAGAGAATTGCAGAGTTTCGGGAGAACGATTTCAGGCAACTGATGGGGGAGATAGGGCCTAGTCACCACGCATACTGGAAACTAGCTCGATCTCTCAAATCGGACGGCCATTGGTCAATTCCCCCCTTGGATCGCCCGGATCACCCGACACCCGCGCTCGAGGACAGTGAGAAAGCTGAATGCCTAGCCAGTAGTTTAGAATCCCAATGTTCGCCTAGCCTCCTGCCTGCCGATGAAGCCCATGTCGAGAGGGTAAATTCAGAGGTGGAAAGGAGATCGCGTCTCCCCGTAACTTCACCCTTAGTACCGGTGTCGGTTAAGGAAGTCAGTGATAGGGTTAGGGCACTCCGCGTAAAGAAGTCACCAGGTGCGGACGGCATATCAAACCGCATGCTGAGGCTTCTACCCGCTCATCTCATCCTCATTCTGGTTGGCATCTTCAATGCCGCCCTGGCCAATAGTCACTTTCCAGCCGCGTGGAAACGTGCAACGGTCATCGGGATCGCGAAGCCGGGAAAACCCCGGTGTTCGCCCGCCTCGTATAGGCCCATCAGCTTACTTAGCTCGCTTGCGAAGCTATATGAGCGCATCATCCTCACCCGAATTCTCAGTTTCACGACTGAAAATTCAATTCTTACTGACGAGCAGTTCGGCTTTAGATCCGGACACTCGAGCGTCCACCAGGTGCACCGCCTCACGGAGCACATAACCTTCGGGTTCTCGCGATTTAAGGGGTTAAAGACTGGTGCGATCTTTCTTGACGTTGCAAAAGCCTTCGACAAGGTCTGGCATAACGGTTTGGTATACAAACTATATCAAATCGGAATGCCGGACAGACTCGTACTCATAATACGAGATTTCCTTACGGACAGAAGCTTTTGCTACCGAATTGAGGGAACGTTATCAGACCCACACCCTATCAGGGCCGGAGTCCCGCAAGGCTCCGTCCTCTCTCCTACGCTCTATTCGTTGTTCACGAACGACTTACCTAGGCACCCGCGTGTCGAACTAGGGTTGTTCGCGGACGACACCGCGCTCTATACGACGCACACTCGCTACGACCTTATTCGGAAATACCTCCAGGATGCAATCTTTGACCTAGGCCAATGGTTTCGTCTTTGGCGTATTGAAGTGAATCCGGATAAGAGCGCAGCGATAATATTCCACCCAACAGACAATATGCCGTTGGACTCGAGGGTGGAACCGGTTCGGCTTTTCGACCAACGCATCCTGTGGGTCAATGAGGTGAAATACCTCGGCGTTACTCTCGATCGTAGACTGACTTTCCTTAGCCACATCCGTAGGGTACGAAGAAATGCGAGCTTCGTACTAGGTAGGCTTGGGGGGATGATCAACAGGTTTAGTAAGATGTCACTTAGAAATAAGCTGACGCTTTACAAGACGTGTGTTCGTCCCATAATGAGTTACTCAAGTGTGGTATTTTCCCACATGAGTAAGGCACGTCTTAAGCCGCTTCAGGTCGTACAGAATCGTTTCCTCCGTAGGGCGACTGGTGCCCCGTGGTACCAGACGAACCTCAGTCTGCACCGCGACATGAAGCTTAACTCCATGTACGGTTTCTTTAAGCAAACTGCTCGGCGTTACTTTGATAACGCCTCCCATCATAGGAATCCACTAGTCAGGAATGCTGCCAATTATTTGCCAACTCCTCCACCACCTCCGGAACTTCTTGCTCACGATTCACTGATTAGGGGTCGCTCAGTCCGGCGACCTAGGCACACACTCACGGACCCGGACGACGAGATCGCAGCCGACTTCGAAAGAAGGCGCGCTGCGATATCGTCGCCCGACGCGCCGCGTACACACCAGCGTCCCCGCCGGCGGGGTCGCCCACCCCGCGACACAGACACATTCAGTCCGTTATCGACCCGGTACCGCCGCGTACCGGATAGCATCAATCCGACCGCGATCGGACCTAGCTGAGTTTCTTGCTGGAATCTTCTCGGCTAGGTTAGGGGTAGCGAACCAGCAATAAAACTCCCAGTAGCTAGTTTTCTTACACACACCTCAGATTTGGTTGGACTCGGTCCAACCGATCTCTCTGGAGCGCAAACTCAGAAGGAGTATTCCAGAGTAGTAAATATCGTGTGATGTCGTGGAAGGGTCCTGGATTTTCCCCAGGCTACCATCCCACTTCACAGTCCGTACGCTCCAAAGCTCAGTGCATGGAGCCCCTGCCAGGTTCAAAAAAAAAAAAAAAAAAAAAAAAAAAAAAAAAAAAAAAAAAAAAAAAAAAAAAAAAATTCCGTCCTTTCGCCGTACGTCCGCCGTGGAGTAAACAACGTGTCGCTGCTGCGCCGTGTCGTCCGTCCTCGATCCGCTGCGTCTGGCTGCTGCTGTGTTGAAGACGAAGATCGCTGCAACGACGATGATGCTGCACTTCACGTTGATAAAACTGTCCTTGTCAGGACAATCAAAACTGCCCTTTTAAGTGGCAACGCACACGTCACATCGAACAATCAATACGAGTATCTCCGTTTCTTGTGGATACACGTGAATCAATCACCATCCGTGTTTCTTGTGCTATATGCGCGTGAGTCGGTCAATCTGGTAATAAATAATAAACGATGATGATGTGCGTGATTTGATGTACACCTACAGGTTCCCCCTCAAGCGAAGCGTACCGGCAGGCGAATGGTGCGGCCTCGACTGGTTGTCTTCAAGCCTGAAGGTTTTGTTGCGTCGGGTTCCGTTTGTTGTTTCAGGATTCCTTTCTGTTGTTGGTTGTTGTTTTTGTTGTCTTCCGGATCTTGTTGATGTTGTGTAGGTGTTGAAGTTGGTTGCGAAGTTTGGCTCGATGTACTTGTAGTTGTAGAACTGGTAGGTATATTATTATTTTGTTCGTTGTCGGTGTCGTCGGCGATGATGTAGGCCGGTTTTAGGCGGTCGATCGAAATATTTATCTGTCGATTAGGTAGTTGTAGGGTGAAAACTTTGTCTGTGCGTTTCAGTACTCGGTAGGGTCCGTCGTATGGTGCTTGTAACGGCTTTTTTACGGCGTCGACTCGTACGAATACTTGCTCGCAGGTTTGAAGGTCACGATGCACGAAGATAGGTTTGTTGTTGCTATGCGGAGTGATCGGCGTCGGCGTTAGGTTTCGTATCGTTGCTCGTAGTTGTTCGACGAAATCGGAGTCCATTGTGACGTCATCGCGCGTAGGTGTAATAAAGTCACCGGGTAGTCTTACGTTGCAGCCGTAAGTGAGTAGGGCGGCGCTTACACCGGTGTCCGTTCTTAGCGCGGCTCGAATTCCGAGAAGTACGCTAGGTATTGTGTCGATCCATGACTTCTCTGATTGTAGTCTGGCCTTGAGTGCATTCTTTAAATATTTGTGCCAACGTTCAAGGATTCCATTCGATTTTGGGTGATAAGGCGTTGAACGGGTTTTTTCGATGCCGAGTAAGCGTGTGAGTGACGCAAATACTCGACTCTCGAATTGACGTCCTTGGTCCGTGGTGATGGTAGCAGGGCATCCGAATCGGGAAATCCAAGCTTCGTACAGGGCTTTAGCGACGTCTTCGGCGGTGATTTCGCACAGTGGTACGGCTTCGGGCCATCTCGTTGCTCGATCGATTATTGTAAGTAGGTATCGATGTCCGGTGGCGGCGGTGGGAAGAGGTCCTACTATATCGGCGTGTATGTGCTCGAATCTTTGCGTTGGCGGGAAACTTGCATTTTGACTTTCGGTGTGTCGTTGAATCTTCGCACGTTGGCAATGTATGCATACTTTTGCCCATTTGCCTACGTCGGCATTTAGACCGGGCCAAAAGTAGCGTTGAGCGACGAGTTTTCGTGACGTTTTGATTCCGGGATGACTGACGTTATGTACTGCGTTGAATGCGGCACGGCGATGCTCTTCGGGTACGTAAGGTCGTAAGTGCGGGGTTGAGGTTTCGCAGTATAGTTTAACGGTCGTTCCGGGTATTGTAACTTGCTTCATAGATAAGTTATCTTGCTGTGCGAGTGTTTGAATAATGTTGCTATCTCGCTCTTGCGCTTCCGCTAGTAGTTTGTAGTCGATCGGAGAGGGACAGGCGATGGCTTCGATGCGAGATAGAGCGTCGGCGGCAGCGTTTTGATTTCCGGGAACGTGTCGTATATCGGTTGTGAATTCACTGATATACAACAGCTGACGGGTGCGGCGCGGTGATTCGTTGTTTGTACTTGTTTTCGTAAATGCAAACGTAAGCGGTTTGTGGTCGGTGAATATCATAAGTTCTCTTCCTTCGAACATTTTTCTGAAGTGTTTCGCGCTGAGGTAGATAGCCAGTAATTCTCGATCGAAAGTGCTGTAGCGAGTTTGAGCGTCGGAGAACTTCTTGGAAAAATAGCCAAGCGGTTGCCAGGCGTTGTTGATGAATTGGTTGAGTGACGCTCCTGCGGCCTTGTCGCTTGCGTCACTGAATATCGCTAGCGGTGCCTCGTGCGAAGGGTGCGCGAGCAAAGCGGCGTTTTGTATGCTCACTTTGCACGCGTTAAATGCTTCTTCGGCTTCGTTGTTCCATGCGATTTCGGTCTTGTCGCGCTTTTTCGCGTTGTGTAGGTACTTGCATAGCGGGGCTTGTATTTGCGCGGCGTATTTGATGTTTTCGCGGTAAAAATTCAGCATTCCGAGAAATCTTCGTAGTTCGTCGATATTCTTCGGTTTGGGATAGTCGATGATTGCTTGTACTTTTTCGGTAGGCGGTCGTATTCCGTCTTTGCTAACTTCGTAGCCTAGGAACTTGACTAACGGCTGGCCAAATACGCATTTCGACGGGTTGATTGTAATGCCGTAGTCGTCTAGACGTTGCAGCACGTCGCGTAGATGCTTCTCGTGCGTTGCTTCGTCGGGTGATGCTACAAGTAAGTCGTCGACGAATGGGAATACGAAGTCTAGGTCGCGTAGTACTTCGTGGATAAATCGCTGGAACGTTTGTCCGCAGTTTTTGAGTCCGGGACACATTCGTGGAAATTCGAATAAGCCAAATGGAGTTATAATGGCTGTCTTCTCTACGTCTTGCTCTGCGACTGGAAGTTGTTGATATGCGCGATTGAGGTCCAAAGTGGAGAAAATTTGTTTTCCGGCGAGTTGGTAGGTGAAATCGCGTATTCGTGGGATTGGGTATCTGTCCGGCTTCGTTATCGCGTTGAGTCGTCTGTAGTCTCCACACACGCGTAATTCGCCGTTTTTCTTCGGTACGACGTGAAGAGGTGATGCCCAAGGGCTCTTGCTTGGCCTGCACAAGCCTTGTTGCATCATGTTGGCGAATTCTTTCTTCACGAGTTCGTAGCGGTGCGGTGCGATCGGACGAGGTCTGCAGTGGAGTGGAGGTCCGGTCGTTTCGATGAAGTGCTCGACGTTGTGTTTCGGGCTGAGCTTCATGGATGTTAGACGAGTTGTTCCTGGGTAGTCGGCAAGGATGTTGTGGTAAGATTGCTTCACATCTATACTGCGAACGGTAGGTATGTTCGACGTACATAGTTGTGCGTTCGTGTACAGCAGAGTCTTGCCGTCGATCAATCTTCTATTGCGAATGTCCACGAGGAGATTGTGGAAAGCGAGGAAATCTGCACCCAGGATCGGTTTGGAAACTGCAGCGATGATGAAAGTCCATCGAAATGGCCGGCGTAGATTCAAGTCCAGCTCTAGGGATTTTTCGCCGTAGGTCGCGATTATGGTGTTATTGGCGGCGTAGAGCTGGAATGGCAGAGGTTGCGCCTTCATGCCAGGAGTTTTTGGCAGGACCGAGATGTTAGCTCCGGTGTCGACGAGAAATACGAGCTTGGTGGTTCGGTCGCGTATGAAGAGGCGGTGTGATGTTTGTGTAACGCCGGTTTCCGCCGCTGCCAACGTTACATCTAGTTTTCCGATGACATTGAGGGAATTGGCTTGAAGTTGCACGGCGGTGAACATTTCTGGGCGTCCATACCGAAGCGTCGGTGATAATGGCAGTATGGTCGCGGCGAGCGAGCTTGAGCTGGTGAGTTGGCACGGCTGCGATCTTGCGACTGTGAGCGGTTTCGGTCACGTGGTTGGAATCGGCGGTACCCGCGGCTGTGGCGAGGGCTGTAGTTTTCACGCGGTCTTGACCTTAGTTCGGCGACTTCCAGCGACAGTTTTCGGATCTCGCCGATGAGGAAATGAGTGTCGAGGGCTGGTTGCGACAGTGCGGATGTTGAAGTCATCTGCGGCGTCGGTGAGGGTAGCAAAGGTATGGTGGCTGGGGACGCGATCGCGGCGATGTGGTGGGCTGATGAAGTGGGCGTGTGCTCGACCATTTTATCGGCGAGCAGGGCTAGGTCCTCCAGCGTCGTCTTGATTTGGAAGGCTTCGCTGACGGTGAGCACGGAGCGAACGTGTGGCGGTAAATGATCGAGCCACATCATCTGGATGGTGCTGTCCGGGAACTTCTCTTTGTTGAGCGTCTTCATGCGCCGTAGGAGTTGAGACGGCTTCTGGTCGCCTAGCTCGATTTGTGACAGGAGCTTTTTGGTCTGCGCGCTGTTGCTTTCTTCGTACACGGAGATGAGTCTGTTCTTGATCGCAGTGTAGTAGTTCTCTTCTGGCGGCGAGTATATAAGATCGCTGATGTTCTGGATATCAGCTTTGTCGAGTTGGGCGATGACCATCTGGGCTAGCTGGGCTTGACTCCGCTTGAGCTCGGCAGTGGCTGCTTCGAAACTGCAGAACCACAGGACGGGCTGGTCGCGCCAAAACGGTGGAACACGCAGCGACAAGGAAATGGCGGCAACGTCGTGTGCGACAGCTGATGTGACGGTGTTGGCTGGCGTCTGGGACACTTGCGAGGCTCCTTCCTGGGTTATGGCGTTCTCGTCCATTTTTGGCGGCATCTTCCAGTATTTCTTCTCTTTTTGATCACGTCGGGGTCACCACTGTAGGAACTTTAGGCACTGTAGGTTGGAGAGAAGATAAAGTCCGATGGTTGTCTGCTGATTGAATGAATTTATTTACAGAATGTTCCTACTTATATATACAATTAACAATTAATAATAATTATGGTGCGAAAGAGATATTTACAATAAAAACGAGACAGCGCTACTGGGGCGCGAGACGTAAGCGCGGGTGCGCGGGGGAGGCGAGCGCGCGCATGCGCGGGAGCGGTCGCTCGCGCATCTATAAAATAAACGCGCGCCAAAATTCCGTCCTTTCGCCGTACGTCCGCCGTGGAGTAAACAACGTGTCGCTGCTGCGCCGTGTCGTCCGTCCTCGATCCGCTGCGTCTGGCTGCTGCTGTGTTGAAGACGAAGATCGCTGCAACGACGATGATGCTGCACTTCACGTTGATAAAACTGTCCTTGTCAGGACAATCAAAACTGCCCTTTTAAGTGGCAACGCACACGTCACATCGAACAATCAATACGAGTATCTCCGTTTCTTGTGGATACACGTGAATCAATCACCATCCGTGTTTCTTGTGCTATATGCGCGTGAGTCGGTCAATCTGGTAATAAATAATAAACGATGATGATGTGCGTGATTTGATGTACACCTACACTTATTTCCGTGACACGATTGTAATACAGTTGATATATTAAGAACATCTTCAAAATGTTTATCTTATCTTCTTTACTTTCTCATTTTCAATCTCATAATAATTATTTCTCATAAACAAAATAATAAATCGCATGTGACAAATCGTATCGTCATGTCTTAGAGGCCCTTCGAACATGTTTACCTGATTGAAAAACGCCTCTACTTTGACTGACGTTTCGTAGGCTCTGTTCCGTTTCATACACACAGATTTATAAGAACTATTTTCAATGTTAATATTTTTAATGAATGATCATTAGTATGATGAAGAAGTAATTATTGAAATATGAAATATCAATATCTTTAATATTATTGCGTTAATAGTAGGTATTTAGTTTTATTACGGCTCGGTAAAGTTAACGAACAATAATACTCTTCGGTAAGCAGTCATGAATTGGAACACAACTAAATTTAAAAAGATTGGAAAAGTAAAAAGCACTAGTTCGCAAAAACAAACTTTGCGCACGCAAAACAGCCAAAATAAGGCCACTTTTTGAGCAACTGTATTGAAAAGTAATTTTATAGTTAAGCCACGATGATTCGAAATTCGAAATTCTTGTAGGTATCTCAATCCCTGTGTCATGCAGCAATAGAAATTGAGATATAGCTATTCTCGCGTTACGAGATACTGCCTCCCACTCTTTCTAGCTGCAAACAAACGCTTGGAATTACACCTCAATGCACGAGTGCAAATAGGAAATGGGTAGATGGGGACTGAACAGTTTTAATCGCTTTAACTGGCTCAGATGGCGATTGCTGCAGGAAATAGCAATGGACATAACTAAATGTACGTATAGAGTTGAGCTTGCGTCTATTAATAAACTAAGAAAATAGAATGTTGTTAGTTAGCTTGTGGCTAGTATACAGAGTGGCCTCCAATGTTCTGGAGATCCTTGGTCAGCCAGCGTTTTAGACCTTAACCCCAGACAGCTGATAACGTATTGAAATCTATATAAAGTTCTTATAAAGAAATTACAAAGAACCAGTAACTTCGAGATTTTCTATATCGTTATACATTTCGTTGACTCGTAATGTATTACTGTTCTGCATAAATTAATTTTAGTGATTACTAAATAGAATACCCGGCATAATAAATATTTAAATATAGTGTGATAAACGTACACTACGACGATAAATGCACATTTAAGTTACTTTCGTTATTATTATAACAATCACTGACAACATTTTTGTTGAAACAATTCAAATTATTTCATTAAATATTTATATTTGATAAGCTGAAGACCCGGGTTAGCGTTCGATGGAATTGGTCTTTTTCTTTAGTATATGACATCTATTTCCAATTTATATCTTTGACAAATTCATATCTTTTCCAGGATAACATTTTGTGGTATAACAATGAAGAATTACGTAGAAGGTAACATATCGCACAAATCACACACCACTATAAAGTACACCATGAAGATGCTATCTTCGTCGTCAGAGACCATCATCTTCATGTTCCTTGGGGTGGCTACGGTGAACAATAACCACGATTGGAACACGTGGTTTGTGCTGCTCACTATCCTGTTTTGCTCAGTGTTTCGGATTATAGGTGAGAAATTACATTTTACAATATTTAAGTCTCTCGCGCGCTGTAGCTGTCTCTCTCTCTTGTCGTTCCCTCATGATAGCCATGAGCTATGATAGTTCTTTCTCTCACTAGAGAGTAACAATATACAGGGTGACTCAAAAGACGTGAGCAGGATTAACCTTGCGGTTTCAGTGAATGATAAGCTATTATTTCATACTAGACTTAACGAATATAACATTAAATTAAATAATTAAAATCTCCTTACTATGAGGTAATTAATAGTTAAGTATCAATTAACATGTGTAAATTGATACTTAACTAATTAATGTAGTTAGGAGATAGATTAAATTTAACGTTAATTTCGTCAAGTGCGATATGCTAACGCGGTCGAGAAGTAAATGTCAAATATGACAAGTAAAAATGTATACTACGCCTTCTGATAATGGAAACATTGTCTATTTTCATTTAAATTCTTAATAGTCCTAAATCTAATGGTCCATAAAACTGACCATCATACATTATGTTTTCATAAACACTTAGGCAACTTAAGTTTGATGACAATGTGTGTGCTAATTATTATTTGTAAAATACTGTCGGGCAGAAATAGTTTATAACATTGCATTTCTAAACTATTTCTGTCCCGACAGTATTTTACAAATAATAATTATAATAGTTTATATCTGTTCGCTTGAATATTTCTGAAGTGGTTTCGCGAGTAAGAGCCACTAAAATATATAATAGACGAAAGTTGGTTATATGGCAGTGAGTTCACAATTTTATTTTATCTCAGAATACTGCTCGTAAAATGTATAGCTTCTGCTAAAAAGCCAGCTGAGACCGTTCCACACAAGTATATATGAAACAATGTACCGTCGACGTATTTGTTTAATTTGTGTTACAGTCTCTCTATGTTAGAACTTGTAGGTAACTCAATTGAGAATTTGGTATAGGAATCGGGTGTATGATGTGAGATGTATTGCATGCCTATGAATACTTAACACATAGAGTACGAACGTATGCTACGCTACGTAGCAGATTTCGTGGTTTTCCCGCTGTGTAGCGAAAAGCGCCGACGAACAGTTAACCCGACAGTCGGGTTGTTGGTGCTCAATGTGTTAAATAGCGCTAAATTGCACTCTATACTAAGCTCGTACCATTAAGTTTTTTGGAACTTATGTACGAAATATCATTTGATATTTACCAATCTCTTTTCGGTGAAGAAATCATCGTGAGGAAACCGGACTAATCCCAATTAGACCCATTTTACCATTTGGCGCCTGCGCTAAATCTTGGGATTAGTTGCCAAAGCAAACCCCAGGCTCCCTGACCCGTGGTATAAGCGGGGAAAACGCTAGGTAGAAAAATATTTATCTGCTTACATTTTATGAAGCCAGTCTTGATTTCTAAATGTTATCTTCTGTTTCAGGGGTGTACATATTTAGTGCAGTAGCTAATAAGTTTCGTTTGCATAAACTGAATAGAGTGGAGAAGTTTGTTATGTCTTATGGCGGTAAGCGCAACAAATTAATAAAATCTTTTGGAACTTCAGAAAGTCAACGTGTGAAACGTCAAATATGAGTATTTTTCCAGGTCTTCGCGGTGCAGTGGCCTTTGCATTAGTCCTTTTAATAGATCCAGCAGTTGTAAAACTACAGCCTATGTTCGTAACGACTACGATAGCTGTAATATACTTCACGGTGTTTATACAAGGCATCACCATCAAACCGCTGGTGAAGATGCTTAATGTTAAAAGAGCTGAAAAACGGAAACCTACGATGAATGAAAGAATACATGAAAGGGTAAGTGCTGAGTGCATAACATTGGTGAGCGACAATGCGGTAGCTCCCATTGTATATACGAACATTTCTTGGCCTTGGCCTTTCTTTACCTATAAGAGCGGCGCCAAAGTTTTGCTGCGCAGAGTTATGAATAAACGCATTCTAGTGAATGTATTACTATTTTATAGACAACTTTATAAATGAGACATCTGTTTGTTTACAGTTCATGGACCACTTGATGGCAGGTGTTGAAGATATTTTAGGTAAACACGGTAACCATCACATTAGGGATAAGTTCAAGAGATTTGATAACAAGTTTATACGACCGTTTCTGCTGAGGAATTATCAGGTAGTTGACGTTCTGTAGAATCCACAACACAAAATACTTTGAAAGTTCTGCTAATGAGTTAATTTTGTTTTTAGGGTCAAGAACCAAAGATATTAGAGACTTATTCAAAACTAGCAATGAAAGACGCTATAGAATATATGCAAAGAAACGCGTCCACTATCGGTAACATTTCCGGTGCGGAATCCATGTCGGCCATCTTCAAGAACTACACAAACACAAATTTCAACGGAAGGTAGGCTTTCTGATTTCCATGATAAATTTTACTATTTCAAAATGGTAAAAAAACATATGTTTATTGTTTTAGTCCGAGTTTCAGTCAGTTGGATTCGTCGACATGGAACATTGATATGCAAGAGTTGGAATATAATCCCAGTAAAAAGGACTTGACGGATGCCCGTATCCACCATTTGCTTGCGGAAGAGTTGTGCAAACCGTATAGACGTGTATGTGTATGTGAATTTTTAAGCACCCGTTTGACTAGGCTAAGTACTAAACCCTAAAAGCCTTCGCACATCTGGCTTCTCTCGAGTGTGCGTCTTGTCCACTCTATGGCTAAAAGCGTTGCTTCGCTGGCGATGCGCTAACGTAACCAACCAACAGCCGCCATAGAGTTAGTAATTATAGATAGAGTTGTCGAAACGGGAGACGCTAGATGTGGAGAGGCTGTCAAACAGTTAGATTAAGCGATTATTTTAATTTTAACCTCTGAACTTATATATTAAACTATTGAAGGTAAGTGAGGAATGATCGAGTTTGCGGCTTGCTTAGATACAAGAAACAGTATTGCAATATGCCCTATACCTACTAACCTAATTAGTTATTTACGTAGCCATATGCAAAAGCTAACCCTTAAGATGCTTCCAAGACTTTATAAATTAGCTAGATTTAATAAAATAAATTTGTGATGAGCCTCATAATATAGAGTTTGCGCACGTATCTTTGCCCTGCCTGCGATAATGCTAGTCAATGAATACTTGAGATTATAGCGATGTTTTTTTGTTATGTACACATGCATTTTGAACGCGTATGTATGTAGTAATTCAAAATCCATCGTCTTATACATGCATGATGACACAAAAGACATAATACCTACACCAATTACAGACTAACAAACACTTGTTTCTGTAGGGAAATTTAACAAACCCTTATCCTATCCTAAAGGGATATTCGGTATCCGTTAGGTACGTCGGGGTTAAATACATTAATCGTTGACCTGTATTATATCTTTTTTGTCTTTCTATAAACGTACTAGGTACCGTAGCCGACAGCAGCATTTTCCCGCATTGTAGAGATAATCATCCACACACCGAAAGCCTCCTTGGTGAGGTCATTTGTGTTATGTACAACTCATGGCACCGATATACTGGTCGTGAAAGTGTTGAATAGTATAAAGGGGTCGCCACTCGATCCGTCGCGATACGCCACAATCCAATAAACGATCTTAAAATCGTTGGTATTGGCATTCCAGATCGACTGTGTAGCCTGACCTACGTATTACTATAGCAGTGGCGACGCGTTAAAATGTTCTTTAGGCAAGCCGGAGCTGATTTGGCCTGTTTTTTCTTTGAGTTGTTAAGGAAAAATGTGGAAAACTCCCGTGAGTATTAGACATATTAATATACTTAGACCGGGTTACTCACGTCTATAAACTTCACGTCTTTATACTTGCCTTACGTGAAGGGTGTGACGGATAAAATCGGACACTTGTTACGCCGTAGATATTGCATCAAGACGATTTTCCGCCCTCATATGCAGCTCCGACATTTGGTGCGCTCCCCGAAGGATAAGGAGCCATTGAGTACCCCAGGGGTTTACATGATCCCATGCTCCTGTGGGAAGAACTACATAGGGGAGACTGGCCGCAACATTTCCACAAGGATTTCTGAGCATATACGCAGTATGAAAAATCGGGATACTCGGGGTTCTGCCGTAACGGATCATTCGATGGATTAGGGTGCGCACTATATTAGATTCGATAAGGTAACCGTGCTGGCGAAGGAAAAGTTTTTCATTCCGCGGAAAATACGGGAGGCTATCGAGATCAGTCGTCACCCAAATTTCAATCGCGATGGTGGGTGGTCAGTACCCCCTGCTTGGAAAACGGTTTTGTGTGCTGCGCCGGTGCTTAGTGTGGACGATACCTTACAGTGTGACGTAGTAAGTGTCGTGTGCAATAGTGCAGTTGACAATAGAAGTGAAAGAGACGGTAGTATCTCGCCTATACCGGTGCCGCATGCGCCTGCGCCGACCGCGCCCCCCACGCCGGTCTGCCGGCGTGCTCAACGGGCTGTCGCGCGCAGTGTGCGCAGAGCAATCGCGGCTACCGCTACTCACTCATGATTATGGGGCGCGGACCGTCCCGAAACATGTCGAGCTATCTTCGACTTTATAGACGTGAGTAACCCGGTCTAAGTATATTAATAGGAAAAATGTGCTTGATTGGCAAGCAAGGGAAGCCGGTAGGAATCGAGTTCTATGAGCGCCCCGCCACTGCTACATAGGCTCTGGCTCGATCTAAAAAGACGATAAAGACGATCTAACGTCATCTACGATAAATATCGAGGGTGGATTCTAGTTGATCGTCGATTTGGAGCGCTGATGACGTCACACATCGTCCTTATGGTCGTTCCAGATCGAGCGTGTAGCCGTAACCATAGAATATGCTGTAACTTTTATTATTTTCAGCACCGGCGCCTAAGCTACAGTCGACACGCAGTCAACGACCGTGACCTCGGCACGCAGGTTAACTATAAAACCCACATGAACATTAGACGTCTCGTAGGCGACAGGAAACACCACCATAAACGTAGCAAACGGGGGAACAAGGTACGTAAATGCCTTTTCTTACCATGTTGGATTTCATACATAAACGTATGGTACTTATATCTATGAAGTTAGGATTAACAGAACTTAGGTACGATCGGCTGCGGAGATAATGTACCCTCCTGTATATAAAGTACGTATCCATCTGTGTGTTAGTAATCAACTTTCTTTTACGAGCTTCAAATTTTTGCATTTTTGGTCACACCTCAAAAACTACCCTGTATGTGCCTTTCAGGTCTCTATGAGATTTTGTAATAAATATGTTACCTATGCCTAAAAACGTACTTCAGTAGGACTAAACACAAAACTAAGTTGTAAATTGCCTAGGTATTTTACAAGGAGTGGTTGACCCATATTAAGTTCCTACAGTGGCAGGTGATAACGTTTCGTCGCTGTGTCACTTTTTTTGACATATCGTAGAAAGAGATGCAGTGCATTTTGATGACAAGACAATGAAATGAAAGTCGGCATCAAATGTGCTTACATTGGATGTAAGAAGCCTTATAACATAGTGTAACGGCGAGCGACCGCTCACTGCACGCTGGTGTCGAGATCGCAGCCTTAGGTTATGGGCCTGTTATCCATCCCTCACACACACCGAGTACAGCGTCACATTGTAAGTATGAGAGACGGATAGGGACCACTGCCTACTGCCTAACAGGATGTGGTGGATCTGGATTGGATGTTATGTCATGTGTTTGATAGATACCAAGTGAACCGCTTATATTTAACCATGTTTTTTGTAAATAGAAAACTCCCGTGAGTATTCGACATTAATATACTTATATCGGGTTACTCACGTCTATAAAGTCGAAAATAGCTCGACATGTTTCGGAACGGTCCGCGTCCCATAATCATGAGTGAGAAGCACTTGCGGCGATTGCTCTGCGTCTGCGCACACTGCGCGCGACAGCAGCGGGCCGCTTTAACCAGGGGTCCTCGAATATAATAAGATTTTACTAAAATCCTGTTGTTTTTTTTTCAGGATGGCAAAAACCATGTCACTTTCCCTGAATTCCAGCAAAACGGTTCCGCTAAACAATTCACGCACGGTAAAAAAAAGTATTATAGATTAGGTACTTATTTTATACTTTATTATTATCACGAGTGTCGATCGCATGCACTGTGGGTTATAACTATTTGTTTTTTTTTTTGTTTTTTTTAATACGCAGACTTATAAAATAATCATTATTTTCTTTATTTGCTGAGCACAGATGCTTAGTTATTTCATTAGATATAACTTTAATTCTTGATTAGTGGAAACGGATAAATTCCTTTATAAATGTAAAAGGTATGAATAGACATTATCATTCCTGCACAAAATTTCGTTTACCGCCACATTTTTATTTGTATAGCATGCAATATTTGTAGTGTACGTACCTACACCCGGTCGAAGCCACACCTTTATAAATAATGAGTTATAAATAATTAATTTAAATAATCGCTCACTTTGCAAGAATTTAGTCATTAGAGTTTTGACTTTTTGTTTATTTCGAAATGAAATGACAGCCGGATGTGAGTGAATGAAATGAATGATTACAGATTACATAGATGAGGTGCTGCAGGAGGACGACGATCGGGAGCCTCGACGCGACGGCGATGACGGCGGTATTACATTCACTGCCAAGTCCCTGCGTAGGTATTTTGCATGGACACACACTTGCACTCACACGTTTGGATTTGAAAATGGAAGCTTATGACGAGGATCGTATTTTGCCTTGAATCTAAGAAAGCTAAAGAATCTTTAAATTAATTTATTGGAACAGGCGTTACTTTGCGGAAGTCTATTACGAAAATAATATTGCATTAATTATCCTCCAAATAATAACGTATGCTAGTTAATTAGCGCCAGCCAGTTATACTTATATTACAACAACGGATCCGTTTTCGGACGTCAGGCTGCGGTGGCCGCTAACCATCAGTTTGCTTGTTTGTTTGCCTCAATCGTGGTATTAAAATATGCTTGCAGCGCAGTATATATATATAAATTAGTAGATCCAAGGTCCCGTTAAACTTAATTAAATCACTCATTAATCCCTCATTTACCTATAAGTAGTTATATAAATATATTAAAGTAATATAAAAATATAGTGCTAAGGAAAGTGATAGCTACCTATTGAATATTCTGAATATTTACAAATGTCTATCCTCAGACTACCCTTTTATTATCTTTTCGTGTTATTTTCGCGAGGTTCGAGAAAAAGGAAAGGGGTTGAACCGCTTTGCACCCCTGAGGTTTCCGGGTCATCGCAAAGGGTGAGCGACAGCTGTTTGAATTCAAGGCGAAGTTGGATCTCAACGTTTTACATACATAATATCATTTCTACAAACGAGTCACTTCACATTCAAATCCGAACACTCCTTAATGTTGTTGAGAAATGTACCTATATTTATAATTTGTTTCGCACTTTGTCGTGAGTTTTAACAAAGTAACGTAATGTAACTAACAGGTTATTTAAAAAAGTATAATTTTATTTGCTGGGCCCTTAACTAATCCTCAATTTGACATGGCTATACCTAACCTTCTGTGAGAATGTGCTGATGTATTTGTGGTGGCATGTTTCGATACTACTGCATTTGATTTACTCTTCAATTTATTTCTTGTCTTAAATTGTTTTGTTCGTAACAACTGAAACATGACGAAGTTCGGTCGATCTGCCACAAATACCGCTGCTCGCTAGCATCATTGACAGTCGCTAGCTCCTAACTTCCACTCTACTCCGTTTCTGCTTGTTTAATTGTGTTTGATTGTCGTTTTCTTCCCTTCTGGCAACTTCATGTGGCACCGCAATAATCCTCCCTCAACTGGGTATAATCAGCTGGATATAAAGAAGTGAGCCCGACGTCCTCGCATAAAGAGAACAGTAGCTCACTTATTAACCAGCTAGCTAATCTACCCGGGTTCAACCCGCTGAAAGCGAGGATAGTCAAGCAGTACGCTAAAACGCCTGAGGAGATATTGCCTACAGCAGTTGAGAAATCCTTACCGTGGAGAAGGGATCGATCCACGTACAACTTCGGTATGTTTTACAGAGAAACACTTATTCCAAATTTCGTGTAAAAACACTCTCCTTTCCAGTTTGATTAAAAGTATTAATTTTTGAAATTAATTGAATGATTTAATCGCATTTCTTAGTTAGTAGTGATTAGTTTAATTTCTAAGAAATGTGACTTTAACAAATAGTTAATATTTAAAATCGAGTTAACCTGATGGTAACTAGTACCAGATTAAAATAAATTTGATAACAACTTTAAATACTTTTGATCATACGACAGTTAACTTTCAATGGTATATTGCATGGTCTCTTTGTCTACTTCTAAATATTTTACTTGATGTACAGTGCATTGAATGTATATTATAATAGGTAGATGAGATATTTTTTTTTTATTTTTCTTATTTTACTGCTATTTATATGTGTATTACTGTGAATATAAAATAAATTACTATATATTATAGGTACCTATCTATAATTACTGCAATTGCATGCCAAGTATTTTTCATGTTTAGTGCCGCATATAGAGTAGGTACCTAATTTAATATTATACCTACTCGTAATATATGTATTTAAATTTAAACACCTGCCGTACATATAAAATATGTTACATATATGTAATATATATGTTCGCAATATTTTAACACTATCGCAAAATGCTTCATACATTTTCTACGTAAGTACATATTATGTAAATAATGTTATTACAGTTATTTAAATAAACATTTCAGTAACTAATATTAGTAAGTAACAAAGTAACAGTTTCTATAGTTTTGTTAATAGTGACGCATTTCAAACTACAGCATGTAGATATATTAAATGCCCCTGACAATGTTTTTTAAATTTCAGCTTCGTTTATTATTTCATTTTTGAAGATTTATTGATTGAATTTATATTTATTTTAGTACCAAATGAGGATATTCTAGAAGAAGATGAAAGGAGAATGTCAGATGACAATGGTAAGAAACAAAATACCTATATTTACTAAAGCCTATTATACTTAATAAAATAATATAATTATAGTAATGACATATTTTATAAACTGTATAGCTTTTTGTTGAATCAAATCGAATTGATAAAATATTTTGACTTGACTTATAAGTTATAACTATAATCTAAAACGGAATATTTACCATGTATATTTGTTTTATTTGTTAATATTGACGTTTTAGATTGTAGTTAAGTATAATGCAAATGACCATGTTAGGTTCAAATCGTATAAATATTTTCACTTGTTATTAAAGTAGTAACACTACTATACCCATATAAATTATAAATTGTAATACGATGTCGTAAGCAGAAGACCCGAGTTCGATCCTCGGCTTGGCCTCCGATGGTGTTGGTATTTTTCTTTAGTATATGACATTTATAAATTGAAATAGATGTCATACGAGTGTACTAAAGAAAAAGTGACCAAGGTCCCCGGTGAGCAGGGCTGGGATCGAACCAGCGAGTCCAGCGACCTCCTGCTTTCGCGGCAGACGCCCTAACCACTGGGCTACCCGATCACGGCTTTACAATTGTATATGACATTTATTTAAATTTATAAAAACTGTATATTTGTAAGCAAAAAGAGAGGTACATTTTATTGCAGACACGTATATGATAGTGGCGGATCAAGCACGCGTGGCAACCCCTACGGCAACGGAAACTATGTTGCCATGGAAACGAGAGGAAGCTGAAGGCTATTGTGGCGGTTTAAAACAGTCGGAGTTTCCTTCTTGGGCATCTAACAAAGAATATTTGGCTTATAGCTCGCCATCAGCGACTTTCTTAGGTAAGTGTTGAGTTTCAAATTTTAACACATTTGTAGACGACGCTATAAACTGGATCTGAAATAACCTGAAACATAAAACTTAGCACCCGTCGGTTACAACATTATAATAACATTTAATTTTGGCGCCATATTTAACTCTTGGTCTATCCAATAAACTGGCCAGGCTTCGTGTCATTTTTAGTGCAAACAGTTTTTAATGAACAAATAATATAAGCGATTTAAATATAATGGCATTATAAATAATTTTCTTTTCATAATTTTAACCTGTTTTACAATGTGATCAAAAATGTAAGACGTGTATACAACTACGATTTCATATCATGAGCACTGTTATTTTTGAGTTATTTTACACTAATTAGGTACATAGTGCATTTACCTTAACTAGTACGTGGTCATATATACCTTGATACATGTTTTTAGGGTTCCGTACCTCAAAAGGAAAAGACGGAACCCTTATAGGATCACTTTGTTGTCCGTCCGTCCGTCTGTCCGTCAAGACCCTTTATCTCGGGAGTGCGTGGAGGTATCGAGTTGAAATTTAAACTATATACTAAGGTCTACGGTCCCTTGAAACTGAATTCCGCGTTTCCCGAAATTCATCCCCTAAGGGATAAAAAAGGGGGTTGCGAGTCCGTAAAGACCCTCCCATCCGTCAAAACCCTTTATCTCGGGAGTGCGTGAAGGTATCGAGTTGAAATTTAAACTATATACTAAGATCTACGGTCCTTTGAAACTGTATTCCACGTTTTCTAAAATTCATCCCCTAAGGAATAAAAAAGGAATTGAAAGTTAGTATGATATGTGAATATTCTTTTAAGTTACAGACTTAAAACTTCGTTTATAGACTCTTTGATACTATACAAGAAAAGTATATTTAGCGTTTTCCCAAATTCATCCCCTAAGGAATGAAAAAGGGGGTAGGGGGGGGGGGATTTTTAATCATTTTATGATGTACGGAACCCTCGGTGGGCGAGTCTGACTCGCACTTGGCCGGTTTTTTTTTCTATCTGCGCGGCCATTCTGGCTACTAATACAACAATCCCAACATTAAAAATCATAAAATTGTCATGCTTAGTTACTTAAGCTAATTTGTAATCCTGCATTTGTTTTTAATTATTAGATGTATCTTATATCCACATATTGATGTACATTATGTATACGTATTGATTTATTTAAAATAAAAATGCAGTAGATATACGTACGTAGGTACGTACAAATGTCCTGCATTTATCGTATAAACACTATGTATTATAATTACCTGTAGGTTATTTATCTAGCTTTAGAGTGATACCAACATATTCTCATTTGTTTTTTTTTTCTCTTCCCCCTCCACCCCATCATTCATGCGCACTAGGAGGTATAGAGAAGCCAAAACATCCGAAATCTATCATAGGTTTATTCCGAAGAGAAAGTTCAAGTTCAACCCAGGCTGGAGACGCAGTAGCATCGGACTCGGAAGGGAATAAGCCGGAGTGTTCAAAGGGAGAGAGCTCGTCCTTTAAAGATTCGTTTATCCAGCCGAGACAGGGACCTAGTATGCTGTCGAAGAGGAGTACTAGCCTCGGAGGGCCTTCAGTGCTCCTGATGGAGGACGTGGCCCACTCTGACCCATTAGGCGCATCATCGCGACCTGCGAGTATCATGCAGGGGCCTCACCGGGGTCAATGCCGGAGGGGATCTATGTTGGAATTAACCGGGTACGTATGGGTTCAGAATTTTATATCCTCCTTATAGTAGCGTTTTTCCAGTTGCAATCTACGGAAGTCCAAAATTAGGCCAGAATTCGAAAGAAACCGCATATTCTGTCAAGCATTGTCCTTCCCAAACTGGTTTTTGTTGTTAAACAAATCTAAATTCACGATTTTACTGAAATTATACCTTTTGAAATAAAAATACTAAATCTGTAATTATTAAAGTGTTCTATTATTAGCTTTTCTTAGATATAGAACTCAACGGCCATATTATGTAGCTGCCTGTTAAAAAAAATTTTTATCGCATTTCAGGTCAATGTCCCGAGACGCAATCACAGAAGAAAAATGCAGTAAATCATTACCTGAGAGCGAACGTATGAGTGTTCGGCGACTTCCTCTAGGCCAACAAAGTCTTCCGCGGGAACCTTTCATCCGGCAGCTGACCATGGCCTCAACCCTGCTTACTAGTTCTTCAGAATCCGACTCCTCCGACGACGGCACCTGAGTGCGTCGCCGTGGTGATCACGATCGGTTGCCACTCCTTAAGTATAAGACACTTGAATGAGCAAATGGAACTCATCACAATTTACCTTATCTGTGCTGTGAATATGTGGTGTAAAAACGTAAGATTTAAAGGACGTGCGCTAAAACCAATGTATATTTTTATGAAAGCGTTATTGTAAAGATAATTTACGTAGATAAATGCTAATAGTATGTATTTAAATTATATTCTCTATACTTTACAACAGCCTACGATATAAAATATTCGTGTATCTACTACTGGAAACATGAAAAATTATCCAAATAAATACCTCGTAATACCTATCATGATATCTATAGGTGAACTATACCTAAATAAACATGTATCAAAACATTTATTACAAATAATAATTTATTTGATTTGTGGTTTACAATTATTGTATACCTATTGCCTCAAAACTACAGGATGTTTGTCTGATGACTATACTTCCATAATCCAATCCTATTTATTATTAGAACGTGCGAATGATTTAATTGATAGTTAACTGTCACCTAAATCCTTATTATAAATTGGAAAGAGATTTTCCCCATATGTGTATATTTTCTATATTTTTTAGCCAGATTGTAGGTAAACCCAGTCATCCTAATGCTTCATTAGTACCTATTTACAATGAGAAGTTACAATGTATCCTTTATTTACAATAACATTTGGATAGGCAGGTACCTTCCTTATTTTTTTAAATAAACATTAGCTGTTACTTGTAGCTAAGCAATAGTCATTTGTCATTTAAAAAAAATGCAATTTAATCGTCATAGTGGCTATCTTAAACCAGTATTTGTACAATATGTCACCGTAAATATCCAATATTATTGTGAATATTAGGTATATGTAATCATTTGTAAAATGCTGTGATTGTAAACAAGTTCGCGCCAATTGAAATATAGATATCGTCAGACCCGAAAGGAATTTTGACTGTTGTTCAGTTTAGGGAAGGACATTTTCCCATAAATATTAAAATAATATACCTCTTTGTTCGTGGATAAATTGCTCTCAACTTAGCTCAACAACATTATATTTATGAACAAATTTTCATGAGACGATATATTATGTATTGATATTATTGATAATGTAAAGGAACGAAGCGTAAGAATAAGAACATATTGAATGGGGCCAATCTTAACAGTGACAGCTCTTAGGTTTTGGTACAATGGAAAGATCTGGACAAGTTTCGCGAGTCTTATTAATAATATAGTAAAGACAGATAGCGAAATAGCATTTTCAAATTTATATGTAAAAATTATACTAATTAATTTTCATGCTTGCTCATAATTCGTGTAATTTTTTTTCCGATAATGAGCCGTGGCATAAGCCGGGTAGCCGGGTAAACACTAAAAAGACGAAGAATGACGTATTTTTGAAGTTTAAGTACGTTTCTGACAGAAAACATGTTTTTACTGTTACGTAATTATATTTTTCAGTCCTCCGGCCGGTAAGCGCAAAACTAAATTGCCGCCTGCCGGCTCCGTCGGGCAGAAAAATAGTATACAAACCTCGGCCGTTAAATGGGAAAGCCTCGGATCACATGTTAGTCGACCTCGGCTTCGCCTCGGCCGACAATTACATGACATCCGGGACATCTCCCACTTAAACGGCCTTGGTATGTAATCTACTATTTATCAAATCATTCCCATGTCATAACAACTTGGACAGTATTAACCAAATATAAAATAATTTAATCAAATAATTAAAGGTAACTAGTTTCTTGTAAGTACATAGGTAGGTGAATTCAAGATGTTGAATTGTTAATTAGATGCTTAATTAATTTAATTTAATATAGATACTGTACTAAGGCATCATACGAAGGCCAGTTAATGAGTTAACTTTTAAAGCATAATCTACTTATTTGTTAGGTTACAGAATTATTTATAGGTAAAGTGTAAAGTCAATAAAACATTAGTAACTTTCTATTGATTATTATTTTTAAATATGAAAGATGATTCATTTACTGGACTTATTCACAAAAAAATGCATTTTATAAATTGTATGTAGTAGTACTTACTTAAGTAAATTAGTACAATAATAGTGGTTAAATACTAAGGAAACTAACAAGCTTTTATAAAATAAGGATGTTGCTAATTTAAATCCATTTGAAATTTAAACATCTTATAAGATTTAATTTAGAGAAAAATGTAGAATATCTCTGATCAACTAGATTCCACCGACAATTTGACAGATGTGATCAAGGACAGATTTACACATTGCAAATGGCCTATATATCATTATCATATATATTGGATCATAGATCTTTGTGTCAAAGAAATGCGACGAACTTATGATAGTGGCTATCTACATAATTACATATCTTCTCTGATCATAGACGATGTCACTCATATGTAGATATTACACTATCATAGGTTCGTCCTATTTCTTTTACTCTCAGATTTATAATCAAATATAATGGTAAGATATATAATATGGACCTGTATTATAATGTTTTATAGAGCTATACATTATACATATTACTTTATCATATACGTAGGATCATAGCGAGGGGTGAGCGGTCAGATCCGATAAGCCGAGCAAACCGATTTTTGAAATTCAAGCTATGTGCAATTTACGTAACGTTGTTATTTCAATGGAAAATTATCTCGACTTACCGGGTTTGACCGCTTACCCCTCTCGATAGGTCTATATGCCTGCCTTTTTCCAATGTGAAGAAAAAGGGCGGCATAGAATCTATGATCATAGATATTATCAAATGTGGTAATATGGGCCATATAGCTAAGCGGTTCTTCATAAGATCGAATACAAATAATGTATCTTTTTATGTTTTTTGTATCAATATTATTGTTGCGCATTACGTACTTATTTCATTGCAAGGATTTTAATATACCTATTTTGACTACCCAGTGGTGTTTTGATGTGTTGATTTGGGTGTTGTAAATAATCGCATTAAGTATATGTATTATGATGTGTGACTGATCATCAATCATGAGTAAGGAAAAATTAACACTAATTATGTATGCAATTCGTATTTTCTAAAGATGTGATTGGATTGGAGTCTAGATTCAATTTAAAATGAAGCTGATGCCGTAAACAATGTAGAACTCGTCGGCACAATAAAAATACAAAATAACCACACTGCGGCAGCGTTGCGTGATATGCTATTTTTTGTTGATAGTTATTCAAGATGTATCTTCAAAACCCTTATTTTAAAGGACATTGTATCTATGCGTGGTTATCGACTTACCACGAATATTACATTAGAGTACCTACAATCAATTTTAAAACTAAAACTTCTCTAATATTGACATTAAACACTTTAGTACGGATTAGATGATGGGCATGTCATCATCTTAACCCTGTGAAAACGAGTGCCTTAAAGGGCTCGACGTAGGGTCATGGTATAAATAAACGGGATTAATCTGTTCTAAAGTGGTTAATTTCAATGAACAACAATCGTTGAAACTGAAAACAATATTAACTTCTCTAATAATTAACACGCAAATGTGAGCGGTTACATATTGGAGTAGTTTTTATTTTTTACCCTAGCAACAGCTGTAGTAAGTGTAAAATCACGGTAATCTAAAGCTATCATTGAATTAATATTAAGTGTTAATTGTAACAATGTAGATAACATCGACAATAGCGTAGTGTATTCATTTCACGACTGATTGAGTTGTTTAAATGTGAACATTGTACACAATTAAAAGTTTAGTAGTTAGAGAATGATAGTAACAAATTCATTGTGTTTTAATACTATTAAATTACTGCGACTCTAAATCAATTTGAGATTGATTAAACACTTTCATGTTTCAGATTTATTACGATGAGATTACACGTTTTTAATTTCCCAACACCCATTGTGATTTTTCAGATTAGATTTTTTTAGATTGATCTGATTCCGACTTTGTGTGGCCGGCGTTATAATTCATAATATAAATTAAGACTATGGATTCAAAATCTGAAATGTGAAAGCTCACCCTTAAAAAGGCCATTTTTTATGCAGTAATATATGGAGTGTCAATTGAAAACATAATAGATGATCAAACGAACTTCCTGAAGTGAAGTTCGATCACTATTATGTGAATCGCTTCATTCGAAGATATAATGGATAACAAGGTAGTTTCTTTAACTTACTAGGCAACGTCACACGATTTTTAGAGTAAATAAAATATTTTTGAATTTAAAAGTAGGTAGGTAAATGTATTGACTTTGGTAGTCCCCCACCCCTAACCCGGCGAGTTCCAGCCGCCATATTTTTAGCTCATTCCTTTGAAGTGGAGGAGCAAAACTTGTATAAGGGCCAAGAACTCTCAGTTCTTATGTGACAAAGTCACGGGAGGGAGGGTGCTGATTATATCTTCGAATGAAGCGATTCACATAATAGTGATCGAACTTCACTTCAGGAAGTTCGTTTGATCATCTATTATATTTCATCGCTTCATTCTTCAGATATAATGGATAACAAGGTAGATGTTTAGAGATGCAAGTTTTGCACTCTGATGGCATGTTATTAATTATAAGCAATAATGTAATCAATAACCTTCATTTATTTTTCAAAAAGGTATATAAAATTTAAACAGATTTAACATAACATTATTTTTAATTCTAATTTTTCGAAATCACTTAATCAGTATTATTACAACCAAAGAACACAGCTTTGGCGAACTCATCATCGTTGCTATTTTGCAACGGCCTATCATAGAATTTTGAAAATGATTGAGACTTGGCTGTCCATCCAGCCGCTTTGCGGATGACGTCGATAGATACACCAGCGGCCTTCGCGGCCGACGTGGACGCATGTCGCGTGCTGTGCGCACCAAACCTGGTCACGTCCACGCCCGCCGCTCCTAGCACCTGCCGTATCCACCGGCCCACAGTTTGACTTGTGGCTGCTCTGTGAGGAGCTTTGTATGTGAGTAACAGTGCACCGTGATTCCTAGCTCTCTTATTTTGTGTTACCAAAATATAGTCTTTGAGAGTTAGGGCAGGGCAAATACTTAAGTTTTCCTTAAAATAAGGTATATTCAATAGTGGCTGTTCACGACCAGGCGCAGAAGTCTTTATCATATCGGGTATCGCTATTCTGATAACGTCTTCTGTTATAAGTATATTTTCAATTTTAATCAACGATAATGTTTGTACTCGATGTGCTGTACAAATTGCGAGTAAGATCACGAGTTTCTTGGTTAGTTTCTCAAGGGAGAGTTCAGTATTAGGGTACCAAGTCGATATTAGATCGAGGACTAGTTGAGGGTCCCAAGTGGTATTATACTTGGGTAAAATAGGCTTTAATCTGAATACACCCTTGAGTAACCTTTTGATACGGTCATCAAAACTAACTTCGGGTCGTAAAAGAGCCAACGCGGACCGATGGCTATTCAACGTTCCGTAAGAACAGCCTTTATTGAATTCACCGGTTAGAAATGAGAGCATCGACGTTATTGAAGCATTTAATGGTTCTAAACCATTTATAATACAAAACTCCCACCAGAGCTTTAAGGATACATTGTATTGCTTTATTGTGTTCTCTGACAGAGAGGCTAAAGTTAACGGGATTGCTTCCGGTGGGACGCCGCGACGGGAGAAGGCTGAGCTGATAGCATCGCGGCAGCCAGGGTAAGGCTGGTGTGTAAGCGGTGGGGTTCTCTGCAATAAGATCGAAGTAATACCTTACTTGGATTGAAATATAGTATTTTTGATGTCAATAGGCTCTGCAGCAGTGGGAACCAAGGCTGTGATGGCCAATACGGAAAAACCAAAATACCTATTGCATTATCATCAATAATTTTTCGTATGCATTTCAGTAATAGGCAGAAAGGTGGGAATGCGTAGAAAAATTGCTTATTCCAATCGACCGTGAACGCATCCACGGCAAAAGCATCAGGTTCTTGGAACCAGGACACAAATTTATCACATTTGGCATTGGCACGAGATGCAAAAAGATCTACATCGGGCTGACCAAAATGTCTGACAATGTTTTGGAAAGCGTGGTTTGACAGCTCCCACTCAGTGTCGGGGTTGGACTTACGAGACGCTTCGTCGGCTCGGTTATCTTTTGTGTTTACATAAGATGCGTACAGGATTATGTTCCGCATCTCGCACCATTGCCAAATTTGTCTACTTAGATCGTTCAGATAGGGAAATTGAATTCCTCCCATACGGTTTACATAACTGATCGCAGTTGTATTGTCAACTCTTAATAAAATAACGCAATCAGTTTCATTTACTGCAAAACTTTTTAGACCTAAAAACACCGCTAAAAGTTCTAGATAGTTGATGTGGTATTCCATCTCATCGGCCTTCCAATGCCCTCCGGTGGTAACGGCACCACATACAGCGCCCCAACCGGACTTTGATGCATCTGTGTAAATTTCTAACTTAAAACTTGACGTCCTCATATGAGCCGAAGTTCTATAAATATTATCTTTCCACCAACATAAATCATCCAGAATTGCTACTGGAAGATTTATCTTGGCTTCATAGTTACCGTCATGTTTTTTAAGACTCAGAAATTTATGCCTTTCTAACAATTTTGTATACAACCAACCGTAGTTGGTCGCAGGGCAGGCGGAGATGAGAACACCAATCAACTGAGCGTACTCCCGAATGGTACATCGGGGTAACTTCATGAATTTACCTACAAGGAGGTGAATTTTTTCACGTTTTTCTTTTGGTAAACCTATGGTCAGATTTCGTGAATCGAAAGTGAATCCCAGAAATTTACAAATTTGTGAGGGTTGCAACACACTTTTGTCAATGTTGACAATAAAACCTAAACTTTCTAACAAGTTAATCGTAGCATTAACGTTATTTAGGCACTCATCATAACTATCGCCTATACAGCAAATATCATCTAAGTAAACCACTGATTTAAATCCTTGTTTTCTTAAGTGTGTTACAGCCTCCTTCATAATTTTAGTGAACACTTTTGGGGCTACGGATAGCCCATAGGGCATAGCTGTAAATTCGAACATTTCAGCTTTATTAGAACCATGTGGGACGAACTGAAAACGGAGGTATTTTCGATCTGCCTCGCGTATAGGTATAAGTAAATATGCCTCTTTCAAATCAATTGTGGCTAAAAAGCCATTTTTTGGTATTAATTTAGAGGCAGTTCGATAGTCCTCCATTTTAAAATGAGATTGTGTCACAAACCTATTAAAGGATTTTAAGTTTAATATAAAACGGCTACTGCCATTAGGCTTTGGAACTAAAAATGTACTAGAAATATACTGGTCATTTCTAGGATTGCATTTTTGAATGGCTTTTAAGAGAATTAATTTATTAATTGCTAAGGCCATTTCTTTTGTATCTTCTGCCGTTAAAACATTTTTAGGTACCAAAGTCTGATGTACGTGCATACATAACGGTATTTCCAATCCGTTTTTAACCCAAGATAAAACAGTAGGGTTATTTGTGATCTTAGACCAACAATCATAAAAATGAGTCAATCGACCAGCATGTACCTGGGCTACTGGTTCGCTGGCGCTCGCTTGTTCTGCGCAGATTGGCGCGTCGCAGCGGCTGTGTTGATGTACGGGCGACGCGTCGCCGGCGACGGATTTGTCTTCCGATATCCTCCTCGCCCCCCCCTGTTCGACGAATAACGGGGAGGACCGGACCAGTTTCCCTGTGATGTGGAGGCCCGAGTGTTCGTTGAATTTGAAGTGCCAGGCTTTGGAGCACTAGTATTCTTTTTAATTTGTTGGCCTTGGCGTTCAATAGCCTTACAGGCCTTAATCTTTTCAGATAAAGTATTGCCAAATAATGATTCATCACGTTCAGCGTCTTGAATCACATGGAGAAAATTCTTCTCTAAACTAGGTGTAATTAATTTTATTCGGTCTCTGGTCAGGAAATTATTAAATATAAATATGAGTCTTACCTTCCGACTCACTTTCCGAAGATTGAAGTCTACGACGTTTCTCTTTCGCGTCACTTTTAACTTCTAAATCTTGAAGTTTTCGTTTGTAACGTTCGATTTTTTCACGAGTACTACGCGTAGGCTTCGGCATTTTTGCGAAGGTGTGCTCGTTGCCACGCACGAAAAAGGAATGAGCTAAAAATATGGCGGCTGGAACTCGCCGGGTTAGGGGTGGGGGACTACCAAAGTCAATACATTTACCTACCTACTTTTAAATTCAAAAATATTTTATTTACTCTAAAAATCGTGTGACGTTGCCTAGTAAGTTAAAGAAACTACCTTGTTATCCATTATATCTGAAGAATGAAGCGATGAAATATAATAGTGCCTAGGCTTAAATCTACACCGCTCATTTGTTTAAATTGTTAAAAAATAGTGGATCATGTAAAAATAAAAATTATGATTGGATGTTTTCGTTTTCTTTGTGGGATTAATACCTAGTAGGTATTGTAAGTTACTATTAATATAAATGATTAAAAATAATTAGAAACCGTTTTTCGCAGTTGAATTTTCACAGCCAAAAGGAAGGTGCAACGACGAACGATGTGAATCGGAAGACCGTGTTAAGTGAGCGTCTATGTTTCATAATAATTAATATTGCACTGAAGTAGTAATCACAATATATTTTTTATTCTCCTCACTTTAAAAAAATATCGTTTAATGATATATGTTTTTTAAATCTGAAATTACAGATTTTAAAATTTAGAATAAAATAAAACGTCATTTTTTGTCATTTTTACATGATGAATTGATGACACATTGATGATTAACTAAATAAATTCAATTTCTTGCAGCTGCAGTATACTTAGAAACTATAATAAATCACAGTGAACATTAGCGTAATTTTTTATGCGGAAATTTTACGAGGGCTAACTCTGCCACCTCCTAGAACTTGAGAATTGTAAGTAACTAGCCCAATACAATTAAATTTTCCCATCATCTATTTATATTTTATATATAGCACCTTAGCTCATATAAACTATCCAGTCTTAGTGAAAAGCTAGCGACGTTAGACTCTACAACAGAAAATGCTACTAAACTAAAACTAAATGCAACGCCAATATTTAGCAATTTTGCTTCATATTGGCCACAAAACAGAGAGACTAGTAGAAGTGACTTGCGACCGGAATATTAGGAAAACGGATGTCGCCAAACTCACACAGCCTCAAACTCGCACACCACAGTATCTACAATATAATTGGCCAAAATATTTTCTTCTTCTTCTTCTTTTATAATATGGCCTCTGTCCGAGAATTGGACAATTTTGCCAGTGTCCCGTATTAATATAATCAGTGTATCTTATATAAATAGTATATTGCCTCTTGGGCGACGTTGTTCGGTAATTGGCCTTGCTATTTATTCCGTTTACAGCTACGTAATAAATATGTCGGGAGGCCAAGATCCCGGGACAACCGAGTAATGATTCAATAACACGATTACACGCGTTTCAGGATTAATTCTTCATTAGCTGCACACTTCTTCGTTAGTTTACTGCACAATAAGCTATAAATATTACACATTAAACAACATTTAGCACACAAAAACAAATAACTATTCAAGAAACGCAACCGCCATTTTGAATATCAAACGGAAGACCGCCAAAATATTTTATTCAAAACTAAGCTTAACGTTTAATGTAACATCGTTGAAATTATACTACTCATTTTACCACATACGACGTTTCAATTTTCACACTTAACGTGCAAAGGAAGAAGTGTCACCTGGCATCGAGTAGCTTAACTATTAGGTATCATCAAATAGTTCAGCAACACCCCAAAAGATGGCGCATCCTCCTTCTCCCTTCCACGTACGCAGTTTTAGCGGGAGTGACAGAGATAGGCATATTATTACACGTTTTGGATAATGGATGCAAAGGAAGAGGTGTCACCTGGCATCGAGTAGCTGAACTATTATCATCAAATAGTTCAGCAACACCCCAAAAGATGGCGCATCCTCCTTCTCCCTTCCACGTACGCAGTTTTAACGGGAGTGACAGAGGTAGGCATATTATTACACGTTTTGGATAATGGATAGCTTAGTGAAGTGCAAGATTCGATAATATATCGATAAAAAACTTAAATTATTAAACTTCAACGCTAATTAGAAGCCTATATATTTGGGAGAGCGGCAATTCTGATTGCAGATGACGTAGCGGTTCATAATTGCATGACACCCACCAACAAGTATCCCTTCCTCCATCTTTCGTTACCGGTTTTATCCCCACCAGGTCGTAGCCGTAGCGATGGCGCGGCTGGTACCTCATTGGCGTTCTGTTTGTCGGAACGTAAGGTTCAGTACGAAAAGTTCTAGCCTAGTCTAGGATTTTTCGTAAGTTTTAATTAACGGTTTTACCGTTCGATTGTTATTAGAATTTTAATTTACAAGTAGCAGAAAGGTTGACACCCGATCGATTCACGCAGCGCAGCAACCGTAAGTAAAAATGTTGTGATGTGTTTAAAATTGCTTTCAGTGAATCGGTTCGTCCTAAGACGGAACCAGACCAGTAAAAAAAGTGATATCAAACTTTTACGTTCCTCCAAACAAGGAGGTATAAAGAATACGTACAATAATTATAAAATTTCCGAAAATAGTACATTAGAACTGCCGGAATACGCAGATCTTTATAAAGGCGCTCACAGTACGACGCCGCTGCTACCTAGCAAAATAATTTGTTATAGGTACTATAATCGGATATAGTGGGTTTAAATTGCCTAGCCTGGTAATTTTCCGTATATTTTTGTACAAATAACTGTAAACAAGTGATTATTTTATTTATACCTACCCTCAAAATTTTCATTTCTACGTTGAGATCAAATGTAACGTAAAATTGGTTACAGAATGGGCAAGTGCCCACCTTAGAGATTAAGGCTTGCTATTTTCCCTTCGCTGCATTCCTATCTGTAATTTAACAAAAATATTGTAAGAAATTAGCATTTTATGCGTATATCGTATTGTTCTTATGTTACGATTTATTTGAAATCGTAGTTGTTTTTAAAACCTAACCTTGTACAGGCAAAGCCTCCTTGGTCTGTTTGCTTACAGCAGCATCTCTTGTGTTCTGGTTTTTAAGGACCTAATATGATAAAAATATTTTGGGAGTCCTAGCCTATAAGCTGCTGCGCAAGCTCAGCCACATCAGCAAGCTCAGGCCATGCCTAGTTATGCTATGCTAATATATACGTAATGAAACCACTTGTATTTGATTAAATATTATGGCACTAGCAAGCGCCAAACAAATAAAATTAACCCACTACATATGCCAAAATTAACCTTACCTCCACCTGCGCAAGGTGTATGAGATGATTTATTGTGTGCTGCGCAAGCAGTCAAAGAGTTACTTAATTACTGCTATCAAGAAAATCTAACATAGTTTAAAATATCTCCCGCCTGCGCAAGGCATACGAGATAAAATGTTGTTCATGTGTAAAATACAACTCAGAGATCGGAAACGGTATATAAGTACAATTATTGATTATCGTTTCTATGTCTACATTTTTCGATTCGAAAATCGATAACTAGATTTCTAAATAGTAAAACTTAATTGTATGCGGAAATACCAGTATCCGACCTCTGTGTGTGTAGGTATTACACGAATAACATTTCCATCTACATTTGATGCATGAAAGCACTGTTTCGGAAAACGGCTGATGTCAACATTTGTAGTTCGAGTGACAAATTATTGTATACTATACTTACGAAATAAGAACAGTATTCACTGCTGCGCAAGCAGATTTTAGTTGAATGAATGTTTTTATGTAAGTTATATAACTTAAACTATGCTGCAATTACTAAGCCCATATTTCTTATCGTCTGCGCAAGACTGGTAGCTCTATCCAGAAATATGTTATGCACAGCTGGCAGTTGTTGTTACAAGGATTCCTATTCTTTTTGACGCTGTTAGTGTCAGTCTTACCAAGTGTCTTACCAAGGCGGGTATGTACACACCCTTTATTCTGTTACACAACTAGGGTTTGCAATTCGAATATTTGAATTATTCGCCATAAATATTATTCGAATTCGACCACATTATTCGAATAAAACGAATATTTTGAATAGTGCAGTTTTATTTAGAAATTATAATTTTTACGAATATTTAACAATTAAACAACTTGAAATCATTATTTTCAGTTATTTTTCAAAAATATTCGTTTTTATTCGAAAAATTCGTTTATCGAATATTGCAAATCGAAGTATTCGTATCATTCGAATACTAAAATTGGACGAATAATGCAAACCCTTATACACAACTAGATTAAATTAAAATACCTAACTATACTAAGGCCCTTAGCCAAAGCGTAAAAATGTAAAATCCTGCTAGCAAGAAGATTAATGTCACACTAAGTTTTGCTGGTGATACCTACGCAAGGCATATACGCATAATATCGTACTTATATTTAAGTGTTTATAGCTACGCTTATGCTGCAAATGGTATTTCCTGGAAAATGGGAAGTGGCAGTGCATTGTTTTGACCAAATTTTTTTTTTTTTCTTTTCTTTCTTTTCTTTTTTGTTGAAAAGGTTTATTTAATATATAAAAGAATTAAATTAAATGTAATTAATAAATATTACAAATTACCTACCTATTTCGGCCCCTACAAAACCATCTCCAAGGATGGGTATATCTATACGAGGCATGGGGAACTCCATATTGAGCCATATAGGTACACAATATACAACACTTTGATAACTCATCAGAATTCTTTATAATACCCTCAGGGGTGGATTTTAAAAAGGTGATCTTTTATACGCCTACTATTCTTATCACCAATCCCTCGTAGGAGGGCCTATTTGCATGAGCTTGGACTCGTAACGTGCAGCTCCGAAACTATATCTCATTGTGACTCAGCTTGAAGCTACCACTAAGAAAAGCCAGTCTAGCTCTATGTAGTTATAAATAAAATACTTAAGCATTGATTGGATTCCTCACTCTAATCCAAAAAGACTGTCCAGGAATGGCGTTAGATGCCCTTACTATTACCTTGGACCAGGGACCGGTCAACCTCTTCCCAGGCAAAAGCCATTGAATGGCTTAGCCGTTCATTAAATAGCCCGAATCCACATGCCTACCACTTGAATTGCTTTCCCATTCATTTGACTTAGCTGTAGGAAGGGGTTTCCCTTTCGCGGTCACTTGAATGTAGGAAAGGGCTTCCCTTTCTTTCAATAAGCTTTTGGAACGGCTCAATTGTTTATTGAATAGCCGACAAGCCTTGCTTAGCATCAGGAACGGGTTTCCCTTTGCTATCCTAACCTTGAAATATATAAGTACCTATTTCGACCTGATTTCGTTTCATTGGGCGGGGTGTTATTTTTGACTTGAGTCAGCCACTAAGGTCACTGACTTTTGTCGGTCCGTAGAAGTCGTATAGCCTTTAATAGTTTGGTCTTGGTGTACGTACGACAAAGTGTCTGATATCATAGTGATAACATGAGTCAAGTATTTTAAAATAACAGAATTATTTTACAGTTTTAACACAGTGTAAGGACTCTATACATGGTGAAATTTTAGTGGTTGTTTTCCCGCGGCAGGGCGATTTGCTATTGGTAGTACTTTCGAATTTTAATAGACCAACTTAAAAAAAAAAATCCAAAAAAAAGCTAAATCTCGAACAAGCGAAATCAATAGTAACGCATTAAAACTGCAAGTAGACGACAGTTCCTTTTAAGGATTTTTTTCAGTTACTTTTAAGGTTATTTTGTTTCATTCACTGAAAAGAACACTACTGCAGTGCTACTACTGGTGTTAGGTCACTTTCGAGTTTCGTTCGACGCTTATAAATCTGGCATTTCTCAACATTAATAATATTTCACTAATATTTCACCGTGTGTAGTGAGTCAGCTCCGGTGATTTTCGGGTCAACGATGGGGGGTGTGCGGGAAGCGGGCGGATGGGGATTCCCTCACAAACTCTGTACAGATTGTGAGGTCTATTTTCGGGGCTGTCAAGTTATAGTATTTTGATACGAGAATTAATAAAATAGGTAGGTACGCCATTTTAGAACGTGATTTCTCAGGAAATCAGTATTTGTGACTGCGACGAGTTCCTAAATGAATAGTATGGTCGAAATTTCAAAATATTGTAAAAACTGTTGGAATTTTAGATTTTGTAAGGTTTACTTCGATTTGGATAAAAATCGATATCTGACGATGCAGTAGGGTCCATAATATGAATCCATAGTCAAAATTGTTAAATAATTTCAACACCGACGCCATATTGGATTTTGTAAGATTAACTCCGATTTGGATAAAAATCGATATCTGATGATCCGGCGGGGTCCTTAAGAATAATTCAGAGTCAAAATTGTAAAATATTGTAAGAACCGACGCCATCTTGGATTTTGTGTGATAAACTCCGATTTTGATAAAAATCGATATCTGACGATCCGGTGGGGTCCATAACATGAATCAATAGTCATAATTGTTAAATAATGTCAACAGTGACGCCATATTGGATTTTGTAAGATTAACTTCGATTTGGATAAAAATCGATATCTGACGATCCAGTAGGGTCCATAATATGAATCCATAGTCAAAATTGTTAATTAATTTCAACACCGACGCCATGTTGGATTTTGTAAGATTAACTCCGATTTGTCCTTGAGAATAATTCAGAATCAAAATTGAAAAATATCGTAAGAACCGACGACATCTTGGATTTTGTGTGATAAACTCCGATTTTGATAAAAATCGATATCTGACGATCCGGTGGGGTCCTTAAAATTATTCAATAATCGAAATTCAAAAGTTACCTACTTAATTCTACTACTCTAGTTAAATCAAAATCGTACAGAAATTTAATTGTTTTTATTTTGCAGTATCCGATGTAATTGGGACCGAGACTTGTTCGGATGATCAAAGGTTCGGATACCTACTCAAAATATGAGGGTTTTGGGACAATTTCAACCAAAAACTACACCATGTTACAAAAAAGTTATAGTTCCTTGTGCCCCGAACCTTGAACCCGAACAAGCGCTATTAAACTCACTGGAGCTCACCGGGATCATAAGATATCATTTTTAAGCGCACTGGTGTTAAACTTACAAAATCCAAGATGGTGCCGTTTCTGTAAGATTACATAATTTTCACTATAGGTTCTTGTATGGAGCCCGCTAGATCGTCTAATTTTTATGCAAATCGGAGTTTTTCTACAACAAGGTCCAAGATGGCGTTGGTGTTGACATTATTTTACAATTTTGAATTTATATTCATTTCATGGAGCCCGGATCGTCAGATATCGATTTTTATGCTAATCGAATTTCAACTTACAAAATTCAAAATATTCCAAAATAGCATCAAATTTTATAATATTCTATAATTTTGCCTATAAATTCATGTTAAGCACCCCGCCGGATCCTCAGATATCGATTTTTATCCAAATCGGAGTTAATGTCACAAAATCCAAGTTGGCGTCGGTTTTTACAATATTTACCCTAGATTCATTTTATGGTCCCCACCGGATACTCAGATATCGAATTTTATGTTAATCGAATTTCAACAAACAAAATCCAAGATGGCATCAAATTTTACAATAATCTATAATTTTGCCAATAGAAGTTATGGAGCCTGCCGCATCCTCAGATATCGTTTTTTATGCAAATCGGAATATTTCTTATAAAATCCAAGATGGCGTCGGTTTTTACAACATTTTACAATTTTGACTCTAGAAGTCTAGATTCATGTTAATCACCCCGCCGGATCGTCAGATATCGATTTTTATCCAAATCGGAGTTAAGCTCACAGAATCCAAGATGGCGTCGCTTTTTGTAATATTTTACGATTTTGATTCTGGATTCATGCTAAGGACGCTGCCGAATCGTCAGATATCGATTTTTATTAAAATCGGAGTTAATGTTACAAAATCCAAGATGGCGTCGGTTTTACAATATTTTAAAATTTTTACTCTAGATTCATATTAAAGATTCCGCCGGATCTTCAGATATCGAATTTTATCTAAATCGGAGTTAATCTCACAAAATCCAAGATGGCACTTATTTTTACAATAGGTACCAAATGTAAAATGTTTATTTTGTTACATTTGAAATTCCGAGAAATATCCACCTAAAAAATCTAATTTGTCGCAAGAAGAAAAAAATTAAACATGTCAGTGTCACGAAATATTTGTGACAGCCCTGATCTTCGAACAAGCCAAGACGCCGAACGACTAGGTTCTATGAACCTTGTCCACTATATAGAGTCCTTACATTGTGGTTTTAATCTGAAAAATCATGCCGGTAAAACTATTGATGCACTTGTTGTTGATAGTTTGCTGATCCGGACAGAAATGACAAATAATAATAAAAATTCAGACATTTCCTTTAGAAATATTGAAGTCGGTTGAAAATCAAAATATACACAAACGCAACACGGACACGCAACAAAACGACGCAACATACACGCGCCCTTTGCCACACGCAATTAAACCTTATTACTATTTGATAAGTTACTTTTGATTGCAATGCGACGGCGGCTAGCGGCATTATCAAAGAACGTCAACGCTTGCCGATATACCGCGCTAAACGCCAACAACGTAAATACTGTAATATTGCTCTTATTTCATTTGATACAAGGATCAAAATGGCTTAAGCGTTATAAGGGAAACCCCTTCAAGAGGTTAGCAGTTCGAACGACTTTTTAAGCGCTAAGCAAAGGCAACTATCCGTTTGCTATACTGATATCCGTATTAAAAGTCGTTTAATAAGCCTTATGAAGGGGTTTTAAGCGGGAACGGCTTTGGTTAGCAAAGTCGAACGAAATACCCTTTCAAAAACCCTCGAAGGGGATACGGGACCGGTCCCTGATTTTATTTCATTCACTGAAAAGAACACTACTGCAGTGCTACTACTGGTGTTAGGTCACTTTCGAGTTTCGTTCGACGCTTATAAATCTGGCATTTCTCAACATTAATAAAAAAAAGATTACACATCGATTGTACATCCATGGCAAAATCATTTCGTTGCGGGAAAACAACCACTAAAATTTCACCGTGTGTAGTGAGTCAACTCCGGTGATTTTCGGGTCAACGATGGGGGGTGTGCGGGAAGCGGGCGAATGGGGATTCCCTCACAAATTCTGTACAGATTGTGAGGTCTATTTTCGGGGCTGTCAAGTTATAGTATTTTGATACGAGAATTAATAAAATAGGTAGGTACGCCATTTTAGAACGTGATTTCTCAGGAAATCAGTATTTGTGACTGCGACGAGTTCCTAAATGAATAGTATGGTCGAAATTTCAAAATATTGTAAAAACTGTTGCAATTTTAGATTTTGTAAGGTTTACTTCGATTTGGATAAAAATCGATATCTGACGATCCAGTAGGGTCCATAATATGAATCCATAGTCAAAATTGTTAAATAATTTAAACACCGACGCCATGTTGGATTTTGTAAGATTAACTCCGATTTGGATAAAAATCGATATCTGATGATCCGGCGGGGTCCTTAAGAATAATTCAGAGTCAAAATTGTAAAATATTGTAAGAACCGACGCCATCTTGGATTTTGTGTGATAAACTCCGATTTTGATAAAAATCGATATCTGACGATCCGGTGGGGTCCGTAACATGAATCAATAGTCATTATTGTTAAATAATGTCAACAGTGACGCCATATTCGATTTTGTAAGATTAACTCCGATTTGGATAAAAATCTATATCTGATGATCCGGCGGGGTCCTTAACATTATTCGATAATCGAAATTCAAAAGTCACCTACTTAATTCTTCCTCTAGTTAAATCAAAATCGTACAGAAATTTAATTGACTTTATTTTGCAGTATCCGATGTAATTGGGACCGAGACTTGTTCGGATGATCAAATGTTCGGATACCTACTCAAAATATGAGGTTTTTGGGACAATTTCAACCAAAAACTACACCATGTTACAAAAAAGTTATAGTTCCTTGTGCCCCGATCGTTGAACCCGAACAAGCGCTATTGAACCCACCGGAGCTCACCGGGATCATAAGATATCATTTTAAGCGCATTGGTGTTAAACTTACAAAATCCAAGATGGTGCCGTTTCTGTAAGATTATATAATTTTCACTATAGGTTCTTGTATGGAGCCCGCTAGATCGTCTAATTTTATTTTTTATGCAAATTGGAGTTTTTCTACAACAAGGTCCAAGATGGCGTTGGGGTTGACATTATTTTACAATTTTGAATTTATATTCATTTCATGGAGCCCGGATCGTCAGATATCGATTTTTATGCTAATCGAATTTCAACTTACAAAATCCAAAATATTCCAAAATAGCATCAAATTTTATAATATTCTATAATTTTGCCTATAAATTCATGTTAAGCACCCCGCCGGATCCTCAAATATCGATTTTTATCCAAATCGGAGTAAATGTCACAAAATCCAAGTTGGCGTCGGTTTTTACAATATTTGGGTCAATCAACTTTTCGACCCACACTTTTGAGAGGTCTTCAGTTTTTTTTTAATTGTTTTTTACTTTAAGAAATTAGATAACGAAGTATATAATCAAATAGCTTCAACACTCCACCATTACATATGTAAAAGGGCACGACCTTTATTGCATAGCTTTCTCTTTATTCTTAAAAGACTTAAACCACCCCCATAAAAGTGTCTATCGCGTTACCTGAGAGGAGTATCTTAGTTAAACAGAGTAAAACACAGTTTTGAATAACTTTTATATATTCTTTACTTTCGCATGCATAATCAAACAGTTTGGTATATTCAGTCTTAATTTAAGTTGCATACATGAGGACATAATCTCAATAATATGTATTTAGCGTTACCATAGAGATCAAATATAAGCATTTTTTTATCATAATTCTGTATCGACAACAGCAGACACTTCAAAAATCTTTGTAAATAATAATTAACTTCGAACGCACCTTTAACTGTTAAATAACAAGTAATACAACTATAAGAGATCGTGAAATAACAGTAATAATCAATTTAAAAAAGAGGACATAAAAGTAACACCAGAGACAATTTGGTAACACTTAAGACACATGTTCCTCTAAACAAAGTAACACCGGAGACATTTTAGTAACACGTAAGACACACATCTCAGAAATCGAATCAAGAATCCTAAGAAATGCTTAGAATGGAACTACTTACAAATTTTAAACGATGCAATTATAAAATACACTAAAATAACCAAAAACTTTAACATTCTTGTCATAAACACATTAATAAAAAGCAACAATAGTTCTGATAACAAGTATTATAAACCTCAGCAAGTAATTAACAGTCTTGTGAAAGTTGTAACTATCATATAACTACCTAAAAATCAACAGTTATTTTTCAAAAACATTGATAGGATCATCAAACTTGTTATAAACCCGAAGTCCCTTTTTCACGATTTCAGGCATTGGCAGAAATTTAATAATATCATCATAATCTACATAGTTGACATCGTGTTCATCCATTCTGAATAGCTTCGCATCTTTTTTACCAATTACACGCAAAAACATAACCTTTACCTCCCCGTCTTCTTCGATAGTGGTCAAAGCTTTGCAAACGTAGGAATATTTTTTTCAAGTTATCACTACAAACAACGACATGTAAAAAGTCACCAATTGAAACCTGCATTGAACTAGAGCCTTTATAATTACTGGTTGACGGCTGTTGTTCATCCGGTCGGTCGACACGGACCTTTGATGTGTTATAGTTTTCTTTATCATCAGATGGTACTTGCATTTCATCGTCACCCGTATCAGGAGAACTGTTATAAATTGTTCGGTAAATACTGGTGCGGTCGCTGGGCAATGTATTGTGAATATCCTTCAATACGTTAAGTGAACTAAGAGGCACATCATCATCTGATGATAAATCACGAGACGCAGGTTCGATGTTATCTTCTACCAGTGATTCTTGTGTAGTCTGTTCGATGGCATTTATGTAATATATCTGAGGGTCGTAGCAGTCACAAAAACCTCTCTTGGGAGATCCGCAAAAACAGGTCAGTGGTCGATATTTTAGGTAATATCTGCTGTCTGTGAATATGTGGTGCACTTTCATAGTCCCAACCAGTCGTGGTATAGATTTAGGTAATTTGTCTTGTATATCTTTAATAGCAACTTCTTCAATTAAAAATAGTTTTATTTTGCTAGCATTCTCTAAGTGTTCCATGAGATGTCATCTCGAAGAAAAAACCTATAAATTTTCTTTTTTAGCAATATGGCGTTGTTGTTAATTGACACCTTGGTTGTATATTGCCGGTTTATCCCAAATACTTCACTTAGCAATTCATTCTTCTTTCTACATTTTTCTATTTGATCACCCTTTAGTATGCTCTGTAAGAGTAGTTTCTGTTTCATATTTTTAGTTCTATGATATTTGTCTTTAATAGAACTTGTCAGGAGTCTATATTTTTCCTTTACTTGTTGATTGTCGTCTTTACTCTCTGACACATTTTTTTTACTGCGAGAGATTCGTTTCCGAAATTTATCACATTTCTTCTTTAATAACTGTATTTTCTTTTCCATTCTTTTATTTTCTCGATATAATCTACTTCTGTTGCTTTTGAGCTTACGACGCCCGCGTTCAAGTGCTAAATTTGAAGATGATGATCTATCAGGTATAGGGTTTACTAGACCTCGAATGTTCTGCACGTCGGGTGTCGGAGAATTTGGTGGTGTTTCAGCTATAACTGCTTGTAGATTCTTCCTTCTTTGCCGATATTCTCTCTGCCTCAGCTTCCAGATGGTATTTGCATTTCTTTTTTCTTTAGGCGTCAAATCTTTAGCAAGCCGTTTTGTTTGGTGATAGTGCTGACGGTGTTTTCTTTTAGCCTCTTCATATTTTTCCTTATTTTGTTTCAACCGTTCTCTGTATCTCTTTTGTTTTTCTGCTGGCGTTAACGCCATTTTAAAATGATGTAGCAATCTGAAAAAAAAGTATACAATAAATGATAATCTGAACCTAAACATTTATACTAGTGGCTCTGTGAGCTGTAGTGCTTTGTTTCGAAATATGGCGGAAATTTGATTTTATGGGAGTTCACGATACAGTGGACCTTACGTAAAATTGTACCAACCAGTCAACACTGACGTCTAAATAACGGGAATTTGACATTTTTTACGTTTTGAACCCCATATCTCTGGCATTTTTTTAATTTCGAAAAAGTCGCTCGACAAAAAAAATCTATATACTTACCAAACACACTTACAAAATTTCATGAGAATCGGTTGAGAAATGCGAGGTCTAGGCGAGAACAGTCAAACATCTGGAAAAACGATTTTTCGTCCAAGCTGAAGCATAGACGCTTCGCTCGCTCGGTCGAATAATGAGTACTACGCTTCTCGGATAAGGTGACGTGACTCTAATTCAATTTACCTGTACTTAAAAATGACACCTGAGTTACTTGTATTCAATTCAATGAAATTGTCTTTGGAGTTACTGGTGGTGTCTTTGGAGTTACCACAAAAGTAACTCAGTACACAAGTAACTCAGGTGACATTCGTCAGTATTTTTCAAATAAAATAAATGCTACTCAGTATTACTTATACTCGTATATACCAACCAAAACTTTTATTCTATGTCCTTGAAATTAAATATGATTTAAGAAATAAATATCAGTACTTACCGATAAAATCGCGGTAACTCAGCCGACAGCGATTAAACACACGCACCACCTTCGAGAGCTCGTCGCTGACTGGCGGCCTGTCGGCATCGTCAAAGGACTTCGCCACCGCGCCGACAGAGAGGCCACCAATATTTTTAGTAGTAGTGACCGACTTATGTCTGTGTAGGTTTTTACGTCTTCAAGTTTTAAAGGTAACTCAGTATACCAATATTAAGAAAAAAATATTTGGACACAAATTCTTGATTTTTTTTCAGAAATGTATATCAACTGGTCTCATTTATTAATTCGAAATACTAAAGTATGTATTATATTTTATAGAATATAAAAAAAATAGACACAGTTTTCAAAGAAAACATGTGATTTAGCGGTGTAGTGTATTGACATGAAGCGTTTTGGACAGCAATAATTTGTATGGAAGAAGAAATTGTCAATGGAGTTACCACAAAAATTATTTTAATTTGAGGATATTTTTGAATAAAAACGTATAAGTCAGAATGATTTACAGTCTAATAATACAAGAGTATCTCAAATGATGTTAATTTCAATAAATTTATGGAGTTTTGTTAAAAAACTGCCGAGGACAGCAAAGTGTGGGTCGAAAAGTTGATTGACCCATTTACCCTTGATTCATTTTATGGTCCCCACCGGATACTCAGATATCGATTTTTATGCTAATCGAATTTCAACATACAAAATCCAAGATGGCATCAAATTTTACAATAATCTATAATTTTGCCAATAGAAGTTATGGAGCCCGCCGCATCCTCAGATATCGTTTTTTATGCAAATCGGAATATTTCTTATAAAATCCAAGATGGCGTCGGTTTTTACAACATTTTACAATTTTGACTCTAGAAGTCTAGATTCATGTTAATCACCCTGCCGGATCGTCAGATATCGATTTTTATCCAAATCGGAGTTAAGCTCACAGAATCCAAGATGGCGTCGCTTTTTGTAATATTTTACGATTTTGATTCTGGATTCATGCTAAGGACGCTGCCGAATCGTCAGATATCGATTTTTATCAAAATCGGAGTTAATGTTACAAAATCCAAGATGGCGTCGGTTTTACAATATTTTACAATTTTGACTCTAGATTCATATTAAAGATTCCGCCGGATCTTCAGATATCGAATTTTATCTAAATCGGAGTTAATCTCACAAAATCCAAGATGGCACTTATTTTTACAATAGGTACCAAATGTAAAATGTTTATTTTGTTACATTTGAAATTCCGAGAAATCACCACCTAAAAAATCTAATTTCAAATAGCGGATGTCGCAAGAAAAAAAATATTTAACCATGTCAGTGTCACGAAATATTTGTGACAGCCCTGATCTTCGAACAAGCCAAGACGCCGAACGACTAGGTTCTATGAACCTTGTCCACTGTATAGAGTCCTTACATTGTGGTTTTAATCTGAAAAATCATGCCGGTAAAACTATTGATGCACTTGTTGTTGATAGTTTGCTGATCCGGACAGAAATGACAAATAATAATAAAAATTCAGACAATTCCTTTAGAAATATTGAAGTCGGTTGAAAATCAAAATATACACAAACGCAACACGGACACGCAACAAAACGACACAACATACACGCGCTCTTTGCCACACTCAATTAAACCTTATTACTATTTGATAAGTTACTTTTGATTGCAATGCGACGGCGGCTAGCGGCATTATCAAAGAGCGTCAACGCTTGCCGATATACCGCGCTAAACGCCAACAACGTAAATACTGTAATATTGCTCTTATTTCATTTGATACAAGGATCAAAATGGCTTAAGCGTTATAAGGGAAACCCCTTCAAGAGGTTAGCAGTTCGAACGACTTTTTAAGCGCTAAGCAAAGGGTATTAACTATCCGTTTGCTATACTGATATCCGTATTAAAAGTCGTTTAATAAGCCTTATGAAGGGGTTTTAAGCGGGAACGGCTTTGGTTAGCAAAGTCGAACGAAATACCCTTTCAAAAACCCTCGAAGGGGATACGGGACCGGTCCCTGCCTTGGACTGGGTAATAGATGATTGCCCTTATTAATAGCTAAGGTCTGGCGATAGTAACCGAGAATTTCATATATGTAGTTATAATATATCTAACCTATTAACATTCTCGTTCGGAGAAGTCTTACTTAAATCAACACAATAAAAATCGTGTCCAAGCAGTAGGACAATTTAGAGGTAAATTTGTCCTTGAAATGAGGCCTGACATGTAATGTAATACGCTTACATAATTTAATGGCAAAAGTCTGCGTTAGCCCATTGTAACATTGATATATAATATGAGCTCAAAGTGATCAGAGGTACCAACGTGTACAGAAAGGAGGGAGACTAGGTGCTTTGCCGGTCGCTGGCGCGGTTCAACTGTTGTTAGGTCGCAGTTCAACCTAACACTCCTCCTCGCTTCGCTCGTCGTCGTACCTAACGGTGGCTCTGGTAACATGGTTTTAAATTATTCGACTATTTAATTTAATAGTTGTCATTTTGATACATAACCCATTGAAATTTTTCCTGGTCCTGCTCTGGAATTTCCCCTACTCTTGGGGTCAAATATCTCGACCATATTTTATTTAAGAGAAAAGCTTTTCCTGCAAAACAAATTACACATTACATTCTCGTGTTGAATGATAAACGAAGGAGAACTAATGCCCAGGTTCATAGGTTATAAATTGTATCCAAGATATTTAGAACCCCTTTTAACTTACCCAAACTACATGAAAAAGGCTTTAAGCCTTTTAGCTTTTAGCTCGCCCAAGGCTCTTGAATGAAACTGAAAAAGGTTGCACGAACCCAAGATGCACCTATGTACCAAGCCCCTCACTCTCGGGAATGGGCTCCCACGGAAGAGGATCCTTTATTATAATTACTATTAAAAACTAGATATTTACCATGTATATCTGTTTTTGTGAGCTCGATATTTTGGCACTCTTCCGAATTTGGCTGCAAGCGCCATGTTCACAGTGTAACTGATTTACTTGAGGATCGTACATCGCTCAAGATTTTTAGTCCCAGTAATCCAAGTAAAATGGGATACGATATCCTTGTAAAAGGGCCTACAACTCACAAGTAACCTGGCTCCATACTAATTTCTTTACGAATCCTAGTTTTTTTTTTTTTTTTTTATGCTATAGGGGGCAAACGAGCAAACGAATCACCTGATGGTAAGCGATTAACGTCGTCCATGGACACCCGCAACACCAGAGGTGTCGCAAGTGCGTTGCCGGCCTTTAAGGTGGGAGTACGCTCTTTTCTTGAAGGTTTGAAGGTCGTATCGGTCCGGAAACACCGCTGGCGACAGTTCGTTCCACAGTTTAGCTGTGCGAGGCAGGAAGTTTCGGGAAAAGCGCACAGTTGAGGACTGCCAACCATCTAAATGGTGAGAGTGGAAATATTGTCGCGTAGGGCGATGGCGGAAAAGAAGCGGCAGGGATTAATCCGAACAATTCCTCGGAACACTCCCCATAATACATGCGATAGAAAATACAGAGTGAGGCCACATCTCTACGCAGCGCCAAGGGATCAAGCCGATCAGAAATACGTTGGCAGTTGACAATTCGAGCTGCTCTCCGTTGGATGCGGTCTAGAGGAAGAAGCTGGTACTTAGGTGCCCCTGCCCAAAGATGAGAGCAGTATTCCATATGCGGGCGAACCTGCGCCTTATAAAGCTGTAGGCGATGGGCCGGCGTGAAATACTGCCTCGATCTATTGAGCACACCGAGCTTCTTCGAGGCCAATTTGGCCTTACCCTCTAGGTGGCCGCGGAACTGGACTTCACTCGAGATGTCAACGCCAAGGATTCCAATACTGGCTGTGGCAGATAGGGGAGTGCTCTCAAAACGAGGTGACGCGACGAACGGAAGTTTTTTTGCGGTGAACGCGCAAACCTGTGTCTTTGTAGGGTTAAAATGGACCAAATTAAGTCGACCCCAATCTGAGACTTCTTTTAGGGAGGTCTCAATTTCGGACACAAGTTTGTTCCGGCTCTCAATGACGTTTTCCCGGGAAATATTGGCGCGGCCGGTGTAGGAGGCATCACCCGTACTATCATCAGCATAACAATGAATGCCGCTAGTTTGCAACATGTCATTGATATGCAGGAGGAATAGCGTGGGTGATAGCACACAGCCTTGAGGGACACCAGCATTCACAGACATTGAGTCTGAGCATTCACCGTCAACTAGGACCTTAATGCTTCTGTCTGCTAGAAAACTGCTGACCCATTCGCATAATTTCCCGGGGAGCCCATAGCATGGAAGTTTCGAAAGAAGTGCTTTGTGCCAAACGCGATCGAAGGCCTTCGCTACATCCAAACTAACTGCCAGTGCCTCACCTTTACTCTCTATCGCCTGTGCCCAGCAATGTGTCAGGTAAACTAAAAGATCACCAGCCGAACGACCCCTACGGAAACCGTATTGTTGGTCACTCAGCAGCTGGTGATCCTCTAGGTACCAGAGGAGCTGACGATTGATGATGGACTCCATAATCTTAGAGAAAAGGGAGGTTATAGCTATCGGCCTGTAGTCGGATGGATTTGAGCGGTCGCCTTTTTTAGGGATCGGGTGCACCAAAGCTGACTTCCACGAAGTCGGGACTACGCCAGAAGAGTAGGAGAGCCGAAAAAGACGCGTTAAGACCGGCGCCAACTCAGGAGCACACATCTTGAGAACAATTGCAGGGATTCCATCAGGCCCACTGGACTTATGGGTGTCGAGGGAGCGAAGAGCCTTACGCACAAAGCTTTGGCGGAACTGTACATCTGGCATACAGCTCTCGCACCGCGGTATAGTCGGCGGCGCTTGTCCCCCGTCATCCAAAGTCGAGTTGGACGCAAAAAGCTTACCCTGTAGATCGGCTTTGTCTTTTGCGTCGTGGGCCAACGAATCATTTCCCGTGTGCAGAGGTGGAAAAGACGGCGTGCAGAAATTCCCCTGGATAGCTTTGGCAAGAGACCAGAACGCACGAGTTCCCGAGGGGAGACGCTCTAGTTTCTCGCCAATCCTACCAATGTGCAACGACTTTGCTCTGGCAATGGCTCTTTTGAAGGACCTGGAGGCAAAGTTAAACTCCTTTTTTAAAGCGCTGGTCTTTACATCCTGTACCGCCGCTGCATTTACCCAGGCTTGGTAGCACTCCAGCTTTCGGCGAGACGCCTTTTTGCAGGAGCGATCAAACCAAGGCTGGGTTTTGCCACCAACAGGTACCGCAGAGGATGGAACGAAAAGTTCCATTCCCTGAAGCACCACGTCAGCAACAGAGTCAGCAGCGATATCAGGATCATCCGGCGTGAAGCAAACCTGCCCCCACGGGTAAGACGCAAAGAACACCCGCATCCCGTCCCAGTCTGCTGACTTATAGTGCCACACACGGCGGCTACAAGCAACTCGCCGACGCGGCGGGCACGTGAGAGGCACTGTACTCCGGATGAGGCAATGATCCGAGGAACCGAGAGGGGCTGCAACGGATACATCATAGCCAACCGGGTGAGAAGTCAGCAGAAGGTCCAACAGGGAAGGTTCCTGGCTCTCCACATCTGGGATTCGCGTAGGCGCAGTAACCAGTTGTGTCAAGCCGTAGGTCAGAGCAAAGTCGTGAACAGATCTCCCCGCATGATCAGTCTTGCTGGAGCCCAGCCATTCGGCATTATGGGCGTTAAAATCGCCAAGAACGATGATCTCAGCGGATGGGATCTGCTGCTGCACTGAATCCACAGCCGTTTGAATCTGCTCCAAGAGTCGGTCAGTTTCGGCATCACCGCTATGGGACCTATAGAGGCACGAATAGACGCGAGGATGATCATCACAATCAACACGTAGCCATAAGGTGGAAAGGTCCCTACCTTCAAGATTGCTGAGGCGACGAGAACTGATATCGCCTCTTACGTACACACACACTCCAGCCCTAGGCAGAAAGGAATGCTCTAGTTCGTACCCAGGGTAGGAGAGGTATTTTGTGTCCGCTGGAGACGATATCTGCGTCTCTGTCAGAAAAAGCAAGGCCGGCTTAGCTGTCTCGAGGTGATGATGGACAGCATTAAGATTAGAATGCAAACCCCTGATGTTGCAGAAATCCACAGCGAGCGTGGCAGGGGCTGCCGTAGCCGTCTTGCTCTTGCCTCGGGAGGATGGCGGATTGCGGAGCGCGGATTTGCCCCCCCCAGAGTACGAAACGGGGCGCTCTCGGCGTCCACGCTCAGGCACGACAGTACCTGAGCATGGAAGCCCAGAAAGGGATTCTCCAGCGCTAGAGCAGCTGGTACCCTCCTGGGGTAGCTTATTAATCTGCGCTGTCATCGTCATTAAGGGGGAGGTTGGGGGGATTGGAGCTCTGGAAACCTTACTCACCGTGAGGAACACAACACCACATACCTACAAAGTAAGTAGTGATGTTATTATGGCTTCGGTATTCTGTAAGGTGGAGGTACTTCCCCAGTCAGGCTGCTCCAGATTCAAGCGAGATGACGTTTCGCTGTGCCCTACCTCACTTGTTGGACGTAGTTTAAGGACATACCCGGGTCCTAATTTAGTTTATGTGAATATCTTGGTGACTAGCCAGAATGACTTTATATATAGGTACATAAGTCTTAAGAGCAGCGTTCCTGCAACGTAGGACGCTGTCACTCACAGCGTTGTTTAAATGAGAAAATCTAAAATTTTCAAAAACTATGTTGACCATGTTAAACGCGATATAGACTTGATACTAGTAAAATAAAATAAGTGTCTAAGAGTGCTACAAAGAATTCCATAACACTGTCATGGCTGCATTACCTAAAAAAGGGTTTTGAGTTACTTACCAAACTTGATATTGGTAAATGATGTCATTAAAACATCTCGTGTAAGTCTCTCGTGTCTTATTATATGTCATACATAGATTTTACGGAGTACAGAGCTTATCTGTACCGTGACTAATAAAGAATATGTACTTGTTTTCCATATTTAACTAACATATGGGTATGAGGTAATTAATCTCAAGTCAAGCATCGTTAATATGATATCATAAATAGCTGCGCAGTTTTGTACATAATATTATAATTTTATTATTTTACTTGTATTATTGTATCGTTATATTCTAACGACTTTAATTTTTTCCAAAGACTGAGGCAGTAGAAACAGGTTGGTGACAACCCTATCATGAATAACTATGTTTGTTTTATGAATACTTTACTTGCGTACTATATGTAGGTATTATGTATTTATATAATGTTGTGCACATTACTAGCAAATATAGGAAAAATATTTTACTAAAGTGTAGGTACCTACCTACAGTGAGAAGAATTTGAGAAAATCTTATGATTGATGACGATGATTACCTACTGATGGGTAATAAAATATTCTTATCTTAAATATTTTTAACTTGTTTTATCATCTCTAAGTTCAAAGCAACAATGTAATTGATCTTCAATGATTGTGTATGGTTTTGAATTGCCTGACTATTTCAATCCATGGATTGGCGGAATCACTTATGTTTTGGGCTTATCTAAATAAATAAAACATATTTGTTATTAAAAATATTTTAATAAACACCTTGTATTCATGACGACATTGGTTATATTTAACAACCACCCTTCCTCCTTATAAATATTATTAGAAAAATAACTTTGTCACTGCACGGAAAAGGTCAATGGTCACATCCATCCACTATGCTCCACAATTCATTCATGTATGGACATTGGTTTGTTGCACTTGTTCGCGAATTGTTCACACCAATTTCACTTAACACTTAATGAGCACTGAACAACTTTATCACATTGGCGTTTCTACCCACCAGGCGGACACAGACACGTCTCAAATATATAGGCTTCTAATTAGCGTTGAAGTTTAATAGCAGCGTTTTACCTTACAATAAAACGCTTATTAAACGTAATACCTAATTAGAAGCCTATAGTTTTTAAACCCACCGGTGGTTTACTCAGTTGCAATATGACCCACATACATAAATCTTATGTAGTTTCTGAGGGTATTTTTGACTTACTATTTTTGTTCGCCACCTTGTAAACGATGTTAAAGAACTTACACATACTGTTGATTTCTAATTTATTTTGCTTTGTAAAAATTACTGTTTGGTAAGTGGTATATTGCAATTTCGTATTAATGAATTAATAATTTGAGATCCAATGAGGTACCAGCCGCGCCATCGCTACGGCTACGACCTGGTGGGGATAAAACCGGTAACGAAAGATGGAGGAAGGGATACTTTTTTTTTTTTTTTTTTATTCTCAAAAAAAGTTTTGTACAATAACATATAATCATAAATTCGCCAAACATTAACATTAAGTTTAGCTTGTTGGTGGGTGTCATGCAATTATGAACCGCTACGTCATCTGCAATCAGAATTGCCGCTCTCCCAAATATATAGGCTTCTAATTAGGTATTACGTTTAATAAGCGTTTTATTGTAAGGTAAAACGCTGCTATTAAATATTGTACTAGTACAGGTCTTTGACTCAAGAATTTAGGTTTTTTATATAAATTGTAAATGTTGTTATTTTTTAGGGTTCCAAACTAAATAATAATAAACTGAACCCATACTTACACAGGCTGTAACTACAATAATGATGATCCGTTTCAGGATTAAATTTGTATCGCATTATGTCCGTAGCTACCTAATTTTCTTCTATTTTTAACCGACTACAGTAAAGTGTAGGTATGTGTGTATATATGTATGTACATATATACACACATACGGGTCAAACTGAGAACCTCCTTTTATTGAAGTTTACATATGTTTGTTCCCGATTATTTCAGGTTTGCTAGACCGGTTTTAAAGCGGTTTTCAAAAAGGTACTTGTTACATTTAGGAGAAGGTTTTAGTACTTCAACCGACTTAAAAAAGGAGGTTCTAAGTTTGAACCGTATTTGTATAAATACCTACGTATGTACCATGTATGTTTGTTCCCGATTATCTCGCGTTTGGCTAAACCGATTTTATGCGGTTCTGAGAAAGGTATTTGTTACATTTAGTAGTAAGATTTCGTACTTTTACCGACATCAAAAAGGGAGGTTCTGAGTTTGACCCGTATGTATGTATGTTTGGTTTATCATTTCGCGTTTGGCTAAACCGATTTTATGCGGTTCTGAAAAAGGTATTTGTTACATTTAGTAGTAAGATTTCGTACTTTAGCTGACTTCAAAAAAGGAGGTCCTCAGTTTGACCCGTATGTATGTATGTATTTTTGTTCCCGATTATCTCGCGTTTTGCTAAACCGATTTTTAAGCGGTTCTAAGAAAGGTATTTTTTATATTTAGCCGAAAGTTTTTGCACTTTTACCGACTTCAAAAAAAGGGTCATTGATCCACATGTATGTATGTGTGTCCACGATTCTTTCACGTTTAGCTGAATCGATTTTAATGCAGGTTTTAGAAAGGTATTTGTTACATTTATTAACGTTTTCTGTCTGTTACTTGCTTGTATTTCGAAAATCATTTAAATATATTTTTTTTATCACTTCAATACTGTGCAAAGTGTCAGAAATACGCAAATATTTTTTTTCTATAATGCCTAATTTTTCTGCGCTAAATAAGTAGGTTAAGAAAGCAAATGCAAATAATAGGAATCAGTTTAATTATTAAAAGAAATCACATTACTTTATAGTAATGTGATTTCTTTTAATTTATTATCAATCAGTCTTCTTAGAACATGCACTTTTTTATCTTATGAAGTTAATAATCTAAATAAAAACCCTTTATTGCCCCTGAAATAAAACATATTTTGTTAAGCAATTGCCGTTTCGACATTTTCAGTTTTAATTTTAATAAATGATGGATTCTATTTCTAACATTCAGGTAGCGCTCTACGACAGCTTTGATTAAATCGGTTACATGATTAGATGATGGAAACTCGCCCAATTGATGATTCGCAATGGCGTCAAACACGTTTGACGCAACTTTATCGACATTTCATTTAAAAAATATATTAATTCAAAACCCGATTACAATAAATAATGATGTTAGAGAATACATTATTTTTCAATCATAAAAAGGACATATCGATATCAATAAAAAAATATTTTTCCTCGCACTAAGCCGAGTAGCGCGTGGTAGCCCGCTATCGTTGCGATATTCTAGAAAGTTCTCTAGTTGCTATGCTTCGTAAAAAACGACCTTATCTTTTGTACATAAAGTTGTTTTTATTTTGAGCAGATGTTTTTTTTTGCGGAGGACGACATTATTTGAGAAAATATTAAAATATACACAATATAAGACTTAACGGTGGTATGAAATACCTCCATGGGAGATATTTTGCTTGCGGCTGTCGTTTCCACAGTGTAAAACCGCACAATCATTTTATTTTGACTTTTGTATAAACCACGATCTTACTTGGGCGCTCGTGACTAACTGAGTACTATCTGTGGTGCGAGCGTGCGGTTATCCGCGCACTATTGCCACACGCGCCGCGCTTACGTTACGCTTCTATTAGTCTCTCTGTTTTGTGATATTGGCCGAGATCAGAATATTTTATATTTTAACTGAATCTTGAACACGACAACTTTTACGTCTACCAAACTACTTAAGAACCATCATGAGAAACAAGATTATCGTTTTAGATATACTCAAATCGGTTTTCTCACTCGGGAGCTACGGTAGGTACAGTTAGGTACAGGTGGCAGCACTAACAAAATCGCCTTGTCCGTGCACTGCTTCAATAGATGGCGATAACATCGCTTTGTACATTTATGTTCACTACGATTGTGTATATCTGTGCATTTAAGATGGCAACATTATTGAATTGTCATTCCTATCATTCATTCTTTTATGTCAACAATTTTTAGTATGGTAACATTCAATAAACGATGTTTCGTGCCGCTCGCATTGTCTTGTGATTTTTCTCCTTGTTTATAATTTTCACGAAAATAACGGAAAATGAAACATAACTGTAAAGTTTTATGTTAGACAATAAGTGTTTATTAGTAAGTAATTTATTTGGCCGTGACCTTTCGAGCTGTATTTTTTTTTAAGCCGTTTATCATGTGTGGCGAATGTGTCAAGATTAGAAAGAAACATACTTTTGCTTCGTAACACGGATAAATAGGGGTAAGAAGAATAATAAGTATTATAAAACAAACACTCAATTGTATTTTTTGTAGTTTACACTTTATTAGTACCTAGTTTGCCGTGTAAAAGTGGTTTCAATTGAGAAGTTCTTATCTAGGTGCCTTTCTAAATGCAACTTGTTTTTAATTTCTTTTTCGCCTTGTTTTGAAGGTGCGCTATGAGTTTGTCCAAAAAGATTCTTACAAGATTAGCGTTAGGTATTGAACTATCATGGCTAGCTGATATCTTATCAATCCAGTTATCAAAGGGACACAATATCAAGTTTTCTCTTATTGTATATTGCTTATTCTCATAAATATTTGTTTATCACTTTTCATATTTATGTTTCTATAAAGTGTAATGGGTAAATTTCATAATTTGTTACATTTTTGAAGATGTGTTAAGTTGTTGATTACACATTTTGTTTTACTAGTTTCTTTAAGTTTTTTCTGAATAATGTAAGTACCTAATATAAACAATAACATGTCTGTGTATGTTATGACTTAAAGTACAAAACTGACAGTGTAATAATTCCACATACAGCCCAAGTTTTCCTCAAATAATAATTGAACTGGAAAATATGTAAAACAATTTGTATTATCTAGTAATGCTACATTACAGCAAACTGGCCTGCTGGTCAAATCCAGCCTACAAGCCATTGACTTTGCTTTACTAAAAGTTTCTGGTAAAGTCAATGATCAGTCATTCATCTGGCCCAAAAACTTTATAAACCACTTATATACAGTAATCTTTAAATATATTCTTTATTTGTCCAAAAACTTTGCGTGTTCATTGACATACTGTTTTAGTGATAATCTATCAAAACTCTGGTTCTAATCTGTTATTGCTCTATAAAAAAAGCCTTTTATTTCCTATATATGTCATACATTATAGCGTGCACAGTGAGGGCCTACCATGAACCACTACATTTGCTTGTTCGTCTATTTGGCTCCTTGTCACTCAAATAGGCAAGAGTGACGGAGAGGCGAATAGACAAACAAATGAACAAAGCGGTTCATAGTAGGACCCAAATACCTACATACTTAATTTTTTTTTATTGGATGACTCATTTACTGAAAGAATGTATGAATGAGATTTGTAAAAATAATTGTATCAGCCTTATTTATTACCTATCTCAGAGTTTATCAGTTCTAATTGGTTTACTGATATCAATTGTAGTTTATCTGGTAATATCATAAGGCTATTTCTATTGCCTACTGTTTAAAAATCTAATTTGCTAGTAAATTAGTTCAATAACATAACATTACGTCACATACTGCCATCACATACTTTTTACAATTATTTACCTGAATAAAAGAGTTACAAATCAATTTGTGTGATGAACACGGATATTTGTTCCTGAGTCATGGATGTTGTCTATGTATTTTTATATTATATATACCGTTGTCTGAGTACCCGTAACACAAGCCTTCTTGAGCTTACTGTGGGACTTAGTAAATTTTTGTTAAAATGTCCTATAATATGATTTTAATATTTAATTATATTCTATGCTGTTCCTTTTACAAAAACTGACTAATAGTAAATTTATCTTTCCAGCTAGGTCTAAAACTCTAAGGAACAAAATTTGAAATTAGCCCATTTGCTTGACAGATTTTATTTAGACTGACTTGCTAGATGAAATATCAACCTACCTACAATCTACATATATAACAGAAAGCAGTGTACATTTAATTGTTCATTTATGCATCAAGATAAAGTAGACTACAGTAATTTTTAAAATTGTTATATCTGACCATGACCTGCTTCAACTGAAATATTATAAATTAGTATTAATAGTCAAGTTTAATATTAACCTATCTTATTTATAAATTAAAAATATAGGAGTTAACTACATGCCCAGTATACTGTTATTACAATAAGGTTCAGAAGGTAGTACATATGTATATACTTGTGGCCTGTGACAGGTCATTTAAAATATGGCTGTCTTACTAAATAGTATGAGTAGTTTCCAGTCAGATTTTTATGATACATGAGTAGCTACCGAACCCTAAACTGAACATGGCCCAACATTCTCTCGTGCGTTTATTTGTTGATGCATAATGGCAGGTATTAGATGATAATGTGAATGTTCAAACATACAGTATTGTAAATTGAGTTGCTAAACTTCAAACTCCGGTAAATCCATTTGTCAGATTATGCGATTTTGGTATTAAGAAAAGGTAATAAGGTAGATATTTGTTGAGAAGGTCGAATGGATTTACCCGAGTTTGATGTTAAGTGACACAATTGTAAGTAGCCTTTTATTATAATTTATTCATTCAACACATTGTTTGTAGGAGCAACAAAATGGAGCACTCGGACCTGGTGTCTGAGATGGCTCAGGTGGAGCACCTCACCACACAGGAGCGGCTCCATCTAGCAAGGAGGTTAGTACTACTTAGAATTAGTTTTAACAGTTATCAGCAGGGGCGTATTTACCCTAGGGCCAAGTCCGGGGCCTGCAAGGGCTGCAAGAGCGGTGGCTGCGCCATCTTCTCTGGTCGTCTTTTACTGTGGAAAAGCTAAATGGCCCATGGTGCTAAATCGTAAAATACACCTCTGGTTGCCACACCGACTGAGCAACATGGAAACTTGAAAACCCGCGTTCTCATAGGGAAGACTAACCTAGATTGATTGTTATTTTTGCATGTCAATCGATCTAATTTTCATTAACTTTCAACAAGCCTCAAGCCCGCGAATTCGGGGGATCGCCGGCATTTTAATTTAAACCTAGGAATTTGTTTTAATACAATTTTATTTCATTTTCAAAAACTGGTTGTGGGGATTGGTAGGGATGAAACTTTTTAGAAACCAACCAAGTACCGTAAAACCACTCTACTGTAGTCAAAACCTCTTAACTATTTAAAATAGTACAAGGAAAGCGATAAAAAATATCTAAAACAGTGTTATCTTATGCAAAATTCTTAAAAAGTAGTTTTAATTTTTAGGAAAAATGTGGTTCCTTTTAGTAAACTGGTAGTAAGGTTATATATCAAAGTTTTAGGGTTTCTTCCTTAAAAAGGGCCGCAAAACTTATTCCAACCTGTATAAATGTACTAGATACGGACTCAATACCGAGGTGCTAACAGGCAGACTGAATACTTAGCTAAGCCAGCATGAGTGACTTGCAACTACATTCTCATTCGTTTTTTTATATTCCTGCATTGCTTGATTTAACATTAATGATATGTGTATTTATAGTTTTTGTTGTTTTGTCATACGTAATTGTGATTCAGAAGGAGTAAAAAATAATTAACCATTCCCTGCTACATATGTATTATTTGATCTTTATTATTTATTTATTCGACGAAGGAAAGCATTGTAAGGAAACCTTCATACATCCGCAAAGAAACTCAACCATGTATACAATATACAAATACAATACAAATAACTTTATTTAGCAAAAATGTTTTACAGGATTTAACAAGGTCTCCGCACTAGGCTTCGCCTGTATCGCGGTGAACCAATGACATTTGAATTAGCTACAATTAGGTAAAGCAAACTTAAAACTAAAAAATACGAATACAATATATATTAAAAACAAAGATTTCAACCTCTAGTTGAAAATGTTCTCTGTCTCGGCATAGTCAAGAGAAATCAAAAATATGTACAAGAGTTTTTTAGCTTCAAAGATTGTGCAGTCTTGCAGTTGGCAGCGTTTCAGTATGGTATTGTAGGTAGTATTTCTGATATAATCCCCAAAACGTTTCCCAAAGGTGGAATTAACTCTAGGAAACGGCAATTTGAATACCCGTTTCTGAAGTAAGATGTTGTAGTTAGGCAATCGTTTAGAGGCTTTGTGTGTTCCTAAGGCAGTTTTGTGTAAATATAATTTTCGGACGGATAGAACTTGAGCTTGGGCATAGAATATTTTATGTAATCTCCTGTTTCGGGAACTGCGAACGATAACAAATTTCTTAGAATAAATCTAATTTGGAAATTACCTCTAGGCCTCAGGCGAGACTCAAATATGATGGATATGGTGGAGAATTCGGGGGTGTCGAGGTAGCTCAGTTGATTTTCCACTTTTCCTTCCTGAGAAACCGAAGCTATTGTACATAAATGAAATTGATAAGAGTACTGGTGTATTGATATGTTTACAAAATGCAATATTCCAATTACTGCAGATACGTATATAAATGTGTAACACATACAAGCATGAGATTGATTGAACATGCCGTACAAAGTAAATAATACTGCCGATCCTAGAAACAATAACATCGCAACGTAATTTCATCAATATCATTGTTGCAACAACGTTATATCTAAACCATAACAATCAATATTGTAGAATTGCAGGAGGTATGTTCGACTTGTTTCAATGTTAGACCATGACATAGCCATCATTAGACCCTGCTCAAGATTTGACATCGACAATGGCTCATTCTTTATTCATAAAGTATGAGTGAAGTAATAGAATACGCATGTTTTTTTATGCAAGATTAACAGGGCGTTTACATTTTTTGTTGTAGAAAAATTAGGAGAAAAATAGTGTCCCAAGATTTTTTTCCATTTCGCCACCATTTTTTCATAGATTTAGTACCTATGGCGGGTAGCGCAATGGAAAGTTTGAAAAATGTATGGACATTTTAGGTCACTCTTTTGCTACTAGGATTAAAAGAGCTTGTAATTCGGAGTAGAAAACTTATAAAATGTTCCAATTTATCAAAAAAATATTTTTATAAGTACAGTCGCCATCAGATATATCGGAGCGTCCGAGGTGTTCACAAATATCAGAACAAGCCTCTATTGTCAAGGCGTTAGAGTGCTTGTTCAGATATTTTGCACGCCTCGGAGGCTCCGATATATCTGATGGCGACTGTACATCAATAAATAAAAACACTTGGTATAAATAGTGTGATTTAAATGACTTAAATCTACCATCCCAAATGCAAGAAAAATCATGCGATATTACTGGTACTAATACTGGTACTGGATAGTCACCTGCAATAGTAATATTCCGTTATGAATGTCAAAAGATAGGTGACACCACAGAAATATATCTAGATAGAAGGAAAGAGTGTATGTACGTCGCGTGGCGAAATGATGAGAATTTCTCATCATTGCTCGCAGTGCACTTCAGTCTGCTCCCGACCGCGGTCTGCGTGTGACGTCAGGTTTTAAACACAAAATGGTTTGTTGCGTAATAACCAATTGTTCAAGCGACTCCAATAAAGTAGGAGCTGTAAATCGAGGTATTTCCTATTTTCGATGAGTACTGTTTGTCCTTAAATCTCTGTTATTAATTAATAAACGATTTATTTTACTATTTTCATCGAAACAGTAGCCGGTGATTGTGTGCCCACGCTAGTTTTCCATTGCGGCTTTAATTTGACGAGCCAGACTTTGCGTGCTTTCAAAACCAGCGATGTAAAAATAAGCTATTCAAACTGTCGAGTCACGTTCAAGATCGATTTGTCATTTTTTCTGTCAAAAGTAAGAATAGTGCTGTACCACAGTGCTGTACACTGCGATTTTCTTACTCGATTAAAATCGGTTTTGAAAACAGAGGAAATGATAATTAAATTTTATAAAGCGAATATTATTAACAAAGAGGTTTTGGTTACTTCTATATTGCAATTTTATTTCAGTTTTCCGAAAGATCTACATATTAAAAATAAATGGATTGAAGCAACTGGGCGTAAAAATTGGTTTCCTACAAAATACAGCTGGATTTGTGCCATACATTTCCACGAAGACACCTTTACTGGCCCATCAAAATACTGACGAGTAATCAGTACAACTTATCCGACTATTGATGTAGTGATGATGCTCCTAAAGTTTTCTCAGCTTCAGCAGCTTCAGGCTCTTTAATATTTTCATCAACGTTGACTTCCAGAACTTGTTTTTCCTTCTTGTTCTTCACAATATATTTAAGTACTAGAATGTAAGCGCCATTTTTCCTTAAGTGGTTAGGTAAGTACCTCACTATATTTATATTTCTCGATTTAAAATTCTGAGCTTTCTCATTTCCTCTGTTGAAAATAATTATCATTTCTTCTGTCGAAAATAATTATCATTTCCTATGTCGATATTTTAAATCGATTAAAATAACCTACAATAAATTCTGTGGTTCGATATTTTGGACTACGCGACGCCGCGCAGCACGCACGCAACCTCCCGCTTCTAATGTTGTAATCCAACTGGTTTTTTTTTGTGACTGACAGCGGCGGGGGGGCCGTGACGCAGTGCGGTGGCGGTGGCGGTGCATAGAATCCACGTGGAATCCACATAGAATCGGTGCCGTGTTCTAATCGATCTGTGAATCGATGCTTTTGAATTGTTTTCACGCGGCTTATGTTTCCCATCCCTAAATGACGCTCGTTACGTCAAAGTACCTACGCAAAATGTTACACGCTCGGTCTCCCTACATATTGGTGATGGTGAACTCTTTTCTTCTATCTAGATATTATTTCTGTGGGTGACACGCTCTTAAGGCCGTATTGCCGTATTGGCCGTATTGTGTCAGATATTTTTGCACGACCTTATTGTTTAGGCAATAAAGTCATGTACCTATACATATTTTGGCACTTTGGCTGTTATATTTTTGTAGTTGATTGTACCACTTAGGGCCGCTTGCACCACGCGGAGTTAGCCAAATAACCCGGAGTTAAGCGATATTTTGTATGGAATTTGACAACTCAACTCCGGATTAGCGACTAACCCTGGGTGGTGCAAGTGGGCCTTAGGTAAATTTCCTAACACTAGTGAAGATCATCAGTCTAGTGTTTATAAGTGTTTTTCAAGTTTTTCGATGAGGCTACCTACTAAAATTTCCGCTTATGATTAATAAATATTGTGGGACAATATTACATATATCGACCTCGTCCCACGGTATGCTCAATAAGGCTTGTGATGTGGGTACTAGACGACGATATATATAATAGAACAGCCATAACATAACTCAGGAACAAATATTCGTGACGAACACACAAATACACATAAATAGCCTGACCAGGATTCGAACCCGGGACCTCCTGCTTCGTGGGCACGATCACAACCCTCTAAGCTAGGAGCCCGTTGTAAACCTTAATTATTGTTTCTTACTACAGCAGTTGGAGCCCTCGCTCCCTCGCCCTGTAACGACTCATTCTTCTCTATAACACCGGTCTAGATTTAATAGCTTACAAACATAAAAGTAAGAAGATACGTTGAGATTTGAGATAAACTACTTCCATTAACTTTCACTAAATAGTATGTTTGTTTCCGAAATGACCGTGGGACCTGCGCATTATTTCACTGTTGTACCTAAATGTTGTAATTACCCCACGATTACCCGACATCAAAGTAGACATTGTAATGTTTATAAACTGAAGTTTTTATCTTCTAGTTTTATGTGTTTCGACGTCATCACGATTTCCGTGAAAAATATGCGAGAGCTTATAATCCTTTGATAAATACACGGTTTTAGCGAATTCATTGTTCGGAACTACGCGATGCATTTAATTTTTAGGGCTCTATACCCGAATCCAGATAATAGGCCTTTTACCTAATACGTAATGCCAATATAGCTTCGCTCAAGCTCTCTTAAGACCGGGACCAGTCGAGTACACCAAGAAAGGCCTATGCAGCCACTGGGCGTTAAATGCCTGAAATTATGACCCATTAAAAACATTACATGTAAAAGTAAAAAGACACGGGTCTCGCTCCGCAGTTCTTTCTTACGCTGCAAACAAGTTTTGAGATGTAATGTTTAAAAAAAAAATTAGTCGGTACCGGGGTGTGTCCATAGAACGCGACTTCCACGGACTTTGAATTTTTGAATTTTCTATAAACTACTCATGTTTAAAATCTGAAGCTTCTGGGCCCGCTAGAAGTACCTTAGAGTTTTAATGATCGGTGAGTGAGTGACCACACTAGGGAACTTTGACGTTCGATAGTTCTTAAACTACAAGTTCAAATTGAATTTTATTTAGAATATATCTCTATCCTGTTATAGCTAGCAGGTTCCTGAAAATTCAGGGTTCTAGCTTTAACCAGCGCGAAATTACAGGAGCTTGAAAATCGCCTGAACTGCTTCGAGAAAAGAATGGTACGGCCGTGCCTTTGTTTGCTCGACTTGTTACTTAGCTGACAAAATAATGCATAGTTATGGTGAACATATACCCTGTACAATGCTTATTACATTAAAATATTTGATTTTATATGATTTGCATGGGGATTGAAAGGAAAAAAAGTGGGACAGAGGACCCTGGGCTCCGATGCAATAGCTGAAGATACATTAGGGTTAATTGCTTTGATGAGGTAATTGTGATAGGGATAGGAACCGAAGGTGGCTATACTTATAAGGAACTCTGTTATAAAACTTCAGTAATTCATTACAAATGTAGGTATACTAGGTATTAATATTATTGAATTGCTTGAATAAAAATGCAGTTTGCTTTTTGAAGGTGCAATACTTATTGAGAACCTATATACGCTTGGTTCAAAACAGAAAACAATATTGTTGGTATAAGGCATCGGCACCAAACCTGTACCAGCTTTGGTGCCGCTTTGTAAAGAGAAATTGATTATTCTCAGGCGTAACAGAGCTAGTACCTAAAGTGTACTAATTATACTCCAAAAATGTTCAACTATTAGCGGACGGCATCCTAAAGTACTCCATACATTTCTTTAACAATATTGTAAAATAGATCCGTCTAGCGACAGAACCCACTGCTGAATCAACTCAAGTGCAAGTGTTTAAGCCTTGAGTAGGTGTCTTATCTATGCAAAACAATAGCACATTCTGTCTCAATTGGTTATGGTTCGTCGTAACATCTTTATTAAAGACAGGAGAACATTAAAGACTACCAATCTGTATACGTTCCGTGCGTCAGTGATGATCGTTATAGTTGTACTGTACTTTCTTATCGGCTTCAGCTGCAGCCTTAATCAAGTCTTGTTTGCAAATTTTCTAGTAGAGAAATAGTGAGTTACCATCACATTTCTATATTGAGTCAATACTTGCCAAGTTCCATACCATTGGGCCGCCTTAAACTATAGTCGAGTCGATTTGAGACATCCATATTACCTACCATTTCTTTGTATTTCTGGCTTTTATGCCTTATTGTTTCTTAGGCAATATAAGTAGTGTCTTATTATTCGTTTATACGACAGCTTACATTTTAATATTTTGTTTAACACTGTTACTTCATCTATTTGAACTTTCCTGATTATCTCACTAGATTGTATGGAAGTTTTGATTATTTTGGAAATAATTTATAATAGCTGATATTGTGAGTCTAGTATTATGTAGGCAACAAAATCCAACAAAATATCGATACACGCTAATTGTCACAAATATGTACAGTCAACCAATTGGAACCCTAGGCCACTGTAGGACTATGTCATAGTGACGCTATAAATCAGATTGTAAGAAATCTCTTACTGCTTGTCATTTTGACATGGTTCTGGAGTGGCCTAGGGTTCCAATTGGTTGACTGTACCCACATATTAATTATAAACCTTTATGTTTGTGTTTTTAGTCGTTTAAAACGGGTCAGAACAAATTTCTACCTATTACCATAGGGCTGGATCGTTCCTAGCCCAACGAATCGGCATAGCCATTCAGCGAGGTAACGCAGCCAGCCTTATGGGCACCCTGCCTGGTGGCAGCCGTATAGGGGACGTTTGTACATATAGTTTAGGTCCCAATAGTTTTTAAGGTAGGTTTAGATTGTTTTATTTATATATATTTTTTATAATTTAATATATTTCCATTTGTTTCTAGCGACATAACATCTATCTCCCGTACCGTACATTTATGTTAAGTTTGACAGTCTTATTATTTAATTGTCTCTGCATTTACAAACATACAACCTCGTATGTTGTGTACAGTGCTTATTACTAAGTAGAATTATTTATCTACGTAAAAAATAACGCGAAATGATAAGCGTGATGTATTGAAGTAAGTAGTTACGGTATCTACTTCCCAACGATCAGTATAGATTATATTGTCAGATATCACCTAAGTACGATTTCTTGTCGTACCCATATCCATTCATATAATATTTCCTGGCGGTTGTTAGTTACTATAAGGCTAATTATCCGTGATTAGTATTTAGGGTTCCGTACCTCAAAAGGAAAACAACGGAACTCTTATAAGATCACTATGTTGTCCGTCCTTCTGTCTGTCAAAACCTTTTATCTTGGGAACGTTACAGGTATGCAGTTGAAATTAATTTAAGTAGGTTAAAACTAAGATCTGTGGTCCCTTGAGACAATGAAAAACCCGAACCAAAAGATACGGCAAGGGTTTGTTATGTTATCCGTATCCAAAACGTAGGTATGCAATTATCTGGATCTGGATCAGATCAGATCTGCCATCTGGTAGATATGCCCGAACGTATAGGCCGGCTTATATCGTACTTCTCATACATTTGCAAAGCAAGGTCTTGTGGCAGACGTGTAGTGAAAAATCCAAAAACCGTAAATTTACAGGATTCACCTTCTGAATTGTGCGGTGCGGAACCCTCAGTGCGCGAGGCGGATTAGCGGTTTTTTTTTTTAATTGGCCTTCCGCTGCCATTAAATCACCCTCAATTTACTATAGTTGCATTTGAAGCGGAACATTTGTAATAGCCGTATAATTTCTAGATTAGCGCTCGTGAAATCTTGTTGCTTGCGGACCAGACTTTTTAGTTACGAATACTTATCTCGAAATACATTTTTGTGGACGCGGACACTTGCTATTGATACCACATATTGTACTAATTGAAACATGAATTAACTTTATCCACTTTAATTTTTTTCATTTGTTCTCCAAGGGCCTCTTGGAGCACCCGGGGTTAGCCGCATAACCCGGCAATAGGCGCTTTTTGCGCGGGTTCACTTAATTCATTCATATTACGAACTGTTCCATCGCCAACACTGTTAACTGATCATTTGTAATCCCTACTGGCACGGCATAGGGTCTATCGATGGTTGGTTATAGCTGTTGCTGATCAGATATATCGGAGCAGCCAAGTCCCTTACAAATACCTGAACACGACTCTATTGTCAAAGTTAGTGCTTGTTCAGATATTTTTGAACACCCCGGGCGCTCCGATATATCTGATGGCGTTTTTACATAGTGCACTCTACTCCGTAAAGCCTGCTACTTTATCGTTATCACCCACTGTCCGGCCTAGGTTTCCCCTTATTGATTCACAATGCTTGCAACCGTATCCGAACTTGCGTACCTACGCATGATCTTCGCGTAAATTCACTACGAATTTCAAGGCCAAGTTACATAGGATTATGAACGAGTTGATAGTGTGTGGACTGAATGTAACAATATGTGAACAGTTTCAGCATAACAAGCACTAAACTAAGCGTCTTATCTCTAGGCTATTGCAATATTTTCTACAGCCACTGAGTTTTTCGGGTAATTCAATTCAATTAGCAACATGCATAAGGCTGCCATCCGTCCGGGGTTCTCCGGATTTTTTGTCCTAGTTTGGACCCCGTCCGGGGAACTTCCGATTTTGAAACTATCTGGGGTAGCTTATTTGGCTTTCAAGTAAATCCCCAGCAAAATAATATATTTCTAAATTTCTTTAGTGTCCGGGGCGAGAGCACGATTTTAATGAAACGTCCGGGATTTTAAACTTTTAATCGCAATTGTGAAAATCGGAAAATAATACTTCGGAATATTTGAGTGTTCGCTTTCTAGGAATCTTATTCTTAGGATACGCTGTCTCCTTCTTATTTGCTTGCTTAGGCAAACCTTTCAAGCTGAAGAGGACGCGTGCGTAGAAAGCAAAGACAAACAAGATATACTTTCATCGTTAACCTACATAATCATCCATATACGTTCGGGCATATCCGACGGATATGCCAATCGAGGTGTGTAGATTTGTCCGCCGGACATACCCGATATACGGATCCGTCGCATTGCCCGTAATAAAATAAATATTACGGGACAATTTTACACAAATCGACCTAGTCCCACGGTAAGCTCAATAAGACTTGCGATGTGGGTATTAGACGACGATATATATAATAGATAGATGCATATAAAAACTTAAATACATACATAGAAAACATCCATAACTCAGGAACAAATATTCGTTATAAACACACAAATAAATGCCCTGACCAGGATTCGAACCTGGGACTTCCTGCTTCGTAGGCAGGGTCGCTACCGACTAGGCTAGGAGGGCGTATATGGTTGGCTTTAGCGTCAAACTATTGAAACTATTATCAAATCAAAAATCAAAATTATTTATTTCGTGTAACTGGACACATATTTTACAAGTACTCATCACATAAAAAACAAGAAATGTTAAACCTATATATTCTACATTATACAAACAAACCTACCATTTTATAGCACTGGTGGGAGAGTGCAGCCCCTCACAGTGCAACAAAATAGCACAATCGGGTTTATCCGCTATCATCCTAAGAATTCGGTTGGGACTGTCCCGCACCCGGCGCACCAGGGATGCCGCGCGCGTTTATGAAACTAGATGTATGCTGGATCTTCATATCAGAAAACTTCAATGTCCGTATACAATTGCGTCTCTCTAAGATGGATATTTTGTCCAGGCTATCGTAAGCGGTCCGTTTAAGGCGAACGCAACTTTGTTCCCTTGTTGTTGATATTGTGATTTCCCAAGGAAGAGTTTTAATCGGACGGTGGCAAGATCTAGTGCTCCCTCGGTCGGCTTTCTGACATTGCTTGGGATGCGTAAGACATCGCAGTCGCACTCATCGCACCTACAACATACTCGTAAGTACGGGTTAATATCTAATAGACAACTTTCTTGTTTAAAAAAAAAAAACAGATTATTTTGTATTTAAGACTAGGTACCTAAGTAAATCGGCATGTTGTAGGTAGCCCCTACATGAGACAAGCGCTTATCCGCATCTCCACAGCTGTGCCGATTTTGTAGCATTTGCAGGCGGTGACGTTCTGCATACGCAGGCGGTATCGCCTAACCATATTTAACGATAAACGATGTCTATTACAACCAAACCAACCTAATGCGTAGTGTACTACCGTGTCTATTTATATTCCAGAAATGGTATAAGTACTTACACAATTTTTAGCATATGGCTAGTCGATACGTAATGTTAACAAGACTCGAATTCATATATGTGTATACAATTTTCACCTTATTCCGGTGCGTTAAGGCGTAAATCTTTGTTGTGTAAGTGTGTTTGATCTTCTCTATTTAGATAATCCTTAGCTCAGGTTAGCGGATCGGGGATTTAAAAGGCATTGCGATAACGATAACGTCGATAACTTATGGGCCCATATATATATGAACAAACATAAATACACTCGTAAACAAGCCTCGTTTCTTTTTTGAGAAAAAAGAAACCCGACTTCAAAAATGTTATAATGTTCCTTTTTATATGCGCCACCAACTGATACATTTGAAGTCGATGTATTTCTAATATTGAAGAGTTCCCTTGATTCCTCATGGATTCCTTCATCAGATCAAACCAAATTCCTATGGGGCCAACTTGGAAATTACTCCTATCAAACAAAAAAAAACTCAAATCGGACGACGGGGCTCGGAGTAATCGATGACAGTACATAAAATATAAAAGGCTCCGACGAATTGAGAACCTCCTCCTTTTTCGGAAGTCGGGTAAAAATAGGCTGATTTCCCATAGAACTCTCCGTTAGCGAGTGTGAGATGACAATTTTTTTACCGGATTACAGAAAGATTTTAATGTAATTAATTCGACGTTTAACAAAAAATGTACGCGTTATTTACAACCAACTGTGATATGTACCTGCACCGTTATTCATAAACTAAATAAGAATCTCGTAATTGATTATCGTTAGTTGCACTTTTCCAGGTCATTCGTCACGTCCCCGATCGCCGACATAGATGGACGTTTTAAGTATTTTCTCACAAGTTTGATGTTGGCAGCAGTGTCTAAATTAAATTATGCTGTACAAATATCTTAATTGACGATAGCAAGAATAAACTGTTAAGGTGGAAATGAGTGTTTTAAGCAATGACTTCAAATTGAAATCTAGAGGGCTATTTACATTTTGATTTGTAAAAAGTGTGTGTTCATACAGTTGCTACTTGATTTTAGTAAAAATATGTTCTCGCACTAATCACTATACCGGGTGTTGCCTGTAACAGGAGCAATACATTTAATCGTGGGTAGTCCTCCGTCTATTTGCCTCTTTGTCACTCGAATAGCAAGTGCGATAGAGATGTAAATTCATCGTAGGCGTGCAGGATCCATATTCAAATAATTTCATACAAGACACATATACATCATATTAAATATAATCGATGCACCTGACGTGGGCATTTTACATGTGGTTGCTCTCTTATTCGTACGTCTCAATAACCACAACCGATTGACCCTTGTGACCTTTCTTTTGCCAACTGATAAGGGAGTCTGAGTCAGTGAAATAAAGTGAAATCATGTTTTCTCTTTAGCCAATTGCATGACGGTCGACAGTTAACTGCCCATTGGGATTAAGCGTAAAACGGAACGCTGCTAGCGAAATTAAACGCAAGTTGCTCTAGATTGAGCGATTGGAATTATAAAATAACATTTCGTTTTAATTTTTCGACTTACGTAACCTTTTGATCCGAGGGTCATTGGCACTTAGCAAAATGAAATATTATGTGCGTATTAGGATAAATATACCTATTATACCTAATATCATAATTAACCCCAGAAGAGAACCTTCTGACCTTCAGTTTCCACTCTAGGTGAGAGAGGCAGACACGTTCGCAAAGCCAATTTTCAGGATTCGTTTCAGATTGTAATGTCTAATGTCCGTAAATTGACAAATAAAGATATTTGATTAAGTCCAAAAGATTGCTTCCAAGATTATGCTTCAAAATCATATGCCTACTCATTAGCTGCATAAGCTATCTTAAGAGTCCTTACAGCTTTCAAAAATATGAATTTAAGGCAATTAATTAAACCTGTTTTTGCTAAAATTGTATGTATACGTAGGTTTCGACTGATTTTCGAATCGTGATTTGTCAATAAAAACTCACTAAAATACATACAATTGTATGTATTTTAAGTATAGTATGACATTAATATATTAGACCACAATGTGTCAAGTTATTTCTGCAACTGTGCAACAAAGTCAAGGGCTTAGACACAGTCACCTGCTTTTTAATAGCTCGAGTCACATGCGCACCTTTGGGATTACTATATCACATTCAAAACCTTCACACGCGATCGTTATATCACAGCTCTTATCATAAATGTGCGCACAAGATAATTTTTTTACACTTATCGTTTGGCTCGAACTATCCGTCTACAGCTACACAGTCGGCGACAAGTCTTTCGACAAAATGTTGCCGACCGTGTAGCCGACGGGCCACTAAATTGTATGGAGCACTGGCCAAAGTCACGGTGGCCTTGGACCGTTGGGAGCTGTGTTTGGTGACCGTCTAAAAGGCACTATAATTGACTCGTGACCTTTAGTATAATAAATCTTACATACGCTCGGTCGTGATTGGCACAATTGGCATTCAATTGACACGTACCCCGCTAAGCGGTTTGCTCACGTGTGACGTAAATGTTGCTTGTTTGTTACACTAGTACAATTGCAGATTGCAACTAACAATTGCTTTCGAAATGGACCATTACTGATCTGTGACGAATACCGGTATTGGTCTGAAAACCCAGGAACGAATACCGGTATTTTCTCCATACAAAAAGAAAATAATTATTTAATTTTTCGTTCTTTGCTTATTAATCCATTGTTAATGGAGCAACCTAATAATACGACACCTAAATAAAAAGTTGAGTCCTAGATAACGAGTATAAAATTTTCATAAATATTGGGCTTATTCAAGGAGTGTATAGATCTTTTTCCCAAAATCGTTAATTCCGCGTAGCAAAATTTTCATTCGCATTTTTTCCCATTTTTTTATTTTCCTCTGCGATTGTGTTACTATTCGTATATGTTTTCTGACTCAACAATGTCTACTCGTTTTTGTCGCCAGACGTATTTTTATCTTTACATTATAGCTCCTAATCCGCATTATCCCCGTGCAAATTTTTAAGAACATTTCTTTTAATGATTTAATAACTAAATTTACTTTTATGGGCTAGGCCAGAATAATAAGGTCTTATACTTGTATATATGAAAATTGTATATAACAAAAAATTGTCTTGAAAAACAGAGGGCGGGCGATGGCATACGTACATACATCAGACGGTACGGAACCCTCAATCATGCGTGGACCGACACGCACTTGGCCGGGTAATAAGAAACTCTCAGAATCAGAATCAGAATCAGAATAGCCATTTATTTACATAATTATGTTTACACAAATATACAAGTTCATCAAATAATTTAGTTATTTTACATAGTTTTATTTAATTATTATTAATTCCATATTTTAAAATGGCCTCTCCTTCTGAACGAAGGAGGGGTGGTAATAAGACTCCATGGGTTACCAGCCCTGCAAGGAGAATATTTAATGACTACTTACAATATTCATACATTTTACTCTATTATATTATTTAATTATATATATATATATTAGCCTTTTTATTATTATTATTTCTTATTGTATTTCGGTACATGTGTCTTTAAAAAGTGTACTGCAGTAGTCGCTCCAGGCATCTCTGTCTCGGGCCATGCCTCTCCAGAGCGGCAGGCGCGCGCGCAGCTCGTCCTCCCAGCGCGCGCGCGGGCGGCCTGGCCCGCGCGCTCCGTCCCGCGGTCTCCACTCTGTTGTCCTCAGCGTCCATCTATTATCCTTTAGACGCATAACATGTCCTGCCCACTGCCATTTGGTTTTATTTACAGCCTGGAGAATGTCTATTACGCCAGTTTGTTTACGTATTTCTGAGCATCTAATTTTATCTTTTAGCTTCAAGTTGAGCATGCTTCTTTCCATGTTGCGTTCACAAGTTTGAAGCTTTCTTTTTAGTGTCTCAGTGAGTGTCCATGTCTGAGAGCCGTAGGTAAGTGTTGGTATTATGACCATGTTAAAAACATTGCGCTTTAAGGTAATAGCGAGGTCTCCTTTGAATATGTGTTTCAGGCTCCAATATCTTTTCCAGCCGAGGGCTATTCTTCTTTCAACTTCTCTTTTCATTCTGTCACTAAATGAAAAGAGTTGTCCAAGATAGATATATTCATCCACCGTTCCAAGTTTTACTTCGTTTATTATTACTGGCGCATGAGGTTTGTTCGCCATTACTTTTGTTTTGTTGCTATTAATTTCCAGCCCGGTTTCGTTTAAATGGTCTTGAAAGACTTGTAGCATAATTTGCAAATCCGAAACTGTTTCCGCCAGAAAGATAATATCATCGGCAAATCTCAATGCGCTCAGTTTTTCGCCATCGATCTTTATTCCATACTTGGATATGTCTACAGATCTGAAGATTTGCTCCAAAACGCATAAAAATAAAAGTGGTGATAATGGGTCCCCTTGCTTTACCCCTCTTTGGATGTTAAATTGTTTACCCTCCTCCTCCATCCTCACGCTAGCTGTACTTTTTTCATATATCAGACTAATTAGTTTGATGTAGTCAGCATTTACGCCTTGGCTTTGAAGAGCATTAAGCATGTAGTCGTGTTTTATGCTGTCGAAGGCTTTTGTAAAGTCTACAAAGCACATAAAGAGTGGTTTATTGTACTCTGTATATTTTTCAATTACCATATTCAAAGTGTGCAAGTGGTCGATTGTAGAATATCCTTTCCTAAATCCTGCCTGGTCTCTAGATTGTTGTTCATTCAGTATACTATACATCCTGTTCTTTAGGAGTGTCATAAACATTTTATATACGACAGGTGACAAACTTATTGGACGGTAATTGTTCACGTCTGCCTGAGGTCCCTTTTTGTGTAGTAATATAATTGTTGAATGAAACCATTGTTCTGGTATTAACTTTGTATCTAGTACTGCATTAAACAGGTGAAGTAGGGGTGTTTTTAGTTTATCTCCGTATGTTTTTATCATTTCGTTTGTTATTTTGTCATTTCCGGGTGCCTTTTTGTTTTTTAAAAGTTTTATGACGAAGTCCACTTCACTTTCGATAAAACGAGGGGCCCTTTCTGAGTAGTTGTTTAGTTCTTGTTTCACGACACGTCTGTCTTTGTCTTTGTAAATATCTGCATAGAAGCTGGTAGCGATTTCAAGAATTTTACTTCGGTTTTGGGATTTGTATTTTCTTTTATCTTCTAATGACGGGATAAGAGCTTTCCCTAGTTGTCGTAGATCATTAATAGCTTTAGTTGACCCTGTCGATACCAATATTTCTTCTATTTTTAGGTTATAGTAATTTTCTATGTCATTATTTATTTGTATTTTAATCTTATTATTTATCAATCCTATGTAATTTTTATCGGCGTTTGATGTGCATGTATCCATAGGGTTAAGCTTATCTCGTTCTTTTATTAATTGTAATGTAGAGTTGCTAATTTTTACAGGGTTTCTAACCGTCTTCGTTTTTAAATTACACATAGCCTGCTTTATTTCGTGTTCTATCTTGTTGTATATATTTTGAGGACTTTGTTCTAATAAAATGTTTGTAAAATTTGTTTCGAGTTTGTCAGCTACGTTTTTGCTATACTTGTAATTTACCTCCGTTTTAGTGTTGCAATTATAGGCTTTTCTTTTAGTTTTGACGTACATTTCTGCCATCAGCAGTCTATGGTCTGATATGAAACTGAAGTTATTAATTACTTTACAGTTTTTAAAATTGGATTTGTTTTTCGTTAGTATGAAGTCTATTTGGGATTTAAATTCCTGATTAGGAGAGAGCCAGGTCCAACGTAGGCCATTCCTATTTTTAAATTGCGTGTTCAGGACAACTAATTGCTCTTTTTGGCAAAATTCTATCAGACGTTCTCCTCTTTCATTTCTATTACCATAAGAATACTTTCCTAACCAGGGTGATTCACATGCTATTCCTTGCCCTATTTGGCTATTGAAGTCTCCCATTATTATTAACTCTTGGTGTTTACTCTTATTTTGTATAGCCTTATTCAAATCGGTATAAAATAAATTTATATCATTTTCCGATGCTGTGCTTGTTGGAGCGTAGACTTGGATAATTTTTATTTCTTTCTTGTCTATTTTCATATCTAATATTGCGATTCTTTCCGAAACACTATTAAAACTTTCGATACATTTTTTTATGCTGCTGTTCACGATAAACCCAACGCCATAGAGACCCTTCGTTTTTCCATAGTGATAAAAGATGTTCCCACTTTTCAACTGGACTAATTGCTCTGTTTCTCTACGTACTTCACTTAATCCAAGGACATGCCAATTTATTTTGTTAAGTGCCAGTTCAAGTTCCGCTAATCTCGATTCTTTTCGGAGCGTCCTTACATTAAGAGTTCCTATGTGGACAGTTGGTTTGTCGTACTGTAGTTGCTACTTATCTTTATTTATTGTTTCATCCGTGGGTCCCTGTGGTGTCGTTTTTATAGTTTTGTTTGTTTTTATAGGAGTATGCTTTACTTTTAAATATTGCGTCAGGTTTCTTTGCTTGGGGGGACTATTTGTCGATGTCTTATTCTTTTTTGCGGGTTGGGTAGACTGGTTCGAGGTGTTCGTTGACGTATCTGGTTTTTCGCTGTCATCGTTTGATTTGGGCGGTGAGTTATCTAGCGTTCTCTTTTTATTGTTGGAGTTTAGTGCCACATGGTTTTGTTCTATTTGGTTTCGATCGGTTTTCTTTCCTAAAATTACTAACTTGTCATACTTTATTATTGCTTTGTTGCCCTTATCTGCTTCTTCTTTTAGTTGTGGCTTCAGCGACTTGCGAATCTCGAGGACTTTTTGAGGATAGTCCTCCATGATATATGAGCCCTACCGAACCCTAAGAAACTCTACCTACCCACCAAATTTCATACAAACTGACGCGAAAAAAAAATAGACAACAAAATAAAAATATGCCCATCTAATAAAATATATCCAATACTTACTTGTGCGTTTTTATTATAGTTACGTTAACATGCAGACCGTATGCCATCGCCATCTGTTTTTGAAGACAATTTGTTGTTTACAATTTTAGTACATACGAGTATAAGACCTTATTGTTCTAGCCAAGTAATAGTACATTTCGATGCTAGTGCGGAAAGTATGTCATTACTCCACGAGTCCCGAGGTATCTTGCCACGAGCCGTAGGCGAGTGGCAATACTCGGGACAAGTGAAAAATGACATATCCGCACGTGAATCGAACGACGTTTTTCAATACAGATGCGAAAAAAATTTAAATACATAAGAACGAATTGAAAGCTTTTTTATTATTTCCTCGACACGGTTGTAATACAGGTGATATACAGGGTGTAACGAAAATGTAGGTGATCCGTTTAAGGGCATATCCGGTATCAAATTGTGATTACGAAAAACACTTCCTTTTTTATTTTCAAGGCCATAAAAAAATATAATGTAAAAAAAATGTTGCTTACCCCTGAGTTGCTAAGTACATACCTAACGTCAGTGCAAATGCGAACCGCTCTCGTCCTTTGACCTTATCTTCTTTACTTTCTCATTTTCAATCTCATAATAATTATTTCTCATAAACAAAATAATAAATCGCATGTGACAAATCGTATCGTCATGTCTTAAAAGAGGCACTTCGAACATGTTTACCTGATTGAAAAACGCCTCTACTTTGACTGATGTTTCGTAGGCTCTGTTCCGTTTCATACACACAGATTTATAAGAAATGTTTTCAATATTAATATTTTTAATGAATTAGTATGATGAAGAAGTAATTATTGAAATATGAAATATCAATATCTTTAATATTATTGCGTTAATAGTAGGTATTTAGTTTTATTACGGTTCGGTAAAGTTAACGAACAATAATACTCTCTGGTAAGCAGTCATGAATTGGAACACAACTAAATTTAAAAAGATTGGAAAAGTAAAAAGCACTAGTTCGCAAAAACAAACTTTGCGCACGCAAAACAGCCAAAAAAAGGGCGCTTTTTGAGCAACTGTATTGAAAATTTAGTTATTAAATCATTAAAAGAAATGTTCTTAAATAATTGCACGGGGATAATGCGGATTAGGAGCTATTATGTAAAGATAAAAATACGTCTGGCAACAAAAACGCGTAGACATTATTGAGTCAGAAAACATATACGAATAGTAACACAATCGCATAGGAAAATAAAAAAATGGGAAAAAATGCGAATGAAAACTTTGCTACGCGGAATTAACGATTTTAGGAAAAAGATCTATACACTCGCCTAAACTAATAATGATAACTACTTACAAATTTAGAACAAATATTCGTCAAACGAAATTCGTCGTGAGGAAACCGGACTAATCCCAATAATGCCTAGTTTGTAGTTTGTTTGTTTGTCGCTTTCGTAAAACTAGTGCCTACGCCAAATCTTAAATTTTTGAATATATTCACGTCAACTGCAACGGTCAATCAAGGCGCGCGCGGATTACGTTCGGAACCGGTTGTGTTACGTAAGTAAATGACATGATATAAAACAGGAAGGATGTCGTTTATGACGCAATTGAAAGTTCAGTATTTGACATCAAAGGAATTGTAACATTTCAGCTTTGTTATTAGCCGACAACATTTTCATACCCGCCGGATATGCCTGGCAGGTATGCCCGCCGGGCAGATTCGTCAACCTAAAAACCTAAACCTAAAAGACGCCATGTTAATTAGGCTGATTTTAACGTACACTGAATATACGATTTACTTTATTTAATGAAGGTGCATGATTAAATTTAACAGTAAAAGTTACTTAAAGAGACCTCCGATGCAAGACATGCCAGAGTGCCAGACGGGTACACCGAGGGCGCAAATATTATTTAAGGCTTCGTCACACTAGCGGACCTAGCGGTATTTAGGGCGACCGGACGGATGAGTATTCTCTCTTGGTGAACGAGTCAGTAAATACTTTGATCGTATCTATTGTATTTGGTATAACAATAAAATACAAACTCGTATAATATAAATGACAATATTACAATAAATATTACATATTAGGTACAATCTTACACAAATCAACATAGTCCCACAGTAGGATCAATAAGGCTTGTATGGTACAGTAAGCTCAATATGTTATGGGTACTAGACGACGATATATATACTCGTAATTTTAACTATAAAACTCTCGTGAGACTCGAACATATTAAATAATATTTAAAACGGGTCACTCACGTAATTTAGTCGATTTTCGCTCGACATGTTTCGTTCTTTACGAAGAACGTCATCAGGAGCGCCCACTCGCGACAGAGGCAAACATGTCGAGCGAAAATCGACTAAATTACGTGAGTGACCCGTTTTAAATATTATTTAATATATACTCGTAATTGATAGATTTATATAAATACCTACATAGAAATAATCTATAACTCAGTAACAAATATTCGTGATAAACACCTAAATAAATACCCTGACTAGGATTCGAACCCCGGGACCTCCTGCTTCGTAGGCAGGGTCACTACCAACTAGGCTAGGATGCTGTTAATAAAAAATAGGGTTTAAATAATAATAGCAATCAGCTCCTTTAGCTTCCTATTAGACGCTTCACTTAACACTTAAATAATTAAACACTTCAGGACGGATGAATCTCGTTTATTAACACCGTGACTCTTTACAGCACTCGTTTTCACAGGGTTAAGATTATGACTGAGAATGCGAATGCGAGCGTTTAATTTCAATGAATAACAATCGCGGTAACAGAAGACAATATTACTTACATCATTATTGTTAACTCTTTACAGGCGTCGCATGCAGCAGCTAAAACTATGGCAGCAAAGAGAGAAAGAGTGGGCGCGGTCGCGGGCGAAACGAGAGAAGAGCACCAAAAGGAACATCTTCTTCAGCGATAGCGTCATGCTCCTAGAGGCTGCTGCTAGGAATGACATCGACGAAGGTAGGCCTGTAAAACTATCCTCTGCCTGGACGGCCTAAGATGGCAGCTCCTTTGTTTCTGGTCACCGTAACTGCCAGTGCGTCTAACTCTAAGCATAACTTTACGCGACAGGCGAGAGTCCATATGTCAAGTCGCGCTTGATGTATAAAGTGTCTCACCTTGTGATTTGCATTAGTATGAAGATGCGTATGCATGCTTTCAGCTTTTCGGTGCACATGCATCTAAATCTTCATACTAACGACCGATATTTCATATAAGTTCCACCTGAAGGCAGTGGCAGATTCTAACAAGAATGTAAGTACGAGACAGACAGACGATAAAAAGCCATCCTTGGAGGACAGCTCTAGGCGGAACGGGCAGGGTCGTAGTTAATTGTGCAAGGTGTGCAGTTTGGGTTTGTTTATCATTTGCGCCCTATCAGGCATAGTTGTAGTGTTTTCTATATTAGTATTAAAGTTATTGAATCTAGAGTAGCGTCATATTTAGGACATGTCATGAGTAGGAACAGTCTGTATATCCCTACTCATGTGATGTTAACTGTTGTCTCTTGTTATAGGAGTCTAGGGTACGTCACATCAGTAGAACTTCCATTTTTAAATAACTGAGCATCATAATACAAATGAAAAAGCCCAATAAGATTTATCTTATTTATTGCTATGGGCATCTGTCTAATATTACCTAAAGTAATGTAGCTTACTTGCATATTTCGGCGATATCTCACCAGCTCATCTCAACCGTTAAACCTTTCTCTATTCAAATATCTAACTTTTGTACCTAACTTGCAAGTGAAACTCACGAAAAAGGCGACTACGCTCAATGACGATAAGAATAAGCGAAACCATTGAAATACGTGACAGAAGCAATCATTAACGCCTACTGAGCATTATTGTATTTATAATACACGACAATTGAGTTATGGACATCATAGTCGAACGTATTATTTTTAAGTAATTTTTTGCAGTAAAATTATGTAAATTTTGCAAACAAATAATCTTGCTTTACTACCGGCAGTAGCTGCTACTCATCTCTTTAATGGTAATGGTAATTTGTGTTATTTTCGTTGCTATCTTCGGCAATAGTATTATGTAACATAAAATGGAAACCGTTACAAATTTAGTTCGTTAAACCAGTTTAGACAATAACAGTAGAATAAAAAAAGAACGATTGTATTCATCCTTTTTTTGGGTGTTTATACTAAGTAAGATAAGAAAAAGTAGAAGTCCAAATGATATGTACCAAGGAGGCGTTCCACGAGTGTCTTAAGAAATGCGATTCTTGTTGTAATACCTACTTCTGAAAACGCAAAGAAAGCGATTTTGTGTCTAATTTCATGACTTAGCCAACAACTTCGCAGTACATTCTCGAACATTACAGATTAGACTGAAATGAAATGGTAGCTGCCATCCATACAAGGCAAAAGCATTTCGTAAGGGATATTCGTAGAATGCACCCAAGATAAAATGCACAGTCAAGTTATACATACATATTAGGATTCATTTTAATACGTAATATTTACGTATGTCATACTGTATCATTTTTACGTAGGAACATTTTTACTTACTATAAGTATGCTAATGCTAAGCAATATATATATAATGCTTCCGATAAATCGATAACTTACATAACACATCACATACACTTGATAATAAATGACGATATGTAATTTTTATGACAGGACGTTTGCTTTTGTAATCTTATAAAAAAATCCTATAAATAGAAGCTATCATAAACTATAAATAGGTTTATGATGTTAATCACACGTCAAAGTAAGTTATTGAGAACACCTGTATGTCATGATTGAAACATTATCGCATTGACATTGACCTGGGTGCGATATTGAAACTTAACTTACAATCTATTTTAGATGGATAATTGACTGAAATAGTGTGAGAGTGTCGGTGGCACAGCGGTAAGGCATGCAGTTTCAATCCGAAGGTAGCGGGTTCAAATCCTGCTATCTCGTACCAATGAGTTTTTCGGAATTTATGTACGAAATGTCTTTTGATATTTACTCGTACCAATCGCTTTTCCGCACATTACTCGCACATTTACCGCAGCCTAGGTTACCCTCTGGGTTAGAAGGTCAGATGGCGGTCGCTTTAGTAAAACTAGCGCCTACGTCAAATCTTGGAATTAGTTGTCAAAGCGAATCCCAGGATCCCTGAGCCGTGGCATAAGCGGGGAAAATCAAATTAAATATTTTAATGTAATAAGCATTGTACAGGGTAGTCTCTTAAATACTAAGTAAATAATTATAATTAGACCAGGTGATTTACAATAGGCTAGACGACTGAAAAAATCTAAAAATATTGTACACGTATTTTTTCTTTTGTTCGTCAAATCAAAAATGACAAAAATACAGTGCGTTCAAGTTTAGCGTAATGGCACTCCTAGGTACGATTCTTACCTAGGAGGCTAGGAGTGACGTCACAAGTCCCCACCCCGGAACTTTGATGCTCTTTATATTCGTCAATTTTAGTTAAATTGAAAAAGGAAAAAATACGTGTCTAATAATTTTAGATAATCTAACTGACGGACTAATTAGAATAATAGTTTTTCAAAGTCGTCGTCATCCCTATTGCCTGAACTAGGAATTCCTGTGTTTCAGGCGATGGAGAGGGATATAGTTAAAATTAGCTATAAATTATTCACTTAAAATGGTAAATAGGACAAAGTCTATAAACTTATCGTTATACAGCCAGTACAGTCCTTAACAAAAACAAGTTGAATTGTCACAACGGTTCTATGAACTTTAGTATGCACCCGACATATGTCGCCGACATTGTCAACGTGGCTGACATGCGGCTGGTCCCCAACCACATACGATGCGTAACAGATAATTTATCTACCAACTACTCTCTACTCTATTATTTAGCCCTAGCACAAGAGTTCCGCGGAATTATCTCGCTGTCGAGAAAAACATCTGTCATTTTCTCTCTCTCTCTCTCTCTCTCTCTCTCTCTCCTGGCAGCACGATCCTCCCCCATTCTGAGTAGGTGACGGAACCAGCGAAGTCTGTGTGATTTTGTTACGCCGATGATATTGGGTTCGGCCACCATCTCCTGGATCTCAAATTCTCAATGTTTTTCCGGACCCTCCATGTGCCGTCGTCTCTATTGTCCGACTGGACGCCGCCCGGTTGGGCGACCCAGGTACCGATGGGATGACACTGTGCAGACAGATCTGTGCCGTCTTCAAGTCAGGCATGATCGGAGCGGATGGCGTGCTCTCGTTTCGGAGCTTGTTCTAAGGCTAATTATATCAGACATCAATAATATAGTACTAAAATACCTATATGAAAATAACGTGTCCACACAATAGCGGGTTAACATAAGAAGTAAAATAACTTAAAGATGAGTTAACATTACGGGTACTTTGTTCGCTGTACACATCCAAACCGAAAGGTTAACATGATAGCTCACCTAAAGTTGTGCTTTAAAAGAAACAGTACGCGCTTCGTTTTGAATCGTTTTCCATCTAGCAAAACAGTTTTTCTTTTAGCTTTTTTTAAGAAACCCAAGCTCCATTTCTTAATTCTTGCTTCCAGTTCGCCGACTACTATCCCGTGGGGTAACACCAGACGCGACCAATGAGGACGGCCTCACAGCCCTCCACCAATGCTGCATCGACAACAACGAGGCCATGATGCGTCTCCTCCTCGACAACGGAGCCAACGTCAACGCGGAAGACAGCGAGAAGTGGACCCCACTACACGCGGCAGCTACCTGCGGCAATCTAAACTTAGTCAGAATCTTAATCCAGCGGGGAGCGAACTTACTAGCGGTCAACGGAGACGGGAACATGCCTTATGATATATGCGAGGAAGAGAGAACGCTAGATGCGATAGAGAGCGCGATGGCGGAAAGAGGAGTAACACAAAGATTGATAGATGAAACGAGAGCGGCGACTGAGATGAAGATGCTGATGGATGTGGCGGAGCTCGCGAAGGAGGGGGTGGATCTGGACGAGCCGAGGGACAACCAAGGGGCTACGCTGGTGAGTATTGTTTCTTACGATTATTTTATACGATGGGAACGGCAAAAAATAAGGCGACTTCATTAAGTCTAGCACAAGGACATTCAGGAGGCATTGAGTGTTGCTTGTTTTATATAAGTTGATTACTTTAATGTACGGGCTCTGGTTTTTATCACAGAATGTTACATTGCCAGTCAGTGTATATGAAGTTAGAAACATTTATGTACAACGTGATTTTGCGGATTTAAGAGAATTATTAGTAGAACTGTGACAATAAAAAAATCTTAGTGCATCTACTGGGCAAGTGTCTGTTTGACCTAACCTTAATGCTGATATGTAAACTAGACACTGGCAGCAACAGCTTAGGGCCGGTTGCACCAAACCGTCTAGTAACGTCACGGTCGAAATCTGCCTGTATGATAAGTTTGACGTGTAGATATGGGATGATACTCGTAGCTGTGCCGCCATATTTATTTGTTACTGTAGGTACGTGGTGTAACCAGCCATACGTGTCGAAATAAAAAATTAAGCATGAAATAAACGCTTTCATTACATGATGCTTTTATAAAATATTTGAATGTTTAAAACGTGTACTTACACTAAAAATTGGTGGTGGTGCCGAACTGATTTGAATTCAAAACAAGAAAACTTAAAATTTTACTATGGTTTTAGGTAGTATACCGGGTTACTAGAAGAAATTATTATTTTTAAAAGAGGCGTAAAAAGTGAAACGCATACGACTTTTGTTCGGCGTTATCAGTCTATTTATTTCTAAATCGATATACATATAGGTGACAATAACATCAGCAGCACAGTTATTATTGACCTGATTCCCAACAGCGAACTTACAATATTTGTAAATATAAATAACCTCATTTAGCAGTTGTGTAAACTTGCGGTTTTATAATTTACCAGGGAAACCACAATGAATCCATCTGAAACCAGAAACTGCACTGATGAATCACTCTTGCCTTCGTGACTCATTAATCTCGCACCTTTTACTTTTAAATGTTGCCAAGGCTTTTGTAGGTTAATCTTTATTGAAACGTACTTAATTCTGTTTTTATGACAGATTTAAATTATTAAAATAGCCAAGGGCACAAAACAAAGTAGCTTAATTGAAACAGTAAATTGGCCGCCTACTGAGCGGCTGACGATTGTCATTTGTCATTGTTTTTACACTATTGTATTAAGATTTTACCGCAATAGTAATATGTAATCATTTTCTTCTTCTCTTCTTGTGTAATAATCTTATATATTATTATTATCTTCTTCCAAAAATTTCAAACCGTTTCAGGCAGCGTTTCAAAACGCTCGCTTGGCGTGACGTCAGTCTAAGACAACTAACAAGTGAAGGCGCCGCATGCCTTGCCTGTATAAGTGGTTTTGGTGATAGTCGTAGACTTTGACATCACACTCGACGCGAGTGGTGTTTCACTGTTTGGAATTTCTCACATACTTTGAGTTCGCCTTGCAGACTCGCACCTTTGTTGTGTTTGTATAACTTACCCAAATCCTGCCACTCTTAACCTATGCTCGTTACTCCGCAGCTCCACATCGCGTCGGCGAACGGGTACCTGAAGGTGGTGGAGTTCCTTCTGGAACACCGGGCGGCCACGGACGTCGTGGACCACGACACCTGGCGGCCCGTGCACGCCGCCGCCTGCTGGGGCCACGTGAGTATTGCTACTTACTATTCATAACTACTGGGCCTATACCACGAAAATCGAACGATTGCGGATTTGTAACTCCATCTCTGGCACACTTGCATATTGGAGTGACAAGGAGGTTTTCCCGTCAATGCCAATTTTCGATGTTCGTAGTAGGCGTGCTGGCTCTGTTAGCTTTATCTAGTAAACATAGGGTCTTGCCCAAGTTGAATCGAGACCTTAGCATACCCTCGGTCACAATAAAAAAAAGTGCGCCATCTTTTGTTATGCCTATCATTATTAAACCACATGCTTTCTACGCTTGGCGCACTTAAAAAGCCGCCAGCGTACACTGTCAATTTGTATTGGAGTAAAGAGTAAACAAGAACACATTACATAACATACAATAATTTTTAAGAAAAAAAAGCCGACTTCATTTGGTTCCCGGTAAAAGTGAAATTTTGAATTTGTTTGAGTTAGCCAGTTTACTTCACAAATATCCAATACACCGCACGTGTACGATTGAAAATTGAGGAGCTTTCTTAATGTCCCAGGGCTTCCATCATTACATGTGAAGTATAATCAAACGGAACTCCCTTGTAGACCTTTAAAACAAACAAAATAACAATGTGTTAAATTGGATGACAGACTGTAAATTATCGAGCAGTTTCGTTATGCCATCCCTGATTATCAACATCAGGTCCACTCCGGCAAAATGATGGTCACAGTAAGAAAATGCCTAAGCTAATTATGAACACAAAATCACAATGAACGTGCCGATCAAATTTGAGGAGTTCTCTGAATTCTTCTAGAATATAAATCATCATCAGAATATAAATCAAATCAAAAAGATGAATGTCACAACTAGGATAATAAGTAGAGCTAGGTTTATTGACCAGTTCCACTTTGCCATCCCTGATCTTCATCATCAGGTCCACTTCATCAAAATGTTGGCTCCCCCAAAACAATGTTTTAGTTACTTAAGGAAACCCTCAAATCAGAATGCATGTGCCGTTAAAATTTGAGGAGTTCTCTCAATCCCTCATAAGTCCATCATCAAAATAGAACTATAATCAAATAGGACTATCTTGAAGGTATTTCTTTACAAAGAAAAGATGAATGTCTCAAATCGAATGATAGAACTGGGAATTACCAAGCAGTTCCACTTTGCATTCCCTGGTCTTCATCCTCAGGTCCACTCCACCAAATTGATGATGTTCGTAAAGAAATGCTCGAGTGTCTTAAGAAACTACCCAAATCATCATGCATGTGCCTTTCAAATTTGAGGAGTTCCCTCAGTTCCTCATGGATCCCATCATCAGAAATTGATTTAAAAAAAAACGGGACAAACCTGGAACCATCTATTTTCAGACAAAAAAATATTTTTTAAAATCGTATGATAGTCCTGGGAATTACCAAGCAGTTCCACTTTGACATCCCTGGTCTTCATTATCAGATCCACTCCACCTAATTGATGATTTTCGTAAAGAAATGCTCGAGTTTCTTAAGAAATCACCCAAATCAGCATGCATGTGCCTTTCAAATTTGAGGAGTTCCCTCAGTTCCTCATGGATCCCATCATCAGAAATTGATTTAAAAAAAAACGGGACAAACCTGGAACCATCTATAAACAGACAAAAAAATATTTTTTAAAATCGGATGATAGTCCTAGGAATTACCAAGCAGTTCCACTTTGCCATCCCTGGTCTTCATTATCAGATCCACTCCACCAAATTGATGATTTTCGTAAAGAAATGCTCGAGTTTCTTAAGAAATCACCCAAATCAGCATGCATGTGCCTTTCAAATTTGACGAGTTCCCTCAGTTCCTCATGGATCCCATCATCAGAAATGAATTTTGAAAAAAACGGGACCAACCTGGAATCATCTTCTTTCAGAAAAAAAAAATTTAATCGGTTCAGTAATGACGGAGTTATGAGTGAACAACCATTAAAAAAAACAGACGAATTGAGAACCTCCTCCTTTAGAAATATTGAAGTCGGTTGAAAACAATCTGTAATGATAATGACGACACTAACACATGAAAAACAACAACAACATTTCGATTTATTTTTGTGTACGGATTAGTCATATACAAAGCCGCGTATGCCCATTTGGGTATGTACTTCGGCAAAGGGGAGACGGTACTTATACCGACTCCCTCCCTTTGTTGCTTGAACCATAGATGATGATGCATTTAAGACCAATATTTGCAATTACTTATTTTCTATCAAGCCGATTTCGTTTTATTAAAAATCGGCACCGTCAGCGGTCTTTGAAATATGATGAATATTATATTCCTATAATTTTTTTTTTGCTTAAGAAAAATTTAAAAACATATCTTAAAAAAATCGCTTAAAAATATGAATTAGGTGTTATCAGCCTGTTTGCTTTTTTGCGTGATAAGATGTTCGTTCACGTCTTCGCGAGTATATACTTGACGTTATATAAAGCAATATAAGTTAATCATTTTTGACATGAAATCTTTATATTTATGAGCTTTCCGCGCGCTTGGGTTTCACATATAATGTGAAGATACATACGTAACTAATTATTGTTTATTTGTTGCAGTTGGAGGTTCTTGAAATGTTAGTGCAATACGGAGCTGATCTCAATGTCAGAAATAAACATGACGAGACGCCAGCAGGTAATGTCTTAATCGTTTTAAATACATAGGTAGGTTTTTTTTCAAAGTAAATACAACTACAGTAACAAATCCGAAAGTCAGCTTTTTTATTTGGAGTTTTTATTTTATTTCTACTTAGAATCGCTAGTTATTTCGATCATTATACAAGAAAAAACTATCCCAAAATTTTATTTGCCATTCCGTTACTATTTTTCATTGAGTTGTATGTCAGTAAAACTGTATGGTTTTTTTTTCTCCTATTAGGATCGAAAGAGCATTTTGAGTACAAATCACAGACACATAAAAATACCCATGTTTCAAAAAGTGTGTTGAACTTTGAAAAACATTGTCGAGGTAGGTTGGAGATTCAATCATTGGGTTTTTTTTCGTGATTTATCTGTTTCTTGAAGCCCAAGTATCGATTTGAAATATCGATTTTAAGATTTTTATTGCTCGATTGCGATTGCTGTAAATCAAATGATGTATAACTGACGATACCATTCTTTTTTGTCGCTCTGGTTGAATTAAGAGTGCACCGCCTTTTTTCCGCGGACGGCATTTAGAGCGCCGAGCGTTGCTCGCTGTGTGCGTGCTACTACGTTACGGCCCTTCATCAGTCTTATGTTAAAAGTCGGTAACTTAAAATTAGAAATTTTTGTAATCCTGCGATGCTAACGATGAATAAATATTTCATCTAATATTCGGTTGAGTTTATGTACGATATTATTAAATTAAATGATATTCTAAAGAAGTTGGTAAGGTAAAAAAAAGTACAAGTGAGTTTTGGGTTTGTTACATTTATTTTGATGACAAAACTAGGATGCAGGTGGTATCGGAGATCTGATGATGGAGCAGAAAGGTTACTTGACGTAATACCCCCGTGTTTGGGCTCGTTAGTTTTGTTTTGGCGAGCACTTGGTCCAAAGTCTGATGATGGAGCAGAAAGGTGGCCACCGGAACTCAAGAATAAGTTCATGTGAAACTATCGTGTTTGGACTCGTTAGTTTTGTTTCGGCGAGCACTTGGACCTTGAGTGGTGTCCAAGGTTGTAAGTTGAGAAAATAATAGGGATGACGACTAGGTTGAATAACTATCATTTTAATTAGTCCGTCAGTTAGATTGTCTAAAATGATTAGACACGTATTTTTTCCTCTTTCAATTAACCCTTTGACCGCCGTTGTCACCTATACTAGACAACGATAGTACGATACACTAACGCCGTCGTCTTGTATACAAGACAAAGTTTCAACCGCTTACTAAATGGTAAAATAATAGAATTTAAAAATTATTTTGTACTCGTGTCAACTTGTTGACCCTTTGTTTTTTCATACATTTACTTTTTAAGCAGGTATATGAATCCATTATTTCATAATAAAGGATTTAAAAAATATGCTTATAATTTCTACATTTTTCCGTGTCACTGTCGCCGTAGGCATGTATAAAAGACAGATAGGGATGGGAAAGTTCAATTGATGTGCAAGTTTTTAAAATGAATATGTTTTCACGAATCTGGTTTTATTTAAGCGTTCAAACATTTAATTGCCAATTATTGTCATTGTTGGTAACTACTCGTAGTAAGTAGGTAGATATATGTAGAAAAAAAAGGCATAATAATGAATAAAGTTTAGGCAGCTTCTTCAGTAAATTGTCCATTGCGGTTTATTTGCCGAATAAATTATTGACCGCAGTGACAGCGGAGGTCTACATTTTAACTCGATATATATATATAACCGATATATACAGTATGTATCACAACGAAGAGCAAACCTTAAAACTGGTTGACGGGGAACTCGAGTACAATGTAATGACGTGCATTTCACGTGCCTAAATACATGTTTTATGGCATAAAATTACTAAATGAATTACTCGAAGACCATATTTTTGCAGTCGGTTAATGGTTTTTGTAACATCCTATAGGGTTTGTTTACGTTTTTGATTTTTGACAGTGCATGCGTATTGCGTACTGTTGATATGTAGCTAGGGGCAACTAATCAACATTAACGTTGTTATGTCAATGCACATGCGCTTTGAGTTCTGTTTATAAGTAACCTAGGTAATTATTTTAATAATGGCTGTAGTCATAGGCAACGCGCAAGCGCTTTGTTAACTATTTGTTTGTAACTAGGTAAAAATCCAAACTTCAACAAGGTTTGACGCCTGTCTGTCAGTTGGTAATTTAAGAAATGTCATTTATAAGATTGTAAACAAATAATACAGGCGAGGTGCAAAACAATAATAATAAATGTATATTTTTATACCTCACGTAAAACCTGTCGTATTTTTGATGAATTAGGTACCATGCTCATATTTATGATCTAAACATTAAGAGCGTTTATACCACAAAAGCGCGAAATCAATGATTTACGCGGTTTTCGGGCTCGATGTACTATGTGATTGTTAGACTTTTAGATCAAAATATTTATATGTACATAATAAACAACTCATAAGCCAAATTTTGTATTATCGACATTTACAAGTTTTAGATAATTATATGCAATTCTAGCCAATTCTTTCGCGGCCGTTGTTGAAATTTGCCGAAACATGTTGTCTTATACGTCACTCTATTCCTACACTGTAATGATCTTATACAAAACAAAACTGGTTTACGAAAGAACATTACACTATCTAACTTTTGTATTGTGCAAAACTAGTAAATTTCAGATTCTGTTTAACTAAACTTACTGATGAAAACTACGCAATTTTTGCAAAATTCACGGCGTGTTTTAGTATTTTACTTTCGCAGTAAATGGTTCAGATTGTCATTTTTATGAGACTATAACTCGTTGGTTACTCCATTTAATAAAAAAAAGTGTCAAAAACAACGAAATAATATTTATTTAGATTTTTTATCAAAACCCCGTTTATAAGATTGCGCGCGGCGCGTGCTCGTCAGTCTGGCCCCATGCCTTCTAGAGAGTGGACGTATCGCTTTGCTCCGCGGGCCTTCTTTTTACGAGTGAAGTTTGCGAGAAAGAGAAAGAGATGATTAAAAAGAGAAAGACATATCAAAAAAGATAAGATAGACGGTGATACCGCGACCAACCGATCAAGATACTTGATAAGTTCGATTTCTATTTGTGTTGATGATTTAATTGTTGTTTATATATTAGCTATAGTAAATTTTTTTAATAATCATCAGCTGGTGACCAGGACGTGATGTTTTCGTAGTAAGTTGTTGGTAAGACCTGGAAACCGCCGTTAAAAACAGCTAGTAATTGCTGATTAGGACTAGGTGATGTAATCAGAAGACAGTGCTGGTTCTGTAACCGTTCACATAAGACTTGTCGCGGCACTTGAAGACCAGGTGTCAAAGACCTGGATACGTAACCAGAAGGCTAGGTCAGGAACTATGTAACGGCTTACACAATACGCACCGTGTTTTAGCTTAAATGCATTGTCTTGCTGAGCACAAGTAGACCAGCTGGTAATTAAGACCTGGAAACGTAACCAGAATATTGGGTCAGGAACTATGTAACGGTTTACCTTAGATGCATCGTGTTTGAGCTCAAATGCATTGTCTTGGTGAGCACTCGTAGACCGGCTGGTGACAAAGATCTGGAGACGTAACCAGAAGTTTGGGCCAGGAACTATGTAACAGCTTACAATATACGTACCGTGTTTGAGCTTAAATGCATTGTCTTGCTGAGCACAAGTAGACCAGCTGGTAATTAAGACCTGGAAACGTAACCAGAATATTAGGTCAGGAACTATGTAACGGCTTACCTTAGATGCATCGTGTTTGAGCTCAAATGCATTGTCTTGGTGAGCACTCGTAGACCGGCTGGTGACAAAGATCTGGAGACGTAATCAGAAGTTTGGCCCAGCAACTATGTAACAGCTTACACTATACGTACCGTGTTTGAGCTTAAATGCATTGTCTTGCTGAGCACAAGTAGACCAGCTGGTAATTAAGACCTGGAAACGTAACAAGGCCGCCTGGCCCCATCGAATGCTGGCGAGTTTTTTTTCTGATTTCCATAACTCCGAATCTCCAAAATTACGAAGTTACCGAACCCCCGTAATTCCGAAAGAATATTATGTTTTCGGAATTTTGAATTCGGATAAATTATTTTCGGAATATAAAAAATTGGATTTTTTTGTATTCGTTCAAGTCGCTATCGGATTTTTAATATTGAGAATGTGAAATACGGAAATTTGATGTATAGGATTTATAAAAATTCAGAATTATAAAAATTGGGATTATGAAAATCGGAAAAAAATATTTCGGAATATTTAAGTGTTTTGTTCTATATGCACTTATAATATAAAAATAAAAAGAAATAGAAATTAACTTGGAAATAACGATCATAAACAATTTCCTGACTAATGTGATGAGAAATGTTGTGTTTCACTTCGCAGTAAAGTTTGTCTAACTCTAACCTTAAAACCAAGATTCTCAAGATTTAAATTTTTAAAGCTTTCGCTTGGTCGGGTCGGGTCTCAATTCTCAATATTAACACGAGAGCTTGACAACAACTGTGCGCATTTGTACAGTCAAATCTAATAACATCTATAAAAATGTACTACCAGAAATATATTACACAACAGAAATATATTATACGTACACAATCTTATTTTCTCAATATTAAGGTAGTGTATACATATTTTTGGCGCTTCATTAGAATTGATACCATCGAACGTTAACGTGAAATGAAAACTATTATTAATAGAAACTCAGTACTAAAATAGCAACAAAATAAGTAGGTATTATTAAGGAAAGTTGATTATTATTATCAAAGGAAATAAGTACATAGGAAAATAATTTTAATTACATAGTTAGTACTAAATTCAGTTAGTACAAGACTACAAGTATCAAAGTTATAAACTGCAAACTCAATTTTACGCAAAATACTGTAAACAATGATTACTAATCAAAGTAACGTAAGTTTATCTGATTTAAGTATCAAGGTAAAATGCACAGCTTGAGCGCGCTATAGTATACCCGTCGCACGCGCGGCGCTCGTCGATGTCTAGCATTGCGCGCGTCTGGTCACGTGGTCGATGCGGAGAAATACCTAAACTTGGGAAGCGCGCTAGGGCGAGAACGCTCTTAACGGGTTCCTTTTTTTGCCTTTCGTTCAGATACATACTGTATATATATATTATTAAATCCACCTGTTAGTTTTCTCTGAAAACTCTCCGGTAAGTATGTATATTTATCGAGACACGATGCGCGTCCCTAATCTTATGGTTTATAAACTTCACGTACCGACAAGCGCTTATGCCGTTGACTCAGACGCTATTATTACTTAACTCGCGCGTAAACAGTATTTGTCAGTCTGAACTAAAGACGAGCCATGCGCGCCGTTGACATCTATAGAAGACTACTCGTACAGACTAGTGCGGTGATATTACTTCATGATTCGATAATGTTTAGTTGTTGTTTTTCATGATAAAGTCCTTTATTTTCAACATTTTCTTGTATAGTAAATCTGTTTAGTTTAGAAATTTTGAGAGAAATCTAAGTTTGGAAATAAAAAAAGCCAAATTGAGAAGAATTCCACCTTTAATTATGAATATCGATATCACTATTTGCAATCCCTAAACTTTTTATTAGTTGTTTACTTAAAATTTGCTCTGGCGTGTGAGTGAGCGTCTTGGCGAACAGGGTCCGGCGGCCAAAAGGTTAAACTAAAATTTACGAAGATATAGAGCATCAAAGTTCCGGGGTGGGGGCTTGTAACGTCACTACTAGGTAAGAATTGTACCTAATAGTGACGTTACGCGAAACTTGAACGCACTGTATTTTCGCCATTTTTGATTTGACGAACAGAAGAAAAAATACGTGTACAATATTTTTTAATATTCTAAAAGACGGACTAATAGATTTTTTAGTCGTCTAGCCTATTATAATAAGCATCTTGTAAATCTTTGCAAAGAATTGTGGACGTCACACATTTAACCGTAACTGTCGTTTTTGTTGAATACACTCTACGCCCTCTTAAATGCGACTTTAACCCTAGTGATTGTTGCAGACATCTGCGAAGAGGGTGAGATGCGCGCGCGCATCGTGCGGCTGGCCGCCGAGCAGGAGGAGCACCGCCGCCGCGCACACGTCCCCGAGCGCCGCGCCGGCGCACGCCGCTCCTCCTCTACAGCGAGCAGTAGTCGGTCAGTATTGTTGCAGACATGTGCGAGGGAGAGCTGCGCGCGCGCATCGTGCGGCTGCAGCCGAGCAGGAGGAGCACCGCCGCCGCGCACACGTCCCCGAGCGCCGCGCCGGCGCACGCCGCTCCTCCTCTACAGCGAGCAGTAGTCGGTCAGTATTGTTGCAGACATGTGCGAGGGAGAGCTGCGCGCGCGCATCGTGCGGCTGCAGCCGAGCAGGAGGAGCACCGCCGCCGCGCACACGTCCCCGAGCGCCGCGCCGGCGCACGCCGCTCCTCCTCTACAGCGAGCAGTAGTCGGTCAGTATTGTTGCAGACATGTGCGAGGGAGAGCTGCGCGCGCGCATCGTGCGGCTGCAGCCGAGCAGGAGGAGCACCGCCGCCGCGCACACGTCCCCGAGCGCCGCGCCGGCGCACGCCGCTCCTCCTCTACAGCGAGCAGTAGTCGGTCAGTATTGTTGCAGACATGTGCGAGGGAGAGCTGCGCGCGCGCATCGTGCGGCTGCAGCCGAGCAGGAGGAGCACCGCCGCCGCGCACACGTCCCCGAGCGCCGCGCCGGCGCACGCCGCTCCTCCTCTACAGCGAGCAGTAGTCGGTCAGTATTGTTGCAGACATGTGCGAGGGAGAGCTGCGCGCGCGCATCGTGCGGCTGCAGCCGAGCAGGAGGAGCACCGCCGCCGCGCACACGTCCCCGAGCGCCGCGCCGGCGCACGCCGCTCCTCCTCTACAGCGAGCAGTAGTCGGTCAGTATTGTTGCAGACATGTGCGAGGGAGAGCTGCGCGCGCGCATCGTGCGGCTGCAGCCGAGCAGGAGGAGCACCGCCGCCGCGCACACGTCCCCGAGCGCCGCGCCGGCGCACGCCGCTCCTCCTCTACAGCGAGCAGTAGTCGGTCAGTATTGTTGCAGACATGTGCGAGGGAGAGCTGCGCGCGCGCATCGTGCGGCTGCAGCCGAGCAGGAGGAGCACCGCCGCCGCGCACACGTCCCCGAGCGCCGCGTCGGCGCACGCCGCTCCTCCTCTACAGCGAGCAGTAGTCGGTCAGTATTGTTGCAGACATGTGCGAGGGAGAGCTGCGCGCGCGCATCGTGCGGCTGCAGCCGAGCAGGAGGAGCACCGCCGCCGCGCACACGTCCCCGAGCGCCGCGCCGGCGCACGCCGCTCCTCCTCTACAGCGAGCAGTAGTCGGTCAGTATTGTTGCAGACATGTGCGAGGGAGAGCTGCGCGCGCATCGTGCGGCTGCAGCCGAGCAGGAGGAGCACCGCCACATAGCAAGAAGAATTTTTCGCTTGACGAAAAACTTAATAAAATTACGGCCCGCCGATGGGTATCTAATAGAGAATCCATTTCTACTTGTCGGCTGTTGTTTTTGTACTATAAACAACAGCCGGTCGTTGGTTAGATCATTTTCCTAAAATCGTTACTTACCGGCAACATAATTTCTATCCGCGTTTATTCTTCGCGTCTATTCTTAATTAACACCAGAGGTATAGAAATACCTCTGGTGTTAATTAAGAATAGCGAAACAAACAATATAAAATAGCGAAACAAATATCTCTAACTGCATTAATTCAATTTTTTTCCTCCACTACCTAATTAGATGAAGCCCCGCTACGCGGGGACTAAACATTATCTGCACTGGTAAAAAAAAGTACGTTAATTAAGAATGGGAAAAAACGCAACTGAACATTACGCTACAGGTATATACTTAATGATTTTGGGCAAATTATCCAACCAGCCAAACATTTTAGTCCCCACTTTAGGCCCAAACACCCCAAGTAAGTAATCTTTATAGTTGTGTTCGAATCTTGGTGAGGTACACTTTGCCTCATTACTGTGAGTACTTTCTGACGACCCCGAGTGCGAGATTGTGAATGCTTTTCTCTATATAACTACATTGAGTCAAACTTTGCACTTTTTGCGAAATGACTGTACTACGAGTATCCTACCCGCAAGTTGCATACCAATTTATAAATAAAATTGAATGAATTTATTCATAATGTGGGTACATAAACCTTTGCAGGTTACCTTGCCTCTCTCTTAAATGACGTATGCTTTAAAATATTACCCATTTCCTTCTAGATATAATAGTTCTTAAGAACAGATATTTATCTCTTAATAGACAAAGCAAATACAAATCGTTTTGGACACCAGACACCACGCAAAAAACAACTGACGCTCGGCCCTCTCAACCCCGCACAACGCTAGGGTTGCCTACGATTAGAAATATTAAATAATACTGGCGGTGGCGTGCGCCGGCGGGTGCGGGTTGTGTGGACACCCCGTGCGTCGGTACCGACAAAAGACGATTGATTTGAGTTCCATTTATAAATAAATAAAAATAAAAAGCCTTTTTATTTCTCGCTTGTAACTTACAGAGTATAAATATTAAAAAAAAAATACATTTTCTTAACTATTGAACTTAGTTTCTTCAATTATTATTAATTTTAAATAGGTGTGTGAATTTTGTTTTTATGCAAGAACCCCAGGGCGGGTAAAGGCCTCCTCCAAAGATGCCCATTTTTCTCTGTCCTGTGCTAATCTTATCCAGTCTGGGCCAGCGACTTTTTTTATTTCATCGTCCCAACGTGTAACTGGTCTCCCTTTTCCTCTTTTACCTATTGGACCTTTCCATCGAGTCACTTTTAGGGTCCATCGGTGGTCTGAAAGTCTAGCGGTATGTCCTGCCCATCTCCATTTTAATTTTTGTGAGTAACTCAAGAAATCTATTGCTTTAGTTGTAGCTCTTATTTTTGTATGTCTTATTTTGTCCATTTTTCTTATACAAAGCATGCTCCTTTCTATTCCACGTTGACAGGTGATGATTTTGTTTTTTATATTAGTCGTAAACTTCCATGTTTGACACCCGTACGTTAGACATGGCAGGAGGCTAGAGTTCATTGTTTTTGTTTTAAGGGCTGTTGGCATGTTGCTTTTAAATATGTCTTTTAAGCTCCAGTTTTAGATAAGATATAGCAAAAAAGAATGAAAGCTGAAATTAACTGGATCTGCTGAAGGATCCTGGTAGAGTAGGTATGACTAGTTTTGCATTTGCTAAGAATATATCGGTCTGTGCCTGAAATGCCTGAATACTTTGTACTGTACCGTCCATGCCATTTTGTGCCTGAAAAACTGTACAAGTCATCAGTAGGCCTTCACACGCCGCAAGTGGTGATAAGAAGAGTTAACTAAGTCCATTTGTTCCACGTTTTTTGTATTCTATTATCTATTTCTGTTTCGTTAATGTTTTTGTTGAAGCTGACGCTCTTTCCAAGGTAGATATATTTTTCAGCGTATTCAAGTGTATTGCCATTTACACTTATTGGTAGTTTCAAGCTGTTGGTCATCGTCATAGTCTTCTTTAGATTGATTTCTAGCCCTACTTTAGAGCTTTCTAGGTGTAAGGATTCGGCCATGTGCTGCAGTTGTGTACTCGTCTCCGCTAATAGCACTAGGTCGTCTGCGAATCTCAGGTGACTCATATACTTGCCCTGTATGTAGATTCCTAGTGTGCTCCATTTTAGTTTTCTGAAGATAGTTTCGAGGATGGCAATGAAGATTATTGGGGAAAGTGGATCGCCCTGCCTTACTCCTCTTTCTATTGGAAAGCTTTGGCCGATAGTCTCTAGTTTAATATTTCCTGTATTTTTTCTATATATGCTCTTAATGACCTCTATGTATACGTCTTCCACACCTTGTTCCCTTAAGCTTTCCCATATACTTGAAGGATTTACCGTATCGAAAGCTTTTTGGTAATCAATAAAAGCTAAATATAAGGGTCTTCGCTGTTCTTGGTATTTTTCTATAATCAATTCGAGGGTGTGGATGTGATCGATAGTAGAAAAGCCCTTTCGGAAGCCAGCTTGTTCTGCCGGCTGTTGGGTTTCTAGTGTAGGGCTTATTCTTGCGTTAATTATGGTAGAGAATAGCTTGTAGAGACTCGGTAACAGACTTATTGGTCGGTAGTTTCGGATGTCCTTTGGGTCGCCCTTTTTATAAATAAGTATAATATTTGAGTTAGACCAATCTGAGGGGGACTAGAAATATTAAATAATACTGGCGGTGGCGTGCGCCGGCGGGTGCGGGTTGTGTGGACACCCCGTGCGTCGGTACCGACAAAAGACGATTGATTTGAGTTCCATTTATATTCTTTCGTTAACACTCCATTCATTTACAGTGTCCGGTCTGTCCGACGCACGTCCCTACGTGAAAAGCAAATGGCGGCCAAAGCGGATGCGCGAGGGGAAGCGCGTTTACGAGAGACCTTCGATTCAGTCGTCGACGATGATATGCAGGTACGTCATGATAAATATGCTAGATAAGGATGCAAGATGCACACGCATGAAAGAGTGTGAGTGTGTTGGGAAATAAGTACCGGTATTTATATACCAAATAACCAGGAATGGAAAATGGAAACCCTAGTTAACGCTCTTCTCTTTCATATCATCGTTTATCTCTTTTTCACGTGCGCACGTCTTGTTGGTTTTTTAGCGTGTAATAGTATACGCTGTACCGTATTCCCCAATGGTACCTATACGTAAAGATGTAATGCATAATGTTTTGCCCTGGAGCCGGCTCGTATTTGTCATGCTGATTCAATCGACCTCGGTACTTTTAGTACTGACACTGACCCGTTCAGTCGTTTCCGTGAATAGACGACGGCAAAACATTACGCATTACATATGTACTTACCTATGATTGCGAAAAAGAAAACGCTTTTAAAACATGTTTGCTATTTTATTTCGTAAGGCGCTCAGAATATTGAGAGAAATATAATATCGTCGGGGATAGTGCAATACCGCGTAACTAACAAAGTCCATAGAGTTCAATATTCAAACAACTGACAATTGTGGATTATTGAACTCTCTTGCATTTGTTAGTTACGCGGTATTGCACTATCCCCGACGATATGTCTGATTGATACTAACACAAGGGATTTTCATACTACGAAACGAAGGACTATATTCATGTCGAAATAAAAAGTGTCTGAGTAAAATATATATGATACCTAATGACGTGGTAAGCCGAGTTGTCAAGTTTTGCGACTGGCTTTTGTTGAGATGGCGCCAACAGTCAGTGACATCCTCGTTATGAGATTGAGTTTTCGTTTAAACCTATTTATACCTGCATAATCCATCAGTAATTCGTTGCAGGCGGCTTAAGGGTGCGTAGGAGCTGCACTTTTTGTTAACTTAAGCCATTGTATCAAAGAATTATATCAATTTATGCCGCAGGCGGACATCATGACTCATGTCATGGCTAATGGACACGGATTACTCTGAAACATATCGAGCTATATTCGACTTTATTGACGCGAGTAACCCTATATTTAATATGTCTGTTACTCCAGGGAGTTTTCTATTTAAAAAACAGTTATAGTTCTATTTTTTCGCCGTGTTTTCTGGAAACTTTAATATATGAATTACAAGAAACATTATATGAAGGTTTTCTGCAATAGGTACACAGATTATCGCTTGTGAAATTACGAGTTACGTACGGTTTTGTTAGTCGAATATTTCACATTTTTTGTTAAAACAGTTTACCCAAATTGGACTGTTTGCTAAACAAAGTAGAAACAAGGCGCGCCGTGCATACCTCACTAACTGTTAGTGACTAACAACAAATCATAGCAAAGGAACATTGGTTCGCTCTAGTAAAGCGCGTTCTATACAGTATGTAAAGAGTGAAAGAGTGTGAGGTATAAAAAATATATATTTATGTTTATAGTTTTACAACTGCCCTGTATTATTTGCTTACAATCTTTTATATGACATCTCCTAAATTATGAACTGATAGTCAGGCATGTTAATGTCTGAATTATTGCCTAGTTACGAACAAACAATACAAAAAGCGCTTGCGCGTTGCCAATGACCACATCGATTATTTAAAGGATTACTTAGGTTACTCATAAACAGTAGGTACTTAAAGTGCATGAACGGGACTCATGACAACGTAAATTTTGATCAGTTCCGCCTATGTAGTTATATATCAACATTACGCAATACGCGTGCACTGTCATAAATCAAAGACGTAAACAAAACTTACAGGGTGTTAAAAAGACCGTTAGCCGACTGCAAAAAGAAGGTACTCAACTAATTTATTTAGTGATTTTAATAATAGTTTATGCAACAGTGATATAATAAGGGTTCTTAAGACTTGAGGGTCGCTGTTACAAAACGAGACGAAGTCGAGTTTTGTTATAACAGGCCCGAGAGTTTTAAGAACCAATTATGAGCTGTTGCATACGCTAGTTTTTCTATGACAGCAAAAATAGCGTAAAAAGCTAAATCTAGATGTGGCAGAATCTGGAAGTTAAGTTAGTTAACAACATATGCATAAACGAACATAAAGAAAAGAAACAATGTGTGCCGTGGTTTTCTAACCAACTATTAGTGAGTAACAATGAATAGCAACAGAGCATTAGGTCTGCTCTGCTAGTAACTAATGCGCGTCCTATATTACTCATTACTCATGACATGGACGTTGTTTGCAATGCCTAACCAGCTATGTGTTTGCGGGGTACCAGTTTAAGTGTGAACTCTGCTTTATGCTTGTTTTTAGTAAAAGGTAACCCTTTGTTAATTTTTATGGCATAAACGGCTTATCGACTAGCGATAAAGTGGTACCTTCTACTTAAAACGGTCACATTTATGTTTTGGTGTGTTGTCATATACGAACCGGGATATAGGCACATATACGACTCAAACTAAGCGTTTTGTGATTGACGACATATCAAAATTTTCAATATGACTAAATCGAAAACCATTTAGTAAATGTATTTCGGAATAATCAAAAAAAAATGCTGCAGAGATAATAACCCCCTGCTTAGAAAGTTTGTTTGTACGGGGGTTCTACTTTTGCGGCAGACTGTACCATTCATTTGGCTCCATACACTTACAGTAGAATCCGCTTATAGCGTCATCGAAGGGAAATGACATACGCCATACTAACCGGACGTCATACAAATTTTAGCAAAGCATATTAAGAAAATAACCAAATTCTTATATTACGGAATCCATACCTACCCCCTAACTGATAAATTCGACTGCTTTTAAATTAAATCCTCGTAGCGAACTGGATCAACTGATACCAAAAAAACGTCGGTTAGCCTTTTTACAGGCTTTTATTTAACTTTTATTTTTGCGGTAGCGTCTGCGAACGATACCAAATTTCTCAGAAACAAAGGAAAAGTGGAAAAATTCCGATCCACTTGCCGATTATGAAGTACTTTCTTACGGTAGATGTTGCTAATTGCCCTCTAAGGCGCGTACGAGGGATATGGCAGTGAAATTCGGGGCTACGGGAGTGGTATCCCAGAGTCGCGGGTTCGGGTTCCGCCCGAGGCCATGAATTTTTCTTTGTTTCCGAGAAATTTTATTTAACTTGGAATGTGCGCCGTTCTCCTTTTTTAGCGATAATAACCCGTCTCCTCGCTGAAAAATGTCTCATTTAGAATTTAACTATTTTCATTATGATATTCATCTTTTTGACAAAAAGCTTATTATTTTCTAATTGTGGTTCAAGTAATACTAGGCACGAGGCCAACAATCAGCGAGGTAAACAAGACCACGCAACATCGGCCGCACGTAATTAAAATTATCATAATTGACGCTCATCTCGTGCGGCAGACTAAATGCGTCACAAGGAAATTATTCAGCTTTCGACTTTCGCGCGGAAAAACAGACGGCCGCCCCTGTGAAAAACGGTACACTGTGAAAGGGAAACTCAATGCGCGACACGTCATTTATAATGTCGTTTATGGTCAATGCCTGCATGCTTTAGGTCTTCGGATAAATAAATAAATAATGACCCTTTAATGTGCTAGAGAACTGCAAAGGGCTCGTTCCACAGTCAGTGTTTCTGTGCGACCTTACACATTTGAGCTTGTTCTAATAAAAGGTACCTACCACTCTGTCTGTTGTTGATAAGGTTCATTTCTTAATGGAATATTTATGGCAGAAGCGCCTTATCGACAACCGACAGTGGTACTTTTTACAGAAAACAATCACATTTGGTAGACATTTTTATTGCTGCCTCTTTGCACGTTCGATTCTTCCTAGAGACTCCTAGGCGACTGCATCATCAGAACAGTTCTGTCATTCCATAGTTCATTGTCATTTATTGAAGTTTAGCTTTTAGCTTAGTCCGTCACAGGGGACTGGCTGTAGGTATTTTAACGTACAAGATTTGAATCAACAAATATACACAGTGAAGAAAAAAAATATTAAAAATAAGGTATACTTCCCTTTTAATTCATTTTTCGAATTGCGTATGTTAAAATATGTAAATACTCTGTTATCGTACGTTAATTGCTTAAACTAAGGTTTACTTACTCCAGCGAAGTGTAGCCTGTTAATTAAATTCAAACTTTATTAACTGACTCTTCTGAACCCTTATTGCAAACAACATAAGGTCTACCAAACATCAAACATATGTGGTTGTTTGTGCGAGATTTTAACAGACACCGTTAGCTGACTATTATTAAACTTTATTCCTACGTCATAAAGTCTGGTATTGCTCAGTTAAAATTGTTACTGTCAGTACGAGTATTTTAACAATATATCCCGGATGAAATTTGAGGTTATCTCCGTTATTAATCTGGACATTGCGCAAATCCGCATCGTGGGTGAGCTGTGGAGGTTGTTAATAAAACTAATTTGAGGAAGGTAAGGTTTCAAAAGTAACATTTCTAGAAGTTACGTTCGTACTACTCGTACAAGGATTAATATAACAGAGCCTTATTGCCCATCCAATTTCATTTGGAAACATTTTTGACTAAGTGTCTTGACGCCTCCATGTTCCTGCTTTGCACTTACATAGAAGGTTTTTCACTTGCTTTAACAAAAAAAAAACATTAAAATGATTCTTCGTCAAAGATACAGCGAAATTATGTCGTAATTTTGGTAAAATTTACCCACAAATAATTACGCATGTCGCCTACATGTTTAAGGGATCGTTTTAATACTCGTATAACGCCACTTCGCGATCATCGTGTGACGCGAATCGTCGACGCGATTGCCAATTAGGACGCCTATTCGAGTCCAATATGTTTGATCGTGCGTTCCCGCGTACTTGCGATGATCGTGTAGTCGCGTTGTTTTAGAGCGATCCCTAAGGCTTTTTAAATACAATAAAGTACACTATTACTGATATTTAAAACAATGGTAAAAGCTCAAGTATGTTTATCACAGTGACGTGACATTTTTCGATGGCATTTGGCAATCATCATCGGCATCATCGCACAGACTGTGTGAGTTTTACCGTCGTTTTTAATATGTATTGTTGTATGATTCACGAGAGTTTAAATTGTATGACAAGTAATGCACCCTCAATTACCAAGTGTCGGCTTTATAACTGACCTAATGCACGAGTAATTTGAAGTAGTATTCAGAACGTTCTACTTCAAATGATTTACAACGTGCAAAACATATTTATCTTGGCAGAAAAAAATATAAAAACTGCCGATTTAGTTATTCCACACACCTATTGTTGAGCGCAAAAATCAAACGCTCAAGAAGACCAGTATGAGTGTGGTCTTGCATGAATTGATTGATTCTCTTAGGTCATAAGCGTACTGTTATTGAATTATAGAAACGTTTAAAATTTTGCGTAAAAATATAAATATTGATTTTAGTAAGTAGAATAAAAATGTTAGTGTACTTAGTAGTCTACTAATGCATGAATTGTTTAAGGGCGCCAAAATAAGTTGACACTTTTGCACTTTATTAAGGGGTCGACTGTACAATAGAAAAGTTTGTATATCAACTTTAATTTTACAGCAAAACTAAAGTATTTTTATTGACTAACGTATTGAAGCATTTTGCTAATTATTTATATTTATTTATTTCGTCACATATAAGCTTACAGTATTACACCAAAGCGCTTATACGACAAACTATTATATTATATAAGATAACGATTGATTCATAAAGATTACAAAAAATAATTAAATAGGCTAAAAAAAATGTCACATTAATCTCTAATTAAAATAACATGCAACTCCAACAAAATGGGTTTACAATACAATGGGTTTCAATAAAAAAGCTAATACATAAAAATTAAATTAAAATAATACGTTTTTTTTTTTACTCCAGCTAGGCAGAATCCAGAGCAGGCATGATAATTTTTAGAAACTTCCCTAGCGGATCAGCAAAAAGGTCGGCATCCGGGACCTGTATCAGCAGGTTATTTAATAAATTAATAACCCGAGCAGTGGGTGCATTTGCAGCTCGTACAGTACGCGTCACAGGGCCGACCAGCAGGCGCCTACGCTTGCGCGCGGGCCGTGCGCCACCCGTACCTGAACCCTCCCCGACTGGACAGAAACTCGGCAAAGGAACCGATAACCCCACTCGGCCCAGAACATTGGGATTGTTGACAGCACCATGGAAAATGGAATGCAGATGCGCTATAAGGAACTTCTTGCGTCTGAGTTCCAGAGTGTCGAGACCAACCATACCCAGGACAAAGCGGGAGGGAAATAGATAGGGATAATATCCATAATTTTTTTTATAAGCAAATCTGGCAAATTTGCGTTGTACCCTTTCAAGCATGAGAGTGTACTTCTCCTCATGCGGATCCCATACAGTGGCTCCAAACTCCAACCGACTCCGAACATAGGCAAAGTAAAGCAGCAATGCAGGCCTAGGACTTGTAAATTGGGCAGCTATTCGGATGATAAAGCCTAAAGTTTTGCACGCAGTTTTACAAGTTACAGTTATGTGCTCTCGAAAGTCGAGTTGAGCATCCATAATTAGTCCGAGGTCCCGCATACTACAGACTCTTTCCAGCTCGACATTATTCAGGTGATACAATTGCGCAATAGGTTGCCTTGCCCGAGTAAAAGTCATCACCTTACACTTTGATGTATTAAAGTGAAGTCGATTCCTTTCACTCCAAGCAACTACAGCATTAATATCGCCCTGCAGTCGTTTGCAGTCAGAAGCGTCCTTAACATCGAGAAATAGTTTTAAATCGTCTGCAAACAATAAGCATTTGGCAGCACTAATGACCTTCGGCAAATCGTTAATCATAATTAGAAATTGTGTGGGACCAAGCGTGCTACCTTGGCTTACCCCAGAACGGGTAAAATAAGGCTGAGAATCATAGCCTGCCAGCCGGACGAACTGGCTACGATTGCTTAGGTAATTTGCAAAGAAGAATAATAATTTGGGCGTGAATCCCATTATAGCAAATTTTTCAAGGAGGATATCGTTGTCAACTACATCAAACGCCTTTCGAAAATCAAAGTACGCTGCGTCCACTTGACGCCGACAATCCATTGCCATCGTAACATAGTCCACAAAGTCGCTTAGATTGGTTGTAATAGAGCGACCTTTACGGAACCCATGCTGGCTGTCATCCAGCTGAGCGGAAATCTGCTGAGTTATTTGACAGTCAAGGATTGTCTCAAATAACTTTCCGAAAACTGATAGCACAGCGATTGGTCTGTATTCCGTAACATCTGATCCAGAACCTCCACTTTTAGGCACGGGAGTCACCCTAGATCTCTTCCAACATGAAGGGTAGGTTTCGGCTTGCAGGGAAAGGTTGAAGATGTACAAGAGCGGAACTTCTAGTACCGATATACAGTCCTTTGCGAGAAATGGAGGAACTGCATCAGGCCCAGCCGAAGAGCGAGGTTTCAGCCTGCGCGCTGCTCGACGCAGGTCCGCAACGCCGACACTATCAACAGAAACACATGTTGCGTCCCTCATACTCTTACGCGCAGCATCGATCGGGTCCAACTTTGGTTGCTCTGGTTGGAACACGCTGCTGAAATAACTTGCGAAAGCATCAGCTGCGTGTTGCCCCGTCACTGTAACGTTCCGATAGGTATATACGTTAGATTGACGTCGATCATTCCGCTTACTCTTGACGTGGTCCCAGAATTTCCTGGGATCGCTAATGATATCCCGTTGAACGTTTTCCTTATACTGTGCATACGCCTTTTCTATTAAAAATTTTGCTCGTCCTCTATAAAATCTAAAGAGCTCACGATTAAATACAGAACCACTATACTTAACCGGCAACTTGTTACTGAAATTCAGACCACAGGTATAATCAAACCGCAATGAGAAAGAGATTCGAGAGTACCGTTAGCACAACAATACTTAATAAATTAATAAATATAATCATATGTCAATATTTTATATCTTTAGAAGTGCAGTCACTTACAGATTATAGATTTGCAAAGTATGCTTTATCATATGCATGCTATAACTAAAATGTTGCAGCAAAAATATTTTATCGATATATGATTCTAACTGTCAACATTTGAATATTATTCAACATATATAAATGAATATTACACATCTTCTCTTCATTTTAAAACAAATACAATAAACAGATTAAAATTCACTAATCCATGAGTTATTATATTTTAAGTGCAATGATGTACACTTAAATAACAATTTCTTTTATCTGCACTGCACACACTACCACTGACAATGTACTTTCATGCATTAGTTCAAAAATGGCATATGGGCTCAATTCCTTTCTAAACGCGGTTTGATAATATGCTGGTTCTTGTTACTATCACATGCCTGATAAGCAATGAAAACACATTCCCACTCATTTTAATTAACGCTATCGTAATTACACAATTAACCCAAATGGTTATCGTAAAATACCCAACCGGACATAAAGAACAACCATGAAATGAAATTGGAACAATTCACGCTATAGCCTGCGTACTACGGTGTTCAAATTCTTTGGGCATCTGTGCGTAACAAACTAATTGGCACGGATTGCCGGTGATGCATTTGCTACCAGACGGATTTACACCATTGTAGTTTTGCATCAAGCCGATAGAAAAAATACGACTGCATTATTCTGGCGGCAAAAAGAAACATTTTGATTTTTAAATCGCTCTCGCATCGCACCTGAGACACATCTAACAGCCGGCCATATGCTTACTTACGTTTGGGCAATCCGTCGGAGCTCCGTAGTAGGTATGTGCCTGACACATTTACCATAAATTGACTGGCAGATTTGACGGATAGTCGGCTAAAGAGAACTCCAACGCTGAAATTCGTCAAGCGATGTAACCTACACGAAAGGCTTGCTAACGAAATGAAATATACATACATATGAAAACTCCTGTGAATATCGGACATATTTCAATATACTCGTATATTTATGTATTCACGTCTATAAAGTCGAAAATGACTCGACATGTTTCGGATCGATTCGCGACCATTATTCATGAGCGCGCGGTCGGGACGGTTCTTCCTGAATACACACATGTACGCTCGAAAAACGTAACCCTTCTTCGGCAGTTAAGCAAAAATATAGGTAACTACTCAATAACGTTTGTTAAAAAGGGAATTTCATTTTTTTCTTATACTCTGCCCTAAGAAATCGTTAACAGAAAGTTAAATTAGTTACTCCGTTTTCTTACGGACTTTTTTAAATGAGAACTTACCTGAAATAGAAATGCTCGAACACATAAGAAATTGTAGTTTTTTCTTGAAATTGTAAGGGGCGGAATTCATCAGAACTTTATAGAATTTATAGACAATACGTACGTAACAGTGGTGCCACATTAATTGATTGGTGCCATAGTGGTGCCATTTTAATTATGGCCGTAATAGTGTTTTGTTGTCCCGTGTTAAACCCGTGTCTAATCGTTAAATTTAACTACGCGATTATTCCGTAAATATAACGGATATCAGAAAACTTGAAATTTATGTCGAAAGTGCGTTACTAGAAGAGTAAAATCACATTAATAACTTTTTTTTAAATAAAAGTAGTCAAATTGAAAGTAATAAGTTTAAACACTCCCATACGTCTAGTACGACGACTTGCATACTCAAAGAACGTCGTAAGACGTGCCTAAGAGATAAAACTACTTGACATTCATTATTTGCACGAATAAACTGTAATAAAATTAAAGATTGATATGGATAAGTGAATAAAATAAAACAATTCATGTATAATTTGATAATGGTGAAATGACTAGACTATACCGTATAAACCAGTCTTCCAACAAACGGCGCGTGGCGTACTAAATGTATGGAAGGGTTTGAAGTTAAAATTTGACGTGGCAAATATATGGTATGAAAAGTGTGACCTACGAAAGTTTATATATACTTTCGCCATATTACGCATGCCATTAAAAACAAAAGGTAACTTACATAGTGATGTAATTAGTCCAATTGCATCATTACTTCATTACAATCGACGTCGAAGGTCTGATTAACTCAGTAGAGAACTATGAAACTTTCCATACAATAAACAAGGTACAAGTGAGCGTAATTATATTAAGTTCACTGGAATCTACTCTTTATAAGCTGAGTCCTGACTGAGTGGGCGAATGGCACGTCCCGCGTCCTCGCTGACCGAGGATTTGCCACACCATACGAGGCTGTCTCGTGAGGCTGCAACATACACAATTTTGCACTAAATATATTCCAGGTTCACCCCTTTTTTTCTTAACCTCTATGTGCGTACCACTGCTGGGAATAGGCCTCTCCCCTTGATGTCCACCGCTCCCGATTTTGTGCTTTCCCTGGCCAGTTCATACAAAAGGCGTCCATGTCGATGTCGTCCCGCCATCTCCGTCTGGGCCTGAGCCGTCCATGGCTTTTTGCGGGATCCACTTGGTGGCAATACTTGGCGGCCTCTTCGTATTCATGCCATGGCCTGCCCAGTCACATCAGTCAAATAAATTAAATTTTCATGAGAACAGATCGTAAACGTACAACTGAAATAAGCGGTCGCGCTTCCATACTGAATTAGTACGGGTCTGCACATCGTGCGATTGTCTTGATATGATATGAGAGAATTGTCTTGTATGCTCTGAGGTGGTCTGTCGGTCTATAGGTCGAAAGGTTATCGAGTATCTGTTCGGAATTTCCTCTGAAGTATCAATGACATAGTATGACAAAAGAAAACGAACACAACGTTGCAACGTACCGAAACGTCCTATTAGGCCTAGGCGTTGCAATGCTAGGTTTATTATAGGCGATTAAATCCTGTCGAAATGCAGAAATTGCTAGCGATTCAGTTGCTCACTGTTGCGTGCAAGCACTAACAGACAATTGGCTAGTATTATTGAAATCTATTTTTACAAATTCTAAAATTCAGCACAACTTACTCTTGCCAGAGTTGAAATTAAGTAATGAACCAGGTGTTCATTTGAGGAAATCCATATTACCTAATTACGACAATTACTTCGCTGTAAAGCAATATTATTGCCGTTATTAAAGTTGTAATGATTGAAAATTAAATGATTAATTATTTTAAGCTTAATTGTCGCTTTTACACATATCGCCGTTTACTGCATACCTACTGTTTCATGTTTGGCGGTATTGTAAACTCAATTTGATTGACAGCTGTAAAACTTCAAATTTAAACAAATACCAAGGGTTGACATTTCTGGTGAAAAAGTCACGCGAATTTGAACAGTCACCTGCTATAGTATCTTTCGCTATGATAGCCGACGTTCTCGAGTTCTCGAGATATAATTGATTTTATAAAACTCGACATTCGCCATCTTTGATTGGCCGCCATTTTTGTTAGCTACTTTAAGATGGCAATCGTGGTTAATCCCGGCTTGTGACACGGCTCAGGGTGCCTGGAGTCCGCTATGGCAACTAATCCCAAGATTTGGCATTGGCGCTAGTTTTACGATTGCAACTGCCACCTGATCTTCCAATCCAGAGGGTAAACTAGTCCTTGTTAGGATTAGTCCGGTTGCGTCACGATGTTTTCCTTCACCGAAAAGCGATTGGTAAATATAAAATGGTATTTCGTACATAATCAAGTTCCAAAAAACTCATTGGTACGGTCGGCTTCATAAATATATATATATATACCTGTATTCGATTTTGAACCTTCATCCCTTGTAGTAAGTTCCGAAGTGTATTTTAGACGTGATTTGACGTCTACGAGCCGGGATTTGAATCCGCGCTTCGGATTGAAAGTCGCACGCTCATACTGCTGGGGCACCAACGGTCTCGCGTCTATGAATTATTCATTAGTAAATAAAACTGTGGAAATTACATAACGGCTTTATGCATGTCATTTTTATTTCCATAACATACGTAGATACTTAAAAGAAGAGACGTTGTTTATGCCGATAACGAATCCAACCAAAAATAAAGTTTTATAAACCTTAACTTGAGCGATGTCCATAAGTGGCTTGGTCGATCGTCTTCAGTTATGCTCATGTAATTTAAGAAAATCTGTATTATAGTTTTATTAGCTATTACTTATAATCAGTAAAAAACTTAGTTATTAGTACTTAATTAATTCTAGATGACGTTTATAGCGACGATAAAATTCCGCCACCATTAACATATTTCCATGTGTTATCAACCATCGTTTCTCGCTTCATCGACCACGTGAGATCGGCGGACATCACAATCATACACTAAATGGTGCATGATAATGGCTACCATTATTGCTAGTATGCAAGTTTTTTGTCTGCCATACTTCAAATTGCAATTGTTTGCAATCGAGTGTATTATCAGATCAGTACCGAGTTGTAATGTGGCAACACTGCCAAAAACGAGACACTTTGATCAAAGTACCAATCATACTTTCATGGTGTTGCCATATTTTTGCAATGTAGACTACCTTCCGTTAAATCAGTTTTTAATGGTATCTTGCATTTTCTCTTAATTTTATTTTGCCGAATATCACTTGCCCTTACCTACCAACTTTTTGCCGATGATTCACTTGGCATACGAACATTTGCCAATTTATTATTTGCCAATTTATTATTTGCCAATTTTCATTTGGCCGAATTTTCATTTGCTTACTAGGTTAGGTTGGATTATGATAATATGCGAAACGTTGCAGTTGGCAAATGGCGAAATGAAATTCTGCGATAAGTTGGTTGGGAAGTGATAATCGGCAAATTATTTTCGGCGATAATTTAGAGAACCGTTTTAAATTTCTCTGTAAAATTGAAAGCAATACCTACATTTCATACCAAATAGTCACTTAACCGTCATCTACGTCCGATACGACCTTCAAACCCTCAAGTAAAGAGCGTTCTCCCACCTTAAAGGACGGCGTTAATCGCTTACCATCAGGCGATTCGTCGGCTTGTTTGCCACCTATTTTATAAAAAAAACCCTATACAATCTATAGGTATATATAAAAATGAATCACCAAAATGTATGTGATCGCATAACTTTCGATAGATTGAACCGATTTCACTTATTATGGTACTGAAATATATAAGTTCACCAAGGCTGCTAGTATAACATAAGCATATTAACATAAGTAGGCACATAGAGCTTACCGCGAATCACGAAAATCCAAATTGGTTGTCTAAGCACTGTATCGCTAGAATATGCAGAGAGACAACGAAATCTCGCTTTTCGATGCCCCCAGACACTAGGATATACGACAGCCATTTGTGATTGCAATTTTCGTGTTATTTGTTACCGAACCCTAAAAACGATTCCTAGCTTATTTGTTTGTATGAACTAACGAGAGCTACATTTGTGGAATACCAGTGCCACAATGTCGTTGTTTGTTGCATAACACTATGCACGAAACTAAGCCATCCAATATTTGTTAATTTATTTGGGAATGGTTTAATTGGACTTCAAAAAAATGCTTTGGTCAGCAAAATAAACCCTTGATGACTATTTGAGATTTATGCGGAACATAGGAAGAAGAAGAGAGGAGATTCCTTCTAGGTCTCAGTGAATTGTAACTCTGATCTGATGATGGGATTCAAGAGGAACAAAAGGAAGTGCTCAATTTTATAAGGTTTTCTTACGTAACTCAAGTATTTACTTTGGGAAATCACCAATTTTCAATAAACTCTCTTTTTCTTCTTAAAAAATTATATTTTGTTGTTGTTCGCATTAATCAACATTCGTTGCCGAGCAGTCTCGGTTTGGTTAAGTCGGTATCACAAAGGGTCGAAAGTACAAGTTTGGCTGTTTACGTATGAAAATGTAGTAGATTATAATTTTAATGAGATTAATTACAGCATATGAGCAGCAATAATTACGCACATGCTCTCTAGAATAATCTATAGTATTTCTGCTGTATGCAAACGATACAACGTAACCGTAGTCGATAGCTACTGTGCGATTCGATAGTGTTTGCATCTTGCTTGTTCTTAACTGGAGGGAGCGAGATGCAAACACAACAGTAAGAAAATAGAAATAAAGGACAAAGTAGAAAAACTCAAACGAAATTGAATTAGCGACTCTGTGATAGGTTAAACAACCATCAAAAGACTTGAGGAGGATATTAGTAAATTACTTTCGTTCCCATTTCTTTAAACTCAATATATTATCGTAATATTTATTTACGTTCTGACTGTACCGATCAATGTTGCCAATGTTGCCATTGCATTCGCATAGCAGTTGGCTAATTTGTGTTGGGAATGCCCGACGTTTCATCGGTATGCACAATGCTCATGATCGTCTATACTTTCTCTCTTTTCCAATAAACATTTCAATCCATTAAACGACATTAGAGTCTGACCACGTCAAATGCTATGTAATGTATTGTATGATGCTCGCACACAGTGTTGCAAGTTTGTGCAAACTAGGCGTATGTGCCCTGTAGCCCGGGCATGTGCCCTGTAGCCCGGGCATTAGAATACGGCTACGGTATCTCCTGCCTGTCGTAAGAGGCGACTAAAAGGAGTCCTCGGGGTCGTAGACGATGGCAGCTAGGGACTGCCATCGTCCTAAAACAAGGGGGAACCCTCAGCGGCGTGACGCAAGGGTGGCACTGGCGAGTTCTACCGAGATCCCAGAGCCACCCTAATTGCGTCGAAGAGGAAAAAGGGGGGTTTTTTAGTCGGTGAGACTCCGACATAACTTCTGCACTGTCCCTGCGGTGCAGAAGTATCCATAACGGATTTTTCCTCCCCATAAAAAAAAAGGATCTAGTTGAATTTTTACAAGCTAATGTAGTTTTGATTATATACTTACCTAATTATTGTGTACCTAATGCATTTTTGTATTTATTTATTTACCTAAAAGAGGGTTAAAAGAATCGGGATCGTAACCTGTAAACTAAAAATCGAAATATCGCACTCATCAGGACTCGCTGAATAAAATAGTGAAATACCCATAGGTACTCGTACATTAAAAACGGGATACCGAGATTGAACACCGGTTCATTAGTATGAAAATAATACTGATATAAGATCCTTGGTTATAAGTTTGACGTGTGTGTGTTTGCCTGTCTGTGGCGATTGCTAGCGATTTTAGTGTTTTTTCTATCGCTCTTAAAAGCCTTGTCGGCATAGTTATTTTCGAAATCCCCTTATTATAATGGGTGTCTAGTTTTTTGAAAATATTTACTTTATTATTAATTATTAGTCAAGCCTGTTAGATAGTAAGATACTTTCAGTTGCGAAATGTATATGACACTTTGACACATCTACAAACATATTTCAGTCATAATAATTCATAAGAAATCAATTTATCTGAAATTTATTGTTCTTTATTTCTTTAACAGATGTTTACGACGCTCATTCGCCCATCACACATGACATACAATGCTAAGAAGTGCATAATGAATATTATTTGCATAAATAAATTACATAATTCACTAGGTACTATCGCCGTACAATAAATAGTAGATGGTGTCACAAGGGATTAAAATGATATATTTCCGGCGAGGGCGTACATTGAATCCCGAATGAAGCGATGGATTCTACAATAGAATCCCGAACATAGTGAGGGGTTCTAAAGTAGAATCCGAAAGACGAAAATAATTTCTATACCGTGTGAGACACATACTGCTTTTCACACCAACTATTAGGAAAATAAACAAAACTTGAAATGACAGAAGTAGCATCATACCAACATAACAATGCCACCAGATAATGCTCGAAAAGTAGTAGTAAAACCGTGTGGTCCTTGAACAAAAAAGTGCCACTTTGATAGATACCTCCTAGCAGGGAAAAAAGCCCTTTTTCGAATAGCTGGTAAAAAAAAAACTCTGTCAGTTAGATGACTGACAGCAATTAAAAAAGTACCTATACATTATAACGTTGTCTATGGTATTCCACAAGAACATCGCTAAACGATGCTCCTGTGAATTTCCATACAAGATATTAACATTGTTGTTAGTTTTTTTTAATTTATATACTACGTAGTGTCATTCGACATCTTCCGCATTCTGCCACCATTTCAGATTTCGCTATTTTTCTCGTCGTAGAAGAACTAGTGTATCTATGCATCAGCTCATAATTGTAACAGCCCTTGAATTTTAAGAACCCTTATTATATCACTGTTGCATAAACTACTAATAACTCCTTATAGTCCTTGTTCCCATATTATGTTATGTACTAACGTCAAAAATGTTGTATGCTTTCAATTTGTAGCATATATTGGTTCACTTCATTTCGCGCTATATTCGTAATTGCATTGCAGCACTCATTAGGACTGCAGAGGTATTGTAACAATACCTTCATTGGTTACGAATTTGGGTCATAACCTTTAAAATTATAGTGCCTATTAACATGTCTTTGAAAGTCAATTCTAAGCTAATACAAGTGGTCACCACTAGGGATTCGCTTATACTTTAAGTTGGAGTAGGTAGTGGCTGGACCTAAAGACACTGTATGGCTAATATCTGCCTTCGATCTTGTTTTGTTTCAGATTTTTTTACCTTCGTCTCTACACCGCTCTTATTAGCGTAGCTAATAAGACCCTTTTGTACAAATATAAACATAAAGCTTGCGATCCAAGTATTTGCATAAACTTAGATCGCAAGCACTTTGAAAAAAAAAATGGCCCAGTTCGTTAGCTTAATAAAGCCACTACTTATCTCGGTCGCCTCATTTCGTCTGACTCAATAAGAGTTTGATTTTATATCTCAGTTGTCTATTCCGTACTTCAACTATAAGTTTGTTAACTATAGCGTTACTATTCTGCCTCTAATTCCAATTTAGATGTCGATTATTAAGCATTGTTGTTAAATTTCCAATATGAATTTCAGTTATTCTACTTATGTTTTCATTTGAAACTTTACGTGGGAAAATCAGCCTATTAAAATTCCCGAACGTAATTATCTAGATTACAACAATACGCAATGGATTCATTTTTTTATTCTGGCGGTGAATTCTCCATCATATTCAGCTCAAATTGGAAGTAATCACAGGATCTCACGCAATATTGAAGCTGCAACTCCCAGATTTCGATAGAAAAATAAAACTTTACGAACGACGTTTTACAATACAGTTGCGAAAAAAAAAACAATACAGAATGAGTTGGAAAGTATTGCATTATTCTAATACAGTTGAACAATAAATAACTTGTTAAAATTGTTTATATTGTCTTATTTACAAAATAATTAATAACAAAAATTGGTATTGCAAATCCTATGTGACAATGTGACAGATTGACTCAAGTATCGAGGCCTTCGAACATGTTTGCAATAGCCAGTACGAATAACGCCTATACTTTGACAGAGATTTCGGCAGCGCTGTTCGGAAGGCCTAGTATAAAAGTTGTACGACATTAACTCCTCGACCGCGTTAGCGTATCGAGGGGTCAAAATATGAAAGTTGCCGGATGATTTAAATAAACGGCAAACATAATTTGAACTCCCGATACGCTAACGCGGTCGAGGAGTTAATGTCGTACAATTTTTATACTAGGCCTTCCGTTGTGTCATACTTTCTGTCTACACGTACTTACAAGAAAACAACGATCAAACTGTCACCGCCAGGAAGAATACTTCCTGGCGGCCGCTATCTAAGTATATCACTAATATGTTCTCGTAAAATTTTCAACTTTCTTCTGATACAGAAACATGTACTTAATTGTACAGTGACAGATTGATCGTTGTTAACTGTACGTGTAGTACAATTTTGTTTAAATACCGTACAACGAAGTACGTTTTTTGTATATTTTTTGATGTCACTTTTAGTTCCGACGTTCTTTGTCATGTCAACACCAGAAAATATCAAACGTTCCGTTTGATTAACAGAACTTAATAATGTTTAATATTATCTATAAATAATAATAATTATTACGTAGATGTAAGTAATTTTTAATATTATTTAATTTTTGTAATATAATGGGACAATCTTACACAAATCGACCTAGTCTCACGGTAAGCTCAATAAGGCTTGTGTTGTGGGTACTAGGCGACGATATATATAATAGACAGATACATATAAATACTTAAATACATAGAAAACATCCATAACTCAGGAACAAATATTCGTGATAAACACACAAATAATTGCCCTGACCAGGATTCGAACCCGGGACCTCCTGCTTCGTAGGCAGGGTCACTACCAACTAGGCTAAGAGGCCGATAAATTATAGGCTAGGAGGCCGTATAATTAAGTATGTAATATCGATATTGTTAATATATTTGCGTTAAACTATCATTAAAACTCTTCGGTAAGTTAGTCATGAAATTAAACAAAACTAAATAAAAATATGGGAAAGTAAAAATCACTAGTTCGCAAAAGCGATCTTTGCGCACGCAAAACAACCAAAAAAAAGCGTACGTTTTGAGCAGCTGTATTGATAAATTCTTTGTTTATGTGTAAAATACAACATCAGCGAGTGGCATCCCGTTCCGCTGCTGATTTGATTGACCACACCACTGAGTAAGTTTTCCTGCGATTTCCCCACTCGCGTCTGCGCCGGCCGCTCAGTCCGCGCCGGGCGCGCGCACACGCACATTCCTCTCCCGATAATGCATTTCGATATACTTCAAAAGTTCTTCGCACTTCAACTCTTACTTTATGGCCACATAAAGTGTTAGCGATTTGTTTTCGCCAAGGATTTTTATAGTGCTTCGCGGGTGTCATTGTGCTTCAATATGTCATTGGATATTATGTTTTTGACGAACGACAATTTGCGGCGGGTGCGGAAGGAGCCGCAGGTTCTTGGTCTACGTTATCGAGTACGTTTGTTTTTTTAATAAGAAGATAACTGTTCCGCCTTTAGGTATATCTGAAAGTTAAGAATTATGGTAATCGAATAAGGGCAACTTGCACCACTTGGGGTGAGCCACATAACCCGCAGTTAAGCGTTTTTTGTATGGACTTTGACAGTTCTCCTCTGCTCGCCTCCTTTTTAAAATTGGATTGAATAGAAATATCTTTGAAAACAACGTGAAAGTGAATTTACCTGAATATACCGACGTTTTGACACACACTCTACACGTTTGTCACAAACCCGATGTAAGTTTATAATACTGTGTGCAATACGCGAAAGTTAAAAGACATTAAAGTGTCGATGTCGCATGAAAGTAATATTATAGTTGGCCGAAGTAATACAATTCGGTATAAGTACCTATTTGAAACTAAAAATATGTTTAAATTTATCATTAGGTACTTTTATTAGATGTGTCAGAGCACAGGGAATCCTTCATGTCACCACGGGTGTAATTAATGATGATTACACCCCAAGTGTTATATTACGAATAGTTAATTCAATAGCGATATAATATATTACATAGAATATCTATGTAGCACTCCGTACATTGTTTAATTTTATAATAACATTGTATATGAATGAATAGCATGTTTCAACGGATTTTAATCTTTTTGGTTTCCATTTGTTTCATTTGCTTATTACTTTCTATAAACATGGCTTTTCAGTTTGCTTCTCGTTATATTAAAAATACGAAAGAAAATGTAATGGGTCAATCCACGTAAAAGTAACGTGAGTCACGACTTCATTGCATATTATTTGAACTATAGATGCAAATGTATGACTCAACATATATCTAGGAAAAGTAACTCGTATTTAGGGATAAATTATCACTTGAAATGCAATAAAATGGTGACTCACGTTACTCTTGTCGCTGATTGCCCCTAATGTTACATGTTTATATACTACACATCTACATCTACAGAATCTACACATACATTCTACATATAATATTAATTATAAAAGGCAACTTTGAAAATAATGATTAAATTGCAGGTAGGTAGTTAAGTTCAGGATTTTCCGTCAGTTTACAATATCCCAAAACTATTAAGCTATATTATAAAGTAACGGTTTTTACAATTTTACTCATAGTACAGTTGCCATCAGGTACGGAGCGCCTGAAGTGTACACAAATATCTGAACAAGCATTCTAACGCCTTGACGACAGAGTCGTGTTCAGATATTTGTGAGCACCTTGGCTGCTCCGATATATATCTAATGGCCACTGTACTACCTTTTACGTACGCGGTACGTACTTATAGTACAGTAAGAGCCGGTTCACACTTGTCGGTTGTCGGGCCTGGATTTTTATCGGACGTTCAATTAGTAGGGAAAGGGCTGTCGGGAACGTGTGAACGGATTCATATAAAGTGTTCTGCCACTGGAACGTCCGACAAAAATCCGGATCCCACATCCGACAAGTGGGAACCGACTCTTTTAAGGCGGGGGTGACCAATCCGAAATACTAACCACTTATTGCGAGTAGGTACATAACGATACATATCTAAATTTTTATAGTTCATATACGGTCGAATTCTGTCCCCATATTCAGCATCTCTTTATAAACATATCCTTCGGAAATAACAATCGATAGCTAACATCGGAAGAGTATTTATGTATTCCATTGGTCATAGACTATTTATTTAACCAACCGGACTGGATATATGTGTAATTTTATGAATAAAAAAGTCTGTCGATTTTTGCATGGGAGGGGCACCTCAAATGTACGGCCATAAGCACATAACGTATAGCTATGTCAGATAAACTTAACACATTTTGGTAGAATGCACTTAAAATTGAAACAATTTGAACATCTTAACACACAAGTGAGTTTAATTGTACTATTACCTGACTAAATGATCACTATTCGCAATCTTGGCATGGATGAGTAGATATGATAGCTAAATCGTTTCATTCGTGGTATAGTGTAGTGTAGGATTCTTTAGCACCAATGAGAAAACATTTTGAACTGTACTTATTACTTATATTATATATACATATATAAGTCTGTTATTTTTACCAGTACAAAGGTACAAAAAGTAAGTAAGATACCTAAAGAGGTATCTTACTTACTTTTGATGGTAATACAACCCTTTATAGCAGCTAGCGACCTTCCTCCAGTTGGGGTACTTTTCCATCTTCTACTTTATGACAACATTTGGAGATCATAGTCTAGGTACTTCAAGTTTACATTACAATACAATACAACACTCTTTATTGCACACCTCACACAGATGAAAAAAAAACAGGAGGTTTATAAGAAATTATTCGAACTTTGTTACAACAAGTTTTCTAAACTAATTAATTAGTTGCGGACGTGTAGTTTATTACCTTGTTTATTTACAACCTTGGAATAAATATGAACAAACAAATATTTAATGCAAAGAAATAGGAAAGCAAATGTTAATTTAGTCCGGAAACTTTATAGGAGCAAGATATGTAGGAGGAAGTAGCAGATTACTAAGTGTGTTAGTTACTTCGAGTATCTTACGACCGTACATTTATATTGCTGTGTATAGACTTATACAGGCTGTATCATTCTTCATTACCGTATATACATACGTACATGTATACGTACATGTTCAACTGCTGAGCAGTGAGTCTCTTCTTCCAAGAGCACTTAGTCTACAGGGTTTAACATCAGGCACTGAAAACCTGAGACACCTTATAGGTAAAAAAAGTCAATATCACACAACCAAAATTTATGAAGCAGATAATTTTGGTGTTACATTACTATCTGTATAGTGACGACGATAGCAGGTTGCCTTTATTGTTTGCTATTCTCTGCTGGTTGGATGTACGTTTCGGCATAGGTTCTTGCGCTTAATATTAACTTGTCCTCAGAATTGGTCGGATTTAAGGATTTCATATTACACTTGCATATTAATAACATGGCTATTATATATTCTTTACAGGGCTTATCAAACGGAGTGGAAAATGATCAGAACACTGCTAACATACCTCCTGGCGACCTCACCCACAAGCGTCTCTCCACGGGTTCCACCATGTCTAACCAAAGCGCCGACTCCGGCAACGTCGACTACGCCCCCAAACACCAGTTCCTATCGCACAGAGAGAGCGATATGATCGACAAAAACTTCATGCAACCCAAGATTACCAACCCCCTATTCGGCGTCAACGCCGCCTCACACTACGCCCCGCAACCCATAGAAGAAGACCCCAAGCACTACGACAGACCACTACCCAACGGCATCCGAAAAGCCCCCGAAGGTCAAGACAACGATACCCTCAAAAACGAGGACGCGATTGACGGTAGGAAAGACCTAGTAGTGAGCCCCAACCAAATCGCCCTCACTGAGGGCGCAGCCACATACACCACGGACAATAATGGTAAAATCAATGTTCATGTCACCGTCATGATTAACGCAGGTAATTATATGCATCCTTACGATCGTTACAAACACTATATTTATATATAGCACCGGTTTTAACAATTTATATACAACGTTTATCTAACAGTTTTTGCACAGTGATGGTTTATAAATGTAATGGAAGGGGTCTGCGGGCCCGGGCCGAGTCGCTCTCGAGGATGCATATCTGAGGCAAGCGTCTCTCTGTAGTTGCATGACTTGCATGCCGTGTTCGTTCTATTTCTCCCTAACGTTGCGAGTTGCAGGCCGAGCTTTAAAAGTTCTCTATCAACCTGACATGTCCTGGATTACCGAGTCAATAGGTCGCCTAGGGGCGCTGTTGGAACATGACGCGAATACGTCAAACGTCACTTTGACAATTTTTTTCATACGGACCCAAGACCCACGCATGAGTGGCGCCGTCTGGTGAGCAATAATACAGTAGTTCCGATTGATCGAAAGACCAAGTTGTTCTTTTACCTTTTACTGTCTCCGTGTACTGACTAGATACTGACCACACGTCACAGTGCGGTCAGTATCTATACTCGCCCCCAACTAAAACGACCGTTTCATGGCCTCGGTTGTCAGTTTGGTTGGGGGCGAGTATAGTCAGTACAGCAGCAAATATACCCACGTATATTTATTTATATGCTTGTTTCGTTCGACTGGTTGAATCATGCGACGTTGAATAAATCCTCACTAACCGTTCTTGTTACTTAATCACTCTTTTTTACCCGTAAGAAATATTGTTAAATGAATAATACAATTTGTTCGGATCAAGAAAAAAAGGATAATAACTAAAGCCGAGACCAATAGGCAAACAGTTTCTTTCTACGGTCCTTTTAAGACTTGGCCAAACCTTAACTTGTAAATGTACGTGTATCTTGTCACACTCGTTCTCTAGTAGTTTAATTGTACTGTAGTCTTTCCTGTATTTTGTACATGCATGCTATAATGTTATATGTATTTTCGTTTCCTTTTATTTATTCATCATGCACCCCTCTAATATCACAGTAATATAATTAGCCAAATTTAAACTTTTATTAACGTAATTATTGAAGTAGCTTTACTTTGTTAAGCGACAACTTTATAGTTTTCAATAAAATATGCTAGACTTTGTTAAACACAGTATTGCTTGCCAGATGACTACTAACAATTAAATCAGATTGAATTGCCCGATCTCATTAACACGTTTTTGAAGCTTACTAAACAATTTCTTATGCCGATCTCTAATCTAACCATCATAATTCCAGGCACCCTCGCCGACTTAAAGAAGCAGCGGTCACAGATAAGAACAAACGGTAGTCCAGTGGAGAACAGTTTGTCATCAACGAACAACCATAGTATAACGTCATTACCCGAGGGTGTGACCCAGGAGATGCCAGTTCAACTCAACCCGCTTACCCTCTCCCCCAGTGCTGGCACGGTCCCTCGCTTCTCTGGACACACGAGCGACGTAGTTGGAGACACTAGATCCCGCCGGTGCTGTATTATTATGTAAAGAACTCAAGTGATGTGTGTTAAAGTCTGATTGAACATTCCAAAAAGCTGGGCGTGTTTCGACGAAGAATTTATGTATATCGTCGATTAGGACTGATCGATTTACTATCGTTGCTTATGTTGATAGGGTGTTTTTGCGAGATTCTTATAGTGCTTAGGGTGCAAAGCAGAACTAGACTATAATGTGTAACTGAGTTGATCCACTTTGAAGTCAACCATCTTGAAACCGTGAAAAAATTGGCTGGATTATAAAAATCGATGCCTAATTCGATCGAAATGTATTGAAGTACAAAATTACTTTCCGCTTTTTCGGACGAAACACATTGTACAGTATGGCTAAGTTTAAAACAGTCTTATATACCTAATCATGACTTTAGAGGGTCGACAGAATGTGCAATACGGAAAAAAATATTAGCTGACCTATTTAAAAGGTAATATCTTGCAAAAATAGCTTACAACATTCATATTGTGTATATTTTGAACTTAAAAAATAGTATATCGAACAGTCCTGGCTACCATTCCCATGGGAGATCAGATGCCGGTGGTTGCCATTGCGGCTCACAGCTACGGCTTGCCAATGTGCTAAGATCATTGTGATAGTTGCACGAGCTCAACACATAAGGTAAGATTGTTGCTAATTGTAGTACTCTGATGTATCCTTGATACTGAAATGGCATTTATATGTGTTGCCTGTTTTCAGGTGCTACAATCTATAACCACAAGACATTAATGGTTAGAAATATTCAAACCTAAAACCTGTAAAACGCAGGGGTGAAAGGCCAAGAGTCTGAAAAGCCTTAAAAGGTAGTCTTATACGTACAGATATACCCGTCAAATCCGTCTGGCAGATTGTGTCTTGACGGATATATCAGTCGGACAACATTATTTCATAAATTTCTAAACACAATATGTAAAGATTACTATTCAACCACTGCTCTGTCAAATTTTAAATCTTGCGATGTCAAAAATTAGTAGTGAATTTGACATTTCAACCTGTCATTTTAATATCTGGGATATAACGGAGATTAGTTGCAACATTCCTATACGTAAGTTATCTTGTAGCTATGATGAACGTATTTTATAACGTCATCTTTGCCTTACCATTTTCCTGGATAACATTCCTTTATTTAATTAACTTATTTATATTTGAAATCATTGTATGAGTAGACAAACTATTGTGATTAGAAATTGAGTACTTAAAATATATTAAACGTATTATATATATTTTTAAGAGTATTTGTATTATATGCATCAGTAAATAATGAATCAGTATTGTATTCTACACTAAATATTCCATGTAGAAACCTAATTGCAATATATTAAGTGCCTCCCGGTTCAGTTGTAAATTAATAAAATTAAGCAAATGCTATAAAATTGACATACAGAAAGTAATAATATATTATTTTTTAATATTTAAGAAATTCATATTTATGCAGCTTAGTATTTATAAGTAATTTATTAATATAAATGTTTCAGAAACCCTCTTGGAACATTATTATACTGTGAACATGCATTTAAAGAAAGATATACTACATTTTGTTCCTGAGATTCGATCGCTCCTGGTACAAAAACGTATTTATATTTATAATTTCCTACACGAGGACCAGTGTTGGCAATAAATCCATAGATATATTTATAAACTATATGTACAACATAAATTCCTGAAATGTCACTACCATACCATATTGATTTTGGTCAAGGCAAATCATAATAAATAGCACAATAATATGTATATTACACTCGTAAAGATAGCTTTTATCATTATTCATTACCTAATTAACCTCAGTTTACTATTTGAGATTTACTGTTTTGACATTAACCTTATTCTGGCATAATCTCATCCGCCGTATCAAGTACTACAAACTGATGCCTATCTATGATACTGTAAGTGTAAGGTCTGGGTGGCAGCTTGAGCGAAGCGTACAGCGAAGCCCGCAGCGTGGCGTTAATGTTAAATACAAGCAAATGTACGGGAGCGTCCTCAGTGAACGCTGCACGTCACGCTGCCCGCTTCGCCGCACGCTCCGTTGCACGCTCGCAACTCAGGTCGTACAATAATAGTCAGTTTTGAAGTAAGCATACTTTCTAAGGTTGCTATAAAATTGCGTAAATATTGTGTCACCTGGTAAAACGGAATTTAATGCTAAAAATTGTTCAAATCTAAAAACATTCCATATATCTTTTAGCATTGAGTTTTGATTTTAAGACTGGTTATGTACTTTACGATTAAAGCTATTTGGAGGGCGTGTGAGCAACTATAGTAACAATATATATTAATTAAATTTGACATTAATGTTCGTAAGGGCTCATAGTTACCTATTGGTAAATTATTTGTTAAAATTTTCTTTATAACTTGATCAAATTAGAATGAGAAATCTTTACGTAGAAATATACTCGACGAGTGTCTATATTGGTAAAGCTCAAATCTTGCCAAATTACATGAAAAACAACATTGATCCTTGATTGATCATTGATTGATTTGATTGATTGACCTATGAAGAAACTAAACTAACAAATCTAGTATTTTGACAGCTAATGATCGCAAACCATGCTGTCCCTCTCTAACATATAACGATTTTCTCTCCAATTGACGTTTTCGACGCCACCATACGTTCGGACAATCCGTGAGATCTCCATAGTGGGTTTGTCCGCCTGGCATCAGCCAGACAAATTTCCCATACATTTATCGGCAGATCCGGCAGATATGCCCGAACGTATATGGCCAATGAGTCACAGGCCACGAAGCAACATAGTCCCTTATGAAGATTCATAAAGTTCAACTTCAGTTTTGACGTCTGAGTAAAAGCGTTTGTATTTAATATGACGTCAAAAAGGTTAATTGCTTCAAGTGCAACAGCCGAATATACCGCAAAATCATCGAGTATATTTCTACATAGAGATAGTAGAACATAACGTTGTCCAATGAGATTAAAACAGCTGACTGTTGACAGAGTGAGGGGGCCACAGCGCATATAGTTTAACATCCACACGTTACGACAACTTTTGACCACGACCCCAATGTAGAACAAAAACCCCCGGTTGTAAGTCTTTGGTCTCCTATTGACATTCAATAGATTTTTTCTGCATTCCTATACAATTTAATGGTGTGTGCAATTAATTGTCAGTGGGTGACCGAAGCCTAAAACACTTTAGCGGCACTAAGTATCTAGAAAGTTTTTCTTAACATGAATATGACAAAGTTGTACGTAACGTCTGGATTGTAATTGAGTGCCTTTTTCTTGTTCATTAATTGCTAAATACTCTATGTGTGCCAATATTTTCCGTCTAAGTCGCGATCAAAACTTAGCAAATGATTTGCATTTTAACGTATAGTAACTCTTATTTAATTATTTAGATTATTGTAGTTTATGTATTACTTTCGCCCATTTTATCCAGTGTTCAATGTCTGTGGTATATTCTTATTAGATTCTATGGCAGCTTGATATTCCATTAAAATTTAAAAAGTTCGTAATATTACATTTAAAATTGTATTACTAATACACGCGGTTTAATCACGAAGTAGTTACAGTGAGTGCGTGAAATGCAAATTACAATTAATAATCCTGATTAAGGATTCCCGAGAAACCCGAAACATCTCTCAGTATTAAGTGAGTTAATTCGATTTAAATGATAATGTTTTTAATATAAATATCACGTGGGTGTCATTAGGTCCCATCCAGTAGTAATTCATTCGTCCATATCTTAGTCACTAGGGTAAACTTGTAATGTAGATGTTTTAATATTCAGTACTTAAGAAGTACTTAGAAACATATTGTTATTAACACTCTTTCGGAACGTGTTAACTTAGATTAATAATAATATTGCGCATAAAAGGATTTTAAATAAAATATTATTGGGCTGGTTTTATCATATTAATATACTAAGACCGGGTTACTCACTGGTTTTATCAATTTAAAAATGCCCCAAATAATTTTCCTTGTGATGATTTCAAGAACTGTTACTATATTTAAAAATATAAATTAGATTCAGAAATATCAAAGCAATACACAATGGCCTTATAGAGAGATGTAAGCACAATATACATTTTGGTTGTTTTTCTTCTAACAGTATTATTTTATGAATGTATTTTACATATTTACCTTCACACATTGCGTTTTTGTGATATTGTATTTTGTATAAATATTTAAAACTGACAGTTTAGTATACAAATAAGTTGAACAATTTACAAATGTCTTAAATTGTAATTCAGCGTACAATATTTACAAATGAGGTTAGGCGAAAGAAATGTAAGGGTTGGTTGTGAAGTGGCCACGGTTACAACGCTCATGTTTGTCAAATAAAGTAGTATTTGCAAAAATATTTCCCCTTAAATATATACAAACAATAAAGATTTATATCTTAAGGCCGGCTTTCAAGCAAGGGTTTACAACTATTTTGTTAGAGAGAGATGCCTAGTTATATTTATTTCTCATTCTGACTTATAGCTGCGATTGAACTTGCATACATAGTGTCATCCCGACCTTGAAGTAAACATCCAAAGTCTATTTCCAAGTATGTTGCTGAGATCATGGCACATACGTTATATATCTGTAGTATAATTATAGTCCCAATGATAAGTCCTTTGTTAAAATAACTAATTTATTTATATTTGTATATTATGATCATGAGATCGTTGATACCAGTGCCTGTGGGTCTCGCCTTACCCAGACCTTACCCTTGCCCACAACATTATCTGCAAAACTTTATATACTATTCGATGCGTAATTAAATTATCAAAGTTTATCGTAGTTTTTCGTCAAAATTTCTTAGCCCTATTTAAGATTTTCGGAACATTGTATTTATAGATGTATTTATTATAGTGCTGCTAAGTATCCTTGACTTGAACAACTCTCGTGTCAAAATAAGTGTTCTTTTACATTATAGTATGGCTATTTATTCTGAAAATAGTCGTCAAATTTCGAATCGTTTTCTAGTATTTTTGATGCAATTACACCTTATTTAAACGTGTCTAAAGATGAATATTGCTCATTTTTACAATTTTGCTAAAATCTTACTATTTATACCCTTGGTAGTGTTAATACATATCGATAGACGTGGTTATGGTATATCAGTGTTGTTCAATGATTCCTATTAGATCTTGCCTTCTAGAGTCTTGCCCTGTTCGAATTACGAGTACATGCCATATACAAAATATGTAGTTTATCTGCAACTATCCTAATTCTTAGCCTCACAGTAGAAACGATATATTAAGAACTTACATACACTGAATATGAGCTTTGTAGTCATGAAACTGGTATAAACTTCCATTAGTAAATTTTAAAAATAGTTTTATAAAATATATTGATTATGGAATTAGATTGGATGTTGTGAAAATTATTATATACAATATTACTTACTTAAAATTTACTAATTTAATTTGACTGACAGAAATCTGCTTCCATGTTAGACATTCTGTCCATTCTGTGAAAGAACTCAAGTATCTATTTAAGTATTTATGTATATTAAGTTTCAATAATATCTTATAAATTCGATGATTATTTTGGTGCGTAGTTGCGTATATCCATTTTAAGATGGGTGTTTAAAATGCAGCTGATATAAGTTAACCTTTTATTATTATGTCAAATCTTATGTAACATGTGTTTAAATAGCTAAAAGTTAAATTTGGTACAAAAGGATAACTTCCCTACCTACTGTTAATGTATAACGTTTAAAATGCACGTTATAAAGACAAAATGCAATATGGGTGTGTTATTCTTACTTTAATGAAAACTGATAATATTTAAACATAAGTATGAAGAATTCTACTTTTTTGTTATAATGTAAAAATAAACCAATTGTTTCAACCAAAAATGTTTATTATTAACTTACCACCTAACCTAACGGTACCTATTCATCCGTAAACATACTTCGAGAAAGTTAAACACAATCATATTTTATTTGACGCCTAACTAACAGAACCGTTTAATGAAGTATTTTAGACCAATCTTTGAAGTTATTACCTATCAATTTTAAGTACAAAAAAATATGGTTTAGAATGTGGAAATCAAGCCCTTTTTTCCAAAATAAATTTAAATATGAGAATGATAAATCCTATCTCAATGGGTCTGGGTTAGCCTTGTTTATAACTATTTCAAATAGCTAGCTTTGATAGTTCTCGAGATCTTTAACGACGTGAAAGACGGACTGAGTCACACCATAACTACATACCATAAGGCTTCCATTTTTTTAGTATTTTGGTACGGAACCCTAAAAACTGCTTAAAAAATATTTATTTATTTAAACTTTATTGCACATAAAACAAAGTACAAAAGGCGGACTTAACGCCAGGTGGCATTCTCTACCAGTCAACCATCAGGCCAAACAGATACAAATATTTAGGTGCGGTAAATATGACTTACGTGTCCACAAAACTCGAAAATTAATTATTGACTTCTCTTTATTAAAAAAGGCTAAGGGTTTTTGCTAACCCCTGACTTCATAAGATGTAAATAAGTAGGTATGGCAATCTATTACCGGTTAGAGGTTTTAATAAAAACAGTAATATAAAGAAAATGAAGAGCACCTGCAGAAAGGTATCAGCCAGATGCGATTTCCTTGATCTGCCGATTTTTTTCAAATGTGACATTGTAGCCAGATGGTGATAACACTGATAACCTATCAGATCATGTCATTATTCGATTGATAAGGACATGCTATATCTGAATTTAAAAATTAGAGAGACATATCAAGGACGTGGACAAAATTTTACGAATTGGTACATTTCGTACCCGTACCTTTGTAAGATTAAATTAAGTTCGTAACACAATGGAATAAATTTAAAAAATTATAAGTCAGGGAAATTCACCCAAATACCTACTTGCTGATACAAATTGTAATACGTACATGGTCTAAAAACAATAAAAAAATTATATAAAGAAATATTCCCATTCCCATTCTTTTCCATAAAATTAAAACAACTTGTAATTGAACGTAATCCTCGAGCCTATAGCCCGAAACAATCCGTAGACCCCGAATCTGCTGTCATAATTCCAATCCGAACATCAGAAGTGGGATAATTTGGCTGCACATTAGCAATTGTTTTACGCGGCGCCGGCGCAACGTCACGCAGCGGCATGCTCGCGGCCGTCACAGGGGACAAGGTTACGTCACCGGAGCGTGTCACGCACACATGCTGCGTTGGAGCGTGCAAGTGACGTTTTCCTGCTGCGTAGCGTACAAGTGTCTTATCTCGTTGGAGTAAATAGTGGAAGATGAATGAGTTTAAAAACCTACAGACTGGAACCTTTCTTTGAAGTCGTACAAAATTTTACAGTCTTAATTTACTATAAAGAAGACAAAGTAAAATAATTTCTTTAAATTTGACTGCAACACTATTTTGCTAACTGCCAGTAGCGGCTCATATTTAAATATACCTACCGACACAAAATGACAATTATCTTTCCCCGGCAAGCTAACTGTTTAACCTTTGGGGCACCTATAAGGGTGCAGGGGCCCGTTTATCAAAAGCTTGTGACGTGTAAAACAAGTGGAAGTGTCCTGTCTACTTAAAATAATTAAACAGAGATTGCCGCTTGTTTTACAAGTTACAAGCTTTTCATACAGAAGGCCCAGGAATACTAGAAATATGTATCGTAGCTCTACTTAGCCATTACGTATTAAGCTTTACGTTTCATCGAACTCAGATGTTTTGTGACTGAGATTAGGAACCTATTATGTTAAAATGTCTTCCCTTGTCTTCAAAAATTAATGTTAATAGTTTATTTCGGAAACAGTTAATGTAACCCACATACGGAAGAGCGGGGTTTCCTGACACAAATGTAAGAATAATCATCTACTCGGTTATTTGTTACCCAAATAAACATTATCTTTTATTTTCATTAAGTGATGAGCCTACGGCACGGCATGCTGATTAGTACCTATTACCTAATGCTACTCAAACTGGTATGTATTCAAATAGTAGTTACTTATACATAATGTTATGTCTAGTGTAAGTGAAATGTAATTTGTTATAAGAAATAAATGTATTTAAACTCAAACTACGTAATTTACCCAGTATTTAGATATTTTATATTTTCGACTGAAACTGTATATATCTAGATTATCTAGGTAACAAGTACAGTTGCTAAACATTTTTATAGTTACCTAAATCCGTCGTAGGTCTACAATTTCCAGAGCAGCCCCCAAAGCATATTGAAAAAGACTCATCTTTAGCAGAAGCTTTGGACTCTAAATTCACTCAAAACAATCAGGTTGTGTGAATCTGGCTCTTGTCCATTATGGATGCTTCAATTTCACTAATCGATATAGATTGTCTTTAAAGTCATCCAAAATCGTATGCTTATAAGCGTAATACCTAGATAAGGTTGTCATTTGTCTTTTAGATCCAGACGAGTCGGTCGCATAGGCGAAACAAATCTATCGACACCGTGTGACACGCTCCCGCTGCTTCACCCAAATCCACACTGCTGCTGTTAGCAGTTAGTTAGTGCTAGCCGACCTGCCACCCGAGTAGGACGCCGGTCACTCCACGCCGCACCGCCGCAGTCACGCGACGTTTGAAAACAAACACGCAACTCCGTTTACAAGAATTGAGAGAAATTTTGTGCATGCTGAGAATTATAAGGAGCTTCTGCAACATGAAACCGCCGGTGAACGTAAGTATTTCACTTATTTTATAATATACCGAGCTAAATAATTGAAGACGTGACGAAGTAGTTTTTAAAGAAGACATGATTTTCCATGGGATTGCTGTCTTTAACTTAATGCGGTTTTTGAAAATTAAAATGTTAAGCACTGTTTTCAATATAATATATTTTTATACTATTTACTGCCGCAACAACTACAAATAATAAAATGAATACAAAGAGGAATGAAAAATATTAAAGTGTTCTGTAAGAGAAATATTTATGACCGGTTTTTTTATGAGTAAGTATGATGGCACGCCAAAACCAGTCAGCAGGGAGCAATCTTGCAGTTGCAAGACAATTAAACGGATTGTTGCATCAGAAAAATGCGAATGATCCGCGTCGAAGTAAACTAACAACTTTTTTTCAATATTTTCTTTGCCTAACTTGTATCATTAGGCCCTAAAAGTTATTTCAACTTATTTCATTCCATGTAGTTATTTCAGATTTTCTTATGATTTGATATTGTTATTGGTCACATTTAAATGTCACATTTTCATTATTTCTCTCGATAGGTATCTACATTCGTTTAAGAGATGTAGCAGTTTTTACTACCTATACCGGGTGGGCCCTATAACACGAGGAAAAAATTGAAAAAAATACTTGCCACCAGGAAAACACATATATTATCGTAAATATAATAAAACATTTCCTTGAATATAATGAACGATTTAATTATTATCAGTTATCATTTATCAATCAATTTATTGGTCACAAAAAGAGTACACGGTCGAAACTTTAAAACAAACACAAGTCAGAAATTGTGAAAAAAGTATAAGTAGCGTAAGGTAGTGTTAGGGTCCATGGCAATGGTAGAGTTGATGAATTAACTGTTTCAAGAGAAAGTAAATGTAGAGCTCTACATTTACTTTTTCTCTCATTGTTTCTTGGTACTAATGAGTGCTACCCCACCAGTATTTTAAGTACCTACGAATCAATCATCAAGGTTAAAAATCAACGGTAGTAGCGGTACGTTTATGCGCGGCAATAATTTTGTGGGAAACCTATGCTATGGGTTACAGTGGGAACGGTTAGACGCACGATCTATGCTTGTGTGGTGTTATGGTGTAGGGGTCGCATCCGTTGTACGGAACCCTCGGATGGCGAGTCCGACTCGCACCTGGTCGGTTTTTTTGTCTGGAAACGATGAACTCTCCATTTGACGGTCGACACACTTTCAAGCGTCGTGTAGATAAAATTCAAACTACTTTGCTAGTTTTTTTTATTTTAACACACTTGCAACTGAATAAAAAATGATGTTAGTAATGAAATCTGGAAAGTTGAGAGTAAACTACTTCTATAGGTATATCGACATAACAGTTTGCAAGTAAACCCTATTTTTTGTGGGTTGTCTGTTTATAACATATTATTAATAATGATGTAGGTACAACAACCGATTCTAACCAAAATCATTGGGGCTAATTACTACACAACTTAATAAGACCTGTTCTTAAATGTTCAATATTTTTAATAAATGGTAATTATTATGACCAAATAACAATATTTAATATGTTTGCGTTAATAGTAGGTTTAAAGTTTTATTACGTCTTGCCAAAGTAAAGTAACATTGAAACTCTTCGGTAAGGTAAGGTGAAGAATTGAGACAAAACTATATAAAAACAATTTAAAAGTATAAAGCATGTTTAAACACTTTAGAACGGATTAATCGCGATTATTAACACCATAATCCTACGTTTCGAGCCCTTGAAGATGGTGATCTTAACCCTGTGAAAACGAGTGCTGTAAAAGTTCTAAAGTGTTTAATTTCAATGAATAACAATCGCAGAAGACAATAACAGAAGACAATATTAAATAAATAATAAATAATAATAAATAAATAAATATTGTGGGACAATCTTACACAAATCGACCTAGTCCCACGGTAAGCTCAATAAAGCTTGTGTTGTGGATACTAGACGACGATATATATAATAGATAGATACATATAAATACTTAAATACATAGAAAACATCCATAACTCAGGAACAAATATTCGTGATAAACACACAAATAAATGCCCTGACCAGGATTCGAACCCGGGACCTCCTGCTTCGTAGGCAGGGTCACTACCAACTAGGCTAGGAGGCCGTTATATTATAAACCATGTATCACAAAAACGTAATTTGTGCACGCAAAACAGTAAAAAACTCACTTATGATCAAATGTTTTCAAAAACTATACATAATATGTTTATTTGATAGTTACTTGCGTTACACATGGAAAAAAATAACAAGTTATAGTTTTTTTTATTAGTCTTTTTAAGGAGTAAATAAAAAAAAACATGTACTTAAATTGAAAAAATTATAATAATATATACATATATTCTATCAGACTTGGTTTGCCAGACTATCTTACATTTTGTCGGTTATTTAGAAATTGTATATACCATAAACCGTAATCGAAGATTAGCTCTAGTTGTTTTAAGCAGGTATTATTATTTTTACGCTTGACATTTGAGGTTGTCATTTTAGTCTCCGCACTGAAAAAGTAGGCTTTACATATGATACAGACAGATGACTACAATTATTAGACTAGAAGGTGTATAGTGGAACTCTTCGTCTAATAATTTAGGTAGTAGAAGTAGAACCCTGGTGAGTGCCCTAATTGTTAGTTATGACAAGTCTAAATCATTTGAGGTGTAACTCGCTTGTTTTATACAACATTTTTCTAGAACTTATTTATATGATAAATCTATCTTCACGCTGTAGATTTACCGTAGGTACTCGTACTTAACTTTTTTTTTCGAATTTGACAAAAATCTCCAATTTTTTTTTCTAGATATGTAATTATAATGAATGCCTCTTGATGACTGTTAACACGAGTGTGATGTAAGTAAGCTAAGTATTTTTCCATCCTTGACCTTAATCGCACGCTGAACAACTGTAAATCGGGCATTCTGTAAAAAGCATTGCAAATTTCTTAATAAAAAAATTTAGATTTATTTATCACATTTGTTCCATATATAATGTAGGTATGGCGATTTCCAGAGAAGAATTATTGAATGTTGTTAATTTTGCGAAATTTTCATCGTCCAGTGCGTTTTCTCCCAAAGGACTTGAAAATTTCAAAGGATTACTTAATCAAATTTAATGGTTTCCACGTAGAAAGTTTTTCAAAAGTATAAAGTATTCCTAACTGTTTTATTTACTTAAAATTAATAAATTGCAATCGGAATATTTTTAATTCGGCATGGGGCATAAAGATACATAGCACATGGAAGATAAATAATAGAAACGTAAAACAAAAGCCCAATTTAAGTCTAAAATTGGATCGTTGGGCGAGTTTGACAATAAATTCAGAGCAGCGGACACCAGGGTTCCGATGTTTATTACAAAGGTGCATAAAGACACGAAGGAGTCTGATATATGCGCGCATATTTTCTCTAGTACAAATGAGAGGGTGATTTTAGAAAAATTGGATATAGTAAGAAAGGACGACCATAGCGCTTTTAAATTCTTTGTCAATAAACAAAAGTTGCCTTTGTTTTTGAATGCGCAGATTTGGCCAAAGGGCGTTATTTTCAAGCGTTTCGCGCATTTTAAACAGCGTGTCTCAAGTAGAGATAACGCTATATATGGCAATAAGGAAAGTGTAGTGGAAATAATGGATTGGTCGTGCAAACTAGTTAGTTTTAACTGTAAAAGTGTTAAACGTTCCGTTGACAGTATACGTGAATTATGTCGTTCTTTTCACATAATTGCTTTGCAAGAAACGTGGTTGCTACCAAATGAAATTTCTTTTTTGGATAGCATAGATACCAATTTCAACTGTACGGGAACTTCTGCTGCTGCTGTTCGTACAACAAAGTGGAAATGATATTTCCGCTTCGATCGATAATGTTTTTGCATAGCTAGTTTGTTAAGTTGCGTGTAATTACTTGCTACGAGATCACTACGTGCTTTTTTTATCGCGATATTCGCGATTTGCCCAAAAATTGGTGTGGTATCTCTTTCCTTAATATTGAAAACGAAAGTGAATCAGCAGCTCGAAAAACATACTTCTAACCAGGGATTCGTTCACATTATTTTAAGTTATTGTTACTATTTTGCGCTCTTTGATTTGTGTGTGATAACTAAGTTCAGGGGCTCCACGCGGAAATCGACGTTTTTTTACGAGTTTTGACTCGATATTTCGCCACGAATACGATTAGTACAATTACTAAACAATTAGTCATCGATTTATCAATCTTTTATCTTGACTTTCAAGAGCCGGATTTCGAAAAAAACTTATAGTTATTTTTTAATGATTTTTTCAAACATGGTCTGAAAAAGCTAGCTATTTGATATTCTAAAGAAGTAAATGCTGTTGTAAATGTGCAATCTTATAACTGTTCCTATTTAAAGTCTCTAATAAACTAAGAGAAATTTTAAATGTAAAAATATTGGTACCTACAAAAGTTATGTACAAAAACTGTTATTTTGGACTAAAATTGCCAAAGTTTGATGACGAATAACTCGAAGATAGTAAATATGAAAAGCTAATTTTCTTAAGGCCGCTGGGGTTAATGTAGTAAGCTATAAAAAATACTCCAAAATTGAGAGCAGATCAAAGGGCATTGGGACCAGGAACGGCCTTAATTTAAAATTCCACCAAATTAAGTAGCAGATAGTATTTATACTCAATCAACGCTCTGTTCGATCTTAACCTGTACATAGTTGCAAAGCGTCCAATGCCACGTTCCTAATGAGGTGCCTATGAACTTTGATGTCCTTTATTGACCAATTGATAAAGTTTGACGACGATGGCCAATTGATTTCGTTTCAATTGATTCGATTGTACTGACACGTGTTTGCACCATTAGTTCAAATAAGTTTTATCAAGACAGTTGTCGCTTTATGAGACCGAAATAGAGTTTGTGAGGACAATCAATCTATCGAACGACGCCACTTGTCTGCAGCTTATTGTATTGCTATTAAAAGTTGAATTGTAGAAGTTTGTTAAACATGTCTTTTTTTTCGAGCGTTTATTCTCGTATTCTGTCACTTGAAACGTTGCCCGAAACTATGTAATCGTCGTCGATTTTATAGCACAGACTGTGAATATGTGTGAAAGTGTTAAGGAAACGTAATAAATTCATAGAAGTTTGACTTTTAAAATAACACTTGCATAGTCTCTATTATCAAAATCGATACAAACTTAGCTTGGTCTGACTCAAGTATTTTTGAAATACGAGCGATTTGCAATGTACGTATTCATTGCAATCAGTAGGTAAGGTAATCCCACGCATGTGAAAAACTATTGTGTACGCTTATTGTTATTTTGTTTCGTTGACTTTGTGCGTTAGAAATTTGAAAAATCTCCACGTTGAATGCGAGAAATTTGATAAGTTGCCACCAAAAAACTGTTACAATTGTATAGGCTACATCGTTTTTTTTACCGTGTTTATCAATAGACTAAACGCGGAAAAGGTCACGTTCAAAACAATCGCGACACGACGATATAAAAATAATGTAAATAAACCGTGACAATTCTCTTCCGTTATCACTTATCAGTGGCGATAACGCCACGTGCCAGACGAAACTGCGCAAGAACAACAGAACAATGGTATAAGACATATATAACCTCTTAACGAGGGTGCTGATAAGATAACCCGACCATGACCTGGGTGAGCTTTTGAAGGATCATCTTATTTCGTAATGGCTTCTTGACTCAGCCGATAACGGAGCCCTGTTAATGGATGCAGCCATGCCTACTGCGCTGTTGTATGAATCGCTAGGCTACATATCATGAAGTATATACGAGTAGGTACTTATAGACATACTGGAGTCTTAAAAAATGTCTGATCGTTCGTCTTTGGTGCTTGTGTAGGATAGTTCCCTCTGTAACCCGAGATGGAATGAAAATAAACTATGAATGCCATCCTCAGCCTCACTGATAACGACCTGACCTGGTCTATAACTCTGAAAATGCTATGAAATAAATAAATAAAAATATAAGTATGTTTGCGTGCGGAAAAAATATAAGTGTCACGTTTTAACAACATACCTATTACGCTACTGAAAGGTAAAATGGAAAATAAATGTCGGCAGCGAAACTACGAGGCTCCATTCAATTGTCTGCTTACTTAAATTGAATTGTCTTCTGGAACCAACTCAGCAATAAATTGAACCTGCCAATTCAACTCTTCGATATCTAATGTCATGACTTCCATTTTTTGAATAGTTTACTAAATAAGTAGGTAGGTACTTCTGTTGTTTTGTTTCATTTCCTTTTACAATAGAAATACCGTGATATTTCTGAAGTATCGAGTTTTGTGTAACGAGGTAACTCATAATTCATAATATTATAATCAAAAGTGTTTACTTATATGTACGATGATTCCATAAAAGACTTACTTACTACCATACAACATCTTGAACTTGAACCTGTAACATCTTATCTCTCTCTAATATTGATATAATGTTTGTCAACAGGCCGCTCTTCTCCACGATGTCGACATTCCGACGAAGAAGGCCACTTTCGGCATGGGCTGCTTCTGGTCCAACGACTCACTGTTCGGCGCGACTCTGGGTGTCGTCCGTACCAGGGTCGGCTACTCTGGTGGTACCACCAAAAACCCAAACTACAGAAGCCTGTAAGTATTATATTTTATGTTTGATGAAACGTAATTAGGGTTACCACCGAGAACATAATATAATACGTAGTTATACTTACAAGTCTCTAAATACAGGCTTTTGTGGTCAAATGATTCACTCTTGATACCTAAAATGCTGCGCTCCACCGCCCGCTGGCAAACCTTCAATTCGGACTTCTGAATCTCTGTGAGCGACCATGTTTGAGCACCGTAGGTTAGGATAAGCAGGATACACGTCTACCGCATGAATTCGGACAGGTGCGCAGTATTGCCACCAAGTGGATCCCGCGAAATAAGCGTGGACGGTGCAGGCGCAGACGGAGATAGCGGATTGACGTGGACGCCTCTTGTAACACCTGGCCAGGGAAAGGACAAAATCGGGAGCGGTAGAGACCAAAAGGTCGATCCTGGCGGTGCCACCAAGAACACATAATAAAGATGCCTCTAAGTAAAATCTGGTTCAACGAGTCACTGTTCGGTACCAATCTGGGCATTATCTCGACCTGGCCCTATTGGCTACTCTGGCGCCCCTACAAAGAATACAATACAGAAGCCACAATAAGTAGGTATACAACTATAAGTAGAGTCGTTTATAGTCCAACTCACTGTTCGGTCACACCTAGATCACATATTACAGAGACAAGTCTGTAAATATAGCAATTTACGATCCAACAACTCACTGTTGTGGCGGTACCATATAGTTGTCATTACGAAAAAGGTAGCCTTCATTCTGGGATACTTTTCGTCTAATTACTATGTTCGGTACTCAATTCCCTTTATAGTATCTGTATTGAGGCAGATAAGATTTTGAGTTTTTCACTCTGGCGACGAAAAAGCACACAATATGTTTATAAGCGACTAAACTTGTATCTAGTAGGTACTTATGCTTGTTAATATTTTAATGTTTGTGTGCGCTGGACTTTGCTACAGTGTAAAATGATTAACAAAGAAACTATAGTAATAAAATAAGCATTTATTACAAGTATCATTATAGAGCCAAAATAATCTGCGCGATTATGGATTAGCGTTAGTTAATCTCATTGATGACGTACAATTTATAAATAGCACTTATTAATCGATAAATGATTATACGTATAATCTTGATCTAACCTTACTGCAGTTTCTTTGTCACGTATTTGTGACAAACAAAAAGGTGACATTGCAAATTAAAAAACAATAACATATTAGTTAGGCTATTTTCCATGATAAGTATGATGATAACCTTTAAAAACAATAACATATTAGGTAGGCTACATTCCATGATAAGTATATTATGATGATAACCTTTTTACAAGCACAATATTTTTACCAGCCTATTTGAATGTCCCACTGCAGTGCATACGCAGTGCAGTGATGATACGGGCCTTTAGAGATCTCCAGAACTCCCAATTTTGTTACGACCAGATAGATTTTTAGAAAAGCCATTTTCTACATCATTATTTTTTTATATCAACAAACAGCCAGCGTGCTATATCTATACAGCCCGGTCTAAAGCTGAACAGTAGAGTTCAAGGTTGCCTGGGGTAGGATCGATATAGCCAGTCTGTGTCGTAATAGCCGCTTTCCAGACAGAATTCTAGAAGAGGAACGAAATATATAAATGATAAAACTTATGCACATTATTACTGAGTTAAAATTGTTTATACTGAAGAAAAAGTAGGTAAACAAAACATTAACGATATTTGCAACATTTGGGAACCCTTAGTCTAGTGCTTCCCTACTTGCTTGTAGACATCTATACCATCTGGGGACATAGATAAATCATTTTATCGTTAGGGTACAGGGGATTAGTAAAAGTGTAAATGCAGGCAGGTGCGAAGATATCATGTTATTTTTTGCAATCAGTAGATTAAATAAATATCTACCTAATCACGTTGTTTATAATCAAAATAACGAATGTTTGATCATTCCGAATGACACTTTGGGGTACATTTTTGGAATTGCCCCAAAATTGTTAACATGTAGGAACCTTAAACATTTAGAATAACAATCAATTTAAAAACGTTGGCTTAGTAGAACCGAGTAATTTTTCGTAAATTTTTCTAACAACCGCATTAGTGCTTTGCCAAAATCACGAGGCGACACTAACAACATTTGCCATTGATGTAACTACTCGTAGTCATAATTTCGACGACTTTTGTTTGGGTGACAACCGAAATATAATATTTTCTTTTGGTTAGGTACTAAGTAAGTAAATAAACACTTTATTGCACAAAACAGGATATACATTAACAAAATGGAATAAATAGAAAAGTACAAAGGTGAACTTATCCATATGAGGGATCTCTTCCAGCTAACCTAGGTAACTAATAATATATAAGTATATCTAATACTGTGATTAGTACTTATGCCTACCTACTCATTGAAACACTTCATCACCATTCAACCATCATTCAACCCTGTTGCGATTAATCCCTTTTAAACTGTTTCATTTCAATCACAACCGAAATTCAAAGAGATTTGAAATGACTCAAATACATCGTGAAACTGATATTTTAATAAAATTTCTCAGGCGATAAAATGCTTAGCAACAGATAAGTAGTCTAATGAATTTTATCATTCGGGTCAGTGGGTTAAACTGGGTTGTATCTTATTATGTTTGTTTTAACGATTTCACTTTCTATGAGATGTGTAAATTATCTCTGAATTTCCTGGCCCCCTATTTCACCACGCTAACAAGGGTGACAATTCCTAAAATGACTTAATTACTGGCGTTTCAGGCGTCCATAGGTTACGGAAACCGCTCACCATCGCGCGGGCTGTGTTCTTGTTTGTCACCATTTCTATAATTTAAATAAAATCGTAATGTATCGTCAGTAAATAAATAATTTCTTGGTGAAGACTTTTTGACAGTTGTAACGAGATCTAATAGTGTTATAAAGAATTGTCGGTAGATTTTGACATGAGAATGATCCTGTGTCGGAATTTCGTGACATATGTTATGTACCTAGTGTTTCTTGTGACAAGTGTCAAGAGGTCTTCACAAAAGTATCGTTTTTAATGGTAATAATTATGGTTTTATTTATAAATGATATGTTGGCGGCAAACAGGCATACAGCCCGCTCAATAGTTAGCGGCGCCCATAGCCCATAGATGCGTGAAATATCAGTAATAAATGTAATGATTCCCAATAAACTTATAACCGGTTTTTACGAGTAAAATATATAGTTTGATAACGTACTGTACTGACAATTTCTATGCAAATTATTAACAGCAGTGTCAGCAGTAGACAAGCGATCTATATTGCTAAGAAGGGATCTCTTTCAGACAATTTATGGAGCTACTTAATTTGTTTTTTTATTGTTTTTTATCTTTGGGTTAAATCATTTTGCAGTTAAAATTAAAATGATTATCATGAATGTGCTTACAATCATTCAACGAAACGTTATTTCAATTGCGCTCGCTAGGTATTCTTTATGTTATCATCATTAAGTTAATTATGTTTTTTCACAAAAGAAATAATACAAAACGTATTTAATGACATAAATAATAAAACATTATTGTCTTAGCCTGTTCGCACACTCGTACACAGAGATAATCGTATCGTCTTTTTAAATTAAGTACTTGTATTAATCCGAAAAATACATGAGTACCTACTACCGTATAGCTACTTATTTCTGCTGCCGCTGCGGTTTGCTGAATTACTTGATATGTCAAACTAAGAACCTACATGTAACCAGATGCTTGGAAATCTTGGAATGAAGTATAACAGATTAGTTATCTACAGTCGCCATCAGGTATATCGGAGCGGCCGAGGTGTTCAAAATATCTGAACAAGCAATATAACCCTTTGACGATAGAGGCCTGTTCAGATATTTGTGAGCGCATTGGCTGCTCCGATATATCTGATGGCGACTGTACAAAAAACACGACGTTCGCAAGGAGATCGAATCGTAATATTTTCCCTCTACCAAAAGATATGCAGAAAAATTATATCATTGTATGGGCTGACATGTCTATTACTACGTTACCGTACGAATAGCTATACAACAAAAATCGACAGAATATTTTTGTATAGGATATGTCAGTGAAGCGTAGGTACTCCTGTTATGACCGCTCTATGACAAAGAGTTATGATAACTTTGGTGACATACTCGTTACAAAACACCACCAAGACATAATGATAATATTATGGTGCCATGTTTCCAAATAGGTACTGACGGGAATTCACCAATCAACCGCAAATATTCAATTACGCGCAGTCTCGTTTGTACGTGAACATGTGGTATCATATTTTGCTAATCATTGTTCCTTTTAATATCAGTTGTTCGTTCGGCTTAGATCAGCAAACTCAAACTTTTTTTCACTAACGAACATCGAAAATTGGCATTGACGGATAAACCTCTTCGTCACACGAATAAGCAAGTATGACAGGGAGAGAGGGAGATTTTCGTGGTACAAGCTAGACCTGGTGTCTCGAGCCGCAAAATAAACTAACACCTAAATGTCGGTAAATATTTTGTATGAGAACCCGTAATTTACTGATTTCTCGGTAATTTCTTTAAAAAAATCCTTTTACTACCGGGTGTAGGTAGACTAGGTAGGTACTACCGGATACTAGGGAGTGCAATTAGTTTAGTTGAGTACACCTTATTTAGATGAAAGATAAACCGGTTCTTCTTCTACTTCTAAGTGATTATAATTCGGCGTTCGCGATTCAAGGTTGTCTCGCAAGGCCAAGTCGCCGGTAAGGCGCATACGCATACGCAATACAGTGTGTATATGAATGTGTTGGAGACCATAATATAAGAGCCATAGATTCAAACAATCTGCATAATAATAGGCCAGAATCATACTGGTTGGTTTCAGATAGTAAGCATTTGTTTTGTGAACATCGGCGAAGGTTGTGTATGTACATCCGAGTTAGTTTTATAGATGCTAATGCGGTTATATTTTAACAGGAATCTCGTTTTAATTTTGAGTTAAACTTCCGGACTTGTGTTGCTTAATTATTTTCTGTCTGTTGAACCAAAGTCTAAGTATAGAAAAATGCGAGAAGGATTCGTACGCCATAAAAAGATGTTGCTCCTTATATATATCTAGAACTTAACGACCTCCTAGCCTAGTCGGTAGTGACCCTGCCTACGAAGCAGGAGGTCTCGGGTTCGAATCCTGGTCAGGGCAATTATTTGTAATATTTGTTCCTGAGTTATGGATGTTTTCTATGTATTTAAGTATTTGTATGTATCTATCTATTATATATATCGTCGGCCGTCGCCTAGTCCCACAACACAAGCCTTATTGAGCTTACCGTGGGACTAGGTCGATTTGTGTAAGATTGTTCCATAATATTTATATATATATATATATATATAACTTTGTGTTTTAAACCTGACGGAGTAGCAATTTACAGGCCTATCCCTTCGCCGAATGGGTATAAAATAGTTTCATATTCATGGACTCATGGTATATACTGACGTTGGTCTGACATAGCTATTTGTACGTTACGTTCGAATAGCTGTACCTCCATTTGACGTGCCCGTACCCCGCAAAAATAGCAGACTTTTCTGTATAGAAAATGACAGACGGTGCCAGCACGGTTGATTAAAAAGTCAAAGATCTAGTTATAATTATAAACTTATTCATCTTAAAGTTATATGTATGTAAAGATAGACCTAGAGTCAGACTAAGCTAAATTTGCATCGATCTTGATATTAGAGACTGCGCAAGTGTTATATTAAACGTCAGACTTCTATGAAATTATGACGTTTACTTAACACTTTTATAGGTACTCTGTGCTATCAAAATTACTTAGCTTAGACGGCGTTTTGTATGTTTACTTATCTCTTAATAAACTAAATAGTTTATGTTCACCTAAAATTATGTGTGAGAAGGCCTCATTTGAAATCCCGCTTGAGAAGCATTCAGTAAAACAGTCAGATTTAGGCTAGAAAATAAATAGGAAGGTATTTTCATTTGTTCATTATTTGTGCGTCATCACCATCTGTCGTCACTTGTTAGCGTATGTCTCGCGTTTTTCTTTTATGATGATGGACATAATTACTCTGCCCAATGATTTTGTTTTGTCCCGTATGAAACTACTCTGTTGCTGCTGATAATATAATTTGTAAGAAATAAGTTTTCAAACAAAAAAATCACACATCAACACAATATATATCCATGACTAGGTACCATAAATGTGCACATTGTATTCTAAATAGTTATGAAGTGTTTAAAAGTCGTGACTAATTTTATTAGCCTTGTGTTACACTTGTCCATAAAATGTCACCCTTTGTTAACCGTTGCTATACACACGTCACTTGAAAATTGAAACACTTCGTTACCAAGCCCCGTAATTCGCGGGCTTGAATGTAGGGAGGGTTAGGGAAGTAGGTACTTTTTGTGTATCTGAGTACACGATAGCCCGGTAATTCGCCATTTTTTCCGCCCGAAAATCTTTAATTTTCGATGTTCGCGGTAGGTCCTCAGATGACGGTTGCTTTCGGAAATAGGTACTCGTGTTTACGCCAAATCTTGGGATAAAGACAAGGTTCTCCAATCCAGCCCCGAGTTTCCTAAACCATGACAAGAGCCGGAAACCGCCGACAAGACGATGCCAATCATATTTTTTCAAAAAGACTACATTCAAAATTGAAGAAAACATATAATAAATTAATCAACAGTCGAATGATATGTATTTCAGAGGCGATCACACGGAGGTAATCGAGCTGGACTACGACCCCAAAACTGTCACCTTCGAAGACCTGCTCGACAAGTTCTGGGCCAACCACGAGTACGGACTCACCACCAAGCTAAAGAAACAGGTAACCAATATACTATTCTATTTTTGTATTCTTGTTTTGACATTGTAATCAAATTATGTTTTCTCCATCTAACAAACTGGACATAAGGACAAACAATCATTTAGTTGAACTGTTTTTGATCTGCATTTATGAATAACGTAATAAAAGTTAAGATGTCACACTTGTCACAGTAGCTTTCAGAGCAGTTAAGCAAGATGCTCATAAGCACAACATACACTCTCGCTTTTAGAGTAAGTAGAGTTGTGCGCCTCGTCCACTCCGATATTTTTGAGGGCGGCTGTATCGCTGGCAAAGTGTACAGGAAGATAGGTAGATCAACTTTTTCTTGTGACTTGTCGCCATGTTTAAGAACATACCTCGAAATAGCCAGGTTAATGTTTGGCAACTTATAACGGCAACTACCTGTTACGAACTCACTACCAAGAAGTTAAGGTAAAAGGTAACCAACAATAACCAACGACCACAATGCATTTTTTTGGGTTACAACGAGGGGTTAAGTCTACTCCATCGGGGTACTATACTTCGTAAAAATATAGTTAATAGATTAACAAAGTTATATCGAAATCTGTGTTCTTTTTGGGGTTTTCTGGCTTTGTATGTTTATTTTAAAATACCTAAGTATTATTTACACCTAAAACGACTTAAGAAAAGCCATTTGGTAGTAGTAGCCAAAGGATAAACAATTTAGACTACTTAGAAAGATCGGTCGTGCAAGAAGTGCATCATAAATCATAATATAAATGCATCACATAAAAGTAGATCGCTATAAGCACCCACGCAAATAGGACTGGACAAATATAAGTTACAAAATATTTTAATGTTCGCTATTTATTTTTACTTGTGTAGGTATGGATGTAGGATGGTTCCTAGGTGATATTGACATTGCTTTCGAGAGGTCAGGTTCACTTTCTGGCAATATCCCCCGTAAATACCATATGAAAAATATTTAGTCATTTGTTATTCATATTGGGGCTATAAATATTTTACGTTGGCTTCATATGTTCATGTTAGTTACCTACTTTTTCACATACTCTTTCTCGATTTCAGTACCAATCCATGATCCTATTCCACGACGAAGAGCAGCGTGAGGCGGCCGAAGCGTCCTACAAAGAAATGACGGTGCGGTTCGGCCAACTACGCACTGAGATAGCACCGGCCTCCACATTCTACCCAGCTGAAGAGTAAGTAGATCCGCTCGCCAGTACCCCCATGCCATGATTATGTAGCATCATGAGGAGAGTTGAAAACATCTGTTGAACTCATATACATAATTTAAACTTTCGTGAGTCATTCTCACTAATATCTGTTGGAACTATTTCATAAAAGCAACATCCTGCCAATAAATGGCAATTCTAACGTGACGTCCTTAAATAATTATAGGTTTCTAGAATACCCAGTGAAACTCACTTAGACTGATAGAACATTTTATAACATGGAAATTGAACTATCTCTGTCTTTCTATATCAAAGAAATGAGCATCTGTGACTTAATTTGGCACTAAAAGTATCGTCGACTTCGAATTTGATATAATTAGAGTAAATCGCCAGTAACTGGCTACCCCTTAGTAACCGGCCACCTAATACAAAACATAAATTCTATTCATATATTAATATAAAAAAATACAATACATTATTAATATAATACATTATTGTATGAGGTGGCCAGTGATTGGAGGTCGGGTCGGCCAGTAAGTCAAAACTTACAATAAAATAAACTCTGTAAATAGGGGAACCGACACTTATTTTTAGTATAAGGTACACGTCAATTTTTAGTATAAGGTGGCCATGGTGGCCGGTTACCTACATACAAATAAAGCGATAAATGCAGCAAATAGACCGGTTAATAAGTAATTGAACTCGACTCGCCTTGTCCTCATAATATGAGGATTGAGGACATGTAGTCGACATGGCTACAGTAGCATACATATTGCAGATTTTAATGATGTCACGGACTTACGATGCGACCCGTTTGCAAAACGTTTGATCATGTGGCCTCTACTTCAATATGTAGTTCCTAATTCGATATGTCTTCATTGATATTCCATGTTCAATGTATCCTCATTGACTGACGAATGATTGGTTTATTATTAGTACCAAACGAATAATTGGAACGCATCATTGTTCTTACTAGATACAAATCATATTATAAGGATGCGTGTAGTTGCTTTAGCAAAAGTATCAGGCGCTATCACTATTAAACTTAAAATAAAATAACCTTTATTAGTGATGAATTCAAATTTAATTTTCTTTCTGATGCCACGATGCCACTGAATGATGCCACGTAACTCAATATTCCTCTGACTGATATTGAGAATTAATCTAAAGTTATATAGCTCTTTAACGCAGCGTTTATATATAGGTTGTCCAAATGAGACACCTATACATTTTTTCTTTTAATTTTACTTTATGGCATTATAAAATTATAAAGTATTTATAAAAAAATATGTTATGGTAATTTCACACGAAACAATACATTTAGTAAATGTTCTATTTACAGCACAATGGGAAATGTGAAAATTTTTCGTCAATTTTCCAACGATTTCGGTGTTATCTCATTTTCATAAGCTTTGTCTCAGAAACCAGTTTTTAAGTCTCCTGAATTTATCGGTTGGTCGCAAAGATACGCCTCTTTACGTATCCCAAAAGGAAAAAAGCCGCCAGGGGGTTCCATTAATATTACTATACACGTTTGGTGTAATCAGTCTTTATTATCAGTAACCAACTAAAGATGTACCGCCAGATCCATTTGCATGCACAAACAAAATACATTCTTCCTAGTGATTTTCCGGCTTTCCGGGAGCCTAGGATAACTTATATCTTAAGATTAAGACGACCTTGGGATTGAGAGTCGCACGTTGTTACCACTGGGCCACCAACGCTCCCTGCACACACAATATTAAACAAGCAACTCTATCTTTTCCAGCTACCACCAAAAATACCGTCTCCAAGGCCACAAAGACCTCTGCCGGAGCCTCGGCCTGGACTCGGCCAAGCTCCAGACCTCGCACCTAGCAGCCCGACTCAATGGCTACCTAGTCGGCGTCGGCGGTAAGGACCAGTTCGAGGCAGAACTAGCCAGGCTGGGTCTCAGCGAGAAGCAGGCTGAGTACGTGAGGACTGAGTTGGAGCGTAATGAGGGGGGTGGTTTGGCTTGCTAGCGGAATTCATTTGGGTTTGTGAGGAAAGTAGCTGAGGTTTGATGAGATTGTATTTAGCGATTGCCGAACAGAGTTAGGGTGATCATGACACCAGTGTTGGACAGTTTAAGCTGACAGGCACCAGTAATGGATTTGTCAGTCATAATTCAGATGTCATACGGTTTTAAATTGTTTACCGCCAAATGGACTGTAGACTCCCAATGTCATTAACATAAGGCTTATTGTACATCATTGGGCATCATCATATAAACAATGGTTTTGTTCTACACCTAACCTTTATCTTTCTAAACCCAAATTTGCCAAGACAAATGCGAAATTGATATCTCAAAATAAAATTCAAATTACAACGGAATGACACCTTTAAGATAAGTAAATAATTTAATTTGATTCCTTGTACAACTTTTATTTTAAAAATATATTTTATAATTACGACATTTTTCGTTGAAACTTCATGAATTAAGTACTTACTTCAAGCTTTATGTAATACATATTTTCAGGTTTTCAAATATATGCGTGAGAGAGTGCACGACTCACCTCGGCCATAAAGTGTTAGTATGGATACAATGTCGGGAAAAGGAGAACGGATAATTTAAGATAAATATTATCCGAACCTCAGCTGCTTTCTTCTGTCATGATGAGCCTGACTTTAGTTGATAAAATGCCTCGACAGTTGTTATTTTATCCTCTCGCAATTGACTATCATTTGGTGAGTCAAGATCATCACTTTGATTTCATCAAAACTAGGATAGCTAATTTTTAAATTTGTGTTTTATACTGTTCATGAAATTGATGATATTGGTGTGCAGATTTTCAAGGGAAGCGTCGTCAGTAACCGATCTACTACCGATCACTTTCATTTGACATCTTAATAACTAAGATTGGCCAGAATAGGTAGCCAATCTCAGTTAAACAATGACCGGAATATTGCTGCTCTATGCATATGACGGATATGGTGGTGAAATTCGGGACCACCAGGTGTGTCTCGGTAGCTCAGTTGGTAGAGCGATGGGCGTGTATCCCACAGTTGCGAGTTCTGATCTCGCCCGAGGCCATGAGTTTTCTCACTTTTCCGTTCTTTCTAAAAAATAATCGTAAGCTTTGAATTCCCTCTTGAAATTACGTGAGTGACCCGTTTTAAATATTATTTATTTATTATTTATGTTCGAGTCTCACGAGAGTTTTATAGTTAAAATTCCCTCTTGACTTCATAGTCATTGTTTCTTAAATATACTTATTAAAAGTAAAACTGTCGAGGCAGCGTAGAATATATTTTAAAATGTATGTTCTTAGAAAAGCGAAAGATGCTGTATTAAGAACAAATATCCATTCTTATTGCTGAGTTCGTACAATTTTACGTTGTACCATAAAGCGTAAAAGTATACTTTGGTTATGTAAAAATTGGTTGTAAGGTCAATGTGGATAAATTCCGAGAACTGTTCCGACTAATGCTGCGTTGGATATAAGCACAGTACGCAGCTGCCGACTCAGTCGATGAACTCAGGAGAGCCTGCTTCTGCTTTCGACTGAGTCGGCAGCTGCGTACCCACTCTGCTTATATTCTACGAAGGCGAGCATTAGACTTTCCACACCAAATACGTATATAGATACCGCAGGTTCAACGCCAAAACGATTAATCACAGACCACATAGCAACTTGAACCTTAATGGACACTAATAAAGTTCAACTTTAGTTTTCCCACTTCACACGTCTGGTCTGAGTGAGAACGTTTGTAAACATGGCGTCGAAAAGGTTACACATTACTCCTATGACGGAATTAGCCACATTGGCCTATGTGGCTAATGTGGATGTTAGTGTTATAATGCTTTGATTTTATTATTTTGTTAATAAATTGCATTTGTTAACGTAATATAGCATCCTGATTGCGAAACTATTTAACTGGCGTCGGGTCTTTTGACTGATGAGAATTACTTATTTCAAATCATCATTTGATTCGTCACTGTCATGAAGCCTAAAGGCCGCATCACACAATGGGCCATGAGGGGCGATGATAAGCGACGCAGTTATGAGTAAGAGGGGTTACGCAATACTGCCATCGCGTTCTGCTGTATAGCTACGTCCCGTATCATACGGGCCGTATGTTGGCCCATGATGGGCCTTTTTGTAGAGCGGATAAAATATTGAAGAAGCATTGTCATTGTCGTCAGTTAGACAGTTTCGCAATTTATTTGCAGAAATATATCGCAAAAATCTATGCATTTTATGTTTTACACATATGTTTTTGTAAGTTGGTAGTTTTCCCGCATCAAGGCAGCTGTCCGACCCGACCGCCAATAAGAAAGCGACTAGCGATTAGTTTCTTAATCCTTCGTCTACCATGCCCGTGAATTACCGGGTTATCATGTACTCAGGTACACAATAAGTAGATCCCTCGAATTACCGGGCTTGGTAACGAAGTGTTTCAATTTTCAACTCACGTGTGTTAAACAATTAACGGTTAAACAATAAACGTATGCCTTGATGTAGAGCATGTGTGATTTGATCACGAACACAATTTTGTTTCAATCAAAGGATATCTACTCGCGCAAGAAATGTACCTACGTGTGGGTATAGGTATGTAATAGATCTCGCACGAATAAAAGAGATGCGTATACCTACTCCTTATCAACTAATGATTGTTCACTGATTTTGAAGTGCAAAACTAACGAGTTATGCGAGAAGCGAGTAACGATGAACGCATCGTTACTCGCTTCTCGCTGCGATTCAGACAGCTGCCTTCACGTATATTCTTATGTATAATGTTTTTTTTTTGTCTAGAGTTGATTCCCAGTATTGTTTTGTTTTAGTTTAGTTTAGGTTTAATGATTATCACCGTGTGTCAATCTCATAATTATATTTTTGTGTATTCATAAAACAATTGTATTTTCCCAGTAGTTTGTTTTATTTTGTACTTATCTGCAGTAAAATTATACATTTCAAATAATGTGTAAAAGGTTAAACCATCCACCGGCAGTACAACACTTTCTCTTACTCTCTTTTCTTCTCTTACTAATTGTATGAAGAAAACATTGCCTTGGGCTGGGTGTGAACAGGAAAGAAATGAAAAAAAAAACATGATTCACGACCTTTAGTACCTTAGAGACCTGACAGGGGCTGTATAATCTACTATAGGTATATTCAAGTTGTTGTGTGTGAATGTTACCGTTTGTGACATTCTAGTGCTAAAAAATGCCCCTAAACGATGCCCACACACCCTGTATTACTTAATAGCAGTTTCACAGCGGTTGATGGACTTGGTGCGTATGTACTGAAGTGAAGAATTTCATTCAGTCTTCTAGCAAATACGGAATCAAAAGGACATTAAACGTCAAATACAATAGTAGGTATCTAGAAAGGATTTGCGGGCAATGCGCGCTCGGTACGCGGGCTCTGTAGCAAATGAGGGATTTAGTTTAGAGGCCAAATAAAGTTGGCACCCCACTAGCCGGAAAAGCGGTCATTTATCATTTAAAACTAGCGGGGACAGTAATTTGACCTTGAGTTTTCAATGGTTTCTTCGAGTTAGCATTGACTTTTAAACGATAGTTTTGAGTGATAAATAAGGATTTGCGGGCGTTGCGTATGATGCGATGTGCGCTCGACACGCGGACTCTGTAGCAAAGAATATCTCTGTAGCGTAGCGTAGCGTAGCGTAGCGTTGTTATCTATAGCTGTCTGGAACTAAATAAATGCTAAAGCGCCCACTAGGCGGGTTCTTAGCAGTAAATGTGTTAATATCGTATCAGATTAGCGCAGTTAAGATAAGGTACTTAGATTGTTGTTTACAATCTTTACTCTGAATAATCTGTTTCATCGTCATCATGACTATCTACGTAGAAAATGGACATTCAGTTTATTTGAACGAGGATTTGTCAATAAATATGAAACTACGTCATTCGTAAAATCATATTCAATTATCATATACCTACTATAGGGCTTTCCCTGCTCTGCAAATAGTGGACAGAAAAAGACAGGGGTATTTAGTTCGACCATTCTAACTCTTCCTGCAAAGTTTTACGTGAAATATGGCATTCCGTACAATGTCACTGCCGAGTGTGCCAAATCAGTGCAAAGTTAGCGTGGCCGCATTTTACTATTGAACACGGGGTTTTAAAATAATACATTTATGTTTAAGCTACAGATAATAAATGCAAATGAAATGACGTAATTAGTTGTTTTTATTGTTAACAGTTCAGAAATAAATGAGCTACCTCTTCGAATGCTTAAATTATTCGGTTATTAGTCAAACTATTGTGGCGGGATAAATGTATTGCTAAAAAGTCATAATATGGACTTCATTTGGTTTTGTATATTCGTCTCGCGCTGATGGCAATGTATTGTTTTGTAATGCACAGTTATCCGTTAAAGCTGAGTTTTGAATTGTTGCCTTTATAAAGGAAGATGTATAACCTGGCGTAGGAGTCATGTGTATGCTTAAATGTTGCAATTAGGAACGTGTTTACTTTGGATTTAAAGCAAACCTCATTACTCGTATTATAGCCAGTGATAATGAAGTAATACGACCTGTGTGCTTACCATGACATCTACGTAACCGTAGTCGATAGCGACTGCGCGATTGGATAGTATTTGCATCCTGCTCGTTCTTAACTGGAGGGTGTGAGATGACTGGAGGGTATGATGATCGCTCGAGCGGAGCGCGCAGCGGGGCGACATTAAGGCCCATATTTCACTATCATACCTATGATCATAGATCTCTATGCCTCTCTTTTTCTCCAACTGAAGAAAAAGGTACGATCATAGATATGATCTAGTGTTCTATGGGCTTAAGAAATACCTACCACAAACCTACACCTACCTACAAAAAACAGCAAATGATTGACTGGCTGAAGTTGAGTAGGTAACATTGAACATACATCGAACATGTTGAAGCCTGAGTTATATGAACTGATTTTAAAAAATAAGGCAAGATTTTTAGAATATAAGATAAGACGAAATATTACGACTGCACGGCCATACTGTGCTCCGTTTACTGCCATACCACCCCCAGTTCAATCACATTGAAAATATATGGGGGATAGTGAACAATTACGTCGCAAAAAACAGTCACAATGAACATGAGTTCTATAATGACATTAGCTGAGCAAAAATTTAATAGAATAAATTAAGAGGAATGGAAAGATGTTTGTCTACATGCTATAAAAGAGGAAAACAAATCATCGCACAGATGAGGCTTTAGATAAAATATCTGAAATTATAGTTAACACAAATGAAATTATTCATCGGATGAAAGATGAAACTGAGGATGAGGATGAGTGCGAAATGTCTGGAGTTGAAGAATATTTGAATTAAATGTTATGTTTTTTTTATGCTATAGGTGGCAAACGAGCAAACGAATCGCCTGATGGTAAGCGATTAACGTCGTCCATGGACACCCGCAACACCAGAGGTGTCGCAAGTGCGTTGCGTACGCTCTTTTCTTGAAGGTTTGAAGGTCGTATCGGTCCGGAAACACCGCTGGCGACAGTTCGTTCCACAGTTTAGCTGTGCGAGGCAGGAAGTTTCGGGAAAAGCGCACAGTTGAGGACTGCCAACCATCTAAATGGTGAGAGTGGAAATATTGTCGCGTAGGGCGATGGCGGAAAGAAGCGCCAAATATATTTTTTTAAATATAGCGAAATATAATTTTTATTCACTTTTATGTCTTTCCCATCACGGAACAATGGTGTTCCGGACCTATGGGAGGCGTACGCGGAGCCAAAGCCAACACGCAGACGCCCTTTCGACAATTTAATTAAATGTAAGGGGTACACCGAGCGGATGTTGCAGCTTCCCGAGTCATGGGACGCTCGCAGAGGCAGCACCCGCCAGGGTGTATAAACTATTGAGATTTAATGGAATCTAAAATATACTGAACTATTAGGTGAAGGTGGTGGACTAAATACTGGGTTATAAAGAATAAAATCGGACGTCTGCATAACAAAATGGTAGGTAATCAATTTTATTTCCGGCAAACGGTGACTCGCCCACATAAGATGAGCCCCACAAAAAGCGACATTTAAGATGGCTCTCGGGCAACACCGGTATGAGGGGTGGGGGTAGAGCTGTCACTGGACTTTAAACATAATAGCCAACTCGCCACTTAAAAAAGTCTACCAATTCCTTTCTTTTGGAAATATAGGAAGATTCGCGTTTTATAACCAGAATTACAAGTAGGTTTAGGTAGGTCGGTATGTAAGTTTTTTATAACTACAATTGATTAAAAAAAGTGTTTCCCTTTTTTGGATTTTGTACGTTACGAAACTGAATTTTTTTTTGTACGGAAAATTGAGGACCCATTTTCTTAAAAATGGTACTCTTTTTTCTGAAAATGCCCATAAAGCTTACGGACAGTACCTACTGCCTAAGTTGTAAAAAGCCTTATTAAAAAAGTACCCCCTTGAGTAGGTACAGGTACCTCCTTCTGAAATAAGCTATAAAGATACATTTAAGTAAGTATTCTATTCCCGACAATTTACTAGATATCTTAGAACAATATCTTCTATTTGAACGATTAATTATTTAAGTAAAATGGGATAGAAATATACCTACTCACACGTATAATGTACCTAATAACTGCGCAGTTAGCTGCTATGAACCCCACGACGCTTAACAAGTTTAGCAACTTCTGCTATCGCGTAGGGCGTAGACAACTGGAGTGTCTGAAGGCCTAGTATAAAAGTTGTACGAAATTAACTCCTCGACCGCGTTAGCGTATCGAGGGGTCAAGATATGAAAGTTGCCGGATGATTTAAATAAACGGCAAACATAATTTGAACTCCCGATACGCTAACGCGGTCGAGGAGTTAATGTCGTACAATTTTTATACTAGGCCTTTGTAAGCATGTCGGACAAGGTATGGCTGTTCGTACATTTCGTATACCTATGGCCTGCAATCCGCCTGGTGCACTATTGTATGGAAAGCCTACTATTATTGTATATGCTCTTAATTCTAATATAGTAAGTACCCTCATCGTTACAGTGCTAAATAAAGAATCAACCCTGAATCCAATAATTAAATCACTAAAAATACATGCTGGCGATGAAATAGATTTCCATTGGAAGTGTTTATTTATAGAAGTGATTTCACTTGAAATTCGCCGGCATGAAATCTGATTGCCAAGTCAGAATTCGAACAAAGAGCTCACTAATTTAATACCTGAATGCGTCATCGACATCAAGATAGTTATGGTTGAATCAACAACCTTTAACAAATAAGTATCAGAAGTATTTTGTTGTAAGGTACTTCTGTAGGTACTTGCATTTTCATTTTTGGTTGTCCCCAATTAAGTCATTGTTAGAGAGAAGATTAAATTAGTCCGTTTGGTTATACAGACTTTTTTAATGGAAAAAAATATAAAAAACATGTTGCAAACCGGATATTCTACCAGTGCCATCAATTCATCATATTAGTAATTGTACAGTATGATGAATTGATGACAATGCACTTATTTAAACTTTCACGATTTTCACACATTATAAATTTACTAAAACGGGGCTTAATCGTGTATAAACTTTATACAAAGTTTATACACGATTAAGCCCCGTTTTAGTAAATTTATAATTGATGACAATGGCCAACCGTAATGAAATGTTCAAGCTTGTAAACGTTAAAATACATAAATAAGTAAGTACATAAAATAAGATATATATAAATACAAACCAAAGCAGTCCTATCTACCAGAGCTAAAAAGAACTACAAGCTCATGACAACTTTACTGAGGACGACCAGACATCAACATTAACATAGTAGGACTACTCACAGGACACAACGCACTAAACAAATACTAACACAAGATGGGCATAACAGACAGCCCTAAGTGCAGCTGCAGAGCATGCATGGACAAGATGAAACAACAAAAAAAATCTCCTAGAATGTAATGTAAAGCCCACGTCTGAAACTCGAGAGGAACTTGGCTATATAGGCACAAACCCCGCTTGTTTCGAGACGTTGGCTACCATGTAGCACGAGGCTGACTTTAAGAATGTTAGGAATATTTTCAACTCTGTCCCCTACATACGAGCATGTAGGGCCAAACTCTTAGTTAAGGTAGAGTAGGATAGGGTGTAGTATTTGTGAGTGTAGGCTGCCTCTTTGACCCGAGGAAGCGAGATATGTAAAGGTTTTACCTTTACAGCCACCTTGGTTAGTTGGAAGGACTGACTTTATGTGTATTTCAAATTGGGGCGATTGTTGATTTTTCATTCTGTGCGTGGCAGCCTTCACGTAAGGTTCTGTGTTCGATACTGCTCCTCACCACTAGGCCGAACCCTTTACAGTAAACAGGAGACCTACTCGATTGTGCTAAACTGACGTTTGGCATATCCGTGGCATATCCACTTCATATCCCTACGTCGTTAGCATATCATATTGATCATTTCCACGGAAGTTCGCATCGAAATGTTACTTAGACGCGTTAGAATAGGTCTCCAGGTAGAAGTAGGTATATCGAAGTAAATACCTAGGGACTCCCAGCACGCTTAAGGAAGCAGTTTGCAACCTTAAAACGTTAGGTTTCCCTCGTAATGATTCAAAAAAGGCACAATGGATGTCGAGTTGCGAAAAAAACTCAGAACTAACTAAATATATATATAAATACAGTAAACCCACGCGTAAACAAGGTAGGTAAATTTTTATAGATTATTTTGATTATACAGCTGTCATTATTATTTAGGGTTTTTGAAAAATCACTTAGAGCTTGGGCGCCCCTAAAACTTCGTTTTTGTTACATATAAAAACATAAAATTTGGTAAGAACAAAATTAACCTCTTAGACAGAGCCATTGCCACCCCATTTGAGGTACATCTGCTGAGGTAATACTGGTGGCGGTAGGTTATGTAGGTACCTATGTATGTAAAATTATACATAGACAGACACACATATACACGTCCCAGACACATCCGGGACCAACAAAAAATATATATGTTGTATTAGCATCTAGACCTAATTAACGAAATACAGATAAGCAATTGATCGGCACAAAAACCAGTCCAGTATTATTCCATGTCCCATATAAAGTACAAACAACAACACTGACCAAAGGTAAAACGTATGCCGTCGCAATAGGGGTCACATATGGGCACTTAACAGTATTGACGATTACAAACACGTTGTTTTTGCGCAACTTAGTCAACCCAACCGATTAGCATGGCCGACACGATCTGCACCACTACAAGAGAAGAATATGGTATATGGTATTGTTCGTTCCGCGCTTTATTGCGTTGTTCATTTGTTTACATTCTTATCGATACATTAACATACGAACGTTATGCGTTAGAGACCTGTTAATTAATCACTCGGATGTTTTAGATCGTCTTATGTTTCCAAGTTTGCACGAGTGATTCCGTTTTTAGCAGTAATTTGTATATTGAAACAGAACTCGGAAAGTTATCTTCCGCTGTAAAGGCTGCAAAAATATGTGACACGCTCGCGCAACAAAAATATCTTATTTGGACAGGTTCTATGGCAGATTGTGTCAGATATATTTTGCGGCCTTCATGGTCGAATCGAAGATACTTAATGCAGACTGACTGTATGATGAATCGAAAGTGTGTGCACGTGTTACTTTACTATTTAATATGAAAAATTATGTAAATATGAAATGTTCCTTTAATTTTCCAATAATCTTTTTTCCAAACTTTAGTAGATACCTACCTGCGATAATCAAATATTGCGCTGATCTACTTTTTATAATTTGGGTGTCCATATATCTAGTAGGTATTGTTTTCTCATCTAAGTAGAATTTTCTAGGCATAGCCAGCGGGCGTGAGAACAGCCTATTTCCGTGCACTCGTTAGGTACCTAACCATTGTCTATTTGCCAAACAAATCAATATTGAACAACGTTTGACGTCACTCGATTGCTTTAATGGCCTTAATTCATTATTCTTGTATTTTGCTATGTTTAGATCTAAGTAGCGCTGGTATTTTTAACTGGAGCGAAGTGAAGGTTCTTCAAACTTTAAATGCATGTTCAAGTTTGTTGCCTTTTTCTACTGATACTGATACACATACGTACATAAACTCACACCTGGACCTATGCCACGAAAATACACACTTGCATATTGGAGTGACGAAGAGGTTTTCCCGTCAATGCCAATTTTCGATGTTCGTGGTAGCCGTACTGTGTTCTGATAACGGGTAGGGACAGCACGTAAAACTGCTGAAGTACCAGCAATTAAGAGGTTTGATTTAAAATAATATAGGCTTAGAAACTGTGATACTGCAGGGACAGGTTGCTATAGTCATCGACATAAAAATAAATAGACTAAATACCTAACACCAAACAAAAGTCGTTTGAAAGGCTATTCCACTTTTTACGCCCTTTAAACCATAATTTGTTCTAGGTCCACCAACCAATCGAATATACACATTTTACTTATTTAGACCATAGGCACTAAAGTATACTACCTAAAACCATAGCAAAAGTGTAAGTTTACTTGTTTTGAACGGTTAATAATAAGATCAGTGTGCTTACCATGAGTTGCGCGCAACTGTATTCGATAGCGACTGCGGCGCACGAAAGTATGTCCGTCTCGATTCCTCAGCGATCGATTGGCTCAAAATTAGATAAGCCTAATTAGGAAGCAAGTTCCTTTTAACAAAATCTTACATCATTATTGTATTGTCAATGTCATAACTGTTTCTCCACTGTCGCGTTCAATTTTATTATTAGATCGTCACAATCTGCGATTGCGGCCCACAAATGGTCTCGCCGGAAGATAAGCGCTGACCTTTACCTTTCGGGTCAGCATTCTGGCCATTACCTATGTTGAGGCAAACCCATTTCGTGGTAAATATTGTATGTTATTATATTTTTTGTTTTGATTCTCTAATTTTGTCAATTTCATTTCATTTACAATGAATAAATGTTTTGCATTTGTACGTGACAAATACAGAAATACCCAAAAGCGTTTTATCAGTCCCTCGATTGTCCACTTAAAGTTACTATCATCAGATTAGCGTCGCACTTATCATAAAAGCCATATGTGCATTAGAACACTAAATCAAATATGTACTTTTTGCCATGAGAATAAGGTATGGTATTGAATGAGAGTTAAACAGAACTTATAGTTGTTATGTCCAAATCAGTGGTCGGTGCGTCCGTACCGGCCGAACACCGGAAGAGTCCCATGAGTACAACGAGATAATTATATTTTATTATACAGAACGTTGCGTTGATTGAGATTTATACCGATTTTTATTGATTTCCGATGACTATAAGAGGGCTTCCTTGGTTACATTAGAATTTCTCTGTCGGTAGTAAAAATAGTGAGAAAACGTGTTATGTGAAAGCAAACGACATTGCCGTGGTGGTAATTAAATGTAAAAATTAAAAATTGCCTTCATTGCCGAAGTTAAGAAAAATTAAGAATATGCATACTTTTTTAAAATAAGTATTTTAGTCATAGCCTTCCTATCCCTGTCTCGTGCTACCTGCACCTAGGTGCCTCCTCCAATTTCTTTGAGGCCATACGACCATCTGTAGTTCTGTGCTCCGCTTTTTCCTTTCTGTACCTTAGGTCTCACTCCACTAACTCCATCGTCCAGAAGGCCTAGTATAAAAATTGTACGACATTAACTCCTCGACCGCGTTAGCGTATCGAGACGAGAGTTCAAATTATGTTTGCCGTTTATTTAAATCATCCGGCAACTTTCATATTTTGACTTTCATATTTTGAATAAACGGCAAACATAATTTGAACTCTCGATACGCTAACGCGGTCGAGAAGTTAATGTCGTACAATTTTTATACTAGGCCTTCAGTTGTCCAAATTTTCCCTGATCACGTGACCAGTCCAGCGCCATATTTGTTGTCTTATTATTTCATCTATTTTTTTTTGTTATTGATTGTGTCTTAATCTATATAGATATAGGTTGACTTTATCTTTAATTTTTACATGAAATATATTTATTACCATATGGTCTTGACTTTGACATACATTTAGTTTTCGACGTTGGTTTTTTATAGGTCCCCAAGTTTGGTCATTTCTGCCTTGTTGGTATTTATTTTGTTTTGAAAACTTTTTTCAGTGACCAAAACCTCCTCCATGCATTTTTAATTATTTTAGTTCCTTAATTGCTTGATCTTCGGGTGAAATTATCTGCCCTACATATACACATTCGTTATCATACATTAACACGGTGGTAAGTAGTCTGCTATATGGTATGGCAAATGTCAACTGTAATCTATTGATAAAATCTGTCATTTATTACTCGGAAAATTAGGTACGAAAACTGGCAAGTTGAGCTACTTGCCAGTTTTCGTACCTAATTTTCTACACAAATTTCCAACAATCCCTGTTCGCGACTGTACGTGTCACTTAGTGCGCGAGCACCAGCCTTGCACCGGAAGAGTCCCATAAGGCTTTAACAAGATAATGCCTGACCTCTACAACAAACAGTTTATCTGCTACAGATCCTTATTGTCTTACAGACATATATTGTCTCGTTCGATTGATGTATTTAGACTATTTAGGAATTTGATTATACCTTGTCACTTTCGACATATAAAAAATATATAGACTGATAACACCGAGTAGTTTAAAAATGTGTTCCACTTTTTACGGTCCTTAAACCCTAATTTCTTCTAGTTGACTATTATTTATACATATTTCACTTATTTAGCCTCCTGACGACCGGGTACGAAAATTAGCCAATTTAAATTTAACTCTGCTAAATTGTCAAGGAGTGTAAATTTCATTGGGACCTTGGGACGTGGGAATTCAACAGGTTAGACCATAGGTATATACTAAAGTATACTACCTAATACAATAGTAAAATTGCAGGTTTACTTATTTTGATAGGTTAAAATAAGTAAACCTACAATTTTAAACACTCAGCCGGTATTTTTTTTAGGTACACGTTTTGAGCCGTAATTATGTTTCCAACTACATATTATTTTATTGTCACTGTGACAAAGTACCAACGTCACATAAACTTACACATATCAATTAAGCACGTAAGTAAGCAAAATATATTAGGCAAATGATACGTACCTACATTTCTAAAATAGAGATAAACATGGTTTACAGTCCAAAGTTTAATACTGTTTTCAGAAAATATTTTCCTTTGTTCTTTATGGTAAATAAGATTTTATCTTAGATAAGTAGTTAAAACAAACTATTATTTATTCATCATTTGTTATGTACAACTTTAACAACTGTATGGAAAGAGCGGTACCTCTTGCTTGAGGTAATGTTTTACTTAAATAGAGGTAAGTGATAAGTAACCAATAACTATCTAAATATAAACTGTAAACGACTGTTGAACGACAATTTTTTTTTAATTTTAAGTAAAATCATTCGTATTCGAATGACGATGAAAGGTCAAATGTAGAAAAGAGTTAGTTACTTAGAGTAACTAACTCTTAAATAAATTTGTATTAAATTTTAAATCTGTTCTAGCATATTGTATTCGATTACATAACATATGTCTAAAGAATTCAAAGGAACTTTATATGCAGAAAACGGTATGCGATGCGAAGTATGTGCACATGTGCGCTCTACCAAGATATAATATGTCAGTGTGCCTCGCTGCATAAAGGCGACGTACAAGAAATGATTACACATTTGCACCTTAATACAAAAGCCAAAAGCGCAAAATTGTAACCATGTTATTGACATCGATTTGTATACCAAGCAAAAATAAGTACTTAGTCATACAATTACTACCCAACTTTCTACCCAAGTAATTTATGTCTAAAAGTATACGTAATACGGGCTGTGTCCAAAGTTCGATCTTTTTTTGTTACACTTTCTTTGCCAAACTCCAATGGTCCAATAGAAAGAGCTGGCACGCGTCACTTTGCTCACACTTGGACGTTTCATCAAATTTCCAATGAATGTGACGAGTGGAAGATTTCTAAAAGGAAAATGCCCCAGCACTTGACACTAGTCCAATAATGATGAATAAATTATAGAATGATGATGTTGATGATGTTCAATTTTTAGGCATTCGAAATAACCAATTAAAATGATCGGAAATAATCGCACAGAACATTGTCACTAAATCATTTCAACATCCACAATTCCAAAATGGACTCGTCGATTCTGAGAGTTCAAATTAACAAACTTTCCCCTCGTCACAAACGGGATGTCGACTATTAAAATTACGCTATTAGCGTACCTTATTAGAATCCTAATTATATTTATTATTGCCACAACATTTTCCCTGTATAAAAAGGTAGGTACATAATTATATTCTTAAACCCTACTGAAACTATTTAATATATCAGCAGGGCTCTGATACCTACTCACCATAAATTATATAATTTTATCGTAAATTAAATAGTTGGGAATATCTGCTGAAATTACATAAACTAGCGGATTTTTTATATTTATGCCCTACTAGTAGGTCGTGTTTTCAGGTATCAGGCCTTATCAGATAACAGGAAACGAAAAGGTCAATGCCCTATCGCCGTGTGCCATTGGCTCAAGGGGGCAATAGTTTAATTTTAATGTCAAAAACACAGAATTTAGTCTTGTGCGTTTTACTTAGACAATGACTGACTGACTGTGTTGTTATTATCCACGAAACAAACTCAATAATAATAACTCAAATAACTTTTCTTCTTATCTCCATAACCCAGTATTTAGTCCACCACTTTCAACTAATAGTCCAGTATATTTTAGATTCCATTAAATCTCTATAGTCTATACACGCCCGCGGGTGCTGCCTCTGCGTGCGTCCCATGACTCGGGCAGGTGCAACATCCGCTCGGTGTACCCCTTACATTTCATTAAATTGTCAAAAGGGGCTCTGCGTGTTGGCTTCGGCTCCACGTACGCCTCCCAAAGGTCCGGAACACCATTGTTCCGTGATGGGAAAGACACTCAAATGTGTTATGTGTTCATTATGTTAATATAATAATATATTTTCTTTATTGACAGGCTTAACACCCATATAAAACTCATATAAAAGTTAAAGTTCCTATAATCTATTTTAGTAAAATTAAGCGTAATTAACAATTATATAATTTATATCACTCACGACATACCTACACCAAGTTCAATAAGTGTGGTTATAGGACAGTTAGGTCATAACGTCATAACTCATCGGAATAGACCTAAAACCACTTTCACGACCTTATTATGTCGAAACGTAGATAGGTAGGCAATGTATAGAACTATATTCTAAACTTACGTCAATTTTATAGATCATTGTAAAGGCTGTCCATTGCGGCTCAACGAGGCAACGCGGCGAGCGTAGTGGGCAACCCGGAGTTATGCTGTAAAATTTCATACAATAAAAGTCTTAACTCCAGGTTAGTTGGCTAACCCCGGTCGGTGCAAGTTGCACTTAGGTGTCTAATTTTGTATTCATTTATGTATTTTTTTTTAAGTGTGACTTTCTATACTAAGTCGGAAAAACGAAAGTGCTAAGTGCCAAAAGGTTAAAATATTTAGAATGTTAACCAAAAAACTAATTTTATCATGAACGTGCAATGATTTCCATATTAAAAGGTGTGAACACAGGTTAACAAAGATATCGCAAAATAGGCAAACAATATAGGTACGCATATTTTAATTATTCGTCGCGTAATTACCTATCTTCTTCTTCTTTTTCAACCTTATTTCACCCACTGTTGGGTATAGGTCTCCTCATCATGAGTACGCCATCTTTTTCTATCCTGGGCTTTTACCTGCTGGGGTAATTACCTATACAAGGAATACAATAGACAGGTAGCTGTGCCCATTTCTTGTGGACAATTAACATGTAGGTATTTAAACTACAATAGACAAATATCAAGGTCAACGACTTCCGAACATAAGAGCTATTTTAGAAGTTGAATGAATTTACGTAATTCTAGTTTCTTTACTGAGGAGTTATACGTTCATATTATTATACTTCTTGAATGAATATCAAATTAGTAAACGTGTTTGTATTACTAATGGCACGAATGTTATTGCTCAATAGCTATTTATATTTCATGTTTGTAATAATTGTTGCACAATTTATTATTGCAAAGGGATATGCCTAAATATCGATGCAAGTTGCTGAACATCAGTCAGTACATAAACAAATAAATTCATAATTTTTTTTCATGAATTAAGTACCTTAGTATTACATAATTCAAAATTCAATAATTTATTCTACCTACAAGAAGGCTTCAAGGGCACTCTGACAAGTCAATAAGCATTACATTAAAGTATTTGGACATACAATATATTATAATATAGTACTTGACACCCTACGCCTTCACATCTTCACGGAACTACCTATTACGGATATGTTTATTAGGCAAAATAGCTTTGCTATAGAAAACGTTCATAACTCAGGAACAAATATATTTGTTGTAAACACACAAATAAATGCCCTTACCAGTATTCAAACCCGGGAAGCATAGTAATAATAGAAACAGCATTTAATGTGAGTTTTGAAGCCTTAATTACGATTGAGCACGATTTTGCACTTACATCACTTGTTGTGATTCACTCGAGACTCGACGCAAGACACCTGCCTAGTTTCACACTAAAATAAAAAAAGTATAAGTGCAAAAGAGTTGTACAAGACATAATACTGTTTTCCCTTGGCCACGTTGAGTTGATAATGAGCACTAAACTTGTTTACATGTGGGTACCTACTTAGCAGCTTCGCCCGTACTGCCGCGCGGAGGGACTATGTGCACAACTGGCTAGAATAGTAGTTGTATAGAATAAGTTTATTTAAACAATCTGGATATGTACGAGTTTTTCCCCTAGCCTAGTCTGGTCTAAGCTTATTCGTTGTGCTCAACATGTTCACTGTTGTCGACATTGCTATTAACCAACGAAAAAAGCTTCGCAAGTCTTTTGTTTTTAGATTAATATCGTTATAATATTAACTATTCTTTGGTATTCTCAAAGTATGGGATTGCTAATTACCGTCATCTACTCGTATACTAATAAACATATAGGTATACATATACTGCATATACATTACGTATTATAATAAATACGAAAGTAATTTTGTCTGTTACTTTACTCTATCTATTTCTTACTGTCTATAAAACCAGTGAATGGATGTATGCAATTTGGTATGGGGATTTTTGGGGATTGACTCCTGGAAAAAGACGAAAGAAAAGAAGAAAGGATAATTCTACGCAGACGAAGTCGCGGGCAAATATAGCACTAGTATAGGTACGTACTGCCGAGTTGGGTATTTAAAGCCTTTGTTTGTCGTCAAATGCTTATTAGACTTCAATGATCAAACGAACTTACCTGAAGTGAAGTTCGATCTTAATTATCCTGTCTTCGCCGGAGAGATTTAATTCTTGACTATGTAGTAGTAGCCCTGCTACGCCGCAAACCAACCGCACAAGTTTTTAGAGTTAGAAAGAGAAAAACAAGCGCGTTCTCTCTCTCAACCACCCACTGTCACCAACCAAGTCTGGCAACTGACAGCCAGCTATCATTTATTTCAGAGAAAACAAGAGGTGTAAGTTTTAAGACAGCAACATTGAACTAAGGGTAAGTTATAATAAGTAAACTCGGGTAGGGCGGGGTCTTAAATCTCTCCGGCGAAGACAGGATAATTAAGATCGAACTTCACTTCAGGTAAGTTCGTTTGATCATTGAATTATCCTGTCTTCGCCTTCGAGATTTAATTCTTGACTATGTAGATGTTCAGAGAATGATCAATGTTGCTGGGAAAAAGAAATAAGGTAAATTATATTATAAAATTAAAATATGTGTTACTGATATAATTTATTTCCTTAAGAAAAAATAGGAATCAAATAACAAGCACATACAATTGAAAAAAGGTATTACACTGATTCATTAGTGTTATGCTATGTGATTAAGTAAATTCTGATTAGAATTTATAACAGGCCTATTATAGAAATTAGCGAAGACAGCTGATTGAGCAGACCAACCAGCTGTCTTCCTAATTACATCAACACTTAAACCAGCTCGAGAAGCTGCGGATGTCGAAGCGTGCCTCGTGCTGTGAGCAGAGAAAAGCGAAATGTCGACTCCGCTGTGACCTAATGTCTGTTTCAACCATCGCCCAATAGTCTGGGAAGTAGCTGGCTTGTGAGGCTTTTTGAAAGTCAGTATTATACGATCAGCACAGGACCTCAAACCAGATGTTACTAAAATATACTTTTGTAGCACCGAGGCTGGACAGATCCCAGGTCGAGAGTGGAAAAAAGGCAAATTTATTATTGGTTGAGATTTGCCGACTGAGGAAGTTTTAATTAAATCAGAAATCGTTATAATTATACGCTCATCAAACACTTTCATATTTGAAAGTTTTATAAGAGACAATGTTTGTGTCCTGTGTCCTGTACTTAGAGCCAATAGCATGACTAGTTTTTTTGATAACATTTCTAAATTAATTGAATCATTTTGCATTCTATCTAAATAATCTAGTACGATACTGGGATCCCATGTGAAATCATAACGCGGAAATACTGGCTTTAACCTAAAAATCCCTTTAAAGTAACGTTTTAAACTTGAATCATCACTTAAGTTCTTCACTGATATTAAGGATATCGCAGAGCGATGGTTATTCAATGTTCCATATGAAGAACCTTTCTTGAAGCAATTCGAAAGAAACTCTAATAGAAACGACGTATCAAAGTAATAACAATCAATATTTTTTGAATTACAGAATTTCCACCATAATCTAATACTGGACGAATACTGAGATCTGGTATTTTCGGAAATAGAAGCAATCATAACTTCTAAGGCTGATTCTGGCACACCTTTCCTACGGAATCCCTCCCGGATAACACACACGCTGCCAGGGAAAGATGGCGATGCAACGGGTGTGTTGATCTGAAAGGAGAGGATAGCAAGTATTCACTTGGCGGAAATATCAAAATTTCCTTAATACATAACGACTTAAAAAGTGGATACCAAGGCTGTGATACCCAGTTAGGGACGACTACGATCCCTGTCGCTTTATCGGATACGATTTTATTTAAAACCTTTAAAACCAAAGCAAACGGTGGAAATGCATAAAAATAGAACGGACCCCAATTAATCGTAAAGGCGTCGATATCATATGCGTCCGGGTCCCTTTTCCATGACATATATAAATGACACTTTGTGTTAATCCGAGAAGCGAATAGATCGATATCCGGTACTCCAAAATTATCAACAATTTTATTAAATTCTTGGGAACGCAACTCCCATTCCGTGTCGATATTTATTTTTCTTGATTCACTATCGGCCTCCACGTTTAATTTGGACCTAATATATGAAGCAAACACAAATATTTTTCTAGCTTCACACCAGTTCCAAATCATCTTTGTAACCTGATTTAAGTGGGCGTATTGCACCCCCCCCATCCTATTAATGTAAGAGATAGCGGTTGTATTATCTACCCTCAAGAGGATATTACAATCTCTTTCCTTATCCGCAAAAGACTTAAGACCAAGATAGACTGCCAGCAGTTCCAAATAATTTATATGATTGGTTCTTTCAGATGATGACCAAAAACCACCAGTTTTTTCATTTTCACAGGCTGAACCCCAACCTGTGGTTGATGCATCTGTGTACACTTCCATTATATAATTTTGATTCCTAATTGGATTTTCAATAGTCATAATATTGGATTTCCACCAATTAAGATCTTCATATAAATTATCTGTAACTTTCATGAAAGCTTCATAATTATCGTTGTTTTTTAGCAATGCTAGATACTTTGCTCTTTCTAGTAACTTTGTGTGAAGCCAACCATAAACAACTGCTGGGCACGCCGCGTTAAGACAGCCTAGAAAACGCGCAAACTCGCGAATTCTAAGTCTATTCGTATTTATTAATGCCAAAGTTTGCTGTAAAATTCTTTGTCTTTTTGCTAGTGGTAATTGCAACGTCATCGTATCGGAATTCAGTATAAATCCTAGAAATTTACAAGACATTTGGGGCGTCAAGTTACTTTTTTCGTAATTAATTACGAAACCCAACTGTGTTAAACATTTAATTGTAGTTTTAGCGTTTTCTAGACAGTCTTTAGCTGAATTTCCTAAACACAAGATATCATCTAAATATCTAACTGACACAAGACCCTGAGATCTCAAGTAAGCCGCAACCGGTTGTAATATTTTTGTAAATATACACGGCGCCGAACACAAACCTTGGGGAAGGGCAATAAATTCAAATAAATCGTTTTCCACGTAGAAACGCAAAAACTTCATGTGTTTTTCGTGTATAGGTAGCAAAAAGTATGCATCCTTAAGGTCTAAATTGATCATATGACAGCCTTTAGTCATAAGTTTAATGGCTGTTCGGACGTCCTCCATCTTAAAATGTTCCGTGTAAATATACTTATTAAGTTTTTTTAAATTTAAAATGAAACGCTTACTGCCATCGCTCTTTGGAACTAAAAAAATATCGGAAATAAATTGCCCTTCCTTCGGTTTACAACGTCTGATGGCTTTATTTTTAATAAATGATAAATTTCTTTTTTAATTTCAATTAATTCAACTGGACTAAAAGAGCGTCGAGGAATATCCTCGGGTCTTTGATTAGGTTTTGCAACAAATGGAATCTCATATGCTGAAACAGTTTTTAAGATAAATTCATCATCAGTTATCGCTCGCCATTGTTTAAGAAAAAACTTTAACCGACCGGAGTGTACCTTAGGCTGCGCCGCTACGTCTGACGACTGGTCGCGGAGCTGGAGCCCTGTGCCGGAGGCGGCGGGCGGCGCGCTGGTGCTGGCGGCGGATACGGCGCTGCAGCCCGGCGGCGCGGCGGCTGTGCTGTAGCCGCTCGCCAACGGTTCGGGTATTGATACGGGTATGGGTATGGCTGAGCTGTTGTTGCTAGCCTCGGCCCACCGCCTCGGTAATAGCGATACGTCTGACCGCCCCGTTGCTGCCTGGCTCCTCGGGACGATGGGCCTTTCCCGTTTAAATTTGGATTATTAGAAGCCGAAGGTTGCATTAATTGTCCGGTTTTCTTTAGGCCACGTGAATCTTTCACAAGATCTCCTAATTTTTCTCCGAATAAAAAAGTATCTCTTTTCCTACTTTTTAAGGAATCCGTGAAAGACTTGTCTATTAAAGGCATAATCACAGAGCGGCGAGTATCAGTCTCGGCAAAGTGTGAATCTGATAGCAGCATACCAGCGTCATTCAAGGTTCGTATAATATCAGGGATATCAGGAGTCTTTTTTAAGAGGCCTGTCAATGCTTTTCCCAACGCGGAAATAGCTTTGCCGAGCTGATCTTGCTTGGTTAGCAACCTTTTATCTCTCTGCTTGCATACATCGGCCAACATGGCCGCAATCTCCGGGTTTAGAGCGGGACTCTTGGCCAATGGGACATTTTCAGGAAAGGGATACTTTTTGATGAGTTCCTCTTTTGTTTCTTTTTTAAGGCCCTCTAGTAATATTTTTTGAAACCTTGTCGCTAAATCTGCTTGCAGGCTTTCGCCAAATTCAACGGGATCTTGATCTACATCCCCTAATTCACGTAAAAGATTGGGATCAAAGTCATCGACCAGAGCACTGTCAATAATTTCTTCACCCGTACTGGAGCGGGGGCTTAAACCAGCCGTTGTGTCAGTCATTACACTATACTCTTCGAAAAGATTATTCCGCATCATGTTTTCGGCATTGTCCATTGTCTCGCCAGCCATAGGCAGCGGAGGGCTAACAGCATATACATCCTCATTATATTCGAGACGTTCTGTAATTGGAAATTAAATAATATACTCGTAAAATATTTTTTAGGGTAGTTCTAGATTAATTAAACTAGAAATTGATGGTTGTTTCCCGATTGCAATATGCCGATATATATGCAGATAACTTTCTTTTTGTTTTGTTTATGTATATACATCTATTTCAGTTATCGCCATATGGCTTAACTATAAATATCGCCCAATGAATGCAAGGGGCGCTCTAAATAATTAGCAAATGTTTATCCGAAGAATACAACGGATTAGAAAATATTGACTATTTTCATTTTAAAATGTCGCCCAATGAATGCAAGGGACGTTTCGAATATTTATCAAATTTTATATCCGAAGAATACGACGGTTAGAAAATAATGACTACAATGACAGTTTTGTTTAACCATAAAAAATCACCCGATGAATGCAAGGGGCGTTTCAAATATTTAGCATATATATATTTTAATATTTTAATCCGAAGAATACGACGGATAAGTAAAATAAAATAGCATTTCGGAAGAATTGCAACATAAACAAAAAGATATTAGGAGAAAATAAATGGTTAAGTACCTTCATTTTGTACATCATTTTCATTGGAGGGTAGCGGTAGCTCCTGTGGCTCGGCATTCCGTTGCCTTTTTGCTAAAATTTTTTGCTCATACATTTCAATCTTTCTTCGCCACCTTTCTTCACGAGATTCTTTATTGCTAGTATCATCGTGTGTCCGTTTAGACATGACGACTTAATTATGACTTAAAATATACTTAGTTAACTTGTGCGAACGCCGCGCGCGCACGGACAAGAATGATAGCTGGCTGTCAGTTGCCAGACTTGGTTGGTGACAGTGGGTGGTTGAGAGAGAGAACGCGCTTGTTTTTCTCTTTCTAACTCTAAAAACTTGTGCGGTTGGTTTGCGGCGTAGCAGGGCTACTACTACATAGTCAAGAATTAAATCTCGAAGGCGAAGACAGGATAATTATTAAACTATGCTGCGAGTGAGTATAATGATTCTACGCTTCAGGAATGAATGAATCAATAGGTACACAGCTGACATGAGTCAGTTTGTGGATGACGGATGTAATAGGAAGTTCGTAACATAGGTAATATAATATCCTTATAAAGTGACATGACATGAGTTATGACATGAGGCTAATAAAGAGAACTCGACTTATAATTTTCAGCGCACACTGATGTTGATGGTTGACGCCGTCGCCTGAAAATTATACGCTTTGACGACCCGACCATGGACCTAAGAGATACACAGACACCACATCGTTAGAATAAAACTGAGCTTTCATATAGAACTCATATTCACTTGGGGTTGAAAAACTTGACAGCTCAGCCCTCGAGTTGTAAATGTGTGCCTTGCCTGTGCGTATCGCGCGTAAATAAGAGGATGTCGGCGTGCTACTAAATGAGTTTTATTCTATCGATGACACTAACTTTATGCAAGAAAACAGCAAGTAGCTTCCCGTAACCCGTACGTAACGTTGTTAATAAACCAAATTATTCATTAATAATAAATACTCTCCGGCGACCTTTTTTGTTTAACCTCTTAATACTTTGTCAGATGCTTTTAAAAATGAAAAGAAAGGGAAACAAGTAAGAAAGTAAATAAAATTAAGCAAATGATGAATAGACGAGTAAATTAAAAGTTATGCTTGAAAATGTAATATTTGCCGTGTGATATAGGTAATACTTATAGTTAATTATTGGCGAGACACGGAAAGTAAGGGATTGACCGAGGCGGTGGTTGCCGGGGCGAGCCCGGCACGCAGCGGCGTGTAGTGTAGGGCGAGGTATCCGGGGCCAGTGGGCCGGTTTTTCCCTAGGAGTAAAATGCAGCAGGCCGCGGACGCAGCGGTTAGAAAATTGGATACCTTACTTCTTCAATTAACAAACAAAATGCGACCTTTTCTGAGCATGTTTGAGATAAAAATGTTAGTACATATATTATGCTTATTCGAACTAAAAAGCTGAAGATAGCTTCTCTTGTGCGAATCACGAGTATTTATTGAACGAGAGACCGCAGCGAGCGAAGTTCTGTATGTATGTATGTATGTATGTTTGGCGATAACTCGAGTAACGTTGAACGGATCGTCGTGTGGCAGGTGGTTAGATAAGATAAATTGTTTTTTAAGTTTGAATATGACCCAAATTGGTCAAGGGGTTGCCGAGATATAGTGATTACGAGTTCAAGTTCAGGACGATCCACTAGTATTATGACATGAGGCTAATAAAGAGAACTCGACTTATAATTTTCAGCGCACACTGATGTTGATGGTTGACGCCGTCGCCTGAAAATTATACGCTTTGACGACCCGACCATGGACCTAAGAGATACACAGACACCACATCGTTAGAATAAAACTGAGCTTTCATATAGAACTCATATTCACTTGGGGTTGAAAAACTTGACAGCTCAGCCCTCGAGTTGTAAATGTGTGCCTTGCCTGTGCGTATCGCGCGTAAATAAGAGGATGTCGGCGTGCTACTAAATGAGTTTTATTCTATCGATGACACCGTATATTTCATAGGATAATAGGTAATAAACTGGTACACAGTGCTCTGTGTAAAATTTGTAAAATACTGTGTGTAAGTAAAGGAGTATCCGCAAAGTTAGTATTTCAGTCAGTGCGTTCAGTATTCCGTAGGTTAGGTTAGGTTAGTATTTTTTCCGACGTGTTATTACTACCCTATTTCATAGGTCCATGGGCACAACTGGAAAAAATCCTTTATAAATATGCACAAGCAGATGTATCATGTACGGCTGTATGCTAATATCAGTCTAATCAGTTGTGATTGCTTTCAACTTGTGAAAGTCGACGACCCAAGGCTAACGCATATTACTAGGTAAGTACTTACTTCTTATTGATAAAAAAATTAAGTATTTTCGAAATATATACAGCCCTGCTCACTGGGGACCTTGGTCACGTTTTCTGACCAAAAATAAATAACATCTCTAATGACATCTCTTTATATGACATCTCTTTCAATTTATAATTTATGTTACACTGTTTGACTATCAGTTTAATATAGTGTGTGGTTTCTAACAATAGCCACTGCTTATCGGCAGACGCTTGAGAGTGATAATAAATTTTGATAAATTTGGTGCAAGTATAGTACTTATAGTATAGTATAGATAGGTACTATATATTTATAGACTCACGATTCCATTAACTTTAAATAAATAAATAAATGTACACATAGACTGCCTCGCCCAAGTATCGAGCGCAAGATCGGCAAGATAGACTACCCGTCTCGTTTTAAAAAAATCAGCTAGAATAAGATAGGTTATTTATCTCGTGGAACTCTTGTTCGCTAGGACTACGGCTTATAACCGCGCATTCTTAGTTCTATATATATATGCCTGTTTATCACTTAAATATGCTAGAGCGATAAAGGGGCAGATAACGAAATTCCGATTTTTGACTCGTACTACACACTACACGCCCGCAGAAGCCAAAACCACATGGGTAAATATTAATTCGTGCTTGATATCCTGCTTTTAAAACAACATAATCGCTAATAATTTAATCAAATTGAAGTACTTAGGTTTAACACAGCAGTCACAGCTATCATTTCTTATAGTAGCATAGACAATAAAATCGATGCTCCATTTGCTCAAATCAATTACCACAGCCCGAGGCATACCGACGTAGTACCCTGATACCCTCGCTAAGTCAAAAACAACCTAAACGGTTCGAATGCTAAAGCTTCATACGTCTATTTGAATGGGCAGCTTTTTGCGCCGGCTACTTACGGTCGTGAATCATTTAGTTGATTTGGTTCTGTTATAGTTATTGGTTATACTGATTATCGACTCAAAACTTGGTTTATCTGATCTATCTTCGCCTAATAGTGTATGGGACTCGCGGTTGCAGTTATAGTGGTAAAATGGTGTGAGGATTCGGTTGGCGGTGGAACCTACCTCCGTGGCGGCAACAATATTCTGAGTGGAAGCGAATTGACCGCTCAGTCGTAGCTCGTATAAGTAGCTACGGCACATATGGCTCATAATTATCCCGTAACTGCGAGTACAGTCACCTGCGATACTATCTACCAGCCTACCGCAAACATTGAAAATTGGCATTGAGGAAAACCTCTTTCTAACTCCAATATGCAAGTGTGACAGAGATAGAGATACAAATCCGCAATCGATCGATTTTCGTTGTATAGGCCCTACTACTATGCAAAAATATGTGACACGCTCTTATAGCTGTACAGAAAAATATTCATAGCCTAGCCCAACGTCTGCGTCAAATTGAACAAAATGTATGAAACTGCCACTATTGTTTCCCGTATTTGTTTAGTCCAATATTAAAAGTTGTATAATTTATGTAAACGTAAGTTTACTTATTCGGTAGCTTTGTATGGATTTAACTACGATATCTGTATGCAATTGGAATTTTCGGTCAGTACATGCGTACCGGGTGCACTGACGTCAAGTGACGTCTAGATGAGTTTCCTATAGTACTGGGTTGTGACATCACTCCATCGACAGGGACCTATGCTACGCATACCTCTTTAATTACGCACTTATTCATCATTTAGGTAGCAATATCGGATTGGAAGAGACTATGATATCGTAGGCAATTGGAATACTTGTCTAGTACACGCGCACCGGTTGCACCCGACGCCTAGCCTCGTTCTGTGAGGTAAGAATGAGTTTTCTAATGCTGCCTGGGTCATGACGTCATGTTGCTGTAGGTGGTATTGAAGCAATGGATTGTAGCTATATGCACAGGTTATACCGGGTGTTGCCTGTAACTGGAGTAATAAATTAAATCGCAGCTCAGGTAGTACTCCTCAAACTTAAAAACTTTTCTTAAACAACTTTTAAAAATGATGAACTCTGCAGGTTTTCACTTTTTCATAAGTACAAACTAAATAGGTAGTATTTTCAATGTGCGTACGTTAACATCAGCCTAATTGGCGTCTTTTGTCATAGTACAAAAAAGACAAAATTCGCAGCAAAGTGTAATAAAAATCAAAACACACGTTATTTTTAAAAGTCGCTGAACATACGTTGTTCAGTTTAACGAGGCCTACCTACGATTAAATGTATTGCTCCTTTTACAAGCAACACCCGGTATAATAATTGTTAGGAACAGATATTTATCTCCTATATAAAAAGCGAATGCGAACCGTTTTTAACAGAGGTACGCGAAAAACATTAGCCGCTCGGCCCCTTCATCCCTGCACAATGCCCTAGCTATAGGATATATGTATAGGATGTCTCCATCTCTGTCAATATGTATGTATTATGAAAATCGAATGAAGTAGCATATGGAAATTGAGAAAAAAAATCTCAATTGAATTAGCTTCAATGCGCTTGAAACAGCTGGTAGAAACAGTTTCTATAAACTTACTCGGTTGTGATGTCATCGATAGGGATCGATAATGCTGCGGTTTAGGAGTTACACAAGAAATGCCTAGGGCATACTTATCTACGTAGGAATATTGTTATATTTAGTTGATTAGTGCGAAACGGAGGTTATCAACAATTATTTGCAGATACTTTTTTATTTATTTTCATACGAACAAAGAAGTTTCTATTGTCCAAGAGTGTAAATTTTGCAGACATAGATATATTGAAATTTGTTTATCTTATTTATATTCTCATAAAGCTCTGCTAAAGTTTTCCAGAAATTCAACCCTGGTGAAAACGGGCTGGAAAAATTTCTTAGATCTTTTTAAGGAAAAGCTGTAAAACTCATGGCCTCGGGCGAAACTCGAACTGGTGATTAGGGTTTACGCCCATTGCTCTACCGACTGACGTTTCTCCTTAAAAATTAAAAATAATTTCGGGGTGGCGAAAATATTTACACAGGCGGAATCGCAAGCGGAGGTTGTAATTCATAGCTATCTACTAAATAAGAAACAAACACAAGGAATTTGCCGGAAATACTATAAAATGAACTAACACGATCTAAATGACAATACCTAGTCGGAATTTCAATTTCCAGTAAGTAAACATTAATGTTATGTAAACACTTCTATGCAATGACAACATCGATTGTTATGAATGCTTAAAATTAACGAATGTACCAGAACGATCGTGCGAAACTCGGAAAACATGAAAAATCAAAAAGAATATATGATTAGGAATGTATGAGTTTTGTTTTAAATAAGATTTTACTCTTACCGCCGGGAAACAGTCTAGCCATATTATAGCAATATAAGCAGATGAAGACAAACACTGAAGCTAAACTGTTTGATCTGCGTTTATGAATAACGCCATTAATCTTTTAGAGCATACCTACATTCTTCAAATGACGCGGAGCTTCTAGAAATCTAGAAACGTTTCGAACTCCAAGTTTGGAGTCCAGAAGGGATAAAAAAAGAGTTGAAAGTTTTAGCGGTTTCTACGTAAACGAAATCGGAGGCTAGTATATCTACTTATTCAAGAATTGTTCTTATTAGATATCAATTTTAAACATATTTTTATTTATTTATTTTCGGGGTCGAAACTCTTGGTCCATGGGGTCCCAGCGCACGCAAATTTTTCGTAGAAATCGCGAAACGTCTGGTTGATGTTACTGGTGACCGAAGAGCTGGTGGCTTCCCCGCACAACGTATCAGCATTGCGATACAACGAGGAAATGCCGCCAGCATCCTAGGTACAATGCCTCAAGGACCTACTTTAGATTTAAGGTAGGTAGAGGTAGGTAGTTAGGTAAGTTACACTTACTGTATATATTTCGAGAATAAATGATATGATATATCAATTTGTATATTTTAGATTTGTCGGCTCATTCGATATGACGATTGAACGTATTGAACTCTAGCTTGTTTGTAAACATTAACATGCAGCTAATGGCATAGGTGCTTTAGTGCTAAGAACCCATCCTATTATTAAACCGTGCATAATTCTAGGTATTTCCGCTGCGTCACCCAAGCAAAGAAGAATGCACCGTACCTATGAGAAAATCAAAAAGATTACCTATAAACGCAGAAAGATAACATTGTCTCAATAAACAGATGACTGACGATTAGGAAGTTCACCGAAAACTACGAAACGGCATATATTACTTATATCATATGATAGATAAAAACGTCTATTTGGATGCTGCATAGCTCTTAAGTCTTATTCTACTTAGCGTTATCCCGGCCTTTGCGAGTCCGCTTTCCTACTTGCTCTTCTCCACTATCCTACCACGGTCGATCCCCAGTGTCTATTTTTTGTGAGCTTTTTACGCTCTGTGTGGTTACCATGGGTTGTATTCGATTGTGATTGTGTTTGCGGCTGCTCTCAAAACTTGACATGTAAAAATAATTTCAAGAACTCCCAAATAATTTTTTTAGGATACAGGATACCTACGATAATACCCATACAAACTGATGATAATAATTCATTACTCCCTTTCAATCTCTCTCTCTCTCGTTTGTAGTATGGTAAAGTATCCTCATGACGGGGACGGACGTGACTATGGTCACGCTTAGTATGGGTTTTAGTAACTGATGTTAGGTACTCTGTCTGTCCAGCGCGTAGGTATAGCTGGGCCACCCTATCATTCTCTTGCCCAACGTTCACTTCCCTACTACTCAACAATAAATTAGTGGTCCGCCCCGAACGTGGCAACCCCTTGACAGATTTGTCTCATATTCTAACTTAAGAGCTGGCAGGCAGTTTTGGTTTTTTTGGCAGGTGGCCAATTTTCACGACACTCCGACCAACGATACTTGAGTTAAGGATGACTCACACTAGAACGGGACGGGACGGGACGGGAAAATCTGTCAATTTCTATAGAAAGCGTCACGTGACATCCGAGGGCTCCGAGCTATCACGCGATTCTTTGTATAGAAATTGACAGATTTTACCGTCCCCTCCGTCCCGTCCCGTCCCGTCCCGTGCTAGTGTGTCTCATCCTTTATTGTCGAACTATATACATACATACGACGGATTGTCCAAATAGACTGAGAGTCTGGGAGAATTCACTCTCTTCGGTCGCTCATATACGAACATATACAGTAGAACCAACCACATTAACGTCGCATCTAAATCAATGATCCAGAAATAGTTGTTTGTTTACGACCATCGCGGAGGCAGTCAAATGCCACACAATGATTGCCACACAATTGATAAACTGCGTAATTTATAGTCACTTTGTAAGTAGTTTTTCATTGTTACTGGTGTTACAGATGTTTTGCACGTAACTAATGTGAATTATTTATCTTTTGTATTATAAATATATAAATCCTTATTATCGCAACGTGCAATTTATGTCATTGGAAATTTGTGACTTGAGTTGTGTTGTCACTTGTCAATGCTGCAAATTCCATAGATACCGCTCGCGTTGCGTTCAGTTTTGTTAAGCCATGTTTACACGTTGCGATCGTGGCCAACAAAATGGGCTTGCCAGAAAATCAGCGCTGTCCTTCGGGATAGCATTATGCTGAGGCGAGTCCATTTCGTGGTAAAAATATTCTGTTTTTTCTTTGTTACTTTAATGTTTTCTTGTATTTCTGATTTTTACCATGAATAAATATGATTTGATTTGATTTGATTTGATTTGAATGAAAATATGATTTGTCTAGGCGTCTCGAGGACAGGGTAGGCCTACTGTGAACATAGATAATTCGATGGTTTCGAGCTGCATCTCTTTCGCTCGCGTAAGTGCGATAGAGAGGGAGATACAAATTGGTTCTTTCGGTTTCGCGGTAACTGGCCAGACATTACATCACATATATCACTGCAGAATATTATTAATGTTTAGAAGTCTGGCTCGTTTCTATTTTTTTCCCATAACACTGTCATGTCAGTCATAAATGTCGTTATAATAGTATCTTTGTGGGGAATCAGTGTTTGTTAATATGAATAGAAAATAGATTATAAAAAAATCTGTTCTTTAAAGATTCGGAAACTTACATGAAGCCATGAAGTCAACATATACGTATAAATAGATACTATCACTAAAAAATACGATTAAAAACTACGAAGTGAATTCCTTAACAAACACTGCCTAGTCACGTTAAAAATTGCATCCCGTATATGTTGTAACTTGCGGAAATGTCATTTAGCTGACTTTCAAAAATGAAAGAAGCGTCCGGCAAAAAAAGCAAAATGTCATATTAATCTGTAAACATTCGAGTTACATACGTCCTTTTGATATTAGGAGTTATTGTTGAATCACGCCAATCGTTGGGTCAAGAGGAGTCAACTGCTTCCTTGTTTGGCACTCCGGCAGCATTCACTGACAACGAATACTAAAGATGCGCGAAGGAAGTTTTGCTTCTCTGTGACTGATATTCCAATTCCTAAAAAAACAGTGAATATGAACGTGATATTATCACGGCACTCACTTGCATCATGGTGAGTAATCTACGTCGATCACTTTTTCTCACTCACACCTCGCACTTGGTATGTTGCGGTGGCAGTAACTACGAGTAGTGCCGACTTAACCCGAGCAACGACGAGCGTTGTACCCCTTTTGAAGATTGAACTTGAACGAAGGAACAACCACCGTGATTTTGTAACATCGCTTTCATTCACGGTGATATTAGACGGCGAGTCACTGTGATTTTTTCATCGTGTGTGATTTATCACTTTATAAGGCACCTCTAATATGTGCTGCATAATCATAGATTTATTTACACTTTTACAATTTTCACACATTAATGTCGTCATTCATAAACGATCATCAAAGCTCCGTTACTTAACTAATTTGTCGTTATCTGTCAGTTTGACATTTGCGTTTTCTAAAAGGGGACAAAACACATTTTAACTAATATGGGTCTGTTAAGTTTTTATTAAGCCCCTCATTCACGGCAGTCCGCCGGCACCTCCGGCACGTAATATAGCATCGTGAATGTCGTTGCCGGATGCGTGCCGTACGGCAACATCCTGCTAGCTCCGCCCACCTCCTTGCAGTCCGAATTGCACTAAATTACAGTAATAAACAATTGAGAAATGCGGCAATGCATAAAATATTAATAATTCATTATTAAAAATGACATAAGAGATGGCGGCATTTTTTTAATTCGAGTACAGTGTATGCGCTACAACGCAGCGCTGCGCATCTTTCAACGAATAAGTGCGAATTGGACTGGCTGGGCCACTTGCACACCGTGTGTCCGCTACATCCAGCCATGCCGGAGCGCCGGCGGACTGCCGTGAATGAGGGGCTTTAACAGATTGTCAAAGGTAGGGTAGGGTCCATGAGACTCATAATAGAAATATATAATATAGATACGTCTTTTTTGGGCCTTTGCTGCGAATTACGCTCCTGACGAATAACTTCATAACGGATAGAAACATGACAAGCGAATACCTAAAATTCTTAACATTATAAAAACATTTTTGAGGTCACGGTGATTATAAGATAACATTTTGGGTACCTTTTGCCATTTTAAATGAACATTGCATGCAAGGTGAACATCTTCCGAACGATATCAACTTCCTTGTTTGTTTTGACGTCATTGCAAAAATATTGAGTAAGTACCTAATTTTTAAAAGGATTAAGAGATGATGGGTAGGTACAGTCACCTGCAAATCTTGCAATAGTAGCTTCCGCTGTGAAAGTCGCAAAAATATCTGACACTATCTTATTTGTACTGTCATAAGAGCGTGCATAATGATATATTGCACAAATTACATATCTCGAAATAACATATTGAATGCAGCAAATTCTGATCTCTTATCTAGACCACACAACAAAAAAAAACACTGACAAAAAGTACCGTGTTTTTTGTGATACTTACTAATAAACCAATTTAATTGACCGCGTTGAACAAGCTCTCCTTAGTACAAAATTAATCATAGGAGTAAAGCTTACAGTCATATCTGTTTGATCTTCCTCGATAGTTTGCGTGCTTACCATTTGTTAACATTCGATTCTTGTTAACTTTTCTAACGCATCATAAAAATTTATAATTGATAAAACTAGGAAGCAATATGTTTTTAAGATGTTGCGTTTTTCTAAATGGGTAAAAAAAAATATAAAAAATATTTTCGTAATATATACAGTAAGTGTAACTCTAGGTAAGTTACACTTACTGTATATATTATGAAAATAAATGTTTTATGGCTTTTTTAGACCTACCTCTACCTACCTAATCTGAAATATAGGTCCTTGAGGCATGTACCTAGGATGCTGGCGGCATTTCCTCGTTGTATCGCAATGCTGATACGTTGTGCGAGGAAACCACCAGCTCTTCGGTCACCAGTAACATCAACCAGACGTTTCGCGATTTCTAAATGAGATATCCTGTACTTAGTGATGTCTGAAGTAACGTACCTATTGAACAACCTCCAATGTTTCTGCGTCTTCCCCTATTTACAAATAGTTTTCTGGTCATATCAAGGATCAATTCAAAAAGGTCATATTCTGGATATCTTCTTGACCGATATATTTACTAGTTACGAGTACCTATTTCAACAATACAATAACAATTTTACATGCATTCCTAACGTGTGATTTTCCCGTTGCAAATTTTTCATCTGCATTTTCAAGTCTTAGAGGTAAACTTCGATGCAGACTAGGTCCCTTATCTAACTTATACAAAACATGATATAACGTTTATCGTTTATGTATGTATTGATGCCTATTCGGAAGTAATTTTTTAAATAAATGGTTTATAAGTAAATTACTCTTCTTCTTCCTAATTTTTTCGCGGTTTTTATGCCACGGCTCAGGGAAACTGGGGTCCGCTTTGGCAACTAATCCCAAGATTCGGCGAAGGCGTTAGTTTTACGAACGCGACTGCCATCTGATCTTCCAAATCAGTGGGTAAACTAGTCCCTATCCTCACGTTTTCCTTCACCGAAAAGCGATCGGTAAATATAAAATTATATTTAGTACCTCCATAAGTTCCGGAAAACTCAATGGTACGAGCCAGGAAGGAGGAGGAGTGGAGCCAGGGTTTGAACCCGCGACCTTCAGATTGAAAGTCTTTATATTAACCGCTGGGCCATCAACAAGTAAATTAGTATAGTTAGGTGCCTACACTACATAAACAAATCATAAGTTATAGTTTGTTGAAGAATACAGATTTAGATTTTATGATTTAACCCATTAACCGCCAAAGTGGCGAGTGGCGTCTCGACGCATTTAAAAACACGTGGTGTGGGCGAAAAACCGAATATAAAATGCATCTTAAACCTTGACAAAGACTGAGATGAGTTCATCGAATTATCGAGCGACGAAATAAACATGTTTACTTTTGAGACAAATAAAATGATTGAACGTGTCAAGCGGTTATATTAAGACTAACGATTTATTTCAGAGGTGGCTGAAATATTGTTGGTTTTGGCAGTCGTAAATACAAGCTGATTACGTTTTATATGACGGTTTTTGCACTCTTGCCAAATTATTTTTGATACAAGAAACATATATTGGACCAAACGTAGGTCGATCGAGTCGTAACTATGCAGTGGAACGAGATAGTAATATCGCTTACTCGGTCTAAGAGCGTTTTATAACACTTGCGATTTGTATGGAGGCGGACACTCCGCGAGTTCACCGCGTTCAAGTTTTGTATAGAAATCGCAATTTAGTATAAGGCCCTTACGTATACCTAGCGGCATCCCTTGGACTAGTTGGACATAACAGCAGAAGGCCTAGTATAAAAGTTGTACGACATTAACTCCTCGACCGCGTTAGCGTATCGAGGGGTCAAAATATGAAAGTTGCCGGATGATTAAATAAACGGCAAACATAATTTGAACTCCCGATACGCTAACGCGGTCTTGGAGTTAGTGTCGTACAATTTTTATACTAGGCCTTCAGGTCTATGGAACTCTCCGCGCAAAGTAGAATCGATTGTCTTTGTCTTGTTTCTGTAACGACACAATATTATCCACGGCCTGCTCACACAACCCACTCGCGCCCGCGCGCACGCCACCAATATTATACATATAATATTTCTAATCGTAGGCAACTCTAGCGTTGTGCGGGGGAGAGGGGGCGCGCGTCAATTGTTTTTGCGTAATGCAATCGATTTGGTTTGTATTCGATTTTTCTATGAGAGATAAATATTATAGGTGATCTGTTATAATAGATCGAATTGTACAGATTACTGCCGTAGAACACATACCGTTCTGTGATAGGGAATAGGAATCCATTTTTACTTACCCCAACGCAACCTATAGCATACTACATATTATTTTATTAAAACTTTATTGCTCAAAAGCACAAATAGTAGCCTTGCTGTAGGTCATTTTCAGCTAATCGATGTGTTATACACAGGGAGGAGCAGGAGCTCGTATTTGAAGTTTTTATTTTATTGACAAGTATTATAACCAGATATTAAACGACGATAATATAGTGTTTCGTTGACCTTTCAAAAATAAGGGTGAAGCCTTATATTGAGAGGTCAAACGATTTTTAAATGAACCCTTTGCTACCTATATGTGATTAGTAATGCTATCAACTACAAATGATCGAAGCTGTCACGCACACTTCCGTGACACCCCGCCTAAGGCTCAATTCGACTTAGTTTAATGATAGTGTAGTATATCCCTAATTAACACTTTAACAGTAACTTCGCGTAAATAAGCATTTGTAAATAATTTCGTTTTAAGATATGGCATTCCAAGCGACATTATAACGGATCAAGGTACCGAATTTATGTCTAGTGTATTTAGCGATATTTGTAAATTATTAGGTATTAATAAGCTACACTCGACTGCTTATCACCACGAAACCATAGGAGCGCTTGAAAACACGCACAAAAACCTAGGTGCATATCTTAGGATTCAATGTAGTAACAACCGCACCGATTGGAGCAGCTGGTTAAGTTACTGGTGTTTCTCGTATAACACCACCGTGCATACCGAGACACAATATACGCCATTCGAATTAGTTTTCGGCAAACACTGTCGTTTGCCCAATAATTTAATTTCTTCTGTCGATCCTCTCTATAATTATGATAGTTACCCTAAGGAATTTAAGTATAGGTTACAAAGAGCTCAATCAGAAGCTAGAAATAATTTAATGTCTAGTAAATTTAGTAGAAAAATAATATATGATAAGAAAATGAATTCTGTTCAATATAAACCAGGAGACTTAGTACTTTTGAAAAATCAAGTAGGCAATAAGTTAGATTCTATTTATAATGGACCTTATGAGGTTATAGAAGATATGTCACCTAATGTTAAGATATTAAAAAATAATCAGATATATATAACTCATAAGAATAATACTAAGTTGTATTCGCAATAAAAATAAGTTAATTTTATTTTAAAATAAATAAGTAAAAAAAAATGTAAATTCAAATACGTATGTCACATTTTTTTTTCTTCCTTTGTGGGGGTGAAGAGTAACTTTACGGGGAGATGTAGTATATCCCTAATTAACACTTTAACAGTAACTTCGCGTTACTGTCTGCAACATACATCTGACGCACGTAAGTGAATAAAATAGCATGTAAGCAATAATTTACTATAAATAACGTATGTTTAGTTTTACTTGCGCTCTCTCTTGTATTGATTATCGACAATACAACATATCATCCATAATGACCAGTTTTACTTAACCTCCACTCGACCCTCCAACTTCATCATATCTCAATAGCTCATGACATACTCTAAAACCTACAACAAAATAAAACGCTAGTAAATGCTTAAGTAGGTATGCCATTGCTGACTTATTATCTATACAGGGTGTAACAAAAATGCTGGTGATACGTGAGCCTTATTGCAATGTGATAAGGTTCACGGGTCACCAGCATTTTTGTTACACTCTGTATGTATGAACACCGCAGAATCAAAACTACTAAATCTTATTCTTATACATTAGTAATAATTAAGATAATCTTTACAGATTATTTTCATTACACAATTGTAAAGCACGAATAAATGATTTGATCCGTTTTGAATTGTACACTAAGAGATTTTTCTGCTAAAATTAAAACAGGTTAAATATACCTACACGAACGAAGCCGCTGCTATTTAGTCGCCTAATATATACGGTACAAAGTTTGTATCAAAATGCCACCAATTCCTAAAAAGTTAAGTGCTCGCAATAATACTGTTATAACCGTGTCGAATTGTGTCCACAAGTTCCAATTTGCGTATTGAGAGTAATTTCATAATGTAAGACTTGATCGGGTAGTCTCATAGCCATTTGGTCTGCTCCATTTTATGGTTATGGGGGTGACGAACACACCTCGGTGGGAGTTAATGGACAAATACACTTTGAAAGGTTTTAAAATGCACTGTTGTTGTTGCGTGGCATATTGTTAGAAGATTCATGTAAACAATAGCTAAGTACTTTACTTTATTATTATACCAGACTAAGGCAAAAACTGAAGGCATGTTAGGCAGACAGTGTCTTTAATGTATATTGTAGGAAAGTAAAAGTATATATGGGAGCGATTGGAATTAGGTAGGCAGTATTGAACCCTTAAGTATAAGGAGAGACTTTGCCTCCTTATGTACGTTTTATCGCTTGTACAATGGGTTGTGTTCTGAAGAATTGTTTGACATGTGTCATCGTCCACTTTTCCTATCGCACCGCTCTCCATCGACAGACCGCTCATCCGCACACATAGCAACCTAAATGGTCGCGTACTGTGCGGTTTCAGAGGAATTTCCTCCCGCGGACGCTCCGGCTGTGGAATGCAGGGTTTGCAGTATGAGTTGCAGGCGTCCATAGGTACGGTGACCGCTTTCCATCAGACGAGCCGTATGCTTGTTTGCTACCGACGTGGTATTTAGAAAAAGGTACAAAAACTGGCATAGGTATTGCATTTCCGCAGACTTGTCATTTCCTTATTCGTCAAACATAGGGGATGTTGTGAGTGCCCCTGTATGTCAATGTACCTAAGTATTACATGATCTTCAAAAGTAAGTACTTAGGTGTCTACTATTTAAATAATTTAGGTACACAAACATTCAAAAGTGCATGGGCAATTTATGAATGAATTCATTCATAAACTGCCGTACTAGTAGATAGTACCATTAGTACCTACACATTGATCAATTGGGATATGAATGGCATGCGTTTTGAACCTCCTCCTCCTCCTCTTTAATTTACGATTTAAATAGTGATATTACTGAAAATTTATGGTAATCTGTGAAATGGTAAGGGTCTTCTTACCATTTCACAGATATTTATTTTAATTCACAATACAATTTTGTTAAAAACCTTCACAAACATAGATCTCACTTCGCGATCCATTCCTAAATATAGGAGCCAGGAGTGAGTAGTACTGAAAACATGCACATAAACTTATTTTTGTTTACGTTATCACCAAAGTTCTCACTGTAGTTAAAGATGATTACGGCCATTAACTAGGTATTTAACTTTTAACAGGTTTTATAAAAGCAATTTGAAACATAGGGGAGGTAAGCCTAAAACGGGTAAGCTAAGAGAGATGTGAAATAAAACATACTTAAAAACGTAAATTGGCCAAACACTTTTATTACATAAAACGTCCATCTGATAAAGTATCAAAATATAAAAACAAATGTAATCATTCTCTTCAATAATCTAAGAAAAACAAAAAATCGAATACCCTTCCTAATACCCGTTTTGCCCTTATGGGTGGCCTAAATCGGGTAACGCGTTTGGGCAAAACGGGTAAAGGCTAATTATCCCTTTATTTGCTAATTTAAGCCGTTAAAATGTTTAATCAGTCTCATCTAACAAAATTAAATCTTAAAAAAAAACCAAAACGTCTTTAAAACAGATTAAGAATTAAAAAAATCAAATTACTTATGATTTATTCTTTGCAAGTGTTACAGTATTAACTATCCCTGCCAGAATATGAAGTGCACGCTCCATGAGCCCACATATTGCAATCATCACACCTGTAGAAGTGTCAGAATGCATCTTTCGTGTTGTTTCTTCAGTTTGTCTATCTATTTAAAATACATATATTATTATTCGAGAAGTTTGAGTTCCGGGCTGTCCGTAAATATGGTTTGTACCTACTTTCCATGCTTCTTTTTGGGGCATCCTTTTTTGATGTACCGCATTTGAAATTATAGAACCAAAAAGCATAATAAAAACTTCATCCCAAACACCCAACAACCTAGACAAGTATACCAGGGCAAACCGGGTACATACCCGTTTTACCCCTACCCGTTATGCCCAAAACCATGTTTTAATTTTCAACCGCCATAACCTCACAGCAAAACGCAGAAAGACCACGACTTTTCAATATTTAGAAGCACAATACTCGCATATTCGCACGAAAAAACTTAAGTAAACATATTCCATATAATATTTGAATATTCAGAATTAAAATACTGCATATATTTTTTTGTAGAAATAGCAAAAAACATTTTTTTCGTCTTACCTTGCAAACGCTTGCGCCACAGCGGGGACACGACTGCTTCTGATTGGCCGACAGTCAAGCTACCATACTGCACTCGTACATTCGTACTAATAGCCGTCAAATCCACATAAACAAGCTTACCCGTTTTAGGCGGGCTACCCGTTTTAGGCTTACCTCCCCTACACAAAAATTCTGTTTAATAAACTGTTCATGCTTGTAATAAAGACCTATAAAACCATGAAATATGTAGTTAATAGCCCGATTTTGGAAAGCTAAGCTAGGATCAACAGATATCAAATGGATAATAATTATTAACTACAACGTGTGTATAGGTAACCTGTTAAATTCAAAGCATTGATAAATGTAGAACCTGAATTAGGTACCTATTTACGAGTAAAAAGTATTATAAGCTTGGCAAGGACCTAGGCCTATAACACGAAAATCGAAGGATTGCGGATTTGTACCTCCGTCTCTGTCACACTTCACACTCGCATCTTGGAGTGACAAAGAGGTTTTCCCGTCAATGGCAATTTTCGATGATCGTGGTAGGCGTGCTGTTCGTGCATAATCGCAGAGATACATTCTGTCTTTTTCTTACGCTTCTATTGTCACTCCCGAAAAACGGGAGGAATGTCGTTTTTTTTTATCTATTACGCATTTTGTTTTTCAGACTATAGTTTGCCATTGACACTCTGAACGCCGGGGAACACCAACAGAAAGAGATATCAAGGTAAATCCAGCTGGATTTGGTGGCGTTTAAAAAACTAGCGGATATAATCAAACCCGATAACATTCCACAATGGCTGAAGACTCGCCTCTTTTGCTGGCCATATCTTTTGCTGGGCAATCCGTCAGATCCCCATAGCGAGTTTGTCCACCGGGCGTCCGCAAGACAATTTTCCTATAAGTATGTACATCTATTGGCAGATCTGGCGGATTCTTCTTCATCATCGCTACACTTTTGGCAGAGTGGTCGTGGCCATTATGCAGGTTTTTGAGTGACCCGCTTCACAACACGCCCCCATTCCTCCCGCAGGGCAGCTTTACGAGTGGCACCGCCTGCCCCGGAGGCAGTACGGCGCCGGTTGCTAATTGGGTCCTATGACGAACGTACTATGTCTGTTTCTTCTGTCATAATCATAATGGCTTTCTTGGAAAGAGTAGTGCAGCGGTTTCCAATTGCCTTCTGCACCACACTTTTTAGAGATGATTTAGGTTCCAAGGCCGGTGATGCCTCTTCCAGTTGATTTCCTGAACCAGGTTTATGGTTGTCCCGCCATTTAGGGTGGGGAGGTAGGGCCAGGTGAAGTTGACAATGGGGCAAGCTAGATGTTGTATGCTGTTCTCCCCTTACTCTCCTGTTCTCCCCTTACTCCCTGGCGGATATGCGGCATTTAATCGATGTGGCCTGCCCACCATGACATACGGTGCCGAGAATGGACGCTCACTAAGGAGGCCGTGCGTCAGATAAGAGTAGCACAAAGAGCCCTGGTGCGCGCCATGCTCGGCATCAAGCTTCTAGACCGTGTGAGGAATGTTGAGATCCGACGACCTCGCCCAAAGGTGCAGGACGTTGGATATTTAATAACCAAACTAAAGTGAAGTTGGCCGGGGCACGTTGCCTGGTAGAGTGATGGTAGGTGGACCAAAATGTTAACGGATTGGTGGCCACTTTCGGATGGAAGAAGCGCTTGCCGTCCGTCGTCGGTTCTATGGATGGACGATATTCTTCTGACACTTCTGGATCAGTGGCGTACAAGAAGAGAGACCTATGCTCAGCAGTGGACTATAAACGGCTGAAATGATGATGATGAACGCCGGGAACGTTTGCGGGTTTAACTCAAAAAACTAGTTCTTCACCCTATCTATGAGATTTAAAAAAATAATAAGATTGATAGGGAAAAATTATGCTAGCGCCATATGTGCAAAAATCAACCACCCAAACCCGTTAATAGTACAAGAGGCCATGAGCATCGCATTGAAAAAAAAGGACTTACCGAAGACCGTATGAACTTTGTCATAACGTGCCACGATCCTCATCGAGAGAACGAATGATTTGATGATGATGACTACTTTTGAACCTGTATGTATACTAGAGGCCTAAGTACTACGAACCACTTCTTTGTTTTGTTAGTCTATTCACCTCTCTATTACTGCATATTTTAGTGATAAAGAGGAGATAAAGATAAATTGACGAACGAAATGGCACAAATATGGCACAAAGTTAGCTTTGTTTGTAGGTACATATATAAATAAAAGAGATGTAAAGCGAATATTTGGCCGTCCGTTATATTTATTTATTATTTATTTCAAAAATAGTTTACAGCATAACAGTCAAAACCAAAGCACTGCAACTATGAAATAAAAAAGCAAAACATATAATTCATACAAAAAACACAAATAAAACCATAACATATTAAACTTAACACTACTTATAATTAATACGTAGGTACGTACAGTCAACCAATTGCAACCCTAGGCCACTCTAGAACCATGTCAAAATGACAAGTCGTAAGAGATTTCTTACAATATAATTTAAAGCGTCACTATGACACAGTCTTACTCGTACAGTGGCCTAGGGTTCCTATTGGTCGACTGTACAGTGTACATACATACAACTCTAACATAGGTAGGTAGGTACAAATCATTATGTCAAGTGGTAAACATTGCATTGAATACCTAAGTAGTATGTAGTTAAAATTTTACGATGATTAAATACGATTAAACATTAAATTAGGTCCGACATTACAAGGTCAACATAAGCCTCTTATTAAGCACTAATGGAATGGATTAGAATATTCTACGAGACTAAACGTACTATAATCATGGTATTCATAGTAGCTATGTTTCAATATATTGGTAAGGTCCTGACTCCTGACAGGGTCTTCCTGTAACTAAGACAACTATCTCGAATCGACAAAATATTGTCTGACAAGCAAACGAACGCAGTAAAAGTAGATCAAGAAAACTATATCCTTCCCATTATTCAGGGTAGTGTATTACTTGTGTAAAAAAAATACAGTACATACGTATCACGGTCTCTAACCTACTGTTATTGCGTTCTTTTGCTATAAGCTGTCGATTTAAAAAGTCGCAAGAAACTAGCTATGATGCCACAGGCAGACATATAAATGTAAACGTAAAGTTATTACAACACCTAGTTTTTTTCTCGGGAAGTTTAAAATGTCTATTTTATTAGGGCGAGATAATTTCCTGGTATTACAAAAAAAACACCTGCAAAAATACGCATAATTATGGTTTGTAAAACATCGATCATCGCAATTATGATTATGATAGGACAGACATACGTAATCGAAAATAAGCAAATCTGATTACTAGTAGTCACATTTTAAAATCTTGATTTGTTATGGTTATGACCAGGATCGTGGTTTTTTGGTTATAAGATGTTTTATTTACAAAACCTGTTGAAATTTCAAAATTAGAACCGGCATCAAGACTAGAGTCAAACCACGTTATCTTTTTTCAGCAAATGAACTGCCAAACTTGAAAGTGTTATTTTAAATGTCAAAGTTTTATGAAATTATGACGTTTACTTAACACTTTCATACCGGTTTTTTACTAGTTGTGTCAGCGACGGATTATTAATTCAATATTATTACATAATAATATGTAAATATTGCAAATAGCTCTAGATTTGTTTCCGATTTCTTATCTAGAATTTGCGCTTCGTCAATTTATACAAATTCAAAATCATTTATTCGTGATAATAAAATAAAAAATTAACAAATATTAAAATAAAATATGCGAACAGTTTACCACGAAATGGTCTCGCCTCAGCATAATGCTTACCCGAAAGTAAGCGCTGATCTTCCGGCGATACCATATAACGAACAGAATAGAACGTTTTGTCTGGCATCTAATTTGTCTGGCGCCTACTAACTTCGTCATAAACAAGCAGACGGATAGATGGTGTTACCTTAATCGCATAACATACCTGTCATATCAGTTCTGTTTTTGGTAAAAATAACTTATATGTAAATATAAGTTGTTTTTACCAACATTTTGGGTAACCAAAATGTGCGTCAAATTCATTACAATGACTTGTTCGAAACTACAACAAAGATAATATTGCTATCGTCCTTGATATACATTTTACTTAAATATTTTAACAGAGAGAACATTGACCGCGTTTTATATCTGTTTTTAAGACAATGCTTTCCGCCTTGTTTTATAAATATAATAAATAATTATACCACCGACTATACCGTTTGACTTTTAGTAACCGTTTTCTGTATTAAAGCTAAAATTCTTGTAAACACATTTTATGAGCGCACCTGCTAGCAATTTTGTCGATGTCGACCTATCAATAATAAGCTTGACTAATGAATTGGAAACCGGGTTTCTTTTATAAATTATATATCTAATAGTCTAGGCTGAAAGCGAGGCTAAGAACACAATACGTACGGCCTCGTGTCCCAAAAACAGTAACGATAGGATGGTCGCCTTTATCGACATGATATCTTAATAATTACAGTGTATCTCTTTCCATCGCTCGGTGTTGAAGAGTGACGCGTGCATAGTCAGGTGGATACGGAGATCCGTCATACGCCCGCATAACGCTGACACGCGCCTCTAAATATTTGACGATGAACCTTTATTTATTATTTTCATCGCAGTAAATGAAGTAACGTGAGACTACTGAGACTAAGTACCACTGGCAAATTGATTTTTTAATGAAATATCTGTCATGATTACGGACAGTTTATACTCGTATTATAAGTCAGCACAAAATGTAGCGTAAAATCAAAGTCAAAGATATTATGTCTTCAATTTGGGCACACGTAAATACCTACAATGTTTAGATTAAAAAAGTCTCTCGAAAAAGTTAAAGTAACATAGATATGAAACCTGTTTTGTACTTACACCAAATTTTATACGATGCAATATAGTTTAGATGTGTACATACATTGTTTTAAAAAGTGATAATTACATCATTTAGTTCTTCCACAGAAGTCAGATTAGTAACGATTATGAGCGGTTGAGCGCACTTCATTCTCGGTATGATTAGCATGCAGTAACCGATCTATGAGATGAGTAAACGTAAGAGCTATAACATACAAGAACATGAAAAACGAGTCCAGTTATTATAAAAAATGTTCTAGACCATATGAACCAGTTGGTCAAGCAAAACTAGATACCTACCTATAGCCTAAGATCCCAGAGCGAACGTATTGACCTAGAAAATATAAAGACAAAATCATGAAAGACGAAACTGAGATTGCATGATGTGCTGCTTTCTTCATGTTTACACTAGGACTATACTCACAGTTCGTGGATGATCGGTGATTGGTTCAACTTTGAACTTCAAACTTGAGAAGTGTGCATGAGAAAGAAATGAAATGAAAGAGACACACAATGGAATACCAGTTTAGTCTTCGCGGGATTATACATACATACATAAACTAACAAATCTGTATTAGAATTAGGCAAAAAGCTTTGGAAACTTAACAGGAGACGGCTCCGGTCCGAACTATTACAGGGGTGTTTACAGGTCACTATGGGGTAAAAAGTGTGCTGACCAAAATGGGACTCACGGATAACATTGTGTGTAGGATGTGTGGCGAAGAAGATGAGACTATGAAACACGTAGTGTGTGAATGTCACGCTCTCGCCAGACAAATAATGAAGGACTTTGGTGCAGGATACCTGGAGTCAAAGGAACTCAGAGCACTACCGCTGAGCTCCATCATTTGCCACATGGAGATGGTCGAGCAAACTCTTGAGTAGTGCAGTAGGGGGCAATTACACAAAAGATCCCCATGGGTCGAAGTGTATCCGATAGGGCTGTTGAAAGGTTGCGAGCCCATCGCCCACAAGTCCCACAACACGTGTTTTCTATTACACTAATGAGAGGAAAGGGGGTGGTAAAATTGTTAACCCATCACCACACTGGGCACGATTACGTCCTTCTGTTTTCTAAGGGCCTTATCACACTCGGGCGATTTGAAAATGATTTCTGTACGCGGGAACTCGCGAAGTGTTCGCCTCCATACAAAACTCGCACGCAGATCGCAAGTGTGACTTCCTAAGTCTTCTATACGAGTATTATCGCCAATGATTGCACTAGTTCTCTTGTATCCGAAAAAGGTATAATTATTTGTCATCGTCTCTACGATAACTGGTTGACACGAAAACATAATTAATAATTGGCTGTCGATACGATTGATGTTATCTGACACAGTACGAGTAGGTATGTGCAATTTGTTGTTTGGGATTACCCATGGTATCTTGATATTAATCGAACTAATATTATTGAATGTTTCCTCTTGGTTACGTAGAGAAACCGGTTATTTACTGGTTTTTTTGGGCCGTCTAGAGTCAAACCACGTTATCTGTTCCAAGAAAATGAACTGTCAAACTTTAGGTTTAATTTTAAACATCAAACTTCTATGTACGAAATTATGACTTTTATTTAAGACTATCACAGTCTGTGCTATCAAATTCTAAATTTAGCTACTCGTAGACAGTAACTTACTTACACAAATACCAATGAACTATTAGTTAATCAATAATTAGGTATGTCCTTTACTAATAGTGTAAGATTAAATGCATAATAGGAGTACCTATTATGCATAATAGGTACTCCTATTATGCATTTAATCTTCCATTTTAGCGCCAACTAATAAGTTGAAACTAGCAGCACGTGATTCTTCTCTCACTGTATTTCAACCCTCTCAGAGGCAACTGAGGCAAGTAATATCTATAGATGATTACAAGTATCCGTTTCAAACTGAGCCTCTACCTCTACCAAGTCGCCTTTGTTCATTGTTAGCAAACCGCAAGTGCTACTGCGTGGCACCTGCATAAAAAAAATTCGGTCACGTTAAGCGTTTCTTAAATTACGACTCTATATATACCTATGGCAATAAGATTCAATATGAACTAATTTAGAAAACAAAACACTTAGCAAGGTGGTCCCTAGAATTTACCTGAGAGAAATATGGAAATGAATGATGAATGAAAATAAGAAATATAAAATATAATATCTTGTTTCTTAAGGAATAGAGTTGATAGTGGGAAAACAGGTACCTAAGTGTAGTTCCATTTTTTTGCATATTCGGCGCCGGCGCCTCATAGTCAGATAATGCTATTGTTGAATACAGTTGTTTTGTTGTAGGTACGCTAATCCGTAAGGGCTCAGCTCATCAGCTGAAAATATACTAAAATACAAGTGTACGAGATTTAAGGTCAGTTATATTTATTTTCTCATGATTGTGTTTTATTTCTACAGACAGTGTAGTAGGTGTGTTTTCCTTATAAATATCGCATTAGACTTCGAAATGACACATAAAAAATGTGTAGTATTGTATTGTTCTCTCTTTTATCCTCGAGTAAAATTCAAAATAAGACTGATTTGATAAGTAGTTTCTACGCTGCTGTGGAGTGGAATACACATAAATACATAAACATAACCCTTTCCATAGCTAAATAAAAAGTAGGTAAATAATTAATGTTGAATTAAATTTGCAATTTACAGGCGAGTCCCAGTAGACAGGAAGTATGTAGCCAACCTTCCTTAGAGAGAGGACGACCTCACTGAATACACTATTTAAGATGCGTCCAATCTGCCCGAATTCGCGCAAAACGATCAAAGCAATTCAACGCGCAAAATGATGCGCAGATTAGTGCTGCATTCGTTTAATAAACGATTCTCGTTGGTATATAGGTACCAGCGGTCGGCAACAGGCGCCCCGCGAGCCTCAGGTCAGGAGGCTCGGTAAATTAGTCAAGGGACTATTATATAAGGGACTATTAGTATGTTATAGGTATAGGTATAGGTATACGCGGGCTAGTTTCCGCAACTCGACGTCAAATGATGCGCCTATTTTGCGTGGTGGGTTGCCGGCACTACTCCTGCCAACCCAGCTCTTCCAGGAAGCCTAGCAGACCCTTGATGTTGCCGACGACTTCCGGGAGAGACCTCGGTGTACCGAGGTATTTTGCCCGGTAGTTTGCCACCCCAGTGCATTCGATGATGACGTGGGCGGCTGTTTCTTCTGCCTCCAAGCAGGCCCTGCAGAGTGCGCTGTCTGTAACACGCAAAGTATGCAAGTGTTTGTTGAATAAGGCATGACCTGTTATGGCGCCAGTCAGGAGACGGAGCTGGGGCCTTTTCAGCTGTCTCAGCCTCCGCGACAGCCCGGGGGTGATTGTCGGGAGGGCTAACCTTGTTTGCCTGCAGGTTCCTATGTTAGACCAGTATAGTTGGTGTTTTACCCTGGTGTCTTGTTGGAGAGTGCTCCGCAGCCAGGCGAATGGCAGGGGTATGATCGGTTCTGGTCCTACCACGACCGTCTCCGAACCTTCCCTCGCCAATATGTCTGCTGCATCGTTCCCTCGCGAGTTGCTGTGCCCCTTGATCCATTGTAGAGTTACGTGATTGTTCTTACATACCTCCGACAGGATTGTGTGGCACTCGTGGACTAGTCCCGAGGTTAAAGTGTAGCCTTGTAGGGCCTGTAGTACTGATCGACTGTCAGAGAGTATGCGGATTGGGAAATCCGTTACCTTCCTTGCGACGATTGCGTGTGCTGCCAGTATAATGCCCAAACACTCCGCCTGGAAGACAGTGTTATGTGCACCTAGTGGTGTAGAGATGTGTATATTTAGGTCCTCAGAGAATACTCCTGAGCCAGTGCCCGACCTTGTCTTTGATCCGTCCGTGAAGATTCTCAGCTCCCTTGGGTTGAGGCCTTCCCGGGGGTCTTCATGTAATTGTATCTTGTATTTCTTATCGAATATGTATTGCCTGGGTATCTTATCAGTTGCTGCCTCTATGAGCGGCTCCTTACCTATAGCCTCGTAGAGGATTTCGGTGTGGGGTACCCGAGGCAGTCTCCAGAGGTTCATCTTCTTAAGACGTACCGCCGCGGCCAGTGCCTCCTGTTGTATAAGGAGGTGTAGCGGCGGGAGGCACAGTAGGGCTTCCAGGGCAGCGGTTGGTGTTGTCCGCATGCATCCCGTGGCCGCCATACAGGCCAATCTCTGCAGTCTTTGTAGTTTGGCCTCCACCGTGGACAGCCTGGTTCGTGGCCACCAGACTATCGCACCATAGCTTATTATAGGCCTTATTACCGCCTGGTATAGCCATAGAGTGATTTTCGGGGAAAGTCCCCAGGTCTTACCTACCATTCTACGACACTGCCAGAATGCGATTGTAGCTTTTTCAATTTTGTTGTTAACATGATTGCTCCAATTCAACTTACTGTCAAGTAGTACTCCCAGGTATTTTACTTCAGTTGCTAGTTGGAGTTCTGTATTGAACAGTTTGGGCAGCCGAAAGTTGCCCAGTTGTCGTTTGTTGGTGAACAGTACTAGTTCAGTCTTCCTGGGATTAACTGTAAGCTCGTTTGCGGTGCACCAGCGTTCCACGATGGCTAGTGCAGAGCGGGTGACATCGCATATCGTACCTGTGTGATTGCCGCTCGTAAGTATCACTATATCGTCAGCATAGCCGATCGTGTAATGGTGATTGTTGTTCAGCTTGGTGATCAGGTCATTCACCACTAAGTTCCATAGCAGTGGCGATAGGACTCCCCCCTGCGGGCAACCTTTCGCCACCAGCGCCTGTTGTTTTTCGTCGGTCCCGAGTCTGATAACTCTCTGGCTCAACATGTTATTTATCCAATTAACCATAACTGCACTTACCCCATGCTTTGTCAGTGCTGCAGTTATGCTGGTGAACCTGGTCTTGTCGAAGGCTCCTTCGATGTCTATGAAGGTGCCCAGGCACATAGACCTGCTTTTGATCGCTACTTCAATCTTACTTACAACTGCGTGAAGTGCTGATTCCGTTGATTTGCCGGGGCTGTAGGCATGTTGGTTCGGGTGTAGGGGTACCTCGGTTAACACCTTCTCTCTCAGGTACCTATCGCACATCCTTTCTAGTGTTTTTAACAAGAAGGAGGTCAGGCTGATGGGTCTGAAAGATTTGGGGTCCGAGTAGTCACTTTTACCTGGTTTTGGTATGAAGATAACCTTGACTTCTCTCCAGCGTCTAGGCACATATCTGTGGGCCAGACAGGCGCGCAAGACGTTGTTGAGCCTGAGGGCGAGATCCTCCTGCCCCCACTTCAGTAGCGCTGGGAAGATCCCGTCCAGGCCCGGCGATTTGTACGAGTCAAAGCTGTTTATTGCCCAGTGCGTGCGCTGCGGGGTGATAACCTCGCATGTCTGTTGCCACTCATCCTCCGTAGGAGCGGTATCTACCTCTCTCCAACTTACCGCGTTCAGTATCTCGCAGTCCGGGAAGTGCGTTTGTACCAGAATACTTTCTGCCTCTTCCCTTGAGGTGGAGAGGGTGTCATCGGGTTTACGTATGGATCCTAGGGATATGGTTGAGTTGTTAGAGAGAATCTTCCTTACCCTATTGGCCTGTATAGTGGTCTCAATGTTGGTGCAGAAGCTGCGCCACGAGTTCGTTCTTCTGTACCTGAGACGTTTCTTGTACTTAGACTTGGTGTTTTTATAGCTGTCCCAGTCTAGGTCGCTTCCAGTATTCATCGCTCTGTTAAATTGTCTCCTCATCTTAGTCCTAAGTCTCTCCAGCTCAGGGCCCCACCAGCTGGTGTTCCTGCCGCTTTCGGCTGTGGGAGTAGATAGGGGACATGCATGGTGGTAGCATTCTATGATAGTGTCTGTGAGAATACCTACCTGTTTTTCTATCTCCGCGGTGCCTTTTATTCGGCTTGGACTCTCCATCGCTCCTAAGGCCGAGCTCAGATGTCGGTTGTATTGAGCTCGGTCTGTTTTGCGTGGGTTACGTCTCGGCACCGCCGTATGTGTAATTACCAGGAGGTCGAAACGGATCCATCTGTGGTCTGAGCACGAAAGTTCGTTTGAGACGTGCCAGTTTGAGATGTGTTCCGATGCTTCTGGCGTTGCTAGCGTTAAGTCAATGATCGTTTTGCTACGCTTGTTGACAAATGTCGGTTCTGAACCTGTGTTTAGTATATTAAGGTTAGTTGTAAATAGGTACTCGACTAATTTCTTACCTCTGTCGTTACCCGTTCTCATGCCCCATAGGGCGTGGTGTGCGTTGGAATCGGTGGCCACGATCAGTTCCAGCCCCGCCTCTTCGCAGTGTTTGACCAGCCTTGTCATGTCGTGCGGTGGTGGGTCGTCCGCCTCTGCCATGTAGACTGATGCCACGACCACCTCCTGCAGGCCGGAGTATTGTGCACCACGAATTTTCATGGCGCTCATGTCTCTGGAACAGAAGCTTGTTAATGGTTCTGCCTGTATGTTGTTAGTTGTGTAAATGCAGGCCCGGGGATTATCCGGTCCTGTGTAGACTGTTAGCTTACCTCCTGCGTTGCGGAGTCCGCAGACAGAGCCCTTCCTGACCCACGGCTCCTGGATCAGTACTACGGCTGTACTGTTGACCTCCAACCATTTCCGGACCTGTGCCGTTGCGGTTTCACTGTGGTGGAGGTTTGTCTGAAGGAAGCTACAAGTCGAGGAAGGGGACGCCGCCATCGAGATCAACATCCTCGACCGACATCTTGTCCTCCTCGTCCTCCTTACCGATGGACAGCTTACGCAGCTCTTGTGCGCATGTCCCTTCACCCTCCGGAGGATCGCGAAGAAGTTCATCCTCGTCCCTCTCAGTAGAGGAAGTTGACTGCGCTGGAGCTGGGGTCTTAGGCGCCTCGGCGTCTTCCGACCTTGTAACGTCCATTGGTTCGGTGGGTGTAGCCTCCGTGGGGTCCTGGGAGACGGTAGTAGTTGTGGGCGGTTGCTCCACATATTTGCCTCGTGGTCCTTGAAACTTTACGTACACCGAGCCCAGCATGAATGCGAGCCGGCGCTCGTGTTCCACGAGGCTTTGTACTATCGTCTCCGGTATGCTGACGACAGCGAACGTCTCCGTTCCCTGCACATCTGTACGGTGGACGAGCCAGTGGTTGATCTCTGCCCACGGGTTCTGGTACCGAAGAGTTTTCCCGACTGTTCGGAAGTCTTCCCAGACGCCCGGGAACAGGATCCCACACCGTACCCTCCTGATTATCTCGCTCTGGCTTTTTACGACCACTTTCTCCCCCTTCGCGAGGGTGATTGTGGCCGCATTGTGCCTGAGCCAGGTCAGTGTGGCCTGATCCTCGCACCACAGACGCAGATAACCGTCTGCTAGTGTGGGCTTGCCCCGAAATCTCGGGCCTGAGGACAGGCTGTTGGTGGGCTGCATAGCCTCTTTCATGAGGAGGTCCTGCAGTTTTTGCTGTACCTCCTCTGACTGCTGCTGGCTAAGGTGTCCCGTGGTGTCCACCGTGATGGCCACCAGCAGATCAGCCTTTGCTGCCTCCGCATAACAGGCGCGAGTGGCCTCACCGGTTCTTTGTTTTTTGGTTTCGCCTCTGGGCGAGATAGTCTCGTCCAGCCGGGCCCTCTTGGCAGAAGGTTTGGGCCCGCGGCTACTGCCACTCGCTGTTATAACAGCTACTGGGGTGCCAGCGGCTGATTGTATGGCACCGCTGCTAGGGGCCGCATGCGACTGCGGCGCCAAGGAGGGTTGCGTCTGTGCCGCGTACTTCTCACGAAGTTTCCTGCGCTGCTTCTTGTTGGGCTTGTGTACCTTGGCAGAAACAGGGGGTACGGGGGGATCCGCCCGTTTAACGGTCTTATCCCTACGCGCCTTCCTGCTCGCGCCTTGGATGGTCCATCCAGCCTCCAGCAACGCAGTCGCGTTGTCAGTGCCCAGGTCTACAGTAGGAGGCTGCTCCGGAGCAGGGGATTTCCCCATCGGAACGGCCGCCGTGAGTTGGACCGGTGTTGGGAGCAGTGGCTCTTTACGGCCCGGGGCCTGTGCTGAGCTTGCTGGTAGAGATGGCGCACGCGATGCTTGTACCGCCGATTTCTCAGGGGTCCCGGCACCATGTGCAGCCTTTAGTCTTTGTCTTCGTGGGGGTACTGTCCTAGCAGCGCCACCACGTTGTTTTTTGTGTGGGGGTACTGTCTTAGCAGCGCCGCCACGGTATGTGGTGAGTGGTGGCACCGACGGAGCAGCGCCACCGTGTTGCTTGTGGTATGGCGGTACTGCCGGAGCTGCGCCGCCATTGTGTGAAGTGAGTGTTGGTACTGCCGGGGCAGTACCAGCGTGGTGTGTGGGTAGTGGCGGTACTGCCGAGGCAGCGCCGTCACGATGTGTTGTGGTGATTGTGTTTGAGGTGCTCGGTACAGAGTTCCCTGCGCCGCATCCCTCGTGTGTTGGGGTGATAGATCTTTTAGTATCCATACTTTTAATTGTTTTTATTTTCACCTCTCGAGCTTCCCACCCTCCACGGAGCCCGCACCTTTGGGGATGTCACTTAGGACACCAGGACTACCCAAGAGGTATAGGTGCATCGGGTTGAGACTCATGCGCGACATCGGAAGCTGCAGACGTATGGCTGGGTAGAACGATCTAATTCTACCCAGTGGTTCCATACGCCCTTGCCTCGTCAGCATGGCCGAGCCCCAGGCATCCTCCCAGAGAACGCCCCCCTCCACACCTTGCCTGCGGACCGTACCACCTCGACCGTACGGGACGCGTGTCCACTTCCCTGCAGTGGCTAGTTGCAGGGCAACCGTTTTGACGGCGTTCAACTGCGCAGGACATACGCAGGTAGGTGCGTGTAGTCCACTGAGGTCACCTACACCCTCAGCGGAACCGGGAGGCCCAAACTTACATAGGTAGCAAAGTGGTCGAAACCATATTACTACCTATGTTATTCAGGCTACTCCAGTAGATTTGTCACACCTCGTTCGGGTTCTGAGGTCCTTACGGGTTGTGACGTCGCCGACACACTTGGCTACTGGTGGTCTGGGGTGGTTGGAATGTGCGACGCCCATTGACCACCAGCATTTCCAGGGGGTACGACTCATCCACAGTGGAACGGGTTCGCCCCTGGCCTGCGGCGGCAGGGCCAGAGACGACGGGGACGTGTGTGATCGACTTGGGAGTATAGGGTCCGCAGCTCATCATCGCACACCTGAACTTGCCTACCTACACCCCCCCAACCCCCCTATTAGTATGTTAAATAAATAAATAAATATGCTGTGACAATCTTACACAAATCGACCTAGTCCCACTGTAAGCTCAATAAGACTTATGTTGTGGGTACTAGACGACGATATATACATATAACAGACAGATACATATAAATACTTAAATACATAGAACACATCCATAACTCAGGAACATATATTCGTGATTAAACACACAAATAAATGCTCTGATCAGGATTCGAACCCGGGACCTCGTGCTTCGTAGGCAGGATCACTACCAACTAGGCTAGGCGGCCGTTAAAGTCACTATTAACAAAGTGCAAAGTGGGGCCCGCGTCAATTCTGTTAACTACTATGTGTGGCCCTTGGCTGCTAAAAGGTCGACCCCTACCAAATCCTAAAACATAGACAACAACTGAATAAACTTTTTTTGGATTCTAACAGGTAGAAAAATTAGTAGGCAGATACCTACTGTATATATAGTGTTGGTATTTAACTTTAATAGACGCTTAAGCTAACTAACATGTGTGGGAGAGGCGCATTCGGGCAATCTGGACGCACTTTTAGTCTAAATTGCCTCAACAACTGAATCAGTAACGACAGTAACAAATTTTAATTGCATCGCCTACATGACAATATTGCGTAGGTAACGGTATGCAATAGCAGGAACGAAAGTTTCCAACACCCAAATATTCTGAATTTTATTATATTCCGATTTTCATAATCCCGACCTATTAAAACTCCGATCATCAAAATTTCGACTTACGAAAGCACGAATATTTAAAATTCCGATTAAGATAATACCGAATGTAATAAGTTAATAACTGGTTCGCTATAATGTTATACAGATTTTTTTTAAATCGGTATATTTGCTATTTAGAATTTACAAAAATGTCAAAAAAAAATTAAATCGGCAAATAGTTTTTTAGAGTTTTATGTAGTACCTATACCAATTATCATTACCTATACTATGAAGTAAAGTATGTTATAAATATAATAAATAGCATGGGAAATTTTATTGTAATTTTTGTTATTGTGCAAAAGCCCGTTATCATTTTTTCATAGTCGCCAGGACTCGCCAGTGAACAAAGGTGGAGGTTTAGGGTTTGAATTTTGATAACAACATTTATTGGTATGTTTTATTTCAAATATTGCTTTATCCTACTTCACCCTCTGGGTTTGGAGGCCAGATGGCAGTCGCTTTCGTTAGACAGGCGTCTGTCTAAATTTTAGACTCTAAAATCTTTATTTAACAACGTCTTCTAAGATCGGAAACCAATCAATTGAATGGTATCATTCATATCGACGCGGTTCGTGGAATTTCCCGAAAGCTCGTGTTTACGAAGGCAAACGAAATGAAGGTATTAACAGTGCTAAATTAATTGACGCAACCAATCTTAAAATACCTTCCTACTTCAATTGAACTTTTCAATGCCTCCTATAACATTTATGGACGAATAAGGTCCATATTACACTATGAGCATAGATTATATGCCTCCCTTTTTCAACACGTTGGAGAAAAAGGGAGGCATATACGGGGTGTTTCCTGTAATAGGAGCAATGTAAGACGACGGTAGACGAAAATAAGGTGGGTTTTGATTATTATTACTTACTTACACTTTAAAGTTTGTTAGAAGACGAATGTACTTCGAATTTTGTAATTTTTGAACTATGATATGAGACCTCAGTAGGCTGATGTACAATTGACATACTATTTAGTTTGTATGAAAAAGTGAAACCTACAGAATACATAATTTTTAAAAGTCGTTGAACAAAAGTTGTTAGGTTTGAGGAGCACAACCTACAACTAAATTTATTGCTACTATCACAGGAAACACCCGGTAGTTCTATGATCAAAGATATTTGATAATGTAATATGGGCCTTAGTTAATTTAAATAGCTTAACAAGAGGGACTCCGGTAGTTGGGTCAAAAACTTTCCGATGTTCAGGTTTTTCCTGTTGACTACCCGTAAGTTAAGGGCTAAATGGTGGATTTTCTTATTCAACCCTTACGCACATAACCGGGTGCACTCGAAAATTATAGAAATCGAATGTAGGTACATATACCAAATTAGACGAAATATATAAAACAAAATGAGTTATGATGGTGTCCAAATGTGGGCATGGAATGACTTTTGTTTTAATGCGTGTGGTTGTATAGTCAACCAATTGGAACCCTAGGCCACTGTAGGACTAAGTCATACTGACACTCTAAATCAGTTTGTAAGAAATTTCTTACTGCTTGTCATTTTGACATGGTTCTAGAGTGGCCTAGGGTTCCAATTGGTCGTACCTACATGGAACTGATAAGCGGTGAGGTGAGTAATATCGAGATTATTTATTAAAGGTGGTTATCATACTGATACGGGTTCGAAACTGGATGGTGGTGTTTTTTTTTTTAACTTAGGACGTAATAATTGATGATAAGACTATGTAGAATTATAACATCGGATAAACTTACTGGCCTTACATGTTAAAGAATGTACATATCACTCTTATATAATTATATTATTGTTGTTGTTTTAGATCGTAGTGCACCCCGGATCCTTCCTTTCTATCTTGAGCAACTTTCTAGGTTTTCTTTGCTCCAGCTCAGTCCTACGGCTCGCAACTCCACGCTCCGTTGCCACGTGCGTATAGGGCGTCCACGAGCTCGTTTTCCACCTTGAGGCTTCTACTCAAATGCGATACTGGCGCTGGTCGTTGCTCCTCTCCGAACGAAGGGTATGCCCGGCTCATGTCCACTTCCGCAGCGCTACCTACTTCTTGGGCGATTGGAAACTGTCGGCAAATACTCTACAACCCCGAAAATATATAATTATTAAGACTTAAAAACTTAATCGTAATTATTCACAGCCATCTCCTCATAATCACATAGAGTTGTTAGCATACATGCGTTCTTTTTGCATAAATAAGTACCTAAGCAAATAGTTTAATTTTCCTATTATTCAAATGAGGAATTAACTTAAGGTAATTTAACTACGTAGAAGACAGCTGTGACGTACACAGCTCAAAAAGAGCCTTCTAAATAAATAGATAGTTAGGTATTAAGGTTAGCGGCAGGGCGCGTGGCGTGGCAAAATGTGGGTTACTGAGTTTCCAAATGTAGGCTTGTGTCTAATTATAGTACTAAATTAAGTGTCTAATAAAACTGTTACTTTATAACTTAATAGCAATAAAAATGAAGTTATGATGTATTTCAGTAGTTTTTGTCTAATTATTTTGATGAAACTCTGACTTGCGTTGTATATAATGTATAAATATGCTATGTAAGTACCTATAAATTTTAAATACTACCTACTTTACTAGTACTATACTTGTGAGACTTCTTTAAATACCAATGTCATTTATACCATAGTAAATCTACCCCAATCAATAACGCCTATTAAAACATCATTGCTTCATCGCTTATCGCTTCCAATGATCCAATCAAGCTCAGTCAACTAAAACACGACTGCATGCATACTTGATCTGCAATGGAGAAGACCAACGCATCGTTTTGTCAACCACAGACAAAAAAAAACCTCGCGTCGCGGGTCGCATTCCACGGTTATATGAAATGAAACAAACACCGATACAACTGAGTCATCTTGCTCGGTAGTACTCTCATGGCCGCCGCTCAGTTCGCGTGCACCGGCCACCGCGGTCAAACCTATTGCTACGTTCACACCGAACGATACTGATAAGCCGGTATTCATTCGACAATTTAATTTCACTCCGCGCGCTCGCGACCGCGAGTTTTCCGGACTACATTTATCAATTTGAATTTCGAATCGCGCGCTCCATACTCGAAATCGTCGGGTATTTTTTTCGAATTATACTTTTAAATAGTGACGGATGAGTGAGTTTTCGTTGTCTAAGTTGTGGGTGCGCGAAGAGGGCGCGATGGAGAGCTGTTACAAGCTTTACACTTGGATCAACCATACACTGCTGATGCTGCTGCTCCAGATATTCTGGAAGATGAGCCAGATATCGGACTACTTCAAAGACAAGTAAGTACTTTTTCCCTACTCTTTATCAATGTCGTTAGAATCGAATGAAAATAAGTACCTACGAGTATATATCAACTATTCCTCGTCATTGAGAATAACTAGCACTTAATTATGCAAGTTAATGTATCCTTATCAGAACCATTAACGATAGCAACATATTTTTTTAACTTTAATTAAGTAGGTATAACCCCCACTAGACTAGAGGGTTATTAATTTTGTTAAAAGGATAACAAATGTGATTGTTTTAATAAAAGAAAGATTCATTTAGAAATGAACCTTATGTGAATCAACAAAGTGGTACCTTTTACTAAAAACAATCACAAACTGCTATGGGTACATGTGTGTACAGTAGTTTCTCATAGGTGTAAGTATATTACATGACTGGGTTCGATTAAGTAATTGTATTTAGTAGGCGAGGCAGGCAAACCAGACCTTTAGCCTTCAGTCACGTGGGCGAAAGCGTTTTCCCCATATTTTTCCAATCACAAACGTGTTCCTTAAGTAAGTATTTATGCTCAACTTCCACTACAATTTCAACAGTCTGTGTCCTCTATATACGCCATATACGTTCGGGAATATCCGCCAGATCTGCCAATCAATGTATGGGAAATTTGTCAGGCGGATGCCCGGCGGTCCCACCCAATCACTATGGAGATCCGAAGGATTGCCCGAACGTATATGGCCGGCTAGTATCTACCCCACATATGCAACCGCATAATGCGCGTGGATAGGTACATAATTATGTAAGGGCTGTGACTGTACCTGTGAATCCTATGACAATAATATTATCTGTTATCTATTCCGTGGGCAATCATTCTCCACGATTTCAATCACTATCACTAACAAACTGAATACAATTCTGAGATCGTAGCCTGTATTCTTATACAAATAGTTCCATTCATAATAGATATTATTCTTAAGATTACAGTGTATGATTTTCTACGCTTTTGGTTAACCACTTGCAGACGCGATACATTTTTATAACAATACAAAGCCGGGTCTGGAGTACCCGCGGCAAGTCGCGAATCGCTGGGCAAACATCCATATTGTGCGCGCCAGCTGCTGCGATGCGAACATACCTACGAACACTACGAACAGCGACACCCTTAAGAGGGCGTAGAGCGTCCAGTGGCGCCTTCATTGGGAGATCATCGAGAATCCTTATGCCGTTACTATATGGATTACAAATTATCAGTTTTGAGTATACGATGGTAGGTACCATAAGCTTTGCCGCGCGTAATCTGAGTATCTTGAGTATTTAGACCCAGCTGACCCAGCATTTTACGTTTTTATTTATAGTAGTTTGACGGATATATTTTCTTGTCTAACTCATCGTCGCCTCTAAAAACTCATTGCAGCCCAGTCTAAATGCTAAACTAGTATTGAGTTGAGCGGATTAAAAATAAACTCTCATCCATCAATTCAGTCGCCTCTGCTCTTGTTATCTACAAGTAGTACCAGCCTAAACAAACCGGATACCAATGAGATATTTTTAATTACTGTCCCAAGTATTACATAATCAAATCAAATTTGTAGCATCCGAAACTATTATTTAAGTAGGTAGTTAATGATCATTGTGTTCTAATTTAGACTAATGGCATGGCAAACATTCTTTTGTGCTGCCAGTCGTGGAAATAGCTCTGAATTGTCTGTTTACTATAGGTATCGGCATTTATTTTGCTGAACCATTTGGATGAACTGTGCTATGTTTATATCAATTCACACATCCAGGAATATTCTTGACTAAGTAGTAACACAATTCTGTATGCTAAGACGTCAATAAGACATGATTAAACAATGGATGGAACTTTAATTGCTCTTTTGACCGACTTTTAGGCTTCGTTTTTAAGTTTTTAGAATTATTTTGATTAAATTAATGGGAGTTCTGGGAAATCTTAACCTCGGAATTACGTTGCCAAAGCGGCTTTGGTCCCTGAGCTTACGTTACGTGGCAAAACCGTATGTAACCATATGTATCTTCCAAGCAAATAAACTTTAAAGTGTAATTTTAAACGTTTAACTTCTATGAAATTATGAAGTTTACTTAACACTTTCACAGTCTGTGCTATCAAAATCTAAGAAACTTAGCATAGTCAATCTCTAGTTAGTAACTAGATGGTAACTAGTAGTTACCATTGTCCATTTAGTGCAGGTACCTACTGGAAACCAGGCAAACCGACTGGAATCTAAAGAAAGAAGATGAAAAAAGTAAGATAATAAAGACATTAGTCAATTGGGCATACAGTATGTATTGTTCCATTGTTATACCCAATACCATAACTAAAAATGAATTAGGCCTAAACAATAGTAAAGCAAACATTTAGAGATCTAGTGAAGACAATACACAATCCTTCGTAATATGCGCTTGGCCATTAGGCTAATCGTTGTGATAAGATAAACTATACGTCATCGAGATAAACCGCAGACATTTCGGCGTATTATGCTATACGACGGATAAGAGATAAGTGATGCATGTTCTACAACGTGCAAGTAAATGTTGACTGCAAATTGTAATTACAGTGCGATGTAAAATACCCATAACAGAATTGGAGAATTGCTTCAAGTGCAAAGAGTAACTTACCTTACATAGCATTGGATCATAAGGTTCTCCACAATATAAAATATTTATCGGATCTTGATATGTGCAAATCTTGTTGAAAATCTTGGTGGGCCGTTCTCTTTTTTTACCGACAATGACACGCGATTTTCTCGATTTTTCGGATTTTTGATTATGTGTAAAATGATAACGGTAGGTACACATTATTAAAAAATAAACATATGTCTTTGAAGTAAACTATTTGATAGTTCTTTTTATGTCGGTAGGTTTTTTTTCAATGGTGTCCTATAAAATACCGTAACAGAGTGGCCCTTTTCAGCGAAGACAGCCTTCCGATTGACCACGGTGTTTTGAGTTAAATAATGTAGGTAAGTTTACAGTCACTAACCAGGGAAATAACAAGTATACTGTACTGATAAGGTAACAAAAATTTCAGGCATTTACCTTCTACCAAAAAAAGAATATTTAAATTCTAAATCAGACCGTTTTCAGGGCGGAGATAGCTCATTATACTTCGTATCCAAATCGAAGATTACATATATTTACTAGCAGCAGTACACGGTTATGTGCTGTCCTTGTCACACATTTAGAGTTAAAATATTATTCAAAAAATGTTCTCGCTGTCGCCCGCCGCGTAAGGTAGGTGTCGTGCCGGTGCACGACCGCGCCCCCAGCGGCGTGGTTTATCATTACATTTTTTTGTGTTTGTCCGAGTCACACGTATTTTCTCGCAAAAATAGTGTTTTAGTGTATATCTATTTCAGATTGAAGGATTAGGGTGAGTGATTTTACACATCTTCAGAACGATGAATTCAAATTACAGAATAAAACCGCGGCCTAGTTGCCGTTTAACGAATCTTCTTTCGGAAAGTGATTTTGTCCAAATGTTATATTTTGCTTCCAATATATGTGTGGTAGATTACAATTTAAAATTGAATGTTAGTGTGGTGTATTAATCATATAATAACTAAAAGAATAGATCAAGGAATCTGTACTTTGTTCGAAATAATGCTTTTACATCTACCTTCTTTTTTCTAAGTAATATAAGTAAGGTACATGTTAAAGGCACGGGTTGTTACTCGTAGATTAACATACAAATTTAAACCTAATTAAGAGAACTTTAAGGTTCGTTATGTATTTACGCGTTATAGTATTTACGCGTTATAATTCGTATCAGGTTTGTGTACCAGACCGTATACTAAAAATTGCGCCACACGCCATACTCGAGGGTTAGCCACTTACATCTAACCCTGGTATTTAACGAAAACAAATGTAATCTCATCTACGCAATGATTTCATCTACCTTTCCAGAGTTCTGAGATAATTATAGTAATAAGTATTGCAATGCTAAAAAATTATGAAAGTCTACATGAATTTCACAAATTGTAGTAAATTCGGTTGACAAAATGGCATCTAAAAGTAATTTAAAGTAAAATAGCCATAGAGGTTCCCTCATTTATCTATAGTTTTGTTAATAAAAGCTAGCTTATGATCCGGATGTTGCCGTTTCGACTATCGTCGAGCCTTCGGGACAATATAGGTATTTTAGAGGTTCCCCATTTTATCCCTAAAAGGGAGGTATGACCTCTTCAATTCTTCATGTTTGTCTTGTATTATTCGTGACAGACAGCCCCGATTAGTCAGCTAAGAAGTACACATACTTATAGCGCTTCTTGTACGTCGTCCTACCTACTTCATTTATATGAACTGTCATAAAGATATGCTCGCTTATAAAGAATCATGAGCTCGCTGAAATAAGTAACAATGACTACAATAAATAATTATCATCATAATGTTGTTGCAGAGAAAAATTGTAAAATAAAAATAAGATAGGTTTCGTATAAACTACGTTCCTATTTACGAGTAAGCCTATTTCAGGTTCTATCAAGGAAATACGACTTTAATGAGTCGGAATATATAATCTTGATCATGTTTTAATGAAGTCAAAATACTATGATATTGCTATTTTGAGTCAGTTAAGGCTCTAAACTAAAGGGAAGTGTAACCGCAGCGGCAGTGCCGTATTACCCTGTTCCGCTAAATAGCGCGAATGCTTGCTGTAGCCGCTGCAGGGGTTTAATTTGCGACCTAGTGTCTATACGATTAAAGAAGGATAATTTATGTTCAGAGTTGTATTCTTTGAGTATAGGTAAGTTATTTAAGGTAAATAATAAGTTTTTTGTTTTGTTCAAAGACTCGAAAGAGGTTATTTTTATTTTCCTCATATTTTAAATAACGTAAACCGTTCAATAAACAACGATATAACCAGGTCAAAAATATGATATTTTGGTTTATGTAAAAATTTACAAAATACAATCCCTAAATAATATGCGGACATTACAGGTTGTAATTGTATTGTGATTGGTGGTTCGTTAACAAATTGCACACCTAAAAGGTGTTCAATCGCTTTCCTGCATGCTCAGAGCGAATAACGAGAAAACTGGTTAAAGACACAAAATAGTTAAAGTTTTTTGTGGTTTTTTGTATAACAATAATACCTATACTTAATGATTTTTTTTATCAACTTTACGTATCCCCATCACGAAACAAGGATAGTTTGGTTCCGGAATTTGAACCAATATCTGACGGCGCAGTCTTGCGAATTGTTGCGTTTAGTAAAAACGAATTACAATGCAATGCAATACATGAAATTATATAAATCATATGATTTTTACTTATATATATTATAATAGATGTATTGTAATTTGTATATGTAGGTAGTGAATGTTGTGGATCACATTTTTATGATACCTACATATAAAATTGTAGATGATACCTTTACGATACTTAATAGGACTCAACACGACTTAATGAAAATTAAGTCGGATATTAATATTGTCGTACGTACCTACTATTAAAACCTCACCGTTTAGGAGGGTGTTAACCAAAAATGAATAATTTTACGAAGCTGAGTGAGTTTGCTAACAAAAACCTCATTGGAGAGCAAATGGTTTTAACCCAATTGAATTATCACGAAACTAATATTCCTGTTTATTGAAAGGATGAACCAATATATACTGAAGTAATACAAACAACGACTTAAATTTTGATTTATAGTTTCCTAGAGAAGCTTCATAATATACATATATATAAAAATATATATATTTTCGTAAGCTATATCGATGAAATAGGCTTAATCTTATTAAATACCCTACGCTGCTCCGCTTTAACAGTGCCGAGTTACGTGACATAAATCGCGTGTAAATTTGTATAATTTTGCTCCGTTTCAACAATTATGCCACAAAAATTGTGTCAAATAAGCTTGCTTTAACAGCGTTGAGCTTTAACACATTAATGATGTCAAGGATCGTCCGCTTTAGCAGCGTTGAGGTAATCCACATTAATTGTGTCGAGGGTTGTAGAACTTTGCTCCGCTTTAACAGCGTTGAGTTTCTCCACATTAGTTGTGTCGAGGATTGTAGAACTTTGCTCCGCTTTAACAGCGTTGAGGTACTCCACATTAATTGTGTCGAGGATTGTAGAACTTGCTCCGCTTTAACAGCGTTGAGGTACTCCACATTAATTGTGTCGAGGATTCTAGAACTTTGCTCCGCTTTAACAGCGTTGAGGTACTCCACATTAATTGTGTCGAGGATTCTAGAACTTTGCTCCGCTTTAACAGCGTTGAGGTACTCCACATTGATTGTGTCGAGGATTCTAGAACTTTGCTCCGCTTTAACAGCGCTGAGGTACTCCACATTAATTGTGTCGAGGATTCTAGAACTTTGCTCCGCTTTAACAGCGTTGAGGTACTCCACATTAATTGTGTCGAGGATTCTAGAACTTTGCTCCGCTTTAACAGTGTTGAGGTACTCCACATTAATTGTGTCGAGGATTCTAGAACTTTGCTCCGCTTTAACAGCGTTGAGGTACTCCACATTAATTGTGTCGAGGATTCTAGAACTTTGCTCCGCTTTAACAGCGTTGAGGTACTCCACATTAATTGTGTCGAGGATTCTAGAACTTTGCTCCGCTTTAACAGCGTTGAGGTACTCCACATTAATTGTGTCGAGGATTCTAGAACTTTGCTCCGCTTTAACAGCGTTGAGGTACTCCACATTAATTGTGTCGAGGATTCTAGAACTTTGCTCCGCTTTAACAGCGTTGAGGTACTCCACATTAATTGTGTCGAGGATTCTAGAACTTTGCTCCGCTTTAACAGCGTTGAGGTACTCCACATTAATTGTGTCGAGGATTCTAGAACTTTGCTCCGCTTTAACAGCGTTGAGGTACTCCACATTAATTGTGTCGAGGATTGTAGAACTTGCTCCGCTTTAACAGCGTTGAGTGTCTCCATTGCTCCGCTTTAACAGCGTTGAGTTACTCCACATTAATTGTGTCGAGGATTGTAGAACTTTGCTCCGCTTTAACAGCGTTGAGTTTCTCCACATTAATTGTGTCGAGGATTGTAGAACTTTGCTCCGCTTTAACAGCGTTGAGTTTCTCCACATTAATTGTGTCGAGGATTGTAGAACTTTGCTCCGCTTTAACAGCGTTGAGTTTCTCCACATTAATTGTGTCGAGGATTGTAGATCTTTGCTACGCTTCAACAGCGTTGAGTTACTCTACATCAATTTTGTTGATGATTGTACAACATTTCTCCGCATTAACAGCGTTGAGTTTCTTCACATTAATAAAATCGTGTTGAGGATCGTACAACTTAGTGTTAATTGTATACAATAAATAAACAATAAATAAACTTTGCTCCGCATTAACGGCGTCTCGTGTTACATACTCGTATTCTACAGGAATTGTGTAGAATGTAATAAAATTTTACTCCATCAGGTTGTTTTTACCATGATGAGACTTCTTTTCAATAGTAGCATTCCGATTATCAAGATATAAAAATACTCCACGTGTCAGTTCCTTATTATAACAATTATTTACAAAAATAGTAATTCTCTTGCTGCTGTAGCGTACTGGTCAATATTTCGTTATCCTACAGTAGAATCGAAGGCACCTGCCACTTAAGTTTTTTATTACAACGTTCTACTCAAAAAGGAAAAACTTAACGTATTAACCATTACCCACCACTTGAATTATTGTTTGGTCTCAGTATAAATCTGTATGTACATTTTATAACAAGATTTCTTTAGTACTAATCTTACTATGAAGAAACTACTGATAGCTTGTTTTACTAATCACACAACTGGTTTTTGTCTTCCATTTTTACTTCGACATGAAATACAGGCATATCTAAAGTATACAATCACTATGCAGGGATCAGGGATTCGTCAGTAAAGTTCAATTAAATGAACGAAGTATAATTTAAAGCAGGTATATTCAAGTAATGTTAAAATTATATCGACGATAATACACACTTCAGTGTTTTGCTTCACCTAAAAGGTTATTGAAAGTAATTTCATTCTTTATTAATGTCGTTCCTCACTTGGACACGCACAGCATGGCATGCATAAGTCCAATCTAATAAAAATATTCATATAATATTTACATAATAGTACCGTTTTATTTTATTAGGCACTCATGTATGAAGCTAATTATCAGGAACCCATAGGAGCGTCGGATTTGACTTCGATATTTTATTTTATGTTTCCTACTTATATGTAGTATTAGAATTCTCTAAACATCTGCTAGTAAATATATGTAATCTTCGATTTGGATACGAAGTATAATTAATAATCAAACGAACTTACCTGTGAAGTTTGATTGGAATTATACGAGTATCCAAATCGAAGATTACATACTCCCACCCTCCCAGACCCTAAAAATTAAAATAAAATAGTCTCTGGTCCTAACACAAAAATATCTATGTGCTCTAAAATAATGATAAACCACGCCGCTGGGGGCGCGGTCGTGCACCGGCACGACACCTACCTTACGCGGCGGGCGACAGCGAGAACATTTTTTGAATAATATTTTAACTCTAAATGTGTGACAAGGACAGCACATAACCGTGTACTGCTGCTAGTAAATATATGTAATCTTCGATTTGGATACTCGTATAATTCCAATCAAACTTCACAGGTAAGTTCGTTTGATTATTAATTGTCGCTAAAAAAGTAGAACGGCCCTGGTGCCAATCAATCGCCGCTTTCCTAAGGCAACAAACAAACTATGCGAAACTCTAATACATCCCATTGTAAATTATAACACCACTGCTATTTATATGTGATTATGCTATTGTTTAAAACTTTTATACAAACACATTCCTCTTTCCTCCCACATATACAATTTTAGATATTTTGATTCAGGTTCAAGCTTCAACTATTTACAGAAACAAGAATATGTTTAAATTTCTGTGCCAAAGTATACAAAGCGTTAATTCTGTTTACCAACGTGTTATTAGTAGGTAAACTAATTTAAATATGATGGATGAACACGAACTAACATGGATATTTAGTTAACAATTCAACATTGGCCTTCGCGTCTAAATTAGCAAATTACCATCTGTCTACGCTATGATGTCGCGATGTCATGAATATTTAATTTAGCAAATAAAACACATAAAACTAAAATAAAATAAGTGTTAAATTAAATATTCCCCCCTCCGCATGGTTCATGGTATATGCCAAATTCGTGTAAGTAATAATCATTATTATCAATAATAAAATAATAATGTCAATAGTAACAAACTCGTTTTTATTACCAGTTATGAATTTTAATTTTGATGTTCTTATCCTAAAACACCTCAATCAGACAGTTTTTTTTATCAAGGTTTCAAGACGTCAGCGAATAATTGCAAATTATAGGACAAAACTGGACTTGCGCAACACAAACCGAGATGTTTGCGATTCCGTTATTCATGTTCCTTCCGTGCCAAGATTACTTCCTATTTTGCTTTAACATTCTGCGCATTTAATTGCACGCTGTATGAGCTATTGCTTCATTGGATAATCTTTTATGCAAGTTAGATACCGATGGACCTTAGCCGTGTCCCAATAAAACGTGTGTGCACGCACTACCTCGTACTGACCTTAACTCAAATATAGTACATAATAACAACTGAAATTGAACCTAATATAAATAGGCACAAATATTATATTGCCTTGTCTGAATAGTTGGCAGAAGATCCGAATTTTTAGCAGCAAATGCAGTACTTTGCTCCTTAGTTTATTTTAAATCGCAATTGCAATTCGAAATTCTGATATGAGTAGTATTGGACTTTATATTTTGTACTACCTCCTGCCTGCGACTCTGTCCACTTTGAAATTAAAACAGACAAGCCCATGTTCACCCTTGAGGGGTATAAAAAAAAACTTAGTAGAATTTCAAGATATTTGAACAATATATGTCATTGTGTTTAGTAAAAGCCTAAAAGGTACAATTATTGCGGCTGCCGAAAATGGTCTTAATGCCGTAAAGATGCGTATAGATATGAACCTTTTCAATGAGTGACAAAGTTTGACTTAAAACAAGCACATATACCTACCTACTAAAAATTTCAAGATACTGTCTTCAATAATTTGTCTGTATTCATCACATGACTATTTTGTATACTTTGTAAATTATCAGTACCTTTGCTCTCGCTACCCACTTTTGCAAGCATGTGCTAAACTTTATTAAACAAAGTAGGTATGTAACATGACACGTCCTATGAAATCATGCAATGCATCAGTTGATAAAATATTTACTTATCAACAAACATAACTGACGTTAGTGCACCAAGATTCTAATATGTTTATTGTTCTTTAATTTTATTATACAGTTTTCGTTTTGATAAAGCATTTTTTGTATTGGGACGGCTCCTGCCCTCTTAAGAATAAGAACAAAAAAGCTACTAGGTACGCTACGCAAGTAAAATTATTTTCCCTGTTCAAACGGGTACGAAGACTGTAGTATACTAGACCGGGCAGAAAAGTATTCCTCGAAAAGAGTTAAACATCCTAAAGATTCAAGGATTCTGTAAATAACGTGACCCGAAAGCAGATGTCTCGACGCAATCTGATTTAATCTAATCTAATACACAAAAAATAAAGCAAATCTGAGAATAAAATACCCCATATTATATGTATGTAGGTTACCAACTGTATTTTGTTTTTAAACTTAAGTCTTCATGGCTATTTAGACGGTTATATCCAATGACATGTTGTTATTTAACGATTGCATCGTCTTCTATGTTAACATTTGCGCATTTATCCTCAATAAATAACCCTAATGGTTACTCGGGGTCTCTTTCGAACATTGGTGGATTTTCAATTAGGTACATTAAATGGAGGACTGAGAAAAATTGGCGCAGAGGTACCTACTAATTTTGACTTTGGCGTCGCTGAGCCAACGGTGTAAATAAAGGCAGTAGAAAATCGATGATCCAATCTAATTGGGACCAAGACTTAGGGATAAGTTTTTTTTTTTAGGAAATCTAACCAAAGCGTTACTTTAAAACTAACCTCTTTTGCCCGTTATCACAGGGAACACAAGACAATAGAAGGAAATGTATTTATTCTTGAAACACCCCCAGTTTCTTCGAATTCTACCGCAGCTTACCTAAGCGACTTTGCGCCAATGTTCGGTAAATTAAGTACTTATTCGGATAAACTAAGTCAGCGTTCAGATTAATTGAGGTTCGAATAATCGAGATTCTAGAGTCAGACCAAGACTAAGTTTGCATAGATGTTGATAGAAAGCAAGTGTTATTTTAAACGCTATACAATTATGACGTTAACTTACCCCTAGACCCTTTACAGTCCCCTTTATAACCCTTTACAGTCAGTCCGACACTTCACAGTCAGCTTTAGTGTAGGACCGTAGGTAGACAATTGGCTGATGTTGAACAGCTACGAAATAAACAAACACAGCGCGTGTTTTGAAAAGTTCGCATCGTGACTGCATTATAAAGTCCCATATCGAACCTGCTCCGACCGTTTCATGGCCGTGTGACGTCATAAGTGTATCAATTATTTGTATGCCTAAATTCCCTGGCGACCATGTGCCAGTGTTTCTAACGCGAGCAGCGGTGTCAAAATGAGAGAATTGTCAAAGTGACGTATGGAATGCGCCCCTAGCGGAAAATCCTCTCGCTGTAATCCTCATTGATTTTGGATTAAGTACATACAGACAGAACTTACAGTCACCACCAGATATAGACAGTCAAGGTGTCCAAAAATATCTGAACAGACACTAACGCCTCAACAGAGGCGTTCTAAAATATTTGTGAGCACGTGGTCTGCTCCCATGCCTCCGATATATCTGATGGCGGTTGTATACCAAAGCAAACTCTTGATCGGTCCAAAGTGCAATTATAGTTTGTTTACATAATGTTATGAAATGTACATTGATACTTAATTTGCTTCGATAGTCTGCGATATACTATTGTTAACTAAGCATTATTGACACGCGACTGGATGGACTTTAGCTTTACGAGAGACAAGTAACTGATGAAAACCTTACTACATGTCAGTTCCAAATATAAAATTTCAAAAGAAGGTTTTTTTTATTGTGCTGTTTAGGCATGTGCTGTTTTGTAGGTAAGTATAGAATATTCAATATAATTTTTTTTTATTGCAGTATACTGTGATTTGAACATACTCATATTATAATAGATGTTATCAAATAAGTAAGTTTCGTCTATTTTGCTGACTTGCCTTCTTCTGTTATTCCCTCAGATAACTTCATGCCTGTTGGTCATTGGTCACAATGATCATACTTGACATTTATTTATTTATACTTGACATACTTGACATTTATTTATTTATTTATACATGTATGAAATATCGTACAATATTTGGATACTAAGTAGGTACATCTTCTCCCGAAAAGAGTAAAATGCTATACAAATCATACTTGACATTTATTTATTTATACTTGACATACTTGACATTTATTTATTTATTTATACATGTATGAAATATCGTACAATATTTGGATACTAAGTAGGTACAACATCTTCTTAAGGGATTGAAAACTTTGAATTCTCGCTCCCCGGTGTGTGGTGGCGCTATCTTCAACAAAACCAAAAATCGCCATTTAGGAGATTGACAGTCATTATTATACGCGTCTCGGGCTGCAGGTATGTTTCATTCTACGCGGTTGCAATAACATTCTAGTTTGGCATTTAGAGCGTGGGTAAATCACATTGGCATTGACTAATGTCCAAACAAATAATAATGGACGTCATTCAGTGACTAAGGGTTGCATGGGAAGATGATGATTCAGTAGGGTACGTTGTATACAAGAAGTTTAATCATTCAAACATGTATTTAATGACGTATTTTGTCTATTTGTGACGTACAAGAAACGAAATGGATTTTGTATTTAAACATAAACGGGTCTAACGCGAATTTACTTATTTACCTTATTTACCGACGTTTCGACACAGGTTTCACTGGTCATGGTCGCGGCTAACTGATGTCCCAGCAAAATGTCAAAACAGAGATTTGTGTAACTACCCAACGAAAAGTCTATGTAGAAATTTGGGGTAAACACACAATTTTTAAACTACCCACAAAACATATCTTAATTATTGTCAATAGTCCGACACACGACACTCACAATATCCCCGCGCACATCCGAAGATATATCCCTTGGCTGCAACTTCTGGATCACTGGTCCCCAAGTTGGTGATAAGTTAAAACCATCCTCCCTATTAAAATTTCTAGGGTGTTTCTTGATTTCAATTGCCTCTCGAACTACACGAGGATAATAATGGCGTTCAGTGGAGACAATTTTTGGTTTATGGAGTTCAATAATTATGTTTAAATATGTCTTCAAATCGCGAAAGTTTTAAATGTGAAATGGATTTTGTCCTTTTAACAACTCTATATTATGTTCTATCGCGAAGAATAGGAATTTCAGCTAACCTAATTCCGATCACTGGTAATATGCTTAAGTAGAATGGGCCGACCCCGTTTTTCACCGACAATAAAACGCGAATTTTATCGATTTTTCGGATTTCTGATGATGTGTAAAATGACAACAGTAGAAATTATAAAAGATAAACATATGTGTTTGAAGTAGACTAGATTTGATAGTCCTTTTCAAATCTGGAAGGTATTTTTCTTTTCAGTGACTGAGTGGCCCTTTTCAGCAAAGACAGCCTTCCGATTGACCACTCTGTCACGATGTTTAGAGTTAAATTGTGTAGGTAAGTTGACATTCACTAACCAGGGAAATAACAAGTTACCGTACTGATAAGGTAATCCAACATTTTGGGCATATACCTTCTACCAAAAATTTAAAAATTAAAATCTAGATCAGACAGTTTTCAGCGCGGACACAGCTCATTGTCGCTAAAAAAAAGGAGAACGGGACGAATATGTTATTTTCAAGGTTATTTAAGAGGAAAATGCAAGTTATGCACTAAATTTAATGTAGTTCAGTCGTCATTCAAGCTGTACAAACACTACTACTCACGCCTGTATTTCCAAAAGAGTAGGCAGAGCACATGAAGCTGAGCAGTTTCAGCGCCTCTTTCAACAATTAAAGGAAGACTCACACTAGAACGAGGCGGGACATAGACACACACACACTTTCCCATTTATAATATCAGGAATATCAGGATGGATTTATTATCAATAATATACACAAACAAAGTACACTATAGATGTCCGGCGAGCTTGGAGCTCTCAGCACCACAATACCAACAATTTTTAATTTTTATTCCTAAATGAAAAGATTCTAAAGCTAGATTCATGTTGCTAACTGAACCTGTGTTTGACCTGCTTATCATGTGTTTTACGTATCCACGAGTCGATAGCGACTGCGCGATTCGAAACTATTTGCAACCCTCTTCCGCCAATTAAGAAAGAGCAATGTGCTTCCCATGAGTTGCATTCGATTGCGACTGCGACATTCGACTGTCGCTCCTGCCAGAGTAGTGGTAGGAGCGAGACGGACATACTTTCGAATGCCGCAGTCGCAATCGACAACAACTCATGGTACGCACACAAAATGCAAAAACATTCGAATCGCGCTGTCGCTAATAGCCAATATTGTCATTTTACAGCAACTCATGGTACTGTATTAAATCGGCAACCTCGCTCCATGACGACGCGAACAGCTTGATAAAGATCTTCCATCGCCGTAGAACAGCATAAAAAACGACATTGCACGGTAACGTGGCGTGTTAAATTCTAAAATTACTATTGTCTCGCTACGTTTTTCAGTCACGTGTCGCCACATGGGATTGGGTGGGATTTACATATTGAGAGTATAGAATTATGGATATCAGAATTCAGAACATCGAAGAGTAGCTGTGGCAAGAGGGGCGCTTAATGTATTGGCAAAAAGTTTTTAAGACATTTTTCACATTATGCGGGAGAAAATCCGCAGCCCACATTATCCAGGTCCGCTGGATGCGGGTAGCGCAGGACCGGTCATTGTGGAAATCTTTGGGGGAGGCCTATGTCCAGCAGTGGACGTCTTTCGGCTGAAATGATGATGATGATGATGATGATGATGATGCGTGAGAAAATACGACGTAAAGTCGACGCATGCGTCATATTTTCTAAAACAAATCGCGACGCAGTGCAGTGGAGACTCCTGTGTGTTTGCATGACTATTAATTACGTAATTCTCAAGAGCTATCTAATGAGACCTAACTCGATGTTGTTGTATTAATTTCTCATAAAGATTCTAGGGTTAATACTGCATGGCCATATAAAACTCATATAGGTAATGAAAGTGTATCAATTTCCCGCACTAAACCAGTTGTTCAAGTAAACGGGACATGTTTTTTTTTCAACAGGCAATTACTTTAGCTACCAAAAATTAAGAGGCAATTTTAACAATTAACGCACAGACGAACAACGTCGCGAGAAACAGTTAATACTTACTATGATTAATGCGGAATTAAATTGTTCCTGTAAGGCAATAGAGATATAAATAACGGGCAACATGAGTCGAGCGAAGGTCTTGACTTGAGGCTAATAGGGTTATCAAACGTCGCGATTCTTCCTGATTGGCGCCTACTTACAGTACGACAGAAAAAGGTAGAAATTTAAAAGTGGCAACATCGTAGTGTCGTTCCTTTCAAATAATACTTATGTAAGAAAACGGGACGATACTACAATGTTGCCACTTTATCTACTTGTCTAGATTTTTTGTATATTTATTTATTTATTTTATTTATTTAACCTTTATTGCACAATACAAGAAAGTACATGCAAATGGCAAGTCAACCATTGGGTCAAACAGAAACTTACAAAATTGGTGCGGAAAAGTAAAACAGAGAGATAAAATGTCACATTCTAGAATAAATACAACTTATTCTATTTCTATTTCATATACACATCTACATACATATTATATCACATAATAAAATACATATTGTTGTACCCATGCATAACCGCTATACAGATTAAGAACGTTGAACTAAATTAGAAAGGTGTTTTCGTAACTTGCGTTTGAAGGAAAATTTGCTCTGTGCTTGTCTTATTGATAGAGGGAGATCATTCCAAAGACGAATTGCCTGAAGAGCGAATGAGTTCGTCATGAAACCTGTGCGGTATAGGGGAAAGGTGAGTTGAAGACTCCGCGAGGTATATCTACTTGTCCAGTCGTAGTATTCGTCCCATGGTTTAAATAGTCAACGTTCGTTCTTTTCTGGAATAGGAAATTTTAGATTAAGTTGTGTGTCAGATCTTTTCAGAAATGTTCATAAATAAGACCTTGGAAACTTCTTTCCTATCTTAGGATTTTATGGTATCGAAAGAAAAACAAATAGGCACATAAAAGTAGGTACGCACAAAGAATAAGAGAACAACTGTGTGAATTTTTATGACGAGTTAATTGAATATTGAACAATCCGTGAACACTACATTTCCCAATACCCGAATTTTCCTTTTCAATATGATGTGGATATCCACTTTCGTTAAAATTATTAGTTCGAGAAAGACCTCTTTTTAAAATTTCTCTATAGACATTGGTAACCCTATTTACTCTGAACACAACATCGTCCGATAACTTGATGTCATCTGAGAACAGAATATTCCCAGTTAATAGTCTTTGTCTAGACTAACCACGTGTTTATTATGTGCTGTGAGATAACATGCGTTATTTCAGGAAAATAAGGTACTTAGATTGTTATGTATGGCAGTGTTTTTAAACTTTTATTTGTCAATACCTTCTTAGAAAATAAATGATAAAAATCGCTACGGCTGGTACAGGCAAGGTGTCCCCTAAGTCCCCTCTAGAGGGGAGAGTCCGCCCACTGGTTAGAAAACAGTGATTTAGAGTCATTTTAATTATTATGAATTATAATATTTGTGATAATAACTAGTTAGTGTAATATTAGGTGAACTGTTTTCTGTCTACCGATCGAAGCCAAAAAGTTCATCTAATATTATTTCTACTATACAATATTTAAGGTATAAGCTATAAGTATAGCACTTATAAGGTATAAGTATAGCACTAACTTCTGATTTTGCTTATGCCATAATCACAGTCAAATTAATGGAGTGTTTATTTTACAGATACAAATGCATGATTCTATATATATCTAGGGAAAGTTACACTTATTAAGAGATAAATTATCACTTGAATTTGCAGAATTCAAGAAGCAATCATGAATAAAGGGAACATGCAATAAAATGGTGACTCACGTTACTCTCTCAGAATTTAAGAAAGTTATTCTTTTTAGAAAAGACAATCTATTTAAGAAAGTAGGTACTTTTTATCATCTTGTAAGATTTCAGATTATTACTTTGTTATATATAACTGATAAATTGTTACAATATTATACTACAATTCGTTATCCCTGATCTTATCGCAAATAATCGATATTGTGGTTACGCAAATACCTCAGCCAATCGCATTTTTTTAAGGATTTTAGACTTCCTGCCATGACTAATAATTTAATAACTTAATGCTTAATTAAATACTACATAAGCTATTTTTTATGGTCTTAATCCTTCTCGGGGCCTGATACCCTAGGTATATGATCCAGTAACTAATTTTTAAATTTATTGCTTCCCCTTTTTTCGGGCATTTACTAAAAAAATAATTAAAATATATGATAAATTCCTCTCAATTTGTCAGTCACACCATAAGGGTTCCTTTTTTATCATTTTGGTACGGAACCATAAAACGATGCACGAATACAAAGGAAGAGTGAGGTTAAGATTTGGTCTTGAATTAAAAAACAGATTTTAGATAGACGCTATCACACCTTCACACCCTACATTTGCCCTTCATGTTGGATTAAAATAATAAATACCTACACGTTATTTACGACATATTATTTATTTAATTAAACGCTCCTCGTTCCAGTTGGCACGTATGTTATATCTTAGTTATACAATTTTTATTACTTATTTACGCCCACGTGAAGTAGAAAATGGTAGTGCGTCTTGAAATAGCCCTTACGTCATCGAATCGGAGGAAAATAACACTTACGTCGAATATGGTTGTTTAGCTGTTGAACTTAAGTGTTGTACAAATGTGTATTTGTTTTCATGATTAAGCATCTTATGCGCATCAGTGGCTTATTGGTGAGGCGCACGACTAGTATCAATGAAAACGTTAGAAAGATAGGTAATAAAAGTACCTAATAATAACATTTTATTTTTATATATGCCTTTTTTAGGGTTCCGTACCCAAAGGGTAAAACGGGACCCCTATTACTAAGGCGCCGCCGTTCGTCTGTCCGTCCATTCGCCCGACTGTCATCAGGGCTGGTACCACGAAAATCGAACGATTGCATTTTTTATGGTCTTAATCCTTCTCGGGGCCTGATACCCTAGGTATATGATCCAGTAACTAATTTTTAAATTTATTGCTTCCCCTTTTTTCGGGCATTTACTAAAAAAATAATTAAAATATATGATAAATTCCTCTCAATTTGTCAGTCACACCATAAGGGTTCCTTTTTTATCATTTTGGTACGGAACCATAAAACGATGCACGAATACAAAGGAAGAGTGAGGTTAAGATTTGGTCTTGAATTAAAAAACAGATTTTAGATAGACGCTATCACACCTTCACACCCTACATTTGCCCTTCATGTTGGATTAAAATAATAAATACCTACACGTTATTTACGACATATTATTTATTTAATTAAACGCTCCTCGTTCCAGTTGGCACGTATGTTATATCTTAGTTATACAATTTTTATTACTTATTTACGCCCACGTGAAGTAGAAAATGGTAGTGCGTCTTGAAATAGCCCTTACGTCATCGAATCGGAGGAAAATAACACTTACGTCGAATATGGTTGTTTAGCTGTTGAACTTAAGTGTTGTACAAATGTGTATTTGTTTTCATGATTAAGCATCTTATGCGCATCAGTGGCTTATTGGTGAGGCGCACGACTAGTATCAATGAAAACGTTAGAAAGATAGGTAATAAAAGTACCTAATAATAACATTTTATTTTTATATATGCCTTTTTTAGGGTTCCGTACCCAAAGGGTAAAACGGGACCCCTATTACTAAGGCGCCGCCGTTCGTCTGTCCGTCCATTCGCCCGACTGTCATCAGGGCTGGTACCACGAAAATCGAACGATTGCATCTCTGTCGCACTTGCATATTAGTGTGACAAAAAGGTTTTTCCGTCTATGCCAATTTTCCAAGATGTAGACATGCAGGCTATATCTTATGAACCGGGATAGTTAGACAGTTTAAATTTTCTTAGATTTTCTATTGCCGCTATAACAATAAATACAAAAAAGCTAAATTATATAAATACTAGCTGGTGCCCGCGACTTCGTCTGCTTCACACAATATCTTTATAGATTGTATTTGTAGCCTATGTGTTATTCTGATGTATTAGGTAAGCTATATTATTGTAAAGTTTCATTAAAATCCATTCAGTAGTATTTACTAACTTTCGCGTTTATAATATTAGTAGGATTTAAGGCTCTCATACAACAAAAGTTTTTTTTGCCGTTTTAAAAAATAATGGTACAGAACCCTGCTTGCGCGATTCCGACTCGCACTTGTTTCGTGTGAATAAGCAAAGGCACACTGTGTGAGATGTAAAACGTTAAGTATCTTCTTCTTCCTAGCTTTTTTTCCGGCTTATGCCACGGCCCTGGAGCCTTGGATCCGCTTTGGCAACTAACCCCAAGATTTGGCGTAGGCGCTAGTTTTACGAAAGCGACTACAATCTGACCTTCCAACCCAGAGGGTAAACTAAGCCTTATTTTGATTAAGTAGTCCAGTTTCCTTACGATGTTTTCCTTTACCGAAGAGCGATTGGTAAATATCATAATATGATAAGTATGATATTTGCAAATCACTCGTCGGTGAAGGAAAACATCGTGCGGAAACTTGGAATAAGTTCCGAAAAACTCCTTCGGATTGAAAGTCGCTCGCTGCCGCTGGACCACCAATTGAAGATGGAGAATTTTATGTACTTATCGATTCTTATTGCGTGTCCAAACCTTTCCTCGCTACAATTACCAATTAAGTACATATAGAAAATACATTATCAATATGTAAAAAAATACATATACATATTTTCTGATACATATACATTAATGAGAATCGAGTAATCAGTTCAGGGCTGTAATCTTTTAATCCATATCAGTTTGAAAGATTGGGTTCTCAAGGTTCCATCGTTATGATTAGCTAATTAGGTGGGTAATCAAATTTAACTTTAAAACGACAATGTTAGTAATCTAATTACTTTTTTCAAGGTTAGTGAGTGAAAGTACTATTTAATTGCTTTCATTGATACCTTTTCCCTTAGACGGAGATGGTATAATCAGCGGCAAAAGAAGCTGGGCGGGTGGCGTGTTCATAATGGTCTTGACACATTTTTATTGGGATAATTTTGAACACCTTGCTTAGCTATTTCTGGTGCTGTATGTGCCTACAAGCAGATAGTTTGTGCGGTTGTTTGTATGTCCGTTTGTATTTGTTTGTGTACGGTCAGCTGCAGATACAATCTCAAGACCCTGCATTGCAAGTTTGTAGTTTGTCCATTATCTCCGCAGCTGACTGTACTTTCTTAAACTTGGATGTTACTATTTAATTAAGTATCTAACCTGTTCCTGACCAATTTGGCTGCAGTTTCTGGCAAGTCTCATGATACACTAGATCCTGCACCAAATAAACCACTTAAAAAACTACGTAGACTTTTGTTTGACTCCAAGACAATTGGACCTAATAGCCGGCTATATACATTCGGTGCCCAGCCGGCCCGCTATGCAGAACCGACGGATTGCCCGAACGTATACGACTGGCTAATATAATCTGTTGTTTCCGCTACTCCATTTAGCACAATGATGGAATGTAGCCGTTTGTGCCGGTATGCGAGTTTGATAGGTATGAGTAGCTAGTCGAAATTCATGGGCGCGATAGGAAACATATGGCCTGAGTTTGTATATATGTTTCCTTACATCCGTAATCGTTCGTTTTATAGCTAAACATGTTGAAAGAGTGCTCAAGTTATGATCGTAAGAAATACCGTGACCTCTTCTGACCTTTAACTATAAGTAGCTTCCAAACTGCGTGGGTTCAAACCACGGCTAGTATCTGATGATTTTTTACGGTATGAAGTAAATACGTATTAATATTATGTAAGTACTAGTTGCTTTTCTAATTATATTCTTAGATGAAATTCAACTGTCTATTTTTATGCGAGTGCGTGTACAAAATCCCCAAACCGTATTAAGCTAGCGAAAGATCCTAAGCCATTTTGTACCTATGAGGCCTGTGCCTAGACGTCTAGGCCAAAAGCTGTAGATCAGTGTTTTTCAAACGTTTTCGCGGTGGGTCATACCGTAGCATGTATAACTTTGTCACAACCTCAGTACGAAAGAAAAAAAATCACGGCACACTATCACCGCCAATTGTAACCCGTCTTGGTGGTTACTTAGGCTTTGCGACCCACACTTTGAAAAACACTGCTGTAATGAAGACGACTGAAGCAATGCTAATATATATTAATTATACGGTCAGCTGTATCGAAAGTTGATGTGCAGGGCGTCAATTTTTTCGGCAGCTGACTTCCTATTCGCCTCCTAGTCTAAGATTTAATCAAAGCATTTTTTCAATAGTACTTATACAAGACGTAACAAGAAGAGTGATCCGATTAAGGGCGTACCTAACAGTGGCGGAGGGTCAAAATGTTCTTTAAGCAAGCCGAAGCTGATTGGGCCTGCTTTTTCTTTGAGCCGTTTAGGAAAAATGTGCTAGATTGGTTCATGCAAGGGAAGCCGGCAGGAATAGAGTTCTATATATGAACGTCCCGCCACTGGTATCTAATCAGTAACGTGGTCTCATTAGGAAAAAGTTGGGAAATAAAAATAGACACGGAAAAAATGGTACCTATTTGCAAAGCTTAATAAAATAACCTACCTAACGCCAAATTAAAAATAGTCGAAATATTTAGTACAGTCGCCATCAAATATATCGGAGCGTCCGAGGCGTTCAAAATATCTGAACAAGCACTCTAACGACCTGACAATAGTGACAATAGAGGCGTGTTCAGATATTTGTGAACACCTCGGACGCTCCGATATATCTGATGGCGACTGTACCTAAGCAATTAAACATGAATTACGCTGACGTCTTTCTCAATATTTGATCACGGTGGGTCGATGCTCTACGTAGAGGAAAATTTCTATAACTCTCGACATAGATAACTATTCTTGTGCAACTATTTGCAGAGTGATAACAATTATTATATGATCTATTTATAAATACTGGAGATGAAATAGGGCGACGTCAGAAATGTCATCACTTGGTATGAACCCAGTTTAATGTTTGATGTCTTATCATGGCATTGAAAGGATCTCTGTTCTTTAGTAATTTTAAATGGTTATTGAGAATGTGTAGGGAATTAAAAGCGGCAGAGTAGGTACTCAAGTTTCAGTTAACCCGATGTTCGTTGTCATATTCCATAATTACTAATTAACTCTGGGTTAGTTGGCTAACCTCGGATGGGAGATGGCTCAAAGGGGTTTAAATTATACGTGCCTTTAAAAATTAAGTTCTATCTGTTCTCTAACTATCCCATATCAGAATCTCAATTCATGAGACCACCTTAGAGGTATCTCCTCTCCTTCCGAACAAAAAAAAACATTATCGCAATTCCTACATAATTAACGGAGTCGGTCGAAAAGAGGAATATAGACAATCGTTGTTTGCTGACTGTTCTCACTGTTTATTGTACAATATACTGAAAGAAAAATAATGTACTACTGACTGACCTTAACTGACAGGATAAGGACAAGCGATTGAATATATAGGATATAAACAATAAAATTTAAAAATAGATGGCCAGGAAATAATTTTAAAACATTGTACCTGACCTCGTCTTAACAATACACTGGCAGAAATGCAATGCAACACGATTGCCAGCAATATTTAATGGCTTTTTTATTGACAACTTGGCAGTGACCGTCATTAGCCGAAGTCGTTAACTATTAAGAGTAGGTATTATAACCTATGGACGATGAATATATTTTACTGCTCGCAGATTCCAAAAGAAGATCACTTTTCAGAAACAGCTGTCAATTCTAAGCTGTCTTTAAAGGCCGCGCCACAACACGAGATGAGATGACGAAAATCCACGGGGTGAAATATGTTAAACTTAAAAAACGGTTAAAAGTTCACACGGTGTAATATGCTTGTCAACTATCCAAACAATTTACCTACAAGAAATTATTGAAGAACAATTATCTTATTATTTCAAGGTACAACCTTGAACTGTGGTACTTTATCGTTCACCGCGCACCGGGAACGATTTCGATGCTATCAAAGGACAAATGGAGGGTTAACACAAGTATCAGACACAGTTATCTGACAATTTATCAACCTTATTACATTGAAATAAGGATTATATTTGGTCAGTTGCAAATGTTCCTGTTAGCACAGCTGTAAAAATAAGTGTAGATGCATTACCTACCTAAATACTACGGAATAAAGTGCAGAACTATTTACAAATATTTGAGTGCCGTTGATACTTTATTTTTGGTGCAAGGATTTTATTGCAGCTTTAAATAAAGTTTATTTTAAACCATATGTTTATTTTCATCGTTTATTTAATGCTGTTTGTACATACTTCAGATGTTGCAGGAAATTGGTAGGTAATTCATTGCCTTTAAGTAGGTACAATATCAGAGTTTCAACTCAAATTAACTGAAGTAATTATTAATTGTATGTATGTATGTATGTATAAGCTTTATTGTACAATAACACAAGAAATACAAGAAACACAGTAACATAGACAATTTGATACAACAAAGGCGAACTTATCCCTATGAGGGATCTCTTCCAGTTAACCTTTGAGGAAATTAGATAAAAACAGGCAACGATGAAAGACAAACTAAGAGCAAAAATTGTACAGTAACAAAACTTCAAATAAAAAGTAAATATTGAATACACATTGTAACTACACTATAAATAAATACGCAATAAAAAATATATATATAATATTTACATATATAAATAAACACTAAACATCAATACATATATACACATATTAAATAATAAATATATATATAAACTATTAAACAGAGCATAAAGGACAAACTCCAATCAAGGGTCGGAAAGCCACAACTTCTTTAGCCTCTCCTTGAGCGATGCTGCAGATTGCGATTGCCTCACAGACACCGGCAACTCATTCCACAACTTTACAGCATGGACAGTGAAAGATCTACTGTAAATACGCGTCTTGTTGGACGGAAAAGTGAGAGAAAGGTTGGTGCTAGAACGTAAACGGTGACCACTACCGGAAGCCAGGAAACTGAATTTCTCAGATAGATAAGAAGGAGAAGCAGGATTGAATAACACACTGAAGAGCAATGACAGGACATGCACATCTCTACGACGACGAATCGGAAGCCAGCCAAGTTGTTTTCGGAACTGGGATATATGATCATACTTACGCAGACCAAAGATATATCTGATACATACATTTTGCAAGCGTTCGAGTTTGTCAAGTAGCTCCTCTCTAAGATCTACAAAAACAATATCACCGTAGTCTAATAAAGGAAGCAGAAGGGACCGAGTAAGAGTGATTTTAGTATGAAGAGGAAGGAAATTTTGGAGACGTCTTAGTGAGTGCATAGATGCGAAAAGCTTTTTACTGATCTCGGCAACATGGGGAGTCCAACTTAAGGTTTGGTCCATGGTGATACCCAAGTTCTTGACTGTACAGGAGAAAGGGATAGTTACTCCGTCAAAGCGTAAGTCGGGTACCACCAGCTCCGACAATTTGGACATAAAATAAGGACTACCAATAACAATAGCCTGCGAATTGTATGGGTTAAGTTGGTAAAATTATTAATGTACAGATATCTTCTGTCTTTGACTGTTGCTATACGTGAATTTTTCTTATAATCTACTTTAAGGAGGTAATGATATCCATTTCACTTGTCTAGTTGGCGACGGCGAGTCGAATAGGCCCCTCAGTGTGACTCGATCGAATTTGTCCACGCGCAGTGGCAATTCTGGGCTCGGCTTTGTAAACAATAACATACTCGTAACGCTAAATGCTGTCACATTCTTTGACCAGAAATATACTTGTACGACATATTTAGACATTGGATTAGGTTTTCCTTGGTGAAAGGCAACAGGAGCGGTTTTTTAATGACAAAAAAAACATTTTAGACATTCCTTCGCCATTACAATTATATTTTGTTCCTGCCTGACAGTTTATTAACCATCTGTTTCCTTCTTTCCAGGTCAGTAGAAGAAGCGAAGAAAGAAACAATATTCACAGTTGCACCCCTCACAAAGGAGTCCAAGTTGAGGCGGCATATCAGGTCCATGTCGGACGTTCAAAGCAGTACCCCCTACAAGCTAGCCTTCAGGTCCAGACAGGGGAGCACACACTCGCTCATGTACGACTCCGACACCAGGGCGAGACGGATCCGGTCCTACAACCTCCACAAACAACAGGAGTCCTCAGATTCTAGCGACTACGTAGAACAGAGGAAGCTCCGAAGTATAGAACACAACATACTCAAACACACAGATTCAATGAGAATCCTATAGGATCTGATTAGTTTAGAGGCTGTACCGTCTAGTTGGGCTAGATGGATCATGTCGGACTGGGTGTGTTCTATAGGACCGGAAAGTTACTGTGTGCTGCACAAGCACAATCACAACAAGGACTGCAGTCGGTGTAGACCTGATGGTACCATAATAGAACTAGCTGTATAAAGTACTAGGGAAAAACGCCGTGGACTATCCTATACTACTGGTTAGTAGCGTATAATTTGCTACACCATTTAAGAATGGAAGTCAGGAGCAGAGTGTGTCCTATACTACTGGGAAGAAGCGTAGTAGAATTAGTGGCACAAAAGGAAATTGGCGCAGACTGTTCTCTATTATTGGAAAGGGATATTGTAGAATTTGCTGCACAAAATAAATCGGAAGATTGGCTTAGACTACCTACCTATCCAATGGGACTAGAAAGTGCTAATAGTACTTGCTGCAAACAGTAGGAAGGAAGATCGACGTGGGATGTCCTATAGGACCTGAAAGTTACTAAGTAGCTAGTATGTGCTGCGACGACCGGCATGATTCTATGAAAGATTAGACTTTTGTGATTCCTTTTATGAGACTGTGATGAGGTAGAATATATTAGTATTAAGTTAAGTCAGTAAGGATAAGTATTCTAATAGAATACAAACAGAATGTGATTTAGGGAGTACGATAGTGATACCATTTTTTTAATGATGATAATTATGTTTAAGGTTGGTATTTAAAAGATGATTAAGTTGTATCGAACTTCGAACAGGACCAAAAATATGTAAAAATATATATGAGTAAATATACTCACCCTTATAAAATTTTATAGAAGATTTATTAAATATACTGTCACTATTTTATTCTGAATGAAGTGCCTATATGTTTTGAGCTTTTCTATTTCATTCTTCTTTTTAATAAACTTTAAAGAAAAGTTTGAATTGAGTGAACTTCAGCTTTTTGTGCCATGGTGTACATTTTATTAATATTTTTCAAAATATTTTAACATACAACTACTCTCTTTTTTGTAATGCGTTGTTTTGTTTATTTTTACAAGCCGCGTCTTAATCAGATACATTTTAGGCCCCTCTTTTTATTACAGCCTTAAGAATACAGACCAAAAATATGGTATGCATCGGGTAGGTATAATCAGCTGCAAAATTTCGTTTGTCATTAAATTTTTGTCAAGTTTGTAATAAATTTTAGCGCAATTGCGAAGCTACTTTTGCAGCCGACTGTACTTATGTTTTTTTTCGAAATAGAGTTATGTAAGCCATAGGTAATTAGTTAACTGAATTAATTTTTAGTTGAAAGCAAGAAGCCCATATTAAAGAAACTAATAAATTCTAAGATCTCCAATTAGATAGATATGACTAATACATTTATTTCATTTAATCCACCTGCAACTCAAAAGTTCATTATTGATAATTGATAATTGATTACTAGGTACCTGTATAATAATGACATATTTACTTGTCTATAAAAAGGCCATTTCTAGATTATGTACCTACCTTTATCCATAAGTCATCATTTCAGCCGAAAGACGTCCACTGCTGGACATAGGCCTCCCCCAAAGATTTCCACAATGACCGGTCCTGCGCCACCCGCATCCATAAGTATAACCACCATTTATTGTTTCTTAAATTACATCAAGTCCAAGTGACATTACTTATGTATTTTAGGAAATGATACGAGTATAATCTTTGTTTAAATACCAATTCACTATAATATACCATGTATTTAAGAGGCACCATTCAGATTAAGGTATTTTAAATATGTTTTTTTTTCGTTGACACGACAGGGTCGAGATGGGAATAAAGTGCCTATGAAGAACAGTCCCGAATAAATCCATAACTATTTTTTTTTGTCCTGGAAATTTGAAAAATGACTGAAATGGAAATGTTCCACTTGAAATTACTTTTGAAAAATGACTAAAATGGACTTCAGATTACTGTTTTTTTTTACGAGGAGGTACTTAATGTATGCGACTGAAATAATTGAGATAATTACCTCTTGGCATCTTGTTGTTCCTTAATTTAACGTACAAAACGAATAAGATAAAGAGTAAAACAGACGGACACGGATATAGATATTTTTAAAACACTGATTGAAACTTTCACGATTTTCACTCATTATAAGTAAACAAAACGGGGCGGGTTTGAGTCTTCCTCAGGGACCATGTCGCCAATGTCGGCGAAACGACGGAGGATAATATTTTCATAATTTTTACGCGATTAAGCCCCATTTTGTTTCCTTATAATATTGACATTTTAATATAATACTTAAGAGAGGAAGTCAATAAATTTAGATTCCTCTTAAAATCCTGATCTGATGAACCATTGTATAATCCAAGAATTTTCACTTTAAGTTTAGGTAGGTACCTACAGTTGCAATATTAATTTGTTTTATTATCGATTAAATTGATAAAAGTGAATGATATGAAGTTGTTTCCTTTCCAATCCTTCTATATTATACCTAATTTCAGGAAGGTAGCTGTAACCAGTGTTGTAATTCCATCGTATAGGTACAGATCGATTCCCAAAAGCTGACGCGGAAAATGTATGAAACTGTAATTAATTTCATAAACATTCCGCGCCAGCTTTCGTGAATCGATCTATACTTTGATAGCACCTCTACACACTCGGCCGTATGTTACGAGCGAATGTCTCGGACGAATGCAACATGCAACCCTGTGAACCTCATAGTACGGTACGTAAAGGAAATAAAATTTTACAACTCCCAAGAGCGATATTATTTGTCGACGGTTAGAATACTCTTAGAACAAAGCGTAAAAAAAAAAGATAACAGATTTTGATATTGCTTTAGGAATTAAAAAAAAATTCGTTACCAACCTTTTAAATCTAAGGAAAAAATATACAAGAGGAAATTTTTTTCTACAGATAATCGTATTTAACTATTTGAACGTCGCCTATCATTTAATAACATATTTGACCAGAGCTTATTTCAATATAATATGAAAACTTAAAAAAAAATATTACTCTTCGAAAACATTACGCAAGTGCTTTATGGTAACTGAAATGCATTTAATATTATTAAAGATAACTATTAGAGCCCATTTCTAACACATTCATCAATAGCTTAAATTTATGTAGGCACTAGAATTTAAAAAAAAATCTCCTAGCCATAAAAAAATTCTCATAATTTTCAAGTCAAGGTCATTAGTTCAAAATCATTTAAATAGTATGTATACGGAAACTCTAAGGATTTCATCGAAAGATTCAACTTTTATTATCTTATCAATTCTAGGCGTAATTCAAATGCTCGAAGCTACGCGCGGGAATTAATATCGCGTATGTTTCGCGCGGAACGGGGGCGGTTTGACCAATCACATCACAGCCGGCCCGCCAGGCGCCTTTGCCTCTCGGTGAATCGGTACGTACATCGGTAGGTCGTTGTATTTGCACCTTGTCTCACTTGTCTGTCAATAACAACAAATAACATAACAATGATGTCGATAATATGACTACAACTGAGTGTTTACGCAAGATAGTTATATCAAAATGTCAATGTCGTGTGATAATATGTGATAATATGGGTCTGTTAAGTTTTTATGAATAAGGCGGTTACACGTTATTGTCAGGGTCCTAATATTTTTGAAGCATTGAAAATGATCATATATTTATGAACTCGATTGTACAATTAAACACGTGTCGAGGTTTATATTATTGGTGGTGGCTTGTATATCTGTTTGCGTATTTATTTTTTGCGGTGGGAGGGTGGGAAGACTATTTGCATGCAAAAAATACGCAAGTAGGTACGACGGGTTGGCACTAATTGACTAGCACGTCTGGGTCGATGTCAGTGAAAAAGACTTAGATGTTTTTTTGCCGAAAGTGCAAAAAACATGGAGTTGTAAAAGACTTAAAATTTTGTGACGAAAAGTGCGATATTCATACATAGGTAAATTTAACAAAAACTTAGTTTTTTTACCAGAATTAGTGCGCTGGATTTTTAATGGTTGTCGTGCTATGATGACACCTACTTTTTATGTTAGTATCGTATAGAACACGCTAAAATAAGCATGTTTTGTATGGACCGTTTTTTTCTAAAATAAAAAATGGCCGACTTATTTGACCCCAAAGATGAACAATTTTAGATCTTAGTTAAATTTTCGATGGTTGGTGTGCTATGATAACACCTACTTTTTATGTTAGTATCGTGTAGAGCACGCTAAAATAAGCATGTTTTGTATGGACAGTTTTTTTCTAAAATAAAAAATGGCCGACTTATTTGACCCCAAAGATGAACAATTTTAGATCTTAGTAAAATTTTCGATGGTTGTTGTGCTATCATGACACCTACTTTTTATGTTAGTATCGTATAGAACACGCTAAAATAAGCATGTTTTGTATGGACCGTTTTTTTCTAAAATAAAAAATGGCCGACTTATTTGACCCCAAAGATGAACAGTTTTAGATCTTAGTAAAATTTTCGATGGTTGTTGTGCTATGATGACACCTACTTTTTATGTTAGTATCGCGTAGAGCACGCTAAAATAAGCATGTTTTGTATGGACAGTTTTTTTTCTAAAATAAAAAATGGCCGACTTATTTGACCCCAAAGATGAACAATTTTAGATCTTAGTTAAATTTTCGATGGTTGTTGTGCTATAATGACACCTACTTTTTATGTTAGTATCGTGTAGAACACGCTAAAATAAGCATGTTTTGTTTGAAGTTTTTTTTTCTAAAATCAAAAATGGCCGATTTAGGGTAGAAAGGGGACAATTGAAACTATTCAAATTTTTCGAAAACTATAATACCTACGCGTCTGACGCATCACTCTGAAAACATGACCAGCCATGTTTGAATACTTGGCCAGTACCACTCGAGCGCCGGTGCGTTACGGGAGTATCCACGAGCCAAAACAGGTTTACGCGGTGTAAAATAAGTATTTGTGTTTTCGTATATTTTCTTATAACTTCGTTCACTCTTGTATTTTGACGAATTAAATTATGTAGGTGTTATATTTAAGAATAAACGAATGTTTTTAACAGCCGTTGATCAGCGTTCGAGTCTTTTTATATATAATATTTGACTTTGAACTGAAAAATGTGGTGGGCGCAATATAAATAAATAAATAAATAATAAATAAATAAATATTACAGGACATTCTTACACAAATTGACTAAGTCCCGCAGTAAGCTCAATAAGGCTTGTGTTACGGGTACTCAGACAACGATATATATAATATACAAATACATAAATACATAGAAAACATCCATGACTCAGGAACAAATATCGAAAAAAATAATATAAGAATATAATATAATATAAGATTCTGTATTCGATGCACAAGTTTGTTCTTTCATTTTTCAAATTCACTTGTACTCGTAACGTAGGATCGTGGTGTTAATAAACGCGATTAATCCGTTCTTCTCTTCTCTTCAGTGTTTAATTTCAATGAATAAAATCGCGGTAAGAGAAGACAATATTATTCACTTGTGTAGTTTTTGACCTAGTTGTTAAATTATAGATATTCGATGTTTTTTATACTGATTTTTTGAGAATATGTGACTTCATAAAAAGGAGGTTCTCAGTTTGACCCGTATGTTTGTATTTATGTTTGTTTTGTACACGATTATCTCGCGTTCGGCTAAACTGATTTTGATGCGGTGAGCACAACTACTTTGTTTTATGTCACATAAAAAACATAATATGTTATTTTATTTTGGTATATCGCCATATAGCAACACTTGTTACAGAATGTTTTATATGTTGATTTGATATTTTTGACTTATAATAACACATATGTCAAGCATATTAATACATTTTTCATCACACCTGCTCGTAAATGGTGATATTATATGCAAGCATACTTACACTTAAAGAGCTGTATTATTCCCATGGTTTTAAAGGATTCTCATACTACTTTACCGCCCGCCCGGAGCTCGCGGAGGACCTGCCCCCCACGCGCTCGCAGCACGTAGTCACTCCGGAGTACTGTGGACTGTGCAACTACACTACCGCTTATCATTATTGTTTCTTTACCTGTATAGAGTTTATTTTTTTCCTCGTAAATGTGATGAAAAACATTGTGTGTACCACGGGCAGTAAGGGCATTACTAACTCGGGTCATTTAAAGCCCTCCGCCTACGGCGTCGGGCTTCAATAGACCCTCGTAAGTAATGCCCTTCTTACCGCCCTAGATGCACAATGTACTATTAGCAACAACTGATTAACGAGGTCGCCTACTACTAAAATTCAAATCAGAGTTACGGAACATTTTTTTTTATTTGGTATACATGTTTAAGTAAGTATACATAATAAAACAATTTAAACTGATTATTTTAAGCTAGAAATATAATATAATACTTTATGGCGTCTATTACTGAATATTACATCCCGATGTCTGCATCACTCGTTGTCTCGAATTGTGTGGGAATGGTTATGATTGAAACATTGTTATAGGTGAAACAAGCACTTTTGTATGAAACATAATTATGCTTATTTCTGCGATTCTTTAAAGTTATATCTTATAATTGCATTAAAATTACTTTGTTTAAGGTAACTGTATAATGTAGCAGCGACAAAGAAGACTAAAAGAGCTATATTTTTTTGTTCAAGTATTTTTATCGTTTTTTTCAGATGCTCATAAATTGAGAAATGTTTATGTAATGCTTGCGAACTTCTGATGAGCTCATTGTATGCAGAGGAAGTTATGAAAAAGATAAAAACAAATATAAGTACTTAAATTGTGCCGAAGATATTTGAGTGTTTCAATTGACCTCACATAGTGTTTCAATTGACAGTCATGTGGGGTCAATTGAACCACATTGCCCTATTTTCTTTATTACGTCATTGTCAAAAACTATGCATTATAGACCATCCAAATATATTTTATTTAGGAACCAGATAACTAACCATGAAGTTTTTGTGCGGACATCTTTCAACTCATAAAAATATGACGGTCACAGACGGTTAAAGGCAAATTGTTTTAATCGTCCCCAGTCTACCCTATTTGACTCGAAAGATAGAAGATATTTTACGACAGTCAAATTTTCTAGCTGGCATCCCCGGTATAGTCGTGGCAGAGGCAGACCGAGAAAGAGATGGCGGGACGACTTGGATGCGTTTCAGCGGTATTGGTGGGATCTTGCCCAGCACAGGGAGGATTGGATAAGGAGAGGGGAGGCCTTTGCCCAGCAGTGGGACACAAAAACAGGCTATTACAAAAAAAAACGATGGGTATCGTGCTATGATGACACCTACATTTTATGGTAGAATCTTGTAGAACACGCTAAAATAAGCATGTTTTGTAAGGACAGTTTCTTTCTAAAATAAAAAATGACTGACTGATTTGACCCAAAAGATGAGCAATTTTATGTCTTGGTAATATTTTTGATGGTATGATTTTGACAGCGAGCGAGCAAGACCTTCCCGGGCAGAGCTTCGCTCCCGCCTTAGACTTCCAGGTTATTTATTTTTAATAAGGGAAGCGAAGCTCTCGCCTTAGTCTTCTAACCTAACCAAATCCGTGTCGGTTCTGCCCCGGAGGATTTGCTCGCTCGCTTCGCTCGCTCGCTGTCTAAAGTGACCACCAACAGCCAGCTGTGAAGTTATCTTATTTGGACGGATAAAAAAAACCATCGTAGACTAAGGCGGGAGCTGCTCCTGCCGGGTGCAAGACCTAAACCACCAAACACCATGTGTCCCCCTATTTAAACAATGGAATATTTTGCCATTACCGTGTTTGTACATAAGGGATATATGCATTTTTGTAAACAACCACCAAACTTCATTCAAAACGCGAGGTGCAATTATGAATAACAGACAGACCCGACAAAACATTATGGATTTATTATACAAGCCACGTGCTCATAAAATGATTTATGATAAGAATGCTTTTAATATGTGTATAATTATTTATAATAAATTACCTGTTGACATAAAATTCCTGCAAGGCAATAGATTTAAGAATAAATTGACTTCTTGGCTTTTAGACCATTGCTTCTACAGTGTTAAAGAATATTTAGAATATAGCTGACATATTTATTTTAATTATTATTAATATTGAATTTTTATTGACATTTGCATTCATTACCTACCACAATTGTTTTTTGTTTTTTATTTTTATTTTTGGGTTTTGTTCATAATTTACACATTGTTTCATGCATTTTTATCTATCTTGACATATTTTTTATAATTTTAGATATAATTATATAAACATAAAAGGTTAATATATTTGTATATAGTACTGTAAATACTGCACGCTATTCGAAATATTTGCACGCCTGCATGCAGGTTGAATGCACTGGACTTAACCATTCTAACTGTAAGACCCACTATACTGTGTTCGATGCAAATAAATACTTTGAATCTTTGAATTAAAATTGTTTATCTTTCAGGTCAAATAAGTCAGCCATTTTTGATTTTAGAAAAAAAATGTTCATACAAAACATGCTTATTTTAGCATGTTCTACACGATACTAACATAAAAAATAGGTGTCATCATAGCACAACAACCATCGCAAAATTTTACTAAGATCTAAAATTGTTCATCTTTGGGGTCAAATAAGTTGGCCATTTTTTTATTTTAGAAAAAAACTGTCCATACAAAACATGCTTATTTTAGCGTGTTATATACGATACTAACATAAAAAGTAGGTGTCATTATAGCACAACAACCATCGAAAATTTAACTAAGATCTAAAATTGTTCATCTTTGGGGTCAAATAAGTCGGCCATTTTTATTTTAGAAAAAAACTGTCCATACAAAACATGCTTATTTTAGCGTGTTCTATACGATACTAACATAAAAAGTAGGTGTCATCATAGCACAACAACCATCGAAAATTTTACTAAGATCTAAAATTGTTCATCTTTGGGGTCAAATAAGTCGGCCATTTTTTATTTTAGAAAAAGACTGTCCATACAAAACATGCTTATTTTAGCGTGTTCTATACGATACTAACATAAAAAGTAGGTGTCATCATAGCACAACAACCATCAAAAATTTTACTTATCTAAAATTGTTCATCTTTGGGGTCAAATAAGTCGGCCATTTTTTATTTTAGAAAAAAGCTGTCCATACAAAACATGCTTATTTTAGTGTGCTCTAAACGATACTAACATAAAAAGTAGGTGTCATCATAGCACAACAACCATCGAAAATTTTAGTAAGATCTAAAATTGTTCATCTTTGGGGTCAAATAAGTCGGCCATTTTTGATTTTAGATAAAAACTGTCCGTACAAAACATGCTTATTTTAGCGTGTTCTACACAATTCCTCCGTATAAAGTAAGTGTCATTATAGCACAACAACCATCGAAAATTGACCAAGTAGTTACTTCTGGTACAAAAACTAAGTTTTTTAAATTTACTTATGAATATCTCACTTTTTGTCAAAATAAAATCGAAGTCTTTTACGACTCCTATGTTTAAAAAAAATCTAAGTCTTTCACTGCGTACCCTTTGAAAGGACACATCGTCTGTCTAATATCGGTCTAAATGAGGTTTCTTTAGAAATAGTGATTAAACAGTATTTGAATAAATAATTTTATACTACGCGTGCATTTAATATTTTATTTAAAGAAGAAAACAATTTTGCTTTAGGTACCAATATGGATCACAATTTAAAATTAACAAATTAATATTTACATTACAGATCATAATTTAATACGTAGCACAAACGAAATGTAAGAAACGCGTTGCGTAATCGTGATGTGATTGGTCGCACAGCATGACAGCACGGGCCGTAGCGCGATAGACTATCCCGCTCAAATCTCTTCGAGTTCGAATTATGATGCGAACTGATAAGATCATAAAATTTAGAGCTATTGATGTATTTCTTATAATTTCGGTGTATGCATTTCTATAATACTAATGAACAAAATGTACCAACTTGAAAATTTCTAGATTTTTATTGAAGTTAACAGAAGACCTTAAAAGTTGAATTCTTCATATAAATTGAAACTATTGATGAATACGTTAGACATGGAACCTATTCGTTATCTACATAATTTTTTAACACATTTCAGGTACTTGGATGTACTTAAGTATTTTTTTGGAGAAAATATGTAGGTTTTTCTCGCTTCAAGAAAGCTTTCGACAAATTTGTTATAAAATGACAGGTGACATTCAAATAGTTTAATCCAATAATATAAAGATAGAAAATATGACTTGCATAATCTTTCCTTGATTTTACACGCGTCGGTAACAAATACCTATATTTTACCCAAAGCTTTATCTAAAACAGTTAGACAATATTTTTCTCGATTAGTCTAAAGTGTACTCTAATAGGTAATTTAAAAAAAATCGACTTGTGAGTTATGTTATGTTTAGGGGTCATTATAGTCTTCGCGTATTCGCCTATCAGGCGAGGCTCGGACCAGAGACATAAGCTTTTTCATGGAAAAAAGGTGTCTTAAATAGCTTCGGTAAGGTGGCAGCAGTCATCTCAATACAAAATTATAAACTATGAAACTAAGCATTTATTCATTCATTCGTTCGTCAGTCCAAACGAGAATCTAAATGGTTTCACGAGACATTCGGCCGAGAGCCCGAGAGTGTACAGGCACAGGCAGCATGAGGTTATGAACTAAAATAATGTCGCCGACATTTTATAAAAAATGCTAAAGTGGCGCCAGAGGAGATAAATTATATACCTATAATGACAATTAAACTTTATGTCACGTATTTTTATTAACACAATATTCACAATAGGCGTACCTAAGTTTACGTTACGGTACGTGAGTTTTAATCGTTTTTTCAAAATTAAATATATAGTATACTTAATAACGGCTTCCTAGCCCAGTTGGTAGTGACTCTGCGTACGAAGCAGGAGGTCCCGGGTTCGAATCCTGGTCAGGGCATTTATTTGTGTTTATTACGAATATTTGTTTCTAAGTTAAGTACTTATGGATGTATGTATGTATGTATGTATAAGCTTTATTGTACAATAACACAAGAAATACAAGAAACACAGTAACATAGACAATTTGATACAACAAAGGCGAACTTATCCCTATGAGGGATCTCTTCCAGTTAACCTTTGAGGAAATTAGATAAAAACAGGCAACGATGAAAGACAAACTAAGAGCAAAAATTGTACAGTAACAAAACTTCAAATAAAAAGTAAATTTTGAATACACATTGTAACTACACTATAAATAAATACGCAATAAAAATATATATATAATATTTACATATATAAATATACACTAAACAACAATACATATATACATATATTAAATAATAAATATATATATAAACTATTAAACAGAGCATAAAGGACAAACTCCAATCAAGGGTGGATGTTTTCTATGTATCTATTTAAGTTTCTATCTATTATATATATCGTCGTCTAGTACCCATAACAAGCCTTATTGAGCTTACTGTGAGACTAGGTCGTTTTGTGTAAGATTGTCCCATAATATTTATATTTATTTACTTATACTTAATGAAAATCATGCTTTCGCTACCCGCCCTACAAAATAAACCAGTAAGGCTGCGTTTTACCAAACTTTTATTCCGAGAATAACGTTTACTCTTAGATAGTAACGTCAAATTACTATGGGATTTTGACATTAGTATCCAAAGTTTGGTCAAATCCAGCCTAAGTACGCCAGCCTACACATTTAAACTTGTGGATTATCTGCGGATATGTAACTATTGATTGACGAGGCACACGTCACAAATTCAAACCTGCAGCGAAACTGCTGGGGTTTGACGACGGAGCAGCCATTCCCAAGAACAGCTAAACTTCACCTACTGACCATTATTATTATTATGCCATATTAGTATTGCCGAGATGTAAATTATTGTTACCTATTTGTTTTGTTATACATTATTATTATTACTTTTTATGAATCAATGACTATTATACTATTGATTGACACTATTGACCGCAATGATGTGTCAATATTTCTCCCCATTCGAAGCTTCTTCCCATTAAATTAGTCATGGGCGCGGGACAGTGCGTAACCGTTTTAGGTAACACACACACCTACCTACCACGGAAGAATAACTAGCGCTACCTACCATTTTAACGCCTATAAGAAAACTTAAAGCAATATTAGGTAGATATTCTCAAAATTTGTTAAACGCGAAGGAAATTGTATCGTCGTATTACAAATACGACACACTAAACGTAATAAGCGTCATAATTAATATAAGTAGGTACATACATATTCCAAGCTGTTACAAAACCCTAAAACCTTGTTACTAAAATTTTATTTTGTACTTACCTTCATATCAAGCCTTTACTTTACACCCGTATCTTATTTACCTAAACCGCTGTCGCCCTGGTTTTTTTTTTTTTTTTTTTTTTTTATGGCATCGCGCTCCTGGCGCATTCAGCCAGACAAGTAGTAAAAGCAGGGAAACGGAATTAAAGGTATAAAATACGGATTGGACAGAATTTGGAAAAAAGGATCAGATCAGGAAAGGATTAGGTCATAATATTATAACTTGATATCGTTACGTGAAAGGAATGAACATAATATTTTATAAATAGGTATGGATATAGATAAATCATAAATATGAAGGAGTGATGAAATGGATGTGGGAAACGGAATATTGAGAATTGACAGCTGACTAAATAATGCGGACCGGTCATAAAGGTTACAATTATTTGAAAGGAATATATGATTGAGGTCCGCGGGATCAGCTCCGCAAATACATGCTGAACTGGCCACACGTCCTAGACGTGCCAGATGTTCTGGCGTACATGTGTGACCTAACCTCATTCGAATCAACATGCTGGTGAAAGGTTTTGATAATGATACTTTGGCAAACCAAGGTTTGGCAGGAATGCACGGTTGTATACGTCGATAGTGTGGAGCCACAGTCTCTGCACCAGATGACCACAGTTCCATCCAAGCCCTACGCAGATGGAACTTTGGTAATACTAAAAGATCTTCAGCAACATTTTTGTATGGGGACATGTCCCCACAACTAATGGCATCTCGAGCTATCTTATCCACCTTTTCATTACCCTTAATCCCTCTATGTCCTGGGATCCAGGCAATGGAAACAGAATACCCTTTTACATGGCATTTCAATAGTAGGCTACGTATTTGATAAATTAGTGGATTGTTACATTTTGATTTAAATGGATATCTTGAAATTGCTTGAAGTGAGCTTAAGGAGTCAGAAAATATAATGGATTTTTTAAGATGCATTATAATAATGAATTCAATTGCTTTCAGGATTCCAAGGCACTCACCACTGTACACGGAGGATTCGGGAGGCAACTTAATCTTTTGATATATATTAGACTGAGTATGAAGTACACCAATGCCAACACAGCCACTAACTGACAGCTTGGAAGCGTCTGTGTACAAGTGATGAGTACCCTGGCCATGTGTTCCAATAAAACCTAAAAATTGTTGACAATGCTCCACATCATATTTAAAAATACCTATATCAAGGAGAACTGGAGGATCCCGAATTAGAGATTCATATTCATACTGATATATGGGATGTGTTGAAAAGCTAAAGGTAGGGGCTGGGAAAGACTTGAGTTCTTGAAAGCTGTTTATTAAACAAGGAGGGTGTTTATGTGTCCAATAATTGGAGTTAGATATCTGGAATAAAAGGTTTGGTAAAATAGACCACAGTGGATGATTTGAAAATTGAGAGCATCGGAAAATGTACCTATCACAAAGATATTGACGTCGTAAATGAAGTGGCGGTTCAACACACTCAACTTGCATAGCTTTTATTGGACTGGAATTCATAGCTCCACAAATTACTCTTAGAGCTTTGGACTGAATACCATCTAGCTTTTTAAAACCTGCAACACTTCCCGGCTCAAGCAGAAATGTTCCATAATCCAAGATACTCCTTATCAGGGCATTATACATAAGTTTCAAGCAATATGGGTGAGCTCCCCACCAAACTCCTGATACACACCTGAGAATATTCATATTTCTCTCACACTTAGAAACTATATAATTACAGTGTGGCAGGCCAGATAATTTTTTATCAAGAACAACTCCTAGGAATTTAGTTTCGTCTTTAATGGGAAGGGTGCAGTTATCAAATTTGACATGGAATGGAGGAGGAAGCAATTTTCTAGTGAATAAAACTACTACACTTTTTGTAACGGAAAGTTCTAACCCATTAGTATCAAGCCACATCTTCAATAAACCTAAAGAGTTTGTGATGGTCCTGCTGGCCTGCTCTATAGAAAGATTTGGTGTATATAACAATAAATCATCAGCATACTGCAAGGTCCTTACCAAACCATTTAGGGATGGTTCTAAGTCAAAAGTATAAATATTGTACAACAAAGGGCTTAGTACTGATCCTTGAGGAAGTCCTCTCCACACAGTGCGAGAAATTTTATTGTTATCATCCACAAGAAGGTTAATTGATCTCTGAGACAACATATTTACTATGAAGTTAGTTAACATTGTTGGTATACCCAAAATATGCAGTTTTGTTTGAAGTATGGAGACTAAAACATTATCATAGGCAGCACTGATGTCTAGAAAAGCAGCTACTACTGATTCTTTTTGAGAAAAGGCTAATTGGATATCAGAAATTAGTATTGCTAGACTATCATATGTAGACTTACCTTTGCGAAAGCCAAATTGACTATTGGACAGTAATTTATTCTTTTCAACATAATATTCCAAACGATTTTTAATTAAATGTTCAGCAACTTTAGCAAATACAGAAGAAAGGGCTATTGGTCGATAAGAAGAGATATCTGTTGTTGGCTTACTGGGCTTTAAAATTGGAATAACTACTTGGGATCTCCATGAATCCGGAACTATGCCAGTTTGAATAACTGCATTAATTATGTGCAGATAGTAAGATAAAATGCTATCACTTGCATTAGCCAAGAAAGAATAGGGAACACCATCTTCCCCAGGTGCAGTATCTTTCATATTTTTTAAAACACCTTTTAATTCATCAAATTTAAATGGGCTATTAAAAGTATTGCAATTAGAGGGGTAGAATACAAAGGGAAGAGGTTGAAAAACATACTGTTCAGGGACTGAGGCGGGTGCTAGTTTATTCATATATTGCTGAGCGAGATTAAGGGGCAGCGGGGGACTAGAAGGCTTATTGTATGCATTTTTAAACCTCTATATTGTTCCACACTATGGAGGGCTTAACATTAGGGTTAAGGGATGCACAGAACCGTTTCCACCCTTCAAATTTTTTCTTCCGTAATAATTTTTTTGTATCACGTGCAATCTGCATGTATAATTCAAAATTCTCATTAGTCATGAAGTGACGGTATTTTCTTTCTGCCTCTAAACGTTTCTTAATGGCTTTAGAACAATCTCCATCCCACCAAGGAGGAGAGGGAATTTTACCGATTGCACTATTTTTCAGAGGGAATGTCGTATCAGCAACTTCAATCATTACCCGTGCTAAAGCAACTGAGCAACTGACTACATCATTTACATCATTTACATTGGGCAACTCAGACATTTTCTCTTCAACTCGGCTTATAAAGAGTTTCCAGTCCGGGTTACATAAGTTATATTTCAGCATTGGGCTACGTTTTGAAGATGGAGGGACAGATGAAGGAAATGAGACTACAATGGGATAATGATCACTACCAAATGAAGATTCTAAAGTATGCCAGGTGAAGGAAGATGCAAGTTCAGCAGAACAAATGGATAAATCAACAGCACTGACCGATTCTGAGGGAGCTGTTTGGCGTGTAGGAGAACCAGTATTTAGTACACAGAGATTGAATTCATCTAATATCCGTAAGACGCGTTCTCCGTTATAATTGGATATTGAACTCCCCCAAAACTGATGATTAGAGTTTAAGTCTCCTAAAATTAAAAAAGGTCTAGGAAGAGAGGAAATTATATTTTCTAATTGATCAAAAATGAATGATGATTGAGATGGAATATATACAGAAACAATGCATATGTTATTTACAATGGCAGCAATGATGGAAAGATCATCACTGTGAGATGGAAGATGAAGAGGGGTAAATGATGAAGAATTCCTGACGAGCAAAGCTACTCCACCACCAGCCCGCCCGTCAGGACGGTCCTCTCTGAGGCATGAGTAACCTGAAGCACTAAGAAAAGCCCCAGGTTTAAGCCATGTCTCCGAGAGGGCAACAATGAAAGGATTATATTTATTTAACAAATGAATTAAATCTTGTTTTTTATTAATTATACTTCGACAATTCCATTGAAGAATTTGGTCCATTATTAATAGTAAAAGCTAGATTTTCGAGTAAAGGGGCAACGTGGGACGATATAATAACATTAGGCTTGGAAAGGTGATTAATTAAGGACTGAATAGAGTCAGCTATATCTTCTTCTTTATCAGGCTCCTGCTGTCTAAGTGCACACCCATTAGAGGGGGAGGGGATAGAGAATTCCCTAATAACTGCCTGATGAGCAGCCACGTCATAACCTTTGACAGTCTTTTTAATAGCAGAGCGAGGTTTCATAAATATAGGCTTCCTATTACTATTATTTTGACTACTATTTTGACTATTATTTTGACTAATAACTGGTCTATTGCCTGGATGACTGCTTGCATTTGGAACTGAATGCTGAACTCTACGGGGTGAATCTGTTTGAGGAGTGTTTGTGGGTTGAAACTTAAGAACATCTGCAAATGAGATTGAGGCGGCCGGATGTAATTTAACAGCTTCACTATAGGATATGCAGTTATTAGCCATAGTGATTTTAATTTCCCTCTGTCTTTTGTGCTCTGGGCATGACTTATTTGTGGCGAAATGAAAGCCATTGCACAAACAGCAAATGGCCTCATCCTCCTCCACAGAACAAGCATGACCGAGATGCATCTGCCCACACTTGAAACATTTTGGTTTTGATCTGCAATTGGTCTTGGTATGACCAAACTTAGTACAAGAAAAACACTGTATAGTAGGGAAAATATACAATTCAACAGGAATTGCATTGTAGCAAGAAAAAATTCTTTTCGGTAAAATTTGACCGTCAAAGGTTAAGACAACTGTCTCAGAAGGTTGCCAGGAAACAGAGCCATTAACAACCACTCTGTGGTTTAGACGTCGCACTTTGAGAACCTTTCCACACCCAATGGGTACAGAAATATTTAGGACAATTTCCTCATCCGTCCATTGTTTTGGAATGCCTCGAACCAGACCCATACGAGTCACTGAAAAAGTTGGTATATATGCTGTATAATTCTCTTGCTCCAGACAAGAATCAGTGACAAACAAATTTGCATCTATGTGGGATGAAAAAGCCATTGCTATTCTGGTCCTACCTATGCGCTTCACACTTCCATTTATAATATTCTTGAAGCCCTTTTTAACTAGAAATTTACCAAAGGAGACCGGGTGCAGAGACGAGTTAGGCTCTGTCTGTTTAAGTTGAACGTGCACCGTAAAAGGCGCAACGTCTGAGGATGAAAATAAATTTCTGCCTACCTTTGTGTTGCTACTGTCGGATTCAGACTTACTTGTCGAGTTTGATTTGTTTAAAGTGTCGGAATTTAATTGATTTGAATGAGATTGGGTCTCTAGTGGTTTTTCTGGTTGTACAGTTTCGCAATCGCATGTATACTCCCCACCGCTATTCTTTCTCCTTTTTTTATTGCAATTTTTGCATCTTTTAAACATTTTTGGTCTTTTAAGATCACTCCTGCTGCATACAGAAGTGTCCGTGTCCATGTTGCTTGATTCAACCTCAATGTTCATCGCAACCTGGAGGCTACCGCCTCCAGGATCGGGGGGATCCTCCCCCATCAGATTATAAACAAAATAACTTACCTAATATGTTATATTTACACTATTTATATAGAAAAAACAATAATTACAAAAAATGCTAACTAAATTATATACAAACTACCACTATCCTGATCTTAATCCTATTATAAATTAAATTAAAAGAAAGAGAAACACCAAAACACAACCGCCACGTTTCACGTTTCCCGCGCTTTCTCCGCCCTGGTTTGACAATTTTGAAAGTAGGGTACCGTTCCAAAACAAATAGGTATCAACAACAATTTCGGTTAGTCAAATGATTTTTAACCTATGTTTGACAAGCAACTGAGCGCAGTAACAGTAGGAAAAAAAAACTACATCTATCCCTTTTAAAGAAAAAGACAGTATGATGCTCTCTATCCTTACTGTTACTACGCTCGTTTGCTTGTCGTTGTTTGGTTAAAAGTTAAAAGTCATTTAACTGATCGAAATTGTTGTTGATACTTAAGGTGAGGGGGCGAAGTGCGCCAGCCGTCTAAGAGTGCCTACGTGGTATCATGGAATGATACTTGCTAGTATTAGGCGCACTTAGACGGCTGGCGCACTTTGCCCCCTCACTTTATTTGTTTCAGTTCCAGTAACAGAGCAAAAAACAAAAAAAATATATATAACAAAAATGCGTTTGTAGGGACTCTTTAGCAACGTCAGCTCATATTCCAGTGCGAGCGCACCGCGATATGAGCTGACTAGGCTAAGCCCGTCGCTACGGTACGGCCGGTACGGGACCGGTTTAGCGGGTTTAGAGTTAGTCCCACCTAAGCCCCCGACCGAGGAACTTGTAATTATAGTGTCTAATATTGTATTGTGTGTGAAATAATAATATATCAGAGGAGTCAGTTAACCATATTCTGTTCTATCATTTATCATCGCCACCCGCACCACTAGTGATATTTATAGGGACTACGAATGAATATATAACCCTAAACGTTGTTTTTTAGTTTTTAACATTTTTTATAAAAACTTGGTCATTTACCTACATTTTGTTTTTTATTTGTGTTTTTTAGTACAGGGTTGCTAGAAATGCATACCAAAATTGTAGGTCTATATTCAATATTTCAAAAATAACACGTATTCAAATATGACCTGTTAATTGCCTGTAGTAATAGGTTGAGGTAATTCCAAAAACTATCACCCACCCTCCCAGTTTTCTTTTGCGAGCTAGTAGATGGGTCAAGGGAGGCTGTTGGCAGGTAAAGCAGTCATGCCTCACTCTGCCTTGTGATAACAACCTCCGCGAGTATTGAAAAGAGAAGGCTTACACCCAAATCATTTTTAGCAGTTGCTAACCTAGTTAGTCAGCCCTAAAATACTTTTGATGAGATATTGATTAAAATTTAAATTATTATTAGCGCTTTGTTTTATTTTTTCGCCTTCTGTAAAAAATAACACGTTTTTAGCAGACGTTGCAACCTCTGAAACTTCTAAAATTATTACGTTAGATCGATAATTTGGATATTTATGGCTAGCTAATATACTGTACCGCAAACACAGAACAAAAAAAAAATAGGTAAACGACCTAGTTTTTCCAAAAAAAATTAAAAACCCAAAAAATAATGCATTTTAGTTATTAAAATAATTTGAAAAAAAAATTGGCCTATTATGTGAATGTTTAGGTACAATATTAACTTAAGTCGATGATTACATGTTTAACTATCCAATAAGACATTTTTTGTATTCGTCGGTCAAATAATCGACAGATAATAACAAACATACCACGTGCATCCGTGCTCAGATATATAAAAAATTAAAAATACTGCCATTTAATTACCGTTGACTTTAAAAAACCACTGGATTTAGGTATCGATTACATTGATAGTACTACACGCCCTTAACGGCTCCAACATCGTTGACCGGACAGACTGTATGCCTTCCTTTTTTTCCCTCTGAAAAAAGAAAAACATATCAAATAATTCTTTAAAAGATCTTCTGTCAGGCTTGGCGCTTGACACTATATTAATATTCTGGGTGTCTACACTGTCTACCACAAATCACTTCGTTCGTTCATTCGTCTATTTGCCTCTCTATCACTCTTGTATATTCTATCAACATAGATGCAAATAGACGAACGAACGAACGAAGGTAGTTCATGGTAGAACCCCTGGATCTCTAGAGTCAAACCACGTTATCTCTTCCAAGCAAATGAACTGTCAAACTTTAAAGTGCTATTTTAAACTTCAATCTTCTATGAAATTATGACATTTAGGTACTTAACACTTTCACAGTCTGTGTTATTAAAATCTAAGAAAGTTAGCATAGTCGGACTCTATCTCTGTTTTATGTTCAGCTTAAAATTCGATGTTACTTGTTTTGAAACTGATCCACAGTACACTGCGCGAGCAAGGGTGCCACTAATCCGCATCCCGCGAAAAGGCAGCCCAATAATCGGCGACCCAATAATTGGCGACCACGATGTACATGGATTATTGGGTCGCCGATTATTGGGCTGCCTTTTCTTGGGTCGAGCAATCTCGAAGCGGGCCAATAATCGGCAGCCCAATAATCCATGTACATCGTGGTCGCCAATTATTGGGTCGCCGATTATTGGGCTGCCTTTTATCGGGTCGGACAAGCTCGGTAGCGGGCCAATAATCCGAAGCCACAGTTTTAGCAGTACAATAATCAGCAACCCAATAATCCGCAACCAAAAAAATGGACACGAATTATTGGGCTGCCGATTATTTGGCTGCTTTTTATACAGACTCCTTAGATCGAATGTTAAGGCATGTCGGTTTAGGTACGACGACGAGCGAAGCGAGGAGGAGTGTTAGGTAGAACTGCGACCTAACAGCCAGAACCGACTTTTTTCGCATCCCGCGAAAAGGCAGCCCAATAATCGGCGCCCCAATAATTGGCGACCACGATGTACATGGATTATTGGGTCGCCGATTATTGGGTTGCCTTTTCTTGGGTCGAGCAATCTCGAAGCGGGCCAATAATCGGCAGCCCAATAATCCATGTACATCGTGGTCGCCAATTATTGGGTCGCCGATTATTGGGCTGCCTTTTATCGGGTCGGACAAGCTCGGTAGCGGGCCAATAATCTGAAGCCACAGTTTTAGCAGTACAATAATCAGCAACCCAATAAACCGCAACCAAAAAAATTGACACGAATTATTGGGCTGCCGATTATTTGGCTGCCTTTTATACGGACTCGCGAGCAATGGCGCATTATTTAATTTCTTTTTGACAGCCGATGTCAGTTCTTTGCAAGTTTGCAGTGTTCTTTGTTATTGTCGTAATTGAATATTATTATGCTATTCATTTCATTGGTGCGTTTGCGGTGCTCAGACTTATTTGTTATAGCTTTCGCGATGTAATAAGAAATAATTTGCAACTAGACCCTGGTTTAAGCATACATTGGACTTCAGTGTTACTTTGAAAGTGCATAGCTTACATTACACGGCAAAGCGGCATTGAATTTTTGTATTTTCGTGTGTATCTGTAATAAATAATGAAGTTGTTGTGGTTAATTAGTTTAATAAGTGCTAGAATTGTCGTGGCTGGCCAAACTCCAACACCGATTGTCTTATGGCATGGAATGGGTAAGATATATATATCCGATTTTCTAGAATATTTTTAATTGGATTATTTTGGTGCTATCTTTAGTTTGAAAATGTTTCTATTGTTTATTCGACTTAGTTTTGTATTCAAATTGTGATTCAGTCTATTTAGACATAGGTCTAAGGCAATAGCATAGGTATACAAAAGTTTTACCATACATTAATATTGTATGGTTTATAATTATGGTATATAATCGCCCCTTTACGAAAGTGTGCGAAAAGCAATCTTTTCAAGATTTGCTTGTGAGTAAGTAAGTAAGTAAGTAACACTTTAGTGTACACAAATACAGTTGAAAAATACAGTTAACAAATAGAGATGTTAAGTACAAAGGCGAACTTATGCCTTTAAGGGATTTCTTGCAGTTAACCTTTTACTATTAAGCTTGTATATTTTATTTATAAATACAAAAAAACCTTTATTCACTGACTAACAGTTTCTATAATAGTAATATTCTGTGATATAAAAAAATTGTATTAGTCAGGTTGTCAAGTGTCTCGGACAAAGGCCTCCTCCAACATTTTCTAATCATCTCTGTTTTAAGAGGTTCTATACCACATATTTGGAAATTCATCTTCCCATCTCATTTATGGATGTCCATCCACTTACCCTCTTACAGCATTTTGGAAACCAATCAGTAATTATATTCATATTTATTTACATGTGACTTTAATATGTGAGATTTTAAGTATGAACCCTACAATCTCCATCCAAACATTTGACTGACAGTAACAGTATAAAAAATAAACTATTTATGCACTCCTCTTCTGTTGGTGGTAGAAAGCAAAAGAAAAAGACAGTATGATTCTTTCAGACTATGCACAAATCGTAAGTGTTCCTTGCCAAACTGTATGTTCCTAAACTTTCAGGAGATACCTGCTGTGCATTCTACAGTCTGGGTGGCTTCAAAACATTTCTAGAAAAACAAATACCTAATGTGTATGTTACATCACTACGTATCGGGAACAGCACTATAGAGGACCGGGAGAGTGGTTTCTTCATGAATCCGAATCATCAAGTAGAATATGCATGCAAAGTGCTTGCAGCGGATCCTAAGTTGCAGGGAGGGTTTAATGTGATTGGCTTTTCACAAGGATGTCAGTTTCTGTAAGTATATGTTACTCCTATGTATAATCATCCTCATCAAGTTTTTAATATATTTTTAAATAAAATTCTCATGCATGGAAGATTTTATTTACTTAGAACTTTTGTCTCTCTTGTACAGTCAAGTTCAGTGTGTACACTTTCTTACCTTATTACATGTGGTCAAAGTGGAAATGTGTACCTATACATACACATAATTAATGAATGAACTTAACTGTATTTCTCATACTCATGGCTATCTTGAAAGGAAAGCCTCACTTGAATGCTTCTAGGAAGTTATCTGATGTGCTACACTCATTGTTACATAATTAATATCTACATCTTTAGTGTTTGTAATATTATCTTATATTTTTATGGGAACCTTAAGTTGAAAAGGAAGCAATGGGCCTACAGATTATGTATATATAGGTTTCTACTTCTTTTGCTGTCAATGGTTTATGTTTCATAGTCTTCATAGGATTTGGTGAATGACATGTAATTTTTTTAAACAATTGCAGCACTGCCTTTGCACTACTCAGTGTGTTTTTTAAATATAATTAATTGACTGCAATGTTGTTTTTGATGCCCATTAATAAGCTAGCTAAGGTTGGATTGCATGGGTCTGTTGTGAAAAGATAAAGACTATTAAGATTTTAAGAGGTCAACCATTACTGTCTTCCATTTATCTGTTGTATGTGCCTGCTCTTTGACTTATGTTATGACACAAATAGGTTTTCTGTGTATAATAACTAGATTGTAATAATACCGATTAATCTTGGCTTTGGAAGCAAATAAAATCAAATCACAATTATTTATTGTTTGGCCATGGGTTACAAAGATGTTACACATAATAATTTTACATACCATCATGTCCTGCCTCAGAGAAGCATACAATATAAAACTTAAATACTATAACAAAACCTAAATACTGGTACATACTTAGTGAACATTAAAAACAATATTTAAAAGTATCCTATCATCTAATGTGAAGAAACAGTTCAAAACATGCAGTTTATTCCTTTGTTTCACATGTGCATAAAATTCAATTATACATGCAGCTATCAAGTGAGTTATACTTGGTTGTAAGGGAAGCAATGGACAGGACTTGATGGAGGCAAATCATTAGCCACAATATAAGCCATCCAATGATGACCACAATCCTCAATCATGAGGGAACAACGAGAGAGAGAGATCAAACCCGGTGTGGTGAAAAGTTCGTTTTCTTGTTTTAGACGAGGCGTGATCCAAAGATGTGGTCACAAGCTACCGCCGATCAAAAACTTGATATCCCTTGGAGGACAGCACCAGGGGGTATACGGCCTCCCACATTGCATGGCCGTGTCCCACAAGACTTGTGACTACATACGGGAGCTGCTCAACTATGCGGCTTATCAGCAGTAAGTATCAAGTTCATGAGGACAGCATGAGGGCGTGTACGGGCTCCCACTCTGCAGCGACTACATACGGGAGCTGCTCAACAATGCGGCTTACCTATTAGTAGTAAGTATCAGCTTCATGAGGACAGCACCAGGGAGTGTACGGGCTCCCGCACTGCTTGGCCGTGCCACAAGACTAGCGACTACATACGGGAGCTGCTCAACTATTTGGCTTATCAGCTGTAAGTATCAGCTTCATGAGGATAGCACCAGGGGGTGTCCGGGCTCCCGCGCTGCATGGCCGTGTCCCACACGACTTGCGACTACATACGGGAGCTGCTGAACTATGCGGCTTATCAGCAGTAAGTATAGACTTAATGAGGACAGCACCAGGGGGTGTTCGGGCTCCAGCGCTGCATGGCCGTGTTCCGCACGACTTGTGACTACATATGGGAGCTTCTCAACTATGCAGCTTATCAGCTGTAAGTATAGACTTAATGAGGACAGCACCAGGGGGTGTTCGGGCTCCAGCGCTGCATGGCCGTGTTCCGCACGACTTGTGACTACATACGGGAGCTGATCAACTATGCGGCTTATCAGTAGTACCTAAGTATCAGCTTCATAAGGACAGCACCAGGGGGTGTTCGGGCCCAGCGCTGCATGGCCGTGTCCCACACGACTTGTGACTACATACATACGGGAGCTGATCAACTATGCGGCTTATCAGCTGTAAGTATCATCTTCATGAGAACAGCACCAGGGTGTTGCCGGACTCCCGCGCTGCTTGGCCGTGCCCACAAGACTTGCGACTTAATACGGGAGCTGATCAACTATGCGGTTTATCAGCACTAAGCATCAAGAACTTTATTTTCTCAGTTCGTCAAAACTGTCAAAAGTTAGTGATAATTTTCATACAATAAATACTGAGAAATATATAGGTTGCCAGAGAGAGGTAGATAGGTTTATTATGCGTAAAAACTCAGACTTATCGTCGAAAAATAGTCCTGTAAGTAGCTGCCATATTGACTGTAATAAGCCTACCCATATCTTCAACAAGAAAGCTCGCAAAAATTATATATACATAAAAAAAATTAGACATTTTCGTGCCTACTTTACAGTAGGCAAAACTACCAAATACAAACCCTAGTTAACAATAAAACTTGCGGATAAAGTCAAGCATTAGAGGCACAGTTAATCATTTTATGATATCCATCAAATACCTATCTAGTTAATTCATTGTCACGGACTTTAGATTCCCGACACGCAAACATCCTATATGGATATGGAGGTATCGTTATTGATTCTTTAGTGGCCACGGTTGACCTTGGGTGACCTTCGTAACTGATACTTTATTTATTGCTGTATCCATTGAAAATTATAGCTTGTCTGTTAGCCAGTGTTGTTTCCAGTATGTTACGAAACTACGTCAAAAGCCATGTTCAAGCCCCATGCCATACTACACTACATACTTCTCTCTCTAATTACTACTTACACTTCATACTAATTTCGCATTGTATAATCCCGAGTTTGAAAATCCCGACCTACCGAAACTCCGATCATCAAATTTCCGACTCATGAAAGCATGAATATTTAAAATTCTAAATAGAAAAAAACGAATAACATAATACCGAATCAGGGCCTATACCACAAAAATCTAAAGATTGCGGATCTGAGTGTCCATATCTGTCAAACTTGCATATTGGAGTGACAAAGAGGTGTTCCCATCAATGCCAATTTTCGATGTTCATGGCAGGCTTGCAGTATTACATTCGGGGTTACCTACCTATGTTAATAGGAATTTTAAATATTCGTGCTTTCATGAGTCGGAATTTTGATGATCGGAGTTTTGATAGGCCGTGATTATAAAATTTGGGAGTAGGATTTATAGACATTTGGGATTATAATAATCGGGATTATGGGTATTTGGGTGTTCCCGTAGCATGGTCCCATAGAGTCCAACCACGCTTAGTGTTCACGTAAAGTCGTGTTAATTTTGTATAGGATTTAAGTAATTTGTCCTGTGAAAGTGTTGAGTGTATCGCTCTCAATACATTGTCACTGCCACGTCGCGTGGCGGTAGTGAAGGTGCATCAAGGATATACTACACTCAGTAACTATTTTGTCGTCGCGTCTCGTGTTTAGGTGCGAAATATTGATGAGAGTTTTTTTTTTAATGAAAAAGCAGGCAAACTAGCTGGTTGATGGTAAACGACTATCGCCGCTATGGGGGGTCACATGTTCGTTGCCGGCCTTTAAGATGAGAGTACCTACGCTCTTTTCTTGAAGGTTTTAAGGTCTCGAATGTATTGCAAAGTTCCGTAAAATACCTCATTTTAAGAATATGTATGAGCCAATAAACTCTTCAACTTAATTAGGAATATGTATTAATATGTTACTATGGGAAAATAATCTTGTCCCTAATTATTTGGCCACGACTGTACGAGTATATAAATAATCTATTTCCTACAAAGGAACTTATTTAACCTGTGTTTTATTTAGAAGCACTAGATTACCTTTATAACCTACTTAGGTCCAAGCACCAACCGGGGTCAGTTAACTAACCCGGAGTTAAGTGTTTTCTAGTATGGAATTCGAAGGTTAACTCCAGATCAGTTGGCTGCCGGTTGGCGCTTAGGTGTGCCCGCGGTTTGCCCATATGGAATTAAGTGTGATGAATGTCACCCATCCACCGAGGGGTGTAGATTTGTGGAAAATGTACCCATCCCTATAACTGTAAGCGTTCTACATATCTACCAAATTACGAGAGATAGACACAATTGCTTTATAGTTTAGCATCTAAAGTATATTAGGTAAGTGTAATTGTGCAAATACAAATATCCAATGACAAATATTGAACCTTGTTGCGAGTATTTGCTTAGACATACATTTCTGTCGTTAGGTACAGTCAGAAGCAGAAACGGCTAAGCTGGCAAGGTGTCCAAAATTATTTTGTTACGACCTTATTGTTGTGGTAATAAGGGTGTATCAAAATCATTTTGAACATTCTACCCGATAAGTTACATCTGCTGCTGGCCTAGTAAGTAACTAGGTGGTGTTTATACTAGACGCCAGTATTTGCACGCGATTTTCATACATGATCACGATCAGCACACAGACCTTGAGAGGCACTCAACTGAGTACTTATACATTTATTATTTTCTAGTAAATGGATATATAGGCACGCCAATAACGAAGAGATAGCGTAAGGTAACGGCCGCTTGAGTCGAGAAGATAAGGCTAACCAAAATAAGGAAAGTTCAAATTGAGGCGACTCAAGAGCATTTTGGGATTGGCAGGACATGACAACAATACTAATAAATAATGAAAATAAATAATAAAAGCTTATGATGTAGGTACTAGACGACGATGTATATAATAGATAGATACATATAAATACTTAAATACATAGAAAACATAACTCAGGAATAAATATTCGTGATATATACACAAATAAATGTCCTGACCAGGATTCGAACCCGTAACCTCCTGCTTCGTAGGCAGGGTCACTACCGACTACGCTAGGCCGTTGTAATAACAATGCTAATGTAATAGTTTTGGACTCACATCGTAAACGTTTGTCAGCTTGATAATGATATATGCTCATTGGCTCATTGCCCTTATTGAATCGCATTGTTCTATTGCAAAAGGTCATCGAGCTAAACCTTGGAATGACAGATTGACAGAAGAACATGGAGAAATTATAAGGAGCCCTAAGCTGGACGTAAATAAGGAAGTATCGCCCAGTGGTTTCACCAGTACTATCAGTGAAAGTAATGCAGATTATGGCAAATCGTTGGAGTGTAACAAGTCAACGACTCCACGTGTCAGAGCACTCCTGACTTTCTTTTATGGTGTTGTGGCTATTTATTTATAACTCGTGGGGTTATCTTACTAACTGGCAAGAACTGGTTGCGGACAATAAATAAATACTGTAAATACCACCTTGAGGAGAAAGGCCAAGGATCGAAGCGAGTGCCACTCCATCGTAGAAGTGGCCAAGATCTACAAAGGGTTGTAGCGCCGAAGAAGTAAGTAAGTAAGATAAATATTGTCCTACAACAAATACCTACTGCAAATATCTTTTTCCTAAATGTACATAACTCCCTAATCTTTCTGTAGGTATTACGTGGATAGGTATAGGAACTAAACTTGTAAGCAAGCCAATTATTAACTCACCCGAGTATTCCCGATGCGACAGGATTAGTAATTAATTACATCTTCTTCCTAGCGTTTTCACGGCTTATGCCAGCGTCCACTTTGGCAACTAATCCCGAGATTTGGCGTAGGTACTAGTTTTACGAAAGCGGCTGCAGTCGCTCCAACCCTGTGGGTAACTTAGACCTTATTAGTCCCGTTTTCCTCACGATGTTTTCCTTCACCGAAAAGCGATTGGTAAATATCAAATGATACTCGTATTTCGTACGTAAGTTTCGAAAAACTCATTGGTACGACCCGCCAGGATTTGAACCCGTGACCTTCGGATTGAAAGTCGCACGCTCTTATCGCTCACCAACTCTCTCAATAGATAGGATTATGAATCACACGTGCAACTAATTTTATATCGCATTATGCTATTCCATGTTACCTATATATTAAGCTGGATGTCACACTGGATGCGATTCGCACCGCACTCCGGTCTGTGTGTGTGTGAGACAACGCTATGTGCGTGTATAGCTATCCCCCTTGCGTACCGGCGTCCGGTGCCCTGTTATTGTCTAGACAACTTATATTTGCATTCCCCACTTTCAGCTGGCTGCAAACATCGTTGGTCCAAGCGACCTACTGGCACGATCCGCTTAACGAAGATGAATACAAGAAGAAGAGCATATACATCGCTGACATTAACAACGAGTTGGCCATCAACGAGACTTACAGGTATGGCGAAACTATACTTTTCTGCCCTCCGGCCGGCAAGCAGCTAATTGTAGCCCGCTACGCTAAACAAATTCGCCGCTTGCCGACTGGAGCAGAAAAATAGTGTACAGATCTTGGCCAGTCAATAAGAAAGCCTAAGATTACATGTTTGTCGACCCCAGCTTCGCTTCGGAAGAAAATTACCTACACGAGATCTGAGACATAAGAAATGTCTCTGTAATACTTTACAGGCCTCGGTACGTAAATCTACGATTTCTCAAACATGCTCAGAAATGGTCGAATTTTGTTCGCAAACCGATTACCGAAATTGCATATACTCGAGAAATTCGCCAGCATTCTTTGAGACCAGGTGGCTTAGTGGTTATGGAGTTAACCGCGTAAGCTGAAGGCCCGAGTTCGATCCTCGGCTTGGCCTCAGATGGTGTTGGTCTCTTTCTTTAGATCTATATCAATTCATAAGACGCAAGTATCCAATTCTTTAACCACCTCTAGCAGTGCGCGGACGCAGCGGACAATAATGGAATTTGTACCTATGGTTCATTTTACTCCTAAGCTACCTAAACTTGGCCTACTGACGCTGGGGCCCTCGCCCCACACGCCGGTGTCCGCGCGCCTCGTATGTTTGGGAAAAGCACTATATTTGTCGCGGGACGGATACAGGATGCGCCTGAGCGCGGCTATACTTTCCGCTTACTTTTCGTTCCTCGCCAATAATGTATTATTTCATTGCGGCAGTGTATACTGATTTATACGTGTGGTCCAACTTCGAACAAACAATATGAGCGGATCTCAGGTAAAAACGACACACAGCAGCTTAATAAGAGGCGAACCGTCGTCGCCGGGAGCAAATTATGAATTAAAAACGAGAATTATAATATTTTTGGATCATTGGTCTGAAGAGACGCCTTCTTTATACTGTTTGCGTTAAGCGAAACATCGGGGGATTTGTGTAAGATTGTCCCATAATATTTATTTATTTATTTTGATATGGAAAATAACGATGTTTGGTATAAAAATAGGATGTTTCAATTTTCAAAGAAGGACTTCTTCAATCAGCATCTGTTTTCAAACTGTCATTAAGTTTACTCAACAACAGTGGAATTTATATATGGAACAGATATTATATAATAACATAATCTACTATTTTACGTTGTTTCCTAAGAAAGAAGAACTTGCATCTAAGTAATTTGTACTATTGAAAAAAAAAGAAAAAAAGATGTTTATTGGGTTTCACAGGACAGGCTACATATTATTATAATTATTATAAAGGTTAGAATCTTCTAGTAAGTACCTGCAGTGGCTACAGCGTATTCATGTCATGTCAGAAAATTCTCACTTAAGAATAAACGATGATTTTCACAACGAAGAGTATTTCTGTTTGATTCATATTATAACCTGAAATGTTAATTACAGATCGAACTTGAAGAAACTGGAGCACTTTGTGATGGTGAAGTTCGATAGCGACAGTATGGTACAGCCGCGAGAGTCGGAATGGTTCGGGTTCTATGCTCCAGGACAAGGATCGCAGTTGCAGACCCTGCAGCAGTCCAGGATCTATACTGAGGTAAGACTCGACAATATAGGGAAGAAGCATTACACACAACTACACTTCTGTAATTTTTTTATATATTAAAATGGTTGTGGTCACGTTTAAATATTGAATAAATATTAGAAATTTTAACTATAAAACTCTCGTGAGACTCGAACATATTAAATAATATTTTAAAACGGGTCACTCATGTAATTTAGTCGATTTTCGCTTCGTAAAGAACGAAACATGTCGAGCGAAAATCGACTAAATTACGTGAGTGACCCGTTTTAAATATTATTTAAATATTAGAAAGTTGCAATAACCGTCGAAGATAAATTATCTAACTCGCCAGTGATGCGTAAAGCTTGCTCTGTGAAATTTGGCACCAAAACGGTAAATTTCACTAAAATGGGCTCGCGATAGAAATGTAACAATTTATAACTATAAAATTGTAGTTACCAACTATAGGATAAAGGTCTTGGGCGTTCAAGGGATGTCATTTTATTTTATCTTGTATCTGTGTATTGAATTGAAGGTAAGTAATATGTGTCATTATCTGGTAAAAGGGACCTTATTGTCGATGGCGGTTACGTCATTGTGTACTATGCTCCATTACAAAATTCAACACCGCGCGGCGCAGTGAGGCGTAACCGCCATCGACGATAAGGTCCCTTTTACCAGATAATGACACATATATATCCGGTAGAGGCTTGAACTATCGACTTTCTTTCGTATAAATTCTTACATTATTTTGGTATTGGTATTTAAAGCACCTTCTTAAATAGTATACAATGGAATTCACGAGATGGATAAGAAAATTCGTCGGTATAGTACATATATCGGTTTACTTTTTGGCCGATCGACTTAAAGTACGCTTAAAAGGTACAGCTTGGCAAAATAGAGTAGTAAAAAAAGTGGCAACATCCCGCTTTCATACATATCTACATTGATTTGAAAGGGACGACATTACCATGTTGCCACATTTTTTATTACTACTCTGTAACAATGGTATTGAAGGGTTAACCGCAAAAACAATGTACGAATTGTAAATTGTCGTTAAAACCACGTATTAAATACGCAATTATCTCTGTGGGGTCTCTTAAGTACGTTGAACAAAAATATGTGACCGTTTTTAATAAAATGTAACACTTTGTTGATTGTCGATAAGGTTCATTTTATACATGTCTGATGATACATGGATGATTTGTTAATCCTTATTTCGTTATATTCGAAGGGATTTGACCAGGCCTGCCGACTATTAAATTTGCTAAAGTAAATGCTGATATTTAAAAAGTCACTTGTAACGTTCCAGGACCGCCTAGGACTACGCGAGATGGACCGCGCTGGCAAACTCGTTTTCCTGTCGCAGCCCGGCGACCATCTTCAGTTCGACGAGACCTGGTTCATCGATACCATCATCAACAAATATCTCGTCTAGTTACTACTTTTACTTAAGAATAATACCTACATGGAACCTTACATTCAATCAAACGATGCCCGTGAATCTTAACTTCAGTCCGGTGTTAGCCATTTGACCTAAAACTGCGTTACACAAACACTATCTACCTACTTATGTAAACCGAACCTTAAAAAACAAATGAAAATCATGTAAACGAAATTCGAATCAAGAACGTATCTCTGCAACAGAAGGACAACGATTAAAAGTTCAAATTTAGAATTATTGACATTTGCCATTGTTGTACAGCGATCGTCACATGGTTAGGCCTATAGGGTATGTTGCGATGCGTCGCATTTATTCACAGATAAACGTTATTTGAAAAAACGCGACGCAACGCAACGCAGAAGTGGAGCAGGGCCCACAGTTAGATAATCTATATTCTCACTCACGTTATGGATAGGTTTAAAGATTATTTAATACCATTTTTTTAGAATTGACTTATAATAAGAACCAATATTATACACAAAATGATGAGCGGCAAGCACTAATTCAACATTACAGTCGAATAATTAAGGTTATTAAAGATCTTAGTTAAATAATTAAAAATCTGCACAATTATATTTTTATAACTAAAGTTATTGCAGAACGGAAAATACGAAAATATGTATTTTTCGTTTTGTATGGAAATCTAAATTAAGGCACTAATCACGATAATTCTATTAATTGTATAAATTTCGCGCCAATGATTTGATGTGATTGACTAAATGAAACAATAATAACACAATAATATTTAGCAAATTCGTCATAAATGTGCAATAACTTTTGTATGTAAAATAATCCGTGTACACCATAGATACATACTGATAAAACAAGTTTGTTTCCATATAATTACGACTTCAACACGATCCCTATTACTGAGTTGAGTTGGAAAAAATGGTACTGTTCGCCGATTAAAGATCATCGTGTACTATCTTTCATTAGTAAAAGAGACTGAGTCGTGGAATCTCATTTACGTAAAAAATGATACATGCGACTACCTGTATGTATTGTGAAGACGATATATTACAAATACTCTTTTTTTTTAGCAATGAATAACAATTATAATATAAATAAAATCATAAATTGCTTTATATACCCACATATCATTACCCCTTTATGATAAACTTTTATGTTATAACGAATTTCTTATCTGTGAAAATGTTATTATAGCTAAATCATAACATCGACTTTGTTTACATAATTATTATTATATATACATACCCACATATACACACCCTTGGTAATGCGTTCATAAACCGCATATTAAGACCCCCCATAATAATAAACTTTTATGTTACAACGAATTTCGTATCTGTGAAAATGTTATATAACATCGTAGCTAAATAATAACATCGACACCGATAGCATTACTGTTTTCAAATTTCGACTTAACGCGTCTTGGAGCGCTCATGATATGTGTGTGTAATAAGCTAGTGTATGTGACTGTAAATAATTTGGCATATGTTTAGGTACAGTCACATAAACTATAGTAAGCCTATATACGGCATACTAATGAGTATTTTTTTTTCTGCAAGTAAATCTTTCAGAAAAAATCAATGCATCTTTCTTAGCTAAGTAGGTATTTAGGTGCTACAACATAGAAATCGAAATTAATTAAATGTTGAAAATATATCTATGTAGGTACTTACATACCATGTAGGGACTGCAATCCCGCATGAAAAACTCAATCCGGGTATTTTGCGGGATTGCAATCCTCAGTCCCGCTAGATCCCGTTATTTTATTTTAGAAAATAATTAGGTTTTTTATGAATTTATACTCAATTTTAAGGTTTAAAACAAAAATTAAACGAAATTAAGAATAGTTTTTATTGAATTATGTACTTACTCTACGAAGAATAGACAATATACACTATTATAGTTCAAAATAATGATAAATAACAAACTTTTACCTCTTTGGGAATATACTATTTGAAATAAACAGTTGCCTCCAGAAATGTTTAAATTATTTTTAAAATATTCGTTTGTAGAAAAGTTAACGTGTTAATCGGTTCGTCAGCCAAACGGCTCCGCGAAGAATTTTGGTAATAGTCGCGAGCCTGCGCGTCAAGTAACACGTATAATTCCCGTCACTTTTCAGTCCCGCAAATCCTACTCCGCGGGAACGCGCAAATATTGCAAGCGGGATTAATTCCAAAAACCGGCATCCCGCATGCTATATGCGCATATAGCATGCGGGATCCTACTATCCCGGTCAATATGCGTACCTACATTAATTCTACTAATTGTTAACTTAACCTACCTACTTCAATGTTATGACAAGGCAAATATTTGATGTCACAGCAAAAAAAAAAATGATTGCAGGGATCATTAGTATCATTACCTACGGAACCCTAAAAAGCATTACTGCCGTCTAAAATAGGTAATTAATAACTTAGGCTTTTTAATGAGATCTGTATCGAAATCAATATCTTGGTTCATATTTTCACTGTTTTTAGGGTTCTGTATGCGTCTGTCTGTCAAGACCCTTAATCTTAAGAACGTGTAGAGATAACAACTAGAAATTAATACCATAGACTGAAGTCTGCGGTCCCTTGAAGCTGTCCACATAATCAAAAGATACGGCCGTTTATGTCGCATTTCCCATACATTTGCAAAGTATAGGGCACTTCCCATAGACTTATAATCACGAAATATGGCAAAAAGCAAGATCTTGTAGCACAAGTACTGGGAAAAATTCGGAAATTAGAAAATTGCCGCGTACCGAGAGTTCCGTACCGTCAGTAGATTCCGACTCGCACTTGACCGTCATTTTATTTAACGTCCTACATTAGGATTAAGTACGCAACCGTTTCGAGGCATAATTTAATTTCGAGCTATCTCAAACAGTCTCACTTGTGTTAGTTACCGCTTTCAAGCTAAATAAGAGTTTACTACGCTGCATTATTTTGTGTTCGCCGTTACAGAGTGCCTGGTTTCTACAATGAAGCTTTTGATTATATTATTATTAATTCACAGCACAGTTGCTTTTAAAATACGAACACCTATGCCTATTGTAATGTGGCATGGACTTGGTGAGTTATTTCATTTCATGTAGGTTTAATTTTGCTTTTTTCCTTTTATTCAAACATTGGTTAATTAAAAAACCGTTGTAATTTTACTAAGGGAGAACCAACGTAGGACTATTGATTGTAAATGTATCCCCATAAATGTGTAAAATCATTCTTGTATTTATCATTAACTATAAATTCATTTTAGCTACATTTTTTAAATCAAATCATAGTGGTTCGACGCCTATTTCTCGATGATCGGTCAAGGGACCGATCATATTCGAACTTATAAATTATATTTATTTCTCCTAACCACCTGCTAAATCTCACGACGGATTGTCCAAAGAACATACAATAAACATACATACCTACATATAAAGGACAGATTGTCCAAGTAAACAGGGAGAATTGACTAGTTTCGCTCGCTCGTTCGACTACTGGTAATATAACAGTTACATTACCAGTAGCAAAATAATTATAGTAAGGTAGGTAAGATCTGGAGCTACCCAACTACGCCTTACAGAAGAACAAAACCATAGTTTCACTTCAGCTTAATCTACATACCTACTAGTGGTTCGCCCCCACTTCGAAAACGCGACCCCCTATATCTATTAAAACTGCAAAAAAAAAACTTATCTAACTGCCTGCTTTTCACGACCATCCGATCATCGATACTCGAGTTATTGTCAAACAAACACCCATACTAATATTATAAAGGGGATAGTGCGTGTGTCTGTTTGTTTGTCCGCCTTTCACGGCAAAACCGAGCTACGAATTGACGTGATTTTTGAACTGGAGATAGTTGACGGGATGGAGAGTGATATTACTTTTTGTCTCTAACGCGAGCGAAGCCGCGGGCAAACGCTAGTACATAATAAAGATAAAAAGCTCTTTATTTATCCAAATACTGGCTTATACCACAGAAATTAACAATAAGTAATATTGAAGTACCTAAACAAAAAAAAACAGCTAAGTGCGAGTCCGATTCGCCCACCGAGGGTTACGCACAAAGGATGCTGGGCCATTTATGACCTCAGGTATTTAAAAATACTGGTGGCATGGAACTCTCAATGTGCGGCAATTATACGGTTTTCGGATTTATTCCTGTACTTGCGCTACAAGCTCTTACTTTTTTCCAAATTTCGTGATTCTAAGTCAACGGGAAGTACCCTATTTATATATAGATTCACATTGCAAATATATGGGAAGTGCGCCATAAACAGCCGTATCTTTTGATCGCGTTGACGTAGAGGTTTGGATTTTTCACACCTTCAAAGGACCGCAGGCCGGTGTATGCGGTATTAATTTCAACTTGCTATCTCTACGCGTTCCCGAGATAAAGGGTCTTGACAGACAGACGCAGTAGCAAATTAAAATTAATACTCATACACAGGTCTGCGGGCCCCTTAAAGCTGTAAAACACAAAACCTCCACGTCAATGCAATCAAATGATACGGCCGTTTATGTCGCATTTCCCAAGTACAGGAGAAAATCCGAAAACGGTATAATTGCCGCACGCTGACTTTCGTGCCACCAGTATTTTTAAGTACCTAAGCTCATAAAAGGGGGGGGGGGGTTGTACCCTTTGTGCGAAACCCTCGGTGGGCGTATCCGACTCGCACTTAGCCGGTATTTTTTCTAATGTACATAGGGTGTTTTTTGTATTTTTTTTATTTATTTTTTATTTGTTTGTCATACAAACGACGGATTCTGCAATATTGGCGAATACTGTATTTCTTATAAAAAGATTATCGTCTCCAACAGGAGATACATGCTGCATGCCAATCAGCACCGGCCTTTTGAGACAGTTTCTGCTCCAATACATACCGAACGTTTACATACATTCTCTAGAAGTCGGTACCGATGCTATGAACGCTCTGGAAAACAGCTACTTCTTGGATCCTAACCTGCAAGTGAACTACGCGTGCAAGGTGCTGAAAAAGGATAAATACCTGAAGAACGGGTTTAATATGATCGGATTTGGACAAGGCGGTTTACTGCTGTAAGTAATTGTTACTTTACAGGTTGCTGTTCATATTTTAAACCAATTAACATTTGTTGGTATCATCGGTCTGACGTCCGACAAGTGACGTGTTGTCGGACGCCAGACCGACATCTCCTGCAATTCCTGAGGATGCCAGGTAGAGACGCCAAATACGTGTCGAGTTCGAGCCGATGGGCCTACTAAATAAATCCGTAGATACTAATTTGTTGTAGTAGCAATTTTGTTGTAGGTAGGTAATATTGGAACCCTAGGCCACTCTAGAACCAGTAAAATGACAAGTAGGCAGAGATTTCTTACAATTAGATTTATAGCGTCACTATGACATAGTCATAATGTGGCCTAATTGGGAGCTACCGTATTGTCGCTCACATGGCGGCGCCACTCATGCGTGGGTCCTGTGTTAATATGAGAGAATTGTCAAACGTTTGAAATGTTCCCGCAGGACCTACGTTCCACTAGCGCCCCTAGCGGCGAATCGACTCGCGGTAATCCTCATTGGTTAACTGTACTTATCTACTTATACCAGTAGCGTGATCGGAAGTAGACTGACTGATTTTTAATCCTCCTCCTTAGTCGTTCACTCTTGACAGAGTGGTCGTGGTTTTATGATGGCGGGGCGACTGTGGATAGTGTAGCCCTCGCAATTTTTTATCAAATAGAACTATTTTTTTTTACATAATTTTAGTCGAGCCGTCATCGAGCGTTGTGGTCAGAAGTTGCCTCCTGTCAAGAACTTCATATCCATCGGGAGCCCACAGCGGGGCATCAATGGTATCCCTCGCTGCTTAGCAGTATCCCATAAGACGTGTGACTCCGTGCGATACTTGCTCAAATTTGCGACGTATAAGATGTAAGTTGGGCTAAGAGCCTTATCACACTTGGGCGATTTGAAAGCGATTTCTAGACAAAAGCTGTATGCGGCGAACTCGCGGCGTGTTCGCCTCCAAACAAAAGTCGGTCGCAAATCGCAAGTGTGTTAACGCCATAAACTGTAAGGTCAGCAACGCATATGTAACTCCAGATATGTCAAGTGTCCACAATTAAGGAATTGCTCACAGTTATAAGTTAGTCAATGTTAGTTAGTTAACAACAGTTGCTGAACAAACGTTGTTTAGTTTGGGGAATACTACGATTAAATTGTTTGCTCTTGTTATGGGGCCCACCCGGTATACTATAACTTCTTCTGTCATTCATGTTTCCTGGTATGTTTTTAGAGTGTAGAGTGCAAATTAGGTCCTTTATTTCCATACACGGTTAATAGGTAATTCGATGATCAATTTACCGATAGCGACAATTTATTACTACCTACATGCGATTAACTTACATTAATTAGTGGAACAGATTCGTTAGAAATGTAACGTGTTATGTTATGTCGTACCTATGAGGACACGCTTTCACTTTTAGGGATCCGTACCTCAAAAGGAAAAATGGAAAACTTAAAGGATTTAATTTAATCTCTTTGTTGTCCGTCCGTCTGTCTGTCAAGATTCTTTATCTCGGGATACCTTGCTTACTGTGGGACTATATAGGTAAATAGGTAGGTTGATTTTCTTATTCAACCCTTACACATTTAAATGATATAAAAATCGTTACTAAAACGGCATAATTTTAAAGAAATTTGAAGTTTAAAAACTTTAAAATAACACTAAAGTTTGACAGTTTATTTGCTTGGAAGAGATAACGTGGTTTAACTCTAGTCACAGTATCTAAAATAATATCTTAGTAATAATTGTATTACACGGCGCGACTTGTAGGGGCCAATCATCGGGGGTCGGTACCTTAATTGCCCCTCCTTTCCCTTTCATCGACACCCTAGGCTCCCTTTCTTCTATTACACGGGCCTATTCTCCTGATTGGCCCCGATAGATCGCGCCGTGTAATACTAACATAAACTAGGTCAATCCTGAAATTTTCAGTGCGACTCAACATGCTCTGGTCCCAGCGGCATACTGGAACGACCCCCTCCGACATGATGAATACAAGAAGGGAAGCATATTCCTCGCTGATATAAATAATGAGAGGACCAATCAGTCAATCAATGAGTTGTACAGGTATAGTAGGCTAAGGCTGCTTTTTACCAAATTTGTATTCCGAGAATAACGCTTACTCTCAGATAGTAACGTCAAATTACTATGGGATTTTGACATTAGTATCCAAGAGTAAGCATTACTCTTGGTTAAAAAGTTTGGTCAAATCCAGCCTTAGTGGACTTCTCCACTGGCATGACTTCGACGTTGCGCTGATGTATTTAAACCACTATATTACCTATATTTCAGATAGACTTAAGTGTGGTCCAACTATACTCATCCTGGGTATATTCAATGTGTGCCAAATCAGTGCAAAGTTAGCGTGGTCACACTCTAGGTACATATGCTAATATCTGTCATCTACTCGTCTCCATACAATTTGTAACCTATGTATTTTGAATTATATGGTTATATATAAGTTGAATGAAGATGACAGCTGTCAGCGTATCTATCATACTCGTAGTGTCAAAAATTGGAGCCTTTTTTTATTGTTTACAATCCATGTCTAAATTAGCAACCTACTTATACAAAAAGTCTGCCGTTTTTTGCGGGGGAGGGGCACGTCGAATGTACAGGGGAATCATTATTGATCTAATTCAATTGCCGAAACCTAATTGGCCTAAACCTTCCTGTCGGAACATGAGAAGCCATGCGATTGTAAAATTGGTTTTCGAATTCTTGAGTGTCGGTCCAGCGGACTACTGATTTTAAGTTTAGAAAAAAAAAAAAAAACGCTAGCCCTCCACTTTACCACCCACAAGTGACTCCCGAGCGTCGGCGTCTACTCAACTCAAGGGCTAAAAGCGTTGCGTTGCCGCTTTCGTTTCGTTGCCGTTTTTGAGTTGCCTCGTCAAACCTTGGGAGACACTACTGTGATAGCACTCTTTAGCTCAAGGAGAATGTAATGTAGGTACTTACTTACCACCAAGACTCACTTATCAATTAGAAGTTCAGGCAAAATGAAACCTCATGTCACAACCATAATTCTGGCATACTTCATCTGTCCAGATCAAACCTGAGTAAGCTGAAAAACTTCGTGATGGTGAAGTTTGAGAACGACAGTGTGGTGCAGCCGCGAGAGTCGCAGTGGTTCGGCTACTACGTCCCCGGGCAGGACGTATTCTTGCAGACGCTACACGAATCCAAGATATATTTGGAGGTACATAATAGTTATTTATTATACAAGGGGGCAAAGTTGTTGTTTAACTCTCGGGCTTATATTGGGACCCGAGCAAGCGAAAGATTCCAAAATTCAATAACTGGAATCTTGAGCTTTACGAGGGTCTCAAGGCACGAGAGTTGAACAAACTTTGCCGCCGAGGGTAATATTTATTTTACTCTATATCTATGTATCCACGTATTTTACTCTATATCTATGTATTCCAGGATCGTCTGGGACTACAGAAAATGAACCAAGCTGGAAAACTTGTCTTCTTATCAGCTGCCACAGACCACCTTCAGTTTGAGCACACATGGTTTTTGGAATACATCATGCCTTATCTGGTTGATAAAGAACTTAATCAATATCTGATCGAAAAATTATCTCCTGCTAATTTAGCTCGTAATAGGAACATCTAAGTACTAATCTAAAGTGGAATTGTTAATTACTCTTTTCTGATAACATTTTTAATAATCTACTTAACGTATCAAATTAATTAATTAGATCAATGGTGTATAATCATTATTAAGTATCTGGGTGTTAAACAATAAATGGTAAAACTGTTATACAATTATTTATTGTAATTCATTTACCTAACTCTGTTTATTAATCTCAGGTTATTTTGGGTAAGTGTGATCATCATAGAACTACTAACTAACGTTACGATACAACGGCTAAAAGTCAGCGCGCACTGTGTATTTGTATTGGAGTAAACAAGATTGCACTATCAACGCCAGCGGTTTTAAAAGGAAATCACGAAAACTTTAAAATAAATAAAACCGTAAACTATTTGTGAAATGCAGCTGAAATGTGAGGTTTGATTTTAATTGCTGACGGTCAAGTCAAAAATTAAAGACATAGAACCGTTTAATAATGAATTTAACTTTTTATCAAATTATTTTCTATAGAGCCAATTTTGTTAAATTAAAAATCAGTTCTACGCTCCACAGTAATTCCGCTCCCATACAAGGGCGGCCATTAATACCTTCATTGCGAAATACAGGTTTTTTTTATAAAATTTTTAAATACCATGAATAAAACCGGTCAAGTGTGAGTCGAACGCGCGCACGTAGGGTCCCGAACCATTCTTTATAAAAATCACGTTTGTTGTATGTTGGTTAAATATTTCTTTTCTTTTAATATAATTATTTATTTTAAAAGTGAATGTAAATAACTAAATATTTTGAAACACACTGAAAATAAAGTAAGTACATTCTTCTTGGATTTCCATGTTTTCAATACGTGTTAAAAATCGAATAGTACTAATATTTTTTTTTTTAAATAACGTGCATTTAATAATTGAGTTGTTTTTCTTACAAGGAGTTAATATACAACAATATCAACTTACCTAACTACCTACCTCTACCTACCTTAAATCTAAAGTAGGTCCTTGAGGCATTGTACCTAGGATGCTGGCGGCATTTCCTCGTTGTATCGCAATGCTGATACGTTGTGCGAGGAAGCCACCAGCTCTTCGGTCACCAGTAACATCAACCAGACGTTTCGCAATTTCTACGAAAAATTTGCGTGCGCTAATTAGTGTTGAGATTTTATCACTTTCGTTGCCGAAATGGAAATGATAATTGCAATTTTTTTTTGTGACATTTATAAAATTGGATAGTTAGTCTATTAGTGAACATTTTACTTACTTTTTAGACCGGGATACGCTATTGACTTTTTTTGAATTTATGGACTACCGGTCTACCGGAATAATAAATATTTAAAAAATAAATAAATTAGGTGGTGTCAGACCCTTAACGCTAATTTGGTCATAGTTACGTCTTTTAAGGGTAAATTGAGATGATACATTTTAGTAAGATGCACTCAATAGACGGGTCACTCGTCGACGCGTCGCGTTCAGCGTTGCTGAATTAGGGACAGCTTGAGCAGTGATTAATTTTGGGAGGACGCGCTTTGTGCTTTGTACAGTTGAGTTTATAAATGTATGAGCATTTCCGAGGCTTCAAGAATATCTGTACACCCTTAGGATATTGTCAGTAAAATAATTTGTCAAACGAAACCCGTGTATTGAAAGACGTTGAGAAGAAACGGTGGAGATTTATGCTAAAAGATCACGTTATTTTAGGATCGTCTATATAGGACTACAGAAAATTGACCAAGCCGGTAAAATTGATTTCTTATCTACTGTGTCAGAGCATAGGTACATGGTTTGTGGGTATTATGGCTAATAAAAAGCTAATTAAGCTTCCTTAGAAAATCAATCTACTTCTAAATTAGATCGTAATGAGAAATAAGAGTACAAATCTAAAGTGGGATTGTTGATTATTCTTTTAGCTGATAGAGTGATTGTAAATTATCTTTTCAATTAGGTAATCAAGAATAAAATGTTATTTAATATAAAATAGAGCATTTACATTTCATACTTGATGAGCGGGATCTCTTAGGTACCTATTATATTCTTTGATCGGGATCTTTTGACCATGCAGTGGAAGAGGCGCTCTGCTATCTTAAAAACATTGGTACATTGGTAGACAATAGAGTTGGTTTGGTTACTAAAAAAAATCCTGATGCGTTACTTTCGTGGTAGTCTCATAATTAATGAGTCGTCAGCGACAATCTAAATTATAAGTAAGTAAAAGTTACTCATCGGAAAAATTGGTGGCATTCAAAGGTAAAGCACGAGATTTCTCGAATTACTTAAAAAAACAGCATGTAATCATGCATGTCACTTTCCATATTAAAGGTTCCCCTGTCATCCTTACCGATCCCAGCATCCGAGTGGTATCTATTATTTCAAATAGGATATCCTAGGAGTTACATCTTTTAAAATCAAAGAATAGGTATTATCAAAGTCGAATAATTTTATTGACGGAGTTATCGCGTAACAAAGTAAAATAAACTAGCTAATTGACTCATAATGCTATGAACAGTGATTCATCCTTTATTCAATAAGGTTCTCCAGTTCCCTGCGCTTCAGCGTGAGCTCAGCGTCGGGAAGTTCGCGCGTGCGCGCGCCGATGTACACGCGTACGTAGCCGCCGCAGGTGCGCGCGCGCAGCGCGTGGAGCGGGAACTTAGCCATGCAGTGGAAGAGGAGGCGCTCTGCTATCTTGAAACTGAAAAGCATTTGAGGTGAAATAATATTGCGTTTTCCGGGGTTTTCATCTGACGATTATCCCCTCTGATGGACAAAGTCAGACCACGTTTTCTCTCCCAAGCATTTAAAGCAGGCGTTACCGGCGGGTATACCTTAAAAATCGAAACTTTGGCTAGCATACGCAAGGTAAACCATTTTCACAAAAAGGTTTACCTAATGGTAAGGACAATTATTTATCAGGTGTGCTGAACAAAATGCAGATACATATGCATTAACATCCGTGATACCGAAATTGAATACCGATCTAGATTGAAAATCACTCAAAATCGACAAAATTTTAGCAAAAAATTGGTTTTTTCCACTTAAAATATTTAATATCAAACGAAATATATTTAAGCTTGGGTTCTTTTACTACCTAAAATTAAGATCGGACTATAAGTAACATCTCTATATTAAACAGTAAGTACCTCAATTAAAATTACCTATAGTTTCGTCATAATTTAAGTTGAAATGTTTTTCAAAGGCATAAGGATTCTTACTCATGAGGATTGATGCAGTCCATGCGTACGACATCGTATCCCTGTGACTCGGCCAGGTCATTAGAGCTCTCCGCCAGCATCGTTCCTACACCGCGCCTTCGGTATTCTGGGAGCACTGTTAGCATTTTAATCTGAAACCAAACGAATAGGTTTTTAAGACAATAACTAAACTAAAACCATTTTCGAAACGAGTAACCAAAACGAACCTCCGACGTTTTGAGGGCGACATTATTTTAATGCAGTAGGATATCGAATGACATTATTAAAGTTATTGGATATGGGGATAGTTTGTAAAACAGTATTGCTTACATTTATCAATGATTGGATCCCAAGTGTCTAAAGACCCTAAAACTAACGTCCTGATTGAAATTGGGGGTATTTCTTGATTTCAATGCATACACGGTGAAATTTTAGTGGTTGTTTTCCCGCGGCAGGGCGATTTGCTGTCGGTAGTACTTTTGAATTGTTAATAGACAAACTTAAAAATAAAATTTTAAATAAATAAAATACAAAACCCTAAATTTCGAACAAGCGAAAAAAATAGTAACGCACTAAAACGGTAAGTAGGCGACAGTTCCTTTAAATATTTTTTTTTCAGTTACTTTTAAGGATCTGTAAACTGCACGTAAAAAGTGTGAAGGAACAATAAATGGAACTACTTTTTAGGTTATTTTGTTTCATTTACTCAAAAGAAGTAGTTACTATTGCAGTGCTACTGCTGGTGTTAGGTCACTTTCGAGTTTCGTTCGACACTTATGAATCTGGCATTTCTCAACATAAATAAAAAAAAAGATACACATCGATTGTACACCATGGTAAAATCATTATGTTGCTGGAAAACAACCACTAAAATTTCACCGTGTATACTACACCGCTTTATGAAGACTTTCCTAAGATAATGAGGTCACCACATATATACACAGTTTTACTTGTAAATTTCTACGATTCTATGGGCATATTCGACTACCTACTGAGTATGGGGCGGCATATGCTCCGTCTAGTCATCTGAGGTGGTGTGTGTTTCAATGGCTGCCGCAATTGTGCCTTCGAAACGTCGGATGTGAATGTTTTCATATTTTATAAAAAGATTGAATCAGTGTTTAGCAATGATCATTGGTTTATTATTCATGTTAATTAATCTTGTTTTACCTACTTAAAAGTTTGGTTACCCACCTCAAATATTTTAGGGACTTTAAACACCTCCCAGAGATTAGGTGTCTCCTGTAATTTTGCAACGAAGTTCAAGAATTCTTTCGTATCAGGATCCTGTGGAAAAAAACTTGTTTAGTATATCGAAAATACTTAGAATAGTATTAACTAAAACTGGTTATTCACATTTATGTAATTAGCAAAAAATTAAGTATTTAAATGACATTTTGTATTGTTACCGATTTAGAGAACAAACAGGATTCATGACATAACACATGTAATATAATATAAAAAAATAAGTCATTGTGAAAATTAGTTATAACATATGTAGGTACTTAAAAAAATACCAAAGTTAGGTGAGTCGCTTAATCGTTCATTTATTGGTTCTCCTACTCAAAATTATGTAGGTACCGTTTAAAAATCAATGCTACTAGTTAACTTGAAGAATCCATTCAAAACTCAAGATTTTACTTTCCCCACTAGTGGATAAAGTGCATTTCCCCCCCGGCAGTTTTAAAGGACCGTTTTCTTAGCTAGTGAGTTGAAATAGTACATTACGATACAAGGGGGAAAAAGAGGAAATTTGCTACGAGTGGCGATAAATTAAAACACGACCGTAGGGAGTGTTTAAAATCGACACGAGTTGCGAATTACCTCTTCGCACGTGTATTGTACGACGTTTTACAGTACATGGCCCTTTGAATATTCGACGCAGACACGTCATTATCGTCATAGGGCGGTAAAGTAGTACCTGTCTGTAAAATGCGTAGTCTTTTAGAATCTTCGGGTCCACTGGACTACTGGCGATGTTGACACAAATGCCGACCGTGGTTCCGTCGTGTGTCTTCGCACATACCGTGTTGCCTGCAAAAAATTAATTAATGAAAGAATTTAATTCTCTGTGGAATCTAAGTTTCTTTGAAATGTATTAGTACATTGTGCATCTAGGGAGGTAAGTACAGGATTACTAACGAGAGTCTGTTAGAAGCCCGACGCAGCAGGCGGAGGGCGGGACATAAAAAATCCAAATAAAAACAGAGGGATAGGTATAAATTTGAAAAAAAAAATACACAACTCCGTGCTCTATGTCCCTATATTTTCTTTATTTCATGAACGAGACGTACTAGATGAACCACAAACCCTGTGTAAGCAGACTGTAGAGGTATTCATCCAGAGCGTTGTCTTGGGCAATCTCCATGCCATGGGTCTTGATGAGCACGTGTTCTCTCAGATAGTGCTCTTTCAGCATCCGCACTGCTTGCTCATGGTGCGCGCTTACTATTGGCTCTATAAGGATTTGATCGGGCTGAAATAGACATTTTACTATATATGAAAAAATAAATAAATTAAGGGACAATCTTACACAGATCAAACTAGCCCCTAACCAAGCAAAGCTTTTACTATGGGTACTACGCGACAATATACATACTTAAATAAACAAATACAAATTTATATAAGGTACACACAAAAACATCCATAACTCAGAAACAAATATTCGTGATGAATACACAAACAAATGCCCTTACCAGGATATATAATATATTTAAAATATAATTTTAGATTTATAAGTTATTCAGGTAGGGCTGAGCTGTAGGCTACTGCCGGGGTCCACAGGTGGTGGATAGTGGAATGGCCATCAGATATGATGGTTAGCTGCGAATATACAGAATAAGCAGTCCCCAACCACACAGCGGCAGAACTAGCAGGATGTAGCGGGAAGGTCGGTGGGACGACCTTGTCGACTAAAAACTACAATATCCGAGAACGGTTCTGTGGCATGGCGAGAAAATGCCGCCATCAAATAGGCATTCCCCTGGTGTCAGGCAGCAGTGACATCAGTACTGGCGAGGGGACGAGGATTAGTTATCCAGAAGGGCCCTTGACCGGAAATTAGGAGGCGGGTATCGCTCGGTTTCTAAACTGCGGTGTGTAAGGCAAGGGGGAAACCACCACACTACTTATCCCTATTTTGGAGCAATGAATATGAAAAATCGAACGTGGAAGTTCTCAACCTTGTGCAAGAGCGGAGGTCCCTATTGCAAATCATTGAGAATAGAAGAGGGAAGATGTTTGGGCACCTATTACGACACGACGAATTCATAAAGAATATTGTGGAAGGGAAAGTAGAAGGAAGGCGGAAGAGAGGGAGGCCAAGAAGAACATACATGGATCAGCTTAAGGAAAAGATAAACGTCGTGTCGTATCAGGCGGTCAAACGAAAGGCTCAAGAAAGAGATACATGGAAATTGCTCCACCGACAAGAGTTTGACTCTTAAATTTATGATGATGAAGTTATTCAGTTATCACCTGTCTTTTAGGATTTCTGGTCATTTCAAAATTGTATGCAGTGTTTTTACAATGTTCACCTAAAAAAACCGGATGGTAATAAAACGTCCGAAACGCGCGATTCAGGTTACGACCAAACTGAGTCGCTACCATACAACTGGGGCCTTACCATGACGTCGTAGCGCGATTCAGGTTACGACCAAACTGAGTCGCTACCATACAACTGGGGCCTTACCATGACGTCGTAGCGCGATTCAGGTTAGAACCAAACGGAGTCGCTACTATACAACTGGGGCCTTACCACGACGTCTGAGCGCGATTCAGGTTAGGAACAAACTGAGTCGCTACCATACAACTGGGGCCTTACCATGACGTCGTAGCGCGATTCAGGTTAGGAACAAACTGAGTCGCTACCATACAACTGGGGCCTTACCATGACGTCGTAGCGCGATTCAGGTTAGGACCAAACTGAGTCGCTACCATACAACTGTGGCCTTACCATGACGTCGTAGCGCGATTCAGGTTAGGAACAAACTGAGTCGCTACCATACAACTGGGGCCTTACCATGACGTCGTAGCGCGATTCAGGTTAGGAACAAACTGAGTCGCTACCATACAACTGGGGCCTTACCATGACGTCGTAGCGCAATTCAGGTTAGGAACAAACTGAGTCGCTACCAATACCATACAACTGGGGCCTTATCATGACGCCACAGCGCGATTCAGGTTAGGACCAAACTGAGTCGCTACCATACAACTGGGGCCTTACCATGACGTCTTAGCGCGATTCAGGTTAAGACCAAACTGAGTCGCTACCATACAACTGGGGCCTTACCATGACGTCGTAGCGCGATTCCGGTTAGGAACAAACTGAGTCGCTACCATACAACTGGGGCCTAATCATGACTTCTTAGCGCGATTCAGGTTAGAACCAAACTGAGTCGTTACCATACAACATCGTTATCCGACTATATTTTATTTTACCTTTTCTCGTTGTATCAGGTCTTCGATACCAAACACATTGTGGCCCTTAGATTCTGTCGGAGCTCTGTTTAAACGGAACTTTTTTAAGGCGGAAGGAAACCATTTCGTTAGCTTTTGCGCAGACATTCGGTGTGGATATAAACTACATAAATTTTGTGGTGGAGTGCTTTTAAAATTGAAGTAAAATTCGATCCGATTTTGATGTAGTATTGTCAGCCACTTGTCAGTTAGTGTCAGTCGTTGTGCGTTTGAAAGATGGTTTAGGAAAAAGTTTTACAATTTAGGTTTAACTGGTGACCGAAGAATTAGTGGCTTCCTCGCACAACGTAGGTATAGAGTCAGTCTATGCTAAGTTTCCTAGATTTTGATAGCATATACTGTGAAAGTGTTAAGTAAACGTCATAATTTCATAGAAGTTTGACGTTTAAAATAACAACACTTTCATGTCTGACAGTTCATTTGCTGAGAAAAGTTAACGTGGTTTGACTTATGAGCATTGCGATACAACGAGGAAATGCCGCCAGCATCCTAGGTACAATGCCTCAAGGGCCTATTTTGGATTTAAGTTAGCTTGTGACTCACTCTATATACCTAGTTTGTCTTAATATGAAAATAAAAGTTTATGTTGTTTAGGTTTATTTTAATTTTCAAAACTTAAACTTAACTTAACTTAGTATTAGTACCATCGTGTGTTACGCGCAAAGAGATTCGAAGTCGTAGGGCGACGCGCCTGGTTGTCACACTAAAGAGGTCCATGCTCTGTGGTTACGCGCTACGAACGTAGCCGATAAAATGGGTAACTAGAGTCAAACAACGTTATCTGTTCCAAGAAAATGAACTGTCAAGCTTTAAACTATGTCACGGCATTGTGATAAAAATACGTGAGTGTCTTTATTCATGAGTATGAAATAACGTTTAAACTTAAAACATTCACGGTCTGTGCTATCAAAATCTAGAAATATTGCGTAGTCGGACTCTAAGTACGCAGACGAAGCGTCTACGAACAGAAAACCCTTTATCAGGTCAGGCCAATAAAATTAGATCAATAAAAACCATTTCCAGGAATTCATTCCCAGCAAGCTTAATATCTTTTTGATACTTTCAGGTGTTAAGCTTGTCTGAACCATCATCGAATAGGTCTTTTAAAATATCTTTGAGGTTTCATCAACAAGAATTGACTAGTAGAATATTTTCATAAATAATCGTTCTAAAAGACTTAAAAAGTGTACGCGGTTTTGTTTTATTTTGGCTGTACCACTACCACTAAACCAAATTTGAAGGTTAAGATACTCATTCGACGAATAATTTAACCCTTTTTAATACCTTCCTGAATACTTGTTCCGTCCGACGTACCACTTTCAAGCAAGACGCAAAAAACTGAAAAAATATCAAAGATTTGGCTCACAAAAGTCAAGCTCGACTTTTGGAATTATGCAAACTCGGTTGACACGTCTTTAGGACCTAATGAAGGAATTGAAACGATATCCAGCTTGCTGGGAATTCATTCCTAGAAATCATCTAATTTCATTGTTTAAAAGTTTCTATCGCACTTACCTTCTTAGCCTAAAAAATCCTTAAAAATTCTAATAGTAGCTTCGGCAATTCATTTTTTCTGACAAAATCATGTAAGTACAATCAGATCACGTACACGATCTTAATTCCTAATATTATCTATTTTTCTTCGATACCTGCATGATTTTGTGCCTGAATCCTTACATAAGACAAACCGGTGGTAATCGAGTCCTAATTAAGTCATTGATCGTTGATACTCGTAGGTTGGTACCACTCACGTCTTTAATTAGTAATGCGATACAACATAGTGAATTTCGTTGTAAATTCATTATAGGTTTTGCATTATTTTTACCTATTATTCATGTATATAATCAATTGTTATCTCCAATTTTATGGTCATTACAATTGTATAGCCGTACTTGTTAATGGGTATTTTAAGGGGCCTGTTAAACACCATATTTTTATTGTTGAAATTGCAGGTAAAAATGTATTCTTTTTTGATGAAGGTAAATAAATGAAACCAAGGCAATTTTAAAAATGTTATAAACTAACATTAAAGAAACATACCTACCTATTTAATTTTTTAAACATTGCATTGAGACACTCGCACCGCAACAAATAAACATATTGAACTTACTATTTTAGTGGAATTCTGAGAAATGTATTTTTTCTCTGTCTATCATACTTAAACTAAAAAAGTAAATTTTATTTCCCTTTAATAATTTTGATCGCTTGTTTAATAAATGCACCAAAAACTAGTTCAAATTCACGTATTTTTTAACAATGGCGTGACATGTTTCGATTGCATTTGACCATCATCATCGAACAAAGTGTTTGCTACTCTCTCAATACCGACCCCGGGGTAGTCAGGGGTGGAGGCGGGTTTTCTACCACCGGTGACGTCGCTGTAGAAGTTTGTGTTGTCGGATCAACGTGATCGAAGCATGTCACGGTATGGTGATAAAAATACGTGAGTGTCTTTATTCGTGAGTACGAGTATTAGTACCTTTGACTATTTAATCAGCCGAATGGGCAATGTCTGCCAGTGTCTATAGAAAAAGGTATACCGATTTTTGCGGGGTAGTGGCACGTTAAATGTATGGCTATTCATACGTAACGTACAAATAATCGCATGTAACTGGCCCCTTATCAAATGTAATTATAACCCTCTTAAAATACAATTTACGCAGTTTATTGAAAACTATTGCTGATAAAATAATTATTTTACAATGAGTATCTTAATACTAAAAGAGTGAGAAAATGAAGGAATTATTTATTATACTTATATGTGAGTATTTTATTTTATTGCTACTTGCTAGGTATAGTCAGCAGCAGACGTTGAACGTGTTTTGAAAACCATATTTTTAATAAAAAAACTGCATACCTATCTATACCTAGTATACTTACCTTGCGTGCTTAGATAATAGTATTCTTCGAATTGTACAAATTTATCGAACTTGCTACTTGTCCGAGCCTCTACAAAAATTAATTTACATACCTAAGCATACAAAAAACTCAATATCACCTTAAACCTGCCAGGTGCGATATCTCTGACAATCTACCAGAGCAACGGTCTCAAATTAATAGATGTACCAAAAGAATACATCAGGAAACTCGACATCAGATCGAAAATCTACCAGAGATACAAGGTTAGACCATTCAAATCCCTGAAGTCGATGAAACAGATACAAGCAAGAAGACAGGCCTCGGAACTGCAACATATAGACAAAGCAAAGGATACAACTTTGAAGGACAAGATTGGACTCCTTATAGACCAGACCATTAACGATGCACACAAGGAAATCGGCAGTTTAGAACAGTTTAAGATGCGTTTCAACGGGACTGCGGGATACAGAATAGGTAATTATAGCACAGTGTTTATAATAGTCCTAAAGAACAAATGTTTATCTCTCATAGAAAAAACGAATATAAACCATTTTGAATATTACGCAAAAACAATTGACGCTCGGCCCCCCTGCTCGGCCTTTGATCAGAAATATTTTATAATAACGGTAATTGATGAGGATTACGTTGAAGTCGTAATTACATGGACACCAACTTGTTTTTATTTTATTGTAATTTTAATTTTGAGATAAATTTGATCCTTTCGTTAATTACATAAAACAAAATTTGACGAATAAATTTTTGGAAAGTTTCATAATGGCGGTAATTGATACAAAGGTCCTAAGCCATAAGCCTAATGCCAATACCAGTTTATGAGTGATATCCGAAAGGACGAACAAAAAAAAAAGACCTAGTGATAACTTGTCGCTGTCATAATTATGCATTAATTATTGGCTTAGGATACGGCAAATTTCCCGCCAAAGTGATGACACTTGGCGTATCGTAGTTAGGTACTATATTATTATGTCCGATGACCATGTATTCAGTGGTTAAAGTGGTTATACGTTTCAATTATGTTTATAACAACGAAAATATGTTACTTTGCTATTCCGCCAAACGTGCTAGTCAATTAGTGCCAACCCGTTATAGCTACTTGCGTATTTTTTGCATGCAGTTAATGTTTCCACCAATGCCACGCGACAGAGGCAAATCGTGCACTGCGGGCTAACGCCATCTCTGACCAGCTACTTGCAGTGAGTGGCAGTAGTAGCGGAGGATCTACCCTCGTTCTCAGTATATCAACAGTATATCAGAAATGTTTTGTCAACCGGGTTGCAAACAACACTCACTACGTCACTCGCTAAGGGCACGTTCACACAGTCCACTGACGCGATACATAAAAACCGTTTTCCAACCGAGGGGCACTGACCAACCACAATCACGATTGTAGTTCGAATGACGACTTATTTCGATAGCCTCCCGTATTTTCCGCTGAACCATGATTGTTTCCCTAGCCAACACGGTTACCCTATCAACCCTAATTTAATACAGGTTATAAAGCCTGGGAACACTCTCAGAGAAATTGTAAGAGATGTTGTATTGTAGGGTAGGTACCCTACTCTACCTACCTACTGTAAAATGTAATCAAGTGTTATTTATCAGTTACTTATAGTATAAATGTACCTAGTCAAATTAGCCCAAAAATGTGCCCATAAAATGGAAGTTGAAACTTTTTACAATATTTATATTATAGGGTACCTGATGTACATGGTAAAACGATCCCGAGACGTAATGAACGAGCTTTTCACCGTCGCTGTAAACCACAAGGTGAACTGGAAGGCCTTGGACCAGCTGAAGATCTTTGAGCTGATCATCCACACGAACGTAGACACCAGCAACTTGTTGCGTCAGCTGCTTGATATAGCCACAACGGACGCACAAACGAAAACGACAGCGCATGTGGGTCCGGTTCCGGAACCCACTCTGGTCAACCCGCTCGGGCCGACCGGTCCGTCGGGCCCGATCCCACCTTCATCGGGTCCTAACAGGTTAAGGGTCAACGACAGGCTCAGGGGCTTAAGATCCGCCTTGTTATAATATTATGCAGTATTTTCTGTCCATATCAATCTTTATTTTATCCATTAATTGTTTACGCGAAGTAGGTACGACAGAAAAGGGTAGAATTAAAAAGTGGCAACATCTTAATGTCGTCCTTTCAAATATATGTAATAAAATGGGACGAGTCAAAAACCCACAAGTTATACAATATTTACAATGAGCTGTTACATTTATTTATTATTAATTTTGTTGTCAGGTAGGGTTTGTTTTCAATTTACAGCACTATTTCATTAACCGATTGTAGCTTTCCGGGTCTGGTCACCAGAAGCTTTTATTAGGCGCGCCGATAAATCATTGTATAAGTAGGTACCTACTCGGCGCGCACTAGGTCCCCACGGCCTCAAAGTATCAACCAAAAAAATACAGCTTCTTCTTAGGGCAGCGTATTTGTGGCGCATGAGGACTTCGGCCGAGGATGCCACAGCGCCAGCAACAGTACCTACAGGTGTCAATAGGATCGATACTATTTTTACCAGTATAAAAGCCGTGAGTTGTTTCTCAATATTTACCTATCTGAGGCAACTGTTTCATAGTATTAAAATAATATATATTGTATTCTAGATTATTTCTCAAATTTTTTTACGCAAAATTAGTCCTTCAACCTTGCGCCATCATGATAAACTACCCTCCTTATTAAAAAATCGTCAGCCTAAAAACAATAGAAGGGAAACAAAGCATCGTGTGTCAAACCACACATCTTATACCGTTACAAACTTGCAAGTAACGTTAACGGTGGCGCTAGTGTGCAAGAAATATGAAAAAAGTACGGAAGAATGATAGTTCCATATTTCGCCACTACGCATGGTAAGTTGGTACATTAAGTAAGGGGAGGCATATGACATCTCACCTTTTTCAGTCAGGTTGTTATTTCCATCGCTTACTTCGGTGATGACAACCAGTATAAAAATACCTAACATTACGCTGGTTGCAGCAGCGTTGCTATTGCGAAAAAGCGGCTGCAACGGGAAACGCGCGGTATGATTTTCCTTTCAGCGTCGTCAGTCCATTAGTCAAGGGATTTTTTATAGATTGACATTAGTTGTAGAAAACAGTAATAAATGCATTATAAATTTAATAAAACGAAGCTTAATCGCGTAAAACTTTATAAAACTAACCTCCGATGTTCCGGGGCAACATTGCCCCCACCGCGATTGCTATTGTAGTGTGTGTAGTGTGATAGAGTCACATCCCTAGTGCGCAAAATGTTCAAGTTGATAATCAAGACCACGTGTCACGTGTATCACATAATTTATGCATGAGTCCTATATTCTGCGAGCAATATAAATACGAAGCCCGTAATTATTTGCTGCACCTGTGAGGTAGTGCATTAGTTGATGACGTCACGCCTTGATCACGCAGCTCTTTCTAATGAAGCTGGCACAGGTAATGTTGAGGTGGCATGTTTGCTGGGGGTTTAGCTAAAAAGGTGTTAAAAGGGCGCAGAGCGTCCAGTCGCGCCCTCATTGGGGGATAGTGTTTTCTTATATAAACCCTTCCAATTCTTTATAAACCATGGTGTTATCGTTGTAGTACGTTGTAACGCAATAAAGATTATCGCAATACCACATTTCTTCTCCGGAAAATGTACCTAATAAGGTGGGTACAAATACAAATAGTTTATTCGCAGTAATATGGTTATAAATGGTCTTAAATTAATTATAATAGTTCTACATATTACACCCCTTTCGGGCGTGCGAATTTTATGTGATTTATCCTACAAATATTATCTACAATTCATGCTTAACCTATCATGCTACTAACTTAACTACATCTATATACAAATTATACAATGTCATCTCTATAGGCAAAGAACTCATTCACCGAGTAAAATACTCTGTGCGTAAGCCATTGGTGAAGTCTAGGTTTAAATATTTTTAATGGCAAGTTGCGCAGATTTGTGGGCAGTTGATTATATATTCTGATGGCCATCACATAAGCATTTCTTCTGCAGTAGTACAGTCATCAGCAATGGTCTCTTCCGCTATGAAGGTGCAAACACATATGTTTTCATCCACGCTCTTATGGCTGAAAGGCACACATTTCCGAGGAGGTAGTGCGAGTCAGAAATGGGTGCCTAATACCCGAGTTAAACACTCTACTTTTCATTTCGAATGCAAGTAAAGAAAAAAAACAAGTATAAAACTAAAACTACTTGAAATTCTGGAAGAAAATCTTGAAGGAAGCATTACATTAGTATTGAATATTAAACACAAGAACGGTATAATATATTTTTTTATTGAAAACAAACATAGGTGGTAACATTATCAGAAAGAAAGGAAAAGTGAATAGGTCTGGGATACCAGCCCACCGCTCTACCAACTGAGCTACCGAGGCCACTGGGAAATTTGGTGTCGTTTCACTGTTTACTTGGTAGGTAACTTGGTGCCCCTGTTTACTATCATTTCCTCTTCTATCATTTACATGGGTTAGCATTCTATCGTACTTGTAAAGTGGTGAGAATAAATTCAACACAATTCTGCAGCAATTGCCTTGATTGCCTTGAATGTAAAGCCTTTTAGTTCTCCTAAACATATGTCCACTGTTATGTAGCAGTTATTTATTTCAGAAGCTTTATTCCTAATCATTCATGGCTGAAGCTAAACTGAGTCAAATTCACATTCGTATATATCCTGTACGCGTGTGGTATTCGCAAAACAATAAAGCCATTGCATAACTGACGAAACAAACCAAAAATGGAGCAATAGCCAAACCATTCTAACGTATTGCACAAACAGAACTCTTCCCCAATTTGCAGCGTTGCCGTATTGCATAAAACAATGGCCACAATGGCGGACTTTTGGCGTAAATGGACAATGGCGCGCCTAAACGGGGATAGCCAGTTTGGGGATAGGGGATGTGCACATGAGCGGAATTTTTTACAATATTTTTATTTGGACTATATAAAGGGAGGACGGACTTATCTAGTCATAAAACAAGACAGAACTACAGATTAACACAGTCAAGAGAGCCTAAATGATCCCACATAATGTGGTGATGGCTGGTTAATTGGCCAACCTACAGGGTGACACCTAGTTGGAAGCGTTGGTGGCTAAGCGGTAAGAGCGTGTGACTTTCAATCCGAAGGTTTCTGAAATTTATGTACGAAGTATCATTTGATATTTACCAATCGCTTTCCGGTGAAGAAAACTTCGTGACGTAACCGTACTAATCCCAAAAAGGTCTAGTTTACCCTCTGGGTTGCAAGGTCAGATGGCCGCTTTAGTGAAACAAGCGCCTACGCCAAATCTTGGGGTTTAATTGACAAAGCGAACTGGCCTAGGGCTTCTTGAATCGTGGCATACGCCGAGTAAAGGCTAAGAAGAGGATATTGTGAAACCTAATACTCCTAACCTCACACGGTTTAATGTAGTGGTAGTGAATGAAATTGACGAATGATTATGCAAACAATCGTTTAGGTATTCAACGGAATGCACTTTTTAAGGTACTGTATGATGCTGTTGATAACACTATCCGTCCTATATTTGACTACAGTCTTGTTGAAAGATCATCAGGCAGACACACACATAAAAAGAGTGCCTACGTCAAATCTTGGCTTTAAGTTTCTGATTCGTGAAAAAAACAGTACAAAGCTAGGAAGATGATAATACTTATAGGTCAAACACAAAACGATCTTACACTTCTTTTCGGCGGACTTTTTTAAAGGGCTTTAAAACTTGATTTTCTTATTGAATCCTTATGTTATATTATCCCCTAAATGCATGATGCATTTATGATACAAAAACGAGATAAGTGACAACCAAGTTCTCTTGAAATGTGGACTTTGTCATATTGTTATAACATGTTAACTTTTTCGTAATCTCGCATAAGTGCAATCGTGAGTGCAATGTGTGCACGGCTCTATGCAGGCTTCAACCACCAAAATATCACATACTGTGACCGCAACTACTTGATACTTTACTAGAATACTTTTTTTTCGTTTTCCGTTTTGAAATGGTAAATGAGGTTTAAGAGCGGCACCTAGTTCACGCGGTAAAATTTAAAAGGTAGTGAAAAGGCATTTTCGCGAGAAGAGAACCAATTTTTTTAAATTCTGAAGCAGGTAAATTTAATGTTACCATTCCGAGCCCAGACTTCTGACCGAAGAGTGTCGTGTTTCGGCGGTTCCGGGGCAACCTGCCGAATCCTACGCCTGATCAGACGACGCAACGAAGCCACGTAGTTACGTCGCCTTAATTATAAGTAGTGTTAAGTTTTATATGTTATGGTTTTCTTTTGTGTTTTTTGTATGTATTATATGTTTTTCTTTTTTATTTGATGGTTGCAGTGTTTTAGTTTTTACTGTTATGCTGTAAACTGATTTTTGAAATAAATAAATAAATGTTTTTCCTACTCAGAATCACGAGCTCTTTCGATGCTACTAATTTTATTTTCCATTTCTTTACCATTTTTCAAACACTTTGTACTGCAGTTACAAAATGGAAAGTACGTAAAACGTTTCAAAATTTTGAGAATTAACTAAAGAGAGATTGAACTTTTTTTAGATATAAAGAGCTTTAGATTGAAAGAGCTCGTTATTCCTGTATGAGAAAACATTAAATTTAAATTATTATTTTTTATCTCTTCTCGCGGAAATGCTTGAAAGTTACAATGCAGTGCGAGCCAATTAAATGGATCATTGGCGATAGAAACATACGTTTATTCTCATATCATATAATAATCATTCTCTCCTTTAAATTAAATTTTAGGTCGTTAAAAATATCTTGTAGTTAAATTTGCATAAACTTCCTCGTCCATAAATAAAACAAAAAAAACATTTTTCCATTCGCAGTGTTTAACTTTTCTTAATTTTTTTTTAGATATATTATAACTTTATTGAATTTTTTTTCTACTAGATAAACTATAATTTATTTTTTCATATAAACTTCAAGATGTAATTTGGTACATTTAGACGTAAAAACAGAGAGAATCAATTACTTTAAACTGTCCATCGCGATATAGCGCGGAAATGCAGCGAGCGTCATGGGCACCTTTGGGTTTAATTTATTTCTTTTTAAATTTCCCATTTTTAGGTCTCGTTTTATTTATGCCTTTTGGCCGCCGGACCCTGTTCGCCAAGACGCTCACTCACACGCCAGAGCAAATTTTAAGTAAACAACTAATAAAAAGTTTAGGGATTGCAAATAGTGATATCGATATTCATAATTAAAGGTGGAATTCTTCTCAATTTGCCTTTTTTTATTTCCAAACTTAGATTTCTCTCAAAATTTCTAAACTAAACAGATTTACTATACAAGAAAATGTTGAAAATAAAGGACTTTATCATGAAAAACAACAACTAAACATTATCGAATCATAAAGTAATATCACCGCACTAGTCTGTACGAGTAGTCTTCTATACATGTCAACGGCGCGCAGGGCACGTCTTTAGTTCCGACTGACAAATACTGTTTACGCGCGAGTTAAGTAATAATAGCGTCTGAGTCAACGGCATAAGCGCTTGTCGGTACGTAAACTTTATAAACCATAAGATTAGGGACGCGCATCGTGTCTCGATAAATTTACATACTTACCGGAGGGTTTTCGGAGAAAACTAACAGGTGGATTTAATAATATATATATATATACAGTATGTATCAGAATGAAAGGCAAAACAAGAAACCCGTTAATGTTTAGATCATAAATATGAGCATGGTACTTACCTAATTCATCAAAAATACGACAGGTTTTACGTGAGGTATAAAAATATACATTTATTATTATTGTGTTGCACCTCCCCTGTATTATTTGTTTACAATCTTATAAATGACATTTCTTAAATTACCAACTGACAGACAGGCGTCAAACCTTGTTGAAGTTTGGATTTTTACCTAGTTACAAACAAATAGTTAACAAAGCGCTTGCGCGTTGCCTATGACTACAGCCATTATTAAAATAATTACCTAGGTTACTTATAAACAGAACTCAAAGCGCATGTGTATTGACATAACAACGTTAATGTTAATTAGTTGCCCCTAGCTACATATCAACAGTACGCAATACGCATGCACTGTCAAAAATCAAAAACGTAAACAAACCCTATAGGATGTTACAAAAACCATTAACCGACTGCAAAAATATGGTCTTCGAGTAATTCATTTAGTAATTTTATGCCATAAAACATGTATTTAGGCACGTGAAATGCACGTCATTACATTGTACTCGAGTTCCCCGTCAACCAGTTTTAAGGTTTGCTCTTCGTTGTGATACATACTGTATATATCGGTTATATATATATATATATATATATCGAGTTAAAATGTAGACCTCCGCTGTCACTGCGGTCAATAATTTATTCGGCAAATAAACCGCAATGGACAATTTACTGAAGAAGCTGCCTAAACTTTATCCATTATTATGCCTTTTTTTTTCTACATATACCTACTTACTACGAGTAGTTACCAACAATGACAATAATTGGCAATTAAATGTTTGAACGCTTAAATAAAACCAGATTCGTGAAAACATATTCATTTTAAAAACTTGCACATCAATTGAACTTTCCCATCCCTAGCTGTCTTTTATACATGCCAACGGCGACAGTGACACGGAAAAATGTAGAAATTATAAGCATATTTTTTAAATCCTTTATTATGAAACAATGGATTCATATACCTGCTTAAAAAGTAAATGTATGAAAAAACAAAGGGTCAACAAGTTGACACGAGTACAAAATAATTTTTAAATTCTATTATTTTACCATTTAGTAAGCGGTTGAAACTTTGTCTTGTATACAAGACGACGGCGTTAGTGTATCGTACTATCGTTGTCTTGTATAGGTGACAACGGCGGTCAAAGGGTTAATATGAATAGACATTAAGATATTATAAAGTTTTTATTTATATGGTGAATTAAATTTATCTACTCTTTGTTAATGCATTAATAATAGTATAATGGATTTTCTGTGAATAAGTAGGTATCTAATACCTAGTATACCTACCAGAAGGGCTAGCATGTTTGCTATTTCATCGATTATCACGCCATGCGTCACTTTCCCACTTATATACTTGTTAGAAGGTGGCAGCCACGGTGATAAACTATAAAAACCCGACTATAATAGACTAGCTGCAACAAGTATCAAAACCAGCAAGCCGTACTCCACATTGTCATCGGACTTGGTCAGTTTCTTTCATTCGCGGATTCACCAATTGTGGCATTAAACAATAGAACCTCTTAGCTACACGTCCACTCTCGGAACTCAGACGATAAATTATACAAGAGATTGAAAGACAATGGACTTCCAGTGTAGGACAAAGGCAGTTTTGGAGAAAGCACACCTTGTTTTAAATGCTGAAATAAGTTAGCTTTTCAGAGGTAATGGATGCGCTATGGGTTGAAAGGATGCCCTTTAGTTACAGTTTATACATATCTACTAAGATTTTCTACTTAAGTATTACCCATTTTGTAAAAGAGGAAAGTAGAGGGGCAAATACATAGAGGCCGTCACGCGTCAGAAACGTTGGTCGGACCCAGTTTCCGAAAACCTGCTGATGCCCTTAAGCGATGTAAGTAGTTAACCAAGCGACGGAGCTAAACCTATGGAGACAGATTATTCAAAAGTCACGATCCTCAATTGTCACAATCTCAACGTGGTGCAACAGGCGCCTGAAGTGCGGTTCGACGTACCAAAACTGATGTAAGTATGTGAATTTTCACGTATTTTTCATTTCCTCATAGATCAAATGTTGATGATATGATGTGGATATTCCCTTCTGTCAACTTAAAACTTCGTATAAGGTCCCCATCGTATAGTTATCCCATCTGTCAGAACTTCAAGACCGATAACCCTATATTCTCGTACGTATCATCAGGCGGGTATAAGCGAATACTTGGGAGCTCGTATATGGTAACGTTTTTCAATTATCGTGTGTCTTTTTCGCACATGTGAAATATTCATATAAAGATGGCTTCTCTTTTGCCCACTTTGTTACTCTTCAAGATTTAGAGCGAAATAATGTCCCTTTCTAAGAAAGTAAAAGTTCCTAAAATAAAACCAAAAAAGTTTTAACCACAAACAAAATTGCTTTAAAATATATCCTTTTCAAGCTAGTGCGATAAAAAAATCATAAAACGTTATAATTGAAATCGTTAAATGTACTCGTCATCCTATTCATCAGAAAACAATCGATAATCATTTAATCAACGCAGATTTTAATTAATTAAATTCATTGAATGCTAAAACATCACTTGCTATTCAATGCTCAGCAAACAAAGCTCAAAGTGTATTATTTTATAGACAAATCGAAACAAGGTAAAAATGTAAGCCTTACATAGCGAGATAAAGTTAATTAACTTTGTACTTTAAATATTATACTTCAAGATTGAAATTTGATTGACATGTTTAGGGAGTTAGGATGTTTTGGTGTTAGAAGGGAATATAATAGGGGATGGAATGGGGCGTGGTCGTGGCTCGTCGCAAATATAATCAAGAATAGAGAAGAGATTGGAGTCGATGTTTTAAATTTATTTAAAAGTTAGCTGTATAGTATACTACAAATACACTTATTTAGACTGTTTAGGAATAACGTTAAGATATTAATAAAAATACATTACATAAAACGCAAACAAAGCGAAGCATAACAATCTTTTTCATAAAAAAAACAATAGCTATAAGCTATAGCGGAATATGTATTACTTAATCAAAATTATTTATAAAGTAAGTAATATATGTAGTTTATATAGCAATTTGCTACGATGTACTGTAATTTCGCCGAATCTTGTTGCGCATAATTTCATTTCCTAAAAAATGCGTCGAATAAAATTTAGTTGACATACCAAAGTTTATAAAATCTATATCCCTATAGCTTTATTTCGCAAGAGTATTGGCATGGGTTTGGCTAGGTTAGTATGTCAATAAAATATGCGAAACGTGGTTCTTATGCCAAAACGATAATTCGGCCAAATGAAAATATGGAAGAAGTGGTTTGGGCAGTGATAATTGGCCATACAGTTTTCGGCGATATATAAGTAAACCCCTGCTACCTTTAAAAGTACCTGGAGCCTTATCATGACGTCTTTACGTGATTCAGTTTAGGTTCTTAACTGTGCTCAGTTGTATGGCAGCGACTCGCGTTAAAAGGCCCCTGTTTAATAATATTAATTATTGTATGACATTGTCGTCTCCTCAGCACCACAGTGCACTAATCACCGCTGTAGCCCGCACAGCCCTCTATCACAATGCCGCTATTACATTTGCTCAATAATTGCTCGTCGGCGCCGCCTTCAGGTAGCCAAGGGGATTGAATTAATACCGCCTTTGTACTGTTTGATTAAATATGGAGGATAGGTTTGATAATATACTGGCTTTGCAAATATGACGGATTCATATTAAGATGTAGATTCTATACAAACACTTTTTACAATGCTACGAGGTCCTTTTAACAAGTTCTGTGTCGTAGACGCTTTTCGCTACAGGCTACGGCTGTAGCGCGTAGCACGCACTGACACTGAGTGTGTAAAACTTGATATTCGTGCGTTTAATTTTTATAGTATTGCAAGCCACTTTTTGCATTTGAAAAATACTTAGGTATATAATAAGAAGGTATTCTTGTTGTTTGGTCTGATACCCCTAGCGTAAAAATATGGTATGATTCTCCAGAAACTCAAACTCAAAAGGATTTATTGAAATAGCCCAAAACTCAGCACTTTTCAACGTCAAATAGAATACACGATACAAAAAAAAAAATACAAAACAAGTAACACTTGAAACCTATTGAAAATATTGAAAAGTTTTGTGTTCGGTGTTTTAACTACTTCTTGCTAAACAAAAATTAAAACTGGATTAATTTAATCTAAAAATCTTACGGAAATCGCCTTACCTAAGAAATATATCAACGAATTACCTAAATACTTAGTAAATGATTCATATGTAATATAAAGCTTATCTTCAGTGATTTTACTATCATTTTAAGCGCTACCACCGCAGGTAATTTACAGTCTGAAGTGTATTAAATAACCCTTTAAAACTAACTGGCTGAAGCCATATTTCACCTATAAAACCCTCTTTAACAAATTAAATCCAATAAAACATTCACAGACCACAACTCACTTCATTCGATGACCACCGTACAAGTGGACTGACTAATTTAAACCTTATTTCGTTAGTATAAGGACTAAAATGTTACGTGTGCTGCCGACCGTACGGGCTTAGATTTGTGGGTCCAATTCATTAGTGTGTCTGATTAAAAGCCAACAGGTGACATAGCTCCGCTAATACCTTTACAGTGTGGAGGAATAAATATGATGGTCTGATTAACATTCGGGGATATTCGTTTGCTGAGATTAAAGGATGAATCACATCACACTAGAACTTTCGTAAACTACCTATATACTGGGGTAAAACATTTATATTCAAAATATATACAGTAAGTTATTTACCTAGCTAGGCTAGCTACCTAACTTAAATCTAAAATAGGTCCTTGAGGCATACATACTGTATTGCACCTCACCTGCCTGACGTACAATAAAAGAAAAAGCTGAGCACAGAAGTACCGATGGACGATGACACCAAAGAAATTGGAGGAGGCACCTGGATGCAGGTAGCACGGGACAGGAATATGTGGAAGGCTTTAGAAGAGGCCTACGTCAAGGAGGCGAAGTTGAAGTGGTGGATTACTAAATACTTAATTTAATAAATTATAAATATTTAAGAAAAACTTCAGCTGTAACTAAGGCTATTTTTATTTTATTTTATTTACTTAAATCGCAATAATTACACCTCATGTAGGGGATCCAAAACCGGTTTTAATCGTACGGGAAAACAATACACTCAACTCGACTAACAGTTTTGACATGCGCAATGTATTTGTAATAAATCAACACACAAACAGAAAAAAAACCACTTAGCAGCGAAATTATTTTTAGTCAAACAACTTACGAGTAAACCCTTTACGATACAAATTGGAATTAATTAAGATAAATGAAGCGGATGGAGATAGCTTTGAGCGCTGCTAAAACGCTTGGATTAGGAAAAGTGAGGTAAAAGTAATTACTTCGGATGAAACGGCTGGTGCAAAGTAGTTTAGCTACGGACACCATGCTATCAGATTCAAAATAAAGGAAGTATAGTCATAATGAACCACGTTATCTCTTCTAAGCGAAAGCGAAAAACTGTTCAATTGTTTTGTTCAATTTTAGTGTTATTTTAAACCGGAGCGGTCCATTGGGTCTAATTCCCTAAACGTCTATTCCTTAACAGTCTACTCCCCGCATGTCTGTTCCCTGAAAGTCCATTTCCTCGAATGTCTATTCCCTAAAAGTCTATTTTCTCTGAATGTCTATTTCTTTGAAGGGACTTGTAAAATTTTCATCGAGAGTGGTGTCGTTATAACAGTATTTTTAAATGATTGTAATGTGTAGATGGCGTCAAAACAAGCATCTTTTATAGGAAAAACTTTTCTCTAAACTTAAAAATGGCCGAGTTAGAGTCCTTCAAAGGTTGATGTTTTAAAATGAGCTGGGAGTTTTTACTTGCTCGGCTCGCGCGCTGTAAGGTCGCAGTTCTACCTAACACTCCTCCTCGCTTCGCTCGTCGTCGTACCTACACCGACCTTCCTTAAGGTGCCATTCTGTAAAGCATTTTTTATTAAAAAAAAGTCGGTTTTGGCGCTTCGCCGGCCGCTGCCGCGGCACGCTCGCTTCGCTCGCTCGGCTCGCGCGCTGTAAGGTCGCAGTTCTACCTAACACTCCTCCTCGCTTCGCTCGTCGTCGTACCTACACCGACCTTTCCTTAAGATGCCATTTTCAATTTGGATTGTTAAGACCACATAGATGGGGTTAATCATTTTTTTTTGGAAATGGACAAAATGGACATATTGGACATTAGGGTAATTAGACCTTCGAAGAATAGACATTTTGGGAATTAGACCTAAAGGACAGACTGGACGTTTAGGGAATTAGACCATACGGGCCGCTCCGTTTTAAACGCCGAACTTTCACAGTCTGTGCTCTCAAAACTTAGCATAGTTAAGCTTGCAAAATAATCGACACAATCTTATGGCTAAGAAAGTTTCTCTAGCTGTCTTAGCGATCGTCTCGGACGAATGGAAATTAGATAATTTTCAGTTTTCTCTTTTTCCTAAGTAAGTGAGCATGAAACTACTGCTTTATGATTTCATCACTATCTTGGGACAAATTCTATAAAAAGAATCACGTGATAGCTCGGAGCCCTCAGATATCACGTGACGTTTTCTATAGAAAGTGACAGATCGCCTCGTCCCGTCCCTTTCTAGTGTGAGTCGTCCCTTAATGCGCCCCGTGTGGGCGTAGTGACCCATCGCGGAGCGTCTATTAAAATTTTGTAAGCAGGTTTGATCATTTGTGTTTGGAAATAGGTATTTTAAAATGGCTGAACCATGGGGAGAAAGTTGTGGTGACGTCTCGAGACCACGATGTCGTCGGCGAGACCACAAAGCAACTAGTTCCAGCATTAACGACCAGCCATCCTACCATGAACACCGAAAATTGCCATTGACGGGAACACCTCTTTGTCACTCCAATATTCAAGTGTGACAGAGACGGAGATACAAATCCGCAACCGTTCGGTTTTCGTGGTATAGGCCCAGTTCCGACCCATTGACACTAGTTTAGACAACTAGGTACGCCAACTTTGGTGTGTGTAGTCACTTACTTGTCCATAACCCGTCACTATCCGTACAACACCAATTAACGGAGCAGTGGTCCAATACCACCACAGTAGGACTGTCCGGAAAACTCCGTAGACGTAGTCACCCGCTGTCTTTGCGACCACTGGCTTAATTAGAGGATTGGCCGTTTTTCCGCGCTGCACCGCTGGCTATCTCTGGTAGTGAATTTACAAGCCCGTAGAGTTAGGAATGACCTGAAACACCATATTTCAATATTTTATCACAAATTTCAGTCACAATTTAACTAGCTAGTGTAAATACCGTAAAATGGGGTATGATAGGACGAATACGAACCCTCTACCTAACTTAAAGTTACTTTTATCGAGGTTCTGAGAGAACTTCAATCAACTGTTGATATTTAAGTGTATATGTACGGGGACGTTAATTTATACACCGTGAGTTTTTTGATTTCCGTTAACTTTAAGGAGAATTTTTCAGGTTCACTCGAGTTAATTTCTACAAGAAACTAGTGTCCTAACTCTTACGGTTTTTGAGATATTTAAAAAATAAATTTATTAGCTGAACCAGTGTAAAAGGTTCTTCATTATCTACTAATGTTATTAACTTTTTTAATTTCGTCAGTAAAGAGTTTTGCTTTGACAACTATTCACTGCAAGGCTGCAGGGGCCTTACCATGACGTCCTAACGCGATTCAGTTGACGACCTAAACTGAGTCGCTTCCATACAACTGAGCCTAAACTGAACCTAACAGAATCGCGGTAAGGCCCCTGAGGTGAGTAAGTTTGACGTTACCTACGTTTCATTCATTGTGTCACATAAATGTCATACATAATAGTAAATATTTTCTTAGTTAATAATTATTAATTAAAATAATTACATTATCTCCTTTAATTCTTACTTCTACGTCTTAAAATTTCTCCACCAATGAGCTGGTATCCTAGAGTCGCGGATGCGAGTCCCACCCGAGGTACCTAATTAATTTTTCAAAAAAGAGTGGACAAGTCTAAAAGTTCCTGCTCCACGCCCTCGTATCGAATTAGTTTGATCAAACGGAAGGTGTCCAACTGGCTTTTTCGAGTTTCACTACACCCATTGAAACTCTTTAACACGAATTCGTTTTTATTTTTGGAAATGTTGACCGTCCTAAGTCAGTATTTTTTATTTTTTTAAGGTCAGCTCACGCTAATCTAACTAACCCCTCTTTTTTATTTAACTTATTTTTATGAATTACAGTAGTTCTTTATGACCAAAACCCAATTTATTAATCCTATGGATTTTCATGCAATTCTGCGAACGAAATTTACAATTTTATAATTGAAAGGAAAATGGAAAAAAAATCCCGCGTCAAGTAGAATTCGAACCCACGACCTCTCTGAACACAGGTCAGATCGCCATTTTAGCTACGCCCGATCGGCCCCGGCGAATGTTTCCACTATTTCTTTCATTTTGGTTATACGGCTTAGGGAGATGCGTACCTACCGACATTTACCGAAAGTGTTAAATACTTGTACGGCAACGATGTTCTAAGACATTTTAGTAATCATCGATAACAATGCGCTACCCCATACCATAGGATAAGGTGCCAATACACTTCGGGTATTTGCGTTATGCCTCTCGCTCGCATCCTCCTTAATGCTTGTTACTGCGCTCGCTGGCTTGTCAGACTATATTCAAACTGTAAACTCCCCACGGGTCACTGTGTATTATATTTATATTACATGAAAATATTTAATACATTCCACCGGTTAGGGCGTCTGCCACGAAAGCAGGAGGTCGCTGGTTCGATCCCAGCCCTGGGCACTGGGGGCCTTAGTCACTTTTCCTGTAGTAGGTATTTGACATCTCTTTCAATTTATATGTAGTAGTGTGACTACTTAAAAACATGAATCAAAAAATTTACGAGTATTATATTTAATAAATTATTTAATTCATGCTTTACAATTGTACATTCAACGATTTATAAGTTAACGAATTTATTTCGATAGACATAAAGTGCAATCTGTACTTATTTGCCTTGCAAATAAATACCTCTTTTACCTAAAGGCAAACTACCGAATCGTAAATTGAATGCCTGACATGTTTCTCTTACTAATTTGATAAGTGATGACGTACCCAACAACGTAGCGGGCTGAAACTTGGTGGAGATTTTCTCAACAAATTGCATGGTTATAAACAAAGAACGGGTCTATCGCGAATTTAGTTAATTTACCTTAATATACCGACGTTTCTACACAGTTCCATGTGTCACGAATTCGCAATAGACCGTTCTATGTTTATAATAATGTGTACAAAACGCGAGGGTTCAAAGTGTCAAAGTGGACAGTATCACGCATATTTTAATTTGGCATGTACTAGTTACTCCAATTATTCCTTCTTCGGCTCCCAGCCAGCAAAATATAGGTACTCGTCTTCCAGAAACAAGAAACAAAACTAAACTGATACGTATCATGTGTCCGTAAAAATCTGCGATATTCTTACCAGTGATCGCTCGTCGCTAGAATGTTTCTCTATGAATACGGTTGGCATCTTGAATTTTTTGACATTGATTAGGTGTCATACTGAAAATCGGTACACCGCACACATGTTGATGACGTTTTGTTTACAAACAATATGATTATTGTACCCCGACTCGGGTGCTCGACATGACTGTGTTGTAGGCCTTAGGTTCCACGCTCATTAAAACGCACACTTAGTCATTTTTTAAAGGAACTTTTTTTTTATGTTTTCAAGATATTTATCACTTTTCCACGGAAGTTTGCATCTAAATGTCACTTAAACGTTCGAATAGGGCCCCAGAAAACATAATTTGCAGTCGGTACCTAATATCGGATAAACAAAAAGACGAGAACCCTTTTGTGCGTTACTTCCAGAATATCCCGGCGTACCTATTATTGTGCGCTCTTTAACAAACTGCATTCGAAATTAAAATTTTTCATTCCGCCCCCCTCTGTCCTCGGTCCTGGGGGTGCGGATTCGATGTCGTCGGAAGTCGATTCTTACGAGTGCGGCTAACATTTGCATCTCAACATTCTCAACCCAAATTTTATGTTTCACCCTAAAGCATAGGCTTATTTAGGAAACAGAGGTTCTAGTTTTACGAGTACTTAACAAGAGTAGGTATTGAAAATCGATGTTTTTTATGAATACCTTATTAGTATTAATATTGTCTTCTGTTACCGCGATTGTTATTCATTAAAATTAAACACTTTAGAATGGGTTAATCGCGTTTATTAACACCATGACCCTACGTTTCGAGCCCTTTACGAGAGGAGAGGAGTAAGACAGGGAGATGTAATATCCCCGAAACTGTTTATCGCTGCTCTAGAGGATTCCTTCAAGCTCCTGGAATGGCAAGGACTTGGCATCAGCATCAACGGTATAGTAACGACGATAAAGTAGCCGTGGTTGAATCACTGGAAGATCTAGAACAAATGCTCGGTGACCTCAATAGAGTTTCTCAACAAGTGGGTCTTAAAATGAACATGGCCAAAACGAAGGTCATGTTTAACGCCCATGTTGCACCCACCGCACTTACTGTTGGAAACTCTACTCTTTGAAGTTGTTGACGAATATATACATCTGGGACAGGTAGTCCGATTAGGTAAGTCCAATTTTCAGAGAGAGGTCAGTAGACGGATCCATCTCGGCTGGGCAGCGTTCGGTAAAATACAAACCGTCTTCTCGTCCAAAATCCCCCAGTGCCTACAAATCTAAGGTGTATGTGGGTCAATTTCAACAGTACTAGTTTTTTGTGTCATTCCGGTGTAATTCTTTATTTACGTTTCTTCGATGTTTCTTTTAATGTCAATCGACACCTCAGACTGTTCTTTGATAAGCCTCTTACAGAGCACTTGATATCTTAAGCCTTTTGAGAATTATCGGAGATTAAAAAAATTGACTCGCACGTGAATGATAAGTATACACAGGAATGATATAACACTCCACCTGAATGAAATTTTTCCCAACGGAATGAAAAAAATAAGCACAGGAATGATATCTATACACTAAAATGAGAAAAATGCTAAGAAGTGCCAAAAAATCAGCCAAGTTCAATAATTAACCGAAAATTTATTTCGAATGGCCATGTTCAATCTAGCATATCGAGTATTTCTTTCAAAAGTGCCACTTTTACTAAATTATAAGGACAATTTATGGTACTTCTACTCGAGATAACAAGCTCTTTCAATTTAAAAACGAAAAAATTGTCCCACAAATTTAATAGGTAAAATTTTAGAATTTCCATTTGTGTTACCGCAATACAAAGCCTATAGAAATAAGCAATACAGTAGAAAAGAACTAAGGATATTTTTGTTGGAAATTAACAAAAGCGCGTTATTTCGATTTAAAATACATAATATAAAAATTATGTGCCCAAAATGTATATTTCATAAAAGTGAAATTTTATTAAGAATATTAATACAAGCTGTGCCTGATGAGCTACCATCAAAGCTTAACCATCGAGCCTGACGGACGCTAGTAATTTAAAGAGTTACCCTTAAATACTAAGCTTGAGTTGGTAGTCTAGCTTGGTATTTAAGGGTAACTCTTTAAATCACTAGCGTCCGCCCGTTGACCACCTACACGTCATCAGGAAGTGTCACCTCCACACCCTCTAAGCATGTATTTGTAATAAAAGAATCGGAACAGAATGAAAGGAAAAAAGGGCAGGAATAAGCTTCATTAATAAACATTAAGAGGCAAAACAATCAAATAGGGCTTCTTCTCATTAAGCGTTTTAAAAAAAAGTCGATGTCTTCTTGGCTTCTTCAACCATATGGCTGTACGATGCACGATGCACGATGCAACGTCGACGCAATGGCGACACAACGCTTTTTAAAGTAAGTTGAAGACCCCGAAAAGACGTCGACGATCGATCTCGAAATACGCTAAATATGAGAGAGCCCATAGAGCCGTGACAAAGGCGAGTTGAGATAAAAAAAGGAAAGTTACCAATTTAAGAACAGCATTGTATGTCCGTAACAACCAAATCAACAACGCGTACAAATAAAAATATTTTTAACTTATAAAAAATATAACTTAACAGTCACTTATTATTTTTATAATATTTACCCAATTTAAGAACAGTTAACAACAAAATCAATAACGCGTACAAATAAAAAATATATCAAACAACTACTAACTAGTACCTACTACTAGTTATCACTTATTTACCATGTTTAAATGAAGTAACATTTGAAGGCTGGGGGAGCAAGGGTATTGACGTTGGTGGAAGGCGATTAACAAATCTCCGTTTCACCGACGACATAGTCTCTTTCTCGTCCTCACCTGCGGAGCTCGGCATCATGCTAGAAGACCTGAGCAGGGCAATCCTTGAGGTAGGATTAATGATGAACATGTCAAAAACCAAGCTCATGAAGTCATGACTAACTCCTCGAAAACAACAGAGTGGTAGTATTAAATAATATTTAAAACGGGTCACTCACGTAATTTAGTCGATTTTCGCTCGACATGTTTCGTTCTTTACGAAGAACGTCATCAGGAGCGCCCACTCGCGACAGAGGCAAGTCGTACACTGCGGGCTAATGCCCTATCTGCTCTGGTACTTGCAGCTGGCGGTGGGAGAGTGGTAGTAGATGGTGAAGCAATGTTATATGTCGATGAGTATATATACCTGGGCCTGGGAAAATGCCTGGAGGAGCTATTGGTCTATGAATGATCAGATGAAGGGTAACCTTCCCATATATTTAAAAAAGAAACTCTTGGACATATGCATTCCCATCATGACCTACGGAGCACAGACTTGATCTTTGACAAAAGTTAAGAAATCCACCCTCAAGGTTTGCCAGCGAGCCATGGAGCGAAGTATTCTTGGCGTGAAGTTAACTGATCGCATCAGATGTACGGTACTACGCTCCAAGACCCGAACAGCCGACGCAGCAGAAACAGCCGCCAAACTGAAATGGGACTGGGCTGGACATGTTTGCCGTATGCCCGATGAGTTGTGGGCTAAAACAGTAACCAAGTGGGTACCACATAATAGAACACGGGACTGCGGCAAACCTCAGCGGCGATGCCGAGACGACCTGGATGCTTTTAGTAGGAACTGGTGGGAGATGGGGCAAGACAGAGATACGTGGAAGGAGAGGAGGGGGGCCTTTGCCCAGCAGTGGGACACTCTAGGCTCATATAAATAAATATAAAAACATTTGAAAAAAAAAGAATGGTACTATAAACATCACTGAGGTGTTTTTCGAAAAATAGTTTTGATTAATAATTACCTACTAGGAGTAATTTTGTCAAAATTTGCGAAATACAGGTGTTTACCAGTTTACCGAGAAACACCCAATTGATGTCAATGCCTATTTTTTAACCACAAATTCAGGGGTCTAGCTTTACCCATCATAAAACGACATGAGGTTTAATGGCTTGTAGAAAAATATGATACAGCCGGAATCTTATTTTGTCGGACTTGGCGGGGGCATGGCAGTGCCCCCAAATAAAACTAAACACAAAAGTGAAGCTACTTTTGATATCATTCCGGTGTTATTTTCATTCTGGTGGGTATTAAAGCCATTTTACTACACCGAAATCACCGGAATGAAATTGGTGGAATGATAAACCGAGGTGAAATAAAATTATAAAAAAATAACTAAATCCCACATTCTTTAACTATCGCGACATTTAAACTCACAAGTACAAAATACACGATCTGTAAATATTTGAAAAATAACAAATATGAAACAAAAAACATATAGCAAACTCCGGAATGATATTTTTTTTGTCCCCGTTAATCGAAATGACATGACTCGCGTGTGTAGCGGATCTATTCAGCATCACGTCGACATCTTCTTGCGGTGAGAGCCACGGCACAACTGACTCCTCAAAGTGCTCAGGAGACGGGGGGTGTACGAAGTCAAACTTAGCCAATAAACGTCGATGAAATTTGTCCGCGGTAATAAGGATTATTTTGCCGGACAAATTTCGTTACGCATAATAAGGGGGTTTATTAAAGAGTTAGTTAGCAAGTAATATTTTAAAGGGTTCTTTATTGATATGGTATTATAATGAACTAAAAACTAATTTGATATCTTGTATAGTTTTCGAGTTATGCGGCATTAAACAAGAATAACTGGGTCCCGGACAACCCACCTGAATGAAAAAATGGGCCTTTATTATTTTTTTTCAATTATTAAATTATTTAATATTTTAATATTAGTTATTGCCCGAGGTCGATAGCTAATAGATGTTTCCAAAAAAAAATAGTATATGACTATTTTGACTTTCTGCACCAGCGTTTTCAGTCTTGCCATCAAATTTTATTGCTTGGGATATTCACCCATGTACAAAATGTGTGTTACCACGTTACCAGTGATGACTTACGGCTCTGAGACGTGGTGCTTCGCAAAAGGTCTTTTTCGGAGGCTCAATGTCGCGCAGCGAGCTATGGATAGGGCTATGTTTGGTATTTCTCTACGAGATCGAAGTCAGAGATGAGGAGATCCGTAGAAGAACCAAAGTCGCTGACATAGCCCGTAGGATTAGCAAGCTGAAGTGGCAATGGGCCGGCCACATAGCGCGAAGATCGGATCGCCGATGGGGCAAAAAAGTCCTTGAATGGAGACCACGTACTAGCAAGCGCAGTGTGGGACGGCCACCTATGTACGAGATGGGCCGAAGACCTGGTGAGGATCGGTTAGGTCGCGCTGGAGTTCGATTGGAGAGGCCTATGTTCAGCAGTGGACGCTTACAGGCTGAAATGATGATGATGATGATGTTGATGATGATATATGTATTATACTTATAAGCAGGGGTTGTAAATTTCATCCCGATGACTGACAAATGACTTTACGCTTCATACCCTTCACGCAACACAGGAATGGGAGTCGCCATACGTAGCGTTTCCCCTCTGTCCAAGTAGAATCCCAAATGGGCATGCGGCTCTGTGTTGTCACTAGTCCGTACACTAAAATATATCGAAGCAAGATTTGTCAGTGTAATTGTATCATTTTGTATGTGCTAGTGTCATCATTACAGATTGTTTTTTGTATTTAGTGTGTGAAAAATGCGTCTTTGTATATACAGTATGATGTTGCTATGACGTCTCCCTTCCAATGTTTCAGGTTTTACTTTTGAATGAATAGTGCTGTCATTGAATACTGTCAAAACTATTACATTCGACGTTACAATCGATATGTAAGTTTATATACGATTACACGTCATACATAACCAATATCCAATTTTTATATAATTTAAATGAAACATTTCAAAAAGGCGGTACGGAATAGGCCGCCAGGAGCGAGATCACTTCTGATTATATTCCTCCGCAACGTAATTGGGATATTTTGTTGGCCAACAATAGGCTGCACATTCATTCGTTTTACCCATTATAATTTCTTTCTCTGTTCCAAAAAATATGACATATCTCCGTTTTTAACTTGAGTGGAGATGGAAATGGTTGGGTATCTTTATTTTCCTTTGGGAGTAAAGAAGTATTTAATTATATTCATTAAGGATGACTCAACTCACATTAATCCGATCCGATCCGAACCAGAAGGCCTACCACGAACCACGAACGAAGTTTCACCTCTCTGTCGCACTTGAGTGAGAAATCTCAAGTGCGAAAGGGAGGCATACTTTCGTTCGCGGTTCGTGGTAGGCGCTCAGGACGATGTGTCAGTTTCTATAGAAAGAATCACGTGATAGCTCGGCGCTCTCGGAGGTTTCGTGACGTTGTCTATAGAAACTGACAGATCGTCCCGGATCAGATCGGATCGGATGGGCGTGAGTCATCCTTTATTCTCAAGTTTTCTTTTTGATCACATGATGAAGGGTATTTATTATGTAGCTAATCATACAAAAATCATGTACTTAAATTCTCGGTAATATAAATCGTTACTTGTTTACATCGGTATCGTAACAATTAAAGTATTGTCAATGTTTGAAACAAAGAATATAAATGATGGGTGATTTTTCTAACATGACTATGAACTGAATTTACTTTACCTCAGAAACGCATCTGTCAGTTTCTGTAGCAAACGCCACGTGAGACGTGACCTCCGAGGGCTCCGAGCTATCACGTGATTCTTCCTATAGAAATTGACAGATCGTCCCACCCTCCCCTGTCCAACGACACGCGTTATGTTATAGTGTGAGTCATTCTCTACTCAAGGCAGAATTTTTTTCAAAAAAAACTATATCTATAAGGCCTACAATGAAATTGTCACTACAATCTTGAATGTTATGGATAATGTGATGGATTACAAAGATGTCCAAGAATCAGTGCAAGTAGGTATATTAGGTAGGTTACACCTTGTTTTTATTGATTCGCTTTTATTACAAGGCTGCACTTCTTAGACACTACTTAGTACTACTTAACTCCACTTTGGAGATAATCACTAATCATGTTTTATTTAATAAGACCGAGGCAAGTGTGTAAAAGGAGTATGAGTATTCTATATGACATTGATATGTCTTAGTTGTCACTTAATAGAGTTAATTGTTAATGTCCCTTTTATATTAGCAGATGACAAAACATGTAATTACTTGCTTTGTAAGAAAAAAAAGAAAGTATAATAGTAGTAGTAATTTGTGTAAAATAACTTAACGCCTGTCTGCCGAGACTTCATGCCGAAGTTAACGCAATTCAAGAAAAACACGGTATATTAGGTACTTATAGATCTCCGTGCTGTAGATACCTATGTGTAAAGGATGACTCAAACTAGCACGGGACGGGACGCGGACGGGGCGGGACTGGAAAATCTGTCATTTCTATAGAAATAATCACGTGATCGCTCGGAGCCCACGGATGTCACGTGACGCTTTCCATGGAAATTGACAGATTTTCCCGTCCCGCCGCGTCCCGTCCCGTTCTAGTGAGAGTCATCCTTAAAGCCTTAAACTACCAACAAGCAAAACCTGTATATTACAAGAGACACGATAGTTTCGCAGAATATTAACGGTGACACTGTTTATCAGACGAGGTGCGTGCCGACTCCGCAAGTAATCAGTCTTGCACCTTGTCAGCACTGATATAGAGCTTATGGATATCCTAATCATTATTTTTAATTACACAAGCTTATTAACATATTAAGTGCCAATGAGTCGGTATCGGGTTATCTGTTCGTACTTAGACCCTCTTTTCCACTACATACGCATTTCCTCATGTTATCGGCTACGGCTGTATCGCGTAGCACACGCTGGCACTACTGTGTTAAAGGGCTGACAACAGCCAAGTCAGCACACACAAATTATCCGAGTAGGTGGACGAGGTCACGCTATCACCGGCCTACCTTTTTCAACACGAAAATTATTAAAAAAAAAGAAAAATCCGTGAACCGTTTGTGAAATATGATGATTAAATTGTGATTCTAAGCATACGCCTAAACAAAAAAAATAGAGGACCGTTTAATGATAAATTTTAATGAGTCGATTTCGTTAAATTATAAATCGGCTCCATCGACGGTCTTTGAAATATAAAGAATATAAACTGTTTTTTGCAGTAACGGTACTTATTATATCAAATATTTTTTTCTTAATTAATTACTTACAAAACATGAATAAGGTGTTGTCAGCCCCTTAAAACATTCCAAGCCCATTACCACAGCCGACTTTTCGTATTGTAGAGGGAAGCCTATGGGCAGAGAGCCTGCCTGGCGGGTCGTGAGCCGCGAAAATATCAAGAATACGCAGTGATACAGAGCAGTACCATATATAGCCGATATTATTTCCCCAGGGACATTTGGATTTCTAAAATTATTTGATTAAAGTAAGATGTGAATTTTACTACGGGGATTAGGCATAACTATCTCCTTTTTGCATATCAAGAAATTTAATACTCCTCCTTCTCATTAATTATTATTTTTGAAGATCGTATTTTTTTTATCGTGTCTGTAGGTATAATAAAAGCTTCATGTTTCCCGTCAAAACTAAAGCGATGGCGGACCATCATCCTTGCCAAGTGTGCCATCCTTGCCAAATGAAAAACATTGTGTTAAGTACTTATATGAATTAAATAAATGAATTTGTGAATGTCTGTAGCGGTAAATTAGTATGTAAGCTATAACTTATAAGCTTCGCGCGTAGCACGTCGCACGTAGGTACAGCGTAGCACTTTATAGCCGAAACTTCGAGCAACACGAGCTTCGAACATGTTGGAAGAAAGACGTCAAAGTGACATCTTACCGTACTTTTTTTCTGTCACTTTATGCGGGGTACCTAAACGTGCACAACCTACTAGGCGACGATATACATACTTATATAGATAAATACATACATATATACATAGGAAACGTTCATAACTCAGGAACAAATATTCGTGATAAACACACAAATAAATGCCCTTACAAGGATTCGAACCCGGAACCTCCAGCTTCGTAGGCAGGGTCACTACAAACTAGGTTAGGGAGGTCGTTATTTGTACGGTCACACACAGACCCGCGTATGCCCATTTGGGCTTGACAGAGGGGAAACTATGCGTACTCCCTCCCTGTGTTACTTGAAGAGCCGAAAGACTTGTACATCAGCCATTTTTTACCACATCCAGCACCCCTATAACCATCACCAGCAGGTGACGTCTCACCTTGTAGTGCATTAGTTGATGACGTCACTAACGAGCCCCCACAATGCCTCCATTGTCACGTGTGGTAATTCCTATAAAAGATTGGAGCCACCATTTAGAGGTGTAATGAGAAAGCTGTTGTTCTTTGTGTTAATGAAAAAGGTGGGAATAATAAAGCCTGGCTGTGAGTAATCATTTGTTTTACAGATGACAGTTTTGAAATGATACACGGTAGAATACCACTAAAGCTAATTTTCTTTTATTGCACGCTTTTATTCATTTTCAATACGTATATTACGTTTGTTGTTGTTGATGATAGCGGTGGTGACCCAGCGGTAAGAGCGTATGACTTTCAATGCGAAGGTCACGGGTTCAAACCCCGGCTCGTGCCAATGAGTTTTTCGGAACTGTACGAAATGTCATTTAATATTTACCAATCGCTTTTCGGAGAAGGATAACATCGTGAGGAAACGGACTTATCCTAATAAGGTCTAGTTTACCCTCTGGGTTGGAAGGTCAGATGGCAGTTGCTTTCGTTATACCAGCGCCTACGCCAAATCTTGGGATTAGTTGCCAAAGCAAAGCATGGTTTTTCAATGGGCAACTTAAGATCTGCCATCAATAATTTTTAATAAATTAGAAACTTTCACTACCTATAAGTTTAAACCAAGTAGAGTAACTTCTCATATCAAAGCAGACTTCTCTTCCCGACGAACCTTGCGAAAGCGAATAAATGTCGATGAAAGAATGAAATATATTACGTAAATGTGTTTCTTTTGTGCCGTTTGAGAGTATATTTAACTGTTCCGCCGGTACCGGACTTTTCATTTGCTCCTCCCCCCACCCCCTATAAAATTATATGGAACAATCCACGTGCGGCTGCCGACGGTTCTCAAACTTTAGAATGAACTTGTATTATATATTAAGCATACATTTAAAAAGAATCCTTGACTTACAAATTAAAAATAAAGGAAGAAGAAAGGAAATCGAATTCCGTGAAGTTTTTCCCATTCCCATTACATAGTAGTAGGGGAGGTCAAGGTGCTAAAGATTGCCGAGATTTGGTACCATAGGTCCATTTTGAAGAAAACTGTTCCATTAAATTTGTTATAATGTGTTATGTTTGTTATAAACCCAATTCGATTTTTTATGATGAAAATCCTACGTGGGCAATGTTAGATTTTAAATAGTATTTAAGACGACAATATCCATATTATTTTAATATTTTACTCAATTCATTGACAATAATCCTGTCCTCTGAAATATACGTAAGCCAATACGCATTTTTCCTGATATCGTAATGAAGTTGCTATTGGTCTAAAAAACCTTTCACTGGTTAAAATAGTTTATTAAATATCAATCCACATGCGCAACCATATTAGTCTAAAATGTCGAAATGACATACGATACATACTCGTGTATTGCCTACAGAGGGCAATGTGTGGTCATGCGTAATAAAACTGTCAATTCACTTGAGACACTGCATACGATTATATTACTTATTACAATAGCAGACGACATCGAATAGTACAAAGTGTGCAGATTGTTTTAAGTCACTTTAGCTACTAGTTTCATAAATGCGAAATATTTGTCTTGAATACGTCAAATTGATCTAAGTCCATATTTTTTACACGTTAGCGTATTTTTTAAGTATAGCGTGTAGGTTGACTTATACGGTATAGAATGGCATGAGCATCCGTGTGCCCTAAGTCTCTTTGGATCAGATGTACTTACCAAAATATGAATATTTTACATAAAGAAGAAACCTAATTTGTTTTTACGTATTCTGGCCGGCGTACGATTTTTAAAACATTTAGGATATGGTTATGTGCAGTTGATGGCTAATGGTTTGCAAGAGATTTCATTTGTGGACAACGATTTTCGTTAAAGTACGGGCCTCCATGCATGAAACGGCAATTCCATTGTAGTAACTCGAGCGTCGTGGGGATCTATTGGAATCGACTGGTTAGTTGATTGAAAGAATGAAAGGTTATTTTTGGAAGAGTATATTTTAAGAAACCATGAGTTTTTTCATATCATTTCATTTCATTTATTTATTTCAATATAAACTTACAGCCTGACACCAAAACGTTTACATGATATTATTATATAGTTACATAATCTAAGACATTCAATTACTTTACACAAGAAAAATCCATTATTATAAAAGAAACATTTACATAATAACATTAATAACAAATAATTGATTTCGTTGAAAACATATGTCCACAAAAAGAAAACATCAGCGAAAGATAAGAAGTAAAAACACAAGTCTCACAAACACACAAATTACACAATAAAAATGTTAGAAAATTAGTAAAAAGTAATAAAATAATGTCACAAATTCAATCAAAATGAAATAAAATTAAAAACAAACAATTATATAATAAGAATAAAATAAATCAATTGGAAAAAATAATATTTAAAATTTGGAGACATTTTTCAAAGGAAAAACACAACAAGTCTCACAAACACACAAATTACACAATAAAAATGTCAGAATATTAGTAAAAAGTAATAAATTAATGTCACAAATTAAATCAATATGAAATAAAATTAGAAATAAACAATTATGTAATAAGATAAAATAAATCAATCGGAAAAAATAATATTTAAAATTTGTAGACATTTTCTGCAAAATTCACCAACATTATCCTCGAAAACATCAACGTCGTGACCCTCAATAGCCATTACGTTAAATAGGGCTAGTGCCCGGGGCGTGGGCGCGTTTTCGGCCTGGCGGGTGCGCGCGCACAGCCACGCGAACAGGCGGCGCCGGCGCCGCGGCGGCAGCGCATTCACTGCGTCTGACACCGTGCGCACTACTGGCACATGCAGGCCCATTCGCTCCAGTACGGATGAGTTATTAACTGTGTTGTGTACAACTCCATGGTAATGTATCAACAAAAGTTGTTTTCGTCTTATTTCTAGAGAAGTAAGACCTACCATTCCAGAGACAAAACGGGAAGGGTAAAGATAAGGGTAATAGCCATAGGACCTGCTGTACAGTTGACTTGAATGCTTAATGATTAATGACATATTTTTATTGACATGCTATAAACTTCAAAAAATAGAACAATAGAAAAACGACAGACAATTAAAAATATTAAAAAACTGTATGAGGCTGTATCATCAACTATACCATTAAATATTACCTACTTAACAGTTTTCTTTTAATATTAGAAAAAAACTATTTGATTATTGCAGTCGTATCATAATATTTTTGTTGATTTTATTTCAGGCGAGCATTTATTTCATTCTTACAAAACGAAACGCTAACTAAACTTGATTCATTAACTTAACTTTGCACTAAAGGCCGTATTATGTAGGACCCAAACTTTGACAACCGCAGCCATTCGACTGCGCACTCGGTAAAAATTACAAAATGAAAATTGCGGCCCGGCGCCGCTGAATACGTTAATATCGAATATTCAATACGTTTATATCAAAATATTCAATATTGAATACATTTACGGAATATTGGATGAGTACTTTAAACGCGAGACGAGCGATACCAAATACTCGGGGGATTTGTTCGAAATGAGATATTTGCATTATATTTAATATCTCGTTGGTATTTCATTTCTAAATGTGCTTAACTAATGAAGATGTTGCGAGGTTGTTATAAAGTAAAGTTGTATTTTTATTATCCTATCCTTCATCTTCATCCATAATGTCTGAACTAAAATTATATTATAAAGCACGCTTCGTATACATTTTAGTAGTAAGTAAGTATACAACGTGTCCCAAAACTCAACGATTAGCCGGCGCCACAGGATGGAGCTGCTAAAAATGCACTACAGTTCACTGCACTCGCTTACCGACGTACCTATGCTGTCATTGTGCATCACTATTTATTTTAATATTTTTAAACCCGTTTTTTACCACGAAAGTAGGTCATTTCAAAACAACCCGGATGCCTTTCGGCCTACCAACATCCCCCGCGCACTGACGCGCGCCACCATTGTGCAGGGCTGGTCGTTTTAATCAACTTGCACGTTGCACTCAATCAATTTGCGTATTCAATCATACCGAATCAATACTTGGTGATTTGCTCTCAGGCGGGTATCTGCTGACCTTATCTGTTTCAATGGATATTACGTAATGAAACACGTGATACTGAATTTACGTAGGGTAGAGGATCCAAAAGATGAACAACCCCCAATAGATGAACGTTGTTCCTAAAAATCCCAATAATTAAATCCTGACGTACTTTACAACCTTAGGAATATTTTTTACTAAAACTTTAACATTTTCCCTTCATAGACCTTTAAACTTTTAAATAATAGATCAGTGTATGTGGTTGTGAGAGCTCACCGAAAATATGCCTCGCGCCGAAATCGCCGTTTGTATGGAATTCTTATTAAGAATGGCGCTTCAAAATTTAAGGAAATAAATTCGTATAAAATTGAATAATATTTTTACTGACATGCTTTTGCTTGGTAACGATTCTAGACTAATGCAGCTACCCTTTACGTTATTAATAAAGTCATAATTTAACTTATTTTATTAAATATTAACTGTTCAAGTTATGGTTCCAATATTGTGTGATTTATCCAATAGCTGAACAGCGTTCAACTTTTGGGTAAATGTTAGTTTTTTGAAATACTTATACAAATCCTAACGGTAACGGTAGATACTCCATTTATATCTTAAATTTCTAGTTTGCTGTTCCTTGATTTTTTGACTAAAAGATGAACGAAACTTTGCTTGTTTAACTCAATTATTACGGGGCATATTTTAGTATGGAAACGGGACTGTTCACTGGATTAAACTATACCTAAAACATGAACTAAGAGAATTTACTAGTTCATCTATTGGGCTGCATTCCAATACATGAACGATTGTGTTACTTTTCTTAGTTCATATCATCAACATCGTGCCCAAAACTTGAACGAACTAAATTTATTCGTCTTTCTATACTACTGTTCATCTATTGGTGCCCAGCTGTTCATAATTAGGGTACTCCCTTTTGCATTTTTACTGGTTCATCTTTCGGGGTAAAAATGTTCAGAGTTAGGGCACTTTGTTCATGTTCTGGGGAAAATGGGCCATTTTGGCAATTTTAAACTATCAATATTGGATAGTTTAAAGAGGGTTTGGAATAGTTTAATCTAAACTAGACTATATTATGTAGTATAGTATAAAAAAATAAATCTTAGTGAAAATTGGTTATAACATACGTAAAAAAAATACCAAAGTGAGGTAAGTCGCTTAATCGTTCATTTATTGGTTCCCCTACCCTATATAGAATTGAATAAACATATTATGCATAACAATACTGATACTATTGTGATATCTTATACTTCAAATAAAAAATAAAAAAACAATTTTAACGAATGCTTATTTATAGATAACAAGTAGTACAGTCGAGTTCATAAATATCTGTGCATCTGAATGCATAATATGTATACACTTACACCTTATTGTCAATGGACTAAGGGTGTGCAGATATTCAATCATCATGCGTAATGACTAAAAACTACGCGTGATGTTTTGGGGAACCTAGGTCTCCATCTTCAAGCACAGAAATTAGTAGAATCCAATTTTACCTACGAGAACATTAAGGTCGATCTCACATACTTAGTTAAACCATTAAATGATTATTATATTTAACATACATTCATCTTCAACGCACCCTTTTTTTAAAAATTCAAAGTGCTTTATTTAATACAGGTAACTATAAAAACACAAATGATAAAAAGACCCTTAAATAAAATTGCATTCTTCCTTATCTATCTGAAATCACTTTCCAAAAGAATGCGTTTTTCGCAATTAAATTTTAGCAAAAAATCATTGCCCTTTGACATTCATCGCAATCACGTAATCAATCATTTACAACCACGATTCGAATAACTCGCTGACAGGCAAATTACCCCCAAACCTATTGAGGGCTGACAAATCAAATTCATGATTAAAACTAACACACTACCCGTATAATGGTGTGTAATCACATCACAGGGCCTGATTCAGAAACAAAAGTACAATACCAAATGCGAAACATATGAAAGTAGGTAATTCTGATAGTTTATATTTTACAATACTCGTATATACTCGTATACTCGTATATACTCGTATACTGCTGCTGCTTTTACTCCTGTTTCTGTCCTGTATAGTTAACACGTGTAGCTAGACTGTAAGTGTTGATTTTAAGGAATATACAAATAAACAAACAATTTTTTTTTGTAGTTTATTTAGACACATAATTATGCTTATTTCCATTTTACTATAGTACAAATTTACAAAATAATGTCAATCTTATCTCACGGGCCACACATAGGGGACAATTTTATTTTGGACTTACCTTCTTATTAGTAGTGTACGCGACTGTGGTACCTCTGTGGCCATGGCTACAAAGTCCCATGGGACTACCTAATTAGTTGCTTGCCAGGTTAGAGATATATTATCAAAATACTTATTTAATGAGCCTTCAATATGTACGTTAATTTAAGCGATTTCAACAATACTCTCGAAACTTTTTTTTCTTACTCCACGATCAAGAACTTTTTTATCTTACTCCACGATAGTGGTAAACGAGTGTATTATCCTCCTGATTGCAAGCGACCTTTGTAGTACACACAAGCGCTTATCCACCCGTTTTATGTAAATATCATTACAGAATTCTTACCTAAATTTTTCCCCTAACCTGTTAATACAGTGAGTAAGGTGCAATTGAACAAATCTATTTTCGATATAATTTTGTTCCAACAAATACGCACTCTCGAATGAGGCCCCACGGTTCCGTAAGAGTGCAATCCCATTAGCGAGTGAACCCTAAAATTTTAATCTGCGCCACAACGGGCCGATCGTGATTGCAGCGCATATGCATAGTCTTTGGGGATCGTTTAGCTTGCACTGGGGGACAATGCAAGGATACGCGATACGGCGAGTCAATCATGGTAGTTGTTAGCTGGTATATCAACCACGGGTTATATTCTTGTAAAACTGACAGTTTGTAAAGGATTTCACTTTCATATGAATTTTTACTTAATTTACAACGTTGCGGAGTTGAGAAGCAATGATAATACATTATAGGTACGTAAAGTCGGGTTATATGACCCTTTTTTTTGGATTTTATTATACATTTCTAGATCATTACGTTCCTATCCTTGATCTGTATGTTGTTTAGTTACGTTTAGGTGCATCTTAAGGATACGTTGAATAAGTAAAGCCAAAAATTATTAAAAAAAACCTTCTATGTATTTTTTTATTTTATTTTTAACTTTTGGGCCATAGTCGATCTTTGGAGCAGGTTAGTTCGAACTTGCAACTTAATTTCATACAAAAAGGGCCATTATTAAGCCAAACGGCAAAGAAACCTCTTTAGGGTGCTAACCAATGACACAAAACAACTCTTGACGCAATATTTGACATTTATTTCAACAAAAATCAAATAAAAATAACTGTTTCAGCTTGATGGAGCCATAAAACAAAGATTGATTGATTGAACTGTTTCAGCTCTGATATAAAATAAAGTGGTGTAGTAGGTAAATCTTAAATAACAGACTGTTAATCAGAATAATCATTGGAATTAGTAGACATATAATTATTATCTTTAGTAGACATTATATTATCTTAACAAGAATATGGTAATACTTACAATAAAATAAATACTTAATCACACAATTATAAAGCATGAATTAAATCATTTAAAGTAGGTACACTACAATATATCATCATCATTTCAGCCGAAAGACGTCCACTGCTGGACATAGGCCTCCCCCAAAGATTTCCAAAATGACCGGTCCTGCGCCACCCGCATCCAGCGGACTCCTGCGACCTTCATCAGGTCATCAGTCCACCTTGCGGGGGGCCTACCCACGCTGCGCCTTCCGGTACGCGGTCGCCACTCGAGAACCTTTCCGCCCAAACGGCCGTCGGTTCTACGTGCAATGTGCCCCGCCCACTGCCACTTAAGTTTAGCGATTCGGAGAGCTATATCGGTTACTTTGGTTCTGCTGCGGATGGTCTCATTCCTGATACGATCTCGCAGAGAGACTCCTAGCATAGCTCTCTCCATTGCCCTTTGGGTGACTTTGAGCCTTCTTATGAGGCCCATTGTAAGCGACCACGTTTCAGTACCGTATGTCATCACTGGCAACACACACTGATCGAAGACTTTCGTCTTCAGGCACTGCGGAATATTGGACGGAAAGATGTGTCGCAGCTTCCCAAACGCTGCCCAACCGAGTCGGATTCGACGATTAACCTCTTTCTCGAAATTGGACCTACCTAACTGGACAGTTTGTCCTAGGTATATATAATCGTCTACAACTTCGAGTGTAAAGTCTCCGATTGTCACTGGAGTTGGTGCTACATGGATATTCGACATGATTTTCGTCTTATCCATGTTCATCTTAAGACCAACTCGCCCGGAGGCTCTACTGAGGCTAACGAGCATCGTACTTAAATCCTCCATGGTCTCAGCCAAGACTACTATATCGTCAGCAAATCGAAGGTGAGTGAGGTACTCGCCGTTTACATTGATGCCTAGCCTTCTCCAGTCCAGAGTCTTGAAAATATCCTCCAGTGCAGCGGTAAACAGCTTAGGAGAGATGACATCTCCCTGCCTGACTCCCCGCTGCAGCGGAATAGGCTTCGAGTTCTGGTCTTGGAGTCGGACTGACATAGTGGCGTTCTCGTACAAACACTTCAACACTTCGATATAGCGGTAGTCTACTTGGCACCGTTGGAGAGATTGTAGTACCGCCCAGGTTTCGATCGAATCAAAGGCTTTCTCGTAGTCCACAAACGCTAAACAGAGGGGCAGATTATACTCCTCGGTCTTCTGTATAACCTGACGAAGCGTATGAATGTGGTCTACGGTACTAAAGCCTCTTCGGAAACCGGCTTGTTCGGGAGGCTGGAAGTCATCAAGCCTGCGTGCGAGACGATTCGTAATGACTCTTGAAAACAGCTTATAGACATGGCTCAGAAGTGAGATGGGTCGGTAGTTCTTCAGTAAGGCGTTGTCGCCTTTTTTGAAGAACAGTACCACCACACCTCCGCTCCATGCCTTCGGCGTTCTCCCTTCTAGTAAGACGGAATTGAACAACTTCTGAAGGGCCGTAAGGACCGGTTTACCACCCGCCTTCAGAAGTTCGGCTGTTATTCCGTCTTCACCAGGCGCCTTGTTGTTTTTGAGCTGTTTAAGAGCCATACTAATCTCGTACAGGCTGATGTCCGGGATGTCTTCGGTATAGTGTCGGGCCAGTCTAGCTCTAGGGTCTTCCGCCAGACCAACTTCGGGTCTGCTAGTAGACGTATATAGCTGTCCATAAAAGCTCTCTATCTCACTCAGGAGCTCAGGTTTAGATGTGATGATTCTACCATCCTCAGTTTTTAACTTAGCGAGCTGGCTTTGCCCAACAGACAGATCCCTTGCAAAAACTTTGGAGCCCTTATTTCGCTGAATGGCCTCTTCAATGCACTTTGTATTGAATTGGCGCATATCGCGGGTGAGGGACTTAGAGATCTGCTTGTTGAGCCGCCGGTATAAAGTCGCGTCAACTGAAGATTGTAGAACCATTTTACTCCTCCTATCGAAGAGTCTCTGAGTGGAGTCTGAGAGCCTTTTGGTCTTATTTGTCCGTTGGGCCTTAAAAAACTTAGACCCAGCGCTATGGACAGCTTCCACAAACCCGTCGTTGAACTCGTCCACATCATCGCCTAGGCAATCGAAACGGTTTTGGAGTTCCAGCTGAAAGCTCTCGGGGTTTTGAGTTTGGAGTGCAGGACGGAGCGTAGACTTCATCAGTCGAGAGCGTTCTAGCTTAGGACATATATTCAATGTGCCTCTTACCAGGCGGTGATCGCTTCCGGTTTTGACCATATTGATCACAGAAACATCATTGAATATATGTCTCTTCGTCGACATGATGAAGTCAATCTCGTTTTTAGTTGCACCGTCGGGACTCATCCAGGTCCATTTTCTGTGCTCGCGTTTCTTAAAGAAAGAGTTCATCATGTAGAGTCCCTCCTTCTCCAAGAAACCAGCCAGTAGATGCCCCCGGTGGTTCCGACGTCCAACCCCAAATTGCCCCACTCTCAGCTCGTCACCATCTTTCTTGCCTAGTTTCGCGTTGAAGTCCCCCATAACAACGGTGAAGTAGGTTCTGGAGCTATGCATGGCTTTTGAAATATCCTCATACATAGCCTCCACCTCGTCATCGGAGTGTGCCGAAGTCGGCGCGTACACCTGTATGACCTTCAACGAGTACCTCTCGGATACTCTGAGTATAAGGTACGCCACCCTAGTCGACACACTCTCGATCTTCACCACGTTGTTTACGAGGGACTTGTGGACGATGAACCCGACACCTCCCTGGGACTGTTGGTCGCCCTCCCGGAAATAGAGCAAGTTGCCGGACTTTAGGATTATCGTGTCCTCGCCCTCTCTTCGGACTTCTGACAATCCCACGACGTCCCAACGCAACTTGCTCAATCCTTCCTCCAGTTCCGCCAACTTTTCGTCGGTCCGCAGTGTACGCGTGTTATACGTTGCCAGGGCCAGGAGTCGTCGGTGGTGGTAGCCGGATCTTTGCCGGAGATTCTTAGCACCCCTGACCCCGCTAGCACCCTGGCCGCTACCATAACCAGGGCACCGGGGGTCGCCGGAACCTCGGGGCCGCGGTTTTTTGGTGTGATTCATAAGGGGGGTTTTTGCCGTAATCGCCACGCTTGGCATGCGGGTTGGCGATCGCAGTGTCTCCACCGTAACTTAGGGATGCTGCTGCCCATCCACCGGTGGTCTTGGTCGTAGTTTTAGGACATACCCGGGTCCTTAGGACATACCCGGACATACTACAATATATATAAATTATAAATTGAAATACTACAGAAAAAGTGACCAAGGCCCCGGTGAGTAGGGCTGGGAACAAACCAGCTACCTTCTGCTTTCGCGGCAGACGCCCTAACTACTGGGCTACCTGATCACGGCAACCAGAGTCCAAATAAGTCCGTATAAGTTGCGTTCCGCCCATCCTACAGCTCAGCTACGTCAAATATTATTTTCCGTTTAAATAAAATTTCCGTTCTTTCCATGGTGTAACAAAATAAGTAAAAAGATAAATATTAAATCATGAAACTTGTTTAGCAACGGAAATTACAATGGTAAAACATGTGCACCCGGTAAATTTGTCTCGCAGTGTACGTGCAGAATCGGCGAGGGACGAATTGTTTTCATATTAATAGCATGTCGACAAAGGCAAGAACAACTACGAGCACCCTCGCATCACAGCCATTTAATCAGGCCCAAGTCACTGGCATTATATCTGTGTTACACTGGTGCCATTTTTGCAAATTGATTAAAAAAAATGTTATAAATATTTATAGGTATATGCACTTTTATTAGCTTTGATCTAAAGGAAGGAAGGAGGAAATAGTTAATTTTTTTTAAAGTAGGTTTTTATTTTTAAAATTATTTTAGATTTAGTTCATTTGTTAGACATGTTATGACACCACTAAAATCGGAATTTTTCTGTTGTTTTCATATATGTAGGTACATAGATATGAAAATAATCATATACGTAAATGCGAAAAAAGGTGTTCACTTAATTCACTAAGGGCCACTTGCTCCACCCGGGGTTAGCCACATAACCCAGAGTTAAGCGTTTTTTTTGTATAAAATTTGACAGCTTAATTCCGGGTTAGTGGCTAACCCTGGGTGGTGCAATTGGCCCTAAGTATTTTTAATAAAATGCAGTAACAAACTACTCTATGACTTTATATTCTCAAAACTGCAAAGGCGGATTTACGCCCTTTATAAAAACAAAAACAAACACCTGGTTAGTGGTTATACCCCGGTTGGCCAAGGTAGCGCTTAATCTTACCTCAGACTTTTTTCTCCGTGAACACAATCCAATCAAAACGCGAATATACTCTACCTACACTCTTACATCCTTATAGCTTATGCGGATTCACGCGTCCTCTACAAACAAAAACAAACATCAAGTTCCTTCCCAACAGAGTAAGCAGAATCAAAATGGTTTACGCTGCAGGTGCGCCTCCCCCGCTGTAGTTTGTCGCGCCAGAAAATTAATTCCTCTACATAATCAGAACTTCCGCGCGCTTCGTGTAGCTTCACTTCGGGTTTCGACGGCTGAAGTTGGAAAGGCTTATTTCATTTAGTTTGTAGAGCTAGGAAGTTTGTTTATTATAAACGTGGTATGCGACTAATGAGAATATAGTCAAATTTTACAGAATCACATGAATGGTCTCACGAAATATTAAGCTACCTACTTCAGAATAATTTGACGTGCTAAAGAAAATTGTGGCAGGTTGATTGATTAGGTACTTAATCTTAATAACCTTTATATATTTGCATATAGGATTTTTAGTAAGCGTTTGCAACGATACAGCACTAAGATTAAGACTTAAGGATGACTCACGCTAGGACGGGACGGGGCGGGACGGGAAAATCTGTCAAATTCTATAGAAAGGATCACGTGATAGCTCGGAGCCCTCGGATGTCACGTGACGCTTTTTATAGAAATTGACAGATTTTCCTGTCCCGTCCCGTTCTAGTGTGAGTCATCTTTTACTTAAAATTGCCGGAGAAAGATATAATTTTCGGGGGATTTGTCAATGAAGACATAGGAGGATTCGTTCAGTATTAACGACATCTTCATTCAGTAACGACCCTAAGGGAATCGAACACCATAATTCTGCGGCTATCGCCAACCACCCCATCGCCCCGCTGTAGCGAAGACAAAAAGGCCCAACGTCATAATTAAAAAAATCTCGTGCCTGCAAAGAAAGGGGGGAAGTGGCGTAAAACGAAAGCAAGACGGATGGGGCGCCACAGAGCCCGGGCAAAGACAATGTCGGCAAAGGAGGCGCTTTAATCATAAATATATCAAGCGGAGACGGATAGGGCATGTGTACATGAGTACATAAGGTAAATGTTGAATGACAACGTAAGGAGATACCTAGCCTTTGTGAACATACTTAGCTGATGTTCATCAAGTGTGACCTCGTCAGCCATCGAAAATATCGCATTCAATGCTTTCAAGTGTAGATTGATTTGTGTGTCTCAATTGAGATCCAATTGATAATTAAATTGGATCATCCATAATGTCGCTAAAACGTGTCGCTAAGAATCCCAAGGATATAGCAATTTTTGGACTGTTACGTTACAGGCCAATAAGCAATAATACAACAGCTTTACAGGAAAACATGTGCCTGTTTATTTCAGCAAAATTAGGATCCTGAATTAGACTAATTAGAATCCAAAAAAAAATTGGCTTCAGATACTTTTAGGTGTAAAGTAGAATGTGTAAATAATATACAAATGTCTATCAATAAGAACATGAAACAAGACAGTGGATTTAGCGACGAGTATTAATTCCTTTCCTTTTCCTTCCTTTTCATTTTTTTTTCCTTTTCCTTCCTTTATTGTTGCCCACGTCTCTTTGCACTTGGACACCAATTTAGTTATTATCTAAAGCTTTCTTTTCCACTAAAACATTACGCGCATTGCACGTACTCATTTACGTTCCATTATCATTGTTTCCCTTTGTTATCAGCTCCTAACAGACTTTAAAAAACCCCTTAGCGATCACAAAGCTTTTAATTTGCCCCAAGGAATTAATAACGTATTCTCAATAGCTCCAGACGATGTATATACGGCCTAGCACATGAGGAAGTTAAAAGGGGGTGTTAAAACAAAACGAATGAGCTCGGACAAAGGAAGGAAGCGCGCGAGGACTCTTTTCACAAAGCTATGCCTAAACATGTTTCATTAATACGTCTGCTTCATTAAGGTATGTCTAAGTTAAGGCATTGTCTAACTTTATGACGGATGCTTAAACATGTTTGATGTAGGTACGAAAAAAGGCTACGTTATTGTTTCATTAATACGGCTGCTTGGTGTACGTAATATGTTTACGTTTTATGTTTACTTGTATGTAGTGTACGTATATGTCTGATATACACACGCATTCAAAATTGCATGGGCAGTTTATGAATGAATTCATCATAAATTGCCCATGCACTTTTGAAAGCGTGTACGTAAAAGGATACGTTTAATTGTTTATTAATTGTTTTAATAAAGCACGTGCCGTTTTGTATATAAACCGACAGATCGGCTAGGCCCGGTCACGTGCCGGCCCGTGCTAGTGTGAGTCATCCTTAATACGTCTGAAGGCCTAGTATAAAAATTGTACGACATTAACTCCTCGACCGCGTTAGCGTATCGGGAGTTCAAATTATGTTTGCCGTTTATTTAAATCCTCCGGCATCTTTCATATTTTGACCCCTCGATACGCTAACGCGGTCGAGGAGTTAATGTCGTACAACTTTTATACTAGGCCTTCTGCTTCGTTAAAGTATGTCTATGTTAGGGCATTGTTTAACTTTGTGAACGATGCCTAAACATGTTTGATGTAGAAAGCTAAGGTATTGTCTACTTTTTTTACAAAACATGCCTAATTGCTTTGTCAAAGCTATGCTTAAGCTTAAAAGCTACCTATGTTCATGTTAGGGCATTGCCTAACTTTATGAAAGATGCCTAGATGTTAGATGTACGTGGACTGGTATTTACAAATTGTGCCTAACAGGGATGACGACTAGGTTGAAAAACTATTATTTTATTTGTTCCGTCACTTTTATTATCCAAAATTAGACACGATTGATGAAGGAATAGCATCAAAGTTCCGTGGTGGGGGCCGGTGACATTTTATGTTAAATTTTGGAATCAATTGTGGCGTCACGCGTAAAGCACTGTATTTCCGTCGTTTTTCAATTGACGAACTAAAGAATAAATACATGTCGATATTCTGAACCGACTTCAAAATTTCAGGAGGAGGTAGGTACTTAATTCTTGTGAATTTTTATTTCTATAATTTGACTAATGATGCCTAATTGTCGGTAAAGATAGTAGTGACGTTGACATTCGAAAACTAACGACATTGTCGTAGCCTGTTTACATCATAAATGCAGATAAATGCTAATATAGGTACTTAAAAAATGTGATGCCGCAACATTAGTGCTGTGTTACTCAAATTAAAAGACTACTACTACTACAGAAGGCCTAGTATAAAAGTTGTACGACATTAACTCCTCGACCGCGTTAGCGTATCGAGGGGTCAAAATATGAAAGTTGCCGGATGATTTAAATAAACGGCAAACATAATTTGAACTCCCGATACGCTAACGCGGTCGAGGAGTTAATGTCGTACAATTTTTATACTAGGCCTTCTGCTGCTGGAACGTCACAGCAATGCAGTTACCAGTACCATTAAAGAATTTCCACATCCTCCTGGACAAATATCTCTCCCAAACATTTCCACAATATACTATTGTGCGGCGTTCCCTGCTATTTTAATCAAATCGTCGGTCCGCCTTGTTCGATACCTTCCCACGCTGTGTATACCGGTACGCGGTTGGTACTTGAGAACATCGCTGTCCCAGCGATCGTCAGGAATATATGCATGCACCTAATATGTTGACAACTGAAATTCGTCTTCGGATTTGTTTAGGTACTTCTTATTTGATCTGACATGAAATCTCTGAGCATAGCTCATTCCATTGTTTTAGTAAGCTAATTTTAAATTTCTTAGGGTCACTCGGGATTAGCTAATAACCCAGAGTAAACGTTTTATAAGGTATGGAATTTACCAGTTAGCTCCAGGTTAGTTGGCTAGCCCTGGTAGGCGCAATGGCCCTTATGAAGTAACTGGCACCACGCTCTCACACACAAGTGCTTTCTTAATACACTGCGGTATCGAACGAGAGCAGTATTAATATAAATAATAACCAAGTACATCACTAACATTAACTCTCTTCAATTTTGCTTAAAATATCGCAATCTTGTTTAACATTCCATTGTGACGCACAGCCCTAGCAAACATTGTTAACCACAGGGTTGTCGCCATCAGCTAATTAGCAGTTGATCAGCGGAACAGCGTAGTTTGATGCGCATCGCATTAGTCCGGAGCATTGTGTCCGGCAATAAGTAAACACTGTTAGCTAGGGTTGCCACATTAAATAAAAAATAATCTGATGAATGCTTCGTACCTGTTATCTGTGATTTGTAGCTGTGTTGTAGTCCACGTTTTACGCATTTTCTTTAACCTGAGGTATTATAAATCAGACTTAAGGAATCAGAGGTCGGTTTTCTGTATCAGAAATGAGTAGTGAAATTCATGTATGTTTGTTTCAATGAGCACCCCCCCATATTTCGGCACTGTTGCAAGCGCCATGTTCATGGGATGCTCATCGGAACAAATATACATGATAAACAATCCGTTTTAGATCGTGGTTATGATGTAAATGACCATGTTAGCTTAAAATTAGGTTCATACTCCACCAACGTCAAAATTATGTTTTCTTTTTGTGTTGATGAGTGTTTATGCCATATGGCTTGGCTATTAAAGTCATTAGGTTTAGGTGACTCGGTATAGTGTCGCACCTGACAATGCCATCATGAGTGTAGTAGTGAGTGTGTACTTATCACCAACACGACACAAGAACAAAAATTAAAAAAAACAAGTATGTACCTATAGGAGAAACAGGAGAAGGCATTGGAAGGGTTCATTTGTCGAGTTTTTTTTGGTTTATCGAAATTATAGAATGCTTGCGACTGCGTGTCTAAAATAAAAGTGATACGGCTTTATTTTCGAACACTGTGCTTACCACGAGTTTGAAATTTACTGTAGAAATATATACTCGCTAGCGTTTACGTCAGTGAGTACTGTCAGTGCATCTTGCTCGCACGTGTTGATGGAAGCGAGATGCAACTGTAGATTACAGCAACTCGTCGTAAGCAAGATTTGTGGGCATGAGAAGGGACGAACTGAAAAAAAAACATTGAAATTAAACGCAGACCGCCAAAAAAATATCGCCAACCCTGTGTAGGTATGGGAGAGACAGGGGAGGCATTTTCCACCGGTTTGCGCTATAAATGCTATTTTAACGCGGAAAAAAGATTAATTAACTAATTGAGCTTTCACGTACTCCGAAGCGAGTTGGAAACGTTGGGATTCACTTTGGCTTTTCGACGGTAAATGTGTAGGGTTCGTTTTTTAGAGTTTTGTGGTTTATCGGAATTTTAAGATGCGTCATATTTCCAACCGCCTTTTGTTTTATTTATTATATAAACTATCGTATAAATGTACGAACATTTTGTTGAAGAAAAAGTGGAAAAAATCATGACCTCAGGTGCCACTCGAACCTTGTCCATTCTTTTTTTTTAGTTTGGTAGGTATTGTTAGTTATGGTTTAATAAAATTTTATTAAATATAATATTAGAAAAGACACAGAAAAATATGAAAAAAGTAAAAAACTAACTACTTAATTGAGGTCACCGAGATCCGAACCTTGCGGAAGGGTTCCCATTATGGTGGCTGCGTTCCCCCCTTTGAATGGCTATAACTATCCGTTGTGCGAGGAACGAGCCAGCTTTACGGTCCCCAGTGACCTCAAACAATTTTTTTGATAAAACACCCACCAATTTACGGGCGCCTGAGCACCATGGTCCCAGGCTCTCGACGGAGAAAGCCACAAATATATGCTGTTTCATAAGAGCGATATATTTGCGGCATTTCGATGACTCTGCCACTGCAGCCGCCTCGCCTGCTCTCAGCGATGTTGTGGAGACATGGGATGGCGCCAGGGTGTCCACACATGTGGCGTCCCAGATCAAGGGCCGTCCCAGCCGCCACGGTACGAGAGTCATGCCGTCGGGCCTCTTGCCATCGTCACGTGCCAGGCTCGAGAACCGCTGGCACGTTGACACTGACAAAGGCCCGACGGATTATGTCATTTACACAGGCGTGACGGTTCAGGCGGCCGTCGCTCTTTACACATTTAATGAATTATGTTATGAATATTATGATTTTTATGTACTTGTCATACTTCCTCGCATTGTTATCATCACCAGTCCAAGCGTACTTGTTAAAACGAGTTTTTATGCGGCGTGACGCGGTATGTGCGAATCTTTTTGGTAAATATTTTGGAACTGGATTAACGATTAACGGACTTGGGAATATTCAACGGAAGTTAATCCTTTAATGAAAATGTTAACTTCGTTAATTAACGATTGATGGTTTAACGAGTTAATGCCCAGCTATGCTTACCTCACACATAGGTACCTGCTCCAATTCCGCATAACCATACCTAGGGTCAGACCAAGCTAAGATTTTATCGATTTTGGTATGAGAGACTGCGCAAGTGTTAATTCAAACGTCAAACTTCTATGAAATTATGACGTTTACTTAACACTTTCACAGCCTGTGCTATCAAAATCGATGCAAACTTAGCTTAGTAACTCTTAGAGCATCTATCTACATACAACAAACTGCTTTCTGACTGTTATAGGCACCAATATAAAAATATTTTCCTTAAACCATCCACTCCACCTTTCATAAAGATTAGTATCGAAACAACACACATCAGACAAATACATAATGTAAAATAAACAATGTTAGTAGCAACGAAACTCTGCCATAAGCATACGGAAACTAATTTTCGTAAACAATACACTCCATTTTGCTGAGAAAAGAAAATACCGAAACAACATATTGCTGCAGGCAAATACATAATGTAAATACAAGGTAGACATAATAAATAACATAGCACTACTATCTGGCTGCGGCAACTAAAACAATGTGACTGGAGCCAAATTAGCGTAGCGGCGGCGTAGGGTGACCATCCTGTGTCTTTTCCAGCCTAAAACTGAAGTTTGTCCTATGTATGCAAGGCGACGATTTGAAGGCGTAGACTAAATAAAATTATTTTCTCAAAACGCACAGCGCGTGCGGGTTCATACATCTGCCGGAACTTATTGTATGGAGTGACAGACGACAGCGTAAGTTGTGCACCTATAGCTGGATGGCATCAGCCTTCTCACTGCTGTTTCTAAGAGAGTCAACACCTCCCTAGCCTAGACGTGAGCTACGAAACTGGAGGTCCCGGGTTTGAATCACAAATATTTCGTCCCGAGTTATGAATGTGATAAGTAGGTATATTAATTTATATATTCAAGTAAATTTAGAAAAATATTTTTATTTAGGCTGCGTGCGCAAGGATGTAACATAATTATGCTAGCCTGACAGGACGGATGTCAAGATTATAGAGACCAATGAAAGGAACGTACTACTATGACGGCTCATAGTTGATGAGTTTCTTGCGCCAATTCTCACGACTAAATTGTCACTTGATCGCGAGACTTGGCGCAGGCTTGTTTTTATGAAAGCTATTGTCATCAGGCTTTCGATTGTGAAGCGCAAATTGGACTATACACGTATTTTAAAGTCGACACTACTATGGATCAAAATTGAGTACATCACAAATAGCCAGGTAAAAAAATCGCGTTTCATAAATAACTTTTTAAACCATCACGGTTTTTGACATATAAACTGATGAACACGGGTTCTTACCATGGTTTCGAGCTCCCGATATTTCGGCGATGTTGCAACGGCCATGTTCGATATTTCAACAGCTCGATTTAACCAAAAACTCGCGGTAAGAACCCGTGTTCATCAGCTAAAATGAATAACTTGTTGCAAAAATTCTCAATTTACCAATACTACTCGTATCATTTAAATTTTCCGATACAAATGAAAACTTTCAAAAAAAGCTTGGTCACCCTACAGGGTGGTGAGAGATATTCATTAAAATGTTTGCAGAACTCGTTTAGCCGACACGGGTAGCGAATCTTGGGGAGTCCACGCTGATTATTACACAAAAAAGAAACAGTTATTATTATAGTTACTTGGTAATTTCGCAATAATGGCCACCGCTATATTGCGTGCAAAAAAAGTTTTAGATACCTAATGGTAATCCTTATTCATGATATTCTTAGATTAATTGTAACTAATAGGTATATTCAACGTGACAATTACCATGTATGTTTGTTTTAAATATTATTAATTGCTTGCTTTATTATTTTTTGTTTCCGTGACATTGTTACTGCTACGCGCTACGCCTATAGCCCATTCCAACGTGTTTCTGCTTTGTAGAAGAAAGAGCCGACTAAAGACTGTACCTTGCAGATTTCCGACACTTATTGTGCTTATGTCATGGTTTATCCCCTTATTCATACACTTACATTTTTTGCCTTTCTGATTCTAACAAACGAAAATGTCAAACTGACAGACAAGGACAAACAATGATTTAGTTGTTGATCTACCTCAATGCCCTCAATCACTTAGTAACCACTAAGTGATTACTAAGTATGTTGACTGTGTTTTATCCGCGTTTATTTATTTATTTATTTATTTATTATTATTAAATAACAAATTGCACCTTACAGCTAAAGCCAACACGGCACAAATTGGAACACATTGACAATGTAAAGCAATGACATTACAAAATTACGGTATGGTACTTTCAGGCATCTCACTTTCTAACACTCTCTTGCAATCTGATATCACACAGCCTATCGCACTCACAAACAAATCACATTGCGGCTGTGCCTCGAGCACAGAGTTGAGAAGCGCGTGCGCGCGCGCGACTGGTGCTTGCGCGTGCGCACGCGTGCGCGCGGCGCCCTCTGCCAGCAGCGGGTGCCGGCGCGCGCGGCCGTACTGGTTAGGTACGAATAGACGTAGGAACACTTCAACAAGTTCTAAACTGTCAATTTTATTTCTCAATAGTGATAATGTGAACTTTGCCAATGAGAGCGACCTGCGCAACTGTAATGAGTCGTACCCTAGTTGACCCTGCAAGAATAAAGTGGGATACATGTAGGGATAATAGACATGCGTTTGTGTAATAGACACACAGGTGTTTATAAATACCGCCATTAATATTTATGTAAGATTAATGGCATTAGAGCAACATGAATGATAGAACTGAGTGCCGTATTCGACGCACTTAACGCACCTTGCATTTTGTTCGTTATAGCCGACATGACAACATAACAAAATTAAAAAAGTAATTGTTTGCAGAAACCCTAAAATTAAACATTAGTTACGAGGTAATTTCTCATACTATTCAAAAGCCAACCGATCGATATCTTTCTTGTTATCACACTCACTATTTCCGTCTCAATTTTCAAAGTGTTATACTTTAATTATTGAATTTGTGGGCACCCTACACGCTGCAGGGAGATGCTATTCATTAAAACGTTAGCCGAACTTGGTTAAGCGTGGACAATGGGAAACTCGGTTGATTGAGTACGGTGACCACATTCGAGTTGATTACTTAGGTACTTGTGCAATTCCTGGGATCAGTTGCTGTAGCGATGTAGTCGGGACCGGATTATTATAATAAGTATTTTATTGGATAAAATTAAAAATAAACGGAATTGATATTTACCGAATGTTATTAAGAATAAATATTATCTCTCAACTATGGTCATGCAAAATATATCTACTGAAATATATTGGATGGGATATAGGAGTAATAGGAAAAAAGACTTAAATAAAATTACAAAAAAGAATATTTTCATGATCATAATTTTATGCAATCCACCTACAAGTTTCAAACGGATATCCCATTGAAGAACAAAAATAGTAAGTACTTTCCTAAATCGAGAAGAATTCTTTAGCTTATTATGAGACGTCAGTATTACAAGAAATTGACCTAGTTATTTCATTAATTAAAAAAACTGTATAGAAAACAAAAACGTAGAATCATAATCAGAATCAGAATAGCCATTTATTTACATAATTAATTACCTATGTTAACACAAATATACAAGTTTATCCAATGATTTAGTTAAGTCAGTTTACATAGTTTAAGTATTTAATAAATACTTAAACTATGTAAACTGACTAAATACTATTTATACTTAATTCTATATTTTTAAATACAGGGTTACAGGTTCATATTTCTAGAAATGTAAAATTTGCAGAGCTTTAATTAAAATCTACAAAGTAGTCTACATTTTAATATAAACTAAACTAGAAAATTAATTGCCAAGCGCCGTAATGAAGCCTCCGCGTGTTTTCAATATTTCATTAACGCTCAGCGCAAAATTAACCGCATTTATATAAAATGTATTTACAGACAACTCCATAACTTAATCTACACCTATCAAATACTACCCCCGCGATACGGCGCTCCTATTGGCTCACCCAACCAACCCTTGGAACTGTCGACCAATCAGAGCGCCTCATTTTAGCGCTAAGGGGTGGAGCTTTGGGGGTTTTCACGAGGAGATTTTTACGAGTTCGAACAGTCGGGAGCAGTTCTTGACCGACAGAGCAGTTTTAGAAATTTGCATAGGCGGTTACGTATTAAGTTTTGGCGCGAAAGTTTAAAAAGTTATCACCGTTTTCGAACAGCCCCCAACATGCGTCACACTATTTAAATTTTAAAAAGTCACGTTCGAAAACGAGTGTCTTTTGTTTTAAAAATGGCGGGTCCGTACCTGTCTCCATTGCCCGGGGATCTATTGACGGAGTACATGTTTGGTCGGCGTCGGCAGCGTAGAAACCGCACCACGTTCACACCGCAGCAGTTGAGTGAGCTGGAGTCGTTGTTTCAGAAGACACATTATCCAGACGTGTTCTTAAGAGAGGAAGTGGCGCTGAGGATCAGTCTGTCGGAGGCTAGGGTGCAGGTAGGTGTATTTTTTAAACATTTAGGCATGCTACTATCCTCGAGCAACACGGGGTTCCAATCCAACACGTTGGAAGGAAGACGGCCAAGCGATATCTTACCGTACAAATTATTCTGCCACTTTTTGCGGGGGGAAACGTGCACACATCTCACACGTACAAAAACAGTCTGTAATGAATTACATACATACAAAAACACTCTGTTATGAAGGACAACACTAAAACAGAAAATGATACAACTATCACTAACAAATCTTGCACACTTCGATCTATTTTGTGTACAGACTAGTTACAACACAGACCTCCTTATGCCCATTTGGGCTTGTACTTAGGCAAAGGGAAAACGGTACGTATCCGGCTCCCCCCTGTGTTGCTTGAAGGGTACTATAGATAAAATTTCTAAATATTTACAAATAAATTTCTTAATATTATGGCACAATATTAAACAAATTTAACTTCTTAGTCCCACAGGGAGCTCAATAAAGCTCTGGTAACCCGCAACATGCAATGTTAAACCCTTCAAGCATAGTGGGGCGGTATAGGGTGTGCAACCTGGTTTTTATTTGTATGAAATGTTGGTGAATAACCGGTTTTCCATAAAATGTTAAACCGATTTGCACATCCTAGGCGGTACATGTGTTCTAGTTAGTGGTAACTAATACGAGAAATTTAAACAGAAAAACGAATTTCGAATGATCTTTTACCGTTTCGTTTTTTATACCGAACTGAAAGCAAATAAAATACCTACATATTATATATATTACACTTTATCGAGTTACTGAGATTATTATCAGTGAAAATTCGATTTTGTTGTTTAATGAACAATTTAATCGACTACGGTGAAGAAAGGTTACGATAAAATATTAGTTGTACGAACGACTTTATTTACTTATTTTTCCTTGTATCATGATCATTCCAAAAACCTTTTATAGTTAAGCATACAAATCATGTCAACTCATCTTCTCGGTGGAATCACTGACTTCCGAGTCACAGGCATCCGCCTAGTTCGGGAGACAGAGGCTCAGTTCCGGTGAAACTGTTTCAAACCTAATACATAAGTAACTCTTGAGGTGTTAGCGTATTGTGAAACATTACATATTTGTATTAGGTTTTAAGTCAATAAAGATTATTATTCTTAAAAAAAAAAAAAAAAAAGACACAGGCTATACATATCGATTCATGAAAGCGCGGAATATGTATGAAATGAATAGGTAACTATATATATTTTTAACAATAGGAATGTAAACGGGTCAAACACAAAATGATGTGCGGAGTTTTTCCGGTGGACTTTTCAAAGGTTAAGGGCTATGAAGGTTTTCAGCTTTTAAACAGTATGACCTTGTTAAATAGCCATGATACTTATTTATTCTATCCTCGTCGCCTTGGTTTCCTCGGTGCTGAGGGTCGTGACCCCCTCGCGGAAATAATTTGTCGCGTAGGTACTACTCGATACTATTAGGCGCATGCCTTTTACTTAACTTTAATTTAACTTTTATTTAGGAGCTGTGGGCTTGTTGGTGTAGCTCAAAATAAGTCTGAATAACTCTGTAGATAAATATGTACATATATAGTTAATAACTTGATATAATTTGACTCGAAAGTAATAAACACATGATGTTTTTTTAACCCATTCTTGACGGTACATTGTCAAGAATGGGTTAAAAAAAACATTGTAACATATATTTTTATACCCTCTTTATGTTTTTTTTTTTTTGTATATTTGTTTGCTCTAGAACATACGACCTTTTTTGAATTTGCCAAAAAAGGCTAACAAAGGTCATAAAACTTTTGTTTCACATGTTTACAAAACATACATACCTATATAGAATTTTTTACACTATCATTTTTCAAGCATAAACGTCTGCGAACGATACCAGATATATCTCAGAAACAACACTTTTTTTTATTATACAAAATGAATTAGATAAATTGTCTACATTAAAAGCGTTTGTGGGTTATCTCTCTCTAGCATTCAAATTGGGCTGTATTCAAGTCACGGCTAAGCGAAGGGTCGAACAGCAAAAAGATCAAAAGAACCCTTTGGACCCTTCAATTTGGCGCTCTCGACGTCGCTGCACATCTGAAGAGTTTATTAAAACATTACCTTTTAAGGAATGACTCATACTAGAATGGGACGGGACGATCTGTCAGTTTCTACAGAAATCGTCACGTAAAATCCGAGGGTTCCAAGCTATCACGTGATTCTTTCTATAGAAATTGAATAATCGTCCCGTCCCGTCCCGTCCTAGTGTGAGTCATCCTTAAGGATGACTCACGCCCATCCGATCCGATCCGGGACGATCTGTCAGCTTTTGTAGAAAACGTCACCTATGACCTCTGAGGGCTCCAAGCTATCACGTGATTCTTTCTAAAACTGACAATCGTCCCGTATTGGATCGGATCGGATTGGTGTGAGTCATCCTTTCTACAGCTGTTTGTAGTTCAATTGTAATTATTTATTTGTAAAAAAAGCTAGGGTTTAGGCTCTTGTTGTCTTTTCAACGAAAGTGCTAGGAACCAGTAACTTACCGTGGGAAATAGGTAATCATCTCGACGACGTGATACATTTTTCTCTTATTTTCTCTTATTTTACAGTGTCTGTCTGCTGGGTAAAGGCCTCTCTCTCTCTCTTTTTTACGTTTCTCTTTTTGCGTAGAATGTAAGAAGGAATTCAAGCTTCTTAAATCGACTTTGTGGTAAATAAAATAATAGGAAAACTCTTTCCAGTCTTTCGATTTCACTCTTTTTATACGCGTTATTGTGAAGTTGTTTCTTTCTCGTTTTCTCTTGATGGAGTACATCGAATACAATGTTGAAATGAGCCCCACCTGTTATAGATGTGCGGGGCTCGTTGTTTTCATATAGCACTTAAAGAAGGTTCTTATTATGTGCATTAATATCAGTTGTAGTTTCGGTTTACTTTAACTTTCAGTCTCAAGTTTGTGTATTAGGATCAAACAAAAAAAAAACATTCTTAGGCTAAGTTTCGTAGATTTTGATAGCACAGAACGACAAAATTTCATAGAAGTTTGATGTTGAAAATAACACTTAAGGTTTGACAGTTCATTTGCTTGTACGAGATGAAGTGGTTTGACTCTAGACTATCGAATTTAAACTATCGTGAATTATGTAGATCGTAGAATTATGTAATAAACGACTTGTTTCGGAGACGTATACCCCCCTGCGTCGTCGCGCACAGTAGGTACTTAATGCTTCGGTTTCGGTTCGGTTTAAAGAATTTATTCTCATAAGAACAAAATATACATGTTCACTTAAATGAGAACTTACAAGCTAGTTATAAGTAAACAAGCAACATGCAGTAATTATATTAAAATATGCTATATAAATGCAAATTTTGACTAGGTCTATGTAGACAATTAACATGCAGCAGCTGTATTCAAAATAATATAAATGAAAAAAACGAAGCTATTGCGCACAATAAAATTCAAATAATTTTAATATTTTATAATTATACATAACTTTTTCACTGTGATATATCAACTGTCTCATATATATATTTCTTAAGGCGTTTTTTGAATATATGCACAGAATTTAGGGTTCGGATATCTATAGGTAATTTATTATAAAGGTTCACTCCCCCATGCGTCAGCGTTCTCTTGCCATAGAATTCTGTTCGAGATTTAGAAATTTGTAAATGTTGTAAGTATTTTTTCCTTTTGCTATATTTGTTAATTTTTGTCTTTAATGTTGTTTGTGTATGTATTTGTTTTTTTACTATTTTATGTATTAAGAGGCAGGTTTTAAATGTATGCAATTGTTTAACGTGCATTATTTTTGTTTCCTCGAATATTTTTGATGTTGAGGTGTAAAATGGGTAGTTAAATAATGTTTTGATTAGTTTGTTTTGAGCAACTTGTAATCTGTGTAGATATTTAGTCGCAGCGTTACCCCACATCTCAATAAGGTATTCAAGATGGGACTTTATTAGGGAATTATATATTATATATTTAACTTGGCGTGGAAAACAGCCCACCGAACGCCGAAGTGACCCAGTCAGTTGAATGATTTTAGTACGCAAGCTTTCAATGTGGTCTTCCCATGTTAATTTACGATCCAACAGTAGTCCTAGGTACTTTTCAGAATTGCTTTCGTCTAATGTCTGACCATCGATGTTAAGGGGATTATGATTTGGTATTTTCTTGTTTTTTGCTGAAAAAATTATATATGAAGTTTTTGTCGTATTAACAGTGAGTAAGTTGTATTTCAACCATTCAGATAGATTATTTAGATCCTCTTGAGCTTGGTTTATGAGGTGGTGGAGACTGTGACCAAAGTAAAAGAGGCATGTATCATCAGCGTATAATGTGATTTGTCCGTGCACTACCAGCTCTTGAATATTGTTCATATAAATCAGAAAGAGCAATGGGCCCAGAATGGACCCTTGAGGTACGCCATATTTAATAATATTAGGGTTGCTTTGAAACTGTCCAATTTGCACTATCTGAAATCTATTTAAGAGGTATGATTCTAGCATTTTGAGTACACTTCCGTTTATGCCTATACCTTTAAGTTTACCAAGCAAGAGGGAGTGACTGACAGTGTCAAACGCTTTTTTAAGGTCTATGAAAACTCCAAGAACTATCATTTTATTATCTATGTTTGATTTTATGTCAGTAATCAGATCAACAGTGGCCGCGAGTGTATTTGATTTGGGTCTGAATCCGTATTGTCGTTCGTAAAATAAATTTATAGAATTTAAGTAGGCCTCAAGACGCTGGTAAATTATTTTTTCCAGTACTTTTGATAGGGTTGGTAATACCGAAACAGGGCGATAGTTACCACAAGAATGTTTATTTCCTGATTTAAAAATAGGTGTAACTCTTGCTATTTTCATACTATCCGGAAAACGACCCTCTTTAAGGCATTCATTTAAGCATGACGTTAAATTTGTGAGCACGGTTTTATGGATACATTTAAGACTTTTCGTGCTTATACCGTCTATTCCAGTACTAGTGTTTGAGTTTAGTGATTTAATAATATTGCTAACTTCATCTTCCGTGCATAAACTGACTGGTCCTACCGACTGCGCCATTACTCATACTCATACTGCTTTATTCATAAAACCAATTTACATGTAAAAAAAAAATACAATATTAAACTAAGATTTGGATTCTTAATAGTACTAAATTATATATAAAATAAAATAAAAACTACTAACTACTAGTTTAGTCTAAGATTATAACAATAAATTACGGATAACACTCATGTATTTTTAGTCACTACGCGCGACATGTTTCGGAGATCTTAGGATTTCAATATCAAGCGTTGAGTACCGTGCGTGACGACGTAAGCGGGCATCATTTATTATAATATTAATATTTCTTATGATAGTTTAACTTTGATAAATTGGTTCGCATATGTATACCTCAACCTAAGTCTACAGTTCGAGTTTCACGGCCTAATTTGACAAGTCAGCATGCACAAATGCTGCCACAGTTTTGCCAGTGCTGTTCTTATCCATAATATAACATCAGCGTGTGTAGCAAAGATGATAATCGCTAGCGCTCAGTCGCGAACGAAACGCAACTGTCATTGTCGCACTAATAAGAAAGAGTGATGGAAAGATATAACTACGATACGTTTTACGTAGCGTGGGCGATTGGCATCTTGGCTACGCACCCATACTACCGGTTCGCAAGAAAGATCGAGAAAGTTCTATTTCGCGGCTTTTCTCGTCCCGCGCGCATCATGTGCTAACCGTGTAGAGCATGTTTAAGTATCGTAAGTGAGTACCTAAGTAGTTTGACGGATAACAAAACTTAAAAGTAGTATTCTTTTGTTGGTAAAAATCACTGAAAACCGATTTTAAATTATCCGATTTAGCTTTAATAAATGATTTTGAACCATACATTTCGCCATTTTATTTGTAATTCGACAATGTACTCTTTAGGCTGGAAATATCACATAAGTAGGTATATTACAGTGGAGTTGTGTAATAGGTATGAGAACTTTTCTTCACCTTGACCACATATAATAAGGTAAAAGAATGTACGTATATTAAGAAACTTGGTCGTCTATAGTAAAATACAAATTGGTTAAGGTATTTCGATCCCATTGCACAATACGAGTCCGCTACTTGCATTATACAAATAACTGGCTTAATATTTCAACCACTGGTTAAGTTTTCAGGCTTTTTGTATGCAATGGGGAGTAAAACGCTGTACTGGTCGATATATTGTTATCGACACATACCATAAAAAAATACAGTGTGTAAATCTAATACGGGCGAAGCTCTTAACGGTGGTTAGTATAGGACATAAGAAATGTAATTAGGTAACTTTTAAATGTAATTGCAATAAAAAATTTATCCATAGAAAATAATTCGGCCCGCAATGTAATGCAAACATCACTCGCGTTAAACATTCGTTGACAACTGTCAGCGTCAAATATTTTACAGTACATTGCTGCTGAAAATATTATAAAAAATTTAATGATGGGGTCATAATTAAGTGTAACTTAAAAATATGTTTTAATTATTGATAACACTAATGAATTCTATGTTTGGTTAAATGTATCGCCCGTATTAGACTTACACACTGTATATTAAAATAAATTAAAGAATAATAACAATGCATTATATTTATTTTAGACATTATGTTTTATTGTAAAATTGAATGCTTAAGAACTCCACAATCGATATCTAAATATAAATAGTTTTATTTTTAAAACGTCCGGATTTGAGTTTAGGTGATTGTACGATACCGTACAAATAGGTAGGTATGTGGGTAGAAATAGGTACCAATTTTAAGTTAGTATAGCGGTAACCTTGCAGTGGACTGGTTTAGATTAGGAAGTGGAAATATAGTTTTTCAAAATTTATGTATGACGTTTCCTAACCTTTTGGCCGCCGGACCCTGTTCGCCAAGACGCTCACTCACACGCCAGAGCAAATTTTAAGTAAACAACTAATAAAAAGTTTAGGGATTGCAAATAGTGATATCGATATTCATAATTAAAGGTGGAATTCTTCTCAATTTGCCTTTTTTTATTTCCAAACTTAGATTTCTCTCAAAATTTCTATACTAAACAGATTTACTATACAAGAAAATGTTGAAAATAAAGGACTTTATCATGAAAAACAACAACTAAACATTATCGAATCATGAAGTAATATCACCGCACTAGTCTGTACGAGTAGTCTTCTATACATGTCAACGGCGCGCAGGGCTCGTCTTTAGTTCCGACTGACAAATACTGTTTACGCGCGAGTTAAGTAATAATAGCGTCTGAGTCAACGGCATAAGCGCTTGTCGGTACGTAAACTTTATAAACCATAAGATTAGGGACGCGCATCGTGTCTCGATAAATTTACATACTTACCGGAGGGTTTTCGGAGAAAACTAACAGGTGGATTTAATAATATATATATATATATACAGTATGTATCAGAATGAAAGGCAAAACAAGAAACCCGTTAATGTTTAGATCATAAATATGAGCATGGTACTTACCTAATTCATCAAAAATACGACAGGTTTTACGTGAGGTATAAAAATATACATTTATTATTATTGTGTTGCACCTCCCCTGTATTATTTGTTTACAATCTTATAAATGACATTTCTTAAATTACCAACTGACAGACAGGCGTCAAACCTTGTTGAAGTTTGGATTTTTACCTAGTTACAAACAAATAGTTAACAAAGCGCTTGCGCGTTGCCTATGACTACAGCCATTATTAAAATAATTACCTAGGTTACTTATAAACGGAACTCAAAGCGCATGTGTATTGACATAACAACGTTAATGTTAATTAGTTGCCCCTAGCTACATATCAACAGTACGCAATACGCATGCACTGTCAAAAATCAAAAATGTAAACAAACCCTATAGGATGTTACAAAAACCATTAACCGACTGCAAAAATATGGTCTTCGAGTAATTCATTTAGTAATTTTATGCCATAAAACATGTATTTAGGCACGTGAAATGCACGTCATTACATTGTACTCGAGTTCCCCGTCAACCAGTTTTAAGGTTTGCTCTTCGTTGTGATACATACTGTATATATCGGTTATATATATATATATCGAGTTAAAATGTAGACCTCCGCTGTCACTGCGGTCAATAATTTATTCGGCAAATAAACCGCAATGGACAATTTACTGAAGAAGCTGCCTAAACTTTATCCATTATTATGCCTTTTTTTTCTACATATACCTACTTACTACGAGTAGTTACCAACAATGACAATAATTGGCAATTAAATGTTTGAACGCTTAAATAAAACCAGATTCGTGAAAACATATTCATTTTAAAAACTTGCACATCAATTGAACTTTCCCATCCCTAGCTGTCTTTTATACATGCCAACGGCGACAGTGACACGGAAAAATGTAGAAATTATAAGCATATTTTTTAAATCCTTTATTATGAAACAATGGATTCATATACCTGCTTAAAAAGTAAATGTATGAAAAAACAAAGGGTCAACAAGTTGACACGAGTACAAAATAATTTTTAAATTCTATTATTTTACCATTTAGTAAGCGGTTGAAACTTTGTCTTGTATACAAGACGACGGCGTTAGTGTATCGTACTATCGTTGTCTTGTATAGGTGACAACGGCGGTCAAAGGGTTAAAAGACCTGCGCCCTATAGTGATTTTTAAATGTATGAATGCAGTTTGCGAGTTTTTTTTCACTATTTGCTTGTTATAAGGCTTCGTGTTTCACCTAATGTCGTGATTTTTCCCACTGGTGTGGTGATGGGTTACGAATTTCAATACCTTGCCGTGGTGGAGTGGAAGTCGACTGTGGGATATGGGTTCGTTAGCTTTAAGGATAACTCAGACTACGGGATGGGATGATCTGTCAATTTGTATAGAAAGAATCTCAGGTCTCGTGAAGTTTTCTATAGAAACAGACTGGCCCGGTCACGCCCGGCTCGTTCTAGTGTGATCATCCTTTACACCCCTTCATTGCTAAAAGTGACACAACAAAATTTTGCAATTCCATGCGCTCTGCCTAGTGGTCTAGCCTGTTGGGAAACTAAGAACGAATTATTGTGAAATAGGCACTTATTATTCTTCCAAGTCGAACTTACCTTTATCTGAATTATCTATAATCTACTTCTTATGTAACATTTAGTTCAAAACAAAAGGAGTCACCTGCGTACTATTTCACCTGTGCCAAAAGAATAAGCAGAATTATCATACCATTGTATGGACTGAGATATCTATTATTTACTAGGTACACACGCGTTCATAAGTGCATGGGCAATTTATGAATGAATTCATTCATAAACTGCTCTTGCAATTTTGTACTCGTGTGTACATAACCGTACACCCTTCCCGTAAAAATCGGCAGAATACCTATTTAGTATACAAAATGTCACACAAGGCGTGTTTATTTATTAAGTGTATTTTTTTTTGTTTGACAGGTGTGGTTCCAGAACAGACGCGCGAAGTGGCGCAAGCAGGCGCGGCTGCAGCTGCTGCAGGACGCGTGGCGCATGCGCTGCCTTGGACTGGGTACTCAGCTTATGCCCGGTTCGCACTCTGCTTACAGTTCGGCTACTAAATCCTGTTTCATGAATCATCTACTCGTGTCGTGTGCAAGCACTAATATAGAAACATCTGATCCACTAAAAACTAATGGTTCACCCCGAACGTGAAACCCTGTATCTCGGCAACCTCTTGAACAATTTGGGTCGTATTCAAACACGAAGGTTTTTTTTTAATTATTTTAATAATCTGCTAAATTTCACGACGGTCCGATCGATGGTGCTCAATTTGTTTCAGCATGCCGGATTGTTTTAGTACACTCGAAAAGCTCACTCTATTCACTCGCTCGTTTAATTACTTCGGCAGATATCCCCCATATAAGTACTGAATAGGGGCGTGAAGTTGCGCAAGCAGGCACGGCTGCAGCTGCTGCAGGACCGGATACTCAACATATGCCCGGTTCGCACTGTGCTTACAGTTCAGCTATGACTATGACATTCTATTACTCGTGATTTATCCACTCGTGTCCCGTGTGCCAGCACCGATGCAGAAAATCATTTACTATCGAAAGGGGCATTAATAGGGAAAGCGGCACGACACAGCTAATATACTTGCTACTTTGGGCCAACACCACAACAGGTGCGGAACCCCGAAACCCAGTGGTATGGTACTCAGTTTATACCCGGTTCGCACTCTGCTTTACAGTTCAGCTACTAAATTCTAGCGGGCAGCGAGCAGCGAATGGCAGTTGCGACGCACTCGCTGTGCGTCGCACTCGCAACTGCGCAGAGAGTTCGCTGCGAATAATCAGTGTGATACATGCTGTTTTTTAACCTTTCTAGTCGATTGTTAGAAAGGATGACTCAAGAGATGAGCGGGAATTTTTAAATACGATTTTTTATGATAGACTTATCAGCACCATCTACCGATTTTACAGTCAAGAATACTATGCTACCGTTATTTAAATTCTACTTTTATTCAATTTCTGGGTACATTTTGTATTTGTAAACCTATATATTTCGCCACAATTTAGAGAGCGCAAAACAAAGGATATTTTAGCCGAACTTCGCTTTGACTTACTTTAATAAAATTCTATAGGAGGAGCTTTATTTTTGCTTACGATATAAATGTTGTCCGTTTGCTGACTTGATGTATATTTTCAAGTTACCTCCCTTTATCACTTTGTCGTTCTTAGTATCGCATTGTCGTTCTTAGTACTACACGTGTAATCTGTTGAATTAGTTTCACAGTCTTATTTTTAGCATACGACGAATGTCCCAATAGTACTTAAACTTATTTAAGAAACTTGTTCCCAGGTCACACCAAACCTCCAGACTCATCACCGGAAGACCCTGACTCTCCATCTGGCAAGGACTCGCCAGAGCCTCCTATGTCCATGGAAAACTCCGAAATTAAATCTCCGCGTCCGGAACCATACCACCATAATCAGAACATGACAGAAACTATGCCTCCTATGCCTCCAATGCATGACATACCACCTCCTATGCCATATGCTAATGATGAGAGGATGCTTCAACAGCCCTCTTTCCCCTTTTCCCCTCTACTCATGCAACAACCACCACAAGAGAACGAAAACGTGCCAACCGATCTCAGAATGTCAAAAAACTGCCCTTGCGCTACAGTTCAAGACATGGACGAACCTCAAAACTTAGCATACCGACACAGAGCAGAAGCTAAAGATAGCGAAAGTGACAGCGATACAGAAATCGATCTGACCTCTCATTCATCCAAAGACGATGATTTGAGGGAATCAGAGAGACTCGCCAACAGAATTGCGACTAGTATTTTCAGAAGTGATACCGTGCTACATGATCTAGTTCCAAATGATCTCAGTCTTGGTGTGAAAAATGTTAATGATAGGAGTATTAGCAGGAGCAATTTGTAAATAGTGATTGAGTTTAACTTAACAACTGTAATTCGTGTTAAAATAAGTAGAAGTAATATAAACTTGGTAAAGTGATTGCAACAGTACTTACACTGTTGTGTTATATCAGTTGTAAGGACGAATAGCGCAAGGATGGGCCGGGCCGGGACGGAGTATCAATTTCTGTAGAAACGTAATTTTATATGCTCAGAAATCACGTGATACTTTCTATAGAAATTTACACATCGTTACGGCCGCCTGCCGGCCTGCCCGTTTTCGGATGAGTTCGAGTGAGTGAGTCTTTGCCCAGCAGTGGGTTATTCTCAATTGCTAGAAAAAAAATACTGAGACAATCACATTACTAAAGCATGCAATAGTTCAATAAAAGTAACTGTAAATACTAGCGTCAAATTAATTTCTGCTTACGATAATTATATGTACTTTAGAACTGCCAAATACTTGTAGCACACTCCACGAATCTAGTCAATAATAATAATACACTTGTATCAAATGTAAGTAGGTAAGTAAAGTAGGAAATGGTGATTAATAGCAATGTGTAGAAAATGTATAGCTGCTATAACGTATTGAAAATAAATACCAAAACTTTAAATAGAATAGCTTACTTTGTAGACGAAGGGTTGGCCACGGAATATCATAAATACAATGATAATCAAATTAATTAAGTCCCCTTATTACTGAATCTGTACATAAACCTGCAGGCCTACCACGAACATCGAAAATTGGCATTGACGGACGAACCTCTTTGTCACTCTAATATGCAAGTGTGACAGAGATGGATATACAGATCCGCAAATCGTTCGATTTTTGAAGTACTAGCCCTGGTCATAGCAATGTCACTCCTTTCGAATATGATTCAAATATTTAAAGTTGTTACTAAAGGTGTGTAATAAAAATAACGTTGCGATTAAAAAATCACCGTGAGTCGCCGATGTCGGAGGAACGACGAAACAAAATCACGGTGGTTGCTCCTTCTGATTAGTTATTTTCATCACTCGCATCGCGTCACACGTTTTAAAACAATAAGTAGTATAGTCTGACAAGCAATCGAACGCAGTTAAAGACAGTATGATGCTCTCTAACCTAGTGTAGGTTAGAGAGCATCATACTGTCTTTTTCTTACGGTACGGTAGTATTATCACCCCGAAAAAAAGGATGGATATAGTTTTTTTGTCCTACTGCGATCGTTGGTTTGTCAGACCGACGCTGTACCAATGCAAGGAAGTAAAGATGCATCACGTCACGTCATCGTCACGGTATATTTCACTGTAACTTTTTAGAAATGGAACATCAATCATGGTGATATAACGCTTTTTCCCCATCTCTAGTTGTTTGTTACCCAGATAAAGTATTATTTGAACGCCTGATTATGAACGATAAATGAATAAACACTTTAGAACGGATTAATCGCGTTTATTAACACCATGATCCTACGTTTCGAGCCCTTTACAGCACTCGCACACACACACACCCTCACAGGGTTTAAACATTTTAATTTTAATTATAGAATGCCCTTCAGGCTATGTATTACTTACTAGCTTTATAAGCCCCTCTGGGCATTGTAGACCAACCTTTGTTTTTATTTTTAAATTATTTTTATATTTTTGTATGTAGGTAGTTTGCACAAGTAACTTTTTTGATTGACGGGGAGAATTCGCATTCTCTCAGTCATCATCTTAACCCTGTGAAAACGAGTGCTGTAAAGGGCTCGAAACGTAGGATCATGGTGTTAATAAACGCGATTAATCCGTTCTAAAGTGTTTAATTTCAATGAATAACAATCGCGGTAACAGAAGACAATATTATGATAAATGAATAATTATGATATTCCAATGTAGCTATAAAATAATAGCAGGCGTATTTTTAACAAAAACTCTTTATTTTTTTGGCAAGTTCATTATATGATTTAAAGTAATGAATCCACTTCACTCCGAGCACCACCGATAAATATCTGCCAGGTGTGCGGATTCGATAATAACGACGGTAAGGCGCGCTGAGAGTTTGGTTTTTGTTCTGATTGCCCTGATCTTAAGACCATTAAATGTACCTTTAAGATAAATATTTTTTTAAGCTAACATGGTCATTTGCATTATAACTAATATTTGAAACGGATATCGAATCGAATCGAATTAATCGGTCGAATATCGGGTGCTCAATAGAACAAAAACACTTACATGTTAAGTAATAATCCCGTTTCAAATATTAAGTTATAATAAATTTTTTTTTGTTTTATTAGTGTCATTACATTTACATTTTTTCTGTAAGTAATTCAAGTTAACTGCAATGTTGTTAGAGTTTATTTAATTATCTTTTGTTGTTCAATACACACAATTAAACCACATACATTTGGCTAACTCTTTATTTCACATAATTATATCGTCAATATAAACAATAATAGTTATCACAATTAGAATAAATTTTATTCAGACATAAATTTGCTTATAAAATCATTTGTCTTATTATTTAGAATCAGTCTGATGGTGACGTTTCTTATAAATTATTATTATGAACATTACACTAAGTAATATACAACATTTATTCATATTATGACATAAGTAAATTATTAAGCACCAACGTTATTAGACATTTATGTATATGAGGAATAGTCAAACTATTACACTGGCACCGGTTACACGGACAATGGATCGTCGAACCCACGTCCACGATTAGCCAATTTCCCCCGTACTCTACTATGGTTCCACTTTGATGGGCCAATCATCGTCGTGGATTATCGTTCCAGATCATCCGTATAACCGGTCTCAATATATTTCCTACCACACCTTTACAGAAATGAGGACAGAGAATACACTTTCAATGGTAATTATAACTATTCTCTATCTTCTTAGGTCTAGAAGTCGTTATACTCTTTCAAATAACAATGAATTAAACACAAAGCACTAGTAATATATTCCGATGGAAGATCAAGGAAATTCCTACAAGAAATCTTTAATGTGTTCCCTGTACTACCCGGTATATAAAAGTACATTAGGTACATTAAGGGCGGTATACCGCCACGTGACCACCCGTGATACATACAATGGTTTTCATCACATTTGCGAGGAAATAAATAAACTTACTAGGCAAATAAATAAACAATAATTATAAGTGGTAATGTAGTAGCGCAGTCCACAGTACGCCGAGGTGAGCGGCGAATAAAGAAGACACATTTTCTGTCTCACTTACACGATTTCAGTTTGAGGCAGTTTTGTGACAAACCAAGTGTCGAGAAATTTTGCGCTTTGTATCCACATACAAAGCAGAAAGTACTGATTAGCTAACATAACTTTTACTCTCTGCCCCACCACAGCTTAAAAATATATTAGCTAAGGGATGACTCACACTAGAACGGGACGGGACGAGTTGAGACAGGACGATCTACCAGTTTCTATAGAATACGTCACGTGACATTCCAGGGCTGTCAGCTATCACGTCATTCTTTCTATAGAAATTTACAGATCGTCATGTCCCGCCCCATCCCGTCCCACCCCGTCCTGTTCCGTCCCATCCCGTCCTAGTGTAAGTCATCCTTAATCAGTAGGTACTTATTTGAGTAAGCAATAACTTGGTTTTTCCGGATCTCTTTAGGTTCAAAAACATCATAACTTACCGTGCGACAGAAAAAGGTAGAAATTCAAAAGTAAATCATATGTAAGAAAACGGGATGACACTACGATGTTGCCACTTTTAAATTTCTAATTTTTTGTCGCACTGTATCTACCTACCTAAGTAAAACAGTCAAAACAGTTAAGCGGGGTTTACATTAAACTAATGGCTTGGAAGTTATTTTCTTTAAAGAACGCGAATAGCACGAAATTGATCGAGTTTCATGAAATGAATGCATGCATTAAATTACCTACCCGTGAAATTTTTAGTAAAACTAATGGCATGAAACTCGTTTAACACCACTAATACATCTAGGTACGACATTAACGTAGGAATTTCGTAGAATATTTTTCTAATTAAGTATGAAAATATGTAGAGAGCTATTAAGATTTAGGAATCTATTAATCTATTTGTTTCTGAAACTTATGGAAATAATGCTACAGTTCTTTTTCGACTGGCTGCTATTTAAACATGTAATAATTTTTGCGTAAGAGGATACTGAGGAAATTCCCTCGTGTGATGATCTAATTTTGTGTGAAATTGCCTGATCTAATGGAAATACGTCTAGTATTTACTTATTATAAATTTACGGATTACCGCGAGTCGATTTTCCGCTATGGGCCCTAGTGGAACGTGGGTCCTGTGGGAACATTTCAAACGTCACTTTGACAATCATCTCATATTGATACACAGGACCCACGCATGAGTTGCGCCGCCTGGTGAGCGACAATACGGTAGCTCCCATTGATAGGCCTACTCCTCTGCCGGATGCATATGTCAAACAAAAAAATAAACTTATTGTACGGATTGACGTTTATCTGACAGCTGTTTGACGTGCCGCTCCCATGCAAAAATCTAATCTAGGGACAGACATTGCCAATCTGTCTGATTAAATAGTCAAAGAGTCGAGGTGGTAACAAAATAAACCTGCTCACATCTAGCGCCCATATAATATTTCTAATTGTAGGCAACCCTAGCGTAGTGCTGAAGAGCGCGGGAGCGAGCGTCAATTGTTTTTTGCGAAGAGTTCAAAACGGTTTGTATTCGATTTTCCTATGAGAGGTAAATATCTGTTGTTAAGAAGTATGATATCTGTGGTACTATAAGCATCGGCCGTCGTTCTGGCTGCACCAGGCGGGCGACAGCGCGTCGGCGCGCAGGCCGCGGGCGGCGAGGCGCGCGCGCAGGCGCTGCAGGCGCGGCTCCGCGGCGCCGGCGCCCGACGACGGGTCCGACCACAGCCGCTCGCCCACGGCCGCCGCTCGCGGCCAGATGCGGGTGTCTGGAATCACAAAATAAATATATATAACATTATTTCAAAATACTACACTTTACAACATATGATCCGTCCGGGTTTCCCCGGATTTGTCCTAGTTTGGACCCCGTCCGGGGAGCGTCAAGGCCGGATTTTTAAAACCATGCGGAGTTAACCCGGACATTGATGGGTTATATAGTCAATCCCTACCAAAATAATATATTTCTAAATTTAAAATTATTTTCTTTAGTGTCCGGGGCGAGACCGCAATTTCATTGAAACGACCGGGATTTTCAACTTTTTGCCCGGTTCCGGCAATGTCCGAGATGGCAGCCCTAATCATACGAGCCAAGATTTAACATAAGTGAAGTTTACATGGCCCTTAATATGTATGAGAAATGAAACAACGCTTGAGGCTTGTTGCACGTATATTTCCGACGGCCATGACAGGTTAATATCTTAAGCTACCCTCCAATATACCTACATACCTATCACCTCACCACTTAATTAATATAACACCTTAGAACTTAGATCTTATTATCTATACATATATGCTAGTACATTTTACTACTCAGTGGGCACTAACCAATAAATTACATACATTTTTGGAGCTTATTACTATTTTTAATCGAATTCGAACCCATAACGTTTTACCACATGCTTATCACGTTTGGGACGATTCTGAACTAACAAAGGCGGTTCATGTGCTACAGTTTGCTGAGGAGCACCATCAGCTACGATACCGACGTCACCCACTGGCCCAACTGGAGCTAACGGGGTCATCTGAACTGAGGGTTCAGTTTGCAACTGAGGCTCTTTTATTGCTGTGCTGGTGGATGCCGCAGCCGGTTCTGGTCTCTCGTTAGTATTGGAAACTGTGCTTGGAGTTGCTGTTCCAGTTTCGACTTGATTACCCGTACCTACCGAACCCGTTGTACTATCAGTACATGCTAAAGACACTCTAGACCGCCGTTTCAATTGGTCAATATGACGGTGACCCTCATTGCCAAAACTATCTCTAACTCTGTAGTTGGTTGACCCAACCCGCTGGACAATCTGACCGGGTGACCAATCCCCCACACCATTACGCCTAAAATCTTTGATATAGACTTCATCGCCTGAGCAAAAATCTCGAGCACTACCTCCCGCTGACAACACCTGCGATTGCTGTTTTTGCTTTACCCTTTTAGACCTATCCGGCTTAAGAGCATCAAGACGCGTTCGCAACGACCTATTTTGTAAGACATTGGCGGGGCTCTCACCCGTGGTGGAATGTTCTGTGGTTCTGTATAACAGCAAATACCGGTCGAGAGCCGTTTCCACGTCAATTCCGTCACTTAAGGCCTTTTTGATAACATTTTTACAAATGCGGACTGCTACTTCTGCGGCACCATTAGACGAAGGGTGATAGGGTGCTGTTAAACACTGATCAATGTAATTGCTCGTTAGAAATGATTTAAACGATTCACTCGTGAAAGGCGGCCCATTGTCCTAAACAAATTGGGTTGGTAAACCGAATTGTGAGAAAAGCCGGCGACATTTGCCAATCACATCGGCAGCTGTTGTGGATTTCATTTTAAAAATTTCTATCCATTTGGAAGTGGAATCGACTACAATGAAAAATTTCATTCCTTCATATGGACCCAAGAAATCAGCATGCAACCGCGACCATGGTCTAGCACAGTACGGCCACGGCCGAGGTGCGTGCGCTGGCGGCGCCGATGCGTGCGCGGCGCACGTGGCGCATGTGCGACACATGCCCTCTATGGCCTCATCAATGCCCGCCCACCAAACGTAACTACGCGCTAGACTTTTCATCTTGACCACGCCCATATGGGTTTCGTGCAGTTCCCTTAACACACGATCCCTGCACTTTTCTGGCACTATCACCCGATGCCCCCACATAAGACACCCTAACTCCAGATAAATCTCAGCGCGCCTATTAAAATACGGTTGCAATTGACGAATTTCATTCTCAACCGGCCAACCGTCTCGAACAAAACTAACTACTCTGCATAATGTCGAATCTTTACTAGTTTCGCTTTTTAGAATATTGTAATCCAATAAAAACGCATCGCGAGCAAAATGAAGGTAAGTCTGTTCAGGATCTTGTTTTTTATTAAAAGGTAACGGTAACCGCGACAGTCCGTCCGCTCCGTTATCATTCGTACGCACATACTCTATATCGTAATTATACGCTGATAAAATGATAGCCCACCTTTGCAACCTACTTGCCGCCATAGACGGAATGCCCACCTTAGGGCCAAAAATTGAAACCAAAGGTTTATGGTCAGTACGTAACAAAAACCGTCTACCATACAGGTATTGGTGGTATTTTTTTACCCCAAAAATGATAGCAAGTGCTTCGCGTTGTATTTGGCTATACTGACGTTCGGCGGGAGACAGTGCACGGGACGCATAAGCAACTGGGCGCTCCCCGCCCGCGCGCCCCTCCCCGCCGCGCTCGGTCTGCGATAAAACACAACCAATACCCACTGATGACGCATCGCAGGTTAAAATCAGCTGATTGTTTGGATCATAGTGCCTCAATACCTCTGCGCCTGTCAGCCAGGTTTTAACTTCTTTGAATGCCGTTTTACATTTACGCGACCATTCCCATGGAGTTTGCTTTTTTAATAAGATATACAGAGGCGATAAAACGGTACTTAAATTTGGCACAAACCTACCATAAAAATTAACTAGGCCTAGAAAAGATCGCAATTCCGCTACACTAGTCGGTTCTGGAATTTCTTGTATTGCCCTTATTTTTTCCGGGTCTGTTCGAATTCCACTCTTGTCAATAATATGACCTAAATATGACACTGATTTAGCAAAAAAAATACATTTATCTTTATTTAATTTTAAGCCATTTGCATCTAAAATATTAAACACTGCTTTCAAGGAATCCAGATGAGATTTACGGTCCTGTCCCGTGATTAACAAGTCATCACAAAATACAGATACATTTGGTATACCCCTCATTAAATTTATCATTACCCTTTGGAAAATCCCAGGACTAGATGACAACCCAAAAACTAGGCGATTATAACGGAAAAGTCCTCGGTGTGTGTTTACAACAGTAAATACTTTGGAATTATCGTCGAGCTCGATTTGATTATAAGCGGACGACAGGTCAATTTTTGTAAAATGTTCACCTCCACTCAGGCTCGAGAATAAGTCGTCAATTTTTGGCAATGGGTACCTGTCCACCAGTAAAACGGGGTTAAGAGTAATCTTAAAATCAGCACACACCCTTATTTTACCATTAGGCTTAGCAATAGGTACTAGTGGCGTGGCCCATTCTGAAAATTCAACGGGTTCGATAATACCAGAATGCAGCATAGCGTCCAGCTCAGCATCCACCTGGCCGCGCAGTGAGTAGGGCAGCGGACGCGCCCGGCAGTACACGGGCACGGCACCCTCGCGCACGTGCAACGTCGCGCGGCCGCCCGTGTACCGGCCCAGCGCTCCGTCGAACAACTTAGCATATCTGTCAACAAGCGCACACACATCTAAATCAATTTCCGATTTTTTAACTTCCGTTATAGACTGCACCTCGCTGACGTTATTTTTTAAATACCTAGGCAATTTTATTGACAATTCCGCCAGCCATTGACGACCAACTATTGGCGTATTGCCGTTGTCTATGACATATAATTCTAAGATTTTACTGACATTGTTATACTCAACATTTGTACGCACCATACCTAAAGGTCTCACAAGGCTTTTGTCATACAATCTAAGTGCGAGTGTACATGATTCCAAGGGTAAATGATTAAATAGTTTTTTGTAAGTGCTAAAGCTAACACACGAGCACGCACTGCCCGTGTCCACTTCCATGGGTAACTCTCTATTATCAACACGTATAAGGAAGCTTACCGGGGGATAATTTCGTAATGACATCTGATACATTGGTTCCTCCTCCGAAGATACGTCCTCCTCTTCCTCCTCAGCCCGTGATTCAGTCACAAAATGCGTCGGATGTTCTGTGCGGCCTCGCCCATGCGATCCCGGGCGCCCACGGCCGCGGCTACTGGAGCTCCTCATTACGGCCCCAGCTCCACGCAGGCGAGGACACACCCGTCGTAAATGCCCTGTAGCCTTGCACCCGCTGCACTGGTACGAAGTGAACCTGCAGTCCTTAGCGACGTGGCCGTGACCACCACACGCAGTGCACCTCTCCGCACCCCGTGAGTTACCGACGGCGCCACTATACAAGGCATTCAATCCCTCCTGCGATTGTGTCTGGCCGAGGTGTTCGCTGCGCTCCACCGAGGCAGCATCTTTTTCCGCAGCTTCTAAAGCAGTCGCCAGCGTCACCGCTCTCGTGTAGGTAAGATTTTTCTCCGCGAACAGCCTCTGCCTGATAACGTCACTCGTGATACCACACACCAGCTGATCGCGTAAGTTTTCCTCAAGCGCCGCCCCAAAATCACAGTATCTGGACAATCGCTTGAGCTCCGCCAAGTACCGCGCCACGTTCTCCCCGGCCAGCTGTCGCCGCTGCCGGAACCGGTACCGTTCCGCCATTATGGACGGTGTCGGCTGCAGATGATTGCCCACAATGTTAACCAATTGGTCAAAACTATACTCTGATACATTTTTAGGACTAGCCAGATTCACCATTAACTCGTATGTTCGATCACCCACTAAAGAAATCAATGTTGGTAGATGAAGTTCCGTCTTTATGTCATTCGCCTTAAAGTACATTTTCACTCGATCACAGTAAGATAACCAGTTACCGTTATCCGCATCGAATTCTTTGATCTTGCCAATCGACATTTTTCACAGTTATTTTGATAAATACCACTGTTTCCTTGATACACACGCGTAATTAATCAGTTATTTACTATTTCAATCACTTTTTATCCAGTCGTCGCCAATAATATGTATGAGAAATGAAACAACGCTTGAGGCTTGTTGCACGTATATTTCCGACGGCCATGACAGGTTAATATCTTAAGCTACCCTCCAATATACCTACATACCTATCAGCCCTGAACTAGGATTTCGTGTGTTTCAGGCGAAGAGGGTTTACCTTCGTTTTGTCGACGAACTATTTGCCTAATTTCAGTTCGCCTAATGTCAGTTTGCCTAATATCACTTGGTATACTTATTCGTTTCGTCGAATTTTCATTACATCGAATTTCATTTTGCCTAAAATCATTATGTCGAACGCCCGTTTCGTCTAACTATCATTATACCTAATTTCAGTTTACCTAATATTGTTTTGTCTAATATTCAATTGGTATTTTTTTTTTTGTCTAATGTATTTTTTTTTCTGCCACCCCTAATAATTGGCGACCCAATAGGTCGTGTCTGGGAACATACTTTCTGATGTGGAGGCACGCTCGCTTCGCTCGCGTATTGTTGGTCACAATTCAACCTAACACTCCTCCTCGCTTCGCTCGTCGTCGTACCTAACGGTGACTCTGGTTGCAAAGGGAGGCCGCGAAAGATTCGGTTCTGGCGCTTCATCGGCCGCTGCCGCGGCACGCTCGCTTCGCTCGCTCGGCTCGCGCGCTGTGAGGTCGCAGTTCAACCTAACACTCCTCCTCGCTTCGCTCGTCGTCGTACCTAACGGTGACTCTGGTTGCAAAGGGAGGCCGCGAAAGATTCGGTTCTGGCACTTCGCCGGCCGTTGCCGCGGCACGCTCGCTTCGCTCGCTCGGCTCGCGCGCTGTGAGGTCGCAGTTCAACCTAACACTCCTCCTCGCTTCGCTCGTCGTCGTACCTAACGGTGACTCTGGTTGCATAGGGGGGCCGCGAAAAATTCGGTTCTGGCGCTTCGCCGGCCGCTGCCGCGGCACGCTCGCTTCGCTCGCTCGGCTCGCGCGCTGTGAGGTCGCAGTTCAACCTAACACTCCTCCTCGCTTCGCTCGTCGTCGTACCTAAACTGACTCTGACTGACTTCGTGAAGGTGATGGTAAGCTAACAACTAATTAAAAGTAAGTATTTTATCTCGCTCTTTTACTCTGCCCTAGCCTAGAAAACTAACGAGCGCGAGCTAACCGGGTCGGGTAAAAAAAAAGGTTTATTTCTTATAACCTAACCTTGCTTAAATGTTTTTTTTTTCAAGCGGTGGTATCTAATTTTTTTATTAGTATCATCTATTGGTTATTGGTTCCCCTATGTTTGGTATATCTTTTTTCGGCAAATCGATAATTAGTCAAAATGGCAATCGACGAAACGATAATTAGGCAAAATAATATTCGACGAAACAATAATTATACATAATGACCATTAGGCAAAACGACATTCGATGTAATGATTTTTGTGTGAAACGAGTTTATGTAAAATGACTTTAGACAAACCGTTGATTATACTAAACGTTTTTAGGCGAACTGAAATTAGGCAAAAAGTTGGTCGACAAAACGAGGGTATACCGGCGAAGAGTATGTCAAAAAATATTTATTCCCTAGAGCTCACTTACAAATTGGTTGGTGAAGTAATCTCAAGATACAATTTATTTATGCTACCGGTGTAGACACGCTGGCACTGTCCCACCTCCAACGAACTAATGACATCATTACGTGATTCTTTCTATAGAAATTGACAGATCATCCCGTCCCGTCCCGTCCTAGTGTGAGTCATCCTTAAAATGATACAGTTGAGACCATTGTCATACAGCGCGTTTGCGGATGCAGTTCCTACAAATTGAGGGCGTTTGACCCGTGTCTTTAAACCTCAATAGGTCTAGAAACAATCTACAGCTAAGTATGTACCTAATAGTTTTAACCAAGTTTTTAAAGGTGACAATAAGCAATCCTGCTAGTCTAATAGATAGGTATGGTCGAGTTAGAAGGGTTATCACTATGGCTTTGACGCATAGAGTCCAAGTATGCTAAGTTTCATTGATTTTGATACAACATACTGTGAAAATGTTAAGTAAACGTCATAATTTCATAAAAGTTTGACGCTTAAAATAACCCTTTGAAGTTAACAAATAACTCTTTAAAGTTTGCTTGGAAAAGATGACGTGGTTTGACTCTACGCGTGATAGCCGCTAAAATGGCAACTATAGCTCTTCTGGAGTTGATTACGTTTGTAGGCTTCGGTTACCGCTTATTATCAAGCAAACTCTATATAGGTATCTACTTATTAGCCACAAAATATCATGGTATTAAAATACCTTCAGGAAATCAGCTGGTACACATGTGAGCCACGTGTTTTATTACAAAATGTGCGTAGGATGTGCTACTCACCAACCAACTACTACTCATGTTTGAGTACACACAAATCACTCGCAGGCGGTCACAATTGCCGCAGAACCGACGACCGCTGGGGTAAGCGTGTTCTAGAGTGGAGACCATCACGGCTTGACAAGCGTACTGTAGGACGCAAGGACACTATCATGCTAGGTGGAGCGATGACTTGCAAAAGTGCCCGGCAGCGGTTGGAAGCAAAAAACTCAAGACTCAAGACCAATCCCAAATGAGAAGCCTATGTCCTGCAGCGGGCGGAAGTGTGCTGATTATGATGGTGATTACCTACTCAAATCCTCGTCAACGAATCTTCGTAGACACCAGAATTCTGCATCATATGGCGTTTGACCAGCAAATTTACCTGGCAGCAATGGAATATTTACAGATTTTATATCACCATCAAACATACCTAAAACATGCTGGTCAACATACTCCGTCCACATAGCCACTTCCCCTCCAAGCACACCCGTCTCACTACTCGGCAGCATGTGCGCGTACATGCGGCGCCAGTTGGCGAACTTGGTGCTGCCCCAGAACCCATGGTCCAGGTACCACACGTTCTTGGGTACGGAGACCACACGGTAGCCGAGACGAATGAGCTGGATTAGCTGCGGGCTCTCAACTGGCTCCCATACTTGGATGATGTATCTGTAAAAATAAATTTTATTTTTAGGAAAATAAATACGGAACGGACGGAACTGGTAACTGTCTAGTTATTTGTCATAGGGCCACTTACGTTTAACCTATTTAACTGTCATTACGTTAACATACCTATAGGTATCAATAAAATAAAATACACTTGAAGCATCCATGTTGTAAGGAAATAAAAATTATCTCGTTTAAAATACCAACACGGTATTTAGGGCGATATGAATATGATAATAATGAGTAGAGCGGTTAAGCCCATTAACACTAATGACGAGATCTTAACATGTTAATTACTTCAGAGGGCAAAGAGTTGAAACGGTTTCAACGAGTAATGAGTCTAAATTTAGCTTCACTCCAGGGTCAAGTCGTACACATATGAAATTATGAATAACAAAACTACAAAGTAGCCTGCTAATTCAAAACAAATGGTCGTAATTTTAATACCTACTTACGAGTATATAGTATCTTTCAGAAGGATGGGCAAAAAAATGTTAATGTCATCATATATAAATATGAGCATCGTACCTATGCGATAAAACATGTACTTAACCACCTAAAATGCACGTCATTACAATGTACAGTAAGCTTCGGAGATATGTAACCCCCCTCCAGCAATAGACAAATGTGGTCGCTAGTTCGAACCCCAGCATAAGAATCTACACTTTTTGCTTTTTTTTAACTTTTTTTGATATCCGGGTTTTAATATTTTTTTACATTACCACAAATATTTATACGTTTTGTTATTCCTTATTACTCAGTTATTAACTCGGTAACATTAAAATTAACCCCTTTGATTTTTTTTAACTAGAGCAATAATTTCGTCGACTTCTTAAGCGTCCGTGCAGCGTGATGGATAGTGCAACAGACTATGAAACACTAGGTTAGCGGTTCGAATCTACGTAGAGGATATTTTTTTGTATTTTTATGCTTGTTCTTTTTTATTAATTATTTATTAACTTCCTATTTAATATAATTTTAACTTCTATTTTAATAAAGTTTTATTAAAATAGAAGTTAAAATCTTTTTTTTAAGGACTAATAATGAAAATTCCATAGTCACTGGTAACTTTTTATCAAATAAGTAGGTATTTAAATACTATTATTAAATATTGTTTAAAATCTGAATAATGGGGGTAATATATAAATATGACAGTAGATATATTATGCGTGTTCTGTAAACTAATTACTATATATTTTATTGCTAAATATTTACTAGTTAAATTATAATGACAATGTGTAGCTAATTTAATTTCTTCAATTATACATCAGTGAAACTTCAAGTTAACAAGTAAAATACCTTTAGCTTAGCTCTTACTGTTTAAAATTGTGGTATTGGTGGTCTGCATGCTGTTAAACTTTATAAGGCATTACACTTTGGTTGTTTACTTTATGTTATACCTACGTTTTACTTCATTGAGTAGAACCGTAAAAAAAATGTTGGGACATAACTTTTTTTATAAGTAATACCAAACTACTCGGATAAAAGTGAAGTGTATAGTTTCCGTTTTCCTTAATTATAAATTAATATTCTTATTGCATTTAACACAATTTTTCAGTTTTACTTTAGACAGAGATGGCGGGACATAGCGGTGGGAGTTGCGTGAGCGGGAAGAGGCTTTTAAGTATAAAATGGGCTATTCAAAAAACAATTTGAAAAAATGAGTATATGTTAGACCGTCCCTCGCCCTACCAGTCTGTATGCCATTATCAATATGTAATACGTAATCTAAACCAGCTATTTAACATTGCAAAGAGAAACAACATGTTATCAAAGATAACAATAATTCATCTCCTGCAATATTAGCACGTTACCAATGCAATGCAACCTTACCACAATCTTAAGCATGGGGTATTTCTCCACTAAATGGGTCGAATTTAAACAGCTCCCTTTAAAGTTACATTGAAATTTCCTTTTAACAGAAATAAGTTTATAATTTTGGTTTGGTTTAAGCTTTTTACGATTCTGAGTGTGCTGATAATAATTATTACCTACTTATAAAATAGGTATAGGGAACTGCTTGTTCGAACCCGCAGGGCACTTTATTCAGTCATGTCATATCAAATTGACTTGAAATAATACTAATGAAGAAGAATCCATGTTAAAAACTACATTAAATGGCTAACAATATATATGGTTTTTAAGGTAGAAATTAACGAGTTACCACTTGGAAAAGCCTACTTAATTGTCTAAGCACTATTTTGTTATTTGCAAAAAAACAATATAATTTGTTAGACACTACTTATACAATAGCGTCATTAAACTCATTATTTTAAAACTTGCATGGAATAAAAATTTGCCCAATAATGGAGAAATACCAACAACACAAACATTTTTTTTACAATTTTAACTACTAACGTAGAGGGAAACCTTCTCTATCTTCTACCTGTTTTAGTCGGCTTTTCATGCTTGACACCATGTTTGAACATGCATTGGTGTTCCTCATCAACTCCCACGTTCTATAAACTTCCTCGTCTAAGTTTTATCTTGATTTGACTTGTGTAGGGTCCCAGTTAAGCACCATTTGACCCCATAAATTCTCAATAGGATTGAGGTCAGGGCTTTTAGAAGGCCAATCTAATACAGTGTTGTCTGTTTGTAAGGCTAACCACTCTTTCATTATACGGGAACGATGCACTGCACTATTGTTGTGCACTAAATAAATTTGTCCTTCGGGGTAGGCGACGCGAACGGAAGGCAACATGACGTCACGTAACACTTCGAGGTATCGCTCGCTGTTCATTCGGCCTCCAACTTCAACAAGCTCCCCGGGCCCCATAGATGACATCCAACCCCAATACGCTAAAAAAAAATCTCATGAGCATACCATAACTTGAAAAACGTAAAACTAAAAACAACTGTTTTTTTTTAATCTGCAGGTAATGAAAATTGTATAATATAATTTACCTACTGTGTCTTTTAACAATTTCCCGGTGTCTCTCAGATTCGTCAGTGTAAGCACGGGGACGAGGGCCTGGTTTATCACACTCCACGTCCCCCCTTCGTTGGTAACATCTTACCCATCTGCGAATCGTATTTCTCTGCAAGTAAAAATACGTATTAAATTATGAATAAAATAAAAGATAATGAGGCACCCACATTTATCCCATAGTTCTGTGTGCTATTTTATTTATTTAAGTTTTCCTTGCCACACGCTTTGTGTGTGGTAAGAAAAGGTTGTGAAATGTATCTAGGGTGTGTGTTAGTTACAGATCATTCATACATATACCTAAGGCTCTGTAAGCTGGGATAAACAGGTGAATTGCGAAACATTTAGGTATAATTATCTAATACGATTGATACAAACAAAACAAGCAGATGGCGAACATTGTAAAAAAAAATACTTATAAGGTCAAATGGGGTGGGAGTGGGAGAACATACTTTGTTTCGCCCGGGATAAGAAGAACAGTATGGGCACTTCATACGAATCTCCCTCATTCCTCGGGGTTCCACTTTTACCCCATCTGAACTCCATGAAAACTTCAATACATTACTTATTTCAATAAAGGAGACGTTTATGATAAAACTTAAAAAACTCAAATAGCTTTAAAAATAAACATGGCTCTAAGACTATACCTATTACTCTTCACATAAAAAAAACTGCCGATTAAAAGACTTTTCCGTTAAATATATTTTTCTATCTTATCCCATATATAGGTAAACACTTGACAGTAAACATCCTCACAACAAAATCTGATTGCTTAACTTATTGATAACATTTTCCTTTTTTTACTAAAAAATAATTGTCTCACTGGAGTCACAGGTTACAAACTTACCGTTATATTCAGTTCTCGTGCTATTTGTTTAATACTTTTGTTCTCTTCCCAAAGAACCACAATTGTCGTTGAAACACAAAAAAACGGACGGGGACAGTTATTCAATTGCTTAAAATGCAAAAGGATTTAAGAAGTCGAGAGATCGTAATTGCGTAGGCACACCAAACACAGGTATGATTCGCACACGCAAATTATGACTTACCCTCAAACAAATTTTCTCCATGAAATAACTAGACAAATTTAGTCCAGTAAATTAAACCTTAAAATGTAATTAGTAAAAGTCGTTGTTAGTCGTCTGTGGAAATAAAATGAGGGTAGGAAAATATTGATAAACCAAAGAGATTACTATGATCCAAGACAAGCTTGCAAAACAAGGACGAGTATAGATGTAATAGTTGCAACAGAATATCTATGAAAAGGGACCTTATTGTCGATGGCGCTTACGCCATTATCAGCGATGCTCCAATAAAAATGCAACGCTGCGCAACCCGAGGCGGCGTAAGCGCCATTGACAATATAGTCCGTTTTTATAGATTTTGTCATAGTTCTCTATTGCCGTTCGGCCTGCTAAGAACTGGTTCATATTTTTGTTGTGTAGTCCATGCGTTACGATAGCCCAGCGGAAAAAAGCCGGACTAAAGTATGAGTGTGAGCAGAGAGGCCCCAGGATCGATTCCAGCTAGCAGACAAACATGAGATATTTCATTTTTGAAAGAATTAAATGACAGTGTGGTATATGCCGATTCTCGTGTCGAACGAGAGTTGCAGTTTTACACCTAGGGGGGTCACATATCTCTGACGCTGACTGTACCTACTGGAGTTCCCCGTCAACCAGTTTTAGGGTTTGAATGTGTATCGAAACCTAAACCCAAAGGCTGATGAATATTTTTACACTTACCAAAAGGTTAATCCAAAAACACAATTAAAAATTATGTGATCTCACCTCTCCTTATCCAAATATCTCTGTATCCTCTGCGAGTTAGTGAGCTCAGAAGACCATAACATGACTGGCTGCTTGTCTTCTCCTGTGGCTTCTTTAAGCTGCTCGTCCCAGATCTGTAGAGCTTGGGCGTGGAACTCAGCCCAGAGGCGGATGAAACCTTCGACGTTTGTCTCGAAGCCTTTGTCCCTCATGTAGTCCACGATCTGCTGTGAGGAGTTCCAGCAGCCGAAGTATACCTGTAATTTAATATGTAGGTAGGTATACAATAAATTGAATGCAGGAAATACAAGCACTCCAAAAAAAGGGATGGATTTAGGTATAATGTCCTACTGTTACTGCGATCGTTGGCTTTTCAGACTATTTTTTATTTTATTGTAAAGAACTGTCTAATGCTTCACCCCATCACCTCTCGTGTGGAACAAGGCAGGCCTGGGTAGCACTTAAGCGATGTCTCTGTACAAATCCTGCAGCACACGGTAGGTACACCACTAGGTACATCGCTGGGTTGGCTGGTTTGAGCTTCCTACATGCGCTAGTTCTGGGGTCTTACCGTGACGTCTTAACGCGAATCAGTTTCGGCTCAGTTGTATGGAAGTGACTCAGTTTAGGTCGTCAACTGAATCGCGGCCCCTGCTCAAGACGCAGACATAGACACTATCTCGAGGAAACCAGACTTCGAACGTACTTCAGCTATTTTTTCTATTATTGTCAAGAACTGTGAAATACTTTACCTCATCACCTCCCATGTGGAACAAAGCAGGCCTGGGCAACACTTCAGCGATGTCTCTGTACAGATCTTTCAGTACACGATACATGGCTGGGTTGGCTGGGTTGAGCTGCCCACATGGCGGCTGGATGCACAGCGTGCGCCAGTTCTTCTCGTTTACACATACTGCTAAGTCTCCATGTCCGGCTTGCTGAAAATAAATACATTATTTCTTTAGTTATATATTAATTATTCTAGAAGCACCATAAGCGCCTAAATTGTCTCTATATTTACCGAACTTTAGAACAGTTAGAATTTAGTGGCTCTGTGAGCTGTAGACCTCGCGAGATGGTTCTGGTAGGCGCTTACGACCTTTGTGCCACAAAGGTCGTAAGCGCCTTTGTGGGGGGGGGGGTCTATGGCGCTTAGGACCTTTGTATTCCCGCCATTTTGAAAATTTCCAATAACCGAATCGAAAAACAAAAATGTAATTAACAAACTTGTTTACACATTTTTACAAGAATTGGTTGATAAATGCGACCCGTAGAGGAGAATAAAGGATGACTCACAGTAGTCCGTTCCGTTCCGATCCGATACGGGACGATCTGTCAGTTTCTATAGAAAGTATCACATGAAAACTCAAAAACAGATTCCTCTCCAAAAACCCTATGAACCAATTTTTGTCAAAATCATTAGAGCCGTTTCCAAGATTGTCGAAATATATTCATACATACATATGTACATCAACTGCTCATTTATTAAAGATATAAGATTCACTTATGTATAATTCTAAGATTTATGAACCCTTCATCACGGAATCTAACCAGCATAATATCAACTTAACAAATCAACTGTAGGTAGACCAGGGTTTAATTAATAGAAGCATATAATATCTTAATGTAACTATGTGTAGATCGTTCAGATAGGCACATAACGTGTGACTCTTTCAATTCTATCCGACCACTGAGTCAACCTAAATCGCGCCAAATTAATATAATATTTTTAATCAATTTCTCAGAATTGAAACAGGAAGCCAAACAAACGGCCCCTTGACTAATTCATTAATCGGACTTTAAAATAAACAGGAAGCGAAATCTTTTGATCTAAGCGATCATTGTTATGCTTGCACACATTCCATCCATATTTTCACTTTTAACCGGTAATCAACGCTTTCAATGAAACGTAACACGTATAATAAGCAACTTAACAGTATCTCTTATTTATCTCGATAATCCAACCGGTTCTGAACTTTATTTTGATTGAGATAGAGTAGTGTTTACCTTGCCCCACTGCCAGCCGTTGCCAGCATGCGCCGGCGCGTCGATTTCAATTACGACACGAATGCCTCGTACTTTGGCGTATTCTATTAAATCCTTAACATCTTCTTTTGTGTATACTTCGGAGTCTGAATAAGCACCATATCTGAAAACAAACTTACATGAAGGACGAAGAAGAAACCAAAAGAGATAAATTTAACGGATGACTCACACTAGAACGGGACGAGACGATATCTGTCAGTTCCTATAGATAACGTCACGTGACACACGAGGGCTGCGAGCTATCAGTCTCGACGAAGATAAGCATTTTGGTAGCTGCCATGTCTTCATTGCCTTCGTAACGGACTAGACATGAATACACTAAAAATATGATCTAAAACAAACCTCGTGAATTGCGGTACTCGTGTCGACTCCAATGGAAAGCTGTGCGAATCCGTCACATGCCAATGAAACACATTCATCTTCGTCGCTGCCATGCCGTCCAGCGTCCTCATGATATCCCTCAGCGGTATGAAGTTTCTTGAAGTATCCAGGGTCAATCCTCTATGTTTGTACACGGGTCTGTCCCGGACTTTAGCGCCAGAGACCAGGCGAAGCCCGCAGCTGGTGTGCCCGGGGAAGTCGGGTCGATCCGATGCGACTAGTTGAGTAAAGGTTTCCAGTGCATGGCGAGCGCCGTAGATGGTTTCCGCGAATATGTGAACTGATACTGTGCCTTCTGCAATACGTATGGAAACAATTAATTTAAATCACTATTATTAAGGCTGTTAAAAAAACCCTCTTGTTTACGCTCTGGGTTGGAAGGTCAGATAAGAGAAAGATCAAAAGGCTGCCAAATCACTTGTGTGTGTGTTATTTTTTTGGAATTGTCAAAGAATTTTGAAGGTTTTCGAAGTAGATTTTGGTACTTGACCAAACTTACTAAATCAGGGAGTATTCATTGACTAAAATAGGAGGTCGTTGACCCAATAACTAAAATTCAATAAATTCAAAACATTATGAAGATATTTATAAGAATGATTGGTCACTTTTTGTGGTTAAACCAAGGACCCCTTGACCGCTAAAGAGTCCCACGATGATTAAATGATGATGGTGATTTGCAAGTTAGATCGACTTGAACTCATAAGTGCATCTCGTCCATGTCATTGACACGAGCCACTGTTCGATTTAGTTACAATACAATACAACAATACAATAACTCTTTATTGCACCTCAAAACAACAAAAATAACACAAACAAACAAATAAGTTACTTAGGGATAGTAGCGACAAATCACAATCGACTAACTTAACAACATTACTCAGTAGAGAACTATGGAAGTGTCCATATTATACCATTTGCCAAACGTTTTAACAGTGACAGATGGTTTGATATATAGATATATAATTTCGAATAGTGTACAAGTAAATTCAAGAATAAGTAACGTAGTTAGTAATTATACAATACTCGCGTTTACGTCAAGTAACCGTCAGTGCATTTTGCTCGCACTTGGTGGTGTGAGTAACTGTAGATAACGAGACGTAAACGAGACATCGTTTAGGTACTACATCAACTCGTGGTAAACACATAGGTATCTTTCGCTCGAAGAAGCACGTGCGATAGAAAAGGTATTATTAGACTTTGTCGGTTTTTGTTGTTAGCATCCCTTAGAAGTTTACGAGATAAATAAAAACTAACCCTTTATCTGCACGTCCAACGCATATTGCTCGTCCGTGTTCCAAGTGAGACTAGTGTCCGCCGACTTGACCGACGTGTAGACAACTACCGGTGTGTCAATAAGCTCTGTGACGTTGCCACCGCACTCTGCCATCAGGTTTGCGGTGACCACGTGGGTCATTTTCACGAGGATAGTGCGGGCCTCGGCTGGCACGTCGATGAGGTCAAACCTGTTGGTGAATATAATATGGTTAATTGTTTGCAGGTGTAAATCATTTGTTGCTATTTTGCAGACCTACGTAATTGGTTTGCAGTATCGCAGACTGTTATTTTTAAACTGATGGATTGGTGTGTTCCGCACGCTCGTCCCTGATTCCCCTCCATCGTTATACCCCCACGCCCCTGTACCGCGCGGGCAAGGACTCAAGTAAGGTAGGGCTATATCATGGTAGTTAAAACTCTTGGACACCAAGAACACGTCGTGCTTTGGACACTGTCAATGTAATTTCCTGATTTCAAGTATGGTTGGTAATGGCTGGCAGGTACCCATGACCTCGACGTGTGAGTGACAGTTTTGAATCGAATAGCAAACATTAACATGGTAGAATAGTCGGTAATTACTGTTTCTTGACAATAACATTATTCTACCTATACATCCATCCCATGCAAAAGCTAATTGGGTCTTACCGTGACGTCTTAATGCGATTCAGTTTAGTCCAGTTTACGCTCAGAAGGCCTAGTATAAAATTGTATGACATTAACTTCTCGATCACGTTAGCGTATCGAGAGTTAAAATTTTGTTTGCCGTTTATTTAAATGATCCGGTAACTTTCATATTTTGACCCCTCGATACGCTAACGCGGTCGAGAAGTTATTTTCGTACAATTTTATACTAGGCCTTCAGTTGTATGACTTGTATGGAAGCGACTCAGTTTAGGTCGTCAACTAAATCGCGTTAAAACGTCATGGTAAGGCCCTAGGTTTTGCATTTGTTATACATGTACGTATAAATCACGTCTGATAGGTATGTTAGTCTACAGTTCCACATAGAAGTGGAACGGAAGAATAGCTGATAAAAGATAAGTTGCATTTATTTTGTTACTAAAATATGTTATCTACTTCACACATAAAATTTAATAAAATTTATTGTCGTTATTTATACCTGCGTTCTACCATAAAATACAATAGCATGTTCAATAAATGTGGTCACGATTGTAGTAAATCTCTTTAATGGCCGAGAATCGATAATTATTTTATTCTTCAAAATTCTAGAAAGTGGGCGTTGGGGGTTCCGCTCGTATTAATACGCTGGCCTGGCGTAGTCAGCATACCTACCACAAACATCAAAAATTGTTATTGACGAGAAAACCTCTTTGTTACTTCAATATGCAAGTGTGACATGACAGAGATGGAGGAAAAAATTCGTGGTATAGGCACATAATGAGTTCTCAAAAGAACCATGTTATCTGAGCTCTGAAGCAACCTGTATACTGGAGATTGAATACTAGATTTCCTGAATTTTGTTAGTGTTGACCTCAACTTTGACACCGATCATAATAATTGTACAACTGACATGATATGGAAACTCTCCAAAATAAATGGTTATTTAACTTAATTTGACCGAAGAGCTGGCGCGTTCCTCGCACAACGTATTGATCAGCATTGCGGAAACAACGCTGAGGAAATGCCTTATTGTAGATTTAAACTAGCCTGTAAAACTTACTGCATATTATTATATTTTTACCCCCAACTCAACGTTGTATTACACTCGGCGGCAAAGTTTCTTCAACTCTCGCGCCTTGAGACCCTCGAAAAGTTTAAGATTCCAGTTATTGGACCGCAGCTTTGAAATATTTCGCTTGCTCGGGTCTCAATATAAGCCCGAGTGGAAGCAAATAACTTTGCCCCTTGTATAATAAATATTTTTTTTTGACTTAATAAAATCATTTAATAATTATTAATCATTTATTTAACGTTTTTTCAGACTCTCCAGCGTACGTAGCCAAGATTCCAATCGCTAATGCTCAGTCGCGAACGAAACGCAATTGTGATTGTCGCCCGAATAAGGAAAAGTGTTAGAGAGAGAAAACTACAATACGCTACGCAGCGTGAGCGATTGGCTTTTTGGCTACGCACCCAGAGGTCTAATTATACTAGACACGATATGTCAGTCGAATCCAAAGTTTTGTGAATAATGTAACACCACGGGGTCCCGCCGTGGGTCGCGGTACCGTTGCATCATGGATCATCGGTCGTTCACCGAATGATCAACTAATTTGCAAGATTTGTTAAACAAATAATGACTTAGGTATATGAATAGTGTGAGGTCACTGACTGTGGGGACTGTGGGGTATCGTCTAAAAAAACTTAGGTGCTTAATGGCTGTTGTTTTTTGCTACAGCGACAAAGAATCAGTAATAAATTAGGAATAATTAGGGGACAAACATATCGACTAGATGTATAGTTACGTAGTTCGATGTTTTCGAACTTTGATTATTTACCGGACATCTTGGCAACATCGCATGACAATGACACTACATCAAGCAAAGTGTCCTAAAGTCGCTCAACGTTGCCTGACATATCCTTACACCTTCGCGCAAATGTCGCCAAATATGTCACTAACATTAATCGTCTGTCGTCGCCGTCTCGTGGTTTAACCTTTTATCTACAGTTGAGTAGGTACTGTTTATAACAATTAAATTAAATTTCGAAAGTTTTTTACAGAACGGCACATAATCGCTTAACAACCGGCATTTAGAATACAAATGTTATCTTGGGATTTCATTATACCGGGTGTTGCCTGTAACAGGAGCAATACATTTAATCGTAGGTAAGTATGTTCTCGCCAAACTAAATGACGCTTGTTCAGCGAAATCAGCGACTTTTAAAAATAACGTGTGTTTTGATTACACTTTAAAGTTTATTAGAAGCCGCAATGTACTGCGAATTTTGTCATTTTTATACTATGACCTATGACAAATGACAAGAGACGTCAATTAGGCTGATGTTAACGTACATTGAAAATACTATTTAGTTTGTACGAGAATGTGAAAACCTACAGAGTACGTACATTTTAAAAAGTTGTTGAACAAAAGTTATTAGGTTTGAGGAGTACTACCTGGATTGAATTGATTGCTCCTGTTACAGGCAACACCCGGTATAAAGATACCAAATTCATATTAATGCTGAATGTTTGAGATTCTGTGAGGGGATGGATAATAGGCCGTCTACCGTTATGTAAATTAGATAATTATTATTTCGTTGTTGTTCTGTAATTATGTATTCCCTAGTTTCATGGCGCATTAGTTTTACTGTAATGTCATGTAAACGTGTTTTTATATTAAATAAAAAAAATAAAAAAATATTAGGTGATTATATTTGCACGCATCTTTGATCTTACACATACGTTTACGTTATCAAAGTAATCTTTAGGTACCAATCAATTTGGTCAATATTAAGTGACCTCATAAAACTTTTATTTAATAGTAGTGTCAAAGTGTAGGTAAATATGTGTACAGTGTGCTTACCGTGAGTTGCATTCGAATGCCGAAGTCGCAATCGAAAACAACTCATGGTACGCACATGTTAAATTAAGTTAATTTTGCGTTATCTAAAAACCCGCTTACAGTAACTACCTTTCAAAATACTTGGACAGTGGATAGATAAGTATTGGATTTTATATTCCTTAAGCAAATAGAATTTGTTACAACGCAACCATTTGTTATCTTGGATAATCTTAAAAGATACAAGGAAATCATTCGCGTTACATTGAGACTGATAAACAACACAGAAATTACTGATAGTTGAAATTTAAAACATATAATATCTCATAACATGTCAGTTTCGCTTCCTCCCACTACTCTGACCGGAGCGAGACGGTCATACTTTAGAAACGCACAGTCGCTAACGCCTACGATTACGTACAATTCATGGTAAGCACAAAGGACACCTAACCGGAGTCGTAGAGTATAGAGGTTAGTTGCCAAATCGCTAATCTGATTTCTCTAATCTTCTGCCAATCAGTAATTTGTCACTCACTACGTATTGTGACGCCGCGCTCGTGGTTTCGACTATCTTTAAATGCGGTACAGTAGTTCTTATTCCACTGGCATTTAGGCGTTAATGGCTTGACTATAGATAATAGGTAAGTCGTAGTTGTTTTTATTTACTGTCTATATTTAGTCGAGTTTCAATAGTTGGACGGTGCCCAGTGCGTGCCCTTTGAAAAACGGGTAAGTATTACATGGGGCGATCCATCGCGCCGATCCTATCCTGCCCTTACGTACCCTCCCTCGACTCCCTAGGGTCCCTTTCGTCGATTACACGGGTGCCACTAATCCGCATCCCGCGAAAAGGCAGCCCAATAATCGGCGACCGAATAATTGGCGACCACGATGTACATGGATTATTGGGTCGCCGATTATTGGGCTGCCTTTTCTTGGGTCGAGCAATCTCGAAGCGGGCCAATAATCGGCAGCCCAATAATCCATGTACATCGTGGTCGCCAATTATTGGGTCGCCGATTATTGGGCTGCCTTTTATCGGGTCGGACAAGCTCGGTAGCGAGCCAATAATCCGAAGCCACAGTTTTAGCAGTACAATAATCAGCAACCCAATAATCCGCAACCAAAAAAATGGACACGAATTATTGGGCTGCCGATTATTTGGCTGCTTTTTATACAGACTCCTTAGATCGAATGTTAAGGCAGGTCGGTTTAGGTACGACGACGAGCGAAGCGAGGAGGAGTGTTAGGTAGAACTGCGACCTAACAGCCAGAACCGACTTTTTTCGCATCCCGCGAAAAGGCAGCCCAATAATCGGCGCCCCAATAATTGGCGACCACGATGTACATGGATTATTGGGTCGCCGATTATTGGGTTGCCTTTTCTTGGGTCGAGCAATCTCGAAGCAGGCCAATAATCGGCAGCCCAATAATCCATGTACATCGTGGTCGCCAATTATTGGGTCGCCGATTATTGGGCTGCCTTTTATCGGGTCGGACAAGCTCGGTAGCGGGCCAATAATCCGAAGCCACAGTTTTAGCAGTACAATAATCAGCAACCCAATAATCCGCAACCAAAAAAATGGACACGAATTATTGGGCTGCCGATTATTTGGCTGCCTTTTATACGGACTCGATTACACAAGGCGACGCGACTAACTAGCGCCGACAAATCGCGCCATTCGCGCCGTATAATAGTTACTAGCATTATTACTAGAATCGATCTGTAAACAAATCAGTTACAAACGATCACTTCACAGAAACCTCAGTTGTACGCGTTACGTTATCGGGAAGATAGTAAATGTCAGAGGCCTTCTTTTATCTCCATGTTGATACGATTGCTTGCTCCAATGTGTTGGGTTGTTCCCGTGTACTTTTTTTTAGTGCGGTTCTTCACATTTGACTATAAGTACTATAACTACTTACTTACTTACATAATAACAAGTACATAAGAAATTTAAATAAAAGTTGTGTATCCAAGTCGATGTAAAACCGTTATTTATTATAGACAATGCACTATACATTGAAGATATTTCTTATAATATATGTACGTAGATAACAATAGCAGTAAATTACAAAATCCAAATGTTTGTAGTATATATTAGGAACCTAATGAATACACTGGGTACTTTAGTTCCTAAGCATTAATGTTTCCATACAAAGGTTCTTGACTTATTTCAATAGTCAATAGTCATTTATTCTATAGACATACAATATGCACTAGAACAAGTCTTAAAAGTAAAGCAATATTTACAAGCACAGATTTAATCTATGTTCTTACTAACTAGGTATAATACATTAAATTATTCTCAATGCACGAGAGTAGAACAATCTTTGCCGCCGAGTGTAATACAATACTTTTCCCCTCATTGTCGCGAGGAAAATAAAGACTACATACATATATCTACAAATCTTATTCACATGTAAGTTATTTATCTTGAAGAAACCATTCAATATTCAATTTCATAATTTGTCATAGAGTACACATCTGGCACTTAGATATTACCAACAACTTACCAAGTGCGGGATAAGACTTGACCAATTTAAGGTGTGACCTCCGATTGCGCATATTTACTATGGGCATATAGGATTCACTTATACTGTACGGGCGGTAAGTGATAGGAATTATAGCAAGGTCATATTACTTTCCCCACATGTGGATAAAATGCGTTTTTCCACGCTAGTTTTAAAGGACAAAACAGCGCTTTCCGAGCTAGTGAGGGGAAAATGTTTTTATTTAAGTATATTTCGCTTTTCTTAATTTATTTGTTTTTATACAGGATGAAATAAAAAGACCCGTTTAAATTCTACGTAGTGAATGTATAAGTCATACTGAACAATTCTTAAGGATGACTCACACTACACTAGAACGGGACGGGAAAATCTGTCAATTTCTATAGAAATAATCACGTGATAATACAGGCAAAGCCTAGTGCGGAGACCCCTATAAAAATATTTTATTTATTTTTGAGAAATAAAGTTACTTGTATTTGTATATTTAAGTCGTGAATGCCAGACTAAAAGTACTTATTTAATCATTTTTAACACACTGCAAAAAAATCTCTGTAGAGGAATTACATCGATCAATATCAATTTAATTGCAGCAGACACTCATCATCAACGTAATTATACCCAGACGTGGTTAAAAAGATCTGTGCGATTAGGTACCTACCTATGTGTGAACATTGTCTTCACTAGAATATAAAGAATCCTTGAATAAGTATTAAGTAGTATGAGATTCGCGGTCTGCATGAGAAATTTTGATATTATAAGGTTGGTAATGTACGAAACGAAATATAATGTTCTCTACAATATTACGAATAAAGAATTAAATGTTGTCATCTTTATTGCATAGCTCAATATATTTTAAAGGCTTAATGCCATCACGTTAGAGAAACAAAAAATAGCATAAAGGCAATCCTTCGTATACCGGTAATTCGCGGGCTATCATGTACTTTGATCCACAATAAGTACCTCCTTCCCTCACCCTCCCTACATTAGAGCCCGCGAATTACGGGACATCGTAACGAAGCGTTACAATATTTCAACTGAGACGCAGAAGTAAAGTAGTAGGAGGCTACATTTTGTGACAAAGGCGTTAAATATCCCTGGTTTCTATGGACTAAGTATATATACTTAAACAGCATTACCATGCCTAACGCCATGCCTAATGGTGCTCCCTTATTGACTGTTATATAACCTTATATCAAGGTGTGACAAGGATAGTGTTACGTGACATTATAATGCTAGATGAAGAGTTGTAATGTTATACAATACAATACAATACAATAACTCTTTATTGCACCTCAAAACAACAAAAATAACACAAACTGGTATAGATTACACATGAAAAAGAGGCAAACAACAGGCGGTCTTATCGCTAAATAGCGATAAGACCGCTATTTAGCTATGTTATATAACATTGGTTTGGTTATGTTATATAACATTTATAAATAACAGCCAGTGTGGGAGCACCATAACTTCTTGATATTTGCCGAAAGTTTGAAAAAAGAAAACCCACAACACAATCAAAAAGATCGAAGAGTCGGACACTTATTTTTAATAACTCTTGAACTTGCCTCCAACATTTCAAAAAAGAAAAAACTTGAATCTGTGCAGTTACTGGACTGCCATAATGTCACCGACGCACGCGCCACTCCGGTCGATGGACCCTCGTCTAAACAAAATTCACTCTTAATCATTTAATATATCAAAAACTACTATAACTTGACATAGAGGTTCATGTCACTACCAGCTAATATTAGATCACATATACACTGGTCTTGGATGAACGAAGTCAAGGTGAATAGAAACCTGGTCTTAGAATAACCCACGCAGACGAGCAGGAGACACCTGCCCTATTATATTTAGGTACGATTTGTGTCACACATATACTCGTAACTCTTAACGTTTACGTGTTTTACGATTATTTTATTAGCTTGAACGATGTCCACACGCTTATAGTGATATTTATTTGATATTAATTAATGCCTTTGAAATGTTTATTTAGGTTAGTTATTTATATAAGCATTTTTTACACTAATATGAATATAATTTAAACTTTCGTGAGTCATACTGCGGTTAACACTGACGTATTTTTACCAAATAGGCGTGACATGTTGTTGACAGACAGAGTGGTGTTGTCACCTTCGCGGCTCGGGCATCACTCACTCCGACGATGACTGCCCGATGCAGTCGAAACATGTCACGCCTATTGTGATAAAAATACGTGAGTGTTAACCGTTGCAATTTAATACTAATATGAATAGTCCGTCGTACAGTCAGCCACACAGCTAACAATACACCCGAAGTGCCAAAAATATGTATACACGACCTTAATGCTCAGACAATAAAGTCCTGTATACATATTTTTGGCACTTTGGGTGTATTGTTAGCTGTGTGGCTGACTGTACCTACCCGTGGTCTAGTGTTTCATTGGCGCCCAGGGGATCTCCTTGTATCGACCTCAGAGAAGAGGACTTGAGTCTCTTATCCTATATCCTATGTAAGTATAATAGGCAAAGGTACGCTACCTATTTCCTATAAAAAGCGATGGTCTCAAACATAGGTAGCTTAAATGAAAGCTAGGAACTGGTCGTACTTCTTAAAGAGCTGCATGATCGAGGAATGGCCCAATTTGGCTAATCGTTGAAGGGTTGTAGATATTTTACTGAATTATTTCAAACACTGCAAACTAGGTTTTATATACAATACCTAACTACTCTTTCCGATAAAGTTATCTCACTCTACACTATACTCGTAGTATGTTATGTGTACAATTACACTTTGCGTCGGATACCTACAGTATTTAGGTTATACTAATTGAGCCTCGTCACTCGACTATAATCAATTTGAGTTAAAGCGACACACCATTACGTCAAGCGATTATTAATGAAAAATAATTTCGGGTAAACTCATAAAATATGGCATTGATTTTATGAAACAAACCGTTATCTTTTGGTACGATTGGTCTATAAACGGTACGTGTGGCTTCAGGGTTCGAGGTTTGGAAGCCGGGGCCAGATGCCGCTGAAGCGCCCGCAGACGGTACGGCACAGGTGCAAGCTCTCGAATAGCGTGCTTTCCGACGCTGTGATTGGCTAGTTTGAACACTAGGCTACAGTGACGTACCTCAAGTAGTTAGGATGTATCTTGACAGTCTGCATGCTGATCGCAGCGGTTACCGGCCGGGGCCAGATGCCGCCGAATCGCCCGCAGACGGTACGGCACAGGTCCAAGCTCTCGAACAGCGTGCTTTCTGATGCTGTTATGGGCTTTTCTGAACGCTGGCAGCCTTCTTCTGGTACGCATTTGTAGCCCCATGCTGGTCTGAGAACAAAGAATAGTTTATAATTAGTGAAATAAGACTTACTACTTAGATAAATAAACGTGGCTGATGAGGTTTGGTTAACCATGGTTGGCTACATATTTTTGATAGTGGCTAGACTTAAGAAGCAGTGATCAAATTGTATGTGCCTCTAGAACAGAACGTTTCTATATAAACATTAGACGCCCTAGAACCAAAATATGCAATCAGAGAACTACTCTAAAAGACTAGCGATAATCTGGTCAAGGTGGAAGGAAATCGTTGGAGAGGGGAAAGCATGACTATCAATTATTGAGATCCTTTTGGACAAAGACGTATTTGGTAGGTTTGGTAGATAGGATACCTAATGATTAAAGTTGAGTTCTGTTAAGTATATACGTTAACCTTAAAGCCAGTATTTTTAAGAAAGCTATCTTGAGATTTAGAAATCTTTGCTGTGTCGTCGTGATTAACAGTAGGTACCTGCGACAGACAAGGAAGATAGCAGTTTGAAATATTTTGCAATCATACGTTTTGCTCCTCTCTTTCAGGTTCAAACTGACCCATCAAACCAGCACGAATCCGTGACTACAGAAACCCCTTAAGGGGTTTGCACAATGCGTTTCTGGCACCGTTTCGCCGACAAAGAGGCTAATAATGGCACTAATTTTAGTATCGAGCACGACCAATGGTCGATACCATGGGTTTGAAACGGTTTAAAATAGCCTAAACTGCATATCAATTGTAGGTAAGAATTGTATTTTATTTTGATGCGCCATACGGTCATAAACGGTGATCGTAAATTTGCAGCAATTTCGGTGCAGCATAGTAGAAATAAAGGAATTACTACAAGTGTTTTCCAGGGAGATGATAAATTGAGGTTAATATTACCTGCTAACTCTAGCTTCTAGCTTAGCTATCCCAGCTGGAATAGGGCATTCAGATGCTTTTAACGCAACAATGCTGCATAAAAATTCCAGAATGTACTTAAGCTCATTAAAAGCTTAAGGTCATAAAAAGTTAAACAAACATAACAATTCGTACATGACGAATGACATTTTATTGATAAACTCGACTTAGGTTTGACTTGATGGCTGGTATTGTAATGTGTAGGTGTAGTAGAAATTAGTACGATATGATACGATAAGATAAATTACTTCATAACATTTTTTTCATTCGTGTAGGAAACATAAAATGATATAAATGAATCAAAAAGCTAATTCAGAATCACAATTTTATAAACAACATGCATAACTTAAGCTAAAATAATAATACAAGTAACAAAATATCAATCACAGTCTTATTAATTAACGGCCTCCTAGCCTAGTTGGTAGTGACCCTGCCTACGAAGCAGGAGGTCCCGGGTTCGAATCCTGGTCAGGGCATTTATTTGTGTATTTATCATGAATATTTGCTCTTGAGTTATGGATGTTTTCTATGTATTTAAGTATTTATATGTATCTGTCTATTATATATATCGTCGCAGTACCCATAACACAAGCCTTATTGGAGCTTACCGTGGGACTAGGTCGATTTGTGTAAGATTGTCCCATAATATTTATTTATAAAAAGTCCCTTAGCCGACATTAAAAACTGTCCTCTCTTTGTATGGATTTAAGCTCAATAAGGAGGTAGTTATATAATTTCATTGCTTAATATCGCACACTAGGTATGTTGAGCAACTTTTAATTTATGGATGACTCACACCTATCCGATCCGGAACGATCTGTCACTTTACGTATATAGAAAACGTCACGTGACATCCGAGGGCTCCGAGCGATTATAGAAATCTATAGAAACTGACAGATCGCCCCGGGTCAGATCGGATCGGATCGATTGGTGTGTCATCCTTTTAAGACTGTCAGAAATACCTACAATAACGCATAAAATTGACTTACTCAGGGCCTTCCAAATTGATGGTGTTTTCGCTGCATCTGACTAGTTGTACAAGCAGCACTGTTAGCACCCAGTGATTCGGCACCATCTGTAAAATCGACAGCATATGAATAAACACATGAGATACTAAAACTACATTAAAAATATTAAAAATGTATATTCTAGGTATCCCAAATCTGATTTCTCTTCTCCACTCCTGCGAGTTGGGGGAGGGTGTCCTTAAAGACTGGGATGCAATTCAAGCTACTAATATAACAGAACGCAGAAGGCGATATTCAATCATATCCTCCACGTTTGACGAATAAGGAAATGATAAATCCGCAAATATTCGCATACGTACATATGACAGATTTGGTACAATTAATCGCACTTCTGGCTACATCAGTGAGGAATGACACAGCCCTGGGGTCAGCGGATAAAAAAATATTAATTAATCTCTCTTCTCTTCTTCCTAGCGTTTTCCCGCGCTTATGCCTCAGCTGACGGGAACAGCTTTGGCAACTTATCCCAAGATTTGACGTAGGCGCTAGTTTTACAAAAGCGACTGCTATCTGACCTTCCAATAAAAAAATCATGATTCATTACTTTCATTATCCTCAAAATATGGTACCTGAGTAACGTGTAGATTGAAACTGTGCATTAAAACTTTCTTGAGTACTTAAAGGATGATTCACACCAAACCGATCCAATCCAATCCAATCCGAGACGATCTGTCAGTTGCTGTAGAAAACTTCACGTGACCTCCGAGGGCTCCGAGCTGTCACGTGATTCTTTCTATAGATACTGACAGATCGTCCCGGATCGGATTAGTGTGAGTCATCCTTTATAGTAACATTAAAATAATGTTACACTTATTTTATTTTACATTAAAGTAATTTACAACTTCGAATTTTTTGTAATATTTGTTGATTATTTTAACTAATGAACACGGGTTCTTATCAAGGTTTATTGCAACGCGATTTTAAGAAATGCAACCGCCGTGTTCACGAGAAAACTGAAATTTGTTGAATATGTCTAAAACAAAGGACTACGATTTTACGGTATAACTATAGAAATATTATATAATATGTATATTTAAAGTTTTCTAAAACTAGACGTGCTCAGTACCAATTCAAGTTGGCTATGCGCTTAGGTAGTGTTTGAAAATGGGCATCTAGGCTCTTCGAAACATGTCACGATATATATTAGTTACGTACTTATGTATGTATACGTACTATAATAGAAATAAATACATCTCATTAAAATTCACACAATGGATACATTTTTAAGAGTCTAAAGACCGGCGTCGCCACATTATTATGGGAAATTAGTTGGTCTACCACACAAAAACAATTTAGAGGTGGATGATAAAGTTGGAATAATGCAGTAATTTCAGGTTTAACCGGCTTCGCTTTATCAAGTCTTACCTAATAAAGCATGAATATACTTAATTAAATGATAATCTAGGAATAACGTAATGTAATAACGAACCTCCTTTTTTACATTACACAACTATCATCAATATATAAAACTACGCAACCCAAAAGAAGCTCCAAAACTAACTCGAACATTTATGTATAAGTATCTACGTTTGATAATTAGGTTTTTATACAGTAACTTTCCTTATATGTGGTGAGAAAAACAGTATGTACCTACTACTTATTCTTACTTTCATCTTGTGGGCAATAGACAATAGTTAACAGCATGACAGCATGTAGTAATGAAAATTATTTTAATCTTACTGCTCAATAGAAAAGCAGTACTCTTTACGTGGATAAGGGTGAACAAAGACGGAACCGGACGGGGCGGAACGGAACCGGACGGGGCGAGACGGGACGATCTGTCAATATCTATAGAAATAATCAAGTCCGAGCTCGGAGCCCTCGGAGGTCACATGACGTTTTCTATAGAAACTGACAGACCGGCCCGGGCCGGTCACATCACATCCCGGCCCGTTCTAGCGAGTCATCCTGTATAGCCCTTAACTTTTGGAAGTCTACAGGAAATACGTGTAACGTCGTTTTGTGTTTGACAAATTTATCAGAGGCAGAGGCGCTGCGTCACAATAGTGAAAATTATCTAAACGGTACCATACAACCGTTTTGTTGTATTGTATCCCAATTGTATTTTAAACGTAATAGGCAAACTCACATCACAACTAAACGCAGGTTTCCGTTTACTTCGTTTATGTATAAATGACATAGGCAAAATGAGTATGACCTAATGACGTAACTCGTACAATGACGCACCGTCACACCTTCGCGATTCGATTCGGTTCCACCCCCGTAAATCCTGTTTAACTGAGATGTCAAAGTAGGTACAGTAGGGATTTAATTTCTGTGCCACAACACAAAGTTGTCACTGTGACTATCAATATCATGCAACGCGCAGCGAGTTAGAGTTTGACTATGCTAAGTTTCCTAGATATTGATTGTATATGCAGCTCCGACAGTTGGTGCGCTCCCCGAAGGATAAGGAGCCATTGAGTACCCCAGGGGTTTACATGATCCCATGCTCCTGTGGGAAGAACTACATAGGGGAGACTGGCCGCAACATTTCCACAAGGATTTCTGAGCATATACGCAGTATGAAAAATCGGGATACTCGGGGTTCTGCCGTAACGGATCATTCGATGGATTCGGGTGCGCACTATATTAGATTCGATAAGGTAACCGTGCTGGCGAAGGAAAAGTTTTTCATTCCGCGGAAAATACGGGAGGCTATCGAGATCAGTCGTCAGTGTCGTCACCCAAATTTCAATCGCGATGGTGGGTGGTCAGTACCCCCTGCTTGGAAAACGGTTTTGTGTGCTGCGCCGGTGCTTAGTGTGGACGATACCTTAGAGTGTGACGTAGTAAGTGTCGTGTGCAATAGTGCAGTTGAGAATAGAGGTGAAAGAGACGGTAGTATCTCGCCTATACCGGTGCCGCATGCGCCTGCGCCGACCGCGCCCCCCGCGCCGGTCTGCCGGCGTGCTCAACGGGCTGTCGCGGCAGTGTGCGCAGAGCAATCGCGGCAAGCGCTTCTCACTCATGATTATGGGGCGCGGACCGTCCCGAAACATGTCGAGCTATTTTCGACTTTATAGACGTGAGTAACCCGGTCTAAGTATATTAATATTGATTGTACAGACATTGAAAGTGTTTATTAAACCTCATTATGTCATAGAAGTTTGACGATTAAAATAACACTTTAAAGTTTGACAGTTAATTTACTTGGGAGGATAATGTAACACCTTGGGTGTTTATCCATTACCATACAGATTACCTATTTTAGAAATAATAACCTTATTCACGATCGACAAAGTGGCGGTACCTTTTACTAAAAATAAACACATTCAAAAATGTCTGGCATAATCACTTGTCAACATTTTTGCGTACAATTAGTTGTACATGCTTGTACAATCTATTATAAACTTTAATTGCGTAACTAAGAGTTCAACATTCACAATCAATACACCCGCTTATTCATACTATCGTCTTAGGTGGTGCCTATCTTTACTAATATGGCAACGAACACATCTTCACACCGTGTGTGCTTACCATCAGTTGCACGTAACCGTATTTGATATCGACTAGCGACTGCGGCATTCGAAAGTATGCCCGTCTCGCTCCTACCTCTCCCTTATTGGCTTATCTTATTACCTACTTATAAGTACTATGTAGTTGTCCTCAACGTGAAAAAGGTAACCGTGCGTGTGACACTTGCATTGCAACGCTTTCCTTTCATGCGGTCACGGCAATTATACAGTAATTGAGAACATAATGCGTGCCGTGCCCGTGTCATGTAGTGTGTTTATAGCGTGCTAAACGCGACCGGACCTTGTGTTGTCGTCGCTTCCGAGGAACGATCGTTGGGTTTTGAAAACCAATGTAGCTGTGACTATTGCGCTATACGTATATTATCTTCCTATATACTTACTAGTGGATCTGTGAGCAGTAGACCTCGCAAGATGGTACTGGTATTGACATAAAAGTCAAGCGCCTTTGGTCGCTTAGAATCTTAGTACCAATTCCCACCATTTTAAAAATTTTGAAAAAGCATTTTTACAAGCATTCACGCTTCGCTCACTCAGTCAATTAGTAAAAAATATGACGTACAATTGTACAAGGACTATTTAGTATTTACCCATCCTACTTTACATTGCAAATTTTTTTTTTGTGAATTTAAAATCACATGAAAACTAAGTGTACATTATAATGAACATTGGACCTTAAAATATTTACGTAATGCTTGTTTGAGAAACTTTAAACGTGTTTGAAATATTCTAACGGGTTTTCATGTTATAATAATGCTATTATTGGCTTTCAAACAATAACATTATTATTGTGCTGTTATGCGTGCTATGGTAGGTTCACTTGTTCTCGCTATGTGATCGGAATGTCCGCCCGGAACCCCGCAATTGTGACAGTGGGGCGCTGCGTTGACGGAACCTCCGCGCTTCCTCACGCGATCCCGTGTGAATGATAGTTCGTCTGTTTAATGAATTATGCAAAGGGAAGTAATCTTTTTGGTGACTAACATGACAGATATTTTTAGAATATAGGTCTGTACGCCGCAATGAATGACAGTTTGGAGTTGGCTCTACTTATATGAACTTCTAAGGGAAGTTTCAACTTTCTTGATGGATATGACAAAACATTTTTTGGTATAGGTTGACTTACTTGACAGTATTAGATTGAGAGACAAAGGGATACTTTGAGGAGTTTCAGGACAGATGCTAGTTTTCTAAGGTGCATTACCGTATGTAAATTAGAGGCGCTGGAACGCATGCTAATGTATATAGAATACTTAGGTGCGGAAGGTACAAATATCTAATACAGTTAAGTAATAATAATTAAAACTCGCATAGTAGATTTCGCACCTAATATAGGTCGGTATAGGTCTCCAGCATGTTAATCTACTAAAGAAAGTTCATGATTACCAAGATCGAAATACTTCCTAGCGCCGTATGCGCCATCCAGGGTTACTTACAGAGCGGCGAGTTAAGCGTTTAAAAAGTATGTAATACCAGGCAACTCCAAGTTTGTTGGATACCTTTTGATGGTGCCAGCGGCCCTTAGGTAGTTGCTTGTCTAGTTTAACGTAATTGTATTTGTTTCTTGTAATAAACGAAATTTACTATTAATTAATTATCAAAAACAGTTTAGTCGCTTACTGTCATTATTTGAAAAGTTAATACCGTTTCTATACGGGATCTAAGTACTCTGACCCCCAAACAATCCATCCTAAATAATAAATAAATAAAATAAAAAACATTTATTTCGGACCACACACAAATCCATATTGAGTTAGTAGTTATTATTATTATGCAGTAGGAATAGTTTCCTCCTATTCGACCCGTTCATACCGGAAAACATTACCCATATTACGATGATGTAAGTACCTGCCCACGCGCAGGTCAAGACCACCTCTAAATGCGATGACCCGTGGCGTTAAGAAAGTTGATACAATCGCATGAGGGCGATGAACTTTTAATGGATTTTAATTGATTTATGATTTCGGTAAAACATTTTTATGTTCAATTAAATGTAGGTACATTGAAATTAATGTGTTTCAATTCGTTATTAAAATAAATTGTATTTTTGTGGGCGTTCATTTGAAGTTGTAGGTATTCATAAATTATGAACTTATGAATTAATGAACATAAAAAAAAATTACTGTAAACGACTCTAATCAATCAATGTTAGAATCGAACCGATAACCTCTGAATTGCCGTCCAAACGTGCTATTTGGTAATGTAATTAATTATTTAAGTATAAGACTAGGTAAGTTACACTTTCTGTGAGTATATATTTTAAACGCCTTCTAGCCTAGTCTGTAGTGACTCTGCCTACGAAGCAGGAGGTCCCGGATTCGGATCCTGGTCAGGGCATTTATTCGTGTGTTTATCACAAATATTTAGTTATGGATGCCTTATTGAACTTACTGTGGGACTAGCTCAATTTGTGTAAGATTGTCCTATAAAATGTATTTATTATTATTTATTAATTTTTAAAATAAATGATTTTTACTACATTATTTTCTATTTTCCCGTCAACTTGAATATTCATAACGTAATGTGCGCCATTGTTGTCACAGGTGCTGTGCTACCTATACCGAACGTAACACTTAAACTGAGGTGGTTGGGAAGAAATAAGAAAGTTTCAATGGGGCTAGATAAAGGCTGGATCGTTTTAGACTGATTTACGACCTACGTTAAGTAGTACAATGATATACTGGCAGTATATTTAGTACCTACCAAAGCTATAAATAAGTCTACCATTTAACTGCATGAGGCGTCTCGTCTGGCTAAATTACATTAGAGTTGACAATGGGACTACCACCCTACATACACAGATGGATTGATGGCTTCTGTCAGTATTCCACTTCCCTTCTTCACCGTACCCGCGCTCATTCCTACGGAGACGCCTCAGTTAAATGGTCAACCTAAATATAAACTAGATTTTTTTGTAGCAAACGGTAATGTAAGTGGGTTCAACAACAAGTTGAGTTCAAGAACCGAACTATCGACATAACATGTACTAATTTGGAAACGTAGACATTGTTAAGTAAAAGGCTTTGCATAGCTAATCTTCCACAAAGCGGAAACGGACTTAAGCATATTTAAAACGGGACAGCTACTTAAGTATGTAATTCATGACGATAGTGAATACATTACTCGGGCCTAAACATAGAGCCCTGAATTTTTATATAGAAACACTAGCTTTAACCCGCGGCTTCGCCCGCGAACTAAACGTAATTTTCAACCGGCATACAAAAAAGGAGGTTTTTTTATTCATTTCACGTGCGCTAAGTTGGATATGAAAGTCATTGTTGGATTTGATAATCGTTGTTGTTTTAGAAATCAGCGACCCGATAACGACACCCATATCAAATAAAATAGTTGTAACTGTTCTTGTTTCCCCTTTACAAACTCTGGACTATCATTTTACCCCTACTTTGAAAAATCCTATCTTTGTGCACCCCTTCACTTAATTTATTATTAACTATAATGACTATACATCTCTTGCCATATTAACTAGTACATTTATTTTAATATTGTTTACCCAGGTGTTGGCTGTTGTATTATCAGTACCTATTTGGATTATACTTTTGCTTCTCACTATATATTGTAAATGTTTGTACATGCAAATGCTTTATTGTAATGCTTATTGACTTGTAAAAGTGCCATTGAGGCCTTCTTGCAGAATACATTTTTGAATTTTGAAATTTGAATAACGAACTGTAAAAAATTAGTTTTAATAAGTAAACAATTTTATTTATTTATTTATCCTTAATTATGACAAAGGTCGTTAGTTCGATCTGGCTTGTTATTTAAGAGGTAATGCTTATTTTGAGCCTAGTGAAGTACAGTACCTACAACCTTTATCTTTCTTTTACCTATTTTGTATTTCTAACAATTCGTTTTCAATTTTCTATTCCTACGAGCGCTCAAGATTCGAGTTTTTTCGGTATTCGGTAATTCGCACATGAGTGTCCTTGGTGCGTACCATGAGTTGTTTTCGATTGCGACTGCGGCATTCGAAACTATGTCCGTCTCGCTCCTAACACTACTCTCGCTACGGACATACTGTCGAATGCCGCAGTCGCAATCGAATGCAACTCATGGTAAGCACACTTACCACGAGTTGTACGTGGCCGTATTCGATAGCGACTGCGGCGGTCGGGGATATGTCCGTCTCGCTCCTGCCAGAGTAGTGGTAGGAGCGAGACGGACATATTTTCGACCGCTGCAGTCGCTATCGAATACTGTTGCGTTGCAACTCATGGTAAGCACATAGGTAAGTAAACAAAACTTTGCTCCCTGGCACAGCTATTACCTAATTATTTTGTAGTCAGATACCTACTAAATGACTGACACGTTTTTTACAGTAGCTGCTCGTTGTTATCAAACAGGAAAACCTAATCATTACGCGTTCGTTCTGTATTTATAACAGTATATTTAAATGGCTAGTTCCTCATTCGTTCGAATGAGCTGCCTTAACTTTTGGGATTTTATTGACCAGTTGGGGTAAATATAACTTTTCTCAATGAGTTAACTTGGTTTACCTAACCAACCATTACAATGCCGACCTATTTTGCTATACTGATAGCAGAATAATGGCCACTTTGCTTTACTCGGTTTTGCATCGTCGAATTTAAACGACTTCCGATTTAGACCTTGCCGCTGTTGCCGTGTTGCACCTCGTATGCATTCAGCTTAATATTGCAATGCTGCATCCTACTTGGAATTATTTTAATTGGAATCTAAATAATATAAATTAGTAAATGGGTCGGTTGGGTAACTATAGACAGTCAGTATTTGTTATGAACCTATGAAGCTATTGCCTATTAGGAAGATCGACCTAAAGATGTGTAGTTTCAGGTTAAAAGAAATGTGAGTTGGGCTTGCAATCTGGATATCCGAGTATTCGTTTTATTCGAATATCCGTTAAATTTACTATACGGATTAACACTTAGTTTATATCCGGATAGTACGAATAATCCGTATAGTGCACTTTAGTATCTATGGAATTATGTCCCTTTTTTAAGTTTTAGAAAAGTGTTCATAGATAAAATGTAGATGACGTTAACGTTAGAAAATCTATTCATTTGAATACATTTTATTCGTTATATTTACGGATATTCTACATATATTAGGCTACAATCGTGGTGGATGTGGAGATTGACTCCAGATACCCTCTTGTCGCTTCTCCCGTATAAAAATAACTTGGGGTATATTCGTCCAGGACATCAGGGACAGGGAGCTAGCCTCGGACCGACAAAGATGGAGACAACTGCATCAAGCTACACCGACAAGAGCTTAGCTCTTAAGAGTTAAGATATTCGTATTCGCGTGGCATGATATGTCACTCCATGTTCGTGTCAAACCCGCCGCTTTAGTTGTGTTCGAGTGTTGGAACTATTAAAGTTAAGCGAAAATGCAGACCGAATGGGTGAAGAATCTAGGTGAGGGACCAAAATATGCAATACGATTAAATAAATACATCGGGATGATGCTTTTTAGTGTCATTTAAGGAAAAATATATCAGTACACAGCCTTCTGATAGCGAAACCACTACCACTAACGACTTGATTTGGAAACCCAAATCAATATAGACATGGTTCTTATTGATAGTGGAGAAAAAGAGGCGATAATCTGCATTACAATTCATAATGGTTCATGTAACTCACGGAATAATCCAAATTAAGAATATTTTGCTTTTTAGCGAAAGAAATTGTTGGTATTAAGTTTGATTACATTACAGTCATTTCAATGCTAAAGGAGTTTTATTAAACAAAAATTAATATTTGATTTTTATTCGTTTTACTCGAATATCCGGATAGTAAAATAATAAATAGTCGTATTATCCGGATAGCAAAAGAGGACGGATATTGCAAGCCCTAACTGTGAGCCGTCTTCATATTGGAAATTGAAGAGTATTGTCCCAGCCTATTAGTTACCCCGCAGAGAGCGTTGACCCGCTTTACCCCAATTTGCGGTACTTACCTAATATGTAAATGTATGCTATATTATAAAATTATTTCATAATTTTAGGCTATAAATCAAGGTTATACGGTTATAAGTGAAATTTTGTATTCATAGCCTAACATAACGGTCGAGGGTCAGCGTCTGCGTTCGTTAGCGACAGCAAACTTTACGCGTTTATCAAATTATCAATATATCACACGAGAGTGATACGGAAATATAATGGTAAGTATAACAAACGATGAAATTACTTGTTGCATAGGTATATTCCTAAGACTTGTAAAATTTATTCGGTAAAAAGGTACATACAAAGACTTAAAAAAACTAAAAATAGATAGGTACTTACCTACATCAGCAGTTGCAATCTGACTAAGTAGGTAACTGTCATTAAACTTCGATAGATATACTTTACTAAAGGATCTCTCCAGAAATTTTCCCACGGCTAAGCTAGATTTAACCATTTTTTTATAATTTTACACTTCATTTATCTATACCTACTTACTAATAATCCCATAGCTTTATAAAAAAAAATGCTAATGAATGATAGACTGATAGTACACACATCATTCTCACAATAACTAAGCATATTCAGTAGGTACGTAGCATATTCAGTAGGTAGGCACCTACGTAAATAAAACATCGATGCAAAAATATTTTTTGAAATAAGGAAAAAAAAATTAACAGAACTAGCCGAACCTGTTCAGTGCAGTGATCACATCCAATTTACGAGAAGAAAGCACAATATTAGGTATAATGAAACCACTACATAAAATAATATTACTTTTTAATTAAAATACCGTAAACCTACTTACGGCGATGGTAAAAGAACCGGATACTCGAACGAATGAAAGTGGTACTAATACTTAAATCGTGGTCAACTTAACATGATTGATATCCACTTACTGCACTGTCACTTTCAATACACTCGGTTAACTCGCACTCCGTAACAGCTCACGTTAAAAACAAAGTATTATTTACAAACGATTGTTTAAAAACATCGAGTTACAATTTTTTGTTTACAAACTTACTGTAAGTATTTATTGTTCCCGCCAGTAAACTTTTATTTCATCTTTCGAAGGCGATTCGTCGCGGGAACGAAACCGGACTGCCGCGGATTTTGTTTATTTTTTTCTTTTCTTTCTGAGCGCGAAGGATGTGCTCGCGGCGCGGTGGTTGCCAGTGTTGTGGCTTGTGCTTGATAAACGGATTATTTAAGTGATTTTATTATTGTTTGGCGAACTCCGCGGAGTCATTATCGGTATTTTGATAAAGGCGCGCGCGCGAACGTTGAGCACGGACCGTTCTGATTGGCCAACTGAACTGCTAGCGCCCTAACAAAGCTATTTGGCGGGAGATCCGTCTACGTTTTTACTACGCTGCCATCGCGTCTACATTCACGAAACCACCAACTTTAGATACATTAAACAACAATGTGATACATTTTCGATACTATTACTTGAATTTTATTTAATGGCAGCGTCTTAAATCATTTACTTAATATTAAAAAGTTTCAGTCCTAGTGGAATGAAATTGCGTACGTAAATATAGATGTACCTACATGTAATTTTCTTCGGCAGCGACATATTGTCACGAGACAAAGGAAGGCGTAACTAATTGACCCCGTTAGACACTATCTTAAACAACATGAGCACGCGTTTAGAAGGTAGTTTTATTTTTTAACAGTTTATAAATTGGTATATATTTTTTTTAATTTAGGACTTTATATGCATATGTACAAAGAGGTCGATACTAGAGACGCCCATACCATACTTCGACCGCGCGGTGAGGACTACCGTATTTTTGCTCACCAGGCGGCGCCACTCATGCGTGAGTCCTTATCAACCGCCATAGTAGATGCTAACGGAAAATCATAAGAATTAAACACATTTTTAATATTTTTTATTATAAGTACTTAAGGCTTGTACTTATTTCTATATTAAAAACTTCTGACTGTTTTCTTTTGCCACGTGTATTATTTATTAGTTAATTTTTAGTATTTTCTAGTTTGATAACAATAATATTTTTGACAAATAGATTTTTTTGTTTGAACTAACCTCTAAATTTACAGTATTTTACGACCGTGTTATTTTACACTTTCAATTTTAAGCTTTTTATAGCCAAAATAATAGTTTGTTAGTATTTAATATATTTCTATGTAATAATTCCTCTAAAACTGCATATATTTCCAAATAACTAACTACTACTAACTACTACTACTAACTAACTAACTTTTGAATAAACTAATGAGAAATGTACTGAAAATTACATATAAGTTACCTCTTTTCATAGGACCCACGTTCCACTAGCGCCCCTAGCGGCGAATTCACTCGCTCTAGTCCTCATGGTCGCCATGGCAACGGAGAACAAACAAACTTTAAAATCTTGCTATGTGAACTTTTTCCCTCTGAAGGCGTCTCTATCTACTTCTATCTTGGTGCATACATAGCTGACGCTAAAAACCAAATACGATGTCAAAATAAGAAGTATTAGGGTGCTTCTTCCCTCTAATAAAATGTAAGTATCAGATAAGTACCTATTACGGTACTGTACAGTAATATGTACAGTCGGTGCCCTCACATAAGTATCCACGCGCGCTACGCGGTTGCATATGCGGGGTGGATACTTATGTGAGGGCACCGACTGTACCTACCTACTGCATATTTTATATAGTCAGACAGGTTATAATTCGTTGAAATGCTTGTTTAAACTATAATTTTACTACTTCTTGTATTCTGTTATATAAAAAATTCTAATATATATATACCTAGTTACTTATGTAATTAAATTAGGAATAGGTGTTTTTAGCCCTAACTATAGTATTATACAAACAAAGGAAATGCTTTATTTGTATTGTATTGAAATATGATTTGAATTACTTGTATATGAACTTAGTGTATACTGTACCTAATGCACATCTGGTCTTGTGAGTTACCTACATGCAACTAAACACAGCAAAGTAAAAATTACCTTGTAGCACAAGCTTTACCTTTTAATATAAACCTATCTAAGAAGGTACTGTAGATACAAAACAAAAAAGTAAAAAAAATTACCAACTTCAATTCTCAATCACTATGAAAATTTTACTCAAGCCTCTATACGTTAAGTAAGCCATTCAATACCATCATCATCATCATCATTTACAGCGTATATCGCCTACTCTAAAACTCTGTGTCTAAAGTCCATATAGCCCTGATGACCTACCTCCGGTAGGAGATAGCACTGAAAGAAGAGGATCGCCTGCTACCGAGTAGGGTGTATTAGGATAATTTAGAATAGCAGAAAAGTAGGGTAATTTCGAAATGAGTCTCTGGAGATGATAAAATTATGGGTGATTTTCCTGTAATTTTCAAAATTGTTCCAATACGCCATTTGATTTTAAGTACGCCACTTGTCATCTCATCGCATCCCGTAACCTTCTATGTACTTAATTATTGAAAAATGGTTGTAGTAAGTATAGTCCTTTTCAAAAGGGTTGAAGGAAATTAATAAATTCATCTCCACTGTACTTCTAGGGAAAATAGGTACCAACACTGACTTTTTTTTAGAGTACACATTTTAAATAGACGACGAAAAGTAGACCTAATGTTGTCCGTCAACTCTTAAATCCACGGTATTCCTAATGATTATGATATCAAAAGCCAGTGATACCCAAAGAGTGCACCGAACTGGGATCAGATATTAATAGGTAACTACGCGAATAGCCCTTCCCTTCTGACGTCAATGGTATGAGAAGCCAAACTCGCCTCGTCAGACACAAATGGGACACCCTACTTTTAACTCTTTGGAAACGGCGGTGTCGTTAGTGTCAACTATACAAGTTTAAATATACCAACTATTCTTTGTTCTTTAGTTATTTGAAATAATACCTACGCCTTTAACTCTTTATTCCACAAGGCCGATGTTATAGGTATTTATATATATAAATTTCAGTGTAATACTTAACTACCTACTTATATGATAGTAGGGGTCAAATAAATAGGTCAAACCTATAATGGTGGTAGATAATAGATAATTGTAGTAAACAGAAATGGCACTAAGTTTCCATTTTGACATTACAAACTTGGGCTCAAGACGATAATTACGATTTGGATTTGAACGGTAATTTTAATAATCTACCAAGGTAAAACAATTACGAGTAAATATGGTTGTAAAAATTGGCTTGTATCTTACTACTAGGGTTGCCAACCGTAGTGTACAATTTTGCGGTACATTCGGGATCAACATGCGGGATTTGGCTATAAAATGCGGGACGCTGTCAACCGGCCCAAATATGTAAGGTGTATCGACTGTAGCGTTGAATTTTTTTTTCATTATTTAATGAAACTTAGTTTATTTCCGAAATTTTCGTGTTTTTTAAGAAATATAAAATGTCACTATTTTCGTCTGTTTTTATTGTTTCTTTCTCAATGTCATCGATGGGCCCCTTTTGTAGGTGTAAATTAGACCCAATATACGTTGATTTAGAGTTGAAGATTAGTGCGAAATTTATCATTAATTTTTTCCGAAAGAATCTGAAAAAAACGAGGCGGATGGGGAAAAAAACGGATTTTTCCAGACTTTTTCAACGCTAATCGACTGTCAACCTATTGAAAGGCCTACAAAATTACCAGGTTAACTTTCTTAAGAAGAAGAAACTTCTGCTATATAAATTCAGCCGATTTAGCTCAAGTTTTCGACATGAGTTTTTGCATTTACGTACAACAACATTTTAAATGGTTTAATTAAAAAAAAGATCATTTCAATTTGAATGAAGTACTCATTCAATATTGTAGTCAGTTTTTGAAAAATCCATCACTTTTTGTTTTATAATTTTTTGCTCAGCGAGCTTCAAACATCAACTAGCTGGTTTTTGACCTTATGCTATTGAATCTTCAGAAAACATTTATTTTTCTTGTTAAGTAAGTACCTATATGTGGTATTCTACTGAATAAATGGAACACTTTTGAACATTTTCATACAAAATTATTAAGTTAAAGAAATCTTAAGTTTGGTACATTTTGGTAGAAATACACGAACATTAGCCAAGTTTTCTGGCTAAACATTTACTTTTTTAGACATATGAAAGTTAAGCTTAAACTCTATACAAAACCGATAAATTGTGTACCTATCTTAAATTTTTTTTTTCGAAACAGCACTTTAATTCCCACTAAATTTCGCAATAAAATAAGCGGCGCGAACTCGGCGTCGCTAGTAGGTACACTAGGTACGCTTGCAGAGCTGACGGAGAGCGGATATGTCGCTCTACGCTTTGAAAATATTTACAACTAGCTGATGCCCGCGACTTCGTCCGCGGATATATTTTTTTTAGCCTATAACCTGACAAGAGATCCCGTTGACGTGCCAGTGAAGGTTGCATCCAAATCCATTCAGCCGTTTCTACGTGCTTGTATAAATAAACAGTCCGACAGACAAATACACTAAGAATTCTAAAAATCATTCAAATAAATAATGTACAGATTTTTAACCCTACTCTGCTTTATTATATGTATAGATGGAAAGATATCGAGATATTGGGTGACTGAATAGCCCTTTGTAGGTATAGTTGCGATACTTGTGATCCCTTGGTATGCCTTTTTATTAAAATAGCGTTTGGTTACTGTATCAATGTATTTCAATCATCACCGGACTTTTAACATTTGCTGCATATTACTCGTAGCATATAAAAACGTATATGCTACGAGTAATATGCAATTTTGTTTAAAACTGAACAAAACATTAGAAAAGTATTTTTGATATGAACGGTTACATTTACGAATATGCACCCATGTAGCAAAAGAAATAGGTTCTTTTTTCTTAATAAAAAAGCATTACGAGTAAGAGTTATAAGTAGTGAGCTAAATTACGTCTTCTTAGATTAAATAATCTAGAATATAATAAAAAACAGATTCACAGGCAAGCACTGACTCTGAGTCACGTTAATAAAATGTTCCTTTTTGTGCTTATTATCCAGTCTAGTCTGAAAACGGGACAATCGGCGTCCCGCGCGGCCCCTTTGCGGGACGAGTCGTCAAGACCCCAGAAACGGGACGTCCCGCGTATAGCGGGACGGTTGGCAACCCTACTTACTACTCCTCTGTATTTGAAAATTGGAAAAAAAATGTAAGTATACACATAACTTTTTCCTCATTTTTCCTAATCAGACCACGATTATTTTAGAGTACAACCTTAAACGGACCTCAAGAATGTTTGTTACTTCCCGTATAATTGATGAGGTTATGTGCATAGATATCTAGGTATCTATAACTGAAGCAGATTTTGGCAGACAACAATACAAAAACATACAGTGCATGAACGTTGTCTAAAATAAAATAGACCGACAGAAAGACAAATGGTTTCAAACAACAGTGACTTTGAAATGGGCGTCCCCTATCCCAATGACCTCGGCGATTTGAGCTTTCTTCCCCTACCGCTTCCTTTCCTCACCGGTTATACAATACCGGTTATAAGCATAAGTCGTCACCTAGGAAGAGCTGCTTGCACTAGGACGCAACCCTATAAACTACTAGTGCCATCTTATACGACTGGCCCCCGTCGCCCGCGCAGGCATCTCGAGCCGGCGTTTTCGGAAAAATGCGTGTAATAGCTTTTTTCTCGAAAAGTACAAAACCTATCCAAAAATCAGTAGATGCGTTTAAAGTAAACATAAATATAAAATTCTTGTCTTAGTTTCTTGTACTTACGACGCATAATAAGGGAGTAGATACAGATTTAAGGTAGAAAAAAGGGTTTACGGTTATTTTTTTTTCTCTTGATGTATTATGTTTTTCGACAATTTAGTGGAACCAAATGTAGACCAAATACCTAGCTACATTATATATTTTTTCAAGCGTTGTGCTTGGAGCTGAACAAAGCCTATTTATTCACTTTAAAAACAGTGAAATATGCCGGGTAGCCTAACTATTTTACTGTGTTACATTACAGGGTGTCATCACAGGCTGATTCAGGGGATGATCAGAACGAACCCAAAAGTCCGACCAGGCCCTTCACCATGCTGACAAGTGCGACAATTCCTAAAATTACTGACGCTTCAGGCATCCATAGGCTACGGAAACCGCTCAGCATCGCGCGGGCTGTGTGCTTGTTAACCACCATTTCGTTAATTTAAATAATTACGTGGTGTATCGGATATAAATATATAATTTTTTGATTAAGACTTTATGACAATGGCCAAGAAAAATAGTGTAGTGTATTAAAGATTTTTCGGCAGTTTTTTTACATGAGACGTCTTCTTCTTTTAAATAAGTAATAGCGTTTATCCGAGAGTTACATCGGATATAAAATCTGCAGGTTGTTCGTGTTCCTGATAAGCTTCACCATTAGGTATTTTAAGTTTGATAAACCTTTCGTCCTCGCCAAGGAGAGGAGAAGCGATGTATTCCCAGGATGCCACACGAAACTATTGAAATCAAAAATGTTTGTTTGTTTGTTTGTTTGTAAGCACTTTATTGTACACAAATATAGTAAAAATAAACATTTCAATAGAGTGAATGGCTTTTCGCTTAATGACTTCGTAAGTCGCGTCGTAAGTGGATATACGTGTTAATTCTTACAGGGATATTTAATTTGAAGTATTTTATTGTAGTATGCCTTTCACTCGGACTCGCGCACCGAGGGTTCCGTACTAACTTTATGTTGCAACTACACCTAAAAGTAGATATTTGACGTCAGCCACATATATTGACAGATTGGGTCAGTCGTGTTTACGGTATAAAGTGAATAGTGTGTAGTGTATGCAAGTTTGTTTTTCCTTGATATTTTTTAATGACGTTAATTTTAAAACATTTTTTTTCAACTTTAGTTCTATAACTAAAATAAATACTCAATAATAAATACAATATCAAACAATTTTGAGAAAAAAAAACTGTCGAAGTTGGATAAATTTCAACTTTTGTTCAGGAAACTTTTTTTTTATTACAATTTATTTTTAAAGAAGTTAAGGTTAGTGTTATATTTTTCCTGTTATGTTTATGATAATATTAAGGGGGTGCAAAAAACATGTTTTTAAAAAGGGGGGGTAGCATGGTTTTTTTAAACATTTTCGTTTATAATTTTTTTTTTCATTATTACAAAAATTCAAAAAATTGTTTTAGAATGTACAAATCAAGCCCTTTCAAATGATACCCCACATGACCCAGTCGGGTCGAGTCGGGAACGGTGACTCGGTCGGGTACACTGACTTACTTTCTACATAGACCAACAATATCTATCCGTCTCCGTCGTTACTTAGGAGTAAAAGAGACCCAAACATGCATAAAGCAGTCAGCTGCCAGCCCCGAGTGTCACGAGTCTTTTTGTGTATCGTGTTGACCAAAAAGCTTTTAAAGGCAAGTTGTACATGTTTTCATTGATTGAAATTTGAGTATTTAGACCTTTTCTGTTACTTTAGTGGAAAACTCCTAAACTGAATCGCGTTAAGACGTCAAGGTAAGGCAAGACCCTAGGCATAAAGTAGAGAATCGCGCAGCAAAAGCATAGAGAACAATGGTGTTGGCGTTTTCGCACCATGGTTCCACGGTGCAATAACGGGACCAGGGACCGGAACCGGTTACCATAACCCGGGTTTTTCATAAGGTTATTTTAAAGGTTGTTTTCAAAACACCTCCAATTCGGTTAACTCATGATACGGAAACCTTAATCATTCGGAAACCTTATCGGTCCAGTTAACCCCAATTAACCTCTAACCAGTAACTAACCCCAATGAATTCTGTTAGTGTTTTATTCTGTTTTGAACAGTTCAAACGAAAGTAATCTTTATACGCCCAGGAATTAGACTTAATATTGAATGACCATGGCTAGGAGTTAGGACGTTGTCGCTCGCTGTGGAACCAGGTTTGTTTTGCTCTTAGTGTGGCATCGTTTCTTTATTTCCTTACTATAACCTAACATTTTAGGCCTAACATTTTTATTATCATACATAGAAATGAAAGCGGCGTGAGCGTTTGTTTCTACTATGCTCAAGTTTATTTATTTTTCTTGTAGTTAATCAGTCAAATATAGGTAGAGTCATAAATAATCATCATACATGGGTAACTTAGCGCAATTATTCTGATATTATTTAAAAACAAAACATAACTATTAGTCTCAGATTACGAAGCGATAAAATTCAGCAAATAGTGCTATTTTGTGAGTACATCTTGTGACGGCTGTCGGTAAAGTTAAAACTTTTTAAAATCTCGACATTGTTATCCTTTGTAAAACCAACAGCTAATTACCTGCACGAAATAGTACCATAAAGAACAAGAGATATTTTATTAATAACAACAGTATTCCTTTGGCAATAAAGTTCAAATTGTTATAGCATGCACTCAACGTATAACCTTTTGAAATTAAGAACCGAGGCGTGGTCAACCAGGTGTCTGTTTATTTTTCATAATTAAAAGTTGATTTGATTATTGTAGCTTGTGTTAAATTTTGCAACTTACGTAGGTAGATATTAAAAAAAGTGGGAACAGATTTCTTATCGATTTGAGGATATTGTGCAAGCTTCAGTCGCTACGCTACCAAGTACCGGCAACGTTAGCTACACTGTATTCTATTCCCGATATTTCTTACAATCGACAACTGGCCTACTTTTTGGATTTTTAATGCATTTGGATTCTTGAATTTTTAATCCATGCTTAGTTCATACACTACTCAACTACAGCAAAAATAATATAATAAATACCACCCTCTAACTAAGACTTGCAAAACACGCTACCGGAGGCCTATTGCATAATCAGTTGTAGCTTGTAATATTAGCGGAAGTCTCTTTTCAATCCCTTTTATTAGAAAGAGAGTTCCGCTAATATTTTAAGTTACAAAATAAATTATACAATTGTCCCCAGGTGGTCAGATCATATTTCATTTCTAAAAGGTTTTATGTGAAATGCGTCCTATTCCAATTTGACCCTTATTCTTAAGACAATAAATTTGTAATTTATATTACAGGTTTTTGTATTACTGCATTTCATTTACTGCAGGTAATTAGCGATTGGGTTTAACAAAAGACACTACAATGCTATTCATAGCAGATAAGTTTCAAGTGGAAATCGTGATTTCAAACTGTTTACATTATAAAACGGTGAATAGTTTTTGTCTTTCCTTAATTTCTCATATATGCGTCAAGAGTGATAATGCGACAATAAAAGTCTTGTTTATTACCAATCTTAATACGATTTTGCCGGCAATTACTTTCTTTTCTTACCTGAGTGCGTAGCCAAGATGCCAACCGCTCACGCTCACTCGCTAATGAAATGCAACTGTCATTGTCACGCTAATAAGAAAGAGAGATAGAGAGAGGTAGCTACGATACATTATTAAGCGTGAGCGATTGGCATCTTGGCTACGCACGCTGACGTCTGACGTGTTTTCACTTGAGACCGCTATTTGCTACCATTGGCAAAACAAAAGTATGTATTTGAGTTAATTGTAAGCAAGTGCAGCAAGCGGTGCTCCAAATGATTATGACATACTTTGATATTGGATACTTATTATTATATTATTTTTTCGTATCTCGTATTATCGTAGTAATGAGCAAAATTTGTATAATCGTACGAGTTTGAGATTAGGGCTCCCGATTACAAGAGTACACGCTGACACGTGGCTCCGTGTACACGAGTCGTGTCTTAATTACACGTGGCCTAATGGCATGTTCCAAACAGAGCAGAAAACCGGTATCGTGTGTGACGAGACGCTTCTGTAATGTGTTTAAATTAATTTGAAAATGTACCGACAATAAATGAGTAATTAAACATCTATAATTTATTTTATTACATTACAATATCGCATCTCGAGATACTCTGGGTATAACTTTTTTAAGTAGGTATATTCACGGAAATACTACTAAAATTACAGTCTTTCTCCGGGACCACGGGGGCAATGTCGCCCTTGAAACGTCGGAGGTTTGTTTTCAAAGTTTATACACGATTAAGCCCCGTTTTCGTAAATTTATAATACTAAAATTATAATAACAATATCTAATTATATACAAAATCTAACAATGAAAAAGAGTTTTCTACTGATTTTATTTCCTTTAAGAACTCTCATATGTAACAGGAAGAATAATTATAATATAATTTGATGGCCATAGAGTTAGAATTTTTTTTTAAGCTATTGCATAGCTTCTATCGCGGGCCTTGAGCGCGGGGACTGAATCCAGAAATTCCGTAACGAAAAAAAACCTGACGCTCCCCACTCCGACCTCCGACGGACCGAAACCGACTTTATTCACTTTGTTACAAAGTTCTTTATCGGGGAAAGGATATATCTCCAAACGAATGTCGCTAAGTGTCATATTCTATACAAAATATTGAGGACAGTAGCTTTTATTACCAGAGATACGGCGATGTCAAACGTCAAAATAAACACTATTATTTTAGTCCCGCCAAAATCAAATATGTTAGTCGCAAACTTATGTTTCTTATTTCAGTTATCATAAACCTATAGTTTCAATGATAAATATTCCTGAATAACCAACAGCTACTGTAAGATAATAAAACCCACATGTATTGTAAAATAATGTTGACAACTTTTCTATCAAAAACATTGAATTTGAAAATGAATAATGATCCACAAGAGTCTACAACAAAATATGGGACCACCATTGACGCGGTATTTTCTAGGTATTTAGAGGATATTAAGTCGCAAACTTATGTTTCTTATTTCAGTTATCATAAACCTATAGTTTTAATGATAAATATTCCTGAATAACCAACAGCTACTGTAAGATAATAAAACCCACATGTATTGTAAAATAATAAAAACATTTTAAACAATATTAACTTTTTATTTATTAAATAATAGAAAAAATTGTTTTCTTATCGGTCACCACGCTCAAAAAGTGTAACTTGAATTAATATCAAAGAAAAAGAAATACTGCATGAACAAAATAAATAAATAATTATAATTGCATAAGTTGATACAAAATGATATGCAATAGCTTTACCGCGGCAGTCCCCGAGTGCCACACGTATTTTTTGAAATAGTTTTAATGTCTGATGTGTCGGTATTTAGATCGTATTTATATCGTTTTTCCCTTCCTTTCATTTTAAACAATTCTATATTATGTTTTACGAATATACACATAACAAATACATATAAGGATGGCAAGGGTAGTATACTTTTTTAAATAATGGCTTGCAACTGTCTAGGTAATATGCTCCACACAAAGATCTTACTCGTAAACACTTTCTTTGGGCTAAGAAAACCTTATCAGCATCTGATGAGTTGCCCCATATTATTATTCCGTAACAGATTTGCGACGATACATAACCGTTATAGGCTGCCGTTGCTGCCGCCTCAGAGACGGTTGCTCGCAGACGATACAAAATATAATTAAATCGATGTAGCTTATTACAAAGGGTATTAATATGGGCTTTCCAATTACAAAACTTATCATTCTTAATTCCTAGAAAAACTGCACTTTCCGTTTCATTAAGTTGTACTTACGCCATTAAAATCGGCAGATAATCTAATTGATTTGCTATTATAAGTTTGAAATTAAACCAGTTGTGTTTTGGTTAAGTTAACTTTGAGATTATTATTTTCTAACCAATTTGTTAATGTAGGTACATGTAATAATATTTCATAGAGAACCATCTGTATTTTCTTTAATTACTATGGTTGTGTCATCTGCAAATAGTATAGTGTCATTTTGTGTGGCGCCAGGTAAATCGGTGATGTAAAGTAAAAACAAATACGGCCCTAGTATACTACCCGATGGCACGCCGCATGTGTTAATGATGAACGGCGAATTATACGTTTTGTTAAGGTTTTTAACTATTTTTGTAACTTCTACACATTGTCGCTGCCCATTGAGATAGCTTTTTAGCCAACAGTACGCTTGCCCTCTTATACCGTATTTAACTATTTATATTACTTTAATAGCAATGTTTCATGGCACCCTAGATCCATAAAGCCATCCAGGATCTAGATTTCTGCTCATTCTATGCATTCGTGTACATACACACAGAAAACATAGAAAAGCGGAAGTGTTTACCGTGACACCAATTAGTAGGTATAGGTATCGGGATACAAAGTATCAACTCAAAATATGTGTAATAATAATTTGACTGGATTACGTAAATTGTAAGAATATTAATGTAAAATACCAGACCAAGATAATATAACGCATCGCGGCTTAGACATTGCCGAGATTCATTGTTTATGTGGAACCGATAAGGGCAATAACAATAAGCCTGCACTCGGTCGGTATTCATCTTTGTGCACTTAAATGTCATTGTCTCATGAGAGTAATTAGTAAAAACAATGCAAGTAAAGTTTTTGAAGCAGGAATTTCTAGAGCTGCTTTCAATATTATCATTTTAAATTGCCATAATTTTTATAACGATACCCTTACCAACAACTCATACCTATCCGTAGTCTGCACGTGCAAGGCCATTTTTTTGTTTTATAAACGAGCCTTTGTTAATATGAGCACGTCGGCTCCAAAAGCTAATCCTAATAATTACCTACCTACTAGATGTGGAAACTTAAGTGGCGAGTTGGCTATATGTTCAAAGTTTAGTGACACCTCTCTACCCCCAGCCCTCATACTGGTGTTGCTCTCGAGCTCTCTTAGATGTCGCTTTTTGTGGGGGCCCATCTTATGTGGGCGAGTCACCGTTTGCCGTAAATTAAATTTATTACCATTTTGTTAGGCAGACGTCTGATTTTATTCTCTATAATACAGTATTTAGTCAACCACCTTCACCTAATAGACCAGTATATTTTAGTTTCCATTAAATCTCAATAGTCTATACACCCTGGCGGTGCTGCCTCTGCGTGCATCCCATAACTCGGGCAGGTGCATCATTCGCTCGGTGTACCCCTTACATTTCATTAAATTGTCGAAAGGGTCTCAGCGTGTTGGCTTCGGCTCCGCGTACGCCTCCCAAAGGTCCGGAACACAATTGTTCCGTGATGGGAAGACCTACCTATTATGAAGATTTAAGACAAAAGTGCGATATTATTTTTTACTATCGTTGTAGAATTGTTTTTGCTGAATATTTTGTATTTTGATTGTTGTTCACATTGATCATAATATGTACTACGAGTATGTCTAATTTTTTGTTTGTATCCCTACTTTTTATTTTAATTATCATGCACTGTTACTTTACACGCCAAGGGGCCTTACCATGACGTCTTAACGTGATTCAGTTTAGGGCCTAAACTGAGTCGCTGCCATACAACTCAATACAGGTTCCTTACCTGAACCTGAACCTTAACTGAATTGCGTTAAAGGGCATTTTCAGAAAAAAGTGCATCCTTTTAATGAAAATGGGTCCTCAATTATCCATAAAAAAAAAAAAAATTTTGTCAGGTTTGTAACGGCCGATACGAAATGTATGAAAAAAATGCGTTACAAAGCTGACAAAAAAAACGGGACACTATTTTTCTTGTTTCCAATAGTACTCGTGATTCTGGTTACAAAAAACCCAAAACTTCCTATATTCAAAAAGAAATGAAAATGGTACCCTATTTTTGAAAATGCCCTAAAACGTTATGGTAACGGATAAGGATGGGTTAGGTCCGCGTGTATTTAAGATCTGTTTCTACGAGTACCACGGATACTCGGATCTAAATTACACGCGAGCCCGACTTGTAAACTTGGCTACCTAAGTTGTTTAATTATCATTGCACGTGCGGTATTAGACGATTTATTCCTACTCGTTCCTACTACAATGGTTTTGAATGTTTTGATTAAATAACTTAACAAAATATCACCTACCGACGTTAGTCGTAAGACTCGTAAGAGATATTCACTAAATTCGTTGAACAAGTTAAATCCGTCAAAATAAACACTACGAATAACTTTAAATCACAACATGCAAGCAAACGAAATGATGTTGCAGTTTCATTAATTGCAATTTTGTTTAGTACTACACTTTTAATTTTCGAAAGCTTAAGAAATTCACGTAATTAATAGAAGTATTTTTATTTATTATAACGTGAATTGAAGTTGTAAGGTATGATGACATTTTATTTGATGAAATAAGCTAGTTCAATCTAACGGGTTGTTGTGTATTTGAAGAAAAATAAGAAATTATTAACACGTGCCGTCGCGTTGCCGTCTTCGCTTTAATTTGAAAGTGTAAGACGTAGAAACCGCTTGTTATTATTAATACAACTCTAGTGTAACGGCTTATTGTTCAAAATTGATTGAAGTGACAACTATGAAACAAACCTGGGTTATTCTACCTGTTGGACCCAAAAAACAGTGCAAGATACAAATGTCCTAAGTACGAGGTTTTTATATGTCCTTTACGACATTTCTATCGTTCACTGTTGACACGGAATTGTCTTTGCCGATGCCAGCCTCTACTGTTATTAGATATTGAATCTAATTTACTTACACGTAAAGAGTATACTCGTTTGTTATAATAAGGTTAACAGTAACCTAAAGAAAACCCCAAACAAAAACCCTATCGGGATTGGGTTTTGCAGTTAACCGGGTTATGGTTACTGTTACAGCAACATTTCGCTTACCGTTTGTATTCGGTTACTGAATGTTGCTGTTACAGTATCATTGTGTAACAGATATGATTAGGTAACCAACTCGATAGGCTTAAGCCTAAAGAGGGGTTTTCCGGTCCCTGCGGGACCCGTGATAACGGGGCCAGATAAGGCTGCAAGCTGCAACGGGATCAGAGCGTTCACTTTGTTACATTTATAACGCGAAATAAATACGTCATTTTCGATAGAAGAGATGGAATCAACGCGCAACGTGGGAATAGTTACGGAATGGGAAGAAAATCTTTGCACAATAAATATCTTGGGAGAAAAAAAACAGACTTACCAAATTTTTTTTTTCAAATCCGTTATAATTTTTCAAACGCTTTATACAGTCGCCATCAGATAAATATGAGTGGCCAAGGTACTCATAAATATCTGAATATTCACTCTGACGTCTCTAACGCGTTGTCAATAGAGGCGAGTTCAGATATTCGTGAGCACCTCAGCCACAAACACGCTAAATATAGTGCTCTGGAACCAATTTATGATTTTGTACCGCTTGCAGTGGAGACTGCGGGACCCTGGGGAATGGAAGCTAATGCTTTCATAATGGAACTTGGTCGCCGGCTTAGAGTTACAAGCTGCGAACTGCGATCCACGGTCCGGCTCGTTTCTAGTGCAGAAGATTCCATTAGCTATACAGCGTGGAAACGCTGCTGGTGTGATGCGGGATGCGCCTTTGCGCCGGATGCGGTTCGGGACGGTTCGTTCTAAGTGTTTTTGTATAGATTGACTTTACTAGCATAAGGGATAAGGACGAAGCATGTTGTTGTTATTGTTTGGTACGTAATGACGATGCCTGTTGCTGATTTGTATCTGTAGGTACCTAGTACCTACTTGACGAAGCCTGCGTTGCGGATTTGAATTTGTCAACCGTAGATTAGATTTAGCTTACTTATATATATTTTTTGTTATTATAGAAATTGTGGATTATCGTTGTCTTATTCCCCCGGAGTCCAAGTGGAGTTCGTGAAGTACCTAAAGCTAAAAATTATCTAGCGAGACCAAAACACTCGTACAGGAGCGGATCCCACTTAGCTAAGAACTAAGTAGAACAACTATAAATGTGTACGGAAGTAAATCTCTCTATTTATCTCCTAGTTAACCGATTGAGACCGCTTGCACCACCCGGGGTTAGCCATATAACCCGGAGTTCAGAGTTTTTTTGTATGGAATTTGACAGTTTAATCCGGGTTAGCAGCTAAACCCCGCGTGTTGTAAGTGGGTCTTAGAGAAACATGTTGTATTTCCCTCACGATGTTTTCTTTTCAACCGACTTCAATATTTCTAAAGGAGGAGGTTCTCAATTCATCTGAATTTTCAACCGACTTCAATATTTCTAAAGGAGGTTCTCAATTCGTTTGAATTTTTTTTATTTTTATGTATATATTTTTTTATGGATGTTCACTCATAACTCCGTCATTACTGAACAGGTTTGAATTTTTTTTTTGTTTTCTGAAAGTAGATGGTTCCAGGTTGGTCCCGTTTTCTTCAAAATCCATTTCTGATGATGGGATCCATGAGGAACTGAGGGAACTCCTCAAATTTGAATCCAAAAATGAAGTCGGTTTTTTGTCTTAAAAATTATTCTTTTACCAATATAAAAACGTATGGTACACCCCTAACAAACATATGATGGGTTATATACGTGGTTTTGCCAAGGTAACGCATCCATCTATTTCTTTCGAGCGGTGTCAAAATCTTTATCATGCTGTCTCTACCATGTCATATCTTTTTTTATCAATAACCGCAATCATCAAACGACTGCAAGAATACATAATTTTTATAAGTGTATATGACTCATAAATCCGAGAACTGTTTTAACGCATTGCTACCATTTCTTATTGATAACAAACAACATGGCAATTTAAATGCTATTGTTCTAGCCACTATTATTTACGTATACCTATAGTGTGTGAACAATTAACGGGTAGCAGTAACAGTAGGTATTGTAGCAGTTGCAAAATAACATTGTTTTCACGCAGACGGTATTTTTTTCCCTGAGCTGGAACTGTTGGAAGGTCATATAGCAGCCGCATTTGTAAAAACAAAAACTATAGTGTAGGTACACGCCACACGCCAATTAATCCGGTTTAGACTACGCTATTTCTAAGGCCCTATTTCTCGGGGCTTCTCCTTAAGTGGCTTAAATCATATTACACTGCCATATCGAGATCCCGAAAATTAGTTTAGTATCGTCATTATCTTATCCGACCGATTATCGCTTGCCCCTGATTCTTACTACCCTCCCTTGACTCACGGGACGAGGCGACCGATCGGCCCCTAAAAAACGTGTCATGTAAATACTCTAGTCAACATGACTGAGCTGATTTAGTCCAAACCACAATAACATTGAAGCTGTCGAAACGGTTCCAGTTGCCGAGAACCGGATTGCGGCAAATCATAATGGAAAAACTGATCCTAAAATAATACATAGGTACTAGAAACTAATAGGTCATGACTGGCTTTGGGCTTACATGAAGACTTAAATAATCACAAGGAAGGACGCTCTGTCGAATGCAATGAAACCATTTTAACTAGGTATGCTTTTTGACCAGTATAGCTCTTGTATTCGATTGTTTAGGTGCACAACATGAAAAGAGATTGAAGACTCCATTTCTGGCTTCACTTTTGAGAGTCGCTCGCTGGGCATCCCTCATCTTAGGTCTCACCCGGCAGGGCTTAACCTCACCGGCATTCATGAAAACACGGTTGACGAACCTGGAAAAAACAAACCGAACCAGATTAACCTCTCCTATCGGAGATACCTATACCTCCGTCAGAAGTTCCCGATGAGATCGGTTGGTCTCCGAATAACCCACACAGCCCTCGGCAGATCCTGCAGTCTCCCGTCACCGGCATCTGGTAGATGCATTTTCTTACTGAAGCCGTCATTTTGATGGAGTGGACCTGATCATGGATACCAGGGACGGCATAGAGGAACTGCTTAGTAATTCCTAGCTCTATAATCTGATTTGAGACATTCATAAATCCCTTCAAGGTAGTGTCATTTGATTACGAGTATAATTCTATTGTAAGGATGGAATTCACGAGGTATTGAGAGAACTCCTTAGATTTTAACGGCACATACATTATGATTTAAGGGTATCCTTAAATAACTTGAACATTTTCTTACGGAAACCATCATTTTGGTGGAGCGAATGTCACGATGAACACCAGGGATGGCAAAGTGGAACTGCTAGGTAAACCTAGCTCTAGGTATCAATCATTGGATTTGTGACAGTCATCTTTTTGATTTTATTTCTATTCTGACGATGGAATTGTGACAAATGTGAACAGAATGTGATTTTTATTAAATTTATATGCCTCCCTATTTTTTTATACAAAGAAAAAGGGACGCACATCATTTAAAAAAAAACTAGTGCAGCCTTGGCATGTCAGATTATATCTTCTTTGTCAAGTTAGACCTCCACCGTATAACGACGTTCTAAGAGCCTACTTTTTAACTCCCATACACCTGTAGTCCATGAGGCATTTTATACCTACACACCTGACACTACCTGACACTGGCGAAATTGTCCCACTGGACAGAGTGCCAGAAACGTTAATAACTGACCACGAGCGTTAAAAACTGACCAGGCGCGCAGGATGATAAACGTAGGTGATCATTGCGAATGTGGCAGGTTGTGGACCCTGTGGATAATGACACAAGTCCTAGTAATATAATATGTATCACGTCCAATCCTGGCTAAATAATCCCAGTCATGCTTTGTCCAGACAACTAAGGGGCTATAAAAGGGTCTCATTTATCTCATTATGTTTTATATGGTTGAATTGTAGGACAGCCACGAGGCAATTGAGCTTAACCTAACTTTTACCAGACAGAACTGCCTCGGTCAACGACCTTTATCGGTAGCGACACATTACATATCGTGTACTTTAAGGACATGAACCAGTGTAACTTGGATCTTACTACTACTACTACGCACTACACGTACTTGTGTAGGTACTTCTAGAATTTTTTTATAAGCTATCCTGTGAAAAAAAAAACAGATTTTTATTATACCACTTCTGTGGCAAACAAACATACGGACCGCTTGATGGAAAACCGTCACCGTAGCCTATATATGGATGGCTGCAACTCCAGGGGTGTCACAAAGGAGTTGCCCACCTGGTAACAACTTGTACACTGCTTTTTTGAAGAACCCCATACCGTAGTCCTTCGGGAGAAGAACCTTGGCAACTCATTTTACAGCCGGAGCGCCCGCAGGAGGAAAACATATTTAATTGCATGTCATGTAGGGAAATTCGTACGACACGACCCGCGCATGTCTAATCATAACACGTGGACAAACGGTTGGTTATAACTCGATAAGTGACTAGTAGAAGTGTGTGAATGACGTTGGTAGGTACGTTGGATATCGGTGGTAGGTTGGTAAATGGTTCAGCATCATAGAATCACAGTTTCGCTTTCAAGGGATTCCGTCCCGTCGGATGTTCGTAAATAGGTATATTGGTTGTCTGGTGCGATTGTTTTGTTACGTGATGGAAATCATATTAGGATTTTTATTCCCAAAACTTACTATGATATTTAAAAAAAAATGTTTTGGGGTTGGGATGGGATCTCCTAGCTATTACGAGTAGGTTTAGTACTCGTATAGCAATACTTGTGCCATGAGGCCCCGCTCTTCCTAATATAATACTGTGAGTCTGTCCAATAATGGGTAAAGTTCATAGGAATCTCTGGTTCATGTAACATTGGATGTCAAAGTCCAAAGACCAAATGTTTTGTGAATGTCGCGTATGTGAAAGTTAGTTTTAGGTACCCTATGGCACGGCTTGCGAAAGTGTTTTAATGGATTTAACCTCGTCAGGTTTTTTCGTGCACGTAATATAAAATGGATGACAGAACGTATACCTACATTGATAACGCGTGTTGTAAGGGAAATAGATAATTTAATGGTCAAATGGTTTGCATTTAGAGACAACCGCTAGTGGGTGCAGAGCGTCATTCCACCCAAGTAGCAATCAAATGTCTTAAAAAAGGTATTGAAGATATCTTGAAGACAATTAGACAAATTCTTGCTGGTGTCTTGGCTAAAACCATTATGTCCCTGAAGATATCTTGAAGATATCCCCCAAGACTCAGTTAAGACAAAGTGGGCACAGTATTTAAGAAAATTTTAAGAAAGAGTTAATACTTCTGTTTAGACAAACTTAAACCCTACTTAAGAATGAGGGTTTACAGATCTCTAAACTTGGATTTCAAGATATCTTGAAGGTTGATTTAAGACCAAGAAATATACTTAAAGATATCTACAATACTGACTTAAAACTATTAACACTGAGTTGCACAAATTCGACCTTCTCTTAATAAAGAAAATTGTAAACCTTTTTTTACTCATGGATTGTATTTTAGATGTATTTGAGAAAACATGGCTAACTCTTTTACTAAAAAGAGAATTCATTGAAGGTTATCAAAATGGCGATTATGTTACTATTTATTATTTTTATAAAATACCGTTTTATTACCTTGTAGGTATTTAAAAACTACAACGCACGATTGTTTGTCGTGTAGAATTGATCGAAAGTGCTATAAAAAAGACGGGCTTACAAAATACTAGAAAAAAACAGTTAAAATTTGGAATATTATGTTGCAAAATGAAAATTTTCTTATATACAGCGCAGAATACTACTTTTCTGTAAATGTATTTGAGATATAAATGCAATTATTATTGATATAACAAAAATCTAACTTCAATGAACTTTATTTTTTAAGAATCAGCATCGAAATTTTAAATTTATTTTATTTATTACAAGTGTAAAATGGCGTTAAGTCTTATTACTCTTAGCGAAGTATGACTTTAAACGATACTGATTTTGTAAGGTTACTTTAGATAAAGTATAGACACATTGGATTTGGAGAAGTACCGATTTAGATATATTATACTTAACTTATAATAAAAACCGTTCTACTTAATACTTAAAGGGACTCAATAGAATCCTTAGTTTTGACTTAGTGAATGCAAGTTGTCGTCCAACTTACGGTAAGTTTTATGCAAGAAGAGCCATTAAATTTATAATAGGTATATAATATTCATTCTGTATGTCCTGTGATGAAAACACATTTTGGCTAACTCAACTTGTATTCATATTTCAATTACGAATTTTTAATTTGTAATGCAAAATCATGTAATACACTGTAGAAATAAATGAATCTGAATTCTGAATCTGAATCATAACTTCATATAATAGCCTCGCCCGGCGCAGTGCTGTGCATTCCCGGTGTACTCCCAGATTTTTAACATAGGATTGGCCAAAATTCTATTTTTGAACTTTTGAATGTTGCAGTGTGGTATTTTACTAATCTGAGCGGCCAATATTATTCTTGATGTTATTTAAGTAGTTACAGTAACATTAAGCTAATCATTCATTTTTTATCTATACGTACGGTATGAAAATTATGGTGAAATTATAAAAAAAATAAGGATTTTTCAATATTAGCTCAAAGTAGTTATAATAATATAGGTAATGCTCTCCGTTCCCTTTCTATGTCGGCATCGTCCTTCAGATCGTCAGTAACAATATGCCCGAGATACTTGAAGCGAGTGACTCTCGTCAGGGACTTGTTACCAGCCTTAAAAACCATAAATTCACTCTTCTTCCCGTTATAAAGCAAATCGTGTGAGGAGGCGTAGGATTCACATATGGCAAAAAGTTTCCGAAGCGCACTAATGGAGGGAGCCAGTAGCAACATAACATCGTACATCATACGTATAGACATCAAGGGTGAGCTCAAACCCTCGCTGGCGTACCCCGCACTCCATCTTGTGTGGTTAAATTTCCAGATTCGATATTCCGACATGCAGGACCTAAGGGCGAACTAATTTTAAACCGGTCTCTGAAAAAGTTAGCTATTTCTTTAGGATTTGAAACTCCATTAACACTCCCAGGCACGCCGTTCTTAGGATTAAGTTTATTTGTGGCCTTCCAGAAGGCCCCGAAATCTCCACTAGAGTGATGTGATGCCAGCAGGTCCATTTTAATTTGGTCCTGATGGTTCTGACACCACCTCAACCTTCCTTTAAAGACTTTACGCGCCTCCAACATGTCATTACACCGTCCCTGAGCCCGGTTTCCCATACCATTCCCAAATTCTGAACGCTCTTTTGGCGTGACTGTGGGCCTCCTTCACATGCTTGTTCCATCCGGCTAAAGTATTTTTACGTCCACTAATACTTATTACTTAAATGTGTTAGAGTAGCCGCATGACATATAGAGCCCCAATTACAGTACACAGTTGGTCAACAAGGCTCCTATGACATATACTGTCGCAATACCTACCGCAACAATCTTGAAACTCAGTAGGAAAATCAATATTATTTAACTTTAAATTACAAATTTTCAAATATTCCGTTATTTGGTGGACATTTCTTTGTCCCCACTTCACTTTATTTGTATTATTTATTAACCAAGCTGACATTAGTGATTTTCCTCGCTACGTTCAATTTGCATTTTACTATGAGTGGAAAATTATCAGACCAACATACATAGTATGTAACATGAACATCAATAACACTCGGTAATGCCGTAATGCGACCTTAGTTACTATACAGTGGTCGAGAAAACGGCGGGATCCATGCGCCTCGCTAATAAATGTGAATGCTCCCGACGACTCTAAAATATCTAAATCGGCACATACCCAGTCCTGCATAATGATACCGAAGTATCACTCGAAGATGTACTTGGTACTACTAACGAAGTCTCACGCATCGCACTGGTAACGTTTGAAGCACTTGGTCGCACACAATTTGACGATTTTTTAAATATATTTTTTTATTTCGGGTATCTTTGATTGAATGGTTCTAGTTCGGTTAAAAACGTCCCGTTAAACCTATTTTCACTTAAACTTTATTAAATTTAGCAAAAATTGAATACAATAGTCTTCATTAACCCAATTAATAGAGCTTAGTATTACAATCATCTTAAGTTCATCTACCAAAATCAGTTTTTACTTTGCAATTCTAAACTAATACTTGAATTATATCATTGAGTCTTAAGTGAGCTTCCAAATAATCTGAGTTGAGTAAAATACGCATTTTTAGACTTAACTGTAGACATACTTAATACTAAATAGTTTTTAGCATACTTAACTAGGTTTAAGGTATTCTTAACTTGCTAAAGTAGGAGTAGCTTAAAACTATTTAGTTTTTAAGATTAAAATGACTAAACTGAGTCGTTTTAAATTTAACTAATTATTATTTAAGATAAAGTTAAGATATGTAAGATTTAATCACTATTCTTGTTTGCTACTTGGGCATGCAGCTGCGACAAAAATTCTAGCCATTTTATAATTTACCATACACGTAATTGGGAGCGTTAAGACGCTTCTATATAGGTTAGGTATCATAATAATTTTTAATAAAGCAATGACCAAATGATGAATGAAGTTTTTTGCAATCACTTTTAAATTACCGTGATCGTTGACGTCTATTGTCGATGTCGATGATAAACTGAAATCGTTCTAATGCAACTCCATACATTCTGGTCCCCTGTCTAAGCGAGACTATTTGTGATGATATACCCAATTTACCTAACGTATTAGGTAAGTTTAAGTTTAGATTTCAAGCAAAATTTAGATTTTGATATTAGAGACTGCGCAAGTCTTATTTTAAATTAAACGTAACTTCTATGAAATGATGACGTTAACACTTTCACAGTAAGTACATGCTATCAAAATCGATGCAATTAGCTTAGTCGGACAGTCGGACTCTATTCGGTGCATCACGACATTAACAACAGTGAAAGTAAGAGCCCCAACAATAGCGAAAGTCTAACTTTGTTCATTGTTGAGTACGCAGGTCGGCGTCTTTGTTAAAGATAGGTGCCGTCGGATTGCCAAACGTTGACTTTCCTATGTTTGCTTGGCATATGTTATGGCGTAATATGATAGAGCGGTGTTGGTAAACTTGATTATCCTCTAGGAACTTGTTTTATGTGAACTAAAAGGTGGCCTGTTGAAATTGTTGAAGCTTACTTAATAAGTAGGTACCTACCTACTTTCAGTAATAAGTTTGGATATATTGCTTCCTAACTTTTAGGAACCAGTTGAAAGTTTTATTAGGTATTTTAGGTTCAGGATTTGGCTATATCATACCACTCAGCTAGCATAGATATGTAGGTATATAGTACACATATTTACTACAAATGCGAAAGTATCTGTGTGTTACCTCGTCACGTACCTCATCACGGTAGCTTCCATATTATAATATGTATGTTTGGTACATAATTCGGTAGGTACATAAATATGAAAACTGAACAGCATAATTGATTTAATATTTCAGTCGATGACTAAACGCACAGACAACCTTGAAAGTACAATACTAAATAATACTTAAGTGGCTTCCTACGTACGCTATTAATACAGATTTATGACTGATTTGTATGCGTTGCGTGACAAGCTGACGGTTCCTTAATAGAAAGCTCCACTTTTATTTCCTTACACGATAACGCCAAAAGATTATGCGGAAAAATAATAGGTACTAGTTGTTCGTCCCGAACGTGAACTCGGGAGTCTCGAGACCCCTATATTTCGGCTTCGGCAACCCTTAGGAGTGCGACCGATCTGGCTCACATTCGAACATTAAAATTAGTGTCCGACCGAAGTTTTGGTTACGGTTTCAGCCTAAAAATCATGTTTCGGTCAAAGGGTCGGTTTCGGCCAAAAACCGGTCGAACTTTTCGGCGGCGCCGAAACATACAATATCGTTCGTTTCGGGTCGCGTTCGACTGACGTCGGGTGAGCTCGGTACGGCTGGCAGCATTAAAACAATACCTAAGTACGAGTAGGTAGTTACTAAAATTTCAATTCGAGACAAATGAAATTGGACCATGGAGATGTTTCTTTATTCATATACCAAATCAAATGGTTCGGTTTCGGCCGAAACACAAATCAAAACCGAACCTGCAGTTTCGGTTTCGGTTTCGGGAAAAAAACATGTTTCGGTCAGACACTAATTAAAATTCTGTTTATCTCGGCAAAACACCTTTTTCATCTTCTTTTAAATAGTGGCTTCTGTCCGAGAGTTGGACAATTTTGCCAGTGCCACGTATTATCAATATTTCAGCATATTATATAAATAGAATAGTATATTGCCACTTGGGCGACGTTGTTCGGTAATTGGCCTCGCTATATGTTAAGTTTATAGCTATAAGACTTAAAATATAGTTTCTCAGGGGGCCTACCCGGGATTGCCGCTTGATTGATGACTAAAGGAGTGACTGAACACGAATCAGGATTATTCTTCATTAGCTGTATACTGCTTCGTTAGTTTACTGCACAATTAGCTATCAATATTACACATCAAACAACATTTTGCAAACAAAAAAAAACAATTCCAGGGACGCCATCGCCATCTTGAGTAACAAACAAAGAGTATAATAATATATATATGAGAAACGAACGACAATTCTCGGCAAAACACAAATACAGTGTCAGCATGACGTTGACATGGCATATTTTTCTATATCATGGCCATGACGTTTTCTACAACATAACTATATTTTAGCGATTTTTGCGGCTGTAGTAAAATAACAATATAATAGTATTTTTCCAAAATTATGCAAATGTATGTGTCAAGCAAGTGTCAAGTGCACAAACTATATAATATATAGTAGTATTATATTCTTTGCTATATAGTATCAACTCAAACAACTCCCTTATAAAGAATTTAGCCAATACGGAGCACCAATTTTAGAACATGACAGTTACTTTTAAAAAATAATTAAGGATGGCATTTGTAGGCAAAGGCGTGTACCTACCTACATTTAGCCTCTTTATATGGGTTCTTGGCTTATTAAGATTTGTTGTAAAAAATTAAATAAAACAAGCATATTCGTGATTTTTTTTATCATACGCTTTTTTATAAAAATTTTTAATGCTTTCTTTTGCATAATAGTCAGTTTGTTTCAATTTCTCTTAATGCCCTCAGCTTTGCTTTCAGGATTATTTTGTTTCCGACTTCCCTAAGCACATGCCGTTAACCTGTTTCAGTTGGACTTGAGCAACAGGTACTATAGGTGTGGTCTTCGTGATGAATCTTCCAAGCATAGCAGCGATCAGGCAATGTGTCCCCTAAAAAAATTATAAATCTGTGAAGAACAAGTATTTTTCAGAGTACTAATACGCAACTTTTTTTTTCATAAAATAATAATGATCTAATAGTCAGATGCAGAAGGCGGTAATACTGGACACTGCGCGCATAGTCCGAAGGTTCCTCTCTTTGCGGCCCTAACCACCGGCAGCCTGGGCCCAGCCCTGTTGCCGGCGGCACTCTAGGTTAGGTTTTTTATAATGTGTATTTGTTTTGTATTGTTTTTTTGTATATTGTTTTGTATTTTATTTTTATATACGTATTGTAAAAATCCTAACCTAAGGAAGAAAATAAATAAACGAAATATTAAATCTAATAGTAAAATACCTAATTTATTTTACTATATAGAATTTGAATCTTGCGGTATTTACTTAATGAAGCCAATGACACATGACATTGTAAATAAGTCGCACATGGTATTTAATAAATATCAAGGTATATCAATAAATATTTAAACATATGTAAACAACTACTATTTTAATATGCAGTGACAAAACGATCAAGATTGAATACGTTTATTTAAATTTAGTCAAGATTAATTACAACATTCAATAAAGCCAAGCGAGCGAAGGCGAAAAATCAGGCGCTCTGCCGGTCGTGCAGCCCCTTTTATAGCCTCGGCGGCCCCAGCCCCACCGGTTGATCCTCCCGCCACTTCGACTGGGAGAGGCTGAACAGCAATGTGACGCCACAGATGGCGCTGTAGCTGTCACGGTTGTGACACTGGCGATGTCATCGAACACCGCTAGATGGCGCTCTCAACGGTTGGCACCACGGTTGCCAACACATATAACTCAAAATATAGTAGTTTATCACCTTCATTCTCTCCGGGGAGCGCGCTGGTGACCCTCTTGCAATCTCGCTTCTGATACGTAAGCGACCCGACTCAGGCTGACTCCGTTCCGTAATAAACTTTATTCCAAAGTGTTTGTGACTCACAAATATATTCTTGCGAAGGTGTTCTGGGCTCGCATTATAGAGATGGACGCTGTTTATATACTTTAACCGCTTTTTGAGTACTAACTCAAATGTAGGAAACAGTCGCAATTTAATGTTCTTGTCGTTTGCTATCACAGTGTTCAACACAGCACTTATTGTACATCGTGATATACCGATTAATACTACGTAACTTCACTTGACCAAGAATTAAAATTACTCAGTTAGGTTAGGTTAGGTTAGGTTATCTTTAACAGATCAAATATAATATCTGTCATTGTCAGTCCAAATGTGACAACTAGAGCGGGGCTGAGGAGGGGGAGTTGCTGTCATTTTCTAAAGTTGCACCACAGATAACACCAGTCTTTAAAGGTCATGAAATGTACTATGAAGATTGCCGGCCGGGTCAGGTGGAAATCAATATCTGCGTGGAAGGGAGCGACGTGGGCATAATGCTGCCAGGCCAACAAAATAATTTTGTACGAAAATAAATGTGAAGCTTTTCAGAACTCGTAATTTATTTAAATAAAAGAACTTCTTAAATAAAATACGCTGCAATTTATTAAGTTGTATTTTTACTGAGTATTTTCAATGAGTAATATATTGTAAATTTTTTGTAGTCTGGCCTGACAATTTATCAACAAAAATAACCATAACTATACTAATGCTTGTTCTGCTGGTTAAATGGCAACATTTAGGTTTCAAGGGTCTCATAACTCGTGCGTGACTTTCCATCACTAGTTTTTTTGTTTTGTTTAACTTAAAGCGAAATTTAAAAATGTATACCGTCTCAAAGGGTCCCAGCAAAATTGTAGCCAAAACAAGAAGAGGTAACAATAATTCAGTAGTTCGTATTTTATGTATTTTGCGGCATTGCGGTATTCTGATGACATACAGCGATATCATTTTGAATATTTTTATTTGCAGGTCTTTCACAGAACTTGGAAAGACTAGATAGTCGCAAAGACAGCAATAGGAAGTCTTCAGAATCTGATAATGGAGAAATTGTGAAGTACGTGAAAGCGATTTTCATAACAATATTTTTTTGTTACCGAATGTTTCATCAGTTTTTTTTACATAACCTAATTGGAATTGCCTTGATTATTTCAGTTCTTGTAAGAAAACATGTATTATGATCATTTAAAACATTCTTTTTGGAGTCTAACAAGATGATTTTAGTAGTATAGTTAGTTGACAGTCTTGGTTTGTATTGATTTCAGTATGCCCAAACCAGTATTTCATTCCAACGGTAAAAAGACGATACACCAAAGAATACAACACCACGTGATAACGCCACAGCATGAGGAGCTCATCAGGTTCATTAGTGAAAGTGAGTATTTGTGTAAATTCCTTTTAAATGTTTGTAAACAAGTAAGTTGCACAATAAAACACAATCTTCATGAACTGGGACATGTACCTAGAATGTGAAATATTCTTGATTACTTTTACTTAAGGGTTTTCTGGTTTAAATAGAAAATGCCTTCAGGCATTTCGTCCGCCATGTGTAAATTTTATTGTGTAATAAACATTAAATAAATAAAACATCATATTGCATAAATTATTCAATATTTTATGGCATCAATAGTCACTCACCAAAGTTTGGACAAACTGATAAAACATTTTAATTACTTACAACATATACAAAATAGAGGGATGTTATAAATTGAATACTTATGTGTATCTGTAGGCCTGTTTGTTTATTTTGCCATTATACCTACCTTTCATATGTATTTATTTTAGCATTTAATGTCATTGAAAGATAAAACTCATTTCACTCACCCATTTCCAACATCCTATTTTGAAAATATGTTTGTGCATTTTAGCTTGGACGCAGTCAGCAAATGGAGACAGTGAGCCATCAACACCTACAACCTCAATTGGTAAATAGTTTATTCTGAACATTTAGTGAGTAGCTAAGAATTTCAAATAACAAGAAAGAGAAGACAAGACTTCTGGGTCTCAGTTATATGTTATAGTATATTGTCATACTTAATTATAACTACATCAGAAAGGCAAACCAGAACAAAGACTAAACTAGACTTAGTACTTGCATTAACATCACAGCTCCTGTAAAAAACATGGAGACAAATAATCAATATAATTTATCAGCAATAGTAATTTTTATCCAACACTCACGACCTGCCCCGGCTTCTCACGGGTGTAAGATGTTATTATGGGTTATCCCTAATAGATAGACATATACCATCGTGAGCTTTTTTGTAGACCCTTGTAAGGTGTAATATTGTAGTACATTATTTTGATCCATCTCGTAGGGTTTACCCAGCGTTTGCAATGTAAGTGTATAAAAATGTGGTTTTTTTTGTGACTTCACTTAGTAGTGTTTCACTACTATATTATGCATGTATTATACATATAAACCTTCCTCTTAATTCACTCTATCTATTTTAAAAAACCGCATCAAAATACGTTGCGTAGTTTTAAAGATTTAAATTTTAAGCATACATACATACATACAGACAGCGGGAAGCGACTTTCTTTTATACTATGTAGTGATAAATATTCCAATTTTCAGCATCTGGCAGCTCATCACCCTTACCCCCCTCCAGCCTGTACTACCAGGACGATACCCCCAGCCCCGTTCTGCAGGACTTCAAGCCCTTTGACCTGGAGACGTGGTGGGGCAAACGGCTCTTCCAGAACATTACCAACTCCCTCTGAGATGCTGGACGTGAGGGAAGGGAACATTGTAGTATGTTAGCGTAAGTCACAATCATGTACAGTTTACTAAATTTAATTCAACCGATTCTAAAAACTATATAGTGCTCTATAATCATTGAGAAAGCCTACTAATAAATGACAAGTTACAGAGATTAGTCCTGAAAATACTTTAAAAAAAAAGATGTCACTTTCGGGCTTTAAAATAGGGTCCCTTTTTCTTTAAAAAAATTGATTTTGATGGTAAATACGTGTTCCTTATGAGGACAGTAAAATGTGGTCATGTCGTCAATCGAAAGATGTTCATTAACACGATCAAAAACATTCACGATAGTTATTATATAGGAAATAAATTTAAAAATGAGAACATATAGTTGCCTTGCTCCACACATGTGTGCTTGAGGTTATAGTTGGTACATATGAAAAACAGTACAAATTTTACTACAAAAGGAAAGTTGTGGTTAATAATCATTATGTCATTGTATAAATCATCACAAAACTCATGCTGGTAAATCCGTAAGTCATGAAATAGCTAGTAATTGTATTTTATCTTGATTTACGAACAGATCATTGAAATATTATATAATCATATTATATTTATTAGTAAATTGATATCATTAGTTTACAATAGTGTTCAGTATAACTTAACTTGAATTTAGTAATCTATACTTGATTGTGGATCTCATTTCATTATCATAAGTGAAATTTTCCACAAGCTCAAATTGTTGGCGACCAGCATTGTTTTTACGAACCAATATCGAAGTAAGATTGTTGTACTGCGTATTATGTTCTTATATTGTTGGAAAACTTTTAAAAATTGATATTTTTACAATACAATAGTTTCCTAAAGAGAATTCTGAAAGAAGTTTGCAACTTCATAATGAAATAATTTAAATGGTTTTCCTTTGAAAGTACTGTTTTGTCAATCTTTTGTTTTTTTATGACATACATTCTCCGTCATTGATGTACATGTACAGTCGAGTTCATAAATATCTGTGCAGATGGCATTAAAATTTATAATTTCTTAAATGAGGACATAAGACAATGTAATAATTTATATGAATTTTCCAAAAAATTTAAATCGTTTTTGGTAACAAGACCGTTTTATAATTTGAATGAATATTTTGACAATTTGACATTTTGATTTATTTTTAGATTAATTAATATTAAGTTAGTGTAAGATTTTGCATCCCATATTGTGGTAGACCATACAATCATGCAAAATAGGTACAAATGTACCTATAATACTAATATGTTCTTAATAACACCTGTATGTTCTTGCAAAATAAATAAAATTTGAATTTGAAAATGAATAATAATATGTAAACACTTACATACCATATTGTCAATGTCCTAAGGGTGTACAGATATTTTTGAAGCCTCGGAAATGCTCATATATTTATGAAATCGACTGTACATATCGATTCACGTAACCTGGCGCGGAATGTCTATGAAATTAATGTAAGTTTCATACATTTTCCGCGCTAGCTTTCGTGAATCGAAGAAAGAGACAAATTTTAACAATTGTTTGTTAAGATTTATACGAACGTTAATTTGTAACTTAGGTAAATTTAAACCTATTTAGGAAACTTGTGTTGTAAAATATCCATCGCCATATTTAAGTTCCAAAGCAGTTATGAGTCTAAGCCAAAGTTTCTGTTGCAGTTTAGCTGCTTATCTCATTCTGTGGCCATTTTAATGTAAATCAGAAGTTAGTGAATTACATCGAATTTTGACAATGAGTTGGCAAATCAGAAATATATTTAAAATTATATGTTTTATAAATCGTCAGTTGACAACCAAATCTTGCAAAAGAAATAATGCTTTTACCTAGTCAGAAAGCACAGTCAACAGCAAAAGCTATTTATGCAACAAGTGCGGAAAGTAGGTGATATCCGACCGAGATGACCGAGCAAAGTAAGCGTCATAAATCATCTTTACGCTCGAGTTTCATACAATGTTTAACTATGCATTGTGCGAGTAAATATAAAATCACATGCCAAAAAAATATAACTTACAATGCATATGCTTGAAAAGTGCGTTTGCTATCATGCGGAAGTACTTTTTCGCACTAGTGATTTTTACTTTTCAGCGCTATACAAACTGCATGCATGGTAAAGAGATGTAACGACTTGTACACCTTATTTTATTCTGATAGTCCAAAAGTCATCTCTTCACATCTCTTTGTTGTTGACTGCAATATAATGTCATTTCAAATATCAGCCATTTGTTACCATGGACCCAAAAATACGCAGACACGACAGCGCTAAGACAAAACTGATTCAATTCTACGTACTGACGTATCAGGTTTGGCCAATTAATCGCTCATCCCTCAACTTGTGCATGGTGGAAATAAAACAAGTTAAACCCACTAACGACCACATCACCTGGCTGGCTGTTCATCGCACATTCTTAGTCCAACCAAAAGTGGTGTCACATAGATAGCCATACCTTGTTTTGTTGGTGAAATCATAGTTTTATCTGACAGGTGTCCAAGTATTCTTTAGTTTGTTACTACGATTGTTGTCAAGTGACGAAAGCAATCTAAATTTGTGTGTGTCCATTAATATAATCACTAATAATCAGTGATCGTTAAAAGACAATTTTTCTTACATAATGTTGAATAAGGATATATTAAGTGCCTCCACACAGCAATAGGTTGTTTAGAAGTCTTGATAGAGGTTTTTAACATGTAGTTTTGGGGTAGATCCATTTTTTCCATGTCAGGTAGTTAGTTGTGATAGCCAATTTAAAGAAAATGGTGGTTTTCATTTTAAAGTTGTCCCCCCATCTTTTCTTTTTAAAAATTGTATGTCCGATGTTAGTAAGCGAAAACAAAACTTTCCATTTCGTGACCGCCATATAAATTATATGAAAAAATAGTAACGGAATAAAAAAATCTTAGTATTTTTTTTCTCCTACCAGGATTGAACAAGCTCATTATTCCTTAGTAGATATCACATAAAAAATTCCAAATTTTAAAAAAATGTTGAAGGGGACAACTTTTAACACAAACGCGAAAATATGAAACCTGTTTTCTGCGTAGCTAAGATGGCAATCGCTAACGCTCAGTCGCGAACGAAATGTAACTCGTTGCACTAATAAGGAAGAGTGATAGAGAGATATAACTAAGATACGATACGTAGCGTGCGCGATTGGCATCTTGGCTACGCACCCTGATGTTAAGTTAGTAATCAATCTCATCTTGAGCCATTAACTAAGTATGGCAGTAAATTCTGACTTCGTTGAATTTTCTTTAGGCTGACTGAGAAAAAAAATTTAGTTGATCTACTCCATGATTATTACTCTTCAACTTTCATTAACCAACCAAATACGTAGATATTTATCCGCCAGACGTGTCCGGCGGACAGATCTGTCAATGTATGGCACGGATGTGTCTGGCATGCAAAATTCCCACCATACACGGGCAGATCTGTCCGCCGGGCACATCTGGCAGACACATCCGACGGACAGATCTCTACAGGGCTGGCTTTTATTAAGATTTTGTCGTAGAGTGTAGGCATATTTTTTAATTATGTATTTTCAGCCCTCCGGTCGGTAAGCGCCACTTTACTCAAAACTAAATTGCCGCCTGCCGGCTCCGTCGGGCTGAAAAATAGTATACAAACCTCGGCCTGTAAATGGGAAAGCCTCGGATTACATGTTAGTCGACCTCGGCTTCGCCTCGGCCGACAAATACATTAACTCCGAGGCATTTCCCACTTACACGGCCTTGGTATGTAATCTACTATTTCTATCTCCTATCATAGATTTTTCTAATGCATTAAAATTATTTTTGTTCAAAATGGATAATCGTTATGAAATGGATTTTAATTTACATATATTTACTATTGTTATAGATCAGTTTTCATGATATGATGATAGTGTTAGCTGTTATACAACACACCAAAGATTGATCATAAATCATGTTGTTACTGTTGTCATAGATGAGTAAATAATAAGGATTGAATACCTCCAAGAAAAGTTTGTCTACATATTTTACTCCAGTCTTAATTTCAGAATATTTTTACATTACTTAAATACTTTCAGTAGGTTTAAACGGTGCAAAATATATGAATATATGTACTTAGATTTATAATTTTATTTTTAAACGCAACCTTGTGAATAAATTCAGTTTTAATTATTTATTCATCTTTCCTGTTGTTAGTACGATCAGGTTAACAATATTTTTTTTTTTGCATACTTGTGAATGTAACAATGTCTTCCAGAATGTTCCACTTTATGTGGAGAAAGGTCATATTAATTTATTAATGAAAGTGTGATGAATGACAACTAAATATTAAATTTCTTTATGCAAAAAACCTAAATAATTTAGATGACTGTTTAAAAAAACAGTCGGCAATAATAGCTGACACTAATTAAACCGAGGATTTTCTTAAACAAATATATGGGCAATGTATTGCACATGTATGAAATACAAAATATTCGCACGTTTTTAGTATTTTTAAAGTTTTAATTTATTGCAATTTATTTTACTGTGTTTATTGCAATTTACATGGATCTTGTATTGTATTTTTGACATAAACGAAAATCATATTATTTTAGAAGAGCTAATCCGTATACTATACTATACTTATAAGTTGTTTCTTATGAAAACAGGAAATGTAAGTGATTTGTATCATTTGTATACATTATCTGATCACTATCCTTTGCACTTGATGTCAGGCAAATGATAACACAGACCGTATTCGAAGGTAGTAAGGTTTAAAATCCACGAATCTGTAGACATCGGGAATGCTTATTAATTCATACATTCAAGTATTTAAATTTATTCAACTGCGTACTGATATACAAACGTTTTACTTAGAGCAGAGAGCAGTGAAATAAAAACCACAGATATAAACATTTAGTAGCAAAGTACCCTCTTATGTAACAGTTTTATTTTGTATCATATTATGAGGGACGTATATTTATTGACATTGGCAGTCTTTATGCCTTTTTTTTTTTGCTTATTTATAACAATTCATATTTATGTTTGGCCTTTTACACATGCCTTATATTATAATTATTTTATAATATATTATATTGTATCCTATTGGGTATGAGTATGACAGTTGAAGTATATGAATATGAACAGTTGTTATATATTCAAGGCAGGTAGTTCAGTCAAGTGTGAGACGTGGGTCTATGCAACTTACTAAATACATGCTATAAGGTATATTTTTGAGTAAGTTGCGTAGCCACATATTTTTACACCAGTCTGTACAGTATAGTGTACACACGCGTTCAGAATTGCATGGGCAGTTTATGAATGAATTCATTTATCATTTTCATTTGTAAATAATCTGAATCGTGTTTTATACATAATCTGAACAAAAATGTACATATGCGAATCATGTTCTGTAAATATCCAATTACAAAAAAGAAAACTTTCTAACTAAGCAAAACCCCAAACATTGTATTACCACTACGACCGATTTAAAAATATAATAGATATTTAGTCCTAATCAAGCCATAACTTTGATTATTCTAGAATCGAAACCTAAATATTGAATTTGTTCATTTATTGGTATACGACCGTGTATATGCAGTAAGTTTTTAAATGTGATCATACTACTTCATGAATTAAGCACCCATAAATATAATGCCATATGTTATATCTTTAATCCTAATTGTACATTCAACTGCATAATACTTACCCACGGCGACTCTTGATGCCAGGGGATTAGATTGTTGCAGTGCAGATATTAATACATTTATTTCTATAATTTCTATTATAATTTTACATTCGCAAACCAAACTAGCTACGGGGTATATTGCTTTCTTTTTCTGACTTGCTAGGATGTGTTCCTAATGTTCCTATTAGTGTGAAAGCGACGGGGGTAAGCATTCAGTTAAATTCGTCATGTTTGTAATAATAAATTATGCATACGATAACATTAAAATAATATTTTTAGATTTATTTTCTCGCAATAAACAGGTTTTATGGAACACTGAAATGTGATGTGTAAATTATATGACCCAATGTGGGGAGGACCTTTGTTTTTGTTTGTAGGTATTTGTGTCAATTTAAGAAATAAAGTTGACGAAGATAAAGCTACAAAACGGTAATATCCAAGATTTATATGTGCTAAACTCCATTAAATAAAACGTCCGTATTTAACAGGCTATATCCAATAGTTAACTTTGAATTACAAGGTGGCAAAGGTCAGTGTCCTGTGGTCCTGTCCCTTACTAGTGCATTTACTGACAGCAAAATAATAAAAATGCCCGAAATTAGGCTGTAATACTTTGTAATTGTAAAAGGACAAGTTTCATGCATTGTTTTGTCGGCCCTATCATCAATTATTTTTGTAAGATTGTGTTATGTATAGTATAACTTTGATACTAATAAATTTGATAGAAGGTGGCAAAGGCCAGTGTCTTGTCCATTACTGGTACATTTATTGGCCGCAGACAAAAATTAAAAATGATCGACATTAGGCTTAAATATTAAATCATTGTAAAAGGATGCATTGTTTTGTCGGCCTAGCATCAATTATTTTTGTAATATTGTGTTTCGTTTAGGAATTGCTGTCCAAAGATTTCTTGAGCCAATGATACCGTTATCGACATGGTAACATACACTGTAGGTCGTAGCTGAATTTTTGTTTCTACGTGATATTTTTGAACCGTAGTTGCAGGTGATAGAATATATTTAGACTGATTTAGTTATAAAAAGTTATGCTTTTTGTTGTAGTTGAATAAATTGTTTTAAATTGTGTGCTTTGTTTTCATTCGATGAAAAACTTGAGAACCTACCTACGTATCTAACCATATCGTCGACCGTAGGACCCCTGTCCTTTACGACAGGGGTTTCCATGTCCCTTGCTCTAATTGAACCTATGGTCGCCGATATTGCCGATATTGTTGACACCCCAATGATTATGGTCCTTTATTTCAAGGCAAAAGCGGAGATTTTGTAAGGGTTCTATTATCTGGTACTCATTGGCAAACATTGGATAGTGTTTTGAATGCTATAGCAATTTTAGTTCTGGTATTTAATCGAGTAAGCTTGAATTGTGGCTGTGTTGTAGTGCAGCCGTGTCATAACTATGTCCTTTAACGTGAGTTACGCGTAACAAGCCCAAACAAAACAATTTTTTAAATATTGCTTACCAATTCCTCGTACGAGATTGCCACAAGGAGCGTAACTCATAGCTTGTACAGTCAACTACAAAAATATGAATACAGCCAAAGTGCCAAAAATATATACCTATACACAACCTTAATGTTCAGCCAATAAAGTCATGTATACTTAGGTAAGTACCTATTTTTGGCACTTTGGCTGTATTCATATCATATATTTTTAGCTGACTGTACAATTCGTAAGTTACAAAAGCAAGATAAGCGTGACACGGCAGAGTGTAATCGTTGTGGTATCGAGTACGTAGGTATACAGGACGACAAAAAAAGTAGATATGTACGGAGGGCACCTCCATTGAACTTATCATGTAACAATGTATATTGTGCATCTCATTTTGTCGCATAAGTGCGAGCAGTAAGTTAAATTTTTGACAGATGTTTGTTTACGAAAATAATGACATATTTGGCAAGAGAACTGGTGTTGCCATCGTGGTTTTCGTTTTAATCCACTTTATTGAATTCTACCTTTTTTGTCGCACTGTAGGTAAGTACCTACTTTATGACCTTTTTGCGGCGTATTTCAACTGAACTGTAGGTAATGATAGCTAAACTCTTCATGGCATCTGTCTGGAAAGTCACATTTGTAAATAATTTCATGAATTTGCTACGAAAAATATACTTGGTTTCAAAACACATTTAAAATGCAAGATTATCAAATAAAAAATAATCTAATCTCTGCAGGTGGTATTAAAAACATCACAGTTAACAGCTATCCAGTAAGTGGTACCTACTAGTAAAACAATGGATCGAGAATTTGGTCTAAACTATAAAAATATCCGTTAATATTTGCAGCAAGATGTTTTTCGTCAAAAGAACTTCATGAACGGCCTCCAGAACGCTCGGAACCTCTTGAAAGACCTCCAAGAAAGTCTGGAAGAAACGAGAAAGTTCGAGGATGAACTGATGCGCTGCAGAAGCACGCACAGCCATGAACATGCAGACCACAGAGTCGACGAGTGGTTTAGTGGTCAGGAGCAAAGCGGCAAGAAATGCCAATCGTCAGATATACATTTAGGTATTTACTTATTACTCTTTTTTGCGCGGGTAAGGTATGATGACCTAGAATTTAACAGGACAATTAAGGATATATCCTGTTTGTCAACTCTATTGCTTGAAATTACGGTCGAAGGTGAATTCTAACAATGGTACCTACCTATGTGTTCATATATATGTTACATTTCCAGGGAATTTATTTCATTTATCGGTTCTGTTCAATTATTTTATGTTATTACATTTTTATAACAGGTAGATACAGTCAACAAATTGGAACCCTAGGCCATTCTAGAACCGTGTCAAAATGGCAAGCAATAAGAGGTTCCTTACAATCTGGGGGTCCTAGAGTTCATATTGGTTGACTGTACCTACATTAGAGTTAGAAAATTGATTCAGATGCAAAACTACATCTAAAGTAGGTACTTACTGTTTTAGTACTTAAGTACATACACAACTCTCCAACGCAGTTGTGGTACCTACCTACCTTGGTAGCTATATGTTTACAGTCAATTGAGTCAATTGTAAAAATATAGGTGTATGCAAATTTCTGTAAAATATATCCCATAGCTCTTACGTCGGCCTATTAATATCTATGGGACATATTTTTGAAAGTTGCATAAAACCATAGTTTTACAAGTACTGCTGTCATTTTAGGTTCTGAAACGCAGGACTATGAGGCCCCCTTGGAATCGTGGTCGACCATGAGCATTGTCTGTCTACAATATCAGTGAGTTCATTACTGTACCAGCCTTATAGAAATAATCCTCTTCAATACAAGTACGAGTATAGCATCAAAGTCAACTCTTCCATCAGATACGAAGAATTATCAAAGCGGTACAAATCTCTGCTCTGCCAATACTCATCATGCTGTGACGCCGCCAACGCAAAGGACTCGGAGGTAGCACGACTGCAGACCCTCGCCAGCTCCACTCACGAGCAGCTAATGGATGCGCATACGATGCTGTTGGCGGTAGGAGAGAAGTATATGGCGCTCAAGGAGAGGAAACTTGCCATGGTGACGTACGATTGATTTGCCTTTCCTTTTGAGATTGGTAGACAACTTCTGGCTCCACTCACTCAATAAATCAAGTCTACAGAGCACTAGTTAACACCTCACTTATATTATGACCAAGCTGAGAGATTATAAGTAGAGCAGCAGTGATTCAAAATATAAACAATCAAAAATTGTGTGCGCTTCTACGAAGACGCTCTGAAGTTCTGATGGTCTATGGATGGTCTTTAAAGCTTCCGAATTGTCGCTCACCACGGTGCCACTCATGCGTGGGTCCTGTGTTAGTATGAGAGAATTGTCAAAGTGACGTTTGAAATGCTCCCGCAGGACCCACGTTCCACTAGCGCCCCTAGCGGGCCTAGCGAAAAATCGACTCGCGGTAACACTCATTACGTACCTACACTACACATGTAGGTAGGTTACACTGAATTCCTGTTGCTAACTGTTACATTTTTCGTTATCAGAAACACGCGTATTCCAACAATGTTCACACACTAAAGAGAGCAGTGAAGGAATTGATAGGAGCCGCTGAACGAGCCCGACGAGAACTTGACTCGAGCCTAAAAAAGGCGATGAAGACGGAAAAGCACGGAACCGCTGCTATGTTGCTCACTGAGGTAATTATAAAAAAATACAGTTAACGGGCATACTTGGGCCGTTCACTATATAGGGCGATGACTCGCTTGTGTTATATTTCATAAGTCCTCGGTGAATCCGTTACCTTCGAGTGTAACATAATTATTCCAATATTTAATGCTAAGTAGCCACCGTATCTACGCAGAAATAACCTCCTCTCCTCCTCTTTTAAGGGGTTACCCAGGTGTTAATTATAAAGGAGTGAAGCCCAAATTTACAGTACCATTCCGTTCTACATGTTATGTGTTTATTTCAGATTCAAAAATGCAACAATCTTTGCTTAGAGAATCTGAGCTTGAAGGCCCAAGTTCAAGAACTAATCCCGCGCCGTGAAAACGTCTGTTGCCGGAATAATATTTTTTAGAATTTTATATTATTAAGAATTAAACAAAGTAAGTATGTATAATCCTTTGGATGTATATTTTTTTTTACTTAAGTACAAAAATCAAGATATTTTTTAGAATTTTATATTATTTGAGAATTAAACAAAGTAAGTATGTATAATCCTTTGGATGTATATTTTTTTTTACTTAAGTACAAAAATCAAGAAAACAAATGATTAAATATACATATAAAATCTTATACTACTTTCCTATGATTACGAAAATAGTAAAGGACAAGGAAACGATCTATTACAAACAAAGTGCCCATCATTGGTGCCTGTAACCTCAAAGTGTCTGCTACTGGTGCCGTTACCTAAATTACTAAAATGAAATGATAATTGAAGTTATCTTTTACAGTTCAAAACCTATTTTTTACAATGTTATTCGAGGTAGATGCAGCGGCCACGGTTGACTGTCTCCATGCCTGTAACAAAGTGCAGTATCATAGTATCAGCATTGCAGGTTTATATTCGACACGCATGCCCCACTGACCTAAAAGCGATGGTTTCTGGTTACTAGATAGTATTTCAACGTTCGTTTCTAATGTACATACATTTTTAGATATGTGACATTCCATTGAGCACAAAGCGGCAATAGCAATGTAGATATAACATTTAAAACTTGTTACTTTTTTATGCATAGCGTCGGCAAGGAAGAAGGTTGGCATGTAGGTACTATCGGCCCAATTAAATCCTGACCCACCATGGAACTGTGTCATATTGACAAATGCTAAGTAAAATCATACATGACGTTACTGTGAAGCGAATTCAGGTGTAAAAGAGCGTAGTACCCACAGATATAGGATAAAAGAACTGGATAACCAATCGGCCGAAAAAAGTGACGTCATAAAAGTGCAGCAGTTGCGACTCTTTTTCATATAGTCTTGTTTCGAACGTGACGGTCCGTAAGTGCCAACAGCCATATACTTTTAAGTATTGGTAGTTCTGTGTATGAATTTGACACTTAATGCTCACATCTGTAACCTCTTTTTCGTACGAAACATTTATAGTTTTGTATCATCAATGAACTTAATCAAAATAGTAGGTATAGGTAGATACTTTACTGTAAGCTGTAGAGACCGGGAAAGAAGGGCTTGCCGGCCGAATGCTATACTAAATATGTTGACGGATAGGAATATGAGATCGGCATGCTCTTTTCTCACCGAAGTATGTCGATACTTATAGCACTTTCCTCAAGTGCAATGAAAAAACTAAGGGCTACCTCGATTATCAAAGACAAGTAGGTACAATACAACGCTAGAAGACTTTACAATTCGAGAGGAAACATAAGCTAGCTTCAGTCCGTTAACGGCGGCGAAGGGCATAAAAGAAAATGCGATCATTCAAAAGGATGCATCAGAATATACCTTGTACTGAGAAGCCACAGCAAGGCCGTCAATCCCCCCTCCTCTACCGCACATACGTCTGGTGCATTCTCTGTATCTCCTCCACCATGCCATCCAAAATGGCGGCTAGTTGATCCGGGCTCGAAACTAAAGCCGCATCGGCCACAGCGCCGAAGCGAAGGACACCGTCGTAGCAGAGGGCGGTGACTCCTAAGCCTGGAATAAGTATGAGAATTATAAAGTCGGGTTGAAAAATATAAGTTAGGGTAAACGCAGAAAGTTTGACACCAATGGTGCTGCCATGGTTTCAATCTCATCTTCCTTATGGAGTTACATTAATGTACTTATTTCAAAACCGGTTCATAGCTTGTCGGGCCACGATCAGTATAGGGTTCCTTAGTACCTAAGCCGTTCGTTACAATAGGCGAACTTATATGAGGATTTAGTACCATGATGATAACAAGCAAAAATAAGTATTTTGACAGGTATATACCTACAACTTACACGCCCTTTTACTAAAAGGATATAATATTTGTTAAAAAAAATCAAAAATGGTTTAATAAAACTAACCATGTTCAAAATAATTTTCCTAATAAGTCTTTATAATAAAGTTCTACTTTTAGTATTTTTTCATTTTAACTGTAGGAGCGATTATTTTCGAAAATATCTACTTAAGCATTAAAAGATTTTTAATGAACCTAAAAAGGGTTTTTTGAAATACATATCCGACGACACCTCACACTAATGAAACGCCATACACGCCAACACTTTTAAGAGTACCTACGTACATACGGGAGATACCTACTCTGCACTTTATATTCTACCACTTTATGGGCATACTTGATATTGTATATTTATTTTATACAAATATTTATATAAATGAGAAGTCCCTAAGACAATTCAAAAGTGCTAAGCTGATAAAATTCACATCTACTTAAATGAATCTTTATCACCTTATTGACGCGCCTTATTAACTAGCGACAAAGTGGTACCTTTCGCTAAAACCATCGCATATGGTTTATTATTCAAAATACTCTTATCTTAAGCTTACCAGTATTCCCTTTCAGTGGTACGAAGAACACCGCAGATGCGTGTTGCCTCCGCAGATGTTCAGTCGTCTCGGCCCTGGCAAGTTGCTGAATACCATTGTTGCCTGGCTGCTGTTAAATATGGACGTCAGGACTTGCTTGGGAAATACGCTGTTGAATATCTTTAGGAGGTAATAATTCGTCTGAAAAAAAAAAAATTCCAGTCCTCCATTTGCTTTCGCAGGTGTATGGGTCCCTAGGTCCCTACTCTTTACCCTGCGGTTTGCTTATTAGATAAATCTGCTCATGTATGTGTAAACTGTTAAGGAACGTACAATGGACCTGCTACTTACATTGCCAGCAACACTAAAATATTGTTTTGCTTATACCTACTAGAGGGTGGTCTTAAATAACTGCACCCTTGCAATTAAATCTGTACGAGACAATGCATTTGGCGAGGGATAGAAATCTATGGCGGAATCAGGTCTTCAAGAGAATGGCATGATGTTACGAGCCGTAACAACGACGGAATGAGAGATAGTTGATGACTTACCAAAGGATCAGCACTTTTGCGTAGCGCATTGCAACGTTCCTTTATATCTTCCCTTTGGCACCTTTTTACTGGCAAATCCAATATAGTCACACTAAAGTCATTCTCCAAAATTAGACTTTTATCATCTATCGAAGGGTCATGGGGCGAAGGAAATCTAACTGGCAATACAACAGCTACATCTTCTGGAATATGGGTCATCGTCTGTTAGAAGTAGGTATAACAATATTAATCGTGGTTTAATAAATAAAATAAAATAAATAGTATTACTTACCTGCGCTGACAATTTACCTTAGAAAAGTATTTGTGCAAGCCATTTGATAAAGCTGACGCTAAAACATCAGTGAAATTCATGTTATCTACATTATCCTTAATTTCTTTTACCATTACCAACAAATTTTCATCGGACTCTGTCCACTTGAATATTTTTTTACCGAGCAACGTAGGGCCATGTAGGCTATTATCATCTGGCTTCCGAATAATCCCATCTACGAAACAGATCGGTATTTCCAATAATTTGTCCATCATATCTATTAAATATTTTGGAGACTCCTGGGTTCTAGTATACTTTTCACTATTCGAAAACATGTTAATCGGGCAATCGTTTTCGTCTGCTAAAGTTTTACACAGAAACTCAATCAAAGCGACTCCATCTCCAACTGAATGGTGGATTCTAAAAATTATCCCGTATTCACCTCTTTCTTTACCATAATTACTGACCCTCTGTTTGGTGACCAAAATTTTAAATAACGCCTCATGATTGTATGGCAGCGATTCGTTTGATATTTCAGTCATCAAAATTTCTAAGTCTTCAATTTTTAGGGTATCAGATTTTTCTGGAATATCAATAATTTCAACATACTGATTTATATCGATACTGCTATAGCGCCTCCAATAGTAAAATCCATATTCTTCACGCCTCCTGAAGAATAATTTGTCGGTGGCTCTATTAGGGAGAATGTTAAGTAGCTTGTGTTTGATATTAAGAACGAGGGCTGTAGGTGAATCAGATTCTATAACTCCCAAAACGCTTATAACACTTTTCGTGGTATCGTCTTCCAAACTCCAGAAGACATCAAAGCTGTCTAGGAAAGCAACGAAATATTTGTCTTTATTTTTGATGATCACAGCACATGCAAGTTTATAGACTAATGCTAAGAGCAAAAGCACTATTATCATTGGTAGCATTAACGCTACAATGAATAGAGTTACAGCTCTGGGTAGGGTCTTTGCGTTAAAGTTTCTGAAACTTTTGTCATTCTTCCACGTAGAAGATAACATAGCACGAAACTGAAAAATAAGGGTTATGTAAGTAGGTAAATGACTGAATACTAAAGTGAGTGATGTATAATCATAATTTGTCTATTACCTTTTGGTTAAACGCGATATTAGTCATTGTAACTAACAGCAATCCCAGGATAGCACCGAATCCTACTGTTTGGGTTACTTGCAGTACAATAGGATTAGCAGAAACACTTGACGTATTATTTAAAAACTGTGTCTTATTGAAAGTCGATTGTCCCGACACTGCGCACTTCAACAAGTAATTAGATTCCTGCATTTTGGAAATTATCTATACATACGGGAAGTATAAAGACATTTTTTACTACGGAATTTACTACGGAAATATTTAGACTGTTGAGTCTTCAAGACATCGCAGAGAACTGAACGGAGACAATCGATTCTCAAACATGTAAACTATGGGAAGCCATACTTGTTAAAGATATTGTTACCTTGCTGATTTAATTATGTGAATTATATTAAAGTAATATTGTGCAATTTGACGCCGTATTATATAGGTAATTCTTCCAGGGTAGAAATTTGGGAATTATTTGTCAGTGCCCGATTGAGGCATTTGAAAAGCAGAGGAGACCCCAACGCATCACGGTATTAAATAGTATTTAATCTATGTAACCGTCATATCAAGAAGGTAACGCAGGATTTTGGTGTCCGTAGCAACACTAACAACTACTCATTTTGCTTATTGGTTAATCCAGCACTGACTTTTGTAGAGTCAGAAGTTAGGGTAGACGGACTTTATGTCAACTGCATAATAACAAATCCGATATACAAATATTGTCTAGTTTTAATATTATCTATTAAATACAATATACACTCATGTTTCCATTCTGCAGCAGATCAAGGTCAAACAGAGACTCTCGACAATCGTTCACTCTGGAATGTCTCGAATACTGAGTTACTTTGGCCGCGTCATGCGCAAGGAAGACGACGCTATGGAAAGAGTTGTTTTCCAGGGTAGAGTAAATGGCACAAGATCTGGAGACGCTCCCCATTGCGATGGACGGACCAAGTAAAAGCACGGAAGCACCCCTAAACCTGTGCGTGCGAAATGCCTCGGCAAGGGAGAAATGGCGGGAGACAGTAAAAAGGGCTGTTCAACGACCTCTATGACCACGACTACTCTGCCAAAGAGTATACAAAGGATGAAATACACGGTCTGAAACACTGATCTGAAAGTTTCTAGACGCTCCGGTAAGACTTTTAGGCCAGCCCTCGTATAACTCAAACCACGTTATCTCTGGGGAACAAATGAACTGTCAAACTGTCAAAGTGTTATTTAAAATGTCGAACTTGTATGATGACTTGTATTATGACGTTTACTTAACACTTTCACATTCTGTGCTATCAAAATCTAGGAAACTTAGCATAGACTGACTACTTACATTTAAATATACAATGTCCATTATTAAATAAAAGAGTATTTATTCATTACATCCTACGTAGTATTAGGTGCAAACATCTATATTATACTATCTAAATAGTATGTATTATAATAAGTATTATATAAACTTATGTGTAGGTATATAATAACATCAAAAATATAAATGTTCTTTATCGTATGTTTGTGGAATGATCCGCGTTCTGTTTATTTTTTGTATTTTTGGATACCTAACTAATAACCTAACATTTTAAACGATTTGTACGTAAAAGTTCACTGAGAGGGAAAAAAACAATAGCGTATGTATTGTTTTTTTTTTTACTGACATCTTTACAACATAATCACAGCCAGATATCTTTCGTTGTGATAACTATATTGTATATTATCTAATAGTAACATTTCACAACAATGTTTCCAAATTGGTACCTATCTTACTGAACAAACACTACTAAAATATAATGGTTTTCATATAAGCATTTCTGTGTATATTTGTTTGAACATGTCATATATTAGCAGCGCTTTCAATTGAACTAACCGACGAGAAACATTTGACACACTATACTACAGCTAAGAGCTCCTTTTCCGTTACACTAATTTCCTTCTCATAGATCTCTTTTCATCTCATCACCGCTGGTTATCTTCTGTCTCTTGATAAAGCAAAGCACGTTAATCCAAACGAAAGAGACGGTAGATATGTATACGATCCGTAGTTGTGGAGGTATGAAGTAAAAGTTGATCGTCTGCCCAGGGCACCAGAAGCACTGGTTGGCGAGGAAAGCCTGCCAGTACTTCTCTTTTAACTCTTTAAAACCTCTGCCTTCTAAGTGGCCCAGTACTGGAAGAAGAAACAATACAATAGTGAATAATTTTGTATAAGAAAGGCCGGTTAGATGAAGTCCTATGTCAGACTTATCCCAATATTGTGCTCAAGTACGTTCCATATTTTTCACTACTTTTTCTTTTTAATGGTTTATCAGTAGGTTTTTAACTGAGACTAGCTAAGAAGGCAAGTAATAAAGGTAGGTATAGTCTAACAAACCAACTCTGACGTTCTCATTTTAAGAAGCTTCCCTTTTTTTGGAGTGAAAAATCATTCATCAAAAATGTACTTTCAGACTTTGGTTTGTCAAACTATAATCGATATCACAAAATCAGATGGAGGTAATATTATAACAACCTAGAGTCTAACTAAGGGTTCTACAAACTTTTTGACATATGGGTTACCCCGAGGCCATGCCTATGGTCGCTTCTTTTAGCGGGATTTTGGTAGGGCTCGAAGATGCTGGTCAGCAGGGAAAATGCAGAGATGATTATTGGTAGATGGGCATATTTTTATTTTGTTGTCATTTTTTTTCCGCGTCAGATTTGAATGAAATTTGGTGTGTAGGTAGAGTTCCTTATTCTACGCTAGATAGATACAAAATTTCAATGTGCGACAAAAAATTTGTACTAAATTTCCCACTGAGTTACGAAAATTCCATACGATTTCGTAACTCAGTGAAAAAAATTGTGGGACATACTTTGAAATTGGGTCTATCTTGAAGAGAATAAGGACCTCTACCTGCCCACCAAATTTCATTCAAACCCACCCAAAAAAAAAAACGACAAGATAAAAATCCGCCCACCTACTGAATCTTGTCTATGATTTTAACTCTAGGTAAGTACTCTTAGGCCCACTTGCACCACCCAGGATTAGCCGCTAACCCAGAGTTAAGCTGTCAACATTCATTCCAAAAATCGCTTAACTCCGGGTTATGTGGCTAACCCCGGGTGGTGCAAGTGGCCCATAAGGGTGGCCACATTGCTTGATTATGTATCACTTTACCGTATGCAACTAAAAATTTGTGAGAGCTGTAGGTATAAAGTGAGCTAAGTTTTGTGGAAACTAAAGACTACTTACTAACAAAGAAGCTGGCCAGTAAGACTGGGGTCATGGTGAATTGATCGACAATCACCTTGGTGGCCACCGTCTTCATCGCCGTACCCACGAACTTCGCGTCTAGAAACTTATACCTGTCAAACATCGAAATATATTGTGAAAAAAAGATAGATGAGATGACTGACAATGTTCATGTAATGTTGACGGCCTCCTAGCCTAGTTGGTAGTGACCCTGCCTACGAAGCAGGAGGTCCCGGGTTCGAATCCTGGTCAGGGCAATTATTTGTGTGTTTATCACGAATATTTGTTCCTGAGTTATGGATGTTTTCTATGTATTTAAGTATTTATATGTATCTGTCTATTATATATATCGTCGCCTAGTACCCACAACACAAGCCTTATTGAGCTTACCGTGAGACTAGGTCGATTTGTGTAAAATTGTCCCATAATATTTATTTTATTTATTTTTTTATTTAATGTCGCATCCCTCCGGATTTAATAGTTTTTTAGGCTATTCCAACTTTGGTTGCGTTACACAACGCAACGCTATCTTAGCAATTTGAACTATTTTATGTATCTCTCAAATAAAATAAGAAATAATAATAATAAATAGTCTGAGGCCAGCAGGTACACCAAACATTCGAGAAGCCGAGACGCGAGTGTACAGAGCTCCCTATTTTTTCGCATTTTCGGTTTTTGAACGTTTGGTGGACAGCCGGCCTTATACTTTGACGTCACACTCGATACATCGACATTACGTTTTGAATTTCACACATGTTTTTGCTCATTTCAGTAATTATTATGCAAAAAAGAAATAAAATTAAGAAATATACAAATAATCTATAATTAACACGTTCGCGGACGCGGATTGCATAGCATCCGTTTTTGTACTTCATCTGGTGACGCGCCTGCTATTGAATCCGTTATTTGGTTTAGATTTCTGCGTCAGTATGCTTACCAATCCGCTTGGCCACAGTATAATATTATTAACCAACATTTCCTCTACCATTCACTAAAATCACAGAATGCATACTGTTATATTTCATAGTTTATGACAGTTAAAAATTATCCTGTGACATCTCAAATTGTGCCCCCCTTTCTGTGACGCGTATGCTATAGCATTCGTCTTTGTATGGAAGACTCCTTAGTAACCCTGCGCGTGCGTCTGGGAGTGGGCGCGTAAAATGTGGCCAAATTTCGCACGCACACGCTATTTTACGGATTGTTTGTAACATCGTTAGTAATGTTTTTTTTACAGTTTATGTATGTTTTTGGTTGTGGTTTTATAAACAAATCTCTTTACTGAATGTTTTTTGTAGTGCAACTTGATTCTGACTACTGTAAATAAAGAAAAGTGAGGCATGTTTATACTTACTATTCAACTAATTATTTTAGTACTTAGTAATTATTTTGGTCATATAATCGTGAATATTGTGCCTATTCGTAGTCGATGCTGAGCGCTAACATTATGGTAAGCATGTGGCATGTATTTTGTTTGTGTAGGGCCGCAGTTTACATGATTAAATTCAAAGTTCGGATACTTCCTATGTGCTGGTTGGTGAAGAAGGCCCTAACCGTTAAATCCTATAAGTATTAGATGAAATATTACTTCTACTTTACTTTATGGCAAAGAATTTATCATAGTTGTTGACGTAGCAGCTCACCCGAGTAAACGGTATGACAGACATGCCAACATAGTCGAATGCTGTAACATGCGGTGTCATATAAGATCATAATTTGAGTAGGTATTTTATATCAAACATGCATAAGCATCCGAATTGTATAGCATTTGGTGTCACATAGTGTAAAAGAAATGGTTTCATAATGACGGGACTTGCATTGCATTCGACTTGTATAGAATTTCGCGTCACATAAGAATCCTGATTTTAGCTTTGTTGTGACAGGTATGCAATAGCAGTCGTAAAATTCCCATACAAAATTAAGGTGTCCCAGAGGTGTGACCAAGCGTCCGCGAACGTGTTAAGAAATATATATACTGAACCGACATAGTATCCGAGAAAAAATATAACCCTTAGGTATATGTTTGAAATTCAAGTACATAATAGACTATTGACGCTCCACGACTATAGCAGCCTCCATATTTTCCAGTGGCTAGTCCTTTTCAGCACTACAGTGACATATACTCGTATGTAGAATTGTAGATACAAAGTAGGTAGTGCTGCAAAGAACTAATGGACTAGTTAAAATCGCCGTCAATCCAATTTGCTAACAATGAAAACAAACCGCCATATTGAGCGTTCTAACCTAACTTATGATTAAGTTAGGTCTTATGTATTGTATGTTACGATAGTAGGACAATTTCAGCAAGCCTACCACGAACATTGTAGATTGGCAATGACGGGGAAACCTCTTTGTCACTCCAATCCGCAAGTGTGACAGAGATGGAAATACAAATCCGCAATCGTTCGATTTACGTGGTATAGGTCCAGCAGTTGATGGTTTCGGTGGTGTTTGATGAGGTAGTGTGAAAATACAAGGAGAAAATGTGACAAAACATGTGATCCTTTTGTTTACGTCGTTAGTAAGTTCCATTGACGGCGATTTTAGTTAGTACACCCTTTGCCATTGGTCGTTCAATGGCAATATTGGCAATTAATTAGATGAGCTAATTGGAAATTAGCAAAATAGCAGGTACTTGCCAGTAAAACAACGTAGGTGCGTATACGCAGCTGCCGACAGCGACGATGCGCGCCGCCGATTTGTAGTTTATCTCCGGCTTTTCAGGCTGAAAATAAATAGAAAAATTTGGCTAGTTCAATGACGATAATGATAATGTAATTGTTTGGTTTAGAACTTGCACATAAGTTTACTATAAAGATTCATTTATTAATTGTATTATCATATGTGTTCGGTACATATAACTTGATTAACAAACGACAAAATAGGACCTTTTACTAAAAAACCATGACATATAAGATTTTAAGCTAACATGGTCATTTGCATTATAACTAATATTGAAAACGGGATAATTACCATGTATGTTTGTTTTATTGCAATTCGCCACTGTTGCAAGCGCCATGTTCTCGGAGTTTTTAGTTGTGATCTACCTACCCACACGCCACATTCCCATTTCCCATCCCATCACATCGCATCGCATCGCATCGATAACAAGCACATACCTACCTATGTAATATGATATGACGATTAATCGCGTCCCAAACTCAGCTAACTCTGATTTAACTCAAGAGTAGATAGATACCTAAGTACCAAATTGTCCCATTGTCCCATATATTTATTTATTTATATTTATCTATACAGGCCGATTTTGTTACGTCGTATGATTTTGGTATGTGGGTCATACTGAACAACTTTACTTCGAGAACAAATGATATTTCAGATTTTTAAGTTCTAGGAAACATATATTACACATGAGCAATAAATTGTCAAGTACGTATTTAAATGAATCAATATACGCCACATGACACTTTCTCGTCATACGCACAGAATAGTTAACTATAATTATCTCCCCTCACGTTACGCAATGTTGAATGTGATGACGTAACAGGCAATAGCAAGGTTTGTCAACATTCGACAGCCACGTCAACGGTAGCGTGGCCGAGCGGTCTAAGGCGCTGGTTTAAGGCACCAGTCTCTTCGGAGGCGTGGGTTCGAATCCCACCGCTGCCACGATCTTTTTGTAACTATTTATATAAATATTTTATTATATGTACAGGGTGTAACAAAAGTACCGAATGATACTTCAACAGTTGATAAGGTCAATGACCCTGAGTACGATGCAAGTGGAAAAATATTGAAATTAAAAAATATATTTTTGTACTTTGTATGGAGATAGGTGCATTTTCGATCAGCTGTTCCATACAAAGTGATATTTTTTCTCGAATTTAGATTTTTTTTACTCGCATCGTACTTCAGGGTCATTGACCTTATCAGCTGTTGAAGTATCGTTCGGTACTTTTGTTACACCCTGCATATATACACCGTGTTTTTATTGATGTCCGTAAAATTCGACACGTTGCTTTAATTGTACGCTAATAGGAGTTACGTGGCATATCGCTTTTTGTCTAATTCGAAAAAAAATATTTTTTCTGTTTTACATAGGTACAAAATAATAGTACATTACTGCAGAGGCCGTGAAGTTAGAGATTGCAGGACCAGTTTGTGGTAGACGGCCGAGTCGTAGACGAGGCCGAGGCTTGTATAGTGCTTTTCTCAAACATTGTGAGGAAATATTAAAATTAAAATAACTACTAAGTAAATAGTTAATAAGGAAAAAATTGTTTAATTTGCCACCTTATTATTTTTAAAGATGCCATTTGAATGAGCTATTTGAACACCAGCACACCCATATTTAACCGCACATAAATATACATAGAAACATTTTTTATTTTATTTTACTCTTTATACATAAGTCAAAATTATGAACTCTACCTATAATATGCCCATTATTTACAGGTAGAGTGAAGATAAAACACTGCACCTCTTATAAACCAATAAGGGCCCCTTACAACACTCGTGGTTAGCCACATAACCCGGATTTAAGCGCTTTTTGTATGAAATTTAACAGCTTAAGTCCGGGTTAGCGGCTAACCCTGGGTGGTGCAAGTGGGCCTAAGATATTTTAATCAAAATTTATATTTCCTCGCGGGCACCCTGTATATATTATATCACCTACCTTATAAATCAATAGCAACTCATGGTACTCGTAGAGACACTGATAACCGCCCAGGGGTTTGTGGTTTAGAGTAGGGCTTACCGAGTTGTACTTGTTAAAGGTCTGCTGCGACAGCTCCGCCGCCGTATAGAAAGTGGCGTACACTGCAGTGTTGGTCAGCAGAGGGTACTTCCGCAGTGCTGTCTTGCCCATTCCGATAAACCAAGACATATTGCTTGTTGCCTGAAAACCATCATATCATTAAAGCGTTTTCGCGAGGTCTAAAAAAAGTTTATTTAGGTTTAGTAGGTAAATTTTAATTTTTCCTACTCAGTATAACCAGCTCTTTCAATCTAGGAGAAAAAAAACGCGACCAAAAAGCAAAAAGGATTTACGTACTTACCATTTTGTAACCGCTGTACAAAGTGTTTGTAGTGTTTGTTCAGCGGTTGGAAAAATAGTAACGGATACGAAAAAAAATTGACTCTTTTTTTTTTCTCCTAGTAGTATCGACAAAGCTCGTGATTCTGACTAGGAAAAACATTAAATTCATTAAAATCTTTGGATCTCTTCTGACGAAAATGCCCATTATCATTTAAGTTCTCCAAGATTTTCCAGTTATAGCGATCTGAAATCGAACTGAACTCGAACCCCACGATCCCCAGTCGCAAGCCTTCCTATTGTGGAAGTCATAAACATCAATTTGTTTAGGATATAACCAGAAATGATGATTTGATGACACTCGTTATAATAATTATAACTACTTATATTCAATTTTACTCATAGATATATGATTTTGCGCTAAAGCTTCATCCTAGATGTGTGATTTTAATACCTACTGTACCTTTCAAGAGTACGCGAACATCTTGTCTATCTATCTGGCCATGTCTTTCTTAAATTCTTTTACGAAATTGTTTTTCTTTACCATTTTTGAAGAAGATGTTTAAGTCCTTGATACGTAAACTCATTTTGGAGTAGTTACTTAACGTGTGATTAAATGAGATTCAGTGGCGTCAGGCGTCTTTGCCCGTAAGATAGTTATATGGCGGTCTTGGCGTTCGCCGAGAACAGAGTAGACTTTTTAGCCTCTGTTTTTGGCTCAGTGGACCTCGTTAGTCGTATTCTATAGTCATCGACAGTGGCAATAATTGCGTTCCATTCATGTCCAAGACCCTGGCAAAATGGGCCATTTTATGCCAAACTGATGAAAGCCCTGCAAGTTTAGTGAACCAAAGAGGCTGAGATAAAATCCTCTGCAAGCAAACACACGCTAGTTTGCACATTGCCGCCACAAGAACCGATTTGGCACGCCTTAAGGCTGCCTCTAAGCCCGAGGGTGCGTGGTTGCATGCTTTGCCATCTCCAGCAATGGGTACACTGCTGGACAATGATTCTTTAAGAATTGCAGGAGCCCTTAGGTTGGGAGGCAAAGAATGCAACAGACATCAATGCATTTGCGGAACGATAGTTTCGGCCACCATGGGCTTAGTTGTCGAAAGTGAAACCACCTTAAATGAAACCGTCCGCAGGGCTTTATATCAGCTAATGTCCCATGTATTCTGAAACCTCCAGGTACGGAACGGACGGGAAAAGGCCCGGCGGGCTCACATTGGTACCCACCAATGTGAGCCCGCCGGGCCTTTTCCCGTCCGTTCCGTACCTGGAGGTTCCAGAATACATGCCAGAGGGGCCGGTGTATTGTATAGGATGCAACATGCAAGTACTTTGGCTGCTTTTGCTGCATCCCATTTAAAGTACACAGCTGTCATGGCTGGCTTGGCGGCAGAGGTGGCTGCTAAAAATAAGCTCGCCAAATAACTCAGCCTTAAAAGCATCTTATGATTTTAGACCCGTTGCAGTCGAGACAGCCGGACCCTGGGGCCACGAGCTGCTCAAATTATTTAGGAATGTAGGTAGGCTGCTGAGGCTTGGCTTGTACAATAGGTCTCCATCGCCCACAGGTGGAGCTCTGTGCCATCGCCATACAGCGTGACAATGCTGCGAGCGTTAGGAGGACCTTCGGCCCTGGCATGGCTCAGGATGGGCTTAATTTTAACTAGTTTTAGAAGTATTCCATTTAGTGCCCTGTCATTTTATGTTTTGTTTAAATATAAATAAAATTGTGAAACGAACCCTATTTCGCCGTCTTGCTGAAGTACAATACATCTGGACTATCCAACTCCGTATAGGCCATAGCATACGAAATTTCATAAGTAAAATGCTTCTTCTTTATTTATACATAGATTAAAATGTTTGTTCATGCAGATCAAGGACCTTTCACTTAAAAAATATATAAAACAATAATTGAATTTACAGTTAATATGTAGTTCTGTAAAAAGTCGGTGCCGTAACATACATTTTGTTTATTGTCATAAATGACAATTGTATTGTATAAGTACAAAGAGTATAATAAATATATATTAGGTCGTATACAATGAATTTTTTTTTTTTTTTTTTTTTTTTTTCTGTCAGTAGATTATTTAATGTGATCAATTAAAATTAGTTAAATATGTATAAATTTTCCACTATTAATTTTCCATTTGTGGTTTTGGAAATATAAATAAAGAATATATTGTATTAAAACAATTATTTTATTTATGCAAATTATCAATAAATAGGTACCTCCTAACTAGCTTACAAGTTACAATTCTTTGTGTGTAATTAATACTAATTACAGTATATTAATAATTGAAATTTTATTTATTGGAAAATAAACTAAACTAAAACATATTACAACACAAATTTAAATCTAGAAGTATAACTAAACTAAAAACTAAAATAAAACTAGATAAAAACTAAAATAAAACTAAATAAAAACTAAAATAAATCTAAAACAGGCCCCTGCGGCATGGTACCGAGGACGCTGGCAACATTTCCTCGCTGGATTGCTAGACTGATCCGTTGAGCGAGGAAGCTGCCAGCTCTTGGGTCTCCTGTGGCGTCTCTGAGTCTCTTCGATAGGTCTTTGAAGAGACTCAGAGCGCTAGGGCCCCACGGACCAAAGGTCTCGACGCCGAAAGGAACAAAATTATATTCAGCGCCGAGACCACTGTACTTTCCCACCTTTGCTTTTTCCGCCGCCTCTGCCGCTGCCGCTGCCCTCGCAGAAGTTCGGTGGAGATGCGACGGGGCTAGTGTGTCTACACAGGTTGCATCCCACACCAGCACTCGTCCCAAACTCCACGGAACCAGAGACATACCATCCGGCCTCTTACCGTCAGTTCTGGATATGCCGGTCGGCTCTAATAGAGCCGGCACACCAATTGACGCAAGAGACCGACGGATTATGTCATTTAGGGCAGCATGTCTCGAAAAGCGGCCCGCGCTTCGTTGGCAGGAAAGACCGTGGTGCCCAAGACGGTCGACATCGGTTCCGCAGGGGCAACGATGTGGGGCGCAGACCGGGACCCCGAGGTGGAGGCTAACTGAAATTTGTAGAGTTTTTGGATCTAAAAAAGTACCAGTGTTTGGGGAGGGGTGTGCTCGGAGCCAGTACCCAGCTTCCTTGGTACTTAGAGCTAGGAGTCTGGCTTGCCCCTCCGTGCTGGATTGGCTGATAAGAGAGGAGAGGGTCAATTTACAAGCAATGTCGTCCCAGCTCCTTTGAGATTTTGGATGTTCAGGAAAATTTTGACCAGGACAAGCAATTGACCAAGCATTTTTGGCGTCAGCCAAGCCCGTAGTCTCACAGTTTGAGCGTAGGATTTTTCCTATGAGACTGAATGAGCTGTGGGCTGACGACAAAAAGGCTGGCAAAGCGACACTCGAAATTTTGCGGATCCCTAACCCACCGTACCGGATGGGAAGGGATGCTTGGGTCCAGGACTGCTCGCTTAGCTGAATATTCAGAACCGATTCTAAATTACTTTTAATTAGAGCATCTAATTGTGACAAAAGATTTTGATTTTTCCAAAGGGAGCAGCAGCGTAGCACATACGTTAATTTAGGAACAAAAAGGCAATATTTTATAATACTTAGGGCATAATGTGACTTAATTTCTAACAATCGATGTGAATGATTTTGGAATTTGGAAACAGAATTTTGAACTAAATCTGAAAAACTTTCCTCAAAGATGGGAGACCCTAAGAGGAACAGGTTACTTTTGTCAAGGATTTTAATGTTTGGTGCTAGTTGGTTGAATTTTTGTGTTAATTCGTCGATATTGCTACAAGAATTTGGAATAAAAAGTTCGCATTTGTTGAAATTTAGTTCTAAACCAATAGATTTAAATTTGGTTGTAATTATAGAAAGATCAGAAAGTACGGAGTCTACGTCACCTCCTAGAGTCCCATCATCCAAGTACCAGACGTTGAATTTTGACGACAAATTTTGAATAATTGGGTTAATAGCCAAACTGAAAATTGCTGGCCCCAGGGGATCACCTTGTTGGCAGCCGACCTCCGATGACAACTCGTTTGATCGGTACATCAACTTCGTGGGGTCTGCATAGCAGTGGAGGAGATAATTGATAATTTGCATAAATAAAATAATTGTTTTAATACAATATATTCTTTATTTATATTTCCAAAACCACAAATACAATGAATAAGTTTGTGTTTATTTTTGTTTTATTATAAACCTCATTGGTGAAAGCATGACCATTTCATAAAGTTCCCTTTACACAGTAAAATCATTTTTTTCTGTTTAAGGCTGTTTCCACACCGGCGCAGTCTCATAGAATTAGCACGTTTCGCAGCAATTCCACAGTTCACTACCTCGGTGTGAAAACAGCGTTATAGGTAAAGTTAGACGACTCAAATTTTTCACGCTCTACATCTAATATGGGGCTTCCATACGTGGTCATTATGACGCTCTCATACATTGTTATAGGTACACTACCATAGAATACTATACTAAGAGTACACTACCTAATCGGTCCCTGTGATCCACGCGGACACGTTGGCCCAATGTGTGTACACGGTACACGGGCTCTTGAAAGTTCCATCGTTGGCGTTATTCTTGGGTTACATTACTTTTGGCATATGACAGTTCCATGCACTGCAGGGTTAGCATGGTTGCCATTTTATCGCTTATCACGCTATGCGTCACTTTCGCACATACATACTTGTTAGAACGTGACAGCAACGTCGGTAAACGATAAAAACCCGACCATCATAGACTAGCTGAGCATATAATACATAATGGTTCCATGTGTCATTAAATACAATTGCAAAAGTTATTTAGTTTCCTTATAAACGAATATCATTACAAATGGGTTTCGATGTTGTTTTTAACGAGCCAGCTGTTCACGAGCTTCTTAGAGCGGTAAAGCTATGGTTTTGGACTATGTTCATTATGCATATTAATCTATGACTACGGGAGAGTCATGGTAAGACATCTACTACAACCATACAATACAATACAATACAATACAATAACTCTTTATTGCACCTCAAAACAACAAAAATAACACAAACTGGTATAGATTACACATGAAAAAGAGGCAAACAACAGGCCATACTACAACCTTTAAGTATATATTAAACCAGATAAGTATTAAACCAGACCAGAACCTTTTATTGTGTTTACTCCGGTATGCTTCAACGTGCCTGGTTGAAGCATACCGGAGTAAACACTTAGGGACTCCAAGCACACTAAAGGAAGCAGTTTGCAACCTTAAAACGATGATAGGTTTCGTGGAGGAACTAGGGTGGTTAGAGAAGAGCTACCTCGTAATCACGCAAAAAGGCACATTGGATATCCATTTGCGAATAAATGCCCGGAAAAACTAACTAACTAAACCAGACCAGAGTTCCAGAGTATTAAATATTCAAACAATAGTAGATTGTTTCATATGGGATCAAAATGTTATATTTAGCGCCAATCCGCTGTCCGTATAAACCGGATTGGTTTGCTAAACCCGAAATCTGCAAGTGGCGCTTAGAGTAGATACTGATTTCAAAATCATAATATAGGTATTTTTTACCTACTATTGTCTTCTGTTACCGCGATTGTTATTCCTTGAAATTAAACACTTTAGAACGGATTAATCGCGTTCAATCCGCGATTAATCCGTTCGAAAGTGTTTAATTTCTATATTTAACAATTAATTTCTAAAACCTACCTATACTTTATCAGTGAATGTAATGCGATGCGCCATTACCTCGTTGGTATCCTTGATTAAGTATGCAATGTTTACTGGTACTCAGCAATTTCCGCACTTTACGTAGTTTCTGCTGAATAATTTTTGCACATTAATGATATTGGTCCTAACGACGTAATTATAGGACTTCGTAACTAGTAAAGTACCAACTCGTAGTAACTGTGCATTTTTAAAGAGGCGTACGTACTTATTTATACCTGTGTCCTCATCCTAGCGTTTTCCGGGCGTTTGCCACGCTTCAGGGAGCCTGGGGTCCGCATTGTCAACTGTACTTTATAACAGTTACTAGCGACCCGCCCCGGCTTCGCACGAATGCAATTTACTATACATATAAACCTTCCTCTTCAATCACTCTATTTAAAAAACCGCATCAAAATCCGTTGCGTAGTTTTAAAGATTTAATCATACATACAGACAGCGGGAAGCGACTTATGTAGTGATGACACTTATAACTATTTAGGTAGGTCATTGTAGGAATTGTAATTGAAATTGTATTATAAGATACCTATTTCTTTTTTTCTTACAGGAGACGGGAATTTTTGTAACTAAAATTCACTCAACAACATAGATGTGATATAGTCTTCACCAAAAATGGCCGACGTCCATCCGACTTAAGGTGAGTAAACTCCACCTATGAGAAAACCACCAAAATAAAACACAATTATACTTAGTGCATTAGATTTGTAGATATTGTTATCGCAAAATAAATAACCATTATTTTATTTTGCTATTATTTCTTATGTCCTAGGCCCATATTACACTATACCATATATGATGATGGAGAAAAAGGGAGGCATAGATATATTCTTCTGTTCGATTAGTCTACAAACTCGGGTGGAATACGTGAAAATACTTAGATATTACCTACATTAGAACTGTTTACCATAATTATGTTTCGTTCCTAGTAAACTAAGTATTTTTCCTAGCCACGTCGCTATTAAATATTAAATAAGGTAAATTTGTATAAGACCGTCTATCAGGTATGTCCGTCTACCGACTATTTCATCTAATTTTACTGTTACATACGTAAGGCACCATTGACAGCAGAGTTAAAAGAACCAATAACTACCCTACCGATCCTATTTGGGCGATGTAGATTACAAACCTGGGAGATCTGGCTCTACAGGTTGTCCCAAGACTATGAGACATGAAGGGAAAGTACCTTCAATTTCGTAGGTAGGATATTTTTCTAAAGGAGACTTTATGTTATTTTTATAAGTTACTAGTTAAGTTATACTGCATTCTAAGATATTCCAAGAATTACTTGCTTACCTGGGAATCTATCTGACTTAAATGTGAAAAAAAAGTACTTATACCACTATTTTTATGATACCAATCGAAAGAATGGAAAAGAAATATTAATTACTTTTAAATAACATAGTATTTTAAAAGAAAGGAACAACGTGAAATTAATCATTTTAATCAAATTAAAAGGATACATGTAACTGAAGTCAATTAAGTATTTTTTAAAGAATATATTTGATTACAGTTACAAACTTTTAAAAATAGCATAAAGTCTTCTTTCAGCAAAATACCCCATCTACGATATGTAAGGTACCTTCTTTCCCTTCATGTCTCATAGTCTTGGAACGCCCTGAATATGACGGACATATGGACTTACCCTCATTGATCTTAACCTAAGTTTAGACACATCTTTAGTAACAAGTTAGAAGCCATACCTTTTGACACAGGACACCTCTGATTACCTATCTTTTACAATTCCACACTTCACTTCTATAAAAGTCAGTAACAATTAGCAAGCGGAACTGAGTAAAAAAATACGTTTAAACAGGCAACTTCAACGGATGCTCATAAATGCCATGAATAAAATAGAACCGCTTATTTTTATAAACAATTACTCACGTATATTTAAACCGTTAGCTTCCGCTTTAATGTAACTAGTATTTATTCAAATGAACACTTGAATACAGCCTCCATGCAAATACTGTTTCTTAAGATAACTTTATCTGTAGATAAATGATAACACTGAATTGTATAGATTGTCCCGTAGTATTCCTCGTATTTATCAACGCGAAAACAAAATAGTTATTCGGCGTACACATGCTAGTCGTTCACGGTGACACTACGCACTGTCCGTTCCGTATGATACGATACCTACTTATTCAATTGACTTCAATACAATAGGTAATTTAGTAACCTATTTTTATATGGGTTTGTTTTAGTTTCCTATTGTGAGTTTTAAGGTCAAGCTGTAATGATTGATTCTTGTTACATTTTAATCAGTCACCACCTATTTGTAAATCGGTTAAGCGAAACAGTACGAAGCGCATAGGTAGGTATATGCTTGAGGAGAAATTGGAAATTAACTGCGGCGTAGCCCAAAATGGGTTTGTTCGAAGATTAATCATTACATGTAAATATTATAATTATTCATTAATAGAGGCGCAGTTAGGCGGTCGCTGGGTAGTTAAAGGTATTTATATATATATATATATAGCCGCTTTGACAAGGCGACTAATCCCAAGATTTAGCGATGGCCCTAGATTCACAAAATCGACTGCCATCTGACCTTCCAACCCAAAGGGTACACTAGGCCTGTTGGGATTAGTTGGGTTTCCTTACGATGTTTTCCTTCAGCGATAAGCGATTGCTAAATAAAAAATGATACTTCGTTCAGTCGCCATCAGATATATCGGAGCTAAGTCAACTGGAAGTACTCTATACATTTTAATTCCCATTGCAAATGTATGGGAAATGCAAGATAAGTATATGGCCGTATCTTTTGATCGCGTTGACGTAGGCGTTTGGTTTATTTACAGCTTCTAGGAACCCGCACACCATTATATATGTGGTATTAATCTCAATTTACTACCTCTACCTACACGTTCCCGAGATAAAGGGTCTTGACAGACAGACGGACCGCCGGACGGACGGACGGACGGACAACAAATTGATCCCATAAGGGTTCGGTTTTTATCTTTTAAGGTACGGAACCCTAATAACAATCTAAAATAACCGTACCTATTAAGTCATAATACCTGTATTAGGATTAGGTCATCGATAACTGCAGCTACTTGAAGGGTAACGAATCTATTGTGTAAAGATATTGCGAACTGCATAGAAACTGATAAGAGATAAAGAAACCGTGCTGATAATCTGTTGACCCACGCAAACAAGTACATACCTAACGTTTATATTCAATTCAATAGCTTTATTTCAGACTACATTTATGTCCATATAATTAAGAACTAGGAAATAAATTAAATTACAAACAATCACTTACAAAATCTAAATATACCTACAAATATTTTTTTTTTTGTGATTTCAAGTTGTTTAATAAAATTGTTACAAAACAAACTTTTTTTTTTATGCTTTAGGTGGCAAACGAGCAAACGAATCGCCTGATGGTAAGCGATTAAGGTCGTCCATGGACACCCGCAACACCAGAGGTGTCGCAAGTGCGTTGCCGGCCTTTAAGGTGGGAGTACGCTCTTTTCTTGAAGGTTTGAAGGTCGTATCGGTCCGGAAACACCGCTGGCGACAGTTCGTTCCACAGTTTAGCTGTGCGAGGCAGGAAGTTTCGGGAAAAGCGCACAGTTGAGGACTGCCAACCATCTAAATGGTGAGAGTGCAAACATTGTCGCGTAGGGCGATGGCGGAAAGAAGCGGCAGGGATTAATCCGAACAATTCCTCGGAACACTCCCCATAATACATGAGATAGAAAATGCAGAGTGAGGCCACATCTTTACGCAGCGCCAAGGGATCAAGCCGATCAGAAATACGTTGGCAGTTGACAATTCGAGCTGCTCTCCGTTGGATGCGGTCACTTAAATCACAAGCAGTGCCAAACACATAGCACTAGTCAAATAACCCAGGAATGACACGGGGCGGGTTATTTGACTAGTGCTATAAAAATATTACATTAAAATAAAATGATACTTACATGAAGAAAAAAAAAATAACAATTACATAATATTATAAACTATGCCTCTAGAGCCCATGTGTACCACATTCCAGTGCCTCCAAAACGCACAAGCAGGGCCAGATGAGCTGAAGAAAGCAGTTGGGACTGTCACGTACCCGGCGCATAAGGGAAGCGGTACGATTGCGAATTATCGCACTGAAGTCGTCCACTCTAGCATCAGCAAACATCCCCGAGGCGCTACAGTAACGTAACAGACCCATCAGCATACTAACAAATAACAAATCGAAACAAATAAATCTCCCATGGCACGTGGGATTATTCACGTGTCGATACGATAGTAAATAACTATAGGTAGTTATTTTTCGATTAGCTTTCGCCCGCGACTTGTGTGGTTACATACAACGCGTTTGAAATTTAGTGTAGCGTATAGAATACCTACTATACCTTCTCGTTAGCGTTTTCGTCAAGTCACTCTCAGTGCATCTTGCTCGTACTTGCTGTGTGTTTACCATGAGTTGTACGTGGCAGTATTCGATAGCGACAGCGGCGTTCGGGGGTATGTCCGTCTCGCTCCCGCCAGAGTAACGGTAGGAGCGAGACGGACATACTTTCGAGCGCCGCAGTCGCTATCGAATACAGTTGCGTGAAACTCAGGGTAAACACACTGGTGGAAGCGAGATGCAACTGAAGATAACGAGACTTAAACGAGACATCTGTGAGTACTCTGGTCTGTGTAGAAATCGTTAAAACGGTTAACCCTCCTTTCCTATTAGAAAAACTCTTAGGCCCAAGTGGGGCTAACCCGGGATTGAGTTGACAAATTCCATACAAAAAATCGCTTAACTCCGGGTTATGTGGCTAACCCCGGGTGGTGCAAGTTGCCCTTAGAAGTGGAGTAAAAAAAAATCTTAGTGACAACGAAAATAATATTACTTTCCTATTCCGCCAAACCAAAAGCAAATAATATGATTTTCGTTGTTATAATATGGAATTTCGCAAAATAACGCCTGATTCAATAAATTACTTAAAATCTTAGTGGACTGGACTGGACCTCAACGACATTTAAATAACGTGGCTCATCATCTAATATTTAACTTTGACTTTGACTTATAAATTAACTTCTTTCTTGAACAAGAATTAACATGTATTTTCAAAATATATACAGTATGTGTAACTTACCTACCTTACCTAACCTACCTTAAATCTAAAACAGGTCCTTGAGGCATCGTACTTAACAAGAATTTGATTAAGTAGTCGAATACTTACAAAAATACGTCACACGGTTTTGTTTTATTTCGGCTGTTGGGCGTAGAATTTACCCCCCTTTCATACCTTCCTGAATGGCTATTCCGTCCGTAGACGCAAAAGCCTGAAAAATGGGCGAAAATTTGGAAGTTATTTGGCTTTTGAAAGTCAAGCTGAACACCTGGAATTGTGCAAACTCGGTTTACTTTAGGACCTGATAAGGGAATCAAAACGATATGTACCTTGTTGGGAATTAGTTCCTGGAAATTAGCCAATTTTCTTGGCATAAATACGTATCATATGTCAGGACTCAAGTGTTGAAAAAATTGAATTAATAATAATTATATCTAGTTCTCAATCCTAAACTAACTAGCATTTACAGTATTGACATGCAGGTGTGTCAGTCAGGACACGCCTGTGGCTTATTTGGCAAACTGAATTTCAAAGTTTCTAAAAGATTTATTTTGAGGTTAATATCAAAGCATATACATGTTAGATGCCAACTTTGTTAACCCCACGGTGTAAGTAGTCGTTGTACCTTAACCTACGGGTTTATTAATTACCTCTTACCAACCGGAATGGATTCCGCTGAAAAAGTTAAAATCAAAGGTCAACCCGCGGCCCGCGTGCCGCATGGAGGTTTATTTTATTTTTTCAATGTTTTATAGTGAAATATTCTTTGTGTGTATAAAGCATGATGTGGCCCGCTATGCAAAAAAATCCATAATTAAAAAGTTGTTGCCCTGGAGGTAGGTCGCCAGTAACTGGCCACCTTACACAAAAAATGAATTCTATTGACCTATAAATTAAATTCATTTTTTAACAAGGTGGCCAGTTACTGAAGGGTTAAAATGATGACTTAATTCGTCATCATCTTAACCCTGTGAAAAGTTGAAAACGAGTGCTGTAAAGATCTCGAAACGTGGGGTCATGGTGTTAATAAACGCGATTAATCCGTTCTAAAGTGTTTAATTTCAATTAGTACTTATGTTCAAACTCTACCTAGTGCTGACCTATCAATGTTTTGCAATTTCTCATAAGTAGTCAAAGTTCTAGTCATTTCAAAAGAATGTTTGCCAAGATAGTCACGGTTATATTGAAATGCGGAATGCTAACTGTGCGGCTGAAATAATCAAAATCCAAGTTCCATTTTAAACATTCTTTATAGAAGCAAGTTGTTTAAAGGCGTTTTTATTTTTTGTTGGTCCCCCAACGGCCCTAACTTTTGTGATTTATATTAAGAATTTCCTTCATTCATACTCTGTCTCCACTTTTCTTCCGTGTCGCTCCTGCCAGAGTAGTGGTAGGAGCAAGGCGGACTTACTTTAGAAACGCTCAGTCTCTAACGCCTCCGGTTACTTACAACTCATGGTAAGCACACAGGTATCACTAGAGCTATTGTGAGATATTGTAGAAGGCCCTGATTAATACACGACTCAATAAATTAAATTTAATATGCATACCTATTACTGTGGCAAAAGTTATGAATTCCTTAACCGTTGGAACCGCCAAAGCTAATGGAGTGCATGGAGTTCTTATTCTTAAAACTTACCCTTATAGACCACACGACAAAATATAATATTTATGATGAAGTGCCACCATCGCCAAGCAACAAATAAACATACATACTTGATATGAAGTCGTGGCGTGTGAGGCACGAAATGTACTTACTGTCTCTTGATATGAACTCAATGGCGGCGAAAAGGTTAAATAAATAAGGCATGCCTGTGGGAATTTAGTCATAGGAAGGTTCCACTACAGCGTGCTTACCATGAGTTGCATTCGATTGCGACTGCGGCATTCGACAGTACGAGTATGTCTGTCTCGCTCCTGCCATTGTGCGTAGCATGATTGCTATCGAATGCCGCAGTCACAATCGGATGCAACTCATGGTACGCACAATGGCAGGAGCGAGACGGACATACTTTCGAATGCCGCAGTCTTAATATTTACTTAGTCGCTATATATATATGGTGCTGCTGAGTCCGGCGATCAGTGCTCTAGTGAAACTTTTGGGTATTTGTGAGGAGTATGCGGTGGCCCATGGCTTAAGGTATAACACGAAGAAGAGCGAATTACTCGTCTTTAAGGCAGGCAACAATGAGTTTTCTTCAGTGCCGACAGTGTGCCTGAACGGGGTGCCTCTAAATAGAGTGTCGCGTTTTAAGTACCTTGGGCACTGGGTCACTGAGAACCTCCAGGATGACGCTGATATTGAGAGGGAACGCAGGGCATTGGCAGTTAGATGTAATATGCTGTCACGCAGGTTTGCGCGCTGTGAGTGGAGTGGCAAGAAGACCCTTTTTAAGGCTTTTTGTCAGTCGTTTTACGCGTGCAGTCTGTGGACGAATTACACCAAAAAAGCTCTCAATGCCCTACGTGTCCAATACAATAACGGCTTCCGTATGCTGATGGGTCTGTCACGTTACTGTAGCGCCTCGGGGATGTTTGCTGATGCTAGAGTGGACGACTTTAGTGCGATAATTCGCAATCGTACCGCTTCCCTTATGCGCCGGGTACGTGACAGTCCCAACTGCTTTCTTCAGCTCATCTGGCCCTGCTTGTGCGTTTTGGAGGCACTGGAATGTGGTACACATGGGCTCTAGAGGCATAGTTTATAATATTATGTAATTGTTATTTTTTTTTTCTTCATGTAAGTATCATTTTATTTTAATGTAATATTTTTATAGCACTAGTCAAATAACCCAGGAATGACACGGGGCGGGAGACCCATCAGCATACGGAAGCCGTTATTGTATTGGACACGTAGGGCATTGAGAGCTTTTTTGGTGTAATTCGTCCACAGACTGCACGCGTAAAACGACTGACAAAAAGCCTTAAAAAGGGTCTTCTTGCCACTCCACTCACAGCGCGCAAACCTGCGTGACAGCATATTACATCTAACTGCCAATGCCCTGCGTTCCCTCTCAATATCAGCGTCATCCTGGAGGTTCTCAGTGACCCAGTGCCCAAGGTACTTAAAACGCGACACTCTATTTAGAGGCACCCCGTTCAGGCACACTGTCGGCACTGAAGAAAACTCATTGTTGCCTGCCTTAAAGACGAGTAATTCGCTCTTCTTCGTGTTATACCTTAAGCCATGGGCCACCGCATACTCCTCACAAATACCCAAAAGTTTCACTAGAGCACTGATCGCCGGACTCAGCAGCACCATATATATATAGCGACTAAGTAAATATTAAGACTGCGGCATTCGAAAGTATGTCCGTCTCGCTCCTGCCATTGTGCGTACCATGAGTTGCATCCGATTGTGACTGCGGCATTCGATAGCAATCATGCTACGCACAATGGCAGGAGCGAGACAGACATACTCGTACTGTCGAATGCCGCAGTCGCAATCGAATGCAACTCATGGTAAGCACGCTGTAGTGGAACCTTCCTATGACTAAATTCCCACAGGCATGCCTTATTTATTTAACCTTTTCGCCGCCATTGAGTTCATATCAAGAGACAGTAAGTACATTTCGTGCCTCACACGCCACGACTTCATATCAAGTATGTATGTTTATTTGTTGCTTGGCGATGGTGGCACTTCATCATAAATATTATATTTTGTCGTGTGGTCTATAAGGGTAAGTTTTAAGAATAAGAACTCCATGCACTCCATTAGCTTTGGCGGTTCCAACGGTTAAGGAATTCATAACTTTTGCCACAGTAATAGGTATGCATATTAAATTTAATTTATTGAGTCGTGTATTAATCAGGGCCTTCTACAATATCTCACAATAGCTCTAGTGATACCTGTGTGCTTACCATGAGTTGTAAGTAACCGGAGGCGTTAGAGACTGAGCGTTTCTAAAGTAAGTCCGCCTTGCTCCTACCACTACTCTGGCAGGAGCGACACGGAAGAAAAGTGGAGACAGAGTATGAATGAAGGAAATTCTTAATATAAATCACAAAAGTTAGGGCCGTTGGGGGACCAACAAAAAATAAAAACGCCTTTAAACAACTTGCTTCTATAAAGAATGTTTAAAATGGAACTTGGATTTTGATTATTTCAGCCGCACAGTTAGCATTCCGCATTTCAATATAACCGTGACTATCTTGGCAAACATTCTTTTGAAATGACTAGAACTTTGACTACTTATGAGAAATTGCAAAACATTGATAGGTCAGCACTAGGTAGAGTTTGAACATAAGTACTAATTGAAATTAAACACTTTAGAACGGATTAATCGCGTTTATTAACACCATGACCCCACGTTTCGAGATCTTTACAGCACTCGTTTTCAACTTTTCACAGGGTTAAGATGATGACGAATTAAGTCATCATTTTAACCCTTCAGTAACTGGCCACCTTGTTAAAAAATGAATTTAATTTATAGGTCAATAGAATTCATTTTTTGTGTAAGGTGGCCAGTTACTGGCGACCTACCTCCAGGGCAACAACTTTTTAATTATGGATTTTTTTGCATAGCGGGCCACATCATGCTTTATACACACAAAGAATATTTCACTATAAAACATTGAAAAAATAAAATAAACCTCCATGCGGCACGCGGGCCGCGGGTTGACCTTTGATTTTAACTTTTTCAGCGGAATCCATTCCGGTTGGTAAGAGGTAATTAATAAACCCGTAGGTTAAGGTACAACGACTACTTACACCGTGGGGTTAACAAAGTTGGCATCTAACATGTATATGCTTTGATATTAACCTCAAAATAAATCTTTTAGAAACTTTGAAATTCAGTTTGCCAAATAAGCCACAGGCGTGTCCTGACTGACACACCTGCATGTCAATACTGTAAATGCTAGTTAGTTTAGGATTGAGAACTAGATATAATTATTATTAATTCAATTTTTTCAACACTTGAGTCCTGACATATGATACGTATTTATGCCAAGAAAATTGGCTAATTTCCAGGAACTAATTCCCAACAAGGTACATATCGTTTTGATTCCCTTATCAGGTCCTAAAGTAAACCGAGTTTGCACAATTCCAGGTGTTCAGCTTGACTTTCAAAAGCCAAATAACTTCCAAATTTTCGCCCATTTTTCAGGCTTTTGCGTCTACGGACGGAATAGCCATTCAGGAAGGTATGAAAGGGGGGTAAATTCTACGCCCAACAGCCGAAATAAAACAAAACCGTGTGACGTATTTTTGTAAGTATTCGACTACTTAATCAAATTCTTGTTAAGTACGATGCCTCAAGGACCTGTTTTAGATTTAAGGTAGGTTAGGTAAGGTAGGTAAGTTACACATACTGTATATATTTTGAAAATACATGTTAATTCTTGTTCAAGAAAGAAGTTAATTTATAAGTCAAAGTCAAAGTTAAATATTAGATGATGAGCCACGTTATTTAAATGTCGTTGAGGTCCAGTCCAGTCCACTAAGATTTTAAGTAATTTATTGAATCAGGCGTTATTTTGCGAAATTCCATATTATAACAACGAAAATCATATTATTTGCTTTTGGTTTGGCGGAATAGGAAAGTAATATTATTTTCGTTGTCACTAAGATTTTTTTTTACTCCACTTCTAAGGGCAACTTGCACCACCCGGGGTTAGCCACATAACCCGGAGTTAAGCGATTTTTTGTATGGAATTTGTCAACTCAATCCCGGGTTAGCCCCACTTGGGCCTAAGAGTTTTTCTAATAGGAAAGGAGGGTTAACCGTTTTAACGATTTCTACACAGACCAGAGTACTCACAGATGTCTCGTTTTAAGTCTCGTTATCTTCAGTTGCATCTCGCTTCCACCAGTGTGTTTACCCTGAGTTTCACGCAACTGTATTCGATAGCGACTGCGGCGCTCGAAAGTATGTCCGTCTCACTCCTACCGTTACTCTGGCGGGAGCGAGACGGACATACCCCCGAACGCCGCTGTCGCTATCGAATACTGCCACGTACAACTCATGGTAAACACACAGCAAGTACGAGCAAGATGCACTGAGAGTGACTTGACGAAAACGCTAACGAGAAGGTATAGTAGGTATTCTATACGCTACACTAAATTTCAAACGCGTTGTATGTAACCACACAAGTCGCGGGCGAAAGCTAATCGAAAAATAACTACCTATAGTTATTTACTATCGTATCGACACGTGAATAATCCCACGTGCCATGGGAGATTTATTTGTTTCGATTTGTTATGTGTTTGCTGCATGTGCCCGCACACGTTCCAATGTCAAATCACGAAAATGTAGTAAAACATAACCAAGAGTACTAAACAGCACGGTCACTGAGGATTTTGCAGTCTTTTTCGTAGTACATATTCATAATAAAAATAATTATGTACTTACTACCTAAAAAAAGTACTCTTACGGTGACATATTTAGTTCGGCGTGGTGCACAATGCTGAGCCGTGTGCATGCGAAATTTAGCAAAAGCAAGAGCTTGTAGAACAAGTACAGGAGAAAATCCGAAAACCGTATAATCGCCGCACACTGAGAGTTCCGTGTCATAAATTGGGCGAGCATCCGTTGTGCGGAACCTTCGAGCTTCGGTGGAAGAGTCCGACTGGCACTTGGCCGGTTTTTTGTTATATTTTATATACGTAATCTACATTTTTAGGCCAGAATTCTGTCATGAGCTATGAAACGTGAGCGATCACATGTTGAATTCTCAGTAGGTATATTACTATTTAATCACATGCACGTGGTGCTTCATTGTATTGTATGATAGTAAGTACCAATTAAATCGTTCTCAATGAATGGGCATTTTAGTTATTTGTTTTAGGTACAGGTAAGGTTGTCGGTTAAGGCCCTTATGTCATCAGCGACAAAGCGGTACCTTTTACTAAAAACAACAACCCAACTTTACTAGGAACCCTTATAGTTTCGCCATGTCTGTCTGTCCATGCGGCTTAGCTCAGTGACCGTTAGTAGTAGAAAGCTGTAATTTGGTATGAATACATATCAATCATGCCGACAAAGTAGTAAAGTAAAAGGTTACTTTTGGTTTTGGGAAAAGTGTGGTTTTTTTCGTTTCATCCCTTAAGCGTGAGGTATCGTTGGCTAGGGTATTTGAAAAAGAATAGGGGTTCGCTGTAAACATTTTTTGATAAAGTAAATATTTTCGGAACTAATCACTCCCACCATGGAAATAGATTCTAAAGACTTTCGAGGAAAATTATTTTGAACTTGGTCAGTTAAGTCATTTCCGTTTTTTGCACAAAAACATATCTTCCCGGCTAAAAGGGCGTATAAGTCGTAAGAGCTGCGAAGATAATCATTTTCTATTGTTATGAGCTTGGTATCTATTAAAACCCTTTTTAAAGTTGCCTATTGAATCGGACGGTAAACCACGGAACCCTACACTGAGCATGGCGCGACGTGCTCTTGGCCGGTAGTAAAAGGTACCACATAGCGCAAACCTAAGGGCCTTATCCCAGTTGGGAACTTGAAGGCATTTTCTATGCAAAACTTGTAGGATCGCCACACGTCCGCAGTCAGAGTATGAATTTCATAATCTTAATTCTTATTATTCGCCTTCATACAAAACTCGTTCGGAAATCGCAAATGTGATAAGTAATAAGAACACTTTGAGTGGGTGAGACCCCCGCATATTGGGTGGGTGACACCCCGCTCAAATTGTCATGCCACCTGTTGCTTCCCCTATAGTGCCTGACCTGTGCTAATATTAACTTTAATTATTTAATCCTTTGAATCGATAACATTTATTTTCAAAATATATACAGTAAGTGTAAGTGTAACTTACCTTACTACCTATCTCTACCTACCTTAAATCTAAAATAGGTCCTTGAGGCATTGTACCTAGGATGCTGGCGGCATTTCCTCGTTGTATCGCAATGCTGATACGTTGTGCGAGGAAGCCACCAGCTCTTCGGTCACCAGTAACATCAACCAGTCGATCAGTTACTTGCTTGCTTGCTTGCTAAAGTCTCATAATCGGTCGGCGACCTCTTGCGCCTTATTGTCAAACGAAAAAGTACCTTATATTGAATATAATCCCAAGTAATAGATTTAATCTTCTAAAGGCCATTTGCACCACCCGGGGTTAGCCACATAACCCGGAGTTAAACATTTATTTCCTATGGAAAATGACAACTTAACTCCGGGTTTGCAGCTAACGCTGGTTGATGCAAGTGGCCCTAAAGCAATATTATTAACACCTTAACCCTCTCAATAAAAGAAAAAAGCCAACACCAGTATTTAAACATGCCACTTCATAACTAACCTAGAACCGTGCTAATTACCTCTACAACAAAAAAACAGATAATCCTACCTATAAAGTGGTCCAGAAGATAAGATAAGTGAAGATAGGGTTTCTCATAAGTTGTTTCTGTAAAGTTGTAAAATGGAGACGCGGGGCCGTGATCGCCGGTGCCAGGTAACAGGAGGTACGGTCGCATGGTGGTACTTGCGACCTACAGATTTGGACAAAATATAAAAAAATATTTATTGTCATCTAATTTATTTTTAAAACAATGAAAATTAAACACGTAGTAAACATTAAATCTCAATTAAATATGACTATTGTTTAGATTGCTTTAGATTTATTTAGTTGTTATTTAGTTTTATAAATCTTTTAATTAAATTTGTATTATATATTTTAATTAGTGGATTACAATTAATGCTTGTTAGTATGATTGTATGTGTAACTAGACTTCCGTGTTAAATACTTGACAAACAGCATTAACAAACATCATACAAGTAAAAATAAGTTCATGTATTAAATGTTGACAAATGGTATTTAATTAAAAATAATGATAGAAGTTAAAATATAATCCTGTTATAAATAGTGAGTGACCGTTATTTCCTTAAACTATATTTTACCCCGTGGCTAAAGACTTAACGTGTAAATTAAAAAAGTTATAAGTTACTGTGCCTCTTATCTACGTCAATACAACATATATGATGCATGTATACAATAAATTATTATATATTACATGCTCAACACATGAAATAAAACTAATGGCAGTTTATATATCACTGAAAACTAGAATCTATAATACATATAATGTGGTAATTTAGGTAGTTATTAACTTAAATTAATACTTAGTCGACAATTAACTCTCGTTAATCACTCCTGGGTTTAATCATTAATAAATTCTTTCACTTTAAATTGCGCAAATTATTTAACATCCCAATGATCTGTAATAAACCATAGTTACAGCCGCTACTTTACTAATTACATTCCTCATTATTGTGTTTTTCGCATTAAAATCAATCGTTAGCACAATATCTTGCGTGTCTTGATCTAAACATTTTTATGTGTAAGCAGCCCAGTGGGCGCTCTTGATCCGTCCCTCCCACGTCACCGTGTATCTCTCTCTCGCATCGTCGCCCTGTCCTTGTCCAACAACAGTCAGTCACCGCGGAGCGCTAGCGATATACAGGTGTACCGCTCCGCGATATGTTAAATATTCACGTAAATAAAAACCTGTTTAATCAACAAGTTTAACAGAAACTTATTTGATACCGGCAAGGAATTATAGTGTATTGTCAAAGTGGATCCCGAGTTTGTTTAAAAGAGTGTTATAAGTGGTGTTTCGAAACGGTGACAACAAGTTTTCTTGTGTTGTGTGTACGGTCCTTGAATCGGAGGCTTCGTCGGTTCCGTTTCTTTTTCGTTTTGGAGACGATTAGTACCGAAGGTATGCGCTTTATCTTTTTTCTAAGCCTCTTTCTCTGAGAACGAATCCTCCATGGATTCATTGTTTATTCTATTGTTATGGTCCATAAAGTTACCTGAATAGAAAAAAATGACTAATACGGCCTATTGAAATGAATTATTCGCATTAACATAATGATGGTCCTTCGAACCGGATATATGGTTATAAAAATAAATTCGAATGTTTACTCATATGATATTTTTCATCAGATACGAAACTAACTGCGTATCTAATCGACTGCCAGCTATTATAAAAAGCAATTTGTTCATGCACGTAACATCTTATTTTCATATTTAATTCATGTAGTCGATAACGCTCTAATAAGGTTATAAAAAATGTATTGAGTAACCAAAACATTGGCAAACTAAAGACCCTAAATTAGAGTTTGAACCTTCTAATAGTGTAAATAAGGTTCAATTTTGTAGAAAATGAAAAAAAAACATCAGGTGCGTCAATTGTGGGAACGCAGTCAAGTGCAACGGGATTGTACCTACCTAAAATAGGGTGCATCGTTCGTTTGAAACTAAATTGAATTAAGCCACAACTATTGCCGTATTCTAAATTGAATCTTAATGCATCTCCAATACGTTTGATTTTAAATTGTTGAATTATTTGATTTCGTCCTATTGTTATATCTGCAAATATTGACTCTACCTGTTTCACAATTCTAGTACTGCCTGCCATAAATATTACGTTATCGTATTTTTTTTCGATTTTTGCCATATGTGATTATTTGCATTGGATGTCACCTATTGCAATTTTATGCTACTAAGCTGTCTATGTGAATCTTAGTAACCGTTATAAATTATTAAAATGCTTGTTTTTCCTTTATATTACCACTAACCTGAAGTGAATAAAAAACTTTGATTATCTTTGTTTTGCAATAAGTCTTGTAACTGTCTTAAATTCCTATAAAAACTAATATTAGTCTGTTTATACAATTGTCTAAAATTTATAATACTCAGTATTGTACATTGCTAAACACATCACGCACATGTTTGAAGAGGCTTCATGTGATATAACCCTTTCACTGGCTTTCTTAAATAATATAAAAAGGCTATGTTATGCGACTACTCGTATGTAAATACTGGTTATGTATTTTCCTTTTAGTATCCGTTTTAATTAAAATTTGAAAGTATGGTTCTCTGACAATTAGTGCATGTCCACCCAAGAAGTCAATGACTGCCTTTGTAAGAGTCACTGTTACTAGCACAATTGTGGCTTGAAATTATAAATTCACTTCCAAGGACAAGTCTAGACTTGTACCTAACGTAAGCTACCGCTTTACTTATTCTGCCATATCGTGACCATTCGTGATTGACGGATATTAATAATAATTTACGACGCGTAACTAATCATATTTATATAAATAACTATTAAAATATGTGTTTAATAATAAGTAACCAGTCATTATGAGCTACAAATATGGCTTACTTGTAACTTTACATACGTATGTGTATAACTTGAGCGAAGTACATTGGTGCGGGTGCGACGTTACGTGTGGAACTAAAATCGTGATTTATCTGTAACGTGACATCACCTACAAATGGCCGACTATTTCCGATGTCTATTATGGAACCACTGTGCGGTCAAATCTCTGACTCACCTGGTGGCAAAAAATATTGTAAACGTCAACAATAATTACAGGTAGTGTAGCTTGCAATTTAGACAGTGAAATTAGACGTAGATATAGGTAAAGTACACACGTGTTCAAAAGTGAATGATCAATTTATGAATGAATTCATTCATATTAAAACTGTCCATGCAATTTTTAACGCGATATGTCCATATGTACTATGGACATATTAGAAAACAATGTTATAAAAAATATCGTCACAAGAGAGCAATTTAAATTTACGTAGGCACCATTTTTTTTTTGGGAAATTATTGATTAATATGCGCTGCTTTGGTTATTCAAAATACATCAGACTTTAATTATGACTAGTACAATTTGCAGGTTTTATTTTCTAGCAGCATTCGTAACTGCTTCGTTTTGTTTTTGTTGCTAAACGAACGCCAATTGTTAGTTACGTAAAGAATGACGATTTCTTCGCCAGCAAAAACTGCACGTACTATTGTGTTAACTCGATGTTTCGTTCTAAAATACGGAAAAAATGGAGATGTTGAGATTGAGCCACAATGGAGTAACTTGAAGTCACAATGGCTTGCCGATATCTGAATCGTTTCAGGTACTTAATCATATTAGTGAACATGTTGTAATAAATTATGGGCATCACTCATCTATTTTAGTCCCTATGCGCGACACCACGCCATGTTTCGGAATAGGTACTTAGGATTCCATTAGACCACGCAGGCGAGACGATGTCGCGCGTAGTGACTTAAAATACGTGAGTGTATCCGTAATTGATTACCACATTTAAAAAAATAAAATGTAGATTACGTACACATCATTAAAAAAAGCTTTTTTTTAAATGTTTAATTTAAATTATTAATGTCATTCCCTGCCATCAAACATTCCTAAATCACTTTCTGAATCCGCGTCACGTGGCCAGCGGCGTGTGCGCTCGACATTGACTAACCTCATTTAGACTTCCTACTATGTGGTTATGTTTCGGTACTTGTTGAGTTATTGCGGTCCAAGCTGCACTACTCTCTTATGTCGGTCACTTAACTTTACTACAACACTCCATGGTTACTTCTAGAATCCAACCTGTTGTATTTTGTATTTTCAGAAATTTGCTGGTGGCTTAACTTGGATAAACTAAAAAAACAGTTGCGCCCAAATACTAAACCATTGAGGATAGGATCAGTACGTCTAGTCTCAAATACTCTATCTAGTGATCGAGTGATCAGTGGCACTGGTTTGTAAACCAGCCGCCAAGTTAGTAAACACCGAGCTATTCTGGCCTGAGATGGGCTCGTGTTTTTCAACAGCCATTCAACTATTGTTGAGGATGCGTGTTTATTGGAATTTTATTGAACAGCCATGTTTATTTAAAGTCTGCGGCGTCTCAATATTTACAACGGTGATAGCTCTATTTTATTAACGATAATGACTATTATATTGAGCATTTTTAAAGATTAACTGCTTGCTACTCCCAGATTTTTTCTATTTCATAAAAAATTGAAGAGGAAGGAAAAAGAAGGAAGGAGGATTTGGAACTAGAATCGCGTCGATAATTGCATGGGCAGTTTATGAATGAATTCATTCATATATCGCCCATGTACTTTTGAACGCGTGAGATAACCTATTAAATAAGGTGCAAAAGTGTAAGTAAACATATCTTTGATGTCGACTGTACCTATACATATTCATAACGTTCTGAGTTGTGGCACTTGTGACACATTATTAGACAAATTTTATTTTTAAGTAGATGCGTGCATAGTTAAAAAAAATTAAATATTTTAAATATGGTTTCAGTTGTGTCAGGGTAGTCAGTCAGACGATTGTAAATAATAATAAACGATAACGATGTGAATTGTTATCATTAAAATACTGTCTGAAAAGCAAAAGAAGTGCGTGCCAATACCGATAACGATGGAAACCTAAACAGCCCTACTTTCTCACAGAGTCTTATTGTATTTTAGGTCAAAGCAGTTTTCAGAATACTCACTAAGATTTGATTACAATACTGATAAGAAAAACGAAAGGCATATTGAAATAAACTGGCGAGCAAACAGTTTAACCGTCGGTGTTGAGACAAATATTCAGGTTAAGAATAGCGCTCGGCATAAATACCAAGCCTTTTGAGGTGCAGATAGTATCAAATTCATAGTATCAGCAAAATGGCATTACCCTTAATTTTTAAGTAGTGACATCAATATAGTGTAGTAATTGGAACGAGGTGAATCGATGTGAAAATTATAATCGTTATTTTTTTTATGGCTGTACAGTAGTACTGTACATTTGATAGTTCATACATACATGAATTCATGAGATTTAGTGGAGAAATAAGAATTATTTATGGGAACATTGGAATATAACGAACGATTGACAATATTCATTATCCATGTCATATCAATGAGAGTAGAAGATTTTAAATAGAATACTCCCGTGAGCAGTCACATTTATAAAGTCTAAAATTACTGTTATTAGTTGAGTGTCTGACCCATCTCATAATAAGGAAATTTATTATTATTTAATTTTTTATTCTTATTGTAATAAAATAGAAGATGCTTCATTACATACACAGATATGTAACCGCTTGTGATTTTATGTAGGACTAGCTAGCTACGTTTTCTCCAGAGCCAACGACACCGGATAGCGGGGCCTAGATGCTCATAACAAAGCTCGGCACGTCCCTCGAATAATGAATACCTTGTATTTAATACTACGAGACGATGGAATAAACAATAGACAATCCTGCAATCTGAGCATAGGCAATAATTTTCATATAACACAAACGAATTTAAAAAATACCATATTTTGCAATTTCTAAATTGAGTTTAGATTACTTGGGTTAGTTTTGACATAAGAAATGTAAAGCAAAGAGAGCATAAAGCGTCATAAATAGATGGGCATATGTTCGGGCATATTCTCCGGATCTGCTAATAAATGTATGAGACGACATACCCACTATGGAAATCTGACAAATTGCCGGAACTTATAAACGTTCCGGCAAATAACGCTACCTTGCGGCTTTAGTTACGAAGGCTTTGATGAGACCTATTTATAATTATTACCTAATTATAATTTTTTTTTTTGTCGATGCTCAAGAAAAATGTACCACTGTGTTATTTCTACTACTAATGTGCTGCTGGAATATAGGTATAGGTAAGTACTTTTAAAAGATAAAGTGGAATATTTCGTCTTAAACGTCACATGTAAGCTAATTAAAGAATACGCAAAGGGTTAGACGAAGACTTACCGCTGTAATCCTTATCCTATAATCCTATTTCGGCACGTGGCAGTTACTATAACGTGGTATTTTTGACTGCGCGCTCAAATACGTCATTGAAAGGCTTCGCTTGGTTATAGCAATTTATTTTAATGCTTTCTTTTTTTTACGTATGTGTTTTGGCAAGCGTTACAAAAACATTAGCGCAGCGTGACAAATAATTTTGGCAAAAACAAATTATTTGAATTTCGAAGTCGAACTGTTCGACAGTTTTGAAGATGGAATGGTGGCGGAATTGCCGGCTGTATAACGTTCGGGCAATCCGTCGGATCTCCATAGTGGGTATGTCCGCCGGGCATCCGCCAGAAAAAAATCCCATACATTGATTGCCAGATCCAGCGGATATGCCCTAACGTATATAACCGGCAAATGCGCTAGCGTCTTTACCGTTGCAAATACCATTAATAAATGTTTCATTCACACCTGAGTAACAGTAGTATCGATTTAATAGACTTACATGAGAAGGTTAGTTCTTGCCGCGTTTCCCATAGACAGCGGAGGTCGATAGTGTCGATACAATACATTGTCAGCAAATTGATTGGATACAACGCATCCGGGATGAGAGACAATACCTACACGATGGAGAAAAAGTGTTAGGTGCATGTTAAGCGTCGATTGAGATTACCGAGTTTTTTGAGGACATAGAGATAGAGAGATTAGAGATTTTATACAAATATAACGAACACTTTTGTGCACCATAAACAAAGAGAAAAAATAAATTTAATATATAAACGTAGAGACATGAGTTTTTGTGTATTAGATATATTTGGTCTCATTTTTAAAGAACTCAGAACTTTTCCCTTAATATTATTTTCCCTGATTTTAAGTATGCAAATAATGCTCTATTGGACGATGACATTGACATAGGCATCCCATTTACATCCTTAATCAGCCGGACTGACCCTGCTAACGAAGCAGAAGGTCCCGGGTTCTAATCCTGCGCAGGGCACTTATTTGTGTGTTTATGTTGAATATTTGTTCCTGAGGTATGGATGTTTTCTATGTATTTAAGTATTTATATGTATCCTTCTATTATATACATCGTCGTCTAGTACCCATAACCCAAGCCTTATTGAGCTGACTGTGGGACTAGGCCGATTTGTGCAAGATTATCCCAAAAAAAAATTACACTGGTACAGTTAAGTGCAAAAATATGTATCGACAAAACCGTCTCATAAATATGGTACTACGCTCTTATTACACCGGAATAAGATGCCATGGAACATATTTTTACTAAGATGTGTACAGTTGTACACCCACATATTTACACTTGACTGTACCTATAATAGTTATGTCATACCGTATTTTGAATAGCAATAGAATCATACTGTATATTTATTTATTATTTATTTACTTATGTTACGTATGTTAGAAATAGGGTTTTAGTTTTTTTTACTGTTAATTCTAGTTAATTGATAGTCTTAAAACTAGTTAGCCAAATTACTTAGGCCACTTGGTAACCCGGAGTTAAGCGTTTTTTAGTGTGGAATTGGACAGCTGATTCCGGGTTAGTTGGCTAACCCTGGTTGGTGCTAATAGTAACAAGATCTATCTTATTTATTGAAGTGAACATACTGAAACAGATCAATACTCATCACAAACTACACATATCGTAAAGGCAGCCGTGAGGTTTGCCATGACCAACGATAAAGCCGAGGTGGGAGGTGGTTGGCCTCGCCACTACACGTAAGGTTTTTTGGTAAATAAAAACTAATGAACCTGTTACAGCTATGAATAGCTTGTAGTTTAATTTTATGCCTAACGTTTATTACGATTGGTGCTCGTAACAATTGACTGATAACAATAACCTATTTCGTAATGTGTGAGGATAGGTACAATTATATTTGTTCACAGATTTGCAATGCAGTTAATGTTTGTATGTTGATTGATTTTAAATGACCTATCTAAATAATTACTTTACATCACACTTACAAAAAATGTAATCATTAGGAAACGGTGACGCCGTCAGTCGAATTTCTTAAACGTTACTTTAAGGCTATAGATTTGCGTAGACTGGGTATCTTCTGTCCATAACAGCTACCAAAGTTTCACAGTAGTATAAATAAATATATTTTTTATGTGATATCATCTTCATAAAAATAAATATTTACACACAAATAAATGGTCTACTTCGTAATACTAAATCAACGATCAAAATAGATCATAAATTGAAATAGATGTCATATAGGTACTAAAGAAAAAAAACCAACACCGACGGAGGCCAATCCGAGGCCTCTTTACACGTAGTATATGAGTAGAGTTATAAATAAATCAAAAAGTACAAAATTAAATAATTTGATTTGTTTCAACACAAAGTTGGATAAATATAAGTAGATATAAATAAAGATGAACGCGCTTTTAAACTTACGCATAGTAGTAGCATTCACCCAATCTTGGAATGGTTACACAATTACGTGCTACTCGTGAGGCAGACTGGTCACCTAGTTGCGAAATTCACGCATTTGATTTTTATGAAGATCTCAACCACTGGGCGTAATTTAGATCTAGACAGAATTTCGTTGCTCAACAATGTAAGTAGAAATAAACAGTGAACAAGAAAAATAAATGCCTGCATATTAAGCATGAAGTATTTTTAACCTTACACATAGGTACTACAATTTTACATTGGTGTTCTACTTCGTTTTTGAGAAAAAGAAATTGAAGTTATTTTCCAGAATACATCAGCGAACAGTATAAAATAAATTATAAAATGTTCATTATTTTTTTACCGCTGACACGCATTTTATTTTAAATTGCTTAGGTATAGGTAGTAATTAGGTCTGCTGTAAATTGAAGTCCCCTCCGAATACTGTTTTCCTCTAACGTAATAAGCAATGTTCCATTTTTTTCGCGTTGGGACCACAGTGCGGCGTCCAGAGTTAGTTGGCAACTACGTATAGGTTTGATCGCATGTACCGATAGGTACGATTTTACAATCACAGTTACAATAAATTCATATTTATTATCATTTTATCTGATTAATAATTCTACACTGACGCTTTAACATTCAATATTTAATAGCGTCTCTGCGTTTGTAACTTTCGTAATGTGCTCGATTTCCGAAAACTGGAATGGGACCCTTGAAGACAGAGGTTTTCTCTTCATACATTTTGACAGAGCACATATCGTATTTAACAGGCGCAGCGACGATAGAATGCTTGACCAACTGTGTTTATTGACAATATCAAAGTATCCAAGTTTTCATAGCTTACTAGAAGTTTTACATCATTAACCTGTTAGCAATGTACAACTTTTTATTAAGTAATATTTTAACCTCCACGACTACCTATTTTTTGTGACACGCGATAGTAAAACAAATATTAATAAAACGCGTGACAACTTCACCTAATTGAAAAAGTCTAAATAGCTTCCCTCGGGAACACTCCTAGGCCCCACTTTATTCCCACGCTAGTTTTTGTTCTAAGGCTTCCCTAAGAACAAAAACTGAAGTTCCTTCCTCGTTCGCACAGGAAGTCGCGCGCCGATGCACCGTGTGGGGTGCATTCGACATAATGGCATTGAAATTATAATTTAACGGTATTATAGTGAATCACCTATATTGTTATCTTTTGGTTCAAATGGCGCGCGAAGTGGTTCTTATCTAAATTAGGTTCAAGTGATTGTGTTGGGGATGGTTAATTTTATGTCAACTGACTCAGTGTAGATTTGTATCCAATTGAGTTGTAATTTTCTGCTGAATGAAAAGTATAATTAACGATAAGGCCAGTAAGATAACAAAGATATTACTATAATAGAACTGTATGAAGTAATTAATTCAATCTGATTGTTTCAAAACAAATCCCAAGAAAGACATAAAGTTTCTTTTTCACAAAGTTTCGCATTAAGCCCGACAAACATTTATAACATAACAAAGATGGGAGATAAACATAAAACTAAATTACGCAATGTATAATAATGCACGTAGGTACTTACTTTTGTTTCATAAAAACGTAACGTAACCTGTTTTGTTTGTTTTGGAATAGAAAATTTCGTATGCTGTCACCATCATTAAAAATACTTTCACGAGTTTTGTAAAAAATGTTATTGTTTTCAGTAAAAGGTATACCACTTCGTCGGTAATCGATAAGGCGCTAATATCATAAACAGTGATCGTAAAATTTGTAGCCATTTCGTAGCATCTGTATGCCCCAGTCTAGCTGGGATAGCTAATTAGAGTTAATAACAGTAATATGTACCTTAATTGATCTCCTTAGATTTTTTGCACCTGCACCGAAATTTAAATTCCACTTACAAATTGTACGATTACTTGTTATAAACCGAAAAATATGTAGGTAACTTTTACTAAAAACAAGCACGTATGATTCATTATGTTACTGACATACAGTGTGGATTAAAGCGGTCAGTTAAAGAGAGAAAGCCTTTTAAACAAATACAATTAAGTTGCATTTTCTCCTATTTAAATATGCTGGCCATTCGATACACTGTACACAAAGTTTAAGATTTAATTGGTTTTAAAAAGACGAAAAGTTTCAGTCATGGTCCATTTAGATGCCAAAATACGCAGTCACATAAAGAATGGACTGTATATGCTAATATCAAATCAAATCAAATGAGGATTACCGCGAACCGATTTTCCGCTAGAGGCGCTAGTGGAACGTGGGTCCTCTGGGAACATTTCAAACGTCACTTTGACAATTGTCTCATACTAACACAGGACCCACGCATGAGTGGCGCCGCCTGGTCAGCGACAATACGGTAGCTCCGATTGTTTATTTCTAAATAGGCGTATGATAGCACTTTTACAAGTCAGTTTTTAAATTACAGGTTAAACTTTATGAAATAGACATTTTAATCAATATAAACTACAAAAATACATTATTATCATCTATAAATTAATTAATGGTATAATTAGCTATATATATACATATACTAAATGTCATTTAATAGTTCATTTTGAATTACACTTACTGTATATATTTTGAAAATAAATGTTTTAATTTTTAATAGTAGATTTAAATTTATTGATTGACAATTCTTGAATACTAGTCGGTAACTTATTGTAGAACCGTACGCAGTTTCCCATAAATGGTAAAATACGAGTAACACTATACAAGTAAAAATAATCGTTGTATCGCTGTAGGTACCTACATTTAATTAGTACATAAAACATGCCATATCTAATTATAAATGTAACACAAACTCATATACCTTAGTATTTACCTACGTGGCGTGTGGCCGTGTCATGTGGTATTTTTTTCAAATCAACGATCTTGTGCCTTTGGATTTTTAGATATTTGATAGATCGTTTATCTTATCAACGCAAAAGCACAATTTTAGAATCGTGGACAGTGACACAATAATTGCAAACGACATCTCGATCTTATAATGATTCCTAATTAAATCTCTTTTAATTACAATAATTACCCGTCGCATGATTTTCTTCGACGTTACCGAATAAAAAAACTTCACACGCATAGAGTGATATAAATTTTATGCGAGCGGATTCGTCTTTCTTCGATGTTGCTCGACAAAAACTCATCACACACATAGATATGTGGTTGTTTACCCTAAAAGGTACCACTTCGTCGCCAGGCGATAAAGCGCTAATGTCATACAGATTCATTCAGAAAGGAACCCTATCAACGGTCGATAACGTCATACATTTTTCTAAAGACACATATACAGATGCGAGTGGAATGTGAGACAGATACTATGAAAGAACGCTTTCTATGTCTGATATTGTGATACTTGAACTTGAGAGTCAAGCTGAGACTGTAGTGACATTTGTATGGCAGGCCTTTCAATGGGGCTTTCTTTGCAGCAAAAGAATTGTTCCAGTGACATGAGGCATGACGCGAGCGGCTTTCACGAGTCTTTTATCAAATATCACTTATTGTTTTAGTGGGTGTGGGTCTCACGGCTGTAGACGCATTTTATTATCTAATTTTATGTTTTAATTGTCATTAATGGTGCTCGGTAAATGTTATCGTTACTTACAAATAACTTTACACCAAGCTATCGGCGGGAAATTGTAGCTCGTTTTTGAAATGGTTTTTAAAGTTAGTCATACATAGTGCAATTTGATCAGAAATAACCTTGCTGCTGCTTGTGTGCTTATCACGTGGAACAGAAAGACATTCTAGAGACGACTTAGGTACCTGAAGGGCGTAAAAGTGACACTTGAAACAGTATGGTGTGTTTAAGTCTACTGGAAGTACGGAGCTTTCAACCAGGACACTGTATTTAAAATTAACTTTATTAGGCAGAAGTATTAATAAGTATACCTACAAAGCTGAATCTTTCGTACGACAAATTTATAAATAGGTAGTTATGAATAGTTGTGTTCCTGATAGTAAGTAAGAATTTCTGGGCTCTCATAATGCGCTTTCCTAACTGTTGTATGATTTGTATTTCTTCCCTAACTAGGGCTTTTTGTGTATGGACAATACCGGGAACGCGGAATCGCCCATAAAAAAATACAGGTATTGGAAGCCCTACCATTTAACGGATCAGGATCAACACAGGATCGATAACGTGCTTGTGACGTCATTGGAATTGCAAGCATCCAGCTGTAGCTTCTCAAGCGTAGTAGCGTAGTCGTAGGTATAAACACAAAAAATTGATTGACAGAATCGTTTAATCATATTACAAAGTGTTATGGCACGTGGCGTGGGCGTTTGCTTCAATAATTGAATCATGAGAACGTTTCTATTCAGCATTCAGCCACACGAAACTAGTCAGCTCAACTTGACCTGGATTGTTCACCTTGTACCTAAACACTATGTTAGGCTATTTAGCACGTAGTTTTAGAGTTCAATTACAGATAAATTCAAATACTTGCATTAAACGTAGAAACGAAACAACCGAACCGTGAATGAAACGTAGGGTCATGTGTTAATAAAACGCGATTAATAAAAGATAAGAGAAAATGTTTGCATATACGGTTAAACGGTTAAATTACAAACTTAATTCAGAAATTATTTTGTACAATTAAAAAAAAAACAGTATGTACTCGTACCTAAAGTTCTTATTAAGTTCTACTTTTGTAATTTCTTTCATGTTTTTTATGCCCTAAAAAAATTATAACCACTTTTTATTTTACCACTTAGTTGGCGTGACCGATATACATATTCGTACAAAATTACAGCTTTCTAGTACTTACAGTCACTCAGATTATCCGCGGAGGGACGGAAAGACAGACAGACTTAGCGAAACTATAAGGGTTTCTAGTTGAATACGGAACCCTAAAAAGGGATGGAATGGATATAGTTTTTTGTCCTCTATAAAAGTGATTTCCTGCTATTTGTTAGCACCATACTTGATGTAACTCTTAGATCAAGGAGATAAAACTTAAGAATTTAAGTGAGAAATTATTTTAATATTTTACGAATATTTACGAAACCTTATTGATATATGATCGTAAAAGGGGCGTAGCGTGTCTGGTGTTTTATCCGTATGGAATTACATTGATAATATAATTATCACTAATAGTTATCGATTACTAACCAAATTAGCATCATTCTGCTACGCGATCCTTAACTAGTGTTACATTACTATAACAGTCATCAACAAAAGTATCTATCTTCCGCTATAAAGGGTGCAAATATACCTATCTGTCACAAACTTATTATTTTGTTCACCCTAAAAAAAGATTACTATTAGATGACTTAAAAAACCATAAAATAAATATTCAAGCGGGCTCCCATACAACTACAACAGACGTGATTTTTTTGCTCTTGTTACGCGATATTGTTATCGGCTTACCGGCAACAGGAAGACGCTTGCAACTTTTACAGAATATTTAGTTAAGTATATATGTTTAATATTTTAAAATAAACAATTCAATCAAAAAAAAACAAATATTTACCTGAAGGGCCCCCATACAAAAACGTAGGTAATTTTATTTGCCGTTTTTATAAATACTGATACGCACTTGGCTGCTTTTTCAAACCATGCGTTTCCAGCTAGCCTCTTTACTCGGATGAACGACCACGGTATCGCTCTAACCGGCCACTTCCGCAAACACTGTATACTTACACCGTTTAGTTTCATCACAGTTACAATTTCACTAGCCAATTTTCAATCTTATTACAACGTGATAAGGGCTACCATGGTCAGTCACTGCAAACTATAGTTTTGTTCAACAAAACAAACCGCCATATTGATCGTAATAACCTAACTTTTAATTTTTTAATGAAGTCTCCAAGATTAACTTATTTATCTTATGTTCACAAAGGGGAAGGGTAACCAATTAACCATGCAATGATCAGTTATTTTACTTCGAGTACGGTAATGATCACGGTGCCATCGCCAGCACGCCTACCACGAACATCGAATTGGCATTGACGGGAAAATCTCTTTATCACTTAATGCAAGTGTGACAGAGATGAAGATACTTATCCGCAATCGTTCGGTTTTCGTGGTATAGGCCCAGCACTCTTAACTAACCATTTCCAATCCCTATTGCGATGGCATAAGGACTACCAAAGGTGTTGCTGTTCCTACGGTCGCCATATTATATCGGAGCTGCTGAGGTACTCAGAAATATCTGAACATGCACTAACGACTTGACAATAGAGGCGTGCTCAGATGTTTGTGAGCAACTCGGCCGCTCAGATATATCTGACGGCAACTGTACAATCCCGTCTACTCACCTTACGCAAGCCGTTTGAGAAAATGGTCGTTTACCTATTGCTCAATAGTTACTGTATAGTTAAGTGATTTTCAGCTGCAACTTGGCAATTTCACTAGCTTTTTTGCACATTGATTACACTTAAATATTTCGTAGTCACTGATGAAGAAGGGATGGAGAATTGTTATTAGTAGATATAGTTTGTATGTATGGTGGCAAGAGAATGCCGAATCGATTGCCCAATTGTACTGACATCTAAATTGACCATGGATCCATGGATCTGTCTATTGGATCTCGGATCTGCACGTGGATGTATCCGACAGACAAATACATCAATGTATGGCGGGAAATGGACATGGGATGGGTACACAACTACACATATCCAGCAGACATATCCGTGTCAGATTTCCAAAATACAGTGGTGGGTTTGTCGGATACATCCGACGTATAAATCCCTGGCAAATGGCGTACTTATTCCTAAACGAACTACGTATAGGTACGAGATGAAGTCATGAAGTTTGAATTTACATCATGTTTTCAAATTTATTTTCAATAAAGTATCTTTGGCCTTGCTTAAAATATGTTAAACATTGAAAACACGTAAATCATTCTGACTGCTCAAAGGCAACAAGGCGTTCATGACTGAATGTCGTTTGCTGTTTCAAGAAAACACCTGAATCAACTCTGTATCGTATTATGTACCTATGCATTGTTCTCATACTGCAGGTGGCTTATTGATATGCCTTTAACAACACTAATTTATTGAAAACTGACTGGAAAGACGGCAATGAATGCAATGTACCTAAACGGTCGCCATCAGATTAATCGGAGCTGCCGAGGTACTCACAAATATATGAACACGCCCCTATAATGTAATAATGCGTTAAACTAAGTATTTAATTTTATGTAAATAACTCGATATAAGATGTTTTTTGTATTTTAATTATTGTAAACATATGGACAATTGTTCGAAATAAAGAATTTTTATTACTATTATTATTTTTCACTTTTGTCAAAGCGTTAGAGTGCATGTTCAGATATTTGTGACCACCTCGGCGGTTTCGGTATATCTGATGACGATTGTACATACATAGCTGTACTGTAGGTACGACGGTGGAAAGAAATTTAATATAGATATGGCCAGATATCCTATTTCTCTGGAAAACTGGAAAGTAGTATCGATAGATACCTATACTGTTGTAGACATAATAAGCTATTAAATAACGGGATAGTTGAGAAGTTAATGCTTATGAATGAAGCGAGGATTCCGTTAGAGACGTGCGAAAAATTATCATAACGTCAATAAAGTACATATAGAAAACAACGGAGCTTACCTCACCTATACCTACATACAACATCAATAGTATTCGTCAGTAGGCGTACAGAGACAATCGAAAATGTGTTTAGTAAATAAGTTGGATTGTGAGTTGTGAAATGTATACCTATATTTTTTTAACTCTTTTTGTAGAATACTATAGAGGATGGCAGATACCTACCTACTTTTGGAGTTGTTTTATTCGCTACTCTTTTTGCTGTCACACCTCGCAATATTCACAAAAAACCATTTCTGTATACATGTCAACAGAACTAATTTTAATTACACCTATGATGTATTGAACTCCATCAAGCTACAAACAATTTATCTGTAGGTACACAGAATAATAAGGAATCGATATCTTCTGTTTGGGCCTATCTTCTGCAATTCTTGTTGAAGTTGCATTCGTGTAATTGCAACTAACGGTTGCTAAGAAAATCGGCCAATTGCGAGTTGGACTCGAAGGGTTCCGTACCATTATCTATAAAAACGGTAAAAATCGCTTTTTAATTTATTTATTTTAAATAGATTTGTTTTTAAAGTGAATATATAATTAAATATTCTGTGTAGGTATATTTTAAGCGTCCGCCAGTTGCCGTTATCAATATCGAACAAAAATTAGAAAATAATCACGTTTGTTGTTGGAGCCCCCTTGATTAATAATTATTTTATTCTGTTTTTTAAGATTTATTATTACAGTTATCATTCATGAGTAGCGATGAAAATTACATGAAAGATACATGTATCTTATAAAGCCCCCTGTATTTTTCAATAAAATACAGTATCTTTCGTTGCAGATCTTCGATTGCATCTTTCTCAAACTTCAGTTTTTTACGTGTAAAATACATTGTATTTTTCGCATTATTATATTATATTATGAATAGTGACTCGGAATGTATTGGCTCTCATACAAACAGGTGACTTTTCATTTCGCTCAGACTATATCTCGATATCAGTTAACTAAAAAGGTTGAAATTATCAATTATGACGAAATACTTACAAATTGGAATCGTTAATCTATGCTCTATGTGACGTCACCTAGTGAGAATCTCTCTCACGAGACCATGGGGTTATTTTATTATTAAGTCAATTAATTATGAAGCATTTTTGGCACGTTTGGGCAGGGTGAGAGCCGGACCGAGGTATAGTTAGTTTAAGTCTAAGTTAAGTTAGCTGTTAGTTAGTGTACTGTAGTTTTAGTTTTATTATTAGGCTTAGACTTTATTTGTAATTTTTATTATAAGACCTATTATGTACCTGTGTATTAAAATTAATAAATTATAATATTTTTCAAAAAATTATGAAATAAACATGTAAAATACAGAGTATAAAACAGGTATTATACGTGTATGATTGTATTCATCAGACAAACGTCAGTTTTGTTTTTTTCGAAAGTTACATGTAATTTATAGGAAAGATACAATGTTTCGAAAGAAACAACATGAATCTTTCGCCATTTTCATCGCTATTCATGAGATACAGCCCCGTGACAGACGAACGGACGGACAGCGGAGTCTTAGTTGTAGAGTCCTGTTTTAACCTTTGGGCACAGAACCCTAATAATCCACAATACGTGTACAATCGGAACTAGAGCAGTAATGTCAGTGCGCAACTATCGAAACGAATACGAACAACATTTAAATAACTATTCACGCACTTTACGCGCCATTAAGCTGACTACAGTGACTACGTTTTTTATTGCCATAATGTTTATCATACAAAAACGCAATAACAATAAATAACCAGCCAAGTGCGAGTCGGACTCGCGTACGGAGGGTTCCGTACCATTATCTATAAAAACGAAAAAAAAACACGTTTATTGTATGGGAGGTGGAAGCCCCTTAATTATTGATTTCATTCTATTTTTTAGTATTTTTATGTTGTTATAGCGGCAATACAATATACAGTTCATGCGATGACATCATGACAAACAGATAGACAGACGGACAGATGGACAGACAGCGGAGTCTTAGTAATAGGGTCCCGTTTTAACCTTTCCGTACGGAACCCTAAAAAACACGTTACAATTTTTCACCTTCTTAAATACAATAGTAGTAGTCTTAACTTAAAGTAGCCCCAGAAAATAGACAGCAATTTGATATATTCTCCCTATTACTAGATTCAGGCGTCTGGCATCTATTAATCGGTGGAGGGCAGCCTACAGGAACGCGTATTTAAATTTCACGTGTGTGAACATTTTATATTGGCGAACATCCTAAAAAAAAACTTATGTTCAAAAGGGCATATGTAGACAATAATTGAACAAAAATGTCCTTAATATCAATTTGTTACATATAAACTGCTACAAAATAGATCTATAACTAAAATAGCCATTCCCATTCTAGCGCGACAACATCAAATTTAGTAGGTAAGCTCTTAATGGATTGATATGAAGTTCCTTCGTTATTCTTAAATGGACACCATTCATATATCGCCACCGCTATTTTAGTCAAATTAACAGATCTTTTATATATGCCTAAAGAAAAAAATAGACTTTATCGTCATAATTATAAGAGCTAGGATGCCTTCGTAACATGCATCAAAATAAATGAAACAAAGTAAATGGTGCCGAAAAACGTTGGATGACGTGTGGAATCCCAAACGTCGTGATTTATCTCGACTATTCGTCTTATGTGTCCGTGGAACTGTCTAATATATCACACTGATGGTTAGAGTTAACATTCAGTTCTATTGCTACAAATAATATCGTTTTTTCTACACTATTCTGTTGACAAACAAGCATACAGCTCGCTTGTTCATAATTAGATGCCATAGCATATAGAGTCCGTCTATGCTAAGTTTCCTAGATTTTAATAGCACAAACTGTGAAAGTAAACGGCATAATTTCTTACAAGTTTGACATTTAGAATAACACTTTAAACTTTGACAGGTCATTTCCTTGGAAGAGATAACGTAGATCTGTACAACGCTCTTTTTCTGAGGAACTTCATGCTTCCAGAGTGAACTCTACAGCCGGAAAATACGCGGGAAGGAATTTGCTCTGAAACGAGCACAGTGCGCAATTATTTAGGTTCCAGTTGTGAGGGTGAAATGAAACTTTCACAAATATAATGCCTTTTGGCATTAAGTCAGTTTTTGTACATTAAGGTTTGCAAACCTTAAAATAAAATATTTCCATATAAACAATTTCGACAAATTTAGAACCTCTTCCTTAGTGTTTTTTTGAAGTCGTTTAAAAATACGTAGACCTAATCTCAATGAGCTATGCAGCACTTAATTTGCCGACAAAAACCTAGTTAGCCATAATTGCCATAAATCTCTTAACTTCTTAAGCTAGATAGTAAAATTGTTTAGCATATGCGTAGCTACTTATTTACCTATTTACACAATATGAGTTCTATATGATACCGGTTAGAAACATGTCAATACTTAACAAAAATTTCCTTATTTGGTTATTATTTTAAACGTTTAACATAAATAAGCCATGTAGTGTTTTTCCAGTATGCTATACATACATATACATATATGCTATACCTTATGCTACACTACTGTAAAATGTATCTGCCAATGTTTATAAAGTTGTTAGTAAGTTTCCGCTAATTGAATGGATATGGATATACCTATATATAACAATAAACACAGTATAAAAAAAACAGTAAGTAGCTTGATTAAGTGGAAATAGCTTGTTCGACTTTGTTTTGTAACCACTTTTGGTAAATTGCCAAATGCCGAGCAAAATTAATATATCTACTTATTATACAATTTGACCAAGTAATTTACTTACTAGATCAATGGTTTTTTTATGGAGAGTCAAAAAGTTGAAGAAATTTCAGAAGAGGGTTAAAACTAGTCTTATCATTTTGACATTCAGTTATTGCAAAGTTCATAATACATGTATATTAATGACCGGCGCGACCGGACAAATTCCTTTCGCAAGCCGTAGTTGCCACCACTGTACTATATATTTTACTTTGTGACTTTGTCCTTTAATTTTGATATAGCGCCTTTTTAACGCTTTTTTATAGTAAGTACCATCTTCTACACGTAAATATAACGATATGAATCAGAATACATAGATGATATATTGGAATGATGTCCTGTTTTACACAAAAACGGATGTAATCCGTTTTGAAATGTGGTAAAGGTTGTACTATGTACCAATAATAATATACTACTGCATCCGTTATATCTACTGTATCCGACGACCTTCGTCTCTGCTAAAACGCTTGCTTTTGCAATGCTAATGTGCAACAGTTTACAATTATTTTTTAGTCGCACGCAAAATGTCTGTCGTGAGCGGACAGATTTTCCTTATCGTGTTGTAAAATTAAATCCTTGAAAGCAATGTGTGTAAGCGTTACACATGGTCGAAACCGTCTATAAATACATATAGTTTTTAAGTAACTTTTTAATGTTTAAAGTCAATTGATAAATACCTTCTAAGTAACATATTTTTTAGGATAGTCAAAAATATTAGGGATTGTGAAAAATTGCAAGACGATCTAAATAATTTAGTTAAGTACTGTGACCTAAACAAACTGTTTCTTAATTTAGATAAATGCCATGTAATTACCTTCTTAAAAAAGAAAAAATATATTAAATACACGTACACACTATCTGGTAAAACTTTAAACAGGGTGACCGAAGTTAGGGATCTTGGTGTGATTATGGATAGCAAACTCACTTTTATTCCCCATATTGATAAGACTCTAGCTAAGTCGTTTAAACAACTAGGTTTCATAATGCGTGTTGGTAAACCGTTTAAAAGTCGCTTAACATATAAAATTCTTTATAATAGCTTCGTTCGAAGTCATCTCGAATTTGCTTGCTCAGTATGGAAACCTTACTCTAAAGTTCATATTGATAGAATAGAGAGACTCCAAAAAATATTCGTTAAATCTCTGGCCTTTCGGACAGGTCTGGCATATATCAACTACTCTGATTCCTGTAAACGTCTTAATATTCAAACACTCCGTGACCGTCGTGATTGTGTTGACTCTGTTTTACTCTTTAAGATTATACATTCAAAATTAGAAGCCCCTGATCTTTTACATAAAGTCTGTTTTAGAGTTCCGCGAAGACGTGAGCGTCGTTGTAAAAAAAAAATATTATTCTCTATACCTCGCAGCAGGACTAGTTATGGTGGAAATATATTTATTAAACGTGCATGTAAACTTTTTAACGAGAATCCTTCACTCTCGGACATAGATATTTTTAATTGTAGTCTCAACATGATCAAAAAAGTTTTTAAATCTAAATTCTAAGTGGTAATTTAAGTTTTTTTTTTAACTTGTACCAATATTAGTGCTGTTCATTTTCACGCATTTTGCTTTCTTTTTAAATCTTTTTTTTTTTGTTTCAAAACTTTTTTAATGATTACCTTGGAAATAAGCCACGCACTTTCTTCTGTGTTATTTAATGAAACTGTAGGTCTACTTTTAAGTTTTTATGTTTTCATGTTCATAAACCTAATGTATGACTGTTTGTTTCTAAATAAATAAAATAAAAAAAAATATATATATTTATGTATATGTAAAAATATGGCTATAATTTTGTTGACAAATTGTTTTTCGTTCCTCTCAAAGATGAAAGAAGTCCGTTGGTCAGCAGCGGGACGTAGTAGTAGATTCAGTTATACACGGAACGTCATTACCTAGGTGTACAAATATGTACCTACCTATGTATAAAACTGTTGTCTAGCGACCATAGGAACCTTGATCTTCAAGACGTGTCAGTATGACGTGTTCCTACGAACGTGCCAAATCTCTGAGCGACGTAACGTACATTCTATTTATTTATTCTAAACAAAAGACGGTGCCATGACGAGGTAGTTTGGATACAAAAAGCAGCCATTTTGGTTTTCGTAAGACACTCATCAACATAGAGTTGTTTTGGCATGGAAATATTTCACTCTCGACATAATTTTGGACCCGGGTATGTCCTTAAACTACGTCCAACAAGTGAGGTAGGGCACAGCGAAACGTCATCTCGCTTGAATCTGGAGCAGCCTGACTGGGGAAGTACCTCCACCTTACAGAATACCGAAGCCATAATAACATCACTACTTACTTTGTAGGTATGTGGTGTTGTGTTCCTCACGGTGAGTAAGGTTTCCAGAGCTCCAATCCCCCCAACCTCCCCCTTAATGACGATGACAGCGCAGATTAATAAGCTACCCCAGGAGGGTACCAGCTGCTCTAGCGCTGGAGAATCCCTTTCTGGGCTTCCATGCTCAGGTACTGTCGTGCCTGAGCGTGGACGCCGAGAGCGCCCCGTTTCTTACTCTGGGGGGGGCAAATCCGCGCTCCGCCATCCGCCATCCTCCCGAGGCAAGAGCAAGACGGCTACGGCAGCCCCTGCCACGCTCGCTGTGGATTTCTGCAACATCAGGGGTTTGCATTCTAATCTTAATGCTGTCCATCATCACCTCGAGACAGCTAAGCCGGCCTTGCTTTTTCTGACAGAGACGCAGATATCGTCTCCAGCGGACACAAAATACCTCTCCTACCCTGGGTACGAACTAGAGCATTCCTTTCTGCCTAGGGCTGGAGTGTGTGTGTACGTTAGAGGCGATATCAGTTCTCGTCGCCTCAGCAATCTTGAAGGTAGGGACCTTTCCACCTTATGGCTACGTGTTGATTGTGATGATCATCCTCGCGTCTATTCGTGCCTCTATAGGTCCCATAGCGGTGATGCCGAAACTGACCGACTCTTGGAGCAGATTCAAACGGCTGTGGATTCAGTGCAGCAGCAGATCCCATCCGCTGAGATCATCGTTCTTGGCGATTTTAACGCCCATAATGCCGAATGGCTGGGCTCCAGCAAGACTGATCATGCGGGGAGATCTGTTCACGACTTTGCTCTGACCTACGGCTTGACACAACTGGTTACTGCGCCTACGCGAATCCCAGATGTGGAGAGCCAGGAACCTTCCCTGTTGGACCTTCTGCTGACTTCTCACCCGGTTGGCTATGATGTATCCGTTGCAGCCCCTCTCGGTTCCTCGGATCATTGCCTCATCCGGAGTACAGTGCCTCTCACGTGCCCGCCGCGTCGGCGAGTTGCTTGTAGCCGCCGTGTGTGGCACTATAAGTCAGCAGACTGGGACGGGATGCGGGTGTTCTTTGCGTCTTACCCGTGGGGGCAGGTTTGCTTCACGCCGGATGATCCTGATATCGCTGCTGACTCTGTTGCTGACGTGGTGCTTCAGGGAATGGAACTTTTCGTTCCATCCTCTGCGGTACCTGTTGGTGGCAAAACCCAGCCTTGGTTTGATCGCTCCTGCAAAAAGGCGTCTCGCCGAAAGCTGGAGTGCTACCAAGCCTGGGTAAATGCAGCGGCGGTACAGGATGTAAAGACCAGCGCTTTAAAAAAGGAGTTTAACTTTGCCTCCAGGTCCTTCAAAAGAGCCATTGCCAGAGCAAAGTCGTTGCACATTGGTAGGATTGGCGAGAAACTAGAGCGTCTCCCCTCGGGAACTCGTGCGTTCTGGTCTCTTGCCAAAGCTATCCAGGGGAATTTCTGCACGCCGTCTTTTCCACCTCTGCACACGGGAAATGATTCGTTGGCCCACGACGCAAAAGACAAAGCCGATCTACTGGGTAAGCTTTTTGCGTCCAACTCGACTTTGGATGACGGGGGACAAGCGCCGCCGACTATACCGCGGTGCGAGAGCTGTATGCCAGATGTACAGTTCCGCCAAAGCTTTGTGCGTAAGGCTCTTCGCTCCCTCGACACCCATAAGTCCAGTGGGCCTGATGGAATCCCTGCAATTGTTCTCAAGATGTGTGCTCCTGAGTTGGCGCCGGTCTTAACGCGTCTTTTTCGGCTCTCCTACTCTTCTGGCGTAGTCCCGACTTCGTGGAAGTCAGCTTTGGTGCACCCGATCCCTAAAAAAGGCGACCGCTCAAATCCATCCGACTACAGGCCGATAGCTATAACCTCCCTTTTCTCTAAGATTATGGAGTCCATCATCAATCGTCAGCTCCTCTGGTACCTAGAGGATCACCAGCTGCTGAGTGACCAACAATACGGTTTCCGTAGGGGTCGTTCGGCTGGTGATCTTTTAGTTTACCTGACACATTGCTGGGCACAGGCGATAGAGAGTAAAGGTGAGGCACTGGCAGTTAGTTTGGATGTAGCGAAGGCCTTCGATCGCGTTTGGCACAAAGCACTTCTTTCGAAACTTCCATGCTATGGGCTCCCCGGGAAATTATGCGAATGGGTCAGCAGTTTTCTAGCAGACAGAAGCATTAAGGTCCTAGTTGACGGTGAATGCTCAGACTCAATGTCTGTGAATGCTGGTGTCCCTCAAGGCTGTGTGCTATCACCCACGCTATTCCTCCTGCATATCAATGACATGTTGCAAACTAGCGGCATTCATTGTTATGCTGATGATAGTACGGGTGATGCCTCCTACACCGGCCGCGCCAATATTTCCCGGGAAAACGTCATTGAGAGCCGGAACAAACTTGTGTCCGAAATTGAGACCTCCCTAAAAGAAGTCTCAGATTGGGGTCGACTTAATTTGGTCCATTTTAACCCTACAAAGACACAGGTTTGCGCGTTCACCGCAAAAAAACTTCCGTTCGTCGCGTCACCTCGTTTTGAGAGCACTCCCCTATCTGCCACAGCCAGTATTGGAATCCTTGGCGTTGACATCTCGAGTGAAGTCCAGTTCCGCGGCCACCTAGAGGGTAAGGCCAAATTGGCCTCGAAGAAGCTCGGTGTGCTCAATAGATCGAGGCAGTATTTCACGCCGGCCCATCGCCTACAGCTTTATAAGGCGCAGGTTCGCCCGCATATGGAATACTGCTCTCATCTTTGGGCAGGGGCACCTAAGTACCAGCTTCTTCCTCTAGACCGCATCCAACGGAGAGCAGCTCGAATTGTCAACTGCCAACGTATTTCTGATCGGCTTGATCCCTTGGCGCTGCGTAGAGATGTGGCCTCACTCTGTATTTTCTATCGCATGTATTATGGGGAGTGTTCCGAGGAATTGTTCGGATTAATCCCTGCCGCTTCTTTCCGCCATCGCCCTACGCGACAATATTTCCACTCTCACCATTTAGATGGTTGGCAGTCCTCAACTGTGCGCTTTTCCCGAAACTTCCTGCCTCGCACAGCTAAACTGTGGAACGAACTGTCGCCAGCGGTGTTTCCGGACCGATACGACCTTCAAGCCTTCAAGAAGAGAGCGTACTCCCACCTTAAAGGCCGGCAACGCACTTGCGACACCTCTGGTGTTGCGGGTGTCCATGGACGACGTTAATCGCTTACCATCAGGTGATTCGTTTGCTCGTTTGCCCCCTATAGCATAAAAAAAAAAAAAAAAAAAAAAAAAAAAATCAATTAATTCTTTAGTATGTACTATCGCGTTAAAAATTGCATGGGCAGTTTATGAATGAATTCATTCATAAATTGCCCATGCACTTTTGAACATCGCGTTAAAAATTGCATGGGCAGTTTATGAATGAATTCATTCATAAATTGCCCATGCACTTTTGAACACGTGTGTACTAGGTATGTCAATTGTATACTTTTCTACACTAGCTAGTACTATAACTACCTAAATACAGCTAAGTTATATAACTTATTGGAATGTGTCTAAATGATTGGCTAAAGTAAATATTTTGGCCTTAACTAAGAAACCAACATTTTAAATATGGTTACTTTAATCAGCATTTCTTATCTATAACAGCGCTACCTAGCCATCTAGTACCTATCAAGTTACTATTCAATCTTTGCCGAAACCCGCAAACCCGGGCATCAGTTCCCATTTATTTCTAAAACGGGTTTTACAAACATACAACCTCTTACCCTAAATGTCGATACCGTCTCCATACCATCTGTTTAAGTTAATCCACACCTTTCACATACGCATACCAAGTAAGCACTTAAAGAACGAATGACTCATCTAAGTATGCATCCGTTCCGATGGACTTTAGAAACTTGATTCCGAATGACGTAAGTTACCTTTTCTTTAACTAAAACGAAATGGTGACCTCACTGAACTTTCTGCAAAACATTTCAAATACGGCCAGCAGATTATTGTTATACGATTCACAAGTTTCGCGACGGTTTAAATTCTGCAGTCAAGAGGAGTCCTGACCCCTGCTCTGAGCGCTGGGGTACCTGGTCACTTTTGCTGTAGTATATGACGTCTCTTTCAATTTATAAAGAATATAGGAGCCAGGAGTGAGGAGTTCCGAATTCTCAACGCGCTGTGTCGTAATTTTAACTAGGTATTTACTGCCTAAGGTACCTATACATTTATTACTTACTGTGCCTACTGCAGTGGCGGTGCGTTCATAGAACTCGATCCTTGTCGGCTTCCCTTGCGTGAACCAATATAGCACATTTTTTCTTTAACGATTCAAAGAAAAAGCAGGCTAAATCAGCTCCGGCTTGTCCAAGGAACATTTTGCCGCTCTGCCACGGGTGCCTAGATAGATACCTACTTACATATTACCTACTTCTTGTTCTTTGCTCATATTTAAAATCCTTCTTGAGACCCTTTTGAACCCAATGCGATTGCGTTTTTTCCTTGAGAAGCTCCTTACTTAGATTAGATTCGGAAACGATAATCATATCAACTTTTTATTGATATATTATTGCATCGTTACACAAAATAAGCACTACCTACTAAATTTCTGCTGAGACTGAGACACTTGGGAATTGGTTGAATATTATATCACCAAGTTTGAACCAAGAAACGGGGTGAACCTAAATAAAACCGTGTACAAATATGATATTTTAGAATTTGTCGCCTCTATAGTAACTTCTGCTGCTGACTGTACTTTTACACACACAGAGACAATATTTTATTTAGTACCTGCTTGTTTATCAATTTTAGTGCATCACCACGTAAACAACGATCGCTCAATTTATTGGCCACTGAGGAATCTTGAGTGGCGTTTCTAACGATACTGTGGATCCCTCTACTTTCCTTTCCTTAGGCCCAAAATTCCAATGCTGCATAATAGATTGTGTCGCGACTCACGACTGTCACGAGGGTCAAAAACATTTTTATCTATTCAACACCACACCACTTATCATCATCATACTACCATCACGATTCTACCATAAAATTCATAATCCGTTCCAGCAGGGTAATAGATTTAAGAATAGATAGAATAGATTTAAAAGAAGATAAGCAGGCTAAAAAGGTTTCGTACACATGCATTAAACAATTGAATATCTGACCGCGCACATAGACTCAAGAATCGAGTCCAACCTTAGCCCTAGAATGGAGCACCGCATTCGTTTCCACCTGCCCTGGAAAACTGGCGCTAATATGCAATACAGCCCTTATAAATAGTAAATAATAATATGACTCAAGTCCAGCATTAGCTTGCTCTAGAATGAAGAACTAAGATGAGCGGGGGAAAAAGATTGCGTATACACCTGCACTGAACAATTGAAGATCAGCGTGCGTAGCCAAGATGCCAATCGCTAACGCTCAGTTGCGAACGAAACGCAACTGTCTTTGTCGCGCTAATAAGGAAGAGTGATATAGAGAAAAAACTTCGCTACGCTACTGAGCGTTAGCAAATGAAATCTTAGCTACACACCCTGACCTCGTCCATCGACTTATGGATCGAGTCCAGCCTTTGCCCTAGAATGGAGCACCGCATTCGTTTCCGTCTGCCCTAGAAAACTGGCGCTAATCGATACGCGGTTCAACGGCCCTAGATCCTTCTAACTTGCATTTGAGTTATAAATGTTATTCTTATATGAGTATTTATGATATAATAGATTCTGTTCAGCGTGCGTAGCCAAGATGCCAATCGCTCACGCTTAATAACGTATCGTAGCTAGGTACCTCTCTCTATCACTCTTACTTATTAGTGTGACAATGACAGTAGCGTTTCTTTAGCGACTGAGCGTGAGCGATTGGCATCTTGGCTACGCACCCTGGGGTGTAGCAAATATGCCAATCGCTCACGCTCAGAAGAGTATCGTAGTTGTCTCTCTCTATTATGACCTACCTATTGATAATTCACCGATAACTTTACCTTATACCAATTAATATATAAATTAAGTTTCTAAATGGTACAAATCGACTCACGGAATCTAGCGCGGAAAATGTTTGAAACTGTCATCAATTTCATTGACATTCCGCGCCAGCTTTCGTGTATCAACAATTGAATCACAATCACAACACGTAAATTACATGAAAAAAAAAATATTTAATTTTTTTGCCTAAATGGATGTATTCGTAGTATTTATGACACATATTTGGTTGGTGCTATGTTATCATCGTGTCTTCGTGGCGATTATTCACAATATTCACACAGTCGGTTACGTTACATAAGTTGTGGCATGTGGCGTGGCGTTTCACGCAGCTCATGGGTGCGGCATTCAGTTTTAGAGCTTATACCTACTTCCTGATATATGCTTATCAAATTCTCATGTATACCCATCGGACAAACTTGTTCCACAATGGGAAATCTGAAGGACATTTTTAAAGAACACGCATCTAAGAACAAGGTTTTCGCAAAGATTTTCCTTGTTTAGTAGTAGGTTATTAAATTCAAAGACACATCGTATCTGTAACAGGTATCGTATTATTCGTATTTCTCAGAAGGATAGGAAAAGTGGAAATATTCATAGCTTAGGAAAATAATGATGATTAAGAAGTGCTTTCTTACGGTAGATGTTGCTAAAGCACCCAGTGTGGAGAAATTTGGGGCCACGGGTGTGGTCTCGGTAACTCAATTGAAAGAGCGATGAGCTGGTATCTCAGAGTCGCGGGTTCGAGTCCCGCCCGAGGTCATGAATTTTTGCACTTTTCCTTACTTTCTGAGTTCTGTATCGTTCGCAGAACAAAATAATAGTTAGTTAGGTATCGTATTCTTTATTTAAATACAAATAAGATGAAGTAAGGAATCTGGATCTGCCCATTGATGTATGGTAGATTCATTTGGCGGATGCACGGCGTACATACCCACTATGTAGATCCGACGGATTTCCCGAACGTATATGGCCGGCTATTCGGGGGCAAATTCACCTGGCCACAGCTGACTGAGATCATAGGTACGTATTATAATAATGATCTTGAATCGCAAACTCGATGCTTGCGTTGGACTCTATCCCATCCAGCAAGCAAGCCTAACATATCAACATGGTCATGGTGATGGAAAGCATGACAATATGCATATGTTAGTTTTTTAAATAGAAAACTCCCGTGAGTATTAGACATATTAATATACTTAGACCGGGTTACACACGTCTATACATGTCGAGCTATCTTCGACTTTATAGACGTGAGTAACCCGGTCTAAGTATATTAATATGCATATGTTAGTGCCCGAAAAGTCGCATCTATATTTAGACATATTTCAAACACAATATTACGAATAGTTAATAGTTATGTTTCGTGTAACTATTGTGTTGTGTCATTTGGGCCAACCTATGGAACAGTAACATACTTCGTTTAGTTCGTTTAACCTTATTTAGAATCAATAATCGAACAATATAGACACAATTACACCAACAAGCAATAACACTACTTCAACGGAATTTGTTTACGCAAACGGTATTTAATGTTGATCCCCTTTTTGCCCGACTGCCGAAGAAAGGTTATGTTTTTTTAAAAGACAATAAACTATAGAAGAGATAAATTTTTGAGTTAGGTTCATCATAGGTAAGCATTTAAATATATAGATATATATCCAACACCATTTGATACAGTTCTTTAAGTTTAATTGATAAATTACTATATTCGATTTCCACAAGTTAGCCTAATTCGAGACGATTGAGCTCCTTATCCCGTACCCGTAGCTTTTTAACCTTTTCAACGCTTTTCCTCTCGCGTCAAAATGTGGCATCTCGACTAGTAAATCACGAATATAAACCCTTATCTGTCAGCTGGACAGTTGCTTTGGCAGCGTCCACCATGACACCATTAGGTATCGTTGGCGTGGTAGGCACGGCAGTGCATGGCACTTTAAGGGGTTCTTGGCAAGGCAGACGGCAAATTCCCCCGTCTTGCTTACTAGGCACTCTAGGCAGGTATGTTCGCCTAGCCGCCACTGGTATTCAAATTATCCCGGCTTACAGTAACATTCCCCTTAAATGCGACTTCCTTAAACGCAAATTCCTACATAAATGCCCCAGTAAATTTAGCCATTCACTGTCAAAACTGACTTCACTCTTTGAGCGTCACTCCGCACACCTCTAATTACTTAATTAGTGTTTCAACGTTATATTTTCATGTCACTTAACGCACGTGTACTGTCAACATCAAAATTATGTCAACAGATTTGTATCTTATTTCATTGTAATAAGGCGTAAGATGTATACATATATTTGACGTTGTTTCCCTCCCTATTACAGAGTAAAATTAGCTCCACTGTGAGACTATGGGACGCCTCGCTCCATTTATAGCAAACATTAATAGTACCACAGATCAAATATACTACAGATACCCAATCCCATAGTAAAAACGCGAGCCGTCCTAAGTATTATTCCGGAGTAGCATAAAGTAAAGTCAAAATATGCTAATAGATGGCGCCATAAAATTGATGCTACAATGTCGGTTTTCAGCGACATCTATTGTAGCTAGGACACACTCAATCCACCCAATGCCTATTATACGTTGCAATGTGTCACTAGATGGCGTTGCACCGCCCTCAGCGCTCAAAGTTGTAAGGTAGGTACTATCGCACATCGCACTACGTCTGCAGCGCAGGCGACCTTGAGAGGCCCTGCACTAGGTTGCTTGTGTCGTATTCGTATCGTATTTTATCTTACTGAAACAACTAATGCTTTAGTGATCGCGCAAATAAATGTTATTTCAAATAATAATAAATATGTTTATAGGTAAATTAATAATAAGTTAAATGTACCTACATGAATGAATTGACCAAGGAGGTTTATGTTTATTAAGTGTTTAAACATAATAAAAAAATATAACTGACTTCAACAAAAGGAGGTTCTAAGTTTGACCAGTATGAATGTATGTATGTATGTTTGTTTGTTTGTTTCCGATTATTTCATGTTTGGCTAAACCGATTTTAATGCGGTTTTCGGACAAGGATTTGTTACATTTAGGAGACGGTTTCAGTACTTTAACCGACTTCAAAAAAGGAGTTTCTCCGTTTGATTATGTGTGTGGCCGCGATTATCTCACGTCTGGCTGAACCGTAAGTACTCGCAATGATTCCAGACGCGGCTGGTAGTTAGGTATGTCCGCGAATGATTCAGAACATCTTTGCGGTTGTTTTCCTTTTCGAGTCTTCTCTTTCACATACTTCTCGAACATTCCGTAACTTCCGTATAGCTTTCTCTTTCTAATAGTGCTGTCTCTTTCACTCCTTAGAGAAATTACGCCATATACTGAATTATACTTCAGGGGCCCATAAGGGGTCCTGAAAATGCCCGATAACAGGTTTTCAGGTTATTGTGCCATCTGGTACAGGCTAAGAACCCATACAACAAGTAATTATAAGTTTGGTCCTAACTAACAGAGCGATATTATTTAAAAAAAAATAATTGAGCAGCAATGTATTGCACGATCAATCCGTAAGTTATCGCTTGTTTGTGACAGTTCTTACGTCAAGTCAGCTAAACCACAGCGTAAGGATGTATTCTATACAGTGGGTTAACTCCGTCGATTTCTGGGTCATCGATGGGGGGCGCGCGGGGAGGAAATGCCGCCGGATTTCTATGAAAATTTGGCGGTCTATTTTAAGGGGTGTAAAATGGAAATTAGTTTGCCAATCAGACTGTAATATCTTTCGCATAGTTTTTGACAACCCTGAGCCTCAGCACGACCACCGAGCCGAGCCGCTGGCCGTGTATGAAGTTACCTCACTGTATGGAATACATCCATACGCTGTGGCTAAACTAAGTACGACGTATTGAACAAAAGTAAAGTAGCAATACATTGCGTGCTAAATTATTTTGTATAAAAAAATTAAAGTAGTCATATTTAATTGAAACATATGAAAATAGATTCTTTAGGGCTTGGACTAATAACCCTTTACATATGCGGTAATATCAAAAATACACGCTGTATAGCTGATGCAGAACCCAAATAAATAAAATAGTGTGCCTTAATTTTACCCTAAATTTTCATAAATCATCGATACCGAGCGCGCGGCGGTGCATCAGAGTACTTACCTAAACATAAGGCTTGCAAAAGCGACAATGACCTTGCTGCGAACCGATAACGTCCCGCCCCGCCCCTCTAACTCATTCCCTAGTCCCTTACAAAAAAGGTGTTTCCTACTAATCATCAGTCATGCGCACGCGGCATTATTTCGTGATACTGAAGGCCTAGTAGGTATAAAAATAGTACGACATTAACTTCTCGACCGCGTTAGCGTATCGAGGGGTCAAAATATGAAAGTTGCGGGATGATTTAAATAAACGGCAAACATAATTTGAACTCTCGATACGCTAACGCGATCGAGAAGTAAGTGTCATACAACTTTTATACTAGGCCTCTGGGCTTGTACCACGAAAATCGAACGATTGCGGATTTGTATCTCTATCTCTGTCACACTTGCATATTCGAGTGACAAAGAGGTTTTTCCGTCAATGCCAATTTTCGATGTTCGTGGTAGGCCCGCTGGTCCCAAATGATCACGTTGTTGACTCATTGGTCGCCATCACACGGCTAATTCAAGTTAGGTCCCAAAACCTGTATTTGATGGCACACGAACGTGCGCCTGGTAGGTACCATATCTTCTACTTTTACTTAGATCAATGCTTAAAAGTAAATCAGAATCTTGAAGAACTTGACCGATTTTTTCACATGTAAAGATTTGCTTTAAAATAAAACACTTCTTTTGACAAAAATCGTGTACTTATCACATTCCATTCCCTTGCCGAGATCGGGTGTTTGAGGGCAGTAATTCCGTATAAACGCGGTACCCCATCATGCATAAATATTGCAGATCTGTAGGTCAAGTTATACTAGGCTGACGTGCGCTTGCAACAATACCATACTGCCTGTGCCCACCCGCGGGGGCCCACCGCAAGCCCGAGCCCGACGTTCCAAATATTCCAATCACACATCAAGCATAAGCGAGTCAAACATTCTGACGTTCCAAAGAAAGAAAGTTTTCAAACCGCATGATACTTGTGGCTCCCGAGGTCTCGTAATATTGACAAATGTTCGACTCACCGCGTCACCGCGCACGTTTAGAACACGGTACGGCTGACTAACACAATAGAGTAAAATATTAAGTAAGTTATCTCAGGTGGACAGCAACATGGGAACTGCAAATTGAGTGTAGCAAAAATGTTGGTGATCCCTTTAAGGGCGTTATCATTATGGTATGTTACTGATTAGGAAAAAACACATCCGAGTTCCGAGTGCACCGAGAGTTCCGTACAAACTCTAGTTATCGCATTCATCCATAAACATGACGGAGAAAAATATTTATTATTTATATATTATTAAATATTTATTTATTTATCTATAGAAAGATTGGGGTCACTCGAATGCACGGCATAGAGTTAGGCTGAGTTTGTTTTTCATTGATAAATCTTTATCACGCTAATCGATATTATTCGACGAGAGAATGAAGCGCGTGAGTTTTCCCGATTCTACTTGGATAGTCCATCGTTTGTATGTATGTATATGTTTGTTCGACGATAATTCGAGTACCATTGATTGGATCATTGTGAAATTAGGCAGATCATTAGATGAGATAAATATATATTTTTTAAGTTTGAATATGATATCAGCTAAATTGATCAAGGGGTTGCCGGGATATTGGGGTCGCGAGTTAACGATCGGGGCAAACAGTGGTTAGTATTGCGGTTGATTTTCAAATTTACTTAGTTCGGAAAAGTTTTTTGAATATAAAAAAAGATATTTCTACATAAACTTCGGAGATAGGTACAAGCCGTGGCACAGTGTGAAATATGACCTTATTTGCGGACATCCTGTTTTTATGTGTTTAAAAGAAGGATAATACGAATATTAAACACATTTAAAAACTCTCATGTTGATATCTGTAATAGTTTCGGAGTTATATGAGAAATCGAGAAAATTCTATGAAAACCATAGAAACGTCTTTACTCAAAGTCTTATTACTTCTACTAAAAAAGAACGATATCATATCATAACTATACACTAAAAGTACCCGTTCATCTATATAAATTAGCATAATTACGGTCAGTTTGCTGAGTAAACTTAATTTTATATGTTTTCATCACATATTTTTTTCTCGTTAATCTGGGCATGGTCGCATTTTTTTTCAATGTTAATTTGTTTATTACAGTAACAACTACTACCACAAAAAAAATCAAACGCAACAACATCAAGACTTCGGAGATATGAATTTTCAAAATGTTACATAGGGTTGTCACTATTTCCTAAGTCGATCATAATGTCTTCTTATTACGGTTCATGTCTTAGGTACGATTTCATATTATTTATGTGTGATAGTTATTTATGTGTTGAAAGTATTAAAAAACTACATTCCAACACGTATGTCATACAAAATTATAATGCACGCTGCATGTCCTTTACGCCTATAATTATTTGCGGTAGTCACTAAATCATGTACTTTCCGAGCGTATGCATTATAAAATAAGTCTTCATCTCTCGGGTACACCTACTTAGAATATAGTAATATTTCTACCCATATTCCTTGAGTTTTCAATTATTTTTTTATTAATTTTTTTTTTTTTAATTAAAAAAATTAACACAGCTTTACAGTTTAATACCAATGCACTGTGAAAATCAGAAATTATACATAAAAAATATATAAAACACAAAAGAGAGACAATAACAAACAAAAATCAATTAGTACTAGGCGACGCAATAGCGTGGCTCCGTTGCTTCGTCGGAACCAGTGGCGTGGGATTCGTCAAGTTACCCCGGAACCGCCGAAACACGACGCCCTTCGGCCAGAAGTCTGCGCTCGCGATGGTGTCCTGCAGCGGCAGCAGTACGCGCGCCACAAACGAGCTGAAGTGCACGTAGTGGCGCGACTGCAGCTGCTGCACCCTCAGCGTATAGCCAGTCTTCCGGTGGACATACTCCACCACGTCGTTAGCCACGGCGGAGTAGTGCAAGCGCGACACGTAGAGCGCTCTACTCGGCGTGGCGACCCGTAGACCTGAATTAACCGGCTCGGCCGTGCCTTGCAGAGTCTTACGAGGCGCCCTGCTCGTACTTGGACGAATGGCTGGTGGACGAACTCTATACTATTTTGGTAGCGCTTTCATGTGGGCTGTCGATTGATTGTGCAAAATTTGAAGAATTTTGTAAATCTGTTGCTATCAAATATTTACAGACGTATTCTTGGTTCTATGTATATGTCGGTAACATTACATAAAATTTTAATGCATGGTCGAATTATAGAATCCAGCGAAATACCTATAGGAATGCTTTCCGAACAGGCAGGGGAATCGAGAAATAAGTATTGGCGTTATGATAGACAACACTATACCCAAAAATTTGATCGCAAAACCACAATGTTGGACTTATTACCGAGCTTTAGAATCTTCAGACCCGTATTTGTCTTTGTTAACACAACAAACCCGTCAAAAAGAAAAAAGCCTTTACCCAAGAGTGTCCTTATCTCATCAAAGTCACAGAACATAATTCAGAGCCCGATTACACTGAAGCTGATAAAATAATTTTGACTACAGACCAACAAGTTATCCAAGACTGATCATTTAAACTGACTTTCCACGTTGCTTATAAATTGATAGAATAATTCACACAAAAAAATATTACTGTCTTAATTCCATTTTGTGACAACCCTATTTCCATAGAAATCCAGAAAAAACATAGAAATGGGATATCTCCAAAGTCTCGCAAGATATAGATTCAGGATTTTTACAGGTTAAAGGTAAAACTATGTAGCAAATTTTACAAGTGGAAATAAATGCGACCGTAAAATAGTTAATTTTTTATATATATTTTATTTAATTATACAAATTACGTTTTTTTTTCAATTCCTACGCAATTACAGTCATGTGGGTTTAACTCGTAGTATATTATTGAATACCGTATCATATACACTAGGTTAATATGGATAATTTTGACTCGTTTGTAATTAATAGACGAAAACATTTTTCCAAGAGGTCAATGACCTTTCATAAAATAAATTATATCTCCGTTTTAAAGTAAGTTATCGACATAGGTGTTTCATAACCCTCTTCGTTGACCTTAGGTGCACTAATTTCAAACATAAAAAGAGGATGTCCGCAAGTAAGGCCATATCTCACACTGTGCGTGGGAATGTTATATGTTTTTTACATTTCCGTTTATTTGTAAAAAAATAAAATAATGATAATCAATTAGTCCCGGAGAAGAACGTCTTTCTCCGGGACTACGGGGATAATGTCGCTCTGGAAACGTCGGAGGTTAGTTTTCAATGTTTTACGCGATTAAGCCCCGTTGTAGTAAAAAAAAATGGTACTTATCCCAAAAAATATGTTCTTCCCGCTTATATATTTTTTTCCTCTTTTACCAGAACACACGATACCTAGTAAGTAAGCTCTTAAAAAGCTGATCAGCATTTTTACAGCCTATTTGTTATGTTATTTATTATAAGGATATCTCTTATTTTATATTTAGAGTTAGGTACGTCAAAATAGCGGTTTATTACGATATCTGTAAAAGATATTATATTATCTAGTACACATCTCAATAGAGTTCGACTAAGCTGAGCTTGCATCGATTTTGATAGCACAGACTGTAAAAGTATTAAGTAAACGTCATAATTTCATAGAAGTTTGACGTATACGTACAATAACACATGCGCAGTATGTGCTATCAAAATCATTGCAAACTTAGCTTGGTTTGACTCTACAAGAAAGCAATAGGTATAAACACATACGTACGCGGATACACGTAAAAATGATCAGGCACACAGCAGGCAGGCAGGCAGTTTATTGCGTCAAGACTTAAACATAAACTTTTTGTGAATTTTATTTTAATGCAAATAATACGTTAATACTCGCTCTTAGTGTTACAAATTAGATATTCCAGAACATATATAAGTTACAATACTCTACTAAGTTATATTACTGTTTTATTGTTATACTGTGGTGAAATAGGACAAGTAGACACTTGTGTCTCGGGCGCAAGGTCACAGCAGTACAAAATGAAAAGTTTTGACGCGTATTTAAACATCAAATCTTGCAATAATGCGTTATTTACACAATACTTCATTCATTATGTAGGATGTTCTTCTGTATTGATTTATGTTTATTATGTTTGGGCGAATATTGACTTATTTCTCGTGCAACGCCATCTAGATTTCGTAATGGGTAACGTTTGTGTTATTAATTTTTTCACAAGTCAAGTAAGATAGCACTGTTGTTGATATTTTTAAATGTGGTAACATTTAGTTTGTGTTTGCATTGACTAAAGATTTGTTTAATGAATGATTTTAGAATAATTATTGCGCCGCCTGGTATCGCTGACGTTTTAGGCGGTCGTATTTTAATGTATGGAGTTGAGCCTAAATATAACAAATGCCTTTCAGAAATCCGCATAAAAATCGGTTCAGTCAAACACGAGATAATCGGGAACAAACATACCTAAATAGATTTATGGGTACGGGTCAAACTGAGAACCTCCTTTTTTTAAAGGTGGACAAAAACGAAACGCAGACATAAACCTGCAGGATTTCCCCGCTGTGTTTTACACTCAAAGGCAATGCAAACGGGTCAGTTTCCTTCCATACACGCCTCTGCGCAAAGCATTCCAGCGGTGGCACCATCTAGTGATAATACAAAATATTACTTAGACAGCTCGTTAACTCCTACGGGCTGCTGCTCGCGAACTAAGCGGCTGCAATATAGGTGAAATTTACAATAATGTACAATAATGCATTGAATTTGAGTTATTATGATATATTTTTTTATTATACGACATCTTTAATTTATTACACTATAAATATCACGTAATCTTTAAGGGTAAAGATTTCGTAATGGTAAATCGAGACTTATAGCGCCATCTATGGCATCGATTTAACATTAATTATATTGAGTACGGGTTGGGAGGACATGATAGTACTCTTTATATCGTCAACTATTCCGCTGTGAGTGAAATACGAGCGAATGTCCCGGGCGCTGGGCTACTGCCAACTCCTTCCACGGAAATAAAGTAGGAGGGAAGAGATAGCTGAAGGATTTTCCTAGAACATGGATTGGATATAAATGGTGCTCAATTGAATCACGATGGCTGGGATTTATGTTTGATCTATAGAACACGGAATAGGCTCCTTTTAACGCTGGCGACTTTGACCACAAATTTTCTTTCTATTAGGTATTTTTGGTCTCTTGGGTTTAGCGCCAACCACAACTGATCAACATTGATTGCGCAGTAAATAAGTATGTACTTAGATACTCGAATACAATAAAATTCAGCAAACGCTTTAACTGTTACAGAACTATATAATTGAAAAAATGCGGGTTCAAATGTCAGCTTATAAACGCCCTACAATATATGTTTCTATATAATATATAATAGATTATAGTTAGCGATAAATGTACCTATACATTGCATAATGCCTTGAACTTGACTTTCCACGGGTTTACTTTATTATAATTCTGTTTGATGTGCTGTTTTCTTTTACTTACGTATGGCATCGAGGTCACTTTCCTAAGGACTATTAACTTGTCGACTTCTTCAAAAGTATATTATAAATTAAATATAATATATGTATAGTAGAGAATTCCTTGCATTAAGTCCTCCTTTTGTTACTGTATTATTTTTGGCCAATAATGTTTAAATAAGTAATTAAAAGACGTGTTTACAACTTGACAATCTTTGACCCCATATTTACGAGTATACCTACCACGAGTATGTACATTGAAATCAGGAGTGTGAATCGGGCCGGTTTACTTCAGGATTTGAAATTTTTAGGTTTAGTTTTATTAAAATTTATATAAATTTAGTCTTAGATACGTTAAGTTTTTTTTATATGGTGTATTAACTTCTCTCTACAATCTCTACATCCATGTCAATAAAATCCGCCTTACTTATACAAGATTCACGCATTGGATCTTGTTTCGCCACTAGACACTTAGATCAATCCCCCAACTATTTAACAGCCAATCTTCTTTAAAGGGCACATCTTTCTCAGTACAAACAGCTACACTATTTACCTGTTAAGCTAATGTAGACTTTATCACGTTGCCATAGGTTTCAGGAATGATCAGTGGATTATGTCAACGATCGTACAAACAACACCCTTAATTGACTATCGGTGGGTCTTATGCCATGGCAATAAGGAATACGAATGAACAGTTAAAAGTATTGATGTTTGTACAGTCACGTCTATAAATATGTATACACTTCGGAACTTAATACTGGGAATGAAGGTACAAAATTGAATGCAGCGGTGCATATATTTTTGAAATAGACCGTACGCGTTTTTAATAGTTTAGGCAAGCCCAATGACGATCAAAGTTGTGTCAGTTCAAAGCATTCATGACGTCGTATTTCCTTTGAGAACTAGGTTAACACTATTTAAGACGAAATTTGGGTTGTCGGTGACTTGACTATGGTTAGTTATTGAGGACAGTTTCATGACTTGTTAGTCGTAAAATCGATGAGTTGTGGCTTTAAGCAGTTAAGACGTAGAAACGATAACTCATAAGCCTTTGAAGGGTTGGCTGGTAAACAATGTCTTGAAAATAAACTAGGTATCTATAGGTATTAAGACTATAGGAATTGAGGTCAGGTAGGGGTTAGGTATGTTTACCTCTTTTTCACATGTACATAATCTATAGATTATGTACATGTGAAACAAACTAATACTCAGTATACTGAGTGTTAGTCCTTTGTTTGTGTCTTTTGGTTCTTTGTTGAGGTATTGTATTGTGTAACTACGATGTTTAAACGGGGTACCACGTACACTCTCCCGATTATATTTGTTTATTGTATAGCATTACAGTCACTGAATATTTGGGTACATAGTAAAAATACAATTGTAAAAATAGTCATAGATTTCGGTTTAGCCCTTTACAGGTACTCGATGGCGTTTTCTCTAAGGCTTGCGAAATCCTCCGTTCTAGTGATAATATAAGCTCCCCATATTTTGGCACTGTTGCAAGCGCCATTTTTACGGGATGCTGCGAGTTTTTAGTTGTTGTACACACACCATAGCAATCTGCTCTCTTAATAGTAGTTATAATGGAAATTGGAAATGATAGCTTAAAATCTGAACTGTATGTAACGGTCGTCAAAGTTAAGTAAGAGCAATGGTAATATATGTAAAACGAAATGTCCATGATAGAATCATTGTTGCATTCGAAAATCCCACCAAAATATGGCCTTGACCGTACTAATGACGTGGCCTAAGAATTAGTCGTTTGACTCATATGCCCTTCTGAAATCTTTAATCAGAATTACCTCGGTTTGTGGTACTTGTGGTAGGTATATGCTGGCCGTATATGGTGATGCGCAAACGTGGGCGATGTGAAGGCATTGTAAAAGCTTGCAATGACTAATCGAACCTTCTAACAGAAGGCCTACCACGAACCACGAACGAAGTTTCACCTCTCTGTCGCACTTGAGTGAGAAATCACAAGTGCGAAAGGGAGGTATACTTTCGTTCGCGGTTCGTGGTAGGCGCTCAGGTTTCCCTTGTTTGATGCACTTGGGCATATAGGTATCCAAGGCTCGTGCTCAGTTTTGTTTATTTTTGATTAACAATGTACATGGAGCAAATTACATGTTATCTAGGTACCATTTAGCTAAATTATCCTTGTGTATATTTAGGATGTTTTCTGATAAAGTGCAGATACGAGAATATTCAAGCAAACTAGCTGCAAATCGAAAAAATAATGATTGAAAGTAGAAATAATGATTACGTAACCTATTTACTTGCGTATATAGGTAGGTACTTATTTTGCGTGGGTAATAAGTATGAATTAATCTAAAGTTTGGTTACGAATCTTATATTATCTAACTAATGAATACAAATGAAGAGTCTCACAGAAATATTACGCAAGGTAACTATGAAAGGTAAAATGTAGCATTTCTAAGATTCCGAATCTTATTATCTGACAGTGGCGGAGCGTTCATATAACTCGATTCCTCCCGGCTTCCCTTTTTTTTTTTTTTTTTACGTGGAGGAATGCATTTAGGCATCCCGCCTAGCCGGGGAACTAGGACGGGTATGTGGGACTCGCAGGTCCGGACCCGCACTACCCACTAAACCATCCACGGTATGCCCATCTTGCAGCGTTGGTGACGGTGACACGGGATTGCCCTAGGCTCACAACCGCGAACACCGCCTGCTGCGACAGCCGAAGCTGTCCCCTCCTTGAGGCCGAAGCCCCTGGAGCCGAAGCTCCCCCGCCCGAAGGTAGCGTGCAGGGCGACACCACACGCTGGTCCCTCATGACAACCTCCACTCCGGGAGCGAGATGGAAAAACCCCGGGTTCCACCCCCTCAGGTTGCCTTTGCGATTTTTTATAGAGGTGGTCATCCTCGCAGCCACCACGCCGGCGCCGGCCAGCAGTGGCAACCCCCGTTCCGTCATCATAGGCCCTCTGCCTAGACAGGGTACGGGACCGCAGTTTTATACAGGACAGCGGCATTCCTGTCGGCAGACCCGGAGGCCCCCTCACGCCAACACTCAGAAGTTCTCTCCCTCAATGAGAGTACTCCCTGTACGGAACCCCCCAACCCCCCCTGACAGGATATTTGCAGCACCAGTAAGAAATCCTCGGAATCTTCCAAGAGATCGCTTACCGTTGCCCCCAGGAAGCACCGTCCAGGAACCCTTCCCTTTTTCCCGGATCAACCGGATCAAGGAGAATGGGAAGAGCCCTGGCACTCGAGGAGGTTTCCCGTTGTAGCCCCCCTCCTCCCGGCTTCCCTAGCGTGAGCCAATCTAGAACATTTTTCTTTTTCGACTCAAAGAAAAAGCAGGCTACATCTGTTCCAAGTGCTCAAAGCACATTGTGGCCACTTTTATCTGACTAATGCTATGATGAGGAATGCAAGAGGCAGATATGTTAGCTCTTTCATGGTTTTCCTATTTTTGCACGACGACAGTCACACACTTTGGAATCATAAAATAAAATGAAGTACCTATAGGTACACATATGGGCTAAAATACAATCGATAAAATTTTAAAGTCGGTAATTTTAAGGTAAAATAGGGAGCTCACAAAAACAAACATACATGGTAAATGACCATGTTAGCTTAAAATCGTATACAATTGTAAGGTTCATCTATTTATGAGTGTCGAACCTATATTATCTACCTTACGAATAATAACGAACCGTTAGTACTCTTAAGAAGATTATGCAAGAAATAAAAGGTACCTATAATGTAGCATTTGTAGAACCGGTAATCGGCACAACAGATATCGATTGATGTCTATGGGTTTACCATCGACCGCTGACCACGGTACGGTGTCGCTACGGACAGTTACTTTTGGAGGCCGCCATTTGCTTTCCCTTCAAAAGTTCAAACAAATACTGAGATAATTGGTGAATTGTTTGTTTAGTTAGCTGTGTGCAATGCTATAGGTAATATAAAAACCGTTCCAATCATTGCTTGTCTAAAACAATAAGTACCTACACTCTGAATGATGTTAAAAAACCGGTCAAGTGCGAGTCGGACTCGCGCACCGAGGGTTCCATACTTTTAGTTTCAACTGCATCTCGAAGTAGGAGTTAAACGTCAGCCCCATGTACCGACAGATTGGATCACTCGTTTGCACGGCATAGAGTTAGTATGCAAGTTGGTTTTTCCTTGATATTTTTTCATTACGAAAACCGTTTTATTTGATTTTATTGAAAAGACTGTTCCTACAGCACGAAATCATATAAATTTTAAAATAACGTTATGAATGATACCCAACATGACCCAGTAGCTGAACTTTTAATATTTGCCCCCCTTTTATCGAGCATTTTTCATTGATTATAAATTAAAATATATAATAAGTCCTCTCTCAATGTGTCAATCTTGTTTATAACTATTTCAAATCGGTAGCTTAAGTAGCTCTTGAGATATTTAACAATGTAACAGACAGACAGACAGACTGAGTCACACCATTATGACTCCTTTTTTACCATTTTAGTAAGGAACCCTAATTAGAGACTTCAAAATTGGTATACAAACAACATGTAATCATATACTGATTTTTTTGTATCTTTAACATAGTAATTCAGTGAATCCAAGTAAATTTTTTGTGTGAAGTTAAGTTTTATCTTTTTTTTAGGCTGATTGCAAAATGCAAACTTTCATTTTTACAAAAATGTACATAAACATTTTTTACATTAACTCATTCAGTCTAATCACGACACATTGTCGTTAGACCTCTACGAGGGATTTTCGCTACAAACCGGGAAATCCATGTTATTGACTACAGCGTAGCGCTACGGTTACTCTTTAGCGTTGAATAAGTTCATTATTTATTATAAATACCTACAGGTATACAAGTATGTTTCTTTGGAATAACTTTCCAATTATGTATTTATGAAACTATGGACGTCTCAGTGACAGTCTAGAACAGAGTAATATCTAAAATAGATAGTGAATAACAAATAATCACCCATCTGGTCACGTAATATGGATTTCGATAACGTATCATTTATCAACATTTGAAATATTGAACTGTCCTGAAATTAATGCAATCAATTAAGTAATGTGTGCTTTCTTTATGTCATCGTGATGTCTATATTTATAATGTTGATTTTTAACCTTCTTTCTTTAGTTTTTTGCGGTTAAAGTTAGCTAATACTATTACCACGATTTGAAATTTACTGTAGGCATAGAAGTGCATCTTGCTCGCACCTTCTGGTGGAAGCGAGATGCAACTGTTGATAACGAGACGTAAACGAGACATGGTTTGCTACAACAACTCGTGGTAAGCACAATGTTCCATTCAATGTCTTAACATGAACAGGGATTAGTTCCAAGTAAAGCTTGCGATCTGCCACTTTCGTCAATAAATAAATTAGAGAAACCCTCTACTAACGTATACTATAATAAAACAAATATGAGTTTGTTTGTAGTAAAAGTTACCATTTTTGTTGATAAGATTCATTTCTAAATGAAACTTTATGGCATTAGCACTTTATCGGCACCGAAAAAGTGGTACCATTTTACTAAAAACCAGCCAAGAGCATTCTGGGCCATGCTCAGTGTAGGGTTCCGTAGTTTACCGTCCGTCATCGTCACAATAGCTGAACTTAAAAAGTGTTCTAATAGATACCATGCTCATAACAATTAAAATGGAGTATTTTCCCAGCTCTTACGACCTATAAGCCCTTTTAACCGAATAGATATGTTGTTTTGCAAAATATCAAAACTAAGCTACAATTTTCAAAAGAATTTTCCCCGAAATTTTTTTCATAAAGCGGTTCAAAAGTTGGAGAGAGGGCGCACATTTTTTAAACTTCTGGAGCGATTATTTCCGAAAAAAATCACGTTATCAAAAATTGTTTTGAGTAAACCCCTATTCTTTTTCATATACCTACCAAACGATACCTCACACTTTAGGGTAATTAGGGCTGAAACGAAAAAAAACAATAATCACCCCCCGAAAAATATACATGGGAGGTAGCCTAAAAATAAAAGTATTCCCACTTTTATTTTACCACTTTTGATTGATATGTTTACCTACAGACAAACATGGAGAAACTGTAAGAGTTCCTAGTTTACTACGGAACCCTAACAAGCATATATTCTGAACACGCTACGCCTACACCAATTACTATATTTATATCGGATTGTTATGGGACTTATGGGTATCAAATATAATCCAATTAAGTTGTTATTCTGCGTGATAGTAACATAATATTTACGTAAAGGTTGCAAACAAGGGGATTGATACGTCAGTAGATCGTATTTCATGGTATCAAGATATATGTATTGTATGTAGGTATTATCTGATAATTGTCCTGTTTTCTTGTCAAGATAGGTTTACTACTACGTTATATATGCACAGTCATTTTCCAATATATCCATTAGTCAGTCATCAAGTTTTTAAGAGTCACTATACGTTTTAAAGTGAAAATTGTTAATAATGAAATAACGCATATAAATTGCAATTGCTGATATAGTATGAAGTATTGGTATTGCAAAAAAATAATTTTGGTTAATATATATTATTATTTACTATCCAAAAACACAATTCTTACAGAGCTTGTTTTGCGAGGTGATTCAGACAATATTGTAACTTGATATTTTATTATTTATTTTTATACAACCTAATTTATTTTCATACACGTTAATTAGGCATAAAATTAAGTTTATTTTTGCATCTTTATTTTCATGAAATATACTTATGTGTAAAAAATATATTTCAGTAAACTTTGCTTTATGCTGAACTTTGGCTATTTTTCTTAAAGTTGCTCTAGCTGAATGTACATTTATTCGAAAAAAATATATGAAAGTGGAAAAAAGTATTCCATTTATTCCTTTATTTACCTCAGCCTCAAGCTTTCATTCATATATATTTTCATGTATTTACCTGTTCAAGCAAAAATCGCGAAACAGTCCTCAGATTTGGGTACATTATTAAAAAACAGAAAACAAAAAGTAGTTCATTAAAATTGAAGTTATTTTCCGTATATGTTAAAAAACTAAGAGGATTCTTGTTGGTTGCTCCAGTTAGTTAGTTATCAAAAAATGAGCAAAATCGTAAAAAAGCATACTGTTAAGACGACTATTCATAATAGAGTTCGTCTCTAGATATTTTATCAGGCTTTGTAACATAAATACAAAAGGCTGATAAAATATCTAGAGCCGAACTCTATCATGAATAGAATGGTGATGAATAGAATGCTGGCAACCGTACCAACATAAAATTTGACCAACGCAGCTTAGAGAATGATTTAATGTTGAGTTCAATGAACGTTTCCAATCCCATTATTTACATACATTATTTTCCTATGTTAGGATTGTTTGGTACATATAATGATATAACCCATCATAATGTTTTGGTACATAATTACACAGAACCATACTTATGGATCTAAAATGCCATTTGTAATCGTTTGTGTTTATCCAACATTTTGTTTCGTGTACAGTCGACGTCAAAGATATGTTTAACACGTAACCTACGAAGTCAGTGGACGTAACTCGATAAACCCTTTATTAAGTGTTATGTAGGTACTACTTAATGAATAGGCAGCGAGCATCGGCCGTTTCTTCCCGATACCCCGTTACTTGTACTCATAGAGCGTAGATAATAGAGTTGCGTGGGCATAGACTAGAGACCAGCTGTTCCCAAACTGTGCGCCGGTGCGCTGGTACGTTGCACAAAGTACAGAGGGACAGGGACGCCATACTACAATCCTCCTCGCCGTAGTTCTGAACCTTCCAATCCAGTCCGAATAGTTTAACTATTAGGCTAGGGCGGCAAGATAAAATTTTAAACTTGCAAGTGCGCTGCAGACTGATAAAGATTGGGAGCCACTGGACTGGACAGTCTAGTTTAGACTTAACTGGTTTGGAAGCCCTAAGGCTGTGTAAATCCTGTTGGACATCCGTTTGCCTGTAGTAGAGGTCAGTTACCTACCCTCGATCATCTCAGGATAGCTTTAGCTAAAATTCAACAACTCCAATTATTTTATTGTTAATTTTAAAATATATTTTAGTACGAGCGAGCGAAGCGAGCAGCTTCTTCGAGCCTACCGCAACAATCAGGTGCGGCCTTTGTATGTTTGTATGTATGTCCGTTGATTACTCGAGTATCGTAGTTCGGATCATCGTGAAATCTCCAAGATTAACTTATTTATCTTATGTTTTGTATGTTACGATAATACAACCGTTTCAGTAGTGAATGGTTTCAGTGGTGTTTGATGAGGTAGTATGAAAATACAAGGAGAAACAGTGTCAACACACGCCCTTTGTTTACATTGTTAGAAACTTCCATTGATGGCGATTTGAAATAGGAACATGCTCAATTAAATTAAAATCGAATCTTTAGAATCGAATAGTACCGAAAAAAACTGCTACTTTCAACATTACCTATTACTGTGTACACATTGACTGTCAAATTGTCGAATGTCGAATTTATGAAACAGTTCAAGCATGACACTAGAAATGAAATGCAACCGTAGCGGAACAAGACAAGAACCGGTACAAATGACTAGAAATCACATTAATTAAAGAAGTACAAACATTGCCGCGTTTTGATCAAATTACCGGATTTCGTGAACAATTTTAACATTCTTTGTTATTTGCGCACGCTGACTTTGTTTGTGTTACGCCAAAAAAACCGACAAACTCCTTTCAATTTTTCGCTATCTCAATTAGTTCTATAGAAGATAGAATATATAGTCTGACAAGCCAACGATCGCAGTAGTAAGTAGTAGGACAAAAAAACTATACCCATCCCTTTTTTCGGGGTGATAATGCTACCGTAAGAAAAAGACAGTATGATGCTCTCATTGCTCTCTAACCTATTGTTACTGCGTTCGATTGCTTGTCAGACTATAGTTATTTAACTTACAATGCTTCGCAATGCCAATCCTTACCGATATTAGGTCTTTTTCTAGCCTAGCAATAGTAGCAATACTAACGGAATAGGTACCCTATAGAAAATATAAGCTATTCGACCGATGCGATGTGGATCCGCCTGGAGCGTTTACTTATACGTACTTACATCCCTGTGTGCTTACCAAGAGTTCTACTTAACAGTAGTAGATAGAGACTGCGCGATTCGATAGCATATTTGCATCTTGTGTCTCTACCATGATTTCCTATAGATTTCGAAAGATAGACTTCGACACGTTATCTACAGTTGCATCTTGCTTCCACCCGTAAGTGCGAGCAAGATGCACTGACAGTGCGTTGACGAAGACGATAGCGACTATAGATTTCTAAAGTAGATTTAAGACTACTAGCACATTGCTCGTTCATAACATAGTACCTAAGCACACTACATAGCGCTGGTTCACTACTGTCGCTAGTTTTTCCATCTGAATGCGCTGAAGTGATAATCTACATTTTAAGTTGAAGAACCATATAAATAGATATACTTAAGTAGGTATATAATAAATGTTATAAAGACACAGTGACTTACGTTTGGTTCATACGTGACCAGAACGTGACTAAAGATTAGGCGACACGTGTTGTTTGACGTCAAAATAGTCAAACTTTATTAGTAGGTACTTATAAGTCGATCGAAATTTGGGGAGAAGCCTAGAAGCCTTAAAAAGCAAGCTAATCGCAGAAGTCCAAAATATACAAAGACAATTTTAAGCAAGACCATTTCTCACGGCTCATTGTATATTCAATTTTTAGATCTGTGTTGAGATAAATCTGACCTTGCTGAGTTATTATTTAAAAAACACTGCAATAGACAACTAAAGCTTGCCAAATATCACTATCATGGGTTCACCTCACCTTCAGCCGAAGCGGGTGTATCTAATTTTGTAATAGATTAACGTTATTCTCATGTCTGAACGAGCGTATCGCTTCGCCAAACCAGAGATCAGAAGGCCTAGTATAAAAATTGTACGACATTAACTCCTCGACCGCGTTAGCGTATCGGGAGTTCATATTATGTTTGCCGTTTATTTAAATCATCCGGCAACTTTCATATCTTGACCCCTCGATACGCTAACGCGGTCGAGGAGTTAATGTCGTACAACTTTTATACTAGGCCTTCTGTGTGCTTTGTGCATAACACGAGTTTGAAATTTACTGTAGATCTTTAGCGCTAGCTATAATATATTGCAAGCCCTAATAGTATACCTAAGTCAACGCACTGTCCGTCATTCGAAAGTATATCCGTGTCGCTTCTACCACTCCTCTGGTAGGAGCGAGATGCACATACTTTCGAATGCCGCAGTCGCTATCGAATAAAGTTACATACAACTCATGATAAGCACACAGCTTGCACTTGCGGATGGAAGCAGGGTGCCTGTGCCTACCACGAACCGCGAACGAAAGTATGCCTCCCTTTCGCACTTGTGATTTCTCACTCAAGTGCGGCAGAGAGGTGAAACTTCGTTCGTGGTTCGTGGTAGGCCTTCTGGAAGCAAACGTGTCGAAATCTTTCCTTCGAAATCTCTAGCAACTTATGGTAGAGACACATGAGTTCTCCGTAAACGTAGTCGATAGTGACCGCGCGATTCGATAGTATATGCAATTCGCTCCAACCGGTTAAGAAGGAGCAAGATGCAAAATACTTACTTTCGAATTGCGGTGTCGCTAGCGATTACCATTCTACAGCAACTCATAGTACCGGTACTACTTTATGTCCGAGGCAACTCGGCAATCAATGGGAATACAACGCAGAAGCGGTTCTTTCTGACCTTTCAACTGGCACGCTTTATACAAATTATATTGCTCTGATAGCTTTGCCATTCGCGAAAATTGAATCGGTTGCTTGCAAGTTGCAATGCAGCCACTAACATGTTAATTTTACTGCATATTTCAATAGTGTACTAGCTATATGCAAATGCTGAAGATTATATTTTCAATACCGTAGGAAACATTTGTCACTATTACCTACTCAATTCAATATTGAAATCAACTTTGGACACGGTAGTGTCTCCGCCAAGACAAAACAAAGAGTGTTTAAGAGTAGGTAGGTACCTGTACTCAGAAATTAACAAATATACCAAAGTCATCCATGCCATTTGTAAAAGACATACAAATGGCAAATAAACACTGTTTTAGCATCAGATAATGGACCATTTCTTTGTTTAGCACATTATTACTATACTGTAATTTTCGTTAAAATAAAAATTCATTTGTTTTTTCAGATCTTGCTGTCTCCTACGAAGGTGGATAATCGTTCGGTGAGCAAGTTTTTATAGCAACAAAGCTAATTGTTACGTCATTAAAGGAAATGGCGGCGGCATGCGAAGCACGTCTCCGCTTCCGTCCGGTTTGCGTCTTATATTTCGGGCATTGACAAACTATTGTGACTTAGAGGTACAATATATAAAGCTTGAAGTTTATAAATAAAATCAAGTATATGCATCCCACAAGTACATCCTTAAGTACCAACGACATGACCGCTAGTTACATTTTAAAAGTATTCCACAACACGTAACAATAGAGTGCAAATTTTTTGTACATAGTTATGTTCATTAACTCATCGACATTTTCTACTGTCCTTAAAAAATGGTATATTTACAAAATACAAATATAAAAAAGAATAATTCTAAATAACCACCCAGACCAAGAGAAATGACTGTATTTAGGCGTCAATAGAACTCAAAAGATTACTCAACCAGTCGGTTTAGTGGTAAGGTTAATTACGAGTGCTGACTGTGGCGAATGGCATCTCGTGAACAGTGCCTCCACCGGGGGCATAAGCTCAAACAGCCATCTTTAGAACGTAGAGCTATTTCGTAATTAATAAATTGATACTATGGGACAATCTTTCAACCTCACGTTAAGCGCTTTTATATAATTAGCCCTGTATAATACGTTAAAATATCGCATATAAAGACCCCCATAATAATAAACTTTTTTGTTACTTGCAACAAATTTCTTATCCGTAAAAATCTCGCTCCGTTTCATCGTCGTTTGCATTTATGTGCATTGAGTTTTGACTATTTACCTGTGCAAACAAGATTCAACAAATAAAACGCATACCCCCTGTAGCTATGCGCTTGCGCAACTTGCGCAGGTTGATGCCACCGCGACCACCGCTGCAGCTGCACTTTTTGTACAACACCATTAACCTTACTTTAATTGTGACTTTCAAACTATCTTACAAAATCAAAGCAGTTACTTTTCATTTTTATGCGTGCAATTTAGTATTGCTTATATTTAACAAAAGAGTAGGTAATTTGTTTTACTGAAACTTTTATCGAGGTCATTAAGCTCATACCTATCGCGCTGTAGGTAACTATGAAAAAGTAAATTGGTTTTGGCACCCTTCCACGTTGCTATACCTACCACAACTTTATATGTTTCATAGAACTTGGCGTGTTTCACATTTTTGTTTAGGACGGTAGTAACTAGGTACCTTATTGGTAAAATTAGTCGAGCAGTAGGTACTGAAACCCGTTAATGTTTAAACCAAAAAAATGAGCAATACCTACAAATCTACGAGTAATATTTTTAAGATTTCCGTGAACGTAATTTAATTTGGTTCTATGTTCATCAATTATATTTTGACAAGGTATTTGATTCAGATTCAATCAAACAAACAAGGCCTTTAAACCTGAAACAAGAATAGCGTGTGCTCTCGCTCTAATTGATCAATATGACATTTCTCAATACCGTGTTGGTAAAGGCTTGCGAGAGAAACTTACCGACTTGGTATAGAGGAGGGTATTGTACTTTGCATAATATTAAAATCACGAAATTGCATTGCTCATAACTGTTGTGTGCAATTCAGTTTTTGTGACCAAATTGACAAGAACAGGGTATTCATTTTCGGTATTGTCTGGTTTTTTACTATAGGGTCTATAGGGGTTATAACTGTTGAACGGGTTAGTAGATTTAACTGGATGCAACTTTTAGTTAAAAAACTTAGGCTGTACGTATATGTAGTAGTTGTATTATATATGTCTACTATTATTAGTGGTTAGTCTTTACATTATGTTTAATGTACATAAACATCAGAGAAATACCTACATAAGTACTAATGTAAAATTTATTATAGTGTGGCAAACCAAATTTCAAAAGAAACGATTTCTAATAGAAAATTCCTGATTTGCGGCTCTTTCTACTGATAAATAATACAGTATGTAAACTAACGAAAACCACACTAAGGAATACATTGTACTGAGGCCCTTCCGAAGTTCTTAATTTAGGAGTTCACATTTATACGTGAACAAATATTACAGGACTGTTGCAAATCAATAATAATAGATATGTTTTGAATATCTTACGTAGAAAGTGTCTAGATTTATATTAAATACGGGGTTTAGTAAATGGTTTTCGTTGGTTTACAAAGTGTATTTGTCAGACTAAATTAATAATGTCCGTATAAATAAGCTGTAAGTACACATGATGTTTGCGTAACTGCAAGCGGCAATTTATCACCTAGACTAGGAACTATGTAGAATCAACCTTTATTCGGATAAAGTAAGTAATCAGAAAGTCATGAGCAGGAAAATCACAATTTTCCCGCTTTTACCGGTCCGTTGGAATGAAGTTACACAACCATAGTGTGAAGCACTAGCAAAATAGTTATTTGCAGCACGAATTTGCTGAATTTAGGTACCATGTTTTACTTTTCCACCAGACTGGATTATGAAACCAGTGGTGAAACCACAAAACTATAATATTGAGGTAAGTATCTCAATATACCATATACCACTGGTATCATAATCCGATTATTAATCTTTTTCAAGTCATCAGATAGAAAAGTACGCATTTTGTAAGGAGACAGGGCGTGTAATATTTTGCATAATTACATTACTAACTACTTACATAAAAATTAACGGAATAATTTTAACCTGTGTGCTCACCATGAGTTGCACGCAACTGTATTGTGCTTACCATGAGTTGTACATGACCGTAGGCGTTAGCGACTGCTTGCTGTCAGACTCGCTCCTGTCAGATTAGTGGTAGTTGTAAGCACATACCTATGTAGGATTTGATACATACCTATAGCATGGCGAGATGCGTTTATTTAAGGAATATAGCGCCATCTGCGAACCACTTTACATGTTTAAGCTGATTCCTGTTAGTATCCCGGCTGGGCAATGGTGTTTCTCCTGTATTTCCACTCGTCTCCTCTGTCATGATGTAAATCATAATAATTTATGCCTCTGCCTCTTAAACAGGGTTTTTGTGGTCTAATTTGTATGTACACACGCATTCAAAATTGCATGGGCAATTTATGAATGAATGAATTCATTCATAAATGTCTACTATACGAAATTAATTCAAATTTGGTTCTTCTGCTATCTAAAACTAAGAACAGAGTATCATATTTTATATTATATTATTATTATTCGACAGTTCGTTAAAATTACCTTTAGATTCGTCTTAATTTGAAATATTTTTCAAAGGCTTTAAGGACTCTTAAATAAATCAGAATCTGTCTTTATTTTACTTGCCAAGTCAGCTTAGCTAATCTAACGCTACATCATATCAAGCCGAAGAACCCGTTAGAAAGAACAATCATGCTACTTGGACATAACCGTCCACATAAGCATTTGAGGAGTTATAAGAATGCCATTGAAAAACCCATTTGTATTGGAAACGGAACAGTATCCACCGTTTACAATTACATCATTATCGTGACATTATGGTTACCGTTCTTTACTGTTACATGTTACTCTTTACCACCTTGACATAAGATCTGGATTCCCCTGGCAGTTTAAGTTTGCTTATAGGTACTTTGATAAACATAACTTTCTCGACGTTTTTGAGGCCGCGTGCGATAAGTTTAACTATAAATGCAACGAGCGGCAAGTAAATGCGATCGTAAGATATAATACTAACGTTAGATAAGGCTAATACACATTACACAAGCTTCTCGTATAATTTAAGATTTGTGCGAGAATAAAAACCCCAATTTGATTATGTCATAGGTAGGTACGATATATATATATTTCGTGGGTTAACAGGATTCTCGCATAAGGTACTGGTCCCGCATTGGTTTTGTTTTTGATTCAATCATCAATGGTTTCACTTCGGTGATCTTAGCCTTTTGAGTTGCAATAGTATTTTTTGTTAGCCTTATTGGTATTCCACTAATGGGAAAAGAAAGGCCCTCTTTCTGCACTTGGCCCTGTTTTCGATCATTCATACTTTATACTGAACTGCGCATTCCAGACGAGAAACTTGTGCCGTGATAGATTGTGCACAGAAGCCTCTAGTTGCATAAAACTAGTGAAGCGGTGCAGGGCCAGTTTCAGCCGGCCGTCGTCGGCTAGTCCGGTCCTTTGCATTCAAACGGAATTTAAAAAAAATAAAGGCACTGGCTGAGTATCCCACTTTTATTTTTTCGAATAACGCGAAATATTATTCAAATTTAGAATGAGTTAACACCTTGATTAAAGTGCCTTCAGCCTTGTACTTTACATACCTACTAATTTAGTTTGCTTAAATAACAGTATAGTGACGTGAACTTTTTAGAAACACAGTATATCTTAATCTAGAGAAACCTTAGAAATTTGCTGAAACTGAAGCTTAAATAACAATACTCGTGAATGTTAAAGTAGTTTCAGTGAGGATGTTTACAAGATATTATTTACATTTGGATCTGTATCTTGTGTATTCATGTGATAGTTTACACAACTGATCTTGACATTCCTGGACGATGATAAAAGCATATTACGTCGGCGCTAAAGTCGTATTTAAATGCATTATTAAAACTTCGCTGCCACAAAAAACTCTAATCGCATGTTTTTTTTATCGAATCGCGCGATAAGCAACGGAATTTGACAAAATGTGGCTCAAATATCACTGGTTTATGATCTGGATTAACACTTGGAATACTTTTAACATCGGTATAATCTTCGCAAAAGAAGTTTCAGGCTTAAGCATAAATACCTCAATATTAAATCTGAGAAATAACTAATGGCAAGTGGATGCCAATAAGAAATTAATAAATGAACGAATAGATCATTATAGAAACAGCATAAAGCCTTGTCAAAGCTGCTATTCTTTAAGCCTGGATGTGGTTTCACCTGCGTGTTTATTCAAATTTAACACACATACACATACTACTACATATTTACTTTTGCAATGTATCAGATTGCTATCAGCGCCAGTCGAGCGGAGTGTGACAAGGTACTACGGCGTTCACGTATCAATGGATCTGCTCTCAGATCACTTTGCATGCAACCGTGTGCTATTAAATATTTCGAGATAGCTGTTCAGATAGCGTGAACGATTTTGTGTAGTTAATTAGATACTCTGAAGTGTAATATAATATAAGTATGACAAGTAATTTCGTAATTATGTATGACTAACAAATTGCAGGCTATTGTGGCGTGATTACAGTTTGATATACTTAAACAATTATTTAAAACTGTCATTGACAATTTAAATTAATTCACCTATCAATTCCAAGACACAAACCTTACCATGTCTGAGAGTATTGGGATCCTCGGTGTTGACATTTCCAGTGACGTCCAATTCCGTAGCCACCTGGAAGGGAAGGCCACGCTGGCATCCAAAAAGCTCGGTGTGCTCAATAGAGCTAAGCAATACTTCTCTCCGGGGCAAAGACTGTTATTATACAAGTCTCAAGTCAGACCCCATATGGAGTATTGCTGCCATCTTTGGGCGGGAGCACCTGGATACCAGCTGGGACCCTTTGACTCGATCCAAAGACGTGCTGTCCGAATTGTCGACGATCCCAAACTCACAACACAAGCGATATCGAACCCTTAAGCCTAAGGAGAGACTTCGCCTCATTATGTGTGTTCTATCGCTTGTACAATGGATTGTGCTCTAGAGAATTGTTTGATATGATACCAACAGCTGCATTCTACCATCGCACCGCTCGCCGTCGGCAGGGTGTTCACCCGCATACCCTGGAGCCTAAATGGTCTCGTACCGTGCGGTTTAAGAGGAACTTCCTCCCGCGGACGCTCCGGCTGTGGAATGAGCTCCCTGCCGCTGTTATCCCAAAGGACTACAGTATGGGGTTCTTCAAAAAAGGAGTGTTAAAGTTTTTAAAGGGTCGGCAACGCGCATGTAACACCCCTGGAGTTGCAGGCGTTCATAGGCTGCGGTGACCGCTTACCATCAGGTGGGCCGTATGCTTGTTTGTCACCGTCGTAGTATAAAAAAAAATTAAGAATCCTGGAGAAATCAAATTACACTTTCAATTCATAATTCCGAGTCGTAAAAGATAATTAAACATTAACAAATAAATAACTGCAGCTGCTTATCAGAATGAAAGATTATAAATGCGATTATTTCAAGTGCTTGAGAGTGTATTTCTTTGCGAGTTAATGAAATACTAATCTTGCATAAACTACTCGTACTTACAAATTGATTTCTGGAAGCAGAACACATTTGGATTAAATAGGGCGACTTAGTAGGGCTTAGTTAGGGCGTTTTTAGTAAAAGGTACCACTTTGTCGGTTGCCGATAAGGTTAATGCCATAAAAATTAATTTAGAAATGAGTCTTATCAACAAACGAGAAAGTGGAGCTTTTACTTAAAACAAGCACATATGTAGAGCCCCATGGACTCAGTTCAATCTAACAGACCATTTTGACTTCTTATTAACTCGAACGCAAACTGATGAATTGAAAACTTTATTTTATTTAAACGTACTTACATACAAACGCCAAATTGCTTGCGTACACTCGGATTACTTACTCGCTTCGCTCGCTCGTTCGATTAAAGAGTAGGTAGCTAACTGATTACATCTCATAATCTAAATATAAAAAATATACTTTTGGCAATTATTTGCAAGATTTATGGGAATTAAATTCAAGAATTAGAACCAGTTCATATGTTTAGTAACGGTACACGTGTACCGCTAGGACTATTAACGTTTTTCCTTATCGCATTTGCATAAACGGGATACAATGATCAATATACTTAATGTGCTAGATTACACCCACATGTGTGCCAACTTTTAATGTATGTATTTACAATATAAACGTTTGTAATGCCCGCATTTACGTGAAATGCTGCAGAGTGAAATTTATACTGCAACACAAACTTTGGGCGCTAAAATGCATAATAGTCTTTAACTAAATTGTTTTATTTTTTTTTATTATAAAAGGAGTAGTCCTTAATTTATAAATCACTATACAAATTTGAATGACAAACAAAATAAAATATCAAGATAATCCCGTGTGTCCGGCAAGATTTTAAGAAAAAGCTGATGGGCTGAGTGGTTCCGAGAGACAAAGACAGGCTGAAAGAACTCGTAACACTCGATTTAAAAAGGTTTCTGGCGGAATTTTGTCATTTGAAACATTAAAAGAATAATAGTAAATGTAAACTCTTTTAAGTCTTTTAACATCTATTAAAGATTACTGAACTTAGAACAAGATAATTGCATTGTTTGAGAATCGTGATTATGAGTCATACCCGGCATAGAATGGTTTTGCAATTGTTCTCTATGTGTATACACAAAACACTGCGAAGATGTTGAACAAATAAGAGAAAATATTTAACCACAGATCATGCAGAACAAAATTCGATGTTTTTGTAGGCTTTACAATACATTAGTAATAATAATAACTAATACTTAACGTAGGTAGCGCCAGCAATGACAACGCACGGTATGGGAACTTTCAGGGGAAAATATCTTAATACTATTTGACAGGCAACGACTGTCATGTCAGGTATCTAATGTGTCCCCAGTAGCGCTAGTATCTGTATACCACGACAGTATATTGCGGTCGAGAAAGACAACTGTCATTGTCTAATCCGAACAGTTAGAAAATGGCAAATGTCTTTCTGGACCGGAGATACTGTCGCAGCAATATTGTGCTAGGTCTACAGGGCAGTGCACGATTATAATACTAACAATTATGGATCTATATGGATTCGAATTAAATAATTGAATTGAATTGAATTGAATAATCAGGGCCATTACCATGACGTCTTAACGCGATTCAGTTTTGGATCTATCGTTTAGGATCGTCATGGTAAGGGCCCACAGCGAGTACGTGAATCAGAAATAGCGTTCAGAATTGCATGGGCAATTTATGAATGAATTCATTCATAAACTGCCCATGCAATTCTGAACGCGTGTGTACAGCGATGACTAATGTCCTAAGAGTCCTAACTACCTCATCCGTTGCCTACTATTTACAAATACCAAGAAATATAGCATTCTAAACACTTCTCACTTAGATAATCAGGTGGCATGCATATCATTACAAGCAACGACTTCCCAGTTATCAGCTGATTACGATACACGAGCTTTATGTAGACAATCAACACACCGGGCAACTGTTTCGTAGTAGGTACTATTAAAAAATAACACATTGGATGTAAGTTCGTCTCTAGTATAACTTGGCCTACCAAGTTCTGCGATGCGATTCATGACATCCAGATGAGAACTACCGCTGTACTAGTGGAAGTGGACATACGTATTATTACTATTGATTTTTGATTCAGAATTAATGACTTGCTATTTTGGTCCTTTCTGTTAATTATATCTGTTTTCTTGTGTTATCACCAAATAGTCCAGATTTCACACCAACTTCTGAGCGAGCATTTTTTTTTTGAGTTATGTTGTAAAAATTAAAAATAAAAGCTATTCCCTATATAGTCCCTCTAACGAAATTAGCCACATTGACCTTACGTATATGTGACGGAAAAACAGTGACGCTTGAAGCTTTTAACACGGGAACCAGTGCTGCCCCCTACACGCACGCTTCCAAACGACCAAACGAACAACTTATACTGGTGTTTATCAGTGATGCGCTCCTCAAGCGTTATAAACATCATGTAACGACCTCTGGCGAATTGTGCAGTCACGATTCCCAGTCACGATACGTTCTGGACTGGAATTCACAAACCTTACCTACTGCTACTAGCATCTATATGGCAACTGACCAGTGGTAGACGTTACGTCATTGTAATAAGCGTTGAAGATGGCTAAATAACTGTGTCAGTAATAGCAGCAACTATACGTACTAAAGAGAGGTATGGGCACAGCACAACGAATGTCGTCTCGCTCAAATCTGGAGCAGAGCCCATCTGGGGAAGTACCTGCACCTTACAGAAAACCGCAGTTCAATAACACTAGACCCTACTCATAGTGTTGTGTTTCTGTTGGTGAGTAGGTAAGTAAGGTCGCCAGAGCTCCAAGAGGATTCGCTGTGTTGACAGCTGAGGACCCACGTTGCAAAGCCCTTGGCCCGTTTAGCTGTCAACACAGCGAATCCTCCTTTTTTTTAAAGGGTCGGCAACGCGCATGTGACCCCTGGTGTTGCAGGCGTCCATAGGCTACGGTGACCGCTTACCATCAGGCAGGCCGTATGCTTGTTTGTCACCGTCGTAGTATTAAAAAAAAACGTAATTTTACCAAAGATCTGTGTAAGTCTGAACTCTGATCCCTTAAGTTATGGATTGCTCAAGTTTAATCTGCATTTGATTGTTGAGTACAGTCACCTGCAACAGAATCTTCTGCTATGAAGGCCGCAGAAATATCACAATCTTATTTGTACAGCCATAAGAGCGTGTCACATATTTTTGCAGTCTGTACATATTTATGAAACCTTTTCATTCAACTAATATATTTAATCACCAACTAGAGAGCTTTGGATGCTCCGCTGATTGCATTCCGTATTCCCTCTATAACGGTACGGAGTGTAGTGACACTAGTCAACTATACGATGAACGAATAAAACAAAAATGTATGAATATCACAGTAGGTTTCAGTTAGTATGTTAGTGATCCTACAGAAGGCGCTAGGGCAATAGCCCGAATTTATTTTAGTTCTTTAAAAACCTACCTTAATCCACGCCGAAAAGCGAACATGTTGTAACCCACTACTACGTGTACTGTGGGTCACTACATGTTTGCTTTCTGACGTCGGATGTAGATGAGGACAGTGTTGCTTCTAAAGAAGTCCTGCCAGAAACTGCTAGACTCTGTAGACATTTTTTGTTTCAAGACAGCCGGAAACACTGTAATCTTTGGGTTTTTATGTAGATTTTTTTCTGGTTACCAAAATAACAACTGTACTGTATATATCAAATATACATATATTTCTTAAATCATTTTACCAAATGTTTACATTTGTGGAGAGGTATGTATGTATTACTAAGCAAACCTTGTGCCTTCTTTAAAATATTGATTAAAAGTAACAGTCATAGAGATAAGCTTATCAGATAATGAACCGTTAAGCAAGATATCATTCCATTATTCTAAGAGTCTAGACTGACTCATCAAATAATTACATGACCATTTAAGGGCTTAAACGCCTAATTCTTGTAGTAAATTAATTGATTATTGTCTCAAGATGACATCGATAATTTTACCGATAATTTGGCGATTTAGGGATTTTTTTATCGATAATTTGGCGTAGGAGCTAGTTATACAAAAGCGACTGCCATCTGACCTTCCAACCCAGAGGGTAAACTAGGCCTTGTCGGGATTAATCCGGTTTCCTCATGCTGTTTTCCTTCGCCAAAAAGCGATTGATAAATATTTAATAATATTTCGTACACAAGCTCCGAAAAACTCATCGGTACGAGCCGACAGCATTAGAACCCGCGACCTTTGGATTGAAAGTTACACGCAGTACCGCTAGGCCACCAACGCTTAATCATTCAGTAACATTTAATGAAAAAGTTAAACGAATGGAAATTCTTTCCGGTTTCGAGAGATTTTGTCCGAAAATAACTGGAGTCTACGTTTTCCAATAATTTTCTGCTATTTTATTTTATGTAAAATATTGCTATTTAATATGGTTATTGGTCGAATGGCCTCCTAGCCTAGTTGGTAGTGACCCTGCCTACGAAGCAGGAGGTCCCGGGTTCGAATCCTGGTCAGGGCATTTATTTGTGTGTTTATCACGAATATTTGTTCCTGAGTTATGGATGTTTTCTATGTATTTAAGTATTTATATGTATATATCTATTATATATATCGTCGTCTAGTACCCACAGCACAAGCCTTATTGAGCTTACCGTGGGACTAGGTCGATTTGTGTAAAATTGTCCCACAAATATTTATTTGTCCCACAAATATTTATTTATTTATTTTATTGCAATTGTTTGAATAAGGTGCAGTCAAGTGTAAACAATTGTCTCATACGTATATATTGTATACTTTTTTTACAACTGAATCGAATGAAGAGCGCTAGGTTAATACGACTAGATAATATATAATATGAATACGACTATAACCCGGCTCACCATGATTCCAGAACTGAAGGTGCCGACGGCCATGATGGCGCCAAGCGTGACGCAGCGCACCAAGTCGCCACGCTCGCCCGGAAACCGGCCCAGGAAACTACAGGTCAGTTATGCAGTACCAGGCTCTCCAATCCTCCTTGCGGTCCTTGAACCCTAAAAACAAACCCGACTAGCGGGTCCCTGTCTTCGATGCTGAAAGTGGCAAACCCGGTAGGTAGTTTATATAATCAGGTACAAAAGTAACTAGTGCCTAATCGTTTCTGTACCTGATAGGGTCGATTTTAGTGGCTAAAGAAGCTTTTTATTTGTTTCTTCTCCGAACAATACTCATTAGATTTTTCTGAGAATACCTACTAGAAAATAAAGATTGGTTTTTACCAAGCCATTCAGAGTCACCATTTTTGTGTGCAAAACGGAATGGTTTTGATGAGGCTAACGAAGCTTTGCACGAGGTCGTTTCCGAACTCAGTTCTTCAAATATAACCTATTCAAACAAGCACTTTCGAATCGTCATTTACAAACAATATCTTAAGCTAACATTTAGAGCAATTTATTGATACTATCATATATATTTATTTACATATTTATGATTAATATCAAATATTAAATTAAAATAGTGTCCTTACACTAGAGAAATTAGTAAGAAATTTCTCTGAACGTGAGAGGGAGTCGAACCTAAGTACAACTCAGCCAAGTGTAAAAAGTTTAGCAAAGGCGTATAAAATTGTACCTGTGTACTTCTACATGCTGAATCCTTGTATAATAATAAATATCCTTGGCTAAAACTAACCCAGAACTAGCTAGTAAGCAAACAGGTGTGTTCTGTTCCTAAAATATGAAGACCGACATCTAGTCGCTATTTGCATCAAATTGTACTAAATAAGAAGCGCTATTAAAAAATGATAACGTCGTAAATGTTCTAATATTACCATCACACTGAAGTTCCTACGTTTGTAAATGAAAAGTTTATTGCGAAACATATAACTATTTGACATTTAAAGATTGTAATACCCATCAATGACTAAGCAATCTTGCAAGCAAGTAAAAATTATTAACAATCCTGATTACCTACCTATTTTACTTATGCGGAATTAAGGAAATTGGCGTGTTAATATTTAATTACTATATCGTTGGCCAAGAGTGTAACTCTGCTAAGTCCATTTTGTATGACAATAGAGTTTAAAATAAATACATTTCTAAAATGAATTTAGCAGCGTTACATTTAAATATATTGTTCACTGCATAATAGCATATTTAGGAGCCGTTTCTATGCATTTAGGTACTAAAATTGATGGTCCCTTTTTGCATTGGGTGTCATACCGTGAAATACAGAGAATATACAAAATGTAACTAAGTCATTCCGACGACTTATCTTTAAGTGCATGTGTATGATGTTGAGAATGACATGCATTATCTACTGTCGAGGTAACCGGCGTTGTTCATTTAAGATAGACTTGAGTACCTAGCCTTGAAAACGAGTTTAGCATTAAAGGATGAGGATTGACGGGTCACTTTATATAGAAAATGTCACGTGACCACCGAGGGCTCCGAGCTCGGACGTGATTCTTTCTATAGAAATTGACAGATCATTCCGTCCCGCCCCGTCCCGTCCCGTTTCTAGTGTGAGTCATCCTGAATACTTACTAAACACAATTCAATTGGGCAGGCGTGAATCCTGTTTGAGTATAAATTACCGATAGACCCGTAAATTTTGGGTTATTCTCATAAAACATATTTACCGGTTGCATTCTCTATTAATAACAGGTATCCTGAAAGCTTACGACTTATGGTGTCCAGAGTCATACGCAGATTTATATTCTAGTTAGGCTAATCTCAATTGCGTTTTTAATTTCCATAATTCGACTCGCTTGTTAAAGAACATTAGTGAATCGAAAATAGTTCTAGTCAATCAACATATCACCCGTTTTAATCCAGTCATTGAACTGACAGCTTGTATGGAAAATTTGACAGTTTGGGAAATAATTAATAATAGGTATTGAAATTAAACACTTTAGAACGGATTAATCGCGTTTATTAACACCATGATCCTACGTTTCGAGCCCTTTACAGCACTCGTTTTCACAGGGTTAAGAAGGTCTTAACCCTGTGAAAACGAGTGCAAGTGTGAAAAATCATATATAAATATCCCATTTTAACGTAATTTGAAAAAATCAGGCTATTATAATTTAATGTCTGTCAAAATCGTATCTTTCCTGGGTTATTTGTCTGATGACGCTATTGTACGAAATATAGAATAGGGTCAAACCACTTTATCTCTTCCTAGTAAGTAAATGAACTGTCAAATTTTAAACGTAAAACTCATGAAATTATGACGTTTACTTAACACTTTTACAGTATGTGCTATCTAAATCTAGGAAACTTAGCAAGTCGGACTCTATATGTTAATAGTACGTTTACTTTATTTCGGGAACGAGAGAGATTATTCTGCAAAAATACTTCTTTAACATTAGGTAATAATCGATAACTAACCTCCTTCTTTGTCACATTCCAGAACGGCTCAGAAGCTGGCCAGTCGGCGCCTACAGCGGACTCCAGCCCCGGCAACTCCATCTCCGACGTTGAAAACTTTGAATGCTACGGCGAGGCCGATGCTGATGTACCTACTAACGCGTTAGTATCTCGATATGGCATTTAACTACTAGACTAACTATGAAAAATTCGGTCCGAACGTAAACTCGCGACTCTTTGCCCGATTCGGTTCATATTACGCTCTGCTCCATATGAAGCTATAGCGGTCTTCAAGAGACAACTTTATTTCTACCGCTGAGAACTCTGTACAGTGTACATATGTAGTGCATAATGTTTTCCCTCGTATTTGTCACGCTACTTCAATCGACCTTGGTATTTTAGTTCTGACCTGACACTGACTAAATTGCATGACCCGTTCGGGCGTTTCCGAGGGCAAAACATTATCGACGACATCTGTATTGCATTTTACTTTGTTCTGACTACCCATCACAAGCATTTTCTTCTGAAACCGTTACATTTGCACATACAATTATCGAAACTGTGAGCTTTATAGGGCCTCTATAATTACATCTTGTATCAAAAATGCTTCAAAAAGTCAAACCTTGTAGAAGTAGGTACTTACTTTAGAACACCAACACACCTTGTACTTATTCCAAGTGCCAGTCCTATATTGTGACTTGTGACACACGTCCCTAAAGACTAGGTCATGCATGTCATGTTTTCTGTACTGACCACATTTACTGACCAAACGTAGCCCTTATTCCATCATCATAAGGTATAAAAATGTACAGTGAAATTTTGAAGTGTTGGTTACTTGTATTTACAAGCGGAACAGCATTTGAAACATCACGAATCGGTGAATGGTGTCACGCTTGGCTTTTACGCCATGTTGCCCAAAACAAAGTGTCGTGACGGCTCGTAGTTAGCTGTGTTTACCTTGTTTAACTAAGACCTAAGTTTTGTATACGTATTCATATGGTTATACACTTTATACCTAGAACTTGGACTTTTAACAGCTTTTTGTAAATCTATACCGAACACACCTTGAAAATGGAAACATTGCATTGCATAGACATATGTGTTCAGAAACATATTAAAATATAACGTTTCGTACTAGGTACTTCGGGAGTTGTTTTCTTGCACGAGTCTTTTTCACAACACTCAATCGTAAAATGCAATGTAAACCTAAATGTTAATATACAAATTTCAATCTATAAAAATTATGTAAGTTTAAAAAAAAAAGAAAAAAATAATTAAGTTATAGAGCTAATTTAACTTATAAAAAAAAGTTATAGAACTCTGGTACTTTTCGTGATTGCTTTTTGTTTCGTGTACATGGCTACTATTAAAATGTCTGCGGTGTAATTACCAAAACTCCATAGTGGAAAGAAACAAGCTGAGACCGTCCCGTGGTGTCACCCACTACTGTCGAAGTGTCGACGTCACTGACTCTGTCTCATTTGCACATACCAAATATAATTATATAATATATTCCTTTCTTAGTCCAACCAAAAGTGGTGTCTCCTGTGACGTCATGATGGCCATACCTTGTTTTTTTGTATCATGCAAAACTCCAACTACGATGCATCAAATACTTAGTCAGCAATTGACGGCAACTGTTTTCTAACAACGGCCGAAATAATATATACGGAACGGAACAAAAAACTGCTGTCTATTATCTATTCAGGTATCCAGTTCCTTCTAGCAGAAATAACTAAGAATTTGGCATTTCCGTAAAAGACGCAAGAAAGCAATAATAATAATAGCTGGAGTACAAAATGACCACGGGCTGCTATTAGCACATACCTACACTAGCTATTATCCTATGTATTTAATAGATATGTCCACCGCGGCTTATTTTTAGCCTCACCGATCGATACGAACTTCATTTGTCTCATCTAATATGTATCAAACGTGCAATATCAACCTTATGGCTCAATGTAATCTAATAAACATGTCTAAAAAAAACTTGGTATTAAACAAGTTTTTTTAGTTTTTCCTGAAAAACATCAATAGTGATGAAAATCGATGAGTAATTTTACACTTTGACAAGGCCGCGATTTTACACTTCGCCAATAGGGGCGCTAGTGGACCGCGGGTCCAGAGGGAAACTTTCAAACGTCAATAACGATTCGACCAACCTAAACGAACGATAATTGGTATCTCCTCTATCTCACATATACGTGTGAAAGAGATGCAGCCCGAAAATTATGAAATTTTCGATGTTTGCGAAGGCCTCCAAGGTCGGTTATCTATAATTGTATCAGAATCATTACCTAGTTATTTAGACCAGCTGAGCAGATGAATGAAATTGAGCTGAGTTCGAGTTGACATCTGGCAATAGCCTGATAATCGTTTTTCATTTCGGTGGAACGCAATGAGGATTACCGCGAGTCGATTTTCTGCTAGTGGCGCTAGTGGAACTGGGTCCTGCGGGAACATTTCAAACGTCACTTTGACAATTCTCTCATACTGACACGGGACCCACGCATGAGTGGCGCCGCCTGGTAAGCGAGAATACGGTAACCCCGTAAATTTTAAAGCTTAACCAGGAAAATATGATGTTGTGAAGAGGGCGCTATTATGCTCATTTATATGGCAACAATTCAATACACGTCATGTCATACTACCGCGAAAATCGAACGAACGCAAATCTATATATCTGCCTCTTTATCGTACTTCATCATCATCATCATCATTTCAGCCGAAAGACGTCCACTGCTGGACATAGGCCTCCCCCAAAGATTTCCACAATGACCGGACTTACTTCGAGCGAAAGAGATGCATAGCGGAACTGACTATAACATGAAAGTGACAACCTGTCATTAAAATTATTGCCAGTACCTATATGAATTTAGTTCAATGAAATTCCGCAACATGGCGCATGGTCATATCAACTATTCCTGGTTTTTTTGACGTGACAACGTCTTATAAATTGGTTTGCCGGGTGACACTTCAAGAAACTGCGTTACGCTCCGCTCACGTTATGCGCTCACAATGAGAGCGAGTGAGAGGCACGCGTCCCTTCCACTCGGGCATGGTTAGCCCGCCTAAGAGCGCCTAAGAGCACTCAAAGTCGTTGTCACGTAAAACTTTCGCCCGTATACCGACTTTACAGGCAACCATTTTTTTTTCAGTTAATCCGGACAAAAAATGGCAATGATCATATTTTATTTACGTTCAATACAAATGTTTGTTTAATTGCCTTCTTGAAAAATTAATACGTTAACTAAAACATGCTTAAGCCAAGATCAAAGTATCACATAAATATCATATATCATATAAATATCAACTGGGATTTAGTTTCAAATACATTTGCTTCGCTGGAATATACATCAAAAGCTGTTTAGATAATCCTGAGTTCCTGGTCATAAAGCTAGCTTGTAAACATACCTTTATGTACGGTAGTTATGATACTATAGTCAGGCCAAACAGATTGCTGATGACAGTAGAAAAAACTATACCCTGGCCAGTCAGATATGTCAGTAAAAACCTTCGAAAAATTAAAAATTTGTATGGGTAAGGGCAGAACACCCGTAGAATATTTAAATTTCGCGCGGTTTTCTATACATCCTTTTGGGGGTGGCGTATACTAGCGTAAGAGAAATACAGTAGAGTCAAACCACGTTAGCTCTTCCAAGTAAATGACTGTCAAACTTGCAAATGTTATTCTATAACATCACACTTACGTCACGTCAAAGTTTTATGAAATTATGACGTTAGCTAACACTTTCACAGTCTGTGCTATCGCCTATCAAAATTTAGAATATCGTCGGACTCTATGATTCTCTGTAACTATGCACGAACAATATAACATTAAATTTTTTGCGTATGTTAAACATAATGATCAAACGGGTCTAACCAACTTCGGGACCAGTGATCCAGAAGTTGCAGCCAAGAGATATATCTTCGGATGTGCGCGGGGATATTGTGAGTGTCGTGTGTCGGACTATTGACAATAATTAACATATGTTTTGTGGGTAGTTTAAAATTGTATGTTTACCCCAAATTTCTACATAGACTTTTCGTCGGGTAGTTACACAAATCTCTGTTTTGACATTTTGCTGGGACATCAGTTAGCCGCGACCATGACCAGTGAAACCTGTGTCGAAACGTCGGTAAATAAGGTAAAAAAGTGAATTCGCGTTAGACCCGTTGGATAATTATGTTTAAATATATGCACGAACAGATGCTAGCGAAACTATATTTTTAATACTAGCTGGGTCAATATACCCGTAAATTTTCAATCAGATTTCGTGACGAAATATTAAAACTACAGTAGTTTTAGTCGTCACGGAAGTAGTATAGCGGTTAATTTTAACTGGCCAATTAAATATGGTTAAACTATAAATAAACGGTAGTAACTCTTTAATTGATGTTTATATTTAGATGCTTAGTTGGAATAACTTCCGTTCCGCTGGATTGGTATTTTCCAATCATAATTATTTTATACTCTATGATAAATGATAAAGTATGAATAACAATTATATTTTTTAATGGTAATAAGCTAGAGCTTACAGACACCGAAACGTCATCAAAATAGGAAATAAAGCCACGGTTGTGCCTCGTTCTTTGCACGTTTATTCCTTAGAATAAGTATCTATTATTTTACATTCCGATATTAAATCGATTGTTGATGTAGGTATGTACAGCAAATCATTGTACAGTAGACCTTTTTAGTTGTTTTTTTTTTGTTTGGTTAGTTGTCATACTATACACTAATAGATTATTTAAAAACACAATTATTTATAGTCTGACAGGGATCTGTTCTCACACATACATATTCATAGAGTCATACTGTCTTTTACTTATCGGTATTGCCACCACTCCGAAAAAAAGCGAGTGCATAAGCATATAGAGTTTTATTTAACCTACTGTCAGATTTGGTTTGTCAGACTATACCTAAGTCAGAAGTAAATGCGGCTGAAAAAGAAAAAACTGCACTATATCGGTGGAAACTAAGGAGCCTTTCATCAGCCTTCTGATCTTATGAATGAAATTCTAAACTTATAATTTCTTTCATAAAGCACACAATAACATCTGTGTCTTTATTTTAATATTTCATTCTAATTTACGTTATCGGCTTACTATAAAACCTTTTTGGTTCATCTATTTTTTTTTCTATCCACAGACTAGAAAACGGCAACCGCAGCCCCGGCAACCTAAACCGGCACTCGTGGACGCGGACGAGCCTCCGACGGACGCAACCGAGGTCAGTCCACAAATATAGCTAAATAAAGGCTTTGCTTCACGAAATGCTTAGACCATGCGTGGAAGCTCAGACGGGATGCACATTCGTTGAAATTTGAATTTAGAATATTTTTTACTTTCATAGATCTTGATAGCACGAACTGTGAAAGTGTTACAGTGTATACATCATAATTTCATAGGAGTTTGACGTTTAAATAACACTTTTTTGGCACTTTATTTGCTGGGAAGAGATAACATGGTCTACGTTGGTGCCAAATGGGGATTATCGGGAGTGAGTTCTCCGCTAGGAGCGCTAGGTGAAACATGAATCTGGCGGAAAACTGTCAAACGTCCCTTGGTTTCGCGCCAAATTAAGCTTTCATATTGACACAAGACCCACGCATGAGTGGCGCCGCCTGGTGATCGACAATATTATAGCCCCCATTAATTAATAGGTCTGGTAATCCTATGCCTTTATTATCCTTTGCCTTTTTTTAAAGATTCCGGTAACCTATCTCGCGCATGAGTCCTGGTGTCACGACGCGACTCTCTTGTGCTAGGGTTACTTTTTCTTGTAACATTTATACGGCTTATATAGACATGTTTTAAATATGTTTCCGGGACTGTAGCCAAGATGGCAATTTAAAAAAACTCTATCGAAACAGAAAAAATATACAAGATGTAACAAAAATGCTGCTGATCCGTTTAAATGGGTAATTAGTATCATGGTATGTTTAGGAAAAATAAGAACATATATTTTTAGCGATTTTTTTGTATGTCACACGAAGTCCTAATAAGCCAACCCTCCATACAAAAAAAAAATATTTACATAAACAGGCCACGATATTGAATACCCCTTTTAAACGAATCACCAGTACCGCAAACCGGGGTTACTTTGATGCTAGGGTTAACATTGTTAATCGATTTTTAACTCGTGAGCGGTTGTCATGTATTTCTGTTGCGGTAGCCAAGAAACATTATAACTTGTATTCAAAAACAAAGTTCTTTTATAGCTCAAATGTCGCTGATCAATGTTGCCCTAAGAATCTAAGTAACCCCGGTTTATTGTACATATGTGCTTTAATTTAGCCTACTAGATACCTACCTACTTAAATTCGCTCCTGATTATCTTACATTAACAGTGAACATTATTTTTACACAGTATATTCGTTAGCCACAACTAGCTATTTTTTCGCTTGTTTTTATTTAAACTGTTTTTTGTGTTGCGTTTTTTTAACGGAGTTCACGAAAACTGGCACAAGTAAGTACCTACCTTGTGTGTGTTAAATTCTTGGGGTTCGTTTTGTGTGATATAATTTACAGATATCTGTAAATTATGTCACACAGAATATGTTCGTTATATTCTTTTCACTTGTTTCTACTTTCCGCGTACCGGAAGTCGCAGCGTGGGTAGGCCCCCCGTAAGGTGGACTGATGACCTAGTGAAGGTCGCAGGAGTCCGCTGGATGCGGGTGGCGCAGGACCGGTCATTGTGGAAATCTTTGGGGGAGGCCTATGTCCAGCAGTGGACGTCTTTCGGCTGAAATTATGATGATGATGTTTCTACTTTTATATTATGACGTTCTTAAATATATCGAAGTGACCAATGCTCACAAATATGTAAACCGGGCTATGTACTTATGTAAAATAAAGTTTAATAGTAAAACTATGGCGAACTTTATTTTCGAAACTCGTACAAGCTATACCTGTCCGAATCACAATGAATGGGTACTTACTTAAATGGGGAAGGCAGAAAAAACCTAATCGCTAATGGCATTTTTCTTTAGTATTTTGAACGAATAAAACAACCACGAAAATTGAACAAACGATAATTGGTATCTCCCTCTCTATTTCACTTATACGTGTGAAACAGATGCAGCCCGAAAATTATGATTTTTTGATGTTTGCGAAGGCCTCTATGGTCGGTTTCCACAGCCCTATCTATTATTGTATCAAAATCATTACCTAGTTATTTAGACCAGCTGAGCAGACGAATGAAATTGAGCTGCGTTCGAGTTGACATCTGGCAATAGCCTGATAGTTGTTTTTCATTTCGGTGGAACGCAATGAGAATTACCGCGAGTCGATTTTCCGCTGGGGGCGCTAGTGGAACGTGTTTTCAGCGGGAACATTTCAAACGTCACTTTGACAATTCTCTCATACTGACACAGGACCCACGCATGAGTGGCACCGCCTGGTGAGCGACAATAACGGTAGCTCCCATTATGTATAAACATTGTCATCTTGTTTTATTCGTCCATATTAGTCTATGGCACTCTCGAGATTATCTACATAAGATTGAGTAAGATATTTTTGGGGAAGATACTATTGTGACTGCACCTATGTAGAGAATCTCGATAATACCATAGATAATCAAATTTAGAGTTGCCTTTCCTATTGAAAGTTGGTGTTTTCGTGTGACTCCGCATTATGGTGCACTGCTTGGTCGCTTACACTGTGTTTTGTTCGTAGCCACCAGGAGAACCTGCCGCATCGGCGATGGGGATCCATGAGACAGTAAGCTAACTTTTTTTTTGTTGCTTGGATCAGCTTTTTCCTGTTATGGCTCATGTGTGATTTTTGGCTTTGGATCAAAAAGAAAACGAAAAGGCAACAGTGGCACAGTTGAACGCGTGACAGCCTTCAACTAAAATGCTAAATACTGCTGTGCTGTGCAATGTGCCCCGCCCACTGCCACTTAAGTTTAGCGATTCGGAGAGCTATATCGATAGGAAAATTTAGTTAATGCACCTTAATATAGCCACGTTTCGACACAGTTTTTTTTTTCTATCTACCCATGCGTTTAAAGTGACTTTCCGTCGAATAAGATAACATTTGTAGCAAGATTACCTTTGACACTTCGCTGATTCATCAGTCAAGCCAAGCCGAGACCGTGACTCATGAAAGTGTGACGAAACGTCGGTATATTAAGGTTCATTAACTAAATTCGCGATAGACCCGTTCTATGTTTATAATAATGTGTACCTACAAAACTCGACAGTTTAAAGTATTATATAACTTACATGCTATGAAAATATTATGAAAAAGCCAAAAAAAATTACAATTTTGTGAGTTTGTGACCAAAGAGATCCACGGGAAGGCCTAATAAGAAAAAGTTGATCCATTCCTATGCTTTTGCAAACAAGCATAAAATGCTAACTCCATACATGTCTACAACGACGTGCTACAAATACCTAGCTGTTGCCTTGTAGTTCTACTTATTTTATAAAGATGGCGTTGATTTCAATTTATACGACATCTATTGAGTTAGCATTGGAAATATTCCAGTATCTTTCGATTTAAATTCTGAGAGGTTATGGCATATTTTCCTTTTACTTTTGTTTGAACGTAAGAGTCACTGAACAGTACTAAATTTGTCCTATGTTTTTAGAATAAGAGATAACGATAGCTCATTGACCGCCATGGATTTTTCGTAGCGCTACGCCGTAGCAGATAACATGGATTCCTGCTTTGTAGCAAAAACGGCGCGTAGAGCGTAATAACGTGTCATGATTGCAGCTGAATGGATTAAAATTACTGTTCGGTGCATTTACGTCTAAAACTTGATTGATTGTGTGTCGGGGTCTATGTTGATCTTTAATACGGTTTTTTTTTCTTTATTGTCTCTTATTTAAACAAAACCGGCCAAGTGTGAGTCGGACTCGCTCACCGAGGGTTCCGCACAAAGAATGTTCCCCCTATTTATTACAATACAACAATACAATACAATAACTCTTTATTGCACCTCAAAACAACAAAAATAACACAAACTGGTATAGATTACACATGAAAAAGAGGCAAACAACAGGCGGTCTTATCGCTAAAGAGCGATCTCTTCCAGACAACCTTTGGGTAGAGGAGACACTACACTAAGAAAAGTATACATACAGTAGGTGGTGCAAAACTGGAATAAGTATTATGTGAGAACCAAAATATATGACATAAACAGAAAAAACAAATCTACAAAAAAAATGAAAACAAACACACACAATTACATATACATACATATATATATGTTCATACCAAAATACATAAATATATAAATACATATATACAAATACAAACTAATTAAGCGAAATGATGATAGCAGATACCTACCTACCTACCTATTACCTTAGGTACTTAAAAATACTGGTGGCACGGAACTCTTAGTGGGCGGCATTTATACGATTATCGGATTTTCTCCTATACTTGGGCTTAGAGTTGCAAACTGACCGTCACTTTCAATACCTGACCGTCATTTATGATAAATGTCTGGTCATTTTCGACATTTATTGTCACATTGGACATTTATTCTGAATAGTATAAGTTACTTTTCAAAAATACCTATGGCCGGTATTCGATAAGTGAATTTATGAAATATAATTATATACATCATTTATAAATATATCTATCATTGTCATGATATAAGACACGCTTAAATAACGAAAGTAGATTAGGTTAAGTACGTGTTAGCAATGTTTAGATTTGCAAACGTATGTTGGTAAGGTGAACGCATTTTACGTATTACCCACTAACCTATCTAAACTCCATAAAGTTCTAACTTAGCTTATGAATGCTGGCATCTGTTTAATTTTATTTTCAAGTGTCTACATTTGCGTATTAATAAATAACATGCCGCGGATGGTTGGAGATATTTGGGCGCATTACCAAATAATTGGTGCTTCAGCAAACAAAAAACACGTACCTAGTTTGCATTTATTGCAATACTGAGTATAAAAATGCTCATGCAACTCGAATGCTTTTACATATGCAAAAATGCCCGGAGTGATATAAAACGTTATTTTCCGAAAAGATGACGAGTAATGTGGGAGTTACAAATAAAATATTTATTGAAGATACTCATAAAAATGACGCCGAGCTTGCATATTCCATTGGTACAAAACCTTCGTGTTCATTTCATATACGAGATTACGAGAGTGATTTGAATAATCACTCTGTTAATTAAATATCTCTAGTAAATGCATCTAAACAACCAAAACCAGCCACAGATAAGGAAACCGCAGATGCAAGCTTTGCAAGAGCTGTTTTTCAAGGTGGTCTCTACGTAAATGACGTTTTTTCAGAGTCGGAAAATGACTAAGTTCGGGCAGCTGTTTCAAATCGCCGTAACTTTTGTATTCAATAATTTCATTTGGCAGCCAATTTGTTGGATCGAAGGTACCTTGGCTCAGGTTTTACAAGCGATGAAATGGCTGAAGCTTCCAACTTTGTGCATTCACAAGCAGAAATACCTTTCTTTGAACAGTGCAAAAGTTATGGTCAATGTCACAGAATTTCGTACCAAAACAGGATTTTTTGGTAAATGCTACTCCGCATGGTCAACGGTTAAAGCCATTGCACCTCAACTATGGTGACTGAGGTTTGCGTTAAAAGAAGATGCTTATCCCATAGTTCATAGGATTTTAGGTATCCCTCCAAGCTCGGCTGCTCATGCAGAACGCAATTGGAGTTTGTTTTCAATAACCCACACAAAGTTGCGAAATAGACTAACTAAAGACCGCCTGAACATGCTTATAACAATTAGACAGAATTTGCGTTATTGTGACGAAATGGAAATCGGGGCATCGTCCGATCCTGCTGACAGTGCTGACCGCTCTGACGACTGCTACGAGTATTTTGATTCCTTAGAATTTAACAATACATCGATGCTAGTTGAATCAGAAGACGAGGAATTTTAGGTTTTATGTTTATAGATGAATGACTTTTAGTTTTTTGTCGTATTATTGGAATACATTTTAAATTTCATTCATATTAAACCATGTTTTATTTATCAACTATGACAACTATGCCTCGTTGCTGCTATGGTTTATAAATGTCGTTAGTGACTTTAAATGACCATTAATGACCGGTAAATGACGATTATGACCGACAACTTGATAAATGACGGACGGACATTTTGAACGTGACGGTCAGTTTGCAACTCTACTTGGGCTACAAGCTTTTATATTTTACCAAATTTCGTGATTCTAAGTCAACGGGAAGTACCCTATAAATTTTGATTCCCATTGTAAATGTATTGGAAATGCGACATAAACGGCCGTTTCTTTTGATTGCGTAAACGTAGAGGTTTGGTTTTTTCACAGCTTCTAGAGACGCAGACCTGTGTATGTGACATTAATTTCAACTTGTTACCTTTACGCGTTCCCAAGATAAAGGGTCTTGAGAGACAGACAGACGGACGTACAACAAAGTGATCATATTATAAGGGTTCTGTTTTTTTCTTTTGTGGTACGGCACCCTAAAAAAGTCATCAGCTCTCAATATAGTTTCTAAACAGCCTATGGGGTTTTAGGTCGGCCTTTGTTTGACGCCATACCATAGATGATAATTAGATACCTATGTAAGGCCAGATATGTATCTCTCATAGAAAAAGCGAATACAAACCCTTTTGAACACTCCGTAAAAAACAATTGACGCTCGCCCCCTATCGAGCACTGGTACTTCTACCTTATTTGTTTTAAAGACAACCCCATCAATAACACTCTAAAACCAATTTAGCCTTTGCAACTAAAACATAAACAAACTTATAAATGTATTTTTAAACCCTATTCGATTTCAATCCTGAAGCGTATTTATAACTCTATGTTTATATTAAAACCTAATTTCAAATGTTTATAATTAAATTCATGTAAACACCATAATTAACGGGACTCAAAACAGTCCAACGTCCAACAATCCAACAATCGTTAAAGTAAAAGTAAAGTACAGTTTATATAATAAACTTTCACGCTGCATTGAATTATGTAGGAAGTCAAAACTATTATTAGAAGATAGTTCACAAATAGACAACCGAAGCGCGTGTCAATCGACAGGCTAAACTAGAAGCACTAGATGTCAGAATTCCACCACATTTCATTTACCGCTCAAAAGCCGCTAATTTTCGAATGTGTCCCCTTTGGATATCGAAATAAGTGCTAGAGTACGTTTAGGTAGCTGCAAAAGCGATTGTCGACAGTACTATTGTGTACTGGAAACAATGCACCCACCACTATTTTGAGATTGTCAATGAGTCATCGCGTCACGTCAGATTTAGATGCGACAAGCGAACAAATCACGAGACAGTTCAAGCATTCATAAAACAATTATGAGACAGGGCCGTGTGGAGTTTCTCATGGTTTACTATCAAGGTAAACACGGGACATGTATGAATTGCGTGAATAATTTGCTCTGGAGACAGGTACTGTTTAAGGGTCATGACTCACGAAGTCTCGTTAATGTCTGTTAGCTACCGCATGGTTGATGCATTGAGGAACGGTATTAGCCCTCCAAAATCTAAATCGAATAATAAAAAAAGTTATTGAACCCGCGACCTCCGGATTGAAAGTCGCACACTCTTACCGCTGAGGTACCAATGCTATTTATTGCATCCAAAACATTCACTAAGAGGTAAAAACGGGCAAACGAAGAGTGAAGACAGTTTCGATTTCACATTAGGTGTGTAGTTATTTAATTTTCTGCTTGAGAGGTTACGATCACGGAGAGTAAATATGTGGTGGCAATAAGATGGCAGTAAATACCTAGTAACGGATAATTAATAATCGTTTTAAACGTGTATGTTGACGTGTGTTTGTGGTATTATTTCTTTACGTTTAGTACCTAATATGCATTTACCTAAAGACAAGAACATACGGACTTTTGTCAAGGATTGATGCAAAACGAATAATCCTGCATTCCATCTTTTATCAATTTCATTATTCGATACAAATGTTGCAATCCCTCAGCAAAAACTGTAACTTTAAAACAAAACAAATAACGAAAATGTGTCGCAAATACAACGAAATCGTGAGTACCAATCCGTCTATAGATGCAGCTTACGTATCTTTGTTTCTAAATACAATCAGTAAGATAGGTATTCAATATTTATACGTGAACTGCATTTAGATAGTTACACTCGGCTAGTGAAAGCGCTTTGTGCTTATTTATTATTATTAGCACTATTGTGCATTGCTGACATCTCACCTGCGTAGCGATTATTGTTTTGTACCAGGGGATTTGTGCAGCCCGAATCCTTTATTATTAATAAATAACCCTTCTTTGCGCACATGTTCCCATATACAGAGTTATAGGCCAGATCTGTACTTTAAGCTGACAATGCTTTAAAAAATGTCTGTTACTTTTATTTGAGCCCAAAAAATTAATTAAAAAATACATAATCTAAGAAATCAGACATCACGAGGAATGTAGACCCCTTGTGATGTAGTCGCTACGAAAAAGTTCTAAGTAGGTAATAGTGATCTGCAAGACTTTATTGCATAGTTACATTACAAGTCAACTGAAGTTAACAACAAATGTGTTAAAAATGCGTAAATACATACCTAGAAGATAGATAAGGCTTAAATACGCATAAAGATCCTTATCATACTGAGTTATGCGTAAAAATAGAAAGTACCCCTTTGATATCATTAGTATAATGACCATATACACATTACACATGATGCCAGTGGAATACGTACATGAAATGTAATAAAGTCATAATTAGTGTGCAAACTACGAATACTGAGCGCGGTTTTGTGGTTTGTAACATCAGATATCATATGATATGCGCTAATATCTGATGCTCGTGTATTTGTAATATTATTTACTAGAGTTGGTTAAAAAAACTTTTGAAAGTAAGTGAAATCTTTTAATACTTAAAGTAAAGAACACATAAATATGGAAATTGGATATAAGCCAAACGACGCCGGTCGTTTCAAAAGTCAAATAGGACTCAACAAATAGCAATTTCCTATTGCTCAGTTTTTTTTACTTCACGTAGGTGTACTACTACTACTAATTACATGAGTGGATTAACTTCAAACTCAGGTAATAAATCTGATCAGACTCCATCTGTCCGATTTTGAGTTTGAAGTTAAACGACACATAATTTGGTTCCTCAGCGCTAATAACATCGAAAGCCCAATGGGGATTAACGCGAGCCAATTCGCCGCTAGGGGCGCTAGTGGAACGTCGGTCTGGCGCGAACATTGCTAATGTCATTTTTAAATTGTTTCATATGGACACAAGACCCACGCATGAGAGGCGCCACCTGGTGAAGCTGACCAAATTCTAAGTTAAATTTGAACCCGCATATCGTTATTATGCCTTAACACGACTTACAGTAGGTAGTCAGTTCACAGTGCATCTCAGACGCCAATAAGTGCGAGCGAGATGTTGAAAGGCAATTCTCAGGTCGTATTGCGCGAACTAATGCGCCGTAATCTCATTACCAAACCATAACAAATCAAAATTTGAATAACGGAATACTGCTAAACTAATTTCCAGGCTGTCTATCTATGTGTCTATGCCATCATATCCCCATTTTACCATTTCCTCTTAGTCTTCCAATTATTTCTCGTGTCACACGCAAGATTGGAACTCACCTAAATACTATATGTTATGTCAACCCAGACTGGCACAAAACAATTATCATTCCGTTCTATTCTAACGCTTGGCCGACGAATGTTAAACGAAATGCGAAAATCATGACAACTTCATTAATTATTGCAGGGTGCCACAGACCACGCGTTAAACTAGATGTAACAATTGCTTTATAGTTGTACAGAGTAGTGTCTTAGGCGATGGCGCTTAGTAATTGTTCCATGGGTCAAACTAAACTGAAGAAGAATGGAGGCCTGTAGGACTTGACGAAATTACAAGTGCGACAATGATGCAACTTTTCGTTTAAAGTTCGGGGAATACCACAGAACAGAATAAGTAATAGTAGGTACTAAAGTACCTTCTCTTTCCTAAATTTGACGTTTGATTTGTCAAGCATGCAAATGTCAAGATGATATTAACATTAGGGTTGTCACCATGCTGTCAGGTGCGTATGGTATGGTGGTTCAACAATTTGTATAAACATATACCTAAATAGAAACAAAATTAGACTCGGAACATTACATATATTATAAAAACACGTTATTATTGATTATTAATTAGTATTGGTATTAATTTGTCTACGTATAAATTAGTATGCGGTGTTTGAAGTATAAATAGTTGATTTAGCCTAGCAATGCGATTGATACCTTAAATTCTCTAGTGACCCTTCTTCCTCAGGGTTCTTAATTGACTTGAAGATTTAGAATGAGGAGGTTTTTCAAGTCGTTGGGATCATTTTTGGCTTTATACGCATGTTCACGGGCTCTTGAAGACCGCTAGACTTACTGCATAATTTCTGTCATTATTCAGCTCAGAATCTAAATAACGTTCTTGTTTTAGCAAAAGGTTGGTTTTACTCTGTCGCTTGTTAAGAAATTTAATTTCTAAACGAATCTTTATTGCATTAGCGCCTTATCGGAAAACGAAAAAGTGGTACCTTTTAGTAAAAACAATCATATTATATGGTGTTATTATATTACTCTTGTGATGTCATATAATTAGGAATGAGACCAACGCGCTTGGTTTTCTTAATATTGCTGGTTCCTAACTGATCTAGTCTAAATTATGATCCGCGATACTAACGTATATTTCCACTTTGAATACATTTGCATGAAATTGTGTTCAACTGATTAGCTTTCTTCCTTTAAATATGCTGTGTGCATTGTTTTACTGATTAAATGCCAAGTTATATAAGTTATTAAACTTACTTATAGTAAGAAATTATAGTGTTTATTAAGCATTTCTTTATGATTTATGCATTTTATGATATTGTTTCATGCAGAAAGTAAGTTCTACTAGAACTTCCTTCATTGCTTGTTAGTAATATTTTGATGTAAAAAAATTAGAAATCGCCTAGCGTTGTACAGTCGCCATCAGAAATATCGGAACTGCCGAGGTTATCACAAATATCTGAACATGCACTCTAACACTTTGACAATAGAGGCGTGCTCAGATATATGTATGTGAGCGCTTCGGCAGCTCCAATGTATCTGATGGCGATTGTGCCAGGCATGGGATTTAGAGGGATAGGTGTTGTGACGAGAAATACTGTGGGTAATTAATGTAACCGGATGTAATAGCAGAAGCAAGCCCAAAAAACGTGTATGGACTGTGCTACATGTAGGGAAAGGTTACCGGTGGGCAATAATTCAATAATGGCAAATAATCGTTACGGCAATTGATCTTTAGGGATTATGATCATTAGGACAAAACAGTTAGTTCAAGTGATTTTAGGACGAACGATATTAGGGATGTCGAGGGAGACCCGTTGCGCACAAATAGATGTGCTTAGTAAGAAATGCCTTGAAGACGCAACCAATACATTCTTCTTCTTCCTAACGTTTTCCCGGGTTATGCTACGGCTCAACGAGCATAGGGTCCGCTTTGGCAACTAATCCCAAGATGTGGTGTAGGCGCTAGTTTTAGACCCAACCCAGAGGGTAAATTAGGCCTCATTAGAATTAGCCCGGTTTCCTCACGATATTTTCATTCACCGAAAAGCGATTGGTACCTAAATATTAAATGATATTTCGTTCATAAGTCCGAAAAAATTGGTACGAGCCGGGGTTTGACCCGCGACGGGACCTTCGGATTGAAATGAAAGTGACAAATTCTTACCGCTGGACCACCAACGCTCGCATCCAGTACGTCCTCAATATAATTTTGATACGTGAAATAGGTACATTCGCGATGAAGTCCTGAGATTATTTACTCTGTTTGCATTTCGAATGCGAAATGTAAGCGTTGGTTTTGTTACGAAACTATTCATGTAATTGTGGTTAGCGCGGGAAATCCGGCGCTAAGTGCAAATTATACACCAAGTGATGGAAAGAACAAGAAACCTAAAAGTAAAATCTGTCATTATTACGGCTTTTTTATTTATTTATAATATACTTACTACTTTCATTTCATTCATTATCAGCCAAAGGACGTCCACTGCTGAACTTAGGCTTCCCCCTGAGTATGCAACATCGATCGGTCATGCGCTGCCCGCATCCAATGAATTCTTGCGACCTCTAGGTCATCAATCCGTCTTGTGGGAGGCCTTCCCACGCTGCGTACAGCGGTATTCTATGGAAAACGTTTATCGAATTTCACGTAGCCGTCACCTGCAACTGTTAATTTTTGGAAACAAACAAATTTCAACGATAGCGATGACATTAACAGATAAATAAATGATAATAATAAATAAATAAATATTATGGGACAATCTTACACAAATCGACCTAGTCCCACGGTAAGCTCAATAAGGCTTGTGTTGTGGGTACTAGGCGACGATATATATAATATACAGATACATATAAATACTTAAATACATAGAAAACATCCATAACTCAGGAACAAATATTCGTGATAAACACACAAATAAATGCCCTGACCAGGATTCGAACCCGGGACCTCCTGCTTCGTAGGCAGGGTTACTACCAACTAGGCTAGGAGGCCGTAAAGATGTTTAGGTACAGTCACGAGCTTTAATTTGTGACCCATTTCGCAAACATTTCCTTTGTATTTCAATACAGTTTGACAGGAATGTCAACCTTAAGTGGGTCACAAATTAAAGCTCGTGACTGTACAAACGATCATTAGAACAATCGGCTCTTAGATTTACCAGAGAACAAAGATAGTGAGAGCTAATTCTCTTCCATAATCAATTACTTTCAAAACCAACTGATAAGTTTAAAAGCTGAAATATTTCCGAATTTTACTTCCGCACATTACTAACAAAATCCAAGAGACACGCATCGCTTCAAAGGAATGCCTGATGCAAAGCGTTGATAACCGATTGCAGCAAGAAAGTGCATTCGGCCAATTAAGATGGAAATGGCTCTAAATTTAAAGAGCGATTAGTATGGATATGGAGCATTTTGCAGGCAACGGATTCTCTTCAAGAAAGTGAATGTTCCAGACCGCTGGCCCCGCGTTCCAATGTTGCCCAACACGCGTACTATCGACTGACTAGTTTTGAACTTTATTCCAAAGGCTTAAGGTCCACTGATGATCAAGGAAGATTGCTAGTACCATCGCCGACGCCGTAAATTGATCATTTGTCGTCCCTATTCCAACTGCATAAGGTATACTGATGGTCAGTGTTGATGTTAGTACTTTTAATTAAACTTAGAGTTAGTTTAAGTAACTATAATTTATAAATCACGCACATAAGCATTCATATATAAATTGCCCATGCAATTTTGAGCGTGAACTTCGCGTTCTACGCGTACTTTGACTAAGTATGTGATACAAACAAGAAAAGGTTTGGAACGATAAACACACCACCAGTTGGGTACGATGAGTCCCCAGCGAATCCCCGTTTTGTACTGAACCCCTTAACGCAAAGTGCAGCATGGTCGTCATGGTCATAAATGGTCTAAGATGTGGGCTAACCTTAAGCCGCAGATTGATCAGTGTATTTTTTTCGATTTTCTATCTACCGAACGTATAATCTTGCAGCAGCTATTTAGCAATTAACTGTCGTGAGTCATACCAGTATTATTAAATACAGCGGTAAATATATGTATTACTCGTACGTTTAGTCACAATTAGCGTGACATGTGTCTGCAAATACGTAAGATTTCATCGTGCCTACCTACTGTAAGCCCATCTACTACGTCTTAGAACTAGTTACTGTGTAAGCAATTTCAGCAGGTCTCGAAGCATTTTTAGGCACATTTAATGCCAAAAAAACTTTTATAATGGCATTAACATCAAAAAACGTATGACCATCAAAAATTGGCCAAGCTCGCCGCCTTGAATCGGAGTAAAATTAAATCGTGGCGTGGGACCGACTAAAAAGTTTATGGCCATTTTAAATGAACCCTTTTGATACCGTGTTTTTCTTGACACATTTGGTTTTAGATGTGAAGCCAATGGCCAGCATGGGTCGTGATGTTTTGGTTGCAGCAGAGACGAGCGAAATAATAGACTGTTTCCATACAAAGTTGCAATCAGATATTGTGTGATCCTTCACACAAGCAGCGCGGACCAAGCATTTCCGTTGCTTGTTAAGGTACAAATGGTTCTATATTTTCTGTTGTCACACTGTCCGGCTTTTTTTTTGTAAGGGTCTCACACATTTTTCAGCTGATTCCCCTTGAAATATATAACCAAATTCGATAATAATCACGCATAGACGTTACTTGTCTATTCAGTTTTAAGATTTTTTTTTCTCTGACAATTTCTAACCTTCATACGAAACACTAATCTTGTTCGTTCTAAATAGACTCAGTCCTTATCCCTGGTACCTTTTCAATGTTAAACTATTAAAGAGATTCGAACACTTGGTTATTTTTGGGAATCCGACCTCAGAAAGAGGTAATTACACCGAATCCCACTCGAAGAACCGCGGGCAGTGAGTATCGTAACATTCGTAATGGTCTAAGAGCTAGCGACCAAATCGGTCATGTGGCTTCAGCTGTATTGAAACTCCGTTAGCTACTTCCCAGAACAACCTTTTCCTATAATCTTCGTGCTGGCAGGCCGCGGGCGGTGGGTGCGGGTGTAGTGGGGTGGGAAAAAAAAAGAAAAAAATGTGGGGACCAAAAAAAAGCCAATACAGTTGAGCCGACACGAAAATTATTATTATTTTGGTACTTTTGATTAACGCTGGCAACCCCTTCCCACCACCAGATCGATTTAAAAATTTTTTGGGTGCACAGTGAGTACAGATGAACTGTTTTAAAAAAAAAAGTCGCTGAGCCCACATTTTTTTTCTTTTTTTTGCCCACCCCACTACACCGGCACGGCACCCACCGCCCGCGGCCTGCCAGCACGAAGACTATAGGTAAAGGTTCTTCAGGGAAGTAGCTAACGGAGTTTCAATACAGCTGAAGCCACATGACCGATTTGGTCGCTAGCTCTCCGTCTATAAGTGTAATTTCATTGATGCCATGTGTCGCCATTTTGCTACGGATCTATTCTTTGTATGACAGTCTTCATTGCACTTGTCTCTAGCCAGTCTGAAACCAATGACGCAACGAGCAAATCTCGTGTCTGTCATTTGTCGTGATTGCTGCGTGCGTACACCTTATTATGATGCCATTGACTCACGAGATAAACTTTATTGTTTTATCTCGTGTGGATAAACTTGGAATTGCAAATCGCAGCTGTAAATCACTGGTGCAACGGCTTCTGAAATTTTGATTAGTTTCTAATCTGAATTTCAGTTGTTGTAATGTTTCAAGTTTTCAACAGTCATTGTACCTATATGTCTTCTGTTTCCGCGATTGTTGTTCATTGAAATTAAACACTTTAAAACCTAAGTCGATCACACGTGCTTACCATGAGTCCTAACTGGTCTGCCATTTTGAAAAGCCCTCCGGTAAAACGATTAAAAGTCTATTTTGTACAGTTCTCGTTAATGAACTATGTATAAAGCATATAAAGGTAACTACACGCGCTATTAAGTAAAATATATATCTTCTTCTCCTTTCCCAATTGTGGTAAAATAAGCTATTAAACTAAAATTCAGATTAATTGAAATAGTCGCAGTAATATCTTTAACTTTACTTGTAATATAGGTACTACTAAAGAATTTATAAGCTAGCCTAGCATTATAACCACCACCATAGGTATTTATTCTAATATTTTTATATAGTTCTGTTTCCGCGATTGTTGTTCATTGAAATTAAACACTTTAAAACCTAAGTCGATCACACGTGCTTACCATGAGTCCTAACTGGTCTGCCATTTTGAAAAGCCCTCCGGTAAAACGATTAAAAGTCTATTTTGTACAGTTCTCGTTAATGAACTATGTATAAAGCATATAAAGGTAACTACACGCGCTATTAAGTAAAATATATATCTTCTTCTCCTTTCCCAATTGTCGTAAAATAAGCTATTAAACTAAAATTCAGATTAATTGAAATAGTCGCAGTAATATCTTTAACTTTACTTGTAATATAGGTACTACTAAAGAATTTATAAGCTAGCCTAGCATTATAACCACCACCATAGGTATTTATTCTAATATTTTTATATAGCAATAAACTGGCACACAGAATACTGGTATGGTAGTAAGAAAATGAGCATTCGCAAAGTTAGTAGTAGTTCGTAGGTTAGGTTAGGTTAGTAATTTTTAGTACGTTTTATTACTATCCTTTTTATATTGTGCAATTTTAGCATCTTTTAATTGGTAGTTCTTCTTTGTCTTCCTCCATATATGTTTAAGATAGCCTTACTATAAAAGACCACACAGTTTCACTATTGTTATGAGAATTAAACGGGAAAACGCATCAGCCTTTGTACAATACAATTTATTATCTTTTCAAATCAATCAGTTTCCGGTATTATGTATTCAGTCATTTACATATCAATACATTATCCTTTTGTGTGATCCTTTTGCAATACCTTCCCAATGAAAATCTTATTCTGAATTGGCTATGCGCGAAGTGTGAGGTTGGGGATTTAAATAATTAAACTATATTTGTATGCATTATAACGAAATCCATCTACCCATACTAATATTATACATGCGAAAGTAACCTGTATGTCTGTTACCTCTTCACGCTTACACTAGTTACACTGCTGAACGGATCAAGAGTTAATTTTGTATGGGGATGTTTAATTGACTCCTGGGAAAGGACAAAATTAGGCTAGTTATTGTTATAACTCTACGCAGACGACTTCACGGACAAAAGTTAGTAGTTCATAAATGCAAGTGGCTTTGTTTTATTAAAACCATGCACGTCCTGTGAAGACTCTTGATGCTTTTGGGCAGATTTTAATCAAACTTTATAGATTTTACACAGCAGCGTCACCGTCATTTACACACTCTCTCTTGACTTAAAAATTTTAGGTGCAGTTAGCTTCAATGAAAAATATTATAAAAATATTACCATAGAAGAATGCATACTGAATTTGTTTTTGCGTTTATCATCATCATCAGCCTTTAAGTCTATCTATATGAAACGTATGTCAAATTTTTCATGCATACTCGTAGGCTATACGAGTATGTACCTGCTATATCTTATTACGTCCTACTCCTAAATATATGCCTCCTTGCAAAAACAGACGGATAAATTAAGTCAATTCAATTGATACTTGAAACAAACCACTAATTTGAATACACAAACACGAAACGCACTCGTATGTCATGTCTACTGGCACGATTACTCGACCTAGATGCCATAATCGATGGCAGATACAGGATACGAGGATAACGGGCCTAGCGGATGTGAAAACCTCCTTAAATCTTCTTTGTGTCACTTTGTTGTACCTAGACTACAGTCACTATCAGATATATATAGGCGTGGCCGCCGCCGCAGGTGGTCAAAAGTATCTAGACAATTCTAACGCCGTAGCAACAGAGCAACAGAGGGGTGTTCAGATATTTGCTCTCTAGCATAACTTCGCGCAATACATACAAGATCATACATAACACGTAGGTACCTACATCAAGTAGCAATGACCTAAAAATCACATTTATATACTTAAAGGTGGAAGGAAGTTTGTGTGGCAATGTGACTAACTACATTTACGCGGACGAAGTTGCAGTGAAAAACTAACTTGAATGACACTCGACCACAAAATACAACTATGTTCAAGACCACCTGTACAAAAACAGAGTAATGACGCCACGATTTGTATTCGGCCTTATGGGCATGGCAATTAACAATAGACCACAATGTTTCGTAAACCCCATGCAAAGTGGCCCCATTGTCGCAGCACTGATGCGCTAATTTGACAAAACCCATTTTGACTTGCATAATTTAATAAAGAGTTTCGCAGCTGCCCATTGTTAATAATTGGTGCTGCGGCCGCTGCCTGCTACCGGCGCTGCCCACTGGTTGTGTTCTCATTTTGTTATCAACCGCATTCGAGTCGGAAGTTTAGATATACCAGTGTAACTTTGGCATCAATATCAGCAGCATCTGTACGTTACTACAAAGCACAAGTATATTGGTTGTGCTGTGCTTTCGTTTCGTTTGCGTTTCATAGGTGTTTGTAACAACGCCACTGGCCGGTGGTCTGCCGTTTGTTGATGCGTCAGTCCCACGCAAACAACACTCGCGAACTGCCGCTGCCGTCCCGCGTAAACAAATTCTAAATTCGAACTTCAATTTTGAAAAAAAAACATTCGCGTTCGAAATACTTAGTGATGTGCATCTGTTTTGGTTTTACGGTATACGTGAATTGGGTGATGTTACAAAACCGATCGTGTTCCGTGTGACCGGTGACGGATCACAGTGAAAAATTCATTGAGTGCTGCATTCATTAGTAAAGCTGGAGCGAAACGGTGTTTACATGCATTACAGAAAGCGGCCTTACAGGTTAGAGAAATGTGCTCATTAAGCAATAATAATCGTAAGAACCGTAATTAGACCTAAGCTGATAGTGCCTAACCAAGATAATTGTCTGCAATAAAATTACATAGTTTTACACATCTACAATCGCTAAATTCTTTTGTTTTTATTGCATTCAACAAATTAAAATAATCTTCACAACGTCACATGACATTGTGAAAATAATTGAAAGGCGACTAACTCGACCAATCTAATTACCAAACTTTTCATAACATCCTTGTAATCTGACCTTTCTTATTACGTTGTGAACGTTTTTACAATTCCCTAAGTACGTTTTCCAGTCGTCACAATTTTATTTATTATTGTTAGGTAAGAAATAAATTACCGTGATTATATCGGATTGTTTAGCCACGGTGTTATTTTATTGTCACAGCGCTGCTGTGTAACAAATGGCATACGCAACGTTTCTGGCCAGTACGTAGGTACTGTACGTAGGTATTATATTATTATGTCCACTGCTGTGTATTGTTTGTTTACATCACCATAGGCGGTATGTGGGTACGATCCGTTTGTGGGGTTATATGGGTCACTCGTAGTAGTTACAAGTATGTGTTTCCTACCCACATTATCCTTTATAGTTTCTTTATAGAAAGGAATCAGTGTTCCAGCACACAACAAGTAATAGTACTAAAGTACAAAAGCTTCTTTCTTCTACATTTTGACGTTTCAACAATTCATAGACATTAGGGTTGTCAACGTGCTGCCACGTGCTGCGTGGTAGTACAGTACAGATTGCTATCATTACTGTTATAAAATTTGAAAAATGTTAAAATATTATTTAAACTGTTCACCATTTTTTTACTTCCATAACCTTTCATAACTCATTGGTGATTTACATCGTATGTGTATACTTAAATTAAATATTTATACTGGAGTTCAGTTTTATTGTAGTTGGTCCATGTTTGAAAACTATAAAACTACAAAGTACGCACGCCTTTACACGCTGCGTTTCATACTTATTTTAATTGGGATTACATACGTATGTTATGTATTGAGCAAACGCCGAACTAACGAGTCTACGAATTCTCGTCGCATGTAGCAATGTACTAAATCGATTCCCAACCTGATCTAATGAGTGAAATAATCGTTATAACCAGATACTGTCATTATTGTCATTAACCCAGATGTTACCGAAAACCTACCAAAAACATCGCCTTGTAATCCAGTACAAACGTGATCCCCGCAATATGTAAGTACTTACATGTGGTGTATCTTTAGATCAAGTTATGTTAGAGAAGAGAAAAACTCGATTTTAGGGTTCCGTACCTAAAGAGCCCGGAACCCTAGTAACTAAGACTCCGCTGTCCGTTACCAGGCTTTATCATATGAACCGTGATAGTTAGATAGTTTAAACTTTCACAAATGATATATTTCCGTGGCCACTATAACAACAAATACTAAAAAACGGAATAAAATAATAAAGGGGGCTCCCATACAACAAATTAAATTTTTTTGCTCGTTTTTGCTCGATATTGATAACGGCAACGGGTGAGACGATTGAAATATTCACAGAGTATTTAGTTATATACCTACTAAATTTGAAGTTAAATAATGAAGTTAAAAAAACACATATATTTTTTATAGAGAATGGTACGGAACCCTTGGCCGGTTATTTGACAAAAATTTGTTTTTTATGATTGTTAATGGCAAATAAGCGACTTTTGCGTCGGAAGTTGTGCAACGGTTACAACTGTTTCGCAGTAACTGTGCTTGTTACTAATGAGCCATACACTGTAACTTTTTTCGACGTGATTCACTTGACGAAAAAGTACAGTGAAAACAAGAAAATGATTCGGTTCACTTAATTTGTGCTGATACTTCCTTAGCCAGTTATTTTACAAACCCTAAGAGCGATATACAATGATTGTTAGATTATGTTGAGTGAGAGAGAATAATTTGAAACGTGGCAAGCATGCTTAGGTAGAGTGAAAAAAATCACCGTACATTAGCTCAACTGTGTCCAACCCAACCCAATCAAAACATATGACAAACATAACAGCATGAACAATTAGTATTTTATACAATCGTGATATAATGAAGAGTTTTTCAGTCGAGTACCGTGTTTAGGCCACGAAGCTTGCTGAGTGGCCTAAGTAAGGTACGAGATTGAAAAACTTAATTATATTACGATTGTATACAATACTTTTTCTAAGAGTCATCATCATCATCATCTATGGAGGAACAATTTCATCATTCAATTTCATTGACTTAACAAGGATGTAACACAAAAAGATGGCCGGCAGGCCGGCGCGGTCGGCGCAGGCGTGGGGCGCGCGGTCGGCAAAGTCCCAGGCGGCATCGCAAATAAGTATAGAATTTGTATGAGGTTCTATTATAGTTGCCTACAGCGTATCGAAATGAGATATTATAGTTGAGTTGGACTGTCTAATATCGAAAAGTATGAGCTTATAGTTTTGTCTATGTACTCGTAATTGGCAGATTAAAGTCGGCGAGTAGAAAAATAATATAAATACACCATTCAGAGTGAAGCCACACAAGTGTATATTTTTCTGTTGTGACAGGGAGGTGTCACTCCGCGTTTTAAGATGTATCAAACACAGGCTATTTAAATAGGCCATAAACTGTCAGGGTTTGTGAAACGTGCATTACCTTACCGTTGCGTTCAAACAACACATAGGTACCTACTAGTTTATAGGTACAGTCAACCAATTAGAACCCTAGGCCACTGTGGGACTATGTCATAGTGACGCTATAAATCATATTGTAAGAAATCTGGTACTGCTTGTCATTTTGACATGGTTCTGGCCTAGAGTTCCAATTGGTTCACTTTACCCACATAACTAAACAATTTAATACCAATACTGATTATATTTCTAAACTGTCAACATTGAAAATATCTACAACCACGCAGCATGTGGCAGCACGTTGACAACCCTAATGTATAGATTTTTAACATTTGCAGGCTTGACAAGCTAAACGTTAAATGTAGGAGAGAGAACCGTATGTATTCTATTCCTACACATTACTTATTCTGTGGTTGTGAGCAGAAATTTGGTCACGTAATTTCTACTGTATTCGGTCTTTTACAAAACGGCTGTGTGGTTCAAGTAAACGCAAAATGAGTTTTCTGCCGAAACAGGTTTTTGTATGATAGCGTTAGCGAATGCAGCAGAAATTACGCGATCGAGATTCTGCCGCTCACAACGGAAAGTTTTTAGGTTCCTCTGGCTACACCCGCATAGTTACGCCATGCTTACTTAGAATAGGGTTTGCTTTCTTAAAATATGGTAAATAAGGGTAAAGTTTTAGTGCATTAGTATTCATTTTAATCACAAATACCATTTATTTAAAGGTATGAACAAAGCAACAGCATAATAAGTATAATAACCCTAACCTCTAGACACAAGGTCTTAGATCTGAAAATTGCCTTAAATTACTGTACTGGCAGACTATAAGACTTATTATAGTTAATGTGATGAATTTACGGCACACGCCATTTTAATTGCTTTCTCATCTCTTGTTAATTATGTATAAAAAATACATAAATTCCTGCTTAGTATATTTGTTTTTCAGCATGATAATTTTTTTCTCAATTAGATGTTTTGTTATTTAATGAGCAGAAACTTAGAATGAATTCGCAATAAATTATAATTTGATTAATTATAGTAATTTTGCACTACACGAAGGTTAGACTATAAATAAAAATACGTTTGCAACTGTCTTGATACTAAACAAACCTCTACAAATCTGTTGTTTAACACATTCACCACTAAGGATTTTTCATAGCGCTACGCCGTAGCCGATAACAGGCATTTCGTGCTTTGTAGCGAAAAGCTTTTTGGCGTGCTCTTGCAATTACATCTATCCCGCTCTCTTTTTCCCGAGCATGTGGACTCTTAATGGGAATTTTCTAAAGTAAACTGAAAGTGACAAAAGGATTACGACTCGAGTTTCGCTCAAGGTGCAAGTGAAAATCGTTCGTCTTGGTTATTAGGCTTATAAATTGGCTTGTTGTAACGTAAACCGCAGTCGTGGGTGCTTTCTCGGCTCACAAGGCTATTGCGGTTGTATTCTTGTTTTTATTGCCAGAAAAGTACATTCACAGTTGCTGGCTAAATACGTTCGGGCATATCGGAGTTCGGGAAATTTGTCAGGCGGATTCCCGGTGGACATACCTACTATGGAGATCCGACGGATTGCCCTAACGTATATGGCCGGTAAATACTGTATTCAATCACTTATAGAGTCCGTATATGCTAAGTTTCATATATTTTGATAGCACAGACTGAGAAAGTGTTAAAACGTCATAATATCATAAAAGTTAAATAACACTTTAGTTTAGAGTTTGACAGTTCATTTGCTTGGAAGAGAATAGATAACGTGGTTTGACTCTATTTATCATAGAACATAGACAAGGGCGAAACGATGAATGTAGGTACATTATATAAACTTACAACGGGTCTATCGCGAATTTAAGTTGAAGTATAAGTAATAATGTCTAAGTACAAAACGCGAAACTTTAAAACTTTAAAGTTTTATAATGAATGGTCATTTAACGAAATCATGATGCCTACATCACATACTTAACGCACTTAATGCACTCTCCAAAATCTTCAGATTAATAATCAAAAAAGTAATAGAAACAACTTGCCAGGAAGACTGATCTTTTAACATCATCATCAGCACGCCTACCACGTACATCGACAATTGGCTTTGACGGAAAACCTCTTTGTCACTCTAATGTGCAAGTGTGACAGAGATGGAGATAAAAATCCGCAATCGTTCGATTTTCGTGGTACTAGCCCTTATGTTCGGCACTAAAACTAAATGGGTAGATTTTCATTTTCACCCTAAAAATCGTGACGGAAAATCGTGTCACTCATCAACAACACTACCTACTACAAATTTGAAACCTATTTGAAGAAATTTGTTAGTAGGTATCCTTTGTAAACATTATAGGCAATGATATACAATTCAAAATAAAAGTTATCGATTTTATTGTTGGCATATATTACAATCATTATAAGCTACAAACAAAATACAAATGTACAAACGAGAAAAAAGTACTCTTTTCCCCCACGGACATCCTGTCACCAATTAATTACATGCTCACAACGAACTTACGACCGTTACAAAACACTGGGCGCAGACGCAACGGTTTCTAATTGAAATCTAGTTATTACTGTCATCGATGGTTGCGCAGTGGGCGTTGTGCGCAAGCGCAGACAACTGTTATGGTATAGGAAGAAAGCGAAAAGGGAAAGAATCGGTAACGGTACAGATATATTTATTATACTAGTATACAGAAGGCGCTACAAAAATCCATACATTATACAGAATGATTTGTTTCAAAACGAAAAAGACAGTAGGTTTGGATTGGATTTTTGTGTAAATAATTATTAAATCCTAATGACCTAACCAAATCGGGTTAAGCAATTTCCATGATATCTATGTTTTTACACTCTGTACAAACTCTTTACGCTCTGTTACTCTGATACGGCTCGATCGTGTGTGTACCATTATATTGAAACAAGTTCATATGTTTTTATTTTATTAGATTTTTTTTTCATATTTGAAGTGCAAGGCTACTTATAAGCTTTTTAAGCTCACCGCAAAAGCAACGGAATTTCGGCCGGAAATCTGACGCTTTTTTTCTAATCTAATGTAGAAATATAGTGTGGCATATCATTGGATAGGTATTTGTAAAAATACAAAAGTAGAATTTAATAAGAACTTTATTGGAAAATTATTTTGAACTTGATTGGTTGAATAGTTTTTGAAAAATTGTACAAAATAATTTCGGAATTAAGTTTGTAATTTAACTGTATATGCAAACACTTCCTTTATCTTGAGTACCTACTTAATTTATCATCCCGGACGTATCTTCCTTCTAATAAGAAAAAAATGATTCAAATTGATTCACGCGATCAAAAGTTACGACCCGAAAACCCAACATACATAACCCGTCTAGTTTGTGTAAATTAGTAACCCAATTGCCCGAGAGATGGCACTGTGTTTCCAGAGTAGATGGGGTCGGGACGGGTGTGATCGAAAGTATCATCGAATTGTTAATTATTATAAGCATATTAAGCCTGGTATCTATTAAAACACTTTTTAAGGTTGCCTATTGTGACGGACAGTAAACTGCGGAACCCTACACTGAGCATGGCCCGATATGCTCTTGTTTTCGGTATGAAAATCATAGATTTTGATATTGGAGACTGACTGCGCAAGTACCTAATATTATTTAAATTGTCAAACTTCTATGAAATTATGACGTTTACTTCATACTTTCACAGTCTGTGGCTCTGTGCTATCAAAATCGAGGCAAACTTAGCTTAATAGTCGGACTCTACACTCTACACATTTGTTGCAAAATAATTACTGATTTCCGTTCAAGTTTATTATGTAACTAACTAATTGCCAAGTATTAATTTACGCCGAACATCTGGTTGATTTGATTATGTTTTCGGAAGTAGGTAACTAATAAAATAAGTAATAAATGTATGCTCTTAAATCTTAGTTAAGTACTTACCAGGCACTTACAGCATTTTAAGACTTCAAGTGTATTAAACAAAAATCGCCTATAATATCTCAATAATAAGAGTTAAGCCTTAACTTCAAGCACTGTGAGATTAAAGTTGCTCAAAATTAAAATGTCATAAGTGCATTCAGATTTTAAATAGTGAAGTCGACGTACGCTACCTTTAATTTTAGAACGGCAGAACTAACGTCAAAACAGATTGCTTTCCAATTTTAGACTCTATCGCAACGTCGTATGGTTTAACAATGGTCAGTTTATTTAGTTGCTGTTAGTACCGGTCGGTCACGCACGCGTTAGTAATGAACATAATTGCAGAGTTATACGACTATTCGAGTGCTCCATTTATTAGGCTGTGTACATATTTTATCCACACTATTCCTTATCACTTCAATTAATACCTTCTCTCTCAGTCTACAAAGATCCATATTTGCTTGACATTTACAATTAACAAGGTATCGTTCTACTTGTGGTGCTCGTGTTGTCGTGAACATGCTAAAACGATACAAGTCACGAAATTTAGAGAGTATCTGCTGTAGTCAGGGCAAATAAACGAATACCTACCTAATGAAAACTTAGAAAAAAGTCCGTACTATCCATACCTACTAATATAATATAATAAATGCAAAAGTGTGTCAGTTTGTGACCTCTTCACGCTGAAACCGCTGAAAGGATTCGACTAAGATGAAAGTTGGTATAGGGATAGTTTGACTCCTGGAAAAGGACACACCTAGGCTAGGCTAAAAACAATCGTGCTGAATTTAATCGTTAGGTTCGTATTAGAAGCCAACCTACTTTACAAGGCTGATCAACATGAAACTGACATCGCTCACATTGTAATTTGCACTTTATTAAATCGCATGATTTGCACTTAGTATACCTTACCTATCCTATAATACTTACAATTCTACATGAAACCTAATTTTGTTTTTTTTTGTTTCAGCTCTGGGAAGCGACAAATCGGATCCAATGTCTTAGCTAGGTAAATACTTACTATACTTTTTATTATATATTTGCTGGTTTGCTGAGATATAAGATAATTCAAACACTTATTGAAGTCCCATTCAACGAAACATACTGTCAGCGCCATCTATCGCATAGTGCTTACTCTACCACGGGCGCTCACAGCTCACTTAACCTTGTAATTCCACAGTCTGTAATGTCGCTTAGTAGTTTGGCATACTGTCACTAGATGGCGCTACTAGTCCCATTTTTAGGCGAGAGTAGTGTAATAAATCTGTAGGTACATTAAAAATATTTGCAAAAAAAAATTGTTAGGAGCTCTTAGAATTGATAATAGAACACATTTTAATGATTTTTAGACTTTTGCTCTGTTTGCCTATCTGCCTGTTTATTTGTTCGAGCATCACGTGGAAACGGCTGAATGGATTTAGATGCAGCCTTCACTGGCACGTTAAGGGGATCTCCTGTCAGGTTATAGGCTAAAAAAATAATTTTACGCGGACGAAGTCACGGGCATCAGCTACTTTTAATATATATTTGTAATTAATCAATGTGTATTGTTTCAGCCAATTATACCGTTCGTCGTCGTTCAACTCTTCGGGCTGCGGCTCGGGAGGAGAGCCGGCGGATGACATGTACTCGGATGTGTCACTGGAGGAAGATGTCCAAGGGCTTAATTATAAGGTCAGTCACTAATTTACAGGTTAATACTGTTAATAGCCCGCACGACTTTGGGCTATTTAGGTGCCCGACGTAATGATGCCATGCCAACCAACGAATCCTGTTCTCCATACAATAGGTACCGTTCAGTAGCAGAATAATGGAATCCCTTTCATACGAACTTCTATATAGGGGGAGATAACTTTACCTCTACATCTGACATCACATCACTCACATCTACATCTACATCTGATTCTCGGTAGGTAGGTAGGTGGGTACAGACATTAGACTCCTAAACTTTATTAGATTTTAGGTCTAGGCTAGGCAATTTTCTTCAATAAATAGAGATGCTATAAAACTCCTCAGAATTCAAGATTTTTTTAAATGAATTACTTAACTAACTCAACTGATATTATGTCAAAAGTTAGAATGGGAAATTCTCTAATACCTAATACTATTACTCTTCTTCGTGAATCATCAACGGACGAATGATATTGACATTCTTTAGTCATCTCTTAACGTTAAAGCGTTAAACATTATTCCGAGAATCCAACGCAAACTTATAAGAAAATTATTACATTGATTACCTACGATGCGTAGTTGTTTGCATCCAGAACTCGTAAGCGTATGTTTCATTGTTTATCTTTATTATTAGTCAATTATTTATCCACTTCTTTTACAAGTGTTTTATAGACTGTCGCTAGTTTATGGTGTCAATGGACATTAATCAATCGGATATCAATCGATTCATTTAAATAGAAATACTAGTAGGTATACTTCCCGCTCGATATACGCGTTTTCCGCAAAACATTATTCTATAAATAATTTAAAATCACCATGACTTCACGCGGCACTTGGCCAATATTACTTTTATCTTATTCATACAAGAAGACCAGCTCAGTGCTACGCGATATATTGCTCATGCGTTCCGAAATAAGTATGAGTGTACCGAGGCAAAACAATTTCTGAAATAATTGATCACACGTTCTGACTGTACCATCCAAAATTAAAATAGATCTTAACAGGCCTGATGGGTAAATGTATGTGCGGCTTGGATTATTTTTGCTGTACGTCCAAGCGACGTATTCGAAGTCAACAAGTGAGTAGCATGCAAATATGAGTGTTACTTACATTTTGGCAAGTCTTGGAGTTGGGTTGCCGAGCGGCCTTTATTCTTTCTGAGCTATATCAGCTATGGCAAAAGCCAAGAGACGCTGTCCGTCTATTATGCTAAGTTTCATACATTTTGATGGCACATACAGTGACTACAGGTCCCTGACAGTGACAGTAGACATTTTCTCGGAGGAGATTACGTGGATTGACTCCAGTTTTTTTTCAAAACGATTCGCTTTAAGTAAAAGAAGTTAGAAATATTGGTTGTCAGTTTGTGTTCTTTCACACTCTCGAACATGCAGCTTATAGCCGGCCATATACGTGTGGCAATCCGTCGGATCTCCATAGTGGGTATATCCGCCGGCCATCCGCCAGACAAATTTTCCTACATTGATTGGTAGATCCAGCGGATATCCCCGAACGTATATGGCCAGCTAGTAGGATAATTACGTAGGTACTCATTTTATAATATCATCGGGTATTATATCTTGGGTGTTTAGGAAAAAAATGATTAATCTTACATTACTTACATTTGTACAACAAATGTTTCTACAGTAGGTAGTTCTCTGTACTTAGATACACGCTTCTCGTAAAGTATCGGTCTCAATGTCAAGCAGAAACTAGATCTAGCGAGAAGCCAACAAGGCTGTAACCTGATAATTTTCATGTGTTTCTTATCATCGGAACAAGGTCGTGGCATTCAACCAAGTGCACATAAAAATAGCTATTTATAAACGTCGGAATATAAGTTTTATCACCAGACAATGCATGGCTTGGCAGCTTGGCTTACCTACCACCATCATAAACTCAAGTCCCCCAGCATTATGTCCAACAGCCTATGTGGTTTTTAAAGTAACATGGCCAACTGGTCATAGTCATAATATACATATAATGGGCAACGGGTGATGTAAAATAAATGAGGGCTTACCTAATGAGTTCCCGATATTTCGGTCTTTAAAAGAATCATTTTTCGAACATTGTAATGATCGGAGGTTGCAAGGACCATCTTCGCCATATCTTCGCAGAATAGGTTACTGACGTGTAGCTGTATACAAATTTACATATAGGTAGGTACACCTACACCTACCCTATACAATATACATAGATATTTATATGTAGACAATTAGGTGCTACTTAGATTAGATTAGACCAGTATAATTAATGATATAGTAAACATGCTTACGCTATATATTGTTTGGCTTATCTAGCCTAGTCGGTAGCGGCCAAGCCTACGAAGTAGGAGGTCCCGGGTTAGAATTCTGGTAAGGGCATTTATTTGTGTGTTGATCACGGATATATTTATCCTGAGTTATTATGGACGTTCCCTATGTACATATATATGTATCTATATAGGTATGTTTATCGTGGCCTAGTAACCATAATTCAACCTACTGGGATTTATTTTGAGTTATTTATTTACTTAGGTACTTAAACGGTCTGACCAATTTAAAGGACAATTAAAACATCAAAGATTAAACTCTATTTAATAACTGTAACATCTAACATCAATATTTGTGTCCAGTGACCCTGTGAACGGTACAAACAATAGGATCGTGCCGCGTCATTTATTCCTCGTCCTCAGCGGAAACGCCTCGCAAGTCGCACTCGCGTCCGGTACCGGCCCTACACTACTCCAATCCCTTACCTACCAGCTTGTAGTAAACCATCATTGAGGGGGCTCCGACAACTGATCAGTTCTGAACCTTACTCCAATGCTAATAAGGTCTAGAATAGTCAAATGCGATGTCCAATCGTAGGCGATAGATATGACAGCACAGCACAGCCCAGCCCATATGATAACTATACTTGCAGTTCTCAAACGACACATGTCCAATACTTTCCTTATGGACTTGCGACTTTTTGAGAATATCAGGGAACATGGAAGTTGGACATTTCTAATAGACTGCATGTTTGAAGTTTAACTATATGATAATGCGGCTCTTTTGAAATAGTCGTGCATCTGTATTCAATTAGGCAATTATAAACGTGACTGTTTTATGATTGAGTGATACTGTACACCGGCTACTCTATACAAAGTGAGTAGGTACTTGAGTGACTAAGTAGTGCGAATTCTGCGAATACTGCGAATATATCGTCTTAACCGGTAATTTTGTCAACCTATTCTATTGTTATGAAGAGAACTGTCAGTTTTTATTGTCAATAAGTATTCCACAATAAGTATAAGTACACAATTAAGTCCACTATTTCAGTAAGTATATAAGTACGTACATAGCCTACATAGGTACACATTACCACAGCATCGTCAGCATGCTACATTTACCTACCACGTCAATGGAGATTCGATCAAAGTCGCAATTAAAGGAGTTCAAAATACAATTGTACTTAACTTCACTTTGATAGTTCAACCCTTGGAACTACAAACACAATTATCAATAATTTTGTATTACAATACAAATACCGAACGCGGTCACTCCTGATTCCTGATTAGACCCAACTTCCGTGCCAATTTACATCCATTCATGCCAATAAGCCAGTGTAATACCAAGTCAGCTGGACACAGCAGTAGGCGGACACTCTTTACTATTGTTATTTGATAAACATACAATAGTAGTTTATGGAACAGTGATATAATAAGGGTTCTTAAAACTTGAGGGTCGCCGTTACAAAACGAGGCGAAGCCGAGTTTTGTAATAATAGACCCGAGTGTTTTAAGAACCAATTATGAGCTGTTGCATACCCTAGTTTTTCTACGACAGCTAAAATAGCGTAAAAAGCAAAATCTAGAAACGTGGCAGAATAGGGAAGATGTTGTGCCCACTACAGAAATTAAAAAAAAAACAGCAACAGTGGTAATATATTGTATGAAAATCCATGGGAGCAGTGTTCTTATGGAATACCATAGACAACGTTATAATGTAGACTTTTTGAATATCGCTGTCAGTCATCTAATTGACAGATAGAAGTGCTGGAGTAGAAAAATGCAACTAATGCAACTGATCTAATGATCTCCCATGAACTACCTCAGCTACTGAATAAGCATACACTCTAGTCGTCTCGCTCGCACTCGATGTTCCTTAATGATGCGTGTCGCAGCGTTCTCGCTTTGTTTTCATTGCCCTACCGGCACGTTCTTTTTGACCCGCAATAGACGGAGCATAACTAGCATAAGACATATCTCGGTCACCCACCACACATGGGGTCGCCCGTACTAATTTAGTTTAGAAACCCGACCGCTTATCTCAGTCGTGTTCACTTTATGACATACTACTTAGTCTTTTAAATTAAAAATATTAAAGAAAATAGTTTTAGGGGTAAACCTGGGATGTAATATTGTAAATTGGTGTAGGATATTCAGTTTAATTAGCTGCTAGATTCATATAAATTTCCAAGTAAAATTAAGGACTTATGTGGTGACCTCACGCTCTAGCGATTCTCAATATTATGGACATTCTCGTAGAATGCTCATTCATTTGTGTGTATACATACCTTCATTTTATATCAATTTCCATTAATTCACGCCAGTAACAGTTAGTTTAACACCGCACAGGTCATTATCATAGGCGGACACACCCACACCTATTGTTATCAACGCAAATTCCAATAACGATCTAATACCGCTACTGCAGGAATGCACCTCTTGCAAGTACAAACTGCACAGTTTAATTTGCTGACATACCTACATTTGGTTTTATTCCGATTGGGTTCTTGGCCGTTTCTCTATCATCAGGTTTTTATCTAGCCATTGAGAGTGTCCCACTGCTAGGCAAATACCTCTCTCTGGATCTCCATAATTCCCTATGTTGTGTTTGATCAGGCCAGTTCAAGTGTTCAAGTCGTCTCGCCATCTTCGGCTGGGCCTGCCTCGTCCACCGTCGTCATCATCATTTCACTGTGATACCTTAATAACCGGATAGCCCCTTAATATGATTAGCGATTTTGAAAGCATTCAAACCTGATTAAGTGATTAGTTAGTGTACTATATTATCGTACTAGATCCTGGTGTCTGTCAACTGTTTATTTATTTATTTAAACTTTAATGCACAAGACAGAAAACTGTACATATGGCGGACTTAATGCCAAATGTCATTCTCTACCAGTCAACCATAGGGCTAAACAGAGACCTTAACTAAAGCAGCTTTAAGTTGGTGCAGGAAATAATTATTTTAAGGGAACAATCAACTGTAACAATGAATTCTAGTAACAAGGCTATAGCTACACATACAATTAAATATATTACATATATAATAATCAAATAAACTAATACATACTATTAATATATCTAGCCGCTAGCGGTTTATCAGTGTATAGTGCTTTGGATGGGCATTGCCTTGCCACCTTGAATCTAAAGATCCAGTGTGCGATTCGACGTACCAGTACTAAATAGCACAATGCATGTGAATTTCCGTGGATTTGTCATTTTCGCGTTTGTCAAACGTAGAGGATATTATTTGGTTATCCCCTCAAATTAGGAATTCGAATAAACGATGACTCTCGTTAGACTGGGACGGGCTATCCTGCTGACGGTCGAATGTCAAAATTTGCCAATTTAAATTTAACTATGTCAATCTGACATATTATTATAGTCAAAATTGTATTGGGTATATGTATCTACTATGCATAGGACACGAGAATTCTATAGAAAATGATAAGGGCCCCTGTTTTTGCTGGTTCTAGGAGGAATTCTCTGTAAGTTAATGCAACAATAGCGCAATGCTTGCATAGATAATGCACAATGCCGGAGAAACTGCGTGCCAATCGCATCGACAGCAGGAAGGGAATATCTGCACTTGCACAGAATCGGCGATTCTGGGGACAATAGAGAAAGTTAACTAACCAGTGTTAAGTGCAGCGTTGTATAAGCTAGTATTGTAGCATAGGTTCTTGTATAATGGACAGAAAATACTAGGAGGCCGATTAATCAGCGACTATAATGTAACCTTTAACCTCTAATACCTTCCAAAATAAACATTTCCAGATTAAGACAGATACTTTGATAGGACTTTTCTAAACATCATACTTAGTAACTTAGTTTATGGGCGTTTTAGATTTTAGTTCAAATTATTCGTTATTGTGTCTTAAAGTTGAGGACCAAAAGCAAATTGATACGCAGCAGTTACAAGCTAGAAGTCCTTCTAAGGTATTAATATTAAAGAAACTCGAAATATACAATAACATTACGAGAAAAACATGAAACCTTAGTGGCAAAGTTAATGAAGATAATAATTATAATTCTTATTTCGAAGTTCTAGATTTCTTCAGTATTCGGAATAGTAAAATTTGCCTGTCTATCAACAACAATACATTGTTGTCTACTCGATCGGTTGCCAACGTAGCTTCCGACGCTCTAAGACCACCCTGGCCTTGGTCGGTAGTCCATCCAATTTAGTGGCCATTGTGACCAACTGTCTCTGCTACTCGATTGGCAACACCCACTCGAAAGCCTTGCCGCCCTGTAGATACTGCCCTTTCAGGATTCGCCCGTCTAATCACTTCATTAACAAGTGAAATAAATGCATGCTACTAATTTGATACTCCGACTGGGTGATCATTTGAACAATGGTATCTCGCGTGCAGTGGGTGTCGCGTGGGCTATGTGTGCCAAGGATCCCCGGGAGCACGTCACAAATTAGTGAATAACGTTATTACCACTTGTGAAGCCGATTTCCTTTGCGTCGATGGTTTAATGATGATGTTGAATGGATGTGCTTGCAGCTTATGTAAGTACCTATGTATGTTGTAGGTGCGTCGTAATCGTAAATGTTAGTTGATTTTACCGCCTGGAATCTGGAGGTTGTCTGGCGTTACTTAATCGAGACTGTGGCATTTAGTACCCGACTTTTATTGGAAATGTTTTAAATAAATGGCATAATTGGGGCGTTCATAAAACTCATAAAATTAGGAAAGGTACTTACTTCTTACTTCCGAAAAAAAAAGTTTTATTTTGGATACTTATTTGCCACAGTATCACTAAAACAATGGTTCAATTTTAGGAAAAAATGTATGTTGGATAAAAAGGAGTCATTAACAGTTCCCGCATAACAAAGTTAGCTTTTATCGACTGATATAGGTACATATTTACAGTTCCCAAACTGTATCTACTTATATGTATATTTCCTGTTCCATTACCATTACGCAACCATATTAAAACTGTCCAGAAGCAGATTGCCGAAATTGATCAGTGATAACTGATAAGCGACTATCTAACTATACATTACAAATCACACAATGATGGATGACCTAAATAGTCATCGTTGCGTAAACCACGGGTTAGATGTCTGTCTTAATCACGGTTATCTTTTATCATCGGTATAGGTGTTATAAAAACGTCAACAAAGTTATCTAACGTGTTATTACAGTGCAAAAATAGATTGCATAGATCGCATGTAGGGCTACCAACTGTTAAAGAGCTGAGAGTATGCCCGTTTGATAACAAAGTTCCACACAGTTGACACATATTTTTGGTAGGTATCTACTTTATGATTATGGACCTAAAGTAATTTCGTGTTGTAGAATATACCCATATTCTATATTCCATCAGATTTTTTGTGTAGTTTTAGGGACTTACCCCCTTATTCTTAAAAAAGTTAACAAACGCTGTAGCTAAATTATGTTTTCCCCTCACTAGCTCGGAAAGCGCTGTTTTGTCCTTTAAAACTAGCGTGGAAAAACGCATTTTATCCACATGTGGGGCAAAGTAATCTCATTCCTATCACTTACCAACAGTCCAGTATAAATGAGTCCTATATGCCCATAGTAAATATGCGCAATCGGAGGTCACACCTTAAATTGGTCATGTGATCATGTCTTATCCCGCACTTGGTAAGCTGTTGGCAATATCTAAGTACCAGGAGCGTACCTACTCTATGACAAATTTTGAAATTGATTTTTGATGGTTTCTTCAAGATAACTTACTTGTGGATAAGATTTATAATCGTATTTAGTCTGTATTTTCCTCGCAATAGTGAGGGGAAAAATGTTGTATTACACTCGGCGGCAAAGTTTGTTCAACTCTCGTGCCTTGAGACCCTCGTAAAGCTCACGATTCCAGTTATTGAACCACTCGCTACGCTCGTGGCTCAATTTTGGAATCTTTCGCTTGCTCGGGTCTCAATATAAGCCCGAGAGTTAAACAACAACTTTGCCCCCTTGTATAATAAATAACTATTTCTCCCTTTCATTAAAGGCAAATGTCAAATTGACAGTTAAGGGCAAACAATAATTTAGCTAACTGTGTTTGATGTGCGGTTATGAATAACGCCACTAGAGGCTGGCTCTGGCTGCCCATGCGGGGCTGACCTGAGAGGCCAAGCAGGGGGAAATTATTCCAGCTGCCTTTGCAAGACGTTACTATAGTTTGGCCAATATTCTAATTCGTGTACAACCAGAGAGCTAGCTGTCTGCTAGTACCACCACCCTGATAAGTGATAAGAGGGACGGATAAAGTTTATTTTTTCTACTATTACTTACTGACAATCTGGTCAGCCAGACTATTTAGAATAAGTAGTCCTGAATTTTTTTGACATCGGGTGACCCTAGTCGCGTGAAACGGAAAGTGCGCGACGCGTGCGAACTCAAAGATATTGTGTGCAGATGAATCCCACATACAAGATACACTGCAATATTTAAACTGCCTGATTACCTTGGTTTTACTATTATAGCTCTTACTACATTGCAATAGCGACGGTACTAGCGAATACAGATTTGATATCGATTACTTTATGCATTTTTAGTTTCCGTATAACATCATTCAAAGTTTTTCGCGAGGCTGTTTATGCTGTCATTTTCTTTTCCATTGTTTAAAATACCTAATTAGGTCTCTTTTATTACTCACGCGAATCTAGTTTATCTCTAATGATTTATCTTGTTTATCTGTTCCAATATGAACGTCGAAAGTTTAATGATTTGTTTGACGCCATTAGCGTTTTACCTATAACCAAAAATAAAATTGGCACAATGGCTAAAAATCACGGAAGTTAGGGCAATGGCATCTATTGGGGGCAAAAACTAGGAAAACACGACGCCAATAAGGCACTGGCTAAAACGACGATAGAGACAACAATCATATTGTTTAGAGAACTAATCCGTATAAAGAAAATTTCGATATCTAGTTACCTATTCAAAGTTTCTGTGAAAGATCGTACGTACCTACTATCAGGTTCAAAAATGCATGGACAAATTATAAATGAACTCATTCATAAATTGTGTATTCAGTTTTGTAGATACCTGATAATACTTACCTACTCGATGCGTTCCTCTTTCAATCTTGCCGTGTTATCTTACCTAACAAATTGGTTAAGTAAGGTAATCTATGGCAAGTATAAAAATATACTTATTATGTAAAAATATCTAACAATATAGTTACATTTGCCATAGCCATAGGTGAAGTAGGTAACAAATGTATGTTTTTTCGTTTATCTAATAATCAGAGTTTATCGCGCTTGAGATTTAGAGAGATTGTGTTAATCTCAGTTTGAAATTAATAACTCTAACATTAATTTAGATTTCATTAGAAATATGGTGCTAATAGCACGCTATCTTGCCACTGTAAATGTCTCCATTTACGATCAATGCTCGATTTAAAACTTTAACGAGACACTACTTAACCGTTTTTAGGGCGCAAAGATCCCCGCGTTGCTGCTATATCGGGAGATCTAGACCAGATAGATTTAATTATAAGTATAACGAATACTATAATTAAGACGTGGGATGACACCGCGGGAAACCGAAGCACCGTAAAAAGACTTAGATGGTCTAGATAAAAGTACAACGCTCTATGGATCAGGAGATACTCGGGTCGGCGGCGCCTTAATTAGGGGTATTGTGTTTACAAATTAACTAATCCATTTCTCTATAATACACTAGGATTTATTTTAGTCTTATTCCCCAACTTTTGGTCTGTGTCACTTAGTTTCATTTTGCTTTTTTCGATTTATCATCTAAACAGAAAATGTAGTGTCCGCTTTTTTCGCTGGAAGGTTTTCTACAGCCTAAGCCTAGCTTAATCGTATATGATGGTTTCATGGTGAGATTTTGTTTGGTTTTAGATTGTGCTGACATTATTATCAATCACCGTGCTTAAGTATTGATACGAATAATGAAGATAAGGATTTGTTTTTTAACACAAAAGTTAGATAAGATTAAGAATAAAAAGAGGCATCTCAAAGTATACCTACTATAAGAGTTTTAAAAAGAAATTGTGTTTCAATAAATACAAGTCGTAATCTGGAGCAGCAACCCAAGAACGGTTATGCTGAGATAACAATTTGTTTTATTTAAATAGAATTGTGCCTATATTCATTTTTTTATACTACGACGGTGACAAACAAGCAAACGGCCCGCCTGAAGGTAAGCGGTCACCGTATCCTATGAACGTTTATTATTATTTATGAGTGACAAAATGTAGAAGTCAAGCACACTAACGAATTAACGGTGGTGCTTGAAAAGTTTAACTTCTTAAATTTTTGCCCAATAAATTCTGACCAGCCAGCACTGTCAGTAGAAAACCGCCCGAAATTCAAATTTTCTACGGGTGGTCAGCCCTTTCAGATGTACCTAGTGCCTAATGCTTGCCCCTGTACTTTCACGGATACACCCGAACTTGTCATGCTATTTCAGTCAGCATCAGTACTAAAAGTACCGAGATCGATTGAAGTAGCACGACAAATACGAGCGTTTCCGAAAAAATACTAGAGTACCTATATCATTATGCACTACATCTGTACTTACCCATACAAATTTTGAATTTTGCGCGGTTTTCTACTGACAGAGCTGGCTGGACTGAGTATAGTTTTTCAAGTCTTACTAATACAATGTAAGAGTGATGCTTACTAACACACCGTGAACAGTATGCGAATGATTACCTTGACCCTGGAAGATGTCTTCACTGCTTGAATGCGGACTTATGTGGGCCGCTTATCATCATGTCATCATCACTGTGCCCACGGCGCATAAACCAGAACGGCTTTAATACTAACAACTTAACTGACTATCGTACCTATACCTTTAGCCTTTGCAATAGGGATCACTAATGGTCTGTTAACAGTGTTAGCGATGGCCACATACCCGCAAAAACATTGGTAATGAAATCTAAACCTTATCATGATTAGAACTAGGTGCATTAGTCGTTTTGCATATCTGCATGACGTCTCTCTCACTCAACGGAATCAATTCTCAATTTGAAACTGCAATCGTTGTGTAAGATGTAAAAAATGTAACACAAACATGTTACAACTTGCGTTGGTGTATATAAAGCTCATATTTGAAAAATATTTCCCTAGAAAAGCTGTGACTGAATTATGACTTTTTTCGCCAGTCCTTTTCTTTCGGTAGTGCATTTTTCCGATCTGCCCCTTTGACCTAACAACATTGTTTGTATAAGGGCTTAAATTACCTATAGTAAAAGACAAAGTGATCTTACATTTTCTACCCTAGCTCAAAAAAGGGGTTGTTTGTTTTGTTGTCGGTCGGTCGGTGAATTTACGTGATTGTTTCTTAGAAGGTGTTTACTCACTAGATGGAGTTACATATTATCAGAACGTTTTATATTAACGACCTACGTATATAAATTTTCGAGTTGTCTCACATGTTTCCAGTGAATATTGTGAGTCATTCATGTCAATATACACCCCACATGGTTATCACCAGATGCTACACCTAATTACTATGTAATGTAATGTGGGAAGGCTAATCGAAGCTGGTTAAGGCAACTATTTGTGATTCAAGGCAAACTCTAGATATCAGCATTTGTAGCTCTCTAAATTTCGAAATTCGATTTTCTTACTTTATGTGGAGATAGGTGCATTTTCAATAACTGTTCCATACAAAGTTACTTTATTTTTTTCGAAACTCGATTTTTTTCACTTGCATCGTACTCAGGGCCTTTGACCTTATCACTTTATTAGCTGTTAAAGTATCGTTCGGTACTTTTGTTACATCCTGTATATAACTGTGACTAATTAGACAGTTTTACAATTATTAGCACTTTGCTATACTATAGCGTCATCCTCCAAAGTTCTGTGTGCAGTTTATAGCAACACACAAAATTCCTCACACCTTGATATTACCTTGTATAAAGTGTTTTATACAAGGTAATATCAGGTTAATAGTCACTTAGATTATATTAAACACTCAATATATATTATAGATCACGATAGTTATAAACGTAATCCATAGCATTGAATGCTCGTTACTGGACAAACCTGGTCCAATCCATCGCTCTCCCTTCGTAATCGTATGGCCTATAGTATAGTATGGTCTTCTTTTTCTTTTAGTTGCTTTTTGTTCTCACACCCAATTCTTCAACACCTTTATAATCGCCTTAATAAATAAAGCCTATCATTGCAATAGATATTTGCGGAGCATTTGTGGCCCAGCAGTAAAAGCGTGCGACTTTTAAAATCCGAAGATCGCGGGTTCAAATCCCAGCTCGTACTGATAATTTCTAGTGCAAAATATCATTTGATAATTATTTACCAATCGATTTTCGGTGAAGGAAAACCATCGTGCGGCCCGGACTGATCCCAATAAGGCCTAGTTTAACCTCTGACTTGGAAGGTCAGAATGGTCAGATGGCAGTCGCTTTCGTTAACACTAGAAGATTTCAATAGATATTTGCAACTATATGAAGCAGCACCTAATGACCTAACATCACGATAGTGTTGGACATAACCCATTGAATCCTCGTTACTGGACACGCCCAAACCCAACTCAGTCCCATTATCCTCCCCCCGTATGACTAATCTCTTAATAAACGACAGCGACTACTGTGAGGGGACTACTAAACAGTGCGCGTACCACGAGTTTGAAACAGCAGAAATCTATTCTCGTTAGCATCTACGCCAACTCACTGTAAGTGCATCTTGCTCGCACTTGCTGGTGGGAGCGAAATGCAACTGTAGATAACGAGACGTTAACGAAACATCGTTTACTACAGAAGGTCCGTAACCACACACTCACTAGGTTATTGCACGAGCGTGGGTAAGTTTTTAAGCGCCAGAGTAATGTAACCCCGTACATTGTTGCCATACATATATACAATGAATTGTAGAATTCTTGATTATACAAACATCAGAATTTCTGTCATGCCATCGCTCACAACTCTTCTCAAGTCAAACCTTTAACTGATCATGCCATTTTGGCGGCCTATAAAGCGGAAGATAATTGGTACTATTATATATCTATGGATCTGGGGGTTGAATAATTCGTTTACTACGCTATGGCGTAATTTTTTATTACTTACTTTTTTCTTTATCACCAGGAAAACGGAAAAGTGTCCACTTTTCGCCGTTTAGGTGATAAAGCAATAAGTAAATCGAAATTATATGTAATAGACCAAAAGCTGCGGAAACCATGGATTATGGAGAAATAAAAAGGTTTACAAGTTTATACGAGAAAAAATTAGGGCGCCACAGGACGGTTCTGCGCCCTCTTATTTTGGTTTCTATGAGCATTGACTTGCCCGTGCCTGGCGGCGATTTGAAGTCCAAAGAAACAAAGCATTGCGTGTCCAAGTTTGATAAAACCCAAGTAGGACGCTATCAATAATTTATACGTAGGGTGATTCATTCATACTGCCCTATTTCCTTCGGACTTTTAAATAGGTACCGTGCTTTTTGTATGTCTGCTCTGCTACTCCATTATTTTTGTATAATTCCTCAAAGCCTTAAGTAGTATCATTTCGACGGATCATCAGTTTTTATGTTTGTCAAAAAAAAATTGTATTTACCTACAGGAATTTCGAAGAATTTGGTTTGCTGGTTGGTTGGCTCATACAAATTTATGCAGATTATTATTACCATATTATATATTACCATCCATAAGACCGCGACTGATTCAAAGACAGGCGAAGCCTATAAACGTAAGATCAAAGCAGCACACAAAGATACAGAAAGATACTGTTTTATTAGATAATAATGATGTTGATTGATGTTGCTTGATTAGCCTAGCCTGTTATATTTATTGCAACATGTTATATTTATATCATAAATAAAATAACACAGGTTATATAGGTACCTACTTAAACAATTTTCACCTAAATTGTATTCAACTTTCTCAAACATTTGAATGCCTACAGAATATGTAACATAACAGTAACACTCCTTTTAAGTAAACCTGTCAAAGTCTAGACTTGCTTTAACACTTAAATAAAACCGGCCAAGAGCATGTCGGGCCACGCTCAGTGTAGGGTTCCGAAGTTAACCGTCCGTCACAATTAGCTAACCTAGAAGGGATTTAGTAGGCAGGTACCATGACCATAACTAGCCAAAAGGAAGTATCTTCTACTAGTTACTAGTCTTTTACTAAGAAAATAAGACTTTTAGTAAAAAAAAAATGGCTTCATTGACCATGTTCGAAATCATTTTCCTTGAAAGTCTTTATAAAGCTCTACTTTCATGATAATTTCATAATTTTGGACTTGCGATTCAAAAGTTAGAGGGGGGGTACGCCCAAAATATTTTTTTTCTATTGTGTAAGTATATTCGTCATTAAGGGTCTGCGTGATGTTTCGCTCTAGGTACACTTATATTGGATATATATGTATTTGTATATGTAGGTATATTTATATTTGTATATGTGTAAGTATATACATTATATTATTAATTAGGTTTGACATGTCTTAGGTTATCATCTCTTTTTTCTACTATCCTGCACCAAACTAACAGTTTCGGTTTAGCCCGATGGTTGACTGGTAGAGAATGCCTAAAGGCGTTAAGTCCGCCATTTGTACTTTAATATAATTGTGCAATAAAGTTTAAATAAATAAATATATTCATACCAAATGACAGCTTTCTACTACTAACGATCACTGAGCTAAGACGCAGACGGACGGACGGACAGACAGACGTAAAGGGTTCCTAGTTGACTACGGAACCCTAAAAACACATTTGTATATGAATTACGCGTCGCAAAACATACTAATTATTCTTTTTGTACGGATTCCGTAAATATAGAATGGCACTTGTTTGAGATTTAACGTTTTTCTACGGCTGTTGGTGTTGGCTCAAAAAACAGTATTAAAATGTATGAGATCGCATTGTTCGCGGTTCGCAATTGTTTGCATAGTGGATTGTATAACACTGTAACACCTATTTCGTTCTTACGACTATATGAAAGACTATTCAAGTATCAGAATTTGTCATATTGGTATTTTATTGAAATCGTATAGGTTTACGTTCGCACGCAAATATCATAACAATATCCTTCATGTTTTACCTACCCAGTTAAATTTAGTTGGATTAAATATTTATTTTTTCTAAGTGGAACCTAACTAAATGTAATATCTTATAATTTTGCATTATTTGTACCTACCGAGTGTGGCTTCAAATAGGAGCAAAATATTTAAATTATTATTCATTTGAATATCTTTAGTTACCGAATGGGCTTAATATTACCTATATGTTTGTTTATTATTAGCTGCGATTATGTAGAATACAACCTACTTATTATAAAAGTTTCTTCATATTTAATAAATAATCTGCTATTATGTAAATTCAAATAATAGTGGTCGATATCAAACGCGTTAATCTAAATGAATTAAAGGGTTGAGTGACTTGAGTGCAATACTTTTAATGAAAATGGTGTTTCCTACTGTAAAAAACTATAGGTAAATTAATAACTTCAATATGAACGCATCTTTAAAATTTATATGTACCTATACTCAAGCTCAAATCAAAATTATTTTTACATTTGTATTTTGTTACTACTTAATTTTAAAGCAAAAAATGTATACACCGTGCACCGTACGTAGACAACTTGGTTGTTTCTATTTCGGTATACCATTCAAGATAAGTAAGGTGAGCGTCTATTTACAAGAGGCCATATGGGCAGCGTCATTTACGTAATTAAGATGCAGACGTTATTTAAGAATGTCTAATGCGGAAGAAAAAAAACCTGATGTTTGATCACGAAGATTAGGTAAACTGTCGGTCGCCCTCGAAACGTTGGAGGTAAGTTTTCAAAGTTTTACGCGATCAAACCCCGTTTTAGTTACCTAAATTATAATGTGTGAAAATCGTGAAAGTTGAATTAAGTGGTCCGTAAAGTACCAATTTTTATAGAAAAATTTAATTGTATTCATTATGTAACATTAAATATATAATTTAGAAGCTTATTTTCTGATTAAAAAGTTTGAGTTATAGAGCTTAGACCTTAGGTATACTCTCGGTTGCCACAAATTTTAAATTTAATTTAATAGTTCAGTTACGAGTTCGAATTTAAACGTTCAATCTTAACTGTCTGATACTAAACTCACCCTTGATTTTATATATAAGTGTGCATTTTGTAGCGACACTTTAGAATGCATATATATAAAATCTACAAAGTGTCTGCAAGGTCGCCCCATCTGTCGACCAACGCAATAATTGTGGGCTCTCGCCCGTTAAATTACGAGATGCACCCAGCGCTGGGGGAGCTAAGGGTTATTGCCTCTGCATATCAGACATGCATTGGTGCATATGCGCGTACAGTACGAATAAAGTTTATTTGTATTTGTATGTTGTGTGGCGGCTGACTGATAGTGTCGTAGTCCCAGTGCCGCGGGAGGGGCGCGCTGCCGGTTAGTGCTGATCGCGATTCTCGACCCGACTCACGCGTTACGCTGCGTCTGAACTGTTCGAATCTCGAAATTCAAATTACGGATAACATTTGAATTGAGTTTTATTATTTAGACGCCCATAGACAATACGATGTCAACGCAACCGTTCAGAAATTTAAATCGACGGATTGTCTTACGCGACATAATGTTAATTTTACTTTATGATAACAATTAGGGTGTGCGGACATTGTTTTGAAGTAAACGGATACCGGTCAAGTGACTGTGTATGGGATTTTCTAAAGTCTGTTATGTGACCTATGTGACGGTGTGTTGCGTGTATGCAGTGCAAATTTAATAATAGTCATACATAACGTGGTCATTGGTCATCAATACCGCTTTAAGTCTAGTGTGCCATTAAGTTTAGCTTTAAAATTGAAACGTAACTTATGTTCATAGACAATAAGTGTGTGGGTAGATGGAAAACTAATTTGCACACACGATTTGGAGCGTAGTTCAGTGTTGATGTTTAAATCCAGTTTGTTTAACCGCTCTGGCGGCACGATGGAACCGGTGGAAGTGGAGGATAGCTTGGAGCTTGAATACGACATGTGGGATGGGCAGTTTGACTTCGTGGGACCCCAAGGGCCGCCACCGGAGTCGCGGAGTCGGATATTTTCCGACTCCAGTGTCACGGAGGACCTGTTCACTGGATCACCGCTGACGCCACATCTGACGAATGGATTGAATGGTGGAAAGAAGACTGCTGCACATCAGTGGTGCGACAATCTGTCTGATCAGGTCAGGCTTCATGATTTTCCTTAGTTGTACCAAAGTGTTTTCATGCCAGTTTCTTGTTAGTAGCTTTTATAGGTTTATTATCCAAAATTGGCGTTCTTGACCTAATCCACATAATTTATTGAGCTCTATAGTTACCATCTAGTACACTGATTATTAAATACGCGTCTTGTTTAGTGCTTAGCTGCGTGGTTGCGGTTCCTCGATGGAATTTTGCATTAAATCACATGTCCTTGGGATATTTACTTACTAAACAAGTGTTAGCCTATCCCACACAATGTCTTAAACATTTGTGTAATAGTTGATTGTTTGCTTGAACTCGTCGAATTCGAAGGTTGCTTCGGTCAAAATACCACTGCATGTAAGACAAGGCTTACACTAGATCACATACGCCCTGATGTAGGTAGATAGCTATCAGATAATGTTACCTAGAGTTGTTTGCAAGTTTGCGATTGTATTGTGATATTATATGTACCTGTCGGTTTTCTATGCTCGGTTTCAGCTACTAACAATGACCTATCGTCAACGTGATTGTAATTCTTATCTAGGTGAGTAGGTGTCTATCGACTGGGCGGTACCAGTACCAGACGTTCGTGAATTGCTCATTGAAGATCGGAATTTGTCCACAATGCTCTACATTACGAGTAATAATGGCAGCCGGTGCGTAACCGTCCGGCAACGGAACTCGACCAAATCAAGTGTTTTTTTATTCAGTCGATCGGGCGCGACGCGGACCTGCCCGTACCGTCGCCGGCGAATTCGTACACCACCAGTCACCACCAAATTAACTTGGTAGCTTTGGGTACTCTTACACCATGTTTATAAAGCCTATTATCCCCTGATGCATATATATGTTTAATGTGGTGGTTCTATTCACGGCTATCACGCGATCCTATAAATCCAGCTTTGTATCGTTATTTCATCGATCAAACTCCTTAACTTCATATTTACTAAGGTTATTTGTTATGATATTAACACTATCTGTATCTGTTTTGATATTTATCTGTATTGTCAATCTTTCGTTCCCATTTGTAATTGACTTGGCTTGTGTAATGTTAGCAAATTCTTTTAAAAATACTTATTAGCGAGTGCCATATAAATCTTCGTAACAACTTCATCAGATAAAACATTATCTTAAGCACGCTGTTTCTCACATTACGAGCGTTTGTTTCCGAGCTTGGATTAGCACGGTAACAATAGTATAATTTAATTTATTCTTAACAATTGTTGAGAAAGATACGCGGTTACTAGCTCTTACGTGTGCAGTGAAAGCTTCGTCGAATATTCTAGGAATTTACAATCTATGTGAATCTGATTTATTGGCTAACGATCCCTTTGGGGCTAAACGCCAGATTCCAATTAAAACCATCGAATCCCCTTTTTAGCCACCCTTACGGAGTAATTACTTTATGCCATGGGCGATAAGTAGTACAAGCTATAAATTGGGCGTCTAGAAGTAATGCTCGTTTTGGAGTTTTTAAATTCGCATTCCTTCTACGTCGGCCAATGTAGGTACAATTCTAGAAAGCTAGATGATGCGTGAGGGACGCATCAAAATAATTAAACTTATAACTAGTTATAAAGGTCTGCTGAATGGTATTCCATCTAAAATTGTTGAAGACACCGCACAGTGTGAGATATGGCCTTACTTGCGGACATCCTCTTTTTATGTTTGAAATTAGTGCACCTAAGGTCAACGAAGAGGGTTATGAAACACCTATGTCGATAACTTACTTTAAAACGGAGATATAATTTATTTTATGAAAGGTCATTGACCTCTCGGAAAAATGTTTTTGTCTATTAATTACAAACGATTCAAAATTATCCATATTAACCTAGTGTATATGATACGGTATTCAATAATATACTACGAGTTAAACCCACATGACTGTAATTGCGTAGGAATTGAAAAAAAATCGTAATTTGTATAATTAAATAAAATATATATAAAAAATTAACTATTTTACGGTCGCATTTGTTTCCGCTTGTAAAATTTGCTACATAGTTTTACCTTTAACCTGTAAAAATCCTGAATCTATATCTTGCGAGACTTTGGAGATATCCCATTTCTATGTTTTTTCTGGATTTCTATGGAAATAGGGTTGTCACAAAATGGAATTAAGACAGTAATATTTTTTTGTGTGAATTATTCTATCAATTTATAAGCAACGTGGAAAGTCAGTTTAAATGATCAGTCTTGGATAACTTGTTCGTCTGTAGTCAAAATTATTTTATCAGCTTCAGTGTAATCGCGTTATGTTCTGTGACTTTGATGAGATAAGGACACTCTTGGGTAAAGGCTTTTTTTCTTTTTGACGGGTTTGTTGTGTTAACAAAGACAAATACGGGTCTGAAGATTCTAAAGCTCGGTAATAAGTCCAACATTGTGGTTTTGCGATCAAATTTTTGGGTATGGTGTTGTCTATCATAACGCCAATACTTATTTCTCGATTCCCCTGCCTGTTCGGAAAGCATTCCTATAGGTATTTCGCTGGATTCTATAATTCGACCACCATGCATTAAAATTTTATGTAATGTTACCGACATATACATAGAACCAAGAATACTTCTGTAAATATTTGATAGCAACAGATTTACAAAATTCTTCAAATTTTTCACAATCAATCGACAGCCCACATGAAAGCGCTACCAAAATAGTATAAAGTTCGTCCACCAGCCATTCGTCCAAGTACGAGCAGGGCGCCTCGTAAGACTCTGCAAGGCACGGCCGAGCCGGTTAATTCAGGTCTACGGGTCGTCACGCCTAGTAGAGCGCTCTAAGTGTCGCGCTTGCACTACTCCGCCGTGGCTAACGACGTGGTGGAGTATGTCCACCGGAAGACTGGCTATACGCTGAGGGTGCAGCAGCTGCAGTCGCGCCACTACGTGCACTTCAGCTCGTTTGTGGTGGGCGTACCGCGGCAGCTGCAGGACACCATCGCGAGCGCAGACTTCTGGCCGAAGGGCGTCGTGTTTCAGCGGTTCCGGGGTAACTTGACGAATCCCACGCCACTGGTTCAGACGACGCAACGGAGCCACGCTATTGCGTCGCCTAGTACTAATTGATTTTTGTTTGTTATTGTCTCTCTTTTGTGTTTTATATATTTTTTCTGATTTTCACAGTGCATTGGTATTAAACTGTAAAGCTGTGTTAATTTTTTTAATAAAAAAATAATTGGAATTGGAATAAGGAATATGGGTAGAAATATTACTACATTCTAATTAGGTGTACCCGAGAGATGAAGACTTATTTTATAATGCATACGCTCGGAAAGTACATGATTTAGTGACTACCGCAAATAATTATAGGCGTAAAGGACATGCAGCGTGTATTATAATGCGTTATAAAATTTTGTATGACATACGTGTTGGAATGTAGTTTTTTTATACTTTCAACACATAAATAACTATCACACATAAATAATATGAAATCGTACCTAAGATATGAACCGTAATAAGAAGACATTATGATCGACTTAGGAAATAGTGACAACCCTATGTAACATTTTGAAAATTCATATCTCCGAAGTCTTGATGTTGTTGCGTTTGATTTTTTTTGTGGTAGTAGTTGTTACTGTAATAAACAAATTAACATTGAAAAAAAATGCGACCATGCCCAGATTAACGAGAAAAAAATATGTGATGAAAACATATAAAATTAAGTTTAGTGAGCAAACTGACCGTAATTATGCTAATTTATATAGATGAATGGGTACTTTTAGTGTATAGTTATGATATGATATCGTTCTTTTTTAGTAGAAGTAATAAGACTTTGAGTGAAGAAGTTTCTATGGTTTTCATAGAATTTTCTCGATTTCTCATATAACTCCGAAACTATTACAGATATCAACATGAGAGTTTTTAAATGTGTTTAATATTCGTATTATCCTTCTTTTAAACACATAAAAACAGGATGTCCGCAAATAAGGTCATATTTCACACTGTGCACCGCTGTGCTGCATAGACATACACAGGCTTACAAACATGGGATACAATAATTATTTGACAGATGTCAAATAGTATCAAAATTACGGTCGGTTCACTTTTCTGTTGCGTGCAGTGTGATTATCGATTTTACCTTATCACGCACTTCAGTCACAGCCAATAGTCATTGATGATATTTGCAATGACTAAAGTGAAGTCAATTTCATACTTATTTATCGACGCTACAAATTGTCGGCGTAGCTAAAGATCTGAGTGATTACGATTGATTTCCATCTTACTGTTGTAATATCTGTAAAGTTTGTTTAGGCTGTCTTGAATAACTTGACGCAATCCTTTCTGAAATTCAAAGTTAATACTATTCAATATTAATTCTATAAAATGAGCAAAATATTTTACAGTCGAATATTTATTAAGTCATGGTTTACGACCAATAAAACACGGATCTTGTCAATCATACATTTCACTTAAATTAATTTCGTTATGGCCGTTGTAATTAAAAGAAATACTTTATTTAAATGCAACAACAAAAACTTAGGTCAGTGTAGTTAGAATTGTCTTTTGTGTAAATGTCTGTATTAGCAAGACATCTAGCGAGCGACGAGATTTACTTGTAGATGGCATCTATAATCGAGAATTTAATTATGATAAGTCTTAAACATTGAGACAAGAAATATTAACCTACTCTAATAATGACCACCCGTTCAATATTTGCTCCTACTACGAACGACCTTGTTTACGCACCTTCAAAATAGGAATTTAGCAGTTCCACTGGAAATTGCATTAACGGACAAATTTAGCCTAAGAATTTTACAGGGGTACTTATATATCGCATTATTCTTGTATTCGAAGCGTGCCGGGGCCGAGTACGTCACTGCAGTAATTAGGTTACCGCAACGTTCTTCCTTCTCTCTTCCTCTATTAGTATTTATTTATTTGTTTTCCTGCTCTGTTTCATGTCCTTGGTATACTGTTTCAGTGCTGTAATATTTAAATATTGTTGTACCTGTAGATACTGTTCATTACCTATACGATAGTTCTATAATAAGACACGTATCTATTGCCATCTAGTTTTAGTACTTACTACTATAAAACAAATAGGGTAATTATAAATTTGCGGTTTACGAAAGTAAAAAAAGGTCTAAATGCTCGAGTTTCCTACTAAAGAAAACACTATATGTTCCTTTCTAAATTGGGGAGTTTCCTCTCTTCCTGGTGAATCCCACCACAATATTAGAACCAAAATCCTATGGACCACCACGTATTCCACAATTTATTTGACAAATTTTGCCACCTTACATCCAAATTAAACCTTAAATCATTCACCAAGGGTAAGGTAATTTTTGTTTACCTCTTATGTAATGTTTAGATTTTGTTACAGTAATGTAAAATTATCCGTCTGCTTTGCGATTTACTTTATGGATACCTCGTGCACCATTGTATTCAACCTGACAATTAAATAATTATCCACGGAACGGATTGATACTGACCGTTAGCACTTATAATGTGACAAGTAGTAAGCGTGACAAAACGTCACCCTTATTGTCAGGGGGATAAAGTTCAATATAAAATATAGGGGATACCGCAAACCGACCTAATAGCTCATGCTTATTCAAGTGAGACATATGGGAATTCTCTATGTTCGGCGACCCGTATGGGGCACATTGATTAACAAAAGATAACACTGAGGGCACATATGAAAATGAAGCGGAATGACTGTAAAGAACACTTTTTCATTTCGGAACATTGACGGTTGCATCCTAAAGAAGTCATTAGCCGGCCGTATACGTCCCGGCAATCCGTCGGGTCTGCAAAGCGGGTATAGCCGCCATTGGCAGATCCGGCGGTTAGGGATAGCCAAGGAAGGAACAGTAATTAGCCTTAATCGTCTTAAACTCACAATATAAATTATATTTTTGGCTTAAATTTTGAATTACATCATCAAGTAGTTGCATTGTTTTCGGTCACTGACACTCTTAACTCAACAACTGTTCTGACATAGTCTTACTTTAATAAATTCTGGCTAGTACCTTTAAAAAAATCCGGATACAAAAATTCTGATGTTCGACAAGATTGAAGATATAAATGTACATACTTATGTCAAATAAATTCTTCATAAATTTTATCAGTTGCTTTGCATACAAAGCTGATTTACAACTTCACACAAAATCCAACTTTAATAGTTTGTTAAGGAAAACGAATTAACTGACAGTTGTTTATTCTGTCCCACTATGTATACAATAATTTTTAAGAAAAAAAAACCGACTTCATTTGGTTCCCGGTAAAAGTGAAATTAAGAATTTGTTTGAGTTAGCCAGTTTACTTCACAAATATCCAATACACCGCACGTGTACGATTGAAAATTGAGGAGCTTTCTTAATGTCCTAGGGCTTCCATCATTACATTTGAAGTATAATCAAACGGAACTCCCTTGTAGACCTTTAAACAAACAAAATAACAATGTGTTAAATTGGATGACAGACTGTAAATTAACGAGCATATTCATTATGCCATCCCTGATTATCAACATCAGGTCCACTCCAGCAAAATGATGGCCACAGTAAGAAAATGCCTAAGCTAATTATGAACACCCTCTAATCACAATTGACCTGCCGTTCAAATTTGAAGAGTTCTCTGAATTCTTCTAGAACTCCATCATCAGAATATAAATCAAATCAAAAAGATGAATGTCACAACTAGGATAATAAGTAGAGCTAGGTTTATTAACCAGTTCCACTTTGCGATCCCTGGTCTTCATCATCAGATCAAGTTCATCAAAATTTTGGCTCCGCCAAAACACTGTTTTAGTTACTTAAGGAAACCCTCAAATCAGAATGCATGTGCCGTTAAAATTTGAGGAGTTCTCTCAATCCCTCATGAAGCCCATCATCAAAATAGAACTATAATCAAATAGGACTATCTTGAAGGTATTTCTTTACAAAGAAAAGATGAATGTCTCAAATCGGATGATAGAGCTGGAAATTAACAAGCAGTTCCACTTTGCCATCCCTGGTCTTCATCATCAGGTCCACTCCACCAAATTGATGATGTTCGTAAAGAAATGCTCGAGTGTCTTAAAAAACTACCCAAATCATAATGCATGTGCCTTTCAAATTTGAGGAGTTCCCTCAGTTCCTCATGGATCCCATCATCAGAAATTGATTTTGAAAAAAACGGAACAAATCTGGAACCATCTATTTTCAGAAAAAAAAATATTTTTTAAAATCGGACGATAGTCCTGGGAATTACCAAGCAGTTCCACTTTGACATCCCTGGTCTTCATCATCAGGTCCACTCCACCAAATTGATGATGTTCGTAAAGAAATGCTCGAGTGTCTTAAGAAACTACCCAAATCATCATGCATGTGCCTTTCAAATTTTAGGAGTTCCCTCAGTTCCTCATGGATCCCATCATCAGAAATTGATTTTGAAAAAAATGGGACAATCCTGAAACCATCTATATACAGACAAAAAAATATTTTTTAAAATCGGATCATAGTCCTGAGAATTACGAAGCAGTTCCACTTTGCCATCCCTGGTCTTCATCATCAGGTCCACTCCACCAAATTGATGATTTTCGTAAAGAAATGCTCGAGTTTCTTAAGAAATCACCCAAATCAGTATGCATGTGCCTTTCAAATTTGAGGAGTTCCCTCAGTTCCTCATGGATCCCATCATCAGAAATGGATTTTGAAAAAAATGGGACCAACCAGGAACCGTCTACTTTCAGAAAACAAAAAAAAAATTCAAATCGGTTCAGTAATGACGGAGTTATGAGTGAACATCCATTAAAAAAAAAAATAAAAAAAAAAATTCAGTCGAATTGAGAACCTCCTCCTTTTGAAATATTGAAGTCGGTTGAAAACTATCTACCTACCCAATTATTTCAACGGTCACTGTAAGTTTCATCTAGCAGACAAAAAGCTGAACCTTGGAAACTGAGAAAAGTTATATAGGTTTTTTTATTAACAGAAAACATTAAACTATAGGTACATTTTATCGATTATAAAATATTAATAAGAAGTCCGTGAACCCAAACACGTTTCTTTAATTACTTACGAGTATATGCCATCAAGTTAAATATGAATCTTAGTGACGTAAGTATGTATTTATTGAGCAAAAGCAAATAATCATAATAACAAATCCAAATCCGCAACGTATGCTTCTTCGAGTAGTTACATACATAAATCAGCAACAGGCATAGGTAGTCATTTCTTACAAAACAATTAAGTAATCGCCTAATCGGGCATTTTCGCGAGAAGAGATCCAAAACCGTTTTTTTCTAAATCAGGTAAATTTAATGTTTTTCCTACGAGCTCTTTCCACTCGTTCATCTAATAGATTTATTTCTTGAATATCTCAAAAACTGTAATAGTTAAGATACCTAAATTCTTAAATAAATGAACACGATATAACGTAAGTATAGAATTTCCTCTTAAAGCTAACGGAAATCAATAAAAATAGGGTGTACATATATCGTCAAAACAACTACCTAATAGAAAACATATTTTAAATTCATTGCAGCTCAATCAACAAGAACTACTTTATAGGTCAAATAAGATAACCTTAGTAATTGATAATTCTCCGTTTAGTCCGCTTGCCTTCGCCAACCTGTTAGCATTTGTGATCCCTATAGCAACGACATACGGTCTACCTATGGTCAGTTTAAGCTGTTGGTCTTTGTACGGTCATCAGATAAATCGGAACTGCCGAGGTACTCCCAAATATCTGAACATGCGCTCTACCGCTTTGACAATAAAGGCGTGTTCAGATATTTGTGATCACGACTGAACGTAGTCAGTGCATGTGCGAACAGCGACACAGTTTATTAATTATAAATAAACCTTATGTCTATATAATAAGGTTTAGAAATGGTACAGCATGTTACAGTATCACCACAACACCACGGTATATTCATGTAAACTTTGAAATAGACGTGTTCATTATCATTCACGTTTAACGAGTTTACAGAACTAACACACGCCTGACCTTTGACAGTTGAAGATTTAAATATGCATTATTTGAAAACAGTTTACTATATCCATGAATTATGGATTTTAGTACAATATAACTCCTGAGGGAGTTATGAGTTTAGTTTTAAAATATCGTACGTCATTTCACTTCAATCAGATTCAGACTAAGGAGGTTTTGCATCAGCTAAGGCTTATTTCAAATCTTCAAACTTGGCTATAAACCAAACTTACTGTGTATTAAACTTCAACGGAATATTTATCTGCATTTCTATTGCATCTTATTTTATTTATTATTTTAATATTTCACAGATTATTTCAATTATATCAAGATATTTAGTTTTTAATATCCGTACAATCTGGCAGCATGACTTAGCAAGTTCGAAAACTAAACGCAGTTCTTAGTAATTATCTGTGGAATGTAAAAAAAATTGTTTTTTACCTTACAAGTGTGATGAAAAGCACTGTATGCATCACGGTCGGTAAGAGGATTACAAACTCAAGTCACTAAAAGCTCTTGTTAGTAATCCTGTACTTACCTCCCTGGATGCACAATGTACTATTTCCAAAGTAAGTTTTTACTGAAAAAACAAAAGTGGATATGGCATCATTAAGTCTAAAACAAAACAAGACAGACAAGAGGACAAGACAGTCGAAAATTGCGCACTAGTTAAATAGATTCCTATCGTTAGCAATCATTGCCCACTTGACTACTCGTGACTTCCTAGAGAAACATTCTGGGCTGCGACTAGTCCTACAACTTTCCTGCATTGTAAACAGCGTTTACCTGGCTGATGGATTGTAAGCGACTGTCTGATAATGACGTTTCTAGTAAATAAATCTACTAGAGCTAGGGTTGCCATATGGACAACTGAAATGTCCTGATAGAAATCCTGACATGGCAATGCCACTAAAAATCCGGGCATTTCTGCCACTGCCATTAATGCGTGAGTGACAATGGCGTCGATCAGTAAAAGAGTTCAAATGAGCTCAGTTCTAAAAAGCCTGACACGTGCCAAGTCCACCCTTATTCCGGACAAAGGGTCAAAAATCCGGAGAAATCCTGATATATGGTAATCCTAACGAGAGCAAGGATTTCAGGCTACTTTAGAAACTTTCGATGGTATCGCCGCATTTGTGACGCCCAGTTGTGTGCTAGGTTAGCCAACTAACTCGGAGTTAGCTGTCGAGCTTTATACTAAAACACGCTTATCTCCGGGTTAGGCCCGGCTTAGTCACGTAATCTAGTATTTAGTTTATTTTAATAGTTACAAACGACACTATTTATGTAGATAAAACGTCAATCAACAATTTATTTAGGTCCTCTATTCGCCTCGTATAAAAGTCATATATTATATAGTTAGATTGCTGTCCAATCGCAAAATAGACGCTCGAATTTCCACGGTTATCGGTTATTACTTATTAAATTTCGAACCAGTATCGATATCGAATATATCGCAATTAAGAGAAATTCATTCAAATTGAATCAATTTCACTTTCACCCGTGTTTTATTCAAGTCGCCACACTGTTATATCGTGTCTAAGCCCGTCTGCGATACCATTTATCACAGTTATTATTATTAAGTTACCCAATTGCACACCGTAATCCATTACTTTGTATGTAATCCAATTGTACAGTCAACTGCAAAGAGATTTATCCACTATTTCACCTTTGAGATAAAATCCAAAATGGGATCTCTTTGTAGTTGAGTGTACATAATCTGTTTTTTACCTGGACAATTTGTTTAGATATTAAACGGTTAGAAGCTTGCCAGTTGCATAATGTGTGCTGAGAAAGCTAGGATGCTTTGATCTCGTATCAAGTGCTGTAACGTAGATGTAATGCCTTTATCAGACCTGTGTGCACGGTATAATGGGTTGAATGTTCACAAAGAATAATAAGGTAGGTACAGTAGTAGTTGGTGATTACCAACAACTTTGTTGTTAAACTTTTGAATACAGGAAAAACATCTTTCAGACGCTAGTATGAGTTCTGAATTGTAGACCTTTCTCAATTTGTATAATAATTAATAACCAAGTTACGAAGCGGCAGAGATGTTCGTTTTAATCGAAATCTGATTTTGATAGAGCATACTATTACCAGAGCACTCACTGACTTGAACATAATATACGCTATCGCTATTGTAATTAGCCCATCCCTCCATTCACGGCCTATTTGTACCTAAAACGACGTCAATTGAACTTACTAACGGTGTAAACAAAAGGCATCACATGTTTTGTCAATGTTTCTCCTTCTATTTTCACACTACCTCATCAAACACCACTGAAACCATTCACTACTGAAACGGTCTTATTATTGTAACATACAAAACATAAGATAAAAACTTAATCTTGGAGATTTCATTAAAAACTTAAAACTGAGGTTATCACGATCAATATGGCGGTTTGTTTACATTCTTTGCAAGTTAGATTGACGGCGATTTTATACATAACACCGAATGATAGAAAGATATTTTCAGAATCTTATGCCTATTGCTTATTACTGTTTGAAGTTACAACTACCAATGTAGATCACGTTATTTCCAGAAATTGATAAAGTTCTTCCTTATCAAGTTTAGTTATGCCGCGTGACTAAATGTGATCAATAAACAACGTTAGATAAAACGAGACAAGTATTTACGTCGTCTACTTGAACAATTTTATTGACAACTCTATGTATAAGTGGCTTTAATAAGTGGCTTTACTGAAGCCATACTAACACTTTTATCCAAGAAAACATAATTGAATTCAGGATATTTATTGCATTAAATGAATGGAGAAGCTATTTCTGATAGAGAAATGCGGAAAAGCGAAAAAGATGTTAAACGGACTTTGAACTTCAAGAAAATAGATGGAAAGTCTGCTTCTTAAGGAATTACAGCATTCTGACAAGTATTTCTACTAAAAGCTTATAACTAATACAGCTACGTTTATATATAGGTACACCGGTTTTATAGACAGCCAGCTATACCGACTAGGCTAAATTATGAACGTTGTCTTTTCCGGGTGTTAGCAGACAGTACTATGGGTAAAACTCCTATTTGAAGATGATCATTTATGTCCTATCTTATACCATAATACCACACACACGTTATAATGTATACTTTTTAAATATCGCTCTCAGTCGTCTAATTGACAGATAAATAAATAATAGTACATTGTGCATCTAGGGAGGTAAGTACAGGATTACTAACGAGAGTCTGTTAGAAGCCCGACGCAGCAGGCGGAGGACTTTTAATGACTCGAGTTTGTAATCCTCTTACCGACCGTGATGCTTACAATGTTTTTCATCACACTTGTAAGGGAAAAAACAAATATACAAATGAATCTATTTATTAAAGTTGAATAATACACAGTAAAGTTGGTTTATAGCCAAGTTTGAAGATTTCAATAAGCCTTAGCTGATGCAAAACCTCCTTAGTCTGAAGTTAAAGACGTAGGTACGTCACGTACGATATTTTAAAACTAAACTCATAACTCCCTCGGGAGTTATATTGTACTAAAATCCATAACTCCCTAGGGGACTAAATCGGCTCCAACCGCTCTATACGCCTGCGCGTTATAACACCATTACCGAGCAAGTGTGATGAAAAATAAATAAATATTGTGGGACAATCTTACACAAATCGACCTAGTCCCACGGTAAGCTCAATAAGGCTTGTGATAGACACATGCTGAAGTAGAAAAAATTGTAAAATTACATAGTGTTTTTGAAACGGTGTCTTCGAGCCACACGAGTGCGTGGACACGTTTTCGCACGTAATTTAAAGTCGTGCTTGATTAAATTTTATAGGATGCAAATCTAATTACTTCCAGAAATGTTTGCATGCAACTGCATAACTTTGACATGATTATTCCTATCGCTTAACTTGTTAAACATGTGAGATACTCGGTTACTATAATGTCGTTATTCATAAACGCGCATCAAATCTAACTTTTTTGTGTCTCTATTTGTCAGTTTGACATTTACGTTTCACACTTACGTGGTCTGCTGTTCTGTCAGCGACGATCGGTATGCGTTTAGAATAGTATACCAGCTGGTGCAACTCAGGGCGAAGCATAGGCATTGAGTCCACACTGTTAACGGCAACGGCATTCCGAATAACACATTTGTAAGTACCTAATTGGTACCTAGTATAATTTGTCGATTTAGTGAAGTATCAAAGTTAAGGAAATCGTTTCCTACCTTCTTTCTTTAGCTTAAACATTAATTTAATTCTGAACTAGGTGGTGCCCGCGACTTCATCTGTGCAATATCTTTATTAATTGTAGCCTATGTGTTATTCTGATGTATAAGCTATATTATTGTAAAGTTTCATTAAAATCCATTCAGTAGTTTTTACGTGAAACAGTAACAAACATCCATACAAACTTTCGCGTTTATAATATTAGTAAAATAAGTATCTATCTATTTTGATCCGTATAAAATAATAATCCTGGTAGATTTTATTAATAAATTGAATCAAACAATTCAAGTACCTACCTGATGTTATCATTTGATAAAATTTCGATATGCATTCGGCGTTATCATCGAATTAAATAATTGATTTTAATATCACATGCAATACAGTCGCCATCAGTTAAATCGGGGCAGCTAATGTGCTCACAATATCTGAACATGCACTCTATGGCCTTGGACAATAAAGTCGTGCTCAGATATTTGTGACCACATTGGCCGCTCCGATATATCTGATGGCGACTGTACTCTATCAGCTAATTCTGTCGATGAGGTTGAATGCGCCAAGTGATAAGCAGTGATATTAAATTTTGTAGCAAAATCAGTGCAGCATAGTATTAATAAAGGAAAAGGTAGAGTAAAGATATTTACTGTTATTAAACCTATTAACTCTAGTTAGCTGTCCCAGATAGAATATGTCATGCAGATGCTTTTAACGCAACAATGCTGCACCGAAATTGCTACAAAATTTACGAAGGCAGTTCCTGTTAGGAACATATACACATATTACATATACATATTGTATATGCCGGTGTTTAACCTCATACATTATCTAACTTTCCCTGTTTTTTGCTAATGTTCCAATTACGTGTATGTACGTTTATGGAACGTTACTTGCATACATTAATAGGTAAATGTACACTAATGAACACCCTGGAACATTTGTCGCATGTCGCCTATTCGTTTTCATTATGATTCTAGAAACCACCTCCAACAATAAAGTCAACGAGTAGAGAGAGACGAGAAAATTACTAAGTACCTAATACCTTTTAGTCGTAAAATATACAAACTGAGATGAATAAATAAATAAATAAATAATAATAATGAAGTTCTGTGTAGTTTAATATGTCTAGATGTGTGATTAAATGACGAATAGTGATATACTTATTAGCTATTGAAAAATAGTTTTACAAAAACATTCTTAATTTCTACCTTAACTTAACAAAAGAACTTAAAAAAAAAAATTAGCTATTTTAGATTTAAAGACGAATCCTTGTTTAACTAAAGTTCTATTAAACACCTAAAAGCCGATAAGCCTAGTTTACCGAGAACCAATTGCAAAATAACTGGCAGCAATCATCCACTTACGAGCGTGTAGTGACGAGAAAGTGAATTCGAACAGAATTACATTTTTTGCTATCTGCAATTAATATCTTAGGTTAGAATACTTGGCGAGCGGGTCTTTTAACCCGATTACTTTGAATTGTACCTACTTATCTGATGTTGCTATGTGTTTAATGTAACGTTATAGGTAGGACTATTTCATGATGTCGTCCCTTTCGTGTGGAATGCTGACGTAAGAGACAGCACAATGACTTTTTTTGAAAGTCGTAATGTGAATATTATACTTCTATCGAACAAATAGTAAGGTAACAGCGACAAATACCTACATACATACATATCTTAGATAATGTTAAGTTTTCTCGTTTTAAAATTTAGGTATTATAACTTATTTTAAAAATTAATTAAAATAAAAAAGTATTTACAATAAATTTGGGGCTGTTACTCTTGCGAGCATTGTAGGTAAAGTCGCGAACAGGGATTATTGAATATATATATAGATTATTGAACACTAGGACGACACTCTCACTCGTCACTTAACACGTTCGATGCAATATAAGGCGAGACCCTATACAAAGTAATGTTAACTGCAAGTTAAAGTAATTGCCACAGCGAAGGTGTTAAAGTAGAAATAATATTAAATATGCAACTCATAAAACAGTGAAAATTTGCAACTGCACCTATTGGAAAAAAACTGTTAAAGTTTTCTATTAACGATATTACTGCATTGCGAAAGCAAACTTTTACTAAAATTAATTTCAAGTTAGATACGTAGTAACATTTCTTGGTATTTGTGACACATTGTAGGAAACTCGAACCCTGAAGAATCAATGGTTACGCACGTATTCGGGAAAGTACAGTACTGCGATAAGACAAGTTGATAGGTCAGTACAGGTAGCTAAACAGAAAGTATACATTTTTGCTTTTAAGGTCCCCATGGGTTTTCGATTGATGCCATAAGCTACAAGCTCTTCCAAACTTCGCATCAATATGTCGCTGTTCCCAGTATCTATAACTGTAATCAGCAGAGCGTTACCCAGTTATAACTTATGCAGATTTTAGTGCTACAGATCTCAAAAAACCGGCTAAGAGCATGTCGGGCAACGCGCAGTGTAGGGTTCCGCAGTTAACTGTCCGTCACAATAAAGGAACCTAGAAGGGGTTTTAGTAGATACAATGACCATAACTAGCAAAAGAGTATCTTGGCAGCACTCTACGACTCAACTTACTCACTTATTTGGTTTCCCATTTGGTTAAAAAAAAAGCAAAAAAAAAAAAGCAAAAAAAAACAGCTACATTTACTATGTTCCAAATAATTTTCCTGAAAAGTTTCTATAAAGTTACTTTAATTTTTTTTTTCATAATTTTTGGTCTTGCGGTTCAGAAGTTAGATAGAGGTGGGACACGTATTTTTTGATTTCTGGAGTGATTATTAGCAAAAATATTCACTTTATCAAAAAATGTTTTTAGCAAACCCTTATTCCTTTTTTAATGTCTATCCAACGACAACTCACGCTTTAAGGTTGAAACTAAAAAAAAAAACCCTAACTTTACGTGTCCCACTTTTTATATTACCACTTTGTCGGCATGAGTCTTTAGCCATGATGATTTGTGGGTATATATAACTATTCACCCCAAATTACAGCTTTCTACTAGTAACGGACACTGGGCTAAGCCGCTGACGGACGGACAGACAGACAGACTGACATGGCGAAACTATAAGGGTTCCTAGTTGACTACGGAACCTTAAAAAGGGAAATCAGCTCCGATTTGCCCAACGGGAGTGTTTTTGAGCCCTTGTGTCAGATTTCCTCTAACTCTGGTAAAATAAGATAGATAGGTATGTGATTATTTGTGATTTAGGTGACTTATGTTGTGTGCTAATTTAGAACAGACGTCGTTGTTCTTCTTGAAAGCGAATCATTTATTGGCGTGCATTCAACTTTGCAATATTTTTTCTTCTTTATTTTCAGCCGATGTTCTACTCATTCGTTTTTATAGTAGAGCCATTGAAATTTTAGATTAATCTTGTGAATGAGATTTCATTAATTTTTTTTCGGAGGCCAGAGATTTTGACGATAAATTTAGTAGATTGATGTAGATTATAAGTGTTCTACATAATATAGTGGTAGGTATCTATTGTCTCAATGATAACGATTTTTGGCTAGTATTGGCCGTTAATGCGCTAGCACTTTTATCGATACTTATAGGTCTTTTAAAACTTTAAAAATTTGTTAGACAGGTACTGAACTTTCTCAACATTTTAGTATTGGTGCGACGCAATGTAAATAATTCATTTGTATTTTTTTACAATAAATAAAATTACTAACAAATTAACATGATACAACATTTGATAAGGAATAAGTAGAAATCTTTGATAGGTAAACTATACATTATCGAGCACTTGGACCGTGAGTGGTGTCCAAGGTCTGATGATGGAACATAAAGGTGCCACCGGAACTCAGGAAATATTTCATTATGTGCCCCCTAGAGTCAAACCAAGTTATTTCTTCCAAGCAAATGAACTAGCTGTCAAACATTTAAAGTGTTATTTTATACATCGAACTTCAATGAAATCGTGACGTTTACTTAACGCTGTCACAGTCTGTGTTATCAAAATGTATGTAAACTTAGCGTAGCAGGACTGTTGTGAGTCTCACGCGTCATTATTTTATTCGTCTTAGATTTGAATTAGCCTTTCCTGTTTGTCAGTTAACTCCTTCCTGTGTGACGCCCTGGTGGGCATTACTCACTTTCGTATGCGTAACATCTATTCAATGACTGAGCTATCATTTAAATAGCAATGGTGTACTTATAGTAAATGTTTTTAAATACTTCGATGTATTGTTATTAGGTATCTGTGAATAGTGTGGCAGGGAATAGAAAACGGTATTCGCGCTAGATGCGCATAACGCATAAATATGAATTTTCCTGAAGTCATAACATGACATAAGCAGGAAGAGAGTATTTGCCTGAAATTTGACATTTCAGCCAAACAGATGACTAAATGTTGATTTTTATGCAGAAACAGAATGCTCGTGGCAAATCTTTTATTTACCACTGGATCCTATAAGGTATCTTACAGCTAACAGGCGAACGCCAATCACGCCATGATATCTTTATTAGACATTGAACTGCTAAAATTCTGGAATTATATGTATGTATATTATATCTTCATTATTATACAGTTTACATATATATTTCAAGTATGTATCTTCGTATTAAGTCTAACTGACCTTAGAACACCGACACTACCATCAGAGATGTTATCACAGGCCAACCTAATTGAAAGAGCTAATGCTAATCCAATTTCAATTGAATGTTAAACAAATAGCGACAGGCAAGGAGAGGTTTACACGGTGTAGAGACCATAGTGCACTAGTTAAATGAGGTTTAGACATCCGTGAATGAAAATGTTTAAATGAAGTATTTAATATTGGTTGAACTATAACACTTCTACCTACTGAAATAATTACCCACTATTTCAGTAGAGAACTTTACTAATAAAAGCATGCGATGTTGAACATATTCTTATTGTTTGCTGCTATATTGCCAGGTACCAATAATAGCTACCTAATTGTCTTTTCAGAATTTAGTCAGTAGTAAAATATACATTTTCATTCAACTTTGTTTACTAGCAAATTCCGTCACATTAAAGACTATTGCGAAACATGCTCAACAAAATTAGCACAGCATCATCCGATTCAAGGCCAACCGAAAATAAACTGTAATACATAATCTCACAAATCCAAGAACTTGTGCATAAATCACGCGAGGTTCTAAAGCGGGGTCACGAAAAACTCAAGAAAGATCACGTTTTCCAAGGAGACCTAATGTGTATTTTTCTACATTGACCGAAACCAAGAAAAAAATGTAGTAGTAGTAGAACACTTTATTGTACAAATGCAAGATAAACAAAAACTGGATAAAAAAGAAATACAAAGTTTGTACAAAGGCGAACTTATCCCTTTAAGGGTTCTCTTCCAGTTAACCTTTGAGTAATTGAGGAAGAATTTGAGATGGCAGACACACGTACTGTACAACGCGGCAAAAAAGAAAACCAAAAACTTCCTATTGCTAAATTATCCCTACTTACAAGACATATACTACACACCATAATATAAGAAAATACAATAAATAATAAAAATGAATAGAGAATACAATAAATAATAAAAAATAAAACAAAAAAAAAAGCAACAAAACAAAACCGCATACATCTTTAAGATGAAGAATCGTCACACAACCATAACTTGTTTAAATTCGCCTTTAGCGATGCAACCGATTGACACTGACGGAGAGGAACTGGCGACGAATTCCAAAGTTTTACAGAGTACACCGTAAAGGATTTGCCATAAGAGCGATGTGCGTGAGATGGTATAGAGAGAGAGAGAGATCTGCACTGGAACGAAGCCTATGCCCACTGCCGTCTGCTTAAAAATTGAATTTCTCCGATAGATAAGGAGGGGAAGAAGGGGAAAAGAGGACATTAAACAGAAGGGTGAGAATATGGATATCTCTACGGCGCCGGATGGGCAGCCAATTAAGTTTGGAGTGAAATGACGAAATATGGTCAAATTTCCGAAGGCCAAAAATGTATCTGATGCAAACATTTTGCAAACGTTCCAGCTTGTCAAGCAGCTCCTCAGTGAGATCCAGCATGGCGATGTCCGCATAGTCAAGAAGTGGCACCAGCAGAGTGTTGGATAATCTATGGCTCACTTTAATTTGACATGCTCTTGTATGGGCACCTTTATTGTCTTTGACACTGGCAACTTTACAGTCTGTCATCGCCCCTTTTCTCATTCAGACCTCACTCGATCAACACACTATTTCATTTTAATCTCAATATCACATATAGAACTATAAGTTAGGTTTACTGCAGTGATTGACGATATAAACATGTACCGTGTATTTGAGTTAAATACATGACTGTTTAAGGACGTGGTGTTTTGCTCAAATCCCATCTTCAACCTCCTCTGCGCATGCTAGGAGAATGCTTTGCTAACACAGAGAACGTGCGAGCATTACCTTCGTGTGAGTCGGAAGAAAACTTTGTAGACGTCGAAGCGAATGCAATGAAGCAAAAAGTCTTCTGTGGTACTCAAGAAAGGGTCTGATCCATGACAATACCCAAATTCCTGACAGTTGCTGAAAAAGGAATGTGTGTTCCATCGAATTGAATTATAGGCATTGTAACTTCAGACAACTTGGATATGAAGTGAGGACTCCCAATCATTATTGCCTGTGACTTTTTTGCGTTAACCATTAAGCCGAAAGAAAAAGCCCAATCACGGATGCAGTCCAGATTAATTTTAGTTATTAAAGCTCCAACATTGTCAAAGCTAGCCGCAGAGTAAATTTGTAGGTCATCGGCATAAAGGTGGTAACATGAGGCAAGAGATTTTGTGATACCATCAATAAACAACGAAAAAAGTAAAGGAGAAAGAACTCCGCCCTGAGGAACTCCAGCAGTCAGATAAAACCACGAGGAAACAGCCTCATCGACCGTAACACGCTGGCGTCTCCCAAATAGATAAGCGTGAAACCAGGAGAGAGCAATGGGGTACATTATAATTGCGCAAGATAGCTAGAAGAATATCAAAATCTATAGAGTTAAATGCACTACTGAAATATAAAAGGACCAAAGCCGTTAGCTGCCGTCTCTCAATATTAAGACGAATGTCGTCGGTTACTTTGACCAAAGCAGAGACAGTACTATGTCCGGGGCGAAAACCAGACTGAAAAGGATTAAAAAGGCTATGTCTGTTGAGAAAGGAAGAGAGAACTTTATTAGCATGATGCTCAATAACTTTTATTTATTATTATTATTTATTATTCCAGGAAGAGGGGAAAGTACCAGATATAAAGGAGAAATTAATGATTTCGGCCAGGATAGGAGCGATAATTTCCGCCACGAGCATAATCATCCACAAGCTAAGGCCGTCCTCACCAACGGCCTTGGTCTTAATAGTCCTAAGAATGGCCATAACCTTCCTGCGCTGAAATATTGCAGAAATTAAATGGAGTCGTGTTGGGCCGAGGAGAATTGGCTAAAAATGTATAGGTATCATCATTTCACACTTCAAAATAGAGAGTTTATTTTACAAAATTTTGGAATGCGTAAATACAGAGTAAAAAATATTCAATAAATAAGATTTACGGATACAACAATATTTATTTTAAAATTAGGTCGCGCGATAAAAAAATAAGTGAAGTTATGTGGGGTTAGCCTCGAATCTCATCAAAGGTCAACAAGGGGGAGGGGGAGGTAAAAAAATAGCCCAAAAACCTCACAAGATTTGTGCACGAGCCCTAATCTACTAAATCAGATAAAGGGTAACGCATGACACACTAGACTAGACAGGTGATCTCCGAGCTATCACGTAACGCTTTCAATATAAAATGGCACATCGTTCGCAACATCGGCCCGGCGCGGCCCGGCCCGGCTTAGCGTAAATCATCCTCAAGTGCTGTGATGTCAGAAGCGATCACGTTGTCTAGATGTTAGATTGGCGATAAATCCACAATGAAATGCTTCGATAGTTACGGAAAGTAAAAGTGGTCTGTCGGGAGCGCAACATACTCTCTTCTTGCTTAGTAATTTATAATACATGTCGTAAAATTATGGTGGAAACACTATAGAAACTCAAAGGGAACGTCGAACCGCGTATTGACTTGTGATAGGGTGACTATCGTGATGCATTTAAAATAAAGGTACTTATTGTAAAAAACAATTTGACAGCAGTGCAGTATGTTTTTTTTTCCAGAGTTATGCAAAGTCAATTACACGTTCTCAACTTCTTGTATCGTTACAATAAGTAAATTGCTTGATATCGCAACGGAACGTCTTATTCAAATGACTGTCCCACTTTTTCGATGTAAAACGTTGGCATTGGCATATTGATAACAATTCAAGGATCGTCACCGATACAATTCTTTTTAAGTATGTAGGTACCTGCTGAACATATTTTGTGGTACTCTTCAGAGTTATACACATGTTTTGTAGCTGTCTGTGCTTGTTCATGCCAGATGTCGGCAACTAAAGGAAACTGGATGCAACAAAGATGCGCAAGCGCTTTGCGCTCGTTTGTTTTGTTTGCGTTACAGTTTCATTTAGCTGCGGATGCAATTATATATACATAGACACATGCAATAATTGAATAACTCGGAAATAACATTGAACTAGTGTTAAATTTAACGTACCTATGTAAGTAGTTTTGTGATCAAGCATGTGGAATTCCTTAGTATGTTCGTTGAGTTATAATCGCATTACTTAACGACCTTCCCCGGCTAGTCGGTACTAACTGCCTACCTGGAGGTAGATTTCAACCCCAGTTATTAGATACGAGTATATAGGTACTTAGTCTATATCAAAAACGTTCCCATTATATTTTGAGTAGAATATTTAGACATATTTTGACATAAACTCAATTTTGGTTTCTTTTGGTTACAGGTGCAACTGCTACAGCAACAGGTGACGTCACTGGCCGACACACAGAGCACGGCGGACGAGCGCTACGCGCGAGCAAAGGCCGACAACGCGGTGCTACAAGCGCGGGTGCACATGCTCGACGAACAGATACGGGAGGTGAGTGCAACTGTTACAGTAACGGGTGAGGATACTCAGAGCACGTCGGACGAGCGCTACGCGCAAAGCAAACGCCGAAAACGCGGTGCTACAAGCGCGGGTGCACATGCTTAATGACAAGATACGGGAGGTGAGTGCAACTGTTACAGCAACATCACTGGAGGTGAAGACGAGCCCCTCGCGCAAGCGAAGGCCGACAACGCGATGTTACGCGGGACATGCTCGAAGCACAAGTACGAAAGTTAAGCGCAACTAATGTATTACGGTAACATCAATAATATCGGTACTCCGTTAACATACGTAGCATCGTAACATTCGTAACATACCTAGCTCAAGGGCTAGGACAAGTCATAGGGCTGCATCAGACATTAGTTTTTCCTATGTCGATAGTATCTGATATACTTATTATAAAACTTTACGTAATATCTAAGTTTTTTTTTAACGACACCTGTTGAAACTATTGTTATTATTTAAAGAGGTTCATTTAGAAAATAAGTAAGAGAAGAGAAGTATGGGCGCAGCGGATGCATATCGTTTAGTGCGGTAGGGCACAGCACAACGAATGTCGTTCGCTCAAATCCGGAGCAGAGCCCATCTGGGGAAGTACCTCCACCTTACAGAAAACCGCAGTTAAATAACACTAGACCCTCCTCATAGTATTGTGTTTCTGTTGGTGAGTAAGGTCGCCAGTGCTCCAAGAGGATTCGCTGTGTTGACAGCTGAGGACCCACGGAGCAAAGCCCTTGGCCCGTTTAGCAGTCAAAACAGCGAATCCTCCTTTTTTTTAAAGGGTCGGCAACGCGCATATAACACCCCTGGTGTTGCAGGCGTACATAGGCTACGGTAACCGCTTACCATCAGGCGGGCCGTATGCTTGTTTGTCACCGTCGTAGTATTAAAAAAAGTGTCTGTGTGTTAGAAAGGTTTTACTTTAAGTAACAGAGTAATTTCTTAATAGTCTCCATTAAGAAAATAAACACTGAATATACATTCATTACGAGTATATATATTAAGCCGGTACTGGTTGTAAAACAAAAAGTACCTAATGGATGATGGTTATACCTTATTATACTTACATATATAGTCCTCCACATCGATTTCGATTATACCTACATGAAGATAACAAAGATATTATTTATGGTCGTAATTGAAACCAAAAATATGTAGTTGTTTCGTTCGTTGGATACTTTTTGTATTATGAATGGTTTCGTACAAACAATGGACACTTCATGTATTGTTTTAATTATGTTAAATTGGTACTAACAGCTACAATTGGGCAAATTGAAACCAGTTATTTTCAGTGCGCTTGCTCAATGACTAGAACTAGAATCACGACTTTATTTAAATACCTGTCCTTGCGCTGTCGCTCCATTTAACTCCAAATTGGACCGTTAAAGTTACTTCAGCATTACTAACTCAATTTTCTTACATCAACTCAGTGACAATCAATTTAAATGTGTAGGTACATACATACCACAAAGGACGCTTTTACAATATTTCTGTTGCAACGGAAGCCTCTAAATACTTAGTGGATTCTAACGTATTAAACTCAATTAGATGTCCTAACGTAGCTTAATTTATAGCGAAGTAATGTGAAGCGGCAAGTAATTTGTAGGTACCTACATTTATGGTTGAATATTTGCGGCTGAATTCTAAGTAGGGTAATTCCATGGTAACTTACATTACAATCAGAACTTTTCACTATGAAATATACTCATTAATTATATTTATAACAATAAGCAATCCTTCTTTTTTTTGTGCATTTAAATACAACACTGTGAGTCCTGTATATTAAACTTAAGATCAGACGAAACCAACTTATAGTCTCACGCCAACACAATATAATGTGCTGGTAACTTACGTTACATAAAAAGGACACGACGTTTTAAGACCTTTTTGTAAGTGGAAATTTCTCTGATAATATCAGCGGATTTTTTTTACACTAATAAAAACAATTAAGTCAAGAATCAAATTATTTAATGCTACAACAAAAAATAGTCAACTTCTCTTACAGAATTAACTAAAAAAATAATACAGTGGTCACTTTCGTTACATGCAAATAGTAACTTACATTACCTCCGAACAAGATAGTTAGATTTGCACATTTTCTTGCATAAAAATACAATAAAAAATATTGGCTGAGGACTATTAGACTAATAGTTTAGTCTAATAGTCCTCAGCCAATATTTTTTTCTGTTTACTCTTCGAAGTCTTTTGAAATCATACTCTTCTGAAGTTTATCATTTTTCCAGCATATAACATGGCACTTAGTTACTCCAGGAACAGCTTGAGCTTTTGAAAAGCACTCATCCAATTGAAGAAGTTGTGCTCTTTCTTCAATTTCGAACTACAGCTTTACCAATAGATTGCGGGGTCATACGTATAGAAGTTTCACTGGTAGTTAAGTTGGTCAGTTCATTCAGTTTTTTCTGATTTCTATGCTTATATACTCTTTCTTTGATTTTTTTTCCATTTTCTTTAATAATTTTAACTTTTTTTGATGACGGTAACCGCTCTATTTCTTCTTTTTTCTTTTGCCTTGTTTTTCGAGTTGCAAGTTTCGTTTTTTCTTTATACTCCTCATATTTTCCGTTCTCCTTTAACTTCTCCCTTCTTCTTCTCATCTTTTCAGCAGCACTGAGTGGCATTTTAACTGCAATTCATATTACATTATAAGGGTAACTGTTGTTACATGCGTGTAACGTAAGTTACCGGTAACTTACATTTCAAATTTTGATAGCTAATTAAAAAGAAAGGTTTTGTTCTGAGAAAAAAACAATAAGGCTATATAACTCGCTATAACAATATTAAAGAGACTCACCAGAATCACTGAACTAATTTTAGTATTTTTTGATATATTGGAAAAATAATACAAAATGGTAACTTACGTTTCAATTAACAAGTATGTATTTTTGATTTGCAATAACTTTGGCTACGTTTCGTAAAATGTTACTTTGTTTGTAGTTTTATATAAAGTAATAACAGGACTAAAAATAGTAAAGAAATACTTACCGATTACTTCTTAAACAACTTTAAAATTTACTGATCTTTTGGTCCGTTTTCTATTCACATTGAACTTGAGTTTTCCTGTGTAATAAATGACACGTAATATGCGAAAATACATCGACAGAAGTGACAAAAAAGGTCATAATACGTTACTCCAGACTATAGACAAACGATTGAGCTGCAAATAGTATTGATAAACCTATATTTAGAAATTGATAAATTTTGATCTCTGTCATGGAATTACCCAGTAACGTCTAATTTATTTACGTAAATGTGCGTCTAGATTTGCCGAAAGCGCCGCGCGTGGCTCTCACTATACGTTACGTATTATAAATGTACCTACAGCGAACTAGTGGCACATATTTTATTCTACTAAGGCTGGATTTGACCAAACTTTTTAACCAAGAGTAACGCTTACCGCATAGTAATTTGACGTTACTATCTGAGAGTAAGCGTTATTCTCGGAAAAAAAGTGTGGCAAAACGCAGCCTAAATCTGATTCCTCCATTTTTTCCTTGCTGGGTAAGAGCGTATTTGTTTTTAATATACCTAAGTAGGTACCTAGGTACCTACCTATTGTTCATGCAATAGTTTTCAAGTATTCCCGGTCCAGCTACTGTATTTGTATAGAAAACCAGAACCCTCCGGAGTACGCCCTCTTCAACTTACTACGAGTAGATGTTGTAGCTTTTTTAGGGGTTAATTTAATTATTCTTGTTATATTGCTCGTTATTGCGGAGTGTTTTTCAGTTTGTATAATTTCAAAGCTTTTCTAGACCCAATAATGATTGTAATACTTATTTATTTTTCAGATCGAAAGTCGATGCGACGAACGTATAGCGGAGGAACAGAAGCGATGTCGGGAAGCGATAGCGCGCGTCGAGCGAGACAGGGATACACAACTCGCTGCATTCAGCGACCGGCTCGCTGCAGCTGAGACAGAAGCCTCCGATCTCAAACAAGAGGTAACCATCTCGTTATACTAATATTATAAGTGCGAAAGTAACTCTGTCTGTCTGTTTGTTACCTCTTCACGATAAAACCACTGACAGATCAAGATGAAATTCGTTATGGGGACAGTTTGATTCCTTCAAACGGAGATAGGGTAGTTTTTGTTTTAATTATACGCAGACGAAGTTGCGAGCAAAAGCTAATAGTGAATAAGCTATGTCGAGCGAGATATATGGATGCGCAAGCTCCGTTCAGCGACTGGCTCGCTGCGGCTGACCATTCGTTACCATCTCATTACTTATAGTAGATAAACGATATGTTTAGCGAGATAGGGATGCGCAAGCCGCTGCGTTTAGCGAGCGGCTCGCTGCAGCCGAGACAGAAGCCTCCGATCTCAAGCAAGATGTAACCATCTCAATCCATTGACTTTTTAAATAAATAGGTCCCACAATTTAAAATAACATATTAAGCAGCCATGCCAAAACGAAAGAATTACGAAAGCAATGATCGTATTAAGAAAAGAATTTTTTTAAATTTTTTTTTTGTTTTTTTCATTCCCTCCTTCTCTCTTTTTTCCATTTTATTTTGTATTTTGCCGAATTAGTCACCGAATGGTTCTCGTTGTCAGCCCTCCTGGCCAACGCTAGCAATATGCTGAGATGTGACCATTTTCGTGATCCTTGTCTTGTGCCGTTTGTGTTATCTGTATTTTATTTGTTCTCTTTTTTGTGTCACGAATAAAAAAATGTAGTATGAGTATTTCTCAAATAAGGAAGGTTCCAACCTATTCATCTAAATTACCCAAGGTTTTCATTTACATATTGTTTCAGGATAAATTCATTGTCACCTACTTACCTTGAGTAGGTACCTATATTGTTGACGTAATTTTATATTGACGTCCTTAATTGCGGTTTTACCTACTATTGTTGTTTAACTGAGCTTACGGATAAATACGAATAGCTGACTCATTTATAGAATAAAACTGTAGTTTAAAAGAATAAGTAGGTATATAGTAAAATAAGACCAGAAATAGTTTTGCGCTCCGAAATGTATCGCAGAATGTAGCAACAAAAGTGTTGGCGTACCTTATTTACCTATTTCGTATATCGTATTATATCATACCGACAAAACATATGTGACTCAAAAGCATACCCAGATAAACGCAAATCCCTCAACAAACTTGTATCCTCCTATTCCTCCTAAAACACAAACATTTTTACAGGTCGGAAGACTCCGCGGCGTAGCAGAAACCTTACGCGCCAACGCCGAAGCGGCCCAACGCGCTCACCGCGAGGCTCAAGAACAAGTTGGTGAACTAGTCGCCCAACTGAACGTGGCCAGAGAGAACGAACGCAAGGAGAAGGAGTCCGCGGCCGCCGCGACCAATCTGCTGGCGTCGGCAAAGTTGGAGCTGCAGAAGATGAAGGAAACGCCGCCGCCGCCGCCGGATCCGAGATTGGATGAGCTCAGGCAGGAACTGACGCTATTAAGGACGCAGAATAAATGTAAGTAGAGGAAATAGACCAGATTTCACCAAAACTACATCTCCTAATTTGTAAAACAACGCTATGATTAGGTTTGTTTAAAGAAATTTCCAAAATATTTTGAAATTAGAGAAGGTACCAACCATTGACTTATTAAAAGAATAGACACACAAAGCAGAACAATAACGTCCAAAAATGTGGGTCAGAATGACATTAGCGAACTTGCATTAATGATGATATAGATGATACAAAACCATAAATGTTTCGTACGAAAAAGAGCTTACTGACGTAAGCATTAAATGTCAAATTCATACACGGAATTACCAACACCGTTAAAAGTATATAGGCGGTTGGCACTTACGGAACGTCACTTTCCAAACAAGACTGTATGAAAAAGAGTCGCAACTGCTGCACTTTTATGGCGTCTATTTTTTCGGCCGATTGGGTATCCAGTTCTTTTATCCTATATCTATGGTACCAACTGCTTACAATGTTTATCGACAGCTGTTGGGCACGGCCATTACCTTTGGAGCCCGTTTCTCGAAAGCTTGTAGCTTGTTATATCTACAAGCGGAAGTCCATGTCTAATAAAAGAAGTTAAACAGAAACATCCGCTTGTTTTACAAGTTACAAGCTTTCGGAAAATGGATCCCAGGTTGCAGATTATCGCTTGTTTGAGTGAATCAAGATACGAGTAGTGTAGGCCGACTTCAACCCAGTTATAACAAACTACTTTGAGCTGCGATTTGTGGAGACTAAACCTTCCAAACATTTAATCCCCTAATTCTAGATATCTTTGTCCTGCGGGGTTTGAATTCTGTAAGGAGGCGCGAAGCCTATCCACACTAGTTTAATGTAATCTTGTTAACTGTAATAAAATTGTCTTCCTTCCAGCTTTATCAGAGGCGCAAGAGGAGCTGCAAGCGCAGATCCTAACCCGCGGCGTGGAAGAGGGCCGCAGCCTGCTGGACGGTGTCAGCGGCCCGCTCGTCGCCAACTCTCTCGCTCACGAGCTCTCGCAGATGAGCGACGACCAGGTAATTATCATGTTCTTTCACAGTCAAGTTGATTGTGATATGTGTCAAGGTCTGGAGAATGCACTGCTAGCGTGCCACTAGCGTATATGCAGCAATTTTGCATCTCACTGTCGAAGTTAAGCATGAGGAAAGTGATAGATGACCAGGGCACCAAAATCCACTGCTTCATGATTTAGGGTACCTAATCAGAATGTTTTTATTGAACACTGCATTCTTTTGATCTTGATGTACCTTCAGAGCTCTTTTTACATTCGGGAACACAGATGCTACTGAGTTCCGGGAAGAATGTCAAGAATGTTTGTATAACTTTATGATGTATCTGCATCCCCAGATACTCAATAAACAGATTATGCGCATATCGCCGCTGAGATGCTTGCGTTTATCACTGACAAATCACTTAAGTACATCTCTTGCACTGAGGCAAAAGACCATAGGCACATATTCATTGAAATACATTTTTTGGCATGTACTAACATTTTTGCCATTCACAAGCTTGCAATTTGATCCCTTTTTATGAAAACATCTTAACAAACAGACACAGGAGACAACAAGTAGATAGATAGATAGGTAGGAAGACCTACAAACCTACATGGATGATAAAAATAAATAATAATGCATAATAAATTATTCAATACGAGGTTTGATAAAATCGTCTCATTTGAAAGCAATCTCAGCCACAATCATCCCATATGCCACGAGAATGTTGAGATTAGGATTATTATCGTAAGAAAAGACGTCGTATCTCGTATCTAGCCAGTATCGAGAAAAAAACAAGATGTTGGCATATTTTGGAACATGATGTCATGTAGCTTTATCTTTATGTCGTGTTATGTGTTGTCCTAACCATCATGCAAGGAATAGGCCCAGCGTATCACAAAATATACATACTGTTATATTAGCAGTGGCTTCTCAAAGAAAATGTTACATTGTCCATGTTTGTTTTTGCCTAACAGTTGTTTTTTTTTGCTTTATCTTAACAGCCCAGTCCAAAGTCCCCAACATGTTGTTGTTGTGTATTCATTGGCATCCGCTATTTTGCTTCTTATGATTATTTTGCCTGATCATTTATGTACGTAAAATGATCATTGACTAATGCGTGAAAAGACCAAGATGCTGTTAATATGTTTCAGCATATTGCTTATTATGCACGTTGTCTGTCATTTTTGTCGAAAAAGTCATATTTGTAAAAGGACCAATATGCCACCTGGTCATTTTACGCAATTATCGTATAGACTTTGTTGGTCCTACGACTAATCACGCCTTATTTGCCATGCAATTTATTTTTATTTATACATATACGTTTTTGCAGCTCGATGGTAGCGATACACAAACTGATCACAGCATAGAATTGGAAAAGGTACGCATTTTAACTAACTGTGTTATCTTCTAGGCTTCATCGTAGACAAAAGATATGTAGTATACATACACTGTTGAAGAATCTATAGTAGACTGGAGTGGTATTTGACAGCTTAACCCTATAGCACAACTAGATTGTCAAGCTATGTATACCGTCCACGATATACTTATTTTTCAACTGTGTCAGCCTACTTCACCTCTTTCGTCTATAGCTTCCATGCATGCTTGAACATTAACCATCATGTAACTGTCTGTTTCTGGTTTGGAATTGGTACCTTTTTCAAACTCTGTTTCCATATCTAACTATATACTTACTAACATCTACACCACATCGCAATTTAAAAGCACGAATCAATATTATATACTTAAGTTTTTTTCGTTGCTGCTATTTTGGTTTTACTTGTAGTTTTGAACGATAAAACAACTAACTTATTTTGGAAACGGAAATAATTACATAAGGCAAAAAAACTAATACTTAATTATGGGCCATAACGTAGCCTAGGGTTTATTTTATAGATAGGTAGGATTTATTATCTGATAAAAATGGCCTTTTAAGGTGAACAGTAACTTTAATAAACCAAGTCCTTCCTCCTCTAAAATAGAATCTTCTGAGATATAATGGTATCATTTACTTACAATTGATTTATTACAGTTACAGAAAGCTTTGAAGGAGCAGCAAGATGTCAACTGTCAGCTAAGGAATTACATTGACGGTATCTTGCTGTCGATCGTCGAAAACTACCCTCAACTGCTCGAGGTGAAGCACGCGAAGCCCATCGACATGAAGTCATAACAACAAACAACGGTACTAATTTATATTAAAGTGGTTAGGTATACCTACTGTTAATATTTTAGACAATTTCGACTAACAAAATAATCTTATTTGAATTTGATACTAATTATTGAAATACATACTGTGATAAATGAAAATTATTTTGTCCACTTCTTTGTAAAGTTGAAATGATTAAATAGAAAGTACTTATTGTTTTTTTTCTTCACTTTTGAATTCTGAATGAGCTCTTCCAACTTATTTGGTTATGCCATGAACGCAAGTATAAATTTTATAGCGTAAAAATTGTAAATATTGTATAGAAATTACGTTAAAATAAGCATATAAAATATAGATATATTGTTCCTTTGACTCATCAAAATAAAATGTTATAAATTAACATACAGATCTGTGTTAAATAACTAAATGTAAATGATATTTGAGCAAGGCCAGGCCGTCCAGGAAGATTTTAAAGATTCATATATAAGTAGTTACTATTTAAAGCAATTTTATGAAAGACTGGAGTGTATGAGTATGCGATAAGTGTCGATTCTTTGTAATTTTAAGAGATTGTTCAATAGAAAACAGACTGTTTATACTAATAGACGAGTGATGTAGAAATTGTAGAATATTAACGAAAGACTTTAGGTATTGCACTGAAAGGTGCTGAAAGGCCTCCACGTGTCTATCGTTTAAATGCCTGATCTTTAATACCATGAAATCCGTAAAATGAATATGGCGAAAATTTTTGCTAGACTTTGCACGTCTATTAGTTCTATAGTCTGTGACAAATAGAACGCCATTTACTAAACATATGTTTGAAAAAATCGCGTTCCGTGAAAGGTTAATATGAATACTATGATATTTATACCTAGGTACTTAAAAGAATGTACCTATATTTTTACAATGATATATTTAAATGGTATGTAAATTAAGCAGTATATAGTAGTTATTTAAGCATTTGTGTACATTTTGATAACATGGTTAATGTAAATCTAACGGATGTTCATGTAACAGTCATCGACTAAAATTAAATGAAACATAATGAAGATTCAGTCTTTTATTTCAGAATATAAAAGTTCCACTTACATTATCTTATTCTTCTTGTTGTTCGTTATCTGTGGGCCCAATTTGATCAGTCTTACTTTGGTCTAAATTACTTATTACTTGTTGGACATCTAAACGAAGCATCATAAATTTGGGGTCCATGTAGTCCTGAAAACAAAAGTTGACAGCATTTAACACTTTTAACCATTGACTGGAATTTGAACTAACACTTCACTCAGATGGTTGCTGAAACAGATTCGCGATATTTTATTTCTAAACATACATTCATGTAATTCAGTCAGACATACTCGTAGCGTAGCCTAAGTCAGCCTGGATATAGCGAAGGCGTTCGATCGGGTTTGGCATGGGGGTCTTCTATCAAAGTTACCATCTTACGGACTGCCCGGGGGATTATGCGAATGGATTGCCAGCTTTTTGTCCGGCAGATGCATACGAGCCGTTGTCGACGGAAGTTGCTCCGATAGCATGGACATAAATGCTGGTGTCCCACAAGGCTCTGTGCTATCCCCAACGCTGTTTTTGCTGCATATCAATGACATGTTGTCCATTGGCGATATTCATTGTTATGCGGACGACAGTACTGGGGATGCCTATTACACAGGCCGTGCTAACATCCCTCGTCCCGTTGTGTTAGAGAGTCGTGAAAAGCTTGTGTCAGACATCGAGAGTGCTCTCTCTGATATCTCACTGTGGGGCCAGGAAAATCTTGTCCGATTTAACCCCACTAAGACACAAGTTTGCGCGTTCACCGCTAAAAAAACCCCATTTACTGTGGTCCCACAGTTCCAAGACACAGTCCTTACCATGTCAGAGAGTATTGGGATCCTGGGTGTTGACATTTCCAGTGACGTCCAATTCCGTAGCTACCTGGAAGGGAAGGCCAAGCTGGCATCCAAAAAGCTCGGTGTGCTCAATAGAGCTAAGCAATACTTCTCTCCGGGGCAAAGACTGTTATTATACAAGTCCCAAGTCAGGCCCCATATGGAGTATTGCTGCCATCTTTGGGCGGGAGCACCTGGATACCAGCTGGGCCCCTTTGACTCGATCCAAAGACGTGCTGTCCGAATTGTCAACGATCCCAAACTCACGAGCGATATCGAACCCTTAAGTCTAAGGAGAGACTTCGCCTCCTTATGTGTATTCTATCGCTTGTACAATGGATTGTGCTCTGAGGAATTGTTTGATATGATGCCAACGGCTGCATTCTACCACCGCACCGCTCGCCGTCGGCAGGGTGTTCACCCGCATACCCTGGAGCCTAAATGGTCTCGTACCGTGCGGTTTATGAGGAACTTCCTCCCGCGGACGCTCCGGCTGTGGAATGAGCTCCCTGCCACTGTTTTCCCAAAGGACTACAATATGGGGTTCTTCAAAAAAGGAGTGTTAAAGTTTTTAAAGGGTCGGCAACGCGCATGTAACACCCCTGGAGTTGCAGGCGTCCATAGGCTGCGGTGACCGCTTACCATCAGGCGGGCCGTATGCTTGTTTGTCACCGTCGTAGTATTAAAAAAAAAAAAAAAAAAAAAATGACAACTCACAGTTAAGAATGATAAGTTTTCACAGTATCATCACTACCTGAGCTAAGCGATAGACTTTTCATAATCAGGAATCGTATTCCGGTATTATTTTCAAACAAATTAACCGGTATTCAAAACATTTTTGTAGATGTTCTATTGGCAGAGGGGAATTAGTAGGACGATATGTCCTTGTATTGAACTTATATAACCTTTTCGTCGCCATGTCAAACGCACAATCTACCACTCATCGAAATGTCAAAACTGAAGTTGAACTTTAAGCTTTACCAGTGTAGGTTTATTTTACTCTGTGGTCTGTGACCAATATATCGGTCATTGGCGTTGAACCTGCGGTGCCAATATATACGCCTTTGGCGTGGAAAAGGATAATTACTACAACCGAGACATTACATTAGGTAGTATAAATAAATAAGTAAATATTATAGGACATTCTTAGACAAATTGACTAAGTCCCGCAGTAAGCTCAAGAAGGCTTGTGTTATGGGTACTCAGATAACGATAGAGTCAGGGAGGGTACAGTGGCTAGGATTTTTTTAACGGGCTGTAGCATGAAAAATACTTGTTAGATATAATTGTTGCATTCACGAAGTAGGGTACCATATTAAAGATTTTTATATAGGTACCAAATAGATTTCCTATTGCTTTCACCAAAAACGAGATGGTACCTTTTTTTTTTAATTTGTAGCCGAGCCATTATTTTATTCTATATCTATGATTTGATTACAGGTAAAAACACTGAACTAAAATGACAAGAATGCTTGTCAAACATTGGAAACGCCGTGACCAAAAACGCAAAGGTGTAAACTGTCATTGAGGAAATTGAAATCTAAATTAAAATTTGATTGAGTGTGTCAATTATTTTCATTTGTAACATTACAATCCAAGACGTTTGCACACACCACATCTCTTAAACATAATATTTGGGAGCTCCAAAATGGTCACTTTTTTTGGGTCCCGTGTGCGACTCAGTCTATCACATCGTTAAATATCTCGTGAACTACCCATTTAAAATTTGAAATAGTTATATTATTTACGTTTTTATTGCATTTTAAATATTCTCGCTAAACTAAAATAAGTTACAAACATATACATTATACTTAATTATATATATTCGTGATCCATTTTTTTTAAGCACTTAATATGGAGTATACATAGTCAGCCATATTGTTTTTGTTACGACATCATGTAGCCTATGTTACTTGCGGTAACATAAGGATTCTAACGATACGTAATTTGTTATGGTGGCACACAGAAACTCACAAGCAAATTTTGGATAGGTACATGAACCCCTAATGGCCCTAATACATCATGAACTCTTTTTTGTTTTGGGCAGTCGTGTAAAAACACTTACCTTATAATTTCCCGGTTCAACTAGACTTGGGTGTGCATTTTCTTCAGCATTCCTAATATCGTCCGCAATCTGCCTGTCTCCACGATTGATATTCAAACCTGGAGTATGTCTGAGACTGAAACTTTGTCCCATTAGATGCGCCATTTCCTGCTCAATAGCCGTCATGGCTGAAGTCATCTGTGTATTAGTGAAATCCCTAGAAACGGGCATTTGTAAAAATGACTCTGGTAAATACGACGAATCAAAATTATACTGCGGTGCACTTTGAACAGATTTGCATAGAGAACACTGCTGTTTTCCCTCCATTTGCTTACGTTCGTTATGCAAATGCAGTCTTTCTCTTGAAAGAGCCACTTTTTCTTTAGCTATTTGCTTTTCTCTGTTGTTTAAAGATACTACGTGTTCTTGGATTCGACGTATCCTTTCTTCGTATTTCCTTTGAATAAATTCAGCTTCTGAGTATTTCTTATCAGCTTGTGATTGTTTTTCAATCGCTGCTTTAGCTAATAGGTCTAAATCTCGACTCCTGAAACGAATCAGTTGAAGTTTATCGCCACTATACTACAGGTAAGTAGGTACTTAAGAAAATTTTCATCACTACTTTTCAAGGTGTGTTCAAGGTCTTATCTTTATTCGGTTGTGTCTACGAATCTTATTTTGCGTTTAAATATTAACGTGTAGATACTTAACTTACTTAGCTAATATCCTTTGCTCCTCCATATGCATTTGCTGTTTTTCTATATTTAATCGCGACCTTTCCTCGGTAACTTCTTCCAATTGAGCTTGAAGATCAGTTTTTAATTTCTGAAAAAAAAAACAGATCATTAAATTTTTTACTTAGTTCAACTTTTTATTCGATCGTATATAAAAACAAACTTTCTTTACCTCTATCTCTTGCTTAAGACTATGTATTGAAGCCTTTTCTTTGGCAACCAAAGCTATATCCTTCAGAGCTTTTTGTTTGTCTTCTTCAATATTAGCTATCTTTTCTTTGTATTCTTTTTGAATATCTTCTTTAAGCATCTGAAAATATTAATCGATTATTAACTTTTACAATGTCTCTTTGTCAGGTTTCGGTAATATTTTTTATGTTTACCTTTATTTCTTCATCCTGCCGCTTAAGAACATTCTTAGCAAATTCTGTTTGCTTGTTAAAGGTAGCCTTTTCAAATTCGAATTCCATCCTCTTCTGTTTTACAGAAGCAGTTTCATCCTCTATCATCTGTAACCACAAAAAAATGTTAAGCTCTGTTTAAACTTTGTTCATAGTTGAATTTACTTCTTAGATCAATGTATCCTTACCGTTGTCATTTGCTTTAATCTTGTTTCCAACATTTTTACCATGTCTCTACTCTCTGACTTTTCGGTATCAAAGTTTTCTCTTTCCTTTTTTAACTGTTGGATCATTTCTAAAAATGAGAACTTAAGTTGGTTAATTCGACAAGAACTCTTGTAGGCCTTGTGACGGCCAATAAAGCATTGATCGCGTAAAAAGTAAGTTAATTTTCAGTCCTCCGGCCGGTAAGCGCCACTATACGCAAAACTAAATTGCCGCCTGCCGGCTCCGTCGGACAGAAAAATAGTATACAAACCTCGGCCGTTAGATGGGAAAGCCTCGGATCACATGTTAGTCGTCCTCGGCTTCGCCTCGGCCGACAATTACATGCGATCCGAGTCATTTCCCACTAAAACGGCCTTGGTATGTAATCTACTATTTCATATGTAGGACCTTTCAAAGATGCCGGAAAGAATCAGGAAGTTTTGTTTGGTTTATCTACCAATTGTATTGGCGATTGGCGACATTGGGGTGTACGTTTATTTTTTGAACATGATATAAGATAGTCAACAGAAACGTTGAGAAGGCGTATTTATACTCGATCGCACTAAAAGAAAACCTTATTTTCTCTGATAAAGACAAAATTAAACAGTTACTTACCATTAATCTGTGTCTCCCTGATCTGTAAACTCTTTTCATTGTCATGTTTTGAGCTCTCCGCTAAAGCTTGTACTTTTTCGACGAGGGCAATACATTGGGTCTTGCTTTCTTTAACGTCAGTTACTAACTCTTGCAGGTTTGACGAAAAACCAGCTGAATCTTGAATTAGCATCTGTTCTTGTTTTACAGCGTTTCTATAAATGGGAAAAATCTTAGAAGTTGTTAAAAGTGATAACATTCATATTCGGTCATTTATACCTTGTAGATCTCTGTTTCTATTCTTTGCAAGAGTTTTTCAATGAAAACAAGTTTCATTCGCATCTATCATTACATTATACCAAAATGTTAATTGTATGAATTGTACCTACTATAAGACCTGTACACCCTAGTAGTATCGTATATACTATTTTCATCGATAGTTGTTAAGAAACAAGCGACTCGACATCCGCAAATTATAACTTAACATAAACAAAAACACTTCTACGTATGGTCCTTCAAGCCTGATATTAACATATACACTTTTTTATGTGATGTGCCATTCTCTGGGAGAGGCCTATATTCTGCAGGGCACGTCTTTTGGCTGATAATGATGATGATGATATCTACTTTTTAAACTATCGCGGTTATTTGACATAAATATCTGGTAATATCGGGAGCTCAATTTGATTAAAAACCCGTGGTAAGAACCCGTGTTCATTATGAGCATTTTCAGAAAAAAGTGCACCATTTAAAAGAAAATGGGTCCTCGGTTTTCCATACAAAAAAAATTGTCAGTTTTTTAACGGCCCATATAAAATGTCTGAAAAAATTCGTTACGAAACTGACCAAAAAAGAGACACTCTTTTTCTTTTTTAAATCAATAGTCCTCGTGATTCTGGTTATGAAAAACCCGAAACATCCTATATTAAAAGAAAAAAAGGAAATTGTACCCTATTTTTTAAAATGCCCTTGTTTAGCAGGATATTTATATCCAACTCTTCTAAATCCACTTACTTAATATTTTCCATTAACGAAGCATGATGTTCTTGCAGCACATGAACATTGTCCACATGCTGCTGTCGCATTATTTCTGTTTCAGCCTTATGTCGATCAGTCAAAGAAGTCAGATTTTCTTCAACGAGTTTTTTGTATAGCGAATGATGCTCTTCCAACCAATTGATTTTCTCTGAATAGAATTTTATAAGCTTATCGCTCTCATCTTTCATACGTTCTTCAGATTGGCTTAAAGATATTTCAAGGAAAGCTAGTTGGCGTCTGAAAACGTAAGAATGGTTCGATTAACTGCAAGTACTGCAATGCAAACATCTATGCATATCGTGTACAAGAGAATAATTTTGGAAAATTCGACATCTTGTGGTAGCGCGAGCCGTCGCCCGTCTGCATACAACTCAAGGGGAAAGCAATGGGGTAAAAATGGTATGAAAATTGGATATTGTGCAGTATTTTATGCGAGAGTCGATAAGGACATTGAGAGTATAAAAAGGATATTGTGCTCTTTTTATTTCCTGTAAGTGAAATTCTCATGTGTAAGTTTGTATGGGAATCTTATCTTAGGTACCTGCTTGTAATTTTGGATGCCTCCATCCATCCGCGATCCACACGTAAATTACCTGTAAGAAGTTTCCATAAGATCGATCTCTTTATCATGGTTCTCCTGCAATGACTGCACAAGCTGCAGCAACTGTTTCTTCTCCTTTGTATGAGGACTCTCCTGGCGCTCCGTTGGGCTGTTTTGAACGTGTTCAGGAAGATCTATACCTTCTGTGCTTGTGTCAGCTGTCCCTAGTAAAGCCTAGAAAAGAGTAAAACCCAATCCGATGCAATTTATTAATACGAGACTCCAGGCAAGGGCAATGACCAATCTAAGGAGAACATGTAAAGTTTTTAGTGATTTTTAGGGTTCCGCTAACTCAGAAGGAAAAAACGGAAACCTTATTAGGGTCACCTCGTTGTCCAATGTCACGAATTTTGCAAAAAGCAAGAGCTTGTAGCACAATTACAGGAAAAAATCCGAAAACCGTATAATTAATTTATAAGTGTCGGGGGAGCATCCTTTGTGCGGAACCCTCGGTGGGCGAGCTCGACACGCTTATACATTTATCTGTCCACCAGACGTGGTTTTTACAGAAAGAAAGTAAGAGTAAGAGCACACATTAAGTGGCAAAATTTTTATGAAATAGGAGCTGCTTTTGGGCTCATAGCACACGCGACGCGCCTTCTTCCGCTTCCTCAGCTTAAAACTGCATGGAATCGTAATCTAGATTCTGACCATTCTGGCTGTAGGTACCTGTATCCGTTTCGTGATGCGATCCTGATGCGCAGCGATCACAGCTTGCATCTGCTGGCGGTGTTCCGCTTGGCGGACTAACATGGCGTCGAATTGGGCGTGGTGCGCTTGCGCAGCCTCGCGTTGTATGCGTTGCGTTTCTTGCTGCCGCACTATTGAGAGAGTTAAATTATTCTCAAACAGCCATACAAAGGCGAATCTTAGAGTACTAAGATTCGCCTTTGTATGGCTGTTTGAGAATATTTATCACTAAGTATAGTGAAGGGCGGCCTGCACATCGTTCGCGCGCATTTTGTCTTCAAATGGCCTTACCTTACCATGTTTTTGAATATTAAGCCCCTCATTCACGGCAGTCCGCCGGCACTCCGGCATGGCTGTATGTAGCGGACACACGGTGTGCAAGTGGCCCAGCCTGGCAGTCCAATTCGCACTTATTCGTTGAAAGATGCGCAGCGCTGCGTTGTAGCGCATACACTGTACTCGAATTTTTAAAATCGCCGCCATCTCGTATGCCATTTTTAATAATGAATAGTTAATGTTTTATGCATTGCCGCATTTCTCAATTGTTTATTACTGTAATTTAGTGCAATTCGGACTGCAAGGAGGTGGGCGGAGCTAGCAGGATGTTGCCGTACGGCACGCATCCGGCAACGACATTCACGGTACTTTATTACGTGCCGGAGATGCCGGCGGACTGCCGTGAATGAGGGGCTTTACTTTAGTGCTAGATTCCTATACTAAGTTTTCAGATTTTGATAGCATAGACTGAGAAATTGTTCAACAAACGATATAATATCATAGATTTTTGACGTTTAAAACAACACTTTAAAGTTGAACACTTAATTTCCTTGGAAGAGATATAACGTGGTTTGACTCTATCAACTTATGCTGCGCTATTACTGGTAGGTAGAAGACTAGAAGCCATCATTGTAGCAGACGGTTCAACATTAGTAAAAGTAAAATAAAAAAATTACCTACACTTTTGTGGGTACTATAATCAATAGGTAAGTTTCTTACCTTGCATGGCAGCCAATTTTTCTTCCTGCGCTTTCAGCTGCAAAGCAACCATTAGTTGTGCCTCTTGTTGCTGCATATACAACGCCGCTCCTTCCGCCGTAATATCCTCATTACTACCCTGCAGGACGCTGTTGCTCGTCGCCATCTTAGGCAACTGTTCCAATTTTGAATCAAATTGTGGGTACTGTTCGATTTCTTTTTCAGCTACAGGCGCTGTTTCGAGTTTCTCGTCCGCGGTTGGTTTTTGTTTAGGTGCCGGTTTATCTTCGTTTTTGGCAGGTTTCTTCTTTTTAGTATCCCCACCAGCAAGCCAAGATGGCATATCGGTGTCTTCTTCCACGTCATCTTCTTTTTGAAAAATGCCCAACCAGTCTTCGCTTCCTTTAGCTTTCTTCTGCTGTTCTTTTTTTATTTCTTTAATAGCTGGCTTCTGGACAGTAGTCTTCGAAGACGATATAGTCTGCTTAGATTCGCTCTTTCCCAAGAACGAATCGAAATCAAAATCTTGACTTTTCGCAGCAGTGGCTGGTCGGGCCGCCTGGCTAGAGTCACCCGTTTTAGTTGTAGACCCTCCAAGGATATCGTCTAACAACGACTGTGAACTTTTACCTCTCTGTAAAGACTTTCCGGGTTCCTTCTTCGTCTCTGGGATAAGGTCACCTAGTATGTCGAACGACTCTCCGCTAGTCCTTGGTCTAGCTTTTGCTGGTGATTTTGCGGGGGTAGGTTTATCAAAGTCTGATTTACTTTTAGATTCTGTTGGCTGCAACTTAATTGATTCTTTAGACGCCGTCCTAGTGAATGTAGCCGGAGACTGAGGTTTTTGCTTGTCTGCCTTATAATCAGAGGCGGGGAATTCTATTTTGTCTTCTGTTGGTGGCTTTGGTTTATCACCAATGCCCAAATCAAATAACGCATTTTTCTTTTCTGCTAAGGGTGTCGTTTTCTTTTTAATAGGTTTTTTCTTCCCCAAAATATCATCATCAAAGAAACTATCATCACTACCATCACTAAGAATACCCGCTAAAGGATCGTCTAAACTAAAACTCATTGTAGAGAGTTAAATAAACACTCACGAAACGCACAACACAACTCTAAACTCGTAAACCACGCTCGTTTGTTTACAAATTAGCCGCCATAGAAACAATGACAGGAAAACTGTGGCACAGGCATGACCAATCAAAGGAATCAGCCATGCGATAAAAATAATCTCCAATAACTCGAATAATATTTATTTATGCTTAATTCGCATTAGTAATATGCTCTAGAAGAATTTACAATAAATTTATTTAATATTATAAGTTGTTATCGATCACAGTCGAGTTTTAGATTTTTATTTTTGTTTGCTCGTGCATACAAAACAAAATAATTGATTTCTGAACGCAGCGCAATGGTGACGAAAAATTTGTTGCTTCATGTCACTCGGTCGGCTCTATTTTAATTATTTTTCAAAACAACTATAATATACTGGTGATTCTTATTCATTTACACAATCTATTATAAATTATGGATTATATCGGTGAGTCTTTAGAAGTCTGTTTCATATAAAATGTTGTTAGTTTCTTTGTTACTAAAGCACCTAGAGCTTTTGTTCTAGAATTTTTGCTAACTCACGTTATTTTTCATATTTACCAGCTTCCGAAAAGGGAGATTCTACAGAAAATTGTGATCCCAATTCTTTAATATCGAACGGCACAAAGACTGCGTTAGAATGTAGACCAAGCACTGAAAAACCACACACGGAAGCTCCCGCCGAGAGCAGCGCATGCACGTCGGAGTCCGTCGAGGAGCCAGAGGAATGCGAGATCCCTGAACAGATCGAATTTACCGTAGTGTTTAACAAAGATAAACATAACATTACCTTCGCATATGATGCGCCTGTGTTAGATTTAAAAGCCCACTTGGAGAGAATATGTCAAGTGCCACAACACGCACAAAAGTTAATAATAAAAGGCATGGCGCGCAACGATCAGACACTCAGGCAAGCTGGAGTTATCAAAGGAGGCAAAGTCATGCTGGTTGGGTCTAAAATGGATGATATTTTAGCTGTAAAGAGTGTGCCAAAGGTGGGTACCAAAAGAGTAACATTCTTATTAGAATAATCAGCTGTAGTTCAAGACTAATTTTATTTTTGTTTACAGGAAATACTGGAAGAAAAAGCCAGTAGTGGCCAGTCAAGTAAAGAACCTTTGTATGCACAGAAAATACACAGGAAGGTGTTGGATAAAGGGATCCCACCTGATGCTATGCCAGGACTCAAGGGTGTCAAGGTGAGTTATTTCTGTTTTCTTTGTTATGTTATGTTATACTGGTTGTCACTCCAAGATTGTGAGGAAATTTATTCTTTGTGTGTGATAAAATGTGAATACACCTATTTATGGACTTCTGGCAGCCCTTGAAACTTGACCTTGTACAATATTGCCAACACATGCACAGGCAACAGACTTTACTTACTTAAAATAGTTGATATAATCTATATATATTTTTAGGAGCCCCTGCCACCGGTGCCCTTGAGTGGAATGTTAAATAAACATGGTGGCAAGGTGCGGCTGACCTTCAAACCAGAACAGGACCAGCTGTGGCTGGGGACGAAGGAGCGCACTGAGAAACTTGCCATGACTTCCATTAAAAGTAAGTATTAAATTTACTAAATGATATAATGCATTTGTAGCACTAGATAAAAGTCGACTAAACGCTTACGTTGTCAAGGCACCTGGGATGGGTGTAAAAAATTGCAGGCAGAGAAGTTAAACTTGTTAGTGTCAAACAATTATACATTTTGTTTATGCATCCAATTTTGAAAAGTAGTAGAGCAATGAATTCTAGCCTCTTAAATTTGTATTGCAAAGCTGTCTAGGTTATGGGCCTTCCACTAAAATTCTACTGTTGAGAATTTCTATCTATATTTTTTTTCTTTCAGGCATCACATCGGAACCTATCAAAGATCATGAAGAATATCACATTATGGTAAGTAGTTTGTGAAACTAAGAATTTGTTACAAAAGTCAAATAGTCATACTTTAACATACAATTGTTACACATGTGTGTCACTAGCTAGTACTAATGTCCTCAAAATATTTTACAGGGTCTGCAATTAGGGCCTACAGAAGCCTCCAGGTATTGGGTGTACTGGGTACCAGCGCAATACATAGAGGCAATAAAGGATGCAGTTCTCGGCGTGTGGCAGTTCTTCTAAATACATGTATATGTCTGTCAAACTCTGTCCAGTCGCTGTGTCTATCTTCCCATGCCACTTGGGCAGTTGCAATATTTAAAAATATATATATGTCCATCTGGGTACTATGGTACTTTCTTTTGTGATATTACAATGCCAAGTCAATTAAAATTGTCCATTCAGTCTGGCATTTATCTGGTCAAATGAGATATTATTTATTGCTATTGTAAGTTTGTATTTCATGCATTTGGGTTCAGTAAGCTGTAAAATTATGCCAGTAGATAAATTCTTATGATGTGCCACTCAGTGAGCGTTCAGTATGAGCTTATGTGCCCTCGAGTTTCAAACATGATCTCTTTATGTGAACTTTACAATAATCAGTCACTTTAGTGAAGGATTGGACGGAATGACTGCAACTATTTGATTGCTATTGTTTTTTTTTTCTTATTAATGTTAGTTTTTGTATTCAGTAATTGTTAGTGGCGCATGATATAAAGTTGTGCAGGTTACATTCACGCCAATCTTTCACTGAACATTTTTGAACCTAGAATTAGAAATTACAATGTTTTAAACTATTAATGTCTTTAATTTTTTTCTTTAAATTGTTAAGCATACTCAAACATTTTAATAGTTAATTGCAGAGCAGCTAGCACATTGTTCCTCTCTTCAGGTGTTCTTCTCTTTATCTTTTGGTAAGAAATGCTTAAGATGCCAGGTTTAAAATCATATTCCAGTTTCAAGAAAATTTGTCTGAATGAATTAAATTAAAAGCCATTTGACAAAGTTTATAAAAAGTTTATTCAAAGTATAAAGACAAGTGTAAATTGTACTTAAACAAAATATTGCAAATACCTTAGGCTAATTTGGCAAACGATAGTAGTTGTACTACATTAAAATGGCACCTTACAACAAAAAATATATTTGAAGAGTCATAAATAGTGTAAACATAAAAACATTGTATAATTTTGGCATGTCGATATGTAGAAAAGAATGCTTATTTTGTACTTAGAAGTGACTTATATAATTGGTCCTTATTTTACCCATATTCGGATTGCACAGTCAAAGAGAATTGGCCCTTGGGGATGCTCGTGGCATGGTACCACAACCTGGTGTCCAAAAACACTGTAAAATAAATAAAGCTACTTTAAAAACAACTTAAAAACTAAAAAAATAGCAGCGCAAAGCAGTTCTGGTTGTAAACGCGCCTCTCGGCATTGTTAATTTTTTTATACCATTCCATTGTTTGGTTAAGCTTAAAAGATACTTCAATATTTCTGGCCTTACCAATATCCCCTGGTTCAACATAATACTGGAGCTTATGGCAAACATCATCACATTCAGGCACTGGGGCAATAGACCACCTTTTGACACCTTTGATTTGCCCTTGCCACATCAGTCTTGAAATATAGTCCAGCTGAAAGGTAAAGCTTTAGTTAGGAATTTGCCATAAAGACAAGTTAACACATGTATGTCTCGGAGTAAAATTATAGTTTTGTTTGAAGAACCATTTATAGGATATGTGAACCAAGGATAGGGTATTTGAACCCAGGAAAGCATTCCTACAAGAGTAAGAAATTCTATTAGTCTACTACATGAACATAAAAAAAAAACGAAATTTCGTTTGCATTTGAAGTGTGAGACATTGTTGGGCATATACTTTCGGTAGAACAGACAGGCCCTCTGGTACTCTTCAGTTTCACCTACCGAGTAAACTCAATGTGAATGATTGGTTGACAATGGTTACATTCACTTACATGCATAACAGCTCCCATTTCATATCCAAAAAATATGTTTTCAGTTGCTGGAAACTCTGCATCTTCAGGTAGGAATTCTGGCATGTCATAATATTTTCTGACTTTAGCTAAAATATCTGGATGACAATTTCCCCTGAAAAATACACAAAAAAAACATTAATTAATTTTTGACAATTTGTAATGTCCTGTCATCATGCCTACAGCAGTGTAAAGAACTTACTATACATATTATATTGTACACTTTGAAAGATTATTCATATTAGTATGATTCAAACTTTCAAATAAGAATTTGATTTAGGTACTGCAGTAGCATAAGCAGAGCTGAGTAAGATTTCTATAAATATTAACACGTTCGCTGACAGTACGTTGGTAGGCGGGAAATACAAATGTAGCAATACGACAGTACGTCGATGTACCTACTTTTTTTAAGATCATGGGCAGTACGTCAGCAGACGATAGATTTTCATAAACTACTAAGAAGAGTAGTATTTACTGTCATATTGTGAGCGATCTTATATTTCCTACTGCCGTATTAAGGGTATTTTAAGAATCCTATCTCTGTCCTTTACACTTACACGGGAATCGCTCGCACTTGAGTACTACGTCGAACGGCGTGAGTGCACGGTTTGTTTTTTAAACAAAAAGTGCAATCAGTGTCATTCTGAGATCAACTACGAAATATTGTTTCAAAAATCGTAAGTAACATTTACATAATAGTTATTTTTCAGTTCACGTTATATCTTTTAAATTACCTTGTGTTAGGTGCATAAATACGATTTATTAATATTGATCTTTACTAAGTTTAAACATACCCACATTTGAAGCTTAAAATAAATAAGTAAGTATGTTACTAAAATTAATTGATGCATACATTTTAGTAAGTACCTAAATGTTTTCAGTGAATTAGTTATTATTGAAGAACTAAGCGTTTTGTAACCACTATTATATTTATGGTTATAAGTTAGTAGTAAGTACTTACTTTTTACACTAACAATCTGCGCTAATTTAGTTTTTGAGTTGTGGACAGTTTTTGATCGGATAGTTCAAGGACTATTATTATTTTATTTATGTGTTTGTTTCGATACTAGAAGAAATTAAGATAACTCAATTGTTAAAGACGGAGTGAGTTGAGTAGGTAGGTACCAGAAGGAAAACAATAGTCGCCTAATTCTGATACGCCACTATTCCTATACATATATTTACTACGGCTTTAAGTAAGTAGATACTTTAGGTATGTAACAAGTAAGCAAAATACCAAGTGTTATGACCTCGACACCTCGTCGGCGCAGATCTGGGGGTCCAGTGGCTTCATCTGACTCAAGTAAGTCTGATATCTCCGACAAGAGCTCGGATTCTGAGCAGGGCGATCAACCTGCTGAACAGACGGTCGTAGTTCTTGACTAGGGCTACCATCCGTCCGGGTTTCCCCGGATTTGTCCTAGTTTAGAGCCCGTCCGGGGAGCTTCCGGGCCGGATTTTTAAAACTATCCGGGATAAATCCGGACATTTTTGGATAGAAGTGAATCCCTAGCAAAATAATATATTTCTAAATTAAAATTTGCTGTCCGGGGCAAGGACGCGATTTCAATGAAATGTCCGGGATTTTTAACTCTCTGCCCGGTTTCGGCAATGTCCGAGATGGCAGGCCTATTCTTGACGCAATAGATAACTTGCTTTCCCGTTCCCTATCTCAAGAAAATATTGCTACTAGTATTGATCCAGTACCGGCGCCGAATCGGCAAAGATCTCCTGTGCCAGAGGAGCATCCGTGGACGAATACAATCGATGACATTCCTGAATTTGAATTCGACGCTGATTCACATGGCATACAATTTGAGGTTAGTCCTGATACTAGCGTTGAACAAGTTTTCGATCAGGTTTTTCCAAAAGAGTTCATCAAGTACTTAGTTCAATGTACAAATAATTATGGTATAGCGCTGTGTAATACAAACAAACCATCCACTCGACACTCTCGGTCCCAAAATTTTCGCCTTACTACATCAACAATTTATTGACTATACAGTTTCCTATATTATTACTAACTGTATTATTATCAAGTGCAATTTCTGTCAAAATATGGTTAAGAACATATTAAATTGTTCAAATAGAAAAAGTCCATTCATTATACAGTTTCAGAAAATATAGTTTATTTTTTGTTTGTAGTGTAGTGTAGTGGTTGAAATATAGTTTATGTTACTTATGTTTATTTGCTAATTAAGCATGACAACACACGCTTAGTATGACACTACGTCGACAGACGAGAACGTCTCTCAACGTAGTGTCCCATTTAAACAAGATAACATACGCTTGGTATGACACTACGTCGACAGGCGAGAACGTCTCTCGACGTTGTGTCATATTCAAGCACGTAAAAATATGTTTAAATAGGCACTACGTCGAGAAAAATCCACATCTATCGACGTAGTGTTGTACTGAGGTTGTTTTTTTTAATGACCAGACACTACGTCGCAGGACGTTTACGTCTATTGACATAGTGATGGGTCACTTCAACATAACACTTTATTTGCAAGTACGTCAATTGACGGGTTGTCATTTTGTATAGAAAGTTTTACTGCCGTATCATGGTGTCAAGGTAAGAGGTCACTGTCAGCGAACGTGTTAATAATGTTTTGTACTTACCAACCAACATACCAAGGATGCTGTCCCGGTTCATTCCTAGCCCTAGCATCTGGCATATTAAAAACCTCCTTCAAAGTAAACATATCTGTTTTGAAATTAAGAAATTGGCAGCCTTCATCAACACTCTCATAGCTGCCCACAGTATTCTCATATAGACTCTTAAATTCGTAGAAATCAAGCTCTGTAGCTCTCCAGTGGCTGATAGCATTTTTTACTATGATAGGTTTTGATAAATATGCATAGTTCTGAAACCAAAAGTGGCATTAATATAGTAAACACAATCTGAGATTAAATCTAATGATTATCTAATCCTAATCAACTGTGAGGAAGTTCTTCCCTGGTGTCTATGAGCCAGACTAAGATAAATTTGCACCAGTTTTGATTGCTGACTATGACAGTATTAAGTAAACATTCTAATTTCATTGAATTTTCTTAGCTTGCTCTGACTGTAAAATCCAGTAAGAAAATGATGATAATAATTGGAATCTGTGTAGCTATGAAATGTTTCTCTTTTAATACTTATGAAGATGTTCTAGGACCAAGTCTCATGACAACTAGGCTTCCTAGCACTTGGAGAAATTAAAACAGTAGTGTTAGTAAGTGACACTGGTGAAATGCTCCTTATGTGTCTCATAAATAGTAGTTTATGAATAGTTTTCTTACAGCAAAGTCTCGCCGAGAGACGTTTCGCAGTATAATAGGTTCCGTGACGTTAGCGCAATACGCGCAATCTGCCAGCGGCCGCGTCGCTTCCCACACAAGATAGTTATTAGGTAATAAACATCTCACACTTAACACGCTATTTCCTACACTCACGCTTATCACTACTGATAGGAAAACTACAACTATCGCTCCCACCAACTTTCTGTTATAAGCTTTGTATGCCGTCTCATTATTATAATTGCAAACATAATTATACTGTCTTAACAAGACCCAGTTTAATCCGCTGTCAATGGCACTTTTCTGTATATTGCGGATCGCTTTTCTTATAACCCTGGTTCTAGTTGGCACTTTTAGCATTATTATTAATGCAAATTATTATTCTTCTTACATTTTAAAGAACAAATATTAAGTTATACAAAATACGAAAATAGTTTTGAAGAAATAGCCTTATAAGACTTTAATTTGTCAGTTTTGACATTTCCATAAAAGTCCATTGACCCATTTTCATTCCAGGCATATGTTTAAAACTGAAACGCTTACATAAATCGCTTATTTAAAAGCAAACATTTATGGTATTTTAAATTATTTGTTGCTATTTATTTATGACATTTTGTGACCTAGACTAGAAAATATATGAAATGTCGTTGAAACATGTGTACAATCGGTTTTGTCTTATAAACCGGATAGTTTTGATTTCTTTAGTCCGTTCCAGTTGTTCCGTCTAGAGTAGACTATATAAAATTGTCTATGCTCGCAATGACGCTGCCCTGCCCGTGCCCGCTGCTCGCCCGCGATGTCGACCACCTCAACCACCTGTCAAATGTCATGTTAGGCAAGTCAACGAACCGATAACCGATGAACTTGGCGGTTTAGTTGATAATTAATCAAACTAAGCAGAAATGCCCCCTAAAAAACGCGATAAAGACAATGAAACTACAAAAAACTCTAAAATTGACCATCTCCAGGCCGACCATGAGTTGTTTTTGCAAGCATTTGAAAGTAAGTCCCAGTGTTAGATAGTAAGCTTTAAGTGATGAATAATAATTTGCGCTAGATAATGCTCTTTTATGTTTTACAGAGCCAACACAAATATACAGATTTCTACGAACTCGTAACATGTTATCGGTAAGTTTTATTTATTATTACGAATAATACACGATTAGAATGCACGCTTCTTCCTACAAGTGGACTTTCTTTGTTTGCAGCCTATTTTCCTGAATAGAACGTTGTCTTATATGAAGCGGCGGATGTCTAGGAGCAATAAAAGTCGAGTGGGGTTCAAAGTCAGCTCTTTGTTAGAGAAAATCACCTTAAAGAAGAGCACAGAACTGCAACCTAATAGTCTGGGAGGTTACATGACTCTGACCTTCTTGGGCTTCTATGACAAGAGCCTGGTGGACTCCAGGGACTACCAAGTCAAAGTAGAGACCTTGCTGTTGAAGATATGCCATAAAAAGAGGAAAGAGAGCTCGTCTGATGTTATGGAAGTATCTGTAAGTTTGCTGGATTCATCCTATACAATGTATATGTGTCTATATTAATAATGTAAATTTATTAACAGATTGTGAGTATGTACTTATATCTTCACATTGTACAGCCTCTTTATTTTGTTAATGTAAAACCTGTGTATTGTAATGATGTAGAAGCATTTTCAAGTATTTATAATTATAGTCTCTATTACCAGAGTGGGTGAGGTACTCTGTCAATAGTTACTGTATACATTAATGAGTAATATTGTAATACTAAAGGGAGCATTCTTTTGGTCTGTCCAATACAAATACCTACTTTTAATCTATTAAAGCTTTTCTTACTAATTAATTAATTATCATCTAAGCATTATAGGAATCCTTATGTCAGAGAAATATAAACTCTAACACCTGAAATCTACACAAGAATTGTATATTAATATACTTATATTGGGTTATTCACAACAATAAAGTCGAAAATAGCTCGACACATTTCGGAATAATCCATGTCCCATAATACTATAGCTTCCTGCAGCCCAAAAGCCTATAAAAAGGTATCCTTCACTTAAATGAAATTTAAATTCTGTAAAGGTCTGTTTAATTGGTATAGAATTGCATTTCTTCTGTTTCCTTTCATTATATAACAATTGAAATTGAATTCTTTTTCCTAAGCAATAGATGCAAAATTCATTGGCAGTTTTGTATGGTGGGTGTCAGGAGGGTATAGACAGTGTTCTTGATTTTTACTCTTCTCCAGATTGGCACCTGCTCGCTACCACTCAACCCATCCACCTCGGAGCCCCCAACCATGGCTTCAGCAGTCAGCATCTCCAGCGTCACCTTCAGCCCTTCCCAGGGGCCCAATGTCAAGTCCTACATGCTCATGCTCAAAGTCACTGTCACTAGGAACTCGGGGAATACTGCCAATGGAAGCAGCAGCTCTACAGAAATCATGAATGGGGACAGTGAAGGTAAAATCATTAATAGGCATGCAATTACGTTTTCAGAAACTTGTTGAGTTTGGTTGATTTCATATTCAATAAACATTTTTGCAAGCCAAATGTTTCACCACATGTTATCCAGGGTTCCAGAAGTTATGGGTGTTATACATATGGGTGGCTGAGGTTTAGTGGCTGGTGTTACACATTGTATATATCATCGTCTAGAACCCACAACACAAGCCTTATGGAGCTTACAGTGGGACTAAGCTTATTTGTGTAAAATTGTCCTATAATATATTTGTTTGTTTATACTCTAAAATGGGCAGAACACACAAATAACAAAAACCCTTAATTAAAAATCACAACACAAATCTCATTTTGTTACTATGTAAAAAAGAATGATTTAACATTAGAAAAAAAACTATGTGAATCCCATTGCAAATATGCATAGGAGCATCCCATTAAAATGGTATTATCATAACATTTAACCATTAATTCTGGTTGCATCCTAAGGCTATGTCTGCTTTCATAATTTTCTCTTATAATAGGCTATATTTACTAGAAACAGATAAGGTTTATATCTTTTTCTCGGAAACTGTCGGGTCAGCATTATATCTCTATCGATTTTTCATAATGTTATTTATTTTTGTCTGTGAAAATACTTCCACAAAAAAATGTGTGGAATTCAAAGCGTTTAAACAACATTGTCAATGTCATTGGTTGAGTGTGACACAGTTTAAGGTCGGATGTGCACCAAACATTTGAGAAGCCGAAACTGTTTGAAGTTTTTAAAAGAAGATTTATATTTTATATGCTACATTTTTGTTTTTACGCGCAGAAAATTATTTTACAGTATTATAATGATAAAAACCCTCATCCAAAAGTATAAAAACAATAAATGAATATTGCCTATTGTTCTCACATCCTTCCCTGAAACTCATGAGCTTTTTTCTTTTACTAGAACCAGCCACAAAACGCCTAAAATCATCGGAACATATCAACAACACCTCCCCGGACAGCAAGTGGAGCAAACTCTATGGCAGTGAGCTTATTGTCTATGACAAACACAACCGCTGCCTGCTGACCAACGGGGAATATGATCTGGTGCTACATGACGTGACGCCGGGCGGACGGAGCTCGACGCTAGCCAGGTCTCCACATAAGGCACTGATGGCGCAATGGGAGACTGTTCCTAATGTAAGTACTTTTAAATTCATAAATTATAAAACAGATACAGTAATATGTTTTTCACCTCAGCAGCTTGAAAAGATTTACTATGATGCGCGAAATATATTGAACTTGCTTTTGCTCACAGAGTGAGTGAAATTCATAATTTTCGCGAATGTAATTTATTGGGTTTTTATTTCCTTTTCTACTAGCTGAGGTGCAAAGTTGTATTTTGAACTCGAGACCGACGTTAATTGCGTCTCCTGCCTCTAAGTCCTTCACTACGCTCATGACTCGTATTTCACTTGCTCAGGACTTTAAATAGGCACTCAGAGCAAATACGAAATTTGCCCTCTTGTACAATCAACTATAGCTAGGATGTTCTGACTTATGGATTTTCAATAATCAAACTCCCAGGGATTCCCAAAAAGGCAGCATGGGATAGCAATTTAGTGATTAACTGGATTTGTTTCAAAAATTTTTCAATTGTATTTATCATGTAAATATTTTATTATTAACAGGTACTTATTACTAAAAGCGTCACCGTTGCGCTAATATTGCGTTAGGCAGCAGCCATAGGGTCGGTCATAATGGTCATGCGACGACGCTGGGGGGGCGTCGCTAGTGTAATAGCACCCTTATGTTCAAGTGCACTGCACAGTGCACATACTGTCACTGTCATGCCTTGCAGTATTATAATTGCATTTATAAGTACATTTTTAACGTCGCTATTTATTCTACTATTATGTTCCTTAATTATTTGATCTAGCACAACTTAAGTAATAATAATTTTGTGGTTTGTTATTGCGTTGTGCTCTTGCGTCACTTTCGATCGTAAAGAGGAAGGAAAGGTAACTATCGGAACGCGATAACGAACCACGAAGTGAATTGGTAAAAATCAGGCATACAAACAACAACACATTGATTTTTATTTGCTATATTGGACATTAAATAACAACTTCATATAACGCCTTCAATAAAGTATAAAATACACACGTTGTATGGCACTTAATAAGCAAAAAGCTCGTAGGTCTCTGGTGACTCGGATTCAAATTCAGCCGAATCGTACCAATGAGTTCTGAGGAACTTATGTACGAAATATCATTTGATATTTACCAATCACCTTTCGGTGAAGGAAAACATCGCGAGGAAACCGGGCTTAATCCCAACAAGGTCTAGTTTGCCGTCTGGGTTGGAAGGTCAGCATGCCTACCACGAACATCGAAAATTGGCATTGACGGGAAAACCTCTTTGTCACTCCAATATGCAAGTGTGACAGAGACGGAGATACAAATCCGCAATCGTTCGATTTTCGTAGTATAGGCCCAGGCAATCGCTTTCGTAAAACTAGCGCCTACGTCAAATCTTGGGATTTGTTGTCAAAGGGAACCCAAGGCTCCCTGACCCGTAGCATAAGCCGGGAAAATGCTAGGAAGTAAAAGACGCACCTGTATCTCGTACTAGATCTTCTGTTCTTTGTACGTCTATCAACCCCTTTTATCATCCCTATCAAGTTGCTTTTTTGTCTCCAGGAGTTTCTTTGGCCACCTTCCGACTGCATTATCAAATCATTTCCGCGTTAGCAGTTATTGTTGCAGTATCGGGAGTATTCTAAATTTTAAATGTGATTTGCAAGATTGGAATAAAAAAACGAAGAGAAATTAAATAAAAGTGTGTAGCAATAAAATAAAATACAACTGGTTTGGAAATAATGGCATTTCAAAACTGCGCTTTGCAGAATCCTGGGGCTTGTAACCAATACTTACTAAGTGTACTAATAGTGTATTAGCGCCATACAAACAAGAATTTTGACACTTGACAGTCTACGTGACCGGCATTTGTTTGGGGCCTTGACACATGAACAACCGGAACCTATAACCACAGATCAAATATACTACAGATACCCAATCCCATAGTAAAAACGCGAGCCGTCCTAAGTATTATTCCGGAGTAGCATAAAGTAAAGTCAAAATATGCTAATAGATGGCGCCATAAAATTGATGCTACAATGTCGGTTTTCAGCGACATCTATTGTAGCTAGGACACACTCAATCCACCCAATGCCTATTATACGTTGCAATGTGTCACTAGATGGCGTTGCACCGCCCTCAGCGCTCAAAGTTGTAAGGTAGGTACTATCGCACATCGCACTACGTCTGCAGCGCAGGCGACCTTGAGAGGCCCTGCACTAGGTTGCTTGTGTCGTATTCGTATCGTATTTTATCTTACTGAAACAACTAATGCTTTAGTGATCGCGCAAATAAATGTTATTTCAAATAATAATAAATATGTTTATAGGTAAATTAATAATAAGTTAAATGTACCTACATGAATGAATTGACCAAGGAGGTTTATGTTTATTAAGTGTTTAAACATAATAAAAAAATATAACTGACTTCAACAAAAGGAGGTTCTAAGTTTGACCAGTATGAATGTATGTATGTATGTTTGTTTGTTTGTTTCCGATTATTTCATGTTTGGCTAAACCGATTTTAATGCGGTTTTCGGACAAGGATTTGTTACATTTAGGAGACGGTTTCAGTACTTTAACCGACTTCAAAAAAGGAGTTTCTCCGTTTGATTATGTGTGTGGCCGCGATTATCTCACGTCTGGCTGAACCGTAAGTACTCGCAATGATTCCAGACGCGGCTGGTAGTTAGGTATGTCCGCGAATGATTCAGAACATCTTTGCGGTTGTTTTCCTTTTCGAGTCTTCTCTTTCACATACTTCTCGAACATTCCGTAACTTCCGTATAGCTTTCTCTTTCTAATAGTGCTGTCTCTTTCACTCCTTAGAGAAATTACGCCATATACTGAATTATACTTCAGGGGCCCATAAGGGGTCCTGAAAATGCCCGATAACAGGTTTTCAGGTTATTGTGCCATCTGGTACAGGCTAAGAACCCATACAACAAGTAATTATAAGTTTGGTCCTAACTAACAGAGCGATATTATTTAAAAAAAAATAATTGAGCAGCAATGTATTGCACGATCAATCCGTAAGTTATCGCTTGTTTGTGACAGTTCTTACGTCAAGTCAGCTAAACCACAGCGTAAGGATGTATTCTATACAGTGGGTTAACTCCGTCGATTTCTGGGTCATCGATGGGGGGCGCGCGGGGAGGAAATGCCGCCGGATTTCTATGAAAATTTGGCGGTCTATTTTAAGGGGTGTAAAATGGAAATTAGTTTGCCAATCAGACTGTAATATCTTTCGCATAGTTTTTGACAACCCTGAGCCTCAGCACGACCACCGAGCCGAGCCGCTGGCCGTGTATGAAGTTACCTCACTGTATGGAATACATCCATACGCTGTGGCTAAACTAAGTACGACGTATTGAACAAAAGTAAAGTAGCAATACATTGCGTGCTAAATTATTTTGTATAAAAAAATTAAAGTAGTCATATTTAATTGAAACATATGAAAATAGATTCTTTAGGGCTTGGACTAATAACCCTTTACATATGCGGTAATATCAAAAATACACGCTGTATAGCTGATGCAGAACCCAAATAAATAAAATAGTGTGCCTTAATTTTACCCTAAATTTTCATAAATCATCGATACCGAGCGCGCGGCGGTGCATCAGAGTACTTACCTAAACATAAGGCTTGCAAAAGCGACAATGACCTTGCTGCGAACCGATAACGTCCCGCCCCGCCCCTCTAACTCATTCCCTAGTCCCTTACAAAAAAGGTGTTTCCTACTAATCATCAGTCATGCGCACGCGGCATTATTTCGTGATACTGAAGGCCTAGTAGGTATAAAAATAGTACGACATTAACTTCTCGACCGCGTTAGCGTATCGAGGGGTCAAAATATGAAAGTTGCGGGATGATTTAAATAAACGGCAAACATAATTTGAACTCTCGATACGCTAACGCGATCGAGAAGTAAGTGTCATACAACTTTTATACTAGGCCTCTGGGCTTGTACCACGAAAATCGAACGATTGCGGATTTGTATCTCTATCTCTGTCACACTTGCATATTCGAGTGACAAAGAGGTTTTTCCGTCAATGCCAATTTTCGATGTTCGTGGTAGGCCCGCTGGTCCCAAATGATCACGTTGTTGACTCATTGGTCGCCATCACACGGCTAATTCAAGTTAGGTCCCAAAACCTGTATTTGATGGCACACGAACGTGCGCCTGGTAGGTACCATATCTTCTACTTTTACTTAGATCAATGCTTAAAAGTAAATCAGAATCTTGAAGAACTTGACCGATTTTTTCACATGTAAAGATTTGCTTTAAAATAAAACACTTCTTTTGACAAAAATCGTGTACTTATCACATTCCATTCCCTTGCCGAGATCGGGTGTTTGAGGGCAGTAATTCCGTATAAACGCGGTACCCCATCATGCATAAATATTGCAGATCTGTAGGTCAAGTTATACTAGGCTGACGTGCGCTTGCAACAATACCATACTGCCTGTGCCCACCCGCGGGGGCCCACCGCAAGCCCGAGCCCGACGTTCCAAATATTCCAATCACACATCAAGCATAAGCGAGTCAAACATTCTGACGTTCCAAAGAAAGAAAGTTTTCAAACCGCATGATACTTGTGGCTCCCGAGGTCTCGTAATATTGACAAATGTTCGACTCACCGCGTCACCGCGCACGTTTAGAACACGGTACGGCTGACTAACACAATAGAGTAAAATATTAAGTAAGTTATCTCAGGTGGACAGCAACATGGGAACTGCAAATTGAGTGTAGCAAAAATGTTGGTGATCCCTTTAAGGGCGTTATCATTATGGTATGTTACTGATTAGGAAAAAACACATCCGAGTTCCGAGTGCACCGAGAGTTCCGTACAAACTCTAGTTATCGCATTCATCCATAAACATGACGGAGAAAAATATTTATTATTTATATATTATTAAATATTTATTTATTTATCTATAGAAAGATTGGGGTCACTCGAATGCACGGCATAGAGTTAGGCTGAGTTTGTTTTTCATTGATAAATCTTTATCACGCTAATCGATATTATTCGACGAGAGAATGAAGCGCGTGAGTTTTCCCGATTCTACTTGGATAGTCCATCGTTTGTATGTATGTATATGTTTGTTCGACGATAATTCGAGTACCATTGATTGGATCATTGTGAAATTAGGCAGATCATTAGATGAGATAAATATATATTTTTTAAGTTTGAATATGATATCAGCTAAATTGATCAAGGGGTTGCCGGGATATTGGGGTCGCGAGTTAACGATCGGGGCAAACAGTGGTTAGTATTGCGGTTGATTTTCAAATTTACTTAGTTCGGAAAAGTTTTTTGAATATAAAAAAAGATATTTCTACATAAACTTCGGAGATAGGTACAAGCCGTGGCACAGTGTGAAATATGACCTTATTTGCGGACATCCTGTTTTTATGTGTTTAAAAGAAGGATAATACGAATATTAAACACATTTAAAAACTCTCATGTTGATATCTGTAATAGTTTCGGAGTTATATGAGAAATCGAGAAAATTCTATGAAAACCATAGAAACGTCTTTACTCAAAGTCTTATTACTTCTACTAAAAAAGAACGATATCATATCATAACTATACACTAAAAGTACCCGTTCATCTATATAAATTAGCATAATTACGGTCAGTTTGCTGAGTAAACTTAATTTTATATGTTTTCATCACATATTTTTTTCTCGTTAATCTGGGCATGGTCGCATTTTTTTTCAATGTTAATTTGTTTATTACAGTAACAACTACTACCACAAAAAAAATCAAACGCAACAACATCAAGACTTCGGAGATATGAATTTTCAAAATGTTACATAGGGTTGTCACTATTTCCTAAGTCGATCATAATGTCTTCTTATTACGGTTCATGTCTTAGGTACGATTTCATATTATTTATGTGTGATAGTTATTTATGTGTTGAAAGTATTAAAAAACTACATTCCAACACGTATGTCATACAAAATTATAATGCACGCTGCATGTCCTTTACGCCTATAATTATTTGCGGTAGTCACTAAATCATGTACTTTCCGAGCGTATGCATTATAAAATAAGTCTTCATCTCTCGGGTACACCTACTTAGAATATAGTAATATTTCTACCCATATTCCTTGAGTTTTCAATTATTTTTTTATTAATTTTTTTTTTTTTAATTAAAAAAATTAACACAGCTTTACAGTTTAATACCAATGCACTGTGAAAATCAGAAATTATACATAAAAAATATATAAAACACAAAAGAGAGACAATAACAAACAAAAATCAATTAGTACTAGGCGACGCAATAGCGTGGCTCCGTTGCTTCGTCGGAACCAGTGGCGTGGGATTCGTCAAGTTACCCCGGAACCGCCGAAACACGACGCCCTTCGGCCAGAAGTCTGCGCTCGCGATGGTGTCCTGCAGCGGCAGCAGTACGCGCGCCACAAACGAGCTGAAGTGCACGTAGTGGCGCGACTGCAGCTGCTGCACCCTCAGCGTATAGCCAGTCTTCCGGTGGACATACTCCACCACGTCGTTAGCCACGGCGGAGTAGTGCAAGCGCGACACGTAGAGCGCTCTACTCGGCGTGGCGACCCGTAGACCTGAATTAACCGGCTCGGCCGTGCCTTGCAGAGTCTTACGAGGCGCCCTGCTCGTACTTGGACGAATGGCTGGTGGACGAACTCTATACTATTTTGGTAGCGCTTTCATGTGGGCTGTCGATTGATTGTGCAAAATTTGAAGAATTTTGTAAATCTGTTGCTATCAAATATTTACAGACGTATTCTTGGTTCTATGTATATGTCGGTAACATTACATAAAATTTTAATGCATGGTCGAATTATAGAATCCAGCGAAATACCTATAGGAATGCTTTCCGAACAGGCAGGGGAATCGAGAAATAAGTATTGGCGTTATGATAGACAACACTATACCCAAAAATTTGATCGCAAAACCACAATGTTGGACTTATTACCGAGCTTTAGAATCTTCAGACCCGTATTTGTCTTTGTTAACACAACAAACCCGTCAAAAAGAAAAAAGCCTTTACCCAAGAGTGTCCTTATCTCATCAAAGTCACAGAACATAATTCAGAGCCCGATTACACTGAAGCTGATAAAATAATTTTGACTACAGACCAACAAGTTATCCAAGACTGATCATTTAAACTGACTTTCCACGTTGCTTATAAATTGATAGAATAATTCACACAAAAAAATATTACTGTCTTAATTCCATTTTGTGACAACCCTATTTCCATAGAAATCCAGAAAAAACATAGAAATGGGATATCTCCAAAGTCTCGCAAGATATAGATTCAGGATTTTTACAGGTTAAAGGTAAAACTATGTAGCAAATTTTACAAGTGGAAATAAATGCGACCGTAAAATAGTTAATTTTTTATATATATTTTATTTAATTATACAAATTACGTTTTTTTTTCAATTCCTACGCAATTACAGTCATGTGGGTTTAACTCGTAGTATATTATTGAATACCGTATCATATACACTAGGTTAATATGGATAATTTTGACTCGTTTGTAATTAATAGACGAAAACATTTTTCCAAGAGGTCAATGACCTTTCATAAAATAAATTATATCTCCGTTTTAAAGTAAGTTATCGACATAGGTGTTTCATAACCCTCTTCGTTGACCTTAGGTGCACTAATTTCAAACATAAAAAGAGGATGTCCGCAAGTAAGGCCATATCTCACACTGTGCGTGGGAATGTTATATGTTTTTTACATTTCCGTTTATTTGTAAAAAAATAAAATAATGATAATCAATTAGTCCCGGAGAAGAACGTCTTTCTCCGGGACTACGGGGATAATGTCGCTCTGGAAACGTCGGAGGTTAGTTTTCAATGTTTTACGCGATTAAGCCCCGTTGTAGTAAAAAAAAATGGTACTTATCCCAAAAAATATGTTCTTCCCGCTTATATATTTTTTTCCTCTTTTACCAGAACACACGATACCTAGTAAGTAAGCTCTTAAAAAGCTGATCAGCATTTTTACAGCCTATTTGTTATGTTATTTATTATAAGGATATCTCTTATTTTATATTTAGAGTTAGGTACGTCAAAATAGCGGTTTATTACGATATCTGTAAAAGATATTATATTATCTAGTACACATCTCAATAGAGTTCGACTAAGCTGAGCTTGCATCGATTTTGATAGCACAGACTGTAAAAGTATTAAGTAAACGTCATAATTTCATAGAAGTTTGACGTATACGTACAATAACACATGCGCAGTATGTGCTATCAAAATCATTGCAAACTTAGCTTGGTTTGACTCTACAAGAAAGCAATAGGTATAAACACATACGTACGCGGATACACGTAAAAATGATCAGGCACACAGCAGGCAGGCAGGCAGTTTATTGCGTCAAGACTTAAACATAAACTTTTTGTGAATTTTATTTTAATGCAAATAATACGTTAATACTCGCTCTTAGTGTTACAAATTAGATATTCCAGAACATATATAAGTTACAATACTCTACTAAGTTATATTACTGTTTTATTGTTATACTGTGGTGAAATAGGACAAGTAGACACTTGTGTCTCGGGCGCAAGGTCACAGCAGTACAAAATGAAAAGTTTTGACGCGTATTTAAACATCAAATCTTGCAATAATGCGTTATTTACACAATACTTCATTCATTATGTAGGATGTTCTTCTGTATTGATTTATGTTTATTATGTTTGGGCGAATATTGACTTATTTCTCGTGCAACGCCATCTAGATTTCGTAATGGGTAACGTTTGTGTTATTAATTTTTTCACAAGTCAAGTAAGATAGCACTGTTGTTGATATTTTTAAATGTGGTAACATTTAGTTTGTGTTTGCATTGACTAAAGATTTGTTTAATGAATGATTTTAGAATAATTATTGCGCCGCCTGGTATCGCTGACGTTTTAGGCGGTCGTATTTTAATGTATGGAGTTGAGCCTAAATATAACAAATGCCTTTCAGAAATCCGCATAAAAATCGGTTCAGTCAAACACGAGATAATCGGGAACAAACATACCTAAATAGATTTATGGGTACGGGTCAAACTGAGAACCTCCTTTTTTTAAAGGTGGACAAAAACGAAACGCAGACATAAACCTGCAGGATTTCCCCGCTGTGTTTTACACTCAAAGGCAATGCAAACGGGTCAGTTTCCTTCCATACACGCCTCTGCGCAAAGCATTCCAGCGGTGGCACCATCTAGTGATAATACAAAATATTACTTAGACAGCTCGTTAACTCCTACGGGCTGCTGCTCGCGAACTAAGCGGCTGCAATATAGGTGAAATTTACAATAATGTACAATAATGCATTGAATTTGAGTTATTATGATATATTTTTTTATTATACGACATCTTTAATTTATTACACTATAAATATCACGTAATCTTTAAGGGTAAAGATTTCGTAATGGTAAATCGAGACTTATAGCGCCATCTATGGCATCGATTTAACATTAATTATATTGAGTACGGGTTGGGAGGACATGCTATAACTTCTTTTACAGTAAATATGGTGCTATATTACTTTTATTTTTATTTTTTTATTGATATAAATAATAGTTACATAACATTTTACATGACAGTACCGTTAAACCAGATCGGTTTGTCTCGATACCTCGTTCCGCAGTTCTTAATTAATCAAAGACGAAATTCAGTGCAACACAAAAAATGCCGTTCTTCATAAACGCTCATCAAACCTCTGTTAACTTATACGTATTCATTGTTTGTTCTTATCTGTCAGCTTAGCGTTTGTTAAAAATGGTCAAAACGTAAGTTAGGTAACGACTTAAGGTCTGTTAAGTTTCCATGAATAAGGCGGTACCTATCTCAATTGTAACACATCTTACACATACGATTTACAATAAGTAACGATTGCAAAGAGAAAAATAAATAAATAAAAAAACAACAATGATAATAAACTGGCATATTCCGGCCCGTACCGGTGCACAATATAAGATTTTAAGCTAACATGGTCATTTACACTATAATTACTATTTAAAACGAGATATTTACCATGTACATTTGCCATGTGCATTTTTGTAACAGTGCCGAAATATCGGGAGCTCATTAAAACAAATGTACATGGTAAATATCTCGTTTTAAATAGTAATTATAGAACAATGATAATACTTCACTATAGGTACCTACATTTATAGCTGTGCCTATGTCAAAAATTCAAAGGGCCATATGTACTGTAAAACGTTGTACGATACATGTGCGAATAGGTAATTCGAAACTCGTGTCGATTTAAAACACTCCCTTTGGTCTTGTTTTATTCTATCGCCACTCATTGCGAACTTTCTCCTATTCGCACTTATATCGTAATGTACTATTATCAGACAGGGACTTACGCTGGATAATAGCTTAGTTTTGAAACAGGCCCCTGGTACGCAAAAAACGGTAGTCCTCTGTCCCCTTTGATCCACTTGAAAACGCTATCATAGAGACCATGTAAAAGTGACACAGGGATTTTGTTACAGGAAAACGACATGCAAACAGACATAAACCCGTTCGACATCTTCAAAGTGAGACCACTCCTCAAGCTGAAGCTGAGCTGGAGCCAGGAGCCGACCAACGGACTGGTGAACCGCCCCAAGCTGTACCAGGAGACCAACGGCGGCAAGAAGGATGCTGCTAAGGAGAAACCGTCGGGAAGCCAGCAGAAAAACGGGAACGAAGCGAAAAATAGTAAGTTCCTTACTTTTCTATCACCCCTCCATGCATCACATTCTTCCTTCTGTATGACTTTCTATTGCACTATCTTTCTTCAATAGTTTCTGTCTCTGGCGGTGTGGAAGGCGTTTTTATGTATTGATTTATTTAACCTTTATTACTACATCAAACATTTACAAAAGAAAACCTTAACGTACAAAAGGCGGACTTAATGCCAAAATGCATTCTCTACCAGTCAACCTTAAGGCAAAACAGAAAATTTGCTACGCCCACGAGGTGTTTCCCCGTGTACTTTGATCGTCACGATGAGTAAGGTTGCCACCCTCTTTCCTTGCAATGGGCCAGCTGTACCAGGAGCCAACAGAAAAACGGCATTTTAGTGTCTTCCTCCCAAACCGCTTCAAGAAGCACAGGCGTCGTAAACAAGACTCGGAAATCGGTTAAATTTCAAAAGTTTAATACCTATTCATTTCGGTTTTGGTCGTAAAACCGTGATTTTTAAACCCGTCTCAAGCTGTACAGCAACCCGTTAGCTACATCGGAGCGGCCAAGGTATTTAAGTGTCTGAACATGTAATCTAAAGAATTAACAATGGACTTGGTTCTAAAATATTTTTGTGCACGCTATCAATTTCCTTAGTGATATATCGGCTTCCGGTTTCTTATCAAGTTTATCCGGGTTTAATATATGGTTGTGTCAAGGTTATTTGGGAAGGTTTATCTAAAATTTTAAGTATATCCCTAAAATCGCACACCTTCATAAATCAGCCGTGCAATTAATCGGTCTTAACTAATAACTACTACAGTAGTAAAATATACCTAAAAATAATTTTGGCCAACTATCACCCTTTTATTTAAACTGACTGAGTCATTTGACTCAGTCAGGAAATTCAAAGTCTCGTTGCGAGTCGCATGGGGTCAGTTGACGAACGAAGTGGTTTTTCTGTTGTTGTTCAAATGCGAAAATCGCGTAACTTAACAAAGTTCAGTCAATATGAATATGGGTAGAACGAATCCTAATAAAAAAAAACGCTTGACTCCGGGTTAGTGCATTGGGCACCGGTTGGTGCAAGTGGCCCTAAGAAATGAACATGAACAACATAATAGATTCAATCAAGAGTGAATAACAGATGAGGGTACTTAATATTTTTCTTTTGGAAACTATTTTAGATCAGCATATCAGCAATTCAGCATTACATCTGTTATCTGTATCAATATTTCGTCGTTGAAATAGGTCGCTTGAAAAAACATTTAAATACATTTTTTTAGTTTTTTGTGCTGAAAATCATTTAACAATATTATAGGGACAAAAAATTATAGCTCATACAATAGTATAAAAAGATGAGTGATAATACTGCCTGCTGCAACAGATAACACCTGATTTGAAAGTTCAAAAACACCATCATTACGGAATAACTATATCTATACTACTATCTTAAAATTTTTATGTATCTTATAGGTCTTCTTTTATTTTTTACAGGAGAAAAATCCAAGTCAGACTCGAGCGAAGAGAACAAACGTCAACAGATCATCTACCAATTCCTGTACAACAACAACTCGCGACAACAGACCGAGGCGTGCGACGACCTACACTGCCCGTGGTGCTCTCTCGACTGCGGCACCCTGTATTCTCTACTCAAACATCTGAAGCTTTGCCATTCGAGATTCAACTTCACTTACTTCGTAAGTATACAAGAATAAACAATGGATCATTTACTAATTTCTCTACAACTCGATGACAATAGATCGAGGTCTGCTAATTACACTGCCGTTGCTCTCTCGACTCCGGCATGCTTATTCTCTACTCAAGCATTTTGAAGCTGTGTCATTCGTGATTCAATTTCACGTACTTCTTAAGTACACAGGAACAAACGTCATCAGATGGTGATCTACAACAATTTGCTATAAAATAACTGGTAATAATGCTACTTTCACTGTTAGGCACACTACTCAATCTTTTAAAGGAGGTGTCATTCAAGGTTCAACTTCACTTTTTTAGTAAATAGATATACAATAACAAACGACAAATATTACTAATTTCTTTATAACAACCCTGGGTACGTCAAGGCATACTTAATTTAATCTTTTCCACGCCAAAGGCGTATGTATTGGCACCGCAGGTTCAACGCCAATGACCGATATATTGGGCACAGACCACAGAGTAAAATAAACGTACACTGGTAAAGCATAAAGTTCAACTTCAGTTTTGACATTTCGATGACGTGGCGTGTGATAGCTTGTGCTATTGACATGGCGTCGAAAAGGTTAAAAATTACAATGATAGAAATAGAAATTATTTATTTGATTCACAGAAAAAAACTTTATCTATTTACATCTTGTACAAAATATCAGAGAGAACTAAAATGGATGCCACTCAGCGACTCAGCATATGCCGATAGCTAAGATACGAGATACTTAGCTATGGCGCTGGTTTTCAGGACACCCATGGGACAAAAAGGAATACAGAAAGATATATCACATAAACTTAAAGTTAACATGTTGAGGAAAAGATCGCTAGTGAATTCACTGATAAATATCCAGATGTCCAGTTAATCTTAAGAACAGTTGTGGTAGTGAAATCTTAACTCGTTGACAACCCCAGTTCCCAATGAATGAGGTGAGTTGTCTCCAGCCAATCTCGGGCGGCACTTCGATGGTAGTGAATTCTAACTCGTTGACAGGCCAATGAATGAGGTGATTTGTCTCCAGCCAATCCCGGGCGGGGCGCGGATCGACGTGTCGATCAACGAGTTGTACGACGGGTCGTACACGGGGTCGCCGCACGACCTGATCGCGGCGCAGGGCCGCGCGGCGGGCGCCGGGCCGCGCGCCGGGCCCACGCGCCGCACCAGCCTCACGCGGGTGCTCATCTGGCGGCCCCGCGCCCGGCGACGCCCGCAGAGACACAGCCTCGCGGAGTTCCTGGAGTTGGATGATAGTGAATTGGTTGAAGCGCAGCGGCCGTATCTCACAGGGCATAATCGGTGAGTTCTTACAATAATAGAATCTAAACGGCGTCTGCAGATATATAGTTTTTTTTTTCCTCATTTTTATCTGCAAGCGGCAAGCCATACTCAGATTTTCTGTCGTTGTTGAGTATTTTGAGAGGTATTATATTAAATACACTTTCTTGACATCAGAAGAGTTCGCCATATTTTAGTAGTTACATAGTATTGCGGAATTTTTGAAGTTAGACTATAGTGGTTGAAGCGCAGCGGCCTTACAGGGCATAATTAATGATATTTACCTAGTTATTTCTTTCGTGTTGAGGCTCCCAAATAGCAACGTTGTGGATAGCCCCTGTCGTCGCATCCCAGGTCATCAGGTCAAATTCTGAGCAGAAATACGGACATACGAGCACGCCAGCTTTTCCTTGTACCATTATTGTTTAATAGGATAACTTTAGCTGTGTCCCGACCTCGATCACAAACGGCAATGTTCCAAAGCTACTTCACCAGGCAAAAGTCCACATTGCACGTGACTGTTGGAAACGTACGTGCCTCGTATTGCTGCGAATAATCTGGACTCTGGACTTCGCCGTCTAACGATAAATCAAGTAGCAATCAAATTTTGCTCACTCTTATTCTGATATAATACTAAATACAGTCTCCGTTACCCTTTACCAGTGTAGACTTAAATCTTAATTCAAAAACTATGCCATTATCTATCCCTCATGCTCATGCATCGATATACTGGTAGTAACTTTACACATAACTAAATCCATTTTTCAGACTATACCACCACACCATCAGCTGCCTACCAGTATACCCCAACGAGCTAGACATAGACTCCGAAAACGAGACCGACCCCCTCTGGCTCCAACAGAAGACCATGATGATGATCGACGAGTTTACCGACGTCAATGAGGGCGAGAAGGAACTCATGAAGATGTGGAATCTCCACGTTATGAAGTACAACTACGTGGGCGACTGCCAGATCCCGTTAGCATGCCAAATGTTCCTCCAAATGAAGGGAAAAGAACTCCTCGAAAAAAACCTGTACAGAAACTTTATACTCCACATGTGTTCACTCCATGACTTCGGGCTTTTAAGCCCGGTGGCGCTCTACCAAACAGTGCAAATGCTAAATCAAATGCTAGCGGATAACGCAGAAGCCAAAGAAAAAATGAGGGATTCACTCAAAGCGCAGCGGGAACACTGGAATGCTGTAGGCAAGTATCAGCAACCGGTGATCATCGAGCAAAAACCACAAAACAACACTGCCAAGTTGAATAATGTTGAAGCCTCCCCGTCCGTTAGAAGAAAGACTTCAAATCTTAACAACAGAATCAACACTCCAAGTACTACTTACAAAAACGCTCCGAGCACTTCGAATGGAGAAACTAAAAGGAAAATGTCTTCAGGGAGTATTCAGAGCCGTAAGCGGTCGTCAATATCGGAGAGAAAGCGTTCTGTATAGCGAATACTGGCGCGCTCGGGACTGCAGTGACGCGTCAAGTCGAGGCTTATTTTTGTGAAAGTTCTAGTATTTTCGCGAGAAGTCAAGTGTAGCCACACCCCAGACTAAGTATGAAGCATAGACGTGACGTAATAACATGTAACACCAATACCGAAACAAATATTAAGTAATTTTGTTCCTTGTGCAAGTAATTCATTTCCACGTTATCCAACAAGTCAAATTCTGACATACACTGTTTGTTTTCGACCAAATTCTGCATTTAAGTAAATTGCGTGTGTTCGACTTGTTTGGTGATAACTGTCCTTTAGGCAACGTTTATTTTAACAAGCATTTATTTAACCGTTTAGTATGTTTGTGTCAAATTGTGGAAGTTTTGTGAAGACGTGTGAAGTGAAGACTGCTCAAATGGCACACTTTTGAAATGTCTGTGTCCATACAATATAATGATGATTTCGATTTCATCTGATCATGGAGACGAAAAATATTAATTAAAGGTAGCTGATAGAACAACAAAAACTCGTTCACATTGTATCTTAGGAGGCAATGAGAATACAGGACTAAAAAAAAGTACAGTTGGCGATAAAAATTGTGTCAACAATTAAATTTTGCCGAAAAACTTATTGATCAATGCTTTATACTTCGGTGTGGTTACGCGGTCTAGTTTAAAATTGGAAAAGAAAAACAACACAATTTGATGAATTTTTCTGGTTCCGTTTTGTAACCTAAATGTGGCTTGTCGCAAAAATGCCTAGAAGATATTAAAAAGAGTATTTCGTTCGATGTTGGTTCTATTATACGTAGATAAATTGTCAAGACTGGATGATAGACCTTTGAAGATTTACACTTTTTAATTATTTGTGTTTAATGTCGATTTTATAATGAGATGATATAGATAAAATTTAATCTTGCATGTTCCTCGCGTATCTTTAAAATTGGCCATATCCAAGGAATCAAATGTGACATTCTTGAGCAAAAGGTATGTACTAATTGGCTGTCAATAAGGGTGATTTCTATTTGTATCTTTTTACCAAGTTTTTACTAAAGTGTGTCTGCTCGTAGCCATAAGGGTTTAAGTGTGATTGCTTCAGATTGTGCATTTAATGCGGATAAATACGCAAAATTCAAGTCAAGTTTATAAATATATGAGCATAACCTTAGGACATTGACAATAAGGTGTAAGTGCTTACATATTATGCATTCTGCTGCGCAGATATTTATGAACCCTACTGTTTAATCGTTCAAGAAACAACATGTCGCTGGATATATCAAATCCAAAGAATCATAATTAGGTATTTGATTAAAAAAAAACCTATTCTAATGGTCCAAGTTTATTGAGGTAACTTAAGCAATAAGAAAACACCAAAATCACTATGCATGTGCCTTTATAATTAAGGAATTACAACTGTTCCTTTGCTACATTTTTTACTAAACGCTGTTAGTTTAGTAGCAAATTTAGAAACTCAGGCTAATCACTCCGTGTAAACAGGCCCTAAGACTGACATAAAGCGCAAACAAACAAATTTGCGTACACTCGTGCATTCGCTAGATTTGGACGCACCTTTATTGGCATCAAACGTGGTACCTTTTTCTCAAAACGACACCAATGTTGACAAAATTATTTGCTAGTATTCTGATTAGGTGATAAATTGTTACTGCCAGAAAAAAACTGTTAGTCAACTTCCATAAAATGGATGACATTGTAGGTTAAGGTTTTGCACGTTTTCGTTTTACTAGAGAATATTGGTATTATTATCAGTGATCGGTTTTTTGGATTCTCCCTCGCGGGATATCAAGTAGAAAAGTTAACATAGATACGACAGTTTCCCGCGATACCGAACAAATCGTTCAAAAATAAAACAGTTTAAATTATTTCTAAGGATTTTTTTACTCCCATCGAGAATATTCCAATCATACGCGAATCAAAAGTCTACGTCGAACGTCAATTAGAGTAAGCCATCAGTTGTCGTAAAAGATAATCTTAGAGTCCATGAAACAAGTCGATGAAATGAAAATTGAACCGTTAATCACAGCGTGCGAACTTAACGTGGATACTTATTTATTGGATCGCCTTTGAGCTATAAGATCTAAGTATTGGCACTTATACGATAACCTGTGACCTAATATTATAGTATAAATTATACAGCTTATACCCATTTATTTATGCAATCCTTACTCGCCGTATTTTTATCAAACGGTACAAAATGTGTCGCTTTGGAGGCAGCAAATGAGCTGTCAGTGCAAACACTTGTGTTCATTTGTTCGATTTCGACAAAAGAACGGAGAGTAAATACGCGTGTCTATCAGCTACTTAGATGTTTTAAAGTGTAATAAAATAAACACATTGTATTTTTTTGCCTTTTCTAACAACATAAAGCCCGGATTCCCGGGGCATATCCATACTAACATAATGATTGAGGTCGTTCACCCCGTGTCGAATCCAAAAAACCGATCACTGATTATTATCAATAGAATCATCACAAATAAAATGAGACTTTATACAATTTTATGTGGAACGATTGAGTTTTCTTGCTAATCATGTTGATTGTTGTGATTATATGCAATAAATAGTAATAGCCTTTGTATTTGTGACGTGAGTGATGTCTTGTTCGGTTTTTACAATGGGTTAAAGAACTATAGTAAATGTGGAAAGTTAAGACCTAAACCTAATGTGACTGTTATAAGTTTACTTACGAGCTGCATGGCCGCTCGCGAAGGGCATGGCGGGGCGGGGCGTGCGGCCCTCATGTTCAACACAAGCTAATGTATGGGAGCGTCCTTAGAGCACGTTTCACGAAGCACATAGACACTACACACCGCTGCCCGCCCTGCCGCTGGATCACAGTGTAGGGAAGGAGTCTCTTTACCCAGTAGTCCAACTTCGAACATTTTATAATAGGCTAGACGACTGAAAAAATCTATTTAGTCCGTCTTTTAAATTATAAAAAAATATTGTACAAGTATTTTTTCTTTTGCTCGTCAAATCAAAAATGACAAAAACACAGTGCGTTCAAGTTTCGCGTAATGTCACTCCTAGGCAGGGTTGGGCAGTATTTCAATTACATGTATTTCAAATACGTATTTGAAATACAAATACGTATTTTGTATTTGTATTTCAAATACCGCTAAGACAAGTATTTTGTATTTAGTATTTCAAATACCACACGCAAAGGTATTTTGTATTTGAAATACTTAAGACTTTAAAATACATTTGCACGAAATACATTTGATTTAATAAATTTTAACCATTTACCCTTTAGGCCAAAGTGATCATGTCGTGACAACAGTAACACTAAGCGAGTGTCGATGTCAAATCCGAAATAAAAGTCAAACATCAATATCGTGTTATTTGTGTCAAATCACTTAGTTCGTTTTGCGGTATTTTTGTTACTCGAGAGTGAAAACTGGATATGTATATATATATATATATATATATATCAGATAAATTAGCGTATGGTGATCGGCGATACCTTTATGATGGAGTAAAATTCACGCTTCTCTACTGCAGTAGCTACATCCAGCGAACGAGACAGTTTGATGGTGACAATTTTTACTGTGCTGACATTCAAGTTTGAAATTTTTTACGAATTTGAAACTTAATACGGTTAAGAGTGGGTTTTATGTTGTACTAATCATTGCTATTGAAATAAGTTATTAAATTAGCGTTTTAAGCATCAATTAAATGACATTTGGTGCCTTGATTTTTGTAATTTCTGTTCGGTTGTGAGTGTTTTGTTCTTTATAATGCTAGGCGGGTGTCACTCCGCGTTATACGTTGACGCAAAATCTTCCACCTTAACCATAACCGGTGGCATAAACCGTCAGGTTTCGCGAAATGTGCATTACCTAATAGGTGCGATCAGATCAGATTCTAATAAATAAAAACATATTCTTATAATACATATAATGTTCGGATACATATTTGGTTTTGAAATTGCAATGGTTAACACTCACGTATTTTTATCACAATAGGCGTGACATGTTTCGTCTGCATCGGGCAGACATCGTCGGACAGACAGAGTGGTGTTGTCACCTTCGCAGCTCAGCTTAATGTCAGTATGACTCACGAAAGTTTAAATTATATGACATTTTTGGTTCCTATTTATACATTTATAAAAATTGTTGTACCCAACACATGCACCTGACAGCAGGGTGACATTCCTAATTTTGATGTCATCTTGACATTTTCATGCTTGATTTCTAAACGTCAAATGTAGGAAAGAGAGCCTTCTGTACTTTAGTACTATTACTTATTCTGTGATAAATTGATAATACGTCAGAACTAAGAACACCATAAAGTCCATAAAGGGTATTTTGTATTTGAAATACATTATTTTAAAAATGGTATTTTGTATTTTGTATTTGAAATACCTGCCACTAAAGTATTTTGTATTTCAAATACATTTTCAAATGTATTTAGTAGTTTGTATTTGAAATACATTGAAGCCAGTATTTTGCCCAACCCTGCTCCTAGGTACAATTTTTACCTAGGAGTGACGTCACAAGCCCCCACCCCGGAACTTTGATGCTCTTTATCTTCGTCAATTTTAGTTAAATTGAAAAAGGAAAAAATACGTGTCTAATAATTTTAGATAATCTAACTGACGGACTAATTAGAATAATAGTTTTTCAACGTAGTCGTCATCCCTATTCCCGTTCGAAATTCAAATTTTGTTCCTCGGCGACGGTCGGACGGCGGGAATGGGGAAGTCCGCTACTTAGTACTAGCACAGCGTAGGGATGTATTCCATACAGTGAGGTAACTTCATACACGGCCAGCGGCTCGGATCGGTGGTCGTGCTGAGGCTCAGGGTTGTCAAAAACTATGCGAAAGATATTACCTACAGTCTGATTGGTAAACTAATTTCTATTTTACACCCCTTAAAATAAACCGCCGAATTTGTATGAAAATTCGGCGACATTTCCTCCCCGCCTCCTTCCCCGCGCGCTGTATAGAATACATCCTTACGCTGTGGTACTAGAGATGCAAAGGATAGTGGTTTGGCCAGATAACGGATATCCGGTCTTCGCGTCCGCCGAATATCCGGTATCCGGAGCCGAATATTAGGCCTATACTTTTTTAATCGTCCAAATTCATTCGGGCGCGTGCGCATTTTTTGGCACTGGTTGCAACTTGTTTTTAGTTATAGGCATGTTTATTTTTATTGAAAACTTGTTCACTTAATGCCAGTGATTTTAAACACACCTTGACCGTAAATACTATTGATTACTTTGCAATTTTATGGTTTTTACTTAAACTCATTAATAAATATCGTGCTAATTCACTATCCTGTATCCGGCCGAATACTACGCTACTATCCGTTATTCGGCCGGATAGTAAAAAAATATGGCCGGATAGGCCGGATTCTACTACTCAGTTTAGTACTTACATCTGGCGCGTCGTCGCTTGTTTCTACCCGAGGTCCGGTCATTTTCTTTGTTCGAAGTTAAGACTACACGGTTAATCGGTCTACACTGGCTGGATGTTCGCTACTTAAGCATTAAAGCCCCACTACACATAGATGGATTCATCGGCAGATGCGCATCCGCGGACGTTTCGATAGGGAAATTTGCTAATCTGTTGCACGTATTTTGGTGACTGCGGATGCATCTGTCTCAATCCAATTGTCGGTTTTGTAGCACAGATCAAAGGGATTTGGCGCGAGCGCCCGGCACGTGCCCACACATCTGCCGACATCCGCGGACATCCGTCTATGTGTAGTGCTAGCTTTAGACTAATGGGATCTTACTGTGCATGTCTACTATAGTTCTCTTGGCTATGCCTTATATGATGAACGAAAATATAACATGACACTATCCATACAAATGCGTTCTTTAGTTGCGCAGCTCAATCTATTGAAATTCAGACGAAAAGTTAGCGAAATGGGTCACAAATCAAAGAGTCACCGTCAGATGTATGGGAACACCCAAGTTGCTCACAAATATCTGAACACGACTATTGCCCAGGCGATAGAGTGCTTGTTCAGATATTAGTGAACTCCTAGAGCGCTCCACTATATCTGACGGCGACTTTACAAACGACTAGGCTTAGAAAAACGTGTATGTATGGATATGTTGTCAGGAGTTTTATTGTTCATGCTTGTACTCAACTCGGTTATAGATTCTGTAAAATAGCAGGTTAGAAACTACACTAATGTTGATATAGTGACCCAGGTACTCGCTAGGACATATTTTATAGGACATCTGGCAGCAATATAAGACAATAGAACAGGTATTTGATAAAGTTAGACATAGGCAAGAGAATACTGACTTTATCAAGTGATCGGGTTCCATTAATAAACGAATTTATTTTTTGGTTGATCTAATTGACAATTTGATTGTACCGTGTGGAAGGTCTTTCAGGTGCATTCACACAATGGTACGAACATCAAACATCCATCTCAAAAAACTGTGTCGCGCTTGTTTTGTTTGCTATCAGTGAATGCACCATTACATCAGTCTGAAACGAAGTCATTTGATTTAGTCAATAAATCTTGTAATCGTAAGTCTAGTTGTCAAGTGTACTCGATCATTGCCAATTTAGGGTTGTATCTTTATCGTATTCCTATGGTTAGCCTCACTATGACTAGACCGCAAAATGAGAAGGTCCATAAAAAGGCCACATAGCTTTTAGTCCACTTTTTTATATCACTAAGCGCCACTTGCGCCAGCCAGCTTTCGTTAACTTTCAAATTCCATATGAAATAAACGCTTAACTCCGGGTTATCTGGCTAACCCCGGTTAATTAGGTTAGGTTCGTTAGTTATCTTCAAGCCTAACCGCACAGAGTAGCGTCGCGTCGACATCCCTACGCAAAGATAAAACGAGAAATGTAATGTAGGCAGTTTGCGTTATAGACCGTTCGCAGTGTAAACTAAAAGCGATGTGGTACATTTATTTAATCGTATGGCAGAGTTACACGTCGAATACAATTCACAAATCAATTTGAAATCAATTTCAATTATGTGGTACATTTATGGACCTTGTCATTTTACATTCTACTCTTGTGAGACTAACCCGATTCCTCTAGTGAACTTCTATTTCTACTGTGATGTCTATAGAAGCACCTAATTCGTCATAAGTCTAAAATAAACTCTACGTAGTCTACATTAAGGCTATAATAGCTTGCATGTGCTTGTGGTTTGTAAATGTTGTAGGTTGTACCAGCAAGTGAACGTAATAGTGGGCTCTGTATGTCTTCAGTAAAATAGTAGCTGTTTGTGAGAACAAAGACTTAAAACGAACATAGACAACTGGGTTATGAGTGCGAAGTACGTTTTTTGAAGGGTCTAACTAAAGTCTAGTACTCACAGTCCTATTAAAACTCTTACTAGAGTCATTGACTTACTAGACACGTCATCCCAAACAACATCTTTCAGCAGTCAGTTAAAGCTCTTCCAGTCTTTTATTTAACTAAGCTACATTATTTGACTCAACTGGCAAACGTGAGCAATATGGCGAGATGCTTACCAAGCACCACTTCGATTCTTCGTTCATCTCGGGCACAAGTCTCGTCAGTGTCTTGCGCTCGAAATAGACTGCTTTATACCATGAGTTGCTCTCGCTTTCGAACCGCTGTCGTCTGCGCGATTCGAAATTATATATGCAAATTGTTTCAAATCGCGCCGTCGCTATCGACTCGTGGTTAAGTTAAACCCATGGTGACAATGTCGCTTTCTAACCAATACTGTTAAAAGAGAAGGGTAGTCTTTCGCGCGAGTGAGTACTTAAAGTGCTTATAGAGATAATATATCTAATATGGTACTATGTATCCACGTAACACCATATCGCTCCCTCCCTAGCAAAAATTTAAAGTAGGATTGTGAGTAGTAAGAAGTTTTTAAAACAAAGGACAATGAGGTACCAATATAACTCAGTTGTTTGTGACTAAAAGCATCAATGATTAGTTATAAATAGTAATATATTCACGTTTGCTCAGGATTGCTGGTAGGTTCAATGACCTCATATAGTCTGATTGCTAAAGTAAGAAACGTTCAATAAAAGTGCCTAAATATAAACACCAATAATAAAATTCATTAAGCCAGACCATGCAATAAATAAAACGTTTAAATTGGTCTTTTGTAATGTTAACGCTTTTTAGTGTTAAATATTGAAACTGCAAATTTGACGGTTGAACCAGATGGCGCTACTCAGCGATAGAGTCTGACTAAGCTAAGTTTGCATCCATTTTGATACTATAGATTATGAAAGTGTTAAGTAAACGTGAGTACGTTTACTTAACACTTTCATAATCTAGATCTCTTTCATAGAATTTTGACTTTTATAAATAACATTTGCGCAGTCTCTATAATCAAAATCGATGCCAACTTGGCTTGGTCTGACTCTAGGTACCGTAAAACTACCTAACTATGGTTCAAAACTGGCTCTATCTCTGCCTAGATATGAATTGCGTAGTTCTAAGACAAAATGAATAAGAAATGGAGCCAAAGAAAGGACATTGGTATTTACAATTCTTGCTTAATTTAATTACGTTAGTCCGTAGTTGTATTACTGGGCTATAGTTAGGTGGTTTAGCTATAGCTAGTCTTGACAATGACAACCTATAATGTACAGTGTCATATACTTCCGCTGTCAATTTGCAGATACAATATTATATATTTATTACACCTCAACATTACCTACCAGCTTACTAAGCGAACAGTTTCATAATACGAGATTTTTAGCATAAATTCAATAAAGACTGCAGGGTGTCCCGTTGCCTTATAATCACTCAGAGTCGCGATCTGATTTTATAATTATTTGTAATACAACTAGGACAATAGACTGTACATCTAGAACTTACAATAGGTACTACGATTAAAATTGTGCGCAACGGCAATTGGTTTTTTGATTGTGAATAAAATCCTACGTGTTAGGGGACTTAAGAAGAGATCACTAGATCTGAAGATAAAAAAATGAGTGCACTTACACAGTTGAAAACATGGAGGTGCAGTTTATAAAAGTTAAAAACCTGAGAAACTCAATAGATGGCGTTGTAACGCTGGATATTTCGCGGCAACTAGATTGTGATGCCGCACTCGCTGATTGCTACGCTGATTATTACTTTTTGTCTTATTAGGTATATTCGGCAAACGGAGCAACCACAAGTGAAATTAGTAGCATGGTGTTTGGCCTTCGATACAAATTGTATGACGCCGTACACCGCCATCTAGAGGAGAAACGCTACTAATTCTTACCGATATATTTCAACTGTGTAAATCTACGTATCTAGTCTATGATAAAACAAAGCAACGCCATTTTATTCGCAGTAGTTATTGTACAATACAATATTATATACAACCTTCGATTTATAACGTGTTTATTTCAATTGTGAACGCATACCTGTTTTTTTAATTCAATGGAACAATTTTGTTATTCTTATATTGTCCGATATAACCTCGTACTTATGAAATGAAATAATAATTTTATTTTCAATACTCCTTCGTTTCATTTACCATAGCCCAGTTTAGTCGATGAAAAATTAAATATGGAATGTCAAAACATTAATCAGCACAAAGAAAAAAAATGGGAAGTCATTTGACAAAGTTCATATTCTGAAATTTGTTGTTAAAATATGTCATACTCGAAGAATGCCCGAAAAGTACCGGATATAAGTAAATCATCTTTACACACAAATACACGAGAGGAGGAAGGTAGTCCATATCTGATATGTTTCGTCGATTTAGAATTTGAAGGTCACTTGTCAAATTTATTTGTGTTTTTTTAGGAGTGATTGCTTGCAACGCGTCTGAAAGTTGCACGTATGCTGGTAAGAACCAAACATGTATGTCTTGCTAGAGAATTAAACGACTTTTTTTGTAGAATACCCAATCAAAACCTACACAGAACTGTGTTCACCATCTTTTCCAATGAGCCTGGTTTAACGAGTCCGCTGTTCCTCCAATAATTGAAGTTCCTTTTGTTGGAAGTGCTCCTTTGATATTTTTTTGTGGAATATAACCCTGTGTGTTACTTTATATACCTACTTTACCTTAGGTCTAAATGTGCTGTGGTGTTAAAATAATATATTCCTCTTCTTCATTATCGAATTTGAACTATCGTGAGACATTAATACTTATTCTAATAAATTACGGATAACACACTCGTAGTTTAGTCACTACGCGCGACATGTTTCAGAGAGCTTCGGCCTCTATTATCAACCGTTGAGTACCATTTGTTTGTAACGACGCGGGCGGGCTCTTCATCATTGCCTCTTCCCATTATACTTACTATAATCTTAACTTGACATTCATCTAATATTTTAATTCAAATAAGTTCTAGTCCATTAATACTTTCCAGTGACCGTGTCAAAAAAATCCAGCGGCACAGCGGAAGAATCCCCGCTCTGCTCCGGCCAGAAATCCTTCATCAGCATCCACTCCACCGACCAACTATGTCAGGTGGCCGATATCGACAACCCAGCCAACCTCGACGAGTGTAACGTTGAGGTCATCAGCCTCAACGAAGTCTTCCCTTCCACGTCCGAAGAAAGCCTGTCCAATGACGATGAACCGCAGCGAAAAGAGAAACCCCGTGCTAAGAAACCAGATAAAAACATTCCGAAACCAGAGAAAACAACCTACGTTCCAACTAATAGCAAATCTTCGACCGGCTCTCGGCAGAAAGAGTCGCTGGAGGGTCAGACGTCGGTGTATTCGGACTTTGATATACCGAAGAACACGATGTATGTGGTTGGGAGTGACCCGGGAGAAGCGAAGAAGTCTTATCAGGATCCGCCGAAGAAAATTTCAAAAACGGTAAGCCGCCTCCACTTTACGCGTGGTTGCTGCTCCGATGTACAGTCAAGGACTTTAACTTGTGAACCAATTAAGGTTTGACAGTCCTGTCAAACTGTGTTGAAATTTAGAGGAATCGCTATAGATACATACCTATACCTACGTGCAAAGAGTAAATCTCCCTCGCACTGGGACGTCAAGCGGAATTCGATATTGCAGCTGTAGTTTGTGAATGTTTACATTTTACTAGTTAAAATACTTTGCCGACATTTTAATGGTTACGGGTTTGTAGTTAAATCAAGCGGTGGGTGCGGTCAAGAGAACATCCTCAGGGAGCTCTAATGATCTTCACAACTAGTTAGGTAGTAGATGTAGACCTTCGTTGCTTATTCATATTTAGACGCTTATACATTTATGAGTTGTACCTAACAATTAACACATCTGTTAGATGAAAAAGCTGCTCCGAAACATCGACAAGCACAAGAGCGAGCAGAACAGCAAGAGCGAGAAGCAGGCGATCAGCAAGCTGACGATGAGGAGCATCCTGAAAGACGGGCGCTGCGGGCCGGAGTGCACCGGTGACTCCGTGCAGCCCTCCGACGACTACACACGTACGTTAAGACATATCTGTCTATTTCACCACGTCCATTGTTCGCCATCGACAGGGCGCTCATCCGCACGCCTTGCGACCTAACTCGTTGCGCACTGTGCGGTTTCAGAGGAATTTCCTCCCGCGTTCATAGGCTACGTGGCCGATTTGCGTTAGGCGGACCGCGTGAGCTTGTTTACCACCGACGTGGTGTAAAAAGAATTGATAGCTTTATCACTTAGGTACCATTTATATATTTTTGTTAACATTTTCCACGCCAAAGACCTCAGGTCCGTTAAAGGCCGATTAAGAATATGAATTTCATAATCTTAAGTCATATTATGAATTCATAACGCCCGGAATTACATAATTTTGCTATCGATCACACACGTAATTTTTTCAGATTATGGGGCGTTTTCAAAAATAGGGGACCATTTTCTTTTTTTTTATATAGGAAGTTTTGGGTTTTTTGTAACAGAATCATGAGTACTATTGATTTTAAAAAAGAAAAAGAGTGTCCCGTTTTTTTTTGGTCAGCTTTGTAATGCATTTTTTTATACATTTCGTACGCGCCGTTACAAAACTGACATTTTTTTTGTATGGAAAATCGAGGACACATTTTCATTAAAATGGTGCACTTTTTTCTGAAAATGCCCATGTCAGATTGATCTGATTCCGGCTGTGTGTGGCAGGCAAACCGGAATTAGAGACGGAATTCATAATATGAATTCATACTCTGATTCCGGACGTGTGTGGCGACCCTCATAGTTCAACTTCAGATTTGACACCTCGCACCTCGGTGACGTGGCGTCCGAATGAAAGCATTTATATTGAACATGGCATCGAAAATAAACTACCGCTTCTCTTACAGCCGACGACCACACACTACCATTCATGCAATTCGAGCCAACCAACTACGCCAGCTATGTCAAGCAAAATCCCGATAAAAATGTCACCTTCAACACGCAAGTGGTCATCATTCACTTCACAGGCGATCTATGCGTGGGACAGAGTGTAGAAACATTGAGCAAAGAAAAAGACCAGCAAGCACGTAATTCTGAACTTAGAAAAACGTTTCTCAACAAATATAATGAACATTGGCCTACTCAGAAGTAACCGAATTTACAATTTAATTACCTACTATTAATTTTTGCGGCCCCGCTTTTAGACTTCAATTTTAACGACAGCGAAAGCGGTAAACATGTGTCATTAAATGAAAAGGGAGATAGGCGCTTATGCCCTTTATTAAAGACCTTTCATAAAAAAAAACAGCGCCGGTACCTTTTTCTATGACAATTGTCTATGGTCGTTCAATGATATTGGGCAATATCAGCTATCTATCGCACTATCATTCCATGTGTTCGAACGTGATGGCTGACATTGCACAAGTTGCCACCTGTAGGGGCACAAGTAGTCGCGAAAGCGAAAAAGCCGTGGCAATTTTGAAAAGTGAAAAAACACTGCCTAATTCTATCTATTAACCATTTGAATTTCAATTTGATTGTCCGTTTTGCGTTAGGCGCCTAGGTATTATTTAATATTAAGTTGTCCTAAATGTTTTTATTAATTTATTATACTTACTGCAAGTTTTGTAATGTTACTGAATTATGGTGCTTAAACATGTTCCCTTGTTTATTTAAAGTCCGTGCGGTTAGCTAAGCATTTCTGTATCATGTAGTTTTAGTAAAACAAATTGAAATAGAGATTTACAAAATCAAGCATTTTCTTATTTCTATATTAACCCTTTCTATGCACAAGGTGATAAGAGGTGCAGTCTGGGACACATTATAAGAAGTTAGGTAAGTACCTACAAATTTACAATTGTAAAGCGACATCATTAGTCAAACGATGGGGAATCGCTTCTCACGCGTGTGTTGCCAAATGTGAATTTGTAACTTTGCAGCTTTTAAAAGTGACTTCTATAGTCTGGTGACAATCCAAGTCAGTAGTTTTTTTAATTTATACGCCTCCTTTTTTTTAGAGTAAAACAAATAAGGTTAGGAGGCATACAAATTATTGTCAGACTATAGCAAACCTTGCTGCTGCTCCTGCGCAACTTAGTGTACTAAATCTACCTACAGATAGTGAGCTAATACCACCAAAAAGAAAAAATCTTTTCAAAATTATTTATTATCTTTATCACAGATAACATTAACAACTGGACGATATTTTCCATAGCACCAGCTCTTTAACTCTATCGTACGTGAAATATTTAGGAAAGTCCAAAGGCATCTGCTCGACCTTCCAATTAGATCCGTTCTTCACTTTATCTAACAGACTGAGGAATGTTTCGTAGCACGGCGCGACGGAGTCCATGTGTTCTATCGTGAATACATAGCGTTTTTCTAAGGCCATGTATAAGGTTTTAGGTGGTTTGCTATTAAGTATTTTTTGAACTGTTGCAACGAACGCGGTAGTTATGTCGTCATCGTATACAACTGAAAAATAAATGGTTTGGTTTTGATTTTTCTTTACCCTTAAACGCATGATGCATTTATGATACAAAAACGAGACAAGTGACAATCAATTACTCTCGAAAGTAAAATCAAACCACGTTGTATTCCAAGCAAATGAACTGTCTAACTTTAGAGTGTTATTAAACGTCAACCTTCTCTGAAATTATGACGTTTACTTAACACTTTCAGTCTGTCTGTGCTATCAAAATCTATAAAACTTAGCATACACGGACTCTAGACTTTGTCATATCGTTGTAAGTTCTTAATTTAAAATGATTTTTTGTCACTTGGGATGTTTTAGGATCAATATTCATGCATTTAAGGGTTAATTATCTAATAAATAATAATAAATAGTATAGGACATTCTTACACAAATTGACTAAGTCCCGCAGTAAGCTCAAGAAGGCTTGTGTTACGGGTACTTAGACAACGATATATATATCTAATATACAAATACATAAATACATAGAAAACATCCATGACTCAGGAACAAATATCTGTGTTCATCACACAATTAAATGCCCATACCGGGATTCGAACCCAGGACCATCGGCTTAGCAGGCAGGGTCACTACCAACTACGCCAACCGGTCGTCACGTAACAATGTAACATTAACTTAGATAATTTATTATTAGGTAAATGGATTCTTAATATGAATATATAATATATGGCTCAGGAAGTACAATTTCCCGGACTTGGACCTTGACCATACAAGTGGAATGGGGGGTTCCACGTGTTTGGTCACGGGGCGTGAAGACGGGCCACATGTGGCCAGGCACATACAAAATCCCACATCTTTTTGCAAGATGCGTTGCAAAATGTCGTGTAAGATATACACGCGTGGAAAAGCATTCTCAACTCATGTCGTTTAAAAAACCCTTGCGCTGATTTTAAAATTAGGTCACTCAGCGTCAATTGCTGACTTTCTGCAATTGTACCACACATTTTACCTATTTGCGACAACTACCGAAGTAGGTTGGATGTTCAGTAGTTCTAGCGCAAACATGCCGCACATGCTCTTTAGATATTTTTCCAAGCAAGTTTAGAAAAAAAAATTGTCTACCTCTATGCACAAAGTACTTTCACGGGCACTCTTAAAACTATTAAGCTAGTTTTCTACATTTCATTAAAAACAAGACCTAAAAAGTACTTACCATCAGCAGCTATGATAATATCTGTGTCATTGATATCTTTAGTCAGTTGCTGGCTCCACGCCGTATTAGTGAAGTCCAAGGCATCCACTTTGAACTCTGCCTTTATCAGCTTTTTATTGTATTTGGTATTCAGTTTAATGAGATCTAAAATACCGCCGAGATTTATATCTGGAAAATATTAAAACATGAACAAAGGCGAATGTACACATCGCAAGTAGCAGCTGAGCGTTTTCCAAAAAAAAACCCATAAACCTGATTCTTCCAGATCTGGGCTTGCTTGGGCCCACTCGAATCAGAATTACCAGCTAATTCGTCCCTGTTGATTTAAAAAAATGTCTCGAAAAATTTTTTTTCTACTTTAATCTGTCAATTACGATTAGGGTACTTCCCGTTGACCTACAATCACGAAATTTCGCAAAAAGCAAGAGCTTAAAGTACAGGCGAAAATCCGAAAACCGTATAATTGTCGCACACTGAGAGTTCCATGCCACCAGTATTCCTAAGTACCTAATGTCATAAATGGGGGCGAGTACCCTATGTGCGGAACCCTCGGTGGGCGAGTCCGACACGCACTTGACCGTTTTTTTTTCTTTGACAAACTTGAGTTAACCATACCTGGATTATTTATTGAGCCAATAATATAATAAACAAATAGGTATGCAAACAATCAGAACTACCGGAAAAGGTAACTGGATTAATGTGTCGTGCTTTTTGCCGCGGTTAATCTGGATATTCTGGAATTTCTGGACCCAGCTTAAAATTTCAAGTCTCTTGTCGACTCTAGCGCATATACAATGCGTTATAAACGGATAAATACGTCGCATTATAATAACTGAATTTGAAATGAAAGTGTGCCGTACATAGCAAAGTGCCGTAACTACAATCGCTATCAGATTTATCGGAGCGGCCAAGGTGGTCACAAATATCTAAACACTGCTTCATTGGCAAGGCGTTAGTCGTTCAGATACCTTAGATATTTTATACCACATCAGCTGCTAACAAGCATACGGCCCGCCGGATGGAAAGTGGTGGAGTGAACGCCAGGGGTGTCTTCTACGCGTAGGTATATTTGAGCAACTTAGCCATTCCTTTATACCTGATGACGACTCACTGGCGACTGTACAAAAGTGGACACCACTGGATCCTACGTGGAGAAAAAAAAGCGCCCCGAATTTCATTTTCCCAATCCGTTATCATTTTTCAAACACTTCGTACGGAGTTTACAAAATGGAGGATATGTAAAATGTCTGAGAATCTTGGGTCATTTTTATGCTCCTACTTTTTTTCGATAAGATCAAAACAGCTTCTTCTCGCGAATATCATACAAGCCCTGAGATGAAACTCGGCCATATTAATTGTTAAATCAAATATTCTCACCAGTGCATATTACTTTCTTTGCATATATCCCAGCAATAAAACTGGTCAATCCAGTACCAGCTCCAAGTTCCAACACAGTTTTATCTGTAAGGGCTCCTTTCACTCCTAGATGGATGAGCAAGTCTCCTATGAGAAATGCCCCCCTCCATACTTGTAAACCAACTAGGGCTAGTTTGGTTTTAGAGCTGTGTTCTGAAAAAAATGACCATATATGTCAGTATATATTTAAATTTTTTAATACATTTTTTAAAAAGTACCTGAACGCTTAGTATAAATTTGGAATTGTTATATTTGACATTCAGTTCTTGACCGCGTTAGCATATTGGGATCAGCAAGGAGTAAAAGCCAGAGGAAAAAAAAAGCATATCGGGAGGGCAAAATATGGAAGTAGCCAAATGATTTATATAAATGGCACACATAATTAGAACTCTCAATGCGCTAATGCAATCGTATTAATAATGGCGAGTAAAAATGTATACTAGGCCTTTTGTACTTTCAGGAAATGAGATTTTAAACATAACATAATTGTTTGGTTACTGCAAATAATACACATTAAAATAGTTAAGGACCATTTAGATATTGATACAAATCCTCATTTACCTATTTTTATCATCTCCTTTTGTGGCCTTTCAATGTCTAAGTCTTCATCATCATCGAATTGAAGTTTATGGTTGCTTTTGGGCAACAAAAAAGGGAATTCCGAGATAACATCTGAAAATTATAATTCAATAGAGATTACAGTAACTAATAGAGATTATATTTTCTCTTATAAATATGAATATTTAAAATATTGATTTATACAAATGTTAACTTACTTCCTTCAATATGTGGTGCAATTTTAGAGTTATAATTATATTCTCCATAAATTTCTGAAGTCACTGTGAGTTCCGGCATCTAAAAAATAATTATTCTTACTTATAATTATTAGCAATTTTAGCAAACACAACTCACTACGACCTAGTCTTCTATTCATCATTTTCTAAAACATAATGTACAGTGGAATGGCTAAAATAAACTCAAGGGTATTTTATTGTTAGACTCAACACAGTTGCCAAATCAGAAGTTGGAATAATCAATTATCTTGAATCTATAATAATTACTAAAACATATTAAAATTTTGCAGAACACACCTTTAGACAACTCTTGGAACAAATTTGAACTTGTTTCTAACCAATCTCTATGAGGAAGGACAGGGCATAAAAATTGGATGGTATCCAATTTTTAAACTTTTAAATAAATTCGCATAAATGATGTGCGCGGGAGCGGTAGTTGGTATTCATTAGTCATATGTAGTAAGCTATGGTTGATTAGCTGAATGTAGTATGTACAGTCAGACACAGAAAAAATTATACTTCCTGCTGGAACTGTACCAAATTAAGAATGATGTAAGTATGTCTTCTGCACTTAATAAACAAGAATTAAAATAAATACTTCAGTGCAGCTCCAGTTAGCTGAGTGTTGAAAATACAAATATTATTATGTAGTAGTTACTTACTTCCATGACAATGTCCTCCTTTAAATTCTGGCTAATTAGTGCTTCAACCCATGATAAAAAATAAATATTGGTAATTTTCAGCTTAGGATAATGTTAGCAGTGGCCAGTAAATAGCATTGATAGATATTATATTAATTTATTACGAGTATAATCACTAGCTACTATTAAAAAGAATAAGTCTGTAACGAACAAGCAAGACTCGAATTTAGTATTACAGATTACTATAATCTTCTTTACTGGGTAGAAAATATAAGAACTTTTTGTGAAAAGACCGGGAGGACCAGTCAGTGAATATTTATTTTGTTTTTGTTTCGTTCCACTTTGAAGTTTGAATGAAGATATTTTATGACAGTGACACGCATTGATAGGGTTAAATGTCAAAACAAATTGCGATAACCGCACTCGTGCGACTGTTTTGACGTTCGACGTGTGGTTTGATGTGTTCAAATACGTTTACTCGGCCAGCAAGATATTTTTTTTGATCTTATTTAATTAATAATAAATAAAGATTAGATAAGATAAGATAAGATAAGATAATTTATTCCATAACAATTTTACAATCGTGTCGGAAACATAAAATGATAATTTACATTCAAAAAGCTAATTTAGAATCACAGTTTTATATATTACATGCATAACTTAAGCTAAAATAAATAATTAATTATAACAGTATCAAAATAACAATCACAGTCTTATCACATATTAAATATTGTAGGAACATGTCGAAAAAAGTTAATCATAGGTTACAAATAAAATCGTCAATATTGTAATAACATTTACTAATCAAAAAGTCCCTTAGCCGACATTTAAAGTTGTCCACTCTTTGTATGGATTTAAGCTCAATAGGGAGGCAGTTATACAATTTTACTGCTTGATATCGCACACTATGTTGAACAACTTTTAATTTAGGCGCGATTAGGTTGTCTAAATGCATCCTGCGAGAATTCATTCTAGAGATTCTTTCTTCCTCTGTTTCGTATCTCTCTAAGTGCTTTACGACACCGGTTAGACAACATCTCTTATATTTTTTTTTTTTTTTTTTACAATATTTATCACAAATTTTTCGTGGGCTGAATGAACGTATGACTTAAGTCATGTTTGTTGATTCACGCGAATTAAGAACAAAACACCAACCAATCACAGCCATACACAACGATCGACGCTGCCACGTCAAACGTCACTTTCGGGCAAGTGAATGAAGTGGCATAAAATTTCGGCTTTGTCGGCATTTCGTAGTTCTTCGTCTTCCGAGTAGGTTTTAATCGACCGGCTAGTTCAAAATGCGTTTTCTTTTACTTACCGTTGCGATAGCCCTACTGGGTGCCGCACTCGGAGACGATGTGCCTACAGAGGAGAATGTACTTGTGTTGAGCAAATCCAACTTTGACACTACAATCCAGGCGAACAACTTCATCCTGGTGGAATTCTGTAAGTTTTAACTAATTAACATAAGTTAACTTAAAATTTCATTACTGTTAGAGGAAATAATGAAAAGTTTTTTTTATGGTTTTTATGTTAAGAGGGTATTGACACGTCAGGATGCCGGTACAGTTATGTGCTTTGTGTAGGTAGTTGAAAACGTGTTTTTTGTAGATGCACCATGGTGCGGACACTGCAAGTCGCTGGCGCCGGAGTACGCCAAGGCGGCGACCAAGCTGTTGGAAGAGGAGTCTCCCATCAAGCTGGCCAAGGTAGACGCCACGCAAGAGCAGGAACTGGCCGAGAACTACGGCGTTCGTGGCTACCCCACTCTCAAGTTCTTCAAGAACGGCAACCCCGTTGACTACACAGGTATGTATAAATAAAATTAGTTTCCGTTTTCTTATTAATTTCTTTGATAAACTTACACTCATCAACTTGAAGTGTGACTCATGCAGTGTGTCTAATTGGTTGTTAACTGTGATTACATAGTTGATTACAATATTTTGTTTAGAAGTTAACATACATCTTTCTTAATGAAAGAATAATATTTTTCAGGGTTTTTCCACATGTTCATATACACATTTTGTCATCGTTAGATACTATAGATCTGACTTTTAAAAATTATCCAAGTACACAAGGTATAGAAACTATGTGTTATTGTCACAGGTGGCCGTCAGGCTGATGACATCATCTCCTGGCTCAAGAAGAAAACCGGCCCTCCAGCTGTTGCTGTCACCTCAGCGGAACAAGCGAAGGAGCTCATCTCTGCCAACAATGTCATTGTGTTTGGTTTCTTCCCCGACCAGGAGACCGCCAAGGCCAAGTCCTTCCTGAACACCGCTGGGCTGGTTGATGACCAGGTCTTCGCTATTGTGTCTGATGAGAAGCTCATCAAGGAGTTGGAGGCTGAGGCTGAAGATGTTGTTCTGTACAAAAACGTAAGTTTCTAATAAGAATTACATCTTTCTTTATGTACATTTTCCTTAAGTGTATCTACACATATGTATGTATTTAACTTGAGAACGAGCTGTTAAAAAATGTCTCCTGCATGATATCACATGTGTATTTGTGTTAAAAAAATGTCCATCATGTTTGTTATCAATTATTAAAATAATTCAATTATTCATTTTATGCTAAACTACCTCTCATAATGATATGGAAGGATATTACAAGATAATATGACTTTGAAAGAGATATTTTTTAGTACATTCAACTGATAAGATTTTCTTCCACTGATAAAACTTTTGATACTGACCAAGGGGTCACTTGCAGTCATGGGCTGCATTGTTTCATTACTTCTCAATTATCTCTGCAACTGGTAGCAGTGATAATAATTGATTAATTTTTGGTTTTAGCTGAATTTCTTATGCCTTTTTAATTATTTTTATTGTAATAAAACTTAATTTCAGTTTGTGTAGTTCATTTTAAAGTACTTAGGAATATACATACACATACACTATACACTGGTTTGCTGCTATTTTACCTGAACCTCAGCAAAGCAGCCACTGGGATGTTTAATTTAAGAAATGTGCCAAGGAATAATTAACACCCATATACCTTGTCTACAGTTTGAAGAGTCCCGCGTCAAATACGAAGAGGCTGCATTTGATGAGGACTCCATCAAGAAATGGGTGTTTGTCCAGAGCATGCCCCTCATTGTTGAGTTCTCCCATGAGACAGCTTCCAAGATCTTTGGAGGCCAGATCAAGTACCACCTCCTGCTCTTCCTATCCAAGGTAAGAATAAACTTATGGGTTGTAAATATTAGGTGATTTATCACTTAAAAACTTACTTCAAGAATTGGGAGTTCCATCACCTAAGTTTTAGGACCACACATTCAGGTGCTTTTAAGTTGTATCTAAATATAAGGCATTTCTGAGTTTTACTTAAACTTTTTTTAATTGGCTTGTGATGGCATAATTTCTTTTACATACCTGTCAGTCAGTCAGGTGCCTCGCTATGGTCTTTGGGCAAGCCGGAGTTCATTTGGCCTGCTTTTTTTAGTCGTTAAGGAATGAGTCAAGTTGTTAAGGAAAAATTTTCTAGATTAGCTCACGCAAGGGAAGCCGGCAGAAATCGAATCCTATGAACGCCTAACCACATATCACAGAAATTTATATTCTAGAGTAATTCAAAGTTTAAATAATGAAATCTTCACATATTTGTAGTTGAACATACATTATTCATAACATTCTTTTAGGATTGACAGCGATCCCCCGCTCGCGGTCTGCGTAGTTTTATATCTTAAGTTCTCCTTAGGGTTTGAATTACATAATAATTATATATTCTGTTCCTAAAGTACAATATCGTCTGAAAGCCTCCATCACTGGTTTATAGAAATTAACTAACACGATAAGTATATTCTTATTCTTATTCATAACCAGTTTCCACTTAATTTGAATTTAACTTCACAATCCATAAAACGATTACATAGTTCCGTGATTGTTCTAACATCAACCCACATGACTTGACTCAACAACTACAGACCTTAAGTCCTTACAATAAGACTTATTATTAGGTCACTGATTGTTTCAATACTCCTTCGTAAGAGCATAGCCTACCGCGAACGTCGAAACTTCGTATTTTCGATCGACACCTCTTTCGCTCGAATCTGTAAGTGCGATAGAGAGGGAGATATATATGTATTTTCGATCGTTCACGTTAATAGACCAGAATCGTTCATTGAGATGTTTATAATTACGTTATCAATGCATTTCACACTGTAACTAGGGCTGTTTCCTGCGAGTGATAATTAGTAAAGCAATGATTGTAAGTAAGAGACGTATTTGTATGATAATTAGGTAATATGTACTAGATAGAGAACAAAATGGACATCTTGTCTTAAGATATATTTTGGGTAGTCTTCACTGTGATTTATGGACATTATTACTGTCCGAGTATTTAATTAATGGCTAGAATACCTACCAGGCTTCTTGTAATAAAAAAAGACTTTTTAGTACCTGTTAAAATATTCTCAGTTTTTCAAAGTCCAAAATCAGCTTGATATTTGAATTATTTGATATAAAAAAAGTTGAAGTAAAAGTAACTGGTATTAGGATCAATTTTAGTAGAGTATTGCCCCATATTTGAGTCAGATGATCATTTGTCTTATGTTTATCGGTTGATCACGCCGTAAATGATTTTAAAGACTTTGCTCTACTTTTACTACCGGTAAATTATTCTCAACACGTGTTCGTAAACATCTAAAATCAACGGTTTTTACAAGTTTAGTTTAGATTTCTTTAACAAATAGTGTATAAAATTAGACAAAAATGTGTGTTTTTTAAATTAGAAAGTACATCTTGGTCGGTTGCCGATAAGATTTATTTCTAAACTAATCTATACATGACATTCGCGCATTATTGTCAATCCACAAAGTCGTATCTTTTACTATAAACAAATGTTCTATATAGAGTTTAAAATGGGTTTAAAGATTTTATCTAACGTCATGCCGTGTGAACCGACAACCGACAGTCAATGGTGAAAGTTCGCGGGTCATCCGTCGGCCACGTTTTGTCTGTGAAAGCATAAAGTACTATCAGTACTATACCGTAATGATCTTTTCTGAAGAGTTGAAGTTAACTTCTATAAGTAGATATTCTAGATCGGTTACAATTCGTAATCGAGATTAATCAATGAACTGGGCTGAAATTGAGTTTGCTCAGTATGTGGCATTAACAGCCTTGAGGAGTATATACGACTAGAGTCCGTCTAAGCTAAGTTTCATGAGTTCGATAGCGCAGACTTTGAAAGTGTTAAGTAAACATCATAATTTCATAGAAGTTTGACGTTTAAAATAACACTTGTTTGACAATTAATTTGCTTGGAAGAGATAGCGTGGTTTGACTCTAGTTGTTGGTGCGCGGCAAAAAAATTTTTGTTTTTTTAAGTAATATCTCATCTAAATATTACATTTCAATAAACATTATAAGTGTATCCGTGTGATTGGTTACTATACTCACTATGCGAACTTGGGTGTTATTAATTTGATTAAACAGTAGGTACGGTCGAGCCTTTACCCGTATGACCAGTTAGCGCGCTGCAAAAAATGTACCGGCGTTTTTGTCTTACTGATAACTGGGTCAGTAAGTCCCGTTAACTTGAGATAATTCCGCATTGACAGCACAAATTAATGTAAATGGAGTATGAAACTTGCGTTGTAAGTTTCAAGTTAAAATAATTGAAATAACTTCGGAGAATACGTTTCTCATATACGGGCCATTTTATATAAAGTTGTCCCTCCACTTTTTTTCACGAGTATTTAATTTTTTTATCTGATTGAACTCAGAATCGCCGGCTCTTTCGATCTTAATATAGAAGAAGAAAATTTCCATAAGTACATTTTTTAAAATTTCCATTTCGTTACCGCCATACAAAGTCTATAAAAAATGGTAACGTAATGGAAATAACATTTTGGAACACATTATTTCTCCTATTAGAAGAGCTCGCCATTCTGAGTAGAAATCACATAAAAAATTAAAAAGAAAGAAAGTGGGTGTATGACTTTAAAAAACATGGCCGATACATAAGCACCTTGTATTTCAACACCATAGTGTAGTTGGTGTAGAACAAACTTATATTATAATTTTCGATTTAGAAATGTAGTCTTTGCACTTTGTCTGCAGGTCATCAATATAACGGACGTGCCATTTATGTTAGAACTAGACAAATTGAATGTTCATGTTAGCTAATAAAATGATTCGATGATGGCTAAAAACTTTCTATCTATCAAAGAAAGGTCTTCTCGAAACTCATCGATGGACCCCGTTATCTTGTCGCACTGATATTGCTTTTCAGAAGAGAGGGTGACTGTTTTTTTATCGATCATCTCGATATCGATTCTCGATTTATATAATGCAGTTGCCGCCCAATGTGAAACTTGTTATCACCATATAACCCTTAGTTACACTGACGATGTAGAGTTGTATAAAGTTTTTTATTGTATTTATTGTAGACAAACTATTATAAGTCTAACCTAACGAACACCCGAGACTTATTTCTTCGTGTTTAGTTGTAATAAATAATAGTACCTAGTGATAGTGATATAGTCGATAAAAAAAACAGTCACCCTCTACTGAAAAGCAATGTCAGTGCGACAAGATAACGGGGTCTACTCATCGAGCATGCTCAAAACTTGTGCCATTTATGACAATCGCGGAACACTTATGAATAATCGTGATTTAATCAATTCATTGTTTATGAATTGTAAATCCGGATTTTTTATTTATCAGCTTGTTATGTATTTAGAGTACCATTTTTCCTTAATTACAAAGCAATAAGAGCAGGAATATTTAAATACTCTAATATAAGTTCGAACAAGAAATATATAAATGAATGCCCCAAAACTGTGCAAATTAACTGTTTCTATGAAACTATGAATTATATCAATGAAAGTGTTCTCTGAGTTTATTCTGAGTAGGAATTTATTTATGCATCTTATTAGTGCCCACATCTGGCACAGGGTCTATATCAGATTTGTAATACAAGACCAGAAAAACTAACCTCCTCACTTTCTCACTTTTATTTTATATTGATGTAAATATATGAGGAGTTATAACTGTTATATTATTTACTAAAGTACTAAAAAATAAGTTATCTCTTTGTGGCTTTTTTGTAAAACATGCATAAAAAAGTTAAGATAATTGAATCTTGAATTAAAAATCGAAGTTCAAATACACTTTGTCTGTTTGGAGACAATATTGTATCCAATAGTGAATTTTTTCAAACCTCCAATTTGTGTCTCTGCTCTTTAAAATCCAAAAACGTTTAGGTCCCAGGGTTTGTTACACATTTCCTGTGAACTGCTTATGCGATACGCAGCTGAGACAACTTACTTTTCTCCGCCTGGTATCCCTACTTCTGTCACGTTGAACACAAAAAAGAGCTATATACTCATGATGCTATGTTTGTCGTAGAAAAACGGCGATTTCGAGAAGTACGTCGAGGAGATCAAGCCCGTTGCCAAGACCTACCGCGACAAGATCATGTCCGTCGCCATTGACACTGACGAGGATGACCACGCCAGGTTTGTAGCTTGGAAATATATCTTAATTAGCCTGTCCTGGTCCCACCAAGCGCGAGTAAGCGGCTATCGGCAATTTTCTCGCTCAAGAAACGAACAAAAGGTAAAGGCGAGTATTTTACATAAAGAATCACTCGCCCGCAAAGAAAAAACGCTACTCGCTGATTGCCGATAGCCGCTGCTGGGACCAGTGCCTTATTCACATAGAAGTAAAAAAAATACCATTATCTTCTCTAGGGTCGATTTTTTTTTCCTTACTGAAGGTCTTCAACATTTAAATAAAGGATATGTGACGTTTTCAGGGTAAAGGTACAACATTCTCGGTTGTCAATAGGGCACTATACAATCAATATTTATTTGGAAATGAACCTGGAAATAAACAACAAAAAGTTATCGCGTTATTACTGAAAGGTTAATTTATAAATGAATCTTTATGGCATTAGCGCCTTATCTGCTAATAATAAAAACGATCACAAATACCAGGTACCTTTAGTCTAAAAACGTGACATAAATGTTGGTTAAATTGCTAATAAGACTCAGGTTCAGAATCAGGTTGAAGTTCATATAATATAATTGATGAGTATTTTGCATAAGTACTTACTTGTTAAGCCGAAGCTTCTAGTAAGCTAACATTACATACACAGGGCATAAGAGAAGGTTAAATTTTAAACTTGAACGCTTCAGTATTAAAGTCCTTTTCAGAGTGATGCATTGAAATGATTGACCAGTAAAAAAAAACTCTAGTCTGTTCCGTTGAAAAAGTAAGGGCAGTATGTAAATTATGATATTTGTGAATGTTAAATACTGCATGTTCGGCTTGAAAATCGGCATGGTCTTTTTTAAAACGACTAATTTATTTTTATTTTTTATTCCTAGCAAATTAAATACCGAGCAAGTATCTTTATTACTTATTTTCGTAGAACTACGTTAAAGCCATAGGAATTCGTAGTAATAACTTTTTGTAAATTGGGTATTAAATAGTAAGTAGATCGAGTTTTAACAATGACTTCGGGTACTATAACACAACTTAAACAGCAATGTGTTTAAAACTCCCTATTTATATGATTTAGGTGAAAACCTCGTATCATGCTTTCCATAGAAAATATTGATTCTGGGAACAATTGCGTGTATTAATTAACTTTGTTTATTTATAAAATGGGCACGCACTCCACTGAAGTGTGCATTGAAATTATTTTTATCGTAAAATTGTAACCCCAGGTTATTTTCTTCTTCGTCGTCGTTACACTCTTGGCAGGGTGGTCGTGGCTGTCATGTCTTCTGTGGAAAACTTAACCACCCAGCGCCATTCCTTTGATTTCGCCAGTCCACCTCATTGGGGACCTACCGCGCGATCTGGTACCACTCTGCCCTGGACCACCACGCGCTCAATAGATATTTTATTTTACACAGTCAATGAATAATCATTTTATTTTGCGCAGAATCCTGGAGTTCTTCGGCATGAAGAAGGAAGAGACCCCCGCCGCGCGCCTGATCGCCCTGGAACAGGACATGGCCAAATACAAGCCCGCCTCCAACGAACTCTCTGCCAACGTTATTGAGGTAAGTTAAGAAATAGCTTCGCTTGATACTCTGAGCTGGAAGGACACAGGAGGAGGAGAGACATTAACTTGCTCGAGTTTCAGTACCGCTTTTAGCCCGTCGTCCACATCACACTTAAACCCATATCCCATATTCTACAAGCTTTTTTCTCAGATAAAGAATTACCAAGATATTGAGCAATGTACGAAAAGAAAAGTGGGGGGGATAGAGATTTTATCAAAATCGGCCATTTTTCGGAGCTCATATCTGGACACCGAAAAGAAATAGATAAAAAGTTTAAAGTAAAAGTTGTAGAGAATTTTATAAGGTTTCAATACGTAGTAAACCAAAATTTTGTATGAACATCATTTTCGAGATGTACTCGAAAAACCAAAAAATGGGACCTTCTTTATCTCTTGTCCGCATACAATTATTTGGCCACAACTGTGTCTGAGTATCATGATGTATACATATTAGCCTTAGTAATGCGCTCTCTGTAGTTGCAGGCGTTTATATGCTACGGTAAGCTTACCATCAGGCGAGATAAGCTATTATGACACTGTCGTAGTGTAAAAATAAATTAGAATTACAATCGAACAGCATGATCTCCGAATGCTCTAATAATCCCATGTTAATCAAAGAGCGATACATCTTTAAAATGATAATAACTATAACTTACCTTTACCATTTTTTATTATAGTTTTACAATATTTAATTAACTACATTTAGTCTTGAACGTTATCGGGTGATTTATTACACTGAATACGTATCTAATGCGTATTTTCCAAACACATTATTGCCGTATTAGCGTCGCCTGTGAGCCGTGAGGGTTTTTAGCACCATGGACCACGAATGCTATTTTTCACAGAATAGCCCGTAAATCAATTATATTTTCACGACTTTGACACATTGAGTAGGCCCCTTTAAACACTTTATTTCCTCTACGTTTCGCTTATTGTACAGTGGCCATCAGATATATCGGAGCAACCAAAGTATAGTTAGCCTGTTTTCAGCTGAGCCCTGGATTAGCGTACAACAAAGTAATCTTATTCAACAATGGCATTATCTGCCTATAAGGCGCCGGCGCCGAATATGCAAAAAAATGGATCTACACTTAACTGGTTTGCCATTATCAATATAATATCAACTATTCCGTATGAAAAAACAAAACTTTCTGACGCACGTGCCATATTACTCTCAGGTAAATCCTAAGGACCACCATGCTAAATATGTTGTTTTCTCAATTAGTTCATATTAAATCTAATTGAATCATAGGCATAGTAAGTATTCATATTGAATCTAATTCAATCAAAGTCATATAGTAGTCTTAATTCAAGAAACGCTTAACGTGACCGAACCTTTTTTATGCAGGCAGTAGCACTTGCGGTTTGCTAACAATAAACAAGGAGGATTTGGTAGAGGCTATACTCAAACATTTGAACAAGTAGTTTAACGTCTTGATAATAAAGGCGTGTTCAGACGCTTGTGCACCTCGGCCGCTACTTCCATTCATTTGATCGGTGACACCAATATCATAAAGAACTACGAGTTTTGAGTGGAGCTTTGTCTGGATATTTTACTACAAAAACTATTTGTTATTTCTATTTAATACTAATCACATAGGTAGATCGGCGGTCCTTTGCTGATTAAAATATACATTAAAAAAAACGCAATTTCACAACTAAATGTGACTAAACAAATAATTGAAGTCATGTTGTCAAGGGCAAACGTGCAAGTTATTCACTGTGTAAATTGTTATTAACTTATTAACAATATATCCACGTGTTTGTTCGATACAAATGCATACATTATAAAAGTATTTACATAAAATAAGAAAAACTATTAAATGTGCTAATGAATGTGCAAAAAAACGGCATATGTAAATAGTTCCGCGAGTACAATAGAATAAATTCTCCATACAAATGTTGTAAACGTACTCGACAGTTTCTCCTTGGTTCTTGAAGCTAGAGCAATATTTTTTTCATAATAAAATATTGTTATTATCTGCGTCAGACTGTTTTGCTTTTTTTTGATAGTTCTGTTTTTCAAAAAATATATAATAAATCAAAAATCTAAACATAGATAATATAATACTGGTTTGACAAAACCATGGCTCTAGCTTGAAAAACCATGGACAAAACTGTCGAGTACGTTTGTATGGAGAATTGATCTGTCCTGTGCCCTCTTAACTACCAAAATAAAGACACAATTTTCAGTATCATACACGATGTGTGGACGATGTTATGTGTAGTATGCAAGACCATTTTAATTGTATGAGAAAACCCAATATGCACGATGTTACACATGATGTGAGGACGATTTGAAGAGTACCCACGCATTTAAGCAGTTATTAACCCCCAAATTCTCTCGTCCAGGAATTCGTGCAGTCCTTCTTCGCCGGCACCCTGAAACAGCACCTCCTCAGCGAGGACCTGCCCGCCGACTGGGCCGCCAAGCCCGTCAAGGTGCTGGTCGCCACCAACTTCGACGAGGTCGTCTTTGACTCCAACAAGAAGGTGCTGGTTGAGTTCTACGCCCCATGGTGAGTTAACCGATTGTAAACCTTATTACGACTAGCATTAGGTCTTTAATACTTCGCCGGTGTCGGAAGCAGCTCTTCAGCGAAGATATGTCCGCATACAGTGCTGCAGGCGTAAGATGGTTATCCAGAAATCTCGTCTTATAATGCTATCAGTTAAATAACAGATAAGTTGCACGGATAGCGTCTGATTGCTGAATATGGATTAGTGTTTAAAATTATCAGAAATTGTCATAAAATGCTGACAAACTGCTGTCTTATCCTGCAAATATCACGCTATCTGCTTGGCATCTTAGCTTAGCCCGTCGCCACCAACTTCGATCCCACTAAGAACGTACTCGTCGAGTTCTACGCCCCATGATGTTATATTCAACGTTATTGCAAAGAGTTGAGGTTTAAAACTGAACAGCAAGAAGTCGAGGTTGTCGTTGAGTTCTTTGAGACATGTCGAGTAGTCTTTGTCAACCGATAGTTTAATGTATTGCCGTGAGTAAAAATCTAGATTTTTCGGATCTGCCCAACCCTATTTATAGCTTAGTAACAAAGAAACTTGTTCAGAATCTGAATCAGAATCAGAATTTTTTATTTTGTAAAACATAGGTTACATTGAAAAGTGGTACATATAGTTATGTACAAGAGATCACATCAAATGGCTAAATATTGTAATTATTGTTGTAAATGCAGCATGGTGTTATACATTTATTGTCCTTTATCAATGGAGTGTAACGACATGCATTTATCGCGTGATAACGATACCCATAAATGTATACTAATTTGTTGCTTTACATAGATAACGATAATTAAGCTCGTTTAGCTGCTTCACCTCAATGTTTTTAGGTATATTAATTATATTACGTAACCCCTCGGTACGTACAAAAAACTGTTAATTGAGTTTTGATAAAACCTTTCGCGTAGAAACTCGTTTTAATATCAGAGATAATTACCCCAAACTAAGAAGACAATAATAAGTTTTTTAATTTTCAGAATAAATTTCATTTAATACAATAAATACTTCAACATGGCCAAAGAGAATAACTTTCTGTTGTGTATTTAGAGGGTAGTTGTAAGTGCATGCAAACGGTGGCTGCGCCCACCGTCAATCTCGATAGTAAAATAGTTCATAAATGGCCGTTCATAACTTTCCTACGGGAGTATAATACAGTAAAAATGTACTCGTTTTCAGTAAAATGTAACACTTCGTCGATTGTTGATAAGCTTCATTTCTTCTTGATTACCTACACGCCTTATTGGCTACGCTTTATTGACCCAGTTTTATGGCTGATTAAGATTTACACGGCTACTGTAAAGTACGCAAAATATTTGTAGTATGAAAGTTTATATGTTGCTATCATATTATATATCTAATTATAATTCTATACGGAGTATTGTTAGCGACAATTACGCGTCGATTTACTATTACTACAGGACATTGTTTTATACTCTATTTTGTCTCCCACTGCTGGGCAAAAGCCTCCCCTCTCTTTCGCCAGTCATCACGGCTAAGTACACGTCCCCGCCACTCCAGTCGCTATGTCGTCCGGCCATTTGTCACATTGTTATAACAACCAATAAAGAAAAGCCATAAACTTCACTATTCCGAAATTAAGAATTACTTTCAAAATAAATCTTTCCTATGCGCATTTTTGTTACAATCGTTTTTATAACACTGAAATAAATTACTAGATATAAGAATTGGCGTCAATTTAACACATATGCATACTTTAATTACCATCAACTTGAAGCAGAAACATTTATTCTAACGCAAACTCAATGTCAATGGCACATGAATATTCCGCCGCCATCGATAACCGCCCATCGGCGAAGTTCATTGACACTTTAACTGTTAAACTTGTCCGGCCAGATACTTACATCAACATTGACCGAGTATAGGCCGTCAACTGTGTCCACGATAGTTTGGCAAATTGGCGAGATACTTACACCGACACTGACTACTTTTAGGTCTTATAACTTGGCAATAAGGGTTATCAATAGTCAGTCAATTGTGTCCACGATAGTTTGGCAAACGTTTACGTACTCGATACAGTTAGATTATACATACGTGATCGATTTATCTTGATGTATGGGTGTGGCGTTTCGTATGGTTAAGATCTGTAATGAGATGTTTAAAAAATGGTAATGGGATTCGAGATTAAAGTTTTATGGTAGAATAGCGTTGTGTGTAGTGATCCGCTTTGTACAGAAAATCTGAGAGATTTAAGGCCATTTTCTCGGCTTTGGGACATTTTGTATCAAGTTCCTTTCGACGACTTAGGATGTGACTTATACAAGGTGTAAAAACATTATTGTTGTTCCGTGATTATGATTAGGAAATATTATGAGGAAAAAAAAACATTCGCGTCAAAAAACCCAGCTTTTTTCTATAAAATCGGAGTACCATACTTTTGATGTTTTAGTTACTGTTATTGTTTGTACATTTCAATGCGGTGTTTTCAATTTCAAGTAAAGAAATAAAGTTGTAGGAAGTACTCTCGGACCCATGCATGCCGACAGTTTTCCTCATTTTTCCACAATTGGATAATAGCACGTCGTCAAGGCTGTAGGCGGCATAATCTGCAATGTTATAGCATGCTGGGTTTGCCGCGTAACTACACATTATTTAATGCCATACAATCGCTGATTCCATATAGGTACCTAAATACGTACGTACAGTCAACCAATTGGAAGTTTGGAACCCTAGGCCGCTGTAGGCCTATGTCATAGTCACGCTATAAATCAGATTGTAAGAAATCTTAAGAGATTTCTTCTGATTGTCATTTTGACATGATTCTAGAGTGGCCTAGAGATACAATTGGTTGACAACGGAAAGTATGTGTAGGCCGAATTTCGTATACTTAGATATAAAGTTTTAACATTTATTTATAGGCATATCGATGTGTCGGTTTATTGTGTTATATCGGTAACATTTTATTTTCCTCGCAATATTTTGAAACCCCTACATTTTCAAGCGATTTTAAGATAGGATTATTTTGTTACTTTTGTAGAAAGAGACTATGTTTACGATAAATGGCAATCTTAAAAGGGTATTTCAGGAAAATGTATTTTACGAAGTAAAAATACATAACCTAATGTCTCCGAAACACATGGCATAGCTTGCTTTGCCCAGTTTGTTTTTTAGTCTGTTAACCTGCAAGTATGGGTAGCATGAGCATGACGCAACAGTTCTGTTTGCCCCTTGTAATTTGCACAAGTGTCCCGTGTATCGCTCGTTACCATTCGCTGTCTCGTTATTAACTTAAAATAAACATACTTAACTTGTGTTGAACAAGATAGGCCAAAGATACATTTTGAATCGAGAAAATTGGAACTAATATCGGTACAACATTTTCAATTATAGGGAAAATAAAATATTTTGTATGTCCACACGAATGCGAGGTAGCGGATTTCTATAAAAAGGACTCTCTAAGGAGGCTCTTTTCTACTTCAAAAATATTTATATGGATGAAAAAACTACTAAGAACTGTGTAGTACGTACTCTCGGGTCTGTGTCGCTTGAAAAAATAGTTGGACTTACCTCTACTTCCTAGGGAGTTGGGAAGTATGTTTGGAGACTAATGTGCCGATTCATCTTCGGCCGCCCGTATCGCGTCCTTGAGGCATTCGTAGTCCCGAGCTGATATTATTGTTCTGAGCTTCCTGTTTCGTAGGCAAATCCATTTTCGTAGGCCATTTTCTCAAAATTTCGTAAGCGGTCATTGGAATCCGCTTGCGAAATTGGGAGATTAGCAAACATTTCGTCTATTTTATGACCATAATCTTTTACCGTCATATCTTTTTGAGTTTACGTGCGACAGCCTCGTTTACAATATACAACTACCTATTTCTGTATTACAAACATCTATGTATTAATATAGCAAAACCAATGTCGATGTTTTTCTCTCACGAAAAGCCTGAAGAAATGTTTTTAAAAAGTTACGCAATTCTTAATTTGCACAAGTGTGTCATGAATCGCTCATTACGACCCACTGTCTTCTCAAGCGCTGTCAAAGCCGTTTGCTCAACGGACCGGACTGAGCATTATGTTAATGTCGTTGCTATGTCGCGCGGTGAGTAATCGCGACGACATTCGTGGATGGCTCCAGAAAAGCAGGCGGGTTAAGCTATGTTGGATATAATATTTGTGCTTGTTCATAGCAAAAGGTACTTTGTCGGTTTGCTAATAAGGTTTATGTTTAAAACAACCGAAGGGTTATGCTAATAGCGCCTTATTGGCAAACGACAAAGGGGTACCTTTAACTAAATTTATCACATTTGCTGATACGATCAAACTTAGTCTATTGGGAATTTCAGACACTTCCAGATTAATAGCACACGCGTTTTCAAATGTCTTTCACAAATTACATGAAAGGTCTGGTACGGAGCGGTCGTGGCAATTCAAGTGTAATGATATAGAATTATTAGTTGAAATTTTAGAGAAACAGTTGGAATTGAGCTGTTATAATTATTTTAGTAGTTTTAGTTTAGGTTGCTTCCTAGCTAAGAAACATAGATAAATAGATAGATTACTTAATTTATTTCTAAGAGAGATTTATTTACTCACTGCGGCCTCCGAACCGAAGGTTCGACAACAGGAAGGAAGAAGGTCTAACTCTGTCTCGCAGTGGTGAAGGAAAAGACTAGGCGCAATAAAGCCAAATGCCCTCTCTAGATTAAGGCAGACTTCATATCAAATGCTTGAAAATTTTATAATAACAAAAGCTCCCTTCTTCCTAGTGTTTTCCCGGCTTATTCCATGGCTCAGGGATTAAAGCGACTGCCATCTGAACTTCCAACCCAGAGGGTAAACTAAGCCTTATTGAGGTTGGGTTAAGGTCCGGTTTCCTTACGATGTTTTCCGTCACCGAAAAGCGATTGGTACACCAAATGATATTTCGTAAAACTGATCGGTACGAGCTGGAGTTTAACCCGCGATCTTCGGATTGAAAATCGCAAGCTATCGACGCTACCGAAATAACAAAAGCTGATTTATGTTTTTTTTTCCCAGGTGCGGCCACTGCAAACAGCTGGTGCCCATCTACGATAAGCTGGGAGAGCACTTCGAGGCCGACGAAGACGTCGTCATCGCCAAGATCGACGCCACCGCCAACGAGCTGGAGCACACCAAGATCACCTCCTTCCCCACCATCAAGCTGTACACCAAGGACAACCAGGTGAGACCCGCAATAACTTCCCCACAAAAATACTTGGTGTTTTGCCAACCCCTAGCCATATTGTGCGAGGTGATTATGTAGATCATCAGTGATGAGTAGAGAAATAAAGGAATTTCTATAAAAAAATCTAGAGCGATGATCAAATTAATTTACTCAACTCTTCAAACGCAACAATGCTGCACCAAAATTGCTACAAAATTTACATTTACTGTAAATTATACTGAACGACTTTTCGAACGGGCGATAATTTAGAGAACCCCTTTATCACGTAACCTTTCTTGGAAACCGGCACCGACGAAACCATTATGGAGACAGAACTACTTCTGCTCCAGTTGGTACGCTGCGACATCGTCTTCATGATTGCATGTATAACTAATATCATTGAATGAATATTCATATCATATTTGAAAATCGTATGCTAGACTCACCTTACTTTTATATAATGCCATTTTTGTATGCGAGTTTTTATTTCTCGCAGGAATATAAACAGTTAGACATATTATGTCTAATTGTGATTATAAAACAGAACTGTTTATTAGTATTAGTTAAACTAAAATATTATTTTAGTATCTAATACTAATCATAATTTGAAATAACTAAACATAATTCTTATTATTTCTCAGGTCAAGGACTACAACGGTGAGAGGACGCTCGCGGGCATGACCAAGTTCGTAGAGACCGACGGCGAAGGCGCCGAGCCAGTGCCCAGTGTGGTGAGTACTTTTAATTTACATTTTTTTATCCTAGTTTCTGCTACAGACGCCGTCATAAATATATAGTGGCAGTCAAAGAGGTTGCAGTTGCCACAGGAATAAGAGGTCGTCCTAATACTGTCAGCATCATATAGTACGTAGCAATCAAGGTAGTCAAATAGTTCGGTACACCATATAAATTCTATGATGTACTTAACTTTTTGGATAACTTGGATGCTACGTACTATGTGATGCTGATCGTACAACGCGACTACGCGATTATCGCGCGGATAAGCGATGCGACCATCGGGGGGACGCTTAAAACAATAGAGCGCGATTGTGAAAGAGTACCAACTCGAGCCCAATATGAAAGATAGCGCATGCGCGCGAGTATGATTCGCGCAAACTTGAGATAACCGAGTAGTCACATTGTCTAAGGACGATGCCTAAGGATGAGTTGCGATATATTTGGCCATTCTAGCTGTCACTAACTACTTAATGCTGGCTGAACACATCTGAATTAACGCTCTAATATTTCGTCAAAACATTTCAAAATTAATATTCCAACACTTCATACATAGATCGTTATACAAATGAGATGACTCCATATTATTATTGTTGTTTTGGGCTAATGAAGATGCCGCGTCGACCATTGCGATATATTGTGGCAGCCCTTTATAATTCATTACTGATTCCCGTTGAGTCCAGAAAGTTCCAAATTCTTTGGGCTGTAAATTTGTGTCGCAGTTGTGTTGTGTGTTGAGATGACTCCATACTACAATTACTATTTTAAATTCATGACGCAACAATGTGATAAAGAATTAGGCACTAGATAACGAGGTGCGTGCACAGGATGCCCAAATATTATCTGAGCTGTTTATGTAACTATTTACTGTCACGTTCAACTATCACAACGTGGCATTTATTTAAAGACGCGTTTTACTTTTTTAGTTTACATTTCTCGAACTAAAAACTCGCAAAATTCTAAATTTCGCGACCAATAATTTAAGTCTACAATTTAAAAATTTGCCGCCTTTTTTACTAACGTAAACGTGACGTTTTGCATGTCATAACCAATTTATTTTTAAATTCCAGAGCGACTATGAAGAGGAAGATGAGGTGCCCGCCAGAGACGAGTTATAAGCCGTCAGCACTTCATGAGACTTCCGTAGCATAGTCTGTATAGATTTATATTTACTTTTATACTTAATCTAACTGCATTTCGTTCGCTAGACTGTTACTTTACGGACTCTAAATTATGTTGGGTTGTACTTTACAAATTTGATATTTATTGAGAAATACTCTCCTTGGTTCAGCCGGATCTTCGAATTTTTTTCGGGGAGACTTTGATGGTAGAAAAACGCACATACCGTCGACAAGATGTAGGTATAGTCGTACCGGCCAGTGTCCTCAGTGTATTGTATCTGTGGTAAGCATAATTTATTTAATGCGCTCAGCACGTTTATGTACAACACTAACATATTTATAATTTCTGTATCATAATGATATGTTATTAACACATTCCTTAGTCGGATATTGTTAGGTTGCATTCATCGAACAATCGTTTTTAAGGACACGGGCGGTTTTTAATTATTAACTAATGATTTGTGTCAATGGCCATATATGTGTTTTTTTTTTCAATGTTATTTTGGCCTTTCAGCAATGTATTTTTATATTTTGTGATTTTTTTAAATAGCAATTCATCACAAAAAATATAATTTTAACCCGAAGTTTATTTTTGTAACAATCAATGTATTTTTGTACTTGTGTTTGTGTTAAATTATCAAGACGGTGCTTTAAAATGTATCTGCCCTTTTTCGATTATTCGTTAATCGATATATAATTGTGAGTTTCAGTGTTTATGTTATGAAACTGTAAATATTGTTCCATAATATCCATGTTCGTGTAAAATCGTTTTCGAAGGCCAGGATACGTGTATGTATTGTGAAACTTATTGTCGATACAGAAATTGATAAATAAACAAAATAAAATACCATTTCTTTTCTTTGCTTCAGTAGCATATGAGTGCTGCAGGAGTATCTCGCAGCCGAGTAAGACTCCTGTAATTTTCTAAAAGAGTCTGTCTATGCTAAGTTTCCTAGACACAGACGATAGACGATAGACAGTGATAGCACAGACTGTGAAAGTTTTAAGTAAACATCATATCATCATAAAAGTTTGACATTTAAAATAACACAAAAGTTTGACAGTTAATTTGCTTGGAAGAGATATCGTGGTTTGACTCTATTCGGATGAGACAATGACAGGAGCCCTATTCGAACGTGTTTAAGTGACATTTCATTGCGAAGTTCCGTGGAAATGTTCAATATGGCATGATAATGAAGTAGGGAATGTGAAGTGGATATTTAAAATGTCAGTCTAGCACGTTTGAATAGGTCTCTAGTTATATGCAAACATCAACACTCAACTTACCATCGTTAGACCTTATGCTAATGCAATAGGCATTACGAATGGTCAGAAGTGTTTGCGATGGTATATCACTAGGTTGTACCTACGTTACCCCAACCCATACAAAAATAAAACTTTTATGTATAAAAACCTTTCAAATGAGCTACTGATAAAACGAAAGCAGCTGGTCTTGAAGGATTGATTAATGCAAGTAAATATATTTTGTGAGCGAATGATGCTCCTAGACTCGGATTTATGGTATGGTATGAAAATATGCATAAATGTACAGGCTGCATAAAACTGTCAAATGTAGCATACTATCCAGGCAATTACGTGCTACAATGCTACATTACAAATATTCGTAATTTTTTTATAACTATAGAGAAGAGATCTTTTTTAAAGATAAGATAATGTTCTAATGTAGGGAATATGCTAAATGATATTGATAAAAAATGCAATTTGGTATCATAGTTATTTCATTTATTATCTTAAATACAATGATTACAACGTAAAATATTTTTTAAACATGTATTTCATTGAAGAGTTCATACAACAAGCCCTACCTAGTCCTAAAAGCGGAAAAATAAAAATTCAATCAATCAAAATGCAGTTCGGAATAATAGTAAAAACATTTGTGCATGGAAATGTGCTATTATTTTAGGATATGATGGCATAACTATAGTGTGATAATTATTAATTATAGTTTTAACTGAGACTTCTCTTCGGTATGTATGGAGAGGTGGGACGAGGTGACAGTTACATCATACTTATACACTCTTGACATAACCGTAGCAAATAAGACAGATTAATGATGGCTCCTGTCAGTGTTCTTCGACCCCTCTTCACCCGCGCAATCCTAGCGAGAGGCCTTAGTTAAACGGTAGACCTAGTGTCTCTTTCAATCTCGATCTTATAGTGAAATATACATAGTCACGAGAAGTCCATCCGTCCATCATACCCCAGTTGATTTTATCGACTAGCGACCTACGTGCATTAGCATAATGTCCAGTTTCGCTTACACTGCGACTTTCGAGCCTAGTTCTGATAGACATTTATTTTTCAACTAGCGACCCGCCCCGGCTTCGAACGGGTGCAATGTATTATACATATAAACCTTCCTCTTGAATAACTTTATCTATCACAAAAACTGTATCAAAATCCGTTGCGTAGTTTTAAAGATCTAAGCATACATAGGCACAGACAGCGGGAAGCGATTTTGTTTTATACTATGTATAGTGACTAGAAAGGGCTTGTTATACAACCACAAGCTGTTTGTTCATCTCTGTATATCACATCAATGCCGCACGATTCAGACAATATGGAATGATTGTATTACAAACATTAGCAGAAGCTACTTTGGTACAACATTTAGGTAACTAATCCATTACAAATAGTCAATATGGCCTCGTACTAACGGGAACCAATGAATCCATAGGCGTTATACCATTCAAAATCCATTTTCGAGACTTAACAATTATCAAAACATTCAATAACTTAAATCTTCAATAATCAACAAAAACTTTCAAATGCAGTCTGTTAAAGAATTACAACTAAAAATATATTTTATCATGATTTCGTTAATATATTTGGGCCAATCAACTTTTTCTCGTATCTCCTTTACATATAAGGTAAAACAATACATATATCGTCCTTTATTTTGGAGTGGTATTACTAGCGTAAGAAGCCAGTATGATAATCTCCGACTATGCACGAATGAGAACAGATCCTGCCCAAACTATATCTGCTCTTTTTTGTTAAATCATTATTCTGCTAGGGCAACCCAATCGACTATAGAGCAGAGCATACTTGAAGTAAAAGTTGATAGGCCCGACCAGGCCATTAAAAAAAATTGATAGGCCCGTTTATTAAATCAATGTAAAAGATAATACTAGGATGTTACTTATCACATGTAGCGTCCGCACGTAATTTAGAATTACTGTTTGGTAGCCGGGAGCGCAGGCCTGCGAACCTATCATATATCAAACGAAATGGTTCTGGAAATATAATATGCACCCATAAAACTAACGATAACAAGTTATGTCATTTGATACACTTTTATCAGCCTGTAACCATATACTTATTCAGTAGTAAATATTTGGATGCGACCAGAGTAGTGAAACCAAATTATCTCTCTCTTTTGACGAACTAACGAATTGATTCGCTGGTATAGTTTCGATGTAGTGAATGCGCTACTCTCCCGTAAATCAGTAGTTAGATTTTTGTTTAAGCCAGACGACAAGAAAAGGTTGCAGATTATATTTCCCGAACTCGACTTATGCAAACTTACCCTAATTTTAATACATAAGTAACATGGTTTATGAAGTTACATTATCAGTTAAACATAAGTGCATGAAGCCACCTGTTTAAATCGAAAGTGCGAAACTAATATCGATGAAGTGTATTACGCAGTATTTACATTAGGCGAACAAACGCCATGCGGGTGCGGTGCGGTGCGGAGTAAAGAATCGTTGATTCCTATGGAAGTACCCTAAGTGGGCGATCGCGAAGCGTGCTTCGGTCACCTAAGAGGCTCCTATGCGTATCAACGGTTTGTTTCTTGACCGCAGCGTACCGCGCGCGTTGCTTCGCGTTCGTGCGCCGACGCATTACACCGCCTTAGTCAGCTTATAATAAAACTATTTAAAAGCCAGGCACCAAACGGCATCATTTACGTGAACCATAGTACCACATTTCGTTACAAACGAAATAATATAGCGCAAAACACGTGTTTTCAATATATAATAGTTACAGTAGGTTGGTGCGCTTGTAAATTTCTCCTTAAAATTTTTGACATATCGTATATCGGAATTTGCAAATGCAACGACGAGTGGTGTAAACGGTGCTTTTTGGGACAGAAGGCATATTTCTATAAAAAACAATTTTAAAAGAATATAAGTTCTTAGAAAGTTATAAGACATCTTTTTTGCCATCAAGTCATAAGTAGATTGCTAAAACAGTTATCCAGACCTGTTATTTCGGGTTGATATTTTTGGTATTATCTCAAAGCACCTTTAACAAATCAAAAAAGTGTGATTCACAACGGAGCGCATCAACTTTATAATAGAGAAATGTACCTACATGTAATTGTAATAGTTTAAAATCACCGATATTATTAAGTATTGATATAAAATCAAATTATGTACATCATTACTCAAGCTTCCAGTTATTTCAAGCCTCGATGCTTCGATGCGATCCGTTTTTTTACCAATCAAACTAAAGAAGAATCAATGCTAAAAACAACATACGTGTAACACCTATTTAATACTCGGCTTTAAACGTGGTACTACCTCTTAAGTTACAACGATGTACATTGGTGGTGAAATCTTGGAGTAAAGTGCAGTCACTCAGCGTATAGAATATCGACCAAAGACCTGACACTGTCAGTAGCCCGTTCCTTCGTTTGTTTAGGGTACATCATTGACTTATTAAAGGAATATGACACACAAAGCAGAACAAAAATGAATGAAAAATGGGTCAGAATTACATTAGCCAGTGTTATATTTCTAATCGTAGGCAATCCTAGCGTTTATGCCGGGAAGAAGAGGGCCGAGCGCCAATTGTTTTTGCGAAGTGTTGAAAATAGTGTGTATTCGCTTTTTCTATGAGTCAAATACCTGTTCTAAGGAACTATTAAATAATCTGTGCTATGAAGGCAGGTATTTTAATTCCCTTCAACAGACGGTTGGTGGTTGTGACGAAACCGAAAGTTAATGTCAAACTGTAAACGTTTTGTTATAAACGGGAAGTAATATGTACTTAACATTAAAAATTACAAGAGGGAAACGGCCATCTTTCACGGAAGCGATTTAAATTAATTTAACCCTCAATGTCAGTCCATTAGCTTTGCTAGCTTTTAATATATCAAGTCTACGTGTCAATGAACGATATTCTTTGTATGAGGCAACTGTACTTTACCCGTGTCGTGCCAAAAAGAACCGTTGTAACTTAAAACCAATTTACATGATACGAGTTTAGGAGTTTTACATCATATTTTTTTTCCGTGTTACAATTATATTACAATGCGTACGTTTTGTAATTGACAGACGGTTTCTATACATTCGATTTTTAACAGTCGTCTAGGGCACGATTAGGGTGTTTTAAATACCGACCTTATTTCATTTGCGTTAAGGTATCAAATAGACTAAAACCATCTATCAATATAAACTAGCTTCAAGAAACATTGTTTCAAACATACAACGGGTCCATTGCGAACTTAGTCAATTTAACGTATCAAACAGTTTCTTGTATCATGGCCTCGGCTTGACTGATGAATCAGCGAAGTGTCACCGGAGATCTTGCTAAAAATGTAACATGCACGAAGGTAAATTAACTAAATTCGCGATAGACCCGTTGTATGTTTATAATAATGTTTAGAGTACACGTGGTGCTACTTTACCACCTTTAGGGTGATAATGAGCACTTTACGTGCCTGCGTCGAATATTCAAAGGGCCATATGTACTGTAAAACGTCGTACGAAACACGTGCGAACACTGCGAAGAGGTAATTCGCAACTCGTGTCGATTTAATTCTACCGCCACTCGTTGCGAATTATCTCCTATTCGCACTTGTATCGTAATGTACTATACAAAACGTGAAAGTTTATGTTACACCTTCAAAACAGCAATAAGTTCGAGACGACAAACCCGTACCTTGTAAACAGCTACACAGTGTTATCGCACATCAGTGCATCAGAGCGCGAACATGGAGTCCTGGTCCTCCTTGTTGATCTGGCGGTGGCGGGGGGTGGCGGCGGCGGAGGAGGGGAGGGAGGGGTGGGAGGCGGGGGAGGGGGCGGCGGCGGGGGGCAGCGCGTCGGCGGCGGCGGCGCGGGAGGCGAGGAACTTGTCGAAGTCGCTGCTGGTCACGCTCTCGGTGATGCCGTTGGCTTCTGATGCGGCCTAGTCACAGTATACAGTATTAAGATAAGCGTAACAATTATGGTTCCCGCATTATTTTGAACTTTGACTCTCATTGAGTAAAATCCAAAATACGATACGAGGACTACAATATGGGGTTCTTCAAAAAAGGAGTGTTAAAGTTTTTAAAGGGTCGGCAACGCGCATGTAACACCCCTGGAGTTGCAGGCGTCCATAGGCTACGGTGACCGCTTACCATCAGGCGGGCCGTATGCTTTTTTGTCACCGTCGTAGCATTCAAAAAAAACGATACTCCATGACAGATTCGTTCATATTGTTTAATAGGCATATGTGCTTTTTTTAATTGCTTTTATTTTAACACTTTGCAGGACAGTACGCCTATAGGCGTTCACAATGTATCGCTAATTATCATTAATTGAAAGTGTCCATCAACGTGTTAAGAGTACATTTCTTAACTTATATTAAGTTAATTTCTCAAAGACACTGGTATTATATCTAGCTCCATTTTTAAAATAATCACAAAATTTAAATTTATCTGATAAGGTATTTGTCACTTACTTACTTAGTAAAGTTAATTGTAATGTCCATTTTACATTAGCGTTATATGCAACATGTTATTATTTTGTGTATAAAATTGTAAAAATAAAAATTTACGAATTTAATATAAATAACTATGCCATTGTGTTTTCTTTAATGTACAGTCAACCAATTGGAACCCTAGACCACCGTAGGACTATGTCATAGTGACGCTATAAATCAGATTGTAAGTAATCTCTTACTGCTTGTCTTTTTCGTTCTAAAGTGGCCTAGAGTTCCAATTAGTTGACTGTACTTAGCCATATGTTGAAGTTAAAGCTATTCAATAAAAGCACGGCTAAAAACACCTTCTAAAATTGTCGTGACTGAATTGTTGTTGTTGTTAGTGTTAGATGACCGTGCTTTCGTCTGTCGTGACTGTCGTGTTCTAACATATTTAAATGAGTAGGAATGTGACTTGACATGCCGGGATTGACGACTAAATAGGCATTTAGTGGATGCGTATAGTGGAGGGCCACCTCTTAGTATTTAAAAGAGGTGGCCCTCCACTATACGCATCCACTAAATGCCTATTTAGTTATTTGCAACCTATGATTTCCTATTTACACATAGGTTACTACGTCCACTTAGCTGCAGAAATAATGGACCCCCTGCATACAAACTTTCTATGCACGAGAATCCGATATATTTGCAGCTGACTGTACAATAAGCCGCTTGTACTTATACGTTTCTTCTTCCTAGCGTTTTCCCGGCTTATTCAGCGACTTCAGCGGCTTGTTCAGGGAGCTTTGGAGTCCACTTTGGCAACTAATCCCAAGATTTGACGTAGGCGCTAGTTTTACGAAAGCGACTGCCATCTGACCTTCCAACCCAGAGGGTAAACTAGGCCTTATTGGGATTAGTCCGGTTTCCTCATGATGTTTTCCTTCTCTGAAGCGATTGGTAAATACCAAATGATATTTCGTACATAAGTCGAAAAACCCATTAGTACGAGCCGGCAGGATTTGAACCCGAGGCCTTCGGATTGAAAGTCTCACGTCTTACCGCTGGGCCACCAACGCTCACGGATTGTACCTATACGTTTGTATTTCAAAAACGAGTCATGTCTCGACTTAACTCATTTCAGCAATAATACTTTGTAAGAAAAAGCAGATTGCATTTATTTATTAAGCTCGATTATACATACGATTGGTGTGCTATATGAATGAATGAATGAATGATTTATTGGTATAAAAGATAACACTATGATATGAAAAACAGCGGTCCCCAAACTAGGCCGAGCCTGTATCTTGGGAACCATTGAGAGACTTTAGGTATACAAGTAGGTAATTTACATTGTTAACGTTACTTTTAATTATACGTAGTTGATTTTTCAAATTCTTAAAAAAGGAGTGACAATTACTTAATAATATGAACGCTAACTTGCGAAAGCAATAGTGTTAGGCCGGCATTACACAGGTAAATTTTACTTACGTAAGTGGGGACGCAGCTACAATGCGATAATAAGACAAGACAGTGATATTCATGTCCAATTCTTGCATATAGCTGCGTCCCTACTCCCTACTTATTTAAGTAATACTTACCAGTGTAATGTAATATCCGCCTTATACTGTGATTGTGTAGAATAAAACTAACAGTTATCATACTAAGGGCTGCTTGGGCCAACCAGGGTTAGCAGTCTAACCCGGAGTTAGCTGTAAAATAGATACGCTTAACTCCGGGTTAGTTGGTTAACCAATTGGTGCTAGTGGCCCTCACTAAATTACAGTGGTGGCCAACCGATTAGAGACACGATTTTTTCCCCAATAAAATTACCTACAAATATAATAAATAAATAAATATTTTCGGACAATCTCACACAAATCGACCTAGTCCCACGGTAAGCTCAATAAGGCTTGTGTTGTGGGTACTGGACGACGATATATATAATAGATAGATACATATAAATACATAGAAAACATCCATAATTCAGTAACAAATATTCGTGATAAACCCACAAATAATTGAAGCCGGGAATTCCTGCTTCGTAGGCAGGGTCAATACCAATTAGGCTAAGAGCCCGTTCAGCTTTATAAAAATATGACTTTACGATTGACGATTTGAAAAGGGCTTGCCCAATATGGTTAATAAATACCTACTTAAATTATTCACATTTAAATAATATTCAATTTAGTATATATTATTATATATATAATAATTTTCTAAAAATCATTTCGTAAAAAAAATATGTGGCTTTAAAAAACATTCTTGACATTTTCATACAAATTTGTGTCGCTTAACTTCAAACGCAGGCGAATCCATTCGACCCTCTCAGCAAATATCTACCTTATTACCTTTTACCACAATCGCATAATCTAACAAATGGATTTACCCGAGTTTAAAGTTAAGCGACTCATTTTCCCGTTTAGTCCGTAACTACAAGGAATATGATTGTGTTTATTTTTAAAGTAGGTACTATCGCGGTCAAAATTGCATGGGCACTTTATGAATGCACTTTTGAACGCATGTGAACATATTTTACAGAAATGTGTTGTACACTATATTATACCTCGTTTCAAAAAGGATAATTCTTATCAGTGGCGGTAAATTTGGTTAACCATTTTTAAAACTGGGGAATAAAATGGGGAAAATAAACGTGTCTATAATCGTGGCCACCACTGTATATATAGTACATATGTATTTTACAGGAACTTGCTTATAGTGTGCTAAAGTGACTATTAAATTGTTATTATAATCCAAGCATCGTTTTTTTTGCAATAAGCGTGATTTTATTTAGGCAGTACCTTCATTGTAAAGATGTGCATGGTTTAACGTTTGTCAATCACATGTCTGAGTTTAATATGATGATGATAGGGTGTTAATAATATAGGTTACTGATGTGCAGATGATGAATAAAAACAAAACAAAACAAATGAATTATTAAAGCAAGATGCAATAGAGAAACAGCGGTTAAGAAATGATAAAAAGTAATAAAAATCACACCTTTTCTTGGGCCAGCCAAGCAGCAATTTCGTCAATTTCTCTTTGGTCCATTTCAGTGGGCTGTATAAACATAATAAAATGAAACGAAACGAAAATAATAGGAAGAATATTTGTATAAGGTAAAATAAAAGAAAGAAGTCTGCACGTTAAATAATATTTCAAACAGGTCTCTCGCGTAATTTGCTTTTAGTTTTCCGATTAATTCACTATAACCCTCGTAAGGAGCAATCAAACATGTTAAAGATGTGACATCGAAGTAATTTGATAACATCACCCTAATCAGGGTTAGCTGTCAAATTCCGTACTAAAAATGCTTAACTCCCGGGTAGTAGGGTAACCCAGGTTGGTGCAAGGACACATTATGAATGGATTCATTCATAAAGTGTCCATGTACACATGCGTTCATAAGTGCATGGGCAATTTACGAATGAATTCATTCATTCATAAACTGGCCATGCAGTTTTGAACGCGATAGTACTTAACACTTTCGCAACCAGGCAACATTTCGAACAATACCCCAGAAACCGACAGTACTCGCTAGGCGGGCAACGACGTGCAAATCAATGCCGCACGCCGCGAACCCGCTAGGCGGGAAAGCGGCGGACGTAGCGAAGATGCAATGCTTGCCCGGCTGGCGGCTACACCGGCATCTGAGTAATGTTTACGAGTGCCCGCGTGGCGGGTACGCGGTGTCGAAAGTGTTAATCAGAAGGAAAATGGTGGGGGAAGTAAGTTACCTGTGGCTGTGTGTGCTGTCCCTGCGTGGCGCGCAGGCTGGCGGCGGAGGCCAGTCCGCCTGACGACTGCTCTTCCAAGTTTGCGGCATAGCTGCTCCTGTGTTATGTAGAAGGTTAAGGCGGTATTTGTACAGTCAACCAATAGGCTAGACGACTGAAAAAAATCTATTTAGTCCGTCTTTTACATTATAAAAAAATATTGTACACGTATTTTTTCTTTTGTTCGTCAAATCAAAAATGACAAAAATACGGTGCGTTCAAGTTTCGCGTAATGTCACTACTAGGTACAATTATTACCTAGGAGTGACGTCACAAGCCCCCACCCCGGAAATTTGATGCTCTTTATCTTCGACAATTTTAGTTAAATTGAAAAAGGAAAAAATACGTGTCTAATAATTTTAGATAATCTAACTGACGGACTAATTAGAATAATAGTTTTTCAACGTAGTCGTCATCCCTATTGGAACCCTAGGCCACTGTATAGTAGGACTATGTCATAGTGACGCTATAAATCAGATTGTAAGAAACCTCTTACTGCTTGTCATTTTGACATGGTTCTATAGTGGCCTAGGGTTCCAATTGGTTGACTGTACGCTTCGGCCGATGAGATAAATAATGGATGGGCATATGGGAATGAGGGAGTGAGATGAATGATGACGTTGCGCGTGGGAATGCTCGTAGATTTAGTATTTATTTAGTTTTAGTAATTAAAAAATAATTTAATTGAGACAAACCTTGCGAAATTATCTAGATAATGTTACTGCCTATACGTTTATGCAAAAAAACAGATAAAAAAAGTTCATATTGTAGCTATACCACTCAAAAAATTACAAAAATAGAGGTTGTTTAGAAAGCGACGTTCGTTAAGTGCCACAAGTGAACAGACTATAAATTGTATAGTATGTTGGCACTTAAAGAAACGTGAACAGTGTTGGTAGACTCTGTCTAATAAAAGATGAGACTGAAATCGTGTAAATTAAATAAAAAACTGTACCTTTCAACAAAATTATATCTATAACACATTGACAGCTTTAAACGTGACAGCTTATTTGATATGCGAAATTATTGCTATTTTAAAAGTTTTAAATAAATCTCAGTCTCATCTTTCAGTTAGATAGTCTAGTTTTGTGTACGAATTTGACACTTAATGCTTGCGTCAGTGAGCTTTTTTCGTACGAGACATTTATCGTTTTTATCATCGCCAATGCAAAATTGTTCGCTAATGTCATTCTGACCCAAATTTTTTGACGTTTTTGTTCTGAAGGCCTAGTATAAAAATTGTACGACAATAACTTCTCGACCGCGTTAGCGTATCGAGGGGTCAAAATATGAAAGTTGCCGGATGATTTTAAATTAACGGGAAACATAATTTGAACTCTCGATACGCTAACGCGATCGAGAAGTAAGTGTCGTACAACTTTTATACTAGGCGTTCTGCTTTGTGTGTCTAATGGGTTACTATCGCCATATAGTTAACATGTAGTTAAGTACGTATGTTGTGCTCACCCAGTCTTGTTGTCGTAGCTGACGTTGCGCGACTGCGCGAACATGTCGAACTCGTCCTTCGAACTAGCGGGGGACTTGTCCGGCTGTGCGTCTTTCACGGCTAAAAAAATACTTTTATTGAGCTTTTTGCACATTTTAACTAAAATCGTACACGATTGTAGTTTAATATCTGGGAAACAAATATAATCGAGAAAACGTGCGTTTTCTCAGAGATAAGATTAATTGGTTTACTGGAACTACGCAAGATAGGTTTGTCGCCCCCAAAACCCCGCTATACTAATTCTAGTCATAAATAAAAAAAATAAAAAAAATATATATTATGGGACAATCTTACACAAATCGACCTATGTAGTGTGGTCACAGTCCATACACAGCTGATCAGCTGATACTTGATGCAGCTGATCTCCCACATATGTATTTTACTACTTTACAGAACATTAAGTTAACGATGCCATAAACCTTGACTTATTGTAATTTACTATACAATGGTTTTATGACCATTGCCATAACTTCCATTCGATTAAGCTTGTTAAAACCTTAGTATATAAGACCAGCGCTTTTCTACCAATATATTCAGTATTCACTCGACTCTTGTGTTATCATTATAACCCCTGAACGCCGTACACTATATGGCGACCCTGCCAGTCGGGCTGCTCGAGACAGCCCCAGCTTAGACGCCGCCCAGCCAGCCAGCCAGCCAGCCAGCCAGCCAGCCAGCCAGCCAGCCAGCCAGCCAGCCAGCCCCGCAGCACCAGCGAACGCAAACCCGTCAAATGGGAAGCCAGTGCACCAAAAACGACAAGAAAGAAGAGGTGATTATTGCACAAAACGGTGCTGCCAATAACGCCAGCGCTAAACAGGCAGACAGCAGCACAGTTGCAACATATATAACAACAGCTGTGTTAGTAATTGTATGCGTCATTTTTGCATACACCATATGGAAGAAGATACATAAGTGTCTAACAAGGAAAATTGAGCGACAAGCAGTAGCCACGATAATGCGCAATACCAACAAGGCAGAGCAGAGCGTCTAGGAAGAGCCTCAGGAACCCACCGCCACTACCCAGCACCTACAGCGTGTCACCAGCACCAGAGCCGTCGCTACTACCACCCCCAGTGTCCAACAACCACCATATGATGTTAAGAGGTACAATTTAAGCATAACTGTGTTGAACTGATTTCAATTATTTTTGTAAGCAATGTAAATATTTCCGTACCATCTAAATTCATAAAAATATTATGACCAATATTCAACAGATATATGACCAATTAAAATCACTACAAGAAGATATTAGAAAATTAGGACCAAAACGCCGAAAAGAGGCTAATGGTCAAGGTAAACTCCAGCAAGTAAAACTATTGTATAATCAGTACAAAGAATATATACAGCTACATAGTTCTAAAATAGAAAAATCAGAAATTTCTATACAGGACAGTGAGTTAATCCAGTCATATTTCCTAAAAATAGAAGAAATTTACAGTAAAATTATAACTCAATACGAGCAAGACAACAAAGATCAGGTCACAATGACGTCGAATGACAGCTTCAACCTGAAAACAGCAGTAGCATTGCTACCAGCTATGGACGGTACAGAGGCCGTCACTAGACAACTTATAGACGCCATAGAGTTGTACTCTACGATGATAAAAGACTCAGATTCACAATTATTAGTGAATTTCATTATTAAGACTCGATTAACACAAAGTGCTAAACTTAGAATATCAGACAAACATACCAGTGTAAGCGAGTTAGTTGGTGAAATGAAACTCCGTCTTTTACCGATAAAATCAGCAACTGCAATACAAACCAAGCTATTTACGGCAAAACAGGGGAATAGGTCAATCGAGCGATACGGACAAGAGTTAGAGGATTTATTTGTAAACCTCACAGTGACACAAGCCAATGGGAAACCAGAGGCATATACGGTCTTACAATCGTTGAATGAGAAAATGGCAATAAATAAATTCGCGGAAGGCCTGCGAAATGACAAACTAAGTACAATTATAGCTTCACGAGGATACACCTCGCTAAAAGATGCCATACAAGGTGCAAAGGACCAAGAGGTGTCCATATCATCTACGCCCGCTCCGGAGCAAGTTTTGTACTTCCGGAACAAAGGATATAATAACCACAGACAATACCGGTCTAATTACAATAATAAACCAGTCGGTAAATACCCACAGCGAACACGCCCTACTAGCGGTAACACGTCAAATAAACCACCAAGGGTGCACACCCCGATGAGAAACACTCGACCTATACGAACCGCGAAAAACTATAATACGCGTACATATACAAATTACCAACGTCCACGTCAAAATATACCTAGCGGACGACATCAAGTTAATACGGCGATACAAAATACACCACATGAAAACAACTCGCCTCAGCTGTTACAATTTTTTCGTGAATAACAACTATATCCTAACTTATAGCCATATGAATTCAGTTCAATTTGCGATAAAAGGTACAACGCACAAATGGCTTATTGACACAGGCGCGAGTCTAAGCGCAATAACGAATGAAGCGGCACTAATATCTCGCGGACACATGATACCAAAGATGACTCATATCAACGGAGTCGGAGGGAAAATAACGTCATACAATACAATTACTCTACACTTGCAGAGTGAACACCAATCATTTGAGCATGAATTCCATGTATTTCAAAAATTACCATTACAGATCGACGGAATAATTGGACAAGATTTTCTGATAAAATACAAATGTGTAATAAATTACGAAAAAGGAGAAATCACTTTAAACAATAACAACGAATTAATAACAATACCATTGACATTACAAAATGACAATAACAGAACCATTAGTTCAAATCAAATACAATTACCCGCAAGAAGTGAATCTATTATAAGATTACCCACAAATTATACAGGGGATTACGTCGTATTATCAAGCGAAATTGGGGAAGGAATTTTTTTAGCCAATACCTTAACGCATAGTAAGAACGGAAAGATAACTGTTAAAATATTAAACACACGTGAAGAAGATGTCACTTTAAATAATATTACACCAGAAATAAAACCATTGCGTGATTATAATTGTTTCACATATGAGAAAAGTAAAAATAACGCAGCCCGAGTAAAATTACTTTATTCTCTTTTAAAAGTCAACAACCTAAACAATGAGGAAAGCAACTCCATTGCCAGCATTTGCGCAAAGTACGCCGACATTTTTCAACTGCCGGGTGACGTGTTAAATACTACAAACCTATATGAACAAAAAATACATTTAAAACCCAACGTATCACCCGTATATACTAAACCCTACCGATTACCTCAGTCACAAAAATCAGAAATAAATAGACAAATAAAACAAATGTTGGAAAATGACATCATAGAAGAGTCGCAGTCCGAATGGGCAAGTCCGTTACTACTCGTTCCCAAGAAACCAGACTCAAATGGAGATAAAAAATGGAGATTGGTAATAGATTACAGGAAAGTAAATGAGGTAATAGAAAACGATAAATTTCCTTTACCCAACATCACGGAAATCTTAGATTCCTTAACCGGTGCTATGTATTTTAGCACTTTAGATTTAAACCAGGGTTATTATCAAATAAAACTTGATCCCGAGAGCAGGAAATATACTGCGTTTATAGCAGATAAACACTATCAGATGAAACGCCTCCCTATGGGATTAAAAAATTCACCAAATGCTTTTAGCAGAGCAATGACCATAGCCATGTCAGGCCTAAACAACGTGCAATGTATAGTTTATTTAGATGACATCATTGTCATGGGTCGAAACTTGCGACAACATAATAAAAACTTAACAGATATTTTTGAGAGATTAAGACAAGTAAATTTTAAACTAAACCCCCTAAAATGTAATTTTTTGCAAAAAGAAATTTTGTATCTAGGACATGTAGTAACCTCTGAAGGGATAAAACCCGATCCAAAAAAGATTTCAATAGTTCAAAACTATCCAGTACCGAAAAACTCAGACGAGGTCAGACGTTTTGTAGCTTTTGTAAATTACTATAGGAGATTTATTAGGAAATTCTCCGAAATAACACAACCACTAAACAATTTATTAAAGAAAAATGTAGAATTTAATTGGACAGAACAATGCGACGACGCATTTAAAAAATTAAAAAAAGCCATCAGTACCCCACCATTACTACAATATCCAGATTTCTCAAATGACAACACGTTCACGATACACACAGACGCATCGGGCATAGCTTTAGGATGTGTCTTATCAAATAAAAATGGATTGCCAGTAGCATATGCAAGCAGACCTCTAAACAAAGCAGAGAAAAACTATCCCACGACAGAAAAAGAACTACTAGCAATAGTATATGCAGTGAAACATTTTAGACCATACTTATATGGACGAAAATTTAAAATTATCACCGATCACCGCCCACTCATTTATTTGTTCAAAATGAACAATCCCTCGAGTCGACTCATCAAGTTCCGATTGTGCCTAGAAGAATACGATTTTACTGTAGAATATTTGAAAGGAAAAGATAACGTAGCTGCAGACGCGTTATCTAGGATTGAAATATCCAGTGAAGAATTAAAGAACATGACAAAGCAAGTGATATCAGTAATGACTAGAGCACAGAGGAAACGCATGGAAGTGCAAGAAAACAATAATAATTTACAAGACAAGGATTCCAACGGTGACTGGCCTGCGCAACCAGACATAGTAGAACTCCTCAAAAAACCACAGGATTTACCGGAATTAAGTTTCGATAAACGCGACTACTACAAAATATTAAAACAATCAGATCGCGTCATGAGTAAAAATAATGAAATCATATACTCGCCATCCTTAGCGACACTGTGTGTCAAGCCTATTACTCCATCGCGTACGAAACGAGCTTTCTTCGCGAGAGAATTAGGTGCATTTTGCAAGGCACAACAAATAAAAGAGGTATGCATACTATATAATGATGACACCGCATTTATCATACAGGAGCTAGCTCAATACATGCATACACACAATACCGGGTCCGGACCCCGATTATGTATTATTAAAGGTGTCACAAAGATAACAAACAAAGATGACCAACGTGTCATATTAAACGACTTTCATTTATTACCCACTAGCGGTCACGCAGGAATTCGAAGAATGACCAATAACGTAAAGCGGTACTACTACTGGCCCGGAATGGATAACGACATTAAGAAATTCGTAAAAAAATGTGATAAATGTCAAAAACAAAAATTTCATAAACATGTTAAACAACCACTATGTATTACTAGCACGGCAACATCGTCATTCGATAAAGTATACCTAGACTTATGCGGACCCCTAACTAAAGATACAAATGGATATTGCTATATACTTACGTTACAGTGCGAGCTCACAAAGTATGTAGAGGCATATCCACTTCCAAATAAGGAGACAGACACAGTCGCGAGAGCTTTGGTTGATAATTTTATATTACGATACGGTATCCCCAAAGAAATAGGAACAGATAGGGGAAGTGAATTCATTTCATCAACTATGCGCGACATTTGTAACATTTTAGGTATAAAACAATTGCAATCAACCGCGTACCACCACGAAAGCCTTGGTTCCTTGGAAAATTCACATAAAGCTCTAGGAGCATTTTTAAGAATACAAACAGACAACCAGGCTCACCAGTGGTCAGATTGGTTACAATATTGGTGTTTTTCCTATAATACGACAGTGCATTCAGCAACTAAATATACACCGTATGAATTAGTATTCGGTAAATTATGTCGTATACCAAGTAACATTGTAAATCAAGTAGATCCAATGTATAATTTTGATTCATATCCAATAGAATTTAAGTATAGATTACAGAAATCTCAAGAAGATGCTAGAAATAATTTAATTAAGACAAAATTATTTAGAAAACTAAGTTATGATTTAAATACGAATCCAATAACATATAGGATAGGAGATTTAGTATTAGTCAAAAAGGAAGACCGAGATAAAATGGACCCAGTGTATAAGGGACCATATACGGTTATTGAAGATCAGGGTACAAACGTAAAAATATTAGTTTTAGGTAAAGAATACATTGTGCATAAAAATAGAACAAAACCCTACTATGCATCAACAAAACATCAAACATCATAAAGTAACAAGAAACCAAAACAAACCCATCCCATCGCATACCACCATCCATATAAGGAACCACTATCTCCATGACACAGGAAATTAATCAATAATGCCTAACAAATAAACATCATATTAACAGATTCAATAAAAGTAAACAGATGTTAACGCAACAATGTATTTCATAGCCATATAAGGGACATGTAATGTTAGAATGTAAGCAATTGTATATCCAGATAGCATTAAGATTTTTATTATATTCAAAATAGAATTTTAAGAACAAATATGTATACCATAGATATAAGTTCACTTAAGCCAAAAAATAATAATAAATGTATATTTTTTGTCTCAAAAAAAAACGGGAAAGCTGTAGTGTGGTCACAGTCCATACACAGCTGATCAGCTGATACTTGATGCAGCTGATCTCCCACATATGTATTTTACTACTTTACAGAACATTAAGTTAACGATGCCATAAACCTTGACTTATTGTAATTTACTATACAATGGTTTTATGACCATTGCCATAACTTCCATTCGATTAAGCTTGTTAAAACCTTAGTATATAAGACCAGCGCTTTTCTACCAATATATTCAGTATTCACTCGACTCTTGTGTTATCATTATAACCCCTGAACGCCGTACACTATACCTAGTCCCACGGTAAGCTCAATAAGGCTTGTGTTGTGGGTACTAGGCGACGATATATATAATAAACAGATACATATAAATGCTTAAATGAATAGAAAACATCCATAACTCAGGATGAAATATTCGTGATAAACACACAAATAAATGCCCTGACCAGGATTCGAACCCGGGACCTCCTGCTTCGTAGGCAGGGTCATTACCGACTAGGCTAGGAGTCATTAAAGCCGTTTACGCGATCGCTTGAATATACTTGCATGTATTGATCGTTAAAAGCTATAAGATAAACGACATGGTCAAAGACTTACTAAATGAGTATCATATCACTTTCACAGTTGCAAATATCGTAAGTTAAGTATTTTCCTTCGTTCGAAGCGAGAAACTTGATGTATAAAAAATCCGGCCAAGTGCGAGTCGTACTCGCCCACCGAGGGTTCCGCACAAAGGATGCTGGGCCATTTATGACCTTAGGTGCTTACAAATACTGGTGGCAGGGAACTCTCAGTGTGCGGCAATTATACGGTTTACGGACTTATTCTGTACTTGTGCTACAAGTTCTTGCTTTTTGGCAAATTTCGTTATTCTAGGTCAACGGACAGTACCCTATACATTTTGATTCCCATTGCAAATGTATGGGAAATGTGACATGAACGGCCGTATCTTTCGATTGCGTTGACGTAGAGGTTAGGTAGGTTTTTTTACAACTTCAAGGGACCGCAGACTTGTGTATGTGGTAATAATTTTAACTTGCTACCTCTACGCGTTTCTGAGATAAAGGGTCTTGATAGACAGACAGACGGACGAACGGAAAACTAAGTGATTCTATAAGGGTTCTGTTTTTTACTTTTAAGCTACGGAACCCTAAAATTTAAGATGTTTGTATTGTAGGAAGACCTCTTATATGGCTTGTAGTTCATAATACAGAAACGTGGAGGCAGTTCAACGACCTCTGCGCGGAGTAAGTCGCAGACATATTCTAAGTTTGTTTACGTTATACACACGACGCTAAAAGTCAAGAACATTTCCATATTTCACTCACTCAGCTTGGCAATGTCAGGTACATCGTCACTCAGGTCAATCAGGGCATCGTCTTCGTTCTTTTTTGCTGGAATAAGAAAGACACTATGAGTAATAAAAACTATTTGATCTTTAACTTTCCAATCCAATTTGAAGGGATCTGACTCTGACCATGGTGGCAAGAACATAAGGCGAGACGGTCCCGTGGTCACTAAATGACTGACTCAATAGGTAGCTCTAAGTAATAATTTGTAATTTGTTGAAGATTCGTAAGTGCTTGTTGCTATGTCATTAATGGAATTGAATGGAATTTAAAATTGAACTAAACTGTATTTTTTCAAATTAATGCATGTTAGAGCCGGTGTAGCCTTATTTATGTGTAATTAATTCTACGTTCAAAAGTGCACTGTAACATGCCTATTGAAAATCATTTTTTTTTGTTGTGGTGTCTCCCGTTAATGACGGCACTGGCAGTTAGCGTCTCATTCGCACATGCCAAAATTATATATTTATTTCTTAGTCATACCTTGTGTTGTTGTATCATGGGTCTGACTATGTACAGTCAACCAATTGGAACCCTAGGCCACTGTAGGACTATGTCATAGTGACGCTATAAATCAGATTGTAAGAAATCTCTTAGTGCTTGTCATTTTGACATGATTCTATAGTGGCCTAGGGTTCCAATTGGTTGACTGTACAGGACAGCCATACATTGTTATAAAGAAGGAAAACTGTAAGCTAAGGTATTTTTTAAGGTTAAGCAAAATATTAAAGTAATCGAATAAAAAGTAATTTAGTAACTAAATAACTTACGGGTATCGGCAGAAGGCACGCCCATGGCCGCCCCCAGGATGGCAGAGGGAGTAGCATTGCCAGTAGCTGCATTTCTGAATAAATTAACAAATACACTCAAATCTATCATCCTTAACTTTTTAAGTCCATTGGTTGGCTAATGAGAGAGTGGCAAGACTTAAAAACTTAGCGAATCTACTTTTTTTATTTTTTTTTATTTATTACAATCATAGGTTACATACATTGTGTTATTTATATGCTCCACAAAACTAAGTATTTAGTTTGACTGTGGAGTCAGTTACATTATGAACATTATTACCTATATTTATTATGCATATACTATTAGACTTAAGTAATACGGGCAATTGGCCTACCTATAAGGCATCCAAGAGAAACTTTTTCAACATGTTTTTAAATCTATTTCTTTTAGGTTCCATTACAATGTCCGCAGGTAATGTGTTCATCAGGTAAGGTATTCGTTTTTTTACTTACTAGTATTTATTTATTTACTAGTATTTATTTCGTAAAAAAGTGGATACATTTTTTAGGTTTGGAATTGATGTGCATATCATTGTACATATCGATACTATAGATGTATGTAATTGTTTTATTACCATACGCTACCATACGATTTTAAAAGTCAGAGTAAGTCATCAAAATTAAGAAACAACGATTCACGAAAACAACTACTCTTATTCATATTTCTTAGAAAAAAGTATAAGTGGAGCCTTCAACTCGTGACTCTGGGATACATGCCCATCGCTCGACTCACTGAGCTACCGAGACACACCCAGTGGTCCCGAATTTGTCCACCATTTTTTCAACGCCTCGTATAGTTCGCAGACGTGTCTGCTTAAAAGTTAAATACTTTTATTCAGATTTTCCGAACCGATTGTAAAAAGGTAGCTTATTTTGAATCGTCACTTAATTTAGGTACAGTCCTACATAATAATACTAGCTAACATGTCGGTATATAAGTGGTCTCGGCATGGCGTCTTATTACGGTCCGCGGGGAGTCGTCTGTACGGCGTCTCTGGGGATGTAATTGAGAGGGTAGCCTTGACGAAACCGTGTCGTATATATATATCGTATATATATGTCGTATATAGTTCTGTGAGGCGATGGATAATCGGGAGTCATCTGTTATTTATTAGATTTTTGTATAATTTTGTAATTTACAAATTTATTGTATATTGTTTCCTTTTTATGAATTTTACGGTGCTTTGGTGTAGAACTGTTATGCTGTAAAATTGTTGAATATAATAAATAAATAATAAATAATAAATATCAAAACAAATCCATGTCATATTGAATGTGAAACATTCAGCTATTTTGTAGACTAGTAGCTTATATTCGAACTTAACGATTCTATTTATCGCATCTATTAACCACCTGCCAAGTTTCATAATGATCCGATTGTACAAAAAGATTGGGATTAGTCTATCAGATTTAAGACATTTTTTTATGGGAGAATCAAATACTTCTAATTGTTATTCTGTCCCGTCATCCAGGAGACAAATGCAGCACAGTTTGTTAGAAGGAACGTTGTAGTATGTTCTACTGACATTGCCCATCATGGAAAGGGAATATAAATTTTAATACCTTAAAACCGTGATCTTAAAAGTAACCCAAGAAATCGTGGCCATGTCAACTAGTGGCAAGAAATAGTTAAATAACCATTATACCTCCATACATACATATTGTGATCAACAATATAGTCATTCATGACACATTTTTTCTAAAGCTTATTCGGGAAAGCCATCATTATTATTTATGGGCATTATAGCATTTTTAGGCGTCTAGTATTACCCCTGTATCACAAGCTCAGAATCCGGCACCGGATGCCGGTATTATTCTATACAAAATTCTTTTTAAATTAAATTAAAGTATTGGGCTATTTCGAGGCTTTTCATAAATACCGGTTCCGGTTTCTCAGGATTCCATTAGCAAATTACCTGTTGTTCAGGAGACGAGCGTGGCGTAGCAGTAGGTTGTTCAGCTGGTCGTTGGCGTGGAGAAGGGCCCCCGTGAGCGGGGACTCGCCGAGCCGCGCCACTAGCTCCGCGACGCGTGTTTGCATGGCACGAAGTGTGTCAGCTAGTTCCTGTATAAAAAACAATATTAACAATTTACTCGTACTCCAGTAAGTAAATCCCAAGTCTTCTTGGGATTTCCTCCTCATTTCACTCGAAAGAGAGTATTATATAGGACTAGCTTTTGCCCGCGACTTCGTTCGCGTAGAATTAGTACAAAAACTATCTTATGTCCTTTCCCAGGACATCACTATCGTCATACCAAATTTCATCTAGATCCGTTAAACAGTTTTAGTAACCGGTAACAGGTAGACAGAGTTACTTTCGCATTTATAATATTAGTACCTGGCAACTGCTCAACGGTGGAGTTTTAAGTCGAACGCGAGAGGCTAGGTAGCACGTGGGTTGTAATACTCGTAATGCTTACGTTCAGTCTAGTCTAGTGTGTGGCAGCGGACGGTTGCCCCGACCGCTCGTTCAACGTGTCCAACATCACTGCCATGTCGCCTTCTAAAACAGCCAAGTCGTCCCAAAACTTGGCACCGCAGATTATCCGCGTTCATGGCCTCCATGTGTAAATGCTTTGACTTACATTAAGCAGGTCGATGTCGCTCTGGTGTGTGGCGGCGGGCGGCTGCGCCGTCAGCTCGTTCAACATGTCCGACATCACCGCCATGTTGCCTTCTACAACGGCCAAGTCGCCGCGAAGCTTGGCGGTCTGACTGTCTGAGAGGGCCACCTGGAAATAACAGATGAGTTAGCCAGAGCTCGGCCCAGGTTATGCAGGTTATGCACAACAAAACATGCAGTATGTTTGAACGTGGTAATGTTCGAACTCTCGCGCAAAGCAATCGACCACATTGCGCGCGGGTGCTGCGTAATTTGGATAAGCCTACTAACATATGCGTTGGTGGCTCAGCAGTAAAACGTGCGACTTTCAATTCAAACGTCGCGGGTTCAAACCCTGGCCCTAAGTAATGAGTTTTTCGGAACTTATGTACGAAATATCATTTGATATTTACTAATCGTTTTTCAGTGCAAGAAAACCATCGCGAGGAAATCGGACTAATCCCAATAAGGCTTATAGTTTACCATCTGGGTTAGAATGTAAGATGTCGCTTTTGTAAAGCTAGCGCCTACGTCAAATCTTGGGATTAGTTGCCAAAGCGGATTCCACGCTCCCTGACCTGTTACATAAACCGGGAAAACGCTAGAAAGAAGAAAATGTCTACCAACATTTAGGAGGTGAAATATTCACACAAATGAGTAAATGTCAAAATTATGTCCCGTGAACTTTAAAACGAAGCTTCGGGTTTTGGCGAAGCGTGAAGGGAATACTGCTGCCCTCCTTTATCACATTTGCGTGTTACCGCACATACCCGAAAGAGCCTTCTTGAAGTTCACGGACTATACATTAGATTGGCGCTTACGTCATTAGAAAATTGAGACACAAATGTCAATCGCCTTAATCGCCATACCTTTTCCCATAAAACGACACAAAGGTCACACAAATCTTACACTGTTACACAGCCGAGGAAATAAGCCCGCCAGTTTTCCGCTCTATTGCCGATCTATGCCATCGTCGTTGCCTTGAACGTTCAATGTAATATCATTATTCAGGTTACTAAACCTTTGTTTCACAATCATTGTCACCGCCACCTACCGTTTCATTTTAGAAGCTTTTAACTTCTAATGTATGTTTTTTGTGGTTTGTGTTTGTTAGGATCAAATCTTACAAGCCGAATTTGACTAACTTCCCGTTATTGGAATAAGCTGAAACTTCACATGTTTATATATTTATTTATTTATATGAGCCTAGAGTTGCCCACTGCTGGGCAAAAGCATCCCTCCTCTCCTAAAAAGCTAGTATCAAAATATAATTTTTGACAAACCACTTTTATCTTACATGACATTAAGGAAGGAAGGCCCTACCGCAAACATTGGAACATCGAAATTCTTTATCTTCGGGTCCTCTTTAGCATACTTGCTTTTAAGACGGAAAGAGACGCAAATGTGAAATTTCGATATTACGATCTTTCCATTTGAAAACGGGGTGACTGGCGCCGAGGTGGGTCTGTTTAAGAGTTGAGTTAGCTGGACGCGTGTGGGATCAGTTTTTCCTTTAAAGTAGGTGGACCGTTCTCCTTTTTTATAATGTTTTTAAAGAGGTAAATGCCCGAAATTTCAGTTTACGTTATGTGTACAGTATGTATGTATGTAAGTATGGCACTCTGTCACGGTATTTTCTAGAAAACCACTAAAAAGAAATATAGCTTATCAACATGAAAATAACTATCAAATAGAACTGGCAACACATGTGCTGTTCAAACACATGTGATGTTTGTTTAAATAATTTCAACCGTTTTCATTTTACACATAATTAAAAATCGAAATATCGAGAAAATTTCGTATAATTCCCGGTAACGAAGGAGAACGGCCTAGGTATGCAATCAAACAATGGAAACCACAAAATTGCTAGATGGCATACAGCTTCATCATTAAGACGGAAAATACTGACTTTCTGAACAACACTAAGTTTACTGCAAGATATCGTCTACGATATGGTATTTTAGAGGCACTTTTAAGTTGACTAATTGACTTCCTATCCAGGCAAATTTGTTAAATACAGTACAGTGCAGTACAGTGTTAAATACAGGTCTTCAGAGTGGGCCTCGGTTGGCTTTAACCCTTCGAATGCCTTGTCCCGTATCCGTCACAAGCCGTTTGTACTTTAAGTTTAAGGTCATTGTTTCAACAGCAAAAATTTGACAGTGGCGTTCCAGGGGTTAAAATGTCTCAAGTCCACATGGAACACCATATGAGCAAAATAAAGTTTTCTACGTAGTAATAAAAACTCACAGTGGTTGGTGGGATCTCGCTGGGCACGTGGCCGGGCGACAGCTGCGGCGGGCCGCGCGCCGGCGAGCCCGCCGCCGGCACGTCGCCGTCCGGCACGCTCTGAAAAGACTACGTTCAGTTAGCTCATGTACCTTTTCATAGCACGATATAGTCTCCGCAGACCACCCTATAAGTGTGATCCTGTGTGGTATTTTGTCGTAATAGCTGTTGGATCTCCATAACATAAATAAAATAAATAAATAAATGAAGATCATATCTTCGCTGGCCATGTACAGTCGAATACAAAAATATGTATCAATAAAATCGTCGCATCAATATGGTACAACGCTCTTATTGCACCGGCTTATATAAGATGATATAGGACACATTTTTGAGTAGGATGTGTGCACCCATATTTTTACACTTGACTGTAGGTGGAATGAGAAATTTTCCGACCCCGGTGGCCCAGTCCTCAGTTTGGTTCGACAAATTCAGCACATAAAGCAAAATGTCACTATAGGAGGAGAGGGAGTTAAAATCTCAGACACTTCAATGGACTCGCCCTAAGCAATAGCACAGTTACGTATGACTCGCAAATCAGATTCGTACTCCATTGTCTCGATTTCGTACTAAGTATCAATGAATCTCTTAGTGCATTAATGTACTAAAGCGTTCAAAATTGCATGGGCAGTTTATGAATGAATTCATTCATAAATAGCCCATGCACTTTTGAACGCGTGTGTACAAAATTATTAATAACCAAAAGGGTTTCAGGCTTCAGGCGGAAACAAGCAATGGGGGGGCTACCATATTGTGGCTCACCAGGCAGAGCCAATCATGCGTGGATCTTGTGTCCATAAGAAAAAATTGTCAAAGTGCCGTTTGAAACGTTCCCGCCAGACCGAAATTCCACTAGCACCCCTGGCGGGCAATTGACTCGCGTTGATCCCCATTGCGTTCATGGGGAAACAAGCAATTGAAAGTAATGTTTTAAATCACATAGGAACCTACCCTTTGTGGTGTGAATATAGGCGCCATGGCGTCCAGATCGGTCATGGGGAATTCCACACCTTTTGTACGGAGCTCGTTGTATACTTGGCCAACACCCTGGAACGATATATTTATCAGAAAAAGGACGATCAGAAATAGTAGAATAAATTAAGATTTACAAAGAATTTATTAATTGATCAATTATCCGAGAAAAGATAGAACCAATAAAACGTCATTAAAATGTATGTAATGTGTGTGTTGTAATGTAAATGTACAAGTTAATTACTTACTACAAACCTTCATCATAACAGGTTCGACTTAAAAACTCCATTTCATTAACAATGAACAATTGTTAATTGATCAATAATTTTTTTTTGTAATTTATTTGCATAAAGCTAATTTTAAAGATTAATATACACAGCTTGCATTGCATATGATCGTTCATTAAGTTTCTATTCAAACTCATTGACACACTAATACAAACTCGCGCAAGACGGGTGTAGTCTCCATGTCTACTATTTGTAGAAGTTGCGTATACCGCATGCGTGCTCCATACGCAAACTGTCCTTACAGTCATATTTTATCTTATCTTTTTAAAATATTTGTTATTCCCAAGACCATACTTATAAATATTTTTAAGGATAGTCATATGTCATATACTCATATATTACCTGCAGCTCGGGTTGGCTCGAGAAAGCGTCAGCCCAGCATTGGATGAGGCTGAGCACTTTCTCCTGGACCACTGTTGGTGGATCGTTTTTAGGCCCGATAAGTTTTACCTGTTAACAAAATAACAACTTTTAACATTTGTAACAATGTACTTAGTTTGAAAGCAACACTACTTTTAACTCTCTCTTTTAGATTTTTTTTACTAACAAGAATAATTGTGTCGCTTAACTTCAAACTCAGATAAATCCATTCAACCCTCTCAGCAAATATCTGCGTTATTACCTTTTTTAAATGCCCAAATCGCATAATCTGACAGATGGATTTACCCGAGTTTGAAGTTTAGGGACTCAATTATGACAATTGAGTGTCATCTAAAGAAATCTAATGTTTACGATCACTCAATATATCTTTTACCTTCTCCCTGTATTATTAACGAAAATGTGAGTTAAAAGAGTTTAAATATTTGATTAGAAATAATGTTTTAGGGACTTTATTTTATAAAAATACATCTGTAGAGGGAGATGATAGCCAAGCAACAATTTAACAAAGGCAAACGCAAGCGCAAGTTGAATCAGTCCTGCTAACCCAAAATATGCTCAGCAAAGAGAATATTTGAGAGCATAATAGTTTTAGAATGGAATCACATTTATCAGCATCGAGTCGCAGTTCGTGTATAAGAGGTCGCTCGTTAATATGAAGTTGCGTACTCGGATCGTTCTTATTTTTTAGCGACAATGATCTGTCTCCGCGCTGAAAACTGTCTTTAATAGATTTTTTTTTTGTTTTTTAGAGGCGGTAAATACCCGAAATTTTAGTTTACCTTATCAGTGCAGTATAAGTAGGTACTTGATAGTCTTGATACTACCCTGGTTGGTGACAGTAAACTTGCATACATTATTTAACTCAAAATACGGTGACAGCGTGAGAGGTCAGACGGAGGGCTGCCACCGCTGAAAAGTCACGGTGTTTTATAGAAAACCACTGAAAGGAAAAACTACACGTTACCTATGTAGATAACGTGTTTTTCTTTTCAGTGCTTTCATATGAAAAGAACTTTCAAATTGTCTACTTCAAACACTTACGTTGTTTTAATAATTTCTACGGTTGTCATTTTACACATTGAAAAAGATCATGCTTTCAGATGCGTACGCAACTCCATACCAACTAGCGATTTTTCATACCCTAAATGCGGATCAACGCTGACAGATGTGATTCCACCCATATAAATACTTTACCAACATTCACGATCATGTTTACTTCGAAAACAAATTGGGTTAAAGCGTATGCTAATTTATTTGATAATTAACAAAATACCAAACAAGTAGGAATGAAAGACAAACCAGTTTAGTATCACATTATCGGAACTAGTTTTTATTTTATTTAATGTAGAGTTGTTCAATAGGTACATATATGCAAATGACAAAAAAATTTCAATGGTTTATTTTTATGCCCAGTTATTGCTAACAATCGCATTGTTTTTATTTATAGGTACCTACTTATTTCAACTGAAACATGGTTTCCTATCTAGCTCATAATGTTATGTTTCGATACATATGGGGCGAGCAATACTTATATAAGGTATTGAATCTGGAAGTTATGTAACGATCACTCTACACTGATCATGTCATAGGAAAAACCTGTCACACGTATCAATAGATTGGGTCAGTTGTTTGTACGGCATGGAGTTAGTATGCGAGTTTGTTTTGCCTTGATTTTTTTTATGACGTAAACCATTTCTTTAACTTCAGTTTTAAGACAGTACAGTCAAGTGCAAAAATATGGTTCGACATAATCGACTCATAAATATGGTACTACGCTCTTATTACACCGGCATAAGGTGCTATGGGACATATTTTTGAGTAAGATGTGCACCACCATATTTTTACACTTGACTGTACTTTAAGCATAAAATTAAACAAAAAAACAATCTATGTTACTTAGCTAAATTTCAACTTATGTTCCGAAAAGGATTTTTATTAAAAAAAAAGTTTGTGAAGTTAGAGTTAAGTAAATGTTATATTTTTCCTGTAAGTAATTTTTAAAAATCATATTTTTTCCTTCATAAACTTCAGAGATAAAAGGGAGGGGATGGTTTTTTAATGTATATTTTCGTTTTTAAATCGTTAAATTTGGTTTATAACCATTCCAAATTTTAAATCGGTAACTTAAGTAGTTCTCGAGATATTTAACGATGTGACAGACAGTCAGACAGACTGCTGAGTCGCACCATAAGGGTTCCTTTTTTACCATTTTGATACGGAACCCTAAAAAGCGTTGGTAGCCCAACCGTAACGCGTGCGACTTTCAAAGGTCGTGGATTTCACATCCTACCGGTTCGTATCAATGAGTTTTTCGGAACTTATGTAACTCATAAAGGTATTAGGCCTAGAGACCTAACGTCAAACTACGAAACCGTCAAAGTTGAAGCCAAAAGTGAATTCATGTGTGCGTGCGACGCTCGTATTTACACGCGGCGACACACACATAGGGACGAAAATAATGTTGCCAGGAAAACCCTGCGCGTCTAAAGTAAAGGGCTTTAAGGCATTTAATTTTAGTAATACTAAATTGTTTTAAATTGCGTAGGTTTGGAATTTATAATAACAAATCTAATTTTAGGTTCCATAGAACCCTTATTTTTAGTCTGGTATTTGTTTTTATCTTCAAAATCATTAAAGCAAATTTTACTATATTTAGTCGGTTTCCATAATTGGTCATTTCTATTCAGCCTTATTTTCGCTAGCCATTCGGGCGGCGAGATACTCGTCAACTGGAAACCTAAAATGAATACTAGATAAATAAAAAACAAATGTACTTAACTTAAAATTTGGTAACAAATATTATAATTGGAAACGGATATGTAAATAGAAATAACAATAGGTAAGCGAAACACTAGGAAATATAGACATTTTCGAACGTAATTAGTATGCCCCAATCGGAGGGAAAAATAATCATTGTACTGGCAACATTTTCATACAATGGCGTTTGAATTTTTTGCATTTATAAATACGTAAAAATATAACATAAAACTTAATACTTACGAGTGGAATGTGATCTTACGTGCTGTGTTTGTGTTGGAAGATAAGTTAGAACACCCAAACACTGCACAACCAACCATTATTACTTAATTTTATAATAAAAACCGGGAGATGTTTTTGCGATGACACGACCTTGAGCACTGATAGACGTCATTCCAAATGTTGAATATTTTTCAACATTGAAGTGGCTTCATTGCTGGTATACGGACACACTATCTAGGCCTTCTTTATCTATGATGTAACTACGAAATATCGTTTGATATTTACCAATCGCATTTCGGTGAAGGAAAACATCGTGAGGCCTAATCGCAATGAGGCCTAGTTTTATACCCTCTGAAACCCCTGAAACCTCTAAAAATACCTACAGACCTAATTGCAAGAGCACGCGGAAAATGAAAAGGTGATTGTAGGCGGGCGCGTCAAAATCAAAATAAATCGAGTAATCAGATATTTGCTGTTTACAATGTTAACTGCAAACTACAATATTTGTAGGTAAAATATTTAACCAGATTTGAGAACTACTTTTACTAAACAATTTAACTAAGAATCATATTTATATGTAGAAGGGTTACGTACGACGTTCTCACCAAAAACATGTTAAACCTATGTTTAAAAATAAGAGTATCGAGGCTTTAGTTAAAATTCATATATTCACGATTGACAGTTTGAAGGAAATACATATGTTCAAGTTTTGAAGACCTGTGTATATGAATATCGGGTACCTATGCAGTTGTTATCAATATTGAGATCTAGACGTCTGATTGATAGCAATTTGACCACTATGGCCTCAAACAGGGTGTAACAAAAAAATCGTAGGGAATCGTTTAAGAGCGTAATAGGAAGAGGGAAACTCTTTTCAAAACAAAAAAATATGTTTTTTGGTAAACTAAAATGACAAAATTAAACCGAGTCCGCCTCCATATTACTCAACACCAACACGGTGTAGGTACTAATTCCAAAGTTTAAGAATAAAAGCATCCAAATTTCCGATCCCTAAATTTAGTAGGTAAGTAAGTGTACGTATTAGTAGTGCTCCATCCTAGACCGCATCGGAACTTACCATGCTTACCATGGTGAGATTGAAGTCAAATGCTTACCTTTTTCTCAATAAAATAAAGTAAGTGCATAGGTACGTGACGTGAGGGCTAATGGTACATTGTCGGTTATCAATAAGATACCGTTATATCGCCTTATTAACTCCCGACGATAACCCTTTGGCTTAAAAATTGCCCAGCATTTATCTGGACATAAAGGCGGATCTAAATATACGTTATCCTTTTTGAATCTAACCTTATGCGTTTAGCATAAAGTCAACATTAGGTATATCTCATGTCTACAGATCCGACTTTATGCTTTCCATGTCCCCTATATGAGAGCAAGATTAATATCAACTGAAGGTCAGAGTGAATCATTGTGCAACACAATGTACACTTATCTGGGGACATCTAATATCTCAAGGTATAATAATACCTACAGTTAGTCATAAGATAAGCATACCTATGTAGCGATACATGCTATACTTACATATATCGCGCGAAAAGATAAGCCTAGACCGCCGTGTCCGGTCAAGTTCAATGAAAAAACCGAACAAAGCAACACTACATATTTATTACGAAGCTTCAAGGGACCGCAGACCTCTCTACGTTCTATGCGAGCCCAAGATTTTTGGGAAAGGGTTTTGACAGACTGTAAGATGGACGGACCACAAAGTAAGGGTCGCCACATAATCATAATATATCAGAGACTGAATTTATATTAAAATTCATAACACGGATTTACATAAAATTTAGCTATTGATCACACACGTTTTAATTTTTTCAGATTATGAACTTCTCAGATTGACCTGATTCGTGTGAATTCATTTTCCTTTTGCGGTATAAAAACCTATAGGTTTCCTCAATATTTGTAATATGTTACTCGTACAGTCGCCATCAGATATATCGGAGCGTCCGAGGCGTGCAAAATATCTGAACAAGCACTCTAACGTCTTGACAATAGAGGCGTGTTCAGATACTTATTTGTGAACACCTCGGACGCTCCGATATATCTGATGGCGACTGTACATAAATAAAACAATACAACTGAGCTTTGGTGGCCCAGCAGTAAGGACATGTCACATGAAACTTTTAATCCGAATGTCGCGGGTTCAGACCCTGGCTCAATGGAACTTGTACGAAATATATCTTAACATATCATTTGATATTTACCAATCGCTTTTCGGTGACGGATAGTGAGGAGACCGGACTTATCTAAATAAGTCCTAGCTTACCCTCAGGGTTAGAAGGTCAGATAGGATAACTTGCCAAAGCGGACCCCAGGCTCCAAAAGCCATAAGCCGGGCAAACGCTAGGAATAAGACGCGTATATAAACAAGCGATCGATACCTTTATACTCACGTCAATTATTTACTGACACTTACTCATAGTTATACGATAAATAACTTTTTTGGCTTAAAAAATCAATAAGCTGTTAATCTTATTATCACTGGCGTGTTTTTGCGGTAGCCGAATTTGAACTTTAACGAAACGTCATAGCGACTTTGACGACGTACCACATTAAATTGTACGTTTAGGGTTAAACCGTCTGCAATATGTTGCAGGTGCTTTGGAAGTATAGTATCGAGTGGAACACCTGCTCACAAGGGATATTTTGAAGACAAACAATAATTAAACTTATGCTATGGAGTTCAATTGCAATTTCAATGACCGTAGCCTTATAATATTAAACTTTATTGTTTACAGATCACATATGTATATTAGATGGAGCATTTAATAAATAGGTATGAGTTAACAGGCATAAAATGAAAAGAGTATGAGAGCGCAAACGTATCTACGTTTCAGTTGCGTCAACTCAGATATATTATAAATATCACCAAAGAAATAGGCTTCAGAAGATAAATTGATATTATTATCAAATAATGCACAGTTCGAACGAATGATTTGGCAATCGCTTTAGAAATTTACAAGTAAAATTGCGCAAGATTGCGGTCTTCATAAATGATTCATAAAGGAATGGGTGTAGGTACCTACTCTAGGTGGAAGTAATATGTTTGTCTACAAAAAAATCCCTGCCATATTTTTTAACTGTGGGTGTCGGTCCTTATTGAAGAATATGTAAACACATGACTCACACTTTATGGCATGACGAAAAATAGAGTAGTGCTGACAATATCTATACAAGGATGCGTTGATCACCCTTATGGACCCTTATGGATGGATGGTATGGGTTGCTAAGCTAACCCTACTTTAGTCACGCAGCGCCATCTACTGAGGACAAGATACGTTTTTTCTCTCTTGAAAATAAATCAACTTAATTTTTATTTTTTAAGAAGAAGCGTCTACGAACGATAACAAATTTCTTAGAAAGAAAGGAAAAGTGGAAAAACTAACGGCTTCGAGCGAGACTCGAGCTCACGCATCTGTACACGTACACGCCCACCGCTCTACCGACTGAGCTACTGAGACACACCCACATGCTAGTATTGTGCCCTATGAAAAATTGAAAAACCTTTTAGTCTTGACTCTTGACTGATTTTGTGATACAATAAAATACAACAAAAGTAAGTATCTAGCAGTGGTGGGGCTTTCATAGAATCAATTCCTGCCTGCTTTTTTGAGTTTATGCAAAAATCCTAATTATAAATTACAAAACGACATAAGTGCCTTGTTAGTGTATTGTAATTGTAAAATTTTCTCAGTCTTTTTAAAATATTATTCCAATCGGTTAAGGTTATATCTTTCAATGTTGAGAGCAATGTTATACATTTGATTAACACCTGGCATTATCTAGACCAATGTTGTCTTATCAGATATAGCCGTAAGTCAGTTCACTGAACTTCACACTATACTAATTATTATGACAGCAGTAAACACAATCTAGCAGTAAAATCTAGTAGGAGTGCTAATCCATACTATAACTACTGCTAACTGGTAAAAAAGTTACTGTGTCATATTTGTCAACTACATAAATCAATAGTTAAGGTAAATCTCACACAGATCGAACTAGTCCCAAACTGAGCAAAGTATGTATGTACTTATATAGATGGCTGAAGCTTCAACAATCTTATTTCATTGATATTGTTATTATAATTGTTACCCAATAGCAAACGCAAAAACGAGATGTTTTCCTGTTTGACTTGAATGTGATTATGCCTACATTTACATTCATTCCTTACATAGCCAAATTAATAAATGAATAATTAACTTTTGTCTTGCACTGACTTGTGTAACATGGGTTCAAGCAAGCTCAGAAGTCAGGGACTTAAACAATTTTATTATTTCTGCCAATAAAAACTATTCTATACTATACATGTGACAATGATATAAAAAGGACTGCTGGGATTAACAAGACTAAAATTTATTTCAATAACAACAAATCCTCATAAAAGCCTTAAAATAAAACTTACCTAATTAAAAATTAAAAACTAAACTTAAAAATAAAATACTTATAAATAAAAAAATTGCCCCAAATCGCTGCCTAACTATTGGGATTAACTGGATTCAGGTTGCACAAAACCGGGACTAGTGGTGCAATTTGAAGAAGAGCTACACTACACTCCAAGGGTACCTAGAGAATGGCTAAAGAGAGAGAGAGATTAATAATAGTTAATAATCAAAATGATTGTGGCGAAAAACATACCAAAATTAGCAATCAAAAAATTATATGCAATTGTGAAAAAACCATTATCAGGTTTTTAAGCTTTTTATAACTAAATTGCTTCTGCCATGGCTCAATATTTAGCAACAAAGTTTTGTCCCCAAACACTTCTTAACAGTGTAAAAATTTAACTTTCCAAACACATTGATTTTTATTTGTGTTTAAACAAGGTTTGATTTAGGTTTTTTTTACAAAAAATATTTTATTATTAACAAATCTGAAAGTTCTAGTTTTAACAAAGATTTTATTTGTTACCCAAAAGACTATTTACTACAATCAATGTCTACAAACTTTAACTACAACTCACCAATTCAGAGATGAATTCCTTATTGCACACCAGTACATGGAAGGCTTTGCTGCAATTCTTCACGCAAGTCTCCAGCACCGTCAATGTGTACATCACCACTGTATAGTTTTTACCCGCACTCTGTGTCAGTCTTTTCCGAATCGCCTTTATGGCATCCTTAGGCCCATCTGCGGTACTGTTTATGATATCGCATATCTCCATGTTAAGGGCCCAGTTTTCTGATGGTAAAGAGCCATCTGTAGCTTGTTCTGTAAGTGAATAAAGTAGTTTAGATATGTATTAACTGCATCCTGAGTTCTTGTTACATGTAATATGAACAGGTAATGATTACATGGCAGTTCCCTATTACCTACTTCATAACATCCTATAGTTTTATACTTCTTTGTTTAAATTTTTGTAGAACAAAGTTATTAACTTTGTTTATATTTAGGTTACAATGCGTATTATATATTATCGTACGTACAGGTTGGCAGATAGTCTGAATAAGCCGCAATTTAACATCTATATCAATAAATTAATGAGGGTCAAAGTTATTAACACTTAGGTGCGCTACCTATATGCAGGACTAATAAATCTGAGGCTAAAATAACAACCTTTTTGCGAAAGTCCTTTATGTTTAAAAGTCACACAAAATAAACAAAATCGTCTGATGACAAAGAGAAACATGTAATTTCCTGATAAATAGTGCGCAACAAAAAGGAAAGACACTGATCGTAAAACACTTTCAAAAGCTGTTTATCAAAAATGGTTATTGTAGAGAATTTAATACATACCTATTTTTTGGCCTACCGGCGTAGAAAACGGATTTCCTACACCAAAAAAGGACATTTTTAAGGATTTCTTAAATATTTATCAAAAGGTTTCACCGATTTCACTTGTCACTGCAAAACGCAGAGAAATGTCAAAATACAGGGTCATTCGGATGGAAAGTTATATGGCCAATATATTATTCAGTGTTGTTTATTGTCCTAAAATTAAAATTTTACTAATTTGCGAAAATTACCGTATAAATACGGAACTATTATTTCCTTTGTTTATTATTTCTTTTTTAAATAGTCTGAAAAACTAAGCATCCACATCAATGCGTTTTATTTTTCCTTCGATCGATATCATTTTCTATTCGAAAGCAAAAACCAAACGTAGTGAAGTGAAGTGAAGAATTAGAATGGAGGCAATATTTGAATAAAATACAATGGTATGGTATATTTATCCAGACAATCATCATACACATACATCATTCGTATTTTCTCATTTATTTGTAAGACTATTATTTTTCTTTAATTGAAGAGTATGCTTTGGTTTGGCTATGAATGTCATACAAGCGAATAAATGTTAATAAACGAACATTACATTCCATGGCAACCCGTTGTAACGTAAATAAACATTTGCTTGTCAAGATTAGTTGGATCAGGATTGGACATAATCTGATTTTAACAATTATTTACTTTCAGTCTTTATTAATAACATGGAAGACGAGAAGAGAAAGACCGAGAAAAAGTCTTTGAACAGTCTAATTATTCATCCTGCCATTGAACCTGGCGTTATTGATAATGCCATGATTATTCGCTGCATTTTGGAATATGGTACGTAATTAAATCATAGAGGTATTATTTCGCGCTAACACATTAGATCTGTGAATAAAATCGTGTCAACGAGCTACTAACTTAGAACTTGGGTTAAAAAGTACATGAAAACTCGAAAACACGCGTTTTCACAGAGATGAGACCAACCTAGGTTAGTCTGACAATCATATTAGGTTGAATGAAGTCGTTTTTCTTTTTTAATTTATGGGCGTCCCTTTCTTCTTAGCGATAAAAATAGGGAGGCATATACCTAAATGTAAAAAAAATCTACTGTAATAGTCTGTGGTTGTCAGACTATAGAATTAATCCAATTTTCATCGAAATCGTTGAAGTGGTTTCCGAGATCGCCGAGACATATTCATACCTAAAGGTGATATATATATTTATATTAAAAGAATTGCTCGATTTGCTCGTCATCGGAAAGTCTTGCCACGGACGCCATTGACGGCTACAACCGACAGCTTCGCCGGTGCAGTACGGACTTACGAGTACGTACTCCGTAAAGTACAATTTCGCTTAAATAAACGCAATCGCCTGGCGTCCGGTGCACGGCATATTCCTTCGCCGTCTGGCGTCCAAAGTTAACGAAATTTCGTTTTTCGATGTTAGTCTAATTTAGAATGTAATAAATAATAGTTTTTGGCGCCCAACGCACTGATTGCGTACTTGTCATTAAGATAAATTTATTTTTTTGGATTGAAATGTTCGATACTTACCTACTTACTTATTGTGTGACACAGGTCCTAAAGAAGAAGCTGGCAGACTTTTTGCCGAGGAGGGGGTACACCTTGACGAAGCTCCGATTCTTCGACTAGAGTTCCAAAACATTCTCCGCATCGACCATCTCTGGATGCTCACATCCCTCAGAAAACTAACTTTAGCTCATAATTGTATTGAAAAAATTGAAAACTTGGAACAATTGATTGGTTTAAATGAATTAGATTTGTCCTTTAATTTTATTGAGAAGATTGAAAATTTAGACGCGCTGGTAAACGTAGAGGTGTTGACGCTTTTCCATAATAGAATAAGGAAATTGGAAAATTTGGAAAAGCTGGAGAAACTGCTTGTGTTTAGTATTGGTGATAATTTGATTGAGGATTTCAAAGAGGTACCTAACTAACTTAACACGTAATTTTAACACCACCAAATCGCACTCATCCCTCTTGTTTACTATAAGTACTTTCTTATTTTTTTATGAGAAACCTTCATTCAATTGTTTGATACTTAGATAAGATAGACAATTAGACAAGCAAAAGCACCATGCATCGACGAACTGTCGATCTTTTAGTTAGGTACCTATCTCTCTGCTTTCTTCTTATTCTTTGTCATCCCCTCATTGCTGAGGATCTCTTGTCTCCATCGAGTGCGGTCATGAGCATGTGGTCTGCACGGCGTAAGATACTGCCAGCCGACCTGGACCTACCACGAACATCGAAAATTGGCATTGACGGGAAAACCTCTTTATCACTCCAATATATGCAAGTGTGACAGATGGAGATACAAATCCGCAATCGTTCGATTTTCCTGGTATAGGCCGTTCATAAGACAATAACGCTCGACTATTTCATGTGTTCTGCAGTCTGCACCCCGAGACCGATTGCTGTTAGTCACCATACGCCATCATGTTATGGAAATTTCCGTAGATCAGAAATTAGTTAAATTTATATCCCTAACTATTACCCTATTGCACAGACCACCTCAGCTACGATACTAGACAGAGCATATGCTCTGAGACAACTCGCGGTCATGCCACATATGCAGTCCCGTGCTAATTTAGTATGGAAAAACGGCTTATTTCAGTTGCACCCACCGTTTACGATCTGCTCTCGTGGAAATTAAAATTAGGTATTTACAATTATTTGGTATTAAGGTTGAATCTGGAATATTGTAGTACATATAAAATGGTGTAGGGTGGTTGACGGTTATTATGCTCATAAAATAGTATAAATTTACAAGTAAAACTGTGCATAAGTGTGTGTGACCTCTTCCTCTATGTCTGTGTCCTATTATTTACGCGCAAATCTAATCAGAGGCCTGAAACACGTATCATCTACCACAGCACACACCTACCACATATAATGCCACATATACCCATAACTCTATCATCTTCAGATGGCGTATCTTCGTCAATTCCGCTTCTTACGCGCAGTGAGCTTCAAAGGCAATCCGTGCTGCGATGACCCCATGACGTATGAGTTCCTCAGGTCAGCATTGGTGCGGGTCACGTATTTGGACTATCAGACCGTTACGGAGGAGGAAAGGGAAAAGGGCGCTGCGTTTTTTAGGTACCGACGACAGCTCATATATATTTTTTTTGTCTCTTATGTAGACATGGACTGAGATGGATCTTGGCACCTTGGAAAATGTTGGATGTTTTGTCGCTGTCATATCTAAAGATTACGTATGAATTCTGCTTTCTCGCCGAACTTATGTGATTCTTAGGATGGCATTGGATTTAGTCATGTTTGGATTCGTTCTTATGCGAAATATAATATTACCGCCGGTACGCGACCGGCGGTAATAAGCGAAGCTGATATTGCTATCCTGCTTAACCTGCTTTACTTTCGCGTATGCTGCGTATGCACAACCAAATAAAACTGATATCCATTTTTAGGGGATTACTTCGAAAACTCGACGATCAGGATGAGAAATCTGAAAAAGAGCGCGTTGCCCGCGAAGACTACAACGCTCGAACAGAATTCTACGCCATGTCGTTCGTAGAATACTTGGCCGGCCCAGAACTGATGGAGGCCATGTTTGCGAAGGACCCTGACGGGTCGCTCCTGCTTAAAGTAGGCGGCGAGCTGCTGGGCTTCTTTGAAGAGTAAGTACAGATTATTAACCATCTGCTGCTGTGTTGACATAACATAGTAAAATGTCTAAATTAATCAAAATAATGTGAGTTGGTAGTAATCGGAATGAAAATAATCATAAGACTGTAAACCTTGCATATTTCTGCATCCATCGCTGATATTTCGGCTGGACTCGTATCGGCTTTTCGCAAGACAGGCATCAATAGTGTAAAGTTCACATTTTTCCTAGATTCATAAGTTCGATATAGGCATTGGGCCTACTTACTCAACTAAATCCACTCTTATAATTTAAACTTTCGTGACCTATAGGAACTGACATTAAACTTAAACGGTTAAAACTCACGTAGGTATTAATCACAATAGGCGTGGCATGTTTCAACTGCATCGGGGAGTCATCGTCGGACAGACAGTGGTGCCCGAGCCCGACAATTTGTAGCCTACTTTAAATAATTAGACAAACATAAATCTTAGAGGAGCTGCGGAAAATTGATTTTTTTTTACAAACATTTGCGCTCGTGTTTTAAGCCAAACGCGGATATTAAGAAGACGACTTGATTTATTCAGTCAAAAATTATTGCGGTTTTAAATTTTTGTACAGCTTAGTATAATTCGTGTAATGCTTCGGAAAATAATGATATAAACCTTTGTCAACGAATTTCTGGGCCATCCTGTATTTCGGGGTTTGAAAAGCAATGTATGACACTGCCATTAATTTCATAGACGTTCCGCGCCAGCTTTCGTAAATCGATCTGTAAGTTATAACTCTAAAACAATCGCAAGCTAAGTTAAGGTACATACCTATTCGATGTCCTCACCGACACCTCACCGTATAAATGCACATCTGGGTTCAAGGTACAAGGAGCAATACGTGGAGACAATGGCGGGACTGGTAGAATTCGCCCAGACCGCATACAACGACCGTCAGCATGAAATCGGCCTATTTAGGGAGCTGGTGGACAACGCGCTGGCTGACAGCGTCCAGGCGAGTAAAGTGTAAGTGGTACTGGAGGGAGAAAATATATCGCACCAGATTATCAGAGCCTATTGTAAGCGTTCTATGCAGTGCAAAAAATATATTAAGCAAATGGACTATAATGGTGTCAACCTGTCCCCAGGATCATCAAAATATTTTATGGATTTATGGGATTTTGGTGGCTCCTATGTGCGGCCTTTTTGGCTATAGATTATTTCAACACTGCCAGTACACGAATACCTACGTCTATTATTCGCTTTCTCCTACTTATACCATTCACTGGGAGTCATGCTAAACCTGGGCTCCAACCTTTACAGTGTCGTAGAAGAATTCCAAACAAAGAAGGACGACATGGTAACACAAATGCAAGACATGATCAACAAGTACAACTCTAAGGAGGCCACCATTGAGGTGCTCGAGCCAAAAATCATCGATTTGAGCGACACCTTCAATGATGCCTTGTATGAGCTATGGAAGGCTCTTATGACCATTGAGATGCGGCTGTATGAACAGTGTGAGGTTGGTACCATCTATTCAACTGACGAGTCTCCAGTCTCTAGGCACAGGTCTGCCCTCATCATGAGGGAGTAGCTGGCCTATGGAACTCTCCGCGCGAACTCGATTCGATCGTCTTTTGTCTTGTGTCGGTGCCGACTCACGGGCTGCCCTAACAACCCGCACCCGCCGGTGCAAGCCGCCGCCAGTATTATATAATATATATTTATCGTAGGCAGCGTCAATTGTTTTTTGCTTCGTGTTGAAAACGGGTTGTATTCGCTTTTTCTATGAAAGATAACATATAATCTTCGGGACTTAGGCTAAGTATCGTCCCCAAGCTGGAAGAATGTTAAATGATATTTCGTCCTATGTTCAGAAAAGCTCATTGGTACCTGTACCAGGGTCCGAACCTCCGAACCCCTTATTTCATGAGGCTGGCTAGTGACACTCAGCACCGCGGGATTGATGCAAAAACAAAATCATCCATATTTATGAGCAGTAGGGGTTGTGGGTATCCTTCAACATCGATAGGCATGTACTATTATTTTACTAACCAGATACTATGATTTACTCTTTAATGTGACCTTTTTTTGTCAAAGGAATCACGAACACAGTTCTCTGTAAACATGACGGAGAAGGTCACAAAGCTGCTGGAGGTATCTCGAAATGCTTTCGGCGCATGGCGTGAGATTGAAGGCGTTTGGTCCATGAGGCAATTCGAGACACTCTCCAAGTTGTTGGGGAACAAGGTGCTGCTGGGCGACGCTCCGCCGGACTTATTTGAGGTAAGTTCATACAATATAAGACACATAGGTATTTAAGTTCTAAAGAATTTTAGTACGTAAACATGATAAGACCAGCGAAGATATATTTGCTCCCTGAGCCGTGGCAAAACGCTAGGAAGAAGATGATGATCATGAAGCTCTTGAAAAAATCTAATTATTTTGGTGTGGTGCGAGGAGGTCGATAGTGATCGATCGAGCGAGCGAATGTGTTTTGTTTTGGGAAATAAGCTTCTCGGAGAGACTTCAATCGAGTTACTTATTTGAGTTAGTATTTTGTCTTCCTAATCTTTCTACAAGGGTCGGTGCTGACTGCTGATGTCAACACTATTTGCTTATTACTGTTGGACCCACGTCTTTGCAACGATTTCGTTGCAAAGACGTGGGTCCAGTGGGTCCAGTGAAGTGTTAGCTCACCTTTTAAATTAGTATCAAATTATTGAACCTAACCTAGCTTAGGTACCTGTCCTAAGCGCCATTATATCTACTAATACCCGATGTAAATATTCTCAGATTATGATGGACAGAGACGCAATGATGAACCTAGTGGCTCAGTCTTCGGACAACCACAGCCGGTTTATCGACGACCGGGAAGACCGTCTGATGACACGCGCCAATCAATGGCGGGACGAACTTGTCCAGGGGACCACTGAGTAAGTATTTCATTATTGGTTCAATGGTGAAAAAGACAACCATGTCATAGAGGGGATAAATGGTCGATCTGGAACGACGCTAGTAAGATTTGCTCCCGGGACTGGTTTTGTATGCATAAGCACCTACCTAGTGAGATTTTCAGAATTTTCGGGATTTTTAGTGAGAATAAAGTGCCAGTATGTACAGGGAACACACTTCAGCCGATACTGATTCACGATGTTTATCGAGCGTGATGCATAGTCGATTGTCAATGTCGATCGTTACTCGATACGTCACGATCGTCTAGCATCTACACCTTCGATAGGGAAATAGTTATCGTCGATTCCTAGGTATCGGCGTACCAGATCTCTCTTAGGTATATGGTTTATCTTTAGGCTAGAGCCTCTCCCATAGAGAAATGTTAAAAGTTTACGAGTTCAAGTTTTAATTCCTATTCTAATTTAAATATTGTTTATTTGTACAGCACGAATCAAATCATTTATTAAATATAATAGGTAACTACATGTTTTTGTTTTTTTTAAACATTGTTTATGTCTAACAGCAACGAAGTGAAACGCAACAGAGACCGTATTCTCGAGATAAACTACTACATCGACAACCAAAGAGAGGAGTGGACCGACATGCAGATGCAGCTAACAGAAGGCGTCGATCCGGAGACTGCGGCGTTGTTGGATGAATTCTAACTTTTAAAATATACAGTGTTTCTATGTATGAACATGAGTATTTTCAAATAACAGAATGGCACATTTAGGTAAGACCGAAGATTGCGCAAGGCAAAAGAGAACACGCCGGAAATCGAAACCGTTAGAAATTACTTTTATAGAGACAAACTAAAATCTCAAAATCAGAAGAGGTACTTAATATGCACTTTTAACTTTTAAACCATGTATTTTTGAGCTCTTTAATTGATCTAAAGAAAGGTGTTTTGAAACTTTAGTTGTAGTGTATCTACCATAGCTGGGCATTAACTCGTTAATCCGTTAATCGTTAATTAACGAAGTTAACATTTTCATTAACGGATTAACTTTTAAGTTAACTTTAGAATATGTTAACGGAATCATTAACAGTTAAGTTTTCCCAAGTCCGTTAATCGTTAATCCCGTTCCAAAATACTTACCAAAAAGATACCGCATATATACCGCGCCACGCGGCAAAAAACCTGTTTCCACTCCACTATTCCACACCCGAAATTTTCAAAAAAGAAGAATTTCTCAATTTATGTGATTTTTTTATTATTAAGTATTCTTTATTTTTATGTTTGGTACGTCAGAACTCCGTCAATACTGAACCGATTTTTAAATTATCCATGGTGGTTGCAGATTGGTCCCGTGCATGAGAAATTGAGGGAACTCTTCAAATTTAATAGGCTTAAGCATGATGATTTGGATGTTTTCTTAAGAAACTCGAGCATTTTTCTTTACGAAAACCATCATTTTGGTGGAGTGCCCAGGGATGGCATAGTGGAACTGTCTGTTAATTACTTGAAAATTGTTTTGGGGGCTATCAACATTTTGGTGGAGTGTACCTGATGATGAAAACCAGGGATGACAAAGTGGAATTGGTCGGTAAACAACGGTATTCTGATGATGGAGTTCTTGAGAAATTCAGACAACCTTCAAATTTGAACGGCACGTCCAACATCATTGGAGGGTTTTCATATTTAGTTGGGGTATTTTCTTAATCAAGCCATCAATTTGCTGCAGTAGACCTGATTTTGAACACCAGGGATGGCATATTGAAACTGCTCGATAATTTCTAGATCTGTCCTCCAACTTGAGACATTGTTTTTTTGTCTGTGGCCTCGGAGGTCTACAAGATAGTTGCATGATTTTACTTCAGATCAAATGATGGAAGCCATGAGACATTAAGAAAACTCCTGAATTTTCGAAGGTACTCGTATGGTAAATTGGATATTTTTGAAGGAAACTGATTAACTAAAAGTTGTAGATCACTAACTCAACGATGCCCTTTTTACCACGTGTTAACGGATTAACGATTAACGTTAACTTCCGTTAAGTCTTCCGAAAAGTAGCGCTTTAACGATTAACGAAGTTAACTTTTTTTGTAACGGATTAGCGATTAACGAAGTTAACTATTTGATTAACGGTGCCCAGCTCTGGTATCTACCTCATATTTTCATACAATGTTAAAGCTCCGCGTTCTAGAATTTTCTTTCACTTTGCACGAACTTTGGCGTCCTTAACAAACCTGCGTATCTTGACTGAAAGCTTTCCATTGGTCTTCGTATAATGTCATAAATCATAATGATTCGACAGTATGTTAAAGAAAATATCGAAGTTGTAGATTTCTATTCCATTTTCGAATTTTACTTGGATTCCCTCGACTTCAACTTTTGCATATATTTATCTAAGTCTTGTTGAACTTCAGGAGTCATCACAAATTGCATCATCTCTTCAATATCCTTCTGACGATTCTTTTCCATATTCGCTAGTGGTACCTGTCGTATTCTCAGTTTACTCACGGTGCGCGCCGAAGGTAGAATTTTATCAAATCTTCTAATGAATTTCTTGCATTTGTCTATGGCTTCTGCCTTATCGGACGCCGTTTCATCGATGAGACCAACCTGAAATCAAAAAATCAAAATCAAAATATCTTAATAATCATAATCATAATCATTTATTTGCAACCATGGTATTACATAAGTTCTTAAAATAAAATAAGTACAGTCATGGACCCTACTAGGGCGTAGCAACTTACCGATGTAGGTAAATAATATATACATTTTTCACTAAAATAGGTACATTATTCATATCTGTAATATATATCTTACTCATACAATAACACTTGTTATATAAATCACCAGTTTGTTTTTTGTGGTGGTGTGGTGGGGGTGGCACTTAAGTATATTTAATTGTCCATAAATTCCAGTAGAGTGTAGGGGCATTCAGCTAGAAGGTACGTTTTAAGTTTATTTACAAAATTTGCATATTTAATTTCATTTTTTATGTGCTGAGTGAGGGATGTGGTATCGTGAAGTATCGTTCTAAAATTCGAAATACTAAATACTTACTTCTAATGCCTCATCGACAGTGAACAATTTGCCCATGGTGAGTGCTAACTCCGATTCTCTTTTTGGGATAGTGTGGATCATTGTGTCCATGAACCAATCGTTGGCGAAGATGCCGAGAACGGTCTCGTTAAGGCCGATTGTGTACTTGCCCTGGACCATAGCGCGGTATTCACAAGCCATAGCTAGAACACAACCACCCGCCGGAGCATGGCCCTGTAACGATAAGGATTGAGTGATTTATAGGTTAGGATGAACTTCTTCATCCAGATTAAGTGTAGAGGACTTTTCTCTTTCTTCAATCTGTTTTTCATCTGCCAGTCACTCTTGCTTAGACAAGTAGGTATTCGAGCGTCGCAGAGACAGTACTTATTGAAACTTTGATTTTCGCGGTAGGCTTTATTATATTCAATTTCGCCCGAATCCCGATGTCAGTCTTCTGTTCAGTGCACTGTGCACTTTATCTGACTCCACGGAATGATTACAATATAGTACATTTATTTACATTATTTTTTATAAAACTTACGTTTATAGCCGCAGCTGTTGCAAACGGGAACCCGAAAAGTTTGATCCAGACTTCCTGGTGCGTGGTCCCAAACTGTTGCAATCTTTTTAGGTCAGGCTTGTAGATCTCTGTTATATCGACACCGGCCGAAAACACAGTTGGTAATGCCTGAAAGTTATAAAAAAAACAGAAAGTTAACACTTCTTCCGTCGTCGTTCCGCCGGCACGAATAAGTGGTAGAAAAGCGCGCGAAATTCATATGGTGTATTGTCACACCATATAAATTTCGCGCGCTTTTCTACTGATAAAATTTGTTTGTCAAGCACCACTTAACACGTTTACTGCGGTGGGGTTCAAAATGGCCCTTGAGCTAGACCCAATGTTGGTATGGCTACATTTAGGTACATTTTTACTTAGATACACCGGTCACTAATATACTCACATATGAGCTCAAAATATTTGTGAACGTCAAAGTATTTGTTGAACAGGCAGAAAAAACGAAGAAGAAAAAAATGTAAACAAACTTACGGAAGTCACAATCATCCCTTTTGGCTTGTTTTTCGCCACGTCGTCGAGAGCTTTGCTAATGGCCAGCAATAAATCCAAATTCAAACTGTTCACCGGCGCTCGCTGTAGTGTCATCACAGCAATACCTTCGTGGTCAGCGACATCTACCAGCGGTCCTGATGACGATATGGACCGCCATGCCGGCCTGGCGTACCTCACTAGTTGTCTCAAAGGCAACATGGTTTAGTATAAAGACTTGGTATTTTATATTAGGTGTCGGCATGAAGACTACCACTTTTGTTATTATTATCTGCCAGTGCCACTAGCCTTGACTTTTTATTACACACGGCTTACAGATATCTTATCTATTATTTACGCTATTGTATAATGACTTCAAAAAGTTAGATTCTGTACCCAAGAAAATAAATATACATAGATATTATTATTTAACGGCCTACTAGCCTAGTCGGTAGTGACTCTGCTTACGAAGCAGGAGCTCCTGGGTTCGAATCCTGGTCAGACCATTTTTGTGTGTTTATCACGAAAATGTGTTCCTGCGTTATGGATGTTTATGTTTATGGACGTGGGATATATATCGTACCTTGTAAAATGACCGGGGTGTAAAGAGCCGCGATTCTCATAAAGTAAAATACCTAAAAAATAATAGGGGAGAGTGGGTAACACAGTGGATCACTTTTTTTTTGAAGCGCCGCACATCCTAAGTTTATACCTAAATAATCTATGATAAATAATCATAAGATGAGATATGTACCTAATCTACAAAAACCAAAGCAATTATTAGCAAACACTGCATAAATTTTCAAGTTACAGCAACTAAAAAAAATGGGAAATTATCCACTGTGAGTGACCCAGGGATGGGTCGGGTCACTTAGGATCATCACATGGGTGACAGTGAATCACCTGAATTATTACTCATTTGTTTGTACTATGAGACAGCCTTTTATGACGTAGTAAAAAAACTTACTAAATATTAACAATAAAATTACTGTTAAATTAACAAAAAAATTTTTTCCTCCGACCTCCGAGCCTACACTGGAGTATTTAACCTAAACTTGACCTACACATTTTTTTAAGTAGACAACAGGATAGAACTTTTAGTTTCCGTATGTTCTTTTTAACTTACACTGGATCCAACCAAATTTTTGTCTGTCACACAATTTCTTCAGTCCACTGTGACCCAAAATTGAAATAATTCACTGTGACCCATATGACAGAAAAAAAACTAAAAAGAAACTACCTACACCCAAGCTAAAACTACATTACCCACAACAGGTTTATTTAATATCAATTTCATAACACTAATATTTATGATGTATTTGGAAATACTACTAATTTCTGAAATACGAAAAAAACTACTTTCGTACTTACCAACTGACGCGAGTGTGGTAGCATGTATGTGATACAGCTCTGACAGCGCGGCATTGACTAGTACGTAGGAGGAGGTAAAAAAAAATAAGTAGTAGCAACGCGTTTTTATTTGTGTGAGTAAAGCATCACTCGTAAGTCGTAAGAAATATAGTGATCCACTGTTACTCACTTTCCCCTACATTGTTTCTATATTTAAACATAAGCATATATAATTTATCAGAAAAAAAATGGGACTTCGATTGGTCTTCCCAGTAAAAGTTAAATTTTGGGTTAGTTTGAGTTAACCAGTTTGAGGAGCTTTCTTAATGATTAGATCTAAAGTAAATTCAAAGGAACCTGATAATGGGAGACTTCAAATAAGAATGTCTTAAATTGGATGACAGACCTGGAAATTATGGAGCAGTTCCACTATGGCATCTTCAGCACCAACATCATGGTCTTCAACATTAGGTCCACAGCAGCAAAATTATGGCTTTAGTAAGAAAATGCCCTAGCTAATTTTGAAGACCCTCCAATCCCAATGGATGTTGCGTTCAAATTAGAGGGAGTTCTCTGAATTCCTCAAGAATTCTATCAGAATATAAATGAAATTAAAAAGATGAATGTCACAAATTAAATGATACCTAGAGCTAGGCTAGGGTTGCCATCCCTGGTCTTCATCATCAGGTCCAGTCCACCAAAATGATGGCTTCCGCAAAAAATGTTCAAGTTACTTAAGGAAACCTTTCAAATCATAATGCTTGTGAGAATATTGCTGTGCCCTGCCCTACGAAAATCATTATAGTAGGCTTATTAAATTAGTGTTAAAATAATACAAATTCATTTGATTGATACATGTATATTTCATTTACTACCTACCTATATATATGGGCGTAAGGAAAATACAGATTTGTGAACACATTTTTTTGAATATCTAAATAATTGACATTGATGTGAATGTTATATTACAATAGTAAACATCAATACTAAAATAGAGGTAGCCGCACTGGATCGCCTTAGAACCAGCTTTGGCGCTTTATAGCAAGGTATAAATAATTCTCCATTTATAAAAAACAGCATATTTTTTTGTTCTTTGGTTTATTAGTGCATTGTTTATGGGGCAATCTAATAATAAAATATCAGGCAATTTTAAAGTTTAAAAAAATCCGGTTCCAATCCCTGCAAAAACACACGCATCCTAATCTCTCTCTTTTTCTATTTACACATAAAAACTCCAATAGGTACAAATGATATGAATAAGATATTGTTACATACATTAACTTATTTACCAATTTAATTCAAATTGAAATGAGTATATAATAATATCTTATTTTGCATAACACATATCTCATATTATACATACATGTGCACAAAAGTGCATAACATTGAATATGACATTTTATTCCTTAATTTGTATTAGACACCCATACATGTCAGATTAAATAGGCGCAGCGACGTAATGCCAAAACATGTTGTTCTTACCTTTTTTCCATAATTACTCAAAACTTGCATAATTAATTATCGAAAAAACATAAGTAACAACACTAACAACCCATACGCAAGGTCACCTACACCTGCCACCTCTGGCAACACTCGCAATAAAATGTATGCTAGTATTACACGTCGCAATTCGTCGGCGCCAATCAGTCACATCAGCCCGTGAGTGACTTAAGGGAACCTAGGGAGGACTAAGGAGGGGCAAGGTACCCCCGATAATTAGCCGTGAATAGTGCCGTGTAATACTAACATTAATAAGAAAAAAGTTACTTGGACTTGGCCTTCAAACTCTGAATGTACATTTCCAACGCCTGCTGCACCATCGGATTCTGCAGGAACGCGAGGAACTCCTGCGTGTCCGCTTGCCGGATTTTCTGCATGTGACTCAGAGGTCCTTGCCTGATTCTAAGCTTGGTCATAGTGCGGGCTAGTGGAGGGATCCTGTCAAACTTCTTGATGAAGTTTTTGCATTTGTTTATGGCATCAGCCTTGTCAGACGCTGTTTCGTCAATCATGCCAACCTGAAAACAAATAAATGTTTCATTAGTAGTTTTTTTTTTTCCTTTACTTGTGTCACTTGTGTGTTAAAATTTAATGAAATGGTAACTTAAAGAAAATTATCAAATTTATTTATTTATAAAATTCTATTTTTAGTTTAAGGAGTATTCGCCATTCGCGTATTCCCAGCTGAACTGGGAAATGGGCAAGACAAAGAAGAAGAGTTTAAGGAGTATTCGGGTAATTCCGAATGTCAGATAATACCAAATGTTAGATAATTCTGACCTATTTTTCCATCGTATTAGAGTTCATTTTCGGAATTACCCGACATTTTCCGACATTCGGTTTTACCCGAATACACCTTATATAATTATATAAATCTCTCATCATCAGTAGTGGCGTTTCGTAGCACCAGCTATACTGGACGCTTGAGAATGGGGACCAAAGCTCTCCAAAACCTGTCATCATAATTTAAAAAACAAAACTACATCTATAACTTGATTATAATATTGTAAATAATTACCTTCATTGCTTCATCAACAGTAAACAGCTTAGCAGTAGTAAGTGCCAACTCAGCATCTCTTGTCCTAATGGTGTGGCACATGGTGTCCATGAACCACAATGGCGCCACAATGCCCAGTGCAGTCTCATTGAGGCCAATGGTGTACTTGCCGGTCACCATGGCACGGTATTCACAGGACATGGCTAGAAGGCAGCCTCCTGCTGGCGCATGACCCTGGGTAATCACAAAAACTTAATTGAGCCACCAATAGTGTACACCATAATTTAAAATGTTGTTAAAGAAATTTTAGTCTAGTTGTTTAATAATAATGTTGAAATTATTTTGGTTGTAAATTTAACCACCAATAAAAAGGTTCTTTATCAAATAAATAACCTTTTTATTGGTTTAATTTCCAGTAAAACAGAGTGTACAGTCAAATCTAAAAATACAGGTGCACCAAAGTTACTCAAGCCTCAAAGTTGTCCTAGCACCTAAACTTGCTAAAAATATTTATACTCGTATAATAATATAACACAGTTCTTAACATACCTATATTTTTTTAAATTATCAAATAACTAAGGCTTACATTAATAGCAGCAGCTGTAGCAAACTTGAAACCAAAAAGCTTAATCCATACTTCTTGGAGAGTTGTCCAAAACTGTTCAGCCCTCTTTAGGTCAGGCTTGTACATCTCCATGATGTCAAGACCTGCTGAAAATACTGTTGGAGATGCCTAAAATATAAGACAATATTAATAATGGGACACAATGGGATTAATTTTGGTAATTTGCTGCAATAATTTGTGACAACCAATAGGTTGTGAGGAAGAGATGGTTCATGAGCACTAAGACTGCCGATTATTTTTCATTACTATTAATGGCTTATACTTTATTCTTGATTTGCAGGGTGTACAATTAAGTGTATTAACATAAAATCTTTTAGAGATTGGCAAAGAGCAAAGATGAGATGAAACCAATACAATATTGGTTAAATGATTTGTCTTAATGCAATAATTACTTATACTCACAGAAGTCAAGATCATGCCTTGGGGTTTGTTCTTAGCTACATCATCGAGTGCTTTGCTCATGGCTTGCAAAAGATCAAGGTTCAAGCTGTTGACCGGCGCTCGCTGTAGCGTCATCACAGCGATACCGCCATCATCAGCAACGTCCACCATAGGCCCAGCTGATGCGGACATGGGCCGGCATGCTGGCAAAACCCTGGTTGCATGCCTGGCAAGTTGCCTCAAAGGAAACATTCTGTCTGAAATTTAAAATATATCCTATTTGAAAATAGAACATCCACTGAGTCAATGCACTACTTTACTGAGCTAAACGTTGACATTAGCGATTTCCAAACAATCGATTACAATTTGTAGCACATATTTAAATTAAGGTAATTGTTTATTTCCTACCTTATTTAAATTTTATTGAATAATTGAAATTTGTTTGAACCTTGGACTTCTATCTCGTTGGGCCTGGCAAAGGCGTTTTTCTGAAGTCCTACACATACACAACAAACTTTTTGAAGTTTTGTCAGTGTCAGTGTGAAACTTTTACTACTTTTAGGGTCGCTACACACGTCCGGGATCAAAATTCATATTATGAATTTTGACTCTGAATTGATTCATACTTTGCCAGCCACACGCGGCCGGTGTCAGATCAATGTGACACGATTCATAATCTGAAAAATCAGAACGTGTGTGATCAATAGCTAAATTATATGTAATTTTGTACGTTATGAAAGTTATGAATTCATGATATGAATTAAGATTATGAAATTCATTATCTGATTCCGGACGTGTGTGGCGATCCTTACCAAAATATTCATTAGGCATCTCTTTTTTTGACATTGCAATGGAAAGTGATGCTACCATACTTGAAGACAATAAAAAACCTCGAACTCCTCGAAGTAAATTTAGTATAGTGGATAGGAAGCTTTATTTTTTTTATGGTGGTAGATTTGCTAACCATGCTGTCACTGTCAGTACTCAGTACTGTCACTACTGTCAAATACAAGTTGCAATTTTTATCTTTTCGTGTGAAAATTTATAATATTTCTGATTCTTCTCAATATGTAGTGGTACGAAATTCATACAGCGATCGACTAAATACTGTAAAATGTCTCTCGAACAAACAGCGTGCGACGGTAAGTCTGAAATCTATAAATCCGATCAAAGTATCTTCTAAGTATGAACCTTTGGTATTTGACTGTTAAGCCGGCTAGAAATACTATATTATCATGCTTACGCAAGTAAAATTGGAAGTATATAAGGCGTATCATTGAACAGATATACGGAACGTCGTGATTAGTATTGTTTTGCGCTATTTTTCGGGTAACCATTTATCATGTTTACATTTTGCAGATCTGAAAGCGTTTGAACGGCGACTCACTGAAGTGATAGCATGTTTGCAGCCGGCGACAACTAGGTGGCGAAGTAAGTAACCTTTAACAGCACAAACTTCCCATGAACATAACTGAAATAAAAAAATCATACCTACCATTTCTTTTTTAAATTGCAGTTTTGCTGGCTGTGGTGTCAGTCTGCACAGCGATCGCGGCGTGGCACTGGCTGACAGACCCTCTCACTCCAGTAGTCTCTCTTACTCAGTCCTTGTGGAACCACCCTTTCTTTGCTTTCACTTCTACATTTTTGGGTAAGCCTGACTGAATCTGTTTGATGGTCACTCTTGCAACCACTATTAAGTGTGTTACTATTAATGATAAAGTTGAGTAATATTTTGAATGCAAATTAGGTTTAAATTCTATGCAAAATAATCCATAGTCCAAGAAAAATAGAAGAATAAATATCTTACTAGATTACTGTTATAAATTGAAATTAGAGGTCATATACTGAAGAATAAGGCCAAGTTCATCACAGGTCAACTTGGGGATTGAACCCGGGTCTTCAGCTTATGCAACTAAACATCATAAACACTAGGCTGCAAAACACTACATAAAAATATTTAATTAATTAATTTGATTTGTTTCACACAAAAATGTTAGTATGTGTTCAAATGTTTGTACCTTGTAAATGTTTTGTTCTTTCTCATGTATCGAGGTGTGCAATAAAGAGTATTCTATTCTATTCTATGTTAGATTGATGTTTCTAGCTGGTAAATGTAATTTTTTTTATTAAAAATCTGAATGCATAATCTTTTCCTCATTTATTGCAAATTGGTAAAGCCTGGGGTTTGCTATACCAAGCAAACCCCAGGCTTTACCAATTTGCCAAGATGCAGGCATAGGCACTAAGTTTTTTAAAGGTTTTCTAAGATTTTTAAGGCACCAAGTGATCATACTACCAAGTGGACAAACATTAGTCTGGTTTTCGCAAGATGATTCCTTTGCCCCGAAATGTCATTGGACAAAATACTTTCCAAATGATATTTAGTACATAATTATAAAAAAGATATTATGTTAAAAAAATTTTGGCAAAACAAGGGTTTGAACTTACTTGAACGGTCTATGCTCAGTTTCCTAGATTTTGATAGCATAGACAGTTAAAGTGTAAACGTCATATTTGCATAGAAGTTTGACGTTTATAGTAACACTTAAAAGTTTTATAGTTCATTTGGTTGGAAGCGATAATGTGTGTGTGTCTCGTGCATTCCATTTGTTTCTTCCAAATATCATGTTATCACAAAGAAATATATATATTTTCTAGTGTTGCTGTTCATGATGGGCGTGCACCGCAAAGTGATCGCGCCGAGCATCGTGACCGCGCGCACCCGCGCCGTGCTCAACGACTTCAACATGTCCTGCGACGACAGCGGGAAACTCATCCTTAAGCCGCGCCCCCCCAATACTTAGTGTAAATATTGTTTAAGAATACATTACTTTGTAGATTACGAGGAGTTTTATTACATTGTAAATTAGTATTTGGGCAGTCTTACACAGATGGGCTAAATCACAAACCAAGCATTGTTTGTGCTGCAGATACAGTCAGGAGCATAGCCAGCTAAGCAGGAGAGATATTCATAATAATCTTGACACTCTTATTGTAACAACAATAAGGTTTAAGATTTTAAGCTAACATGGTCATTTACACTATAGTTACTATTTAAAACGAGATATTTACCATGTACATTTGTTTTCATGAGCTTACAAGATTGACTGTAGCTGTGGTAGCTCCTACATAGGGCAAACTAAGCGTACAATCGCGTGCCGTATAAAGGAGCACATACGAGCGGTTAAAAACAACGAACCTAGAAAATCGGCAGTCGCTGAACATCTTTTGGAGGCAGGAACAAATCACTGGATTGAGTTGCATAACCCTCAGATACTCTCGACAGAAAAGCATTACATACCTAGGATGGTTAAAGAAGCTATAGAAATCCTAAAATACAAAAATTTCAACCGAGAGGACGGGTTTCAACTGTCGAGGGTCTGGCATCCAGTGATTCGGAAATTCAAAAATCCAAAAGTTATTGGTTCGGTAAGAAATGCACCAGTCGATACTGTAAGTGTCGTGTGTCGTGAACGTGATCGAGTTCTAAGTGAGAAAGTAGACGCTAGTAGCGGTAGTGACACCGCGCAAATTAAACGAACCCGTAAGCGGGTAGATCGCTACGGGGTGTGGGTAGACCACAAATAAAATAAAAACTCGCAGCAAATCAGTTACACCGTGAACATGGCACTTGTAACAGTGCCGAAATATCGGGAGCTCATGAAAACAAATGTACATGGTAAATATCTCGTTTTAAATAGTAACAATAAGGTTCTTTTTCCTAGCGTTTTCCCGGCTTATGCCACGGCTCAGGGAGCCTAGGGTCCGCTTTGGCAACTAATTCCAAGATTTGGCGTAGGCGCTAGTTTTAAGAAAGTGACTGCCATTTGACCTTTCAACCCAAGGCAAACTAGGCCTTATCGGTAGGTATTAGTCTAAATTAATATTAAGCTAAATTATATTGCGTACAGAAGTTCCAAAATCTCATGAACCAGGGGATGTCCTTGAAAGTCGCATGCTTTTACAGCTGGGCCGTTGCGCCAAGATAAATTTATTGTTCACCGCCATCATAAGTTTTCCAAAACGTCAGTGTTCAGTGAATAAATATATTCAACCCTTGGGTGAAAATAAAACTAAGTATTGTGAGAGTCTATTCATGTTTATTAATCATAACTTTGGTGTGTTTATTATACTACAAATAATGAGTACTAAGTATTATACAAATCGCAATAAACAAATGTGACTCGAATCAAACAATGAACAACATCCAAGATAACTACAACTGTATTACCTCCCTCTAATGAAAAATTTGCTATAAAATTGTCTAGGTTTAACATTCAATATTACGGGTACATGCAGTAAGTCCAGGGGCGTAGCTAGACCCATTTCGGCGCCCTCTGAGTAACATCTGACAACATATATTCCATTCAGTGCTAATCACGACACGTTATCGGTTAGCCTCTACGATACATTTTCTCTACATATCGGGAAACCAATATTATCGGCGTATCGCTACGGGCACAGCTCAGCGGTGAATGAATCAAAGAAAAACAGAATTACAGGGACTTGTGGAATCCGTCTAGTTTCGACAACCCTATTTTGAAAACAAATGAAAATTACCAACTACCTTATTTACCAAATTTTCACTTCACTACAGTTAATTTTTAGACTCGACATGGAGTATTCGTATTGGAATTATTTAAAATGGAATATTATTTTCGAAAACTTATTCGATTACAAAAATATATATAAAATTATGAATCTGGGCAGTGATAATTTGGATTTCGTACCTTATTTTATATTTTTTCGGTTATACGATCCAGCAATCCATGTTATTAATGAGCAAAAGTAAATTTTATCAGCGCTCGTAAATTGCATGACAACACGTTCTTATACAAGGTCTGGTCTGGGGTAAATGTGCCGCATTCTGATACTTATACAAGAAATATGCTTACACGGCGCGATCCGTCGGGGCCAATCATCGGGGGTTCACTGGCCCACCCTACCCTGCGTTGATTCCCTAGATTCCCTTTCGTCTATTACACGGGCCGATGCGACTGATTCGCCGCGACGGATCGTACCGCGTAATACTAGCATAACGGTTAGCTAGAAGGCCTATAGAAGCTTTCATCGAGGACCAATTTCACCACTCGTTTAGGGAAAGTGCTACAAGTTATCTAGAAAAGGCCCTCTTTCCAGACCAGACCTTAAGTGAAAAGCGGGCTGCTCGTGCTTTAGCAGAAATACAATAAAATCTACTTTTACACAACACTATATTATATATCGATCAATTCCTAACAGTAAATGCAATTTAAAGTATCCACAAGACACATTCGACTTTACAAGCAAGTCACAAGTATTAATAAAAATTTACACATTCCAACAGAGATACATTAATCAAGGAGTAATAAAGATTGTGCTCACTGTGCGAAGAATGTTATATTACCTAATCAATTATGTTACTTTATAAATACGATAAGAATCCTTTGCTATAAGTTCTTGTTAGTGCGTTCGGGTAATTCCGAAAATGGCTTTTAATATGATGCAATTATGGGTGAGTTTCGGAACTACTTTGAGAACGTTATAACACCATGCGATTGAAAGAGACAGTCGCTGCCATTATCACATCGTCGATAATATTTAAAACGGGTCACTCACGTAATTTAGTCGATTTTCGCTCGACATGTTTCGTTCTTTACGAAGAACGTCATCAGGAGCGCCCACTCGCGACAGAGGCAAGTCGTACACTGCGGGCTAATGCCCTATCTGCTCTGGTACTTGCAGCTGGCGGTGGGAGCGGCGCGGGGGGCGACACGGCGGACGATCTACCCTCGTTCTCATTATCATCGCTTTTGCCAACCGGGTGAGTGACCCGTTTTAAATATTATTTAATATGTTCGAGTCTCACGAGAGTTTTATAGTTAATATCACATCGTCGCTTTGACAAGTGCGACCATCATATCTTCATATCCGTTCATAGGCTAGTCAAAGGATCCTTTTCCTAACTAAAATATATCATAAAAAGTTGTGCCAAGTGTTAAACCACTACAATTAAATTCGATTGTTTATTGTAAATTATGCTTTAATAAATTTTCAATGAGATCCTAGGAAGAAAGGTAAACAACATATTTTACAGAGGACAGAAGTTCACAACTCACGAATGTTGTTTTTGAGCATATAACAGCGGCTTTATATATTTGAAAACATGTATAACGTTCAACTTACGACAATATAATTGAATGACAAACATAGTAAATATTCCTAATAATTATAAAAACTTGTAAACAATTAGGACACCTATGTTACGTTTTTACATAATTATCATTGGTGAAACGTATTATAAAAAATCCTTTTAAATTTATTATGATTGATAACGTCAAGGCAGTGGTAGGTATATGCATAAATTTAACATTGTTAACATCTATATTAATTCAAGAAAGGCATTTTCGACAAATATTATAATTTTACATAGAAAACTCCCGTGAGTATCAAACATGTTAAAATACTTACGAGTATACAGGGTTACTCACGTCTATAAAGTCGAAAATAGCTCGACATGTTTCGGATCTATTCGCGAACCTTATTCCTGAGATGCGCTTGCGGCGGTTGTGAACCGGGAGTGCTGAAAGAACAACCGCGAGCGTATCTCATGAATAAGGATCGCGAATCGATCAGAAACATGTCGAACTATTTTCGACTTTATAGTCGTGACTAATCTTATATGAGTATTTTAATATTATAATTACCCATATTTTGTTCAAGTATCACGCTTTTTAACATGATTTAAAGTCGATATTCATAATAATGCCATAAGATTAGTTACACGTTTCGTTCAGAAACTTTACGCCTAAAAAAGTAATAATAATAACTTTCCGTCAGTAAATCTATAAAATGCCTTTGAATATTATGCGATAGGAATCGTTTTGTGAGAATTTATATGTCAGTCTTAAATACAATTAAAGTAATATTGGCTTTTATTAAATATTTTTAAAAGCGACCGTATTCGTTCGTGTAAAATTATTATTTTAATATTAACAATCATTTAAATGTTTTGACTTGAGAAACTATAGGTTGAACGTTACTTAAAATAGTAATAAATATTGCACACTCAAATGTGGTAACGAATTGTATATAAGTAATTCCAAGGCATCATACAGTAAGATAAGTAGAGTACAACGTAAATATAAATAATACTTGTTTCTTAATTATCTACATATACAAATAAGGTAAATGCCTCAATGCTCGACACTGCCCCATTACATTGGCAACAATTTAACTGCAGATAACAGGATTTACATTTTTGGGATCATGTCAGACGTTGGGACGTTTACCTTAGTTCTTAATTTAGAGTTTTTAAAAGCTGATTTACAAAATTGCCTCTGATTGCTATACATTTTGTGACAGTACAAACCTTGCATGTGCGGGGTAAGGGGTAAGATTTCTCAATAATTAATTCCATAGGCGAATTTGCTTCAGAAGCCGGTGCTAACCTATGAAATCCTGTGTAGTTAACAAGTTTTATGTACAATTCTCAAAAATATCGAGTTTTCGACGACGTCTATAATATTCTATTTTGTAGATTATTACGATATCGTTCGAGGTTTTACACTGACGTTTAGATATACATAGTTTGTAAAGAAGTGATTGCTTGTATAGGTGTATATCTTAAGATTCGTTAACAACGATGATACAATACTATAAATGGTAAAAGGTATTACAAAAACGGTGTGATTATAAAATATCTGCTTATTCTAACGCGTTTGGCTAGTGTAATCTACAATGCGTAATGCACAATTGGATTATGGTAAAAAATCACGCTTTAACTGTCTTGATACCTTCAATATATGCAATGTTAAAGTATGCTATGTCACTGAGGAACCATGGCAAAAATACTATTTCCATGTCCATATCTTTTACTCCAAATTCGGTAAGTCATATGATATTTTGAATCTAATACATTAACTTCTAGTACGTTTTTTTACTTGTAATTAAATAATTTATCTGTGAACAAATTTTGGATGATTACGTCCTCTAGTGCAGAACTAGTGATTGTGACATAGTTCCCCATACAGTGTTCCACCATAAACGCTCGTTCACACCAATGTTACTTTGCTCCAGAAAATTCATTGTCTCCAGAAATATCATAGAGCCTGCAGTGATTTTAGAATACTGTCGTTTTATGATAGAAAATTGTCATTAAGTACCAAATTTCTTAGAAAGAAGAACAGTAGTTCAGTTGGTAGAGTAATGGTCATGTACCTATCCCAGAGTCAGAATCCATTTATTTTTATTTTAATGTAAACAAAAGAAAATACAGTTAAGTGGGTATTTAAAATTAAAGTTTCGTCATACTGCGGAGCAGTTTGTTGGCGAAATCGTTTATTGTTTACCGCGTATAATAAGGATGTTACAAGTGTAAATAAGGCAGCTAACAACGGCAACCTATTTCAAAATTATTTTCGTCTCGGGCTTTAACGCTGGAATCCCTCATTATGCTTAGGATTCTACTTTAGAATCCATCGCTTCATTCGGAATTCAATGTACACCCTCGCCGGAAATATTTATATCATTTTGATCCTTTGTAACACAATCTACTATTCTAGGTAGGCTATGTACAGATCATACCATGCCCTCACTATTATACTTTCAAAACTCGCTCGAGGATATGAGATTTCCAAAAAGTGGGAAAGCTCATATCAAAGAATTCTAAGAAATTTGGCATAGTTCGCAGACGTTTCTGCTAATAATAAAATTAAAAAATAATTGTTAATCCCGTTGACTAAACCATTTAATTTTGCCAACAGTGTGTGAACGAGGGTTAACGCTACACTACAGCAACATAAACGCGATGAGAAATCCCCTATATTATTGTCTGTTCATTCCCCACAGCAACATGCAAGGCTGGAGTGCTGTCCTCACGCCGCCAGCAGCGTCTTGATGTTCTTCGGCGTCGTTTGGTGGTTCAGATGTTTGGTCGTGTATCTTAGAGCGTTCAGCAGAGGTTCGGCTCTAGCCGGGGTCTGCTGTTGTAGGAACTTGACGCAGCCTTTGACGTCGACGGATGAGGAGCGGCAGAACGCCCCGGACGGGTGGACCCAGTCGTAGAGGATGATTAGGCCGACCATGACGCGGAGGACTAGGAGGGAAGTTTCTTCGCGGCTGAACTGGGCGACGAGTTTTCTGGAAACGAGAGAGCTTGGTTTAATATTGGTACTACAAACTTTGTAACAAATAAGAGTGTTTAGAGTAAAGTTAGAAACGATTAATATTTATGGCGCTATTCACAAACGCACATGAGACACAGTTTAGCTGAATGATTGTGCTTATCTGTCAGTTTCATATTTGCCTTTGTTAGAAAGGGAGAAAAGATAGAAGGGAGAGAAGGGACTTTCCGTATTTTTTGATTATCGTTTTTATTTACGGGACTTAGGTATAAGATTTTACAGTACACATGGTGCTACTTTACCTCCCTAGGGCGATAATGAACAATTTTGCGTGTCGAATATTTAAAGGGCCGTATGTACTGTAAAACGTCGTACAATACACGTGCGAAGAGGTAATTCGCAACTCGTGTCGATTTAAAACACTCCCTACGGTCGTGTTTTAATTTATCGCCACTCGTTGCGAATTTACTCTTTTTCGCCATTGTATCGTAATGTACACTTATTGATTGTTGACAAATGTCATTATTGAACAGTATTGACAGTTCACTAACATGTGATCGGATAAAACTACCTAATGTATTTATTATTTGCAAGAACACTGCCAATGACAAATACAGTATGATTATTTTTCTTATAGATGATGACTTTTGTTTGAAAATGATTGTTCTTATGTTTTGTTCTAACCAAAAAAGATATTTAAGTTAAGATATTTAAGAGCATTACTAAGATGTAGCCCTATGTGCGAACTTTTTTAAGGAACAAGAGGGTTAGGGAGTAAGATGTCGCTAGACGCTCCCCTAGGGGCAACCCAGCGATATAGTGGAGGAATTCACGGCCAACGGCTAAGTCTCGGAGTCCCTTGGTTGAGCGATGACCATATCTTAGAGACGCGAGCTTTATTCTTGTATTTTTTTCCACTTTTCCTTTATTTATAAGCATTTAGGAACGTATATTAAATTAGAAGAGCACTGGTGGCCTAGCGGTTAGAGCGTGCGACTTTAAATTCGAAGGTCTCTGGTTCAAACACCAGCTCTTGCCATTGAGTTTTCCAGAACCCATTGATATTTACCAATCGCCTTTGGGTGAATGAAAAAATCGTGAGGAAACCGGACTAATTCCAATTAGGCCTAGTTTACCCTCTGGGTTGGAAGGTCTGGGTGCAGTCACTTTAGTAAAACTAGCGCCTACGCCATATCTTGATACTAGTTGCCAAAGCGGACCTCAGGCTTCCTGAGGTGTGGCATAAGCCGGGAAAAGGTACCTTTTGCTTCCACGATCCGCGTCATTTTAGTACGCTCAAAGTTTCGAAACCGATACGTTCTGCCATGTTTCATGTGTTCTCAGCCTTAAGATAAGTTTGTTTTAAAATTACGCAAACTGTAATAAACTGCTCCAGGCCATGTTTACGCTATACTGGAATTTACAGCACAATAAAACTATGTACTTACCATGGATTCAGGTCAACGTATCCCGTGTAGCAAGCGGAAGAATTGATAAGTTTGCTATGCAAAACACGTTCAGTGTACAATAAAACAATGCTGTTAATGCATACTTTTATGAAAGAAAATAACGGGGATAGATTAAAAGCATAATAGGAGAAAACAATAACTAGACAGGTATCGGCTAGAGCCTTCGAGCAACACAGGCTTCAAGCACGTTGGAAGGGAGACGGCGACATGGACAATATCTTACCGAACAAATTATTCTGTCACTTTTAGCGGGAGAAACGTGCACAGTGCACTGCACACTGACGCACTTCTCACACATTACATATAAAAACCAATCTGTAATTATGCCACTAACATATAGAAAATCTAACAACTACACCAAGCGTCGTCGAACTTTTAGCACAGTAAGTGGTTGCCGCTTCTAGTTTAGCAGATACGTTGGTTTATATAGATAATTATGCTAAAATCTCGAGGATATCGACTTTTTAAGTCTGTTGTCTCAACCCGATGTGAATGCTCCCGAGCTAAGTCCCCGAGTCTGTATTCTGGACTTGACTAAGTCTAGTCTAAGTCACGCCCACAATTTGCATATCTGAGAACTCTATCCATTTCAACGTTGTCTATAGCATTCTAAACATCTCAATCCCCACAAAGATCCAGCACGGATAGGATTTTTATCGCCTAATGTGACATGCACCTCTTGCTGACAACCACTGACAGGCGGTAAAAACATTACCATCAGGCCAACTTCGAGCAACATAGGCTTCCAACACGTTAGATGGCAAAGGAACATCTCACCGTACAAATATTGCTGTCACTTTTTGCGGTGGGAAACGTGGACACGCACTTCTCACACATTACATACAAAAGCCAATATGTAATGACAACACTAACAAATCTTGTACACTTTAATTACTTTTGTGTATAGAGTCTAGTCACAACACAGAACCGTATATGCCCATTTGGGCTTGTACTTCCGCAAAGGGGAAATGGTATGTATGCCGACTCCCTCCATGTGTCGCTTGAAGGGATTTTTGGTGCAATATTGTGCGCGAAATTCATTAATTCATTCATTCGTTTATTCAACTCCCTTGCTGATACCCATAGCTGGGCACCGTTAATCAAATAGTTAACTTCGTTAATCGATAATCCGTTACTAAAAAAGTTAACTTCGTTAATCGTTAAAGCGCTACATTTCGGAAGATTTAACGCAAGTTGACGTTAATTGTTAAATTAATTATAAATGTTAAAATGGCATTTTATAAATCTTCGAATTAGTGATCTACTAATACAACTGTTAGTTTTAGGTACGGCAGTTAATAGATTAGAAAGAAAACTGATTTCCTGGTCTGGATACAATATGAAAGCCACTCAATTGTGGCTACGGATTTTCGGCCGGGGTGGAACTAGAATCCGACTCTATGATTATGTTTTAATTTACTTATATGGTACACTCATTCTTTATACACATGCACACACTGCAAATAGGTATGCACACTATCACGGACAATACACAAACTCAAAAAAGTACATAGGCTATTCACATAAAATAAATGACTTTTCTCTCTAAGCGCTGGCGTCGCTATCAAACTGATAAATGATCAAACGAATTATATTATGTTTATTGGGTATGTAGTATGCACCGGTCATTTCGCAGTTTTATCTTTCACCGGTCGACGGTCCAAGCATACTTGGTAGAAAACGTGTTGTTTTGCGGCGCGGCGCGGTGTATGCGGCATTTTTTTGGTAGATAAATATTAGGAACTGGATTAACGATTGACGTACTTCGGAAAGTTTAACTGAAGTTAATGATTCCGTTAACATTCTCTAAAAGTAACTTAAAAGTTAATCCGTTTATCAAAATGTTTACATGGGTAATTAACGATTAACGGATTAACGAGTTACTGTCCAGCTTTGCTGATACCTATAGGTATATACCATTATATGTAATGCCGGCCTTAGACTGGTAAGTTTTACTTGCGTACTTGAGACGCAGCTATATGCTAGAATAAGACATAAAGATCACTGTCTTATTCTTGCATATAGCTGCGTCCCTACATACGTAAGTAAAACTTACCAATGTAAAGCCGGCCTAAATGTTGGTACGAAGTCCCCGTGACCCCAACGACTAGGTATCCTTAGTATCAAGAATAAGTATTGGAACATAGAGTCCTTCGAACTATTCTAAATGGAAGTGTTCAAAGTTTCATACCTAATTTAAATTCAGGCCTCTATATAATAAAGTAACAATAAAGGAAGTACGTAATCAGATTGACGGTGTGACCCGATAAGTACTGACAATGATAATCATACTTATTGGTCGTTCTCCGACTCAGAGCAGGGAATAGACTCCGTGTGGTAGTAATTTAATTGTAGGCAATTGAATTAGAACGACACGGAGTCTATTTATAAGTCGGCAGACCGTGACACAATTATGATTTTCTTAATAACTACGGCGTATAGGGGAGCGAGATTAATTAGTTGATGAAAAAAAAGTTTTACAGGAAAATGTAAAAGTAAAACTGCAAAGGAGTATGGAATTAGGTAAGTATTTATATATTACATAAATAAAGGAAGGAAGAGGTGAAACTGACTTACGGTCGTAGTTACATAACAGGTAACATAACATTTTTTACCACTATTAATGTGTTTGTATTATATTCCTCATACATATTTAATTGATTAGTGAAACTGTAATGCTAATGTATATTTGTTCAATAAATAAATAAATATTAATCATTATACTTACATATTAAAATTAATAAATGCAAATACTTATATATAGTCCTGCACATCGATTTCGACTTATATGTATAAGGTGCTAGCGAATTAGCAACCGACATTTTAACACAAGACAAGACGCTTTACTTTAAAATAATTAACTTTAAATAAAATTTAAGAAATATTTCTTTTTTTTTTGTTTTACCGAACAACACATATTATTATTAACTATGTCAGTAGGTATTATAATTCCGTCTATACATAATCAGCACTATCAAACACTATCTGTCATGTCAATTGACAATCAAGAGATTGATTTATCGACGTGAAGTGGCCAGTTAGGTCAAAGTTGTTTGGTAAAAAAGGTGCTAGAATCTGTTCAATGACTTCTCATTTAATAATCACATTAACCGGGTATTTTTACGTAGCAATTTGTTTGCCAATACTCCCAAAAAAATAAAAGATTTTAAAACCTATAATGTGTCATACTTAAATATACTCCAGGAGCCGAGATCTATCATCGGTTAAAATATCCGTAACGAAATTAAGGAAATTAAGGTATTAAGGAAATGTGACTCCTCAAATTATGAAGTTAAAGATGATACCTTCAATGGTTTTTAGGCTGGATTCGACGTAAGTACCAAAACTGACACGTGATGTGAATTTGTTAAATGTAGAGGATAATGTAAGAAAAATATTTATTCATGGCATATTACAGCAGATACAGCAAGACTGGATTAACCAGATTCAACAACAAATGGGTACTGCCACGAAATAGTATTGACTCAGCATCGTACTAGTCTACGTATTAGACCTAGGAAGGTAGCCTAGGTAATCTAGGTATATAATAAAATTATGATGTGGATATCCCCTTCCATCAAATTAATTCGAGTTCGAGAAAGTAGTTCGAATAAGACTTTTGAACCTTATCTCTCAGTCTCTATACATATAACGCTCCAACTGGTTTAAAATGTTTATATAACCGGTATTATTATAATAAATAACCTCAAATTCGATGATTATCAAATACGAAACGCTCCTGACGCATTTCGCGTCGCCCCTCGCCTGATTGTTCGCTTCCTTACGGGGCAGCCATTGAAAGTGACAATGCGCCTGCGCCATACGACGTGAATAACAATGCTCTAGGACATATTTTGGTAGCTGGTTCGTGCTAGATTCTATATTTTTAATGGATATAGTCTCATTGCGACAGAAGTACCTACAATGGATGTCTTGTACTGGAGATCTAGTATTTAAGTAGGAGAATTAGTCTATCGGCAGTGGCCATTCCTACTAAGAAAGAATTATGATAGGGAAGACTGATGGGTTTTAAATTCAATTTGAACTAGTAACTCCTGAATCCCGGTTATGCACATATGCATAGTTGCATGTTTATCACTAATATTAGTTACTTAGTGAATAATAAAGGCAGTAAAGTTAGGTGCGCGAATCATCTCTTAAATCGACACTTTTTACGTACCTGACGTTCCTAAAAATGTCTCCGTACCAAGAGATCGTTTTTGAAACAAATCATTTCAGTTGAATAAACGTAAACTGTTAAGTAAGCACAAATTCCAGACGGTAGTCGTTTAGAACTGTAGGTATAAACAGAAGAAAAGAAAACCTTACCAGACACAAAGGAATTTAGTGGGAATTAAAACAAAATAGAACACGAGCGAGTCTTGAATAGTTACGTTACGGTCCGTAATAGCCCGTATATTTACTAGTATTGTATAGAATCCTTCGATAGTCGACACGTACTTATACAATGTCCTATCGTACTATATATTGCGTACATATACATGTATTGCGATGACAATATACTTATTTGCAATGTCTATGTAGGACATAGATCTGAATCCAACGGGAATTCCCACGAAAATAGTTATAAAGGCTCAATGGACTGGTTTCAATGGACTGAATCGCCATTTAAAAACATCGTGGATTGGCTCCACAACATGGCGCTTGTATGTTTGTTTTTTCGAGCTTCTTTTTATATAGTAATTATAATGTAAATCCTTATTAGCTTAAAATCTATACGTCGTGAATGGATTCCCATTTTGCAGAATTGCGTAAGTACGATTGTCAATGGTAGCATCCGGAGCGCCAATCACCACACAAAATTCACAAAACCACACGAATGACTAACCACAGTTGAAAAACACGATGATGCCATTTAAATATGTATATCTAAATTTTCCTGGAACCGAGAGGAGGTTGTAAAAACAGAATCAATTAAAGCGATTAAAAGCGTGATTCAGAAGTTCAAAAACAGGATTCGGGCAGGATTATTCTTAGCAAGGAAATGCCAAATGACATGAACATACTGTACGGATCGAGGCGAAGTATGAGTCAACGGCGAACATACACAAGTTAATCTAAACACATAATTTAACGCCCAAACGGTATCATATCAAATGAATTGAATACAGTAAATGCGAAATTCAATAAAGGCTACGATATCTAGATCCATGAATTGTATTTACGAGTGTAACGTTAAACGAAACGCTTACCTTCGTCTGAAAGTTATTTCTAGAAAATTTATGAGCTCCATAATAGAAGTTCAGCACGATGCATTAACAATAAGTAGGTAATATATATTCATCTAGCATTATGTCATGTTGTTCCTACATTTCTTAGTTTAATTTTCACTAGCGGCTCATAATCATACTTTTATTTATAGTAAGCGTTTTTTATGTAGGCATCCTTGTATTGGTCATCACTCATCACAAAGGAAAGTCAATAAAGGAAAAGAATCAGGACAAAATACTTATATTACTTTTCGAAAATAATAATCATGCAGAATCGATCGTCTTCAATATTTCGCGTGGCCCCAATGCCGTTTTTTTTTCACTGCATCGCTTTTGGCAACGACCTCCATCATATCAGAACAAGTGACAGTTGAATTATCATAATGTATGTTACCGATAACTCGCTGGGCATATCGATAGCCGAGAAACTCGATCCTGTAATAAATACGCCCTTGTCGCCGCAGCCTGTACTACAAGGCTTAGTTATATGCAGTTAGGAAATCAGGTTTGCAGGAGAAATCTGAGATTTATGCGCTATTGTTTGAGGAGCTGGTTTATGCAGGATTTATGCGACTAGCTTATATACCCGCTGGTGAAGGGATTAAGGAAGTGTTTTAACTAGGTTTTATGTAATTCTTTCGCTTGTGATTTTCCCAAGAATCTTCGTAGCGTTTTTCTGGCTTATGCCATCGCTCAGGGAACCTGGGGTTCCAATATCTTCCAACCCAGAGGGTAAACTAGATTATTGGGATTTGTTCGGTTTCTTTAAATATGAAATGATATTCCATGCAGAACTTCCGAAAAACTCATTGGTACGAGCCGGCATGATTTGCACCCGCGACCTTTCGAATTGAAAGTCGCACGCCTTATCGCTGGGCTGCCACTACCAACGCTTTTTTCCTAGGGATCCCTCTACGCTTACTACCGTTTAATTTTAGTGCTTTGACATCGCTTGGTTGTGTTCCCATAAAGTAAGCATCTATAAGAAAAGCGGCCTTCGCTAGTAAGGCTTGTTAATATTAAGCTGTATTCGACGGAGTGTCAATATCGTGGGCGTTCAATTGGATGTAAATTTGAGCATATTATAGGACGACAACCTCGACGCCACGCGTCCGGGGCCGAGCTATCTCGAGTCGAATCTCTACTAAAACCAGTAGACGTTCGATCTTGGGTTACAGATGGTGGTTAAGAATGCCCGAGCCAGGTTACCCTGGTTATACTGGGCTTGTTCAGTCGATGGGTACACGCGCCCTGACCGTGACCCATCATGAGTAAATTGAAACCAAAGTGAAGGGTACTTCACTTCACATTTTCTCGAGTGTCATGTTTCCTACTAAACGTTAGCACTTGTTAGTCGAAATATCTATAGGTGTTATCTGTAGACGAAAAGAACATAATCATAAATGCATCTTTTATGTTTGGGATTTTTTCTTGAATAGTGTAAAATTTACTGACTGCGGTGACTCTTAACTCTGACAGAACCTTGAGCATAGGCGGTTTGTGAGAGTGACATGGGATTCGCGATTTCTGGACTGATGTTGGAGACATTGACCAGATGCAGGGATCGGAAATTCGGATGCCTTTATACCTAAACTTCGGTCTCAGTACCTACACCGTGTTGGTGTTGAGTAATATGGAGCATGGAGGCGCAATCAATTTAATTTTGTCACACTTTAGTTCACCAAAAAAATGTTTTCACTTTTAGAAAAACTTTCTCTTAATATTCCTTAATTAAAGGACGATACCTATTACGTTCTTAAACGATTCACCACGATTTATTTTTTTATTTTTTTGTTACACTCTGTTTGTAGTAATGTTTACCAACGTGTAGTTAAATTGCTAAAAATTGTCATAACCTAAATATGTTGATAGTTATCACTATTTCCTGATGTTTTATACAATGCCAGAGTCCCCGAAGCCGACTTCATCCTTGCTGAGCGTGTAGATATAAAAGCATCCGAAATTCCGATCCCTGCTGATATGGTATAATACGCTTTATTCCTAGGTTCCTACTCAACTATAGAGTAAAGTTGATACTTACGGGTTTTCTAACAATCTTAAACACACCTTCGTCATTGTGCTAAGTGTCTCCGTACAACAGTGATGATGCTGTTGGATTCAAAAGACAGATCTAGACTATGTTCCCACTTAAAACTACGGAGTAAATCGATACTTACGGGTTTTCTAACATCCTTAAGCACACTTTCGCCATTGTGCTGAGCGTTTCCGTAGTGTTCTCCAGATCCTGTTGGTTGTCGTTTACAAACTGACTGGTAGCCTCTGAGAGCACTTTGAGCATGGGCGTCGCTTGCGCATAGAACAACGACATGCGGTTTGCTACTTCTGCGCTGATATTGGATTCGTCGGGGGGCAGGTCTGGGTTGATAAGGCCACCTCGGGAGACGCTTCGGCGGTAGTAGCTGAAGTCGTTTTGGATCGCCGGCGTTTTCATCTGGGGACAAAGATACACTTTTGGTTATTCCATTGATAGCTTAAAATCTTTCAGACGAGACTGCCTTGGTCGCTGGTAGTTATTTGATAGTCAAACCACGCGCGATTAAATTGTAAAGTAAAGTAAAATATTCTTTATTGTTAATATTCTTTATTATTATCTAGCCTAACCTAACCTAACCCAAATAAAATACATACAAATAAAATTATCCATATATACATATACATTGTAAATTGTGTAACTTGAATGAATATACTTTCGAAAATAAATGTGATAAGTATACAACTATACATTATAGGTATTTTGATGACAGCGATTCTAAAGTAAACATCGTGGACGCCACGTTAAATGTAGAAACAAGTAAATGCTTTAACTTTTTACATGAAAACAAGATAAGGTATGAATATTTGCCAAACACAAGTACTTCTCGGTACCTACAGAGAGATGTAGCCGATATAGGTATGTAAATGTTGTTGTATGAGAGCATCAAAACAATACAAAGCACAAAGAAAGAATTCAATTGTGTTCCATCGCGCTTCAGATTAAAAATAATATTGTTTCTGTCTAGCGATTGAATGGCCGCAATTGACTTTGCATAAGGATAATAACAAAAATATCAATATGAACTTTTATAAGGCATGCAGTAGGTAGGGGAGAGTCGGATATAGTACCTCTTTTTAGCCTAACGTGGATATCTTTTTTCTGAAGGTTGATTGGAGTATGACTCTTTATTCATATAAAAACTCAGTTTCTTGGCTAAGTTATATATTAAATAGAGTATTCTGGGATAATTTTAACGCTCTGAAAAAAATCGAAATCCGAAGGGATTGCCATCGGTTTAACCGACGTCGGTTAAATCGTACCACCACCATCAAAACTACATTAGTTAAGCATTATGAATGTTAATTGTATATTTTAGATTAAAATACCCATTATTTATAGCAATACACTAAAATCGCACTGATACAATTCAAAAATATTTGGTCGGTTAAATCGTACATATGAGGGTACGATTTTACTGACCGGGTATTAATAATATAAAATATATATCAAACTTTTTGTAAATACCAAGCAGTAAACCTGATAAATATTGTATTGAAATACTGTTAGTTCTATATTTTTAATCTATCGTCACAAGTTATACAATTATGAAATCACAAGTTACATCAAGTTGGACGAAAATCAATTTTTTTCTCCCTCAAGTTCATTCTTGACTTTTCGTCATTTTATATTTCGAAAACTAATGATTATAACATAGGAGCTCGCGGGTGTCTCATATCATAAGCAAGCAAAATAGGTTGTTAAGGAGGAAATCTAGAGCTGGCGGCTTTAACTGGCGGTACGATATAGCCTACTCTCCCCTACATAGTGAAAGACCGACAATATACTACGCGTGTCCCCTCCCTAAGGCGCATCAGGACATCCCTACCGCGTCCTCGGGGCTGTCATTATCATCAAGATGGCGCGTCGTCGCGCGTACAATTACTTCCCGTGTTATTTATTCAAAGTTGATTGTAATACTTGGCGTACGTGATTAAAACATGTATTTAAGTGGTGTCTGGTGTTTTTATCCCTTTCAGCTCAGAAGTGAGATCTGAATCAATAGTGCCCGTGATCATATTCGTCAATCTAAAATCGTCATCGTGCTCCTGATGTTCAATTTTTATATAAAAACTGTTAATTATACCGGTTAAACTTATTCTACGAATATATTATTGTATCTTGGGGTAAATACACGAAACACCAGTAATACATTCAGTAATTTGCCTTAAAGAAGCCTAGTAAGTAAGTAAGTAGGTACGCGTACGTCGCCTACGCAAGTGAACCGTGAACTAAGTCCTAAAGTTGCAACTTGCAACAGAGGCAAGACATAAAGGAAGACTTCTTGTTACTTATTATACTGTGTGACACTGTTGGTAAGCAAAGCACACAGTACAGTACAGGTTTATTGTCAAAACAGGCAGGTAAGAAGTAAAAGAAGTTGTGTTACTTGATAAGTAATAATATACTCTTACCAAAGAGGAAAATGCAGAGAAGGTGTCACCCACCACTAACATATTCTCTGATTTGCTTGCTTTGTGTGTGTTCTGTGATTACAGGATTCTAAATACTGATATTACAATACCTACAGTGATATTTACCAAATGTATGAAAAAGGATGACAATGCAATTTCACTAAGTTTGTGTGTCAATGGAGATCAGAGATAAAATCTACTCTGAACTAAAACAACCATCACTATCCTCTGACATTAGCATGGATAATTCAATGTTTCAGACAAGTATGTATTCAGTATGTTAATTACATACAGGTAAAAAGGAATGGATATTGAACGGTAAGTTCTTGCTACAATGTTGTAGTAATTTCAAGTTTGATGAAATAGTAACAAATACCAGTGTTTAGCCTTTGAATGGTACTTTATAACTAATGGTTTTACATTGTGTGTGTTATTAAATACCTTGATTTTAAGCTTCAATCATATAATGACAAGTCAACCTTAAGGTTTGTTCTATATACAGCGGAGTGTTTAGCTGTATTTGACAAGGGAATGAATTGCTTGTACTACTGTGAAGATGATTTGGTTGGTGTGTTTTGTTTGTGTAATTTTCAGACATTTCAGAGTAAGGAATATAACATAAGATTCATAAGTCAGATATCCAGGCTGGACTCAGTAGTACTGAAAGTTAACTGAATAGGTACTGTGGTTAGGACATGTGTTTTGTTTATTATTCAGTACCCACCAGGTATGTTTAAGCCATTCATAACACTAAGAATGCATTATACAGAAAGAAAGAAGATTATATTCAACAGCCATATTCAAGGTGATGTATTTGTTCAAAATTTAGGGTATGTGACTATGTGTTACATGTTTTCTGCCAACTTGACACACTGTACACTAGCTGCCAATGTGTAACATAACAATACACTTTCTAAGTAAATAAACATAGCAATGTGCTAATGAGTTCAATGGTTGTTGTCTTCTGACAAAAATTAAAGCTAACTAGTTCAGCGGTAACTTACAAACATGATATTGTAATAAATGGATTTGATGTGTCCTAGGAAAATCTATTTAGACTCGATGCTACTATAATTATGACATAAAATCATTACATTTACTAAGGAAATGCAGCATCAACATTTTATTCGTTGTAACCTTCATATGAAACTTGTCATGAAATAAACTAATATATGATTAATATATGACTTATTGTGACATGTGGCCAATGTTCTGTTACATAAATGTAGGCTTTGCAGTACTATAAGAGAATAAAGGTTTTATTGCAATCATTTTGGCAATATCTTGTTATCAGTGTACCTTATCACTGTTATCAATTGACCAAAGACAGATAGTTGAATAGACAGCTTACTGAACTAATAAAATAAAGAATTGTTTGTTATTGATGACCCATCCATAACTATGATGAGGATGAGTTGAAAATTATAAGGATTTGTTAATTCTTCATTATTTTCCAGATACATATTGAATGTTGATATAGAATTATTGGTGAACCTGTAAGCCGTTGTATAAAAACCACATGCATATGGATAAAGAAATATTTAAGGCTTACTGTTTTGAAATACACAAAGAGAAATAAAAATACTACAGTGAATCCATAAAAAGTAAGGCCAGCTGTTGGTATGGTAATCATGATAAGCAGGTATGTCTCAGCCAACCTCAATATGCACTTGACACTCTGCATGTCATGCATTATATGTCTTTGGCATTCAAATGACATTAAGACACTAATATATTGGTAAGTTGGATGGATGCCTTATTCACAAAGGAAAATAGCTTATTAAAGCTACTTATTATTTTGACCCCTTCACTGCTGTTAATTATTAAAAAAAAAAACGAAACATAACCTTACATGTCATGTAATGAGCCAATGTTTTACTGTGTTTGAGACTTTTACTCTATTCATTAAGAATTTATCAGTAATTTAGTAAGCACTGGGTGTAACAAAACAAATGACACCGTATAGTATTTATTAGTTCTAAAGAAGTCAAGAATAACCTTGATCAAATTGCTGTGTGTTGAGATAAATACTCACAACATAATGTGCTAATATGAAATCATTTTATCTTCCATATGTGCTAAAGTCAAACCATGATATCACGTTCAGGAAAGTGAACTGTCAAGCTATGGAGTGTTATTTTGAGCGTCAAACTCCTATGAAGTTGTGACGATCGCTTGACACTTTGTCTGTGCTGCTAAGATCAAGGGAACTTAGCATAGTCCGACTCTAGCATGGTATTTCATAAATGATTTTAGTTATGCAGGTTTGAACATGTTGTTACACATAAAATGCACTCACGAACGAGGTGTGATACTGCTGGGTGTTGGTGTTATAGTTTTTCCAGGTTTGTGGATAGACTTTGAAACGTCCTGTCAGAAATGTATATGTTCACAATATTTGCAAACCACAAATTGGTGAGTGCACATCTTTGCTTAAGCGAGTGTAATATTACATCACTGCTGTATATTGATGGTAATGCTGTTTTATGATAATCACACACATATTAAGAAAAATACAGTGGGACCTCGATAAGACGAACTTTGATAAGTGAATCGTCGGTAAGTAGCACTTGCTCAGCCTCCACTGCATTTCAATTGTTGTATGGTACTTTGTATTTCCTTGTGTATATTCTTCTACTTGGGGGCTCGGAAGAGTACAGCCAAGTTGCACATGATTATACTTTTGACTGTGTGTTAAGAGATCTGGCTTAAGCGAGATTACAGCACTGTTATAAAATGTGATAGTGTTCTAGAATAGTCTCAACTCACGTGTTTTATTTAAATATAGTTGATGTTTCCCTGTTATGGGGAAATAGGCGCAGTTCTATTCAATATTTACTGAATTTTAATGGGTGTACGGTGCAACGTGTTTCCTTTTGACTTAGGGACACTGAAGAGTACATCCAAGTTGCACATGATTATAGTGTTGATTGTGTGTTCAAATTAACTTAAATGAAATTACAGCACTGTTATAAAATGTGATAGTGTTCTAGAATAGTCTCAACTCACGTGTTTTATTAAAATATAGTTGATGTTTCCCTGTTATGGGGAGATTGCCGCAGTTCTATTCAATATTTACTGTATTTTAATGGGTGTACTGCACAACGTGTTTCCTTTTTACTTAGGGACACTGAAGAGTACATCCAAGTTGCATATGATTATAGTGTTGATTGTGTGTTCAAATTTAACCCTAATGAAATTACAGCACTGTTTCGTTTATAATTTCGGAATCGCAATTGTGTTCATTAAAATGAGCCTTTACGAAACCGAAAAATTAAAAGTGCCCTTTAAAAGGGGCCTGTTTCGTTTATAATTTCGAAAACGCAATTGTGTTCATTAATTTGAGCCTTTGTGAAATCGGAAAAAAAAGCAAAAGTGCCCTTTAAAAGGGGCCTGTTTCGTTTATAGTTTCGAAATCGCAATTGTGTTCATTAATTTGAGCCTTTGTGAAATCGAAAAAAATCAAAAGTGCCCTTTAAAAGGGGCCTGTTTCATTTATAGTTTCGAAATCGCAATTGTGTTCATTAATTTGAGCCTTTGTGAAATCGAAAAAAATCAAAAGTGCCCTTTAAAAGGGGCCTGTTTCGTTTATAGTTTCGAAATCGCAATTGTGTTCATTAATTTGAGCCTTTGTGAAATCGAAAAAAATCAAAAGTGCCCTTTAAAAGGGGCCTGTTTCATTTATAGTTTCGAAATCGCAATTGTGTTCATTAATTTGAGCCTTTGTGAAATCGAAAAAAATCAAAAGTGCCCTTTAAAAGGGGCCTGTTTCGTTTATAGTTTCGAAATCGCAATTGTGTTCATTAATTTGAGCCTTTGTGAAATTAAAAAAAATCAAAAGTGCCCTTTAAAAGGGGCCTGTTTCGTTTATAGTTTCGAAATCGCAATTGTGTTCTTTAATTTGAGGCTTTGTGAAATCGAAAATTTTAAAGTGCCCTTTAAAAGGGGCCTGTTTCGTTTATAATTTCAGAATCGCAATTGTGTTCATTAATTTGAGGCTTTGTGAAACCGATAAGAAACCTTTAGAAAGAGCCTGTATTGTAACATCATGAATGTAAAATGCGCCTCTGTGTGATACTGCTAATCGATGGAGACATCAGCCGGTTGTTTGCCGGTTATCGCAAAGTGCTCGTTGACCCATTTGATATTCTTAAGATGCCTCTGCACGTTTAAATCCGGTTATTGCAGCGTGCTCCAGGAGCCGTCTGCCGTTTATTAATGCCTTTTATCGCAATGGGCTCATCGAGCCATCTGCTGTTATGTTCCCAGTAATTTGACTGCGCTCATTGGGATGAGCTGCCTCCTGGCCATACTCCCGTTCGCTGCGTTCTAGTGAGGCTCCGGTCCTCCGGCATGTGGAACGTGCGCCTGTTCTGGACGACGAGCTAGACGAATGCGTGCATGCAACAAGTTTCATGCAGATATTGACATGAATGCGTCGGTGTCTACAGGCGGTGTATATAGGTGTATGCTGATCTCCACCATAAGACTGAGGCGGTTGTATAACCGTGGTCTAAACGGTAATGTTTGTTTTCTATCAACTAACTGTCGGTGAATCACGACAATGCCAAATATCCTTGAAACCCTTGAGAATGATGCTAAATGACAGTATTGCAGTTTATATGAATGAACGCTGCATTAAGCCCTGCATGAATCGGTATGTAATTAAAAATATAGATTTGTTTAGCCGTCCTTATGTGCTATGTCAATGATCTAAACGTGAGTAAGTAATGTTACCGTGATGTGGCTTTCTCGTGTATTGCACTCGAGAGTGAATTGTACGCTTTACTGCGTTGTTGTACTGTCTATAAGTCAACTGTAAATGGTTTCCAAGTCTTTACCATTAACCAAAATACGTGATTCATAATGTCTATGTTTGGCTGTTGTATAATAGCATACCAATGATTGTTGAAGATGAGATTTGATTGTATGAGGACTCAACAATTTTATTAGTATTAACTGGGTCTCAAGAAAACAATGGTATCTATCAAATACTGTACAATCCATTTTCAGTATATTTTAATGGCGCTAATATGTAAATATTTGCTACTTTCGTCGAGATGGCGTTGTACAAAAATAAAGTCTTATCTATTCGCCACTAGATGTCACACACATCACACATCATTACTATACTACTAATTATAACTACGGTGATAAAATTTAAAGTGACTATCTTAGTAAATCATTACTTGTTACATTTGTCATATCAAGGATGATCCAACTCTTATATTGGTGATTGCAATTCTACATTTAATTGGACTAAATATGGATCTTGGTCTATAATGGCGTAAAATAACGTCAGCGGTATTCAACAAAGTGTACCCAAAAGAATCAAGGGTTGTATGTGAATCATGCACATCTACAATAGGCTTTTCTGATTCACAGAATACCTAACAGGTGGGGCTACCGCCACCTGGGATTGGTTCAGCCTGTGGGGACTGCGTAACCTGCTGCAGACTGCAGCGGAGCATTGGAGAGTATGACCTTCGGGACGAAGCTCAAGGTCAGAATGGCCGAGATGAAAGACCGACAATATACTACGCGTGTCCCCTCCCTAAGGCGCATCAGGACATCCCTACCGCGTCCTCGGGGCTGTCATTATCATCAAGATGGCGCGTCGTCGCGCGTACAATTACTTCCCGTGTTATTTATTCAAAGTTGATTGTAATACTTGGCGTACGTGATTAAAACATGTATTTAAGTGGTGTCTGGTGTTTTTATCCCTTTCAATAGGTACACGCGCGTTCAAAAGTGCATGGGCATTTTACGAATGAATTCATTCATAAACTGCCGATGTAATTTAGAACGCATTAGTAGATAGACATATAGTAGGTATTTGCGATCGATTATTGCTTTTTAAATCTGAGATTGTGAAAATCGATCTGAAAGGTTAAATTAGGTTTTGAGTTTGGGTGAGTGAAACGAGTGTTTTCGCTGTTTGGCTCTTTTCCTTTGACAGAATTTCGTTTGACGCATCGTTTTCGAGATGTACTCGAAAAACAAAAACATGGGATCTTCTTTATCCACCCCTCCTCAGGCTTAGGTCCGAGGGGCAAGGACTGTTAGTATGTTTGTCTCCTAAATGTTCCTAACAACATCCCACAGTTAAGCAATCTGCTTTCCACCATTCCACCTAGACCCCCTTTTTGAGCGCACATTGAACAGACTACTAGGAATATTATAAACTAACCTAACATATAGGTTTGTATACAATCTCCGCTAGTTTATAAACTAACGGTACTCACAATTCTACGGTGCCATACATATATAGTCACGACACCATTGTATTTTAATACAATATTTTAAAACCATATTTGTACACAGTTTTATTAATAATCGTGTGGGCACTGAGGGCATACTGGGTCGACTGGTCCTTGCCTTTCAGTGGGTGGACGTGGGCAGACTTGATTGATCGTTGTAATCGTGAGGTAAACAGTTATTGTTAACGTAAACCAGCTTGTGTAAATAATAAATGAGACAATAACTTAGGCCTTATGCTCTAGTATAGAACAGAATGTCAAATAGATCGACAAACATGTATGAAACACTAGATTTTTCTACGAAGCAAGGGCTCCCGGGTTCTAATCCTGGTCAGTGCATTTTTATTTGTGTATTTATCACGATTTATTTGTTCCTGAGTTATACATGTTTTTATATGTATTTAAGTATTTATATTTATCAATCTATTATGTACTCGTAGGTATAATACCGTCGTTTAGTATCAAAAACAGAAGCTTTATTAAGCTTACTGTGGGAGTAGGTCGATATGAGTATTATTTTTTTTGTTTTTTTTTGTCACCTGTTTCAACCTTAAATTTGTGTACACCAGAACGAGAGTTGCATATTCTGCTGCAACATTATAATTTGTAATCATACATCTAATACACAGCTTTTCAGGGAAGGAAACTCGTGGAGACTCGTGGCCTCGGACGAGACTCGAACTCGCGACTTTAGGATACGCGCCCATCGCTTTGCCATCTGAGCTATCGAGACACGCCCGGTGGTCCCGAATTTCTCCACCATATTAGCTTAGCTTAGTAAGCTAGCCTAGCTGCGCTTAGCAAACATCTACCGTAAGAAGATAGTACTTCCTAATCGGCACTTTCCTAGTCTCGCCCGAGGCCCTCCTCCTCGTTTCTTTTTATAAAATTTGGTATCAGCCGAGAGGATTCGGCTTTAAAAAAACTCATATGTTGCTGTCCATATTACAGTTTTATTTGGTGATATATCTGTTTATGAGAAGCTATGTAATAATCTTAAGTAAGTTTATTGATGATTCATTTTTGGTGACAAACCAAATCGTTATAAATACAGAAAGTACATTTATTTGGCGATCGATTATACCCATCATATATTAAACACACCTTGATGATGTAATCAATGATTTAGTATAACAATATTGATTTAGAGAGCTTGATTTGATACCAACTTGTAAACATTATTATTGTGCCTATATTAGTATTAGTCAACAATGACTACGATTGCGAGACATCATAACATTAGTCACCAGTAGCCTACCAATATCGCAAGTAAACTATCATCAGCAAATTTGGCTTAATACACTAAGAGTTAGGTCTGGAAAATGCTGAACGATTTAGGATTACTATACTATCTGTATCTGGCAACTGTTTATCGGAGGAGATCAGAATAACAAGCCAACAAAACTTTTGAAATGGGGTAGTCTATTTATTAAAGGTAAATAAACGTCGAATGGTATTCGTTTTCCCTCAACCACAAAGCCAGGAAATGTTATAACGAAATTAAATAATTCACTTTAATACCTACTACACCACCCAGAACTCTAACTCGCATCCTTCACGTGGCCTGTATTTACTAACCTCCACCGATAAACAGCTGCCAATCTATCTAGTAATAGTTTAGCAAACTAATAGTATAGTTTTTCGAAAGGTTTTTTAGCAGGTCAAGTCACACTAAGTACACAGGTTTCGTTGCTCTCTAAATTGTTAGCCATATTCCGGAACTAGCTCTTCGTCCACTAGAAAGTTGACCTTCCGCTGACCTTGCATGCCTGACGCACACTTATTAACCCGAGACTTATTCGTTAAGGTTTTTGCGGGGTTTTCTTTTGGCGGAAACACGTTGCGTTTACTTTGGGTACGTGCGGGACTTCATTGGTAATTCATTGGCAGTGGATTGAGCTATGGTTGGCAAAATGTTTTGTTTACTTATTCCTTTTTTCTGTGCGTGTTCTCAGCTCAGCTGTGTTTATTGTCAGAGTGCCGAAGGAAGGATATATTTCTCAAGTTGTATTTTTACTATGAAAATAATTATTGAAAGCCGCGAAAATACATGGGGAACTCAAAGCAGTTGAAAAGTCACTCGCGTCGAGTGTGAAGGCAAAGTCCACGTCTATCGCCAAAACCACTTGTCTCGGCTGTGCGGTGTGTTATTTATAGGGTCACTTTGTTGTCTGTCCGTCCGTCCGTCCGTCCGTCCGTCTGTGTCTCTGTCAAGACCCTTTATCTCGGGAATGCGTAGCAAGTTCAAATTAATACAACATATACAAGTCTGCGGTCTCCTGACGCTGTGAAAAAGATACGGCCGTTGTGTTGCATTTCCCATACCAAATAATATTAAATATTTGCAATGGGAATCAAAATGCAGAGGGTACTTTCTGCTGACCTACAACCACGAAATTTGGAAAAAATAAGAGGACAAGTACAGGAACTACAGGAGAAAATCTGAAAACTGTATAATTGCCGCACACTGAGAGTTCCGTGCAACTAATATTATTAACTATGGGGTGAGCATCCTTTGTGCGGAGCCCTCGGTGGGCGAGTCCGACTCGCATTTGGCCGGGGTTTTTTACTAACATCGACTCTTATCAGAGATACTCTTTTGTTTATTAATTGGACCCAACGCCAACGCTTCAACACCAATACTATGCAAAACGATTGCAGGATTGTCTTTCTTTTGTTGTATCCGAGCGTTAATTGGATTGAATATCGTCTACTATAGCAGGAATGATGAAGCTAGACTACCTAGAGCTGTATTAGACTTTTTTTAAATAACGATATCACCACTGTAGTGAAATTATGAAATTAATGGCAGAACACTATTATTTGGGGTAAGAATGGTAACATGAAATTATTTAGATGGGAGTGTCTTAAAGAAGTCGCTGGTAGAATTACGGGAGTTTTTTTAAGGTATTTATCCCGCTATAAAATTATTTCTTGTTACCCTAACGAACACTACCATCTAGGTTTGGATATTTGCAACTACAGTATAAATAATAAGTAATGTTACTGAAGTCATTTTAAAGATTTTTCAGTTAAAATCGACCAAGGTTAAGTTTCTTAAATATTGCTTTTGTTATACACCAACCTGCCTCGGGGTACCGATTTAAGGGAAACTGGGGCATCAACTGTAATAAATAAAGGTAAGGACAATAGCTTTCTTATTAGTTAGATTTTAGGGTTCCGTACTTATAAAACCAAATAAGAACCCTTATAATATCGATACGGTGTCCGTCTGTCTATTTGTCCAGATCTTTTTTTTAAGGAATGTGTATTTTAAGTTGATATTAGGGCATTTAAAAAAAAGTGCATCATTTTAACAAAAATGGGTCCTCAATTTTCCATACAAAAATTTTTTGTCAGTTTTGTACCGGCCCATACGAAATGTATGAAAGAATGCGTTACAAAGCTGACCAAAAAAAACGGGACACTATTTTTCTTTTTTTAAATCAATAGTACTCATGATTCTGGTTATAAAAAACCCAAAACTTCCTATATTTTCAAAAAAATTAAAATGGTACCCTATCTTTGAAAATGCCCATTAATACCAAATATTGAGGTTTGCGGACCCATGGAGCAGTGAAAAAAACAAACCTCTACAGTCAAAATATATGATCGTTTATGACTCAAATTTCAGGGGCGTGAAGGTAGCCCGATGACTTAGACTCATGAAACGTGCCAATGGTAAGAAGAAATTTTACCTTCCCATTGGCAGTCGCCTAAATAGCTTATTTTGAATGTTAATCCAGGTCCCTTATTACCTATCTATGTATGTTTAGAACTATGTAGGTACAAGGTTCAATAAAAATCATATTATTATTAATAAGTCGCTCTGAGATTCAGCCTAAAGTCCTAAACACAAAGTAATACGGCTTAATGTCGAAAAGGACAATTTTCAAACGCTGGCAGATGCTCATTTCCTCCTATCTTGGATGAGTCAGGGAGCAACGACACCGGGACGGTCAGATGGGCCCAACGTCCCTGATTGCCATTTGTTCAGATAAATTACGTTCGCATGTGTATTTATAATCGAACAAAACAGGTATGCAGTTTAGAAAAAAAAAACCAAGAGACGCATAAACTTGCCGAAATTATGGCACGTTAAATTTCACAACGGACTTTGTCATACTCACACAACTTTATCTTGTTTGAAGTGTAAATCTATTCGGAAGTTGTTCTTATTTAATTCAGTCTGATTTGTTACCAAGCTAGTTTTATTTAGACAAATAATAATAATAAATAATTAAATATTACAGGACATTCTTACACAAATTGCCTAAGTCCTGCAGTAAGCTCAAGAAGGCTTGTGTTACAGGTAGTCAGGTAACGATACATATATAATATACAAATACATAGAAAAACATCCATGAAGAACGTCAGCTCAGTAAAACAATCCAATATGTAGAACAACTTGTATTTCTTGGAAACTTGAATACAATTGTACGACGAGCACAAATCAATCACTAAAGATGGTAATTTTCACACAATTCTTATTATTCGCACGAGCTCATGCCATCACTCGATCTGTCATCCTTTTCGGCCCAAAGCGTTCGCCGCCATTCCACCGGAAACCTCGATTCAAGATGGCGTGACCAATCGGGAGATAGCACGAACCGATTATATTTATTTCCGTTAATCAGTAACAGTATATATTTTGATAAACTGTCTTAGGATTGTTTATCAAAATATTTAGAAATTTAAAGTACACATTTTAATGATTTATAGAAATACCAAAATGCTTAATATGAAAAGCTAACAGTCGGCCTTTCCTGACTGTTTATCGTCTCGATAAAACGTCAGTAACAAGTATACATTATATATATAAAAATTAAAACAAAATCGACTACATCTTAATACTTATTAACCAAATTTGATAAATAAAATCAGGATTTCTCATTCTTGAATTAGAATATCTTATAATTACTATTATATTGTAACTACTCTAGTTATCAACACAATGTAATTAATCCTTCACATTAATTCGTCTAAATATTTCACATTTTGTTTCTTTCTGTAAATTACAGCACTGTAGCCCCCGACGTGTCTACAATACTGCTTCATAACTTACATAATTAAATGTAACTACAGCACTGAAGGTTGTCGTGTTTTCAGTGCTGTCTCACTACATTATTGGAGCCCCCGACACGTCTCCAATATTGTCTCAAAGTTCAATTTATTCAAAATACTGGAGCCTCCGACATGCCCCGAGTACTGTCTATAATCTTGTAATTTAAATTAGTAACACAAAGTTAGCTATATTTTTATTAATTCAGTTTTCTAATGGTAAAAATTACTTAAATATTCTACTAATTATTAATTACTTTCAACAAATATATAACAATCTTTACATATATTTTTTTTTTTCATATCCATCTAACATTACCGACCAAAAGTTACGACTCATCACTTTCACTGCTAGAATCAATATCATTGCTTCTATCAAATACCATCCAACGATGGATTTTGTCAACTGAGAAAATCCCGCTGAACGGTCTATTACCTTTTCGGGAAAGCGGGGTGTCCTCTACAACGTACCTATCATTGTCGAGTACCTTAATAACACGGTAAGGTCCCCGAAGTTTAGGTACCAGCTTTCTACTTTGTCCACTAGATGGTACGTCCCTTTCTAACCTGACTAAATCACCAACTTGAAACGTGACCTGTTTTCTACCCTTATCAAATGCTGCTTTTTGTTTTTCTTGATTTAACCGTACGTGCTCAGAAATTTCACTGCGAATATTTGTTAGTGACTCATTTTGTGAATTTTGTTCATTACCATTGTGAGTTGTTGTTTCATCACTATCAATGTGTGATTGTAACACTGAATCAGACATTCCATTAAGTTGAAATCCAAAAAGAGCCTGTGAGGGAGTTTTACCTGTCCCCTTATTAAGTGTGTTGTTTAACCCCCATTGAATTTCGTCGACATGTTCATCCCATAACCTTTCTGATTTACCGTGAGTGGCGGCAGTGAGAGAGGATAAAACCGTTCGGTTGTACCTCTCTACCTGTCCATTTGCACGTGGTGTCGCGGTTGCGTTGAGGACGTGTTTTACTCCTCGAGAATGTAAGTATTCTTCAAAACTTTTAGAAGTGAACGATGTTCCCCGATCAGATATTAGCCGTTTTGGTACGTCAAAAGTATGAAAGTAATGTTTAATAGCTCTAATCGCATGAACAGCCTTCGTGCTTTTTACTGGTATTAACATTATATATTTTGTAAACGCATCTATTATCAACAGTAAGTATGCATTCTTCCTTTTGCTGCGTACAAAAGGGCCCAAGTGGTCGATGTGAATTGTATGAAAAGGCCGGTCCACCTTTTGAATTGAATGTAATTCACCAGCCTTTTTTCCAGAAGGAACTTTCGCATGTGCGCACTCTAAGCATGAATCAACATATTTTTTGATAAATCGTCTCATTTTAGCGAACCAATAATTACTTTTAATTTTCTCATAGGTCTTGTCGAAACCAAAATGGCCAATATCATCATGACTAGCTTTAAGCACCTGCCATCTAACGCCTTTTGGTACAACCCAGCGATCGCCGTCCTCAGTTTTCCTAAACAACAACCCCCTTTTGACCAAGTAGTTCTTCTTAATATCTATAATGTTATTGCTTTCCGGGTCATTCAGTATGTTAACGATCCTCTGAAGCTCGGAATCGCTGCTCTGTACCGTGGTAATCCAATCGGAGTCAATCTTCCGAATATTGAGAACAGGAACAGATTCTAATTCTGGAGGATTCCGACTCAACGCGTCAACGTGAGACATAGTTACGCCCGGCTTGTATACAATATTAAAATCATACTCTTGAAGTATACTCCACCAGCGTGCCACTCTTGGTAACATGTCTTTCTTGTCAAACGTTGCTCGAAGTGAGTTACAATCAGTAACTATTGTGAAAGAAATGCCTATCAAATATACTCGAAAACGCTGTACTGAACATATCACAGCAAGGGTTTCTAAGTCATAAGAGGTGAATTTTGCTTCTTCTGGCGAAGTTTGCCTACTAAAATAAGCAACAGCAGTGAATGGAGAGTCCTTATCCCTTCTTTGAAGAAGTATGCCCGCTATCCCATGTTTCGAGGCATCCGTATGAACCTGCGTTTCATATGTAGGATCGTAAAAGGACAGTATCGGTCGTTTAATTAGTTCCTTTTTCAAACTAACAAATGCATTTTCTTCAGCTTCTCCCCACGACCAACGGGCATCCTTCTTCAGCAGTTGGGTTAGCGGTTTTGCAATCGTTGAAAATCCCTTGACAAACCGGCGAAAGAAACTCGCTAATCCAACAAATTGTCTAACCCTGTGTTGGTCAGTAGGCCTTGGAAATTTTTCTACAGCTTCTATTTTACTCGCACCAGGTCTAATTCCGGCCTCACTAATTTCAAACCCTAGATAGTTAATCTTCCGCATCAAAAAGTAACATTTTTTTAGGTTTAATGTCAATCCAGCAGAGCGAAACAGCTTTAATACATCTCTTAACTTTGCAAGCCCTTCATCAACAGTCTTCGAGGGAACATTTACATCATCCATGTAAGCAAGCGCATCTTTGAATCTAGCATTACCTAGTATGTTGTTAATTGACCTCTGAAAAGTTGACGGTGCATTCACTAAGCCAAAAGGCATTCTAGTAAATTCATAATGCCCGTCCGGCGTAATGAAAGCCGTCAGCCGTTTGGAGGATTCAGCCATGGGAATCTGATAGTAACCAGAAACTAAATCTAAACTTGTATAAAATGTATGTCCGGAAAGGTTATCTAATTGATCATCTATCCTCGGAAGAGGGTAGTGTTCTTTAATGGTGCGCTTGTTAAGTGTTCTAAAATCTACGCAAAGTCTGTAATCACCCGTTTTCTTTTTTACTAACAGAATAGGTGACGCGTAATCCGATGAAGACTGTTGTACGATACCTGACTCTTCTAATTCCTGAACTATATTTCTAACTACTTCCCGCTCAGCGTGAGGTAACCGGTAGGGCCTATACACCACAGGTGTAGGATCGTTTAGTTTAATACTCATTTCTGTGTTGGATACACACCCCAACTCTTTGATTGAGAACGCGAAGCAATCTCTGTACTCATTAAGCAAATTAATCAACTTAAGTCGGTCTTCATGCTCTATATCTTTATCCACATTCAACATCGTTTCATCAATCAAAGAATTGGCGTCCGGATTTTTATTAATACTCTCAATTCTATTGATATAGAATTCTGCAGGCTTAGACACTTCCTTTAAGGGTATAGCACGGGCTATTAAGGCATCTTTATCTAAACGAAAGCCCTCTGCCACAAAACCTTTAACTACAACTTGACCACAACCATTAACCATGTTAATTACACTCTGCAGAAGCTCGTATTCTTTTTCTGGTTGTGAACACATACTTGGCTCAATAAACAGATCGCCATTATATGCCGACTTTGAACGAACGTCTACAACAGTATAACCCTTCACATCTAGTGATTCGTGGACATATAATGATATATTTTCTTTAATTTGTATTGGTTGAGTTGATATTTTTAGTATTTTGCTGGTTTTATAGACTAAGACGTGTTCCTGTTCAGTGAACGTATGCCCTACCAACAGGGGAACCTTAAGGAGATGATCAGGAACAACCAGAACTTCTAAATTTGCTTGAGCTGAATCTATTTCAAGCGATACATTCAGCTTCCCTATACAATCTACTAAACCATCTCCGAACCCCTTGATTGACGGCAAATCTGTCAAAATCCAATCATCTGATAATCTACGAGCGTCAGATTCTCGTAACACAGTACATTCGCTGCCAAAATCCACGAAACATTCAAAATCCCTACCATTCAGTTTTGCAGGTTTATAATATTTCATATCATTATCATGTTTTAGTGATATTCGTAAAACGGTCTTTTTTTCAGTATTTTCTTTTTTAACGGGACAATCGTTGGCAAAATGCCCTACTCTATGACACGAGTCGCATCTTTTGATCGGGAGCTTACATTTAAAATATGGGTGACCTTCCTCGCCACAGTTATAACATTTTGTTTTACTTTTGGTTTCACTGATAGTTGGTACCGATTTATAAAACTTGGAACGTTTATGGTCTGAAACGTTGGTCTGTAAAGTGGCGCTGTTCCTTTCTTTTGGGTTTGTAATTTTAACGTTTCTCAAGTATACTAATAATTTATCGGGTTCCGTGAATTGAGCAGCCTCTGCGCTTGTCCGTACGGATCTATCTTCTATACCAAACAAGAGACAATCTATCGCATTCTTACCAGATATATTACAGCGATTTAATAAAATCATTTTTTGGTAAAAATACTCTTCTAATGATTCGCCAAACCGCGCTTTACAGGCCAACATTTCAGTCAACAACCGTCCATAATTTTCATCACTAGGGAAAGCTGTTTTCAACTTTTCCTGCCACTCAGACCATGAAAATAAAAGGCTTGGTAACCCTTGATACCATTGCTGCGCGAGGCCAACCAGTTTCGGCAAAGCGTAATGAATTGTTTGCCGCTCTGTCCAGCCATAAATCTGCGCACACTCGTTTACTTTTAACAACCATGTACTAATAGTCTGTGTCCGTTTGGCTGGGTCATATTCTGGAATAACGTTCATAGTTGTGAATCGTTCTTGGGTACCACCTGTTTTCATAGCCTGAATGAATTCTTTAAATTGTACAGCAAAATCAGTAAACTCTTTATTACTATCGGAGGAGTTACGTGGTTCTGGTGGTGCAGGCTCTGGAATTTCCGATATCGACTGAACGGGTCTAGGTGGTGTCAATACATAGCGTCCACCTGTACGCGATCTAACTCGCTTTCGCTCACGGTGAGATGAACTAATTGACCTTCGTCGACTAGACCTTGAACGTCTCACCTTCCTGCTCCTTCTATGTCGACTACGGCTGCTGCGATGTCCTGACCACCGGCTTCGTTGGCGTTCTGGAGAGCTGCGGTCATCTTCGTCGTATGACCTGTCTCTCTTTCTCTTGCGAGAAGGTCCTGGGCTTCCTTCGTGCCCACTTGGCATAATTGTAACTGCAAAGTTTAACCAAAAAGTAAACGTTCTTAATACGAGTACACCATTAGTTAGTTGGCAGTTTATTGTAACTTGTAACTATGTCAATTCTTGTAAACTTGTTACAAACTATTGTATCTCTAAACTTCCGTAAGTTTGTTAAGTTTTGTAAAAATGCAAATAATTTGTTGTGGACTATCGTAAACAACTGTAAATAGCTGAAAATATCTATTTAATGTATTTCTAAACTTTTGTAAGTTTGTAAAGTTTTGTAAAATAGTTAATAATTTGTTGTTAACTATTGTAAATCACTTAAAGTAACTGAAACTATCACTATAAGGTATATCTGAACTTTTGTAAGTTTGTAAAGTTTTGTAAAATTGCTAATAATTTATTGCTGACTAATGTAAACAATTGTAAATAGCTAAAATATCTATTTAAAGTATTTCTAAACTTTTGTAAGTTTGTAAAGTTTTGTAAAATAGTAAATAATTTGTTGTTAACAATTGTAAATCACTTAAAGTAATTGAAACTATCACTATAAGGTATTTCTGAACTTTTGTAAGTTTGTAAAGTTTTGTAAAATTGCCAATAATTTATTGCTGACTAATGTAAACAACTGTAAATAGCTGAAAATATCTATTTAAAGTATTTCTAAAATTTTGTAAGTTTGTAAAGTTTTGTAAAATAGTTAATAATTTGTTGTTAACTATTGTAAATCACTTAAAGTAATTGAAACTATCACTATAAGGTATTTCTGAACTTTTTTTAAGTTTTGTAAAATTGCTAAAAATTTATTGCTGACTAATGTAAACAACTGTAAAGCTTAAAATATCGATTCAATGTATTTCTTATCTTTCGTAAGTTTTAAAGTTTTGTAAAATTGCTAATACTCTGTTGTTGACTATTATAAACAACTTAAAGTAATTGAAACTATCAGTATAAGGTATTTCTGAACTTCCATAAGTTTGGAAAGTATGAAATAAATCAATGTAAACAGCGCGGCAATCACGAATTACTGATTTTAGTGTATTTGTGACATATATTTTTGTAACGTATTTATCATTAAATGGTTGTAATGTCCCTAATGTTAAATCCTACGACTAATAAAAAAAATCAAGCTATTTATTACTTCAAAAGATTTGTAGGTTAGAAAAAGTTGTATGTCACCACTGCTCTTGAAACCAAGTTTTAGAAACAAAAGCATACTACTATTTATTCAACTAGGGACAACTTATTAAGTCGAAGAAGAATATATTTATGTGGGTGAACATTGTACTAGTATAGTGTTCACAAGGAACAAGTACGAAAATAATAACAATAAAGATCGGTATTTTGCACCCTTACATTTCACATCAGACAACCTAACTATCCCAAAATCCAAACGATTTTCTAAATATATATGTAAATAAATGGACCAAAACAAAGTGATAGTAATAATTACGTACCTTAAAGGGCGTAAGTATTTTCACCAAGGTTTTTTTTTACTTTAACCTCGGCTAATCCCGCCTTCTGAACTGAAGAACGTCAGCTCAGTAAAACAATCCAATATGTAGAACAACTTGTATTTCTTGGAAACTTGAATACAATTGTACGACGAGCACAAATCAATCACTAAAGATGGTAATTTTCACACAATTCTTATTATTCGCACGAGCTCATGCCATCACTCGATCTGTCATCCTTTTCGGCCCAAAGCGTTCGCCGCCATTCCACCGGAAACCTCGATTCAAGATGGCGTGACCAATCGGGAGATAGCACGAACCGATTATATTTATTTCCGTTAATCAGTAACAGTATATATTTTGATAAACTGTCTTAGGATTGTTTATCAAAATATTTAGAAATTTAAAGTACACATTTTAATGATTTATAGAAATACCAAAATGCTTAATATGAAAAGCTAACATCCATGACTCAGGAACAAATATCTGTGTTCATCCATCACACAAATAAATGCCCTTACCGGGATTCGAACCCAGGACCATCGACATAACAGGCAGGGTCACTACCAACTACGCCAACCGGTCGTCAACAAATGATCTATTTATACTGACAGTAATTTATTGCTTACGAGTAGAGTAGGTACCTACATCAGGCCAACCCAACATCACAATTGAACTTCAATCATTCGCTAATTAACGGTGACTCCAGAGACCGTAGCGAATTAGCAACAGTTTTGAAAGGACCAAAAATATCTGAAAAAGTTTTGGAAGTCATAAAACAGTGTTCAATGTGAATATGATTAGTATTAACATACAAAAATACCGTGATTTTTTAAATACAGTGCTTATGTTATGTCACGTCAACGTGCAATCTATTTTGATTGATGAAATGATATGCACCGTTTAATCGGCATGCCTGATTTGACCCGTTTCTGACATAATTGAAGTGCTTTAATTATCGAAATGAGCTGCATATACTATCTCGATGACATTATAAACGGTTTGATTGGTATGAACATATTAATAGAGTGAAAATAACCAAAAACCAAGCTCAGACTTTTTCCTCCCTTTTATACCTATTTGTGTGAATAAATTCAGAGTGATAACTTTTTTATATTATAAGATTACACATACGAACAAATAAATAACAGCCTGTTAACATAAATCTTGATCCAGACTGATAAACGTATCTACAAGAATGTCATCAATCAGTTCCACGTTATTTACTGCAGATTTTAGGTAAATATACTGAGATGCTGGCGTAAGAACAAATTAAGACTATATAACATAGAAGGTTAAGGAGTTGGCAGAGGACCGGATGAGTTGGAGATTGCTCCACCGACAAGAGAACAGCTCTTAAGTTTGAAGAAGAAGAAGAACATAGAGACGCTTACCTATGTACTTACTTGGGTTTTATAGAATTATTTTATTATACAGTCGTGGCCAGATAATTATGGACAAAAAAGCCATACAAATGCCTACAAATAGGACTTCAAGTTTATTATTAACAAATGTATGAATATGTTCCTAACTAAGTAGAAGTGTTTATTTCACCATCCATTCGAGTACCTTATTTAAATTTAAGCATGGATAAATTGAGTAGGTACGTATTTAAAAATTGGTCCATTTCTTTTTAAATTATCATAAAAAATTTAAAGTCCTTTTTGCATGGGATATTGTATGGGATTTTTTTACTGTTTAAGTATTATCTACATTCTTAAAGTTCACGATACAGCACTACTGTTGATACTTACAACTTTGTTTGTTAGTTATTTTATTAATAACTGCGGTTACTCAGATAATGACTATTTTTCCGTTCGAAAGATAGCTCCTACGATGGGCTTACCATGAGTTTTACTTAGCCACGAGTCGATGAGGACTGCGCGATCCCAAAGTATTTCCATCTGGCTCACACCAGTCAACAGTGAGCAAGACGTAAATACTTTCGAACTGTCATTCTATAGCAACTCATGGTACCGATAGAGGTCTCGTTGGATTTCAGTTAAAATTTCTGAAATGTGAGGCTAATTTTGATTTCTATGTTTTCTTAATTATTTTTTCTTACCATTTAGTTTCGAAAACTATAATTTGTCCCACTAAAAACAAGTTTTTTTCTTACAGAATATTAAAGCACCTTTTCAGTCAGGGCATTCACGTAAGGTATAATTATGCAAGGGTATTCTGATGTATATATAGGTATATAAATTTGTGACGGCAATATAAGCAAACAACTACTCGATACGTAGAAACAATGTGTACAAATACACATCGTAAAATGCGTAAAGCGAATACGTACCTATTCAAGGTGGGTTTTCAATAGATTACAATACAAGTAAGTTTCGCGCGAGCAAATCCTAACAAAGATATATGTAAATAACAATAAATAAGCCTGTAAATAAAGAAAATCAGCTCGTTTACAGTCCATCCCACATAAAATATAAGTAGTAAAGTGAGAACTTTAGTGTAAGTCATAAGAATATTTAGGGCATGTAATTTAATTTAATTTTATTGATATTCAGGATAACAACAGCCGTAGATATAAACGAAGACATAGTAATGCTTACATAAAACAAGGCCAATAACAGTCATCCATTAGAATAATTAACTTAATGATTATAACAAAAAATTACGTAAATGTTAGTATGTTCAATACTTACAAATGCTCGTTATAATACATGTGTTACATATTGACGTTAAAAGAGAAAAAAAAAAGTTAAATTTATACAAAGTACAAAATCAAGACAATTAATCCAATACCCAACATGTTTAGCACCAATAAAAACCTTGCGAGATTACACAACCTACTCGTAGTACCCGGAAATACTTTTCATTTTAATGAACGCAACTGACCTATCGTTACCGTTCTCCTTTAATAAAATGAAAAAAAAAATGAGACGAAAATTAAGCTTAAACTTAACTTTACTTTACTTTAACCACCTTTGAAAGTTATATTTTTCCTGTCAACAAGATTTACTTATTGTAACTTTTATCGAGTACATATTTTATTTTATTTTAGTTAGTTATTTAAATTATTTACTTATTATATGGCATTGTAATTAGAACCGTGAGGTCTTCAGAAAAGCATCACGGTTGCCAATTAGTTATTTATTATATGCCTAATTCAATCTGTTCAAAACGGAGTACACATCCTTTTTAAATTTATTTTTAGATCCTACAAATGGATCAGTTGAAAAAAAGTCTGTGTTGTACGAATGAGGAATTCGTGACAACACAGCATTAGAGCCATAGTTAGTGGAGTGAAATGGAACGTGGAACAAAGTTGTGTGTCGAGTTCGACGTTTTGGAACTCGGAACGATAGGCCGGATAATAGTTCAGGGCAGTCTAAACGATTTCTAATAATATCGAAAAGTAAACTCATATCAGCCAATTTGCGCCTATCATCAAGTGAAATGAGATTATATTCACAACAGTTATCCTTATATTCAAGAGATGGTTTCTTGAACTTATAGTTCAAATATCTTAAAAACTTTTTTTGGACTTTTTCAATGCGATCCTTATGAACCGCATAACAGACTGACCATATCGGTGACGCATATTCAAGAATACATCTTACATATGCATAATATATAACTTTCAGACTTAACAAGCTTTGAAAGGGTTTACAGGTCCTCATGACAAAACCTAGACTGCGATAAGATCTGTTCACAATGGAATCAACGTGATTTCTCATCGTCATTTTGGAATCTAGCAACACACCTAAATCACGAACAACATCTACTCTATTCAACTTAACGCCATTTAAGTTATATGAAAAGTTTAATGGCTCTGGGCTACGGGTAAAACTTATACACTGACACTTAGTTATACTAATTGATATTAAATTTCGTGAGTAATATTCGGTTAGATTATCAAGATCGCTCTGCAAGAGCTCGCAATCGGTTACAGACTTAACACGCATAAATACTTTCTTATCATCTGCGTATAATAAATGGTGCGCCGCCGAAAAACAGGTGTCGATATCGTATATGTAAGCATTATAGAAGAGCGGGCCCAGGTGTGAGCCCTGGGGTACGCCAGAGGGGATTCCGATATAGTTAGACCTGAAACCTCCAAGAACCACGGCCTGGGAACGATTGGTAAGGTATGATTTGACCCATCTGAGTAAATCTCCATGTATCCCAAGGGCTTCAAGCTTCATGAGAAGTATGGCATGGTTGACTCTATCGAACGCCTTTTCGAAGTCCGTATATATTACGTCGACCTGACCACCTCCTTCCATTTCCCTTAAAACATAATCGGAGAAGCACGCTAGATTCGAGACTGTGGAGCGACCTTTTAAAAAACCGTGTTGCTTGTCTGAAATTCCATGTCTAATGATAGGGTAAATGTGCTCAAAAACTATTGATTCAAACATCTTTGCGACTGTATTAAGAATGGAGATAGGCCGGTAATTATCAATATTAGACCTTGAACCTTTTTTGTGTATCGGAATAATATGAGCCTTTTTCCACATAGAAGGAAAAATACAAAGTTTTAAAGAATGCTGAAATAGAATGGTTAAAGGATATGCTAAACTTTCAGCACAAGATGACAGAAAAATTGGTGGAACACCGTCACAACCGCAACCTTTAGATTTATCTAAACTGTTTAAAAACTTAAACACTGTATCGCGACTTATGTGAATATTTGATAGTACATCGTCGTACTGATTGCTTGATTTAATGCTATTATTAAGAATATTAAGATTGTACGACGAATTTGTAGTGTCAAACACACTTTCAAAAAAGCTGTTAAACGCATTACATATATCCTCACCGCTACTGTAGTTATTGCTACCAAGGCTAAAACAATTAGGGTAATTCGAGCCCCCTCTCTTTGATTTTACATATTTCCAAAAGAATTTTGGACTGTGTTTGATATAAGATTCGGTGTTGTCACTAAATCGACGAAAGCATTCACCCTGCACACGTTTTTGTCTAGCCCTGAGCAAAGAAAACTCATCATAATCCCGTGGGTTAGCAAACTTTTTCCACCTTTGATGCGCTTTAGATTTTTCTAATATGATTTTAATTAGCGCGGAGCTGTACCAAATCGGGTATGAATTATTTTTTGGATATGACACAGGTACAAATTTAAGGAAACACTCGTTCAGCAGCTTATAGAAAGTATCAACAGATTGGTTTATATCATTTGCATTCAAGAGATTAATCCAGTCTATACTATTTAAGTGTGCATTAATTTTAGTATAATCGCATTTGTAAAAGTTAAAGCGATGCGTTATTTTAGACTTTAAGGGTTTGACATAAAGATCTAATATGTCAATTTCGAATGGCGGGTGATAAACATCTACCTTTGAAATAGGTTGACATTGGGACACATTCATAGGCAAACTGCCAAAACATAGATCGAGAATATTGCCACATGAGTTTGTAATAAAATTGTACTGAGATAAACCCAAACATTGCATGTCCTCAACGAAAGATAACGCCGCGTTTTGATAATCCAATCTTCCTTGACTTGACAAGGAAAAGCCTAGGTTAGTATTCCATCTTATACACGGTAAGTTAAAGTCTCCTACTAATAAATAATTCCATGTAGGGAAGTTATCAATCATACGTGTTAAATTATTCTTAATTTCATCCAAGTTAAATGGCAATTTTTCCTCATCTGGCGGGAGATAAGCTAACGCAGCGATTAAGTCGGCCGAGGCGCCGAGCGCGCGGGCCGGTATACTAACACATAGTGATTCGATGCCCGTGCATGACCAGTCATGATACACCTCGGCACAGAGATTGCGACGAGCACACACCATAACGCCACCGCCTGTGCATTTATTTGTGATATTAAGATCCCTGTCACAACGAAAAACATCATATCGAAAATCACAAAGTTCGGTGTCCAAAATGTCGCTTTGTAACCAGGTTTCGGTCAAAAATATTAAGTCGTAATCATTATTAAGTATGTTATTATATATATCTAAACACTTAGTTCGAAGACCGCGAACATTTTGGTAGTAAATATTTAGCTTGGTGTTTGTGTCAGTGATTACACTATTCACAGTGGAATAAATAAATAAAACGTAGGATTAAAGCCAATATATTTAAATATATAAAAAAAAACATTGATACGATGTGTTTCTTTGTGATTAGAATATGATTTATTTTAATACCATATTCAAAATTATAAGATTTATAAGCGATGTAAGAAACAAAATTTGTCATTAATTTGAATATTAGGCATAACTGTTTTAAATTGCACTCAGTTTCGTGACTACCTGGTAAACTGACGTCATGATATAAGAAAATGCACTTTATTCTTAACTCATTAAGGATGTTAATCCATTGAATCTCATGAGCTCCAAGCAATAAGTAAACAGATGAGCGATAAGGTGGCAAAGTACTATAGGTGGTTATTAATATTAAGTAACAGATGTAGGTATTCCGGGTGTTTAAGTTATACGAATGAATCGATGGTATTAGATTATTAAAATGTAAAGATTTAGGTATTGGATTAAGTGTTAATTGTGTAATATTACAAAATTCCTGTTGTGTCAGGCCTTTGACGAGATAAAAGTTATAGCTTATTTTAACTACGTGGTACATGCTATTTACTATACATTGCAACTGCTTAATATAAATCCTAGATACTCGGTATATATAGATACACAAGGCTACGAGCACGAACGATATAGAAGATATTTGCACTTTTAAAACACAAAATATACTACGTAATAGGAGTCATTTTATCTTTTTTAAATCATTCGCATCTTTTACGTAGATTAAAGGTGACTTGTCGGATTTTCTGGCGTAAATTTTACAATTGCGTACCCACACATACTTATAGCCAGCGGCGTTCGCCGCGTCCTTGGTTTCCTTGCGTAGTTGCTTGTAGACCGGGATTAGATGTTCGTTCACGAATATTTTGACTGATTCACCTGGTATGCCAATATCCGTAGTGGTGATACCTTTGCGATTGCGCACGCCGGATAAAATGCTGTCCTTTATAAGTAGGGAATTCATGTGCACGACAATGTTACGTGGCCTGCCAGCTACTTCTACCCGCGGGCGTACGCGGTTCACATGCAGAATGTTTTCGGTAGTTATCTCTACTCCGACTATATGTGCGATATTTGTGATGATAACGGCTAGATCTTCAGATTTATTTTCCGGGATCCCAGATATTTCTAAGTTGTGTAAGCGATCGCGTTGCTGTAATGTAAGGTGCTCACTTAACAAGTTATCATAGGATTTCTTTAAATTTGATACATCGTGTTCTAAGGGCTCGATGCGCTTAACAGTTACTTCTATTGTGTTGATCTGTGAACACAGAGTGTCCTGACGTTGCGAGTGAAAGTCGAAAGATATCTTGAAATCCGCAATATCGGCCTTTAACTTATTGTGTTCTATGGTCAAGTTTTCAGTTGTAGACTTGATATCCGAAAGCTGGTCCTTGATGGTAGATACATCCGTTTTCATTGTATGACGGAGACAGTTATTAATGTGATAAAGGATAAAGCTGTCTCTTGTTATCAAACGGCGTCGAAAAGTTTGATGTGTCATGTCGAATACCGCGTCAGGAAATATGTACCTACCAGTAAGCTAATACTTCAACAGGAGTTATCCATTGGAACGCCTCGGATATCACCTTTTAAATAGAAAAAAATCATGTAACAAATGTAGCATGACAAAATCTAATAACTCTTTGAGGTCAGTTGAAAGGTAAGATCTCATTTTATACTCTACCAGGTTATACACACATTGGAGACGGTCTGTCAATCTTTTGATCTGGGGGCACAGCAGTGCCCCCAACAAGTCGAGCAAACAACCTGTTGGCTATAACAGGATATATTTAGATATATTTTAAATAATATTCAATTTGAACGTGTAGTTTAAGAACTATCGCACGTCAAAGTTCCTTAGTTTGGACACTCACTCACTCATTCACTCACTCACCGATCATCAAAACTCTAAGGTACTTCTAGCAGGCCCAGAAGCTCCAAATTTTAAACATGAGAAGATTATAGCCTACCAAGTCACAGAAAATGCATAAAAGTTGGAAAAGTCGTATGACTTTTCCGACGATTTGAAAATAGGCAGCAGAGCTCTATGGACACCCGTGAACGTAAGTAGAAGTATTTATATGGCATTACTTACATGTAATGCCTAACTTAAATACTTCTACTTACGTTCACGGGTGTCCATAGAGCTCTGCTGCCTATTTTCAAATCGTAGAGGAAAACAGGGTTCAAATAAAATAGGCAAGTCGGTGGAAGTCACGTTACTCGCGTTCTATGGAAGTATGGACCCCCCCGGTACCGACTACAATAACCGACTTGTTTTTTAACATTTAATCTCAAAACTTTTTTGCAGCGTAAGAACTGCGGAGCGAGGCTTGTTTTTTTTACTTGTAATGTTTTTTATGGGTTTATTTAACACCAACGATTTTTATCATAATCTCCTCCCGCCGCATTAACTAATGTTGGCTCAATGTGTGGATGCGGTCCCAGCATAAGAATGTGACAGCTACGTCGCTGTCAGACGATAAGTACGCAACCATCAGGACATGAAATAATTCAAATAATCTACGGCCAGTAAGCATGTATGTCGATTGCATTTGTTTCTCGAATGGATAGGTTACGTGTGTGACTTTGACGGCTCATGATAACTCCCGCTTTTTATTGATGTGTCGTTGTGTTATCCGATATAGGCAACGTGGTATAGGATGTGTTTAATAAACGTAAACACTGGGGTGGATATGCACGTTAAATGGAGGATTTTATTACTCTGTTTGTTTTAGACACGCATTACGATCATAATAGGTATTATTACAGCTACGCAAACGTGTATTATAGATACAGACAACTCATAATACAACTGACTATAACCGGCTACGAGTAAGTAACTAAAACTGACCATATTAACAAAACATAATTAAATAAACCTTTGCCTGAAGGTTGACAGGTCGAAATGGTCGAATGGTATCCCCCTGTTTACATATTGGGTACTATAAAATGTACCTACTATAAACTCCCTAATACTTTCTGGTATGGACTCCTCACATTTTATAATAGTGAGCTGTAGAACTAAATTTAAATTGAAGATTTCCGATGCCGGCAAAACATCTGACGCAGCCGAGTGGGAGCACAATGGGGATTCAAGCCAGTCCATCTAGGCAGCTTTGTTTTGATCCTAGCCGTATTATACCTAGTGCAAGCGAAACTCAGTACAGCTAGTTATGGTTATGGTAACTAGTATTTTGAGTCTTCGTTCCATACGTCAACGGAAGGACCAATGACTATTTTTTTTGAACGACGATGCAATCCCCACATTCGGCACGAAGTTTATTCCATCAATTCTAATCTTCTACGTTCGCGATAACGCTGGTGAAGTGCCATTTATTCAGCGCAAGTACGTTATTTAAGAGATGAACGCGTTGGGATATATCGGGCGCCCGAGGTGTTTAAAAATATCTGGACAAACACTAACGTATATTGTCAAGAGGCGTGTTGAGATATTTTTGAACACCTTGGCCACTCCGATATGTCTGATCGCGACTTCCTCTTAATAGATAGCGCTGCGAAACTGAAGTGAAAAGTCTAAGCAATAGGTCCATTTTGGGAGAAAGCAACTTTTTATAAACATTGCCAGCTCTAGATTTTTCCATTATGGCTTGTGTCGTGTGAGTAATATTTTAATGTTTATTATGCCAAGACTAAGGGGGGGGGGGGTTTATAAATGATTATAAAACCTCCCCCTTGCTACAAGCGAAGACGCTTGGGCAAAAATGTGTCGCTGTCCGGCTATTGTCCTTGGTCGCATTTGCATCTCCTAATCCACTAGCACAGATCTTATAATAAATAGTTCTTAAGAATATATATTTATCTCTTATAGAAAAAACGAATTCAAACCGTTTTGAACACTACAGAAAAAACAATTGACGCTCGCCCTCCCTCTCCCCCGCACTAGGGTAACAATTAGAAATATTATATAATACAGCGGGCGCGGGATGTGGGGGCAGCCAGTGTGTCGTCGCCGACACAAAACAAAAGACGATCGATTCGATTTCGCGCTGAGAGTTCCATTAGGCCTGCCACTGGTAATGAATGAAACGGAAGGTACATTATTATGACAAGGCTCAGCACAGAACCGGTCGAGACAATGAAGAATTAGGCCGATCCATCTAGACAGCAGCTCTGTTTTAATCCCGCCCATTGTGCCTTATATTGTGGCTGAAACACTACGTTTCTATTTTGTTGTTTTCCTTATGGAAGTATTGATGTTGCATAATGTGCATGTTTGCAACTGAAGCGTAGTTATAGTTATTAGTCATAAAAATATAAATGATAAACGGAGTCATAATGCTTCGCATTAAAACAGTGATCTTTGTGTAATGTGGCGAATATCTGGTTTGGTTTTCGGGAAAATCCCGGCACCATGCAGCGTATCATAAAATTCACACACCACCGGCTTAGACCCCAACTGGTCTAGAACCTAAATGGGTTTGGATTAGAATGTTAAAAATTGGATAACTTATGCAGCGGCAGCGATTTATATGGGTCATTCTATTGTTTTGACGCCCACTATTCTTCTTATTGTTATTGTTGGAATGCATTAAATAAATACCTTGTACGCATTTGTGCTCGTAGGATGAAATTCTACAGATGTTCAGATCTGTTTTTGGATCGTGTCTGGCGGATGTGATCGGTGGACAAGTCTGAGAAGGTATGGCGGAAATAAAACACGGATGTGTCTGCTAATCTGAATCCGCAATAGCAGATTTCATCGCTGGACACGTCCTCCAGGCAGATCTGTGTGCTTATTCGCGATTCAAAAGTATTTTCAACTCGCTCCCACGAGTTAAGAACGAGCAAGATGCGAATAATTTCGAATCGCACGGTCGCTAGCGATTTTCATTTTACTACACTCTACAGCAACTCATGGTACAGATCGATTCACGAAAGCTAGCGCGGATAATGTATGAAACTGTCATTAATTTCATAGTTTCAATCGATCTGTACCGATACTGTCAGAAATACCTGTACTTACTTATACATACCTAGTATGTACACGTAGCTTCATTTTTATAAATAAATATTACGATACCACGTACCTTGTATTCATCAAACTTGAGCACAAACTCAAGTATTTCGGCGAACTGCTTGACGAGCGCTTGCTGCTGCTCGAGATGCTGCGTAGGGCTCATCGCCCCGCCGACTAGTGAACCTAATAACCGCGGTACTACCTGGGGACAAAAGGATATCACATTAGTTTTCGTATCTTTTTTACGGCAATGCTTATGTTACCCCTTAAGCAACACAGGGAAGGGAGTCGGCATACGTACCGTTTTCCCTCTGCGAAAGTACAAACACGAATGGGCACACGCGGGTCTGTGTTGGGAGTGGGACTAGTCCGTACACAAATTTAGATGGAAGTATACCTGATTTGTTAGTGTAGTTGTATTGTATAATTTTCAATGTGTTAGTGTTATCATTACAGATTGTTTTTTGTATGTAATGAGAAGTGCGTATGTGTGCACGTTTCCCCCCGCAAAAAGTGACAGGATCATTTGTGTAGTAAGATGTCGCTTTGCCGTCTCCCTTCCAACATGTTGGATGCCCGAGTAGCTCGAAGATGTTACACTATCCACAGAAACTGTCGATTGTCATCTATGAATATCCAAATCATCCAATAGTTACCAAATTCATACTAGGCAACCAAAATCATAAAACTTTTTTGGCTTTGCCAAAACACCAGTATGGTGTAAGAAGGATAATAATGGAAATAATATTACTTAACTAACTACAACTTCGTCCTGTTTTCCGATGCAAAGTAATATTCAAAAATAAACTGTGCCGGCTGCTAACCACATTTCCATGCCCTTAATGGAGATGTTTAATGAAAATGTCATGCACAATAACCGCAAATACATGGAAACATAACGATGCATTTTGTAAATCTATACTACAAATAGTCAAGTTAACAGGTTTTGTAATTTTTTAGGTAGAAACGTCTGCGAACGATATCAAACTTAACGCCCCCTTAAGGTGCATTTATGAGGGATGTGGTGGAGAAATTCGGGGCCACGGGTGTGGCCTCCATAGCTCAGTTGGCAGAGCGACGGGCATGTATCGCAGGGTCGCGGGTTCGAGTCCCACCCAAGGTCATGTATTTTTCCACATTTCCTTTCTTTAAAAAAAATACAGGGTTCATGTCAAGCATTAGACACAAGCTTGACCTAGCGAGTGACGTTTTCATCATGTTTGCCGCTTTAGGTACTTACACTTAAACTGTAACTGGGCGTTTTTATTTTTTCTTGAAGCTTAAACTTTTTTTAATTGAGATCTTTATTAGATCTTTCGATCCTTCGAAGTGTCCCAAAACTTCCATATATTTTTCTAACTTTCCATTGCGCTACCGCCATTCAAGTTCCGTGAAAAATGGTAAGTAACGAAATGGAACAAAAATCTTGGGACACTTTTTTTTTTCAACTTGGACGAAACAGCTCGCGATTCACATAAAAAGAGGCATCACATATAATTTACCAATTATGAAAGCTTTTATCCCAATTGGAGACTGCATATAGAAGAAAGTTCGTATGACTAGAGTCAAACCACGTTATCTGTTCCAAACAAATGAACTACCAAAATTTGAAGTGTTACTTTTAACGTCTACTAACTTCTATGAAATTATGACATTCACTTAACACTTTCACAGTCTATGCTATCAAAATGTAGGAAACTTAGTAGTCAGACTCTGTCTCATAACGTCCTGTGGAAGTTAATCTTTCTTTTGTTTCTCTTGAAAGCAAGCGCTGCTTTCAAGTAAATTCAACGTTACAGGTATGATCGAGAAAAATCAGCTTTTAGAAAGGGATAAAGCACGGGTGAAAAACTTTTGAAAGAAAGGGCGTTATCCATTGAGTACAAAATCCTTACTTCAACTTGTTACCTCGGCACGTGAGGTTGCGAATGTTGCGATCCACCTTAAAAAGGCATAGCTTTTCTTTCATCACTGCAGCACGGGCTAATCCGCTTTTAGCAGCTTTCCTTTTTGTACATTTCGTGTTTCATCAGATTGTAGAGTTTTTGATGAGCTTTAGCGGCGTTTCAGGTAGGTTGTTGGTTGTTGTTTTGAATAACAAAAGTACCTTAATTACGTTTTTGCTCAACTCAGTTCAGAATACATTATTTATTTTTGCAAAAAATACTAAAAATCTTTGAATAAAAAGGATGTCTTATCATATGCAAGCTCAGATTCAAGTAAGGCTTAGAAAAACTTGTGTGTGTTCGTCTCATCATAAGTAATCTAGACAAACGCCATCTACAATTACCTTTCACTGATCTAAAACTATGACATTAATTATAGTTATAGCTCGAAATATCCGTTTATAAGATTTTTTCAAAAGCCAACGATAAGGGGGCTTACTCTCAAGTGGATGTGTAATATATTCTCGATATACAAAAATCTTAAGTCTTGTTTCAAAACATACGTGGGCTGTATACAATAACATAAATTTCACAATCTATCAAACATCTTCAAATCGAGTGGGCGTCAAGTACTGTCTGACCCAGGACTCATGTACTGACCTCATTTCTTAAAGTAGATGTCAAGGATACATATGTATAGTATATTATATACAGCCCTCGGAAGAAAGATAAAGTTTGTCCTGAATTAATAAGGCTTCGTTTACTCTGTGTGGATTTAACTTGAAGTTTAACCGAGTTTGAGCTTGAATTTAGTACAAAGTAATTAAAAGTTGGGATTTGAAGACCTAGTTAAGCTGATATTAACTAACTTTTATTTGGTGCGCGAAAAGTTTACCTGATATTACCATGGTGTTGAAAATAAGTTCCACTAAATTTATCTTCTCTTCTTCAAACTTAAGAGCTGTGCTCTTGTCGGTGGAGCAATCTCCAACTCATCCGGTCCTCTGCCAACTCCTTAACCTTCTGGTACGACACAACCTGAACCTTCTCTTTTATTTGGTTAAAATAACTTTTTCTCGGTCTTCCTCTTCCTCTCTTTCCCTCTATCTTTCCTTATATGATGTTCCTAAGAAACAGGTCATGTCGTAACAGATGTCCAATTAATATTCCTCTTCTGTTTTCTATTGTATCTATTACTAAATTTATAAAGAAGAGTTAATAGAAACCATAGTTTGATAGAAATATTTTTGGGGTCAGGCATATTTATGTAATAATACAGGGTGTTTTCCAACTCTTCGTCATATTCTGCGAGCTAATTATGTGGGCCATACTGGACAACTTTTGCTATGGGAGCAACTCCGATATCGTAAAATACTTTTGCTTTTTCATACATTTCGATAACTCGGCTCGGATGTCGATATTTTGTATCGGACAACCAAATGTTTCGCGATTTCCGAGTTATTTCCCATACTAAACGAGATAATCAACTCGCACATTATGGCTTAGGGTTGGATAACCTGTATCTCAATCCAACTCTCTCTCTCAACTCATATCCTATTGCGTTTCTAAAATATTACACTTCCGAGGCGATTACCACATAACGTTACGAAAATCGAAAAATCAAAATTTTGTGATTTGCCTGCTAATACCTGCGAGCATTGAGAAGAATTTCTTATATTGCGATATTAGCAGTAGGCCTTGAGGTGGCGGAAGTTACGCCAAGTGAAGTTTGGCAGGCTATTAAGCGAGATATAATAGAATCCGACCCCAACTATCCCTGGTGAATAGACGCTAATAAAGAAATATTGCTACCGCCATTGATGCCTCTTTGCTAACATTACTGGAACATTGGGAACTTAATACTAAATGTCCTTTTGCAAGACTTTAATCGTTCGCTTTTTAGAGCCACTTGTACAGTCGACGCCACCACCTTGTCCCACCCGGCGTTAAGCGTTTTTTTGTATGGAATTTGACAGCTTAAATCCGGGTTAGCGGCTAACCCTGGGTGGTGCAATAGAGCCTTAGACAGTTTTAGCCGGTCTCCGAAAGATTTATAAATAATTAGCTTTTGCCCGCAACTTCGTCTGCGTACAATTAGATTTTTAGGTACCCTATGTCCTTTCCCGGAGTCAAACTATCCCCATACCAAATTACATCTCAGTCCGTTCAGCGGGTAAAGCGTGATAGGTGATAGATAGACAGAGTTATCTGGCATAATATTAAGTAGTATACTTATACTTTACATACTACTTAGTACGGCGTCACTCTTCATTCAATTAAATTCCAGTTATGGTAGCTTTACCCACCATAGGATCCCAATACTAAATATTATACACATTAAAATTTCGTAATGCAAAGTAGTGTTGTCAACTAACGGCGAGAAAGTTTGGTTCCATAGTTAATTAACCCATAGTTATCATTACCGGAGTAATTATCGTGTGTTATTAATTATCTAGCAATAACATCAAACAATCAGTTTTTGCTATAGAAACTGTTTGGTGAAAACTTCGCCGTGGAACGTTTATCAACAATGCCAGGAAGCAATCGTAATTCAGTCGGTTGGGCCGAATACGAGTACATCCTGATTCTGGGTTATGGGAACATGATAAAATATTAAAAAAAAAACAATGGTTTTTCTATAATTTTTCATGTCGTCTTTTGCCTGTGACATCCTCTGCGTATAATTAGAACAAAAACTATCCTATGTCCTTTCCGAAAACCAAACTATACTTATTACTAAAAAAACAAGGTAATACATTACCGCCGAGGTTACTGACAGCTAGCTGTGTCAATCGCATATGACAAAATTATATATTTCTTTCTTAGTCCAACTAGAAGTAGTGTCTGTGAGGCCAAGATGCCAATCGCTCACGCTTCATATCGAATCGTAGTTATCTCTCTCTATCACTCTTCCATATTAGTGCAACAATGACAGTTGCTTTTCTTTCGCGACTGAGCGTTAGCGATTGGCCTCTTGACTACGACACAGGAACATTCTCTATCTCAAATGGTCTCCCTTTGGTGAGTATGTCCAAGAACTGAGATAACGAATTCAGAATTTAGTTTATATTTTAAATTAGGTAGGTACACAGTTACACACGGGTTACGGGCAATTTATGAATGAATTCATTCATAAACTGCCCATGAAATTCTGAACGCGATAGTACCTACATGTTTAATATTATTAATTTGTGTTCTAATTTTAGTTTATCTGACATGTATTTAAAGTATAGCATTTTTGTTTCTCAACTTACAAGTAGTTTATATTCGTAGATATAATCGTTGAACTGACGTCCAATGTATTCGAATAAGGCTTCGCATCCTCGTAGCGAATCGAATGATTGCAATTATGCCGACTGTTCCTGCCCGTAATGGGTCAAACGGTGATATCCTTTATCGGGAATTTATCGCGACGGCAGTTATTGCTGGTTCGGGGTTGTTGCGGTAAATAACCCGTTTAAAGGTTTTAATTATTGATCCTATAAACATGGTAAAAGGTTCACCATCTCGATAAAATATTTCATTGTGTTTCGTAATAAGACCTTCTTTCCTTCTTTTATCTTCCCATAAGATCGATCGGGTGAAAGTAGCAAACAAAACAGTTATTTGAGAGAGTACTGTTACAACTACTGGAGGAGGTGGTTGAGGTGTTAGGTACGTCCTGATCATCAGGGAATATTTTGCCTTAATATGATGAAGACAGTAAAACACACAATCTTTATTTCTTGTGATTTCTACTCACAATGGCGAACTCTTTCGATCCTAGTAGGAGAAAAAAGGTAACCTAAGATTTTTTTCCATTTCGTTACTATTTTTTCACAGAATTTGTATGGCGGAAGCGCAATGGAAAGTTTATGTAGTAAGTATGGAAATAAAACTATCAAGAAAACAGGATACTATCGGCCCAAGAATACTTTTTAACAGCTAAGTTCTACCGGTTCTAAGTCACTTTCTTTATCTTCCATTGGGGGTTTAAACGTTCTCATTCTTAAAACTTTAACACCTAAAGTCCACAACGTATAAGTTCGTATTATGTCCCTCGAGTTGAAAATAGCACACCTTGACACGGTTTCCCTTTCAAAAACATTAATTAGGCGAGGCCCTTTTTACCCTGTATGCCAAATAAGGCACATGTGAATACTGGATCCAGCAAACTTAAGACCTTTGAAAATTGGGGTATCGAAAAGTTACCACGTGGCTGATATAAGCAATGTAATGAATAATGCTTTCCGTTATTCTGACAGTATTATGATCATTAATTTATTATGAAAATGAATTCATTTTGAATTAAGCGGACCGTGAGTCACGCTAACTGGTATTCTAAGGGTATTTCCCTACAGTCAAAAAGGTTTTTAGACTTTGGAAACTCTGGCGTCGTTCGTGCCTTTAGTCTCCTAAAGTAATATTCAACCGTAACGTAATATTCAAGTCTCTGGAGAATCAAATTGAATAAATAAATTCTAATTGAATTACTTTACTTTACGCTGACTGAGTTCACGACAGTCGCGAGCAGTTATATAAAGGACAAATAGATAGATAGAATACTCTTTATTGCACACCTCAGTTACGTACATGAACAAAAAAAAAAACATTTACAAAGTACAAGCATTTGATTAACACCACATTAACACAGAGGCAAACAACAGGCGGTCTTATCGCTAAAAAGCGATATTTAACCCTGCATGGGCAACAATATTGTGCGAGGGTATTAGCGAAAATAGTGTGTTTTATTCATACCTCGCTTTTTCGACTGAAAATACAATAAAGTAACTAAAAGTGGTTCAGTAAGGAGCCTTCAAATCACCTTTCACCTCATCAAAAAATCGTAAAGGGTTCAAAACGAACTGTGATGGGTTAAAAATGATAAACTTAAAACTCAAGTTAACTATTCCGAGAAACTACAACGAACACTAAAAAAAAAAATTGTGTCTACCTCTATTTGGAATGAGGACTATCACCATGCGATCACCATGCGGCGCTACTCATGCGGGACTTGTGTCCATATGAATGAATTGTCAAAGTGACGTTTGAAATGTTCCCGCCAGACCCACGTTCCACTAGCGCCCCTAGCGGCGAATTGACTCGCGGTAATCCCCATTGCATATTTCTATATTCGCGGTTGGCCCTCTGCTGTCGCTACGTGTAAATAGTTAATGCCATAAACAACATATCACAGTTTATCTATATATATAAAAGAAGAAGCTGACTGACTGACTGACATATCAACGCACAGCCCAAACGGCTGGTCCTATAGACTTCAAATTTGGCACGTAGGTTCCTTTTATGGTGTAGGCGAGCACTAAGGAAGGATTTTTCAAAATTCACCTCTTAAGGGGTTGAAACGGGGGTCCAAAGTTTGTATGGGGAAACAAGATTAGTTAGACTATTTTATCTGAAACTTCACAGGAGTATTCTTTAAAGTAAATGAGTAAACACGTGTTTCAGGATTTTTGAGAATTTAACCCCTGAAAGGGGTAAAAGGGATGCAAAAGTGAAAAAAACAACATGGGTATCGTTTATATGGTTTTTCGGGTTTTTCGGGAAAAAAACAACGATTTGAAGATCCAATGTGGCGAATGTGGAATACCATCTCCCCTGTTGGTATGCGATGGGTTTGAAATGTCAACATATAAGTTTGAGTGTCGTTTTTTATTAAAGTAAAGTAAAGTAAAGTAAAGTAAAATAAAATAAAGTGAAGAAAAGTGAAATGAAATAAAATAAAATAAAATACTTTTTTGCTTTTTATGCTTTTAGATACATGTGCATTATTAATTTTAATAACTTTTATAATACACACTTAAAATAAACTTCATTTTTAATGTCCAGGGAAACACTAAACATTACTTAAGTCCCTCGAATGACATTAATATTAATTCCGATTAGAATCAATAAACATTAAAATTAATGCGCATTAATATTTTCTCATCTTAAATTTTCTTTTCAATAATTTTTAATGTTCAATTACGACTAACATTCGGCTAACACGGCTATTATACAGGGTGTATATTTGATATTACGAAATAATTCAAGGGTTATTAATATAAACTCTAGCGAACATATTTTCATGTATTTTAATTAAATATGAATGAATGAATGATTTTTTTTATTTTATTTCATGTAACGATTGACACATTTATATTAGTAAAAAAATTTAGGGCTTAGACTAAAAAATTAAAATATGAAAAACTTTCTTTTTACATCTACTTACATATATAAAAGAAGAAACTGACTGAATGACTAACTGACTGACTGACTGACATATCAACGCACAGCCCAAACCGCTGGTCCTAGAGATTCCAAATTTGGCACGTAGGTTCCTTATTAACTATAGAGGTGCACTAAGAAAGTATTTTTCAAAATTTACTCCCTAAGGGGGTGGTTTGGGGGTCCAAAGTTTGTACGGGGAAACAAGATTAGTGTTTCAGGCTTTTTGAGAAATTAATCCCCAAAAGGGGAAAAAGGGGTAAAATAGTAAAAAAACAACATGGGTATCGTTTTTATGGTTTATCGGGTCGCTGATTTCGAAAAAAATAACAATTTCAACATCCAACGAGGCGGACGTGAGATACTATCTTCCCTGATGGGGTGCGATGGGGTTGATATCTCAAAATATCAATATTGGTGTCGTTTTTAGGTTTATTTCTTGTTCTAGAGATTCTAAATTTGGTACGTAGGTTTCTTAAAAGGTGAAGGGGTGCACAAAGATAGGATTTTTCAAAGTAGGGGTAAAATGATGGTCCAAAATTTGTAAAGGGGAAACAAGAATAGTTACAACTATTTTATTTGATATGGGTGTCGTTATCTAGTCACTGATTTCGAAAACAATAACGATTTTCAATCCAACAACGATTTTCAAATCCAACTTAGCGCACGAGAAATAAATAAATAAGCCTCCTTTTTTGTATGCCGATTGAAAATTACGTTTAGTACGCGGGCGAAGCCGCGGGTTAAAGCTAGTTTATATATACATCCATCTTTAACGGACTACTTTGCGAAGTATATTTTTAGTGTTTATAAATAGGCCATACCCCCGCGGCGTCTAATCTAAAATCATCATCAGCATGTCCACGTTATTCACGATTTATTTAATTACGAGGAAGCCGAGATGCAAGTTTACACTTAGAAGTAATGTACATTTATGAGTGAAATAAGGTTGAACATTTCAAGGAACTTGGTAAGATGAAGAGTCTAGGGCAAAACGATATTAGTTAATTTTACTTCATTAAAGTTTTCTGTTCGTCCTATTAACAAAGAAATACTAGTAATTATAAATTAGATTATCTGAATAAAAACAATAAATTGTAATGGTGCCATAGAGTGGCTTTAAAACTAAAATCTCGACAAGAAGTTTTAGAATGAATAAAAAAGTAAAAAAGTTTGTAATCGGTACAGTCAAACAATTGGAACACTAGGCCACAGTAGGACCATGTCATATTGACGCTTTAAATCAGATTGTAAGAAATCTCTTACTGCTTGTCTTTTTGACATGGTTCTAGAGTTCCAATTGGTTGACTATACATCCGTTTGGGAGCCAGGATGCTCCAGACTTCTTGTTGTGGCCATCGAACGTAGGTTATGGCATCCTGGCATTACACAGCTTTTTTCGGTCAAGGATACAAATGCAAAGACATGAATGACATTCAATGTGGAATAGTGGATCGATTCAATTAGTAAAATAAAAACATGCAGCAAATATTCGAACGATGTCGGTAATGTCGATTAATTGACACATTAAATATTTTAACGAATCCAATTCCGAACAGCCGCATGTTATAAATAAAAATAACCTCACGCGATGTTAAAAACATTGCAGTAACAGCAACTTTTCCAATCAAATCCGTTTTATATTCGTCATAAAAATCCCTCTTTTTATGAGGCCGAGCTTTTAGTTCAATGAAACAAATAAAACTACTGTGACATACAGGCGTAATTCACTTAAGTCTAACAAGTAAATTAGCTATAACTAGTGTTAATTTGATAGAAGCAGTGACAAGTATGTAATACAGACTGTCAATATCCATACAACGGCGCGTCGCGCCGATTATAGTGTTTCACAAAGCTCTCCCCCGCACGCAATTTTAATTCCACTTTACCTACATACTACAGAGGCCAAAGCGTTGCGTTGTAAAGAATTTATATAATATAGGTCGCTAATTTGTAGTTATTTACGAGTTTCGATACCTGGCCACGATTAGTTAGAATAAGATTTATCTCAATCATTTTAATATAAGTACTTAAATGGTAAATCTACCAACTCCAGTCAAATCTCCATTTGTAAGATACGGACACATTTTGGAACACTTACCTACTCTTATAAAAATCGTTAAAAGCGAAGTAGCCTAAATAATGTAGTTCAGCCATCGCTCTTAATCTGACATCGCTCTATTCGACATAACCACTCCGTTACGGTTTGGGCCTAACCTTATCCAGAAATGCTCTGCCAACTTCCAGCTTATAGCGATTCGTCTGCCAGTTTATTTAGTCTACAGTCGTTATTATTTAGCCGTCTCTAAGAGGAGCTAATGGACGGCGGTCGATCATGCGTGTCTGAAGTACTGTAATCTTAATTACACTTTACAATGCTATGTGGTTTTATTGCGATGGTAATGCCGTTAATTTATACATCAGAGGTGTAATTAATAGTGCAGTGCTTTAACCATAAACGGTTGTTTAACTTGTGTGGCGTCAAAGACATGTACACTGTTACGCTGTATTACAATGGACAAGTGATTTTCTTGCATATTATCAATAATGATAATAATGATGATAATAATTTATATTTGACTGTATTTATTTAAAGATTTCCTAGAGATATCCTGTAATCAGGATAGGATTTGCGTTATACAGGATGTAACAAAAATGCTGGTGATTCGTTTCAGGGCGTTTTTGTAATCAGTACCATGGTCTGACTAGTTTCTTTTTAATTACGCTTTTTTTTGTTTATTTTGGACCCTATTTGGACGATATTTTTGCGTCAAATTTCTCTAAATATTTCCGACCGTCTTCCTTATCTCGTAGTACTACTCTTACCTTGCATTCTCTATCAGTGCATAGTAATATTTCCTATACTATGTACATAACTATAGTAACAAAAGTAGAATCTATTAACTAAGTGCCGTAGCTTATCGACTTTTCTCCAAGATCTTAATTCCCGCGATACAGGCTTGCTTATTGTGGGGATCAATGTATTGCTACATTCGTATATTGTTATTTTTCTGTAACAAATATATTTTGATTTAAATTTGATCGTCTTTTATCAGCAAATAATACAGTCGCCATCAGATATATCGCAGCGGCCAAGGTGTTCACACATATTTGACCGCACCTCTATTGCCAAGCGTGAGTGCATGTTCAGATATTTTTGAGCACTTTGGCAGCGCCTATATATAAGATGGGGATTGTACAAGTATCATGTACTGCAAGTGAGTTTACACAATCACTAAAAGCGATTCCAAACGCAGTCGACATAAAATTATGTGGTTCACCAGCGGCCCTCAGGAATAGTGAGGGCTTCGCATCCAATTCTGTTCCATAAGGTGTTAATAATGTGCGCGTGGGTCGGTTCCGATAGAGTCAAGGTTCCGAAACGCCCGGCCTTGGCCTACTCCGGATCTTAAACGGGAAAGCGTTTTCCGGCGAATCGTATTGAAGCAGACTGGTAAATGAGAAAAACTGGTGGGCAAATTTACATTCTCTCAGTCCTGTCCTGGATAACTTGCATAAGCAGCTGCTGACTCCTTCGATAAGCAGCAGGCATTTTTTTAAATTTGGTTTTGGTTTACAGTTATATTAGCCTAGATTCCACCCACGATTTCGTCCGCGTTTAATACGATAAATTGCCAAACAAACCCTTTGCTCTCTCCCTCTCGTTTAGTACTTCCGTACTGTGAACCCTGTATTGTATTAGATAGGAGGTGAAATCCGGGATATAGTATTATATGGCTCTTACAAAGCTACTTTTTTCGTGAAGGAGCAACAACATCCAAATGTCAAAGCCAATTAACCCTAAACTGGGCTCATGCCAAAACACAATATGTCAAAAACTAGTTGATCGTGACGTTCGGACATATCTGCCGGATCTGCCGATAAATGTATGAGACTTTTGTCTGGCGGATGCCTGGCAGACATACCCACTATAGAGATCTGACGGATTGCCGTATCGCTGGCAAAAGAAAGAATAATTCAAAATACTCCTTATGCCTAATTATGGGTTACTTTATGCATTTATAAGATTTGTAAGATATAGTACAGGTTGTAACAAAAGTACCGAACAATACTTCAACAGCTGATAAGGTCAATGACCCTGAGTATGAAGCAAGTAGAAAAAAATCGAAATTTGAAAATAAAAACATTTTGTATGGAGCAGCTGATCGAAAATGCACCTCCATACAAAGTATTTTTTTTCGAATACGATTTTTTTCCTTGAACCATACTCAGGGTCATTGACCTTATCAGCTGCTGAAGTATCGTTTGGGACTTGTAACATCCCGTATATGGACCCTGCCCACGACTCCATTTAGGTATACCTAATCTATGTTGAACTTATAATTGCACTCCAAATTCAATACAACAAAGCTTCCTCTTCTTTCATCCCGTTTAAGCAATGATTTCTGGGAAAAGTATTACGAATATAATTTACTCTCTTAGTGACTATTTTAAGTAAGATTAGTGTTGCGCAGATAATCTAATCATAGAGATTGACAGTCTTTTATTTCCATGTCTCTGATTAGAGGAAGAGTTCTCCATTGTTGAAATACCTCGCGGGCATCTATCTCGCTTTAATTACTTGTGACTCAGCTCAGTATATAGTGATTAATGTTATCTAGTAAGTGTAAGAACAACAAACAATATTTAACGTTTGTTAGCAATGGTTTGACTATGTAGTTATAAAGTACCTACGTATTTATTTGGTATTTTATGCCAGGTTTTCATGTTATAATGAAGCAGACAGCTTTCATTTATCTCTCTAAATGTGCTTGTTTTTAGTAAAAGGTAGGTACAGTCAGCCACACAACTATGAATACAGCAAAAGTGCCAAAAAATGTATAAGTACGGGACTTTATTGCCTGAGCATTAAGGCCGGTATACATATTTTTGGCACATTGGCTGTATTCATAGCTTTGTGGCTGACTGAACCACTTTGTCGCTTTTTGATAAGGTTCATACCTTAATGCATCTATATGGAATTAGTGCCTTATCGGCAACCAATAAAGCGGTACCTTTTACTACAAAACAACTACAAATATAGATATAATAAATTGCACAACTCAATACCAAAAAACCGGCAAGTGCGAGTAGGAAAAGCGCGCGAAGGGTCATGTTCATGTACCTACCATTATTTTTAAAACGGCAAAAAATCACGTTCATTGCATGGGAGCCCCCATATTTATTTTATTTTGGTTTTTAGTATTTGTTGTTTTAGCGGCAATAGAAATACCTACATAATCTGTGAAAATTTCAAGTGTCTAACTATCACGGTTCTTGTGATAACATTTAGTAAAAGGGTAGACCTAACTTTTTCTATCTACCCATACGTTTAAAGTGACTTTCCGCCTTATATTTCAAGGAAAAAAGATTTCTTTAGTATTAACATTGCTAAGTGTGGCATTTCATTGGTGCGAAAACGGTTTTGTTTCCTCTTTTTTTTGTTCATTGAAGAGTTTCACTTACTACTGTTAACAGTATTAACTAACTACGAGTCGCTTTTCATGATGACAAAAATCACAAATTCGCTGTAAACAATTCGATATTTGTGATGTTTTCAAACTAATCGCGCCGATCTAATCAGAATCTGGTGGCACTTCGTCAAAAAAGTGTCAAAAGAAAATAAATAATTCTCGAATGCTCTTAACAAACATGTTATACTTACTTACATAACACTGTAAAATGCTTGTTGGCTGTCAGCATTCAAGACTCAAGTGTCTCGAGTAGCAAACGTGTCTTTGAAGACTCTTCTCTATACAGCGCTTAGGGAAGTGGCCAACATGACCTCACCCTAACTTTTTACCTGACTACGGCAAAGTTACAAGAGAGGGCAGTGATTTTAACAGTCTATGTATGTAATTAGTTATGTATGTAAGTATTTAGCTATATTTTTTTATAGTAAACTCATGGATGTTAAGTGTAACTGCGGAGTACCTAGCTGATTAGTAATATTAATTAAGTAAGTAAAAATATAATACTTCAAGGTACTAGTTTTAGTCCCAAAAATCCCAAAATTAAGAAACATGCTACTCGAAAATCACCCTGTAACTTCTTTACCAAGTGTACCTAACCGTATAAAAAATATTCACAGGGAACATATTTCAAGAAAAAATATACACTTTTAATCGTCATAGGAATAACAACGATTACCTATGATTCATGTTAGTAAATAATCGTTTTGTATGTACCACATCATTCTTATGGAAATTATTAGTAACACCACAATTATGGTTGGAAACTTGATAAGTAGGCTCCATGCTCCATATGAATGACACATTTATAATGTCTATGACAAGGAAATAAAATATGAAAAACATTTGCTAAACGCATCAAAAATACCTACACGTAACAGGAAACAATATGTAAATTAATAGTCGTGTTGATTTATTTAACTATTAGGTACCTATATAGCGGCATGGCTATATTAGTAATTAAATGTGGTGAATAAAAAACAAATGAGGTTCAGCAATGAAAACTGTTCATGAAACTCAAAAAAGTCGCCTTCGTTCTATTTCCCTCTTGCCAAAAGAAATCATTGTATTAGGAACAGATATATTGCACTAAGAAACTTCTTCGAATCTGACAGCTAGATACTGATCGAATGAAACCAACCGTCGGGCAAGCAGGCCTGTATCGCAAGATACTTAGGTTTTAATATTATTTTAAGAGAATTAGAAATATTAGGTACCTAGGAAAAAAACCTTAAAATTACATTAGCTTCAATTTAATATCTTCAAGTAAAAGTATCTACCTACCTATCCAATGTACCTAAAGTCCTTTGACTTTTTAATCAGCCAGACTGTTAAGTGGTAACGTCTGTCATTTCATATAAAAAAAGTCTGCTATTGTTTGTAGTGGAAGGGCACGTCAAATGTAGGTACAGCTATTAGTACGTAACGTACAAATAGCTGTCAGATATACCTTAGTTCATACAATGAGTATGATACTATGTCATACCCTTTCGGCAGAGGGGTAGGCCTGTCAATTGCTACTCCGTCTGGTTTAAAACTCAAAGCTAAAGTAGGTCAATCATAAATCTATGGGATATTACTCTAGGTACTCTAAATATGTCCCATAGCATCTAATTCCGGTATAATAAGTGCGCAATACAGTACCATATTTTTGAAAATATTTTGTCAATGTCGACATAAGTAATTTTACACTTGACTGTACCTTCGTTATAAATCATAAAAATATACAGAGTAATTGTTGAGTTATTAGATTAGAGAGCTAAGCTACCGAGTAAATCCGTCAAGAAACAAAGTTGAAGCACTTTAGCTGCCAGTGCCAAGAAACTGGATTGGCAAAAGCGAGAGGAAATTTTAAGCAGCTCGTTTTTAACAAAGTCGTCTGCTACAATGTTGTCTTTACATTGTTTACCCTCTCAATATCCCTGAAGGTAGGTTATATACTGCGAAAACATAGATTTTATATTTAAGACCAAAATACTAAACGTTTTTTCTCTTCTATTTATGTACATAAGTTCAATTGAAATATTTATTTATATTACAGCACACATAGTGAGTAGCTTCTTTTTAAAAACAAAAATACAAAAGTAAAGTAAGTACGGGAAGTTGTATCTTACTGTATCTTGTTAGCTAAAATTTTTGGTTTGCGTGTTTAGTACCTAAGTACGAGTAAAAAGTACTTATTAGCGTGTAGAGAATGAGAGCAGCTTTTTGGTTGCATAAAATACAAATTACTTCACAGTGGAGGAGTGGAATCTAAAAGGGTTACGCGTTATTTTATGATCATGTTTCTCGCAATAAATTAGATCTGTGACATCAATTTTCCACTCCATCAGCTTAGTAACTCGGTTTGCTAAAGTTGATTGGGGTTGGTATGGAATACCGCTTTGCCAACGATATCCAGTCGGGGAGCATATTTCGCCAAAGTATCGTTTATAAACACTGTTCTTTTGAATTCTCTTATACCGAAGCGAGGAGTTTTTTTTGGCTTCTTCTCATTGCTGGTGGTTACAGAGCGAATGTCAGTCAAAAAGATCACTTTCTAACACACAATGTTAGACCACATTTGTCACCTGCTCCTTGCTTTAGTGAGTGGAGGATTTGTTAACCTCAAAATGAAATAGTTAAAATACATTCATATTCATATCTTTTGTTGCATATACTTTATACCCAAGATATTTATAATGAGGGTTTGCACTATGGTAGCTCACATAAAATAAGCAACATATAGAGTAGAAAATTAAAATATCACGTTGTTCTAGCGCATCCTGTATCAGTCCTCAGTATATGCAATGCAGAACAGGGTTACAGAGAGCAGAAAGCATGCACTGCCGGTGCAACGTCCTGCATGCACCATTAATTCTGTTCCACGCTGCAGACATCTGGTGTCTAGTGAGAACTATGGGACTTATTGTATGGGGGATAAGTGTGCTAATTGCTTGGTGTTTGGGCCGGATGGATCACGAATCGTTGTGATGTGATTCTGTTAATTTATGGTTTCAGTGGGATTTGTAGTGGAACTAAGTAAATGCTGAGTAAAGTTTATTTTCAATAAGATATTTGTAAAAGGATACTTGTGGCGTAGGAATTTCTTTGATTCAATAGTTACAGATTGAAGTAAACACAATTCAGTGATTAAATTAGTAACGAACAGCAAAGTCGCGTTTGCCTTGCGACAACATACGACCTGAAATAAAAGTAATTTTATTTCTGCATCTTATTCCGTATAAAAGTAATTTTATTTCTGAGGTTTTGACGCCTAATATTCTCCGGTGTGATTAATTATTCAGTTTAATCGTAACGAATTATATAGGTATTTCTATAAATTTACTGAAAAGAGAACCTATACTATGTTTCTAATTGGTTTCAAAAATATATTTCAACAATCTTTCATGATTAACGTTAAAACATAATATACACTACAAACTTGGTACTACAGCAGTAAAAGAGTAATTTAATAAGGAACATTAATTCCAAAGACCTTCAGCTAAAACGCAAACCGATAATCCCATTTGTCGTCAAAACACCGGTGACCTAGGTCAGTTGCAAAACAGAGATCGCTGACTCACCCGAGCGAGAAAAGCAATCAAACCCTCTGCCTCTGTGAAAACTTAGCAGATCACATTAGCAGAAAAGCGTCTGATGAGCCTTTTGCAATGTTGCAGTTTACTGCATAAGAAATATTGCGGATAATGTGAAAATCTGTACGAACACGAACAGTCTTGCAATAATTTCACACGACGAAGCGCGCTAAAGAATCTAAAGGCCGCTCCTCACAATGGGCCATGATGGGCGATGATGAGAGACGCAGTTATGAGTAAGAGGGCTTACGCAATACTGCCATTCCGTTCTGCTGTATTAGCTACGTCCCGTTTGATGACCCATTGTGTGGAGCGACCATAAAGCTATTTGCGATCGTTTTTAGTAAAAGATACCACTTTGTCGCTTGCCGATAAGGCGCTATGCCATAAAGATTCATTTAGGAATGAACCTTATCAACAAGCGATAAAGTGGTACCTTTTACTATAAAAACGAGTATTTTATTCATATTGCTGATGATTGTTTATAATCTGTATTGAGATTGAATAAGACTGAACTTCATGAAGTGGATTTCTATTCTCATTAGCGACATTCGATATCTCCCAAAGAAAATAGCGCTATGATTCTTTTACCGAGCGCATTCCTTACATTTGGGAAAGGGAAGGCTTCCCCCATGTCCCTGTTATATTGGGCAAAAACTACTAAAAATATAAATATTTATTTTATTCAGGTTGTTTGCATCTGTGAAAATTTTTAACTGTCAACCATCACGGTTCAAGAGATACAGATAGACAGACAAACGGGCAGCGGAGTCTTAGTAATAGGGTCCCGTTTTACCCTTTGGGTACGGAATCCTGTAAACCAACAAAATCCGTTATCCTGAGACTATCATCGGTGCTCTATGACTGCATAAATACACATAAATCTGAACAACACTTTTGGCGCCTCACTTGGAACATAGTATTAAATGCATTTAGGCATTGCACCCACGGCCCGGCATTTAATTCCGACAATGCCGCATTAATATTCTCCTGCAGCGTAGTGCCAAGTGCCAATTCGTATGAATGGTTAACAGTTTGTGCTGGCACAAGTTGGTAAAGGCGGAAACGGCTGCTCGCTCCGCTGTTCTGCCCTGCATAATAGCGATATCTCAAAAACAAAGGATTTTGAAAATGGACTCGTAAGCTATGGAATTTAAGGTGCAAATTTGTGTTAAATTTTAATTATAGATATCCCTATTATGCTCAACATGGCAGTACTTTGAGTTGCACAACTTAGTGTCCTTAATACAGTGTACTTATATAGTAATATTTTAAGCATTAGTTGACGCCCGGAAATACATATGTTATGCTTTGTACGTTGGGAATATCTCATCTCTGTTGCGGCTTAAAGTTAAAACTACTACCCAATACCTACCTGATCTTATAATGTGAGTGAGTACGACATATGACAACTATTTATTTGTTATACATAGGACTATTAGGTCAGGTTTAGGTTATAGGGATTTGTAGGCGAAATAAAGTAATTAATACAACCTTAACTGTAACTGGGCACTAGTGGGTTTTACTTTCCTAGCTTTTAATAGTATATTTCGTACCGAGGCCTATAAAGTAATAAATGTCTCAGATCTCGTGTAACGTGTAAACAAATGTGATCTGAGGCTTTCTTATTTACTGGCTAAGGTCAGTCTGTACACTATTTTTCTGCTCGACGCAGTCGGCAAGCGGCGAATCTGTTTAGCGTAGCGGCCTGCAATTGGCTGCTTCAGCTGCTTGCCGGCTGAAGGGCAGAAAAACACAATTACGTAAGTTTTTTGAAGTTCAAGGACAGATCGTAACTGTCGCCGTAACTTTATAATTATATTATCCACTACCTGCACCTTTGAAAACGTAAACCTATTTGTTTTTCCGTCACCCACAGCAGCAATTAGAAACCACCCGCTACGTCAGCGAAACATTTTCCTGACCATGGGGAGGACAGGACACACGTAATACATAATACACACTACACACAGTGGGTGGTAAGACCGGAAAGTAATAAATAAACCCTCGGATATCTGTGGGTAGATGGGAGATAAACATCTGCAATCAGGGGGTTACTGTTCGCGATTTTATCATTTATCGCTGTGGATAACGCAAGGTCTTACATCCGAACCATAAATGGGACCGCAGATTTACCCGTGGTCCCCGTGGACAAGCGATAACAATATTAATATATCGATGCTGACTGAAGCAATTATTTAATCCATCGTATTCGATATATATATAGTCTGGTAAACCAATTGTGTCAGCACTCAGCAGCAGTAGAAGAAAAATACTATAAGTATTCATCATCTTTAAGGCTTCGTTCCGTAAATGGTCAGCATGGTTGCCATAAGAGAGAGAACGAAGCATAGCTTTGTTCTTTATTTATCTTAAAAATGCCTTGAATCTTGTTTTTCATACGATTAAATAAATACATAAAACGCTAAACTATGGTATCGATTTGGAATTTTAAAAAATACAGAGTGGCTCTCTCTGTCTATATTACAGTGACACGATCCTTTACTGAACAATAAGCGAATAAAAGTATACACATGAGTAGAAGGAGCGGCTGTCACTTTTGCTATAAGGCATGAAGACAGATATGCTCCTCTGTCTTATTTAATTGATCCGTCGCGTGTCACCTGTGTACAAAGATGCTTAATTGAGCCATTTTACACATAACTAATGTTCAGCTAAATAAATATAGAAATTCAGAATCACTCCCAACTGCAACATTGCTGAACAAATATTGAATCTATCTGCAAATCTGACTTATTACTAAGAGTGCTTCTATGTTTACTTTGTTTTCAGAGTAAGTGCCGAAAGGATTTGGTGGAATGGAGATAAAAAGAATTTGTTTGTATCCTTTGGGGAACAGCATAAATTATGTAAGGTTGGTAAATAGGGTAATTAGTGTCTTAAGAAAGTAAAATAGTATTTTGTATTCAACGGCTTTACTTGACACTTGATAATTATTTCGTCCATTTGGAAACCTGACTGAGCCTTACATACCGTAAACAGTTGGCGGCAAATTATAACAAAACTGCAATGTACTACTAACTAACTACTTAATTCATATGTCATCGGAGATATAGATCTTTATATTTTATAATAAGCAAATGATTTGTGAAAATATTTTTGTAAGACTGTTTGTTTCATAATAAATAAAAAAAAAAATTAATAAATAATTTTTTGCAAGAGACTCGGACAAAATCGTATATGTATATAACATAAATTCGCTGTACACGGAAGAGCTTTGTTTCGGTATCAGCCTAATAATTACTATTACCAACACTTTACGAAGATACTACCTGAAGAAAAGTAGATAAGTTTCAATAACAAACCATCAAAGAGCACTCTAACACGGAAGTGGAAAGTATATGTCTACACCAAACATGTTCCTAAACTGTTATGACACAGACAGTTCCAGTATACATGAGGGAGCCAAATACTCAACATGAAAGAAAGAAGTTATTATGCCTAACATCATTATGCCAGATGAAATCATTTATTTTAATCAGGGCCCCAGCTTTTTTATCACGGCTTATGATAAATTTATGCGCAATCATGGCCCAGTCTGTAAGGATCCGTGCTCTTATTAAAACACTAATTATTTAGGGGTTTTGTATTAAGATGACAAAAGCTTTTGGGAAAATTTGGTTGTGACATGACAGCTTCTAAATTAGAATTTTATGCTGCTATTTAGGATAGGAAGTTTTTATCTGACCTTTTAAACAAAAGGGCTTTGTGAAGGCGTTTGAGGAAAGAACAAGGCTAGGACATTACTATATTATATAGAATTTAGGAGCATGTAGAGAACAACTGAGTCGGGATGGCTCGTTGTTCTATTTTAAAATTATCATAAACGTGTATTTAAAGTGCATACTTACTTAGTTAAGTGATCTGCATTCTCTGACCTCCACAGTATAGCAAAATAACTAGAAGGAATCAATACCCTAAAGAAACCTTTATATCCGGAGCTAGCTCTCAAATCTCACAATAAAACCATTTGTTACAACTTCTTCGCAAATCCTTTGATTAAAATGACAAAGCAAATTGAATTACATTTCCACTAGACAGATATGATTAATGCAGACTGCAACAAATTCCGACGCTGCATTCACGATGAATAATGACAGTCGCAGGACCTTTTATGACTGCGACCTTGCAAGCCTTTCTGAGAGCTATTTTGACTTGAGCTAAAAAGTCGTATGTTATAATGCTACTGGAATATGTAGCATACTTTTTGGCTTAGTTGCTTTCTGATGGACGTGGCACCTGCCAAGTTATGCAGCTGTTACAAGACCAGTTCGGAACAATTCGCTTGAAATAATCCACTGCTGTCCTTCTCTTGCTATTTATAGGGTCACATTTAAAGTCCAAAAGGCAGGTGGTATGTTCCTGTCGATACTTTTATGTAGTTGACGTTTTTTGGCTGGCCATTTCGTAGATCTAATAATCTTAATGGTACCTAATCGATTCTATAAGAAATTATTACGAGCATCTCTGCCAGTTTTTTATGGTAGAATCTTGTATTTATAGATGAGCCAATTTTCACATTCCATTCCAAGTACATATTATAATAAAGTTTTCAGATATTAAACAGGGAGAAAAAGCTAGTCATTTAAGCCATTTAGGGCTTAGCAAGATTTGAACCAGAATAACGGCACAAAGGAGATGAGCAAAGAAAAAACACTAAAAAGGCATCAGACAATATGCAAGCTCCATGGCACTTTATAATCCGCTTTTAAGTGCATTCTCCTGTGCCTTTTTCCGTTTAATTTGGCACACGGCGGAGCACGTAGCTGGCACGCAAAACGACAGCGAGGAATCGGGATACTGGGCGAAAATCTAGCTTTAGATCGCCGGCCGGTAAATAAGGTATAATAGTCTAACAATGTATTCTCATTGCTTGACGCAAGGTACAGTGTTAAGATCGCGACAATGCAGATATACCAGAAATTTTCATCCGAAGCCTATGATTTATAATTGGACATCCATAGTTTAAGGAAACTCAGCACTACACACTCAAACTCACCTCTGGTGTTGCGGGTGTCCATGGACGACGTTAATCGCTTACCATCAGGTGATTCGTTTGCTCGTTTGCCCCCTATAGCATAAAAAAAAAAAAAAAAAAACTAAAGAGGAAGAAGAACAAAACAGATCTGAATGGTCACAAAATTGAGAACCAGTAAAGAAGTCAGAAAATTCAGAACTACAGGCAATATTTTTTTTTATTTATTATTAACAACAATACAGCTATCATGACAGTTTCCCAATGCGATAGTGCAGCAAAAATCTTATATAATATATAAGCAGACAATTCCTAATTCTAAGACGTACAATAACACAACACAAACAACGTAATCTTAGTAAACTCATTCTCAGAACAATGGAATACGTCAATCCGGGTAGCGACTTGATTGAGCGTACGCAGAGCCCTTGTCCACGGCGCACCGCGCAGAAGGCCGGTGCGCGCGCGCGGCTCGGCCAGCAGCGGCGGCCGGTGCCGGCGCCACACGTAGCGCGCGGGCACGCACAGGCCCACCGTGGCCAGCACCCCTGGGTTGTTGACATATAGGAGTTATAACTATTGAAATCTCACATTACTCAGAAAATAATTTATGATATTTCTACGACGCTCCACGTTTGCAACACCGGCTAGCTCACATATACTGGTTCATCTAAGAGTTTTAACCGACAAGCTTTTACAATAGGTTCCCTAGCTGTTGCGCTATGCGGTCCAGAGCAAAAAGCCGACAGAGTATAGGCTTCATATGTACTTACGGTCTTTGTCGACAACTGCGTAATATGGTCTGTTGGGACGATCACATTGCGAAATGCGCACTGCGACCGACATTACTCAGTACAAAAACGTCATATGTGCAGTTAGTTTTAAAATAACTTAGGATTAAATAGATCTGGTTGTGGATCGGGATGGGCCTGTGTATTTAATAGTTTAACAGGGCAAGTCATGCCGTTCTGTAGTATTGTGAAACGGTTTATTGCTTCGACATTTCTCAATAGCAACATGTGGTTTTACTATTAGATAATCTACTGAAACCTGAAGTTGGTATGATCTGCAGTCGAACAGAACTCTGCAGAAGCTGTCACAATTTAAACCTCGATTCCATCCTACTGTTTAGGAATTCACTTCCAAAATGAAAAAAAAAACTAGTGGAGGTAACATATTTAAATAGCAGTTAATCTAAATGACCATGTCGTATGTTTACTCATTACTTATAAATAAATTATAAATTTAACAATATCATATATTGTATGTTATAACTACGTACTTACTTAATTTACATAACATGCGTGAAAAAAAAGTTCATTAGAACATACCTAATACCTATGTATTTTTTAGTGAGATCGTTAGTGACGTAACTGACATTATGCAGTTAATTATGTTATAAAACAGCAATTAAACATGTTCATATGCTTGCTGTATTTAGGTGATTAACGTGATTTTCAGTAATCATTTTAATTCGCTCCTGAGAGGCTAGGCTCTAGGCTACACTACACCGTTGTGGGCAGTTGGGCACGTTGGGTTTAAATGTCACTCGATCTTTTACTTTAAAAATACGACACATAATATTTTAAAAATATTATGAGATGTGTCTTATTTTTAAAGTACAAACAAAAGTATACAAAGTAGGTATATATTTATATTATTCTCATTCGTATTGACGTTTTATTTGTGTTATTAAAAGTTATATCGTTGCAAGTTCACAGAAGAATTACCTTTCGCGACTTCTCCGGCTGTACAATGAGAACCCTGCATAGGTTTTTTTTTATAAAATAGGAAGCAAACAAGCCTGGGGGTCACATGTGCGTTGCCGGCCTTTGAGATGGGAGTACGCTGTATTCTTGAAGGTTTAAATGTCTTATCTATACCTAATCACAGAGTAGTAACATTTTAATCACATTAAGGAGTTCAAGAAACGAGTATGCAGGATTTCAAAGTGATAATAACGCACATAAGACACTCATTGATGGAGCTGCAAAAGTCCGTACTACGGGGTAAGTAACGACCACCAATGTAGGTAATATAAAAAAATCGCGTGACTGTAAAAGGTAAGTCATAGCAAATTACGTATTGAAGACCTATCATCGGTTTTGCACGATTTGTTACATTTACATAATATAGTCCGACTGAATGACGTTTACGCTATGAACAGGTCATTGCTTGCGATTCTATGACGTGAACACACAAAGCGTATTATTGTAAGTGTATCCAATTATGTGAAACAAACATTGCGCCGATCAAGACATTAGGGTGACACTTAAGTTCGCGTGTTGGCCCAAATATTCGTATTTATTCACACTAAGGGCCACTTGCACCACCCTGGGTTATGCACGTAAACCGGAAGCTAAAGTCCGAGTTAGCAGCTAATCCTGGGTCGTTCAAGTGGGTCTTAGAAGTACGAATATTTGGGCCAACAATGTGCTCTTTCGGCATTAGTATGTGTGGAAATAAATAAATCACAAAACACAGGAGAATTCTTTAAACAGGTAAAAGTGTTGCAACATCCAACATGCATTATCCTTGGAAGAACCAAACGGTCCAATTGTGTTCTAATACATTCAAAATCCTGTCAACATGCAGTAACGAGGACAATATCAGGGAGGAAATGCACTTACGCAATCGACATCAATAACAACTTTCTACTTAGGCGATGTGTTGAAAAGGGTGAAACATAATATATGACAGAGAACAGAGAGTATTACGCTGAAAAATTCTGGACAAAAACTGTTTGGATAGATAGTATGAATCACGAGGAATGAAATGTTTTTTTTATAGTCCACTCGTATAACTGTGGTCCGTGGCTGTCATGTTTTAAGGAGTAGGCTGCACAAGAGAGCTGCGAAAGCATCTCGCGGTCGAGAAAGACAACTGTCCCTGTCTAATTTGAACAGTTAGAAAATGACAGGTGCCTTTCTCGACCGCGAGATACCTACTGTCGTAGCTAGGGTTTCTGCTCGGGATTTCTCGAACTCGAGACAACTCGAGAATTTTGGTTTAATTCGAGACGAGAAAAAAATGTGCATGACTCGAGAATTCTCGAGTCATGCACACGCCTTTTCGCGGGCGTACAACTAGACTTAAAGAAAATTATCTTAAGAATAATAAACATACCTTTTTTTTTATAAGTAACACTTCTTCATTACAGTAGGCCCAATAGGGTAAGTTGGTTCTGTGTTAAAGTCGTGACAAGGGCTTCTAATCAAGATTTTTTGAATTCAAGACAACTAGCTACACTTTGTAGCTACATTTTAGATGAGATAAAAATTACCGGAAGTCAAGAAGTATCAAGTCTTCTGATGGACCGAAGTCAAAGTTAATTTCGGACGTGACACTCGTGGTTCTACATCAAAACGACTTTTAATTTCCAGGTGTCTATTTATCAATTTTTCTTACAAAAATTATACTTATTATGGTTGGCACAGCGGATGCATATCGTTTAGTGTGGTAGGGCATAGCACAACGCATGTCGTCTCTCTCAAATCTGGAGCAGAGCCCATCTGGGGAAGTACCTCCGTACGTACCTTACAGAAAACCGCAGTTACATAACACTAGACCCTACTCATAGTATTGTGTTTCTGTTGGTGAGTAAGGTCGCCAGAGCTCCAAGAGGAGTCGCTGTGTTGACAGCTGAGGACCCACGGAGCAAAGCCCTTGGCCCGTTTGGCTGTCAACACAGCGAATCCTCCTTTTTTTTTAAAAGGTCGGCAATGCGCATGTAACAGCCCTGGTGTTGCAGGCGTCCATCAGCTACGGTGAACGCATACCATCAGGTGGGCCGTATGCTTGTTTGTCACCGTCTTAGTATAAAAAAAAGACTCGGATGAAGTCAGCGGTGACGATGATAATTCTATCAGAAATTGGAATCTGCAACTGCAAACAACGTGCAATATCTACAGAATATTATATATTTATATAACAAATATGACATCTGTTAAGAGTTCAGAAATAGCCCACTGACAAACATCTTACAAAAGCATGTAGGTACCTAACAGAAGATTCTGTTGATGCTGAATGAAGCTACACTGAAACTCATTCTGTATTTTTCCTTTTATATTTTATTTATTCTGACACAATGGACGTAACAATCTTCCAGTCATGTACTTAACTTGATCCTCGTGTTAAATCGTAATAATGTAAAAGATCCCAAGCTGGTGATACGGGAAAGCTTCCTCACTATTGAAATTAGGAACCTTTTGATTTGAATAGCTACCTACTGAACCTAGAGATGTATCGCTTTACCCTAGCGAGAATGAGAGGATTTGCAAACTTTATTCAATTGCTTATATTAATTCGATGGAAGCAGACTGCGATGTTTTTTTGGCTGAGCTGGACATCCGCTATGTCATGCATGTGTAGGTAAGGAATACATGGAATAGGTACTCCAATTTGTTAGCTCATCGAATGGGATATCACGTTCTGCCCAGTGACCACGAGTGCTTTAAAGGATAACTGTCTTAACTCTTTAGCGGTTAAGACTGGATAAAATGCTTAATTCAAACCTCATCGCCAATTCATAGTTATAAAAAAGTTTTATATAAGGAAAACATATAAAAAGATGTCGTTATAGGTTGGTTTATTTTAAAAGGTTTGCCTTTAAGAGGGTAACAATATTTTAACAATGAATACTTACGGTGGTATCCGAAAAACATTAAAATTACTAGCCTCCAAAAAAAGACTCGAGACTCGAGAAGACTCGAGAAATTGGGCTCGAGATTTCTCGAAACTCGAGAACACAAATGGGCCGAGAAATCAGAAACCCTAGTCGTAGCACTCTTCTGCTAGGACTACGGATCCGAGGGGATTGTGTGTAAGTATGAAGTCTCACACGATAGACAATGTGACTTATTTTGACGCCGATTTTAAGATCTGCTCATGACACGATATCGGTGAAAGTAACCTTAACGTGTGATTTTCAGCATCTTCACTTTTATATACTTAATGTTGGTATATAATTATACAGAACGGACTCCTCGCTCAGTTTCAGTTGTGTAAAGATTTAAGAACAAGGACCTACCTTAATTAATCAAAACTCAAGTGAATCAAATTTAATTGAGTGAATTAGGTTATGTACTTATGTATAATACTGTCAGTAGACGTTATGTACGTGTACGTATGTAGTAGACGTAATAGGAGTTCAGTGCGGCTTCCGCGAGCTTCGAATCAAAATTTCGTTACCACCCTCTCTATTTAAATATGAAAGAGCGACAGAGACGGACATCGATATTTCGATTTCCGACATTCGCAGCAGCCGCTTGATATGCACAGCCTGATAGCAAATTAATTGTTTCTATAACTCTCATATCAATAATTCAATAACTAAATTGATGGATCCGTTGCCCCCAAAGGAAATACGTCACTCGAACAGTTCTCACGCGATCTATTCGAGTTGTGATTATTTTATTGGATGATTGTCACATGCAGCGTGTACCGAGATTGCAGGGTTACTACGGGTTGCAATCCGTCCGTCGGATGTGACGGTTAGATTACTAGACACAGACTTTAGTGATTAACAAGTAATGGTTGGATACTAAAATAAAAGGGTTTCAAATGCTTGGTCGAACAGTCGAAGATAAAATCTGCAATAGGTATGAAGTGGACCGCCTCCATTATACCTAGTAAATACAGGGTGGTAGAATTTTTTAGGACGTCCAGGGCAAATACTCCTAGGAAGGGGAAGGGGAAATAGTCTACTTCAAGCAACACAAGGAGGTGAGTCCATACGTACCGTTTCCCCCTCTGCCAAAGTACAAGCCCAAATGGGCACACGCCGGTCTGTGTTGTGACTAGTCCGTACACAAAATAGAAATGTGCAAAATTTGTTAGTGTAGTTGTTGTATCATTTTCTATGTGTTAGTGTTATCATTACATATTGGTTTTTGTATGTAATGTGTGAGAAGTGCGCCTGTGTGCAAGGTAAGATGTCCTTTTGCCGTCTCCCTTCCAACGTGTTGGAAGTCCGTGTTGCTCGAAGCTGTTAGCCTGATGGTAATGTTTTTACCGCCTGTCACAGTGGCTGTCACTTTTGTAAGGGCGAGAGTAGCGCATGTCACAATAGACGATAAAAATTCTATCCTTGCTGGATCTTTGCGGGGAATAAGATGTTTAGGATTCTACATTAACGTTGAAATGGATAGAGTTCTCAGATATGCAGATTGTGGGCGTGACTTAGTCAAGTCCAGACTCGGAGACTTAGGGAGCATTCACATCGGGTTGAGAACACTGTCTTTAAAAGTAGTGCTCCTGGTCGTGACCGTGTTTCGTGTACCCGTAGCCGAATCTCCGTTGCTGTGTTACTCGGCAACGGAGATCCGCTCCGTTTGCTCCGTGTGATTCGGCTACGTGTAATTAAGATACGTAGCTACGTGTACACGGCGATACGTATCTTATTTATACGTAGATCGGATCCAGTCGTGACCGTGACGTTAAGTGTAGATTTTATGCGTGTTATTAAGACCCCCGAATGTAATGCAAGGGGCGAGTTTTTAATTTCAGTTTCCATACTTTTGCATTTTAAATAAAAATTTATGAGATCAAAAATAATTAGATGCAAATATTATGTTGGAGGCAAAAATAATAGACCAGTACAAATTGTAAAAGATGTGTATTAAAAGAAGCCGAGCGGAGCCGAAGCCGAGATTCGCGGGAACGTAGCCGAATCCAGAAACGGATACGTATCTTTGACGTGACCGTGTAGTACGGGATCTTAGCACCGCCGGTGCTAAGGCTACGTAGCTACGGTTCCGCGTGTAACACGTATATCACAAGCCCTATTTAAAAGTCGATATCGTCGAGATTTTAGCATAATTATTTCATGTAATAAAGTAATGTGCTAAAAGTTCCACGACGCAAAGATGCGATACCTTTCATTAGCCTTAGATACCTACCTAATACCTGCGATATTTAAGTTAGCCAGTGTTTTTTATTTCAACAGATAATTCTGCTTATTTTGAACTATTTGCTTCCATTAAATATGACATGACAGACCATTAAGTATGGTCTAATCATCTACGAATCGAAGTTTGTAGGAATAATACACAACGATTGACCTTTCTTTCCCGCTATTTCTACTTACTTCTACTTTCAATTAAAGCCTCTCAAGCAGCCCCGCGCGCGTAGATTGCAGTAATTGGATCAAGACTCAATTACTACCTTTCTTCCTGGACATGGCGAGTAATAGGCACTCCTTTTGACTTAGGCTGTGGTCAAGAGCGACAACTTCGCTGCTCAAGGTACGGTGAACGGTGACGTTACGGACGTTGGTACTATTTCTCGTCCGTCGTAATTTCGCCAGGCTTGCTTTACGAAAGAAAATTTGCATCTCCCTCTCTGTCACATTGCCCCGCTCCGCTTATTGGAGTGATAAAGAGGGTTTTCCGTCAATGCCAATTTTAGATGTTTGTGGTATGCGTGCAGGCATCAGGTACCTATGATTGGCAAGCATGTTTAAGCGCCCGCGCATCACTTAACACAGCATATTAATTTAAACCGAGATTTCTAACTTTTATAACGATTAAGCAGAGCAAACAAATGTCGTAATTCATTTCTCGCCACCCATCTTGCTGTTTAATGTGTGATTAATGTGAAAATTGCGGAAATGAGGTCAACAGAGATTATCGTAGTCAACGGAGCATATGCACAAGACAAGTGACGGATGATAAGTACCTAGTTTAGTTTTGTACAGTACGTATCGGGCAATAACAAACTAAATTTCAGTCGGTTATTTTAAATAACGTCACGCTTTTTAAAGGATGGGGAGATTCTAATTTGATGGGGCTTTTTATTGTTTTTTCAGAGGTACCGAGACAAATATTATTCAGAGGCAAGCCTTTTTGCAACTGAGCGGCCTTTTTTTCCGAGCTTTTGGAAAAGTGCTCAAACTGGCTGTTAGTCAGGCATTCCGGTGAGGATCGAATTCTGTCGATAGCTCCTGACTCCCTCGGATTTTCTTTGCAACTTCGTGCAACAATAATCATTGAAATTAGAACTGGTACGCTATTATAACTTGCGGTCGTAACACGCAAGGTCCATTCCAGACTGACCATCGGCAAAAAAATGACTGTAGCAGGTAGTCACGGGATGGATCCCAAAATAATGGCAGTCTTCGAACACTAGCGTAAATTTTACTTTTAGCGCTTTATTTTTTGTGTAATAAAACTTGTGTGTCAAGCAAAACACTATGATGAAATTTTGCCACACACGAAACAGTTCACCTGCCTATTTAGTTGGCTTAATTTATTTTATTATTGTTTCAGAAGTGTCAGAACACAGCTTTGTCGCCCATAATATTACTGGCATTTTCTGCATCCAGACCTTGAAAGGTCGATCGATAGGCTCCTATTTTAAAAGGACCTTTACCGTCGAAGCTTTTCACGCTAAGATACGCATAACGGTTGCTTGGTTCTCTGCTATTTATTTATAATGGCTTGACTTAATAGAAACAAAGTGATAAACAATGGTTTTTTCATACCTTCTTTATTGTTGTATTAAATAACTTTTAGTACTAATTACGTGTATGCAATATTAAACAGGCTCATATATAGCCAAACCTTGAGCAAGTGTGCAGTTGACCCTACTTAGAAACATCTTATTATTCACTTATAGTACAAACTCGTAACGGCGTAAAAAGTAGTGCTGACAGTCATTAAATCCTTTCAACTAATTCCGGGTTAAAAACCAAAAAAAATGGAACTTCACAATATAGGTATTTGAAAAATATATTCCTTTCCTTCTGGTTTAGTGCATAATCTGTTGGTCTCTATATGTTTAATACTTTTATAGTACATATACAGCTACATTACCGCACTAGTGTGATAATGAGCACTTTATATGCTTGCTTCTAAAATGCATAGCACCATTTATACTGTAAAACGTCGTACGATACACGTGCGAATAGGTAATTCGCAACTCATGTCGATTTAAAACACTCCCTTCGGTCGTCTTTTACTTTATCGCCACTCGTTGCAAATTCCCTCCGTTTCGCACTTGTATCGTAATGGACTATTATATATTAGGATATCTCATTCAATTTCCTGTTAGGTCTTTACATTACAGCATCAACTGCTTCAGTACACACAAAACATGAAAGATAAAATGTATATCACATAAGAATCTTTTGTTTGTCTGTGCTATCAGTGAAAGAAGTTATCACTTGACAGAATGTAATCACAATGATAAGCTTTGATAAGATAGGGCTCATCAGAAGGTTGTGTGCTCTAAAACTATACTATTATATTTACATGTACATTAATAGTAATGATGTTTACAGTCTAACTGATAATGATGGTAAGGTTGTGATTAGGGTGTGCAAACCGATTTTTATTTGTATGAAAGTTCGGTGAATAATCGGTTATTAATCGGTTTTTCCCTACAATTAAAAACCGGGTTGCACACCCTAGTTGAGATGGCAAATATTCCATGCATTATAATTTTTTTTATGGTACTGACCGGCGATTGATTCTAACAACACCTAATGGAAACTGAAGACAGAGTCCACGAGTTCAGTAAAAGCAGTGAGCTTGTACTTGTCAGGGAATTCTGTATTCCCTCTGTGTGTCATGTAAATAGTTAAAGTTCTGTAAGATCATAAACAGTTCTTAGTGTAAAACTTAGAACACCTCAGCCCACTTGCCGGCAGGTATACAACACTAGCAGTTCCCACATATAGGCACTCCCATATTAATTCATATAGAAGTGCAATCTTTTACTCCTGCTACATAATTTTCTTTTGTATTCTACTCGGTTATGCTGACAAAGTTTTGAAAACTCAAGAAAATTTCTAATTTCTATCTGGGGTTTATGTAGTCTGCAGAATAAAATTAAGATTACCCTGACATACCTGACATTGGGTCTCCAAACTTTATTAGGAGAGAGCACAGATAAGTGATAAGGACAGATTAAATTGCATTTGGCTCTCCTGCTTCCTTACCACAGGTCTCATTCGGGCCACTGCAGACTCTAGGCATCATCAATTATGTTGGTGATAACTACTCTAAAGAGGATAAACAGCTATTCTCTCAGGGAAGCAGAGTTGACACCCAAAAGGTCAGGTAGTCAGGGCAGGCATAACTTTAAATAAAGCTTTAGCAGACTTGGACTTTGACATGTTTAATGACAGTATATCTGTAATAAAGAAGAAATTAATACAATATTATATGGGTGACTGACACCTCTTGCGCAGGTGCGGGTTCGGTTTACTTTAGTTTAGTTAATATAAATCTTCCCTTTTGTTCCTTTTCCGTAAAGTATATAAGTGATATATAAGTGACTTGTAGGTACCCAATGGCCCTAAGCCCAAATGGACTTGCATGCGTGTAATTGAGCAAAACCTGTATTTGTTTTAGGTATATCTTGTTTCTATAAGTGAGAACCTGTAATTGGCTATCTATTTTTATTTAGCTATTAGTCATGTTTTCATGCTGTTGGTTTTCCATGTATGTAATATAAAATAAAAAATAAAATAAAATAAAATCAGTCTTCTCTGGGGTAATAATATTGAAATAGCTTGGATTTAACAGTTATAATCAGCACTAGACTAATGAGGTACTACTCAAACTCTTTTCCTTTTTATTAGGCTATAACTTACCCGCTGTAACTCCACAGAGTGGTTGTAACACCGCAGCAGCTTATCTACCAGGGGTTTGACCGCGCGCCACGCTCGCTCCTGTGATATCCTCGAAGGATCCGCTATGGCCTCCCGTATCTCCTTCCCCGCCCCCTTGTAACACTGTATCTCTTCCAAAATCTTCTCAGACTCCAGCAAAACTCTCTGAACTTCCTCGTACACCTCTTTCTCCGTCTCCGTAGGGGCAGCGTTCTCGAAATCCAAAAAGATATCGTAGCGCGGCGAAGAACAGCAGTTCGAATCGTCACGGGCCAAAAGACTCAACAACTTCCCCATTTTTACTTATATACAAATAATTCACTGTACTATTAAATATTACTCATCAGTGGCAAAGGTACCATTGCCTATGATAACAGTTCTAACAAGAGCACTTCTGTTTTAAAATGTTACACTTATATATTTTGTGTTATAAGATAACGTTTTGATACAAAACTCACAGTCCTTCGATTTATCAAAATAAATTTAACACGCCCAAATATTTTACGTGGACCGCGCACAACGACCCAGCCCAGCCCGACTGCGACAGACTGACAGACTAATCGCTCGCTTGCCTCGCTTACCGCAGGTCCGCGGACAGAATCGTGAGATCATGACAGCATTCAGTATGAAGTGTCAACTGTCATATGCTTGTCAACTGACATTTTAACCAGTGTTGTCAGTTAACACTTAATATTTGTTACAAGCCAGTTACAGACGAGACAATCTTATTGCCAATTTGATCAAAAAACCAAATTGGTGTCCATTTCTGACGGTAATTTAAATGCCTGATCAAATTGGAAATTTCGACTGTCTCGTGTGAACAGGCCAACAATATGAAAACATGAATGTACCGACCACTACAGCTATAGCAGCAACCTTTTTTGTCGCACTGTACTGCAGGCTTAGGTGCGATTCGTTGGGCAGGGGCGTAACAAGAGGTATCGGCGCCCGGGGCAAACACCAAATTTGCGCCCCCCAAATATATAATTCTTTTTTTTCTTTCCTCTCCTCTACCCGAAGAGAAGAAAGAGAATAAGGTATTTTATCGAATCGAATGCCATAACCTCGCGCTGGCGTAAAGCGGCGCGCGCTTACGTACTGTGTAATAATTCCCGTTGGAACCTAACCAGTTTAACGTGACCTCGAGGTGTTTAACAAATACTACGAGGGCGACACTGAAACTTTTTAGAACTGGCCACTTGTAAGCGATATATTAAAAAAAAAGTTTATGCCACACCTGGCCATAAAGTGCCCTTTTCCGCACGCTACGCGTACGGAAAAAGCCGATTTCTGCCCAAGTGTAGGCATAAAATGATGTACCTAACACGTGAGGTAGTAAATAAAGCCCTGCATATTGACGTCCCTTGCTTGCAGCTCGGGTCGCAAACATCTGCGATCTCGGCCTTTCTTTGTTTTACCGCACTAGTTAGGTAATGTACTATTTCACTTCTCTTGCTCGAAAAGTTCGCCTTTGTGTCGTGGCTAGGCGACACAAAATCGCTTTTCATGCTCTAGGGCATAAAGTAACATCGCAGGTAGAGCGCGCTCGCCGCGGCCTCGCCCCCGCGCGCCCGGCCGCCTGCAGGCGGCGCGCGGCGGGGAGACGGAGAATCCAAGCGCAAGAGTATGGATGTTACATTTTCAACGATTTAAAGTGATATAAAACCTAATATTTTCTTTGCAATGGAAGTGAATAGCAGAGTGTATGTCTCGGGCATAAGAACCCATTTTATCCTCGACTACTATATTGGTCCTCGTTACACTCAGACCAATAAATAGCCTCGTCTAAAATGGCTTACTTTATGCCCTTGATATACAGTCTACTATTATTTTGAAAATCGAACTCTTTGTCAATATTATTGTCTATGTATTTCATTCGATTTTCATTTTTATTCGATTTGGCGGCAAATTGAAAATAGTCTGTATCACGTAAGCATGAATTTAACGCAAGAAAATTTTCGTGCAATGATTTTCTATGACTTTCGATGTCATTTAAGTCAACAAGAAAGTTATGATAGACTTCGATTGGCCTTTCACGGTAAAGCCCCATCTCGTGCCACTGTTCACAACTGGTTTAATGAATTTAAACGTTGTCGCACTAATCTCACCGATGATTTGCGTGAGGGACGGCCTTGTACGGCGACTACTGAAGATAACATCAGTGTTGTGCGACGTATGATAGACGCCGACAAAAGAGCTAGTGACCTATCAACAGATTCGGACAAGCTTAGACATTGGTATGAGTCAAGTTCACAAAATCCTTCATGAACATTTAGGGATCAGGAAGCTTTGTGCCCGGTGGATACCTCATAATTTGACAGAGGCCCAAAAACTCCGTCTTGTACATTGGTGCCGAGAAATGGTTCAAAGATTTAACGGGTGACGAAAGCTGGATTTACTGTTATGACCCTGAAACTAAAAGACAGTCTGCTGAGTGGGTGTTTCCTTTCGAGGAGTTGCCAACTAAAGTGAAGAGAGGTCGAAGCGTGGGAAAAAAGATGGTAGCCTCGTTCTTCAGAAGGACAGGTCATTACGCATTAATTTGTTTAGTGGATCGGAAAACCACAAAACAGAGAGACTAGTACGCCGTCGTAGTTTAAAAAGTAAACGAAAATCTGGTGGATTATGGAGAAATGAAATGGTTTATTATATTAGAAAACACAACCCCCCAATGAGGGCGCCACTGGACGGCCAGCGCCCTCTTAAGACGTAATATGAAGTCTAACAACCGTCAGCTGAAGTTTAAATGATAAATAAATAAATATTATTGGACAATCTTACACAAATCGACCTGGTCCCACGGTAAGCTCAATAAGGCTTGGGGTGTGGGTACTAGACGACGATATATATAATAGATAAGATATATACGTATAAATACTTAATTAAGTAGCTACATAGAAAACCCCCATAACTCAGGAACAAATATTCGTGATAAACACAAATAAATGCCCTGACCAGGATTCGAACCCGGGGCCTCCTGCTTCGTAGGCAGGGTCACTACCAGCTAGGCTAGGAGGCCGTTATTTTTTTGGTTTATTTATTAGTTATGATAGTTTCACAATTTCCAGGGCCAGGTAACTGCTATCAGGGAAATCCAGACAAACGCGTACCATAAAAATACTTCAAGTACTGACGTGATCCACTATATTTCTAGGTACTCGTAAATCTAAGCCGCACAGTATTTCAAGCCGCTGTAAATTTAATAAATAATTAAGAGAAAAGTGGACAGACAATACTGCTTTCTTAAGGCGAGGTGGGCTGAGGCTGAACTGATAGTTTTCGATAAAATTTTGATTAGTGACATTGTTATATGTATGTACTTAGTACATATAACAATGTGACTAATTTATGCCCCAATTTTTGTGACATTGCTATTAATTAATACATACATAGCTAACACACATACTTACATAATCTCACGCCTGGGCCTATACCACGAAAATAGAACAATTGCGGATTTGTATCTCCATTCTCTCACACTTGCATATTGGAGTGACAAAGAGGTTTTCCCGTCAATGCCAATTTTCGATGTTCGTGGTAGGCGTGCTGTATTCCAAAAAGTGATTGGCAGAGCACGTGAAACTACTCAGTTTCACATGTCGCTTTGCGGAAAACGGTCCCGCTCCCTCCCAAGCCCGCGAATTCACGGGCATTCAATTGATAAGTATGTATATTCTAGTCTAAAATGTATACGTCAGCGCACCTCACCTTAAGTTCGAAATAAAAAATTACTCTAAAGAAAAAGTTAATAAAAAAAATTCTATGAAATTTACAAATATCTTAATGATCGTATATTTTTAAAGATCAGTCTAACATTCGATAAAAATTTACAACTTTAATGTCTAACGTGTTATAGTTATATTTATTAAGGCTACGGCCTTATTGAGGCCTCATATATATCTGTTTGCGAATACTGTACTCACTATTATGTACTTACAATATGAATGTTTTGAGGCGTTATTTCCTATTATATAGAATGCTAAGCCGTGTTACTAATAATAAAGTTTTTATTTTCTTTCACTCTGTAACATAAATGATCGTAATTTTTAATGTTTACAAGAGTGTCATGAAATGCTAGTTAGAAATGTAATTTGTCAATGTACTGTACAGTCGATTAAAGAATTCTAATGTTTTTTCTTTGACCATTACGCTGTTTTTTATTAATATAATAGGTGTTTATATTGGTGTTATTCATAACCGTACGCCAAGTTTAGCTAAATTATTGTTTGTCTCGCAGTTTGACATTTGCCTTTGTTAGAAAGGGAGAAAATATAATTTAACTTAAACGTCTATTACATTTTTTATGAATAAGGGTAAGTCGTTAACATCTCTTAAATAATCTTAGGCCATTATTACATACTTATGTATGTAACCTACTATGAATATCGAAAACATACATAGATTGTTCGAGTACTTAAAATAAGTATTCAGAAATAGTTGGAACGGAATTATTTGTCAACGTGTCGTATAATTTTGAGCACTTAATCATATATATTTGCCTCTTTGTCTTTTTGCCACTTTATTGCTCGAATATACGAGCGATAAAATAAAGATGCAGATGAAGAAAACTTCGATATTCGATATTCGCCGTAGGGTAGCTGAAATATTGTAGCCGATTGCAATATTGAACGCGATAGTTACATCTGGGCCTATACCACGAAAATCGAACGATTGCGGATTGGTATCTTCATCTCTGTCACACTTGCATATTGGAGTGACAAAGAGGTTTTCCCGTCAATGCCAATTTTCGAAGTTCGTGGTAGGCATGCTGGTGTGAAGATTGGGTCTCTTAATTAGGGGTCTCACACACATAATTATTTCAGGACCCGAATGTCTATGTTCATTGATTTAATAAATGCAGATAACAGACTATATGACTGTGGCTCTGTTTTACAAATTTTTAACCATATATGAATAAAGATCATGCAATCATGTATGTGGTATGTCTTAGCCGTAAAACGTGATATCCTACACCGTCCATGTACACAACAATAAATAGAATACAAATAACATCTATAATATCTACAGATTCCTATTCGCCTTAACATATTTGGTGTAAAGATCCGTCTTAGGTCTAAGTAGTAAAAATCCGTGGTACGACTAGAATTATCACTCATTTTTAAACATCAAATTTACCCAGTCCGAATATGATAATTATGAATTAACTCTACATGGATCGAATGAGTTTCTACATTTTTAATCAAGAAGTACAGTCAACCAATTGGAACCCTAGGCGGTGGCCTAGAGTTTGACATGGTTGTAAAGTGCTACAACCGTGTCAAAATAAGAAGCAGTAAGAGATTTCTTACATTCTGATTTATAGCGTCATTATGTCATAGTTCTAAAGTGGCCTAGGGTTCCAGTTGGTTGACTGTACGTGACGTAACTGACATTGTCAAATCAATATAAAATCAGAATGAAATCGTATCCTGAGTCTCGGACTCAGGATATGCAGCTTGTGTTCAGTGAAGCCCCTAAAATGTTACTAGCTTTCATTAGTTTCGAGTAAGATACACACGCGTTTAAAATTGTATGTGCAGTGAATTCATTCATAAATTGCCCATGCACTTTTGAGTGTACATCAAACACACTTGAATTCATGATCTGAATGTATATGATCCACAATATAATATTTTTATTTTATTATTTTCGTATCGCCCATTGGCTTACCTAACTTTCAGACTGGGCCACTGGGGATTATGGCGAGTGTATTCGCCGTAATCCCGTTCGTAATTCGCCTAGGGTCGCTAATGGAACTTGGGTGTAGCGGGGTAGCTTTCAAACGTCACTTGTTTTGGCGCCAAATAAAGCTTTAATGTTGACACTACAAGCCCTACGCGTGAGTCGCACTGCTGACAATGTCGGCTGCATACTAAAGTTCATAGTAACGTGACAATTGTCGCAAATGTCAGCTTGGTAAAACATGCTGCTATTGAGCGAAAATATGATAGCCCCCATTGCGCCCTTGGCCAACTGGGCCAGCGCCGCGACAAGGCCAATGGGGATTATAATACTTAATCCCTACTGGACTAATCCATTGGATAATCCAATTATCCCGATTCAACTCGCCGCTAGCGGTGCTAGTAAAATGTGGGTCTGATGGGAAGCTTATAAACGTCACCATGACATAGCCCCCGTTGAGTCATAGACAAATCTCAAATATTTATAAACTATAGATATGCGAATATACTTGTGAACCATAGGTAGGTATTAAAATCATGAATTCATGTGTGTCCCCTTAGTTGACATTTGCGCAGGAGTGCTACAGGTGCTACGTCGTAGCCCGTAGCACATGGTTTTTTTCGCTGAGTCAAATGTGTGCGTACAATGAGTTGTTTTCGATTGCGACTGCGGCATTCGAAAGTATGTCCGTCTCGCTCCTACTACCTGGCAGGAGTGAGACAGACACACTGTCGAATGCCGTAGTCGCAATCGAAAACAACTCATGGTACACACAATGGTGTGTGAGCGAGATAATGCTATCGAAATATTCGCATCAGTAATCGTTTGAATGACACGACATATCTATCATATGAAAACGAAGCGTTTACTGTCACAGTGCGTATATCATTAACCGGGTAACTGGTACTTTGATATAACTTATTATTAGTAACTTTAATATTCGGAGCCATTTTATTTAATATCAGCCATTTTATTTATACTAATAACTTATTATATTTTATTTTGTTCAGAATTAGATAGAGTAAGTAAACGTCGTTGAATAGTTATGTAAAAATTCTAACCGTCTGCTTTTATAGGTCTATTAATATTAAAAAAAAATGTATAAAAGGTTTCTGAACTGCTGTTAATAGAACTCTAGTATTGGTACCATGAGTTGCTTTCACTTTCAAGTCGCTATCAACTACGCCATTCGAAAATATTTGCATCTTGCTCGTGCTTAACGGGTGGAAGTGAGTTGCAAATACTTTCGAATCGCACAGTTATCGACTCGTGGCTACTTAAAACTCATGGTATGCACACTGTGTGTTTACCACGAGTTTGAAATCTACTGTAGAAATCGCTAGCGTCTCCGTAAACGCACTGTCAGTGCATCTTGCTCGCACTTACGGGTGGAAGCGAGATGCAACGGTAAATAACGTAACGAAAACAAAGCATCGATTTCTAAAGCAACTCGTGGTAAGCACACTGTTACTCTATCTAATTTAAGATTTATTCGTAAGCATTTCGTTAAATGCTAACAATGACTTAATGACCCTATCTCACTTTTACGAGTGTAATACGAGCGGGATGCACTGCAAGTGAGTAGTTTACGCAGTCACTAACGAGAACGGCCGTGTTGAACTTAAGATAAGATAAGAATCCGCTAATCAATGTATGGGAAATTTGTCTTGTCTGGCTATTGCTCGACGGATATATCTACTATAGAGGCCGGCATTTAGTATTTTGTTAGTAGGTTAGGTATAATATTTTGTTTCGTCACCGGCATGTGATCATGCGATTCTAGTGTATTAAAGTTTAATGTGGGAACAGTTGTGGTCAACTAATTAGGGACACAATTTTCCCCCATACAATTATTACCTTCAAATAAGACTTTGCTTTGATTATAGTTTCAAAAGTGCTTGTCCAATTTTATCGCCAATGATACGAATTATCCTCGTTTTTAACAAGGTTTATTTGAGTATACAACACCTTTTTGTAAAATATGTAGGGTATCAATTTAAAAAATAAACATAATCAAATTATAATTAAAGACGAAAAGGGAATAATTATATGGTCACTTAAAGAACATTTTTAAACGATATTTCCACGGAAACTCATTGTATGCTATATTGATCAATATTTAAATGAGAATAATTTGTGTCTTTAATAACAATATTGGTGCAATGCTATCAAATTCGTAGTCATATTTGTAGGTAATTGTATGGGGAAAAAATCTTGTTCTCAATTGGTTAGCCAGTTTTAGATGTATTTTCTTCAGAATTGCTCCTGCAAAAGTCTATTTTGTCATACAATAGCATCGAAGATTACTTATGCTAACAATTTATACAATATCATTGGTGTTTGGTATAGCCTATCTAGATTACAAGCACACATTCAATCACTCAATAAACTTACATGATTTAAAAATTTACAAAATTATCAGTTTTTTGAAGTGCTTCTTTGCATACGAGTATAGGTACTTCCCGGTCTTACTTTTGGGTGAATTTGTCATTTCTGTCATACATACCTACACGTTACAGATCATAATGTTTTGCTACAGAACCAACCCTAGAAACGCGAAAAAAATGGGAAATTTCATACATTTAAGACTACGCTTTATAGGTATGTTTTCCATAGAAGAGCCGATTTTTCTTGCAATTTTTAGGTTGACTCCATAGTAAAAGTTGGTATGCAGTAGCTATCTATAATAAATCAGATAAAAGAAAATTATCCTGTAGAGCTATATATTCCTTAGCAATAGTGTTCAATCTCGTAAGAATAGTGGGATTATAATATTATCGATGTAACGAGATGTTTCCCTTTCTTATCATGAAATGCTTTGATGAAAATGCATGAAGAAATGCAATGTCCTTTCCAAATCATGCTTACAAAAGCATGCGTTTTTAGGCCAGCAAGATTTGGTAATACGAATTCTGGGAGAGGGCGTTTGAAATAGTAGTTAGGGCCTACAAAGCCGCTATTTACCCAATACGCTATTCCGCCTACAAAGTAGGAGGAATAGCGTAGTGTACCTAATAGGTGCATTCTACGAGAATATCCGTTTCCCTTTTTGACAGTTACTCAATCAAATCCGTAAAGCTCGAGAATATACTGCCAATTTGCTAGCCAAGTCATGATATGATATTTCACACAACATTGATTCCTTAGTGTTTTCAGAAGTATTAGAAGAATCGCATTTCGTAATTCATGGGATGCCCCAATATGGGTATAAGCAGTGATGCCTGCTTTAGATTCATTTCGGATGTTCAACACAGCTTATTTATTGTGTGATAAAAATTGGATTAAACGCTCCCGATAAACATCTACTACGTTTAGATTAGACCGATATCTGGGGGATACGATACCAAATAGTCTTATAGATTTACGTTAATAGGCGAAGGCGTATATACGAGTACCATCGACTGTTTGTAAACTTAATTTGTAGACGGAAATACTGAGTTGTCACGGCACTCAAAATTTTATAACCAAGGGGTTACATGGTTTTCTGCTGTGCTGTCTATCGCAAATACTTCAGAGCGGAGATGAGTAAGAACTTGTCAATGTAGAGATCAGAGTCTAGGGCGGCGACTTGCGCGGCGCGGCCGAACAGCGCTCTGGCCGTGTCCGGCAACGCGTGCTGCACGTCCTACCGGACCACGGACGCGGACGACCACCACGACTCGTAATTTTATAAGCAGGGAAATAAGAGGCTTTCTGCTGTATCGTATCTATCGGAAGTACTTCATAGCGGAGACGAGCAAGAACTTCTCAATGAAGAGATCAGAGTCGAGGGCAGCGATGTGCGCGGCGCGACCGACCAGCGCGCTGGCTGTGTGCGGCAACGCGTGCTGCACGTCGTACCGGACCACGGACACGGAGGACGCGCGCGAAGCCAGGGGTGACACCATATTGTGTACCTGCGGATTTAGAGAAAATATGATTAAGTACTAGAACTACTGGTGGTCAAAATTGCCGGAAAACGGTGGATAAGACTGGTACACTATCATATAGTCCTCAAATCAAGGACTACTTTGTCCAGCAGTGTTGTTTTTTCGGTTGGAATGACGTTTATTAGTAAGTAATTACATATTTGGTATCTATGGTAATCGGAAAGGTACTTAGAATTGACCAGGGACTGATGGATTTTTCAGATGCGTTTCTGAAGAGAGCGTTACCATTTATTTCCCTGTATTCCTTTTATATCTTTTGTCACTGCTCTAGAAAACTTGAATCAAGCGGAGTGCAAGAGCAGGAGCCTAGATCCATAGAGTAATAAGAGCTTAAACATGTGAAGGTACTGACTACACATACTGTTGCGGTAGAAAAAGCTCAGGATATAAACCTCAAAGTATGAACAATGGATGGAAATTCAAATATTTTACTATTTTTCAATTTTTCTATAAGTCTCTACAAGCAACAACGTATTGTTTGCCGCTATCTTACAGAGCTCCATCATGCCTAGCTGAATATTTGGTGCGATCCTGTCTGATCCGCAGAGTGGGATATGCTTGAACGAATGGAATTGACTCCACTTGCTAATCCGCGGAATTTAAGGACATAACCTCTAAGTAAAAGGTTATTGGACTAAACGTGAATATCTCGGTACCGTATCTTACCATTTCTCTATAAGCCTGGCCCAGCAACGATGTATCCTTCGCCGCTGCCTTACAAAGCTCAAGTCTAGCTGAATGCAGGGGCACGTAGCGGTCCTGTCCCGACCCACAGAGTAGTATATGCTTGAACTGATGCAGTTGGCTGCGTTCACTGAGGCGGTACAGGAACGAGCGCCGAGGGTCGGATGCATCACGTAGGGACAGTTGAAGGAGAGAACCAGACTTTTTCCATTTCTGCATGAACCACATGCCTGGAATAAGAAGAATTTTAAAATGTAATAGTATGCACCATAAGGTCCATAAGTTTTCAGATTGGGGACTATTTTGGCCTTACCACTTCACCAGCCAAATTTTCTTAATATTTTGCGATAAAAATAGTAAAGTACAAAAAAAAAGTTTCATACCTGCATTTACTAATCCACTGGAATTATACAGCGTTCCGAGATGAGGTCCGCTCAGAGACAAGAAAGTATGAAGCTTCCCAAGAAATGGTTTCATTTGCGGCCTCGCTAATGCAGATCTGATGATGATTGTGCCCAAAGAATGGCCTACGAAGCTAATTCGTGCTGGCTCGTTGGAATTTTGTATGTGTGTTACAATTTCTTGAACAAGTCTGCAAAGGAAATCGTTGGCTTAAACATGCAGTCTAGTTACTAATACTATGTCCAGTTAGTATTTTCAGGAAATTTGCATTATAAAGGTAGTTTGCGGGTTCAATATATCTGTACCTTAGGCTAATCAATAATCATAATCATCATTTTGACGATTATAGAAGAGAGTATCAAAAAATTTATAAATTTTGCTTTTTATAATAAAGAACACAAGCCAAATTTGAACATAAAACTTCATTAAAGCTTAGAATCTTGATCAAAACTCTTGAGAATATTACCTGTCCGTCATGGTGTCAAAGTCGGAAAAGGTATCTCCTTGATTACGCTCTGACATAAGGAAGTCTAATCTAGCTCCAGGTAAACCTAACTCTAGGTACGTCTTGACTAAGCGTAGGTCAGCCGCGTTACCGTCTAAGCCATGCACGCAGATAATTAAATGCAGTCCTGAAATGGTAAAAATATTTTTATCAGTCCGCAAAAAAAGACAAACTTATTAAATCGATGCAACATGGTATAAAAGTAAAATAAGAATACAAAAAATTACCGCTGGAAATTACCACAAAATCACTTACGGGTTGCCTCTGACAAAATTTAAAGCATTAAATACAATTTATAGATATATGTGATATTGGTAGACAGATAATGATAATATTTACCTTCTGGATTAAACATCCTATATTCATCGCTGATATGGAAATAGGGCAGAGAACCCTCGACTGGCAGCGCGAAGTCTGAGTAAATAGCACCTGGGTACTTCACGCTCTGTCGAAACTCTTCTCTGCACTTCACGAAGAGGCGCTCTGACTCAGCCAACCCAAATATACTGACGAAGTTGCTCTCGCGTTGCTCTGAAATTAAATACGTGAATAATTTGAGGATCGACATAGAAAATGGAAGGCAATAAAGACAGATTCTTTCTTTAATCTGAGAGTTAAAAGTTTGTAGGTGTTATCTTTACAACATACACACACTCTTGAGGTGCAACATTGTGCTTTGAATGGTGATGATCTATTTTTAAGTGAACATGAAAACCAGGCAGCGCTGCTTACAAGCTAAGTTAAATAGTGACAGTGCAATAAGTGTACCTTTGTTTCCGTTCTCGTTTCTAGAGGCCAATTCTCCAGTACTCTGGCTTTTATTCAGCGTGCCACCCGAAGTACCGTTTGAGGTGATCGATTGTAGCGGTCTAAGTTTTCGTCGTTCTCTAATACCTGATGCGAAGCGAAAACATTAGTTAGTAGCAGAAGCACACGAAATACACAAAGAATTATATATTTACAGAAATATTTATATTTCTAATAATACCTTCGCAAACATGGTATAATGGATTATCTAACTCCAGAGCTGTGGGTTGGATAGATTGCTTTCGAGGCGTTTTAGAAGGAGTTGAGGACTTGCTGCTTTGCCTGCTTAATTTTGGAGACTTCGTTGTTGGTGGGTCCTGAAAAAACATGAACAATATTTTTAAATCTAGGTGTATTTAAAACATTAATATTAATTTGTACGTTACTGTTTTATGTTTGTTCTTACCTTAAATTGGTCAGGAGGAGGCGGAGCATCTCTAAACTGCTGAGGCGGTGGTAAATGCTCATAATCATTTTCAGCCTGAAAATGGGCGAGATCAATCTCCGACCTCGCTCTATTATTATATTTCTGTGCAGCTGCAGTTGCCCCATTTGACTTCGTATGGCTTTTGCAATTACGATCAACTGTAAGACTTCTAATTTCGGCAGCTATTAATTTTTCTGTATATTGAATTCGATCTTTCAGCACTTTTTTTACTTGCGGATTTGCCTTCGCTGGTTCTTGTGGTAACTTTGGCGATATCTCCTTTCGCAAAAAGGGATGTAAATTGTCACTAATTGTTTGTGATTTCTTTACGATCCCCTCGCTTGTTTGAGGTGTACAGTTGTAAGATTTTCCTTGGATAGCACTAAAAGAATTATGGCGTTGGTTTATTTTACCCAAGTTTGCTGGCATCTGTTGGAAACAGCTGGCCGTGCATGTGTCTGAATTACAACCGGCGTCTATTCCATTACTATGCATAAGTTTGTTATATTCGCATTGACTATCCGTGCAAATAGAGTCACTACAAATTGTGCATTCTTCACACACTTCTTTATCACAGCATTCAATTTTTTCATTTGGATTAGTCTGAGCTACTTTAACAGCTAATTTTAAAAGTCTTTCTCGAAGTTGATCACCATTAAGGACTGTTCTTTTGAAGCCGCTGATAGTTTCACCTTCAACTTTTCTATCATTAAATTCATCAGTAGAAACCTTAGAAGTAGTTGAACTGACTGGTGGTGGGAAATTTTGGTTTAATTGACAACTCGCGTTATCTGGAGTCGAAGGTCCAGAACTACGCCCACTAGATACCCATCCACTCTGTTCACTTAGGCTTGAAGTTGAATTGCTTCTGCTCCTCTTTTCTTCTTTATTAGAAAAGTTTTCAGGTGGTAATATTTTAAAGTCTTTGTCCGCAATGTCAAGTGGTGGTGATTCAAATGCTGGAGGTGGCGCTAGATTTGGTAACGATTCGGATCCAAAAGTGCTATTAATATTAGGTTCATCCAATACGGAAGCACTTCTGCAGTGGCGTAAAAGTTCGGGGCCATGGTCTAAACTGTAGGGTACACTTGCTGACGACTCTAATCTCCGTAGCTCAAACGGAATGCTATCACTGCTAGAAGATGATGCGGCTTCAGACATTAGTTGGGACATCTTCTCAGAAGGTTTATGCTTGGAACGTTTTTCAGGTTTTCCACTTGATCTCCCACTTTTAGGCGTGGCTATACCTGATTTAGGTGTTTGTCTTCCTGATTTTGGAGTAGCCAAACCAGATCTTGGGGTAATGGCACCTGATTTAGGAGTCCCTTTACCTGACCTTGGAGTTCCTCGATCAGACTTAGACGTGCTGCGGTCTGATTTCTGCGTGCGGTCGGACTTAGCACTGTCTCTTGATCTAATAGAATGGTGGCTGTTCAAAGAATCTCGACTTGAATTTACTTTTGAGTTTTCTTTCGCACTATGATTTAATTTTGATTCTTTTGACCGGCTCTTCTTATGCCTCATTGATGGCATTGTTGAATGTGGTGTTGACGGTGGGGTTTTGGAATAGGTCGATTTTGAAGTACCATCACTGCTCCTGTCTAATGTCATTACAAATCCGCTATCATCACTACTTTTGCTTGATTTCTTTTGGTAGTTCTGAATTAAACTACCGGTGTTGAAGTCGTAGCTCCAGTCACCTTTTTGTAGGTAGTAGTTTAATTCGTGTCTTAGTTGATTTCTTGCCGCTTCGATATCAATCTGCGGGTTCTCCATATTTTGATGAAACACATGAGTAGAGTTAGATCTATGAACGTGTTTGTTAGAAACTAAGCTAGTCTGATCAGTCACTTGGTTTTTTCCACTAACCGGTGGGTAAGAATTACGCGGAGGCAACATAGGACGGGGTAAATTTACACTATAGCCTCTTTGGAATTCTAAAGGATTACGAATTACATTATTCACTTGCGGAGTACCCTGATTACCGAAAGTATAACCGTACACTTGATTAGGTTTCGATCGAGCGTCGTACTTATATCCTACATTATGAAATACTTCATTGTTCATTCCGTGAGGTTGGATATTAGGATTAAATGGGTTTTTGTACTTTTCTCTGAATTCACTTATGTTTCTCCTATAGTCGTCTCCTTTTGATCCACATCTGGTTGTGGTACTGGTGGGGTAAGCGGTGGTGGTTACGCTGCGAGGTAAAGTGGTAGGTTTGATTTGCTGTGGCGGTAGGTACGGTTTGGGGTGGTAGTTTACTGAGGTATTAGAACTATTTCGTACGTTTTTTGCGAGCATTTGTTGCGAATTATTAAGTGGCGTCATTTGTGCTACTCTTAACTGATCTAATGACTTGCTATGTCTAGCTGGGAGCGTACTGACGCCACTGATGATTTCATGTTTCTGATGGAACACCTCGTTTGTGTCGCTCGGATGTCCTCCTTGTAGGGGTGTATGGTTATTTTTTGTAACATCTAGAAGGGTGGAAGCGGAGTATCGCGACATTTGCTGTCCCTGTTGAATGGAGCAAGAACCAAAAGCGTTGTTAGGCGGAAGTTGAATTTCGCTTATTTGATTATTCTGCACTATGTATCTGTTCCGTCCAGTGATTTCAAGTTTGGGTGTTTGATTGATTTCTAATACAGCTTGTTTCACTAAGTTCCTCTTGGGGGATCCACTGGCTGACTTTTGGGGGGTTATGGTAAGCGTGGCTTGTACCACACTGGAAGCAGCGCTGCTAGATTTGGGTGATTTAAACTGCGGTTCGAGGACGTCCATGATGGACTTGGGGAGAGTGAGCGTGACTCGAGATGCCTCGGATGAAGGTCTTCGTGAATCCATAAGCGAGGAAATACTACAAGCGCAATCTTCGCTTAGTGGATCCGCGCACAAGAATGGATCTGAAAAAGAAAGAAAGAATAATTATATCTCTGGTACTAATTAATCAATATGTATTAGTTTCAACTACCGTGGTAAGAATTTTGGCTTGTTGTGTAAGACATTAAGCGAATTAGTACTAACATTAGGCCGTTTAAGATAATTCTAGGTGTATATATAAGTAGATATTAAGAAAATTGCTATACCCTACACAGGGTCTATATTGTTCCGATATATTGTTAACATTGTTGTGCCATGGATTGCAATAAATAAATGAAATGAAATGAAATGAAATATTTTCTCATAGTTTATACAGTTGATGGGACAATAGGAGATATGAAAGAGCTATGAGTTTAAAGCCAGAGCTTGAAAAGGTTCAAAAGCTGAATCGTGAAGGCTAAATTAGTTGCTACATAAACATGCTGGATAAAGAAAACTTACCACTTCCAGATTTACCCGCATTTGAATTCAAAAATGATCGTCTTCTTGCAAACTCTGCGGTATCCTGATATCTGCAAATAAAAAAATGTGAACCGTTAACTTGGATATCCATTCCCCAATTATCAATACGGGAGTAAATTTCTGAGTCCTGAAATTTAAGAGTATGTACATTGACTTATTAAAAGAAATAGACACACAAATCAGAACAAAAACGTCAAAAAATGTGGATTAGAATGACATTAGCGAACTTGCATTGATAATGATACAAAAGTTAAATGTACGAATGTACGTATGTTTTTCGTACGAAAAAGAGCTTACTGAAGTAAGCATTAAGTGTCAAATTCATACACTTTAAAAGTTGTTTGGGTTTGGCACTTAACGAAACGTCACAGACTCTGTGAAAAAGAGTCGCAACTGCTGCACTTTTACGGAGTCATTTTTTTCGGCTGATTGGGTATCCAGTTCTTTTATCCTATATTTATGAGTATGTATGTAGTTGGACCACGCTAAGTATTCCTAAGGTAAGATAAGATGGATAAATCGAGTCATAAATACAAACCAATAGTTGAAAACAGAGTGTAAAGAAGATCATAGCTCTTTCTATTGTCACTCACCGGTCTTCAAAAATGATGGGCATGATATGCGGATCGCCGTCCAGCGCGATACAGTGCACGGGCAGCGGCGGCAGCAGCGCCAGGTAGCGGCTGCGGCGCGCCGCCTCGCCTACGCTCTGGTACGACTGGTAGTTGCTGTCGTAGCAGCCCGCCAGCGAGTGCCGCGGGTTGTCCAGCACGAAGAAGCACTCCGAGAAGCGTTTGATGCTGGAATCATGAATACATGTTGTTAGTTGGGTCTCTGTAAAGAAAACGTCGTGGTAAATAGTCTTGCAAACCTAATTTCGCAGTAGTTACTTAGATAAAAAAACAACTCGTATATCCTTCCTTTTTCCTGCATACACGATACAGCACTACAGTGCGTCTCTAAGAAAAGAGCGTTTGGTGGTGGCAGTTGGATCAGTGTATCTGGGAGCCACACTCTTGGAAATTTCGCATTTTGAAAGCATTGGCCTCACTCTTATACTCGTACATACACATAAGTGTTACTAGTTACTAGTAACAAACGGTATAATCAAATATAAGTACTGCAGATTCCGTTGCGCTTTTGTCTCATTCTCTTGAGCATATATTGTCAAAACTCACGCAACTTCATATATCAAGTATCAACATGTGCTTAATGCCGTTTGGACGATTGTTTCTTATGCTAAACTACACTATGATTGCCGTATGACCAGGCTAGCGCATGATGGCGCGCGGCAAGCGCATGGTGCACATGAGGTCGGTCGGAGGTGTGGCGCAGGAATACGCACCATCGCAGCGTCAACTCCGCGCATAGTCGCGCGATGTCATGCATTGCACCCCTCTCCCATTTCTTCTTCACCAGCCATTCTTCTAGTCCTTTCCTGCGACCAAACCATCCATGGCTTACCGTAGCGCATGATGGCGCGCGGCGAGCGCATGGTGCACATGAGGCCGGTCGGAGGTGTGGTGCAGGAACGCGCGCCATCGCAACGTCACCTCCGCGCATAGTCGCGCGATGTCGTGCGCTGCACCCATTGCCCATTCCTCCTCCTCACCAGCCTCCGACTTCTGAAAGGAAACACGGCGAAGAATAAGTACAATCTAATACATTTATTTAATCCACTTCTTCACCGGTAAGCGCTTGGTAAATTCCGAAAAAGTTAGTTGATACACCTACAGTCAGCAGTAAAAGAAACTAAGCTATCAAGATGTTCAAAATTATCATGGCACGAACTTATTGTATTGACTGTACGAGCCTGGGGTTTGAAAAGTCGTACGTTTTACTACTTGGTCACCAACGGTTGCGCTTTTTCTAATTTAAAGTAGACCATGAGAGCGTTAATTTGAAATCCTAAATGCAGACTCATAAATGTCGGATTAAACGAACTGATTGCTTGCACAGTTTCATTTGTTGCTTTTCCGACCGTATCTAAGAATAGATGTATCTGATACCACAAAACAGAGAGACTCTCTGTTTTGTGTCTGATACAGACTTTCAATAGAATTACATACCTTGCCAATATCGCTCAGATCGTTGACCCGCTGAGCGACTTCACCCACGATGGAATTGGACGACGACTCCTTAGGAGTCAGCAGGGCGCCAGTAGAGCCACAGATGGAAAGAGCGTTTTGGAGCCCTGCCAACCACCCTAATAGGAGGATTTCGAAAACTAGTGCAGTCTACTTCAGTCAAAAATTAGAACTACATACCTTGCCAATATCGCTCAAATCTTTGATCCGCTGAGCGACTTCACCCACGATGGAGTTGGATGATGACTCCTCAGGCGTCAATAGGGCGCCGGTAGAGCCGCAGACCGACAACGCGTTTTGGAGCCCTTCCAACGACCCTAGGAGAATGCCACAGACTTCCGCGTGGACTTGTCTGGGCATAAAAAGTATTCAGAGTTTATTAGTTCTTTCCTGTTAGAGAGTTAAAGCGCAAATCCTAGCTGTTAATAGTAGTTATTAAAATAATAAAGGAAGAGGAGCAAAGGGCTTTCCCGCATACTGAACAGAAGACTGGGAGGCTGGTTATTTAAGACGCTAGCTAAAGATGCTTCAGCGCTTCACGCAATCATAATTCCTAGCAATGGAGGCAAGAAGCGGGTTGACATATTATATTAAAAGTTGATTGTCTACTCTTGGACTTATTACTATTAACGGACTACTACGTAACGTACCTACTTTCTTACTTACATACAAATTTGGCCGGCTATAGATACCTATTTCTGTGGGTCGATAGTATATTTACGTAAATACCAGAAGTGCTATTCGAAGTACCGACGAATGGATGTAAATTTCCGCCGTGAATTTTCCCCATTTGTTAGACGTAGAAGATATGTTGTAGATATCCCCTTCTGTCAAATTAGTAGTTCGAATAAAGCCCCTGCTCTTGATATTTTATTGGACAGATTTTTAAAAGTCAGTGATCTGCGTGGGAGAGTCCAAATCATTTTACTCATTCACGCCAATATGCAGTTCATAAACACCTGAGTCACCCAAAAATGCATTTCTGCATTCTTACTATTTGCATTCGTGGCCCACAAATGGTCCCGCCGGAAGATCAGCGGGGCTAGCATTATGTTTCGGGGTAAGTACCTAAATATTGTAATGTAATTGTCTTTTTAGGATTCCGTAGTCAACTAAATAGTAACCTTTATAGTTTCGCCATGTCTGTCTATCCGTCCGTCTGCGGCTTGGTAAATTACGGAACCCTACACTGAGCATGGCCCGACATGCTCTTGGCCAGTTTTATGTTTTGTTTTCTACAATTCTGACAGTTTAAGTACTACGAATAAATGTTTTGTAACTTTTTGTATTTCAACTCAATTACGAGTAAATATACCTGGCATGCGCGATCTTGCTGGAGTTCCCGCCGGCACACTTGGCGCTGGAGCCAAATAGCATGTTCTCTAGGCTGCCGGACGCGGTGAAGTTCCCGGCATTCTTCATTAGCTTGCTCCATTGTTTGCTCGACCGAGGTGTGCTGAAATAAATGCTTATGTTAGTTTCATTAGTCTATAATGTTGCCCGGCCACGTCCCGGCCTGTTGTAGTGTGAGTCATCTTATAGTCAAGAAACGCTAGGAAGGAGGAGGATGATGTCTTGTTCATTATATTCTCATTTAGATTTGTTTAATGTTAAATTACTCAGTACAATTACTGCTATTTAATTAAATTAGTCAGTTACTATAGTTTGACAAACCAAGTCTGGCAGTAGTTTTTTTTTCTTTTTACATGTCTCCCTGTTTTCCGGAGTGAGAAAAACGTATATTCATATTACGTTAAGTAGATAGCTAACATGTAGCATGATAATGACGAATTAAGACATCTTACCAGCTTTGAACGTAATGCATGATGCTTTTCCTTTGTGACACAGACATGTAAGTAGGTAATTATATATTGTAAAAGTAGGTAAGTACTTCCCTTACGTATTTTACAACTGCATACAAATAGTAGAGAAAAATAAAATACCTAGTCGGTTGAAGAACGGTTAAAGTAAAGATAACTGTGCTCAGTTGTATGGCAGCGACTCAGTTTAAGTGCAAAAGTGAATCGCGTTAAGACGTCATGGTAAGGCCCCTGTTTGAGTTAGACAATGACAGTTGTCTTTCTCGACCGCGAGATACTGTCGCAGAATGTTGCCCACTATTAGAGAAACTAATAAACTCGTATAACAAGGAAAAAAAGAACAGCGAGAACTCACTTGATGTAAGGCTGATGCAAAGCGACTAAGCTGGTGTGGATGGTGATGGAAACTGCTGAGAGATGAAAGTAGTCGAATAGCACGGGCAGGTGGTAGTGAAGGCCCTGCGCGGGTTGGAAGTGTAGCTTTAGCACGCGGCAGGAGACAGGCGCCAGCGTGCTGGACTGGGCGCCCTCGCTGCACCAAAGCTCCACGCCGAGGCTCCATTCTGCACGCTCTAGGGAATCTTTTAGATTGCGGCTGTCAACTGAAATAGAAAAAAATACCGATATACAGGCTAGTAGAAAATTGCATCCGTGCAAAGTTGTCGATAAAGCTTTCGCATCCGTATCAGCTACGAGCGAGCTCGGAGCTATTTTAGTCCTTATATTTTAGAAAGAAAATGAATTTTAAAGATTTATCTCTTTGAAATAGAAGACATCAAATAGAGGAATGGCTCTAAATGAATTGTTTTGTCAGTAAAATAAACAATCTTCCTGAACCCTCGCAAAGCAGTAAGCCCGAGTTTTTACTCATTACACCCCGACGTTGCGCGACGTTGTGGCCTATTTACAAGTTTAGAAAAAACAATAATATTTCCAAGCAATATTATTGTTTTTTCTGTTTTTTCTAAAAATATTTCCAAGCAAATGTTATCTCAAATGCACGATGTCCCTCAGTTTGACGGGGGTCAAGCTTGGGGGTTGTTTCTTGTATATTATCTGGGAGCTCCGTGAAGCTGCTAGCCCATCAATAAGGCTCGCGTTAGCGGCACGACGTCCCTCAGTGTGATGTCACCTCCCGATTCCTGTACATTTTCTCAAAGACCCGTGAGGGTGCCTTTGAGGCTCGAGTTGGCTCCAGGCCGGCCGATACGTGCGGCGCCATTGCAAATCGACAAGAGAGAAACATGTTTTCATGCTGTTGGTTTTCCATGTATGTAATATAAAATAAAAAATAAAATAAAATAAAATCAGTCTTCTCTGGGGTAATAATATTGAAATAGCTTGGATTTAACAGTTATAATCAGCACTAGACTAATGAGGTACTACTCAAACTCTTTTCCTTTTTATTAGGCTATAACTTACCCGCTGTAACTCCACAGAGTGGTTGTAACACCGCAGCAGCTTATCTACCAGGGGTTTGACCGCGCGCCACGCTCGCTCCTGTGATATCCTCGAAGGATCCGCTATGGCCTCCCGTATCTCCTTCCCCGCCCCCTTGTAACACTGTATCTCTTCCAAAATCTTCTCAGACTCCAGCAAAACTCTCTGAACTTCCTCGTACACCTCTTTCTCCGTCTCCGTAGGGGCAGCGTTCTCGAAATCCAAAAAGATATCGTAGCGCGGCGAAGAACAGCAGTTCGAATCGTCACGGGCCAAAAGACTCAACAACTTCCCCATTTTTACTTATATACAAATAATTCACTGTACTATTAAATATTACTCATCAGTGGCAAAGGTACCATTGCCTATGATAACAGTTCTAACAAGAGCACTTCTGTTTTAAAATGTTACACTTATATATTTTGTGTTATAAGATAACGTTTTGATACAAAACTCACAGTCCTTCGATTTATCAAAATAAATTTAACACGCCCAAATATTTTACGTGGACCGCGCACAACGACCCAGCCCAGCCCGACTGCGACAGACTGACAGACTAATCGCTCGCTTGCCTCGCTTACCGCAGGTCCGCGGACAGAATCGTGAGATCATGACAGCATTCAGTATGAAGTGTCAACTGTCATATGCTTGTCAACTGACATTTTAACCAGTGTTGTCAGTTAACACTTAATATTTGTTACAAGCCAGTTACAGACGAGACAATCTTATTGCCAATTTGATCAAAAAACCAAATTGGTGTCCATTTCTGACGGTAATTTAAATGCCTGATCAAATTGGAAATTTCGACTGTCTCGTGTGAACAGGCCAACAATATGAAAACATGAATGTACCGACCACTACAGCTATAGCAGCAACCTTTTTTGTCGCACTGTACTGCAGGCTTAGGTGCGATTCGTTGGGCAGGGGCGTAACAAGAGGTATCGGCGCCCGGGGCAAACACCAAATTTGCGCCCCCCAAATATATAATTCTTTTTTTTCTTTCCTCTCCTCTACCCGAAGAGAAGAAAGAGAATAAGGTATTTTATCGAATCGAATGCCATAACCTCGCGCTGGCGTAAAGCGGCGCGCGCTTACGTACTGTGTAATAATTCCCGTTGGAACCTAACCAGTTTAACGTGACCTCGAGGTGTTTAACAAATACTACGAGGGCGACACTGAAACTTTTTAGAACTGGCCACTTGTAAGCGATATATTAAAAAAAAAGTTTATGCCACACCTGGCCATAAAGTGCCCTTTTCCGCACGCTACGCGTACGGAAAAAGCCGATTTCTGCCCAAGTGTAGGCATAAAATGATGTACCTAACACGTGAGGTAGTAAATAAAGCCCTGCATATTGACGTCCCTTGCTTGCAGCTCGGGTCGCAAACATCTGCGATCTCGGCCTTTCTTTGTTTTACCGCACTAGTTAGGTAATCTCTCTGTTTTGTGCGGAAAACACTTACTGCAGAATGGTACACTAAGAATTGTTTGCCACTTGTCTTGGACAAAGTTCAGGAGAAACGACCTCGCAGTAGGATCCTCCTTCACCACGACAACGCCTCGTCGCACACCGCCAAGCAAACAATCGAGTATTTGGCGACGTCAGACGTGGAATTACTGGGTCACCGGCCATATAGCCCTGACCTCGCACCCTGCGACTTTTATTAATTCCCAAAAATAAAAGAAAAACTTCCAGGAAAACGTTTCTTGGACGCCGAAGAAGCAGTGGCTGCGTATCAAAAGGCCGTTTAAGAGACCCCTAAGGAAGAGTGGACGAAGTGCTTTTTTTTAGTGGTTTCATCGGATGCAGCGATGTATTGATGTGAAGGGACACTATTATGAAAAGATATAATAAAAGTAATAACTTGCTAGATTGTTCAGTTTTTGATTTTCTAAGAACTTTCAGTGTCCCCCCCGAATGCACAACTGTATACTGGTTTCCTTGAGCCTCCGCTCCGTTAGCCATTGCTTGGTAAGCGATTGAGATAAAATTCATTCGCTGTCTTCATCGGCGGGAATTTTAAATGTTTGAATTTTTTTTGCCCGTTTTGGCGCCCCCCTCTGGGCAGCGCCCGGGGCACGTGCCCCCCTTGCCCCCACCTTGTTACGCTACTGTCGTTGGGTCCAATCGGTCGCAACGGCCTGATTATCAGTGAAGGGGAATCGCGCCGTTAAATACTAGCATCCGTATTTCTTTTCCTATGCATCTACCTACTGTCACAGATATGTAAAAATAATAGATAATCAAATCATAAACAAATAATTATTTTACCATATTTATTTATCATCATAAGTGTATTACATCGACACATTGCCATTAAACATACGAATTTAATTTACAAATAAGATTTTTTTCTACATACATAATATTTACAAAATCCTTGTCATTTTACATTTTAGCTACACAGATTCCGTTTTCAGCAAGTCCGTGAGCAAATTGAGGTATATTACTTAATTAATCTATCCCCGTAAGTAGGTGTAAGTACATCCGTAACATTAATCTAGGTAATTATGTTTGACATAATGTGCGACTTGGAGTAATGTAGGATTTAATTTGGTATTAATAATGAACTCGGTGAGTGACAACGCAAATTTCTGTGGAGAGTTCTGTGTTCTGTGGAGTTCTGTGGCGCCGTCGTAGTTTAAAAAGTAAACGAAAATCTGGTGGATTATGGAGAAATGAAATGGTTTATTATATTAGAAAACACAACCCCCCAATGAGGGCGCCACTGGACGGCCAGCGCCCTCTTAAGACGTAATATGAAGTCTAACAACCGTCAGCTGAAGTTTAAATGATAAATAAATAAATATTATTGGACAATCTTACACAAATCGACCTGGTCCCACGGTAAGCTCAATAAGGCTTGGGGTGTGGGTACTAGACGACGATATATATAATAGATAAGATATATACGTATAAATACTTAATTAAGTAGCTACATAGAAAACCCCCATAACTCAGGAACAAATATTCGTGATAAACACAAATAAATGCCCTGACCAGGATTCGAACCCGGGGCCTCCTGCTTCGTAGGCAGGGTCACTACCAGCTAGGCTAGGAGGCCGTTATTTTTTTGGTTTATTTATTAGTTATGATAGTTTCACAATTTCCAGGGCCAGGTAACTGCTATCAGGGAAATCCAGACAAACGCGTACCATAAAAATACTTCAAGTACTGACGTGATCCACTATATTTCTAGGTACTCGTAAATCTAAGCCGCACAGTATTTCAAGCCGCTGTAAATTTAATAAATAATTAAGAGAAAAGTGGACAGACAATACTGCTTTCTTAAGGCGAGGTGGGCTGAGGCTGAACTGATAGTTTTCGATAAAATTTTGATTAGTGACATTGTTATATGTATGTACTTAGTACATATAACAATGTGACTAATTTATGCCCCAATTTTTGTGACATTGCTATTAATTAATACATACATAGCTAACACACATACTTACATAATCTCACGCCTGGGCCTATACCACGAAAATAGAACAATTGCGGATTTGTATCTCCATTCTCTCACACTTGCATATTGGAGTGACAAAGAGGTTTTCCCGTCAATGCCAATTTTCGATGTTCGTGGTAGGCGTGCTGTATTCCAAAAAGTGATTGGCAGAGCACGTGAAACTACTCAGTTTCACATGTCGCTTTGCGGAAAACGGTCCCGCTCCCTCCCAAGCCCGCGAATTCACGGGCATTCAATTGATAAGTATGTATATTCTAGTCTAAAATGTATACGTCAGCGCACCTCACCTTAAGTTCGAAATAAAAAATTACTCTAAAGAAAAAGTTAATAAAAAAAATTCTATGAAATTTACAAATATCTTAATGATCGTATATTTTTAAAGATCAGTCTAACATTCGATAAAAATTTACAACTTTAATGTCTAACGTGTTATAGTTATATTTATTAAGGCTACGGCCTTATTGAGGCCTCATATATATCTGTTTGCGAATACTGTACTCACTATTATGTACTTACAATATGAATGTTTTGAGGCGTTATTTCCTATTATATAGAATGCTAAGCCGTGTTACTAATAATAAAGTTTTTATTTTCTTTCACTCTGTAACATAAATGATCGTAATTTTTAATGTTTACAAGAGTGTCATGAAATGCTAGTTAGAAATGTAATTTGTCAATGTACTGTACAGTCGATTAAAGAATTCTAATGTTTTTTCTTTGACCATTAAGCTGTTTTTTATTAATATAATAGGTGTTTATATTGGTGTTATTCATAACCGTACGCCAAGTTTAGCTAAATTATTGTTTGTCTCGCAGTTTGACATTTGCCTTTGTTAGAAAGGGAGAAAATATAATTTAACTTAAACGTCTATTACATTTTTTATGAATAAGGGTAAGTCGTTAACATCTCTTAAATAATCTTAGGCCATTATTACATACTTATGTATGTAACCTACTATGAATATCGAAAACATACATAGATTGTTCGAGTACTTAAAATAAGTATTCAGAAATAGTTGGAACGGAATTATTTGTCAACGTGTCGTATAATTTTGAGCACTTAATCATATATATTTGCCTCTTTGTCTTTTTGCCACTTTATTGCTCGAATATACGAGCGATAAAATAAAGATGCAGATGAAGAAAACTTCGATATTCGATATTCGCCGTAGGGTAGCTGAAATATTGTAGCCGATTGCAATATTGAACGCGATAGTTACATCTGGGCCTATACCACGAAAATCGAACGATTGCGGATTGGTATCTTCATCTCTGTCACACTTGCATATTGGAGTGACAAAGAGGTTTTCCCGTCAATGCCAATTTTCGAAGTTCGTGGTAGGCATGCTGGTGTGAAGATTGGGTCTCTTAATTAGGGGTCTCACACACATAATTATTTCAGGACCCGAATGTCTATGTTCATTGATTTAATAAATGCAGATAACAGACTATATGACTGTGGCTCTGTTTTACAAATTTTTAACCATATATGAATAAAGATCATGCAATCATGTATGTGGTATGTCTTAGCCGTAAAACGTGATATCCTACACCGTCCATGTACACAACAATAAATAGAATACAAATAACATCTATAATATCTACAGATTCCTATTCGCCTTAACATATTTGGTGTAAAGATCCGTCTTAGGTCTAAGTAGTAAAAATCCGTGGTACGACTAGAATTATCACTCATTTTTAAACATCAAATTTACCCAGTCCGAATATGATAATTATGAATTAACTCTACATGGATCGAATGAGTTTCTACATTTTTAATCAAGAAGTACAGTCAACCAATTGGAACCCTAGGCGGTGGCCTAGAGTTTGACATGGTTGTAAAGTGCTACAACCGTGTCAAAATAAGAAGCAGTAAGAGATTTCTTACATTCTGATTTATAGCGTCATTATGTCATAGTTCTAAAGTGGCCTAGGGTTCCAGTTGGTTGACTGTACGTGACGTAACTGACATTGTCAAATCAATATAAAATCAGAATGAAATCGTATCCTGAGTCTCGGACTCAGGATATGCAGCTTGTGTTCAGTGAAGCCCCTAAAATGTTACTAGCTTTCATTAGTTTCGAGTAAGATACACACGCGTTTAAAATTGTATGTGCAGTGAATTCATTCATAAATTGCCCATGCACTTTTGAGTGTACATCAAACACACTTGAATTCATGATCTGAATGTATATGATCCACAATATAATATTTTTATTTTATTATTTTCGTATCGCCCATTGGCTTACCTAACTTTCAGACTGGGCCACTGGGGATTATGGCGAGTGTATTCGCCGTAATCCCGTTCGTAATTCGCCTAGGGTCGCTAATGGAACTTGGGTGTAGCGGGGTAGCTTTCAAACGTCACTTGTTTTGGCGCCAAATAAAGCTTTAATGTTGACACTACAAGCCCTACGCGTGAGTCGCACTGCTGACAATGTCGGCTGCATACTAAAGTTCATAGTAACGTGACAATTGTCGCAAATGTCAGCTTGGTAAAACATGCTGCTATTGAGCGAAAATATGATAGCCCCCATTGCGCCCTTGGCCAACTGGGCCAGCGCCGCGACAAGGCCAATGGGGATTATAATACTTAATCCCTACTGGACTAATCCATTGGATAATCCAATTATCCCGATTCAACTCGCCGCTAGCGGTGCTAGTAAAATGTGGGTCTGATGGGAAGCTTATAAACGTCACCATGACATAGCCCCCGTTGAGTCATAGACAAATCTCAAATATTTATAAACTATAGATATGCGAATATACTTGTGAACCATAGGTAGGTATTAAAATCATGAATTCATGTGTGTCCCCTTAGTTGACATTTGCGCAGGAGTGCTACAGGTGCTACGTCGTAGCCCGTAGCACATGGTTTTTTTCGCTGAGTCAAATGTGTGCGTACAATGAGTTGTTTTCGATTGCGACTGCGGCATTCGAAAGTATGTCCGTCTCGCTCCTACTACCTGGCAGGAGTGAGACAGACACACTGTCGAATGCCGTAGTCGCAATCGAAAACAACTCATGGTACACACAATGGTGTGTGAGCGAGATAATGCTATCGAAATATTCGCATCAGTAATCGTTTGAATGACACGACATATCTATCATATGAAAACGAAGCGTTTACTGTCACAGTGCGTATATCATTAACCGGGTAACTGGTACTTTGATATAACTTATTATTAGTAACTTTAATATTCGGAGCCATTTTATTTAATATCAGCCATTTTATTTATACTAATAACTTATTATATTTTATTTTGTTCAGAATTAGATAGAGTAAGTAAACGTCGTTGAATAGTTATGTAAAAATTCTAACCGTCTGCTTTTATAGGTCTATTAATATTAAAAAAAAATGTATAAAAGGTTTCTGAACTGCTGTTAATAGAACTCTAGTATTGGTACCATGAGTTGCTTTCACTTTCAAGTCGCTATCAACTACGCCATTCGAAAATATTTGCATCTTGCTCGTGCTTAACGGGTGGAAGTGAGTTGCAAATACTTTCGAATCGCACAGTTATCGACTCGTGGCTACTTAAAACTCATGGTATGCACACTGTGTGTTTACCACGAGTTTGAAATCTACTGTAGAAATCGCTAGCGTCTCCGTAAACGCACTGTCAGTGCATCTTGCTCGCACTTACGGGTGGAAGCGAGATGCAACGGTAAATAACGTAACGAAAACAAAGCATCGATTTCTAAAGCAACTCGTGGTAAGCACACTGTTACTCTATCTAATTTAAGATTTATTCGTAAGCATTTCGTTAAATGCTAACAATGACTTAATGACCCTATCTCACTTTTACGAGTGTAATACGAGCGGGATGCACTGCAAGTGAGTAGTTTACGCAGTCACTAACGAGAACGGCCGTGTTGAACTTAAGATAAGATAAGAATCCGCTAATCAATGTATGGGAAATTTGTCTTGTCTGGCTATTGCTCGACGGATATATCTACTATAGAGGCCGGCATTTAGTATTTTGTTAGTAGGTTAGGTATAATATTTTGTTTCGTCACCGGCATGTGATCATGCGATTCTAGTGTATTAAAGTTTAATGTGGGAACAGTTGTGGTCAACTAATTAGGGACACAATTTTCCCCCATACAATTATTACCTTCAAATAAGACTTTGCTTTGATTATAGTTTCAAAAGTGCTTGTCCAATTTTATCGCCAATGATACGAATTATCCTCGTTTTTAACAAGGTTTATTTGAGTATACAACACCTTTTTGTAAAATATGTAGGGTATCAATTTAAAAAATAAACATAATCAAATTATAATTAAAGACGAAAAGGGAATAATTATATGGTCACTTAAAGAACATTTTTAAACGATATTTCCACGGAAACTCATTGTATGCTATATTGATCAATATTTAAATGAGAATAATTTGTGTCTTTAATAACAATATTGGTGCAATGCTATCAAATTCGTAGTCATATTTGTAGGTAATTGTATGGGGAAAAAATCTTGTTCTCAATTGGTTAGCCAGTTTTAGATGTATTTTCTTCAGAATTGCTCCTGCAAAAGTCTATTTTGTCATACAATAGCATCGAAGATTACTTATGCTAACAATTTATACAATATCATTGGTGTTTGGTATAGCCTATCTAGATTACAAGCACACATTCAATCACTCAATAAACTTACATGATTTAAAAATTTACAAAATTATCAGTTTTTTGAAGTGCTTCTTTGCATACGAGTATAGGTACTTCCCGGTCTTACTTTTGGGTGAATTTGTCATTTCTGTCATACATACCTACACGTTACAGATCATAATGTTTTGCTACAGAACCAACCCTAGAAACGCGAAAAAAATGGGAAATTTCATACATTTAAGACTACGCTTTATAGGTATGTTTTCCATAGAAGAGCCGATTTTTCTTGCAATTTTTAGGTTGACTCCATAGTAAAAGTTGGTATGCAGTAGCTATCTATAATAAATCAGATAAAAGAAAATTATCCTGTAGAGCTATATATTCCTTAGCAATAGTGTTCAATCTCGTAAGAATAGTGGGATTATAATATTATCGATGTAACGAGATGTTTCCCTTTCTTATCATGAAATGCTTTGATGAAAATGCATGAAGAAATGCAATGTCCTTTCCAAATCATGCTTACAAAAGCATGCGTTTTTAGGCCAGCAAGATTTGGTAATACGAATTCTGGGAGAGGGCGTTTGAAATAGTAGTTAGGGCCTACAAAGCCGCTATTTACCCAATACGCTATTCCGCCTACAAAGTAGGAGGAATAGCGTAGTGTACCTAATAGGTGCATTCTACGAGAATATCCGTTTCCCTTTTTGACAGTTACTCAATCAAATCCGTAAAGCTCGAGAATATACTGCCAATTTGCTAGCCAAGTCATGATATGATATTTCACACAACATTGATTCCTTAGTGTTTTCAGAAGTATTAGAAGAATCGCATTTCGTAATTCATGGGATGCCCCAATATGGGTATAAGCAGTGATGCCTGCTTTAGATTCATTTCGGATGTTCAACACAGCTTATTTATTGTGTGATAAAAATTGGATTAAACGCTCCCGATAAACATCTACTACGTTTAGATTAGACCGATATCTGGGGGATACGATACCAAATAGTCTTATAGATTTACGTTAATAGGCGAAGGCGTATATACGAGTACCATCGACTGTTTGTAAACTTAATTTGTAGACGGAAATACTGAGTTGTCACGGCACTCAAAATTTTATAACCAAGGGGTTACATGGTTTTCTGCTGTGCTGTCTATCGCAAATACTTCAGAGCGGAGATGAGTAAGAACTTGTCAATGTAGAGATCAGAGTCTAGGGCGGCGACTTGCGCGGCGCGGCCGAACAGCGCTCTGGCCGTGTCCGGCAACGCGTGCTGCACGTCCTACCGGACCACGGACGCGGACGACCACCACGACTCGTAATTTTATAAGCAGGGAAATAAGAGGCTTTCTGCTGTATCGTATCTATCGGAAGTACTTCATAGCGGAGACGAGCAAGAACTTCTCAATGAAGAGATCAGAGTCGAGGGCAGCGATGTGCGCGGCGCGACCGACCAGCGCGCTGGCTGTGTGCGGCAACGCGTGCTGCACGTCGTACCGGACCACGGACACGGAGGACGCGCGCGAAGCCAGGGGTGACACCATATTGTGTACCTGCGGATTTAGAGAAAATATGATTAAGTACTAGAACTACTGGTGGTCAAAATTGCCGGAAAACGGTGGATAAGACTGGTACACTATCATATAGTCCTCAAATCAAGGACTACTTTGTCCAGCAGTGTTGTTTTTTCGGTTGGAATGACGTTTATTAGTAAGTAATTACATATTTGGTATCTATGGTAATCGGAAAGGTACTTAGAATTGACCAGGGACTGATGGATTTTTCAGATGCGTTTCTGAAGAGAGCGTTACCATTTATTTCCCTGTATTCCTTTTATATCTTTTGTCACTGCTCTAGAAAACTTGAATCAAGCGGAGTGCAAGAGCAGGAGCCTAGATCCATAGAGTAATAAGAGCTTAAACATGTGAAGGTACTGACTACACATACTGTTGCGGTAGAAAAAGCTCAGGATATAAACCTCAAAGTATGAACAATGGATGGAAATTCAAATATTTTACTATTTTTCAATTTTTCTATAAGTCTCTACAAGCAACAACGTATTGTTTGCCGCTATCTTACAGAGCTCCATCATGCCTAGCTGAATATTTGGTGCGATCCTGTCTGATCCGCAGAGTGGGATATGCTTGAACGAATGGAATTGACTCCACTTGCTAATCCGCGGAATTTAAGGACATAACCTCTAAGTAAAAGGTTATTGGACTAAACGTGAATATCTCGGTACCGTATCTTACCATTTCTCTATAAGCCTGGCCCAGCAACGATGTATCCTTCGCCGCTGCCTTACAAAGCTCAAGTCTAGCTGAATGCAGGGGCACGTAGCGGTCCTGTCCCGACCCACAGAGTAGTATATGCTTGAACTGATGCAGTTGGCTGCGTTCACTGAGGCGGTACAGGAACGAGCGCCGAGGGTCGGATGCATCACGTAGGGACAGTTGAAGGAGAGAACCAGACTTTTTCCATTTCTGCATGAACCACATGCCTGGAATAAGAAGAATTTTAAAATGTAATAGTATGCACCATAAGGTCCATAAGTTTTCAGATTGGGGACTATTTTGGCCTTACCACTTCACCAGCCAAATTTTCTTAATATTTTGCGATAAAAATAGTAAAGTACAAAAAAAAAGTTTCATACCTGCATTTACTAATCCACTGGAATTATACAGCGTTCCGAGATGAGGTCCGCTCAGAGACAAGAAAGTATGAAGCTTCCCAAGAAATGGTTTCATTTGCGGCCTCGCTAATGCAGATCTGATGATGATTGTGCCCAAAGAATGGCCTACGAAGCTAATTCGTGCTGGCTCGTTGGAATTTTGTATGTGTGTTACAATTTCTTGAACAAGTCTGCAAAGGAAATCGTTGGCTTAAACATGCAGTCTAGTTACTAATACTATGTCCAGTTAGTATTTTCAGGAAATTTGCATTATAAAGGTAGTTTGCGGGTTCAATATATCTGTACCTTAGGCTAATCAATAATCATAATCATCATTTTGACGATTATAGAAGAGAGTATCAAAAAATTTATAAATTTTGCTTTTTATAATAAAGAACACAAGCCAAATTTGAACATAAAACTTCATTAAAGCTTAGAATCTTGATCAAAACTCTTGAGAATATTACCTGTCCGTCATGGTGTCAAAGTCGGAAAAGGTATCTCCTTGATTACGCTCTGACATAAGGAAGTCTAATCTAGCTCCAGGTAAACCTAACTCTAGGTACGTCTTGACTAAGCGTAGGTCAGCCGCGTTACCGTCTAAGCCATGCACGCAGATAATTAAATGCAGTCCTGAAATGGTAAAAATATTTTTATCAGTCCGCAAAAAAAGACAAACTTATTAAATCGATGCAACATGGTATAAAAGTAAAATAAGAATACAAAAAATTACCGCTGGAAATTACCACAAAATCACTTACGGGTTGCCTCTGACAAAATTTAAAGCATTAAATACAATTTATAGATATATGTGATATTGGTAGACAGATAATGATAATATTTACCTTCTGGATTAAACATCCTATATTCATCGCTGATATGGAAATAGGGCAGAGAACCCTCGACTGGCAGCGCGAAGTCTGAGTAAATAGCACCTGGGTACTTCACGCTCTGTCGAAACTCTTCTCTGCACTTCACGAAGAGGCGCTCTGACTCAGCCAACCCAAATATACTGACGAAGTTGCTCTCGCGTTGCTCTGAAATTAAATACGTGAATAATTTGAGGATCGACATAGAAAATGGAAGGCAATAAAGACAGATTCTTTCTTTAATCTGAGAGTTAAAAGTTTGTAGGTGTTATCTTTACAACATACACACACTCTTGAGGTGCAACATTGTGCTTTGAATGGTGATGATCTATTTTTAAGTGAACATGAAAACCAGGCAGCGCTGCTTACAAGCTAAGTTAAATAGTGACAGTGCAATAAGTGTACCTTTGTTTCCGTTCTCGTTTCTAGAGGCCAATTCTCCAGTACTCTGGCTTTTATTCAGCGTGCCACCCGAAGTACCGTTTGAGGTGATCGATTGTAGCGGTCTAAGTTTTCGTCGTTCTCTAATACCTGATGCGAAGCGAAAACATTAGTTAGTAGCAGAAGCACACGAAATACACAAAGAATTATATATTTACAGAAATATTTATATTTCTAATAATACCTTCGCAAACATGGTATAATGGATTATCTAACTCCAGAGCTGTGGGTTGGATAGATTGCTTTCGAGGCGTTTTAGAAGGAGTTGAGGACTTGCTGCTTTGCCTGCTTAATTTTGGAGACTTCGTTGTTGGTGGGTCCTGAAAAAACATGAACAATATTTTTAAATCTAGGTGTATTTAAAACATTAATATTAATTTGTACGTTACTGTTTTATGTTTGTTCTTACCTTAAATTGGTCAGGAGGAGGCGGAGCATCTCTAAACTGCTGAGGCGGTGGTAAATGCTCATAATCATTTTCAGCCTGAAAATGGGCGAGATCAATCTCCGACCTCGCTCTATTATTATATTTCTGTGCAGCTGCAGTTGCCCCATTTGACTTCGTATGGCTTTTGCAATTACGATCAACTGTAAGACTTCTAATTTCGGCAGCTATTAATTTTTCTGTATATTGAATTCGATCTTTCAGCACTTTTTTTACTTGCGGATTTGCCTTCGCTGGTTCTTGTGGTAACTTTGGCGATATCTCCTTTCGCAAAAAGGGATGTAAATTGTCACTAATTGTTTGTGATTTCTTTACGATCCCCTCGCTTGTTTGAGGTGTACAGTTGTAAGATTTTCCTTGGATAGCACTAAAAGAATTATGGCGTTGGTTTATTTTACCCAAGTTTGCTGGCATCTGTTGGAAACAGCTGGCCGTGCATGTGTCTGAATTACAACCGGCGTCTATTCCATTACTATGCATAAGTTTGTTATATTCGCATTGACTATCCGTGCAAATAGAGTCACTACAAATTGTGCATTCTTCACACACTTCTTTATCACAGCATTCAATTTTTTCATTTGGATTAGTCTGAGCTACTTTAACAGCTAATTTTAAAAGTCTTTCTCGAAGTTGATCACCATTAAGGACTGTTCTTTTGAAGCCGCTGATAGTTTCACCTTCAACTTTTCTATCATTAAATTCATCAGTAGAAACCTTAGAAGTAGTTGAACTGACTGGTGGTGGGAAATTTTGGTTTAATTGACAACTCGCGTTATCTGGAGTCGAAGGTCCAGAACTACGCCCACTAGATACCCATCCACTCTGTTCACTTAGGCTTGAAGTTGAATTGCTTCTGCTCCTCTTTTCTTCTTTATTAGAAAAGTTTTCAGGTGGTAATATTTTAAAGTCTTTGTCCGCAATGTCAAGTGGTGGTGATTCAAATGCTGGAGGTGGCGCTAGATTTGGTAACGATTCGGATCCAAAAGTGCTATTAATATTAGGTTCATCCAATACGGAAGCACTTCTGCAGTGGCGTAAAAGTTCGGGGCCATGGTCTAAACTGTAGGGTACACTTGCTGACGACTCTAATCTCCGTAGCTCAAACGGAATGCTATCACTGCTAGAAGATGATGCGGCTTCAGACATTAGTTGGGACATCTTCTCAGAAGGTTTATGCTTGGAACGTTTTTCAGGTTTTCCACTTGATCTCCCACTTTTAGGCGTGGCTATACCTGATTTAGGTGTTTGTCTTCCTGATTTTGGAGTAGCCAAACCAGATCTTGGGGTAATGGCACCTGATTTAGGAGTCCCTTTACCTGACCTTGGAGTTCCTCGATCAGACTTAGACGTGCTGCGGTCTGATTTCTGCGTGCGGTCGGACTTAGCACTGTCTCTTGATCTAATAGAATGGTGGCTGTTCAAAGAATCTCGACTTGAATTTACTTTTGAGTTTTCTTTCGCACTATGATTTAATTTTGATTCTTTTGACCGGCTCTTCTTATGCCTCATTGATGGCATTGTTGAATGTGGTGTTGACGGTGGGGTTTTGGAATAGGTCGATTTTGAAGTACCATCACTGCTCCTGTCTAATGTCATTACAAATCCGCTATCATCACTACTTTTGCTTGATTTCTTTTGGTAGTTCTGAATTAAACTACCGGTGTTGAAGTCGTAGCTCCAGTCACCTTTTTGTAGGTAGTAGTTTAATTCGTGTCTTAGTTGATTTCTTGCCGCTTCGATATCAATCTGCGGGTTCTCCATATTTTGATGAAACACATGAGTAGAGTTAGATCTATGAACGTGTTTGTTAGAAACTAAGCTAGTCTGATCAGTCACTTGGTTTTTTCCACTAACCGGTGGGTAAGAATTACGCGGAGGCAACATAGGACGGGGTAAATTTACACTATAGCCTCTTTGGAATTCTAAAGGATTACGAATTACATTATTCACTTGCGGAGTACCCTGATTACCGAAAGTATAACCGTACACTTGATTAGGTTTCGATCGAGCGTCGTACTTATATCCTACATTATGAAATACTTCATTGTTCATTCCGTGAGGTTGGATATTAGGATTAAATGGGTTTTTGTACTTTTCTCTGAATTCACTTATGTTTCTCCTATAGTCGTCTCCTTTTGATCCACATCTGGTTGTGGTACTGGTGGGGTAAGCGGTGGTGGTTACGCTGCGAGGTAAAGTGGTAGGTTTGATTTGCTGTGGCGGTAGGTACGGTTTGGGGTGGTAGTTTACTGAGGTATTAGAACTATTTCGTACGTTTTTTGCGAGCATTTGTTGCGAATTATTAAGTGGCGTCATTTGTGCTACTCTTAACTGATCTAATGACTTGCTATGTCTAGCTGGGAGCGTACTGACGCCACTGATGATTTCATGTTTCTGATGGAACACCTCGTTTGTGTCGCTCGGATGTCCTCCTTGTAGGGGTGTATGGTTATTTTTTGTAACATCTAGAAGGGTGGAAGCGGAGTATCGCGACATTTGCTGTCCCTGTTGAATGGAGCAAGAACCAAAAGCGTTGTTAGGCGGAAGTTGAATTTCGCTTATTTGATTATTCTGCACTATGTATCTGTTCCGTCCAGTGATTTCAAGTTTGGGTGTTTGATTGATTTCTAATACAGCTTGTTTCACTAAGTTCCTCTTGGGGGATCCACTGGCTGACTTTTGGGGGGTTATGGTAAGCGTGGCTTGTACCACACTGGAAGCAGCGCTGCTAGATTTGGGTGATTTAAACTGCGGTTCGAGGACGTCCATGATGGACTTGGGGAGAGTGAGCGTGACTCGAGATGCCTCGGATGAAGGTCTTCGTGAATCCATAAGCGAGGAAATACTACAAGCGCAATCTTCGCTTAGTGGATCCGCGCACAAGAATGGATCTGAAAAAGAAAGAAAGAATAATTATATCTCTGGTACTAATTAATCAATATGTATTAGTTTCAACTACCGTGGTAAGAATTTTGGCTTGTTGTGTAAGACATTAAGCGAATTAGTACTAACATTAGGCCGTTTAAGATAATTCTAGGTGTATATATAAGTAGATATTAAGAAAATTGCTATACCCTACACAGGGTCTATATTGTTCCGATATATTGTTAACATTGTTGTGCCATGGATTGCAATAAATAAATGAAATGAAATGAAATGAAATATTTTCTCATAGTTTATACAGTTGATGGGACAATAGGAGATATGAAAGAGCTATGAGTTTAAAGCCAGAGCTTGAAAAGGTTCAAAAGCTGAATCGTGAAGGCTAAATTAGTTGCTACATAAACATGCTGGATAAAGAAAACTTACCACTTCCAGATTTACCCGCATTTGAATTCAAAAATGATCGTCTTCTTGCAAACTCTGCGGTATCCTGATATCTGCAAATAAAAAAATGTGAACCGTTAACTTGGATATCCATTCCCCAATTATCAATACGGGAGTAAATTTCTGAGTCCTGAAATTTAAGAGTATGTACATTGACTTATTAAAAGAAATAGACACACAAATCAGAACAAAAACGTCAAAAAATGTGGATTAGAATGACATTAGCGAACTTGCATTGATAATGATACAAAAGTTAAATGTACGAATGTACGTATGTTTTTCGTACGAAAAAGAGCTTACTGAAGTAAGCATTAAGTGTCAAATTCATACACTTTAAAAGTTGTTTGGGTTTGGCACTTAACGAAACGTCACAGACTCTGTGAAAAAGAGTCGCAACTGCTGCACTTTTACGGAGTCATTTTTTTCGGCTGATTGGGTATCCAGTTCTTTTATCCTATATTTATGAGTATGTATGTAGTTGGACCACGCTAAGTATTCCTAAGGTAAGATAAGATGGATAAATCGAGTCATAAATACAAACCAATAGTTGAAAACAGAGTGTAAAGAAGATCATAGCTCTTTCTATTGTCACTCACCGGTCTTCAAAAATGATGGGCATGATATGCGGATCGCCGTCCAGCGCGATACAGTGCACGGGCAGCGGCGGCAGCAGCGCCAGGTAGCGGCTGCGGCGCGCCGCCTCGCCTACGCTCTGGTACGACTGGTAGTTGCTGTCGTAGCAGCCCGCCAGCGAGTGCCGCGGGTTGTCCAGCACGAAGAAGCACTCCGAGAAGCGTTTGATGCTGGAATCATGAATACATGTTGTTAGTTGGGTCTCTGTAAAGAAAACGTCGTGGTAAATAGTCTTGCAAACCTAATTTCGCAGTAGTTACTTAGATAAAAAAACAACTCGTATATCCTTCCTTTTTCCTGCATACACGATACAGCACTACAGTGCGTCTCTAAGAAAAGAGCGTTTGGTGGTGGCAGTTGGATCAGTGTATCTGGGAGCCACACTCTTGGAAATTTCGCATTTTGAAAGCATTGGCCTCACTCTTATACTCGTACATACACATAAGTGTTACTAGTTACTAGTAACAAACGGTATAATCAAATATAAGTACTGCAGATTCCGTTGCGCTTTTGTCTCATTCTCTTGAGCATATATTGTCAAAACTCACGCAACTTCATATATCAAGTATCAACATGTGCTTAATGCCGTTTGGACGATTGTTTCTTATGCTAAACTACACTATGATTGCCGTATGACCAGGCTAGCGCATGATGGCGCGCGGCAAGCGCATGGTGCACATGAGGTCGGTCGGAGGTGTGGCGCAGGAATACGCACCATCGCAGCGTCAACTCCGCGCATAGTCGCGCGATGTCATGCATTGCACCCCTCTCCCATTTCTTCTTCACCAGCCATTCTTCTAGTCCTTTCCTGCGACCAAACCATCCATGGCTTACCGTAGCGCATGATGGCGCGCGGCGAGCGCATGGTGCACATGAGGCCGGTCGGAGGTGTGGTGCAGGAACGCGCGCCATCGCAACGTCACCTCCGCGCATAGTCGCGCGATGTCGTGCGCTGCACCCATTGCCCATTCCTCCTCCTCACCAGCCTCCGACTTCTGAAAGGAAACACGGCGAAGAATAAGTACAATCTAATACATTTATTTAATCCACTTCTTCACCGGTAAGCGCTTGGTAAATTCCGAAAAAGTTAGTTGATACACCTACAGTCAGCAGTAAAAGAAACTAAGCTATCAAGATGTTCAAAATTATCATGGCACGAACTTATTGTATTGACTGTACGAGCCTGGGGTTTGAAAAGTCGTACGTTTTACTACTTGGTCACCAACGGTTGCGCTTTTTCTAATTTAAAGTAGACCATGAGAGCGTTAATTTGAAATCCTAAATGCAGACTCATAAATGTCGGATTAAACGAACTGATTGCTTGCACAGTTTCATTTGTTGCTTTTCCGACCGTATCTAAGAATAGATGTATCTGATACCACAAAACAGAGAGACTCTCTGTTTTGTGTCTGATACAGACTTTCAATAGAATTACATACCTTGCCAATATCGCTCAGATCGTTGACCCGCTGAGCGACTTCACCCACGATGGAATTGGACGACGACTCCTTAGGAGTCAGCAGGGCGCCAGTAGAGCCACAGATGGAAAGAGCGTTTTGGAGCCCTGCCAACCACCCTAATAGGAGGATTTCGAAAACTAGTGCAGTCTACTTCAGTCAAAAATTAGAACTACATACCTTGCCAATATCGCTCAAATCTTTGATCCGCTGAGCGACTTCACCCACGATGGAGTTGGATGATGACTCCTCAGGCGTCAATAGGGCGCCGGTAGAGCCGCAGACCGACAACGCGTTTTGGAGCCCTTCCAACGACCCTAGGAGAATGCCACAGACTTCCGCGTGGACTTGTCTGGGCATAAAAAGTATTCAGAGTTTATTAGTTCTTTCCTGTTAGAGAGTTAAAGCGCAAATCCTAGCTGTTAATAGTAGTTATTAAAATAATAAAGGAAGAGGAGCAAAGGGCTTTCCCGCATACTGAACAGAAGACTGGGAGGCTGGTTATTTAAGACGCTAGCTAAAGATGCTTCAGCGCTTCACGCAATCATAATTCCTAGCAATGGAGGCAAGAAGCGGGTTGACATATTATATTAAAAGTTGATTGTCTACTCTTGGACTTATTACTATTAACGGACTACTACGTAACGTACCTACTTTCTTACTTACATACAAATTTGGCCGGCTATAGATACCTATTTCTGTGGGTCGATAGTATATTTACGTAAATACCAGAAGTGCTATTCGAAGTACCGACGAATGGATGTAAATTTCCGCCGTGAATTTTCCCCATTTGTTAGACGTAGAAGATATGTTGTAGATATCCCCTTCTGTCAAATTAGTAGTTCGAATAAAGCCCCTGCTCTTGATATTTTATTGGACAGATTTTTAAAAGTCAGTGATCTGCGTGGGAGAGTCCAAATCATTTTACTCATTCACGCCAATATGCAGTTCATAAACACCTGAGTCACCCAAAAATGCATTTCTGCATTCTTACTATTTGCATTCGTGGCCCACAAATGGTCCCGCCGGAAGATCAGCGGGGCTAGCATTATGTTTCGGGGTAAGTACCTAAATATTGTAATGTAATTGTCTTTTTAGGATTCCGTAGTCAACTAAATAGTAACCTTTATAGTTTCGCCATGTCTGTCTATCCGTCCGTCTGCGGCTTGGTAAATTACGGAACCCTACACTGAGCATGGCCCGACATGCTCTTGGCCAGTTTTATGTTTTGTTTTCTACAATTCTGACAGTTTAAGTACTACGAATAAATGTTTTGTAACTTTTTGTATTTCAACTCAATTACGAGTAAATATACCTGGCATGCGCGATCTTGCTGGAGTTCCCGCCGGCACACTTGGCGCTGGAGCCAAATAGCATGTTCTCTAGGCTGCCGGACGCGGTGAAGTTCCCGGCATTCTTCATTAGCTTGCTCCATTGTTTGCTCGACCGAGGTGTGCTGAAATAAATGCTTATGTTAGTTTCATTAGTCTATAATGTTGCCCGGCCACGTCCCGGCCTGTTGTAGTGTGAGTCATCTTATAGTCAAGAAACGCTAGGAAGGAGGAGGATGATGTCTTGTTCATTATATTCTCATTTAGATTTGTTTAATGTTAAATTACTCAGTACAATTACTGCTATTTAATTAAATTAGTCAGTTACTATAGTTTGACAAACCAAGTCTGGCAGTAGTTTTTTTTTCTTTTTACATGTCTCCCTGTTTTCCGGAGTGAGAAAAACGTATATTCATATTACGTTAAGTAGATAGCTAACATGTAGCATGATAATGACGAATTAAGACATCTTACCAGCTTTGAACGTAATGCATGATGCTTTTCCTTTGTGACACAGACATGTAAGTAGGTAATTATATATTGTAAAAGTAGGTAAGTACTTCCCTTACGTATTTTACAACTGCATACAAATAGTAGAGAAAAATAAAATACCTAGTCGGTTGAAGAACGGTTAAAGTAAAGATAACTGTGCTCAGTTGTATGGCAGCGACTCAGTTTAAGTGCAAAAGTGAATCGCGTTAAGACGTCATGGTAAGGCCCCTGTTTGAGTTAGACAATGACAGTTGTCTTTCTCGACCGCGAGATACTGTCGCAGAATGTTGCCCACTATTAGAGAAACTAATAAACTCGTATAACAAGGAAAAAAAGAACAGCGAGAACTCACTTGATGTAAGGCTGATGCAAAGCGACTAAGCTGGTGTGGATGGTGATGGAAACTGCTGAGAGATGAAAGTAGTCGAATAGCACGGGCAGGTGGTAGTGAAGGCCCTGCGCGGGTTGGAAGTGTAGCTTTAGCACGCGGCAGGAGACAGGCGCCAGCGTGCTGGACTGGGCGCCCTCGCTGCACCAAAGCTCCACGCCGAGGCTCCATTCTGCACGCTCTAGGGAATCTTTTAGATTGCGGCTGTCAACTGAAATAGAAAAAAATACCGATATACAGGCTAGTAGAAAATTGCATCCGTGCAAAGTTGTCGATAAAGCTTTCGCATCCGTATCAGCTACGAGCGAGCTCGGAGCTATTTTAGTCCTTATATTTTAGAAAGAAAATGAATTTTAAAGATTTATCTCTTTGAAATAGAAGACATCAAATAGAGGAATGGCTCTAAATGAATTGTTTTGTCAGTAAAATAAACAATCTTCCTGAACCCTCGCAAAGCAGTAAGCCCGAGTTTTTACTCATTACACCCCGACGTTGCGCGACGTTGTGGCCTATTTACAAGTTTAGAAAAAACAATAATATTTCCAAGCAATATTATTGTTTTTTCTGTTTTTTCTAAAAATATTTCCAAGCAAATGTTATCTCAAATGCACGATGTCCCTCAGTTTGACGGGGGTCAAGCTTGGGGGTTGTTTCTTGTATATTATCTGGGAGCTCCGTGAAGCTGCTAGCCCATCAATAAGGCTCGCGTTAGCGGCACGACGTCCCTCAGTGTGATGTCACCTCCCGATTCCTGTACATTTTCTCAAAGACCCGTGAGGGTGCCTTTGAGGCTCGAGTTGGCTCCAGGCCGGCCGATACGTGCGGCGCCATTGCAAATCGACAAGAGAGAAACTTACCACTCGATTATTTAGAAATGGGAAAGAAACTTACCAAGTAAATGGGCTCTAAAATGCTCCTCGTTTCTGTACATTATCTGGAAGGCCCGTGAAGCCGCCTGCCCGCCAATGAGAGATGCATTGGCCGTGGGCCGGCCGATGCGTACGGCGCTATTGCCACTCGATTATATTTAGAAATGAGAAATAAACTAACCAAGCAAATGAGCTCTAAAATGCACGATGTCCCTCAGTGTGACCTCCTCGTTTCTGTACATTATCTGGAAGGCCCGCGAAGCCGCCAGCCCGCCAATGAGAGACGCGTTGGCTGCGGGCCGGCCGGTGCGTGCGGCGCCATTGCCGCTCGACACGGACGCCTCGATGTGGACTGGGATCTTCGGCGACACGCGGAGCCCCACGCGGACTTGGTACAACCTGGAATTAAGAAAATACATGTTAGAAGTTTCTAGTTTTTCCCTATGTAAGTATAAAACATAGAAGTTAGATATGGGACGCCAGTGGACTACTGACGGAGGTAACAAAATTGACAATTTTAATTACCTAGACCTTGTGATACGTTACTTTCGGTTCCATTCTTGTTATAACGCGATAAAGACGAGACCATTTGGCGACTAAAACTTTGAACCAACTTTGAATGGAAAAGCTCAGTAAGTTTTGCCCATTTAACTATGCGTTTAACCCGTTCAGGGAAAACGCTGGTATTTTTCCATGTATTCACGGGTGGAGAATTAAAAAAAACTGGTACTCGAAGAATTAAGCGAGTAAGTGCCAGTAGGTAATCATAATCAATAAGTCGAATGCAATACACGGTGTACGTAGGGTTGCCATATGTCAGGATTTCTCCGAATATGTCAGGATTTATTACCCTTTGTCCGGAATGCGGAAGGACTTGGTAAGTGTCAGGATTACACGGCAGTAGGGCACTACCCGCAGCAATCTCTGTTACACAGGGTTGCAAATTGTCCAACATTTGCAATAAGTGCTCGACAATTTCGATAAACGGCCGTCTAGCCTAGTTGGTAGTGACTCTGCCTACGAAGCAGAAGGTCCCGGGTTCGAATCCTGGTCAGGGCGTTTATTTGTGTGTATGTTACGAATATTTGTTTCTGAGTTATGGATGTTTTCTATGTATTAAAGTATTTATATGTATCTATCTCAGGAAGAATAAAATATTATAAGCAGGTATATCGTTTTCTTTTTTAGTAGTGGGGGAAGCGTGTACAGATTAAAAAAAAAAAGTAAAATAAATCAATACATGCTCCCATTAAAAATACTGACGATTTTGGAAGCAAAGCATAAATCCAGCCGGTAGCAATTGACAGGCCTAAGCATCTGCCGAAAGCATATGACAAACAATCATGATTATTGTATGGAATGACGTTTATCTGACATATCTATTTGCAACGTGCTCTGGTGCTCAAAAATGATGGGGACTGACCACACGGACGGATAAAAGAATTCAAGAGTGTCAGATATTGTCGTATAGAGGATGTTCAGTAAAGTCTAAAAATGCTCCTAGTAAAAAAAGTAACGATTTGGAAGTGACGTTACTCGAGAGGATTGAAGTGTTATGGTAGGATTGGTAGGGGAGCACGTACTGAACTTACGTAACTACGTAAAAGATTTTTTGCGACTTAGGCTCATGGAAATCGTCAGATTAAATTATTTTCGTTATTGTTGCATTATTCCCTACACAATAAAAAAATATTTTTTTGCAACTTTGTGGCCCTCCCACTCCGTTGCGTTTCACTAAAATCGTCAGATTATTGAAATGGACACTTTTTGAACAAGTAATGATTCCACTATACCTTAATCTGACGTGCCCGAGCATTTCTGTCTATCGATTTTTTATACTATTCTGACGGGTTGCCCTGAGGAGAAGGTACTTAACAAGATACAAGGTACTGCTTGGATAGGCAAAAATAGAAATTTTATCGGAAATTTTTATTTGTCCATATGGCAACCCTACGAGTACATTCACCGGAATCATGCACTCTCGTGTCAAGGGACTGCGAATCAAAAAGTTAGACCGTGCAAGTCAAAGTTAGACAAGCGTAAAGTGAAATTCCTTCCCACTTAAACGAAATGGAAGCCTGTATAAAAACGAACCAATTCAATTATTCCACCTCGTTTGGTATCAGAAAACACGGCAAATAACACTAATAGATGACAGTCTCTCGGGAAATCAAGTGCAGCGGCATGTCAAGAGCTGCAGCGATGAAATGCACCGTGCATAATTTATTACTGCAGAAATGCAAACCTCCGCTTCCCGAAATTGGAAATTTCGCTACTCATAATCTGACAGGCGAGGCCGACGGAGCCGGGTTGAAAACGTTTACTTAATAAGCTCCTGTTTCCTTTATGCTGGTCGTTTTCTGTGGTCTTTTATAAACAACGGTATAAAATTGCAATACCTACGTAGGAGATATTTCAGAATTAACTCGATTCAAGTGCCGACATTTACAATATCTCGTCTCGTCTTGCGGTAATAAGATAGTGTTTGATTTAGGGGATCAATACATAATATACATATAATAGTCAATATTGCTGCACTTATTGACTTGTGTACGATCATACATGAGACATGACCTTAGACCGTTTAACCAACCGGACTGGCTATAGCTGTCATTATCTATACAAAAAGGTCTGCCGATTTTAACGGGCGAGGTACGTCAAATGTATAGCCGGGCATATACAGTCGTGGCCAGATTATTAAGAAAATGATTTTTCCTTACATAAATGCCTACAAATAGGACTTTGCAAATTTGATGATATGTAATTCAAAATGTAATTTACAATTTTTTTAACAAATAAAATAATTTATCCATACTTATAAGGTATACCTACTTGAATGTATATTACTTTGCAACCCATTCGAGTATAAATAAATTGTATTGTTCTTAAAAAATATAGGTATGTAGGCATGGGGAAAAAATCCAGTTCTTAATTATCTGGCCACGACTGTACGTTCAGGGATCTCCGCCAGATCTGTCAATTAATGTATGGGAATGGCGGACATACCCACTAATGGAGGTCCGACGGATGGCCCGAACGTATATGGCCCGCTTATGTAACGTACAAATAGCTATGTCAGACAAACGTCTGTCCATACAATGAACATGATCATTGCTTAATTAATAATTGTCACACAATATTTATTTATTTATTTTTATTGATTTATTTATTCATTCATGCATCGGGCCAAGTTCGAAGATAACTGATAATATCCATACTAATATTATAAATGGGAAAGTGTGTGTGTCTGTTTATGTCCGTCTTTCACAGCAAAAAGGAGGGACAAATTGACGTGATTTTTTAAGTGGAGATAGTTGAAGGGATGGAGAGTGACATAGACTACTTTTTCTCTCTCTAACGCGAGCGAAGCCGCGGGCAAAAGCTAGTTTTCGTATAAAACGGTTTTTGTGAATCATATCCAGCAAATCATTCATAGAATCGTAGAAATTTACAAGTAAAACTGTGCATGTGTGGTGACCACCATGGACACATTCACTTTGGAAACGCTTCATAATGCGGTGTCTATGTCTATGATTCAATCACTTCACAACAAAGTTGGCCCGAGTATGCAACTAGTTGTAGAAACTCTCTGAAGCGTCAAATTTACTGCCTCGCAACTACGAAGGCTTAAGTTGACAACTGGTGCCTTTCCGGTGCCTACAAGTTTACGACAGTGTCGTTCGTAACTTGTAACGCTGTAACTTGTAACTATTATGAGCCCGTATAAACTTTAGAGGCAGTTGGCCAGTTTACCCTAGTTGGTAATGAAACTACCTGCGATGCGGGACCTCGAATGTAACTTGGAATAATAGGAAAGACCTGTGACCGTATGACCTGTAGCCCTAGCACAAGAGTCATTATCATCATCATCATCAGCCGAACGACGTCGACTGCTGGAATATAGGCCTCCCCCAGAGACTGCCACAAAGATCGGTCGTAGGCTGCCCGCATCCAGTGGACACCCGCAGCCAGGTCCAGGTCGTCGGTCCATCTTGTGGGGGCCCTTCCCACGCTGCGTCGGTCAGTGCGTGGTCACCACTCGAGAACGCGCCGACCCCCATTTTAACTTAGCAATTCTTCGGAACACGACGCGCGGCAGTATTCGCGGTCGAGAAAGACAATTATCATTGTGTAATCCGAATAGCACGGAATTTATTTATTTCTGTGCCGAATAGTTTGAAAATGACAGGTGTCTTTCTCGACCACGAGATACTGTCGCAGTCGCAGCTAAGGTTTTCATTATATGTCAGTATTTCTCCGGGCATATCAGGATTTTTGACCCTTTGCACGGATTGCGGGCGGACTTGGCAAGTGTCAGGATTCTAAAAAACCAGCCAAGAGCATGTCGGGCCATGCTCAGTGTAGGGTTCCGTAGTTTACCGTCCGTTACAATAGGGAACCTTAAAAAGTGTTTGAATAAATGAATACATACCATGCTCAATATGCTTATAATAATTAACAATTCGATGATACTTTTGATCACACCCGTCCCGACCCCATCAACTCCGGAAAAATCTTAACAGCGCGAAGTAGACCACGGTACAGCGCCACCTCTCGGGTAATTGGGTGACTAATTTATACTAACTAGAGGGGTATGTACGTTGGGTTTTCGGGGGTAACTTTTGATCGCGTGAATCGATTTGCATCATTCTTTTTTATTAGAAGAAAGATACGTGCGGGATGATAAATGAAGTACTCAAGTTAAAAAGAATGTTTGCATATACGGTTAAATTACAAACTTAATTCAGAAATTATTTTGTACAATTTTTCAAAAACCGTTCAACCAATCAAGTTCAAAATAATTTTTCAATAAAGTTCTAATTATGTTCTAATTTTTTTCATAGTTTTTGAACTCATCGTTGGCGGGACACATTTTTTTTAAGTTTTGGAGGTATTATTTCACAACAACAATTTTATTATTATTATTATTTCCGAAAATATTTAATGATATGTCACACTCTAGGGTTGAAACGAAAAAAAATCAGCCCCCACTTTACGTGTACGGGAGGTACCTTAAAAAATTATAACCACTTTTTAATTTACCACTTTGTTGGCGTGACCGATGTATATATTCGTACAAAATTACAGCTTTCTGGTACTTAAAGTCACTGAAATTATCCGCGGACGGACGGACAGACAGACAGACTTAAGAATGAGTTCATTTAAAATGGTATTTTACTGCTCGACGCCATTGTCACTTACTCATTTACTGCTATGAGTGTGCTAAGTAGCGTACGCGTAGCGTAGCCGATAAAATGAATCCCGCTATGTAGCGAAAATGCCCCGTACAGGCGTAACGACAAAGTGAAGTTATTAACGCTGAATGGGTTGAATAACGTCATCTCATGGGCAACATCAAAATTAGCTTAAAATTATTTTTTTTGTCTACTGCCACCACATCACGATGCATCCCACGCTCGTTGTTAAGGAAATATTTAATTCCTGAGAATACATACCTCACGGTTGTGAAGATTTTTGGCGTTTAAAAAGGCCGTGACCTGCACATTTCCGTGGGATGTACAATCTCATAACAGACGAGCGTGGGTGTAGCATATATGGTAACCAGTAGGCGGACTCCAGCAGTAGTCCACTGGAGCAGTAGGACCAATCCAGTGCAGGGCATCCAGCTTGGTCTGGGTCCACCTTTGTATGTCAAAGGAGTATGTGAGCAGAGGCATTTACCCAAGCGTCAAAGGCGCGCACTTTTTTGCCACCTGACAAAAGACTGTTACGAGTAAGTACTTTTGTCAGCCGACCAAAGTAGCGCTCTTTCATCGCCTGTCTAATACTCACGTTTTCAATACCCAACGTCTGTGACATACCAAGGTATTTATAGGTTTCTGCTTCCATGATAGATCGAACAATATGGTCTCAGAAAGTTTTTTTCTATTAGTTGAATTACTACTATTACTAATTACTACTTTTCTCTGCTGTTTTTGCAAAATCGCGCACTTATCGACACTACATTTCATTTATTGTGCACTAAAGTGCATTTCATTTATGAGTATCTATGTTTTTAACGCATCTTCCTGCCGGTACACTCGGTCAGTCGGCCTGTAGTTACTTACTTCATACCATTATCATCATTATCATTAGTCGTTCCCTCAACGCTGAGAATCGGGACATCATGTCATTCTCTTGAAGACCAGATTCCCCCATAGGTTTCTATCTGTCCCCAAACGCATTGTTTCGTGCAGATGTTATTGCATATGGCCAGTTATTTGGTAGCAACATCTAGTAGAAGGGCCCCTCAGTCTCCTGCATTCCACTTTTTCCGCCATTATGACTCTTTGGGAATGTCGTGAGAGGTTCCCTTAAGCCGTAATAAAAGTAGGTGGTCCTGGCATATCGCTGTCAACCGGCGTTTTATGCGTAACTCTTCAAGTATGGACTGGTGACCCGACTGTGGTGTTTTTAAAACGTTACAGTTGCTAAATAGTCCTTTTAAAATATAAAGTTAAAAATAAACTGATTGGTGGTTTTTCTGTATAATTATTTATTGTTTTCAATAGAGTGAGCGGTAAGATTCGTTTTCATTTATCCTAGGTAAGTACTGAATCATGGTTCTTCTCACATAATAATAATATCGGTTCTGCAGGCCCTTACTCATATTACTGAGATCCCCTGATCGTGTCACTTTGACACTGTTTACAATTTTCCGAGAGAATCTGAATCCGACTATAGTATTTTATTCCACGCGTTAAACATGTCAATTTTATTGTCTTTTCTCCTGAAAAGTGGCAGCTAGCTAAGTTAAATAAGTAAAAATACGTAACACGACGGAAACGTTAACCTTTCAAATGCCCAGAGCGGTTATATCCGCTCGGGTAAAGTTAAGAAGGATTAAGCTGTCAGGGCACCTCAGCTATAGCCGTAGGTGACCTATTTGCGGCTACTATACAAGTTACGAGACGTATAGTCGGGCCGGGCGTACCTAGTAGACCACGTAGGGTGGTCCATCTTCGCATGGAGAAACAAAAGTATCGCGAATTTTACATCCGTAAGGCTATTTTTTCTAGCGTGAATTCATGATTACATCGCTATAAGAATTAAACATTTAAACGCCGATTAAGAGATTTTTTGTTGGATAATCCATTATGAATGACTATATAAAAGATGCATAGACTTTGACGATCCACTACAGGAGATACTATTGTGAAATTGTATGAAATTTTATATCTTGTAATGATTTGATTTAATTTTTTAAATGATCACTCTATTGATTATACTCTATACCTATTCTGACGATCATAATATGAATACTTGTAGATTGACATGCCTGCAATTTATAATGTAATCTGTATTATGAAATAAATAAATCTGAATCTGAATCATCGATGTAGCAATGTAGTCCTACTTTTACCGTTAAAGCAAACATTAAGTAAATCGAAATTATATCTCATTGACCAAAAGTTGGATTTTAGTATGACTACAACGATGATATGGGTTATAGAGAAATAGAAACGTTTATAAGAAAACTTAATCCCCCATTGAGGGAGCCATAGATTGACGTGAGAAGTGAATGCCATGAAAAAAAAACGGCCAAGTGCGAGTCGGACTCGCGCACCGAGGGTTCCGTACAAACTTTATGTTGCAACTATACCTAGAAGTAGAAATTTGACGTCAGCCACATGTATTGACAAATTGGGTCACTCGTTTGCAATATTTGCACGGCTTGCAGTTAGTATGCGAGTTTGTTTTTCCTTGATATTTTTTTATCACGTAAACCAATTTTGATAACTTTATTTATAAGACGGTACTTACAAACCTCTATTTCGAGAATTTAATGTTTTGCCTTTACCGTGTGTGTACATTAAATAAGTTTGCTTGTTTGTAAAAAAACACCCCGAACTCTCTAAAAAGAGGAGTGATGTGTTTGCGGAGAATCAAAGAGCGCAATACAAGGATTTTTTATACCAGCCCCCTTCTCATTCTTGTGTGTATGATAGGAATGCATACAATATGTGTATAGTTATTGCCAAAAGCCTTCCTAATGAGCTGAAATATATATAAAGGAAATCAATTTAAAAATAAGATTACAAAGTGGCTCTCTGTAAATTGTTTCTATAGTGTAGTAAAGGGAGTTTTTAGATTATAAAGTAGTGACTACATAGAGTAATTTTGAATTGGGACCTAATTTTTATACGACATTTTAATATTTATTATAGTTATGTACCTTATTACATTTAATAACAATAGCGACATCCACTTTGTAATCATTTGTAATCAATAGTAATAATACTTATTGCTTTTATCATTTGTTTTTGCTTAATGTTTATATGTATTTCCTTTTATAGATTGCATGACTGGGTTACTTTTTTTATTCTAAATTGAATTGATTGACATTTATTTAACAATTTATTTACTTATTGTTGATTAATTAATTTCAAAACACATTTCTAATTAATGCAAAATTCTATTGTTAATTTTAATATTGTTCATTATTTGCATTGCATGTCGTGTCTACGACTGAATACTGATACGCTAAAATATATCCTGTCACCTTTGTAAATACGTATTCTAGCAAAGAAAAAAAAAACTGATTCTGATTCTTTTTAAGTTCGCCTATTGTGACGGACGGTAAACTACGGAACCCTACACTGAGCAGTGAGCATGGCCCGACATGCTCCTGGCCGGTTTTTTTACACCAGACCGTGCGGCGGGATGATAGCCTTTTTTTTTTCTTTTTTCTTTAGGGGGGGAAAATGCTTTACGCATCTCGGGTGCGAGGGGTGACCCGAGCGGTTATGTGGGACTCCCGTATTGGCTAATGAGGCCCACTGTATACCCACTAAAAACCCCCCCATATGCCGCCTCGCCGCCCTGTTGGCGGGGTCACGGGAACGCTTGCGCACATATCCGCAACCCCGCCGGCGGCAGCCGCCTCCAAGCGGTTCCTCCGCGGACGCCCGAGGGCCCTCCACGATAGGCGCGCCAGGTGTTAGGGCGCGCCTTCCTCCTCGGCCTCCGACCGGTACTGTGACGGACCCCCTCGAGTCCGCCACAAGGAGGCCACGGGCGCTAGAATGGTTCCGGCGCCCAACGGTGGATATAGTCTTTGGCTCCACCGCTTACCACGCCTCGGCCGCAAAGGATAGGGAGAACGGCGCACCGTAATACCGGCACTCCTCTTCCCTTGCGACCCCACCAATGCCGCTACAGCGGAGCGGCCCCGCCAAGGTCGCAGGGGATAGGGAGAGTGGCGCACCGAAATACCAACACGCCTCTCCCCCTGCGATCCCACCTCGGCTACGGAGGGAGGGCACAGAGCGGCATCCCATACTGCCGGATCCTCCCTCCCACCGCAGTCCTCCAAGTCGCATCACAAGTGGGCTTCATAAAGCCCACTTGGAGCGCCCACCACGGGCCGGCCGGCAGCCCAGAAACAGGCCGGCCCTGGGTGCCTCTTCGCTTCACCGTGGGTGAGCAATCCACGGTTACTAAGCCCCCCACCACAACAAGGTGAGCACCCTCGGGGGGGCGGGATGATAGCCTGGGGAAATCCAGGACCCTTCCGCGACTCCACGTGATTTATAAAAAAAAGTTACCAGCCCTATTTATCCCTTATTTATACCTTGATAATAATGAGAATACTTTGCTAATACCTATTTTAATAACGATTCCACAAAGTTTCTAGTCTCTCAATTAAAAAAATTCCTCCATTCCCATACAAACCTTTTTTTTAAATTTTACAATGATCCGGAGGATTCCCCACGCAACACATCATTACAGAACTACCTTATTTGATGCAAGGCAAAATGTAACAATTCTATGTACCTACCTACAAGCCGAGAAGATTCCAGCAACAAACTCAGCTAGGTCCGATCGCGGTCGGATTGATGCTAACCGGCATGGCTGCCTTATTTATATTGGCACAATTAGTATAAAAGGAGTAGGCGTGGCGTGGGTTCGGAAATTTGGGCCCAAAATAGATTAGTACTTCCCCGATATTCATATTGAACTTTATTGCCAAACAATAAAGGTGAGGGCTAGTAACTACAGCTATCAGACTCGGGGACCTAGGGAATCCTTTGTCAACACTCAACAATATGTATATTGTGCCTATATATATATTCCAATAGTCTATTATTAGCGCGCGATATTATTACTTACCCGGCCGTATTCAGGAACCCATTTTATTTCCTTAGGTACCTACGAGTGTTTCAAAATAACATAAAAATCTTGAAAACCTGTTCCTCACATATCGAGCTTTTCGGTATCTTCCAACACCTATCACAGTTTTCACACATTATTACTTAATCGTGTAGTACTTTAAAAACTAACACTCCGACGTTTCGACGTCAGTCTTTCTCCGGGACCATGGGGTCGTCCCCCTCGCCCATGAAAGCTCCGTTTTAGTCAATTTATAATGTTTATTTTATTTATTTATTTAAACTTTATTGCACAATAACTTAAAGTACAAATGACTGACTTAATGCCTCAAGGAATTCTCTAACAGTCACCCAATATTCCTACCTAATTCCAATCATATTCATAAAGATGAAATGCTGTAATGCATGAGTGGTGGGGCTGTGCGCGCGCGCGTGGTGGATAGTGTTTCGTTATAAGTTGGAACACCATCAACATGGTGAAGTGCACCTAATGATGACCCTCACAGAAGTTGTGTTCAGTTGAACTTCTGTGGTTCAGTGTTATTACTACTAGTCATTTAGGTATTTATTTATAATTATTACAAATATTATCTTAAGTCATTTATGTTCATTTGTGTATAAAATTTCTGTTTCTGATTTGTCTGTCTGTCCCTTAAATAAATGTATAAAGGATGACTCACACCCATCCTATCCGATCCGATCCGATCCGGGACGATCTGTTAGTTTCTATAGAAATAATCACGTGATAGCTCGGAGCCCTCGGAGGTCACGTGACGTTTTCTATAGAAACTGACAGATCGGATCGGATGGGTATGACTCATCCCTAACCCTGTGCGCAAACGTTTAAAAAATCACGTAACGTCATATTTTATCCGTCGTAAATCTAGTGATAGATCTTGGATAGGTCAGTGATTCCCATCTATTTCTGTCAGCTTACGGTCGTCAACCTTTGGCAGACATCGTCTATTGACTTGACAACCAAAAGTCACATAACAACCAAACCAATACTTGCACACTTAAAAAAGTTTGTTTCCGAGTACAGCAGTTTTCAAACTTAAGTTACCACGATTCATTTAGAAATAAATAAATTAACCTTATCAACAATCTACACATAACTTTTGGCGTCAAAACTACTCCTCTCATAAATTTTATTATACTTGCATATAGTTGAAGTTTTCAGCCTAATACGGGCTTATCAAATACGCTTGATCGTCAACTTAACGTGTTCAGCACTTGCACGAGATAACCGCGAAACTTGTCGAGCGCGAGACAGATTAGTTAACCTGCCACTTTTTGACTCTTGATACCTAGTCTAAGTCGTGCGCAACATGTCTCGCGGTCATCTTATGCTAAGGGTTCTAATATGTGTACCATCTAGTCTATGATGGTCGGGTTTTTATCGTTTACCGACGTTGCTGACACGTTCTAACAAGTGTGTATGTGCGAAAGTGACGCATAGCGTGATAAGCGATAAAATGGCAACCATGCTAACCCCACATATACAATAAAAATCGATGAACAATTTTATCCCTCGAAGCCTACGCAATAAACTTTTCATACGCCTATTCCGAATTTTTAAGCCACATTCAGCCCACGTGTCGACGCTTGCCGCAAACCTGCTGTCGCCCGCTGGCCATTACAAACGAAAATGAATTTGTCATTGGAATTGTCTGTGACTTTATTTTACACGAACATCAGGTTTTTTTGCCGCGCTATTATTTTGTCGCAAAATACAACGTATGTGTTAGTAGGCGAGTGACATAAAGTCTACCTACCTTACCTACCTTTCATTATTGCAACAAAATTATCGCACGACGAAAAATCTATTTAACTATGACTATTGATATATTTGACTTAAAATGAATGGGTGATTTTTAGAGCACGAGTAGTAAGTCAGAACCGCATTTTGCGATTACGCTTCCGAAAACTTTAAAAACATTTATCATGCTAAACTTCTACTTTGTAGGTAACTATTATACAAGTAATATTTCATTTTCACAATGATAAAACTTATCATCTATTCAGCAATCAATTAACTACTTATACAATTTTTCCAATGAAAATTATGTCTTGAATCCATATTCTAGAAGAAATTCTTGATCGCCCTAATTATATTATATGTATGTACCTACTTATTCGAAAAAACCAACTATCTTCACACAATCAAACTCGTAATTCTGTCTCAATACATTATCGACGTATAATGGGTACAAAAGAGATGCCTGTCAACGCCCCGGCATATGTAGGTCGAGGGGGCCAGGTAAATATGACACACTAAATGGTCAGATAATAATGAGTGTCATGACGTCAGAGATTGGCTTTTGTTTTTCGATCGCGTTAGGACTATCAAAAATAGCCAAAACATCTGTGAATAGGAGATAGAAGTGCTTTAACGTGTAATAGAGTTGCCTGCAAATTTTTCCAACAAACTGCCTCTTTAGTCATAGTCATAGTCCTTCATTCATAATATTACAAAATATTACACGTCAACAAATTACAATTACAAAAATACAGTTATTAAGATTATGTGAAAATTTAAATAAATTATATGGGTATGTCGTAGTATTACATTAGAGAAAAATAAGTACAATCAAAAAATATTTTTAGGTATTGAATTAAACTGATAGATTTAAATTATACATTAGGTAGGTAGATATTCATAAAATTCGTTTAAATTATTAAAGGCACGATCACACCAGACCAGCCATCTCTTCAATTTGTTTTTAAACATATTGTTGTTCTCAATGTTTTTAATTTCTGTGGGTAATGCGTTATATATTTTTGGGCCTAAGACAGGCATAGTTTTGGCAGACTTGGTCAGCCTGTAGCTTGTTTGTAACAGTCGCTCTTTGCTTCCCAACCGAGTGCGAGTTAGTCTACTGGTTGTGAATGTATGTTTGTGTGTGTGTACGTGTGTGGCTATAGTATAAATGAATTGTGAGGGTAGTGTTAGTATTTTAATGTGTGCAAATAAGTGTTTGGCTGGTGAACCCGGCGGTTTTCGCGCTATTAGCCTTAGAGCCCTTTTTTGCAACACGAATACTCTATGCCATTCTGCAGCTGAACCCCAAAGTTCCAGGCCATAGCACATGATGGAGTGAAAAAGTGAGCAGTAAGTTGAGCGTACTTGCTGGTCAGGTAAAACATGAGCAAGTTTTGCAAGAGCAAAGCAAGCACCCGACAGTTTTTTGCAAATGACGTCTATATGTTGATCCCATTTGAGAGCAGAGTCTAGGTTTACTCCGAGGAACTTAGCGTGTTGGATTTGTGTAATGTTAACGTGGTCAATGTGTATTGTTAGCGGCCTGGGATGTTTACCTCCTAAATTTATATGCATAACCTGTGTTTTATCAAGGTTAAGGACTAAGCCATTTACAGTAGGTAAACCAGTTTTTCATGCGCTTGATGTCCTCCGTGATTAGGTCCTCTAGACTCTGTACTGAGGGTGCTGTTAAGATGTCACAGCCTTGTTGGTTTGGTAGTGACCCTGGCTACGAAGTTTGAGGTCCCGGGTTCAAACCCTACTTTAAGATTGTCCCCAAACATTTATTAATTTAAAATGCCAACAGTATAAATTATTACTGCATACAAAGAAACAAATTTGGTTAAAAAAAATATATGCCACAACCCTAATACGAGACTAACCTATATCCAACAATATCTATTAAATTGAGTGAGGTCACTGACCCCGCTACCTCACGGGGTGAACCGAATTTCTGTTTTCAGTATACATAATTGGAAACAATCAATAGGCTGATGATGATAGGTAGGTCAATATTACAGAATGATTTAATGAACTACATATGTGTTTTATTAAGCTTTCTTATGGGAATACTTATACAATTATTTATTCCAGGTTAATTTTGAACTGAGAATCTTTTTGAGAAAAAACGTATCAATATAAGAAACAGAAAACCCTACAGATTAATCCGTAAGATTTCTACCATACTAGTACAGTTGCAAATTATCCTCAATTAAAATCCGCTTAAAATATTATTTAGTCGTTTTTTTCAAAAAGTTAATTATAGCAAAAAAACAGCACAAAAACAGTGGCACATTTTCTATGGTCCCTCATAAATTCAGTTACAGCGTAATAGCTTTAGCACACTATACAGAGTGTAACAAAAACGCTGGGCCTTATTCTGACTACTTATTTGACAGAAAGGTATATCCACATCATATCCTCTATCTACATTTGAGCATTTGACACACGGGAAAATGACAAATTCGCGAAAATTCACCAAGTGTCAGTTTTGGTACTTATGTCGAATTGCACTCCAGTATCTTATTGTGGTTAGGGAAAATAGGTAAAAAAGGAGTTTGGAGTATTGGGACGTCCTGGGGTCAATTGCATAATCTTTTGTAACTTGTAATATTAGCGGAACTCTCTTTCTAATAAGAGGGATGGAATAGAGACTTCCGCTAAAATTACAAGCTACAAGTCATTATGCAATAGGCCTCTGCTCCATACAAAAAAATTCAACAATTTGTTTTTCTTATTTTTTCCTTATTAGACCACGCAAGTGGCTCAAAAATCCCTGTTCGCGACCGTACCTACATATTGGAAGCATCCAGAAAACTACAAAAGGGATGAATAATACATAATAATTTGTGTTATGTTTAATGCATGGCGGTGTGTTATTGTTTTTCCTCGTTCGATATAGCCATTATTGGATAGTTAGGTACGGTCGCCATGTTATTTAGTTGGTAGTTTTTGGTTCGTCATTATTTGCTATTGGAAATTGATGGGGAAGCATACGAGTAACTATAAAAGACCAATCTGCTATGGGCATATCTATAATGTTACAGAATTATGGCTTTTGAGCTATTATATTAACTTGTAAAAGTGCGCTTGCGGCTTATTTGCAGAATACATTTTTGAATTTTGAAATTTTAAACCAACTAGGACTGATGTTAAAATTGCTTGAGTTTTTATTTCCTGGTAGTTTCGAAGAAAATATTAAATACCTTTCAGCTAATACTAGGTTTTACAACAATAGTACATTATTGCAGAGGCCGGGAAAACGAATTTCGCGGATGAGTATTTTTTGTCGGACGAAGCGAAGCTGAGTCGGACAATTACATACGAATCCACGAAATTCTATTTCCGTCCGAGGCATATATAGTGCTTTTCTCCAAACATGAAAGGAAATAAAATGTATTTTTGCATAAGATTTGAAAGGAAAAATAAGGTTCCCGCCTAAACTTTCTTTTAATGCACAGTTGTGTTCATAAAAAAAGTTGAAATGTCTTTAGTTTTATTAAGCCGTATCTACACGACCTTGCACAGTAAGCCGTATGCAACTCGCGATAGAACGAGACAACCAAGCATTTGATCTCCTTCTCTCTAGAACTACTGCACTACTACAAAGCCAGCCCAGACGGGGCATTTTTAAGCACGATATGATCAGATTGACAATTTTATGTCAGTCAGATTGTCCCGTCTGTGCAGATCGTTTGGTCGCGGCTAAAGTATATTTGGCTGTTTGCAATATTGATAGTCCAAATATTTATTTAAAAAGTAAAAAACAATACAGTAATGGATTTTAGTACAACTTCCTGGCCGCTAAAACGGTAAAATAATGAATTCGATTTTTTTTTATTTGAGTCGGTACATAAGGAGGTTCTTTTCATACCAATTTTGCTACATTAATGTGAACATTTCCGAGCATATTGGAGAAAATTAATTTAATGTGGTTTCGCTTGAATGTCCAATAAATTGTCTCTTCCTGTATACGTTCGTACGGATGTATACATTAGTACTGTAGTCAGGCTCCGAGCTCTAACAAACTTTAAAAGTATGACACTATTTGGCAGAAAGCTTGAAACTTGATATGAATGCAGCTTATATGGATACAAAAAAAACCGGAAGTGGAAACATGTCGTCACCTGATTTTTTCATTATTTTTTCCAATTGATTATCCCAAATTGCAACTTACACATTGTGTGAGCTAATTTCATGGCTTTCATGCTTTCTGCCACAAAGTGCTTCATGCTTTAGGAGCTGTTCATTTTGAAATGTACTTCACCTACAAGATTTAATTAAACCATTACAAGACGAAATACAAGCAGGTATCGTTTGTTCAGGCTACTTCTACTTTATTTACGTAACGCCATCTATTGAAGGCAAGTTGAGTTATTTAGAACTCTCTAAAATTTAAGCGAAATGACTAGAAATATAAGCATTTTACGCGCTCCGCTATTAAGTATAACTAGACTCTGGCTAATGAAAGACGAGACTGAAATTATCATGTTAATTAAATAAAAGACCGTACCTGACAACAATATTACATACCTATATATAAATGACAGCTGTAAACGTGACAGCTTATTTGATAGGCGAAATTGTTGCTATCTAAAAAGTTCTTAATAAATCTCATCTTTCATTAGCCAGAGTCTACATTAAATAACATTGAGATATTGAGCGATCATAAACTATTTAAAATCAATCACGTACAGGATTTTAATTTAATACCCAACCGGCAATATTTAAGGAGGTGATTATGAAAGTCATCCATAATAACTTTTACTATGAGACTAACTTTAAAATCGCGAAATTTTTAGGCTGTCCACTGTCCATCTACCAAAATGTATGAAGCAGCCAAAAATATTTTCGCGATTTCGAAGTTGGTCCCATAGTAAAAGTTGTTATGGATGACCTTCATAATCATCTCCTTAAATATTGCCGGTTATTAAATTAACAACTGTATAAAAAGCTAGCCTTAAAAACAGAGAACTAATTTTAGTGCAACAATGAGTGTCGAAATTGGGTCACAGAGCCGATGCGTAGGAGCATCGTTCGTTTGCGAAGAAATAAATAAAATTTAGCCGAGAGGTGATTTTATTAAGTTGTTGAAACACAGTAAACATTGTAAAAATAGCACGGTGACACGACGCGGGGAACTAGTTCAACAAACCCGTGTGGAAATGCTTTTAAGAAAGATTCTGGCTTTTCCCTTGTTTAAGTTCATTAAACTTGGGTCTTATTGACACACTTGTAAGTAAAAATCAAAATTTTATGCGTAGTTATTAATTTTTGTTAAATAAGTTGACTTATTTGTCAGTATCATGTCAAAATGCCTACATGTTAATCGGCATATGAGTTTGACTGACCTTTAGTGACTACTTGAAGCCTCTTGCGATGCCTTTTTACGTCGGTTGATGACAATACTTTAATTTTTCAACTAATATTTAAACACGCCCGAACTTCACAATAAGTTGGTACATTTATCACAACTACAACTAGATTTTCATGGTAACACATGCGTTTTGTGGTTCCAGTGGGGCCTAAGCCTAATCCACATGTTATTATAATTTTACTTCTGATTATCTTATATATAATTGCATTTTATCATAATAATAAAGCGAGCAAACGTTCACAAATGTTTTACGCAAACAAGCTACCGCGCCGCATATTTTTCGAATCGCGTTGCGCGGGCAAATTTGAAGCAATGATCCGCCAAACAGCCAAAATAAAATATGAAATAATGATGTTTAAAGCACTAATTTTTTTGAATTATTAATAATTTAATAAAATTTCACAAATATTAAATAATTCAGAAGGTTTTAATCCATGTATTATATGTATCTATCTATTATACACGGTGTTCTTGAGCATTTCCTTTAACTTCGTCATGTGGCTTGGTATTAATTAAGGAAACAGAATGTCATAGTTAGTTTTATTAAATTCATTAATTTTTATTTTTTCAAGTTTCTCATACAAAATAATTACATGTTGCATCAATCGCTAATGTAAAACGGGCATTATAGTTGCCGATTTCTAAGTCTGAACTTTTGACACATCGAAATACCCGTAGAACGTAAACGCGCAAGACACTTTGGAATTATAAACAAAATCCCATAAAGATATTACAGCTAGTCATGTACATAAACACAATATTTTACTTTTTATAAACATAATGTGATGAATGTTACATTTTTTCATATATTAGTTATTGAATATTTTACGATAACAATTTAGCATGCCAACAGTTACGGTCTACGTCGTTTTTTTTTTAAATTTAGTGTTGTGACCATGTCTGCTGTTCCAATTCATACAACTGTCTGTTAATCGATAAAAATCGATCTTGTTATCAATAGGCAATACAGTAAAAAATCAAAACAAAACGATTAAAACGAAAATAAAACTAAGTACGATGTGGGAAAAAATGTTATTTTAAATAAGACAACTTAACTATGAAGGTTTTTATCTTACATTTTAAGAATTCAACAGTATTGATTTCTGAACGAAACTAAGATGACTTTGGAAAAAATCGTATGACAAATGCGCAGTTTGTCGAAGTTTCTCGGTCTTATCCACGTCTTATCAAATACAAATCCGTAGTAGTAAAATCGAATCAAACAATTCATCGCTAAAATCAATAATCGCTGAATTTGACAAACGATTTGTCTTAGCCTCATCACTAAGTACGTCAATACTCAAGTGTCAAAAGTTCAGACTTAGAAATCGGCAACTATAAATAAGTGACTACTATTACATATAAATGTCATGTCGAATACTCCTACTCCGATCACACACATGCAAATCCCATATGAGATAAAATTAAATTAGTAGTTATTTTCTAAATGGAGCTAATTAGAATACCGGTGTCTTCGCCTGCAACTCCAGGAGTGTCACATGCGCGTCGCGACCCATTAAAAACTTGTACACATTTTTTTGAAGAACCCCATGCTGTATAATAGTCCTTAGGGAAAAACCTCGGCAGACTCTACAGGCGGTAGAACACGCATGTTTTTATAATCACCCGGTGTCTCCAAAGTTTTATTCCGGAATCATGGTCATGACTTTGTCGAAACTTACTAACTTTCCAAATGCGACTTATTTTGTTTTACTCTCATATGATACCGCAGTTTTCGATCTCTGCTATGACTTAACGCAATCTTTCCTTCCTTTCTTTCCTTCCGTTCCTTCATCCTTTTTCTCATATTTGAATCTTATATTGCAGTTCATAAGATCGGTTTTACATTGCAATGTTGAATGAGATATGACGTTTAAAATATAAGATAACAGGGAGTTTATGGTACCGCAGCATTTTTATGATAATACTTTATGGGCTGAATTTTAAGAGACCATCTTTCTTGATAGCTCGCCTGCTAATCCAAGTGAACGTCATTCGTGTTTTAATAACTGTATTGCAAATTGCAATGGGTACGAATTTGCATTCCAATCCTACTAATATTATAAACGCGAAAGTTTTTATGGATATTTGTTACTCTTTCACGTAAAAACTACTGAAGTGGATTTTAATGAAAATCTACAATGTTATAGCTTATACATCAGAATAACACATATGCTACAATTCATAAAGATATTGCGCAGACGAAGTCGCGGACACCACCTAGTGTTACATATTGAAGCATAATTTCGTACCTATAGCTGGCCATATATGTTCGGGTATATCTGCCAGATCTGCCAATAAATGAATGGGAAATTTGTATGGCAGATGTCCGGTGGACATAATCACTATGGAGATATGGCGGATTGCCCGAACCTATACATATTTTTGTATACGAAGTTGTATAGTTGTTTGACCAGGCCAGACCAATTGGTTTATTAAGAAGCCTCTAAGTAATACGTTTAAGTAATCTAGGTAGTACAATTAAGAATTTTTCGAATTTCAGGTCAGCTGCTAAAAGATCTTTTAATAAATTACTCTTAATTTAAGCTCACATGCAGTGCACAGCATGCAACCGGGGCATTACTTAATCCCACGCAGGTATTACTCGCAATAAACTTTATTTTTTATCTGATAAGCAGGTAAATCTTTGAATAATACCGCCGAAAAGGGACTTTTGAGTAATGTAGGTCATGATACTTGGTAAAAGCGGCAAGGCTGTATAAAAACCATAGTGTAGTCATTTTAAAGTGAGACTAATTGTCATAGTTTCTAACATATTGCAGTATAGTATATGTAGCCTTTCATCACATTATTGTAATAGCGAAAGAGTTATAAAGAGAATCCTATGGGGTATGGCTACTCCTACAGTTACATAGTAATAGACTTGTAAGCCCATGCAATAATATGATTTTTACGCATATTCTTTTTTTTATTTCAGGCAACATCTCCTTTTATTCAAATTAATGAGTTAAAATAATAAGGTTTTGTTGCCTAGCGTTCAAATTGGTGACTGTACATCCTGAAAACCACAGTGCAGGAATTTAAGTGAGACGAACTGTAATTGGGTCATAGTAAAGCTCTTTCATTGGAAAAAGTAAATTTTTGGCTACATTCACATTTTTGCACTGAAACATGCAACGAAAGTAGAACATGGATACCGGTTATCGATAATATCGCAATTTCGGTAATATCGGCCAATTTCCCGATATTTTTTTACCGGTATTGAATTTCTCAAATAACTTAAGCCTAAAGCTTTCGTTGCCCAGGTCTTGTAGCATTAGCTGTAGTTCTGCGGTGGAAGAGGCAAAGAGAACGATGTCGTCAGCAAAACAGAGGTTTGATAACCGTCTGCCACCGACCACCACTCTTCTTGCCTCCCAGGAAGCTGACAGGCTCTTAAAGACTTCTTTAAGGGCGCTGGTGAAAGTTGTGAATAATTTCGGAGACAACGGGTCGCCTTGTTTAACACCCCACTGTATTTTGAACGAGGGACCGGATGATTGGAATTTAGTCTGCCTTGGTTTTTTAGCGCGGTGACTATAGCAGAATATGTAATTCTGTCAAAGGCTTCAGTGTAGTCAACGAAAGCTAGGAATAAGGGAATGTACACGGTAAATTTTTCAACGATCTGGTTGAATGTGTGAAGATGGTCGGTGGTGGAAAATGCATGGCGGAAACCAGCTTGAACTGAAGGTAATAGGTAAATAAATAATAATTTTATTATTTCTCCCAATAAATATACCAATATTTACATGTAAATACTGCGTTGACTTTTTTTTCTGTATACTTAGCTTTTTGGTTTATGTCGTATTTCATTATGATTTATTAGTTAATTTGAAAATTAAGTTGAAATTATTAAAAATGGTGTATTATAATATAACTAATGTAAGTAACCCACCATAATAAATGTCAATTTTGTATGAATATGCTGATTTTTTAAAGTAATTAACTTATTCTCCTCCAATATCGAAAAAATATCGAAAATATCGAAATTATGGAAATACCGGTACTCGAAATTTCAACATCGAAACAATACCGGTATTGCAAAAAGGCACGGATATACCATGCTCTAAACGAAAGCAATTAACACGTTGATGGACACTATTTTCAATTAATGATAATTAGCCATAGGTACATCGTGAACGCCTATGGGCGTACTGTCCCGCAAAGTGTTAAGTCAAGCAATTATTGGCCAGTGTAAGTAATGATGACTAGTTAAAGTGAAAAGGTTCTAATACGTAATTGTTGAGGGATCAAATGATTAACTGTATGTCCTAAACACCAGAGCAGAGTGCAACTGTGTGAAATTTTAAGTTAGACAAATCGTCACAGTTCCTAACACATTGCAGTATAGCCCTTTCTGTAGATAATTGTAATTGCGAAACATTTATAATTAAATGTCATGACATATGTCAATTAAAATTAAATTAAAATAAATAATATTTATAAAATACATTATTTTGCCTTAATGTAAAAACGAATTCTACATTTATTTATTTTTATTTAATGTTTTATATAATTAGGCATAAGTGGCATGTTGTTGTACGAAATAATTTTTTTTTTCATGTCACGCATAGTGACTAAACATACGTGAGTGTTATCCGTATTTCGTTATAATATGTAAAGAAAGACCTGTTTTCAACAGGCTGGCTTTATTGACCCAATTTTATGGTAATTCTGTGGTAAATTCTTTAGTTTATGAATTTACGTTGGTCAGACCGTCTATAAAGGCGATTGGCCCTTGTCCATTGTCTATATTGTCGGTTGTGTCTAAGTGGCATTAAAGCTGTTTAAATACTATTTAATAAATGATTCGTAAAGCAACCTCGCATGCAGTGCATGTAGCATGCAACCGGGGCAATCAACCTTAAGGCAGGTATTACTCAAAATAGTCACAACATATTTTAAATCTGATACGACTTATTAATCCAAATTATTAAACTGAACTTAGAAAGAATGAATATTTAAATCGTATTTTTAATCTGATACGTGCTCACAATTTTAAAGCACGAATCCAATTATTTATTAAATGTAATAAATGTTTTGATTCATGTTTTTTTTTGTTTTTAAGTAGTCATACTACTATATATAAATTATAAATTGAAGCCCTGCTCACCGGGGCCTTGGTCACTTTTTCTGTAGTATGTGACATCTCTTTCAATTTATAACTGATACGTACTTAATAAAAAGGTTTAATGTCAATATTTGAGTACATAGAGAGAGATTTCGAGGTATTAAAAAAAAATACGCCTCTAACGTAACAAATTAAAAATGTCTTTCCAAAATCAGTAACGTCGGAGGTAATTTTCAACAATTATATGCAATTATCCCATTTTAGTTATTATTTATGTGTGAAGCAGCCGTGCCTTTAATAGTAGGTAAGGCCAATCAATTAAAACAAAAACAATTAAGTAATTGATCGCTACTTTTACAGCAAATTGTTTGTCTGCTTCACACCTTCACGCTGGTATAGTTGAAAACTATGTTGAAACTTGTTTTAACCAGAAATTATTATTAGTACCTACCACTAACCAGGGTCTTAAGGATGACTCACACCCATCCGATCCGATCCGTCCCGAACCGGGACGATCTGTCAGTTTCTATAGAAAACGTCACGTGACCCCCGAAGGGCTACGAGCTATCACGTGATTCATTCTATAAAAACTGATAGATCGCCCCGGATCGGATTGGTGTGAGTCATCCTTTATTCGACCTGCTAATTGGAGAAAGTAAATATCGTTATGATACAGATGTAGTGAATAATGGTTATTAGCTCTAGTACCCGTCGTAAGCTAGTCAATTGAGACAGCAAGATAAATACGAACTGAGGACCTACCTCAATCCCCCTACCGCCTATTCCCCCCTCTATTGCTCTCGCATATTCGAGCGATAAGGATGCAAATAGACAAACGATCGAACAAAGTTTCGACGGGAAAACATTAAATCACTACCTACGAGTACATCTGTATCCACTGTGACAAATATCCACTGTGTTCATGAACTGTAGGTAATCATGACACATTTTCTATACGCCCTTACGAATCATTTTCACTACAACCGACGAATCTTTGCTATCTGCTACGACGTAGCGCTACGAGCATAGCTTGGCAATGGAATTGTAAATCCGTACCCGATACAGTCGTAACCCATTCAGAACTAATCACGACACGTTGTTATGTCTTTACGCCTCTACTCGGGATTTTCGCTACAAAACGGGAAACCCATCAATTATCGTTGAGAGTAAGCGTTGGATGAGTTAATCAAACAGTTTGGGATAGATACATAGGCGCAAAACACCATTTTGTAAACGTCAATCAAGTCCTAACCTTTTACATGACCAGTGCAAATAACAATTAAATGTGTTTCAATTTCCTCTTATCTTAATTAACATTTTCGACACTGATATCATCAGTATAAAAATATGGCGCTATACAATAATTTAAGGCAGATAAACTTGTAGTCATTAGAGACCATCGAAGTGCACATTCATAATTACATTTACCTACCTCTTAGATTCATATCTTAACCAAATAAATGCTCCCAAAGTATAATGGCGATTCACAAAGTGAGCCTTCTTTAATCGCTTTATTTGATCGCATCAAAAAACGTTACAAGCCCAGACAGTGTTGTGGAGCGCAGGCCCGACTCAAATCCCATTTCAAGTTAGACAGCTCTAGTAAACTGGTAAACAATATCCCTGGACACCAGGCCTCTAGAAAACTTCCAAACTAGTTGGGACAGTTCCATGTCATATTATGCACTGAGGGTCTGACACTTATTTATTAGTGGTTATGTAAGTTCCAAACTAGTTTAGCTGGACGTGATGAAAAATGCGAATATTCTCGTGTTTACGTACTACACACATATCCACAACTGTGAGAAATGGTTCAAAGCATGGTACCTTATTCGGACTACTAATTTGACAGAAGGTGGTATCCACATCATTTCTATGTTTGACACACAGGGACATGACGAATCCGCGGATATTCACATCTATGAGTCAGTATTGGTACGCCGATTTGACCTGATAATAATATGAGTGAGAAATTGATACATCGTAAAATCAGTTGTCTTCACAGATTTACGTCTTTTTTAGTTTTTAGGTCGATGGTGAGCAGATAATGTCTACGCAGTTCACGCCGTTTGTGTTTTTGAATGGACTATCGATTTGGTTCTGGATGATAAGTCACTGTCAAGGTGTTCGATAAATATCTTAGTAGGCTGTTTCTGTTAAGCGTTTAAATCTGGCATAATACACTGCATTACAGAAAATTAGGACCTTTCAGGAGTAATTTAGCCGACATCTAAATAGCACGGATGTGTTGTAAATGTTGAGGTTGTAACTACATATATACTAGTATATGTAGCTATAGTTTCATTAAAATTTAGGGTCTTGAAAAGGTTAAAGGTTGTCTGTTGCAAACTGGATTTCCACACATTTTGGTACTGCACTTAACGTAAGCGTACTCAGGGCAGAGCTTGAGACGAACCCTTACCCTCTCTGGAAGAGGTCGACATTGTAGAACTTGTAGAGTTCCACAGAGAACTCGAAGGTGGCCTGCAGATCGCTCATGGTGGGGAGGAGGGGGCGCGGGCGCGGGCGGCGCGGCGCGCCATGACGCGGCCGCTAGCACCGCATCCGCTGCACCGGCAGCGTCAACACTTCACTATAGACACAGCACACACGGGCGCGGCCCGGCCTCACGCGGTACTCTCGAGCGCGAGGCGGCTGCGACGGCCGACCGGCACACAGTGCGGGAGCCAGGAATTCATTTTTAATAGTGAGCAGCACGCATGCGCGGAGCGTGCGTACCGCGCCGCCGCGCTCGCCCTGCAGTGCCGCTCTGGCCCGGCTGCCGTCTACCCAAGCGCTCATCTAGCTACAAAACCTGATGTTATAAGTAGGTACTTCAGCCCGTAACCTTTAACACCATTTTATGAATACCTGTCTATATCGGCCTTTGCGAGCTTTGATGGTTTGCGAAAGGTATGTTGGGATTTGCCCGCACGGATATTTTGAGCTGTTTCCACGTGTCGGGGTATTTTTAGATCGACATTTTCCCGCCTACGTGAGAATCAAATGTTATACAGCGCAAAGTAGTTAGTAAACCTTATTGATGTTAGTAAATGTAGGTAGTATTTTATTTTTAGGTTTCTCCTAATTCTGCCATGAGATTGAAAATGAAATGTGATTGAAATATGTAGACGAAAGAAAATTGTAACGCAAAGTACGTTATTGCAAAATCACAACAATTGTGCAAACAGAGTTTTGGAGTAAGTTCCATTTTAAGTGCAAGTTTAGTTTAGGATACCTTATTTTTTTTACTGGGGGGACTACCACGATCGCCTAACGTGATTCGGTTTATGGCCTTAACTGTGCTCAATTGTATGGCAGCGAATCAGTTTAGGCCCTAAACTGATTCGCTGCCATACAATTGGGCACTGGTTGCCCCGCAGTTAAAAAAATAAGGTATCCTGTCAACATCAAAGGCCCCTGATGCCCATGACGTCTTAATACGATGCAGTTTAGGTTCTTAACTATGCTCAGTTGTATGGCAGCGACTCAGTTTATGTCTTAATCTGAATCGCGTTAAGACGTCATGGTAAGGCCCCTGAATCCGTTATTATAATAAATAGGTGCAAAACGGCTGAACCGATCAATCAATAATGGATTTTTGCAAATAAATGTATGTACCCCTATTTAGTGTTCCGATAAAAGGGAAATAACTACATTATTCTTCTGCCTTCGCAAGATAAGGAGTTTATAATTTATATATTATACATAGTCGCGTGACTACTTCAAAATAATAATCAAAATATAATTATATAAACTGAAGTCGCAGTAAATAATAAGTAAGCAGACGTTATAAGTCTTCAAACTTATTTATTGATGATGGATGAGTTACGCACATCCATACAAACTACGCGTATACAAAAGTAGCGAAACTCCCGTACGATATGCCTAACTATCGGGCAATTTTCTAGTAACGCGGGTAAACATGTCACCCCTTCGCACGTGGTCTTATGTAAAGCTATAAATATACTATTTGAATATAGATTCGCAATAATGGAAACTAATCTAATATTGATTGACAATAAATTTTTATATTTACTAAATATGTTATACATTAAGTTCCACAAAAATTGTAGCTGTCATCCTGTTTCCCATCTGCCAAATATCTATGACTACGGAAACGTACAAATAGCCATACACCCGTTCTCCCGCAAAACTAGGCAGAATAATAATGTATGGAGATTTGGAGAATGTCAAACAAGCTTACTCTCGTTGAAGAAGTAATGGGTTAAAAATATGGCACATATTTTAACGTTTTCGCCGCCCCGTCTAAAAATTAATAATAGTACTTAATAGAGTACCACCATCATCAAGCTGCAAATAAACATAGGTAAACTCATATGTAATGCATTAAGTTAAATATACTTGAAATGAAGTCGTGGTGACACGAAATGTACTGACTTGAATCAAGTTATTAGGAGCGAAAAGGTTTTGAAAGGGGATTTTTCCCATAGGTATCCATCCACCAATTTTATTAGTTTCTTTGAAACTTGCAAATTGCTCCGCCACTGATATACATATAAATAACCATATACGTCTTTACGAGGGCAAAATATCAATTTGTGCACCCTTTCCTGCCCTAGTGAACTCGATTTATAGAAAACTATGTCAAAAATAAATGAATGAAGTATCGTTTAATATATATATATATATATATATTATATTTTATAAATTTACAATACATAAACACATAATTAATAATACTGCCCCTTCGATATGCTTTCGAAGTTGCTGGCTATAATTATATATGATAAAATAATAACATGATCTAATAATTAAAACATTACCTAAATATATTAAACTAACTAAAACTATAGAAAAAGTCAAATAAATAATAATACTCATTAATTAACAACATTTTTATCATTATTGCTATCAGCGCGTACGACACCATAGCGATTAAAACTTAACACGCAATACAACCTCATGCATGCTGTAGGGCTGTTATCATCAATCGCTGGGCGAGCGCGGAGGACGTACTGACCGCGCGGATCAACCAGTACAACCGCGTACCATAGGTCGCGCTCTGTCTACCAGTGCCTCGGTCACGTTACGCTGGATGCGCGACAGCTTGGTTGACCCGCGCTCGCGCGATGACAATTTAATTGAATTGTCACTAGGTGCTGTACTGGTTTGCCGAGTACAAATAAATTAAATGTGTGTACCCGCATTATAATCATAGCTTTTTAGTTTTTAGTTTTAAATGTGGAAAAAATGTTATTTTATGATTTTCGTGCACTTGTAAATAATGTATGCTAAGATTGTTTGTATTTCTCTATATAAGTGAATTGTAATATTCTTTTTAGAGAAATAAATTTCTTAAACCATAAACCATAAAAACACAGCTTGGAAACCCAATTTATCAATTCAATTGTTTGTCATTTATTTATTTAACCTTTATTGCACAAAAAAGTCTTAGCGTCCAAAAGACGGGCTTAATTCTAAAAGGCATTTACTACCGGTCAACCTTAAGCCAAACCAGAGAATGTGTGGGCGGTGCTACCAAAAATCAGTCATGCGCTGAATATTAGCAGATGTAAATGATGGAAAATATAGAAGGAAGAGAAGAACATAGTCAAAACTGTCTAAAACGACACTGAGCTTGAAATGCCCCATAAGTTAGAAAGGTCAGAGGTTGTGTTTCGATTGGTCGATACACTACAACGTAAGTCGGCAGAATAACCTGTTCCCATTGCATGTCGACTGTCGAGTCGAAGTATCCTCCTGCCGCCCAAAGGCCCATAAAAAGTATCCTCCACTTCATAGAAATTTGATCTCTGTTTAATTGGAATAGAATTTAATTCCATTTTAAATCAATTGAAATTGAATTATATTTCCTAAGCAATAGATTTAAAATTCACTGGCAATTTTTGTTGTAGACAGGAGGGTATTAGATGTGAGTTTGACTTTGCCTGAAAAAGCTTCTTAGCGATAAGCCCGCTTGTTCTCCATACTCGTTGTTCTGTTGCTGCTTATGTTTTACTTATAGCATTGATATATCCTTGTCAATAAAAAGTAATTGATCGAGTGAGGAAAGCGAGCGAAGCGTCTCCGTTTCATCTTGGGTAAAAGTGCTTTGTGTGTGTCCATTTGTTCTCCCTTACAGTTCGCATTTATCAACCAATTTTTGTGAAATTTGGAAAGCAAGTTAGTTAATAACATGTTTTTTATTGATTTGGTTTTTTTATATTTAAAAATGGCAGAAATTGGTACAAAGGTTCTAAGCAAAAATATATTACCTATGCAAATTGGTACAAAAATATATTACCTATGCCAATACCACTACACACACTACGCACAGGTCTACAGCTCACAAAGCCACTAATAGTAACTACAATACTAAGGCAGTTATCGCTCGGAACGGTCTTACTTACTTAGGCTGGTATTGCTCGACTAAAAAGTGAGTCTGTCAGTTGTTAGAATAACTAACTCCCTAGTGCGGGATCATGGGCTTCTGAAGGTCTACAGATATGTAATACAATTGCATTGCCTTCCTGCACTTTGCCTCAATTTTTGAGGTTATGCGGGAATGTTGTTTGATTTTTCAGGCTTTAGCAGGTAGTGGAGGTTATTTAGGTTAAACATGAGAATTGTAGGTACTTGAATGGACATTTTATTAATTATATGAATAAATCGTAGGTTTTTTAACTACAATTAAAAAACTAGGTCTCCAATTACAGGGTTAGTTAGAAGTAAGGTATGGTGGGAAAAGGTTTTTTGATGAGATAGACAGTGTTTATAAAAATAAACACTAGTTTCAACGACGATCACACTTTTATTTCTCAGAATACACTTCACAAGTTATCGTTACAGATACTGTAGCTTGCGCAAGCGCCAACCACCAAATGCCCCAACCCTCCATCGCCCAGCTTATTTAAAGCCTCTTATCTCCACCATCTTCGAAAATATCAGTGTTGCTAGAGCAAACAACCAAAACTACCGACATTATATCAAGGAAAAACCCACGCGTAATAGGACCTACCTATTATGAGTACTTGCCCGCGAACTTGAGCAACGAGCCATGTGACGCAGTCTTTAGGCGTCACTTAAGAAACCTTTTGTTGGATAACCCTCTGTACTCTGTAAACCAGTACATGGAATTGCAATTGTAATTGACTGTTTTATTTTTTGTGATTATTTATTATTAGCTTGACTTCAAATAATGTTTTGTAGATATTTTTATTATTTAATTATGACATCTTGCTTTGTACCTAAATATTTATATTTTCTGTTTGACGATCATGATGAGAATTTGTATACTTTGACATAGACACTAAATTGTATATCTAATTTTCTTCGTGAAATAAATGAACTAAACTAAACTATAAGAATAGTCCCAAAATATTAATTACCTATATTTCCGTAGATGTTGGAATAATATTTCTTAATTCATAGAAAATAAACCTAACATGTTGTGTTGAAACACTTGTAAAATAAAATAAAACTATTTGATTCCTTTCGGTTGTTTGGTTATTTAGGCAAGGCTTTTAATAAATGAATTAATTCACAAACTGCCCATGCCATTTTGAATGCGTGTGACATAGGTACCAAATTTCAATACTGACTCCCCTTCCTGTGTTGCTTAAAGCTCACCTTACCCTAGCGCATGAATTCGATTCGTTTGCTCACGCGGCTTGCACCGGGAATGCACACGCTTGTTAGTAGTTCGCGGTACAAAGTATCAGCGACAATGGTGCGCGACGACAATGCGTCGGGTACGGTGGTATAGTATTCCTTCAGTTTGACGAGCGTTCGTTGCTGTGTGTAGATTGGTTTGTGAGAGCTTACCATAGGTTAAGGCATTATAAATATTATAATATGATAGAAAGGTCCGCAAGTAAATAGGACTGCTAATATTTTCGCGATCATAAGATATAACATGACAGATGGGATGTTACCCCTTACCGATTTGTATTGTTATTTTCTTTTGTAACTGTGTTTTCGGTTGTGTGAGGTGTGCAATAATAGTATTTTATGCGACTGTACATAATGAATGGCATTACAACACGAGTATTAGTTGCATACACTACTTTATCTACAGACAATGGGCCATTAAGTGCTCTAAGATGGGTTCAGGAACCGTACGTATTATACAGCACTAATGATATGTGCGTAGATAAAGAGTATTGCAATAGATAATTGTAGCAAATAAGATTCCGAGCTACCTGACGGCATAAAAATCTTGTAGCCCATAGGTACTCATACTATATTAGTACATTGTGTAATAAGGGCGGTAATTCTTGTACCACCCGTGAGACATACAATGTTTTTCATCACTTTTGCGAGAAAATAAACTTACTAGGCAAATAAATAAACAATAATTATAAGTCGTAGTTTAGTAGCGCAGTCCACGGTATACCGCTGTGAGCGGCGGCGCGTGCGTGGGGCGTAGCATAGGTCCTCCGGGAGCTCCGCACGGGCGGTAAAATGTATGAAAAACCATTACGGCCATGAGCTGTATTACAGCCCATTAAGTCTAAGTATGCTTGCATATAATATCACCATTTACGAGCAAGTGTGACAAAAATACTATAGGGAATTGTTGAGCCTACGAGAACTCATTAAAGCTGTCTTTACAGCGTGTAAACAGGTCCGCCAACACAGTATTTTTAGTTTGGTCTAACGAACATATTCTTCTCCCGGAATTCCAAGCACTGCAGCGAGTTCTCGCTGGAAGACGGTAATGTGTGCCTACACTCAGCATATTGCTGCGGCAAAAGAACAAAATGTTCCGTGGAACGTGATTTATGCTACCTACATACTTGTGTAGACAGTGTCACAGAACACACTTCTAAATAATAAAGCCGATCATAAGAAAAGTGTAAAAATAATGATTTCTTATAATCCTGCGTAAACGAAATCTCCTGCCACCTGCGAAACTGTTTCTGAAGAGTCCCTAGAAAATGCATTCAAATTCAAAGCGCAAACCAGACAGTAACCTGTTAAGGATGACTCACACTAGTCCGATCTGATCCGATCCGATCCGGGACGATCTGTCAGTTTCTATAGAAAGAATCACGTGATAGCTCGGAGTCCTCGGAGGTCACGTGACGTTTTGTATAGAAACTGACAGATCGTCCCGTATCGGATCGGATCGAATCGGACTGGTGTGAGTCATCCTTTTATCGTCATGTGCTTAATAGGTGTTAATGCAAAGCCTTTAAAATCACTGGTGAATATCTACTACAAACTCTAAAAGGAAATCTCTCAAAAGTCTATACAATATTTTGAGAAATAAACAATTTATTTTTATCCACTTTATTAACATCGATATTCTACCCCTTGACTTACCTATGCTTAGTAATACTTCAACGAGCGAGCGAAGTTCTCCGGTGGGACTATCTACGATACCTCGAGTAGGTATCGTTGATTACTTTGATTAGATTAGATCCTCGTGAAATTTGGTAGATAAGTAAATGACATAAATGGATATATAGTGAACCAAATCAGTCAAGGGGGTCACGAGTTCACATTCAGGGCGAACCACTAGTATGGAATAATCTACTTTGGCCGTTGTGGGAGTAAGTGTCGTTCATGGTTTGTTATCGCATAATCCCACATACATTTGCACGTAACATCATGTTTGTGACGCGACCGATCCCCTCGAGTCCTGAATATTACGTCATCACGCCTACCTCACTATACATGGCCTGAGCTATTTTAAGACGCAGCTATTTCGGATATTTAAGGAATACTTTACTTTTTTTTTGCAAGTTTGTTGCCCAAAACAAGTTTCTTTAGTAAATAACTTTTTTAAGCCTGTATGTGTACCTAAAAATCACGATTACGATCTCAATTTTCTACGCATTCCGGCGAACAATTTTCAAAACATTTTAGTAGTCATATTATGTGATGTGTAGTTGATGACCATTGTGCAATGGTTTGCAAAAGATTTCATTAGTGGACAACTATTTTCGTTAGGGCACAGACCTCCATCCATGGAACGGCAAATCTGTAGGCAGGTAGTAGGTACTTAATTTCCGAAATTGTGTATAAGGATTTTGAGTTCGATATTTTACCGCTAAGCCATCATAGTGTATTTTACGTCACATCACATGTCATATTATCATATACAGTGAGATACAGATGTACCTAGTCCATAATGATTTTCCCTCGTGTTTGTGTCATGCTATTTCAGTTAGTTTCAGTACTAAAAGTACCGAGGTCGATTAAAGTAGCATGACAGATACTAGTGAGCGTTCCCGAGTGATTTTCATTCGTATATTCACGGACATCTGTAGAACATTAAGTCTCAAAAAACAAAACACTGTAGACTACCTATCTTCTCTAGGATGTTAAATTTAAAAGTACGGGAAAATTGTCGTAATGTATTTTCACCGGTGTCCGGGACACGTCGGTCCATAAACAGCGACCCAATGAATATTTACCAGCGCATCCTGTCACTACGAGAGTACGAGCCCTAAGTATGGAATAGGATGAAGCTATTTTTAGAAAACTTACACACGAGGTTATATCGTCTGTATGTATTTGTATGTTTCTTCAAGTTGGACATAGGAATTCGGTTCTGAGTTTAGTCAAAATCGCCGTCAATACAACTTGCAAACAATGTAAACATACCGCCATATTGATCGTATTTTAATCTCACTTTTAAGTTTTTAATGAAATCTCCAAAATTAAGTTATTTACCTAATTTTTTGTGTTTTGTGTGTTTTTGTTGTGTATACGACCGTTTCGTAAAGAATCGTTTTAGTGTTGTTTGATGAGGTAGTGTGAAAATACAAGGAGAAATAGTGACAAAACATGTGATGCCTTTTGTTTGTTTACATCGTTATTAAGTTCCATTGACGGCGATTTTATTTTAACCAATAAATAATATTAATTGACAACATTAAAAAAAAAATATATCCCTAAATAGAAAACCATTTGGATTATTTTCACCATTTCGGAAAAATATATAATTATATTTTTTTATTATTTTTCACAGTATTTTAGAATAAACCCTTATAAATAGTTAGCGCTGTAGTGTAATATGAATTGTTTCTTTTACTAAAATATAAGAGATACGCAATTAAAAAAATATGGGTATCATTAATTAGTGCATTCATTCAATAAAATGTATCACTTAGCTTGGTCAGACTCAATTTCTTTCTTGATGTCTTCTTCATCAGAATTTACAACATTTCATATTTTAAATGATACATTTTATGCGGGGATTTTGATATTAGAGACTTAATTTGAATTCCTATGAAATTGTGACGTTTATTTAACATTTTCTTAGTCTGTGCTATCAAAACCGATCCAAACTTAGCTTAATCTGACTCTATCTACTCTACTATCTATTTTATCTACTATTTAAATTAATTTAATTTTACATATTTAAGTGAATTGTATAGCCCTGACAATGTATGATTATTACTGAATAAATGATATGATATGATATCCATTTGAAGAAAATAAGATTTTTTTAGTCGTGTACCGACGACATTCTTAAATGGATCGCGACTGCTAAACATGCTAAATTATGAGCTTGAAAACAAATTTTAATCTATTGCCTAATCGTCTGTTACAACAGGCCTATCAAAAATCACTTCTTTCGTTGGGCTACAACAAATGAAAGCTAAAACGTGTGCATTATAATAATATAATGTTGTACCTGGAGCTTACCATGACATCTTAATGCGATTCAGTTTAGGTTCTTAACTGTGCTCTGAGGCCTTACCAATGACGTCTTAACGCAATTCAGTTGACGACCTAAACTGAGTCGTTTCCATACAACTGAGCCTAAATAGAACCTATACTGAATCGCGTTAAGACGTCATGGTAAGGCCCTTGTTGTATAGCAGCGACTCAGTTTAGATCCTAAACTAAATCACGTTAAGACGTCATGGTCAGCTCCAGGTACAACATTATATTATTCACCCTTATCCGCACTTGCTGTGAAATTAGTTGAAAGCACCGAGCGTGGCCATTCAAATTCAAATGTCATGCAAATCCCAACCGGAAAAGAAGGCTAATAAAAAGTTACAAGTGGAAATTATGGTCCATGTAGCTAGCTTATTCCTAGGACCTATTTTAGGTTTAAGGTAGGTAGAGGTAGGTAGCTAGGTAAGTTACACTTACTGTATATATTTTGAAAATGAATGTTCATTCATTTTAAACAAGTAATCGTCATGAATTGGTATTGATATCATTGACGAACTATTTGCTTAAAATTTCATCATGTCCCTTTGGGTGATAGTTAAGTAAAATAAATAGCAACAATTATAAATGGAAAATAGATGTCATTTACTAAACGCGAACGCGGGTCTTCAGCTTACGCGGCTAACCCAATGCCATAACCACTAGCTGAAGACCCAGGTTAGATTCCCGACTTGGCCTTCGATGAACTTGGTCTTTTTCTTTAGGATATGCCATCTATGTTAAATAAGCTTCAGATCACCTTCTGTGAAACCCAATAAGTGATAAGATAAACACGCATCATTAGCGTCTCATAAAATTGGTGACCTTATCCACTTGTCCGTATATTCAAACGTCCGATGAACCACTGTGGGATTACACAACGGAAGTCACGTTAAACTCAAGCCTAAAAAAATCTTCCACATCGTAACTTCGAAAAGACCTTTTGGTGTACGCATTAAGGTCGCTTTTCAAATGTAAAATCAAATATAATACGAGGAAAATTGTATAAAAGTAGGTTTTCGTTGACAGAGGAAGCCTTAGCAAGTACGTCCGCGATAAAAATGATTTACGTACGGCACGATGTTACAATGGACAGTTTGTAAAATTATTTTATTTTGCCTTTTGTGTGGCGTGGCATCCACCAGGAAATATATCATCATCAGTATACATATAAATCATTAAATTCTTAGGAATTTAAATGTCTGATCTTGAAATTTATTGAAATAAGCGATTTTCTGAGCTGAGCTGTTTTCTGTGCATCTATAAACTAACTGTTATTGATTTTTAGGGTTCCAGCGTAGGAATGTATTCCATACAGTGAGGTTACTTCATACACGGCCAGCGGCTCGGCTCGGTGGTCGTGCTGTGGCTCAGGGTTGTCAAAAACTATGCGAGATATTACAGTCTGATTGACAAACTAATTTCCATTTTACACCCCTAAAATAGACCGCCGAATTTGTATAAACATTCGGCGGCATTTCCTCCCCGCCTCCTTCCCCGCGCTCCCCATCGATGACCCAGAAATCGGCGGAGTTAACCCACTGTATAGAATACATCCTTACGCTGTGCTAAAACTCCGCTGTCCGTCTGTCTGTCACCAGGCTGGAACTCACGAACCGTTATAGTTACACAGTTGAAATTTTGACAGATGGCAGAACTTTCCTAAAACCCAAACTTTCCCAATTCATAGCTATACATTTCGTAGTTGGTTTTCTTTTTTCTTCTCGAACCCGCGACTCTGAGATACGCTCGCGGGTTCGAGTCCCACCCGAGGTCATGAATTTTTCCACTTTTCCTTTCTTTCTGAGAAATTTGGTCTCGTTCGCAGACGTTCTTGCTTAAAAATAATAGTTAAAATGTACACCACTTTGTCGCTTGCCGATAAATTTTCATTTAACAAGGAACTTTATCAATATAGTAGAGGAATCCCTAAGGGTCATAATAATTCCCACAGAGACCGGATTTGATTTTTTATTTCTTTGTCGGTACCTATCTTTTTGATATACTAAAGGCTTCCATAATGTACCTACCGATTTTGAGCTTGCAGGTATACGCGTATACAATATGATATGAGAATACAAGGTTTATGGCCTTAAAAATATGAAAAGTTATGTCCAACAGATGTGGTACAGTCAAGTGCAAAAATATGGTACTACATAATCTACTCATAAATATGGTAATACGCTCTTATTACACCGGCATAAGGTGCTATGGGACATATTTTTGAGTAAGATGTGCACCACCATATTTTTACACTTGACTGTATGTGGATACATCTTGGATTATAATGTTACTAAAGAAAATAATTCACGTTATCATATATTGATTTCGAATTTTATCAATGACAGTTGACACCGTTACGTTTTCGAGGTTTTTTGGTTACGTATTCAATATTTGACAAGCATTCTTGTCATATTGGTTCTGTGCGAGAAACACGTTTTTTTGACTACCGTCTTGAAAAGACTTGAAAATAACATAAGAAGATTAAGAAGTCATGTCAGGTATCAAATAATAGGAAATTACATGCTAAAAAATGTCCCGATGTTGAAAAACGGAAGTTTTCGCAGTTTTTAGAATAATGTGTAGGTAGTGGCAAAAAGTAGGGTGTGGGAATTATTATGAGTTATCGAACTATAATTTTTCGTATCACTCCTCTACTAACACTCGACAAAGTGGTACCTTTTACTAAAACGGAATCCTAAAAATGATCACACATTTTCTGCAACTCTTTTCAAATTATGCATACAGAACCTGCGAAATCCTTATACATATACTTCTAGAACCTAAGCAATGTTCAGCGCTAAGTCCGCTCTCAAAATGCATCCCCACGCCTCGCCGCTTAGGGCTATAGTTCCTGCATCCAGGTATAGGGCTTAAGGGGAATAGTGCACCATTACCTGTGACCTAAAAAGGGAAGCGAGGTGTTTCTTTCGCACTCAGGGCTGTAGTTCGCATTTTGCTCTTGTGAATGGGTGATTCCCCTGTCTACGATGATTTTAAAATATGGTTAAGCAGAATTTTTAAATACCCCAATAAGCACAGTAGACTTATGCCGTTATTCATAAACGCTCATCAAACCTCCGTTAATTGATTTGTTGTTTGTCTTTATCTGTCAGTTTGACATTGGCGTTTGTTAAAAAGGGACAAAACTTATTTTAACTGATATGGGTCTGTTCAGTTTTTATCAATAAGGCGGTTAATGTTCTTTCTTTTAATCTGGACATCTATTAATTAGAGCAAAATAAGTATAAGCATTTGCTTATTACTTAAATTAAAATGAGCGTGTTTGCTGCGTCGAAAGAAAAGCAAAGTCAACTGTGTTTCATGATTAAAAGGTCCCAGTGGTCAGATTGCTATCATTCATACGTCTAGTTATCGATATTGATAACAACTAGGTACCTACCTGTTATTCATATACATAAAACTTCAACATATTTCCATCAAACTGGTAAACGTGAAAACATGATTTTGAACAAAAGCCTAGATACTTTTATTTTTGAAACATAGGACCTTTTTTGCATGTTTTTGGTGAGACCGCTGAAACCTTAGAATTTATAAACATAACTCTAAGTTAAATAGTTGAGTAATAACTAGTTACTCAATTTGGTAAAGTTTAGTTGTAAACAGCAATTATCTGATTTCGTGGTTTATTATGACGCGCTTAACTACTATCGCTTTTCCATTTTTCGCGTGCTCTTGCAACTAAGATCTATCCTGCTCTCATTTGCTTGAGCATGTGGACTCTTAATAATTTCTACTCTAAAACCGACTTGAGAGAAATGTTCCCATTTTATATTTAAATGATTTATACGTATAGAAGATTTAATATAATGTGAGGGGTTACTTTAGAGTTGAAAGCTTCTAGCAACTCAAGGAGGTGAGTTGGCATAGGAACCTACCGCTTCACTTGTGCCGAAGTTCAAACCCAAATGGGTATACGCGGGTCTGTGTTGTGACTTGTTACAAGTCACAAGTTGTCTTGTCCATACACAAAAATAGATTGAAGTGTGCAAGATTTGTTAGTGTATTTGTATAATTTTCTGTGTTAGTGTGGTCGTTACAGATTGTTTTTTTTTTAAATAATGTGTGAGAAGTACGTCTGCGTGTACGTTTCCCCCCACAAAAGTGACAGAATAATTAGTAATTAGTAGTTGAAAGTAATATGTAACTAAAAGCAACTAAAAGGAACGCGAGTATACCTGACAGTGTCAATGAAAAATGAAAAAGAACTACATACTACCGTCAAACCAACTAATAATAATATTGTCTAGCCAGATTTGGTGTTGTTTGAGTTTTATCAAATAATCAAATCATGTTATGTCTTATATACAATATATTAAGAAAGTGTATTGATGAGAGGTTTGAGTACTTTGAGATATTTTGGTGCCATCAAGCTGCATGGTGATTTTCATGCTTTAGTGATTAAAGCAATTACCTTAGAAAATAATCAATATCCCCTTTGAATTTCTTATGGTCGAAAGGGGAATGACGCTTTTCACCACATCGACGGAACAACGGATTGATTTAAATGACGCGCTCCCAATGACACACTCGCCGCTTTTGTACCGCTTGTAGCGGTTTGCGAGCACGGCGGAATGCAGGGCTCAAAATAGAATGGCAAGGGGTGAGCCGTTTTCAACATTATACGGATTTCGTTAAAACAAATTTCGATTTAACACGTTATAGGTTATAGTCACCCATATAAAGGAAAACTGACAAGTACATACAAATAACTACATATACAGTTTGTTTCTTGGGTGAGAAAATCTCCGACAGGTCCCAGCGATGGGACCGATGAGGCCAGTGCCTTACTTAGGTTATTGTCTTGCCATCCATGGTAAAACACATCGAAAATATACTTCTGAAATTGTCCTAAATATTGTACAAGACAAACGAAGTGCTAAATGAGTGTGCATTCGTTCATAATGTAGCAGCAAAACGGGCCCCGCCGCCACGTAGCCACCTCACTTCCTGCAGCTTCAATATCTTGCTTTATGAGAACCCAGATTTGAAAGGACTGCTTAAGCGTATTAATTGAGTCTGTAAAGTTTCTTCCATTGAATGGGCATTTAATTTTTTTTTAATCTTTATTATAAACAATAAACAAAACATAAAATGACAGAGCACTGATAGAAGAAAGCTCTAAAATTAAAAGGAATACCTGTAATCTAAAACCTTTAAAACTAGCTAAAATTAAGCCCATTCTGCGCTATACCACGGTCCCCATCACGCTCCCAGCATTGCCACGCTGATGGCGATTGCGACCTGTGTGCTCACCGTGATTTGTATTCCGATAGTATGTCCGTCTCGCTCCTACCACTACTCTGGCAGGAGCGAGACGGACATACTTTCGAATGCCGCAGTCACAATCGAATACAACACATCGTAGCGCACTGTTGTAGTCGTACAAGCCAAGACCCAGAACGGGGGTCGCTACGAAAATATATTTGATGTTTAAGCTAACAAGAATCCATAAAATTGTAACATCAAAAGGTCCTTATTGCCATAGTTCAATAGATCTCCAAACCTACCCTATCATTCCCAAAGCATATTGTCTTATACGTAGTTATAACTCGAACGAGTATAACTTGATCTCTGTGCCCGCACGAACAATTTGTAATTAAAGGTTATTTTACACTAGTTTTTGTGTTGTAACTTGTAAGTCCTATAGACGTTGTATATATGTGTTAGATATAAGGTTTAGGGCGGATTGGTCGCCAACGGTAATGAAAGTGTGGCGGCTTAGCATGTCTACGTCTAACTATTTGCTTACCATAATCAGTACCATCAGTTGCTCTCGCTTTCGAACCGCTATGAATGGGTTCTAGCAAGTGTAGTTACTACACAGTAAATTTCTCTAAAAAGCCTCTATGTGTTGGATCTGTATCCCCACGCAAGCAAGCCTACCAAAAGACCGGGATGTATAGGCCCGTGATCCAATAATAAAAAAACGGCCTCCATAATGTACTGTTATCGAACGTTTTTGGAATTATCTATATTATTAATACCACTCGCCCTTATCTACCAATAGTGTGTTTTACACAATACTACGCCCCTATGCCATACTTTTGATAGCTATGTAAAAACAAATAAAAAAAGTTACGTTCATAAGTATATTGCTTTTTTACCAAAAAGTACGTTCAGCGTAGGTATCAAGTAAATTGTAAAGTATACATTAAAAGAGATCTATGTCAGATACATACATAGAACAGGAAAGTGACCAAGGCCTTTAGTGCCTGGGCCGCGTGCTTGATCCCAGCCCTGGGGCTGGGATCAAGCACGCGGCCTCTTATTTTCGCGGTAGACGTTCTAACACTTTTAACCACTAGGCTACCCGAACCGTCCGAAATTCCAGGTTCCTGGCTGATATGGTCAGTTAGCCTAGTGATTAGGGCGTCTACCGCAGGAGGTCGCTGGTTCGATCCTAGCCCTGGGCACTGGGGACCTTCGTTACTTTTTCTGTAGTAGGTATATTAAATCTCTTTCAATTTATTTATAGTAGTGTCTTCTTCCTAGCGTTTTTCCGGTTTAAACCACGGCTCAGGGAACCTGGGGTCCGCTTTACTAATCCCAAGATTGGCGTAGACGCTAGTTTTACAAAAGCGACTGCCATCTGACCTTCCAACCCAGAGGGCCCGGTTTCCTCACGATGTTTTTCTTCACCGAAAAGCGATTGATAAATATCATATGATATTTCGTAGGTACATAAGTTCCGAAAAACTCATTAGTACAGTCACCGGCAATAGTATGTTACACTTTGAAGGCCGCAAAAATATGTGACTGCTCTTAAGGCTCTACAAATAAGACCGTGTCAGATATTTTTGCGGCCTTTGTTGCGTAAGATATTATTGCCGGTGACTGTACGAGCTGGCAAGATTTGAACCCGCGCCCTTCGGATTGAAAATAGCACGACTACCGCTTAGCCATCACGCTTCTTAATGTATATATACTAGGTATACCTACTATATAAGTAGTCACACAGGTCATACTACTAGTAGTGTAACTACCTATAAGGTAGACCTGCTTAAACGTATTATTTAGTAAGTAAGATGTCGTTTACCAAAATTGTACCCCAACACAATTTAAAATGTCGGAAGAACGTTTCGCCCGCGGCTCAGACGACGAATACTCGGTCTGCTGAGTATCAGGCCACATTGATACAATTTAGCAGTAACATAACTTCGGAAGGAATTATGGAAATTATGCAATTGCCTTCAGAGTCATTGTTTTATTTAACTTTTTCAGAAACAATTAAATGACATTCCGGAAATACAAGCGATAGATATTTTAAATCGTAGGTATGTACGACTACGAGTATATGTACCTACAGAGCGTCTTTAGCCACTGGACAAAGCCGAAACGTACAGTCACCTGCAATAGTATGTGACGCTATGAAGGCCGCAAAAATATGTGACACGCTCTTATGGCGGTACAAACAAGAACGTGTCAGATTATTTTGCAGCTTTCATATAGTCCTATACTATTGCAGGTGACTGTACATATGCGTTACGGTGTTTGTATACTGGTTGTATACGGCCGGCCTCATAAATATATATGCATCTGTATTCAATTTTGACCCCTCTTCCCGTGTAATAAGTTCCAAAGTATATAGATATTTATAGACGTGACTGTACCAAGTATCATAACAATCGGTGCAGTGGTTACGAAGAAATCAAGAAATTACTATTTGTTAGGTACTTTAGAGCAGCCTGTACCTGTATGAAATTAAAACTCATGACATAATAACTCCTTGAAATTAAACACTTTAGAACGGATTAATCTTGGCCTTGATTATCGTTTTTATTTATGTCACTTATAACACTTTGATTTTTGATAAATTTCATCATTTAAAAAAATATACAGTGTCACTCAAAGATATAAGAATAGTGTCACTAATATACTACTGCCAAAAATACTGCTATGGTATGATGCAATGATATAAACACAGTGTTTCTTTTTGTTGTCCATTATTGGAAACAACTTTTATTTTGAAATATTTTTTTTGTTTTTATACAAAAATATTTACAGAGCATTTACAGATGTAGCCCCATGTGGGAATTTCACAGTTTGTCGAATGGCTGAGCTGAGGTCACCTGTATACTTAATTTTTAAGCGGTGGTAAGTAATTTGTTCTTTTTAGCGCTCAATTGTCAGAGGGCAAGTGGTTTGCTCTCATTTTGAAGGCTAAGATTATTATTATTTGGATCACTGACCCAAAGAAGCTTGTTAGTTACCGTATTGGTTACCGTATGGCTGTCAAAAAACTTTGTTTCTTTTTACATGCAAAGTCTATTCCAGTTACTGCTTAGACATTTGTATGTGTTGTAAAGTCGACGACTTGATCAGACCGCTAGTCCAGCAGTTTCTTGACGAAAATCCCAGCTAGGCCATTCTGATGGATTTTTTAATCCCGTTGGACTTTTTAATCCCGTGTTACGTTGTGCATAAAATTGGGTACGAATTAAGTTAACTTTGATAAATCTGTTTATGGTGCATCTACAGCGGCGTAGCGAGCGTCATAATTAACATAAACGAGCGTCGTGTAACAACGACGGTGCTAGTGTGTATCTAATACCTACATGCAAATGGTTGAGATGTGTTTAAGTAAAGTGCAAGAAGCTGGTACCAATGGCAGGCCGAATTAAGATGGAATTAGGGATTGCCGCTTCGACATATACTTTAGCGTTTTTTAGTATGGGATTTGACAGCTCAACTCCGGTTTAGCGCCTAACCCTGGGTTTTATGCTCTCAGTGTGCCGCATATTCTAGTAGCAGTTGTACACAGGGTCGCCACATGAAAATTCCATGAGGCGCAACGCAAGTGGTGCCAACAAGAAGCTTGGAAACAGAATGGAGATTGCGGGACCGAGAAATTGTTCAACGGTTCAATATTTTGTCTCTTTCGACGTAGTAGCTCCCTTAAAACTGGCTACTCGGATTAAGCAATTTTCTAAAAAGGATATATTATAAGTGCATAAAGAATATATATAGAGAAGACTAAATAAGTCCGTTTGGTTACGCACTTTTTTAATGAATTAATTAAAAACATTCGAAACCGGAGATTCTATCAGTGTCAACAAGGATAAAAAATGATAATGTAAGTGATACTAGTAACACGACATAAGCCCTAGTGTTGAATGAATGGGTTTTGCGGTTCAAAGAGGTTAATCAATATGAAATGATTTTAAATATGAATACAGGTTGTTCCGAAATTAATTACTATTAAATCGTAAATCAGTATTTCTCAGTTAATACTGTGGCATTTGGAGTGAAACTTTATAAATGGGTAGAAATACTATTCATATATATCCAGAGGGTAGACACGTTGTATAACGCCTAGCAAATGCAACCCTTCGCTAGGCGCAACGCGCAACCACGCAAGCGCCTACTCTTATTAATTCAACGTTCATTCAAATGACCGAAAGCGCAAAAAAGAACGACAAGTCGAGTAACTAACACAGGCGCTGTGAGATTTGACAATAAGGGGCATTTTTAGGGTTCCGTACCTAAATGGTAATAAAGGAACCCTTACGGTGTGACTCAGTCTGTCTGTCTTGTCACATCGTCAAATATCTAGAGAACTACGTAAGCCACCTATTTGGGAATAGTTATAAACAAGGTTAACTCAGACATGTTGAAAGATGATTTATCATATATTTTAACTTATTTTCAATTAAAAATACCTTAAAAAGAGGGAGAAAAAATTAAATGTTTAGTTATTGGATCGTGTTGGGTTGGGGTTGGGATTCTTAAGTTTTGATAATTGTTTTACAGTAAAAAGTTTAAATTTATAAACGAAAATGTAAAAAAAAAACATTTTCCGAAGTTTAAGAAAGAAAAAATATGTTTTTTTTACACAACATTAGCATTATCATATATACTTATTACAAAAAAATATGTTATTGACCCCATCATTATGTTTTTTTTTTACATAAAACAAAACATTTCGCTACTAAATTTGAAGAGAAACTGCTTAGATTGTTTTTTTTCCTTGGAATTTATATGATACTAGCTTTAACCCGCGGCTTCGCCCGCGTACTAAACGTAATTTTCAATCGGCATACAATAAAGGAGGCTTATTTATTTATTTCTCGTGCGCTAAGTTGGATTTGTTAATCGTTATTGTTTTCGAAATCAATGACCCGATAACGACACCCATATCAAATAAAATAGTTGTAACTATTCTTGTTTCCCCTTTACAAACTTTGGACCATCATTTTACCCCTACTTTGAAAAATCCTATCTTTGTGGGTGCACAAAGATAGGATGATACCTTCACCTTATAAGAAACCTACGTACCAAATTTAGAATCTCCAGAACCAGAAATAAACCTAAAAACGACACCAATATTGATATTTTGAGATATCAACCCCATCGCACCCCATCAGGGAAGATAGTATCTCACGTCCGCCTCGTTGGATGTTGAAATTGTTATTTTTTTCGAAATCAGCGACCCAATAAACCAGAAAAACGATACCCATGTTGTTTTTTTACTATATTATCCCTTATCCCCCTTTTGGGGATTAATTTCTCAAAAAGTCTGAAACACGTCTTTACTCATTTATCTTTAGGAAAATTCCTGAACTTTCGAATATAATAATCGAACTAATCTTGTTTCCACATACAAACTTTATAACCCCCATTTGACCCCCTTTGGAGATGAATTTTGAAAGCTCCTTTCTTTGGCACCCCTACGCTTTATAAGAAACCTAAGTGCTAAATTTGGAATCTTTAGAAACAGAAATAGACATTATAACGACACCCGTAGTGATATTTTTAGATTTCGGCCCATCGCGCCCCAACAGGGAGATGATATTTCACAATCGACACGTTGGATTTTAAAATCTACGTTGTTTGCGTAATCAGCGACCCGATAAACCATAAAAACGATACCCATGTTGTTTTTTTACTATTTTACCCCTTTTTCCCCTTTTGGGGATTAATTTCTCAAAAAGTCTGAAACACTAATCTTGTTTCCCCATACAAACTTTGGACCCCCAAACCACCCCCTTAGGGAGTAAATTTTGAAAAATACTTTCTTAGTGCACCTCTATAGTTAATAAGGAACCTACGTGCCAAATTTGGAATCTCTAGGACCAGCGGTTTGGGCTGTGCGTTGATATGTCAGTCAGTCAGTCAGTTAGTCATTCAGTCAGTTTCTTCTTTTATATATGTAAGTAGATGTAAAAAGAAAGTTTTTCATATTTTAATTTTTAATTTTTTTTTTAATTTTTTAGTCTAACTAAGCCCTAAATTTTAAGTTGTTTTACTAATATAAATGTGTCAATCGTTACATGAAATAAAAAAAATATACATTCATTCTTTCATATTTAATTAAAATACATGAAAATATGTTCGCTAGAGTTTATATTAATAACCCTTGAATTATTTCGTAATATCAAATATACACCCTGTATAATAGCCGTGTTAGCCGAATGTTAGTCGTAATTGAACATTAAAAATTATTGAAAAGAAAATTTCAGATGAGAAAATATTAATGCGCTTTAATTTTAATGTTTATTGATTCTAATCGGCATTAATATTAATGTCATTCGAGGGACTAAAAATTAAGTAATGTTTAGTGTTTCCCTGGACATTAAAAATGAAGTTTATTTTAAGTGTGTATTATAAAAGTTATTAAAATTAATAATGCACATGTATCTAAAAGCATAAAAAGCACAAAAGTATTTCATTTCATTTCATTTCATTTCATTTCATTTCATTTCATTTCATTTCATTTCATTTCATACTTCACTTCACTTCACTTCACTTCACTTCACTTCACTTCACTTCACTTCACTTCACTTCACTTCACTTCACTTCACTTCACTTTATTTTATTTTACTTTACTTTAATAAAAAACGACACTCAATCTTATTATGTTGACATTTCAAACCCATCGCATACCAACAGGGGAGATGGTATTCCACATTCGCCACATTGGATCTTCAAATCGTTGTTTTTTTCGTGATCAGGGACCCGAAAAACCATATAAACGATACCCATGTTGATTTTTTCACTTTTGCACCCCTTTTACCCCTTTCAGGGGTTAAATTCTCAACAAACCTGAAACACGTGTTTACTCATTTACCTTAAAGAATACTCCGGTGAAGTTTCGGATAATTCTTTAGAACCAGAAATTAACGTAAAAATTACACTCATATTGATATTTTGACATTTACAACCAATTTGTACATTGTACCAATTGCACATAAGAAAACATCAGCCTTTTCAAACTAACGCTTTAATATTAAGTAAACTTAAACTAACACAGTAATTTACATTTTACAGCAAAACAACTTAAAATCACAATTTACAAAAAACTACCTTTTCCAGTTTTTTAACTGATTCTTAACTTATGTGAAAGCGTACACGAAATTAACATCACGTTTTTATCAATAGGAACTATACACCAAAAACGTTTTTATAGTCAATGCAGTAACAGTAAAGCTTTAGATTGGCATCCGCATTGTTTTGGATGCAGTAGCTTTGGTTGCCGTAAGCGTTGATTCGACTTGCCGGGCCTAATAGACTCCAGGGACTGCCGCGGCCGCCTCGTCTTTCCAGCGTTGCTTCGAACTCTGCTCCTCCTGGCTTCGTACTGAACGCTACTGTCAGCTCCTCGTTCTTGTTTATAGATAGCACTCGTGTTACAAGCAACACTTTGTCTAGAATAAGCTCAGCACACTGCACATAATCTTTAACAACATCATTCAAATGTGACAATGCGTACTCAATTGCCTCTTTGCCTTCGACACTCATGGAATTCACTTTCACGTTTCTGTAAACGGCGCACCAGTGGGCATATATTAATGCTGATCTACATGATCTGTCCCTTGGAATTGGTAAAAATAAACTGATGCTCCGCTGTTCCGAGTAGGACCCACGGGCTCGGACATTTATACTATCATTTTCAATGGCATCCAGATTTATCAAGTCTAATAGAGTGTCGTGTACATCGTATGGTGTGGTTAGGCTATACACGTTTCGCTTAAGATTTTTATACGCCTCACTAAATTTTGTTCGGAATGACGGAGGCATTAAAGCGAACACGAAAGGCAATCTAGATTCCATAAACCCCTGTCTAGTTTTTCGAAATCTGCCGTATCTAAAACCATGGTCGCTTATGAAGAACAAAATAGTTTTATTGAAATAACCAAAGCGGTGCATGTTCTTGAATAATGTTGTGTAGTCATCGTCTAGTATCATTGGATCATTTAAGTGGTTATGACTAATGGTGGTTGACCAGAAGAAGCCGAATATTCTTATCGGCAACATTGTTAGGGCTTCGACGTAATCTAAGAGAATTTTGAAGAAATATTTTTCATTGAGGCAATAATAATTTTGTCCACTACTCCGGGAATAAGCTTCGGCTTCGAGCATAAAAGTATTAGTGTAGTAGTCGGTGGGCGCGCGCTGAAAACCACGCTTGTTGAAGTAGTCAAATATGCTGCCTCTCCCTGCGTTGTCCTCGCCGAGAGCCGTAGCGAAGCCCGCCTCCTGCGCCTTCTGCCATATGAAAGGACATTTGTCGAATGTCGACTCATTGTTTGGAAAGCATACCTTTTTCAGCTCCCCTACATTCTTTCTGAGTAAAAGAGGCATTAAATTATAAATCGTATTGTCGCCAACTTTATTATATCTTAATAACTCTACAGCACCTAATCTTTTCAAAAAATTTACAGTTTTGGGCATGGTCCTGTGGAGATTTAACCTGGAAACTGAATCTAAACCTAAAATTAATATGTTATAAGGTTTTCTTATTTGAGGCTTGGTTGTGATTTCCTTTTCAATAACGAATAAAAAGTAAGAAGTGACCAGTTTTTTGCTATGACTACATTCAACTCTGACAAATTCATCTTCCACATAAATAAAATCTGAAAAGTTACGACATGGATTATAGTTGATGTCGGTCATCCATTCGGAACGGTAGAAAGAACTATAACAACAAACAATATTTGTGGAAGCACTTAAGTTGTAATGGGGAAAATTGTCTTTTACAATCCAAATGTGAGTTGTATTCGACGCTAGTAAAGAGTGAGTCGGACACGGTTTCAGTCCTTCGGATTTTTCCATTTCTCTAATTTCATCATCACTGTAGAATGTGTTACTTCTGTAGTATTTGTCCTCGTACTGGTATTTAATGCGGTCTTGTAACGAAGATAATCTGACAATGAGTGGTTCTGGATTGGACCCAAACGGCCCTACAATCAGCAGCAAAATTCCAAGTGCAAGCACTATTATGCCCACCAGAATTGCAAATTTGAGAATGGTCACCTTACCGAGCTTACTAGTTAAATTATTGTAGCGATTCATTTTGTCGCAGCATTACACTAGTACTTCTTGCCTTGTATTAGGAAAAAATGCTATGCATTCAATAATTTTTTGGTAAATAATTTAGAGTTTACGCTTTCACATACCGTTGATTTACCAAGATTTTTACGCAGAATATGACATATTGATTGACACGTAAAATGTCATCTGGTACATCCAAGAAGATTTTACACAAGGGCACTTCCGCGAGAAGAATTCAATACTTTTTAGGTTTCCGTAGCCAAAATGGCAAAAACGTAACCCTTGTAGTTTCGTCCAGTCCGTCTGTCCGTCCGTCCGTATGTCACAGCGCTTTTACTCAGTAACAATAAAAAATATGGTGATGATAATACAGCTAGATGTGTATTTTGTGTGCAGCTATTTAGTTTTGCATGTAAGTTGCACCAAAAAATATATTTAGAGGGGCACCCCATACATGTAACTAAACGTCAAAAAATATTTTTTGCCTAATATCTACTTGTGGTACATCATTTGATAGGTCTTTAGATAGATAGATAGAATAGTTTATTAGCTCAAGGTATTACAACGGTAGTTATAAAACAGTTTCCTGCAAAACTTAATACAAAGTTTGACTGCAGGGGTCATATTACATTAGCTTATAGTAAACTATTAATTATAGGTAGGTACATATGTTAACGCTCTGAAGTAATTCTCATGTAAGTGTTTCCAAAAAGTATTTTTTAAGCTGTTTTTTAAAATTAAATTTACAAATAACTTATAGGTTTGTTGAACAAAAAAAATATTAACAGAGTTTTAGCCTGTGTGAAATGGCTCGAGGTACGCATTTTAAAACCTAGCGACTTAAGAGCGCTACTTATAATACTATTAATGTAATCATCAAAGATACGTTTGGAATCATGGATAACGCATAAGTCTTTTACTACCGGAACCTTTTGAAGGAGCTGATCCTTTAATGTATAAGTAGAAGGGATTAATTTACTCTGGCGAGAGAAAGTCATAGCATAGCATTTAGAGGGGTTCAGATCCAATCTGTTAAATTTACAGTATTCATCAAGACGTGCGAGATCAGATTGCATTAAAATGGGATCTTCGCTAGATTTTATCTTTAAGAAAACTTTCATATCATCGGCGAAGCAAAGTAGATAAGAATACCGAAGGCATTCCCTAATGTCATTAACAAACATGTTGAACAACAAAGGTCCCAGCAAGGACTCTTGGGGGACTCCACTCGGAACAGGCACCTACACAGATATGTAGTTGTTAACGACAACAGCCTGATACCTATTGTCGATGTAGGTAGAAAACCATCTCAGCAAGTCTCCATTTATCCCTATATTATTCAATTTAGATATTAATAACTTGTGGTCAATTCTATCGAAGCATTTGCTATAATCAGTATAAACTATATCAACTTGGTATCCACTATCCATTGCTTCCTTTACATATTCATTCAGTAAAATTAGATTGGAAACTGTAGACCTACGCTACGCTGCAAGAAACTGTGCTGGTTTTCACTAAAGAAGTGTTTTAAAAACTCGACCAAATACAATTTTTGTTCCGAGTAGGACCCACGGACATATATTATATAAGGTGCTAACAATTTAGCCACGGATATTTTTACCGCTGATCGTACTCGGTTCTCGGAGTACATATAAAACATCATAAGTTTTGTTATGTTTTTTGACGTGACGTCTTATAATTCGATGGAGCCGGCTGCACGCACGAAATAACATGACTCATGCGGCGTTACCTCGGTAAGGCGTTCCATTTCAGTCAGTATTTTCTTATGACGTCACGTTCAACTGTCGTCAGTAAACCGACTTTACAGACAATCGATTTTTTTTTGGAGAAAACTAGGAAACAAATTTGCAACGTTAAAATACCCTGTTAGTGTGATTATTAAATAAGTACTCATTGAACATATTTTAGTACTTCTTTTACCTAACACCTAACTGGCCACTTAACGTCAAATCAAATACTCGATTGTCAACGTCATACTTAACATCTTGTCATTTAACTTTGCACATGGTGTTTATTTTTAGACGGAGTTATAATTATTATTTTTGTTCGGTAAATGAAAACAAAAACATTATATACAAAGGTTCCTTAATTATAATTTAAAGTTAATTGTTTTAATACAATGTATTATCTCTTCAAATATCCGTGACTAATTTGTTAGCACCTTAGTACACTAGCATACTAGCATTTTTAATGGCATCCAGATATTTACCAAATCTAATGTCGTGTACATCGTATGAAGTGGTTAGGCTATACACGTTTCGTTTCAGATTTTTATACGCCTCATTAAATTCTGCTTGAAAAGACGGAGGCATTAAAGCGAACACAAAAGACAATCTAGATTCCAAAAATCCCTGCCTAATTTTTCGGAATCTGCCGTATCTAAAGCCTTGTCGCTTATGAAGAACAAAATAATTTTATAGAAATAACCAAAGCGGTGCATGTTCTTCAATAATGTCGTGCAGTTATCATCTAGTATCATTGGATCATTTAAGTGATTATGGCTAACGGTAGTTGACCAAAAGAGGTTGAATATTATCGGCAACGTTGATAGGGCTTCGACATAAATAAAGAAGATGGCAGGGAACCAAGCTCAAGGGCTTGTTGAAATTACGTTGCCAACCGTGAGGCGAGCATCGAAACACCTTAAGGCAAAAGTTGTGCAATCTGTCCGGTCCAGGACTTTTCCAGTTCTGAGCCGTACGGATGGCACAACTTACGTCTTCGGGGCTGATGGTGATAGCCCCCATAGGTTCGATGGCCTCGCACTCACGTTCGACAACGCTCATCCATTCACCGTCAAACCAAACTGCCAAACTGTCACCTATTAATATCCTACCTAATTATTCAATACATAGGGAGGTGCTAATGGGACGTAAATCATTAGAATTAAGTAAAAAATTAACAATTTTATTATCTTAGTAACTATTATACAAACACTAGTTGATTGTAGGTATTAATTTAGATTTAATTAGATTTAGGTAGTTATTATACTCTAGTTTAATTAGTCTAGGTTGTAGTTTAAGAGAATAGGAAAGCTAGTATTTAGAGTTGTTTTTAAGGTTATCTATTCTAGGATTAAGATTATTTATAAGGTTAAGGTTTCTAGGATTAGGATTATTTAAGAGTGGGGTCGAAGCCTAGATCATGGTCTGGTTACGAGAGGGTTGGACGGTCTTCCAGTACGATACCCCACGTCCCTCGGTCGTGCTTAGCGTGGCGGGGTCCGATTAGGTAGCCAGGAACGTGGTGAAGCAAGGAATCGACGGTTGGTCAAGGCCGACGCAGAGGCAGCGCTCTCCAGCAGTCGGGCGGTCGGAGGACACCGACCAGATGCTACTACGAATTTTGAAGAATTATTGTTCATTGAGGCAATTATAATTTTGTGCACTATTCCTGGCATAAGCTTCGGCTTCGGACATGAAAGAATTAGTGTAGTAGATAGTCGGTGGGGGCGCGCTGAAAGCCGCGCTTGTTCAAGTAGTCGAATATGCTGCCTCGCCTTGCATTGTCTTCAGCGAAAGCCATGAAGAAGCCCGCCCGCTGCGCCTTCCGCCATATGAAAGGACATTTGTCGAATGTCGACTCATTGTTTGAAAGAGACATTAAATTATAAATCGTGTTGTTGCCAATTTTATTACATCTAAAATATTCTACAGCACCCAATTTAAAAAAAAATGGTGAAGATTAAAGGGTGAGCCGGACACGATTTCAGTCCTTCGGATTTTTCCTTTTCTCGAATTTCATAATCACTGTAAATGTGTTACTTCTGTAGTATTTGTCCTCGTACTGGTATTTAATGCGGTCTTGTAATGAAGATATTCCCGATTAGGGGTCCCAAAAACCCCGAAAATATACATCAATAAAAGAACTAAAATTGCACAAAAGATTAAACTAGTCACCGTTCTGTAAATTGCAACCCTGGACACATTCATAAGCCTACGAGTCATTATAGTTATTGCATCATTGTCGCGATCCATTTTGTCGCAGCATTACACTACTACCTGTTGCCTTGTGTTTCAGGATAAGTAGTTATTAGGAACTAGTGCTATTCATTTAGATTTTACACTTTCAGATACCGTGTTGATTTATCAAAATGTTTACGAAGAAAAAGATGTATTGATTGACATGTTAAATGTCATCTGGTAGACTGGTACATCCAAAAAGATTTTATAGCAATTTTATACCAAGGCACTTTTGCGAGAACAATCCAATACTTTTTTTCTAACATATATTTGTTGTTGTATGACAGACAATTCTACTTACTGCGTAACCGTACGAATAGCCTATTAATATTATTATATAGGAAATGTCGGTGAAGCGTACTCCTGTAATGAGAGCTCTATCCTCACGATAAATAAAATTAGTAATCAGAATTAGTTGTTTCATTAGAGTTCATGTCCGTCCACATCTTCCTCCACCGTCCACCTCCAATAATCAGATATTTCTCACTTCTCTTGCTTAGATAGGTACCTGTGACGATTTGTGCGTTCAGATATTTTTACCTCACCGTGTGATCAGAAATTACTGAAATAATTGATGTTCATATATTTATGAAAATATTGAGTGCTCAGATGTTACTGGCGGATCTGTTGTAAGGAATTTATTGAAATTTAACCCTGCTCAGAAGTATTTATTTATTTAACCTTTATTGCACAAAAGAAAACCTTAACGTACAAAAGGCGGACTTAATGCCAGTAGGCATTCTCTACCTCGACCTTAAGGCAAAACAGTAAAGTTACGTATTTGAGGACCTCGTCCGCTACGATATATCTGATGGCGACTGTACCTGAACAATATGGTTTTATGAAAAACTAGCTGATGCCCGCGACTTAGTCCGCGGATAATTTTGTTTTGGTGGGAATTATTATGAAAATTTCAGTTTTACAGTATTATTAAATAACTATACACTGCTTCAGTTTCTTAATAAAATAAAAACACATATTGTCTCATAATTTTAAAGTTAAAACTAAAACTTTTGCAATTCACAAATAAAAATCACACACCTAACCGGATGAAATGAGAAGTATTCCTCTTATTGCAAGAGGGTTCCGCCCCCGAAACCTTTTTACTGACCCTTGATTATTTTCATACTCCACAAAAGGTTACGAATAAACCTACGCAAGAAAATAAGAAGTGGCTCCGCGCCAGTAACTCTCCTTCCGGCTCTTAATTGCTTTCTTACTCTACAATATCTTACGAATGAACCCACGCAAAATAAACAGGAAGTCAAGCTGTTTTTTTTTGCACTGGCGGCTCCTCACAAAAAATTATCATTTCATACTCTATCTACCGAAGGTTACGATTGAACCTACGCAAGTGATAAAGAAGTCAAGCTGGTTACATTTTCTTTTAATGCAGGGGGCTCCGTCTCGGGACCCCCTTCTGGCCCTTGATTGCTTTCGTACTCTACAAAAAGTTACGACTGGACCTACGCAAGTAACATATGAAGTCATGGTGTTTTCAATGTTTTTGTGCTCCACCCTTCGAACACCCTTCTAACCCTTGATTGCTTTCATAATCTACAAAATGTAACGAATGAGCTTACGCAAGTGAATTAAGAAGTTAATCTATTTTTAATTTCTTTTAGTGTGGGGTCCGGACCCCCTTCTGGCCCTTGATTCCTTTCGCGCTCTACAAAAACTTACGATTAAACTTACGCAACTAAAACAAGAAGTCAAGCTATTTTCTTATTCTTTTAGTGCGGGGGGCTCCAACCCCCGAATGCCCCTTCTGACCCTTGCACAGTATGAGAAATGACCTCAAAAGCGGTCATGCCTATTTTATGCCTTCAAAAGGTGAAATTCTCTAATATAAACATAAGACTAAAACTCCCGAGTGGTAATTATGCATAATACTGAAATAGTAATTTTTTTTCAACATATCTATGGATTTCCAGAAATATCATAGAAATTAATATAACTTGAAAATACCCCAGTCTTGTGTAATAATTCATATGTCTTTAGATAAAACTATGGTCCGGGATAATTTGGGAAAAAAATCAGGACTTTATTTCGAATACCAACTGAGTTCTGAATAATTTTGTCTATTTTGGTTTTTATTTTTCTATGGCAACATAGTAATGAATTTGGATTCCATTGCACGATTATTTGTTTAATTGAGACACTCTTAGCCTCTTCCATAAAAATTAAACCGATATTCCAAAGGACCTTCGAGATATTGCACTGTCAATATTTTGAAGCTAGGGTTGTCAGTTACTATAAAGTAATAAGTACAAAAAAATTAAATAGTTATTTTACTGTTCATGTAGCAATCTGTACGTGTAATTAAAACTTACTATACCTCAAAAGGATTTTTTTAATCTTTTTTTTTAATAACACAATACATGTGTGATTTTCCAATGAAGAGTATTATGTGGTACAGGGAAGGGGTCCGCCCTCGTTAGGTTTATACTAAAACCCTGTGCCAATACATAATGCTCCAAGGAACGGAGGTGAGGCACCATGGAGCCGCAAAAGACCCATGGTACCACTTTGCCTCAACAGGAGCTTACCCGGCCTGTTGAGGGATGTCTGTCCGGGCACCGACCGGCTGACTTAATGCTAGGAGAGCATGAGGGCGCCAACCCTCACGCTGGTACACGAGTAGCAAGTGAATATAAATAAATATGTAGCTGATTATGGGTGGTATCCTATGACTGTAACCTTACATAAAATATTAGTACATGGTAGAGATATTATACAATGGTCAGCTTTACCTATCGGTTTGTTATCAGAACAAGCCGGAGAAGCCAGGAATAAGTTTTGGCTGTTCGATAGGGAGCACTATTGCCGGAAATCTGACCGCAAAAAAACCATGCTGGATTTGTTTCACAGGGCATTGGAATCATCCGATCCCTTGATTTCTAATGTACGGTTGCAGCACAGACTAAAAAAGTTAAAAACAATACCTTTACCGCCCACGGTTTTAAATCTTTTGAAACCATATGAAGTATCTAAAGAGGGCAATGCTGTTCCCGTCGCAGAAGATTATATTTCGCCACAGACAAGATAACCTAAAGACGTAGCATAGCCGGGCGACCCCCTCTGTCACGCATACGGTGAATTCACTCCATATTAGAGACACGCCCCCTTTGCTAACTTTAGTCTGCGGCCGTCGTTCGTGCAGGTAACATTGTGGTATTACGGAGGTTTTAACGTGATTAACGACATGCAAAATGCATTATTGTTGCGTAGAATTGTGTGGCAAGAACACAAAAACATCTGGTGTACAAAAAGATGGTATTTCGTTTCGCAGGTAAGCAGATTTTTCTAAATTTCAATTAAAATTAAAAATTGTTCAAGCGTGAAATCTAGTGAACTCGTTGATGTCTTTTTACAAAGTCTCTTTCTAATACTTTGCTCGAAGTATAACTCTTTCCTTGTCTAGCGTAAAGAGCAACGTATGCCCCAATTCCGTCCGAACTAGAGATGCCCATAGTGTCTGTTTCTTTACTATCGATAAGGTAATTACGGATAAATTAAAAAATTCTTTATTCTCAATCGTAACGAGCAACATACTCCACGAGTCTATCCGAACTAGTGATATCCATATTGTCTGTTTGTTTATTATCGATAAAATAATTACGGTTAAATTAAATAGTATTTATTCTTAAATGAATTAAGTTTTTGTGTAGTGTTCTTAAAGTATAATTTTAAATATTTCCTCTGATTCTATGTTGTTAACTAAAATGTGTATCCTCTCTTTAAGGTTTCCGAAATGTCCAACCATGAAGGAAATGTGGATGAATGCCACAAAACGACCACATGATTGGTTTCCTGCTCCAAGCAGTATCATATGTTCTCGGCACTTTAAATCAGAATATTTTAAATTAACGAAAACGAATAATAGACGAATGTTTTTGTTGGTTGGCAATTATTTAACTGTGAGAGCGATAGACGCTTCAATTCATCGATACTTTTATCGATATTCCGAAGTCACTCGCGGCCAGCGGACATTTTTGTTTCACGCCTCCTTGACCTTGAAACGACTAATCACAGCACAGTAAGTGGACGTTACGCCGCCCGCACCCCTGCATTTTTGGCAGCGTCTGTTTGAATGAAATAATCGTATAAAGCTACGTCTTTAGGTTATCTTGTCTGTGTATTTCGCAAAATATAGACGGATATGATGCTGAATATACAGAAATATTGATAAGAAGCGACAATTTATAAATATGTATGATTTGTAAATATCATGTAAATAAATTAAATATTCTTGTTAGTGACAACCCTAAAATCAGAATTATCAAAAAAAACTTAGAAACAGAATTTCTCAGAGGTCTTCAGTCCGATCAGCTTGATTTTTTTTTCGAGGCAAGAGCACAATCGAAACTATCATTTCATGTTAAAATTAAATCCTAATACTCGTAAAATAAGTTAAAATAAAGAAATAACTAAAATATATAAAAATACATTTTACTCTATTGTCTTAATACCTAGAGCTGTGCTACTTTCTTATATGTACTGCTTGTAGTTAGCATTACTTGATATTGCTAGGAGCAATACTAATTAATATAAAAAAATGAGAAAAACTAAATTTTAGATTTTCATATATTTTCACAATTTGTTTTTTATTTTGAATTGTGTGCGTAATTCGCACTCGGGAGTTTTAGTCTTATGTTTATATTAGAGAATTCCACCTTATGAAGGTATTAAATAGGCATGACCGCTTTTGAGGTCATTTCTCATACTGTGCCTTGATTGCTTTCATACTGTACAAAAGGTTACAAATGAACCCACGCAAGTGGAATATGAAGTCAGGTCAGTCAGTCAGTCAGGCTGTTTTCTTATTGAACCCCCCTTCTGATCCTTAATTGCTTTCATACTGTACAAAATGATACGAATAAACCTACGCAAGTGAACAAAAAAGTGAAGGTCTTTTCATTATCTTCGTACTCTAAAATTCCTAAATTCGTGGTATGTTGTTTCTTCCCTTGCAGACCCAAAGCTACTGGGTCCAAATCCTCATTGATTTGGATGCTGTAGCTTTGGTTATCGTAAGTATTGATTCGACTTGCGTTGCCTAATAGACTCCACGGGCTGCCGCGGCCGCCTTGTCTTTTAAGCGTTGCTTCGAACTCCCCTCCTCCTGGCTTCGTACTGAATGCTACCGTCACCTCCACATTATTGCTTATAGATAACACTCGCGTTACAAGGAACACTTTGTCTAGAATAACCTCAGCACTCTGCGCATAATCTTTAAAAACATCATTCAAATGTGACAATGCGTACTCAATTGCCTCCTTGCCTTCGATAGTCATGGAATTCACTTTCACGTTTCTGTAAGCGGCGCATATATTAATGCTGATCTACATGATCTTTCCCTTCGAATTGGTAAATGTAAACTGATGCTCCGTTGTTCCGAGTACCACGGGCTAGGACATTTATAAGTAGGTACCTACTATAATTTTCAATAAATTTTTATCCAAATTTATCAAGTCTGATAGTGTCGTGTAGGTACAACTTATGGTTTGTGGTTAGGCTATACAAATTTCGCTTCAGTTTTTTATACGCCTCACTAAATTCTGCTTGGAAAAACGGAGGCATTAAAGCGAACACGAAAGACAATCTAGATTCCAAAAATCCCTGCCTAGTTTTTCGGAATCTGCCGTATCTAATGTTCTTCAATAATGCCGTGTAGTCATGTCATCATCTAGTATCATTGGATCATTTAAGTGGTTATGGCTAACGGTGGTTGACCAAAAGAAGTCGATTATTCTTGTCGGCAAAGAGAATTTTGAAGAAATATTGTTTGAGTTTGAGGCGATTATAATTTTATCCACTATTCCGGTCATGAGCTTTGGGCATGAAAGTATTAGTGCCGTAGTCGGGTGGGGGCGTGCTAAAAGCCGCGCTTGTTCAAGTAGTAGAATATGCTGCTTCGCCTTGCGTTATCTTCGCCGAGAGCCGTAGCGAATCCTGCCCGCTGCGCCTTCCGCCATATGAAAGGACGTTTGTGTGTATGGACATTCATGTCGACTCATTTTTTGGAAAGCATACCATTTTTAGCTCCCCTACATTCTTTTTGAGTAAAAGAGATATTAAATTATAAATCGTGTTATCGCCAATTTTATTACATCTAAAATATTCTATAGCACCCAATGTTTTCAAAAAATGGTGAGCTATAAAGGGTGAGCCGGACACGGTTTCAGTCCTTCGGATTTTTCCATTTCTCGAATTTCATAATCACTGTAAATGTCTGACTTCTGTAGTATTTGTCATCGTACTGGTATTTAATGCGGTCTTGTAACGAAGATTTTCCCGATGACGGGTCCCAAAAAACCCGAAACCATACACAGAAGAACACACAAGCCATCGTTCTGTAAATTGCACGTCTGGACACATTCATAAGCCTACGATTCATTATAGCTATTGCATCATTATAGCTATCCATTTTATTGCAGCATTACACTTCTACTTGTTGCCTTGTGTTTCAGGATTTTTTTTTTTTTTTTTTTTATACTACGACGGTGACAAACAAGCATACGGCCCGCCTGATGGTAAGCGGTGCTAATTATTAGGAAAAAATGATATTCATTGATTAGTTTCTTGGTAAATAATTAAGATTTTACACTTTCACATACCTACCGAGTTGATTTATCAAAATGTTTACCAAGAAAAAGACATATTGATTGACATGTTAAATGCAGGAACTTGTATATAGGGGACGGTCCTATCTCGCTTTTCGCCATACTAAATGAACGAGAGAAAACGGTCCACATGAGACCACTTCCAAGTGGTGCTTTGTCCCACTCGCACATGTTGCAAATGTTAATAAGATACTATTTTGGGAGTGTTTATAACAGTTTACTACTAAAAATAAATATCTTCTTATTTTATTTTAGTACTATATACAAATAAGGATTTTGTTATCTTTTTAGTAAATTGTAAATAATTGTGATTTTCATATTAATAACCCTTTAAATCAAAGATGTGTATAACAAAAAAAAACATTTCAATAACTTTTTAGGTCCTGGTCCTGGACAGGAACGGAATTGATTGGCAAAAAACAGTTTGCCAAAAATGACCATTTTCTCGCATCCTGTATGTTTTTTCCAAAATCTGTAAACGCCAATCTTCACTAATTTGAAATCGAAGGAAGGTCTCCTAAGACCATTTTCACCTAGCAACACGGGATCTGATAGCTGCCCTACCGACCCAAAATCTATTTCCACCCTGTATTTAAGGAGGTACATTACAGACTCATATTTAAACATAGTGCTGTATATAGGTCGTTCCCAATACATAACGTGACACGATTATTTTCGAGATTATTCGCAGGTAAGTATTTGTATTACGACTCTTCGTATTCCACAAGACCGTATAACAACGATTCGATACGCCGATGACTTAAAAAAATGTCTTAACCTTTAAGTTAAGTATATATCGACGATCCAGATCGTTCGCGTGACCGCTCCCAACCTAATATCCCACATACTTATGACTTATGGTCACCCTAATTAGAAAGAGATGCAACGGTACCGTAGTACTATCTCATGTGGATACACTTTTGCAGTCGCATTGCTCCATCCACGTGGTTAAATGTCATCTGGTACCTACAGCCAAGAAGATTTTATAACGATTTTATTTTAAGGCACTTTCGCGAGCAGAATCCAATACATTTTTTTTTCTAACATATATTTGTTGTTGTATGGCAGATAACTCTACCTACTACATAAATATTATAGGACATTCTTACACAAATTGACTAAGTCCCGCAGTAAGCTCAAGAAGGCTTGTGTTACGGGTACAAATACATAAATACATAGAAAACATCCATGACTCAGGAACAAATATCTGTGTTCATCACACAAATAAATGCCCTTACTGGGATTCGAACCCAGGACCATCGGCTGCTTAACGGGCAGGGTCACTACCAACTACGCCAACGTCGTACTATACTATTATAGTACATTGTGATACACGTGTCATAGCACACGTGTATCACATACACGTGGTCATTATACACGAGGCGGTATTGTGCGCGCGAGATGAAAGCGAGTGCGCAATAAGGAAGCCGATGTGTATAATGACCATGCACACACGTTAAAGTTTTACTTCTAATTATTTTATAGTTGCATTTTATCATAATAATAAAGCGAGAAAACGGTCACAAATGTTTTACGTAAACAAGTTACCCCGGCGCGCCATTGAAGTGTATGTTTTTCGAATCGCGTTGCGCGCGCAATGTTGAAACAAAGGCCCGCCGAACAGCCAAAAAAAATTAAATATGCCAGTAATAATTAACAATTAGATGATACTTTCAATCACACCCGTCCAGACCCCATCAACTCCGGAAAAATCTTAACAGCGCGAAGTAGACCACGGTACAGCGCCATATCTCGCGAAATTGGGTTACTAATTTATACAAACTAGGCGGGTTATGTATTTTGGGTTTTCGCAAGTAACTTTTGATCGCGACTTGAATCATTCTTTTTTTATTAGAAGGAAGAAACGTGCGGGATGATGAATTAAGTACTGAAGATAAAAAAAATGTGTGCATATGCGGTTAAATTACAAACCTAATTCAGAAATTACTTTGTACAATTTTTCAAATACCGTTCAACCAATCAAGTTCAATATAATTTTCCAATTAAGTTCTTATTAAGTTCAGCTTTTTTTCACATGTTTTGAAGTCATAGTTCAAAAGTAAGAGGGGGGGGGGGACACATTATTTTAAACTTCTGGTGCGATTATTTCCGAAAATATTATCTTTATCAAAAACTGTTTTTAAAAAAAACACACCTTATTTTTTAAAGACCTATCTAATGATATGTCACACTCTAGAGCTGAACCGAAAAAAAAACACCCCCACTTTACGTGTACGGGAGGTACCCAAAAAAAATATAACCACTTTTTATTTTACCATTTTGTTGGCGTGACCGATATAGGTACATATTCATACAAAGTTACAGCTTTCTAGTACTTACAGTCACTGAGATTATCCATGGACGTCACGGACGGACAGACAGACAGACTTGGCGAAACTATAAGGGTTCCTAGTTGACTACGGAACCCAGAAGTGACCAGTTTTGTGCTATGACTGCATTTAACTCCGACATTCATCTTCGACATACCTAAATAGAATCTTATAAGTTACGACACGCATTATCGTTAATATCGGTCATCCATTCGGAACGGTAGCAATCACTATAACAACAAACAATATTTGTGGAAGCACTTAAATTATAATGAAGAAAATTGTCTTTTACAAATGTGAGTTGTATTCGACGCTGGTAAAGGGTGAACCGGACACGGCTTCGGTCCTTCGGATTCCTCCTTTTCTCGAATTTCATCGTCACTGTAAATGTGTTACTTCTGTAGTATTTGTCCTCGTACTTGTATTTAATGCGGTCTTGTAACGAAGATAAGGTTCCTTACTACGGGGCCCAATATACCCGTAACCATACAGCAAGACAAGAATGATGATCAGACACATGATCGTAAAAATAAACATTCTGAAAATTGCAGCTCTGGGCACATTCATAAGCCTACGAGACATTTCAACCATTGCATCATTGTAGCGATCCATTTTGTCGCAGCATTACACTACTACTTGTTGCCTTGTGTTTCCGGATAAGTAGTTTTTAAGAAAAAAATGCTATTCATTGATTACTTTTTTGATTAATAATTTAGATTTTACACTTTCTCATACAGAGTTGATTTATCAATTTTTTGACGAAGAGAAAGACAATGACTGACATGTTAAATGTCATCTGGGACACCCAAGAAGATTTTATAACGATTTATACTAGGGCACTTTCGCGAGAAGAATCCAATACTTTTTTTCTAACATACAGCGTGGGTATTTGATACGGGCGAATATTTTAATGACGAACCTATTTACATGAATTTCTTTAGGAAATTAAGATGTTTTTTTTTCATACATAAAAATTCAGCACGCAATGTATTGCATCCACATAAATAAACGTAGCTATCTAAACGTCATACGAGTATCATGTCAGTGTCATTTGTCATTTATCATGTCAAACAAAGTTGGACGACATACATTGCAGCTCTGTCGCACCTTAGAAAAATCATTACACCTAATTAATTGCACTTTGACATAGGGGAAATAGTGTGTATGCCACACACTATTTCCCCTATGTCAAAGTGCAAAGCCCTTCGAGCAACACAGCCTTCCAACAAGTTGGAAGTTGGAAGCAACAAGAAGGAAACATGTGCGTAAAGATGATTTCCGACTCGTATTTTCCTTTGTGATTTTCGGCTTATACACTCGTCGGAAATCACCTACTTTCCGCACTTGGTGCATAAATAGCTATTTTTAACCGATTTCGAGAATGCGACTGAGGCGGTTATAGGTAGGTACTTAATATATATTACTATATAAACCTATATGCACAGCTATAAAAAAAATCGTTTTCTTGTTTATAAATTCATCATTCATTCATTCATAATCATTCAAAAATTCGTTGTTTTTGTTTTGACTATGTTTCCTAAAGTATTATACCATTTTGGATGGGTCTTGGTTAGTTGCGTCAAGTTTTGAAAATGATTGCCATAGTGGTGTCAATACTATTTTACACCATGGTGATTGAAAATGGACAGAGAGGTTGTAGGGACAAAGTGAATTTTGATTATTTTTCTAGTTAAAACTACATGTATTACTCATAGTATTTTTAAAGCTGTGTTAGATAGCAGGACTACTTAAGTTTCTAAAAAAAACAGACATATTTGAATATTTGTAGACATGGTCATTAAAAATACCATTAGGTATGTCGATTTTCGATGAATTTCATGTTTTCTCTATAATTTCTAAAATAATTGAGATATATTTTTTTTCTTATTTTTCTCGATTAATCATAAGCAGCTCTATCCTGTGGTGCCGGCTTATCGTTGAGTTTTGGGACACGTTGTTTAAAAATAATACCTTTTTAACAATAAATGAAACAAACTTCAGAAAATTAAAAATAAAATGTATTACCTAATTTTTATGTGCTGTAAGGTTCCGAAAGGATGAATAATCAAACAAATAGAGGTGACACTGACACCACATAGCGCTACCAAATGATACGTTTGAAATCGGTGCCATGCCAAAACGCTATTAATAGTAGATTACATACCAAGGCCGTTTTAGTGGGAAATGACTCGGATCCCATGTAATTGTCGGCCGAGGCGAAGCCGAGGTCGACTAACATGTGATCCGAGGCTTTCCCATTTAACGGCCGAGGTTTGTATACTATTTTTCAGCCCGACGGAACCGGCAGGCGGCAATTTAGTTTTGCGTAAAGTGGCGCTTACCGGCCGGTGGACTGAAAAGAGTAGGTATTTATTACGTATTTTTTTCATAATAATATGTTGTGTTGTTACTTGGCTCGATTTTTTTGATGCCTCTACCTACCACACTGGGACCTACCACAAAAAAAACATGTAGTAAATATCCTGTATATCTAAACAAGGTACCTAAATAAGTAAATAGGTGGGGGATAGAAAAATACATAGTATTTTAAACGTTTATTTTATTTCTATCTATACTATACAGTTATCACTATGGTAACTAGCTATTATATCACTAGGTACCTAGGTTTGACTATGGACTCGAGGTCCGATTGATCCGAAGCTCTATTCCAAACATTATATCGTAACCCACATAAATTCATATTCATTCGTAACAAAACATAAATTCATAAAAATATCAGATTTCAATTTTACATTGGTGTTTGGTATTAAAAAAATTATCACATTTTTTAAATTATCTGATTTCGATTTTAAAACGGGTTATACATTGAATTGCAGGTTACTGATATTTCAAAGAATGTTAGAACTCAAATCAAAAGATCATGTGGCAGTGATCGTTCCCTTTTTAGTTTCATTCAAAACATTACATCGATAAATAAACAAACTACATAATCTATTCGTAATTTTACTACTGACCGAACTAATCCATTAAATATCTACACTCAAAACATGATGATAGTTTTTACAGAGAGGTTTAAAAATTGGTAACTTTTACAAAATGGTAACTTATTAAGGATAATGGACCGATTAAGGATTACCTATAGTAGGATATTATAGTAGTTTATGTGACTGTATATAACGAGGCGTGTTTTAATGCCTAACTATTTCCAGTCACATCACACATATCATAAGCTCTTAATGATGCATTCAAACCGTATTTTTTTGTCCGCCATTACGACGTCGATGAATCGAATCAAAACGTTTCCGACGTTCAATTTTTGTGTTTTTTTTTTGTAAATTCAGAGACCAACTAGAGTTAGCAGAGGTCTAATAAAATTTCCTTGTTTTCCAGGGACGTTCGAAATTTGAATGTAATAATATTAGCGAAGTCTATAATAAGACTTTCACAGATAAGAAATTAGTTGTAACGAAGTGTATCATTATGGGGGTCTTAATATGCGGTTTTTGAACGCAGTATAAAGGCGCTAATGATATGTGGCTATGGAAAATGTTTTAATGTACCTCTATGTGCTACCAACTTGTTATGCAATGTTTTATTTGTACGTACGTACCTTTATCTAATGACGGGAATTAATTGGCATCTATTATTACGTGAACTATTATTTTATTTCTGACAACATCCACTGCTTGTACTTTTATCGTATACTGGTTTAACAAACGGTCCCAGCAACATTAATTGACGCGAATCCCGATAAAACAAATATGTAAAATAATGACACGGAATTATTTAATTATAAAATAAATACATAAATTTTATTTATTTATTCAGTCAATTTTGGATGGATTGCTTTTGGACAGAATTTTATAGACCGAGAGCCAGCCTCGGAAATGGTTAAAGGTTTGAAGAGTAACGAGCCCTCTCTAATTAGCACTCCAGCAATGAATAACTTCTAGAGACACTCTTATCAAGTAGTATTTGTACTTATAGCTAACTAATTGATTTTCTTTAATTGCTTTACAATACATATGGCACGCCCTAGGGCGATAATGAGCATTTTACGTGCCTGCGTTGAATATTAAAAGGGCGATATGCGTACTGTAAAACGTCGTAGGTACAATACAAGTGCGAAGAGGTAATTCGCAACTGGTGTCGATTTAAAACACTCCCTACGGTCGTGTTTCAATTTATCGCCAAATCGTTAACCATTTCCCGGTGTCTACGAGCCTTCCACACCGTCGGCGACAAGGCTCCCGAAAAAGTGTTGCTGACATTGCATCATGCGGTTGGTCATCAAGGTCGGTACGGTACCTAGGTTAGGATTGTCTTAGACCATCGGAAGCTGTGCTGCCGACCGTATAAAAGGCACTTCAAACTACGTTTAAATATAAATATAAATAAATATTATTATGAGACAATCTTACAGAAATCGACCTAGTCCCACAGTACCTAGGCTCAGTAAGGCTTGTGTTGTGGGTACTAGGCGACGATATATATAATGGAAAAATACATAGAAAACATCCATAACTCAGGAACAAATATTAGTGATAAACACACAAATAAATGCCCTGACCGGGATTCGAACCCGGGACCTTCTGCTTCGTAGACAAAGTCACTACGAGCAAGGCTAGGAGGCCGTTTCCACCAGAGATGTGCGAGGAAATGTCGCGAGGGATGTTTTTTAAAGGAATCAATATGACTACATTGCGCAGAGTAACGACGGCTAAATATGTAGTGATTGGATTAGTCTTAACAAACACATTTCATACAACGCATCTAGCATATATCTGGTGGAATAGCAGCCTGAAGTGTCTTTTACACGGTCGTCAACATAGCTCCCGACTGTCTAAGGCCAGCCTAACCTAAGTCGGTGGTTTATCCAATTTGATTGCCAACCGTCTGATACACGATCTGAGGAGAGGTATATTACGGGAGTCACGTCTTTCGCACACTGATTACCACTCACACAGACTTCATATCTTAATCTGATCGCACTTCGCAAATGAAGAACGTCTCGAACGAGCAAGGCGAGTCGTTCCACTTAAGTCCCTTATCGTCCCTGTTCCAGAGTTCCAGACAGTTCTCCTCCTCGCCGTTCTCGTAGCGGAAGTTGTTGGGTTCTCCCGCGTTCCAGTTGACGAACGTGAGGGGTCGGCCGTTGGCCATCCAGAAGAAGTTACCTTCTTCGGCTAAGTCTGTGCCGGACGTCCAGAAGTGCTCGCGGCCGTAACCTGGAATGTTTGGAAGTTGAGTTAGTAGAGCAATATAATAATGCTGAAGGATAGTGCGTGATTTGGAGCTTTACGGCATTTTCAAAAAAAGTCTACCATTTCCTTTTTTTTTTAAAACAAAGGAAGTTTTGGGTTTTTTGATAACAACAATCACGAGTACATACTATGGATTTAAAAAAAGAAAATGAGTGTCCCTGTTTTTTCAGTTTCGAAACGCATTCTTTCATACATTTTGTATGGGCCGTTACGAAACTGACAATTGTTTTGTATGGAAAATCGAGGACCCGTTTTCTTTAAAATAGTGCACTTTTTTCTGAAAAACGTGATTGCAGTTTGGTACCTAAATTTAGTCGCTGCCATACAACTGGGGCCTTACCACAATATTTTTAATAAAAACGATTCAAATGCAGAGCCATTTAGTTTAGAAACCTAAACTGGTCGTCTCAAATTGCTATCAAAACGTCAACTATTCAGAGCGGAATCACAGTCGCTTACAAGTGAATGATAGACCGATATTGTCACTGATCCGTAATTGAATCGCTGTCATCCGAAAAGCATGGCGCTACAGGAATCGTATAAAATCTCGTTTTAGCCTTTTGACGTATGATCGTTCGAAAACCAGAACCGTTGATGCAAAATAAACAACGGTTTTTTGTTTAAATCGAGCTCCCGATATTTCGGCGATGTTGCAACCGCCACGTTCATGAGAAACCTGAAGTCTGCAGGAAGTCTGCTGCTGATTAAACACAAAACGGTGGTAAGAACTCGAGTTCAGTAGTCAGAATTTCGAAAAACTGCGATAATAAAAAAAGTGCAATATAAACAAATCGGTTACCTGAGTCCTTGACGTATTTCTCGAGCTGGTCATTCTCCTGCTGCGACGCGATGGAGGCGAGGTGCATGCCGTGGAACCGGCAGTATTGCTGCGCCTTGAACCAGTTCGCCTAAAACAGAGAAACGTACACATTATCACAATTTGACATTAAATTGCAACGGTTAACACTCACGTATTTTTATCACAATAGGCGTGACATGTTTCGTCTGCGTCGGGCAGACCAATTGCACGCCTATTGTGATAAAAATACGTGAGTGTTAACCGTTGCAATTTAATTATCACAATGTAAATATGACGCTTGTGGGAGTGCGATATTGCCGGGACAGGGGCCGTAGCAAAAAACAATAGAGTCCGTCTATGCTAAGTATCATAGATTTTGATAGCACAGACAGAAAGTGTAAAATAAACGTCATAATTCCATAAAAGTTTGGCATTTAAAATAACACTCTCACAAGTTTGACAGTCTCAGCCTAGTCGGTAGTGAGCGGGCATTTATTTGTGTCTCTATCACGAATATTTTCTGAGTTATGGATGTTTTTTTTATGTTTTTACGTATTTATATATATCTATCTATTTTATATATCGTCGTCTAGTACCCACAACACAAGCCTTATTGAGCTTACCGTGGGACTAGGTTGATTTGTGTAAAATTGTTTCATAATATTTATTTATTTAATTCAGCAGACTGTCAAACAGTTTACCGATAATGGTAGCGAAATAGGTCTGTAGTTACATTTATCACAATGCGAGCTACCGTATTGTCACTCATCAGGCGGCGCCACATATGCGTGGGTCTTGTGTCTATATGAGAGAATTGTCAAAGTGACCTTTGTTCGCGTTCCACTATCGCCCCTAGCGGAAAATCGACTCGCGGTAATCCTCATTGGAACCACCACAGTCGTCATCATGTCGACGGGGAGAAAAGTATGTTGCATACAAAAAGTGTATACAATCGTCAGTATCTACTCCACTCAAGTGTGGGCCGGCATGATGCAGGTGCTCAACGCTGAGAACATCGTGACCAGGAGAGTTACCTCGTGCGATAGAACTTAAGGCTCTTGTAACGTCCTTTGTAATCTCTTTTAATTGTTGGTAAATATCAAATGATCTTTCGTACTTAAGTCCCGAAGAACTCATTGGTACGAGCCGGGTTTTGAACCCACGACCTTCGGATTAAAAGTCGCACGCTCTTAAGCAACCAATGCTTTTCTCGCCGGGTAATTCGGGAAGTGCGATTCCATATTTTCAACCATCCGCACCAATATATTTAACACAGACATCGGCCGTCGGCACTTTCTCCCCGACCGGTCCGAAACGGGTCCGCATTACGCAACCATTAAAAATGCACTTAATTCGCGCTCGCGGATGCAATGTCAAGTTTGGTTTTTGGATTCCACTGTTACATGAGTCGCGGATGCTGTTTTACATTTCTCTACAGATAAAAACAGGTGGTGACTGGTGAGATAAAATAGAGCCCTTCATATTTTTTGAGTTGGTGTTAGATATGTCGAGGTTTTGACTGCTGAATGAATTACCTATGTATGGTTTCAAACATAAAACGGTTATTCTACTTAACCTATCGCCACTGCACACATAACCGAAAACCCCTCGCGAAACATAGCGGAGATATTTTTGTATGGTAATTGACAGCATCACTCCGGGTTGCCGACTAACCCTGGATAGTGAAAGTGGGCCTAAGTGACTGAAGGACAAGACTCATATTCGAGTTGGTATTAGAGACATTTGTTAAGTTATTTTACAAGTGAAAACAAATATTGGCACTGCCCAAAACAGCCGAATCAATTTGAATTTTTATAACGATTATTAATCTAAATCTTACACATGGTTTTAATGCTATCTGAAATGAAAAGAAAGGATGTGAATGATAAGATGGTGGGTGATAGAGACGTAAGTATGAAAAAGGAATTTGATGCGCCGACCCCGAGTAAATGGAACAAGTGAATGATGAATTTTATTGATTCCTAACTTTTTGTTTATACAAATAAAATTATTATATTTAATATGTTTTGATTTGTTATTAATGTTATTATAGTAGTAACACTACTAGTTGTACAGTTGGCCTAGTGGTTATGGCGGTAGCCGCGTAAGCTGAAGACCCGAGTTAGATCCTCGGATTGACCTTCGTCGGTGTTGGTCTTTTTCTTTAGTATGTGACATCTATTTTAATTTATAATTTATTGATTCCTGGCTGAAATACATATACTTACTCCTTTTATACTCATGTATAAAAGGGGTATATGTAGGTATTTATGTTATACATATAGTAACACAAAATACAACCGGCGTATATGGCCAGTCTAAAATTTATAAGCTTATAATAAATAAGTCCGTACCTACTCGTATTATACTGTCAATACAGAACACGAATATCTGATGTCCAAAATGATCTATATACAACTTCAAAAGTAAAAAAAAACGTTTGTAAAAATTAAAAAACATGGCCAACTCAACCATTTCTGTTGACAGTAGATCCCCTCAAGTATCTATAGATTGCTCGTCCGCAAACATGATCCTAATACGCCGATAAAATAAATCTTCCATTCACAAATCGCGAATGAGCGTCATTTCGCTCAATGCAACTGAGGCTTAATGTCAAGCAAGGGGCGGTAGTGATGTACCGGATTCCGTAAAAATACATTTCCCAAGTGTTCGGGATTTTCGGGACCCCTTTTCCTTTGTTCACCGAAATAGTTCTGGAGACATTGCTATCAATTAATACTTACACCTATTTTAGAGTCATATAGCAGGCATGGAAATAAAAAATATATATTTAGAATGCATATAAAACAAAATTTCGATTTTGTTTATACATACACTTATCACGTCGACGTCGAATTCAACATGTTCAAAGAATAAGAACACTCGGAGATTAAATGTGAGCGCTAAGAAGTCTTGCGAGAGGTCATGGGATGGTAGTGATGGTACCATGGTAACTCGCACCTCTAACCAAAAAGTGTTTTAAAGAACCTAAAATAACTTTACATACAAGTCTAGAGTGCGGTCTCGCTAACGTTGCACTGATTTGACACACTTGACAGTTGACAGTGGCATTGTATGAAAATGCAATACTTCACGTAAAACTTGGCAGGAAGGCTTATCGTGATCTATACGACTGATTTTTTGCACCTGATTTGTGCTTAGGTCTGAACTATTGAGTTACACCGACTGAACCGCTTACAGTCTTCCCGGATTTTCTCAGGCAAAATGCACGAAAAACTGGGGGAAGTTAAAGAAATTTCCCAATTCCTTTAATTCCTGTGTCCGCGTCCCCATCACTTCAGGCATAATCCCCAACCCGTTGCGTCTCGTCTGAAAGACTAATTCACTGCTCAGTCTAAAACCCCGGATTATACTGAACCTACCGGCGGTACTCGGTGCATAATTTGGGTTTATTCGACTCTTTCTTTAGCCAAATACGGGATTAAAATAAATACTTATCGTTTTTGTTTATATACTATTTTCGGTTTATGTTTATTCTCGTGGAGTATCTTTAATTTGCATGTCACACCTTTAGTTGCATTAGGCGACACCTTCACATCGACTACCATGCGGAATCTATATACATATGAGTATGACTTACGAGATAGGTAGCTTCAAGTAACTCGGCGAGGGGAGTCAGCATACATAACGTTTCCCCTCTGCCGAAGTACTAGCCTGTTGTGACTAATCTGTTTACAAAAATAAATCGAAATGTGCAAGATTTGTTAGTGTCGAGGTAGTTGTATCATTTTCTATGTGTCTTCATTACAGGTTTTTATATGTAATGTAATGTGTGAGGATTGAGTCTGTGTGCACGTTGCCCCCCGCAAAAACTGACAGAAATTTTAAAGTAAATACTAAAGTGCTCGTATTCTGGAGCCTTACTATGTCGCCAGTTGTTGTTGGCAAATGCTGAGCCAAACGCAGAATTTAAAACCATTGACGCAGAATTCGCTATATACCTAACGACTGCGTAGACCACTGTCTCGCTACTCGCTAGCACCAGCATATAATTGACCGTTGGTCAAAGAGGATTATCGCGAGTCGATTTTCCACAGGGGGAACATTTCAAACGTCATGTAATGGTAATGGACAGGGATTTGCATGTCCCTTTCCTAATTAAACCTGCGGCCGAAGATATCAGTACCAGCGGTGTGCAATGCAAATCGCAATTGAGTCGCAGACGCTAGAGATCACAGCCGTGTTTAACTCATGGACCCCTAGTAAGGGCTCGGGATTATTTCACAGCCTCCCGTAATTAATGATCAAAAGGCCTTCTGCGGTGAATTTAATTAATGTAAGTCTTGCAGGAGCAATCAGGTTTTCTTCAATTAGATGGACATTTTGAATTACTCAGAAAAAGTTTCTACGTGATTAATTTATAAGAGAAACTGCGTTATTGATAAATATTGTGAACACGTAAGGCCAAAAATATTGTGAACACTTAAGGTCAAATTGAATTCTGGGACACTTTGATCTCAATGACAATCTCAATGACAATCGAACGTCAAGAGGAATTTCTTTGTTTTGTCATTGTACGGTGTGCATAAGATATGCATCGTATCGGACAATAAGTAAATTTATAAAACAGTTGCGTTATTTTGAGTTTGACAGACCAGAACGAACAGCCTGAATTTTGAAATTTTGAACATACATTCAGCTTTAAACAGAAACTGCCGCGAATGTAGGAAAACGCAGGTTCGGTCACTGCCCTGGGCTCTTACCATGACGTCTTAACGCGATTCAGTTAAGGACCTAAACTGAGTTGCTGCCATACAACTGGGGCCTTACCATGCCGTCTTAACGCGATTCAGTTGACGACCTAAACTGAGTCGCTTCCATACAACTGAGCCTAAACTGAACCTAAACAGAATCGCGTTAAGACGTCATGGTAAGGCCCCTGAGCACAGTTAAGAACCTAAACTGAACCGCGTTAAGACGTCAAGCTAAGAGCCCCGAGCATTGGATGCCTTCTTCTTCTTAAGTATATGACATATATTTGAATTTAGGTAATTTCTCTTAGTCGCAGACCGATTAAAATAATCTCACATGGTCACGAAAAAGTACAACGGAATGATCCGAAACATGTCGAGCTACTTTCGACTTAGATAGCTTCAACGACTTAGCCTCTGAATAGCAAACTCTCTGCCCCGATAATAATTACCGAAAGCCATCGAAACTTGTCACGCCATTGTTATAATAAAAATACGTGAGTTTTTACCGTTGTTTTTAATATCAGTTTCAACTACTTTTATGCAGACAAAGCCGAGAGCAAAAGGCTAGTCGGTCATAAAGGGTTACACGTGTTACGTACGAGTAACACCGTAATAATGATACCTACTCAACCTTGTACAACTTGACGCTATGATTGATTCAAGACGTTAATGTACAATAAATTGAGATGAACCTGCTATATGACTATTAGACATAAACAATAAACCAGATCTTGTTTCTACAAGGGAAAGTGGACCATAGGCAGATAAATGAATGTAAGCCTTATTTGTATGGAGGCACGGTCTGTTCGTTTCGTTTTAATATTTGAGAAACAGGAGTTAGCGAATTTGTCTGTTATTACTTATTACACTGTATTAGATGGTAAGTATTATTAGGAAGTAATTATTCGAATAAAATATATTGGCATTCAACTGGAGGACTGATGCTTGGTGCGTAAGTAAATACCTATTGCGTATTGTTTCTGCTCTCTCTACAAAAAATCGGCAGTGTGTCAGCCAAGTATTTAGTGCATAATAATAATGACGATTTTGCTGTCAACATTCGATTTTTTTTCAAATATACACAGGAGAATATATTAATATCGTAATAATAAAATTACCAGCGTAAATAACGAATTGTGGGCGATTTAGCGGAAATCGGCAAGGTAGGTAGGTAGTTTATTTCACACTGGCTCGGTAAATAATAACCTATTTCCCGATCGATTATTGTCCCGATATGGTAAATAACTTGGGCAAAAATGCTTTCGTAAGTCCGTCTGTCTATCCAGCTGTCCGGCTGTTCTCCTGTGCAGGTTTTGTATTTACGTAAACAATTTTGCCGTAATGTTTTTTCTTACCTAAATATAAAAACAGTGCAAATTGACACAAACCACTTAAGCGTCATAGGCGCTCGTCGCGAGGCGTTTTAGTATCTCAAAATCAAAATTCAAATTCAAATTTAAATTAATTTATTAAACAAAAAAGTTACATGGTACGAGGTTATCCGACAGAGACCAAACTAGGCTGAGCCTGTATCTTGGCCTCTGCGAGTGCGTTTAAGAAAATAATATATTATTATATGTTAGGGCGTTTATCTGAGTCACTAGTTAAAGCGATAAAGCTTGCTTGTCATAATCCCACCAAAAACTAAAAGCGGTTGGCATTTAAAATGGAAATTAGATTGTTTCGTTTGCATTCTTCCATTGTATTGCTAGAGATCATTTATTATACTGTTAGGTAATATAAACCCAGACAAAGTTTGGGATTAAGTGATTGTTTTCATGTAATTATTATGTAAGTAGGTACTAAGTGTTTGTTAGAATTTGCCTGCATCCGCTTTTAAGCGTCGACGATCCACATCGTGAAACTTAGAACTGTTATGACCATAGATAAAAGAAAAAGGAATAGATAGCTAACGGAGGTGTGTCGCGCGTCGCAGCGATGAGGCCAGATGGCCATATTACTGTTCGACGCGAGCCAGTTGCATCTTAGCCGCAATCGTAAAATATGCTCCGATATTTTCATAAAATGCCGAGCTGCTACGTTGTTACGAGCAAAAATATGAATGAAAACAAAAACTTCAAGGACTAAGGAGTCACGTAACACATGTATTGTATTCATTTCATTAGTTTTTACTTGATAAAATCATGCATTTTTACAGTATATCCAGGACCGTATGATTTTACTCTGCCGGACTAATTGGTAGAACTGATCTGTAACAAATTGTACAGGCGTTTTACATTGACGGCTTAGAATAGCAAACAAGTTGTGTCGCGATGCAATTTGTTAAGCAGCCGCGCAATGTATCGAACTGCTAGCGATATCCACAACCACATGATTATTACTTGTTACGGCCGCTTGTGCCTTGCCGGGAACTAGAGAAGCGGTGCACCCGTGCCGATGTGTGTCGATAAATGATTGGCTTGATTTTATTCAATTAAGAAATTACATTTTCGGTTTCCGGTAGGTTTGTGTAATACACAAATTTATTTTTTATCTGTATCTATTTATTATTGTAGTGTTTGTTATCCATTTAAAGAAAATCAAGGGTAACATCGAGTATGTTAAAACCCAAACTTTTTAAAGTTTTATGTCCAAAATTTTTGTTTTTATGGGTATATTTGATGAGACGTCTTTATTTATGGTTTATCTTTGAATATTTGTATTTATCTGATTCCAGGTAACAATCTAACTAATGTCATTAAAACAAATTGAAAAATGTTTTTAAAGTACATAGTAGGCGTAAAAATACAAACGACTTATGTTTTATCTATTCAATTTTAAGGTTTTTTGTCCGACGAATGTCAGACTAAAATGTTTCTGGGAGAAAATTTACCATTGACATTAACTGTATGGACAAGTGTAATAAAATAACGTTTTTATTTTAATTTGTATTGAATTCGACTCCTAGGCGAGACAAGCGAAAATCAAAAATACTTTGAAAGCAGTTTTTTATGTTCCCCTTGAGTACAACGAGCTAACTTAAGGTTTTAAGGCACTTTCCCTCCAGGGTCTATTATAATTTCCGACCTTTATACAGATGAGTCCTGCTACTGTTAAGTGTGTACTTAACAGTAAATAGCAGGGCTCATTCTGTACACATGTCGGAAATTAAAATACTTACGGGTCTTCTCTGTTTCACCTCACACCTGCTCAGAACGCTTGGATAATTTGATGCTTGGATATTCTTCAACGTGTTATTAACGTTAGCTGGAGGATGGCTCATTATGCAATGATCTTGAATCATAAATAGTTGTTTGCATTCAATGAAACTAGATCTATAAAGTATTAGGGTCTGTCTATCCTGAGTTTCCTAGATTTTGATAGCACGAACTATGAAAGTGTTAAGTAAATGTCATTATTTCATAGAATTTTGACTTTAAAATAACACTCTAAAGTTTGAAAGTTCATTTACTTGGAAGATATAACGTGGTTTGAGGTAATTGATTAATCAAAAATGGCCCATACCTACTACACACCACGTTTGGAACCTGCAATACAATATCATATTGTGGTTACTTTATCAAAGTGCCTTGCGCCCCTGCGAAAGGCAATGCGTATGCGACTGTGCGCGTACCGTTCTAGGATGCTGCCTCTGTTTCAGGCTCTTGAACCCACCATTAGCCATACGTCCATACCACGTTGAACACACCGGTTCTCGTCCGATCACCGAAGTAATACATACGCACGGGTTAAACGTCAATATACTTAATATGGTCATGATTATAACTATTGTTACACATCGTTTTCTGCAATATTTTTAACCACGACTGATTTGGTTGTCCTGGGATTTTACTGTATTTATTAATATTCAGAGCGCATCAAATATCAATGGATAACAGTTTATCGACTTATACTCCTCTCTAGCGCCGCGTCACACGATCGCTTACCGCGCGCTTTAGCCAATCACAACGCGTCTCTGGCCTGAGTGTAGCCACGCCCCGGAGACATGAGAACTCGTTAAAATTTAGCTTCGTTAGACCCACTTGGTTATGACAGTTTTTCAGAGACACGCAGCGTTAAACATTGAACTGATATGAATCTATTTTTTTCTGTTTGAAGAGTCAAACGCAGAGGCGTTACTCTTTTTAAAACTCTTTTTTTCGTCGGCGCTTTAAAACGTATGCAGGATACAGGCAATTCCAAACTATATTTATACTTTTATGCAGGATACAGGCAAATTCCAAACTATATTTATACTTTAAGTCCTTATCTTATTTAAAATACTGATAAGGTTGGTATCTAGTCTCTATTAGGTGAGTTAAAACTCTAGTGGATATGCTTTTTTAGTGATATAGTCTGACAATCATAGTATTTTTTTATATGCATCCCTATTTTTCAGAGTAAAAATAAAAAAAAAGTCCGCTGACAGACTGTGGTTCTGAGACTAAATAATTATTTCGGCATTTAAATAGTTCAGCCTCCTCATTCATTACTTGATGATCATTACTTGATCAGCCTCCTCATCTTCCTCCTCATCAACACTTAACATTCCTCTATAACAAGTGCGGCAGTCGTAGTAAAGTTTTATATAATTGTAATGACTATGAAAATTTCTTCACTAAATGACTCATTTTTATTTTGTTAAAAGGTTAACACAGTTCACTCGATATACAGCCACGGGTCACCGTTCAGTTCAGTGACAAAATTATATTTAAGTACAAAACCAGAGTTTTTTAATGAAATACTTCTTGTGTAGAGTCCGACTATGCTAAGTTTTCTAGGTATTAATAGCGCAGACTGTAAAAGTGTTACGTAAACGTAATAATTCCACGGAAGTTTGAAGTTTAAAATAATACTTTAAAGTTCGACAGATCATTTGCTTGGAGGAGATATCGTGGTTTGACTCTAAAAACTCTCGTACAATATTCCTCTCAAGAGTATTTATTCAGTTCACTCAGCCCATCTCACCTTAATATTTACCGCTCATCGGCTGTTTTAAAATCAGCAATATGGGGAGTGCTCCAGTTTCGCTATCAAGTTAAATTGCATTGCCGGTTACAGCGAGAAGTCCAGGGCAATTGGGACTCTAAACGGATCAGTTAAGGTGGAAATTTGATTGAATTGGAACGTTGCCTGCACAGTGGTTCCGAATCGTGAAAATTTAACATTTTAAATAGAAAACTCATGCGAGTCTCACATATATTAAAATAATTCTTTAGGGTCACGCGCATCAATTAAATTGAAAACAGCTTGACATGTTTTGGATCAATTCGCGACCTTTATTCATGAGGATTCATGAGATTGATGCGCTCACGATGCCGAGCTCATTGAGCGGCGTCGTAAGTGCGCGAGAGACCGTCGTACCCATCCTCACTACTAGGTATTCTCACTATAGGTTCATTAATTGTCATTTCTAGGAATCTGTGAGTCCCTAATGTTACAGATAATCGATATAGCAGCTTGTTGCTGTAAGTAAAAAATGAATGGATAGCATATATTTTATGTTGTTATATTTTTAGTCAAAAAATGTTAGCATTTTCATCCTATATTCTTTATAGAGTAAATTCGATATTTTCAATTACAGCAACATGTAAAATTTAGTTTAATCCTATTTGCAATGCAATGCAATTTTTACAGCCAAAAAAGAAATGCCCCCTTTTCTTTAAGAAATAGGGACCAGTAGGTATGCGGCTCAGTGGTCAGTTTTGAATTTCCAGTACATTTTCCGTGGCCACGTTAGTTCCGGAACATTGGCGCTGCGACTAATTCCCTGGAAACTGACAAGTTGCCTGGAAATTCATGAGCCTGATTTTTGCCTTTTACCGCCTTCATTGACTTTGAATGTTTTATTTTAAGGTTATGACGTTTTTTGCATAAAATATGGTACAATAAGGTGTTCTATTCTATTTTAGCACATTAACATATTTTGCCGGTTAAGCATGCAAAAATTAACTTAAAATTAGTAACCAGGTAACACTATTAAGTATAATATAATATCACATTATTTACTATAAACATTTTTTTTTTACATATTAGTCGTATTACTTTATAATTAATAATCAAACGAACTTACCTGTGAAGTTTGATTGGAATTATACGAGTATCCAAATCGAAGATTACATATATTTACTAGCAGCAGTACACGGTTATGTGCTGTCCTTGTCACACATTTAGAGTTATAATATTAAAAAAAAAAAACTGTTCTCGCTCTCGCCCGCCGGGTAGGTTACGGCAGCGCTCCCTGCGGCGTGGTTTATCATTATTTTAGAGCACATAGATATTTTTGTGTTAGGACCAGAGACTATTTTATTTTAATTTTTAGGGTCTGGGAGGGTGGGAGTATGTAATCTTCGATTTGGATACTCGTATAATTCCAATCAAACTTCACAGGTAAGTTCGTTTGATTATTAATTATACTTCGTATCCAAATCGAAGATTACATATATTTACTAGCAGATGTTTAGAGAATTGTAATACTACAAATAAGTAGGAAAAATAAAATAAAATATCGAAGTCAAATCCGTACGCTCCTATGGGTTCCTGATAATTAGCTTCATACATGAGTGCCTAATAAAATAAAACGGTACTATTATGTAAATATTATATGAATATTTTTATTAGATTGGACTTATGCATGACATGCCGTGCGTGTCCAAGTGAGGAACGACATTAATAAAGAATGAAATTACTTTCAATAACCTTTTAGGTGAAGCAAAACACTGAAGTGTGTATTATCGTCGATATAATTTTAACATTACTTGAATATTATACTACTACTAAATTATACTTCGTTCATTTAATTGAACTCTACTGACGAATCCCTGCATAGTGATTGTATACTTTAGATATGCCTGTATTTCATATCGAAGTAAAAAAGGAAGACAAAAACAAGTTGTATAATTAGTAAAACAAGCTATCAGTAGTTTTTTCATTGCAAGATTAGTACTAAAGAAATCTTGTTATAAAATATACATACAGATTTATATTGAGACCAAACAATAATTCAAGTGGTTGGCAATTGTTAATACGGTAAGTTTTTCCTTTTTGAGTAGAACGTTGTAATAAAAAACTTAAGTGGCAGGTGCCTTCGATTCTACTGTAGGATGACGGAATATTGACCAGTACGCTACAGCAGCAAGAGAATTACTATTTTTGTAAATAATTGTTATAATAAAGAACTGACACGTGGAGTATTTTTATATCTTGATAATCAGAATGCTACTATTGAAAAGAAGTCTCATCATGGTAAAAACAACCTGATGGAGTAAAATTTTATTACATTCTACACAATTCCTGTAGAATATGTAACACGAGACGCCGTTAATGCGGAGCAAAGTTGTACGATCCTCAACGCGATTTTATTAATGTGAAGAAACTCAACGCTGTTAATGCGGAACAATGTTGTACAATCATCAACAAAATTGATGTAGAGTAACTCAACGCTGTTGAAGCGAAGCAAAGATCTACAATCCTCGACACAATTAATGTGGAGAAACTCAACGCTGTTAAAGCGGAACAAAGTTCTACAATCCTCGACACAATTAATGTGGAGTACCTCAACGCTGTTAAAGCGGAGCAAAGTTCTACAACCCTCGACACAATTAATGTGGAGTACCTCAACGCTGTTAAAGCGGAGCAAAGTTCTACAATCCTCGACACAATGAATGTGGAGAAACTCAACGCTGTTAAAGCGGAGCAAAGTTCTACAATCCTCGACACAATGAATGTGGAGTACCTCAACGCTGTTAAAGCGGAGCAAAGTTCTAGAATCCTCGACACAATTAATGTGGAGTACCTCAACGCTGTTAAAGCGGAGCAAAGTTCTAGAATACTCGACACAATTAATGTGGAGTACCTCAACGCTGTTAAAGCGGAGCAAAGTTCTAGAATCCTCGACACAATTAATGTGGAGTACCTCAACGCTGTTAAAGCGGAGCAAAGTTCTAGAATCCTCGACACAATTAATGTGGAGTACCTCAACGCTGTTAAAGCGGAGCAAAGTTCTAGAATACTCGACACAATTAATGTGGAGTACCTCAACGCTGTTAAAGCGGAGCAAAGTTCTAGAATCCTCGACACAATTAATGTGGAGTACCTCAACGCTGTTAAAGCGGAGCAAAGTTCTAGAATCCTCGACACAATTAATGTGGAGTACCTCAACGCTGTTAAAGCGGAGCAAAGTTCTAGAATACTCGACACAATTAATGTGGAGTACCTCAACGCTGTTAAAGCGGAGCAAAGTTCTAGAATCCTCGACACAATTAATGTGGAGAAACTCAACGCTGTTAAAGCGGAGCAAACTTCTAGAATCCTCGACACAATTAATGTGGAGTACCTCAACGCTGTTAAAGCGGAGCAAAGTTCTAGAATACTCGACACAATTAATGTGGAGTACCTCAACGCTGTTAAAGCGGAGCAAAGTTCTAGAATCCTCGACACAATTAATGTGGAGAAACTCAACGCTGTTAAAGCGGAGCAAAGTTCTAGAATCCTCGACACAATTAATGTGGAGTACCTCAACGCTGTTAAAGCGGAGCAAAGTTCTAGAATCCTCGACACAATTAATGTGGAGTACCTCAACGCTGTTAAAGCGGAGCAAAGTTCTACAACCCTCGACACAATTAATGTGGAGTACCTCAACGCTGCTAAAGCGGACGATCCTTGACATCATTAATGTGTTAAAGCTCAACGCTGTTAAAGCAAGCTTATTTGACACAGTTTTGGTGGCATAATTGTTGAAACGGAGCAAAATTATACAAATTTACACGCGATTTATGTCACATAACTCGGCGCTGTTAAAGCGGAGCAGCGTAGGGTATTTAATAAGATTAAGCCTATTTCATCGATATAGCTTACGAAAAGATATATATTTTCGTTTCGTATATATATATATATATATATATATATTATGAAGTTTCTCTAGGAAACTATAAATCAAAATTTAAGTCGTTTGTATTACTTCAGCATATATTGGTTCATCCTTTCAATAAACAGGAATATTAGTTTCGTGATAATTCAATTGGGTTAAAACCATTTACTCTCCAATGAGGTTTTTGTTAGCAAACTCACTCAGCTTCGTAAAATTATTCCTTTTTAGTTACCACCTTCCTAAACGGTGAGGCTTTAATAGTAGGTACGTACGACAATATTAATATCCGACTTAATTTTCATTAAGTCGTGTTGAGTCCTATTATCGTAAAGGTATCATCTACATTTTATATGTAGGTATCATAAAAATGTGATCCACAACATTCACTACCTACATATACAAATTACAATACATCTATTATAATATGTATAAGTAAAAATCATATGATTTATATAATTTCATGCATTGCATTGCATTGTAATTCGTTTTTACTAAACGCAACAATTCGCAAGACTGCGCCGTCAGATATTGGTTCAAATTCCGGATCCAAACTATCCTTGTTTCGTGATGGCGATACGTAAAGTTGATAAAGAAAATCAGTAAGTATAGGTATTATTGTTATACAAAAAACCACAAAAAACTTTAACTATTTTGTGTCTTTAACCAGTTTTCTCGTTATTCGCTCCGAGCATGCAGGAAAGCGATTGAACACCTTTTAGGTGTGAGATTTGTTAACGAACCACCAATCATAATATTAAACTGTAATGTCCGCATATTATGTAGGTATTGTATTTTGTCAATTTTTACATAAACCAAAATATCATATTTTTGACCTGGTTATATCGTTGTATATTGAACGGTTTACGTTATCTAAAATATGAGGAAAATAATAATAATAATAAAAATAACCTCTTTCGAGTCTTTGAACAAAACAAAAAAGTTATTCTTTACCTTAAATAACTTACCTATACTCAAAGAATACACCTCTGAACATAAATTATCCTTCTTTAATCGTATAGACACTAGGTCGCAAATTAAACCCCTGCAGCGGCTACAGCAAGCATTCGCGCTATTTAGCGGAGCAAGGTAATACGGCACTGCCGCTGCGGTTACACTTCCCTTTAGTTTAGAGCCTTAACTGACTCAAAATCGCAATGTCATAGTATTTTGACTTCATTAAAACATGATCAAAATTATATATTCCGACTCATTAAAGTAGTATTTCCTTGATAGAACCTGAAATAGGCTTACTCGTAAATAGGAACGTACTTTATACGAAACCTATCTTATTTTTATTTTATAATTTTTCTCTGCAACAACATTATGATGATAATTATTGATTGTAGTAATTGTTACTTATTTCAGCGAGCTCATGATTCTTTATAAGCGAGTATATTTTTATGACAGTTCATATAAATGAAGTAGGTAGACGACGTACAAGAAGCGCCATAAGTATGTGTACTTCTTAGTTGACTAATCGGGGCTGTCTTTCACGAATAATACAAGACAAACATGAAGAATTGAAGAGGTCATACCTCCCTTTTAGGGATAAAATGGGGAACCTCTAAAATACCTATATTGCCCCGAAGGCTCGATGATAGTCGGAACGGCAACATCCGGATCATAAGCTAGCTTTTATTAATAAAACTATAGATAAATGAGGGAACCTCTATTTTACTTTAAATTACTTTTGGATGCCATTTTGTTAACCGAATTTACTACAATTTGTGAAATTCATGTCGACTTTCATAATTTTTTAGCATTGCATACTTCAATACTTATTACTATAATTATCTCAGAACTCTGGAAAGGTAGATGAGATCATTGCGTAGATGAGATTACATTTGTTTTCGTTAAATATTAGGGTTAGAAGTAAGTGTCTTACCCTCGAATATGGCGTGTGGCGCAATTTTTAATATACGGTCTGGTACACAAACCCGAAGTATAACGCGTAAATACTATAACGCGTAAATACATAACGAACCTTAAAGTTCTCTTAATTACGTTTAAATTTGTATGTTAATCTACGAGCCCGTGCCTTTAACATGTACCTTACTTATATTACTTAGAAAAAAGAAGGTAGATGTAAAAGCATTATTTCGAACAAAGTACAGATTCCTTGATCTATTCTTTAAGTTATTGTATGATTAATACACCACACTAACATCTACCACACATATATTGGAAGCAAAATCAAACATTTGGACAAAATCACTTTCCGAAAGAAGATTCGTTAATCGGCAACTAGGCCGCGGTTTTATTCTGTAATTTGAATTCATCGTTCTGAAGATGTGTAAAATCACTCACCCTAATCCTTCAATCTGAAATAGATATACACTAAAACACTATTTTTGCGAGAAAATACGTGTGACTCGGACAGACACAAAAACATGTAATGATAAACCACGCCGCAGGGAGCGCTGCCGTAACCTACCCGGCGGGCGAGAGCGAGAACAGTTTTTTTTTTTTAATATTATAACTCTAAATGTGTGACAAGGACAGCACATAACCGTGTACTGCTGCTAGTAAATATATGTAATCTTCGATTTGGATACGAAGTATAATATTATATTACACGACGAGTAGGTCATCTACGGTGTAAAACATCTGACTTACAAGCCATCGATGAAGGTGTGATTTAAATGCAATGAGAGACAAGGTTTTTATATTTTCCGGAAGGGCATTAAATATTCTCATACACAATGCTGACAAAAGGAGAGCCGATCACCTGTCTGGAGGCATGCGGTTATTGTACCACATTATTTAATGTTTAGTTACGCCTCCGGTTTCGAATCCTGCCAGACCATTCATTTGTAGATATTTGTCCCTGATTGGTGCATATTTACTATGTAGACTAGTAAGAGAATTATACTTTTTTCGCAAAACATACAAATGGTGGAAATAATGGTGCAAATCAATACCTATTTCAATCAGGGATAAAAAGTATTTTGGATAAGTTTTCTATGCGTTTATAATGGAAACAGTTAAAAAAGACTTAGTATAAAGTAGAAAAGAAAAGAATTTCATTTTGGTAGATAAATATGTGTTTTTTTTGTTTGTATTTTCTCTTATGTGCGGATAAACCGAACCACAAGATGAGCCTTATTTAGCTTATTGTTGGGCTCGGTCGATTTATTTTAAAATGACCCTAATTTTATATATATTTAAAGTACTTACGTCCAATCTCGCATCTCAACAATTTTTAATTTAATAACGAAAGCACATGCAAAGTTCAGAGGGCCTATCGCGAACACAAACCAAAATGGCTTATGTTCGTGCTGCATCTCTTTCGCTCATATTTTTAAATGCGATGGAGAATAAAATACAAATTTTTATTCGTTTGTTTTTCGCGGTAGTAGATCAGAGTTTTAAAATGCAGGTATCAATTTGCTACCAGCGCCGATTGGATTAACCGTCCATCACGCCAGCAAATTTTATTAAATCCAGTAGAAATTCGATGCCAACGCGCCGGATTTCAAGCGAAAAATCTGATGTTAACAGTTTTTTAAACATAGGTAAGTTGCTAACTGTAAAAAACTCGTCTGTACCTACATCACAAATATATCATCAATAATATTTGTGATGTAGGTACCGTTGAATTTATAAACATTTCTTCATCTTAATTCTTTGTAATAGGCAAAAAGTGTAGGTACTTACACTGTGTTATTATTATTACCTCGACTGTACTCACTGTTTTCGACGGACCAAGAAACGTACCTAAACTATTTTTACGGCTATTTTATTTTATATTGAAGTCTTCGTACAACAAGCTTTTGAAAAACTTAGGCAGCTACAAAGTTCAAACATTTTATTTGCGCTTCAAACAGAAAAGAATACTGACCAACAAAAACAGCACTTTTCATTTCAACGGGCATCGTTTAGCGCACGCAACAAACTACTTACTAGTATTACGAAAGTTATCTTGAACAGATGCACGTCATTCCACAACACGAAAAGGTCGTGTAAATATTTAAATTCATTCACACTTACGACTATTTGTTATTGAACACTGTTGGGAAAAAGTAGGTAGTAAACATCCGGACAATACGAAAGCCAAATGAATCACGTACAAGTATCAAAACCCTTAAATGTTCATTGGTAGACCTTATGCCATCGTAATAGGGGTTATAAATGGTCAAGGCAGTGTTGGCGATGGTAGTACTGCTAGAGGTCAGGCTATCACCATAGCTTTCACGTTCTAACAAGTTGGTAAGTGCGAAAGTGACGCAAAGCGTGATAGCCGATAAAATGGGAACCATTCTAACCCTTCTGAACAGAATGGCGTTGCACCCAGCCGATCACGATTGATGATTTTTGTTTTCATTACGCTGTATTAGTATGTAAGTCAGCATGAATATAAATTACCTTTTTAAAATCTGAGTGACTTATTTCCATACGAATATGGTATTTAGACGAACATTGGTATTTTTTTTTTTTTTTTTTAAATACTTTATTGCAAATAAGGTAGAAACCATGCAGCAGTACATATACACATTATGCAGTAGTAGGTACATTTTGACTTAAACAACATAATGAATATGACTTTTCATAATTAATATCTGATGGAACATTCGGTACTTTATGCATGAGTCCGAGTATACATGAGACGTGCCTTGATTTAAGCATTTGACACGGATGCCTAAGTAATTCTTTATGTACTTAATAATCATACACGCAAGTTAACTATGTTGTTCTATACCAAGATTACCTATCTCCTTCTTCTTCGTCGTTACACTCTTGGCAGAGTGGTCGTGGCTGTCATGTCTTCTGTGGCAAGCTTAACCACCCGGCGCCATTCCTCTCTCACTGCCGCGCGCCTGGTGTTCTCGTTCAGAGGGCACTTTGTGGCCGATTTGATTTGGTCAACCAAATACCTTAGCCAAGTAGATTACCTATCTAAATAGGTGAAAATACCAAAATTCTTTAGCTATTAAAAGAACCCTTCTGTTCACAATATTAAGAGGGCGAAGAGTGTCCAATGGGATTCCGCCCTCTAAGGGGGTTTGTGTTTTCCTCATAAACCTTTCCATTTATCTAATAATTGATAATACTGTAGTATTCTTCTATTAAACATATACCTACTCGTACTACAGCTTGCTGAAACGGACAACTTAAACACAGATGTTGCAAGTAAAATAATAGCTTGTATAAACGCAGTAGGTACCTACTGCCAATATACATTCATCAAATTAAAATAACAAATTCAGTGTGCGAAACTACTAGACCGCGTGGCGTGTAGAATTACTGCACTTGAAATAGTAACAAGTTCATAACTGGAAGGTATAATGGAGTATAGGAAACTGAATAAATTAACCGAGATTGAACTTAAACTAGCCTAGTCGAAGTTTTAATTTATTTCTTGTTAGGTATTATCCTGTAAAGGCGTTTGATAGTAGAATTCCTCGATAATAGACTAACAAATTTAAAATGTCTTAGTACTTACCTACTAGTTATTTATTATTCCTATACTAGTACAATTAAGTGTCGTCAGTTATAAACCTCTATAGGACTAATGTTTTACTATTGTTCTTGTGGTTCCAATACGAATTGCTTTTTAACTGTATTGTTTTAACAAGTGTTGATTTTAATGTTATATCTTTTGGCGATATGCATGAGGATATTTTCATTTGACAAGCGTATACATATTGTTAGTTTTCAAATTTATGTTAATATAGGTATTTTCTTTTCGATTTGTAATAGGCGTACTTTTAGAATTAATTAAACGTGCGAAGCTCCGATGGTGGGCGTTTTCGCGAGAAGAGATCGTTTTTTTTAAAGTAGGGATTTTTTCTCCGACTCAAACTCCTTCGATCTAGGAGAAAAAAGTTGCGAAAAAAAAGTCCCAAAATTTTCAGACATTTTACGTCTCTCCATATTGTTACCGTCGTACAAAGTGTTTAAAAATGGTAACGGATTAGAACATTTTATTATACATTTTTAGGCGCTTTATTTCTCCTAGTAGGATAGAAAGAGTTCATGATTCTGAGTAGGAAAAACATTAAGTGGACCTATTTTGGATAAAAAGTTGATTTGATCTCTTGCAAAAAATGCCCCGATAGCACTGCAATTACCTACTTGCCATTGGTGAAGTACTAATTCATTGGTGATTAGGGCAACAACGGCTACGTAACTCTAGGCTAGGCAACGCATAAGCCACGATGATTTATTGTTTTCATTCTAGACATCAACAAACCTTATAATTATGTGTGCCTGTGCCAATTGCTCACGCTCCGAACCGTATCGTAGTTATATCTTACTATCACTCTACCTTATTAGTGTGACAATGACAGTTGCGTTTCGTTTGTGACTGAGCGTTAGCGACTGGCATCTTGGCTATGCACGCTGAGTCATTCAGCCAAACAGCATTCATAACCTATATGACCTTCATGATTTAAATAAATTTAATTCTATATTTTTACGTTAAGTATTTATAGACATCGTTGGAAATGTCATACCTGAACGGTCTACAAGGTGACTAATAGGTTAAATACTAAATGTTATCAAATGGTAAAAACTAATAGCAGAAATTCCAAGATACCACAAAAAAAGGAGGTAGAATAATTTCCTAAAAATGGATTGTGTCATCAAATAGTGAAAACTATTAAGACAACCAAGTATTTAAAAGGAATACCTGAGGACAAATTCCTACACTTTACAAGTCGACAAAATAATTTCTCAAGAATTGATTGTGTTACCGTAATAGCCCACATCACCAAACCACGAGTTTAAATTGACTGTGGTGTTTGCGGTCGTCAACTATAATGGAAACTACATTCTCGAGCCAATCGCGTTACAAGCAGTCAATCGCAGACGTGGACCATTAATTATAATTTTTACCCCAAGGAGAGCTACCCCTTGAAAAGAATAACGTGTTTTTCGAGCGCTTGTAGTCGCGAACTGGGATTGTAGAGCCACTTAGATAAATACATAGAATACGAGTACTCTTATTGCACACCTCAAAATACAAGGAAAACAATTTACAAAAATAAGAACCAATCGATTTAAGATTGATGCAAAACAATAGGCGGTCTTATCGATAAAAAGCCATAATTTCCAAAAAAACCTTTGGGAAGCGAAAACAATGAAAACTAATCTTTTAAAAGTATAGCTGAAATGAACTAAACGCACACACAACTATATTTTTAACTTCGCCGTATTACACCAATCAGTATGGTAAATAAAAACTCTATTGTTATCTATTGATAACATTCTGTATAAGATTCTCGCGCGTTACTGTGCAAAAGTCGAATCTCGCGCGTATTTAAATCATGACCGGAGTCTTAACCGTGGACACTACTTCTACTACACTACACACACGTGTTGTCACATGTCAGACAATAGGGGTTAAATGTTAAGTACCATTTCTCAATGCACAGGCAGAAAACCATAAAATTTGACGGTTTCACCAAGTGATATTGTGTTGTGTAAGTCGCCAATACGGGGACATTTGGAATGACGTAATCGAAACACATCTTAAACTCCCTTAACCTCTTGGTAAAATTATCAATTTTTCGGTACTTAGTAGCTAATGTTAACGGCCTCCTAGCCTAGTCAGTAGTGACCCTGCCTACGAAGCAGGAGGTCCCGGGTTCGAATCCTGGTCAGGGCATTTATTTGTGTGTTTATCACGAATATTTGTTCCTGAGTTATGGATGTTTTCTATGTATTTAAGTATTTATATGTATCTATCTATTATATATATCGTCGTCTAGTACCCACATCACAAGCCTTATTGAGCTTACCGTGGGACTAGGTCGATTTGTGTAAAATTGTCCCACAATATTTATTTATTATTTATTTATTTATAATGATTTTGCACCGACTTCAAATTGTAGAAAGTTCTCAATTGGTTGGTCGGGATCGGGTTTTGTACCTAAATGGTAAAAAAGGAACCCTCATGGTGTGACTCAGTCTGTATATCTGTCTCGTTCGTTCTCTCATGGTTCTCTCTATCGTTAAATATCTCAAGAACTACTACGCTACCGATTTGAAATATGGAATAGCTATTAAAAAAGTTAGCCCAGATACATTGAGAGAGAGAGATTGAAAGAGGGGAAAAAATGAAAAGTTTAGTTATTGGGTCATGTCGTGGAATATCATTTGAAAGAACTTAATTTTCACATTCTAAAATTTTACATGGGCTCGCGGCAGTCGCGCTGAGTCGTGCTAGGCAGGCTATAGTGATAAAATTCAGATGTTTTATCGTACCTAATAGTAACTCATGCATCTGCTCTCAGGGTGCACCACACCTGTGATCTTTCCTACCAATTACACTAGGAAGCACTGTTTAACCGTACCTATTTAGATTTATTGTAATTGTCTTGGGCTGCAATACCTCGATTAAAGAATGTGGTAAATCTCTCTTATGACAATTTCAGTGAAAACTTACGATGTCTCTTGCAAAGCCAAATGTATTTTAAATGCAAAAACGTAATAAGAAATCTCTTCTGTCCACTTCAAGTCCTTGTCATCAAAATGCAGTTACATCGGCGCGTGCGCATCTTTCGTCGTTGCGACATGCAACCGCAAAACTAAAACCGCAAAACTGACATTCGAATTTCAAAATATCTGTGCATATTTTTACTAAATGCATTGAAATACGGCGCAAAATCGTATAGATATTTACGAATGTGCAAGCTTTAATGAGACATACGTTTTTATTGACAAAGCTCTACCTATGATCGATTGATGACGCTTTCTCCGCACACCCATGGCGCTTGCGCATTGTTCGATTATATTTAAATTAATACTCCACTTTCTATCACTTGCAACAGGTGTCGCTACTAAACAAATTGCAGTGTCATTGTCTTGGCGTTTAGACTCGCCTACTAATTACTGAACTTGTTCCGAGACAATTATGTGCGGGCGCGTTTTATGTAACACGCCTTTGTTAGAACTTGCATGCTACCTACTTTGAATGTATTTTCACTATCCTCAATGACTCATTGGATTTATTCTACTGACATACTACATAAATTATTATTAATTACAGCAATAACATGATTGGGGTTTAACCCAAAGGGTTAAGGGGATTAACACGAGTCAAGTCAATTCGCTGCTAGGAGCGCTAGTGGAATGTGGGTCTGGCGAGAACATTTTAAACGTCACTTTGACTATTCTTTGATATCGACACAAGACGCACGCACGAGAGGCGCCGCCTGGTGAGTGACAATACGGTAGCCATGCGTACTTACTTCTGTGCGTATTGAGGCTGCAGGGAGAGGAGAGGGGAGGTTGGAGGTATGATTTTTTTTTAAATGCTTTATGTACCTTGAAGAATATTCCTAGATAATATCTCTTCTCCCCCGTCTTCAGGAGCGGCATGGTCCACCGCGTGACTCCCAGCTCGTCGTCGTTGCAACTCGAGCATTCTGTGAACAACGGAAAATATATTTAGCAAAGCTTTGCAAAAAGGAATATCGAATTTTGCGCTATTTGATGCAAAAGGTGTTTTGTGTGACAAGAAGAGAGTGAAAAGAGAATAAGAGAAAAAGGCGTGGTATTTAGTTTTAACGAAAAATGAAGGGTAAGTGTAAGTATTATAATAGGGATTCGTAATACTAATAAACTTGTACTAAATTAGTACTACTAATATGCTTGACATCTAATAATAATGCACGGCAAAAATCCTGGTTAAGCTAACGCAGAACTCGGCACTAAAATAAAAACACATCATTAAGAATTTACGGTCTCCAACTCTGGCCAAACCTTTTAAAAAGTAGTCTTAAATTCACTTTGCCATTGCATTTTTCACAAGATAATAAAACGAAAACCTTACACTAACGAGGAGCCAAATGGTACCAAAATAAAAATAAACATTTCAAAAGTAAGTTCAGCCATCTTAAAAGGCATCTTGCTTTTACCGCTTGACCCGGCCAGCGAAAATTTCTACGGAAAATTTTATAAGAAACGACTGCAAAGTTAAAAAGACCGGTATGTCTTGACGACAGATATGCGACGCAATATTCATTCAGGACAAGTTAAACGTTTTTGTTTACGGGCTTCAAACATATAAAATGGCGTTTTAAAGAAACTTATATGTTAGTGTCGATAAGATCGCTTTGGGCATCCAATAAAATACAACAGAACTGGCTACTTATGTTAACATTTCTTGGTGTGTACTTATTTTCCCTTCTTCAATGACATTGTTTTTAAATTAATAATAAAAGTGGCATTTTTACTGCTATTTAAGGACTTGATGGTTACTTTTAGCGCGTAAGATGTGATTGTGAGTAACTTTTGAAGGAATATAATGATACCATTGTAAATTTATACCTATTTAATTACTCATATCATAAAAAGATCAAATCCTAGACAGAGGCGCATTTTCTATATGCAACGTGTTTTTGAGCAATTGCTTTAAATTCAAGGGTGCATTCTTTAGCTTAAATTAATTTCTCAAAGACATCGGTATTCTAATTAGCTCCATTAAGAAAATATCTCATATGGGATTTGCATGTGTGTAAACGGAGTATGAGTATTCGACATGACATTGATGTCATAGTTGTCACTTACTTAGTAAAGTAAATTCTTATGCCCGTTTTACATTAGCGGTTGATGCAACAAGTAATTATTTTGTATGAAAAATTAAAAAAATAAAAATTAACAAATTTAATAAAACGAACTATGTCATTCTGTTTCCTTAATTATACCAAGCTACATGACTAAGTTAAAGCAAATACTCAAGAACAACCCGTATATTATAACACATTAAAATTAACGCTAATGAAATATGTAGTTGTGGATAGTTTAGGTTCTGTTCATTTCTTGAAATTAATTAAACAGTAATATATTTTCGAAGTGTGTGGTTTTAATATGTAAAACCAAACACGAAACGTGTTGTTATACTTAGTAGCTTCATTATTTCTTGTACATTGTAACAAATAAGTAATAATTGTTTAAGTCGCGTATTTTTGTCCTATTAGAAAAGTTGTATGTTTACGCATACCTATATTTCTACTAAACGGCACAAAAAATACCTCCAAATTTATTTAAAAACCTATAACCATGTATCTAACCATGTACCTACAGATTATATAATATAATAGTTCTTGAGAACAGATATTTATCTTTAAGAAAAGGCAAATACCGTTTCGAAAACTACGCAAAAAATAATTGACTCCCCCCCAATATTCCCCGCAGAAATGATAGGGTTGTCTACGACTAGAAATATTATACAATACTGGCGCTGCTGGCGTGGGTTGTTTTTTTTTTTTTCATAGTCTTCGAAGACAAGACAAATGACAATCGATTAGAATTTGAGTGGAGAGTTCCATAGGCATGAGGGCCTACGATAACTTTCCTAAACTCAAGAACAAAATGTAATTATTAGGTCGTATAGTATATCCAAATGGCTCAAATCGTAATGCCCCGCTGCTTACGTTGCGCAACAGTTCCAATTCACGCAGATGACTACCTCCAACTAAACCATATGACAGCTCATTTGGAGAAATCAGAAGATTGTCTAAGTGGGCAGTGCAATTGTGTTATCAAAACAATGTCTTGCTGCTTGTTTTCTGTTTCTGACACGAAGGCGTTGTGTAATGAATGATGAATCTAGTCGGATCATAATGGCTGACAATAATGTAATAGTTGTCAAAAAATCTACAAACGGAATTATGGTTATTATTGGCAACAATAATATCGGTCACAAGATTCACAGAAACTTAGTTCCATAATATTAAGCTTAGCCTGTTCAAAAGTTGAGCAAAAAGGACAGATACCTCCTACTAAATATTTTAAGTTTTACTCGTAGTTACCTTGTTATAATAAGAACTTGGTGACACTGAGAGGACTTTGTCATAATTATGTGCTAGAATTAATGAGAATATCTATAAGAGGAATATAATGCAATCCGCGTACGCAAATTCAAGCAACATAAATTAGCTGAACCACAACATAAGGTGAAGTTTACGAAGCTATTATCTATATGCGTATTGTTATCTGCTACCTACATATATCGTTTGATTGACGACGTTTATAAAAAGAAAATTAAAAAAATTATTTATTTCTTAGTAAATATAGAGGTGTTTACAAGTTAGGGGATAGTGCTACCCGGTAAGCAAAAATGCCTGTGTTGGGCAACACCGCTCTTCCTTAAATAACAGATTGTTTCACGTAAATTTTAAGTATAATATATCTAAATCTAAAGTAAATCTAAATCGAAAATAACAATGTTAAACGCAATTAAAAAAAAACATAGGTAAGTTATAGCAGGTGTATATAGAACCAAGTAAGTATCAGAGTTATAAGATAATATGTAGTAATCAGTACAGGTTTTGTCATTTTATTTTTCACTGCAAGATAAATACACGTAAAATGTACGTACTCGTAAGTATGTTAAAAGAAACACTTATCAGTACATTGATTCCGGCATACTATGTGAAATATTTACACCTTTCCAACAGAATAATTTTTCCACTTGTCATTGAGTTTTAAAACGCACTGGTCCCACCAATTGCGAGTAAGCGATGAGTTATCGGCGTTTTTATCGCCCAAGAAAAGAACAAAAAATATTCGCCTCCGTGTAAATAAACGAAAGAGATAGTTATTTATTAATAGTTCATCGCTATTGTTCACACTGCCGGTGAGTATTTTTCACAGCGTTCACTCGCCCGCGAGGAAAAATCGCTACTGGCTGATCTCCGCCTAAATAAGAATAAGAATAATTTATTCGTGACGATCACACACAACACATAATAAAAGAACAAAAACAAGAAAACAGAATTGTTGTGTGCATCACGAAATGGACCCAACTCAGCATAATGCTAGTTTTGAAGCCAGCGCTGGTCTTCCGTAAATACTCAGTATCCCACACTGGTAACTGACCTACGTAGTCCTTATTCCATCGTCATAAGATTAAGCGACAGTCAGTAAAGGGGCATTTTTAAAAAGTTGTTGTGTGTTGTGTCCCCCCAATTTGTTTTTTTCCTAACTGTTTGTGTGATTTTACTCAAAATCGCGTGCTCTTTCGGTACTGGTAGGAAGAAACAAGTAACCCAAGATTTTTTGCCAGAACCATATTTTCAAAGATTTTGTATGGCGGTGACGAAATGAGTTTAGGACGCTTTTTTGGTTTCTTTTCTACTATGATAGAAAGAGCTCGCGATTCTAAGTAGAAATCTCATAAAAAGTTCAAAAAAAAATTGGAGGCATAATTTTAAATAAAAACGCCCTGTTATTTTTTGTACCACAGCCAACAATGTTTACTGACATTTGCAGTCCTTATTGCATTGCTTTTAGGTTCACCGATGATAAGAGTGTTTCTGTTTTTACTTCTGTATAATTGAGTATAGTGGCTGGTGATTGCGTGACCTTTGGAGTAGATCCACTTTCATACATAAGCGATGACATTTCCGTGTTATGCAGTTGAAACTTTTTAATGTGGTTCAATGTTTTTCACGGATCTGGTTAATTACCATTGGCAATACTGATCGGAAATGTTAAGCTCTCAGAAGATTAAATGGGTATACTTTTAATAAACAGAAAAATAAATGTTTAGAAGGTCCTTATTTTTTAAGCGAAAAACATAATTCAGTCTATAAGCGTCCTCATTGTGGGTTTACTATACCATTTGTGTCGCTTAATTTTAAACTCTGGTAAATCCATTCGACCCTCTCAGCAAATATCTACCTTATTACTTTTTTAAAATACCAAAATTGAGTTTGAAGTTAAGTGACTGATTTGTAATCTCAAATATTTGATGTTCGGAAATCGCAAGCATAGAACGGTCCTTTGGGTGTTAGGTGAATGTACTAGTGCTCGACACTCTAATGCCCAATAGACACCCTGCTTGTCACCTCTATAGCTAGCGACTTAACATCCAAGATGTCAACTATAAAGGCAGTGACAGAGCGAAATGCACTCGCAGTCCGGGCGAATATGATTGCTCACAGGTTTGCGCGCTGTACCAGGGCGGTGAAAGTGACACTAAGCAGAGCTTACTCACTATATTTTGTGGTTTGTGGCTTTCATATACGAAAAGGGCATAAATATGAAGCCCTCCGCGTCCAGTATAACAACGCATTCCGAGCGATGATGGGGCTGTCGCGCTTCTGTAGTGCATCAGGGATGTTCGCAGAAGCCAGGGTTGATTGCTTCTATGCCACTATTCGCAAGAGGGCAGGGATGCGGCCCTCTTGCGAATAGTGGCATGTGCGCCGGACAGTGCGCCGGACACGCGCCAGCCCCAACATCACCATGAAGGTGATAGAGGACAGGCTGGACTCCCCCTAGTTGCTGCGCTGCAGTCGGCGTAAGATAAATAGTTTATAGATTTATAGGTATATTTCTAGAATTTAAGTACTAATACATGTTTTAGAACTAAGCTTTACTATTTTATCAAGATATGAGTGTAACTTACACGAAATAAATTATTTATTATTATTATTATCCCATGCAGAGTGGTGTCGAGCATTCGTATGTACGTGTAGGTACTTATATTATTTTAACTATGTCGGGTGCAGAGTTGGAGTTAAAAATCACATTTAAACACCAATTTTAATATTGTGTAAATACCTATAACTCGATACAAGTAAACTTTTCCTTAAGTTTTGTAGCACGTCTTAGCCAAAATTTACCCATAAATTTCAATTTGATATTATTTTGACATAAGTCGCAGCGTAATTTCATCGTTCATAATCATATCGCTTCAAAAATCAACATAAATAAAAACATGGCCCGGTACCCTTAAACTCGGCACAGGTCCACTGCATCATTATTTTTCCAGGTCAGAGGCGTATTAAAGCGCCAACAAACTGACAACTACAACTTTATGATTATAGTAATAAGGGCTACGGACTAAAAGACTCAGGGCTCCGCTGGAGCGTAGCTAGTAAATCAAACAGGAGGTATGCGATAACAAGCTAGCAGACTGTCTGACCTGTTCCTGCTTGTAAAAAGCGGGCGAGTCGATTTTCCGGTAGACCAATAGGACAGCGAGCGATCGGGATGTTCTTAACATTTGAGAACACCCCGCTTCCCATTTCGTACGGACAGCTCTAAGATATTAGCCGGCCATTATACGTTCGGACAATCCGTTGGATCTGCATAAAATATGTCCGCCGGGCATCCGGGCTGACAAGGTAAAGTCAACTCTATCCTGCTGCGCTAATACCACGAATATTCATTCGATCGTTGATCAATTTTCAATGTTCGTGTAGATCTCTGGTTGGTCACTGGTTTACTGTTTCGTTTTCCCGGGCGCTCGACTTGCGTGCGCTCGCTTCAACATGCAATAAAAAAACAGTTTAAAGTAGTTGAAGCAGATTAATAACCATAATTCCATATCTTAAGTATTTGTAAACTATTTCATTACATCACAAGCACTGACTTACGATATTATATATTTTGCAGAAACTAACATGCCTAGGAAAATCTGAATGTCATAAGGTCATAACTGTCTGATCTGTTGATGTCTTGGCTCTGGCAAAATGCTGCTCGCGATTTAAATTCAGGGAAATAAGTGACAAGTTTAAACAAATACCACCACTCTGGTCACGCAGGGTTAGCCGCCAACCCGGAAATAGGCGTTTTTTTTATGTTTCAGTATTTTCGGGACTATTTTATACAGATTAACCTAGCCCCAAAGTAAGCAAACCTTGTACTATGTGTACAGAGAACCTGAAATTTGCTTGACAACCAGTTTTTACGAAAGCGACTGCGATCCGACCTTCCAACCCAGAGGAAAAACTCGGCTTTGTCGGGCCGGTTTTCTCACTATTTTATTTCACAGTACCTACCCTGTTTTAAAAATATTATTATTTAATTTCAAAAATTTTTTGAGTCAACAAATTCTAAAGATAAATTTATTCAATAGAGCTGGCAGCTTCCTCGCTCAACGCATCAGTCTAGCAAGCCAGCGAGGAAATTTAATGTTGTCAGCGTCCTCGGTACCATGCCGCAGGGCCCTGTTTTAGATTTATTTTAGTTTTTATTTAGTTTTTTTTTAGTTTTTATTTATTTTCCTTTTAGTTGTAATTTAGTTATACTTCTAGATTTAAATTTGTGTAATAATATGTTTTAGTTTAGTTTATTACTTATAAATGATTTATGTAAATTCTTTACAAGACCTTCCGATGAGTTTTTAGTCTTACCTCCGAATAGTTCGAATATGTTTAATATAATACATAACTAATTAAATTTAGTTCCTAAAGTCGAAAAAAAAACATAATAATTTTAGTTATCAATATCATATTCGCAGTGAAACTTGTTCAGTTCATTTGCTTTTAATCACTGGTTGTATTACAGATGTAACGTATTTCGTGGTTTGTTGTTAATTATATTAATTCATTTTTAATTACTTTTGCATAATTACAATCAATTGGATGTCGTCATGCCGGCTAGCTAGCAGGAAACTCGCCTCGATAGACTGTAACATATATATTTTTTAATGTTGTAACAGGTAGGTACTAATTGGTGTACTTACTAAAAATAAAAACCAGAAGTTGATGTGTACCTCTCACTTATACGATTAATTTCCACAAAGTGAAATTATGAGGGATGAAATGCAAAATCAGCACGCCCACCACGAACATCGAAAATTTAAATTAACGGGAATACATCTTTGTCACTCTAATAAGCAAGTGTGACAGAGATGGAGATACAAATCCGCAATTTTTCGATTATCGTGGTATAAGCCCAGTTCCGAGAGAGTGGGTATGAAAAATATGTACTTTATTAATTCAATTTTAATATTTTTTTACTCTAGACTGTGCTTTTCTTTAGATAGTCACTTACTTCCTCAACAATCTCATTAACGAAAGTCTAACAAGACCAAGACAATTTGCGTTGTGTACAGTGCTCCAGCGGCAACTTTCGGCCGCCATCATCAGACCTTATTATTTAAGGTAAAGGTAAAAAGGTACGGCTGTTGTCTATTGACCACAGGATCTTCCATACAGTTACCATCTGAACATTCGTTGATCTTATTGCAACGAGATAAGGTTTACTATTGGTTAATTGTGTACGTTTTTATTTTTGTAAAACACCACCTGCAAACCACAATCAATTCACATTCACACCTCCATTATGCGACCTATTCACATTCATAAAATAAGATACTTGCCAATATCATGCCAATCTAAGCGCGTTCCGCGCACACTCTAATGTTATGGCAGGGGTGCATTGGTTGGTAAGGTATCGCTATAATATTTTTTAAACCTGAATACGCCTCGTATCAAATTACAATAATATCAACTGTCACCTACAGCCTTAGCTCGCTCAATCACCCGCGGTGAAGAAACTAGGGATTATAGTAAAGGTTAAACCAATGTAACACATCATTCACTGGTTGCCAAACGATGTGACCATTGTGAGTTAGCCTTTATGTGGCGTGTGGTGTAATAATGCAGTGTGCAGGTACCTTTAAAGTCTAAGGTCGTAATGGACATAGGTACCTACATAGATAAGATAATGAAAAGGTGTCATACCATTTCTGACAACAGGCAACAACTGTCAGTTACGTAATGGTTAGGGATATTTTAAAGGCTTAATTTTAAATGATTGAAATGAATTAGGGCCATTTGCACCACCCAGGATTTGACAAGTGCAAAAATGTGATACTACTACTACTACTAAGATCTTATTAGACCGGAATAAGATGCTATGGGACATATTTTCAGCCGACGCCAAAATTCCAAAAAGGAATCTCAATTCGTGTGATTTTTTATGAAGTAAAATGTCTGCGTCCATATTTTTACACTTGACTGTTGTCAAGACGTTAGAGTGCTTATTGGGCATTTTTGCGAGAAGAGATAGAAAACTTTTTTTCTAAAACAGGTAAGTACTTAAATTTAATTAATTTATTAATTTAAACTTTAATGCTCAAGACAGAAAACTGTACATATGGTGATATGGCGGATTTAATGCCAAATGGCATTCTCTATCAGTCAACCATAGGGCTAAACAGAGACATTTAAGTTGGTGCATAAAATAATTATTTAAAGAGAAGAATCAACTGTCACAATGAATTCTAGTAACAAGGCTATAGCTACACATACAATTACATATATTACTTATACCAGGTGTTTCCTGTAACAGGAGCAATTAATTTAATCGTAGGCAGTACTCCCCAAACTGAACAACTGACTGACTTTAAAAAATAACGGTTTATTTGATTTTTATTACACTTTAAAGTTTTTTAGAAGACGCAATATACTGCGAATTTTGTTAATTTTGAACTATGACAAGAGACGTCAATTAGGCTGATGTTAACGTACATTGAAAATACTATTTAGTTTGTATGAAAAAGTGAAAACCTACAGAATACATAATTTTTAAAAGTCGTTGAACAAAAGTTGTTAGGTTTGAGAAGTACTACCTACGCTTAAATTTATTGCTCCTGTTACAGGAAACACCCGGTATAATAAGAGAATAAACTAAATACATACTATTCATATATCTAAAGGACGGAGGAAATTACGTATATTCCTCAGTTAGGAGATGGTGGCGGAGCAGTCGTTTGAAGACGGATTTGCACACACATTTGAACAAGAAACACATTTGTTTTAATGTGTTTCTTTCTCAGAATCACGAGCTCTTTCGATCCTACTTGGAGAAAAAAAGAGTCCCATTTTTTTCCATTCATTACCATTTTTCAAACACTTTGTACAGCGGTTACAAAATGGAGAGCGCGTAAAACGTTTGAAATTTTTTCTTCTCTTGGTTTTGCTCCTAGACTAGATTGAAAGATCTCGTTATTCTGAGTAGGAGAAACATCTTACCTACCATAAAAAAAAATTATGGATCTCTTCTTGCGAAAATGCCCCGTTCAGATATTAGTGAGCACCTCGGCAACTTCCATATAAATGGCGACAGTACTTACAACCAAACGTTGAAATGACTATTACAATGAATTATGTCATTTATGTCATACAACGATGACGCGCCGGTATTTTGGCAACACGAAAGTGGCATGCACAATCCATGGGATTCTCCGTTGCGTCGTAATACCTTACGTACCCATCGAAACTTGCATAACATGAGATTACTCACTGTATTGCAGTTTTTTACGATTTATAAATGTTTCCACAGAATATAGTATACAATCAATTGTTTTCCATGTGATCATTGGCTATCCCAAATTATAAATAAACATTTTTTCTTCAAATTACAATGACGGCATACAATTAGCAACATTTAACCATGTTGTGTTTTACCTAAAAAGCTTTTCTAAATTAGTTTTAAATACATTGCTTATACAGTTCTTAAGTAACCAGCACTGTAAGAAATCAAAGACGGAATCTGGTCTACAAATTAGGCGGTCATTAAAATCAAAACACACAAACAAGAAATTGGCGATGTCGATGCGAGATGACGAACATATTGAGGCAAATGTTCGTCATATGGCGTCATTAGGGTCATTAGCATATTATAATTATATTGGGTAGGTATTTTTTTGCTAAAACTAAAAGGTCAGGTTTTTGACGATCGGTCACTGCTGGCCTGGCTGGTGGAAAGTTGGAAACTGATCTGCATGAGCCAAACTACCAAGATCGGGTAAAAGCTCTTGTGTCTGAGGCCAATAATAAATTCCAAGTAAGGTGATAAGCCGGAAAAAAACGCTAGGAAGAAAAAGAAGGTGGTTACAATTTTAACGACGTATAATAATTTATGGAATATTCTGATTTAAAAACTCGTAAGTTAACTTTCAGTGTCAGCCGCGTCCTCGTCATTTCCTTGTAACTTTCGATGTAATAGTTTTTTTATCGGTATTAAATAATGAGCACGCATAGATTAATTTAAATTTACTGCACACATCGACGTGATACGTAATTGATACGGACACTTGAAAACCTGACTGACATCACAGTTAGAAGCATAACAGAATATAGGTAATCTTTATAACCTGCGAAAGATTATCGACATAGACGTCTTCTTCTTCCTAGCGGTTTCCCGGCTTATCTCACGGCTTAAGGAGCCTGGGGTCCGCTTTGGTACCTAATTCCGAGATTTGGCGTAGGCGCTAGTTCTACTAAAGCTTCTGCCATCTGACCTTCCAATAATATTTCGTACATAAGTGCCGAAAATCTCATTGGTACAAGCCAGCAGGATTTGTACCCGTGAGTTTCGTATTGAAAGTAGCACGCCTTCCCGCAGTGTCACCAACGCTTCCACAAAGACTTATCCACAAAGACGTATTCATCTTTAAAATTGCCGTCAATGGAATTTCCTAACAATGTAAACAAACGCCTCACATGTTTTGTCACTGTTTCTCGTTGTATTTTCACACAACCTCATCAAAAACTACTGAAACGGTCGTATTATAATAACATACAAAACACAAGTTAAATAAGTTAATCTTGGAGATTGCATTAAAAACTTACAAGTTACGTTATTACGACAAATATATCGGTTTGTCGACATTGTTAGGAAGTTCCATTGACATCGATCTTAAAAGAAGTAAAATTCTAGATTATTTTAGAAAGGTTACGGAGGAAAAGTCACCTCACGCAAAAAAGTACTTACTCTTGTTTCGTTTGTAATCGTGTAGAAGTAATCCCTACAAAAATGGAAACCAACAGTTAATCTCTTCGTTCCAGGTCAACGTCCTTCTTCGTCTCCGAAATTGAACTTAAGCCTGACGGATACAGACACATGGCGGGACGGTGTGACTGACAACAGTGACAACTCGCCTTTTACTCGACAATTTATTTTATTTTTATATTATATGCGTGTACCGAGTCGAAGTACCGAGTGTATTATTTGATCTGTGGTAGTAACCTACCAACATGATCATGACATCTGTTTCTATCAGATAAACCTCGACTTGACAACTTTTCATATGTTTAAGTACTACTACTTTTTATTGTATGTATGGTTCGAAAGAATGGACTACGGTTTATATTTTAGTCTAAAAATCCAATTTTTTTTACTCGAAACGGGAATGGCGTTAGTAAGAAACGTCATGTGTGTCTTGACTCTTGAGACGTCATGCATGACTGTGTTTTATGCACTAAAAAAATAATTTAAATTTGATGCGGATATCATTGCGGATATCGACGTTTACAAAACCTTAAATAGTCTGAGTATAATTGATATTTATGACAGATGTCACAAACGTTAAAACTTGTAAAAAAATCCTGGATTTTTTGTTGTTGGTTTTTTTATTACGCGAATAAAATCTGCTTTATGAAAACTTGCAAAAACAAGATGGGTTTTTGCGCCTATCAAATTTTTTCCAAATGTTGATATGTTGTCCATTTTGAATTGAAATAAAAGATACGGTAATATTTTAGGTACCCACTACCATTTTGTTTAAATAAATTACATTAAATATGCATAAGTAGGTACAAGGTCTAAACATATATTTTCTAATTAAAAATTAAAAATAATTCTTGAATAGTTAGTGATTAGGTGATTATGGAGTAATAAAAGTGAAATGGTTTATTTACACTTTTCACGTTATTATTACTTTTTTAAGTAGGTTCTCACCACACCAAGTTTAAGTCTCTGACGGTCTTACACAAACTTAAAAATATTTACCTGACTTGCCTCCAAGCCCCAATGAAGACTGGTAGTTCGCTGTCTTCGTGTCCGCAATCCAACTCATCACAAGAAGAATAAAACAGAGTAGTTGTCTTTGGCACATTTTGACACTGTTAACTATACACTAAGTTAGGTGCAGTGAATGGTATTTGCGCGTTAGCTCGCTATCCGCATCGGTTGACGCGAAAACTTGAATGGCTGGTTGCGTCTAGGTTTCCTAATGAGGTGACGTGTATGGTCATTAATTACATGAAGCTTATAGCATGTGGAACTGGTTGATTCTGTAGCTAGTGACAGCTGATAATTTCAATAGAAGTATTTGAAATACAAAAGTTGGTAAATTCCATGAGGAAATTCAATCCTAATAGTCGGCCATTCGGGGAAATCCGTTCGATCCCCATAGTGGGCATGTCTGCCGGACATACGCCAGAAGAAATTTTCCATACATTGCATCCCATATAGAACCGGCGGAGATGCCTGAACGTATATGGATGGCTAATATAAAGAGTTTTAAGGTCAATGGCCGTTTGGTTCCGTGAAGTGCATACGCTAATTCTTGTGGCCAGATTATGGACCAAACTCTTGGTTTTGCACAGAAGTAGGTAGTGACAAAACGGAGACAAATGCTAGGAGGATGATGAATTGATGAGTTAGTTTCGGAAAATCCCACCATAGGAGTGTTATGTGGCAGTCCATAGTCTTCAAAGTAATAAACACTGTACTGAAGAGTTCACTACGAACTTTCTATTAGTTTTTATAAAACTAGAAAACCGAATTAAGCTTGAAGATGTCATATTGGCTTTTAAATTGTGCATGCCAAAAGAAAAACTTGACTTCCTTATTCGTAACAATAAAAAGAGTATGTTTTGGGCTACTTGCGAGATGGCTTGTCGTGGGACAAATGCAAGTAGGTATGTATGCAGATAATTACGGGCAAGTTACGCCTCTTCGTTACCTCAAACTATAATTGTAGTGCAATTATCTTTGATATCCCAACATGATAAACATCGGGGTATGCAATTATTATTAGAGTTAGACACCTAACTGAAAGTGTGAGAGCTCATTTATGAAACAAAAATATGAAATAATAATTATGGCACTTACAAATCGACCCAGTTCCACGGTAAGCTCAATAAGGCTTGTAATATTTATCAACGATATGTCACTTGCAATTATATCTTTTGCTATGAAGGCCCCAAAGATATCTGACTCTGTATTAGGTATTTGTACGATAGTAGGACGAAATGTGTAGATGTACACATGTAGATAAGTACACCTACATGGGCACATGCATGCATAGTAGGACAGATATGAGACAAATGCCCTCACCGGGATTCGAACCCAGAAAAGATAATAATTAATAATAAATAAATAAATAAATATTATAGGAAAATCCTACACAAATCGACCTAGTCCCATAGTAAGCTCAATCAGGCTTGTGTTATGGGTACTAGACGACTATGTATATTATACTCGTAGATATATTTATCTATTGTGTTTATCACGAATATTTTTTAGGTGTAGGTTATAACAGATTTTGTTAGGTACAGATCTGGGCGTAAGATGTAATAATTATATAACCTATTTAAATCAAATTGGCTGGATGATTTCTCACCAAATATTTGAAAATTTTGATACTAATCTTTAAACTAGATTTCAACACATTGCTTTTTACTAAATGTTACAAAAGACGATTAAGTCTTGTTTAAATGAGCCGTATTTGTCTGAGCCTATCATCAATATGCACTTATGTTGCAAAACAAATCGTCCCACTCACGCGAAACGTAATTAGTGTCAACGAACAATGATATAAACAAAACGTATGATGATGAAACGATCAACGAAAAGATGAAATGGGCGCATCTATATCTCGTTATTATTTATGGTATTAGCAAAGTCGGCAAATAGACACGTGTAATTCTACATTTCCGTAAGACAGAGAGCAAAATAAAGAGGACAATTTTATTTAATTCAGTGTGATTTTTTACGGTTTTTGAATATAATATGTGAGGTCTTTTTTGTTCCATAAATTTAAAGTAAATATGTACCTAATTCTAACTCAGATTAATGGTATTTCGGTAAGTCACGAATTGTATAAAATAAGTCGATCCTAGTGTACAAACCGCCAAAATGTTACCAAAGAGGAAACTGAGGAAAGTGGGAACGGGTTGAACATAGCCAAAATTAGACATGTGCCAGAGATGGAAATCGTAGTCACATTAGGCCGATTTACACATGGCGAGTTTTTGCAGAACATATCTAATCTTGACACAGATCAAGTAACTTAGATATGTGCTGCGAAAACTCGCTATGTGTAAATCGGCATAATGTGACTTGCTCGCGCCACCAAATCCATACGAACTAGATGCATGGCAACTGAGTTTACGCAGTGATTATTAATTAACAGCTGTGGTTAACTTAGGCGTACTGGTATGTCATAGTTTGTGTACTACGATACGAGTATACATTGCTGCAAGATATTATTATAAATCAAGTTATAATTAAATAGTTATTTCCAATTAATGAGATTTTAAGTTTTTTGTAATGGAAACATTTTGCTGCAAAGCCTGTAATATATCCAGTTAAATTGCCATATTTAGAAACTACATAGTAAGTGAAATACCTATAATGATTTATATCATTAATAACAGTATAATTTGTGTACTAGCGTGACAGAAACATTTTGCACTCAATAACTATGCGATACATGAGGTAAACCGATGTTACAATAATTCAAATCGATGAATTGACAAATTGAAAATGATTTTCAACAATTTATTAATGACTGCTCGCGGACTGTTGTGACTTTTTGAAACTTAAATTATGATTAAAATATTCATCTGGCAAAATTACACATATGAAAAAAATTAATGCGAAAAGTAAAAAACATATATACTTAAAAATGCAATATGAGTTTATTCATTCACTCTGACCTAATAATTTGCATGAAAAAACTATATTAAACATATTAATCATGATCGTTCAATAAATACTAATTTTTAAACACATATCAAGCTATTTTTACAATAAGTACATTTTGGTAATGTGTGATGTGTGCAAACTCGGTGGAAATAGTACCTAAATAAGTTCGTAGAATTTTTCTTATGGTGCGGAATCTCGTTACTCATTTAGTTAAGTACATTCAAACTGCCGTTCAAAAGGTAAATAGATTAGCGCTAATGCGTTAAAGCAGCATGTTGCAACGAATTCCAAAGGGTTACAACATTTCAAGGTCAACATAACTATCCAGTAAAGGATGTGTAATTAATTAACGCTTCCCGGCGAGACGGCTCCATGATGGCGATGGCGCAGGAAATTGCGCTCACCGTGAAACGCTGAAATGCTGGCCACATGCCCGTCCGATACTCAGAGTTGCAGACGAAAATGCAAGCGTATCGAAGTAAGTAAGTGTATTTATTCGATTCAATTAACTTTAAGAAAACCGGGTTGGATGCCCCACTACCTAAAAACCTTACTTCCGAATGTCGCGATTGCAAATCCAGCTGCAGAGTACTAGTACTAACTGTTGTTTTTCTCTTCTACAATTTATTTCTTATTTATTAGATTCTATATTATTTCCTCTCATAGTAGAATCTAACTTAATCGTAAACCTTGAATTTTTCTGTGTGGTGTACCTAACGAAACTCCTCAGTAAGTAGAGTTTTCAAGCTGCAAGCAAACTTTACCTTTATTGAATATCGACAAATATATGTATGTATGTATGTATGTAAACTCTTTATTGTACAAAACACAGAAAAATTAAAATTTACAAAAGGAAAACAGTAAGTACAAAGGCGAACTTATCCCTTTAAGGGATCTCTTCCAGTTAACCTTTGAGTAGATGAGAGAAAAAATGAAAAGAGGTAGACAAATACACCTATTGTACAACAACGTACCAGATAAATAATAATAAAAACTATATATATATTTCCAAAATACATAGGAAAAGTATATATATCACACTAACAAGGAAATGTGAGACAACACTAATAAAAAATAAAAATAAATAAATAAATAAACAGAGTATACAGATAAACAAAGAGACAACAGCAACCAATCACACAGAAACAGGTAACGACAACTTCTTTAACTTCCCCTTGAGCGACGCAATTGACTGGGACTTCCTATACGAGACAGGCAAATCATTCTACAGTCTAACCGAGCGTACCGCAAACGACTTGTCATAGCCTCGAGATTTGTGAGATGGGATTAAAAGTAACTGATTCTCACTGGACCGCAAACGGTGACCACTGCCCTCAGCCAAAAATTTAAATTTCTCCGAAAGGTACGTTGGAGAAGAGGGAGAAAAAAGCACAGTAAACAAAAGAGAAAGAGTGTGTAAATCCCTCCGACGGCGGAATATATTATAAGTATTTAATTGTATTTCATGGATCGAAGGTAATATAATTGTAGGTAGTTAGGAGGTTGGTAGGACTTAGACGGGAAAGACTCTATATTAAATTATCCCGTTCTCCTAACGTATTGTCCACGACTTTTAGCGTCAGCTGTCAGTCAGTGACCTGAACTAAGTGTTAATAAGGTTATATAGTCACGATTATGACTGGCTAGCTAGTGCTAGCACTAACGCTGAAGGCCACTTTAAGCTCACGGCAGTTAATTATATTTTGTAGTTAAGATGGTCAACAGATCAAGTCTCAAAACGTACTTTGCTGATAGAAAACAGTGAACAAAATCGCAATTTTGCTTACAAACTCTCTTAGTCAGTCTCTTAATTGTACCTTATTTAGGTACAGTACAACAAGGCTGTAATTGTGATGATGATGATGATGATAATGGAAATAAATTTTTTGACACGATTTTTTTTTATGGAATGTTAAGCCGATTGATTCTGATCTGCCACATTCAATAGTTATTTATTATACAAGGGGCAAAGTTGTTGTGTAACTCTCGGGCTTATATTGAGACCCGAGCAAACGAAAGATTCCAAAATTGAGCCACGAGCGTAGCGAGTGGTTCAATAACTGGAATCTTGAGCTTTACGAGGGTCTCACTCAAGGCACGAGAGTTGAACAAACTTTGCCGCCGAGTGTAATACAACATTTTTCCCCTCACTATTGCGAGGAAAATACAGACTAAATACGATTAGGTATAAATCTTATCCACATGTATGTTATCTTGAAGAAACCATCAAAAATCAATTTCAAAATTTGTCATAGAGTAGGTACGCTCCTGGTACTTACATATTGCCAACAGCTTACCAAGTGCGGGATAAGACATGATCACATGACCAATTTAAGGTGTGACCTCCGATTGCGCATATTTACTATGGGCATATAGGACTCACTTATACTGGACTGGTGGTAAGTGATAGGAATTAGATTACTTTGCCCCACATGTGGATAAAATGCGTTTTTCCACGCTAGTTTTAAAGGACAAAACAGCGCTTTCCGAGCTAGTGAGGGGAAAAAAAATTGTGGCATCTAAACCATTTATTTTCTATTTTTTCCTACTCATAACACGATACTGATTAGTTGATAGCCCTTAAACAGATAACCAGCATTTTTGTTACACCCTGTATAAAAATATCATATTTACTTACATAAATTAATGTCATTAAAAAATTCGAAATGTCTAGGAAAGACTGAATTTGCTTATTTCTCTATGCCCATAAAGATTATTCGTACCTACCTACTTACCTTTTCGCTAGACTCAACTCTCATGCATATGGATAAGTAATTTCATACAACATAGTATGATTGTGCCTTTGTATGGATAACAAAAATATGTGTTAATATGGTATACAAACTTAGAAACAAGCCAGAATGAATGTTCCTTGCCGATTTTACACCACCCATTATTTATAAGTTTTATAACGTTGACGAGGACGAGGATGGTGGCAGCTATTAATTGATGTCAATAGCAGATCCCGCCCCACAAAACTGGCATTAAAAGTTAATGTTCATATCCCCAAATATCTTTTGAATGGACATAAAGATTGAACAATTAAAGCCGATGTTCGATTTAGCTTTCAAAATAAAATTCAAAACCTTTCAAGTCTTAACTAATATTGTTAAGCAGAAAAGTCTGCGAACGATACCTAAAACTCCCGATACATAAAAGTCTCTGTAGCTCAGTTTGAAGAGCGATGAACTGGTATCTCAGAGTCGCGGGTTCGAGTCCAACTCGAAGTCATGAATTTATCCACTTTTCCTTGCTTTCTGAGAAATTTGGACGTTTCTGCTAAAAATTATAGTTAAGTATGGGGTAACACATTGTTAGTGGTAAATTTTCAATGTAAATTATTGAGACTCCACTTGCCGATTAAGAAGTACCTACTTTCTTACGGTAGATGTTGCTAAGCGCCCCCCTAAGGTGCATATGAGGAGGGAGATGGTGGAGAAATTCGGGGCCACGGGTGTGGTCTCGGTAGCTCAGTTGGAAGAACGATGAGCTGGTATATCAGAGTCGCGGGTTCGAGTCCCGCCCGAGGTGATGATTTTTTCCACTTTTCCTTTGTTTCTGAGAGTTTCTCAAGTCTTGTCGGAGCTGGTCGTGCTTTCTCAACTAGTTTGCGTCGGGTACAAATGTACATTTCCGTCAAAACGCTATGGGAAACAATTATTCACTATATCTGTAACAGCTCTATTAGGAAAATTAACCCGTCAATTGTACGCTTAGACCATCAAACCAACCGGACTGGATATATGTCTGTAATTTTGTATACAAAAAAGACTTATTATGAAATAGGATTGAAAGACAAAGAGGAGATAATGGGATGACCTGGACACATCCAACGCAAGTGGCGGGAGTGTGCACACGACAGAGTTGAAATTTGTGAAAGAGACAAGGCTAAATAAAGAAAAATTAAAAAAGGATTGAAACCGACAATGTGGCATGAGACAGTGTCAATAGGAAAAAGCGACTTCGAGAAAGTCAATTGAATATGCCAACTGTACATTTTATAGTTGTGTTTGACTGTATAATACGTCCATTCGTAGACGTTATGTCCTTGTAATAAGGCTTTACAATGTTGTCGATGGTCTAAAACCAGATTCCATACACCACTGGTTAGGAATAACGTAGGTATAGTCTATACCAAAACAACATTACGCAATACAATTTACATTAATAAAGATATAGTCATTAGCAAGATCGCAGTGATGTTGCATCCTATTAGATATTATAGATGACAGTTTGATTATTCAGAACTTCTTAAAAACCGGTCTCGGCCGTAGTGACTAAAACTAGAGTTGATTTGGCCAAAATTGATACCTACGTAAACCTGACGCTGATGTCTGTACTGACGAATAATTAATTATTATAATTTCAAAGAATTCTTAGAATTGATACTGTCACTCTTGAGATAAATCACGGCGTCTGGGCTTTAACAATGAACCAAAATTTTAAGATGACCTGTTTCATCAACTTTAAATAAAGAGTTTTTTTAGCTTAAATTACTTATTTTTCTTACCCCTGAAAACTCGTAAAAAAACCGCAAGAAACTACTCAAATATCTGATAAAGGGAAAAATTCATTTATTTTAAAAATATATACAGTAAGTGTAACTACCTACCTTCCTCTGAGTGTGATATTTAGTAGTATGGCTACTTAAACAATAAGTTAAAACAAAAGTGTGTGAAAAGTTTTTGGTGAAAGTGTTTGGCGTTCTTAATCGTGAAGTATATAATTGTCATTGTCTTTTGTAAACTTTTACACTGAATTTATAATAACTATTGTTTAAAAACGTGAGTTTAGATAAAAATTCAAAAGGAAACTGTCAATCCAAAAATCTCTTTACGGGATGGAGTGGAACTCCTTCTGTAATGCATAAAAATAACTCCAATAAAGTATAACTAGTTTCAATAAAACGAATCAAGTATGAGTTTCACATTAAAGCCAAGGTCACGAGAGAGAGGATAAATTAATTCAATATTTTAATTAAATTATATAATACCCACTCCTAAACACCACAAAACAGGCAACAGTTGAACGAAAGTAGGCAAAAACAATTTGACAGATCGTCTTCAGATTTATCGGTCATCTAACGCTTCTAACATTACGTACGTGATACAAAAACTCAAACCGCACCTTATCTGTAAAATACACTTTGTCAACCTCATTAGGCACTGAACGCGCGGGAAAAAAAGGCGCCAAAAAGTTAGAAATCTTTGGCAAATAATTCGCGCGACCGGAACGCGCGTGCGCGAACGCGTTGGAGTTTGTACTAAGCTGACAATGTTGAGATTGAGGCGAGCTTTATGCAACCTTCGTTGAAAGCAGCATTCCTGCGGTCAAGCGCTTGGCAAACGCATCTGCCACGGTGTGACCTTTGCAAGGATTTCAAAAAATGTATTTTTGATTCTAATCATTCAATAGGTACCTACCGTCGAGTCCATAAATATCTGTGCAGCCTAAAGCAAAATACGGAAACGTTTACACCTTATTGTCAATGGCTTAAGGATGTACAGAAATTTTTGAAGCCCTGGAAATGCTCATTTATGAACTTCACTGTACAGTCACCTGCAATAGTATATGACGCTGTGAAGGCCGCAAAAATATGTGACACGCTCTTATAGCGGTACAAACAAGACTGTGTCACATGTTTTTGCGGCCTTCACAGCGTCATATACTATTGCAGGTGACTGTACCTACGCTAAAGTGCTTGTTTTAATTTGTTAATTGATTTTCAACCGTATTATAAGCGGTATAGGATCGAAATTAGATGTGTTGTGTATAAAAAACATGTGTAACTTAACTAACGACCTACCTCTAATACCTACCTTAAATCTAAAATAGGTCCTTGAGGCATTGTACAGTCAAGTGCAAAAATATGGTTCGACATAATCGACTCATAAATATGGTACTACGCTCTTATTACACCGGCATAAGGTGCTATGGGACATATTTTTGAGTAAGATGTGCACCACCATATTTTTACACTTGACTGTACCTAGTATGCTGGCAGCATTTCGTCGTTGTATCGCAATGCTGATACGTTGTGCGAGGAAGCCACCAGCTCTTCATCCAGACGTTTCGCGATTTCTACGTACGTGCGCTGGGATGGGACCCCATGGACCAAGAGTTTCGACACCGAATGGTACAAAAAGGCTCTCTCTGCAAAGGCTATATTTATTACGTTTTAAAATTTCGGTGTATTCAGCCGCTCCGCCCGCTTTTACATTAGTTCGTTGGAGATGGGACGGTGCCAACGTGTCTACGCAGGTAGCATCCCACACTAGCATCTGTCCCGAACTCCAAGTAACCAAGGACACCCCATCGGGTCTCTTACCATCATCCCTGAAAATGCCAGTCGGCTCAAGGAGAGCAGGCACGTTGATGGTGGCAAGAGACCGACGTATTATGTCATTAGGTGGGTTTTAATTACCATCTAAATTAAGACGAGTAACTGGTATTTAGACTTGATTAGGTAATAGATAATAAAATGTATGATGTGATTGATGTGTTTAAGAATTATGTTGTTTGTTTGTAGATATTTAATACTCTGCCTGTTAGTTCGTGTATAATATAGTTTGTAACTTTTTGTGTTATCTGTCGTGGCATCACTGAATGGGCTCTACGGAAGACCAGCGCCGGCTTCTTAGCTGGCAATATGCTGAGTTGGGTCCATTTTGTGATGCGCACACAACTTTATTGTTTTCATTCTATGTTTGTCCTGTTTATTATGATCGTCGCAAATAAATGTATTTATTTCTTTCTTTCTTTATATTGCAATAATTTCAGTAGAGAACTTTACAGTCAAAATAATATATGCAGGGTGTAATAGTTAAGTGTAACAGGTATCAGAAACTTCAAATTGATATTGAAAGTGCGTTACCCAATACATTTATTTAAATATAAACAGAAATATCCCAAAATATAACTTCAAACACTCAACAATTCATGAGGCATCTTTTATAATTATACACTGGTAAGGAGCTATTACAATTTAAAAATATGCCAACCAGTGGACTCTACGGCTAACGACCGGTAAAGGGCAAGGCGAACCATAGACCTACACTTTTTTTTCACCTTTAGACGATTAATCCGACTCAGTAGGGATGGCAGAACAATGTGCCATTACTTTTAATATTAATAAAGTCTACGGTTCTGAACCGAAGAGAAAAATAAATATTCGACATATAGAGGTGTACGGTGTGTTATAAAAATGTAAGGGCGAGGGCTTTTCGGAGGTAGAGCAGAAAAGATAACGTGGATAGAGCAGAAATTATTATAATTAGCTACACCTTTCAGTTCACGGTATACTTATTCAGCGTATAAAATCTGTTCTATTAATTTTAAACTTAATTTTTTTTGTCTTTACAAAATGCGGCTTATTTTATTCAATATCGTGATAATCATGCATCTGACCTTTTTCCTGGTGATTGCATTATTAAACGTCGATAATTCTTTTTTAAATGATTATTTTCTGCTAAATATCCAGAAAAAACTGATTTAAGCCGAACGATCAATCTCCTTTTGCACCATCCACGACATTTTGAAATAACTTGTGTTTTTGCCGTCAATCGCATGTAGTTTTTGTGATGTGCTCATCCTTGACTTTTATTGAATTGAGATTTGTAAGCTAATAATTACACAGGCTTATATGTTGCATCACACATGGCTATTATTCTATCTATGGATTATTTTGTAACAGTTTGTACTGAGTTTGGAATGTTGCGCTAAACTTGATGCTTTTTACTTATTTTATTTGTTTCTTTAGTTTTTTTTTTATATTGTATGGAAATCTTTCATCATCGTATATCAGTGTTCTTAAGGAATACAATAGACAACGTTATAATGTAGGTATACTTTTTTAATATCGATGTCAGTCATTTAATTGACAGAAGTGCTGGAGAATAAAAAGTAATTTGTAGGGTGCATGATTCGTTAGCTAGCTATATAATAGTAAGTACCTACTTAAGAGTACTGTATATGCAGATATAATAGGCAGTATTTTACCATCAGGAATTTCATTAACGAATAATATGTTTAAAGAACTTCATTTCATGAATATTAAATACAGCTATCAATCAGTCAGTCATCAGTCAGGTGTAAAATATCAGTTTTCTCGATTAAAACAGCGTTTTGGCTTGTTTCTGGGTGAATATAATGAGAGGCATTTTATGACTTGTTTATCACTGATAGAATTAAACAACATATAAATAGTCACTTGGATTTAGTAGAATCTTGATTAGTTACTTATACACACAAACGAGTTTGATAATTATAGACTAGAGAGTTTTAAGTACCAATTATGAGCTGTTGCATACGCTAGTTTTTCTACGACAGCTAAAATAGCGAAAAAAGCAGAATTTCGAAAGGTGGCATAATGTGAAAGATGCCGTATGCGGCACTAAAGAAATTTAAACAAATCAACAGTGTTAGTATATTGTATGAAAATTCATAGGAGCATCGCTTAGCGTTCCTATTTGAGGGATTCGTTTTTGTTAATGAAAACAGCGCCATCATTTGACACGGGTAGCCAACCAGCCTGAGAACCAAAACAAAAACAAAACCGTCCCGACGGTGGTGCGATGAATCTACTTATAGAGCGGTGCGTGAACCGGCCTTGGCCAATCCAGCTCAAATGTCAAACCTCATAGCGATGACCACTCAGTGACTATCATCATTATTGAGTAGCATTTTTATTTTACGGCTTTTTTAGGGATCCGTAAGACTAAAGCAGGGTTTATTTAACCTTTTTCATGACCTACCCCTTACCGTACAAAAATCGCAATCCCCTTACCTCTTTACCTACCTACCATATTGCTCATTACAACCTCTATGGTTTTTCCTAAAGCTTTGCGAGGTCACGCGAGTCCTTTATATAGACGCACATGTTGAAAAACACTGGTCTAAATAAAAAAATGCGATTCCTGGCTAATTTAGATCTCAAGTCAGACTGCAAAGCGATGACCACAGTGACTAGCCGATCATTATTGAGTAGCATTTTTACGACTTTTCTTAGGGTTCCGTTCGTAAAATGGCAAAAACGGAACCTATATAGGATCAATAGTGGTGTATGTCTGTCACAATCAAGTCGGCTTACAATTAACAAAATAAAGAATAAGTATAGTTATTTACCTAAACATTGCAGGAAAACCTATAAGAGTCAAAGTCAAAGACAATTAAAATGACATAGAACATTTCTCAATATGTGTGCAAAAAATTATGGATAATATAATATAAGATATAAGTAAACGTACGGGGGATCCGTACGACTTCCAAGAGTTTGGACTTGTCTGGTTTTATTAGATGGGTTTCGCGTGAGAACAACTTTTGCCCAAATTTGATAACAGTCACCTTGGTTGATAATGCCACGGTGCAGTATGGATTGTAAAGGTGGATGGCACACTGGATGTGATTCGCACTGCATGCCGGTGCGAAAGGGGGATAGCGCCATACACGCGCATAGCGTTGTCTCACTCACACTGCGAGTGCGGTGCGAATCCCACCCAGTGTGACGTCCACGTTAATCATTAAGCGAATGTTTCCAACTTTCCACTTGTTTCAGTGTTTTAGAATATAATAGTTTCGGATTTATCGTAAAGTGACAGCCCTGTCGCTGTAAGTTACATACTTGATAGAACAGTACTGACACGAAAAAAGTGCGACCATCATTGGACCGCTGCAATATTAGGTAGGTATATCTTAAAAGTCAAAATCCGCAAAAATATCTGATTCAATATTTATATAAGCTATGATATTTTTTACCTATTTTATTTGACAGAAAAAGATCATGTTTTTAAAAGAGATCCAAATAAGAATCCATTTCAATTTACCCGCTCTCGATAAAACTGGCAAAAACACCCAAATCAAAGAATAACAAACATGCAATCTAACAAAAACAAGTTAATTAACAATTACAAAAATCCATTAGGTGGGTATTTGTATTAATTAAGCTAAAAGGGTAGGATGCCCTTTCCAGGGAAAAGTTTTCGATTTCATATCCAATGATAGAATAAAGTACTGGTTCAGTGACATCAATTATAGAGAATTAATGTACGGTTTTTTATGTTGCACAAGCTAAAATATTTATGTTCAGCGGGTTTTAACTACATTTAAATAAAATTGTCATAATAATTGTATGCGATTAGGTTCTCTATCAGTAAATAATGCATGTATGTACAAGGGGCTCATAAACTGCGCCCGGCGCCAATCCTTCATTTATAAGGAGAGTGTAAAATTAAATCAAGAATGAAGGATTTCGCTAAAACCAAATTAGGAAGCCCTGTATTAATGAAATATGTAGATACAGTGTTTTGAAGCCTGAAAAGCTTATAGCCACCGGTTAAAAACCCAATGCAATAGTCAAAAACTCAAAACATACATAAGTAGTTAAAATGGTGAATGAAATAGTGTTGACAATAAAATTCTTAAGCTTTGTCGTTAATTTAGCCGGCCATATCCGCCGGATATGCCAATTAATGTATGGTAGATTTGCCCGGCGGACATACCAGCTATGATCCGACGATTGCCCGATATGAAATAATATGGCCTGCTTTTAGTGTTAAATGAACCAGCGGCAAAGATTAAAACTTAAATGTCAGATTACGTAATACTAGAGCAGATACGCTAAATAAAACTTATGACAAAACTAAAGATACAATTGTTTGAGTCACCGTTCAACAAACTCGCGTAATCCAAATTAGAATAAATCGCGAAGTAGCCATTTTAACGGCTGTAGAAATTCGATTTTGAGAGGCGATACAAGCGATTCTACACGGTCGAAAACAAGGTTTTTACTTGAGGCCCTATTTAGTGTAATTCATTCGAAAACGTAATGTGACGGTCGCGATTGCTAGGTGTTTCAGTTTACATACAGGATCCCATATAACTTGAAACAGTTTAACGTAAACGCAATCATCGCGTTCCGTTCGCGAATGACTGACACTAGGGGTTCTGACTGACCGTTCCCAGAGTGAGTACCAAGCTGTACCCATACCTACTGGTAATTCAGTAACATACAAAACATGGAAAATGGCGTATCTGTCCTATTACTATGTAATGTTATGAGCAGAATGCATGTTTTATAAGCAGTAGTATAACGAGTCCCGCTTACGACTTGCATCCGACTCGGCTTCGTCGGGGGGGCCGAGGTACTTTTTACTCCTACCTGAAACAGAAAGGAAATATTATTAATTATAATCTTTATACGCCATACATACGCCACGGTTGTCTATTGTTTGCCCGAAAGTTATATAAAATAATACTCACATGCCCGAATTTTATTTGCCCGAATTTCATTTGCCCGAATTGTTTGTTTACCATAAAAATTACACGACATACTCTTTGTTTACCCGATTATTGGATTCCAGAACGTACGAGTGCCATACGTGTTGTTATCCATATTATTAATTGTACTAATACTATTTAATAGAATATTTAAACGCCATACTAAATAATGGTGTTTCCCCGAATCCATGCATGCTTGCTTGCTCTTTTATATTATATTGGAAGTCGGTTCTGGCGCTTCGCCGGCCGCTACCGCGGCACGCTCGCTTCGCTCGCTCGGCTCGCGCGCTGTAAGGTCACGGTTCAACCTGACACTCCTCCTCGCTTCGCTCGTCGTCGTACCTAAACTGACCTGCCTTAGAGTTGAATAGGTAGGGAAGTTTTCTGACTTATCATAAATTTTTATTATATATTATTAAATAGAATTTTATATTATATTGGAAGTCGGTTCTGGCGCTTCGCCGGGCGCTACCGCGGCACGCTCGCTTCGCTCGCTCGGCTCGCGCGCTGTAAGGTCACGGTTTAACCTAACTCTCCTCCTCGCTTCGCTCGTCGTCGTACCTAAACTGACCTGCCTTAGAGTTGAATAGGTAGGGAAGTTTTCTGACTTATAATAATTTTGTATTATATATTATTAAATAGAATTTTATATTATAATGGAAGTCGGTTCTGGCGCTTCGCCGGCCGCTGCCGCGGCACGCTCGCTTCGCTCGTTCGGCTCGCGCGCTGTATGGTCACGGTTCAACCTAACACTCCTCCTCGCTTTGCTCGCCGTCGTACCTATATATTATTATATTGAAAGTTCACAGTTCTAACTAACCTAACCTACTTGCTGGGAAGCAATTTGGATGGCAAATGATATTATGGCTAGTGATCATTATGGCTTACAATGATGATGATAAATGATATTATTGATATTGATTTTATGGGAAACAAAGTTTCTAGCACGTGACTAATATAGTAAACAATAAGTTTTGCATATGTAATAATGGGAAACAATATTATGGCTGTTGACTATTATGGCAAATGAAATTATGGCAAATGAAATTCTGGCAAGTGGGTGTATACCATACGCCACAGTACCCCTCAAGCGCGAGAGGAGAAGGAAAACATTACTTTAAACATTTCTCTGGTTCATATCTCGCTCAATAATTCATCAATTTTTTTTTAACGTAGTGATATCACCGGTGATATGTTTTATTTCGCTACTCGAAATGCATTGAATCATCAACAACAATAGGTTGAATATGAATAACAACTGTGATAAACGTGCCATATAGGTAATTAATCTGACAACAAGTTGATATGATGTAAACAGAGATGTGTCGAATGAATTTCCACGAATGATTTTGATTTCGTTTTAGGTTCGAAATCGTAGGTTAATTTAAGTTGCTAATTAAGTATCTATAAAAACTATAATTAAACAACATAATTAAATGGACTTAAATCATCATTACAAATAGGTACGTATTTATAAAAAAAAGTGTTTCAGCAACTTGTGTTCAGGGCTAACCTGAAAATCGGAAAACAAAATAAAATCATTCGTGGAATTTTATTCGAAGAATAAATAATTCGCGAATGAATTATTCGTCGAATACTTGATTCAAATAAGAATGATCATCCGATAATTTTATTCTTGGATTAAAATTGGTTATACTTATTCGTCATTTGAATAAAAATTGTCTATACATCCAGAGTAAATTTATAAATACATACAAACATATGTTGTGAGATGTCTTTAGAATTGCTGAAAAGGTACTAAGCTACTCGCAATGGAGCCATTTCAAAATATGACCCACATTTACTCATCTGTTTGTCTCTCGTTTTTTAACACAATTATCCATTTTAATAAAATCTGCCGTCCTTGTAAAAGTCTGCTAATGTCGTCAATAAGGATAGAAATAAATCAAAATTGAATTATTATGGTGAATCTCCTAAAATATATGCCAAATGACATTTGTAAATGGATTCTCACCGACTAATGATCGGTTATTAACCATCATCACAGCGGGAAGGTTATAGACAACTTGTTTCTTGAATTAATAATTACGATGGACGTTTAAAAAATGTGTTGATTCCATGTTATTCTACTAATTTATCTTGATAGGGCATTCCACAGGTCTTTAACCTTAGAGTATTAAACTCTTGAAGGTTGAATTGGCAGATCAGACCACATCTGATCCAGTTTCGAAAAAAAAAGTATTTTTTTAAATATCTGCGCTTTAAATAGATTCGACCAACGGAGGGCGGATATTTACGGTGCTCTTATTGCTAGCTGGCTTACGTTTTGTTTTTATTATTGCCAATTATTTTGAAATACTTAAACTTTGGATGGGTCTAGCACAAAAGGAAAACAACTAGCTTTTAAAGTGACCTTGCGAAGAACATCATAATGATAATGTGTTCTATTTTAAAATACGCTTTGTTTTATTTTTGAGTCCATCACTTTGTATGGTATTTATCTATGGGCATTAGCATCATTGCGTAGGTACTAAAACTAACAAGGTCTTATAAGAAAGCTGTTTGCTGTTTGAGTGTGATTTTGGCAACGCCTCGATCGCCCAAAATGGTCGGATTTTTACCATTTGTTATCATATCTGTCATGTTTCAACTATTATGCGTTCTTACCATGAGTTGGTGGCCGTATTTGATAGCGCCTGCGGCTTTCGGAGATATGTCCGTCTCGCTCCTGCCAGAGTAGTGGTAGGAGCAAGACGGACATACTTTCGAGCGCCGCAGTCGCTATCGAATACAGTTGCGTACATACTACTCGTGGTAAGCACACTATAGCTCTAGCACAAAAGTGCTTCGATAGCGTTTCGTAGTCGAGAAAGACACCTGTCATTATCTAACTGATAGAATTAGACAATGACAGTTGTCTTTACCGACCGCGAGATACTGTTGAAGTACTCTATTGCGTAAAAGTTTGTCTATTTTATTCAAACTGGCGGCTAAGAGGCATGTTAGATTTTATTTACCCGTTGATGGGTAAATGGTATCCCCTGAAACTTATTCACACGCCGCGCGTTGATATCGCTTCTTGTTTTATAAATAATTAACTATAACTTGGGTTTTGTGACAGATGATTGGTCGTTTTTAACCTTTTTATTTTATTTTACTGATTGTCACAGATAAGCCACTGAACGAGTCCCAGTTAAAGTTGAAAAGAGTTAAAACGTTACAAAAAGGTCGATTTTTTTGAAGTCGTTGCTGATCAATATAATATATTTTTATTTAAACCATTTTGCAACTTATTTAGGTATTTTTTACTGTGTAGTATCACTGAATTACAAGTATCACCAAATAATGCGAGTTTACCCTACCAATATGCCGTTTAGGAACATCGAATAAATATTGTAGATGTTGGACGATCCCTAGACATAACGTAGGTACTGTTTTCTTCAACATTACTCAAACATCGTGTAATATTATGCTGATTGATGAGTACTTATTTACTTATAAATAAATAAGCTGTAGATCGATAATCGATTCGTACTTCGTTTTGCTGGGCCTTTTCTGTATCCCGTCAAAACTAGAGCTGCTACTTCGATTTAGTATATTTATTCCAGAATTACGTATGTGATAAATTTTACCCATGAAACTTCTAGCCCCGCTCTGTACCTACTACTTGTGATGCTCTTGCACCTGCGCCAAAATGTTGCAACGACATACGTTACTCCGTTCAAGAGTCGAGACACAAACATTGGCAAGCTTATGAGAAGAACAAACTCGGGTAATTAAACAGCAAACTTCACTTAGGTGCAAACTTCTACAAATGTTAGTCAAACCCACATTTGGTGATTTGCATTTCGTAAGACGTTTGCAACACATGCACCATCAGGTTTAACCGCGAAGTTAATGTTATGTGGTTATGACAATAATGCGGTTCCCGCCTGCGGTAACGGTGTACGATAGATACGTGTATAGGTATTTATTTATGTGCGTTGGTGGCCTAGCGGTAAGGCGTGCGACTTTCAATTTGAAGGTCGCGGGTTCAAATCCTGCATGTTCGTAACGATGAGTTTTTCGGAACGTATGTACGAAATATCATTTGATATTTAGGTACCATCCGCTTTTCGGTGAAAAAAACCTCGCGAGGAAACCGGACTAATCCCAATAAGGCCTAATTAACCCTTTCATTTGGAAGATCAGGTGGCAGTCGCTTTGGTAAAACTAGCCTAATCTTGGGATTACTTGCCAAAGTTGACCCCCGGCTCCCTGAACATAACCCGGGTAAATGCTAGCAAGAAGAAGAATATGACTGCCGTTTTAGCTCCATGGCTCATGGCATATTTGCTATTACGCTACTGTAAGCTAAACGATGAAGTGAAAAGGTGTTGACTCTATCAGGCGAGGCGATCTGAAGCAAACTTGCGTGCATAATATTAGCACATCTAGCTAATAGCAGAAAGCACCTTAGAAGTTAATATTGATATCTGCCATTTCCGATTAAAATTACATTCTAGGTTGAAGCCCAAAGTCCTATGCACAATTTTCCTAATTTAACAGTCACTAACCAACTCAATCAACAAGATTAAAATCCAATACAAAATGATATACATACTTGCCATGTTTTAATCTAAATAAGAACAACCGCCAATAGCCTAAACTGCAACTACTGCAATAAAATTAAACTAGCTGGTTTACAGATAAATTAAAAAAAATATTAGTTTGTATTCACAAACTAATATTAAAGTAACAAACAAAAAGTCCGTCATCCTAATTGATTTAGTATAAGAGACTGTCTGAGAGTATTTTTAACCTAAATGCATACCTATTTAATTACCTATGTAATTTCAGTTTCGTCAGGGGGAAAAATACAATTTTGTAGAGCTATTGCTACTTATAAACGTTTTGTCGCTGTGAAATTACTCTCTCATCAAAAATATATCATCAACAATTAAATAAATATTAGATGACAAATATAAGAAACCTGTGACAATTTTGCGGTCAGTTATAAATTTCTCTAAGACGATATTGTCCGTGAGTACCGTGACTCAATGTGGTTAAAGCAAACATTAAGTTCATTACTTCATTGGAATCTGTTCGACTGAATTGAACCATCTGAATTGATCATTTGACCTTTTCCAGGTATTTTACCTAATAATTTAATTGATTTAGATGGTAAAGTTTGATACGTTTAAGAGCAGATATTGTAAATCACAACACATTCCAAACGTATAAAGTAAAACTTATATGTATTTTTAGAGTTCCGTACATCAAAAGGAAAAAACGGAACCCTAGGATCACTTTGTTGTCCGTCCGTCCATCCGTCCGGCCGTCTATCTGTCAAGTCAATAACATTTATCTCGGGAACGCGTAAAGGCAGCAAGTCGAAATGAATACCACATACACAGGTCTGCGATCCCTTGAAGCTGTGAAAAAAATCAAACCTTTACGTCAACGCAATCAAAAGATGCGGCCGTTTATGTCATTTCCCTTACATTAGCAATGGGTATTAAAATGTATACGGTACTTCCCGTTGACCTAGAATCACGAAATTTGGCAAAAAAACATGAGCGTGTAGCATAAGTACAGGTAAAAATCCGAAAGCCGTATAATTGTCAGAGTTCCATGCCACCAGTATTTTTAAGTACGTAAGGTAATAAATGGGGGCACCCTTTATGCGGAATCCTCAGTGTGCGAGTCCGACTCGCTCTTGGCCGGCGTTTTCTAGGTTCAAATAACAACAGCTAATTGGCTATTATCAGTTAATAGGTATTAAATCTATAAAAAATTTTTTTTATCGATTTCATTTTAGCTCTAATCAAAACGTAACATCGCCAAAACGGTTTCATGTACAGACCGCATAAAACATTTGATTCACCTTTACATTTTGCCCCAAATCAGTCCTGACTGATTGAGGACTGAGCCTGCTTAGGCCTCAGATGCAGTGAAAACAACCTATTTTTTAATAAAGTATGATTATAAATTACGCAATACCTTCTTCAGGATAGATTGAGTCGATCTGCTCGCTCTCTACGCTCTGCAAGTTATCAATGTTATCATCCTCAGCCACGTCCTGGTCCTGAAGCTGGTCTTCATCATGCCCCAATTCTCTAATAGGCCTCGCCTCAGTCTGCTTCCGTACCGGCAATATGTCCCGAATAGACGGCGCCCGTACGTTGTGTCTGGCAAGTCCCAACTTCTTCTGAATAAATGCTTCGAGGATTTGCTTCGTGATCTTGTTCTGACGCGAGAGCTCTTCGAAATCTGTGGAGAAAGGAGAAATATAGATAAAAATGACTGCGCGAAAATGGGTTCAGCACCATCAATGAAGTGGCAATGTGTATGTTTATGTCACTTTATTGATAGAGGAAGAAATTAAGATGACCCAAAGTAGGAAAAGGAGATTTTGAAATCGATGTCATTTTTATCGTTTCTCCTCACTCCAAGCAAGAACAGAAGATACATTCCCTATTTTGAGTAATCTTAGCTATTCAACAAACATCTCAATCTATTTTACTTTCTTTAGAAATACCGAAGAATTATCTTAATTGTACAACTATTGATTTTCCCAGAAACAATTTGATAAAATACGATTTCTTCCCGCGGCGCAATTCAAATTTTGTTAGGATGCAATACAAAATCTTTTGACAAAACCAGACTTTTTGCAGCATGTCTGGTGTGATTGATAATGATAAATATATTGAGTTATTAGGTACATTAAGACATTAGGAGTTTCTGGAGTTAATTAAGTATCTCAGGTAGGTATAATCCAACTGATTGGTTTCCAATTACATTGAATAACTGAATTTCCTCAAATGGAACATCTCCATTGTTAACCCACTCCGCACATATCACAGACAATAGCCTTATCTTTCTGGTCTCAACCATTGAAACGGGAAGTTTCGCAACCAAATGGTTAAGGTAAAGGATATGTTAATTCTAACAACAAACATATACTTGTATTGTATAAGCTTCCGTAGGATGTTGAACTGCAGACAACCTATTAGATATTAGGGTAATCTGTGATGCCCTTCAGAATTGTATGTATGTACTTCCGTAGGATGCTGGACTGTTTGTAGACAACAAATTAGTTATTAGGGCAATCTGCGATGCCCTTCGGCATTGTATGGATAATAATTAAGCTGATGTTTTGATTAATTGCATCAGCGTTGATGGGAAGCAATGATAAGGTCTTTTGCTGCGCAAGCGACCTTAACATTCATAGTATTGCATTCATTCACGACGTTTTTAGGTGTGTGTAAGTATATTTGATTTTAATTAGTTTGATATTCACTTTATTCTTGCTATATTCAGCGATATTTTGATTCGTTCTCTATATTATTGTGCTTCAGAGGTATTATATTTAGAATCTCAGTAAAGCCCTTAATAGAGTTATAATTATTAGGGTTCCGTACGAAAATACAATATTGAAAAGGAACCCTTATAGTGCGCCTCAGTCTGCCTGTCTGTCTGTCATATCGTTAAATATCTCGACAACTACGTAAGCTACCGGCTTGAAATTTGAAATAGTTAGTTATACTTTCCTAAACAAGGTTAACCCAGGCACATTGAGAGAGGATGCATCATATATTTTAATTTAGTTTCAACTAGCGACCCGCCCCGGCTTCGCACGGGTTACTATTATACATATAAACCTTCCTCTTGAATAAATAAAACGCATCAAAATCAGTTGCGTAGTTTTAAAAACTTAAGCATACATACATACATACACACAGCGGGAGCCGAGTTTGTTTTCATCATCACTATGTAGTGATGATGAAAAATTCCCGATAACAGAGGGGACACAAATTAAAAGTTTAGTTACTGGGTCATGTGGAATATCATTTGAATGGCCTTGATTTGCATTTTCCAAAACTTTTTTGTGTTGTTTTTTACAATGATAAACTTTAGAATTATAAACGAAAATGTATAAGTAAATATCGCACAATCTATCACAATCTGTCGATACATGGGACCGACGTCAAATGTCTAATTCTAAATGTGTGCAGTTGCAACTCAAAGTGTGTACGGAACCCTCGGCGCGCGAGTCCGACTCGCACTTGGCCGTTTTTATCAAAGTAGGCGATAAATTACCTTCAAGTGACAAAAGTAGAAACAGACACAATGTAGAAAAAGAAATCTCTGACCTTAAGATGTAGGTTTACGATAGATAATAAACAATGGCAATATAAAAAAGAAACAGTAGTTATTAAAATAACATCAGGCAGGATCATGCATAATATAAATTGAAAAGATGAAAATAAATAAATAAGATGATAAAATACACAACGAGAAAAAGACTCCAAACACGACAGCTTTTCGTTTCCTTGTCAAAATTGTTGAAGTAGGTACGCGTTTTTATAGAAGAAGCAATCGATTCTTTGAATGGGTATTGTCAAAGTTGCATTTTATACTTTGGCAGACCTAAATTAAAAACCTCTCAATCGTCGTAAAAATATTTTAATTGTATTGTGAGTGCGGTTCCTATATGATGTTCCTATATGAGTTAATATCTTGATGACCAAGTTAAGCTCGGAAAATAAATGAAAACTCGAAAACACGCGTTTTCCCTGAGATGAGAACCTGGACCAATTTTTCATCGCCATAAACCCTTATATACCAAATTTCATCGAAATATGTATCCTATATACAAGCTTAAAGACGACATTTACCCCCGAGGCGTAAAATAAAATAAACTTAAATCACGAAGTCTTCCTGATGTCCATTATAAAGGTTTTTAATGTTCTGTGTCTACGTCAAAAATGAAGAAATTAAGGTGCTTAAACAATAATTTGAACTTAATAATGAAATAAAATTCACCAAGGTATTTATTTCCATTAAAGGGGTAAATCTTCCACAAATCATATCCAATTGCAATTTCGGTCCCTGTATGATACTTCTTTGGTTAATTTCGCTGACAAGCGAGCGGGCTTGAAGTGCCACATAATTTCTTAAAGCCGTTTATGACATACAAAATAAGGAAATGGCGTTTTAAAGACATTGTTTACAGCCATAAGATACGTTTACAAATGAAGACATTAAATACATTCGTGTGTCTGTATCGCTAAATCAAATTTATCTTTAAGACGAATCCAAAAGCTGAATTTATTTAACGTATTTTATATTTTGCGAGGTGTCCAATCCTTTCTAAACAAAGAAGGAAAGTATTTCATTTGCAGTAAGCAGTCTGTGCGAAAAGAAATGAAATTAAATGATCTTAAACCTTAAACCTTATCGCGTGTATGAAGACACTTATATTCCACATAGATTTCAAGGTAATAGACAAAACTGAGTGGAAATGATATGCCCTCTTGAAAACAGAACCCAAAAACATGTTTAGCGTTATTGCCATAAATTGATCTTCAACTGACACTTCCTATAATCATAAAAGTTTAGCTTCAAAATAACATGATCCTCAAACAGCTTCATACTCTTCGTGATTTCCGATCATAAACATTGCGTCGCGCCCAGTTCGTTACGTTAATAGTTTATTCCTCACTATCACCTGACAATTACACCAACCAACTTAATCAAGAGTCTACGCAAGCAATAATCGTCTTAATGTCAACTGGGTAAGAACTTATCAATATCACTGATAGTGTGGTGCTCGTCTGTTTGGTTTTGATCTGTTAATTTATTACGTTCGTGCCTGGCCGAATGCTTTATGACATAACGAATGACCGGTATGATAGGTAAGGTCAGTAGGAACTCGGTGCTTCATTTCAAGTGCTCGATTCATTAAAACATGTCATGATACGAGTTATTGACATTGAAATTCGTGGGGGTGATTGATTTGATTAATTTGATTGATTTGGGCAGTGTCAATCATGGGGGTATGATCACGTTCATAGAAATACCATTATACTGAATGTGTGGATACGTGGCACTGTATGTGTAAATTTTTGGGTCATTTTACAGAAGACGTACCGGACGTACATACGGCAAGTAGATACGTAACCTGGACCTAATGGCCTGAACAAGTGAACATGTATTCTATCGATAGGTTCTGTAAAATGTAAAGTTCACATACTTATCCAATTATAATCTGTAGCATCATTATACATGTACAGTATGTATAAAGACAATATACCTATGTAATACGAAAATGACCACTCACAAAATGTCAAATAAACTGACAGTGGCACCTAATAAAATAATAACTTAAGGTGTTAAGTTAGGTACTTTAAATTTTATTTATAAAAGACGGCAAAGAATAGTTTGTCAAGTAAGTGAGAGAACAATAAATCAATTTTGAAGTGGAATTGAAGACAAAAATTGCGTGAATATTTACAACAAGCTGTGAATCTTTGCAATATTTTTATTGTATGTTAAACTAAATATTTATTGGCATAGGTATAGTTAGTTTTTTCAAATTTCTTTAATTTTTCTGAAAAATAATGGATTTTACTTTCTTATCTTGTCAAAAATAGTTGGTAATCGATTTTATTCTATAAATTATCAAAATTGTTAAGAGAACAACCAAATATACTCGTACTAGAAATCATGAGGCCACAAATATTATATAATCAGCTTTACTTTAGATAATGCAAATTAGGTATAATTTTGTTAATATTTGTTCGTGTTAGACATTCGTAAAACTGGGTATTGCCAAGAATTCAGGCCAAGTGCAAGAGTAACTTTTCCCAATCACTGGATACGTAACTATTGTCATTGAGAAAATGACGTAATGCATTTACTAGATATCAAGTAAACCAAGTAAAGAGCTTAGAGCTTAGACGTTATTTGGGGACTATGTATATGAAATAACTGCATATTATTAAAATAAATGATTATCATAGTAAAGAAATGGAGATGAACATGAAATTCGCCGCTAGGGGCGCTAGTGGAACGTGGATCTGACGGGAACATTTCAAACGTCACTCAGGTAATTATTTCAATATGGATGGACACAAGACAAGACGCACTCATAACTGGGCCGCCTAGTGAACGACAATACGGATGTATACAGGACTTCATTGCCAGAGCTTTAAGGTCGTGTATACATATTTTTGGCACATTGGCTGTATTCATAGCTGTGTGGCTGACTGTACGAGTCGTCAGGAAAGTCGCGCTCCTTGCCGCAGTGAAACCGCTTAAAAATTTGCTTATCGGCTTTATCAATGAAACAATGACGATGCAGTGGATTGTTCGGAATTCGGAATTCATATGGAACCAATTTAATTACCAAAGCATAATTTTCGAATTAAGTAGGTATACAATATCACTAGCTTTAAGTAGGCAGGTATGTTTAAATGCCGTATCATGCGCATAGCCTTATAAGCATCGAATAATATACAAGAAACGCTCCAAAATACTTAGTATAAGTATAATAAATATTTGTAGCCAAACAATGCTTAAAAATAAGCACGAAAAGTTCAACGTTTGACAAAAACTTATTTATAATATGCATGCATAAACTTTAACAAGCGCATGAACTTTAATGTCGAAGCATCGAATCGACAGGATTGTATCGATTCGCATGACACCGATAACGAGTATCGTTTAACACGAACGATTGATTAACTCATCGATACATTTAAATTGTATAGCGTAAAGTTTGTTAAAATATTGCATTCGATTATATCAGTAAATTAACGATTTTCGGAAATCGTTTTGCCAATGGAAACCTTTAAAAGCACAATTTAATGGCCGCTCCACACAATGGGCCATGATGGGCGATGATAAGTGGCGCAGTCATGAGTAAGAGTGGTTACGCATTACTGCCATCCCGTTCTGCTGTATAGCTACGTCCCGTATAATGGCCCATGATGGCACATTGTGGGGAGCGGCCCTAAAAATTTGTGTTACTCGATTTGACCTAAACAAATATATATAGGTACAAATATAGGCAGGGCAGGCTAAATAAAACCGTTTAATAAAAACATAGTCATGTTTGTGTTAAGTTCAACTATAGCTTCAGTTATAAATAGGTGCTTTAATGACGTGTGTAATTTTTTGGCTCATAAGTATACTTACGTCATAGGGCATAGACGAATTAAACTAAAAACCTGGATTAATTTTGGAGCGCTATATCACACTAAACATAACCGTATTTAAGTATCAATTTATGGGAAAACCGTAATAATTATATATCTTAAATACTTGTAGCCAAACAAGAGCTAAAAACAAGCACAAAAGTTTAAAGTTACACAAAAAACTTATTTACACGCATAAACTTTAACAAGCATATCAATTTTAACGTCGGAGCATCGAATCGACGGGACTGTAGGTATCGATTCGCATGACACCGATAACGAGTATCGTTTACACGAACGATTGATTAACTCATCGATACATTTAAAATGTAAAGTGTAAAATTTAAAATATTGTATCCGATTATATCAGTAAATAATTAACGATTTTCGGAAATCGCATACTGCATGTTAAATTTAAAATCATAGGCATGTTTAGCAGGGCTTCTCCAGGGCAATGTTGTATGGGGTACCTTGCACTTTGTGGCTATGTGCAGACACTTGAGGCACAGTTAATCTTTAGGTGTCTTGAGTGGATTTAGACCTAGAGCCAACGCGAGCCAAATAACATTTAGAAGAGGGAGAGTGAGTTATACTTTTTACGTAGAACTCAAAGCACATGAATTCGTAATGCAAAAGATGGATTACTGGAACGCAATTTTGTATAGAGGCTCGAAATCCCTTACTGTTTTTTTTTTAGACAGGCAGCTGATGCTGATACGTCTAAACTAAATCATAGTTCGCTTTGTACTTTTTTACTTATTATTGAAACGTCTGGTTGATGTAACTGGTGACCGAAGAGCTGGTGCTTCCTGTTGGCTTCTTCGCACAACGTAGAGTCAGTATATGCTAAGTTTCATAGTTTTTGATACCACAGACTGTGAAAGTGAAGTAAACGACATCATTTCATAGAAGTTTGACGTTTAAAATAACACTTTCAAGTTTGATAGTTCATTTGCTGAGAAAAGATAACGTGGTTTGACTCTATCAACATTGCGATACAAGTGATACAACGAACAACTAAAAAATTCCGCCAGCATCCTAGGTACAATGCCTCAAGGACCTATTTTAGATTTAAGGTTAGTGGAGTTTTGAAAATAAAAGGTTATGTTTATTTTTATATCGTTTGTTAAAATAGTTATTTAACTGGATAAGAGATTTCGCAAGATATGTATAATGGTCACTAATATATTAGATGGGTTTCAATAATAAACAAATAAAAAAGACTAGCTATTATGCGACTTTTTATCCACGGACCCCATTTTGCTAACAATCCTTACTATTCTTGTTTCAATAAATACCGAAACCATAGTTCACACTAATTTGCATAAAAAATATTTGATCTCGACCGCTAAGCAAGCCTTATAGCTAGCTACTCCAAACACGACCTTCTTGCTATAGATATAAGGGTGTCGAAATGTTGCTGAAGAAAAATCTACCAATAAAAGTGCTCTAAACACGACTCTATTCTAATTGCCATAAAGGTGTCGGAATGCTGAAGACAGATATTTGGCGACTCTGACCCAACTGGGTCTTTGCATCAGCGAACTTGACCTACAAGCCTTGGTATTAATCAAATTGACCGACGAACACCTAATTTAGATGGTAGACGTTAATTACAAAACCACCTAGAGTAGGTACTTATTAAATAATCGATAGAAATCTCAGAATCGTGCGAAAAATGTACGAGTACCTAGGTTTTTACTCCTTCATTTCCGGCGTAAAACAACATCTTGCGTTGCTGCGTGCACTTGAGTGAGAGCCGGCCTAGGTCGAGATCACTTCATTTCATACTTATAACACTATAACTTTTTATAGTGCAGGCCTTTGCCTGAAAACAGGCTTCGTATCCTTATGGGATAAGGAATTGTTGTAGAAAAATATCGTGATAATGAAACTGGGCTAATCACAACTAGCAAAATTTGATCTTTGAAGTATCCTAAGACCGTGTTTTCGATATTCTTAGTGTACACTTGTATATGTTGGTAAGTGTCGAATTGGGCGCAGTTTATAAGAGCGATAGCTCTTACTGTTATTGTAGTACGGTCTTATGAAGATCAATTTTAATCTTACAGTACCCTTTCAATTGCTGTTTTACATCCATAGCCTTAGGTACAAGTATCTTACACTGGCATGGTGTAAAGGGCAAAAGCTTTTTGTGTAGCCTCAGTAGTGCCGCATTAAGAGCGTATCGCCTTATTTACCTCTTTGTGATACCAGTGTAAGAGTATATCATGTCGTCGAAAATTTTAAGAAATATCTACCAAGCTCTCGATAGGAAGGTCAAATAACAATCACTTATAGTGAATACAGCACTAGCTAGCTCTTCTTCTTCTTCCTAGCGTTTTCCCGTCTAATGCCAGCCTGGGGTCCGCTTTGGCAACTAATCCCAAGATTTGGCGTAGGCGCTAGTTTTACGAAAGCGAGTGCCATTTGACCTACCAACCCAGAGGATAAAGTAGGCCTTATTGAAATTAGCCTGATTTCCTCACGATGTTTTCCTTCGCCGATAAGCGATTGGTAAATATTAAATGATATTTCGTGCATAATTTCTCATTGGTACGAGCCGGGTTTGAACCCGCGACCTTCAGATTGAAAGTCACACGCTTTTGCCGCTGGGCCATCAAACGCTAACGCTTTCCTAGACAGGTTTTGTTTGGTATGCAACCGAAAAAAAATTACAACAAAAATGAAGAGCCAGGATCTTTGATCCATAATATACGTATATATCCTCAGTAGTTTAAACATCCTATTAACTTGATACCAACAATACTTACTTATACTAATCTAATACAAGAAATGAATATACCTACAACAATACATATTTTAACAAAAGTCGACGAACTTAGTGTTTTTGGCACCCGTGTCGTGACGTAAGCAGCAAGCCCCTGTCCCAGATACTTCCTAATTACAGCTAAGTGTACGGGTGTAGGTGAATGGAGGATAAGGAGCGGACACAGAGGTTGAAGAGCGTATCACTGTACTTTAGTAAGTACCTAACAAATATCCCAATCTAACATTATTTCGAGGAATGCCGGCGTATGGGTAATGAAACGCTAGATGAAAAAAATCAAATTAAGTCGTTTATACTTTTTGGAACCATTTTAACATTGATACCGTTGGTAATTTCTGACTTGTCGGTTCGAAATATTGGTGGAACGAAGGAGGTTGGACCGATATCAATGGATTAAGCTGAAAATTACCGTCACATTTTTTTATTCTTTTGTTAAACCAGCATGTGTTTCAAGATCAACCTGCAATCAGTTCTTACTGTAAAAATATCTATATTTAGTAATATTGGACTACTTTTTACTGAAAAATCCCATTATAGGGCCAAAAAAGATGGGTTTTCATTTGGCCACAATTTTGAAACCCATAAAGATATCAGACATAAAAGCTTTACAAATATAAAATAAGAATAGGACTTTCAACTTTTAAATCATTTAACAGTACAACTTTTACAGGTATTAGAGAAATATCGAAAATACTCCGAATTTGCTCTTAAATGTTCCATGATCGGTACAGTTATATAGTACCCAACATGAATTGACGAAGTCAGTGTTTTTGGCACCCGTGTCGTGACATAAGCAGCAAGCCCCTGTCTCAGATACCTTCTAGGGAATGCAAAACCGGTTATTTTTGTACATACATAACCGGTAATAACCGGTTTTTTATATTCCTAATGCCTTCCCAATTACAGCTCAGTGTACGGGTGTAGGTGAATGGAGGATAGGGAAGCACGGAGCACGGAGTTGTAGAGCGTATGGCGGAGATTTAGGCAGAATAAAGTTAATTTATTTATTTGACAGAATGGGGATGGAAATTATGAATGTAGGGTAAATTTGAATGCTGCCTTGATTCGTGCATTTCCAAAGGCCTTATAAGGCTTTTCAAGTGTACTGGAGAAATTACGAGTTTAATTCTCAATTTCGACTTCGACTTTTACAATTTGCATCCCTATATTTAAGAATAACTCGATTTATGTTTACTTAAAACCAGAAAACCACACATATTCGGATAATTTAAATACTATCTTAGGTTGAAATTTAGGGCTGTGATGTTGTCTAGACATTGTCACTTCTGTTATTTTATTCCATATTCAAATACGCAGCGTCCCAACGACGTTTTAGGAACTTAATGTAGAACTTGCCGTAAAGAAAAAAAAATACTAAAGTAAGGGAAGTCGCGTTTTTCGACACTATATCCCCAGGGCGAGATTGCAGGCTGGACGCGTGCCAATGTCCGACTGAGATAACGGATTGGGGGCAACCACCCCGACTTCCTATTGTCCCATTATTTATACACACACTTTTAAAAGCTTTTACCCAGCTCTTGCGGAAACTATTCAGCGATGGGTGGTCTTTGGTTGAGATAATTCTAATATTTACCGAAAATTTGATATGGAAAAGATATGTGCAGCGACTATGTTTCTGTTAATAAACTCCTTAACGTACTGTCGGTGTGTATATTTTATATAATCTGTCATTTTTGGGCGTTTTAATTTTTTGTTGTTTGAAAAATGTATGGATATTTTAGGACACCTTTTTTCTCCTACTAGGATTGAAAGAGCTCTCGTTTCTGAGTAGAAAACAGATAAAGTGTTCCAAAGTATCAAAAAATATTTTTTCTACAACAAAACATAATACCGTGCTTTTACGTATGTATTGACATCCTTCAATAACGCTATTCTAATATTTCTAATCGACTAGAAAAGCATAATTCGACGTTCACTATCGTTCCCTAACGGTTTTTCGACTATAATTATTTATGATTTATTATATAAGACCTTGTGTTTGCATATTTGCAGTAGACACTAAACGGGGCTTTAAGAAATCATGTCTGAAATTGGCTAATCTTGATTATAACATTGAATTATGATCATGCTAATTGTAGCTATATCTAACTTTATGACTTATAATACTATTTAATGACTTTTTTTAGAATAGAAATCTAGAAATCCCAAGATGTTAACTTTAACAAAAGCTATTTCTTTTATTGATCAATCAGCATTCAACTAATAAAATGAATTGAGAAAATAATGACAAATCCTAATTTTAATTAAGACATCACATTCTACAGATGCTCGTTAGTAAAGTTTAAGTTTTAGAAATTCATAAACAAAATATCAACAAATACATAAATCCCAATCAAAAATACAGTGTTGCCATTACTGTCGACATAACTATAAAGCTCAGTAATTCTTTGAAAGGAAATAGTCTTTTTAATAATGCCAAAGTAAGAATGACTGAAATCTTTGGCAAATTATTGACCGTTCGCTATTAGCGTTTTAATAAATAACCTTATGTGATGACCTTTTGGTACCATCAAATATATACTAATCAATACCAAACAACCATCATCACGAAACATTTCACTAATAATTTGTAGACTGAGATAATTTAACCAACCGAATGGATATGTCTGTCATTTTCTATAGAAATAAAGACTGCCGATTTTTGCGACGGCCGCTCCCTCGGGTACGCAACGTACAAATAAATCAAATAATTCGCATGATCGTCGATCATATGACTCATAATATACTTTCGGCAAAGGGGAACCTGTCAATTGCCTGTCCGGTTGGTTAAATGGTCAATGTTTGTATATCGCATTTTCACAACCCTGAGCAAGGTGACATTAGCATAGTGTGAATCAGTTTCAGTAGGCCAAGGCTCGAGAAATTGATGTCAATTTAGCTGACAATACCGTTTTGTTAGCTTCACGTACAACCTACCTAAACTAGATTATGAACCCTATACCACTAGAAATAGAGGCGATGATTTTTTGTTACAGATTGTGTAGTGATGTACTCAAGCTTAAGCTATAATGGAACTTATGCGATAAGATCGTCTTGGCAAGTTTAAGTAGGTCTAATGTCATTGAAACTGAAGTTAAATAAGACTATTCATGGTTCATGTTATTAGGCTTGTATTTATTGTCTGTTTGTTCTGTTAAGCGATACCTATGTATCTTTAAGAACTTTAAGAACTAATTTCATCCTTATTCTATTTAAACCGACTTTCATTTCAATGCGCCACGCAGGACTTAAAAAATTTAATATCGGTTTTAAATGTTATCTGTGTTATTTGGCATTCGGCATGTTGGCTACCATTTTTTTATTTGGTAATTTGTCTTAGAATTGGATAATTAACTCCTGACGGAAAAATGTGTGTATGTCATTGTCAGCCAGCACCGTAGCTTCCAAATGAGTAAAATAAATATCTTAGATTTGAGTGCGTGACTACTTACAAGTTACAACACCTAAATGAGATATTCGAGTTGGAACCATAATTGAGAGCTTTCCACTGTATTTGGTTGATTGTATATTAGTGTTTTCTCTGAGTCGAACAAATAAAGTGCTCGTCATCGTACATTTAACACACACCTAGACTAATCATGTTGTCTACGCAATCCAAAACCCCCATCACGAAGCGGAACTAAAAGCATCAGCCGCGGGCGAGAGCCTGCATCCACCGTAAATGAACAGAAAACCCATTTAAATGTATACGTTAACGTTCAGCAATAAAGTGCAGATTTGGTTGGGGGATCTTGAATAAGGATAGAAATAGGAACGCAGGCATCGGGCGGGCGAATGATCCCTGTCTGCAGTCGAGTGACTTTCCGACGAGATGTGTTACCAATATTCAGACAAGGGAAGATTAAATTGTAAAAAATGCACTAGGGCTAGCTTGAAAATTATAAGTGATTCGTGAACGCACCAGTACTGTAAAGCTTAACATTACAAAGATCTAAAATCCAACAGAGTACAGTCTGCCACACAGCTATGAATACAGCCATCGTGCCAAAACTATGTATACATGACCTTAATGGTCAGGAAATGGTCGGTGGTGGTTGAAATGGTCAAGGAATTTGTATTACGTTCTCACCTAGAATTGGCGAAGGACTTCCAATAATTATCTTGGCTCAAAAACGAATAGAAACACATCATAAATACAATAACTTATAACTTATAACCAAAACGCTTAATAGAGACAAAACGACATCCCAATGTTTCTTTCGCGCTTAGTATTTATTACATGTCATACCTGTCATACCTGTCTATCCTGTCTGACAAAACCTTTTTAAAGGTTAAGGCGGTTTATTTAACTGAAAATGTATATGCAAAAAGGTTTCACCTGAAACATGCTCGAACCAGGCAGAGCAAGGGCGCAAGGCAGTCTGCAGAAAAAGGCAGTAGAATGCGCCTACGCTAACTTTGCACTGATTTGGTTGGCACACATGTCATTGACATTGTATGAAAATGCTATACTTCACGTAAAACTTGGTAGGAAGACTTAGCGTGTTCTAACTATACAATGGGGTACACTATATAATTCTGAGAAACTTATACACCGAATTTTTAAATCTCGAATTTAGATTCGATGAAAGAAGAAGATTTAAAATTCCGATTAGTATTTTTTTATTCCGATAAAAATAATACCGAATCGAGATTAGATTCGGGAGTTCCTAATTGGAATATGGATATTCGTGCTGTCATGAGTCGGAATTTTAATGATCGGAGTTTTGATAGATCTATCGGGATTATAAAATTCGGGATTTTGATATATAGGATTTATAATAATTCGGAATTATAAAAATCGGGACTATAAAAATCGGAGAATAATATTTCGGAATATTTGGGTGAATGTTATAAAATGTTCTCTGCTGACTTTAAAAGCTCAGTCTTATTTAGCCTTTATATAACTCTCAACTCCAAATACAGCTTCAATCTTTTGTTTTTAATTTCCTATATTTACTTATGATGACGAGTACCAATTACATCTTACGCGTCTTATGTACGTCGCTTAGGCAGAACACTGTGAAAGCTATTAAAAAAAACACCTCTCACTCTTGCAGTCATAATTAATTACCTAATGTTTGCATTTAACCATTTTATCCGGTATTTTGACACTGTTTGTTTGCCATCTTACGATTGATGACTTTCTTTTAAGTAAAATCTTGTTTTTGCCATAGTCGAACATAGTAGTTGATAGTAAATTCCCATTACAGAAATTAGTCGAACATAGTAGTTGATAGTAAATTCCCATTACAGAAATTGCAGCGTTATGTTTTAGCTGCTGTAAACAGCCAGCCAGACATTTCTATGTCGCTGCACAGTAAGTATTTCACAGAAGATTCACTCTTGAGAACAGCCGACGTCCAAGATATGTTTATACTTTTGCACCGTATATACAACAAGAGGAAAAGTAAAGTTATCTTTGACATCTACTCAACTGTATAACATTTTGTAAGTAAACTAAGTTATCATATCAGCCGACAGACATTCAAAATCAAAACAACAGGGGCTTGGAAGTTAACCATTCTGTCCTGCAAAGGCTAAGTAAACTTGACCAAAATGTTCGTGTACTAAACCTAATTTTCTATAGGCTCCCGCTTTCTGTTTTTTGTCCTGCCTTTGCCCCGGCCACCTTGTGGGGTCCAGTCTGTAGCTATTTTGGCCCATCGTTCCGGATGTATTTGGCAGATAGAGTCCGTTCATGCTAAGTTTGCTAGATTATGATAGCACAGAATGTGAAAGTGTGTTAATGTCATAGTTTCATAGAAGTTTAACGATTAAAATAACACTTTAAAGTTTGACAGTTCATTTGCTCGGCAGAGATAACGTGGTTTGAGTCTACATAGATGTGTCGAAACCTACCTAACTTGTTTAAATACTACTTCTTACTAATCCTGGAACTGAATCTGAATCTTGCAACCGCTTGTCGCCAGGCGGGCTCTATGCTCGCTTGCCACCGACGAGGTACAAAAAAACTTTAGGCAAAATCATCAACAAACGAATGCTAGTAGCAAAGTTTGAAGAGGACTCTCTGTAATTTTAGGTTTGTGAGGGAGCCAACGACAGAGTAAAGCGATTTTCGGCACGCATCCTCGCTGGCTTGGCGCCAACACGCTATGTGTTCTTACTTCTTACTTTGACAACAGGATGCATTCAGATCGTTAAAATATGAACCTGGCATCAATCCGTCCCACTCGCACTGATACGTGAATGCGAGCGCAGTGCACTGGCTATCAAATTAATTATTCTTTCAAAACCTGAAAACTCCACAAGCGTGCCATGCAATTTACGGATTGATTTTACGGAAAATTTCGGATGTGTCTAAAAGTTTATTTACAGTACATATGGTGTTATATTACCGCACTAGTGCGATAACTTTCGTCCGCACTTTATGTGCCTGTGTCAAAAATTCAAAGGGCCATATGCATGTACTGTAAAACGTCGTACGATACATACATGTGCGAATAGGTAATTCACAACTCCTGTCGATTTAAAACACTTCCTTCGGTCGTGTTTTATTCTATCGCCACTCATTGCGAATTTTCTCCTATTTGCACTTGTATCGTAATATTCGTAATATACTATTCTAGTTCGTCTTTGACTTTCCACTTTTGACAATAATAGTAGTATGAAAACTTTTTACACGGAATCGGTGTTTAATGATCTGCATACTTGTTAAAACATTTTTTTTTCATTTTGAGTTTTGAATTGACATTATGAAAACGTCAGCCAATTTTTTTGTGAGCAATCTCAAATATATTTTGCCGACACGAAAAATGGAAAAACATTCAACTAACAGTAAACATATGTCAGCAGATAGTTTAGATGAAAATTTCAAAAAGAAAACTTCACTCACGGATTCAGACGATAATGTTGAAACGGTGGTCGTGCCATTTTATGAAAAAGAGGTGGTTATGAAGGTACCAAAAGATATCAAACGTGTAAAACCAGACAAAAATAAACCAAAGACAAAGACAAGAAATGAAAATAATGCTTCGAGTTACCTTGTTAACAAAAATGTTCAAGGTAAACGCTCCAGCACATACTTAGAGAAGTTCCGGAACCAGTTTCTCCCAAATTACGTCGAAAAGAAACGGAATGAACCTGAGATTCGATCTATCTCACCCGAAGTAGGGGACACTGACAGAGGCAACTTAAGCTTCGAAGACGAAGAACATAATAATCCTATAGAAGAATTTCATGATACAGAAGCCTATAACGAAATATATTACGAGAACCTTATCCAAAGGCAAGCAGCTAACTATTCCGACAGTTCCTCGGTTGAAGATATTTGTTTCAATGATGATTCAGAAAACAAGTCTCCTGAGGATAATCTGCGAAGTGTTTCTGAAGTATCTCAACCTCGCCGTTCACTCAGGAGAGTTACTATGGAGCCTAACGTTGATGTTAAGCTTGGAGGTCTGGGCCCAGATTTAGAGATGATCAGGCCTCAGATGATAAGAGCTAGAAGCCTTCAGAGATACTCTGACAGAGTAAGAGCTGCGAATCGTGTCAGTATTTACAAGAAAACAGTAACTGAAACCAAACAAAGTGATACAGGATGTGAAATAAGGGCGGGAAGGAAGTCCACTCAGAACACACCAAGACGAAGAGTTACGGAGGAAAAAGTGTCATATTTAGTCAATAAATCTTCTGGGAAAACTGTCAATTTGACGCGAAAAAGCGAAAGATCGAAATCTGTTAATCCAAATAAGACAATGGAACCGCAAACAAACGAAGGTGTAAATTCTAAAAGAAAGTCGGCTGGGAAGAGGGTCGTAGAAAAACTAAGACACCGATATAAGATTGGACAGGATGGAGACGTTGAAAAAAGAGTAAACAATGATTCATTTGAAGTGAGAGTAAATTCCAGTACTGGTAATAAGACCATTAGAACAGAAATAAAACCGAAAAATAAAGAAGTTCCTCCGATCCATATCAGTTTTCTGGTAAATGTGGAGAACTCGGGAAATAACGATTTGAAAAATCTCGAGGAGAAACATCGACGATATCAGGAGATGGTGAAACAGTACGTAAATGATTATTCTTAAATTCTATGTTATTTTATGTATGTCACGACATTTATAATTGTATCAAGACACGTTATTATTGTTGCGGTTATAAATTTCAATAAATGTAACTAAAGTTAACATGTACTTATTGGTATTTAATAAAGTACACTTAGTTATTGTAGATACGAGTCGTAAGCTTTGTATTCATCGAAATGTATTTTGAACGCACCTAATCCCCACAGGCTACTAAGCTCCAAGGTCTACCTACCAAGCAAGGCAAGACGCGCATCTTATTAGGATTAGTAAGTACCTACGTAGTTAGATTACATGCAAATTTTTTTGATTTGGAAAAAGGAAAGTGGAAAGTTTTTGACCTCGGATGGAACTCGAACCCGCGACTCTTGCTCTGCCAACTGAGCTACCGAGACCACGCCCATGGCCCTAAAAGTTTTGGAGACATGCTAGCCATTTTGAGTATCAACCGGAAGCCAATAGGTAAATACTATACTTAAAGCAAATATTTATTAGCCTTCTCTTCAATAACTGTTAAAGGAAATTTCGCCTGTATCATAACATTCATAATAAATACCGACATGTACTAAAATAGATGATTCTTTTTAAATTACGCTACACATACAAGACGCCATGTCAGCGTGATGTGAATCAATCAGCACACAATGCTTTCCATTAGCGTCTCATTTTAGCCTTTAATTACATGCGACTTTCTATCCATTAATATACATTTTGACGTCACATGAAAAGGGTAACAGTTTGATTACCTGTCTCTGTCTTACATGTTAATTTTAAGCTTAAGGTTAAACGTGCAGAAGATGGATTGGATTCATTCGTTTATATATGCATGTCATTACTCTATGTTAACTAACTAGACCATAGTAATGCAATGCTAAACCATAAACGAGTTTGTACACTTAAATATTTAATAATAAATACAATCTCACAGATTAACCCAGCCCCAAACTAAGCAAAACTCATACTTAAATAGATACATACTTATATGCATAGAAAACACCCATAACTTAGGAACAAATATTCGTGATGAGCACACAAATAAATGCCCTTACCAGGATTCGAACCAGAGACCTCTAGCTTCATAGGCATAGTCACCTTCAACAAGGCTGGGGAGGTCGTTAAACTGATTCCTAATAATTAAAAACCCACTGTATCTATGGGGAAACCTACTGTATCTGTAAATGTTAAAATTCGTTCCAAAAAGTTACAGTGTGTTTAAGTTCCTTTATTTGATTATAAATCTACCATTTACTTCATTGCTTGTACTTATTGCTAATCTGATAATAATGATTCAAAGTTAACTACTCACATCAGTCTGTTTATATTTGGCACAGTCTCTAAATGTAAGCCGAATATGAATTTTTAATTATAATTATTAGACATTAAGAAATTGATATTCCCAATTAAGAAATTGTTATAAATTGAAAGAGATATTGTAAGAAATTGTTACTTAAGGCAACATTAAATTAGTCCGTTTGCTTATGCTTACGCACAAATTGTAATGTGTCCAATGCTAGGATTCCTTACGCACTTTTTCAATGAATAAAATGTACCTAACCACCAGGATGTTCTAACAGTGTCAACAAGGATAAAAAGATATCCGGTTTGATACGATTCATTGTTTAATATAAAGCACTGAAAAAATGCGTAACCAAACGGACTAACTTACATTTTTGTTAACAAATTTCTTAATTGATAACAACGAAAAATATAATTGATAAAATGATGGGCATCATTAAGCTGCCGGCATTATTTGAAGTAGGTACATATTTATTTTTAACTTTGATAGAGACACAAGAGTTTCATTCAATGTAATTAATATGTAGATACTTATCATTTATCGACGCCGATTGAGAAAATGTATTAAAACTAACCACAAACTATGTACGATCGTATATTTACACCACTTACCAACCACAACATCTGTTCTCTATAATATCTTATATGAATGTTTCGATCACTTGGCACAGACTACCTCCTATAGAATTAGCATTACAAAGCGAATTATAAAATGCAGGGAATGGTCGAATTAATCGAAGTCGATTAATTTCAGTCGAATTTCAAATTCATGGTATTCTTGCCAAGGATTTCAAAAATGTCTAATAAAATACTGTAATACCAATTTCCACATGAAAGCCACTGAGCAGTTGCCCTCTAGTGCAACATCCAAGTGCACTTATTGCCTCCCTAAATTAAGTTTTTACTGTAGGTAAGGGGACTTAATACCTATGCCCTGTAAAAAAGAATATACTAAACTTTTATTAATACCATGACCCTACATTTCGAGCCCTTTACAGCACTCGTTTCCACAGGGTTAAGATGATGGGGAGAATTCGCATTCTCTCAGCGCGATTAATCTGTTTTAAAGTATTTCAATGAACAACAATCGCGGAAACAGAAGTCAATATTAAGTACAAGCCAAATTATATCTAATTGCCGAAAAAATAGTATAAATTATAGGAATATTGAAGGAGCGCCCACGTATAGTGATAGCGATTTGTCTTATATGCTCCACCTAGTTAAGGCGATATGAGCTTGTAAGTAATACGTGAAGCGATTCCGGTTCGGATTAGTATAGTAGTGAAAGTGGCGATGCTGGACGACGCATCTGTTCCGAATGTCCAAATATTTATCGTACCTACTTTGTACTCGACTTAGAAGGGCTCTTCTCCTTTTTTAGTGACAATGGCCGGTCTCTTCGCTGAAAAAAGCATGATTTAGAATTTAACTATATTTTTTTTGTATTGGAGGTAAATGCTCGAAACTTTAGTTTACCTTATCAATCCAGTTTACTTGTTACTTCCCCGGTTAGTAACTGTAAACTTACCAGAAGGCCTAGTATAAAAATTGTACGACAAATTAACTTCTCGACCGCGTTAGCGTATCGAGTTCAAATTATGTTTGCCGTTTATTTAAATCAACCGGCAACTTTCATATTTTGACCCCTCGATACGCTAACTCGGTCGAGAAGTTAATGTCGTACAATTTTTATACTAGGCCTTCTGCATTATTTTACTCAAAACACCGTGACAGAGTTGTCAATATGACGGCTGTCTCTGCTGAAAAGGGGTACCTACTACTAAGGTGTGCAAACCGGTTTCTCATTGTATAGAAAAACTTGTTAGTAACCGGTTATTAACCGAAATTTCATACTAATATAAACCTGTTCGCACACCTGAGTATCTACTCACGGTGTTTTCTAGAAAACTACTGAAAATAAAAATGCTATAAAAAATCTACTTCAAACACATGTAATTTTTTTAATGTCAATCGAATTTAATCAAACCAAAAATTCGAGAAAACGAGAAAATCGCGTTTCATTGTCCGTGAAAAAGGAAAACGGCCCAGAATCGATTTTTATACGTACGGGCATATCCGCCGGATCAGCCAATCAATGTATAGTAAATTCGTCCGGCGGATGGCGGACATACTCGTGTTTATTACGAATTGTTCCTGACATATTTTACCATGTAAATATATGTTTTTGTCAATGAAACGAACCTGTAGACCACAAAAAAAAACTCCCAGTAAATCATTCACACCGTGACCGCTTGTAACAGTGCCGAAATATCGGGAGCTCACAAAAACAAATATACATGGTAAATGACCATGTTAGCTTAAAAGTTAAAAGCTATATTTAGTTTGGGACTTGGTTGATCTGTGTAGGATTGACCCCTAATACTTATTTATTTATTTTACTTTCTTTCTACTTTAGTTTCTACACAGACTAGCTATCTTGTGAGAGGTAATCTATCAACTAAGCTCTAAAGGGTTGGAGGGAGATTGATATGCGACCAATGGAAATCAAATTTAGATAAACTAATATTGGGCCATACACACGAAAGCACACAGGAGAGATATTTTAGTCTAAAATGTCTCTCCTGTGTATCCATGTGTATCATGAGATCTAAATAGTAGTACCTACCCGTTTAGATGGTAGTCTTGTCTCTACCAACTTTTTGTGGGGATGACAAAAAATATGCGTAGTACCTTCATGTATTGGATAGGATGCACTCGTCTGAGTAATTGTACTTATTATGGATATCCAACGGATTGCCCGAACATATAATTATGGCCGGCAATAAAGGTTAATTTCGCTGTCTCACCTACCTTGAGAGGAAAATACGTACCTAGGTCACTGTCATGGGTCCGACCCCAAAATAGAGAAAAAATAATTGGCTGTTCCAAAGAAAATACTTTATATTATATCGCTAGCTACCTACATAATAAAAAACTAACTACACATAAAGGTCACCTACCTGTGTGTGTACATTTATTTCGCACTATAGCGTCAATGATACCCACTGACCCGGTTCTGATGAATGAGGTGTCAATTGGTTTGTCTTTATGGCACAGGTGATATCGCCTACATTTTAACTGCCTTCCCAAAACGAGACTATTCCTGCAAAAACCGCAGTTGGTACAGTCACCACCAGATATATCGGAGCAGCCAACGCGCTCACAAATATCTGTGTATGTTTAGATATTTTTGGACACATTCACCGCTCTTATATATATCTGATGCAGCTGTACAATTTTTTGTCCTTTCGTTTTTTACGGTTGTGAGTTGTGTTGTGAGAGATGAGGATTCGATTTTCTAAACAACGGCCTAGAACAGATCGTGTATTTTGCAATTGTACTTTAAACTAACTAGCTAATACTCAGGTAGTTAATTAATTAACATAATCTGTGTAATAATTAACTCAGACTCGGATAGAATGGAATGGAATGCTCGTTGAAGTTGAGGTATGTAGGTGAGTAAAACCTCGTATTTATTTACTTAAGCCAATTGCCGGTCATATACGTTCGGGCAATGCGTCAGATCTCCATAGTAGGTATTAGGGTGTGCAAACCGGTTTTGATTTGTATGAAACTTCGGTTAATAACCAATTAATAACCGGTTTTCCATACATTTAAAAACCGGTTTGCACACCCTAGTGGGTATGTCCGCCGCGCATCCGCCAGACTTTCAAACACAATTTTATTGGCAGGCCAAAAGACTCCAATTCTAGTCTAAATTCATTACCTAGTAAATTGGTAAATTACTGGTGATTACTAGTCCGGTTATTCAGTCTAAATAAAGTTACTTTTTTAAATTAAAACATATTCTTTTATTTAATAAAGAAATATCTAAATTAAGTGAGTCCTGTAATTACATGACACTCATTGCTGCACATTTTAATATTGATGTCCGTGTATTGAAAATATTGTAATACCTATGACGTAAACGTTTGCTATATCCAATAACAACTGTCCTTAACGTATAGTTAGATTAAATCATTCATTAGGTACATTCAAGTGTGAAAATATGGTTGTATGCAACTTACTTAAGAATTAGCGCTATGGGACATATTTTGGAGTTAATTAGTAATTACATATAGGTAATAAAATGTTTACACTTGACTGTACATTTACATTCATTTTATTTTTAAAAGGTACAATTTTTACCATATGTTTCCAGAAATTATCTCCCAACCATGTTGATTTGCTATTTGGGTTCTGTAGCAAAATGCCAGATATTCAGCATTTATGACTTATTATTACCACAACTTTTATAGGTACCCATCTAGTTAGTTTAATTCTTAATGATGTCAAGTTAGTAACTAATAAACCTTTAGGAGTACTACTCTAAGGTCATCTCGAGAAGTTGTTAAACCTGATGTTGGAATCTTCTCACTACTGTGATTGGATTCTATTAACATAAATCGTAGGATAGTCGTGTTTCCGAATGAACTTACAAATAAACTCAAGCGGTATTAAGGGGCTACCCCAGCCTTCCTCGCTGGGGACGCCTTCACTTTTTATATTTATATAACATCTCTTTCAATTTATGATATTTGACAAGTTTTGAGTCGTAACTAAATTGGCACCATAGATAGAATTATAAGACAAACGGCTAACAGTTCTTCGATTTTTATCTCCATTCGCGTCTGCCAAATTTGGAAATAAATAAATACCTACTTATCTTTTTATTATTTTATTAAAAATTGGCTAAAAAACCATTTCGTTATATGAAACCTTCTGTACCTAAAATTGTTCATCTTTGATGCTAAATATCTCAGAGACAATGAACTTTGACGTAATTATGGGATAATATTTTGCTCCAAAACTATTCACACCGAAGGTCATTGGCATTGGGTATCTCCTTAAGATAAGGGTGAAGCAGTAATTATTAGATCATGTTCCGGACTAGTAGCGTTATTGAATTATTTACATTATAGTGTCCATTATAATCAAAATATTCGTAATACTAAAAAAAAGCGCGAAAAATACGTCTCAAAGCACGGAATCGGAAGCCAATCATTAGACATCTATGCCTACATTATCTACCTTATCTGCGTATTTATCTGAAACGAGACAATAGAGAATGTCTCCAAACTCGGCATCTATAACTTTCCCGGTCACTCTAAAGTCGCCCGACCATAAAGTATCATGGCGTGTCCTACAAACAAAGTACACAAGCGTGAGATGCCGAAAGGTACATTGGGTCGTATATTTAGAGCCAGAGAATTACCAGAAACGTAGCCCCATAAAATCGGCCTGTCGAATGGACATATTTAAAAATGGCTAACAATCTCGGACGCTCCGGCTGTGGAATGAACTGACTATAGTATGGGGTTCTTCAAAAAAAGAGTGTAAGAGTCCTATAACAAAATCCGCTCGCTCGCATTTCAATATTATTACCGCCAGTTGCGCGCCGGCCGACACGCATCTGTGTGCGGACACACACTACAATCAGGAATACAAACTTATTATCGCCATCCTATTCGAACAGCATAGCAGGTGCAGTTAGTGCGAACGGGAGCGAGCATTCATTCATAGATTTCATAGTATGTAGCACCGTCGCAACTCGCAAGGCCTTTAGCTTGACGCGCGGACCAAACATTATTGATACTTGCGTCCGAACATCAACTATTACTTCGCGTACGTGGTGTAGTGTTAAAAAATTTAATTTGTATCATCATAACTTCATAAGATTAAAAATATTTTTATTCGAACGTCAAATGTCTCTAAATAGTATCCGATGTTATTTTGGAATAGGAATTTGTTAGTGGTACATTTCTAAGCATACCTATTTACTAATAGGTATTGGTGATTGATTTTGGTGGGTGATGGTGATTTGGATATATTTTAGACAGGGATGTTACGGATACTGGATTTGTGACATCCGCGGATGCGGATATCAAAAGGCACACATTCACGGATAGGGATGCGGATGCGGATGTTAGAGTAAGTACATAAAAAAACCCGAAATATACAAATATTGTACTGTTTATTCGAATAAAAGGAAACAAACTTGGCATTGCTTGTTGCTATCTGTCAAGGGCGTAAGAACTCGATCGACGAATCTTGAAAACTAACCCAGGAAAGATACGGTTTTCACAGACATTAAATTATAATAGCCTAATATTTTCAAATTACGTTCGAATGGGATATTTATAGATAATATGCAAAAGTCCTAAAAACTTTTCTTCCGGAAGTAGGTAGAAAGTAAAAAATAAAACTTATCTAAGTCGATTTTTGAAATTTACGGTAGTAAATACTTTTCTTGTTTGTGAACATGACGACATATTTGTCTTCTATGTGTTAAAAGCAAAACCGAAGAAAACTTATAGACGTAAAACGGTAATACTTACAAAATGTACGGCGTGGGTGATAGATGTGTTATTTCGCTAGAAACAAATGGTAATAAGTAAAAAATGCTTCTGACTCACTTTAATCAACTTTATTTTTAAGAGCACTATATTTTTTTGAGTTCCAGTTTTTTTTGTCAACTTATCAACTTGTGGCACATCATCTGATAGGTCCTTAGAAATAACTTAAAGGCTTCTTGAACAAAAATTTGGTTAATCGAGTATCGGGAGGTCTAAAAAACCGGCCAAGTGCGAGTCGGACTTGCCCGCCGAGGGCTCCGCACAAAAGTGGCATGGAACTCTCAGTGTGCGGCAGTTATACGGTTTTCGGATTTTTTCCTGTATTTTTGCTAGAAGTTCTTGCTTGTTGTCAAATTTCGTGATTCTATGTTAACGGGAAGTACCCTATACATTTTGATTCCCACTGCAAATGTATGGGAATGACCGTATCTTTTGATTGCGTTGATGTAAAGGTTTAGTTTTTTTGCAGCTTCAAGAGACTGCAGACCTGTGTATGTGGTATTAATTTTAACTTGCAACCTTTACTCGTTCCCGAGATAAACGGTCTGGACTGGACAGACAGACGGGCGGACGGACAACAAAGTAATCCTATAAGGGTTCCGTTTTTTCTCTTTGATGTACCGAACCCTAAAAATGTGAAAACTTCAGGAAGTTAGGAAAATTATTTTATTTTGAACAAATTTGGTTAAGCCTTTTTTGCCAAAAACTATAATTACAAAAATACAGTTAAGTGCCTTGATATGTGAAGGCACTTATGCCTTTATTCTTGCACAATATTTTCATCGTATAACGGTACACAACCTTCAATTATGCGTGGTCCGACACGCACTTGGCGGGTTTATTTCCGGATTTTGCTCATATAGCAATATGGTTATCCCTGACTAGGGTGGTGGCACCAGTAATGGTCAAGAAACCAGTAACGAACAATCACTTTTATTATGAGGAAATAAGGTTCATACATTTATTTTGTGTCAACCAATTGACAAGCATATGATGATATTTGAATTAAGAATGAAGTGTCCATAACTTGTGTCTGTCAGCTTAAAGTGTTCATAATGGGTACCGTCACCCTAATAACATTTCTCCATACTGTCCCTCTTAACTCTTGCTACTCACTCGTCAGTTGAAAAATTGAAACACTTTGTTCCCACGCCCCATAATTCGCGGGCTCTAATGTAGGAAGGGCTGGAAGGAGGTACTTATTGGGGATCAAAGATCATCAAAGTATATGACAGCCCGGTAATTCGTGGGCGTGGGTTACGAAGGATGGTTAAAGTATCAAGAAGGGTTGGTTGCGGTACAATGACATTCGATAAAATTATTAGATTTTTTTATTTCATACAGGTCTATAATATAATCAAAACTGTAAAATACTTTCGTCAGTGGTTGGTCGCGGTCTATTTACTTTCCCAAACGCTTCCAGCACTTCCTAGCGCAACAAAACAAACATATTGTACAGTCCACAGAGAACAGCACAGGTCCTACCTCTACGAGCGCACGCGCGGTACTGAGGACTCAGCCCGCGCGCATCCGAATTTATACACCATTTGAATATTAAAAAAAATAATACGGAAATTCAAAAAAATATGTATTTTTCGACTTCAACATGAGCTTAAAAGAATAAACTTTAATGTTGTATACAAATCATCCCAATATTTTGTCAAAGTTACTGCGAGAATCCCTGTGTTTGCAGTGTATTTTTATCGAAAAATGTGCATATTCAAAATCGAAGTAGTTGGGTATCTGTGTAAATAATTGGAAATATGGGACCGAAAGTTTAAATAAAACCATGTTACAATATTATATCAACCCGAAAAAACATGTGTTTTCATGTATCGTGTTAAAAGAGATTGAAGTCAAACTTTTGTCTCCGCGCGCTTTTCTGAAAACAACTGCCAGTAATTGTATAGTAAAAGTTAAAACACTGAGTTTTACTTACATTAGAAGCTGAAATTTTTAATACTAGGAAATGAGCTATCAAACATAGTTAGCAACTTTCACATACAGTTCACCGTTTCTTCGTAGTACAACGTCAAAAATCAGCTTTTGTTGCTTTTCCGTACAAATCGTATTGATGGCCTCTTAATGGGTTGGTGACCGATTTTCATCAGGGTGTTGCCACCGACGTGGTAGGTATGAATAAAGTTGCCAAATGACATCACAATAACTATGCAAACTTATATTACGAGTACCTTAGGTCACTAGGAAAGTTTTGGGATACTCGAAATCTATCCATATCCATCCTATATTATTACATGTTTTAAAATAACATTTTGAAATATAAATTAAACACCATTATCAAATTTTCTAACATTTTGTAAATATAAAAAATATGAAGTTATTTTGCTATTATGGGAATGACTCGAAAAAAATGTTGTATGAAAATGTGAAACTCCAGGACATTAAGCTTACTCACTCCCAAGGTGGCGATGAAATCTCTAGGATCTTCTCTATATTCAGATATGATATTCCTAGGTTTTCTTGCACAAAGTTTCATTTTTTTACACGTGTGTGCTCGATTCAGCCCCACCGTGTCTCAAAAAAACGTGCGAATCGGTGATCTAAAATGGCTGTAAAAAAAATATTTATATAATTAGACAAATCGGTTTACTAGTGTTCTACTTCTAATGAAATAAACTTTTAAAAAACATATGGTAAATGACCATACCATGTCCAGATTTCGAGAAAATATTTCACCACATTTACCTCACATATAAAATTACATCATTTAACATTTTTCCTACCTACTTCTGTTTCCTATGTTTAGTAGAACACCATATACGCTGCATACCATGCTCTACTTGTAGCTCACGGCGCGTGCCTTCATACGAAAGTATGTCTCCATAAATATTTCTTAGTCTTCTTTCTTCGTCCTTAATTCAATGCACTAAGGACTATTTTTAATGAAAAAAGTTGCATTCAACATCTTGGACTTATCTAATCATTTATACCATAACATAATCTAATTCATTTGTAATTTAGCTGCTTATGCGGAAGTATGGTATAATTCATTCTGAATGATGTAATAAGTATGCATAATAATCTAGTAATGGCCGTAATGTGCATAATTTTATTTAACACATTTGGTAAATTGTTTTTCTCGGGAAGTAGGCATATCTATTTGCTTACCATGAGTTATATTCTATGGAACCGAAGTCGATAGCGACTGCGCCATTTGATAATATTTGCATCTTGCTCGTTCGTAACTAGTGGGAGCGAGATGGAAACACTATGGAATCGCGCAGTCGCTGTAGACTACGGTTACGTATAAGTAACTCATAGTAAGCACGCTTGGTACTCGTACCTACGGAGAACGGTACGATACGAAGATTATCCCTATAGATTAGGGGGTTGGGCTCACTATAAGGTTTACATCATTTGATGCCTTTGTTTCACCGGGAAGTAGATTTTATATAGGTAAGTAGGTATTGGACATATGAGAATTACTAGAGTTGTATAAATTGAGAAAATATTGCTTAAAAACTTCATTATATTTTGAATACAATGCGGTAATTATATTTTTCTACAAACATTGTTTTGCTCATTTCCATTTTCGTTATAGGTACTTAATTAAGAAATTGTTAACAGAAAATTAAATAAGTCCGTTCGGTTACGCACTTTTTTAATGCTTAGTTTAGTATGTATGTTAGTTAAATCATAACACACCGGATGTTTTTTATCCTTGTTGACACTGTTAAATTAGCCGGGTTGTTATCGCCACATTATTTAAATTCTATTCATTAAAAAAGTGCGTAACCAAATTTAAGGTTATGTGAAAAATTTCTTAATTTAGTACAACGAAACATGCACATATATTGAAGCGAAGCGCCCACGTTTTAGGAAGTGCTCTGAAATTAAAAGCTTGGTCAAATAAGTACATTTACAGAAATGGAACGTTGGCATTTAGTTCTGCTTCGTTGAGTAAATTTTTTAAAGAGACGAAAATACATCGTCAGAATCTTGATTTTTCTTTGTTTCTTCCCTTAAGATGGATCTGCACAAGAACACTTCCAGACTAAAGTTATTACTGCAGGAAAAATAGAAATTTGTACAGCTTTAAAACGTTGTTTATAAGTATATCTTGGCATTAAAAAATATAAGGATTAAGGATCTACCGAGTCCTATGAAATTTAGCGTCCAACTCCTCCCAGAGGCTCTAGGGCAGAAGTAGCTGTTTATAAAAGATAAATGCACATTTAAAAAACTAGGCAAGTAAGGTGTAATTTTTTTGTTCGGTTCAGCGCACGAAATCATATAAAAATTATACCTCACTTGCCCAGTTTGTAAAATGTGCACTTATAAAAAGCTTAATTTGGCTAAGACAGATACTTATTTCTAGTGCTAAGATATAGTTATAAACAAAGTTTCATTGCCATTTTAAATGCCTCTTCAAATTTTTATGACGTCAAGCACGACTGCACTTGATTTAAGTGATAATTATCTGCCCAAAAAATTGTACAAATTTTGCTACGAAAAGCCATATTTAGTCTTATTTTATAAAAAAAAAATGTCATTTATTTCAGGTACCATATAACATACACATACATTTATTTAGCCTAGATTAATTACCTAAGATTATTATTAGATTTATTTATTATTTATTTATTAGATTATTTACCTAAGATTTTTTTTCATATTGTTATTGACGAATATAACCAATAGTGCTTGTTTATTTGCACGAATAAATAAACATTTTTGTAAGGATTTAAAATATATTTTCGTATTGTATGGAAATATAAAAACACAGAAATAAGGCACTAATCGCGATAATTCTATAAATTTTATCAACTTCGCGAAAATAACTCAATGTGATCGACTACTTATTGTTTTGTAAAATGGGGGTAAATTATGCCCCTACTCACAGTAAGGTATTTTAAGTATTTAAGAAAGGTCGACGAGGCCACTAAGTTCAACTTACAGTTCAATTAACTGGAATCCCGGACTCCATAAAAGGTGAAATTTCATAATATGCGTTTAAAGTAAAAATGTGGGTTGAAAAGAACCCGTTGGAGCTACTTTTACTGTCCTTTGTGTCCTTGAATGAAGGTGACGTCAGGTAAATAGTATCTGGTAACTTTTACATGACCTTTAGTACTTGTAATGTGCAAATTAACGGCGAATCAATTCTATAAATAAACAGGTTTAAAGTGAAAGTAGGTACAAATTAAATTATTTCTCAAACTACGTCAAGGAAGAAAACCGTTTGGAAATGTTACCCTCCAGAAAATTTCGGAATTAAATTAGGCACCAATTTTATTAGATAAGCGTCAACAGAATAGGTACATAATATTTACGCAAAACTATATATTAAAATCGATGGGCGGTCTTTCTTTTAGGACTAATCCCAATAAGGCCTTGTTTACCCTTAGGGTTGGAAGGTCAAATAGCAGTCGCTTTCGTAAAACTAGCGCCTACGTTAAAGCTTGGGATTAATTACCAAGATGGACCCGGGCTCCCTGAGTCATCGCATAAGCCGGGGAACGTTAGGAAAAGAAGAGAGATTTATTTTAATTGTCGTCACAAAACTGATCGCAGTCAAATTGCTTGTTTAAGTTAAATTTCTTGGGTACTTAATTTTTTTTCTGAAAACACCCTAAAATACATACACGTATAATAGGAAAGTGTCAATGGTGTTAAACATTACAAGTTATATAGTACTACGTCTGCAATGTGTGATGGTGTCCTTGGCCTGTTGACTCCGTCAATAGACGATCATTGCGAACTCGACTTGATCTCTGTAATACTTATTCAGCTTAGACCCAGTTTGATTAGCCTAATCCTTAAATCTAGACTTCACATGTCTCGAGAACTGTGTTGCGATAGTTTTAAATAAAGCCATGTACTCACTATAAACAGTTTATTCGGGCTTCAAGTACAGTAATCAATATAGCTCAATAAGAAACAGACTATTGTGGACAATCAAGTGGTTCGATCGTTCATTCAATTATTCCAATAGCGGAAGATATTAGAGATCATATTTTGGTTTTACTTTATGTATCCCGGAAGATTGGTATCCCGGACCTTTGGAAAGCGTACGTGGAGCCGAAGTTAACAAGCAAAGGCCATTCGACAATTTTGTGAAATGTAAGGGGTACTACATCGAGCGGATGTTGCACCCGCCCGAGTCACATGACCCGCACGATGCACGCAGAGACTTATTAGCTTCACTTTATTATTATTAACAGCAACGATAAAACTAGCTTTCTGGTCTTGAGCGCTTTCTTGGCAATATATTTAAATACAAGATGCATTTTTTGTATGTAGATACGAGTAGGTAATTTTATTTAATTACGAAACCATAACTAGGTCTGAACTCTAGTTCCTTTTTATTTGCGAAAATAATTAAAATCTGATAGCAACTATAAGGACGGCGATCCAATTTTAAAAATATCATCAAGATGTCACAATCCGATATCCTCGTTCCACATTCTCGCTCCATATTTGTCCCATATTTCCAGATTAAGTACGTCTGCGACGTTTGCGTCTGTGATACTAAGTAACAATCGTACAGATACTACAGATGCAGGATATATGTCAGCGATCAAAGTGCTCATAAATATCTAAACATGCACTCTTAAGCTTTGATAACTGAGGTTTGTTCGGTTATTTATTAATTCCTTGGCCGTTTCGATATATCTGACGCCTGTACATGTGGCATGCTTAGCTATTCCTATAACGTTAACAAGTCTGACCTCCTTTATTCATTATATCAATAATCTTGCAAACGATGAATTCTACGAATTCGTTGATCCAACATTCTGTTCCATACGTTTCAATCTCGCGTTCCACATTTATATCCTTTTGGCGAACTATTTTATGTTACCAATAAGGCATCTACTACTACATAGTGCAGGAAGGTACGATAGCGCAAGGAATTAATACCTACATTGTAAATTTTAAGTGCCCGGCTACATGCTCAATTATACCATTTATACCTAGTTGTTCAAATTCCGATTTGCACAAGAACGCATATGTGTTAACATGGTAAAATGGATAAGGCACAAATAGTTTGCGCATAACGCTAATTGGCACAAACTAGAATTGCACAAATAAGGATGTGCGTTAACATTAAATTGCAACGGTGCAAACTCTATTATTATAATTACAATAGGCGTGACAGTCACAACACCACTCTGTCTGTCCGACGATGACTGCCCGATGCAATCGATACATGTCACGCCTGTTGTGACAAAAATACGTGAGTTTGAACCGGTGCAATTTAATGTCTGTATGACTCACGACAGTTTAAATTACACGTGCATTAAGATGGTAAAACGGTATACCGCACAAATGGCTTGCACAAAACCTATCGTGTTGTATCGCTGCGCCATACAGTTTTTGCGCCTACTTTTGCATAAATCGTTTGCGCATGCGAATCGCTGCATATAGCCGGGCCTTAAGAGGACAACAAATTCATACGATATAACAGCTGTGGCAGCTGTGCCATTAACTGCCGGATAACTAATGTGTCCTCTTTCCGCCATAGGTAGTGGCACCACAATAATGCATAGAGTGAATACTCTGTTTTTGCAATTGATATTTAACGCAGAAGGGACGATTATTGGACGCTATTGGGTATATGTGCTAAGTCAAAACCATATTGGCATAAACAATACGTAGCAAATCGTCGTGTTTCATGACAAAACGTAACGCAGCACACCGGAACTGTGCAGTGGGCCCGGGCTCTATGCCCTGCTAGGAAAAAATCTGTGCTTATTTAACACGGCTTTTACAGTCCGTCTCGCTCCTACCACTACTCTGGCAGGAGCGAGATGGACTTACTTGCGAATGCCGCAGTCGCTATCGGATAATTCGGATACGGTTACGTGCAACTCATGGTAAGCACATATCAGGTGTCATCGTCATCGTATTCCATACTTATTAATATAATAATGCTGTCTTACGTTTACATACAAATAGGTCAAGCTATGCTACGAAGCTATGTGTTCGTTGTATGAAATGTACCGCAGCTCGCAGCATAACTCTGGTGTAGAGGCCCCTTAAGCTAAAGATACGGGAGGTTGTAAATAAAGGTGGCCACAGCGCAATGGTGTGAAGGAGTTTAGGAACTTATGATTTACGATTATATTATACATAACGAATAGAGAAACCCCACCTACAAGTATGCGTAATCTCCGGCGTCTCCATTACTAAGTACAATGCAATCACATAAATAAACAAACTAAATATGAGACATAACTATTTCATAAAACCATTATTATAACATACACATACTTAAGTTAACTCATCTTTATGCAATCTGGACTTATGTTGATCTGCTTTCGGCAGCCATTGTGGACAGAAAGTGGAGCGTGTAGATATTAGATATGCTAATATAACCTTATGTGCCAGTTTGTGTACTTGTATTAACAATAACTGACCATCACTCGCCCTTATGCCGTTACAATAAAGACTACAAGTGAATAGTTAACATTGGTGGTGATTGTACCATTTGTTTACTATTTCTGAACCTTATTGGTAAGGAAATAAAGTCTAGCATTAGCTAAATGATGATCAGTACAGCATTGAATTCGATAGATCATAAATTATGCCCTTATGTAATGCGAGAAGATTTGATTGATTGCGTTAAGACCGGCGCCAACTCAGGAGCACACATCTTGAGAACAATTGCAGGGATTCCATCAGGCCCACTGGACTTATGGGTGTCGAGGGAGCGAAGAGCCTTACGCACAAAGCTTTGGCGGAACTGTACATCTGGCATACAGCTCTCGCACCGCGGTATAGTCGGCGGCGCTTGTCCCCCGTCATCCAAAGTCGAGTTGGACGCAAAAAGCTTACCCAGTAGATCGGCTTTGTCTTTTGCGTCGTGGGCCAACGAATCATTTCCCGTGTGCAGAGGTGGAAAAGACGGCGTGCAGAAATTCCCCTGGATAGCTTTGGCAAGAGACCAGAACGCACGAGTTCCCGATGGGAGACGCTCTAGTTTCTCGCCAATCCTACCAATGTGCAACGACTTTGCTCTGGCAATGGCTCTTTTGAAGGACCTGGAGGCAAAGTTAAACTCCTTTTTTAAAGCGCTGGTCTTTACATCCTGTACCGCCGCTGCATTTACCCAGGCTTGGTAGCACTCCAGCTTTCGGCGAGACGCCTTTTTGCAGGAGCGATCAAACCAAGGCTGGGTTTTGCCACCAACAGGTACCGCAGAGGATGGAACGAAAAGTTCCATTCCCTGAAGCACCACGTCAGCAACAGAGTCAGCAGCGATATCAGGATCATCCGGCGTGAAGCAAACCTGCCCCCACGGGTAAGACGCAAAGAACACCCGCATCCCGTCCCAGTCTGCTGACTTATAGTGCCACACACGGCGGCTACAAGCAACTCGCCGACGCGGCGGGCACGTGAGAGGCACTGTACTCCGGATGAGGCAATGATCCGAGGAACCGAGAGGGGCTGCAACGGATACATCATAGCCAACCGGGTGAGAAGTCAGCAGAAGGTCCAACAGGGAAGGTTCCTGGCTCTCCACATCTGGGATTCGCGTAGGCGCAGTAACCAGTTGTGTCAAGCCGTAGGTCAGAGCAAAGTCGTGAACAGATCTCCCCGCATGATCAGTCTTGCTGGAGCCCAGCCATTCGGCATTATGGGCGTTAAAATCGCCAAGAACGATGATCTCAGCGGATGGGATCTGCTGCTGCACTGAATCCACAGCCGTTTGAATCTGCTCCAAGAGTCGGTCAGTTTCGGCATCACCGCTATGGGACCTATAGAGGCACGAATAGACGCGAGGATGATCATCACAATCAACACGTAGCCATAAGGTGGAAAGGTCCCTACCTTCAAGATTGCTGAGGCGACGAGAACTGATATCGCCTCTAACGTACACACACACTCCAGCCCTAGGCAGAAAGGAATGCTCTAGTTCGTACCCAGGGTAGGAGAGGTATTTTGTGTCCGCTGGAGACGATATCTGCGTCTCTGTCAGAAAAAGCAAGGCCGGCTTAGCTGTCTCGAGGTGATGATGGACAGCATTAAGATTAGAATGCAAACCCCTGATGTTGCAGAAATCCACAGCGAGCGTGGCAGGGGCTGCCGTAGCCGTCTTGCTCTTGCCTCGGGAGGATGGCGGATGGCGGAGCGCGGATTTGCCCCCCCCAGAGTACGAAACGGGGCGCTCTCGGCGTCCACGCTCAGGCACGACAGTACCTGAGCATGGAAGCCCAGAAAGGGATTCTCCAGCGCTAGAGCAGCTGGTACCCTCCTGGGGTAGCTTATTAATCTGCGCTGTCATCGTCATTAAGGGGGAGGTTGGGGGGATTGGAGCTCTGGAAACCTTACTCACCGTGAGGAACACAACACCACATACCTACAAAGTAAGTAGTGATGTTATTATGGCTTCGGTATTCTGTAAGGTGGAGGTACTTCCCCAGTCAGGCTGCTCCAGATTCAAGCGAGATGACGTTTCGCTGTGCCCTACCTCACTTGTTGGACGACTTGTTGGAAGTATAAATAATATGTTTGTAATAGGCTCCCTGGGCCGTGGCATGAGCCGGGAAAACGCTAGACGCTAGAAGAGGAGTCGATGTTTTGTAATAAATGGTAGCAAAATATGTAAGTGGACAGTGGGCGTTTTCATTTGTTAACAAAAAAGCTAAATTAGTCCGTTTGGTTACGCATTTTTCAATACTTAATTAAGTAAGAAATCGTAACAAGCCGGATATTTTTCATCCTTGTTAACTGTTAGAATATCCGGGTTGTTACATAGGTTTTTTTAATTTGGTGCATTTAAAAAGTCCGTAACCAAACGGACTAATTTAAATGTCTGGCACAACTCTTATTGAGTACAACGAAAAATGAAAATACCCAAGAACATTCAATCAAGGTCTAAAATATAGATGAAGTTATTCGGACAAAATAATATGTCTGAATACTCAGAGAAATCGTATAAAAAAATTAAAGTAGGTACCTACATAGAGCAGAGCAATACATATTAAATTGCAATGAAAATTTAAGATTTATTCAATCCTATATTTATTTAAATAGTGTAATTTGTTTCAATGGGATCTTTACCTAGTCTGAAGACTGAAGGCGTCTGTACTATAAATTTATCTGAATCGTTAAGAATTGGGTGGATCGGAACAGCGGAAATTATTCGATACAGCTTTCTATTACTGTTTCTATTCAATTCTCGCTGACTTTACCTATACCTATATTTTGAAATGCCTTCAATTGAAGTTAATGACAACATGGAGTATTCATTGACGTTTGTATAGTGGTTCACGCTGCAGTTTCCCACGAGTGATTTATGACAACTAGACTTGGGACGTTATGGCTTATTTAGTATTTCCTTTGGATACGGTGATTATTAAAATCAATAGGTGTTTAAGCAATGTTAAGCTTGTAAAGACTTCTAGGACATATTTCTTAGACTTGCACCTTATGATGGGAATAACAAACAACCTTTCATCTGTGGCTGTCAAAAATCTCTTGATTAAATCGTGACCTTGAAGTTTAAAAGAATTGGCCAAGTGCGAGTCGGCCTCGCGCACCGAGATTTCCGTACAATCTGTTAGTACGGAACCCTAAAAATTTAATTCAGGATTTAAAATTGCGTAAATGACCTGATGAGAGATAGCCGAATTACCCGATTCCGGTCTCGTTATAGACGAAAGGAAAAGCGGAAATGTTTTGTAAGTAGATGATATTATTGCTTTCCTTAACATGTCACAGTGGTTTTGATATTGACTGGTACTGTGGTATACGAATTGGACCAGAAATCAAATTTCCTGACTCTACATTGTGCAAGTGTACTTACTACGAGTTGCTGTAGCAGGTAAACGATGTTTCGTTTACATTTCGTTATCTACAGTTGCATCTTGCTCTCACAAGCAAGTGCGAGGAAAATGCACTGACAGACGTAAAGACTAGCGAGTATAGTATTTGAACACGTGGTAAGCACAAATCTTACATTGACATACCTTTTATTCAGGAGTAGTTTGTATGTATATTATGTATGTTTGTATGTTTGTTTGTTCGAGGATAACTCGAGTAACAGTGATCGGGTCGTCGTTAAATTTATGGCAGGTGGTTAGATGATATAAATAGAATTTTTTAGTTTGAATATGAGCCGAATCGGTCAAGGGGTCGCTGAGATATAGCTGTCGCGAGTTTACGTTCGGGCGAACCACTAGTCTAAACTAAAGAGTAAGGCTTTTGGTAAGTCAAGTGCAAAAATATGGTTCGACATAATCGACTCATAAATATGGTACTACGCTCTTATTACACCGGCATAAGGTGCTATGGGACATATTTTTGAGTAAGATGTGCACCACCATATTTTTACACTTGACTGTAACTTGTAAGTATCAAAATTATTTAGATGAATTTTAAATTATTTTGATATAATTTGTTAGTTGATAGGTAATCGACACTTCTTGAAATACCTACATATCTGCTAATGTACCTACATTATTTTATGACACAAATATACAACCAAGTATGCATTTACTTGCGAGTAACGAGCGTTTCAATGTTTATCGGTTACATAATGCCCCATTGTCATACATAAACGACACCATTTGGATATTTTGGATTGAATCGAGATAACCGTTCATGATGTCAACAACTAGATCATTGTCTGTAGACCTTCCATTCAAAATACGATATCTGATCGTACTGCTACTGAATGCCACATTACAATTAGGTACAAATATTTAAATAATTGAAATTGATCGGGTTAACTACTTCGCTCTGGAAATTGTGTGCCGACATACCGGGGACAATAGGTAGGTATCTAATTTTGCAACAGCAAAATTGGCAGTCCTGTAATTAATGACCGTGCTACATTGAAATCCTTGAATGTATTATCAAAAACGTCTTCACGTGCGATGTCAAAGTTTATTAAATTTGATCTTGAAATAAATCAAGTGGTCATTTTGGCTCATCGTTGCACCAAATGCACTGCGGTTTTGGGATAATTTGAAAAAATTGTATTCACGGAATCGGAAAAGTCGCGCGTATGCGAAAAAATGTATAGAAATTACCGGTAAATTACCGGTAAATCTGATATAAAATTTTGCATTCCTTAATTACTGGGCCATTTTGACTTATATCGTGAATAAAATCGTTCTCATCTTATATCTACGCAACCTAACGTTTCTAGATTCTAGAATATTCCATGCAATAAAGCAACAACACTATGGGAACGTCCAGTCGTCTGAAAGATAACTGCTCCAGTTAGGGCACGTTTCACAACTCGCACAATGCTCTCTCTTCTGTGTAGGTACCTATACCGTGAAGCTAGGACGCAAACGTGCTTTGATCGTAACATAAATAAGCTTTCAATTAAAACTGGCTAACATTGTCGATGTTTATAAGCCTGGCCGTAGCCAATTGCCCTAGCGGTTATCGCTTAATACGCTAAGCTGCACTTGCACCACCCAGGGTCAGGCGCTAACCCGGAGTTAGGCTATCAAATTCCATACAAAATAACGCTTAACTCCGGGTGCAAGTAGCCCTAAGAATGCCAAATACGAAAATATAAAGGGAATAGGAATAACAAAATAGATGCGACGGGAAAGTTAGCGTAACGATTTGTTGATTGGCTTTATCGATAAACGATTGTCACTTTACTAGGCGCTGACGCTCCGTCTGTGGAATGAGCTTCACTGCCAAGGTTTACCCGAAGAATTAGGAAGAAGAAAGAAGTATGGGGTTTTTCAAAAAGGAGTGTATCAGCTTTTATGGGCCGACAACGCGTATGTGAAACCCCTGGAGTTGCAGGCGTCCATAGGCTACGGTGACCGCTGTCCATCAAACGGGCCGTAAGCTTGTTTGCCACCGACGTTGTATTTAGAAAAAAAGGGCCACTTTGAGGGCTTGTCGCGAACCAAGAACCGCGAACGAAGCGCCTGACGGCCTGACGCATATATAAATAAAACTACCTACTCCTAATAATTTCGATAGTAGAAAAACATGAAGTCAGCATGAAGTACATAGGTAGATGTGCCTGCAAAATGAGTCATTATAGGGGAAGTTTAGGTACCTGTATATAAATCAGTTGGATCCATCTATTTTATTTCTTTTTTTTACATTAGGTCAGGTATTTTAAACTTGTTGTTTTTTTATCAATCAAACGTTTTTCATGCATATTCAAATGATTATTAATTGCTTAATTAACCTAGGCAAGGAGAATGTGTTTGTATAAGATTTTTTTTCTAAAGTTTGCGAGCCTCACATCATTTAATTACATATTATCATCAGCTCAATCTTTTTACTTCGACTTTTAGGTGATTTACGAGTACATTGCCTAAAGACCAGGTAAAATAATGATACTGTAGGTACCTACTTATTCCACTTCTTTTTGTAGTATTAGAAAAATCGTTCAATTGTAGTTATGCTAAAGCTGTCAAATCTCTCTCTTATATTCTTCATCATACCATTAATAATGGAAATTAAAAAAAAAAAAACAATTTTGTTGAGAAGACTGTAATAATTGAAGAAGCGTAGGCTAAATCAGCCATTATTTTTCTAATCCTAAAAAAATTAGAGGTATAATGTCTAATTTCTCTATGGATGCTCCAAAAGTCCAAAAGTTGATAGCATTTGTTTTTGCCAGAGGAGAGTCTCGTTATGTAATACTTCGGGTTTTTTGTCAATCAAATGTCTTTTATGCCTATTTTAATGATTAATAATTGTTTAATTAACCTAGGGAAGGATAATGCGTTTCTAAAATAACTAGTTGTTATTACGTATTGTAAAGTTACATAATTATAGCAAAAGTCAAACTTGTGATTGTCATCAACTTATTTTGGTTTAGAGCTTTTAGGTACTTAATTCAGATAAAATAATAACAAAACGCGTAAAAAATATGCGATTGGTAACGTAACCTATACCTTGGTTACCTACTTGACGGTAACCTCTATTTATGGTTGTCAAAAGACGTTCATAAACTTGATTTTACTTTACATATTACCTTTATCTTAACAGCAATAGTACTTTTCCACGATATCTTCTTAATATTGACGTTATTTTGTTTGTGCCAAGGCAGAAAATTAAATGTTAGGTAGTAGTAGGCTTCCAATAACAGTCCAGAGGAAGTTTCCTCTGGACTGTTATTGGAAGCAACCGACCAGTTTTAAAATATAGAACCGTGACGTAATAGTAGTTTGTACTGTGACTGTATTTAATGAAAGGCATTAAAACTCGAGTGTGGGTTTATAAACGAGGCGTCAACCGAGTTTTATAACAACATCACACGAGTGTTTTAATACCTAATTATATACAGTTACATATACTGCTTTATCTAGACACATATCATTCATCATGAGCTTTTCATAATGCATTAAAGCCGTATATTTCGACTGCCATGGCGGCTATCGTGGATGAAAACTACTCTGTTTGTTTAAAAACGGTTTATGACATGTGAGTAAATAACCTTTACTAGTTTCCAAATTGCTTAACACTCGTTGGCGTTATGCAATTTGGAAACTATAGGCAGGATTCTGATCCGTTAAGCCAATAGTGCTATCTTTAAAAAAAACAAGCATAGAACAGCCGAGAATGCCGAGATAGAAGTAGATAGAGACGCCTTCAAAGGGAAAAAGTGTAGCAAGATTTTGAAATGTTTGTTTGTTCTCCGTTACCATGGCGACCGTAAGGACGATTGTTTCTAGATTGAGCGAAGTCATCTCATTCCAGGATTGACACATTTCCGCGCGGTTGAAGTATGGTATGGGCGTCTCTAGTAGGTATTGACCTCTGCATGGAACTGGTGATTCTGATGACTTCTCCTACAGCCTGTTTACGCCCCACTTCTGAGCAAAGGTCTCAAGCACGAGAAGGACTGAGCTTTTCTTCTTCTTCCTAGTTTTTCCGGCTTATACCACGGTTCTGGGAGCCTGGGGTCCGATTTGGCAACTAATTCCAAAATTTGGCATAGGCGCTCGATTGCGATTGATCTTTCAACCCAGAGAGTGAACTAGGCCTTATTGGGATTAGTCCAGCTTCCTCACGATGTATTCCTCCACCGAAAAGCGATTGGTAGGTAAATATCAAATAATATTTCGTACGTAAGTTCCGAAAAACTCATTGGTACGAGCCGGCAGGCTCTGAACCCGCGACCTTCGGATTGAAAGTCGCACGCCTTACCGCTGGGCCACCAACACTTAGAACGAGAAGGATTAAGGCCGTCCCCTATCCCAATGACCTCGGCGATTTGAGCTTTCTTCCCCTTCCGCTTCCTTTCCTCACCGGTTATACAATACGTCAATAAGCATAAGTCGTCACTTAGGAAGAGCTGCTTGTACTAGGACGCAACCCTATAAACTACTAGTGCCATCTTACACGACTGGCCCCCGTCGCCCGCGCAGGCATCTCGAGCCGGCGTTTTCGGAAAAATGAGTGTAATAGCTTTTTCTCGAAAAGTACAAAACCTATCCAAAAATCAGTAGATGCGTTTAAAGTTAACATAAATATATACTGCTTGTCTTAGTTTCTTGTACTTACGACGCAAAATAAGGGAGTAGATACAGATTTAAGGTAGAAAAAAGGGTTTACGGTAAAAAAAAAATCTCTTGATGTATTATGTTTTTCGACAATTTAGTAGAACCAAATGTAGACCAAATACCTAGCTACATTATATATTTTTATCAAGCGTTGTGCTTGGAGCTGAACAAAGCCTATTCACTTTAAAAACAGTGAAATATGCCGGGTAGCCCCTTAAGCTAAAGTTCACAATCTAGCCTAAAGCGATTCTGAGACATCACATACAACTTTGAATTTATTTCCGGATGCATGCAAGTATCCTCACGTTCTCCTTGCAAAAACAACTGGTAAAAATCAAATTATGCTTCGTACACAAGTTCCGAAAAACTCATTGGTTCGAGCCAGGAATCGAACGCGGAATCTCCGGATTGTAAGTCGCACATCTTACTACTAAGACACCAAGTGATTTATAAAGCACGCAAGACCTCTTGCATAGGTACCTACTCATAATATGAAGATTGTGAAGTTAGTACATTTTCGGTTAAATTTTATCAATAGAAAGTTTCGGTCGATCTATATTTCAAGGCATTCGTGTCATTGTAACGAGTAACATTGTGACACGAATTCTTTGGAAACCTCTTCGAAGCTATAAACATGCAAATCTGTAAAGGCACCGGCGAATAAAAACTGCACGAAATCGATGCGAAATCGCACGGAAACGTCATAAAACGGACCGGCTTCGTGGCCTATTACTATCGCTCACTGAGTCGATAACTTCAGGCAATCAGTTTAAATCTGTAAGGACATCGGAAAATAAAAACAGCATGGTTAGGATGCGAAATCGCACGGAAACGTCATAAAACGTACCGGCTTCGTGGGGGGTTATTACAACCGGCAAACAAGTCGATAACGTACTTGCTAATCAGTATAAATCTGTAAAGGTCGTCAAATAAAAATAAAAACTGCATGGAATCGATGCGAAATCACACCGAGATCTCACAAAACTTCATAGGGGGTGTTCTCCGATAACTTAAGCCAATAAGGATAAATATACGTCAAACAATATAATCTATTTTCTGGTTTGCACATGAGTCCAAGGCGCAAGGCGAGCTTGCACGCAATGCGAATACGCGCTTGGATATTCACGCAACTCACATCAACTACCTATACGAGTACCATCTCACCAGTGTGCTTACCATGAGTTACATTCGATTGCGACTGCGGTACGCACACTGAACTCAAACTTCAATTCTAAGGTTTTTAGAAATAACGCCTATTTTAAAAAGAACTTGGCAATCTAATGTTACTTAATTTATTTAAATCGGTTTACGTTCTGATTTCTGTAGTGTAAGATACCATTTTAGGCCAAGAAAATTATCAATAAAAAGCATTTACAGGAATTAATTCTCATAAATCGTTTTAATACCTTCATTAGTTCCTAAAGACGTGGCAACCGAGTTTGCACAATTCCAGGCTTGAACTTTAAGAGCCAGGTAACTGTCAACATTTGGGTCATTTTTCAATTATTTGCGTCTAGCTCGAAAGTACGTTGGACGGAAAAAGCAATTAGGTAGATATAAAAAAATGCTAAATTCTACGTTGAATGAGTATCTCAAACTTCAAATTTGGTTTAGTGGTGCAGCCAAAATAAAACAAAATCGCGTCAGACTTTTTTATCCGTCGTGGTCAATTGTTCCGGCCGGCCTGTGTAATAGACGAAAAGGAGGCTAGGGGGGTCGACGGAGAGGCACGGTCCTCCCGATGATCGGACCCGATGGATCGCGCCGTGTAATTATTTATACTAGCATTGCCATCTAATGCTAGTACTCGTACATATAAGGAGTAGCAGTGCGTGGACACTACATAGTTTTGTTTTTTGTATGCCTATCTATTAATTAACACACTTTGTTAATATCATACTCATGATACGATACATAATAAAAACATAAGCATCATGATGTTAGCCAACTGTTTGTTTGTTAGCATTTAGCATACAAAATATTTATTTTTATGCGCTGCCCACGTGTTTTCGAGAAAAGGCCTTCTTGGAAAATCTTATGTGATCACTAGACCTGATTTCTAAATGATATAACACACAACATTCGTAATGCGTTTAAGCGGTTATCACACTGCTGCCGTCACGTACGGAAACCGTATCAGAGCATAAAGTGGGCACATGCTGATGTCCAATTTTCGGCATACATCGGCCCTAACTGCCGGCCGCATGACCATGACTTAGCGCATAGACAACTGTGTGCTTACGACTTTGATTTCTAAAGTACTTATATCCGTCTCGCTCCTGCCAGAGTAGTAGTAGGAGCTAGACGGACATACTTTAGAAATGCGCAGTCGCTAACGCCTACGGTTACGTACAACTCATGGTAAGAACACTGGAGTAACCTTGTCTCACATTTTCTAAACTTACAAAATATTCTGCCGATTTTGCTGAGTGAGGAGTGGGGGGAGGGGGTGTAGGGCTAAGTTTCGTAGTACCTAATGTTTCCTGGATGACTTCTTCCCCGAGGATTTCGTCTTCTTTCGGCTGAATTGATGATAGCGATCGACCCTAATAAATTATCTTGAAGCACCCAAAAGAAGTATAAACACATACCTACCTATTAATTAATACCTTCCTTCTTCGGCGTTTTCCCGGCTTATGCCACGGCTCTGGGAGCCTGGAGTCCGCTCATTATTACATGTCCAGAAAAAAAGGGATTATCTTTACACGACAATGTTCCCACGGATACAGTTTTGAAACCTCCGGCGACACTTCGTAACTTCGGAAATTATTACGCGAACGATACCTTTCCCATGTAAGTTCTCAGATAACAAATGGACGCAAGCGACATTTTAGCAAACAAAAACAATGGACACCACAAATTCAATGTTTGTGTTTTTCTGCATTGACTGCGCTGAATTAATAAAAAAATATTTCTGTCGCTTAAGTTATTTTGATTGTTGAATCTTTAATAGCGATAGTAAATTTCCTATGAGCGACATAGCACAAGTTTCAGTCACGACATAATACCGATCGGATCTTGGACCAGAATGCGTTAGTTTGGAATAATTAACATGGCATCTTTGGAAGGGGTTTGCGAAAGGGACTGTCTTTATAGTGGGTTGCGATACTTGCGATAATAGGCTAAGGTGGCTGGCAAAGGTATACAATTTAATGAGCAATAAAACTACTGTAGTTGGCTGTGCTTTAGTTATTAACTAGATCCGGGCATGAAGCTGCCGCGCATCAGTGAAATGCTGGCGATATACGTTCGGGCATATCTGCCGAATCTGGCAATAAATAGGAAATTTATCTCACCCACCATGGTGATCTGACGGTTCGCCATGTGATTGGTACGTGAATTTTAATGCCATAAAACCGTGATTTTAAAAGTGACCGGGGAGACCGTAACTATGGCAAATATAGTGACAAGAAATACTTGATTAACCCAGGTGGCGGAATGACCTGGAGTACCTGGACACATTAAACGGGGAGTGGCGGGAGTGTGCACATGGCAGAGTCAAATTTCAGGAGAGAGGGGAGGCCTGGTCCAGCTTTGGCACACCGAACCAGGCTAAGGAAAAAAAAACCATACAAATTGTAACCGGTTATGTTTACCCCAAATTTAATGAATAAGCAATCCAAGAAATTATAAAGAAATAATAACAAATGAAAGGCCCGTTTAGCGCACTAATCAAAGGGAGGATATTTTCTTTACTACTTAGGAGCAGTAGCACCAACAACTTAAAACTCCTGTGAGTTTCAGACATATTAAAATACTGATATAGGGTTACTCACGTCTATAAATCAAAAATAGCTCGACATGTTTCGGATTAATCATGACTTGCGCTCGCACGGGTTGTGCTTCGTGTCTACACCTACACACATTACCACTCATTTTCTATTTTATAGACGTGAGTATCCTTATATATTTTATTATAGCACCAACATACATCTGTTGACATATGTACCTATAAACGGAGAGCTATATAGCTACGGAAATAGGTACCTACCTATGCAATTTAGTTAGTGTGCCATACTATTATTTTTCTCTTTATTTCTTATCAATCTTAAGTTTTTCTATTATTATTCAATTCTGACGCCTGGCAGCTGTTCAGCAGTGGGCGTGACAGTGGATGGGTAACTAAGGGGAAATCAGTTTAAGGTACATAATAAATAAATCAATCAATTTATACTGATTAGATAACGTAAACTGAGCGGAGAACTATTTAACTCCTCATCCAAATCTTGCCATTAACAAGTGTCAGACTAATCAATCTGACGTAAAATATTACGTTCTTTTGTTAGCTAGGCTTTCTTTATGCCTTCTGCACCTTCGGCTTCCATCTTCAGTTCGAATGGTTCATAATTTTGTACTATCACCAAAAGGATGCCAAATTTCAGTCGAGTTCAAAATTAATAGCGCAAGTTAAACAGAAGTTGTAATAAAAATTCAGACGAATTGAGAACCTCCTCCTTTAGAAATATTGAAGTCGGTTGAAAATTAAAAACCTGTAGCAAATAGCCGCTATAATTATACTTAAGTATGGCCGAAAAAGGCAATGACACGCAAACCGGATGCCATTTTTTAATAATTATTCAACACCATATCAGACTTTGTTTCCCCACGATGTAACGGCATTGATAACCCAAAACCATCGAGTATTTTTTATTTTGTTTAATATGTATAAACTTATATTAAAATACAAAAGCCTTCGGCTTCAACACACTGCGCGAGCGGATCCACCCCACGGAAATTCATATGGATGAGTACCTACTTACAGTATACTTCATGGATATTGCTATTATTGCTTTTTACAGAAGATAGGTTTACTCTCCAGTGTTTCGTGCTCAATTTCTTAATAATACATACCTGTAAGAATAATAATAAGTACATACAAATATACCGTACATATATTATACAATAAAGGATTACCTATTCGCACGTGTATCGTAGTACGTTTTACAGTAGGTACATATGGCCATTTGAATCTTTGACATAGCTACATAAAGTGCTCATTATCGTACTAGTGCCTTGATTTTGCAGCAAGCAGTTGTTGAGTTACTATCATTAGAATCATCAACACTACTTGAACCATTCCATGGTGACATCAATAAATATGAATTCATTAAAACTGCTTTCATATGCAGTCAGTCGCCCCGCTCACGTTTTGACTCTGCCCCGTGGCAGTGTGACTAATATCTTTACGTATGCAAAAACTATTCACAATCTGTTGTTTTCCTATGTTTATTTAAGGTTTCCTAAAAAAGTCATATATACACAAAACTCGTTTACTCTGTCTTCAAGTTTGGAATCATGGTGTTGCATATTTCATCATTTCCTTTTTAAGTTATTGCATAATGCGGACAATTGACTGCTTGATGTTTTGTTGTGTCAAATTGTAGGTATGCAGTGTGATGGTGTTTTAAAGCCCTTTCAATATTGTACGATAAACTACCTAACTTGATTAAGTATATTTTCACCAAATGTCAATACATAGGTAGATTTCCATTCGTAGAGTCATAATTATTATGTACCTAATAAATATTAAACTAGTACATTGTTACGCCTACTACTATTTTCTACCTAAGTATACCAAATCTCAACTTAATTCTACATCACCTGCACCTAGGCTAGTACCACGAAAATCGAACGCTTGCGGATTTGTATGTCCATCTCTATCACACTTGCATATTAGAGTGACAAAGAGGTTCTTCTGTCACTGCCGATGTTCGTGGTAGGCATGCTGTTCTCGAACGTAAATAAGTATCCAGTAAAAAGCACTGTTTTTTAAAACCTGCCCAAATTTCTTTTTGAAAATTTAAGCTTAGTATTCCGTCCAACCTACGAGTGCACACTTAACTGTCCGTATGTCCGTAATGTATATGTCAGTATAAAGGCTAAACCTGCTTAATAATCAATTACCACACGATAATCTCTGGGCGTAAATAAGTGAAAACTGGCGCGTGTAGTGTCGTATGTAGAAATACCATGTAAAGTTACTGATCTGATATAGCTAGTTTGGTTTGCTGCAAGTGAAAGGTGGAAGGCTATTTAGGTTTATTTCTAACAATTAGTAAACAAAGGAAACATGATTTATTTGGCCAGTGATATATCAATATAATTCTGTATTTGTGAATCTCATCGCAACTCATTTTTTTTTTACAAATTATCTTTAATCCATATGGAGACACTGTAAGTGCGGGCGCTATTCCCGGAAATATTTAATCACTGTAATGAATGAATCTATTTTGTATTGTTTTTGTATGTGTTTTTTTCTATTTTACTTGTATTTAAGTCTAAGATAATAAATTGTGACCCTCCTTGTTATTTAACTTAACAGAAAAGCAATATTATTTAAAGACACACAGTCAAAGAAGGTAGGTAAGTACATTATGCAATACATCTATATTGCTAGCCATATCTTGTATGCGATTTTTACATATGCTTATTACTACTTATTGATAGTTTATCATTCTCTCCTTTTTGCGATTTGTCGTTTATTTTTATGAATGCTCAATAAATTGCAGAAGCAAAAAAAGTTGGGTAACAACTAATAAATATACCGTGTCTAACATGATTATGGTCTTTAACAAATACTTTCCTACATTGTTGCAAGCTTGACAAGCTTTTGATTGACAGTACAGAACTATTGATCTTGCCAAATATGTCATTTTATTTTATTATCGACTGATATTTTAAGGTTGATTAAGATGTCTACTACGATAGGCGTAGTTATCTCATAATAGACAATATAATAAGCATACTTCACTGTTTATCACTACTTACGCAAAAACGCGTAATTATATACTTACATGCTGGAACGTAATCCGCTACCGCTCATGATCTGTGCCAGTGTTACAGTTTCAATATTACATATAAAGTTTGCCTTGAAAAGTGCAGCTTGGTGCACTAGATGCTCGTTTAATTGCAACCGATTCTGCAATTCCGTTTTGGATACGGTCGTGTAATGCGTTCTTGAGTATGAAATGCCGTTAAAATAAGTAGGTATTTTAACAAACTTGTCAGGGTCAAATCATTTTAGTTATTAGTTATTACTTACATTTCATCCAAAACCTACAGGTGATACGTGAGCAATTTTATTTACAGTTTTCCTCCCACTTTTTTACATGGGTTTTTTATGTTATTTCTACTCAGAATCGCAAGCTCATTCGATCCTAATATGAGAAAAAAATGTGCCAAAGTTTCCATACATATTTCAAAATTGTAACAGAATGGAAAGAAAACTTTGCACACTTTTTTCTTCAACTAGAATCGAAAGAGTTTGCGATTGTCAGTAGACTAGACATCACATCAAATTTGCCAAATAAAAAAAGTGAGGGGAACAACATAAAAAAAATTGCCCACGCAGGCCATTTATAAACGACCAGCGGGCCTAAGATGGTTAACCACGAATGTCATAGGATAACGCTATAAGTTGATAACCTGCAGATAGCGCGACGGTGACAGCTGCCAAATGCAAAGACATTTGACAGAACTGTTTAAAATTGTCAGAACGTGCCGACAAACTATCGTGTTATCCAGCAATTATCAGGATATCAGCTTGGCATCTTAGCCCCGCTGGTAAGATGAGGTTGTCGCTTACCTGGAAAAGAGTAAAATTCTGAATTAAATTATTTTCTGTAGTATATATTACGTATATCTAGTGACATACATATACAGGCCATACAGGATTTTACAAAAGTCCCGAACGTTACTTCAACAGCTGATCCTAAGTGCGACACAAGTGGAAAATTAGAAATAAAAACTTTGTACAGAGACATGTTTAATTTCGATCAGCTGCTCCATACAAAATGGTATTTTTTCGGATTTCGAAAATTTTCCACTTGGTACAAAATACCGGTGCCATAAACCATGTATTCTGTGACCATAGAGATTCTGGAGCTGAAATTTTTATAAATTAATAATGTTTTGCCAACATCGTGGTATTAAAAAAAATGCAACTACTCGTACTTATTGGCAGTCTAGATGCCTATCAAAACAAAACCCAGATGAAGACTTCTTTTGTTAAGAATCCCAGAACGATAAGACGGCTAATAGCCCATACAAAGCTTGTGAGAGAAAAACAATGGGCTATAATAATAGTTGCGGTATGTGTAGCAAAGTTGGGACGTAAAATCATAATGTATGTATTTTGAATGCAGTGCAGTGTGTTTAAGTACCATGAGTTTTACGTGGCCGTATTCGATAGCGACTGCGGCGTTCGGGATTAAGTCCGTCTCGCTCCTGCCAGATTAGTGGTAGGAGCGAAACGGACATACTTTCGAGCGCCACAGTCGCTATCGAATTCAGTTGCGTGCAACTCATGGTAAGCACACAGGTAGGTATAATAGCCAAGTACAAAAATATGTATCCACAAAAACCTCATATAAATATGGTACCTGCGCTCTTATTACACCGGCTCTTATTATTGCGCTCTTATTTGGGTAAGTTGCACACACCCATATTTTCAACCGACTTCAATATTTCAAAAGGAGGAGGTTCTCAATTCGACTGAATTTTTTTTTTTTTTTTTTTTAATGGATGTTCACTCATAACTCCGTCATTACTGAACCGATTTGAATTTTTTTTTTTGTTTTCTAAAAGTAGACGGTTCCTGGTTGGTCCCGTTTTTTTCAAAATCCATTTCTGGTGATGGGATCCACGAGGAACTGAGGGAACTCCTCAAATTTGAAAGGCACATGCATGCTGATTTGGGTGATTTCTTAAGAAACTCGAGCATTTCTTTACGAAAATCATCATTTTGGTGGAGTGGACCTGATGATGAAGACCAGGGATGGCAAAGTGGAACTGCTTCGTAATTCTCAGGACTATGATCCGATTTTAAAAAATATTTTTTTGTCTGTATATAGATGGTTTCAGGATTGTCCCGTTTTTTTCAAAATCAATTTCTGATGATGGGATCCATGAGGAACTGAGGGAACTCCTCAAATTTGAAAGGCACATGCATGATGATTTGGGTAGTTTCTTAAGACACTCGAGCATTTCTTTACGAACATCATCAATTTGGTGGAGTGGACCTGATGATGAAGACCAGGGATGTCAAAGTGGAACTGCTTGGTAATTCCCAGGACTATCGTCCGATTTTAAAAAATATTTTTTTTTCTGAAAATAGATGGTTTCAGATTTGTTCCGTTTTTTTCAAAATCAATTTCTGATGATGGGATCCATGAAGAACTGAGGGAACTCCTCAAATTTGAAAGGCACATGCATGATGATTTGGGTAGTTTCTTAAGACACTCGAGCATTTCTTAACGAACATCATCAATTTGGTGGAGTGGATCTGATGATGAAGACCAGGGATGGCAAAGTGGAACTGCTTGTTAATTCCCAGCTCTATCATCCGATTTGAGACATTCATCTTTTCTTTGTAAAGAAATACCTTCAAGATAGTCCTATTTGATTATAGTTCTATTTTGATGATGGGCTTCATGAGGGATTGAGAGAACTCCTCAAATTTTAACGGCACATGCATTCTGATTTGAGGGTTTCCTTAAGTAACTAAAACAGTGTTTTGGCGGAGCCAAAATTTTGATGAACTTGATCTGATGATGAAGACCAGGGATCGCAAAGTGGAACTGGTTAATAAACCTAGCTCTACTTATTATCCTAGTTGTGACATTCATCTTTTTGATTTGATTTATATTCTGATGATGGAGTTCTAGAAGAATACAGAGAACTCTTCAAATTTGAACGGCAGGTCAATTGTGATTAGAGGGTGTTCATAATTAGCTTAGGCATTTTCTTACTGTGGCCATCATTTTGCTGGAGTGGACCTGATGTTGATAATCAGGGATGGCATAATGAATATGCTCGTTAATTTACAGTCTGTCATCCAATTTAACACATTGTTATTTTGTTTGTTTAAAGGTCTACAAGGGAGTTCCGTTTGATTATACTTCAAATGTAATGATGGAAGCCCTAGGACATTAAGAAAGCTCCTCAATTTTCAACCGTACACGTGCGGTGTATTGGATATTTGTGAAGTAAACTGGCTAACTCAAACAAATTCTTAATTTCACTTTTACCGGGAACCAAATGAAGTCGGTTTTTTTTCTTAAAAATTATTACGAATATGTAGAGTGTGTTTTGTTTTTCGTTAGTGAATAACTTAGGTATTAGCTTACGTTCTAAACCTGGATTCTTGAAATAAAAATCCGTTAAATTTCATACTTACACTTATTTTATATTACGTCTCTTTCGGTAGGCCTTCGGTACAAATATTACTTAAGTATGGAAACGTAATCATATACCCAAACAAATGGTGCCAGTTAGTGGTGCCGAACTGATTTTAACCATTCGAAACAAGTAACCTATGGCCTTAAAAGTGAAGAGTTGGTTATGGTTTTATGGGTGTAAAATCGTGTTTATATCGATAAACATGCCCTAAATTTTATTGATATTATAGGTACATAGGTACTTATATTTTTTTAACAACCGAGTCCTGGCGGGCGCATCTAATGTGGATGGGATTTGCTCAACTTTATAGCGTTTTAGGTACATTAACGTTAATTACGTACAATTAAAGATCTGAAATATTAAAATAGTTATATTGGCGTAGGTAAAAAAACTCATTATAACCGACATTAAGAACTAGACACATGACAAAAACGACCTTCGCGTGCGTCTAGCGGTCACCTTTAAAATGTTGACCTAAGACCTTCTTAGTAAAGCTATTCATTAATGATTACACTGTTACCACGAGTTTGAAATTTACTGTAAAATACTATCGCTAGCGTCTACGTCAACTCGCTCTCAGTGCATCTTGCTCGCACTCGTTGGTGGGAGCGAGTTGCAACAGAACTGTAGTTTACGAGACGTAAACGAGACATCGTTTTAAATCAACTCGTGGTAAGGACACAGGATACGTTCTCATTCAAGCATAGGCAGAGAGTCATACTGTCTTTTTCTAACATTTGTAGAAAAGGAGGAGTATAGAATTTTTTAATCTACTGCGCCATTCAATGTAGTAGGCGTCATAGTAGGTAGGTCAAAAACAATTCCATAGTACGGTCTACGAGGTAGTCAACCCTTTGCCTTGGGCGTCGATCGAATTTAGTGTCCACCATTGTTGGTCTGTTATTACAGAAAGCAGAGAAAGTGCCTTTCTAAGTACTTACATAGTTACAGTTCCTATACAACCACTATGACTGTGATAAAACATATATTTGCCTAGGGTATGATACCAATTTTATACGTAACTTTCATAGCGTTAATTGTTCATACAGCAAATTTAGTATAATTCCATACATGGTTTACCATCTAGGTATGTACAATGCCTCAAGGACCTATTTTAGATTTAATGTGGGTAGAGGTAGGTAGCAAGGTAAGTTCCCATACTGTATATATTTTAAAAATAAATGTTTTACATATATGTTTTAAGCGGGCCTTTGAAGAGCCTAATATTACTACAATTTAGGCTTGATACGGACTACCATTCAAATGCAGCTAATTATTAAAAAATATGGATTATGTATTTGAAAAGAGTGAGCGCTTTTTGCTTACTTAAGTTGGTATTGTTTTATGTTGTTCACATAACCCTTTTCTGGACCGCAAGTGGTTCAAGCCACAAGCAATTAAGCTCCATCAGCATTTGTAATGATTCGTACTTATTTTAAATAAACTATTTAGTGGCATTCTTCATAATAACTGTACAAAAAAGTAGGTATCACACACTTAAGTTCTAATAGGCTATTTGTAGACATCGCGTGTGACAGGCTAATGATCGATTCACAGGGTTGAGATTACACATATTTTGTAAGTAGCCACGCGGACTATATTGCGAAAACGACGTATCTCAGACAATGTTTGTTTTCAAGGCGACAAACGAATGGTCAGTCCATCTATAATGAAAATTAAATGTTATTTAATGTGACACGCAAAAGTTAATCCTTATAAGTTTGACGCCAACACAGGAGGTATTAAATTTAATATAGGTACTTACCTACATAATAAGTAATTATAAAAATTAAATATACATCAAAAGGGCAACAGTCGATGTCAGAAATCAATTTTGTTCTGATAATATCTGCCGTCTGGTTGGATATATAATTTAACCACTTTACAAGTAGGTATTTCTTAAGAAAGACAGAGAGAAGAGCCTATATGTGCAGCAATGGGACCATCAAGCTATTAGCGATGTAGCGAATATATAAGCGGTTTTTGTCACTTCAACATACTTTTTTAACTTGCTTAACTAGATATCGCTATTATTAATGATATTTAATGCAATTTTGAACGCGTGTGTACCCAACGCTTTTGTAGTTTGACTAATGAAAAAAATTATGAAATATATGAATTAAAATATTCGCAATATTCGCATCGAATTTTGTGAATACGAATGCGAATACTAATATTTAAAAACATGCGAATTTTCGCGAATGCAAATGCGAAAGCGATTCGTTACATCGCTACAAGACATGACATAAGTAGTATCTCTGACGTTTACTATACAAAATATTCTGCCAATTTTTGGTATTCGTACTGTTATTTACATACAAAGATATGATTTTTCCGCGTCTTTTTTTGGCAGAGGAGAAGGGGCCGAAGGAGGTTTAAGGCCGCTCCATGTATTGAACTATTTGAACTTAATGGGACGAACACGCGGGCGATGCATAAGCTCACTATGTAACAAGTTTCCTTGTCCATGCCATAAGCGGAATGTCCAAAAGCAGCCAAATATTCTCTCTATAATTTTGATATGCCCCTTCTGAACTATCTTAGCCCCACCTTGGATTAGATTTTTGATTATAATATTACTATACAATTGTTAAGCACGAATCAAATCTTTTATTGAATGTAATAAATGTTTTGATTCATGTTTTTTGTTTATAAGTAGTCACACTACTATATATAAATTATAAATCCCCTGCCCTTGCCCACCCTGCACCCTGCCTGCTGCTGGCCCTGCTCACAGGGGACCTTAGTCACTTTTTTTTCTGTAGTATATATGATATGACATCTCTTTCAATTTATAATATTACTATTAAAACGAGATATTTACCATGCATATTGGTTTTTGTGAGCTCCCTTACGACCTTTCTTTTTTTGATAAAGAGCGCCCGAAAGTCAAAAAGGTCGTCCATATTTTTAAACAATATTTTTACGTAATCATCTTCATAGGTATCTTGACTCGTAAAATAATAACCGGTTCACTAGTTCATGAAGTCGACAAGCGTTACTATTACTCGACCTTGTTTCGACCTTTTATAGACGAACGATGCGCTCTATAATTTGTGCTTGTTTTTAGTAAAAGGTACCACTTCGTGTATCGTCGCTAAGGTTAATTTCATAACGAATCTTTATGGCATTAGCATAAAGCTTGCGATAAAGTTGGACCTTTTACTAAAAATGATCACATATTATATTATTCGACTCGACGCTATACGAAATCGACCCTATAACATAAATACAAGAATCCGTTTATTGCACACTTTGACAATATAAAAAATGGAAATGACTGACTAATAAAATAATACACTACTTTAAAAATAATAATATAACTACTTACCTTAAAATTAAAAAAAGAACTACCTTAAAATTAAAAAAGACTACTATTACAAGACTGAAATTAATATAGAGGAGGAATATGGGTAACTGAGTCCAAATTCTTAAAAATTAGGAAACTTTTGTGTGGAACTTTTCATTATTTTTCATTAAAAAAAACACGTGGAAATTAAATTTTCCACCGGGGAGCTGTATTAAAGGAGTGACCAACACATAATTTAATATTTTACAAAATAGCGGGTAAAATTTTCCGTGGATAAAATTGTCACCCGTCTACTAAATGACTTTAATTCGAAAATCTCGTAATTACTATTAAGTTGACATAAATTACAAATCTAGATCCATTAATTTTGCAATCAGTTAGTCGCAATTTGCTTAAATAACCGCTGTCAAATTATGATTCAAATTATCTGCGAACTTTTTAAGAGAACATTCTGTTTGAAAATAGACTTTACTGTCAGAGCAAAAGATTGAAACAGTTTTAACAGTTTTTATAAACTGTTCGTATGTTGTGTTTTAAAATATTTCAGTGCTTACGATTACAGTATGTAATTATACTAATTACATATAGATGTTGACTGTGACACTCTAGTTGGTATATAAATGTGGTGTAAACGTTATGTAAGCGTAAGTAAGGTGTAAGAAAAATAGGTAAACTAGTACATGTTTAAATATCTAGGTATTGCATGCTTAAAATTAAATAAATAAATAAATTTAGATACGGATTCAGAGTTAGTTACTGATAAGGTTGTGGTTTATTTTGTTTATGGTCAATCCAAAATTAAAAAATTACAGATATTGCAGTCTCGATTACGCGACAGAAAAGTTGCATACGAATCCCATTATTTGTCGAGCTTCAAACTTTAAAAAAGTTGAAGCTGTCATATAAAATTACATTGGGCGTAAACAGCCAAAACAGATGGTTGGTGGATATTATTTAAAATTTTGGTATTGGTACCTACCGCGACATATTTTTGTCTTGAATAATTTTTAACCTAGATGAAAATGCAGATATTTTTTTCCATTTAAAAAAAGGGCGGTATGATAAAACGCCCGCCACAAGGAAGGTTTCGACTTTATCTGTCTTCATTACACATATACAGGATGATTCATAAGACCAGGTATCAGGATTAACCTTACGGTTTCAGTGAATGATAAGCTATTATTTGATACTAGACTTAACGAAATGAACGTTAAATGTAATTAATTAAAATCTCCTAACTATGAGGTAATTGATACTTAATTGATAGTTAAGTATCAATTAACTCATATTTAGGAGATTTAATTAAATTAAATTAACGTTAATTTTGTTACCGTAAGGTTAATCCTGCTCACGTCTTATGAATCAGCCTGTATAGAGGCTGTTTTTTGTTGCAGAAAATAAAAAAGTTGAATAGGTATCCGACCTATCAGATTTCGGTTGAGTTGCACCATTTTTGAAACAAGCACTATACTTGACCTTGCTGGAAAGTCATTTGCAGGCTACATACTAAATTTAAACATAATATGCGCCTGCGAATCGCCCTTTTTTTCTTTGCCTCGTCAGTTATTTATAATATATAGAAAGGACTTGCTCCATTATCAGGCTATTTATCATTTGCAATACACACATTAAAACCATGTAGCCGTAACGTAGTTCTACAATATAGTCTGACAAGCAAACAATCGCAGTAACCGTAGGACAAAAAAACTATATCCATCCGTTTTTCGGGGTGGTGGTACTAGTGAAAGAAAAAGACAGTATGATGCTTTTTAACCTACTGTTACTGCGTTCGATTGCTTGTCTGAGTATAATATAATAAATAATAAGTATGATGATTATGTTTTCTGTCAGTCTTTCCGTTACAACAAACACGAAAAACTGGTGCAGACGTTTTAGTGCATAAATTACGACGGTTATGTAGAAATAATGCCGGTTTAATTTATACAATTATATTCGAATATATGTAATTAAAGAAATAATGCCCATTTCGTGGAAATTAAGGAAAAAGTAAAAAGGTTTGGGTAGAGTCAGACCACGTTCTCTTCCAAGCTATTGAACTGTCAAACATCTAAAGTGTTATTTTAAACGTCATGGAACGACGATAAAGCGCTTTTACACTGTGTAGACGTGCTTGTATTGTCATTCCAAATCAAAAGTCTAGCCGTTCCCAAAGAATAAGACAAATTTAGGTACGCTTGAAAACAAAGCGGCGCATCGGCAGTCAGGCAAAAAAGAATTTCTATTGAAAGGGAAACCCTTTCCTGTCTGTTACAACATAAAACGTGTCTTATAGTACCTATTAAGATTGACTATCTCTTTTCGGCACCATTTGATCTCTTGAATCTCTTGATGCAATCGTTAATATACGCGTTGAGAACTACCGAAAGCAAAATTACAACTAGATTAGATTTTATCTCGAAGATATAAAGGCTTCCTGACATGCTTAATCTAAGTTTAAGTTTTTTTTTTAATATATATTAGATATGATTCACATGTCATTCTGTGCGTCGTTATTTTTTAAGTGGTAAAAACGTAAACGTGAAAAGAACCAAGCGGACACACATGAATATTATAGATACCTATCATTTTTAAAGTTCTTCTTCCTAGCGTTTTCCCGAATTGACGAAGGCACTAGTTTTACGAAAGCGACTGCCATCTGATCTTCCAACCCTACTAAACAAACTACGTAAACTAGGCCTTATTGGGATTAGTCCGATTTCCTCACGATGTTTTCCTTCACCGAAAAGAGATGAACTTATGTACGAAATATCATTTGATATTTCGTACATAAGTTCGTATTTGGTACATAAGTTCTGAAAAACTCATTGGTACGAGCCGCCAGGATTTGAACCCGCGACCATCGGATTGAAAGTCGCACGCTCTTACCGCTCGGCCACCGACGCTCTAATTTGTAAAGTTAGTTTATTAAATTAAGTACCCTTCCGAAGCAAGTGAAAAGTAATTCATAGGTGTAGGTACTTGGAAAGTTTCAAACTTTAGCATGACTGCGCTTTTGTTTTATTTTAAACTCTTTATTTTTGGGAGTTGTCTACACGACTAATATATTTAGTCATGTGACTCACAAAATGAAATTGATTGACGGCTCATTCACCAAAATATCAGTAGGTAGTGTTAAGAGGCTACAGAACAGATTATATATAGTTCTTAGCTACAGGACAGGGGCCTTACCATAACGTCTTAAGACGCCACAGGACAGGGTGTCTTCTCCATACAAATGTTGTTTGTAAACGTAAGTACCTACTCGACTGCTTCCTCCTTGGTTTTTGGAGCTAAAGCAATGTGTCAAAATAGAATAATATTGTTATTATCTGTGTCGGACTGTTTTGCTTTTTCTTTTTTTTTTGTCGGTACCTATACGAAAAAAAAAACAAAAATATGAATAAAAGCAAAACAGTCCGACACAGATATTGATAATAATAATACTGGCTTGAAGTCAGTGGGTTGAAGTATTGTATGGAGAAATGATCAGTACAAACGTACTCGACTGTTTCCTATATATATATCTATACTGTTTTACCTTTTTGATATTTTTATCTTTTTAGGTTCTAGAGCCATCCAAACATGGCCATAACCGTCCTACTCAGGATATTCACACTGTACACAGTAAACAAACACTAATAAAAATCGTGTCCCTTCCATAGTCAGGTTAAAAGACGTACAATAACAACTCACCTACTTTTTGCTAATAAGTAAAAAATTCACTTCAAAAGTGAATATTACGCTTAACTATCACTTTCGTTCACACTGCCAATGAACGGGAGGGCGTTTTTTGCTCATCGCATTTTAAATTCCTTGGCCAGCGGCAGAAACGTCAATTAAAATATGTGTATAATAATTATACTTAGGTATAGCAGAGGTGAGACAACTTTCACCGTCTCGCTTTCGCGCCAGACTTCGTTCAATATCTCCCGCGAGCATAGAATTAGGATTAGATAGAAACAGCACGACGTACAAATTCTACCCGTAAAAGTGTCCAACGGCTACGTTACGAATGTGTGCGTCTAGTTGAAAAGTTAAAACTTGAACACATAGTCAAGCCTACTTCTTGTTTCTTAAATAACAACTTTAAATCGTCGAGCTTAATGTTTTATTTCAAATGCGTGCAATTGGCGGTTATGATGTTACGAAATTCGAACATCGCGCAAGTCGTAAAAAATTTATTACCCGTCGATTCTTTGTTACGTTCCGCACCGTATACGAATCACTATAACGTTCAATTCGGTTTGTACTGCAAGAATCATAGTAAAGTTTTTCGCATCGGCACAGAGACACCGTGGAGTCGTGAATAATTTTTTTTTACAAACTTTTATTTATCTTACAAATAAATTATGTAACCATGTAGTATGTTTGTCTGTATGTTTGTTTGTCTGTATGTTTGTTTGTATGTATGTATGTTTATATGTATGTATGTATGTATATATGTATTTGTGCATGTTTGTATGTAAGTGTGCATGTAGCTAGGTATGTAACTATGTATGTGTGTGAGTGTTCATGTAGGTATATATGAATGCACTATGCATGCATGTATATATGTTTGTTCGGGTGGAATAACCCAGACAACTTGGCTATTGCAACTCCATTTAGAAGCAAATACCTTTAATAGCTGAGCTGAAATTTTATATGCAAATGTAGGTATATCACGTCAGAATACAATATCATAATATTCATTATGATATGAAGCTGATCTGCTGATGGAGCTTGAAGATGGCCAAGAAATATGTAATAAAAACCTAAACCCTATCGAGTTTAGGCTTGTTTGATTGTCTTGGCGAGTAGGTACTTACTAGGTGACTATCCATAGTTCCATATCATATTCATATTCATTTATTTCGTAAATGCACCCATACAATACACGTCAAAAGAAAATAAAATAAGATTAATTAACAATTTTCAAAAATAATTAACATATTGGTACAATTTATAAAAATTCCAAATTTCATTTAAATTAATCAATAAAATACAATACAATTGTTTATTAATAAAATAAAATAAAATTAAAATTAAAATGAACATTTTTTCATGTCAAATACTTATACCTAAAATTTGCTTTGTCAAAATTAAGATTCCTCATTATTAAATTCTGTTATGTCATAAAAATCATCCATATCCATACTAATATTATAAATGCAAAAGTAACTCTCTGTTACCTCTTCGCGTTAATACCGCTGGACTGATTTTGCTGAAATGATATGGAGATAGTTTGACACCTGAGAAAGGATATAGGATAGTTTTTATCCCGAAAATCGCCTTTTAAAGGGGAATTAAGGAACTCGTCAAATTTTAACGGAACATGTGTTTTGTTTTGACAATTTCTATAAGTAACTTGGGCATTTTCTTACGTAAACCATCATTTTGGTGGAGTGGACCTAATGATAAAGATCAGGGATGGTTAAGAGGAACTGCAAATAAAAATCTTTTTTATTATTTATAATAAGGATGTAACGATACTAACGATAGCTATTGCCAGGTTGTTTGTTTTTATCTATAAACTTGGATAATTTAACTGTCGCAATCGGTGTATTTAGTAATTAGTCTGACATTATTAAAATCTAAACGCCTCTAATAATATAATGTTGTTTAAAAAATTAATAAACCGGCGACTCTATTCATTAAATTTCAACTATGTTCTGCCTTTTACATCTTTTGTCGCTGTCCGTCTCGCGTAGCGCGTAGCGTGAGGGAAAGGGCCAACTGCGTAAGACCAAATCAAGAAATTTATTTTACTTATGTTAGAAAAAAAAAGATTTTAGTAAGTTACAAAGCAATTTTGACTAAAAACCTAATGCATTATTAAACTGTAAGATATTACTTATTGGAAATACGATATGCCATCCTTTTTAAGCGTATTTAATGTGTTATTTTTGCACTTTTTAACGGAGCACTTCGGCATGTTGACGGCAGGACGGTTGACGCGCTACTGATAGCTCAATTGTGCTTAGAACAAATTTAAGCACGATTTGTTCCGGACACATTTTAAGCGGTCATGGTGAGTCTATGAAATTCAATGTCGTTGCCCGCGAGTCCAAATATGACATAATTTGTTTCATTTATAAATCAATATTTATGTGGTGTTGTTCTTCGTGGCGTTTACCGCATCTAAATTACCGATTGCATTTCCGGTTTGCCGATAATCAAATGTTGCTTTTAACTGCCGCACGATGGAAAGAGATAATAGCTGTTATTATTTATTGCTATCATAAGTATATCATCAATTCATCAGCTATATCAGGGCCCGGTAACATAACTACAAAAGTTAACGCAAGCGCTAGTTTTTGCTGTAAAACTTATAGGTACCGTTATATTATAGGGAACGTTACATTCCCTATTCATACAGTCAACCAATTGGGACCCTAGGTAACTCTAGGACCATGACAAGCAGTAAGAGACTTCTTACAATCTGATTTATAGCGTTACTATGACATAGTCCTACAGTGGCCTAGGATTCCAATTGGTTGACTGTACGAATAGGGAATGTAACGTTTAACCGTATTTGTATGAAAAACCCGCGGTTTTGGTCAAAAGCCGAGTTTATCTCATACAAAAAATAAAAATAACTGGATACCACTACAAGTGTTTTACTTTATCATCTCTAAAATGGCAATTGTCTTAATACGTACCCATTAAATACGTACCAAATAAGTATTTTCACCACAAAAAATAATTAACCGTACAATTAGTAAGCTTAACAGGATGTAATTAGAATGGATACCTCGCTCATTGGCACTCCGTTTATATTAGATTGTTAACCAAGGGCTGAAAGGCACGCATTTCCGACGAGGTAATTTGGCGCTAGTGTAGTCGCTAGTGGCGAGGTAGTAGCGCCAATAGTGCAAGTCGGAAATGGTAGCCTTTTACCCGAGTTAAACACTATACTTTTCATTTCGAATGCGAGGAAAGTAAAAAAAACAACTACCTATACAGTTAAAACTAATCATTTAACTCCTTGAAGAAAATCTTGAAGGAAGCATAAGGCCTATATTACACTATATTATACTTAGGATCATATCTCTGACCATAGATTATATGCCACCCTATTTTTTCACGTTGGAGAAAAAGGGAGGCATGTAAATCTATGAACAACGATTGATAATGTACCATAGGCCTTACAAAAGTGTAGAATATTTAACACAACAACGGCATAATATATTTTGTTTTATTGAAAACAAACATAGGTAACTTCGTTTCACTGTTTACAATAATTTCTGCTTCTTATATATCCTTTATTCAGGTTGGCTTTCTATATTGTATTTGAAAAGTCGTAAGAATACTAAGAATTATACACAATTTTCTAATTGATCAAATACAGTGTTGCTGGCCCACGATATTTAAAATTTGCCGCACTTTTCTACAGACATGGACCATGGTTAGGATATTAGTATTATAATTTTCTGGTCGAAAGGTCTCACTGCCGCCGTGCATGGATAACTGCCCGATGCCATTATGCCAGGAAAGTAAGTTTCTTGGGTTCCTGATCGACTCCAACTTGAATTGGAAGCGCCATGTTGACAGCCTCTGCGATCGGTTGGGTAGTGCTGTCTTTGCGTTGCGTAAATTGAAGCCACTTATCTCTGCAGAAGAAGACAGGTGTACTTTGCGCATTTCCATTCTATTATGGCATATGGCTCATTGCTTTGGGGCAATTCAACGGATGCAAGCAGAGTTTTAGTGATGCAGAAAAGTGCAATCCGCACGCTTGTCGGAGTAAGACATAGACACCCTTGCAGAGACCTATTCATTTCGCAACGTATAATGACGCACTACTCACAATACTTGTTTGACGTACTGATGTATATAAGAATTAACATATCGGAATTCAATCGTGTGTACCATCCGGACATACAACTTCGAGCAGCTGGTCGTCTTAGAACAGTTCCACGTCGCATGGCGCTTTCAATGAAAAACCCACGCGTTATAGGACCTACCTATTATGAGCACATGCCCGCTAACTTAAAAAACGAGCCATGTGACGCAGTCTTTAGGCGTCACTTAAGAAACCTTTTGTTGGATAACCCTCTGTACTCTGTAAACCAGTACACGGAATTGAATTTGTAATTGACTGTTTTATTTTTTGTGATTATTTATTATTAGCTTGACTTCAAATAATGTTTTATACAAATTTTTATTATTTAATTATGACATCTTGCTTTGTACCTATTTATATTTTCTGTTCTGTTTGACGATCATGATGGGAATTTGTATACTTTGACATTAACACTAAATTGTATATATAATTTTCTTCGTGAAATAAATGAACTAAACTAAACTAAACTAATTGTGTATGACTAAAATGTTGTATTTTGCATGTATGAATAAATGTGTGGCTGAATAACTTTTTGCCATTGCTTACCGGCACATATTATAAATATAAAAATTAACTTTTTAGGTTTGTTCCTTCTTGTCACCGCTATATAGAACCAATTAGACACTTACATTTGATCCGAAAAATCAAATTAATTTAAAGAATTGAAATCTTTACGTATGATAATGGCTAAATAAATGCCAATAATTTGAGAGTGAAAAAACTGTGAATTTGTTTCTGGCGTTAGTAAATAAGAATATTGTTGACACTTTGTTCTGCTTGGTGCTTACAAGTCGAGAACCAGGAGTAATATGTTAGATTGCGACCCTAGGGCCGCGCTGCATTGTTTTCCATCCGCTTCATAGATAAACAACAACCCACTTTCAGAGCATGAGAAATGAAAATTATATTATTTTTATTGATCTAATTAATTATTGTTAGGTACTTTCTTTTGTTATTACGTAGAGATGGATTACTTTTATCAGTTTTACTACATAAAAGTTCAGTTGGTAATCCATGCTATAAAAATATTATGAAAGAGCTACACAGCAGAATTTATGAGTTTATGACAAATTGCAAAAGATAGTTTTCACATTTTTGTAGGTAGGTATTTATTCAAATTTTACGATTTAGGTATTTATAAAATCTGCATCTGTAATTTGTCTAAATATGGGATTTACTTTCTATAAATCGCATAACAATTTATTGCTTCTACTATTTTATTGTTTGATTACAGTTGTGGTATATAGTATATAGATATTTTAACAACGAAATTACTTACATACATAAGTAATAATTCGCTTATTCAATAATGGTACGCGTTTATTACATTGAGCCCACGGGCTAACTAGTAACTACTTCCGCTTTATTTATTTTTTACTATTATCCAAGAATAACTATATTTTATATGTATTTATGTTTTAATATTTGGAAAGATTAGCTTTAAGATTTGGCAATGATAAAGAATAAATGCTTATGCGAAAATTATTAAAGCCAATAATATAAGTTCCTATGTAAGTATGTACCAAGTCCGAGAGAGAAATCATTCTTAGACATGTCAGTTGTCAGAAAAAAGTAAAAGTAGTTACTCAGTTGCCCGAAATGTTTACCTATAGTATCAACATATAGGTAACTCGTTTCGAGTTTCACTTAGGTAACATATCATATCTAGTACCTATTAAATATTATAAAATGGGAAAGTTACTTTTACATGAAAGCATTGAAGCGATTTTCTCAAATCTAGGACAGTGGTGCCTTAAGGAAAGGCGTTTTTTTTTTTGGTATATTGACAATTAACTAAAGCGATCACTAAAATACAAAGAGAACCACTGTACTGTATTTTTCCAGTTACTGTAAATATGACTTCAAAAGATAAAGTAGGACCACGCTAACTAAAAGCGCGACGAAATAAAACCACATTCATAAAAAAAATCGTAAGATAGTATATTAGGTAGGTAATGGAGGTATTTAATCGTAATCAAGCAAAAAAATTTTGCCGGAAAGGGTAAAAGAGAAAGAAACTATATGCACTGATATGTGAAAAATTAATGAGCTCACTATTCGCCAACAAACAGCAGCGTAATTTAGTGAAAACGACTTGTAACTTACTTGAAGTTTTTTTGGAATTAATAAAATCAAAGTATTTAATGGTGTGTAATGGTATTGTATAATATAATATTTCTGTTTTATTCTGTGGTTAGTTAGTTAGTTTTCCTAGGCTTTTTCGTGGTATAGACATACGTTGTGTTTACATTTTTACTTAAAAATAATGATGTCCCTAGCTGCCTACTTAAAAATTTGCAACTTTGGATTAATTATCATACAGCGTTGAAATTTTTTGCTAACCAGTTTTTTTTTTCTTACTTTAGTCATGATAAACAAATTACTGAATATGTTACTGGTCACAAAAACCTGCTATTAATTAAAACGTTACATTAATCTCTAGCATTCATTTTAGCTTATAATATACGTATAGTACATAGTACCTGATTTACTATCGTGTCACAGTCACTATTGTCTTGGTGAACATAAAGTAGACATGTAATGACATGGCGCACTTAATTATAATGTTTATGTTACTAGCTTGATTAGAATCGTGCTTTATTTTATGTCTCGGCCCTCTGAAACGTGCGTAACTTTGTGTCAGATGTTAGATTTAATAAATAAATTGTATATTTAAGTACTTGCTTTTCTTAGAAAAATACGGCACTTTGTGATGTTAAGTAATTATTTTCCAAATACTTCTTATGTACAGTCATGTGTAATATATGTGTATGCAAATTACTCAAAAATATATCCCACACATCTTAATCTTCTGACATCTCTAGGTAAAAGCATAGGAAATATTTTTGGGTAAGATGGGTACACCCATACTTTTACACATAAAAATCACGCTTTATTAATAGGTACACAAATACTTTGCAATTCTTTACAGGTGTAAATAAAATATTTAAAATTATATATTAATCTTACCCAGGTCTCTGTGCAGGTTATTTGAAGATCTTTGAGCATTGGCCAGTAAAACCAGCGATATCAAGACCACACTGGGAATGTTGTGACCAAAGAGAAACTTCATTATAACACTTTATTTTTTACTACAAAATTTAAAAAAAAAACTAACAGAGAAAATAAACTTAGCACTGGCAATAAATTAAAAAATAAATTAAATTTCGTATTCTTGATTTTTAAATTTAGAAGCTTGATTTCATTTTCGCGCGTATTTCAACGGACGCGTTCGAGGCGCGTGCGACGCGGCATTGGGGAGTCAAACTAAGAAGCTGCGCGCGCAGGTGGAGCAAAAAGAGCGACCGGTCGATGTCATCAAACTATCCATGAGATTAACTTTCGCAAGCGCCGATCTTACTCATCATCAAATTAGAAAGACGACCTTGTACCTTAACCCCTTACCGCATAAGAATCCATATTTGGTTTCATATGTTTACAATTTTTTTTTTAGATCAAATCATGATTATTTTTTTAAAACCAAATGTTATTCATGAAAAGTAAGTTATCGTAAAACGGAACATATTTTTTTATTTGCGAGGGTACGCGATTTTGTTGTAAAAATATGGAGGGTAAACGTGACGAGTGTGATCGATGCAGTGTGTGATAAAAAGTCTTACTTTAATGGGAAAAAATAAATAGATGAAGGTGAGTTATAACATCAAATAAAATCTAAACAGGTAATTTGAAGGTCCTTTATTATGTATTTCGTATATGTTTTTATAAATATTGGTTATTTCTAATACATACGACCTAGTTTTTGGAAGAGCCATATTTGGCTTCGTATGTGTTCAAGTTGTAAACAGTGCCCGTCATATTTGGCTTCGTATGCATTTTTTTTTATGCTATAGGGGGCAAACGAGCAAACGAATCGCCTGATGGTAAGCGATTAACGTCGTCCATGGACACCCGCAACACCGGAGGTGTCGCAAGTGCGTTGCCGGCCTTTAAGGTGGGAGTACGCTCTTTAAGGGTGCTTTATTATCGTTGTTTCAGACATGGATCCTTTGCGATTTTATGAAACTTCCAAGCATGTTAATAGTATTCCTGGTGACGGAAGCTACAGTGACGATGATATTGCGTCTGAATCTGATCATGATTACGAACCCATTTCTAGGCGTGCAGTATTGAGTGGCGTGTCTGGTTTCAGCTATGACTTTGATATCTTTGCTGGAATACAAAGCAATTCATATCCTTCCGATGCACCTGACTTGGGCGTTAGCTCAAATGTAGTTACTCGACTCACTTCCACAGTACCACGATATCTTAATTACAAGATATGTTTTGATAACTGGTTTAACAGCCACTGCTACAAGTTTACTTGTTTAAAAATGGTATGTTACCTTTGGGGACAGTAAGGCTTAACCGAGTGCCGAACTCAAGCATGCCCTCTGAAAAAGAAATGAAAAAACGAGGACGCGGAAGTATGAAAGAGAAGACAGCGGTTGTGGATGACGTGAAGCTTAGCTTGGTTTCCTGGTTTGATAACAAGACCGTGAATATGTTGTCAGCATACGTAGGCAGTAAACAAAACGACGTTACGTCCGCCAACAAAAAGAGTATAGAGAGGTAACTTCTCCTCGGGCTGTTGATGTATACAACAAACACATGGGAGGAGTCGATTTATTGGATTCGATGCTCGGTTATTACCGTATCCATCTGCGTTCTCGCCAATGGTATAAAAGAATTTTCTTCCACATGGTCGATATGTGCATAGTTAATGCTTGGTTGTTGTGGCGCCGAATCAACGAAGGACAATATGTAGCATTGTTTGATTTCAAACTTGCCATCTCAGAGCATATGCGTAAAGCAGGAAAAACTGTAGCGAAAAAACGAGGCCGTCCTGCTAGCATCCTCGGGACACCAACATCAAGTCCAACACCAACGTCCAGTGCGTGTAATTCACCGAATACCAATAAAAAACCTCGAAAAACTCCGGCTAGTCCCCAAGATCTGCCTTTGAACTCAGTACGTTCTGATGGCATTGATCACTTCCCTATCTGGACAAAGAACATGCGCCAGTTGTGTAAGAATTGTGAAAAGTATCGTTCTTTCACTAAGTGTGAGAAATGCTCTGTTTATTTATGTTATAATGACAAAAGAAACTGCTTTAAAGATTTTCATGAAATGTAATAGCTTTTTACCTATTTGCATACAAGGCCACATATGACATGACGATTTTTCACTGTAAATGCATACGAAGCCATATGTGGCATTATTTTTTAATTTGGTTAATAAGGAATAATATTTTTTTTTGACAGTTGTTATGTATTGTACAAAGCAAATAAATCATGTTCCCGCTGAAAAAAAAATTTAATTTCATTTCTTTAATAATTCATGCGGTAAGGGGTTAAGAAATAAGTTTCATTTTATCGAACACAGAATCTTATAAACTTGCAAATATTTTCATTCAATTCGATTCACCTGGATTCACCATATTGGATGTAACAGGTAGGATCGAATTCTTACAGTTTAGCCTTTGATGGTCGGTTAGTGGACTCGAAAGGTGGGTCATTGGCATTATTTTATTGTATTCCTGGCGTCTGGGAATACCGATAAAATGTAAGTACGTACTTACTTACCGTAGAGTAAATTGAGTAGGTATATACCTACATACTTATGTAGGTACTTATACTTAATATACTCTAGGTAGGTACATATATTTTTTACTGATCTTAACGACCCATAAGTATGCCTACCTGAAATATCATTGCTGCACAAAATACTCAAGAGTAGATAAAAAAAATACAGTGGAACCTAGGTTCGCTAGCAGGAACCTTAAGGGAAACGCTAAATAGATAGTTCGTATTATCGAGTTTTCGTCTTATAGAGGGTTCGTTCACAACTTACAAAGGTTTTAATTGATGTTTGTTTGTCTTAAAGAAGTTTCGAGTTATAGAGGTAAAACCAATCAAAACTTCGTATTGGAGAGGTACCTACCTACAAACAGGTCATGTAGGTACAGTTTTATAATTTTCTTCGAGTCACAGAGGTTTATTATCTAAATCAATACATCGGGGTTTTCAAGTTATAGAGGTCGAATTTCATTTTTCGAGTTAGGTATGGAGGTCAAATTTGTACTGCCATGGCTATGTACAGTTAACTAAAGAGATACGAGTATGAATACAGTCAAAGTGCCAACAATATGTATACACGACCTTAATGTTCAGGTAATAAATTTCTGTATACGTATTTTTGGCACTGTTACTGTTGCTGTAATAGGTAATATCTTTGAGTTGACTGTACTATCTCGTTCACAATTGGAGTGCATTAGATGCACTTTTGAACGTGGAAACGTTGAAACTATTATAGCAAACCAAGGCAGCAGTAGATATTTTTTTTAATTTATATGCCTGCCTATTTTTTTCATACCGAAAAAAAGGGACGCACATAATTTAAAAACGAAATCTACTGCAGCCTTGGCTTGTCAGAGTAGATATAATAATAATAATCCATCCTTATTTTAGGGGTGGTAATACTAGCGTAAAAAAGACAGTTTTATCTACTGCACTATCATGCACGAATGAGAACTAATCCTGGCCAAACGCGGCCAAATATAAATTAGGTCGCTACAAGAGTATAAATCAACAAATGTGTAAATTATAGTACTTAAGTCCACACCTTAGTGAAGGCATGTGGTTTGGTCATACATATCGCGACACATTTTCATTTAACTTCCTACAAACGAGATGCTCACTTAAACGCATACGTAATGCTAATCTGCAATCCCAACTCTCACTTGACCGGTTTGTTTAAAACTGGATTCTTACTAAGTTAACTTGTCTCGGTGGCAACAATGAAAAAGGGGTTTATAAACAATTACAAAATAGTTATAAAACGTGAATCACTCCAAAGACCCCTCGACCGATTCTCTGGAACACTCAGCCCCCGCGGACCAGAGTGTACCCCTACAGCTGGCCACAAGTTTTACAGAGTTTTTTTTTTCCGGCGAGGGAGAGAATCCTCTTGGATCCCACCACCGGCTGAGTGGGTATGTTCGACTCAGCTGGGAATGGTGCCCAGCTGCCTACGGACTAAAAACTCCCCCGCTTTTGTGGAGTGTGTGATTGGTGTAGAAAGTGTGCACGTTTGGTGTAGTTGGGGTGTCTGTTGATTTGATTTTATTGGGATACCGGTCACCAGCTTTACAGAGTTAGGCGCAACAGGTTCGCTAAACGCAGTCTGTTTTGCGATGCCCTACATCTTGCCTACATCTCAACTTAAGATTCATGATGACTGACCATGGGCATGAATCAGCAGACCGACCGTTTGTAAAAAACAGGGTTAACTAAATCACTTCTAATTGGCTTCCAAAGTTCAACCCAAATATGGAATGTGTTTGTCTCTTATAAAACTTACTAGGTACTTTGTTGGCTTTGTCGCCTATGTCGCTATTCCTAATGTATTTATTTAATCGTATTACGTAATTGCTTAACTTTAATAGGTCCAACACTCGAACAAAACTACAGCGGCGCGATTGACACGAACATGGAGTGACATATCATGCCACGCTAATACGAATATATCCCAAGTTATTTTTATACGGGAGAAGCGACAAGAGGGCATCTGGAGTCAATCTCCACATCCACCACGATTGTAGCCTAATATCAAGTAGTTAACCACATATGTACCTCTAGTTTAATGTTAGGGTACGAGTAAGTACCTATACCTTACATGTTTGGTCTAACTGTCAGTGTACGTTGGTAAATTAATAATGAATAAAGAATAGAGTTACTAGCTCTATCGCTTAATTCTCCGCGCGAAGGCACTCCACCTTGGATTCGAAGTGAATCCAACGGATACTTATATAAAAGTCAAAAATGTATTCAAATGAATAGATTCTAACGTTAACGTCATCTATATACATTCTATCTATGAATACTTTTCTAAAACTTAATAAAAAAGGGGCATTTCCATACTAAAGTGCATTATTCGGATTATTCGTATTATCCGGATATAAACTATAAGTGTTAATCCGGATAGTAAATTTAACGGATATTCGGATATCCGGATTGCAAGCCCTAGTCGCTAGTCGATAAGGTGCTAATTTTATAAGGATTCGTGTAGAAATGAAACAACAAGCAACAAAATGGTACCATTTAGGTATTAATAAAAACAAGCACAAATATGAATATAAAATAATCTTTAAAAAAGCGCGCTCCAAATAGCGACATCTACGAGCAAAGTACGAAACTACAAAATAATAATAGTCTTGCAAGCCCAAGCTGCCTTAGATTTTTTTTTTAATTTATATGCCTCCCTAATTTCCATACCGAAAATCGAGACGCACATAAATAAAAATAAACTACTGCAGCCTTGGCTTCATGGCTTGGCTTGTCAAACTATCGCCATCTTGTATTTTAGACTATTTGCAGAACCAAAAAATGTTATTGTAAAATTGTTCTACTATATGGTTAATGCAACATCTAATAGAATTTATTTATAAACAAGAAATACGTTTTAATTGTAATATTTTGTAATTATTGTGTAAACCTCGGAAAAATAACTAAGGCCCATATTACACTACACCATAGATATATCTAATGTAATAAGGGCCTAAATCAAAGAAGCAGTTTGTCTTGTCTGTGGTCTGCACTCATTCTCAAAATGGCGTTGGTTGGTTGCAAGCATTCGTGATTTCCTGCAGTTATTCTGTGTTGATTTTCCAGTAGAATATTGTAAAAATGGCCGGTTTCACTGAAAACGCGCTAATACGTAAATTGCAAGAATTGAATTCGAGTCAGCAAAGTATTCAAACTTTATCTTTGTGGTTAATTCATCATAGGAAGCACCATGCCGCTGTGGTCAAAACTTGGTATAAAGAATTATTAAAAGGTAATTAAGACTTGAAATTCCTAATCATTCTGTATAATTGCACATTAGTGTGATTTTCGTCGCACCATATATTATTCCTTATGAACTCAAATTGGCACTTGTAAATCATTTTTCAACAGCCAAAACATTAGACGTGGTGCCAAATCGTTTACAAAATATTATTGACGTACTTATGGCGTATTTTATTACTTCTTCGTTTTGTTATACTTGGATTTGCACTTATTGTACAAGCTTTCATTTGCATGTAAATTCCAAAAATCTAAAATGTATTCACATTGTTTTATTTTCAGTAAAAGATGGCAAGCAGCTAACATTTATGTATCTAGCCAATGATGTCATTCAAAATAGTAAAAAGAAAGGTCCAGAATATGGCAAGGAGTTTGGAATAGTACTAGAAGATGCTTTGAAGCATATGGCAAAGACTGGCATTAATGCTAAGACAAAACACTCTTTGCATAGGATTTTGAATATATGGCAAGAGAGAGGTGTATTTGATGCTCAGAAAATACAGGAACTAAAAGTGGCTGGTGAGGATGATTTTATATAATTAACTGGAACTTCCACAGAAAAGCAGGCAGAGATGGAATTTTTCCTATTTCCATTTAGTCTTCCAGGACAGGTGGGAATACGGCAATGAATTTGTTTGAGTATATCATAGTTATAACAGCATTCTTTTTTTCAGTGGATCCAAATGATGCTGAACCGAAAAAAGTGAGCAAGCGCAAATCTGTTGACGGGGAACCAAAGGATCCTGAGAAAAAGCCCAAACTAGATAAGAAAAATGACAAGCGGGAGAGACGCCGTAGTGAGACTAAAGTAGAAGTAGATGGACAGATTGAGACACACACCACATTGAGCCCAAAGACTCCGCCCGGAGACCCACCAGAGCCTGACGAGTTGATTAAGGTGAGTGACAATATCTCCCCTTACCTTCACTTTCTTTAATATATTATAGTCAGGTTTTGCAACAGGCATACCAGTACACTTAGACTTGGTGGTGCGATTTTTATATATCCAGAATGATGTATCAAGTTGTACTTTTGACAAGTTATGCTAAGTCTAATATTTAATATGCTTGGGGGTAAAGCAATTCCGGTTGTTCCTGTGCCATCTTATAATTTTGGCATTGACACCACTCAACACTCCCTAGTAGCTAAGTATCTTTTGTGCGCAGACAGTAGCATGGTGGTGCGATTTTTATATATCCAGAATGATGTATCAAGTTGTACTTTTGACAAGTTATGCTAAGTCTAATATTTAATATGCTTGGGGGGTAAAGCAATTCCGGTTGTTCCTGTGGCATCTTATAATTTTGGCATTGACACCACTCAACACTCCCTAGTAGCTAAGTATCTTTTGTGCGCAGACAGTAGCACATTTTCTACCCCTGTTAAGATTTCTTTTAACTGGGTGCTTTTTCTGAACAGGCAGGGTGATGTTTCAAGCATTTTCCAGTTTGGTTTGTAAAGAAAAACACTAATATAATAGCTCTTAAATATATGTGAATGTTATCCATAATTTTATCAATATGTCTCAAATCTCAATACTTTAAATTCAAAAAGACTGACTTCATGGATCATGCAGTGTGCCTACCATGTATTTGAGAAATGTTTGGCTTCCTTTAGCACAGGATTAGGAAAAGTGCTTGTTTGTATTCAGAAAAGCATAAAGATTAAAAAGTTTCACTTTATCCTAAATATTCTGTGACAATTCAGTTTCAGCTTACATTGATTTCCAATTCAGATTTGAAATGATCTGTTGGATTTTCCATAATTCCATACAGTGCGAGTCCAGATTCCATACAATACATTTTGTTTACTGTAATGGTCGCAATTTGTTCGCAAATAGAAGACGTAAAGTATCCAATTCTTTTACCATCTCCAGCAGGGCGCGGACGCAGCGGACGATATTGGAATTTGTATGGTTCATTTTACTCCTAGGGAATACTGCGGCCCTCGCCCCACACTGGTGTCCACACGCTGCGCATGTTTGAGAAAAACACTATAAGCACTAGCCTCGGGCGGAGACAGATTTGCCTGAGCTCGGCTATGCCAACAACAGCCTCGTCAGTCAATCCCTTACAATCCGTCCCTCGCCAATAATGTGCTATTATTATGACTATTTATGACCTTGGATTATAGTAAATATAATTGCAATTATATTTACTTTGTGCTTACATTTCCTGTTTTTACATCCATTAACAATGGTAATTGAGATTATGCAGCGTATCTATCAAATCTATAAAACTTTGAAATAGCGCTAGTTAGATTTTATTGTAATTAAACATTTAATGCGGTGAAATTTTAGTAGAATGTTTTAACAACTTCTTTATCAGCAAAATTTACTTATATGAACTCCATTACTTTGTTGTGATGTTTTTCGTTTTAACAAACTTCCATAAAAAAGGAGGTTCTCAATTTGTTGTTTTTTTTTTATGTTCACCATTTACTCCTAACTCTGTGGTCCGATTAGAGTAGTTATTTTTTGTTTTTTTTTTGGAGTTCCTTTCAAGTTAGTCCCATACAAATTTGGTGCTGATCTGATAATGGGATCCACAAAGGGTCAAGGGAACTCCTCAATTTTCAAAGGTATATGTATAGCTATTTTGGTGTTTGCTTAAGTAACTTGGTTAAGCATTTTCATCCGAAAACCTATTTGGTAAAAATATCCATAAACGAAAAATTAAAATTATTTTCTTTTTAACAATAAATAAAGCAGACTTCAAAAAGGGCAAAACAAATTGTTCCTTTATGCATGCGCTACCAACTGATATCTTTGAAGTCGGTGCATTTCTATATTACACAAGACATACGGCAAGTCGCGCGTCATATATTTTGCAACAGCCACGCGCAAAGTAGACGTGTTTGCCGCGCAAGGCAGATCAAACCAACGTATTACACGCGACTGCTGAGAACATACCTACGTGCCTCGCGCCTAATCGAGTAATCGGTATCAGACTTTTACAATCTTACAAGACAGTAACATTTCAAAACTGATAAATATCCACCGTGCAACATTACATTTGTAGCTGAACGATTTTGAAATAAAAATCTGTTTTCTTTTCCAGGCATTACTAGAGTTAGAATCCAGTGCTTCCAGCGACGAGGCAGTCCGCGAGAGAATCGCCTCCCTACCCCCAGAAGTCTCCGAAGTGCAATTATTGTCTAAGTTAGAAGGTAACTCGAGAGACATCCTACTCACTAGGGTTATTATAAGACTGGTGTTATTTTTAAAACAAAGATTCAACTACCTCTACAGATAATAAAAACTTCACCTGGTTACAAATTTTTGTTTCATTTCTTCTAATAAATACCCTATTACGATATTGGTGTTTTAATCATGTAGTATCCATAATGCTTCATCGCTTTTGGTTGTAAAATGTGCACTTCATTGGGCTCTTACATTTACTATTTAATGTTGTAGATAAGGTCCTTGTGTACAAACTATGAATAAACATAGATTTGTGTAAATACATAATTAGTGTAATGATCAAATTACACTATACAAACTTAAATTTGAAGAAAACAAATAGACTAATTGTTTGTCGATGTATTTGTATACGAATATGCAGCATTATAAAATGTAAAGATCACATTTGAAAGAAACACAAAACAAAATTTTGTAACCGGACTACCTACACTATTCTGTAAACTCATACCAAATGGACTGTATGGGCTCTCTATAAGTGTCTGGCTTCCTAAAGTTGTACTTTCCGGCCATAACGAATAGAAAAATGTAGTTGCATCCTTCATCGTCAAAATACAACTTTTGTGGGCCAAACGCACTTCTATTAATGCATATAATAATTGGAAGGCGTGTACACCACACTCGCCCAAACCAAAGAAAAGATCACGATTCACTGCCTCAGCCTGGACGACCCGATAGTCGGGTTTTTTTTGGCGTGTGGCTTGGCGCCGATGTCTTGCTTAGCTGGATGGCAATAAAAGTATTAATTTGATCACACGCAACGTGGCACCAAGTAGTCATTAATTAATTACCACCAGAAAGGAAGAAACATCAAAAATTTCATTAAAATTTTGCCGCAGATTTACTATTATTCTTGGGTCTAAGTGCCACGATCCAAATGTGACCATCGTGAGCTGGAAAATCTACCTGCGCTCTGTATCCTTCCGCCTATAACTAGCTACCTTGTTCTGTTTAACACTACTTTGACCGCCATACTCGACTGTGGCCGTCATCGAAGTTTTGCCGCGGACGCTAACGAAATTAATAATAATAAAAATGACAGCTTCGCCAATGCAATAAGACCTTACACTGGACTCCCTAAAGTTTAATTTCGCTTAAATAATCGCGATTGTCTGGCGTACGGGGCATGGCATAATTCTTCGCCGCCTTGCGTTCAAAGCGTATAGTTTGATAAAGACGGGTCAGTTATCAGTTGCGGTGTATAAGTCTTAGCTATGCTAAATGAAGAAAGATACACCCATAATCTATGCTACGGTTGCGCCTATGAGGATGAAGAAGAGGCTATTTATTTGCCAACAAGCATAAAGGTTTATGTAATTCTGAACAATAATCCTAAGGTCACAACCCTGCAAGCTATCAGAGAGTCCTAGTACTAATGTTGTTTCTAATAGCTCTGCAGCACCAACAACGCAAAATGCTTTAAAAAGAATGCAATCGAAATTGGGCTCTAATTCATCATTTATAAAGTTTTTTCGTCCATAGATAAAGAAGCGGCGCTCTCCCTCAGCGCCATAGTCAATTCAGCAGTGGAACTACTGGCCGAATATAACTTGAGGCTAACGGAAGAACTAGAGAAGCGGCGGAAGGTGGCGGCCATGCTCCGGGACTTCGCGCAGGCGCAGAAGGACCTTGCCAAGCAGGCAGAAGCGCGGCTGGAGGTAAACTGAACTTTATAGCTAGGCGTTAAGAGCCACACTTAAAGGGCTCGACTTTTTACCGCGAATCAAAACCACAAGTACGACAGAGATGCAAAACTTGGTTGGCGGTCATGGTTGGCCAAGCAAGCTAAGGCGCGGTTGTTGGTAAACTGAACTTTATGACTATGTATTAAAAGCCATTCTTGGACGTTAATAGAAAAATGTTTTTATAGGGCTGATAATATCTATACGAAATCGCATTAATATAAACGGTAACTATTGTTCAACAGCAGATCTATTTACTTCGTCGCTTAGCCACCCGATTTCGGGTTCCACAGCGCCATCTATTGAGTAAAAGTTGAGTTATTTGGACCAGATATCTGATGTTCTAAGTGATAAACAAAATGGACGTAAATAAGACCTGTTGCATTAGTAGATGTAGCCACCATCGATGTAGTGATAGCATGAATTTTCTAGTCCGCCCTTTGTAACTATATATTTTTACCGTGCAGTAAAGTGTGTTGTAAGTAAATGAATAAATAAACAGCTTGTTGCTTACCTCTTTTTCACTTAACGGCCTCCTAGCCTAGTTGGTACTGTCGGTAGTGACCCTGCTTAAAAAGCACGAGGTTCTGGGTTCGAATCCTGGTCAGCGGGAATTTATTTGTGTGTTTAATTGTTTATCACGAATATTTGTTCCTGAGTTTATGTTTTCTAATGTATTTAAGTATTATTTGCATCTATCTGTATATCGTCATATAGTACCCACAACACCAACCTCATTGAGCTTACTTTGAGACTAGTTTAAATTGTGTAAAATTGTCCTAAATTATGTATGTAATTTTATTGGTTTCCACAGGAATACAACATAAAGCTGCAAAAGATCTACGCCGTAAAGACCGAAGTGAAGTCCCACATAGAGAACCTGCCCGACGTGTCGCGGCTGCCCGACGTGACGGGCGGGCTGGCGCCGCTGCCGTCGGCCGGGGACCTCTTCAGCTTGTGAGGCTCCACCCCTGGCCGGGGCACCTGCTCCGGGAGCTGTGGACGAAGATGCTTAGGTGACATGAGTAGGTAGGGTTTACAAGTTCAATTTAACCGCTTCTAATGTTCAAGAATGCACCTAATGACAATGGCTGCCTGTTACGATTTTGCTCTGACAAATTAAAAACAAAAGTGAAACAAATTTAATTTGAATTTGGTTTAATTTGACTTTTTTTAATTAAAACTTTTTGTAGTAGAATATTAAGGTTGAATTTAATACAATATTAAATTATCTTTCATACATAGTTAGTTTCATGCAAGTACCACTATTAGTTTGAAAAATATAAAGGTTCTTGTTACTAACCTGTATTATTTGACCGCGAGTGTATCTTGTCTGAGCATAGGTATTCTTCCCACTTTATTTGAACTTTATCTCTCATCGATAGGGTCCAAAATCTATGAAAAATCGGACTCCCTCGTGCTAAATTAAGCACAACGTGGACTCTTCTGAACCTAATGTAAAAAGTCAGACAATTTAATAATAAATTTAATACTTCTCTACCAATCACTAGTTAGTTGCAAATGTTTCTCACAAAATAATTGCCTGACCTTCGCTTGTTACATAAGTACCTATTCTATGTTTCTTCTCAAATCCTAACGCATAAAATGCGTAAGTACCATATTTTTATAGATTAGCTTGTACAATGATGTAGATTTGATTTGCAGTGTTTCCTTTGTTTCGTTTTTTTAATTATGTTAACAGTATATTCTTTGTTTAATGCTACTGATGAGGAAATAACTGAAAAAATAATTTTGATAATAGACATTAGTAAGTGCTTAAGAAAAAGTGTGCCTTTAGTTTGATAACTAAACTAGATGGCGTTAAATTGTGGGGTAAGACCAGCCTATGGTATTTTCCGCACAAACTCAGATCGATTGTAATTTCATAATAAGTAATATACCCGAGAGTTGTAAGACAGCGAGAAAAGCCATTGGCATCTCTATTGGCGGCCGAATGTGAAATTTCTCGTACGTCAATTACACGAATGAAAAAAATCAACAGAATTATTATATTGTATGAAAATCCATATGTGCTTCGATTAGCGATGTTCTTATGGTGTACCATAAATAACGTTGTACCTAATGTAGGTATACTTTTTAAATATCGCTGTCAGTCATCTAATTGACAGATAAATCATAAAAAATATATGTTTTAAAACGGTATTTTTTTCTTGCTTGTAGAGGATAAATATCCGTGCGTATGAAATTAAATTAAATTTTTGGTAATGTTGTAAAACATTAACTTTTGACAACCGTAAACATCAAAACAGCTGTTTAGTTCGAGGCACGTTTTTTTCTTAAACCTTGCTCCTCTTCTAATATGTATTATAATAACCTCTTGTAATTAACTGATTAAACACACTGTATGATCACATCGGACATCACATAACAGAGGTATAGTCATAAATATATAAAAATAGTCATACCATGGACTGGTTAATACATAAAACTAAGACAATCCCAATTATACTATATAGTTAGCCGTAAAATAAGTGATTGGCGTACAAAATGGTGTGTTCCCTTTTGTCCCCGCTACATATGCATGTATGGGCATTCCAGGATAATGTCCATATTAATAATAATAATATTATGGGACAATCTTACACAAATCGACCTAGTCCCACGGTAAGCTCAATAAGGCTTGTGTTGTGGGTACTAGGCGACGATATATATAATAGACAGATAGATATGAATACTTAAATACATAGAAAACATCCATAACTCAAGAACAAATAATAATAAATAATAATAAATAAATATTATAGGACAATCTTACACAAATCGACCTAGTCCCACTAATATTCGTGATAAACACACAAATAAATGCCCTGACCAGGATTCGAACCCGGGACCTCCTGCTTCGTAGGCAGGGTCACTACCAACTAGGCTAGGAGGCCGTTCTCAATGGTCATTATGTATAATTATTGTTTCGTCGAATATTATTTTGTCTAATTATCGTTTCGTCGATTGCCATTTTGACTAATTATCGATTTGCCGAAAAATGATATACCAAACATAGGGGAACCAATAACCAATAGATGATACTAATCAACAAATTAGATACAACCGCTTGAAAAAAAAACATTTAAGCAATGTTAGGTTATAAGAAATAAACCTTTTTTTTTTACCCGACCGACCGGATTGGTTAGCTCGCGCTCGTTAGTTTTCTAGGCTAGGGCAGAGTAAAGAGCGAGATAAAATACTTAATTTTAATTAGTTGTTAGCTTACCATCACCCTAACGAAGTCAGTCAGAGTCAGTTTAGGTACGACGACGAGCGAAGCGAGGAGGGGTGTTAGGTTGAATTGTGACCAACAACACGCGAGCGAAGCGAGCGTTCCATCACATCAGAAAGCATGTTCCCAGACTCGACCTATTGGGTCGCCAATTATTGGGGGTTGACACTAATCCAACCCAATAATCGGAAGCAAAAAGCCAGGTATGTTCCCAGAGTCAGTTTAGGTACGACGACGAGCGAAGCGAGGAGGAGTGTTAGGTTGAATCGTGACCAACAACACGCGAGCGAAGCGAGCGTGCCTCCACATCAGAAAGTATGTTCCCAGAGTCGACTTATTGGGTCGCCAATTATTAGGGGTGGCAGTTTTTTTTTTTTACATTAGACCAAAAAAAATTATACCAATTGAATATTAGACAAAACAATATTATGTAAACTGAAATTAGGTATCATGATAGTTAGACGAAACGGGCGTTCGACATAATGATTTTAGGCAAAACGAAATTCGATGTAATGAAAATTTCGACGAAACGAATAAGTATACCAAGTGATATTAGGCAAACTGAAATTAGGCGAACTGAAATTAGGCAAATAGTTCGTCGACAAAACGAAGGTAAACCATTTGATTTAACAAATCAACAATTAATTTTAAGTATGTATTTTACTAACCTGGATGGACACACTTTTTGTCTGAAATAAATGAATTTAATTTAATTTAATTGGACTAAAGCATATCGTAATGGACGTTCTCAGGTGAGCATCCCTGTGAACGATTGTACAGACTTTCGTTTTCATTTGGTTGGATTTCGTTTTCACTGTGTACAGAAGTGAAGCTGGTTTTATCTCAGATAAAACACTAATTATGAATAAATTAAATTTGATATATTTGGTTGCACTGGATAAAATCATGTAATAATGATAGTGATTCGTTGCATGCAAAGTGTTGTACACATATTTATGAGCACCTTGACTGTGATGCCGACTGTACACATAGGGCGGGGACAAATGGGAATACACTTTCATCATGGCTGTAATATATATATTAATATTACACTGGAGACTCAGTTCGTGGTCTGCTATCGGGTTTTGCTATGTGCATCTCTGTCCTCAATCTGTAAAATGAAAGTGACGCAATGCGATAACCACGGAATGAGTTTCTGGCTTTAGATTACGTTACTCAACAGAGTACTGTGGATATTTCATACAGTAAAACTACCCTTCTTACTTGAATCCGCACCTAAGGGTACTGAAGGCTTGGTGTACATTTTTACTTGTCATATTTGAGATTAACTTCTCGACCGCGTTAGCGTATCGAGCGGTCAAATTCAAATTCAAATATTCTTTATTTGCTTAAAATATGGAAGTAGCCAGATGATTTCTATAAACGGCTAGCTTAATTTGAACTCTCGATACGCTAACGCGATCGAAAAGTAAATGTCAAATACAACAAGTAAAAATGTATACTAAGCCTTCTGAGTGGTTTCTCTTATTCCCCAATTCATACCGGGTGGGCCTTATAACACGAGCAAAAAAAATATCGTAGATAGTACTCCCCAGACTAAGCAACGTTTGTTTAGCGACTTAAAAATAACGTGTTCTGATTTTTATTACACTTTAAACTTTGTTTAAAGACTCAATGTACTGCGAATTTTGTCATTTTTGTACTATGACAAGAAACGTCAATTAGGCTGATGATAAAGTGCCTACATTGAAAATACTATTTAGTTTTTTTCTAAGTTGTTAGGTTTGAAGAGTACCTACTAGAGGAATACGATATTTTTTTGCTCCTGTTGTGGGACCCACGCGGTATTATTATAAATTATAAATCTTGACTTCGAAAAGCAAATTGTTTTCCTTTATAGTATAATTTCGTATATTTTTGTAGTCATAAAGAAATCATGAGTGCTGTAGATAGTTATATCTATGTTATATTTTGATTTGTTTTTGGGTAGCTGATTTCCACACACTAAAGGCAGGTTTCCACAGCGGCGCCTAGATAAAGTTCTTTGAAGTAATGCAACATATTGTTACCACAAATTTCGAACTTTACTGACAGTTGGAGAAAGATTCGGAGTGAATATGAATTAAAAAGAAATTCTACTGTGAGACTGTTGTTGTCAGGCTATAGGTTACCAACCACAAGATCGAGCATGTTCGTTCCATAGTGTGGTCCCTTTCTTCCCCTCTATTCACTAGTGAAGTGTGATTTTGATGCCAACGAATTGGATTCGCCGCTGTGGGGATCTTCTGACTTACCATTTAAAGTGAGAGTTTTGACACTTTTGTTGATTTGCGTAATAGATAAATTGTATATTATAATACCTAGGCTATGGGTTTGACTGATGTTTTCACACCGTGACGCGGTTTTTGCAAAATACGCGTTCCGATGTTTATTTTGTTATTTATTAGTATTACCCATACAATAAATTGGCGAAAAAGTGGAATATAACAAAATCGATTATTTGTATCTATCGCAAGCTCGTATGTTAACACCTACATATAGATTGTAATAAAATAATGTGGTGATAATTTTAAGCGCATAATCGATATCTTAATTTATGACGTTTTCGGGCTGAAGATATGGTCGCGGTCTTTAATTTACAAATTATTCTATCACTTTTTGCGGGGGGAATATGCACACAGACGCACATCTCACATATTTCATACAAAAAACAAAAGTCCTTGACATGTTGGTCATACATTAAAGTCCTTGACTGTACCACATTGTCGGTTGTTCATAAGGTAATAAATCTTATGGTCGTAACGCCTAATCCACAGACAATGTGGTACCTTTAACCTGAAAACGTCATATTATATGATTGGGAAATTTGTTTCGCCTCGAATTATTTTTTGTGGGAGTTTGCCGAATTACAATTTTGTTTGTTTTGAAGCCGCTGCACTTATACACAAAAATTTAATGGGCCAATGTATAGTTTAATGCTATGTAAGGTTCCTATTTCAAACTAAGGGTAGCGATATTAGCTTGCGATAGATCTACTTAAAAGCCAAATATTAGGTATTGGTGCGAGTCGATAGACTGCTGGGCAATACACATGTGTATAGCTAGAACCATTATATTTAATTATAAGATTGTTATTTTACATACTGTTGCTTTATTTTACCGCCTCCTAGTAGGGCACATTACCCCTACACCCTGCCACACGACAATGTGTACGGCTAACTTAACAAAGCCGGGCTTTTAGCCTCCCTTTTCACTTCATAACTTGTTGTGGTCCAGTCCAGCCAATTACATATATAGTAGGTACTTTTATATGAAACCACATGCAGCCAAGGGCCTAGTTTTTGGCCTGGGTGTAAGATTTACAGCGAGCGACATTGGTACGTAAAATCGCCGTCAACGGAACTTACTAACGGTTTAAACAAAAGGCATCACATGTTTTGACACTGTTTTTCTCCTTGTATTTTCACACTACCTCATCAAACACCACTGAAACTATTCTTTACTGAAACGGTCGTATTATCGTAACATACAAAACATAAGATACATTACATACAACATAAATCTTGGAGATTTCATTAAAATCTTAAAAGAATTGTGATCAATATGGCGGTTTGTTTAAGTACATTATTTGCGAGTTGGATTGATGGCAATTTTAAGGTCAGTGTCGCTGATTCCGTCTGATGCTTACCTTATAGCGTCGCTTATACGACCACTTCGAGACATGTGACTTTGTTTAGAGGCTTACCATTTTCAAGTGATTACTTGATACGAGATTATCCTTATTTCTGAGTAGGTACAAGACGGCACCGACCGCTAAACAACCCTTACAGCTTAAAATGGATCTTCAGTCGTTGCGATAAGGTTTTCTTTTGCAATTTACAGAAGTTGTAAGTGAGGTTGCGGCGTGTTTACACTGTATTATTTTATGGTGTCAGTCTAAAGGCATCTGTTATAGCTAAAATATTTAAATACGTTATTCATATCCAACCTCGTCAGTGCTTATCTGCCAGAACTGTAAAACTTGACGTGATGCCATATTTGACATTTGCCAAAAAACCTTGACATGTTTATATCTGAGTAACAGAATATTTTGGAAGTGTTTTTAATTTGATATTAGCAATATGAGTGATAGTAGGGTAAGTAAAGAAATCTGCCTTATTTCATACGTTTGCTATACATACCTAAGCTACGTTTTATTTTCGTTTGGTTTTATATAATGTGTTTCGACAGAGCTCCGGTACGAAGACCGCATCAGAGACGGTGGATACAGAATCAACAGATGCTCCTTTGGTAAATATTCATTACTAGTTGTGCCCGTGGCTCTGCCTGTATGAACTAGTTAGAACTGCGATCCATAAAAAACGACCGGCTGCTAGAAAAGTAGGGTTGACGTAGTATCTCTAGGTACCTATATAGTTTGTGGTTAGAACTACGACCGGCTGCCAAAAGTGTACAAAAGTGAAAATAGGAGCCCCGCGAAGTAACTACATTTGTGTCTCAAACAGCGAGCACAATTTTACTCTACCTTTAAAAATAAAAAAACTGAGTTTGAATCTCGAAACAGGTGGCAGACCGTTGGACCAACAGCATAACCTACCGCCAACTGGTCGTGTCCTCTTGCGTGGGCATCCTCCAGCTCTGGTGGCACCCATACCTGCACGACTTGAGGAAACTGGTGCCGTTCATCTTTCTGTACAACGTGTTCAGCGTTGTTATTGGCTACCCGCTGTTCTATTTGGAACTTGGTGTCGGAGTTGTGACGAAGAAGGGAGTTATGAAGTCTTGGGATTTAGCGCCCATTGCTAGAGGTAAAAATCGCATGCATCGTTATTTTAGACTGTTCATCACTTGACCCGCTATAGCTGGGCAATATTCATAATGCCCGCATTTTTTGCGATACACGATAAAAGCGAGTGATGCGCTCGTTCTAGAACCAGAATCGTATGGTAACCTGAAAAGCCAGTAGATATGGGACCTCTGAAACATAATTAATACGATTCCAAGGGGTTACGTGGTTATCATATCGATTGATCCGAGTTTACCCTGCCTGATACTTATAAAATATATATGCTACCTAGTCGAGTAAGGTCGAAACCGAACCTTACCTGCGAGGTGACACGCACACTACGCTAGTATGAATTTGCATAGTTTTACTCAAAGAGTACGGTATCTGAAGGTCTGCCAACTTAGACCAGTTTGACAGTACTGGTTTCATCCGCAGTTTTGACCACCGAGCGTCGTTAAATGGAAAAAAGACTTAGCAGTGTATGTATATTAACCGTCTCCTATTACTTAGGTGTGGGATGCACAATGCTGCTTACAAGCGCGATGACAGCGCTAGCCCTCAGCGCAGTCAGCGCCTGGTGCTTGTCGCAGCTGGTGCACTCGCTGCACTCGTTCCTGCCGTGGCTGCACTGCGCGGCTGCCGCGCTGCCGCCGTGCGCGGCGCGGCATCGCTCGCTGACCAACGGCAGTGAGACGCCGGCACAGTCATTCTTCTTGTAAGATTCATACTATCACAGGGTTGACATGCAGGCACAACTGATTTGTGGCACATGCACTAGGGGCACAGCGGCATCGCTCGCTGACACGCGGCAGTGAGATGCGGCGCAGTCCTTGATGTAATGTAATTCACACTATCACAGCGCTGAACAACTGATGTTTTGCACAGCTGGTGAGCTTGGAGCACTCGTTCTTGCCTGCTCTCGCTCACTCGCTCGCTGACTGACAGTGAGATACCGGTGGAGTCCTTTTTCTTGTAAGATTGATACGTACTAAGTGTAGTACATAGATTTATGTAATATTACCAGGGAACAGCGAGCGCCTGGCACCTAGCACCTACCCACTTGGTGCATTAGTCGCTGTTAGAAGTAGGTACTAAGATTGCGCTGTTATAGGTACCCGCTTTGTCCAGAGTTTTAATTTAAATCTAAGTACTCGGTTAGTTAATTAATTATTAGTAGAATAGTCTTAAGAAATGTCTAAAAATGTCGTTAGGCATCCAGTTTAGTGTCGCAAGTAAATTAAACATAGGTATAGCCGTATAGGTCGATTCACTAAAGCTGGCACGAATGGAACGAATGAAAGTTATGTCACCTGTCACTTCGAATGTTAGTGTGAGTGCCGTTCTTATACAGGGGCCTCTTAATATTTTGTAAACAACAACAAAATGGGTTTTTATTATCCAAGAAAAATAAAAAATATTATAATATAAGCATAATCTGCACAATATTTAGACTAAATAGGTAATATATATGTCCAAAAGGTATATTTAACCGTTTGATACAAAAATATTTTACTATCATGGTGTTTTATGCAGATATCAAAGCGCTGGTGGCCTAGCGGTAAGAGCGTGCGACTTTCAATCCGAAGGTCGCGGGTTTGAACCCTGGCTCGTACTACTGAGTTTTTCGGAACTTGTGTAAGTACAAAATATCATTTGATATTCACCAGTCGCATTTTGGTAAAGGTAAACATCGTGAGGAAACCGGATCTAATCCCAATAAGGCCTAGTTTCCCCTCTGGGTCGGAAGGTCAGATGGCAGTCGCTTCCGTAAAAACTAGTGCCTACGCCAATTCACGGGATTAGGTTGTCAAGCGGACCCCAGGCTCCCATGAGCCGTTGATAACGCGAGGAAGAATAGAAAGGAGTTTTATGCAGACACGTCTGCATAAAACTCCTTTCTATTCTTCTGATCCAAAAACGTACGTACCCTATAGGAATATTTTATAGTATTCTTTATACTGCTGAATTTGGGCGGTTATGCATCTAGTTTGTCTACAAATACGTTTTCAATAATCACTTATTGTATCAACCTGTATGTAATCATTTTGTGACGCACACATAAATATTATCATTCACTCATTCATTCCATTCGTGCCAGCTTTAGTGAATCGACCTATAACACGCATCAGTTTTTTAAGTATCAAAAATTCAAGTCCTGAATAAACTTAGGTACATGTCTATTTTCAGTAACTTCGTGCTCAAACTCAGTCGTGACGGGCTGAAGTGTGGGCTGGGAAGGTTTGTGGTGGAGCTCTCAGTCTACTTCGTTATCTGCTGGATACTGATCTATTTGATCGCTGTCAAGAAAGTTTATAGCTACTCTAAGGTGCCTAATACATTTCGTATGAAAGCTTTTCTGAAAATGAGAAGTCAATGGGAGCTACCGTATTGTCGCTCATCAGGCGGCGCCACTCATGCGTGGGTCCTCTGTCTATATGGAAGAATTGTCAAAGTGACGTTTGAAATGTTCCCGCAGGACCCACGTTCCACTAGCGCCCCTAGCAGAAAATCAACACGCGGTAGTCCTCATTAAGAAGTCGTTCACATTAAATTAATTATCTGCGCAAAATTCATATATTAGATTGGCATATCCGCTGGATATGCCAATAAATGTATGGAAATTTTGTCTGGTGGATGCCCGGCTGACATACCCACTACGGAGATCCGACATTCGACGGTTTGCCCGGCAAATAAAAATGTTAAAAAGTTTCCTAAATGTCCTAAAAATTAATTTATTATTTGTATGTATTAGAATAGGCGTAGCCGAGTTTTACCGACAGAATACAAAAATATAGTCTTTGCCATTCCTTCTAATTTAGACAACCGAAAGGAATCATATAGTTTTTATTTTACAAGGGTTTCAACCAACCTTGTCTATCTTATCAAAAAACCCACCTTACCTTAGCTTATAAGTAACTATAGTTTATTTTCTACTTATGAACCATTCAAATACTTGTCATATTTTTACTTGCGAGTAAAAGATTTTCTGTACTTTCCGAAATTTTTTCGTTCTTTACCAACTTTTTCGAAATTTTCTGCAAGATGCCGACTAAACTTATTACTTAAGTTCAGTTTTTTTCAGTTGGTATTATTTAAAGATACCTTGGCGTTTTTTGTGTTGATCTCCTGCGCGGTTGGCTGCGTGAACCTCGAGGGTGCCGGCACCATGCTCAACTCTTGTGATTGGGGCGTGCTCTTGGAAGGGACACAGGTAAGGTATATAGGCGAATTAGGGTATCTAGCGAAGTAGCGACCAAATAAGGTCCTTTAAGTATGTAATAGATATATATAAGTATTACAATGAGAGCTACCTTATTGTCGCCCACCAGGCGGCGCCACTCATGTGTGGGTCCTGTGTCAGTATGAGAGAGTCAAAGTGACGTTTGAAATGTTCCCGCAGGACCCACGTTCCACCAGCGCCCCCAGCGGAAAATCGCGGTAATCCTCATTGCATAGTGCGTAGTAGTAGGCGAAGGATACCTTAAGTATCTGATGTGTATTCACCTATTCTCTTTTATTAATTTGGTATGAATCAAGTATTTCCTGTTGTTATTCACTCCCGTTAGCCAGTGGGCCAATTCAGCACAGTTTGTACCTATGTTCTACTGACATGTTTAGTAGATGGCCCATCATAGAAAGGGATTTCTTATCTACCAAACAATATCATGCTTTGTGAATTTAAATGCCATAAAACTGTGATTTTTAAAGTGAACCAGGAGACCGTAATCATGGCATCTAGTCTATCACATTCATTTTGGCTAACTGCAAGAATTGGCACAGGCACTATTTTTCGTAAAAGTGCAAGAATGGCGCATGCTACGTTAGACCATAACATGCAAACTATCCTATCCATACATGAATCATTATTTGATAACCTTTCAAAAATGGTAAGCGTTTAAGTGGTGACCTATCCAAAAACTTACTTCGGATTCTTCGGAATTTAATTTAATTTAACCTAAGTACATACATAAAAACATCTGAACTTCATCCTAATTCCAGATATGGCGAGAAGCGATAGAATACTCGCTCATCCAAATGTCAGTCGGACAGGGCACACTAGTAATGCTGGGTTCATACTGCCCGCAACAGCAGCACAAGTTGTCTTCGACTGTGCTGCTGACGTTCCTGGCGGCTAAACTCAGTTGTATGACCAGCGCCTTTATATTGGGAGCGACGCATGGAGCGCTGATGAGGGATTATGAAGATAATAGCACTAATTTGTGGAGTGGTAAGATTTTAAGTGAATATATACACCTAGTCTAGCCTAGCCTAGTTGGTAGTGAAAAATATATTCTGCGTATCTATTACTTGTAGACCCTCCTCACTTTCTCTTCCGCAAATTATATTTATTTCAGTCTAAACGTTAACGCATAACTAATGTACTGTTTCAGGCCCTTCAACACCAATGATCCTGTGGGCAGACTTCGTCGCCCGCATCCCCGGCAGCCAGTTTTGGTCGGCCCTCATTTTCTTTACGCTGTTCGTCCTGTCCCTCTCTTTTGTGGTACCTATAATTCAGTCTTGTTTTTACAGTAGTTTACCTAAGCATCTGACAGGTAGACAGGGGCAGCGTCTCCTTGATACCTGACCTTACTTAGTCTCGCCGCCACATGGACTTCTCCTAGCTACGCTCAGACTTCTGGTCTCTTGCGCTAGCTTAGGTCTCAATATAAGCCCTGTTCCCCATTCTCAGGCGTCGAGTAGGTACAGTAGGTACCTACAGCACTTTTATGGCGTAATTTTTTTCGTCTTATCCAGTTCTTTTATCCTATATCTATGCTTGTACCTACATGTACACCAAGTATAACTTTTAGAAGGTCTCATGGAATTCCAGTTTTCTACATACTTTTATGCTTTATACAAAATTTATTAAAATATACCATTCCACAGGCCTTGCTGGTGCAGACGATAATGTCCGCGTTTATGGGCCACACCATCCACAAGATTACGTGGGCGCTACTCATAGCCATCTGTATTTTGTTCTGCTTCATCGGAATCATGACTTTGTGCACTCAGGTACATTCAGATTTCAGAGTCACTCTCACTTTATTTTTTCTTTCATATTCATGCTGCCACATTTTTTCCACTGAGCCGCTTCAAGTATTTATAATAATCAGGTTCGCGCCGACTATATAGCGTTTTGGATATATTAACATTACCTACTCGTACTACTACGAGTATCTGTCTTAGTGCCTTGTGGAAGGCGGCTGTTAATTCTTCTGGATGTTTCCCGTATTTTCGAAAACGGCAAAATCGATTATTTTATTGATTTATAGTTCATATTGGCATGAGATCAATGGAGATAACGAAAGAACTCTTAAAATACTTATGAAAATATCTTATATATATAGTATCTTATATATATAGTATTGTGATCAGAGCATTTTTCTATAGTAACTCCTGCTTTTGCTCTCCCAAAGCAGTCATTACGTTGTGTAGGTAATGTCACGTGTAGGACCTCAAGCGCTTCAAATTGTACTGATAAACCGGGCCAAGCCGTCCGTATTAAATGTTCATCATTTTTAAGCTCATTATTTTTGTCTAGGGTGGACTTTGCGTCGTAACCTTCCTAATGGATTGGCCAGTGACGCGAACTCGCATAGCGATAGCTGGCATAGTTGCTGCATCTGTCACATACGCGTACGGCCAGACGGTGTTCTGCGAAGACATGTTCTTTGCGGTCGGCGAGTACCCGAACGTGTTTATCCGGGTGTGCTGGGCGGTTGCACCGTTTATACTCTTGGTAAGAAATCGGTTTACTAATATAGGTATATCGCCGAAAATGGTATAGTAAATTATCACATCCCAAATAAATTTTCCCATGTTTTCATTTGGTCGAAAGATCAGTTGCCAACTGTGACGTTTCGCAGACGTGTCTTTGGCATGTTATCATACTCCAACCTACGTATCGTCATCATTTCAGCCGAAAGACGTCCACTGCTGGACATAGGCCTCCCCCAAAGATTTCCACAATGACCGGTCCTGCGCCACCCGCATCCAGCGGACTCCACAACCTACCTCTCCTACCAACCTACAACCTACGTATACGCTAACCTAACCCAGTAGGCAAATGAAAATTCGGTCAAATGAAAGTTGGCAAATAATGATTTGGTTACATGTTGGTATGCCAAGTGAATTATCGGCGAAACGTTGGTTGGCAAGTGATATTCTGCGAAAAAAATCTCTCACCACTCAGGCCTTACGCTTAAATATGGTGTCTCTGACCACGAAGCTTTAAATTACCTATTTTAATTATTTAAATTACCTTTAAATTACCTATAGTGAAAGAGGCTCTGTTTGAAGAGTAAAATCAAACCCTGGACTTTAAGCCGCTGGTCAGAGACATCCTGTGGATAAATATTGCTTATCTTTACTTGATTGCCAACAGGTGGCGTTCCTATCGGGAATGGCGGAGCAAACCAAGTATGCGGCAGCTGGCTGGTCGTTAGTCGTCTTTATGTTAGCTCCAGTGGCTTTCGTCGCTGCCTCGTATCTAATCTTCAAATTCAGAGTTAGGGTAAGCACCTGAGAAGTACTATACAGGGATGTTTTTTGGGTCATGGAGCAGGAGTGAACAGGGGTACCTACTGGTGAAGGTCACACTGAGGGAAAAAAAATCTCCTAATTGGTTATTAGTTCATACTTAACTAATTGCTGTTAATTGATAGTTAAGTGTGAATTAGGTACCTACCTCATAATTAGGATTTTTTTCACGATCTCGTGGTTATCCTCATAGTGATAGTTGCTTAAGTGTGACCCTCCCCAGTACCTTGTTCACTCCTGCGTTCTGCTCCATGACCCAAAAACCACCTTGTATAATACCCACGGAACGCAGGCAGTACCTATGCTATATATATATGTGTGTGCACGGTGTATTTATTTATCTCCACATTTCTCGATGATATCGTTTTTGAGCCACCGTAAGTGTCTAGGTTTTTAAATACTTACCTTTATGTTAAAAATATACTATTTCCTGGAAACAAAAAGGTAGTGTCATCGAATGCCGTTTGTCGAAACGTAATACTTGGTCATAATTACAATGAAAGCATAATAATAGCGCTTGCCAAGTTGCCAGACATACCTGTAGTGTAGACATCGTACAATATAGGTACCTACATAGGTTAGGTACCTAGTTGTAGTTACCTAAATTATAACTAAATAACGCGGTATTATTAATTACAGAATATCGTCAGTGAGAAATGAGATGAAAATACTTCAGATCAAAGGGAATTTCGTCATTATGGTGGATCTGCGAGTTTACATCAATCTTTATTTTGTCTGTTACATATATATATCTATACCTACCTAAGTATCTATGCGTTTATAGAGTGATTATTAAAAGTGTAGGTATTTTATTAAATGTTTGTTTTATTTTATTTCGTACTTGGCACGGTTCCTAATGGCTATCATACACAACCCAAAAATGTCACCGGTCAGAATAAAAAACGAGCTATTTCCAATAGGTTTACCTACAGTACAGGAGGTAGGGCAACGATCTTTTAAGATCGTTGGGTAGGGGACGGAAAGTATGGGGGTCGTGAAAGTTAGAACCGTTGGAGCCAGGTTGGAGCACGGAAGAATAACTAAAGTACCTAGTACAAAAACTGTCGAATGTCAACAGTTTGGAGCTGCCATGAAATTGGCAGTGCGTTTTTTAAATGTCGTAAGTCTAACTTTTTCAATAGCCTCTTATGACATTTGGTTTGGTTGGCTTGCGTTGGAGGGTCAGCCGCCGCCACCTTGTGGCACTCTCCACACCAATAGCAAGTACTAACTACCCCCGCAGTGGCAGTAGTATTTCACGCCGCCACATCGCCTACAGCTCTACAAGGCGCGGGTTCGCCGACACATGGAACACTGCTCTCATCAACATCAACTCACGAAATATCTACATTGAATTAAACTAAGCAAAAATATCTCCACCACCAGTCAAAATAGGCGAAAAAACCTCACGCGATTTGTGCAGGAACCCTAACTATAGTAAAGGCTACTTTTGTCACAGCCATGCTGCTGCAAACTTTTAAGTTCTTGCCTAGACGAACTCTGAATACGTCTTTGTAGCTATTAGGTAGGTATATTTAGTTATTTAGTCTATGGTGTAAATAGCACTAGGTACCTAACAAATTCCTCAACTGGCACTAGAATAGATAGTGAGTTGGTAGGTACACATTAAATTTAGCAGCTATTGGCGGAGTTAACCCTAATGCTATTACACGTCGCGATTATCGCCTCCCCCTGCCCTTCCCTCGACTCCCTGGGTTCCCTTTCGTTGATTACACGGGGCGAGGCCGGGAATCGGGACCCGTTTATAGACCCATCTAATATCCGTTTACGCCGAGTGCTGCAGTGACCTTGCATGTCAATGTAATTTGGGCGTTTTTTGCCTCGAGAGACGTGGTCTGCGTTTTGCGTGTTTCGTTTTTACTACGATTTGCACCTGAAAACGCTTGCAACATGGAAATTCCAGATGTAAGTCCTTTCTTAGCATTACTATTTTATTTTGAAGTACTGTTGATACGTATTTCACGTTATAGTTTTAAATATAACTAATTTGAATAACACGTTTTGGTCAACGCAAGCTAAATCCGGCATTTGGCCTTGAAAGTATGACAACTGGAGGAGGGGGGCTTCAGTAGGTATTAATACGTTGAGAAGAAATCTAATTTCAAGAAATATTAGATTGGTAGTAGGTATTAATTCCAATCGTATGAAATCTAATTTCAAGAAATATTGGACCCATGCAATAGGTAAGTAGGTACGAGTAGGTATGTATCTTTTGTACAAATATCTAAACACGAGTTTTGGTATCAATGTTATTGTTATCAATTCTTGTATTATGTTCTTGAACAATTAGCGCCATTTTCTTCAGCTGTTAGGTCTGGTTACGACGCTACAATATTTTGCACGACCTCAAATTTGGTGACCTTCAGCTGTCAAACATGGATTTTGACGGTTAAATTGTCCCTAACTGCAGTTAAGATACATATTTTTGCGGCAGAAATCACATTTATTTTTGCGGTTTCTACAGCAACATACCAGAAACAACAGTTGGCACCAGTCTGTTACAACCGAGGAAACAAGCCGTCTTGTCGACCGTCTGTGAGTACAAGTATGGGTCATTTTATTTAGAATTCATAACTTTGCTCTACCACTAGCCCCTTTACTTACCATCTTGCCAAGATGGCATATTCTCCCTGTCACTTTTGGGTGCCTAATAGGGTGCAACACGAGAGTTAAATAAAGCAGGTCTATGAAACTCTCCGCGCGAACTAGATTGGATCGTGTTGTCTTGTGTCTTTTATTTGCTTTGGGACTAGATTGTTCATAATCTACATATTTTTAATAGGGCCCAGGCTATCTTCCCAACCCCCCACACGGCAGACGGGACGCACACGCACAAACAGCGGGTCTCGAGCGGGCGTGAGGCGTACGCGCGGATGGTGGAAAGCGACGTCTTCGAAACAGCGAGGTCGCGGTCAGAGTATTACCACGTTATGGGCCAGAAGATCTGCAGGCGGCGGGATACTAGCAGCAGTTGATAAGCTTAGGTATTCGTGCTATTTTTAAATAATCTAGTCATTATATGATTTATTAACGAATTAAACTTTCATTTTGTAGTTAATACCTATTCTAATTATTTTTTTAAGTATCATAGCTGTAACTGATGCTGTTCTGGGACTTGTACATGTCTTAACCATTAAATTCGTGATTTGTATTCGTTGTAACTCTAAAAACAAATTCTTAAGCCCTCCGCACACCGAAACGGCGGAGCGTCGACGGGACGTCAGCGGCGCGTTTGTCTACGGCTTAGCTCAGTGACCGTTATGAATATAAAGCTGTAATTTGGAATAAAAAAGTCGTAAAATAAAAAACCCAAAAACTTTTATTTTTAGGGTAAACAAAAAAAAATTATTCGTTTCAACTCTAAAAAGTGAGATATCGTTGGATAGGTATTTAAAAAAAGGGGTTCTGCTAAAAAATATTGTTTGATAAAGTAAATATTTTCGGAGATAGAGTCAGTCTATGCTGTTTCCTAGTTTTTGACAGCACTGACTGTGAAGTGTTAAGTAAACGTCATAATTTCATAGAAGTTTGACGTTTAAATAACACTTTCAAGTTTGACAGTTCATTTACTGAGAAAAGATAACGTGGTTTGACTCTATCGTCCCGGAAGTTAAAAAAAATCCCCATTCAAACTTTTTAACGCAGGTCAAAAATTATGTAAAAAATTAGAGCTTTATGAAATAATTTCGAACTTGGTCAATTAACCCATTTTTGAAGTCAACTGCCGCGTACTCCGCTGTCGAGTGGCGGCGGCCTTCGGTGCACCGTGGCGGGAACGCCGGCGTGTGTCTGACCGCGCAGTGCCAGCGCGAGACAGCGGCGGGACGTCAGCGGCGCGCGCATTCCGCGCCGCTGACGTCCCGCCGACGCTCTGTTTCGGTGTGCGAAATAAAAAATGCCTAAATAGAATGACACCATATTTTATTCACAAAATTTTCATAACACCAATTTGTTACCAAAATAAGGATTATTTTATAATTAGTCATACACACGTGTCACGTAACAACTTAGGAAGCTGGTCATAATAGACGATGCCCCGCCGTATACGATAGACATTTCAATCGGACATCCATCTATTATTACCAACAGGAGTATTTTCACACAACAACTAACCAATGGCTAACAAAATGTAAAACTTATCCAGCTCATTGGGAAAAAACACTCCTTGTATTAAATACAGCCTTGGATCTTATTACTAAAAATTAAACGTAACTTAAATGATAAACCTCTCATATAAAAATAAGGATAATTATTATTAGACATACTACATACATCGTTAGAACCTAAGTAGATAGACCGCCAATGTGTTCGTTTATAGTTATTTTGGTTTATCATTGTAAGTTTTAGACTATTGCACTGTGCTTGCTATTTATTTTAGAATGAGGTTAGAAGTCAAATGCTCATCGCAGAGGGCGCCTCTATTTATTAAGCACAACCAAAGAATAGATAAAAGAACTGACATTAATGTGACGCTGTATAGTCAGCAGCAGTAGTGGCAAAGTGGGCGAGATGTTTAAAATGAATCTTAACCCTTTTGAACGTTATAATCGGCTGTGGCCGTGATCGGAGTCTTCTCATGGACGCCAATGACGGCTACAGCAGACAGCTTCGCCGATGCATAAGGACTTACGCAAGACTAAGTTCAATTTCGCTTAAATCGTCGCGAAATCGCGACCGTCTTGCGTCCGGGGCATGGTATATTCTTTCGCCGTCTGGCGTTCAAATGGTTAATGTGAAGACAACAAGAGCGTGTCAGGATCACTTTGAACACCTTACCCGCTTAGCTACCTACTACTTGAGTTACCTACTGACTGTACGCAGCATATCTTCAAGGTCTTAACCGCTAAAGGAACAGAGTTTAAACTTAGTCTCCATGGGATCTGGAACCAATCTAGGTTTGCGCTTAGCAATGAGCAGTTGGCAGATTGTACATCACATTGACTCTAAGTTCGTTTTACTATGAACGTTGTAGGTACAGGTACCTACTACTAGTGACAGAAACATTTAAATTGTTTAACACTTAGCAGAAATTACCGAATTCTCCAAAAATACCATTTTCTCTTGTTGATACCATACGCTATTTTTTTTAATGTTCAGACTGTCTAACGTCGTTGCAGTACACGTACGTACGGTTATTTTAATATTAAAAAAACATAATTAAATATAAATTTGTATAGTAAAAATATTAGTACGCGGGTAATTCGATTTTCTTGTTACAGTTGACGAGTTGACAATAATTAAGAGAAAATGGTAAATTTGGTAAAGTTCAAAGTACAATAATAATGAAAAGTCAGTTTTCTACTGTAGACTAGACATTAATAGTCAACATAAATAAAATTGCTCTCAGCGACTGATAGAACGAAGCACTATCGAACAGTATTTCAAACGAATTATATTTCTTTTGTGCTATATGTAGAACAACATTTATACAATCTGTATGAATAGTTTAACCTTCATTTTTTACGTTATGATAAATATTATAAAAAGAGCTCTAAAAAGCGTAAAACACATTGAATACTGTTAAAACAAAAAGAGAAAATATTAATCAACCTATACTATCTGCTCAGGAAAGTGTCAGTAAGGAAGCTGCACACTACTTAAATTATTTAATATTAAATAAGTTCGATAACCTCACAACTAGTTTGATCAGATTAAAACTATGATCAGGAACATTTACTAAGAATTAAACTCTCAACTAATACGGGATGAAACTTGACTAGGAACGAATCAGCTTGAATTTCAATAACAACATGTCCTTACACATTAATTATTCAAGAAATTACACAGTACTATTATAAAACCATTTTCATTTACAGAAATCTGATTATTAGGGCCCTCCCTAATTTGGTAGTAAATAATCATTGCGGCATCAGAATGTGCAGGGGGTCAACCCAAGTGAAATTCGTTTTAAAAACTACAATGTCCATCACAATTTTATTCGTCATTCTTATAGATTTTTTAAATTTTCGTTTGACATCTTAGCTATAGTATACATACAAATACATCCAACGCCCAAATTAGATAGGACCCTTGTGTGGCAGTGATAATTTATGAGGTTGGCATTTATATCATTATTATTGCATTTTTTAATAACTACATTTGTGACCTCTCTAAATCTAAAAAGCCAAGTTTTGATCAAAGATTAGTCACAAATACATAAGTGAGTAAAGCGTTAACATGTCTTAATACCATAGCTGTAAGGTATATTTTCGCCTAGCCCGTCGAAACTGCTTTTCACTAAATGCTTGACTTTAGTAAAAGGTACCACTTTGTTGGATGTTGATAAGGATAATTCCCAAATGATATCTAATGGCATTAGTGCTGTATCGACAACCGACCAAGTGGTACCTTTAGCCCAAGAACGTCACAATTTCTGCTTTGTATGGCAGCCCAGTTCATCCCGTACATCAACATTAAAAATAATCTACAGTGATATTCAGAATACGATAACTGACAAACTGATTATTATTTCTTAAGTCGCAAAAATGTTTAACAATTCAGGTTCGGTACGGTCGGCTACATAAATATGCAATACACCTGTATTCAAATTTGAACCTTTTTAATCAGCAATAAGTTCCGAAGTGTATACATATTTATACACGTGACTGTACTTCTGTTGTGACGATACTATTTCATATTGCGCTTATTACAACTGTCGTATCGTCGGAAACTTTCTGATAACAAAGAGAAATGTATGTTATTTGTCGGTTTTCTCTTTCTCCCTTTTTAGCTCTGAATATCACTAACTACCTTGGGCATTGAAAAGTGGTGAAAACAAATAAACTCATGAGTTAGCGACACAGATCGACTAAATATAATTATACTGAGAAATCATTACATATCAGGCGCTAACTGGCTTAGAATAATAAGGCCTAGAATATTACTCTGAGAACCAATAGTAGAAAAACTCTGTACCATTAATAGTTCTCCCTGCTTTTAAAATAGGCACATTTTAAATGTGACATATATTGTTTCTGTTAGCTTCATTGACATCACAATAAAATAAAATTTCTAGGCCTTACCATCTAAGTAAACTGGTATTTATAACAGTCGAAGTCCTAGGTGCTACTTCACAGCCAAACTGCAGAAGGATTTTTGAAGTTATAAATGCCAGAGCAAGCTACAGACTGAAAATTAAATCTAAGGGATTTCTTATTACAAAGAGTGTTTGAGCACTGCAGCCGATGTCAATTTGAGAAAATTTGTTATAGACATCTAGGCTCTAAGGTAATTCACACATTGAAAGTGCGATCCACCGCATTGAGCCGAGTTAAATTGTATTATAAATCATTATGTTAATAAAACATAGACAAGACTAAGGACGCATCTGAACAAGGCAGAATGCATCAGCATGTGAAACACTTAAGTAGATTTACTGGGATAGAGATAATGTGATACACGCACACATAACATAACCCAAGAATCAAAGCACATACTAGCATAGAACCATCTAGATTTGAATCTTGCTTCTTCTTCTTCCTGTGTTTTCCCAGCTTTTGCTCGCTTTGGCAAATAATCCAAAGATTTAGCGTAGGTGCTAGTTTTTACGAAAGCGACTGCCATCTGACCTTCCAACCTATAGGGTAATCTAGGCCTTATTGGGATTAGTCCTTAAAATTAATGTCCATTAATTTTAAGTATAGTTTCCTTTTGACAGAGCTTTCGTTGTTTACTAACGACATTTGACAATAAGTTTAGATATAAAAACTTGCGTTCCTTATCTATAAATGTTAGTAGAGTAATATCAATGCAATCAATATTCAATCCTTATTCCTCTATATTTACATCGGACACAATGCACAATAACTAGAAATATACCTCAATAAATATGCAACACAGACACTTAAATAAAAGGCAGCGATTGTTAAAATAAAAACTTACAAGCTAAAACGTGTGCTTTTTACATAAATAAACTGACATTCTGAAACCTGCGCTCAGTCTTACGCAAACTCATGCAACCTCGCACACAATTATTATAGCAACCAATAGGATAAGCCTACAGTTGGTTGCAAAAACATCTATATGGCTAACATATTCAAAATTATCTTGGATAAGTCATGCTGATTTAAAATAGTTATCAAGAAGAATTAACTCTCCACGCCAAGCTTCTTCAGTAGTCAATCCAGTCAACATTTTTGCTTTGTAGACTAGCGACTAAGAACAGTGAACCTGCACAGTGTAACGGCACTCAATAATAATAAATGTTGTCAAGATATTTTTGAAAAAGCAGTATAGACAAATTGACAGCTAACTGTTGACCGGCGTCTATGAATACACCTTTTTCTGGTACACAGAGAAACCAATAGCACCAGGCTCTACCGCATCCAAATAAATAAAGTCAAGACAAGTTAATGTAGGAAGATATGTGGGAAGAAACTGCCGACAACTATTTCGTATGGCAGTATGGTGACCGTAAATTCGTATGTTCTAATCCTAGAAAACTTGCATCTACTGACGACACGTATAAAAGTTGCTCAGTCCACGCACAGGAATTTGAATAAACGTCAAATTAGTATGGCAATTTTGAAGACTGAACGCAAATTTTATACGCATGGCCTTGCGTAAGCCGTTACGTGGACTGTGTGCGCGGCAGGACTAAGTCCCGCCCGCCTTGGTGTTAAGTAGGTGCCATTATTAGTTACCTATTACGTTATAATTATTGCCAGTATCACTAAGTATTATGACCTACCCATGATCCAAATTAAACAAAAACAAGTATTACTAATAAGCTTAGCGAGTTAGCCGTATATAACCTCTTTCAGAAACCATAGAAATCTAAACCTATTTCGTTTTCATTATTATATAATATTAAATTGACTAATTTTTAAGACTAATAATTTTTCAACTTTTGGACACTGAACCGAAGTATTTAATTAAAGATAATTATACATATATATTTTTTATTAACTCTAAGGGTGTTTGCATTTTCATTATTAGAACAATTTAGAAAAGCTCTATTTTATTTCCAATTTCAAACACTTTTTTTATTATATTTTTTGGTCATTTTCATATTAAGAAAATATGGTATTTCAAATAATAAGGCATTGATGTATTGCCTAATTACTAGAGAAGAGAAATTTCGTTCACATCAATATACATTTTTTTCCCCAAACAACAACAACAAATTTGAGATCAAAAAGTTTAATATCAGCAAAATGCTATTAATAATTAAATGATCTTCGATAAGATATAATATGATCATGTAATGATACGCGAATATTATTGTAATGTGTCAAAAAAAGTAATAATTACCGCAATTTGAATTCGAATAATATTAAAAACAGGCATCCTTTCATACAACATACCAACGGCGAGATAATATATCTGTTTATTTATATGTAACACTTACATCGTTATAACAATTTTATACAATAAAGTGACTACAGCTAAACATTTAGTTGTCGATCTCAGGCATCCCATATCACAATCTAGAGCACACCTCCGGCACTGTGTGCCGCCAACATCATTATCAACCCAATATCAACTTCTACGAGTACGAAACTCTCCAATTCACGTTACATAATTCTACCATTCATGTACCAGTCTTCACTCAATACAATACATTATTGTATACTTCCGAAATGCGCTCTGGTAATTTTGTTTGATGTTTGTACTGGACAGTACATTTTCCAATGGAAGAGTATTCGTAAGATTCTACCTTTACATTAAGATGAACAATATAGAAATATGTATCATGAATTTTATTTTTTACACTTTTTTTTTAAATTTTTCAAATTATAACACCACAATTCCATATTGTCCAAAGAACGCGGCTCTTATAGCTACTTAATACGTACACAATCAATATATACAGTGTCGTTTCGCAGATTCAATCAGTTACCAAAATAAATAAATTAGGTAGAATGCATCATTAAGAGTTCCTTCAATTTATAGTCATAGCTAAGAATCGGCTCGTTTCGAGTGGCAAACAAATATCATTTTGTACTTTATTCTAAAAAGTATCCGAATTTAGGGGAAACTGTTGAACCTTGGACATAGTTTTACTTCGGACAATTGGCAATATTTCTACCTTGCCAGGGTAATTAAAATATTTTATTTACTTTATTTGTAACTTTATTTGATAACAAATAAAATCAACTATCAACGAAACTTGAGGGCCGGTAGTATCTCGAGAAAAATAATTAAATATGAATCGTGTCATGAAAAGTTGGAATTTAGAACTTTACATCAAGGCTGATCATTTCATGTTTTGCTACCAGACAAAAAACTTTTATATATTAGGTTAATGTCAAGATAATTAGCTACTCGATGGTAGAATAGGTACAGCCTAATCTTAATTGGAAGTGCTAATACGAAGCTTACTTGTCCAAAAAGTTATTTTGTTGTACCTCGGACACCAAGAATATGTTGTACCTTGGCCCATACCTAACTTGTACTGCATATTTTTTTTTAACTAAATGTTTTATATTTACTGTATATCTAATTCTTGGGTACCTGCGTTTTAAGTTATCAAGTAATCAATCTTAAAAAAAGTTCGAAAATTGTTTTAGGCAAAAATAAAATATTACAATTGCCGATTAATTTTTCTAAGATAATTTGTACTAGAAAACTTTATTAAATGGCATAAATATGCTAAAAATAGATATAATTTTATAAATAATATCTGATAATTTTATAAATATAATATTTTTAGTAAAAAAATATCGTGTCCGAGGTACAACGGGATATGTCCAAGGAACATCAGGGGTGTTGTTCCTTGGACACTTTTCCCTTTTTTTTTCGTCGACGTAGCCTATCAAAATAGACATACCAATCCTTTTATTTCGTATTATATTCGATAGTTTATTAATCTATGTTATGGTATTCGGATAAATAACAGTTCTGCGGTTATTCATTAATTTTCTAAAAATCATAAAAGAAAAAACTGACCGAGGTAGAACAGGTTCCCCTACACATAAAGTTATCCTACGCCTCAAATTAAAGAGCTTAATGTACAAAATATTACACATACAAAACTAAGGCCAGAGGTTAGCACGCTTTCCTAACATAAGACTATTTTCCGTCGTAAAACCAAAATGCGCGCGAGTGCTAACTGCTGGCCATTTTTTACAGAGCCCCGGGGCGGTTAACCAAAGTTATGCTTACATTATACATGAGACAACTTCGTTGCACCGTAGGGAGCGATCGACAGGCACGATTCGAGTCTTTCACAGTATTTACAACACTTATCACTTAATCACTGTCCGGTCAGTTCGGGTGCGGCTCACTCGGGCTTGGCGGGCGCGCGGTGCGGGTGCGGGTGCGGATGCGGGTGCGGATGCGGGTGCGGATGCGCGGGCAGCGTGTCGTGGCGCCGGTACATGAGCAGGTACGGCATGCGCGGCGGCTTGGGCTTCAGCACCTGCCCGTCCGACACCGGCGTCACCGTCGAGTCGTCGTATCTGTCGAAAAGGAATTAGTTATTGTCAAGGTCGCATTTGTATTAGCTTCTCGAAGATTTGAAGAAATTTTGCTTCGAACCTGTGTAAATTTTGCTTCCCTATCACTAGTAAATTCATCATTCAAAGACAATTTCAATATGGCGGTTTGTTTACACAGTCCTGAAAGTCGATTGACATTCATTTTAGCTTGAGTGGTTCCCACACGTGTCGTATTGCCGCACGAGCAAAAAATTTAGGTACGCGACTATACTTTACATAGTCGCAACATACAGAGGCCCATTTCTAAAACGGCAGATTTAACAGTTAGAGAAATGGACCCGCTCTGGATATCATTTGGCACCTTATGCACTTCAAAAGCTTACCTAATCCAGCCGGCCTGTCCGTGGAAGGTATCGGTCACGTAGTGTCCCTTGACGGCCTCCACACCCTCGTGGTACACCACCGCAAACAGCTTGTACAGGCGCTGCTTGCCTGAGTACTTGATCTTTGAAGACATGATCTCTGTAAATAATACATATTGTTAAAGTTAGGGGAAATAATATCAAAGAATATAAAAAGAGAGTAAGTTAGTTTACTCAGTCATTGTTGTCTACAAGTGTGATGATATCACTTTCAGAGACGAAAAATAAAATACCATCATTGTAGATTGATAATCTGCCCTTTAAATATAAAAAATAATGTTGATATTAAATAGGTGCCACACACAGGTGTGGCAATAAATAATTGAATTGGATAATGGTTGACATTTTTTAAATTTAAATGACTACCTATCTGATGGTGAATTCATTAATGTCATTCACCACTCTCCAATATTATGGTACACACGAGTTCAAAAGTCAATTGATGAATGAATTCATTCATAAACTGTCCAAGTAATTTTGAACATGATAGTACATTTTTATTATTCTCAGAAAAATTGATCAAGGTTTTCAATCAACTCCATAAAGCTGGCTGTTACATAGATATAACAATTAACAAGTGTCTACCAAAAAACAAAAGTGAAACACAAAGCCGTACAAAACTTACTTTGATCAATCTTGAGATCCACAGGGAAGTCAATATTCTTGACAATCTTGGCGGTATGACCCTCCGAGTCCAGCTGGAAGCACTTGAGGTGCAACAAGAGTACCACAGGCAGCTGCTCCAGCGACAACTGCTGCCAGGCATCCGACACGCCTTCTAGAGCGTCCTTGCCAGCCAGGAGTTCCAGGGCATCCTTGACATTGGAGGCCCTCTGAAAATGGGAATCAAGTTTAGTCAAAGTGGATAGAGAAGGGCGGGATAGTTGTGGCTTGTTGTTTACTCAGTTGGTTTTGTCAACAGATGACTTGGTCATGTTCGGAGACGAAAAATAGTACCATCATAGTAAGTGTGTTGAATAAAATAGGTGTGTTTGGTGTTAAACGGAAACATTATGTGATACAACTAATAAATCTGTTTTAAGAAACTATCATTGATAAGTGACTAATGCAGTTATGAACGAGATAAGCTATTTTCAAATTAGCGTTGTCATAGTTGGGACGAAATCTCATCAATTATTTAATTTCACTTTTATACAATATAATTAATTGTAAGTTAATAAATTTTTGCCCATCTCTGCTGACCTCGCGTAATGATTAGTCATCGTTAGTGCAATTTGTACTAGTGTTGTATTCCACGAAAATGTCCCTTACAAAACCCTTTCGCAGTGTATGGCAGCTACTTCAATCAAATTAGTAAATATAGGATATACTACCAAATTGTTAGCTAAGTCATGAAATATCATCAGACACAAAATAACTTTTTTAGCGTTTTCAGAAGTATTAAAAGTATCGCGTCACGTAAGCTAAATTCTCGTGGATTGCTCCCAGTACGGATGCATGATGTATAACAGAACGAAAGTACAGAAGGGTCTCTCTTCTACGTTTGAAGTTTAGCTTGTCGAGCAAGAATGTCGAAACCACATAGACATTAGGGCTGTCAACGTGCTGCATGGTAGTACAGATTGCTATTTATTAATACCAATTGTCAATTGAAAAAAAAAATTGAATCAAGCGTTACTTTGCGAAATTCCATATTAATTACGACAATAATGTTGCTTTGCTATTCGGCCAAACGTGCTGGTCAATTAGTGCCAAACAGAAAAATTGCTTGTTGGAAAAGCGTTAAAATATCATTAGAATACGTTTTTACAAATTATTGATTGATTAGTATTGGTATTATATTGTCTGAGTATAAATTAGTATACGTTGTTTGAAATATAAATATTTGAACGCACCCGGCGAGGTAATGCGCGTTGAAGAACCCTGACATATTAGGCCGCCTTAAGGTGGCCGCGTTTGATACAAAGTAAAACGCGGAGTGACACTCCCCCGGTAATACCTACGTTATTAGTGCAAGTGCGCAGGTGTGCGTGTACATGTACACACGCGTTTAGAAGAACATGGGCAGTTTGTGAATGAATTCATTCATATTAAACGTATATTAAACGTTATTGAACGCTATAGAGTACGTGTTGGAGCTCACCTCGATGTCGAGCTGCAGCGTGAAGAAGGGCTGCACGGCGTCGGTGACGGCGTGGTGCGGCGCGCGGTGCAGCCGCAGCCGCGTGCGGCCGCGGAAGATGTCCGCCACGGGCGTGCGGCGCGCCGCCCAGCGCCGCTCCACCGCGCCCTTGTTGCGCGGACCCATCACCTGGAGGATCACATCGTTCAATGGGAGCCAGAGATGGGTAACTCAGGAGTGATAGATATAAAAGATATATATCAATCCGTTTTCATGAATCACTCTTTATATCCGACCAGATACGGATGTATCAGTATATCCACTATATCCGTACAAATATCTCACTCCCGGAGTCGTCTGTATAGTACAGTACGGCTGCATCAACGCGCGGCGAGAATACCCGAAGCTCCAACAGCCGGCGGTGCTCGGGTGAGTTCGGGCTCGTGCAGAGCTATAGTTATCTCACTTACACTCATGTTATTTCTGGCACGTTCTTTCTCGCTCCCGCATCGTGCTTAGCGAGAACAGCGCGCGAATTGGCATTACCAATATAACTAAACACATCTTTTGTAAGTTGAGCACTCTACTGCACGGGTATTAAGTTTATAGTTGCCTAACCTTGCATAAAATTTCCGCATTATACTCTTACTTTGTTTTGAAAGTTATGCAAACAAATATGAGTCATATTTGCATCGAATTAGAGATTAAAAAATAAATTAGTTTAAAAAAGTAAAATACATTTCTATTATTCCAAAATTCTTCGAAATAATCGAATGGCTAGCTAGTTAGACCTTGAACATCGTGCGTTGCGTTTCGGGACTAATATTTTGAAAATATTTTTCGGTAATAATTACGGAATAATTTAAGTGAATGCCTAATTACTAATTAGTTTTGTACAGTAAAATTTAAATTTAGTTAAACAATAATAATAGTATATGAATTAGGTTGACAGTCCTAAGCCTGTAAAAGTATGAAGGGAAATCAGTTAGCTATTTCGGATTTTGTTATAATATATTAATAATAAACAAACTAATTATAAGTACTAAGTAGGTACCTATCTTAAACGTTACTCAAATACTAATAACATTTTTGAAACACATGCTCATACTAAATCCCATCTTATTTTTAAAATCTTTGCGCTCACTCACTCAAATAACAACCAATCAACATATCACTCTCTTACTCTATTTATTATATATCGGAGTGAATTACTGATCTATTTGTCTGAGCTGAGCTACTGAGCTATCCGATCAAGAAACCTTCTATATTGCGGGAGCTACTGATATATGCGGATATAAAGATATAAAAGAGTGATTCATATCCCAGCGACCAAAAGATATATATCAATCTTTTCTTTTAAGTGATACATTTGTCCCATCTCTAATGGGAGCTACCGTATTGTCGCTCACCAGGCGGCGCCACTCATGCGTGGGTCCTGTGTAAAGCCCCTCATTCACGGCAGTCCGCCGGCACTCCGGCATGGCTGGGTGTAGCACACACACGGTGTGCAAGTGGCCCAGCCTGGCAGTCCAATTCGCACTTATTCGTTGAAAGATGCGCAGCACTGCGTTTTAGCGCATACACTGTACTCGAATTAAAAAAATGCCACCATCTCTTATGTCATTTTTAATAATGAATAATTAATATTTTTTGCATTGCCGTATTTCTCAATTGTTTATTACCGTAATTTAGTACAACTCGGACTGCAAGGAGGTGGGCGGAGCTAGCAGGATGTTGCCGTACGGCACGCATCCGGCAACGACATTCACGGTACTTTATTACGTGCCGGAGGTGCCGGCGGACTGCCGTGAATGAGGGGCTTTAGGGGTGCCACTAATCCGCATCCCGCGAAAAGGCAGCCCAATAATCGGCGCCCTAAAAATTGGCAACCACGATGTACTATACATGGATTATTATGTACATATGTACATGGATTATTGGGTCGCCGAATATTGGGTTGCCTTTTCTCGGGTCGAGCAATCTCGAAGCGGGCCAATAATCGGCAGCCCAATAATCCATGTACATCGTGGTCGCCAATTATTGGGTTGCCTTTTATCGGGTCGGACAAGCTCCGTAGCGGGCCAATAATCCGAAGCCACAGTTTTTGCAGTACAATAATCAGCAACCCAATAATCCGCAACCAAAAAAATGGACACGAATTATTGGGCTGCCGATTATTTGGCTGCCTTTTATATGGACTCTGTGTTAGTATGAGAGAACTGTCAAAGTGACGTTTGAAATGTTCCCGTAGGACCCACGTTCCACTAGCGCCCCTAGCGGAAAATCGACTCGCGGTAGTCCTCATTCATTTCAACGTACAGTCATTCCATTCCATATTTAAACAAGTGCGAGTTTGACTCGCGCACCTAGGGCTCCATACAAACATCATCCATCAACATATCAGACCTAAATTTACTAAAACCGGGCTTAATCGAGTAAAACTTTCAAAACTAACCACCAACGTTTCTGTTATACGAAATTTATAATGTGCGAAAATCATTAAAGTTTAAATAAGTGAATTTATAGTAGTGTGACTCCTTAAAAACATGAATATAAACATTTATTATAAATAATAAGTAATGCATAATTCATGCATCAAATAACACTACCATAACACGCTTTAAAATTGTATTTAAATAAGAGTTTAACATATCAGAGTCGCCATAAGGGTTCCTTTTTCACCGTTTTGGAAAAATAGAGCTAATGAAAGTAGAGCTTTATACAGACTTTCAAGGAAAATTATTTTGAACTCATCAGTTGATCGATTTGTTTTTTTTTGCAGACACGAGATATACATTAAAAAGATATACGAGGCGTAAGTGCTGCGAATATACTCCTTTTACTTCCCTACTTCTACATTCGCTTATTGTGACGAACGGTTAACTACGAAACTCTACACTGAAGCTTAGCCCGACATGCTCTTGGCTGGTTTTTCCATCATTAATACTGTTTGTAGGTCAATAGCGTTATCCGAACACAAACCGTAAAATTGAAATTGATTAACTCTGTAATTGCCCAATTAGTCATACAAGTACCTATTTCAAACTAGTTTTCACAACTGCAATCGACATTCATTTTTTAGTATAGTTAAATGTCAGTTTACAATCCCTTCATAGAGCTCGCCGTTTGTATTTAATCAAATAGACGGCATGAAAAGCGGCCCTGTATCAAAACCTTGTAACTTGTAAAACCAGCCTAAATCTCTGTTATACTCCTTTTATTAGATATTTACGAGTTACAAGCTGATAAACGGGCTCATGCTTGTAAATGTTTTACCGCATGACAAAACAATATTACCTTCCATTCGTCATCATCGTCATCCTCCTCCTCGGGCGGTTGCTCCTGAGTGATGATTCCATTGACTTGAGCGGTAGCCTCCTTCGGTTCCTCCGGTTCCACCAGTTTCATTAGCTAAAAATTATAATTACAACATTATTGTTACTAATATTTAAGCATTTTTAAGAGGAATATAATAACTGGTTTACTCAGCTGATGTTGTCTACAAGGAAATGATTTGTGTTTAAATCATTGTCAGAGACGAAAAATAATACCATCATTGTGAACTAAATTTGATCTGAACTAGATAGATAGACGTAATTTACTTTTGTACAATAACACATATACAAGACCATGACATTTCGATTTTCTAGATAGCATAAACATGTGATAGTTACACAATGAAAACTAAGATTAAGGTAACTTGAAAGAATAATAAGTATGTAAACGTAATTACTGCTCAGAATGTGTATCCAAAAAATTGGTGTCGGCTGGTGGTGCCGAATGAATTTTAACCATTCAAAATAGGTAAACTTAGGCACACTTTAGTACCTCTATGGTATATGTGAAGTGTGTATTTGCTGGTTAAATAAAATAAATTATGGTTTAAAGGGCGAGAAAAGAACACAATTTCAAACGACGTCTGTTAGGCGTTAGCAGTCTATTTATTTGTGTCAATGGGTAACTTGAGCTTAGTATGCTATTTACTTTAAATTGTTGTCTTTTTATTACCATTGTTTAATCCGTGGAACGATATGTCAATAAAAAATGTAGTGTAATTTCTGCCTAAACATATACATAGTTAGGTTCGAAATTCAAAATTCGTTAGAAACACACGTGTGTTCGTAACGCGCTCCACGGGTTAATTAGGCATTTCTGTTAGTTTTTAAGGCCGTCCCCTATGGCAATGACCTCGGCGATTTGAGCTTTCTTCCCCTCCCGCTTACATTCCTCACCGGTTATACAATACGTCAATAAGCATAAGTTCCCACCTAGGAAGAGCTCCTTGTACTAGGACGCAACCCTATAAACTACTAGTGCCATCTTACACGACTGGCCCCCGTCGCCCGCGCAGGCATCTCGAGCCGGCGTTTTCGGAAAAATGCGTGTAATAGCTTTTTCTCGAAAAGTACAAAACCTAGCCAAAAATCAGTAGATGCGTTTAAAGTTAACATAAATATATACTGCTTGTCTTAGTTTCTTGTACTTTGTAGATACAGATTTAAGGTAGAAAAAAGGGTTTACGGTTTTTTTTTCTCTTGATGTATTATGTTTTTCGACAATTTAGTAGAACCAAATGTAGACCAAATACCTAGCTACATTATATATTTTTTTCAAGCGTTGTGCTTGGAGCTGAACAAAGTCTATTCACTTTAAAAACAGTGAAATATCAGTGAAACAGCCGGGTAGCCCCTTAAGGAAAGGGCGCGTTTTAGTCGTTTTTAGGGGTTATTCGCGAAAGGTCTAGAACGCAAAATGACTAGTGCAATATTTTACCTATATCGCAGTTAGTCTACATTGCAAAACGGTCTAGAACGCAAAATGCCCACATTATTTTTTCCGTTTTATCTTAACTTTAAAGCGATGTCGACGGAGCCTTGCTACCGCGGGGCTCCTATTCTGTGCTGTTTGGCCTTCGGCCATTTGAAGATACCTAACGAACCTAACCTACCTATATAAAAAAAAGTGGTCATTTTGCGTTCTAGACCGTTTTGCAATGTAGACTAACTGCGATATAGGTAAAATATTGCACTAGTCATTTTGCGTTCTAGACCGTCCGCGACTAACCGGTTTTTAGTTGAGATGCGGTTAGTGGAATGTGCTGTAGTATAGTTTTACCTCGAGCATCTCATCGTTGAGCGAGTTGAGCAGGCAGCCGAGGAACTCCTCGGCGTCCTCCTGGCGGCCCTCCTGCGAGCCGGGGAAGGGGCGCAGCGCCCGCAGCACGCGCAGGCCGGCGGCGCCGTCCAGCGGCGGGCCGGCCGGCACCGGCGGCGCGCCCGGCTCGCTGCGCCCGCGCGCGCGCGCCCCCAGCGCCAGCGGGCTGAACTCGTAGCACAGCTCCACCCTGGATACAACCATCACTTTACGACTGCCTTTTTGGAAATACTATTGGGTCATAATAGGGATAACGACTACGTTGAAAATAGTACATTACCTAACTAGTGCGGTAAAACAAAGAAAGGCCGAGATAGCGAGGGACGTAAATATGCGACCGAGGGCTTTATTTATTACCTCACGTGTTAGGTACATCATTTTATGCCTACACTTGGGCAGAAATCGGCTTTTTTCGTACGCGTAGCGTGCGGAAAAAGGCAGTTTATGGCCAGGTGTGGCATAAACTATTATTCTAATTAGTCCGTCAGTTAGATTATCGAAAATGATTAGACACGTATTTTTTCCTTTTTCAATTTAACTAAAATTGACGAAGATAAAGAGCATCAAACTTCCGGGGTGGGGGCTTGTGACGTCACTCCTAGTTAAGAATTGTACCTAGGAGTGACATTACGCAAAACTTGAACGCACTGTATTTTTGTCATTTTTGATTTGAGGAACAAAAGAAAAAGTACGTGTACAATATTTTTTTATAATCTAAAAGACGGACTAAATAGATTTTTTCAGTCGTCTAGCCTATTGGTGAAACAGTGCTACAGCCGCTCTAATTTCCTTATGATAGAAGTAGTGAATTTAAACCCCTAAAACTGTTTTTCACTGATACATAACAAATTACAACGTAAAGCTAGTTGCCACGGAAATCTAGTGAGAATAGAGTATTTTACAAACACAATTTATCCGTCGTAACCTCTAATTTAACTCTTTACAATGGACCCAACAACATTATAAACAAATTGCTACAATGTAACACTATAATTGAAAGATCTTTATCACTTAGGATTGTTTCCTGATTTTACAACACCGTAACCACTCTTATGCAAGGGTATTTCTTATCTCACATCTTCACACTTAAACCTTGTCCTTTAATATGTACGTTTATTTGCAATATTCATTAGTTAACTCAGTGAAGTTTGTCAACAAGAAATGATATTGAATCATCTTCAGAGACGAAAAATAGCAGCATCATTGTAAACTAAGAATATAGCAAACTGGAATACGACCTTAAAGTAAAAGACCTTTATAATCTTTTGCACTCGCGACCGGCGGTGGCAACTCCTTCAAGCTTAAAAAATCAATTTATCTATTCTAACCACCTGCCAAATATCACGACGAGCCGATCGATACTCGAGTTACAACAGATACTCGTCGAACAAGCATACAATACAAACGCTCGATTGTTCCAGTAGATTCTAAAACATTCGTTGGCTCGTTCAGTCTAGCCCTTAGGTCGACTTACATGGAGTCAATGACGGGCGTGCTCGACTTCCCGCGTCTCGTCTGGTACGGCAGCGCCTTCAGCATGTTGTAAAAGGGAGGGCAGGCGATGAGCGCTTGCAGGATGGAGTTGACATAGCAATAGTTGGAGCGGTTCGTGAGCCCGCGGGGCAGCAGCGTCACTGGCTTGTTGTCCAGCTGGTATTTGGACAGGAATTCTGCAAATACGAACTTTGTAATATACAGCTAGAAAAAATCATGTTTCCAATTTACGAGAATAGTGATTTAGCAAGTACTGAGTAGGTGAAATCGCCGACAGTCCAACTTACAAACAATGTAAGCAAACCGCCATATTGACCGCCTAACTTTTAAGTTTTTAATGAAATCGCCAAGATTAAGTTAGTTTTATGTTTTGTATGTTACGATAAGACGACCGTTTCAGTAGTGAATGGTTTCAGTGGTGTTTGATAAGTTAGTGTGAAAGTACAAGAAGAAACACAAACAATGTGTTGTTTACATCGTTAGTAAGTTCCATTGACGGCAATTTTAGCGAGCTAAGACTTTATGAAATTTATAAAATCGATTTAGCATTTATTGAAATGCAAACTGGGCTTGAATTCATTATGTCTGTACTTTGTTAATTATTTTATTTTTGATGGGGATATCTATGTTACCTAAATGCATGATCAAGTGCTACAATAGCATAAAATAGTTCAGAATATCGGGCAATTACGAGGTTTTTAAGAGCAACCGGTTCCAACCCCTGGATACAACTGTGTAGATTAGATTTTAAATTAGGAGGTTGACTTAACTAATAGTAAATAGACAGCAAATTCAACACATATCCACATGCTTCTGGATGTAATTTTGAGAATATTTACCTCCCATCCTGTAAGAGTTGGGGTCATCAGCGAAAGGTGAGGGTTGCACAGGCAGCGCCGGCGTAGGCTCCTTCTGGATAGGAACCTCTCGCACCTCGGACACGGGCTGGCTCGGAGACGCGGGCTTGGCGGCAGCGGGCGCCGCGCTGACGGCGTTCACCGACGTCTTCTCGGAGTACGAGAGTGTCGTCGGACCGGCGGCCGGCCGGCCCAGGGGGGAGCTCTTATCTGGAGCGGTGATCTGAGACGGGGACGCGTCAAAAGGGGGCACTTTGGCTACTGGTTTCTGGATGCTGGCCGTCACTGGCGGGGTCACTGTAGTCGGGCTAGGCGGCTCTTCGACTGGCAGCGGAGCGGGCGGTGATGCGGTGACAGTGACCGCAGCGGTCTTGCTCGAGAACAAACTTGCCCAGGATTTCCCTGGAGCCGGTTGCGGCTGCGGCTGTACCACGGGTGGCGGTAAGTCTCCACGGTTTCTAGGAGTTGGGGGCGGAGGGAAATCTGAGGCAGTTGGCGCTGGCGGCGGCGGCTGAGGCACTGGAGCGGGTTCTGGCGCGGCCGTCGACTTTCTAGAGTGTCCGAAAGGCGATTTGTTAGTTACGATCAGTGGCGGTCCTTGCGAATGCAGCGTGATCGAGATGGGCATAGGCGCCTTGCTTGGCGGCAACGGCGGGTCGCGCTTAGGATGCTCGACCGGTGTTGCAGGGCTTGCGACTTCGGCAGTTTCACTCGTTGGTGACCTGTTAGGTACATTGTCCCTCTTCTGCCTGTTGCCGAACGGCGCTTTAGGTGTAGATACCGCCTGTTGAACAGGCACAGCCGTTTGAGGAACCAAGGGTTTAGCAGGTTGTTTGCCTCCTGAGAATGGAGCCGCTGGGCCTTTCATAGTTTTATTGACTACAGGAGGCATTTTATTCGCAGCCGGGACTTGATTTGCAGGCGCCATAGGAGGGAACGCTTTAGCTGCAGGTATCTGATTAACTTCAGGTGCCTTTTCATTCGCTACCCAGGCAGGCTTAACGGTTTCAACTTTAGGAGTAGGCGAAGCTTTGTCTGCAGGTTTGGTTTCTATCGGTCGCTCCTGCTTCGGGCTGCCCGGCCCTTTGCCGAGAGTCAGATCTTTTATAGGCAACGCTTCGACAGCAGCGGAAACGGTCGCCGGTGGAGTTTTCCGTTCTTGAATCTTTTCCGGCGGAGTGTAAGATTTGTTCTGATTGTGCGACTGGACGACGAAGTTTTTAGCGTGAACGTTGAACTGATGCGGAGTGGACTGATGCGGCGGTTGCGGCTGCATGGGTATAGGCGGCGGGTGGGGAGGAGGCGGGAGATACATGGGGGGCATGTATTCGACGCCCCCGTCTACGGGAGGTCCGTACGGGGGAGCGTAATGGGCGCCAGCGTAATAAGCGTCGACAGCTTCTTGTTCCATAACGACTTCTTGTTGGTATTCATCGGGTTTATCGCCTTCGCCTTCGACGGGCATTTGATACTCTTGGTAATAGGGTGGGTACGCATACGGTCCGTAGACGAGGGGTTGGTACATGGGCAGGTGGTAGAGCGGCGCGCCCTGGGCCTGCGCGGCGGGGTAGTACTGCGGGTACTGCACGTAGTAGGGGGGCGGTTGGGGCGGGGGAGGGGAGGCGGCGCGCTTGCCGCGGCGCTCGCGCCGGTGCGTGCGCGGCGCGCGCTCCACCGGCGGCGGCGCGTACTGCGGCTGCGGGGGCTGGTAGTACTGCCCCATGTAGCCGTGAACGTTCACGTTAGCGGTGACCTGGGGAAATTACCAAATTGAGTTGCTAAGGCCCACTTGCACCACGCAGAGTTAAACGCTAACCCGGAGTTGAGCTGTCAAATTCCATACAAAAGAACGCTTAACTCCGGCTTATGTGGCTAACCCCGGGTGGTGCAAATGGCCCTAAGCCTATTTAAATATTTTTCTACTCCAGCACTTCTATCTGTCAATTTGATGACTGACAGCGACATTAAAAAAATATACATTATAACGTTGTCTATGGTATTCCATAAAAACACTGCTCCTATGGATTTTCATACAATATATGAGCTCTGTTGTTGTTTTTTTTTTTATATAGTGGGCACAACATCTTACCTATTCTGCCGCTTTTCTAGATTTTGCTTTTTACGCTATTTAAACTGTTGTAGAAAAACTAGCGTATGCCACAGCTCATAATTGGTTCTTAAAACTTTCGGGTCTATTATTAACGGCGACCCTCAAGTTTTAAGAACCCTTATTTTATCACTGTTGCATAAACTACTATTAAAAAACATAGCTTGCTAATGAATAACGACAAGTTAAGATACTATTTACGATCGCCTCAGCATCAACAAAACCCAGAACATATCATTATTTGTCAACAGATAACAGCTGTTCATTAATATTAATTAATTATGCAGTCTTTGCCCGGTGTCACTCTTTTTAACAAATAATGTCTAAAGGTCAAAGTGTCAAATCATAATTAAACATACACTTTCGGTTTAGAAAGTGCAAATTTAATTAACATATTTGTCTGTATCAGTTACAAAAAGTTACAATCTTTATTTTTTAACGTGGATAAGTAACAATATTTTTTTCTTCATTCAGCTATACTATGCAATGACAATGACAATAGGTTTTTAATGCGTAACTCTCTCTACGTCACACGTTGCATGCGTTGCAACGCATTTAGTCATATAATTGAGATTCAACATAGGTCGACGTTCGGGAAATGCTCAATGTGAGAAGGACCTCAAACTAGTCCTACAGTAGCACAGCGTAAGGCGTAAATGTATTCTATACAGTGGGTTCACTCCGCCGATTTCTGGGTCATCGATGGGGGGCGCGCGGAGAAGGATGCGGGGAGGAAATGCCGCCGAATTTCTATGAAAATTCGGCGGTCTATTTTAAGGGGTGTAAAATGGAAATTAGTTTGCCAATCAGACTATAATATTCTGAGCGTCAGCACGACCACCGAGCCGAGCCGCTGGCCGTGTATGAAGTTATCTCACTGTATGGAATAGATCCCTACGCTGTGACTAGGGTTGCCAACCGTAGTGCACAAATTAGCGGTACATTCGGGGTCAACATTCGGGATCAACATGCGGGACTTGACTATAAATTGCGGGACGGCTCCAACGGCCTAAATATGTAGGGTGTATCGACTGTCAATGTATAGAAAGGCATACAAACAATTACCTGGTTAACTTTTTTGCATTTATTGCATATTAGCATCGCGGTAAATTAAAATTCAACGCACGCGCACTGAGTCGCGTTTATAAAACGTTATTTTTGTGCTTATTATCCAGCCTAGGCTGAAAACGGGACAATCGGCGTCCCGCGCGGCCTCTTTGCGGGACGCTTCGTCAAGACCCCAGAAACGAGATGTCCCGCGTACAGCGGGACGGTTGGCAACCCTAGCTGTGACAGTTTGTGCACCAACCTGACTCACGTAGACATTGGGCGGCGCGACGGGCCACTGCTGCGGCGGGTATGCGGGCGGCGGCTGCGCGTACGGCGGCGGCGCGTGCGGCGGCGCGCGCTGCGGCGAGTGGGGCGCCATGTCGCACTCGCCGCCCGACAGGCTGTCCAGGCTGCTCGACACGGTGCGTCGGCCCAGGGTCGACGACGAACAAGAGGACAGGTCTGAGGACATGCGATCGATGAAAGGGACCAATTAATATCATAAAAGCTAAATGCTTGGGGAAAAAAAGTCGGCCATCACATCACCATAGTTAAGTAAACATAGCTTCCTAAGATGAAAGGAAAAGTGGAAAAACTTATGACCTGGGGCGAGAATCTGGGATACACACCCATCACTCTATCAACTGAGATACCGAGACGCACCTGATGGGTGCGAATCTCTCCACTACAGTAGGACCCGCTTAATACGATTCTGAGGGGACCTAGCAAAAAAAGCGTCTTAAACGGGAAATCGTAATAAACGTAAAAAAGGTTTTTGGCGATTTTACGTGATTTCTCACGTAATATAAGGCCACTTAAGGGTAAGATTAAGGCCCCTGCTCGGTGAAGCCATTTGACTAGAAAATTTTATAGTTTCTTCTTTTCACTCCTCCCGACCTGCATTTATCTTTTATATATCTTCTCTGTTTTCTAAATGGGACGTACCTAGGGTAGAAACGAGTAACTGCAAGTCAGTACCCAATGGTAACTGATTTTTTGTTTTGTGGTTTTTCACTGTAAACTGTTAATGTGGCTTTTATTTTTATTTTTGACATAACATAACTGAACATGCCAACACGAATGAAGTTAAGAATTTAATAACTCTCAACAATATGAAACTTAAAACAAATCAAAACACCGCAGCGGTTACAATGAGCGAATGAAATCTATGTTTTCAGATAAGTATGAAAAAATTAGCCGATCGCTTAATCAGCGCTACAAACTTATCAGGACAGGCGGAGATGTCGCTAGAATTGCGTTCCCTTGTGTAATAGTATTGTACGATGTTGCTAGACGGGTGGGTTTTAGATGGTGTATTAAGCGGGACCAGAGTCGTATTAACCGGGAAAAAATGTATGAAAACAGGCGTAAAGTAGCAGGGACCGGCGTAAAATATTAAACGTGATCGTATTAAGCGTGTTCTACTGTATATCCCATCACTGTAAGGAATTTGGTAGTAGTAGGTTTCAGCTTAAAAAATAATAACAAAATTGTTTATCTACATTATATCTTCAGACCTGCCGTATTGCGACCTAAAAAAATCCTTGAAATAACCAAATCATGGCTCGGCTATAGGTACCTACCAGCTAGTCTCATATGGTCGTGTTCTAACAAGTTTGTCAGTGCGAAAGTGCCGATATAATGACAACCCTAATATCCTTCAGAAATGTATAAGGATTTAGGACAGTGCCAACCCTGTTATCCCTAAAAAGCCGTAAAATAAGGTTAACATTGCACAAACATCATTTCAAAATTGTCTTCTCAACGAATGTCACCGACTGATAGGCACATTAAACACCTTTATTATTGTATGAGTCATGACGTCAATCGTTCTATTTTTACATGAGTAAGCATCAAATTGCTTTAGGTATAGGTATAAGGCATGAAAACATGAATGCAATGAGAGCACTATAAACAGAAATTAGGGCATTGCACTTGGAAATTATAATTCTGTGTTCTGTATACGTAAAGAGAAAAAACAACCAAGTCTCTCTTGGTCGCGAATACTGCTTTGGAGTCTTTTTTAATTAGTAACAAGAGATTCTAGAAGCAAGAAATAGTCGATTGTTACCCAAGATAGAAAGGCACACATTTCTTTAGAGGTATTTTTTTGACAGTCCGAGACTGAAATAGTGCCTTTCACCGGAGTTAAACACTATACTTTTCAAATCGAACACTAGGAAAGAAAAAAAGGTGTACATACTTCATCATCATCATCATCATTTCAGCCGAAAGACGTCCACTGCTGGACATAGGCCTCCCCCAAAGATTTCCACAATAACCGGTCCTGCGCCACCCGCATCCAGCGGACTCCTGCGACCTTCACCAGGTCATCAGTCCACCTTGCGGGGGGCCTACCCACGCTGCGCCTTCCGGTACGCGGTCGCCACTCGAGAACCTTTCCGCCCCAACGGCCATCGGTTCTACGTGCAATGTGCCCCGCCCACTGCCACTTAAGTTTAGCGATTCGGAGAGCTATATCGGTTACTTTGGTTCTGCTGCGGATGGTCTCATTTCTGATACGATCTCGCAGAGAGACTCCTAGCATAGCTCTCTCCATTGCCCTTTGGGTGACTTTGAGCCTTCTTATGAGGCCCATTCTTCTTATGAGGTACATACTTATTAATAAAATATATCCAAACATAACCTTGTAGTAAGATATTTTTCAGTCCTCCGGCCGGTAAGCGCCACTTTACGCAAAACTAAATTGTCGCCTGCCGGCTCCGTCGGACTGAAAAGTAGTATACAAACCTCGGCCGGTAAATGGGAAAGCCTCGGAATCCGAGGCATTTCCCACTTAAACGGCCTTGGTATGTAATGTACTATATTATTAAAATTAAATTTAATGTCAGCATTTATGAATTTGGGAAATAAATATTAGAATAGAAGTCATACAATGCAACCCTGTTAGGCAAATCATTTATTTAACCTTTCGAATGCGCCTGTCAAATATTTGCTATTAAATAATTGTACTTGAAATGTTAAATCAAAGTTCAAAGTATTAGGGAGCAGATCTGCTCCTAAGCATACTAAAGGTTAATAAAGGTTAACTGAAAAACTTGTAAAAAAGACATTTGGAAACTAAAACACCCTAGGGCAGAAAATAATAATTTTGCACCTGCCACATAGGTTTACAATGACCCACTTTCAGAGCATAAGATATGAAAAGAAACAAAAAAACAATTTTGGGACCGTCACTGTAGCGCACCCATACCATGCCTATTTTTTGGTATGGACTGGTGGAGCCGCACGGATGTCGTTCTGTGTGCGTGATGCAGCAGCTGTTTAAGCCAAGCGTTTACAGTTCATGTACAAATATCAAATATAATTATATGAAACCCAAACACAATGGGTATAAGTTCGCCTTTGTACAAATATTTGTGTTATTTATCTTGTTTTTTTCCCCTGTTTTTGTGCAATAAAGTGTTTTACTACTACTACTACAATGGGTTTTGGTAGTTACATCACAAGAGTTCCTATGGCCACCTTCGGTCTACATCATCCGATCAGCTGGCACATATGTTCTATAGCGTTCAGAATTGCATGGGCAATTTATGAATAAATTCATTCATAAACTGCCCATGCAATTCTGAACGCGTGTGTACATAAGCATGTGAAGTTTTAGATTATTTGAATAACGGGAAGTTATACAAACAAACCAAAATACATTACAAGTTAAATAAAAGCTTGTTCAAATTGTCTTCGTAGTTTGGCCCTATGTAAGCGATCATAAGTCCCTTTTCAAAAGAATGTCGCTGCTCACTTATGCTTGGCCGTAAGACCTCTAGCCTTATACCATATTGGCACCGCAGGTTCAACTCCAATGACCGATATAGTAGTTTTACATAGAGTAAAATACACATACAAAAAAGCATAAAGTTCAACTTCAATTTTGACATTTCGATAACGTCGCGTCTGAGTGAGAGCTTTTGTGTTTGACATGGCATTGAAAAGGTTAAGCAGGTGCAAGGGGGAGCATTATAGTTCCTTTAGTAATAATAGGTTAAATGAACTCACCAATGGCAGGCTCAGTCCAACCGTAGCTCGACGCTGCCTCCGTCTTCCGGAATAGGGCACACTGCAAACTGCTCAGTTCCGCTTCTTTCACATCTGACAAGTCTAGGAACTCATATTCCTGCAACACGTCACGTATATATAGCCATGTATCAACACAATGACTGCTTAGAAGTGTTTGTAGCTATGTATGGAAACTCATTCAATATTGTACTCTATAGTATGAGAGCTCGGGTATTACCCCTATTACATTAATATTATATAGGTGGTGTATAAAATGCATTAAGTGTAAAAAGGTATCATCTATAAAATGTGTCCCACATGAAATCTCTTTTGAAATTTGACTCCTAAACCTAATTCAAAAAAGTTCCAAAATTCCAAAAGGCCCAGTCACACCGGACGCGTAAACAGCACGTCTTCGGTTTCTGGTTAGTCAATCCCATGATTTGCGTCTCGTATCCGCAACGAGTACCTAAGCAATGCAAAACTGCGACGACAGAGTTGTGCTGCATTTTCGACAGTTACCAAATGCAGCCTTAAATGAGTTTCCAGATAGTTACTACATTTGCTAAGCATTCCATAATAATAGTACCACACCATCACAATTTGACCTCATACTCATTCCATAACTACCAATTAAGCTTCAGACAGGAGAGGCAGAAGACTGCAGTCACACTTAGAATATACAATTAAGTACTTTGTTCAATTTTACAAATAAAATATATATACATATACATGCTTCAATGCAGCACTTCAATTTTTAATTGTTTTATGATTTTCTAATTATTATTAATTCATTTCTAAAACTTTTAAATGTTTGTGACAGCTTGACAAGGTAATATGTACAATTTGGAAACCTCTCTTGGGTATTTCATAGATATTGAGACAGAGATATTGTCTAAGTCATAATCAAAAGAAACTGAATACGAATAACTTTATAAACAAAATATCTCACTAATGCACATCAAGGAAAATCCATATAATTCATGCAACATGCAACTGTATAAATATCAGTGTTTTTGTCAGAACATGTCAGAACTTTTATGCATCACTAACCTAGCAACAAGACTTAAGCCTTCAGGTAAACACTTTAAGAGGTGTTTCTTTAAATAAGTGATGCATTTCACCAGTTTGTAATCTAGACAGTCAAAATCTTCATGGAAAGTAATTTTTTACCAAAGCCACTGTGAAAGGCGCTATTTATTATTTTGATTATTGGGTGGTAGAATGGACATTTAAAATTATTGTGAATGTTAAATGTCTGATATAGTATTTTTAGAATGTCTGATTTTAAATGTCTGATATTGCTTGTATTTTCCTTGGTATTATGTAGTAAAAATGTTGTATTGCATTCGGGCGTTTATTTTTAAAGTTATACCCCAACTTTTTTTTTAATGCAAAATTGTATGTGGTTTCTATTCAGAATCGCGAGCTCTTTCGATCCTAGTAGGAGAAAAAGATCCTAAGATATTTTCCCCATGCCATTATAGTTTGAAATAAGTTTGAAAAATGAATGGATAATTTGGGACACTTATTTTCCTACTAAGATCAAAAGAGCTCGCGATTCCGAAAAGAAATCGCATAAATTTTTCCAAATAAAAAAAAGTTAAGGGTCAATTTTAAATAAAAACACTCATTCCTCTTGTATTGTATCCTACCAAACAAAACAAAACAAGGTACTTTATTGCATAATCTTTTCCAAGTGTGACTGCATTGAAATTATTACAATGTCATGAAGGCATTGTCTAAGAAGTTGTTGAGTATAGTACATACAAGATAGTACAGTACGGTATTTACATACATATATATAATGTACATACAAGAACTATAGCCAGAGTTTCATTGTAATCGAAATTACAACGAGCGAAAGGACTTTGGACATTAGCAGAGATGTTAATTATTTGACATAAAAACATTTCAAATGCAAATACATAATACCTATTTTGTATTTGGTATTTTAAATACTTTTATCGGAAACCATTTTGTATTTTATTTCAAGTACTAAAAAGTTGAGGTATTTTGTATTTTTAAAACTTTAAAATACAAAATGCTTTTTGCAATTTTTTTACGTAAAACGGATTTCTATCGAATAACTAAATGTTCAAACAGCGTCATTAAAGTTAACAAAAAGTTAAATTTAAGTGGTTGAAGTCAGCGCACACTGTCTATTAGGGTATGTTATTTTCAAAACTTCCCAAAAGTTGCCAAATTAAGTATTATGATTACGATCTGTATTCAAAATATCTACTTCAGAGGTCAATTTCAGCTCGCTCAACGGCCTTGAAGTTTTGAAAACTCCATACAAACCGAACGTGTGATTTGCATATTCTGATAAAAATATGCACTTTATAATATAACATTGCAAAATAAATTCAATTTTTCAACATATTACGTTATTTTATACATAAACATAGCTTTTGGTAACTATTAGAAAGTAAAAAAAAAGTGTTTTTTTTTTACTTCATACCAAAGTGACACACCCTACTGTCTACATATGTCGGAGTAAACGAGATCGCAAAATGGTGGGCCGGCCTGGTTTTAGAAAAAAATAACACGAAAACTATTAATATAAATAAAAACCGTGGACTATTTGTGAAATGTGACACGTTGGCAATTTACACTCAAATTAAAAGAATAAAGACTGATTTTTAATTTTCTTTTTAATTAATAATGATTGAAGCTCGATTTTCGAGGGAGGTTATATCAGTTATATTATCAAAATTTAGGTTAATTAGGTACAGTGTTTTCGTGCAAAAGTGATTTTTTTTCGTAAAATGTTCTTATTTCATTTACCAAATATTATGCATAATTTATTTTACTGTTATTCTTTATTCTGCGGTTTTTATTGTCACTTTTTAAGTACATAGTACTATTGAGGATATTTTAAATCAATATTGTTGACTAATGGAATAATTTTTGGACAAACATTTTTTCAGTTTTCGTAGATCCTTTGTGACACTGAACAAGATGATGACGTTGTTTTTGTAAACATCTCTCCAAATATTCATGATAAAAATGCTCTGACCAGGATCCGAGCCTGGGATATCTTGCTTCATAGGCAGCGTCACTACCAATACCAACTGGGCTAGGAGGCTATTGAATACAAGCTTTTATAGCCAACTGTGTTCTTTTAAGTCATTAATCATTATCCAAAACCATACATATATCTATATTGCCATTTAAACAAGCTCAAACTTTTGATGTATCATGGACATCCTTGGTCTACCAACAGATGAGCTTGATGGGATATTTTTCATTTCAAAATGGTCAAACCTTGCTTCTTAGATTAGGGTGAATCAACTATTTCTTGTTGTTATTCCGTTCCGTCATCCAGGGGACAAATACAGCAGTTTGTTAAAAGAAACATTGTTGTATGTTCTATTGACATGCTTGGTCATAGATGGCCCATCATGAAAAGAGAATTTAACTACCAAAAAAATTATGTTTTGTGAATTTCAATGCCATAAAACCATGATTTTAAAAGTGACCCCGGAGACCGTAAGCATGGCAACTATTGTCAAAAAATAATTAATTAACCCATTAACATGGGTTAAAATATGGGCCAATAACACTTCCTGTCTTACTTGCAGACTCTTTTAATTGTTTTCATAACTTAGGATGCATTTACAGTAGCCATAAGATAATTAGAGCACAAGGGGAGTCAATCCACAGGAGATGGTTTAAGATTAGAAGTTAACTATCAAACATACCAAAGGTTGTCTGGAAGAGATCGCTCTTTAGCGATAAGACCGCCTGTTGTTACCCCTTACTGTTACTGTTCTGTATTATTATTTTCTCTTGTAACTGTATTTCATCTGTGTGAGGTGTGCAATAAAGAGTATTGTATTGTATTGTATATCAAATTCATACAATTGGGTTTTAGGTAACTTATGTTTTTAGTACCAACTAATCTCTGACTTAATTCACTTGCATTAGAAGTATTCCGCATTACTTTTTATTATTATTAAACTTATTAATTTACGTTTGGTTCTGATGTACCATTACTAAGGTATTAAGTTACGATTATGAAACCCTCTTTCATGACATATCATCATGTAAGGGACATTGAGTCTTTTCAAAACTTGCAAATAATAATAAGAATTATACACCAAACTACATAGTTCACTACTGATTGTTGGGTTTTATGCAAACCTGATATACAAGTGAGACAATTTCATTACAAGTCAAGAATTTTAGTTATTTTATTATTTATTGATGTAATTACTATCATTTCAATTGAGTTATGCGAGTTAATAATTTTTTTAACAGGAAAATTAGTTACATTTTAGAACCCGATCAGTGTGAAGTAGTAAAAGTTGAACCGGCATGAAGCACCATTTGAAATATACCCTTTATCATATTCACATTAAGGCGCAGTAATGTATGTATATTAAGTGCTTTGTCATAAGTCAAGAATGGATGAAAGTATTTCAAATGCAGTACAGATAAATGTTTATCATCATATAATTGGCCCTTCAACTAGACTTCAAGTAAATATTATCATGTTAGTATCCCCATTTGAGATTTTTTTCTAAAACTCACCAAATATAAAGAAATTGCAGTGTTTGAGGTTATTTTGCACTAGTTCCTTAACTATACATAGCTATGGAATGTAAGCAACGAAAGTGACAGTTGAACAATTTATTAGGAACAACTCTACAAAAAGATCTGTTGTTATGAATGCAATTCAGAAGTTTCACAGAATTGGCAAAGTTGATTAGGGTTGTTTTTATTTTAGTAGAAAAGTAACCTTGAAGTTAACCACTAAACTAAGATAGGTACATTGACACTTCTTCCCCAGATGAACATTGGACTTTTTTACATTCACTGCCTGTCAAATTTGTAGGTTATACATAACACCTATTGATGAAACACTAATTTAAAGCACAAATACATGACCAAAAACTTTTACATACACTTCGCGGTGTCCCAACGTGCAAAGTAGAAGTATATTACGCAATTCTGCACCAAATAACAACAACAACAAATCTACGCACATGTGGTTTGTACTCGTGAAATAAGATGCAATAGTGAAAATGACATACCTAAAACCAATGTTTACTGAACCAACTTCCATTGCAATCCTTTTCGATTTAAGCGTGATTTTCAGCCTCTAATCGTGCCTGTTAATAACGCAAAGCTGTAAAATATGCGGAACATTTGGAGGACTATAAGATGGCGTAACAACGCTCGGGCCGAGTTGCCGGGCCGGGTGTCAATTATGTATTGACAAATCAACACACTGAAGATTCTTTATCAAATTACTCGAAACTGGGCACCATCTATTTATGAAAACTATCACCACTTACCTTCCACGTGCCCACAATTTCTGGAAAGAGATATTTTTTCTAATGTAATGGCCAGTTTCAAAATCACCAAAACAAGAAACAAAAGCCAAACAAATTAAAAAGTACATATGGAATGAATAGTTTGCTTACCGTTTTCATCAAATCCATGGCCTTTTAGAGAACACCATAACGAATTATACCACGGTTAATATTGCACATGAATTTTAGTCTTATAGACAAATCTTGGAACGGGATCTACGCTACGTCGAGTCGAGGCCATGCAGCACTCACTCAACCACCAATACTACAGAACAGGATGTGACAAAAGCCGCGCTCATTCAATTGCCTAATTTTAGCCAATAGGAACGCCGGATTTCTTCCATAGACACCGATCAGAGGTTTTTTCCCCGATTTTGTGCCAAATAAAGCTCGCTATGCACTTACAAGCGTGACATGACTACCAACCTATAAGAAAATTACTTTGCACTTACTGATCCTCGTTAATAGATGGCGCTTTTCTCTAATAGATAAACCCATACAAAAACCTTATTATCTTAACTGGAAACTGCTTCATAGAAGGTAAGGCTTGAGTAATAGTAATAATAAGGAATGAATTGTCATCTCTTTCTGTTGACTCTCAGGAATATAGCTCAACAGTTCTGTTGCTTTTCATGTTGTCAGATTAGCAAAAAAGTTGGACAAGGAACGTAAGATTTGAGAAGGAAAGATAAGAAATTAAAAAAAAAAAATTAATACGATATATAGAAAAAAAATAGTACATTGTGCATTAAGGGCGGTAAACAAGAAATTACGAACGAGTGTGAATTTAAGCCCGAGTCTATAGGGCTTAATTTTAGCACGAGTTCGTAATTCTTGTACCTACCGCCCGTGATACATACAATGTTTTTTATCACATTTGCGAGGAAATAAATAAACTTTCTAGGCAGATAAAGAAACAATAATTATAAGCTGTAGTGTAGTAGCACAGTCCACAGTTAAAACTCCGGAGTAAGTGGCGACTACGTGCCGCGAACGCGTGGGGGGCAGGTCCTCCGGGAGCTCCGGGCGGGCGGTAAAGTAGTATGAGAATCCTTTAAGACCATGGGCTTAATACAGCTCATTAAGTCTAAGTATGCTTGCATATAATATCACCATTTAGGTACGAGCAGGTGTGATGAGAAAACACTTTTTCACTTCTCTTGCTCGAAAAGTTCGCCTTTGTGTCGTGGCTAGGCGACACAAAATCGCTTTTCATGCACTAGGGCATAAAGTACTTAACATCGCAGGTGGAGCTCGCTCCGCCCCCCACGCGCCCGGCCGCCTACAGGCGGAGCGCGGCGGAGAGAACCCAAGCGCGCGAGTATGGATGTTACATTTTCAACGAGTTAAAGTGATTTAAAACCTAATATTTCCCTTACAATCGAAGTGAAAAGCAGAGTGTATACCTCGGGCATAAATACCCATTTTATCCTCGGCTACTATATTGGTCCTCGTTACACTCCGACCAATAATAGCCTCGTCTAAAATGGGCTACTTTATGCCCTTGATATACAATCTACTATTTTACTTACTAAACATACCTACCTACCTCCTCAAACTCCTTGATAAACAGAACTGCATTTAAATATATCGTCGGGTTTGAAAGTCGCCAAAGGTGTTGCGGTTCTTGTGATAATGTAGCAGATTGCAAGCATAACAGCTAAAAGTAAGGATGTTTTCTATGCATTTAAGTACCCAACTATGTCTTAGTCTAGGTATCTATGTAAGACTGGCCCAAAATATTCACTTATTTTTTTGTATACCTATATATTTAGGTACTTATTTAAGAACTTATTGATGACACAGGAACGCGAGCCAGCCATACCTAACCGGTTATCTCTGTCCACAGATTACCTCCCATTGACTCCGCATCCGCAATAGGACAGTTGTGACAGACGCGATTTCTCTCTACCTAGGTATAATAGCGCGCAGGAATCAACGCTCGTGTGTTGCTTAAGAGACGTGTTACGACTTAGTATACGCCAATGGCATACGAGAAGCAATTGCATAATTATGACGTCCGCGTGCAAAAAATGGGGAAAAGTAAGTTCGCCTGCAAAACTTTGATTCAACTTATATCATATTTTAATGAATTTGCGTGATTGCGTTATTTTTTCTTAAGTTGTAGCTTAGAGTTATCTCAAAACCTGGCATTGGTTTCTTATATTTGCAACGTGTTAAGAAAATAATTATAGATTATTTTTCGGACCAAGTCGTAATCTTGAGCACCTATTTGCATAGAAATAAAGGCTGGTCATACCTAGATTGTACAAATGCTGAGTGGCAATACGATGGCCATGATTGTCTATCAGATTAGGTATATTGAGATTATTGTGTGAAAATGTTGCCTTAATTATTTTTAAGATATAATCACTTACTGTCGCGACGCGTATGGTTTTATATTCTTTACTTTATGTATTGTAACTCAGTGGGATAAAAAATTGAAAATATTACTTTAGACCAAATACGCTTGCGATAGAGAAATGGACAAAGAAGCATGAACGTACCTTTGTCCCTGGAGGGACTACGCCTACTTCTCCGTCCCTCGCACTCGTGGTCTCACTCCTGCGGGGCCCGCTCGTCCTGCCTGTGGTTAGAAGTGAATTATGAATTCACCATCGTCACTGAGCATCTTTGGGGTTCATAACATAGATCCTAGCCAGGAGTTAATGTATACAATGGATCATGAGAATAGTTAATCATTCGGGTTACACTTTCCACTCCCTCAGTCACATCTCCCGTACACTTGCGCACAGGCTCATCGACACCTTTCTCCGGCTGCCGATGAGTCTGTGTTGTCCCCTCTTGAGACGTGTGGATACCGGTTTCCAACCTATAGTCTTATGGCCCCCTACTGGGGTCTTATTGCGTTGCCCTCTACACACTCCTATCCCGACCTCAGCCACTGTACCCCCGTACAGCAGCCTGCATCCCCTTTCCGGAACCAGGGTTTGCGATGCGAAGCTATATTTGGCGTCTTCACGCAATGTTACGTCTTCACGTACTTCCGTCACCACGGGCTATCCATCCGTCGACGGGCAACGTCACTTCAGACAGTGACTCATTAGCTTATCAAGGTCCCCACAGACACCCTCAGAAGTAACATGAGGGCGTGGGGACAATGTCGGTACGCATACCAAATGGATAGGAGTCAAGGAGGGCCTTAAGGGGCTCGTATGGTACAACAGTGATTCCATTACTGGTTAAACATTAATCATTACAACATAGAACACCTTTCCCAGGTCTCTTGGCATACGGGTAGGTAAGTTATGGCTAGGTCCAATTAATTAGACATCATTACGGAAAACAATATGACTCCAAATATAACAAGATCATATTAACGGAGGGATTACTAACAAACCACCTGATCCTTAGTGGTATCCATATGATATTTCATAGGAGACAATTACATAGAATTCAGATAACAATATAAACCACAAAGAATACTCAGCTTTAGGAAAACTAGCTTCGGTAGTTTTCCGCTTCGTAGAATTCCACCAACAACTCTTATTATCACACTTAGTCAGAACACGTGTTATGGCGGCAAATTCCGCCAGTCAAATGGCCGACATTTCGGAACCATTGAATGATGTCGAATCTCGTTCACCATAGACTATCTAGGTTCACTCGCCATGTGGCGTCTATTTCCTGTCACCATAGACTAACACTATCACCAGAGACTATCGCGCAGTATTTATAAGCCATAAATTACTTTTAGTAAACTACCTTACTTTCTGTCAAGATTGACAGCTGTGTAGCTGTCAAAGTCATCGCGAAGCTCGGCATTCGCGACACTCCCTACAACGAGAAGAAGTGAAAACAAAGAGAGCGTCCACTGCTGGATCATCTCCCTGGCTTTGATGAAAGCATTATATTACTGTCACGGCCGAGGTGATACGTATTTGACCGAATCATCATCAAGAACAATATTAACGTAATAATCATTACTGTTAGGCCAAGTTGCTCTTTCTGGCAATACAATTGCATGAAATTTATAGAAACTTTTGCAATTATTTAAATTTCCAAAATAATTATGAAAAGCATATTGTTAGTGTCATATATCGACATCACCGATCTCCACATCGGTTTCTAAAGCTTATAAATTTTCACTAACTCCTCGTGAGTTTTCTTTGCTCATTGGTGACGTAGCAGCTTCTTCGCCTGCAACGTCCTACACTTTAAGTGAATACAACTGCGCTAAGGCTAACATATGTACACTCGTTCCGTTCCTACCTTAATTTGAGCAATACGACACATCTCGTCTATCGTTGCTACCTTTCTTAAGAGATATAGTTTGGCTACCTTCCAACCTTGTCTATTTTTATTATTAACTTTGATTTTTACTAGGTACCGTACCTAGTCCTCTGACGGTTTTAGTTTAGACATACACCATGAATGTTTTTGAAAATGTAAATACCTCTTTCTGAGGCTCCGAAGATACTGATCTATAACCATCTTCAAATTCTTTTCGTATGCTATGCTAGTAACTTTTATTCCAATTATGCACAAGATCGATCTTTATTTTTATATTAGATTATAAGCAATTTACTGTAACTAACAAGTTGTATGGACTATTTGTCTGCAATAAAGTTTTTTATTATTATTATATATTTGTTTCCTTTGGGGTAAGGTTCCATAATCCATGGTATCTAAAGATCAGGTTCTTCCTATCGCTATTATGTTAGTTGTAGGTATGTATGTAAGGTATGTTTTCCAATTTTCTCGTCCACATAAATAGATTTTCTGTCAAGTTGTTGTCATACAAACTTTGACCATACCCACAAGTCTTTCTAGAAACAATCGATCTACGATCCTAATCGAGAAATAATACGTCGTATATTTTAATAAACAAATTCGTATATTTTCCGGTTCTTTCGGTTTAACTAAACAAACCTAACTAGGTATTCTGTTCCCGTAAAGTAAAGGATCCTTTATAGTTCATCTATACAGATCATTTTATAGACATAATAATTGAATTGCAAGCTTCCTGTAGTATGTTACCAACTTTAATATCTTCGTCTATCTACGTCCATTGGAGTAATCGACAGACCCTCCCCAACAAAGAGAGAATCTTTATTTGATGGCTTAACAGACCATTCTGCTGAGTCTTCTGACAAGAACTCGGGTCCTGCTAGCCACTTCTCCATTACCTCTTTTAGTTGAGCGGATTTAAGTAGTATCTACATACAATATCAACGTACATCATACGTATCTACTCGTATTTATAATTAATAAATCTTAAACTTCAGCGTAGAAAACTGATTATTTATAAATTGGTATACGATGAAATTAACCCCACGAGACAGGCCTAGCCTAGTGTGGTGGTCATAGGTAAAACTAAATATTTTTTGGCAAATAAACAACTTTTACTTTACTTTACTTCTACTGGCTTTCAATCAATTGGTCACGCTCTAACTTAATTTCTTTTTTATTGTTCTTCATTTTCTTCGTGACACTCAAAGTGTAAGGAATCTGTCCCATTAGCACCAACCAGTGTTCAAGTAATATATTACTTGTACGTAAGTACAAGGAAATGTCTGTCCAAATAATTTGCTTAGTTATTTCACCTTGTAGTGCTTTCTTAACGTATCGGATCAGGCTGTGACCTACGAAGGATACAATAAGTTCTAATTTTGGATTATTCAGTTCATCTTCATCTCTAATTGGAATTATACGAGATTTTTCTATTAAGTACAAATCTTATTCTGCTACTCTACACTGTGTTCACTATGTGCACTAAGTACCGCTGCATATGCTTTGGTTGACGCATATACAAAGCAATGTATGGAATAGTTATTTTGTTTGAGGTTTTCTACACAGCGCAGAGAAACGCAAGTTTACTTTTCAGGTTTTAAGTTCTTTCTGAACGTCTTTTCTTCTCTTCTCTAAATCTTCTAAATGTGGGATTCCCATTTTATAGTGCGACTAAAAGTGTAGAACTCAATAAGTGCTACTAAATGTGAACTACTATAGAAATTCCAGTTGTTACGTGTATATTTTGTCAACAAATAAGTCAAGTAAATTTAAGTTAATACTATTGTTCATTGCAAATGTGCCTTCATTTAAATACAACCAAGTGAGTTCTCTCTTAGTTTCTAGCAAGTTTATATATAGTGAACGTCAGAATATATCTTTGCAATGTGTTTTTCAACTTAAAGTTAGCAGACTCTCTTGATTCATTAGTTCATTACTTATATAGGTATTTACGAATTGACTGCGTTCATAAGACAAATGCAATTAATTATTTATTGTATGTTATATACAATTAGTGAAACTTCATTGGTAAACTTTTATTTTTAAATATTTTTACTTTCTTGTACTTATATGATTCTGTTTATGAATTATCAACATGTATCAAACAGTGTTGTGGATTGTTTTATAATATTTAAATTAGCGTGTCACAGACACAGACTTTCAATGTGTCCACATTGAACAAACACATATCTATGGTACATTGCTATACGAAACGTAATACAGTTTCCTATGTCAAGAACCTCCGTGTTCTTGGATTCAAATGGCCTCATAATTGCAATAAGTTCAAAGTTAAGTATATATGGCCCATGGTTCTTACAGGTACCAAGCATATTTTAATAAGCTAACTCCACTATTATTCTTTAGATAGTGTCCTAGAAGATCAGTAAACATCTCTATATAATTGATTTATTCTAACAATTTGATGTTCATTGTTACCTTCATATATTATACCTATATTATTAATTCTTTAGTTTGTGTTGCAGTTCTAACTGTAGTATACAACGTTTTAGTCCAATCATTAATAATTTTCGTTTTGATATCATAGTTTAGCTTGGCCAATGTCTTATGCTTGTCAGACCAAGATCGTTAGATTATCAAGAACTAGTTTTGCTATACACTGTTATAAACTTTTGTATATCAACAAGTAAAACTTTTGTAATGACCTGTAATATTGGATCAACTTTTGACTGCATAGCAACTTGTTTTCAACAAATAAAACTTTACTATTTTACTGGTATATTTTTCATACAACCTTACTTTGACCTTATAGTCAAAGCACAGATACAAGATTGTTGATGACGATTTGTGTACCAATCTTAGAAGGTGTAATGTAAGTTTTGACCAATTGATATATAGGTCAATACATGAAACTTTGATATGACAGTTAACGTCACCTGTCAAACAGCTTAGGAAACTTACTACTCGCACTTATACGACAGAAGTAAATGAAAAGTATAATTATAGTGTTGCTTTCTAAAGCCTTTTGATACTCATTATTGTTGGAATGTGCTACAAGATTCCACAAATCTTGTATAAACAATTTTACCGCTAACCAATCTCACATAAAATGTATCCATTGTCATGTTTTAATCCAACCAGAATACTTTCATAATTACTGGTAGCTTTATCTTAACATTATGTCGATTGTCGACACGAATATATATCTTTCAAATTTGCCTTTTAGTCTTCAACCTTTGAGTTTGAAGTTATATTAGCTATGCTATTTATCAATATAACTACTCAAGTATAACATTGCTTCATCGTATTTCGATCTATATTTACTAAACTTTTCGCTACCATGGAACAATTCAATGTTAAGTTACTCAAAGAACGATTGCTAGTGTAAGAGACAAATCTACTAACAATTTTCTTGGCTAACACCAATGTCTCAAATCCCTTCCGGATTTTGTTAGTAAATTAATGTGTCCTTAATTATTTTCTTTATTTCATAAACAATTTCTTCTGGAATTGTCTCAATTATCAGAAATCTTCCTTCTTGGATTTGTAGTAGGTATCTTCTCTTAAGGAACTCAAAACTCTGAGATGTCCCAAATCTCGTTCAAGACACGGATTGTCTTGCAACTGTTCATAGAATCTGCTTGTTTAATCTTGCTTAAAGCTGAATAATGTGCATATTGTACATTTTTGACAAGTTTCACACGTCCATCCATATATATTATGAATTTATGAATAATAACTGTGATAACGTAAGTAGTTCATGCTGATCGCTCCTAGTCCTTCGACCAGTTTCTTACAACGTTCAAATACATGAACTTTCGAATCACTAAATTTTTGACTATTTACTAGAGATACGAGTTGTACCGACTACGACAATTACGACAAATATCGCCGTGATATTCTAACATATTCAGCTTGGGTAAATGCCCAGAAACAAATGTACTACATAATAGTTTCCGTCGATGAAATATAAATAGCTCTTTATATTCCTATACTCGCGGCTCACAGAAGCTTTCTTCTGCTTCCGATTAGACAGCTGATATCTTGGAGACTTTGTCTATGTCAGATTCATTAACCAGAAGTCAAATTATGGTTAAGTTTAGGCTTAAGCTTCTTTAACACTACTAAGAATGAATCCATTGGGGAAAAACAGGAGGTCTGTTTTACATCAGGTTTATTATTATATTTTTTAGCTTTGATGGTCAATCAGTCTAAATAATTACAATTTAGCCTAAGTGATGTCTTTATTATTTCTTCCATATCGTTCAATTAAATGAACGCTAACGAGTACAAGACACACCCATAAATAGAGCATTGTACGACTTATTCAGTATATCGTGCAGCGTACGATGCTTAAATTAATAATCAAAGATAATGCTTTTGTTTAGTCAACAACCGAATTCATTAAATTATTTATAATAGGAAGCACACTCAATTTGTGCAAGTATCCAAAGCAACGTGCTTTGTGCAAACGTCATTTATTGAAAGTTTGTGCAAGCACCGCGTTCATAGTACTTCGCAGTTTAAAGTTATGAAGATTTTCAAATTATACTTTAATTAATATGTTGTGACTTTAATTAATATATTGGGTTCAACTTATAGTTGCTAGAAGTTTAACACTACTACTCGCGATTGGCATGGCAATCTAGGCTCTCAACGAATACCAATAAGTTAATTCATGAGTATGAGCAAAGTCAGTAGATAAATAATTTTAAGTTATGTATTAATTGAGTTTAATATTGCAAAATTAATCTCTTTATACGTATACCTGTATCTAGGTATACTAATGAATCCGTCTCTACTAAGCATTTATTGTAAATGTTGAATGACTAGGTACCTCATATTGATTATACCAAGTCAACACTTCAAAAACAAAAATCAAATAATGAATTATTCTTCGTTATTAAATTCAACCTGTATACTATGTATACGCTAGAGTTGATGTTTAGTTTAACTATAACCTAAGATTCATTATATGTTGGTTGATTCCAATATTGTAAACAAACCAGTAGTAGGTATGTAATTGAGATGTTTTCTATTAACCATGATATCTATACACCAATGAATTTTCTCAAAATAAATTTCTAAGTGTACCTAGATATTATTATATGCAACTAGGTAATGTTCGCCGTGTCTTTAGACTAGAATTGAACTAAGTATCCAAATTATCATCAATGAAAACTATTTCCACCTACGGTTGAGGCTTCATGTACTCCAGAAGTAATGAAGGTTTATATCATTTTAAATTACGTACTTATTCAAAAAATTCATTCTAAAGAATGTGTAATTCTGTAAGGTTTGTCATGAAATAGTGATAACTATGGAATTTAATGTCTGTGATTTCAATTATCTTGAATAATTATACGTGTATGAACTGATATTGTTTAAGAAGACACTAATATGCAAATAACTAAATAAGCATATCCATTTCCGTATAAGGTTCTAACAGTAAGAAAAATCTAATAATCACAAGAGCCAAATTAAATAAATGTAAACATCTCCTTAAGTGTTTCTTGTATGTCTTTAAAACTGAAGGTTAAAACAAGAAGTCAAAGTTTTCTCTTATTCCATGTCTATGGTGTAGGTAATGCAAACAATTTCCAAGAAAACCTATAAATAGACACTATGTGTTATCAAATGAAATGTTATCAAAACCGTTACGGCAATATCACCATCTTAGCCGATCATTATAATGATACTCGTATTATTGCATGTTACAAATAGCTATGGTGTATATTGTTCTAGATAGTTGCATCAGTAATATGTTTATTAAGCCTGCAAGCATGAATTTAAATTTATATTTCTTTTCAAATAAATAAAATTCTCTAACTTAAATGTTGGCATTTAAGTACTGCAGTAAGGAATCTCTATCATTGATCAAATAACCAAAGCAATATTCACTACAAATAGATTCATTTAAAAGTAAGACATGTTAATTTTATAATGCCAGTCTATTGCATGTTTTATTACTTATTGCTTATTATTTCTTGTCAATCGATGGTCAACAAATTAAAACTGGATTAAAGAATCCAAGTAGTTAATTGGTTGTTTATAAGGAATATATTATGTCATTAAACTGAATTATCCTTATCATAATTCTTTAGTGAATCACCTAGTCATAAACTGTTGTGTCAACCATTTTACCAATTTAACCCATTAATTGTCCAATTACTTCTCTAGACTGGATGTCGAAATGTAGTATCACTTTTAAATTAAATAAGATAACTAATCAAATAAGAAGTTCAACAATATTGATCAGAAGCGATTCTTTTCAGGCAACGTCTGAGAAGTGCAGTCAAACTCAATACCTATTGTAGATACTCAATTATCTATGTAAATCAAACGATTAAATATGTGCTCAATGGGAAATACTTAATGATTTTCTCCTTTAAATTAAAAGAGTTTAACTCGCAAACCTGTGATGATTAATTGATTCTGGAATACTTCACTATTGGGCCATGAAAGTAATAAATTGACTATGTACTTTGTATACAATCGAACTAGAAAGTGTATTTTCTTCAGAATACTTTATTACTGATTAAAGAATACCTTTAATGCCATTAATCTCCTTAAGCCATTAAAATAGTGATAGTATTAGTTGTATAGAATATGCGCAAATTATCTACCAGACAAGTTTTAGCAATTTCTATATGTATATATGTATACCAAATAGGAAGTGTTTGTACATCATAACTACAAGTACAGTATATCCTCAATATCAAGAACACAAATGAAACTACTCTGTAATCACTTGTGGAAAGTTGTGAAAGAAGCAAAGAATTGTAAATTCATTATGTTTTCTATTTAGTTTCAATTAAATTAATTTCATGTACATGTCTGCCAAATAAATTAATTTCATTATATACTGTATGGTATGTATCAGCATAATAACACAATTTAGAACTGTTAATTCTCATTTGTCTCTTAAATTATGGTAAAATAAAATTACTTTTGATTTATGTACATAGGATTTGTCTAAATCTGTTTAGGCAATTAGGATTTCAACTCAGCATTTTCTTTCAGAAACTGACATTGTAATAATATGAGAATTCATAACATAATTTATTCTAATCTGATCATTTACTTCATAACCGTTTTATCTAGTCAAGAATAGCGTTTATTCTTTTATCATTTATCTAATTGTATACTATCCTAAATGGATGAGTCTATTCATCAACAATTTAAGTGAGAAATATCTTCAGAAATATTTCTACAAACTAACTTCATTGAACTTGACTTTCATTTTCAAAAGTTACACACGTTACATCCCCATTAATTTGACACAAATCATCCATTATCCGATACATTTTGTAATAATAATAAAGCTACGGTCAATAGAATGGAAACTTAAATAACAAGTGACTGTCACAGGTGTAATTACAAAATACCTAATAGTACTACGGTTCAGAATGATTCTTACTCACATTTTAACGTTTAGGTAGTTAGTCAAGTTAAATGTTACTTCGTTATTTTTTCGAATATGTAGGGTATACAATGCGCTGTCTCGCATGTATTATGAGACATCATGGTACAAATTAAAAAATCAAATTGAGTACTACGTTCATTAATCACTTAAGTACCATTATCAGTGATAGAACAATTGTTTGAGCAACAAATTATGCCTCGAATATTATTGACATCATTAGAACACCTTTTCATCAATAATTTATTAATATTGGTGTTTACTTAGCGTAGATATAAATTTTTGAAATATAATTATATCTGAACACAACTGTAAGTCAACACGCGTTGCACGTTACACGTTATCATAGAAAACTACACCTTAAAGTGGAATAAATAAAGTTATACTCTGTACGTCTTTACGAGACTAAAGAAATAAATCGTTGTTCAATAGAAACACACTTCAGGATTAATTAAATAACAAATATCTTAATATTGTCTTCTGTTACCGCGATCGTTATTCATTGAAATTAAACATTTTAGAACGGATTAATCGCGTTTATTCTTACAGTATGCAAATTCACAAAGAAACTGACAACTGAAAAATACAGCACTTATAGGGCACATGATTTTGGTTTCGTATGTGTGAGTAAACCCAAGATTAGCCAGCCAACACGAGAGCAAATGCAAAAATTCATAAAACCCGCGAGACTTCAACTTGATTACTAGATTATACCATCTAATGTTTCTAGTAAGAATATTAGCTCTTTTATCAATAGGTACTTGTAACATAAACGAACGTTTATGAACTCCTCAATTGCATTTCATTAAATAGAACTACTTTAACGTCGTGAATTTAGATATATAGATCTATCACTCTTATAAATGGTTATTCACTCCATAAAGGATTTCGAACGCATCTTCGACAACTTCAATTGTTAATATTGTTATTCGCTATTGCATTGAGACTATTTGAGTAATTGAGAACATTGTTTACGACCTTGGCCGTAAACTAATTGGATGATGGTTTCATCCAGTTTCAATAAATAAATCAAGGAACTTTATTTCTTGCAAGTTCTTATATTAAGCCGTGTACATATCCATCTGCGATAAATCGTATCGGATTTCTCTTATTGTTAACCGTACCTTCACATGTGAATTAAAATTAAAATTATAAACTTTATACTCGTATTCAAATTAGACATTATACGAGTGATGCTTCGCAATAAATAATATATTCGGGCATAGTTCACACATCCCAGCATTTCTCCACCATGTCGCGACGCGTATGGTTTTATATTCTTTACTTTATGTATTGTAACTCAGTGGGATAAAAAATTGAAAATATTACTTTAGACCAAATACGCTTGCGATAGAGAAATGGACAAAGAAGCATGAACGTACCTTTGTCCCTGGAGGGACTACGCCTACTTCTCCGTCCCTCGCACTCGTGGTCTCACTCCTGCGGGGCCCGCTCGTCCTGCCTGTGGTTAGAAGTGAATTATGAATTCACCATCGTCACTGAGCATCTTTGGGGTTCATAACATAGATCCTAGCCAGGAGTTAATGTATACAATGGATCATGAGAATAGTTAATCATTCGGGTTACACTTTCCACTCCCTCAGTCACATCTCCCGTACACTTGCGCACAGGCTCATCGACACCTTTCTCCGGCTGCCGATGAGTCTGTGTTGTCCCCTCTTGAGACGTGTGGATACCGGTTTCCAACCTATAGTCTTATGGCCCCCTACTGGGGTCTTATTGCGTTGCCCTCTACACACTCCTATCCCGACCTCAGCCACTGTACCCCCGTACAGCAGCCTGCATCCCCTTTCCGGAACCAGGGTTTGCGATGCGAAGCTATATTTGGCGTCTTCACGCAATGTTACGTCTTCACGTACTTCCGTCACCACGGGCTATCCATCCGTCGACGGGCAACGTCACTTCAGACAGTGACTCATTAGCTTATCAAGGTCCCCACAGACACCCTCAGAAGTAACATGAGGGCGTGGGGACAATGTCGGTACGCATACCAAATGGATAGGAGTCAAGGAGGGCCTTAAGGGGCTCGTATGGTACAACAGTGATTCCATTACTGGTTAAACATTAATCATTACAACATAGAACACCTTTCCCAGGTCTCTTGGCATACGGGTAGGTAAGTTATGGCTAGGTCCAATTAATTAGACATCATTACGGAAAACAATATGACTCCAAATATAACAAGATCATATTAACGGAGGGATTACTAACAAACCACCTGATCCTTAGTGGTATCCATATGATATTTCATAGGAGACAATTACATAGAATTCAGATAACAATATAAACCACAAAGAATACTCAGCTTTAGGAAAACTAGCTTCGGTAGTTTTCCGCTTCGTAGAATTCCACCAACAACTCTTATTATCACACTTAGTCAGAACACGTGTTATGGCGGCAAATTCCGCCAGTCAAATGGCCGACATTTCGGAACCATTGAATGATGTCGAATCTCGTTCACCATAGACTATCTAGGTTCACTCGCCATGTGGCGTCTATTTCCTGTCACCATAGACTAACACTATCACCAGAGACTATCGCGCAGTATTTATAAGCCATAAATTACTTTTAGTAAACTACCTTACTTTCTGTCAAGATTGACAGCTGTGTAGCTGTCAAAGTCATCGCGAAGCTCGGCATTCGCGACACTTACTATGGGTATGAATTGTTTTTGCTGGTACCAAATTGATTAAAAAGGTTATTAAATAACTTTTAGCAAAAATTATGATTGATATAGGTATGTTATAAATTGAAAGAGATGTCATTTACTACGGAAAAAGCGACCAAGGCCCCCAGTGCCCAGGGCTGGGATCGAACCAGCGACCTCCTGCTTTTGCGGCAGACCTAACCACTAGGCCACCCGATCACGGCGACCAGAGTTAAGTATATGCAATTCCTTCTTATTTTTTGAGAAACTTAAGGTGCGTTCCGCCATCTTACGGCTCAGACTTACGTCTAGTGCTGTCCTTCTAGATAATCTTTACAGATTATTTTCAACTAGAAGCGAGAGATGGCGCCACCATACTGTACAATTGTAAAGCATGAATTAAATCATTTATTAAATATAATAAATGGTTTTTGATCCATGTTTTTAAGTAGTCACACTACTATGTATAAATAAAAGAGATGTCATATACATACTACGGAAAAAGTGACCAAGACCCGCAGTGCCCAGGGCTGGGATCAAACCAGCGACCTCCTGCTTTCGCGGCTGCTTTCTGCCGTAGTAGTGTGACTGTGTGTGACTACTTAAAAACACGAAATAAAAACATTTAATAAATTTAACGGCCTCCTAGCCTAGTTGGTAGTTACCCTGCCTACGAAGCAGGAGGTCCCGGGTTCGAATCCTGGTCAGGGCATTTATTGGTGTGTTTATCATGAATAGTCGTCGCTGAGTTATGGATGTTTTATATGTATATATGGTTTAAGACATTTATTTCTCAAAACAGAATACAATTCAATTGACTTGAGAAATACAAATTGGATTTTTTAAACGTAAATAAATTAGACAGTAACATGCAGAGAGAACTATAAACTATTTGTAAAAAAAAACAACATCAAAACATTTAGTTACTAACTGTAAAACATCAAAACATTTAGTTACCAACTGTAAAACATGGCATTGTGAGACAATAATATTGTGATACAAAAACAAGAGAGGGTAAACTTATGATTAGGACAGAAGGTAGATGGGTGCGTATGACGCGCGTCGACCGGTTAGAGTATCATTGCAGTGGATCCAATTACGTTTGCGTGTGATAGCAATATAAGTAAACTAATTCATAGCGATTAACTATCAATACCAGAAAACCTGGAAATAAAGTGATTTTTTAGAACTTTTTTATATAATAGTTCGGAATTTATTTCTTTTATGTCATTTGGCAGTTTATTATATATTTTTGCTCCTTCATATAGTATATTTCTTTTACCATAGTTCGTTCTGGGTGACCGAAGACAGATATTATTTGCAGATATTGACAGATAGTATATAAGTATTTATATGTATGTATCTATATATTATAGATATCGTCGTCTAGTACCCACAACACAAGCCTTATTGAGCTTACCGTGGGACTTGGTGATTTGTGTAAGATTGTCCCGGTATATTTATTTAATAAATGATTTAATTCATGTTTTACAGTTGTATTATATTATATGTATCTTATGTGCAATGGTATTTTAAAATTCGAAATATAATACATAAACATTTGAAGCTGTATCTGTCAGAACTTACCTCGGTGATAGGAGAGTTGTGACAGAGGGAGTCGAGTTGATAGCACAAATATGGCCGTATAGGCCAGATACCGGATAGTGACTGAATATCCGTTGCATCTCTATTCTCTATATTTATTACAGAAGACGTCACGTCAGTTTTATCGGCGCTCTAGAGCAAGTATCTAGCTTATGCCACGCGTGCACGGCAATCGCTAACGGTCTGCTATGCTTTATCTAGTGAATATATCTGGGGATCCGATCGTATTAAAGACGCCATCTCCGCAAATATTGAGTGTTAGCTTTGCCACCCTAATTCGGCTACGTGACGCATTACCCCATTATTTTCGTATTTCTTTCATTTCGCAGAGAAATAATAGGGATTTCGTGACATTGTGGATAAGGATAATAGTTTGAGTGGTTTTTATTCCGTCAAAGATTAAAAAATATTTTATCATCAAAAGATTATTGAACCAGGCGTTGCTTTGTGCGATTCATGTTAGAACGTATCACGTACGTATTACCTACGTATCATCATCAATGAGTACTAACTCGTTAGACCTATTTCTTCTTAGCATGCTCGTACCATGCAAGATACCAATGAATTTTGTCTCTTTTTTCGTGCCTCTAAGAGGCAACCTGAGGAACATAATAAGAGACAATCTGGTGCAGATCAGGGCAGTAAAAGCTGGGCATATATGTTCGGGCAATCCGTCGGATCCGCATAGCGGGTATATCCACCGGGCATCCGCCGGACAAATTTACCATACATTGATTGGCAGCAATTGGCATGCACGGTGTATATGGCCGGCTAAAGTCTGGCATAAGGAGTTGAGAGGAAGTTTAGTAAAATACTTGTTTCTTCAGGAGTTTACTGCGAGCCGGCCTACGGTGGCTCGCTTCAGCTTCACACAAACTGCTTCCATCTGTCCAGGGTGCGTAGCCAAGATGCCAATCGCTCACGCTCAGTCGCTAACGAAACGCAACTGTCATTGTCACACTAATAAGGAAGAGTGATAGAGATAGGTAACTACGATACGTTATTAAGCGTGAGCGATTGGCATCTTGGCTACGCACGCTGCTGTTCTCCCTAAAATCACTCTTTCATAATTGTAATACTGGCATAAAGCACCTAAAAACCGAGGCAGATCTTTCAATTTGGGTATTTTTTATACCCAATGTCATACGAGTGGTTAAGCGCCGTATAATCTTAGTGCGGTTAAGTTATCTAAGATTCTACGGCCAATTCAACCATTCCGTAATGTCTCGCGAGATCCACAGCTCACAGAGACACTAGTTGTTAAAAGCGATTACTTTATCTGCACTAGATACATGCAGTCCCTATTGCCTAAACGTTAGGACATCATCTGTTTATAAATACAAACCCTAGGCAGTTCTATTAAAATAATACCAACAACATTATTGGCTGGGGTAGGCATAGCTAGTATAATAATATCCCAGTGTACATTTGATAACAAACATGGTGGTTCTTGAGGGTTTTAGTGTTCATATGCCGAGATATCACAGTCCCGAGATGTGCGTATCAAGGGCAGGGATGTCACTTTCTGAAAGAAAAATAATTTTGAATATAACATTATATTTTGATAGTCTGACAACCAACAGTAGATTTTCTTCTTATTCCTAGCGTATTCCCGACTAATACCATGAGCAATTGCATAATTGAGCTTTGAGCATGAGCTTTGGCAAGTAACACGTAGGCGAGTGCCGTCTCTCCTTCCAACCCAAAGGGTAAACTAGGCTTTATTGGGATTAGTCCAGTTTCCCCAAGATGATTGAACCCGCAACCTCCGAATTGGAAGCAGAGTGATACCTACGTGCCGCAAGGCACGGTCTTACCATTGAGCCTAATAGCGGCACGTAGTAGGTATCTCTTTGTATATCCGAATTGCCAAAAAGTAGAAGCTTCTATTCGTTTTCCGTTATTTTACACTTTTACGGGGGACGCCGTCCGATAGGATGGCCGAAACCTGTCGCGCATAGCGACTAAAAAAACGTGAGTGTTAGGGATGACTCACACTAGAACGGGACAGGACGGGGCGAGCCGGGGTGGGACGGCACGATCTGTCAGTTTCTATAGAAAACGTCACCGAAGGCACCGAGTTATCACGTGATTCTTTTTATATAAATTCCCGTCCCGTCCTAGTGAGTCATCCTTTATCCGTAATTTTATTACAGGTAATACAATGCGAATAGATTATCATTGCCGTGAATAATATAGGATAGACACAACATATAACATGGATTTGATAAGGTAATAAATATCATGCTTACCTAAATGTTAATGAGATTTTTAATAAATACCGTTTCTTTTTCTTTTTCTTCGCGATAGTGAGGTAAAAGGTCCTCTTGTGCCTGAAGACCCTCGCTACGCTCAAGATTCCAGTTTTTGAACCACTCGTTACGCTCGTGGCTCAATTCTGCAATCTTTCGATTGCTCGGGTGACTCAGTTATCAATAATAAGCACGAGAGGTAAATAACTTTTTGCACCCTAAATAAATATTACTAACTAATTATAAAACACTTTTAATTAAGTACATTATAAATCCATAAAAATATTTTCTTCCATTTTTCGGAAAGGTAAAAAGTAATTCTTGTAACAGAAACAATTGAACAATAGAAACAATTGAATTCTTGTGGCAGTCAACCCTTACGTTTTGACACAAACAAACCACATGCAATGTTTGTGCGGGGTACCGCAAGATAGCCACCAAATGATTCTGTACCATACATCTTTATCATAAAGCATATTTTACGATCACAAGTCTATGATAACCAAGTTGTTTCAATTCACAAGTCATATTGTAGGGTTATGGATTTCAATAACATATGAAGCGATGCTCTGCTTTTCATAACTTTATGTGACATTTGAAACGTAGCTCGAAAGTGTACTCTATTACTCAGTAAACAAAGTCGAGAATTAAATAAGGTTTTTTATGTAACATACGGTTATGTGTGGTGAGGCAGTTTAGATGTTGAAGTCTTTGCTTTGTGAGAGATATTGAGTTTTGTAAAACTAATAAAAGATGCATTTCAGTTTCTACAGTTGACATTCTAGAGATTGTTGATAATTGTGTGTAAAATCAAATAAATGTGACTTTCATTGTCCAGATTCCAGAAACTATTTTAGCATGGAAATGCCGGTTCTACAATTTGTGCCCGTCTCATTGGAATCGGTTTGACGCACGATCTCGAACGACGATCCAAGACGAATGGCCCATCCAGGTGGAACCACACAGTACGGGGAAATTGGCCACCCATCATCTGATGCGTCCAGATCGCATACGTCTGAGCTGCTTAACCACAAAACGGGGACTCTAGCACCTTTTCGCTGGCACACACTTCAACCGTTTACTGCTTTCGTAGAAGTAAAATCGAAAACGGTATATTTACCATTTAAGCTTGTTTCAATAAACCACTGATATTTCGGCACTGTTGCAAGCGTCATGTTCACGGAGTAACTTGCAACAGCCCGAGATATCGGGTGCTCATTGAAACAAACATACTTACATGGTAAATACCCCGTTTTAGATTGTCTCTGCTTCTGGTGCTTCACTCTTGACAGAGTGGTCATGAACGTCGCGTAGATCGTGTTGCCTGCTGTACTATGCGACGTTTAGATTGTAGTTATAATGTAAATGACTATGTTTTTTTGAAATCCTATACAGTCGTAGAAATAAGCACTGCGTACTTTTACTAACCACGCAGCCCCTGCAGCTTCTTCTACGAGTACAGTACATACCTACTAGGGCCGTGTCTGACGAACAATGAATAAGAAATACAAAGAACACTAAACATTACATTCTACCTACACTCACAGCTACAGTAAAAGGAGCCGGAAAACAATATCACGTTGTTCAAGAAAAAAGGGTGTTACTGTATACAAACTTTATATTAACTTACAACTTTTTGGAGGAAAACAGTAAAAACAAAAGAACTATGTCGGTTCTTTCAGTCTTGACCTATCGCCTTGGGCTAGGTCCACCTGCCTACCGTAGAATAATAATTTTATACTGGAAATATGAGGAGGAAACTGGTTCAAAGCAGTTTCGGTATGGAAATAATTAAACGTACAAAATATAATTGAATAATTTAAAAGTTAACCTTTGAACAAATTCTAAATTTAGCGGCTAGAAACTGGGATTCTCGTGTTGGTGTAGCGCACATTTTTGAATTGACTTTATATTTTTTTTTTCTCGAATACCACACAGATACCTCTCTAGTGACACCTTACACCTTAGGGTTGAAACGAAAAATAAATCACCCCCAATTTACGTGTATGGGAGGCACCCTAAAAATAAAAGTTTTCTAATTTTTTTTTGTAGCACTTTGTCGGCATGATTAATATTTATAATCATATCAAATTACAGCTTTCTAGCACTAGTCACTGAGCTTAAGCCGCAGACGGACGAACGGACACTGTCTGTTCGCCCGTCCGTGCCCATGGCGAAACTATAATGGTTTCGAGTAGACTACGGAACCTTAAAAACGTAAATATAGGTACCCATGATTTTGAATAAAAGTTCATCACAAATTGCTCTACCTTCGTAATAACCAAATTCTCATCCTGTGGCTATCCCATTCATCGTGGACTTAACTTGGCTTTAAATCTTCCGAGCGTTAATCTTTGCATATATATTGGCTTTAATTGTAAAAACATCGCTCGGCTGTTACCGTTTAAGTCTTTTTAATATTAATGCGTTCAACTTTCCAAATAGCAAAGGTATAACTAACTCAGTTTTGTCGTGTTAAAGTGAATCTTATTTCGTTGTCTTAAAAGCTAAGTCTGAGATGTTATTGCAGGTTTTCTAAATACTTAAAGCCAGTACTTATCGTCTACATATTCACGAAACATTTAACTTCAGTTTAGGTCACTAATTGTGTCTTTGATATCGGTTCGGGAGTTAATTTACAGTCGACTCGCTTATAATGGTTCAATTACTATTTTTAATAGGTACACTAGGTACAGAACTACAGATAATCAAGTACAGCAAGCGTGATGGGGACTTTTGGACGAGCGATGACGCCCAAAGGGTTTTACGTCAAATTAATTTTGTATTAAGCAGAGACGTCTGCGAACGAAATTAACAATTTTATAATTGAAAGAAAAATGGATATAAATAATGAAGCAAGGTTTTAGTTTAATTATTTAACTTATATCATAAAATTTAAAATACTTTCTTAAACTTTTTTCGTAAAAAAAAGATAGTGGCAGTGGTAGCTTTAGTGGTTATTGTGGTTTGAATATAGAAACAACAATAACATGGTGGGATATGAGGTAACCTTTTTGGTATCCGTTGTTCATACATAACATACAACAGAGTTTAACCTTTAACACTTTGAGTTATGAACCAGACGGAGTAGCAATTGACAGACCCTTCTGCCGAATATGACAAGCAATGGTACTCATGGACTGACGTTTATCTGACATAGCTATTTGTACGTTACGTACGAATAGCCATACGTTTGACGTGCCCCTCCCCTGCAAAAATCGGCAGACTTTTTTTGTATAGAAAATGACACACATTGCCAGTCCAGCTGATTAAATAAAGTCAATGCTTTAACTTTGTAAATGGTTTTTGGGTAGTGCATTTCGCCATTTCGTCCCCATGGGCAAGATGACACGTGAGAGGGGGTCGGGTTTGCTTATGTATAGCGGGCAAATGTGTTAACATACATGAGACTAAACGATAATCGCAACCGTGGGTCAAGGTTAAACATATGCTAACATTTATTATTAAGGGCAAGGGAAAGATAATTTCGTCCTTTTGTCAACGTATTATTTGCCGCAGCCAAGATCGCAATCGTTTACGCTATGTAGCGTATCGTAGTTATCTCTCTATCACTCTTCCTTATTGTGCGACAATGAAAGTTGCGGTTCGTTCGCAACGAGCGTTAGCGATGCATCTTGGCTACGCACGCTGGTAATTATGACCTTCACTGTACTGACAGGTAGCAGGGCGTGCCGTGAAATGCGCAAATAGACCTTCCTATTGCGGACACTTAGGGCTACCATCAGTACGGATTTCCCCAGGATTACCCTATTTTGAACCCGTCCTGGAGCGTGCCGGTGGATTTTCAAGATACTATTTGGGTTAAGAGTAAATACCCCTACCACTGCGCTTACCATGAGTTTTACTTCACTACGATTCGATAGCGACTGCGCGAATTAAAAGCATTTGGAACTAGTTCCGACCAGTTAAGAATAGTGCCGAAGTGCCGATACTTATGCTTGCGAGATCTATAGCTGAATGAGCCATTAGTTTTATTAAATGTTGTTTTGCGCCCAGAGAGAGGAAAACAGAGGTGCCTATATGTACTTGGACTGGCTTCATGGTACTATGAATACATAAAACAACAAAACAAGGTATTGCCATGATGGCGTAATTGAAGGCTCCACTTTTGGCTGGACTGCGAAAGATATATATAATAATGGTCATTTGCGAATGAGACAGCTATCTGTCAGTGACTTTGTCGTTAGTAGGAGACACCACGGGACGTCACCTTTGTTTTTTCCACTATACTTACATAAATATAAGGTTATCCTAGGCAGGATACACATGTCGCCGAGCTTTCGCTTCAGTGACAGTGGGAGTACACCCTTCATTAGCTCTCCCATGGACCAATAGCTCTTCCAGGCATTTTCGACCCGACGTTCAACTTCTCTGTCTTGCCTGTTGTTGAAAGAGACTAGCTGGCCCAAGTAAGTATACTCGTCAACATAGTGTATAATCTGCCCATCTACCTCGACCCTGCATTTCGTGCTGTTGGTCATCACTTGAGTCTTTGTGCGATTAATTCGAAGTCCAATTGGATGTTACCAAAGGAAATTATTTTATATTTGAAAAAATATCCTTTTAGTCACGATTTCAATACTATTTAACAAAAGGTTGCGAAAAATCATTGGAAAGGATTAAAGAAAGACTCACACAAGAACGGGACGGGACGTGACCGGGCCGGGACGATCTATCAGTTTCTATAGAAAACGTCACGTGACATCTGATGGCTCCGAGCTATCACGTGATTCTTTCTATAGAAAACGTCACGTGACATCCGAGGGCTCCGAGCTATCACGTGATTCTTTCTATAGAAAACGTCACGTGACATCCGAGGGCTCCGAGCTATCACGTGATTCTTTCTATAGTAAACGTCACGTGACATCCGAGGGCTCCGAGCTATCATGTGATTCTTTCTATAGAAATTGACAGATCGTCCCGTCCCGTTCTAGTGTCATCCTTTACGGACAAATTTTTCAAGTATGATCAAGTTTGTTGGCAGCCCTTATAAAGACGCACCTCGCAGAAAGTTTACCTTTTAAACAACTTAGGACTAATATATTAGATGACAATATTCTTGACAGATTCTGTGGGTGTTGAACCCTTTTTACCCGATTGTGGGCAGCAATGTTAACTTTATGTTTTACGCTGTTAGTTTTACTAGTTATTATACAAAATGTAAACAAATTACTGGTGATTCGCTTAAAGCCTTAATTGATGTCGTGTTCTGCACGCCTACCACGAACATCGAAAATTGCCATTGACCTCTTTGTCACTCTAATATGCAAGTGTGACCGAGATGGACATACACATTCGCAATCATTCAATCGTTCGTTGAAAAAACGGCCGTTTATGTCGCATTTCCCATACATTTCCAATGGGAATCAAAATTTATAAGCAAATTTACAAAGACAATAACCAAGAGCTTGTACGAGTAGCACCAGGGTGCGTAGCCAAGATGCCAATCGCTCACGCTCAGTCGCTAACGAAACGCAACTGTCATTGTCACACTAATAAGGAAGAGCGATAGAGAGAGGTAGCTACGATACGTTATTAAGCGTGAGCGATTGGTATCTTGGCTACGCACGCTGTACAGGAAAAAATCCGCAAACTGTATAATTGCCGCGCATTGAGAGTTCCACACGTGTATGGATGTGGTCCCAGCATCCTTTGTGCGGAACCCTCGGTGGGTGAGTCCGACACTAAAGCCTTCAAGCGAATCACCAGTATTTTTACGACAGTTTTTATATATGCCCCAGTTACACTGTTAATTATTACTTTTAAAACCGTATAATTTCGGATTATTTAACGGCAGGTACTTTATTGTACTGCAAGCAGTTTCTCGTAGTTAAAACTTCGGAACCACAAATATGCCCATTAGCTTAGTTTAACTTCCGGTTCTGGGGATCCCTAGAGAAAATTAGGTTTATTATATTTTAAAGGCGTTATGTAATGAATATTACCTACTTATTTATTATCTGATCCATCTGGCAGGGAGAAATCTGCACCGTTTTTTTAATCAAATGCTTAAATTGGTTAAGTAATTGTTTTTTAAATGGTAAATAATATTCGACTAACGAAAATCGACTAAAACATTTATTTTCAAAATGTATACAGTAGTGTAACTTACCTGGCTACCTACCTCTACCTACCTTAAATCTAAAATAGGTCCTTGATGGTAAATTATAACACATTATTTCTTGCTAGGTATAGGTAGTGACAACAATAGTTTTATTTTAGTTAAGTTATATTTTTAGATTAAAATTTTAATTATATCGTTTAGTTTAGTTTACGATATTGTGATTTTCGCTGAACAGGTTATATGATTGTTTGTATTACTCAAAACTATACGAAATCACGTACTTTGGAGAATTATGAGAAGCTAAAACACAATTGAATACACATAATGATTATTTTTAAGAAAAAGACGACTACAAACAGGAAATTGGTAGTTATTTGAGTCACTAGAGAAAAACTCTAAACCACTATGCTTGTCCCTCTGTTCATGAGATCGACCAAAATTCAATAGGATTTTCTCAGGGATTTCTCCGTACAAAATATCGTGCATATAAAACGACATAAAATCATTTTATATAGACGGCGTCATCGTGTAGCAAGCATTTATATTCTTTTCAGTCCTCCGGCCGGTAAGCGCCACGTTACGCAAAACTAAATTGCCGCCTGCCGGCTCCGTTGGGCAGAAAAATAGTATACAAACCTCGGCCGTTAAATGGGAAAGCCTCGGATCACATGTTAGTCGACCTCGGCTTCGCCTCGGACAATTACATGAAATCCGAGACATCTCCCACTTAAACGGCCTTGGTATGTAATCTACTATTTCTGACCTCCGGCCGGCAAGCAGCCACTTGCAGGCCGCTACGTTAAACAAATTCGCCGCTTGCCGATTGCGTCGAGCCTAATTTATTACCTTACTCCTTACTTCACATTGACAGGCCTCGGTACGTAATCTACTATTTTTTAAGCCAGTTGACAGTAGAGAAGCTCTCAATAGAAAATCCCTCTTACCCCAAAAAGGCTGACCTTTTGAAGACGAAAAACACTCGGCAACGTGATATCCGTCACGCCTGAATAATCAAGGACTAATCAATCAGTTAAGGGTGCTTACACTCGCACCAAATTGTAGATTTTTAGATACAATTTTTTTTTCTACTCCAGCATTTCTATCTGTCAATTAGATGACTGACAGCGATATTTAAAAAGTATACATTATAATGTTGTCTATGCTATTTCATAAGAACATCGCTAAACGATGCTCCTATGCATTTTCATACAATATATTTACACCGTTGTTTTTTTTTGTAGTTTGCATACGCATGCCATATTCTGCCACGTTTGGAGATTTTTCCTGAATCGTCTTTATCGTCGATCAAAAACGTCAGTGTGCCTTTGGCCTTAACTAGTCTCCAATATAGTTTTATCGCTTAAAGTTGGGTCATTTCACTCATTGTGTGTTTTTCTCACCAATGAAATACATTTAAGTGTCAATATAGATGTTTATTATGTTTCTTTATTATTGTTTTGTCACTCTTGTTACATTTCTTAGTAGGTACATTTTGTTTATTTGAGAGCTCGTTTTATTGATATTGCATATTATTATACTTTTCCAAGTAGTCTCCAGGGCAACCACTAACTACCAAAACTACTAAAAACCACTACTCTAATATAATAATAACAACCATAAAGCGAACTACATTTCCTTACAACTGGATTTTTTCTTTGCTTCAGGTGTTCATAACATTTGGTGCAATAATTAAAAAAAAATATTGCACCAAATGTTATGAACACCTGAAGCGTTACAAGTAAAATGCAAATCTTGCAACTAATAATCACGAATGTTTACATTTTTATTAGAGCGTCTTCTATTTGTGTAAAAAAAACAATTAAGTACTTATTTTAAGCAAGTGGCTAAAATTACCAATAAATTAATCATCGTAGCGTGTTTTTTGTAAAAAAAAGGTATGTATATATATATATATATATAGTTTGACAAGCCAAGGCTGCAGTAGATTTTTTTTAATTTATATGCTTCCCTATTTTCTACGCACAAAATCTACTGCAGCCTTGGCTTGTCAGACTATACTTACCATCGTTGAGGCATTTTGTTGCAGTGGCAACATTGGACGCGTTTTTTTCGGTCTTGAATTACAAATTCCAGATTAGTGTGAGTCATCCTTTAGGCTGGATTTGACCAAACTTTTTAACCAAGAGTAACGCTTACTCTTGGATACAAATGTCAACATTCCATAGTAATTTGACGTTACTATCTGAGAGTAAGCGTTATTCTCGGAATAAAAATTTGGTAAAACGCAGCCAACTGAAAAATTGTTATTTAATAATAGTTACCTCCGTGTACAACATCTTTCGCAAATCTGTTATCAACTTTTAGTGGCAAAAACTATACGCGTCGACTTGAACTTGAACCTCCTCCGACTTTTTCGTCGGTTGAAGATTATACAAAAAGAACTTATCTTACCGAAGGTTTAAAAAATATATGTTCCAAATTTGAAGGTTCTATCTTTATCAGTTTAGGCTAGGCGTTGTCAGTCTGCAAATTAACTTGAAAACTATGCTAGAATAATAGTTTATGTGATTGTATATAATGTAAGGCAATAAAACTCGAGTGTGGGGTTTCGCACGAATGTTTTAATGCCTAATTATTATTTACAATCACATACACCGCTTTATATACACAGATATCATGAGCTTTTCTGAACTTTTCTAAAATTCAAGTTATGACATTCATATTTTTTAAATTCTGAGAATAAAATAGAGTTGGCCCCAATTTTCATATCGTTCGATATCAAAATTTCGTACGAATAGCGTGCGTCATTGTATGCAATTGACAATTCGTTTCAAATTAAACGCCATCTCTACTGATATTAGAATAGAGTTAAAATCAATTTTTCTTATGTCAGACACAGACCAGTGTTCGAAATTTGAAACAAAATAATATTATAGAAATCGACAATATTATTTAGCTATAAAAACATTTTCACAAATAAGAAATTTGCTGTAACATAAAAGTTTATTATTATGGGGGCCTTTATATGCGGTTTTTGAACGCATTATTGAGGGCTAATGATATGTGGGTATATATAGTTAGTCTGATAAGCCAAGGCTCCAGTAGATTTTTTTAAAATAATGTGCGGCGCTTTTTTTTGGTATAAAAAAAATTGGAAGGCATATAAAAAAAAAAAACTACTGCAGCCCTGGCTTACCAGACTATAAAAGCTTTTTATATTTACGCAGTTTGCATTTTTGCGTCACTACGTAAACAGCTCCTGAAAATTGACGCTTAATCGACAAAAACGTTTACAAAACTACGATACGGACCCACATCAAGTAAAGGTCAGAACACTTGGCCTTCGATTTAGTTGTCACTTCTACGTGCATCAACATTACAGTAATGGTCTTCTAGGATAATGTAGGTTGTGTGAAAATACAGGGTGGCCCAGAAATTCGTTGACAAAGGTTTATATCATTATTTTTATTGACCAAGTGAGCAAAGCGAGCTACAGGTCGGATTTATCAAACAATTCTTGTGAAATGATGTAAACAAGTTTGTTGAGCACATACAATTTTTTTGTCCATTTTTTTATTGGAAATTTTCAAAATGGCGGGTATTTGTATAAAGTTTCTAAGCGCCATAGACTCCAAAGGCGCTTACGACCTTTGTGCCAATACCAGTACCATCTCGCGAGGTCTACAGCTCACAGAACCACTAGTAGAATTACAATTTAATACCCCAATAATCAATATTCTTTTACTAAATAAATCGTATATTCTTCATAATATCCGCGTTTGGCTTTAAACACGTACGGAAATCCTTAAACAAACACAGATTTATTTTTCTCTAATTACAGCGAGAATAGCTTTCAAAATGACTCGAATTTGTCAATAATAGAGTTGGAATTGGAAGATTTTTAAGATAGATTACAAACTATACTATGCTATAAGAAGATATAGGTAAAGTGAATTTTGTCGAGTAGGCAGAATATATCGAGCATATAAATGTATAAAAATAGACGAAAAGGAGAGGAGTCCAGCTGAAATATCAACGGTGGATGCAGATAATTATATCCAATGTTTACAGCTTTATGAATATCTTATCATTTTATTATGTTATGTAAACTTATTTTTGGGCCACCCTGCATAAATTTTATGCGTAAGAATATAAGTAACAATATAAATTGTATATAGTTTCTTAGTAGTGTAGGTACCTATACTCTGTTTAGAAAAAATAGGGGGAAATTGGTGACGCGAAATTATATTTCTTTTGTATTATTTTGTCCAGGTATTTAGATTTTGGCCTGTTATAAATTGTTCAACTTTGATGCCAAATATCTCAGCGACAATGAATTTCGAAGTAATTCATCATTCAGCCGAAAGACGTCCACTGCTGGACATAGGCCTCCCCCAAAGATTTCCACAATGACCGATGATGATGATGAATGATGAATGATAGGCGTTTGTGGACTACGAGAAAGCCTTTGATTCGATCGAAACCTGGGCGGTACTACAATCTCTCCAACGGTGCCAAGTAGAATACCGCTATATCGAAGTGTTGAAGTGTTTGTACGAGAGCGCCACTATGTCAGTCCGACTCCAAGACTAGAACTCGAAGCCTATTCCGCTGCAGCGGGGAGTCAGGCAGGGAGATGTCATCTCTCCTAAGCTGTTTACCGCTGCACTGGAGGACGTTTTCAAGACTCTGGACTGGAGAAGGCTAAGCATCAATGTAAACGGCGAGTACCTCACTCACCTTCGATTTGCTGACGATATAGTAGTCTTGGCTGAGACCATGGAGGGTTTAAGTAGAGTAGAGCCTCCGGGCGAGTTGGTCTTAAGATGTACATGGATAAGACGAAAATCATGTCAAATGTCCATGTAGCACCAACTCCAGTGACAATCGGAGACTTTACATTCGAAGTTGTAGTCGATTATATATACCTAGGACAAACTGTCCAGTTAGGTAGGTCCAACTTCGAGAAAGAGGTTAATCGTCGAATCCGACTCGGTTGGGCAGCGTTCGGGAAGCTGCGACACATCTTTTCGTCCAATATTCCGCAGTGCCTGAAGACGAAAGTCTTCGATCAGTGTGTGTTGCCAGTGATGACATACGGTACTGAAGCGTGGTCGCTTACAATGGGCCTCATAAGAAGGCTCAAAGTCACCCAAAGGGCAATGGAGAGAGCTATGCTAGGAGTCTCTCTGCGAGATCGTATCAGAAATGAGACCATCCGCAGCAGAACCAAAGTAACCGATATAGCTCTCCGAATCGCTAAACTTAAGTGGCAGTGGGCGGGGCACATTGCACGTAGAACCGATGGCCGTTGGGGCGGAAAGGTTCTCGAGTGGCGACCGCGTACCGGAAGGCGCAGCGTGGGTAGGCCCCCCCCAAGGTGGACTGATGACCTGGTGAGGGTCGCAGGAGTCCGCTGGATGCGGGTGGCGCAGGACCGAAGTAATTATGGGATAGGGGAACCTGTTCTACCTCGGTCAGTTTTTTCTTTTATGATTTTTATAAAATTAATGAATAACCGCAAAACTGTTATTTATCCGAATACCATAAGATAGATTAATAAACTATCGAATATAATACGAAATAAAAGGATTGGTATGTATATTTTGATAGGCTACGTCGACGAAAAAAAAAGGGAAAAGTGTCCAAGGAACAACACCCCTGATGTTCCTTGGACATATCCCGTTGTACCTCGGACACGATATTTTTTTATTAACAATATTATATTTATAAAATTATCAGATATTATTTATAAAATTATATCTATTTTTAGCATATTTATGCCATTTAATAAAGTTTTCTAGTACAAATTATCTTAGAAAAATTAATCGGCAATTGTCATATTTTATTTTTGCCTAAAACAATTTTCGAAGTTTTTTTAAGATTGATTACTTGATAACTTAAAACGCAGGTAACCAAGAATTAGATATACAGTAAATATAAAACATTCAGTTAAAAAAAAATATGCAGTAGCAGTTAGGTAGGGGCCAAGGTACAACATATTCTTGGTGTCCGAGGTACAACAAAATAACTTTTTGGACAAGTAAGCTTCGTATTAGCACTTCCAATTAAAATTAGGCTGAACCTATCCTACCATCGAGTAGCTAATTATCTTGACATTAACCTATTATATAAAAGTTTTTTGTCTGGTAGCAAAACATGAAATGATCAGCCTTGATGTAATGTTCTAAATTCCAACTTTTCATGACACGAATCATATTTAATTATTTATCTCGAGATACTATCGGCCGTCAAGTTTCGTTGATAGTTGATTTTATTAGTTATCAAATAACGTTACAAAGAAAGTAAATAAAATATTTTAATTACCCTGGCAAGGTAGAAATATTGCCAACTGTCCGAAGTAAAACTATGTCCAAGGTTCAACAGTTTCCCCTACTATTTTGCCAAAAGGTGTTTCTGTTAATATGGTATTTTTCGAAAGCCACCATAGCACCAAAGGATTCAGACCGAAGGTAATTGGCGTATCCCCTTAAATAGAATTAGAATACGGTGCGGTGGCGCCACTAGTAATGGACAAGGGTGCAGAAATTTACATATTATTTATACTTACTATGAGGAAATAAGGTTCATTAATTTATTTTGTATCCATTCATATGTCCAATTGACAACCATATGATATTTGATTTAAGTGTCCATTATTGGTGCCTGTCCGCTTAAAGTGTTTATAATTGGTGCCGTCACCCTACGTTACTGATTACATCCCTAAACGCCACACCACTATTAAGACTATTAGGTACTAAACTAAACATTACGAGTATAAGATGGGCAAGCCGTGAAACTATTGCCTCGGTGCATGAATCTAATGCGTAATAAACAAGTATAATAACTTATCTCCAGCTTAACTATTTAATAAAACATATTATATAGCCTTTAGCGACCTCTAGATCTAGAAATGTTTACTTAAAACTTTCTTAATTTTCTCTCAGCTTAATTTTGGGTGATTAAAGTATTCTAAGGTCCAACAATTAAGTATTAATAACTAGGTGGCTGCAGGCGGTGGTGTACTGCCTCCCATACAGGGCGTAACAAAAATGTTGCTCTTATGCTACCTATACTTGCCTTCAGAACTGCATGGTCAGTTTATCAAACTTTTGAATGCGTGTGTCCAAAAATATGAAATGAAGAAAAAACTGCACATTTCAAACATGCGTTTGACTTTTGACTTTTAAACGTTTTAATACTTATAATGTAATAAAACGCTAAGGACCCTTTATTAAAATTTACTTCCGGTCTCACCGCAACCGGATACGGGACCGGACGCAAAATTGACGGCGGCAGGAATGCAAACCACAAGGTACCTTTTATATTAAATGGGTTTGTCTCTCACCCACAGACTATAGATTGAACTAGACGTAACAAAGTGTGGACTGTGGACTTTATTTTATATGCCAACATAATCCATAAGAAATTAGATTAGATTAGATTAGATTTATTTATTTCACGAAAAACATTACATTATAAATTTGCATTCCATGTCAAAATTATAGGAATATTTATCATGATCGTCACAATGAAAATAAGAATAGGAATAATAGTAACAAATCATTATATAATTCAGTCTCCCAATTTAAACCAATTGAAACAAATTAAACTAATTGAAATTATATCAATTTTAATGAATAACAATTGAAACAGAAGACTATACAATAAACAATATACAATAAATAAACAATAAACTATATTATAATCCATAAGGTCAATATGGCAAATTCCGTCATAGGGAGTATTCCGTCTACTGCACGCCTGCGTTGTATTTAAGCACAGTACGCAGCTGCCGACTCAGTCGATGAACTCAGGATAGCCTGCTGCTTATCGGCGGAGTTGGCAAAAGACGAAATAGCCCCATTGCAGACCTCCACAGTGGATAATAATATGTCCGCAGAGCATCCGCCAGACAATTTTCCCATACATTTATCGGCAGATCCGACACATATGCTCGAACGTATATGGTCAGCTTAATGACTGAATTAGCCACATTTACTTACTTTAATTTAATTTTGCATTAAAAAGATTGAAAATTTTAAACTTAGACGTATAAATAAGTGCATTATTTAATTTTTTTTAATACTACGACGGTGACAAGCAAGCATACGGCCCGCCTGATGGTAAGCGGTCACCGTAGCCTATGGACGCCTGCAACTCCAGGGGTGTTACATGCGCGTTACCGACCCTTTAAAAAAAGGAGGATTCGCTGTGTTGACAGCTAAAGGGGCAAGTTTTGCTCCGTGGGTCCCCAGCTGTCAACACAGTAAATCCTCTTGGAGCTCTGGCGACCTCAATCACCAACAGAAACACAAAACTATTGTTTATTTGCATACTTATTTTATAGATAGTCATATCCCCATAAGGTTGTCTGGAAGAGATCGCTCTTTAGCGATAAGACCGCCTGTTGTTTGCCTCTTTTTCATGTGTAATCTATACCAGTTTGTGTTATTTTTGTTGTTTTGAGGTGCAATAAAGAGTTATTGTATTGTTGTATTGTATTGTATTTTATCCCCTTGAGTTTAAAATATATCCAAAACCCTCCTAAAAATAGAAAACCCTACTTTATTTCCGCACCAAGCAAAAAAAGTAACTGTCAAACTTACTTGGGTAAAGCCCTCGTTAGTTTTAGTTTGCAAAAGTTATACATCCTGTTTTTATTGATTCCCGGTAACTTTAATGGGCGGTTCTTCAGGTTAAATCGAGTTAATTTCTCTAAGAAACTAGTGTCTGAACATTTATAGGTTTTGAGATATACAATTAATACATTTACATATTAGTTGTGCTGTGCCAATGTAAAAGTTTTTGAATTTGAAAAAAAGCTATATAACAAGCAGCTTCTATTAACGTATCAAGCAACGTATTGAATTTAATGGAAATATAAAAGCACGGGGTAGAGGTACTACTAGATCTATAAACGGTACCTACAACAAAATTAATGTTGCTATCAAATTTGGGCGTAGGCGATAGTTTTATGACAGTTGACACCTTTGCGTTTTTAGTCACGTTTACAATGTTTGAAAAGCATTCTTGTCATATGAGTTCTGTGGATGTTAGGCGGATGTCACACTGGATGCGATTGACTCCACACTCCGGTGTGTGAGGGGGATAGCGCTATACATACGCATAGCGCTATGCGTATGTACAGCGCTATCCCCCTTGCACACCGGAGTACGGAGAGAATCGCATCCAGGGTGGTGTCCCGCTTGGTGTCACTGTGACAGGGTAAGAAATGGTAGGATATGTCAAATTCCTTTACCGTGCAAGCATTTACTGCGTCTTGTTCAATGTACCGTCTGTGGTACTCACCTAGATTTTTTTGTAAAAGGTTTTAAAGTTGAATGACCGGTATATTATAAAGTGACAGTTTAACTAAGAATTCTGTGATCGTTTTATTTTACATAAATTCAGCACTTCGTCAGAAGAATTAATTTACTGGTTTCGTATATATTTTAAATATAAATGTAACGTTAGATACGAAAAGAATAAGTGTCAGAAACCGATTCATTCCCATTCATAAATGGCCGAAAAAATGTGATAAAAGTGCATTTATTATTATAAGTTAAAAGAGATGTCATATAGGTACTACAGAAAAAGTGACCAAGGCCCACAGTCAAGCCAAGGTCACTTTTTTCTGTAGTATATGACATTTTTTACTGGTGACCGAAGAGCTGGTGGCTTCCTCGCACAACGTATCAGCATTGCGATACAACGAGGAAATGCCGCCAGCATCCTAGGTACAATGCTTTAGATTTAAGGTAGGTACTAGGTAGAGGTAGGTAGTTAGGTAAGTTACACTTACTGTATATATTTCGAAAATAAATGTTTATTATATCTTTTAATTTATTTATAGTAGTGTGACTACTTAAAACATGATTCAAAACATTTATTATAAATAATGAATCATTTAAATTCATGCTTTAGAATTGTGCTTTTATTATAATGATTGCATGATCAAATTAATTAAAAAAAGCGGACCTACTGCTAGAAAGTATCAGTGTATCAGAGGATTAATTTTGATAAGACTTTTTTTTACTTCATCACTTACAAGAGACACGATTCGTGATTTCCCGTTATCAAACATTACATAGTTCAACAGGCTTCCTATTCGTATTGCCCATCCGTTCAATGCTTCACCACTCTATTACCCGAGTGAATGGTGTTTCCCGAGAGGAAATGTGAGGTTAGTGCAGCGTTCCAACGAGTCCGTGGAGACCGATTTTCGCTTGGTTTACCCAGTTTGAATACATCACGTGTTTAGCTATTTCATGAGATGATCTTGACATCACAACATTATGTCGTGTTTTGTTGAAAAAAATAGGTGTGTTGAAATATTTCATAGAGGTGATAAAAATATTTGATGGGAAAAATATACAATAAATAGGTATCGCGGCGTGGGGATAATTAAATTAAAAAGTAACAATTACGGATCTGCATAAGCGACTAAACACTTTGGATAGGTGCTTTTCTGTTTCAACACAAACTAAATCCTTCTTCTTCTTCTTTTATAATATGGCCTCTGTCCGAGAATTGGACAATTTTGCCAGTGTCCCGTATTAATATATATCAGTGTATCTTATATAAATAGTATATTGCCTCTTGGGCGACGTTGTTCGGTAATTGGCCTTGCTATTTATTCCGTTTACAGCTTATACGTAATAAATATTTCAGGAGGCCAAAATCCCAGGGCAACCGAGTAATAACTCAATAACGCGATTACACGCATTTCAGGATTAATTCTTCATTAGCTGCACACTTCTTCGTAAGTTTACTGCACAATAAGCTATAAATATTACACATTAAACAACATTTAGCACACAAAAACAAAGAACTATTCAAGAAACGCAACCGCCATTTTGAATATCAAACGGAAGACCCCAACAAACTAAATCAATAACAAATGTCATTGTTGAAATACGTCTCTATCTTTGGCGTAGGTATTTATTTACGTAGGTTACACTTTGTATATTTTTATTATATTACGTGTTTTATATAATGAGGTCATTGTGACTTCACTACCGAAATTAGGTGTCCGTGCATTTTGTTTGTTAAGGACATGATAGATGATTTACATCAAAAGAATGTACCTAAAAATATTTCATGGATGGCATAAAATATTTCACGGGAATACGAGTAGGTACCGCAGTATCGGGTAAATTAAGTTAAATAGTAACAATCAGCGATCTGAATAAGCGAATAAACACTTTGGACAGGTCCTGTTTCAACAGAACCAAATCAATAACTAATGTATTTTAGGTATTCTCTCTATCTTAGGTATTTGCATATTATATTGCCCACGTAGCAGAACGTAGCACGCGTAGTTTGTAAACTGCCGTAGCATAATATAAAGCGTAGCACCTAGCCTCGCAAAACACACTATACCTGTTAATAGGAGTTGCTTAAGGTGATGCAGGCTCTCAGAAAGGTATTTTATTAGAGTTCGGAAATATCAACTTTGTTCTCCAGACTGCAAAAAAATCTCAAACTTATTTTTATGTGTCCAGTATTTTTCTGCAGTTGTACTTATACAACTTAAGACTCGATTTAATTATGCATTGAGTGCCGGGAAAACTCTAGGATCATCTACGGGCGTAGCACAAGCAGTTTTAATCAATTCTAAACACGGTTCAAACGTTTTATTTATTCACTTTACTTTCGTATTTTTCTTTATAATCTGTTTATATTTTTTTCTAACAATTTAGTTTTACTTTTTACCAATAAAAACACTATTTTTGAATAATAATACTTTGACTAGTGATCAAACATAGAGCAAAGCGGATAAATTAAGGATGCTGAAGCGTAAACTTAATTTACATTTAACAGAGTAGAAACACGTTCGTAGTAACTAAACGTTCTCTTAGGCTGGCATAAGTAAGTAGCTACACAGAAACAACTACTCAATACGGTAATACGCCATACCTACGGTGATTAGTGGTTGGTTGTATACGTTCGGACAATCCGATAGCTGGTATGTCCACTGGGTATCCGCCGGACTAATTCTCCATACATTGGCGAATCCGGTGAATGTACCCGAACGGCTATTATGATTTATGAATATGTACCGATATGTTATCCCTAAATATTTTATATTCCATGCAAACACACTGTTAAAATACTCCTCCTTTTTGACGCCAATACATTCATTCAGGTTATTTTACTCGATTATTTATTTAAAGTATCACCTTCCTACTTTATTCAACAGTAATTGGAAAAATTATTTATTAAGGTGTGAATCGTATTAAGAATAAAACTTTTAGCCTAAAAAGCATTTTTACAACGAATAAAACAAAGCACATTATTGAAATTAGCTGTAAAATAATCAAGGCATTGGAAGGGTAAAGAAATGCCTTATAAATACTGTGTTATTATTTTTAATTTGCATAGCGGATTTTATACCAATTTTATACACCAATTGAAAGTGCAAACTAAAATGATGGATATGTATATTATGACTGATTTTTTAATACCTCAATGGTGTTAAACGAGCGCATGGCTTGACTTATGGTAAGCGATTCACTGTGTTGTGAGTTTAAGCGATAATTGAAGGTCCTTTGTAGCAGTTTATCCTCTACGTCTCAACACAAGTTTTTATGATTTGGAATTATCGTGGGTCGTGCGATATGTTATGTTGTTTTTAGCTTATAAATTTGTTATTTCTCTAAGATGGCTGAAGTAATTGCAAAAATACATAGGTAAGCGAATTAGATCATAGGTATTTTATTAGTTATAAAAAGCTTGCTAAAAATCTCCATCGATAGTCTGAACTTAGAATATACATATAAAAAAAATATTTATTATAACATATATTTAATAATAATTAAAAGTATACAGTGTAATTGATAAATCTAATCTAAACCTTAAAAATAGAAAAACAATACCTACAAACTTAAAGCCGGACCGCTCGGCAGTGTGCCCATCACGCAAGCGGCATTCCCGCGCTGAATCGCAATAGAGATTCTTTGCGCGAGAAAGCCGCCGGCGCGAGGGTCACCTGTTGCCTCTCTTAATCTTTTGCTCACTTCTTTGTGGAGCTCCAGCGCAGCCCTACCCCAAGGGCCTAGCTTCTCGACCCGAAATGGAAAGAACTGGTATTATAATTGTTTAAAATACGAATTCAAAAATACAACCGAAAGCAATACGACCCAGAGTTCCTGGGTTCAAATTCCGGGTGTATATTTTTTTTACAATAGGAGATTTTAGATGGAGGCAAGATTTTACTTAACTAGGAGGGTGATTTTTGTCATTCGAGCACTAAAAACCAAAAATCTAAAAATTTTCTAACACAAAATGTTGGCGACACCATATTCGTATTTTTAATTTCTATTGCTCCTATTTAAAAAGTGATTCATGGTTTTTAACAGAATTTTGAAATGTCAAGTCGAGTTCACATTCATTGCTTGCTTGATAACTCACATTAGATCACCATTTGGACCACAACACCTACGCCGCCCACGCGGGGCGGACTCCACTTGGACCAACCCCCACCAGCGCGTATATAAACGTCCAACCCTCCACTGCTGGGCCACTTTAGTCGAACGCGCGACAGACGCGCCGTGCCCGTGGTGTGTGTGTGCGACGAACTCAGGTAAGTGCGTTTCAGGAAGTTTTGAAGTTGTGCCAGAGTCGTTTGGTGACTTTGATGTGTTTATCTAGATTCGGAAATGTTTATAGATGCAAAAATCTTTTTATTTTATTCATTAGGTATTATAAAATTACTATTGAGCACTGATGGAACAAATGAAAATTAGGACGGACGCAATCGTTGCAGTTCAGGGAATGGCATCTTTAAATATATTTATATGCTTAAGTATAATTTTACATTACATTACATTTTTAAACAAATATTTTTAAATATATGCGTAAAAATCAGCCGCAGACATATTTTTTTTAATATGTAGAGATAGATGGGACGTATAAAGTTTTGGGTTCAAAAAGTTTTATTCGATATAAAACTTCAAAAAGAAACACCGCATAGTTAAATCTAATATCGTCACATTACAAGTTATTTATTTCAAGTGATATAAAACATTAAATGATAGTGTCTGATGGTTATATTTATATCAGTGACCGTCAGGGGTGGTTACTGACCTGTGCGACGTTCCACGCACCGCAGGCCTATTGCTTTCCAATAAAACTCACAAATGTGGTGAAAACTATTAACTTAATAATTTACCTATATCAGCGTCTTAACGGCTCTTTACTTATGGTTACGACTTAGTCACAAGGATATTAAAAGCACTTTATTTGTGGAAAAAATAAGAAAAGCAGAAAAATAGCAATAACTAATTAAGTGAATAATTTAGTTTTTTTCCTTCTCACTGCGCAAAAAAATATTGCGTATTTATTAGGGTTTATTAATTATTACACATATTAATTAAAAAAAATATGAAAATGTTTTTTATTTTATTTAATTACTTTTTTACGATAATTGGGTTAATAATTTAACAATCGTGCAATCCTCGATTTAAGGGGAGATACAACAGGTTGATTTGGTATTTCATATTCTAGTTTTCCTGAGCAAGGTTCATATTAGAATTTAACTTCTGTGATTGCAACATTACCTAAGAAAAATAAAAAGTTTGCTTATAAGAAAATCAAAATGAAACCATTTCTCGACCTTACCTAGGTTGCTCTTATTTAATGGCTGAAAATCAACAGACCTACATGCCAAAAATCTATTTACTCCGTCTGTTAGATTATTATACAATATTGTATACTTATTTTTTCTTTTGTCTGTTAAATAAAAAATACGAAAAACAGCGCATTTAAGTTTCACGTGCCGTCACAACTTGGAACTGTGATGCTCCTTATCTTCGTAAATTTTTGCTAACTTGAAAAAGGAAAAAATACTTATCTAAATAATCTAACTGATGGAATAAAATATTTGATAGTTTTTAACCTAGTCATCATCCGTAATGCTAAAAAAACATTTGGTTTCGAATAGATTTGACATTTGACAGACGAACGTTGAAAACTGAAAACTCAAAGGGATCCTGTGGAAAACTGTCATCTTAAGCCGATTCGGTCCGTCAACGTTACTTAAATTGTTCTTAAACGCGGAAAATACTTCATAGAATGCACGTTGACCTTTTAAAACATATATATTGAATGAGATGTCATATACTACAGAAGAAGTGACCAAGCCACCAAGCGATTTCCTGCTTTCGCGGCAGACGTCCTAACCACTGGGCTACCACCCGATCTTGGCAACCAGAGTCCGAAGTATATGCAATCCTTTCTTATTTTTAAACGTTTAAGGTATGTTCCGCCAATCCTTACAGCTCAAGCAAAAAATGATTTTTTAAATGGTCTCCTTTATAATTTCATTAGAATTAAGCCAAAATAAAATAAAGCTTTGGGTTTTAAGCACGTTAGAAAAAAATTGGTCGTAGTTAATTGGTTTGTATTTCAACAGGTATTGAATCCTTTCATTTAAGTTCCATTAAATTTAGGTCTACAGTATTTAGGGATTTGATTATTGATGAGTATATAATACGTATCAGCCTAAATTGGTATTTTTTTTGGGAAATTGGAAAATTCTATCTAATTTTATGACTAAAATTATAAAAAGATACCACATTATCTACAAAGTATTACATGATTTTTTTAAAAGCGTAGGAGGATGGTATTTGGGCGTACATTATTTATTTCTAAAATAGTACCTACCTACTCTCAATGTGCGGCAAATACTTTTTGTATGATTTTTTTAAAACTTTACGTATTTCTACATAATATATATTTTAAATAACTCGGATATATACCTATATATATATAAATGGGATAATTTTTTTTCAGAAAAAGGTCTCTTCTGTGGACAATTAATTTAAAGGTTAATAAAAAGTACTTCGAGTATGTGTTAAGTTTTTTTTAATGCAAAAACATGTGATATACCTGCAATCTAAACTTTACGATGTCTACAGGAAAGATGCGAATTATATAATCACAAAAAAATACACTCGTAATACTTTGTTGTATAATAATTTAATCAATATACCTACCTTATATTGAAATAACAGACCAAGTAGGTGCAATATATACGATAAAAAGTGTATAGAAATAAAACTTACATATTCAAGCCCAATTAAAGAAGAAATACCCCGTCCAAAAGGTTCGCCTGCAGCATAGTCCCCATAGCATTGATTACTGTTACCTCTGAAGTATATTTAGTATTAATTAATTATGTATTTAATCACACCGACTGGTTTAAATAGAGCAGGAGCACATATTTTGGTAGCAAAATAGATATTTTAGTAACACAACAAAGCTATAATTGAAAAGGAAGACTCCTACCCCGCGGCATCGGGTCCTTGTCGGGAAATGAAAGGAATTAGGAAAATTAACGTGAAAATTATATTATAATTATTGCATATATATATATATGTTCTGAAGCTATGTCAATGTAATTAATTCCTAGTATTTCAATAATTTGGTCATTAGGTCACCGAGTGATTCGAAAATTCAAATATGTAAAAGTGACTGGTTCGGTAAGGAATGCACCAGTTGATACTGTAAGTGTCGTGTGTCGTGATCGTGATCGAGTTCTAAGTGAGAAAGTAAACGGTAGTAGCAGTAGTGACACTGCGCAAAATAAACGAACCCGTAAGAGGGTAGATCGCTACGGCATGTGGGTAGACAAATAAAAACGCGCAGAAAATCAGTTAAACCGTGAACATGGCGCTTGTGACAGTGCCAAAATATTGGGATCTCACAAAATATAAATATTAATATACGAAGAGAATCTCACACAGATTGAATTAGTCTCAAACTAAGCAAAGCTTGTACTATGGACACTAGACGACGATATACATACTTATATAGATTAATACATACATGTATACATAGAAAACTTTCATAACACAGTAACAAATATTCGTGATAAACACAAATAAATGCCCTTATTAGGATTCGAACCCGGGACCTCTAGCATCCTAGGCAGGGTACCAACTAGGTAAGAGAGGCCGTTACAAATATACATGCTAAATGTCTCGTTTAAATAGTAATTAGGTATTATGTAAATTACCACTTTAGCTTAAAATCGTAAGCGGTGTATGTATTGGTATATAATACTTGATATTTTCCCGGCTTCGTCTCGAGATTTCTAATACCATGTAGTGTAGCTCTGCTACGCGCTTATTCACTCGCACTTTAGTTACAAAAACAAAACTCCTGGTACCTATTAATATCCGGATACAACGAACCTGATTATTTTTTTGTCTCTCTTAAACAGCAAACTATAATAACATGATGCTTTGCAACTACAATAAATTAAACTACAAATCGTCCCGTCCCGTCCCATCCCGTCCCGTTCTAGTGTGAGTCATCCTTTAAAACAAAATGTCTCGTTGATCAATAATTAAATAACTGCTCCAACACCAGCAATAAAGTTAGAGATTTCTATAATTTCCTTTCATTTACCTCATGTGCCTCAAAAGGAAAACACGGAGCCCTCTTTGGATCTCTTGTTGTCCGTCCGTCTGTCTGTCTGTCAAGAACCCTCTATCTCGGAAACGCGTAGAGGTAGCAAGTTGAAATTAATACCACATACACAAGTCTGCGGTCCCTTGAAGGTGTGAAAAAACCAAACTTATAAGTTAAAGAAATCAAAAGATGCGGCCGTTTATGTCGCATTGCCCATACATTTGCAATGGGAATCAAAATGTATAGGGTCCCGTTGACCTAGAATCACGAAATTTGGCAAAAGCAAGAGTTTGTAGCACAAGTATAGGAAAAAATCCGAAAACCGTATAATTGCCGCACACTGAGAATTCCGCGCCACCAGTATTTTTTGCCCATGTGGCAAAATACCTTGACACTGACAAAATTGTCCCACTGGACAGAGCCATTTTAAAATACTGAACTGAAATCAAAAATGCATGGAAGATCCGGCGGATCTAAATCTAGACAGGATAATTTAGGATCCGGCTTAGGTACTAACGAAACGTAGGTACGCGACGTCAACTTAACTTAGAACTAATTATATGGTTGTTTGTAATGGCCTAGGGCTTGTTGTAAATATTTCATTTTAGGTTAGGGTACTTCCTCGTAGTTAGAAACAGTACCGAGCTACTGAAACTTTTAATTTTGCGATACTAAATACTTACCTAGGTGTACTAAATTAAGTTTCATTTAAATATTTAAAGTAATTTCTGTAATACAGGCTAGCGCTTTTTAAAATGGCTCTATATATATTAATAAAAAGAAAAAATATAATATAAAAGCTGAAGCTTCATTTGCTATATCTGCCAGAAGCTGAAATTATACTATTTATTACATATGTATATTTATTTTATTTTATATGTATTTATGTTACGTTCATTTTAGGCGTAGATGTGAGTTTGTATCTTTTCTCAAACATGCAATGAAATATTGATGTTATGTTCCTTATAACAGGCCGTGAAGGATGGCGTTTCAGGTGCGGCTAGGGCAAGAGATTCTTAATGGAATTTCATACAAATGTTAAAGGTCTAGAGGCCGGAAAAGTCCTCTTTTTTAATTTCCATTCCACATTTTGTGGCACAGGCATCATGACATTCTGCCAATACCAATGCGTATAAAAAATGTATTTCCTATTAAAACTGAGTTATATATATATAAGAAGCTAAATATGAATACACACACGTTAGTTTTAGTTTTTGTCTTGTGCTTACTTATAATTTCTCTAAAAATAAATCTTTGATTTTTTGTTGTTTATTTCATTGCATGTTTGAAAAAAGCACTAGGTATACAAGCTTCGGCGTGAATAAGGACCTCATATTTCTATCCGGCCTCGCTCTCATAACATAATATTGTCATTCGATGATTGACCTTTTCCAGTTTCAATAATAAGGAATATTAATACCTATAATGTCTTCATAGTAATATCTATTAGGAAAAGTCAAATACACTTGACATGTTGCTGAAATGAAGGAAGATATAAAAGTAAATGCAATTTTGTTGGGCTAAATTGGCCTTTGCCATATAAATATCGCCGTATACATTCTAATATAATCAATCTGAGTCTTTGACATGATTTGGATACAACAAATAAAACAAGTGCTAAAAGATGCTAATTCAATAACCATTTCGGTAAACATGTACCTACATAAACTTCGCGATAAAAAAATATTTTGGACTTATTGTTTACGAATTTAAAAAAAAAGCTGGTATAAACCAGATGATGACGTCACTTTACTTGTATAACCGAGGAAATCCTTAGTCCTGGTGATAGTAAAATTATTAAAAAGTTAGTTGTATCGGTTTGTCATTTTTGACGTTGGTTTGTTGTTATTTAACATAACTGTAAGGAACTGGTGGATTTTTCGAAAACTGACAACAATTTTGAAAAAGTTTTTCATTTATTATATTTAAATATCTTTTAAGTTATGTATTAAACGTGTGATAATGTTGTTGTAATTATAAAAACTCATGGCAAAAAGTTGAGCTGGATCGACCGAATATATATACCGGCCTCTTATTGTTTTTTTTACGTTACTTGTACCAATTATTCTTTTGTTCAATAAATGTTTTATGAATTTAGTAACTTTAGTTGACAAAATACTGTTTAGATGACTATTGATTAGCCAGCCATACACGTTGGGGCATATCCGCTGGATCTGCCAATCAATGATTGGTAAATTTGTCCGGCGGACGTAGGTACCCGCTATGCAGATCCGACGGATTGCCCGCACTTATATGGCCGGCTATTTAAACTACTCTCTCTAATTTATAGAAGTAGTTAGAAAAAATAGAAGTAGTTTAAATTAGGCCTCACTCGACCGTTTATTTGTTTCCTTAGGACGAAATGTAACCAATGTAATCTGTTTAGTTTAAATGTCTCCCCCGTTGTATTTCTCAGAGAAGGTTAATTTAGAACGATAATTAAACGTAACTATTTCTTCATAGTAGTATTGAATTATATGAAATATTATTTGTACCAATAATGTTTAGAGCCTATATTTAACACATTCGTTATTTAGGCACGTGTAAAACGTGTCTGTGACATACAAACTAGGTTCGTCTTATTTTCACCGTTACAATGTATGAATATAAATATATTTCCGTTTAAAGGACGACTCACACTAGGACGGGCCGGGACGTCACCGGACCGGGCCGATCTGTCAGTTTCTATACAAAATGTCACGTGACCTCCGAGGGCTCCGAGCTCGGACGTGATTCTTTCTATAGGAATTGACAGATATTCCCGTCCCGCCCTGTCCATTCCTTTAAAATGTGATTCATCCTTAATAATGATTTAACAGCTGAAAGAACTCCTAACTTCGTCCGTATTCGGATACAAAAGCTGCGAACACTTCAAAGGGCTTTTAACGCTTAATTTCACAGCAGTTTAGCAAAATTGAAAAACATAAGAAAAGTTTCATTGAAAATGTTGAAATTGTTGAATTATCCTTTAATGAAATGGTGTCGCTTTCGTGACAGGAAAAACTTGATGAAATAAAATAGAATGAAGGGAATAGAAAATAGTCGGGACGGAAATCCGGAGGATGGTGAATTTATTTTCATATTGGATCCTATTAGAAACGGCGATAAATAGGCGTAATATTGTCGAAAATAAGCTGAGAAAATTTATTGCTGAAAATTGGCAATTATTATAAATTGACGTTAAGCCTTTTTGTTATAGGCCTTCTTCCATTTAATCTAATACGTGTATAGATTAATCATAGTTTATTTAAGTAAGGGCCTTAGAAGTAAACCGCAAATTTACAAGTCGTATTCTAGTTATGACTGAAATTACTGTCTTTTCCATCACGGAACAATGGTGTTCCGGACCTTTGGGAGGCGTACACGGAACCGATTCCAAAACGTAGAGTATCTGCCCGAGTATTGTGAGTTAATGGAATCTTAAATATACTGGACTATTAGTTAAAAGTGGTGGGCTAAATACTGGAATATGAAGAATGCATGTAATCGGACGCCTACCTAATAAAATGGAAAATACTCTTATTCGTATCAAAATTATCGCCAAACATAGGTCTACCCGGCAGAATATAAAATAACACGACAATTCGTATTAACGTACTCGTAATATTAATATTTCACAAATTTATTCATCATTACGAAAAAAAACAATAGGTATTATGTCTATCAAATAATATTCCGTATATAAGTTACGAAAAACAATAAGGTAAACTAAACTATCAAAGATTCAAACCTGCGATCTGCCAATTGAATGTTGGAAACTTAAATTATTCTGCAACCACGATTTTAAGCGTAAATGCCGTTTTACTAAAAACATTGACCAACTTAATAGGTACTTACCTTTTTGGCTCAATTATCCAAAAATAATCTTAGCCTCCGAACCGAAAGCACGCCACCTGTCCCGATCCAGCGTAGTTTCCTGCCATGAATCGGCATGTAGCTGGTGCAGATCCGTCTCCACGACGTTGCACCAGCGATACCTGGGACACCCAACCGGTCGACATCGGGTTGGTCGTCCCAAGTAGGTATGCTCCTTTGATTGCCTGATCCTCCCCATTCTGATTAAATAACCGAGCCAGCGAAGTCTGTTAGAGGATTACTTGGACAGAATATTATACATTTAGTCAAATTCTAGGGTCTATGATAATTACGCTTGTCACCACAGATAAACCGCGTCCTTGTCCTAATACGTATGCGAAAGTGACAAATGTGTTATCCGCGATAACCGCTACTATAATACGGTTACTGAAAATTATTTGCGAAGAAATGACCTAATAAAAGCACTAAAACTTTATGCCGACATTTGGGCCTTCTCAACTCTACGATTTCATTTGCAAAACATAAATATAACTGGTAGGAATATTTACTTAAGTTATGATTATGTAAGTTTTCTTTTGTTAGTTACGCAACTAGAGTGGGGAGGCAAAACTAGACTGGGAACGTTTTTTTTTACGACAAGGAACATAAAAAAGATTGACTTATACTGTGGCACCTTTTTGGGTTTAATGCCGATGTAATGATTTTCAGAAGGTTCTAATCGACTTGGGTTTGATTGTAAGCATGTGTACTTTTATATTTTATTGACTACAATTTTAAAGTAATTGTAGTTCAGAATTTAAACGAAAATTGAAAAAGTAGTCTAGGAGTAAAATTTTTCTTTTTTACCCTAATTTAAACCACAATTGATATGAATTTGAAAAAACTATTCGCTGATTCTCCTCTACATCAAAAATGCGTAGCACATCATTTACACAATGAATCTGTTTCCTAAATTTTGGATACATCTGGTATACTTTCGAGTTGTACTTAATCAATATAATAAAGTGTAAGATTTATTCAATTTAGGCAGCTTGCGAGAATATATTTCATCACGCAATATATATCATATTTTTTGACGCAGAAATAACGAATCTTATTTTGTATGAAAGAAAAATAAAGTTTATTATGTTATTATTGGCTGTGGGTGGGGAGTGTGGGTTTTGTTTTTCCATTTATTTGATGGAATATCTCTAATGTTTTTTTTATTAAATCAACCGGAATGCCATTTAAATCGATGGTCACTTTGATAATCAAATATTTACACAAGACTGTAACCCTAGCACAAGAGAGCCGCGACAGTATCTCGGGGCCGAGAATGACAACTGTCTTTATCTAATCCGAACAGTTAGAAAATGACACGTGTCTTTCTCAACCATGTGCTAGGGTTATTGGTTTGTGGGCTACGCTTAAAGTTGTTTGTTATGGTCTGACTATTATTAAATACAATTATAAATTTTTCATCACACTTGCTCGGTAATGGTGTTATAACGCGCAGGCGTATAGAGCGGTTAGAGCCGATTTAGTCCCCTCGGGAGTTATGGATTTTAGTACAATATAACTCCCAAGGGAGTTATGACTTTAGTTTTAAAATATCGTACGTCATTTCACTTCAAACTAAGGAGGTTTTGCATCAGCTAAGACTTATTTCAAATCTTCAAACTTGGCTATAAACCAACTTTACTGTGTTATTCAACGTTAATAAAATAAATATATTCATTTGTATACATATTTGCTTTTTCCATTACAAGTGTGATGAAAAACAATGTATGCATTACGGTTGGTAAGAGGATTACAAACTCGAGTCATTAAAAGCCCTCCGCCTGCTGCGTCGGGCTTCTAACAGACTCTCGTTAGTAATCCTGTACTTAGGTCCCTAGATGCAGAATGTAGTAGTTCAATAGCCTGTTATATTTACACGGCTGAAACCGGAGGCAATTTTAACCTGAATAGCAATGACCTAATAGGTGTAATTTAATTAATGAGCGTCCCGTTAGTAAACTTTTATAACATATACGTATGTAATGGGAAGTTACCAAGTAAAGTTATTACTTTGACTAATTCACCTATTAAAGGTTACTTTTGTGTCTTTTATGAAAGGTTCCATAGTGTCGTGACATTTGGGAAGGTAGAAAATATATAAATTATAGGTACTTATAGTTATTCACATTCATGCTGTAGGTAATATTTGAGGAATGGCTTTTAAAGGTAGATAATATAATTGCAAATGCAAACTATCTATCTATATCTAGCTATCGCTTCATGTTATTTTCCAGATTTACAAACAAAATAAAGTCGATATTCCGTCCAGCAATGTGATCCGTGTAATATAATTATAACAATACAATAATGTAGAAAAAGTAATGTTGTTATTCAAAAAGTACGTTTCGATAAAAAAAATGTAAATAAATATATTTATATACAAAAACATATAGATGGCACACACAATTCCTATACAAAATATGAAATGAATTACCGAGATGAAAGAGTCCTTACAAAAATGTGTAAGTTTCATTATATGTGTAAATTAACTATCTGACAAACACGAAACTAGTAATAAAAGAGGTTTTTATTAAGTAACTCGACTTTGCAATGGTGTAAGATTTAATATTCAATGAGATACAAGACAGCCCAGAATACAGAATTAGGTTAGATTTGGTGGGTCCAATGTCCATGAATAAACAATTAATTGACCCTTATTTCACATAATCTAGCCGCGGATTGGTCCATTGTTAGATGTCCCTATAAGTACGGGATATCCAAATTTTGTACAAAACACTTTTACATGCAGAGCTTAAATTGGTTTTCCTTATTTAATGGTTAGTTTTTTTTATTCATCAAAACTTGTATTAAAATGTTATCGACTCGAGGAACAAAAGTTTAAAAACGGAAAATGTTTGAAAACCGTTAACGTAACTGCGGTTTTGTTATCTTTATTAATAATTACAGGCGCTAGTTCCAGGATATACCTGCAACCTTTTCATGTTCGTTAAATATCATGTAACTAATCGAATGACAGCTCATTCACGAATATTGACGCAATAGCTTAAACGGTATGGGACACTACGTGCTACATACATACTGTTAAAATCATAACACTTCTGGTAGTAAAATGTAGTATCCTTTAGATAACGCTTATTAATCTTATTATCCATTCAGCACACTCGTAGCTCTACAAACCCCAATACGGTTTAGGCGAGGATGGTAATATTCTTATTTCGCCAGTTGAGCAGTGGGTAACTGATTACGTACACTCCTTATTAACTGTCATATTCAGAGGCTGACATAGGTACTGCGACGTACTACTAACGTATAGGATCTGACGACGTACCTACGTAATCAGTTTTTTAACCCACTGCTCAACTGGCCAAATCACTACATAGTATAAAACAAAGTCGATTTCTCTGTCCCTATATATCCCTATGTATCTTTAAAACTACGCAACGGATTTTGATGCGATTTTTTTAATAGATAGAGTGATTCAAGAGGAAGGTTTATAGGTATAATACATGCATATTATAGTAGTGAAACACTAATAATACCCGTGCGAAGCCGAGGCGGGTCGCTAGTAAGAATATAACCTTCCTCGCCTAAACCAAATACATTCATTGATAAATACAATATCTGGACACGAATTGGTTTGGGGACTTATTAAAAATGAATAGTACACACCTACTTAGATATAGATAATACGTTAGCATGGTTTGGTAATTTACTGTCGTTAAAGAAACCTGCTTTTTGCTCGAGATTAAAACGACCATTATATCCCAAAACTCCAACGAAATTTTCTTTCTGTATCAATAACAAATCAACCATGGATTTAATAGTTCGAATAAGTCTCTTGAACTTTTGTATCTTTTAAACTAGTATTTTTATGCACGTTCACGTTGAAAGCTTGCTGAATTTCACGTTCAGGCACTTATTCTAGCGAAAGTTGTTACATGTGGAGTGCGGAGGGAACTAAAACGATCACAATGTAACTATAATAATATATGTTCAACATTCGTACTACATCGTTACGTGATTAAATAATATTTAAAACGTCTATTTAGTCCCAACGAGAGTTTTATAGTCAACATTGTCATGTGATGTTTTGGCGCTATATGTGCACATACTATTCCTTTAATTTAACCTAATGTGATTTTAATTAACCTAATACAATTTGTAGTGTAACTAATTGGTAGCTACCTACATGTATGAATTCATAAAAAAACACATGTGAATTAAAAAAATATAAAGAACGAACTTACAAAAAACAATTGTCTAAATGTAAGTAGTTTAAATGACTCTAAAAGAGAAACAAAGTAATTATGTTTTTTATAAATTAATGTTTTAATGTTTGAATCATATTTGTATTAAGGTACTTTCCGTTTACCTAGAATCACCAAATTTCGCAAAACGCAAGAGGTTGTAGAACCAGTACAGGAAAAGAAGAAAACCGTATATAAATTGTGGGTGTGCGAGACCGATTCGCACTTCGCGGTTTTCTTTTTGCGTTTAGATTTGACCCTTTTTACTGCGTATACAGTTCGGGAGGTTCAAGAAGAACCTTCGGATTGTAGAACGATACTTCAGGGTGCGTAGCCAAGATGCCAATCGCTCACGCTCAGTCGCTAACGAAGCGCAACTGTCATTGTCACACTAATAAGGAAGAGTGATAGAGAGAGGTAGCTACGATACGTTATTAAGCGTGAGCGATTGGCATCTTGGCTACGCACGCAGGTGTCGGCGCGGCGTAAGGATTGTTGGCCCAGCGGTAAGGCCGTTCAATCCGAAGGTCGTGGGTTTAAATCCTGCCGGCTTGTACCAATGCGTTCGGAACTTATGTAGGAAATATCGTTTGTTATCAACCAATCGCTTTTCAAAGAAAACATCGTGAGGAAACCGAAGTAATTGCAATAAGGCCTATTATCTATGAAAATTTCAACTGTCTAATCTAACTATCACGGTTCATGAGATACAGCATGATGGCAGACGGATGGACAGATAGACAATGGAGTATGAGGGTCCCGTTTTACACTTTGGTTACGGAATCCTAAAAAGGAACTCCTAAAGGTTCTTTCTAACAGTATTGCCTCCTTAATGGTAGATATCTCGTAAAGAGGTAAAGGTTTGAATGCTCTTTTCATTATACTAACCTATTTCCACTATTGAATAACTATAGTTATGTTTTATACAGTGTGTAAATCTAATACGGGCAAACCTCTTAACGGTGGTTAGTATAGGACATAAGAAATGTAATGAGATAACTTTTTAATGGAATAGCAAATAAAATTTAATTCATAGAAAATAATTCGGCCCGCAATGTAATGCAAACTCACTCGTGTTAAACATTCGTTGACAACTGTCAGCGTCTAATTTTTTTTAGTACATTGCTGCTGAAAATTATATAAGAAAATTAATTATGGGGTCATAATTAAGTGTAACTTAAAAATATGTTTTAATTATTGATAACACTAATGAATTCTATGTTTGGTTAAATTTATCGCCCGTATTAGACTTACACACTGTATATTTACCAAGCTATCCATTTAATAGGAGCAGTTCCATTGAATAAGAAAAGTATCCCTTACATAACACATTGACAAGTTGCAAAGTTTTGACACGTTATGACGTGGAGTTCCTTTATTCCTATTGAAAAGTGTTGTGTCGGGAAAGTCCAAGGAAAAATGACAATGCGCATATTGTTCTTATCATACCAATGCGGATACGAACATATCTTCACTGTGTGAGCGAGAGGCAAGATAAAATTATGGATGTATATCGCTACAGCCTGTGAGCTTAGAGAAGAATCTTCGGATTCGGCGCTAACTACCACTGACATATGAAGGCACTATTCTCGCCTTATGCCATTGCTTTGCGAGCCTGGGAGGGGGGGTTTGATAACGAATTCCAGGATTTTGCGTAGGCGCTAGTTATACGCTTGCCATATGACTTTCCACCGCAGAGGGAAAACTAGGCCTTATTGCAATTACTTCGGTTTCCTCACGATGTTTTCTTTGAAAAGCGAATGGTTGATAACAAACGATATTTCCTTCATAAGTTCCGAACTCATTGGTACGAGCCGGCAGGATTTGAACCCGCGACCTTCGGATTGAAAGTCTTTTTTTTTTATGCTATAGGGGGCAAACGAGCAAACGAATCGCCTGATGGTAAGCGATTAACGTCGTCCATGGACACCCGCAACACCAGAGGTGTCGCAAGTGCGTTGCCGGCCTTTAAGGTGGGAGTACGCTCTTTTCTTGAAGGTTTTAAGGTCGTATCGGTCCGGAAACACCGCTGGGTTATTAAAAGTCGCACCCTTTACCGCTGGGCCACCAACACTTACGCCGCGCCGACACCTGAAGTATCGTTCTACAATCCGAGGGTTCTTCTTGAAACTCCCGAACTGTATATGCTGTAACTAGGGTCAAATCTAAACGTAAAAAGAAAACCGGACAACCGGTCTCGCACACCCACAATTATACGGTTTTCTTTTTATTCCTGTACTGGTCCTACAACCTCTTGCGTTTTGCGAACCCTAGTATATTTTGAATCCCATTGTAAATGTATGTGACATAAACGGCATCGCAAGGACCCGCAGATCTGTGTATGTGGTATTAATTTCCACTTGCTACCTCTACGCGTTCCCGAGATAAAGGGTCTTAACAGACAGACAAAAAAGTGATACTACGAGTATAAGGGCTCCGTTTTATTTCCTTTTGAGGTACGAAACCCGAAAAAATATGTAATCGCAAGAATGAATTGCAGCAAACGGAACATTAATTACACTGCTTTTCACATGCAGTTAGTCACTCATTTCCCTGCTAAATGATGGCCGTTTTATTTCTAAATTTGCTTTTTCGGCGATTGTTGAACTGAAAAACGTAGTGTAAAGTAATTATTTATCACTCTATAATCTTTTGCTTTCTGCAGTAGGTACCAATAGCTGTCCAAAGATGGAAACATGAAACGTGTTTCTAATTTCGTATTATCAGTAGGTTGAAATACCCACCCATTGAAAAATATGATTCAAACATTAATTAATTTGTAGGTATTTCTAGTCCAGATACGTCATTGGTCCAAATTGACAACATTTCATATTTTAAATGCTACTTTTCATTGTATGGCTTGAAAGAATGCTCTAATTAATGGTATACCCGTATGTTTTTAACTCTTACATTTAAGTAAATAATAGTTATTTATTATACAAGGGGGCAAAGTTGTTGTTTAACTCTCGGGCTTATATTGAGACCCAAGCAAGCGAAAGATTCTAAAATTGAGCCACGAGCGTAGCGAGTGGTTCAATAACTGGAATCTTGAGCTTTTTGAGGGTCTCAAGCCACGAGAGTTCCACAAACTTTGCCGCCGAGTGTAATACAACATTTTTCACTCACTATTGCGAGGAAAAAAAAGACTACATACGATTACAAATCTTATCCACATTTAAGTTATCTTAAAGAAACCATCAATATTGAATTTCAAAATTTGTCATAGAGTAGGTACGCTCCTGGTACTAAGATATTGCCAACAGCTTGCCAAGTGCGGGATAAGACGTGACCAATTTGAGGTGTGACCTCCGACTCACTTATACTGGACAGGTGGTAAGTGATAGGAATTAGAGCAAGGTCAAATCACTTTGCCCCACATGTGGATAAAATGCGTTTTTTTACGCTAGTTTTAAAGGACAAAACAGCGCTTTCCGAGCTAGTGAGGGGAAAATACTTTTTCAGTCCTCCGGCCGGTAAGCGCCACTTTACGCAAAACTAAATTGCCGCCTGCCGGCTCCGTCGGGCTGAAAAATAGTATACAAACCTCGGCCGGTAAATGGGAAAGCCTCGGATCACATGTTACGTCACGGCCGACAATTACATGGGATCCGAGGCATTTCCCACTTAAACGGCCTTGGTATGTAATGTACTATTATATTATGAGAATTGTGTGACACAAAATTAGCTTCGTAGTTCATTAAATTTATCTCGGAAAAATGATGAGTGATTTCGATTGACGGATATTGTAAATTTTAAAATTAAGTTGCGGATAAAAGATTTTTTGATTTGAATTTCGGTTTTGGACTGGTACGCCATTCCGATCACATCACATTCCGATAATTTTTTTACGTACCTACGCTCCAGAACGAACGTGCGGATGCTCTTGAGTGTTTTGTTGACAAGGCGATGTCACCGGACATCCCACGTAATTAGCACAGCTCATCACGCCATGTAACTGTCAAGCATAACCCCAACCCGTACTCGCCACACATCTAATCCATAATAATAATGTAATTATATAAACTTCGGTCATTTTCCCAACCAATAAAGTTAGTTGATAATTAAATTAGATGTTGCGAAATGCGCTTTAACACTACCTACGAGAAAATGTTATACAAACTTGTCTTATTGATCTACGTTATTTCCCGCTACTTTTTTCGCGTGTATTTTTTTAACTTGGGGGTTAACTAAGGGGTTGAATCCTCAAAAATCTCTCCTCACTGATATTTAATCAACGTCATGTACGTAAATTGAGTTTCTATATTTGGTAGTTGGTTTACTATACATAAGTCAGCCTAATGGAAATGTTATTATGAACTTAGAACGGGTCTATCGTGAATGTGGTTAATCTACCTTAATATACCATATATTAGTAGTATAAGTGTGAAATGGGAATGTGTTATCTTAATAATTTATGCGTTAAGGTTATTTCCTATGAACCTACACGCAGTTTTACAAATCCTAAAAATCTCTGTTAAATATCGTAGACTTCACGAAGATGTAGCAGTCGCGAGGAAATCAATTGCAAGAAACAGGTAAATGCACACAAGTTCTAAAATTATATATTACAATGTAAGCACTTCGTTTCAAAATCAAAATATTTTACATAAAGTCAAATAACTAAATCTTAACACTTAAATATCCCCCATTGGGTATTGCTTATTAATTTTATAACTATGTTATTATGGGTGTACCTACTTCTTTTTATAATACTAGCAAACCTGTTTTACTTATGCCTTTTAGTCGTAACTCTTAACCCATTGGGAACCCTGCAATGTTCAAGTAGACAAGTATTCGAAGCCCAATATATAAAATAAAGACAAATAAAAATTGTTATTTTCGACGCAAAAACAAGTAACAAAAGAAGCGAAGGATTTACATTATAAATTATATCCGAATTATACGCATAAGCACTTCTCTCCGGAAATGAGAATATAAAAGTATTTTGTAAACCTTTTTAAGCTCTGCTGAATATTGTGCGTGCGAAGTCCGGTTGTCTGTCCGTTTGGAAAAATTTAATAGGTAGTAACCACACTTGGCGGAAATCCTTGTTTGTGTCCTTGTTAAGGTTATATATTTTTTTTTTTTTTTTTTATGCTATAGGGGGCAAACGAGCAAACGAATCACCTGATGGTAAGCGATTAACGTCGTCCATGGACACCCGCAACACCAGAGGTGTCGCAAGTGCGTTGCCGGCCTTTAAGGTGGGAGTACGCTCTTTTCTTGAAGGTATATATTTATTTAAATGTTACTTTTTTTTGATGACTAATATGATATGATACATTGTTTTTTGGTAGACACGGATAAGATTACTTTGGTTTTTAAAAATTGTTCAGTATAACCTATAAAAAGTTCAGTGTGTAGAGCATGGCTAGAATAAAAAATAACATTCTGTATACACACAAACTCGTATTTCAAATACATTCTGGACTGACAATAAAATGCCCGTTTAATAATTCAGAGCGTCAAAAGTGGATACTTCGAAATTCAGCTTCAAAGACTTCTCTCGAATGGGTTTTAATTTGAGCCAGTTGCTTGTTTGATGCCCGTTGTTTAACTCTTTCTCAACTTTTACACGTTTTGTTAAAAAAAATATGGATGCACATGCTAAAGCGAACATGCAGCACTAATAAGAGCGGCTAATAGGAGCTGGAGTATTCTAATTTAAAATCAGGGATTGATTTGATGTTGATATAGAATACTATAGCAAGCAACAGCTTTGTCACGTCACTCGAACTTACGATTGTTGAGTGCGTTATATGTAGTATTTAATCAAAATATATAAAACCCATATAGAATAAAAGAAATGGATACCCAATCAGCATAAAAAATACGCAAGAAATGTGCTGCAGTTGCAGCATATTTTCATATAGTTATTTTTGCAACGTGAAGTGCCAACATCCTGTAAAGTTTTAACAGTGTTGATAGTTCTGTGCATGAATTCGACACTTAATGTTTACGTCAGTAGGCTTTTTCGTACGAAACATTTATCGTTTGTATCAACATCAATGCACAATTGTTCGCTAATGTCATTCTGACCCACATTTTTTGACGTTTTTGTTCTGCTTTGTGTGTCTATTTCTTTTAAGAAGTCAATAATAAAACCGCTTTATATAGAGATTAGACGACAGTCTAAAGGATTGATGCTAGAACTATACTATTGAAATTTAAATTCGTGGCATGTTGTGAAGCTCTACTAAAAGAATATACTTTTTTATAGTTGAACTTAAGGGGAGAATAGGGTTGAAAGTTTCTATGATTTCTTTGCAGACGAAGTCAAGGGCAGAAGCTAAATATCAAATCAATAACAAGTTTAAAAAGCGGAATGTCGCTCTTTAATACGGGGTAGAAAATGTGTCGGTGTCGAAAATTGCATAAAATCGCGTCGATGCCTTTTAGAAGGATGTTAATTAAGCTCATGAGAGCTTCTAATTAAATACAGTTCACTGATAAGTGGATAATTTAGGTAAAGGAAATAACATTTATTTTCAAACAATAAATGTAACTTACCTTAAATCTAAAATACTCGTAGGTTCTTAAGGCATTGTACCTAGGATGCGCGTGGCGGCATTTCCTCGTTGTATCGCAATGCTGATACGTTGTGCGAGGAAGCCACCAGCTCTTCGGTCACCAGTAACATCAACCGGACGTTTACGTTTTTAGGTAAAGTAATATTATATTAGTTTGTTTTTCTTCTTTGGGTATGGAGTATACAAAACTCTTAAAAGAAAGATCGAACTTGAAACCTGCTACGACGGCGTAGCAAGGGTGCTACGCTCGCGCCAGTGCTACGCCGCGCTGACGTAGCGCATAGCTTTGTCAGGCTTTACTTTATAGCGACCAATACCGCTTTATTGGTAGTCGCTACCAGTACTTGTCAGTTTATTAGGTACTTGGACTTAGTACACAGGCTATTTCTAAAATGCCAGGCAAAATTAAACCTTATGTTGATGGCGCAAGGAGTTTGAAGACTCATTTTTAATCCGTTAACACATTCAGTGGCAGCTCGTGGTACGTGCTACAAACGAAGCAATATTATATTCCGATTTACGTAATTCCGATTTTTATAATCCCGAATTTTTGTTAATCCTATATTTGATCTATAGGATTAACGAAAAAATCGGGATTTTATGATCAAAACTCCGTGGAATATCTAAATCGGTTTTATATAGTTCGGGATTTCAAAAATGAATATGTTAGTTCGTTTGTGTTATGCAAAACAGCGTTATAAAACTACATGTGATCCGCGTTACATTGTCATTGTCATTACATGAGTGTCTCGTTAAAAGGAAGCCATGGTGAGGTAAATAGTGTTTTAAGAATAAATACAGCGTGGGTATTTGATACGGGCGAATAATTAATCCAGCTATAGTACCTGTTCATATGAATTGTATGGGATAATAATTTCGTTAAATTGTGTCATTAATTAGGTGTAATGATTTTTCTAAGGTGCGACAGAGCTGCAATGTATGTCGTCCAACTTTTTTTGACATGATATAAATAACACTGACATGATACTCGTATGACGTTTATACTTCGTTTTTTTTTAAATTAGAATTATCTGTCAAACGGGTAAGCAAAGAAATAGTGGTCGCAAACCTTCCTTCTTCGATTTCGGCCGATATCAGTGAATTTCTAGGAATTTATGTACATAGATGAACGCATAGTTTTCACATTTATTACTAACTTGTTGGGTATAAAAAATGTTATAAGTGCTTATAAGCAAGATGACGGCAATTTAGAAAAAAGTTTAATATTGAAGGTTTTCGTTAAGTGTGTTTAGCGGTTTTAACTAAGTAATTATTTTTATTATGATGTAGGTAACTCATATCGTACCGATTTTATATTTACTAAATGTTATCTATGAAGTTTTCAATCTAAAATTAAACAATATTTGCATATTGGATCTAGCTTAAATTATGCATTCTAAGATAGTGACACTGACGTTTAAAAATAGACCATTCCGTGTGAGAACTCTGCCTCTTTAGGTTTTTTAATGTACAACCTTTTCATGAAAAATTGTAAACGCAATTTATTAAAATTCTTATCTTTTCATCTTAGAATATAAATCAACTAATATTATGTTTCTTCTCTGTTCACAACACTGAGCAATGTATGTACTCAAAATACAAAATACAAAATTATTTATTTGTCCAACATAGGTGTACATAGGTTGTTACATGTCAATCAGTTTCACTATGTGGCGCCTTACGGCATACAAATTTTGAGAGCATGCATGTCAAAATATTAATTAAGTAACTACATATATTCTATATATTTACAAATCCTTGTCATTTAAAAATTCTTTAATAGAGTAGTAAGTTTTTTGAGCTAACAATAATTTTAAGGCATTTTTAAACTTAGTAAGATGTAACAACTGCATATTTTGTGGTATTTTGTTGAATATTCTTGGGGCCATTCCGACTACATTTTTTTGGAATAGCGTTGTCTTGGGTACAACTGAATGCAATATGTTCCCCTGTAGTCGTGTGCTTTTACAGCTTAAGAATAAATACATTTCACAAAAATACACATTTCATAAATATACAAACTAGGAAGTGTTAGGATCTTAAGATTCTGAAAATAAGGCTTACACGATTGTTCAAAGCCCACACAGGGATCTAACACATTTTTTTTGAGCCAGAAAAGCTAATTCTCGGTCTGTAGAGTTACCCCAAAATATTATTCCGTACCTTAAAGTCGATGTCACAAAGGCATGGTAAGCAGTGAGCACTGCTGACATATTCACTCTTTTTCTTAAATTATACAATGCATAGGAATATTGGTTTTTACTCGTATTAATAAAACATGATAATAAGTGCGTAATATTTATTAACTCGTTTTCACTGTTAGATCCGCAGAATGTGCCCGATAAAAAACCTTATATATCGTTCTGCAAAGGTCTTTCTAATGCTAAAAAAAACGAAGTATAGATAGCTACGTTAATTGATGTGGATTCAATACATTGCGAGCTGAATTTTTATGTGTGAAAAAAAAAACATCTTAATTTCCTAAAGTAATTAATGTAAATAGGTTCCCTAGGTACAATAGTAACGGTCATTAAAATATTCGCCCGTATCAACTACCCACGCTGTATATGAATCGTGAGAAAAAAATTAAACTGTTTTGGTATTGCGTATGAACATGTCACGTATAAGACACGCGTGAATAGACAAAATATCGTACAAATAAAAATAACAAATAGAAAAATATTTCACAAATGCAATAAGGATATTGAAAGAAGTATTATTTTATGAATGTCACGTGTAAATGTGTCAAGTCATGTGCCACCATTTTGATTAGAAAAGAATTACACAAAAATAGAAGAAAAATGTTATTATTAGGTACTTATCAAGATTAATAGATAAAAGCCAATCATCTTGGGTATCTTTATGTCTAAGCTTGTCTCCATGTCAAAATTACAGATAAACGATTAGCAACTAGGTTTCACAGACGCTTTTAGAAATAGATGATAAAATAATTTACATGTAAGTCATTTTAAAAAAGAAATGCCGAATTCGATTTGACCATTGTAAGCTATGAAGTAAAACATGCAAGAAATAAGCACGAAACACTTATTTAAGCTTTTAGTAAAAATGGGCTTAATCGTGTTAAACTTAGTTAAAAAACATTTTATAAAAAAGCTAATATGCTGACGATTTAGCGCGTTATTTTACGTAATTTACATATTTCGAAGATCGCGAGATCGTATCAGGAATGAGACAATCCGCAGCAGAACCAAAGTAACCGATATAGCTCTCCGAATCGCTAAACTTAAGTGGCAGTGGGCGGGGCACATTGCACGTAGAAACGATGGCCGTTGGGGCGGAAAGGTTCTCGAGTGGCGACCGCGTACCGGAAGGCGCAGCGTGGGTAGGCCCCCCCCAAGGTGGACTGAAGACCTGGTGAAGTCGCAGGAGTCCGCTGGATGCGAGTGGCGCAGGACCGGTCATTGTGGAAATCTTTGGGGGAGGCCTATGTCCAGCAGTGGACGTCTTTCGGCTGAAATGATGATGATGATGATGACATATTTTAAAATCATCTCTATTTGGATAAGTTTGGCTTAATTTAGGCAACAGATATTCCTGAAATGTATTCCTTAACCTAACACTTTCTAGATCACTTAGTCAAAGATCTTGTGATTAAAAATGTTAATATTGAAATTATTTTTCCCTTTGAAAAAGGTAATATTATTATGACTTTATATTTTAAGAATAACAATATTGCCGCCGCTTATAAATTAATTGCCGCAACTTTTACTTTCATAAATTCTGAAACAAAACATGCTTTACAATTTAAGGGCTGTATTTTTAATTGCAGTAAAATTTGCTGCGTTAGGATTATCTATCTCCTAATAATACACAAATGGCGCATTATATAAAGGTACAGTGATAATACACAGCATATTCCTTTAAAGGTTGAACTTTGTTAAAGGTAAAAAATTAGACAATTCAAGGTTACATTCTTTAGCTTAAATTAAGTTAATTTCTCAAAGACACTGGTATTTTAATTAGCTCCATTTAGAAAATAACTAATAATTTAATTTTAACTTATATGGGATTTGCATGTGTGTAAACAGAGTATGAGTGTTCGACATGACATTGATATGCCATATTTGTCACTTACTTAGTAATGTCAATTCTAATGCCCGTTTTACATTAGCGGTTGATACTACTGTTATGGGGCCCATTCGGTATTTCTTACTTAGTCTAACATGATTGTCTCCGATGACGACATGACCCTGTTTCTTCCCACTATGGTTATCCTTTAAGGACACCGACCGCGGTTAGCCAACTAAGACGTACGCGTTTTTTGTATAGAATTTGATAGTTTAACTCCAGGTTAGCAGCTAATCCTGGGTGGTGCAAGTGGGGCTAAGAGGAACAAGATTGGTAGTTTTAAAGAGTACTTCGCGAACAAAGTCGCGAGGCCTGTAATGTAATACAACATAACTTCCCTGCCCTTAAGCACTTACCTACCCTACACCTTGTCAATTATCATTCAAAGAGTTGAATAGGCCGCAAAACCACCGCGTTGGCAGAAAACAACTGACGTTCTGACAGTGATAGATCGTAATAGTTGAAAGTAATCGGTGCTGTAAGCAACTGCTTTGTTCTCTAAGTGTGGGAGGAAACCGTGATTGATTTTAATATTCTAAATAATGAATAGATGTTGAGCTTCTACTTTAGGTAATAGAAAGAGCTTGCTACGTAGTATGCGTCAGGTCATGCTCAGTGTAAGAATTGGTAGTAAATTACCTATCATAAATAAATAAATAAATTTATTATTATTTACTATCACGGCACTTATGTTCTTCTACTAGGAGCTCATGAGTTTCTGCAAAACCTCAAAAAAGGTTTAAACGATCAAGTTTGAAAAAAGTTGAAAGTTAATAAAAACAAGTGCAAGTACCTAAACATAAATTTAAAAACTCCCCGAGAGTTTGCTGATAATCTCTAACTCGATGTGCTTGAGTTTTTTCTTCAAGGAATTCTTTAGGTCATTTCTCTAGAATCTATAGGTATAGATTCTGTTTTATCATCATCATAAAGTTATTTACTTAACCAACATCGCTATCATCTGCATAATATATCATATGTTCATTTTTACTGTATTTATGTCTAGCGTGAGTTATCCTTTATACAGGGGCCATAGCGGATACACTTCGACCCATAGGGATCTTTTGTGTGAATCTTTTATACAGGTTTTGTCTTATAAAAAGACCTGAACAATTTGAGTAGCCGACAGTCCACTTGAAACCCTTCCTGTAACTTAGTCTTTATGATAAAATATTTGACGGTAATGGATACCTTGAGAACTTTAAACAATACCTTTTTAGGGTGGTTTCTGTTTGTGCCTGTTTGTATATCACGATAATTTATTTTAATCAAAGAGTAAGTAACTGAATATTTTTTTTGAATTAAAACGTCACATTGCTGAAAGATTGCTCTAAGAATGATCAGAAATTCAGGTTTTAAAATACGTATACTTCCGAACGCTGATGATGTAATTCATAATTTATAATATTTACCTTTGTAAATTTCTAAAATAAAACCTTTATTTTTAAGTGATAAGTTGATAACTGTCAAAAAAACTTCTAAATAAAACTACCGCGTTCATACTACACAGAAGAGGATTTCCGGTTGACACTCAAGATGTCGATTGTCGGCTAAAAGTTGTTTTATGTGTAATATTTATAGGTTATTGTGCAGTTTAAAAAAAATTAATATGTAAATGCACTTAATAGGTCAGGTACAATATAATTTTTTTTTTCCAAAATATGTGTATGAATAGACACTATTTACCACTTATGTAAATTAGTTTGATTAAATCAGTCCAAAAAGTAGCATCATACAAACCAGTGAGATATAGTTATGATATCATGCTGACATAAAAATATTTTTTAATATGACTTTTATTAAAGGAAAAAAAAAACAATGTAAATAAAAAAAAGATTAACTAGGTATTTTGTTTTTGAAACGTATTCACTCTATCGATGGCACCTGTTAAATCATTCTGTATTATTCTGTTTCTAGAGATTTAATGCAATTACTAGCTTTATTAGGCACTAATCCATTCTCGATAGTATCCTATATGCGGAGTGCCTTGGGTACCTAATGCTAGATCGATCACGTTCGCTGTAGCATGAAGGTAAACTTTCCGAGACAATTTTAATAGCACCTGTCTTGACGTTTAAGGACCTGTCCCTATTGAATTACTATCAGACTTTTTTTAGTTTAACTATTTCAGATATAACTAACAAAATATATACAGTAAGTTATTAGCTTACCTTAGATCTAAACTAGGGGTTCGCCCCGAACGTAACTCGCGTACCGCTATATCTCGGAAACCCCTTGACCGATTCAGCTCATATTCGAATTTCAAATGTATATTTATCTCATATATCCACGTGCCAAATTTCACAACGATCCGATAAATGATATTCGAGTTATCGTCGAACAAACATACATACATACAAACGATGGAGAGTCCGAGTAGATTGGGAGACCGCACTCGCTTCGTTCGCTGGTTGTATAAGTTATTTTCAACCATAAAAGGTGGAAGTACTAGTGCTCAACACTGCACTTGTATTCAACATGAGCACTTTATGTTGTGTCGTTTAAGGATGACTCTCCCTAGAACGGGACGGGACGATCTATCAGTTTCTATAGAAAACGTCACGTGATTTTTTTCTATAGAAATTGACAGATTGTCCCCTCCCGCCCTGTTCCAGTGAGAGTCATCTTTCACGTGATATCTATGTTAATACGCAATTAATGGACAGCCGTCTTAATCGGTGTGAGGTAATAATTAGATACGCTTAGCTAGGTAATTAATGAATCGCAAATCCATTAAGCGATAAAGGGCCGATTACAATAGCCCCATTGGTTCGCTGGCGAAACACAAGCTTAAGTAGGTACTTGTTTTTTGTTAATCATACCCCGATACCCACGCGGGTAACAATTGTAATCTGCATTGGTATTCGAAATATGAATATACATTTGATTAGAAACAAAAGGGCCTATTCAAACGAGCGAGCGAAGCAAGTGAGGTTTCCCAATCTACTTGGACACTCCGTCATTTGTATGTATGTACGTATGTTTGTATGTATATATTTTCGACAAAAACTCGAGTATCGTTGTTTGGATCGTCGTGAAATTTGGCAGGTGGTTAGACGAGATAAATATAATTTTATATATTTTTTTTTCTGCTGACGTTTCAAGTTCAATTTTAGTCTTTATATTTTGACATGTTTCATAGAAGTAAGTGTTACTTTTGTATATTATTTTTATATTTAATCAATCTGACGTTGAAAAGTGCTGAATTTTGGCCCACTTCAAATAAATGCTTTTCGAGTTTGAGTTTGAGTTTGAGTTTGAGTAAGCTTGAATATGAGCCGCATAGATCGAGCACTTGCCGAGATATAGGGGTGACGAGTTCACTTCCGGGCGAACCACAAGTTTAGATCTAAGGTAAGGTAGGTTTAGGCCTGTAACTTACTGATGTATTTTGTTAGTTATACCTGAAATAGTTATTTGAAATAAAGAATCAGTAATAGCCCGACATATATTTTTACCCACCCCAAAAAAACGCTTATTATTTTTGAGTTTAGGAACGCTTAGGGCCACTGGCACCATCCGGGGTTAACCATATAACCTGGAGTTAAGCGTTTATCTGTAATGAATTTAACAGCTTGAATCCGGGTTAGCGCCTAACCCTGGGTGGTGCACGTGTGCCTTAATATAATATGCCAATTATAGTCTGTCAAAAATCTGTTCTCGTTCGTGCATAGTCAGCGAGTCAAACATACCTACGTCTTTTTCTCATTCTTTGCCAAACGGCAAAAAGGGAGGCATACAGAGTTTTTTTTATATCTGTTAGATTTGATTTATCAAAATATATTCCAATTTCAAAAAAACTTTAATTCAATGTATTTGCTTTGTGTTCATTGTCGTACATAAAATTAAGCTTTCAAGTCTCTTACTTAAGGATGACTCACACTAGAACGGACCGGGACGTGACCGGACCGGGACGATCTGTCAGTTTTTATAGAAAACGTCTCGTGACCTCCGAGGGCTCGAGGGGACGAGCTATCACGTGATTCTTTTTTTTTTTCTATTGAGGAATAGGTAAGCATTTGACCACAATCTCACCTGATGGTAAGTGCCGATGGTTTTTATAGAAATTGACAGATCGTCCCGTCCCTCCACGTCCCGTCCCATTCTAGTGTGAGTCATGCTTTAAACATATACCCTATGACCAACATATGTATGGAAATGTAACTGTTTTTAACCCTAATGGGTATGAAATTCAGATTCAGATTTATATTTGGAACATACTTACATCATTTTTATACGCTATGATGTAATATTTATAGGGTGTTATACCGTTTAAACGCCTACTTATTTCCGTGAAATTTTCACGTTCCTAATCCTATTATGACAGGCTCGAGAAAACATTAATTAATTTGAATTAATTCATAACATTATCTTTAACAGAAATCTACAGGATTTCAGGAAATTCTAGATATTACAGCGGTAAAAGTGTTCTTCAGACTCTGAGCTTTGCTTTGTATTTCTCAATAGTATGAGCTCCTACTTGTCTACTTCTATTTAACAATACGATCGTGTTTAAGAGGACTCCGGGAGAAATTGCCTGAAATGTGTTAAAAGTAAAACAACAGTTAAAGCACGTAGTCACAATCAGATATATCGAAACAGGCAAGGTGTTCATAATTATTTGAGCATGTCTTTGTTAACGATATCTGTGTGCTGATAAGAGTGGTGTGTCCGATATAATAGCGATAGTAATTATACTAATGATATACTATTGTAAAGCAATCAATTTATAATATACTAATGATACTTATATTTATTATGTTAATAAATTAGTTCATAACTCTGTCAGTGATAAACCACGTGTTACACAATCGATCTGGAACACTGATGAAGATGAAATGTGACATCATAAAATACTTATATCTGAAAGAGAAAAAGTGGAAACAATTCATGACCGTGGGCGGGACTCAAACCCGCTTCTCTAGGATACTAACCCACCGCTCTCAGAAATCGTCTTTACACGTGTTTCATACAATGTTTTAGGTACTATACATTGTGCGAGTAAATAAAGAATATTTATTAGCACAGTCCACAGTACACCGAGTTGAACGTTGCGTTCGACGTTTTACAGTACATAATGGCCCTTTACATTTTCGCTCTAGGGCTGTAAATTAGTACCATGTGTACTGTAAAAAAATTTTTTAGCAGGAGTACTAAATGTGAAAAAACAATTTTTCTTAAATATGTACTAAATGTACTTGTGGCAGCATCTGATAGCGGTTTGATGATTTAAATTTAAATAGATTTAATCTGAATATCATGGGCAGAACGAGTATAGAGAGAACAAAACCACGGTACTAATATTTCAAGCTTTGACATAATTTAGAGACGGCATACCGGAACAGGGTTGGATGGTTCTGAACACACAATCCCTCTGCTCCCTTCAAGTATATTGTCCTTTGTATCGGACGATTTGTAAGCTGAGACTTAATGCAAATTCGGGTTTAGTTAACTCGGCATAATATTTGCTAACGAGACCATTGTGAGCCGAATTAATGCTGACATTTTGATATAGGAACCATTAACATTTCTATGTTCATTTTATACTCTTGTGGAAAAAAGAAGCGTTTTTTTTAGGGTTTCTATTTTGTTTGTGGAAATTTCTAGAATGTCATGTGCTTTAAAATATACGAACAATTTAATGTAATGTTCCAATTCTAAGAAAACAGCAGTAGCAAGCGGCTTTCAGCTCCTGTTGCTTAAAAGTTAATGTTTTAATATATATTTCTTTGGATTATGTTTACCTACTAATTAAAATACAGCCATTATTACCTACCCTCTGTTACCTAAAAGTAAGATATTTGGTAGGAAAAATATTACCACAGGTAATCTTAGATGATGCGTAATAAAATATGCTTGGAGTAGGTATGCTTAAATCTGCGAGTGAAAAGTCTATGGCCAGTGGCATTATTCTTCATTTAATGGCAGATCTGTAAATACAATGTCATCCTCTTTTTTACCTCATATTTTACGTTTATTAAAAAATATAAGGCTTCATAATAAAGTAGGCACCGGGGCCTTGACAAACAGATTTCCTTCAAACATTTAATTATTTACCTAATAAGTTTGTTCAATTTAAACTGATAAAAACAACGGTAAAACTCACGTGTTTTTATCACAAATACGTGACATGTACACTGAGCGGGGTCAGTGTTGATTGCGACGCGAGTGTAGTAAACAATGCGTCCGATGATGATGGTCAAATGCTATCGGAACATGTCACGCCATTGTGATAAAAGTACGTGAGTTTCTATTGTTCTTTAATTTAAAAATTATGTCGCCAGTGACCCTGCCTACGAAGCAGAGATAAATGGGCGGATTTTTATTTTTTTGTCGTTTTTTTTCGCATCAGATTAAAATGAAATTTTGTGGATAGGAAGAGTTCCTTATTCTCTTCAGGATAGACCCTAATTTCCAGTATTTCCCACATTTTTTCACTGAGTTACAAAATCGTATGGGATTTTCGTAACTCAGCGGAAAATGTAGTATAAATTTGGATGCACATTAGGATTTTGCATCTATCTAGCGTAGATAAGGAACTCTACACCAAACTTCATTCAAATCTGACGCGAGAAAAAAAACGACAATAAAATAAAAACACGCATGTATCTTTAGTCACCATGCGCACGCGACACGTTGTGACATCCTATGATGCCATCCGTAATTTTATCATAATATTAATAATGGCTTCGGCTGAAATGATGATGATGATGATGATTAATAATGTAGATAGATAGATAGATAGATAAAAACTTTATTCATTTCCACAACATACATGGCAGGTATTACAAAAAAGACAAAAACAATAAAGAAAAATTACAAACAAAAGACGTGCAGCAATAAATTAAAACAAGTTTACATACAAAAAAAAAAAAAGAACTAGTAATAATACAACCATGTGTCGTGGCAGAGAATTGGCGCTGGCTCAGCATAATGATGCGGCAAGCCACATCGCTGATATTCTGCCAGGACCTTACAGGAGAAGAAGAAGAAGCGCGCAACGCTTTAAATAAACCCTATATTAGAGAATTATCGTATTGTGTGTTTCGTGGGTACTAATGTGTGTGTTAAGTTTGTTGAGAGATGTGGCAATTTTCTATTTTATCTTAGACGTACCATATTTTTAATTAGGTAACTGAGACAGATACAGATTCGAATTAACAATAATATTAAAGAATAGTGTAAGCTACTGTCATAAACCAAATCCGACTATTATACATAAAAGCGACGGGAGATTCAACTATGAAGTTTTTGTTGATTTAGAAGGTGTACTCGATACTTAATTTTGAAACAGAATTTATTTCTTAAATGACGAATCGGCGGAGGAATATTGTTCCAACATTTTGTAGCACGATAGCGAAAACTCCCTTTGAATGCAGCAGATTTATATTTAGGGACTTGTAACATGTCTGCTCGTGACGTTCTGGGTTGATGGTGGTTGTTTGAGAGCCATATAAGTTTTTTAAAAAGATATGAGGGCGTTTTTGTCTGTACGGTATCAAAGAGTAGGCAAGCAAACAAAAGATCCTGACGACCGGTCATTTTTAGCAGACCCGCATTATTCAAGTACGGTGTAACATGTGCCCGGGGAGGAATTTTAAAGCAATATCTAGCGCATGCATTTTGCACTCTTTGTATAAGACGCTGTGAACGAGTAAGAAGACATGGGCCATAAGCTGTTATGCAATAATTGAGTTTCGACAATACCAAGGCTTCACAGAGTCTCAATCGAAGATTGATACTGAGGAAACTACGGAAATTATACAAAATTTTCAAGCGGTAAAGGCAGTTCCGAGCAGTTTCTATGACGTGATTTTCGAAGCGCAGATTTGTGTCAAACACTAATCCAAGATTTCGGGCCTCGTCGACACGATCTACTGTCACTCCATCAACGATGATGTTTGGACGCTTACTAATTATAGTATTTGTCTGTTTCCGAGACCCGAGAACCATAAATTTTGATTTTGTTGGATTTAGTACAAGGCAGTTGCCAGAGGCCCATTCTGATAACCGTTTTAAATCGCCATTCAACTTATCGACTGAGGACACCGTATCGTTGGGGTGAAAAGATAGAAAAATTTGTAAGTCATCGGCATACAGCTGGTATTTACAATTTTTAATGCAGTTGATGATGTCACTGCTATATAGGATAAACAAAAGAGGACCTAATATAGATCCCTGAGGCACACCTCTTTCCACTTGGCTAGGATTAGATGTTGAAGAAATCGCGTCTTTTCCTGTTAGTTGGACTATTTGTTTACGGTCTTTGAAATAACTAGAGAACCAACGAATTGAGTGAACGAACATCAAAACCATAATAACGTAATTTGGAAAGTAAGAGCGAAATATTAATACAGTCGAACGCTCTCGAAAAATCCAGTAAAACCAAAATCGTGCCTTGTTCTACATCCTGCGCTGCCAGAACCTCGTCAATTACATAAAGGAGAGCCGTAGAGGTACCTCTTTTTTTTCTAAACCCAGACTGGTTTTCCGGAAAAATATTATTGGATTCTAAGTATTTAGACACCTGATCATAAACTACTTTTTCCATAATCTTTGAAAGATACGGTAAAATACTAATAGGCCGCAAATCATTAAGATCCTTTGGATCATTTACTTTAGGGATTGGGCGAACTATAGCCGTTTTCCAAACTGAAGGTACCTCCGCTGTCAGAATAGAAGTGTTTATTAAATCTGTGATTATTGACAAAGTCAGTGGAAGAGTCAGTAATATCATATCATATGTTATTTCATCATAGCCTATAGCATTAGACTTTGTGCCAAGTAAAAGTTTTGTTACAAACGTTTCGTCAACAGTACTGAGACTGAAAGAAGAGCCACTATACCTTTGGCTGTTAAAGAATGCTACAGTTGCAGCATCTACTATATTTTTACCGGGAAGTTTTAAAAAGTTATCGTTTATTTCTGTTGGATCCTTAAAAATTTGTGGCAAGTCAGGGGAACTTTTAAAGTTAGGAATTACGTTGCGCTTTAAGTTTTTCCATAGAGTTTTAGCATTGTTCAAATTACTGTTGATGTGTTGCTCGAAATAGGCCTTTTGTTCAAAATATAAACTAGTGTTAACCAAATGTTTTAAAGATTTATAGTTTTGTTTATCTGAGTCTCGATTACTTTTTTTGTATTTTTTATGTGCCTCGTTACGAATAGTCATCATATACCGAACATTGTCAGTAAGCCAAGGTTTAGCAGCCTCTTTAAAAACTTTTTTCTGGACTGGTGCAAATAAATCAAAAATGCCAAGTATAAAAGTGTTAAACATCGCAACCTTATCATCGACGGACTCTCGATTTACAATACTATCCCAGTGTAATTGACTTAAATGGCTGTTGAAATATTGCAGATCGATTTTATGTAAAGGCCTTTTAAAATAAACATAAGGCGGAACGTTACGTGTTTTAATGTTTACATTTACAAATACCATAGCGTGTCCTCCCAACTCTACGTTATGGTCAACCCCTGCGTCAACAATCGCAGCATCCGAACAGATTATATCGATTAGAGTGGAACTGTGCTCGGTAAAATGAGTTGGCTCCGTAATGTGGTTTAGAAGATTGTTACAAGTTAAAAATTGTTGTATCCGTTTGCTTCTATAATCGTTAGCGTCCAACATATTGACATTAAAATCGCCGCTCAGGATTATATGACTGGAAAAACATACAATTGAATCACTCAGAGCATCTAAAAATATATCCAGATTAAGCCATGGTGGGCGGTATGCTGTTCCTATTATAAACGTAGTAGAATTTAATTTAACTTTTAGCCACATTTGTTCCACATCACTATGAGTTGGGTGACCACAGGCCCGCGCAAAGACACCATTTTTAATATAAAAACCTACCCCACCACCACCTTTTCTTGTTCCGAGCTTGCGAGAGACATGTCGTAGTCTGTATCCCGGCACCGTAGGCGCACGTCCCTCTTGACCAGGTTGCAACCAAGTTTCATTTATAGCCATGATTTCGGGTCTATGCCGTTCCATAGCTACTGAGAATTCATTATGTTTATGTCTACTACATAAAGATCCCGCGTTAAAAAGTCCAAATTTTAAATACTTAGGTTTTATTTTATAGGAATAATAAATAATAGGTAACTAAAGATGAATGTATTTGTATGTGCAGGATATGAGTGTAAATGCGAGTTTATGGCTTTTATGAATAAGCAGCTAATATAACAAAACAACAATAATTGCTTTCGACATAATATTTTGACATTATATACATTTCTCAAAAAAATCCGATTATTTATAGGGACATTATTAATATTTACACTATACAGCTTTAACAAAATCAAATCACTGTAAATAGTATTATTACAAACATCTAAATAATTCATGAAACGCGCTGATAGCAACAAGTTAAGATTACTAAACAGTATTAGTACACGTACAAATAATATTTTGACACTACAATTACATACACATCTCAACAAGGTTACGTTTATTATTAGTAAATTATTGGCAATACTACTGTGCAGTTTGTGGAAAATATCATTACAAATATCAAACACACTAAATATAAACAAATAATCGATTCCACATGAAATGAATTTCACATAAAATTGAACCTTTTCTACAGCAATTCGGTAAAATAAAATACACAGATTTGTACCAACAATAATCATGCATACATCCTTCAATTTAGTGGAAACAAAATAAAAACTATAATTGCTATACACTAGGATTGTTAGATTGCCCAGGAAAAATACGGTTCAGGTCACTCTCAGTCCGAATTCTATAGATTTGCGAGAACTCTGATTTTCTGACATAGATCCTCCCTTCTTTACTCCAAATAAACCGCCATTGTCCAGAACGACCTCTCTCACGAGCCTTGCCAAATAGAACTCTGTTTTTCTTGGTTAGTCGGTCATGTATATTAAACTTAAATGCTGTGTGATCAGGTAGGCCAATCCCCTCGGTGGTGGCACCGCGTCGGACTCGCGCTTCCTTGATCAGCGCGTCACGCACCGCGCGGCGCGCCAGACGCACAACGAGCGGGCGCGGGCGCGCAGGGGCTGGCTCCGAGCCCTCCGTCTGCACCGCCTGCACCGCCTCCCGCACCATCCCAACCCTATGTGCACTCACTATCTCGCACTCCTCTAATTGCACCCCTATCTTTGTAGCAACCGCCATGACAATGTGCACGGTCGACTCTCCATTAAATTCAGGGATTCCAGAAATCTCAAGGTCATTAGAGAGGGCAGCCTGATCTTTGTCGTTAAGCTCGGTTTCCAGACGGGTGACAGAGTCTTGCAGCGCTTGAATGACGGGACTCTGAGTTGATTGAGATTTATCTTCCAGTTTAGACTTTAAGTTTGCATTTTCTAGTTCAAGGGAATTCAATTTTTTGGTAACTGAATCAACGGTTTGTTTTAACCCATTTATTTCGTCTGTTAAAAAATTTACTTCGGTCTTCAAACTGTCTATTTTAGCATTAAAATTACTACTCAGTTCCGTCTTAAACTCAGAGAATTTCAATTCTAAGAGCGCCGCAAAAGCACCATACGGAATACTATTTTCGATATCCACATCACGACGCTCAGGCACTCTTCCAATTCCCAGCCTGGGTGAATCATTGTCAAGATCCAGCAATGATTCGTCGCAGGACATGTCTGCCTGCTGGGACACCAACTGCTGCTCATTGGCAAATTGGGGACCAAATTGATCAGGGGCCGGAACAGGAGTGTGGTCTGCGGCCCTTCTGCGAGATGTGACATTATTGCAGGGGGGACACTGCCATTTCATTTTCAACTGAAACTGGTTTTCCCTATATTCCGCACTTGTCATGTTTACACAGTTGAAATGATAACTACTTTTGCAAAGAACGCACACAATCAGTTCTGTAGCCGTAATGTCTAGAGGACACGCTAAGCATTTCATTTTGAAAGTTTATTATGTGCCTATAAATTAAAAAATGTAACAAATAAACCAAAACAAATCACAAGCCGCTAATGCAAAACAGAAATGATGGTAGATATTAAAGCCGCCAGATAATGTCAGCACAGAAAACTCGACCTTATAACTGTTCCAATACTGGTCATAACTCCACTAGGGCACTAAAAAGACGGTTTTCGCAGTTGTTATCGAAATAGGCTTAAGCGCCGCTGCAGTTCATACATCTATCCACGTTTGCGTCACGGACTTTTATGTTAACCAACACTTAACTTAAAAACGAATAGTTTTTGCACAATCCTTTGCTTATTTGTGAAGATATCACTATTTACATTGTAACTAGGCATAGAAAATTGTTCACTTTAGAATTTCTTCACAACCAAAATCGTCCAACTACAGTAAATACATTTTAAATTAATTTATAATCTCACACGAATCGTAAGCAGTATTGAGCGCTGCGCGCTCTCTCGCGGGAATGTACGATAGTTAAAATTAAACAAATTTTATAAGAAGAGCCTCATTTACTTATGATAATAGGAGATAAGTAACTAAGTATCGCTTAAACTAATTTTACAAATAGCGCCTCAGTTTATACAGTATCCCCTATTATTTATTTATTTATGCTCAAATACATAATCTGCTAAATTAAGTTAACCCGTTAGACAGGTAAATATAAATTACTTGTTTCGTCAATTAAACATCTTCGGACAACGAGGTGTTTCACAATCAAAGAGGTGTCAAAATTAATTACTCAAAGCGATTTACCGCTCAAATATTAGGTAAGCGGGGGATTATTAACTAGCTCTACTATGATAGACACCTACAAAGATTTATTCAGCACTTAGTTTTTATTATAACAATTTAATTTTAATTTAATAATAATAAGAGGGGGCACTGTAAAAGGGATGACGACTAGCTTGAAAACTACAATTCTATTTCGTAGTTCATTTTAAATTTAAAGAGATATTATATACTGCCGTGGTCGGGTGGCCTTGTGGTGAGGGCGTCTGCCGCGAAAACAGGAGGTCACTGGTTCGATCCCAGCCCTGGGCACTGGGAACCTTGGTCACTTTTTCTGTAGTATATGACATCTCTTTCAATTTACGTATAGTAGTGTGACTACTTAAAACATGAACCAAAACATTTATTATAATTAATAAATTATTTACTTTATGCTTTACAAGTCTATTTTGTTCGTCAGTTAGATTATCCATAATTATTAGACAATTATTTTTTCCTTTTTTGAAATTAACTATAATTCACGAAGATAAAGAGCAAGATCAAAGTTCCTGGTGGGGACTTGTGAAGTCAGTCGGTAAGAATTGTACCTAGTTGTGACCACGCGAAACTTGAATACACTGTATCTACGTTGTTTTTTATTTGACAAACAATAAAAAAATACATTTAGATCCATAATACGAGTCGTAACAGTTAAGGCATATGCCTTTACTGTTTACAATGTGTGCAAAGTACTTTATTTAATACGAAACATATCAGAACGAAAAGAAAATTAAAAAATAAATTGAATTACCTAAAGCAGTCAATAAAAGTCAGACATGACATTCTTGGTTTCTTTGACGTGGTGACTAAATAAAAAGAAATCATATAACACCAGTAGGAATAAAACGGGCCATAACTCCCGCCACGCTGTTTGGAATACCACGTTTTATGAGCTAGTGTGATGAAAATGAGGTTATTTTTTGTTGTTTCGTGGGCCGTGACTTATTTATCTGCCCATAAACAGTTTCATAAGGAGAAAAACAAGGTTTAGTTAAGGTTCTATGGGGAACGCAATTTTGATATGGAATACGTGTTAACGTTTTTACGACTTAGAATGTAACCCGCCATAACAGCATGCGTGGCTAAGAGCCTCTTGCTTCGGGGTTAGCCACATAACCCGGAGCTAAGCGTTTTTTTGTATGGAAAAAACAGCTTAATACCGGGTTAGAGGCTAACCCTGAGTGGTGCAAGTGGGCCTAAGATGCCAATCACTGACGCTCAGAAGCGTATCGTAGTTATCACTCTACCTTATTAGTGTGACAGTGACAGTATCTCGCTCTCTGTTACTCGCACATGTGCGCTCTTAAGAAAAATACAGTGGGGAAAAATGCGACTGGAGATGGTGCTAAACGGTGCTAAAGCGTTGGGGGAAATAGTCTAGCATTAAAAAAAAAAGTGTACCATTAAACTGTTTTTTTTTATATAGGAATTTTTGAATTTTTTTTATAACCGGAATCACAAGTACTATTGATAAATAAAAAAAAGAATGGGACGTTTTGTGGTCAGTTTCGTAACACATTTTTTCGTACATTTTGTATGGGCCGTTATGAAACTGATTTTTTTTTGTATGTAAAATCGAAGACCAATTTTTTTTAAATCGTGCAGTTTTTCTGAAAATGCCCAGCTACTCTTAAACTACGGGTACGGCTACGGGGTCAGTCTACAGCTATGGGTATTGCGGCAAAATAATGACCTCTTGTTTTATATCGTTATTTTAGCTGCGTTCTTTAGGTACCTTTTCCCCGTAGATTAGCTGCTATTTCATTATTAGGCGAATAACCGCTAAATAAAAATCTACATTAGGTACTGAAGCAAGCTTTTTCCTTTAAGTTATAAATTCGTACAACAAAATACTTTCAAAGGTTCGCCTTCGGCATAGTAGGTACTTGTAGGTTGTAGGTGCGTATCGTTTCAGATCTTGTTTGCAAATCGCTATTGAGTCTGAAGACAGGGGAAACCAGTATAATATCACCCTCCATAAGTGTGTGTTATAAAAAAGAAATCACCCTTGACTCTGCTTCCTATTATATTGTGACTGCGTTATGACTTCGTTGGGCCTGGACACTGCAGATACATCTAAAGTTTTTCAATCACAGAAATCTGTTCATCTGGGTAAAAACAAAAACATAGAAATATAAATCATTTATTTAGCTTATAAAAATTACAAGGTAAAAGTTAATACAAGAGTTACAACTATATTAAAACAAAAGGGATGCCACTCAGCATGAGCCGTGACATAACTAAGTCTGCTACGAAACTGGTTTTCAGGTTACCCACAAAAACAAAAATAAAACATACAGTTAGTAAATGAAAAACTCAAAACAAATTGTAAAATTGACATTCAGCTGTGGATTTTCCAACATCTCTCAACAATTCAGTAGACAGCGAGATAGAACAGAGTTAGATAGAAGAGCAGAGAAACAGAGAGAATTGTCTATGCCTATATACTCGTACATATATATGGCTGTCCATTTCCCCCGAATTTGTTTAGTTTGCGGCCCGCCTGGGAAGCGCTCGGGCTTTTAATGGCGTCTTTAAAACCCGGTCACTTATTTTATTTCTGTTTTTTACGGTGAAACAAACGAAAAAACACTCGGGTTGTTAGAATTTTTAGGTCTATGACAGCAACACGCTAGCAGTGCTCCTTATGTGTACAGGCCCCTTAACATGACGTCTTAGCGTGATTCAGTTTAGGTTCTTAACTGTGTTCAGTTGTATGACAGCGACTCAGTTTAGGACCTAAACTGAGTCGCGTTATCACGTCGTGGTAACGCCCCTGGTTTTATTAGTTTATCGACTCAACCGTGTAATTTATCGATTTGAATAACACCATAGTACATCTAATTATGGATATCGAAGTTTTAATACATTTACACGAGTTCTTATAAGCCTTTATGCCTCTACGCGTCTGCAATTATGTTACAAAATATGTGAGTATTTCTTAATGAACATAAATAACTCGTTAGGAAGCTTTCGAAATGTTCGTATTTGGTTACAATTCCTACTTATTAAACGTTTAAAACTTTTGAAATAGGTCTTGAGAGAAAGAGTGGCGTCTTTAGAGAGATTTTAATGCGGTTTAGAATACGCTTTAGTAAGGTTGAGTATTTTTAATTTCCTATATGCTTATCATGAAGTACGTAACCATATTCAACACCGACTGCGGCATTCAAAAGTATGTCCGTCTGGCTCCTACCATTATTCTGGCAAGAGTATACCACTATACTTAACAATTATTTTATAAAAGTGGACCACTAAATCCTAATATCCCTTTTCAAAAAAATCCACGCCAAAAGAGTAGCGGGACTACTGCAACCATATTGATTACCCATTCTACGTGCATCGTATTCTCACACAAATGGCAGATATGAAATATATTGCGTTCAGTCATCAGTGTGTCTAACAACTATTTAATGAATAGACTACGAACGCAAAGCGACTGCAACCAGATTCTAGAAATTCTTGTGCAAGTTAGCCGTGTCTAACCTGTGATCTGTGCAATTTGAGTGCACGTGCCATGCACTTAATATATGCACAGACCATGACAGGTATTCACCTGTTAGAAGGTTATTAAGTGCACGTTTAGTTAGATAGAACTCGCAGCATTGTAACAAATTGCAAAGTGGATTAATACCGAGGCGAAATATAAAACGACCAAAACCATTGTAAGTACATACCTAAGTAGTCAGAAAACTGCACTTTTGCGAGAAGATATCGAATCATCTTTTTTTTAAGCTAGGTTAATTTAATATCTTTCCTACTTGGAATAATTTTACTTAGAATTTCGTACCTTGAGAATAAATATAGGACAAAAAAAAATCTCAAAAATTTCAGACTTTTTACGTATTCTATAATTACTATTTAAAACGAGATATTTACCATGTATATTTGTTTAAAACAAATATACATGGTAAATATCTCGTTTTAAATAGTAATTATAGTGTAAATGACCATGTTAGCTTAAAATCTTATATTTTTACGTATTTTCCATTTTGTTACCGCCGTACAAAGTGTTTGAAAAATGGTAATGAATTGAAAAAAATCAATTTGGGACGCTTTCTTTCTCCTACAAGGATCGATAGAGCTCGTGATTTTGAGAAGGAAAAAAAATATTTTTATTTATTTATAACATACGAGTAACATACCTTTCTGAAATATAAATACCATCATGAATTATATTAACCCAGACAAGGTTATATAGTTCTGCTTAGACAAATCTTACCATTCCAAAGTAAAATACCTAGTTCGGGATCGAATAGTTTTGTTGAATTTGCGGTCAATACCAGTTTCCGAATGCTACAGATCAAAGAGCTATGACTATTTGATTTGCTGTAATTATCCTATCTTGAATATCCTATCTTTGCTTACTTTGGGACTAGGTCGATCTGTGTGAAATTGTCCCCAAATATTTATTTATTTGTGCGCATAATCATTATCGAGACGTTACGCATATTTTTGCCAAGGTTCTATAATATTTACGTTATGTTCTGAACCTTTTAAAGAGTTCAATCTTTTTAGAATTCCAAATCTAGCCCTAGAGTTTAGTAACACAATTTTCTCGCAGTACGTAAATAAGTACCTAATCGAAAACGAAACGAAATTAATTTAATTCAGATACTTAGGTGCTCTGATTGATTTATATTCACTCTAAATTTGCTTACTGATCGGAATCTTAATCAGTGTCGTAACATTTTTCTGAATTCTTATTGTGTTCTTTTGTTTAGGTCGAGTGCCGGAAGAAAAAAAACATGTGTTCTCTAACTTTTGTAGCGTTGGTAATGCCATTTAATACTATTTACAAAAAAATATATCATCTTGGTTAAAAGGCGTATAAGTCGCAAGACCTGCGAATATACTCCATTTTTATTGTTAGAAGCATGGTATCTATTAAAACATTTTTAAGTTTGCCTATATTGTGACGGACGGTAAACTAAGGAACCCTACACTGAGCATGGCCTGACATGACCGGTTTCTTTAGTATATGACATCTATTTTAATTTATAATTTAAGCATTTATAGTGTTACTACTTTAATAACAAGTCAAAATAAATAATTAAATTATTTGATTTCTTTCAACAAAAAGCGGATTACTCTGCCTCAAATGTGGATAACATGTAACTTTGCACGCTGCAAAGGATAACGGGTACCTTCCCGATTATGGGAAAAGATTATTTGCTAATTGAGTTATGAGTGTGTCAAAGAAAATCAGCAGTTATTTGTTTCGATACCTATGTAACATCACGTCCGAGATTGGGTTATAAGAGGATTATATTTATTGATAGACGTGACTGCGTTAGGGAATTACACCGTAGTGGCTTATTCATTTGCACATATTGTTATACTTTGTGAGGTCTAAGAACCACCTTTAGACATTTGTCTATTGAAGTTTGTAGCGATGAGGCTAAGTAGTGTTGTTTGTTAAATCTAGCGATTATTAACGATTTGGTAGAATCAATTAAACAGACAATTTTTGCATGTTCACACGTGTTCAAAAGCGCCCATATGAGTAACACTTAACTGCCCATGAAATTATGAACGCTATAATACAAGTCAGAAGTCGCTATAGTAGAAGTTCAGTAGTTAATTATAATGGTTTGTCGATTTCTATTATTAATTAACCTTTTTTCATTATATTTTATTTTTGTTTTTCTTTTGAAAGTATGTTTTTAGGTTTAGTTTTTAGGTCATATGAATCGAAACGGCTGACTCAGTCACAACACTGCTTTATCGTTAAACATGTAATACTCTAGGATCTAAAAAAAAAGGTCGAGTTTTGTTTCATTAATTCTAAAAACGTTAAATATTGTTAATATTTACGTGATCATTACGTTTTATGGGCGTTGTCATGTTTCAAAAGGTGGTTCTTAGACCTCACAAAGTATACTTACTTTGTAGTATTCAATTCAGCCAACTAAACGTGTATTTCTACCTACTTTACAACAAATGTAGCATGTTCTTAAACCACATTTCAAAATTAAAAGATTTTTTGTTTGATCTGTCGCAGGGCCGTAGCTAGGGGCATTATGGGGTAATGCCCTACCTTAAGAAATACCATCAACCCTGATCACTGATAATATACCCACCCCGAAATGCTCACTTGCGCCCTAATTGTAAAGACAAATGCCCTATCTTTACTTGAACTCTGGATACGGCCCTGATCCGTCGACATATGATGGTTGCGCCTTGATTGTCTACCACTTTCTAATTACAATAAGTTGGTTGTTCGTATATTATGACAATTTAAATTTACGCAATTTGATAACGGTCTCAATTACAGTGTCACTTACATAAAGTAACTATTCATGAACATCGATTACGAGTACGTTAACTCTTTTACACTTATTAAATTTGCAATAGTGTTATCATGTCATTTTTGACACCGCATGACATTCCCTTGGGAGTTTCCTTACCACTAATAGGCGTGGTAGTAATTATATATATTACTTTCATTAGTTGCTCACTTCAAACGTATTTCTATTGGGAATTCACTATTTGACTCGGTCGGTGTTTAATGATGCGGAGTTTAATCTGCTCGATGTTCAATTGTTGTTTCTTAAGTGCTGTTTAGATGTAATGAGACGCGGGATGTTGTTTTTCGTCTTTGATTACCTTTCTTTTTTCGCAATTCGATAAATCTAACTTTCTAATCAATTGAAATTATACGCGTTCATGTAAGTAGCTCAAATATAGCCTGACAAGTGACAACCAAGTCTAACAGTAAATTTATATGCCTCTTTTTTTCAGAGTGAAAAAGAAAGGGAGGTAAATAAATTCTACTGTTGTAAGACTATAGCATACATACGCATAACTTTTTTTAGCTTCCCCGCCAACACACAAGACATGTGTGTTGGCGGGAAAGCTAAAAAAAGTTACTATCACTGTGTATGATACCATGACCATGGACAAGCAGGTGAAAGTAAAGTAATTACCAAAACGTGAGCATTGTCGAGCCAGTGTATAGTGTTTCAGGGGTATAACATAACACACACAGTTTTAACATCTACTATAGAGATGTCGAACAAATTGTTTATTTTACATCATTGATAAGATAAAACGATAGGATTTTATAACCGCAGTTAGTTTTTGGCACTATTTATTATTAATAGTACATTACATACCAAGGCCGTTTAAGTGGGAAATGCCTCGGATTCCATGTAATTGTCGGCCGAGGCGAAGCCGAGTGTAAATGGGAATCCGAGGCTTTCCCATTTACCGGCCGAGGTTTGTATACTATTTTTCAGCCCGACGGAGCCGGGAGGCGGCTATTTAGTTTTGCGTAAAGTGGCGCTTACCGGCCGGAGGACTGAAAAAACATTATTTCTTCGATTCAATCGAAAAGTGGTGGTCTAAGTAGCTAAATCCTTCTATAAATAAGGCAAACAATCTGAAATAGATTTATGTTGTATTTAACACAACATTATCTCATCTAGATTCACCACAGGTTTCCAACCTTTTCATTTACATATGCCAACATACAGCTCGATCGAAAGTTCTTCTATCAAATCCCGCAAATTGATATTCCGGGCAGTGATAAAATTGTCCATGGTCATTTCGCAAATTCTTCGTTACAATTTCGCACACTCCAAAGAACGTTCAATTGAATTGGACCTTATCCTGATATAAAAACTTTATGGCATCGTTCTAGCTTTGGTTTTTTTTGTATTTCGTAAGCGTTTGTATTTCTCACATCACACATATATATTGTATAATTTGCTAACAAAATAGGTACCAATACTTTGAGATACTAAAATAATAAACTTGAAATGTTGTATATTAAAAACAAATTTGAATCTCATATGTTTTCGTTTCCTGTAAAAAATAATGCTTTATACTGCCCAAAAATAATTATTCGGTGAACTTAAACTTTTCCACGCCAAAGACGTATATATTGGCTCCGCAGGTATAACGCCAAAGACCGATTAATGGGTCACAGACCAAAGAGCAACATAGCCCTTAATGAACACTCATAAAGTTCAACTTCAGTTTTGACACTTTAGTGACGTAGCGTCTGTATTTAACATGGGGTTGAAAAGGTTAATTAACAAGAAAAGTGAATATGGTTCGTTGTCATACAAAAAAGCGTCCACATCGAGAAAAAAATCTAGTTCCTAACAGATTGAGGCTAGGCAGAGTGAGGGCTAGAGAATAAACAGATACGGTCATTATCATTTACTTTGTCTACCTCTTGCTGTTTTTATAATTCAGTGTAATTCCTCAATTAACCATTATTTTTTTCGAATGTACGTACCAAGTATCTTTTCAACGTGTACTTTCTTTAGCGCCTTTAATAGATTTCTATAAAGGTGTACGCTTAACGGGATCGTTTATTGCTGTCAATGCCTTTTTGTGTGTGGCGTTAAGTTTTACGGCTTCTCGTTCGATGCACGCAATGGCTTATTTCATGTAACAGTATTTATCATGTACTTTAAGTCCTATCTCTATTCACGACTCATATAAAGGCTTAAGTACTTTAAATATAAATAAGAGTTAATGCGAACGGATGACTTAGTTAGTTAGTTAGTTGTGCTGGGCGTTTTCCGCAACTCGACATCTATTGTGCCTTTTTTGCGTGATAACGGATGACTTTTAAGCTATCAGACGAAAACGAGTTGCATGAACGGCATGCTTAGGGCGTTGGATGAGCGCCTCGACTGCCCGCTCATTAGGTACTGGGTAGAAGTAGTTATAGGTAGATGTAAGAAGGTATAGTTATTACTAATATAAATTAGCCTTAAAATTTGTTACTAACACAATATTGATCAATGAGGTCTAAATCAAAGTATTTTTATTTTTATTTATTTAGGGAGTAGATCTCCCAGCCGTCGCCGTACAACCGTCGCCGGGAACCTTTTTAATATTTTGAATTTCGAACGAAAATTATAAAATGATCAAAGTTCAAAGTTGAACTACTGGGCAAAGAGATTCCCTATACAGCGGTTAATATACTAAGAAAATATGTCTTCTTTAAAGTTAAGAATAATAGTTTCTCTTGGACGTTCAGACTGCAAACTTGTTCCAAGTTATTAAAGGTAATAGTTGTAATAATATTGCATGAAGTGTAAAGTTACTTCTGTACTTTGTTTTAACTACGTGCTCCGGAAACTCCATTCTCGTTTTAAGCAACCTTATACCTTTTAACGAGTAATTCTTGCATAGAAATATACAGAGAGATAGAATACTCTTTTCATCACACTTACTTGAAAATGGTGTCATTATATACGAGCATAGTTAGAGTTAATGAGCTGGATTTTCATAGTACTTTACCGCCCGCCCGAGCCTTCCCGAGGGCCCCGCACCCCACGTGCACGCCGCACGTAGCCGCCGCTCACCTTGGAGTACTGTGGACTCCAAGTGTGGACTTTATCTGCCTAGTAAGTTTATTTATTACCTTGCAAATGTGATGAAAAACATTATATGTATCACGGGCAGTACAAGAATTACGAACTCTTGTTAAGATTGAATTCACACGAGCGTTCGTGATTTCTCGCTTCGCCGCACGCCTCAAATAAGTAAGTAAATGCAGATCATTTTCAAAAATTATAATCAATCGATTTAAGATTGAGATAAAACGGTGGTAGATGGTCTTATCGCTAAAAAGCGATATCTTCCAGACAACCACACACAGCCATACACACACACACAGACCGAGAGACAGAGAGGAAAATATACGAATATCTTTCGGCGATCTCGGAAACGACGTTTTTGTCTCAATTTACGAGTATCTCAACTTTAATCTAACTACATTAGTAGTATACCTAGGTAAGGTAATGTAGATATTTTTAACTCTAGCTAGCGGCTCACTGTCATATAAAATGTCACTGTCAATTATTGTGTAAATTCAATTCAATTCAATATATATTTATTTCAGACCAAATTATAGTCCATATTTATTTGTTAGTTAATTACAATAAAACCTACTTATATCTATGTTAGTTTATCCTAATCCTATCCTAATAGTAACTAATTTATTTTATTTACAATCTAGGTACTTTGGAGCATGCAGTGACGCCCAATGTCTCTTAAAAGGGTCATCTAGTCTCTCTCCTATTGCCGCTAAGAAACTGTTGGTGCTGCCCCGCACGCGACACATTTGTGAGGCTACTCGCTTGCGCATTATTGTATAAAAATCATCCATGCGAGCCTCAGCAAACATGCCGGATGCGCTGCAGAAACGCGGCAACCCCAACAGCATTCTATATCCGTTATTGAATTGGACACGCAAGGCACTGTAGGCTTTCTTGGTATAGTTGATCCATAGGCTGCTCGTATAGAACGACTGGCAATAAGACCTAAAAAGTGTCTGCTTAACCTCAGCCGTACAACGAGCGAACCTACGAATCAACATGTTTGTTCTAACTGCCAGCGCCCTGCGCTCCCTCTCAATATCGGCATCATCTTTTAGGTCTTCCGTCACTATATGCCCCAAGTACCTAAAACTCGAGACCCTATTTAAAGGGGCGCCACACAGAGTCACCGGCGGTGTAACCGACGGACTCCTGCGGTTAGCTCGGAACACGAGAAGCTCACTTTTTTTTACATTATAGCAGAGCCCGTGGGTCTCCGCATATGACTCGCATATCCCCAACAACTCGTTAATGGCACCGATCGTGGGTCCCAGTAGCACCATATCATCGGCGTAGCTGATATTATTGACCATTTGTCCTCCTATGGAGCAGCCAACTCTGGTGCCACTGAGCTCCACGATCAGCTGATTAATGTAGATGTTAAAGAGCAAAGGTGAGGTCAGCCCCCCCTGCCTAACTCCACACTCTGCCCTATAGCCATCTGAGACGGAGTCTGACCACCTTACATAATTGGTTTGGTTGCTGTACCAAAATTTAAAAACATCTATCAGCTCGCAAGGTATACCTGTTTGCCTCAACTTACTCCACAGTGTATCATATGACACAAGGTCAAATGCCTTGGATAAATCAAGGAAGGCAGCGTATACCGGTGTCTTCCTGTCCGTGTAGTATCGGACGGTGTGCTTAAGGACTAGAATCGCACTCTCAGTAGAGAGCCCAGACCTGAAACCAAATTGACCGTCATGTAACTTGGCATAACCACTGAGATGTCTCTCCAGCACACCGTCCAACACTTTGGCTATAATTGTTGCTAAGGAAATTGGCCTATAGTTATTTATTTCGGACACGTCACCGGTCTTGTTCTTGACTATAGGCACAACTACTGTTTTTATAAGGTCTTCTGGTAGGTACGAGTGACTTATGCACAGTGAAAACAGCATAGCCAACAATCTAGGAATGTGTGGACCCGCGTGTTGCAGGTGCTCCACGCTGAGTCCATCATGCCCAGGTGATTTGCCCCGAGTCATATTTTTTAAAACTGAGGCAACAACTGAGGTAAAGAATTGACAGTGAAATTTGAATCAATAATATACAGCCTGGCAAAAAAAGAGTATCAATTAAAATGTGGCACATCATAGTGTCGTCCCGTTTCCTTACATATATTATATTGATTTAAATGGGACAACACTGAGATGTTGCCAATTTTTTAATTTCTACACGTTTTTGTCAGACTGTAAAGGGATAAAAAATAATTCAATTTGTTTTATAAAATCGATGGAAACTAAATATAAGTACATAGATGCAGGGCTGTGTCAGTTAAACATGTTTTGAATTTAATTCAAGTAAAATTGTGCTAATACATTTTTTTTATAATACCAGGGGGTCACTCAGCGTTTTACGTTGAATCAAATTCATCGGCCCATGGGTGGCATCACGGGTGCGTTTAGATATATTTATATTTCAAACACCGCATACTAATTTATACTTTGACGAATTAATATCAATACTAATAAATAATCAATAAAAACGTGTTACTCGTATAATAATAAAAGTAATAAAATGGCGTAGGGATGTAAAATGGCGTAGGGATGTGACGACCCCATCGCCCACTGGTTTCTACCGGTGCAATCAGTCAACGCAGGGCAGCTTGTGGCGAGCTGTTGGGGAGTAGCGACCCCACGTACCTGAGTGCTCCTGGGGGACTCCGTCGTCCGACCAAGTCCTCCGCCTCTGGCTTGCCTTAACCGGCCGTCCAGAGTGGGGTCGCGAGAGCTGTGTTCTCGAGGGTAGATGTGGAAACCTAAGTGGCGAGTTGGCTATATGTTTAAAGTCCAGTGACACCTCTCTACCCCCAGCCCTCATACCGGTGTTGCCCTCGAGCCATCTTAGATGTCGCTTTTTGTGGGGGCCCATCTTATGTGGGCGAGTCACCGTCTGCCGGAAATAAAATTGATTACCGTTTTGTTAGGCAGACGTCCGATTTTATTCTCCATAACCCAGTATTTAGTCCACCGCTTTCACCTAATAGTCCAGCATATTTTAGATTCCATTAAATCTCAATAGTCTATACACCCTGGCGGGTGCTGCCTCTGCGTGCTTCCCATGACTCGGGCAGGTGCAACATCCGCTCGGTGTACCCCTTACATTTCATTAAATTGTCGAAAGGGCCTCTGCGTGTTGGCTTCGGCTCCGCGCACGCCTCCCAAAGGTCCGGAACACCATTGTTCCGTGATGGGAAAGACATACAAAAAAAAAGTAATAATATTTTGTTATTATTTTATGCTTATACAAATGTTGTACGACCATACGCACCTGACAGCATAGTGACAACCCTAATGTTATTGTCATCTTGACATTCGCATGCTTGACAAGCTAAACGTCAAATGTAGGAAAGAGAAGCTTCTGTACTTTAGTACTATTAGGTACTTATTCTGTACGAATACTAATAAAATCGGGACGACACTACGATGTCGCCACTTTTTAATTTTAATTTTTTTCTGTCACACTGTAAGTAGGTAGTTTAAGGTAGATCTTTGATTGATCATACGGTTTTAGCCTATTTGATTTTTACATTGTAAGAATTAGGTTCATAATGCCGATGTTGCGTATTTATTAAATAAGACAGTTCAGACATATACCTACATACCTAAAAAAACACAAATAATATAGAATAGAACTATGTTATCAAAAATTTACATTATTGACAGATAATATGTTGCACTGACAGCTGTCTCACAAATCATCATTCGCTACAAGAATTACAATCACTCCCACGATATCACCCAACTCATCAAAACTCCTATCAAATCGGAAACATTCTAAAACTGATTACAGCAGATCGCGGTCGGAACCGATTGCTTTAAGGCAAATAATACTAGGGCGGATGCGGTGATTCCAATGAAGCAATGAAGTTAATACCGTTCTATGAATAGATTTTGGTTGCATGTAACAAACAATTTTATATACACAATGAGAACTTCATCATTGAAGTCGTTATACTAGAGTCAGTAGGCCACTTCCTACGCTAAGCTTGCTACGCTAAGTAATAAAAGAAGTAGGACTTGGCATGAAACTTTAAATTCATAATATCGTAGACGTACCAGTGCTCGACACTGCACTAGTATTGGACATGGACACTTTATGACAAAGTGACAAGGTTTAAATTGTAGAAATCGCGAAATGTCTAGTTGATGTAACTGGTGACCGAAGAGCTGGTGGCTTCCGCGCACAACGTATCAGCATTGCGATACAACGAGGAAATGCCGCCAGCATCATGGGTAAAATGCCTCAAGGACTTATTTTCGATTTAAGGTAGGCAGTGGTAGGTAAGTTACACTTACTGTATACATTTTGAAAATGAATTTTATAAAGAAATATCATCGTCGTTCAAATTTAACCTATACCGGGTGTTTCCTGTAATAGGAGCAATAAATTTAATCGTAGGTCGTACTCCCCAAACTGAACAACGTTTGCTCAGCGACTTTTAAAAATAACGTATGTTTTGATTTTTATTACATTTTAAAGTTTGTTAGATGACGCAATGTACTGCTAACTTTGTCATTTTTGAACTATGACAAGAGTCGTAAATTATGCTGATGAAATGAAAAAGTGAAAATCTACAGAGTACATAATTTTTATAAGTTGTTAGTTTTGAGGGGCTCTACCTACGATTAGATTTATTATAAGATTAATATATATTAGATGATAATTCTTAGGATATTAAATCACGATATAAGTTATTTTATCAAAACTATGCAGGTACTACGGTTATTTCAGAGTGTTACAAGCAATGTTCGCCATCCTATGATAATGTTTGCCGACGACAGTAACTCAATTGTAAGTTTTAATAATGACATTGACTATGAAGATGACATAAATTTCGTAGTAAAGGAAATAATAATGTAGCTTAATAATAATAACTTGATAATTAATTTAAATAAAACCAATATAACTTAAATATTCAGTATAATGGCACTAAAATAGAGAAAGTAGACGTAACAAAATTCTTAGGACTTATAATTGATGAAAAACTTACTTGCAAAAAGGTAAATACATCAGCCTTTGCACTAAGGAACCTTGCTAAGATAGTGGACAAAAATGCACTGATAATGGCGTATCACGGCCTTGTTCCCTCTGTATTGAGGTATGGAGTCATCTTTTAGGGGAACGCAGCCAACAAAGAGGCGGTTTTCAAAGCCCAAAGAAGATGCGTAAGGGCCATCGTTGGAATTGGATGGCGTGAAGACTGCGCCCCATACTTTAAAGTTTTAAATATTTTAACTTTTCCAGCCCTATATATTTATGAAGTAGCAAACTTTGTCAAAACGAATCCTCAGCTATTCAACATGGTAACTCAACAACGCACACTGCCTTCACGCTCTCAGTACCAATACAATATTTGTAAACCCAGCCATAATACAGCCTTACTGGCTAAAAGTGTACTGGGAATGGCTCCTAAAATATTTAATAAAATTCCAGGCCAAATAAAAATTAAAAATAATTTCCAGTTTATGAAGCACTCAAAATCTTATCTTATTAATAAATGTTATTACTCCATACATGATTTTTTCAATGACATTTGTATGCAAATTTATATCGACTTAATTCTGTTCTGTTAGATGATTGTGGCATGATTATTGAATTTGATTTATCTATTATTGTTGTAATTTAATGATTTAATTTTGTGTTATACGTACATTCTGTATTAAATTTTGTACGCCAATAGGCATAACACAGAGTTCCTTCTATATATTGACACCCTTTGTATCACCTGAATGCCTAGTATAAAAATTGTACGACATTAACTCCTCGACCGCGTTAGCGTATCGAGGGGTCAAAATATGAAAGTTGCCGGATGATTTAAATAAACGGCAAACATAATTTGAACTCTCGATACGCTAACGCGATCGAGAAGTAAGTGTCGTACAACTTTTATACTAGGCCTTCTGTATTATACAAATAAACGATTACTTACTTACTTTGTTAACCTTACCGGCCAAAGATTTGATACCTTTCAACGATAGTCACCTCTTGCTGTTGCTCTACAGCATCAAAATGATGAATCATGCGAAATAAAAGTTCTCGCCACTTTTATATGGTTTTCCTATAATTAACACTTACCTTCTAAAAATAACTAATGTGTACCTATAAACAGTAAGACTATACTGATATTCATTCACATATATGTAGTTACATTATAGGACGCATATTACGAAATAATAAATGTTAACACAGTCAACATACAGGCGGCCTTACCGCTAAAGAGCGATCTCTTTCAGATAATTTTTGAGTGCTAAGTTAATTTATGTCTTTTATCCTTACTTTTCAAAATAGAGTTCCCGCTACCACACGTCAAAAACTTGACATCTGCATCTGTTTCAAATACAAAACATTGCCAATTATGTAGTTTTTTTGTGTTTGACAGGTCATTTTCTGGGAAGTGATACCGTGGTTTGAATCAATAGGGTTCAACTCGTTCGTTTAAAAAAATATATAAAGCCTATTTTTATTTTTTTTCGTCACTTATTCTACTGGCAAATTGGTTTATCTGTCTATACACCTTTGACGGTCTTGCGAGTACGCGGAAAACACGAATCGGAAACGCGTTCAGCCCTTTTGGGAAATATTGCGTACATTTTTGAAACATTTCTGTTGCAAAGCTGTTTCTGAGAATGTGTCTATTGCGTGCCGACGGAATGTGGAATGGACACCCTGTTGCGTTCGTTGGGCACGCGTGGGATATGACTAGAGGCCGGAATTTCGTGACACTTTTAAACTGTCAAAAGGACTTCTCATTTATCGACTTCAGATATTTATTCACAAATATAGTAACATCATAGGACGCATTTTACAAAAGAATTAAAGTAAAGGTAAACATACAGGCGGTCTTATATCTAAAGAGCGATATCTTTCAGATAAGTTTTGAGATTCTTAATTTGGGTTTCTTATCCTTACGTTTTGAAATATAGTCCACGAAATCTAATGAACGACTAAGGCAGTACAATATGTAATACCAACAACTACAAAATTAATGCTGGCTGAATGATGGAAACTACATATAATAGACGGCTTAGGTCGGATTTGAAAAGTCTAACATAAAAATAAATAAAAATGTGTTTCGTCATAGTCACAATCTTGTTTTCTTTCGTGGCAAAACATGTTGTAGCCAATTTTAACATTCTTATTATATTTATTTTATTTATCAATAAAAGTACACAATATGTTACAACCATTTATGTCCTTCAACCATTTATAGGCGAGATCGCGCTCATTGTCACATTTTTAAACTTAAACATGCAATTCACTTATTTATACTACACAATACTATAATTATGTTAGGTATGCGACATGCAAGTGCTAAACAAATAGAATGAAAATAAGGATATGTACTTACTGAACAACCTATATAATCAATCTGCATTGATAAAATTAACTCAGCGTTCTTTAAAAATTAAATTATTTTAGAAAAGATATCCTACCTATATCTTTTCTAAAACAATTATCTTTAACTTACTTTTTAATTGTGTCCGAAACAAAATGTTTCTTTCCGTCTGAAACAAAAAGTAGCAGTGCGTATTTGCATAAACAGTTAGAAAATAATAAAAATAAAACTATGTACCTATCTAATAATTCGCCCTATAAAATACAAAAACAGTAAAAGTTACGTTAAAACAGAACGTTTTCATAAAGTCGCTTACCTTAGTTCCACGATTTCTCAGTAGCAGAAGGTCGCTTTAACAAATTTTAATTAGACAATGCAAACGGTTCAAAACAACTTGATACTATCTATCTTGTCAGGCCACGCTTAGTGTAGAGTTCCGTAGTTGTAGACTTTTTATTTTACCACTTTGTCGGTATGATTGATATGTACCTACATATATTCATACCAAATTTATCTTAGCTTTCTAGTACTAAAGGTCACTGAGCTAAGCCGCAGACAAACGGACATGGCGAAACTTTAAGGGTTCCTAGTTAAATACGGAGCCCTAAAAAGGACTTAAAAGCACACAGTCCGCTATTCCAATGCTTCGGATACAGCCAAAGGTGTACGTGTTCCGATTAACTTTTAACTGCCTTTACTCGGAGGCTCAGCATTTCCTGCTTGTTTCCCTTTTCAGGATTTTAATCAAAATAAAACAAGATGTCCCTCTGTTTAATTCGTTCTTCTATTAGGTTTGGATAACAAGCAGACATTTTTTTAGTTATATGTATTAGAGGGGCATTCGACGACAAGTCTCTTACGAAAAGCGATCGTTCTAATACTTCTGAAAGTGCCAAGAAACCCATTTTGTGTCTGATAATATTTCATAACTTGGCTAACAGATTCGTAGTAATCTCGAGCTTTACGGATTTCATTAAACTACCTACCATACAAGCCAAAAGCATGTTACTGGTGACCGAAGAGCTGGTAGCTTCCTGGCACAACGTATCAGCATTGCGATACAACGAGGAAATGCCGCCAGGACCTATTTTAGATTTAAGGTAGGTAGAGGTAGGTAGTTAGGTAAGTTACACTTACTGTATATATTTTGATAATAAATGTTTTTTCTCAAAGCATTTTGCTAGTGACATTCTCGGGGAAATCTGTGGTTGGAATTGACAATCGATCTGTGCCCCGTATGAGTATTGATTATAATTTTTAGCTAAACAATGTTCCCAGAACTTTTTAAATTGGTTTGCCAAAGTTTAATTCAATTGCAAACATCATATGCGAAAGAACAAATTGTAACTATATAAATACGCAGATTTGTGTGATTGATTTCAGAAGTATGTATATAGTTTATACTTTCTGGATGTACTTAATTAAATTGATATAAGCCTAGCGATTGTATTAGGTATATAGAAAGTGTATAGTAATAGATAATAATTGTAATTGTAGGGTAGGCATTGACTTGCGTTATTGAAGACAATTTTTTTTTCTTTTCAGTGCGCTATTGTTTTTGGTCGATTCATTTTGTGTAAGTACCTACGGTTTATTTCGGTTTTATTTTTTTGTTAAAAAGTTTTTTACTTATTAACCATACATCATGAACCTATAGGCGAAAATTTAAATTGGTATCATTCAGACGTCTAGCTCTCAATATTGATAATTAGGTACCTGATATTCATAAACATAAAACTTCAACATATTTCGTTCAAACTGGTACACGTGAAAACATGTTTTTTTCCAAAAGCTCGATACTTGTATTTTTCAAACATAGGCTCTTATTTACATGTTTTTGGTTAGAACGTCGACATCCTCCAGAAGATCCTTGAGGTCCTTCACATTTAAGAAGCTTTTATCTACAAAAACTGTAGTTTCGTAGTAAACATCAATTACCTATCTGATAACGCGGTTTATTTTGATGTCTATTGCTTGAGCATGTGGACAGTCAACACGTATCAGTTTGTTAAGGACCTAAACTGAGTCACTGCCATACAACTGAGCACAGTCAAGAACCTAAACTGAATCGCATTAAGACGTCATGGTACCCTTACCATGACGTCTTAATGCGCACAGTGCCCTGGACACAGTTAAGGGCCTAAAGTGAATCGGGTTAGGCGATCGTGATTAGACCCCTGGAATATTAATATACTTAAACCGGGTTACTCACGTCTATAAAGTCGAAAATAGCTCTATAAAGTCCAACAGTCACTAGTCAGTCAGTAGTCTATAAAGGCGAAACATGTCGAGCTATTTTCGACTTTATAGACGTGAGTAACCCGGTTTAAGTATATTAATATGTCTAATACTCACGGGAGTTTTCTAGACCCCTGGAATGCTTTTGTAAATAATTACTAGTACAACTTTATTTCATTTCGCCCATTAATATTGATGTACGATAACTAGGTCCGGTCGCGGGATTAACAGCCTTGCATTAAAAGGGATTTACCTTGTTTTGTTCGAACAACTGTATATTACACACCTGTAGGCTTTTCATTAATTACAAACATACCGTTATTCAAAATAATACAGTGAATTTACACAATAGCATTGTCAGGAGTTATAAAAACACAATAGTCCGACGACACGACAAAAACAGAACTGTTGGATGTTCGACGACTCGCGACTCGCGATAGCGCTTTTAATTTAAGCGTGACGTAACGATATTAAAATAAAATTGATTATAGTTTATGTTTTTGAACAAACCCCAGCTGAACTTCATAGTTCATACCTATGAATCGAGAAGGAAAACCTTAAAAACGAACTTGTTTAGGGGGAATGCCTCATACCATTATTTTTGCACTAACTTTATTTGGTTTTTGTATACTTGTAATACTCTAAGCGAGTAGTTATTTTGTGATGCGTCACAAATAACAAAACAGGATGATGAATGTATTCTTATTGATATTGAATACATTTTCTTGTCGTCATGGGTATTATATAGATATAAACATTTGTTATTGTAAAAAAAATGATTTAGATAAGAACGAATTAAAAATAAAAATTCGGTAAATCGGACTTTTTAAACGTACTAACTATTGGCGGGTTGTTATTTACCAAGTCTTTTTGTTAAATCCGAGCTCCCGTTTTTCTCATGAACAGGTGGTTATTATGAGTAACTACGCCGCAATAAGCCTATTATTTAGTAAATTTATTTAATTTAGAATGCATAATGGAAATGAATACTATAACATAGATAGTTTTAAGCACAGATTTATAGTGTGCATTTAACTTTTGTTATAGTTTTGTCAGTGATATAAAGTTATTACCCACACAATATAATATATATATATATATATATATATATATATATTATATATATTTTTTTATTGCGTATTTATTTATAGTGTAGTTACAATGTGTATTCAAAATTTACTTTTTATTTGAAGTTTTGTTACTGTACAATTTTTGCTCTTAGTTTGTCTTTCATCGTTGCCTGTTTTTATCTAATTTCCTCAAAGGTTAACTGGAAAAGATCCCTCATAGGGATAAGTTCGCCTTTGTTGTATCAAATTGTCTATGTTACTGTGTTTCTTGTATTTCTTGTGTTATTGTACAATAAAGCTTATACATACATACATACATATACATACAATATGTAAGTACGAGTGATCATATTGATATCAATTAGGTCATGTCAATAGTGTTGCGCTTTAACAATATCCTTCAAAGAAAGCTATTACTATCGAGCCAAGTAACGGAGAAATCAGCAACTTGATATCGCAAATACTTAATCTAAATAGACTTGAAAGTTAAACTACACTAAAGGATCTGTTGTTGTCAATGTACAAAGGCTAAGCTGAGCTTACTAAGTATCTTCTTAACTTCTATCTATTCGCTGCTACAGCGATATTAATAAAGTATATATTATAACGTTGTCTATGGTATTCCATAAGAACTCTGTTCCTATGGATTTTCATACAAAATATTAGAACTGTTGTTTTTTTTTTCTTTAGTGGGCATACGGCATCTTCCACATTCTGCCACCTTTCGTTTTGCTTTTTTCCCTTTTTTTGCTATTTTAGCTGTCGTAGAAAAACTAGGGTATGCAACAGCTCATAATTGGTTCTTAAAACTCTTATTATATCACTGTTTCATAAACACTATATTTTTATTCTTCTATCTTATTTTATAGAAAATCCTACTGGCTCCAATGGGGTTTTCGTGACATTCGAAGACGTAAGTAAGTTTCGAAAGATTGCAAGCTACAATTTCAACAGAATCTTCTCTATATTTATTTATTCAGGGTCCGGACTTAGTTGCCGTACATAAATATGGATGGGCGAAAACAAATAAAGTTTTAATCAAAAAAATAAATGTTTTCATTTTTATTTGCTATAAGGTTCAGAAAGGATGTGAGTGATTACTCATCACACAAATATAGGTGACACCAGATTGCGCTGCCAACTCATAGGCTTCAAGTCAGTGCCAATACATTTTATTTAAGTGGGCCAAGAAAATTAGATCAATAAAAAGCATTTCCAAAATTAATTCCCAGCCAGGTCGATATCGTAGGTCCTAAACACGTCTGAACCGAGTTTACACATTTTCAGGAGTTGAGTTTGACTTTTGAGAGCCAAGTAACTGCCAAATTTTCGGTCATTTTTAAGTTTTTCGCGTATAGATTGAAAATGGTACGTCAGACGGAAAAGTCAGGTAGGAATTAAAGAGGGTTCAACTTTACGTCGAATGAGTATCTTTAACTTCAAATTTTGTTCTAGTAAATAAAACAAGACCGCGTCACACTTTTGTAAGAGCGAATATTTTTGGAAATATTTGACTAATACAATTCTTGTTCAACAATCTTCGAAGTTATTTTTAAAGACCTATAAGATCATGTGTCAGAAGTACATATATACAAAAATAAAGTCGGTTTTACGGGCGAAGATTTTACGTGACAACGTCTTTTTCTCGGTAGAATATTTATTGATATGAATATAATTAAATTGCACAATAGGAACTTACTTAACACTATCAACGTTCGAGAAAGACAAAGACAGAGACACAAGCATGCGCCGATTCAATGCGCCTAATTCTCTAGTGCTGCGCGCGCGGCAGACCGATCATAGTTGAGTGGGAGAGAGACGCAAGGCATTCGGCGGGCCTCTCTCTCGTTCGGTGACTCATCGTAACGTTACCGAGCGTTACACTTTTTCATAAGTGACTCCCAGCCGCAACCTAATTTAAGACGTTGTCACGTCAAAAATATTACATTTAGTTACATGTATGGGGTGCCCGATATCATCGTCAGATTAGCACATTCCTATGGAATGGAACCAACTTGGAGATAATTTATTTCTAACAAAAAAATTATTGCTCAAATAGGACGATGGAGTTATCGACTCGGAATTATCGATTTATGTATCGGAAGTTCCACATGCCATCCCTGGTCTGCATCATCAGGTCTACCTTGCCAAATGTATGGTTCTCGCAAGAAATTGTTTAATTTACTTATGAAAACACAGAAATCACTATAGATACGTGTGCCCTTGAAAATTGACGAGTTCCCATAATTCCTCATGGGTCTCATAAAAATACTTAAATCGGACAACGGAGCTCGGAGTAATCGGTGAACATACATAAAAAATTACAAACATATGAACATATAACCCTCCGTCTCCTCCGCCACATTCTCGAAGTCGGTTAAAATATACACTTGAGTTGCCCAACCCAAATTATACTTATTAATATTGCTATTGAATACAGCAAGAGAGAATATCTTTAGTTCATTCAATAAAATTAGACCTAAGTCCATTAGTTTGGATCTTCTTCACTAGGATTTAGGTCGTAAATATAATATAGATGTAGCCTATATCATATATGTAGGTATATTTAGCCTCTGAACGCCCTAGATACAATTACAGTAGCCTAATGCAAGTATTACACCAACCATGAGTTAACCAAGAACTACGTAGCGCTAGCGATACTCACTCGCAAGTCGCAATGCATCTCCCTCTTACATATACGTTATACTGGTGGGAACGAGATGCAATGATAGTGCGTTTACGCGCGCGCTAGCGAATGCAACCGAGTCAAACCCATGGTAACGTGGATTAGCCATCCAAACACCTGTCAAGCTAACACGCACTAACGTCAGTTCCACACGTGGGTACCCATTCGATCCAGTTCTACAAAGTTACAAAGTCCTTAGCTATTTTATAAAAATAAACTCTCCCACAAACTCATATGAATGAGATTTATATGCTTTAAATAAGCCACCACTGTAGCAGTGGCCATCTTGGATTTGCAATTACACTGAATATAGAGGTAATAAATATTGCATCGTCACCGAAAGATGGGTACCTACCAAATCTATTTACAGGAAAAGAGTAAAATTTCAGTTACTAAAGACCTTCAGTAAATAAAACCGTTTAATTAGTAAGACTACAATTGCAGTAAATATGTTAAAAAGACTTGTGACTTCATTAGTTTGTCAGATATTTCTTGGCGTGTAATTAACATTTTGGAATATTTAACGCTAATAATTCTTTGTTTCCGCTTGCTCTACATATAGTGACAAGACAGGTGTTCCCTGTCAAACTAGTATTTTTTATACACATTTATGGTATTTGATGTGAAAATTGTTAAAAATGCTTTCGAAATGCTTAATGTATCGAATAATATTTATTTGCGTCAATTATTTGTCATGTCACGACGTGCCACAAGTTTTCATTAAAAATTTAGGCACATGGTTATACGACAATTACTTGAGACGACAGAGAAAATTCACTTAAACTACCCCAATGCATTCCTCCTCTCCTCTGTCCTCTACACTATTGACCGGGACAAACTTCCCGTACCTAATTACTGATCAATTTATTGGCGACACTCCTTTAATAGTGCGGTGGTTGCTGTAGCGAAAAACAAATACTGTGTTAACTAACCGTAGTTACGTATACATTGTTGATTTGGAATTACTTAGGATTCTGCGGAACTGCCGATCACTTCGTTTTAGTTCGTTTTCTTGTGTCTCTCTCGATTACCCCATGATGAAAAAGAGGAAAATTAACGAAATATCGATGTCCGCAGTAGGTTATTTTTTGCATGGCAGTTAATTAAATTTTATATGATGTTTTGGGTTTGCTAAAGGTTTTAAAATTCGTTCGGTTAGGTAATTAACTGTCCGATGTACACAATGTACACACGCGTTCGAAAGTGCATGGGCAATTTATGAATGAATTCATTTACAATACAGAACCGTTTAAGTTGCCTTGATTTCCCCCGAAGCTGTCTCAAAATAAATTATTTTTGTTCGGTACACGGAATTATTAAATTTGCTACAAGTTCTCGTGTCGCGCCGTAAGTAGGTTGCTCAGAGGGCCAACCGTGAACATCAAAAATTCGGATTCTCGTGTCATATCTCATTCGCTCCAATATGCAAGAGCGACAGAGAGGGAGATACAATTTTTCATTCGTTCGATTTTCGTCGTCGTAGAACAGGTTGTTACGGGTACACTTCGGTTCATTACATTTCGCCATTATATTAAATATTATGCGGCTTATTTGATCACTTTGGAAACTGGCAGAAGAAATATGACGTAAAGAAAACATCGTGAGAAACCGGACTGGTTCTAATAAGGCCTAGTTTACCTTTTGGGCTGGAAGGTCAAGATGGCTGTCGCTTTTGTAAAAAGTAGCGCCTTCACCAAATCTTAGGATTTGATGCCAAAGCGGACCTTTAGTTCCCTGAGCCGTGGAATAAGCCGGAAAAACGTTAAGAAGCGTCCGCCCCTACCCTACAGCGTCATCTAAAGCCTTCCTCTTCGAGGTAGGACTATTCCTTACAATTTACTTCTCCAGCTGGTAGTCAATTAATTGTCCTTTCTATATTACAACATCTGAGTACTTAACATCTAACATTTAGAAGTTAAACATCAAAGCATAGAAGCTGCCAGCTGTACGGTCATCGGTTGCATCCACTAGTTTCTTAGAAATTAATATCATTCAGTTTTTAACGTTATTTACAACCTTTTAACCAATTGAAAAATCATTTATTTTCGAAATATATACAGTAAATGTAAGTCTTACCTACTTTAAATCGAAAAAATGGCCTTGAGGCATTTTGCCTAGGATGCTAGCGGCATTTCCTCATTGTATCGCAATGCTGATACGTTGTACCAGGAAGCCACCAGCTCTCCGGTCACCAGTTACATCAACCAGACGTTTCGCGATTTCAATTTAATGTTTACTTCGTATAGAATCCGGTATAATCCTTCAAAAGAAATACCTACTTAGTTTCATCTGGCTTGGAGGGACAGCAAATGCAATTTTAAAATTAATGTTTTCATCATACATGCGGGTCTCACTTTGCTATCACAAAGTCAGTAAGATTTTAATGCTACTTAAAAATGCATAGTAGCAGAGTGCGACAAAATGCGATATCCTCGCGGACGGATATAGCTAGATTAACTTTAGCTTAGGGCTTCCTGGCCTATTCCTGAGGCGACACGAGTCAGGCGCTCAGGAGAACCGGTCTCACTTGATCTCTAGGTCTCTATGTAGCTAGTGAATTTACACTGGTTTTTCTAAGTTCTTTTGGCATTAGGTCGATTAGAGTACCACTAGTCTGAACCGGTGATACGGTCATGTATTTGTATAGATATTTCCACAAACGGTATTACGGTAAGTATAATTGTTTACTTCAAACATGTTCGAAGAATAAAATTTGTTATTGATTTGGATTTGACGATACGATGACGATTTCTAAAATAACGCTTTGATTGTTCCGATAGTTCACTTTTTAATATTAATCTGACGTGTTTACAAAGCAACATCGTTTTGATATACTAAACCACTTACGTTATCTGCCTGTATCATCCGTAGGTTAAGCCTCAAACCCGGCTAATGGAACTCTCTACGCGAACTTGTATAGATTGTCTTTTTTCGGTAACGATACGTAATATCAACACCAAGGTGCGTAGCCAAGATGCCATCGCTCACGCTCAGTTGCTAACGAAACGCAACTGTCATTGTCACACTAATAAGGAAGAGTGATAGAGAGAGGTAGCTACGATACGCTAGTAAGCGTGATTGATTGGCATCTTGGCTACGCACACAGTGCGCCCGCCAGTATTATATAATATAGCTAATTATAGGCAACCATAGCGTTTGTGCGGGGGAGACGGGGGCCGAGCGTAAATTGTTTTTGCGTAGTATTCAAATCGGTATGTAAGTATTCGCTTATTTTATGAGAGATAAATACGAGTATCTGCAATGTTCTCAATATAACCTGTGCTGAAACCAGTTCAATAGTAGATAAGTACCTATGTGGGTAGTAAGACGTGTGGGAGTGCAAATTTTATATAAAACTAATAAACTGGGAACTAGCTGCAAGTTTTACTATTGTGACAATAAAACAGCCGTAAAGGTTGCGGAGTATAAACCGCAATTGGAGGCTTGTTAGAGACACATCGGTTTATGCCGCACGTTGAGGTTAGCTCCCACTTCCGGATCGTAAAAGATTGAGTGTAGTTTGCACTTTACAATTTATACCCAAGATTTGGTGTAGACGCTAGTTTTACGAAAGCCATCTGATCCAACCCAGAGTGTAAACAAGGCCTTATCGGGATTAATCCAGTTTCCTCACGTTTTCCTTCGCCGAATAGCGCATAATTTATTTATTTATTTCTTTTATTTCAAAAATAATGAATAATGAATGAATAATGATATGTCGTACATAAAGTTCTGAAAAACTCATTGGTACGCGCCGGCCGCTGGGCCACCAATGCTTCTTTTTTATCAAAATGTCTTAATTTGTGATCAAATGGATTTCCCACTGAATAATCAAGTAACATAAAACAATTCACTTCTGGCCCATACAGTATCTATCAGCCTTTACACATAAACATTTGAGTACGGGAAATGTATCACACCATGTCAGCCTCGTTCCAAAGCATACGCTGCGCGCGGCGGTTGGAACCTTTGTAAATTATCCACTCCACACATTTGCATCCACTCCTCACATTCCACGCGCCAGTCCAAAATCACGATCCAATCTTAAAAAATCGTTTAAAAGCACATCTTGGATTAAAGGCTAGGTATTTATTACAGATTTAACCGCAATCCAAACCATGACCACATTTGATTCTAGGTAATTCAGCGCATGCCAGTTTCGAATAGTTCCGAACGAAAGATATACCGACGGTATATTTTCCGTTCGGTATGCAGTCCGGATTCACAGTTTGAACTTTGGAGCCGGTTCCCATTTGTCGGATGTTGGACACGGATTTTAATTGGACGTTCAATTTATAGGGAAATTGGTATCAGTCAAGTGAGAATAGGTTCATATAAAGTGTTGTGCCACTGGAATGTCCGACGAAAATCCGGATCGGACATCCAACAAGTGGGAACCGGCTCTTATGTGGAAAGTTCGCTTAAGAAAAAGACAACTACTTAACCACAATACCTATTCGTACTATGCCCCAGCTAGAACCTTTGATCCACTGAAACAAATGTCACAAGGTTTAATTTTATCTCCTACCTACCTATAATATTACAAATATTATATCAACAAAAAGTTCGTTACTAAGTGAAATGTCAGTAGATTTTAAGGCAATGAATATACCGAAATTGCGTTGTGCTATTTGTATGTCAGTGGACCGTGCATGCATTTCGTAAATTAAATATGTCGCAGTGACCATGGTGTGTGAAACGCCTTAACCAAAAGACCTTCAAAAACTAATTTAAAGCTTGTCTGGCTATGTTAGAGTACCTTAGAGGCTCACATTGACACCGCACATTAGTTCCGCCTCGTAAAACTTTGAGTGCCTCATAATGTTCTCCTTTACCCGGGGAAAAGTAGGAACAATTTACACTCATATTCATTTTTAACGAAAACTTTGAGTTTCATTATCTGTCATTATTATGCGATCGTGAGTTCTAATTAGAAACTTTTTATTTTAACAAGTTTTTGGGATGGGCGAATAAATTGTTCAATTTTACGGCCTAAATAAACCCTTTGTCAAATATTTTTTATTCACTATATTAGAAGATGTAAGATAAACCTAACCTGAAAGCCATAATTTGTATACCTACCTACATATGCCAGTTTCATGATTTGTCGAATCTTCTTAAGCTAAAACATTAAAATTTAATGTTTGCTAATGTCACACCATTATATTTAATCATAGCGAAATGAGAAGAGCCATATCATTTATGAGCATAAAACCTCTTCTCTTTAGGCACAAATCCAATTTATGTGTATGTTACTTTATGATGTACTTTAATTATAATTTTGTTCCTTTCGGTGTCAAAATCCATCCATGTCCATCAATGTCCATGTCCATGGGGCGGTCTCTCAAAGATCAGGTCTCTTCAAAGACCGATCAAAGACACACCAACCCCAAGAGCTGGCAGCTTCCTCGCTCAATGCATCAGTCCAGTAATCCAGTGAAGAAATGCTGTCAGTGTCCGACTTGTTTTAGATTTATTTTTATTTTACTTTTCATCTAGTTTTATTTTAGTTTAAACTTCGTAATTTTTGTTCACAGACAACATGAGCATCCCCATGCAACTCCTCCTGGTGGTCGCAGCCTTCTGCGTACTTTCAGACGGCGCCCCGGATGGCCGCATAGCCCGCGCCAAGCAGCAGCGCCCCACCAGAGGCTTCAAGAACCTCGAGATGATGACGGCCAGGGGGTTCGGGAAACGCGGCAGGGTCTCCAATAGGGCTGAACGTGAGTGCAATGTTGTAGCCGTTGGTGTCTCGACGACTAGTTTTAAATAAAACTTCAATGTTTCGTAGATTCATAGATGCTGGTTTACAAAGAATACTTAGTGGTGCTAACGGGTTGATGCAGAAATGGTTTGTATGGAAGTTTAAGTTGTAAGAGTGATTTGCGTGAATATTGAAATGTAAGTACAAAGTATTCTAACTTAATCTTGATTGGCCGTGATAAAGCGTATGTGAAGAAGCCTCTACATACTAGAAGAAGGAGCGTTTAACTTGCATATTATAAAAGAAATGTTGCGTTCCCAACAGTTGCTTTAGTAAAAAATAATTTTAGGAAATAGGAATTTCAGCAATGACATATAGGAAAACTTGTAAAGACTCACGCCAATCCGATCCGATCCGATCCGATCCGCGACGATCTGTCAGTTTCTATAGAAAACGTCACGTGACCTCCGAGGGCTCCGAGCTATCGCGTGATTCTTTCTATAGAAACTGCCAGATCGTCCCGAATCGGATCGGATGGGTGTGAGTCATTAAGTCAGTTTTTTTTTCCGGGACAGAGAAGTAAGAATCGATGTTTGGAGGATGAGGTTTATAGTGGAAACATGTCTAATATTTTTTTCCAGATTTTCTACAGGTGTTACGGAAGACGTTTTTTTTATATCGATTTGTTCCAATTAGGCGTACTCGTTTATGTCTCAAGTTGGTTAGTTCGTTGCTTAAAACTTGTTTATTTCAATAATTAAATAGAATCTTTAGGATTTCTAGTCAGTATCTACCTATATCTACTACTACATTACGAGTGTACCTAAAGTCAACAATTCTTAATTACAGAGTTGGTTTGCCGCACTATTTCTCTCATCCACTCTTGGCGGTTGATACTAGAAGTTCTGCTTAACCGAGATTAATAGCACACTATTCTATCCCCTAACGACAACAAATGACTAAAACTTCAGTAAAAAGACTCGCAATTTCTAAAGTTTGTGTTAGAACTTTGTTTGTCTCGTATACTATTTTGAAATTCAAATGAGTATTTTGTTCATACAGGAAAAACATGGTGTGCAACCTTACACTCTTTGTCATAGTAGTTTGTAAAATTTCAAATGGTCAATATTGAAAGTTCCTGGACGACATAACCGCATTTTATGTATTTCAGGATATTTACACTAAAATATTGACAAACTTATTGTTCCATTTTCTAGTTACATATTGAATTTGTTAACAGTTTGAAAACTGAGCCACAGGCCTACCAAAGTTGGTCTGAGTTACACAACTTAGGCGACTCGTTAGGTCGCGAACGAAACATAACTGTTATTGTCACACTAATAAGGTAGAGTGATAGAGAGAGAGATAACTAAAATAAGCTTCTGAGTGATTGGCATGAGCTACGCACGCAGTAACAATGTTGATATAACCGCAGGCGACCTATCCGAATGTGTTTAAGTGACATTTCGATACAAACTTCCGTGGAAATGATCAATATGACATGCTAAAACGTCGGGAATATGAAGTCGAATAGTTCTCCTGCTCATACGATAGCTTAACAATCGCTCTTGTCAGTGTTCCATGCATGATCCCTCTTCAACCCCGGCCGCGCTCAATTCTAAAGAAACCATTTTCCCCTTGTCATAACATGTTGCTGCATGCGTGATCTCAACTCTAGTGCCGATACCTATTTAGTCTACATGTGATAAACTCTCCGTGGAACTATGACACCTGTTACTAACGCTGCAATCCGTGCCACTATTAAGCTTATCGAAATTAGATGCAAAGTCGCGGTTCGAGCAGGTGTAACACTCACGCCCCCGAAATACTTCGTGCTATTCCACCTACAATGCCAATTTGCTGAGGAGCTCAAAGGGGAAAAGGAGTATCAGGAATTTGAATTTGTCTACTTGTACATGCGTGCGCTTCCACTTTTATTACATGCTGGTTCAATCATGTGCGACGTAACAATGTTCTTGTTGAGTTGAAGTTACATTTTTGTAGAATTTCTATGTCAGAAATAATTGAGTGTAATATTTAATCTTGTCGATAATGGATACGTCAATAACCTATAGGTTCGGGTACATGAAGAAAAAGTCTAGTTCCCATTAAAAGATTTTATTGTTTTGATTAATTGTAAATGTGACCATTTTTTTGTATTTCTATACTGTGTGTTTATTAAAACACGCTTTACTTTATAATACTAATGGAAATAGATCTACCCATAAAAGATGCCTCAACCCCTTTAATCATAAATGCACCCAGTTTAGTAGCTTCCAAGCAAGCGGACAACAATTTAATAAGCAATCTATTAGCATTTCTATGACGACCGACGCCTACGAGTTCTGGAATTTGTATAGCCAACTATGCTAACAGGCCGCATAATTTATTGTGAATTGGCAGTCCTTATATTTTCATGTCTTTACCTTCCATTCAGATTCAAATGATTTCCAAAATTCTTTTGTAGCAACGTATTCCTTGAAAGCGTTTGTATAAATGTTGAACATTAGTTTTCTTGTCGATATTTTGGGTATATCCGGAAAAAAGTTACAGTAACTTAGTAAATGTAGGGTTAAAGGTTTTTTTAAGTTAAAACTATATAAGATAATATATAAAATTGTATATAATACATGTTTCATTACAAACAGGCTTTTTTCACATGGTAAATCTAAGTTTAGGATTAATATATTTTAGGGTACTTGTTTCGTTTAATTTACGTTTTAATTAATTTTAAATAGAAAACTCCCGTGAGTATTAGACACATAAATATACTTATATTGAGTTACTCACGTCAATAAAGTCGATATTAGCTCGACATGTTTCGGAAGGTGTATTGACGTAAGTAACCCGATATAAGTATATTAATACGTTTTAATTACTTAGTTAAATTATCAATTCCATATCTAATAAACAGCACCCGCTCGTGTTTTTTATGAAATTCTCACAATTTTAACTACTCAATCTTACCTCTATCTCCAGCTTAGCTCAAATGCGGTAATTAGAAACCAAATTAAAACTACCTACTGAGTCGAACGCAAACCTTTTAGTCGACTTGACACAGGATTCTCATTTTCTTTTCTATACTGTTCATATTTGTCTAAATAAGTTTTTTTTAACATTAATTCATTATTAGGAGATGTTCAAGCCCAGACCACACCAGAACGTACCTACCGAGCAACCCCAACTTACAAGAGTCCAGCTCAACATTACGCAAGAGATTTTGGGAAAAGAAAACAAGAGATGGATCAAGAAGGTACCCTTACAGGGTTTAATAAAAGTGCTTAATGCTTTAAACAGTTTGAGAACTCTTCAAGACTGGATTCTCGAATGTACTACTATCGATACCAATACGAAAGTACTTCGTAAGGAAGTAATTAACGCTGTGTCGTTTATATACCTACAAGAATACATGTTTTGTCTGTCGTTTGTAAATGCCATACCTACAAGAATACATACATTTTTTATCCTTCGTTATGTAAATTATGGCAAAGGTGGTATTCTCGGTGCCGAACAAGCATACGGAAAGCGGTCACCGTAGCCTATGGACGCCTGCAACTTCAAGCCAAAATTAGATAATGCTTATATTTTGGATGGTAGTTTTTATACATAAAACCACATTGACTGGATTTGACGGCTTTTATTATTTTACAGTAAATCACTAAAACGATGACATTGTCGATTGCTGCCTCAAGGTGTTGGTATAATCAACAGGTTTGTTAAGTAAAACAAATATTAATTTGAATTCTATAAATAGTAAGATTACTATGTAATTATGTAAAGCTAATTCTAAGTTGTTTTCTCGAACAAATCTGACCCCTTAAGTTAGTTCGTTGGTGTTAACCCTAGTTCATTGTTAAGGTGAACTTCGAGATCAAACGCTACTAGGACGCACCTATCGTTCGCCAGAGTTTCACAGTTCTTCGCAGAATTACGCGAGAGGCTACGGAAAAAGAACGGAACATATGGAACAAGGTACCCTTTATGGGAAGAAATACTAAAATCATAAACTGGGATCTCTATACTCGTATTAAAAAACAAAAAAAGCTCGAACCTAATACAAAAGAGCTTTGATAACTATCTCTGTGTCGCTTATGTTAAGACTTATTACTCGTAACTGTGGAATGAAAAGATGTCAAATATATTTTATATATTCTTTTATGCAGATACATTTGAAAAAAATTGTGCTTTTGACAATATTATTGTTATGTAAGAAAACCAGATTGACTGGATTCTACAGGTTTATAAAAGTTAAGTAATATTTGACGGTATAAATATATTTTACTGCAAGAAACATGAAAAGTTTTTATTGTTACTTACTGTACCTGTTATGTACTTACGTAATTGGTATCGTTGTCTGATAAAAATTGAAAAAAGAATACGCGAAAAAAGAATTATATGAGGCCGGTCGTCCCAACAGTCTAACCCTCCAAAGAAAAAAAAATTGTTCGTGACAAAAAAATGTTTTTTTCATTTTGTTCTAATCAGACCACGATACTGATCACACCTTTAAATTAATCTCTAGCATTTTTTTACGCCTTGTATATTATGGAATATGAGTTAGTGTATGTTCCCGGTACTGGCGCTTGGTACTAATAATTCTGAAAGTCCCGAATGTAAGTACCTAAAATTCCGGTACTCGCCATACAAAACCAGTCCCGAAATCAAACCCTAATAGGAGTGCAATTCTTGGAGAAAATCAATATCACAAGTTTAAAATAGGTACTTTATAATAGCAAGCACCGTTTTTCTCCAAAATAATAAACTCTCTAAAAAAGTGTTAATAAAGTATTTGTTTTAAACGAATTAATTGTTAAGGAGAAAATCGAGATCAATCACCAGAGAGCTCCTACCGCGTGCCAACGTTTCACAGTTCATCGAAGAATAATCACGCCAGAGACTTCGGAAAAAGGACGCCAGAGATGGAACAAGAAGGTACCCTTAATGGGTGATATAAGTGGACGTGTCAATGTGTACTTCGATAACTCGAAGACCGATTACTCCAACCAAATTTTAAAACCAATACAGAGATAGCTTAGACCATAACGTGTCGCTTAGGTATACACTTTACACATACCTGATACTTACTTGTATTACTTCAAGTTTATTTCATAGACCTTGGAACGGTTATTTAAAGATGTTATTTTTATTAAATTTTCAAAAATGCTTGGGTCTTGAAATAGTTGTTCAAAATGTTAATTACCAAAACCATTAGAACTGGATTTTCTATACTTTTCTTTTAGAAATACTTGTCAAATTACAATCCTTTGAGAACTACTATTCAAACCAACGTACGCATACAAACGGGGCTGGATTTTTTGGAATAAAACAAGTTATTTAATAGTGTTTATGATTGTGGTAATCTTGCTTTATTGTTAAGGTCAAGTTCGAGATCAAACGCCTTTGGAGCGGACCTACCGTGTGCCAACGTTTCACAGTTCATCACACAATTACGCTAGAGCCTTCGGAAAAAGAACGCCAGAGATGGAACAAGAAGGTACCCTTTATGGGAAAATAAATGGATATGACTGATGGTGCTTTAATATGTTCGAGAACAAACACTTAGACTGGACATCTCTGCCTGAAAATAAACACTACTTATTTATGTGCCGTCTTTGCCATATGTGGTCAAATACTTTTTTTTAATCAACGATTTCTGTTTATGTGCTAAAAAATGAAATTGCTCGTGAAGACGTTTGGATTCCGAAAAGTCGATACCAATAAAACCCATGTTGACTGGTTTTTTGGAGCTTCTATTAACACATTCAGTGCCAGCAAGTGCTACTCACTACAAGCGTAGTCAATGCCCACGTAGAGAGAACTCGATATCCGTTCATTGTCACTGAATGTGTTAAAATACGTAGGTACGTGTAACCTCAAAAGTACTTGGGATCAGTACCATCCCTGGTAATCAAAATGTTAATTATCAAAACCATTTGGACTGGATTTTGGGATTTTCTATACTTTTATTATAGAAATACTTGTCAAATTATGATAGTTATAGAAGTACTACTGAAACCAACGTACGCATACAAACGGGGTTGGATTTTTGGAATAAAACAAGTGATTGTATAGTGTTTATGATTGTGGTAATCCTACTTTATTGTTAAAGGTCAAGTTCGAGATCAAACGCCATTGGAGCGGACCTACCGTGTGCCAACGTTTCACAGTTCATCACACAATTACGCTAGAGCCTTCGGAAAAAGAACGCCAGAGATGGAACAAGAAGGTACCCTTTATGGGAAAATAAATGGATATGACTGATGGCGTGATGGCGCTTTAATATGTTCGAGAACAAACACTTAGACTGGACTTCTCTGCCTGAAAATAAACACTACTTATGTATGTGTCTTCTTCGCCATGTGATCAAATACTTCTTTAATCAACGATTTCTGTTCATGTGCTAAAAAATTAAATTGCTCGTGAAGACATTTGGATTCCGAATACTCAATACCAATACAACCCATGTTGACTGGGTTTTTGAAGCTTCTATTAACACATTCAGTGCCAGCGAGTGCTACCACTACAAGCGTATCAATGCACACGAACAGATAATTCGATATCGGTTCATTGCCACTGAATGTGTTAAAATACGTACGTGTAACCTCAAAAGTACTTGCGATCAGTACCATCACTGGTATGCTTTAGCTAAAGATTTACTTGCCATTTGAGCCTAAATAGAACATCTTCGCAAATAGTTGTTGACTATATTAATTAATTGTTAATAAGGAGAAGTGCAGGATCAAACACCGCTGGAACGAAGTTATCGTACGCCAACATTTAAGAGTCAAACATTGAGTCTCCCGCATGGTTTTGGAAAAAGAACCACGGAAATGGATCCAGAAGGTATTCTATAACTGTTCGTTTTGTTAATGCTGTAGGTGTTTTATGAACTAAGACGTTATAAATCTTGATACGACCGCAGCAGCTATGTTAAATTAAATTTAGTACCTAGTTAGCTATGGGAATATTTTTAACGATAGTTCATTGTTAAGGCGATCAAACACCGCTGGAGCGTAGCTATCGGACGCCAACATTTAAGAGTCAAACATTAAGTCTCCCGCATGGTTTTGGAAAAAGAACCACAGAACCGGAACCCGAAGGTATTCTTAAGTGTACTTTTTGTTAATGCTATATAATGTTTTATGAACTTAGACGTCATAGCTAACTCTCTTAATGATCGTTCCTCCATTACTGGTGATCATGACTCCTTTTGAAGCAATCAGTAGTCTGTATCCATCTGACGCAATACCTTGAAAATAGCTTGATGTTGATATTGTTGCTTTTAGGTTCATGTAAACGTGTAGGCATTCCAAAATTATCATGTCCTAAGAGACAAGCTTGCTCTTGAATAGTTTGCTGGCAATGGACTTTGCTGGAACGATTATACCTAATTTAGTTATTCATTATCAGGGGACGTTGACTCATTCCTACCAGAACGTGCCAGACGTACTACGCACGTATTCAAAAGTTCGGTACCCATCGCTACCGCCAGAGATTTCGGAAAAAGAACGCCAGAAATAGTACCAGAAGGTACCCATAAACTGAAAAATATAGATGTTGAACGATGCTTGGAGTTTCAAGAACCAGACGATGAAACTTTGGCTTATTTTAAGATGTTTTAATGGATCTTTGAGACTGATCTAATTAACACTAACTTTTTTATATGTACGTCAAAATTGTTCTGCGCAGAGAGGTTACGAAACTTCGAAATATTTATTGGCTGTATTTATTTTAAGCGATAGTTTCTATGGCAAAAGTTAAAGAAACCATACGCAACGTTGTTAAAGTATAAGGTATAGGTACTGTTCCAAAATAATAACAATAGAGTTTATTTTAACGTTGGAATGTACCGTGTATTGTACCTAATGCGCTTAAAAAAACTCAAAAGTTGTCTGAAATCAATATATGATCTATTTGACACTGTTTCTATTTGCCTTTTTTTATTGCAAGAAAAAGGTCTGCTAAAAATACAGAAGTTGACAAAAGAAGTATACAATTTTAGCTTTAAAACAATGGAACAAATACAAAATGAAATACTTACATAAGAATCATATGAACTCATTAACTAATGCTTCTTAACAAAAAAGCAATACATCATATAAGTAATATAAATGCATACATAGGTACATAATAGTAAATTATATATAACTAAAAAGAAAAATACAAAAATACTTTACCTTAATCAATTATGTTTTAATGGCTATCGGCAGCGTACGCGATAGCGATTAGAAGTCGATACGTAACTAAACCCGTATGCATAACTGCAAGCCTGTTATCGCCATTATCGCCAACCGTCGGGCGAGCGCGGCGGACCCCTGGTCGTTCGGGTTAACCAGTCTAAACGCGCGCCTCTGGCTGCGCTCCGTGCAAGCACGATTAGGTCACGATCAGCTGGCTGGAACGAAATTCCATTCCCCCGCGCTCGCGTGATGGTAATTATGAGGATTATACTGTACCCACTTTACTTTATTCTTAAACAATATTATTACTTTGTTTGATTTGTGTTCATACACTTATAGCACATGTATATTTAAATTATGATAGTTTTGTATTTCTCTAGTTAAGTGAATTGTTATAATTCTTTTGGAGAAATAAATTCTTAAACCATAAACCATATAAACCATACAAGTAGTTCACTGAAGTACTTCAGTGGTCACAAAAATAAGTTGACTGCACATACTTTTATGTTAAATACAATTTTTAGATGTCAAACTAAAAGAGATTGAAAAAAACATCCCACCGTATTGAACCATATCAACAGGTTATTTTTTTTAACTTCCACAAATAGACAAAATGGGAGTGCTTATGAAACACATTTTTGACAGAAGCCAGGCGGTTTAACCCCAAGAGCCCAATGCTGGTGGCTACCAACTTCGGTAAACGGACTGACGAGACTACCGAGGAAGGTAAAGCTTTAAACGGGCCATGCGTCCTGCTTAAAAGATGAGATAAGATCGTTCATGTGCCCTTATAAGCTTACATAGATATAAAACGCTTTGCGCGCAACGGATGTTAAAAATAAGTATTACTGGAACCTTATGTTTGCTTTTTGAAGAATAACGTTTTATATTTTTCAGTCCTCCGGCCGGTAAGCGCCACTTTACGCAAAACTAAATAGCCGCCTCCCGGCTCCGTCGGGCTGAAAAATAGTATACAAACCTCGGCCGGTAAATGGGAAAGCCTCGGATCACATGTTAGTCGACCTCGGCTTCGCCTCGGCCGACAATTACATGGAATCCAAGGCATTTCCCACTTAAACGGCCTTGGTATGTAATGTACTATTAATGTAAGACTGATTGTTGTGATTGCTGAAGCGACAAATCATAAGTAATATTATTAGGGTTACATCGTATAAAATATCTAACCACTCCTTTGCTTCTGAACAATCTACACCCCGTGTATGAAACGAATGCTTCGTGAAGAAAGGTTTATTTATTCACCCGTGCTACTTGCTTTGTCCATCTATGGAGTAACTCTTTTGAAAGTATCCGTAATATTCTACCTATTCCTTTAAAGCAGCAGTTGAACTATTTCCAAGAAAATCAGCCTCCAATACTCCTAGCACACGAGAACCGCCATAGTATCTCGCGATCGAGAAAGACTACTGTCAATACGTGTATACGTTTTGACACTTGAAATTATTGACAGTATTGTCATATTCGAATTCGAGCAGTTAGAAAATGACAGGTGTCTTTCTGGACCCCAAGATACCGTCGCAGCACTCTTGACTCAAGAATAGACGCTAATTCTGACATAATGTCGATTAAATAGTCATATTTCGCGGCTACTTCTACACGCAGTTATTATATGTAGGGCTTCGTTCTTTTCTCTGACGTTACGATTGTGTCCAGTTTGTCCAGTCCATTAAATATCAATAATGTAAACATTGATTGACACAACAGAAGAAGAATATAGATCAAGAAGAACGGATTTCAAGCCCGATAACAACGTTAATGTAGCCGTCGGGTACGGCAAACGCCTGCCGGCCAAGCCAGGTAATGCCTCGATATGTAATATCCTCACGAACCATTATAAAGACAAATTAATATTGTTTACTGAACTATTTCCAAAAAGCCTGGGACGGCTGAACTCCATAACTGTGGGGTGTTGTTATTATAACTCCGAAGTAGATGATAAGGTTTTGTTTTTTCTGTTTGTTTGTATTTTACGTGCTTATAATAATGTGCTTGGATAATAGTGTTGTGATATGGTCTGCCGGAGAGCTGTATTCGTACCTAATCCTGCCATACGCTAGCCAGATAGTCCGCTGGATACATCCATCACACAGATCCGGCGGACTGATCTTCATTCGGTGTAGGTACAGTCGCCATCATATATATGTAAGCAGCTAAGGTGCTCATAATTAAATGAACACGCTCTATTGTCAAAGCGTCTTGTTCAGATATTTTTGTCCATCTGGCTGCTTTTATATATATGTTGGCGCTTGTATACGTATCCCTCGCCTCCCATTTTTGTAGCATTACAAGAATAGAAGATAATTTTTGTTTTTATTAAAGGATGATTCACACTAGAACGGGACGGGACGGGGCGGGACGGGAAAATCTGTCAATTTCCATATAAAGCGTCACGTGACATCCGAGGGCTCCGAGCTGTCACGTGATTCTTTCTATAGGAATTGACAGATTTTCCCGTCCCGCCCCGTCCCGTCCCGTGCTAGTGTCAGTCATCCTTTATGGTTATTATCACAACAGTTTTACAGCTTTTCAGGACACGTTATGGGTGCTAAAAACTACATATATTGATGTCGTTTAAATATCTGATCCTAATTTATTCCGAGATCTGCACATCTTAATGCTAAAATTTATTAATTTAATGTTTATTTAATTTATATTTTATTTAATAATCCACTTAAGTCATTCAGTCTGATAATATTTGCTCTCCGCCTTTGCTTGGAAAAAACATCTTGCATTAGCACCTTGTATTTGTAGACAAAAACGAACAGTACGACTGTCAGAACTGCCTCCTAAGGAAAACAGCAATATCTCAAAATCAGTGCATTTTTGCGTTAAATTTTAACAATAGATATTGTGGCTTTTCTTAGGAGGGCACAAGAACACATGATATTATCACTTTCTCTATCACATCTATTGAAAGTAACTACAAGAAGAACACCCCGGTATATTATTACGTTTTCAGCTCTAAAGTATAATGTAATTGTTTTGAGATTACCTACTTATTTGCCACCACAACATCGAGTCGGTATTTTAATACGTCATTGATATGTTGTATATGATAAGCGATTGTATATTTTATTAAGTATTATAATTATGTATTTGTATTTCCCATTTATTCGTTTTAAACTACCGAAAAATATTAATTAATATACAAATCTACCATTTAAAATTAACAACGGCAAATTAAGTCACATGGTATTTTTAACATTTAGATTACAGAAGAGACAATTTCGGTTTTCTCACGTGTAGTATAACCCACATTCGAAATAGTTTAGGCGTTCGTTTACACTACACCGATCCGAAAGGACACCAATCAAAACTTTTCCCGTTCACAGCAATTTCATTAAATTCACTGTCTTATTACAAAGCTACATCTAGTTAAAAGTTGAATCGGAACGCGAGGAAAATACGAACATTGGGCCAAAGCTTTAGATACAGTTATTACACTGCATGCTCACATACATATGATATACATAAGTATATATTTACACATAAGACACTGAGAAAAAGTGCAGGCACCTGCAATAGTATGTTCCGTTATGAAGGCTGCAAAAATATGTGACAGGGACAGGCTCTTATGGCTTTGACTAATCAATCAATAGGACTGGCATTCTCTGTCATTTTCTATACAAAAAAAGATTGATTTATGCGGAGGAGGGTCACGTCAAATGTAGCTATTCGTACGTAACGTACTAATAGCTATGTCAGATAAACGTCAGTCTATATACAATGAACATGAATGTTTGTCAGATTCGGCAGAAGGGTAGGCCTGTCAATTGCTACTCCGGTATGATTAATACTACTATCTTATGGCTATACAAATAAAATTGTGACATATATTTGCGGCTATCATAGCGAAATATACTTTTGCAGGTGACTGTACAGCGTAGATACATTATTTTTTTGCGGACATCCAGCCAAATGACTTTCACATAAATGTACACTTTTATGGTCACTGGCAGGATAGGCTGTAACACACTCGGTGCCTGCGCATGCGCGTAGCCGCACATAGGGGACATGCATACCTGGGGCATGCCACGACAATGTCCCTTACGAGTTGCGATTCTTCTAATACTTCTTAAAAATACTAAGAAACCTATTTTGTGTGTGATATCATATCATGACTTGACTAACAAATCGGCAGTGTATTTTCGAAGTTTACGGATTTGATTGAAGTAGCTGCCATACAAGGCAAAGGGACATTCTCGTGGAAAGCACCGCCTTTGCAACGAAAAGCGCCTGTGAGCAGAGAACCCAATATTGGGTCATTGGCATTGGATGTGTAAAAACTCTACGTTTACTGTGCATTTTATTAATTGAGCCGGCAAACAAGAGCTAGCCAATCTAATATTTATGTAAAATGAAAATTAAGTTTGCAGCTTTTTTTACAATACAAACGAATATCTATTGCATCTGATAACACCACTACATGGTATATAATATGTATACGAGGTGTAAAACATTTTAAACATTACAAACATTTAAATATCAAATAGGTTAAATATATAATTCAAAATCATCGCTAAGTAAATTCAACCAACGAGAAGATATGGCTTCAAATTTACAAATTACTTTGCACTCTTGTAGATAAAATGCAGCTTTGCTCACTGGTTTCAAATAATATAAGAGCTTAGCCCTTCAGAGCAGACAGGTGTGCTAAAAATATTCTACTGTTATAGGTATTTGTCTTCTATTGTGTTTGAAAGTAAGTAATAAGAAACGTCTTTTCTCTGCTTTGTCCTTTAGGATGATATAATTAGTAATAACATGAGTGTGTTTCGTGAGATATCAGCTTTTATTGTGATGTGGCTCTATGAGTTCTTTTGCGCTATGGAACCAAAAATAAGCTGCTGTAAGTGAGTATAAGACTTTTCTGTCAAAGCATTTGGCAGATACTGCTTCGCTAATTCTAGTAATTTCTTTGATATAATTGTGGTGTAGGCGGGCGTTTTTATTTAGTTGTTCAATCATTTTTTTGAAATAAAATGTGTTTTTTTTTCCTTTTCGTCACTACCGACCGCCGAAAAATTGTAATGAAATGAGAAAAGTCCTTTTTTTCTCTGTGTAGAAATCACATAAAATTTTCCAAAAAAAAAAGAGTTGGTGGAACAACTTCAAATAGAAACGTCGAGGAATTACTGTATCTTTGGTTTAAGCATACTTATTTATATCCTTTTAAGAACTGGATGGAAATCTATTTATTTTAACAACAGTCCTTACTAGCTTGCATCTGCAATTAGCATATCGATTTATATTTCTCGACATTTTGAGAAGGCATTGCAAAAGAAAACATACCTACGAATAATTTGCCTTTTTTGTTTGTATATTGAAATTCAGATATAAAATCTGAAGTATTCACATTTCTATACATATCTAATTTTAACTCACTTTTAGTGTTAAATTAAATAAAAGTTAAGATATTGTTTTGTCATTCCTCGGCTTTTTAATCAGGCTGACCTCGTTTAACACCATTCCATGAATTTTCAATGATTAACATAAAAGTAACAGTGCTCGGCGCTGCATAAGTATTCGACATGGGCACTTTATGTCGAAGTTATATAGACTTTTCAATAACGAAGATTATTCGACATTCGTATTTAAAACTTGTCACATTGGCATAAAGTGCCCATGCCGAATTGCTGGCCATATACGTTCGGGCATATTCCGATAGGTCTGCCAATAAATATATGGGAAAAATTTCTAGCGGATGCCCAGCGGACAAACTGACGAATTGCTCTAACGTAGGTATAATTATGGCCGGCAAATAGTGGTGCAGCGTCGAGCACTGGTAATTCTACGTTACGCAATTGTCTCAATGCCTGCCTCAAATCTTAATAAACTTAACTACAAAACTAAGGGGGCCAGTACTCGGTTATAACTAACTACTTTCTTCCATTACTATCTCAATGCTAAGAAAAAAAAAACTATATATATTCAAAAAGGGCACATACCTTAAACAATCCACAACGCAGGTTTCGTCAACTCACAGGCAAAATATCCACCACAGGTTTCGTCGAAAAGAAAGGTACTTACGCTAAACCAAACATCATCCACAACACGTTTCGTCAATATTAGTCAATCGTCTAAATGCTTAACTTCAACTACTGCTTATCTCTGAATGAAAAAATACTAAATGTGATAACTGTTACAGTGTACGGTTTGGACAACTTCTGGGAGACGCTGGCCGCGCCGGAGAGGGAAGGACAGGAGATGGAAGACGACAAGCTTGAAAGGTAATTATTATTATATTATAGCCACATTAGAGACTTTACGCTTTTGAAATAGTGGATTACGCACCGAGGCCTGGGTGCGTAGCAAAGATGCCAATTGCTAACGCTCGGTCACGAACGAAACGGAACTGTCATTATCGCACTAATTAGGTAGAGTGATAGAGAGAGATAACTACGATACGTTACCTAGCGTGAGCGATTGGCATCTTGGCTACGCTCACTGTAAAGTAAGAAATGTCTCAGAAGCGAAGCTGAGATCGACAAACATGTGATCTGAGGAATTCTTATTTACACAATTTTTCTAGTCGACGTAATCGGCAAGCAGCGACTTTGTTTAGTGTAGCTTGTAATTGGCTGCTTGCCGGCCTGAGGGCAGTGAAATACTTTAATTCAAGTTATGACGAAAGTATAGGTAATTTTAACTAACTGTTAAATGTAGATGATACTAAGTATGATCGAAACACACAAACACTAGTTAAAATGATCACCAAATGGTTGTCAGTCCCTAATTTTCGATCTAATTGAAATCCGTTCCCCTCTGACTGTTTCTAACTGGAATTAACCAGAGCTAATTAAAGTGCGCGTATTATTAAGCTGTCTCTCACCAACTTTGAAATTCTGACTAAATGAATGGGCTATAGGGACCATTTGATCGATAAATAGTTAGAAGAACTTATCTAGGAATGTGGGATTATCTGTATACATTTTATAACCTGAAAGAGGGGGTAAAGTAGGTGTAAAGTAGATAAGGGATATTCTTTATAAACATTGTATTAACTGTTCATTGGTTCTCTAAATTTTGCATTGTATGTTTAAATTGTTTACACTGTTTTGAGCAATTTGGGCAATCACAGCACATCACTAATCAAGTAATCACGGTGCACAATTAATTAATTAATCGTGGTGTAATCGGTGGCTTTAACTGTTCACCTAAATTTGGGTTAGTTACGAGTATAACATAGGGTTTATAAATGGTATGGATGGCGGTTTTTGGGATCTAGTTCAATTAAGGTGAGTTATGGCCAGATGCTGGCGGCATTTATAATTCGATATTCCATAATACTAGTTATTGGTATTAGTCGTTATCGTAGTTATTGATTTTTCATCGCATTGTGTTATTGAGGTTTCTCTATTGTAACGAAATAGGTAAAATTAGGTAGTAGGTATTGCTACTACCTATTAAAAAAAAAAATAAGTAGAAATGTCGGCGAACGATACCAAATTTCTTAGAAAGAAGCCTTGGGCGACTGCCAACTATGTTTCTCAATACATTAAATGTTAGTAACGCTTTCATAATAGTCTGATATTTAAAAGGTATATATATATGGAGGGGGGTATGTAGGGTTAGTAGTGTTATCTAGGTTATTGGGGCCATTATACGAGTTGGTAGGTATTTTAATAATTCTAAGTAAGGAAGTATCCATGTCATGTTTTCATATTTACTTAAGTAAAAGTTGGTGCAAAAGGAGTCTATAAAATAATGATGTGACGTCAATCTCGCACTTTAACAGTTGTAGGGCGCCGTATATACTTCCGTCTAACTGTCACTACATATCAGATTTCTGAAGCACGACAACAGGTAAGCTATTGAGAAATCTCATAGCTCCCACCTAACTTCGGGCTGAAGTTAGCTAGAAGTTGAATTGTTGCGAATTGTAAAATGAATTTCGTATTTATCGTACTAAACTTAAAATTGCAATACTCGTACATCACAACTCGTAGGTACGGCGATCTTCGACTACAAATATAAGTCTCGACATTTAGAAATATATAAGTGAAATCAATTTACGAAATCACAACATATCACCGGTAAAATTAGTATTAAGATACCTATCTCATTGACTTAATCATCTAGTCAAGTGCTTTTTAGATCCATAAGTATTAAGTATACTATGAATGAAGTTGTATAATAGTTCAATTGTTTATATCTACAAAGAATAAGAAACCATTTCTGAATAGTTTCTTTAGTTAAGCATTATCAAACTCATGCATACCAACGGGCTTGCTCTAAGAAATATAAAGTTGCTCATTTCAAGAGCGATACGCTTTAAATCGCATTTTTCTTTAGAACAAAAAAAATCTCGTTTTTGTTATTTTCGTTTATAATACGAAATTTCCAGAAAAAAGTAAAAGTAAAGTAAAAAGTAAAAGTAAAAGTTGTTTATTTGCCAAAAATTATACAAGTTTAGTTTTACCTATGACCACCACACTAGGCTAGGCCTGTCTCGTGGGGCCAGTTACATCGTATACCAATTTATAAATTATCTGTTACCTACGCTGAAGTTTAGGATTTATTAATTATAAGAAGAAATTTTAAAAACAAAAGAAAAATATAAAACAAAGATATGTGAAATTTTGAGTGATTTAAACACAATTCAGATTCATTCTAAAGTTATGGACAAGATGTATAATTATTGTAGTCAGCAGTTTACAGCGTGTTTATTAGTGTGTAACGGTGGGTATATTGTGTATGTGTGTGTAGATATAAAATTACTTAGAATTGAAGCCTAGAAGACATATCTTATACCCACATTGGTGCTTATATTACATATGCTGTGTTTATATTACATATCTAAATAAGTTAAAATAGTACAACAAAAAAGTTTAACAGTCAATATGTTATGGACACGTCCAAGAAGTTTGAGAAATAATTTATTCGATTTCTTTGAGACGCTTAACTTTAATTCCCTTCTGTTTGTCATAGATTTTTAAATTAGATTACTTAAAATAGGTTTCCAATACAGCTTAATGTTCTTTTGATGTAATACTTAACGTCTTAACGCGATTCAGTTTAGGACCTAAATTGTGTCGCTGCCATACAACTGAGCACTATACTATTAAACTAAATCACGATTGAAAAACGATTTCACGAATATTTGTGGGTGAGTTATCGGCCTTTTTTATGTACATATGTAAGTATTTATGTATATGAGTATGCATATATAGCATATCGTCGCCTAGTTAGTACCAACAGTAAAAGTTCGGTGCGGTGGGGAATTATCTGAACATATCGTGAGCGTTTCTCGTATTTATGCAGTTGACTGACACATCTTATGTGTAGGTATAACTGATAAATATGAAAAGGGAAATACGAGTATGAAATATATGTTTAATGGGGTGACAACACCTTTTTTAAGCAGTTTTTAAGTAAATTAACCGCCACCAAGTCACATTTCACAAATAGCCCACGGTTTTTTAAATTTGTTTTTTCGTTTTTAAGCTAACATGGTCATTTGCATTATAACTAATATTTAAAATGGGATAATGATCATGTATGTTTGTTTTATTGAGCACCCGATATTTCGACACTGTTGCAAGCGTCATGTTTACTCCGTGATAATAGTTTTTTCGTATTTTTTCCTTCTATAACCAGGTTAGCTGGTAATAGTGCGATCTCGTTTACTCCTATACTGATAGACAGTGTGCACTGACTTGGCTGCAAGGTACGACCGAGATCTCGGTCTCGGCCTCGGTCTCGGCAGTCTCGGCTAAAATTCGAGCCGAGATCTTAGTCTCGGCTCTCGGCCAAAAAGGGCCGAGATTTTGGTGGGTATTTTAAGCAATTATAATGTACCGTGTTATCGTACGTAATGCAAATTATAACATTTTTTCTCAAGCTTTGACTGTAAATGTTGTGCTTTAGTGATGGTGGATGGTGAGTGTACACAACCGTATAATTCTCGACTATTACAATGTTTTTGTGTGGAAAATGCGGTTTTTTCGTATTTATTATAAAATCTCAGTCTCGGTCTCGGCCGAGAGAAAAAATAGAAGGCTCGGTCGGACCTTAATACTTGGCTGTTGTTAGCTAATTGTACATAATCAGCAATCCTGAACCGCAAGCTCATCCTAAAGGCACATAAACGTCTCAAATGTCCCAAAACGTGATTTAAGTCCCAACAGCCGAGATAATCGCGGAGCCAATCAGATTAGGCTTCCACAAATACTTCGTCGACCTTGTACAAATATTGTTTTGTTTAAACATCGTTTGTTTGGATTATACATATATCCGTTGCGTTTTCCCGCGGGTTTTTATTACATATTTTAACACTCAAAGTATGGTTTCTTGGAAAGAAAGGAAAAGTGGAAAAACTCGTAGCTTCGGATGAGAATCGAACTCCCTCGGGATATAGTTGAGAAGTTCGAGGCCATCGAGTTTTGGTAGCGCAGTTGCTAAAGCGATGAGCGTATACCCTCGAGACGCGAGTTCGATTCTCGCCCGAGGCCATGAGCTTTTCCAGTTTTCCGTTTTGCGTTTTCCGATTTGATATCGTTCGCAGACGTTTCTGCTTAAAAATAAAATTAATATGGGTCTTTTTTTATTATTTCAAATTTTACTTATGAAAACTTAGCCAAAGCTCCAATGTGAAATTATTAATAGTTTTCATAGTAATCAAACGACAATGAACGAAAAAAATTTCTTATTTTAGAAAAACTTGTTAAGTTAGATTTAGATAAGGCAATACAATTCTTGCAAACGTAGGGATACATATAAATAAAATAATGCTTTGCTAACGCGGAGGCGTGTTTATTTATTTTTGACGGGGTTTTTTTTTATTAGAGACAGATGTAGTTTGTATTATGTTTTACGTTACCTACAGCAATTATTATTTTATTCAATACCTATATTTTAATAATACCTAACAATAAATTAAAAAAAACGTTCGATCGTTCCTGAAGATAGATTATTGAATTGATAGAACATTATTGATTTTGGCATAACATTTTAATTTAAACCCATTTTTATTATGACGTCAAATTTTGCATGGTCAGTATACGTACCAATAAAAGGGATTTTACGAGGCGGTAAAAATCGAGGAGGCCTTTTTAGGGAAACGGTTATTTAACAATTTGTTCTTGTTTGATAAGGGGCGAGTTTATGTCGTGTAATAAGGAAAAGATACTTTAATAATTTTGTGATCGCCGTAAGCTAGGATGTTATTGAGTATTGTTTTAAGTAGTTAGAATGGGGTAGATATGGGAAAAAGCGTTATATTTCTATCGGCGTCACTAATGAACCAGTTCCTACAAAGTCACAGTGAAATATCAATGTGATTTTGTTGCAGCGGTCCCTTGCATTACGAGTAAGTAAGCATGTCAATCGCTTTCTCTCACTCGAACTTGGTATGGCGTGCTGACTTAGCCTGCATGCCTACCACGAACATCGAAAATTGGCATTGATAGGTAACCTCTTTGTCACTCCAACATGCAAGTGTGACAGAGATGGAGATACAAATCCGCAATCGTTCGATTTTCGTGGAATAGGCCCTGAGCAATGAAGAGCGTTGTACTGTGCTACTTTTGTTTTAATATGATGAGTGACGAAGATAGCTAAATATAAGAACGAAGGAACAACCACTGTGATTTTGTAACATCGTTCCCCGACTTTCAATCGCGGTGATAGTACTATTAGGCAGCGAGTCACGGTGATTTTCTTTTAAATATCTTCCGCTCCACATAATTACCAATCAACTCGTTATTCATTATATTAAAGGTTTTATTTTCGAACCAGGAACTACAACACACCTACGAAACCTTCTCCTTCCTACGTCATGCTTTATGCATTTGGATGACTCATACTAGAACGGACCTCGACGTAACCGGCCCGAGCCGATCTGTCAGTTTCTATAGAAAACGTCACATGACCTCCGAGGGCTCCGAGCTATCACGTGATTCTTTCTATAGAAATTGACAGATCGTCCCGTCCCGGTCTAGTGTGAGTCATCATTTATCATTAATGTATGTTAAAATGTTCTCAGCATTCCACTGGACTGGTTCGTGAACGAAATTGTAAACAACCCCGACTTCGCGCGATCCGTGGTCCGCAAGTTCGTAGACATCAACCAGGTTTGTAAACATATCTTATTATTATTTATTAAGAGGGAGCTGTTTTCACCTAAACCATTTCCATATTCTACATTCGAGATTGACAGTTCACTTGCCGGGTAATGGAATAAAATGTGTCGCTTAACTTTAAACTCGGGTTAATCCATTCGACCCTCTCAACAAATATCTACCTAATTACCTTTTCTTAATACCAAAATGGCATAATATGATAGATGGATTTTTAAGTTAAACGACTCAAATAATAATAATGATAATCATAAGTACGAGTAAAATGGTGGAGCTTTTGCTTGTAGCACTGACCATATCCTCCCCAAGTAACACAGGAAGCATTTTAAGATATAACTAATAAACTTTTGTAGAGCTTTAGCCTCGTATAAAGTCTTATATAAGTTCACCGAGCATCTTGGGGATTATATCGGCTTTTCATTACAATTGTACAGCTTTACACTTTATAACGGTTGGATAAAGGCATATCAACATGCTTTTGTAGAGCCTTCAGTTTTAGTGCCGCTAACGACACTGCAGCTGTACAGCTTTCGGCCGTTTTAAGTGCTTTTAGATCTACAGTGGTATTTTTAAGCAATACACATCTTTGCTTTACAATATCATAATTGTGAACCATTATAAACAAAAACATTTTTAAAAATACCTATGTTTGAAAAATTCAAGTATCGAGGCTTGTTAAAAATCTTGTTTCCACGTTTACCACTTTAAAGAAAGTAGGTTGAAGTATTATAAATATGAATATTAGGTACCTAGTTGCTATCAATATTAATAACTAGACGTCTGAATGATAACAATATGACCACCGTGGTCTCAAGAGATGTCATGGTAAGGCCGCTGTACCTCCTATTGTTACGTTGTATTTATAGTCAAATCAGTATCAAGCTTTTGAACTTCCTAGTTTCTATCTGAAATCTTATGCATTTGTACTACTCTAACAGTAGGATCAAATTATGGTGAAAATATGATGAGATTTCACTTCAAAGAACTCGGTTTTTATATAGTATCCAGTATTCAGAATACTAATTTGATTCCAATTATTACCAAAATAATTTACTGTATGTTAATTTTAATTATTATTTTACAAATTCAGTGTTTGTGGCTATACTGGCTATTTCGCAGTGCAACGCTTAAATGGTACGGTACACTTTTGCGCCTAGCACTTCCAAATATCGCAGAGGAATACTATGCGCTATGGGATTGCCGGGATCCCGGATGCACTTTCCGTGCCGCGTATTTTCTCGTAGCCCATCCCAGCGTTTACCGCTTTTGTGAAGGAAAGTTATTACATATTAAATAGAGAACCCTCTCTTGTGGGTTATCGGCAATTCGGCACTCAATACAGTAGGTCTTCTATTTGTAGTCGGTTTCTTCCACAACGTCGGCGCTGGGACCGGCCACGAGCATACCGCGTAATAGCGGAATAATAAATATATAAATGAATATTGTTGGACAATCTTACACCAATCTATCTAGTCCCACGGTAAGCTCAATAACTCTTGTGAGATGGGTACTAGATGACGAAATATGGCAAGTGAGTTACTATTTTGATTCCAAAAACTACAGCATTATGCTTGCATGGAATATTTATTTATAATACGTACGTCAAAACTCTTGACTAATGAACAAGTATGTAGTGAAGTCCGATTCCCGTGAAACTCGGTATTGGGTTAAGAAACTGAAGTTTTGACTCGCGGTAACTACACTGCCGTTATCTAAAAACTTTCTAAAAATAATGTCCTTGAAGTTAAAATTATAAGACGGATTATATCGGATGAAATAAGGCATTGCTGGAGGAAATACCAAATAACTATGTCATCCACATAGATATTGATAATCTCTGTAGCACTGGCAGTACTTTTACGATTCGATTACACGCTGTAAGCGTGGAACGGAAAGTTAGTTCCAGTACTAGTCCGCTGTAAGTGCGTGTGTGTGACGTGCGCGCGCCCCGAACTGCAAGCGATTTCATCAATTAGTTATACAACTCTCCTTATAGTTATGTGCCGCTTCCGGTAATATTTACTGGAACGTTTTGTAATGACTCTTTGATTAATAAATTTTTGATATCCCTAAATGTAAACCGACTTTTTTAATTCCTTTAGCGAGAAAATTGCTAGGAATTTTAAGCTCGCTCTCCGACATTCGGTTTTAATTAATACATGCATACGCGAACTATACAATAAATTCGATTTGGTTTTGATGAAACAAACATGACACAACTTGTGTTGGCAGTAAAATATCTGATTAGCTCATAAAATAGAAACATCTAAAAATGTTTTAAGCCAACACGAACCAACGACTCCATACGAATATTATTGAAGAGGAGCTACTGGTCATTTACATTATAATTCATATTTAAAACGAGATAATTACCATGTACGAGTATATTTGTTGCCAACGTGAACATGGCGCTTGTAACAGTGCTGAAATATCGGAACTCACAAAAATAAATATACATGGTAAATATCTGGTTTTAAATAGTAGTTATACTTAATTGAATTTTTTTGTCAATTAGGCTAAAAGCTTAAGTGATATTTGTTACACGATTACTCCATCAATTGGTTCTCTTTTTTATCGCCGAAAATGGTATGGCCGATTATCACTTCCCAATTCACGTTCGGCGGAATTTTATTTTGCCGAATTTTCATTTGCCAACTGCAACGTTTCGCAGACGTATCTTTCGCATATTATCATATTCCAACCTAACTTAACCTAGTTGGCAAATGAAAATTCGGCCAAATGAAAGTTGGCAAATAATAATTTGGTAAATGTTGGTATGCCAAGTGAATCATTGGCGAAAAGTTGGTTGGCAAGTGATATTCGGCGAAATGAAATTCGGCGAAAAGGCAGGATACCCCATATCCCCATCAATTATCGATTGATTAAACGTCTTCTGTTACCGCAATTAGTATTCATTGAAATGAAACACTTTAAAATGGATTTAACTTTGTGATAACGAGTGATGTAAAAGACTTGACACATAGGTTATGGTGTTAATATACGTGATTAATCCATTTTAAAGTGTCACATTTCAATGATTGGTTAATCGATTAAGATCTACCTAGTGCATAATGATTTTCATTTGTATTCTAACGGAAACGTCAGTCAGTGTCAGTATTAAGTACTAATAGTATCGAGATCGATTGAAGTAAAATACGAGGGGAAACCATTATGCACTAAATCTGTATATGTTTTCTTAAGTATTTAATTTCGGAAATAACCCTCTCTATCAATATCAATGTCGATTTTTCTTCAGAAATAAACATTGTGTTCTTGTTTCTCATTGATGCTTTTTGTATTTCCAGGACGGCATGCTTTCATCGGACGAACTCCTCAGGAACGTTTAAACGGCTTTTCAGTTTTGTTGTAGACTCTTCAGTTGTTTCCCGTTGTACCAACACGATTGATTTGAAATGTAGAACTTACCTAATGAAAATGTTATGATAGACACTGTGATATCAAGTAAAACTTACTTTTTGAAAAAAACTAGTGTTTTTGTTTTTATACTACTATTGTATTGTTTAAATAATTGAAGAATTATATCGATATTTATCATTAATGTAAATAGTTTTTAAAATACGATGTCAATGGCATAAGAATTTGTCCATAAAATAATTCCTTATCTATATGTAGGAAGATGTAGTACTATACGAATGTGTGTCTTCAAATTTCAGCAGAATATAATACCAAAAATATATATATACATATGTATATTCCAAGATTTTCGATGTACGTCACCTTAGTTCGACCCCATCCTTTCCAAAGCGATGTCTTTCTACTTACACCTTTCCTATGCATGTATATATGTTTTTGTATTCGATTGTATTGTCGTCTAATGTCGAGACAATATATAGGTGCTGTTCATGGTAACTAAATGTAACACAGCACTTTTATTTTGTTTTACCTATAATAGTACTTTCATAGTTTTCAATAAAAGCTATTTTATCTTGTGTCTCCTATTCAAGAGTAGGCAAGCGTTTTCGATTAACGACTATTTATTTAGAGGCCCTGCCATCGTGACGTACATATATAGATGAACATTTTATTAGATATTGAAAAGCAAGAAGTAGTAGTAAGAGGTAAAAGACTAAAATATTATATTTTAATGTTAGCGGTTATTGGTATTTAGTTTTTTCTGACAAAATTGTTTGTAAAATTTTCAAAAAATAAGTAGGCAATTTTTTTTAGTTTTTGACACATTTGTTTAGGCTGGGGCTTACAAAGAATTTTCAAGTGATTTGTTGACATAGCATGTTATATGTATTACCTCTGATGCTCTACGTACATACATGTAATGTTACATAACGGATACGATAATTTCTAGGCTAGTGAGTCAAATATTCGAATCAATGTAAGTTTGGATACCCAATGTTTACTTAGTTTGTTGTTAATGACACTATCGACGTTATGGATTAAATAAATTTATCGGGTACCAAGAAAGTGGTTTAATTAAAAATCCTCTTTAAAATTATTTTATTGAATACGTTCAGTCAAAGACTTTCATTTGTGACGTGACCTAGGTATCTTCTGTGGTACGCCACTGAACTTGATCTTGAGATCTAAGAATCATTACGTTGCTTTTATTGTTACGAAATGGCAACATTAAGGTAAGTAGTTGCACAAATAGCCGACGACTATATGAACGCTCCTTCAAAGGTGAGTGCAATTTACATTGTAAGCAAGTCCTAGTTACTGATGGACTATATTATTTAACAGTGTCCAACTCTAATTTCAAGAATTTTGCCCACTTAGTAGGGGAGAGTCGGTTATATCGTACCACTTTTTACTCAAACATGGATATTTCGTCTCTATACTGGAGGTAGGTAGATAGAAATGTGACTGTTTATTCATATTAAAGTTCAGTTTTTTTGGCTAGGTTATATACTTATTATATTGAGGACTCTGGGATTCAATTAACGGCCTTAAAAAAAGAATTCCCGCGGGATTTATTTAGCCCACTAGTCAGTAAAATCGTACCACCACCATTCAAACTGTATTAGTTTAGCATTTTGAATGTTAATTGTTATTTATACCATACCCATTATTTATATCAATACACTGAAATAACACTAATTAAAAAACAATAAAAATAATATTTAATCGGTTAAATCGTACCTATGGGCGTGAGCTTTGGTACGATTTAACCGACCGGGTACTTTTTGAAATAAATAATATAAATATATAACCAAAAAACTAAGACATTTGGAAATACAAAGGTTTAAAGAAACATGATTAAAATTGCAGTGAAAATTTGATCTATCTAGATGACAAGTTATACAATTACGAAATCACATCAAAAGTACATCGAGTCCGATTAAAATTAATTTTTTTATCTCTCAAGTTCATCCTTGACTATTTGTCATTTTATAAGTCGAAAACTGATTAAGTATATATAACATAGTAGCTCTGTTGGGTGTCCCATAAGCAAGTAAAATAGGTTGTTAAGTAGGAAATTTAGAGGCCGACTCTCCCCTATTAATTCCTAGGAACTGTATAAACTGAGTTGCATGTTGCAACCGTCGAATTTTAGTTGAATGAAGTTACGAACGGACGGAACGGAAATTACGAACCATGTAGTAGATATTCTATCTTAGTCATTTTATTGTACGAAGTCAAAGATGTGTTTACTCTTTTGTGGTTTAGGCCATTAGTATTAAGGTGAAAGTACCAGTGCTCGAAGCTGCACCAGTATTCGACATGGACACTTTATGTCAAAAGGACACAGGGTATAAATTCGAATACCGAAAAATCTTCGTTGTTCAAATTTAACCTATATTACTTTGACATAAAGTTTACCTTAGAAGGTGCAAAGTATTTGACATACGTCTAGACGTCAGACGAAGGTAGAACAGCACGCCTACCACGAACATCGAAAATTGGCATTGACGGGAAAACCTCTTTGTCACTCCAATATGCAAGTGTGACAGAGATGGAGATACAAATCCGCAATCGTTCAATTTTCGTGGTATAGGCCCAGGTCGTTGCTCTCACAGGTCCCGTCAGTTGGGAGCACTTTTAAGAAACCTGAGGGCAGGACGGAGTGAAAATAACTGGTGGCAGTAGTATCCCTAAAGGATGACTCACAACCATCTGATCCGATCCAATCCGAAACGGGACGATCTGTCAGTTTGTATAAAAAAAATCACGTGACCTCCGAGGGCTTCGTGCTATTACGTGATTTTCTATAGAAACTGACAGATCGAGTCGGGTCGGATTGGTGTGTCATCCTTAAGACTTCAGACGGACGCGACCTTCAAAAACAAATAAAATTACTTCGATGATACCTAGACACACTTTAAATATTGTTACTGTATTCGGGTACCTAATCCCGAATGTCGGGATCACCCAAATATACCGAAGTATTATTTTCCGATTTTCATAATCCAAATTTTTATAATCCCGAATTTTACTATCCCGACCTATCAAATCCCGACCATCAAAATTCCGACTCAAGAAAGCACGAATATTTAAAATTCCGATTAACATAACATACTCCCAAATCTAATACTGATTCGGTATTATGTTATTTGGAATAAGGTTATTAAAACGTTTTTTTTCTATCCGGAATTTTAAATATGCTTTCATGAGTCGAAATTTTGATGATCGGAGTTTTGATATGTGGGGATTTTCACAGACGGAATTATTTAAAATTCGAGATTTAAAAATTCGGCATATAGTTTTTCGGAATAATGTAATGTTTCCAAATCTCACTCCGCATACGTTACAGGACAGGAATGGGATCGATTGGCGTAGTGACCTACCCCGCCTAAAGGCTTTATAACGAAGCAGAAACTAACATTGTGAGAAACAACCGCCAACTTGAATTTCTAAGAGTTGTGATCGTAATAAAACTCGGTAGGTATATATCAAAGGGTTCAAGAAATTCTTTCTAACGAATCAAAGCCGCCAACTTGATTTTTAAATTACGTTACGGTTGTAAATATTTAGTAAAAGGGAAAAGCTAGTTTCTCTATAATCCATGGTATCATCGTCGTAGTCCTACTAATTCTCTAACTGTTCGTCTAAATGTTGTAGTTTTATATTACATTACATTAAATGCATTGTTCATTATTCGTAGCAATTTTTTAAGTTAATTGTGAAAATTTCTAGTCGTTTTTTTAATAAAGATGCTACGTTATTTAGAAGACATAAATTTCTACGACTGAGGGTTTCGATCAGTACAGAAAAATTAAGTACAGGTTTTTTGTTACCACGTTAAGCGGGGTCGATTCCCGGTTCAGACAGGCAATTTTTTTTTAATTCTTTGAATGCAGTTCGTATTGTTTTAAAAATAAAAATGAAGTCTTCTTTCGGTAAACTTTCCTATCTGCAGTATTTAAGGTACTTCCCCTCGTGGCAAAGCCGTGGGACGCCCTGTATATGTATAACGTAGTAACGATGCGTTTTCTACATTTTGTAGAAAATTACAAAAACTGGGATGATATGCACTCTTAACCAATTCTGCATTGAATAGCGTTTTGGCTTGGCACCGACTTCAAATGTATCAGTTGGTACTTGGTAGCGCGGTGCCTTCACGTCCATTTGTTTGATTACTCATCCTTTCCGAACCTTATAGCAAATAAGAGTGAATACATTTTATTTTTCACTCTTTTAAGTCTGTTTTTTTTTGCTAAAAAGTTTTTATGTATGTTCTTAACTGTAATTGTTCTATTGAAACTGTACCTAGGCTAATTTGTACGTGCGAATACCTAGATCTTCGTGCGTAGCCAAGATGGCAATCGCTTAGCACACAGTCGCAAACGAAACGCACTGTCATTGTCGTACTAATAAGTAAAAGTAATAGATGCCCCTCCCCCGGCTAAAATCGGCGGACGTTTATGTATACAAAATGACAGACCTAACCAGTTCAGTTGGTTAAATTGTCTAAGATTTTAAGGGAAGGAAATAGGGCATTAACTTCTAAATTACTAGGTAGATAACGCCATTATTAATGTACGGCCTCTGTCCTATTATGTAAGAGCCAAACTCGGAGTCCTTTCTAATTAATCTACGATCAGAGACGAGCTAGTATTAGAGCGAGCGACGAGATAGTAGAAGTAGAAGAACATATATGTATGTCTCACAGAAAAAACGAATACCGTTTTGAACACTTCGCAAAAACAATTCGAAATCTCGAAATATTATATAATATTGGCGGCCACGAGCGCTGGGGAGCGCGGTACGCCGTTCGACCCAAGCAAGACAAAAGACAATCGATTGGAGTTTTCGCGGAGAGTTCCTGTTGTCTTTTTTTTTAATATCACGACGGTGACAAACAAGCATACGGCCCGCCTGATAGTAAGCGGTCACCGTAGCCTATGGACGCCTGCAACTCCGGGGGTGTTACATACGCGTTGCCGACCCTTTAAAACTTTAACACTCTCGCCTGGCTTTGGCATTTAGATTGTCATATTCTTATATCCTTATCAAAAACGTCCTACACACTGTATGAATTAGTTATCTCATTCACCTTGTACCCACAACGTCGTGGTTAATTTGGGTGGGGTATTTATTTTGTATTTACGAGTATGATCCTACTCGTATGTTCCCTAGGAGAGGCAGAGGGCGTCCACAGTTACTGGACTCCAAGTTTTTCCTCTTTTAAACATAATTATTAAACGGGTCTAACGCGAATTAACTTGTTTACCTTATTTACCGACGTTTCGACACAGGTTTCACTGGTCATGGTCGCGGCTGACCAAGACCGCGGCTGGCTGGCCGCCAAGTACACAAATCCGCGATCGCCGAACATCTTCTTACATCTGGCGTAAATCACTGGATTGAACTCCATAAACCAAAAATTGTCTCCACTGAACGCCATTATTATCCTCGAGTAGTTCGAGAGGCAATTGAAATCAAGAAACACCCTAGAAATTTTAATAGGGAGGATGGTTTTAATTTATCACCAACTTGGGGACCAGTGATCCAGAAGTTGCAGCCACGGGATATATCTTCGGATGTGCGCGGGGATATTGTGAGTGTCGTGTGTCGGACTATTGACAATAATTAACATATGTTTTGTGGGTAGTTTAAAAACTGTGTGTTTACCCCAAATTTCTACATAGACTTTGGGTAGTTACACAAATCTCTGTTTTGACATTTTGCTGGGACATCAGTCAGCCGCGACCATGACCAGTGAAACCTGTGTCGAAACGTCGGTAAATAAGGTAAACAAGTTAATTCGCGTTAGACCCGTTTAATAATTATGTTTAAATATGTGTTCAAATCGCGAAAGTTTTTCCTCTTTGCCTCGCTTCTGCGGCGCAACGATTGTTTGGGACGGCCTTCCTTTCGCTTCCCTTGAGGATTCCCATGATTCCCATCAAATGCATTCTTGGGTATATGATCGGGACCCCTTCGGAGCCAATCCAGTTCCACTTGCGACGCTTAATCTGTAAGTATAACTTAGTCAAATGTATTTATTAAAAAGAGTTGGGTCACGCGTGGCGCCATCTCTCAATACAATACAAACCGAATACAACAACAATACAATACTCTCTATACAAACTCAATACAATATTGTTACTAGACAGTCTTAACTAGACATTGATCTCTGTCTACGATGTAAACAATCAGTAAGTTGTACAAAGAGTATTTCCTGTAATAAAGTTGAATAAAGGAGTGGACTTTGTCACCTAAAGACAATGGAGTAACTTGTAATGAATTTCGCAAGTATTATTCAAATTGCGAGAAGTCGACGAAACATCACAGATTGATTTAAAACATTTATTTTCGAAATATATACAGTAAGTGTAACGTACCTTACTAAAGATTTGAAATATTGCATTGATTGAAGACAATAATTTAACTTTAGGATAGAGTATGTTGTTACATAAAATTCATATCTATACAAATCAATAAACAATATATACTGGTAAAGGTTACGTGAATAAATATAATGTACGCTATGCGAAATATTACGATGATGTTATAAATTAAAAATAGGTACTTACAGTAATGTATTTAAATAAAAAATGCAAATACTTTGATATTTTACCTATTTCAAATAAAAATAGAAAAAAGATTCACAAAAAGGTATTTGAAATACAAAAACGAAACAGCACGCCAACCACGAACATCGAAAATTGGCATTGACGGAAAAACCTCCTTGTCACTCTAATATGCAAGTGTGACAGAGATGGAGATACAAATCCGCAATCGTTCGATTTTTGTGGTACTAGCCCAGGTATTTTTAAAATACTTTTATTCAAATAAAATACTTTTTTGATATTAGTTAGGTAGACAAAAACAATCAAACAACCTAATTGATGTTCTTCTTTAATTTAACAACATCGTCATAAAAGACTGCCAACAACGTGTCACATTTCAAAAATAGTCGACGGTTTTTATTTAAGTGTATATTAATAGTTTTCGTGTTCTTTTTTTCTAAAACCAGGCCGGCCCGCCATTGTGTGATCTCGTTTACTCCGACATAGACAGTAGGGTTTGTCACTTGGGGATGAAGAAAACAAAACAATTTTTTTTAACTTTTAATAGTTACCAAGAGCCATGTTTAGGTATAAAATATTTAAATAGAAAACTCCCGTGAGTATCAGACATATTATAATTCTCATAGTGGGTAACTCACGTCAATAAAGTCGAAAATAGCTCGACATGTTTCGGAACCGTCCGTGTCCCTTATTCATGAGTCATGCGTCTAGCCACGGCGGCTGCTCTACGCACACTGCGAGCCCCAGCGCGGTCAGCTCTCGACTGAGGCAACGGCGCGGAAGGTGCGGGCGGCGCAGGCGCGGAGGGTGGGTCAGTCGAGAGCTGACCGCGCTCTATGCGCTCTACGCGTGTAATTCTATTTCTACATACCCTAATAGACAGTGTGCGCTGGCTTAGTAAGTAAGTAACACTTTATTGTACATAAATACAGTTGAAAAAATACATTTAACAAACAGAGATGTTAAGTACAAAGGCGAACTTATCTTTTTAAGGGATTTCTTCCAGTTAACATTTGAGTATTTAAGAGAAGCGATCAAATATTTAACTGTCGACCACTTAAATTTAACTTTTTGTTAACTTTAATGACACTTCTTGAACAATTCGTTATTTGGTAGAAATCCGTTTAAGTTAAAAAATGGCAAAAAGCATTTTGCATTTGAAAGTTTTAAAAATACAAAATACCTGAACTTTTTAGTACTTGAAATAAAAAACAAAATACCAAATACAAAATAGGTATTTTGTATTATGTATTTGCATTTGAAATGCTTTTTTTTTCTATAGTTAACATCTCCGCATACCTATACGGCATCGACGTAGAAATAAATAGGCTAATAACATAACGCCGAACAATAGTAGATTACGTACCGTTGGCCTGTAAAATAAGAAATGTCTCAGATCTCATGTAACCTAACCTAGTGTGATATAAAAAAGTGATCATTTTGCGTTCTATGTAGACCATTCGTGATGTAGACATAGACAAGATAACAAGATATATAAACGTTCCTTTTATGGATCTTGTCATCTTACGTTCTAGTCATTGTGTATCCCGTATATATTTAAAGACCTGCTTTGTTTTCATCATCATCATCATCATTATCGCCCAAAAGACGTCCATTGCTGAACACAGGTCTACCCCAGAGAATGCCACATCGATCAGTCGTGCGTTGCCAGCAACCAATGAATTCCTGCGACCTCTTCCAGGTCATCTTCTTATGGGGAGCCTTCCCACTCTGCGTCGATCTTCGCTCTGTTATACTTCTGCATAAATAAATGAGCCAGTCGCACGGCATTTTAATTGACAATACAAGTAAGAAAAACTGATCCTAAACTAGGTAAGCAAGTAAAACATAAACAAACATATTAAAATTAAAACTTTCCCAACCGATTGCGAAGAATACTAAAACTGAAGTTGGTTACAGAAAGCCTACAAACATCTATTGAATAATTGTATCCAATCCGACACAAATACTCGGTCGGCAGCCATTAGAACTCTGACTGACTCCAACTTGTTCATTGCGATTCCTTTGGTACATGGTATAAATATAAGCGAGCGCGGTTATCGTTAAAAAACAAAGGAAAAGCGTCTTCGTATTGCCTTGGACAAAAAAGCCTGCCATATACGTTCGAGAAATCCGTCGGGTCTGATCGGGTATGTCCGCCGGGCATCCCCCGAACCCGAACAAAGTTACCATACGGATGAATTGCAATAAAAGTGTACGCAACACAATGGAATATTCACAAAAAAGTGACACAAAAAAGGAGAAAATATCACATTAAAATTCTCACAGCGGGTTACTCACGTCAATAAAGTCAAAAATAGCTCGACATGTTTCAGAACAGTCCGTGTCCCTTATTCATGAGTCATGCGTCTAGCCGCGGCGGCTGCTCTACGCACAATGCGAGCCCCAGCGCGGTCAGCTCTTAGAAAATATCACAACTGCAATTATAAGGACTACTTCATGTTGATGTCGTCACAGATACAAGCATTTATTCTCCATCCCACGTAGTAGAACTAACTATTCTAAAAATATGTTTATTAAACGAGCATGTGCACTATATAACGATAATAACATTGTTAAGAATGTACCTAGACATATTGTACCATAAGCTCAATGAAAGAAATATTCAGGACTAGTAGTAGGTATTTAAGTCTTAACACGATTTATCGAAATATAAAAGTATAAATAATAATATATTTTGTCAACGCAGGGCAGCTTGTGGCGAGTTGTTGGGGAGTAGCGACCCCACGTACCTGAGCGCTCTTTGGCTCCTAAATTTTTTTTTATGTTGGTAGACAATTTTACACAGTAATGTGCAGACCTGTAAATGACAATACTGCTCATCATAACAACTGACATATAATTTTTGTTGAATGTGTAATAATATATATTTTCGTGCCTAATATAACTACTCGTATAATACTCTCAATAGTCCAATACACCCTGGCGGGTGCTGCCTCTGCGTGTGCAACATCCGCTCGGTGTACCCCTTATTATATTTCATTAAATTGTCAAAAGAGCATCGGTGTGTTGACTTCGGTTCACCTCAAAAAGGTCCGGAACATAATTATTCCGTGATGTGAAAGACTATATTTATTACATAATAATTTTATATAGGTACGGTCAGCTGCAGAGTAAAGTGACCCCCCCTGCATACAAACTTTCTATGCAGGGGGGGTCACTTTACTCTGCAGCTGACCGTAATACCTACCTATTTGAGCAAAGATATCCTTTGTGGCAAAGTTGGTGTATAATTATTACGGTACGATTTCGCACAAAGTAAGGGTCATCTTCTATTTCCTTATTATCGTAGGTTTGTGAACTAATGATATTCACCTCCATTATGGTTCACCTGCTTCTCCTATTGGAAACTAATTTCTCGTGCGACGCAGTATACAGAGGCCATTCAAGGCACTCCTGTGCTTCGAGATGACCACTGTGATTGACCCGGGAATTCGACGTATTACAATTTGATTGGAAACGTGTTAGTTTGCGTGCACTTTGACGGGGTAGCGAACCGTGAACTAAGATTTGCCTCGTTATCGACGTGCGATAAAGAGGCAAATCTTAGTTCAAGGTTCCGTACGGAGTTAATAAGTGGGCAGAGAGAAACAACTTCGTTTGCGGTTGGCGCTTTGACCTAAGAGCAATTACGATTTAAACTAATAATTCACAAACCGAGTAACTATAGTATGACTAACCAAATTGCGCCCTTTTCAACCGACTTCAATATTTCAAAAGGAGGAGGTTCTCAATTCGACTGAATTTTTTTTTTTATTTTTTTTTTTTTTTTAATGGATGTTCACTCATAACTCCGTCATTACTGAACCGATTTGAATTTTTTTTTTGTTTTCTAAAAGTAGACGGTTCCTGGTTGGTCCCGTTTTTTTCAAAATCCATTTCTGATGATGGGATCCATGAGGAACTGAGGGAACTCCTCAAATTTGAAAGGCACATGCATGCTGATTTGGGTGATTTCTTAAGAAACTCGAGCATTTCTTTACGAAAATCATCAATTTGGTGGAGTGGACCTGATGATGAAGACCAGGGATGGCAAAGTGGAACTGCTTCGTAATTCTCAGGACTATGATCCGATTTTAAAAAAAAATTTTTTGTCTGTATATAGATGGTTTCAGAATTGTCCCGTTTTTTTCAAAATCAATTTCTGATGATGGGATCCATGAGGATCTGAGGGAACTCCTCAAATTTGAAAGGCACATGCATGATGATTTGGGTAGTTTCTTAAGACACTCGAGCATTTCTTTACGAAAATCATCAATTTGGTGGAGTGGACCTGATGATGAAGACCAGGGATGTCAAAGTGGAACTGCTTGGTAATTCCCAGGACTATCGTCCGATTTTAAAAAATATTTTTTTTTCTGAAAATAGATGGTTCCAGATTTGTTCCGTTTTTTTCAAAATCAATTTCTGATGATGGGATCCATGAGGAACTGAGGGAACTCCTCAAATTTGAAAGGCACATGCATGATGATTTGGGTAGTTTCTTAAGACACTCGAGCATTTCTTTACGAACATCATCAATTTGGTGGAGTGGACCTGATGATGAAGACCAGGGATGGCAAAGTGGAACTGCTTGTTAATTCCCAGCTCTATCATCCGATTTGAGACATTCATCTTTTCTTTGTAAAGAAATACCTTCAAGATAGTCCTATTTGATTATAGTTCTATTTTGATGATGGGCTTCATGAGGGATTGAGAGAACTCCTCAAATTTTAACGGCACATGCATTCTGATTTGAGGGTTTCCTTAAGTAACTAAAACAGTGTTTTGGCGGAGTCAAAATTTTGATGAACTTGATCTGATGATGAAGACCAGGGATCGCAAAGTGGAACTGGTTAATAAACCTAGCTCTACTTATTATCCTAGTTGTGACATTCATCTTTTTGATTTGATTTATATTCTGATGATGGAGTTCTAGAAGAATTCAGAGAACTCTTCAAATTTGAACGGCAGGTTAATTGTGATTAGAGGGTGTTCATAATTAGCTTAGGCATTTTCTTACTGTGGCCATCATTTTGCTGGAGTGGACCTGATGTTGATAATCAGGGATGGCATAATGAATATGCTCGTTAATTTACAGTCTGTCATCCAATTTAACACATTGTTATTTTGTTTGTTTAAAGGTCTACAAGGGAGTTCCGTTTGATTATACTTCAAATGTAATGATGGAAGCCCTAGGACATTAAGAAAGCTCCTCAATTTTCAATCGTACACGTGCGGTGTATTGGATATTTGTGAAGTAAACTGGCTAACTCAAACAAATTCTTAATTTCACTTTTACCGGGAACCAAATGAAGTCGGTTTTTTTTTCTTAAAAATTATTTTAAAGTAGTAATACAAGCGTAAGAAAAGGACAGTATGACTCTTACCTATGCACCAATGAGAACAGATCCTGATCAAAGTTATTGTTCACACAAAAATGTAAGTATCACCTTATTCATATGAGTAGCCGATGCCCGCGACTTTGTCCGCGGATTTTTTTTAGCTTGTAACCTGATACCCTTAAGCCAGTAGATACCCTTAATGTGCCAGTGAAGGTTGCATCTAAATCCATTTACCCGTTTTCACGTGATGCTCGTACAAATAAACAAGCAGACAGACAAACACAAAAATTCTTAAAATCATTGAAATATGTTACCTATAATGATAAAAGCTACAGATACAGCAGTGTAAAAACAATGAATAGATAGATGTTCCTTATCATTTAATGGCCCTGACGAGCGTTCAAGTCTAGAACTGGAGTCCGGCCGAGTCCGAAGTTTCATAGGATAGGTCACTAACGACTTGGTTAGGAGTCAAACACAGTATAAATACAGGCGACTGATAAAACTCGATGTTGGCATACATATATATATATATATATATTTATAAAACTACTTAAATAAAATGTATTTGCCAATCTTACACAAATCCATCTAGTCCCACGGTAAGCTCAATAAGGCTTGCTTTATACAAGATAAATACTTATACATAGAAAACATCCATAACTCAGGAACAAATATTTGCGATAAATATACAAATAAAAATTAAAACCCGGGACCTCCTGCTTCATAGGCAGGGTCACCGCCGATTAGACTAGGCGGCCATATACATATATTATATGTAGATACCTCCTTTACGTCAACAGTGTAACTATTAGATGTAAGATCAATCACACCAAAGTGTAACACAATTATAGGGCCTCCTAGGCCCGTGTAAAATCATTAACACGATTATCTACCAATTTCCGCGCCCAAACTTGCCGCTAACTGGGCCGCTCTTCGTAATTACTTGCGACGTCGCCAAATTGTTGAATACCTTTTGCATAATATGAGACTTTTCAGAAATGTTAACGACCAAGCATTTAAAATGTTAGAAAGTGGAACCTCGATAACTTGAACCTTGACAAGGTGAAATCGTCCCAACCTCTTTATTGAGGAGAACATTGATATCTCAAGCTTCGATACGGAGACACGCTCTGTGAGTGGACATATGCGATCAAAATAGAAGGGGGTAGATTTAATTGCATGAGCACGCAAAAAATTAGCAGGCGATAGTAGGCGGGCGCCTCAAAATAAACCGCGTAATCAGATAATTGCTCTTTACAAATAAACTACAGTTTATTTTTACATATCGATGCTAGTACGGAAAGTATGTGATTGAAAAACGCCTCTACTTTGACAGAAGTTTTGTAAGCTCTGGGCCTATACCACGAAAATCGAACGATTGCGGATTCGTATCTCCATCTCTGTCACACTTGCATATTGGAGTGAAAAAGATGTCTTCCCGTCAATGCCAATTTTTGGTGTTCGTGGTAGGCATGCTGTTCCGTTTTATACGCACAGATTAAAAAGAACTGTTTTCAATATTTAATATTTTTCTAAACGATCATTATTTTTATGAAGAGGTAAATATTGAAATATTGAAATAAGAAATATCAATACACATATTAAAGTGAAGTTGACTTACTATAATATCTTCGGTAAGCAGTAGTGAATTGGAACAAAACTAAACTAACAAAAAATTAAAAGTAAAAAGCACTAGTTTCCAAAAACAGCCAAATAAGGGCACTTTTTGAGCAACTGGATTTATTGTTTTTTTTTTACCTTATTTAAGAACTAGTTAAAACTCAACTATCTATGTAACTAACAATAACGCTTTAGACGTTCTAACTAAAAACCTGTAAAAAAATGAGGCTATGTTTAAAAAATAAAAGTATTCTTTCGTTACTAATCATGTTTTCAATTTTAACAGTCTGGACAAAATATGTTGAAGTTTTATCTAAGTATATAAATATCATACAAGTACCTAGTCCCTTTAAAGCCGTTATGCCGAAGTCACCAATGATACCCCAAATACATGAATTTTGACAGGTACAATTTTTACCTCTCCAATAATTCTAATTGATTTCGTTTTATGATTGTTTTTTTTCCTTTGTAAGTATTAATTCTCAAACATGCTCAGAAATGGTCGCATTTTGTTCGCAAATAGAAGATGCGAAGTATCCCATTCTGTAACCGCTGCGTCCGCAGCCTGCTGGAGCGTGGACGCAGCGGACAATTAAGAAATTTGTATGGTTCATTTTACTCCTAGGGAAAAGATGGCCAACCGGCCCCGGGGACCTCGCCCCACACGCCTCCGGTCACCACGCATGTTTGCCTCGGCGGAAACAGGGCGGCAACCACCTCGTCAGTCAATCCCTTACTTTCCGTCCCTCGCCTATTATTGCCTATTATCGCTATTATTGAACCAAAATCTCTAAGATAAACTAAAACCTATAAATAGCTCATACCTCAAGCTGTTTTGGCGTTTGCCTTAAATTTCATTTTAAGGACGGGACAATCTGCTAATTTCTATAGAAAGAATCACGTGATATCCCGGAGCCCTCAGAGGTCATGTGATGTTTTCTATTAAAACTGACAGATGTTGGCACTTAACGAAATGTCACGTTCTAAACAATGCTGTATGAAAAAGTGCTGCAACTGCAGCACTTTTATGGCGTATTTTTTTCGTATGATTGGGTATCAAGTTATTTTATTCTATATCTATGGTAATACGTCAAACCCGAGCTATGACGTAGGCAAATAGTACAAAAGACAGGATGTCCCAATTTAGCTTTACTTTGCTTTGTTGCGTTCGAAGCCGGAAATTAGCCTCATTTCGTACGAATTTAGCCAACAATTTCGGGGATTTAAACTCATGGTACTAAAATCTCATAAAAACCCCTATTAAATTGGGTAGATATCTTCACATATTCTCTTGTCTAGCTGAGTATGTAATATTCTTCTTTACATTTGTTGATATGGTTTTGATATTGAACGGAAACACAAAAGTGACATTTTACTTATGGAGATTTGTTTTGATGACATCGATTTATTAAAAAACCTGATAATAGATCAAGGAAAGAAGAATTTGAATAAGCAAAATCTCCTTTTCCTACTCAATAAAAAAGTTATAGTCCCACAACACGGTCGGTGTGCTTACCATGAGTTGTACTTAACCGTACGGTTAACGCCTACAGCAGTCTAGCTAGAGTATGTCCGTCTCGCTCCTACCACTACCCTGGCAGGAGCGACATGGACATACTTTAGAAACGCTCAGTCTCTAATGCCTACGGTTACGTACAACTCATGGTAAGCACACTGTTTAAAATAATACACAAAAACCTATTATAAAAATAAAATGTGAAATTTTTATTTTGTCTTTATGTTAGATTCGACACTGATACATGTATTGCAATTTCAACATCAAACAAATCTTTACTACATACACTTCATCAAAAATCAATAGGTATGAAGATATAAAAGTCACACCTAAATATTTAATACCAGACTCAATGTCACACTCTTAATGAGCCTTTAAGAGGTTTATGTTCAATCGAATTATATTAAGTAGGTAGTGTTAACCACCTTTATTAGCTAATTAAGCGAAATAACGATGACATTTACTTTAAGTAACCACCTTATGATCCTTAATAATACATATATTATAACTTCAAATAAGCGTCGCGTTGGTGGCCCAGCGGTAATAATACAGGGCAGCTTGTGGCGAGCTGTTGGGGAGTAACGACCCCACGGACCCGAGCGCTCCAGAGAGTCGGTCAGGGTCTCCGTCTCCGGCGTGTCTTCGTCGGTCGGAGTGGACTCCATGGGGACCCGTAGGACTCTCAGCTCTGGCTTGCCTTGATTGGCCGTCCAGAGAGGAGTCGTTAGAGCGATATGCTCCAGGGGTGGAAGTGAAATATGCATAAGACGCGAGTAGGCACTTGGTAGCTATATTAGTCATATACGTAGCTATATACGTGGCCGGCCCAGTCCCATTTTAGCCTGGCATCTTCTCGCCTACATCAGCTATGCGTGTTTTAGAGCGCAGCGTAGTGTTTCGGATGCGATCCATCCTCGAGACACCTAATATGCTGCGCTCCATTGCTCGTTGGCAAACCTTCAGTTTGGACTTCTGACCTTCTGTAAGTGCCCATGTTTGGGCACCGTAGGTTAGGACAGGCAGAATATACATGTCAACGAGTTTACGATACTATTACTAAAACAATTTAATCAGAGATACGAAATCATTCCAGAGTATTCACCCATTTATATAATGCTGGGTAGTCTGCACCAAGATGTCGGAGAATAAGGACACAGACAAAGAATTATATTTATATCTGCGTGTTTTGAAAAATAAAGTTCAGAAAAAAAAAGGGTGTGGGTTGGCGCTCTGTCTGTGGCGGCGTACGCGAGCACGTGGCGGGTGCGCGTCAAGCGGGTGCAGTAGCGCGCTGCACGCGCACGCCCGTGTGGACACGTGCATTTAGGCGGATTTCACACTATCGCCGCGTTTTGTTGCGGCCACGAATTCACATGCGGCGAAGACGCATTGACGACGACGGCGATGACGCATTGATGACGACCGCAATGACACATTGACGATTCTATTCTATCCTGATTATGTGCTATTTGCAATCCGGACGGTACTGCAAAGCTCGGTGTGGCATACTCTCCGTACCGCACCGCCGTTCGAAAACCCGATCTGTCATGCGGTTCGCATCTTCGCATGAAGGCGCGGAGGCACTGTGTTATACCATGCGGTATTTGTGACAAAGACAGATTCTGCAGTAATTAAGTAAAAACGCAGCACCGGACGTCGCTGCGAAGTGCGGAGCAGTGTGATATCCGCCTAAAACTCACTAATCAATCGCAGCCGCGGGCCCGCGTTCACACGCACTCGCCCGCGTCCGCTCCGTGTGTGAAGCAACCATAGGTCTCAGGTGATTAAGCTCCTGAAGAATTTTTCCCGATATAATAATATACGCTTCCGAGCCTTAGGATTCCCATCCTAGGGCCCTCCGGGACCACCCAGTCGTCAGACACTTTATTGAAAAGGAAACAGATAGGTATATGTAATTTTATTAGGTACTAACTTTTTCCCGCAACGTCGCCCGCGTACTAAACGTAATTTTCAACTGTCTACAAATAAGGAGATTTTAAGTTAGAACCTAATGTAGGATTGTTTATCCGCGATTTTCTCGCGTTTGGGTGAACCGATTTGCTATTTTCAGAAAAGTGAATTAAACTTAAGAAATTCATGTTGGCGGGCTTGTCAGCCTTTTCTCGTAATTTTGACCTCAGATTCGTTATAAAGAAACTCTTTAACCCTTTGATATGTACCTACCGAGTTTTATCACGATCAAAACTCTACAAATTCAAGATGGAGGACGCAAGATGGGACAGTGGGACCCCTGGTACACATGAAAGGGTCCCTGACTATCACTGTTTCATGTGTGTATAATTCGGTTCTTAAGCTTAAAAGGTGGCTGTAGAAAATTTATAAGTAAAACGCAATGACATTCGAAAAGTTGTCCTCAGAACAAAAACCAAAGTTATAAAATTAAACAGTCGTAAACAACTAATATCTAACTAGCCTTAAACAAACTAAACAGTTTTTATAAGTCCCATAAAAACAACACTCTATGTAGTGGACTCTCAAAATAATACCGATTTACTCTAAGAGTGGTGTTTCGTGTACCGCTAACAACGCCGTACATCGTTTAAACCCTCACGGCCAATGTCTAAAGTAAGGTTTATAGTCTATTTTTGTATTATTCTACTTGTTGGTGGATTATTTAATGATTTTGGCATTAAATAATCCACCAACTTTTAATGATGGTGGCAATACATGACAACGTAATTTTGACCAGGAGGGTTAGCATGGTTGCCATTTTATCGCTTATCACGCTATGCGTCACTTTTGCACATACATACTTGTTAGAACGTGACAGCAACGTCGGTAAACGATAAAAACCCGACCATCATAGACTAGCAGAAGTACCTACTCGTATTTATTAGACCTAGGTATGTTTTCATTCTAATGAAAACATATACCTAGGTCTTGAATCTCATCATCGATTGCTCGAGCAATCGATGATGAGATCCGTAGGAAACCCAAAGTCGTCCTTTCATCCGTCCGTCCTTTGTTACTCAGAGAAAATCCGCTATGGATCTCACCCGGCCCGGAAGAAACTGAATGACTCTCACGGACTAAAAACTCCGGGGTTTTCCAGCGTTTTGCTTTGGGGTAGGATGCCGGATCATGATTGCACATACTCCGATACCTCTGGGCCTATCACGAACATCGAAGATGGGCATTGTAGGAAAATCCTCTGCAAATGTGACAAAGATGGAGATACATATCCGCAATCATTCGATTTTCCTGGTACTAACCCTGGCTCGTAAAATTGACGCCCGCTGGGGCAGACTCTCGATCTAGCCGCTTACCGGAAGGCGAAGCCGGGTAGACAAGCAAGTTGGACTGACAGTCTAATAAAGATCGGGGGAAGCCGATGAATGTAGGTGGTGCGTATATATTGTGGGAATTCTTCTTTCGGCGGTGATTTCATTCATCTAATTTGCTTCTTTTAAATCTTTCTCACTACAAATTTTTGCACCACTGCACGCCTTCCACGAACATCGAAAATTGGCATTGACGGGAAAACCTCTTTGTCACTCCAATACGCAAGTGTGACAGAGACGGATATACAAATCCGCAATCGATTTTCGTGGTATAAGCCCAGGTTCGACTCCAAAGACGGATTAATAGGGACTACAGAGCAACATAGTCCTTAATGGACACTCATAAAGTTCAACTTCAGATTTGACACTTCGGTGACTTGGAGTCTGAGTATATGCGTTTGTATTTAACATGGCGACGCTAATGATAACGAGATTAAAAGAAAGGAGCATGGTCTACTTTTTTGGTTCCACTAGTTGAGTTAAGTAGGGAAATTAAGAAAGGTGCTTTGAACGTGCTCTTTGAAGATGTAATTGCAGTTATTATAGTTCTCGCCGTTAGTCTAGTACTGCGTACATTTTATATGTCTCTGGTGTAAATAATACAATGTCTATCCTCCACCCACGAGTTTGTTTGCTAAGACGTTGTTAAAACTATCATCCAGATTTCATCCGCTAAAGGCCACCACAAAACCAGGAGATACGTCTTTTTTTATACGGGGTTTGACAGCTTAACTCCGGGCTATAGGCTAAACCTGGGTGTTGCAAGTGGGGTTAACGTGTTAAATCACAAGAGTTTTTTTAAAATGCATGTGAGCAGAATCAGAAGTGCTTTTTTTAAGGGTAAATAATAAATAATCTGAAACAATCTTACACAAATCGACCTAATGTCACGGTAAGCTCAGTAAAGCTTGTTTTGTGACAGATACATACAAATACATAGAAAACATCCAAACTTCAGGAACAAATATTCGTGATAAACCCCACAAATAAATGCCCTGACCAAGATTTGGACCCGGGACGCCCTGCTTCGTAGGCAGGGTCACTACCAACTAATAGGCTAGCACTATCGAATCACAAAGTGTAAAATTCGTGTATCATACAAGTTCTATTTTCATTTCATATTTTATATTTGAACATATTTTCGTGTATTTGACAAATATATTTAAATTGTTTTCTATTCATAGCCTAAGGCTGTTCTCACGTTTTCAGAAAACATTTACTTACCTACGTTAATTGTCAACCACAGATCCAAATAGATATTTGTTTTTCACAATAAATGGGCATTAGGCTGCATTTAAAAAGTTAACAAACAAAAAGCGCAGTAATGTATGCTACATTAAAAAAAAAAACATTTTACGTGGCACCTACGCTAATGAAAATCTCGCTTTTAACAGTCACTGTTAAATACATCGAAGCAGCGAAGATTCTCACGAAAATCTAATCACGCCTCTATTGTCAAAGCGATAGAGTGCTTGTTCAGATATTTTGAGCACCTCGGCCGCTCCTATGTATCTGATGACGGTGGAACAAAATCACCTGCGTATGGCTTCTAAGTCATCCAATTTGAGAAGCACATTAAGTTTAATTCTCTCCCAGGTGACATATTTGTTCCTTTTGATGTTCGTATATTCGCAATGACGACGACATGGGTAGCGCTGTTATATTTTTTCAGTTATTTAGAACCTGAATGATCCACAGTCATTATGCGCGGTCTCAGTAGAGTAAGCTAAATTTCTGTCGACTTTGATAGCAAAGACTGTTAAAGTGTTAAGTAAACGTCATAATTTTATAGAAGTTTGACGTTTGATAATAATATTTTCGCAGTCTTTTAGGTATACCAAAATTGAGGCAAACTTAGTGTGGTCTGACATCATTAGTCAATTTTGTGTTTCTGTGGATCTAAACATCAAGTGTACATTCCTACTAAAGCTTTTGCTCTATTTTAGAATATCTAGGAATGTCATTCAAATTAAAAAATATATATATTTTCTGCCCTCCGGCCGGCAAACGCCACTTTACGCAAAACTAAATTGCCGCCTGCCGGTTCTGACGAGCAGAAAAATAATATACAAACCTCGGCCGGTAAATGGGAAAGCCTCGGATAACATGTTAGTCGACCTCGGAACTGTTAGTAGACATTTCCCACTTTAACGGCCTAGGTATGTAATCTACTATTATTTCGCAAGATACACTTTGCTTATAATATAAGGCGATTATTAAATTATTATTGACGTATACACCAGTATCCTAGGTACAATGCTTCAAGGACCTATTTTAGATTTAAGGTAGGTAGAGGTAGGTAGCTTGGTAAGTTACACTTACTGAATATATTTTGAAAAGAATAAAACATTTATTTTATAAATATATACAGTAAGTGTAACGTACCTTAAATCTAATAAATGTTTTACTTGACGTATATATTCACGTATATATTGACGGTCTTTATAGGTATGTACCTTTTTAGTAAGTAGGTACTGAATATATATCGAGCTACTTAATTTGCGCGAATTCTAAAACATGTAGGTACCTACGTTTTGTGAGGATTTAAAGTATATTTTCGCATTTTACTTTTCGTGTGTGTGTAAAAACACTAAAATAAGACACGATGGTTCTATTAATTTTATCAATTTCGCGCAAATGACGTTTTAAACGAAACAATTATACTATAACACACAAATGTTTACCAAATGCGTCATAAAACTGCAAAAAGTTTTGTATGAAAAAGTACTGTAAGTAAGTAGCGGGTTACTCACGTCAATACGCATGCATACGGCCAGGCGCATGTCTCGTGAATAAGGGACGCGGACTGTTCCGAAACATGTCGAGCTATTTTCGACTTTATTGTCGTGAGTAACCCGATATAAGTATTTAGTGCTGTTGTTAATGATGTTATAAAACCCACATACTGTAAAGGTTTAACCAATTGTGCAGTATACCAACGAGATTTTTTTATGTCGGCCCTGCTGCGCATATATTTATATTACTGTAATACCCATATCAATATTTGTAGGAATAATAAAAAAAACCCTAATTTATATTTGTTTGATTGAACTTTTTTTAAATTGAGGTAATTAAGCTTATTACATACGTACCTATTTACTTTTAACCGTTACAGTTATTAAACGTAAAAAGGCAAAACCACTGGAAAATCTTCAACGGAATATCAAGACTCGTTAAATAAGTGTTTTTATTAAAAACTCTCCTCGCCCAGCATATTCTGGAGTTGTTTTCTTTCAACCTTTCCAACGGCAAAAGCGCTGAACTAAATGCCAGTTACCTACTCTAGTATATTTTTACACTTGCAGTTGTAGCTGATTGTGCAAGGGTTCTTATCACTGCTCTAGTTTATTAGTTTAGTTTAAAGGATGACTCATAGTAGACCAGGCTGGGCCCGATCTGTCAAGTCCTATAGAAAGCGTCATAGCTCGGAGCCCTGTAGAAGTTGACAAATCCCGTTGTAGAAGTCCCTATCCCTGCCCGGTCTACTGTGAGTCATCCTTAAATGTATGTGGGTAAATAGTCGTGTGTACCTACCTACCTAATACTCGTATACCTATTATTTTAACGAATACTTGCCCCGATTTCGTCCGCATATTAGATGCCGTCTAACTTACGACCCCGGTTTCTATTATTAATTTCCAAAAAATCCTTTTAACACTTTGCCGCAAATCGCTACAAGCTAAGTCGGTAGCTGATCTGAGGGTTTTCCGCCTTATACTGAAATACTAGGAACACAAAACTTAACCTGCCAATCAAAGTGCGCAACCTCTAGCCGCTAACAAATCTAGATTCAGTCTATGCTAAGTTTCCTAGATTTTGATAACACAGAATGTGAAAGTGTTATTTTATAGAAGTTTGACGTTTAAATTACACTTTAAAGTTTGACAGTTCAACACAATTATAAAGCACGAATCAAATCATTTATTAAATGTAATAAATGTTTTGATTCATGTTTTTGTGTTTTTTTAAGTAGTCACACTACTATATATAAATTATAAATTGAAAGAGATGTCATATACTAAACTACTATATATTTTTCTTTAGTTTAGTTTAGTTTAGTTCATTTGCTTGGAGAGATAACGTGGTTTGACTCTAATTACCCAGCCAACATATGGAACATCTTAATAATAGGGATGACGAGTAGGTTCGAAAACTATCATTCTAATTAGTCAGTCAGTTAGATTATCGAAAATGATAAGGCATGTATTTTTTCCTTTCTCAATTTAACTAGAATTTACGAAGATAAAGAGCATCAAAGTTCCGGGGTGGGGGCTGGTGACGTCACTATTGTACCTAATAGTGATGTTGCGCGAAACTTGAACGCACTGCATTTTCGTAATTTTTGATTTGACCAATAAAATAAAAAATACGTGTACAATTTTTTTTAGCCGTCTAAGCCTATTGGACGATAATGTGTTATTTTTTCCGGCCAAGAGTTAATACTCATACAACCTAGCCCGTAACAGATGGTCATATCCGACACGTCTGGGAAGGGAATGGCACCCAGTCTCCTATGGACTTAACCCTCCTCCGCTTCATGTAGGTATGTGTAGTGTGAGAGTATTTTATTCATATACTAGCTTTCGGCCCGCGACTTCGTCCGCGTAAAAAACGGCATTCAAAGTATCATGCCCTACTTATTTTATCTTTTTAAAATGTGACCTGATATAACGTGTACAAATATAATTTACAATATAAATAATCATTATTGCACTCCTCAAAAATATTTATTTTCAAAATATATACAGAAAATGTTACTTATAGGTAAGTAACATTTTCTGTATCTGTTCCTCTCCCTGCCTTAAATCTAAAACAGGTCCTTCGGGCATTGTACTTAGGATGCTGGCGGCATTTCTTCGTTGTAACGCAATGCTGATACGTTGTGTGAGGAAGACACCAGCTCTTCGGTCACTAGTTACATCAACCCGACATGAACATGGACCTACAGTTTCGATCCTAAATGGTACAAAATGGTACTCTCTGCCCAGGCTCTTATATTTATTACGTTTTAAAATTTCGGCGCTTTCAACCACTACGCCCGCTTTTACATTAGTTGGTCGGTGGGACTGTGCCAGCGTATCTATACGCAGGTAGCATCCCACACTAGCATCACACCACCTTAAAAAGAAAATAATACGGATAATATTATTAAAAAGATGTTGGCAACAGGGTTTCAAACAATTTCCACCCTAATAGGAGAAAAAAGCATCCCCAAGATTATTTTTCCATTTCGCCACCATTTTTTCCCAGGTTTAGTATGGCGGTAGCGCAATGGAAAGTTTGAATGTATGGAAATAAAAATATTTAGAACACTTATTTTACCTACAAAATATATACCTAATTTGAGTAGAACACATATAAAAAAATCCAATTTAGCATAAAGTTATTTTTCTACGACAAAAAAGTAGAAACTACCATGGGTTCATAGATACTCGAAATTTTTTGCAACGTTCCAAAAAGTATAAACGACTTAATGTGGATTTTTTTCATGTAGCGTCTCATTACCCATACGCCGTCCGTTGTCGGTGCCTTTACTATAAATAAAATCTTTTTCCGTGGCATATTATTAATAATGAAAACGAGTACCTAAACTTATTGCAATATTACCCTGCGATGGCTCAAATAAATGAGAAAACGTAGGCGAATTCGACCTTTATTTTTCTTATCCTTTAAAACCAGGTACTGTGCTACGTACGACCGTGGTGCACGTAATATTACGAAAATCTTAGGATTGAGGATTGAGTTAAGATGAAGCCTTGACTTCTCAACGAACAAACAGCTCTCACGTTACCTGCTAATAAATTGAAATGCTTAAACAGGCAAGACAAAACAGTCTCTGCGCTAATGGAATTAATGGAATTTTATAAGGACGCCGATTCGTACTTTAAAATAGGAACTGGTTTTTCTCAAAAATGCTATGCAAAGTCAACTTTTCCGGTTACAAATTAGGTCGTAAAGTGCTTTGTATAAACAAAGGTCAATCAAAAATTCAAAAGTTACAGATATTGTACAGAAATTGCAGTCTCTATTTCGCGACAGAAAAGTTGCGTACAAATTCTATTATTTGTCGGGCCCCAACTCTTTTTAAAGTTGAAACTGTCATATGAAATGAAGGCATTGGCTCGAAGGCGATGGTTATTTAATCTTGGTATTGCACGTGTCAATAAGTGCGCGCGAGACGCCAAATGTATCATGTTATTTGGCGTCTCGTTATTTTGAAAAGGGCTAGTTATGTGAGATAAAAATATAAATAAGGAATATGGTTCCTGTTCTTTCAGTTTATACAATTTTGCATTAAGCTTTGGATATACTTATACAATCCACGTGGTTGGCAGAAAACTCGTCAGCTCAGCACGTCCCCAATAGGGTATGCTCGTATATCAGGTACCTACTGGCACTTTATTCTTAAATCCCGAAAGTAATGATAATCCCAGTACCATACAAAACCAGTCCCCGTCCCGGGTGTAAACCCTAGTCCACATTCGCCGCATATTCTGGGGAGCATCTATAGACTTCTTAGTCCCCGTGTACAAAATTTTGTACATATTCTGCAATCTAATTTGAACTTTTATAGAGTAGTTAGTTAGTAGTAGTCCTTTTCTGCAAATCGACATCCATTGTGCTTTTTTGCGTAATAACGAGGTACTTTAACGACCCTATTTCCTCCACGAAACCTATCATTATTTTAAGGTTACAAACTGCATCCTTCAGTGTGCTTGCAGTCCCTAAGTATTTACTCCGGTATTTATACTTCTTCTCTTAGAGAGTAACTAAGAGTTTCAATTTCAAAAACAAATAATATCTCAGGTCTTAGGAGGAAAGCACACGCGACATTTCGTGCGATCTAAAAGTAAAAGTAAAACGCTAAATTTGTATAAAATTTAGCGTTTTACTTTTAGATCACGCGTCATACAGTTACATCAAACAAGACATACGTTACCTACACACAGCCAGAGATAAGTTTGACCCCTTTCTCCTATTTCAAGGACGTTAAATAATTGACTATTTCCAGAGTACAAAAGCCATTGTACCTACATCTGTATGTATCAACTTACGAACACCATCCTGTTTTCTTATGATAATCTAATATCTAAGAGATTTAGGTTCATCATTGTTATTTGAAACTTTCTTGTATTTTTATCACACCAGCGTGCGTAGCCAAGATGCCAATCGCTAACGCTTGATAACGTATCGCAGCTACCTCTCTCTATCACTCTTCCTTATTAGTGTGACAATAACAGTTGGCGTTCGTTAGCGACTGAGCGTGAGCGATTGGCTTCTTGGCTACGCACCCAGGAAAACGTATTTAGTGTAAATAATGGCTTTATTCATAAACGCACATCAAACCCAGTTTAGCTAAATTATTGTTTGTCCCTATCTGTCAATAGACATTTGCCTTTGTTAGAAAGGCAGAAAACATAATTAACTAAACGTCTGTTAACTTTTTTTATGAATCATCATCATCATCATCATTTCAGCCGAAAGACGTCCACTGCTGGACATAGGCCTCCCCCAAAGATTTCCACAATGACCGGTCTTGCGCCACCCGCATCCAGCGGACTCCTGCTACCTTCACCAGGTCATCAGTCCACCTTGTGGGGGGCCTACCCACGCTGCGCCTTCCGGTACGCGGGCGGCACTCGAGAACCTTTCCGCTCCAACGGCCATCGGTTCTACGTGCAATGTTATGAATAAGAGAGTAATTATATTTCGTACTATTCTAAAAACCTGTTTGGTTAGCCCATAAAGTTTTAACAGTGTTGGTAGTTCTTTGTATGAATTTGACACTTAAAGCTTACATTCGTGGTAACCCTGTAGAGGGTCAAACGAAGACATGTTTGCTAAGCTGAGACCTTCGATATCACTCGGTTAAAAAAGTGACCAAGCTTTATGCCTCGTTTTTTAAGGATTTAAAAAATCGTGCGATTGACGCCGTGCTACGCAGAGTTAAGAACCCAAACTGAATCGCGTTATGCGATGGTGGTTAAGGCCCGTGGTTTCACGCAGTGAAAATTATTTCTGTTTTGTATTAGTATTTGCATACACGTGCATTTTTAATATCGCCCATAACTGCAAAATCAAATCAGACACGTAGTTCAACTTATGATTTACGCATCGATGGTCGTTCCGTATCTGATATTAAAGCGTTAAATCACCATTTTATCGTTTCTGGAATTTAATTTATTACCTCCTTTGCTTTCACTCATATGACATTTCCATTGAAACTCGTGCAAATACTTGTGCTAATTTTAAACAAAGGTAATCCGTTAAAAGGTGGTATCAGTACTGTGACTACGAAAAAAATAGACCTATTTATAATGTTTTTTTTCCTCTCCCTTTATATCCCGTCTCGCGTTCTAGCCCATCTTTAATGCTGGTTTTATATAGAGACCTACATTTGAAATTAATCAAAGTATGACCAAAATTTACTCATCTCATCCTGTGTACCTTTCCCACCTTTCTACCCGTACCCGTTGGAAGTAGATTCTGTGAAAATTAATTAAACATTTTAAATCTACCTTAATATCAAACAAAATTTAGAATATAATTACAACTTTTTGTCCGTAACTCTTTTGGCACCAGAGATTACGCTTTTAGTTTATTGCAGCCTCGCAGTTTACTAATTAGGAGTTTTAAGTAGTAAAAAAACACCCATTTGAGAATAAAACTCGCTCTCCTCCGTCTAAAATTGCTGTCCATGCAACTTGCAAACAATGTAATCAAACCGCCATCGCCATATTGATCGTAATAACCTCACTTTTAAGTTTTTATTGAAATGTCCAAGTTTAAGTGATCTTATGTTTTGTATGCTACGATAATACGACCGTTTCAGTAGTCAATAGTTTCAGTGGTGTGATAAAGTAGTGTGGAAATACATGAAGAAACAGTGACAAAACATGTGATGCCTTTTATTTACATCGTTGGTAAGTTCCGTTGACGGCGATTTTAACCAGCAAGCATTTTGTAGTTGAGTTCCGTTCCTTAAAGGACAAACGAAATACTATTATTTTATTTATTGGTTATAATATGTAAATGCGTATTTATATATGTTTACTCGTCTAGTTAAATCATTATTGTACATCATTGTGTAAGTTTGTCTATCGTAATATTAGTTTTCCACTCATCAACTCTAAGGTTAGCTGGAAGAGATCCCTTACAGGGATAAGTTCGCCTTTGTACTTCAATTCTCTTCAGTTGTTTTGTGATTTATTTTGTGTACAATAAAGTGCTTACTACTACTACTACTACTATTATGCCTACATGTGTACGTCTATCTGTCCGCGGACTTTATTTGGGAACAATACCTATGTAAAACAGAATATTTTAATTAAAAATCAAACCACTAAAAATCGTTATTCTTGTTTTTTTGCATTATCTTTTCATAGTAAGGTATACAAATTCAAACTAATAATAACACAAGATAATACCGAAAATTAAACTCAAATCAAACGATAAGTCAAGAGTGTGTCGGGCTCAAGGAAAACAGTACTTACCTAAACAAAAAAAAATACGCAAAGGTACGAATTCCTTAGGGAGCAGGCCTGACTCATGATTATGTAATCAAGGCGGAATTTATTGCTCATAGTTACAGTCGAAGAACCGAAATTAAACACCAGAATACGCACAGTAAAAGGCCCCTTTTATTCTTGTTTTTCAGTGAACTCCTCATGGCCCCGAACGGGGTGAATCAGAAGAGAAGATACTAGTCAGACCGCGCATTTTTAAAGGCGGCATCTAACATTATGCAATGTTTTACTTGTAAAATTATACTGCCGTTATTCATAAACGCTCATCAAACCTCCGTTAACTATTTTGTCGTTTGTCATCATCTGTCAGTTTGACATTTGCGTTTCTTAAAAAGGGACCAAAAATTATTTTTTTAACTAATATGGGTCTGTTAAGTTTTTATGAATAAGGCGGTACGATCCTATCAGAACAACTGAGTACCACCCTATACCAATTTAAACTATAACATTCCAGATTCACTCCTTAAATACATTAATTGTAAATATTTTTAATTTACCTGAGTTCCTGAGTGTACGACTTGCCTCTGTCGCGAGTGGGCGCTCCTGATGACGTTCTTCGTAAAGAACGAAACATGTCGAGCGAAAATCGACTAAATTACGTGAGTGACCCGTTTTAAATATTATTTAATATACCTGAGTTCCGGTCATAAAGGTAAATTATAACCTATTAGTGTCACTAGCACCGACCGGGGTTAGCCAACTAACCTGGAATTAAGTTTATTTCATTTAAAATTTCACAGTTACCAGGTTAGCGGCTAACCATGTTGGCTTGGCGCAAATGGAGCTTAAAAACAAATTGAACATTTTGTTGAATAAAACATAATCAACTCAAAGCGCAACATTGCTCAAAGCACGTTAAAGCTGAAAATATTTTCCTCTACCCTTATCAAAATTAAATGAAAACAAAGATCTCATAATACAAGCATAATATTATCTGCAAACCACGTTTTAAAGCCTTTGCACAATTTTATCATCTTTGAATTTGAATAAACCAAAAGGTTATTTATTTTTAGATATTATTGTACATATTTAACCCCGAAATACACATTATACGAGTATTTGGTCTTAAAATAGTATCTAGTTCTTTCTAGCGTTTTCCCGGCCTTTTCTATGCCACGGCTCAGGAACTCTGGGTTCCGCTTTGGCAACTAATCCCAAGATTTGGCGTAGGCGCTCGTTTCACGAAACTGCTATCTGAAGGCCTACTACGAACCACGAACGAAGTTTCACCTCTCTGTCGCACTTGAGTGAGAAATCACAAGTGCGAAAGGGAGGTATACTTTCGTTCGCGGTTCGTGGTAGGCGCTCTGGCCTTCCAACTCAGAGGGTAATAAACAATGCCTTATTGGAATAATAACTAAGTTGCGTAAAACTCATTGGTACAAGCCGGCAGGATTTGAACCCGTGACCTTCGGATTGAAAGTCGCGTCGCTGGTCCACAAACGCTTCTTTTATTAAAATAGTCATATTAGTACATATTAAAAACTTAACAAGATTATACAACAAAAGATCTGAGAGTTTTAATCACGTACATTACCGACTACTTATCTTGTTTTTTGACGGTAGGGTCTCCCTCGACATCCTTAATATTGTTTGTCCTAAAATCACATGCCTTAACTGTTTTGTCCTAATGATCATAATCCCTAACGATCAATTGTCCTAACTATTTTTTGCCATTATTGTCCAAAAACGACTTCACAAACGTCGGTTAGCTTAGAACCGTGACGTCACACAGAGTCGAACCGCTGCTAGAAAAGTAGGTTGAAACGATGTTAGGGACAGGGTAAACAATATTAGGACATATTAGTTTAGGACAAATGATCATTATGACAAACAGTATTAGGGAATGCAAAAATAGGATAAAAAACTTTAGGGATTCCGATATAGATCATTGACGGTAGGTACCTATATAGCTGGTACGAGTAGGTTGGTTTATTCTAGAGAGATTCCTTCTAGGGATAACATTGCGTTCATCATTTGTATATCTTTTACCGTTATAATTGTAATTGGTCCACCGCGATATAGGCGAAGCCTAGTTCGGAGACCCCTGTACAATTCTGTAAAACATTTCTGTTAAATAATAGATTGTTAACCAAGGATTGTTAAGTAGATTGTTAACCAAGGCCTGAAAGTCGTATAGTGCGAGTCGGAAATGGGTGTAGGTACAAAAACAATCGGTCACTAAATGACGTTCAATGTAAAAACTAGCTAAATGTACCCAAACTATGAACATTGAAACTCAATTGACTGAACCAAATCAATGGACATAGGTTTTCCAATTTATAGTTTCGTGGTCAATTGCCTTTCATTTACTACCGATTCCGTGTGTTCCGTAGGTAACTATGAAATTGAATTCACATTTCTATTTTCAAATGATCACATTAACAAAACTGTACAGTCAGTAGCAGAAGTAGCTTAGGTGGTAGGTGTTCAAATTATCTTGGCACGATTTAAATGTTGTGTAAATAAGATAATTTTGAACATCCCACCCGCTCAGTCACTTCTGCTATTGGCTGTACTGGACGGTTGGAAAAAGGTGACTTTATTATTTTTATGTCTTCTCGTCATAAAACATTGGTGCTCCCATAGTGGAAAGAAACAAGGTATGGCCGTCCCGTGATGTCTCCATCAACGATGACGTCACTGACAGCTAACTGTGTGCTTGTCCGACTCGCTCCTACCATTACTCCTAATGCCGCAGTCGCTATCGAATACGGCCACGTACACCTCGTGGTAAGCATACTGTGTCATTCGCACACGCCAAACCAACCAAAATGGGTGTCACCGATGACAACATGACGGTCATGCCTTGTTTTTTTATGTCATATCATGGTCCGGGCTTTTTGGAACCGAACGCGTAGCACTAGGCCAACGCGCCTTTTTGACAATTTATTACTTTCGCAACCACTGCTTGTTACGCGCTACTTTTCCCTTTAACGGGGAAGCCACATGAAGTTGCTTTTTTTAAATACTTCTTGTATGTAGGGGAAAGTGTCCATGAATCGAGAGTATGTCTGGCAGGTTCACGGTATGGTTTTCTCCTTGATAAATTAAACTTATAGAGGAGAACAAATGGAGAGACATCCGTGTGCACGAAAGCATTTTTGTCCACGATGAAACGGAGTCACTTCGCTCGCTGGTCAATAGATATTAGGTACCTATCTGAAACAATTAATTAGAAATTAACGACAATATATACACCTTAACTATTGAGTGGTTTTCATGTAATATGGCTCTAGATGCCTAATGGATCAAAAACACCAACTAGTTCATTGGCCTGATAGTAAAACCAGCTAGCTGGCGATACCGTACAAGTGTACAGCCATTCTAATATAAACCATATCTCACACCAATAAAGCTCAAATTAAAATGGCATTTTATTGTGAATCGTCTTCAAAATATCTGCGTTTGCCTTTAAAACACGAACGCAAATGTTTGTTTTAAAAAAATCCGCAGCCCCTCTAAGATTTATATGTAATTTACAAGTATAGCTTTTTAAATGTCTCAAATTTGTGAATAGAATGGGCAGATTTTGAAATTGATCACAAAATATAACTAATCTATAGAGTGGATTTAGTTAAGTTTTCCGTATATATCAAGCTTATGAATTTAGGAAAAATATGTTTACACTATTGTTAGATATTACGTGTCTTGCGAAAAAGGAGAAGAGTGCAGCCGAAATATCCACGGTGGATGCAGAAATATCCAATATATGAATATATTATTTTTATTAATCTCGACATTTTACTATATTATGTCAACGTAGGTATTTATCTTTCTGCACTGCGTGTACTCAAGACGATTACATACACCTACTTGTGTTTAACACTAATGTCTCTCGCTCCACACCGCTCCATGCCCACTCAAGCGGCAATTCAGGTCGTACACTGAGAAACATTTCAGAAGCTACCGTCACTATTTAACACCACACGATAGAAAGAGAGAGAGACAGTCATTAGCACGTCGATAACCTATATCCTATCTGTTCAGAGCATAATTGGAGGCTTTGAGTATGTGCTAAGCTTAGCGGATGCACTTTGATAATTATACTAGTTAATTGACGCCAATTTGACTAGATGCTAAAGGTAATGAAGCCAACTAGATAAAGGGAGTATTCAGGAACCTAATATCGTAAAATTTGACCAAAATTCGTAGAGTTCCGAAAAGAGACTCTTAATAAATGTAATGGATTATATTGAAAGAGATGTCAATAGGAAAAGTGACCAGGGCCTCCGGTGAGCAAGGCTGAAAATGTGATGGAATCATGAGAGGTTTCTGTGTGATTTTCTGAATTGTCAAAAAGCATCAGATATGCACCTAAAGTCCAAAAAATTATATGCTTACTAAAGCTGAATCTTATGCCATAACGCTTTACCTTCAAAATGATAAATGATAAATATCTTTATTTTTCAATTTAGGCACATAACAATGCACTTATGAACGTCCGGATCTCTTCTATCCTTACACCACAGCCCGAGAAGATTATTACCGGCAAGAAACTCGGCGGGACTTATTTTAAAACAAATTACAAAAGTAGTAAAAATATTTACAATATGTAGTTCTACAAGAAACCATATCAAAAAAAAAAAGTGAAACAGAATAACAAAAGAAAAAGAATTAACAAAATAACACAACATTTGATATAATTTCTTTCGTGAACTGTGTCCTTCAATGTGTAACCAGTAATACATTCAATTTATTTTTTTGTTGATTTCGTTACAGTTTCTGGTATGGGCCATGCATGTTTGTCTGTTAAATAGTCCTCTACTGTGTAATAAGCCTTCGACATCAAAGATTTTTTCAAATAATTCTTAAGAGCGGGAAGGGGCTATTGCAATGCTTCATCCGGTAACTTGTTATAGAAATGAATACATTAAAAAAAAAGGTATCTTCCTTAACGCTTAAAACCACAACGTAATAGTGTTATAGTTCAAATATATAGGCCCACCTTTTTGCACGCAAGTTTTTTTTATAAATCGCGAAACGTCTGGTGGATGTAACTGGTGACCGAAGAGCTGGTGGTTTCCTCGCACAACGTATCAGCATTGCGATACAACGTGGAAATACCGCCAGCATCCTAGGTACAATACTCGTACCTCAAGGACCTATTTACACTTACTGTAAGTTTATTTTTTAAATGATAATTGGTGGTATTTTTTTTCTCATATAGTGCTTTGCTATCTTGTACGATAGATTTTACGAAATCACGATAACTTTGTCTCGTTCTCGCAGTACAATAATGAAAGAGATAGCAAATATGGCTTTTGAAGACTGAAATGCCAATGTGTCAAAAGTCAAAATCTGAAGTCGCTTTGTTAACGTTATTTGATTGATCTACGAGATAGTTGTTATTAATTTATTCTTTGTTTACAGAAAATTTGGCTTCCTACTGGTGTTCCACGATTTATTGAAATACTTCAAATTATCTTGCAAAGGATTTTATAAATAATATAAACTGTCATCTCTTAATGGCTACGTACACGGACGACGAAGCAAGCATCATGGAGAACTCATGATATGTGTGTATACAAAGCAGTGTATATAATTGTAAATAGCAACATCGAAAAGTGGCATTTGACGGGAAAGCCTCTTTGTCAATTCAATATGCAAGTGTGACAGAGATGGAGATACAAATCCGCAATCGTTCGGTTTTCGTGGTATAGGCCCTGGTAACTATTTGATTATCCACAATTCCACAACCCACACGTACTGGCCTACGCAATTTGATAAAGGCCGTCCATTATTAAAAAAAAACTCATACATGTTTCTTGATACTTTTACCTGAAATGCAATTCAATAGAACTTAACGACAATACATTCACTTAAACTATTGAGTGCTTTTCATGTAATGCCTAATGTATTAAAAACACCAACTAGTTCTATCAATGCCCTGATAGTAAAACTATTGGGAATAGACCCATTAACTGGCGATACTTTACAAGTGTATAGCCATTCCAATATAAACCTTAATGCACACCAATAAAGTTCAAATGAAAACGGCATTTTATTGGATTCAGTTGATTAACCAATTATTAACCAGAATACAGTGAGTTAAAGTCCAACAAAGGTTAGTCGAGTTGCTATTAGTGCCTACGCGGTAAATAGGTCCACCTTAAGTTGTCATAGGACAGGATAGGAAAGGTCATGATTAGGTAAGTCAGAGCCACAAGTGTGTGGTGCACGGGGCTATCTATGGCGCTCCTCACAATGGATCTTTCACGCCACTGTCTGCTGCAGTGTACATATCCACATCAGTGTGATATCCACGTAAGTGTAAGGTCTTAGTCAGAACTATGAAAATCGATCGTCTTTTGTCTTGTGTTTATCGGTACCGACACACGTGCTGCCCACACCATGTGTGTTGATGTTTTTTAGTATGATTTTTCTTAATCATCCGACGTTTTTTGACATTTGGATTTATCCGAATACACCTTACTAAAAACCTTAAGCTACTACTTGCCTAAGCAAGTAAGCACTACTTATGTACACACGTTTTCATAAGTGCATGGGCAATTTATTCATAACTGCCCATGCAATTCTGAACGCGATAGTACATCTTATGTTCCGAAAAATTTCTTCATTTTATTACGCTTAAATCTACAAAATAATCGTTTTGTAGTTCAAAAGTATACGCGTTATATCGAAGTAAATAGCAACACAATACACTGAAATCAATCAAATTTCAACATGAAACCTTACATTGTTGTTGTTGCTTACAAAGTATCAGATCTCCTAGGTACTGACGTTCACCGTCTTCAGCATAAACAGAGACGAGTAAATAATACAGAATGCTAGTCTGCTTACACTCACTTCATATATTTTGTTATTCTTGGGTATAACCATAAGCGTAGGGATGTGACGACCCCATCGTCCACTGGTTTCGACCGATGCAATCAGTCAACACTTACATGAGTGCTTCTGGAGGATTCTGTCATCCGGCCGAGTCCTTCGCCTCCGGCTTGCCTTAGCTGGCCATCCAGAGTAGGGTTGCTAGCCTACGCGTTCTCGAGGGTAGATGTGGAAACCTAAGTGACGAGGTGGCTATGTTTCAAGTCCAGTGACAGCTCTCTACCCCCAGCTCCCATACCAATTGTTCCCCATGAGCCATCTTAGATGTCGCTTTTTGTGTGAGTCACCGTCTGCCGGAAATAAAATTGCTTACCGTTTTATTAGGCAGGCGTCCGATTTTATACTCCATGATAATGAATACTGGCTAGTATTTAGTCCAAGCCAGGATATTTAAGATTTCATTAACTCTCAATAGTCCGCACACCTTGGCGGTTTCTGCCTCTGCGTGCGTCCCATGACTCAGGCAACTTACCCTTTACATTTCATTAAATTGTCGAAAGCGACTTTGCGTGTTGGCTTCGGCTCCTAGTACGCCTCCCACCATTGCCACCATTGCACCATTGTTCCATAATGGGAAAGACATACAACAATCTCTTCATAGATAAATTCCATATGGATGTGCTTGGGAAAGCATTGTCCCTTTAGTACACGTCTAAAGCCTGAAATTAGATACCCTGGCCAGCCAGTAGTAATTTAATGAATAACAATCGCGGTAACAGAAGACAATATTAAATTTATAAGCGTTAAAAAGATTAGGAATCGTTAACATCCCATCAATTTGCTCGTCTCTGGTAGATTAGCTACATACGAGTATATAGGTATGTGTTAATCGATCCACACACAGCCTCATTACGAGACCCCGCATATGTGAATGAGTGCACTTTAATCACGACTCACTTTACGGTTTAATCAACTGATTTCTTGGTCACATCCTTGGGCACATTTCTTGAATACCTAGTGTTCTTTCTCGGTTTTATCCTAGAACGCAACACTATAGTTGTTCATACACGTGTCCGCTGGATCTGCCAAAAAAATCCTGAAAATTTAACTTCTGCCAACAAGGCGTCTCTGTACAAAGAGTTAAAAGCATTTTTAACGTCTATTTTTAGCAATACTTTGCTGGCCGTCGCTAAGGAAAGTACGGAGTGTATGCACGGTGACTTCACAGCCACCTTTAATTCCAAAGCCTAATAAAATTGGTTCAAAAGATTTTTGCAACGAACTGAAACTTTGGAAGCCAAGCGGCGAAGTGTTGCGCCAACGGCAATCGGCCTCACCCCTCCATCCTTTTTAGTTAGCGCTATCAGGTTGGCTCCGTATAAAACGGGTACAATATCCGGGTGAATATTGCCCGCGTACATGAAGTTTATCAATTTAGTGTAATTTAGTGTAATGAGTTGTTCACCTGCATCACCTACTGAAGGGCACGTCAGGTCAGGTCCTTTAAATGTTGAGGGCTGAGGCCATCCAGTCCTGCTGCAGAGCTGGTTTTGAAAGACAGTTTTAAATAGGTACGTCAATGTTTTTAATACGCAAGATGACTCGGTTACCGTTCGAGGGTCGAAAGAATAAGAGATCGCGGGAGCTGAGGTAATGTTTCTGGGTTATCTGGAGATATCACGTCACTACAAGAAAGTAGTACTTAATTAAGTTTTACATGTACCTATTTCTTGTTTATGTTTGATGGTTCGCAAGGCTTTGGTTTTTACTGTTATGCTAAAAGTTATACTAGTACCTTGATAAATCTTGCATATTTCGATCTATTTTGTGGATACTCACAACACATACTTATTCCTATATCCGCTTCTTATTCCTAGAGTTTTCCCGGCTAATGCCTCAGTAAGCCTGAGGTTCACTTTGGCACCTAATCCCAAGATAAAGTTAAGCAACAACTATCAACTCTTCCTCCAAAAGTAAATGGTGTAAAATAAGTTGTATAAATACCTCTAAGCTGCCCTCTCTGTAAATGTTTCATGATTCGGATCACAGCCCGGAAACAACCTTTTATTGGATTACTGTGAAATAAAAAAAAATAAGGAATCAACTCAGTAGTCACGTCAACATTACAAAAAAGGTGTAAGTAAATTATGTTAAAGTTTTCCTACCGGGCATATGCAAGGATGACTCATGCTAAACCGGGCAGGGATGGGCCAGGCCGTGACCGATGTGTCAATTTCTATAGAAAGTGTCACGTTATATCTAGCAATCAAATTCTGTACAAATTGACACATCGGTCACGGCCTGGCGCGTGCCGGGCCAGTCTAGCGTAAGTCATCCTTTACCGATGCATCATCACCCACGTAAGCAAAGTGGAGCAAAGAATAGCCACAGAACAATGGACACAAGCCCATTATCCGGGTATTGCGACGCATCTCATCTGCTTCATACTTACTTATCTAGTGCAGTGTAGGTATTTTGTGATCCATATAATAACCTATAATAAAACGGATGCGGTTGCAGCAAGATTGATTTATTTTGCTTCTCACGTCGTGTTATGATTGTCAAAGCAAAGGTCTTGACAGTAAAAATAACTATAGTTTTAAGGTGTCAGATGTCACCGCATTAGATATCGAGCTCCACTATAAACAAAACTAAAACTTCGTCGTCGGTATTTTTCACAAAGCGGTTCGCGTTACAAAGAGCGCTGACGGGAAACTCTGATATTGCTTGCAGACACTGCTTTAAATTCTGTTTCCGATGACGGTGACTAGCGTTTTAAATGATAACGCCGCAAGAGTATGGTATAACTGATATAATATAAGGGTGTGGTCTCGGTAGCTCAGGTGGAAGAGCTATGAGCTGGTATCTCAGACTCACGGGTTCGAGTCCCGCCCGAGGTCATGAATTTTTCCCACTTTTCTTTCTTTCTGAAAAATTTGGTATCGTTCTCAGATGTTTGTGCTTAAAAATAATAGTCCAAGAACCACCTTTTGACTTTCCACTTTGTATCGTGGCTTTCTTTGGCATCATTACAAAAATCTCTTGTGGTACAAGTATGTATTTACCGGATTCGAGACGATTTATTGCTGTCGTATTTTTAGCATTTCCATTACATAGCGTATCGAAAGATTTACCTACATTGCGTATCGGAAGCTAATTTACGGCCTGACTTTTGGGAAATCTATTATACTACAATGGGAAGAATTTAAGTTAGCGTAATTCTAGATTATTAAAGGATACCTACTAAAGGATGACACACTAGGACGGGCCGGGCTGGTCGGGACGGGACGATCTGTCAATTTCTATAGAAGGAATCACGTGATAGCTCGGAACCCTCGGAGGTCACGTGACGTTTTCTATAGAAACTGACAGATGGCCCTGTCTCGCCTCGTCCCGTCCCGTTCTAGTGTGAGTCATCCCTTAAGAGGTACGTAAGAGGGAGCATGAGCTCAATTTCTCTCCCTCTATATAAAAAGTTGCATGTTTGAGTTCCCCTATTTCCTCCTCCAATATTGAAGCTAAATTAATTATGTTTTACTTATAAAATAACAAATAGATTAACATACAAATACATAATTAATTAATTATGTTTTACTTATAAAAAAACAAATAGATAAAAATTAATACATTTGTAGTTCCTATGTTTTGGTTCAATATCATATTTTACATTTACAATGGCGACAATACCTTTTAAATTAATTTAGTTTGAAAACTAAGTAAGAACTAAATAAGTATTGTCTGTAATTTCCAGACAAATCCCACGCGTACTGGTTACAGTGAGTACCGCGAATATCGAAAAATCTAAAATTCGTATTTCCCTCTCTATCACCTTTGATTCAAATGAAAGGGACGCAGATACGAAATTTCAATTGTTCAAAGTTTGTGTGGTACGTTCTCAGCACATCAGCAACACAAAGTAGACTGGCAGCTGTTTATTGGTGGAGGTCGATCAATGCGGGCTTGAAGCGTATCAGTTATAGAGTTATCCATATGGTGAAGTATTAAGGCTAATTATTCAAATAATGACAGTCCCATATTTGAAATAACGCCAACTACTTGAAAAGCAAACTACCTTCTTAATAAGTAAATCCATATCGTTACAAATCGTTGACCGTGTTATGGTAATAGCTCTTAATGTATTACTTTCAAGCGACTGTCTTTATAACTGTTTAAACTATTGTCGGCGTAAAGTACTTACTGAAAAATATAAGTAAAACTACTAAAAAAAGGCTTGTACGCAGTTTTGCTTCACCGCAGTATTTTTTCACTTAAGTAAATAAGACATAAAAAGGTCATAATACTCACGTTTTATGCAACGAGGTGCGATCATGGCCAATTTGGCAAACTGCCTGGGGCTTGGCTGTTTAAAATCTGTAAGGATAAAGTATGCTCCAAATGATTTTGATGCAAATCGGGCGACATCTTACACACAGTTTAAAATATTTCTACGCAAATTTTTAAAGGTCACAAGAGTTTCTTTAAAAATTATTCTAAAGATGTAATAAGGTGGGTTTTATTGCGCGATAAATGGTTGATTGAGATTTTGTGTCGTGTAATTTCGTCGTCAAATGGCATGTCCACAAGTACTGCATGGCGCTCTTTAAAATAACCGTAACCAAGACGATAATTATTTATCGACACTGAAAATGGAAAAGTTAAAATATACTGAAATGATAAATGCAAGCAAAAAATAATATCTTTCCAAGCGATAGCCAATGTAGGTAGTCAGAGTTTTGTAAGTTGAATCAGATATTTGGATCAAACACAAAACAATGTTGCAGTCTTTCCTGTGGACTACTATACTAGGGCCATAAAGGTTAATTTTCTTATTAAACGATAAGGGTTAAATATAAAAAGTAATTCTTTTTAATGAGAATTAATGTAAGTTGTGCGAGGAAGCCACCAGCTCTTCGGTCACCAGTAACATCAACCAGACGTTTCGCGATTTCTACGAAAAATTTGCGTGCGCTGGGACCCCATGGACCAAGAGTTTCGACCCCGAATGGTACAAAAAGGTACTCTCTGCCAAAAACGTATCAGCATTGCGATACAACGAGGAAATGCCGCCAGCATCCTAGGTACAATGCCTCAAGGACCTACTTTAGATTTAAGGTAGGTAGAGGTAGGTAGTTAGGTAATTTACACTTACTGTATATATTTCGAGAATAAATGATTATAATTTATAATTAATGTAAGTTAGTGAATTCCGTCTTATGTATATGTTGGTGGTCGGGTTAAGGAAGACTTATACTAGGACGAGACGGGACAGCGCGGGACGGGACGATCTGTCAATTTCTATAGAAAGAATCACGTGATAGCTCGGAGCCCTCAGATGGCAAGTGACGTTTTCTATAGAAACTAACAATCGTCCCGTCCCGTTCAAGTGAGAACTTTGATTTTTTGCAAATGTAACATATTTAAGACATACTTATGAAGTCTTTCATTTATGAATGTTGACTTACATTCAACTGCTAAAATAAAATAACCCTACACACGAACTTCTATACAGTATATTTATATCAGCGGATCATACGTTCTATATCGGGCAGTACTACCTACACATTCCTAGACAAGTTATGTCTTTGATGCACTTAAAATCAATTTCGCGAAGGAAGGGCAATGTGAAGGGCAATTTATATTAAAAGTGTCTTTCAAAGTTACGTGAGGGTTGATTGCTACAACAAGATTTGCCTGCCTTTGTTGTTATTTCCGAACAGACTAGTCTCAAAGCCATAATTGGAAGGGTTTCATTATTTAGGCAATCGCGAATATTTCACAAACGATTGCAAAGAATTTTTCTTCAGATGTCAGAACAGCTAGAGTTGAAAATTCTTTAACATCACAACGAAGTTTGGTCAAACGCTGTACTTGTATAGGAATTGCACAATTCAGATCGCGAATTTGGCGTAGGAAAGATGTTTTATCGTTACTTGAAGGACTAATGTTTCGTTTTTAGGATTCCGTGCCTGAAGGTTTGGTAATAAGAACACTATTACTAAGAGTAAGTCTTCGCTGTAAAACCGTTTGACAGTGGACTGTATATCAAGAACTGTTACAGGTAGATACTAGGTAGATAATCGAATTTTTCTCAAACGAAATACAAATAAAACATAAAGACCACGAGTCAAGTGGCCCGTTTACGTGTACAGATTTGCCCGCCAGATGCACCTCAGATCAAATCCACCATTTCACCTCACACGGAGAGGCACATCAGTTGTTATCTAGACTTTACTATGAACACACAGATCTGGCTGGTGTCTGGGGACAGGCCTGTCAATGTATGGCGCTAATAAAATACTGATATTGTATGTCTGCCTACGTACAGTATTATACGTCAAATGTGTCTCCCAAACATCCGATGGGCACAAATCCTTCAATCTGCGGCGGTATTAAGCCTCTGACGTGTCTGCGAGTATTCTGACCGCTGTCCGTGCTCAAAACGAACAGATCAGATTCGAGGACCACGTATTTGTGCGCCAAACTAATGCTTTAATGTCAAACCATTTCGAGAATCAATTGCCGTCCGACGTCCATAGCGGGTAGGTCCGCCGGGCAACCGTGGCAGATCTAGCGAATATGCTCGAACGTATATGGCCAGCAAAAAAAAAATAGTAGGCTAGTGCGTAAGGTCCTAGGTTCAAATCCCAGTAAATACATTGTATGTTGGTTATTTATGTTTTTGTTGTAGATGTTGATTTTGTGTGGTCGTTTTCGAAATTGGTCCCATAGAAAAAGTTGTTAGCAATCATGAGTAGATTCAGAATATATCATTTTGTATCATGTAAAAGATTTCCCCTTGTGTAATATTTATTGAAATGTTTCGTATTTTCTTGCTTCACCCTTACGACGTACTGCTGGAACCGGGAGATCTAATGACGCTTTCTATAGAAATTGACGTCCCGGCCCAGTCTAGCGGGAGTCATCCTTTATGCTATAGTCCACACGCTGGCTTAAAAAACTAATAAACTACTTTTTTGAACAAATTAATGGGACTTCACTAGGATCTCGACGAGAAGACCTTTCGTGTTTCTTTCACCGGATGGGCTCATCGGAAGATCAGCGCTGGAAGTCACCAGCATTATGCTGAGATGAGTCCATTTCGTGGCACTTCTTTAATCTTGGCAATTTTTCTGTTAATTGTAATTGTACTGTATATTTTGTGTGTCCACGAATAAATTATTTCTATTTCTATTCTATTTCTATCTCTTCTAGTTTAAGGAGTAGACCCACTAGTGTGGGTAATTGATCCACACTAGAACGGACCGGGACGTGACCGGGCCGGGCCGACCTGTCAGTTTCTATAGAAAACGTCACGTGACCTCCGAGGGCTCCATGGCAGAGCGGTGGGCTGGTATCCCAAAGTCACGGGTTCGAGTCCCTCCCGAGGTCATGGATTTTTCCACTTTTCCTTTCTTTCTGAGTAATTTGGTATTGTTAGCAAACGTTTCTGCTTAAAAATAATAGTTATGGATAGATATAGTCTACTGTTACTGTAAAAACTAGTGAGCCAACTATTTTTATCCTATGTATTTTATTTGGCCTTACTGGTATATGTAAGTGACAGTTCAAAATAAAAGGAACAAAGAAAAGGAAAAACGTATTTCTTAACAACTTTGTCTACATGCCTTTGCCCGCTTTTAGCTAGCCTGTCAACCCCATTCATGTTTGAAGCAATTGTTACGATGACCCTTAATTGACAAACCATCAAGAAACAGAGCTGTCAAAACACGCACAGAAAGAAAAAACTTGCACAATATACTTTCTTTTAAAACTAGAAAATCTCCGTCGAAAATTCGGTTACATAAAACTTGATTGCCTCACATGGAAGAATTTTGCTTCATCTAAAGAAGTTTTTGGGTGGATTTTTAAAATGTGATTTTTGCATCATTTTCCTGGGCAATTTTTTTTTTTAGATTTTGAGCAAAATGACATTGGATTATGAAACTCCATTAAAAATGAAGTAAAATGGTACATTAGGCACCTCTTTGATCCTAATAGTTTTGAAGTAATGAGCGATTGAAATAACTTGCTCCAGGAAATGACGCCCATGCCAGGAAATGACGTATACTGTATAAGAAACAGTGGCATTCTGATGAAATAAAATTCTGGTTGCTTCACAAATATGCGACTGGGTTTAGTAAAACGTCCCACTTTGTCGATTCTACTACGGAGTTACTGGCAGTTTAGTGAAATATGGCAAAACCTACCGAAAATCGGCCTTCAATAAAAACTGACGAAACATACTGTAATTAACCTTTTTAAGCCCCCAAGTTTAATGCCTAGCTAGCGTCTCACTTTGTCGAATACCTAAAAAAATCGTCGATATCATATTTGTCACTGTTTTTAAGAAAATTATCTACTTTATCGATGTGGAGTTATCAGTAGTGAGGTGGGATGTCTCTAGGTGCTATAGTTTTTTTTATTTCAAATTTACAAAAGCGAAAAAGCGATAACTGAGAAAACGATGGCTGGATCTGAAAAATGCCTACTTTTGGAAAATAACTGATAAATTTTTTGAAAAAGAAATCTTGTATGTTTAATTACTAACATATGTTTTAAAACTTGTATTGACTTGGCTTGTCAAAGCGGACCCTAGGCTCCCTGAGCCATGGCCATGGCATAAGCCGGAAAAACGCTGGGAAGAAGAAGAGAGCTTGAGAATATGTTACGTTGCTTATAGTCGTAGCCGCTGTCTACATATGCTTTATACAGCAATTTTGTTTAAATATATAAAACAATATATTTATGACATTTTTAACCGGAATATGTTTACGATAGGTCATGATAACTGTTAGTTTGGGTAAGGTAGTTACTATTGAACATAAATTTGATTCAGCGCTCATATAATTATCACCATTCAGGGCACGAGCCACCCAATGAAACTTATTTCAATTTGATACGACATAGTCCAAATAGTGAACTACGATATTGAACAAATGTTTAACACTCTTTTCACCCCCTTTTCACACCTTTTTTGAAAACGATAAAAACACTTATTTTTGTATTTTGACCAAAAACCTTTCCGCATAAATTAATGCCTCTAGCTAAAAAAAAACATTCTTCCGCCATAAAAACTTTCAACACCCTGTTCACTTTTTAGGGGTGAAACTTTCCAAAATACTAACAACACTTATTATTGTCTTTTGAAAAGAAACCTTTCAACCAAAATTAGTCTCTAGCAAAAACAGAAAACCTTACTAAAACAAAAAAAAAAATATCAACATCCTTTTCACCACTTTAGGGGTGGAATTTTCTAAATCGTTGAAATCACTTTAATTAAATTCGGATTTATTAGTGTAAGGATTTTTTTCATAAAGTTTGAAGTCCATAACTAAAACGGAAAGCCTTCCGCATTACAAACTTTTAAGACATATTTCACCCCCTTTGGGGTTGATTTTTCCAAAACGCAAAAATTACTTTCTTTGTATAATAATAACAAACCTTTTTACTAAGTTTTAAGTTTTTATCTAAAAAAACTTTCTCCCATACAAACTTTCAACCCCATTTTTACCCCCTTAGGAGTTGAAATTTTCAAAATCCCTTCTTATTCCTTATCTTCGCTAAACACTTAACGTACTGTGAAAAATTCAGGGTCTTACGTTTAGTAGTTAATCAGTCGATCAGGACTTTTCCGTTTATATGTATAGAAAATTTTGATGTCATCAGACGAAAGACGTCATTTCCTGGTATATTCGTCATTTTCCTGGGTCGGATACCAGGAAATGACGCCAGGAAATGATGTACAATTAATAAATTTTACGATAACTGCAAAATTGTAAACAAAATGAATACGTGATCTAAACATATATAAATACAAACAAACAAGCTATTCGACATTAAAAAATAATAAGATTTTAATTAATTTTAAATGCTTAAATGACTTTCCAAACATATGACGTTATGGGAGGACGAAAACGGATCGTGTAAAAGACTTACCTCGCAAGTCGCTTAACATTCGCCAATTACACGTCCAATCGCTATGATACCTACGAGCAACTATCTTACTTTATCCTAGCCTAGCATCGCAAACATGGCCTCAGTACCTTCGATTAATCACTTATTAGCAGGTGTTTGCGTGAAGTCGTTTTCTGGCTAAACGTGTGACACATATATCATGGCCGCCTGGCTTTCAAATAATATGTTTTTGCCAGCATATTGTATATAATATAATGCGCAATTAATCTAGCTTTCTAATGATGTCAAAAGTTTAAATGTAGGGTGTACAGATGTGAGGCAAAGCTACATTGTTCGAAGAAATCCGCAAGTGTGACACACCTCACAGACTTAGTGCGCCTAGTAATGAGAATTTTTGATATTTTTTATTAAGTTTCTGTTTATAATAACAATAAAGATTATATTGTGCCTCGTTATGTTTTCTTGTGTTAAACACATAAAAAATAAATTTGAAGTAATTTTGTAATAAATTTAGCGGTAATAGGCGTGTGACACCTAAAAATCGCTCTTTGAAAATCCACCCTTTTAGGGTTCCGTACCCAAAGGGTACAAACGGGACCCTATTACCTACTAGGATTGCGCTGTCCGTCCATCTGTCTGTCTGTCACCAAGCTGAATCTTATGAACCGTTATACTCGTAGTTAGACAGTTGAAATTTTCAAACTTGCCGATGATGTATTTCTGTTGGCGTTACAACAACAAGTACAAAAAAAATTTGGACGGTTATACGTAACTTTGAAATGTATCAATTGTATATTGATCAATATAACAATTAACTAACTAGCCATGTACTTAGTAGTTAATATATAGTGAATGGCAAATTCAATTCAATTGGAGATATAGCAGATATCAAAATTTCATGCTTGCATAACAACACAGGACGAATCAGCAAAGTCTCAACGGCGATCTTGCTAGAAATATTCGCCTACCCAGCGGAAAGTCACTTTAAATGAATGGGTAGATAGAAAAAGTTAAGTCTACCCTTACTAAATGTTATTGGCACGACACACAACACCCACAACATCCGCGCATCGATCCGAAGACACATCTAGCGATCTGAACTTCTGAATCACTGGTCCCCAAGTAGGTGATAAATTGAAACCATTTTCACGATTGAAATTTCTGGGATGTTTTGATCTCAATCGCCTCCCTCACTATCCGGATCTATCACTTTAATGTGTACAACACGCGAAAGTTTAAAGTGTTATATAGCATTTATATTGGTTTGTTTATCTCACTCTGTCGCATAAGTGCAAGCAGTAGGTTTGCTGTTAAACAGATATTTCTATACGAGAATACTGAATTACTGACATATTTGCCAAGAAAACTGGTGACAAGAAAATGTATGCCTTTCAATAAGTGTATTTTGTGGTGGGTAGGTACTTATAAAAATTTAATCATCTTCTTCATTCAGTTCAAATAATTGTAATAATTAGGGATGACTTATTCGCCCTCGAGCCATCTTAGATGTCGCTTTTTGTGGGGGCTCATCTTATGTGGGCGAGTCACCGTCTGCCGGAAATAAAATTGATTACCATTTTGTTAAGCAGACGTCCGATTTTATTCTCCATAACCCAGTATTTAGTCCACCACTTTCACCTAATAGTCCAGTATAGGTATTTTAGATTCCATTAAATCTCAATAGTATAATATACACCCTGGCGGGTGCTGCCTCTGCGTGCGTCCCATGACTCGGGCAGGTGCAACATCCACTCGGTGTACCCATTACATTTCATTTAATTGTCGAAAGTGTCTCTGCGTGTTGGCTTCGGCTCCACGTACGCCTCCCAAACGTCCGGAACACCATTGTTCCGTGATGGGTAAGACATGACTTATTCTAATATTAAGTACCTACATTCGGCTTCACAACGTCAGATAAAATAAATGATAAATATCTTTCCTTTTCAATTTAGGCACATTACAATGCACTTATGAACGTCAAAAAAAAAAGCTTCTAAGTACCGGTTCTATCCCTACACCATAGCCCGAGAAGATTAGTACCGGCAAGAAATTCGGCGGGACTTATTTTTTCAAAACAAATTACAAAAGTAGTAAAAATATTTACAATAATATTTGTGGTTCTACAAGATACTCGTACCATATCAAAAGAAAGTAGTGAAACAGAAAGACAAAGAAAATAAACAAAATAAAACAAAATTAAACGGTTGTACACGATATACACAAACATTTGATATGATTTGTTTCGTGAACTGTGTCCTTCACTCTGTACTGTAAGCACATTCAATTTAATTTTTTGTTGATTTCATTACAGTTTCTGGTTTGGGCCATGCATGTTTGTCTGTTAAATAGTCCTCTACTGTGTAATATAAGAGATATATCAGAGATTTTTTCAAATAATTCTTAAGAACGGAAAAGGGCAATTGCAATATTTGCAGAATATTCTTATAACGGTAAGAAATGAGAGCATTAACGGATTAATTAACCCTAATGTTTACTCATGAGCGTCACGCAACAGGTGGGGCACGTGCCCTTATGATTGGTACATTGATATTAATACACGACGGTAGGTATTCTAGCGATTTTAATAAAACAAGATTTGAACCCAAAATACTTAAGATGGAAGTTTGTTTCGCGATCATTTTGTCATTTATGAATCGATTTTACGACTTTTCGTTAAAGTAACTACCTACCCACCAAATTTCATACAAATCTGACGCGAAAAAAAACGACAACAAAATAAAAATATGCCTTAAAAAGGAGACTAAGTGATCAAAAGGAGACCATTAGATCACCATTAGATCACCATTAGATTTTATATTCTGGTCTTATAATTGTTATAATAGAATCCATCCCGCGCTCGTGAAATGCACATTGTATGGCAATATTGGCAAGTTTAGAGTTTTCTTGTGTAACCCTTTTTTTTTTTGACGGAGTGGAGAATGCATTTACGCACCGTCCCCCGACCTCGGTCTTGTGTAACCCTAGCATTTATGTACTTTTGAAAACCACCAATTTTTCTATTTTTATTCACAAATACAACTAGCAAGTACTTAACTAAGTTACATACAAGCTAGCTTGAATCTAAAATAGACCCTTGATTTGAGGCATTGTACCTAGGCAGAGAAAATGCTGGCAGCATTTCCTTGTTGTATCGAAATGCTCTGGTCACCAGTAACATCAACCAGACGTTTCGCGATTTCTACAAAAAAACTTGCGGGCGCTGGAACCCCATGGACCTAGAGATTTTTCCTTATTAAAGCGTGTTTTTTTTACTAATTATTTACCAAGCGAACTTAACTCCACTTAACAACAAGTGCCACGGTAAGAAATAAGAATTTCAACGGATTAAATATTAAGTAACCCTCATGTTTAATCATGAGCGTCACGCAACTGGTGGGACACGTGCCCTTATGATTGTTACATTGGTATTAATATACAACGGTATTCTGACGAATTTTAATTTAACGACTTAAGAAATGTTAGACCTCTAATCGTTGTAAATCACTACACTCACGGACCGAGCCCGGGCGATGTCTGTGTCATCTTATGTAATGGATCAATTTCCATAGAAAATATATCCGAGCTATCATTGGAAGTTGTCTATATAAGTCTAAAGATTGACGCACTGGAAATGTGGTGTTGGAGTTGCATGCTAAAAATCCCGTGGACTGCGCGCCAAACCAACGTTTCCATCCTGAAAGAACTCAACATCAGAGATAACTAACTTTATAATATTATCGTCGACTGCAAATACGAATCCTCAAGTTCACCCGTAACGAAGACTCCATGGAAAGTTTCGTGGTACAAGAAAAATTCGAAGGTAAAAGATCTCGTGGGCGTTCTCCAACACGGCAAACCGACCTCATCAAATCTATGACACGCTGCAGGAGCGACAGCGCGGTAGCAGCGACAGCGCAATATTGGATCGAAACATACCCACGATCACTGTTCCAAGAGTGCCCAACTGAGAAGAATAGAAGTTAACACACCGTCTCGACCCAATCTAGCGTGAGCCAAATTGCTTTGGAAAGCCAAGCTATCCGCGATGTTCCTGTACGAGGCCCAAGTTATGACGTATCGCCTACGGGAACGTCGTGGATTATTCGAACCTGTCGCGGGTCGTTACTTACTTAATATTAAACATCCAATTGCGGGGGGGTATCTACCCATGTTATTCACCAGAGGTGCGACTTTAAAACTTTTCAGAAACTAAAACGATCTTTTATTGAATTATTGAGTACTATGCCGATGACGTATCAAACCGTTATGGCTAACACTCACACACACACCTCATTTTCTCAGAATCCACTCCCAGTTTCCCGAAACATCGATCAGATGGCAGGTGGGTGCGACGGGGCTGATTACTGTGGTCCGTCTAAGAGATGAACTCGATTCTGCTCCCTTCTCAAACTTGTGAGAGTTTTTCGGAAATGTATGTTATGTATAGCATATTTTAAAGTTGATCTGAGTTAAAATTGACACTTTCCAGAACCGTGAATTTATTGGTAAATTGTGTCAGTTGTTATATAGGCTATGGAGTATTGCACAGTAATGTACTTATATCTGATTCAATAATTAGTTAAGGTTAAGGCTAAGTCTAAGCTACGTGTAAAGCTAAAGAAAACGAGTGAGGTCTCCCAATCTACTTGGACACTCCGTCGTTTGTATGTATATATGTATGTTTGTATGTATGTTTGTATGTATGTTTGTATGTATGTTTGTATGTATGTTTGTATGTATGTTTGTATGAATGTTTTTATGTATGTTTGTATGTATGTTTGTGTTTATGTTTGTTCGACGATAACTTGAGTGTCATTGATCAGATCGTCGTGAAATTTGGCAGGTGGTTAGATGAGACAAATATAATTTTTAAGTTCGAATATGAGTCGAATCAGTCAAGGGGTTGCCGAGATATAGGGGTCGCGAATTCGAGTTTGGAGCGAATGGACCTACCGAGTACCGGATTACCAAGTAATTGACAGAGCGAGCGAAACGATCGAAGCTCTAGAGTCTACTGGAACAACCCGACGTTTGTAGGTTTTTATGTTCGTATGTAGGTATGTTTGTTGGATGTTAATTCGGGTATCGTTGATCGGACCGTAGTAAAATTTAGCAGGGTTTTAGATGAAATATGACTAAGCCCAAATGGACTTGCATGCGTGTAATTGAGCAAAACCTGTATTTGTTTTAGGTAGGTATATCCTGTTTCTATAAGTGAGAACCTGTAATTGGCTATGTATTTTTATTTAGCTATTAGTCATGTTTTCATGCTGTTGGTTTTCCATGTATGTAATATAAAATAAAAAATAAAATATGTAAGTAATTTAAATTGTTAAGTTCAAATATGAACCAAGTCGGTCAAGGGGTGACTTAGATAGAGGGGTTCCGAGCTTCCGAGTGTGCGAGGGATTTCGACTCACTAGTATTTTTGCGGAAATTTAAATTTATTTATTCCTCCATGCTCCACTCGTCTCTCCTCCATGTTCTTATGATAATCAGGCAGTAAATGGTAGTTGTGGCTAATGTACTGGTGTAGAGTAGATTGGTATTGCCAGGCGTCGGCGCCAATGCGTCGCCTCATTTAAGATCCACAATTAAACGAAGCTTTAACACTCTGAGTAAACTAAAATGTTCCCCACAGCTTCTAAATGTATGTACATTCTTTATCGATAGAATTTAAACCTTTTATAAAACAAATGAAGACTTTTCTCAAGGTTAATAGGTTCATTGATTCAGCATGTATCCCAACGTAATAATAATAATTCACCAAAAAAATAGGTATTGTTTCTAAAAAGGGATAAGGACTCGAAAACCTTTAAGATATTTCTTACGAGTAGGTCAGTTTGAGAAGGTAGCAGAATCGAATTAGATTGAAATGATTTGTTTTGTGGGCACACAATTATAACTAGTGGTTTGCCCCGAAAGAGAACTGGCGACCGATTTAGCTCATATTCGACCTTAAAAATTATATTTACTTCATCTAACCACCTGCCAAATTCTAACCACCTGCCAAATTCTAACCACCTGCCAAATTCTAACCACCTGCCAAATTTCACGACGATCCGATCAACGATACACAGGTTATCGTCGTACAAATATATGTACATACATGCAAACGATGGATTGTCCAAGTAGACTGATAAATGAGAAATATCAATTTTTCAATTTAGGCAATCAATTTATTCTACAATGCACTTATGAACGTCAAAAAATAAAATGCTATAACCGGTTCTAACCCTGCACAGCCTCTGAAGATTATTACCGGCAAGAAACTCGGGTGAATATGGGTTAGTTATTATTTTTACGTTGGGAATATTTTCAAAACAAATTACAAAAGTTGTGAAAATATTTACAAAATGTGGTTCTACAAAAGAAGAGAAGAAGAGAGCTCATATCAAAAGATAGTGAAACAGAAAGACAACAAAATTTAACGGTTTTACATGATAATAGGTATTAGGTACACACAGATTTGATATGATTATTAATATTGATTATCGTGTTACTTAAATAAACCATATCGGCAAGTAATTATATATAATCTATATATATAAAAGAGGTTGTCCTCATCTACGATCATCGCACAGCCGAAACGGCTACGACTAGAAACTTGAAATTTTTACCAAAGCTTCCTTTTAGCACGTAGGCGAGAGATAAGAACGGATTTTTGGAAATTCTACCCCTAAGGGGGTGAAAAGGGGGTTGAAAGTTTGTATAGAAATGGATTTTTTTTTGAGCTAGAGACTTGAAACTTTGTGTAAAGACTTTAAATTACAATTGAAGAATACTATTTTCATGGTTTTTGGAAATGCCACCTCTAAAGGGGTAAAAAGGGGGTTGAAAGTTTGTAAAGGAATAGAATTTTGTTTTGAGCTAGAGACTTGAAACTTTGTTTTAAAACTCTGTATTACAATTGAAGAAAAGTATTTTCAAGGTTTTTGGAAATTCCACCTCTAAAGGGGTAAAAAGGGGGTTGAAAGTTTGTATAAGAATGGAATTTTGTTTTGAGCTAGAGACTTAAAACTTTGTGTTAAGACTCCTTATTATAATTAAAGAAAATGTTTTCATGGTTTTTGGAAATTCAACCCCAATGGGGGTAAAAAGGGGGTAGAAAAATTGTATGAGAATGGAATTTATTTTTGAACTAGAGACTTGAAACTTTGTTAAAAGACTCCTTATTAGAATTAAAGAAAAGTATTTTCATAGTTTTGGAAAATTCAACCGCTATGGGGGTAAAAAAGGGGTAGAAAGTTTGTATGAGAATGGGATTTATTTTTGAGCTAGAAACTTGAAACTTTGTGTAAAGAGTTTTAATTACAATTTAAGAAAATTGTTTTCATGGTTTTTGGTAATTAAGGGGGTGAAAAGGGGGTAAAATCTTTGTATGGAAATGGAGATTATTTGTCAGCTTTAATGTTTTTGTAAAAACATTTTATTTAAATCAAAGAAAAGTGTATAATTTAAACTTTCGTGAGTCATACTGATATTAAATGGTTAACACTCACGTATTTTTATTACAATAGGCGTGACATGATTCGTCTGCGTCGGGCAGACATCGTCGAACAGACAGAGTGTTGTTATCACCTTCGCTGCCCGAGCCCGGCGTAGGTAACGGTTCGCGCGGGAGGAAGCGGAAGCGGGGTGATTCGCGCAATCCGGCGCCGTCGTTGCGGGAGTCTGAATTGTCGGATCGTCCGACGGGATCAACGACAAGCACACCGAACTAACCGTGTCCACCAAATCGTCACCACACAAATTCACGTTCCCTCTAGGAAGCACTGGTTTCTAAGCCAGTGGCAGAGTCCAACCTCCGTCGAGGTTGAAATTAGGGCGACGTCCGATTTCAATGGCCTCACGGATCTTGCGTGGCACGTAACATTTTTCCCGTGCCAACAACTTTACTTTATCGAACGGAATGAAATGCGTCGCGTCCGTACCGAAAGTATGTTCCGCTACCGCCGAATGCCTTACGTCCTGACGCCTATTGTGATAAAAATACGTGAGTGTTAACCGTTGCAATTTAAAGAAAAGTGTTTTCATAGTTTTGGAAAATTCAACTTCTAAAGAGTTAGAAAGGGGGTTGAAAGTTTGTTTGAAAATGGTATTTTTTTTTGAGCTAGAGACTTGAAACTTTGTGCAAAGACTGTTCATTATTAAAATATAAAAAAGTTGTTTGCTAAGGGGTTAAACGTTTGTATGGAAAAGGAGATTCTTTTTGAGCTAGAGGCTTGAAACTTTGTGAAAAGACTCTTTATAAGAATAAAAGAAAAGTGTTTTCATAGTTTTGGAAAATTGTACTCCTAAGGGGGTAAAAACGGGGTTGAAAATTGATGAAGCGGGGAAATAAAGATTTTTTTGAGCTAGAGATTTGAAACTTTATGCATCGATTCCTTATTAAAATAAAAGAAAACTGGTTTCATGGTTTTTTTGGAAATTTCACCCATAAAGAGGTGAAAAGAGTGTTGAAAGTTTCTATGGCGGAAAGTTTTCTTTTGTATCCATAGACTTCAACTCAATTTTGTTATTCAAGTATGTAGGTAATCATTTATGCTATTTAACCGGATGGTTGTCTGTAAGAGACAAATGTTGCCTTTTAGCGATAATACCGCCTGTTGCCAACATCTACCTAATAAAAACTTAAACGTAAACGCAATAGAAAATATTTGTATTATATATGTGTAGGTTATATCAAGTCGCATTGTAAAAAGATAAAACAAGGTATGAAAATCTGTAGGAAGAACCCTATTATACGCGGACGAAGTCGCGGGCGGAAAGCTAGTCTATATATATAAAAGAGGTTGTCCTCATCTACGATCATCGCACAGCCGAAACGGCTACGACTAGAAACTTGAAATTTTTACCAAAGCTCCCTTTTAGTACATAAGGAAGAGATAAGAACGGATTTTTGGAAATTCCACCCCTAAGACGGTGAAAAGGGGGTCGAAAGTTTGTATGGAAATGGAATTTTTTTTTGAGCTAGAGATTTAAAACTTTGTGTAAAGACTCTTTATTATAATTAAAGAAAAATTTTTTCATGGTTTTTGGAAATTCAACCTCTAAGGGGGTAAAAAGGGGGTTGAGAGTTTGTATAGGAATGGAATTTTGTTTTGAGCAAGAGACTTGAAACTTTGTGTTAAGACTCCTTATTATAATTAAAGAAAAGTGTTTTCACAGTTTTAGAAAATTCAACCCCTATAGGGGTAAAAAAAGGGGTAGACAGATTGTATGAGAATGGAATTTGTTTTTGAGCTAGAGATTTGACACTTTGTGTAAAGACTCTTTATTAAAATTAAAGAAAAACTTTTTTATGGTTTTTGGAAATTCCACCTCTAAAGGGGTAAAAAGGGGGTTGAAAGTTTGTATTCGACTGGTTTTTTTTTTTAGCTAGAGGCTTGAAACTTTGTTTTAAATTTCTGTATTACAATTGAAGAAAAGTGTTTTCATGGTTTTAGGAAATTCCATCTCTAAAGGGGTAAAAAGGGGGTTCAAAGTTAGTATAGGAATGGAATTTTGTTTTGACCTAGAGACTTACAACATTGGGTAAAGACTCTTTATTATAATTAAAGAAAATTGTTTTCATGGTTTTCGGAAATTCAACCTCTAAGAGGGTAAAAAGGGGGTTGAAGGTTTGTGTAGGAATGGAATTTTGTTTTAGCTAGAGACTTGAAACTTTGTATAACAATTAAAGAAATTTGTTTAAATGGTTTTTGGAAATTCAACCTCTAAAGGGGTAAAAAGGGGGTTGAAAGATTGTATAGGAATGGATTTTGTTTTGAGCTAGAGACTTGAAACTTTGTGTAATAATTCCTTATACCGAGTCAAGAAAAGGATTTTCATAAGTTTGAAATATTCAACCCCTAAGGGGGTAAAAAGGGGGTTGAAAATTTGTATTGGAATGGAATTTTGTTTTGAGCTAGAGACTAGAAACTTTGTGTTAAGACTCCTTATTATAATTAAAGAAAAGTGTTTTTATAGTTTTGGAAAATTCAACCTCTATGGGGGTAAAAAAGGGGTTGAAATATTGTATGAGAATGGAATTTATTTTTGAGCTAGAGACTTGAAACTTTGAGTAAGAACTCTGTATTACAATTAAAGAAAAACATTTTATGGTTTTTGGAAATTCCGCCTCTAATTCCACCTCTAACGGGGTAAAAAGGGGGTTGAAAGTTTGTATAGGAATGGAATTTTGTTTTGAAACTTTTGTGTTAGGACTCCTTATTACAATTAAAAAAAACATTTCATAGTTTTGGAAAAATCAACCCTTATGGGGGGTAAAAAAAGGTAGAAAGTTTGTATGAGAATGGAATTTATTTGTGAGCTAGAGACTTGAAACTTTGTGTATAGACTTTTAATTACAATTGAAGAAAACCGTTTTCATGGTTTTGGAAATTTACCTCTAAAGGGGTAAAAAAGGGGTTGAAAGTGTGAGGGGTATAATTCTGTTTTGAGCTAGAGACCTGAAACTTTGTGCAAAGACTGTTCATTATTAAAATATAAAAAAAGTTGTGTGCTAAGGGGGTTAAAAGTTTGTATGGAAAACGAGATTCTTTTTGAGCTAGAGGCTTAAAACTTTGTGATTAGACTCTTTATTAAAACAAAAGAAAAGTGTTCTCATACTTTTGGAAAATTCTACTTCTAAGGGGGTAAAAACGGAGTTGAAAATTGATAAAGCGGGGAAATAAAGATTTTTTGAGCTAGAGACTTGAAACTTGAATAATGAATCTAGCTTATTATTTAGAGTGCAATAGAAAATATTTGTATTATATATGTGTAGGTTATATCAAGTCACATTTGAAAAAGATAAAACAAGGTATGAAACTGTGTAGGAAGAACCCTATTATACGCGGACGAAGTCGCGGGCGGAAAGCTAGTTATATATAAAAACGACTGAAATTACAATAGGATCAAATATCTTTTTATAGGCCTCTAGGCGGCTAAAGAGTGGAACTTCCACGGTTTCCATCCATCCAGTAGATTACTAGAGCGACGCTCGTATCATTCGCCACATAATATTATATGTCAATGGCAACTTATTGATTCCAAACGCCACTCATCCTTAATAAGGCTTCTTAAGAAATGAAAACAATACAGGGTTATGTCCAGGTAATCGACTCCATTCGTGTTTATTGGCCGTGCGTAATTGCATCGCTGGCTTAATGCGGTCGCAGTGCATCGAAAACAGATGTACCAGTGCACACCGGTGCATAGCGCTACCAACTGATACGTTTGAGGTCAGTGCCAAGTCAAATAGACACATTACCGGTAAATAATGAAACTCACGGTTCTCTCTGAAAAATTTTTTTTTTTTTTATTGTTTCAAAAGAAAACTTACGTGGCTAAGTATACATATTCCTTCGCCAAACTGAGGACAGTTTGTTGGCGAATAGTGCGCTCTTAATAAAATAACAATTTTTTTGTTATACCTACTCATACATTGTACAGTATTATTTATGTTGGTTTATATGATATGATATGGCGACGTTAATGCCATGCATCAAATGTTATTACAGTTCGGGCATATCCGTCGGATCTGCCCCAAATTCCAGCCGAGGAATTTGATTTCTGTGCCACTTTGTACCGTCACGGTGACAATCAATCCAATTAGTGACAATCAACATTGTAGCGGCTAGGGATCTGGGACCTTACCATGAACGCGATTCAGTTTAGCAGGTCATGGTAAGGTCCCTGGACTAGCATGTGTGCCATTTTGTCGGCTAGCAGGCTATGCGTCACTTTCGCACTTATAGTTCGACATAAAAGGTAGTTCAATAAAGAACTATACACAAACTACAGTGGCAACACCGGTTTTCTTGTCAAATTTGTCATTATTTTAGTTAAGAAACAACTGTCAAACAGCGACCTTACTGCCTAGCACTTGTGCGACAGAATGAGATAAATGATATACATGTCGACATACAGTGGCGCCCCCCGTAAATATCTACCTATTTTGTCGCACTGTAAATACTTGTTAGAACGTGACAGCTACAGTGATAACTTGACCATTAGTGTGGTCCAACTTGGTATGGAGATAAAAAAGTATGATATTTTTACCTCCATAAGGCTCCGTTTATTCTGTTATGAAATAGTATGTGTGCCCAATTTGAACTCATTTGCTCACTTACTCGTACTTAGTTGTCACTCAGATTATTATGTTTTCCAATTATCGCATACAAAATAATTACTAAATGGACCAGAAATCAAAATTTGAAGTGACATTTGTTAAACTACTGATTACTACAGAAAAACTGTGTAAAGAGCCTTTAAAAACGTTTCCATACACAGACTAACCTAACCTTCAAGCTAACCTAAAGACGTAGCTTTATACAATTACTTCATTCAAACCGACGCTGCCAAAAATGCAGGGGTGCGGGCGGCGTAACATGCACCTTACTGTGCTGTGATTAGTCGTTTCAAGGTCAAGCAGGCGTGAAACAAAAATGTCCGCTGGCCGCGAGTGACTTCGGAATATCGATAACAGTATCGATGAATACAGCGTCTATCGCTGTCACAATCAAATAATTGTCAACGACTTACCAACGAAAATATCATGATATATCATTTCTGGTGTAATAAATAAAACACATTTAAAAAAATAATCTTTTATTTGTACAGTCATTAGCTTTTAGTTACAAATTAACGCTAACTTTAACGCATAACATGTGACACTGCTTGGAGCAGGAAATCAATCAAAATAGAATCGGAGGAAAAATTTTAAATTATACTTTAAGAACACTTTACACAAAACCTCAATTCATTTAAGAATAAAGACTATTTAATTTTTACTGTAATTATTTTATCGATAGTAAACAAACAGACATTATGGACATCACTAGTTCGGATAGACTCGTGGAGTATGTTGTTGGTTACGATTGAGAATAAAGACTTTTTAATTTAGTCGTAATTACCTTATCGTTAGTAAACAAACAGACACTGTGGGCATCTCTAGTTCGGATGGCATTGGGGCATACGTTGCTCGTTACGCTAGACAAGGAAGGAGTTATACTTCGAGCAAAGTATTAGAAAGAGACTTTGTAAAAAGACATCAACGAGTTCATTAGATTTCACGCTTCGACAATTTTTAATTTTAATTGAAATTTAGAAAAATCTGCTTACCTGTGAAACGAAATACCATCTTTTTGCGCACCAGATGTTTTTGTGTTCTTGCCACACAATTTTACGCAACAATAATGCATTTTGCATGTCGTAAATCACGTTTAAACCTCCGTAATACAACAATATTACCTGCACGAACGCCGGCCGCAGACTGAAGTTAGCAATGGGGGCGTGTCTCAAATATAGAGTGAATTCACCGTATGCGTGACAGAGGGGGTCGCCCGGCTATGCTACGTCTTTAGGTTATCTTGTCTGTGTTTCCATATTAGTTTTATAAATGGGTTAATTTCATTACATACATGTTTGTAATGAAAAATTACTTCACTTTGAGCGACTCTTAAATGATGTTTAATTGCTCTAAAATTGTATATACTCGTAATTAGTTCCTTTGTATCTTTGGACGAAAAGAAACTTGAGGAGAAGGAATATTCTCAACCTTTTTTTTCTTGTACTACCCTATTGACCATATTAGACTACCGGATATTGTCATTGAACAGAGGGCCTCCTACCATGAACATCGAAAATTGGCATTGATGGCTCTTTATGCTCGAATATGCAAAATCAAAAATGCAAGTGTGACGAAGAGGAATACACAAATTTTCGTTCGATCGAACGTGCTAACCTGACACTTGACATATATCCAACATGTCTCATACGTTACAACGTGACTATGTCGCGAGACTTTTTCCGTCTTTGGTTGGGGTCACGCTTGACAGACTTCAATTATGTTGTCACTTAGACAGACTCGTTGGGAATCCCATGGCAGAGAGTAAGAAAAACGGCGTTATTTTTTTTATTATGTGAATTTATTGGTCAGTGTGGGAGGATGGGTAATTTTGCCAAGACAGTGACATCTTGTATGCGATAGGAAAAGTACCTATTTTTTGTGATATTCTTACCTGTGATTGCTCGTCGCGAGAATGTTTCTCTATGACTATGGTGTTCATCTTGAAATTGTTGACATTGATTAGGTGTCATACTGAAAATCGGTACATCTCACACATATGTTGGTGACATTTTGTATAAAAACAATATGATTATCGTACCCCGACTCGGGTACTCGACATCTGATGTAGGCCTTAGTTTCCACGCTCATTAAAAACACACACTTAGCCTCTTTTAAAAGGAACTTTTTATTTCATATTTTCAAGATATTGATCACTTTCCCACAGAAGTTCGCATCTAAATGTCACTTAAATACGTTCGAATACGGCTCCTGATTGCTTAACACGCTATCGTCTATTACTGTTAGCTTATATTGTAAAGTTAGCGTTTGTTACCCCAAACGGGGTGGAAGTATGGCTGAAAGTTTTCTTCACACAGTCGAAGTCGCGCCAGAAGGCTAATTGTACGAGCGAGCGAAGCGAGCGGAGTTTTCCCAGTCTACTTAGACAATCCGTTGTTTCTATGTCTATATGTATATTTGTATGTTTGTTCGGCGATAACGCGAGTATCATTCTAGGTTAAGATAAATATAATTTTAAGTTCGAATATGGGCCAAATCGGTTAACGGGTTACCGAGATAGGGACTAGGGTTCACGTTCGGGGTGAACTACTACTATATATTGTGTATATTACTATTAACATGTGTGATTTCCTCAAATGTTTGCGCACGAACCTTGAATAGATGTTGTATGAGTAATACAGAAGGTATGCGCTACGTTTGTGGTGATAAAACTGACTGATGGCATTATATATCTGATAGCAGATACGAGATACATAAGATTCATTTAATGAAATCTTAAGTAATACCTATACACACTTTTTTAATAAGTAAGAACATGCCAGGGGCCTTACCATGACGTCTTAACGCGATTCAGTTTAGGTTCAGTTTAGGCTCAGTTGTATGGAAGCGACTCAGTTTAGGTCGTCAACTGACTCGCGTCAAGACGTCATGTTAAGGCCCCAGCGCAGAATCAGCAGCTTTCGCAAATATTGTTTAACACTTAGTCTTTGTAGGTACTTTGTTGTATATTTTAGTTGTGGTCGTTCGTGAGATCGCTAACGCGGGTTAGGTACAAACAACTCATGGTAAACACTCTGCACTATTAAATCTTTCCGTTTATCCCATTACCTACTTGACTGGCAGAGAATGCCTTACGGCATTAAGTCAGCCATTTGTACTTTCTTTTACCGTGCAATGAAGTTAAAATAAATAAATATTTTTATATAGGTACCTATATTATTTTCCATGCACTCTTCATAAGTGATCTGTGCATCGAACGTATGCCGTGCAGTCTTCGCAATAAAAGCGGCACGTGGCGAGACAGAGCCGTAAAGATCAGGGCAGCCCGGCTATTCCTAATATTGTTTAGCGGTAATTAGCTCTTATACTTACTTCAGACAAGCCTTAATTAGCTTTGTTAACAAGGCTTCATTATAATTACAATTTTTAAATGGTGACTTCGGTTTTTAACTTAAAACTTTGGTGGTGATTTCAAACTTCAAAGTGTATCTTAGACGTTAAGGACTACTAAATTTCAATCCACCGTGTGATACAGAGCATAAGACATGACATGGTACATACATATACCTACATAATATCGATACCAATGGGTGACTTTTAATGTTCGCGATTAGAGATCCAAGTTGTATCCTTTGGCCTCAGGAATATGCTGTAAAATCTCTAGCAATGCTCACGAGCACCGTGTATATTATAGATAGATACATAAAATACATAGAAAACATCCATAACTCAGGAACAAATATTCGTGATAAACCCACAAATAAATGCCCTGACCACGATTCGAACCCGGGACCTCCTGCTTCGTGGGCAGGGTCACTACCAACTAGGCTAGGAGGCCGTTACTGTAATAATGTCTAATTTCATTCCTTTGCGTAGCGTATATTCTACGCATATCTTGGGTTGGGTATACACGTGTTCCAACTTTATGGTTGTTTCTTATGTTCATAATACGAGTAATATCTCATCGTCAACTTTTTCTCGAAGCTTTAAATAGTCCTTTGCTACAATGTCAGTGTTGTCACCTACGCGACGCTGCCGCTGACGTTTGATACCGTATCTTATTTTGTCGCATGACGTAAACCGTTTTCTTTGAGATCGCTTTAGCCTTTGTGAGACCTTCCGAAAGCTGTGTTCAGCAAAACTCGGGATTGCAATTTGCTGTAGCTAATTATTTTAAATTTACGTTATACTTACGTAATTAAACAAAGAATAATTGAAAGACAAAACATTTATTTTCGAAATATATACAGTAAGTGTGAATGAATGAGTGTGTGTGAATAACTAACGAGCTCTACCTACCTTAAATCTAAAATAGGTCCTTGAGGCATTGTACAATGAAACATTTTAATCCCCAATGGCACCACACCCAGGGTTAGCCGCTGTCAAATTAAATGCAAAAAAACGCCTTACTCCGTGTTAGCTGGCTAACCCCGATGGGTGCAAGTGGCCCTAAACCAAATTAATCACGTACAGTCAACTAAAAAAATATGAATACAGCCAAAGTGCCAAAAATATATAAACAGGACTTTATTGTCTGAACATTAAGGTCGTGTATACATATTTTTATCGCTTTGTCTGTATTCATATCTTTGTAGTTGACTGTACCTAATAACTACAGTCCCTTCGGTTTGAGTCTATGACTTTTTAATCAACCGGACTGGCAACGTCTGTCATTTCCTATACAAAAAAGTTTGCCATTTTTTGCGGGAGAGGGGGCACGTCAAAGGTACAGCTATTCGTACCTAACGTACGTACAAATAGATATGTCAAATAAACGTCAGTCCATACAATGAGTATGAAACTATGTTATACTGACTTATACCCATTCGGCAGAGGGGTAGGCCTGTCAATTGCAACTCTGTCTGGGTTAAAACTCAAAGGTTTACTTTACGAGACAACACACTTTTTTATTTTTACAACACTCGTTGTCACGGTAATACTCGATTCATCCATTTTAATCTGTTTCGATTCAACGGGTAGGTAGGTAACAATTGCAGTAACGAATGAAAATCTTATAAAGAATTTATAGAGCTAACGAATCGAAAGCTAAAAATCGGCTCCGTCTACCTATTAGTCTTTGAAATATGATGAATAATTATATATTTTTTTCAGTATAATTTTAAATACTTTTCCTTAGAAGACATGAATTAGGAGTTTTCAACCGCGTTACGAAACCTCTTCAGAAGTACAATGTCACAAATTCTAATCTTAGTGAAGTCATCACGACAGGGCGTTTTTCTAACCCTAAGGTATATTGTGCGAGGTGATTATGTTGGTTTTACTCATCAACTTTTACCATGGGACCAACTTCGAATTCGTGAAGAAAATTTTGGCTGTTTCATACATTAAATTGCAACGGCTCACACTCACGTATTTTTATCACAAAAGGCGTGACATGTTTCGACTGCATTGGGCAGCCATCGTCGGACAGACAGAGTGGTGTTTTCACCTTCGGGTCTATTTTGATAAAAATACGTGAGTTAGAACCGTTGCAATGTAATGTCAGTATGACTCACGATTTTAATAAATCATATACCTACTTACGCCATTTATAAACACGTAATTCTATAGTTATGTAATTTTTCCAAATTTAAAGTTATAATTATTAAACTTGAATAATTTAAATGTGAAGTCTTGCCAAAATATTTGTCTGGTTTATTTTTTCTTTAGTACTTACACCAAAACCTAATACTACGTATCAAATCTTTTGTTAGTCGAACTGTTTATAGTAGGTAAGTTAACCAGCAATTTACTAATAAGGCAATTATAAACTGCCCTACAACTTATATAAACTGAGCCGTTGCTTTCGTTAAATTATCATGTAGTGTAGTAATTTAAAGTTAACTGTGACAAACAATATAATAGTATTTTATACAATCGTGAAGCTTCGTGGCCTAAGTAAGGTACGAGATTGAAAAACTTAATTATATTACGATTGTATACAATACTTTTTCTACGAGTCATCATCATCATCATCTATGGAGGAACAATTTCATCATTCAATTTCATTAACTTAACACGGTGCACGGATGTAACACAAAAATATGTAATTGCGCGCGGGGGGCGCGGTCGAGGCAGTCGCGGGGGGCGCGGTCGGCGCAGCGCGGCGCGGGGCGCGCGCTCGGCAAAGTCTCAGGCGGCATCGCAATAGTAGTTTATGCAACAGTGATATAATAAGGGTTCTTAAAACTTGAGGGTCGCCGTTACAAAACGAGGCGATGCCGAGTTTTGTAATAATAGACCCGAGAGTTTTAAGACCCAATTATGAGCTGTTGCATACCCTAGTTTTTCTACGACAGCTAAAATAGCGTAAAAAGCTAAATCTAGAAACGTGGCAGAATAGGGAAGATGTTGTGCCCACTAAAGAAATAAAAAAAAACTACAACAGTGCTAATATATTGTATGAAAATCCATAGGAGCAGTGTTCTTATGGAATACCATAGACAACGTTATAATATAGACTTTTTGAATATCGCTGTCAGTCATCTAATTGACAGTTAGAAGTGCTGGAGTAGAAAAATAAGTATAGAATTTGTATGAAGTTCTATTATAGTTGCCTATAGCGTATCGAAATGAGATATTACAGTTGAGTTGGACTGTCTAATATCGAAAAGTATGAGCTTATAGTTTTGTCTATGTACTCGTAATTGACAGATTAAAGTCGGCGAGTAGAAAAAGTACTTTACGATGGCTTCACATTATCCATAACTTTGAATCTTGTTTTTAAGGAAAAAAGCAAGGCGCGTCAACGGGTTCCGTGCCGAATAAGAAGCTACTTCTACTGCTGATTGTACAATCAAGGACTTTACTTTGTAACCCATTTAAGGTCTTGTCGAACTGAATTGGAATTCAAAGGAAAAGTTTGCAAAATGGGCCACAAATGACGAACGCGACCATACGGCTGAGTCATTAATCAGGCTCGCCCAATTATTTTTTGTTTTTATTTACCGAACTAGTTAAACATGAATTATGATTCCGTCTAAAAATAATCAGCATGTGCATTTAACTGACACGATGTTTAAAACACTATCTTTCATGTCAAACAACAAGTGTTTTAATTTATCTACGTGAAGTGGCCAGTTCGGTGTTAGATTAAACCGGTATATTAAATTAAATTAATAGAGTTCTTATTGTTTAATGAGTTCTCATTTAATAATCACATTAACATAGTATTTTTACTCAGCAAATTTGTTTTTTAATTTTCTCCAAAAAAACATCATAAAACCTATATTGATTCTTATTTAGATATAGGTACTCCTGGAACCGAGTACCTACTATCATCTGTTAAAATATCGGTAACTAATGTGTCGGCACCTTATGTAGGATCAGGACTTTTTCGGACGTATACTCGTACACTATACAGATACGAGTATCACCATTTTCCACCAATTATGATTTTTTAACTAATATTTCTGGCCTCCAACAACAGCAACAGCCGATTGCAGGTCGCTACGCTAAGCAAATTCGCCGCTTTCCGACTGCGTCGAGCAAATACATAGTGTACATCAGACCAGACTTTGTAAAAAATAAGAAAGCCTCAGATCACATGTGATCTTTCTGATTTCTTACTTTTTATTTTGGCTGTATCACTAAACCAAATTTGAAGTTTAAATTACTCATTCGAGGTAGAATTTAACCCTTTTTAAAGGATGACTCACACTAGAACGGGACGGGACGGGACGGTCTGTCACTTTCTATAGAAAGAATCACGTCCGAGTTCGGAACCCTCGGAGATCACGTGACGTTTTCTGTAGAAACGGACAGATCGGGCCGGACCGGTCACTTTCCGGTCCTTTCTAGTGTGAGTCATCCTTAATACCTACTTGAATGACTTTTCCGCCCGACGTACCATTTTCGAGCTAAACGCAAAAAACTGGAAATGACCGAAAATGTGGCAGTTACTCGGCTCTCAAAGTCAAGCTCATCTCCTGGAATTGTGCTAACTCGGCTGACACATCTTTAGGGCCTAATAAAGGCATTAAAACGACAGATTTTCCCGTCCTGCCCCGTCCCGTCCCGTCCCGTGCTAGTGTGAGCCATCCTTAATCCGTTTCATAAAGTGTTACATTTCAATAATTATCCATTATACGCTACAGACCACATACACTTTATAGATTTAGATTTAGATCTTATAACATTAACTAGCGACCCGCCCGGGCTTCGCACGGATGCAATGTATTATACATATAACCCTTCCTCTTGAATCACTATCTATTAAAAAAAAACCACATAAAAATCCGTTGCGTTGTTTTAAAGACATATACAGACACCGATAAGAGACTTTGTTTTATACTATGTAGTGATTACAAGTTTCTCTACGCGTCATCATTATAGGTAGTAATGCTTTACAAATTGGGATATACAAAATAATGGTTACCATTATATTTGCAAAAGATTGAGAAATTTCATCATAAACGTCTGATCTCAAGGTTTTTTTAATATCAAATGTCAGAAGAGGCATTTGCTTTGATATTACGAGTATCAAAACAGTAAGTGTCTCAACAAGTTTTAATTTGAAAGGAAAAGAAATGCTCTTACTAGAAAACTCGCCTACTTGCAATTTATTCTATGTAACAAAAAGTACTTAAAAGTTTAGAACAGTAACGAGCTTGAGAAAAAATATACTTTACATACATTTCCTTATTAACTTGGGATTTAGGTTGCTATGGTACTCAGTAAATAAATAATAAACGATTTTATTAAAACTGTAAACAATACAAAGATATAGGTATTATTTGTCTTCATTGCGCAACAAACAATATTAGTATATAATGTAAATATATATCAATGATAATGGATGGCCCTACCTGCCTATAAACTGGAGTTGTGCCTTTCTCGAGAGCGTTCTCCAATTTGGATGGAGAATGTTCTCGCGCGAGAATATTCCCCATCCAAAACGGAAAACGTTCTCGATAAAGTATACATATACAACTCTACTAGTAACTAGTACCTAAATACCAGCATTATAGAGCCATCTTGTTATCACCTACCTGTTACTTACTTACTTACTCCTCTGGCGCAGCGACCCAAAGTGTGTCTTGGCCTCCAATACGAGTGCACGCCACTGATCTCGATCCTGTGCAACTTCTCTCCACGTAGCAGCCTGGAGCTCGCGTAGGTCTGCCTCCACCACGTCGGCCCAGCGGTACCTGGGGCGGCCAACCGGGCGTCTACCTACAGGTTTACCCTGGTAGGCTCTTTTAACGGCCCGATCGTCTCCCATTCGCTCCATATGCCCAAGCCAACGAAGACGGTGCGCTTTTGTGACTCCGATGATGTTCGGCTCAGCGAGTAGCTCCTCAATCTCCACATTCTTCTTACCTGTTACCACAATTATTTGCTTGTACAGCAAAGAATATAATACTCTAAGAGAAGAACGACCACTACATGCAAAAGGCCTCTTCCAAAAGTTCGTTTATACTACATAGCGACGTCAAGAAAACACAGTGAACTTGACAACTGTTTTAACCTAATAATCCTGCATATGAAGCAGATAGTTCTGGGTTCGATTCCAAGCAATGTTTTTTTTTGTATTTATAATAGTGAAACGAGTTATTACTCCCAATCTACTTGAACAATTCGTCGTTTATATGTATCTATGGCTGTATGTATGTATCTTTTTTCGACGACGCTTGTTTGTTTCCTATATTTTTTTAAACTTGGGTATGATTCATTGGATCGTCGTGAAATTTATCAGGTGGTTAGATGAGATATATTGATTTTTTTATTTTGAATATGGACCAAATCGTTAAAGGGGTTGACGAGATATAGGGGTCGCGACTTCAAGTTTGGGGCAAACCACAAGTTACAGAAAAATATTTGACGTTTGTAAACTATTAGAAAGGTCTCTACCATCAATTGTGTTTAAAAAAACACAAAATATGAAAACACATGAACAAGAAATAGGGTAAGTCAGGTCAACAAATAATATTCAACAATATTTTTTTTAATTAAGGCGTAGTAGGAAATTAAAATACCCATAAAGGGGCTTGTCTGCATGCTTCTTGTTTCTTGAGAGGAAAATATTATTTAGGTGGGCAACATGAATATTACTTTGTAATGTTGTTACGATGTACAAAAATTCAGGATTAACAGCCCCGCAATTTTTCTTTATAGGTCAGTAAAGTATCTAACTTTCCTTTTAATATTTTAAAAGTAATTAGGTATTAAAAAAGTCAAGTAAAGCGCCACGTCTAAAAATTACAAGTCTAACTAAATTTTGTTTTGTGATTTTCTTTCGCTGCAAAAGTTTGTAAGCTGATCCGTCTTTCACGGATTAAGATTAGATTAGATTAATTAATCTGTATGTCCCAATTTGTCTCGTCAGCTTAAAATGTTTTTATTTTGAACAGAAATGTTTTAAAACAAACAACTTAACTGGATAACGCATCGATGTTGTTGCCCGAGTAATTTGTTTTATGATAAATCACGTTTGATACTTTTAATAAAGAATCAATCAAACCATTATGGTACCTAAGTGAGACCAGTCAATAGACTTTGTGGTCGAAATATCAGAAATAAATCGATTTGGAACTCCTTTAAAGGATGACTCACACTAGAACAGCCGTCTCGTACCATTTTAGTTTGACGGGACGGGACGATCTGTCAATTTCCATAGAAAGAGTCACGTTCGAGCTCGGAACCCTCGGAGGTCACGTGACCTTTTTTTATAGAAACTGACCGGTCGGTCCGTCACGTCCCGGCCCGTTCTAGTGTGAATCATCATTTAAGATTACATACAACTTTTTATCTAAATCTTCGCCACTCATGCGTGGCTCTTCTGTCCATAATATGAAAAAAATATCAAAGTGACGTTTGAAATGTTCCTGCCCGACCCCCACTAGCGCCGTTGGTTTGTAAGATGAATAAAAACCGCAAATATTTAAGTGAGGATTTCAAATCGGTACTCTAAAACTCTTAGTCTGAGTAACAAAAATTAAATAGCTTACCTATAGATACCGGACAAATAGACCTATGAAAAATACTGAAATATTACGGTTTTCTGTTTGACTTACTTAAATGATGAAACATAAATAAATCTGTATTAAACACCATTTCATCAAAATTCATGTCATTCACAAAAAAGAAATGACGTTCGCATTTTAGGAAGATTAAAAAATATGTAAAGAAAACCGTATCATTCATTCTGTTGTCGCTTTTCTTAACGACCTACTTATTTGAACTGGCAATCTAAACCATAGAGCCAGCATGACAAGTGTAACATTGACATTGACAGTTGTTGAAAATATACGAGATTGTGAGAAAATAAATTAATAAACTTCCTGTAAAAGAAATAACAAAACCCTGAAGTAAAGGCTTTAAATGTTGTTTCTCTTGTCTTTACAGGTAAGTGATCAATTGTTAACGTGTTTTATCAAAGGATAAGTTATTGTAAGCTTAATTTATAAATAAAACTCTTGTCTTTACAGAGAAACGCAATTACGTCTTTATTTTATTCCTCAAAGAGAAATATTATTATAAAACAACATTTTGTGCAAATATTTCAAGAAACATGGATAAGTTAAGGTTTGATTTTGTTGTAAAACCTGCGGCAGATGGAAAATCAAACGTTCTCTGCATAACCTCAATAGCTACGCCGACTGGACAGTTTTTTGGGATGCCACCCGAATATCAGCCTGTGCATATACATGAAGCGATTACAAAAACTTCAAATTACTCTAAAATAAGGAAATCGTTAACCAAAAGGCATCAAACAAGGAAAATATGGATAACATTGACAGATGAGATATCAAAAATTTACTTGGATGATGAGCAAAACTTGCAGTTTAATGATATTTACCTGGAAGAAATTTCTGAAAACGCTAATAGTGCTGAATCAATACCTAGTAGCTCAAATGAAAAATTGGAAAAGTTATTGGAAAAATTACTGGCAGAGAAAGAAAAAAAATCTGAAACACAAAATTTGGGGAAAATTGCGAAAGATTTCATGATTAATAAGTTTACGGGCAGAAATTCAAATGCTTACCAGTGGATTATGGAGTTTAATAAAGAATGTGAACGTTTCCAAATCACTGCGGATAGGAAGAAAATTGAAATTTTAAAAAACTTTCTAGAATATTCTAGTCTAGATTGGTACAGCTGCATGCTGATGAAATTAACTGTGGAATCAGATTGGAATAAGTGGGAAAAAATTTTTTGTGAGACATTTGCGAACAAGGGATGGTCACCAATAAGATATGCTCACGCCTTTAAATACCAGACAGGGACATTACTTGAATATGCTTTAAAGAAAGAAAAATTGTTCTTGGAAGTGAGGAAATCTATTGATACGGGAACACTTATAGACCTTATAGTCTTAGGTCTACCTAGCTATGTAGCTGATAAAATTGATAGAGAGACTTTGCAACAAACGGAAGACCTGTACAATGAAATAGGAAGTTTGGAGCACCTGGTTGGAAAAAACAAATATGATAAAAAAATCTCTGTAAACACTGACTCAACACCAAAAAAGGTTGAAGAAAAAAAACCATGTCCAATATGCATTAATGAGAAAAAAGGCAAGCGTTACCATACCCAAGAAAGTTGCTGGTTTAAAGACAAAAAACAGAGTTCTGTAATGAAAAGTGTGAATCACTCGGAATTGGAAGTAGAGATGAGTGATTTTAATCCAAAAAACTAGAAGTTCCACCATTAATAAAAGTAGAGTTGCTAATAAATGACACTTTAAATGTTTCAGGAATTTATGACCCCGGCGCAAATGTGTCATTAATTAATTCTAGATTATTGAGGATAAAAGAAACAATAAATTCAACAAGTGATATTCCAAAGGCAAACTTGAATACTATTAATGGTGTGAAAAAAACTAAAGGTCTGGTAAATCTAAAAATAAAAATATTCAATATTGAAAAGAAAATGAATATTTTGATCACTGAAGATCATCCTCAAGACTTCATAATTGGTTTGGATTGTATCAAAAATTTCAAACTTATGCAAGATGAAGAACTGAATATTTTACAATGTAACAGTCCTGAAGACAAAAAGAAATTCATAAAAGAAGAGAATTTACAAAAAGAAGTCTTAAAGATAAATACATTAAATACATCGAATGTCAAAATTCCTGAACTACCAGGTGACAAAGATGAAGATAAAGATGTTTCCTGTTCTAAGACATTTAAAAATCAAAGAACAATCAGAAAAGACAATTTTGAAGTAAACTTTAATGAAAATATAGATTCAGATGCATTTAAAATAACAGTAAACCATCTAGATGAACTTCAAAAAGCAGAAGTTGATAAATTAATTGAAAAATATAAACCGGTCTTTGCTAAGGATAAATACGATGTCGGCTTTGTAAGAGACTATGAAGCTCATATAGACTTGATGGTAGATAAATATTGTTACAAACGGCCCTATAGATGCACAGCAGATGATAGAAAGGAAATAGAAAGTCAAATATCAAACCTATTAAAGGAAAATTTGATTGAAGAGTCTTATAGCCCTTTTGCAGCCCCGGTGACTTTGGCATATAAAAAAGAAGATGGAAGAAAAACACGTCTATGTATAGATTTTAGAGATTTAAACAAAATAGTCGTACCTCAATCACAGCCATTTCCATTAATTGAAGATTTAATGGTGAAAACGGTAAATTGTAACTATTTTTCTATTTTTGACGTAAATTCAGCATTTTGGTCAATTCCTTTAAAGGTAAAAGACAGATACAAAACAGCTTTCGTCACACAAGAGGGCCATTTTCAATGGACATGCCTCCCGTATGGTCTAAAGACAGCATCGGCCATTTTCCAACGAATATTGAGCAATATTATAAGAAAATATAAGCTCTCTGATTTTGCAGTAAATTTCATAGATGACATATTAATATTTTCAAGAACTTTCGAAGAACACATACAACACATATCAAAGTTACTTGACGCAATTTTGGCAGAAGGCTTTCGACTTAAGTTTTCAAAATGTAAATTTGCGGACAAACGTGCTAAATACCTGGGTCACATAATCGAAAACAATACAGTCAAACCGCTTAAAGATTATTTGGCTGCTATCAAAAACTTTCCAGTTCCGGAAACAAAGAAAAACATCCGCCAGTTTCTAGGAAAAGTAAATTTTCACCATAAATTTATACCAAACAGTGCAATTATCCTGGACCCCTTACACAATCTGCTGCGAAAAGATGTAAAATTTTTATGGTCGTCAAAATGCGAAGAATCGTTTAGTAAAATAAAAGAATTATTGTGCTCAGAACCAATATTGAAAATTTTTGATCCAGTATTGCCAATATATATTTACACAGATGCTAGTATAAACGGAGTGGGAGCAGTGTTGAAACAAATAGATGATAATGGAGACAGTAAGCCAGTTGCGTACTTTTCAAAGAAATTGACTGAGACTCAAAAAAGAAAAAAAGCAATCTATCTAGAATGTCTGGCAGTAAAAGAAGCTGTTAAGTATTGGCAGCATTGGCTTATGGGAAATGAATTTGTCGTATACTCGGATCATAAACCATTAGAAAACTTGAACATTAAGGCTCGAACGGACGAAGAACTGGGTGATTTGACGTATTATCTGTCTCAGTATAATTTTAAAATAATATATAACCCAGGAAAATCTAATATGGAAGCAGACTGCCTAAGCAGAAATCCAGTGCTAGAGCCATATGACAATAATGATGATTGTTTAAAAGTTGTAAACCTAATAACTATAGAAGATATTAAAAATGATCAACACAAGAATCAGAATCTACAAGTTAAAATGGGAAATATCGTGTTGGAGAAAAACGTTTACTACAAAAAGAATAGAAGAAGAAACAAGATCATACTTTCAGAAGCGCGAAGTAAAGTTTTGATTAAAGATGTTCATGATACATATTGCCACATTGGGAGAAGCCAGATGATAAATAAAATAACACCATTCTATACCGCAAAAAACATGATTACCAATATTAAGAAAGTTTGTGATGAATGTGGAATATGTTTAAAGAATAAATCAAGGAAAAAGTCTAAATTTGGTTTGATGTCACATTTAGGTCCAGCAACTCGACCATTTGAAATTGTATCCATTGACACCATTGGAGGTTTTGGAGGATCACGATCAACAAAAAAATACTTACATCTTTTAGTGGACCATTTCACAAGATATGCATACATTCTGACATCTAAAAACCAAACTTCTAGTGATTTCATTAAATTAATGAAATGTGTGACACAAAGCTATAATATTGATATGGTGTTAACAGACCAATACCCTGGTATAAATTCCAAAGAATTTAAACATTTTTTAAAGGCAAATAACATAAGAATGGTTTTTACCGCTGTGGATGCAGCATTTTCGAATGGAATCAATGAGAGATTAAACCAAACTTTAGTCAACAAAATAAGGTGTAAAATAAATGAAAATGATAAGAAAATAGCCTGGACAACTATTGCAAAACAATGTGTGGACAAGTATAACGAAACGGAACATACCGTCACCAGATTTACTCCGAAGTATCTTCTGGAAGGCGAAAACGTGAATATTTTACCACTAGAGTTAAAGTATAAACATTCAAATGAAGATCTAAAAAGAGATCGAAAATTAGCATTAAGAAACACACTGAAGTCTCACAACTATAATAAAAAAATATTCGACAAAAACAGAAAAGAATATAACTTTAAAGAAGGAGAAAATGTTTATGTAGAGAATGGTAACATACTAAACAGGAAGAAGATGGATGAACTGAGAGTGGGACCATTCAAAATACTAAAGAAGATCTCTAACTCAATCTATGAAGTGAATGCAGGACACAAGAAAGCTGAATCAAATTTTTATCACATTACAATACTGTATCCAGTATTATAGTAAACAATTGCTGAATTTCTACTCTGCAATTGTTACCCTCAAGGGGCGGAGATGTAAAGAAAACCGTATCATTCATTCTGTTGTCGCTTTTCTTAACGACCTACTTATTTGAACTGGCAATCTAAACCATAGAGCCAGCATGACAAGTGTAACATTGACATTGACAGTTGTTGAAAATATACGAGATTGTGAGAAAATAAATTAATAAACTTCCTGTAAAAGAAATAACAAAACCCTGAAGTAAAGGCTTTAAATGTTGTTTCTCTTGTCTTTACAGGTAAGTGATCAATTGTTAACGTGTTTTATCAAAGGATAAGTTATTGTAAGCTTAATTTATAAATAAAACTCTTGTCTTTACAGAGAAACGCAATTACGTCTTTATTTTATTCCTCAAAGAGAAATATTATTATAAATATATAAAAAATATGCTTCCTTTTGCCTGGCATTTTTCTGGATAATGTTTAACTTGGCACTTCTCTGAAATTTTTCGTAAAACTTCCCCGAATAATGCTTTCTATTTAACCAAATGATAACTGTTAGGTAAAAACGTCTCTGCTCCCCTTCATGGAAGTACCCAAATAAATTACAAAAATCCTATATTTATACCTAATTATATTCCTCACCTTATTGGCAGATTGAAAAAAAGTCAAGGGCGTCGAAATCGGTACATAAAAAATCAGGAACACATATTATAGCTATCGAGTACGTACGAGTAGTTTTAACGGCCTCCTAGCCTAGTTGGTAGTGACCATGCCTATGAAGCAGGAGGTCCCGGGTTCGAATCTTGGTCCCGGGGTCAAATATGTTTTTTTTTAAATGTACTTAAGTATTAATATGTATCCATTATATATATCGTCATCTAGTAGCACAACACAAGCTTGATTGAGCTTACCGTCGGATTAGGTCGATTTGTGAAACAATATTAAAATAATAGTTTGCGAGTAACGCAAACGGCTGTAAATTTCGGACAAATAGACAATTTAATATTGGCAGGCACACATTTGGATAATGATATTAATGACCCAGGAATCACTGAATTTGAAACTCAAAGTTGAACGACACAGATAGTAGAGTCGCCGCTAGAACAAAATGGACCAAAATTGTGCGATGCGAGTTAGTTCTGGGGGCATTTTCCTTTCACATCTAAAAACAGTCCTCCGGCCGGTAAGCGCCACTTTACGCAAAACTAAATTGCCGCCTGCCGGCTCCGTCGGGCAGAAAAATAGTATACAAACCTCGGCCGTTAAATGGGAAAGCCTCGGATCACATGTTAGTCGACCTTGGCTTCGCCTCGGCCGACAATTACATGGGATCCGAGGCATTTCCCACCAAAACGGCCTTGGTATGTAATCTACTATTTTAATATTTTAGTCCCTCTTTTCAGTACTGTAACTCACAGCGCACACTTTTTCCCGTTAACATTTTAGCAACTAGACTAAGAGACTAAACTAAAATTTGCGCCTCATGGGCTAACGACAAAGTGTTACCTTTTACTAAAAACGGCCACATTTTAGCTTTTTTGTTAGATAAGCGAAGTAAACTTTTTATAGGTTGGAGTTCTTTCAAGTCTAATTAACTAAATACTTTTTACTAGGTTGGTAATCATTTAAACAAGTTAGGTTACTGTTGCAATACCTACGCAGTGTGTAAATCGAATACGGGCGAACCTAAGAGGTTCGCCCGGAACGGTGGTTAGTACTTTTATATGGAATTGCAATTAAAATTGTATCCATAGAAAATAATTCGGCCCGCAATGTAATGCAAACACACTCCTGTTAAACATTCGTTGACAACTGTCAGCGACGTCAGCGTCAAATTTTTTATAGTACATTGCTGCTGAAAATTTTATTAAAAAATTAATTATGGGGTCATAATTAAGTGTAACTTAAAAATATGTTATGGATAACACTAATGAATTCTATGTTTGGTTAAATTTATCGCCCGTATTAGACTTACACTTAGTATGTTTTATTGAATTTTATTGATTCCATATGGATAACAAAAATTTAATAGTGAAATTTAATTTATTTAAGTGTTTTTATGTGCCAATAAAGTACTACCAGGATACCTAGTTTGATAAATGATCGGTCTCGGAGGAGCCCGACTTTGTACGGAGAGTGGCAGTCGATACTTTTGTTCTTTTTATTTTATTTTTTTATTTCCTAAGGTAAACATTCAGTGAAGCATAATTAATTAAAGGTAAACACAGCATTCAATAGTAAAAAACAGTGCAAAAGTGTTAATTGCTAAATAAATATACTTAATACTACTAACTATGCGTTATTTAATAATGTTTTTCGGAACCTGAGCAATGAGTCGAACTGAATATCACAGCAGTGGATGTACTTGTTAAACAGTCTACACAGTCGAGGGAGCTATATATTCATGTTGCTAAACTTGCTAACAAATAGTTCGGGCTTAGGTTCGTAGGCAGAAGATTTCATCATTTTCTGAATAGCGATATTGCTTTTAATCACGTTGAAATACAAGAAATAGGCGATGATGTCTGCTACCAACCTTTTGTTGTCTACAGGAAATGTTACAGTTTTCTTTTGGACGCTCTACACTGCGGTTATTTGCGTTTTGCCTCTCGCTCGCACCAGTTAAATTTTGTTTCGGTGCGAGTGAGAGGAAAAACGCAAACCCCCGATGTGTGGTGCCTGCTTTATAAGAAAACAATAATCAAAATCCATTTCTTCAGTGATTTTGTCTGTTTTGAATGAAGTTTGTTATAATGTTTCAAGAGAAACTATATAATACTTATAGGTACTTAATGATATCATAAAATACGCACGAATGTTTTAATAGTAGTTTATGCGATTGTACATAATGAAGGGAAAGAATGTGTAATATAATTCACGGGTGTGTAATTCCCTTACCTCGCCTCGGCTCGTTTCATAATAGCGTCACACGAGTGTTTTAATGCCTAATTATGGATAATTGCATACACTACTTTATCTACACACATATCATAAGTGCTCTAAGATGGGTTCAGTTTTGAAAAACTGAATCTTTTTTTTATCTAAATGAACGAACAGACAGCTTGGCTACGCACGCTGGTATCTTTCGCGACCGCGAGATCGCCATCTTATGCTAAGCGTGCTGAGACCCTTTTATGGGTCCTTTAAGCACACTTCCGCTTAAAGGCCTTAAAGGATGATACACACGGGCCGGGATATGATCGGACCGGGCCGACCTGTCAGTTTCTATAAAAAACGTCACAATGACCTCCAAGGGCTCCGAGCTCAGACGTGATTATTTCTATACAAATAGACAGTTCGTCCCGCCCTTCCCCGTCCCGTCCCGTCCCGTTCTAATGTGAGTCATTCTTTCGCTTATTATTTCACTTTATCTTATTCTAGAATCGATGTAGACCGGTAACGGTGGCTATCTTCCATATCTTTAAGTGTTGAGGTGACAACTTATCAAGTTATCATATCGTCATAAAGCGTCGCTAAAATGTGGTTATATCTTTTGATATGAATATGGAAGAATTAATATAGATATATGCACTTTTGGATGTATCCCTCGACCAAGTCTAGTCAGATTTGCTGTGTGAAATGGGGGAGGGGAAGGGTGGCAAAATTAGTAAGTAACTAACGTTGGTGGCCCAGCGGTAAGAGCCTTTCAATCCGAAGGGCACGGGTTCAAACCCCGCACCAATGTGTTTGTCGAAGCTTATGTGCCAAATATCATTTCATATTTACCAAGCGCTCTTCAATGAATGAAAACATCGTGATGAAACTGGACTTATCCCCATAAGGCCTAGTTTACCCTTTGAGTTGGAAGGTAAGATGACAGTCGGTTTTGTAAAACTAGCGCCTACGCCAAATCATGGGATTAGTTGCTAAAGCGGAGCCCAGGGTCCCTGAGCCGTGGCATATGTTGGAAAACACTAGAAATAAGAAGCATTACTAATGAAGGCGCTAGCTGATGCAGTTTTACAATTTTTAAGCAGATAAAATCACTTCTTAATATTCAACCGACTTCAAAATTTCAAAAAAAGAGGTTCTTAATTCGTGTGTTTTTTTTTTGATGTTTGTTACCTCAGAATTCCGTCAATATTGAACCAATTTGTTTTCTGAAAATTAATGATTCCAGATTGGTTCCATTTTTTTATTCATTTTTGGTACGGATCCATGAGGAATTGAGGGACCTTCTCAAATTTAAAAGGCACATGCATAGTGACTTGGATGTTTTCGTACTACATTTTGCTGCAGTTGACCTGGTTTTTGAGACATCCTGGTTGTTATTTTGTTTTGTGACCTTGGAGGTCTACAAGGTCCATTTGATTTTACTTGAACCCTCAAAATTATACTTTTACCGGAAAGGCCTTTTTTTTTAATGATATTACATGGCAAGACAATCTAGCCTTTTTAGGCTAATAAGTATTTTTATTTTAACCTAAACTTCGAATACAGAATAAACTTAGAATGTGTCTTAGAACACTTTTCTTATTGTCTCTATTAAGGCGAAGACACTTTGTTCGTGTGATCTTTATATGTAGCACTCACTGCACTAAATTCACTATTCACTACACTAGAAGTATTAAAACAACTCAAAAGGTTTTATTTTTTTCAGTCTTCTTTTTAAATTCGAGAACGGGGGACGCTGGTTCGAACCTGGCCCTGGGCACTGAAGGTCTTGGATTTTTTTTCTGTAGTATAGGTATGAAATCTCTTTTAATTTACAAACTACAGGTACTTTGCTCGAAGTATGTACCTATAAATTATAAATTGAAAGAGATGTCATACAATCAGCTACCCAATAATATAAGGAACATTGAAAAAAATAACACATTCACCTTACAACTAAGATCACTTTTAATTGAGAAGGAGTACTATTTTATTCAAGAATTTATGGAGGAAGATAGTTTCACATGAGTTGTACTGCTAATATATACTTAATTCATATTAACTTTTACATATAGGTACCTGTGCACTGTGTGATATTAAAGTAATAAAAAGATTTCAAATATTTAAGTTAAGAAGAAATTATATAAATATTTAGCATTGTATAAACCTAAGACGAAATTTTATTGCTACCTAAATATTTCAACTCAATTGTTTTAGCTATGCCTAAAATTCTAGATTTTAATAGTAGTTGATATTTTACCTATGTTTGCAATACCCTGACAGGGTACCATGTGTTTCTGTCTTTTATTTTGTTAATAACATCTACATGTACCATGGTTGGCAATAAACGATTCTAATTCTAATTCTATACTACAGAAAAAGTGACCAAGGTCCCCGGTGAGCAGGGCTGGGAGCCCAGCCCTACTCACCTACCTAAACTACCTAAACTATAACGAGATATATGGTAACCGATTTTTTACAGCCGTTATGAAGTAGGTAGGATTTATCGAAATGCCTACACTAGTGCAAGCTTATCGAATCATCAGTTATCAACCACACGTAATACGTCATGCGAGGAAGAGTAGGCATTGCCAAGATGACAACCATTTTGCGATGCTTAAGTATTAAAGAAATTCGCTAGGCTCCCAGATATCGTACCTATCGTATGTAGATGTTTTTTTTTGGCGCAGCAGGGGGGTAACCACGATCGCCTAACTGCCATAAAACTGTACTCAGTTGTATGGCAGCGACTCAGTTTAGCCTAAACCACCTAAGCTGAATCGTTGTCATACAACTGTTCTCAGTTGTATGACAACGACTCAGTTTAGCCTAAACCATTTAAGCTGAGTCGTTGCCATACAACTGAGTACAGTTAAGGACCTAAACTGAATCGCGTTAGGCGATCGTGGTCGTCGGTCGTCGATCGTCCCAGAATGCCCCAGGGGCGGGACGGAACGACCTGTCAATTTCTATAGAAAGAATCACGTCCAAGCTCGGACGTAACGTCACGTAACGTTTTCTATAGAAACTGTCAGATCGGCCCGACTCGGTTACGTCCGTTCTAGTGTGAGTCATCCTTTAGCAGGGAAATGCAGACAGAATTCTTGGGATCATGTTACAAGTTACTAGTACCCACTAGATATTTTGTTTTTTCTTAAATTACTTAATGTAGTTTAGATTTAAGGTAGGTAGCTTGTAACTTATTGTACCTATTTTGTTAGTTATACTTAAATGAAGTAGTTATTTAAAATAAATTATTGACCGAGTGAGCAAATAAGCGTCTCCTTTTCAGCTACAGCAGAAATGCTTTCGTAACACAGTTTGGTTGCCGATCCGATCCGGTAAAGTGACGATACTAAAAGTATACTTAATGATGGTGAACCAAATGTTGGACATCTATTATTCCATAATTGCATAACAAACATTATAATGAATCAGGAGGGCTAGCATGATTGCCATTTTACCGATGTTTCTGTCTATACTAAGTTTCATAGATTTTGATAGCGCAGACTGTAAAAGTGTTAAGTAGAAAAAGTCGTTTCAAAAAGAAGAACGACGTGTATAACTAATGCGTTTTAATAAGCATTTATTTAGGCTGTGTAATGCACCTACATAAATTATGAAATAAGACGGGCCATGTTTCGTCATCAAACACAAATTCAAAAAAGTAAAGTACCTACCTATTAGATAATGCCGGCTTAACGCATCTAACTAGGCAAATCATGTTTGTGTTACATGCTGTTCATGCGTATTATGTGATGATCGCTCCAAGGTCACCAAACTACGCCTGATGCTTGCATGATGGCCGATCTGGTGACTGAAATTGGTTAGACGGCGGTTCCACTAGGTCGATTTATTATTCAATTGCCATAGACAGTCGTAAGAAAATATTGCATCCAACTTTTTTAAACTATTGCGTGGCAGTTATAGTCTGACAAGCCAGCGAGCGCAGTAACAGTAGAGATAGAGAGGATCACACTGTATTTTTCTTACGCTAGTATTACCACCCCGAAAAAAGGGATGAATACAGTTTTTTTGTCGTTACTGCGCTCGCTAGCTTGTCAGACTATACTAATTGATTTGATGATTTTGTAACTGCCTTCCAAAATTAAAAGTGTATTTGTTCAGTTTCAGCTGTATTTTTTTTAAATCGATTTTACCAGCATCTTTAACGAGTTCTTAAAATTATACGCATAAAGGTAAGTCGAGAACCGTAATATTCAATCGAATTCTTACCCTGTATGGGCTCTGATTTTGGAAAAGCGAACGTGTAAATCAGCTCTTTCACTCCTTGTATCAAATTTAATTCTGATGCCGACTAATACGGTCTTGACAGAATAGACGTGTCACCTTACCTTTTTTTACGGCGTTATTTGAATAATCAACTGTCTTGTCAACTTTATGTAAACAAGTACTAGGCAGTCGGAACTAAATTATTTATTAATAAATAGACAGTTACACACACACACATCAGAACAAAACGGTGAAAAAATTAGGATCAGAATAACATTAGCGAACAATTTTGTATTGATGATGAAACGATCAATGTTTTGTACGAAAAAGAGCTTACTAACGTAAGTTTGAAGTGTCAAATTCATACACAGAACTACTAAAACTTTATAGGCTCTTAGCACTTAACGAAATGTCATATTTCAAACAAGACTACCTGAGAAAGTGCTGCAACTATAGTTCTTTTATTTATGATGACAAACTATTCTCCGCGTCTCATTCCAAACATAGAGTTTTAACATTTTATAAATCCCGTCTCGCGATTAGTCGCAAAACTATTGATTAGTCGCGACAATTGTACTCCAGTCTAACAGATAGCGGTGATCGACAGTATCGGAGTATCAGCTCCGCCGTTATCAACCTCTTGTGATATAATGATCTCGATAAAATTCACTTCCATCATCCGTTTAGCTTATTTCTGCCGCGGATCGCTCAGAGGTGCATTGCGGTCGAAATGAAATGTAAGTATTTATTTGTATTTTGTTTAATTAGAGTTGCAATGTTGCAAGTGTAAACAGAGTGACAATGTGTGAATGTGAACATTTTTTTATTTACTTTTTTTAGGGCAATCCTCAAATGGCTTAATTCATTTCAATTTAGAAACTGACAGATCGTCCCATCCCGCCCCGTCCTGTCCTGTCCCGATCTAGCGTGAGTCATCCTCTAATCGGGTTAATATTACCATAATCAATTAAGGATGACTCACACTAAGGCTGCGTTTTACCAAACTTTTATTCCGAGAATAACGCTTAGGCTCTCAGATAGTAACGTTAAATTACTATGGAATTTTGACATTAGTATCCAAGAGTAAGCGTTACCTACTCTTGGTTAAAAAGTTTGGTCAAATCCAGCCTAAGACGGGACCGGACTGGGCGAGACGAGACGATTCTGTCAATTTCTATAGAAAGAATCACGTGATAGTTTTCTATAGAAACTGACAGATCGTCCCGTCCCGTCCTAGTGTGAGTCATCCTTTAATCAGTCAATTGAAGGGGGGTGATCGATCGAAGTTTTTTGCAGTTGGTGCCAACATAGGTGCCCCGTGTCAATTACTTATTAATAAGAAATCCCTGCTTTAGGATCTCTTCCTGGTCGATACCTCATGTCTGAGGGACGTGACTAATATGAGGGACGTGGCTTTATGATATCTTGATCTAAAACCCATAAAACCAAATTATAAATAGGGAAAACAGGTACATCCACTTTGCCCTCTAAAATACTACTCTATTGTCTCTACCATGAGTTGCAATACTTGCTATAGATTTCGACGGAGCATGATAGATTTTGACACGTTATCTATGCATCCTGTTTCCGTCCATAAGTGCGAGCAAGATGCACTGACAGTGCGTTGACGTAGACGCTAGCGTATATAGATTTCTATATTAGATTTCGAACTCATGGTAAGCACATAGTTATATTTACTCATGCAACGTGTGTCACCCAAATCATTCAATGACCATTCAATCATTGCTTCCTTATTGCTCCTCCCGACCTCCGATTTAGTAAGTAAGTTAGTAAGTAAGTAATTACGTGCGTGGTTTGGTGTATGTTCATCATCATTAGGTATGTCAACATAAAAGCGTTGGACGAAGCTTGCCGCAAGTCTCCGCAACAATCGTCAACAGTTATTGAAAATATGTTGTTGATTTATCTAAAAGATGTAAGTAGGTACTTACACAATCATGCTACTGTAAGTTTTATCTTTGCAGCAACAATTCGCATTCAGCTTATCTTGGCACTTATTATCTCGGTACCTTTTCAAAGAATCGTATGATGAAAGTATAGGCAGAAGGCAGATTAATGATACGCGAAATATTTGTATAACGTTTCAAAAAGGTTGTTTTTTTTTCTTTGATGGAAACAAAGAGCCAAATATAGGAACTCACAAATAGTAACATAGTATTTAACTTACGCACTAGAGAAACCTCACGAGAACGAACAATAATATGAACTAAAATTGTAACAATTTTAAAGCTATGTTTAAGCTTAAAAGATGCCTCACACCAGTCCCATCCAATCCGGGACGATCTGTCAGTTTCTATAGAAAACGTCACGTGACCTCTGACGGCTCCGAGCTATCACGTGATTCTTTCTATAGAAACTGACAGATCGTCCCGGATCGGATCGGACTGGTGTGAGCCATCCTTAAGGCTTTCCTATTAAAAATTAAAAAATAAACAAACTTTTAGACAAAAGTAAAACATGACTACATGAGCTAAGATACTAATGCCGTTATACATAAACGCTCATCAAACAGCCGTTAACTAATTCGTCGTTTGTCCTTATCTGTCAGTTTAACATGTGCGTTCGTTAAAAAGGGACAAAACATATTTTAACTAATATGGGTCTTGTTAAGTTTTTATGAAAAAGGCGGTATGTATATAAAGCTAGGATAAGCAATAAAAATGTAATCAATGCCATACCAACACGCTGACTTAAAATATCGCTTAACCACATTGCGCCTCACGCTAGGAATTTTGCTATTGAATATGTCGATATCCATTTCATTTGACAGCTCGTTTAGGTTACAACTGATGAATTTTTTTTTATTGCAATAGAAGGTATGTCTAATTCTGCACGTTCACCGTCCTGCAGTTTAAATTTAGTAGTGCGCCTGAAATTATTCATTTTAGCGCTAACAATGAAATAACTTGCAAAGTCCGCAGTTTTTTAAATTGTTGTTTCGACTTCTTTAGTGGGCACATATGTACTTATTGTTATAGTCTGCGAGCGCAGTAACTAAAAAACTATATCCATCCCTTTTTTCGGGGTGGTAATACTAGCGTAAGAAAAAGACAGCGCGATGCTCTCTATCCTACTGTTACTCCGCTCGCTGGTTTGTCAGACTATAGCTACAATGGTTTAATGTTTTTACAAGTTACCTGGCCATTATTTCCGCTCCACACTGCTTTGATGTTCCATGTGAAATCTACCTGATATCTGACATGTATAGTATGTACAAGGTACCTACTTACTTTGCAAAATTATATTTTCTTCGGCATTAGGTACCTTGTGTTATAAAAATGTACTATAAAGGAGAACTCACACTAGCACGGGACGGGACGGGGCGGGCCGGGAAAATGTGTCAATTTCTATAGAAAGAATTACGTAATAGCTCGGAGCCCTCGGATGTCACGTGACGCTTTCTGTAGAAATTGACAGATTTCCCGTCCCGTCCCGTTCTAGTGTGAGTCATCCTTAATTCTATTAGGTATTGTTAGTATTTCATTGGCAGCATGGTAGGTAAGAATGTTTTGGGTACCAATAAATTATAATTTAATTTACTAGCTTTAGATCCGGACCTCTCGCCCTGGAGACTCTTAAGTAACCTTTACAAATAGTCCGAAGTCACGTACTTAATGCTATTTACTTAGGGTAGCCTAATGTTGCCAGTCGTGCAAATTATTATAAACACTAACCAATATCCGTGAGCACCGCAAACTTGAAGAAACTAGAATGTCTTCCTCGGATTACTAATGTATCGCCGAATATTGTTTGTCAAATTTTCATTTCCCAAACAATCACATAATCATCACACTATATTCACGGGACGGGAAAATCTGTTAATTTCCATAGAAAGCGTCACATGACATCGGAGGGCTCCGAGCTATCACGTGATTCTTTCTATAGAAATTGACGTCCCGTCTCGTCCCGTCCCGTGCTGTGAGTTGGCAATTAAAATTGTGGTAAATGTTAATATGCCAAATGAACCATAGGCGGAAAGTTGGTTGGCAATTGGCAAGTGATTTTCGGCAAAATGAAATTCGACGAGAAGGCAGGATCCCGTCTTCCTTAGTAAACATCGATTACCTACTCTAACCTGGTTTAAATATGAATGTTTATAGGTACAGGAAAAAAAATCATAAATTCTTTACGGTACACATGGTGCTACTTTACCGCCTTGGGGTGATAATGAGCACTTTACGTGCCTGCGTCAATGTAAATTATCTACATACGAAAATCGGTCTTGAAAATATGAAAAGTTATGTTTTAGAGATCTGGTGTTTCCAAGACGTAGGTATTTCACGTTTTAGATTATAATGTCATAAACGAAAATAATTCACGTAATCATACATATATTTCGATTTCAATTTTATCAATGACAAATGACCGTCGACATTTTGCGTTTTGGTTACATTTACAATATTTGACAAGCATTATTTGTCATATTAGTTCTGTGAAAAATACCAACTCATCCCTCTATACCACTCATGACACAACCCGCTTCGCAATCTCTACTCACCCCCGGTAACCTTTTTCTTTTTAAGTAGTTGGTATAGTTCGAAATAGATCGCAAAGTAGGATTAGTGGGCCGCCGAGTTTGTCTTTTCTTCCCAGCATTTGGTCGGTAGCTTGAGCTTGACCAATCGGGGGACTTATTCAACTTAGTGTGACTCAATAAATCATAGTGATAGGCGTACACGTATACAACCTCTCTCCCTACCCCTGATTCCTCCTATTCCTCCTTCCTGATTCCTATGCCTGATTGACTTACACAAAACACTTAGATTAATTTTTTCAACTACTAAAACTTTTTTTATTTATTTCCAGTAGCTCTAAGACTTGTCCTGTGCGCTCTGGCGGCAGCCAGCGCCTCCGCTCTCTCAATCTCCTTGAGACTGGACCCGGAGACACTATGCGCGGGACAGGAGAACTTCCTGCGGATAGCCAGCAACGAGGGGTGCAGCGCGTACTACCAATGCTACGCCGGTCGAGCTTACCTTATGGAGTGCCCGGTAGACTCCTGGTTCAACGAAGTGGAACAGGTAGGTTTGATTGTGCCGTACTGTCGGGACAGGAGAATTTTTGGAGAATAGTCAGCAACGAAAGCTGCAGTGCGTCTTATCAATACTACGCCGGAATCCGTTAGTGAAATATAAGAGCGTGCGATTTTAAATCCAAAGTTCGCGGGTTCAAACCCCGGCTCGTACAGTCAACAACACACCTGTGTATACAGCCAAAGTGCCAAAAATATGTATATAGAACTTTATTGCCAGAGAATTAAGGTCGTGTATACATATTTTCCACCACTCTTTTTGACCACTCTGTCAAGAGTGATACGCAGAAGAAGAAGATACATATTTTTGGCACTATACCAGTAGACCGTTGACTGTACCAGTGCGGAACGTTCGGAATAGGGTTTCTGATTTCTCGGCCCATTTGTATTCTCGAGTTTCGAGAAATCTCGAGCCCAATTTCTCGAGTCTTCTCGAGTCTCGAGTCTTTTTTTGGAGGGAAGTAATTTTAATATTTTTCGGACACCACCGTAAGTATTCATTGTTAAAATATTGTTACCCTTTTAAAGGCAAACCTCTTAAAAGAAACCAACATATAACGACATATTTTTATATGTTTTCCTTATATATAACTTTTTTATATCTATAAATTGGCGATGAGGTTTGAATTAAGCATTGTATCCAGTCTTAACCGCTAAAGAGTTAAGACAGTTATCCTTTAAAGCACTCGTTGTCATTGGGCAAAACGTGATCTCCCATTCGATGGGTTAACAAAACGGAGTACCTATTCCTTGTATTCCTTACACATGACATAGCCGATGTCCAGCACAGCCAAAAAACATCGCAGTCTGCCTCCATCGAATTAATATAAGCCATTGAATAAAGTTTGAAAATTCTCTCATTCTCGCCAGGTAAAGCGATACTTCTCTAGGTTCTTACGCGTAGCTAATCAAATCAAAAGTGAGGAAACTTTCCCGTATCACCATCTTGGTATCCTGTACATTATTACGATTTAACACGAGGATCAAGTTAAGTACCGGACTGGAAGATGTTACGTCGATTGTCTCAGAATAAATAAATATATAAGGAAAAATACGGAATAAGTTTCAGTGTAGCTTCTTTCAGCATCAACAGAATCTTCTGTTAGGTGCCTACATGCTTTTGTAAGATTTTTTCAGTAAGCTATTTCTGAACTTTTAACAGATATCATATTTGTTATAAAAATATATAATATTCTGTAGATATTGCACGTTGTTTGCAGTTTCAGATTCCAATTTCTGATAGAATTATCATCGCCACCGCTGACTTCATCCGAGTCTTGAATAGTTGACATTTCGGGGTAGTTCAACCATAATAAGAATATTTTTCGTAAGAAAAATTGATAAATAGACAGCTGGAATAGTCGTTTTGATGTAGAACCACGAGTTAAGCATTAAGGCTGTCACGTCCGAAATTAATTTTGATGTTCGGTCCATCAGAAGACTTGATATTTGTTTTCGTTTATTACGAGGTCAGATTAGTAACCCTACATTGTTATCTCTCATCTCACTCCAAGTGCGTCCTATCTCCCGGTTTAATCTCCGTCCGCGTCACTGCTCTTTTTTTGCTGTCCCAACGGCACGTACTCGGGCTCTTTCTCACTCACCACTCCACCATGCCTTGACTCTTCTCAACGATATACTGGACAGCGACAGCAAACTGGATATGTTTCATAGCACTGAGTCTCAATTCCTGGCTATTAGCTGCCGATACCTGGAGTCTATCACGACTTCAAATTCCATAGAACTGTGATTTTTTGTAAACCACTGCTCTAGTCCTAAGTATCTTAGTACAAATTAATTATTATCCTCCTGTATGATTAACATGTTTAGCCTGTCTGTTAGTGTTAATTTTAAGGAATAAATAAAATAAATAAATAAATAAATAAATACTTCTTGCCTTCCGGTAATTTTTATCTCATCTAAAATGTAGCTAAAAAGTGTAGCAGCTAGCTTGAATTAAAAAAATCGTAATTAGAAGCCCTTGTCACTACTTTAACACAGAACTAACTTACCCTACTGTAATGAAGAAGTATTACTTACAAAAACAAAATAATAAGCTCTGTGTTTATTATTCTCAAGTTAATTTTCTTTAAGTCTAGTTAGTTGTACGGGGCGAAAAGACGCGTGCCCGCCGCGCATGACTCGAGAATTCTCGAGTCATGGACATTTTTTTCTCGTCTCGAATGAAACCATAATTCTCGAGTTGTCTCGAGTTCGAGAAATCTCGACCAGAAACCCTAGTTCGGAACTTATGTATGAAATTAAATAATTACCTATATATTGAATAATCAATATTTAAATAATATTTAAAACGGGTCACTCACGTAATTTAGTCGATTTTCGCCCGACATGTTTCGTTCTTTACGAAGAACGTCATCAGGAGCGACCACCCGCGACAGAGGCAAGTCGTACACGTCGTGAGTGTCGTCGTTTTAAATATTATTTAATATGTTCGAGTCTCACGAGAGTTTTATAGTTAAAATAATCAATATTGGTCAAGAAATATCTGAGACAGGCCATGATAACCAGATACCCAGAAGCTATGACTGCTACAGTTCGACAATTAAAGGTAAAACATTAATACTTAAAATGAAACTAAACTCAAATCACAATGGCAACAACAATTCTCTTGTCAAATATGTCATTATTTTCGTAAACAAGCATCTATCAAACAGCAAACTTACTGCACGCACGTAAATGCAACAATATGCTGCCTGCTAAATCTCAGGGACGCCCTCCGTAAATGTCTACCTTTTTTTGTCGCACTGTAACCTAAAGCTTACCTGACGGTGTGCCCGCGTCTTTCCTTAGGAAAGAAGAAAGTGGAAGAAAGCGATTCGCCTTTTAAAACTTTTTTACCACTTTTTTCAGGTGTGCGATTGGACAGAACCTCCAGCAAGCTGTCGGACTGACCCAGAACCAGAACCGGAACCCGAACCGGAACCAGAACCGGAACCCGAACCGGAACCGGAACCCGAACCAGAACCGGAACCCGAACCCGAACCGGAACCCGAACCGGAACCAGAACCGGAACCCGAACCGGAACCGGAACCCGAACCAGAACCGGAACCCGAACCCGAACCGGAACCGGAACCCGAACCGGAACCTGAACCAGAACCAGAAGCTGAATCCGAACTGGAACCTGAACTAGAATCGGAACCAGTACCTGAACCAGAACCAGAGGCCGAAGCAGAGCCTGAAGAACCTGAACAAGAAAACGAGGTAGAATCAGAAGATGAACGCCCAGAAGAAGCTGAAGAGGGCTCCGGTGAGGACTGGGATGGAGATGTCGTCTACAAATTTTTGAAATCAAGATTAAATCGAGACAACAGCATGGAACAGCCTCCCCACCATGAACATGATCATCACCATGGAGACCATGGTCACGGCGCCGATCATCGTCTTCATCGCCACGAACACGACCATGACGACGATTACGACCACGAACACAACCATGACCACGAACACGAACACGATCACGATCATGAACACGACAGTGGCCACGATCATGACCATGACCACGAACACGACCATGACCACGACCATGACCACGACCATGACCACGACCATGACCACGACCATGACCACGATCACGAACACGATCATGAACACGACAGTGGCCACAATCATGACCATGACCATGACCACGACCATGACCATGACCATGATCATCAAGAGCATGAGCACAACCACGATTACAAATTCCAGGAAGAACTTGACGACGAAGTTGAACAAGAGGAACTGCAGGATTTAATGCGTACTCAAATGGGAGATGTAGTAGATGGTGGGGAACTGGTGGAAGAAAGCCGCAAACTTCAAGAAGAGGAGGAGGTTGAAGAAGGTTTGAAGAAACAAGAAGAGGAAATGCTCGAAGATGATGATGCCTTATCGAGACAAGATGAAGGAGACGATGAGGCTGAAGATGACGAAGTTGTAAAGAGACAAGAAGAGGACAGTGAGGTTGACGATGATGAAGTCGTAAAGAGACAAGAAGAAGAAGACGAAGAGGCTCAAGATGAAGAAACAAGGAAGAGGCAGGATGAAGGAGACGATGAAGTTGATGAAGAAGAAGCTCTGATGAGACAAGAAGAAGACGATGAGGTTGATGATGAAGAAGTTGTAAAAAGACAAGAAGAAGAAAACGAAGAGGATGAAGAAGAAGTCAGAAAGAGGCAAAATGAAGGAGACGAAGCTGAAGATGAGGAAGTTGATGAGAGGCAAGAAGATGGCGATGACGAGGAGGTTGCGAATGAAGAAGAAACACGTAAGAAGCGGTCTGTGCAGGAGGAAGAAGAACAAGAAGTGAGCGATGAGGAGGTCCAATCAAGACAAGAAGATGAAGAGGTCGTAGATGACGAAGACGGTGAGATCGAAGAAGAAGGTTTAAAGAGGCAAGAAGAGGAGGAGCTTGAAGAAGATGAAGCTCGTTCTAGACAAGAAGAAGACGAGGAAGATGAAGATGAAGAAGTAAAGAGACAAGACGAGAATGAAGAGGCTGAAGATCAGGAAGAAAGTCGTAGGAAGCGGTCAATCTTGCAAGAGGAGTACGACGATGACGAAGAATGGCAGAGAGCTCAAGAAGAAGCTAATAACCTCGAAAGCGACGAAGATGAAATTAAGAGGTACCAAGAAGAAGATTATGAGGACGGCTATTTCCAACGCTTCCGATCCTCTATGTCTTCTCTCTTTTGATTTACTGGCCAATTCAATAAGCACGAAAGTGTTTATTTGAAGTACCGTAGGAAGTACCGTAGTTTAATTTAATTTTATGTAAATAAGTTGTGTATTCTGTAAGCAAAGATCACTTTGTGCAATTTTGTAAACTTCCTGTAAGTAAATGTGTATAAGATACTAGCGTATTATTTTTTCTTCACGTTTCTTTTTACGCGTTCCTTCTATACTGAAAACTAGCTAATGCCCGCAAGTTTGTTTGCGTAGAATTAGAACAAAAACTACCGTCCTACCGTCCTTTCCCCGGAGTCAAATTATCCCTTCAGTGGCACCTGGTCTAGAGTATCAAATTGTCCATGTAAACAGAAGTCCAATTGTACTATCATAATGTCAATATTATCAAAATGACTGGATTATCAAAATGATCAATATGATCAAAATTACTGGATTATCAAAATGTCAATATTATCAAAATGACTAGATTATCGAAACTACATTTAAAAAATGATCTAAACAAATCATCAATATTTTAAATCTAGGTACCTATAAAATAACGAAGATTTCTTTAAATGACTCCACTACATTACTTATGCTAAAAAATGCCATCTGAATCGTAAACCTAAGTGCGAACTCCTATTTTGAAGGCCAGCAACGCACTTGTGACCCCATCTGGTGTTCCGGGTGTATATGGGCGACGATAACTGCTTACCATGAGGCGATTCGTCTGCTCGTTTGCCTCCTATGTCATAAAAACAACAAAGACAAAATTTCATGCTAACGTCGCAGATCGCGGGCCACGGCTAGATGAATGAATGAAAACTGTTTACTGTTTGTTTAAGGGCAAATTACACTTGACTGAATTTAGGATCCTAAGTGATTTAGAATCCTAATTTAGGAAAGTGTAATAGCGTTTAGCCAGTAAGGACCCTAAAAAGTATCCTAATTAGAAAAAAGAATGGTTTCTGACAAGCTAAATGACTTAGCGTCCTAGTTAGGATACTTAGGATAGGTGTAATCAGTAATCATAGACATAGAAAATATTTAGTGCAGTCAGTCGGCACGCACACCTGACAGCGGGCGGACGTGTCTCGATAATAATGGCGCACGAAAAAGAAGTTTTGTGTAGCATTTTGGATTTGTACAAAGAAATGACCTATCTCTGGGATAAAAATGACAAAAACTACATGAATAAAGTAGTACGGAATGATGGCTATAACGTGTTATTAAGTATGTACAAAAATCTGGATAAAGACGCCACCGTAAAAACTTTGAAGAAAAAAATAGATAATATGGTTGCACCAAATTTAGTAATTCGTCAAATGATTCCGTATCCATTCTTAAAATAACAATTTGTTTTGAAGTAATAAATATTCTTTGACCCAAGTCCTTCTTTTTTTCCATGGATGCTACGGCCAGGGCTACTCCAAGGCCAATCTTTTGATTTTTAGATAGTACTGGCGGCATTGCATCCGAGACGTTCGTCACTCACACGAGTGAAATGCTGACTGATTCAGTAACATCATTTAGAATAGTGTAATTAGGAGCGTCCTTTCTGCCTCCTCTCCTGCATTCTAATTAGGATGACTAAATTCAGTCAAGTGTAATCTGCCCTTAACCGTCAAAATATTAGCGTGATATAATAGATTAAAACCTACGTACACTCTACATTTTAAAAACATTTATTCTCGAAATATATACAGTAAGTGTAACTTACCTAACTACCTACCTCTACCTACCTTAAATCTAAAGTAGGTCCTTGAGGCATTGTACCTAGGATGCTGGCGGCATTTCCTCGTTGTATCGCAATGCTGATACGTTGTGCGAGGAAGCCACCAGCTCTACATTATGAATACCTTTGGCATTAAAACTCTTTAGATAATGTTATTACAGGCCACTTCAATCCTCATTTATCTACATCCTTCAATAGCAATGACAAATATGACAAATAGTATTAATTCTTTCGCAACATGGCTTCTATACGGATAATTAAAAACCAAAACACAGGGATTGCATTTTACGCGACGGCTACAGATATAACTTAAGTGTGACGAATAAAACATCAAGCCTATGGAGATGCGTCAATCGCGATATTTGTTCCGACACTTTTACTGTAGACAGTACAAAAACATTGCTAACCCTTTTCCCGGCCCCAAGGAACTATGCAGTTTTCCGCAGAAAACCAAATACATTTCAAATTGTTGTGTTTTGGCGATCCATTTAAAGCAGGGTCAAATTTCCCTAAAATGCGATTAAACTTAAACCTTAAACTAAGGTTCTAAGGTTCAACTTATATTGCCTCGCATGTGGACAATATTACGTACTACGCCTGGAAAAGGGTTAATGCGTGAAACCAGTCACGTTTGTGACGCACAAAGAGTAAAAAACGAGGTTGCTTTAGCTATGGCAGCGTGTAAAAGGGGAGTGTGTGAAAATTTAGGCCCCATTCAGCAAATATATGAAGACGCATTTGAAGAGTTGAAGCTCGAGGGGCGTGAATATATACTATATATTCCGGCGTTCGAATCGGTGAAAAACACTATACAGAATCACAAGATTTTTAAATGTCAATAAATCTTGTCAGTGGATCTTGTCATTTTGTTGACTATATTCTTTTCCTTGAAGAGTGGTGGTGGTGGTTATGTATGCTTAGCACAACTTACACTGTCGCCTGTCACTTCATACATTAAGTCGCGGCCGATGTATGGACTCGCGCGCGAGAACGTAACATATGCTAGCCCGCCAAGTTTATCTTACTCAAAACACCAGAGTTATCATTAGGGTGTATTAGGCTAATTTCGATAATTACGTTACTCCAACATCTTAAGTCTCATTTCTAAATTATGCATTTTAACATCTGAATACAGCCTACAACACAACTGTAGCTTAAATGTCCTCGTTTTTTGTACAAGATACCCCTTTATTTTTAGTTCAAATATATTTATTTCTCTAAGATTACAAATCACTTAAGCGAGAAACAAACACAAACACAATTTATAGCTTGTTGATAAGGTTCATTTTTAAACAATTATTTATGGCAAGAGCGCCTAATCGGCAACCGACAACCTTTCTAAATACAATCACAAACGAAGGAAGTTTAAATAAAAAGATACGTCAATTTTATCAATTTATTACACCATTATTATACAAAATAAATCTCAAATACAATAATAATATTATAAGTAACACAACCAAAGCAAAACATTAAACATTGGATTTGAGAGATACGTCTATGTCACGGTAGGCCCGCAGAAAATCGGCCGTAAATGCATCCACAATTACATAGCGACTAAATATGTAGATCCAAATTGTTCATTAAAGTATGACTCGATCATAACAGTTACTCTACTCATTGGCAGAAGACCGACTATATTGCAATACTGGCATAATTTTCAGTCGAGACTCAGTCACAATCACAAGTCGCTCGGATGGTTCATTTAAAAATACATTTACGTACGTAATAAAGCTAGATATAAAAAATAAACTTCTAAAATTGTACACAACATAGCAACAGCGTTAAAATTAAAGTACAAATCTTAATCGTTCGAAAGACAAAATTTAGTCAAATTCGTTTTCATCGCGCTTTTTGGCAACGGAAAGTCAGGCTACGTCAATGTACGTCGTCGGTAAGTCAGTTCACTACAAGCTAAGCCAGAAGCACGGAAATTAACGGGGAACGTTAGAACATTAGTAATATTAAAAAGGTTTACAATGGTCCACCTAACAGCACGGTATAAAAGAGTAGCTAATGAGTAGATTAGATATGTGATGTATTAAAATATAGTCTACGGCAGTGGAGGCGCGTACCGATTTATCAACAACAATTCGCAAGCGAATCAACGGTATACAAGTTAATATCACAATGCCAAGCCGGCCGCGACTGCACCGCCGCAGCTGCCTACCCTAAAGCGTATAATAGTAGTAGAAATACGTTGTATACCTAGCGATTTATAACCGATAACCATACTTGACCAGAACTCCGCCGCTAGTCAGACCGTCGTCCGAGCTCGAACTCTTTGGCAAAACGCACTGACACAACGCTAGCTTATCGAATATATCACTGCTTACAATTCATGCCACTTACTCCGGCGGTTAAACGTAACAATAATTAAGGAATCCAATTAAAAATACAGTTTAAATTACAAATTCATACTAAAAAAGTGAATATTGCGTTTATAATTCATAAAAATTAAACAAATTTCATAAAATAAATATGGAATAAAACAAATATTTACATAAAGGAGGCCAAGATATCGGCCGCTAAGCAATTCCGACATACAAATCCGTGTTTCAAGTCTACTCTACGGTCTACGGCGGTTACATCAAAATATCACGATACAGAATACATAGGTTTCATTCCGTTAGTATAAAAGTACGACACTCGGATTCACTACAGACTTAAAGCGTGCCTTTATTATTGTATCAAATCCGTCAACGATATTCGGTACGAGTAGAAAAGTACGAAATAACTGTGGTTGTACAAAATTACTAGTCTATCTGATAACCTATCTATATTTCGAAATATTTTTCTCAAAGATATCGTTTGACATAAAATTTTCAAAAAAAAAAGCGTCGTCGTCGTCTGCATTACATCAGATTTGAGACCCTTCTGAAGATTTAGTAAATGATACTTCTGACAAAAATTCTCCGAAAATATGATAGGTGAGTGTTATTTTATGTCCGGCGTTGCGTCCGGGATCCGGTCCGGGATCCGGGCCGGGTCCGGACGGCATCAGCCGGCGCGCGCGCCGCCGGGTCAAAACAGGCCGATGTCCTTCTTCAGGTTGGTCTGCTTCCACGCCGGGAGCACCGCGAACTCGTCTTTGGTCATGCCGAAAGCCTCCTGTAATGATAACACTTATGTTACTGTTTGAACTGTAGAACATGTAAGAACAAAGGAGTAATAAGACTCAATGGCGGGGTCTATTTCGAGGCAATTGAGTATCATGTTTTGTTTGGAAGAAACGCAAGGTAAATAAGCTCGCCATACTCGAACATTTGACGCCTCGCCACAGACTTAGAAGCCGCATTATGAAGCATTTACAAAGAGAATGTGGTCACCACACAAATACACAGTTTTATCTTTAAATTTCTACGATTTTTGAACATAACCGACTATCGTCTATCACTCTATACTGTTTTATAGTACAATATTCCAGCTTTAACCCCAAAAGACAATATTTGTAAACAATATTTTTTTTTATCCCAGCGCACGCAAGTTTTTCATAGAAATCGCGAAATGTCTGGTTGATGTTACTGGTGACAGAAGAGCTGGTGGCTTCCTCGCCCAACGTATCAGCATTGTGATACCACGAGGAAATGCCGCCAGCATCCTAAGTACAATGCCTCAAGGACCTATTTTAGATTTAAGGTAGGTAGAGTTAGGTACTAAGGTAAGTTACACTTACGGTATATATTTTGAAAATAAATGTTTTACTTTATTTTAATTGCGTGTCAATATTCTCTTTTACGCCGTAGAAAACCTAACTATAAAAACTGGAAAATAAGAATTTCTGCTTAGCTCATATGCTATTTTCGATATCACTAAATAAAAACTTAAGGACAAAGAGAAAGTATCTGTAGACTACATGTTATAACGACTGTACAGGTCTACCACGAAGCACTTCGTTGGTTCGTTCGTCTATTTGCCTCTCTATTGCTCTCGCATATTTGAGCGATAAAGAGGCAAATAGACGAACGAACGAACGAAGCGGTTAGTGGTAGGCCTTTTGTGTACACTGACCTTATAATTTTTATATTATAAGTAATGAGGGTTTTAGACGGGCCTTTCCGTGCAATTTATACCCAGCAAGTATTGCTGTCTTACTTTGACTCCCTGCGCATGAATGAGATGTACATATGATGCGAGATATAAATTTCAGAAGAATATGACCCGTCTAGAAGCCTCTTCAGAAAAAGAAGAAATGATAGACAATCATAGTTCCACACACAATAGGTATAAATTGCAGTCTTAGATTTCGGCATTTTTTAAGCATACAGGAGGAACTGATCAGCAGTTTTTCTCTGTATCAAGTCTACCCGTCTGGATTTTGTAAAAAGCTCAACACTCATTTTTTAAAAGCCGCAGTCAATTTGAATGCCCAGCAATCTTACCAACTTTTAACTACGTAAGGTTTGTTCCTACTTGCGACGTTGACGTAGTTTCTTGTAACCTGCCTGTAAAATTGTTGTACGGGTATGTATATGGATAGGGTTATAGTTTAGCAAACTAAGTCTGTAGAGTAGATTAAAAAAAATCTCTATCCTTATTTTCGGAGTGGCAATACAAACGTAAGAAAATACAGTATGATTATCTCTATGCACGATTGAGAACACATTCTTTTTAGACTACTTATATCTGAATAAGTTATCTCCAAAAGTATTGTCAAACTTAGTCAAGACATGTTCGAATGTGCTTTTCTTTTATGTACATAAAATTGGCATTTCAATTACGAAGTCAAAATACCCGATCTTATCGATCAAGGTTGTTTATTAAGACATATTTTGTACAAAAGTTCGTTCCGATATTATTAGCTACGTGTTAACAATGTGTATCATGTCCCGATAAACAATCAAACACGATATCAACTTTACTAAGTTTTTTTTACTTTAGCCGTCCCTCTAGGACATTTTCGTACTAAAGATACCACATCTTCATCTAATACAATATTGGTTACTGTAAGAGTTACAGAGAATATGAATTACATTATTTATAGTCATAATTCATTCGTTTATTGCAAGAACATAGCATTAGAATAGATGGTTTCATTATCCACGGGTTGCTTGAAATTATGTGTGGTTGCCAAAAATGGAACTGTTTTAAAAACCGTTGGCCGTAAGACTCCACCCCACCACCATACCACAGCTTAAGGATGTACTCCATACAGTGGGTTAACTCCGCCAATTTCTGGGTCATCGGTGGGGGGCACGCGGGGAAGGAGGCGGAGAGGAGATGCCGCCGAATTTTCATACAAATTCGGTGGTCTATTTTAAGGGGTGTAAAATGGAAATAAGTTTGCCAATCAGACTGTAATATCTTTCGCATAGTTTTTGATAACCCTGAGGCTCAGCACGAGCACCGAGCCGAGCCGCTGGCCGTGTATGAAGTTACCTCACTGTATGGTCTGTATGGAATACATCCCTGCGCTGTGACCATACGTACCATGAAGTCCGGCGTCGACAGATGGCGCTCTAGATGGTGCGGGTCCACGTGGTCGGGCAGCGGGCGGCGCTGCAGCGCGGCCAGCGGCAGCTCCGCGTCGCGCGACGCCAGGCGCGAGAGCTCGCCCGCGCCGCGCAGCGCTTCGCCCGCCTTGTAGCCGTGCTGTAAGGCGTGCACATCACTACTCCACCCCGCCACCACACGTACCATGAAGTCCGGCGTCGACAGATGGCGCTCTAGATGGTGCGGGTCCACGTGGTCGGGCAGCGGGCGGCGCTGCAGCGCGGCCAGCGGCAGCTCCGCGTCGCGCGACGCCAGGCGCGAGAGCTCGCCCGCGCCGCGCAGCGCTTCGCCCGCCTTGTAGCCGTGCTGTAAGGCGTGCACATCACTACTCCACCCCGCCACCACACGTACCATGAAGTCCGGCGTCGACAGATGGCGCTCTAGATGGTGCGGGTCCACGTGGTCGGGCAGCGGGCGGCGCTGCAGCGCGGCCAGCGGCAGCTCCGCGTCGCGCGACGCCAGGCGCGAGAGCTCGCCCGCGCCGCGCAGCGCTTCGCCCGCCTTGTAGCCGTGCTGTAAGGCGTGCACATCACTACTCCACCCCGCCACCACACGTACCATGAAGTCCGGCGTCGACAGATGGCGCTCTAGATGGTGCGGGTCCACGTGGTCGGGCAGCGGGCGGCGCTGCAGCGCGGCCAGCGGCAGCTCCGCGTCGCGCGACGCCAGGCGCGAGAGCTCGCCCGCGCCGCGCAGCGCTTCGCCCGCCCTGTAGCCGTGCTGTAAGGCGTGCACATCACTACTCCGCCACCACACGTACCATGAAGTCCGGCGTCGACAGATGGCGCTCTAGATGGTGCGGGTCCACGTGGTCGGGCAGCGGGCGGCGCTGCAGCGCGGCCAGCGGCAGCTCCGCGTCGCGCGACGCCAGGCGCGAGAGCTCGCCCGCGCCGCGCAGCGCTTCGCCCGCCTTGTAGCCGTGCTGTAAGGCGTGCACATCACTACTCCGCCACCACACGTACCATGAAGTCCGGCGTCGACAGATGGCGCTCTAGATGGTGCGGGTCCACGTGGTCGGGCAGCGGGCGGCGCTGCAGCGCGGCCAGCGGCAGCTCCGCGTCGCGCGACGCCAGGCGCGAGAGCTCGCCCGCGCCGCGCAGCGCTTCGCCCGCCCTGTAGCCGTGCTGTAAGGCGTGCACATCACTACTCCGCCACCACACGTACCATGAAGTCCGGCGTCGACAGATGGCGCTCTAGATGGTGCGGGTCCACGTGGTCGGGCAGCGGGCGGCGCTGCAGCGCGGCCAGCGGCAGCTCCGCGTCGCGCGACGCCAGGCGCGAGAGCTCGCCCGCGCCGCGCAGCGCTTCGCCCGCCTTGTAGCCGTGCTGTAAGGCGTGCACATCACTACTCCGCCACCACACGTACCATGAAGTCCGGCGTCGACAGATGGCGCTCTAGATGGTGCGGGTCCACGTGGTCGGGCAGCGGGCGGCGCTGCAGCGCGGCCAGCGGCAGCTCCGCGTCGCGCGACGCCAGGCGCGAGAGCTCGCCCGCGCCGCGCAGCGCTTCGCCCGCCTTGTAGCCGTGCTGTAAGGCGTGCACATCACTACTCCACCCCGCCACCACACGTACCATGAAGTCCGGCGTCGACAGATGGCGCTCTAGATGGTGCGGGTCCACGTGGTCGGGCAGCGGGCGGCGCTGCAGCGCGGCCAGCGGCAGCTCCGCGTCGCGCGACGCCAGGCGCGAGAGCTCGCCCGCGCCGCGCAGCGCTTCGCCCGCCTTGTAGCCGTGCTGTAAGGCGTGCACATCACTACTCCACCCCGCCACCACACGTACCATGAAGTCCGGCGTCGACAGATGGCGCTCTAGATGGTGCGGGTCCACGTGGTCGGGCAGCGGGCGGCGCTGCAGCGCGGCCAGCGGCAGCTCCGCGTCGCGCGACGCCAGGCGCGAGAGCTCGCCCGCGCCGCGCAGCGCTTCGCCCGCCTTGTAGCCGTGCTGTAAGGCGTGCGTAGGGTACAGTGCAACAAGCGTGGTTTGTACAATTTGTTACTACGTTTTTTTTTCTTGCCCGTAAACCAGAGTATTTACAGTTATAAATTGAAATAGATGTCATATACTAAAGAAAAAGTGACCAAGGTCCCCGGTGAGCAGGGCTGGGATCGAACCAGCGACCTCCTGCTATCGCGGCAGACGCCCTAGAGAGTATTTACAGGTTAATTTTGTAGTAAGCAGAGAAGTCTGGGAACGAAATTTAACTTTATGATTAAAAGAAAAATTAAAAAAATTACGTCTACGTAAAGATACGTCTCTGCTTGATACACAATTAATGTAGTATGGGGTAGCCAATTGTTATCGATGATTTCTAAAATGTCTTAGAACATCGATGCCGTAAAAAGTGTTTAACACTTTCGGTAGATATCGCTACGCGTCTTCCTTCGTCTATCAAATAAAATAAATAGTAGAAACATTCGCTCGCTTCGAGTAAGCGTCGATAGTTCAATTGATATAGCGATCTGACCGGTGGTTAGAGAGGTCGCAAGTTCGAATCTTGCTCGACGCGAGAATTTTTCAATTTTTCTTTCAATTATAAAATTATTTACAGGTTTATATTATTATTTGAACCAACCCCAGTAGGCTAAGCACATGTGAGCCGCGACTCACTTGTACTCTGCTTACAGCTTTTTATACATAGGCCCACTTGCACCACCCCGGGTTAGCCACTAACCCGGAGTCAAGCTGTCAAATTTTCATACAAAGGAAAGCTTAACTCCTGGTTATGTGGCTTATCCGGGATAGTGTAAGTGGCCCTTACAGTAGTATAGTTTATTTTATAGTACAGTTTAAGAAAACAATGTGCTTCTAATTTGATAGTTACCACACGCGGCGCTGTGTGTCTTATAATTCAGTTTTTTAAAAGATCTTATAATAACGGACAGGGATTTCCATGTTTCCTAATTGAATTTACGGTCGGTCATAAGATGGTTTACAGTGCTGTCTATCTGTTAAGACGCACGACTCAATTTTAAATACTCATCTGAATTTTATTATTTATCATTGTACTGGCATATTCATTTCATAAGGATATTGACAATATTTGTTCACTACTTGACGTAATAGTAGATTCTAACCCAAAAGGTGAAAGGGACCTATTTCAGTCGAGGTATTTAGTGCTCGAGCATAGTCAGAGCGCTGATAGTCCGAGGCTGAAATTGTGTCTTTCACCTGAGTTAAACACTCTATTTTTCAGATCGAACATGAGGAATGAAAAATATAGTTGTATTTATAATATATATCTAAATATGACCTTGTAGAAACTTGACGAACTTTTTTTTTAATTCAATTTGATGTCGTCATTTATGGCTTCGGAAAATAAATATCAGAATGGAAATCGTACAATGATTTTTATAGCAAGTCACCAGACTATATAAAATATATGTAATTAATCTTCTTTAACCCTTTTACCGCCCGAATAAAACCAACCACCACTATACAAAAGCCACCGTACACCATATAGCAAACTCACCGCAATATTGGCCTCGGCGGCCTCGTCGTGGTCGGCCCAGGTGTCGAAGAGGTCGGTGAAGGCCTGCGGCTCGAGGCCGGCGGCGACCACTTGCACGTCGGGCCTGCTGCGCCGCGCCGCCCCCCAGTACGCCGCGGCCGTGCCCAGCGCCGCCGCGCGGAGCGCTTGCCAGCGTGCTGCGAACGCGCCCACGCCTGCCCAACAATATATGAGTATATTTCTGTCTATTTCTTAGCCAGTAGTTGCTTCATATTTATTGGTGGACTATTGCCTAGTAAAACAAGGATGACAGCTGGTAGCCACAGTTGCCAGAAGCAATGGAGTGGTTATTTAGATAGAAAATATTTTCACGTTACCCTTGAAGTGAGCATTTGCTCGATGTGAGCACGCGTGCAACGCTTGCTTTTGTTTTTTAGATGCCTATATGCATTGTATTCGGTTTGTAACATGCTCACATCGAGCAAATGTTACACGTCAATAGCCAGCTTTAAACAAACTGTAAATTTCGAAGATCACTTACCTCGCAAACATTGCTAGCCAAATAAAATCTTGTAATTTACCGCTGGGCCACCAACGCTCTTCAATTATTAATAATAAATAAAAATACTTTTGTTCAATACCGGTAATTCAAAGTAGTACCTATTTTTTTTCTGTGGTCCCAGCCATATGGCAATGTTGCCCTCGAAACTGAGTTTGAATTTTATACACGAATCCTCTGTTATATATAAAGATAGAGGTAACTAACCGGTATTCCGCTCCGCGGGTTCCAGTTCTCCGTCTTCGCCGCGAGGCCACCAGCCCTGCCAGAGCCACACCGACACACCGTCGTCCAACAGGAACAGAGCTGGAATTTTACATAAGTAACATAAGTCGTGTCCAGTATTAGCTCGACTTCACCATACACGGCCAGCGGCTCGGTGGTCGTGCTGAGGCTCAGGGTTGTCAAAAACTATGCGAAAGATATTACAGTGTAATTGGCAAACTAATTTCCATTTTACACCCCTTACAATAGACCGCCGAATTTTTATAGAAATTCGGCGGCATCTCTTCCCCGCCTCCTTCCCCGCGCGCCCCCCTTCGATGACCCAGAAATCGGCGGAGTTAACCCACTGTATAGAATACATCCTTACGCTGTGGTACTGTAGTGTCAGCGACAAAAGTTAGTGTAATTTTGGTCCAAAACAGTAGCTTTCGTACGCCTCGTAAGCGGCCTGTAAAGTAACTAAGAACTGTCTCAATCTCGTGTCGGCCTAAGCGAAGCTGAAGTCGTCAAACATGTGATCTAAGCCTTTCTTATTTACTGCCCAAGGTATGTACACTATTTTTCTGCTCGATGCAGTCGGCAAGCGGCGAATTTGTTTAGCGTAGCTGCCTGCAATAGGCAGTTTGCCGGCCGGAAGGCAGAAACAAATATTCCATCTTATTTATCTATTTGAGTAGAAAGTCAAAGTATTGTTGTAACTTAATTAGCTTTCAAAATTGAAAAACAGATATTATATTAAGGGTCACTTGCACCACCCAGAGTTAGCCACATAACCCGGAGTTGAGCGCTTTTTTGTATGGAATTTGACAGTTTATCTCCGGGTTAGTTACATAACCTGAAGGAGATAAATAAAAGCTTGTAAAATGCTCAGCAATAAAAATGTATCCAGAAATCGTTTAGAATTATTACCTGGTTGTGAAGCCGAGTAGAGTTCCTTTTGCTCGAACGGGAAAGGTGTGACGAGGCGCTCATGCCGCAGCGGCGACAGCACCTCGTGCGCCTCAAACTGCCCTCCCAAGTCCGTGAAATGGAACAACCGAGCCGTCACATCCCCACCATCCTTCCCCCCACTCAACACCGAGTTGTAGTACTGCTTATTAGCCACACCTAACGCTTCCAGCACTTCTTTAGGCTCTTCGCTCTCTTTAACTTCCGTTGTAACTACAGTGGACACGTTAGCACCGAAGAGGTAACTAGATTTTCTGGCTATAAGCTTGTTAGCTAACTCTATAGCGATACTCTTGGTGTGTTTTAAGCTTCTAGATCCGTGCCAGATATAAAGACCCCCCTTTTCTGTATCAACGAGTAGAAGAGATCCTCGGCTGCGGAGTTGTCGCACTGAGCATGGTACTTGGAGTAGGTACGCCTCGTTGGAGAGGTTCCCTCGTGTCACGAAGAGTTTAAATCTGTTCTTGTCTGTGTTCTTCTTCCCTTGGTGGACTACTAGGTTCCCTTGGAAGAGGTTTAGGAACGCGGGCGGTTCATTGCCTTGCGCTACCCTCACTTGGGGTCCCTTTTCTTTGTCCAGTTCCACTGTTAAAAGCGCGGCGGCTCCTTTTTCGTTGGAAGACGCATCTTTGCCCTGCCAGCAGAAATAGGCGCAGCGATCTCGCCCAGTGACAGCATGCTTCGATGGTTTCCCATTCAGCTCTCTACCAGATACGGTGATCTGGTACTCCCATCTGATGATATAACTGTCTCCAGAGAAAAACTCGCCGATTTCCGCCTGGTTTTCAACCTTTTGGTAGTCGTTATCCTGGATTAGCCATTTAGAGACGGACTTCGTTTTGATTTCGTAATGTCTCATGTTTTCTTTATCGTAGTATTGCGTGCCGCGGCCGACGTGGGATCCTTCTAAAATGAGATCTGGATCCTGGTACTCGTTCGACCACATCTCTTCGGCATCACAGGGGGTTATCTCTGTGCTATTGGATTTGTTCTCTTGCGGTTTGACTTGGATGACTCTGGTGTAATCGGGCCAGTCGAGGAATTTCTCTTTGAAGAGTATTGTTTCCATGTGTTGAGTCACTTTGGACATGATGGCCCATTCTGGTCTGATCTTTGAGGTTTTTTCTGGGGAACTCCTGTCTTCCCTAGCACCTTGATATGTAGCAGCGTTCAAAGGATTGATATGGCATTCTTCATAATTATAACCCTCATCGAATAACTCTTGGGCTAGTTGTGCGGCGCGTCTCCTGGTTTCTAACGGCACATTTTTCCCGTACCAGATATACATTTCTGATCCAAAATCGAAGACAATTGTCTTTGCTTGGTTCAGCATAGCTATTTTAGGCATCTGGCCCCAATATTCTTTAATGGGTACTAGTTCGTCATCCATAACTTCGTAGCACATGTTGGTTTGTACGATGCAGGACTCAAAAATCTCGTCTTCATCGGGATGGCCTGTCTCGACAGGTTTGTAGTCCTCGATGCCCTCGGTAACGCCAAGGAGCGACCAGAATTGGTTCCAGTGTTTGTTGGAGTAGTTCTTGGTCTGCTCGTCGATCTTGATGATGGCGGGTGAGTTCTTGCAGCCAAGGTCTTTGGTGTTCTGGATGTGCTGGGCGACGTCAGTGCTGCGATTCCTAGAAAAGTATTGAACATGAGAATGTCATACGAATAATCAAAGGAGTTAGGGAATATTCTGGGTGTATATTCCAAGGGTTGAAATCGAGACTGTGATGAAAGAGCGAAACTAGTCCAATGCTGCCAAAGTGAACTATTATGATTTGTTCAACATGGCTTACCTCTCAATGACATTGGCATAGTGACCAATGTAGAGGAACAGCTGGTCGGGCGTGATGAGAACGAAGCAGTCCCCGCGGTTGACGCTTGTGTGGACGGGCTCCACCAATCTTGTCTGCAACAAATTAATAAAATAAGAACAAGAGGGAATCAACTATTTTCCTCTCGGTTTGAAGGTCAGATGACATCTCGGGATTAGTTGCTTAAGCGAACACCAGGGTCCCTAAGCCGTGGCATAAGCCGGGAAAAACGTTAGGAAGAAAAAGGGTACAAATATTCGTGATAAACACACAAATCAATGCTCGAACCCGGGACCTCCTGCTTTGTAGGCAGGGTCACAAACGACTAGGCTAGAAGGCCATAAAAACATTAAACACTCCACACTGGACGCCTCGTCGCACGCTCTCCACTCAGGCCTTACACTACTCGTATAAAAACGGATGACGGATATTTTTTTCGCATAACCAATTTGAACGCTTCAAACGGCGGTTAATAATTATAAGGGAACCGTACCTGCACTCGCCGCCGGCCTTTGACATGCAGCAGCATTACAGACTTGGTCCCCTGGCTGGGTATCACAGTGGAGGAAGCACTACGGAGCGCTACGTTAGAGAAGTCCTCTTTGGTGGCTAGGGCCGCTAACGCTTCTGCCGCTAGCCCGCAGTTCGCCGTAGCTGTAAAAAACGATAAATTAGTAATCAGAAATAATAATCAAGAAAACAGCAGAATTGTAAACTAGGTGAGGTGGACGGTATTCGGAAGGTTGCGGATTACTACTAGATGGGAATAGCTCAGAACGCCCTTAGTCTCCGACCGACGTTGCCGCTTGAGTGTGCGGCGTTTACTTTAAACACAAGTAAATGTATGTAAGCGTTCCAAGTGCACGCTGCGTTCGTCGCTCGTCACTCAAGCCTTAGGGTGGCGATTGACGTGTAACATTTACTCGATATGGACACGTTACAAACCGACACGTTACAATGTTCCATTTGAGAAACAAAAACCCATCTCAAAAACAAACGCCAATCAAAGCGAGCATCGCACGCGTGCTCACATCGAGCAAAAGCTCATGTCAGTCGCCACCTTTAAATTAATAAGTACCTACACTGTCCTTGCTGTAAAATTCAAATATTTTTTACAACACTCACCTTTCTCCTTAATGAGTTGGTCCCTAATGTTAGTGGAGGGGGGCGGGGAGTACTCCTCCCGCAGGTCGGTGCGGGCCGCGAGCGCCTTCAGCGGATTCCTGGAGGCGACGTGGCGTCGTTCCCTTTTCGCGCGACGAGCCCAATCGTTGGCCAACCTGTGGAATAATAGTCATGTTTAATAAGTTTTAGTCAAAAAAATCATGATAGCTTTTATCGCTGAATGCACTTTTCTTTCAACGGTCAAGGCTCATCAAGACAATAATAAAAGGCCCAAACACAATGGTTGCATTGTTTTATCTCAGTATTCCTATGGCCACTGTCTACCTCCGTGCCTTCATAATATTGCATTCGTGCAAAATTTCAGCTCAATCGGAAATCGAGAACTGGGTCTCAATTTAACTTGCAAGATTTGAATTCACGTACTATTTATACTGCGGGTAAAGCTAATACCTACTATGTACTCGTACATATTGGCTGAACGGCAAACCAATATTTATGTCGCAATAAATATAGAAATCTTCAAATAACGCCTGAGTCTCTAAAAAAAAATCTATTTGTATTTATTTTAGAGCTGTAACCCTGTCAAGCCCGCCATCATTTTACTATTGATACATATTTATGTATATTTAAAAAACAGCTCTTCGAGAATCAGTTCACCAAAAAGGCGGTGATTAAAAATTAAAAATGTATCATTGTATAAAAGAGTAATTCGTAATTATTTAAACACTTCCGTCACAACATTAATATGTTGTCGGAAACAATGACTCATCAAATAATACGAGTAGACACACAAAACACAACGAAAACGTCAAAAATGTGGGTCAGAATGACATTTGCAAACAATTTTGAATTAATGACGTTTTCATACAAACTAAATAGTATTTTCAATGTAACGTACATTGAAAATACTATCAGCCTAATTGACGTCTCTTGTCATAGTACAAAAATTAACTTCGCAGTACATTGTGTCCACTAACAGGCCACACCTGGAATTTATAAAGAAGGTATTATGCCTTAATAATTCTAAAGTAACATTGCTTGGGTTGTCGTGGAGTCAAGAAAAGAAAAGCAAAAATACAAAAAGATGAAACCACTGGTAGGCCCCGACGAGATTCGAACTCGTGATCTCCTGTTTACTAGACAGGCGCTTTAACCAACTAAGCCACGGCGCCACACGCTCACCGTGCGAAATTGTACACTACAATCTCCACGTTGTTTTTGCAGATAGGAACAATTCTGTCATTCTATTTCGCGATAAGCTTTTTTGATGTTTCGGGAATGATCATCTAGTTAAAGTTTTTCAATGACCACTTACACATTAACCTCGCAGATTATGGCCAGACATGACATAACATAAAGACGCTGCAAGAGTGTTTGTTGCGCGCGACGAGGTTGATAAATAGAGTAGACCTAGTACTTCGACCGGGCGGAAAAGTGTCAACTTTGAAATGAGCGACTTCGCACAATCCAGAACTAGTCCTCATCTGAACGCCGTGACAGTTGGGCGCTATGCCGGTGTCGTTAGTAATAAAAAACATGTCAAAATACCGCGAAACAGCAGATGATGATGCGAGATGGCACTATTTTCTCGATAGCGCCATCGTGCCGCTTCAAAGGATACAAAAAAAAAGCTCTTGTGTACAATCTGAACATGAAGGAAGCAATCACGCAGAAGTCAAACTTCAAATACATGTAATCATATAGTAATTTTACCACATTCTGTAGCCAAACGTGCGTATTACAATAAAATGTTGTATGGGCAAGTAAAAAAACCTTTGAAAAAAATACAAAAAGAAGTTCCAACTTGAAGGCCCCGACGAGATTCGAACTCGTGATCTCCTGTTTACTAGACAGGCGCTTTAACCAACTAAGCCACGGCGCCACACACTCCCCGCACGAATTTATTGCACAAATCGATTTATTATCTTCATGTTTTACAACAATAAAATAATACAACGAGATAAGACCGAAAAGATAAATAACATTGTAAGATATCAAATCATCGCAGATAAGGTACGACGAGCATATTTGTCTGTAGAAAACGTTTATTGTCTCACATTTGCTCTTCGAGTTACAATATCGCTAAAAGCGTGGAAAAAAGAACCCATCATTTACACACACAAACGAAAAACAATCACCGCTTTTGAACCCCCAAGTAAACACGCTTCATAAATCGAGATCATAAAGTTATCTGCCTCTCACAAGGCACCTTCGCACCGGGGTTGTTGCTTTAAATACAATAAATATATTTCATTACCTATACAACGTAGAAACGCTGCTAGCGAGATGGGATTTTTTGCGCCGGATGCAGTTCGGGGCGGTCCTTTTTAAATGAATCGTTTTAGAGCAACTAGCGTAAGGGGAAAAAGAAATTGACGAAGTCTGTTGCGGATTGCTTTACTGTTTGTGTTATGACGACGCTTGTTGACGAAGCCTACGTTGAGGATTTGATTTAGTCAGCCTTTGTATGTGCCAATTTAATTGTTAAATTGACAATAAATAATCAAGATTAAATCTAACGCCTAACTTTAACACAATAAGATCTATATTATACTCATATACATACCTACTCAATTATTTATTCATGATACAATCAAGAACAAATAAAATACAGATATCACTAACAGCACAAGTGTCACGAAAAAGGTCTCATCTCAGCGTATTGGCGTTGGCCAGCGCTGATATTCCGATGAGACCAATTTCGGTGGCCAATCTCGGCAGGCAACAAAACAATACAGAATAAAACACAGACAAAAAGGAGGATATATTAGACTCACATTTGCCGCGAGCTACTGTCGATAGCGTCCAAATCGACGTCCACTTCATTGTCTGCGGTGCGTTCTTTCTCCATAACGGGGGTGAAGAATGCTTGGAACGTCTCATCGTCGGCGCGCGGTACTCTCACTGGGCACCCGGACTTCTCGGCGCCGGGCGATTCCTCTTCTGGTTAGATTTAAAAAAAAACTAGTAAAAAAAATGGACGTTTCGCAGGACGAGTAATAAAAGTAATATAAATAAAGAGAGAAGGAAATAAAATAATAGCTTGGACACTGAAAGCAGAAAAATATTACATCTTAACTTTATACTAATCGTTCTTAGATTTTTTTGTCATTTTTAACTGTGTCGTTTTATTTACAAATTCCGGTGTTAATCTTGGTAGCTTAATTCATTGTTCCTCCTTCTACCTTTTAGAGACAATATTCAGGTTAGTAAAAAAGATCATTAGTTTATTATTCTCGTCCAGCCAGCTGTTGATGCTCTCACTGACGCTGAAGCAGCGCTTGAAGGACTCCCTGTCAGGTATCCGGACTTTCCTTTGGTTTGTTTAATAACACACACATCATACTTACTCTCGTAGTCGGCTGCTGATAATATCGCTCACTATTACTGCGCTTGAAGGACTCCCTGTCAGGTATCCTGACTTTCCTTTGGTTTGTTTAATAACACACATCATACTTACTTTCGTAGTCGGCTGCTGATACTATCGCTCACCATTACTGCGCTTGAAGGACTCCCTATCAGGTTTCCTGACTTCTACTTACCTAAGCTTATCTAAGCTTAAGACACCGTAAAAACAATTGCAGTATTTCATTCATTGGCTTACACACTGAAGTATTATTATAGTATTAATTCTCATCTAGAGCTGACGCTGTGACTGAATTTGAAGGACTCTCATGTAATATTCCATCGGCATGTAATATTGTTATTATACTCACTCTCATCTAGTCGGCTGCTAATACTCTCGCTAACGCTATGGCTGCGTTTGAAGGACTCGCGGTCAGGTTTCCTGACTTCCTCCTTCGGCTGCTTGTCGGGACACACGACGGCGCACGACGCCGAACGAAGCGGGCCCGACGCGAACCCGTTGGTCGGGGAGCCTTGCTTGCGAGATCTGAAATGGAGACATCAATTGTAATAATCATTTTTTACATGGCAGGAAGCATCTATATGCGTTCATTCAAGCTATTATTAATCATTCTCTAAAATAGATGATGACGATACGAAAATTTACTGTTGTTGTTGACACTGTTGATGAATTAGCAAAAATAAATCGGATGGGCAATAAAAATGTCTAATGACGCAGAAACGAAACTACTAAATACTACAAATTCGTTCATTTTGTGGCCAACGTTATTCATGTTTGGACAAAGGACGCGACTGATTAGAGTCACGTACAATTTTGAATTGACTATACAATGAAATGAGTGTGCAGCTATCGCAAACACTGTGTGCAATAGAATTCCCTTTTATTTATCGATATGCGAAGCCAACTAATTTAAATATTGATGGAATGATACTCATGACCTCACCGTGCATTATTTCAACGATATTTTTCATCAAATCTGTAAATTTTATATGACAACCGATATTTTTACATCTTTACATTTCCTGCTTATAACCTACGTAAATTAATAAAACTGCTTGCGACAGATGGAATGCGTATTTTCGGAGCATAACAAGTGCTGCGATCATTTCCGGTCAAACCGATTTGTATTGAATTAAACAGTTTTGTTTTACCATTACGCCTGAAGAGGTTTTGTGAATTGTGAGTGAAAATGGTGCAAGTTTACCTTATTTGTTAGTAACAGGTCAAGTGAGTATAATTAAGTGGTAACAGGAGGAGGCGTAATGTCTGGTAGCGTGAATACACTAAGTACAGTAACTTAACAAGTGTCTCTACCATAACTTGCTATAGACTTTGAAGGATAGATTTCAATACGTTATCTACAGTTGCATCCCGCTTCCACCCCTTAGTGCGAGCAAGATGCCACTGACACTGCGTTGACGTAGACGCTAGCGACTATAGATATCTACAGTAGATTTCAAACTCTCGGTAAGCGCCAGTCCACGTAAAAGTAACGTGAGTCACGAGTTCATTGCGTGTTTATTTGATTTACAGATGCAAATGTATTATTAGAAGGAAAGTAACACTTATTTATAGATAAATTATCACATGTGTTTGCATCATATACAAAGGGAACATGCAATAAAATGGTGACTCGCGTTACTCTTGCCGCGGCGCGGCGCGTTGAACTGATGGCGGTCTTAGCGGCCGAGTTACAAGTTGCGTAAGCGGGGGCGAAGCAGCGTGTCACGCTATTATTGTAACAGCGAGTTACCTGAACTTGTTGGCGATAGGGATGCCCGGTGACGACGGTGTCACCGGCGTCATCGGCGCCTGGGTGGTGACGGGTGGCGGCGTGAGCGGCGGCGTGGCCACCTTGTCGCGTTCCAAGCGACCAGCGACCGTGAACAGGGACGCATCGCTCTGCGGTACCCGTTTGCGCCATCCCTGAAAATCACAGGTGATTAAATTAAATTAAAAATAGAACGTTCGACAATTTGTATCTTCCTCTCTATCACATTTGCGTACTGAAGTGATAAAATGGTTCTCCCGTCAACGCCAATTTTCGATGTTTGTGCAGACATCGCGCTAACGTGGTGGACTGTTTTGACGAAGATTTAAATTGACTAAATAACGGGAACAATAAGACTGCAGATAGGTAAGCTATACGTACTAGAGCGTCGAGCTCCAAATACATATCATCTTTAAACTTATGTTAATGCCAAAAGAGGTGACAGACGGGTGTCATCTATTGGGCACTAGCGTGTCGAGGACTCGGACGATTACCCTAACAATAGCCCTAGCTAGCACAAGACTATCGCGACAGTATCTCGCGTTTGAGATAGATACCTGTCATTGTCTGATCCGAACAGTTAAAAGGTGACAGGTCCATCGCGAGCGCTGCAGCGAGGCTACAGTTTCTAAAATATAAAAGGTAATGTTTTGGGAACTTTCTGTAACTTCAATGTTTGTATAGTAACAACATTAATTATCCCCGGAAAGCCGAAAGGGTGTTGTCGCCTTTGCGTCTGCAATACCTCGATTACATGATAGAAGAAGAGTGATTCATCACTAAAGGACAAAGTTTGCCCACTTGCCAATAAAATTGCAATATGAACACTTTTATTTGCCCACTAAACGTCGAGTGATTCATGACAATAGGTACATAAATGTAGTTAGGTACTAAGACTATCATCAACCGCATGTTCATGGTTCAATGCCTTAAAGTCTGACCCAGACATACCAATACCTACATTCTACATGACGCATCATATAAGTAACTTTCTCATGTTTTGCTTGTCGACAAATACTTTTATTATCTTTCGCTATTTCCAACAGACATGACGCTGTAGCTAGTGCTGAAACAGTAGGTCATACTGCTAAACCTGATAGGTCATAGGTTCCAAACTTGGCTCGTACCAATGTTATTTTTTTGCAATTTGGGTCAAATATTGCAAGCTGAATTGGACTGATTTCCTGTTATTCGAATAAGCTTTAGCTTCACATGCTTATGTAGGTTGGATGACAAGTCTAATTATGATCCCCAAAACAATTCTTCAAGTTTCCTTTGTTTTATTTTTCTAATCGTATACGTGTCTTACTTGGTGGTCGCGGTTCTGAGTTTCCTCCGACTGATTGAATTACGTTTTCAAGAAATGTCTAAGCACATTTTTTTACGTAACAACTATGATATATGAATGAATAATGAATGATTTTTTTAAAAGTAGTCACACTATTATACATAAATTACAAATTGAAAGAGATGTTATATACTACAGAAAAAGTGACCAAGGCCCCCGGTGAGCAGGACTGGAACCGAACCAGCGACCTCCTGCTTTCGCGGCAGACGCCCTTACAACTGGGCTACCCGATCACGGCAACCAGAATCCGAAAGTTCTGTAGTATATGACATCTCTTTCAATTTGTAATGTCATATGAGCATTCGACTCGGCAGGTAACAAACGGTTAATAACTTGTTATGAAAACAAGTGACTGCCGGAGCGTCTCAACAAATTCGCGTACTAATTGAATGACACTTGTGAATCACCGGTAGCACTTACTCACGCAACATTACGTTTCCATGCCACTTCCGAGTAGCGAGTGTTGCAAGACGTCTTGTTAAGACACGAGTAAGTCTAATGGCGGCTCTACACTAAGCATTCGAGAAGCCGACAATGCAATGTACAGGATGCTCTCGTCTCGTCTCCTGAAACCATGTACACACTTTCAAAATTGCAAGGGCAATTTCGGAATGAATTCATTTATGAACTCTCTCTCTTAAATCGGTCCCTCATTACTGAGGATCGTGATCACGTGGTGATTTTGACTTGATGATCTGTCTCCATCGGTCCCAGTCCATCGCAGCCCTCAGCGCCTGGTGAAATTTGCTTGAAGAGCTTGCTTCTTTGCTTTAATCATGAACACCCCACGCGTGAAATCCAGCCTTTTGAGTCTCCCAAACTACATGCGAAGGTTAAATAGTCTCTCGTCCGAGCCGCTCAACCGAGGCTCTCGAATGAGAGTGCAGAATTGCCTTCGCCCGAGGCGCTATTAGGTCTGAGTGGCGAGTGTCTAGCGGAGCGTGTGGCGGAGCGGGCAGCGTGGCGTACAGCGTACGGCACACCCACCGCTTACAAGCTGCCAGGCGCCCTGATTAGTATTAAAGATAGTATGGCACACTTAGTCTATAAGGACGCTTACGTACATTTACGCCCAGTTCGAGCGGCCATACACTAACTTCTCTACAAATTCGCTTACTTATTGAATGATACATGTGATTCACCGGTACCACTTACTCACGCACCACTGCGTCTGTCTGCGTATCCATGCCACTTCCGAGTGGCGACTGTTGAAAGACACTTAAGACAGTAAGGTGGTAGGACACACGAGATTTTTTCCGTAACTGAATTGTCTACGGGTTCTTGATTTAAATGTTTTATGACGGAAAGTCACTTCCGATTCATTATAAGAAATACCTATACATAGTTATCTGTAGGGCTCAGCTTGTGAGTTGCGACCAACATAATGCAAAATATCATGAACTAAAATGTACCTATACCTCAGATGAATCTCTATGATTTTTGAATATTTTCTTAGTTACCAAAGAAAACTGCGTCGCGTTGTGCCATTGAAAAAACGTCATGCCGGTGACAAATATCCTTGTCAAATTTAAAGATCAAAACTTGATATTAAACTCACCGCGAACAACTGTCCGTTCGTGTGGCCATGGCCTTAGCTCTGGAGTTTTACCATGACACACGACAGCGTGTATGACACCTTCATATTGTCACTACGCCCTTTATGCAAAACCGGAAAAACCTTTAAGATTTATTGACATCACCGTACAAATACCCATTAATTAACCCCTTGAACTTTAAGAATTGCCTTTTACAGTAAGGATATATCCATTATCGCGGTGGAAATGCGTTACATTGAAAAGCAGGACCGGCTAAGGTCGGTGATAATTCAACTGCATTCCAGTTCGTGACCGTTGGGTTCCACCACGAACAAGTTTTCCCTTTCTGTCGCACTTGCTTACAAAATTACAAGTGCGATAGAGACGAAACATTCCAGTAGACGCCGTTCTGAGTTGAGTAACGTGGATTTGTAATTTAATTGCTGAATAAATAGCATTGGATTAAAAGGTACTTGTTCGAGTGAACTTTACTAGTTACTTATCTACTAAGTTTATCACTGTATACATTTGAGAACGAGTACGATCATGCGTGTACTTTATGAAAACAAGAATGCTGTTGGATTTCGTTGCAAACTATGGTACGAGCCACGATTCGAACCCCATACATAACATCATACCAAAACTGCAGGCCTACCACGTACATGGAAAATTAGCATTGATGGAAAAGCCTCTATCGCTCCAATAAGCAAGAGTGACAGAGAGGGGAGATATAATTTTCCTACCCTGACCACTATCCCTATTGCAATGGCATAAAGTTCACCGATGGTCAGCCGAGGGTATTGATGTTTGTACACAGCGTCATTACTCGTATATAACCTCTGTCAAAGCGGCTAAGTACTCGTACAGTCGAATTCTTAAATATCTGTGCAGCTGAATGCATATGTAAACCTTACACCTTATTGTCAATGTGCAGATATTTTTGAAGCCTTGAAAATGCTCATATGCTTACGAACTCAACTGTACATTATTACATGTTCTACACCCTGTTTTTTATCGTTTACATTAAGGGGAGACTCTTCAAGTTAACTCAAGTTAATTTCTCTAAGAAACTAATGTTTTAACTATTACAGCTTTTGACATACTTGACACTTACTTTCGTGTAACTCTAAAGGACCTTTTACAATGTAGGTGACGTGATATTCATAATTTTTTTTATGAACAACGCAAAAAAAATCTTTTCGAATTCGTCAAAAAGCGATACATCAAACAGCTCGTACAGAGCAACGTCCAATTTGACGAAAATCAAACAAAACACTGTGTATATTATTTACCTGAGCAGCAGTTTCAAGTTTATTCCGCCTGTCGGCTAGAATATTGTTTCCAACCTCGTTGTCTTCTATTTGCACCTTCTTTTTTTCGTCGACGGCAGCACTGAGAGAGTCCTAAAACAAAAGAAATGCCACAATTAAAACAAATTCACACGAATTGAAAACCTTTTAAAATATTGAAGTCGGTTGAAAATAAAGATAACGGTCACTCTCATACAAATAAATTCAGGGATAACTCTAGAATCATTTAGCTGTTAATTTAATTGGGTAATGCCGCTTGAGAAACTGTATGATACTAATCTCTTATTGCACGCACATTCTATTGGCTTGAATGAAAATATCGGTAAAGGAGAGTAAAATCTATTTAATATACCTAAATAAACAGGCATACCTTTTCTTAAATCAAAGAAATACACATACAAAATTATGATAACTTGTCGTAACAATATGTCAAATATATCTAAGAATATAATGTAAGAAGAAAGCGCTAGGAAGATGATTCAAACTTCTTTACTTATAAACTCGTCCATATACAAAAACTGGCAACAGAAGTGAGTAAACGGGAGTACTTAGAGATCGTTACGTGTGATATACCAGTCATCTGTCTGTGAAATCGCAAGATAGTATAGTGTGAATTACAACTAGACTAATTTCCTCCTAGGTAACGCGCTAACACCTATTGTTACGTGGAGTAACATCTGATCCACATCTGCGGTATATTGTCACGCTATATTGCGTAAGTTGTTATATTATAACGACACATGATCAAATGTAATGTAATATCACCTGAGTTGTTACTAGTGTATCTAAGTCATATTAAAACATTTATGGCTGAACCGAGCCAGACTTCGTGGTACGCATCCATTTTTAAAAGAACTAATTTATATTTCGAAATTCATGCTATTTTAAAAAAATGTAACGGAATGGCAAACTTTTAGAAAAAAACAAACAACTAAGGAACATTAAAAAACCCAGAATTTTGCAAACCGGAAAATAAAGTCGTTAAAAATCCATATTTACTTAATTTTTGCTCAACTTCCTGCGTCCCTGTATAATATTGAGTAAAAGTACCTTGAACAAAATTTGTTTAGCGTCTTTATTTCATAATTATACGTGCCTTGTCGTTTTCGGCGACCTCCGCATCAAATTTCCTGAAGACAGGTTTCAAACCGCCATTCTTCGTTTTATTTTTCAGTTCGCCGATAACTGATCCAAAATTAAGACCGATTGGGAACCCAGATTGTTTTTGTAAGCGTTTCAGCAAAGGTTTTTCTTCTACCTCATTAACGTCATCACAGACATCTTGAGCGATGACAGGCTCTTTGTTAAAATTAATGTGATTCAACTGTTTTATTCTATCAGAAACTTTGTCGATTGACTCTTGCAGCTGTATCGCCCTATCACTTATACACGGCAGCTTAACAGGCTTCAAATCTAAAGGCGTAATATTAAAATCCAGTATTTGGGGTTCATGTCCGGTGTCAGATTTGTCTAAAGACAGGTTTTGTATAATCGTTTGTATTTTGTCATCATTTAAAATAGTTTTCTCGAGGAACTCAGTCAATCGTTCCTTTGGCGGACTCTCGCGTTTGAGTATTCTTTCGTTTAAAAGTTTTGCTTGTTGCTGCTTTAGTAACGCACTTGGTGAATTTTTTTCTTCAGTATTCAATCTCACTATGTTTGAGTTTTGCAATTGACCCAGACCATTATTGTTGTCTTCTAATTCGTCGATAACTTTTGCAACGGGTGATTCTGGCAGTTTATTTTCAACTTTTGCGTCAACTGTATCTTGGCTTTCTGATGCCACAAATTGATCTTTACTTAAGAATGGTGTATGGACTACATTTTCTTTAGTGGCTTCCCTGATTTCAGGTGGCTGTTTCGACACCAATATTTTCCATACCAAATATCCCAGCAAGCACAATCCAAGCAGAACTTCGTAAAACATATTGACCAATCCCCACAAATCACATCACTGACTAGAATTTGTTTTAACGTGGCGACACACACTTAACACACTATTAACGCTCCATTTGTATTATTAACGTTCCAATGAAGCAATCAAATTAACTTGCACTGTTGAGTATCACAATTGCACCGCGCCTAATTCAGAAACTGAATAAATCATTAGACTAAGTAATTGATAGGCTAGTGTAATGGGCGGAACGGAAAACAATAACAAAGCGAGTAATGTTACAGCTGGTCAAATACACACTGGTTGAACAAGTGCGTTATCAGGTGGCAGCGGACTACTTGTGTGACTCACGCGCACCCTACAACGCGCGTAAATACAACCGCGGTAGCGGCAACCTTATGACACATCTCGGATGTATCCATTCCGTATTATAGGTGCGCCGAGATGGGTCGACCTTGACTTGAAAACGATAAAAAAGATGATATATCGACCTCCAGCTTAATTGGTTAGCAACCCATTTTATAATAAAGGTGTATTAAGCGAACAAAGTAAATCGATCTACAACGCAATAATTTGTTTATTGATAGCCATACCATTATAAATGCGTGATGATCTATTCAAGGATCAATAATAAGCAGAGAACGCAAAAACTACTTTTAACTCAGACGAAATGACACGTACGAGTACTTATCCAAACGAAGACGTAATTCACAAAAACAGAGTCACGATGCTAATTGATTTAAGTTTCGACCGCTCCTCAATTATTTAACAGCGCTGTTTCCCTTTCAGTTAAATCATTGTGATATAACATAAACTGTCATCAAGTTTTTATAATAAATGTAATGTTAATAAATACTGTAGTTTTCCTCACGTTGAAGGCATTCCGTTTATCTGGTTGAATAATATTATGCTCATTAAAGTCCAGTGAGGCTCGCTCGCCAAATATGTCAACTTGTCCGAACCTAATGTGTACACCAGCAAAAACTTATGGAAATCTTAATTGAAGCTATTCAAATTTACATGAGATGGATTCGACTGATATTGGCTAATAAACTTGCTTGTGTATATAGCAAAAACTTTAGTTAGTTATATTTAAGCGATCAAAATCATTCGAAAAATAATATGAGGATAGCAACGTTAAACCGATTGTTATTCTACAATATCATATATAATTTAAACTGCACAATGTTGTAACTATAATTCAAATCAATCACAGCAAGTTGATAGTGTAATAAGTTTCAATAGAGCATGATAAGGGCGATGTAGGACGAATCCATTAAATAATTGTAACGTCTGTTAACACCAAGAGTACCTAGGTACCAAGACGTAATCGGAGATTGATACGTGCTCGTCATACACATGGGGACATTAGAAACCCACGACCTGATTGTTGATGACCCTAACTCCTGCGCATACTGATCATAACATTGTAAACATTAAGCCAAATATAGCAAACGATATAAGAAAGTTAATTCTCCGGAAGAAACAAGGTCGTGAGATAAATTTGATAAGGAAAGATAATGATCCGTTACGTCGCACGACACAAAGTTTAACGTTAATTTCAGTTCAACACTGAACTAGAGCACAAAACACTTGTGTAAATCGTAAATATAAATTGTAGACAATGAGTCGATAATTAAACAAACAAACGAAACGAACGATAGACACTTTCAAACGTCACTTAACCGAAAATATCACAAAGTTTTCCGCGACGCGAGTTGCGTCTTAGAGAAAGCGATTTTTCAAATTAAAAATTCGCGAAAGACGGTACGCGCTGCGCGCGCGCATTGTGCGAGTCTGCCAAAACAACTGACGGTGCCGCCGCGTCTCGCTGACCAGTTGGGTCACTGTCGGGTGCAATGCAAAATAGCTTTTTAACCGGTTACGATAAAATAAAAAGGGTTTTGATTTTAGCAGACGTATGTGGAAGTGTTTTTTGTCGTGTGTATCACCGTACCGTGTTAATCGGTTCGTTACTGTGACACGGGTGATTTAAACCACCCGGGTCGGTCGGCTTAAAGTTTACAAGACATTCTAGACTTCAAAATTCTACTAAATCCCATATTCGTTTCAAAATAAACAATTAAAAAACATGAATGATATATTTGAGCGGATGAAAAACCTATCGATTGTTTTTTGATATGAGGACTAATTAATAAGTCACATAGAGGTGAGAAATTGTAAACAAAGAGATTACTGTGTATACAACAGATTAATTTTGAGACAGATTGATTTTGTATTTGTATTTGTATTTTTTTTGTATTTGTATTAAGGCAATTATTTTAGTAACGCATTTATGCAAATAGCGGAAGCTAAATCCGCTCGAAGTAATTATAAATTCAGCATCGCACTTGAAATGTGAATGTATGCATTATATTAAAGGCATGTGTATCAACTGTTACAGTCAGATATATGGTAGCGGCCCAAGTGGTCACAAATATCTAAGCACTCCTCTATTGTCAACGTGTTACATATATTTGAGTAGCGTCTCCGATATGACAACTGGACACGAGTAGTGCGTATTCAGAAAATTATTGGTATGATATAAATGTTGGCGTTTTATAATGCAGTAAAGATTAATATTACACGCACAGTTAAAAAATGTATGAAGAAAGTATTCTAAATTCAGAATGGCAATGAAATCAACACGTCAATAAAGTATGTTGGTATTTACGTTAATTCTTGTTCTGCGATAGTTAGAGAAGTTCATGTAAAATACAAAATCAAATATAAAATTCATTCTCGGCCTATCTACTTATTATTGCCAGCAAAATTTCATCTACTCCGATGAGGTTTTATTTTAATTCATGTGTAATGTGTGTATAACTTGTTAAAAAGCTGTGATCCAGCTGACATAGCTATCCCCCACTTTTGTATAAAAACAAGGGTCGTCCGCTGGGTCACACGATTTATTTGTTAAAAATGTATTTATATTTAGTCATACATGTTATTACGATCCATGTATAATAACGGATTTAATTTTGATTACGTTAAAACTTACGAAAGTAGAACAAATAATGATTTAGGGCAATAGTTACAAATAAAACATAAAAAAGTGGATACCTATATTTTTAGAGTCATCGCACGATAAAAACGTAAACGATATACTGTGTTGTGTGAAATACAGCCTTATTATGGCAATGAAAGTTTAATATTTTTTTAATTACCCTCTGTTCCTTGATAGAAGTTGGTTCGCACGATTTTACGGACATGAACACAGACTCATTAGCGGAATAGATTTGAATCGCCACTGCACTCCATTTTCTAGTGCTTTTAAACTCGATAAATAAATGTTGATAACAAAATTCGAAGGGGAAAACTTATTTTGCCAGTAATAGTAATGTACCCAAATGAAGGCTTAAAAACCATATTCATGCCAATACTAATGTAAGAAAAATATAGTAGGTATGATTTTGACAAAGTAGGTTTAATGTGAACAATTCGTTTCTCCGAACTAAATATACTTATTTATTAGCTAGGTATAATGTCGTATTACTACAGCTTCAAGTTATAAAAACTTTTATTAAGTATACGGGATTTGTTACATAATTAACGATCTAACAGTGCATTTGTAGCCCTGTGGTAAGGGCGTGCGACTTGCAATCCGAAGGTCGCGGGTTCAACCCCGAGTTTTTCGGAACTTATATAGATATATATTTACCAGTCGCTTTACGGTGAAGGAAAACATCGTGAGGCAACCGGATTAATCCCAATAAGGTCTAGTTTACCCTCTACGTTGGAAGGTCAGATGGCAGTGGCATTCGTAAAACTAGCGCCTATATCAAATCTTGGGGCATAAGCCGGAATAACGCTAGGAAGTAGAAGAACGAACGATATAACAAGTGTAAAGTTTAAGACAAACAACAATGTCAATGAGTCACAATCAATATTTTTCCCCATATGTCGCGATACAAAACGAGAAATTAACGCGTTTATGATACTAAAAGGTCAATACATAAACAAAACAAAGACACCAGCAGCTTAAAAGGCCGCTCGAAGTTCAATATTTTTCCCCATATGTCGCGATACAAAACGAGAAATTAACGCGTTTATGATACTAAAAGGTCAATACATAAACAAAACAAAGACACCAGCAGCTTAAAAGGCCGCTCGAAGTTCAATATTTTTCCCCATATGTCGCGATACAAAACGAGAAATTAACGCGTTTATGATACTAAAAGGTCAATACATAAACAAAACAAAGACACCAGCAGCTTAAAAGGCCGCTCGAAGTTCAATATTTTTCCCCATATGTCGCGATACAAAACGAGAAATTAACGCGTTTATGATACTAAAAGGTCAATACATAAACAAAACAAAGACACCAGCAGCTTAAAAGGCCGCTCGAAGTTCAATATTTTTCCCCATATGTCGCGATACAAAACGAGAAATTAACGCGTTTATGATACTAAAAGGTCAATACATAAACAAAACAAAGACACCAGCAGCTTAAAAGGCCGCTCGAAGTTGGCCATTCTTTTGTTATTTTTAATAAAACATACATAAACAAAACAAAGAGACAGAGCGATGATAAATTAAAAAATATTCACAGACTCGTTCCAAAACGTCAAGTTTTTGGTCAGGTGTTGTCCAGAGACGCCAAGCGGGGGCCGCATTTATTATTAGACGGCGCACTGCCGCCAAACTTTATGTGGGGCACTTTCATAACGTGCTGGCAACGATTACGTTGGTTCAGTGTCATTTAAAATGATTGATCTAATTATATGGTTGCAATTAGGATAGGTTATTTGGGTTGATTATCTGTATTCTTCGTTATCATGGTTACGGTCTCCTGGGTCAATTTTTAAACAACCGTTTTATGGCGTTTCACAAGCTATACATTTTTGTGGTAGTCATATGCTCTTTCTAAGATATCAATTATTTTACACATTCTGTAAGTGAAATGAGTCGCTTAACGTCAAACGGGGGTAAATCCATCTATCAGATTATGCAATTATGGTAATAAGGTAGATAATTGCAGAGAGGGTAGGATTACAGATGTGCAAGTTGCGGAAACTTTCCAAAAAGTTGGAAAAATTCTAGGAAAATTCTTGAAAATTACACAGAAATTTAAGAAATTTCCATTTTACGTTGCGGAAAGTTTCAATCCCCATACAAAAATATGAGAAGTTTCTGAGACTTCCTATGCGAAATATTTCGCAATATTGGAAATTTTCCCTCGGATCATCAGTAGGTAGGATGGATTTACCCGAGTTTGAGATTAAGCGACACAAATATAGTGCAATGTTTCCTCAAACTATGCTACTTTTGTCTCCTGGTTGATCATCATCATCATTTCAGCCGAAAGACGTCCACTGCTGGACATAGGCCTCCCCCAAAGATTTCCACAATGACCGGTCCTGCGCCACCCGCATCCAGCGGACTCCTGCGACCTTCACCAGGTCATCAGTCCACCTTGCGGGGGGCCTACCTACGCTGTGCCTTCCTGGTTGATATATTATAACAACAAAAGATATAAAGTGGGTGGGTCAAGTTAACTACCAATAAACGAAGAACAGAATTAAAATGTTTTCGATGCCTTTGACAAATTATTTAATGAAATTATGCAATAGAAATCGTTACCATCGTAAAAACAAGTTTAATATATAACGACATATTGAATACCTAATTAACCTCTTTGCCAGTTGTTTTCTCCTTCGATCAAAATGTGTATAATTTATAATAATTAATCATAATTATGTGTATAAACAAATGATAGTGCAATCAGAATGTGAGTAGTACTCACATACTGATATCATATCAGTATGATGCCTCTGTTCTTCGAGCTTCGTTATATATCTGTCCTTTTCTACCAAATGTGGCATAACATAAGTGATAAAAGGATGTTCTGTTTTGTTCTCCATCGCTAAACAACACTGCAGTTAATCAGTGAACTATGTTTAAAAACCAATAATAATAGTAAAAAAATAAGCAGAAACGTCTGCGAACGATAACAAATTTCTCAGTAAGAAAGGAAAAGTGGAAGAAATTTTCCAAAATCAATATTCAATGATTTAATTGCACAATAAAAGCTAAAACACCGATAAATCGTCAACATTTAACTTTTTGCCAAATTATTTCTAAACGTTCTTGTTTTCAGTCCACTGAACGTCGGATGAGAAATACGGAGACGCTTTCGTTTTATTTACAATACATAGTAAATCTTAAGTACTTAATTATTCTTCTGGCATGCATTTGTGGACACAGTGTAAAGAATAATAACAGTAAGCTATTGACACACACGCATTCTAGTCATTTAAGTCATTTTAGATATAATTAATAACAAAATCAGAGCTCATTAAACACACTATTTACATTATAGCAATCGCGTAGAGTCGCTGCCAAATACAATGATCATAGTTATCTTTAGATTCAGGCGACCTAAACAATATTAGGACTAACAATATACGACCTAGCACAATCCCCATAGGTATCATGAACGTTGTATGTTGTATACCTACTCGTCCACAATTTTCTCAGAGTGCTTGCCTACATTTGAATCAAGGTTTGAGTCGGTCTAATGATTATTCAATAAACTGCTCCTTGTGAGGGAATATTTTGTGTGTCGATTTAAAAGGTGAAGTAATTTGTGCTATATATCTAAAATTTATTGTATTAGGTAATTGTACCGCCTTGCGACTCATTACTATGGATTTAAAAGTTCGCATGCTAAATACCATGAAATATGTGTCTAAATCCGGCCAATTGCGTTCGCGCATATCCACCGGATCTATCAATCAATGTATGGTAGATTTGTCCGGCGGACATCAGCTACGCAGATCCGACGGATTGCCTCAACGTACATGGCCGGCTTAAATCTGTGTACTGTGCCAGAGATGCGCATATACGCAGATAGCCGGCGTTGCGTCACGACGCAAACTGGTTTGACCAATGGCTAGCATTACTGCGCTCGTGCACTTATTGCATTCCCGCTGCGATGCCGGTGTCGCACTCATTTTGTATATTGGGGTCAATAGACAACGAACAAGCTAAAATACCAGGACATTCTTACAGACATTCGCTCCATTGTAACGTTGCAGCATAAACCCGTTATTCAATAGTTCCTTTTTTTATTTTTCTTTGTCGCAAAATTGACTTCTGCAGCGAGTAGCAAAAGTCAAAAAACACGCGATTTTATACATCAAATGTGACTTGACATATGGACCCGCTGTTACAGCCGTAGGTACAGGTAGATATTTACAAACTACTTCCTCTCAATCTTGATGTGTAAAAGCCTGTCATAAATAACAAACCATCTATCCATCTATGATTAACTCCACTATTTGATAAAGTTTTTATCTAATTGAGATGGTTCTACGATCGGAATCAAGTGTTTCAATTCAATTCACTAGATGGCTGTTCTAATTTTTGTCGGAGTACCTAAACATATTTTTTTTTATTCTTCTTATTTCTCTTGGCCGCATATCTATTTTTCGGAAGTTCGTTTTCGGAAGCGTGTGATTCTCATGGACTGCCCCTGGACTCGGTATGTGTGAATATACAAGGATTTTAAATGATTGTTGTAGAGTAACTTTGCCAATATTGCCTCCAAACTTCAAAATCATCGTCTAATAAGGAGATTCCAAAGAGAACCATAAAGGGCAACCTTTTAACTATCCTTGGCTGCAAGCGTATGCGCCGACCTCCTTCCGCGACGCATATGGTTTCAAGCCTGCTGTGTTATTTCTGCAGCTGCGCACGCATTACTTTTTAGATAACCAGTGTAACTAGATCTAACAATATTGTTTTATTAGGTATGTAGCTTTTTGGTTGGTTGGACGGCGAATGACATTTCGAGGTGGAAATCTTTGGGGGAGGCATTTGTTCGGCAGTGGACGCCTTTGGGCTGAAATGAGAATGATGATGTACGTAATAATATTTTCATTCGATTACTGAGGAATGATTTCGGAAGCATTCCAAAAACAAACAAAAAGGTGCTAGACACATACATATTAAGAGCATAATACGCATAAAAGAAGTTGATAAGGTATATTGAAAAGCACAAATTTCGTTCCCAAGAGGAATTGTGAGAAGATATTGACCTCCGGCTGCACTACTACTACTGTTCTGACAAGCACGTACTTCTTACCTAAGTGCGAAAGTGACACATGAGGCGATAGACGATATGACCATGCTATCCGTCCAGTAGGTGCACCTTAGATGCTTTTCCAGAATAGTCTGTTGGCGATGTTAATGGTGAAGCCTTGTATGGCAAGGAATGGAAACGGAGAGGTAATGTAGGGCTGTATGTGAATCGCATCGCGGTTACAAAACTAAGGCCAAATGCAGGGGCCAGGTAGAAAAATGTGGCTAATTGACAGTATGTTGGCTTAAAAAGGAAATGTAAAAATTTAAGCTAATAGATACGAAGTGCAATCCTAGTTAAACGACCATATTTGGTTCCTAATACTTCTTTAATGCCTACCATGCCAAACTAAATGTCATAAATTATTGGGTTTCGTTTGATTTTTATGCCACGTGACAAAGCCTTTTTAGCTTGTGTACGCTTGCAAGTTCAGTGGAGTCATATACCTAATATCAACATAAATTGATGCGTTGCGCTTGAGTTGCCCAGCAAATAATATAAGTGAAAGCAACATTTCATATTTCTGAAAATCGATCCTTGTTGGTTTATTTGGAGGCCATTAGTTCATCATCATTATAAGCCATAGGACTTACACTGCTGATCATATGCCTTCCCCAGAGAATGCAATAACGATCAGGTGTGCTCTGCCCGCATCCAATGGATTCCTGCGACATCTACCTGGTCATCAGCCCATTTTGTGGGATATTTCCCCGTCTGCGTCGACCGGTGCGCGACCATTATTTTTTTTTAATTCATTTACCTACTCCGGGTTTGATGCCATGTTAGTTACTGATGCGTTAAGGTTGACTTTCCTTTACAACGAATGAACTAAATTAAACTGTATACTAAGTTCAGCAGGGGAATTTCACCCGTAAAAGCTTCTACGTTTGTATTTACAGATTCTAAACCCAAGAGTTCTAAGACGTCTCCGAACTAGGTTAACAGTTTCAAAATGGTTTCAATAAACGTAAATAGAACGCAGACTTGGAAACACTAAGTTAAGAGATACGCGAGCGTTATTGTATACGGCACTATGGTAATTTCTCTGTTTGTATTCAGTGAAAATGCTTTCCTGCCTCTTTTCTTGCTGGGTGGAGAAAAAAAATTGCAAATAAACCCATACATTTTGACGATACAATGAATATACTATGATATATTATATATTCTAATGTGTATGTTGAGTAACATATTGCAGTAAAGACGTACTTTCGAGGAAGAGGAAGACCGAGAAGAGCTATGTAAACTGCCTACGTAAAAGAAATATCGGCAGATATGTAATATAACGAAACTCAAATGGCGGCACTAGTAAGGAGAATTAAACTTTTTTTAGCAACTACAAGATAAATAACTAAAAACAATCATTGTACGACGATGGCTCTTATACTTTTATTAACACGCTTTTATTAGTTTATTTCCTCATCATTCCGGCACGAAAATATTTATGCATTGAAATATTTTCAACGGTTTTCCTGTGAAATAACGCCAATCGCCTAGAGGCACCACCGTGGACTATTTAATTTCCGCCGTCACACATAGATGGCGCTGTCACCAGATCTAATAAACGTTTGCTCCGGAAAAGCGCAAATCCAATTTCTCGCGCCAATAAATATGGAACAGATTTGGTACGATTGGAAGGAAAAAATTTGGACGCCCTTATTGGGTATGTTTGTCTAAGTGCGCGAGAATCGAAATCTATTTCGTATTTATAGAAAACTGTTTGTTTAGGGTGGATTATTGTTTTTTGTTCTTCAGTTTATTGCTTCTGGAGGCCTTTCTTCCTTCGTTTGTTTCCGCCAAATGCCCGGGGGTTACAAGGAAACATACAAAATACACTGAAGTGACTCAAGTACATAGTAGTAAGCATTTTTATTAAAACCTCTAGTTTAGTCATCATGTTTTATACAATCAATCATTATGAGTAGACATCGGAGTTTTCATCGCATTGCTAGACTAATAGCAAGACATGGAGTCGACATTTGCCATAAATCTAAATTCTTATTGATACTCATACTCATTTATTTAATTTATCTTAAAATGGCTTTCTAGCGGTCGTGTATGATATAATAAACTTACTCAAATTATATGTAGGAATCATCAAATCGCAACTTTTTATTTTTTATTTTGAGTTAACATCTACAGGAAGTATCCTGTAGATATATCCTAGCATATTAAACATTGAAACAAATATGAATGTCACGTCACAAAGTTTGCGCTACTGGCTTCAAGCAAAAGGTCGAGGTGATTGGCATTTTCAGCTTCTTTTTATAGTCGTGTCATTTGGGTAAAAATAGACTAAACTTTCGCGAGCCGTGCCTTACGTTTGCTACCTTTTATGCTATCCATAAAACATCACAATTGTGAGCGCTAGTATAACTTGACCTCTATTACTATTCTATTTACGAATAACACAAGTTGTTTTATTCGTCTATTACAAAACTATCTATCTGTGTTACAATAGATATCTGGAGTAAAAGTACATAAATCGAGTTAACGGATCCAACACAAAATAACGTCATTATCGTCATTATCATGACGTCATTTCGGAACTAACGGTGGAAGGCTGACATGGAAATTGGAAGACACACTTATATTGGTTTTACTGAGCCTTAGACACTGTGGTGGCAGGCAGTTTGGAATGTATAGCTGACTGGGCAGGGCCCTGAACGTGACATTAACATTCTGTCCTTTAGTTACCGGGTTTTTTAAAGTTCAACAGGTCATGCCTTTAAAAAATTGGTTGGTGATTATAAGGCTATTAAAGGTCCATAAACTCAAAGTGACTACAGATTCGAAACGAAAACAGTGATGTTTCGCCATTTTGCTGCACAAGCGATTTGATATATTTTAACTTTAAAGTTATATGTACGTTATATGTCAAGAGGAGTCTTAATAATTGTTTGACATGTATAACTTAGAAAAACTACACCGCCATCTATTGTCAGTTAGTAACAACGTGTTAGAAAAAAACCAGCGCTAATAGTACACAATTCGCCGTACGGACTTAACAACAAGAATGTCGCCGTACTGTAATAAGTCTCTTATCACATCGTAACATTCCTTAATTTGGAAGGTACATGGTCATACGGAGTCCTCATAAACCACACCGAACTTACCCTATAAAGGGAAAATGGGTGGAAAATTGCGGCCACGGACGTGTAACGATGACATAGCAATAAAGAGAATTTGCCAAGTGATAGATGGAATGCTGGGAATTTTGATATTGGTTTAGGATGGATCGTTCCTATGGTTAGAATATTTGAGGGTTGTAATGAATGTGTTAATGTAAATGCCCTTTTTTTGATGATGATGTGTATGGGCATTTCCACAAATAAGTGCATCCTTTTAATGAAAATAGGTCCTCAATTTTCCATACAAAATTTTTTTGTCAGTTTTGTAACGGCCCATACGAAATGTATGAAAAAATGTGTTACAAAGCTGACCAAAAAAAACGGGACACTCTTTTTCTTTTTTTAAATCAATAGTACTCGTGATTCTGGTTATAAAAAAGCCAAAACTTCCTATATTTTCAAAAAAAACGAAAATGGTACCCTATTTTTGAAAATGCCCGTATTCGTGAACGACATAACAGATTTCCACGAGAAAGAGATGCGACCGAATAATTTCCTTTTGAGAAATTATTAATCGCCTAACAAATTATACTGAATTGCACAGAAATAGTAGATTACCTACCGATGCCTGTAAAGGAAGAACTGTCTCAGATCTCGTGTAATTTCTCGTGTAAGTAAACATGTGATCTGAGGTTTTCTTATTTACCCAAGCCCAAGGCCAAGGTGCACTATTTTTCTGCTCGATGCAGTGGGCAAGCGGCGAATCTGTTTAGCGTAGCTGCCTGCAATTGGCTGTTTGCCGGCCAGAGAGCAGAAAAAAAACTAAATACGCACCAGAGCAATGTTCTGATGTGTACTTAATTATAATTTTTTTGTTGTGCCCTAACTACTACCCTTTCTTTTTAAGGTATTTTAGAGATTTCCACCGCTTCTTCTTCTTCCGCTGCTTTTTCAACACTAAAGGTCGTGTTATGAGACGTTCAAAGTGATTAAACATTGATTAATTTGATAGGTCTCGCAAACTTGTCGAGAACAAATTGAAAGCGTAAAACAATTTACATAAATTAACAAGAAACGAAAGCTTTTATCGAGATTTCCGCGCGTTATCTGCAAATATAATAAATCAATCACTTTTCAATTAAACGTCAATGGTTGACGACTGATGGGCTGAAACAACGGGTGATTAAGGTTAACGCTTCCAGGGGTTGCAAACCAGATCGTGACCTGTCAATATTAACTTTTCCTTGGACTTAATCAAGTTTACTCTTTGATGTCACAGCGATTTTATTAGTATACATGTACCTACAGCTTATATTTAAACGCGCGTGACGTATGAATGTCGGATTCATCACGCAATTTTGCGTTTTGGCAAAGGTGTGGTGTAGTAATTATTGTAATTTATAACACTCCCTGTATTTTCAGCAAGTTGTAAAATGTTGGTGTGGAGCATCAAATGAACTATCCACAAATTAGGGTATTGTTAGGAATATTTATCATATGCACGTTTTTAGGTTAAAGGTCAATGTTTTGTTTGCTTTTATGATAACTTGCAAAACGGAACAGGAAGCGCAACGTTCAATTGATAAATAAAATCGGGCGAAAAAATAATATTTCCCACAATTTATTCAGCGAGACTTCATTTTTTGTGTATTTTGCGGATTAAAAAAAGCAAACTAATGACCGTGAGCTCGGCGGCAGGATTTTACAGCGCGGCAAAAAAGGTAGACATTCACGGAGGGCGCCACTGAGTTTTAGCTGGCAACATTTATATTGTTTACCTCGTTCTGTCGCTATTTGCTGTTTCGACAGATGTTTGTTTACAGAAATAATTACATATTTGACAAGAAAACAGTTGTTACAACTGTGGTTTGCGTTTAGTTCCCTTTATTTAATTTCTACCTTTAATTGTCGAACTGTACTCAGTACCATTTAAATATTGTGTAAAACCTACTCGTGTTTGATTAAATAAAGTAATTGAGTAGTAACCTTATACACGGACAAAACCAAATCGGCCAATTCACTAATGTTGTAGCCACACAAGGCACGACACCATTTTTCCTTGTGAAAGTAGTAAAATAACGTTATTTAGTGTCAAACTCAAGGTTTACTCGAATCACGCGACAAAGATAAGGATCGACCTCAGTTTTAGACGAGATTTGTCACGATATCATTAGTATTATCCTATTAAATCGTGGAAGAGATGTGATGGAATTTATCTACTATGACGTCATGATTATGATATTGTTCCTTCAATGCGGAATGGTCGAGGCTGTGTGTGTATTTAGGTGAAAATGTCACACCGTAGACATAATATCTATCTTATAGCTGCATAAGTGGCGACATAATTTATGGAGAACTAAAACGTATAAAGAACACTATATCTAATGTCTATACTGGGTGTCTCTGACCATGGGACTTTAAATCCTGGGTTTGATTTGACTCTCTAAACTGAGCATCTTTAAGATCGCAAAAAAATATATCTAGCTGTATATTTAGTATCCACACAAAACGTTAACATCTGAGTTGCCGAAATGCATGAAGAACAAAATAAACTTTTGGTTACTTTGGAGTTGATACTACCTATAGGAAAAGATGCTCAGTTTGTAGAGTTAACTCAAACCTTGGATTTAAAGCCTAGATACGCCCAATATATCATCAAAACATACATAAACACACTCGTTTTATTTCGCTATCGAACATTTCCTGCACGCTTCCGATGAGTTTTGCAGAAACCTGCCTGTCTATTACTTCCCATCGGAGTTTAGCAAAGTGACAGGCGGTGATGCTGTGACATTAGGTAACGTAGGAAGGTAGAATGTTGACACGTGAAACTCACTGGGTATTAGGTTCGTGGAAATTTAATGGCTAAATGTAAACAACAAGAAAGTAAACAATAAATATTATTGTTGGAATTCGAACCTTTAATAAATCACGAATTTGATTCAATAAAATGATTTGCGTGTTGTTTTCAAGTACTTAATTACTGAAAACATCAGGTTACATCAGCTGTGTTTCTCAGATAGTTATAGGACTTATAGGGTTCTCTTCATCTTAGTCGCTCCCTCACTGCTGAGGATCGTGACTCTTATTTTTTTCCACAAGTTGTCGCGATCGGTTACGCTGATTCGCTTGATAAAAGGCGACGCTGGCAGTTAAACCCAACTGTTTAAATATCTGGTCTGACCAGCGTCTGGGACTTCGGCCTCGAGGTCTTTTGCCCTCTATCTTTCCAGACACAATCTACTGTCCGCACCCCCCCATACATGCTATACTATACGCCGGTTTCATACAAATACGTCAATGCTAGTAGGTATCCCCCTTCAGTTAAAATCGACAAAAGCCAGAGATATCTCCGACCAACACTCTGCCCTTGACAATCGCTATTGATTTTGTGGGCTGAATTTAGGGAAATATCATGTTTTGATGATATACTGTGATATTTGTGTTATACAAATTTACGACGTATTTTCATATTAAAAATAACATGTCTCCTCTCTAATTAAATCATTACTAATTGTATGAATATACGAATCGGTATCGGTATAGAGATTAGATAGGTACTCTAATTTAAACTCTTTCATGTTAAAAATTATCTACGTAGTAGCATGGTAATTTTAAAGATTCTTTTTCTGACATTAGTAACCACAGTACTCTACCGTGTTGCTATAAGTATGACTTACAATGCAAAAAACTCCAACGCGTTTTTATATTTCTATCACCGATTTAGTAGGGCTCCGTATTTCATATAAGTATACATTAAGTTTTTCCTCTGACGCCAAATTGTAAACCACTATAAAAGTAAAGCATCAATTCTAATATATGCCTTATTCATAGACATTAAGGTTTACAATTGAATGGTGTCTGTTCACTGCATCATTGTATATGAGTGGCTATAAGCTGACAGCTCTCGCGGCAATAGTTTTTGAGGAGCACTCACCGAGCAGAGCTGCAAGGTCCGCAGCACTCAACTGGAGAGGGCTATTTTATTTCAACGCGGGAGGGAAAAAATCGATCATTTTAGAACCTGGTTTAGAAAAATAAGTAATTTTCAAGGTCAAAGACCTACACGTTATTGCGTAAAGTTCGAACTAAAAACCAATATAAACGGCACTCGTTAAATGTCTAATTAGACTCTCGACTGTTTACCATCATTAAAGAGAATTAAATAATAGAGGTGTAAAGTCTGAAGAAACAATTTGCCCCGAAATCAAGTGCCCCATAGATGGCGTCCGGCATCATTAAGTGGCTAATCAGATTGTCAAAGCTAATGATTAATTGACATTAGTTGCCACAACACATATGGTGACTTATAAGTGCCATCGAGAAAACGCTGATTCCGGACACGACTATTGCTGATTATTTAGACTTTACGCCTATACAATATACAACGAACGATCTTTTAAGATGGTTTAAGATATTTTAAGATCGTTGCTGTGATACTTCACTCTCTTTGGCATTACTTGCAACGATTAACCTATTTTCACGCAATGAAAGCACTATAGTTGTTGATTCGTAAATAACCAGCAGAACTAACTAACGTTTGGTCGATGTCAAAGAAGAACACGTACAACTATGGCAAAGGTAGATAAGAAGTCTGGTAATCATTAGAGAATGCAATCGGTTATTTTTTTATTGGAAAACCTCGTTTTTAACCGAAACCCTGCACACAAAATCGGTTAACCGTTGCATTTCCTTAATTCTCTAGTAATCAAAAAAGACCAGGAGCTTTAGCATATCTTTTAGTAAAAAGCGCGACACTTCATAATTGAAGCGCGACGATATGGACTCGCGCCTGTAGCGCGAAGTTATGCTAGAGCAACAAGCGTAAACAGCAGGAACTTACATTGATCATGTTCTTTGCGCGCTCTATGGCCTTGGTATCTTCCTTTTCTGGACTGAGTCGGCATACCCTGGCCCGCCAGTCGTTTGCACCCGCCGCTTGCAGAGCGGCCAGCCTGTAAACAAAACACAAACGACTCATTTAGATGCTGAAACCCAGAGGTGTGTCATTATGTACGAGCCCCCACCGCGATAGAAGTAGATAGAGACGCCCTCAAAGGGAAAAAGTGTATAGCAAGATTTTGAAATGTTTGTTCTTTCCCCGTTGTCATGGCGACCGTAAGGACGCCTCCTACCTATTTTCCGAATTACACTTTACCGAATATCAGTTGCTAACGAAGTTATCGCCGACGATTCCCTTAGCATACCAACATTTACCAAATTATTATTTGCCAACTCTCATTTGGCCGAATTTTCATTTGCCTACCAGGTTAGGTTAGGCTGGAATATGATGCAATTGCGAAAGATACGTCTGCGAAACGTCGCAGTTGGCAAATGAAAATTCGGCGAAACGAAATCCTGCGATAAGTTGGTTGGGAAGTGATATTCGTCGTTGCTCATTTCAGAGTTGAAACATTTCCGCGCGGTCAAAGTATGGTCTTTGCGAATGCCGAGTTTTTCAGAAGCCGATAGTACCTCCGGTAGCTGGCGTTAGAACACGGAGCGGGTGCACGCCTATAAAATGTATCAACAGCGCTAACTGGTTTGAACGCGAGATCCATACTTTAACACACTGGGCCTATACCATGAAAATAGAACGATTGCGGATTTGTATCTCCATCTCTGTCACACTTGCATATTGGAGTGACAAAGAGGTTTTCCCGCCAATGCCAATTTTCTATGTTCGTGGAAGGCATGCTGGGTGCCTGCCAGTGGGTGCTACGCGCTACGCCCGTAGCCGATCCGTGCGTTTTCCCGCTTTGTAAAAGAAAGCAACTACGCACCAGTACCGGAGCGTCAAAATGTTTTTTGGGCAAGCCCGAGTTGACATGTTTTTTAGTGTTCCGTAGTCGACTAGGAACCCTTATAGTTTTGCCATGTCTATCCGTCCGTCTGCCCGTCCGCGGCTTAGCTCAGTGACCGAACCGCAAGTTCACAAATAATTAAAAAAAAGACATGAATATAGAACTTTCAAGGCATATTTTCTTAGTAAAAGAGTGTATACGTATCGTAGTGCTGCAAAGATACTCTTTTTTGCTATTTATGTTCTTGGTTCCTACTAAAACCCCTTCTAGGTTCGCTAATTGTGACGGACGGTTAACCCGGAACCCTACACTGAGCGTGGCCCGACAAGCTATTGGTCGGTTATTTATTTGAGCCGTTATGGAAAAATGTTCTAGTGGCTCACGCAAGGGAAGCCGGCAGAAATCGAGTTCTATGAACACCCTGCCACTGCGCACAGAGAACCCACCTAGCGGGTTCTCGGCTCTCAATGTGTTAACCTATGTGTTACACGTTTAGTTTTAGAAACCTTTTCTATTCCACTGTTGTCGGAAGTTTTTTAATTTCAATTTACATTTGTTTTCTTATACTCTCTACATAATTAACACGTTATTTAATCTTTTATCTAGGTACAGACAGAGCTCTTTACCTGACCTTTAACCGGCTGCCTTATCAGGTCATTAGTACCTACCTTTCTTAATTATTTCAAATGTTAACAAACGTAATGCACTTCTAACATAATCTTATCTTGTTTCAAGCTTTCTTATCAACAAGGAAATTTTGAATAGTGGAATGTTTTTATTTTATAGTTAACAAAGAGCTTTCGAAATTCATAAAGGTTTACTTATATGTTAGATGGATATTTCTTGTAGGGTTTTACCCAATACCCACTGGAATGAATCATGAAGTTTAACAGTGTGTGAATTCTTGACTATTTTGCACAATGCTCATTTCAAATTAACGAGGAATTAATACATTCAACTGCCCATGCAATTTTTTACGCGATAGTACAGCCAGCTGGAGAGTTAAGTGACGCCCTGTGCATACAAACTTTCTATGCAGGGGGGGGGGGGTAACTTAACTCTGCGGCTGACCGTACAGTCGCCATCAGATATATCGGAGCGTCCGAGGTGTTCACAAATATCTGAACACGCCTCTATTGTCAAGGCGTTGGAGTGCTTGTTCAGATATTTAGAACGCCTCGGACGCTCCGATATATCTGATGGCGACTGTACATATCGCACTCGGACATTGTTAAGAATCATAATAATGTTATCATTATTAGCTATTGCGTAACCAGTGCGAATGACCTTACAGGACGATACGGAAGGGAACCGATAGGAATAATTAATGGTTGCCGAGCGACGGACAGTAACGTACATTTACCTGTTTTGTTTCAGTTGTATCTTATTAGGGTAATTAATTGAAACGGGTAATTAAGGTCATTAATTTATTTTGCGCTAAAATTCATGAAATCCACGCAGGTTTTTAGTTACAATCGTATTACGGCCGTATTTATTATTATTAGGTACCACATGGACTTGTTTTTAGAAAATGATACCACTGCCGGCTTCCCTTGCTAGAGCCGATCTAACACATTTCCTTGACTCTAAGAAAAAGCAGGCCAAATCAACTAAAGGCTTGTTCAAAGAATATTTTGACGCCCAGCCACTGTACGACAGTGTTGTGGAGAAGAACGAGTGTATAAGCAAGCTATATTTGGTATCATAAACAAAAACGACTGTTTGAAATGTTGAATGCTAAAAAACAAGCTTTAAAATAGAATTCTCCTTTAGTAAAAGGAAGAGATTCAAATAAAAATAAGTAAGATTTTATCAAGCTTTGACGAAAAGAGGGGAGTTTCCTTAAGTTTGACGTACATATATATCTGTTTGTATCATAGCTAACAACCGGATGAAGAGTCGAGTTTTTTAAAGTCATATACCTATGTTGTGATGACCGTCTGTTTCTTACATAGATTTCGCGTCGCTACATAGAAGTCGCGCTTATCGCATTTTCGTGAAAGAAAACATCGTGACTCATCCTGATAAGGCCTAGTTTACCTGGGTTGGAAGGTCAGAGGGCAGTAGCTTTCGTAGAACTAGCGCCTACTTATTTAGATTAGTTGCCAAAGCGGACCCCAGGGTCCTTGAGCCGTGGCATGAGCTGGGAAAGCGCTAGGAAATTTCAAGTCACACTAATATTTTTTGGGCAATATTTTCTAATTTAGAGTGATAAAAACAAATTTCTATACAAAGTTATAAAAATAAATGTAAAGTAAAAATTAAATAACGACCTCGGGCGGGACTCGAACCCGCGACTCTGCGATACACGCCCATCGCTCTGCCAACTGAGCTACCGAGACCAAAACCGTGGCCCTGAATGTCTCCTCCATAACCTTCGTAATGATTTTTTCCACTTTTCCTCGCTGACGATTCTGCTTAAAAATAATAGTTAATAAAAACAAGTATTTACCTCTCGGCGATGGTGCCCCCTCTGTGCGGCATCTCGGCGTGCGTGGCACTCCGCTGCACGCCGCCGCCGAGCCTGCAAACAAACAATCATAATAACTATTGTTTATATATTACAATTGCGATCGTTCGCATAGCTAGAATAGCATTCCATAGACGGACATATATTACACAGCTAATCCGCAGGCCGCTCCAGTATGTGAGTGAGACAACGCTATGCAGGTGTACTGGCATTTCGTCGCATTTTGTTTGGCATAATTTCATTTCCCATAAAATAGCATAGCAACTTTTGCCAATTTCATATTCCCCATCATTATATTAGCCAAATAAAAATAAAGTATGCCATTTGATGATTCGACCAAATGAAAATATGGGAAAAGTTGTTTTGGAGGGAATAATTTGCCACACAATTTTCGCCGCTATATTAGTTAACAACGCATATGAACAACGAAGCCCAGAGGGCCTGCCGCTGATGTAGCTTTTTGTCTTTCAGTAAGAAACTACATATACCATTAAAATTTGCATTATACAGGAATGACGGTTGATATTTATGGAAAACTTCTATAATCTATACATATATACCTACTTCTATATAAAATAATACCGCAATGATAAGTAGTGATGAAGCTTAACATAAATCGAGTAGACAGTAAGGTAAACTCATAGGCCTCTACTATCAAAACACTCGTATCTATTATTAATGCTTGAAAAGCGCAAACTAAAATGTAAAATATAATCTAAAAATATTCAAGTACGACAATGTAACGGGTTATGAATATTCGAAATTTATTTTCAAGTGCAACAACTAAAACATCCTCATGAAATTGAGGGATAATACATGACATACCTACCCAAATTTATAGATGCTAGTATTAAACGATAAGTACGATAACACTCAAGATTCCTGAATAACTCGAACTGATATTTGAACATCTTCATTATTAGAACAACGCCTTGGTTCTCAAGAAGATAGGTACTTTAAAACTTTATGTAAGTAAATATTATATTATTAAGCAAAATACAATTATAGAATGAGGTTATTGCAAAACTAAGAAACAGGAAAATTCCACATCGTTCCCGTTAAACAAATAAATTATAACAACATAAGTACCTATTAAACATATTTATAACAGTTTATTGATCATAGCTTGACAAGCGAAATTTGTTCAAAATTACGTAAGTGACCTGTTTTAAATTTATCCTAACAACAGTTCAATAATTAATATTACAGCACAAAAATTACCTCAAACGCTCGAATTTTTCTTTCAACGACTTGAAATTATAAAGTCTATCCTCCATAGATCTCACTGATATCATGACCTCCATTGCACCAATCAAATAAACGATTCTAAAACAACACTACACTTGTAAACACTACAAACATTTGATTCAAATTCTAAAATATAATAGGAAATGTGGGGCGACCGTATTGTCCGGTCGATGTATTGACAATGACAGAATGACAGATAGTGACATACCATTTAGAATGCGTTCGGTTCTGATAAAGCCTATGCTAGCAAAGAGGAATTATCCTGTTTGGATAACAATAGGTGCCTATATGATGTTTGTTATTGCGATGGAGTATAGCTCTGCTGCAGGAATAAGTAGCTGATTACTGATGATTTAAATAACACAGTGTATTAAAATTAAAAACTTATATGTTTTATAATGTTTATTAGTCCGTATAGTCATATTATTTATTTAATATGAGCTTCTAAGTCTTTAGTTTTTCGACTCTTTCATTATATAGGTAATGAAATTGTCCTTTTTTCTACTCCAGCACGACAGATAAATACAGGTATCTGTCAATTAGATGACTGACAGCGATATTAAAAAAGTATACATTATAACGTTATCTATAGTATTCCATAAGAACACTGCTAAACGATGCTCCTATGGATTTTCATACAATATTTTAGCACTGTTGATTTTTTTCTACCATTCACGATACCGCTTTTTTCGCTTTTTATGTTGTCGTATAAAACTAGTGTATTCAACAGCTCATAATTGTTTCTTAAAATTCTCGGGTCGCTGTCTCGACTCGCCTACGTCTCGTTTCCTAGTCCTTGAATTTTAAGAACCCTTATTATATCACTGTTGCACAAATTACTATTCTGTAATGGGGGGGAAACCGTCACAAGCCACAAATACAGTTAAGAAATTAGACAGCACATTCCGACAAAAAAAGGTACTTACTCAAAATATGTCCTATAGCAAAAATGCTATGGTTCCGGTGTAATAAGAGCGTGGTGGAGCATTAATGAGACGATTTTGTTGATACATATTTTTGCACTTGACTGTAATGCCTTGTTCCTATATATCTTAATAGGATTATAAATATATATGGTACTACACTCTTATTACACCGGAGTAACACGCTATTGGCCATATTGTTGAGTACTTACGTAGCGTAATACACCCATAAATTGACACTCGACTGTACATACTGTACCTACATAGGTTTACTCTATTTAGATGATTAAACAGTCATCACAAAACTAATTGAAGCCCCGATCGTGACAACAAAAAACATGATAAAAAAATGATTACTTAATTTATTAGAAAAAGCTACACGTTAAAATACTTGCATCTCGGTTTTGTGTAAGTTCAGGTTTAAAAATAAATAACGGAGGTAAATATATGAAACAACAGGCGGTTTCGAACAAGTTGGAACAGTTAGAGTATGAGAAAAAATAAAATTAAAATAATATTGTTCTTCATGGTATATTTTGTGCCGTGGAATAAGAATAACAATACATATGAACAAATACAAGTTTAGTCAAACAGTACAAAATTCCAAAAAAATGTCTATTCATTGTTTAAAATAAAAATAAGAACTCGGTACTTATTATGTTTCTCACATTCAGTTTTTACCATGGTTTCACGAAAACAAAAACAGTTAATAATATAATCTCAAAAATCAACGGTAAAAAAAACCAGCTTCCTATAAACTTAATCATTAATTATACAAAAAATACTCATTGCCCAAACAAAGCACTTTCTTAAAAAACTAATAATACAAACCGGCAACAGTCGTGGAAAACAAAGAGGCAAGAGGCTTTCAGGGAAGGCTGTAGGCGAGCGCGTCTACCGGAGGCCGCGGCGCGACTGTAGGGCGGGCGGCGGGCGCCTAGCATCGGTTCCACGCGAGTCACGTTGGACTTGGAGGTGAGATTGCAGTTTCAGGGAAGTACTGTTGGGTGAGACCACGGGAATCATGGTACGAACATCGCACGAGTCGCATGCGAGTCACGTTCGACTTAGGGGTCTGAGAACGCAGCCGCAGGTGTGTACCTTTAGCGCCGTCGAGACACGGTTGCATTTAATGAACCGTTAGGTAAACTTGGAGCTTGTTGATCACTTATTAGGGTGGCAATCAATGAGTTCACGTCTAGTTTTACAATAGCTATTCATTGGCATTGTTTTTACTCTATCAATCTCACCTTTGGGCCTAGAAAATAGGTTCCTAAAATTACAAGATCATAAATAATTCCTTAGCTTTTGCCCGCGGCTTCGCTCGCGTTAGAAAGAGATAAAATGTAGCTTATGTCACTCTCCATCCCTTCAACTATCTCCACTTAAAAGATCACGTCAATTCGTCGCTCGGTTTTGCCGTGCAAGACGGACAAACAAACAGACACTCACTTTCCCATTTATAATATTAGTATGGAAGTATGGATAATCTCTTATCAGAATGTTCCGGCGTTTTCAGACACACAAATTTATCCTAAAACACCTTAATTACCGACAAAAATTTACGAAAAAGATTCCGATATCTAGTCTAGTACTCTTTGCTAACCAACAAAGAAAGAAAAAGAAAAAAGTTGAGTAAAGAAAAAGTACACTCCTTTCTACAGAGAACACATAGGCAAAAGTTACAACGAAAACCCATAGTTCTGTAATGAATGCACCATGCGGAAAAAGCCAACTCGCATCCAAACGCAGCTTTTCCCGGCTTCACTGTTTACATGGAGCAACCTCGCATTTGTTCATTGTTTGTTTTTCCAATGTCTACTTTATTTTCTTCTAAATTTGGCTTATTTTATATTGCGGTAAGATAGGAGGATGAAGAAGTAAAGTGGACGCAATTAATCGTAATCCAGCCTGCAGTATTATGTTTCGGTAGTTTTATTACACGGATCGCATTACAGGATATAATTGTCAGGATGTACTGGAATTAAAATGGATGGCTCACGGCACGATAGTTTTAATTTAAAGTGGGAGTTTGGTTGTGTTTTGTCATGTATACTCTATGTCAGCTATGTCAGATAAACGTCAGTTCATATAATGAGCAGGATTGTTTATCATAAGGATTCGGCAGAGAGGTAGGCCTGTTAATTGTTACTCTGTCTGGTTTACTACCTCTACGTATGTAGTATTTTTTGAAAAAAATCGCAGCAACTTATAACTATTAATGAAGAGCTCCTTTTTTATTCAATATCCTGCTATTTCACATGTTGGTGCATGGCGAATAAGAACATAATTCGTATTGATTAACCATAGTACGAAATTTGGATCATTTAAGTGTCAAAAATGAATAATTAAGTGAACTTCTTTATTGTCTTCACTCTTCTTTCAACGCAAAGTTATCACCCTGGTACCATCCACTAAGGAAACATTAATTTAGACATTCCATGACTCCAAACTAACTAACAATTTATCGATTACACTATCAAACACAATCAATCAGTTTAACTTTGATCCCCTTCACTTCAAATCAGACATTTAGGAGCCATCAAACTTGCAACAAGGGTTGTTTAACTAACGCCTTCCAAACACAGATAACAAGGCAACAGTCGGGCTAAGTTGAGGGTAAACAGAGGGGCATATAACGAAACATAAAATCGAATGACTGTGCATGGTGACGCGGATTTTTGTGACAGATAAAAAGGTGGAGCAGCACATATCATATTATATTCAGCGGCCAGATGTCTGTGGATATTCATGACGGCTTGGCTCTTTTTAAGACAGTCGAGCGCCTTACCCTACAGATTTAAAAGAAAAAGTCAAGCGAAGATACACATAGGTATTTGCCAGGAAAGTGTATAGGTACATATGCATTTTAAACGCCTGAAAATTTACAAAGGCATGAGTGGGCCTATATATCTATTATATATATTGTTGTCTAGTACTCATGACACGAGCCTTATAGAGCGGACTAGGTCGATTTGTGTAAAATTGTCCCATAATATTTATTTAATTATACCCTCTCTTTTGCATGGGAATTTAGTCAGAATTTCTACCCCGCGTTGAAATTCCAAAAGGCATACCATTCCTCATCCAGTGTGTACATGAACGGCTAGTACAGTTCGCCGCATTGTCGACAAACAAAGGGCGTCGTTCAACACCCGCCAAGCGTCGCGACTGACTGTACAATACATGCGCGTCGGCGCGATATTAAAAATAACAATAGGATATTACAAAAGTGAATGTATGCTGTGTTATGATTATGAAGAATAATTTATAAAGCGCTGATATGGCTTAAAATAAAAATACATGTACACAACTTTACTGTCGTGTATTTTTCGACCGCCTGAGTGCCTAGGCCACAGGCCATTGTTACCCGCGTATAGCTAAGCGGATCTTAGACTCTTTTGGGAAAGAAGGAAATAAAAAGGGAGTCACATGGAAGGAAACATGTCACGCCTATTGTGATAAAAATACGTTAACCGTTGCAATTTAATATAAAGACGAAGTCTCTGAAACAGTAAATAATTCATATGGGCTACTGTAAACTAGCGGGGCCAATGGTGACCCGGCCCGGCGGTAAGAACGCGCGACTTTCAGTCCGAAGGTTGCGGGTTTTAACCCCAACTCGTACTTATCGTATTTTGGAACTTATGTACAAAATATCACATTATATTTGCCAAACGCTCTTCGGTAACGGAACAAGTCGCAACGAAACCGGACTAATCCCAATAAGGCCTACGAGTAGTTGAATCCTCTGGGTTGGGAGTTCTTATGGCAGTCGCTTTTGTAAAAGTAGCGCCTCCGCCAATTCTTGAGATCAGTTGCCAAAGCGGACCTCAGGCTCGTGGCTTAAGCCAGGAAAACGCTAGGATGGAGAACAGAGCTATTGAAAACTCACTTGTAGGTATATCTCAACAAAAAAAGCTTGACGTTATTTCGCCTCTGGAGACGATATCAGACATATACTTACGTGAATCAATGAAACACACTTTACATACACTTGCTTAGCGTTTGCAAAAACGAAACACTTAACAAATGACGATGAACACACCGCAGTGCAAAAATGGAAGTAATAAAATATTTCCGATAGCTTTTAAATAAGCGGAATGCGCAAACATTATCAATAAACGATTGCAGGTATGCTATCAATTTCATATTTATTCCCCTTTCAAGTATTTACCATACACAGTAATAAATAAAAGTCCGACCCAAAACTAAAACCCAACACCAAAAACACAACTAAATAACTTAATATTATTTTTTATACTAGGTATTACAGGAAACCTTGCGAAAAGAAAGTGTTTTTGCGTCACTAAATTATAGAAAAAGTACAGAAAGGCATGTAGAGAATAAGGTTTGGACAAATCCCGATAACAATACAGAAAGGCACGAACATAACCGATGTGATTTTCAGTGTGATTGAAAATGGAAATGCGATATATCTGCTTTACTTATTATGCAAATTTTGGTAAGAGGCGGGTACTTCGCCAGCATTCAACCGAAGTTTTAGTGATCGGATCTCTAACTATACCGCGTATTGCAACCTGAGTATCAATTCCCACCGCCAACCGAGCACAGGAGAATCAAAAGCTCCAGGGCAACCAGCGTAACAAACACCTCGAGATTCGCAAAAACTATGTGTAAAAGTAAAGCGCAGCTAAAATGGCTGGCTTCAGCCTTCATCGTATTAAGCGATGGCAATGATACCCATATACCTCACACACACTCTAGCATCGATAATTTCCCTACCGGGAAATAGCTGAATTTCCGGACGCACACATGCAAAGCGTAGGACATCGCCCGTCTGGCGCGACCAGAGGCTAAGCTAATGTGCTTAATGAATAGTGTCCAGTTGGGTAACTTTAACCAGCGAAGGCTAATAATGAGGGTTAGTGGACGCTTCCTGCACATGAAAATACCTTTTAGTATAATAAAGACGGCTAAATGCTTATACAAATATTCTCAAAAAGAATCACTGTGTATACCGAAAGCTTTATCAACTAACCCATTTAAACCATCTTCTTCGGTCTTGATCTCTTTCAAAACCATTTCAAACAGTCAATACAACGTTAAGTCTATTCAAAATTTGCATATAAAGTGAACTCATAACACAAACAAAGACCCTGTCTAAGTCCCAAAATCGAATTAGGCCAATTAATATGCAGCGGACTCATCCACGTCTCGGTCTCAGGTGCTGCAAATTGGGTTAGTTAAAATCATGTTGAGCTCTCAGAAATAATAAAATGTTGGGTAAACTATAGAGCATTTACGAGTTTGGGTTGTTAGGGAAGTTTGATAAAATAATGGAGAGAGCACACAATGCAATGTTGGTTGCCTTGCTTTTTTACCATACAACGGATAATGCTTTACCATGTAGGTATTAGCTTTATTACTATTACTTACACGAAACGAAATGTTGTCGGTATATTAAAGCAAATTATCTAAATTCGCGAAAGAGCCTGTGTAAGTTTATATTAATGTGTAATAATCGCGAAAGTTTAAAGTATTAAATATTTTAGCTGCCTTAATATGCAGGTTTTGTATGTCAAGAAAAACTATTAAAACCGATTTTGGTGTATGAAAGTCAATCTTTCTTGGAAATTAGTCGGGTCTTTTTCAATTCATGTATTAATCCAAAACCATATATTAATTTAAACCACGAAATTAAAATCTGACTAAATAAAATTAACACCACAAGTATGATAGAAACACAAAGATTAAGAGGAGCTATTTATTTTCAGTTGAGATATCGTATAATAAATAACATAGGTTTAGGGAGTTTCGCCAGTACGTAGCAGCTACATACAATTTTCAATGAAACTTAAAATTGTAAATGTAAGCGGTGAGTTTTCAATAAATCATGGAATCGTTTATCGACCGATGTCCGGGTAAGTACTCGTAAATCTATTGCAGGACGTTCCGACCAGTTACGATATTTCCCGCCGGAAAAGCCGGGAGTTTGCTCGTATCTCAGGCTCCAGTTCCCAGCCAGACGTTCTTGTAAACCTATGTAAATACCGTGTTTGAAATTATGGCTTCAAAGTTTTAAAGCTTCTATAAACATCGGTAGGTAGCTATAGTCTGACACAGATCTCATTCATTGTTCTCATTAGTGCATAGTCAGAGAGAGTCATACCGTCTTTTTCTTACGCATGTATTGCGACTCCGAAGAAAAGGGAGGCACATAACATCTTTTTTAATGTACTGTAGGCTTGGTTTGTCTGCCCTGACCCCTAAAACATAAGAACAAAAATCGTGCCTCACAATAGAGAAAACAACTATTCTTCATCAATTAGTTCTTAATAGATGGATTTTTACTTTACCTACGTTACAAAACTTTCAAAGAGAGGTGTGTAGGTACTGTACCTACCTACCATTTTTTTATGCCGACTGGTTCTACAAACTCTTCTTTAGATAGTTATACGCTTTAATTAAATTTTAGCAATCACCTACATATCTTATTGAAATTCCTAATTCATACTAACATTTCGCGTGTCGTTCTTCTTCCAACTATTTTTTTGTGCACGATTTTGTTTACTTTATTCCCAGCTGCCTGTGGCTATTCGTGTTCAGCACAACCAAAGGGAATATTCCAGAATTTTCCCGCAACAGTAACTCAACGGGAAGTTATTCGCCTGCATGCAGATTTACTAGCCTTTTGCGGTACGATAAAGGTTTTGATGAATATGAAAGTGAATGCGGTGGAAGTTGGTTTTGCTGACGTTTTCAGACCATGACGAAGAGTGATTGGATTCAACGGGAATTGATGTCCAACTTTTATGTTTAAAAACTGAAATTACTTCCAATCCCAATATTATGTGCCTATAATATAAACTAAGTAGTTAGTTTTTTACTATTTTCATACAGGTGATTATTTTATCACCAGTCAAAATCTACATAGTGAATGTGTAGGTCATACTGACCAACTTTTAATAATAACATATTTGACAAGAGAACTGGTGTTGCTACTGCGGTTTACATTTAGTTACACTTGATTTAATTTGTGGGCGTTTTGCAAGATTTGTTATACATTTTGCCACCATTTTTCATAGATTTAGTATCGCGGTAGCGCAATGGAAAGTTTGAAAAATGTACTTATGGAAATTTTCAGCCACTTTTTTTCTCCTAGGATTGAAAGAGCTCTCGATTCTGAATATAAAACACAAAAAAAAATCGAAAATTGACAGATAAATAATTAGCAAAAAATAAAACTTTCTACAACAAAAAATAAAAACGCCCTTGTGCCTTTTCTGTTGCATTATTTTATAACAGCACCAATGATAAGATCAATTGAAACTGAAACTAGGCGGCATGTCAACGTTTGTCAGACGTTTATTTACAGAAAGTTATTTTTTGTAAAATGTACTTTAAAACAATTACAATAAGATTCAATGTACACAATCATAGGGCACACTAAACGGGATTGTCAGAGCACCAAGCGTATTGATGTAATTGGATCGGATCAGTTACGGGTGTCATCGAATGGGTTCCAATGGTAAATTACGGAACCCTTATTGATTTATATTGACCATTACTCGTATGTTGCTGGTACCTACATGCAACCGGGTATAGGGAAATAGTGTATTGCAATGCATAAAGGCACTAAACATATGAATTAACAAATATACCGATACCTATTATCAAATAACGTAATCACGTAAAGATAAGCGTCCAGCGTTGCTGAGTTTCCTAGATTTTGATAACACAACCTGTGAAAGTGTTAAGTAAACGTCTTAACTCCATAGAAGTTTGACGTTTATAATAACACTTTCAACTTCAGTTCATAGCTTGGAAAAGATAACGTGGTTTTAAGATAAGGATTAGAAATCAATGCATTCTGATATGATAATCGTGCTAAAATATCAGTATTCTAATGTTAGCACAAACGATTTAAGGTATAATTCTATAAACATGACATAACATGAAAGTATGAATATCATAAAAGTTTCTCAGTTAGAAGTTATTCAACTAGTGCATTGGACAAGCCTTCAACTTCAAGCGCAGTGAGCTAACTTAGCCATGCAGCGCTCGCATTGTCTGGAATTTTAGCCAACAATACGCTCTGCGAAGTTCTCACTCTATTATCTGAGTTGTATCTATATAGATAGTCAACTTCAATAGTAGTTTATGCAACAGTAATATAATTAGGATTCTTAACATTCAAGGGTCGGTGTATAGACCCGAGTTTAAGAAGCAATTATGAGCTGTCGCATACATTCGTTTTTCTACGACGGCAAAAATTGAGACAGAAGCGAGATCTTGAATGGCAGCAGAATGTGGAAGGTGTCGTATACTGACTATAGAAATTAAAAAAACAATGAATAGTGTTAATATATTGTATGAAAATTCGTAGAAAAATCGTTTAGCGATGCTCTTATAAAATACCATAGACAACATTATAATGTATTTTTTAATATCGCTGTCAGTCGTCTAATTGACATATAGAAAAGCGGGGGAACGAAAAAATAAATACAAACATCTAGAAAGTAAAGATGTCACGAAGTAATCATAATCAATCAAGTTATTGATTTGTGATATTTCTCTTTAATAAATGATACATTTTTATCAAGTCAGTACAAAAAAATTACCATACTAATTCCCGGATTTCACCACCATATTATCAAAGCGAATCACTACTTCAGCGATAGCTAAAGCTCTTTATTCACTATCTTTATCGAGTTTTTTTAAGTAAATTTCCTACATTGTGACTTAAACAAATGCCAGCCGATTATGACGATTGCATGTAACAACCAATAAGTGCATTACAACATCGCGATGGAGACGTTGCGGCCACGATGACAACCATTAATAACAATTGACTTACTTGACATCGCCCATCAGTTGTAATGTAGGAGTATTGGTGTAACCAATGTATTAATACCGTACAACATGCGGCTGTTTAAGATGCCCATTGCTTCATAGTTTGATGGTTAAAACTATAATTGAAAGAGATGTCACATACTACAGAAGAGGTGAACAAAGCCCCCGGTGAGCAAGGCTGGAATCGAACCAGCGACCTCCTAGTTTCGCGGCAATCGCCATCTGCTTTGGTCATTTTTTCTGTAGTAGGTACGAGTATATGACATCTCTATCAAATTATAATTTATATGAATTAAATCTCTTATAAACAATAAATGATTGAATTCATGCTTTACAATGATTCAAAATAGGTACTTAAATCAATAAGCAAGGCCGACCCGTAAATATTTACTTCTAAGAAAACGTAGGTACAAACTTATTTCTAAAAATACGAACCAGATTAATGATATCAATAAAAATCGAACCTTAAGAAGCAGTCACGTTGTACAGTCGCCATCAGTTATATCAAAACAGCCAAGGTGTTCAAAAATATCTGAATACGACTGTAACTGCGTGAAGATAGCCGTGTTCAGATATTTGTGACCACATTGGTTGCTCCGTTATAACTGTACAAAGACTGACAGATGCATACTCAACAGTTAAAGCTTAAAACCCTAGGATTCGGAATATAATGCTTCAAAAATTGCAGATTCCATTAAGAATGGATTTTCCAAATGGGTCAATTTTGAAGACGGTGAACATAAAAATCTAAAGACTTCTAGTTAGGGCAAGAACAAACAGCACTTGCTATGGCAACAAATGACAGCCGAAAACCGAACGCATACTAATTAACCAAATCAACAAACAATACTTTATCACAATTTAACTGTCACATTAAAAAACTATTACGCTCTTGAAAGATAAACACAATGTCATGTCACCACGCGATATAAAAACACACTAAGCATTCAAAATAAAATTAAACAGATATCGATACCGATATTGAAACTGATAAGGAAGTACCATTTATTAGCTATCCATATCTTCTGATGATCATAGTCTTGGCATTTTACATTTACTTAATACAATTGCTATAAAAAAATAAAATATTTATAACTTCGGATATTTTTTAATTCGATGGTACCAATATGCAATTTAAGCAATTTAACGGCTAAGACTTTATAGGACTAATTATCATCTCATGCATGTATGTACTAACGCATTAAAAATTGCATGGGCAGTTTATGAATTAATTCATTAATAAAGTGCCCATGTACAATTGAACGCGTGTGTAAATTAATTAGTTAAAAGAAAAATTTGGACGGAAGGATCCATTTCACAATAAGGTTTCAATAAAATTAAAATTTTCCGTAAAAAATCACTCTAATATTTTTATGCGTCCTTTTTGCTTACAACATCCATTTATAAAACACTTAACACACTAACAGTAGGATACTATCACACAATCATGAAAACATTGGAAAGTTTCCAGGAACCTACATTCATTTCATTAGTTATAGGAAACGCATTATAATGCACTAAATCTTTGTGTGGTTTATCGTAACCTTAATACAACACGATAAGTACGAGTACGTTATCGACGCCTATGTACCAATTAACAATCTAACCATCATACGATTCATTTAATCGATATGATTGTCCGTAATAATAATAGCAAACGTAGTAAAAACACGCCATTAAATTGTAATTTATTGTTTTTTAAAAACGACGCATGGTGCCCAAGACATTTTTTTTCCAAATAAACCTACCAAAGTTCTAGCTAGTATCGCTAACACTGTTATAAAAGAAGATGTTATTAAAATAGGCGCCTATAATATAACCCAAATATTGTAATTGAAAGTGAACTGCGTAAAAACGCCAATAATGTTGTGGGACAATCCTACACAAATCGACCTAGTCCCACGATACGCTCAGGAGGGCTTGTGTTGTGGGTACTAGGCGACGATATATATAAATTATATAATGGATACATAGAAAACATCCATAACTCAGGAACACATATTCGTGATAAACATACAAATAAATGCCCTGACCAGGATTCGAACCCGGGACCTCCAGCTTCGTAGCCAGGGTCACTACTTACTAGGCTAGGGGTCTGGGGCCAATAAATCGTGGTTTACCTAATAATGCTAACAATGAGTAAGTAACTCAAGCATGCATTTATTTTTGATAACTTATAATATCCCAGTGAAGTCGTTTTTCTTAAAAATGTATTGGGTAAGTATTCAGACTCCGTATTCTCCGTAACCAGAATAATCGATCAAATGCTGCATATTTAACGTCACGTCATAGAGGTTCTATGCCCGCCGAGCAGTGGCAAACAGAACATTACCGGCATGCAAAGCATAATGACGGAGTCTAGAGTCTAGCTCCTACATTCCCTTAGCCTACCTAAACGCCCCTGAACTTTCGTCTTAAATTAATCACTGAATTAGATCAACGAACACGTGTGTTGAAGTAGCGTATGTGGTAAATTTACTAAAACGTTTTAGAAAAAAACGTATGTGTGAAAATTGTGAAAGTTTAAATAAGTGTTTTGTAACGTGTAACACATAAGTATGTGTATATGGAGAATAACTACACGACGCTTGGAGATATTTTAAGTGAATAGGTAGTTTTTATGTGATTTCCACTCATAATCGCGAGTTATGTTCAGTAACAGTGTTCTAAGGTTTTTTTTTCCATTCCGTTACCCTTAATGATAACGGAATAAAAAAAAAACAACACAACAGTGTTCGAGGGTTTGCCGCGCGTAATGTGGACCCGGCTTTACGCAAACGCTCGCGCTTGGCAAGCTACAACTACAATAATCCCGCAGCACCAAGTAATAACGACGTCAAAGGCATACATCACGTATTAAACACCCCTGTAATTTAGGTGCGTTTTATCGTTCGGAAACCGGCGATACGTTCCCCCACCGGCTAAATAAGGGACATAAATAGCCGCTATTATCAGCGGTTGGGATAATAACAGGCGCCATAGCTATATTATAGGTTACGGAGTATATGGTAAAGAAAATTTGGCGTTTTAGGGATTTAATTCGGAGGACAGTGACAGCCTACTTGCTTAGCTAAGAATACCCAACAATAGTGTATTACTCGTATATGTGACGTCCTTCGGCTATAGGTCCCACTAAGCCGGTCGTCGATGAGGCGCTAATGCCATAAAAATTCATTTGAAAATGAACCTTCTCAAAATTCTCAAAACAGCCAACAAAATAGTACCTTTTATTAAACACAATCACATATGGTAACATAATAGTTTTTCAATCGAGCTCCGTAGTCATGCCGCTAATATTGTTGAGTGTCCTAAATAAGCTGCGAGTTTTGAAGTTTGTCGTCACTATTGTAAACAATACTTTTTCTACGCCGGTTAAAATTGACAGCCTGAAAAATCAGTTCTAGGAAGGCTCTGCTACTACCTGATTACAAATTTAAACGTATCGACCACTTGTGGAAAGTGACACCTCTGACAATCTTGGCTGCCCACAACGCGGCGATGTTGCCGCGATGTGTGTTTGGTCAAACTCATGTTAGATCAGTAAGGTTACGTTACCGTTACGTTATGTGTCATATTAGTCGAGACAAAAGCTGCGTAGAGGAAAAGTATGATAGGTAGGCAAACGGTAGTGTAGGAAAACGTATATGTAACCAAAACATTAACACAAATAAAGGACGTTACTACTAGGCCGCATTAAAGTAGCACCTTAGGATTCTCGATCTATTACGTCTCGTTTTAAGCTCGTGTTTTCTTTGAATAATCACTTTCTAAATTAAAATTCGACTTCTATATAATCTTCAATATGTTAAACATCATGTATTTTCACAGTTTGAAGCCTATTTATCCTCCGTCATTCAACGTGAATATTTCCTGCACCGTCTGTCTTAGCAGTTGAATGTTATCTCACGCGGCTCGGTTCCTTGCCACCTTGTGACGAGGGTAACGTGTGAACAAATAACACCTAGAACATATGTCATACAATATATCGATAGAACGTCGTCCTAGCTATTTTCCGACAGAAATTTGACTTATAAACTGCACCACCATCCTTTGTCTTTGTCTTTGTGTTGTTGTGTTTATTTGGTTAGCGGATTTTTGTTGTGTGACAAAACTGCAAATAGTAGAACTACAACGATCATATGGTGAGGTATAGAGAAATGAAATGGTTTTTAGAAAACACAATTTCCCCAAATAGGGTGCCAATAGACACTCTGTTCCCTCTTAAGCGGGTGGTACAAGTCAACAACACAGCTGTGAATACAGCCAAAGTGCCAAAAATATGTATACACGACCTTAATTCTCTGGCAATAAAGTTATGTATACATATTTTTGGCACTTTGGCTGTATTCACAGCTGTGTTGTTGACTGTAAGTACAAGTGGCACTTAGAGAGTCTAAATCATAGAAATAAAGGAAAAGTGTAAAAAATCACGGTCTCGGGCGATCGCAGATGCTTCTGCTTAAATTACAAAATTAATTAAGAGAGATTAATACTAAATAGTAGTAGTTCGCATTAGAAAAACAATGTGCAAAAAATGCTATTATGAAACCCCATCATTCATTCAACAATAATCATGACTCTCTCACTCTATTCACTTTTGAGCTACACTTGTCTCCCGCCATCCTACTCCTAATTGGCGTATCCCAGCATCCTCTTAAAACCACTTGTCCTAGATAATGTAAAAGCTTTTCCCACAACTTGCACATTAACAATCGGAACAATTCCCTGACCATACACGAACCTTACCTCAACGGAATACGGTCTACAATATGTGTGTTGGTTGAATGTTACTCGGTAACAGTTTGCCGACAATGGCAACTGGGACGCGTACGCTTCCGTAGTAACTTCCATTTCGTACCGAGTTGGAACTAATGCACTTTACGCGTGCAAATGGATTTAAGTCATGTGAATAACGTGTTGAAATAGAAAGAAGGGAAAGAAATTTATTTGCATTACACAATTGAGTAGGCACAATAGAAAACTCAAAGCTTAGAAAAAAGGATAGAGTTCAGCTTTGTACTTTTTCTCTAAAGCTGCTGCGCCTAATACCCGCTTGCCCCTAAATAGCTAGGGCATATTGAATAAAGGGTAGAAGCAAGTTTAGATGCTTAATTAGTGACAAATGATTGGTCAACTATTCCGTCTAAAAATCGCCTGAATTGAACTTAAGCCAATGTCCTATAATATTAAAAAAAGTTAAACCAGCAAAAATATCTAAGTACAAAAGCCTCTGAAATGTACTTAAACGAAATTATCTTTTCATTCGCTTCCTCCCATACATATATGATGTTTATCACACGAGTTTTCATCAACATCCAGATAATTAGCTGAGCCAAAGCAAAAAGACAACTCATCAAGCTAACAGTACATTTGTTTGTATCATCTATCTTCCATCCCCATATGGTAATGCCGGGTGTTAATTACCTCTCCCCATGCAAGGCCAATAACTTAGAAAGCTCATTTATCCTCTAGGGTTCTTATTTTGCTACTTGGCAGTGTATTACAAAGGTTTCTAATCAGGAGATTCGTTAGGGAGTGTCTAAGGGGTGCAGGTTGATCTTTTAGTGTAGTGCGTAAACGTAGTAAATTATGGAAAATGAAGCGAAGAATAAATACAGCCTGTGCTTAAGTTGTTTGAATTTACCATAAGTAAAAGTAATGCATTAAAAAAAACAGCTTATATTACGAAATTGGTTATTTCTGGAATGTTGAGTTAATCAAGAAACCCAAATACGATGACAACATTGAGCGATTTTCTTAAAATCTTGTAACAGTTGTAACTTATTAAGATAACATACATTAGTAGGTACGGTCCTTTGCAATCGGTTGAAAGTTAAAGAAACATCGGCGGACTCCAAATAACACGGAGTTTTTGGTCATACTCAACTTTATGTTCCTAATGACAATTTAATTTTTGTGATTTTTTTAAATGAAAACTTCTAAAAGAGGTAATTTAATATCCTGTCATGTCCCTGAAAATGTTGCAGAACAGGAAACCTTAAGCCGCATAAATCGGCAGGAAGTGTGTACCTAACGAGGAAAACAGGGGAACATTGTATATAGCAAAAATAATACGGCAGCGAATTCAGCAACCAGTCTAGACGAAGCAAAAAGTAAGAAAAATCCGTACGCTCTCTTTATTATCCGCGAAAACAATCGTTTGAAGAGAGCAATAGGGGAGAAACTAGCATAAGGAAAATTGAAACTACTCGGGAATGAGAAAATAGCTGAATATGCGAGTTTGTCCCTCTAACATGTACATTCCTTTCCTGCCGAATGTTCACTACGACCGGGCCAGATTTCTGGAATATTCCTCGGATTTTAGTTTATTTTACATACACCGAACGACATCGTCTGGCGTTCTCGGCCGTGGAAGTCACGATCGTTATTACCAAGTTATTGAAATACGTGGTCTGTATATTAAAGCAACTAATGATACATTTCGACGTTTGTAATGAGAGTCTGCACCCTCTGTAGGGATTTATCGTGACGAGAGGAACCGTGTTTCAATTATTAACGCCTAGCGCAACATGCGCAATATTTTACGACGGTTAACTCATTGCTCTTATTTTCTGACAGGCGCTAATGTACATTTTAATGTTTTGCTGCGCGTCTCGTGATTTTTCCATAAAATGTTTATTATAGAATTTATCTCAGACTTCATTATGTTTTCAATTAATGAAGTATACGTCTGCATATTAACCTAGTCATTTGAAACAATTAGAGCCATAAAATGACGCTTTTCATGTTACACTTCACAACTTACTCACTTGAAAGATAACGTCCAGTCCCCAAGCATGCCTTTACAAAGAAGCTTTAGAGTGTATGTAAGCAAGTCCCAAAGAAACCTAGCAGTGACTACAGCTAAAGTATTCATAAAAGCCCAGTGCAGATGCGTGCCTGAGCACAGGTTGCCCCGAGGGCTCTTGATTAAGACGCGCCCGCCATCGCCATCTTGAAAATGAGGAAAAGCAGAGATTAAAAACCCCAGACGTCTGCTCGCTATGAAAGATAAGTCTACTCATATAACTTGCGCATTTAAAGGAATCTTAATGATTTAAGGATACGGGCGTTTTTGCTGTGACTTTGACAGATAGTTGAGATGAGAAGGCCTCTAAGAGTTGGCAGTTTATTAAAAGTGACAGGTTATTAGTGAGTTTTTGAGATCCGGGGAAGGATTGAAAAAGATTTATGATTAAAAATTTCTTTGGAACGCTGTTTATGTTTTAATTAAGAGGTGTGAAAGAGACGGGTAATTTTAGACGGTATAATAAATAGTTTGAATTACGACTATACCTATGCGTACGAATGTCATAAACATTTTAGTGGTCGTTAGCGTTCTATTTGTATATTCGTATTTGAATGCATTCATAAAGAACCAAATTTATACATTTGTTTACTACTAGAATAGTTTAGCATTTGTTCCAATTTCTATTTATTTGCAGGTATTTTATTTTGTTGTGTTCATGAAATTTATTAACATTCTATCACTCACGTCAGTCTTAACAAGGACAAGATATTGTATTTTTACTGTAGGTATATATTTCGATTTTATTTTATTTAAATTTATTCCAATTATATATTTTCCAATTTGGTGTAAATTGAAATATAAATAAATATTTATCGCCTATATGAGTTGTTACCAAATTGTATCTTATATTATCTTTTTCAGTTGTAATTGCATTACGCACTAGCTGCGTTAAGCGCACTTTAATTTGCCGACATTTGATAGGAAATGGAAAGCTGGAAACCAGTAGGGCTTGTTGGCGGCGGGTTGTCAGGGCGATAAGTTGATTTCTAGCGCTCCGCACCGGAAACTTAACTGCGTTATTCCAATAGTTGGCGAAGCATAGACTTTGTACCACAGTCATTTAGTAGAAAAGGTATTTTAGTTTTACTGATGATCTACTTAAGGTCATTCCCGCAGCGGCAGGAAGTATTGTTTACTGAATATACAAAAATCGACGCAAAAGAAAAGGAAGAATAATGAATAATAAAATCAATCAATCAATCAGTAATATTTCATGACTGATTCGGGAAGGTTTCACTGGTTTGCCCCCGGGGTCTGCTCATATTTTTCGTGCGATGTTCCAAGCGGGTTAATCGTTGTGATGGGTGTACTCTGCTTGTACTCACAGCTACACACTAAGTGACCATTAGAAGATGTAAACTGTAGGTACTTAAGACCAACATATACCTATGTACGTGTTTTATCTGGATTTGCATAACATGTGTTTATGGTTGTGCAGAATCATAAAATGGTTACAAGGAGGCAAAGGTTCGCCTGCACTCATTAAACGGGAATTATAGCCCTGGGCAGGCTTGCTAACCAATTACGTGGTCTGATAATAACCATTGCATGTAATACGTTCGTATAAAATTAATTTCCGATAAGCATAACTTTGCAAATGACGGTGTTGTAATTGTGAGATGTATAACATTTCTATTATATTTTCATGTTCGTTTACTAAATTAAAAAGCCGCTTTATGTTCATAAAAAAAATCAAACAAAATAAATGCTAAAATAAACATTATATTCCCGAAAAGACGCAATTTATCATCTCGCTGCGAATCAATCATCTCCCCCTCTTTTCGCACAAGCACTATATAGTCTCTATAGTCAACAAGTTGAAAAGTTGGGAAAGCTGTAGCGGAAATAAGAGACAGTCACAACACCGGACATAGAAACAAAGCACGTCTCGTCGCGATAGCAGCCTATTATGCTGACGTTAACATTTACCGGTGATACCGCTTGGTTATCCGTTTTGGTTGGGTGCAATGCTGTTATTGTCAAGCATAAATACACCAGCGTAAGTTTGACCGTTGAAACGTGTAGGGATTCTGAATTTAAAAGGTCTTCTTTAACTAGGAATTGCGTTAGAGATGTAAAACATTGTAAACGCTAACCTGCGTAGATAAAATCAGATATGCAAGCGAACATAATGGGCCTGTAGGGACTATTAAGCGGATGATGCATTATTTTGAGTAGACAGTATGTTTAATAAATGGACGTAAGGGACGAAGAACGTGTCATGTACTAGGGAGGGATAACTTGTTTCGTAACGTCACAACGCGATATTTGTAATAAGTGTAAGTACTTACCGCCTTATACATAAAAAACTTAACAGAAGTTTTAGTTAAATTATGTTTTCTCCCATTCTGACAAACGCGATTGCCAAAGTGTCAGATAAGGACAAACAATAATTTAGCTAAACTGTTGTTGAAGTGCGTTTATGAAAAACACCATTCGTAGTTTGTTATCTACTAAATGTTTCAGGATTTGTCTAAGGTGTATTAAATTTATATGGTGTGTTGAATTTAACTTCCCTTTGATTTTTTGCAACAGTAACTGCAATACCTTCACACATTTACGAGACCATGCAAGCACTAAAACGGACATAAAGTTGAAGGCTACTTACTTATTACCAACCTACTTTGGATAAATAGACATTCGTAGGGACATATGGAAGTGATACGTTAGCAAAAACATATGATACTTACAATGAGTATGCAATATGCAAAAATTTTACTGACTTTATCGATTATGACACCGATGTAAATCTTAACTACCTCACGATCTAAGGAATGTACTTCCGGATGAAAATCATTTATAATATATGCAGACATGATGCGATTGCTATCTTTGAAATTACGGCAATGCGTATGCAAATAAAAAGTATTTTTAGAAATGTTATATAAAAATAATAAATATATGACAGAAGTACAGTAAAATTAAGCGCGCTTGGTAGAATCACGACCGGAACAGACTCGATCACAATGACGACATTATTACATAATGGCGGAATTGTTGCTTTTTAGTCACACTTCTGTTTTTGCATAAGCCTTTTCAAAATGGAATTTATATATATGATTTTCTGGACCATTTGACACAAACAGCAGGTCCCTTGAAATTTAAACTATCCACGTTTCGGAGACGAAGAAAGGAGGGTGGTATGATTGGTGAACCCATAATGGGTGAACCGATTTGAGTTCGGTTATTTTTATTTGAAGCACTTGTTTGTGAGAATGAGTTTTCGCTATTTTAGTGAACATAAAAGCAGGTTATCTCCAAGAAGGGCATTCCACGAGAATGTACCTTACGAAATGCGATTCTTCTAGAAGTACCTATTTCTGGAAACGCTAAGAAAGCGATTTTGTTTCTGGTAATGTTTCATGACTTGGCTAACAAATTGATACCTAGTATATTCTCGAGCTTTATCAATTTGATTGAAAGTAGCTACCTCTCGTGATATTGGAACTAGTCAAAGGATCTCAGCCAATATTGAAACTGTACCCACAAATTTTGGTAATAGCATTTCTATTGTACCGTTGTATTTTTTTTAATTTATAATTGTCATGTATAAATAGGGTTTCAGATGCTAAGTTAATTTTTAATTCGCTGGTAATTAACACAGTAAAATGAAGAGAAAATATCGGAACTCAGGATGGATTTTTCAGTGTGATTAATTTTTCGATTAATTAAAAGACGGTATGTAAATACTTTCTTGTCTTACACGCAACCAATCAGCGTTTGTGGACATAAACAATGCAAATAACATAATCTTGAACAGTCATGAAACCATCATAGCTATTATGCTAATTGCTGTACTGAGGTAGTTATCACCGTGGCTCCGTTTAGATTACATAAACTCACCCCTGTATTCTTATGAATCTGTTCGAATTGTCAATGACCAATGCCACATTTAGCGATTAAGGGCCCCGGAGTTAAGCATTTATTTCACATGGTATTTGATAGTTAACTCCGGGTTAGCAGCTAACGTAATTACTTCATATCTCTAATGCATAGTATCATACTTGTAACGCATAACAACGCCCAATGCGATTATCGTAATCGGATACAAATAGGTCAGCACTGGAGTTGATTTATGCATTTGCAATCCATACTTATGCAGCCTACCTACTAAGTGGTGGGTGGATCTGCATACAATTTTATTTATACCCTTCTGATGCTGTGTGCGCAAAATGATAAGACGATCAGCAAATTAATAATTTGAGTATGAGAATTACCAATGATCAATAGGAAAAGCGTGATGATTTGTGCTCGTTTTGTTAAATCGTCAGTTTTTTGTAGCTGGAAAAGTGAAGTTATATTATTGTCACATTTAGTACAAATATATTTGCTATCGGTACCTCCTTCCTTATTCATATCATCAACTCTTATTTACGAGCCGCGTTTCTTTCTCAAAATCTGGGGATTAGGATTGGGAAAAGTTGAAATACTCGTACGCTAATTACATAACCAAATTACTAACGCCACCCGTGCTACGAATGTGCTGGTCTTTGTAATTAGATAGTCCTACGTAATTGACTATCAATATCATCAGTATTACGGGTATAATTGATTGTAAATAATTAATAAAATGTAATCTATAACGACTATAACACAATAGTGTTACCGAAGGAGTTCATTGATAAGTATGGGCGCTACTATAGGTTTAAATGTGTATTTGAGAAAGATGTGTTAATTTATATTCTTCTGCATTACTAACAATACTGGTTTGGGAAAATATATGTACCCATAGTTTCATACAGACCTCAAGTATGTAAGTAATAAATAAACACTTTATTGCACAAAACAGGACGTGCATTTACAAAAAGGAATAGATAGAATAGAAACGTACAAAGGCGAACTTAACCCTATTATAATTAATAAAATATTTTTTCTCGTTTTAATGAATAATTAGTATACTCAACTGATACAGCGTACAAAATTGAGTACAAAAGCCTACATTAAATAATTTAAATACGTACGCGCACTATGTAGATGACGTAACGAAGGGTCTATGAACCCAGTAGTAAACAGCACCAACCTGTTTAGGATTTAATTAATTCGTATGCCCGATGTATGTATGCCTGTCCAACTGTCATAGTATATTATATTGTTGCGCAATCGAATCTCCGATCAGTGAATCTTTATGTCCATAGTTTAACAAGTGTAAGTGTGGCTTACACATAGTTTTACATTTTGACATATGTGGAAACTTACACTTGAAAATGTGGCTACTTTTTAAGAGTAGGAACTCGATACATACCTGTAACAAAAATAGAAACATTATTAATAGGCATAATGGTCAGTGTCATTAGCAGGAAGCCTTATAACATGCATATGTTACATTCTTACAGATATAAGACTAAGTTAGCGCGTAGTGTATAATATGTTAGGACGTTTAAGACCCGACGACTTTGCGGCCGCCAGTGTTTGCAGTCGTATGATTTTTTATAATGATATGACCTTTCTTTTAATCTTCTATGTTTCAAACATGTCTAGAAACTATATAAACCTAAGTAATATCTACTCTCATGAAGTTTTTACTTCTAAAAACTTATTATGACATGACCGAAATGAGTCACAGTTCATAATCATAATTTTTATACCCCGACCCAAATATTTTCGATAAATAAAATATATAAACAGCCTCCACGTGTTTTTTACTCTCGGACACTATCTACAGAAATGTGCTAATTACTTATAAATACGGCAAAAGTAATAAACATATTTATAGACATCGTATCGACATCGACATTTTATAGTTATCGTTAAAACGTTTTTCGCGTTTAGAAGTAAGTATATAAAGTAATGTCGTATTATTGAAATGAAACACTTTAGAACGGATTAATCGCGTTTATTAACACCATGATCCTACGTTTCGAGCCCTTTACAGCACTCGTTTTCACAGGGTTAAGATGATGACTGTGAAAACGAGTGCTGTAAAGGGCTCGAAACGTAGGATCATGGTGTTAATTTTGAAATTTGAAATTGAAATTGAAACTTTTATTTCGGACATGATCCATAATTGGTTAGTATAAATACATGTTGCCTTAAGAAACTAGGTTAGTAACTACATATCTAAACATTATAAACAATTACAAATAAAATAAAATAAAATATTACATTAAATTAATAATAATAAACGCGATTAATCCGTTCTAAAGTGTTTAATTTAAATGAATAACAATCGCGGTAACAGAAGACAATATTAATGTCGTATTAATCAAAAGTGTTCAAACGCCCTAACTCTTCAACAGAAGTGCATAGCGACTAAGTCCCTGTACCGTGCCGGCTTCGCCGATCGGTTGCACCCTGCACTCCGATGCACCGAGGTGACAACATGAGACGTCGCTAACGCGTTCATGCGAATGAAACTTGAGTACAGGAAAATGAAACAGCGAAGTGTTTTCTCACGTTCATATTTTTAAACTTATGGAGTGTACATTGTAAGTAAGTAAGTAAGTAACACTTTATTGTACAGAAACACAGTTGAAAACATTGTAATTGTATTTGACATGGAAACAGCTGCTGATTTTTTTATCAGCACATATCCAGAAAGAAATGTTGCTCTACGATGTATATTTATCTATGTTTGTCTACTCTTTGCAAACTTCGTTTGTAATACTCGAGACGGCCCCTCGTATAGCAAACAAACAAAATATTTTGATGCATTAGAAATGTTACACCAGTTTTATTTTAATAAAAATGTATCCAGCTTAAATACAATGTCACAGATTCGGCAACTGCGTACAGAAACTCACACTATACTGCCAAAGACATCTATAAAACGCTTCCAAGCAGAAATATTACACAGAAAATAAAGAAATAACAAAAAGACGATGTCACAGAGAAGTAGACAAATACAGCTTGCATTCCTTTCTGACTGTCCCATAAGAATGAGCAGGAACAATTAATGACACGCATTTGCAATTGAGATTGCAACGACCTTAGATCAGAGGCACGTCTCGATAAAGTCAAAGAAATTCCTGATTGCTATTATTATTGATATGGTAAAAAAAAGGTTAGAAACATTAATTATCTGATATTACCAGTAGTAACAGTAACTTATATGTGACCTTATTACTGTGTTTAGGAAGTCAAGAGCAAATAGTACATCACGAACTAACTAAAGGTCGATAACTTTCTAATCTAAGATAACAATGTAATGTTTATAAATTTGTCACTAAGTGTCGGTGACTCAAGTTGAATTAATTTTCTTATTTGATTTATTTATTTAATTTCGCTAGGTTTTGCATACACAGACGCGGGAGAAATCAGCAATTTAATTTAAAGAAACTGTTTTTCGTGTGAGAGATTAAAAGATTCAAGGATTTTGCATTCCAAGCAAATAATTGTTTCAAAAGAGATGTGTTTTTAGAATGGCCGAAATAGAAGAGCTCGGAATATTTTCTATTAGTCTAGAGTTCGTGGCTTTCCAAAATGTGGGGCTCTCTACGTATTTCAACCCAAAGTTATGCCGGGCCTAAAATGCAAGGAATGATTTAGTTGAGTACTTGGTGTGCTTAACAAATATAATTATATAATATTGTCTTCTGTTACCGCGATTGTTATTCATTGAAGTTAAACACTTTAGAACGGATTAATCGCGTTTATTAACACCATGATCCTAAGCGTTCGTAAGTTGTATGTATGTTAATCCTCACGGGGTTTAAACATTTTTTATTTTAATTATAGAATGCCCTTCAGGCTATGTATTACTAGCTTTATAAGCCCCTCTGGGCATTGTAGACCAACCTTTGTTTTTATTTTTAAATTACTTTTATATTTTTGTATGTAGGTAGTTTGCACAAGTAACTTTTTTGATTGACGGGGAGAATTCGCATTCTCTCAGTCATCATCTTAACCCTGTGAAAACGAGTGCTGTAAAGGGCTCGAAACGTTAATAAACGCGATTAATCCGTTCTAAAGTGTTTAATTTCAATATATATAATTATAGTTTCGTCGGCAGTCTAGGTATTAAGCAAGGGATAAATAATATCGCATATACCGGCTGTCTTAAATTTTAAGATATAACTACCAGTATATGTATGATCTCTGCTCACGCGTAATTATAACGGATATCCAGCTCCCATTTATACGGCTGAAGCCTCGCCTGGGAACGTAAGGCTTGGTCAACCACAGCACGTCGTAACAGCTTCCATTAAATTCAAAATTCGAATTCCCCCCAATTCTCTATCGACAAAATTAGGAGCCGGTCGACCACGCCATTTGAACGTGGTATTTGATCATTTCCCGCCATTTTCCCGGCCGTTATCCAACCGTGTTCCGTTGTACCGCAAAATAGATTAGTCGCGTTCCGATTGTGGATTTGTACAAATGTGCGTTGCTTATTCCGAATTCGAATTTTGTTCTCGATCACGACGAGACGTAAGTGATGTGTACTTTTGGCGCTAACGCAAGTGTATTTTGGTAATTGTCTTTGTTAGTAAAATGCTGTATCATAGTATAGTAGAGCATTTGTATATTTTAAATATTCAGTGTCTGAGATATTAAATGTGTCGCAAGTGGTTTATCGTAAGCGGCTTTAAAGAAATGTATAACAATCGTTAATACTACAATAAGTAACATAATCCATTTTCCTTTTTAACAGCAAGCAACTATCTACTTAACAAAATGAAACATGTCAAAAATGCATTCTCACAAGATTAATAACCGCTTTAACAAGAATAAGTCTCATGTGAGTATTTTTGAATTGCACTTTTAAGTTTATGTTCAAACGCGAGATACTAAAACCGAAAGCACGTTACAAGATTAAAGTTACAATGTTGCAACTACAAGGTTCGCCGCAGCAGGTGCCCCAACAATATTCCGTGCCAGCATTGCAGTCATAAATAACGAAGGGAATCTATTAACATTCGAAAGCAGTAAACTAAACATCGAGCTACAAATGCAGCGGACATTAATAATCGAACGATAACTATTGCGCATGGGGCCTTGGATCCACTGCAGTTTATTCACAAATCATCTACGAATTCTGAAGACCTTTTGGCATTTACAGAAGGTCTTTAATTCCTTAAACCAGGCGCTAGGTTTCTTTGTTTTAGCGCTATAAAATAGTTAGGCCCACCTAAAACGCGATTAGAAACTCTATCATCAGGTGCGGAAGGCCTTTCTGCAAGCGATGCAACTGAAGTGCTCTAAAACACTGGCGCAATGCGGCTAAAATGAGAAGTTGCCATCGCGAATAATTTCAGGAAGTTTTAGGGGTTATTCAAATTAGCAGGCGTCGGATGACTCGGCTTGAGTCATAGATTGCGGTAATAGTCACTTAGCGGAGTATTGTGATAAGATCTAACTGGAGTTAAACAGGTTGAGAGATAAGGCTGGTGATTTGCGGCTGGTTAATTTCAGAGAAGGCTTACTCATTATCTTGTGTGCAAGCCAGGAGGGTTATAAAGGCTTCCTTAATCCGTGCACTGATAAAGTTCAACCTCCTGTTTCCACCCTCTTTTATAAGAAGCCCTTATTTTTCAAGCTTTTGAGCTTATGCAGCATCTTTTGCACAGTCCAATATGAAACGGCCCTTGAATTCGTAATGCAATTAAGAGAAAAAACTCACGTTTCATAGATCGGGTTCCATTTTTAAACATCAAGTTTATTTTTCATTGGAGTCGCCAGAGTCGGATACCGAGAAATGTAGAAATACCAGTTAGTTCCGTGTGCGACATCGAGATCTTTAGAGCTATTTGTGTTTGTCCAAGCCCAGTATTGGGAAACAAATATTTGAACGGGAACAAGTGTCTACTCCTAGCATGGGCATACCGGTGCATCCTGTGAGTTCCAGTTCAATTTATTTGAATGTTTAAACGCCACTTAAAAGCAATTTCGTAATCTTAAATTACTCTCCGAGTTTCCTCAATGATCGGAAAAAATCATGCATGTTACCTTTAAAGGAAAAATTGAGCAACGAGAAAGTAGATTAGACGTATAAGTGGCATACATGGGAAATAGAACGCCAATCTGGATCCAATATAGGCTGCATTCTCGCACGAGCCTTCACTTTAAGTTCGCTTGCGAGAACCTACGCGAATTTTGCAACCAGCAGTTTAGTACCTTTTAACTATTAACAATTCTATTGACACCTACAGTACCTACGGTCTTAGGCGTTTGTCCTCGTCCCTAATGCAAAGTACTAAATAGTAAATGGTATTTCAGGACAAATATGTTTAACATAGATTTATGATCATTAATATGCATACGTGTCTATGTTGGAGAAGTATTAGTCAGGGATTATGAAGGGTCAGACGAAAGTGAAAGCTAGTAAGTAAGGACTGGTTATGGTGAAGGGGATTAACGTCGGATGTACTTTGCTTACCCTTGAAGATAAAAAGTTGATGCCGCAATGTACCGATCTTACTTAGAGAACTTGATGCCTTATCTCGTACGCAGGCAAGCCTCTTGAAGGTCACTAGCTACCATTGCAAAAAACCTCACTTCCGACGGGCAAAAACTAAACACACCATTTCTCATCTTCGATCATTTGCGAATTTATCACAGACATCTGTTCAAATGTGGCATCCATGAGTAACACCAGCCATTACTTCCATACATAAATCGTTAATTCTTTACCCGTTTATCATATTGTTACCATCTATGGTTCACACATCACCGCAGGTGGTCGGGCTGGAAATTATATATGACGGGATATCGAGATAATGATCCAGACTATTTAATTTCAAAATAAGTTTTACTCCTTGGAAGCAAGGTTGCTTTTGTAGTTGCGTAATTGAGCAACGTACGAGATTTTAAAGGAACCTGTCGATACAGTGTTAATGACCGGTAAGAAACATTGTTAACGCCAGCCCGTAATAAGTGGCCATCTTTATGCTTTCGTTGTTTTATTGTCAACAGTTTAGACGCGCTGTCCTTTCTCGGATAAAAGCGAAAGCGTTCAAATTGCAATAATTAATGACATAACCACCATAAAACATAAATAGGCGAGAACCGTATCAGGCTTAATAGCAAAACATTTCGTCATTCGAATCACGTTATGGCAGGCAGATGGAGTTTATCAACGCTAGGTATAATTACTGGTCATTAAAATTACCATGTGTAACTTTACAAACATCTGATGTCAATTAAAATATAATCACCATATCAATAAACATACCACCTCAAACACTTGAGACGAGTTACTTCTAAAATTTAACAGATACGATGCAATGTAGCGTCCATCTGAGCCCTCTCGACTCTCATTATCTATTCCTTTTTAAAATAAAGGCCACCTCCCACGAGCCCTTTTACTGCAATATTCAAGTACGTCTAGCTTTTTAACTCAAGACTCAAATGCCGTGAGGTGTCGCGCAAGGGACTCTATTGTGACCGATGCTTTAGAAACTAAACAGTTGAATTTCAAATGTCTGCTTAACGATTCGTTACATTAGACGTGAGCACGACATGACAGTAAGTGGAAGAATCGTTAATGACGTAGCTGGAAACTGAGGTGATGATAACGAAATAACTTAACACCTGCTTGGAATAATATTGATTATTTATGTTGGAATGTTTTATGGTTTATTTTCAGAATACTGATTTTTCACGTGATGTAGGTGACGAATTATTCTATCCTTATTCATTATCTTTTTTATTTTAATATACACCCAAAAAATGGTTGGACCCAATCAATCCGTCGGATCTGGATAGCGGATATGTCCGCTGGACAAATTTACCATACATTGATTGGCAGATCCGGCGGATATACTCACACGTACGAGTATATAGCCGACTATAAGCACCACGTCATGAATTCTAAGGAAGGGAAATAATTCTCAAAATGACGGATAGCAAATGTCTACATATGTAACATGGCTAATGACTAGACTCAAAATAATGGTGGATTTCATAATGATTATACGGCAGACTTACATCTGACGTAATCAGAAACGAAACAAAAGACCATATAAAATAATCAGATCCGAGTAAATCACACGTATTGTTGGTTTAAATGGGATTGGGGTCAATGCGCAATATCTTAAACAATTAGCATTCATTGGCACCAAAAATACTTCCTTCAATTAAATACTCAGTTCAACTATTTTAACATTAGCCGCAAAATAAAAAAAACATAGTAAGTAGGTACCTAACTAGTTTAATTATAATACTTTGTCTCGCAATTTTTCTATGGCGGCGGCGATCACGATATCACATTACCTCTTTGACCGCCATACCAGCACGCCTACCAGGAACATCGAAAATTGGCATTGACGGGAAAACCTCTTTGTCACTCCAATATGCAAGTGTGACTGAGATGGAGATACAAATCCGCAATCATTTTCTTAGTATAGGCCCAGGACTTAAGACCCTTCGGACGAACTCGAATCGCTTACCTTTTGTCTTGTCTTCGAAGACAAGGAAGTATAAAGAAAATGAATTTAGAGATTTTATCGGTAAATAAACAGGGCAACAAAAGGTAGTATAACAATAAAATATAAATAGTGGGGGACAAAGAAAAAGGTTTGGTACCTTCATGAATCTCGATCTTCAGTTTTAATGGGACTTACCATAAGGAAAATCCTTTAAATATGGGGACAAGAGTCACTCAATTAAAATATGCAGAAATATGTACGGGAAAAAAGTGCCTATTTATTATAGACCATCTTAACCATACACATGTATCACGTAACCTTTACAATTTTGTACGTTCAATAGACTATTAGTCCCCGTTTTGTGATATATTTGTCTGTCTTAATAAGATCTGCATGTACCTAAACTGATTTGAGACAATCATGATTTCAAAACTGACTTTTTTATAATGTGTATTGTGGATCGATGAAGACGATTACTAAATTTAAAATAATATGCAGTGGTACCAAATTAAGTTAATTGCCATAATTGATATCCAGTGTCTTTGGCGTGTGATCGAGCATTAAGGGAAAATTACTCGACCATTTTCTTAACGATGTGATATAAATTTCGAAAGGGCTATAAAAATACTTAAGGTTGTTGAAAGCGACTTAAGAAATTTTAAGTTCAAAGAGTGTTATTGCCCTTTATTTTGCTTTTGGTTTAAGAGTCCACATATGCGAGCAAGAAAACCAGATAGAGAGCGGGATAGACCTAATTGCAAGAGCACGCGAAACATGAAAAGGCGATAGTAGGCGGGCGCGTCAAAATACACTGCATAATCAGATAATTGCTGTTTACACGTTAACTACATTTTCTGTAGATAAAAGCTTTTACCAGATTTAAGAACTAGTTATTACTTAACTATTTAACTAAGAATCATGTTTATAAATTCAAGGGTTTCGACGTTCTAACCAAAAACATGTAAAAAAGGACCTATGTTTGAAAAATAAAAGTATCGAGGTTTTTGTTAAAAATCATGTTTTCACGTTTACCAGTTTGAAGGAAATATGTTGAAGTTTTATGTGTATGAATATCAGATACCTAGTTGTTATCAATATTGAGATCTAGACGTCTGAATGATAACAATTTGGCCACTCTGGCCTCTTAAGGGACCGTGATAATACAACGCCATAACGCGATTATCGCACGAGTAAGCTACGATTGTCGGATCGCGTGGACGCTGTAAAACAATAGAATCGACGAACGGCGATAGGTCAAGAAATTAGATCAATAAAAAGCATTTCCAGAAATGAATTCCCAGCAAGCTGGATATCACTTTCATACTTTCATTAGGTCCTTCAGACCTACAGACCTACAGACGTGTTAACCGAGTTTGCACAATTCCAGGAGTTGAGCTTGACTTTTGAGTGCCAAGTAACTGCTAAATTTCCAGTCATTTTTCAGTTATTTGCGTCTAGCTCGAAAATGGTACGTCGGACGGAAAAATCATTCAAGTAGGTATTAAAGAGGGTTATATTTTACGTCGAATGAGTTCCTTAAACTTCAAATATGGTTTAGTATAGGGAAAATAAAACAAAACCGCGTCAAATTTTTGGCAAGTAACTACTTGGCTCTCAAAAGTCAAACTCAACTCCTGGAATCGTGCAAACTCGGTTGACACGGTTAAGGATAAGTCCTTGATGAAGGTATTTAAACGATATCCAGCTTGCTGGAAATTATTACTTGAAAATTATGTAACTTTCTTGGCCGCGAGATTTTAAATTATGACACCCACTCGAGTCCAGTATGTTAACTTGCGATAATCGCGTACTTGTGTTGTATTAGGACCATGCCTAAATTTTATTAAAGAAGCCTCTTTTACGCAACGATTATAATGGTTTGTAGCAATGTTGGGTAAAGAGTACTATTATAAGTGTAATTTATGTAATAATACTAAAATATAGTGTGAAATAGTGCGTCAGATGTAAATCGTTCTACATGATAAGTAGAACATTATGATTTCACGCGCGATACCTTTGAGAATTCAATACTTACATTATAGTTACATTTCTGTATAATAACAATACAATTATTATTACGCCGACATGTATGTAAGTTTGATTACATGATTGTTAAAACATCTGGAAAACGTATAAATAAAAACAACTAGAGCCCTTACCATGACGTCTTAACGCGATTCAGTTTAGGTTCTTAACTGTGTTTATTTGCATAGCAGCGACTCAGCTTAGGTTGCGACATTTTGTATGGGAGAGTTTTTTTATTCGCGATTTTGGGTTTATTCCCATGGTAAAAGTTGCTCACTATGACGTCTATCGCTTATACCCATGGGGTGTCTTGGTTTTCAGTGGCTGGTGTTCCATCCTGTATATTGCCTCCTTCAACACATAATCCCACAATAATGAGACATTATGGAACTCTAATTATCTTATTTAGTACAAATAGCTAAGATAACCTCCACTGAGCCGTAAATAATGGTCCCTTTGACCTCTCATACTCTATATCAGAGAGAAAGCGGCTTTCACACGTAGTACACAGTATACTAGAAATAGACAAAGTCAACTCTTTTTATGAAGGCACTGACCGGTATGAATATGGTCGAAGATCACTGGCTCTAAGATAGAGCATAAAAAAGATTTTGCACTCGTAAATTATTAAAATTATGACAGTACCTATATTTTTTTCACAATTTCTTTTTTAAATCAGAATATTTCAAATAGTAGATATTTGGTAATTTGACAATACTGAAAGTGAAACATTACATCACATCGAAAAAATAAACTTATTTAACGTCTCGGTCATCAGAAGGCCTAGTATAAAAATTGTACGACATTAACTTCTCGGGATCGTAATCGGGAGTTCAAATTATGTTTGCCGTTTATTTAAATCATCCGGCAACTTTCATATTTTGACCCCTCGATACGCTAACGCGGTCGAGGAGTTAATGTCGTACAACTTTTATACTAGGCCTTCTGTGTCATCAACTATTCACTAGTTGTTTCCGTCCTGTGGGCGTGAATAAAATCAAATATTGAGTTTCAGCTTATGAACTGTTGTAGCAAACATGATGTGAGATGCACCTGGATGACACAACTAGCTACATATTCTTATAAATGTCCCGGAGCACTTCGTATTAAGTGAAGTATACGTTTTATGCGGAATCTGTGGGTGGTTATCTAAGATTATAATGAAATAAAAGAGAGCATGGAACATACAAAAACATTGTTCAATTCAAACACTAACTGGGGTGCGTTTTATAAAACTACACATTAGAAAGAGAGGCAAATAGCGAAACTGTAACTTGCAGTTTCATGAAATACGACCCACTAAGTTATATCTACTTTACCTACTGGGTTTTACAGTGGGTGAACCATTTCACAAGAACTTATTTGTTATTTGTAACTTATTTTTCCTCGTATTGGCTTAATCATGTCACGCGTGATGACATGAATTCAGTTATCTCAGTCCTTTGTCATTCGGTTACTTTCAAATATATTAAATAGGTTAGTACATTGTTCAAAATTCCTTTGACTGTATACTGCGTACTATCCTGTTCTTGTAATTTGTATTCCTTTATTCGGATTGAGATTTTTTATTGATAAAAATATAAATAGTTTTTACAAGTCATTTGTTAAAATTACGCTTAATTATCTTACATTTCATATTTCATTTTACCAGTAGAGTAGGTATGTCAGCTAAGGAGATACATTATTATTATAGTTTAATCATTACATACATTACACGTATAGTGTTGTGTTGTCCATCGTCAGCTACGCCACGCTAGCAGCTACTTTATTGAAATTATATGTATATATTTCTCAGTAATTTCTTCTTTATTACGTATATTATGCTGTGTGTTACAGTGAATATTGATTTATTGACCCAGATCGACCTACTTCGATCTAGTTTGTATGTTTGTATTATATGTTTTTCTAAAAGTTTCCAATTTCAAAAATTCTAACATTTGTCTCTACCATGGGTTGCTATAGATTTCGAAGGATATATTTCGACACCTTAAGTACAGTTTCATCCCGCTCGCACCCGCAAGTGTGATCAAGATGCACTGATAGTGCGTTGACGTAGACGCTAGCGACTATAGATATCTATCAGTAGAGATCAAACTCGCGGTAAGCACACAGAGTATTCTAGCCTACTAAACGTCGGTTCAGTCAGTAATCATTCAGTACGCAGCCAATGCCAATAGACTCCCATAACAACGCGTCCTAAGAGTTAAATACTTAGCATTATACTGACGTCTTATCTATTAATGGACTTCCTTCATATTACGTAAATATGGGTGGTCCAGTCCCTCGGGTGATAATGGAATCATTGAATTAATTGTGCGCATTGGTGTTTGCTATGCGTAATGAAGTTATTGTTGGTGTGAATGGTAAATGATTAGGACATCTCATACTTGAATTGACACAGATGTGAGGCGAAAATTAACAAGGAATTCTGAACATTTGTTGTAAAAGAGATATTTTGTGGCATCTATAACATCGATAAAACAGTTCGAGTCCCTATAATCCAGCCATAAAATCTGGGTAAGATTTTGAAGACTTATACAATTACTTATGTCAAATTTCATCTATTTAAATATAAGTAAAACCGTACATAAATCACTAGTAATGCGGTCTAATTTTGAATGAAGCAATCGATCTGCGAATGATTTTTGTCAATTGAGTCATCGCTTTACGACTCCTGAGCTCGTCAAAAGCATGACTGCGCATCTTGCTATAAACTTTGACGCCTGACCCCTTTAGCCATACAGCAAGCAAAAATATCGGTCAAGCTGCAAGAACATTTAATCTCGCCTCTATTGGAAGGGTCACAAAAGTGCACCTCACTCTTGTTGATGCGACATATTTCGCTCACTGTACTTTGTAGTACATGAGCTATCCTTTGCTTAACGTGCGGATGGAAAAGTTCGTCTTAAAGCGGTCCAATGTAAAATTGGCCTCGAAATTCGTAATAGTTGTAAGTAATCGCAGTTCATATTTAAAATGGTTTTTATAAAGCTATTTCTCTGTATTTTTAACCATTTTTTGCCCTGTATACCCGGCCCTATTCTCACGTTTCACGTGCAAACCGTTAGTTTGCGCTCGAGTTGTTTCCGTGCGATTTTCGTACACTAAATAAACTATTTCAATTGAATCACGTTTGTTACAGACAATTAGTTGTCGTTTGCTGTCTACTTATTATGAACCCCTGTTGTTAAAAAGTATGCCAGGTCAGAGGTTAGATGACAATGTAGGTAGGTATTTGTATTTTTTTAGAGGTAGAAGTTGTTTCAAAAAGCTCATAGGTCGTTTCCGAAAACGTATACAACTTTCAAAAATTGTGTGTTTAAAAATTATGTACTGGATGTCACTGTAAAAAAAGTACATGGTTTGCCAATTATTTAAATATATCCATATAGCGCATATCCAAAAATAAGATGTTTACTGTGAACAACAAAGTTAAATTTAGCCGTCCTAATAGGACTCGCTTGTTCATTACAAACGCGCTCAGTATGGGATTATTTCTGTAAAAGGGTCTTTTATATTCATTGCCGTGTATACTTAAACAAAAATAGAATCCTTACACAACATAGCACTTGAATAGACAAATTGAGTCGCGATCAGATATATCGGAGCTGCCAAGGCGCTCACAAATATCTGTACCAGGGATGTTGCGGATATTCGCATATCTTCCAGATTATTTTCAAAATCCGCATCCGCGTCCGATGTGTAACAAGTCGATACAGGAACGTCTCGGCAACAGGCACATGCTAGGTATAGTAGGTAATTTCACCATTACCCAATAGGAACATTTTACGTTCTTGAGATTCGTCGATCGAGCTCTTACGTCCTTAACATATAGCGACAAGAAATGACGAGTTTATTTCCTTTTTATCGAATAAACAGTACAAAATTTTAATATTTGGGGTTTTTTTATGTAGGTACCTAATCTTACATCCGCATCATCCGCGAATGTGAGCCTTCTAATATCCGCGGCCGCATTTGTATCCGCGGATGACAAAGAATCAGCATCCGCAACATCCCTGATCTGAACAAGCACTCTAACTCCTTGACAATAGAGGCGTGCTCAGATATTTGTGACCACCTTCGACGTTCAGATATGTCTGATGGCGACTGTACAAACAGCAACAGGTATTGACCATCGATATACCTTAAGCCGGTGCAATAGGGATTACAAATAACCAGTTAAGTGTTGGTGATGGTAGTTAAGTTAACAAATGGCGTCTTGGCTTAGCAAATAGCACTATTAATAAAAGTCTTACACGTAATAGTATCACTTAAGGTTCAATGCCATCGTTTGTTAAGAGTTTGAATTGAACCTTGAACATGATTTCTTTGACTGTCCGGTTACCTTTGCATTAATGAGATAAATAACTAAGAGTTTTTAAACTACGTACAGACAAAATCAAACTTGTGTTGCTGCATTTTTAATTGTGGAGTAATTTTATAGAGTAGATACACTGTGTCTTGGGATTATGATAGACGCAACTACTTATTGAGGTTCATTCAGTGACAGTGATAAAACTGACTAAGCCATATTTCTCAAAAGAAGTAAGTATGTGATCGTTTTTAGTGAAATGTAATAGATAGATAGATAGAATACTCTTTATTGCACACCTCAGTACAAGAAAACATTTACAAAGTAAAAACATTTGATTAACACAGAGACAAACAACAAGCGGTCTTATCGCTAAAAAGCGATCTCTTCCAGACAACCTTTATTTATTGCCCATCAATTGCCCATACGCTTTTTAACGCGTGTACATGTACCATTATAAGGCGCTAACGTTAGGCACACGCCAATACAGATTGAATTAGAAATAAACCTTATCAACAATCGACCAAAAGGTACCTTTTACTCAAACAAGCACATGTGTTGTCACGTGTTTCTAATACGATAAGACGGAGATAGCTTTCTTAAATGTCTTAAGCACATGTTTTTTCTTCAACCGTTTATGATAACTTGCGACTACATAATGTAATCAGTAATATCACCAATATCAAGGTTTGTCGTGCATAAATAACGCTCGAGACAACAACGTGTGTAATTGTGACGTAACGTATGCACAGGTGATTGAACAAGTTCAGAAAATACTAACAGAACTTAAATATTGGTACAGTTTTTCGTGCCATTCATAATAGTCACCGGTGCGATATATTTGTACTTAATTATTTTGTCGAAAGGTTGATATTGCATTGGCAAGTTGGGTCGGCTAGTTTTGTCTTTAATGTTTGGCGTTTTGTATGCACTGTGTGGGAAGGCAGGATGGAATCGTGATTGGACAGAATTACAATCGTGGGACGATATTTGTATAATCTGACAATATCTCCCATGCGACACGCTTGTGTCTGGAACTAGAGCAATTTATGTCATTTATAATGAAGAAAAATTGAACTATTGTACATTAAATACTGAGGTGCGCTATTCGATAAGACGTTTCCAGGTTAAATGTACCACATTTGTCAAGAAGGTCGATGTAATTAAATATGCACAGCAGTAGTACGTTATTCACTACTGTCAAGACAATAGTACACTAGTTGCTCAAAAATTGGATTCGAGTCTCTTGATTATACTATAGTAGCCATAGCGCACATACCACAAAAGTGCCGCGACAGTATATCGCGCGCGAGATAAGAATAAAGCTACCCCGTATGTTTAAAATAATACTATAGGTCTATAGTTTAATTTATAGTAGTCCATCTTGTGCGTGTAAGGGCTGCAGGTTACATTAATAAACAAAGCGGTTGCATGTATAACCATCCCATTTCATTGTTATTTTCAAAAAATCTTTTTAGGCACAGCATACACAGTTAAAACAATTCCAAAATCCGTTACCGCTATCGCCACCAGTATATCAGTAATCGATTTAAGCTTACTCGATAATGAACCGTCGACATGTCGCGTGCAATTAAACTGACATTTCTCGAAACCCACAACCCTATCGGGATCTCGGTTAACGAGATGCGCGCACGCCTGTGTTGTTCACAAAGCATATCGAGCGTATCGCATCATACAAACTGGTGTGAAAGTAATTCTCAATCACGTAATATGGTATGAATCCTTGTCAGAGGTGTAGGTATAGACACTGATAATCATTTGTATTGTAGTCAACCAATTGCAACCCTATGCCATCCTAGAACCATGTCAAAATGACACGCAGTAAGAGATTCCTGACAATCTAATTTATAGCGTAACTATGACGCAGTTCTACAATGGACTCCTACAATGGTTCCAATTGGTTGACTGTACATTTATTTCTTCTAGTACAGGCCATAAGTATAAATTAAAAGTCCCGACAACGGTGACATCTAAAACGCAACTAAAACTACCGAAAGGTGAAACCAAAATAAGAAGGTTCTCAACATTAAGTATCAAACATTCCAATTTTGAGCCGAAATTATATGAAATGAATTAATAAAACTTCTTTTATGTCCACGAACTAACTCGCCAACACAATGGTTTTTCCAAAAAAATGCCCATATTTGCCCCGGGGCACTCGGGGCAAATATGGCATGTGCCCACTATGCTCCCATACCTACGCCTCTGCAGGGCGAAATATGGTTTGCCAGATCAGACAACAGTCATACAGTTCTGGAGATCAAGTTATACCACAAAATAACTCACCGCATCTTGTGAATTTGGACCAAGGCGTGGCACTTAATTCGAATAAACCATTTCTTGCCTTTAAGTGGATCATTAAAGATTCTCTAATTATAATTGGCAATTACGCTGAACAGTGAGATTGCCAAGTTTAAAAGACTTGGTGAAATGTATTGCCCAGTGTAAATTTTATTAACAGTAATAACAGTACAATATAGATTTTATGCAGAAGGCATTTTCCTTTAAATTCTGTCTTTATCGTACTAGGTAATTTTGTACGTATGTGTGACAGAGGCAAACTTGTTATTGGCTATAGGGCTGCTACTGCCGACTTACCTTTTCGGAAATGAAAACTGGTTTTAAACAAAAGCCGAGTTACCGTTGAGGTTTAAGAAAATTATAGGGTTTAAATCAAGTAGGCCAAGCAAGACGTATTGTTTGACTGTGTAGTGTGTGAACTCAAGTATATAGATATACGATTTTTTTAAACTTCTATATACTCCCACACTAGTTACTAAAATACAGATGAAATCTATTTATACATGTTCGTTAAAAAATAAATAACTAAATAAATAATGTAACTAAAATTCTGGTGATTCTCAGGACGTAATTAGTACCTATGGTCAGTCTGATTAGGAAGTGAGAGAAAAAATCGGTAGCTCACAGTACCTAATCAAAGTCAAATATGACTACCAACTGCATTTTTTATTTTATATCAATCTTTCGCACAACACGTGCATTTGGGAATAACAATGGAAACTTGATAAGTGCGGCAAAACGAAATATTATCAGTAATTTATATGATAAAGACTTTCACTATTACAAATACTTCATCACTGTCATTCATTGCATAATGGTAATAAGAGGTAACTCACCGAAAGAGAAAAAAGATTAAAAGAGAGAGAAAGAGATTAAAAGATTGTTTACGTTGAACATACACGGGAAACGGTGATGTGATGTTAAATATTGACACAGAGAATAATCGGTGGAACATAACTGTGTTTTAGTAAGAATCTCTTTTCCTTGTGACACGCACACAATAACCTGTACAGTGAATTTTACTAATCCGATTGATAAATGATAAGTGAGGTGTGTGCTAGGGAATGCAATCGGTTATTTCTTGGATGGAAAAAAAAGGGAGCTTCCCCCCTCCATTTATGACCTTACGAACTTAAAAATACTGGTGGCACGGAACTCTCAGTGTGCGACAATTATACGGTTTTCTGATTTTTTCTTGTACTTGTGCTACTAGCTCTTGCTTTTTGCCAAATTTCGTGATTCTAGGTCAACGGGAAGTATCCTATACATTTTGATTCCCATTGCAAATGTATGGGAAATGCTACATAAACGGCCGTATCTTTTGATTGCGTTGACGTAGAAGTTTAATTTTTTAACAGCTTCAAGGGACCGAGAACCTGTGTATGTGGTATTAATTTAAACTTGCTACCTCTACGCGTTCCCGAGATAAAGGGTCTTGACAGACAGGCGGACGGACGGACAACATTAATGATATAAGGGTTCCGTTTTTTCCTTTTGAGGTACGGAACCCTAAAATGAAATTAACGAATAATTTTACAACCAAGAAATTAAAGTGAATTATGATTAATAATGTTTTATAATAATTTGTAATTGTTTTTAGTAAAAGGTAGCACTTTGTCTGTTGTCGACAAAGCGCTAATCCCATAAAGATTCATTTTAAAATTAACATTACGAGTATCAACAAGCGACTAAGTGGGAAGTACCTTTTAATAAAAACAAGCACATTTTTAGCTAATTCTGTCAAAGTTACAATATAGATCTACACATAAATATATAAATAATAAATTCCCGTAACAAAACTATTTCGGGACATATCGATCAGCGGTTGGAAATAGTCCCGGAAGCCACACTCTAATTGCCGTGACAACAACGCCGGCGCTCATTATCCTAAATTTGGACGACTCCTTCCCAACCCAACTAGTGTTGTCAGGCAACTGAGAACAATAGTTTGTGGACAAAGCAATGTACGGAATTTATTACGTGACTATTCGGTCGCATCTGTCATCGACATATTATTTTTTTTCAATTTGCGTTTTTTGCTAGTAAATGTTATTTTGGGATTACGGTCCCAGATTTTCGAGATGTCCCGTGTTTTACGGTCCTGTTTGACAAGAGTTAACGTGCCGGGGTTTCGCCGGCTTTTGCAAATAATGACAATAAATTGTCAATAATCCAAATTAAAAAAATAAGTAGAAAATTATAACTTTTTTTGGAATAATCAGCTTGCCTGGGTGGGATTGAGATTGAATCGAATCAGGTTTAATCGATCTGTCCAGATTTTTCTATATAGAGCCTGGCAACCCTATTCCCTGCTAGACTAACTCCTATAGACCCTGTATATCGGAGCATATCGATCAGCGGTTGGAAATAGTCCCGGAAACCACTCTCGCCTCTAATTGCCGTGACAACAGCGCCAGCGCTCATTATACTAAATTCGGACCACACCTTCCCGACCAACTAGCCATAGACTACCACTGATAGACTCTGCATTTCGAAACACACAGCCGTAATAGCCGGCGGATAAATAGTCCTTGACGACTAGATTATTTACTGCCTTGGCAATATCGCAGGTGCTTAATAAATTTACAATAAATTTGTACCACAGTGACTTAATAAAAACTACATCAATCTTAGTTTTAAAATGTAACAAATATGAGAAAAATTTTATTTACTGCATCTACTGAGTAGGCGATCTGCAACTAATGGACTCCACTTGAAATATATTAAGGTTAAGATGATCCTCTTGAGACACTTATAACCTTTAAGGAACTAGTGTTTTGGTCCACTCCATATCAAGAATACCGGTTAAAATAGCCCTATCAATTAATATGGAATTACTTGCGAAACAATTGCAGTTGTTTTTTCTATATAACTGTAGTTTAATAAATGCGGAACTGCAGTCTTGGGAAAATAAAATATAATTTAAAAATAACAGACTCGTAATGGAATTTGCACAGAGAGATAATAAGAGACGTGACAGAGGCTCGCTGCGTGTCTTATTATTATAATGCCTGGCTATCGGTAGTTCTTATCTCGTTCTAATAAGGTTTACGATTGGTCACCCTACGATGATCTCACTGTGGCTTCACAGCCTTCCCATGACTCCTTAGTACCCTTTATTCAGTCGTAATAGGGTTCATAATCGGTTAATGTCTATTAAATGTTTCTTTAATAACAGTGTAGCCACAAAAAACGGTGAAGGTCGACAACATAGTGCATACACAAGGATAGATGAAGAGATAACGTGTGCTTTTATAATAAAGGGTATGTTTTTATTTGATTGATTGCTCAAAAATCTAATTCGCTCTTGAAAAAAAGTGAGTGTAGCGCGTAGTTGTTTACTGAAGACTGCACTGAAGCAGTCAGCCATTTTTGACACTTCTCTGTTTAAATTAAATTAGGTACCGCTACCATCATTAGGGTCGATTAACGGTAACGAGGAGAGGACACAAAATCAAGACTAATCAATTTGAATGACCACAATCAATATAAATGCTGTGATGGAACCTCGATTCCTTTGTAGCCAAGAATTTAAATTGTTCGCCAGCACAATGCGACAAACTACAGAATAATGTTTACAAACAGCCATAAGGAAACACAACTGCAACGCGTTTCAAACGTAGCCGATTGACATGCCGTCATGTATTTGAATAAAAAACGTAAGTCACGCCCGAGGGCACACGACCATGGAGTATACTATAGTATGCTACACCATAAATATTTATGCGATTTTGTGCTGTATTCCTTTGGGATAAAACTCGACTGGTTTTAAAGTACACGGGGAGTACAAACCAAATGCTCCGGGCGATCGCAATGTAGATAATGTGGAAGAAGCAAGAAATGTAAGCTCCTTCGAGGAACTAAAGAGATATTCTAGAATCTAGAGTACTGGTAGTATAAGACTATCTAGCCTCCTGACGACCGAGTATGAACTGTCAGATAGATATAGAGTCAAAATTTCAATAGGGCCTATGTACACACGCGTTCATAAGTGCATGGGCAATTTATGAATGAATTCATTCATAAACTGCCCATGCAATTCTAAACGCGATAGTACAAGCGTTCAAAAGTGCATGGGCAATTTATAAATGAATTTATTCATAAACTACCCTTGCAATGAACACGATAGTACCTACTACGTATCGGACGCGCGAAGTCAGGAGGCTAGAATCTAGATAGTCTTATAGTACCTACCAATAGCCTCCGAAATAATATTTGAAAACCATAATTAGAGGTAGACCCTTTACCATTATAAGATACACAATCCATCTATGTAATATACCTACCTATACCTACGAGTATATAGTTAAATTAGAAGATCATGGTTATGGTTGACAAAGTGTTCGTATACCTACCTTATTTCAATGCCATTAGTTCACTGTTCACTTTAATATACGAGTAGCTTGTTCTCTGACATAACATTCCAAAAGGTTGCACCAGTGGGCGGCGCCAATTAAAAAGACTAATGATCAAGGCATTTTCAAGGAAAAGTTGAGTGCATTACGTCCGCCGTGCCTTATCTACGGGAAATGCACTTTCTTAATGCTTTCCGGAATACAAAATAAAGTGAAACTCTTCTGTAGACAAATTGGCGAGATGTGACCGCTTGAACAAGTGAAACTAAAAGTACGTAAGGCGTGTGAGTTGAGTGATAATCAATTTGAGATGGGATATCTGTTGACAGTCAATTTGCAGTAATTGTATTTATAAAGTGGGTGTTAGTGTTAATAGGTTTTTGTGATATTTAGCAAGCATTGAACTTTATAGATCGATTATCTGTCGGCTTTCTTTTTTGATTATTTAACCGAATCTATGTATGGGCTTAAGAGGACGCAGAACGTCCAGTGGCGGCCTCATTGGGAATTGTGTTTTCTAATACACCTTTCAATTACTTTATAATCCATGGTATCATCGTTGTAGTCATACTAAATATACTAATTACCCAACTTTTGGTCTATGACACAGAATTTCGATTTACTTATTATTTGCTTTGTCCCTTAAAACGGCGAAAAATGGACCCTTTTTTTCTATTTAGGTGATAAAGCCAAAAGTAAGTAATATAAAACTATATCATATAGACGAAAAGATGGGGAATTAGTAGGACTACAACGATGATACCTTGAATTATAGAGTAATAGATAGGTTTATTACAAAACCACAATCCCCACAATGAAGGCGCCATTGGACGCCCTGCGCCCTCTTAAATGTAAAGGAGGGCAATCCTGAAGATAAATGTACCAGTCTTAGCAGTTAGCAAATCTATAGTGAAAGTTTTCTAGACTTGTTAGACACAATGTCATTGATAACAATAGTGTTTGCAGCTAACAAAACGAGTCCTACATGAATAATACTGTGAGTGAGATAAATAGAGCACAGATGTTGACTAAATAACATAAATCGATTAGACGAACGATTGATGTCGCCGGTTGCAAAACGGCTGATAGCCTTTCGTAATTAAAATCGATAAGGATTACACACGAGCGCACATCAAACGAAATAATTAAATCTCGTATCTCGTACCATCTCCAAGATAACTGACCACATTTGAACTTTATTGCAAGGTGATAAGGGCGACTAAAAGTCAGCGTGCTCACAGGACAAAAGCGAGATTCACAATAGTAAAAGTTGGGCGGGTCTGCGACAAGGGTTGCCATAAGTTAGGATTTCTCTTTAAATGTCGGAATTTTTCACCCTTTGTAGAATGAATTTCGCAAGTGACAATTTTATGAAAAAAATACTTAAAAAAGTAAGTAAATTGAATTTTTTACGATTTTAATTAGAAAACTCCCGTGTCAGAAATATTAAGCTACTTATATCGGGTGTGCGTAGAGCAGCCGCCGCGGCCAGATGCATGACTCATGAATAAGGGACTGTTCCGAAACATGTCGAGCTATTTTCGTTGAATCGTTTATGGAAATGTTGGGAGTTTTTCCTAAAACATAAATAACCTGACAAAAATCCCATAATAACCCTTGACATTATGTTTCTGTCAGAACATTTAATTTTAGGACAGACAAGACACAATCCTAACATCAATGAGGATATCAGGAATTTAAATGTTTCCACATGGCAACCCTCAGCGACGCGCCGTCTCCATTCACAGGGGTAGAGGGTAATGCACCCCCAAGTTCACAGTCGCCCGGCGAACAACCCCAGCTCAAGGGCGGCGCCAAACAAGACAAATTGATTTGTAAATAAGTATCTGCCACACATATTTCTTTTGGTGCCTAAGTACTTGATATAGATTTTATAAGATTCACAACATTCGAATGAAATAAACAAATGAATCGGACAATATCTATGTCAACGTGTAAAAATCTTATCTTAACAAAACATACTAACACATGATCACAACGATTAGTGAGAGACTAGTTATTTACATACGCACGATAATGTGTATGGAGATAAACATAAACAGGAGGTGGTAGCGTAAATATTATTATGAGTACTCACTGTGCTTAAAACAATGCCGCTGCAGACGCACAACCTGACACAGTCAATCAAGGAAATCCATTCTCACGGACACTGCACATGTGTATAAAAACTTAATATTTAATTATTGCAGCTAAGTATTGCACCAAAATATTGCTGAGCTCGCGGGTCGCGCGTTTTCGTAATATCGATCTGTCCCGGTGCAATGCAGTCCCGGTGTTAAGCTTGTACCTCTGCGGTTGCCACTGGAAACGGGGTCTAACTGACGTATAGCGATTTAGAGTGTTAGTTTATGTGATGTTTTGTTTATGTGGCACGATAGGTGATCAGCTGTTGCGTGACGCGGAGCGGCACAGTGCGAGCGGGCGAGCGGGCCTCGCGCGACTGACGGCTGGGCCTGCTGCGAGTGCTGCGTGCCGCAGCCGGTGTACCGCCCCGCTTAACGGATCACATACAATACATGCCGTACTACGACCGTATGTAAACAAACAATTCTACGCTCTGTTTTAGGCTACCTCGTCTCATAAGCATAACAAAACAATCTCATACGTTGTCTTTTATTTACACTTACCTGAGTCGGACTAAGCTAAGTTTACATTCATTTCGATAGCACAAACTATGAAAGTGTAAACGTCATAATTTCATAGAAGTTTGACGTATAAAATAACACTTTAAATATTTGACCGTTCATTTGCTTCGAACAGATAACGTGGTTGAACTCTAGCCTTTATGCATCTACAACATGCAACGCATAGCGATGACCTCATATTTGTACTTCACGTTTTATATTCTATACCGGAAGGCATTAACCATACTAATATTATAGATGGAAAAGTGTGTGTGTATATTTGTTTGTCCGTCTTTCACGGCAAAACGGAGCGACGAATTGACGTGATTTTTTAAGTGAATATAGTTGAAGAGATGGAGCTACATAGGCCACTTTTCGTCTATTTATAACGCAAGCGAAGCCGCGGGCAAAACTTGGTATTTTATAAAGCTAATACAAAAATAATAGGTAGATTAGGTAATATGGCAAACAATGGCTAAATCCCACGGGTTACCGAAAATAGAAACACCAATTTTCACGGTGTCGCCATAACGGGCTACTTACGCCACTCAACTTTAAACATGGTCATCCTCATCACACTATGTAAACTGGCTATTAGGTTATACGTAATTCTTGGAAACTTTATCAATGAAACGACAATTTACTTATGGCCTAGTAAAGAAACGATATAAAAACATAAAAGGTCCAAACGCTATCGCTACGGCTTGTATCAACAGCTTCCCAGTATTATTAGGTACTATATACGATTGCATCACATCTGCCCATCTTTTCACCGGCTGACCTTTTAAATCGTTCGTTATTGCAGAAAAGAGGAAGATCCTACAAAATGGCAGCTCACTGACATTTGAAATGTACTTATACTAGGAATATTCGATCCGGTTAGCGCAATGCTAAATCTCGTTAAGCAAACTAGTGCTCCTGGTCGTGACCGTGTTTCGTGAACCCGTAGCCGAATCTCCGTTGCTGTGTTACTCGGCAACGGAGATCCGCTCCGTTTGCTCCGTGTGATTCGGCTACGTGTAATTAAGATACGTAGCTACGTGTACACGGAGATACGTATCTTATTTATACGTAGATCGGATCCAGTCGTGACCGTGACGTTAAGTGTAGATTTTATGCGTGTTATTAAACCCCCGAATGTAATGCAAGGGGCGAGTTTTTAATTTCAGATTCCATACTTTTGCATTTTAAATAAAAATTTAAGAGATCAAAAATAATTAGATGCAAATATTATGTTGGAGGCAAAAATAATAGACCAGTACAAATTGTAAAAGATGTGTATTAAAAGAAGCCGAGCGGAGCCGAAGCCGAGATTCGCGGGAACGTAGCCGAATCCAGAAACGGATACGTATCTTTGACGTGACCGTGTAGTACGGGATCTTAGCACCGCCGGTGCTAAGGCTACGTAGCTACGGTTCCGCGTGTAACACGTATATCACAAGCCCTAAAGCAAACGTTAGTGTAATGCAATTATCTTGGTTATCAGTGCAAGCTTCAACTGTGACGTGATGTGTAGCTAGTGTACTTTAAGATATCAAAATCAATTAACCTACAACACTAATGGTTAAAAATAGTCTAAAATGTATGCACAGTTTGTATTTGCGACATTGTATACTATAGGTAAGTTAGTTGGTTATATATTTTATTTTTAATAAATAAATAAAAATTACAGGACATTCTTACACAAATTGACTAAGTCCCGCAGTAAGCTCAATAAGGCTTGTGTTACGGGTACTCAGACAGCGATATATATAATATACAAATACATAAATACATAGAAAAGATCCATGACTCAGGAACAAATATCTGTGTTCATCACACAAATAAATGCCCTTACCGGGATTCGAACCCAGGACCATCGGCTTAGCAGGCAGGGTCACTACCAACTACGCCAACCGGTCGTACTACGGTCGTATTTTTACTGTAAAATATGGATCAAGATGTAATGTTGGAGTTTGAAATCTTGAGGTAAATGTTTAAAACCGTGACTATAGGAATCGTGGGAAAATGCGTGGGGACGGCGCACGAATGTCGACACGATTGATTTTTTATCGACGCTCGGGTAAATCAGAACCCATTATAGCCCCGTTTTTTGACGCCGGCGTCCGGATAGACCACGGATCGACGTTTATAGTGCTTCTTTTGGAAATTGAATCTATAAATAAAATAATGTTTATCATTTCACCTAATGGTGACATTATCTTATTCATTCTGGAACTTATTTAAACATACTTATTTAGAAGAGTTTTTTTATACGTAGGTGTCAGTGGGTGACTTTTTTTATCACACGCATGTTCTACTGTTGGTTGCGGCGGTTAGCAAAAAGATTATCACGAAGTTCTCAATTTATTATTTACCAACCTTGTTTTTATGCAAAGTGAAATATAATGCTCAGTCAAGCTTCAGCATACCTAATTATCTCAATGATGCTACTTCGAAAATCGAAACTACGCAATGTTAGAGGGTCGGGTAATGCCATTTCTGTTAGTTGGTTACGCATAGCCATTGTCTTTAAAATAATGTGAATTTTATGCTAAGCAACTTGAGCATTAGAATCTACATTTTATTGCGGATGTCTGTTAGAAGATGGCGAAATAAGTTAATAGTCGTTTGAACCTTCCATTCATTAGTAAACACGCAAACATTAACGTACTCCTATTCAATAAAACGTCAAGAATAACTCGAGACCGTAGTAAACGTGTTGGTCCATCAACTGCGACTGTTATCTCAGAAAGCATTAACCTAAATATGAAACGTAACTCATAAATATTGCGCGTACGAAATCGAAATGAAACCAGTGCACCGTGCGATTATTTCTGTCGAAAGCGAGCATTTGTAGAATTATAAACGTCGGTTTTCGAAGCTTTTGTTAGAAATTATAGTATTATATAGCATAAAATCTGCTGATTAGAACATCCATAGTTATATTATAAATGCTAAAGTAACTCCATCTGTCTGTTACCTGTTTACGCTAAAACAGCTGAACCGATTAAGATGAAGGATGAAGGAGATGTTTGACAACTGGGAAATTACAAACTGTAACAAAATTTCTAATTCTACGCAGACGAAATCGCAGGCAAAATCTATTCAATAATAATAGCCTCTTCCGACGCAATATTTGTAATGTAGGTGCTTGACTTTAAAATTAAACGACAAATAAAAGAAGAAGCCACAAAATCTGATTCAGATGTTTACCCGAACATGGAATGGGTTATGTATATTTTTGTAAGTCGATGGGTATCTCGGAAACCACGAAAACGATTAACTAAATTATGTTCATCTATAAAGTTTACACTGAGGGTGGTCTTCTGTCAATTAAACGCAGGTCGATTCATTGGAAAACATATGTATGTTTATGTCGATGACTTATAATATAATAGTGATAGATGCCAAAGCGAAATCGTACGCTAAAATAAGACAAAGCTTTGTAGACCTAGACGCAAAAGAAAGGTCCCCTTATTTATAAAACTTAGCAAACCTTCGTTAAATTGTCTTTTTCTAACAATAACCAATATAAAAAGACAAAAGGACAAAAAGATTATTAACGCCTTTTAAGATTAAGACGTTCATGAAAAAATTAAGCCACAAGTTTATTGAGGTCGACTCGGATATAAAAAACAAGAAAATTACCAAATTAGTAAGAAACGCAATAGTTTCGAGCGTTATACATTTCGATAGTTCACATTGTGACGTAATTTTAATTCTGGGTTGACCGGCAGCATGGTTTATTGGCTCCGGTCGTTTCGAGCGTTTTTGCAGAGTAATCCAAAGCGGTAACTCGGAATTACGAAAACCGAGGTTTTTGGTATCAGATGACTCAATAGTTAAGCCATCCACTGAATTTCCGTGTCATATTGTAAACTTTATCGTCTTGTACTATCTGTCTTTTATAGCTGACTAAATATAACTTTGAAATGGAATTATACTATAACTTTAAATTTGACGCGTCTAAATAAGTTTTTTTTTACCAATTACTGATTTGTGAATTCGAAAAGGGTATTTCTTAAAAAAAACTACGATTACTATTACAAAGCTTTCTATAACGGTTAAGTAACAATAGTGAAGTTAACAGGATTGTGTAAATCTAGAAGACATAACTTTTGGGGAAGATTTAAAAAATAGCTTTAAAAGTTTCGGATTAAGCAATTCCATTTCCCGAGATGCAGAATGGAACAATAAAGTAAGTCTAGACCGAGTCTAGACTCCAGTAACGACAGGGGTGCTGAGTCTGGTTTACGATCCAGGGTCCTAAGTCGAGATCGATAAATAGATATACACACATACGTAGGAGGAAGCTGTACAGAAAGCAAGTAGCATGTTTTGCGGAATTATTGCTGCACCCACGCACTTCGTGATTCTTTGCCGATAATTATTGTCGCAGTAGGGGTTTTACAGCCACTTATCGTGGCACAAACCTTATTTATGAGTAGTAAGTACGTACTGTAGGTAAATAAATAAATAAACCGAGTGAATTTCATCGCAATAGGTAGAAAAAATCTCATTAACGATTTAGTTAGCAGATTTTCCTAACGTCAAAAAATATCACAGACCTACCTGAAAACCGCAAAAATATCTAATGCAATCTAATTTGTACAGCCATAAGAGCGTGTCACGTATTTTTACGACCTTCATCGCGGAAATTAGTACAGTAGAACCTCGCTCATCCGAACCTCGATTATCCGTACTCTCAATTATCCGAACACACACAATAATTATTTACCATGCATTTTTTCATCGATCTGAATTTCAGACTGAAGTAATTTTAAACAAAATAGGTAGGTACGAGTACCTAGGTACTCGACATTTTTCAACTGCTTTTATATTCAATGTTAACACGTGCGTTCAATTTTAATGGACGTACTGTAATGTTTACATATGAAAATGTGTTGTTTATCTTAGATGTCATCCAAAAAAATATGATTTCGATTATCCGAAATTTTGGTCATCCGAACTAGTCTCTGTCCCAATTAGTTCGGGTAATCGAGGTTCTACTGTATTGCAAGTGACTGTACATCGGCAGCAACTTTTCCTGATACATACTTTAAAAAAATTGACCTGCATACATGATTTTTAAAGTATTCATCAACATTATACACCATACCTATACATTAACTTTTTTTAACTTAAGCTCTTACCAATCTCGTAAAAACCAGTCATCAGGATCATCAGCTACATAAATAATCCCATTGTCAGTGCTATTTCTACTTCCTACATCCCTAAATAGGAATAGCGGAAGCGAACAGTGGTTTCTTTGAACCATAGTCATTATTGCCTGTTCACGATCATTGGTTAATGAGCCAGATGGATTGGTTATTTGATACAGCACACCATTATAATGGAAGCATAAACAAAGTGGTCGAGTGTGATTGGCAGGGGATAAGATTCGGTTGAAATTTTAAATATTTGAGTAAATACAGTCCAATCTCTAAGACAAAAATATAATAAGTTATCCCAGGCATTCTTTAAGAAATGGCGTAATGATAGGTAAAAAAAATCAAATCAGACCTGCAACTAATTACGTTGACGGATTATGAAGAAAGTGAATATTATACAACTGAAAAATCTAGCTAAGAAAATGTCACATGACCTCATAAAATAAAACCGCTCTAGTAATATCTATTGTACTTTTAACGTAGTCGGCATTTGTATTTTAATTTTCCCATGCATAAACTTTCGACAATTTGACAACAGGAAAGACAGCTTAGCGCCTCTTTATAACGCTATTAGCAGTCTATAAATTGTACAACCTGCCAGTGTCAAAATATTCAAATAAACCGTTACACACCATTCGTGAATTCTATTTACGAATACGTATAATAGTCTTAATTTACGGTAGTGTTTTCTTTCCTGTTTAACCCTACCACTAAACATTTTTTATACTAAACAAAGATATTCGCGTTAGAGACAGACAACAAAGAAACACCACTAAATAAATAACAAAAACAAGCAAACCGTTGAATCTTTGATCATACTTAGTATATTATCCTAATGTTATGAAACGACAAGACAGGTTTTTTTTAATTATACCTCTAATTGGGTAGATAGGGACTTGGAGTTCAAAGGCTTCAAAGCTATAACAACTTCCAAGCGGGCAGTACCGGGCGCAGGTTAAATACAATACAAATCTATATACAAAATACCTACATATGGAAATCTCCATATTGCCGCTCATAAGTTTCAACATTAGTGTTAATTCCAGCCCCGTTACCGGGCAAGTGTAATAACCTCTCGCCTTTACTTGTTAACTGGCGCTTCCGCTGCTGACCTTTGATGCTTGTCCATGTTAGACTTTCTTAGACATGCGGTTATGAAGACCCGTATTGGCTTGGGTCAGAGTCGGTTTTTGATTGACTTGGGTGTCGTTATGTTTGCGACAAGTGAGTTTAATGCATGATTTACAGCAAAATGTGATAATGTGCAAGTTCAGTAGCTCCTGTAGAATTTTAAAACGACAGTGGTTGTGTTCATTTGGATATTTCCAGACCGGATTCAGGTACCTACCCATATTTTACAAATCAATAGCAGAATATACCTAGTATTACCTACATACTAGGATTTAGCAAAATTTCTATTGGTAATAGCATTTGGCTGCCAACTAACGATATAGGTATAATCGGTTAGTTATAACATTTTCAAGAGTTGTCATTAACCTCACCGCTACCCTAAATTGTAAATAGTCGTAAATCGCTCACAAAAAGCTAATTTTAAGACTAGAATATAATATCATTATCATAAGAATGTGAAATGAAATAAAAACCTAGACAGTCCAAAACTTGTCTTCGACGTCAGTGAGAAGATAGATAAGAAGGAGCGAGCCTTGGAACCGAATTCCGAGCCGACGACGTATATACAAAAAAAAGAGGAAAGATAAGAAAGCTTTAAAAATAGAAGCTGTAAACAAACTACTCGGAATCTAGTGACTTAAAAAATTACTGAATTGAATACTAAGTTTAGTTATTTTACAAAATAGTACGAATAAAATGAAGGAAATAGATCACAGATAAGCTTTCACATGTCATTTTAGCAATCGGAAAGATGCCTACTTATACAAATTACCTACTCTCATTTTAAGCGACAAATTAGACCTGAAAATAAGTCAATTCTATAAAACAACCTATCTATATAACCTATCCAATTCTCATACTCATTTACTCATAATATTGTTATATCTTACATTTCAGGATCAAAATTACAAAATAGCTACCTACATTATTTGGTGTATAATAAAATGTGTAAAATTACTTTATACATAGTGAAAAAAAAATCTGGTAAGTCTGATTGAAGAACGAATTGTGATCAAACATTCTCAATACCCAGTTGTTAAATTAGCGAAACCAAATCAAAGTGTTTTAAACACGATACGGTCAGCAATTATTAAATCATCTAAATCAAATCAGACTATTTTAAATACGAAAGTGTTTGCCCACAATATAATTAAACTAACGGTAAACGTCATAAAGCATCAGGAAGCCCTCGACAATAAAACATCAAACAAGCCAGATGAATACGAGCTATGTAATTATATCGATACAAAAGCTAGGTTTGTGGGACGCGCGGAGCGGCTTTGTGTATCTATTGTGTTGTTGTGTAATGTTTAATTGCATATTACCGTGTTCTACTAAAACGCGAGGCATAAATATGTATACATAGTTTATACGTCAAGCAAACATAAATAAGTTTATGACTGTTATTGGGCTCATCTCTGATCAGGTATAAAGGTAAAATGAAGTCGCAGGTGGAAAGGGGGCACATTTCCGGTATAATGGGAATTATAATGAATGTATGCAATTTAATTTCATTCTCACTTAATATACCAGATAGTTTTATGACGCCAGAGTCGACGATTTTACGAGTATAACGCAATATCAGTTTAGGATTCTGACATTATTCACAACACTGAAACTACACTTGAAGTTTATGTTCGGCGAACAAATCAGGTCAGCACCATGTATAAACGAGCATGGTATAATCACTTCGAATAAATAATAAAAGACTACACTCTTATAAAGATTCAGGGGCCTTACCATGACGTCTAAACGCGATTCAGTTTAGGTTCCGTTTAGGCTCAGTTGTATGAAAGCGACTCAGTTTAGGTCGTCAACTGAATCACGATACGGCCCCAGATAACGAGTAACCGGCAGATTTCTATTATAATGTGGAATAACAATTCAAAATCTAATAAATATACGAGGATACCCGAAATTCATGGAATTTACGCAACATTAACGATATTCAAATGAACTATTCACGTCCTATTGACACAATGGAGAGTTCGTCAGTCGAGAGGAAAGCCCATGACTCATGCCCACGTGCGTAGAAAGTTTGTGCGTCAGATTGATACGGAATAATTAACTATGCTGAGTCGTGTTCTTTAATATGTGTACCTCTCTTCACCTTAATCCTATGCGATAAGGTGAAAAATTGTCCACATAATAATGAACTACGTTCGTCAAGCAACGTATTTCGAAATCAGTGACGCGTTAAGTGTAGAGATATGAAGTTACGTTCTTTTATGCAAATGTTTGACGTCAGGAGATGCAATATTGAAAAAAAAATATAATTATAATATTGAAGAATCGTAATTTAAAGCATTCAAAGAAGAAATGAAGGCAAAGCAGCCAAGTATTTTTGTTAAACTTAAAGAGATTAAATTCAAAGTTGAATAAAAAATACATAACAAAAATATTCGTTTCACAAGGTCACAAAATCAATTTTGTCTCTAAAATCCCTTAAAACGTAAAGATTTGGACGTGTAATGTTATGATAAAAATATTTGATGAATATAAATGTAAACAATGAATATTAAACAAAACATATTTGCGTATATTACAAATAATGAATTAAGTTAAAACAATGCGAGTAAAACATGTCCCAACATTCATACCAACCGAAACATGCAGCAACGGCCATTGCAAGCATAAATTCACGAAGCTGATGTCACTCGTAGATGAAATCAGTAACAGTTGATGCAACTGCACTATTGTGCTGTGAGCATCGAACGAGACGTACTTGACCCACTTGCGTTACGGTAATTTCATTAGCAAAATTAGATGAAAACGAGAAACGTTATTGTTAGTAATTTATTGAGCGTTTTCATGATGAATGACTATTCTTGATCATGAGCGAGCACGCAGATCCGTTTGATTTTTTATATGATGTACAGTCGGCAGCAGAAAAGTTGGCAAAGCGGACTCCAGGCTCCCTTTGAGGCATGGCATAAGCCGGGAAAACGCTATGAAGAAGGAAGACAGTCGGCAGCAGAAGTAGCTACGCATGGACGATAAATACTTTATTTTTCAATTTAAACACATTACCATGCACTTTTGAACGTCAAAACAAAACTATTACTTACACACAAAAAGCAGATTAAACACAGTTTAGCTTAATGATTGCTTGTCCTTATCTGTCAGATTGACATTTGCGTTTGATAGAAAGCGAGAAAACATAATTTAACTAAAACTTCTGTTAAGTTTATTATGGATAAGTGTAATTAATCTTTAAGCTACCGAAATCCGTTTAATTGCTGATTTCAGAATCATTCATCAATGTATTATCTGCTCGATGCTTCGTTTAATCAAGAACCTTAAAGTTGATATTTGTTTAGGTACTATATTTAATCTCCCAACCATAGAAACAGATTAACTGCTAAATCGCGTATTACTTTCGCCAAAGTCTCCGCAAAATTGGCGAAGATAATCCCTAATAACGTATATTTAGGTACTAATCATTGCATTCGGCCATGGGTTCTAAACAGAGTTTATACGCTTTCAGATAATTTGCTACGCATTCAAGAACACCTTAATTTGCAGTATGTGCAAAACATCTCCCTAAGTAGGTCTAGGTAACATATTTATTAAGACCTTCAAATCATTTTTATCCTACAATTGTAAAGCATGAATTCAATAATTTATTATTGGTTTGAAAAAGCGGTTTTGTGTATTATAATAAATGTTTTGATTCATGTTTTTAAGTAGTCACACTACTATATATAAATTATATATTGAAAGACATCTCTTTCACCCTATCTCAGAGCTTTCTCAACTGTACCTTCAAGTAGTCCTGTGTGCTTAATATGACTCCTTTACGTTTGCATCTTGCTCGGAACAAGCTGTACTATCGAATCGCATGTCGCTATCGACTACGGTTATGTGGAACTCATGGTAACACTCGGCAATCTAGCCAAGTGATTATCGTTAACCGACAACGCTAATCGATACTTAACGAGTAATGGACATAAACTCGTAACTATTTGGTCACTTGTCATTTTTTCATTACTTCTTATCGATTTATGCAAACGATTATCATCTTGGCCACCTTATTTACATTATAAGTTTTTACAAAAGCTCATCTGACCTTAGAACCGACGGGGGAAACTACTCCTTTTTTAGTCATCTGTTTTTCGACAAAACAAAAAATTAGAAACTGGCACGTTCTATATCAATTTCATCACATCAATACGAATGTCACACTATAGAATTAAAAGGCCGCACACAATAGATTGTATTTGCAAATAGCAAAAAGTAACAATAGCCTAGAATTGGCCAACGCATTCCAATCTGAATTGTTGATTGATATGATTACAGCATTGATAGTGAGATATTTTATACCTAGTGATAGATTCGACCGGTTTGAGCTAATCTAACTAGTCTTGAATAGAAATCGTTAAAACTTTACTGCAAAAGCTTTGCCATTGAAGACTAGTTTTATTTGCTAAACAATTTTAAGCTTAAAAGTCTCAATCATACAGTCGAAGTTCGATTGTAAGTGTGAGATAGTAAAAGCAAAACAAAACGAAGCAGTCTGTACTTGACCTGCAGTTACACCATACATGGAACTTGGCTTCCTAGCCGTTTCGCAAGGAAGCAACTGTGCCAGTCGGTCGATTTGCTTCCGGGCACTCAAAACTAACTCTTAAGCTACACACATAAGAGCTAAGTTAGGTTGAAAGTGCCATATGTCTGTGGCAGAGTTACGCACTTCCATTTTTGGTAATATGGTTTTCATGGTAAGAAATGATAGTAATAACATTACACGGTGATAAACCGCACAAGTTGCATAGAAACGGACTCCATTCGAGTTGTTATGACTATGACTTTATAGAGGTAAATTGTAGAGATAAATATTTAAACTAGTTTTTATCATGTCATAAAATTAATGAATGTGTGTGTGTGAATGAGTTACGTTTGAACTGGTGACATTGTTCTGACGAACAAAGATTAGAGTATAATCAATTTGAATTGACGCGAGAAATATAAACAAAAAGTTAGGTTTATTTATATATGAGATTTTTTTTGACATTTAAAAAAATGCGGTTTTAATCTGCTAATTAGTATACATTGTAATTATGTTTATATATTGTTCTCAATAAGATATTAATGAAAACAAAACATAATTTACATTTTGATGTCTGAAATTTCAATAGAAGTAAATAAAAATGGCTTGATATTAACAACTTCAATCCGAAAATTCCGAAAACAATAATTTGAAATTTATTATTATTGCATTTCACACAAATGCTATATATTTTACGATGTATGATTATAAAAAGACTACTAAGAGAAGAAAGCGGTTAATAAAATAACTTTATACATATATTAACTAATCCGGGACTTGCATAAACTGAGATGAAACCGATGAGAGAAGACAATGAAAACTCTAAATGTGTTATTTCAATGTTCGTTGCACCACTAGTAAATATTGCATGAACAGAGCTGATCCAATGAGCACGAAAAAGCTTATACTGACAGGAAAAATGGCAAGGAAGAGGAGAGATGGGCGTATGGCTCTGCGTTGGGCCGAGAGAATAACTTCGGCGACCATAGCAGTATTAGAGGCCAGCATGCACCAAGCCCAAAACTGCCTTGGAATGCGTTCGTGAAAAGTGTTCCAGATCGTCATGTTCCTCAGACATGAGAACTAGGCAAACAAGAAATATTGCATCGCAGTCAAACATTCCAAGAAAATGGTACCAAATAATCAAAACGATCAACCATAATGCCTGGAAAACAACTTACTTATTATTAATCTCACCAGCCATTACAACAAAACTGGCGATTACTTTAGCGGTTTCACCACAAAAGAAATTTCCCTCAAGTAGGTCAGATTTACCGCGCTGTCGGGTACGATTTCCAGACTTGTTTGGTCTAGGGTGTAATTGATAACTTTCTTTAACCTCTGGTGGAAAAGCTGGCGACGTAATATGTCGGGAAGTGTGATGAATAGTAACTGATTAGTGCCCAAACTAAGTTAGACTAGCGCAAAAATAGTAGCGAGTGTATACCATGTCAGTCATTAGGCAATTAACCTCTTAAGGACCACGGTTCTACCATTAGGACTAAATAGTTCAATGAAATTTAAACTATTTTCAATATTTATTACATATTCAAAGTAAATTAAATTAATTACAAAATGTCATAAAATTAAATTGGAAAAGAGAATTAAATTTTTAATTGGAAAAGAGTTCAATTTCTTTTGTTTCATTTGATTTTAAAACTTAAAAAGCCTCGACCTTATTTTCTGCACTATTGATTTCAAATTGATCAAATTAATTAGCAATTTTGCAAGCAAGCCAGAGGTTAAATATTATCAGGACTAACCTCATAGACTTGTTCACCGATACCTGACATAAGAGGTGATAAGAGTAAATCTTAAATATTTTAATACTAAATAAGTAAACTCAGTTTTATGCACAATTATAGATGAGTGTTTCTCTAAAAAAACGTATATTCGGTACGAGATTATATATGCGGAACGTAGTAAAAGTGAAGTAAAGGTGCACAAAAACAGTTCCTACATTTATAACATTTTGTTTTAGGTATTAATTATTGTTTTAGTGTCCGAAAAACAAACAAAAGTTATTTGAATTTAACTACGTACACGCACATTATTTACACGAACGCATGTTGAATTGTTATGGAAATCAAATTGCCGGTGTAAGATGAATTGTGTGTATCGCATCTATCTTCATCAGTTATGTCCGAAAGTGGAACAAATGCTGTTGTTCATGCCAGCTCGTAACGAAACGATAGGAAAGTAGTTTCTGTTGTAGAAAATAAAAGGACTACCATCAAACTCTAACTTTTTATTTGCATGAGTACTACGTGTATTCATACGATGAAATGATCTTAAAGCTACAAAAGTTTCAGTGCATTCGACCAAAGGAATGCAATAGAAAACAAATAAAATAGAATTTACAAAATGGCAACATTCACCTGCATAATAGGTACTAAAAATAAAAACATGTAAAAAAATAGGGTAGGTCAAAATTTCATATAGTAAATTGTCTATGGTCACAAGCGCAAACAGATTACGCTAACCGTTATAGATTTAATGTCAAAGGAAAAGGAAAAAAACCGGTAAGTGCGAGTCGGGCTCGCGCACGAAGGGTTCCGTACCATTATTTTTAGAACGGCATAAATATCACGTTTTTTGTATGGGAGCCCCCTTAAATGTTTATTTTATTCTGTTGTTATAGCGACAATAGAAGTACATAATCTGAGAAAATTTCAACTGTCTAATTATCACGGTTCTTGAGATACAGTCTGGAACAGACGGACGGACGGACAGACGGACGGCAGAGACTTAGTAATAGGGTCCCGTTTTACCCTTTGGTTCCGAAACCCTAAAAATGGCCTAATACTATATATTAATGTGTCAAAATCGTCACATAATCGTTATATTTTATTAGTCATTGAATTGCTTTAAATTAAGGGAGTCTAATAAATTGAAAGAGATGTCATATACTAAAGAAAAAGTGACCAAGGTCCCCGGTGAGCAGGGCTGGGATTGAACCAGCGACCTCCTGCTTTCGCGGAATTTTCGTGGTTTTTTAAAAATTGTTAAGGGAGTCTGTTACACTAAACTGTAAACTGTGCTCACGTTATAACTTAATTAGATTATTGTTAAAATGACTTCGTCATTTATCAACCTTAGTGACTTCGGCAAACAGTTTTCATTATATTTTCGGCGCCATTCCGAAAATATTTTCTTGTAATAAGTAACCCAGAAAATAATCGCGGACCTAAAAATTAAGACTAAAGAAATGTATCCATAAGTAGGCAGACATAACAGCAGTGCGGTTAACAATTTTATTTAACATAAACAAGGTGTACTTATATTGGGTAAGTTTGTTAGAAAGAATGTCAGTGTGTCTGTATTCATTTCATCGGCAATATACAACCCTAAAAATTTTATGGAATTGGTGCTAGCAATATTAAAATCTCTAAATGTCACATTGGTGATATCTTCAATCTTTCTTTGACTGAAGCTCATAATTGTTGTTTTTTGCAAATTAATTGTTAAATTAGTCTTTAAAAAATGCACCTCCTCTTTAAAATTGGATTCTAATTTCGAAGTTACGGTAATAAGTCGAATAATATCCATCCATACTATTCCATCTAATAATTCTCCATTTGCCGTAATCAAATAAAAATACTTAAATACATCAGGATAGAAAATCGAACAAAACTAATTAATAGTAACCGGAATAATCAAAGCAGGAAGTCACGTAAGATTTAAGTACTTACATATTATTTCATAGGACAAAATAAATATCAGTTTCCTACTATCTAACACCGCGTTAAACCTTCCAGGATTCTCAGAAACGGGTATCACTCGATCTTCGATACCGTAAAACACTGTGGTTCTCGATATACGGTACAAAGCCTTATATCAAGCCACAGATCGCATTAACTCGTAGACTGAGCATTTATATTTTAAATTATCCGTTTTACTTAGATTCTAAGTCATATCAAATAGCACTTTATTGTTCACAAAACAGGTTATGCAGTAAATAAGACTCGGCAGCAAAAAAATCACTTCTTGTTTTTATTCTGCTTAATTATAATAAGTTTGGCCTGTCTGAATGTTTTATAATGTTAGCAGTTGATATTTGGACATTTGCTGCATCTGACTGTGCGCTAATGCTACCCATTAGCGGTTGTATATGTCGCACCTTGATGTCCACACGCGTTCAGAAGTGCATGGGCAATTTATGAATGAATTCATTCATAAACTGCCCATGCAATTTTAAACGGAACTAAGGAAAAGATCGAACCTGGAATCATAAAAAAATGAGATGTTTTTTTCTTCATTTATTTTTTATCTTAGCCTTATTCTCCTTTTGAACTATTATATATTAATGCAACATACACTTCTCGCTCTTTGTAAACTCTGCGTGTTCTGTATAGTAAGAGTATGTATGTGTATTAAGCAAATACTCGTACCATCAGATTACACTACTTTGTTTCTAACAAGCTGAGGATGGTATCTGGCGATCTGAGGTATATGGGTGTGGTGGACGGGAATAAACCGGTTTTGGGAAATTTAGATAATATACAGCCTGTATTTTAATATTACCTGAAACCATAACTAAATGTAGGTTTTAGTACTGTGAACCGATAATTTAGTACTTGTGGGAAAAGTATTTCAGTGCTTGCTGTAAATATAATCGTAACATACTAACGTAGTCTGTAAGTGATGCTAACAAAATATGGAACTGTAGTCTTCTGAAATAAATGTTTTTTTTAAATCCGCGGCATTTTATTGCTAGTTCCCTTTATTAATGATGTAAATTGATAAAGTGATAATTAATCTCTAACTAAGTGTTTCTTTCCCTAGATATATGTTGAATAATACGTTTGCATCTGCAATTCAAATAAACACACAATGAAATCGTGACTCACGTTACTTTTACGCGGATTGGCCCTTACCACTTTTCCACTCATTACAAGTATTTTAGTTAAGGGTGTGGTAAAAAAACATGTGAATTAAGTACGATCAAGGTTAAACTATAGTAACACGGAATGTACACATTAAGCGTTGAAATGTCATAGTAAACAGGGCCTCATTGTCTGTAAGCTGCAATTAGTGTCAGTGTGTGAACATGTGCAGTAATGTGAATGACGTGCATTGTATACTAGACTTATGTAATCTAGGTTTCGTTTGATTTTGGCCACAATTGCATATAAATACCTAAATAAAGCTTGAGAATGTCGAAAAAGCAAAATGTGGTCAATGAGTTGCTACATAGAAAAATCACATAGAAAATCAAGTCTGAAAACCGGGTAAATCATTAATTTCGCGCTTTTGTGGTATAAACTCTCTAACTAAATACTTTTAAGCCCCGAAAATATTACACAAGCGCCATCTAGTTAATAAAAGGTGAAAGGACCATGTCAATAGACAAGACTCCCGATTAAAAAAAACTACAACCAAATCAATTCAGCCGTTTAAGTAAAATGCCACTAACAAATCCATAGATTAAATTAGAACCCTTTAAAAAAAGACTATGAATGTTTGTGTTATTAACGCTACCAGGTACAGAAGTATAGACTCGGTTAATTAATATAGCTGCTGGTTAAACATAATAACCGGCCATATACGTTCGGACATATCCGCCGCATCTGTTAATCAATGTATGGCATTTTTTTCTTAAATTACCCTTTCTATACAGATCCGACGGATTGCCGGATCGCATATGACCGGCTATTTGCTTCATAGGTACACAGGAGAGTAAAGTAACATTAAATATCAACTCCCCATATCAGATAAACACGATGACTTCATTCGATTTCCTATAAACAAAAAAAATCTAGAACGTCATTAATGTCTAGATAAACTGGCTTGATATCAATCGCAATGAAAAAACTAACTACATCGCTGCAAAACAGGTAGTGAACAAAAAAGTGGTAAATTGATGTAGCAATTGCAATTGCTTTTAAAGTAGGCGGTAAGGGGGTTAAGCTATTCGAGTAACCGGTTCGTTCAAAAAGGAAGCCGGGAAGGAACCTGATGCCTGATATGGTGAAGTGATCAATGTGGGTAGTTGACAAACATGGCTTCTTAAGTATGATTTTAGGAAAATGTAAGTGGTGGGATGTCTTGGGATTTTTTTTTTTTTTTTTTTTTTTAATCATTTATTTCGGACTTTCAGTCCATAGAGTTAGAATATACAAACTTATCGCTATTGTTAATAATACCTACGTTAAATAAAATTAAATCCAATTTAATTTAATTTAATTTTAATCAAATTCAATCAAATAATATAAATTAAAATCAAAGTAAATTAAAGGCGCCTGGGCACCGCCAGTACAGGTGCATGCAGCTGAACATATCGCTGCAGCAGCGGCGAGTCCCAGCGGTGGGCTAACGTGCGCAGGATGCTATTCGAGCTGCCAAGACTACGACTGAGGAGAGACGCAGACCGTTTTCTCATGATGGCAAAAAAGCAGTCGGTGTGTGCCTCCGCGAACATTGTAGACGCACTACAATACCGCGGCAGCCCAAACAACATCCTGAACGCATCATTATATTGCACACGCAACGCACTATAGGCCCGCTGAGTAAAATTGGTCCACAAACCGCACGAGTAGAAGGTTTGGCAGAAAGCCTTAAATAACGTTAGTTTAACTTCCTTACTACACCGTGCAAATCTGCGGGCCAACATGTTACAGCGGACGCACAGCGCGCGGCGCTCACGCTCAATGTCCTCGACATCTGACATAGTCTCGGTTACCCAGTGGCCCAGGTACTTGAAGCTGTCAGTTCTTTTTAAAGGAGCACCACAGAGTGAGACTTGTTCCATAGGGTAAGTTTTATTGCCAGCTTTAAATTGCATGACCTCGCTTTTCGAGGCATTGTACCTGAGGCCATGAGCTTCCGCATATGCCTCACAAATACGTAACAACTGAATTAACCCCCCCATCGAGGGGCTCAGCAGCACCATATCGTCGGCGTAGCTTAAATTATTTACACAAACGCCTTCTATGTGACATCCGACATGAGAACTGCTGAGCTCCTCGATCAGGCCGTTCATATAAACGTTAAAAAGTTTCGGCGAGGTCAGACCTCCTTGCCTAACTCCGCATTTCATAACATACGAGTCAGAGAAAGCGCCAGCCCACCTTACACTATTTCTCTGCTCTCTGTACCAATGTCTGAAAACAGCGGTAATTTCTTGAGGAACAGAAGTATCATCACGCAGTTTTCGCCACAACAGGTCATAGGAAATTGTGTCAAAAGCCTTTGACAAGTCCAAGAAACAGGCAAATATTGGCGTTTCACGGGATGTATAGTATTGAACAGTTTGCTTGAGACATAGTATTGCGCTCTCGGTAGATAAACCCGGCCTGAAACCGAATTGGGCGTCGTTTAGTTGAATATTATTCCCTAGTATGTCATCAAGCAAACTGTCCAGCACCTTAGCTACAACCGTGGCTAGCGAAATTGGCCTGTAGTTGGACACGTCAGAGGCGTCCCCAGTTTTATTTTTCAGAATTGGCACCACTATAGTATACATGAGCTCATCGGGTAAGTAGCTGTGATTTATACATAGGTTAAATAACAATGAAAGTAATCTCGGTAGATGGTCGCCGGCATACTTGAGATGCTCAATGCTGAGGTTGTCATGACCCGGGGACTTCCCCCTCTGCATTCCATTTATTATACATGCCACTTGTTTCGAGGTAAATCGAATGGATGGCGAGCCAATATTAACCTCAGCATCGGTCCTCCCAGCTGACGGGTCGAGTGGAGGCTCAACTATAAAATGCCGCTGGAAAGCATTCGCGATATCCACTGGGACATGCCTATCGCCCACGCTCAACGGAAGACTGGACTTAGGGGTCAACTTCGCGGTACTTTTCCAAAATTTTCCAAAGTTTTTACTAGCGTGGTTTTTAGCAATAATATCCATTCTAATAGACTGCTCATGGTTTTGGCAATATTTTAATTTAGATTTAAAAATCTTTTTGGATTCCACCATATTATCATGGACATACCCGGCGGCCGGCCTGCCATAAGATACCCACCATTGGAACCAGAACCGCGCCTCCCGGTGCGCGCCGGCGACGTGCATGTTCCAACCCGGAACCCGCTTTCCGCGCCTAGTTTCCTTATGGGACTCCTCAGCGGCCAGTTTAAGAACATTTATTATGCTAACATACAAGTCCGTTATCCTATGCTTATGCTCATTGTTATTACACATACGGTCAGCGCACTCTGTGAATTCAGAAGGAAAATGAATATCCCTAAGCTTGCTCGAACAAATTTCAGTATATTTATCTATTTGGCTCGCATCACGCTCACCCCATATTACTTTGCTAAAACTAAGCACCTTAGGTGGCAACACTTTTGCCTTCACTAAATTAAAGTTACATTCCAACAATAAAGGACAATTTTTATTAAGGACAACTTTTATTATTGCAGTGGCATAGTTTACTGGCTTATCGCAGAGTGGGACGTTTTGTGATCGACCGAGCGAGCGCGAACCCCTCCTGTTTTAGTTTGGGTTTTAATTCTTGCATCAGTCTGTCTCGCTATTCCGCTGTGCGACTGTTCTCTACAGATCGCATTTTTCAACCTATTCTCGAAAAATTGCTTACGAAATTGATAATAAATAATAAATAAACATTGTGGGACAATCTTACACTAATCGACCTAGTTTCACGGTAAGCTCAATAAGGCTTGCGATGTGAGCCAAAGTGCTAAAAATATGTATAAGTAACAGGACTTTATTGCCTGAGTATTAAGGTCCTGTATACATATTTTTGGCTATATTCATAGCTGTGTGGATGACTGTACTAGACGATATACGTAATAGAAAAATACATATAAGAAGTTAAATATATAGAAAACATCCATTACTCAAGGACAAAATATTCGTGATAAACCCACGAATAAATACCCGGACCAGGATTCGAACCCGGGACCTGCGTAGGCAGGGCCAGTACCGACTAGGCTAGGCGGCTGTTGCTTTTAATGTAGGCGATAAAGGGGGTTAAGCTATTCGATTAACCAGTTCGTTTACAAAGTAAGGGGAAGGAGCCCGATATGGCAAAGTAATCGATGTGGGTAGTTTGGACGTAGACGTGTTTTTAAGTGTAAGTATAGTAAGTTATTGTGGTTCAGCTAAGAAGTGCTGCCAATACGAGTATTCCACAGGGGCCGGTGCTATTCGATTTTTAGTATTAGGCTTATCTTTATTTACCTACGTTAATTTTACTTCCCATATTTACCTACATACTTTTTGAAGATATTATTAAAAGAAGTAGACACACAAAGTACGACATAAACGTCAAAAAATGTGGGCCAGAATGACATTAGCGAACAATTATGCATTGATGATGGCACAAACGATAAATGTTTCGTACCTTTTGTTTCACCAAAAATGCTTTCGTGCCCTTGTAGTGATAGTGACATTAAAAATATTAAAAAAAAACCGTAACTAGAGTACAGTTTATATCACGACTTCACGACTCTTATCACTAATTGCTATAATTATTCTGCAAATTCTGCGGATTACGTACACGCAAGGAAAAGTTCTCGTTTTGGGAAAACACGAAATACAGTGTTGCCATTACTATAATTAGCGACCTAGATTTTTATTACGATACACTATTTGCTAAATCAGTAGTGTAAACTCGAAATAACTTATAGTATATTGGGGAATATGGCTAAATTGTTTAATTGTCAGAAGGACGGACAAAGATAGAGAGAGAGAGAGAGTCATATGGAAACTCGAATCGAAAGTGGGATATTTTTATGACTGTCGTTTAGAGTAAATAATCAATAAGGATTACGTTAACCAAGTTATACTGGTGAATTTAAATCAATTGCTTGGGTTTCGAAATAATGTGTTGCATTGTGTGCAGATACGCAATTAAATATGCGAAATTAAACATCAAACCTCTAACCGTCACACTATCATTAAAAGTTTAAATAGTTTATCACGAAGTTAGTTTCAAATACAAAATTCTTTATTTCATTAAAAGGATACATGGTTTTTGTGGGATTTCTTGGTTTCTCTTAGTCTCTTAGTTTCTAAATAGTCAGTCATTCGCTGGAAGGTATCCCAAGCGGTGTAATTTTAGTTCGACTCGGTTACTATTACTACATGTTTACTTTGTATCTACGATTTATACTTGTACATATTACAAGTCTCTTTCAACCAATCTTTTTGGGAAAGAAATTCTACAAGAAATTGTATAGTTTTTTTTTCTATATTTCGTTTTTCTATTAAACGTGTAACCCGCATTACCAATTCTTGTTATGCTGAAAAACCCCTTCATTGACGATTGTATGGCATTCTATGTTCCGAATGAGACTCACAGCGACATCTGTTATCGGAGCACCGCAGTTACGTATGTCGCGTCATACATATCGCGGCCAATACGGAGCGCGATATACGCCAACGTCACCCTTACGTCACGACATATTGTCCTCATACCCCAACTATCCTCGAATTATGTTACACGTAGACTAAGTTTTGCAATAGAAGATTAAGCACGTTACAATTTGCATTTTTTATTTCACCAATCCAAGAAAAGTCGAATTCTCTAAATTAATTACGCTAAAAGACGCCTAATCACGAACATATGATCCTTCTTCACCAAATATCAACGACTTCTTCGCCAATCGTCGAATCCGAGATGAGAGGTCATTGAGAATCAGCACCTTCGGAGAAGAGAAAGCACACGTCGACATTTCTTCTTGGACGGGAGGCGCGTTTGCAGCAGAAGACCCATGCGGATACCTATAGGACGACTGGACCATCCAACGATTTTAAACGCGCATATTTCGGTACGGACATCCAGCCACCCTATACCTAATCCTCGTTATCTTCAGTTGCTTAATGCCGTGCTTAATCAATTTCAGTGAGAGCCCGTGACGAGTTTGCATTGTGTAACGAGTACTAGGACGCCTTTTCGCCGCTACACCACGCGGAGTTGCATCAGGGTCCAAAGTTCACACGTGAGTACTCCAGCTTTCTACGTATACTGAATCAAAATGGGAACCGATCTAGATACCGGTAGTGGAACTAAAACACGCGATAAATCACCGGCTAGGCTAATCTGTGATGCCTCGATTGAACCTCATGTTCGCGACTTGGTCAAAAAACGTGGCATTATAAAGGCTAGACTTACAAAGTTCTCAACCCACATTCAAAGCTGTAGTGATAACTTAGGTGCTCTAACTGAACCTTCTAAAATAAATTTAAAATTACGCGTACAAGGAGCGGAGAGCCTGTACACTGAATTTAACGAAATTCAAACTCAAATTGAAGCAAATGTGTTCGAATCAAATCTCGATGAACAGTTAACGCAACGAGAACAATTTGAGGATGCTTATTTCAGTGCACAGTCCCTCGCGGAGTCTATACTTAATAAATTCAATTGTACAGATTGCATAAGTCCTAACGTTTCGCAAAATACGACAATGAAAGCTATTAAACTGCCAGTTTTATCACTCCCTTCTTTTGACGGCACCTACGAAAACTGGCTCGCGTTTAGGGATATTTACTTATCACTAGTTCACAACTCGAAGGATCTCTGTGACATCCAAAGATTTCACTATTTAAAATCATCGCTGACCGGTAGTGCTGCGTTAGTTATAGACGCGCTTGAGCTAACCGCAAGTAACTACGAGGTAGCATGGGAGCTCCTTCTTAATCGCTACAATAACAATAGGCTGCTTATCCACAATCACGTCAAAGCACTATTTTCGCTTCAGTCGCTGCCTAAGGAATCGCACATACTTATAAGAAAGCTAATTGACACAACAACGAAAAATTTACGCGCTTTAAAAGTCCTAGGTGAACCTATATCGTCTTGGGATACTTTAATTATTTACATCTTAGTGTCGAAGCTCGATAAAACCACTGAACGCGAGTGGGAACAACATAAATGTACTCTTACGAGCGGCGACACTCAGATGAAGATTAAACTGGATGATCTAATTCAATTTCTTACTAACCGCGCAAATATGTTAGAAACATTGCAGGCATCACAAAGTACGAGTGTACGCGATAAACACGAAGTGAACAAAAAATATACCACTCCTAACGTCACTCACAACAATAAAGTACACTGCAATGTTTCTACCAACAGTAAGCCACTAAAATCACAGCACAAATCAAAGTTCGCGTGCCCTATGTGCAAATTGAATCATCCACTTTATTCTTGTGTCAAATTTCTTGAGACTAACTATGAATCTAAACTTAAGTTTGTCGCGGATAATAAGTTATGCAATAACTGTTTACGAGCTGGTCATTCCGTGGAGTCATGCGTATTCGGCCCGTGTCGCAAGTGCAATAATAAACATAACTCAATAATCCATCCTCCTAGCGATGAGTGCACTCGCGTCCCGGCCCCCGCTGACGTCACAGCCCCCGCTGCAAGTACTTCGGCGGCCGCCGTGTCGGTCAATGCGCATTGTCAGCGAATTCCTTCGCAGCGGCCGGTTTTAAGGCCAGTCTTGTTGTCAACTGCTGTCATTGACGTGATAGATAAAAATAATAAACCGCACACGGTCATCGCTCTTCTTGATGATGGCGCGCAACGATGTTTTATAAAAGAATCATTACGTGATTTACTAGGCGCACCGTTAGTACAGTCCACTCATGAAATAAGTGGTGTAGGCGGTATTGTGACGCAGAGCACGCAAACCTGCAATGTACAAATAAAATCGCGCGTTAATTCCTACACTACAAATTTATATTGTTCCGTTTTACCGCAAATAAATACATCAATGCCAGTTGTTTATGAACATTGCGCAAAATTCGATATTCCAGACAATATTCAACTGGCAGATCCGCAATTTTTAGATTATAAAGATTTCGATATCTTAATTGGTGGTGATAAGTATTGGGATCTATTTACTATGGAAAGAATACATTTACGTAACGGCCCGTACTTATTAAATACCGAATTAGGCTGGGTAGTAGCAGGTCCTATCAATTTAAACGCACGCGTTGAAGGCCGCATCCAGTGTAACTTTACGCAAACATCAGACTCGTTATTACGGCGATTTTGGGAGATTGAGGAAGTACCTACCAGTCGGGACGCACTGTCTGACGAGGAGAAGGCTTGCGAGGAGCACTTCGTTCGCACCACTACGCGCGACAGCGAAGGAAGGTTCTGTGTTAGCATGCCACTCAAGCAGCCATCCGAACTGCTAGGGGAGACTTATCCTCAAGCTGAACGTCGTTTGCTGGCGCTGGAAAAACGATTACAGCGTTCAGAAACGTACAAAAAATTATATACGGACTTTATTCATGAGTATCGCGATTTAGGACACATGAGTAAAGTTTCCAAATATAACTCACCGCATTTCATTTTGCCCCATCATGGCATTTTTCGCGAATCCAGTACTACGACACGCCTGCGGGCAGTTTTCGACGGTAGTGCGGCATCTAGTTCTGGTACGTCTGTGAACGATCTTCAGATGGTAGGTCCCGCTATCCAGGGCGATCTTTTTTCCATCCTTCTACGCTTTAGGCAGCATCGTTACGTAGCATGCGCGGATGTGGCTAAAATGTACCGTCAGGTATTGATGACCGAAGATCAGCGTGACCTTCAGCTAATCCTTTGGCGCGACAGCCCCGACCAGCCCATAGAAATATATCGTATGAATCGCGTAACTTACGGCATGGCGTCGGCGGCTTTCTTAAGCGTTCGTTGTTTAAAACAGTTAGCCACTGAATGCACCGATCCCGACGTTAAAAGAATAATAAATGAAGATTTTTACGTAGATGATATGATAACTGGGTCACAGGATAAACTAGAATTGTTACGATTATGTAATGAAACCGCGCGCACATTACAATCGGGTTGTTTTCCGTTAAGAAAGTGGGTATTTAACTTTAGTGAGCCGTCATTAGAGTCTAACTTCGCACTACTCACTGACGCGCAAACCCAACTTACGTTCGATAAAGACTGCAATTCAAAAACATTGGGCATTGGATGGAATAATTATTATGATCAATTCTATTTTAGCTCGCGACTTGATACAATAAGAGGCGATGATAAAATAACAAAACGCATTATGCTATCACATATTTCGCAGATTTATGATCCCTTAGGTTTACTAAGTCCGACAATAATGCTAGCCAAAGTTTTACTCAAGCGTTTATGGATTTTAAAACTTGATTGGGACGACACAGTACCCGCTGACGTCATGCGCACCTGGGACGAGTTCACTAGGTCATTATCAGCTGTTCTAAGCACAATCCGTGTGCCGCGTTATGTAATGAGTAGCAGTAATTATACGCGCATAGAAATGCATATTTTTACAGACGCGTCACAGGTTGCTTATGGCACTTGTATTTACATTCGCACAATAAATGATGACTTAGAAGTATGTTCGCGGTTGCTATGTGCAAAGGGAAAACTTTCTCCCATTAAAGTCCTAAGTATTCCCCGCTTAGAACTGTGCAGCGCATTGCTAGGTGCTAAATTATATAACAAGGTCATAAATAGTATAAATTGTCAATTTGACAACGTCGTATTTTATTCCGATTCGACTTGCGTTTTAGGCTGGCTGCGCATGTCACCTAATTTATTAAAAACGTTCGTGCAGAATCGGGTCACTGAAATCCATGAACTGACCAAAGGGCTTCCATGGCGCCACGTCAGCGGTAAAGTCAACCCAGCTGACTTAGTTTCAAGGGGCGTTCGGTTGGAAGACCTAGCTGGATCCAGTATATGGTGGGAGGGACCTGAGTTTCTGCAGGATGCCAATTTTGACCCTAAAACCATGCCTGGAACGCCAAGTACGGAAAACACGGAGCATTTATTGCCTGAAGTCAAATCTAACGTCAATGTTGCGCTTACCGCTACTACGGAACCGTCAATGTTTCCGTTCGAGCGGTTCTCTCAGTTCTCGCGCATGATACACGCCGCTTCTTACGTTTTACGTTTTATTCATAACGCGCGCAATAAGAATAATAAGCGTACTGGCCGTATCAGCGTCGAAGAATTGCGGGAATCGACAAATTTATTAGCCAAGCTGTCTCAACTAGAATCTTTTCCAGATGAGTACAAGCTATTGGCTAATAAACAAACGTTAAAAATAAAACACAATTTAAGTAAGCTAAACTTATTTATTGATGACGATCGCGTAATGCGCGTCGGCGGTCGCATCGATTATTCGCAACACTTTGCTTATGGAAAGAAGCAACCGATTTTAATAAATAGCAAGCATCATTTCGCACTATTATTATTTCGCCATCAGCATAAAAAACTTTTACATGCTGCGCCTCAAGCCCTTCTTTGTGAGTTGCATGATGCTTGGTGGCCGCTAGGTGGTAGGAACCTAGCGCGAAAGGTTTTTTATGACTGCGTTGTTTGTAAGCGATTAAGAGGGAAAACCCTTACTCCTTTCATGGGAAACCTACCTGAGGAGCGAATAACGCCTACATATCCATTTTTCTCTTGCGGCGTCGACTACGCGGGGCCTGTTTTTATATTAAACCGCAAAGGCAGAGGTGCTCAAACTGTCAAGGCCTATATTTGTCTGTTCGTTTGTTTCGTCACGCGAGCTATTCATTTAGAACTTGTCAGCGATCTGACTACTGATGCTTACCTTCTAGCTCTTAAGCGCTTCATAGCTAGACGCGGTAAGCCTAATGAGATATTCTCTGACAACGGCAGGAACTTTGTGGGTTTAATGCACGATTTTGCCAAGTTTTTGACCAAATGTAGTCCCGAAATCATAGATTACGCCACTAGTTGCAATATTAAATTCCGCTTTACTCCACCTTACACGCCCCATTTTGGTTCCTTATGGGAAGCTGGAGTAAAATCGAGCAAATATCATTTGCGCCGTGTAGTAGGAAACGCACACCTCACATTTGAGGAACTAAGCACGGTGTTAAGTCAAATTGAAGCGGTCCTTAATTCCCGCCCTTTGTACGCCATGTCATCGGATCCACACGACCTTCTTCCTCTGAGTCCTGCGCATTTTCTCGTCGGTCGCACCTTAACGTCGCCTGCTTCGGAGGACTTTCAGCACGCACCTGCTCATCGACTCAACCGGTACCAGATGGTGGAGAAGATAAGGCAGCATTTCTGGGCCCGCTGGTCCAAAGAATATGTCTCCGAGTTACAGACGCGATCCAAATGGAGGAGTCATGGCCAGGAGCTGAAGCCAAATACCCTGGTGCTCATAAAGGATGACAACCTGCCTCCACTAAAGTGGCACTTGGGACGCATTGTCAAGACTATTCCTGGCAAAGACGGAGTGTCAAGAGTGGCAGATATCCAAACCGCAACCGGCATCATCAGACGCGCCTACGTCAAAATCTGCCCCTTAGTATCTCAGCCAAACGAAGACGCAGAAGCTCAAGATTCCTCTTGAAAGCCAGATCTTTCAAGGCCGGGGGCATGTTCCGAATGAGACTCACAGCGACATCTGTTATCGGAGCACCGCAGTTACGTATGTCGCGTCATACATATCGCGGCCAATACGGAGCGCGATATACGCCAACGTCACCCTTACGTCACGACATATTGTCCTCATACCCCAACTATCCTCGAATTATGTTACACGTAGACTAAGTTTTGCAATAGAAGATTAAGCACGTTACAATTTGCATTTTTTATTTCACCAATCCAAGAAAAGTCGAATTCTCTAAATTAATTACGCTAAAAGACGCCTAATCACGAACATTCTACGAGAAAGTACCTTACGAAATGCGATTCTTGTAATACTTCTGAAAACGCAAAGATAGCGATTTTGTGTCTGATAATATTTTACGAATTGGCAGTATATTCTCGAGGTTTTCGGATTTGGTTAAGTTGCTCCGATACAAGGCAAAAGCGTCTCGTAAGGGACCGCGAGGTAGGGGTCCCGTGGAATGCACCATATGTAAACAAATTTCATAGCCGTTTCGCTTACGGAATCACAATAGTAGTTTATGCAACAGTGATATAATAAGTGATAATAATAACCAACTATGAGCTGTTGCATACTCTAGTTTTTCTACGACAGCTAAAATAGCGTAAAAAGCAAAATCTAGAAACGTGGCAGAATAGGGAAGATGTTGTACCCACTATAGAAATTAAAAAAAAAACAATACTGCTAATATATTGTATGAAAATCCATAGGAGCAGTGTTCTTATGGAATACCATAGACAACGTTATAATGTTCACTTTTTCAATATCGCTGTCAGTCATCTACGAGTAATTGACAGATAGAAGTGCTGGAGTAGAAAAACCAATTATGAGCTGTTGCATACTCTAGTTTTTCGACGACAGCTAAAATAGCGTAAAAAGCAAAATCTACAAACGTGGTAGAATAGGGAAGATGTTGTACCCACTATAGAAATTAAAAAAATAACAATACTGCTAATATATTGTATGAGAATCCATAGGAGCAGTGTTCTTATGGAATACCATAGACAACTTTATGCTTCTTTGATATCGCTGTCAGTCATCTAATTGACAGATAGAAGTGGAGTAGAGAAAAAAATAAGACACTGACCTGTTATGGCGCACCCTGGTGTTGATCTGGCGCACCTCGCGGCCGCCGCTGCTCTCGCCGTCGCTGCCCGAGCCGCCCAGCTCGATGGTGTGCACCGACATGGACTTGCTCACCTGATGAAGACACATTCACGGTTTAAATGTGAATACGTGAGAAACCCGATGAGGCCTAGTTTACCCTTTGGTGAAGGTCAGATGACAGTTGCTTTCGTAAAGCTAGCGCCCACGCCAAATATTGTGATTAGTTACGAAAGCGGACCCCAGGCTCTCCGAGCCGTGGCGTAACCCGGGAAAACGCTATGTAGACGAAGAAAACGTATCACGTGCGACTCTGAATCCGAAGATCACGGGTTGAAACCCTGTCTCGTACCAATGACTTTTTCGGGACCTATATGTACGAAATATCATTTGATATTTACCAATAGCTTTTCGGTGAAGGAAAACATCGTGAGGAAACCGAGCTAATCTCAATAACGCCTAGTTTACCCTCTGGGTTAGAAGGTAAGCTAGCGCCTACGCCAAAACTTGGGATTAGTTGCCAAATCCCAGTCTCCCTGAGCCATACGCCGTCTGAATCTCGTCCTCTGCCAGACCATATCGATTTACTAAAAGAGTGTAAAGATATCTAATATAATATTAAGGGGTAGCTTCAATAATAAACTGAAACTATTTTTAGCCGTTTCACTTTTGTAATATTTATCACTATCTGTTACTTTGCTATAGCAATCCAGCGCGGGGATGCCGCCTGTGTGCTGGGCACCTTACCCAAGGGGCCTAATTTAGATACAATTGTTTAATATTTATAGTTAGTTTTATTTGTACATGTTTTATTATAAATTAAATCAAATAATATATCATCTGTCACTTTTTTTTTAATATTGCAAATAAGTAACAAAAATTAAGATATTCGTTGTATTTTACTTTTAACCTACATGGCTATGTTGAAAACTTGGGTAGGATTGCCAAAATATTATATATGTAGAAATATACTAAATATCCCTAAAAAACTGATATTTTACGTAAGTGACCTGATCTCGGCGTCACACTCACTTGTGTTACAGATAAATACTCTCCATTCTACAACCGTGTACTTCAAGTTAGAATTGGTTGTGGTGCATCACTATTTATGGAATGTTAAAAAACAGCAACCGACGAAACGTCATTTTGCTCTCCGGAATAAAATAATTGGTTTTAGCTTTTGATATTCGAAGTGCAAAACTGTTGTAAAATACTCACAGGTGGAATGTATTTTCTAACCGCCGCCGTCAACTCATCAATGCTCTTCTCCTTCTTCGGCTCCAATCCAAAGAACTTATTCTTCGCCTCCTGATTCAAAGCCGTAATCTTCAACACTTGGGGCGGCTTCGCATCCATTTTTAACGGGCTAGTCATTTTGTTCTCCGGCCTCCTTAATTTACCCAATTGTATAGGTTCTTCTAATTTCTTTACTCGAAATAGTTTCACTTCATCTTCGCTTTTAACTTCTTCCGATGGCTTTCTACCAAGCTTCCCAAGTAAAGGCTTAGCCTCTGGATTGTTCATTTGGGTTAGTTTCTCTTTTAACTCATTAGCTCCTGGTAGCTGTATTTTTCTAGGGTCTGGAGCTATTTTTCTCGGGAAAGGTTCTTGGAGGACCTTAGTCAAGTCAGAGTCAGTTCTTGAGGACTTGAGCTTGTTGTTTTTCCGCTGGAACCGCCTTGGTTTAGGGCCAGGGATCTCATCAGAGCTCTCTGATGAGGAACAGCTTTTTTCTGAGGATGAGACGGTGGATGCGGTGGATTCGTCGTCGGAGGAGCTGTCAATGCCTTCGTCCTTAAGACCCTGAAATTGAGAAATAGAGAAATATTAGTATTGATTAGATTGGATGACTGTATAGTCAGCTGCAGAGATAAAGGACCCTCTTGCGTACCAACTTCCAATGCATTGTTTATTATCTTTGCCCTCTCGCAGTTATCGAACTTTTCGCAAACGGTGAAATCGCCACATTTATATGTATGCTCTCGTCAGCTTCCTAGTGTTATCAAGGCTTTTTACTACGGTTCAGGAAGCCTAGAGGCTCAATCCTAAGGTTTGGTGTGGGGACTTTTCATGAAAGCGATTGCCACCTGACATTTCAACCTAGAGCACAGACTTTTTAGGAATAGTCTAGTGTTCTCTCAATATGTCCCTTAACTCTTTCGCTAGATGGCGACGGAAAATGCCGGAAAAAGCGAAATTGAAGTTTGCGAAGTCTCGCGCAAGCCTTATTGCATTGACGAAGCTGTCAGCTGGCTATTGGCGCCCCCCCGTTATTGGCGTATGTGACAAGACTTTCCGATGACGGCCACAGCCAACTATTGCAGTCAAAGAGTGAAGTTTCCGACTCTTTGGGAATCCCACGGGGTGATTGAGCATTGTACCCAGCAGAAAGACGTATACAGGCTGGATTATGAATACACATTGTTCACAAACTCACCTCAGAACTTTCTCCTTTCGCCAAAGTCTTAGGTTTCGGCACGACTGTCGTCCCGGCCTTCAGTATACCCCTCACTTCCGGGGTGATCATTCTTTGGGCCCGCTCCACTGGCGAATCGTCGTCAAGGTCTGAAACGTTGCCAGAATAAATTAACTTCTATAGCAATAGCATTGAGGTTATATTTGTATAATCGACGTCAAAGTTTTGAAGACCACTTGAAAATAGCAGCTCATTTTTTGCTTAGCTTTAGTTATTGTTCCAAATAATCATCCTTCTATATACAGGTATAATAAAAAAATGTAACCTCAATCACGTGACTTAGATCAGGCATCGGGACAATGACATAATTCCATTAATACATTGTTACATCATTTGGCCAAATAACCAAGTCACATTCACAATTCACATTATTTAAAGCCTTTTTATATTACACACAAATGGGTTTTATATTACATAGAAAGAAGCTTTATATTATAATAGTTTCAGATGTGTGTGTGTTCTTTGGAGTCGATCGTACAATATAAATGGTTGTTAAAAAATCCTCACACTGAAAAATGTGCAATAAAGTTGTTTATACATTTTTATGCTTTATGGCTATCAAGAAAATATGAAAGTTATTGAGGGAGTGACTAACCGATTTAGTAAGCATATGACTAACGGGAGCTCAAAATAAAATTTCAAGTACACAGTGGTTGTTAAAAGATGATATATACAATGTCAAGTTTTAAGTCAAGTTTTAAGGACTGTCCCGGCTCCGATTTGAGTTTTTAGTATAAATAGCAAAACACGTGTCCATTATTTTTTCACGTTCTCCAACATATATCAAAACTAGTAATAACAACGCAGTTTGCTTGAACAAAACTCTCTACTGAATTTAGAGGGTTTCGTCACTTTTCCGTATTTTGGAGGACCATTTCTCCCAACAAACAGGTTGAAATTGGGCAACTAAAAAAATAAGAGTCAGCTATTTTTGACTACTCTATAACATACATATATAAAAATCAATCAAATCGGAGCCGGCCAGTTGGGTACCCTTCCTTGTAAGTACTAGTTTTATCATGCAGATTAGGTGGATACATCATATTAAGTATTTCGTATAAAGTGTGTTATTAGTATTTATAGCCTAGCATATCTCTTAAATCAGCCGCCTAACACCTGTAAACTAGCAACTACAAACTCCATCGCAATATTAAAAACTCTCAGGCACCTCATGCAACTAGGTTATCAACTTACCAAACCTAAGGCTACAAAACTCGAATTAGTACCCAAGCAGCGCAGCGACTCAAGCAAAACAAACGAACCAAAAAATAACAAAATCAGACCTAAGCTCCTAAATTTTGAGTTCTGCCTCATAAGATACTCTAGCGACGTATTCTTTGCGCTCGCCGATCTGAAGAGTTCCATTTTCAACGCGAAGTCCGGATTACGCGGGACCTCGTTGTGTGTAAAAGATTTTGTCAGTCTCTCATTTTGTTCCATGGCCTCTTGAACTTGGCTGGCTAATACTGGCATAGTCTTCAGTCGAGACGTCCGTGGCACCCTTTCTTCCTTCGGTCTTGGTAACCCGGCCGGAGGAGGTTTGTGAGTCAGCTTCGAATTAAACATCTTCATCTTCTCCATGAGTGACATCTTCGCTGGGTCGTCCTCGTCTAACTTAGCTGCCACCGGTGAGTGTGTGCGTATTTACATTACATTGTGCATTTGTGTTTACGATAGAGCCCGGGAAATACACATAGTAGAGTAGTCGAGGACATGCAAAAAAGAAACAGCCGACAATCAAAAGAAAGGAAGCTTTGATTTGAACTTTCGGAACTAATGCAATTTACATGCCAATTTCAAATAGATTTGACAGTTTCACAAACTTTTTAAAATAAAAATGACTACACACGTAATAAAAAGGAACTAAAGATTTACTTTCTCTGGCGAAAAAATAAGGAAGGCTTTGTTAACATAGATGTATTCTTACCATCTTCATCCCTGTCCAACACATTGGCGGTACTTTTGGACTGAGAGAGAGAAGGCTGTTCCTTCGGAGGTTCGACGGGTGGTTGAGTTGGTGAGAAGGAGACGGGCTGCGTTTTGTACCGATCCGAGATGGCACTGTCGTTCTTGGATCGACTGTGACGGATCAACGGCATTGGGGTACCTGGAATTTTCAGACAAGAATAGATTAATCTTAAATGTCAGTTACGTGGTATTGTCATAGGCATGTTCAACATACAACAACAATATTTGCCTGCTAGGCAGGGCATTAAGTTTGTCTGTTTTAGGATAAGTGTTTAAGGTAAGTAGGTTAGGTAGGTAAGGTAGGTACCTAGTATCGCAGGTTATAGGAGGAAAATATAAAATGTACTGTTATAATACCTTCTGTCTGACACGGAGATGTCAAAAGCTGTTCAGATTTAACTCTTAAAAAACGATATTTTACGATTGAACTTTATTTGTTACTCTACAACCTACCGTAAAATAAACTTATTTTGCCGTGATGCTACTCCTACTACTTCACTGGCTAAGAGACCCAAAGATGACCTCCGACACAAGAGAACGCCACTTCGCCCTGTTCGCAATATAGCAGAACATTTTTAACAGATATGACTAAATTAATACTTATTAACTACACTCTGCAGTACAATAATGAACACAAGAAACCACAAGGACAACTAAACATGGACTTTGATTTGTTTAGTTGTCTTATATTCTATTCTATATATTCTCTACAAATACATATTATCTTTTAAAAAGAATTTAAATTCAAAACAGAAATTTAAGATCTACCTATATCAAAGGGATCGACAAAACGTCCACTACATCGTTTTATCTTGTATAGTCACTGTGACCCTTATCAATGGAATTTAAATCAATTTGTTTGGAGAGAAGAGAATAAATTTCTTTTGTTCTAAGGAATAATAGGAAAACAAATGATATCTGTTCCGTAGGAAAGACTTGAAGAATTCTATTGAGATTGATATAGGTACTTATCTTTTTTATAGCGCTTAATCTTGGAGAACGGTAGACAAAGATTGAATGAAACGCAGTTTTACGGACCGACAGCAGCGGTAAATGATGAAAAATTACGCAGGGATTACGCAGTTAAATGTACGACGAATATGTGACGTCTCAGACTCATCACGAATGACTTGCAATATTGGGCACTCTAAAAAAAATCATTTCCCTTTTTAAGTCGCAGTTGCAATGTCCCCAAATATAACAAAAACAGACATACCTAAAGAGAAATTATCACAAATCCATAAAACGTGGACACACACCACGTATTGGGTTGTTATTGCTTTCTGTCTAGGCATTGTGACAGAGAACAAAGAGAAACAATTAAGTGTTTATTTACCTTTCGCTTGTTGCTGCAGCTGCTGCCACATGCTCGCACGGGCCACAACACTGTTGCTCTTGACGAGCCCCAAGTTAAAGCCGGTCTGCTCCCTCTCATCATCACTCTCAGGACTCAGCTCGGTCTCCGTCGACTTCCTCTGTCTGTCCATCGCGATCAGACCTTGCTCGATGGACGATGGAGACCAGTCGTTGCTGCTGCTGTTCGTTGCGTGGTTCTCTTTGATCTCTTGGCTCTCGATCAACCCTAATTCTTCACCTATAATCCAAAAAAAAACAACGGTCAAAAACAGGCAAATTAGATGTAAAAATGACAAAGCAAAAAATAACAAAACAACCGAAAAATGACAAACGGAACGTTGTCAAACGTAACGTGCATTTACATTGACCCAAATACTAGGGCCTGAGGCACGTGCAAGGTTAAAACAAAATGTTTATTTTCAAAACCGTCCCTATATTCATAACGGCGTATCCCCAAATCTAAAATTATCAAGCACAAACATAAACAAACGCAAGTTAATGCAAAGCCGGTGCTGGCTGGAACTAGCGCGTGTATACTTTATGACACTGTTGCTATTAGTTTTGATTGCTCCGCTTGCTAAATAAGTCACCGATTACGCTAAACTTCGGCCTAAAAATAAACCAATATGACCTCATGCAGCATGAGCAAATGGATTAACACAACATGATGAAATACTGACCTGAATGCGGGCCGGAGTCTCGGGAAGATGCACGATTATACACTCCACTGTCACAAGAGACGTTCAGACTCCAATTGTCACCTTCTTGACGTTCGTCTTCCAAGTTCTCCAAGGCGCGGCTGTCCTCGTCCAGTGCAATTTGGACTTTGTTCACTTCCTGCTCGATCTCATCCAAGGTCGACTGCTTTCTTTCGAGCTTCGCGGCAATGTTTTCAAAGTCTAGGAAAGTGGCCTCGCCAAAGCTGTCGTCCTTGACGGCCGGGTCGGTGAAGCCGTTGAATGTGGTAGGGTTGTGGACGCTGAAGCAGCTCGTGAAGGGCGGAGAGTGTGGGGTTGTGAACGCAAAGGGCCGGTCTGGTTCTCCCGCGCTCCTGGTAGCCGTAGGAGCACCGGACTCGACGGGCTGACTCGGAAAACTACAGCCCGCGGGGCCGAACACTTGGAAACTCGCTTGGCCCGGCTCCAAACTGCAGAATGAGAAAAGAAACGCGTTAATGTAGAACACAGCCGCACACAAGACAGAGACGGTCGCTTCAGTACGCCTTCGTAAATATCGACGAATTATGGCTCGAGTGATTTGAATTGGCATTGCTGATCTATCGATTAAAGGAAGTTTGACATAGTCTAAATATAAACGTCTGATAGCGGTGACCGAGTTATCGATCGGGTTTCAGTCACCTAATGACTCACGGTTGTTTGAAGGGATTTAATAATGCAGACACATTGGCAACTTCAGGTCAGATGCATTTGGTAGTTTATTACGGTAAATACGCAAAACGGAACAACTGTGCGAAAAAAATTAGTGTTTGTCGTTTCATCTGTCAATAGCGTCTATCTCAAAGACATTGGAAGGTGAATAAAGTTTGAAACATATTAAAGGGGCGCATTTGAGAAACAGATTATTATACTAATAAAATCGCTGCAGTGATAGTTAAGCAAGAACAGATCCCCAATAAATATTTGGACTCAATTTACATAAGAGCTTTTAAAAAATGCTCAAAGTGAGCAGATGCGTCAAGTTGCATCGGTTTCAGTAATTAAGGGCATCGGAATCCGACGTACAGTCATAAACATTAGATGTATGCTGCGAACACAACAGATACAGAAATAGTGCTTGACCCACTAACGGCCGGGTATTTCCGTCATCAAATGCCGTTTCTGCTGTACCAGGCGATGTTAATCATGCACGAGATTAATGCAATCGGCTTAATTTAGGCCGAATAAATTAATGAGTCTGCATGTCAGGAACAATACGCAGATACTATTATTAGTTTTGTCTATTACATCCGCATTTGTAGAGTATGGCTATGTAACTGGGTTTAGTACTGGGTATTATCTATCTGGTCCTGCCAGCCGGCTCAGGAGGAGGTGGTAGGACGACCTAGATATTTATCTCAACGGATGGTTACAGATTGCAAAGAGCCAGGGCAGTTGGAGATTGAGAGGGGAGGCCTTTGCGCAGCAGTGATACACTACACAGGCTTAGATAATAATCTATCAGTTGTATTTTAAAGCCCACTCAGCCAACCAATGATATCAACTACGAGCAGCAGAGTTCTTTGTGAATGAAGCGTTAGATGGGAATGCAACCGAGGTCGCTAAAGATGGGAAGTTAGGAGTAAACAAGTGACCATATTGACTATGAAAAATATGTCCGTTGACAATATGATCGTTGCTTTATATAAAGAAGCAAGTATTTTTGACGTAAACTGAAATTTTCATCCCCGTTTCCAATCTTCACAAATATTTCCATTTGCAAAAGCTCCCAACTTAATTCAATGCACAACACATACACATTGTCATCACAACGGTCATTACTTCATTAAGCTGCCATATTGATTATGCAATGGCACGAAAACAATCCCAATTGTAACATGACATGGAACAGTAGTTGGCGAACTATTAGTCACAGTTGGGTTATTTATACCTTGGAATTCAAGGTCACATATTATATTCGACGTATCGACCCTTCAAGAATAGCCAAATAGTGAAATAGAGATTAGCAACAAATGTAAACAACTTGAGTATAATCGTTAGTTTTTCCTATAAACATATAATTTCATAATCATAAGGTCCACTTGCACCAATCGGGGTAGACAACTAACTGAACTAACCCGGAGTTCATAGAGAATAAAATTTCCTTTAGAATTTGGCTAACTCTGGTCGTCGCAAGTGAGGCTGAGAAATACGAGTATAGTAACGCTACACAATGATCCGCAAATATTACAATGTGTCAGTCAGCGAGACAAAGCGAGCCCTATCTGAGAGCAATCGGGGAAAACTCTTAGAAAAACATCATTAATCCCAATACGGTTCATTGAATCCCTGTATGCCTTTGCGTCCAGCAAGTCATTACACAAATTATTTCCCAGAACCCTATCAAAGGCAAAATATCATATTAAAGGAAGATCTTTCATTGGTGACACTTGATATCACAATGGTTAGAGAATACACGATAAATATTCATGGAGAAATTACGAGCGCTCATCTTCCTTGTTAAGGTGCTATTAATTTTCTTCGTAATCACTCGGTTACAAGCAAAATTAACTCGTATACATAAATATATAATGTCACTTACAATTCTGCAAGGTCACGCCGCCATGTGAAATTCATGGTGTTTTATAACGGAAACAGTTAAAACGAAAACAATTTTTTATTGCCAGTTGGTGTCATTAAACAGAACTGGACGAAATTAATGCTGACGGTCTCTATGGACAGCACAATACTAATGCTACAGTCGGAGATGATATCAGAACACGGGAAACCAAATTAACACAAATTACGCGCGGCATTGAGAGATTACCAATTCCGAAAAGCCTTGCCAGGCTTTGCTCGCAAGTTTAAAAGTAGAACATCCTTGAATTAAGTGTACAAGAGAAAATTAAAGCAGGAGAAATTTAATAATGCTAGCGGTTGCACCAAATTAGTTTCCGTTGTTACATTTTAAATTTACTTCTATAAAATGAACTGCAATCCGACTGTAAGTTTCTGTATTCAGGAGCGGAAAGCCGGAAGAAGGTTAAGGTAATTTGCATCGAGTTGCAATCTAGCCCGAAAATTTAAAACAAAACATTCGATAGCAGCACGCGTGTGCCCATCAAAATAATGGCAGCCGGCCAAGATTCGGCATACAACGGCTAAGCGGCCATTTCAGAGCGCAATCACCTTTACACAAGAAAACTCGTAAATTAAGGACGCCGCGAGTGGGAAAGAAAAACCGGCCAACTGTGAGTCAGATTCGCGCACCTAGGGTTCCTTACAAACTTTATGTGGCAACTACACCTAGAAGTTGAAATTTGAAGTCAGCCACATGTATCGACAGATTGGGTTACTCGTTTGCACGGCATGGAGTTAGTATGCGAGTTTGTTTTTGCTTGATATTTCGTTATCACGAAAACCAATTTTTAAAACTTTATTTATAAGATGGTACTTTACTGCATGATATCATATAAATTTAAATAAAAAAAAAACAATCTAAGTCGCTTAAATTACAAATGTAGGTCCGAAAAGATTTTTTTCAATGAAGTTAAGAGTGAGCAAGCAACGATGTCTGTTGTCTCCTCTACTGTTTCTCATAGTTTTGGACGACGTGATGCGGAGAGTTACCTGCAGGGAGTGCAGAGGCATCCCCTGGGTATAAGGAAAACAACTCGAAGACATAGACTTTGCGGACGATCTATGCCTACTCTCCAAATCGCGTGAAGACCTGCAGTCCAAGACCGACGATCTCGTCAAAGAAGCTGCACTGGAAGGACTACGCATTAATTGCGTCAAGACAAAAGAAATGCGTCTCCATGCCGAAGATCTGCAGCCGCTCTCGATCAATGGCGAGACTGTCGAACGGGTTCCGAAGTTTACCTACCTAGGGGGAGTTGTGAGCCCACAGGGGGGGACAGAACTCTACATAGAAGCCCGCATCAACAAAACACGCGCTGCACATGCCCAGTTGAGGCCTGTTTGGAGATCTCAAATTATCAGTCGTCGCACGAAGTTAAGGATCTTCGAGTCTAACGTTAAGTCAGTGTTATTGTATGGATGCGAGACCTGGTTTGTCAGAAAGGACCTCTCCCTTCGGCTGCAAGTATTTATAAATAAATGCTTGAGAAGCATTCTGGGAATCTTCTGGCCCCGGACGATAAGAAATACCGAATTATGGAGGCTGACTAAACAGAGACCAATACACGAAGAAATCCGCGTTAGGAAATGGCGATGGATTGGTCACACACTCCGGAGATCCCAGGAATATCCTCCAAAGCAGGCCTTAACATGGCAGCCGTCCGGGAAACGCAGAGCTGGCCGTCCTAAATCCACGTGGCGCCGATCGGTTGTAAAAGAAGCGGAAGGCCTCAAATGGGAAGATCTGGAGGATGCTGCACATAATCGTCCCAGATGGAAGAGCATTGTTCGGGCCCTATGTCCCTCCTGAGGGATAACAGGAAATAAGTCAAGTAAGTCAAGTTAAGAGTCAACGTTATATTTTTCCTGTAATATTTAGAATAATATTAAGGTTGTGTGAAAAATTCATATTTTTTCCTTCATAAACTTCGGAGATAAGGGGATAGTATTTTTTTTTAACTTTTTCGTTTATATATCAAAACTTTTGCATTGTAAAAAAAAATGATTTAGAATGTGCAAATCTAGCCCTTTCAAATGATACCCCACATGACCCAGTAACTAAACTTTTAATTTCTGCCCCCTCTTTTATCGGGTACCTACTTTTCATTGAGAATAAATGCAAATATTTAAAAAATATTTTGGATTTGGATTAGGTAACTTTGTTTATAACTGTTCTAAATTTCAAATCGGTAGCTTACGTAGTTCTCGAGATATATTAACGATGTGACAGACAGACAGACAGACAGTCAGACAGACAGACTGAGTCGCACCATAAGGGTTCCTTTTTACCATTTTGTTACGGAACCCTAAAAATCACCGGCAGTAAACAACACGCGGACGCGTACTAGCGACATCATAATCGCGTTTCTTGAACAAAGATAAAATAAACGCATGAGCTACGTTGTGCCAAAAGTACCTACTTGTAAAGAAAGCATTGTGTTCTTCCTGATATTGAGACATTATCTGAGCGAATAAATCGCTTTATTATTATTTTATGACATGATAGACGCAAATGGGATTTCCGATTTTAGAAATAAGCGCGGTTACGGAAAATAAAGATACAAAACGGTTAACAATGATCAATATGGCCAATGTTCACTTACCTGGAAGTTATAGACCGCATTTCTTCGACGGTGATGGGCTGCGTCTTGTAACGGTCGCGGTCGCGCTGTTTCGATCTTGACGTCGAAGGCTGGTCTCTAGGTGAAAACTCTTTGGTAAGAGCCTGCTCCATACTTTTTATACGCGCAGCAATGGAAGGAAACGGTTTAGGATTACTACCTTCAACTTCCTGCGAGTTATCTTGACCCCACAAGTCAAAACGTGCGTTTTCACTATTTTCATCTACTTTTAAACGGCGATTGTTTAATATGGACAGCAGTTCGTCGTTGACGTCTCCGATTAAGCTTTTAGATCGAGGGTTCGTTTTCGGTCGGAGGTTTCTTCGTCTGAGCACTGCACTTGGGTAAGGGTTTTTAGCACTATCTTCCGGCTCAAGCGAGAGATTCAGAACGCGTCGCGGTCCAGCCGCCAACAAGTCGTTCGCATCGCGACTGAAATTCGTGACACTGATGTTCGCATCGTTGTCCGCGCAAAATGAGAGCCGTGGGCGCGGCGATTGGCTACGTTCCCTAGTGAGACTCGAACCTCTCTGCTTTAAAATAGGCCTTACGGTAGCTTCACATTCCGATCCAGAATGGTCTGAAGTGCGTGACCTAAGGAGCGAGGAACGACGGGAGCTTCTGTCGTCTTCACTCAGATCGAAACTAGAAGTATGTCCCTCATCACCTGATAACTTTCTGGATGATTTCAAAATCGGCTTCTTCGGTAGTTCAAAGTCATACTCTTCATGTTCCATCGATTTTTTCTTTAAAATAGGCCTGGGTGTATCTGAAATAGGTATATCGATACATGGCCTCTCTTCAGAAAAGCTTTTTTTCTTCAAGATCGGTCTCACAGTCTCCTTATCATCGTCTACTATCTCGGCGCCGCCAGCGGCTGCCAACAAAACTGCTTGAGCAATGGAAACGTGAGAGGACGTGGTACTGCTACTCGAACTAGAATTCGATTTCCGTTTCAAAATGCCATGCGGTTCAGGGGAGCTATGAGACAAGTCGTCATTGACATGCTCTTCTTCTCTGCTCATTTTTCGCTTTAGTATTCCCTGTATTTGACCATCGGGTGATCTGGTTCTAACCACATCTTCTAAAGATGACCTTCGATTTTTTAATATAGGTTTGTTCGTGTCCGGTGATCCGTCTTCGGCGAATGATACTTCTGGGCTGCAGGAGCGCCTCCTAGCGACTTGCGATTCATCTAAGCTACGACGCTTCTTCAATATGCCTTGACGCTTGTCGGACCGACAGTGCCGTGGTTCGATAACGCTCGGAGAAAATGTGACAGGTGGAGAAGCAATCGCATGAGTAGAAGCGTTATTAATTGCACTGTCTTCGTTAATAGATTTTCGTTTCAAAATAGACACAGGTGTGTGATTACAGGACGTCGACGTTGTATCAAGGCGGCGGAATTGACTAGAAGTATCATTATTGAGATCAGAAAACATTGCACTTTGTTTTTCAAAGTCGATCAACCTCTGAGCTGCCGTGTCTATGTCCCTCAATCTTTCAGTTACACCTCTATTCAGTGTCGGTTTCTCGGTCGTGTGACCAAAAGTGAAAGCATGACCATTATTCTTATGTTCAGAAGTCGATGCAAATAACGTTGTGTCAAAACGTGGCTCAGACGAGTCTAAATTTATTTTATTACTATTTAAGTTATTCGATAATTTGTTAACCCTATCTAAAGTTTGTTTCGTCAACGCAGCTAAGCTATCCATCTCCTGCGAAAGTCTAGAGCTCTGATGTGGTCTGATAGTTTCGTGTAGAGTCGACATTCTCGTGGAATCTTTGCAATTTTCTAGACTAGTTCCGACTTTCGTCTCTGGCTTAGCAACTTGTAAATTGTCATTTAATATATTTTTACCAGGCGATGCATTTTTAGCAACATTCGTGTCTCCTGGAGATTTATTCTCTAAGCTAGTCAGTCTTTTGTTTGAATTATGATATTTTTCACTAAGACTTTCATATTCTTTTTGAGCTCGATGTCTTCTACCGTTACGATTACTTTCAGTATCACTCTTTGCCTTCTCCGGGCTTTTACTTATAGACTTGCGTCTCGGCGGCTCCGCTTTCGATTTATTTTCAGTTTTCGACGTCTTGTCTTTTTTCGGTTCCTGTTTAATTGGTGATATGGAATTTCTTGTTTGCTTTTCAACAGATTTCTTTGATAGAGGAATACAGCTAGGTTTAGTGGCAGCTTCAGAACTTCGTCTCGTTTCTGTCGATTTCTGAGTTGCAACGGTAGGAGGAGAGGACTTCAGTGAAGAGGTTTTGATTCCGAAAGATAAATTAAAATTAGTTTTAGGAGATAGTTTGGAAGACGGCAGTGAGTTCTCAGTCTTGGTATGCGGTGCTTCGAGGGATCGACGGCTTCTCGCTTTCGCAACTGTTCCTGAAACAAGCATTAAATGCTGGTTAAAATAAATAAAAAAGTTATAGATAGAACGGCATAAATAATTTGGACAGGTAGAGCGGAAGCGGACGTTATTGACCTACACGAGTGTATTGTTCAAAGCAAGTTCACTGACAGCTGCCGTACGCCTATAGCCGTGACGTTTCGCGCGATATGGCAACCGGGGGCCATTGTTACAAACGCAATGCCCGTCGCATTGTATAATATATGTGAGTAAGAAGAATGCCTACAGGGCAAGATTAACATAATACCGGTCATGGCCCCTTAGGTATGAGAAAAGTAGCATTTTGCCTTTAGGCAATGGCAAATAGAAGAAAATGTTATTTAAATTCTATCCGTGATCGCAGCATCACAAATCTAAATCTATTATAGCATGCGTGATTAATAGTTATTGCATTACACCTGACAAACAATAATTCTTCCCGGATGCGATAATAACCTTTAATAAAAAACAGATATTTCACTGAACATGATTTTTTGCCGGATTGACGCACGACCGGCGAACGTGTTTGTAACTTTGTTGCTTGCCACTGAAGCGTGAATTTATGAACCAAAACCGTATGTATGTCTCGACTGAAATATCCAATAGGGTATACAGAATGTAATCGAAGAGGGCCCGTGAATGTATCGCATCATAAGGCCTTCACGTCGAGCAACTGTTGTAAAAAAATGTACTTGATTTTTCATTTAAAAATAAATGTTAAAGTAATTATTTCGTAAACGGTAGTTTTATTATTTTATGCCACACCTGGCCATAAAGTGCCTTTTCCGTACGCGTAGCGTACCGATTTCTGCCCAAGTGTAGGCATAAAATGATATACCTAACACGTGAGGTAATAAATAAAGCCCTTGATCGCTTAAATAAGCGACCCGAGCGACCCGACCCGACCCGACCCGTAAATACGTCCCTCGCTTGCAGCTCGGGTCGCAAACATCTGCGATCTCGGCCTTTCTTTGTTTTACCACACTAGTTAGGTAATGTACTATTACAGTACATACTCGTATGGTGCTACATTACCACACTAGTGCGTTAATGAGCACTTTATGTGCCTATGTCATAAATTCAAAGGGCTGTACCTATGTACCGGTATGTGTATGTACCGCCACTCATTGCAAATTTTCTCCTATTCGCACTTGTATCGTAATGTACTATTCTATTCGTGCAAATAACGAACCTCAAGCATTTTTTTCTCTTACGACACCGACATTCTTTGAGGCTGCAAGTCGTCGTACTAAATGTATGGAAGCGTTTTAACTTAATCTTTTTAATATGACTACTTTTATTAAAAAAAATAAGTTATTAATGTAATTTTACTCATTGGGTAACGCACTTTCGATATCATTTAGAAGTTTTCTGATATCTGTTATATTTACGGAATTATCGCTTGGCTACACTTAACGATTACACCCTGTATAAAACGACCCAATCACGTGCGAATCGTCGAAGGCTGTGGTCTATGCGGTTTGCAACCGCGACCGTGGTGCTCCAAGCGATAACATGTTTTCTATTACGGACATTAAGATATCAGATATCAGTCGAGTGCACTTGACATTTTTTAGCAAGAATGTGTGATATATAGGACACTTAGGACATTATAGGGCGATAGGAATTCTAAGGTTTTTTTATAACAAAAACTAAATAAAAATACCATCGTCATTGTAAAAACAAACAAAATGGGTCGGTAAACATTTTCGTGTTTCTTTAATTGCGTGACATTGTAAGAAATATCGCAGCGCAATTATGGACAACAGTGTCGGAATTAAAAAAACAAATTTCAGCAAACGTATACTTTGTTTTTAAATATTTCCTAGTGTGGGGTCACGCGAGTTGTCCTACATTCCGTCCTAATTCGCCCAGTTTGTCGTGACGTCATTAGTTCATTACAGTTAATGTAGGGTTGAGCTAAGCTCGATTCTCTAGGTATTTTGTTGACTACAGCGTGACTCAGCAATTACCTTAAGCAAGTCAACAGAAAAGGTCAACCGTCTTTTGTTAGTTCAAAATAGCTTTCGAAATTAGTAGTTTTATTTTAACAAATTACCTAGGTACTTTGAAATCTTCAGCCCTGGAGACTAGATATATCAACTTGTATGTACATATCGGTTTAAAGATCTTTATTTCCCATAAGAATTACAATAATTCACTTACATGAGAAAGAAGCAATTTTACAGTATGAATGTTAAGCATTTAACTAGTGAGTTTATATAAAGCAAATATTCGGTATAATTACCATTTAGATGATAATAGTAGGTAGATTTGAATCGCCTGCAAAACAATATAATTATACATATTTACTACTTAATAGCAATACGGTAACATGACCTGCTCAATTTCATAATAATAGAAATATAATTTAAAAATGGTTTTCAGTGAACTAGCAATTAAACACAAAATTGTTAAATCAGTGTTTTTCGAACCAGCAGTCTGTGAAAGTTGTTTCAGCTTGACTACTTCGAAATTAATAAAACATTTATGTTTCATTTGTCCACGACTTTAAATGAAAACAATTCCATTTTATTGTTTTTAAGCCATCTTTTTTATGGCATGCCAATTCCGTCAGAGTATTGGGCACCTTTGCGCCAAGTACGTCTCGGAGCGGGTAGTTCGATTTATAGTCTATTAATTATTTTATGTCTGTTCATTTTACTAATACCTATAAAAGTATTAATGTGTAATTTAAATAATCAGTTCTGCATGTACACTGAGAATTTGAATAGACTTACACAAACCCATTTGCAGTGACAGATCAAAACACCTTTAACAGGTTGAACAATGGTTTGTTATCATATCAAACACGAGCAATAACACGATGCGTCTTTTGTAATGGTTATATTACGAAAAATTTAAACATGTGGTCACTGCTAGAAACAAAGAGAAAGTGGAAAGATGGCCTTGGCTCCAACGTTCGCGAGACAGTCAGGTGTTAAGTTGTTAGGTGTTAAGTTGTTAACACTTATTTGAGCATAAGGGCTTGTGCACAAATCACGCGAGGTTCAAAAGGTGGGGGATCACGAAAAACTCACAAAAGATTACGTTGGGTTGGGGTCCAAGGAGACCTCACGTGTATTTTTCAACATTGAACGAAACCAATAAAAAAAGAGGTAAAACTTAAATCACTGGACACTTCAAAACAGTTAATCTATTTAACGAAATTTTGGAATGCGTTGCTCTATATAGTAGCCTAAATGTTTAATTGAACACAAGTTACGAATATAACACTATTTATTTTAAAATTTACACGTGAGGTTACGTGGGGGGGTAAGTCTTAAACCTCACAACAGATCACTAAGGGAGACCCGGTCAAAAAATAGCCGGAAAAAACCTCACGTAATTTGTGCACGAGTCCTAAGGAGTATATTTCCTATCCTATTTTGAACTTCATCTTTGTTTGACAGGTTTCATAATCGACTTAAGTTTCGCATCATCATGCTCTTATTCTCATGAGCTTATTTCGAGTCTTAAAGGCTCGAGACGTAAATACTAGCGAGTCTTCAAGGGCCAATAATATTTAGGTATGTTTACTTTTGTGATTTTTTTTTACAAGTTATGTAAGAATCCGCCTTCACGGCCTTCGAGTCGTACAGACAACACTGCTCTGGGATATACTTTTTATGAAAGATTCTTTGGGAACGTAAAACACATAAATAAAATAGTATTTTTGACAGGAACTATTCTGATTGAGCAAACCAGGCATTAAACGCTGCCAATGTTGATAAACTAGACAGGTTTGAGAAATACCTCTCTTGGACAAATCTCTGACGATGACTTGTCTGTTATGACTTCTCAAAACAAAACAATTGTTTAGGGAAGCATAATTCACAACAATATCTTAGCTTCCTTCTTCAATTTTCACGCCGACTTCATCCTTAATTAACATAGATCTTCCCTAATTTCACCTAGAAATCCGATGAAAGTGAAATACTTTCCCAACCATTACAAATAATCGCGAATTCTCAAGACAGTGCCGGCGAAATTGGAACTTCACTCGGTAGAGACATTCGGAGTTAATTAAGTAGCGCTTGTGAATGTTAAATTGGTAGATACAAGGATTCTGATAAAGTTTCAAAGCAGCATTCGTCAACTTACTCTTAATGCGCGCTTTGAATAGAGTGTTTTAAGATTAACAATACAAGAATGAAACCGGGACACTATGTAGTTTGGTAAACCAGGGTGGTACTACGAACCACTTCGTTCGTTCGTTCGTCAATTATTTACTTAAGTACCTATTTATCGCTCGAATATGCGAGAGCAATGGAGAGGAAAATAGACGAACGAAGTGGTTCGTTGTAGGCCCTCAGTTTTGATAGTAACAGTAGAAAAAGACTATATCCATCTCTTTTTAGGGTTCCGTACCTCAAAAAGGAAAAACGGAACCCTTATACGATCACTTTGTTGTCCGACTGTCTGTCTGTCAAGACCCTTTATCTCGGTAACGCGTAGAGGTAGCAAGTTAAAATTAATACCACATAGGTACACAGGTTTGCGGTCCCTTGAAGCTGTGAAAAAACCAAACCTCTACGTCAACGCAATCTAAAGATACGGTCGTTTAAGGTGCATTTTCCATACATTTGCAATGGGAATCAAAATGTATAGGGTACTTCCCGTTGACCTAGACTAATGGAAATTGGCAAAAAGCAAGAGCTATAATTGCCGCTATAGATGGGGGCTCCTTTGTGTGGAACCCTCGGCGGGCGAGTCCGAATCGCACTTGGCCGGTTTTTAGGATTGGTGGTACTAGCGAAGAACAAGGCATTATGATTCTCTCTGAGTATTTATTATGTGCGAATTAAATTCGCATCCACAGATCAAATCGCGCCTTTTGACAAGTAGGTAATGCTCAGGAGAGCTCAAAATGCCACTGTATAAATACAAATTCAACGTATTATCTACGTCGCGTTAGTTAGCAATGTCCAATGTTATTATTTTCGGTGCGATCGAACGGAGGAATACGATTTTAGCTGTTGGCTATATACGTGTTATTCTTCTTACCAGATACAATGAGGCAGACCAATTAAAGGAGCAATTCCTAAATATATTTATTAAATGTGCAAAAATGCCGTACCTGCCATCTTATTTAATTCTTGCTGATGTTTCGACATATTCTTAAGACAACACAACAACAACAACAACAACACAACAACACCAACGACAAGTGAGTCTTATCATTGCGTTCGAATTAAGCTTGTCAAGTTACTTTTGTACTCTCAAAGATTTTATATCGTGCTTAATGGTAAGAAAGCGAAGCTAATATCTAGACATCGAAAGCCGTAGTAAATATTATGAGCAGATAATTTATGAATATGGCAAAAAAAGTTTAAAAGAGCAAGCAGATCATGAATGTTTTATGTAATTCAGCGTTTCTCAAACTAGCGTACACAAAGCCCATAAGGGACTCGTTAGAAAGGTTACTTGTCGCTTAAAGGTCGCTTTGTTTGCGAGAAGACAATATCATACAGGTAAAAATTGTGCAACACTCTTGCGGAATATAAAATTAAGTTATGGAAACTAAAGTAAGATGTTCGCAGTCGTCTTGGATAGAATTATGTGGGGTTATACGTTTGAGAAACTCTGCTATGCAAATAGATAATATTGTTATAAGTATCCACAATGTTTTTATACGTCGGTAAGAAACCTTTCAATGTTATTACATAACTAAGGAGTGGATACCAAATCGGAAACGACGGATTGGCCAACCCAGGAAGAGATGGCGGGATGACCTGGACGCATTTCTAAACAACTGGCCAGAAATTGCCTTGAACCGAGCGGTTTGGAGCTCAAGGGGGGAGGCCTTTGCCCACCAGTGGGCACTAGAGGCTACATAAAAAAAACACTAATTATGTTTTCTGGCTTTATCTTTAATAATTATGTCATCGTTATAAATTGAAAGAGATGTCATATACTAAAGAAAAAGTGACCAAGGTCCCCGGTTAGCAGGGCCGGGATGCTTTACAATTGTATAATTATGTCATAGATTAAAGATTCTTTAGAAGACAATATGTGATTATTTTAGTGAAAGGTAGTACTTTGTCGGTAGCCAATGCCATATATATTTATCTAAAAACTAACCCTATAAATAAGCGACAAAGTGGTAGTGCACATATAGGTAGATACTTAAAAACATTAACTACCTATACTAAGTCAATAGATTTCGAATATTCTATTTAATATAATGTACCTAATATGAAACAAAGAGAAATGTCGGCAAAGGTTCGTGACCTCAAGTAAATAAAAAGGTAAGTATCATGCTGAAAGTAAATAAAAAGGTTTTCCCAGCTCTATATGAGACTCCCGTATTTTACGAATAGAAGCAACATTTGGCTTTTCAAATAATAATTATACCTACTGATTTCACGTTACTTTACTTTCAGCCTTGTAGAGTTAAATGTTTAACGAATATATTGCATTCACTTTCTTTTTTCTCTAGTTTAGTACAGTCTAGGAATTTAATCTTCGACCCATTTCGCAAACTTGTCCTTTGTATTTCAATACAGTTTGACAGGACTGTCAACCTTAAGTTAGTACCAAATTAAATTCCTAGACTGTACTTAGGTCTAACGAAAACCGCTGGCGTAAAAAATTGTGCGTAAACTTTCATTCCTTATTAAAGGTTTTCATTTAAAGTAAAAAAAAAAGTGAAAGTGTACAAATATGAATGAACTCGACTATACAAACGGCACAGATGGATGTCACACCCCTGCTTACATCAGTCTGGGGCGATGACATTACAACGTCAATGTGCTAAATACACATAAGAGCAATGTAAACCTCTCTTTTTATGAGAATATTAAAGTTGATAAATGTTGAATGTAAATATTGAATTAGAAAATGGTCTATCTATGATCATAAAGTGAAAATGCCCTAGGATATTTAATTAAAAATTAAATGTGGATACACATTTTGGGTTATAAAAAGAATGTCACCAAAGGTACCTATCTAATTCAAATAAACTGCTTTAAAACGGATTAAATCCCGTACTAGTCTCGTCGTTTCGAGTCGGTAGTGGACTTATTTCTACCCTGTGACAACAAATGCTGTAAGTTTAAGCATTTTCAATGAGTACTAATCGCGGTAATCAAAGAAAATATTAATATAGGTAAATAAATATCTTTTAAATTTAAATTATGTGGTATTTGGACAGCCGGGATGAGTTGAAGGGACGCGGAGCGCAAGGCTCAGGACAGGAGCGATTGCGACGTCTCGCGAAGGCCCTCAGTACAGTCGAGTTCATAAATATCACTGGGGCACCATAGCATACACGTAAGGTTCGATATAATATAAATCGCATTAATAAATAAATATTTGAACAACTACCTAATCTAACATGACCCGATTTCATTGCATTTGAGCGTATTTATCTACGCTTTGCATGTCGTACGATCAACGGTACAAATGTACGAATATATAGGGCACATATAGTTAGTTAAAAGGACGTCTCTAATTTAATTGTAAACAGACTTAATTAGATTGTAACATGAATGTTGAAATACTGAGCTGCCTTTGACCTTTCAATTTTAAATGAAAGGTATTTTGCTACTCGTCATTCTTAGTCTATGTACACACACTTTGAGACACTTGTTACAAAAAAAGATTGTAAAGCACGAATCAAATTTATTAAATGTAATAAATATTTTGATTCATGTTTTTTTTTGTACTCACACTACTACATACATACTTGAGTATCCCTACAAGACTAAGTGGAATTATCATCAACGTTACAGGCTGCTTGGCTGAGCTAAGGAATTGCATATAATATTAAAAATAAAGGCATTATCTTCATCATCAATATAACTTTACAGTGCAAGTTCAGACACTTTTGAGAACCATGGTCGCTTAGATATATCTGATGGCGACATAACCTGTTATTTATTTAAAAGCAGTTTTACCTACTCATAAAGTTATAACAGACATAGTGGAAGGGCTTTGAAAGACTGCACAAAGCAACAAGAAATTATTGGCTGAATCCCAAAACTCAGTGAAACGGCTGATGCAGAAAAATTCTTCAAAAACTCCTTGCTAACATATCCCCGACATTTTGAGAAATGCTGGTTGTTTTTATTGTTCATTTCGCGTCGAAATAAGCAGTTTTTAACGTCTAGTCGAATAAAATTATGGCTTTTACTTCAGGTCGCGAGTTCGAAGCCCGCAATTCAATGGTCGACCACCTTTAGGTTATTTAGCTAAACGTTGACATCTTAATTATACGAATATCCAGAGAAGAATACTTATAATTTTGCTATCCAGACTTGGATATAAAATAAAATCTGTTCATTTAAATATTTAACATAAATTAAAAACAAGTGACTCACAATTTAAATTGTCGTAAGAAACATGAATATTTTTAGTAACTACGCGCGACATGTTTAATTTAGACTCAGGATTTAATTATCAAACGCCGAGTACAGTGCGCGAAACATGTTACTCGATGCTTGATAATGGAATCCTACGTATTCCGAAACATATCCCGACGCGTAAGTACTAAAAATACGGAAGTCTTTTCCGTTATTTACTACAACATGACTCGCAGATCAGATTTTTGGCCAAGTCAGTAAGACAATATCATAAATAAGATACAAAATGAATCGTCTTGTATCTCTGATATTATTATATTCACCGATTGAAAGTGCCTTCGTCGCGTCGCGGTCATATTTTATTTGTTACTGAGCTGTTCTCCTTTTTTACCGACAATGATCTGTCTCCGCGCTGGAAAATGTCTGATTTAAAATTGAATTGTTATATTTTTGTAGAAGGTAAATGCCCTAAATTATGGATTATTATTTCCCTGGATAACGACTGTGAACTTACCTACCTACATTCTCTGAATCGAAACACCGTGACAGAGTGGTCAGTCGGAAGGCTGTCTCCGCTTAACCAGCCAGAAAACCACTGAAAAATAAATACCTTACCAACATGAAGATAACTATCAACTAGTTTACTTTAAACACATAAATATGTTGCCTTTATAACATTTCCTACCGTTATAATTTTTACACACGCTTACAATACTATATTAATGTAAGTATATAGGCATGATAGGCTAAGACCCTTTAGTCAGCCAAGTTAATTAAAAAGTCGGTTAAGTCAATGAACTCATAACGGGGTTAAGCATCCCTTTGAACTAGTCAAGTGCGAATCATTCTCTCTTATTTGACATTTAATAGAAATTGGTTTATACATAGCCTGTGAAACAACAAATAATATCCTAGAAACAATAATGCAACGTGAGTGTCGAAAATGCATTCTCTGACGTAACTTTATTACGTGATATTGTTTCATTATACTGTGATACTGAATAGGTTTATGAGAATAGGTACACAAATGTGGTTGTTTTTAGTAAAAGATACCACTTTATCGGTTGTCGATGAGGAGGTTGTAGACATGAACTTTATTGACGATCGATAGTGGTTCCGTTTACTCAAAACAAAGACATATGCTTGTTAAATAACGTATTTACTACTTAAATATTCACTGATATTCCGCCACGAATACTACTTATAGGTAAATACAATTACAAAACAATATGTCATCGGTTCATCAATCTTTTATCTTGACATGCAAGAGCTGGATTTTGAACAAAATAATTGGTAATTATTTAATTTATTAATAAATATCATCAATTGCCAAAGTTTGATGCCGTACATCTCAAAGGCAGTAAATATTTAAGTAAATATTTACCGTCTTTATAGAAGCTAATTTCCTTAAGGCCGTTGGGGTTAATGTACCTATTAAGCAATGAAAAATACTCGAAAACTAAGATATACAGATCGTAGGTCATTGGGACCAGGAAGCACCTGAACTGAGCCACCGCCCTGAGGCCCACTTCTCGAACGGTATACTTGGCTATTATTATAAGTGTTTCCATGGAAACCGGGGTTAACAAACTATCCCGGAGTTAAGCGTTTATTTCGTATGGAATTTGACTGTTAAAGGTTTAAGGCCCAACTTTACCACCCAGGGTTAGTCGCTTATCCGGAATTAAGCTGTCAAATCCCATTTAGAAAAAATGCGTAACTTCAAGTTATATCGCTAACCCCGGCTAGTGCAAGTGTTACCTGTTAACCTTGTTTGGCGCAAGTGGCGCTTACTCTCATATCTTTAGACAAATTGGTCCCTAGCGGCGATGCGACGTATGTTATCCGAGGAACATGTTTTAGATAAAACGAAAATAGTCACATGATAATTTTAATCATTTGATTTTTTTTCCGCACTGTCATGCTTTATCGTCATTTAATGCCCGAAATAGCCAATAATATAGGTCTTGAATAAATAAGTAGATAGGTACCTACTTACGCAATTCTATTATATTGTTAATGAAGTTATTCAAGCTACATTAAATCAATGTAAGAAATACCGAAACACCCAATAAGAAAACAGAGTAATATTGACACCCTAAAAGGTTAATAGATTCTTGAAATATAACTTTTGCCAATTAACACAACACGAAGATCATTAATCAAAGTCGAGTCAAAGTTATCCGACCCACGGGCTTTTGTTTGCGACAAATACTTGATTTTACGCGTCCGAGCCTTCGTCGACTTTCGTATTAGACTTTTCTGGTCAACTTTGTGCTTACCGTGAGGTTTACGTAGTCAGGAGTCGATAGCGACTGCGCGATGCCAAAGTATTTCCAACCCGCTCCCACAAGTTAAGAACGAGCAAGATGCCAATACGATTACGTATACGATACGAATTAGCGATTGTCATTCTACAGCAACACATGGTACCGGTACTTGTCTGTCTTGGTGAACCCGTGACGTGGGCGGTGTAAATTATATAGACTGCTAAGTATTATCATTACAAAACACAAATTAGTCTTTCATATGAGGTTGAAGTTAACATCGTAGTAGCGTGGTTACACGGAGAAAAAAGTGGATTAACAGATTTATTGTAAGTATCTTATTTAATTCTGTGACAACTTTTATTGTTAACCCATTCATGTTAAATTGATACTAGAATATTTTAAAGATTATAATTATCTATTTATAAAAGAAACGATTTCACACTTTATTCTCAGTGTAGGTTAGGGACATGTACATGTATGAACTCCTGTTTTGTTTCAAAACTATAGGGCGCTGTGGAAGACAGAAATTCTATTGAATTTCTGTCTTCCACAGCGCACTGCGTTCAGTAGTAAAAATATCTTAGTAAATATACTATACTGAGGTTTCATCCCGCATTGGCGTATGCTGTAAATCTGTAATGTCTTGTTAACTTATTGAATGAATAAATAAATAAATCCCTGTCTTTTCTTCAACAGTAATGGCGACTATTTAGAGCATTACATTAGAGCTCAACAGGAATAAAGTACTGCATACTGTGTCGATTCTAACCCGAATAACCAGTATTTATTCATTTGTTGTCTCTGGCTCTCACACATTAACCAAGGAAATTCATCAACATTTGCACCAACCACTTCTATGAAAAAAATTGCCATAAACACACGACGTGTTTTTTTTCCTAATGTCAGTACTCTAGATTTCCCCAGAGGGTTACGCTGTAACCTCTTTGCGGTAACACCAACACATAATACTATCCACATGTACACTTTATCCGGTCGCAATAAGGCTTACAAGTGGGAAGTCAAAAGTGTCTAAGATGGTACGGGCAAGCCAATATTTATGAAAACATTAAGGTTGATTGAGGAGTCACGCCAGAAGAGCCTGCAGTCAATTTTCTGAACAAAGTAGTGATATTTGCTGCGTATTTAGAGTTCATGACCGCGGTGTATTGCAACCAGGGTCACCAGACGTTAGGAATTTACTTGGAAAGTCAGCGATTGTTATCAGGAATGTCAGGTTTTTTTTTTATAATAAGCGATGATACAATATAATTACTTACGAACCCGCGTATACTTTCCGGAACGATGAATAACTTTTTCATCTTAAAAAAAGCTTATACAGTCAGCGTCAAAACTATCTTTACAATTAAAACCTTATTACATTGTAAAAGGGTTTAAAATCGCATGTTATTGGTATGGGTAAAACACCAGACGAGTAGAATAAAATGCACTCTAATGCAATGAAAACAGATTACTTTATACGAAATATTCCAGAGAAATGACTGGTTTTCATTGGTTTTGTGTGAAGTTTTCTAGTATGATTGAAACGAATGTTCTACAAGACCCGCCTGACGTCACTAGGAAAACAACATATATGTGTGTAAGTGGTACGCCACGACAAACAAAATATCGAGCTGTGCAAACACAGACGGTATTGAATGCTTATATAGAACCAATGTTCCAGTTGTTTACTGATAGTGGATGAGTTAAACTCGCAGACTAACCAGTAGGCCAGGTACTTTTTTCGAATATATGTAATTTTGTATACTATATTTTATATCTGTTTTTATAAGAATCAATGAAACGGGTTACAGCTGAACTAGTTCATCAAAACGTTCGATTTGCCTACGCTTGGTACCGCATGTGTGGGTAGAACACCGCCAGATAGCACCACGCTACAAGTAACACAAGCACGACCCGTGACTGATGCCATTTTCATCATTATTAAATATTCCACATTCCTGTTACGGATCTTCCACTGGTTTACCAAAACCTACGCTGGGTAAGCCACAGGACAACTTGGAAAAAGCACCAAGCGCCGCAAGTTACGCAAGCATGACCCGGGATAGACGCTCTCTCCATTGGAGTTCAATATCCCACGTCCCTATTGTTGCCAATCTCATGGTCTTAGTTCTACTGGTTGACCAGAACGTTCGATTCACCTACGGTCGTTAAGCCATAGGACTATATCATATGTAGAATATAGTCTGAAAGCACGACTCGTAACCAAGTTACGCAAGTATGACCCATGACTGATGCTAACTTCATTAGAGTTCAATATTCCACATCTGTATTGTTACGGACGCCATGGAGGTAAAGTTGACGGCGGAACTATCTCGCTGGTTCACCCGAACATCCGATTTGGCCCGGAAAGCCACAGAACTACATACTATATAGACCACGTCCAGAAAGCACGATGCAAAACCAAGTTACGCAAGCATGACCCGTGACAGATGCATACCTTCATTAGTGTTCAATATTCCATAACCCAATTTGTACGGATCCCATGGTCCTACTTCAGCTGGTTCACCCAAATGTTCGATTTGCGTAGGAGCATAGCTCGGCACGCCACAGGACTACATACTGTGTTGAACACAGCCAGAAATCACGATGCAAAACCAAGTTACGCAAGCATGACCCGTGACAGATGGATCTATCTACATTCTTCGTATCACATATCACATATCGGACTATCTTCATTGGATTTTATCCAACACGTTGTGCGGGATTATGAGCATTATGCCCCTACTTTGCATTTTTATTAAACAATCTGTGTTCGGAATTGATATCGTTATTTTCACTGATTTTGAAAATTTTGGCTCCTACCGAATATTGAGTGGTTTTTCTCGTAAAACCGACAACCGTTAGAAGCGTTCTATAAGGAAGATTCAACGTGGGAATGCCGCTACAAAGTAAAACAACGATAAGGTCAAGAATGCAGGAAATTGTAGAATGCTGGAGATGCACCGTTTTGCCAGCCGATATAAAAACTCGGGCAGAAACTTGATCCCATAGGTTGTTATATAACTAGTACTTCATCTGGCTGGTAATTTAAGTATCTAATGATGAAGTCCTATAAGAAACATGCCTACCTAAAGGTTTCGCTTGAACAGACGAAAATTATAAGTCGTATCATAATTTTAGCCGACATCATTTTATTATAATTCAGCCGACTATTGTAACTTATATTTTCACTTTTCGTACTTATCTGTCCGTGTATCACTGTCATGTATATCACATGCATATTGGTAGTAAATAATATCAATTTTAACTATAAAACTCTCGTGAGACTCGAACATATTAAATAATATTTAAATAAAGATGAAGTCTAATATGTACTACGTAACTAGTAACCTGCTTTGTGGATTATAATATGGAATTGATAATAACAAAGTGCAGCCACCATATAAAATAAATTATACAACATAAACATGAGCGAAATAGCAAAATATTTACTTACCGCGTCGTGTTGAATAGCAAAAAGGAATATAAATCTATTAATATAACATTACGCTTAATACAGCATTCGCGGCAAAACAAAACATGATTGTATGTACGAGCCATGATTTCAAAAACAGGGTATTGTGAACATTCTGGTATGCATGAAACGCCCTAAATTGTATGATTTTAACTCTCTTTCACGAGCGTGCCTGAACCTGTTGTGTTGAAAAGATAATTTAGTTTACGAAATTCAAGTGCACTAACATCTGTTACAATGTTAACTGACAATTTGTAAGCCTTATTATGACATAACACAAGATTCACCGACGACAGTCACTTCACAAATATTTCTAGAAGCCTAAACCAGACTCATAGAAATAAACAAAGAATAGTAGAAATAATATAATGTTGGAATGTACCCAACTCAGATACCTTTTTAATTAACAACATTAGTCCATAAAGAGGTTTGAAGAAATGTAAGTAAAGCGTATTTATTAAATAGAGATGTTAAAAAGAGTACCTAAAATATAGCACCTAATAAAATAAAAACATAATTAGGGACAAAGGACAGAAGCACTGAAGTAATTATTGTAAATCCAAATTTAATTTCACAAGTACAGTCACAATCACAAGGCAGTTTTACAAAAAATGGTAATACAATCTTATTAATTTGAATGCATGGGATTTCAATTTCAAAGCCACTAGTCGACATAAGACCAATTGCGTCAACCAGGTTTAACCAATTAACCTGAAGTTAACCGGTAATTTCTGTACTTAAAAATGATTAACTCCAGGTACCTAAGTTAGCTAACCCCGGATGTGCTTAGTAAATCTTCTATTGATCCATCTTGAATAGCTTTCGAGTTCTGAATTTAGTCTGTTTAATCTGCAAGTTACTCAGTCTAGCAACTTTAATCATGTCCTGCTCCCAAAGTTCGTGGCAAAATTATTCATAAGTCATTACAGTTTCATTCCATCACCAATTCGTCTAGACGGTAAGCTACGTAAGCCAAGACGACCACGTCAAGCTGAGTTAGTGCACAGTTAGTTACACTTCAGAAGCTGTTGGTGAAGATATAAAGGAGTAGAGATATACCTAGTAGAAAATAAACTAAAAACAAAAAGATAAAGACGGTCGGTTCTATTTCACGAAATGCAAATGTTCCTCAATATCAATTGTATCCGAGTAACGTGGAAAATGCGAAATGATCTCGAATATACACATTACATTAATGTGGTGTTAATGAACGTGTATTTTGATATTTTTGACAAACACAATATTGCTAATATCGAAGACAAGTTATTATTGTAATGAATATATCGAAAGAATACATATTTTTCTCAGAAGATTACAAAAGTATTGGCTTTCGTCTTTATTTTTACGCAGGGGTCTTCAACTCAAGGGAGGGAAGAGATTTCGGTTTATTTGTCTGAGAAGTTTCTTGAATTCGTAAAACTTCCAACAGACCATCGTTAAAGGAAAATTCTAAACAAACTTAGGTAAATCCATTTTCTTTTGAGCAAAAACTTTTAAGTATAGGTACGTTCGACGGTACATTTGCGATCATAAACGTTATAATAACGGATTTCCTTTGCATTAAGCTCTAGAGTTATCGCATTCCAATCAATTTAACTTCACTCCGAATAAACAATGATATTCTTTAGACTAATATTGATATGAAATCAAATACAGCGAGGCCTTAATGTCTCAGTGATTCTAATTTTGATAAATTGGAGAAAAAGTAAGTAATAAGCACAATAATTAACTAAATAAAACCCCACGTACAGATCGTATGTGTCTGTTTAATGGGTCTGGCAGATTTGGCTGCTTTTCGCTTTTATAAACGGATCATTAATTTTGAATTTAAATAACACGTTAATATGAAATGCAGTGTGGTAAATCCTGACTTCGTAATGATTCATGGAATTAAATCATACATAAATGAAGTTCATTCTGAAATAATGCGTAATCATAATTTCAGATATGATGTATGCATGATGTATTTACATTTCTGCTTCATCATTATCATCAAAAAATAGAAAACGGCATTATCCCGTTTTTACAGTGTCAATATTTGTACAAATTATACAGAATCTACAACAAAGGTCAGTTTACCTAACTCTTGGCAAAAATACAACGGTGAAAAAGGTACTCAGGTACTCCGGGCTTGCTCTTTTGTTTTCGGTGGTATTTAAACCGTATTATAACGAGAGTACATTTTGACACTTAGACTTTTAGCTCTAATGTTTTACATTTATCGTTTCTACGAGTATTGGAACCAAGTCCAAACCAAACCCAAACCCGTATATTCTTGGCCCGCTGTATTCCAATCGGAGCACTCAAGATACAAGAACTACAGAAGCTTATTTATTATTCGCAACCTGGGAATCAAACACTAAAATTGAAACAATTAAAAAGTATTCAGTGTTGTTCTGTGTCTATCCTCATAAATGAAGATAAAATCGACTCGACTAAATGACACTCAGTGATAAAGGGTTGTGGATATAAATAATGCATGCTCATATATAAATATATAGGTACGTCACGTACCCATGATAAAGAGCCTCATACTGAATCGAGCATAGAAGCCGATCGACAGACGAATGAAAGCGCGAGGGTGAATAAATGGTAATTTAACAAAAGTTACGTACGACGACGAGCGCAGCGAGGAGAGGGGTGTATACTGCGGTATGAGCAGTATAAAGCGCGCTATTTAGCGCTATACGCATGTGCAAGCGCGTCCATTACGAGGACTAAATAGGGAAACAAAAGTTGGCGTACTGACATTCTCCGATTGGCATGCGCTTGCAGTGAATGCGGTACGCCAAATCGTGAAGTCATAAAGCGTGTGCGATTAATTGGGGCTCAGTGTTTTCCTTTGTGAATGAGTTATTGCTAACAACACAAACAAGAGAATGGACGATGTGAAACAACAAGCGTGCCAAAACGTCTAGAAGACGACGATTCAAGTTTTAGTAAGCTGCTATTCATTTGATATTGACAGAATTCATAGTCTTAGTGCCTTAGTGTATTTAAATAGTAATAGCCTAAATATTAAGAGATCTTCAAGCACTAAGTGTTAGGAATTGGTAGGTCCCGCTGATGCCAGGGGAATATTACTCATGACATGACGCACAACAATTTTAATAAAAAGAAAAATTAATTATTTTCAAAATATATAACTTAAATAGAAAAAAAAAAGATTTATTTGCTCAAAATGTGGTCCATGATTGATTGATTATGTATGTTAGTTTAAGATTGATGCAAAAACATCATGATATCGGTATCAAATCAATAGTAAGTAATGTTTAGATCTGAACATGGCTCCAGAATTGTTCAATTCCGACATTGAGATAAGTAATTTTCATGAAGATAAAATGGTTGATAAGTATATTTCGTACAGTATTTTGCACTGATCATAACCTTTATAACCTGGTGTTTCCTGTAAAAGGAGCAATAAATTTAATCGTAGGCAGTGCTCCTCAAACCCAACATAATAATAATTTAAGACATACAAATAATAAATAATATTAAACATAATTATTAAACGGGTCTAACGCGAATTAATTTGTTTACCTTATTTACCGACGTTTCGACACAGGTTTCACTGGTCATGGTCGCGGCTGATAAGGTAAACAAATTAATTCGCGTTAGACCCGTTTAATAATTATGTTTAAATATGTGTTTAAATCGCGAAAGTTTTAAATGTTATAATAAATAATAATAAATAAATATTATGGGTTTTTTTTTAATGCTATAGGGGGCAAACGAATCGCCTGATGGTCAGCGATTAACGTCGTCCATGGACACCCGCAACACCAGAGGTGTCGCAAGTGCGTTGCCGGCCTTTAAGGTGGGAGTACGCTCTTTTCTTGAAGGTTTGAAGGTCGTATCGGTCCGGAAACACCGCTGGCGACAGTTCGTTCCACAGTTTAGCTGTGCGAGGCAGGAAGTTTCGGGAAAAGCGCACAGTTGAGGACTGCCAACCATCTAAATGGTGAGAGTGGAAATATTGTCGCGTAGGGCGATGGCGGAAAGAAGCGGCAGGGATTAATCCGAACAATTCCTCGGAACACTCCCCATAATACATGCGATAGAAAATGCAGAGTGAGGCCACATCTCTACGCAGCGCCAAGGGATCAAGCAGATCAGAAATACGTTGGCAGTTGACAATTCGAGCTGCTCTCCGTTGGATGCGGTCTAGAGGAAGAAGCTGGTACTTGGGTGCCCCTGCCCAAAGATGAGAGCAGTATTCCATATGCGGGCGAACCTTCAACGACTTAAAAAAATATGTAGGTATTCTGTAGATTTTCACTTTTTCATACAAACTAAATAGTATTATAGCATAGCATAGCAAGGAGGTATCGTGTACAACAGCGTACATTGTTTCTGATACAACATCGGTAAGACATATCTATAAATTGAGTACATCCTAACACGTAACGTCATGATTATCGGCAATATCGGCATACCCTGAAATTCAAAGCGCTCTCTAGAGAAAATAGATTTCTTATCTACGTATCGACGTGAAAGCAGATTGATAAAGCATACGTCACAATTTGTACTTCAAAAGTGGAGGGACTTTCTAGAAACGATTTGAAATTAAATCCCAGACTCATGTAAGTAAGAGCATGCAAACGAGTGTAATTGGATTTGAATATAAGCTTAGGAGTTTGAATACGGGAATTAAGGATTTGTAATTTGCTTATTTGTATTCGGAAATTAAATTACAGTGACGAATAATAACTAGAAAGAGATTTTGATGAATACATTAAAAAAATTATTCGCGAAACATACAAAAACAACACATATACCGTCCGCCGAGGATTTAATTAGGGTAAGGGACATGTAAATCCCTCTCCATTACCCTAAATGAACCTACCATCGACGATATGTTGTTCGTTTCGATAATTAGAAAACCTTTTTCAATGCATTCTGAAAAAAAAACACATTTTCTGTTGTATTTCCAGATGTGTTTTTTTTAAATCTCCATTTCAGCACAACCCGTGATTGTCAGGAAAACAAAATTCAACATTTTATCGCAAGTTGATATATCGGAATTGGGAGCCGCTTTCGAAAAAGTGGGGCATATATCGTGATTTTATCTTGCTCCCATATAGTGAGAACTAAGTACTACTTGATTCCTTCCGTTTGTACCTACATAATAATGATATACATTTTACAAACTAAGCGCCAAGTCTCAAAGAGAAGCTAAACAAACATTCAGTAATAGAAAATTACCCTTAATTTTTTTCCGTGAGTGTATAACCCTTCGATAAATTACTTGTTACTAACAATAAACACAACTCGCGTGTCACCGTAATCCAATTGTCATTTTATTGCACAATAAAACAAAATGTACGTTTAATCCACTGCCCATACACGGCCGGGTCAATGTCACGTAAAACGATGACTAACGGCGTGTTTTTTACAACATAATGGCCTATGTCATGTGTGATCATAGATAAACTCGTGTAGACTCAGCATCAATTATAGACAGGAGAGCTAGCTACGGAAATAGGTATGCGACTTGTAGAGCGACGAAACCTCTCTAGTTAGTGTGCCATACTATAATTTTTCCGGGCGCCTGGCAGCTGTTCAGCGGTGGGGCTCGTAAAACTTGTGTTTCGAAACTAGACCAAAAGTAACAAATTTAAATAATACTTATTTAGAAATTATCCACGTTCGTGACAAACACTTTTACCCAATTTTGTAACACGGGATGTCCAGTCTCGTAGTAAACAATGTAACTACCGACTAGGCTAGGAGGCCATCACAGTAGGGCAAGAGGGAGGAGGGAGTAAAGAAGATGATGATATTTATTTACTCCAACGGCACAAGCCCTCCCTTAGAAATATTTTTTGCTGATATGTGTAGTATACGCGTACACGGGTAAAAACAATTGACGGAGTTGAGATTACCGCTTGCCCTCTAATAGTAAATTAGTATATATATATACGGCCTCCTATCTATATCTCCTATGAATCACCAATATGTCGTGACCCAATCAAAATAATTGACGTTATTTGTTTACGTTATTACATTATTTTTTTCCTATGTTATTGTATGTGTTCTCATATTCCACAATGTTTGATACATACGAATAACGGCCTCCTAGCCTAGGCGGTAGTGACTCTGCCTACGAAGCAGGAGGTCCCGGGTTCGAATCCTGGTCAGGGCATTTATTTGTGTGTTTATCACAAATTTTTGTTCCTGAGTTATGGATGTTTTCTATGTATTTAAGTTTTTTTTTATTTATTTAGAACACAAACAGTCATAAAAAAAACATGAGATAACGTACATATAGTGTACAGATAGAAACACAACAATAAAAAAGACCTGGAGGTTCATAAAAGAATATCAAATGTTGTTAGCCAAAGAATAATATGAAGTAGTTATATGTATCTATCTATTATATTATATATATCGTCGTCTAGTACCCACAACACAAGCCTTATTGAGCTTACTGTGGGACTAGGTCGATTTGTGTAAGATTGTCCTATAATATTTATTTATTATTTATTTATATATAGCCAATGTTTAGTAACCGCGACTCATCTTCCATCCTCCATCTAATATGTAGTGGTATGTGCATATAATGTACAGTACAGACAATTAACATAAATGATGGATTGTCTGAGGAGAAACCGAATGTTATATAACAACAGAACATTGCGGTGAGCTTCAACACCAAACAATACACGTCTTCTGAATTTACGGAACACGGAAAATATTAACCGGCTTTAGGAGAAACAATGTTGTGCAATGCTTGAACAAGTATTGGACATAACTTTAAAAGAGGCACCAGCAGTTGATATAAACTGAGCAATGTTGTTATACCATAGATTATATTAGTGGCTCTGTGAGCTGTAGACTTCGCGAGATGGTACTGGTATTGAGACAAAGGTCGTAAGCGCCTCTGGGGGTGAATGACGCTTAGGACATTTGTACCAATTCTTTTTAAAAAATCCGAAAACTATTTAAATTTTTTTAAGGGAATCAACAACTTGTTTCCAAATTTTCACGAGAATTGGTTGATAAATGCGACCTGTAGAGGAGAACACACGACACAGCCTGTAGACAGCTACACGAAAGCATTTTTGGCCAAGCTGAAACCGACACGCTTTGCTCACTCGGTCAATAATCTTAAGAACAGATATTTATATCTCATAGAAAAAGCGAATACCACGCAAAAACAATCGACACTCGGGCCCCCTCACCCCCGCACAACTATAGCCCCTATCGTTCCATATCGTTCCATAGGCCTGGGCCTAATGGCCTAGGCCTATGGTACTAACCAGTTATACCTTGGGGAAGCTTACGTTGGGAATGCCATTGCATAGAGGCCCACAATTTAATGATGGATGAGGGTTGATGGACTGGATGCTGCTCCTGTCCGCGTCATGGGACGCACGCAGGGACAGCACTCGACTTAATTCTACGCGGTCTATATACTATTACTACCATACCAACGCGCTGCGGTGCCACCTTTACCGGGCATGACTTTTGACTGTCATGTATGTGGGTCGTGGCTGTCGCTCGCGTATCCGTCTTACGGCTGATCTATATACTCGTAAGTTCAGCACTTCTTTGGACGCCGCTGTTTAGATCTTCATTCTGTTGATGTAAAGACCAATCTACTATTCAAAACAAATTTTCCCCTATTTTTCTTTTATATGTTATGCTAAGCACTTAATTTGATTCGATCGATTATTTTTTATTGTTTCAGCCATTAAATATTTACATACACAAGGACAACTCATTTAAATATTTAGGTAGGATCCATATAGCAGCGTAACTGACGACTTTTACCAGTTTTACTTTACCCCGTTTTCGACTTTCCACAGTTCACCTATTTCCTTAACACAAAGCCGCGACTGTAAGGGGACAGACAAAACTAGAGCATCCACAGCATGTACGGAAACGAACAAAATCGATGCAGTGGTCTGCTCTATTTAGGACCTACAACGTCGTGTCTCTTGTATTATGCATGCGACTCCCACTCAGCCAGTATCAAGTTCAGACCGTGGACCTAGATAATGTTTGACGCTTTCAGGCTAAGGCACTGGTCCCACCAAGCACGAGTAAGCGATGAACTATCGGCTAACTATTTTCTTGCCCAAGAAACGAAAAAAGATCGCTTCCGTGTAAATAAAAAAAGAAGGATACATATATTTATAGTTCATCGCTGGCTACTGCTGACGGAGAATAATCGCAACTGGCTGATCGCCGGTCGCCTCTGTTGAGACCAGTACTTTGTTGTTGTACCAAATTATCGTTTGTCGACTCTACTACCATTATGTACATTTATTGGTAAATTAACCTTATCAACAACTACTCTAAGCCTGAAAACGTCACATGTGCATGATTTTCCAATGATATTATTATGTGCGACGTTCAATCCGCAGGTTGCGGGTTCGGACTCTGACTTGTACTAATACCAATGTGTTTTTCGGAACTTACATGGGAAATATCATTTGATATTTTACTACTTTATCGGTGTCTTTATAGTTGCTTATCGGTGACGGAAAAGATCGTGAGGATACCTACATACGCAATGAAGTTCAAAAGCAGTAAAGTCTCCCATCCGCTAAGGGTCAGCGTGGGTATAGCCAGGCCGATGGAACTCTCCGCGCGAACTAAAATCGATCGTATTTTGTCTTGTGTCGGTACCGACACACGGGCTGCCCACACATCCCGCGCCCACTGGTGCACGCCGCCGCCAGTATAATATTTCTAATCGTAGGCAACCCTAGCGTTATGCAGAGTGATAGGGCCGAGCGTCAATTGTTTTATGCGTGGTGTTCAAACGGTTTGTAAGTATTCGCTTTTACTATGCGAGATAAATATCTGTTCGTATACTACACTTCTTGTTCTTATACTATTATATATAATCTGTGATATAGCCTAATCCCTCTTGTGCATCTGCCCAGCAATGGGACGTATGCAGGCTGCTGAGGAGGGGTGAATGCCCCAATTTGCGCGTGAAATTACACACATTCACAGCCCATGGGCGAGCGGGAATTGGCTCAAACTCAAAGTGTGATACCTATCTACGTGCGCGTGAGAAATGTGCATCATGGAATCACAGATTCGAAATAAGCCTTTACATTTTCTAGGTCTATGGTTTTGACACGTTTTACTTTATAAGTGGCTCAAAATGGAATTTTTAGGAGCAGTGTCCTGCCATAAAATGTATATTTTTGAAATATCAGTGGATATGGGTTACACATGCATTTTACACAGAATTTCTAAGCTCTCATATTCTGAAAGTGGCTCTAGGAAGCAGATTTATTTTTACGATTAGGTAAAGTGGTGTGCTTATCTCCTTATGGCTACATATTCCCGAAATTGGAGAATTTTCTCCTTCCGTGTTCCCATTACTTCCAAAGACTGTACAAGCTGGCTAAATGGAAAACAACCTGAAATCTACGCTGTGAAATCTATTTCCACCGGTGTAGCGTTGAAAATGCCGGAAAAAATCGAATATTTTTTCATGATTTAATCAAACTTTCGGTTTTTTCCGAAGTTTTCGAGTTTTTTAAGAAATAAATAATGTCACTATCACTGTCACTCCTTTCATCTGTTTCAATTGTTTCTTCCTCAATGTAATCGATGTAGCCATGTTGTAGGTGTAAATTAGACCTAATATGCATTGATTTAGAGTTGAAATATAGAGCGGAAACTTTCATTGATTTTTTCCTAAAGAATCCGAAAAAAACGAGTCGTCTGGGAAAAAATCGGATTTTTTCCAGACTTTTTCAACGCTACACCGGTGTTAAGCTTGGACAGACAGCGATTCTAATGAGATGAAATGCGTAAAGCTGAATTAAAATTGCTTTGCACTGAAACGGTTGAAGAAATATGTGGTGTTTAACGTTTTCAGAAAGTGATGAATCAATCAGAAATCCCGGTTGCCGGTTCTCAACATACAAACTCAGTAGCGGGAGGGAGAATCCCTTATGTCCTGATTGCAGGTATAAAAAAAAATTGGTCTCAGTTGTTTCTTTCACATTGAAATGGGAGTTAATTAGGAGTTTAATGAAAAAGTTACATTTTTTCTTGCAATTTCAGTAGTTTAAACTTTCAAATATAAATCTGGGTGAGTTTGAAACAGTAACAAATATTAGGTACAGTCAACCAATTGGAACTCTAGGCCACTCTAGAACCATGTAAAAATGACAAACAGCGTGAGATTTCTTACAATCTAATTTATAGCGTCACTATGACATAGTCCTACAGTGGCCTAGGGTTCCAATTGGTTGACTGTACCTACCTATTCTACCTATTTACATCGCTACGTACATACCTCACCTTTCTAGCAGACCCTTTATTCAAATTATCCCAACTTTTATTGGCTACGGACTTTATTTTAATAAGTTCCGAATGAAAACGAACAGGGAATCAGCTTCGGAATGTTAGCACGTCCCGCTCGAGTCACATTTTCAATATTCGGAAATAATAATCCCGGGAGGATAATCTTATGCACATGGATGATTTCGGTACGGTTAATGTAGCTTTTCTGTTGTTATCCCAGTTCCGTACCCTCCGGAACAACGTCTCTTCTTTCTAGCGTTTTCCTGGCCTATGCCACGGCCAGGGCTTGAATACCGGTATTATCTCCATACAAAAGTACCGGTATTATTTCGGTTCTTTGCCGGTACTTTTATATTTATTTTTGATGGGGTTATCCAAATATACGAATATGTTACTTAAATTCATGATGGAGTCCTACAAAAAGAGCATAAAATAATTCTGAATATTAGGCAATTAAGAGGTTTAAAAAAATACCGGCTCCAAGCCCTGGCCACGGCTGAGGTCTGCTTTGGCAACTAATCCCAAGATTTGGCGTAGGCGCTAGTTTTACGACAGCGACTGCCATCTGACCTGCCAACCTAAACGGGTAAACTGGGCCTTATTAGGATTAGTCCGGTTTCCTCACGAGTTACGATGTTGGAGCATTTCATGAAAACGGTAAGTTTTTCATGTAGTTTTTTATATACAAAATCATTATGTATGCAATGTCTATCTGTAGCTCAAGATATTGGCGTCATTATGAGAACGAGTCGCTTACGAAATGTGCTTTAATGCCGAATTTTTTTTTAAACTTGCGTTTTATAATAAAAAGAAGATATACAATTTGTTCAGAACAGAACGGCTTTAAGATGATAGTAACAAAACACGATAAAAAGACGAGCCAAAAGAGTATACCTAAGGCTTGAAAATATCGAATGATATTTGATATTTCGTACACAAGTTCCGAAAAAGTAATTGTTACGAGCTGGGGTTTGAACCCGCGACCTTCGGATTGAAAGTCGCACGTTTTTACCGCTGAGCTACCAACGCTTACCAACCCACTCCCCTCCTCCCTCCGGAACAACGTAGGTATTAGGTATATTTATTTTGGATTAGAGAAAAAATGAGACAATTTTCATTAACGTTTTATATATAGTTCTAAGTGCGTTAAGCTGTGTCTAGCTAAATATGAGAAAATAGTTATTTATTTTACTAGGGAGCAAAGCAATTGTCTACTTTACGTGCATATTAAGAAAGTGTAAATCTTAAGCGTTGCAAGGAACTTAAAACACGAAAGATAAGAAACTTATTTACAGAGTGTAAATACAACAGTTTTTACCATACCATCCACAGGAAAATACCTACAAGTCGTAAAATAATTAAATCTAATCCAAATTAATACTTAACATTAAAAGTCAAAATTTCAAAGTCCATTCTACGAGTCCACAAAATATGTACTTAATAGATTAATTTGTCTCACTGTATAACATGCGACTTTAAACGCCTCTTTTACAGGATAAACAGCACCTATCCAAACGGGTTTGAAATAAATTCTAACCGCATTACGCTTTTGATTCACGCTTTACCGATTTTGTAAATAGGACATATTTGTTTAACTCCGAGTTTAACGTTTAAGGCTTCGATAAATCATGTTTGCCTAAATTTTTATCAGGATCGCTAAAATAATAAAACGAAATAAGACTTTTTAATTATAAATCAATATCTCTAGAGTCTACATAAAGCAGGATTTAAAATTGCCTTTAGGGTTGATTTCGCCGACCCTTGGAAAAAAAACTCCACGAGCGTTGAAGAACGTATTTTCCAAATTTCCGTTTAGGCTGTACGTTGTCTTTCAGTCTATAGCTGGCCATATACGTTCCGGCATATCCGCCGGATCTGAGAATCACGGCGGACATACCGCTATGCAGATCCGACAGACCCGAGCGTATATAACCGGCTGACGTGCCTGTTTTATATTAAAACTTTTTTTCTACTTTTACAGACCAAATTGGTTTGCAAACTATATTTCCTGTATCATTTTCAGCAGGATTCAGGGCGTGTATAATTTACTGCTACTGTGTCTAGAGGCAGACAAAAGACAGGCAGACTCTGTCGCCATAGTAACACCTGATACCCTTTGGATGGGCTTAAGGTTGCTTTTATTGCAGATACATATGTGCGAATTCTAATGTGGTAGCGCCATTAGATTAAAGGATTGACTTTACCTTGACACTTACGTTCGATTGAAAGTTAACACTAAATAACTGTGAATTATTGACTAGACTTTATAATTACTTTGTCAAGTAGTAAATCTGTTAGCACACTTCGCATTTTTAATTAATGTTGATGGGGTCAATGACTTTTAAATTACTTAGAAAATTACTTTTAATAATACCGTGATTACCGTTACATTTAATTAGGCTTTTCATATATATTATCAATTAGGTACTTTAGTTAAAATATTGTTAACCCATAAAATGCTTGTGTAAGTGTAAGTTCGGATTCGGACCACAAAAATAAGTATACACAAATCTTTTTTGGAATGATACCGACCAGTGTAAGAAAAAGATGATCATTAGTATGAATATCTTTATTTACGATTGTTTTTAGAACAAGGTACCACTTCGAAATGAATCTTCATGAGCGCCTTATCGACAACCGACAAAGTGGGACCTTTAGCCGAAAACCTCACATTTGTTCTATAAACAATGTTTCCCTACCAAACTATATTACAAATAGTCTTAATCCTTTCTCTGAAACTTAACAACTTACCATAATCCGGAAATTATAAGTTACATACTTCTAAAGAGAAGCCCGAGCGAGCTTAGCTCAATACGGATTAAACGATATCCAGTTCAAAGAAATAGTTAATCTCTTATCAAATTTAAATCTGACTGCTTAAATCGATACATTCTAGGTAAGATTTGCATAAAGTAGGTATTAGTTAAGTAGAGTCAAGCGCAAAAATACCCCAGACGGGAGGCGTGGTTCCGGACGGCCTTTAAATTCTTCAACCTAGGAAAGATAAGGATTTGACAAACATTCAATTATAATAGCCCGGTTTTCTCAAATTACGTTCGAATGGGATAGTTATAAGTGATATATGCAAAGATCCTACAAACTTTTTACTAGCAAAAGGCACCACTTTGTAGATTGATGATAAAGTTCATTTCTAAATAAATCTTTGTTTTTTTTTTTAATAAATAGACTAAGTCCCGCAGTAAGCTCAAGACGCTGAAGAAGAAGCTTGTGTTACGGATAGCCAACGATATATATTATATTATATATAAATACATAGAAAACATCCATGACCCCGGAGCAAATATCTATGTTCATCACACAAATATGTAAATGCCCTTACCGGGATTCGAACCCAGGACCATCGGCTTAGCAGGAAGGGTCACTACCAACTACGCTAAAAACGATCACATTTACTCAATAAACTGTAAGAGTCATCAACTTTTCAGAGGGCTTACTGTAAACATCGAAAAATCGACAATAAATATGTATTTTACTCTATCCTACTTGCTTAGAGCGAAAGAGACGCTTTAGGTATACGAAATTTCGAGTTTACGGTGTTCGCGGTATACCCTCAATTTACTCATTTTAAGTTGAAACACACATCAAAGTATGAAGTTACAAGTTAATAGCAGGTGCCAAGCCGCCTCCGCTTACACAAAAGTAATTAGTGTAATTACGAAAATACAACTTTGTCCCGACCACTGTTATTACAATTATAATATACAACCATGATAAGCTTAACAACAGTATAAACCATTTAAATAATTGAAGTACATACACAGGTCAGACATGGATAAAAGTGGCACAAACGCAGTTCTTATAATGCTGATAATAATATAATAGAATTGTTACATTATAGTTCTTTGGCAGGAAAAATTGTTTCATGGATTATAAAGAAAAAATACACGTCTCATAAAATTGGCCGCAATTGGCCGGTCAATAGCGAATCGGACTCGCCCACCGAGGGTTCCGTACAAAGGTGGCACGGACGGTGTGGTTCTCCTGTAGTTGTGCTACAAGCTCTTGCTTTTTGGCAAATTTCGTGATTCTAGGTCAACGGGAATTAAGTATATAGGATACTACCTACATTTTTATTCCCATCGCAAATGTATGGGAAATGCGACATAAACGGCCGTATCTTTTGATTGCGTTGACGTAGAGGTTTGGTTTTTCAAAACTTCAAGGGACCGCAGACCTGTGTATGTGGTATTAATTCAAACTTGCTACCTCTACGCGTTCCTGAGATACAGGGTCTTGACAGACGGACGGACAACAAAGTGATCATATAAGAGTTCGGTTTTTTTCTTTGAGGTACGGAACCCTAAGAAAAAAGGAAAATTTAAATAAAAGTAAATTTCTATTGTTTGTTAATACAATTATATTGACATTAAATATGTACCTAACTGTTTTGATATTATGTAAAAGAACAATGGAACCTATGTTATTTTCATCATTGTTCAAAATATCGTTACTTATTTAAAAGCAACGTGATATCCTGCGGCTTAAATAATATTGTCAATAAAATATCATCAACATTAAATCATTTAGTTTGCGTTTGCGGAGTTCGACGTCTTCAGTCACCTTATTTTATTCACATCACTTGATTTAAATCCATTTTTAATACCGAGTTGGCGAATGTCCGTTACATGAAAAGAGGTTTCATCAACAACTCGAAAAGGATAATTTTCAGAACTCTATCAAACAAGGGTGATATTTAAACGTGTGCTTTCATAATAATTACTGAACACAGCTTGATATTTCGGTAAGAAGAATAGCGTAACATGAAACTATTACACAGAGCGTATAATTTCTGTTAGGTAGGTTTATGAAAGAAGTTTATTTACATCAACTGCTCAAAAAGGATAATCATCTGAACTTGATTATCCAGAATAGCGTCTACGCGTGCAGCGTCATATCATAAGGATAAACAAGGGTGATATTGACACGTGTGATGTCATATAAGAATTACTGAACACAGCCTGATATTGTTTCGGTAATAGAATAGCGTAACATGAAACTATTACACATATCGTATAATTTCCGTGAGATGAGTTTACATCAACTGCTCAAAAAGGATAATCATCTGAACTTGATTAATCTAAATAGCGTCTACGCGTGCAACGTCATAACATAAGGTTAAACAAGGGTGATTGACACGTGTGCTGTCGTAAGAATTATTGTATATGCTTGATATTATTTGGGTAAAAAAACAGCCTCGAAACTATTACAGCATATAGCGGATAACGCTGGTATATTTAAAGAATGTCATTCAACAACTATCCTAAAAGGATAATTACTTTCTGAACTCGAATAACCCGTGTAACTTCCACTCCACGCGTGTAAAGTAATAAGAATAAACAAGGGCAATATTGACACGTGTGCTTTCATAAGAATCACTGGACAAAGCTTGACACGATTTCGGCAAAAGAATAGCGTAACATGAAACTATTACACATAGCGGATAACTTCCGCTACATAAAAAGGGTTTCAATCAGCAAATACTAAAAAAGGACAATTTACTGAACTGATTCACCCTTCTAACGTCCACGAGTTTATCGTCATAAAAATAAACATGGTTATATTGACACGTGTGTTGTCATAAGTATTAGGACACAGCTTGACACTGTTTAGGAAAATCGTAAAATAATAGTGTAACTTGAAACTATTTATGGCAATTTCCATAAATAGTTTCAAGTTAGGTACACTTTTCTATTCTGTTACATGATTCTAAATATTTACAAATTATTTTAGCACCTAAAAGGGATAGTGAATTTCGAATACGTCGTGAGTTTAATTAAGGTAAATAATAACTATTATATGGTATAATTATTATCTGTTAACACACTAGTGTAACTGAGTAGGTAGGTATACCTTGACATCTCAGTATGTGTGCATATTTTTATTAGTCTATTATTAATGAAAAACCAGGCATTACTGAAATGGTACTATTTAAATATTAATGAATCTGAACTGAATCTAATTATATGTCTGTTAATTTCTTGTCGAGCCAAAACAATATGTTCATCAAATGCGATCAAACTTCGGGTAAGTAACTATCTTTCACTAAAAAGGCAAAAATCTAGCACACTTATACAGTACAACCACATTAAATTATGCACCATACCATGAAGAATTAGATGCAATAAAAAGAAAAACACAATACACTCTAAACTTCTTACACAAAGTTACAGCTGATCACAATACAACAAACTCACCTTAAATCACAAAGTAGTACCAAATCCCTGTATCGAAGAAATTTCGATTCAACAAACTTCCTTACTGCACTTTTGATTTAAAAACGACACGAGGTTTCCGTGAACTAAAAATATTCGTTCCGTTTTTAGAGATGGGGTCGCGACTCGCGGGTAACGGCATAAAAGGGCGTGCGGTAGGCACGGCCGCCAGGCACAGACTGACGCCTTGAAGAGTACAGCCATATCGGGCATGAGTACTGTTTGTATAATATGCAGTTTGTTGATAACGCAGTAAACCTAATCAGCAGTGTAGTACACGGTTGCCCGCGCAGTGTAGCTGCAATGTGATGTGATGGCTCTATTGTGTTTGACCTGCCCTCGATTCCTGATCCTAATTAATTACCTACAGATAATAATTAATTAGTTAGATAAAGGGGTAACATTAGGAAACAGTAGCGTTTATTAAATACTATTCAATTTTCCGTTTAAAACGTTACTTTTTAACAATCCTTAAAATTAGATAAGAATAAAAATTTGGTCAAGCAAAAGTAACTTAAAGCTTCAGAACAAATTTACGGCCACAAAAAAATTACAAAGTGTTGAAAAACTCCACTAATGAACCATCATTAGTGGAGTTTTTCAACACTTTTTTTACTTTTACGAATATAAACAAAGCAACATACTACTTACAGATTTCATTAACCACAAGGAAGCGTGTGGGCTCAGAAGCCACGTTATATACGAGTATGGCAGATACCTACCTATAAAGAAGAGCAAGCCGCAATACAGCCAATATGATGGCAGGAGTAATTTGTTACCCTTCAAGGGCGCCCTGCAGGCTATAACACCAGATTAGGGTTGCCATTGTTGTTAAAAAAACCATCATAAAAAATATGATGATGTTCAGCGTAAAAATACCGTAAGACCCTTTGTTACCGTATTAAGTATTCTTAAGGAAAAAAGATAAATATTTACAAATTCAAGTGCTTTAAGCTTTTGAATTGGGTACTTAACACATTTCCTTTGTTTAAACGGATACCTGAGACACGAACTATTAAGTGTCCTTACGTCTTTAAAAAATATTTCAACTCTAATTATGAAACTATAGGAAATTTGTAAGTACTTAACTGTTTTATATTTATTATAGATACTCTAATCTTAATTTTAGGTTCTTAAATAGCCAAAACTTGAATATATTTCGTTTAAAATATATATAAAGAATGGATTTTATGCTACAATTGAAACGATTTCGAGCGATTTTTTGATCGACATTTCTCAATGAAAATTCCCTAAAATATATACATACAAACAAAGTACCTACATGTCGATGTCGTTAGATCAGAAAAGCGCTGTTAAATATTATGACTAGCGTGAAATCACATCGAAAAAGAACATTTAAAAAAGGAATAACGACTCTTAAATGAACCTGATTTTAAAACATGTTTAGTTGTTTAGTAAATAAATTCGCATCTTTACCGAGCGTGCACACATACCTACATTTGCCGTTGACGCATTGCACGGATATTTTTATTCACAAACAAGATGAGTTTTTCGGCACCTACGTAACGAAAGCAAAACAAATGAGAATTGTCATTTGAGAGCATCCGTGCTGTTTTTCTGCAGCTTCCATACGTACGCCAGATACGAGTATCTCACTCAAAAGGTATCTGAAAAAACGATCTTATCCCAATTGAAGAAAGTTCAAATTCCGATCGAACTGCATGAAAGTATGTTGACTATATCTGATGTCAGCCGCGAGTAAATTTACAAACATTATGTAAGGCACAATGCACAGTCGTCATTTGTGATTTGGTTTGTGTCCCGTCAAAAAAGCGGCTTCAAGGAAATTGATGACGTCACTAAGCGTCGAATTTGTATCCAATCATTTTATATGTAAGCATCTCAGTGTTCGAGCAACACGGGCTTCCAAGTTCCAACACCGGAGACGGCTAAGCGATATCTTACCGTACAAAATTTTCTGTCACCTTCTGCGGGGGGAAACGTGCACACAAATGCACTTCTCACACATTACATACAAAAATTATATATTTCGGGGTATAATATCAAAGTCGATGATACTTCTTAAGTAACTTAAAAGTACCAAATTGTATTTTAAGGTAGGGCCAATGCCCTACCCGAGGCAATGCCCCCCCCCCCCAACCCCCCCATGGCTACGGTCCTGTATATACATACATAGAAAACGATATGTGAATATGAATTTTTCCCCGGCGATACTTAGTCCGTCGCACCCCGGTCGGTGGCGGTCCACTCGTTAGTAAACATGCTTAAACCTGCTTGGTCTCATCACTTGTTTTTATGCGAGACCCGCTCATATTTTTTGTTCGATGTTGGACAGGACTACACAATGAGTAAGCATCGGCAGTCAACGAGTCTACTAAGTCCATTCTCCTAGAAACCGCCAAATGAATCGACTGACGTATATCGGTGCAGCCATTTCCTAGACCGCAAGTCGAACGGTGTGGTATCGGGCTGGCCTAAATATTAACTAATTTAGTTAAGCCTAAAATAGAACGTTAATTTACTACATGATGGATGTTAATTTTCCGGGCTAGCGTTTGATGTGATTTTATTACAGATGTGGACGATTATAAGAATAGAAATGTGATACTACGCTTTTAATCGGTTAGGTCACAATACAAGAATTTCTTCTTGATACCTTATAAGATTTAATAAGAATTTGGATACAAATATTATTATATAATCTGTGCAATAAACAAACAAGTTCATTATGTACATATCATTAAATTAAATAAGAATTCTTAAAAGCGCGGAGACAAAAACCAGTTAAAGTAAATAAATTATAAAAACGCAACACTAACTTAACTTTTTTTTTTCTTTAATAAAAAACATTTATTTTCGAAATATATACAGTAAGTGTAACTTACTTAACTATTATTTTTAATCAGAAACGTCTGCGAGCTATACCAAATTTTTCAGAAAGCAAGGAAAAGTGAAAAATGATATGAATGTGTATGATTTCGGGCGGGACTCGAACCCGTGACTCTAGTTCATTATGGGGTATCATATTGTGAGTGGTGAATCGTTAATATAAATTAAGACTCCCACCAATTAAGAAGTACTCTCTTACTATAGATGTTGCTAAGCCCCGTTAAAGCGCATAAAATAGATATGGTGGAGAATTTCGGCATTCGTAAATTACTTAACATTTTAAATTTTTAGCTATCCTCTGTTAGGTATAAAGTAAACCTAAAACCTTTTCTTAGTTTACCAACAAAGGCGTAAAAAACAAATGAACATAAAAACAGATGAACGTAAAAGATGTCATATGGTAACCCTACACCGGCTGCAGAGAGGCTGCATTTTGCACTTCTGGATTATATAACTATTCTTCTCTTGCGCAACATAATTACTATGATTAGGTGTGCTTCTCAGCTTTTTCATCGTTAGGGCTATGTTACGTAAACGTAACTTGTTTTAAATATGTACCTACCTAACTTTAGCTGGTTCTACTAGGTATAAACTAAAAACCTTATTTTCGTATAGGGTTTTAAATTTTTCAAAACCCTGTACGGTGGCAGCGACTGTACAGTAATAACGGCCTGCACCCGACCGCGGTCACTTGTGGATTACTTTTATAACTGCTCTCTGTTATCCCTGATTAACTTTACGTCGGTGCTTTCTCAGTTAAGTATAAGGTCCGGCTTCTTCCTGGCTAGGGTTTAGAGAAACCTCGCAAGGAAAATAAATTTTTAATAGAGATTTAAACAAACGGTCCGATAATACGCAAATAATTGGGATTTTGAAACACAATATATACAACACTTATTTAAGCTTTCACGATTTTCACACATTTACTAAAACGGGGTTTAATCCAGAGCCGAGATTTTTAGCGTCAGCCGGGCACTGCCTTGAGGCTATTGTGACCCCTAGCACGATAAGTACTATTTAATACAATTAATCTCTTTTGTATATTATGTAAGACTTAAATGTAATATGTATTTCCATGTCATGTTTGGTGTATAGCTGTAAGTGACTTTGCGATGAATAAATAAATAAATAATAAATAATAATCGTGTAAAACATTGAAAACGAACCTCCGACGTTTCAAGGGCGACCCCCGTGGTCCCTAAGCTGACATTAAACATAAACGGTTAAACACACACGTACCTATTTTTATCATCACAATAACCGTGACATGTTTCGACTGCGTCGGGCAGTCATCGTCGGACAGACAAGGTGGTGTACTGATACCCGAGCCGCGGAAGTGACAACACTATTCTGTACGTCCGACGATGACTGCCCGATGCAGTCGAAACATGTCACGCCTGTGATGATAAAAATACGCGAATTTCAACCGTTTCAGTTTAATGACAATATTGACAATATGTACAGTGTATACTCGATCGAAACCACGGTCGAAGTCGTTGAGATTGACAAACAAAATAGTGACTGCAATGTCTAAAAAAGTATCTGCGTAAGTCCGTCCTACTCGTACCTCGTATTTCGTAATTTACCTTTAAAAGCGAGATGGTATGCCGTAATCATATCATAACTTGTTGTACATACCTGAAACAAAATAAAACATAATTATTAATAAGCTTAATTAATGTATTACGCTGTCATGAGCTGTGAAAACAATACAACAGCCATCTCGTAAAAATGCGAAACACGTGTTGGAGTACTTGGAGTTTTTAATTATTTTTAATGGGTCGTTTTATTTCATTTGCATATTCCATTTTGCGCTACGAAAATTTTAACATACAAAAATATGCAAGAATCATTAGTTAGTGTAGCTACACTTGCTACTATAGATTAGCACGTAGCTTTCCGTATTATACCTATATTGAACTAAGTATACTATATTTTACTATAATATAGTCTTCTGTTTCATTGAATTTAAACACTTTAGAACGATTCAATCGTGTTTTATTAACATGGGAAAAAAGTTTTCTAAACTTTCCATACAATTTTCCAACATTCCATTGCACTACCGCCATACTAAATCTATGAAAAAACGGTGCCAAATGGAAAAAAAATCTTGAAACATTTTTTTTCTCCTACTAGGATTGAAAGAGCTCGCAATTATGAATAAAAAACATATAAAAATTACAATTACAATTTACAATTTTTTAAAACATTTTTTTTCTAAAAAAAATAAAAAAGGCCATCTATGATATAATATAATATACTTGACTCAATTTTCATAACTTAATTCTCTCTAACAAAAAGATAATCTATGTAAATCCCAAAAATAATGCAGAATTTCACTAAAATTCTAGTCGTTATTGTTTAGCTTTAACAGATTGAAATTGTTAATAGAAAATTTTCTCCAATAACAAAAATGAAAACTTCTTGAGAGCTTTGCTGTCTAATTTAATAATTGGAATTAGGACTAAGTATACAACACTAAATAAATTACCACGCCATCGCCAGATGCTTCTTAAAGTAAAATCTTGCAAGAATTGGCCAATTATCTTATTTACTTACCGCCTTATTCATAAAAAAGTTAACAGAAGCTTTAGTTAAATTATGTTTACTCCCATTCTGACAAACGCGATTGTCAAAGTGACAGATAAGGACAAACAATCATTTAGCTAAACTTTTGTTGAAGTGCGTTTTTGAATATCGCCATTACTTCACTGTCTAAAAGACCCAAAGAGCATCAAAGATTTTAGTCGCTACGCGCGACATGCTTCGGAAATCATAGGATCTCATTATGAAGCACCGTCTCAGTGCCGTCCGAGCCTCCGCAGGCGGGCGCACTGGGATGCATCTTTCTGCGCGCAGGGCCCTCGATGACAAAACAGCTTGAGAAAGATCCTGTCTCGGAATCCCGGGATCTGCAGATTTGGTTCAACCAAACATGTCGAGCGACTCGTAGTGACGAAAAATACGTGAGTGTTATCCGATTTTTATTATAATATTAAAAATATGATTGCGCTTTAGTAGTAGGTACCGTCTTTACAAAGGCCGCAAAAATACTCGTGTGTGAGTGTGACGCTTTCTTATGGCTATACAAATAAGATTGCGTCAGATATATTGTACAAATATCGACCTAGATATACAAAATACCTGTATGCATAGAAAACATCTGTAACTTAGAAAGAGATATTTATGGTACACATTAACAGATGCTCTTACTTGGATTCGTTAATGAACTTAGTAGAATTAGAATAAATGTAGGCACCTATCTTAGTTGGCGCTATATGCTTATATTAGCCACGATCAAAGTCGTGTTAAATTCCAAGGGCCTATCGTCCCAGAATTCCCAATGACATGGATTTCATTGACCTGGCGTGAAAGGCCCAGACGTCTGTTGCCGAGGCGTGCCATTCTTGCATCGAGCTGGGACATTCGCCCCATCGCGTCGACCAATAATTTTGGATCCCTAAAGCCCTATATATGCGTCGTCGAAGACTACTCTCATACTGGTTGGATTGGCTGGCTAAATGAAACATGGAAAAGATGCTTTTGAATGTTAAGTTCACCTCAAAAACTCGATATTCTGGTTAATTTTAATAGAAACGCGGACAATCTTCTTCTTCTTCGTGTAAAGGGATCAAAAAGCTTACATTAAATTATTTTTTGCCAGTGCTTTGCTACCTCTACTCCTCGGGGGGTAGCTTTCATCAGGTCTTCCGAAGTGCACGTAATTGGGCACAGGGAACACTGCATCATATGTTTTGTTGTCTGCAGATCGCCACATTCGCACAGTGCATCACTCTGTCCTGATCTGAATCCCCACCTCAACAGGTTGTCTTTCGATCGGCCTACTCCCGACCTTAATCTATTTAGGGCTTTCCAGGTCATCCATTTTTCTTTTGCTCCAGGGGGTAGGTGCTCAGCAGTTTTTATATTTAGAGAGTCCGCGTCAAGGTGTGATTCCCATGCCTTAAGACGAGCCTCTTGTGGCGTTTGGTATTCGAGGGCTGGATTGGCAACAAAACTCCTGCGAGACTTTAGTCTACGAGTTAAGGGTTCATGCAAGTGCAGTGGATGTCGGGAGTCACGCAGTTGTTTTACACGTTCTACGGCGGTTGCCACGTCTCTACGTATGTGTGGGGGAGCGATTCCGCTCATTTGGTAGAGGTGATCGCGTCGTGTAGCTTTAAGGCATCCAGTAATTAGGCGACAGGATTCATTGAGCACAGTATCTACCTGCCCTACGTGTGCAGAGTTCTTCCACACTGGGCATGCATACTCTGCAGCCGAGAAACTGAGCGCCAACGCAGTAGTGCGGAGTGTATGTGGGGTTGCTCCCCAAGTGGTTCCGGTGATGCGTCGCATGATATTATTTCTTGCGGCCACTTTTTGTTTTGTATTGAGGCAATGTGATTTGTAGGTTAGGGATCTGTCTAGTGTTATACCCAAGTATTTTGGGGCGAAGGTGTGTTCCAGCCGACAACTCTCCCATTCAATATTTAATTGCCTAGATGTCTGTCGATTTTTAAGATGGAAAGCGCATACCTGTGTTTTGGCTGGGTTCGGCTTGAGCTGATTTTCTTCGTAGTACGCTGAGAGTGACGTCAGACCTTCCGCTAGACGACTCTCCACCTGCTCGAAAGATTTTTCCTGCGATGTCAAAGCCAAGTCATCGGCAAAGAGGAAATGTCGTAGGTTCCCCCTTATTGGTTGATCGTTTGTGTAAACATTGAATAATGCTGGTGCGAGAACGCTGCCCTGAGGAAGACCATTTTTAAGGCATCTCCATCTGCTTGTACGCCCTTGGAAAGAAACAAAGAATCTGCGATTTGAGAGCAACCCCGAGATCACCTGCGTAAGTCTGAAGTCCTTGGTTGTGTTGTACAATTTAGTAGTCAGTCTTCTGTGGCTTATAGTGTCGTACGCCGCTGTGAGGTCAACAAAAACTGCACCTGTAACCATGCCTCTCTCAAACCCGTCCTCGATATGTTGTGTTAAGTTGAGCACTTGCGATGTACAGGATTTTCCCGATCTAAAACCTGCCTGTTCGGGTATGAATTTGCCCTCCAGAGTTGTGGTCACGCGTTCAAGTATAAGTCGTTCAAATAATTTGAATGTGTGACAGAGCAGGGAAATCGGTCTATAGCTTTTCGCATCGGCGGGATCTTTGCCTGGTTTGAGGATGGCAATGACATGTGATTTCCTCCATATTTTCGGAAAGGATATTTTTTCGACGCAAGCATTAAACAGTCGCAGCAACCACATTTTAGCTATGGGTCCGAATCGTTTGATTTGTTCCACTTTAATATCATCGATCCCAGCCGCCTTCCCAAGTTTGAGTTTCAGAACACCTGCATCTAGTTCTGATAATGAAAATGGAGACTTTAAGTGGTCAGTTTCTTGGTCAGGAGGGTAGCGGTTAAGCTTTAGAGCCTTTCGTGGGATTGCTGTTTTGCTATTTAACAGTAGTTGGTGGGCAATCTGGTCCGCGGTTATGTTTGAGTGGTATGTGTGCTTTCTATTATCCCCATTAAGCTTATTGATAAAGGTCCAAGCTTTTTTGCTATTGTGGGTCATATCAACACTTTCTATCAGTTCATTCCACTTTTTCCTTTGAGCCTCGGAGATCTCGTCCAGAAGTTTGTTGCCAAAGTAGATAGTATCTTCCGAAAACGGGTCGGCAGCATACGAGTTATAATACGCCTCTGTTTGATCCTTGAGGTCGTCGGACATTCCCGGAATATACTGAGTCCTGCAGCCGCGCGGTATGTGTCTTCTCGAAGCTAGCTTAACCAGTTTGACGAACTCATCATAATTGTCCGTGGTGGGCGGGAGGTCTGCCACGAGACGATCCAATTCCTCGGAGTAACTTGCCCAGTCCGCCTTTGTGAAATTGTACCTCCTCTTGAAAGGGATTACGCGTGGTCGGACTGCTGCGTATGTTTTACAGACTATTGGCCGGTGTTGGGTTTTAGGTATACAGATTTGATGCACTGTTTCGAAATACTTTCACTTGCAAAGATAAGGTCAGGGTTGTAGCCTCTTTTCCACCTACCGCTATTAAATGATGGCGGCAGCTTTGGATCGTGGATCAACGACACTCTGCACGCCTCAGCCCATTCCTCAACTCTGGTACCATTATCGTCACCAGTGCGATATCCCCAACTCTCACTATGGCTATTGAAGTCACCTAATATGAATTGGACAGGTTGTGAGTGAAAGTTGATGGGTTTCTGAAATTGGAACACTTCACTGGGGGGCTTGTATACAGAGGTGACAGTGCAGTTACTGAGTTCTGCAGTGATGACCTCGATGTTATTTAGGTGTGTTTTATGTGCAGATCGGATGTTCAGCCCTGGCCTGGCAAATAGTGCACTTCCATACTGGCGGTGTTGTATCTCCGCAATTAGTATCATCCCCTCGATGGTAGGGCGGCAGTTGTCAGGTCCTCTATGGGTTTCTTGCATGCAGAGGATGTCACATTTGTTATTCATGCACATAGTTGAAAGTAAAAATTCTTTCTCAGCTGATATTCCCTCTATATTGACGGATATTATTGTCATACTCGGCCCCAGAGGGGGCATCTCTCTTGATAGCATATGTGGCATAGTTGGCTTTATTGGCATTCTTGATCACCTTTGGTGCGCAGCAATCGGTTTCACGGCTGGTAGGCCGCTACTCACAGGGAAGGCCCGAGCAGTAATTCGGCTGTAAGCTCTGCTCTTCGGGAAGGCTTGCTGCGTCTCCCCCCACGCGGACAATAACTGAGTATAAAAGTGGTTCTTGATTTACGCATGAAATCTCCAACTAATTAAGGTTTTTAGGGAGTCGGTAAACATTTCAGTGTCAAGTGTGCTCACCATGAATTTTACTTAACCACGAGTTGATAGCGACTGCGCGATTCAAAAATATTTGTGACTCGTTCCACGTTCGCACTGTCAGTGAATCTTGCTCGCACTGGCAGCGATCTCGCTCCCAGTGCATCTGCACTGTAGATAACGTGATGTTAACGAAACTAGCAACTCATGGTATGCACACTGTTGCACTGTTTAACAGAAATCCGTTTGCAGCTGATCTGGCGGTTGTCCACTTGAACGATCGCATTGCCTGTTTCTCAATTTGCAGTGTCTAAGACTGACGCAGGGTTACATCTAAGACTAGGTACCACTATATCACTTTGGACCGCCCAGAGTTAGCCGCTAACCAGGAGTTAAGCCGTCAAATTTTATACAAAATATCGCTTAACTCCGGGTTAGTTCGTTAACCCCGGGAGAGTGTAGGTAGGTACTGTATTTTCCGGAAAACCATTCGCAAATATATTTTTCTCAATAGTCAGTTTCCTACAATAAAACGAGAAACAGAATGCGTTACCAAATTATTCGTTTCCCGACGTGGAGCGGCAGAGACGAGCGGTACACACAAATGCCATTAAAATTTCAGGAATACGGGTTCAGAATGCGACAGCAGGACTAAAATATCGTTTCGGCCATATCTCTCGCGGCCTTATTCTGAGCGATCACGTTTTATTGCATTCCTGTTTCTGCACTGTATAGCAAATTAAAATTAGCGATGTGAACTGAAATTTTCTCGCCCATGATACTTAACTGGAAGAGATCCCTTAAAGGGATAAGTTCGCCTTTGTACAAACTTTGTATTTCTTTTTTATCCAGTTTTTGTTTATCTTGCATTTGTACAATAAAGTGTTCTACTACTACTACTACTACTACTTAAGGAGCTGACAACAACTAATTCATGTTTTCATAGCTGTTTTTTAAAGAATAGTACATTTCGATGCTAGTGCGGAAAGTATGTCATGTCATGTCATGAAAAATGACATATCCGCACGTGAATCGAACGACGTTTTTCAATACAGATGCGAAAAAAATTAAAATACATAAGAACGAATTTAAAGTTTTTTTATTATTTCCGTGACACGATTGTAATACAGTTGATATATTAAGAACATCTTCAAAATGTTTATCTTATCTTCTTTACTTTCTCATTTTCAATCTCATAATAATTATTTCTCATAAACAAAACAATAAAACGCATGTGACAAATCGTATCGTCATGTCTTAGAGGCCCTCCAATCATGTTTACCTGATTGAAAAACGCCTCTACTTTGACTGACGTTTCGTAGGCTCTGTTCCGTTTCATACACACAGATTTATAAGAACTGTGTTCAATGTTAATATTTTTAATGAATGATCATTAGTATGATGAAGAAGTAATTATTGAAATATGAAATATCAATATCTTTAATATTATTGCGTTAATAGTAGGTATTTAGTTTTATTACGGCTCGGTAAAGTTAATGAACAATAATACTCTTCGGTAAGCAGTCATGAATTGGAACAACTAAATTTAAAAAGATTGGAAAAGTAAAAAGCACTAGTTCGCAAAAACAAACTTTGCGCACGCAAAACAGCCAAAAAAGGGCACTTTTTGAGCAACTGTATTGAAAAAGCTAATAATTTTAATACTTCTATGACCAGGCCAGCCGGTGATAGTGCGATCTCATTTACTCCGATGCAAAAAGACAGTGTGTGCTGACGCTGACTTGGCCGTTGTCAGCTCCTTCAGAATGACGAAAGATAGGTAAAAACTAGACATTGAGAACTTTTCGCCATTATAAAAGAATCACGTATAGTTGTCTTGTCAAAAGAAACATCATGTCAATTGCAATTTGACGTATGAACTATTTGAAGTATGAAGTCTTTGCGAAAATGTTATGTCGAGACAAAATTATACAATGTAGATTTTTCCTTGAACTTGTGAGCTAGGGGTGGCCTGGGTCCAGCAGTAAACATCTTTTGGCTGATGATAATCATTGGGACGTTTATAATCATCAAGGACCCTAATAAATAGCTAAGGGCCTTATCACACTTGGGCTATTTGAAGGCGATTTCTACATATACAAAACTTGGACGCGACGAACTTGCGACGTGTTCGCTCCATACAAAAGTCGCTCTAATTTCTTAAAACAAAAATGAAGCATTCACTCATGATTATGGGGCGCGGACCGTCCCGAAACATGTCGAGCTATCTTCGACTTTATAGACGTGAGTAACCCGGTCTAAGTATATTAATATGTCTAATACTCACGGGAGTTTTCTATTTAAAAATGAAGCATTTTCCAAAATACTGCCGGCAAGAGGCCTTTTAAGCCTAGAAATTACCTTAAACATGCAACTTGTATTTATTTTATTGCATCTCAATTTACTATTTTTGTTCATTTACATTTTAATTCCCTTTTAACTATCACTAAGTCTATCAAAGGCATTCGTCTAGACTCTAAAGCGACTTTGGTAAATATCTTAGATTAAAAATATATTGGATAGAATTTTTTAAAAGACCGCTGAAGAGTATTTATTTTACTTAATGAAAATTGATGTGGGTAGGTCCCTGACCTTGATGGACTGAATAGCGTATTTAGCCGATAATGGTGATAATGAAGCTTTATTAGATCTTTACTTTAGCGCCCATTTACTTCGGAAGCGGTAATTAAAGGAAGAGGCCGTTATAATGACGAGGGATAAATAGTTATTGGAGTTAATAAGGATTTTGTCGCTTTTACATAACCTAATATAATTTTTATATGAATATTGAATAGTTTCTTGTCACATGTACAAGTTGCGTCTTTTATAGTATCCATTTGCAAAAAGTAAAAGTTTTTTTTTATACCCGCTTTATGCGTTTTACTATGTTATGGGTAGGTAGGTACACAGTACAGTCTATATATATACATCTTTTACTAATATAGTTCTAAAAATCGCTATTGTACAAGATATGACATCGCATTTTAAAGTATAAAATATTACTGGTGGGAGACAAACAACATATAATCCCTGGGTACTGGAGGCTTTAAATTTGAAACATTTCTTTCTCACATATGACATCCATTTAAATTTACTGTACAACGCTTAATGAAGCATAATATACGTGTGTGTATTCGAATGCGACTCGTTTTTTTAATACCACGACGGTGGCAAACAAGCATATGGCCCGCCTGATGGAAAGCAGTCATCGAAGCCTATGGACGCCTGCAACTCCAGGGAGGTCACATATATGCGCGTTGCGTACACTCCTTTCTTGAAGAACCCCATACTGTACATACTGTAATCAATTGAATATTAATATTAATTAATATTCTAATGAGAGCTTTAACATCCACTATTAAAATATGCGCTGAATAAGAACACGCATCGACAGCAATATTCCATTTATCCAACATCGAACATCGGACTGAATTGTCCAAATATAAAATTATAATACAGCGGCATAAGAGCCGTTATATCCACTATACAGCTCTACGCTGAATAAGGACACGTTGACAGCGATAATCCCTTCATCCAACACGCTACCGCTACCGTTAACTGGAACAAAGGACTGAATTGGATCGACATGTCCAAATATAAATTTAATTCTCACTACAGACAAATGTTTCTAAAATTGCAGACAAAACAGAGGCATCAAAAGTTCAAAACCTATTTTAACCTAGTTCTAGAAGACATGTCAACAATTATATAATACTTATACTGAAGATATACAGCTCAGTGCATTGAAATAACGCCCGGTTGATATCCTGGCAAGCTCTTTCCGCTACCTTTTATAAAGTAACGGTAGCTCGGTAGTGAGGTCATTACTCGCCGTGTCCAAGCGTGATCGGAAGTTCTATGTGGTGACCATGAGTTGTACGTGGCCGTATTCGTTAGCGACTGAGGCGTTCGGGGGTTTGTCCGTCTCGCTCCTGCTTCAGTGATAGTAGGAGCGAGACGGACATACTTTCGCGTGCAGCAGTCGCTATCGAATACAGTTGCGTGCAACTCGTGGGAAACATACTAGACACCCCTCACGTCATTTGGACCGGTTTATGATATACGGGGTTTATTGCACCATATTTTCTTTATAGACGGTCAGTTATACTGGGTGATGGATGCAAGGATGTAAGATGGGATACCACATTGGCTCTGTTCGAAATTAAAGTAGAAGTGTAAAAACCGGCCAAGTGCGAGTCGGGCTCGCGCACAAAGGGTTCCGTAGCAGCAAATATAATAAACTTATTATGTCAATTTATACACCTGGTGAATGGAGCCTAAACTTATAAGGTTCAGCCATCGTTTTCAGTGTAAGCACAATAACTTAACCAAAATTACAGTTAAATCAACCTATCTCAAAAACTATAAGAGATACTTTGATCAAACCAAAAATCGTTGAAAGAGTTAATTAGCATGCATCACCTCTATTTTTTTTAGAATTTTATACCCCGTAGTTATAAAAATAGAGGGGGGGGGACATACTTTTTACGACTTTGAGAGCTGATATCTCAAAAACCGTTCACTTTAAGAAAAATGTTTTTTAGAAAACTTTATATCATTTTAAAAGACCTTTCCATTGATACCCCACACGGGTATGTACATCGAAAAAAAAATTTTCATCCCTCAGTTACATGTATGGGGGGCCCCACCCCCAATTCTTTTTTTTACTATTTAGTGTCATAATTTTGTAGCGGTTCATACAACACATATTCCCATCAAATTTCATCACTGTAGTACTTATAGTTTCCGAGTAAATCGGCTGTGACAGACGGACAGACGGACAGACGGACAGACGGACAGACGGACATGACGAAACTATAAGGGTTCCGTTTTTGCCATTTTGGCTACGGAACCCTAAAAAGAGTAAAATATTTAGATCAAAACTATGTAGATATTGATATTTTGGCAAGTGAAACGACGATGCTAGCATCGAAACTGTTTAATGCTAGGTATATTATACAATATTATACCCACTCTCGATATATCGATAGTTTTGAAGAAACATGCATTTTCATTTCTATAACAACTCTCAGCTCAGTTCAAGCTGTCGTAGTCGCTGAAATTCGTAACATTTTTTTTACGGCGAAACTACTACATTTGCCAAAGAATAAAGTACTTTTGCCCCTAAACATTTCCAGCGAATGGCTCAGCCTACGCGAATTTGACTGTTGAAATGTTTAACAAATATGGAAACCAGACAAACTACAAAACTAAAAACTTACTTTTACTAACACACTACACTAACTCCCAAAACAACACGGTTCCAAGGTTCCGCATAAACATTTCCGAGTACACAATCACATCTATCTATCGTTGAGCATCGAGCTATCGTTGTAAATTAGACTTTATTACCATCGAATAAGGACTAAGTAGAATTTAGTTGAATAAGCTGTACAAGTTCGTATTTGCAAAGTGCCTTATATTTAATAACGTTAATGCTACTGTATGTTACATGTTGAAGGACTTTCGTGCTTAAAGTACTGATGTGATCGCTATCAAATACACTTAAGGGTAGGTAACAGATAAGAGTAATTTGAGTATGCTTGGCAATTTTGGCATTAGCCATTAGCCTATTGTATCTTTATAATTAATCTATAGATGACAGAATACTTCGTAGACTGTTAACCAAGGGATTAAAGACACCCATAATTAAATAGTTCTGCACGCCTACCACGAACATCAAAAATTGGCATTGACGAAAAAACCTCTATCACTCCAACTATAACTTTAACGGCCTTGCCTACGAAGCAGGAGGTCCCGGGTTCGAATCCTGGTCAGGGCATTTATTTATGTGTTTATCACGAATATTTCTTCCCGAGTTATGGATGTTTTCTATGTATTTTAAGTATTTATATGTATCTATCTATTATATATATATCGTCGCCTGGTACAATACAAGCCTTATTGAGCTTACCGTGGGACTAGGTCGATTTGTGTAGGATTGTCCCACAATATTTATTTATTTATTTTATTTAATGAGCAGGTGTGACAAAGAGGGAGATACAAATTTTCGATAGTTCAATTTTCGTGGTACTAGGCCTGTTCATCCGAGTTAAACACTCTACATTTCATATCGAATACGAGGAAAGTAAAGAACAGGTGTATTTATGAAATATATCTAAATATAACATTGTAGTAGTCTCGAAGAAACTTTAATTATAATACCTAGAAATAAATATTAGAATGGACATCACGCAATGCATCCATCTAAAGCCGATTTTTAATTGCAATTAGGAAAACTTAAGAAAAAAATGCATTTAGAAAGTAAAACGCTTGAAGGCGGAACGTATAAATTTCAAGAGCTTACGCAAATTTTCAAAAAACTCCAGATATATTTATAGCACCTGTGACAAAATTCTACTTATACCTACACAACATCATAGCGGAAATGCTATAACGTATTTATGACATAGGTTTATGTGTCACTGCGCCGTCAAAACTTTAAAATAATAATTCAAGTGCAGAGACTCCAATTGCATTTTCCTCATTTTATATTCCGACCCGGATAGTCGCAAATAAAACTGCTCCATAATAGCGTTTCGTGAAATGTTTTAAACCTATTGGTTTAAATTAAATCACCAAATGCATTATAGTGGCACGTGCAAAGTAAACACAAGCAGAGCTTACGTACGACCGAAGTGCCTACCGCGAACCACGAACGAAGTGTTGCCTCCCTGTCGCACTTATGTACGAAATCGCAAGTGCGACAGAGAGGTTAAAAGAGGTTAGTGGTTCGAGGCAGACCCTCAGGCCATGAAACTACAGTAGCGCAACAAAGTGCACTTAAGATGGTATTGGACGATTCGGACCTTTAAACCAGGCGTGTAAAGTTGGAATTCAAATGAGCTAGAAAATTAAATCTTGCTCAAATTAAAGCAAGTTTGCGTTTTGAGTCTAAAATAGCTTACTATTTGGTTCGATGCTGTTTTGTTTTTTAATCAAGGCGCATAAGTTGGGAGACTTGGGAGCGCAGAACCACCAGATGCGTCAGCAAACCAAAGATGTTTCGAGTATTTCATGAGTTAAATTAAAGCAAATTCATTTAATTCATTTAGGTACAATACGGTTGCTCAAAAAGTGCCTTTATTAAGTAGTGCTTATTACTGTTCCAATTTTTTTTTTAATTTAGCTTTGTTCCAATTAATAACTGCTTACCGAAGAGTATTGTTAGTTAACTTTACCGAGACGTAATAAATCTAATCACAATATTTACTCAAAAATATGTCTAAGGAGAGGTGTTTTTATCAGGTAAGCATGTTCGAAGGCACTATTAGACATTACGATACGGGTTCTCACATGCGATTATTATTTTGTTTATTAGAAATAATAATTACGAGTATAAGAAAGTACCTATAAGAAGATAACATAAACAAGATGTTCTTAATCATCATCATCATTATCATCATTTCAGCCGAAAGACGTCCACTGCTGGACATAGGCCTCCCCCAAAGATTTCCACAATGACCGGTTCTGCGCCACCCGCATCCAGCAGACTCCTGCGATCCTGCGGATGTTCTTAATAGTTCAGCTGTATTACAATAGTGTTACGGAAACAGTAAAAAATACATATTCGCAATACAGATGCAAAAAATTTTAAATACATAAGAACGAATTTGAAAGTTTTTATTTTTATTTTCGCACTAGTACGATAATTAGAACTATATGTCCCTATGTCAAACATTCAAAGGGCCATATTAGGTACCGTAAAACGTCGTACATACACGTGCAAATAGGTAATTCGCAACTCGTGTCGATTTAAAACACTCCCTATGGTCGTATTTTATCACATCACCACGCATTGCGAATTTCCTCCTTTTTGCACTTGTATAGTTATGTACTATTTTTATTAACGTCGAGCCCCGTTGAAGTTTCCGCCTTTTTTTAAGGGCAGAGAGCAAAGACAACTAGCTACTAAATGGCAAGTATGAAAACCATGTGCTCTGCTACGCTACAGTATGGGACTGGAACGAGAAATTCATCTTTTTACGCTAGGCAAAGATAGGTAATAGGGACTCATGCAGAAGTCATGTGATACATTGGTAATGGGGTGGGGACTGGGGTATACATCACGAACGATTACAATCAGGCAAAACTGATGTTTTGCCTGATTGTAATCGTTCGTGATGTCAACCCCTAGTGTTGATACACTAGGGGTTATAAGTAGCCGAAAGAACCTCGCGTGATTTATGCATGAGCAACTCAAGAATATAAAGGCACATAAGACGTTGATGTCGCTATTCTCACGTTTTTTCCAGCCATGAACTCGTAAGGTATCAAAAATATTTTGAACGCTGTCAGCCGAAGTATTCTTGTCCAACTTACTATATTCGTATTAGACGTTCCTATGTTATACGCGAATCAGATATAGCTAAGCCGCAGACGGACGGACGGACATACAGACATGACGAAACTATAAGGGTTCTAAGTTGACTACGAAACGCTAAAAAACGAGCAAGCGTCAGTCCTCACTGAGAAAGGAAATTTAAAACCATTCAGTAAATAAATATCAGGTTCCTTGCAACTCTCGGGGGCGCAAATCCAACTTGCACTTAGCCAATTTATGTGATACACATGCATACCATGCATGTATGTGGTATGTATGTATGTATGTATTTATGTATCTATATATGTATACCTAAATGTATTTATGTTTATATAATGTAATTACTGTATATGTAATTAATATTTATAGATTGACTTGTTCTTACTATTTCGGTTTTGACTATTACTAGCACCGCCCACAAATTTTCTGTTTTGCCTTAAGGTTGACTGGTAGAGAATGCCTTCTGGCATTAAGTCCGCCTTTTGTACGTTAAGGTTTCTTTTGTGCAATAAAGGTTAAATAAATAAATACCAGCAGTGGTCATAGTTGTGTGATAATCAACCTAATTACCGGAATATCCCGCGGCTCTCTGGTGTTGATAGGGTAGCACGTCGCAACGCCCCTAGGGCCCTGAAGCCGTAGGCGGTGTGACGTCAACACTGCCCACATATAATGTCGTATGTGATTATCGGGAATCGGGACCAATTATTTATTGAATTGAACATTATGTAGATACACCCTCTTACGAGGGCTCATAGTCATACCGTTACCGAGTATCTTTTGAACGCCCCTCGTATACGGTGGGGTAATCTGGTCAATATCGCGGAGATCCGACGCACGCGGGGGAATATCTTTGGGAAAGGCCAAGCCCTGCGGTGGAAGTCTTACAACTAAAATGATCATGATGGTGACCCTCTTATTATATAAAAAAAAATACCAAAGCTCTGTTAAATGACGTCAATAACAAACTACTACTAATATGAAATAAGGGAAAATATATGATTACTAACGGCATTTTAGATTTGTCAGACGTTTATAAATAACGCCAAAATAGTTCCGCATCACCTGTTTACATACTGAATAAGCTTAGGTTAATCTTAATTTTACGAATTTCGTAAAAACCACTAGAATATCATACAAGCTACACCACATGAAAAAAGTAAGACTGTATCAACAGTACGCCATACAAAATGCAGCCAGTATTTTTAGATAGACCCATTTGGCTACTTGATACCGGTAGTAAACTAGTATTGCATTATTGACGGCGCAAGTTTATACTCGCAACGTCACTGCTCCACATCATTATTAAATATACTCGGAAACTACTCGTATTTGGTTTGTGTTGAAAATGTTGAAATAGTAGCGTATGTAGTTCCAGAGAGTTTTGCTGCAATTTCGGACTCTCATACCAGATGTTCAACCCTTTAGTTAGAAATGTATTTCTTCGGGCCGAAAAATAGTAGAATATGCAACAGTGATATAATAAAGGTTCTTAAAAGTTGAGGGTATCCGTTACAAAACGAGCATCAAAGCATCACTTTATGCTGGTTTTATGGAATACCACAGACAAAATGTTATTTATGTAGGTATACTTTTTTAATATCGCTGTCAGTCATTTAATTAACAGATAGTGTCAGATAGACGTGCTGGAGTAGTAAAAAAATACTAGGGTAACTAGCGCCAACCAGGGTTAGCTAACTAACCCGGAGTTATCTGCCAGTTTCCAAATTAAAATACTCTAAGGTAACTCCAGGTTAGCTGGCTAACCCCAGATGGTGCAAGCGGACTGAGATATGTATGAGTGAATCCAGGTGCATTCCACGAAATGATTTTGGTTTGTGTGGCAGCTACTAAATAGTAGGTACGAATTTTTGAGCCAAATCTTGAAATACCTTTAATCAGGCACAGAATCGGTCTCTTAGCGTTTTCAGAAGTATTAGAAGAGTAGCATTTCGTATGGGACAGTCTTGTGGAGTGTCTGTTCTCCGGAGTGTGTTGGGTTCGATTTCAGGTTAAAAACTATTTGCGTGCCAAATTTAATTAGAGTCTGAGTGTACAATGACAAACATCCAAGCTTGAAAATATGGATCAACTGCACTGTTGGTTGCACCTTGACATTTTCAAACGAGAACCTCTCATCAGTTAATGCCATTAGGTTTGCTATTACAGAGTGAGAAAGCACTCAACATTTCCGTTCTCTGACCGCACAGTGGAATGTTAATCTTTATTACCTGAAAGAACAATCCCAGAGTTACTTTTAGGACCGACGACGAGCGAAGCGACAAAGAATGTGTTCGTATATTCTGCGTGCTTTAGAGTAGTGTATATTTTTGTCCGACAAAGGGTGACCGACGACCAGCAAACCGAAGAAGTATTAGGTACCAATTAATAATGAAATATCACTAAAATAAAAACTTAACCAAATCATAGGTTTGGTCAAATCTAAAATAGGGTAACATCATTACAGTATAATGGCAGATAAGTTTATATGCAACATCAACCCATCATAATCGAATACTCGTAAAAGACGATCCACAGTATTCACCGTATATCAGGTCAAACGCGTCGATCACACGGCATTAAGCATGATATTTTAACGGCCGCTGCAGTTCAACTAGGTCACCTGGTTTCTGAACTAGAATGCTATTTAAGTGTTAAATGAAATGGAGCTCAATGAAAGCACTAAATTATTCACCCGTAAGTAATAATAATAAATATAATAATAATTTAAAAATATAATTAATAATAATAAATTATAATTAAAATATAATTATTAAGTATAATTTTAAATGTTATGAAAACAAAAATAATGCACGTACGCTCACCGTACATGCCAAGAGTAGATGCAAAAATATCAATAATTGGTCATACCTACAACTGTCTTCACAGTGGAAAAAATAACTGTAATTGTGTAGATCTGGAATCCGTAAACGAGTATAAATATCTCGGGCTAACGGTTGACATAAACTTTAGCTGGAAAAATCATATAAACAGCTTATGTAATAAACTTAGAATACTATTGGGGAAGTTTTACCACCTTCAAAATGTAGTTAGTAAAAAAACGCTGTTTGTTGTTTACCATGCACTGGTGGAATCGTTAATTAGCTATGGGCTGAGTGTTTACGGACGGACATTTCCTTCATATATAAATAGGATTAAGTCGCTACAGATACGATTTTTAAAAATGTTAGTTAGTAAAAGAGAAAAATATAAGTGTAAAGACGATTATGATCAGCTGTATAGGGTGTGCGCGATACTCCCTGTTCAAGAAAAATTTAGGTATCTTGTAGCCGTGGATCAATTTGAGTGCAACGACTACAAGATGCCTAGACGTCCGAACAATAGATCATTAAGAGCTGATAGACGTCCACAGTATGTTGAACCGCAAAGTTGTAATTACTATGGTGAAAGAACATTGCATTATATAACGCCTCGAATTTTTAATAATATACAATACCCTAGTGAAAAACAAAATATGAAAATAGCTTCCTTTAAAAAAATTTTAAAAATTCAACTATTGGAAATGTGCACGAGAAAAGAAACAAACATGTAAAATTTATAATTAGTAGTCCTCAACATCTAATAAAAATGCATGCTAGTTTAAGTACCTAACAATAGAGTATAAAGTCACATGTAAACAATGAGTTAATTGTAACTGAGTGCGAAGCGCCAACAAACCGGTTTCTCCAGTTTGGCGCATTTATTGAAATGGCAATGTAATTGTTTTGTGTGAATAAATGATTTTAATAATAAAAAAAGTACACACGCGTTCAAAAGTGCATGGTTAATTTATTATTGAATTCATTCATAAACTGGTCATGCAATCTTGAACGCGTGTGTAGTTACCTACATATTGAAGAGGGCAATAATAATTCGCTTAAGCTAAGTCAATACCTACTTAGCCTATAACGCTCGCGGTTCGGGGTTCGAATCCTATTAAGGAATGTTTAGTCCTGAGAATTGGCTGTGACAAGTGTGCTTTCGGTCGTTTACTACTGCACGATGACACGAGGTGATTCACATAATATTATCTCCAATCGGAGTTTTTACTGATTTTGATAAACAATTCCACCACACACGCGTAAACTTCGTTGTCGCCCTCAGGGTTAAAAATCAGGCACAAAGTATAACAAAGATTGTATTCCCCAGCGACTGGCCAGAAACAATCTCGGGTCACTCGTATTTGTTAGACACTCGGCCGTATATTTTCGATTGGCTAAGCGAGTCGATTTCTCGGGCTCCATTCCATCGTAACCAGATCTAGGAAGCTTTACTCCAGTCGGCTGCACAGGTAAAAAATACCTGCATAGGACTTCCATTACACAATCCGGTCGAAATGCGCAGGTGTACACACGTGTTCACAATTGCATGGGCAGTTTAAGAATGAATTTATTCATAAATTGCCCATGCAATTTTGAACGCTATAGTACCTGCACATGTAGACCACTCGGGTAGACCGTAGCGTGAGTGGTCTACTTAACATTTCCTTCCCTCCCATATCGGTTCAAAGCCCGTCCCAAGGTTGAAGATCGCCCTATTTTATATAGTTGCAATGCTGCAGTGGGAACTTATATGTACTCGTAGAACTGCCGTTCACAAAGCCAGAACTTTTCCGCTAACTAGTGGTATCTAACTCCGAACTACTGAAACGGAATCCACGGAACCTCGCCTGACTGACTTTCACCGCGATTTCCCCGAACGCTTAACGAGGAGCGCTCTAAGCTTCAAAAATTCGAAGAAACAGATGGATGGCAACCAGCAGCCATAATCTAAAGGCCAATCCAGGCGATCGTAAATCTTTCTGTTGTGAGCGGCAGAATTTCGGTAGCGTAATTTCTGCTGCATTCGGTTCTATACAAAATATCATGTCTTCAGACAACTCATTTTGCGTCCGTTTGAACCAAACAGGCGTTTTGTATAAAACCGGTAGCAGAAATTACTACTACCCACACTAGTAACAAGCTAACTGTTAAAATAACAAAATTACAGGCGATGAAACCAAACTTGCCACAATCGTACCCAGTCTTACCTACCTACTGGTGACTGGTGCGACTCGCTTCGTACGGGGCGGTTAGAATGACAGCCCAGTCCAATTTTCCAAGAGCAAAGGCGAAACTACAGCGTAATGACGAAACAACTGCCACCTCTCGAGCTGGTTCAATTTTGTGACAGTTTTCCTTTGTAGGAAAGACTTGTTATAAAGGTTTAGCTTTGTAAAGGATTTAATCGACCTTCCAGTGACTTCGCCAATAAAGGTCAAGGTCACAAATATTTGGACCTGAGTTAAGTTCGTATCCATTTTGAGTATATATATAAATTACAATAAAAAAATATGCCATATCGGTGGCAAACACGCATACGGCCTTATGGGAAGCGGTCACCGTAGCCCATGTACGCCTGCAACTCTAGGGGTGTCATATAGCGTTGCCGACCCATTAAAACTTGTACAATAAATAGTAGTAAAGGGTGACAATGAAATTGTCGCCGTTCTAAATAACTTAAAAAATATATATAATTTTTAATTTAACTCACCAAAAATACTTTATGAATGAAAACTTTTCTGAAGTTCAATTTATATTTTTTTTAAATTCAGTGACCAACTAGAGTTGAAAGAGGTCAAAATCAAATTTCCTTGCTTTTCAGAGACGTCCGAAACATGAATGTAATATTATCGAAGTCGATGCTATTACATAATAGCAGTTTATGCAACAGTGATATAATAAGGGTTCTTAAAACATGAGGGTCGCCATTACAAAACTCGACTTCGTCTCGTTTTGTACTGGGCACGACATCTTCCACATTCTGCTATCTTTCTAGATTTTACTTTTTACGCTATTTTAGCTGTCGTAAAAATACTAGCGTATGCTCATAATTGGTTCTTAAAACTTTCGGGTCTCGACTCGACTTTGTCTCGTTTTTTAACGGGTCGCCGTTAAGTTTTAGGAATCCTTATTATATTACTGTGCATAAACTACTATAAAACGCATCGAAAACGCCGTGGCATGTTAATAATAATAAGCGCCACGGGACGCTTTCTTTCCTCCTTATTATACCTAAAAAATATTGGAAGGAATCGGTCTTTAACATAACGTTACTGGTACGCAATAGCCTATTCTATATACGAATTCATGTGCTGTTTATTACTCGAACACATGGCACATTCTAACAATTAAAACGGCACTAAAGGCCTGACGAACATGGTATATCTGCATCTCTTTCGTACGAAGCAAGTGCGATAGAGAGGGATTCAAATTCACGGTACTGGGCCAGATCCCGAACAGACGCGGAATATAGGCCAAGCTATAAAATGGTTTAACGCCCATCGATTGTGGGGTATTAACTATTTATTGTGGCTTACATTGCACAGTTGGGTCAATAGCCGACTGATGAAGAAGTCATTTGTTTTTAGAGTACTCGTACGTTTCCACATGCGTTTGTGTGTTTATAAGTCCATTTGGCACGCCTTATTAAACCAAGCGTTTAGATTTTTTTTATACATATATAGGTACAAAGTGATCCGAGAGTATCGTGGTCTGATTAGCATAATAAACCGGCCAAGTGAGAGGCGCACGAGGTGTTTCATACGATTATTTATAAAAAACGGCAAAACACGTTTGTTGTATGGGACCTTTAAATATTATTTTTTTCTTGTTTTATTTTAATTTAATTATTTATTTTTGAAGTGAATCTTATTACTAAATATTCTGGGAATATTTCACGCACTGTGAATATTGCACCGGCGAATATTGTATCGGAGCGACCAAGGTGCTCACAAACATCTGAACACCTCTGTATTGTGAAGGCGTCAGCGCTTGTTCAGTTATTATTGAACACAATGGCCGCTCCGATATCTGATGGCGACTGTACGAGATCTATGTTCTTCACACTTAAAAAAATTAAAAAAGACAAGATCGCGATTAACGATAAATCGGGAGTAGGTATTAGAACTACCTATTTGTAGTTTATATTTATTATATTTAGTTTATTTTTACTATCTTTGGTAGTCTGCACATCTAACGAAATTCTGCATGAAGAACAGCTATTCGTCAGAACGCTTTTTTTGTATGAAAGTATTAAAGCCAGCTTTACAAAGATTTTTACTATAGTTCTAGTGAAATGTTACAAAGTAAGAATGATTGCGTCTAGAAAATGTGTCACAATGAAATTCATGAAAATGTTTCAGCTGAAGAGAATACTTGACATTATTTCATAAGTTAATCTTAAAAGGGCTACTTGCATCCCCCGGGGTTAGCTTCAAAACCCGGAGTTAAGCGTTTTGTCGTATGCGATTTGACAGCTTAACTCCGGGTTAGCGGCTAACCCTGGGTGGTGCAAGTGTTTATTTTAAGGGGTAAAATAGGTATTATGAATGGTTACTTTAACTCAATAATGTATTTAGAAACGTTCAATTCGGATAATGTTCAAATCATTAAGATTTGCGTGATGTTTCACGATCCGTCATAAACTCATCACATACTCGTAAATATTACCCTTGTCTACTTTGATGGTGTTTACCCAGCGCTTTCATATACCGGAATTTGAATTTGGAACACTCTTCCTTTTTACAGCAGTTGAAAATTCGGTTTTAATTTGTACGCGAGGGTACTAATAATTGTCCACTGATCCTGTCGCAATACCAGGCACGTCAAATCACTAACATGTGAATGCCAATACACGACAATGGCCCTTAAAGGTCGTGAATGACGCGGACGAGGGGTTATTGTCTATTTTTGAAACATTTTCTGTTCGCGTAATATTGTATCATATCATATCATTTATTCCTTGCATTGTGTGTTTACAAAAGGCCTAATTAATTAAATTGTAATTGGCTAGAACGTTCGTATAACTCAAAATAGTAAAACAATATTGTAGTACTAAGTATCTAAGTATATATACAAAACATAATTTAGATACTAATCTAAAGTGTTAATGAATATTAGCGTCACTTAACACTACAATAAAAAAGAAACTGTTAATGGCCACTATAATGTTGAGCCAATTTAGACCAAAAACCGCAAGATCAGCAGTCAAAAGACGATAATAATCATCGTGTGTATAATAATAGAAGTTTTAATGACAAGGTTAATGCGTTAACAATATGTTTTCTAGAAATAGACACAATAAGTTATGTTTATGCAAACGTCTTGAAATTTTAATGCAAATGTCAGAAAAATTATCGTGTTTTCGGTTCTTTCACTATGACTGGCAGATAATATTCAATTTATAATGTAGTCAAACGTTTTGTGTATTTGCCAATGTTATTCTTCAACAACGTGCATTATCATATTGAAACTTCATTTATTATTAAATGTTCGTTTGTCTTACGCAAAGAATTAGTTAGATCCAAATATTACATAAAACGCGCCTCACATTATTGCCTGGGGACGAAAAGAGAAGCTTTGCCTGACGAGACAATTCTTCTTCTAAACGTTAACATATTAATATTATGATAATCCTATGATTCCATTATCGAGCGCCGAAAACCGTGCACGACCACGCAAGCGGGGGGCGTTCTAAAGCATTTCGCCTCGCCGCCCGAAGCGCTCTCGAAGACAAAACCGGTTCAGGGTGATCCCGATGATTTGGAGTCCCAGGATTGTTTGACTGCACATCATAGGATATCCGAAACATATCGCGCATAGTAACTAAACATATTTGAGTGTTATCCGTAATTTTATTAAGTACTTATAATATTTTCTTTTGCCTTTAGATTTTGTATGTACAAATTGCAAATTTAAGATTCTAAGATGATCAATGAAGTGGAGCTAACTCGCGTTAACATGGCGCATGGCATATGTCTAGCGGACAGTAAATGGATACTGAATGGGTATTAATATAATTATTAAACGCCTAAAACTAATATAGTCCATATCTTTGAGCAACACATTCAACACGTTGGAAGGGAGACGGCAAAGTGAAATCATCCCGTACAAATGCACACAGGCGCACTTCTCACACATTACATACTCGTACAAAACAATCGGTAATGACGACACTAACATATAGAGAATGATAAAACTAGACTAATAAATCTTGCATACTTCTATTTTTGTGTACGAACTAGTCACACATAGATCCGCGTATGCCCATTTGGGCTGGTACTTCCGCAGGGGGGAAACAGTACGTAGCCGGCTCCCCCTCCTTGTGTTGCTTGAAAGTCCATACATATTCCTTCCATCGCACCGCTCGCCATCGACAGGGCGCTCATCCACACACCTTGCAACCAAAATGGTCGCGCATTGTGCGGTTTCAGAATTTCCTCCCGCGGACGCTACGGCTGTGGAGTGAGCTCCCTGCCGAGGTTTTCCCGAAAGATTACAGTATGGGGTTCTTCAAAAAAGGAGTGTACAAGATTTTAATGGGTCGCAACGCGCATGTGATTCCCTCTGGAGTTACAGGCCATAGGCTACGGTGACAGCTTTCTTACTACGCTTTCTACGGTGGTCTGTATGCTTGTTTGCCACAGCCATGGTATTAAAAAAATCCATTTAGTATCCGCTACATCCGTGACAGAGGGCGAAGATCGGTAAGAATTAGGTACCAGATTACGTTTGAAATACAATATGTGGTAATTCCCTAGCATATTTGAGAAAATAATTAACAGTTTAAATTATCACAAATGGGTCGGTCACAGAATGATTAGTCACAAAAACAATGGGCGCGCGGCGATAACAGTGCTGTCCAGCTGTCAGTGTCAGCAGCATGCTCCCAGCTCAATACAATCGCAAGCTTTTGTTACCCAATGAACACTATTATTATAAAATGAAAATGAATTAGCAAATGCATGATATTGATTTAAAACCCATTTAACAAAAATAAAGTAAAAGACAAAATTCCGGCTTCAATGGAAAATTGGCGATTTCCGTGCAAGTGTCATTAAACAGTGGGTTCCCAGTTTTCCTCGTGGGTCCAATTATCAGTTTATAAAAAGATCCAATGACCTGCCTTAGAGATACCTTTTTTGGAATCAAGAAATAATCATCAAAATCAATTGATCAGGCAGGACTCGCACAAAACCACAAAAAAATGCAAATACCATTCCCAATACCATTTTCTCTTATTCTCTTTAAATACGTGTAGGTTCTAGTTGAATACTGGTACAACGTAACCTTGAAAAGGAGCCATTGTTATTAAAAACGAAAAATTAAATTTTCACTATAAAATATGATAATACTCCCGAGAGACTGGGATCTATTAAAATATGTACGTATCATATAATTTATACGAAAAACCATATTCGCCTGCAAATGTTTTACGCGAATGTTCGGTAAGTTTTCCCGAACGAACGTGAAATAGTACCTACATTAATATCGAGGCATGGAAAAGGCGATTTGCAGGCTGAATATTATGATTAAACGGACGACTTTAGGAGTGTATTAGAGATATTAAATATGATTTATTTATCAAAATATCTAGCAAATATTTGCTAAGCTTTAATAACTTTTGTATTAATATTGTCTTCTGTTTCCGAGATTGTTGATCATTGAAACGTAGGATCATGGTGTTAATAAACGCGCTTAATCCGGTTTAAAGTGTTTGTGACTGTTTTGCAACACCTACTGACGAATGTTATCTTCTTTTGTTGTCTGGAAGAGACCGCTTTTTAGCAATAAGACCACCTGTTGTTTACTTCTATTGTTTAGTGTTTTCTCTGTAGGTATTGAGTTCATAGTAGGTTTATTTCATATAAGTCAAAACCGCGTCGTGGGAAGCCATTACTGTCAAGCTGGGCTAAATTGGCGGACAATTAGATGTACTCTTTGAGTTTAAACAAAACTCACACATACTTAGCAAATGCATAGTTCTATTAAAAAAAAAAAAAAAAAAAAATTAAAATTATTTATTTCTTTGTAAATATAGAGGTGTTTACAAGTTAGGGGATAGTGCTACCCGGTAAGCAAAAATGCCTGTGTTGGGCAACACCGCTCTTCCTTAAATAACAGATTGTTTCACGTAACTACTACTACTCTATTAGCTACTTGGAAATATTAAATCGCGAATTTCGCGATCAACGCCATTTTATTCCTTTGAACATAAACATTAATACAGGATGACACCTACTCGTTTTCTGGAGGTAATAGTTTCTGCATAGCTAAACGTTATAAGTAATCGACTAATATAGTTATACGAGTACATAGTTATTATTGGAATAGTGTGTTTAGTGACTATTTAGTCTAATTCTGATGTTTATTACAGCAAAAGATCCGAGAATTTGTGTGACCAAAATGATAATCTCTTTAAATATGAGTAGCAATTGTAGCATATAAATATGACTGTTTTTAGTAAAAGGTACCCCTTTTGGTTGCCGATAAAACGCAAATGCCATAAAGCATCTTATTAAGCAACAAAGTAGTGCCTTTCATAAAAAACGAGGACAAATATAGACACCACTAAATTGGAGCTTAATACGATATATACCAAGAAACCTTAATAAGTAGTAAATTTGAAATAAATTGGGTGTAATTTGATTGATGATAATGTTGATTGTTAATTAAGGTTTGATATTTATAAGCAGTATGCTTGTTTTGAATAAAATAAAATATGAAAGGAAAAGTAGAATAGAATAGAATAGAATACTCTTTATTGCACACCTCGGTACATGAGAAAGAACAAAACATTTACAAAGTATTTCTTGTTGTTACTTGGATTTGTTTATTTTCTAAAATTGTTTATTTGTTGAGCTAGTATAATTATCTAGACCCATTTAAATTAGGGTTGAAAATGTAAGTCAGTCCAAGGTTTTATGACGATATTTAACTTACCATATGTCGTCGCGCCAATCTGATAATAACACCTAAATATAAGCCACAAAAACACGATCCACGAGATCACTATAGGACCATCTTGCACCATCAATTCCATCACACCAATTTAACTTTAAACCTTGAAACACAACGTAAATATAACCAAATAAACTTTCTTTGTTTTTCGCAGTAGCACACCGGACGCGCGAATTTACACTGAATGTATACAAAAGCGCATGTGGGTAGGCATTAAAGCCGGGTCGATGTCATTAGTTGACTTTAGAGACACGCGCGTTTGGCACATGCGCGCGCGGCGCGATCCAAGTGACGATTTATAAAAACTCGTTACGCGAAATACCCAAAAAATTACAGCTTTCGTTTTTAAACGCACATTTACTGACACCGCTTACACTTTTCAATCAATACCGCAAGAGAAAATCCAATTTATCTACAAATGACGTCAATGATTATTACTTCCATTTATTTTGTAAACTACCGAAATATTTTGCTGGAAACGATCGATATATTATAGATCATTGATCTGCCCGCGCCGAACTCATCGCCCCGACTGACATGCGCCCGCGCAGTGTAACGCACGTGTGAATGTACAATCGTTAATGATAATCTAAAATAAAACTCACCTCCCATGAAGATAAAAAAAATCACTTTCTTTTTCTAATTTTAATTGCTCAAGTTCAAACAATAGCTATTTATAGAAATAGGTACTTAATATGCGGAAAGTACGCCTTATAAGTAGGGACATACTTAGACACTATTTCTTTTCATAACTTATGAGGTTGTAAGTGTTGTAAGCATGGTTTTCGGCCAATGAAGTGCAATGATTTTATAGGCCTAACTTAAGAGATATACTGATAAGTGATAATAGCAATTTATAATCAGCACAATAAACAATGCAGAGCTTAATCGCGTATAAATAATGTAAATATTCACCGCCATCGTGCATCGTTTCGAAGGCGACATTGCCCCGCGATTTATAAAAAACATATTGAATTACTAACACAAAACATGCTGCATTACAAAATAAAAAATAAGGTTGAGTGAGAACTAGGCATTCGTTTAGTAAAATGGATGAGGATGAGACTCAGCGAGACCGCTGGATTTCAGTCCCTAACCAGAACTACGCGATTAAACCCTGTGTGTTTATCATGAGTTGTGTGCGTACCATGAGTTGTTTTCGATTGCGACTGTGGCATTCGAAAGTAAGTCCGTCTCGCTCCTACCACTACTCTGCAGCTCTGGCAGGAGCGAGACGGGCATACTGCATGGCAAGCACATTGTACGTAACCGTATTCGAATGCCGCAGTCGCTATCGAATATGGTTACGTGCAGCTCATGGTAAGCACACTGTTTTGTTTACTTATTATTTGTGAAAATCTTGAAAGTCTAAGTCAGTAATATTCAGTGCAGGATTTGGATATTTTAGATTTATGTTATAAAATACACGTGCCTATATTGAAACCTACACATCTAAATCAGTAATTTAATTTTATGAGATACAAACATAAGTAAAGTAGGTAAATTAAATGAAAATGTATACGTTACATTATGGTTATAACGTGGGGATCTAATGTACTGTATCTATAATTAATTCTAAGATCATTTTGTAAACTGACACTATTGACGAGTAAATATTCATTTATTCAGACTATTGAATTTAAAATGAGTCGTAATCCCTCCCTTTGATGCGTCTTTTCAAATATGAATCCTACTTAAATTTAATAGGAATACATTTTAGATTCTAAAATAATATGTAAATTTTAAAGCATGAATTAAATCATTTATTATTTATAATAAATGTTTTGATTCATGTTTTTAAGTAGGCACACTACTAATTATTATATATAACTTAAAAATTGAAAGAGATATCATAAACTAACTACAGGAAAAGTCTGCCGCGAAAGCAGGAGGTCGTTGGTTCGATCCCAGCCTCTCTTTCAATTTATAATATGTATAAATTTTCATTTTAATGATTAACACTTAAACCTACATAGTATGTATAATTTATAGAGTAATACAGCCTGCAACAGAGGGCCTACCACGAACCACTTCGTTTGTTCTTTCGTCTATTTTTATCTCTCTCTATTGCTCTCGCATATTCGAGCGATAAAGAGGCAAATAGACGAACGACCGTACGACGTAATACGCCATCTGAACGATAAACTTTTACGAAAACTGTGAACCCCAAGAGCTTTATATTTACCCAATAAACCATGTCAATATTATGTACCGTTTTCTAGACAGAGCTTGTTAAACTTTAGTGAAACAATCCACCTGTTTCAAGTTTCAACCCTAGCAAGTTAATCGGGTAATGACGTCATCAAGATAAGGTTAATGACTTATAAGTTAATGGTACTTCCCGAACATCGAATGTAGATTGTGATGTAATAATTTGAATGTAAAATTGTAAATATTATGTACTGTAAATATTTTTCTTAAGTGAAGTATTAACATATATTATTTAAAAATATAAATAAAGCAGCAGGGTTGTCACCGATAAATTTTTAACTTCTTTTTTTTGTTTTATGTAACCTTGATTATTATCTTAATAATTTGATTGAAGATTAAGTAAATAACACTACCCTTTTAGGAAAAATCACAGAAAAGTTCCAACTTGTATACTAACCCCTAATATTAAATCAAAATGTCTAGCAAATATTTGCGAAGCTTTAATAACTATTGTATGGTTTCATTTAATGAAATTCATTATGATGTAAGATTTAATTCCGTTTATTAAACGAGTGTGAACAACCACCCTTCAAACAACTTTGTTTGGGAACGGAGGTTTAATTATTAATTCAACGTCATTGAAATACATACATACATACTTAGATAGTTTTTGTTTTTAATTACTGTAAATATGTAGTTGTAGCTACATCTTTCTTTTACTTTTAAGTAGCTTAAGTTAAAACATTAAATAAGCGCAAAATAAGCGTGGACGGGGCGCAGGCTCAGGCGGATATAGCGGGACGAAATAAACACCTTTTGTAAGAACTGGCCAGCGGAAGCACAAAATCAACAAAATAAGAAATCTATCTCGAGTTGACAGCGTACAGTCAACCAATTGGAATCCTAGGCCACTCTAGAACCATGTCAAAATGACAAGCAGTAAGAGATTTCTTACAATCTGATTTATAGCGTCACTATGACATAGTCCTACAGTGGCCTAGGGTTCCAATTGGTTGACTATACCTATACTAAATATACATCGGTCACTTTTTTCCCATCTATAATATCAAGTATAATAGATAATGTAGATAATAGGTGTGATGTTCTCAGCGTACGGGGTTTACGCTTGCCTCGAGTTGCGTGAGCAGCGTAAACTCTGTGTCAATTTCGATGATCCTGATATCATTGTGCAAGTGAGATCCACTGACAGTTTATAGAATATTAAAAGGGTTCAGAGTTCCATTCGAAGTTTGATGAACATGAAACCATATTTTCCATACTTTAGGCCCGGGGTCCTTGTTATAGAAAACTACTATCTATACTCGCTAGAATCTACGTCAACTCTCTGTCAGTGCATCTTGCTCGCACTTATTGCGAGATGCAACTATAGATAACGAAACGTAAACAAAACATTGTTCACTACAGCAACTCGTGGTAAGTACACTAATGCAGTCGTCGAATCAACAACCAGACCGACCTTGTTTTCATGCGGCAATAATGTATCTCGTGAAAAAGTAATGTTTTTCGCTGACGTGTTGAAATTATGGTTTGAAACATTAGAAATACATCTGCTGTTTAGACTGTAACAGCAAACAGAAGCTAAAACTAAATAGTTACAAGGAAAATTGTCTGTTGTTATTACAACTTACTAAAACTGTTGAGTAAAGCATGAAAGGTCCAAAACACTGTACGTGTAATGTCTTACAGCTCAGGCTTTCTTTCGATGTGACCAGTGACCTTACCATGAGATCTTAACAAGATTCAATTAACGAGACGGGGTTAGCCAACTGACTCGGAGTTAAGCGTTTATTTCATATGAAATTTGACAGGTAACGCCGGATTCGCGCCTTACCCTGGTTTTTGCAAGTGGTGCTAATTCGATTTAATTTAAGTATCACTGAACCTCTACTGATGTCTCTGACCTGCCGCCTGTTTCATAGAAATTAAAAAAGTTCGTAGAAACGTTGTTAGTGTTGTGACGATGAAGATTCAACCGTCAGTCGATTTTCCGCTAGAAGCGCTAGTGGAAAGTGGGTCCTGCGTCCTGCGGGAACATTTCAAACGTCACTTTGACAATTCTCTCATATTGACACAGGCCCACGCATGAGTGGCGCCGCCTGGTGAACGACAATACGGTAGCTCCCATTGTCGCAATGTCCGCGTGGTGAAACAGGCTGCTGGTTGTAGGATATATCTATCTGCTGGAAATTAAAGGGTAGATTTCTAAGTTTTCTAACCCAAAGTAGTTTATAAATTGATGTAGTAACGTCGATCCGATAAGTATAAAACCTTGAAGTCAAAGCTATCCTGCTAGCCACAGTATGTAATAAGTGCATAGTACCTACCTATATTACCTCATTTTACCTAGACTACCTAGTCCACGGTTATTTCCAGGTCACAAAACTTGGCAACAATAAAGGTATCTTTTTTATATACCGGAACGTTAAGGAAAGTTCTAGGAAGTGGCTGGAAGTTTCTCAAAAGTGTTCAGAACTATCAAGGAGAATTTAAAGTTGTAAATCATTTGCAAAGTTCTCATACTCGTTCTGAATTCTTAAGTTTTAAAGTTGGACATCTACCTACATGTTACAATCTTCGATACAGTTTAACGATCGATTATGTTTTTTCCGAACTTGCGTACGAAATGTCATTTTAATGTTTATCGGTTGCTTCTCGATGAAGGAATACATCGTGAGGAAACTTGCGTATATTTGCGAAGAAATTCACAGGTGTATGTGAAGTCTCCAACCGGCTTTGGACCAGCGTGGGGACTATAGTCCAATCCCTCTCTAGCTTGAGAGATGGCGTGTGCCCTGCAGTGGGACGTACGCGTATATAACTATATAGGCGGGATTATAAGAAAAGTCAATAAAAAAAATTCCCAACATGATACATTATAGTTTTTCTTGGTACTTAGTCGCACAATTGTGTTTAAAAATAAAGTAAAGCCCTTTACTAAATACAGAATAAACTAATAGGCGGAGTCATTAAGCCACCAACTACGGGGTAAGGGTGCGCAGTAAAAGAGCAACCGTTTGATGTTCGCGCGTCCGTTTCAAAGAGCACGGCAAGAGTACGCACCCGGCTCTTTCCAGTGAATGGCCCTCAGACCTAGAGATAGGGGGTTTGGGACTGGAGATTTTGTGTGCTAATTTTTGTTAAACTAGGGAACAGAAATAATCAGTGTTTTTTTTATAAAGTTTCCCTGTGTACCTCCCTACCTACACTAAAGTTAAACCTAGGGGTCCTCAAATTTGTGCATAATCATCATACTGTATTTTTCTTTCGTTAGCACCATAACGAAAAGAGGGTTGGATATAGTTAATTTTTTCTATCGCTACTGACAAGCTGGCCAGCCAGACTATAATTGTGGAACGTCAATTTCAAGACCATATCAAATGCTCCAATCAGGATACTGGCCTGGCCTAGAACAAGACAATATTCAATAATAGCTATATTATTTAAACTAAATAAACATTATCACGGGAACAGTTTCATTCATTAGCGGACGTGCCCTGGCCTTGCATTTGTAACCAAACCACAGAGACCTGCGACACAAATAATAGAAAAAAAATTGTTTTGGCACATTTCTGTTTTCATTGACTTTTGACATGTTTCGAGTTATTATTATTACTCATAAATTTGCCCTACATACAAAGAATTATAAGACAAACGGCCATCGCTTCCTCAATATTTTATCTCCATTCGTGTCTGCCAGGTAAGAAATTAATAAGTAGGTAAGTACTTTGGTTTTTTTAATGATTCCATAAAAATTGTTCTAAAAAAACACATTTTTCGTTACTTCATTTCAGTAAAGGGTCTTACATAAATCGACTGTTTGGGTTCGCCTATGATGTTTCTAAAATTTTGCCATCGATTTAAATTTTAAACTAATTAAGAGAAACTTATGGCCATAAAACCAGGTTATTGACTTAAAATTGTTCAAATATCTCAGAGACAATGAACTTTGAAGTAACTATGGTATACTATTTCGCTTAAAAGTGTCGCTGTTAATATAATAAACTTCAAAGACTGTCATAAAATCAAAGGATTCAGACCATAGGTCATTGGCGTTGGAGATCCCCTTAAAGTCAAAAAGCATCATGTTTCTGCCTCAACCCGACGCTTTTCGATTAGAAGTTTGCGTTCTCGATAGTTTCAAGTAACACGTGTACCGTAAATTACTTAAAGTAATACGAAGTGCACGTAGTCTAGGGTTGCCATAAATGTCAGGACTCAGACAGGGACATTTTATAAAAAACCGGCCAAGTTCGAGTCGGACTCGCGCACCGAGGGTTCCGTAGAAACTTTTAGTTGCAACTGTATCTTGAAGTAGAAATTTGACATCAGAACATGTATCACTCGTTTTTACGGCATAGAGTTAGTATGCGAGTTTGTTTTTCCTTGATATTTTTTTATGACGTATTTCGTTATTTTTCGGCAACTCAAACACATTGAACGAAAAGTAAACAAATTAGTAACATAAAAAGTGTTGCAGAACCTACAATCTTAGTCAAAAAAGGAGCGAAGAAATATTAATAAGTATGTCAAAATGATGCCAACGAGAGGGATCTTACAGTTAAATAAGTAAATCAGTATCTAATTTTTTTACTAAGGTGTTCAAAGCTCTGCTCGCACGCGACAAGAAATTGTTCTATCTATATTTGTCCATAAATTTTACAGAAATTTTACGAGTAATTAAATATAGGCTGGAAAGTAATTCAACGACACAGGCTATCATACCAATAGTAATGCAAAGAATAAACTTATGTCCGCTATTTCCTGCCGCTTTGGAAGTGGTGTTTTTTGTTACAAATAGCGAAATAGTTCGAGGAACTGAAAGGAGATTTTGTTTGGACACTGTTGATGTAAACTCCTAAAAAGTGAACGGACAAGTGTCAGCGCTTAAGTCGTTCTTATTCACGACAATTAGTCTAATAGTTAGTCGTCTTTATTGTAAGTATATTATTCTTTAGCAAGTTCAGTCCCCTACTAAATAAGTATAATTTTTTAACCGGGACAATTTGCTTATTGGCCGGGACGCCGGGACACCATGCTTCAAACAGGGACATGTCCCGGCGTACCGGGACGTATGGCAACCCTAACGTAGTCTGAAGTTTGTAATATATGTGGGTAGACTTATGCTTCTACAATATAGGGTAGATTCACATTTGGTTTCGTCACCCGATTAAATGGAATACCGAACGGACGTGTTTCTTTGATCTCCTCATATCCTGGACTTCCCGGCTAACCTGCAGATATTCTTCAGTGGCGACGAGAACAATTGGACGCTAGTGCAGTTACAGTTTTACAAAAAAGTGTGAAAGTTTTACGTAACGGTTCAAAATGCCAGTGGGGAAGGTTGGGCCGTTTGACCTTGTGAACGACAATTGGGAGCTATATGTTGACCGATTGGAACAATACTTTATAGCGAACGACTTAAAAAGTGAAGTGAAAGTAGCTACTCTAATAACAGTTATGGGCAGTGAGGCTTACGAACTGATGGTGAATCTGTGCACACCCGCGAAGCCCGCGAGCAAGACTTATAGCGAACTCGTAGCGGTCATGAAAGGTCATCTAAACCCTAAACCGAGTTTGCTCGCAGAACGCTTTAAATTTCGCCAGCGAGTGCAGAACCGTGACGAAACTATTGCGAGCTTTGTGACGGATCTAAAGAAGTTAACTAAAAATTGCAGTTTTGTGGGGGATAGCTTGAAGGAGAATTTGAGGGATCAATTTGTGTGTGGCCTCTTAAATGACGATATCAGGCAGAAACTATTTACGGAGGACGATACGATATCGTTCGACAGGGCGTACACGTTGGCCGTGTCAATGGAAGCGGCCGAGTCGAACGCGGCGCTAGTAGAGGACTGTGCTCGGAATCGAACCGAACGGTATACCAGCGAACGCGACTACGTCGGTCCATCAATTGGGGACCTTGGGGCGGGCGAGCCGGGGCCGAGCGGCGGTGGACGGCGGCAGAGCGGCGGCGGCGGCAGCGGCAGGCAGGGCGAGCCGCGGGAAGATAACGGCCGGCGGCGGTCCAAGCGTCACGAGCGGAGCGTTTAGCGGAAAGTTTCCTGGATTCGGTCGAAATAACAACACATATTCGAAGGAAGCATGTAAGGTGTGCGGAGCGAATCATGAGGCCGACAGATGCAAATTCAGGAGTTACGTCTGCCGAGTATGTAACCAGGAGGGTCACTTAAAAAAAGTGTGCCCCAAGTTGCGAGGCAACTCAACATTATATCACGTGACTGATGAGAAGGTTGTGTATATGGACCATTCAGGAAGCAGTGAAAGTGAAGAGGTAAATAATTTTTCTTTAAATAGCAACGAATCGCTTTTGTGTGAACCATACCGCATAGATGTTTACATTGCCGGAGCATTGTTGTCTATGGAGATAGACACAGGTAGCCCGATTTCGTGTATTAATTTAGAGTGTTATAAAAAGTTGTTTACACATTGTGAAATGCAAAGAAGTAATCTAGTATTGGGATATTTAACAGGTAACTTTAAGGTGAAACCTGTAGGTAAGATAACGCCTAAAGTGCAATGTAATGGAGTTTGTAAAGATTTAGACTTGTATATTATTGACGGCGGTAAAACTAGCCTGATAGGAAGGCGTTGGTTAAAGGAATTGGACATATTAGATATGTCTAACTTCGAATGTAAAAAAATAAGGAGTGATGTAAATATGTTATTTAATGAAACGGAATTTAGTTCCAGATACTGTGAGGTGTTTGCGGAGGGCTTGGGCCGGTTCACCGGGGGGACGGTCGGGTTCCGCCTGCGGCCGGACGCGCGACCGGTGTTCCTGCGCGCGCGCCCGCTGGCGTACGCGCTGCGCGACCCGGTGGAGCGCGCGCTGGACCAGCTGACGCGCGACAACGTCATCACGCCTGTTGCCACCTCCGACTGGGCCACGCCTATAGTGCCGGTTATTAAGAAAGATGGCACTATAAGGGTATGTGCGGATTTTAAATTAACGTTAAATAAATGTTTAGAAGTGGACCACTATCCTTTACCGAAAGTCGAAGATTTGCTTACTAAATTGCACGGCGGAGATAAGTTTACTAAATTAGATCTTTCACAAGCTTACGCTCAATTTGAATTGGATGAGTCTAAGAAATACACGGTAATTAACACCCATAAGGGTTTATTTATGTATAATAGATTGATATATGGGCTTGCGTCTAGTCCCGGTATTTTTCAGAGAAAACTCGAGCAATTGTTTGCGGATATGCCACGAGTAGGTGTGTTTTTGGACGATTTGATTATTACGGGGGTCGATGACCGGTCGCACATAGACACGCTGCATGAAGTCTTTGAAAGGTTAAGGAAATATGGCCTTCGAGTTAAAAAAGATAAATGTACTTTTTTTGCGGACTCTGTAACTTACCTCGGATTTGTTATAAGTAAACAAGGCGTTCATACGTGTCCTGAGAAAATCAAAGCGATCAAGAAAGTAACGGCGCCAAGGAACGTGGCGGAGTTACGATCATTCTTAGGCCTAGTCATGTATTATGCAAAGTTCGTGCCGAATATAAGCACTATACTCGCGCCGCTGTATGCACTATTGCGGAAGGATGTGAAGTATGAGTGGAGTGAAGCATGCGAGTGTGCGTTTAGTAAGGTGAAGAGTATGTTGATTTCTAGCGATATATTAGCGCACTATTCGCCGGACCTCCCTCTGATTTTGACAACGGACGCGAGCAGCGTAGGGGTGGGCGCGGTGATCTCGCACCTCGTGCCCGGCGCGGGCGATGCGGGCGTCAACGAGCGGCCGATAGCGTACGCGTCGCGAGTACGTAACTCCGCAGAAAAGTCATATTCGCAAATTGATCGTGAGGCACTTTCGATAATTTACGGAGTCCGGAAATTTCACCAATACTTGTATGGTAGGAAGTTTATTCTCAGAACCGATCACAAGCCATTGGTGACAATTTTCGGCGATAAAACGGGAGTGCCAGTCATGGCTGCAAGTCGAATGCAAAGGTGGGCCGTCATCTCAGCAGGTTATGATTACACCATCGAGTATGTGCGTAGTGAACGGAATGCCGCGGACGCTTTATCGCGCTTGCCTGTAGACAGGGAAAAAAGCCAGCGTAAGGAGATCACATATTTAAATTTCATTCAGAATTTCCTACCAATTACGCGGAAAATGGTACAAGATCGAGGTTGTATAATTTGGGGTTATCGGCTAGTAGTACCCAAGGCTTTAAGAGACCATTTACTCAAAGAATTACACGTCGGACATTTAGGTATCGTTAAAATGAAGAGTGTCGCTCGTAGCGTGATGTGGTGGCCCGGAATAGATAGCGATATCGAGAAGTTATGCAAGGGGTGCACTACATGCGCGTTAGAGGGCGCCGCGCCGCCGCGCGCTCCGCCACAACCGTGGCCATATAACCCGGAGCCCTGGTCGCGGTTACATATCGATTTTCTGGGTCCTTTTCATGGTCAAACGTTTTTAGTTATTATAGATTCGTCGACGAAGTGGTTAGAAATTTTTAAAATGCCGAAGACCACAGCCACGGCAGTCATAAAACCATTACGTGAAACATTTGCCCGTTTTGGATTGCCATTGGAAGTGGTATCCGACAACGGCCCTCCGTTTACTTCTAAGGAATACGCGCATTTTATGGCGATAAATGGCGTTAAAATTACATTTACGCCAGCGTATCACCCAGCTTCAAATGGCGCTGCAGAAAATGCGGTTAAGTTATGCAAGAGAGCCATCAAAAAGGCACTTCATGATGGTAGTGATATAGACGAAGCTCTTCAAGCGTATCTGATGATGTATAGGAACGTGGAACATAGTTCTACTGGATCGGCTCCCGCCATGTTGTTACAGCGCCGACGGCTGCGGTCGAGGTTGGATTTGCTGAACGGAACTAGGCAAGTCGAATCTCGAGTACAACAGGCTCAGGATAAACAAGTAGCCCACGCGGGGGGAACAACCAGGGAGATTAAGGTAGGCGATTCAGTGTGGGCAAAGGATCACGCGGGGGGAAGCTGGTTAAGTGGCCAGGTTAAGGAAAAAGTGGGCTCTCGGAATTTCGTTATAGGCAGGGAAGGTGGTCCACAACTAAAAAGACATATAGATCAAATTAAAAAAAGGCGTAGTAGTTATTCGGTGACCTTGCCAGATGTGTCAGAGGTGGCGCCAGGCGAGGTATCTGCAGTCAGTGAGACTGATGCCACTCCGTCTCCGCACGCGCCGGAAAGTTTGGTGGAACCCGACGTGGAGGAAACATCTCTAACGTCTGAGGAGGTGGTGCCCCTGGGTACAGAGGGTACTCACATAGATACCGCGTCCCCGGCGGACCGGCCAAAGCGCATACGTAAACCCGTGCTGAGATATGGGTTTGAAATAGATTAGGTTAATATACTATAAGAACATTAATTTTAGGCAATAATGTAATTAGCATTGTATTCAAATACTTAATCAATAAACAGCTGTATTAGTAATTAAGGGTGGAGGTGTAATATATGTGGGTAGACTTATGCTTCTACAATATAGGGTAGATTCACATTTGGTTTCGTCACCCGATTAAATGGAATACCGAACGGACGTGTTTCTTTGATCTCCTCATATCCTGGACTTCCCGGCTAACCTGCAGATATTCTTCAAAGTTTAATAGCGTATGTATTCTAAATTACGTTATATTTGCATGTGTAGCTCCAATTATTAGTTACTAAAGTAACGTTAATGTAAACTAAGAAGGTAAAGTTACTAACAACATCAACTGAGACACGTGGAAGGCATGATTTAATAAAGCACATGTGATGAGGCGGAATTATCTCTTCAAGGAGAATTTTATAGCTTTTATACGACTTTGATACTTAAAACAGGTCAATAGACTTCATTACATGAAGTTATTAATGAAAAGGAGTTTCAAACCCAAAGAATATTAAAGTGAACGTACATATTTGGAACTATACTTATGGAAATAAAACTTGGTATAGGTTAGTTCATTTTCAGTACATTACCCATAAATAATTGGAACAAACGAGTAGGAAGTTATGAAACCTTTTTTTGCCAAGATTAGTCCGTACCTACGTAGAGAAATTAATAGAAAAGTAAACCAAACAAAGTAACTTATCTATAGGTCCTAACTTTATAGGTAAAAGGCTGGCGTTCATCCTGGAAATTTTACATTATCAAAAACTATTGAACCATATTATTTTCTGTTGTCAATTAAACAAAATTGATGATGATATTGATGATATAGGTACGTCAAAGTTCCGCGCGGCATCATATACCGTGCCACACGTAACAATGACGTAATAACGTCAAAATGGATTAATACAATATTATTTTATCTATGAATTATTTGGATATGTAACATAGTTTTTAGTTGTTTGTCAATTACATATTTAATTGTAACATTGATTATAACAAATTACGGACAGGTTCACGTATTTTTTGTCACTACGTGCGACATGTTTCGAAGTCTGGATCTGCGTTGCGCGGCGCGGTTGCGAACTGTACTCGACGTTTGAGAATGGGGACCTAGGTTCTCCAACACATGTTGTGCTTAGTGACTTTAAATACGTGAGGGTTACTTGTTATTTTTAGTATTATTAATATGACTTGCAAGAGTTTAAATTCGACTTTGAGAGATGTAACGTATTTGACCTTTCTTTTGACTTGGTAAAAGTTGATGTGAGGTTGCCTTCAGGTCACGCCCAAAGATACTCCTATGAGACAAGATTAAGAGTTAGTATTCAGTCCCTATGAGTCCAAGTTCGGAGTTCACAATTATTTGAACAGAAAACACAAACTATTGACACGCAGAATATCTGAATATTAAATTTGTACCAGTTTTTTTTGAAAAGCTCTTTAGAAAGTAAACATTCAGATTACGAATTTTGTAAACATATTTGAATTTGAACATCTTAAAATTCATAAAAAAGCGTATATCACAGATTATATAATAGTTCTTAAGAAGAGATATCTATCTTACATAGAAAAAGCAAATACCTACAAACTGTTTTGAACACGACGCAATAGTACATTACTGCAGAGGCCGTGAAGTAAGGGATTGCAGGACGAGTTTGTGGTAGACAAGGATTAAACAAGTCCTGCAATCTCTCTTCCGGCCGAGGCTTGTATAGGGCTTTTCTCTAACATTGTTAGGAAATATTAAAATTAAAATAACTACGAGGTAAATAGTATACTAGGAAAAAAAAGTTTAATTTGCCACCTTTTTTATTTTTTAAAGATGCCATTTGAATGAGTTATTCGAGCACCATGTTTAACCGCACATAAATATACAAAGATCCATAGAATTTGTTTTTTTTTAATGGCAGGGTTTTTAAAAGTGTGACGTCACAGCAGCGCGCGGAGTGCGGCGGCGGCAGCGGCATCCCCTCCACTCGGCCGGCTACCCACAGCGCGTACCGCACCTTTAAAAGGCAGAGCACAGCGGCGCGAACCGGCACAAGGTGTGGCGGCGTGTGTTCTTGCGATCGCCCCGGGTTTCCCCCAAGTGAATCCTTTATTGGTCGCGTGTGCTCGTGTAGATAGCCGAAGGATCCCTTTCCCCGCGATCCAGCTTGCCCAAGGCCGCAATTGTTTCCGCGTATGAGCCGGCAGGCTATCCCGAGTTCCCGACCATTCCCACGCGAACTAGCTGACACGAGGCCGCGTGTATACCCGCGTCTGTGCCGGTGAGCTCATCCTTGTACCTGTAAAGGCCGCGTGTGTTCCCGAAGTTAGACGGGGGTACATCCCGAATTCTGTTCCCACCGGGAGAACGTACTACACATCCCTTATATTCCAGGATTCGTGCCACCCCACCGCGTAACAATGTGGGAGAAGAACGAAGCTGTGGGAGCCGCGGATGATCGTAACCCGGAAGACAACAGAATATTCGAACAAGTAGAGATAATGGGTAAGAAGTACCGCTGCCTTTTGGACACGGGCTGCACGAATACTTACATAAACCAGCAGATATACCAGGAGTGCATTGAACGTGGTGCTGCAGAGAGGGATGTCAAGAAAGAGGTGACGCTCGCAGATAACGGTAAAGCTCAGGTGGGGAAACACGTGTTGGTGGACTTATGCATGAAAAACGTAAAGATCAAACACTGGATACGTGTGCTACCGACAGCCACGCATATAATGATAGGGATGGACGTGCTTAAACGCTGTGGTATGAAAATAACATGGGCTGGAGAGACTTCCGTGGAGAAAAACGAATCAATAGGTCGACACGAGGCGAAAATCCAGACCATTCCCGAGTCACAACGCGAAGGAAATAAGCTTATGGAACAAGACGCACCAGTAGCAATACATTCCCAGGCAGAAGTAAGAACGGAGCACAAGGTAAAGCTGAAACCTTCAGAACCGGTCAAACAGAAATACTATCCGAGACATCAGAAACTGTTGGAGATTATAGAGTCGCATGTACGAGAAATGTTGGGGCAGGGTAGCCCGGAAGTCCACGGGGGGCCGAGGAGAATAAGAAGACGGAGAACGGGACGCCGCAGGAACGGCGGATCTAGAACGCCCATGGGGAGGCTACCGCGAAAGAGGCAGAGGCCAGGTTAAGGCCATAATATGTTTATATATGTAGTGTTGCTTTTTTTACTTTAACCGCTTCTTTCCATCTATTATTGTTTGCACAGAGAGAGATTATTTGGTATTTTCATTCTTATTTCAAAGTTATTAAACGTGTAAAATATCGCGTTCTTTTTTTCCCTATCTACTACCTACACACAAACCCTAGATAGAATAGGGATAATGGGACCTTAATAGGTATAAAAAATAGGGCTTGGTAAGTAGACGGGCAACAGCCTAGGGATATAGACAAGTAGACCAATAAATACATTATGAATCCGCATGAAATTCATATGCTCGGTGATTATTACTGTAGGTAAAAATCTACACGTCCCGTCCGGGGAGGGAGGTGACGTCACAACGCGCAACGTCAGAGCGTCAGGCGTGCGTTTTCGCATTCGCCCCGGGTTTCCCTTAGGTAGCCGAAGGATCCGTTCCCTCCTTTTCCTCGCGATCCAGCTTGCCCGAGGCCGCGCGTATTTCCGCGTATGAGCCGGCAAGCTATCCCGACCTTTCCCGGCGAACCAGCTAACACGAGGCCGCGTGTGTAACCGCGTCTGTGCCGGTGAGTTTATCCATAGGCCGCGTGTGTACCCGCGTAGTTAGGCGGAGGTACATCCCGAAGGGAACATCCCGTACATTCCAGGGTCCGAGCCACCCTACCACGTACCAATAGATTTAACCATATGAGTAGCATTCATTATCAATAAAGGGCTAAAAAAAAACAATATTTATAATTAGATAACAGTGTGAATCACTAAGCCTGTCCTCCAAATCCCTGAGTTAGTCTGGAATCCCTCGCACAGCCCCTAAGGACGAGGGATATGTTTCGTTTTCCTCACCGACAACCATCAGAGAAAGGAAATATACTTTCCAAGAGAAAGAAGAGAAGAATGATTACATTCTTTATTTACACCTAACTGTTAAAGCATAAGCATAACTTATTCTGACGAAAAACCGCAAAACAGTTAAGAAACAAGAAAGCATAAATATGAAAATAAATAAAAATAATTGTAGTGTCGTTTGACTATACTACTACCGCATTCATTTTATGATAAGCACGACCTTTTCCCATATCCAGTAAACCTCCAACAAACTTCCATATTATCCGCATGAACATTCATTTATCATTTAACAAGGAAACTACACTGTTGCACAACTTTGCACGGTAACCTAGAGTACCTAGATAACCTTGCCCTATATTACAGAGCCAGGGGCACGTATTAATACCTAATATTTCAGCGACGTTTCCCAGTTGGCTAGTAAATAATTCATACCGTTGGCTGTAGGTACCCCATAATAAATATAGAGAGGATAGCATTGAGAATTCTATTCCTTTTAAGATGTATAGGGATGACAGGAACTTGAATATTGAAATTAAACACTTAGAACGGATTAATCGCGTTTATTAACACCATGACCCTACGTCTCGAGCCCTTTACAGCACTCGTTTTCACAGGGTTAAGATGATGACTATTCTAAAGTGTTTAATTTCAATGAATAACAATCGCGGTAACAGAAGACAAGTCTCAGTCCAAGTCTCAGTAAATCAAGGCAGATCAGTACCAAAAAACGAGTCTTTACCAACACTGTCTTACAACGTATTTTTTGAGGATAAATAGCCAATTATACTAATCCTTTAGTTCCTTACTCTTTAAACGTTACCAGTTTCCCTAATATTTATTTTCCGTTTATAAGTACTTCAAAAGAATGCTGAAGCATACTCAACAGTAGGTACATCACTATCAAAAATTTCACTTTTATGAATAACCCGCGCAAGTTTCACGTTACATTCGATGGCGCTAATTGATACGTCGACGGACCGAGAATGATAGACACGCATTTGATTCCTACCCATTTTATACATTCACGTTTCAGGCCAATTAGCTCCATCAATATGATACGGTGCATCATTTTGGTAGTGACTGCCAACGATTGGATACTGGTCGAAATTCGTATCTCGGTTAATTTGTGAGAAGCACTACTAAACACGGGTAGATATTTTGCTACATATCTGTGCTTCCACGATTCGACGTCCGTTGTGCCCATTTTGTATAAAGGGGTATCTGGTGTCACTCTACCCACTTCTACATAAAGCCTGGCAATGCTTTGCGTTTGCTTGCTTCTCCGTGGTATGTACCCAAAGACTTCACAGAGCAAGATTATTTTCTTCTTTAATCAAGAATATTATTTAGGATACGTGTGAACGCTTGTGCATAATTATATTTAATACAGCAGAATTATTCGATAGTGAATTAATGACACAAGGCCCATGCTACGTGCCAATCTGCCAATACCTGCACAGGTGCATGATTTCGCAACTCGGTCACTAAACAAAAGACGACTAAAAATAGACAAAGGGCAAACAGAATTCTCATTCATGCGAAGGAAGGCACCCTAGAGATGAATGAGTCGAGGGACGAAGGCTTGTAAATCTTGCATAACCAAGTAGGACGTAGGCGGGAAATGTGAAGATAAGCTCGGAACGAGACAGGCGATCATAAAGAAATATTTCGCAAACAAACGTTGCGAAGAAAGGGAATATGACAGAAATTCAATCGTGACCTTTATTGCTGGTAAACCTCTATAGTTTGGCCAGTATTTGTTCTCATTCGTGCATAGTAAAAGATAATCATACTGTCTTATTCTTACGCTACTATTACAACCCCAAAAAGAGGATGGATATAGTTTTTTTTTGTTCTACTGTTACTGTGTCCTCTGGATGGACTAAAGTTAGGAGGTTGTGTATCAGTGTGAGTCCGAATTCGCGTAAATTTAATAATGAATGCATCTAGAGGTCTCATTTGCTGTAAACGTTTGTCTCGTCTGCTTGGTAATCGATTGGAACCACAAGCCAGTCTCGATCATTACATCTCTCAAATGTTTTCACTTTAAACGGCTATTAAATAGTCACACTGTCATCGTTTTTTGTAGTTGCAAATGCAAGGAATGAGTAACGTGGAAACTATTTCTGGGGCAAACCAATTTCGAGAATAACACAATGATTTATAATGCAAGTTACTCAACGAGCCATGTTTGTGGAAATAGAGCAAATTAACTACGTGATTAATGTGACAATGAGAATTTGTCACGCAATGTTTGGAGACATTTAACAAGATGAAGCATCAGAAATGGACGTGGACGTCTTTCGGCTGAAGTGATGATGATGATGATGATGATAACGAAAAGACTCCAGGAGTCATTTATGTAGTAACTATAAAATAAAGTCGCTTTCGGCTGTCTGTATGTATGCACGCTTAAATCTTTAAAACTACGCAACGGATTTTGATGCGGTTTTAGGAGGAAGGTATGTATAATAACAACCCATGCGAAGCCGGGGCGGGTCGCTAGTGTATAATAAACCAATATGATAGTAAACGAAACTACAGTGGTACGGGCATGTAACTAATATGACTGTAAGATTCTGAATGAAACAAAATAACCAATATCACAGCAACGACAGTAAGACATTGCACATTTACTGCGTAAATTAAGAATTAGAATAATCACCTTTATAATTCCATGTAGGTGACTTTACATTGGTCATAAATATTGATAACTATGGATTGAAGTTTTTTATTGATCTATCGATAAATCTTTCAAAATACCAACATTTATCAATCTTTATCGTCACCGTCTAGAAATCGAAATGACATAACAGAGATTTACGGACGCGCACGAATGTGCATGCCTCGTCAGCTGCATTGCTAGCGAAATAATAAATAAGTAAGCAAGTACCTACTTACTCTCAATAGAGAATACAATTATGATCCATAATTCATTGCTGTTTTTATAAAGTGATAATCCCCAGTCGACAGTCAACCCTCATTTAATAACAATAAAACCTAAATTAACTAACTAGAAATAATAAAACTGTTTTATAAATATTTAGAAGTAAAAAATAGGTGCTAGCTCGGCGCCACATGGTAGGGTGCCCCGAAGGCTGGCATTGCCACGCTGAATAGCGATTCCAATTCATTCATTCCCTCATTTAATACATTAAGTGCCAGCGAGTAACGCTAGGCTCGTATCCGATTCCGTGGTTTTCCCGCTATATAGCGAAAAGCGCATACAAACAGTGCACCCAACAATCGGGTTAACGCTTAACGTTAACCTTATCCACACCAAAGACCGCAGGTTCAACGCCAAAGACAAATCAATCGGCCACAGACCAGTCAGCAACATACGAGCAGACCTTAATGAACGCTCATAAAATTCAACTTCAGTATTGACACTTCGGTGACGTGACGTCCGAGTGAAAGCATTTTGTATTTAACATGGCGGGCGCCGAAAAGGTAATTACTGCCGATAATCGCATTGACAATAAACAAATTTATACGACCGTTAATAGCATTTTATATGTAAATATCAGGAAACTAAAAACTATATGTAAAAGCTAAAGACCTCAACACCATAAAGGTAAAGTTACAGACGGTTAGTACTTAAAAAGGCAATTCATTATTAACCCTACAATTCTCAGGGCCCATTTTGAATTCAAACAGCTTGTTTGAACTTTTAAAACACTTTCGCTGAGTGAAGTTTAATATTTAAATAGAAGGATATGAAAAGTCGGAATGTTAATTAGGTTTTTAGTGCAATGAGCACTACGTTTTACAACTCAAGGCTGCATTTCACATTTTAAACCCTAGTTTAAAGATAAAGAAACTTTATGAACATGTGAAATCCGGACACTTTTTTAAATGTTGAGTCCTACTTAATATAAGGAAAATTGCTTGTGCAGTCACCTGCAATTGTATCATCCGCCATGAAAACCGCAAAAATATCTGCAACAGTCATATTTGTACAGCCATAACAGCGTGTCTTCTGAAGGGAAGAAAGGTACTATTGCAGGTAATTATTATGATTTTAGCGTTAAGTACCAACTTTCTACGAGGAAGCATGGGAAGTGAATGTTTCTAAGAATTAATCCTACCTACATCGCTTTCAATCTTTGTATAATTCGCACGTAAATATATAATAGAGGAGTGTTCTGGAACCCATTTAAAAACTCCTACCTTAGTATGTATCAAACATTGTGGAATATGAGAACACATACAATAACATAGGAAAAAAATAATGTAATAACGTAAAAAAATAACGTCATTTATTTTGATTGGGTCACGACATATCATATTGGTGATTCATACACTGAGTCATCTCCACGTACCTACGACCTTTTGTGATATGGCTCACGTAATTGTGGTTGGTGATTTAACATAACAAAGCTTAATTAGTTTATTACTCACATAATCTTACCTAACATGTGCGAAGGTAAACTAATGAACAAACGAAATTTATATACGTTAGAAATAAAAATGATGAGGCGAGTATTGTAGTTTAAGCGTTGATGAATTACTTACTCTTTTACAACCTAGTGTGTACAAAATATTATCTATCTTTGAACAAGGAACAAAAATAAGAAGTAAGTAGGTATGTTTACTTCATAGTGATTTCATAGTACAAATGCGACAAGGCACGAACTATGGAACGAGCGAATTATGCCCTGCATCCCTTGCAAGTAAAAATGCATATGACGCCATAGAAAGCAATGCTACTCATGACGCAAAAATTGAAAGTTGGTAACCGGTATCAGGCGAAATACCTGCGTACCTGGTTTATATCTACTAGTGAGTTTTTCTAACGTATTACATTGAGGTAAGAGTGCCCTAGAGGCCTACTTGCAGCCGAAAGTAGCCGAAAATAACCCGTTGAATCTTTTAGAAGGTTGTAGTCAATTTTAATTTGAAAACTCTCGTGAGTATCAATTAAACATTTTAAAATACTGCTGCGCGCAAAATAACCGTCGTGAGCGCGTCTCAGGCTCTCAGGAGCTCATTGACTATTAGATACTCGTAAAGACTCATTCGCGGTACGAATCATCGCTACGATCAATCTGACGAAAATCGTGAGGATCGGTCGCTTTGAAAATCCTAGTCACACATAGAACGATCGCTCGTTACGATCGATCCTTTACATGTTTGAAACGGGACAGTTAAAGACGTCAAGAATGAGTCAAAAATTGAATCGTTAATCGCAAAGAGCCATATACTGTCGATTCATCGTTACGATATTTTATAATGACGGGTTTTTGTTGCCATTCCGATATCGCCTTCGATTTATTTAATCTCGAAATCGAAAAATATTGACATACACCATCGATCCGTTGTTTTGATCTGTCTGTTACGACGGATTGTAATGATGAATCGTGCCGTGAATGTTGCGGCTTTAGGATCACAGATTGATCCGAAAATATCGAGCAATTTTGACTTTATTGACGTGAAAATCTCGAAAGAAACGTTATACTCGGCAAAGTAAGAGGGCAGTCCATAATTGGGACTAATAATTTACTAGGACCGCGCCAAGTGCAGGTGCATCACTGTTGGTCACGATCCTTAGCCATGAGGGAGCGACTGAGAAGAAGAAATGAAAAGATTTGCTTACCAGCATCGTTGGAGGCTGCGCTTTGCGCCGGCGCACGTTTTGGCGTGCCGCTGGCGCGCGTGGAGGGCTGCGCGCGGCGGCACGGCGCCGTGCATTCTGGTGGCGACGGCCGCTATAAACAAAAGTACATATATAGTTTAGCAAATTGTAATTTTTTTATTTGTAATAATAGTAGAATAAAAAAACATTTGGGTTAGACGCTCTCGTAAGAAAAAGGGAGTATGTACTATGTATCACCGACTGTTATTTCATAGAGAGAGGAATCGCAAATATAAATCTTGATTATTAGGATTACAACGAAACCCGTTAATATCGAAATATATTACAGCCAACTTAATGTGGTCTTCTGTTTCCGCGATTGGTATTCATTTAAATTAAACACTTTAGAACGGATTAATCGCGTTTATCAACACCATATTCTTACGTTTCGTGCCCTTTACAGCACTCCCCCCTCCATCTTAACCAGGGTTAAGATGGCGGAGGGGGAGTGCTGTAAAGGGTTCGAAACATAGGGTCATGTGTTTAATTTCAATATCACAGCCACTTTCAGTGTCAACACAAAGAATAGTTCGCTTCACGGTAAACATTTATTTAATAGCAAAATTGCACAGCTGATGAAAGTGCAATCGTATGTTTTTAAAATAAACACTCCTTTCAAACGAACTAAACGAAACGGTGCATTGAATTCACAGCGCTGTTTTAAATAAACCCTCATGAATTACTTATTTTAACGTTAAATGCCTTTACACACTAGTGAATATTTAATCAACTGCAAAATGTACTTTAACGAATCCCTAAAACGCCTAAGAACAAGTGTGTTGAAAATGCCTAAAGGCTAAAAGTTAAATTCGGGGACGATAGTTATTTAAACTTTCATGATTTTCACACATTATAAATTTAATAAAACGGGCCTAAATCGCGTTAAAAAACTAACCTCTGACGTTTCAAGGGCAACATTTTCCCCGTGGGCTCTGAGAGCACATTACACCAGTTTTTCTCTGGGTCCACAGGGGCAATGTCGATTTAGTCCCGTTTTAATACAATTAAAAAGAAGATAGATGTACTTACGTCCGTTTACTTTTATAAATAACCCAATGATGAAATGAGGCGGAAGGTTAAACGTTCTTAGAAAGATCTGCGGGCTTATTTACAAAATTAATGATCTCGACCGCGAGTTCGAGACCAGCACGCCTACCACGAACATCGGAAATTGGCATTGACGGGAAGACCTCTTTGTCACTCCAATATACAAGTGTGACAGAGTTGGAGATACAAATCCGCAATCGTTAGATTTTGGTGGTATAGGCCCTTCAGGCCCCAGTAGCATTGGCACAAGGGGCACCAGTATCTCGCGGTCGAGAAAGACACCTGTCCTTTTTAACTGTTACTGATACTTCAAGACAATTTATATATCGGGTCACATCGGAAGAGAGCCATTATCTACGATATATCACTTAACCTTAAGCTTTTTACACATAAAAACTGCCAACAGTCCAGACCATACCTAAAGCTTTACTATAAAGTCTTAGTTCCTACGTTTACTTCAGACTCGACCACAGCTAGGTCAAAGCATATTTCACAGCGCCACCGAAGAAACACAAACAGCTAGCTTAGCCCCATTGTTACTACTTCCGAACTAGAAGCATTAGGACTCCCAGATGGTTCGGAACAATAGGAGATAAACTTGGCTTTTGTGGAAGAGAAGGCAAATTTTAGTAACCCTTCCATATCAAGGTATTGAAGCTTTGTGGACTGAAATTCGAAGTAACTCCATTACATTGCGTAAATGGAGTTATATTTTAGTTAGGAAGCGATAGTCTGCGATAGTCTATATATAGATAGATAGTTTACTCTCTGGGGTGAAGGGCAGATTGGCAGTCGCATTAATAAGAACTAGCCCCTACTTACGCCAAATCCTGGTATTAGTGGCCATACTAATACAAGTAAATTAGAGATATATAATCCGTATAATCATACTAATATAAGTAAATTAGAGATATATAATCCGAGGAGTAACGATTAGTACTTATAACGAGTTAGGGCTAAAACAAAATGGTATTGGTTTGCTAGACTTCAAGTCTGGAGTGTTAAAGAATCTAACAACAGCACTGAATCTGAGGCTTTCTCTTGTAACGACCAGCGGACCATTCACGGTTGCAGCTATTGTGTAAAAACGTGATACTTATATGCAATTATAAATGACAATTTGACGTTAAATATCGAATCAATCTGTACCTAATGTGGAAAAAATTCCTAGAAACTATATATGAATCCAAATACAAGTTACAGGGCTCCCGTTACCGAAACGCGTGTACATACAAATAAAAGTTATATAAACCTCCAGCTTTACTGAATTGTTAAATTCTATGAAAACCCCAAGTGTATCAGGTATCTCTATTATCATAAACCGTATACCCTATACAAATAAAGAACGGGAATTATTGCATCGACCGTCTATTACCATAGACATGAGGTTCCCGGAGCGATTCCGAGGCCTTTATACCTGTTACCTTACATTTTGCCTGTTTATCCAAAAGGAAAACGGTAAAGAGTGAGAAAATATAATGCACCTCTTATTTCTGTTTTGTAGTTTGACGGCGATCTTGAAACACTTGCACGTGTGCGATAAGAATAACATCCAACAGGACGTTTTTTTAAGAACGTTCGTAGCCCAGCGGTATAACGTGAGACTTTCGATCCGAAGGTCTCGGGCTACAATCCTGCCGGCTCGTACTACTGACTTTTTCGGAAATGATGTACGAAGTATCAAGTATCATTTGATATTTACCAATCGCTTTTCGGTGAAGGAAATCATCGTGAGGAAACCGGACTAATCCCAATAAGGCCTAGTTTAACCTCTGGGTTGTAAGGTCATATGCCAGTCGCTTTCGTAAAACTAGCGTCAAATCTTGGGATTAGTTGCCAAAGAGGACCCCAGGCTCCATGGAGCCTGGAAAACGCTACGAAGAAATGTTTTATAAACGCCTCTAATGGCAACCACTCACGTATGGTCTGCCGGAGCGGGGGTACTATTTTGGGCCAAATCTCAAGCTAAACCAGACTGGCAAATGAACGCAAAGGCTAACTTAGTATATAAGCATTTGAATCCCTTTAAAATATACGATAAACATAGTCATAAGCTGCTGTTATATTCCACATACTCTACCCTCGCCTATATAGTAGCAATACAAGGCCAGACGATAATCGCCTCCCTCACGACGAAGCGTTAGTACTCTCGCAGGCGATTAATTATTTAGTGAATGAAATGGGAAAATATAGTGCGACGTTACGAGACGACGCCAGACTCTGTACCTAACAGTAATATTTAAAAGTTTTTAAGTTTTATAAACATCAGAACGCAGGAATCTTTCGCTAACCGCTTGCTCATTCGCGAATTAAATAAATAGGTTTTCAACGGTATTGACTTAGTTAGACAAATGTTTATGAATAATTTGCCATTACTATTCTTAAGAAGATTGATGAAAAAAAACAACGTTTGAATGAAATTCACCATAAACATTACGAACTAAAATGTCATGTATAGATTTATCTGGAAACGGGTCTATTGTTGTGAGTAGGTAACATGACATCTGATTTTCGATATCAATGAAATGTCTAAATTAAACTCTCGTCAAAACAAGAGCGTTTGAATACTTGTGGCATGTAAATGTATTTAATTTGAGACTATTCCGTTTTTTGTTAAATATCACAGTGGTGCAAGATAGAACATAAATCACGATCTTCGATCAATGTCGCTCGTCTAAACACTTAGGAAGTTAGGACTCTGTAAAAAACATCTGTCACGGTCGTATGGTTTGCTACAAGTTATACAGTTACCAGTATAAAAATATCTAACTAAACCCCGTTATCTTTGATATCGTTATCGTTAGCATGTTTGATACGAAAAACAGTTGAAGAACAGAAAAAGCAATAAAAACTTACCACTTTCATTTTGTAATCCTTGAAGTAAATCCGCATGTTGCGTTAGAGCAACGGATCAACTCTTGAAATTTATATTGTCACATAAATATCAAGATCGGGGCGAATTTAGGACACTTTGTATTTATTGCAGTCAAATAACTTAATTTTATTGGTGGTATTGTTATTGATTTAAAAATGTATGCTTAACAATGTGTATAGGTATGACTCATAAAACAATTAACATATACAGGGTGTAATCGTTAAGTGTAGCCAGGCGATAATTCCGTAAATATAAGGGATATTAGAAAATTTCAAACTGATATTGAAAGTGCGTATTACATGAATAACTTTTTTGAAATAAAAGTATTAATATAAAAAATATTAAGTTTAAACGCTCCCATAAAATAAGTAAAATGACTAGACCGTACAAACTTTGTACGGTCATTTTACCGTTATCAAATGATTCATGAATTGTTTTATTTTATTCCATGTCAATCAAATACCATTTTCAAGTAGTTACACGTGCTGATCTATTATTATTTGACCGTTTTAAATGACTACAAAAGTTAGGTATTTTCAATCCATTATTTTATAAAGCAACTCACACACGGAGTTTCACCCCGCAGTTCGTCGAGCAGGTCCGTGTGTGTTATTGAAGTGCATAAGAAAAAAAAAGTTTGGCTTAAAGGACCATAAGCTAAACTTTTTTCCAGGTCATAATTGTTTAAAAAAAAGAAATTTATTTTCATTCCCGCCAATTTAAGTTTCGGAATTGCGTAAACAGAAAAACGTATTTGTTGTTTCTTAACTGACACAAAAACAAAAATAAATGTTTGATTTATTATTTTATGGTGGTTTTATTCTTTTATTACAGTTTATTCCTGCAAATAATGAAGCTCAAGTAGTTTTTTATTTCTTTCGGCACCGATGTTCTACTTTGAGAGTGAGTCGTCGTAGGTACTAATCGTATGGGAGCGTTTAAACTTAATATTTTTATTACTTATTACTTTTATTTCAAAAAAGTTATTCATGCAATTTTATTCATTAGGTAACGCACTTTCAATATCAGTTTGAAAATTTCTAATATCTCTTATATTTACGGAATATGCGCCTGGCTACACTTAACGATTACACCCTGTATAAATCTTAATTTCAATAGTGTTTATGTTTAAACATTATATTAGATAACACATCTGTTCTCTGCATCTGCAGGTATTTACACAATAATATTGACTAATGTAATATAAAGCTATATGACCATTAATCAAAGAACTTCAGTCCTTATTGTCGTTATTTGCTATATTGCCTACTATAATTACGTTCCAACTTATCAAATAACATCAAACCAACCTCAATAAGCAAGTAAGATAAAGATCAAAACTACATTGCGAAACGGTGATTTAGGTTTAGTTAAACCTAGATGGTAGCCACAGAACGACCTTCGCAGATAGAATGTCGTCCAGGCAGCCTAAGGCACCCACGCTATGTAAATTTGACAAAGTCAATACATTACTGTCACAGAGACATGGTATATTACGACTGTATTACGTAAACATAGTGGCAAAATGGTGCTTGTAGGCTGGTACGTACCGTCCGGGTTATACAGATAGTATTTATCGGAGATGTAATAAATAATGCTAATCTAACTACTCTAACGCTTCTTACATTCTTATATATTAGTATTATTCTTGCGTCTTCGTGCTTGTTAGAAATCTCAATGATTCGCGAATGTGAATATTATCTTTCATCAGAGATTGCCAATGCACATCATCTTCTGAACAAATAAGTAATGCAACCACCTTTTTAGAGCCTATTTCTAACTCGAAGTTAACCGGTAAATCCCATTAAAAAAACACCTAACTCCGTGTCAGTTGGTTATTGTTTTTTCAGAGGGTGGTGCAAGTGGTCCTTACAGAATCACTTTGTACATTTTTCGTTCTTTTGTTTCATATCAGACCACAAATTGTTCTAAAATATACGTCAAAAGGAGCAAATAGGTACTTATCATTATCAGTGTAGCGCTTGAAAAAGAATAAGTCGCGTTTTACCGTACCTATTACTTAAAATACGAGTAAGTAAAAGATGAATCTAATTTACGGACCGAAATACAAAATATATTTAACTTTATCCAACTTCCATCTGTACGATCTCTAAATTCAGTCGGAATATCATGTCTCGATTGCTGACGGTACGGCGCTGAATGGAATAAAGTGAGCAAAATTCCCAACCTCGCTCAATGGACCGCTCCGTCTAGACGTGGTAAGGTAAAATACGATATAATTTGATAAAAACGTAAGTTCGCAGAAATGAGATAATACTTTAAGAGCCGCCCACGAAATAAGCTTTATTAATCCTGGGATTTGATTTTTATTTATAATAATGAAAAATAATCCTTATTAACGCCAACGCCGTCGAAAGTAGTTAAGGACTATTGAAATCAAGGCACTAAACTACACCTGCACCCAGCATAAGTCGTCAAAAGGTGCAACGCTCCATTTAACACTTTTGTAAGCGAAACTTGAAGTACTCCATCTACATATGGACTTGCGCCTCTCTCTCTCTCTCTGATATGACGTACGCTACGCTGTCCAAAATATTGAGTAAGTACTTAAATTAAGTTATGTTTAGGCTAGGATTTGCAATTAAGCTAACTAAATGTTCTTGTTCAGCGGCGAATTTGCTTTTTATATCATGATGTTTGCAAGATTGTATCCATCCATGAGGTGCTGCTTTTTTGGATTCCGATGTGATGTTAACAATTATGTAATAAGAATAATCAATTGGGAAACAACAATATCAAAGTGGAATAAACCTACTAAACTTTAAGAGCGCTTTGACAAGAAAAGACGAAAAAATGTAAAATTGATGGTTTTCGTGAACAGATTTCTAGCCTTTCGTTTACTATTAGAAATAGATAGTGTGTATTCCACATAGAACAATTCCTTATCTTTAGGAATATAGGACTAATTTTTTGAAAACTGGCTTACCGACTTAGTTATGATATTTTTTCTGATGGTTGTTTATGAAAAATCGGGTGGAGCACTCATTTGGGAGTATAGATATTTTAAATTGTAAGAAGTTTATTCCGTTGAATAGTGTTATTTTATATTACAAATACCCTGTTCTTTAGGAATATAGGACAACATTATTTTAATACATTCGTTTTTAATAGATAAAACGAAGTAACTGAATCCAATTTTTTCGTGAAGAACTTCAAATACTAATGCCAATAACTCCGAAAATTTACTTAGTGTCAATGTACTTTTGATATTTGAGTAATTGGTAACGTTTGTTTAAACTACCGTGTTGCGTATTTTTTATAAACTTCCACTTTTTAATTATATAAATATTAAAATTTAAAAAACACCTTTTTTGCTCTCGTCAAAACATAGCATTGCGATCATTACGTTTTTTTCCTTGAAAGTAAATAAATTAACATGTAATTTTAAATGCCATTGAACTAAACTAGTGCTTTCAGGACATTAAATATTTTTCCTCTTAAAGACAACAAAGAAATTCAATTGTAAATCTAAACTTGCGTAAATTTCCCATTCATCCGCCATGACAGCGAAATTCTCTTTGAATCAGTCGAGCTTCGGCTCGCGTTCGAGGTGGTCGCGTACTTCATCTCGGCATTTTGACAGGTCGTCTGACATTCGTTTTTGACGGGAAATCATATACGTATACAAAAAGGATACCAGTAGACAGATTGTATTCGAAATAAATAGGGTAATTAATTGCGTTACATGGTTATTCCGTCTCATTTCAAATTAGAGTCATTGCTATTTACCAGCCGTGTATGCTAAACAAATACAATATGTTAGCAAAAAAATTACGATTACTAGCGAATTCTTATAATATGTTTCATCAAAACCCAGTTTAAATAAAATAAGTTTCAAGGTTAGTTTTCACTAAGTGGAGTTCATTTTTATTATGCTGGTAATAATATTACGTCGTTTTTAAGCCAAAACGTGACTTTTGAAGTACGTCAACGTGATTGATAATTTTATTTTGACTTCGGCTTGTTTGCAAATAACAATGATTATTTAATTTTATTTATTGCAAGCAGTGGTGTTGTCTACTTCGTATTTCAGAAATGAAGATCTTGCAGTGTTTTCTTGTCGTTCTCTATACTATCTCGGAAAGTACAGCGGAGTGAAAACTGATGGAAATATCTTCATGCAATCAAAATATTGGCGAACAGAACCACGGATCCTAATCCTCCTAAGAGTGCAATAATACTGCATCCGTTATGCAGCATGTATCATACGGCAGCTCCTACAAATCGAGACTCATATATAATGTATATATTGTTGTAAAAATATATATGAGTATTTAACAAATAAAACTGTGTGTTTGTGTCAGTAGCGGCTACTAAGATCCTTGTTATCACGCGAAAATAATCTTAAGAAACCTCCCCCAAATTGTTATTTTAGTACGTTTTACATTAGTTACATTACACATCAACGTTACATTACATTCAACGAGGAAGATTTGATGATTAGTAATCTGACATTGTTTTTAAAGCCAACCAATCCACTTTTTATAGGTAGGTAAAGTAGATTATCAGAACAATCTAAACATAAATAAATAAATAAATAACTAATAAGGAACAAGTCAAACGAAACTTCATACATATAAGTACTTAAGTACAGTCAAGTGTAAAAATATGGTGGTGCACATCTTACTCAAAAATATGTCCCATAGCCCCTTATGCCGGTGTAATAAGAGCGTAGTACCATATTTATGAGTCGATTACCTATGTCGAACCATATTTTTGCACTTGACTGTACGTAATTCATCCATCCAGGCAGGCAGGCACTTTAGGAAATGCCACTTTTAAATTGCTTCTATTTATTTTCGTTCCTTTATAGTACCTATATTCGAGTTCATTAACGCATTAGTGCATTAATCGGAGGTGAGCCAGCCTACGAAGCAATAGGTCCCGGGTTCGAATCCTGTCCAGGGCATTTATTTGTGTGTTTATCACTCCTGATGAATGATTTCTATGTAAGAATATGTATCTATTTATTATATACAGGGTGACTGGTAACTCGACCTTTTCTTTGAAAGGGGTTATTCTATTAAACTAGGTACTAAGGGTAAGGTAACCAGGATTCAAAATTTTTTAATGAAAAAAGAATGACAATTGTAAAAAAAAGTTAAATGCATTAAAAATGGGCAATTTATGTTTTTCTTATAGCTAGTGAACATAGCATTAGTTTAAATAAGTCGCGCAGTATGCTATCCCGCACACCTCGCTGGCTCCGCAGAAAACCAGTGCCGTTGATAACGCATAGTCGTGCCAACTGCAATGCTGAGTGGAGACCATTTCAGCCTCACATCATTTTAACATGTATACTTCTTCTTTGTAAATGTGCTTCTGTAATGATGTGTTGTCTGAATAAATGTTATTCTATTCTATTCTATAAAAATATATGTCAACTATTATTAACTCTTTAAAATAAACGAACGATAGGAACTAATGTAAAAGCAGGCAGAGCGGCTGAAAGCGCCGAAATTTGAAAAACTTAACAAATATAAGAGCCTGTGCAGAGAGTACTATTTTGTTCCATTTGGGGTCAAAACTCTAGGTCCCTAGGACTCTAGGTCTAGGGATCCCAGCGCACGCAAGTTTTTTTTTAGAAATCGGAAAACGTCTGGTTGATGTAACTGGTGACCGAAAATTTGGTGGCTTCCTCGCAAAACGTATCAGCATTGCGATACAACGATACAATCCATTTCTCTGGATAGTTAAAGTCGTTGTAGAAAAATATTTTTTTGCTTATTTGGAAATGTTTATCTCTATTCTACTCAGAATCGCTAGCTCTTTCAATCCCAGTAGGAGAAAAAAAGTGTCCTAAATTTTCCATACATTTTTCAAACTTTCCATTGCGCTACCGCTATACTAAATGAAATGATGGTGGCGAAATGGAAAAGAAATCTTTGAACACTTTTTTCTCCTACTAGGATTGAAAGAGCTCGCGATTCTGAACAGACATCAATTAAAAATTGACAAATATTCAAAAAAATATTTTTCTACAACAAAAAATAAAAACGCCCATCTACGTATTCCTCAAATTAGTAAGCCGCCATTAGATAAAAAAGAAAAAATGAAAATGAAAGCATTTATTTCATTTTGGAAATTATATCCACATTAAGTTTAGTTTTTATAACAACATTATTAAAAAAACTATTCAACAAGATGTCCGATTTGGAAGAATAGTTAAAATTTATTGATTGGTTACTTGATGGATACAGATAATGAAGCCTCGGTTAATCACAAACTTTTCCGAATATTAATAATATTACTTTCATTAATGAATAACAAATAACATACGAATATGTCCCATCCTTGAACATCAAAAGACCACAAAAAATATATACGACACAATAACAAAAGTAGCACAAACAAATCCGATTTCGGGTCAGGGTACCACGAAAATCGAACGATTGCGGATTTATATCTTCGTCTCTGTCGCACTTGCTTATTGGTGTGACAAAGAGGTTTTCCCGTCAATGCCAATTTTCGATGTTCGTGGTAGGCCTGCAGGTACGCTTCTAGCTCACACACACTGCTTCCACACGCTACCTGCTCTGTCACTGATATTATTATTTTAAATAATTTAGTACAACATGCTAACATTTTTACCGTTTCGGAAAAGTTATGAGTTACGGAATTCATTTATGTAATTTTTACATGAACTATAAATACTGTTAACACATTTCTTTGAGTTTTGTCAACTTCTTATTTTTTTAAACTGGATAATTTTTAACATGTATTTTATTTAAAGTATAGCTTTTTTCATTAGCTACAAGAAATAACATGCAAGTACATTTTTTACAATTATAATTCATAGGTAGCAAGATGGCGTTTTACTAAAAAATAAGTGTAATAACTCAAACACCAGTGACTTTTAACCCCGAGTCGATTGGGCTACTAAAACATTGTAAATTAATGAGCTCTAGAATAACCCCATTGAAGAAGTATGTAGGTCGAATTACCAGTCACCCTGTATATCGTCGTCTAGTTAACAACATAAATTGATGAGCTTACCGTACTAGGTCAATTATGTGTAAGATTGTCCCATGGTATTTATTATTATTATTATTTATTTATTAATATGTACATCATTTTGCCGCCGTTAGAAAAAAGGACGTATCCGGCTTTTATTCCAAAATTGTGCTACAGATATATTTAGAATCAGTAAAAAAAGTCATATCTGATGGTATTTTTATTATAGATTTTTCATTTTATTGTAGGTACGTCTTTCTTTTCCCTTCCGGCGGCAGAATTTTACACCTTATCACAACAGAATAAGGTAAAAAATGTACACATTTACATGAAGATGCCTGTACAAGATACTCGTAGTATCGCTCTATAAGTCCAATTGCAATCCTCCAAAATGCAATGTCGACCCTGCCTTGGCTTTTTTCTAATTAAATTCCATTTATTTGATTTTACGCCCTATGAAAAGCATATAGGGTAGTAAATAACATCGTTAATCAAAGTTAATGACATTTGTATTTAGTCGGTTTAACTTTACGGAGCGCAAATCAAAGCAACAATAAAAATTCACAGTATCACGAATTACATTCACATGTGACATCATCAGACAGAGACGTCTAGACCAGGGACCGGAACCGGTTACCATAACCCGGGTTTTTCATAAGGTTATTTTAAAGGTTGTTTTCAAAACACCTCCAATATGGTTAACTCATGATACGGAAACCTTAATCATTCGGAAACCTTATCGGTCCAGTTAACCCCAATTAACCTCTAACCAGTAACTAACCGCAATGAATTCTGTTAGTGTTTTAATCTGTTTTGAACAGTTCAAACGAAAGTAATCTTTATACGCCCAGGAATTAGACTTAATATTGAATGACCATGGCTAGGAGTTAGGACGTTGTCGCTCGCTGTGGAACCAGGTTTGTTTTGCTCTTAGTGTAGCATCGTTTCTTTATTTCCTTACTATATTTAGGCTAGCCTAACATTTTTATTATCATACATAGAAATGAAAGCGGCGTGAGCGTTTGTTTCTACTACGCTCAAGTTTATTTATTTTTCTTGTAGTTAATCAGTCAAATATAGGTAGTCGTAAATAATCATCATACATGGGTAACTTAGCGCAATTATTCTGATATTATTTAAAAACAAAACATAACTATTAGTCTCAGATTACGAAGCGATAAAATTCAGCAAATAGTGCTATTTTGTGAGTACATCTTGTGACGGCTGTCGGTAAAGTTAAAACTTTTTAAAATCTCGACATTGTTATCCTTTGTAAAACCAACAGCTAATTACCTGCACGAAATAGTACCATAAAGAACAAGAGATATTTTATTAATAACAACAGTATTCCTTTGGCAATAAAGTTCAAATTGTTATAGCATGCACTCAACGTATAACCTTTTGAAATTAAGAACCGAGGCGTGGTCAACCAGTTGTCTGTTTATTTTTCATAATTAAAAGTTGATTTGATTATTGTAGCTTGTGTTAAATTTTGCAACTTACGTAGGTAGATATTAAAAAAAGTGGGAACAGATTTCTTATCGATTTGAGGATATTGTGCAAGCTTCAGTCGCTATGCTACCAAGTACCGGCAACGTTAGCTACACTGTATTCTATTCCCGATATTTCTTACAATCGACAACTGGCCTACTTTTTGGATTTTTAATGCATTTGGATTCTTGAATTTTTAATCCATGCTTAGTTCATACACTACTCAACTACAGCAAAAATAATATAATAAATACCACCCTCTAACTAAGACTTGCAAAACACGCTACCGGAGGCCTATTGCATAATCAGTTGTAGCTGGTAATATTAGCGGAAGTCTCTTTTCAATCCCTTTTATTAGAAAGAGAGTTCCGCTAATATTTTAAGTTACAAAATAAATTATACAATTGTATCCAAGTGGTCAGATCATATTTCATTTCTAAAAGGTTTTATGTGAAATGCGTCCTATTCCAATTTGACCCTTATTCTTAAGACAGTAAATTTGTAATTTATATTTCAGGTTTTTGTATTACTGCATTTCATTTTCTGCAGGTAATTAGCGATTGGGTTTAACAAAAGACACTACAATACTATTCATAGCAGATAAGTTTCAAGTGGAAATTAGGGCTCGCGGTCGTGTCCGTGATTCGTGAACCCGTAGCCGTACGCCCGGGTTCGTGATTCACTGCTACGGTTTTCTGGTCCGTTCCGCACGTGAAGTTCGGCTACGTGAAATTAGGGTACGTGAATCCGTGTAGATGCGTGTAGGCGTGATCACGGCTTCACGTACTTTAAGAACACGCCCGTTCGGTCCGCCCGCGACCTTGAGTGAAGATACGATGCGGTCTCTAAGAGCTACGAATAAAAATGTATCGTGTGTTTTTTATTCATAGCTCTAATTCCGTTTCATTACTTTTGAATTAAAATTTATTTCCAATAGTAAGGCCTTTTAAATATTAAGTAAGTAATAAATGAAAAGAACCAAATAATAATTACATTGAATAGCTACTTTAATAAACGGGTTGCTAAAATAACCCAACTTCTCTTCATTGTTAAATAGTAACACTAATCATACATTAACAATAACAAAACAAAAAATAACGAAACATCAACAAAAATAACTTTAAATTCACAGCTGAATTATAAATTGAAGATTTGTGATGTCAGGAGTAACTAATGACAATGAATGCGAAAGCAAAATTCTAAACTCCAGATTAAATAAAAAAATACCACGAATTTGTAAAACAAAACATCGCGGTCACTTCTTTCAACTTCACGAACAAAGGGTAAAGCCCAAAGCTACTTATGCATATTGTTTGTTTCATTGTAATAAGTCGCTTGCAAATCTTATTATCTTTGTTTGCACGTGCAACTGCACTTCTTATCTACAAAAAAAACCCGGTAGGTTGGCTTAGCTTGTTAGTCATACAATAAAACACTCTAATAATAGTACCTATGTCATTATTACCTTCAATCTAGAAATAAATAGTACTCTTTAATGTGCCGAAATAGTCCAGAAAGCCTAGTATAAAAATTGTACGACATTAACTTCTCGACCGCGTTAGCGTATCGAGGGGTCAAAATATGAAAGTTGCCGGATGATTTAAATAAACGACAAACATAATTTGAACTCTCGATACGCTAACGCGAACAGCGCTGGCTATATGAGCCCTGGCTATAGGAGCCCTAAGCTTAACGAATATTCATGTTAATTCTTTTTCGCCTATGAATACTTGGTTAACATGTAAATCTGACATTTTGTTTTGTGTCACAGATATAATTTGCTTTTTGAGTAATTAGATAATGTGTGGTAAATATTTTCATTTTGGATTGTTTTGAAGAAAAGAATATTCGAGACTAAACGCGTAACTGTGTTGTATTTAGGATAGTATTTTTGGTGTGGAAACGTTGTTTGTGTCACTTCCGTCCTCTGTAATCCTATGCAATGTCACAGTATTCCAAATCACTCAAATAGTACATTGTGATACACGTGTGCTATGATGGTCATTATACACGAGTCGATATTGTGCGCGCGAGCTAAAAGCGAGTGCGCAATAAGGAAGCCGATGTGTACACCATGCACACACGTTTCATACGACATTTTTCAACACACTTGTAAGTAAAAATCAAAATTTTATTCGTGTTTATTAACTTTTGTTAAATACGTTAACTTAATTGTCAGAATGCTTTAATTATAAATGGCATATGAGTTTGACTGACCTTTATAGACTACATGAAGCTTCTTGCGATGCCTTTTCGACGTCGGTTGATAACAATACTTTATATTTTCAACTAATAGATCCACTTAAGGCCCAAACATCACAAATAAGTAGGTATATTTATCACTACATCAACTAGATTTTCATGGTAACACTCGCGTTTTGCGGTTCCAGAGATTTCATCCACATATTGTTATAGTTTTACTTCTAATTCTCTTTTTGTTGCATTTTATCATAATAATTAAGCGAGAAGACGGTCACAAATGTTTTATGTAAACAATTTACCGCGGCGCGCCATTGGAGCGCATTTTTTTCGAATCGCGTTACGCGCGCATATTTGAAGCAAAGGCCCGCCAAACAGCCAAAATAAAAAATGTTGTAATTTATGTTTAAAGCTCTAATTATTGTAAATAATGAATAATTTAATAAAATTGTACATATATCATATAATTTTAATCCATGTATTCAACTAAATATAAAAACAAAATATATATATATATATATATATATATATAATAACAAAAAAACATAAGCTATTATGCGACTAAAAATAGTGTAAGTACTTGTTTGAAAAAAAAAACCTTTTTAATCCGACATAATTTGAATGTATTGTTTGCGTACGTAACTTAGTCTTGTAGGGTACAAACTGAATTTGATGGGTTTATCTCATTACCACACTAGTTCAATAATATAATGAGAAAGTACGCGTGTTTAATATCTTGGATTATGAGCCTAAAAGTGGTAAGATAAGAACCTCGTTACGAGCAAGTGTGTTGAAAAGATTATTCGAGTTAAAAAGAATACCTAAGTTACCACCAAATACCTAACATGACACAAATTATTGTTATTAGGACTGAGAAATGGTTTAGAAACTATATGTTAAATAAGCAACATGAATATTCTTAAAAACTTGAAAAGTTATCGCTGTCGGACTAAAAGTCCGAAACTGATAAGAACTGCAGCTGCGTACTTTTTTTTCTGTGGCCCCGTACATGTTTTTGTTGAATTTGTTTACCTGTATTACCTTTATCATACCTACCGATGATTTGCAGAATTTTACCCTTTTGTTTCTTAGGATTAGGGTTGCCTTCTTTATATTTAGGCTTCGTTATATTATTTGATAGTACAAAGGTTTTACTAGTACGTTTCATTCATTACATTAATACTTAACAGAAAAAAAGTCTCTTGATTTAATAATAACAACCAGTAGCACAGTGTTGCTTAAGTTCATAATTATAATGATATCTACTAGGGAGTTTTACACCTTATATTTATATAAGTGCAATTCAACGGGCATGTCGCTAGTTTTGACTAAAATCAATAGCTGGTTATACATAAAACAGAATATCCCCATAAATTACTTAGATATAACTATTATATTCATGCAAAAAATAAAATCTAAGTTTAATTCACAAATAAATGTTTGTCCGTTCGTCCCGTATTCAATATACTAAGTGGTAACTCAATTCAATAATACCTTAGTCCTTATTTATTTATCTCCGGGGCGTGTCGAACCTACGAGACGTGCGATAAGTACCCAACGGAACCGAGCCCGAACCTCCGCGCACGAACGCAGTACGGGCTACGTATCATGGCGTGTCACGGCGTGTCACGTGAATCCGTACGCGAACGTACGTACGTACGTACGAGGTACGTACCTTGGCGTGTTCGTGAAATTCGTGATCTTAGTACCGCCGGGCTTAAGAACACGTAGCTACGGATCGGCGTACATCACGGATATCAGGAGCCCTAGTGGAAATCGTGATTTTAAAATGTTTACATTATAAAACGGTGAATAGTTTTTATCTTTCCTTAATTTCTCACATATGCGTCAAGAGTGATAATGCGACAATAAAAGTCTGGTTTATTACCAATCTTAATACGATTTTGCCGGCAATTACTTTCTTTTCTTACCTGGGTGCGTAGCCAAGATGCCAACCGCTCACGCTCACTCGCTAATGAAATGCAACTGTCATTGTCACGCTAATAAGAAAGAGAGATAGAGAGAGGTAGCTACGATACATTATTAAGCGTGAGCGATTGGCATCTTGGCTACGCACGCTGACGTCTGACGTGTTTTCACTTGAGACCGCTATTTGCTACCATTGGCAAAACAAAAGTATGTATTTGAGTTAATTGTAAGCAAGTGCAGCAAGCGGTGCTCCAAATGATTATGACATACTTTGATATTGGATACTTATTATTATATTATTTTTTCGTATCTCGTATTATCGTAGTAATGAGCAAAATTTGTATAATCGTACGAGTTTGAGATTAGGGCTCCCGATTACAAGAGTACACGCTGACACGTGGCTCCGTGTACACGAGTCGTGTCTTAATTACACGTGGCCTAATGGCATGTTCCAAACAGGGCAGAAAACCGGTATCGTGTGTGACAACGACATTTACAAGACGCTTCTGTAATGTGTTTAAATTAATTTGAAAATGTACCGACAATAAATGAGTAATTAAACATCTATAATTTATTTTATTACATTACAATATCGCATCTCGAGATACTCTGGGTATAACTTTTTTAAGTAGGTATATTCACGGAAATACTACTAAAATTACAGTCTTTCTCCGGGACCACGGGGGCAATGTCGCCCTTGAAACGTCGGAGGTTTGTTTTCAAAGTTTATACACGATTAAGCCCCGTTTTCGTTAAAAATTATAATAACAATATCTAATTATATACAAAATCTAACAATGAACAAGAGTTTTCTACTGATTTTATTTCCTTTAAGAACTCTCATATGTACAGGAAGAATAATTATAATATAATTTGATGGCCATAGAGTTACAATTTTTTTAAGCTATTGCATAGCTTCTATCGCGGGCCTTGAGCGCGGGGACCGAATCCAGAAATTCCGTAACGAAAAAAAACCTGACGCTCCCCACTCCGACGGACCGAAACCGACTTTATTCACTTTGTTACAAAGTTCTTTATCGAGGAAAGGATATATCTCCAAACGAATGTCGCTAAGTGTCATATTCTATACAAAATATTGAGGACAGTAGCTCTTATTACCAGAGATACGGCGATGTCAAACGTCAAAATAAACACTATTATTATAGTCCCGCCAAAATCAAATATGTTAGTCGCAAACTTATGTTTCTTATTTCAGTTATCATAAACCTATAGTTTCAATGATAAATATTCCTGAATAACCAACAGCTACTGTAAGATAATAAAACCCACATATATTGTAAAATAATGTTGACAACTTTTCTATCAAAAACATTGAATTTGAAAATGAATAATGATCCACAAGAGTCTACAACAAAATATGGGACCACCATTGACGCGGTATTTTCTAGGTATTTAGAGGATATTAAGTCGCAAACTTATGTTTCTTATTTCAGTTATCATAAGTTTCAATGATAAATATTCCTGAATAACCAACAGCTACTGTAAGATAATAAAACCCACATGTATTGTAAAATAATAAAAACATTTTAAACAATATTAACTTTTTATTTGTTAAATAATAGAAAAATTTGTTTTCTTATCGGTCACCACGCTCAAAAAGTGTAACTTGAATTAATATCAAAGAAAAAGAAATACTGCATGAATAAAAAAAATGAATAATTATAATTGCATAAGTTGATACAAAATGATATGCAATAGCTTTACCGCGGCAGTCCCCGAGTGCCACACGTATTTTTTGAAATAGTTTTAATGTCTGATGTGTCGGTATTTAGATCGTGTTTATATCGTTTTTCCCTTCCTTTCATTTTAAACAATTCTATATTATGTTTTACGAATATACACATAACAAATACATATAAGGATGGCAAGGGTAGTATACTTTTTTAAATAATGGCTTGCAACTATCTAGGTAATATGCTCCACACAAAGATCTTACTCGTAAACACTTTCTTTGGGCTAAGAAAACCTTATCAGCATCTGATGAGTTGCCCCATATTATTATTCCGTAACAGATTTGCGACGATACATAACCGTTATAGGCTGCCGTTGCTGCCGCCTCAGAGACGGTTGCTCGCAGACGATACAAAATATAATCTACTGGGTACAAAGGGTATTAATATGGGCTTTCCAATTACAAAACTTATCATTCTTAATTCCTAGAAAAACTGCACTTTCCGTTTCATTAAGTTGTACTTACACCATTAAAATCGGCAGATAATCTAATTGATTTGCTATTATAAGTTTGAAATTAAACCAGTTGTGTTTTGGTTAAGTTAACTTTGAGATTATTATTTTCTAACCAATTTGTTACATTTGTTAATGTAGGTACATGTAATAATATTTCATAGAGAACCATCTGTATTTTCTTTAATTACTATGGTTGTGTCATCTGCAAATAGTATAGTGTCATTTTGTGTGGCGCCAGGTAAATCGGTGATGTAAAGTAAAAACAAATACGGCCCTAGTATACTACCCGATGGCACGCCGCATGTGTTAATGATGAACGGTGAATTATACGTTTTGTTAAGGTTTTTAACTATTTTTGTAACTTCTACACATTGTCGCTGTCCATTGAGATAGCTTTTTAGCCAACAGTACGCTTGCCCTCTTATACCGTATTTAACTATTTATATTACTTTAATAGCAATGTTTCATGGCACCCTAGATCCATAAAGCCATCCAGGATCTAGATTTCTGCTCATTCTATGCATTCGTGTACATACACACAGAAAACATAGAAAAGCGGAAGTGTTTACCGTGACACCAATTAGTAGGTATAGGTATCGGGATACAAAGTATCAACTCAAAATATGTGTAATAATAATTTGACTGGATTACGTAAATTGTAAGAATATTAATGTAAAATACCAGACCAAGATAATATAACGCATCGCGGCTTAGACATTGCCGAGATTCATTGTTTATGTGGAACCGATAAGGGCAATAACAATAAGCCTGCACTCGGTCGGTATTCATCTTTGTGCACTTAAATGTCATTGTCTCATGAGAGTAATTAGTAAAAACAATGCAAGTAAAGTTTTTGAAGCAGGAATTTCTAGAGCTGCTTTCAATATTATCATTTTAAATTGCCATAATTTTTATAACGATACCGTCCGTAGTCTGCACGTGCAAGGCCATTTTTTTGTTTTATAAACGAGCCTTTGTTAATATGAGCACGTCGGCTCCAAAAGCTAATCCTAATAATTACCTAACTACTAGATGTGGAAACTTAAGTGGCGAGTTGGCTATATGTTCAAAGTTTAGTGACACCTCTCTACCCCCAGCCCTCATACTGGTGTTGCTCTCGAGCTCTCTTAGATGTCGCTTTTTGTGGGGGCCCATCTTATGTGGGCGAGTCACCGTTTGCCGTAAATTAAATTTATTACCATTTTGTTAGGCAGACGTCTGATTTTATTCTCTATAATACAGTATTTAGTCAACCACCTTCACCTAATAGACCAGTATATTTTAGTTTCCATTAAATCTCAATAGTCTATACACCCTGGCGGTGCTGCCTCTGCATCCCATAACTCGGGCAGGTGCATCATTCGCTCGGTGTACCCCTTACATTTCATTAAATTGTCGAAAGGGTCTCAGCGTGTTGGCTTCGGCTCCGCGTACGCCTCCCAAAGATCCGGAACACAATTGTTCCGTGATGGGAAGACCTACCTATTATGAAGATTTAAGACAAAAGTGCGATATTATTTTTTACTATCGTTGTAGAATTGTTTTTGCTGAATATTTTGTATTTTGATTGTTGTTCACATTGATCATAATATGTACTACGAGTATGTCTAATTTTTTGTTTGTATCCCTACTTTTTATTTTAATTATCATGCACTGTTACTTTACACGCCAAGGGGCCTTACCATGACGTCTTAACGTGATTCAGTTTAGGGCCTAAACTGAGTCGCTGCCATACAACTCAACACAGGTTCCTTACCTGAACCTGAACCTTAACTGAAATGCGTTAAAGGGCATTTTCAGAAAAAAGTGCACCCTTTTTATGAAAATGGGTCCTCAATTTTCCATAAAAAAAATTTTTTGTCAGGTTTGTAACGGCCCATACGAAATGTATGAAAAAAATGCGTTACAAAGCTGACAAAAAAAACGGGACACTATTTTTCTTGTTTCCAATAGTAATCGTGATTCTGGTTACAAAAAACCCAAAACTTCCTATATTCAAAAAGAAATGAAAATGGTACCCTATTTTTGAAAATGCCCTAAAACGTTATGGTAACGGATAAGGATGGGTTAGGTCCGCGTGTATTTAAGATCTGTTTCTACGAGTACCACGGATACTCGGATCTAAATTACACGCGAGCCCGACTTGTAAACTTGGCTACCTAAGTTGTTTAATTATCATTGCACGTGCAGTATTAGACCTATTCGTTCCTACTACAATGGTTTTGAATGTTTTGATTAAATAACTTAACAAAAAATAACCGACGTTAGTCGTAAGACTCGTAAGAGATATTCACTAAATTCGTTGAACAAGTTAAATCCGTCAAAATAAACACTACGAATAACTTTAAATCACAACATGCAAGCAAACGTAATGATGTTGCAGTTTCATTAATTGCAATTTTGTTTAGTACTACACTTTTAATTTTCGAAAGCTTAAGAAATTCACGTAATTAATAGAAGTATATTTATTTATTATAACGTGAATTGAAGTTGTAAGGTATGACATTTTATTTGATGAAATAAGCTAGTTCAATCTAACGGGTTGTTGTGTATTTGAAGAAAAATAAGAAATTATTAACACGTGCCGTCGCGTTGCCGTCTTCGCTTTAATTTGAAAGTGTAAGACGTAGAAACCGCTTGTTATTATTAATACAACTCTAGTGTAACGGCTTATAGTTCAAAATTGATTGAAGTGACAACTATGAAACAAACCTGGGTTATTCTACCTGTTGGACCCAAAAAACAGTGCAAGATACAAATGTCCTAAGTACGAGGTTTTTATATGTCCTTTACGACATTTCTATCGTTCACTGTTGACACGGAATTGTCTTTGCCGATGCCAGCCTCTACTGTTATTAGATATTGAATCTAATTTACTTACACGTAAAGAGTATAATCGTTTGTTATAATAAGGTTAACAGTAACCTAAAGAAAACCCCAAACAAAAACCCTATCGGGATTGGGTTTTGCAGTTAACCGGGTTATGGTTACTGTTACAGCAACATTTCGCTTACCGTTTGTATTCGGTTACTGAATGTTGCTGTTACAGTATCATTGGGTAACAGATATGATTAGGTAACCAACTCGATAGGCTTAAGCCTAAAGAGGGGTTTTCCGGTCCCTGGTCTAGACAGAAATGTTTACTTTCTCTATCTTTATACAATGGAACACTTTTACAGTTTCATTTTTCAAAGGAGGTATGCGATCGATTTCAAACTCAAAAACAAATCTAAAAAATAAAATAAGGTCAATGACCTCTTCCAATAAATTGAGATAGTGTGCGTGAAATGCGCTTGTGTGTGAAACGGGGTAATTTGACAGCATTTGACAGAAATAGCTCAACGCCGAAATGTTATAGCGCTCTTAAGGTGAATGGATAATTTCTATTAAATTATTTAAGAGACCTTTTCAAAACCAGAACACCATCATCAAAATTATTAATCTTTTGGAGATTAATCTTTCCATCGGAACAATTCGGAAGGTCAATTCAATGTTCAAACTGAAGAAAATTTATGATATCTTTGTTGATGTCGGCAAACATTTTGTAATCTAAAAATCTAAAGGACGACTTGGTACAAATATAATAATATTACCTAAACAAATAAGTTTACTCTGTGTAGACTTAAAAAGCACTGCGTCTATTGAAAAGGGGAATTCAAATCATTTATAGAAAATAATTCCATATTTTATTGTGAAGTCGCTTGGTCAACAAACCCGTCGTTTTTTTCTTCAAAATAAGGACTGGCTGGTATTATATCAGGCATATCAGTATTATATTAGGTCTAAAGAAAAAGTACAGACGCTAGATTCGCTAGAAAGGTCCCCGTTTTGCTTTAAAGCGAATTCAGCTATCTTTTGTAAATTAATACAATTTTGAACAAAAAACGGCAAGCCTATAGAAATGCTAATCGCTTCGGCAGTGAGTAAGTAGCACACTTTTTTCCCATGTTAATTTTCTATTCGTCGCGTCGCAGACAGTTGAGCCTGGAGAAGTTTCGACTTTTTAAGAATAGCTCGGTTTCCATATTCACAATTCTGGCCAATTAGGTACTTATAGTGTGACACACTAAGTCTGACAGTAGATTTTTTATTAAATTTAAATGCCTCTCTTATTACGGAGTGAAAAAAAAAATTAACTTATAAATTCAAAAAATATTCCACTTAGTTATATTCTTCTCTGTTGTCAGACTATAGCGAATTCAGCAACGAACTTAATGACTTCAGAAATGCTTTTATTTCCTGAACATTGAAACGGACGTAAGAACAATTCATTAGTATTTACGGTTGATGTCACAAAGGATTTACAGAAAAAGTAGATGCCTCAAACACACCACATATTCACAGCTAATAGCTGATTGGCTCAAATCCGATAAGTAAGTATGTGTGCGTGCTACATTTGCACAACATAGAATCACAGCTTTGTCTTCGGGATTTTAACTCTATGGTTGCGTTAGGCCCTAAGCAAGTCACTTGTCATTGCTGAATATATTTGGCTACGCCTAGACGTTTAATATATTTATACGAGATACCAGTACTCTGAATGTCACTATATTAGTGGCCAACGTATTGAATTTTTTTACAACATAATCAACAATATAACGTGTCATTATAATTAATTTTACGTAGCCTGAAAATGGGACCACATTTACAAATATTTATTTACGAACAAAATTCAGGTCCAGTCCTTCATTAATTTAATATGCCAATGCGACTCTGACAAATTTAATTATGTACTAGACCTAGGCTGGTCCGAGGATTAAATATTACGTTTTAGTAGGACCCAGCATGCTTAGAATATTAATATTGTTTCGGTTGGGAAGAAGTTACTTTTATGTTGCGACCTTTCAAATTGAGGAGGTCAGAGAGAGCTCATGGATCTCATCAACAGTTCAAGTCCAAGACCAACAAAAAAATCTCGGATCCCAAAATAATAATCCTTTTGGGGAATTCGGATTAAAATGGTTAAACTTATAGGTACATATGTGTATATGTGATCGTTTTAGTAAAAACTTTGTCGCTTGCCGATAAGGTACTAATGTCATAAAAAAACATTAAGAAATGAATCTTATTAACTTCCAACAAACGTCGCCTTTCACTAAAAACCAGCCCATATAAAGTTTCAAATTCAGCGTGACATTTCGATTCCGAATACTTTGGCTAACACGCAAATAAATGTAGGTAAACTAAAACTGACGCATCCGAAACATGTCATGCGAAATAACGTGAGTGTTTCTGTTTTATTAACAAAATATTTTTAAATACCTACAGTTGCTCCAAAAGTACCCTTTTTTGGCTGTTCTGCGTGCGCAAAGTTGGTTTTTACGAACTAGTGCTTTTTACTTTTTCAATTATTTTTAATTTAGTTTTGTTCCAATTCATGACTGCTTACCGAAGAGTATTATTGTTAGTTAACTTTACCGAGACGTAATAAAACTAAATAGGTACCTACTATTAACGCAAAAATAATAAAGACATTGATATTTTATATTTCACTATTTACCTCTTCATCATAATAATGATCATTCATTAAAAATATTATCTACGAAACGTCTGTCAAAGTAGAGCCATTTTTCAGTCAGGTATACATGTTCGAAGGCTATATTAGCCATGACGTTTTGTCACTAGAGATTTATTGTTTTGTTAATGAGAAATAAAGATTATGAGATTAAAAATGAGGTGATTGAAAAAGAAGATAAGACAAACATTTTGAAGATGTTATTAATAGTTCAACTGTATTACAATAGTGTTACGGAAATAATAATAAAAACTTTCAAATCCGTTCTTATGTATTTTTTTTCGCATCTGTATTGAAAAACGTCGTTCGATACACGTGCGGAAATGTAATTTTTCCGCACTAGCACCGACATGTACTATTTACGGTTACATATTTTTTCCGTTCTTTTTTTCCGTCTAGTATAATGTGTTAATTTAACCTTTAATATTTTTTAACATATCTGCGATGATTACAGATAGTTTAAGCGGAGAGGAATGCTATATAATAAGACTTGTCAACATAAACATTTTTATATTAATTTGTACACCTACATAACAAAAGTAAATTATCAAAACAATTCGTGCTTGTCTTACAAAATTATTCACATGTTTTCAAGTTAAAATAAGAGTTCGTAGAAAAATACATCATCCACTTATAAAGTTCATTGCCCTTCAGGCAATTAAATCATTATTTACACATAACAGCTTATGTAACGCAACATTGACCTTGAAATACGTAATGCAAAGTAATCTATTAAAAAAACCTATTATGTAGTCAACCTGTGTAAGTATGGTCTTTCTTAGAAGGAAATCGCCTACGCCAAATGGCGCATTCAAGAAAATGGCTACGTTGACTCATTAATGTCGCATTTTTTTAAAATAGATAATGGAAAGATGAGCTCGGCTTAAGGCTCTTTATTTTAGTTAATATCGTAATTTATACTATCTACGTACTGAACAATGAAGTTAAAACTTTGTACGGGTCCAACCTTACAGACTTTACGTGTCACCTTTAGAAAACATTAATCAATAGGTACTTATGTTGCTTTCGATTACATTTATCGTAGGTACTTAAATGCCGCTTATTTTACTTGTTTAGAACGTAGTCAACCTGAACGTTTCCGAAGCAATGAAACGTTTTCAACAAATACACATCGCAGGGAGTTGCGGGCAGGGAGCTTTTGAGCATACTATAGATGGACCATCCTTTTTTTCCGACAATGAAATGCGCTTTTCTCGATCTTTTCGATTTTTGGTCATGTGTAAAATAATAACTATAAAAATGATTTAAAAAATAAACATATGTTTGAAGTATACTGTTTGATAGTGAATTTCATGTCAGTAAAGTATTTTTCTTTTCAGTGGTTTTCTTGAAAACAGAGTGGCCCTTAAGGCGAAGAAAGCCTTACGATTGACCACTCTGTCACGATATTTTGGGTTAAATAATGTAGGTAAGTTTACAGCCTTTATTAGGAAATAACAAGTAGGTATACTGTACTGATAAGGTAATTAAAAAATTTTGGCATTTACCTACTACCAAAAAAAAACTAAATCAGACAGTTTTCAGCACGGAGACAGTTCATTGGCCCAAAAAAGGAGAACTGCCATACAGTCGCCATCAGATAAATAAGAACGGCAAAGGTGTTCAAAACTAACTCTTTCGCAATAGAGGCGTGCTCAGATATTTGTGAGCGCCTTGGCCGCTTCGGTATATCTGAGGGCGACTGCACTTACATGTCTCGTATTTTTATTATGTTTGATTGTATTTTAAAGCCAAATTTATTTTGGTGTAAACCACTCTTTAAAATATGCCTGTTATTATTTTAAAATAGTAGCTTACTTACTAAAATCCTTCAACATTTCTTAACATTAACACATTTCATTTCCACGAACTCGTACAAATTGGTATAAAATGCAAAACCGCTCACATACTTCGTAACCCATCGACTTCCTATGTTTTACTATAAAATAAACAACATTACCGAGAGCAAAGGCCTGACATTAAGGTTGGAGGCCTACCACGAACCACTTCGTTCGTTTTCGTTCGTCTATTTGCCTCTTTATCGCTCGAATATGTAAGAGCAATAGAGAGGGATATAGACGAACGAACAAACTAAGTGGCTCGTGGTAGGCCTTCTGGCTATATAAGGCGCGATCGGATACGAAACATGAGGTTACGCCGCTTGTTAAAGTATATTATGTATATTTTTATGGCTTCATGTGTACATTATCATTATGACTTTATAATAACACTGACGGCGTATTAATAACATACGCTTTTACACATGTACTTTATACCTACACTGTTTTCTTACTTTGTAATCGCCGGTCGACAAACGTGGAAACTAAAAATAAAATATTAGGAATGTGCACTTTTTATTTTGAATCGAAAAATATAGTTGTTACTTGTTAGTTTCTGAGCTGTAGACAGAAATTTTTCTATTCTAAAAGCGTAAACCTTAAGTTTTCACAATTCCACATATTATTTACTCTCCCTTCTAATATTCGGGAGTCACGTAGAAAAGTTTGCAACGTAGACATAAATAATCTAAAATAAAAAAGGTGCAATTTTGACAAAATAACACCATTTTATAAGAGAAAGCCACCGTCGTTTTATATTTATATTTGATTGAAACAATCACGCACTTAAATATTTGTATAATTTTTACTATGTTTTTCTATTGCCGTATGACCTTGACACGTTAGGTATACACGTTATAAATAAATCATAAAATATCAATAACAATACCAACACAATACGCGATGCGCGTGAGCAAGCGCGCGGCGTCAATGCAACTGGCGCTGGCGTAGCCTTCTTTCACTTCGATCGATTTCAGCTATATCTTATTTGGAACCCTGTTGGTTCAAGGTCAGTTGATACAATACAATACAATACTCTTTATTGAAAACCTCACACAGATGAAATACAGTTACAAGAGAAAATAATAATACAGAACAGTAAGGGGTAACAACAGGCGGTCTTATCGCTAAAGAGCGATCTCTTCCAGACAACCTTTGGGTAGTGGAGTACAGATCAAATGAAAAAATGTATTAGGTGGCACAGAGATTAACAAAAGCACACAAACAACACACACAATAAATATACATACCAAAATAATAATACGATAAAACATACATACATACATACATAAACATACATACATAATAAATACATACGTAAACATACATACATAATATATGTATACATAACGATGAGTGAAGAAGAGAAACGACAGTGTCAAAGAAGAAAAGCTAAGGAAGAGACAGATAGTATTCCTTGAGTTTCAACTTAAAGGCATAAGGTTTAAGGGTTGATATAATATATGATGTACTTGTATTACCAGTAAAGTAAGTTTTAATTTGATTGTGATGCCATATTTGCAACAGTCTACTTCCGAGTCTTCCTAGAGCATTGTAATCTTAAGGCCGTTCCTGGTCCCAATGATCTGTATCTTTCAATTTTCGAGTATTTTTATGGCTTATTACATTAACCCCAACGGCATTCAGAAAATTAACTTACATATTAACTTAAATAATAATGGATTGTGCTCTGAGGAATTGTTTGATATGATGCCAACGGCTGCATTCTACCACCGCACCGCTCGCCGTCGGCAGGGTGTTCACCCGCATACCCTGGAGCCTAAATGGTCTCGTACCGTGCGGTTTATGAGGAACTTCCTCCCGCGGACGCTCCGGCTGTGGAATGAGCTTCCTGACCCTGCCACTGTTTTCCCAAAGGACTACAATATGGGGTTCTTCAAAAAAGGAGTGTTCAAGTTTTTAAAGGGTCGGCAACGCGCATGTAACACCCCTGGAGTTGCAGGCGTCCATAGGCTACGGTGACCGCTTACCATCAGGCGGGCCGTATGCTTGTTTGTCACCGTCGTAGTATTAAAAAAAAAATATTAACCGTTGGCTATTTTATTTCCAACAGTTTTTTGTAAATAGCTTTTGTACCAATAACTTTAATTTTAAAATCTCTCTTAATGAGAGACTTGAAATAGGAACAGTTGTATGTAGATTTCATATATATAACAGCATAAACTTCTTTAGAATATGGAAAATTTTGCTTTTTTTTTAGACCATGTTTAAAAAATACAAAAGTCAGTATGAGAGTTAAGTCTGGCTCTAATTTTTGACGCTAAGATTGGCTAGAAACGCGCCTATTACTCGTATTCGTTTTTGGGAGGTGGTATATGGCAACTACCATTTTTTTAATAGTTTAGAATTAAAAACTATAACTCTTTTATTGTATAATTTATCATTTAATTCTGTACACATACATATATTATCATTGACTAGATTTTGTAATAAAATTCAACGTGTTTCATAATCTCTATTTATTTCGTGTCAAGTCGTAATATCAGACAACCGTCTCTTCGTCAATGACGTCAATTGCATGAAAGCTTATAATACTTTCTTTGATTACCTTTCGAGTTAAAAAATAACTTTTCTTTACCTTGCAATGTTTGTTACCCATTAATTGCTAAAATAAGTAAACAAATCTTAGCAATGTTACAACTTTTCTCAAGTTGAGCGTGGATTGGTTGAAACAGATTCTACATGTAGTCTGCGAAGTTTTGATCTCTTTACATCGAGGATAAAATAAAAAGTAAAGCTATTTGCACAACAAGAATGTCTGCGACAGTCATTTGGAAACAACGAGTTTTTGGCTTGAAAAGTTAAGTTAGTAGGTACCTATACTTACCTTACGCGTCATTGTTATAAAAACGTAACGTTTATTTACTGTTTTCTTATTTAGCAGATGTCCTAGTGTAAATCATTCGCAAACCGCGACGATCGCGTTTGTTTTAAGAGGAAATGGGAAAAAAAAAATTGCACTCGCTCCATACCAAAACTAGCATGTTTCAGGTGCGGCAGCCCCTTATTCAACCGACTTCAATATTTCTAAAGGAAGAGGTTCTCAATTAGTCTGTTTTTTTTTTCTAATGGATGTTTACTCAGAACTCCGTCATTACTGAACCGATTTTTCTCCTCCAATATCGAATTTATATGAATGTTTTTTAGATCCTACCAGAATAACTAAGAATATGAATAAGTAAGAAATTTTGCTAATGCAGTGTGCTTACCATAAGTTGTATTGTATTGTAGGTGGCCGTATTCGACAGCGACTGCGGCGTTCGGGGTTTTGGCCGTCTCGCTCCTACTAGAGTAATGAGCAGAAATCTAGATCCTGGATGGCTTTATGGATCTAGGGTGCCATGAAGCATTGCTATCAAAGTAATATAAATAGTTAAATACGGTATAAGAGGGCAAGCGTACTGTATAAATATGTTTTTGTACTCCAGCACTTCTATCTGTCAATTAGATGACTGACAGCGACATTAAAAAAGGTTACATTATAACGTTGTCTATGGTATTCCATAACAACACTGCTGAACAGTGCTCCTATGGATTTTCATACAATATATGAGCACTGTTGATTTTTTTTAATTTCTTTAGTGGGCATACGACATCTTCCACATTCTGCCACCTATCGAGATTCTCCTTTTTTTACTATTTTAGCCGTCGTAGAAAAACTAGCGTATGCAACAGTTCATAATAGGTTCTTAAAACTTGAGGGTCGCCGTTACAAAACGAGTCTAAGTCGAGTTTTGTAATAATAGACCCGAGAGTTTATATCACTGTTGCATTAACTACTATAAAGGAAGTTAAAATAAAAGTATATGTGTAAAAAAAAAACCTTTATTTCAGAATATAAATGTGTATGCGGGTAACTTGAGACGATAGCGGTCGTCGCGTTACGATCGCATAAAACTCACACACACACACACACACACACACAATCTATTGGCAAGAAAATACTTACCTATTTGAATTGCTACAATTACCTGCAATAATGTCTAGCATGACGAAGTGTAGTAAAATGTCTACAATATTGACCGAACGAGTATAAGTAGTTATTTGTATTTGTATAGTAGGTACAATATATGAGTTGATATACTGTTGTTTTTATTCCTTTTTTAACACGTGAAGTGTGTAGTGTAGGTATTTTATAACATGAAAAGGTACCTATGTGTACATTTTGACATTACATATTAAGAATTAACTTTTAATTTGATATTCCGAATGCCAATTAAACAGTCAATAATCAGAAACGGAGCACATTTATTAGTCTTAATAATGTGATTATCAGAATTTTGGTTCGTTTATTTATTTACCTACTAACAAATTATATAATAAATAAATAATAATAAATAAATATTGTGGGACAATCTTACACAAATCGACCTAGTCCCACGGTAAGCTCAATAAGGCTTGTGATGTGGGTACTAGACGACGATATATATAATAAATAGATACATATAAATACTTAAATACATAGAAAACATCCATAACTCAGGAACAAATATTCGTGATTAACACACAAATAAATGCTCTGACCAGGATTCGAACCCGGGACCTCCTGCTTCGTAGGCAGGGTCACTACCGACTAGGCTAGGAGGCCGTCAAAAATTATATTGGTCGTATATAATTAAATAATTACAAGAAACCGCAGATCTTACCCAAACTACGCAAGAAGGTATGTCTTTAATAACAAGACGTATGATTGTTTTTAGTAAAAGGTACCACTTTGTCGGTAGCCGATAAGGCTCTAATACCATAAAGATTTATTTAGAAATGAACCTTATTAACGACCGCCAAAGTGGTACCTTTTAAGAAAAACGATCTCATTTATTCGATTGAAACGAAAGACGACACCTATTCTGGGGTATTGGCCGAGGTAAACGACTCATACAATGTAGGTAGTTGATAAAAAAAGTATAGTAAGTAGGTGTAACATAAAAAGTCTATTAGACAATAGCATGTTTTTGTGCATAATAACACACATCATTGGATTTTAATAGCATCGCAAATCGATAACCTGATTGGCTATGTAGCTAAAAACAGTTACAAAGAATTTAAAGCGAGAAGGAGTATGTATTTAACTACACAGCTAGATCATAAACTTCTTTCAAATATAAAATTCCTTTGATTATCGTTTCTCTCTATTCCATTCTTTTTTATTTGTGTAAATATTACTTATGATCTAGCGGCGTGATAAAAATCACGATATTTTGTATAGGTGCATTATTAATAAACCTACAACGGGTCTTTCGCGAATTTAGTGAATTTCACTATATCACCTTAATATGTTGTATGTTTTCAGACTGATTAATCAAGCGGGTTAAATATTTGGTAAAATACAAACTACTAACATTCTACGATGTCGTGACCATTTACAAAGCCTATCTAATGTTCGTTCCTAGTTCCGCATATAACCACTTTCGATTACATTAATAATTAAAATACCTAACAGTGCAAATATACTTTTAATTTACTAATTGTCTATGAAATATGAGAGAAAACTTAAAGATACTATCACATCGCTCAGAGTGACTGTCAAAATTAAACGTTTAACTTTTTGTTCTAGACTGTAACTATCTTAAGAGAAAAACGTCGCAAGTTTTTGTGTCATCAATTGGCATTTAAAGGCGATTTTCCAGTTAATAACAGGACAGTCACACATCAGTATAATCGATCACTCCACGCGACATACTTGAAATAATCTGTCCGTGCGCAGCATTTATTAAAATAGTTCTTGTGACAGTTCTGCGGCATAGCGATCAGGTAAAAGTATGGGATGATTGAGTTAAATGCGCATGCGCTGGTTTAATAGCAATCCAATTAGTAACTATCAAGATAATCGCATAAACTGGTACACTTGCATTTAATCACTTAATTAACGCTACTTAGTTGACGGTGATTTAAGAGATTGGAATCATTATTAAAAAAAACTACTTCAATGGGGAAATTAACAATTTTGTTTTGCTTGAATTATTTGAGAAAACATTAAAACCACCAAGCATTTGCTTTTGAAAATTGAGGATTGCCATGTGTTTCTCAAGAACGGTTCGAATCAGAACTAAAATCAAATGAATCCAACTCGGCGGTATCAAATTTTGAAAATAAATAGTCATCCATTTTACAAGAAACGGAGAAACGCGGAACATTCAAAACACACGAGTCGAATTGCAATTTCATTTACTTCAACATTTTTTAAGGGAGGTGAAAAAAACTTATGATGATGTGATTTGAATCGGTGTCATTAAGTTACCTACTCCGGGTTAAATCTCTCTTAATTGAATCACGCTTATAATCTTGCAACAGAAATTTTAAATAACATTTCTTATCCCACTTCAGCATTATCTGCTCCAAGAAGGCTTTGGTTTAAGCCTTCTTGGAGCTTCTCAAACTAGAAATATAGTTGAAATAACATAGGGTCTTACAATCGCTTACAGAGCGAATGAGGGTGAAACGCCCTGAAACATTTTAACCGCACTTTTAAATAAGGTAATTATCGTTGTTATAGATTACGAGGCAAACAAGATCGACTCGGTAAGCGATCGCAGTAAACGGTGTGTGAGCTTTATCTTTTTATTTATCACATAAAAAGGACCGAGTTTGCGAACATCATGCCCAAATACGATACGATGTGGAAACAAGGCCACCGGCAATACAATACTACCGATTAATACTGGCCGCTACCAAAATCGTCGAACTTGACCGTACTTATAGATACCTCCGTATAACCGAACAAATATATAAGTTTAGTAGCACGTATAAAGCTTCTACGACATACTACTTTTTGGAATTAGGTACTGTAATGCATTGCAGTTGCACCTCAACCAAAAATGTATTCAAGTAACCCAAATAAGAAACGCAGCCGATCTGAGGATTCAGGGTTGCCAAAACCTTTAGCAGCTGGGCGGTCTTAAAATTAAAAATAAACATCTTAAGGTTGCTGCTTAAGGAAAATATATTTTTTGTACTCAATATGTTTACTGAAGGTTTCAGAATCAAGGTAGGCAGTATAATATGCTAATGACGACGGATAATAATACCCCGTTGACGAGGACGAGCTGGAGTTTTGCAGTCATAAGTAGTATAAGCAGTATAAGGGTCAAGAACGTGGCTGTTTAGTCATATTACCGCATAAAAGATGGATGAGTGTCGGTAAACAAAATGACCATGACTTAAGTTCTAGGAATTCAATATTAAAACGTAATTAATAAAGAATGCTCAGGCCAACGAATTCTAAGTAATTATAAAATAAATGCAACGAACCTATCTACTTAGGCAAGGAATTTAGAAATCGTAGAAAACGATATAAATAACTGATGATTTACGTATTAGATAAAAACAATATAGATGGCAAATAGACTGTTATCTAAATAAGTTAATAATTGCCACACGCAAAAATTGCTTAAGCGATCTCGATTTAAGCGAAATAAAACAATGCGAAAAGATTATACATACATACAGTCGAAAAAAAAATCTAAGTAAAAGGCAGTAGGTACATCAATGGTTACAATAACATTCTTACCACAAATAACGCCATGTTTTTCTCTGTCAAAATGTAAGCAATGGCGTTAACTAAATTAAAACCATCCATATTCGCGAACTAGAATGATTGAGATACGACCCAAGTATGAGCTAAAAAAATACCTACTACAATTTCTTAAGACCTGGTTATTGCATTTGGGTTAGAGAAATACGATGCGTACGAGTATAAACGAGTTTACTGAACGATACAGAATGAATATATTTTACGTAAAGTGAACAACGTATCGCCTCTAAATCTGGATTATATACAGATTTTTGCCAGACGGGCTTTTTCATACTTCACTGTATTTATCACCATCAATCACAAGCCTTTATACGATACGTCACGCGGTTTAGGTTTTCTCCACAATAGCAGCTATACCATGCGAATTGTGACTTTACCTTTTAATTTCGAATGGACTCTGATGCTGATTTATCATGATGATAGTACTTTACTGAAGAGTAAATAGAGGTACATCAAAAATATTGCGGACACTAAGTTCCGAGAATTTTGAAACAGCAGTTCGAACTACGACCAACGCTAACCGCTGTGATAGTCGTACCGTACATCCATACAATTAACTTAAACCTACTTTGGCAGTCGGGTTGGAGATCGGGTCGGGGTCGGCTGCAAAAAGTTGGGACAAAATTAAAAAAAATACGCTGGAAATGTTGATCTCCCATCAAAAGAACTCCTTGAAATTTAAATTTCGCACCTGATAAACTGGATTGTCAGGATATAGCCTTTTACAAACTTTTTTCCATCACACTTGCAATAACAGCAAACTATGCAGCACATCCCTCATCCGCGACATGACAGCACATGCATTGGCTTGATCGATGGTGATGCACGTCGATTCGGACAAGGAAGCCATTATTGGGCCAGGTAGGAATTATCCACTTAGCGGAGTTGTTTGTCATAATTAGCGATGAAAATAACATGAAAGATACATGTATTTTACAAAGGCCCCTGTATTTTTCAGTAAAATACAGTATCTTTCGTTGCGGACCTTCGATTAAATCTTTCGCAAGTTTCAGTTTTTTACGTGTAAAATACATTGTATTTTTCGCATTATTACATTATATTATGAATAGTGACTCGGAATGTATTCAGTAAACAGGTGACTTTTCATTTCGCTCAGACTATATCTCGATATCAGTTAACTAAAGAGGTTGAAATTTTAAGACGTAAATTTATTTATTTAAAATTACAAATTTAGTTCAGAAACATGTCAATCAACCATTAGTTATACCACCGCTCCCCATCGCTTCCGGTGCAAAAGTGCCCATAACGCTCGCGGCATTACCACGTTGAATAGCTATGGATAGCCTTTGCACCAAAAACGACTCGGAGCGGGGGTTGTCTCCCTTTTGCCTAAGGCGACCGCCTATGTCGCGCACAAACTGCCTCGCGTCCGCACCCCAGCAACCCGCCGTCTCCACCGCGAACGGAACGAAGATTTACCCCGAGCCAAGAGGAGCATATTTCCGCCGCTTCATGGCCGCCTGATATTCGGCCGCCGCTCCGGCCACTTACGTTGTCCGAACTACATGAGATGCAGCGAATGTGCAGACACACGTCGCGTCCCACACAAAACATCTTCCCCTCTCCCAAGGCACCAAGGTTAATCCATCCGGCCATCTCCCGTCAGAACGGCTAAGTCCTGGAGGCTCAAGCACGGATGGAACCCCTGCCGATCTGAGTGCCCTATGAACCAGATCGTTGAGGGCATGGTGACGCGGATGCCTACAAACGCACCGATGGCAACTTAATGCGTGATGGCCCTCAGCACCCACCATGGAACCGCAAATGCATATGCGAGGTTGGCATACATCGCAGCCCAGGCGGAGCCGTTGAAATTATAAATTTTGACGAAATGCTTACAAATTGGAATCGTTAATCTATGCTCTATGTGACGTCACCTAGCGAGAGTCTCTTAATATTATTATTTTTTGTATGTTTTACCTTTTCACGGGACCGTGGGGTTCTTTTATTATTAAGTCAATGAATTATGAAATAAACATGTAAAATACACAGTATAAAACAGGTATTATACGTGTATGATTGTATTTGTCAGACAAACGTCAGTTTTGTTTTTTTCGAAAGTTACATGTAATTTATAAGAAAGATACAAAGTTTCGAAACATACAACATGAATCTTTCGCCATTTTCATCGCTAGTCATAATTAATTGATACTTCTGACGTTTGCTAATTGGGGTGTACGAGTACCTACTACCTACTTGTGAACCGCATAAAAGTATATTTTAGCAGTGTTTATTCTTACACAGAGAATCATTCTGTCTTTTTTACGTGTACGTTTGAGTCATCACTCCAAAAATATTTTTTTTTCTTTATACTGCTACTGATAAAGTTAGTTTACCTGACCAGGGACATCTTTATTTACTGATGGTTTCACTCTTTGATAATTCCTTTTTGTCGTTTCTGAGATTGCATTTAAAAAAGTTCCGATCGGTTTGGTAACCTAAACTTCTTTACTGTTTAATCCCCTTAATTTGGGAACCAAATATTAAACCAAGCTACTGCCAAAGTGCCAATTCTGTGGGAAATGTAAGCCTTGTTGAAGTATAACGGGTTTTCAATGAATATCAACTGATATATTTATTTGATATGCGTAAAATTCACAGCTATACGAGTATAGTGGTATTGTTACCTCAATATTGAGATACGGCGTCATCTTTTGGGGCAATTCCACAGAGCGGGAAATGCCCTTAAAGGCACAAAAAGGCTGTTTTGCGTTCAGCGTGTAGACTAGAAAACTGCCAACTACATTTCTTTGGACTGAACATTTTAATATTACCTTGTCTCTACATCTATGAAATAGTGTATGTTAAAATCAATATCAATCAATTTCTTTGTACTCGGCGATGTAACAAAATTCAGCCATAATCAAGGAAATCACCTCTTTTTGCTAAAAGTTTATATATCCAAACTGGAAGAGATTGTAGATTTAAAAATAGTTTTTTAAACTTTTAGTAAGGAAAGCTTAGTATTAATAGGGGAATCTGGAATATAATCGTAAGTAATCAATTAATAAGAATGTATTATTTCTTTATAATTATACATGGCACATATGTGATTGAATTGGACATATGTAAAATGCATGCATGTTATGTCAAGCATGCAAACATGCTCCATCTTCACATAAATATTTGTATGCTTACTGGCGAGACATGGTGATACACTATTACAGTTGTAGGATCTTATTATGTACCTGCATTTACAAATACCTACATGTAAAAATATAGCAGTGGTCTTGTATTTGGATTAGATCCTTACTCAGAATGCACAATAAATCCGCAAGATCTCATTAGGACGTCATAACTTCTAAGACAAGACGTTCATTGGTATGACGAATATCAAACCGGCGACCTCAATTTCAAAACTCCCTCATGTAAAAGCACCCTCACTCATAAACCGAACACATCCAACCCATAAATCATTCAGCATGACAAAATAAAATAGCTCGAAACAATGCCAACAACCCATTACGCTTCGCCACCGTAAGTGGTATGAAATTGAAGCGCCCGATGTTTTACATACAATATCACGACATCTCCTTATCTGTGGACTCTTGACCCGATTGCATCCGATAAGTTGTACAACAAGTCTTACAAGACTTAGACAGACACGGTACTGTTTTGTGGAGCCTTGTAAGGAGCCGCGTGCAAAATTTTTATAGGTTCTAATTCCGACAGTATGTATGACAAATATGACAACCTCCAAGAAAATTAATAACATAAAATTCTACAATATTTGGGGCGAACGAGCGCAGAGACATATTTTTTTCTAAAACTAAGACGTGCCTGGATCGGTTTTTTATAAATGTATACAGGCTGTAACAAGAGCCACTGAAAAACTCAGACACCCCATATGTATAAGTCATACTGTGCAACTATTGTTATGCGACCAACCCCGAAATCGCAAAAAAAATTTGACTGTTTCATACATATGGGTTGTGTGATTTTGACATTTTGTAGTAAAGATTTATTTTTTCGAGATTTCGGTGTTGGTTCCATAGTATAAGTTGCTCAGTATGACTTTTACACATGGGGTGTGTGAGGTTTTCAGTGGCTGGTGTTACATACTGTATTGTACAAAATGCACTGACCTATATAAGGGCTCTCAAATCTCTTTATGACTTGATTGCATTCATAATTTAAAGACTAACACAAATTGCTGATGTTCTTGGATACAGACAAAAATAATTTTTCATCATACTAGCCTTACCTTATAAAGGATGTTATTATTTATACCTTTTTAGGGTTCTATACCCAAATGGTACAAACGGGCAGGGCCCTATTACTAAGACTCCGCTGTCTGTCGGTCTGTCTGTCTGCAACCAGACTGTTATCTCATGCACTGTTATAGATAGACAGTTGAACTTTTCACACATGTATTATTGTTGCCGCTATAACCAAAAAATACTAAAAATTACAATAAAATAAATATTTAAGGGGGCTCCCACACAATAAATGTGGTTTTTTTTCCGTTTTTTTGATAGATAATGGTACGGAACCCTTCTTGCGCGAGTCCGACTAGCACTTGACTGGTTTCTTTTCTATTACTGAAAGTCGAGTGGGTCTTTGACCTGCCTGTCTCACGTCAAAAATTATCATAATGGTCAGGTATGTAGATAAAAACTCGAGACATCAAAAATCTAATCTCGTTGTAATATTTTACAGTAAATATTTATTTCTAAAGTCCCGTATCTTTTTATATTGAAAGCGAAGTATTCTTTTTTCGACACGTAATATTTCGTATTTCGAATGATAATGCAATTATTTTATTAAACGCATATTCAGGGACGAACTACTTGCATCAATTCCCAAATATTTTAGAAACAAGAGTAATAGACTAACATCTTGAACTCTGAAGATATGACGGCAAAATAAAAAGCAATAAAGGCCCTGCTGCGTTTCCAATATTTTTATTAAAGCCAATAAACCTTTATTGGCAATCATAATTGGCTAATAAAATACTGTTTATTTACTGTTACATAATATTTGTACGACAAATACAATGAGAGTATTGATAGCATTATTTCCACATATCTACGTAGGTGCTTTGTCGAGAGCAACGATTTGTTTGTAACTTTGTTAGTAGAAAGAGATAAGAGCGTGTATTAGTAAAAGTACCTATCTTGTAAACTTGCAGGTTATTGTTATAATTATTGAGGGCATTGAAGGAAAGAGATCCGGAGGCCGTTCATCAACCAGATGGGCTGACCTAGTCAAAGAAGCAACCTCTTCAAGCAAGTTCCACCAGGCGGTGAGGGCTGCGATGGACCGGGACCGATGAAGACAGATCATCAAATCAAAATCACCTTGTGATCACGATCCTCATTAATGAGGGACCGGTTTAAGAGAGAGAGTTACAACTTATATGGCTTTCTACACATAAAGCACAACAGCAGTAATTTAGTTCGTTGAAGTTTCAAAGTTTTTACAAAAAGTCGCTTATGTTATTTTCCTATACGCACCCTTGAATTTATACTACTCATTTGTTACTTTTAAGTAGGTGACTAATGAGTGGTATAGATAATAGGTATTGGATATACCTACATGGTCTACATACGCACTACAGCATTAGCGGGCCATATACGTTCAGGCAATCCGTCGGATCTCCATAGTGGGTATGTCCGCCGGGCATCCGCCAGACAAATTTCCCATACATTGATTGGCAGATCTGACAGATATGCCCGAACGTATATATGGCCGGTAATTAACTCAAGTCATGAGTCAAGCCCTATCATGTAGATATATGTTGATAAGGTTCATTATTAAATTAATCTTTATGGCGTTTTGGACTGGAGGATATTTTCAAGACTCTGGACTGGAGAAGGCTAGGCATCAATGTAAAAGGCGAATACCTCACTCACCAATGAAGAGAGCTATGCTAGGAGTCTCTCTGCGAGATCGTATCAGAAATGAGACCATCCGCAGCAGAACCAAAGTAACCGATATAGCTCTCCGAATCGCTAAACTTAAGTGGCAGTGGGCGGGGCACATTGCACGTAGAACCGATGGCCGTTGGGGCGGAAAGGTTCTCGAGTGGCGACCGCGTACCGGAAGGCGCAGCGTGGGTAGGCCCCCCGCAAGGTGGACTGATGACCTGGTGAAGGTCGCAGGAGTCCGCTGGATGCGGGTGGCGCAGGACCGGTCATTGTGGAAATCTTTGGGGGAGGCCTATGTCCAGCAGTGGACGTCTTTCGGCTGAAATGATGATGATGATGATTATGGCGTTTTAGCGCCTTGTGGGCAAGCAACAGTAGTTATTACAGTCACGTCTATAAGTATGTATACACTTCAGAACTTATTATAGGGGTGGAAGGCTCAAAATTAAATACAGTTGCATATATATTTATGAAGCCGACCGTACTAAAAACAATCAAATATCTTGGACACTTACACCGTATCGGTATATCGGTGGCAAAGTGACAAAAGAACTCGATTCCCACCATCCTCCTGATTTCCAGGTATTTGAGCACTATGTACCTACTTCCTAATATTTTTGATTCCCCACTACTGGTATATATATGTATGACCTTAACAGTACTTCAGCTTGAATATCCAGGCAACATTAGGACATGATAGTAGGTACATTGTGTATTAAGGGCGGTAAACAAGAAATTACCAACGAACGTAAATTTAATTTAATTTAACTAACTTAATTAACACGAGTTCGTAATTCTTGTACAGCCTGTGATACATACAATGTTTTTCAACACATTTGCGAGGAACTAAATAAGTTGAATGCATATAATATCACTATTTACGTGCAAGTGTGATGAAAATGCATTAACATAAGCGATGAAGAAAACACTGCGAACTAAGGATAACACAAACAGAAAATATAGCTAAAAACGCAAGTCACGTCTCATCCTGCTTAGGAAGTCGACCGGTGCATAAAATATTCGCAATGTAGGTCTGCACCTTATTTGCTTAAGTAGTTTCACCTTCCGCTATATTTTTCGTTATTAATAAGTCAGCTATATTATATTTAAGACCTCACATTTTTTGGGAAACTAGTACTCTAATTTCGCAATAGAAAATCTTGATAATCAGTAAAATACTACAAGTCGATTTTTTTAACAAAGACAATACAATACCTACCATCGGAAAGTGACATCGAAAACTATGGTACAGAATAAATAGTATTGTATTCGATTGATACCTATACTTCGTTAGAAACATTTGCGCATCAGCAACAATTCACGGTTAGTATCGCTACTCTTTCTTCTTCCTAGCGTTTTCCCGGCTTATGTCACGGCTCTGGGAGCCTGGGGTCTGCTTTGGCAACTAACCCCAAGATTTGACGTAGGCGCTAGTTTTTACGAAAGCTACTGCCATCTGACCTTCCAACCCAAAGGGTAACCTAGGCCTGATTGTGATTAGTCCGGTTTCTTTACGAAGTTTTTACGGGATTTGAATCCGCGACCTACCCGGTCGCTCTGTCCCTGCAAATAGGTTGTTGTTAAAATATAAAGCTTAGACATTTAAACACTAATAATAAAACGTTGGGTAAAGACTAACGACACTTATCTACTGACAGCATCAAAATGATGATTTACTCACCGTTTCACCTCCAGAATCAATCCCGTTTTCAAGTAAAATGTCCTCAAACAGAACGTCGGCTTCACAAGGAGAACAAAGATTACTGAGCAATTCACTGAACCGTTCAACTTTACCCACACACACAGCACCCAACAATCCCCCAAATTCCACATCCTTAATCATTGGCACTACTACACTATCTTCCAGTTTCACAATTACGTCTATCTTCTTAATCGCAGGTTCTTTCATTATAGGAATGTTACTTTTGAGACATGTATTATTGAGCACATATGTTAAATTATTATCCAAATAATTATCGTTATTATTCAGTTGTTTCTTCTTGACTTTATCATCTTCAACGAGACATCTATTAAATAAATCTTCAAATTTCACCTTTTCTAAACTAGGCGAGATGCTTTTATCAAGTAAAACTTCATTCAATATTTCCTCCCCGCTGACATGTAAATCGGTTGTTACGTTTTCTTTACTCTTTATATCACTATCTTTAGATCCATTGACTTCGTTTGCAAATTTTATCTTTTCTAATGTCATACCGTTGATTTCGTCAACATTATTTTCTTTAGGACTACTGACTAATAAATTAAGTTTGTCTTTTTCTAAAATAGTTTTAGTGGAATGTTTAGGTTTCGATTTAGTAGCACCAGTATCCTTATCAGAAAAGCACGTGGCAGGAGAACCTTTCTGATTTTCCTTCTGATTACTAGTCCTTTTGTTGGGAGTGGACTTCGTTTTATCCCTATCTATAATTTTCGAGCTTTTAGGGGATTTGTTTTTATTATCTTCTAAGAGAGATTGAACGGAAGAACTTCTGGTGGATTTTCTAGGAGACGGCGAGGAATCAGAATGGGTGGCGGCGGCAGCTCTTAAGCGTGAAGTACGTGTAGTCCTAATAGGCACTGAAGTAGAAATGGAGTTGAGGTTTAATTCAGAAGAAGATTTGAGATTAGCAGTCGTGTCCTCCAAAGGGGTCCGCTCAGCTCTTCTAGGGCGCCTGAAAATAAAGAAAAATCTAATATTAGATTTTGAAAAAGGCAGTAATTATTTGAATCCTAAATACACGTTAACCAATTACCATCATCACTTGTTAATTCATATCTTTTTTTACACTGGAAAGAAGTTTTTTCCCAGAGTGGAGGACTATTTTTAATGTATTTTATAAATGTTAAATTTATAATGAAATAAATATATCTTATCTTATCTTATCTCTATGTCGTAGTGACGATATAAATCAGATTGTAAGAAATCTCTTACCGCTTGTCACTTTGACATAGTTGACATGGTTCTAGAGTGGCCTAGGGTTCCAATTGGTTGACTGTACAATTAGATCAAAGTTTAACTCACCTTTGGGTGACATTTTCCGAGAAAAGAGTCGCCGTTCTCGCTGTAAGCTGCTTTCTCCTCTCTTCTTTATACTTTTGTATCCTGGCCGCTCGGGCCTCGTCCTGAGACTGACTCATGACGCTCGTACTGTGACGTCACGTGCGCCAGCAACCCAGTTTCCTCGAGGCTCGTTCTTTCTTAGAGTTAGCATGGATCGCGTCTAGCATGGCGACATTAAGCGCGTAGGGCGGAATAGTTGGCAGTGATGAATACAGGCTAAGGCTGGAGGTAGAAGAAGGCGCGCGTGGTGATGACCTGAAAAAAGAAGGATACATTTTAATAAAAGTATGTCATGATTATATTAAGGCATTTGAGGCAAACATTCGTTTATCATAAATTGTGATTGTGTTTAATAAAAGGTCGGTACCTTTGTCGATTGTTGATAAGATTCATTTCTAAATGAATCTTTTAGGCATTAGCGCCTTATAGACTAGCGACAAGCCGGTACCTTTTACTACAGACGAACACTAAAATACAAATTAAAACGCAAATACAAATTCTAATCCTTTAATCGCTGGGTATCGGAAATGATCAATCGACGCTAAATGAAGCCAGGACGAGATAAGCAACTTGAGGAAGTGAATTTTAATTACAAGCAAGTTACGTAAATTTCCTTTAATCAATAGGATTTCCTCTCTCCGCTTAGCATTACTATATCCCTGAGGGCATGCCGTGCAATGCCCTGTCGAACCATCAGTGTACCTGTGACCTCGAATTCCCGGCCTTTGGTTTCCATTAACCCGCGTTCTACAGAATGTCGCTGTCTTTTACTGTATCCAGTAATCGTTATACCAAAATCTAACATGTGGGTGAATAAAACTATTTCTTGTCTTTATTTTTTCCCGTCAGCCAGGGGACAAATGCATCACAGTTTGTTAAAATACACAATTTAGTACGTTCTAATGACATGCTTGATAGATGGCTCACCATAAAAGGGAATATAACTACCAAAAAATAACATCTTTTGTGAATTTTAATACCATAAAACCATTATTTTAAAACCCAGTGATCCAGAATAATGTAACCATGGCTCGTGACAACAAATAGTTAATTAACCCATGTACAGTCGCCATCAGATATATATTGGAGCGTCCGAAGTGGTTAAAAATATCTTAACACGCCTCTATTGTCAAGACGTTAGATTGCTTATTCAGATATTTTGAGCGCCTCGGACGCTCCTATATATTTGATGGCGACTGTACTCAGTATACGGAATAAGTATGGAAAAAAAGGAAACCTAGTGACTTGGTCATACGGCAAATGAGGGCGGTTCTTATAAACATATGCAACATTATCAAACGACTTGGAGTCGCTTCACTCGCTTCGTCCGAGTCGAGGTAAAGAGATATTCTTATATATCTAATAGCATGGACGTGGCGATTTTTAAGCTAACTCGACATTCGTTTATGCTTGGTAAAAGTGATAGCATTAGGTACTCAAAATTCGCTTTCGTTGTTGTACCTATTATATGTTAATAATAACACACAGGGAGTTCACGTGAGTTTAGGTCGAAGGTAAGCCCGCAGAGCACGAACAATGAATGTTTAATTTATTGACACGGAGAATAGCGGAACGTTACGATAAGTGAGACATAGCCTTTGTTCCATTGTAATGTTACCGGTAACCGTAACGAGATTATTAGTTGCTTTGAGAAGAAAGGGTGATTAAAATGCCTGTTGTCTTGTGAGGGTTCAAGAAAGGGTATTGTATTTAGCCAAGAAATGGTATTGTATTTACACATTCTTAGATCGGTAATAAACGGTAACATTTGTGCAATGGCAAAAAACTTACCGTATGTAGTTATGTACCTATCGCTTAATCTTATTCCTTAAATTTAAAAGATTGTAATTAAGCTTATGTTTTTATGTACTGTAATTTAAAATAAACAGTTAAGTTTTTTTTAGTATAAATATACAAATAGGTACATACCTACACATTAATTATTTGTGTGTATGTGTAATATGTAGCTTTAATTAAGCGATAAATTCTAATATTACACACCCAATAAGTAATGATTAATTATTGTGTCGCTTAACTTCAAACTCGGGTAAATCCATTCGACCCTCTCTGCAAATATCTACCTTATTACCTTTTCTTAATACCAAAATCGCAGTTTGATGTTAAGCGACACAATTGAGCAAGTGAAAGTTTTCTGTAATTGCTAAATAATTTATCCCAATAATATAAGAAGACGTTGATATTAAAGCTATAAAGTGGATACATGTTTGATTAATTTAATATCCTACCTACATTATCCTACTACCTATAGGTACTAAAACTGGGAGCCGTTCATACATCAATATTGTTTGTAGGTAGGCGTTTATGATATTATTATACTCAATATCTAATTTTCTACCCTGACCACCAGTAAGGCAGTGTTGACCTAGCCTTGCCACTCGAACATGCTCTATCAGCAAATGTGGAATAAATATTTGTATTACTTAGAATATAGGTCAAACATTTCCAGAGTAATTATTTGTATTTGTATATTTGTCGTATCGTACCTTCATCATAGAATATTTTTGCTTGGGAAACTTAACCCAATTATGTACATAAATAGACCAAGTTTCGCTTGTCCTTACTTCATAATTTTGACCCTTATTGAATTCTTCCTGTTCATAAAAAATAAGTCATAAAATTGGCAACTCGCTTCAAATATTGGAAGTGACAGCTGTTACTAAACTTTCATATAAATGCAAAAGGTACTTTAGAAGTCTGGAGTCACTTAACAGCGTTAGACTTTAGTAACATCGTTGGGCTGAAGCAGTCTGCTCAAATAGATTATTAGACTGATCAAAGCTTACGAGAACGACCTTATGTTTAAGTGCATACGGTCCAGTTTTGAAAACTGAGTTGTTATTACAGGTATACCAAAGACAGGCGAGTTCAACCCTCACTACTCTCAGGCGAACCTGCACCTACTGTAGCGTCTTTTAGTGTGGACGTTTATATAAACCGGAAGTCACCTGTAATAGGATAGGAGCAATAAATTTAATCGTAGGTACTGTACTCCGTAAACCTAACAACTTATCAAAGCATTTTAAGCATCTTTTTGATATTGATCCCTTTCATAATTCGATGTTTAGTCTTAAAACGTTAGTTAAGCGTAAATTATTCTAGTATAACTTTTTGCTTTGTTTGATACTGTTTTGTTACTTACAACTACCTATACTTTCTTTGGTTAACAACTTTTGATATTCTTTTATGAACCTCCAGGTCTTTTTTATTGTTGTGTTTCTATCTGTACACTATATGTACGTTATCTCATGTTTTTTTATGGCTGTTTGTGTTCTAAATAAATAAAATAAAATAATAAACTTATAAAAATTATGTAGGTTTACGCATTTTCATACAAACTAAATAGTATTTTCAACGTACGTTAACATCAGCCTAATTGACGTCTTTTGTATAAAAATAACAAAATTCGCGGTAGGTAATTTACGTCATTTAATAAACTTTGAAGTATAATAAAAATTAACACGTTATTTTTAAAAGTCGCTGAGCAAACGTTCTTAAGTTTGGGGACCTACGATTATTTTTTTTAGATGAACTCTCAAAAGACTCCGCATTATGATTAGATGAAATATTATTCGTGCTTACCACATATTCGTATCTACTAAAGTTTTTTCTTTTCTTGTGTTTCATAATAACTTCCCGCACCTATAAATTTTGATCTCTGTTTTGCCCAAAGGTTAACTGGTAGAGAATGCCTTCTGGCATAAGGTTCGCCTATTGTACATTATTTACTGTGTAATAAAGTTTAAATAAATAAATATCAGTCTTAACTATTACGCAGCGTACCCGGTTATTGGACCCGCTTATTATGAGATGATAGATATTATATTACATATTATAGTATAAGTATTCTGCGTGTGCCGTCTAAAATTAATGTATTCGATTCTGAATTAACATACTTTCATAATTTATTTACCACCAGTCAATAACTATGTTAAACGCGCGTACATGCAATATACATATATAACAATTACTATAAATATGATCCATCTAAAGCTTGATCTGTGACGCTAAGCTAGATCAGAGGCCACATTTGTTATTCACAGCAACAGCTGTCCCAGTGTATAATAAACTTACTCTTATACATAAGGAGCTTAGAACAATTTGAATAATAAATTGACAATTGCAAGATACCTGTATGCAGCAAATCCGAATACAAATGGGGGTAAATGTTAATGACGCATCTATTATGCATTTTAGGTGTCGCGGTCGACACTTTAGTGACAGTACTACTTTAATACCTGTTGTGTGTAATAGCGTGTATTTCTATTTACGGAAGTTTCTATAAAAGCTGCTACGACCTTCTACCCTATAGGGAAAACTAAGGTCTGGGTTGTAGAAACATGAGACGGAAGATTACGTAAATTAAAACCACCGTACTCGGTGCGTAGTCACGATCTTTGATCTGTTATATGTCTTTCACCTTAAGCCGGGTCCACATTACACGCGATAAACCCTCGAACATTGGCGAATGTGGATTGTGGACCCGGCTTTATGCGCCCTTCATATCGAATGGGTAACGCGAGCGGGACATAGCTGTATACATACATGTATAGCGTTGTCTGGCTCACACACCGGAGCGGCCAGCGGAATCCGTAACCCTAATATCCACGTTAGTTCTTTGTTAACAGTAGGGCTCGGGGAACCTGAGGTCTGCCAATAATCTCAAGATTTGGACTTGATGCCCAGCACCTGATGGATCTCGGTGGGATTTACAATTTCCTGAGCATATTCCTACCTGTATGTGTGTCTAGTTTACGTTTACATTATCTACGCCCTTATCCTATTTGTTACGTATTCAGCATAGACTACATTATATCTGCCGTCAGCAAAACGTAAAACGTCTTTAGACAAATTAAATTATACACAATGTCAATACCAATTACGGTTTGCTGGGCAAACGTAAATATGACTTAAGCCCGCGGAAGAGAAGCAACGTGGTTCTAGGACCTTAATGTAATCTACATAGATTCGAAATTAGCTTGATCATATATAAAAGAAGCATTAGAATAGTTTACGGGTAGTACCTACAAGTTGACATATTCTAATATTTCTAATTATAAAGGGTTATTTATATTTCTAATTATATCTCTTTATAAACTCTCCATAATGATCTCTTTATTATTAATTAAGTAAAAATAAAATTTAATTATGACCAAGATTATTTTTACGAACTACAAAAAAATGGGCGATTTTATTATGACCGCGAATACGACTACCCTAAGTTTTAATCGATTTTGATAGCACTTCTTGACCTTAACCCTTAAAGAGATGAAAGAGAAATTGGACGTTTTTAACAACTTCCACGTGAGATATTGAATCAGGCGTTACTTTGCGGCATACTGAAGTTATTGTCAAAACGAAGTCGCAGCCGTAAACTAGCTAAGAAGGAGATATTTGAACAAGTGGGCAGTTTATTCAGGCGGGGCGTAGGTAATGAAATACGTGATGCGCTCGAATGTAGTTTTACACATTTTATTAGATGCCTTATTGGATTCCTAGAAGAATCAATCACACGGACCAACGAGTGCATTGAAAAACAAAAAAGATTTTGAACGGAGTAAATAGAAATAGCTGCCACGAATAAGGTGTATTTCTTGAGACAGGTTAAGAAAAAGTAAAACGATCCTAAATGAGTCTAAAAGTAAATGTTACGTTGACAAGATACACTAAGAGCTAGACAAACTAGAGCTAACATATAATCCCACTACTAAAAATTCACGTTGTCACGGCAATGCGTTTGCAATCAGAATTCAACCATAAAATGGAATTATTTCTGTAGCAGAAGTCGCAGAAAGCGTCACAATATGCCTCAGGAGCTTAAGTGCTTAAAGAGATGCCAGAAGTTGCGATAAGCATTTCCGATTTCCATCAAGAATCCTGTTGAAGTTGCAAACGAGCTCCGTAACAACTTTGGTTATATACCGAAAGCCAGGCAGCGCAGTTGGGTAAATACGAGTACCCTGTTTCTGTTGGTTTATATTTCGGATTTCTGCAGGGATATTCGGTAGATATGAGACATGTCAAATAGACAGTGCTATATCTCACACCCGATTTTAGGAGTGAAGCCAGGTGCGTGTAATTTTTTGAGTTGTGAGTCGCGTAATTTCGGTAACTCAATTTCAGCTGCATTCGGTTTCATACAAAACGGCTGTTTTGTTCACATGTCAACGCAAAACTATGCTAGTCTGGCTTCGCCCTTACAGTAAGCTAGTCTCATCCAACATAAACTCCTAGGACGTGAATTCTTAGTATTGAAAAGCAGCGTAGGCGGTTTAGTCCAGTCCCAAAATTCATTGAGTCAAATGAGCTTTCTCATTTACCGCGTGACGTTAAGTAAAATTGCATTTCGTAGAAAACAAGATCAACAATTCTCAGTAATTGAAGCTCCGCAAAAAGGAAATTGGATTGGCTTGACTCCTTTCCCATTATACAGCGTTATTGTTTCCAATATTAGCTAGTTATTAACTTGTAACTCAGTTATGTAACGGTTACTAGAGAGCGTGATGTTTCTCTCTATTTCATCTGATTAGTTGTGAAGTAAGTATTACCTGCGTTCGCTCGTATCCAATATTTATGATTTATGATACCTGTAGGTAAATAGTATTGTTTGTTAAGAGGACCAAAAGGAATACAAAAATCATTACTTCAGTGATGACTCTATTGCTCGATACAAAAAAATCCTCGTAAGAATATTATAAATAGAGGCCATGTCACTTAAGTACTTACTTTAGGTTGTCGAAAAACAATAAAATTGATAACTTACGTTTAGGTCAATAGTTGAAATTGTCAATAAATAGTACTTAAGCAGTAAAATGACTCATTATTTCTATGTTTCTGCTGATTCTCTATCCATTTACCTACACTCTGTTATCCCTTAATTGGGCAATTTGGGCATAAGGAGTATATTTCCCATCCTTTTTTTAACTTTATCTTTCTTTGACAGGTTTCAAAACCAACAATATTTTGACGTCCTCGTGCCCTATTAAGGGTTGTACAAGTTAACATGTGTTACATGTGTCATCACTATTTCGTAAAAAAGCGAAGTGCATATTTCAGTCAAAGAATTGTTTAAAAAAAAGGCGCCGTAATGCAATGGAATTTGTGCGTTATATTCCATTTTTACCGATGATAAAACAAAATTGCGTGTTCTCGCAGTTCTCGCACTCTGATTCATCCGTCGCGGGGCGATTACGCGTTTGCGTCTAACAACATGATTATCTGGCCAGAGAAATCTAGCTCTTATTACAATGGTTTAAGGACGATCATTCTATTTTGCGAACGCCAATCACGCACGTATCCGCATAGCGAACGCACCGCAAAAACGGTGCGATTAATAGCGCAGAAAATAAAAGTGGTTCACGTTATCGATGTATTTAACTGGGACATTGACACGGTAATTTGTTCTTTATTTCTTCTTCTCACGTTACTAAGATTGGTAAGACTATATTTTTTGTACCTTGGTAAGTAGACTAGCTAATCTATATAGGTATACCCTGTCCACGTTGACAAGCTAGTACCATAAAACTTAGACGGCACGTAATTGGTTAGCGATAAAGGCGATGCATATGCACCGCGTAGTTTACATGGCGGTCAAAATTCAGTCAACATCTGTCTCTTGTACGATGTAAAAAATCATACCGATATAATGGGCAGGCCGATATATCGGCATCGCCGATTTAAGGACAGCCGATATACATAAATATTTATCTTATGATCTCAGTTGTCCCAGAACGCCTTTTTTTCAACTGCAGGCCCCATACAAAATGATTTGCGCAACAAATTATCTGCTAGTCATTTGAATAAACTTTTAACAAAAATCTTCCCAACGTGAAATTTTATTACTTATATTGATTTAATTAAATACCTAAATAAAAGTGTTTGATTGTGTTGGAACATATAAACCAAACAGGTTTTAATCTGTACTTACTGGCCACAATGTTTCTATAGTTTATTCTTGATTGTCTGTGGTTTTGTACTTTTGTCTTTCTACCAAACAAGTGAATACATGTGTGCTTTTATCGTCTGAGACAAATATTGTGTTTTACTATATTTAATCCAAATCGAATCCACTTAAAACCCATCAGGTTATGGGCCCAGGATACGAAAATAATAAGTACGTAAAAATTTTTCGGCAAAAGTGTAAAAACAAATTCGAAATGTCGAATGATGATTTGCCGGCAGTGAAGTCTTCGGCGACTAGTTCCGGGATCACAATGAATTTTGAGAAACTCATTGGAATATCAAATTACGGAAACTGGAAGTTTTTGATGCGTATGTACTTGATACATGAAGATTTATGGGATTGCATAGAAGAAACGTCAACTGGCGTTCCCAAGGTCAGTGACGATCGTAAACAACAGAAAACGCTTGCAAAAATATGCCTTATGGTGCTCCCATCATCTTTTTCGCATGTACGTAACGCAAAGACTGGTTACGAAGCTTGGAACAACCTCAAAAAGGCCTATGAGGATAGAGGTTTGTGCAGAAGACTAGGACTGCTACGTACGTTATTTGGATTAAAACTAGAGCAATTTAAAGATATGGAGGCGTATCTCTTGAAGATCACCGATGTAGATCAACAACTACGAGACATAAACTCTCCATTAGATGATGATTTCCTGTCAGTTATTATGTTAAGTGGTCTATCACCAGACTATGATCCACTTATTATGGCATTGGAAAACTCAAACATTAAATTGTCTAGTGAAATAGTAAAAAGTAAATTACTTCAAGAAAATTTACGAAGAGACGATAAAAATGAAGAAAGTTCTATGTTTACAAACCGGGGTTCAAGTTCGAAAGGTGTCAATAAGAATTCTACAAAGGTTAAATGTTTCATTTGCAAGAAACCAAATCATTATGCAAAGAACTGTCCAAATAAAGCTAAGAAGACTGAAAAGGCGTGGAATGGAGCTTTGATAACCGCTTTGGCTGTTGACATTAAGTCAGACTCTTTCATATTGACAGTGGGTCAACGTCACATATGTCAAACAGAAAAACATTAATTAAAGATTATGTTGAAGACTCGCCGCGTTCAGTTACCGTTGCTAATAAAGAAAAATTGCATAGTGAAGGACATGGAACAGTGGAATTATTGTTAAAAGGGCACAATGAAACTACGAAATTGACTGACGTTATATACGTGCCTGGATTGTCAACCAATCTTATTTCCGTTGGCAAGATGGTAGATAAAGGACTTGAAGTGCTTTTTAAGAAGCAAAAGTGTGAAATTTACTGTGGCAAAGTAGTAATTGCCACTGCTACAAAGGTGAACGGCGTCTATGAGCTAGATATGGAACGTCAACCGTCAACAGTGTCACTTGGAAGCGAGCAAGCTGCGACCTGTCATTCCGAGGATTTGGGTGAGCCCGTGCCTCAGATCTTGTCAAGTGGTGAAGATGCTGCTGCCAACCTGTGTGGAACAAAGCCAACCCAGGACTTGTGGCATCGGAGACTGGCGCACCTGAATAGACGGAGTATGGATTTGCTAAAGCGAGGTATGGCTAGTGGAATAGATTACACTGATGATAAGCATACTCCCTGTGTAGCATGTCTTGAAGGGAAACAAAGTAGACTACCTTTCCCAAAAAGATCTTATACAAGAGCTACTGAGAAACTAGGTCTAATCCATAGTGATTTAATGGGACCGATGCCAGTTTCCTCATTCAGTGGTTGTAGATATCTCTTGACATTTATTGATGATTATTCTAGGATGACTTTTGGCTATTTCATTAAAAGCAAAGATGAAGTATTGTCTGTATTTAAAACTTTTAAAAGCTTTGTAGAAAATCAAACTGATTTAAAGATAAAAGCCATACGTTCTGATAACGGTCTTGAATATGTAAACAAACAGTTCCAGATGTTTCTGAAAGAGCACGGCATCCAGCACCAGACAACGGTGCCTTATTCGCAAGCTCAGAACGGCGTTGCAGAGAGATGCAATCGCACGACGATGCAGGCAGCACGGTGCATGCTGCAGGATGCTGGGATGGACAAAAGATTTTGGGCCGAGGCGTTGAATACAGCAATACATATCAAGAATAAGTCACCAAGTAAGGCGGTAAGAGGCACCACACCTGAAGAATTATGGTCAGGTAATAAAGTTAACCTATCTAATTTGAAAGTGTTTGGCTGTGTTGCCTATGCAATGATTCCCAAAGAAAAACGTAAGAAATTAGATGCGAAGAGCAAAATGTATGTATTTGTGGGATATTGCAATGCATCAAAAGGTTATAGACTGATTGATCCTGAAAACCCGTCTAAATGTATTAAGTCTCGAGATGTACACTTTTTAGAAAATAAAATGTATAAAGATATAAAACTGAGTCAGCAAAACCTCATTACTGATTGTCAGTTACACTTAACTAGCGATGGCATGGATGAAACTCCTTTAAATTCTGATCCTTTGCCAGCTGATCCTGTTATGGAGTTGCTTGATGTACCCAAAGTATCTGATGTACCCAAAGTACCTGATGTACCCAAAGTACCTGAAGTACCTGATGTGTCCGAAGTACTTGAAGAATCCGAAAATGAGCTGAGCTCATCTGGTATTAGTTATCAAGATGATCCAAATGATGTCACATGGAATCCTAATATGACTACGGATCGAGGCTCGAGTGAATATGACTCCGCTTATAGTGTGATCGCTATGACAGCTGCAAGTCAAGGTGCTGAACCAAAGACAATTCGTGAAGCGCTGTCAGATCCAGAAAAAGAACACTGGTGGGAAGCTATAGTAGACGAGTATAAGTCATTTGAAAAGAATAGAGCCTGGACATTGACACCATTATGTGCGGCAAGTTGTGAGTGATAAAATTATTAACTTAGAATACTTGTCTACGGATCAATTACCTAAACAAAAGTGTGGTTCTTAAAATTTTGATATAGCATTTAATTAACTACTAATTAAAAAAAAGTTGGGATAGACTAGGGATTAAACCGCCTGACATTCGAACAGAAGATATTGGGTTAGAACTCGGCCTTTACCACTCAGTTTTTGAGAACTTAGGTTGGTGATGATGATGATTAACTACTAAACCTAATATCTGTATCGTATATCGGTATAAATTCTGATATCGGTATCGGTATCGTATCGTAACGTAAATAAGTATGAAAATATTAAATAGTTCACGCACTGCCGCTGACATGTAAACCTATGCCATTCAGGTAAAAACGCTCTCCACCACCGACTCTCATTTGTCCCTTTCATCTGTATCCAATAGTGCAAAAGAGAGGCCGCTATACTAGCTTGTTAACATGGACACTGGACAGGGTATACCTAGCTATTAAATAGACGTCGCCAACCTTAGCACAAAACGGCGCTGCGCGCGAGTTGTCTCGCGGTCGAGAGAGACACCTCTGTGTCATTGTCTAATCCAAACAGTGAGTCAGGTGTATTTTTTGACCGAGAGACGAGAGATATCTCTCAAGCTATCTTGTTCTAACCGTGCTGACATTTTAACTAATTAAAATGCATCGCATGTGGAGTCCCTTCTTAACTGGCTCGAACATACCTATGACACGGTCAAGACACTGGAGATTTGTAAAATTATCGGCGATTCCCATCACCTACACCACAGACGCACTTACTATACATATCAGTTAAACTAACACTAAATTTCATTAAAAAAATGGAATAGGTCTTTCAAAGTTCCCCAAAAAAAAAAAAGTTAAAAAGTTCCCTGTAACATGCCCTGTCCCTGTCGAAATATCGAATTTATCGCATGATGCGATGGTGCCTTTGAAATCGTCATATAACCAAATCAAAATCCGCCTCGCACCACCGCTTTCAAGAAATTCACACTAAGCCAACAAAATCCTCACAGAAAGCGTGAAATATTCAATATTTGCGATAAAAATATTATGTGTTAATATGCAGAATATAGTTGATGGATGTAAAGTGAAACTTTCCACGTGAGATAAACGATCTGTTCCACGATAGGAACAATTTTATTGAAGTCAGGTGCAAGATTTTATGGATACTGATTGACAGTAAATTAGCTGTCATTGAATATGCGAGGCTATTTAGTTTGGACGAGTTATTGGGCTCTTAAAAAGACATTTAGGTATATAACCTCTAATACGAGATGGATTGACGTATTCGTAGCCTGATTATATTATGACATGAAGCAATTTGTTGCAAGGATTATCTAATATCAAGTAACAAATGTTCAAAGAAAGAGGTTATCACGATCATCATTAAGTGTTGTTCGTACAGTGGGTACCATTTCTTCCTTTAACGACAAGTATATGGTACAGACTGGTCATACAGAATGTTACAAGACCCGAACGATAAAAAAATTATCAAATTTTTTACACTTCTACCGCACTCAGGGTTATTGACCTTATCATCTGTTGAAGTATCGTCCGAGACTTGTAACAGCCTGTATTAATTAACATCGGTATTAGTATCCTTGCATGAATAGGCGTACCTTCAGTTATTTTGCGATCTTCGTTTCACATATTTTGTAGGCCTCTAGTAAAAGTGGACAAATTATTTATTTTAAATATTGGTGATACCATATTTCATCGCATTACGGCGTATAGCAGACATTAAAACGCTAAACAAAATTGTATATATGGATCTAAGCGAGTGCTGCCATCACCATCAACGCGATGTCGCTTCGTAAGGAGACTGACACTTGTCAGTTTGTTGTAGTATCTCACAGACTACGCTGTCATTAGCTGTCTAGCGAAACATCGTGGGACATACGCAAATCCATATGTCATGTCTTGACAAGATAAGATATGCAGTAACAGGTTGACCGTCTCCAACTTTTCCATGTCCCTGTCTCTATCACAAGAAAGTGGTACGTTCGAAATAGCGCACATAACTTGCGATAATGCGGTCAACATTTACACAGTGACGCGAACGACCCGGCAATGGACTTTCCTCTCACTATCTACAATTATGTTACATTATATGTAAACATAGTTAACGGATTCACTTGTCTGTTCTGTACCCTTACCTTGAATTCCACGCCACTGTATTCGATAGCGTTTGTGTAACTCGATCAATGCGTCTTGCTCGCAGTGTATCAGTATAAGCGAGATGGATTGCGAGTTGCGAGACGCGGTCGACTTATGGTAGGTGTAAAGTTTGATTTCATTTCTTTCTTTCCTTGTTGATTCTGATGTAAGCGGAACTTAGGATTTTTGATTGGAGTCAGCATAATTCTTCCTGTTTAAACTGTTTATCCTCGCGTCCCTGCTATTATCATATTAAGTAACTGTAGATTTTTACTGGATATTTTGTATTATTAACGCAAGGGTTGTCTATTGTTTGCCCGAAAGTTATATAAAATAATACTCACATGCCCGAATTTTATTTGCCCGAATTTCATTTGCCCGAATTGTTTGTTTACCATAAAAATTATATGACATACTCTTTGTTTACCCGATTATTGGATTCCAGAACGTACGAGTGCCATACGTGTTGTTATCCATATTATTAATTGTACTAATACTATTTAATAGAATATTTAAACGCCATACTAAATAATGGTGTTTCCCCGAATCCATGCATGCTTGCTTGCTCTTTTATATTATATATTGGAAGTCGGTTCTGGCGCTTCGCCGGCCGCTGCCGCGGCACGCTCGCTTCGCTCGCTCGGCTAGCGCGCTGTAAGGTCACGGTTCAACCTAACACTCCTCCTCGCTTCGCTCGTCGTCGTACCTAAACTGACCTGCCTTAGAGTTGAATAGGTAGGGAAGTTTTCTGACTTATCATAAATTTGTATTATATATTATGAAATAGAATTTTATATTATATTGGAAGTCGGTTCTGGCGCTTCGCTGGCCGCTACCGCGGCACGCTCGCTTCGCTCGCTCGGCTCACGCACTGTAAGGTCACGGTTAAACCTAACACTCCTCCTCGCTTCGCTCGTCGTCGTACCTAAACTGACCTGCCTTAGAGTTGAATAGGTAGGGAAGTTTTCTGACTTATCATAATTTTGTATTATATATTATTAAATAGAATTTTATATTATAATGGAAGTCGGTTTTGGCGCTTCGCCGGCCGCTGCCGTGGCACGCTCGCTTCGCTCGCTCGGCTCGCGCGCTGTATGGTCACGGTTCAACCTAACACTCCTCCTCGCTTCGCTCGCCGTCGTAGGTACGATTATAATATTATTATATTGAAATTTTACAAATCTAACTAACCTAAACTACTTTCTGGGAAGCAATTTGGATGGCAAATGATAGTATGGCTAGTGATCATTATGGCTTACAATGATGATGACAAATGATATTATTGATATTGATTTCATGGGAAACAAAGTTTCTGGCACATGACTAATATAGTAAACAATAAGTATTGCATATGTAATAATGGGAAACAATATTATGCCTGTTGACTATTATGGCAAATGAAATTCTGGCAACCTACAGATTCATTGTAAAGGTTCTTAGATAGAGCCTCTCCTAGAAATTGTTGCAAAGTTCTTGAGATGAGTTACGTAACTTGGTAATGCGTCCTGCCAACCCCTGATCAACCTTAATATGGGACCAACATTGAAATAAAAAAAAAGATGTGTGTTTTTCATTTCGGTTGAAAGAACCATTTTTTTGTAGCTACAATATTACTAAAAAGGCTCGCCACATAGCTATTGCCGTTGTTATTTTGATATATGAGTCACAAGGGCTTGCTCATTTCATCACGGTTATTTAAAAAGTTTATGGTAACCAAAGGTCAATAGTACTTGACATTTTATATGTTTACTTAACCGTTTATATTATCATGGTGCTGACATCACTAAGATGGCGTATTATTGTGAAACCCGTTTTATTTCCTAGTAATTGCAAAACCCTGTATACATTATGCAGAAATGAACAATGCAAAGTAAACGATCTGTTCACTGTGAGTGACACATAGATAACAAGGCCGTTTGAGCTACGACAATGGAACGGATTTACTATTTCTAAACCAGTCTTAAATATTCGTCATCTTCAGAACACTATTCTCCTATTTATTTGCACCAGATTTTACAGTGCGTCTCCACTCTCCACTGAATCCCAAACAGGCTTGAGTTGAGCAAACGCAGCATTTGCGTTATTGATTCTGCTCTCAACGTCTCCAATCGTCAGTCTCCAATCGCCCAAGAAGTAGCGCTGCGGAAGTGTAAATATTGTACAGTTCCGGTGAAGAAACTAAGAGTTAGTTTGAGGTCCGATTAACAACCTCATCCCAAAATTAGGTACAGGTACAAGATTTTATGAAAGCGCCAAGCCAGAGGGGGAAAAAAGGTCTTTCACTGCGATCTTTTTTTACAGAAGAACGACTGGTTTAATTATGAAAAGATATTTCGTACCCAAAACGAGTCTAAAATGTTAACGTGTGAAATTCTAAATGCTAACCACCTGTCGTCGTCGAGTTATGTTTGCACGTTATTTCTGTGAAATATATAACTATGAAATGAAACTTAGTAAAGTTATCGAAGCAAATATTAACTTGGGGTACTAAAATTATTGGGGTAGTTTCAGGAATTTATACTTCACTGAGCTCTTTAAGTTTATACCTACTTCGGCAATACCTACAGTCTTTTTGGCACAAAGATTTTCTTGGATACATCTTGAATTTTCCAGTTCTCGAATTTACCTACCTAATTAATCTTATTATATCTATAATTCTAGAAATCGGTAGTGACATTGATTTCTAAGATGACTAATTTGAATTTGATGAATTGATTTCCAGCCTTTCAAAACAAAACCAAAGATTGGTCTACACTACCCAGAGAGGATTATTGACTGAAGGGCATTCTACAATTAAAATTAAAAATATTTAAAAAACCCTGTGATATAAATCCGTTTTAAAGTATTATGTCATATATGTCAGATTTTGGAGCCACAATGATTTTCAAAACAACTCGTTGTTTCGTAAATAATCGTACAAGTAAAGAAGTATGTATGGAAATATTGTGAGAACATTTTCTAGGAATACATTTAAACAAGTTTTATGTTTATGAACCTACGACAAGAAAGGCTCGTCATGACGTAAGCAACTCGACATTAACTTCCCACGCGTCCATCTCGTTGTAATAATGACTATCGAGATGAAACTCAAACTGCCAAGCATTAATAAGACAAATTCCTGTCTTATCGCTACCCTAAAAACCAGAGAGCTCTCAAATGCGGGCGCCCGGTTAAAGCTGAATACAGCCCGGTTACGACTCGAATTGCGATGTTTGTTTTTATACCACGCCGGTGGCAAACAAGCATCCAGGTCCAGCTGATGGAAAGCAGTCGCCGTAGCCTACGGACGCCTGCAACTCCAGAGGTGTCACATCACATGAGCGTTGTCGACCTTTTAAAAAGTTGTAAACTGCTTTTTAAGAACCCTATACTAGGTACATAGTCCCATGGGAAAACCTCGGCAGGGAGTTCAACCCACAGCCGGAGCAAGAGTGGGAGGAAATTCCTCTGAAACTTTACAATGCGCGACCAAGGTTTCGATGTTCATGAAAAGTCAAGCTAATCGATATCTCTCAGATGTGGATTCCGCACGTCGCTCCGGTGACCAAACAAATGAGACAGTGCGGTACATGCAAAATGCGATGCTTGCACAACGGAAATCGCATCCGATGTGAAGATGAAACGCTGTTAAGGAGATGGTAAGGTGCTTACAAGTAGGTACCTTATGCCTTACTTAAAAGGTTATGAAAACGTTTTACACCGAGAGCGTGGGGCATATTAGAACATGAGTTCACACTGGACTGAACATGAACAGATCGTTCCATAGTAATTAGATCACGTAAATGTACTTCTTCTTTCAGTCCTTTAGTAGGTATATTCCGTATACTGATCTATATTACGAATTACATCTCTGACTCCGTCCGTCCGTGTACTTTTGGTTTCTAGCATATTAATTAGGACAACGAGAATGATAATTTTAAACCAACTATATTAGTCTATAAATGTAGGTTACTAGATTAAAAAACCGATAACATACAACCATACACCAGGCACGCCATAAACGTCAGTTCTAAATACTAACCACATCAAAATTCACATCTCAGACATGGAATGTATATACAAAAAAACTTCTAGATAAGGCAGGCAGAAAAACTTAGCATCTAGAATTTAATCTGCAACAGCTACTTGCTGTGTAAATTAAATTGCAACAGCGTTGTTTAGACTTGTCGGTTAGCTTTTTACTGTGACCATTACTTAGATCTATGGCCATATATAAAGATAGTAGGAGTAAGTAGCCAACCAGAGTAACGACTTCGTATAAAACGGTTATTGCAGTTTCTTCAAAAGCGTTCAGAGCTATTTAAAGGCTGGCAGAGCTGTTATAGGTGGCCCTATTGTTGTTCTTATGCCCACAGGCGACGATGACGCTTCCCATCTAGCGGTTCGTTTGCCCGTATATTACTAATAACCGTACTATTACTATTACCGTATAATACCAATTGCGAAAAAGATATTGTATGCATCTGAATGAAATATTAGAATGCTTAATCAAGTCTTATAATATTTCTTAAATAGTTTACGGTGGATATGCATTTATTTAAAATGATAGTCACGACCACTGTGGAAGGATTTAAGTAAGCAATGGCCTCAGGGACTTTAGCTGGTATTGCCGATTTAAACTTGTAATTTCTTAACATAACAGTAAAATTTTAATTTATGCGTAAATAAAAGGGTATCCAGAAGCCATTTCTGAAACGTTATTAAACTCTACAAAAACACACTATGTAATAGGTTCAAAAAACTATTTACCAGCAGGCAAAATAGCACAAATCTGTTACTCTGGTCACATTTCTTACTCTGCCGCTCAGGCTTGCAAATGCTTTCAAATGCAACATGTCGCAAACAAAAACCATGAACGACGCCAACAAGACGTTTTTGTTAACTATGACACGAGAATGAATGGTCAGTTGTGAACAGTGTTGCAAGAATACGTATATAAATTTATCCAAACCAAATTTGATTCAGACCTGTTTTTTGTATAGTTAGTATAAACGGGAGGGTAGTTTTGTATTTAGAACACTTTAAACTATCGCGTTTAGTACACATTATTATAGGTAAACATATAACGGGTTTGTCGCGTCGCGAATTTAGTTAATTCACCTTAATATATCGACGTTTCGACAGTCAAGCCGAGACAATGACACATCAAACTGCGTCGAAACGTCGGTATATGAATTGAAGTAAATTAACTAAATTCGCGATACACTCGGTCTATGTTTATAATAATTTTGTATTTAATGAATTTACGGACCTCTGCATTGTGTATGGTCCGCAACACATACAGTTTATTTCATCACTATTTTCTAAATAAATATATAAAATATTAGCTTAGCACTATATAGATTAGCCAACAATGAACAGCCTAAATGTGTAGTGTTTAACGTAGAACCATACAATTTGCATCAATATTCCTCAAAGGAAAAAATATTTCTAAGAAAATATTTTTTTTTTATATTGACCCCCAAAGTGGTGCAAAGGGGGTAAAAGTTTTAAAGGTTCACAACCGAAGTCGTGGACTAAGGCTAGTTAACAATAGAACAGTCTTAATTGTTTTTTAAAAGCCATGCCGTTAAATACCAAATAAAAAAGTTATGAGTTATCACGGCCAATATCAAACATAGGTACCTTCTTGACATAACATAAGTAGATATGTTATAAATAAGCACTGCAATTTGACCGATTGATTGCATAGTATGTTTACATAACTAGGAACTGGTCACAGATAAACTCGAACTACCATAAACAAAGTAAAACGAATGCTAGTTTGTTTATGAAAACTAATTCAACCTTTTCGACGCCAACGACGAATATATTCCCACCATAGGCCTAACGCCATTGACGGGTTAATCCGTCACAGAGCATAGCGCAACACGTATCTTATACTCATCCATAAAGTGCAACTTCAGTTTAAACACTTCTGTGAAGTGGCGTCTGAGTGCTCTTGTGTTTCGAAAAGATGAATGAAACTGACATTTGAAATGTCGCAGATGAAAATAAACTATCCAGTTACGTAGTTTTTAAACTGTGTAGAATTCCATAGAAACCTTCGCAAAGACAGTAAAATGTAAGTAATTTCTGATTTTCCAAAGAAAATTATAGGGCCGGGAATCTTCCGTCCAACTTTAAATTAATTCAGATAATTTATCCGTCTAGAATTCTAAAACGTGGTACTGAATTACCCTCAGTCAGGACCTAGCATTGCTCGCATTCGGTGAGTCTAATGAGCGAGCTGCGTTGTAAACGAAGATGTCTTCCCACCACTAGATAGAGCATACGACGAAATGTTTCTCACTCAGCCGCCGTCCGGCAGTCACCGCTCCGGCTTCCAAGATGCGAATCATACCGTAAGACAGTGAGCCTCATCTGTATACAGTATATACTTATAACTCAGTCGTCATTGGAATTCGCTTCCTCTTTATATAAGACAAGCCTCAAGTAAGAGGGCGTTTAAGCGGATGCTGCGTAAGCACCTGCTGAATGAAGAGTTTCCATAGTGTCCATCATTATTGTATAGTGTTACCTTAATTCTCCCTTTGCACCATTTTATTCAAGTCTCTGTTTGGCCCTATGGTTGACTGGTAGAGAATGCCATTGGGCATTAAGTCCGCCATTTGTACATTTGTTTTTGTATTTTGTGTAATAAAGTTTAAATAAATAAATAACTTGGGTGTTTTTAATTCAATTGTAAAAAGAGCTTTTGTGCGTGAGAGGAGGCCTGTACCCAGCAGTGGAAGGTATATATATATACTATATATAGGTTACAGACGACAGTGGTGGTAATTGTAAGTAACCAAAACGAAAACGAACGGACCCTTTGTGACGAATAATATTGTGTAGGTATGTGCTAGCTGTGTTGTTACGACTATAAACTTATTTCTTTATTTCTTTTTACTATATTACTAAGTAACTGGTGGTAGGTATAAGTGATAAAAAACATACGCTCACCAATCTCTAGTTTTCTACTACATTTGAATAACCTATCGTCGACCGTGGATTCAATTAGGGTAGAAGACGTGGCAACTGGCAATCCCTATTACCCTAATAGGCTAGACGACTGAAAAAATCTATTTAGTCCGTCTTTTAGATTATAAAAAAATATTGTACACGTATTTTTTCTTTTGTTCGTCAAATCAAAAATACAGTGCGTTCAAGTTTCGCGTAATGTCACACCTAGGTACAATTCTTACCTAGGAGTGACGACACAAGCCCCCACCCCGGAACTTTGATGCTCTTTATATTCGTCAATTTTAGTAAAATTGAAAAAGGAAAAAATACGTGTCTAATAAATGTAGATAATCTAACTGACGGACTAATTAGAATAATAGTTTTTCAACCTAGTCGTCATCCCTATTGACCATACGGTTGACGATAAATGATTCATATTTTAAGGTATAAATCTTCAACAGTTTTTGATTGTCTGTCAGTCAGCACTCTCTATAGCGCAACATTTTATCAATATTTTAGTCGACAATGCTGCATCTAGTATAAGGTAATATATGGTCGTACATCAGCCTTCTCGCTGCAAATAAAAGTATGTAAAGCCGGACCGGATTTCATCGAAACCCAGCTTCGCCTTGCCTCCATTAATTTATACGACAGCGAGCATACAGAGCCTCGTATAAAATACCTAGTGCATTCAATTTCAATCTTTATTACAGTGGAATAAGGTTGGAGGGTAACAAGATGTGAACTTGCGAAAATTGAGGGTATAGCCATGAGGCGGACACAGCTTTTTTGGCACACGACATTGAAGCCAGGGACCTATAAAGCCTGTTCATGGATAAAAGTAGGCATCGTAAAATGCGTCTTTATCACCTGGTAGTTCTACATTCTAATATATGTACCTACCTAGTCTTCATTACATGTTGATCAATAGTTGTACATGTGTAAAAGAAATATGTACTTAAATATGTACATGTATCAAGTAAGTCGAACCGCGTATTTATTTGTGCTTCCTAAATTTCACTCAACAATTCAAACATACCCACATGGCAAGTTAAATTGAAACCTGTAATAAGATAATTTTTAGATATTTACAATTTCCAATCTTTTTTCGGTCAATAAACCTAAACATTTTTGCATTATCTCTTTCAGTCTCATAAAAGCCAAGCCATAATAGCCTCCATCGGTAGTCTGCTAAATGAGATAATGAACCAAAAAGCAATTTTCCTTTTTTGCAGTTCAAATTAAAATCACTAACATTATATAAATTGAAAGAGATGTCATATACTACACAAAAAGGCAATCAATTTCAGGCAAGGCTTTCAATTTATAATTTATATATAGTAGACAGTAGTGTGACAACTTAAAAAACATTTATTACATTTAATAAATGATTTGATTCGTGATTTACAATTGTAACATTACATACTTCGATTAAAAAGGAGTAATTATCACGAATAATCATTAAACTTCTAAAACCTTGGAAGAATACGTATGTATGTTAAAAGTACGAGTAATTACCGCTCAAACCGTGTACCGAAAAAAATGGTGCCGGCTGGTGGTGCCGAACTGATTTTAACCATTCTAAACAACTAAGTAAGTAAACTATTTTTTTTTATCACAATTGCTCGGTAATGGTGATATTATATCCAAACATCGTTAAACCTAATAAGCTCATGGGCGTAATGGATTTTCATAGTAGGTACCTTACCGCCCGACCAGGCCCCCCGGAAGGCCCTGCGCCGCACGCTGCATGCAGCCGCCGCTCGCCCCGGTGTACTGTGCCTGTACTACTACACTACCGTTAATAATTATTGTTTATTTGTCTCCCTGGTAAGTTTACTTATTTCCTCGCAAATGTGATGAAAAATACTGTATGTATCACCAGGCGTTACGATAATTATGAGCTCAAGTTTAAATGAAACCTTTGTCCAGGTTTTAGGTAGTATATATTAAATAATATTTAAAACGGGTCACTCACGTAATTTAGTCGATTTTCGTCATCAGGCGAATTAAATATTATGTAATATGTTCGAGTTCCACGAGAGTTTTATAGTTAAAATTTAGGTAGTATACTTTAATACTTAAGGTCTAAATAAATGAAATGTGTATATTTGACTGGTGACTAAGACATTATGATTTAAAAGGCGTAAAAAGTGAAACATATTTTTAAACTTTTGTTCGGCGTTATCAGTCTATTTTTTCTATGTCAATAACAATTTACTCATATTAAATTTGTAAAAAAAATCATTATCAATTTATTTACGAGTAGTGTACAGAAGAAGTGTCTACATATTTTCACCGAAAAACCTTCATATTAGATTCCTCAATAAATTAATGGGTAAACGCAATCCATTAACTTTCAGGTCCACTCCATTAACCTGGAATTCTCATTTATATGATAATGTAGCTATTGATGTGTTTCTCAAAGGCATTTACAAAATGAAACCAAGTTTTGTTATGTTAATGGCTCCTGTATTGTTAAAGCTAAGTATTTCTTTTCAATTGTAATAAGTCACGATAGATCAGAAATAACGATGACAATGGATGATTGAATGTCTAAAACTGCGAGAAAAATCACATCATTACACACCGAAAAAAAAATATTTTCTACAATACACCAGAACGTGTAGTTGTTAAAAATGTAGTTACTCCAACCAAAATCTGGTAGTGATAATCAAAAATGTCGTATCGAGTACAATTTGCTTTGTAAACAACACTGTATGGTTGTAGTAAAACGCAGTTATGTACTTATTAACAACTACATTGTAGACATAAAGATGCAATCGTAATCAATACAAAATGTATATAACATTTAAAACTTTTGCGTTTTGCACACATATTTAAACATAATTATCAAACGGGTCTAACGCGAATTTACTTTTTTACCTTATTTACCGACGTTTCGACACAGGTTTCACTGGTCATGGTCGCGGCTAACTGATGTCCCAGCAAAATGTCAAAACAGAGATTTGTGTAACTACGGAACGGTCCGCGTCCCATAATCATGAGTGTGATGCGCTCGCGGCGATGGCGCATTTGGTGTGCGCAGAGCAGGCGCCCAACTAGAACGCACAAAACTAGATTCTGGTTACCAATACGAGGTGTTTTTTAGTGCATGCACCAAAAATAGTCCAAAGGTGGCGGGTGATCTATTGGTTACTCAATCCCAAGAAAACGAAAAAGAAATGCTTTCTTATCGCCTTTTTTGTTTCAATGGCAGAATAATGCATAAAATTACATATTAAATAATATCGATTAAATAAGTAGGAACTGGAACTCGCAAGTCTAAGCAATCGTAATCATCGGTATTTTTAGACTTATTACGTCAATTAGTTAGTGACATAACATAACGGATCGTGTTAAATATCTATCAATATGACATGGCTATTAAGGTTGCACGTGTCAATGCAATACCACGCCGATATTTAATACATAATTTTATTACAAGTGTAACTGGACTCCATAATGCTTTTAGCGCAAATGATATTGCGTTATGAGATCACTTTTTACACCTTAGCGACTAAAATGAGGCTATTAAAAAGCTACTATCAAATTTGCAGTAAAGCCATTTTCGTAGACACGTTCATAAAAAACCGGTCAAGTGCGAGTCGGACTCGTCCACCGAGGGTCCCGCACAAAGGATGCCCCCGTATGACCGTAGATATTAAAGAATACTGGAGGCACGGAACGCTCAGTGTGCGACAATTATACGTTTTCGGATTTTTCCTGTACTTGTGCTACAAGCTCTTGCTTTTTGCCAAATTTAGTGATCAACGGGAAGTACCCTACCTATTCATTTTGATCCCATTGCAAATGTATGAGAAATGCGACATAAATGGCCGTATCTTTTCTCTTTAGAGGTTTGGTTTTTTCACAGCTTCAAGGGATTGCAGACTTGTGTATGTGGTATTAATTTCAACTTGCTAAATCTACTCTTGACAGACAAACAACAAAGTGATCTTATAAGGGTTCCGTTTTTTCCTTTTAGAGTACGGAACCCTAAAATTGCAAGATTCATATCAAATTTGAGTTATCCTAATTCCCAATAAACATATAGTTGGACCACGACCACGCTAAGTTTTCGTGCCACTGTTTTACGTGAAGTATGGCATTTTTCATACAATGTCATTGCCATGTGTGTCAAATCAGTGCAGAGGTAGCGTGCTCCCGCTCTACAACAAGTTTAGGTACTCTATCGAACTCTGAACACAGTTTAGATAATGTATTTTGGTAACGAACTGTCGAGAACCTATCTTGATCTTGACTGCAGACGCATTGGAATTATTCATAATACTTGACGCGAAAACTGTCAGTAATGTCAAACCAACATCGAATGAAATGAAACACGTAAAATTAATTAAATCGCGTATATTAACTACATCTCCACATTTAGAATTTTGTACAGCACTCATTGTCAAAGTACCTATACTCTGCCATTACCTATCAGGATTGAAACATCTGATGAACAGCCAGCGGCACTAGCGGCAGAGATAATGTACGCCTGCTGCAGACAAACTTATTATGGAGGGGGTCCATGAACCCTGCTGTTGGCCGTAACTACTAATTTTAATCCGTTCTGAGGTGTTTCATTTCAATGAATAGGGAATAATAACATGAAATTAAGTTGGAACCAGTGTATTTTTTTATTAACCACAGGTATGATTGATGCAGCTGTAGCTACTAGCTATCACCCTTATATTAATTGACAAAAGAGGTCAATGAAAAATAGCAATTATGTGAGTGGGTATAATCACTGACCAGCATGCCTACTACGAGAATCGAACGATTGCGGATTCGTATCCCTGTTACACTTGCATATTGGAGTGACAAAGAGGTTTTCCCGTCAATGCCAATTTTCGATGTTCGTGGTAGGCGTGCAGGCCTATGGAACACTTCGCGCGAATTCGAAACGATCGTCTTTTGTTTTAGGTCGGTACCAATACCGGCTGCCCACCCATCCCGCGCACGGCGGGCACGCCGCCAGTATTATAATATAATATTTGGAATTGTAGGCATCCCTAGAGCTGTGCGGAGGTGAGGAGGGCGGAACGTCATTTTTTTTTTGCGTGGAGTTCAAAACGGTTTGTATTCCGCTTTACTATTAGAAAAGCGAACAAAGCAAGGTTATAACTATCTAAAGCTGGCATACATAATGAAGCAATAAGTATTATACTTGATGGTCATGATGTGATTAAACCACTGCAGTCTCAGCTCTCCAACCTTACTCCAACTAGGTCCCATGCCTAATTAATATTAATTTGCGCTGCTCTCCGGTACATTAACTCCACCAGCGTTGGAAATAGGAACGGTGTTTAGTTGCGCTAAACACAACACTACTTTCGAGGAGTTACCGAATCTCTTGCACGCTTTCGACTTGTTATTTGCACAGTACTAATAAAACAATGACCTACACTAATAATCAACACTAAATTGGTGGTGATCGGCCTGTGACTAATATAAAATACAATTAGGGAAAGCAATCGGTTACTTCTTGAATGGGAAAGACTCGGTTTTTAACCGAAACCGCGGTTTTTTCATACAAAATCGGTTAACCGTTGCATTTTCTTAATACAATAAAAATATTCTTTATTGCAGTTCCTCATAGAAATAAAACATTACAAGACAAAGACACAGAAAAACAATAGAGGCAGGTCCTATTGCTAAAGAGCGATATCTTCCACACAACCACAGAATAAATAATAGTACAAGTACAGAAGACCCTCTGTTTTGATGTTCACGAATGCCGCCTTTTTACGTGCCTATTAATTATTATTAGCACGGACCGCACGCGAGCCGCGCTGTCATTGAGTTCTATTGCCCGGCGCGAAGGTCGATATTACTCCGCACCTCGCCGAAGATAGGGTTGTCATTTTTTTGAACGACGTCGGTGGCAAACAAGCATACGGTCCGCCTCGGCGACAATAAGATATTTCAATGTACATATCACCTACGCATCTTGTACCTACCCTTGATCCAATAATATACACACACAGAATACGCGAATTATAAATATTAAATAGCACGCGTGGTATATCTACTTGCATAAATTATTACACTTAGCAGCTACTTAGGTAAATAACACCGAAAACATAACAGGCGTGTGACCGCAAACCGTAACGAAGATCGTAAAGTCTATCTCCATCTCTGTCACACTTACTAGTCGAGTGACAGAGACGGAGATAGACTTTACAATCTTCGTTACGGCACAGAATACATATTAGTACAAGTACAAAAATCCCTCTCCAACAACTCGTTTAAAGAAATAACGACTCATGTTACGATAATACTAAGTTAAAATTCCGACCGCGCAACGCTGGATGCCTACAATTATATTCACGTAAAGTGCGCTCTCTTTCTATCGCGTAACTCGTTCCTTTTATGATGATATCAATGTTGTCTTCTTTAATATAATCTTAATACTTAGTTACTACCTTTTTATATTGCTCTACTTTAGCTCGAATAAACCTAAGATATGTCTAAGTGGTATGTAGGTTTAATTCTAATAAATTTGCGTGCAACTAGTTAGGCATAGGTACATACTTAGATAGGTACCTTAATTGAAACAGGCCTGATGAACCTACCCAAAGGCCTTGAATAATTCCGTCCTTTAGTTATTTTAATATAAATAAAATTCTGTGACGGCGGTCGAATCAGTACGTAGGTATGCGACGAACAACTCTCGCGCGTGCGTCACCGCTCGCCCGTGAGTCCCTACTGATTTGGCCCCTAGCAAGGGGTACTTACAGTTCGATACCTACACGCGCGAGTGGGACAGGCCTGACACAACCTAAGGTTCTACGTTCCAGAAAACTAGGTAGTACTAAAAATGGTAAAAGTTGGTGGTGGTAGTAGGTAATACTGCTTGATCTAATTTGTGATTTTTTTAAAAGAAAGATTACTATTGAATTAAATTTAAGTTTTTATTAAAACCAGTGAGCAGGCTTCGAAGGGTCTTTTGAACTCAATACCTATAACTCGGACAATATGCATGCATAATTATTCTTATGACAGTTAAAAATAGTACTTAACTGATTGTATCGGCGTAGTAAGTCTTTACGCATGTTCAATATTTTTAATCAATTAGTGGTAGAGACCTACGAAACTGGAGGTGCAAGCCCGGGGTTCGAATCCAGGTATGAATATTAATTTGTTGTTTATTACGATTTATTATATTTGCTCTTGCGTAGGTATTTGTCTATTATGCATGTATTGTGTTTACAGTGACACTAGGCCGTGCAAGATTATTCCATAACATTTATTGTTTATTAATGTCAGAGTTCAACGACCTCGAACGAGGGAGCGAAATTCAACGCCAGCGTCAAGCTCAAATAGGCTGGGACTGCTGGGAGGCTTTCGACGAGCCGTCTGCCGCGCAAGGGGATTACCACTCAAACGCTAGGCGTCAGATAAATCGATTGGACAAATCCGTTGATTTTCATAATTAGGTACGATTCGTTTAAATTCTTTGATTGTAGGTATGGAAAGATCGATAGTTGTCTACAAGCATTCATGTTAAACAACGGTTTAAACTCACGTGGGCATATTTTTATTTTGTTGTCGTTTTTTTTTCTCGTCAGATTTGAATGAAATTTGGTGGGTAGGTGGAGTTCCTTATTCTACGCTAGATAGATACAAAATCTCAATGTGCGACAAAAAAATTGTATGAAATTTTCCACTGAGTTACGAAAATTCCATACGATTTCGTAACTCAGTGGAAAAAAATGTGGGACATTCTTTGAAATTGGGTCTATCTTGAAGAGAATAAGGAACTCTACCTACCCACCAAATTTCATTCAAATCTGACGCGAAAAAAAAAACGACAACAAAATAAAAATATGCCCACGTATCAAATCTTTTGGTTGTTAATTCATCGTCTATCGAGCCACACGACACAATTGTACCTACACTGTTAAAATGTGACTGCTACAATGCCAGACTATCTTAGGCCACCTGTAGTTTTGTTCAAGGATCTGTTCTGATCTGCTAATGTACACACGCGTTCAAAAATGTATGGGCAATTTATGAATGAAGTCATTCATAAACTGCCCATGCAATTTTGAGCGCGATAGTACCTATTTGTGACACTTTTCACGCAGAAGTTGCATTTTTACAAATGTGAGCTTGTTTAAATTCAAACGAGTGTTTGTATCGCAATGGGTTTTATCCCTCAAAATCGCGTATTATTTGAGTTTACATGGATATTAGCAGTTTCATCGGTGTTGTTATCGCTGCAACAAGTGTATGAGTAGGTACCTGTCATGGCATGATGTATATGAAGAGATATATATTTCGATTTTGACTAAGTATGCTGATATAAGATAAGGACGTATGTGGAGCGACCTAAATCTAACTAGTGGATGATTTGGAAAAAGGCGGAATTGAAATATCGATAAATTAGCCTGCAGAAACACTTCTTCAATAAATTTCACCGTTTAATCCAAATTGGCCACTTAAGTGTAGGCAGATCATTTATAAAATTTATTGATGACTTATAAAGCTAACGGTAGGTATTTAACTAATTTTAAACAGAAGTCTGATATTAAATGAGTTTTTTGAACTATCCAGTACATAAAAAGAAGCATTAAGATTTAAGACACGATAGTTAGCTAAAACAATGTACCTAAGCACTAAAAACTTTCTAAATTACAATTTTACACTGATGGCGATCTAGAACAAATCATATTGGAAAATTTATACTATCACTAACATATGTTTCAACAGTTTCAAGTTCAATGACATACTCGTAAGTTAAATAGACGTCGTGTAACCTTGTTTATCGTAACCTTTGAGGCCGGGGCTAGATAGGCATTGCCGGCTAGAAGCACTCGGTTATAAATCGTCTACAGTTTATTAACATCTTCAGCCAATCCAGCAAAGTGAAATAAATGATGACATACTAGGCACATTTAAATAAATGTAATTTTACTCAACTGTCTACGAACTCAGCGGTACTAAAAGTTCGAATCAAATAATGACTAGGATTGTACTTAATGGAGTTTTCAAGTAATTTAAACTTTTATGTGCCAAAATAATCTTAAAAAGTACTTATTCTTAAAAAGGAAACTTGACTTGGATGTCGAACAAAGTTATGGTAATCAAACGCTTTAAAATGTATGTTCTTTAAATTAATAGGCATCAAGAATTGTTAATAAAAGGCTAGTTCGATTGCTACTTTCTCCTTATTAAAAGGGATGTGATGAACCTGTTCACAGGACGGGGACCGTATTGCTGCCGATCTTGAACTAATCCTAAACGTCATTGAGGAAATCGACCTGAACGAGATTAGCCTCCTAGCAGAGGAGCTTAGATCCGCTCCCTCAGCAGTTCAACAACTTTTTATTATGGCTAGACACCAAAACCTCATATCAGCGCTAAAGAGAATAACAAACAAAAAATGATCAACTCACCTGCTAATAGAGTTAAACCCAATTCAATAGCAATAGGCTTTATCAACATCAACGGCATCCGCAATAAAAAAGTGGAAATCTCCAGCGCCATCAGGGATCTACAATTAGATATCCCGATGGTCCAGGAGACCTTCCTCAAACCCTCGATGAGGACCCCCAAAATCGCGAACTACCGCACCACGCGCAACGACCGACTAGGTAATCAGAAGGGTGGAACCCTGATCTACTACAAAAACTCCCTCCACTGCTCTCCCCTTGATCCCCCCCCACTTACCAACCTGGAGGTGTCTGCCTGTCGGCTGGCCCTCACAGGACACAACCCTATAACCCTAGTTTCAGTTTACAACCCCCCCGATAAACCCCTACTCTCGGATGACCTAAATGCCGTGTTTGGCTTAGATGACTCGGTCCTAGCGGCCGGCGATTTCAACGCCAAACACGTGCAGTGGAACAGCCGTAAGACAAACCCGAACGGTAGATCCCTCCATAATTTCATATCGAATCCTGACACCCCTGTAGACATCATCGCTCCACTCGAACCCACCCATTATCCCTTCAACGACGACCACCCTCCGGATGTCCTTGACATAGCCGCACTCAAAAACATCAACCTTGCCCTACAGTGCATCTCGGTGGCGCACCTTTTGGACTCTGACCATAGACCCGTCATCATCAGATTGGGCCCCCCTACGCCTGACCCAGCTGCCACCCGCAAAGTGGTCAGCTGGGTTAGGGTAGGGGTTGAGCTGGCAAAAACCGACTCACCCATCTCAAATCTCGCCAACCTCCCCCCCCCGACCACCAAACAAGACCTAAACAACATAGTTGAGTCACTCACGTCAGGGCTAAAGGATGTGCTAACGAGATGCACAAACGAAATACCCGCAACAGATGACCGCTGCTGGAGACTACCCCCCCATATCACTAGTCTACTTCAGGCAAAAAACAGAGCTCTCAAATCATACGATAGATTTCCCTCAAAAACAAACAAAAACCTAGTAAATAGACTCCAAAGGCAGCTCAAGGAGCAAATTAGGGACCACAGAGAGGAGAGTTGGAATACCCTCCTAGAGGAAATCGGACCCGGTCACAAATCATACTGGAAATTAGCTAGGACCATAAAGCAAGACACAGTAGCCTCCATGCCACCACTAATTATCCCTGGCCCCCCTGCCCCCACCACAGCCTTCACCGACCTGGAGAAGGCAAACATTATGGCGGAAAGCCTAGCCATCCAGTGCACTCCAGGAAGGGAACCCTCAGACCCGTCGCACACTGGAAAGGTCCTGGCGGAGGTGGATACCATCTTCAGCCAGCCCCCCTCAGGACCGCCCCTCAGGCAAATCACGTTTATGGAGGTCAAAAGAATCATAAAGAAATCCAAACCTAACAAAGCACCAGGGCCAGATGGCATCACAAATAGACTTTTAAAACTATGCCCGGACAATATCATTCACATCTTCACACACATTTACAACATAGCCCTTGGCAGCTGCCTCTTTCCAGACCCCTGGAAGGAGGCGACTGTCATTGGCATTCATAAACCTGGAAAACCCACAAACATACCGAACAGTTATAGACCGATCAGCCTCCTCAACAACTTAGGAAAAATCTACGAAAGACTAGTACTGGACCGACTACAAGACCATTTAACTACCAATAAAATCATTATCCCAGAGCAGTTTGGGTTCAGAGCCGACCACTCCTGCATCCATCAAATCCATCGCCTTGCGGAGCACGCTCTCTCCCGGCTGGTGGACTGGGGTAGACCCACTCCCACAGGAGCGGTGTTCCTGGATGTGGCCAAAGCTTTCGACAGGGTATGGCACACCGGCTTGCTCTGCAAGCTGGCTAGAGCCGAAGTGCCAAATCGTCTCCTCTACATCGTGAAAGACTTTTTATCCTGTCGATCCTTTGTTTACAAAGTTGAGGGGTCTATCTCGGTCCCCCACCCGGTGGGGGCCGGAGTTCCGCAAGGTTCCGTCCTATCCCCAACACTATTCTCCCTGTACGTCAACGACATCCCAAAAATTGAGGGCGTTCAATACGCCATGTTCGCTGACGACACAGCGTTCTACGCATCCTCCCGTTCCCCCAAACTCCTCACCTCGGCCCTCCAGAGAGCAGCCGACTCCCTTGGAGAATGGTTTGACCTCTGGAGGATCGAGGTTAATCCTGACAAAAGCGTGGCCGTCCTTTTCTCCAGGAAACCTATCCCAAACCATCCCACCATCACCCTTTGTAACAAAACTGTCAGGTGGAGCCCCAAGGCCAAATACCTAGGGGTCACACTTGACAGCAAACTCTACTTTGATGCCCATATAAAGGTCGTTCGCGACAGAGCGGCCTTTATCATGGGACGACTCCATCCATTACTCAACAAAAATAGTCACCTATCCATATCCAATAAAATCACTCTCTATAAAACCTGTATCCGTCCCATCTTCTCTTATGCCTGCGTCGTGTTTGCCCATGTCCCAAGATACCGCCTTAAGTGCCTTCAGACATTACAAAACAAATTCTTAAGACAGGCGATCGGAGCTCCATGGTTCATCCGAAACGTGGACCTCCATCGCGACCTACACCTTCAATCTGTCGAAGCTTTCTTCCTGATGGCCTCAAGGCGGTTCTTTGATAGCACCCCTCACCACCCTAACCCACTAATTAACGACGCCTCCCTCTACATTCCTCGCCCGAACCCCAAAAGGGGGCACCGAAGACCCAAACACACCCTCCTAGATCCTCACGACCCTATCACCCTTGCTCAAATATCCGATCCCGTCCCCATGGTCACTGGCCCCCCCAAACTCCACACTCTTGTCGACATAACCAATTCAACCAACATCCCAGAACTTATCAAAACCATCCGAAATCGCCGCAAACAAAAACCTGCCCCCAAAACACACACACACACACGCACAACACAAGGCGAAACCCTAACTTTTTCCCTACAGCCCACCCAGCCAGCCGTTGAAGACGCTGCGACGATGACAGCCGAAGCGGAGGCTCTCAATAACATCTGAGGAGAGAAACCTGGACACCTTTCAAATCAGTCTATCGACTCTCCCCCTCCTGCTAAACTACAGACCAACGTACCAACAGACAGACAAACTAAATATTCATATTGACCTTTCTGACTTACTGACTGACCTACGTTAAAGACCTGCGAACCCCTCAGGTAGCAGGCACTCACTTTCCCCCGGGATGGCCCTGCGGGCCATCCCGGCGTCAATTTAAGGGCAGCTAGAGGCCCCTCTCTAAGTCCCTTCTAACAAAAAAAAAAAAAAAAAAAAAGCGGAAGCCGGTTCTGGCCATCGATGACTTGGAAGAAATTCGCGGCAACTGATGCATTTCCGAAATACCGTTTCGCATCTCAGAAAAATACGAATAAGAAAACACACTGGCCTTAACTTATAATGAACGAAGCTCATTTTCTGGATGGACATACAAAGAAACAGGTAGGCCTTATACCATATAGGTATATATATACACGGTATCTCCGACTTAGGGGCTTTAAATCCAGGGTTTGATCTTACTCTCCAAACTGAGCATTTTTTACTATGGGACGAACACTGAAAGAGCTACAATATTTTTTCAGCCAACTTTTTTTTCGCGACCTTTGGGTTGGTCCCATAGTGAAAGAGGTTCAGTTCGGAGAGTAAAATCAAACCCTGGATTTAAAGCCCCAGAGTCGGAGAGACGCAGTATAGGAATATAGACAGAGGCAATTTTTTTTGCTAAACCGTTATAAATTTAGAGATTCTCTCATAAACTGAAACGCCAGAAGCCTATTGTATGGATATAATTAAGTACCGTGCGAATTCATTGAGCACACAATGAGATTTTGGGGACAGATTTATTTTGAAGTGACGATAGACGTTATTGCGATATAATCAAACTACACAGTTATAAATATAATGCTAAAGAGCATGCAATAATAAATGGTCACAACGTGTCGATTCGGGACAGGTCAAACGACAAAATTGCGGATTAAATTGAGGTGAAAGTCTTAATGACCTAAACTCGGTTTGGCACAGAAAATAATACATGTGCCTGCGTATCAATAGATTAACATATAAAACTGGTTTAAGTTAAGGTGTGGGATGAATGTGCAATAAAACGGTCAAAGTCACAAGTTACTCATTCAATTTTAGTTGATGGCAAATGGTTTTTACGCATACATACATAAACTCACATATTCTCAAAAGGGGTAAGGTAAACAGAGCACATGAAATTGCTCAGTTTAGTGCCACTTTAGCAATTAAAGAGGCCGCATTTAAAATAGATCAAAAACATAAAGCTATAATTATTTTCAACAAAAAAAGAGAATTCAAACAATTTATCTGCAGCGTGTAGAACATTTTAAATATCAAACAGCGAAGATAGATCGTATAGGTACAGGCTCAAATTGCGAAATGTTTCAAAGTAGAAAACCTATAACGATTGGACGAGGAAATGCTATTTCGTTTCACGCTTACGTTTTGCATATTGAAACAAGAAATCGTACATTGTTGCGTTTGTGAAATTGACTGGAATCCCCAGAGGGTCCATGTGTAGTGCTAACCATCCTATTTGTAGTCCTTTGAGCGTTTGAAACCCTTTTCATAACCTGAACCCGGTACGACCAGTGGGGGGCTTTTTGAATAGGTGTGTTGTTTTCTTCTTTATTTGGACGTAGTTTTTTTTACGCTACTAGTACAAATAATAATTATTCTTGTATCAGCTTATTTGTTATTAGTGTAGTCTTTTGCAAATATTAGCATTACATGTGTCTTATGTCGTATTCAAACATCTAAGTCCCCATTAGGTGTCATTTATAGTGCTAACTATAGTCTTTTGAGCGTTTGAAACCCATTTCATGGACTTTTGGATAGAGAAAAGGAATTGAAATTTTTCTACGGGTGCTTACACCTCCTCGCACATCCCAGAGAAAATTTCTTCTACAAGTTTATCAGGTTATTTGCTGTGTATTTTGTCTATTCCAAAACAAATATTAGCATCACTTGATCTTATGCAAAAATCTAAATCCCCAGAAGGAAGGTAGAAGTGCTAACTTTGAACTTTCGTAACACTTTTATAGATTGTTATGCTTCTGATCTGATGCTGCGTTTCCATCAGAGATGTGCGAGGGTGCTTGACGAAGAACGTGTTTGTATATTTAAGGAAAAATATAATCACATGCGCTGAGAGAGGAGAGGTAAATTAATTGATTCTATTCTTAATGAACAAATCGCTCGCTTAGGGATTGTCCCGGTAAATAATTTGTGTAATTACTTACCGGTAATTAACCGGTTAACCGGTAATTCTATTCCATTTTTTACCGGTTTGCATTCTCTACCCTCGTTACGTATCCTCGCTTATCGCAGAGGAAAAAATCTTCTACAAGTTTTTTCAATTTATTATTAGTCTATTCCATTCCAAATAATAGCATTACATACGAGTATGTCTAATATTGTATGCACACATCTAAAAAAGCAAATCACGTGTATGACTAAGTATTAGCTATGGACTTGGACATACAAGACTAATTACCATAATATAGTGTCAAGTTGTGATGACAAGCTTCGTGATAATGTAATAACATGACATTGAAAACTGCGTTATCTGTTGTAGACGCAACTAAGTTGTGGAAAGGCTGAACTCACTAGTCACTAAACACATTGCCATAAACATAAATCTGTCTTTAACTTTTCTTCGAGTTAAACTTTAGGAATTTATCAAATCAGTATGACGTTACTGCAGTAAAACAAAAACCATAACTACGGTTTTGGCCATAGTACAAAAACTTAGCTGATTTAAAGATAACACAGGAAATTGACTATTACCAAACATTTATGGATTTTATAAGACATTTACTTTACACACAAACGTAATTTGAATTGATAGCTTGATTTGATGTCGCTTTATGGCTTCATACATTGTGCGGTAGCTCTGGTAGTCAAGTCAACCTTTTTCAACTATCACAAAACACTATCTATCTATTCAATACGCTCTCAAAATCGGAGCACGATTATCTTAGACTGTACGTCTCTATCACATCAATCTTTTTGCTATTACGTTCGATCTCTGTTCCAATAAGATAGACAACAGCTGAACAGAATCCCAAAACAAGTGCCAACAGAAGCCGAATTTGATAAGTAACTCGATATTATCAAACATTTTCCTCCGCTACTCAAGACTCGAGACGCCTGACCTTATAGCCTACTTTCTTCGATACAAAACGGCATTAAGAGAAACAATTGATTATGTTCCCATGGCAAAGTAAACGACGTGAGGGAACTAGAGCTTTATAATTATCAAATTAGGGTTGATATTTGTTTCTCAGGTTGCAATAAAGAGTTGTAAATGTAATGCCGAAATGCAGATCGCTCGAGCTCAGTTACAATGATTAGCGCATTAGTTGACTTTATATGGAACTCCGGGCGATAAATATATTTGTATGATGTTTGTTTGTTTTACTTCTTACGGAAATATTGGTCCATCTCCTCAGAGCTAGGCAGGGTCCCTAGAAGGCTGGCCGCGTTGCCCCGTTGGATAGCAATGCTGATCGCTGGGCAAAATAGTGGCCAGCCCCCTGGTCACCAGAAGCCTCAACCAGGCGCGAGGTAATGCCTTTATAAAGACGACGAGCGCTTGCCCCCCACGGTGGGGGCCAACCGTCGAATGACGGTAATTATTCTTTAAAAGCGATTAATACCAAAGTTCACCGATTATTCCTAATTGGTGTTAGTATCTAAATAAATGCGATACATTTAAGTTTAAAAAAAAATAAGCTATCAACAAAGTTGTATTGGAATCTTCAAGTTTGAGGTCAGTCGATTATGGACCCATTTGCGGCAGTCATTAGAAATCTTACAAAAGTGATTTGAGCAAAACACCTAGTATCACGGTTTATGGAAATCACTTTCTCGGCGATTAGATAGATCTGAGGCTTTTAGGTGTAATCGCACCTAGAGGCGCATTCAAATTCAAAGTTGTAAAAATACGGTATTGTTTTGTTACACGCCTCAACTTGTAATGTAACGCCTTAAGCGCATCGGTGACAGCACAGCGCGTGCGTAGCGAAGATGCCAATCGCTCACGCTTATAGTTGCCGATTTCTAAGTCTGAACTTTTGACACATCGAAATACCCATAGAACGTAAACGCGCAAGACACTTTGGAATTATAAACAAAATCCCATAAAGATATTACAGCTAGTCATGTACATAAACACAATATTTCACTTTTCATAAACATAATGTGATGAATGTTACATTTTTTCATACATTAGTTATTGAATATTTTACGATAACAATTTAGCACGCCAACAGTTACGGTATACGTCGTTTTTTTTTAAATTTAGTGTTGTGACCATGTTTGCTGTTCCAATTCATACAACTGTCTGTTAATCGATAAAAATCGATCTTGTTAACAATAGGCAATACAGTAAAAAATCAAAACAAAACGATTTAAACGAAAATAAAACTAAGTACGATGTGGAAAAAAATGTTATTTAAAATAAGACAAATTAACTATGAAGGTTTTTATCTTACATTTTAAGAATTCAACAGTATTGATTTCTGAACGAAACTAAGATGACTTTGGAAAAAATCGTATGACAAATGCGCAGTTTGTCGAAGTTTCTCGGTCTTATTAAATACAAATCCGTAGTAGTAAAATCGATGCGATAGCGATGAATTGTTTGATTCGACGCGTTCGATTCGTTCGTTGTTTGGACTGCGCATTTGTCATACGATTTTTTCCAAAGTCATCTTAGTTTCGTTCAGAAATCAATAAGTACTGTTGAATTCTTAAAATGTAAGATAAAAACCTTCATAGTTAATTTGTCTTATTTTAAATAACATTTTTTTCCACATCGTACTTAGTTTTATTTTCGTTTTAATCGTTTTGTTTTGATTTTTTACTGTATTGCCTATTGATAACAAGATCGATTTTTATCGATTAACAGACAGTTGTATGAATTGGAACAGCAGACATGGTCACAACACTAAATTTAAAAAAAAAACGACGTAGACCGTAACTGTTGGCGTGCTAAATTGTTATCGTAAAATATTCAATAAGTAATGTATGAAAAAATGTAACATTCATCACATTATGTTTATGAAAAGTGAAATATTGTGTTTATGTACATGACTAGCTGTAATATCTTTATGGGATTTTGTTTATAATTCCAAAGTGTCTTGCGCGTTTACGTTCTACGGGTATTTCGATGTGTCAAAAGTTCAGACTTAGAAATCGGCAACTATATAATAACGTATCGTTGCTACCTCTCTCTATCACTCTTCTTTATTAGTGTGACAATACTGACAATGACAGTTGCGTTGCGTGAGCGATTGGCATCTTGGCTACGCACCCTGCTGTCACTTATGGCGGGAAGCGGGCGTGCTGTCAGATACCGCGTCGCAGGGCATGGAAGACGTCGTTAATCGTTGCTTATAATATATCGTAAAATTGTATATTTTGAACTGACTGATTTATTTGAGTATATCTCAAATAAATCAATCATGATTACGAAACTAAATCTGATTAAAAGTTATATAAATTTACAGAAGTACTGATATTAATTTAGAGAGAGAGTGCATAATGGGGGTTTATATGAAAACGATAGGAAAATTTTAAATCTGAATTGGCCTCCTAAGCGATGTGGTGACAGTGGTGAGCCATAAGCATAACTGTCACAATTTGTGATAATTTAAGCGTTTTACTTTACTTTCTCGGTTTTAATGATAACTTTAGAGAAATCATACAATCACACAATTGACAAACCATTCTTTATTCTGAATAAGAAACACGTTTTCGCTATTCAAAAAGCAGTGCATTGTAAACAGATACGAAATGAAATCTACAATAGGTACCTTGTTAGGTACATACTAACGATATACACTTATATAATACATTATCAAGTCTGAATAATTAAGAAAGAATCTGAACGTGAGCAATCATTAATAGGTGCTTGATAGTATCACTACTTAGTACAACATTTTAAATGTCAGGTTAAACATAACATTATGGTACTTTTGTAAATATATTTTTTACATTATTGAGTGCAAACACAGAGGACCTTCTGTATTTAACGTATACGAAGATCTTAAATTCGATGGCAACCATTCTATTTTTGTGTATCAGCGTATCACGATGATATCATCTTGCAGTCTATTACCTAACATGCAAGGAATTCAGGCCTTTGCCAGTTTGTAAATTGGAATAGTAAAAAGTAAACGAGTACTGAATAGTCCGAGCAAAAAGGCATTGCCTTTGAGCCAGGAGCCTACACGAAAATTTCATGCCTTCGATCTACGATATTACTATGTTCAATCGCCGTTCAAACGGACTGAACCTGAGTGTACCCTGTTTTTTTGAGCGACGGGGATTGGAAAAAAGTGAATATCTGAAAAATACATGTTATTTTACTGTAAGTTTAGTGGGACTTGCGCTGGAGGCAAACAGCGCAGGACCTGCCGTTTCGTCATTCCTTAGAGGAGGCGAGAGACCTGTCTACCAGTGGACGTCTTTTGACTGCAATGATGATGATCATGTTATAGGCCTATATGTGAATGTGAACTAGAAGTGTAAATATCAAGTGATATTTCGTTTGTAACTTGCGAAAAATTCATTGTTCAGTGGCTATCGGATTGAAAGTGCAATCCTTGCCGCTAGACCACCACACTCTCAATTCCTACCTAAACCATAGCAGACTAATTCTAGTGGTTAGCCAATTACCACGTGTCTCAAGACCGACGTTTAGAAACTAGTAAACAACGGAAAAGGCAATTATTGCCCAGCGAGCAACTATGAGTACACGGTCTGTTGGTTATTGCGAGCGTTGCACTGACCGATGCTAGCCATCGCACATGACCACATGAAGATACGGTTGTGATGCAGTACCTAGCGATGCAGTCGCGATATCACCACTGTCTTCAACACCGACCAGCGAGCAAGTACACCGGCGTACACCGACGGAAGCTAAGAACCAAGGCACATAGCGGCTTCTTGTTTGAGTTCAAGTTTGAGTATGCATTGACTGAAGTTAAGAGCCTTCTTACATAAAGGCTTCTTGTGACAATGCAGTAGCGAAATAGTAGCAAGTTTGCAAAGAAGATTGCTGCGGCTAAAACATCATTTTCGCAGATAACTGTGAAAAACTACTTACGTGCTGCCAATCCTTACTAAATGGGGCATGTGAATGATGATGAGCCTTTTTTATCCACTTTCCCCAGAAAACTGCATGAAAAGCGCTATGCATGTATACTATTTGCTCTATACTATACTCCTCAGTATTATAACACAAATTAGCAAATGTAGCTAAGCGTTTAAAACGCTACAAAACCTCGCCATGTGCAATTGCTTTAAGTGTGTAGCTATAATCTGTAACATCAGTAACGTGGCCTCAATCATTAGGGGAATGTTACGTTACGGTGTTTGAGTTTACTATCGACAGCTGGTAATAAACAAATTAAGCGCTCGACTAGACGGTCATATTGAGAAATAGAGTTCAAAATCGAACAAAAAGCGTGAGCAGCTGAGCACTATTAAACAAATGACTGGCTTGCCGGTTCAGAATATTCTGGAATGGCAATCTGATGAATATCTTTAGATATGCATTTTTGAGTAGCAATAGTGATTGGGTTGTCTGGCCTAGAAAAGAAATATTACGAAATGCTCGATTAACCGGAAAACGAGAGATAGGTAAAACCGAAGTGGATGCAACCACTCGAAGGTATACAAAATATGTACACATTTCGCATCAATAGGCTTAAATATCACTGTTAGACAGCAGGCAGGAGATAGAAAGGAAGTTATACTTTGGACATTGAAGATGGCAATATACTTTGGACATAGAGCATAGGTATTTACGAATCAGACATATAAGGGCAAATAAGGTTCATGACGCTAAATGCAAAAACGGCCATAGTACAGTACAAACACATGAATAATGCTGGCAACTCAGTTTTATGCCGTTTTTCCAAAAATGCGAAATACCGTTAAACTCCTCGGAACTCGTATGCTTATCGTTAACCCCTTTAAATGTATCCATTTGCGGTGATTGACGTTATCTAGTCGCAATTTAGTGTTTCGAGCGATAAAGCTTTGGTAAACAATATTTTTACCCGACCCTAAGTTCTCATTTTTTGTAGCCGAACGAAAGGTTTTAGTTTTAAATTTAAGCATATCTTTTACGCTAATGATTCGGACAGTCTGCTATAAATATATGCTACAGTATTTATATTTCTTTAAATTAGATCGGTAAGAGAAGATGTTTGTAGATATCGGATACACTGATACAATGAACCTACCGAAACCTGATTTAACACATATTGGAAACAACTATGTATATTCGAACACAAGAAAGCGACATTGCTCAGAACTGAATCATCAACAACAAGTCCGTTTTCATGAGCCAAAATAAAAATAATGGTGCAATTATTTTCACTTCGGCCGTATACATCAAAAAACCTATGTACTCATCAGACCGGAATGGAAGACATAAATCATTATGAACAAAACGCAAGAAAACTCGAAGAAATTGATAATGTGACACCGGAAAGCAATGTATCTGTTTGGCGAACACCAGCATATAATTTTAGCGCTACCGGTTTACTTTCCAAACGCTTTTGTAAGATTAATATTACTTCCTTGATACATAAATATTCAGAACATATGAACACTTCATGCAAGATTTAAGATTGGGAATAAATTAATTTCCTTTTCGCTTGAGTTTCCCAATTCGACTGTATCTTTCTAGGGTTCCGTACCGAAATGGTAAAAAGGAACCCTTATTTTATGGGTTATGGTGCGACTCAGTCTGTCTGTCACATCGTTAAATATCTCGAGAACTACTTAAGCTAGCAATTTGAAATTTAGAGATTAAGGTTAACTTCAGACACATTGAGAGAGGATTTATTATACCTACATTTTAATTTCTTTTCAATGAAAAATGCGCAAACGAGCGACCCAATCTGTCGATACATGGGACTGACGTCAAATATTCTACTTTTGATATATAATATAAGATTTTAAGCTAACATGGTCATTTACACTATAATTACTATTTAAAACGAGATATTTACCATGTACATTTGTTTTAATGAGCTCCCGATATTTCGGCACTGTTGCAAGTGCCATGTTCACGGTGTGACTGAACAGTGCCGAAATATCGGGAGCTCATTAAAACAAATGTACATGGTAAATATCTCGTTTTAAATAGTAATTATAGTTTTGATATATAGTTACAACTCAGTTGGTACGGAAACCTCGGTGCGCGATTTCGACTTGCACTTAGCCGGTTTTTTGTATTTGTTACGCGATATCGTCAAATATGACTGATTTTGATGATTCTTATTATTCAAAAGGTGGACTATCTTAGAACCATTGGATTTGGACTCTCGTTTAATTATGCGTACGATGAGAAACATTGAAAACTGATCTGAAAGACATGCATAATATGGCGATTTTGGTTTTCCTTACTCAACTAAAGCACTTCCTAATATTGTCTTCTGTTACTGCGATAATAATTCATAGAAATGAAACAATTCAAAACGGATTTATCGCGTTTAGGGGAACGAAGGGTCATGTTGTTAATTCGCGATAAATCCGTTTTAAAGTGTTTCATTTCAATCACTTACAAAAATATTTTAATTGTAGACAAATAAGATTGTGCAGGATATTTTATGGCCTTCATAGCGAAAGATAGGTAACTATTGCAGGTCACTGTACAGGAACAGGTACGTGATTGTGCCTGTTTAGGTAGCTATGTTACAATTGTCTAAATCTAGAATTACTTTGATAAATAACACAGAATTGATTCAAATGTAAAGAAGAAAAAGGATATCGTGCGACCGCATTTTGAAAGGAGATAAACAATTAGCTAGAGCAAGTATCTTTCGAGAATTTCTAATAAAGTTGTTACACCTACGACGTGAGCGAAAATCTACTCCATATATCTTGTTTAATATAACTATTATATTATGTACTTGTACTAAACTTCTTTTATGTACCCAATAATCTCAGGGCAGATTCTCTATTGATAAACCGGTTTCTACTGAACTGAAACGATAGGGTATTATTTGACCGGACATTTGTAACAATAACAACAATGTAATTTGAGGTCAGTAATTCTACTGGGCATTTTCGCGAGAAGAATCCATTTTCTTTTCTCACATAAGTATATAAATCTCAGAATCACGAGCTCTTTCGATCTTGTAGACAAAAAGTAGGGAAAAAAATTCCAAATTTTTTAGACATTTTATAAACTCTCCATTATGTAACCGCTGTATACGAAGTGTTTGAAAAATGGTAATGGATTGGAAAAAATAAATTCGGGACGCTTTTTTTTCTCCGAGAATCATCAAAATAGCTCGCAATTGTAAGTAGAAAAAAAATATAGAAAAAAAAAACTATTTAAAAAAGAGCCCATTTAAGGTTACTAAGCAGTAGATTAATATACCTTCTATGGACAGTCGTTACCTCGTTAGACGAACCTGTTGCCTCTTACAATATTTGTAACATTTCTATAAAGCCAATGTAGGTATGTACCTATAGCTTTCACTTCAAGGGCGTTGCATACCCTTAGAAAATACTCTGTTATTAATCTTTAACAAAATTATTGGATGATAAGATTGATAAGCTAAGCTACCTTACCTAAACAAAACTTTTATTGTTGTCGTCTGATTAGCTTATCGTTGTACTCCTCACAATTAACTCACCACTCATAAGCCTTATTACAACGTCAGAAGTACTACCATTGATTACTTCTGTGCTAGTACTATCGTAACTGCATGGTGCATGAAAGTGGATCGGTGTAACGAGGCCTAAAGGTCAAGACTAGTTTATAGTGGGTCAAGGGCGGTAGATAAAGGAGGTTTGGGTAAGTAGTAACAACAATGGCAGTCTAATGTTGCGTATGATGTGAACAATAGGTAGATCGCTAGCCGAATTTTGTTTAAGAAAATTTAATTTGGTAACATATTGTTCATTGTTGGTACTCGCTTTGGGCATTTTCGCTACAAGAGATCGAATCGAATGTTTTTCTAAGGTTGCTAAATTTGACATTTTTCCTTCCCAGATATCTATCTACCTTTCGATCTAGGAGAAAAAAAATGTAAGAAAATTTGCAGACATTTTCAGGCATTTTACCGTTTACTCTTCATTTTGTTACCGACGTACAAAGTGTTGCTTCTTTCGTAATTTGCGGTAAGCCCTCAAGCCGTATGATATCTGTTCATAGGTGGAGGTAAGTGTCTTAGTGATTGAAGACTATTGTCTTAGTTAAATTAGCCTATAAATAATGTGAATATGTTAGGAAACGATGTCACGGTGTTGGTTGATAATAAGAACAATATTTAATACCAAAGTCATACCTTTATCATTTCTTAACATCATACCAAACGGCAGTAATCTTTTTTAGAATGCCATAAATATATTTAAGTTGTTATCTAAAGTCAGCAAAACAATTATATTTGATAAAACTTCTATTGTATTACTGACCTACACTACTAATTGATTTCACATCATTCTTAGCAAAATTTGTAAAAATACTGGACTCGTCTGACTGTCCATTGAAAAGATATGTATAATACTAAGAAACAATAAAAAATCTTGATTGGAATGACTAAAGTTCGACTCCCTGAAATTGTTTAGATAATATATTATCCTCCATATTTATAAAAAGTTAACAGATATTTTAGTTAAATAATGACCGGATCCCGCGGGAATGATGCTGCAGACGAGCTTGCCAGACAGGGTTCAGACGCAGGGGCAATAGGTCCAGAACCTATTCTTCCGACGCCCTTTAGCAAGGTCCGTTCATTGCTGCTTGAACGGACCAGGAAGCTCCACACAGCACACTGGCAAAACCAGGAGGATTGCAAGCAGGCCAAATTGGCCTTGCCCAGCATCAGCGATCGATTTACAAAGACGCTCCTCCAACTTGGCAAGTCCAGGTTATAAACAATAACCAGTGTCGTAACAGGGCACGGACCTTTTAACAAACATCTTTTTAACCTAGGTGTTACAGACAGTCCCTTATGCCGCGGGTGTATGGAGACAGAAGAAACGGCTGCCCACGTAGTGCTTGAATGCAACGGGGTGGCCCCATACAGGGAAAAACATCTCGGATCTCCGAGTAATCTCTCCGAGGTCCTACGGAGTTGCGGAAACCAGCCCGTGATACAATACAATACAATAGTTAAATAATGTTTTCTCACTTTCTACAAAGGCAAATGTGAAACTGAAAAATAAGCACAAACAATCATTTAGTTAAAGAATATTTAAGTATAGGTAGATTTACAAAAAACATTATGAATGTCACTTTCACAAGTCCTAAGGTTAGCACACACTGTAACTGTAAAACATGTATTCATAAAACAATAACATTAGATTAGCCTTTATCTTATCAACTGTATTGAAGTCTTAAAGCAGCAAATAACCCATACAAAAACATTTGTCACAGCAACTTAAAATAATTCTGACATCACTTTTGTCCACTTGAAATAACAAATGAACATCAAAAAGTCATTTTAAAAGATTGAAAAGCCTTACTATGTTTATCAAAATCCATCATTTTGATTCATAATATTTTTAACACCTTATGGCAATCCCACAGAGATATTGGTATCTAAGGATGCTTTATCCATTAAACAATATAGTCTGTAGAGTGACAAGATATGCACACATACACTCGAAAATCAAAATCGTCCTTCGGAAAAAAACCCACATTCCTTAAAAAGGATGTAAACAAAAAGCATAATACAACTGTTAACTTCCAAATTGCTGCAAATGATTTACGGGTCTGTCACATTCAAATCATACAATCAAGTGACAGTCCAGGAAGATGTGAGTTATATATAGAAGGGGTCAGAGGATAGAGGAAGCGGTCAAGATTCATTTCCTTAATTTCCTAGGACCATGTCCGTGACCTAAACAATTAGTTTTGTACCCAGTGGAAGTGTGGATGAGTAATGAATACTTTTGAGCTGCATCAAGTTTTTAATCCCTGATGAAAAACAAGGGGTGTTATATGTATCTATGTATCTTTCTATGGCATCAAAGCTTGTGAAGGTGGGAAACAATATGAATATTTTTTATTTATTATTGTACAGCTTTATATTCATATTCATATTCAAGCATTTATTTGCATAATAAAAGCACAAAGTCATGCATGCAAATACAGTTTATAATAATCTTAAAACTAAAACGATTGAATAATACAAGAAAAACTAATAATACATAGCTCTGAAATAATAATAACTGACTCAAACAAGAAGAAAAATGAGATGTTTGGATGTTTGGATCTTTGTTTGTTTGGATGGTAAAAGCACTCATCTCCAAGATATTTAGCTAGATTTGGAATGATTCACGGAATCTTAGTCAATAATTAAGTCAATATTGAAGCTAACCCTTTCAAGTGATGATTAAGCTTTCAGTAGCATTTAGCATGAACGCCATTGTTTTTGGGGGTCTTGATCTTAATTTATAATTATTAACACAACAGAATGACAAAGTATTATTTACATGGGTTGACAAAGGTGAAAAATCACATTAACAGAGTTTCATTTGTATGAAAGTTGTTTCTCAGATTTTAACAAACTCGTGGAGAGCAACTAATTCCCATTGCTTTAAGTTGAACCTTAGCCAAAGTGTTCTTTGAAGGGTCACATAAATTAACTCTCACAAAGACCTGTACAATAGTGAATCTTCTGAATATACCATTTGTCATGTTTTTACCTACATTAAATGCCATAATAATGATAATATGTGGTATACATTCATAAGTTGTTGCCTACTTAATGAATACTGAGATTTATCTGAAGGTTGATCTAATTGGTTGAGGTTAAAACATGTCTTTAAGGTAGTCCCAAAATGGAAAATCAAGTTATTTACACAAAAATACCTACATAATAACTTATGACTCAGCCAATATTAATTTATTGTAAAGAAATCACATAGTAAAACTTAACTCATTGTTTTCTTTTCATATACAACTCTTTCAATGACTTTTATCTGGTCATAAGTGCATGTAATTTCTCATTGTTATTTTGGTGCAACAGAAGGGCAAATAACTTTAAAAAATCATTTATTCCATACTCAACTTTATCTACCGGCGAGCAAATATCTATGTTATAGGACGATGAGTCAGTTTTGGACAGAACTGATAAATATCCAGTATCACACAGTCAACAGATTTATCTGGCATTTGATACGAAACTGATGCATACGGTAATACTAGGAAATTGCGCACTACGAGATAAGCTTGCTTGTTAAAACCTACAACATAATTATATTCTAGAACTTTTATTACAAAAAATAAATAAATAAACCGTTACCTTTTTAAAATCACAGTCGAAACAGGTCAACTCGAACAAAGTATGCTGATGTTTTAAATGCTATGCAACAAACGCACGGTCATACAATAGAGTAACATTGGTAAAAACACTACACACTACAAATCGCACAACAACAAGGTATCACAAGCGCAATAATATGATCTAATTCAAAAAATTATTAACAATTCGTTTGCAAAATATTCACAACACGCTCGATTCTTACAAATCTTACTATATGACAGTTATTTCAGTGTTGCCGTTATTGCCTTAGCAGTGGCCAGGTTTACGTGTTGCAATGGAGAAAATTTTACATAAATGATGCGGGGTAATATTTTCTTTCCCGCAAAAAAGCATCTGTTTTTACATGCTATTTTGCAAGGAAATATGTTATCATTTATTTATTAAAAAAAATAATCACTTACTAGTTTTACTCTATTTTTCTTTCAAAGTCAAGCCATCTATAACATATTAGCTGTACTTGGCTGTCACAGTAAACATCACAGTATGTGCTTGAAGGCAATGAACTAGTTCGTTCGTAATATTATAGATGGCGCACAAACATAAATAAAGTGTATTACAACAGATATATAGATGGCGTGGAAATCATTTCTTACATTTTAGTATCTAAGGGTAAAGTAACTTCGTTAGTTTTCGTTGGGTAGATGTAATGGTCATCATACCAATTTAAGATTAATCTTTCCCCTGTCCGTGAAGGTCAAGATTATGAGAAAATCATGCCGTGCCGCATTATTTAGTCGGACAACCGAAGGCTGCCTAGATTTTATATTTTATTTATGTGCGTCCTTTTTTTTCCAAGTAGAAAAAATTGGAAGGCATATAAACAAAAATGAAAAAAAAAACAGCGGCCTGTGCATCAATATACTCTATGATATCGTATATAATCGAAAGAAAATAAGTGCCACTGAGAGTTTCCATCATTACATGAAAACTAATTGCATGTTTATTAAAATATGTGATACAATTGACTACCTACTAAATTATTTTTTATAAGCCTGATAACAACCAAAGCTTGTTTTCAAATCTTATTAAAAACAATACGAGATGTTTTGTGAAAACTACAGGGTCCGAAAAAGAGAACTTGGGAATTTTCTTTCATTTTCGGCCTTTCATAAGAACTAATGATTTACTCATTTGCACATAAAAATAAAGGTCTTAATAATTCCACTTCTCTTACATTCAAATTAAGCAGGCAAGAATTAAAGGACAAAGGCAAAGTTTTTCTGGACGTCAGAAAAGGTAGCCAACGATCTAATTATCCAACATTTGCTTTCACATTATGCTTTTTACGTAGCAATGAAAACACTTAGTGGCACTTAGTGGTTCTTTTGAGCAGTAGGTATATATTTTGGAGTGTTGGACGAATTCTGAAAGTGGAGTCTGTATATTATTATATATTCTATTAACATATGGGTGTCTTTCAGTCAGAATAAAACAACTGAGTAATAAAACTGAAACTTTTATTCAACTTATAACTCTCTCATATAAATAACGCTCTCCTTAAAAATAACTGGAAGCCTCTACATACCTACAAAGATAGATTAAAATGTCACTTAACAGGATAGATTACAGAAATAATTACAAAACATCGACAGTATGGTAAGTATGTAACATTTAGAGATAAGTAAATAAAAAAAGACTGCTAATCTCCATAGGTGTAGTGTCACTTATTGGCACTAGGTGGGGTTACTCGTAGTGCTTAACAGCTTAACACTACTGCCACCAGCCAAAAAAATGGTGTAAATTAAGCAGAGATCAAAATATAATATGAAATATGAAAATGAGCAATAAAACTGATGAGGTACCAGAACTTTTTCTGGAGACTAAAAGTAGCTTTCATTTATTTATCTCTAGTTACAGTTATAGTTAATATCTTAAATACCAGATAAGTGCGAGTCGGACTGGTGGCGAGATCTCCGTACCGTTACATTATCCTGAGATATGTATAGAATAATTTTATTAACAATAAATGTGGAGAAATCGTTTAAACAACAATATGTCGATAGTGCATTAGTTTAAATTCACTTGACACTGACTAGTTTTTTTTTCTAGTCGTAAAATTATGTCAAATATTTTCAAAAATAATAAAATAGGTACGATTTAATTAAATAAAGAGTGATTGATATCCCAGTTAATACAATGTTAATAAATACCATAGATATACTTTAGCGTCCCCATAATATAATCTGTAAAATATTACACATACAAATAAATAAAAATCTGTTAAATATTATACTTACACATATATTATAACCAAGAGTTTATTTTAGGCAATTTGAAAGCAGAATTTGTTTTCAGAAATATGTACAACGCAAGCTTCATACAGTACAAAATGTATAGGTAACATATAATTAAAATTAAACTTTACATTTTGGTACGGAATCTCGTATGTCTTACAAACTATATGTGCCAAAGGAGTCTCAATATTATTATCTTATTCGTAAGCAGTTGGCAGAGTTGTTGCAGGCATCAGTTTTCACCTAGAAATAAACCATAAAATTATAGAACTCGCTTGCTTCGTCAAAACATACCGTCGAATATATCCTAGATATAGATGTGTAAATACTATTTGTGTTGTAATTTAGATAACATAGGATCATTTTTTTTATTTATTTAATAAATGTTCGTCATCTCCTAAAACATTTCCTCTACGTCACCGAGTATGTAGATTGTCTCAGTATATATAAGTTACTCTATGGTAGATTGAGATGCCTTCAAAGGGAAAAAGTGTAGCAAGATTTTGAAATGTTTGTTTATTCTCCGTTGCCATGGCGCCCGTAAGGATGCCTTTGGAGACGGACGATAGGAAGATTGAGCGAAGTCGCTCATTTCAGGAGTGTACACAAGTACAGTATGGGCGTCTCTAGGCTACGTTGTCCTACTTGTTTTCAATTATTCAAGTCTGTGTCAAGCTTACACCTGCAACTGGACTGGACACGGCTCTGACATTTTCTGAACAAAATATTCTGCCGATTTCTCCTGGGTTCCTACATTACGTTGTTATAGATATGTCAGATAAATGTCAACCCAACAGAGAGGGAATTGTATTGAAAGCCGTGTCTAGTTGTCTATGGTCTAAGGTGTCAAGATATAGAATGTGTACAATATTTTTACCGGTTCTTTTTAACTTGTTCATAATTAAATTAAGTTAATTATTTTCCTAGACACTAGTGGCAAAGATTACATTATTTAGAATCTGTCATTCATAGTTTTAGTAACTTATTTTATTTTTAAAATTTATACAAGTTAAACTGGGATTACCCTTTTTATTTTTATGAACTCCACTTTGCCACTGGTTCGAAGTACCTAGTAACACAAATTACATTTTCTCTTAAAACCATGCAATACATGCTCTAAAACACTAAAAGCCAAATGGATGTTAAAATTAAATTATAAATTTTTAAGATTTAGGTACCTACATTAGGCAGCTAAGTAAAGCTAAAATTAACACATAAAATTCACTGATACATTCAACATTTATTAATAAGTATTTAAAGGACATCACAGCTAAAATACTAAGTAGCTACAACTAAAAAAAAACGAAATAATATGTTCGTTAAATAAATCTTTAAACATTGATTATTAACACGCAATGCTCATGATTTTAATTGATTTGTGATTATGATTATGTTTCTAAAGTGTCATAGTTTTGTTGAATAAAAATTGATGTACCTATTTTATGAAGTTGGAAAGTCAGTTGATTGGTTAATTTGCAATTAAATAAAAACATCATTGATCATTATACTGTAAGCATTTTAAGCGTTGGTTAATTAAATAAGCATGTCTAAGAATTCTCTATAACTTTGCGTGATATTCTTATTTATTTAATATTGTGTTGTTCTTGGTTACATGTTTATATTATCTTAAATTTAACTAAAGCGTTTCGTAACTGTTAGGTTTATGTTACAGGGATAATGTAAAATTGTTTTACACGTAAACTGACATTGTTACAATGTATTAGTACAATCAATAAAAAATAGTAAATTGGTTCTTTTCGTATAAACATAATTTCTAAAATAGAAAAAAATACAAGTCAATGATGCAATGATGATCAATGCAGTTATAATGTTATATGTATTACCTAATATGTCACAAAAAACAAAATTTAAACAACGTCTTGACACGTCTTCTGGTATTAAGAAAGGCAGTATGGACCCAAGAAAATACAGTATCCCTGTAATGTAAGGGCAGGTTGCACAACGCATTGACGATAATCAAGTTACCGAATGAATATAACGGCACCGGATTGTTCTACTTTTCATACAAGCAAATTACGGTGACGTTTGACGTTGGGGCAGGAGCCTTAGCGTTAGCCAGCCCCCTGTTTCATCACGCTTATGAGTGTCAATTCCTAAAATTACACAACTACTGGGTCTACTGGCGTTTCAGGAGTCCATATCCTACGGAAACCACTTGCCATCGGGGGGATATGTCATTGTTTGCCACCACATTGATATTTTGAATAAAATCGTCATGTATCGTCGATAAATACGTAATTTTTTGGTGAAGAATTAATGACAATCTAATTGTCATGACTCATGAGAAGCAATAGTGTTTTGAAGTAGGTATATTCGCTAGTTTTTGCCTTGTGACTCCGTGTCGGAATTTTGTGACATTTGTCCTGATTTGAGTTCTTCATAAAAGTAGTACATTTGATTGGTAATAATAATGTTTTTTTTATAAATTACATATTAGTGGCAAACACAGTAAGTCCACCCAACAGTAAGCGGCGCCTGTAGTCCATGGACGCCTGGAACATCAGTACCATTGATGCTGACAATTGTTACGACTGTCGCCGTGGTGAAATAGGGGCTTGGTGTCAGCACAGGTAACGCTATGGCTCAAGCTTTCGTGCAACACACCCTAAATAATTAGCATAGCGATGATAGTGACGACGGCGAGCAGCAAGCCCAGCAGCGTCAGCCAGTCCAGCTCGGCCACGTGCTGGGATATCATCAGCGTGTACGTACAAGCTAACATCAACGTGCCATCGTGCCAATCGCGCTTCGAGGGGTCGCCTGCCAAACAACAACAACTTAAGAGAAATCAAACAAATTGGGTGCAAAAAAACTATAGTTTCGCAAGAACCAATACTGTTTTATCTTGGCTATTTGAATTCGTACTATAATTCAACGTGATTTGTTACTACGCATACGAAGAGTTTCAGTGCAATTTCATCCAAACGATTAGGTATCAATGATAATCAAGTTGGATATCTATGGTTTTCGGGCAACAAAATAAATGTCATCCCTGTTTATTTGAAACACAGTTACTTTAACAATTACATAATTATTGGTGCCTACTGTGCCTAGTACCTAAATATTGGTGCTTGCGAAAATTAAGTCAAGGTAATGTGAGACACAAAAAGCGATGGTTAAAATGAAAACCACACACCATGCATGACAATGGGCCACATACCTCGTGATTCGCTCTGTGAATTGTTTTGCCTCTTTGCTCGCCACGGTACTACGTTACTTGGCAGGTCTTGGCTCGCCGGCTCGTCTATCCGATCTACGGACAACCGCCCTAGTTGCTGATTCATAGTCTGAACTAGTTTCGGTGAGCTTAGCTCATCTCTCACTTTTTCGGGTTCTTTCTTATCGACGCAGTGCAATTTCAGATTGCCATCTAAATTGAATATTGTCGCCAATTCTTCGGATGAATTGTATTCAGCAGAATCGACGGCGTCTTTCTTTATTTCTAAATCGTCTTCATAAATAGATAAATTAACAGACGCTCTATTAGGTACTGGTTTTGGCACTTCTTGAGTCACTTGGCTCAATTGCTTACTAGCCTCGGTTATACCCGTTACTTTAGGTTTTTCTTCTTCTTTTGGTAATTTAGGAACAAATAACTTGTCATTGACTTGCGATATTCCAGCAATCAAATCGGAAATGCCATCTTTCAATTCCTTAAAGGCATTTATTTCATTTATCTCTTGTAGTTTTTCATCAGAATTTAAGAAGGGGTTGGTTGATTTAATTTTAGGTGGAGATAATTTTTTTTCATTGTTACATTCAAAGTCATTATGATTCTTAGCTTCAACTGTAATAGAGTCATTCTGCACTGTTAATGGAAACACATCTGGTACCAATTTTTTCTCTGGAGTCATAACAGTGGTTTCTTGGGCCTTTAACGGCTCTTCGCTTTCATCAATATAACTTGAAAGCCTTAAGCTTTCGTCGACAAAATTCAACTCTTTCTCATGGCTATGCTTAAGTTGATCTTCTACTCTGTATAACTGGTTTGAGATTGCGAGAAGACTGTCTTTAGTTTTCTGGCCTTTGGTTTGTTCGGTGTCCGAATTTATAAGCCTGCTAGTAGGTTCGGTCACAACCTCAGAATGTACGTTGACTAATTTTATTTCTGGCTGAGAATTATCATACGAGTCACTGGTTAGACCATTTAAGAAATGCGATCTACTGTCTAATATCCTGGTATTTACATCCGGCCTTTTCTCCGTATTATTGTTTCTATTTTTATCTAGTTCAGCTAAAGCTACGCCTAACTTATTACTAGTGTCCATGGCCTCCTGTGCGAGCATAGTGAGGACCTGCTGAAATTCGTCTTTAGATGACCGCTTAGAAGCTTGTGGTGATCGATTTGATGGGGATGAACTTTTGGACTTATCACAAGATGCAGGTTTGGGGAGGTATTTATCGTCACTATGAATGCATGAATCGTCTTTTGCGAAATGATGATTTGGTGGGTGCGAGTTGTTGACGAAGAGACCAACAGTGTTATGCCTTTGCTTTACCTTGTTTCGAGGATAGTGCTCTGGCTCGTTGTCGTTGTTTTCGAAAGTGTCCCGTAAGCGCCTCATGACGTCACTGTTGCTATGCGTTTTTTGCAACGTTGCCACTTTACTCATATTAAGTGCGTCGTCGATTTCTTTTTGAATCATAGTGAATATGTTAGCTGAAAGAGACCTAACCGCTCGTTTCTTTTTAAGGTTAGCTGCTGAATCTTTAGTGTAAGAGTACTCATTATAACTCTGATTGTTGTTAATGTGGCCATAATCCTCTCCGTTAAACAACGATGAATGTCTACCATCTTTCCTTAAGCTTCTGTATGCTAAATCATCTGACACAAGATCCGGTGACCTCCTAGGGATAAATCGTGAACGTCCTTTACTTTCAGGTGTCGCATGTAGGTAGTCACTCTGTGGAGCAGGTGATACTGGACCTAAAGGAATTCCAAAAGGTGGTTGTGGTTCAAGAGTTTTTAAACGGTTGTTAGTTTGTTTTATATTTCTGTAAACTACGTCATCATGAACTATATCTGGCTCGTCCCGCCCTGAATATCTGTCATCGTCAGAAGCATAAGGAACATACACTGGCGATGCTAGCATGTAACTAATCTGTGCCTGTGCTTCCTTCAAATTAGGTTTGTCTTTTGAGAACGAATTCATTCTACGGAATGCCATGTCGTCTTGCAATTTATCGGGCAGTGTTGATCTCCTTGATATCCGCCTCAGCGGCGTCGTTGGTTGACTTCTCAACTGAACCTCGTCGTCATTTCCATTCCAATCATTGAAATGATCATGGTATTTTGGAGTCATTGACTCTCGTCTTTCAGCCCTGTCCAGCAGATCTTCGTCTCCTAATCCTAAGCTATTATAAATTGCCTCTAGTTCATTGAGAGCGTCGTCTAGATTCGTTGATTTGCGACGTTCTGAGCTCTTCTCGTCGTCCGAGGGTATTTGATAACTGTTAGTCACAAAAGTGTCAGATTTATGACGGACATGTGTTTTAGCGGTCGGTGAAGTTACAGCTTTAGGTGGTTCAACGGTGACTGACCTTTTATATTCAGTTGTTGCCTTCCACATTTTGGCACCATCAATTACATCACGTGACTGATCAACACTTGTAGCCCTATTTTTATTCTGCATGTCAATATTCTCAATATGACTCGGTATGCTGTTACTTCCCTCTGAATAATGGTGTATCCTTTGAGTACTCCTGAGATGTTCACTGTTGCTTCTTGAATTAGCATAAATGTTCTGTTGTTTTTTCTGCCTTTCGGCGTCGTCTAATTTCTTCCAAAATTCAGAAGCATTTCTCGGTCTACGATATACACTATCAGCAATGTTTACTGATGTTTGGGAATCGCTTAGATATTGATTTTCGTAGCCGTTTTGACTAGGTTTGATGCTTATAGGTCTACGAGATCTGGGACTGTGGTCGGCATAATACAGAAAATCATTCTTGGTTTGAACTGGTTCGGGTTTAACTATATTGGGTTGTTCGGTTTTATTTCTCCACGGTGGCGTAAAAGCATAAATTCCATAGTGATTAGGTTCAGCGGAAACAGATGCTGGCCTTCTGGGCTGCTCAGTTTTCTGATACAGATGTTGCAAATATTCGTTGTTTTGTATTGCAAGGTGATCTTCAGAGTTCGATATCGGTCGACGTAGTCCATTAGGCCCGTGATTCATCGTTCTCTCTTGACTTCGTCTCATTACTCGTTCAAAGTCGTTGTTAGGTACGCCGTGCGTAATGTTCTGGTTGCTGCCCATCCTATCGGATACTACCGAGTGATTGTCATAGTACATCGATATAGGGGTTGCGACTTTTCTATGCATATCTCGAGGGGGTGGCACAGGTGGAGCTCGCTCCTCTCTTTTAATATTAGTAACATTTCCTAAAGGAAACTTAACGTACATGACTTTGTCTGTGTTTTCTTCTGGGCGTGGTACAGATTTCTCCCTATTATTATTATTAGCGTAAAGCGGTTCTTTGACAAGGTTACCTTGAAAAGGTATGGAATAGTTAATATGTTCGTTGTTAATTTTGGCGTTAAAATTAATTGATGAAGGGTAGCTTTGAGTTGATGGAAATGAAGATATTGACTCGGATTTAGTTGGTCGGCGGGTTAGGTCGTTGCCAAGTTCAGGTTTTTGTTTATTCTGTTCGCGTTTGCAAGTGCCGTAGCCACTGCTCTGGCTAGTAGGGGTTCTTGTAAGCATTTCTACTTCCGCTTTCGTGTATCCCTGTTGCAGAAGTTCGGCTTCTTTGTTGAGCTGGTTTTCCTCGTCCCTCGAGAGCCTTTTAATGTAACGTTCGTTTCGAGCATTGCGTGACCTTTTATTCAGCGAGCTGTCACGAGAACGCATCAGAGAGTCTTCGCTCCTGAATCGGATCATTGAGGATGAGTTTGACGACTTCAAGGATTCTTCATCACTGCTCGATTCTCCCCTCATGCTGTTCCGCAGGGCTTCCACTCGGGCTTTTAGACGGCCTTTCCTCGTTTTCCTCATCATAGGCTCTGGACCAACTCTTCCAGATCTGGTGGAAACATCATCCCTTAAGCTCAGCGACTCTTTTGACGCTTGAACTTCTCTAGCTTTAGGTCTGTAGTTGATGAAGCCAGCGGATGGGTCAGAAAGCACTCCATCATCAGTAAAATCTCGTCCGTTGGGTTTAGCTAAGCTCTGCGCCCGCCTGGTTTCTCTTATAACTATATGGTCAAAATTGTTGACTGCTGGTGTCCTTTTCTTCTTTTTGTTAGATTTCTTCTTAGTGGATCGCAAACTGCCGCCTTCTTCGCTTTCTGATGAAGTCCCGCTTTCGTCATCTTTCTTTTTTCGCCTGAAGAGTTTTCCAATGGACCACTTCTTGTCTTTCTTGCGTTCTGGTTCGGCCGGCTGCGGAGTCCTGATAGCTTGGTGCTGTAGGGCTCCATGGTCACCGTTGTAGGGGCGGTAGCCCGCTGAGGATGCCGCCGAGATGTCTCGGTGCGGCACGGGTGGTGAGTTGACTGCCTGAAAAACATAAAGCAAACGGTTAACAACGTGCAACATAATCTAAATAGTTTAGTTGATTAAATACACAGTAAAAAGTTATACAAATTCATGGCAATAAAATTGTCTAATAATAATATCGAAACACATAATTTACATAACTAACGACAGTTGTTATGAACTACGAACGAAAAACTCGCCTTGCTGTCTAGAAGATAAATTAGTCAAGGGCGATGAGTTGGCTCCTATTCAATTTTAAGAATTTTATGAATAGTTTCTTTGTTTCGGTAGCGTAATATGGAATTAATAATTGTGATTTATGCACACTTCCTAAAAAGCGCGATATCATTAATTATCGCTAAATATCTAGGGTTAACGGTTCAAAGTCAGATTCGGATTTGTTTACGTCTTTTATCAGTGAAGCGTTGAAATAGACCTGAATACCAGTAAATATAAATCCCGATTTTTTATTTGGTCTGTAGAGTAACAAATGGCAGCTATTTTTTAAGGAAGGTTGAAGGTGGAAATCATTGGTAAGATGCTAAGAATAGGATACTTATCCCTATAAAGTAAGGTAGTCAATTTCACAGCAGAAAATGAAATGTAGGTAATTATCTAAGAACTCACGGGGAGGAATGATCTGAAAAAGTTATTATTCGGTCGCTCCGCCACCTCGATCATGGCCACCATGATTTTCACATAACACTTATTAAATGTTCAATATTTACGTATTCACTTCAAGACAAAAATAAGTTAAATCACCAGCATTTTCACATTGTGAATAGTTGTCACTATTCGTCGAAATGTTATTTTTGACCATTATCGTAAATTCAATTGAGAACACATTTTTAGATTTCACATTCTGTTAGTTTTATTTTATAAAACACTAGCACCTCACATTTAAACATTGATTAACCTCAGTCGTTTCGAAAAACTAGTCCCTATTCCAAAACACTACACTCTATTTGTTAGAAAAACAAACGCGCAAGTATTTTTAGACATTTTCCGCGCGGAGCTGCGCGTGCGTCTCGCTCCGATCGGCCCGTCGACTCGTGAAATCTCGGGATTATTTCAGCCTCACATTCTGTATACTAACTATATCAGTTAAAAATAACCTTTATATCTATGGGATAGGGATTAGGTTAGGTTGAAATAGGGTATTAAGGTGCGTGAAATCCATGTTATCCTATATTCCGTAGCTATAATAACACAGACGGCTCCATTGGGCATCGGCTCCACAATCTTAATTATTTATAAACTCAGGAGCAGTTATTTATTTTTATTTTGTATGCAATTCTCAGTTGGGCACGCAAGGAATCTACGGCTGAACTAATTTATGGAGGTTGGTAATGTTTACAGAAATAAGCGGGTGATTTATTTAAGGTGTTTAGTTTAGTAAATGGATAATTAAATCGTGAAAGACGCGACTACTGCGCCTTGATAGATGAATGAGTTGTTCGTTTACTGGTGACAACTGACAATCAAGTCTAGGCGGATTGATTTAAATAGGTAAGGAACACTACCATTAATTAGCAGGTACATAAACATATGCCTACGCCAAAATAAGGAAACAAATCGTTCGCAGCCATTGACTTATTCAAATAAATAGATACATAAATCAGAACAAAAACGTCAAAAAATGAGGGTCAAAATGACAGTAGCGAACAATTTTGCATTGATCATGATTCAAACGATAAATGTTTCGTACGAAAAAGAACTTACTGACCTACTCTTAATGTTTTGACGATCCATTTCCAGGTGAATATTTTATATTATGTTCGATTTTATGCTTTGACGATCACAATGTAGATTCTTATAGATTGACATTTATGTAATTTATACTGTAATCATATGTAGTGAAATAAATAAAAAAATCTAAATCTAAGCATTAATAAGTATCAAATTCATACACAGAACTACCAACTCTGTTAAAACTTTATAGGCTCTTGGCATTTAACGAAACGTCACGTTCCGAGATTATATGGAAAAGTGCTGCAACTTTTATCGCGTAATTTTATTCCGCTAATTTCGGCGATATCCAGTTCTTTTATTGTTCGCAGCGAATCATGTCTTATTTTTTAAGGTTCAAGAAAAATAACATTAAAATCCAGAGTGTGTCGAAGTGTGTTCAAATAAAGATTTTCTCTTACTCTAAAGTTAATTACATTCGTTTTGTATTAGAAACGCCTGCTAACGACGCCCTACATTAATAATTCTACGTCGTTAAATAAATGTATTTCTCTGTACTTAAATCTTCCGATGAATCGTTGCCCTCACCGGCTAACTATAACAGCTAATGTGGCACTTCAGCACTAATGGCGATGCAAGTTAATGCGCAAAAGCTTTTACAGTACTGCATTTGCCGACTGTATTGAAAGCACAAATCAGCCCACTAGATGGAGTGCAAATTTGAAATGATTAAACGGTCACACCGAGTGGCGAATGAAGGATGGCTCCAAGGGTTCAATATTCGAATGGTATATAATAATATTATAAGCCGCATAAAGTTCGGGGCTTGGCCTCCGATGGGCACTGAAAAAAAAAAGGTTTGTACAATGAAACTGCTCTTTCGTCTACCTGTAACTTAACAAAGCAGATTTTCTTATAAACAAACTAAATTATTAAATCAAACGAACTTTAATAACGCCTTATCAAATAATGTTTGTTGATGAACTATCTCAAAGTGACCGAAGTAAGTTTGGTTAAATATTTTTTTCAGTGGAGTTGGTATTTTTCTTTATTACATGATATCTACCTATTTCAGTTAGAAATAACAGAAATAGGTACTACTTAATTTTTTTTTACAATGCTTAGCCCCGGCTTACTTGGTTAACCCCGGATGGTTCAAGTAGCGCTTAGTGCGTTGTCATGGAAACCGATACGAATGAATAGTTCGTGTATCTACTCAAACACTGCGACAAATCGACCAAAATTTAGTCTTCCCGACGTAGGATGAAACATTACTTGTATAAGAGGACTCTATTGGTGGTGATCTATGATCGAAGGTTACCTTTCGCTTGACGTATCAAGGAAATGCTTTCGACATTTCCTAGCCAACATAACAATTCTAGTAAGAGTTAAATATTACTTCTAGAAAATTCAGATCTGGGAAAACTTTGCAGCCTAACGCGATTCAGTTTAGGTCCTTAGAGGATGAGCGTCACTAGGACGGGACGGGACGGAAAGGGACTACGGAACAGGACGATCTATCAATTTCTATAGAAATAATCACGTGATAGCTCGGAGCCCTCGGATGTCACGTGACGTTTTCTATAGAAACTGACAGATCGTCCCGTCCCGGCCCGTCCCGTTCTAGTGTGAATCATTCTTAACTGTGCTCAGTTGTACAGTAGCGACTCAGTTTGAGTCCTAAACTTGCGTTAGGCGATATTGGTAACCCCCTGATTTCCACCCATTTGTGGAATGAGATTGTGAATTGGACATTCCTCATCTACGGTTCGGTTGCACCCTAAAACAACTGAAGATCTATCTAATCCTAGCATAAAGCGTAAATGTTTTTAAATTTCAGCAGCAGTGTAACGGCTGCAGCGGAGAACGCGTGACCTGACAATGTCTTTGATACATTGAGTGACGGAGTGGACTGTACTTTTCTTTCTCTAATAATCTACTAGCACTTGCAAAGAGGATGCTGACAAATCCAAGCTCAGAGGTTGCGGTGCTTATCGACACCTACTTCTGATAGACCTGGGTCTAGCCATATATCAGAGGTGCTTCTCCACCGCAAAAATCGGCAGACCGGTTGACTAAATAGTCAAAGAGTCAGCTCGATGCCATAATTTGGCACTATCACATTTTTTTTAATGTATAAAATTGGAGTTCAATCTAACGTCCAGTTCAGATTCAGAACTACTAAAAATGTGGTTCTAAAAATGTTAAAAGGTTGCGAATTTAAAAACAAAAAGAACTGACTCAGGAGGAAGAAGCAAACTCACGATGAAACAAAAACCTGAACAAGTGGATTGTCAACTACTGCACGTCAAAATCTCATAACCGTTAAAAAGTTATCGCTTAAAGCATGTGATTTAACTTTTCAAAAGACACGAATAAAATTGAAGCGTTCCGAAAGTTACAGCGTTACAGGCTTAAAACTAGTGCTTTTCAGCAGTTTTCGTGCTGTCATTAATTTCAGCAAGCGGAAAAGACATGACGTAAAACTTGATTCATAAAAGAGAATCAGGTTTATATTGCTACGAGTACACTTAATGTTATTGCTTAAACAGCATTTCAGCTTTCGTTCATCAGTGCTGCGTGTTTGTGTATTAGGTACTTCATGTAAGGGTGTTTTGCCTAATATAAATAATAACGTCAACAGCGAATCCTCCTTTTTTTTCTAAAGGGTCGGCAACGCGCATGTAACACCCCTGGTGTTGCAGGCGTCCATAGGCTACGGTGACCGCTTACCATCAGGCGGGCCGTATGCTTGTTTGTCATTGTCGTAGTATAAATACCATTAGGTTAGGTAGGGGCTTGGTCAAAAGGTAATTATGTTGAAAAGGTCTATACAATTTTTGTTAAGAATTGCATATTAAGTTAAGAATGAACTGCGATAGACCCGTTTTATGTTTATAATAACGTGTAATTAGGTACCTACAAAACGCGAAAGTTTAAAGTGCTAAAAGAACTGCATAGGTTTTAATGTCTTCATCATTTTCAACTTAATAATATGAATAGTTACTCATTATATATAATAAAAATTATTCATTTAATTCATAATTACAATTACCTAGTAATGTGATTGTTACGCACTTGTTGTTAAAAAATAATCAAAAGCATTTTATTTTATGGGTCCGTATGTATTTTGTTGTTATTTGAAATAAATTATATCAGAAGCAGTTACATTAGTATCTAGAAACTTTAAATGATGACTCACACTAGGACGGGATGGAGCTTTAAATCTATAGAAAGAATCACGTGATAGCTCGGAGCCCTCGGTGTCAGTTTCTATAGAAACTGACAAATCGTCCCGTCCCGCCCCGTCCCGTTCTAGTGTAAGACACCCTAAATAAGGATAGACATAAAATAAGGAGGACTTAAAATCTTTTGTGGTCTTTTAAGTACGTCGTCTTAATTTTTCCACATTTTACCTTGTCACTCTAGTCATATTTCTTTATAAATCAGGAAGCTCAAATCAGGTAACCATAACAATCTGATGCAACCTTCCCTGACATACATAATCCCTGTAAAAGGTTGTCCGACAAGTCGAGAAAACAGTATCAAAGACTCCCAATATAACTCGAGATGAGTCAAGTGCACGTGTCGCTTTGAACTATTTTAGGGTTCCGTAGGTGAGAACCTATTTCTGCGTGTACTAAAATAAATAACGATAAATTATCCCTAATTTAGGTACGAGTTCCTACGAAGTTCCTAAGCACATATAACACAATAAACTTGAACAATACTCAGAACTCAATATTTTGCTGCAATAAAACCTAAATTTACATAACATTTTGTTTTAAGAAAACTAGAGGTACCGTTTAAAGTCGCCATCAGATATTTAGAAGAGGTTGCTGCTCCTATATGATGGCGACTGTACCTGTAAGTATCTGAAAAAGTCGAACTCACTAACTGAATAATCGAACGAGCAAGAGAAGCGAGTGAGGTCCCCCAATTTACTTGGACACTCCGTCGTTTGTATGTATGTATGTTTGTTTGTATGTATGTAATGTTTAAGTTCAAATATGAGCCAAATCGGTCAAGGGGTTGCCGAGATATAGGAGTTGCGAGTTCAAGTTCGGGGCGAACCAATAGTTACGTTTAATTCAGATGAGATAAAAATGATTTGTTCTGAAAATGAGGTATATGTATGTATGTAATGTATAAGCTTTATTGTACATAAACACAATAAATACAAGAAAAACAGTTAAACAAACAATTTGATACAACAAAGGCGCAATTATCCTTTTAAGCTTAAGGTAGGCTTCTTCCAGTTGACCTTTGCCAAAATATACTAACAGGCTGTAAGGGTATAAGTATAATACTACGAGTATAAGGCTGCTGATGATTTACTAACAGAGTACTATATAACGATAAAAGTAAATTATTTCTTCCCAAATGAACATTAGTTCTGAATTATGAAAAGTCACAATGAAATTCTGACGTCCTCAGAATCAGGCCATTTTGAAAATATATTTACCTACACATAGTGCCAAAAACCTTATATTGTGCCTAATTTGCATTATATTGACTTCTTAAACTTTTGAAAGTTATTGGACACTTAGGCACTAAATTACAACAAAAGCAAAAACAAAAGCCGAGCTGGACTTTTTGACTTTGGTGTCTCTTCTGCCCTTCTAAGCAAATCCGCAAAATGTATACATAATTCAAATTTAACGCAAATATGCACCTTAAATTATATAGCTGACGGTTCAATTTTCAAAATCCTCTGTTTTTGAGATATTGCGGTTTTGCTTAGGCAGTATTATTGTTGTCAAATTTGCTTGCGTATCGTTCATGTGTCTAAAGTGGGTGTTGTCTCTCTCAAGCGCGACACAAGTCGCTAACCGTGCCGAATAAAGTAAGCATAATTACGTCATTTCAAGTGACTAAATTTACACGAAAAGTATACCAAAATAACAGCAAATATTTTTAGCGTTTTAAAGAAAATAAATCTGGTATGGTGCCTACTGGTGTACTGTTAATAGTCAGTTAGATTCTAACGGAGGAGTGTTGGCGAGGGGCCAATTCCGCTATTAGTAATGTGTCGACGCAGTACACTCATTACTGCGTCTTAATGTAATCTTACCTTGCTAAAGAGGATAACTAGTTGCAATATTACACAAGAGAAAGACTTGGAAACCGACATACTTCCGTTTTTAAAGGTAAGTATTACATTATTGATTCGATTTTTTTCTGACCAATACAAAAATTATGAGTGCAAAGGAGACGTGATATAAAAACAACGCGTTGACTTATATTCTAGACTCTAGTGCTCCTATCGTAGAACTACGACTTAGGCCTATTTGCACTATCCCGCGTTAGCCGCTAACCCGCAGTTAAGCTGACAAATTCCATACAAAGAAACGCTTAACTTCGGGTTAGCTGGCTAACCCCGAGTAGTGCAAGAGGCCCTTAGTAGTCCACTTGTAGTGAGAATTCTATGTGTACGCTTATTTTTTAGATGACGTACTATGTGGTCTCATGGTGTGTAGCGATGAAAATAGTAGCGATGTTTCTAGCGATCTTTACTATCCGCAAAAAGGAACAGATTTTTTCAAAGGGACGAGCAGTGTCTCGTCGATTTTCTAAGGCCTCTATACGGAACCAAATCCACTTTTTAACCGTCCGTGCCACTTAAAAGTTAGTACTAACGACGGGAGATTCGGCCGAGTGGCAGGGTTCACGACTAATATACTCGGCTCGTTTTTCATCTATTTTCATCCGTGATTGAACGACCGTAACAGAGTAACTGTTTTATATATAGTTAGAGTAGTCTATCATCAAACCAACGTACTTGTACGAGCATCAAGTAAGAGGTATTTTTTCTTAATTCATCTTTTAAAGTTTTTTTGTAAGACACTACGAGTACATCAGTCTGCTGTTTGGGATATAACCTAATTTTTACTCCCCAATTCAACAAAATAATGGTACCGTAACATTATTATTCATTATTATTTATTACAAATGAATAGCACTTAGCACTTTGAACGTCAAGCAATGGCAAAGTGATTACACTTCTTAGGCGTAAACGCTCTTAGTAGCTCCTGATGCCTAATCAAGGTTTAGATAGATAGAATACTCTTTATTAACTTAAAAATACATGGAAAACATAATTTACAAAAATAGAAAAGGTTTCTAAGTTAATTATAACATCTTAACGTTGTAAAATGGACTGTTACTGCTTTATAGCTGACTTCTTCAAGTATACGAGATACGCCTAGCCTAGGTAAAGTGGGAAGCTACATAAAACTTAAAAGTCGTTGGACGTTGCGTCCAAACTTTATCGATGTGAATTCCTACATCGTAGATAGGTTACTGTCATAGCTTCTTCACTCTACCGTAGGTGTTCTTTAATTTAATGAGATGTGGATGCTGCGGTGTGATTTATATTTATGTGCCGTGATAGCGTTGTTTATTACGTGAAAGGAGTTCAGGTTAAGTGGTTATGACTATGATTGAAAGACTCAGCAATAATTATTAAAAGGTTAAGTGAAAAGAAAGGTGCAAACTTTTTAACAGCATTGCACGTGTCTAGTCAATCCACGTAAAAGTAATACGAGTCACGACTTCATTTTGTGTTTATTTTAATTACAGATGCAAATGTATGATTCAATATATATCTAGGGAAAGTGACACTTATGTAGAGTTAAATTATCACTTGAATTTGCATCGTGAATAAAGGGAACATAAGATGGTGACTCACGTTACTCTTGCTGCGGATTGAACCTAGTTATTTGTATTGGTGATCATTATTGTATTATAGTATAGGTTTGCATTGTGTCAACCATGATCTATGATATGGTGGTTCAAAACAGGTGGTGTTAGGACTTGATTAATATACCTTACATTACACACTGCCAAATTGGTATGTGTATTTCTCAGACAGACCACATAAACATCGCATTTAATTCCTAAAATGTTTTTTATGGAATATTAACTTGTCATCAACTAAGACTGACATCCAAATTTTCCAGTATGCAAGTATGTACTATTACGTTCAAAATTGCATGGGCAGTTTATGAATGAATTCATTCATAAATTGCCCATGCACTTTTGAACGCGTATGTACCTACCTATTTATTACCAGGGGGTGTCACTCCGCGTTTTACGGTGACATAAAATAGTCTTCGCACAACGCGCATTACCTCAGGGTTGCATTCAGATATATTTATATTTCAAACAACGCATCCTAATTTATAATTATTAAAAACGTATTCTCATAATACAAATAATGTTCCGATACATTTTTTGTTCCTATTTATATGTTTATACAAATTGTTGTACCACCATACGTACCTGACAGCATGGTGACAACCCTAATGTTAATGTCAACTTTTCCAAGCTTGACAAGCTAAACGTCAAATGTAGGAAAGAGAAGCCTCTGTACTTTAGTACTATTAGGTACTTATTTTGTGTTATTACTTGATAGTAGACTGGAGCAATGCATGCGTTCCCGTAAGGAGGATATGACACAAGATGCGACTAGCACCGCACGCCGGTGTGCAAGGGAGATAGCGCGATACACGCGCATAGCGTTTTCTCACTCACACGTCAAAGTGCGGTGCAAATTGCATCCAGCCGTCCCGCCAACATCCTCGTTCTGATTTCTCTTACCTGAAACAATGATAAAATTTACAATTAATATAGTTTATAAATAAATGTTTATTATCTATTTACTCATTCAGAAACGAAAATCATGATAATTATACATGTTTGACCGTTTTTGTGTTTCTAAATATACTTTTAAATAAGTAAGTACGAGTAAGTACCACTTGCACCACCCGGGGTTAGCCACATAACCCCGAGTAGAGTTCTTCGTATGGATTCGACCCTAGGTGGTGCAAGTGGGCCTAATAAAAATAAAAATTAAATTAAACTAACTCGCGAAAGAAGCTCAAAAATCAGGAGTCACGGAGATCAATGAATGAGACTTAATAGCCTAAGGAAAAAAAATAGGTACCTACTTAATTTCTGAAGTAAGCCTAAAATGAGATTTTAGCCTAAATTAAATTTCATTCCGTTAACTTTATTACCTAACTCCGGATATTTCGCGACATTCGCGGAACAAACTTTATTATAATAGCCGATAAAATACTTAAACGATAATTTCATTCACGACCTAACTTCTGAAGGGAAATGCTGAGTAAATATATATCTTTACTTTATGGCGTGCGAGGGCTTAAATGTCAAAATACGGATATGGGTATAACAATTAAGACTTTCAATAAAGGACTGAGTTTTCCATTTTATGAGTATCGTAATTCTCAATTGCCATAGCGAATTTGGAAGTCTTTAATAGTACATAATGATACAAGTGCGAAAAGGAGAAAATTCGCAATGAGCGGCGATAAATTGAAACACGAACGAAGGGAGTGGTTTAAATCGCCAAGAGTTGCGAATTGCCTATTCGCACGTGTATCGTACGACGTTTTACAGTATACATATGGCCCTTTTTTGACATAGGCACATAAAGTGGTCATTATGGCACTAGTGCAATAAAGCACCATGTGTACTGTAAAGTAGGTTAGTGACATACATCAAAGACTTGAAAAACTTTAAGGTGATCGGCATTTTAAATTTTAAATTAAAGTTTTATTTTAATTCAATGCTGTAGAACGGATTAATCGCGTATATTAACACCATGACATTACGTTTTGAGCCCTTTACAGCACTCGTTTTCACAGGGTTAAGATTACGATTAATCCATTCTAAAGTGTTTAATTATAATGAACAACAATCGCGGAAACAGAAGACAATATCTACCTTTTTTTTATAATATATTGCCAATCAGAACTCATAAGTGGGAGCTGGACACAAATAGTTTAGTATCCACCTTTTTTTCGTTGTCAGGCATGCCACATTTCATGCATTCAGGAGGACAGAATTATAGTTACTTTTGAAATCTACTAATCTAATTTAATGTCAGTATGGCTCACGAAAGTTTAATTTATATAAACAATATATGATGAAATTAAAATTGCATTGGTTAACACTCACGTATTTTTATCACAATAGGCGTGACATGTTTCGTCTGCATCGGGCAGACATCGTCGGACTGACAGAGTTGTGTTGTCACCTTCGCGGCTTGGGCATCATCGGGATGAATCGCACCGTTGCAATTTTAACCATTTAATACCCACAAAAATAACTAAATGTCAGGCAGTAGGTACCATACTACCGTTGTAATACCTTGAGTTAATAAATTATTCTATCTATCTATCTACAGTGCTGCGACAGAAAAAGGTAGAAATTAAAAAGTGGAAACATTGTAGTGTTCCTTTCAAATTAATATATGTAAGAAAACGGGACGACACTACGATGTTGCCACTTTTTAATTTCTACCTTTTTCTGTCGCACTGTATATATTATATCTACCCCTCTCAAAGTACAGGCAAGTGTAAAACTATTGACAAAATCTTCGCTTAAATATGGTATGATAATACTCTCAACTCAACACCGGAATAAGAAGACATATTTTTGAATAACACGTTTCTTTCTCTTATTCTTACATTTTACTCAAACTCAAACTCAAAATGTTTATTTGTGTAAAAGCAGGTAATGATACAGACAGGTGTTCGTTAGGTGAGATATAGTGCTCCACTTTTTGCCATATGAGGCATACAAATATATGCAGTGGGCGGGTGTGATTGACTTAATTTAATTATAAAATAGTTCATGTTACATAATAACTCACTCAATAATTTCTACAATAATAATATTATTACAAATCAAATTTCAGCTTATTACATATGTATATACATACCTAAATTACATGCATAAACTAAGATTGTACAAACTACAAACCTTACAACACACCACAGCAAATACTTTTCGAATGCATTTTACGTCGTTAACGTCGATTCAAATAACTATTAATCTTCTAAAAAAGTAAAGATTCCCGGAATTCCCTGTAAAACCAATCGTTAGCCAACACTTACAAAAGATTCACGTATAATCTTGAGACGGCAGACAAATGAGGTGCTTCGGCACATTTAAACTATTTAATTAATACTGAAAAATGGGGGATTCCGTCATAACATACATATTTTAAGGAGTACAGTGACTTGATAATTTGTGTGTGATCGGAATATTTAAGCCTTTTATACGGTACATACTTTAATCTGTAGTCTGGCAAATAGATGTATTTTATTGAGGTACCGAAACGAATGTAAGATAAGATACAAATTATTCTAATTAGAATGATTTTTTATATCTATGCTCCATTGACATGAAATCTAGAGAATACAATCGGTTATTTTTTGTATGGGAAACACTGTGGTTTAAACAGAAACCGCGGTTTCTCCTTACAAATACGGTTAACCGTTACATCTCCTAATGTAACCCTATTGGAAAATAGTTGCAGGGGCAATGTACGCATTCGCATTGCAAACATTTTAATATTATGCTTTCAACGGTGTGGTATAAAAATACCCTACAATAACAACATTACGCGTACGCAAGTATGCGTTTAATACCTACGATTTTTATTGAACGCTCGTCGGGGTAAAAATAACGCATTCGTTACTCCGGGGTAATTCAGGCGGCGACCATTCGTCAAGGAATAATTGGGATATCCGGTACGCAGTACGCACCCATTTTTGGAACGAAGGTAAAAATAAAAACTTAAGCAAAGTACTGCCGATTATATTGATCGTGGTTTCATAGAACGTTTAGGGTAAAAATAGCGCATCCGTTACATCGGGGTAATTCGGGCGGTGACCATTCGTCAAGGATTAATTGGGATATCCGGTACGCACCCATTTTTGGGGATATAGGTTAATAAACGGGTGGCCGGTGGGTGTGACTAAAACACCCACGCAATTATTCAATTATCAGTTCATAGTTATCATTTTATGATTATAAAACTGTTTTAATTGTTATCATCATTCCATGAATGAAGTTAATAAAAATTAGTGAGTGAGTGAGGTATGTTTGCTAATACTAAGTAAATGAAAAACCCACGCGTTATAGGACCTACCTATTATGAGCACTTGCCCGCTAACTTAAAAAACGAGCCATGTGACGCAGTCTTTAGGCGTCACTTAAGAAACCTTTTGTTGGATAACCCTCTGTACTCTGTAAACCAGTACATGGAATTGAATTTGTAATTGACTGTTTTATTTTTTGTGATTATTTATTATTAGCTTGACTTCAAATAATGTTTTATACAATTTTTTATTATTTAATTATGACATCTTGCTTTGTACCTATTTATATTTTCTGTTCTGTTTGACGATCATGATGAGAATTTGTATACTTTGACATTAACACTAAATTGTATATATAATTTTCTTCGTGAAATAAATGAACTAAACTAAACTAAACGAAACTAATTAAATATAGTATCTGATTGTACAGTCGATGCCAAAAATATGTTTACATTTTAGCATCTTCATCTCGTACGGTCGGCTTCATAAATATATATGCATTTGTATTCAATTTTGACTCTTCTTCTTCTCGCGGTGACTGTAATAAAGAGCAAGATTGTAAACATATTTTTGGTGTCGACTGTACCATAATTGATTTTGATTGGTAACATATTTGTTGAGACACTGACAATTTAGACGATTGACACAAGCATGTCAAGAGTGATCGTAATGGGTCCACGCGTTTAGTCTCTACAGTGCCAACAATCAAATGTAGTTTATTAAACTTTTTGTTACGCAGTCGGGTAAATGGGTGAAGCAAGTTTTTTGTACCTAGTTAAAGCAGTAAAATTACCCATGCAGTTGTATGACAAATCACAACACACTAAATAAATAAGAAATAAGTAATAAATTTAAGCCGCAAGGTAAACGTCCCAGTGCTCGACATGCTAGTGCCCAATAGATGACACCGATCTGTCACCTCTATTAGCATTGACATAAGTTTAAAGATGACAGGTATTGGGACAACGTCGAGCTCAGGTATGTTTACCTTACCTAACCAAAATAGGGTCAACCTGTATAAATATTTCTATACACATAGAATCTATACAGACTGACCTGTTTCCATTGCTCTCAAGTGTATTAAAACGGCACGCAGCTGGCACTGATATTATTCTGCGGCTAGATGCAACTACCAAGCAGAAATAGACTAGGAACTGCATTCAAACTTCACAAATCTAATTTGACTTGATCGCAGTGTCTACGTCTCGCTCGCTCTAAGGTGAAAGTGAATATACTGATAGTAGTTTAAATCAAGACTGGATTTTTGTAGTTGGGATGCCGCTCTAGGCTACCACATGCACTAGACTGAATAAACTATACTGGGTTACTGATGTAATTAACCTGCTTTGTTTTAATAGGAGTTTAATACATTACTTTGGGTATTTGCCATACACAAGACAATATAATTATAAGACTTAAGCTTAGATGTCAGAACTTCCTGCAAAAAATACCGACTGCAGGTAAGTTAGGTTTGTCATCTATGGTTTGACCAGGATCTTTAGTAATTCATGCATAGATAGAGAGAGGCATACTCTGCTGTCTTTTTCTTACGCTTGTATTGCTATTTAAAAAAAAGGAGGGATATAGAGTTTTTGTTTTAATTTACTGCGCGATTTGTTTCGCCTAAGTAAGGTACGAAATGGAAAAGCTTGATTATAACGGTAGATGTCTCTTCTTAGGTTTTCTTGACATTTATGAGTTTTGAAGAAATATAAACGCACCTCAGTGAAAGCTAAGCCTATAAAATAAATAACTGAACCATAAAAACTTGAGCTTTATACTAATAGCTATAAAAATTGCTGTAAAACTAAATTAGCTTCTAATCTACGGTTAAGTATCCCATTTAAACTTAAATGGGCTTCATGTTGATGCCTTTAACAAGCCATTATTTATGTTAATTACCAATTTGTTCAAGAAATTATGACATAAATACATGTAGGCGTGCTTTTTCTTATATTTCACTCAGAGATTGCTACTAAATCAGTGTGCGTAGCCGAGATGCCAATCGCTAACGCTGAGTTACACTACATACTACTACTAGTTACACTAATAAGGTAGAGTGATAGAGAGAGATAACTACGGTACGCTACTGAACGTGGGGGACCGCGATGGCAATGCGGTGCAGTGCGCCGCGGAAATTAACAAAGCTTTAAGAGGCCACAGTGGTGAAATTGTTATCGTGATATTCATATACAAACATTTTCAACATAATATTTCCTTCAAACTAAGTTCCGACCGAGACTTCTTTTTTTGTCTCGTCCGAGACCGAGACCGAGATTTTATAATAAATACGAGAAACGCGTTTTTTCCATAAAAAACATGTAAGTATTAGTCAATAATTAAAGTGTTGAAGCCTCGATACTTTTATTTATTTAAACATAGGTCCTTTTTAACATTTTTGTGGGCAGAATTTGAAAACCATTGAATGTATAAACATGACTCTTAATTAAATAGTTCAGTTATATTCATTATTCTGGTAAAATCTGATTATGTACCTACGCGGTTTAATTTGACGCGCCCGTCTACTATCGCCTTATTTTTTTGCGTAGTCTTGCAATTAGATCTATCCCGCTCTCTTTTGCTCGAGCATGTAGACTCTTAAATAATATCTATGGAAGTGTATTTATGTTTATTTTTATTTTATTTATTTAAACTTTATTGCACAGAAAACAAAGTACAAAAGGTATGTTATGTGGACGATCGTTACACGAGTACGACGCGGCACGCCGCTAACCTAGGACACTCTGATGTGCTTACCATGAGTTGTACGTGAACATAGGCGTTAGCGACCGCGCGTTTCTAAATATGTCCGTCTCGCTCCTGCCAGAGAAGTAGTACACCTACACACAGACTGGAAAGACTTACAGACTTTACAGACTGGAGAGTGGAAGACTTAAGACTTACAGAGTAGCGGACATACTTTAGAAACCCGCAGTCGCTAACGCCTACGGCTACGTACAACTCATGGTAAGCACATAAAGACTATACACGATAAAATCTGGGCACGCACGATCCGGTCTATTTCTAAAACCGCTGCTGATTGTCAAGCCATAACTTTACACAAATGAACGGAAAATATAATACTAAAGAAAAACAATAAAAGACTTCAAAGATAACTAATATGCTTTTTTGTAATAAAATTATGTAGGTAATTCCACAGTTAAATACCGGGACGCCAAATAAATGTATATATTATATTTAAGTAGGTGTTAATAATATCCGATTCACTTTCGCGAATATAAATTGCCTCTCAAGGAAATCAAATATTAACCAACACCAATTTCATTTAAAAAAAAAACATGTTTATAAAAGCATTTGCATAATAAACTTTAATGTGTAATCACTTGTAACAATAAATGGCTAACAAAAACTCATAACAAACAAAGGGCGATATTATCTTTACAAATTATATTTCTTCATCATGAGTGTACACACTCATGATTACGAAAAACAAAGAACATATAATAATATTTTATAGAAACAAACACAAGCAATATTTTTACTTACTAAAACATGCTAACAATCGTTGTTATAGCTTGTCCGCTCCGTATAAAAAATTGCGCTATCGTCTCGGAGCATTGAATTATATGTTGGTACTTAGTACTGCTTGTAGATACATTTTAAACGAGTCACTCACATAATTTTAGGCGAATTCCGCTGGACATGTCTCAAACAATTTAACAAAATTTAATAATATAGGTAAACATATATTCAACCAAAAGTGATCAATATATACGTACCTAGGTATTGTTTAATATAATTATTCGAGTCTCAGAATAGTTCTGTAGTTAAAGTTGCTAAAAAGGTATAGAACAAAAGAAATCTAATAAGATAATTAAATTTAGTAATCGCGGAGGTGTCTTATTTATCTTTGTCGGTAAGGCGAAGGCAACAGGAATGGCCAGTGAAAAAGCTCGTAATACGATGAAACAAGTCGATAAATTTTCGTTTTAAACAACGCGAGTGACCCAATTTAATATTATACTTAAAAAGCTTGGTATTTACGAGTAACACTCCAAATGCATTGACTGCATTCAGAGTTTGACACCATAGATATCGTCTGCTGGTTCCATCATAGCGAGGTTCCCACGAGTGCAGTCCTAGTGCAACAATATGTCGTAATGCACCGGACGGAGTACATTAACTTGACAATGTTGACAACATTCTTAGCCGGGAAACAATGACTATACACATAGTAATGATAGTAGGCAGACACATTGGCCTATTGTTGTTAGTATGACAAATAGGTATACATAAAAAATTGGTACATGGATGGGTTTTTTGTACCAGCGGACCCGCCACTAACATCGCAAGTAGAAATTTCGCTAGAAAACCAGGTGAAAGGTCGGGAATAATCAATTTCTATCGTGTTTATTCTAATGTGACTCTTGAGAAATCGTATAAAAGTGATAAGAAATAGTAGGTATTCATCCTGCATTAAAGCTATTTGCTCAAATTTACTTAGCCACCAAGGGAACACGACTCTCGCGGACTCTATAAAAAGGCAATGAGCAATATTTTTTTACAAAAACCTGACTTAGGGCCACGTTCTAATACAAACGTAAGCATATCGACAAGTGGATTCAGGTTTGGGCTTTATGATTACACACTCTACATCCAGTTACCTAGCGTACCTATTACTCATTACTAATAGAAGATACCGATTCCGGTCAGCTGTAAAACTTGAGATTTATACATTTTGCTTTGTAGAGTTTTTTTATTCGTTGAATGATATTGATAAAACTACGCAACGTCAAAATTAGGTAAGTTTTAACAGTCACCTCATGTACACGGTCCGATCCATCTCGTACCCGTCAAATTGACGGATGCGATGTCAGTCCCACCAGTGCACGCTGCGACTTTGACGGCCCTCCGTCGCTAGCGCTACCAATACGAATGTCCGGTGACAAATTTGATGCTTTTCGTAAATAAATGACGCCTTTTAAAAAATATCTTGGTGTAATAATTAGTTTATTACATCATATTTTATTATATTTTTTATTATTATTCACCGTTGCATTCACCCGTTACTCTGAGCAATTGATTGTTCTATCTATTATATTAATGAGATGTGGTTTTTATATCAACCTTAGCGTCAATGTGTTTATTATTACTTAATTTAGAAAATCGTGAGTACCTGGCCTACTTATATGTGATGTGCTGGCCCATGAGAGGAATAACAAATTACCTACATGTTACATTAATACTTTTTTTTTCTGAACAAAGGAAAGAAAAAAGGAAACATATGTAGCGGAACAACAATAAAAAACACAAATAAAGTAAACGTACATTTCCATTTCCATTATCGACGCCATCGCCACTCGATGCGTCGCGAAATTCAGTTTTACTCTTTTGGAGTTTTGCAATTCGTTATTCGGCCCGATGTTCGTGTTTTCGTATTCCAAACTAAAATATATTTGTTTGTATTTTTTTAATTTGTCCATTTGTTTCCGTTTTTAATGTATCGATTAATTTAGATTTAGATTTTGTTGCAAATTTCGTTTACTTGTATGTACATTTTGTGTACATTATCAGAATCAGAATCTCGAGTGGAGTTCCATGTTTAATTTAAATAATCGGGTCACTCATAAGTATGACGTCTACATACGTAAAAGTGAGTGACTCGATATCTTGAGATTATTGCAACTGTAAACGACTTATTAGTTAGTAAGTTTTAACTATGTACCTATGCAAAATATATGATATTTTTTTGTTTACCGCGATTAGTAATCATTGAAATGAAACACTTTAAATGGGATTTCATCGCGTAACATGTAACCCATTTAATATATATGCAAAAAGTATTCAATATGCAAAAAATATGTCTAATTAAAGTTTTTCACCTGCACTATTCTCTAATTGCAGGAAGTTGTACACATATGCTGGTTCATAAACACGTGAAGTTGGCATGTTTTGGTGTAATGTAATGTCTAATGCATAAGGATATTGTATACATCTGGGCCGGAAACATCATATTTTCAATGTGAATATTGCTCGTGGGTAATTTTTCAAAATTTCAATCATTTGTAACACATTAAAATAGTCCGCTTTATTAGATTAGCTGATGTCGACATTAATTTATTTTTAAAAACAATATAAACATTATTTATTGAACATTAATACACACTAATTGTTACTTCATCAATTTGTAAAATCTTTTGTGTATTTTAGTGTGCGTCATAAGATGGAAATACTACTGAAAATATTAAATGTGATTTTGAAAAGAAATAAGCGAGCAACTGGACCCGATCCATACCGATCAATTGGATAAGGTAAAATCGTCGATAGAACCAGAAGGGCATGCAGCACAGAACAGAAATGCTTCACTAATATTACTTGTTCTGTGCCATGACTAAAACGTTATCGTTATGTCAATGTATCCGACATCGTTGTTAATGCAATCCTTTACGCATAAGGGAAGTGAATCGTTTCGCGTCCGCGCATCCAATGCACGTGCTGCACTCAACATCTACAATGACGCAAATGCCCTAAAATAATTTGACAGTTATGACCTTTTGGATTTGAACAATTAGAGATAGCATAAGCATGACTGGGGTAGTAAAATAGTCAAGTTCAAAGATGCGGCTGATTCACTGGTAATATTTAGAATTTTATGATATGATGAAGTGAGAATGTTATGTTTCCTGGACATACTTGCAAAAGGTCTATACATTTTTATGTTTATCTTGTTAAATACTTAAGGCAAGTCAAAAGCGAGCCCTACACAACAAGACGCAAGTGATTTAACCAATAATTTGTTTTGTAACCAAACTTTCTTCACGTAAACATAATTAAAATTTCAGACACATCGAGTCAAGAATTACGGTGGGATGGCTAGATTGCAGATATCATATATGTAGCAGACACGTCACTTCCCGTAAACCGTGCCTCTGCAAAATATAAATGTTATTTTATACGTTAAAAGTTACAGAGGCTGAGACGGGACAGCTGAAGTCAAAGGAAGCCTCTGCATATTATCATTCCTGTTGGCAAGGACCAAGGATTTCAGCGCTTGTATTAATTGCATGCAAGCGATAAACCTAACTAAAAGGACTTATTTTTCACGGCCACAATTGACATTATGTTTTTATATGAATACTGTGAACTGACAAGCGGTAGACCAGGGAATAGTTGATTCGTGTAAGAAACGATACGAACAAAATAAATAAAGCTTCTAGATGAAGGTGTCAGACAGAGCGGTTAGGAAAAACATGATGCGCAAAAACCAATGAAACATGATAATTGAAGGAAAGTGTATGATATATGAGACTGGAGAATTTGCTCTCGTTTTATATAATCTGTGCTTCAGTGAAATGGCTCAGTTTCCGGTGCGCGTAAATAATTTGCAGGAATATAAGAATAATTTATTTAGCGGCGTGACACGAGCGTGAGACGGGTTAACTTTGGGCTTATTTCGGAATTTTCAGATATTCACTCGCACGTACGAAGGTAATTCATGATTCAACTTAAGTATGTGCTAATCTTTGAATAAGTAAGCTAAAAGTTAGACAATGCGCCCGTGTTTTGACGATTACGTGGAATTTTATAAATAAAATCTGGTTAGTTTCAGGTTCGAACAAAAGCATTGTTGAAAAATACGTAACAAATCATCAAGAAATAAAACTACCCAATACAAAGTAAATGGCCATAATCGATTATTTGAATATCATTTCATAATTATAAAATGTACAATTGTACGTACATCAACATCTTGCATAATGATCATTATAACAATGTATTTAATGATATACTTAAAATATAAGAAGTTCTTCTAATTACAAACAAAGAGACCCTGTAAAGCTTATCAAATTAACGGTCGTTGTAACAAATATATTTATTTAGGTACCAAACTACCTAAACATGTAAAAGTACCGCATTTATACTTACTAAATCAACTTTGTATAGTTTTTGTCTTCAACAGTACAGTAAATATCAAAAAGTTATCTAGTTATCTCGGAACTTCAACAGGAAATCAAACAACCATTAGCGACGACATTCCCTTATGAATTATCCTTTTTATATCATGTCTCATAACATAACTGTATGGGAACCGCGGAAGTTAGGGCGTCACATTAACAGTGACGTCACAGGCATGGCTGCTTCTTTATTTCTTTTGTGATATCTCTTTTTTTGGGCAGTGGTAAAAAGTAGTAATGAAAAAAAAAAAACAAATTGAAATAATTTAAAATAGACTTGTCACCTTTCCCCGTTCATCCATTTAAAAACAAAGAACATGACGTAGGACAAAGACAGAGTTACAAATCAAAGATTCCCGGAACACGGCGACATTGACGCTCTTGGCAGTCGAACGACGAACGCAAGTCTTTGTTTTGCTTTAAATTCAAGTTTCTTGCACTCTGATGCACGCAAAATTTTGCTGTTTTTTTTTGGATGTATGAATATTAAAAGTATTTAACTTAAACAATTTCTTATATTGTATTTTTTTATTACATATTTTCTCTTTTTAATCAGGGTGATAAAAAGGTACGCGAAATACGTCGCAGCTACGAAACGCGCCAGTGAACTGGGTTCGGACCCTACCATGTATTTATTGTATATAATAATGGACTTTAAGGTAATGTTAGATGATTTTACAATCCTACATTTACAATTTGTATTCGTTCCTCATTCGCATAATGAAAGTAAAATTTACTGGATTTGCGATCAGTTCAATGGAGTAATCATAACCAATCAATCATATTTATATTAAATTGCAACGGTTAACACTCACGTATTTTTATCACAATAGGCGTGACATGTTTCGTCTGCGTGGACACGGTTAGTTCGGTGTGCTTGTCGTTGATCCCGTCAGACGATCCGACAATTCAGACTCCCGCAACAACGGCGCCGGATTGCGCGGATCACCCCGCTCCCGCTTCGTCGCGCGCGAGCCGATACCTACGGCGGACTGGGGCAGTGATGTCCTAGCCGCGAAGGTGATAACACCACTCTGTCTGTCCGACGAGGTCTGCCCGACGCAGACGAAACATGTCACGCCTATTGTGATAAAAATACGTGAGTGTTAACCGTTGCAATTTAATATCAATATGTCTCACGAAAGTTTAAATTATACAATCATATTTAATTAACAATGTGTACCCACTTGAAAAGTTGATTGTTATAAAAACCAAGGGTTGAAAGTGACCCATTACACCTGAGCTAGTTTGACTAAAAGTTCGAAGGTGAAATGGGTGCTTTTACCCGAGAAAAACACTCCATTTCTCATTTCGACTATGAACAAAGTAAAAGACTATTACTACTAGACTATTTTATAAAAAAGACTACGACTAATTCAAGTACCTCCATTCATTCATGGAGGTACAGACACAAATTATTTTTATATAGCATAAGCCTTTAAGTTTCAATGTCGTCATCGAAACTTTAAAAAAAATCCACCGTGCCCGGTTATCTGCTCATGAACATCACACTTTCTGAGATGAAAATATCGATGCGACGATCATACGGTTTCCCAAACCATTTATTGACAAAGTACCTAGATTTATTTTAGCCAACCGCTCCCGATGGTTAAAAGTTTGCAATACCAAGCGTTTCATAAGCACTTACTACATTTGAATTCCACTCAACTGAGGATATAGCCGCACAATTTAATTTATAGAAATCGATAAACATCAACGAGAAAGCCGACGATCCGTTGGGTCCACACCGAGAACCCAGTTAATTCCAGAGAGTGGACCCAACTTACACATACAATATAATTGAGGCAAGCTTTAAAACAAAATGTTTCACGCTACGTTGTTTTTGCACCGAGGAGAATTTTGAAACAAATAATATAGGTTATCCAATGTCAAATTTCTTCCTAAAAAGAGTATTCTACGCTAGCAGAAATGGAGTGAACCCAACATAAACATACAATAATTATAATTGAGTAGGCAAGCTTCAAAACTAAATATTTGTTACGGCTACAGGTGTATGTGGCGATTTTAGGCTAAAACGTGCTTTCCAGTGATCAGTAGGCGCTAAGGCGCTAATGCCATATTTTTTTTTTTTTTATACTACGACGGTGACAAACAAGCATACGGCCCGCCTGATGGTAAGCGGTCACCGTAGCCTATGGACGCCTGCAACTCCAGGGGTGTTACATGCGCGTTGCCGACCCTTTAAAAACTTTAACACTCCTTTTTTGAAGGACCCCATATTGTAGTCCTTTGGGAAAACAGTGGCAGGGAGCTCATTCCACAGCCGGAGCGTCCGCGGGAGGAAGTTCCTCTTAAACCGCACGGTACGAGACCATTTAGGCTCCAGGGTATGCGGGTGAACACCCTGCCGACGGCGAGCGGTGCGGTGGTAGAATGCAGCCGTTGGCATCATATCAAACAATTCCTCGGAGCACAATCCATTGTACAAGCGATAGAATACACATAAGGAGGCGAAGTCTCTCCTTAGACTTAAGGGTTCGATATCGCTCGTGAGTTTGGGATCGTTGACAATTCGGACAGCACGTCTTTGGATCGAGTCAAAGGGGCCCAGCTGGTATCCAGGTGCTCCCGCCCAAAGATGGCAGCAATACTCCATACGAGGCCTGACTTGAGACTTGTATAATAACAGTCTTTGCCCCGGAGAGAAGTATTGCTTAGCTCTATTGAGCACACCGAGCTTTTTGGATGCCAGCTTGGCTTTCCCTTCCAGGTAGCTACGGAATTGGACGTCACTGGAAATGTCAACACCCAGGATCCCAATACTCTCTGACATGGTAAGGACTGTGTCTTGGAATTGTGGGACCACAGTAAATGGGGTTTTTTTAGCGGTGAACGCGCAAACTTGTGTCTTAGTGGGGTTAAATCGGACAAGATTTTCCTGGCCCCACAGTGAGATATCAGAGAGAGCACTCTCGATGTCTGACACAAGCTTTTCACGACTCTCTAACACAACGGGACGAGGGATGTTAGCACGGCCTGTGTAATAGGCATCCCCAGTACTGTCGTCTGCATAACAATGAATATCGCCAATGGACAACATGTCATTGATATGCAGCAAAAACAGCGTTGGGGATAGCACAGAGCCTTGTGGGACACCAGCATTTATGTCCATGCTATCGGAGCAACTTCCGTCGACAACGGCTCGTATGCATCTGCCGGACAAAAAGCTGGCAATCCATTCGCATAATCCCCCGGGCAGTCCGTAAGATGGTAACTTCGATAGAAGACCCCCATGCCAAACCCGATCGAACGCCTTCGCTATATCCAGGCTGACTGCCAATGCCTCATCTTGACTCTCAATAGCTGAAGCCCAGCGGTGGGTGAGATACACTAGAAGATCACCAGTGGAGCGACCATGGCGAAAGCCATACTGTCGGTCACTGACCAGATCGTGATCCTCTAGGTATCCCAGGAGCTTTGCGTTGATTATGCGCTCCATCACCTTGGAGAGAAGGGAGGTTATAGCGATTGGCCTGTAATTCGACGGGTCTGATCTGTCGCCCTTTTTAGGCACAGGGTGCACAAGGGCGGTCTTCCACGAAGACGGCACCTGCCGTTTGTGATATGAGAGCGTGAAAAGGCGCGTGAGCACTGGACACAACTCGGGAGCACACCGCTTGAGCACCACTGCTGGTATGCCGTCTGGCCCGCTCGACTTGTGGACGTCTAATGATAGCAGCTCCCGCCGGACATCAGTTTGCCTGAATATAATACCGGGCATGGAGAAACCGCACCGCGGGACGGTAGGCGGTGCGGTACTGCCATCATCGTCCATGGTCGAGTTCGAGGCAAAGAGATTGCCCCAGAGATCAGCTTTCTCCTTTGCACTGTGGACCAGATCACCATCAGCATTTCGCAGTGGTGGTAAGGACGACCGACAAAAATTTCCCTCGGCAGCTTTGGCGAGCGACCAGAAGGCACGACTCCCTGAGGGATAGCCCACGAGCTTCTCACCAATTCTGCCGACGAAGTCGAATTTAGCTCTGGCAATGGCTCTTTTACTGGACCTCGAAGCAGCATTTAATTTGCGTTTCACATCAGAAGCGTTAGGATCCTTATGAATTGTCGCCTCTTTACAGGGCCGGTTAAACCAAGGTCGTTTCTTAGCTCCTGCAGCTATTACTGAGTTGGGAATGAAGCAGTCCATTCCCATTAAGATAGTCTCAGCGACCTCAGCTGCACAGGAGTCAGGATCATCTGATGTGAAACACAGCCGCTTCCACGGGTACGATGCATAGAACTCACGCAATCCATCCCAATCTGCTGACCTATAGTGCCATACGCGTCGCGAGCTAGTAGGCCTAGGTGGATCAGGCCGCGCGCAAGGTGGCAATGTCCGGACAAGACAGTGATCGGATGAGCCGAGAGGTGCGCTCACTGAGACAGAGTATCCGTCCGGACGAGAGGTCAGCAGAAGGTCCAGTAAAGAGCTCGTATGGTCCTCGATGTCTGGTATTCTCGTGGGAGAAGTAACCAGTTGCGAGAGACCATAGGCTAGAGAAAATTCGAGAGCAGACCTCCCCGCGTGGTCAGTGGACCGGGAACCAAGCCACTCCACGTGGTGGGCATTGAAGTCCCCCAAGATTACCAACTCCGCGGATGGGTACTGCTCAAGAACTTTGTCGGACGTCACTTGTAAGTGCTCAAAGAGCCGAGTTGTGTCCGTGTCCCCGCTATGGGACCTGTATAGGCACGCGTAGATACGAGTGTGGCCGCCGTAGTCCACACGCACCCACAGCACTGACAGATCCCTGTCTTCATAGGCATTGAGACGGCGACAGCAGACATCATGCCGAGCATACATGCATACCCCAGCTCGCCGCAAGAACTTATGTTCGAGCATATAGCCGGGGCATAACAGGTATGATGTATCAGCTGGGCAAGATATCTGGGTCTCTGTGAGGAACAGTAGGGTCGGCTGCGCAGTCTCCAGGTGGTGGTGTACTGCGTTTAAATTGGAGTGAAGTCCCCTGATGTTGCAGAAGTCGACTTGTGTGGAAGGGGACGCCGCTGATGAACTATTCCTTCTTTGTTTTTCGGCCATATTTAGGGAGTGTGTTAAGAAAAAAAAGGAGGATTCGCTGTGTTGACAGCTAAAGGGGCAAGGGGACGGACCAAACCTGCCAGAGGGCGACGTAGGTGGTGCAGTTTACAGGTGCGGCGTACGGAAGGGCCCCCGGTCCACACCTGTTGCAGCAGCCGGGTCCACCCCGGTCTCCTTCTCCGGCACGACTACTACACCAGGGATTTTGCACAGGTTGGTGGCTCAGCCTCCCAGGGTGGAGATTAAGTGATCCCTGGGTTCGGGAACCCTACTGACCTGCGGGCGGCCAGCGGACAGCCGTTTCACCGGGTTTCATAATCATTCATTTGTAAATTAACCTTATCACAACCGACGAAGAAGTACCTCTTTACTCTAACACATATTTGTTTGAGTTTTGTAATTTATATGAAATAATATTTATAACGGGTCACTAACGTAATTATTGAATTTCGCTCGACATGTTTCGATCCTTACGAAGATCATCGTCAGGACCTGCGACAGAGGCAAGTCGTGGACTTCGTGCGCAAGAGTGGGGACTAGCCCGTAGTGCACAACTGGCCTTGATGACGATCTTCGTAATGATCGAAAGTATCGATGCATGTCGAGCGAAATATATACGAGAATAATTACGTGAGTGACCCGTTTAAAATATTATTTACTCAATATGATCGAATCTCACGAGAGTAGTTAAATCTCAACACATATCGTCTTTAGTAAAAGCTAAAACTCACATCGGTTGTTGATAAGGTTCATTTCTAAATGAATTCTTATGACGTTTGCAAAAAAAAGTGGTACCTTTTACTAAAGACGATCACATATTTACCTATGCTTTCAAAACAGTATATAATACGTTGGCAAAAATAGGTCAAAAGTCCTTGTAAACTCTATGTAGTTTAGCTTTCTAGGTTATCTGGGTAATAGTGAGAATTCCAGGGTCAATCCTCGGTCCCAATTTCGGGTATGGCGCGAATAGCTGGGATTTTTGTTTACGCATTCCCGGCGCGCGCCTGAAATAAAGGTAGGATGATATTTTCAACTCGATGACGGCTTGCGACGTTTAGTGATGACACCGTTATCGATAAATTATGAAAACAATACAAAAAATATATTTAAAAGTGACTGAAATAAAACAAATACTTTTTTGCGTTTGCGACGTATGTTATTGTAGATTACAAAGTAAGTTATTCATTATTGATGATCAAACGAACTTACCAAGTGAAGTTCGATCACAATTATGTGAGCAACTTCATTCGACGCGATTTATTGTTAACATATTGTAGTTACGTCCCCACGCATTAGCCTTGCACGGTTTTTAAAGTCCTCTTTTTTTTTTTTTTTTACTGGCAACACTAAAAAAAAAAAAACTTGCTCCCATCCCCTTTCCGGCGTTATGGCAGGCCAACGGCCATCTTTCAATCATTTTGTTTATAGCGTAAATATTAAGAATTTATTTCACTATTTTGAATTAAGTTGGGTAGGGTGACAGTTAGTCAACAATATCTTTATATAGGTATTGAGGGTGGGTTGTGATAAATCGCGTCGAATGAAGTTGCTCACATAATTGTGATCGAACTTCACTTGGTAAGTTCGTTTGATCATCAATTATATTTCGCAACTTCATTCTTTGCGATTTATTGTTAACATATTGTAGGATGTTTAGAGCCCAAAATGTGAAATAATTCTCAGATTAATTGAGGATAAAACATTATATGTTTATTGGAGAAATAAATATACCCCGTTAAAGGTAAGAATAGGTTATGTAATAAAAACATTATTTATGGTTTGTTATTTATTTTTCATTATATATAATAATCATTATATTTTCTTTACAGGTTATTTATTTGTCGATGAGAGAATTACACGAGCAAACTGATTACAATCATTTACAATATCTTTATTGTAATATTTGGCAAAAACGCAAGAAGAATCACTCCAACCTGCAGTTTTGCGTATAATGTCTAGGCTAACACCCATTCTGTTGGCTGTAGAAGTGGCCGCATGCCTAGTACTATGAGCAGTGAATATATTTGTGTCTATACCGCTATTGTGAAGTGTGTTTTTAATCCAGTGACTTAATGTTTGTGAAGATACTCTTGAATGTGGTCTTTTATAACTAATAAATAAAGTGCTGTTATCTGAACTGCGGAGTAAATTAGTTTTATTTATGTACGTCTGTATACATTTAGCTGGACAAATCTCTGGTTTATCATTAAAAAATGGAAGTCTTAATACCGGTTGTTCAGCATTTGGTCGAGACGTCTTTATTAAATCAGGTATTTTAATAATAATTTCAGAAGTATTACTCAAATCAATATTTTGTATTTGGATCAAGGAAAAAGTTTGTACACGATGCGCGGTAGCTAAAGCCAACAGAGTGAGAGTCTTTTTGGAAAGAGTTTCTAGATTTAGACCTTCATTAGGCCATCTTTGACCCAGATAGTTTAACACAATGCTGGGGTCCCACGTTAAATTATATTTAGGTGCCGTAGGTCTCAATCTAAAAACACCTTTCATAAAGCGCTTGATTTTTTCATCGTCAAGAGTTTTTCCTAGTAATAAGGACAAAGCAGATCTATAATTATTAAGAGTGCCATACTTGGCACCTGAATCAAATATCTCAGTCAAAAAATTAATCACAATATCTACAGACATATTTTCATAATCATATCCATTCTTTTTGCAAAAGGTAATCCATGACTGTATACAACCGTTATATTGTCTGTAAGTACTATCGCTTAATGATGACAACATTATTTCTACAGATCTAGATGTCAATGACCTTTTTAATAGTGCTTTCCTGATAACCTGGCGGCAACTAGAGACAGAGTCTTGTGAAGATTGTGGGTTGTTCTGAAAGGAGATTGCAACAAATCAATATTCGGATCAAAATGTGTTGACTCTGAAATTATTAATTGTTTAAATAATGGAAACCAAGGTTGAGTTGGCCAATTAGGCACAACAACAATGCCCTCCGCTCGGTCGTGTATGATTTTTTGAAGCATCTTTAAAATCAAAGCGAATGGAGGAAAAGCGTAAAAATATAGATTTTTCCAAGATATCGTAAAAGCGTCTATTTTCCAAGCGTCAGGATCATTTTTCCATGTGACATACTTCTGACATTTTGCATTACATCTGCTTGCAAATAAATCTACCTCCGGTTGACCAAATACTTGTTTTATTTCATTATAAGCATAAGTTCCTAATTCCCATTCAGTATCACTAAATTTCTTACGGGATAATTCATCAGCATGAATGTTTTCCTTCGTGTTTATGTATGAAGCAAAAATCATAATCTTACGATTTTCGCACCACTGCCATAACTCTCTTGCAATTAAATTTAAATGTTCAAATTGCACACTCCCCATTCTATTTATACATGAAATGGCAGTGGTGTTATCAATACGTAAGAGTATTTCGCAATCATACATATCATTCGCGAAAACCTTTAAACCAAAAAATGCTGCTTTCAATTCCAATTCATTTATGTGACATAATCTTTCAGACTGCTTCCAATACCCGTGAGCTTCTTTACCATTGTTGTAAGCACCCCATCCTGTTGTAGAAGCGTCTGAATAAATCTCTGTATGAAAGTCATTAAATCTGAAAGGGTTGAAGTTACGATCTACATGTCGTATCCACCATATTAAATCTAAATGTAAGGATTTTGGGATCGAAATAACTGCATTGTAACTAGGGTTATCAAGTAAACACAAGTACTTGTGTCGTTCAAGTAATTTGGTATACAACCAGGAAAATTGCAATGCGGGACAAGCTGAGGTAAGAAGACCAATTAGTCTTGCAAAGTCACGTAATTTACACTTATTAATTTTTAGGAATGAATTGACATTGTCTCTAATTTTATTTATTTTTGAAGAGGGCAATCTTAAATGCATACTTTGCGAATCGAATATAAATCCTAGGAATTTACAATTGGTGCTAGGGATTAAGGAACTCTTTTCGTAGTTAACTAGAAACCCAAGATTTTCTAACGTAGAAATTGTTAAATTTACGTTCTGTCTGCATTCATCGTACGTCTTTCCAAAACAGAGGGTATCATCTAAATAACAACAAGAGAGGTAGTTCTTGCGTCTGAGATATTCATATACTGGTTTTAGAATCTTTGTAAACACATACGGCGAAGACGATAAACCAAAACATAAACAATTAAATTCATATAAAATATCATCTAACATAAACCGAAGATATTTTCTGTGTGGTTCATAAATGGGAATTAAATAATATGCATCCTTCAAATCAATCGTTGACATGTAACAATTATTCGTGATTAATTTTGACGCTGTACGATAATCCTCCATTTTAAAATGGGTTGTTTTTACAAATTTATTTAAGCCTTTCAAATTCAATATAAATCTCTTACTACCGTCAGGTTTAGGTATTAAAAAAACGCTAGATAGGAATTCATCTGGATGGTGGTCGCATACTGAAATTGCGTTTATCTTTAATAGTTTATTAATCGACATATTATAATCAAATCTTTCTTGTTCTGATTTCGAATATACTAGAGGAGGATTGTGGCAAATTGGAGGAGATAAAAATGGCATTTTATAACCCTGTATCCACGATAAAATAACAGGATCATTAGTGATCTGTGCCCAGGATGTTGTGAAGTGCTGCAAGCGGCCTGCATATTTTACCTCGTGGTCTATTGTCTCCGCTGGTATCTCCGAGGAGGCGTGCGCGAGCGTTCGCGCTGGCGCTCCCGGGCCCGGTAGCGGGTGTTGTACCTGCCGGCGGGCGCCGCCGCGGGCCGCGCTGCTGCACGAGGTCGCCCCGCATCGGGCTTGTTGTTGTAATTCGTCGTCTTCCGATACGGGGTGTTGAAGTTTAAATTTCCCTTTTGTTGATATCTATTTTTCTTTGTGAAATTTGCTTTATTAAATGGATTATACGGTTTCTGTGTGTTTTTTAATGTATCTCCTGATTTTTGTACAGTCTGCGCAGCTTTCAACTTTTCAGACACGTTCTCGCCAAATAAAAACTTGTCCCTTTCTGCAGTAATCAAAGTATCTTTTAACTCAGTGTTTATAGCGGAAATTACAAAATTTCTTCTCATTATTGTTTCTGTAAAATGAGAATCGCATAGAATACGACACGCGTCACTAATCGGTTTCAGTATGTCAGGCGCTGAATTTCTTTGTTTAATTAAAAGATCCGTAGCGTGCGAGAGTGCCGACAACGCTAGAGCTATCTGTTTCTGCCTGAGCATTAAAGAGGTATCTCTTTTTATCAGAGCATCAGGCAATGCTGCCCTTGCCTCAGGGTTCAAAATAGGAGGAACTAACAAAGTGCAATTGTTAGGTATTAGGTATTCTTCAGCTAACTTGTCTTTGACTTCTTTTTGTAACCCTTTTTTTAATACCTCCTGCCATCTACAAGCTACGTCCTTGTGAATACCCTTTCCCAAAGGTGTATCTATTTTAGGGGCGTCACCCAACAAATTAAGAATATCCTCGTCCAATTCTATGTCCTCGAGCGACGCCTGCGCGGGCTCCATGAGGTCCGCGGGCTGGATGGGCTGTGCGGGCTCCGCGGGCTTAACGGGCTGTGCGGGCTCCGCGGGCTTAACGGGCTGGGCGGGCTCCGCCGGCTCGGCGTGTACATACCGATCTGGTGCAGACGACGGGCCCGGCTGAGGAGATGTTGGACGTCCAGGATCTCGAATGGGCTGCGCTGCAGGTGTTTGCTCCTGGAGCAATATACGCGGTGCAGGTGGAGCAGACTGTTGTGGCCTTTGATCCAATGATGCTCGACGTGAAGCACGTGGCTCATTGTCCGCCGAAACGGACCCGTCTTCGCCTGTTTCGAACAAATAAGTTCTTTGAGACGTGTATAGCTAAAAGCTTAGGTTTCTTTTTGTAACAGAGATAACCCAGGATAGTTTCTCGCATTACATTGAAACTTTTTTACTAAAGCCGTTGGCTTTTTTAATTTACGACAGAGACTACCCAGGATAGTAGCTCGCATCGATTCTTAGCGTGACAGTAACAACCCAATTTTAGCAGTACGTATCACTCTTATAATGTGTCTATACACTTACCGCTATCATCATTTTCCGATGAGTCGAGCATTGTTATGCGGCGACGTGACCTCTGCCAAAGTCGTCGCTCCAATTTTCTTATTTTATTTCGAAGAAATTCTTCATCGTCGCTGTCTCTGCGTTTCCTCTTCATGGTGTTGCGTGTGACGTGCGAAGGCTTGAGCACGGAACCGTTGAATGATTGAAAGATGGCCGTTGGCCTGCCATAACGCCGGAAAGGGGATGGGAGCAAGTTTTTTTTTTTTTAGTGTTGCCAGTAAAAAAAAAAAAAAAAAAGAGGACTTTAAAAACCGTGCAAGGCTAATGCGTGGGGACGTAACTACAATATGTTAACAATAAATCGCAAAGAATGAAGTTGCGAAATATAATTTCAATGTCCATGGAGTCTTCACAGGTTCAATATCGTGTATAAAAGAACGTCTCACGTGGTATCGAGCAAACTAAATCGAATGAGTAAAAATGGTTATGCTGAGATAACTCATCTTATTCTATGAGTCGTTTACATTTAATATTTCTTATTAATGGTTGCCAAGAAGCGGTACTGCCATAAACATTAATTAAGAAATTTACCTTATCGTCTTCCGACAATATGGTACGACTAGCTACAAAATGTCTAAAGTGTAACTTTCGTAATAGTTGTGTGGTCACTAAAACAAAACCTGTAGTCACGTCCACGAAAGTTCCTGCTTCCTACATTTTAAATCTATTTCGGTCTCGTATCTTGGACATGGGTATGCGTCGTGACCCACTGCACTACGAGCGCATACTTGAGCCCGACGAAAGGAAAACTCCATTTATTATTTAGCCAGGCATTGCTAGGAATGTAGGTTAACCTAATTTGCTAGAAGGCAGGGACTTGAATGTGTGGGCCTAATTGGTCTGTTGACCGTCGGCAAATGGTTTGTAAAAAGGCTTTCAGGGTTTCTGTTTCTAGGAATGCGTGCCGCATTACTAGACCAAAAAACCCTAAAAAACATTAGGCCAAGATAAAAAAATCTGCTAACGTACAAGTAGGTACTCGTACATAGTTATATAATTATTTTTTCTGCCCTCCGGCCGGCAAGCAGCCTATTGCAGGCTGGTACGCTAAACAAATTTGCCGCCTGCCGACTGCATCGAGCAAAAAAATAGTGTACAGACCTTGACCAGTAAATAAGAAAGCCTCATCATGTTTGTCGACCTCAGCTTCGGACGACAATTACACGAGATCTGAGACATTTCTTACTTTACAGGTCTCGGTACGTAATCGTCTATAGGTTAGGTATAATTTTGCTTACCCAAGCATTCAAAACACCCATACACAACGATCTCAATATGTGAGTCCTCGGCATATAAAATAAAACCTAAACTCTAAAATAATTGAATGGAAATACAATAGGCGATAAGCTAGCAACTTTAAAAACCTGGATGACGTACATTAAATATTATAATACAACTATGCATGATAGGATATCCGAAACATATCGCGCATACTGACTAAAATGCGTGAGTGTTATACGTAATGTTATTATAATATAAATATGTCTCGCGATATTTTAAATTCGATGACTTAAATTCAACTAAAATAAGCTTTCTTACTCTCTTATTTCTAAACGCCAGTGAAACCCATTTTCCACACTGACTAGGCTTTCTTTGTATTTTTTTGGTAACATCATTTTATAATCTGCCAAGTTTAAGCTTAATTTAATCAGATTTTTGGTGGATAACCCTAGCGTAAAATAACAGTGTAGTTCAATGTTTATGCTCCAGTAACAATTATCCTGTCAAACTATAGTCCCTCGTGACAGTGTGTATTTCTTTAATCTGGATAAGACGCGCGAACTTCTTCGAACTTTATCGATAACTACATAATTTTCCCATCCCTACCGTGATGGATGGAACCCCGTCACTAATGAGTATTACTCGCGTGTCAGCTACCTGCCCGGGGTTCCATAGCGTATAGAAAAATATCAAAGAAAATAAATTCAAAGGAAAACGGAAAAGTGTTTCGCGATCGCTCTTGTCGCTAATGAGGTGATAAAGATTTTTTTACCATATAAAAATAAAAAGATTTTATCATAGAACTTTTAGCAAGGAAAACCATTGTAGCAGTGAATTTGCCAAATCAGATTGGCAAATCTCCAAGATTTAAAAGATAGTGATGCTGATGAGTAAGTAATAATAATGACTATTATGGCTGAAAGCATAGCTTTTCTTTGTTTAGTAAAAAAGTTGAATTTTCCTATTATGTAGAATTAGGTAATGTCTGAAAAATTTAGTCTAACAGTAGATTTTTTAAAATCTATCGGTAAGTACCTATGCATCCCATTTTTTAGGATTGAAAAAAGGGAAGCTTACTCGTATAGATTTAAAACAATCTACTGTCGGACTTGGTTTGTCAGGTTTTATACAAAACTTAAAGTATTTGTAATTCAACCCAAATGTCAAAATGTCGGATTATCAACAAACATTGGCATTTTCGATTTGGCAGACGTTATTAGTATTACATAAGTTTTTCTGTAGGATCATGTATTACAAACAGGTTTAATTATTTGTGGTTCCCAACCTAAAAGTTTCAAACATTTTTAATAAATAGAGAGATTACTTCCTAAAATGTCCAAATAACCCACGCATGAACCGCACAAAACACATCACAGTTCCACAAAGTTCAAAAACACAAGAACGCCGTTGCTCCATATGACTTTTTGAACTAGGAACGATAGAATAAAACGGCCGTTGTCCCACAAACCGTTTAAACGTTCTGCGTTTAAATTTTGATCGCCCACGCCCGACCTAGAACGTCGATATTCGACATGTGACAGGAATAAACAAGGAGGGCAATGCCTTGGTATTAATAACGTTTATGGGTGCTTTCACAACACCTTGCGCGTTTCTGAACCAAATACAATCAAATTATCTGATTTTCTAAACACTTTACAGTTAACACAGTTCGTTAATCAACCTACTCATTTCACTGATCACTCTGAAACTCAAATTGATTTAATATGCTCTAATACAAAGATAGGCAATGTTAAGGTGAACTACATTCCCGATCTTGGCAATCATGCGTTCATAACCTGTGAACTTAACGTTAGAAAAACTAAACCACCTCCAAGGTGGGTAGTATATCGGCCGTTGAAGGACATTGATACGCATAGATTCAACGCTGACCTTGAATCTATAAATTGGGAACGCTTAGTATGTGATAATGTCAATGATACTGTTTGTTTTTTTTCTGTATCCTTGTTACGCCTTTTTGAACTCCATGCACCTTTCAAAAAAACTCTCATTAAAAAACAATGTTTACCGTGGATAACTAACACAATAAAGCAGATGATGTCACTCCGCGATGAAGCGCATGCGAGAAGTCGTCGTACCGGCCTTGAATCACACAAACAGTACTATAAGGACTTAAAAAGCATAGTTTCTACAGCTCTTTTCACTGAAAAGTCAGCCTTTTATAAAACTCGTATTACGAATAACCAAAACAACCCCCGATTACTTTGGCAAAACATTAAACGTGACATCGTTGATTTTAAGAAACGTGATGACCTACCTCCCCACTTTGATAATCCTGATTTAATTAATAACCATTTCCTTAGTTTACCCCTGGGAGCAGGGTTTACCATATCCAGTCTAACATATTATGAATTTCACAGATATGGGACCACTACATTTGAATTAAAACCCGTTGATGAAATCACCGTTTTGAAGGTCATTAGATCTTTTTCAAGTAATGCAGTTGGTACTGATGGTATCTCGTTAGACATGGTTCTATTCACTTTACCTAGAACACTTAATATTATAACTACCATCATTAACCAATCAATCCGTACCAGTACCTTCCCAGATGCCTGGAAATCCGCGAATGTTAAACCTATACCAAAAACATCTGAACCGGCCGATTTAAATGATCTTAGGCCAATTAGTATTCTGTGTTTTATGTCAAAAATCTTGGAAAAAATTGTATGTCTACAACTGACTGAATTCTTAGAAACAAATGAGGTATTACCGCGGAAGCAGTCTGGATTTCGAAAATCGCGTAGTACAGCCACGGCCCTGCTGGACGTCATCGATGATTTTCTGGCAGCACAGGATAAGGGACATGCATCTTTGTTAGTCCTTCTTGACTTCTCCCGTGCCTTCGACACAATTAATGTTCCACTATTGCTCTCTAAACTCGCGTACTATGGTTTTACCATCAATACAATAAAATGGTTTGCCAGTTACCTCTCCGGCCGCTCTCAACGTGTTGGGCTGCATAATAATACGTCTGGTTTAACAGACTTCTCTCAAAATAACCCGGTAAATAGTGGAGTCCCTCAGGGATCTATTTTGGGTCCAGTGCTGTTTATTTTGTATGTGGCAGATATAACGAACTGTATTAACAATTGTAATTACCACATGTATGCAGACGACCTACAAATTTACAAAACGTTCCATCCTCGAGACACAATAGCCGCCGTAGATTTGCTGAACAAGGACTTAGCCCGGATCCAGGACTGGTCTGACCGCTGTGACCTAGTTTTGAACCCCAATAAATCGAAATTCATGGTGTTGGGTACTAAAGGCCAAGTTGACAAAGTTGGTAGTTTCGATCCAAATATAACGCTGGGGACGGTGCGCCTTCAGCGGGTCACGGTTGCACGTAATCTTGGATTGCTACTGGACGAGCGGTTGCACTTCGAACAGCATGTCCTTGATGCTGTTAAAAACTGTTACTACAGACTAAAAGTTTTGTACCAGGTTCGTAACTTTTTAAGTGTAGACCTTAGAATCAAACTATGTGACACTTTAATCTTGTCCAAACTCAACTATGTCGACACTGTAATTAACGGTTGCTTATTGGCTCGCTCAAAGGCTCTCCTTCAACGCGTCCAGAATGCCTGCGCACGTTTTTGTTTTCCCATCCCTCCGCGTACCCACGTCACGCCTTATCTAAATAAAGGTGGCATGTTAAAAATGGAAGCGCGACGCTCGTTGCATTTTGCCTCGTTGCTATTTGGCGTTGTGCATCATCGACAACCTCCGTACCTTTATGACAAGCTTATGTTCTCGACACGGCCACCAAGAGAAGCCATTCGCCTAGTTTGTCCAAGACACGGCAAGTCAGCAGCATTTCGTGGTAGTTTTCGTTACTCTGCTACGAAGTGCTGGAATAATATACCGCCTCCTATTAGAAAATCACAAAGCCTCTTCACTTTTAAAAATAATTTTAAAAAACACCTATTTAGCTCCCAATTGCCGTGATCATTCAGGACCTATTATTATGAATCTGAGGCTGTACCCTGTACTCATACTTTTGGCGTGTCACGTTGGTTGATTGTTTGGACATATTATATTAAATGGCATACAATTTATTTATTTATTTCTTTCTCTTCTTCCTTATATTAATAAGTTATATCCAATTATCGATTTATATATTCCCTTCACTATATATAACTACTTATAAATATAAACATGTTATCTTACCCACTAGCAAACTATATCAATTTTATATCCCTCATTTTCTCAACTATCTAGTTTTTTGCATCCTTCTTTGCTTCTATACTTATATATACCTACTAAACAACCCTCCGCCCCTGGGCTCCACGGAAGACCAGCGCCATGGCATCCATGATGCCAGGGCACATGCTGAGTGGCGTCCAATTGCAGCCACGAGTACTATAATGGCACCAATATCTTTAATAAATTGTATTTAGCATGACTTAGTTAGTTTAAGTGTATAGTGTATAAGTTTATATAGTTTGGTGCTGTATATAGTATGGTATAATGCAATAAATATTTTTCTTTCTTTCTTTCTTTCTTTCTTTCTTCTAGCTGTAGGTGAAATTGAAACAAGGAAATATGCGCTTATGGTTCAGGGGTCAGTAAACTTTTGAGGGGAGTTAATCGCAGAAGAATTCGTTTCTTACGAATTTCTAAAAGCTACAAATGTTGGTTGAATCGATTTCTAATGGCTCCATTTTCAGAATGTTTAGTTTTTCCTCGCCTTGAAATGAAATTATTCTTAACAATTAATATAATGTTATACTTTTTTTTACATAGTGGCAGTTGAAAAAATTATAACTTGTACCTACTTCTACATACTTCCATACTAAATTTTGTTTCTCCAAGATGCCGCGCAAAGTAGGGATAACTTTGTTTGCGCGACGCCATCTTTGTATATGTACCATGGACAGTAAGTCCAAAAAAGTAACCAAATGATTTTTTTCATCAACTACTAAATTACCTTCCTATCTTTATTTTTCCTAAGTCTTCCGGGTTGTTCGCGCCCACTCCGTATACCAATTCTAAGAATGTTTATCGACGCCGTGCGAGGGCTTTTACTCGTATCATTTTTTGAGTGCGTACTGCGTAGTAGCTACGTAAGTAGCGTAGGTGTGGCAGGGACATCATGATGCTATCAGGTGAGCTCCAGTTACTTAAGGGGAAAATTATTTCCAAAATATTAAATTGCAACTGTGCATCAGTGATGCCCGAGCCGCGAAGGTGACAACACCACTCTGTCTGTCCGATGATGACTGCCCGATGCAGTTGAAACATGTCACGCCTATCTATTGTGATAAAAATACGTGAGTGTTAACCGTTGCAATTTAATATCAGTATGACTCACGAAAGTTTAAATTATATACATATATCGAAAATACCATAATTTCATAGGTATCAATGGAACACTGATCAAACTATTCTTTAAAGATTTGAAGGAATGATTGCTGGAACTTGATATGCTAACTTCACGGGCATTTATATTTGTAACTACAAAATATTCTTTAAGGACAATAAATAAGTAGGTAAAAGTAAAGTTAAAAAGTAAAATATTCTTTATTGCACCACAGATGAGACAACAAACAGAACAAATTTACTGTTTACCGTGGAATATTTGTGAAATGTGATTCGTCAAAGTTTTAGATATGAGTATACCTAATGTATTTGTGATTTCAATTGCAAACGCCTAAGTAAAAAAATAAGCAATTATTTTCTATAGAGCCGATTTTGTTAAATTCAAATTCTATTTTCCACTCTAGAACCATGTCAAAATGACAAGCACTAAGAGATTTCTTACAATTTGATTTATAGCATCACTATGCCATAGTCCTACAGTGGCCTAGGGTTCCAATTGGTTGACTGTACATGTATAAATTTAGCTTAGACCCCATATAGGATAAGAAAGGGTTAGCGTTTATCAGCGTCAGTTTTAAGTAGAAGAAATCATTAACTAGAAGAAACTACTAAAGTTAACTAGAAGAAATCATGGTTGGGGCGTAAGAAGTGGATGGAACGCATTTTAAAACGACTTTTCGTTCGTCGTTATCAATCTATTTATTTCGATGTCGATGGCCGCGATAAGTATAAACACGAGAAATTTATTACAACGGTTAAGCACGTGTAAGGTATTTTAAATTATTAATTCCTACTAAGCTCTCATTTCATCCACGTACAAAATCCAACCATTAGCTAATCCCTACAGATAGCAAATCCATACGGAACGGACTAACTACCAATCGGATTTCAACTAATACACTTCAAACACTAAAACGACTAAAATGTGCCATCGCCAATTAAGTGACAAAAAAAAGTGACTATTTGTGACCTCTATTGCCATGGCATAAGGTATGCCTATGGACAGTCCATGGCGTTGTTTGTACAGTCACCATCAGATATATCGGAGCGGAGACCGTGTTCAAAAATATCTGAACAAGCACAATACTGCCCCTGATAATAGTCATGTTTAGATATTTATGAGCACCTTCGCCGTAGCGATATATCTGATGGCGACTGTGCTAAAAAGTATTCCACTTACGACGTTTTAGTTTTAAGGCTGAAGTCCGGACTTTCACTGATCAGCTCCGATTAAAAGTTCAAAGAAATGTATTTGTTTTTACTAAAATGTACCACTTTGTCAGTTGTTGATAAGGTTCATTTCCATATAAATATCAACGGCATTAGCGCCTTTTCGGCAATCGGAAAAAATGGTACCCTTTACTTTAAACAATCATACAGGATTACAGGATAAGTTTCAATATGTATGAGACGTCAGTATAATAAGGAACGTAATGAGATGATGGATTATGATGAATTGGATAACTACCGATTTGAAAAGTGAAATATGATATTATTATGATGGATTGTCTAAATGTCTAATTTTAATTACTGAGTGGGATTTGTAATTGATATAATTCATAAGTACTTACTGAAGCATTAGCTAGCAAACATGTTTACGTATAATTTTCACCTCATTTTTACTTCTTTACCGTGGGGTACAAGGGGACTAATTAAAATGGCATTTTGTTCAGCTAAAACCATTTATTCGGTAAATAACTAGCGGTGCATCCCGAACTTCAACTCGCGACCCTATATTTCGGCAACCGCTTAAACGATTTGGGTCGTATTAAAAATTAAAAATTATATTTATCTCATTTAACCACCTGCCAAATTTCCACGACGATCCGACGATCGACGATCGATTTTGACGATCCAATCAACGATACTGGAGTAATTGTCGAACATTACTTACATAAAAATATACAATGTCACCGTAGAATTGTGAGTACCGATAGTTTATAAACTAACGCGCGAGATTCGTAAAAGTGTACAAAAGGCGGACTTAATGCCTACTTAATACTTTGCAGTAAGCTCGTTAAGTGTTTTAAATGTCTTTATCTCCCAATGACCCGGTAAACATCAAAGCGCGTGTCCGTATATTACGCGTAATTGACTAACGCATAAACTTGAGCATTTCACAAGAAACTTCACTTTCAGGAAATATATGGCAACGTTAAAATAATTACTTGAAATCTAATAATTCAGAATAAGCCATTAATATCCGCAAAAAAGGACACGTCTTATGTGTCAGGTTAATGCACACATAAGGTGTACTAATGCTCGACACTCTAATGCCCAATAGTTGACACCCTGCTGTGACGTCTAAGTATTGCTAGCGACTTAAATTTCAAAATGGCAACTTTTAGGGAGGTGTCAATGTCAAGCACTCGTATGTTTTCTTATTTACTTTGTACACGTAGCTAAATACGTAATTAAATTGTCTATGGTAGATCAAAATCTATCTAATATTCGGAATTGGCGTTCCTAGTTTTCGTAACCCTTTATTTTACCTAAGTATAATATACTAAATTTCATACTCGTATTATATAGAAAATTGGTAACAAAAGTCGCCCTTCAACTACTCGGTTCCTAAATTGCGGTGCTAAAGCAAACAGGATTTTATCCATTTTTTTTATAGCCTGTTTTTGTGTCCCACTGCTGGGCATAGGGAAATATTACAAATAATATATTAATATATTACAAATAGATAATATTTGGACAAAATACTTAACTCAGGTAAAGGATAACTCACACTAGAACGGGCCGGGACGTGACCGGGCCAGGCCGATCTCTCAGTGTCTTGTTAATTTGTATTAAAGTCTATGTAAAAAGCAATTCGCCAAAAAAGGTCCGTTAAAATCTATTAACAAATTCCAAACCGCAAGAGAAAAATGATAATAATTGACGCGACTTTCATTTTCCACAAACACTGGAATCTCGCGTGTCCGCTCTCATCCAGAGATTACAAACACGAAATTCAAAATGGCGTATACATGACACTCGCACAACTAAAACGCAGGTAAATTTAAACCTTATTTCATGGGAATAGGTTCTAAAATATTTGTTTAAGCTAAGTTTGGGTGACGTTTTGGAGTGGACAGCCATGTCATGCGGCGACAGCTGCTACTATAATGTGGTTAAATCACGAAACGCTCTTGACATAAATTACTTTGATTGCGGTGGAGATCTGGAGATGTAAATAAAAGACTGGTCGTTTCCATACAAAGTCAACTGGGCATTTTTGAAGATGGCGTCGTGCTTATTTCTTACTAGCAGTTTCCCGCGACTTCGTCTGCGTAGAACAAAAACTATCTTATGTCCTTTCCCAGGACTCAAACTATTCCCATACTAAATTTTGTCTTAATAGTTTAGCATTTATTGTTTGCAAAGCACGGTACATTACAGACAGACGAGGTGACAGACAGGTAACAGACAGACAGAATTACTTGCGCAATTACAGGTCCATGGGGTCCCAGCGCACGCAAGTTTTTTTGTAGAAAGCGCGAAACGTCTGGTTGATGTAACTGGTGACCGCAGAGCTGGTGGCTTCCTCGCACAACGTATCAGCATTGCGATACAACGAGGAAATGCTGCCAGCATCCTAGCTACAATGCCTCCAGGGCCTATTTTAGATCTAAGATAGATATTAAAATACACATATCGGGTTATTCACGTTAATAAAGTCGAAAATAGATCGACAGGTTTCGGAACAGTCCGCGTCCCTTCGCGTCCGTTCATGAGTCATGCGTCTGGCCGCGGCGGCTGCTCTACGCACACTTTTAATATGCCTGATACGCACGGGAGTTTTCTAACTAAGATAGGTAACTTGTAACTTACCTACTGTATATATTTTGTAAGTAATATATGAAATAGTTATTTGAAATATTTTGTTTATAATATTAGTATGGATTTATTGAATTGTTTTATAGATTAATGAATACTTACATCACACTCTTAGTCTGATTTAATTAATTAATTAGACCACGACAAAAGGACTCTAATATTTGCATTAAAATTATACGAGATCTGCGCACCGTCGTCCGTAACGCACGGTACTCAACGCTTGATACTGGATGGAACCCTAAGGTATCCGAAACATGTCGCGCAGAGTGATTAGAAATACGTGAGTGTTATCCGTAATTTATTATAATGCTCACTTGAATTTAGTACCTATGATCTTTTATACCTAGTTATGAATTCAAAATTCAAATGACGATTTTAGTACCTACTAGTATCATAAAAAATGGTTAACTTGATTGCGAATGCGCGCTCTGCGCAGCTTTTGAGGCTGAAATAGAGACGAACCAATCTCACTATGCAGACACAAATTCAGATTTTTTTACTATAAAAAACAGACAGCGTGAGCTTAGTCTCTTTTCGCACGGCTATCGAAATCCAATAGACGCCAGGTCCATTCTACTTTTTCGGAATTTTAAATAGAACGGAATTCTAGAAATAGTAAGAATTTTTTTTTACTAGCGTCAGCGTCACATTTCGTCGTGAGTTGACTAAATTACCTTCTATTATTAAACAAATGAGGTTAAATTAACACCCTGCCACCAGTTTTGGCGTACACTGCGTAAGTATATTATGTATATAATACAAATACTATAGTTTCAGTTAATCACTGGGTCTGCCTCTTGTAATTTTGACCAAGTTCTTGGTAAAGAAGGTGCTTTTTGGGAAGGCTGGTACATTTTAATTCGTTGCAGTCAAACCTTGTTGTAGGTGAAGGTCAACCTTCACAATGCAATGAATTAAAATAAGAATTTAGAATTTTCGCATACAGTTTTTTAACAAACTCTGAATTCGAATAAACTGTCTCCCTAGCGTAGTTGGTACTACCAGCAGAGCCACTACCAAGTTGGTAGTGGCTCTGCCTACGAAGCTGGAGGACCCGGTTTCGAATCCCGGTAAAGGGCATTTATTTGTGTGTTTATCACAAATATTTTTTCCTGAGTGATGGACGTTTCCTATGTAGGTATGTATTTATATATAAGTATTTATATCGTCGCCTAGTAGGTACAAGCTTTGCTCAGTTTGGCACTAGGTAGGTCGATTTTGGGTGAGATTGTCACAAAAAAAAAATATATAACTATCCTGAGTTTTTATTTAGGATTACAAAACTCGTGCGATTTTCTTTGTGCGATTTTCAGGAAAATGATGTTAAAGCTGCCAAGTCAGCCTCTTATATTCTTCATCATACCATAATGGAAATAAGTAAAATTTATATTAATATTTGGTAGATATGACTGAAATAACTGCAGAAACGTAGGCAAAATCAGCAGTTACTTCCTTTTCCTTTCTTTTCAATCTCATAAAAAAAATGAATGGCCCACGAACCTTCACCCGTCTAAGCTACCTTTATCAGGTTGAAATTTTAATTTGGCGAAGAAAACAAATTCAAATCAGCGCAGTGAGCAGACAAAGGGCCCATTCCCTGCGCCATCTCATTACTAACTCATTGCCGGCCTGCGCTGTTGTAAGTACGAGTATTTTTCTTAGCCAGCGATATACTTGTTTCAATCACCGTTATTGTCGATAACGTTGTTATATGGTTTTTGGAAGTAAGTCAAAATAAAATTAAAACTGAAATTGAGTGGGAGAAAGTTAATCATAACTATTCTTATTGCGACTTTCTCAAGATAATTATATTTATTTAGCTATTGTGTTGTGTACAGACTTTAGTCTTTTAGGTACCTACTACTACAAATGTGCGCATCTTTAGTGAAAGGTACCACTTTGTCGCTTGTTGATAAGGTCCATTACTAAATGAATCTCTACATTAGCGCCTTATCGGCAACCGACTTTTTTGTATCTTGTTTTTCTAATAGTTGAGGACTCACTCTCCTAATGCTTTATTTAACGTGGATAATTCACGCACCTCATTATAATCTGCATTGACACGATGCAGATGGAAATTAGTTGGGTAATAAAGTGTAAACGGTGTCGCTAATTAATTTAACTTTCTAATTAACACGAAATCCGTCTCGATCTGACACGCATGACCAGTCCTAGCAGCGAAAGTCTACCAACAACTTGCTCACTACAGTGAGCTTACCATGAGTTGCATGCAACTTTATTCGATAGCGACTGCGGCGCTTAAAAGTATGTCCGTCTCGCTTCTACCATTACTCTGCCAGGAGCGAGACGGACATACCCTCAAACGACGCATTTGGTACCGACTACGGCCACAGAATAAATAATAGTACAAGTACAGAAGACCCTCTGTTTTGATGTTCACGAATGCCGCCTTTTTACGTGCCTATTAATTATTATTAGCACGGACCGCACGCGAGCCGCGCTGTCATTGAGTTCTATTGCCCGGCGCGAAAGTCGATATTACTCCGCACCTCGCCGAAGATAGGGTTGTCATTTTTTTGAACGACGTCGGTGGCAAACAAGCATACGGTCCGCCTCGGCGACAATAAGATATTTCAATGTACATATCACCTACGCATCTTGTACCTACCCTTGATCCAATAATATACACACAAAGAATACGCGAATTATAAATATTAAATAGCCCGCGTGGTATATCTACATGCATAAATTATTACACTTAGCAGCTACTTAGGTAAATAACACCGAAAACATAACAGGCGTGTGACCGCAAACCGTAACGAAGATGTAAAGTCTATCTCCATCTCTGTCACACTTACTATTCGAGTGACAGAGACGGAGATAGACTTTACGATCTTCGTTACGGCACAGAATACATATTAGTACAAGTACAAAAATCCTTCTCCAACAACTCGTTTAAAGAAATAACGACGCATGTTACGATAATACTAAGTTAAAATTCCGACCGCGCAAGCGCGCAACGCTGAATGCCTACAATTATATTCATGTAAAGTGCGCTCTCTTTCTATCGCGTAACTCGTTCCTTTTATGATGATATCAATGTTGTCTTCTTTTAATATAATCTTAATACTTAGTTACTACCTTTTTATATTGCTCTACTTTAGCTCGAATAAACCTAAGATATGTCTAAGTGGTATGTAGGTTTAATTCTAATAAATTTCCGTGCAACTAGTTAGGCATAGGTACTTACTTAGATAGGTACCTTAATTGAAACAGGCCTGATGAACCTACCCAAAGGCCTTGAATAATGCCGCCCTTTAGTTTTTTAATATAAATATAATTCTGTGACGGCGGTCGAATCAGTACGTAGGTATGCGACGAACAACTCTCGCGCGTGCGTCACCGCTCGCCCGTGAGTCCCTACTGATTTGGCCCCTAGCAAGGGGTACTTACAGTTCGATACCTACACGCGCGAGTGGGACAGGCCTGCTACGGCCACGTACAACTCATGGTAAGAACACTGATAACTTGAGAGTAGGAGAGACTTTGGTCTGAATGTTTCAATTTTATTAAACAGTGTAGTCACCTGCAATAATGTATTCCAATATAAACGCCCCAAAAACTGTCACAGTCATATTTGGTAGAGCCAAATCTGTTAAATTAAGTAAATGGTAGATTTAAAGGCCCAATTGCGAGTTAGTAGGCGACAATAAAAATAAATAAACATACCTATTGGAGAAGCAAGTTTACAGAAAACAATAATATATTTACTATTAGATAATAATATAATCAACTAGATGCGTTTTAGGCTTGACGTGTTATAATGATAATGAAAACACTCGAAAACAGTACAGCCAATGAATAAATTTGACGTCTGGCTCACTTCGTACCTTGCCACAATAACCGGCCATATACGTTCGGACATATCCGCCGGAAATGACAATCAATATATGGTAAATGGGCATTGTCAGAAAAAAGTACACCCTTTTAATGAAAATGGGTCCTCAATTTTCCATACAAATTTTTTTTGTCAGTTTTGTAACGGCTCATACGAAATGTATGAAAAAATGCGTTACAAAGCTGACCAAAAAAACGGGACTTTCTTTTTTTAAATCAATAGTACTCGTGATTCTGGTTATAAAAAACCCAAAACTTCCTATACATATAAAAAAAAAACGAAAATGGTTCACAAATTTGGGCATTTTCAAAAATAGGGTACCATTTTTGAAAATGCCCAAATTTGTGAAATTTGTACGGCGGATGCCCGGTAGAACACCCGCTGCGAGATCCGACGGTTATGGCCTGGCAATGACATCAATATGTCGAAAACCGCTGGGCATGTCATAATACTAATATCACTGTGACAAAGTACGAAGTGTCTCAGTAAGGCAATTCCTCGCCGATAAGCCTTCCTAGTATTTAATACCTGCTCCTCCCTAATCCGGTCACTTCGGTGTTATCTCCTAAAATTAAATTACTCTCAAGGTTTACAGCAGACGTTGGATATAATTAGCTAACAAATTTAAAGGAATAGAGTGGTAACATTGCTATCCTTTTATCTCTTTCACCTTTCTTGGTAAAGTACGTGTCGACGTGTAGGTCCTAATTTGTGCTTATTATTAGTAAAAATACCACTTTGTCGGTTTTTGATAAAGTTCTTATTTGAACTTTCACGATTTTCAAATATTATAAAACTAAAACTTTGAAAAAAATGTCGCAGGTTAGTTTTCAAAGTTTTACACGGTTAAGCCCCGTTGTTGAAGCCCCGTTGTTGAAGGTTATAATGTTGAGTTTCATTGTCGTTCTCATTGACGTATTATTTATTAGATACCTACCTTATTTACTTCATATAGGTATTTACTTGTCTCTAAGTGGGCTGATACAGCAATTAAGTAATATAACTTACCTGTAACAAAAACAAAAAAGTTAACACATGTAAAATATAAAAAAGATGTGACTTAATTGTATAAATTTACTTGGACAATAAAAGATAGTATAACATGTGAATGAGACTTTTTTTGTTGATATAGGCATTGCTTATTAATTTATTACTGAACACGCCGCCGAAATTTATTTAGAAGGAATTGTTTGAATATTACTAAATAATTATAATCATTTTGTAACGGCCTCCTAGCCTAGTCGGTAGTGACCCTGCCTACGAAGCAGGAGGTCCCGGGTTCGAATCCTGGTCAGGGCATTTATTTGTGTGTTTATCACGAATATTTGTTCCTGAGTTATGGATGTTTTCTATTTATTTAAGTATTTATATGTATCTATCTATTATATATATCGTCGTCTAGTACCCACATCACAAGCCTTATTGAGCTTACCGTGGGACTAGGTCGATTTGTGTAAAATTGTCGCACAATATTTATTTATTTATTTATTTATTTATTTATTTCCGCATTACTGCATGAACCCTTTCAGTTTTTTTTTCAGAGCTCCAGTAACGGTAATTGGTAAATCAAATAAACAATATACATACATTCTGGTTGTAACGAAACAATAATACATTGATTGCTAAATGTTATGTTCTCCTTAGCAGATTCTTAAGAATTCTTGCTGAGCAGAAGGTTTTGGTTACATTTGCCTGTGAAGAACCACGCTACCTGGCAACCATTAAGATACAATATTTATTTATTTATTTAATCTTTATTGCACAAAAGAAAAAGAACTTGACGTACAAAAGGCGGACTTAATGCCATAAGGCATTCTCTACCAGTCAACCTTTAGGCAATGCGGAGAGATTGTGGGCGGCGCTACTAATACGTAAAAAAAATGTTTTTAGGCCTAATACTTTATACTTTCGCGTTTTTTCAATCAAGTCTCGACCGTGACATGACAGATGAAACTGTGTCGAAACGTCGGTAATTAACTAAATTCGCGATAGAACCGTTGCAAGTTTATAATAATATGTTGTTACACAGACAAATCGTGTCGAAAGTCAGCCCGGTTATTTTACGTTGTGGTTTACGTTTATAACTACCACCGCGTGATTGATTTCACTTACCCACTCCATCAGACACTCCGCGCATATTGGCTACGTGCAAAGTGCATAGCGGACAAAATGCAGCTCAGAAACCGCACGGATGGAGAAGAATGTACCTAAATAACAAAATTTTCATACGATTATCGAATTTAAACCATCGTGAGGCACATTAATATAAAACCTCTGCAGTCGAACATTCCCGCGATTCCAAGACAGGATTATCTTCAATCGAGGGCGCTGCGCGGGGCGAGTGTAACGCAGTACTCCCACCTGAGTCGTCACGCACTGTACTCGAAGCTTGATAATGGCATCCTAAGATGCTACTTTTCGTCGTGGCCTGAGTTCTTGTTAGCTGTTTAAATGATTCCATTTGAATAACCAAAGCGAATCATACTCATATATAAACGAATACGACTATTTGTCAGTTCCTGGCCTAAATTGAAGCGGTGCATCCAATTGAGTCGCCACAATGCAATCCGATGCAAATTGGGAGCAATCTGCGCGATTGGCGCCTCATGTAATTACACAGGTCATTGTCCTTTTGACGCAATACCTGTAGTAGGACGAGTTTTTTTTTTTCGAGTATTGTTTTTATTAATTAATGCTAATACTATGTTTAAATAAATCGATTCATAAGAAATATATTAGCTTCAGCTGATTTGCGAAATCAGCTAAAGTTTCAGTCATTCACTCTTCACGGACGATCAACCACCTAACTTACCTACCGAGATAATGATAACGACTTACGATAGAGATTTAATACGTATCACAACAATAAAAATATTTTTTTTTTTTTTTTAATCTTTATTAAAGAGCTTTATCGCTTGGCGATTATGTCGCTCCATATAATCATCACACAAACACACTTAACTACGATTACTTATACCTATATTAACTAGCTTGAACAGTGCTCTGGCCTCATCTGACAGAGGATTATATTTTTGAATTTTCAAATTAAATATTTTGCCAAATTGGGAACCTCTCCTTGGTTTTTGAAATCAGTTATGTTATGACTCAATGATTTATATTATTTTAAATATGTAATACGATTATTCTGTAACTAATTTAAATAAAATGTGGCGATTATTTAATAATCAATATTATATGGCGGAAGTCCCATCCCTAACAATTACATACTTAAGAGGGCGCAGAGCGTCCAGTGACGCCCTCATGGGAGGGGATTGTATTTCTAATAAACCTTTGCATTTCTCCATGATCCATGCTATCATCGTTTTTGTCCTACTAATTCCCCAACTTTTCGTAGATATGATAAAATTGTATATTACCTACTTACTTTTGGCTTTATCCCCTAAACGGAAAAAAGTGTCCACTTTTCGCCGAATCGAAATCATGTGTTGCCACAAGTTGGGGAATTAGTATTATTACTACAACGATGATACCATCGATTATAAAGAACTGAAAAGGGTTATTAGAAAAGACAATCCCCCCAATGAGGGCGTCACCTAATAAATAAATATTATGAGACAATCTTACACAAATCGACCTAGTATATAAATAGTTAGTTAGGAGGGCGATTAGAATTCGAACCCGGGACCTCCTGCTTCACTACCGGCTAGGCTAGGAGGCCGCCACTTGAGGCTCTGCGCCCTCTTAAGTAGTTAGATTATGGTTATTGGTATCGTACAGCGATAAGGTAACGACTAAATAGATGAAAGCACGCACTAAACGTAAAGAGGCGAGACATCCTTCAGTTACATACTTGAGCGTACTTTGTCGTAAGTGCGCTATCGAGTAAGCAGTTTGACAGATAGTTATGTGAGATAAGCTCGTTTGACTCGTTTTTCTAGCCCCAGTATCTGTTAACTTCAGTCTGTATTGGAAAAATATGATAAAAGTATCCTCTTTCTTCGCATCGCATTAGTAGCATCTTCCTTGCTATAATGGACAGCATCATGTAGCTTGGTGTCAAATAAGCTTAGCGAATTTGGTTATATTGCGAACTCTCGGTATCTTTCCATCTGTTTCCCGAGTAACCATCAGCTGTTCGTAATAAAAAATATAATAGACAATCGCGATATCTATTTAACCTACCCGCTAGAAAAATACTCCTGCCTGGGGCCTTACCATGATGGCTTGACGCGATTCAGTTTAGGACCTAAGTTTAGTCGCTGCCATACAGCACAGTTAAGAACCTAAACTGAATCGCGTGAGAACGTCATGGTAACGTCATGATGTTTAAGTACCCACGCACACTAGTAAAGAGCGAACTGGAAATGGAACACAAGCCGCTGGACGAATTCGTCGGACACCTGGCACGTCGAATGTTCGACAGAGCAAACCGCTCCAGCCACCAACTCCTCCAGGGCATAGCCCCCCTGCATGCCTGCCGGCGGCGAGCCCAACCGCGTCAGTAAGCGCTGGCCAATGATGGCACCTAGAAGAACGCCAGACTATACAGCTGGCTAAACAGCCCGGCCAGTAGTCACTGGCCGTGTCAGATGCCTCCACAGTGTACCAAGTACATAACTGGCCTCCTCACACCCCAGAAAAGGGAGTGTCATGAGAATCAATATCCATCGTAAAGACCAAAAAACACTCTGTATGTACAGTATAACTTTGTTTGGTAACTTGGTACCATTCACACCAAATCACTAATATACCTACATTAGTCCCTTATCATTCCTCTCTAAGTTCGGCCTCAATTAGATAAGGTTCTAATTACAAAGGCACGGGAGCCTGTGGTGGGATCAAAGCGCAATTAAAATCTGCGGCAGAGAATTGGGCCAGCGGGAGTTGCGCATGTCTTTTATCTTAATTTAACCGGTTTTCATGTTAACGTTTGACGTTACAATTAGTGCTCCTGGTCGTGACCGTGTTTCGTGAACCCGTAGCCGAATCTCCGTTGCTGTGTTACTCGGCAACGGAGATCCGCTCCGTTTGCTCCGTGTGATTCGGCTACGTGTAATTAAGATACGTAGCTACGTGTACACGGAGATACGTATCTTATTTATACGTAGATCGGATCCAGTCGTGACCGTGACGTTAAGTGTAGATTTTATGCGTGTTATTAAACCCCCGAATGTAATGCAAGGGGCGAGTTTTTAATTTCAGTTTCCATACTTTTGCATTTTAAATAAAAATTTAAGAAATCAAAAATAATTAGATGCAAATATTATGTTGGAGGCAAAAATAATAGACCAGTACAAATTGTAAAAGATGTGTATTAAAAGAAGCCGAGCGGAGCCGAAGCCGAGATTCGCGAGAACGTAGCCGAATCCAGAAACGGATACGTATCTTTGACGTGACCGTGTAGTACGGGATCTTAGCACCGCCGGTGCTAAGGCTACGTAGCTACGGTTCCGCGTGTAACACGTATATCACAAGCCCTAGTTACAATACATAGAACTAAGGTATCCGCATACGCAAAAAACAATTGGCGCTCGCCACCCTTACACAAACGCTAGGGTTGCCCCCGCACAAACGGTAGGGTTGACCCCGCACAAACAGTAGGGTTGCCACCGCACAAACGGTAGGGTTGCCCCCGCACAAACAGTAGGGTTGCCACCGCACAAACGGAAGGGTTGCCCCCGCACAAACGCTAGGGTTGCCCCCGCACAAACGGCAGGGTTGCCCCCGCACAAACGGTAGGGTTGCCCCCGCACAAACGGTAGGGTTGCCCCCGCACAAACCCTTCGTGCGCGAGTTCGATTCGAGCTTTGCCGCTTTTTATTCAAGTAGCTATGTAGGCATAGTAGTAAATACATACTACAATTTTATATATACACGAAGCTAGTGACACGTTAAAGTGTATCTACAATGCGTTGATCAGGCGATTCAGGCGGCGGAAGGTGCCCGCCGGTGACTGACGGCCATCCCTTTCAATAACGTTTCAATGGCGTCTTATTTCTATAAAACATTGCTACACTATGTTTAGTAAGTAATCTAGGTACTAGGTACCGTAAATACTACAATGTTCCATACAACGTTAAACGTGTACAATACGTTGATAAGGCGGCGGAAGGCACCCGTCCGGTGACTGACGGTGACGGCCATCCCTTTGAATAATGATTCAATAGCGGCTTATTTATAGAAAACATGGTTACAATATATAGAGTCATATCGTGCAGAATGGTATCACATTCCGCACGATTTGACTTCATATAAAACGCATTTTTGTTTTCTAATAAATAGTAAATAAAGTAGTTTTTGCATTTGGCATTCGACGAAATTTTGCGACGACAAGAATAATGTCATTGTCGATTTCCTTATAATTGGTCATGCTTCGTGTTGTGATTTGCGATTGTAACGGTCATCCAGTCGTTAATATTTTCAAGCGGAACAATATCAATCCCTTTTGAACAATCCGACGTCACTGTTTACCGCGGAACAATATCGTTCCCTTGTTTTGCCAACTAATTAACTAACCTACAATAGCTCCCTTACGTAACTACGAGTTACGATACTTGCCTAATCCAACGCGAGCGTGAGAAAAACCAGTCACTAAGAATGCAGTTCCTTATTTTACCGGCCTCCGGTGAGTCGGACGGGTCGACAAACGACTATATACGATAATTGTGATGATATGATATAATCTTCAAAATTGAGGGAACGATATCAGTCGCTTCACGCTAAAAATGCCGGAAGTCCCAAAAGTACCGGAAATCCCGGTACTCGCTATACAAAATCATTCCCGAGTGCGAACCCTACCTCGTACAGGCAACATTACGCCCGCACTGAATGTACTGTAAAGGTTTTACCTCCCAATACGCGGTTTGCACTCTTAATTCAGTGACTTTTGATCCAGTTGGAAATTTAATTAGTAATCTTTATTTTTGTGTCCAATTACACATTCTTGTAAGTAATCTAGTGTGCTTACCATGAGTTCTACGAAACAGTACTTGATAGCGAATGCGCGATTCGATTTTAACTGGTGGGAGCGAGATGCAAACGCGCAGTCGCTATAGAGTACGGTTACATAGCTCTCATGTAAGCACAAAACATGTAAAAACAACAAATCGCGTTCGCGCAGTCAAAGGGAAAGGTTCGCTCCACCTAATATCAAAACGGCTATTGCTACTTCGCTACAAGCTAAGAAAACCAGTATAAGCGTGCTTACTGTGTAGCGTCTACGTCAACACACTGTCAGTGCATCTTGCTCGCACTGACGGGTGGAAGCGGGTTGCAACTGTAAATAACGTGTCAAAATCTATAGTAACTCATGGTAGAGACAACGGCCTACCTACAAGCAAAGGATTGCAAGTGTGAGAGACTCTCTGAATACAGCCCCGCAAACCAAGTTCGTATCCCAAAGTTGCGTTTGCGAAGTCGAACTGTTACAAAACAAGACGCAACTTCATTCGGAAGCACATACACATTTAGAAGTGAACGTGGGAACTGTAACAGATCAAGCTGAGTGTGAGGAGGTAACAGTGTAATTTATTCGCATGGCGGCAAATCCGGGGGTAATCTGGTGCAATGTTGGTTTTCGTTTCCTAGAGGTACAGCCTACAGGCACACAGTACTAAAGGTCTAGCCAAGTGACACTCATTTTCATGACGTATCAGTCATATGAATACAGTAGAACCTCGATTAGCCGAACTAATTGGGACCGAGGCAAATTCGGATAGTCAAAAGTTCGATTTTCAGGACGATATTTAAGAGACCGCTTTTATAAATTTGGCCGATTCAGCTCAACTTTTTGCCATGAGTTTTCATAGATACAAACACATTTTTACATGTTTTAATACAAAAATTTAAAGATATTTTCAATTTAAACGGAAGAAATGAAAAGATGTTTGAAGCTCGCTCATCAAAAAATGGTAAAACAGCTGTTAGAAAATGGTGCATTTTTCAAAAAACTGACAACAATTTTGAAATGTTTTTCATTTATTCCATTTAAATTGAACTGATCTTTCAATTTTTGTATTAAATCATTTAAAAATGTTTTTGTAACTATGAGAACGAATTTATCTTAGTAAAACATTGAAACTTAATAAAACAGGTCATGTCGCTCCTCGCTCTGACAATATTTACAATGATGAGAGACTGAGAGTGCAGAGGAACGTGTAAGTAGTGGATATCGAGATATTGGGTGGCTAAGTAGCTCCCAACTATAGGTACAGTTGGGATCCTTTGGTATGCCTAAGTTTGTTATTGTGCAAAAGTCGTATCTCGCGCTTATTTGAACCGAACTCTAGAAAACCAACACCTTTTAAAATTAAGTCAGTACCTTTATTAAAATGTGTCGCACGCATAGACGCAGACTAAAATAAAAAGCACCTGAAAAAAATCAGAATACTTTTTTTATATAACTACTTTTTTTTCACATTGGAAATCAAACCGTGTCCCAACACGGTTCATACCTTTAGGTTAGTATAGCATCTGGTGCGTTCAGATAATTGAGGGTTCGGATAATCGAGGTTCTACTGCGAATTTGGTAAACAACTGTGAACTTCGCTACGGCCCAAATTAAAAATTAAAATGTTAATTACTAATCAGTTACAGTCAACCAATTGGAACCCTAGGCCACTCTAGTCTAGAACCATGTCAAAATTAAAAGCAGCAAGACGTTACTTACAATGATTTATAGCGTCACTATGACATAGTCCTACAGTAGCCTAGGGTTTCAATTTATTCATTCATTCAGTCATTGTAAATCAGCGGTTTCATTTTCGAAAAATTATATGTCGATGATTTCCTTGATCCTATAGCAAAACTTATACATATTACCTATGAATGGCATACTCAATGAGTTTTACTACAGCATCAAGGAAATCATCGACACATGATAGTATTACCTTCGTCACACATGATAAAATCACCCTTCACTCTTCAGCAACAATACGATCTACTGTAAAGAAATATGTGATTGTTCATTATTGAATTACCCTTACATGTATTTTTATTACATTATTACTACACCGGCTAAGCGTGAGTCGTACTCGCCCACCGAGGGTTCCGCACAAAGGTGGCACGGAACTCAGTGTGCGGCAGTTATAGCGTTTTTGGATTTTCTCGTGTACATGTGCTACAAGCTCTTGCTTTTTGCCAAATTTCGTGATTAGGTCAACGGAAAGTACCTACCCTATACATTTTGATTCCCATTGCCAATGTATGGGAAATGCGACACAAACGGCCGTATCTTTTTGCGTTTGCGTTGAGTTCTTTTGCGTTGTAAGGTTTTGGTTTTTTCACAGCTTTAAGGGACTGTAGACTTGTATATGTGGTATTCATTTCAACCTGCTACCACTACGCGTTCCCGAGATAAAGGATCTTGACAGACAAACGAACGGACGGACGGACGGACAACGGATCCTATAAGGGTTCTATCTTTTCCTTTTGAGATACGGAACCCTAAAAAGATCGTGACTTCATAACTCACGATCTTACCATATACAGTTAAATTGAACAAGTCCATACGATCGGTACGCATGCGTAATGTTGTTAATGAATCGCGACGCATGTATAATTCATTGCACGCGGTACGGGCGCGTGCGCGTACGCAATGCTCTGGGGACGGTGTGTCATTTATTACAACTAATATGATAAATTTTAGTAAAAGGTACCAGTTTTTCGGTAGCCGATAAGGCGCAAACGCAGTAAGAATTAATTTAGAAGTGAACCTAATCAAAAACGGATAAAAAAGGTACCTTTACTAAAAACCGATCGTAAATATAAAAACTATTATGATTGATGATTCAGTTATAAATATTTATTTGGACGATCCAGTAATTCTTGTAACTTGTCTTCTTCACGAATGACGATTATCTACAAGAAAGTAGTACATATGTAAGTTAGGCTTGTGTACTATACTAAGTTGTTGGCCTTGGTGTCCTTTAACAGTGTGTCCCAGCTGTTTATATATAGTCCATTACTGGGTACCTAAAACTATTAACTAGCACAGTCCCCATTATATCGGAACTGTCGAGGTGCTCACATATATCTGAACATGCACTCTAACGCTTTGACAATAGAGGCGTGCTCAGATATATGTGAGCGTCTCGGCAGCTCAGAGGTATCTGATGGCGACTTTACCTCCCTATTAACATACTGATGAAATACTTGCATCTTTTTTATTTATTTTATGTTAAAACCATCCATAGCCAACCGCAACACTAGTATTCGCATGAAACACAATAGCAACTTCACAGTCACAATCGTCGTTCAAAGCACTAGAGACTCGATCATTCCACATCAGGCCCATTATTTTAAATGAAGGAATGGTTCGAAAACGAACTGCGATTTAATTAGTACAGTCGACGTCAAAATATGTATACGTTTTTCGCCTTATTACCCATTGTATTAACCTTGCAAACGTAAACATAGTTTTGGCGTCGACCGTACTAGAGTGTTGCAAACAAAATTTCAAAACCTTATCTATTGTACACATACCTGTAAACTGAATTCTGCAATCTCATAAAAATTGTAAAAAAATCTCACATTTTCAATTTTTGTCAAAAAAACAATATTGATTGCCTTCTTCTCTACTTATTAAAAAAATATTTGCGCCATACCGCGATTAATTCATTTTTAAAGAGTTGTAACCGAAGAAAATATTTTGTCTTTCCTTTGTCTTTTATTCTGTTCCCTCTGTCAGGAAATTTTCCCACTCACTTTCAGGAAATTTTATTCATCGTAAAAATAAACTTAGAGATACTGACTTAATTATTCCGTAGGACTTACTTGCAAGACAATATCACTTAATCCCAGGGCTGTTTTACGATTTACGAGTACATAATGGTATATAAAACGTAAGCTGCCGTAAACTTTCTGGTCACTACATAATAAAGTCTGCGGAGTCTTTCTTAATCTTTCTGAGGAAAAGGATGTCAAGCGCGAAGCCATACACTAACTCCAATGAAAACATTTACCCAGTATTTTAACCTTTTCGCCGCCATTGACTTGATATTAAGTCAGTACATTTCGTGCCCAAACGCCATGCCACTTCGTATTAAGTATGAGTTTGAATATGTTTATTTGTTACTTGGTGATGATAGCACTTCATTGCTTTTTGACGTGGCAGCAAAAAGGTTAAAACTATACCGCTAGTTTTTTGTATACTTTGTATACTTAGAATTCATGGAGCTTGGCACTGACATTGAGCGACAAACCCCCGAATGTTTGGTACACTATTCATATTTTCACTACATAGCATTTAACATTGCAACAATATCCTAAATTTAAATAATAAAGCAAAATACTCAAGCGACATTTCGAACTTTGTTATTTAGTTAAAATACTGTCTAAACCTGACTGCGACGCAAAACACACACTACCTCAAAACTGCGCTTACTTATTCCGTTCAAGAAGATTTTATGTCGGCCATGGTTGTAAAACACATAAGCCTTTATATATTAAACGGAGCACTACAACTACGTTAAGTCAGCAAGTCGTATGTTTACAGAATTTTCATAGAAACTTAAGACCTTTTGGTTCTGGGTGACAGTATAATATGGCGGCGAGGAAAAACGCCGGCGGCTCTATCACAATTTCCCGCTAATCCCATTACGACATCGGCCCACATGTGAGACAATAGAGCACGCTGTATAACGTACTATAGTCGGTACATTTACCTGACCGAAGGGTTATGACATAATATTTTATTTTTAAGCAGAAACGTGCACTAGTAAAGTTGGGTACACACTTGTATCATTTTTCTGTTATTGTATCACCGTCGTATAGCATCGACGCGTATTATGATCGTTAGAGTGTACGCAAAAAGATCGCGGTCATTTAGTTCCACAGTGTCCACACTAACGATCGTGATACGCGACGAAGATACGATACGATAAAATACAAGTGTGGACCCAACTTAAGAGTTAAGAAACAATGTCTTGCGCGATTAACGTCACCGTAGTATGCCAACTGTAATGTGTTGCGCTTAACGCGTTTTAAGACGCTGACAACAGCTAAATCATCGCACACTGTCTATTTGTATCGGAGTAAACGAGATCGCACTATCGCCGTCTGGCCTGAGTTTAGAAATAAATAACATGAAAACTATTTAAATAAATAAAACCGTGGACAAATTGTGAATTGTGACTCGCCTAAGTTTTAGATATGAGTATAATGGAATTAGGATTTTAATTGCAAACGCCTAAGTAAAAAAAAGTAAAGACTCTTAGTAATGCTTTTCTATCGAGCCGGTTTCGTTAAATTAAAAATCAGCTCCGTCGAGGATCTTCGAAATGTGATGCATTTTAACATACATATTTTTTGCAGTATTAAAATACCTAGTTTTTCTTAAATCACAGCTTTAAAAACATGAATTAGGTGTTGTCAACCCGTTAAGCACTTTTCCTGCGTCCGATGCCCGACACTCTAAGATAATTCTTTTTTGTATGAATTGAGCCATTTTAAATGTCGCTCAATGAATATTAAACCCCTGGTCGCCCACATAGCCTGTGACCCATTGGCACGTATAATATACAGTGTACACAAAGTATTGCACGCGCCACCGTGACTCAGTCCCATCTGTCGCACTTTGGGATGCCATTGTATGCAAATGAACGCGAATTCAAATTCAGACTGACAAAACTATAATGAGATTTTAATTGAACCACACAATGTGTGTTCTATTGAAAGACAGTTGACTGTCGACTACTCATACTTAAAGTTGCCGTCAGATATATCGAAGCTGCCAGGGTGTTCACAGACATCTGAGCACGCTTCTGTTGTCATGGAGATTGTTCAAATATTCGTAAGCACCCCAGTGAACGACTGTACATCGAACAACAATGAAATCGGGTCACCTAAATTAGAATTTCCGAAATATATACAGTAAGTGTAACTTACCTAACTACCTACCTCTACCTACCTTAAATCTAAAGTAGGTCCTTGAGGCATTGTACCTAGGATGCTGGCGGCATTTCCTCGTTGTATTGCAATGCTGATACGTTGTGCGAGGAAGCCACCAGCTCTTCGGTCACCAGTAACATCAACCAGACGTTTCGCGATTTCTATTGAATTAATTAATTAGAATTTTATAAAAAAGTTATTTATTTCTTTACTTTTAATTAAAGTGTAGCAGTCGAGCAAGCCCGCTAGAAAGGAGCGGATGCTGGAGTCAGACAACTTAAGACATGACAAGTTTTTAATTTAATCCCATACCAACGGAAGCAAATTAAGTATGTCAAGTTTTCTCTCTAACGTCAAATTATATTAAAATTGTAATTTGTTTGCGCAAATACGCCTTAATGACGTTTTTATAACGTTAATTTAAATTACCGGTAAGTCAGACTACTTTCCGCAACTTATGTAAATATCATTTGATATTTACCAATAGCTTTTCGGTGAAGGAAAACAACGAGAGGAAACCGTACTGATTCCGATAGGACCTAGTTTACCCTCTGGGTTGAAAGGTTAGGTGGCAGCTTCAGCTCCTGGCATAAGTTGCCAAAGCGGACCCCAGGGTCTCTGAGCCATGGCGTAAGCCAGTACCAGTATAAAGAAGAAGGGTAAGTCGGACCACTCAAAGAAAGAATGGGCAATAAAGTTTCCAATTATATTCCAATGTATTTCAGTAGTTTGAAATTTGCCTATTATGGATTACGACAAGTACCTAAAGTATGATATAGGTACTAATTCAAGTCATAAAAATATGACTTTATTGTCTGAACATTATGATCGTAGCTGACTGTACATAATGGATCACTTTTGTTAAAATTAGACACCATGACGATGATGCAGACGTAGTCTTATTACTAATTGTTCTTGTATTTGGACTTCTCTGCTATAGGTAGGTACTAAATGTAGGTATGTAATGTAGGCGTAAAGGTCAATGGTTTCTTAGAATTTTAATTAGTGTTTCCCACATGAATCCTGACAATTGTGTTTGGCGATGATGAGGATAAGAGCTTCCAAAAAAAAATCCTTCGCAAATTCATACCAATTTTTTTTAGGTAAATGAGTATTCGTCTCTTATGGATTGATAATTATTATAGAAACTGTCTCAGTAGGATTCGAACCCAGGACTTTATGGGCAAAGCCACTAGCAACTAGACTACAACAAAATTATTAGACCGGAGATCTATATGCAGGTGCATTATAGTGACAAGCTACTATAAATCGAAATCCTTAAAATGCCAATATCCAACATATTAAATAACGTCGTAGTAATGAAGTCGATTTTCGCTCGACATGTTTCTATCTTTACGAAATCGTCATCAGGAGCGACCACTCGCGACAGAGTCGAGTCGTGCACTAATTACGTGATCCGTTTTAATGTTATTAATACGGTGTAATATAGTAAGAGAAAAGTCACATTTCTGTGTAGTTTGCATAGGTAATTATTTTAGATTTCCTGAGAATTTTTTATCTTAAAGTTCAAAGTAAAATGGATTAGCTACACACACTAATAAAAAAATTATACGACTTTTAGGTTAGTAGTGACCGTCACTATGTTGACCCATAGCGTTCCTAATTGATTTTAAATATACCATTTGTAAAATAGCGGTGTCCGATAAGTGACAACCGATTCTACGCAACAGTTCGAGGGTAATGCGTTTTAAATGGTTCGAGGGCCGAATGCGGAACGCCTTGTTTACCAAATTTTGTTCCACAGTTGGAAATATTTGGGTTCCCAAAAATATTAAGGGCATGGTTACACGAGAAAAATGTCCCAATAAAATCAACATAAAATAACACGCTGTTTGGTCCCATTTTCTCCAATAATTAATTTTTTTGGCTTAAAGACTACGGGCTCTGTCCAACAAATCAGAGTACCTACATGCTAGCTTATACCTATTACTTGGACTTAGTCAGCCTCAACATATGCAAACGAGAATTTACGCTAAATATTTACCTACATTGATATAAGATAATATTGCATGATGAAAATCATAGTAATGTTTTAACTAAAATCACTGTCATTCATATCGAAATACCGGTTAAACCTCACGTATTTTATAACAATAGGCGTGACACGTTTCGACTGCATCGGGCAGTCATCGTCAGACAGAGAGAAGTTGTCACCTGCGCGGCTCAGATAGCACGCCACACCATGCATGTCACGAGTATTGTGATAAAAATACATGAGTTTTTACTTTATTTTCAATATTAATGTCAGTATGACTTCAATTTAAAGCCCAAATAATAAAAACCACTGCACTAGGGGGCTTAGGACCTAACATAATTGACAGCTAGTCAATTATGTTAGGTCCTAAGCCCCCTAGCCATACAATTGAGCACAGCTAAGAACCTAAAACGATTCGCTGCCATACAACTGAGCACAGTTAAGAACCTACACTGAAATGCTGCCATACGATACGACTGAGCACAGATAAGAACCTATATTGAAATGCTGCAATACCACTGAGCACAGTTAAGAACCTAAACTGAATCGAGTTAAGACGTCATGGTAAGATTGGTAAGGGTCATGTTGTTTTAGGCGTATCAGAAACGTTATAGACTTTGGTAGACTGATAGACTCACATCTGATGAATGCCATTTAAAATGAGAAGATGCACTTCCAAGTTACGTTCGTAGACATACCTGAAACAAATAAACACAATTCGTTAATAATATGTACGATAAGAGTAAATAAATATGTCACGGTACGAGTGACTTTCAATCCGAAGGTCGTGGGTTCGAACTCCGACCAATGAGTATTTCGGAAAGTACGAAACATCATTCCACCAATCGCTTTTAGGTTAAGGAAAACATCGTGAGAAAATCGGACTAATCCTAATAAGACCTAGTTAACCCAGAGGTTGGAAGTTCAGAGGCAATTGCTTTCGTAAAGTAGCGCCTCGCCAAATCTTTGGATTGCCAAAGCGGACCCCGAGCGGCATGAGTCGTAGCATAAGCAGGAAAAAGGCTTTTAAGGAATAAAAATTGCAGCTGACTGTTAAACAAACACGCGAATCTTAAAACCAGAAGAAATCAGTTGTATGACCGCACCGTAAAGAACCGCTGAGCTAGCTTACGACGGGAAACAACCAGTTCTAAAACAGTCATAACTCTCAAAGAAACATATACGGACATACGTCCTTCTGATGTCAACATCTGACTACCCTGCCAAGCCAATAGTCGTAAGTCGAAAGGAGCTAGTATGGAAACATGACGTTTTTGTTCATCGCGGTAGCAGATGTTCTTTACTATTACTTTATTGCTCACTGCATACACTTTTGAGATTTATTGGATCATACTGCCATTCTGTGAGATATGGAACGTTTTAAGTCCCTGTGGGATCGCGGTGACCTATTTAATTTTTAAATGTTTGGACATTTATTGACATGGCTCGTTAGTTGTAAACGTGGGTTCTTTTGATTCCACTAACAAAATTACATCTAAAATTGTATGACCTATCAAATGCTTTTTAATCGTTCATTCATATGTTTGTCCTTATTAGATACCTACATTACATTATCTTATAAAAGGGAGACGGCAATGCGACATCTTACCGTACAAATTATTCTGTACCTTTTTGCGCGAGAAAAGCAGACGCACTTCTCCCACATGATATACAAAAAACGACACGACAAAAAACGACACGAACCCGCGACTCTGGGATATCAGCCCACCGCTCTGCCAAATGATCTGAATGACAAAATCAATTATTAAATGTCTATTACCAGTTCCGTAAAAGTACAGTGTCCAACACTGGTGTCGTTATTTCAATAGTCAGATACCTAGGTAAAGGATGACTCACACTAGAACGGGACGGGACGGAGCGAGCGGGAAAATCTGTAAATTTCTATAGAAAGCGTCACGTAACATGCGAGGGCTCCGAGCTATCCTTCTATAGAAATTTACAGATTTTCCAGTCCCGCCCCGTCCGCGACGTGCTACCTGTGATTCATCCTTAAGTGTAATGTGAATATGTGAATATATATAGGTAATTTAGAAAATCCTTTACATTTTCTTCGTTAAAGGACATAATACAGTATACAACTTATACAACGTACTCGATTATAGTAAAAAAGTTAGGAAAAAATGTAAAAGAAAAATAGGAAGGGCGTAAAATTTTATACCCTTGTATCGAGACGTCTCAAATGCGCGCTTTGTATGACTACTTGGCAGGGCTGCCACCTGCGGACATGTGATAACAGCAAAATGAGATGTTGAAATGTACGGTTTCTTTACTGAAGGCCTAGTATACATTTTGACTTGTTGTATTTGACATTTACTTCTCGATCGCGATAGTGTATCGAGAGTTCAAATTATGCTTGCCACGCGTTTATATAAATCATCCGGCTTACTTTCATATTTCGACCTCTCGATACGCTAACGCGGTCGAGAAGTAAATGTTAAATATGACAAGTAAACTTTTTACTAAGCCTTCTGTAATTTTGTATTTATTTCGTTAAAAAGTTTACATTTAAATAGTAGAATTTTATCATATTTTTTGCTCATTAGTGCATGGATTGCAACAGTATATACCTACTTTTAGTACACATCTTTTAAAAAATATGTTGAAATTCTTTCCCATCACGGAACAACGGTGTTCCGGACCTTTGGGACGCGTACGCGGAGCTGAAGCCAACACACAGAGCCCCTTTCGACAATTTCATGAGATTTTCTGAGGGTACAATTTAGCTTTATCTGCAAAAAGAAAATCGAAATTCCCCCCTTAAACTTTAAGAAGGAATAAAGTTATTTCATCTTCATTGTCGGGTTAAGAACCGTAGTAGCCGGGACAGCCCTAAGTATGGCATTTGGAAGGAATTCCCTTTTTATACCAGAACAATTTGTAAGTTCGGGACGTGTTTCACGTTTATTAGCCATCTCGTCCTTTACTTTATTTTATTATGGCTTTTCTTAAATTATGAATACGGAGTCTCTATTTACTTTCACAGTTTCGTTTTGTTTCTGCTTATTCGTACTCAATTTGTAAATGTTGTGCAAAGCCAACTTTTTCATTAGGTACCTATTTTCAGAGGCCTTACCGTGACGTCTTAACACGATTCAATTGACGACCTAAACTGAGTCGCTTCGATACAACTGAGCCTACACTGAACCTAAACTGAATCGCGTTAAGACGTCATGGTAAGATTGGTAAGGCCCCTAATCTTCGCTCCCTCGTTTACCTAATTAGCTAGGTGTAAAACAAGTGTTCGCAGTATACATGAAACTTGTTTTTTTTTGTGTAAATAGAAGACGTCTTTAGTATGCGACTTCCATTGTCTTTGCTTAAATATTTAAAGAAGAACCGTACCTTACATATTTTATTTAAAGAAAGAGTTTCCAAGCCTTATTCGCTACGTCAAAAATGGTTTATCCTTGTTTCCTTGAATTGCTGTGGCACAGTCTTGCACATTATGATATTTCTCTTTAGTCACCACAACTTTTAGATACGTGGCTATCAAGCGGACCCTTCATGGAAGGGAGTGTGGATATGTGCCGTGTCCCCTCTGCCGAAGTGTAGGTCCAAATGGGCATACACATACACGGGTCCGTGTTGTGACTAGTCTGTACACATAAATAGATCGAAGCGTGCAATGTTTGTTAGTGTAGTTGTATCATTTTCTATGTGTTAGTGTCGTCGTTCTATGTGTTACAATGGGCCTCATAAGAAGGCTCAAAGTCACCCAAAGGGCAATGGAGAGAGCTATGCTAGGAGTCTCTCTGCGAGATCGTATCAGAAATGAGACCATCCGCAGCAGAACCAAAGTAACCGATATAGCTCTCCGAATCGCTAAACTTAAGTGGCAGTGGGCGGGGCACATTGCACGTAGAACCGATGGCCGTTGGGGCGGAAAGGTTCTCGAGTGACGACCGCGTACCGGAAGGCGCAGCGTGGGTAGGCCCCCCACAAGGTGGACTGATGACCTGGTGAAGGTCGCAGGAGTCCGCTGGATGCGGGTGGCGCAGGACCGGTCATTAGGGAAATCTTATGGAGGAGGCCTATGTCCAGCAGTGGACGTCTTTCGGCTGAAATGATGAGTGTCTTCATTACGCATTGTTTTTTGTTTACAATGTGTGAGAAGTGCGTCTGTGAGCAAGTTTCCCCCCGCAAAGTGACAGAATAATATGTACAGGAAGATGTCGCTTTGCCGTCTCCCTTCCAACGTGCCGGAAGCTTCATTAGCAATAGTGCACATAATAATATAGAAAGCCTTACTTAATGATTACTCGTAATGTACCGTAACGTCTCCAAAGGCTTGACGATTCTTTTGTATTCCGGTCTGCGGAAATGAAATATCGGCCAATATGCTTCATTCGTAGTTTCACGCTACAAAACATGGTACCATTGGTACCTCTTTTTTATGCACTTAAACAAATGAGTAATTTCAATATTACCAACATCTGTTATGGGCAGCCAAACCAAATTGCGCGGAAGATTTAAAAAACCTCTGTATCCCTCCCTTTTTTGCGAAGTGGCAATACAAGCGTAAGAAAAAAACAGTATAACTTTCTCTGCCTATGCACGAATGAGAACAGATCGTGGCCAAACTATAATAAACCAGTGACGTAACTCGTATAATTATTTCCTTCTTTAAACCCTACTTATGTGTAATACAACGCTACTCAACCCAGCTGCGTCCACCCCGTCCCTTAGCCTCCGGCTCATTATCTTAATTCGGCTTTAAAAAACGTCATTAACGCGTCTGTCCCATAAATTTGCAAGAAACCCGGGTAATTAAGTTGTGCGTACTCACAAAACAGCTGGATTACTGCCTCAAGCCTTCAAGTTAACCAGGATTGTGTTGTTTTGAAAAGAATAAGCTAAAGTATCATGTTGCTTAACGAGCATTTCCTTAGCCGCTACTTTGAGTTTCTTATCTTTAATTACAGCAAGAAATTGGAAAACTTTTATTACCCGTTAGTGGTTTTGAACCGATGTCCTTCAGTTTGACTTGTGTTGTGGTCGCTTTAAAAAAATAGTCTGTCATAAAATCAGTAATAATACAGGTACATCTTTGACAGATTCCGACCATTCTAAGACGTATTTATCCACCGAAAACTTCCAAAGGAGGAAAAAGAAAGAATATGATTCAATGAATAAGTTTTTTGTCAAAAATTTATTTCTGATAAAAGTTTTTACCACTGTACTTTGGCACTATAACATTGTATTGTTATCTAACGTGACATGTGGCATGTGAAGTTTCAGCTTATTCGAATAACGGAAAGTTGGTCAAAATCAGTTTGCAAGATAACTAATATTTGAAACGGGATAATTACCATGTATGTTTGTTTGTCAGTTTGCAAGATTTGACCCTAACAAACACACACACGTTGCGAATTAAATAAAAGCTTGACTTACATATAAAAGAAGATGATCCAGGGGCCTTACCATGACTTCTTAAATTCAGTTTATGTTCAGTTTAGGCGCAGGTGAATGGAAATGGTAAGGCCTCTGATTATGTTGTCCTGGAGTTTTTAAACCGCATTGCACTAGTTTATAAAGTAAAAAGCGGGTCCTCGGTTAGTAAAAAGAACTTTAGTGCAAGTTCTGTACTCGGCATAAGCAAGGTATTAAGTTTTGAAGTTTTGTTCAACTCTAATTAGCAAACTATCCGGGGGTTTTTGAAGTGAAAAATTGAAGCCAAGTAAAAGTTTTGCCTAGAGTTCTAGAATTTCTGGGGAATTTGGCAATATATTCATAGATGTTGGGGAGTACGTCCTGTTTTAGTAACTCTCGAATTAGGAAATACATGGAAATCATAACCTGATAAACAGGTAGCAACCTGATACAGGTAGTCTTGATATTTTTATGCATTGTATTGTAGGTATGTGAGTTTAAAAAGTACTGTTTCTTTTTTATTTTAGCTAAGACAATAAGTTTTTGTATTCGAAAAATCCTCTCTTAGTGGAATTCCACAACATTAAATCCCCTTCTTAATAAAACATAACATTTATGTATATTGGTTAGTATATAAGTATCATTCCTTTCTAACCAAACGCTAATGTCAAATTGTCAGATAAGACTTGCCTCTGTTGCGGGTGGTCGCTTCTGGTAACGTTCTTCGTAAAGATAGAAACATGTTTTAAATATTATTTTATATTTTTTTGCGAAGCGCACGAGAGTTTTATTGTTAAAAAAAGTCAAACCATATTAGCTAGAGAAGCTATTCAACGGTTTAGGATGTGCGTTGTCAGTCAGGCCCGACGTATTTAGATAAACGAATGAAACATTAAACACGGCTATATCTACATTTCACCTGCAGTGTGTATCAGCGGTAACAATAGATCAATTAAGCGCATAACGACCGCAGACAGAACTAATGCCTTTTAGCCCAACGCTGCCGCTCCTAAAACAGTTATAAATCCTTATTTACACACCTACATAGTTTAGTAATTAACGATGTATTTACATTAGGGCCACTTGCACCACATATACCCGGAGTTAAGCGTTTTTTGTATGGAATTTGATAGCTTAACTCGGGGTTAGCGGCTAACCCTGGGTGGTGCAAGCCGGTAGCATCATAATATTGTAAAGAACATTGTACATTCGCCATCAGATATGAAAACGGCCGAGGTGCTCACTAATATCTAAGCGCGCCCTCCCTGTTGGACCATAGGTTCGTATCCTACCGACTGCGCCATGTCAGGAGATACATAAGATACGTAAAAAAATAGTACAAAAAACCTCACGTGATTTGTGCAGGACCTCCAAGACAATAGTAACTACCCTTTTATTCGTCCAACCCAATGAAAGAAATTATAGAACTTTATCGATAATCTCGATATTGCAAATAAAACAAGCGGGCAGTTAAAATATTTCTTTGAAAAATTCCACTGTTAGCGAAGTTAGGCAAAGCTTTTGAAATCTGAAGAAGTTAATTAAGCAATGATTAATTCGTCCAGCCTTTGTTTTTTCAGTTTTTTAGGTTTTATTCAGTAAATAAAGCCACTTAAAGCCACTAATATTTCTTGTTGACACATTTAAGAGACAGTGGCAGTACGATTTTTATAAGTATCTTTTAACAGGCTGGGTTCAATTTGATTACGATTTTGACGGGTTATGATTATAAAATCTTGGAACGGCGTCATAATAAAAACAAGCACTGACTTTTGTTTTTTTATCAGTTCTCGCTACCTAAAGGTTGTCTGGAACAGATCGCTTAGCCATAAGACCGCCTGTTGTTTTTTTTTTAGATAAGATAAGTTTATTAAGCTCAAAAGGTATACACTTCAAACAAATAATTTTCTTAAGACTAAAATACAGTGTGTTTATGTCTAGAATTAATTCGCTGATACTTAAAATAGGAATAACCTGTGCTATAAGTACCAGCTACCTTCCATGTGACATGTCTCTTATTTAGAAGTTTAGACAAACAAAAGCTATTTAATATTTATATGATACGCAACGTAAAAAAAAATAAAAAATGAAGAAATGTGAGTTAAATTTATACAGTTATAAGAAATTAATAAATTATATTATTAAATTCAGAGGGTCTCCAACGTGTGTGTGTGTGAGTGAGTAGGTGTGTGTGTGTGTGTGTGTGTGTGTGTGTACGTGTGTGTATGTGTGTATGTCGATGTGTCAGTGTAAAAGTTGTAGATGGGAGGTTACTTAGAAAGTACACGCAGACACTTAATTTCGGTTAAGTTATGAGATAGGTTGTAGAAGGTTTTCAGTTTCGGTATAATTTTTGTCCAGTAGCCATTTTGTCACTGATTGTTTACATAAGTATTTATTAAGGTTGTCGATGTTTAGTATTTTATTTAGTTTATTATACAGAAAACAACCCAGAAAATAGTAAAATCTCTGACCGAATACCGTTCTACAAATAAATTTGTTTGGAAACACTTTTTTACGTCTACCTTTGCCTCTTCATTTGTTCTACTGTATTCTCTGTATTTACTTCATTTGAGTTGAGGTGTGCAATAAAGAGTATTTGTATTGTATTGTATTGTATTGTATGCACCTTTGTCCTTCGAGTAATACCTAAGGGTTTCCAACACGTTGGAAGGGAGACGGCTGGCGTCATCTTACCGTACAAATTATTCCGTCTCTTTTTGCGGGGAAAAAGTGCACACAGACGCACTTCTCACACCTCACACATTAGTGACATTAGGTACAGTCACTTGCAATAGTATATGACGCTGTGAAGGCCGCAAAAATATGTGACACGCTCTTATGGCGGTACAAACAAGACTGTGTCACATATTTTTGCGGCCTTCACAGCGTCATATACTATTGCAGGTGACTGTACATGCAAAAAAAATCTGTGATGACACCAACACATAGAAAGTTATACTACTTCATTAACAAATCTACGTGTAGCACACTTAGATCTATTTTTGTGTACGGACTAGTCACAAATCAGGCCTGCGTATGCCCATTTGGGCTTATACTTCCGTACAGCCGTTAGGTACATATCGATACCTTGAGGCTCAAAGGGCGTAAACGCCATTTTCGGCAAAATGAGTTTTTGATGCAGTTATGTTCAGCTTTTTTTTCTCTATCGAACTGTGTAGTTAAGACCGCGAAAAGCGCAAGTTTGAGGCAAATACGCCCCATGGATTTTTAGGAGAATGTTTAAATGCAATAGGCGTATTTGAAATATTTTTTAATTTTTTTGGTTATTTGGGTTGTACGATCAACTATCAAAGCACTAAGAGGTAGTATATCCAAGTTGTCATGGAAACCTTTGTTATAAAACTAAAGTGGACTCTTACGACCTAGCAATGGTGGCGCTAAATTTAGGTCGTATAAACCTATAAAGGCAAAATATGGCTCATACACCCCTACTTTGCAGTTATAAAATATGATATGACTCATACGACCTAAGTAATATTAACACTGCGTCGTTTACTCTCTGAGTTACTTGATAATAGGTATGTTTTAGCCTTATACAACCGACAATCGTAATATTAAATGACTTACAAGCAATAGACCGAAACACGATTCACATCAATTCTTTAAAGAACTTACTTGTTCGATATTTCAATCACGGCAATCGCGGCAAGCGCTTCTCACTCATGATTATGGGGCGCGGACCGTCCCGAAACATGTCGAGCTATTTTCGACTTTATAGACGTGAGTAACCCGGTCTATAGGTTCGATAGTTGTCTCTTGCACGCCCGTCATGAAAGCCATTAAGCGCGAGGGAGATAGCACCTAGACTACGCAATAGACAATGATAATAATTATTTATGATACCCGTGACGCGCATGCCGGCCGGATTTTTGTTGTTTGTAAACAATCATAGCAGCAACGTGCGCACACGAGTGAAATCATGAGATTTTGAAATTTAAAATGGATAAGTGCAGTAATACAAGTAAATTGGATGCGTTAAAACGTCGACGCGATCTATTAGCTTCGTTGGCTGCCCGTCGTCGATAAATGCAAAGGTAAGTTTGAACAAGATTTACTTATTTATAACTCAATATTATTATATTGATTAAGTACAATGAACTTTGCATAGACAATTACTTGTACTTTATTAATAATATAGCAAGGCTAAATATTATTATGTTGTGGATTTAGGGAGGCACTTAGTTTTGTAGACTTAATAACCACTTTCATGTAAACAACAAAAAAACATTATTATGTTTTTTTTTAATACCGCGTCAGTGGCAAGCAAGCATATGGCCGCCTGATGGTAAGCAGTCACCGTTACCTATGGACGCTTGCTTTACTATAGACACTCAATTTAATCTGCTTTTTGTTATTTGCGCGCTATGGAGAGTAATTTTGAATTAAATCATTATGAGGCAAAGTATACATTGTTTACGGCGTTTAAAACCTTCATTTTGAAAACGTTACTAATTTGTGGCTTTTACAACCCAAATACTCAAATGTTGAGACACATACGACCTTAAAACTTTTTTGAATTAGACACATAAGTTACGATGTTAGAATAGCCATGCCATTATTTTATTTATAATTTTGGCTTCAGTGTTGCACTTCTGATATTACGGTTATCTGTGTACGCATTTATTATGAAAATGACGATTTATTTCGATTTTCAGCTCATCTACGCCTAAACATACAACAAATACTGTCGTCGATTAATGCGAAGATAAGTTTGAAGTAGATTTACTTATTTATTACTGAATATATTGAACATGAAGTTTGCATAGAAAATTACTCGAACTTAATTGCAAGGCTAAATATTATTATGTTGTGGATTTGGGTTGGTAAAACTATATAAACAATACAAATACGCCACACCCTTAGTCGGTAAATCGGTATTACAGACATTTAAACCAAATATATGGTAAACGGTGTTGGTGGCGGCTTTTAGATAAATTCTATTAGAAATATTTTATTGCAATGATAACAAAGTTGCAATACAACAAGTTACGTATACGTACGTAGTGTATATTAGCTTCATGTGCACCGCAATAAACTATTTATAATTTTACATCTAAAAAATAAAAACTATTGAAAACATGTAAATTACTGTAGGTATTAGGAGATGCTTAGTGCTGTTTTCTTATTTTCAGACCGCTCGTAAGAACTCACGACCCTACCAAGTAGAAGTCCTCGATCAAACAGACTTCCTTGATTTTGAGGAGCTTGCTGAAAAGACATTTACCCCCCTTGTTTTAAAACAAGTGCAAGTCCAACAAATAAGAATAGCGATTTTTAAGAAAAAATATTCTGACCAAATAATATTAAAGTACTCGATGGTTGAAGAAACAGAGGAAATAAAAGTAACGTTGAATGAAGGTGTTCCCAAAACTAAGAATGGTAAAGGGAAAGGACAAGAAAGAGCGAAAAGTAAGGGCAAGGGTAAAGGAAAGGGAAAGTCGAAGGCAAATACACAAAATACAGAAGATACCGTTGAACCTGTTGATTATATTACAAGACCTATAATAAAGACCGCTTACCATCAGGCGGGCCGTATGCTTGTTTGTCACCGTCGTAGTATAAAAAAAAAAAGCCCGCCTATAATGACAGATTGCCTTTGTGATAATGGAACCATTTCAAAGACTTATCATGAGGAGTATCGTAGAATCCCTTACGAAGAAACCGTTCGTGATTATTTTCCTCTTAGTGATGACGACGAAGACCAAGATATAGACGACAATTATTAGAGTTTATACTACCCTCTTTTAATGTTAACTTTTAGTATTGATTTTTAGTATCTTTTTATCTGTAATCATTTAAATAAGGACCTTTTTTTGTTATAAGAAATAAAACATCGAGATGATTAATTGTTGTTTTTTTTATATACAGGTCCCTTATCACAACTAATATGGATTTAGTTCCTTTTCGATCCACGCCAATAACCATAATTTTTCGAAACCTTACATAACAAAAGTTTGAAATTATGATGGTGAATTTTATTAGTACAGTCACCGGCAATAGTATGTTACACTTTGAAGGCCGCAAAAATATGTGACACGCTCTTAAGGCGCTACAAATAAGACTGTGTCAGATGTTTTTGCGGCCTTTGTTGCGTAAGATATTATTACCGGTGACTGTACAGGTTAAGCATATTTTTTAGGGCAAAATGTTGACATTTATAAAACACCTGTTAAGTCAATGGTACAAAAATATATTTTTAAGACTATGACTACCTTATATTTTTACATATGTCGTTCCTTGTTAAAAATATACTGTACATGATATACGCCTAATCTAAACAATGAACGTCAATTTTGCTAGTTTTTAAGCAATAAATATGTTTTTATTTTCTACATACGACTCTAATGACTGACTAATACGCCTCATTTTAGTCAGAAATGGAGCATTTAATGTCCCATAAACCCTATGCATTTTACACGTAGCGTAAAATTCAAGGTCGTAAACACCATTTTCTGAATTTTTTTTGGGTGTATAACACACCTATTTTCTTTATTTATTAAGTCTTTGGAAATATAATATAACCTTACAATTGAACTCTAAATTTTAAGTAATTGGACCAAAATTTAACTAAATCGGTTGTAAAACAAAAAAGTTATGATTTCTTTTGTAAAATATTTTTTGTTTTTTCTTTCTCCTGTAAAGTGGCATTTTGGCGTTTACGCCCTTTGAGCCTCAAGGTATCGATATACTCCCCTCCCTGTTGCTTGAAGGGCACAAATCATCAATATGGCATGCTGATGAATCTCTCATTTATATTAAATTGCAACGGTTAACACTCACGTATTTTTATAACAATAGGCGTGACATGTTTCGTCTGCGTCGGGCAGACCTTGTCGGACAGACAGAGTGGTGTTATCACTTTCGCGGCTAGGACATCACTGCCCCAGTCCGCCGTAGGTACCGGCTCGCGCGCGACGAAGCGGGAGCGGGGTGATCCGCGCAATATCAATATGCCTCACGAAAGTTTAAATTATATAATCTCTCATTTGTCAGCAGAAACGTCTACGATTGATACCAATTTCTCAGAAAGAACCACCACCGTGACCACAAGCCGGACTCGAACCCGCGACTCTGAATGAATTTGTCCACCTTTCTTTCTGAGAAATTCTGGTTAGTGTTATTTAAACTGGATTGCCTCAGATATTTATTTATTTAACAGGTGCTTGTACCTACTTCGGCAGAATGGACACGGAACGTATGCTGATTCTTCTGTGGTGCTTGAAGCTTTTGTCAAATCCTAGCCTATTTTACTTGAGACGCTTTCGTAGAAATTGATACGTCCCGTTGTAGCGTGAGCTAATAACCCAAATTCACGTGAGAACGATAAGCGTACTAACAACTCGTATTTTATTTACTAAGTAGCTGACTTTATACCTCAAACAAAACTCATCTATAAGTATAGTGTCTCACGTCACGCTGGCGGTTCCGCGTGCCCATAAAAACAACGGCTCGATAATGCAGTAGCATTAACACTAATGGGCTTATGCTGTCCCTTCCTTCCGTTCCTGTGCTGCTGTTTATAAGCCTTACCGGACAATCGCCTCACACTTATCAAAGTAAGGTAAGGTCTGAGCGGCGAGGGTGCGGCGGGGCGCGTAGCGGGCAGCGCGGCGTGTAGCGTTCACTCAGAACGCTCACATACATTTAAATACTTGTGTTGTAGACGGCGGCAAGAAAGAGTGTTAGTTAGTTTTCCTGGACTTTTTCCGCGACCCGACATCCATTCCAATGTGCCTTTTTTGCGTGATAACGAAGTAGCCCTATTCTAACCCTCTCCTCCACGAAACCTAGCATAACTGTAGGTTGCTTAACTGCCTCCTTTAGTGTGTTTGGTGTCCCTAAATACCTACTCCTGTATACCTTCTATCTGTATAACGTCTAACCGCCTTATTCATAAAAACTTAACAGACCCATATTGGTTAAAACGTGTTTTGTCCCTTTTTAAAAAACGCAAATTTCAAACTGACAGATAAGGACAGACAACAAATTAGTTACCTCAGGTTTGATGAATAACAGCATAATAGAATATGTTTTGATGTTTTCTCTTTGCACATAGGACTATGAGTTTTGTCCATGTTATACCAATAGCTGTTTGTTTAGTGTGTCCTGTCCTAATAAATAATTTCCATAGTTGGTGTAATGAAGACACCAAGTTTTTTTGTAGTTTAGCTCCGGTAGGTTTTTTTTTGGTTTGTTTGCATGTATCCAAGTCGTAAGAATGTGTTTAGGAACTATATAAGTAGAGAATTGAGATTGCCGCGCGGAACCCGCGGCCGCCGGCCGCACCCTTGTCACATGTATGCTGATATTCAGTCACGAGAGGAATATTACATTACCTTAATGGCATACCTTATAATTGGGTGCTTATCAATTACTTACCCTGCCTTTGTATGAAACCCTCATAGACAACGTCTATTCTATTCAACTTGTACGCTATTTCCAATGTACCTAACGTGCTCAAATCAGTTGAATCTATAGTATGACTCTGAGGAAATACTCAGCACAATATGTAATTACTGGTGGAAAATACGGTCTGTATGATGGTAAGCTGGTAAGCTTTGTATAATTTTTAACCAGAAGAGATCGGTTGCCATTTCATCGGCTATCACGCTATGCGTCACTTTCGCATTTACAAACTTGTTAGCAGTTTGCAAGGTGCGACAAAGATCACCGGCTAATTAGCGTGACACTGAGAGCGTGTCTTTCCTACCTCAGTGTTAAAAAGTGAAGGATGCGCTATCAGATAACTGGGTCCATCTTACAACCACTGAAGTATTAGGTACAATGCGTCCAAATCACAAGTTCAAAGATATCATAGGTTCCTATTTAAAGTTCACATTTTCATAAATCTACTCCTCCCACTATTAATAAATGTCTAACATTTATATCAGTCTCATGATGTCAGCTAATAGCACTTCTATTAAATTTAATATAGTTCCCAACTTCCCATGGCCTACGTTTACGTTATTGAAGAATAACAATACCCCTTACTCGATAAGAAATAAGGTCCACATTCGGTTGATCTGTACTTACAATAATATTACGTACCACAAAACGGTAATCGTGTAGGTCATGTTATACTGGAGACAAAGAACTCGCCAATGCTGTCATTTAACGCACCCGGTCAGGTCAGTGCGTGACCCGCCTCATCTAGGGCTTCGTTATCTAACATTGCACTTTCATTCCGCTGGTTATCTACACCTACCTTCCGATGGCACCTACATGTTATTTGTTTAGCAATATGACGGAATCGGGTGAGCCACTAGTCTCAGACATGATACGATCTGAACAAATGAACGAGTTGCTGAGGAAAGGAAGACCGGTGGTTGAAAAACTACGTCATAATGTAACATTCAAAATGTTATCGAACAATTGCAACTGAAGACTTAGGTACTTTCCATCGTCATTAATTGCAAAAATTGGTTTGCCCTACTATATCTAAAACATATGTGACTGTTTTTGGTACAAGGCAACACTTCGTCGGAAAACGAAAAATTAGTTTAGAAATGAACCTTGTCAACAAGCTACAGCACCTTTTACTAAAAAGGAGCAAATATTCTCCGTAACGTCCAAATAGTTCCTCGTCTATATTTTCCTGCTCCCCGACGATGATATTATTGAAACCATTTACCATATAGTAAGCTCAAATTCAAATATAAGATACGTTCGGTTCTGCGAACTAGGTAAGTACTTACAGTATGTAAATTACTTACGAGTACATTTACTTTGAATATCCAATTTCTCACAACACAGTACGAATATGAAACTGTATTGAGGTTTGCACAGCAAACTATCGAATAATGGAATACACCTACCAGCGCAGCGTATTGAAATAGAAATAATTTTCATGCATGCTTCTATTTTCTTTAGGTACCGATGGATATTAAAATTTTTAGGTGAGAAAGAGTACAGCACATTCAAAACAAGTAAAATGTAAAAAAAAAAACACCAACTGTTTTTTTACCCGAGATCAAGGCCCTAACCATGACGTCTTAAGTAACGCAATTTAGTTTAGGTTAGGTCAGGTGTATGGCAGCGCAGCATCAGTTTACAGTCCGCAACTGAATCGCGTTAAGATGTGATGGTAATAAGGCCCTAGTTCTATGCACCGACTCAGTTTAGGTCCTACGTATAAACTGAATCGCGCTAGGCGAGCGTGGTAAGGCCCTTGTTCTGCTTGTTCATATTTTTATTCGATGTTAGGCTACAAAAACCAAATGCAAAAAGTCGTAAAACAGTATCGACCAAACCCCTAAATACGCTCTTAATACACTGGAAATAGATACTATGATATTTAGTAACATGTGTGTACCCATATCTTTACACTTGACTGTACATTGCCATTACCATCAGCATGTAGTTATCAAGAGCCGTCAAATGTACCGACTGTACTTCCGTAAAAACGCTTTACAGCTAAACCCTAATTAAATGATGAATATCTCGAAGTACCAGTATAAAGTATATTAACTATCCTCGAAGCATACAGTCTGGGCGAATTAGCACGTCTTCGAGTGAGTTATTTCAAGGATTACCGGATTATCCCTATTCACCCCATTTGAAGGGCAATGGCTCGCAAAGGCAACAAAGTGTTTTATTGGCAACCTCAATTTGTCATGTAGTAGGTACATCCTACTGTCGAGAATGTCGAGGCATGAAAAAAGGCGTTTTGCAAGCTGAATATTATGTTAAATGGACGAAATGCCTTTGCAGCCGAGTCAAGTATAGTGCTTTACTCAAAAATTTACAAATAAACCAAAACCTGATAAAATCGAAACCTACAATTTCATACTTGCGGCAGTTGCGGCGGGCGTTTTGACATGTTTGAACTGTATTGGTCTTTATACGCTATTCAAGATAACTAAAATGTCGCTGTACCAACATTATAATAATAACTACCGACTTTCGGTTTTGACTGTTTAGAGCCATATTGCCTTCACTTTATATGACAGTTTCAACTACATAAACAAAGCTCTTTATGATACGACCTATTTTGTAACCGGAAAATGTGTTTAGGTACTTTTGTTTAGGTAATTTTGCTTGGACTTTCATTGATATCTGTAACCGTAGAAAAGTTAGTTGATTCAAGTTGATTCCTTTACATTAGAAAAGGAGATTGGAAATGGGAATCGAGTTTAATAGACATCCTGTCATTGATAAGTACAGTAAAGTGCAATAAAGTTTTAAATAATTCATTTGCTACAAGTATACAGGTGTCAACGCAGAAGCATTGGAAAGAGAAACGACAAAGTGACAATTGTAGAAGAGGACACCGTAATATTCTCTAAACAGCATTCTGCAGCAACCTGTCTTCCGTCGTCTGCCAAGAATACACCAATCACTTAAGACACATTTTAGCCCAATCACACTGAACGCTCGAGTACCACTGCGCTAGTTGACATATGGCTAACACCGCCCTTCTTCGCCACTAAATTGATGATGTGTTCTTCTGCGCATGGAGGAGAGACGACAAAGTGATAAATTATGCTACCTTAACACAATCTAAACATCTACTGTCACCTGTCTTCCAAAAATATACCAATCATTTACGACACATTGCAGCCCAATCATAGACAAATATAGAACACTCGAGTAAAACTATGCTAATTGACGTATAGCTAAAACCGTCCTTCTTCGCTACTAAATCGATGATTTCCTGTTCAATGAAGTGGAAAACAACAGTCATTGACTAAGTAAATGTCTAGGAAGCAACAACGTAGTAGGTATAAATAATAGGGATGACGACTAGGTTGAAATACTATCATTCTAGTTAGTCCGTCAGTTAGATTATCGAAAATGATTAGACACTTATTTTTTCCTTTTTCAATTTAACTAAAATTCACTAAGATAAAGGTAATCAAAGTTTCGGGGTGGGGGCTGGTGACGTCACTACTAGGTTAATTGTACCTAATAGTGACGTTACACGAAACTTGAACGCACTGTATTTTCTTTATTTTTGATTTGACGAACAAAAGAAAAAATACGTTAAAAGACGGACTAAATAGATTTTTTTAGTCGTCTAGCCTATTCTGATTTCTGAAGGACATTTGACACCTGTCGCTGTCTTACAAAATTTACAAATACACCAATCAATTGCAACACATTCTAGCCCAATCACAGTGAACGCTCGAGTATAACTGCGCTAATTGATATATGGCTAAGCCCGACCTCCTTCGCCACTAAATTGATGTAAATGGACGGAGCAGTGATTTTCTGACCGTAGTTAACCCCTGATTGAAACAAATTCTCTGGAGGATTCTTTAGATCACTTAAGAACGATGGCTTGTGTTATTTCGTGGTAGATTTTAAATAATTATACTTTGTGATAAACTGTGCCGAGTAGATAACATGATAAATCATATATACCTTCAATGCATATATATTATACCTACTAATTATGTCGACTGTTTTTCAACAGACTTTAAAATTTCGAAAGGAGGAGGTTCTCAATGCGTATATTTATTAATTTTTTTAACCAGAAACGTCTGCATTTTGGTATCGTTAAAATTAGAAAGAAAGAAAAAGTTTTGCATTACTATCTTCTTAGTCTTCGCAGTTTAGAAGTAGGCACCATTTTCTTACGGTAGATGTTGCTAAGACGCATACGAGGGATATGGTGGAGAAATCCGGGGCCACGGGGTGTGTCTAAGTAGCTCAGTTGTTAAAGCGGAGGGCGTGGATCCCAGAATTCCCAGAGTCGCGACTTCATGTCTCGCCCGAGGCCATGAATTCTGTCCACTTTTCCTTCTTTTCTAAGAAATCTGGAGACTGTTCTCTAAACCGTTGAAGATTTTGAACATACTTAAATTCATCGAGCTTCCAGAAAGTGTATTGTGACATTTAATATTTAAGGATATAAAATGGGGATATTAAGATACCGTACACAGACAATGAGTACTTATGTATTAACAGACTATATATATACAAACAATAATACCCAACTTAAATTCTAATCTACGCGGAAAATAAACAACTTTGCAACATATAATTTACGAGCTAAATCAATTTGGTTATACAAACATTTTCGCCGCGAGCTTTCTCGGTCACCCAGATACATAACAAGATCCCAGGTTACATATAATATGATGTTATACTTGTAATATAATGTAACATACTGCCAAACATAATAGATTACCATTAACCTAGTACCCAAATAGAGACTGCACTCGTACTGATTGATCTCAACCGATTCGATCGATTCGAAATCGTAAATTGGCACATTCGATACCTATTCCACAGAACATCTCAACCTAGTAAATTTGATGTAAATTTGACCTTTTTTTTTAACAATAATTTTGTGTGAAAATGTTCAGAAGTGTTTCATTTATTCCGTAGAAGACTATATACAGAAAAAGAAAAAAAATGTTTTATTAAGATTCAATAGCAATAAGGTCGAACACCAGACAGATGTATGAAGCTCGCTCATCAAAAATGGTGAAACAGCTGTTAGAAAATGGTAGAATTTTCAAAAACAGACAACAATTTTGAAAAACTTCCATTTATTCCATTTAAATTGATATTATCTTTCAGTTTTTCTATTAAAACATGTAAAAATGTTTTTGTAACTATGAAAACTCATAGCAAAAAGCTGAGCTGAATCGGACAAATTAATATACCGGCCTCTTAATAAACGCAAGGTAACCATAATCTATAATAAACATACAAGCTTTTAGTAGAGGCGTCAACGTCAGAGATACAAAGAAATGAATACGTCAAGTTCATATAAAAAACCGGAGGGCAAAAACCTAATGGGATGTACGTGAATAAGGGTTTTGTTTGCAATAAGTTTGGAGCTTGCTTCGCGGTGAATCGTTACTTCGACGGAAGTTATTACGTTAGGTGTGATCACACAATTATGATATCATATCCACAGCACTTAAACTGGAATAATTATGATTACAATAATACAAACATACCTACAGATAATCGCACCTGTATGTAGGTGAATGATGATTTCGCTTTTATCATCTTTCGTATTGTGGGTCTGGAAAACCCGATTTTCATACTGAAGTTATTGCAGGTATTTAGGATATTTAGTAAGGTTTTTCTTATATTGTTGACGAATATAATCAATCGTGCTTGTTTATTTGCGCGAATAAAAAAACATGTGCGTTTTTGTTAGGATTAAGAATATATTTTCTTATAATTCGTTGTGTATGGAATACAAAAAGATAAAAATAAGGCATTATTCTATTAATTTTATCAACTTCGCGCTCATAAAGCTGCTAAAACTTTTGTATGAAAAATTATGAGTTTAAGATACCTAACTATCAATTAACTCATAATTAGGAACTTTACTGGTGGCTGCGCGCACCAGCGGGCACGGGATGTGTGAGCTGTGAGCTGTGAGCAGCACGTGGGTCGTAGGACTCGTAGGTCGATCCTGACACAAGACAGAAGAACGTTCCATAGGCCTGCTTATATACACTTCATTTTCTTCATTCACTGACTTTACTGTCCTTTGTTCATACGCTGACCTGACTTTATAATACCCGGTTTCTGAAGGATACGTTGGCCGAATTATATGTGCACCATCCGTTGTATGTTTAGTTGTGTGCTTACCATGAGTTGCACGCAACTGCATTCGATAGCGACTGCGGCGCTCGAAAGTATGTCCGCCTCGCTCCTACCATTACTCTGGAAGGAGCGAGAAAGACATACCCCCGAACGCAGCGAAGCACCCTAATAATAAAGCGTAAACTAGTAAGCGTAGACTAATTAGAAAAGACACCGTAGGACATTTTTCGACCACTACAAAAATAGATATGACATCTGAACTTAAATGCTTAGCGAATAAGGGTCATTTTCAAACTGTACGTTTCGCATACCTAACACGTTAAGAGTAAACAAGAGCTTCGGTTAGTTTAGGTTCTGACCCGCGACTAACGAGTAACCGCTACTTTTGTTTATATTGACCGTGGTCCCTGTGAAGTTGTTGTTATCTTTGGTGACGTTTGTGGGACGTAAGTATTAGATACACTGACAGTATAATTAAATAGGAATATAACTATCATGTCATAACCAATGCCTTCAACGCCAAATAAAAATGATTGACAAGTAAAATTTTATCATAAAAGTACGCTGGAAGGGTAGAACGTCAACATTTTTAATTTATACGAACAAAACACTCACGTATTTTTACTCACTTTGCGCGACATGTTTTGGACATCTTAGGACGCCATTATCAAGCGTCAAGGTCAGAGAAGGACGAGAGTGATGCGCGCGCGCGGCGAAGCGAAACTCAGTCCGCCCGCACGGGCTTTGATGGCGTTGATGCCTGCCTCCTCTTTACTTTCATGGTCTCATCGTTGTAAATATTGCCAAAGGGCGGAGCGACATACGAGTACCTCTCTCTACGAGCTCTCGTGGCGTACTGACAACATCAACACTGAGATCACGTCGCATACCTATTTTATAGCGAAATTTAGAGTGATTTGAAGTGCTGTTTAAGAAAAAAAAATACTAAAAATAGGTATACACTATTTATAGTTTTTGGATTGAGTATGAACTTAACTGTATAAATGCACATTCGTTTAAGTAAAAAAAGTTACGTTAATTCAATTTAAACTGAAATGATCTTTAAATTTTTGTATTAACCTCCTGACGACCGGGAAATAGGACGCGGGAAGTCAGGAGGATGAAACATGTTAAAATATTGTTGTGCTAACTATGAAAACTCATGGCAAGAAGTTGAGTTAAATCGGTAGAATTTATATACCGGCCTCTACTGAAAACTTAAAGATTGTCTCGCTCTACAAAGGGACACATGATCTCCGAGCTATCACGTGACGCTTGCAATTGAATTGACCCATCGCCCCGGTCCGGCCCGGCCTAGTGTGAGCATCCGCACCCAGAGACATAACTTCCACAAAACCGTATAAAAACATTATATTCCTGGAAGTATCAAGCAACTGTGGATCATATTGCTTAATTGTTTACGTTTGCGTGGCGATATTTAGCACCAGCGGGTGTTTGCATTCCAGAACAATGTGCAAGCGTACTCGTTGCGCCGGCGCAGTATCATATTGATTGACGAAAAGCAACATGGACACACATAAATACCTTTTAATAGAGACCAATATAATAAGGACTAACAATCGGCGAGTGGGATCACGGCCTACGCCATAGTCACATTGCTACAGAAAACACGAAGACCGCACTAATGAGATTGAGCAATGCACTTGACGCATATGAACATCATTCTTTAGTAATAAAATTAAAATTGAAGATAATAGGTGAGTATTGAGGTTACCAAGTGGTTGGATTGAACTAAAAATCGATTGGGTAAAAAATAGAAAGTTTATCTGACATAGCTACATACATTTGAAATGCCTCCTCCTCCGCAATAACCGGTAGACTTTATTTTATATAGAAAATGACAGACAATGCCTGACCGGTTCATTAAATACCTAGTTAAAGTAATTATAAGATACTCAAATATGTATGGAGGCAACAGTCTATTATTTACCAGTCTCTTGTTAGGCGCTTGCTGCCGGAGTCGTCGGCTGACCGAGTTTGTAACTCAGTAAGTTTAACCATTCCCAACTTCAAACTGAACCATTTACCAACTTCTCAGTACCGTTGCTGGAACGGTATGAATTTTTAATACCGTTATTACTGTTACTCTTCTTACTTTTGAGTTTTGAAGAATGTTGAATCCTTTGCATCCATAAATTCTAAAGGTTGTTTAGGAATTTTTGTTTGAGGAAGTGGATTAACATCAAATATTGTTTGAGTGTGTTTGTTTCAACAAAAAGCGAAAATTTAGGTGCATAAATTAAATATTAAGGGGCTACCCGGCATATTTCACTGTTTTTAAAGTGAATAGGCTTTGTTCAGCTCCAAGCACAACGCTTGAAAAAAATATATAATGTAGCTAGGTATTTGGTCTACATTTGGTTCTACTAAATTGTCGAAAAACATAATACATCAAGAGAAAAAAAAAACCGTAAACCCTTTTTTCTACCTTAAATCTGTATCTACTCCCTTATTATGCGTCGTAAGTACAAGAAACTAAGACAAGCACTATATATTTATGTTTACTTTAAACGCATCTACTGATTTTTGGATAGGTTTTGTACTTTTCGAGAAAAAGCTATTACACGCATTTTTCCGAAAACGCCGACTCAAGATGCCTGCGCGGGCGACGGGGGCCAGTAGGGTTGCGTCCTAGTACAAGCAGCTCTTCCTAGGTGGCGAATTATGCTTATTGACGTATTGTATAACCGGTGAGGAAAGGAAGCGGGAGGGGAAGAAAGCTCAAATCGCCGAGGTCATTGGGATAGGGGACGGCCTTAAAGACTTCAAAACAAAAACGATCTTAAGCTAAGATTAGGCCTACGTCGGCGCAGCATTTATAAATTTTTCTTACACACGTCTCTATCACCCGTCTTCTCATCTTTCACATGCTTTCTTTTCATATATTCACAAAGTTCATCCATCTTTTTCTTAGCTTACCTTTCCTATTACTTAGCTCAATAGTCATTCCCTCCCAGTACCTTCCATACTATTTGTCAATGTTGAATATAAATTATCACGATACTAGAATCACACAGCTAATAGAAATTAGTCTCTCACAAAAACCAGTTAATAACACTTTCTAAATCTGAACTTGATTTGACATTATTCTCGCTCCACCTCGTACGGTACCGATATGTATATAACCACAAGTAGGTAACATGCATTGAGTCTAATATCACATCAAATTAAGATGGTTAAAGTTGAAAAACTGCTCCGGGCCCATTCACCGTCTAGCGTGCGTATGCGCACGCTTTCGATCCAACAGACATTAAGTCAACTTGTTATTAATTTTCTCCTTATATGTAACATTTTAGTTTTATTGTAATTTTTTTAAGCTATATTACGTAGTAGGAACATAAAAGAACATTAGATTTTAAGCTAACATGGTCATTTACATTATAGGTATAACTATATATAGAATCGAATACGGGATATTTACCATCTAAGTATATTAATATATTTCCCGCCCGATACCCGATAGTTCGGCACTAGCATGATCAAGGAAGCCATGGAAATCATCAAATACTTAAGGCTTCGTCAGATTAGCGCGTGGCGTGAGCGGGGCGCGAAGCGAGCGCGACCCGCGCTTGGACGCAGCGCGGCGCTAGCGCCGCGCTCCTATCGCGCCCCGCTCACGCCCCGCTTTCAACGCGCGCGCGGCGCGCGGCGCGATCGCCGCGCAGTCACAGCGCAAAGAAAATTGCTCGGTGAAATGAGCGCGCGGCGCTGGCGGCGCGCTCGCGCAACGCGCGCGTGACCCGCGCGCGATGCGCGCCTGACACGCGCGCGATGTAAGCGCGCCGCGCTCCCCGCTTCTATCGCGCTCTGGTCGCGCCCCGCTCGCGCCCCGCTCACGCCACGCGCTAGTCTGGCGAAGCCTTTATTAGAATTTTAACCGAAAATCGTTTTCAACTGTCGAGGGTCTGGAGCGTTATCATGACGTCTTGGTAAGGTTCCATTTGTATGGTAGGGACTCAGTTTAGGTCCTAAACTGAATCGCGTTAAGACGCCATGAAAAGGTCCCTGGTATCAATTATTTTATTACTAACATACGAAGGTATATGTAGGTACTGGTACTACATGTTTGATGTTATAGTTACATGATACAAACCGCAAGTTCCCACACTGCAATAACAAGCTCTAAAATGATAAACTTACATTTGCATGTTACGCTTGAATAGTCTAAAAATAATAGAGTGATACATTGCAATCTAGCTACTAACATTTACATAAATATATCTAATTTCAAATGCAATGCAAATATACTTCCCACTTATGAGCTCATTCTACAAGGTTCCCAATCCCATGCTTCGCAATTTGCAGCCACAACCATAAGGGCGTCGGAAAATATTAGAAGGAAGCAAACTATTTGACTATCTTTTCTTCATGAGCCGTAGATGAAAACTTTACTGATTGAAGATTAGGGAAGCTTATGTCAAGATCTATATATGAACGATGCGCCACTGCTAAGTAATTAAATTGGACTACGAGTAGAATGAGTAATACCTTAATAAAGTATTATGACACTCCCGGTTTTTACGGTTGACTAATTGCAACGTGTCACTCAAATTCTGTCCCAAAGAGTGATGAGTAAAAATTCCCAGAAATTGTAATAAGAACGCTATTATGGATGTTTGTAGTTATACATCAAACATATTAATATATATATTTCAGCGAACGGGGTTATAGCGAAGAGTCTCGACCAACACCTTAAGGGACTCTCGCTATTTGACTGTTTCAAGGGTCAGATGCAGAAGGTAGTAATCCTGGACACGGCGCGCATAGTACGACTGGTAACTTTTTCTGTGGCCCTAACAAGTCGGCGGTCTAAGTTAGGTTTTCTTATGTGTTTTTATGTATTTTGTATTGTTTTTGTATTTTACTTTTATAATCATATTATAAATACCTAACATAAAAAGGAAAATCAATAAAAATAATAATATTGTAACACTAGTTTTCAAGAGTAACAGCCCTATAAAGTTTGATAATAAAATGAAGGTGCTAATTAAACTCCATTCCTTACATATTTTCCGTTTTTATCCTATCACAATGTTCGAGATTAATGAGTGAATTTATTTAAAGAAAAGAACGAACGATCTCGTCACTCATCTGTGAAATTCTTACATACAAGCGACTTTCATTCGAATCGTAGACGTCGTATTGGTATTTTCGATTTGATAAATAACACGCGATCTTAATAAGTTGACGTGTTAATATCGGGATAGCTATTATATACGATTTTAAGCTAACATTGCCATTTGCATTATTACTACCTAAAATATAAGTACCTATAAACAGGTTTCTTTCCAAAAATAAGGCAACTACTAGGTAAACGAAAAGGGTCTACTTAATAAAATGTTGTAAGTATTTTTTATTCAATAAATGGACTTACTTTACCTATTGAACAATTCGTGCAGGTACTTTTCGTTATTCACTATACTTACATATGTATATGTAAGTAGGTACTACTTAGTAAGGCCTTCCGACGTGACAGTCTGACAAAACAACGCCAGTCTCTTTAATCGCGTTGTGTTAAAAACAATCGCGCACCGATGGTTCCGTACAAACTTTGACATCCCATGTATCGACACTTCGACAGATAAAAGTAAAAAATTTCACTATAACAAAATTACAAAAAAAAATTAATATCTACAAATTAAGCTGGTCCAATCATATCCCACATGCCACAGTCGAAACATAAAGGTTCCTTTTTTACCACATTGGTACGGAACCCTAAAATGGTTGTTCTAACACAAGGACAATGCCTTCCATCATACGCCTGCTTAATTAAACGAAATTTATCTCATAAATAAGATATTATGACACGCATAAATAGTATCTCAGCGATTTTCCCGGTTCTTTCGAAATTGGTTTCAGTACTAAATTAATAAGAGTCTGTTCACGGCTGTTTGCCTTACTGAGTTTTCATTAAGTTTTTTTCCTTAGCCGTTAGCATCAAAAATAGATTAGTATTCTTTCCTTATCGTAAGAATCTCAAGTACGACCTAAACGAAAAGGGTCCTGAGGCTTACAAGAAAACTTTTCTTTCAAAATCTCTTAGTAACCCTAGAGGATTTTTGTTATTAAACTCTTAACAATGACAGCTAGATCCTTGGGTCACATTTTCAGGTGTACTACAGTGTCACGTAAATTACGGAAGCATCTGATCTGTTTAGTCTACGTATTAGGTACACCACATTTGAAAACGAGATTTGAAGAGAGCATCTTGTTTTATTGCTGAGTGTAGTACATACCTACTTATTGTGGAGTACATTTTTTTTTTATTTAGTTTTTATCTAGTTATACGTAGTTTAGTTATAGTTTTGGATTTAAATATTTTTTTTATTTTTTTTTTATTATGAAACAAACAGTCTTACAAAAATATTTTCACAAATTATTTTCTTATTTCTAGACCTATAGTTTCCAGAATTTTCAAATTTCCTTAATTAAAACTAACACGATTTTGCACGACAGGTTTACGAAATATGTTTCGTTTGTGATGAAATGAAGGAATAAGTAATTTTATTATATTAAGAACACAAAAAAAAATCTATACGGAACTTATGTGCTAAATGTCATTTAATATTTGCCAATCGCTTTTCGTTGAAGCAAAACGTGAGGAAACCGCACTTATCCCAATAAGTAAAAGTAAAGTAAAATATTATTTATTGCATCACAGATAAGACAAAAAACAGAACAAATTTACTTTTTTTTTTAATGCTATAGGGGGCAAACGAGCAAACGAATCGCCTGATGGTAAGCGATTAACGTCGTCCATGGACACCCGCAACACCATAGGTGTCGCAAGTGCGTTGCCGGCCTTCAAGGTGGGAGTACGTTCTTTTCTTGAAGGTTTGAAGGTCGTATCGGTCCGGAAACACCGCTGGCGACAGTTCGTTCCACAGTTTAGCTGTGCGAGGCAGGAAGTTTCGGGAAAAGCGCACAGTTGAGGACTGCCAACCATCTAAATGGTGAGAGTGGAAATATTGTCGCGTAGGGCAATTCCTCGGAACACTCCCCATAATACATGCGATAGAAAATACTATTTATATAAAGGTAGCAGGCGGTCTTAATAAGGTGAATGAGACCTAGTTTACCCTCTGGTTTGGAATGTCAGACGGCGGTCGCTTTCATAAAACTAACGCCTACGCGTTATGGGATTAGTTGCCAAAGTGGACCCCACAGGCTCCCTGGGCTGTAGCATTATTAAGGAAAACGCTAGGAATAAGAACGTTGTTTTTATTGCTAAATATAATAAAAAAGCATGCCACAGCTACATTACACCTCAGCACGCTAATATATTATCTTAGTTGAACGTAGACAGCTTCGTATCTAGTCCAAGGATAAATATAAATCAGTGGTTCCCGTAATAGCAGGTGTTGCGTGCCAATTAGCAACTATCTCGATTTGGTTATACGTTCACCTGTATATTAGAAGATTTGATTTAGCTACGGTAGCTAAACGAATTAGATAGGTACCTACGCATCTACAATGTTTTTGGTTATCGCATTTAGTATTAAATAGGTAATGCAAAAATAGGTAACGCAAAGCATTAAATAGGAAATGCTTTTCACGATTAATGTAAGCTGATATTTACAACTTAAAACTACAATTTTTGTAGATAAAAGCTTTTACTAGATTTAAGAACTAGTTATTATGCACCTATTTCACTAAGAAACATTTTAATAATCTGAACGCTTTCGACGTTCTAAGTGTTCTAACCAAAAACATCCAAAAAAGGAGCTTCGTTTGAAAAATAGTATAAAAATTGTATCGAGGCTTTTGTTACTAATCGTGTTTTATGATTTGATTTGATTTGATTTGATTTGTTTTCACGTTTAACAGTTTGAAGGAAATATGTTAATATTTCATTTATATGAATATCAGGCAAGTAGTTGTCATCAATATTGAGATCTAAATGTCTAAATGATAACAACTCGGCACTTGTGGCCTCTTAATGAATACACCATGTAGATAAATACATATAAGTGACCGTTTGTATACCATCAACGTCCTAGTGACAGCTCAGCAAGCCTGGGGTCCAGTTAGTTTTCATTTTATCATCTATCATCAAGCACTCACAAAATGCAACCGCTTTAGTTACAGCCGATAAAACCACGTCAGGCATAGCGTTTTATGTGACTAATTAGACAATGCAACGGAAGTGGGAATGGCGCCGGTGACTAAACTGGATTAAGTCTAGACGCAGTATTTATATCGAGACTGTAGAAATGTGTCATTATGCGGTGATAAAGTTGCGTGGCGTTTTTTAATGTTTAGTCGACGTCCATTACAGTAAACGCTTGACAAGAAATAAATAAATGAAAACCATTATAACACCTTTAACATTTATTCGTATAGGTACTTACGTTCTTCCATTTAGGTAGTGCAGGAGGCAGTACCATGAATTTTGTAGAAACTTACATGGATAGGATTTTTAAATAAAATCCCGAAAACCTGATTCTTCAAGATCTGGATAAAAAATGGCCCAAAATTTCCATACAAAATTTAAGTTTCCATTACGCCACGCTCGTTCATACAAAAACGTGACCCTAATGTAAAGCAATTTTTTTGGACATTTTTTTAAATTATCAGTATCGAATCAGGTCGTATAGTTCTTATTCGAATGGGCCCAAAACTAACAATGAATTTATTATTAATTTGTATTATCATTTCCTGTAGACGTAATTTATCTGCTAAAATATCCATAGATTCCATACCTGGAACAAATAACATACAATATATTAGAATATAATTTTAATAAACTGGTACTAAGTACAAATAAAATTAAACTCACACTGCTCACACCCCATGGTGTTTCCCATCAATTCAATTCGTCCCATCGACTGGCGTAATCAATTCGTCAAGCCCTTAATAAAAACTTCAGACCAATGAGTAAACCTGCTATGCCGTTAGAAGAAAGCTATAAATAAACGTTAAATAGTAATGAAAAGTGTCATTTTACGGCCCTACTGAATCGCTGCGGCTATAAATGTTGAAAAAACATAAAATAAATAGGGAATTAATGCTAAGAAGTGTTTTACCGACAATTTCACTAGGGCGCGTAACGGTAAGGGGGTTTAGGTTCAGTTAAGGCTCAGTTGTATGGAAGCGACTCAGTTTAAGTCGTCAACTTTCAAATGCTTGTCCTTCATCTCTTGGAATGTATACATTATAATTAATTCATACATTGTTTTAAATACTTTCATAAATGTAAGTTGTAATTATGTTATTAATTACGATAATTGCATGTTTTTATTTTCTCGTCTCTCAGAGCAAAAATATAGTATTATCCAGTGGTGGAAACTGTTTTGGCTGTTGTATTAACTGTATTTGTTAAACTCTGTGTGTAATTATATGCTGTTTGTTTCTCTTTGCAATAAAAAAAAAATAAAAAAAAAAAACTGAATTGTGTTAAGACGTAAGGCGTCTGTCTGTAAGATCTGACAGAATATTAAACGTGGCAGTTAATAAAGTAATCAGGCAGCACGTTTAAAATGAGAAATACATGTTTGGGGACAATCTTAAACAGATTGACCTAGCCCCAAACTAAGCAAAGCTTTTACTATGAGTACTAGACAACTATAGCAACATAGAAAACGTCCATATATAAATGCCGTTACCAGGATTCGAACCCGCTTTCGTAGGCAGGGTCCCTACCGACTAGGCTGCATAGGCTTGATAACGTCTTAAAAGTTTTTCTTATCAACCCTTACCTTGCAAGGGCAAGGGAATAATATAAGATGATTATAAGACTATTTTTTCTACACCACTTCTATCTGTTAAACCACGCTTCTATGGATTTGTATAGAATATATTAGCAACCATTGTTTTTTATTTTATTTCTGTAGTGGGCATACGAAATCTTCCATATTCTGCCACCTTACTAGATTTTGCTTTATTCGCTATTTTAGCTGTCATAGAAAAACTAGCGTATGCAACAGCTAATACTTGGTTCTTAAAACTCTCGGGTCTATTATTACAAGACTCGACTGCGTCTCGTTTTGTAACGGCGACCCTCTAGTTTTAAGAACCCTTAAACCCTTATTATGTACTTGACATGAAAAAATATTCATTTTAATTTTTATTTTATTTTATTTTATTAATAAACAATTGTATTGTATTTTATTGATTAATTTAAATGAAATTTTGAATTTTTATAAATTGTACCTAAATGTGAATTATTTTTGAAAATTGTTAATTAATCTTATTTTATTTTCTTTGACGTGTATTGTATGTGTGCATTTACGAAATAAATGAATATGAATATGAATATATCACCGTTGCATAAACTGCTATTTTATTATAGAAGCATGAACCCACTTTTTTAATTGAACAAGCGTTACAGGGGCATTCCACGAGATCGTCCCTTGCGAAATATTATTCTTCTAATAGTTCTGAAAATGCTAATTAGCGATTTTGTTGGCAAGCACGTTGGTAGAACATTCTCGAGCTTTACGGATCCTATTGAAGTAGCGGCCATGCAAAGCAAGAACGTTTAGTAAGGGTTTTCGTAGAACGCGCCAACAAATGTTCAAGTTAATAATTTTGTTTCACGTAATGGCTTATGAACACTGTTATTTATGAAGTGTCACGTATCGCCTTACAGAATATTTAATTAGTAAATTCAGTAAATACAAATTTAATTACAACCAAATCTGTACGCAAAACAAACTCCCGCCCAACAGCATTACCCGAACACTGAAAACAATCCAATATTAATTAAATTACATTGAAATAAATGTCCCGCTTAATTAAACACAATGGTGATATTACTGCGCTCGAATGGCTCTCGATTTGTTCCGATTCTAATTCGATTACGCGACGCGAGTAATCGATTTATTTTGGATGTTGATACAAATTAACAATTCAATTTAAATAGGTTGAAATGTTCAATGCAGTATTTATGAAGTCTATATTAGATATATTATGTATAGCAGCTGGCCATATAGGTTCGGTTAATCGGGTATGTCCCCCCGACAAATCTTCCATACATTGATAGGCAGATCCGGCAAATATGGCCGAACTTATATGACCGGCTATTATTTGAAAAGAAAAATGTAATGTAAAATGGCAATGTTAATCGTTAACCATTCCATGTAAAAAAAAATCTTATAATAAAATAATAGCGTAATATTTTAGGAAATACATGTTAGATTCAATAAAAAAGGCTAACGCGCGGTGATGGATAATATTGATTAAGACTCTAGGTATTTTAGGCACCATTTTTGAGTATAACGCGTTCTTACATTAAGTTTTTCTACCTAATAGAAAATAAAAGCGAAAATCGATCACAAATAATCCTGACTTCGCGCGTATCAAACCATATTACACTATAATGTAATCCTTCCAAAGTTTTCTTTCATCCTATATCGAATGTGATCCATCTTAATTCCTCATACAAACATTAGCCCATTCAGTTTCGTTGCTTGCCGAACGATGGTAAACTATAATCCACCAGTATAAGACTGGTCTTCAAAGTTACTAACATTAAAAACAGCAACGTATATGATCAATTTAGCAACTTTTGAAGTCATTTAGCACTTAACAACATCACTTCTCCAAATCCAAATACAATTCCAAATACAATTTAAGTAGCAACTTTTAAAGCCATGTAGCACAGAATATTGCCGTCTTGCATATTTTTAACCCACGAAAAACCACCACAAACAAGAAAGTCATTTTATAGCAGCTTTAATTGCCACCTAGGCTAAATTATTACCCATTAAACAGTCCGCAAACAATTTATATATTTACTTACTTCGCTGGCTCATAGACCCAAAAAAGAGTTTCCGACACAGAATACCGCCACTTGGGCCCTGGTCTGAGTATCGGACTTTTGCTTGATAAAAAACATGGGCCCTGTTCTGCGCCACATCACGCCAGTAGGGTACTTTGAGGACGGTCAGTTTTTTTTTCAGATAATTTAGCAACTTCGTTTATAGCAACTGTTTTTGCTAAATTGGCAACACAGTGGTTTTCAGTTTGCTGTAGATCACAGGTCGCACGTATACTGGTTCGGTTAAGCATATGGGAATAGGAATGTTGGCAATAATGGTGAATCCACGTTGCCGGCGACTCGCACGTTTTTCTGCCACATAATAACGCTACGCTTCAATGGATTAGGGGGTAGAAAAGGAAAGTGTGAGATATAGGGTTCTGTTAAGGCTAAGGGAAATGCTTATGGTAATTATGCTTACCATGTGTTTTATGCTTACTTATATTATGAAAATTGCTCAGAATCTAGTAGACTGTCCAGATCTGCTGGCCAGTTTGAAATTCTCAGTCCCCTCACGCCTATCCTCACGTACTAAATCAACACTTCATGTCTCCGGCGCTCATAGTAACTATAGGAAAAATTCATTTCTTTTAAGAGTCGCTCGATCTTTTCATCAGCTTAGCAAACGTCATGATCTCATCGATCTGTTCTGTGATAGCCTTAGTTCAATTCGCAAACTTATGAGCCAGGACTTCTCTGATAACTCATAAGTTAGGCAACTTTGATTTATCGCATTTCTTTAGTTAACCGGTTTGTTTAATGTATCTTTGTTTTATGTATCTTTCGTTAACTAGTATAATTTTCTCTCCACTGTTAGTATCATATGCAAACAAGCTGCGCACGCTTTGTACCTTAAGTTGTTTCTATCTGTGGAAACTTGTAATTGGCTTACTGTTTCTATGTCACTACCTTTCTTGTTAACTTAGCTGTAAGTTTTCCGTTTGAATAAAATAAAATAAATAAATTAATTAATTTTAGATAAGATAAACTTATGGATTATTATCACAAACGAATCGTCTTCATGCTTCTTAAAGATTTAATGTGACAAAATACATCCACATCGCTCGTGAAATTAAAAAATGTTACGCTCGATTTCACGTAAGTACACTAATCGTTTTTTTGTGCTGATAAATAAAATGCTGGTAAATAAAAACTTTCAGCTCAAATATCATAAAAAGAAGAAACATAAACAAATTCACGGACCCGGAATTTTTAACGTTTCAGCAACCGATACGGAAAAAATGTAAATGAATTTATATTCAGTAAAAAGTGTTTTTACATGGCATCCAGTTTTCAGGGGTTAAAGTGATTTTGTATCCCGAATTAATTGTTTGATTCTTTTTAATCGTAAAAAGAGAGAATTATTTGCTTTACTGCATTTTGTCCTGCCCCTGCAGCCTAAATATATGTCAAGTGTATTATACTAAATATTTATATAAAGTCAATGTGGCTAATTCTGTCATAGGGGCTATTCTTTTCAGATATCTTGCTACTTATCAAATCAACAGAGTTAGCGGATGCATAATGTGCTTATATTCAACGCAGGTCAGCATTAACACACATGCTCATTACTAGCATGCTTCGTGCTTATTAGCATGTTAATAAGCATGCTTATTAGCAAGAGGGAATGGGAGCGCGGCCCCTCCCACTTCCCCGCTTGCTAATAAGCAGCCTATTAATGAGCATGTGTAACAGTACCTTACCTTTAGGTGGACTACGCCCTATGATAGAAATAGCGACATTGAACTTAGTTCGTATTAGACTATGCACTCAAGTTTGATTTACTTTTCTATTGACTCTTTCATGTTCTTAGTCAATCCTTCACTGCTGAGGATCATGACTCTTAATTTTGTCAACATCTATTGACGTCTATTGACTAATCATGAAATAAAAACCATCAAATTAAGGAACCCAAAAACATTGTCTATATACTCTATATAATTACGCACACCTGCCTGTCGCAATATAACGAACGGATTATCATTATATTTTGCGGCAAAGGTAGGGAAAGAATGAGGTGAATAAAGCTACCTTGGGTAATACGGCTTATCAATTTAATAAGCAATTTATGAAAAAATTTATTTACTAAATGTACACTTGTATAGATATAGTAATATCAGTCATTACTTAAGATAAATAAACTTCTTTTGAAATTATTATAATGTGCAAGTTTTGATGACATTTTAGGATTTCCAGGGTACACTCAACCGCAGAAGACTGTAGGTATTAAGTCCGACACCGTATCATGATCACGTATCGTATGTATCATAAACTGATATTAACGATACGCAAGTGATTTGACCTTTCTCTAAATACCGGAAAATTATCGCAAAATCCTCTTTCTATACGTAATGAACGCACCAATCCTTAATCCACCAAAGCAATCAAAACACAGGAAATATAAGATTCTATTACAAACATGTTACTCAATACGTAATTATTAACACATGTGTTTTAAGCAGCCAAATATGGGGGCAAGAGCCCAAGGGCATGACACTCACGCAAAAACGGTTTTGATGGACCATTTATTATGTTTTTTGCACCACGTGTCACGTTCAGGTGAATATTAAACGAGTTAATTGCATACGTTAGTTTTATTTATGACTGGAAAATGATATAGTATCTAGCATGGATTTGGAATGTAGGTTATTACACTAGAAAGTCCCGAAGATTGATGCTAGCTCAATTTGAATTTGATTACAACGTTACAGTCTGATTTTTGTTAATATAACTTTGATTGTGGATTTTAACAGCGGAACAGTTTTTGAGTTGATTATTTTAGTAAAACCTAACGAAACTATCTTCGTGAGAGACACGTTCTGTACCTATTATTTGTAATTTTTTGCTCGTGTTATGAGGCCAACTCGGTATACGTATTAACAAAACTGACAAGTATTTATATATGTCTTTAGGCAGAAACGCAATTTTAAAGTACTTTAATATTCAATATCTACGTTATCTAGGCGAGAGTGATATAGTCATAGCTCACTGGCCACGATAATAAGCACGTCGAGGCCATGCAATATCTGCTATTATTGCCAATATTAGCTAATATTCTGTCACTCCTGTCACTTTTTAACAGATAATTTCGCTTTTGTTTATGTAACTCAACTGTCAGCTCTTTACGCTTGTAAACGCTTACACTCTTTAATTAATTAGACTTAAACATTCCGGGGCAGTTAATTACAAGCAACAATTTTGTTGCATGAAATTAGTGAATTGTTATAAATTTTACGACATATAGATTGTCTATAAATTATCAGCCTGCTCCGAGTGGCTGACAATTAATTTTATTTACTTAAATTTAATTGCACAAAAAATAGTACAAATGGCGGACTTAATGACTTAAGGCATTCTATACCAGGCTAAGAATGGGCAAAACCAGAAATCCTCCAGGAATTTTATTACTTAGGTACGAGTACGTTAACCAACATTGCCTACTTTGATTTTTCTAAGCTCCAAAGATCACCTTTAGCTGCTTTATCATATTAGTTGATATAATGTAACCCCTCGCGTTGCGTGTATAGCTCTAATCACTGCAGAACCTTGTTATTTTCACGTTTCACCACGCCCGAACCTCTCCGAATCCCCACATTACTGCGACTAGGGGGTAATTTGTGTTTTAAGGATATACATAACTAGCGCCCTGTAGCCCGGCCAGTAGAATACAACTCGGTGTCTCCTGCCTGTCATAAAAGGCAACTAAAAGTAGTCGTCGGGGCCGTAGACGGTAGCCATTAGAGTCCAAAATCCAAAACTACTGTCCAAAACAAAAGGTAGGATCCACAGAGGGGTGACGCAAGAGCCACCCTGATTGCGTCGAAGAGGACCAACGGGGGTTTTTAGTGAGAGTTGGACATAGCTTCTGCACTGTCCTTGCCTATTATCCGTTATGGATTTTTCTACCATTAATACAAAGGATATACATGGAATGTCGGCTAAGGCTTTTTTAAATGAGTATGTCATTAGCGCTTTACCGATACCTGACAAAAAATGCTACCTTTATTCTAAAAACGTCACATTTGACGAGTAACATTGACTGTAGGCTGACCAGTGACCAGTAATAGATTACAAGGGCATCGCTAACAAGGGACGTCCGATATTAATCCATTCAAATTGCTGGATGACCGTATCATCACGCAGGTATTGTGGCTTCTATCTGTTATTTTAGTGGGTTTTACGGTTCAGGTATCTTGAATGGATATTTTATTCGAAATGGTTTTTAACTTAATTGTCTCTGGAGGATTAGGGCATTGTGTTTTGTATCAAGGCAACAGTTTAATACATAACGCAATTTAATTAATTAGCTTTGAGTTAATCAAATGTTATCGAAGTGTGTATTATAATGCACATTGGGCCTAAGGGGGTTACTTAGAATGTGGGTTCCAACTTAGTAAAATTCGACCCCTAAAGAGATAATATTAGGTACAACATTCGCGCGAACTAAATAATAACAACAGCTTAAAACAACAGTTTAAAAAAAATGTTGACAGAAATCTCATACTTTTCACGTTACTAATATCAATATCATTGGCATGGCATTAAATCTTTTCTTATAAATTACGAATTTAAGCGACAATAAATATGATTTTATTCGTTTGAACCTCATAACTTTCAACCTGATAACTTTACTAACCGTAGCAATGAACTAAAATAACCAATTAACCATTTATCTAAACGCGACCTCTATTTTTTCCAGCAGCCATGGCATTGAAAACCTAGTTTGACCGGTACAGCACAGTTTGACATAACAGAACATTTCCACCAAGAAAACAAAAGACGTATAGGTTTAGGAAGATGAGCCATCACCTCACTAACCATTTGTAACCCTTATTCCAACATAATATACTCTACATTTGGTCATAAAATTGAGTGGCTCTCAAATCATACATAAGACCTATTGGCCAAGTTTTGAATTCGTGTTGATGACGACCGAAACATCTAGGTGAAGGTTAACGTTAATAGACGCCTACGAAGTTAATCTGAATTATTTAATAGTTTGTAGCAGGTTCTTTGGCTATTGATTCTACCACCATCCACATCATCATACCCATCATGCACCATCTACGTAAGTAAAATATTTTATTTTTTAGCAGAAACGTTTGCAAACGATACCAAATTGTCACTTCACAAAATGGTGCTTTTGATTAGTTTTATGAGTTTTATGCTCTATTAATGCTGACTGTACATATCTACAACATTATCTCACCTATTGCCTTGATATGTATTAGGGATGTCGATCATGTCGAATACAATCTATATATGCTTCTATACTATCTATATTATTATGTTTGTTTTATGTAAAATGTACCATACCACTCTGTTGCTTGTTGATAAGGTTAATTTCTTAACGAATCTTTAAGAAAACGAAACGTTTCTACGTTTCGTTTAAACAACTGGCGCAATAAAAACAACTGGCGTCTCAAGTAATCTTAGCTCAGTGCTGTTTGAATCCAAATTAACCTTGACATAGACCCCACACTCCCGCATAGCAATGCGTACAAGAATTAATATAATGAAGACTGGACTGGACTAGGAAAAACCGAGCGACGTGGTCCAGGCGATATTGCTTTCATATAGCACTGTTGACCGGCTCGATATTGCATTATTATAGCGTGGTTGTTCTGAATAAATAGAACGAGACATTTATATTTTCGCTTTTACGATACAAATAAACTACTTATTTACTTCAATATGACTTTGTGTATGCAACTACAAATATATTTGCATAAAAGAAATGGCTTAACTAGTATTCCCACTATTCCCAGCTGTGTTGTTTATTTGACAGCAAATCAACCGTGATATTAGATACCCTCCTTCCATCATTCCCGCAAAGCAATGCGTACAGTCACCTGCAATAGTACAGGACTCTATGAAGGCTGCAAAATAATCTGACACATTCTTATTTGTACCGCCATAAGAGCGTGTCACATATTTTTGCGGCCTTCATAGCGTCATATACTATTGCAGGTGACTGTACAAAAATTAATATGATGAAGACTGGACTAAGCGCGACGTGATCCAGGCGATATTGCTTTAATATAGCGTTTTTTGAGCGCTGTTGACCTGCTCGATATTGCAGATGTTATTATAGAGGTACCTACTCGTATTGTTTTGAATAAATAAAACGAAACGTTTATCTTTATTTACTTTTACTTTAGAAATAGACTACATAATTTACTTATACAATATACTTAAATTGGTTATGGCATTATACATTTATGTATTTTTTTATAGATATAACAAAATCAATCGACCACAAAAATGTGTATCTTATGAGATACAATAGGTACCTACCCGACAATAATTTTTTTATTGAGAGCAGAGTAAATTAATAGGACGTTTTTCACACACAACATCGGTTTAAGTTTTTTTATCGGTTTGTTTTAAAAGATTTTTTACATGACTTTGCAACTGTGCAATGACGGAATATAGAATTCCCAGCTCCCGGGTACTTTGTTTTGTTTAGTACCAAATGAACCCGGCCATAAGATTGCCCCAGATTCCCAGGATATTCCTACAAAGCAATGCGTCAAGAATTAATATCATGAAGACTTGACTAGCAAAAACGGAGCGCGACGTGATCCAGACGAGACGAAATTGCGCGCTGTTGACCTGGTCGATATTGCAGACATCATAGCATTATTTTGTTCTGTACTTATATCCGTTTGCACACACGTTATATATTATTATTAGGTCAGTCGGTTAAAATCACAATTCACTGACATTGACATTTACTGTGTTCCTATTACAATGATGTGCACGTTTATAGCGCCAACGAACGTGAGAGGATTTGTTCACTTCGATATTCGCAGCACACGACGGTCTTGGTATGGCGGCATTTATGGCACATCAGGGGAATGGGAATTTTGAAGAGGAAGAATGTTTCACATGGCAAAAATATGTTGAACGCTTTCGCTTAGAGTGATTTAAATCACTCCATCTCTTCTCAAGTTGAATATATATAGCTGTGTTTTTAAAAAAATCCAGGTTTATTGGTAAAAGTATACCGCATAGTTGAGCGCTGGTGTAGGGAATTCGACCTGTCAGTTAACCCCACCCCCAAGGGTGCTTGGCAACTTTACCAGACCAAAACTGCATCAGACAGAGCTACAACTAAAGGATGAGGTAAAGTATCTAGGTCTCATCCTTGATAGCAAACTCAGCTGGACCAGACATTTAAACAACCGTATAGAGAGGGCGGGGGTAGTCTTCTGGCAGTGCAGAAGAATGATTGGTAAAAGGTGGGGACTCAGTCCAAAAATCACTCTCTGGCTGTACAAGACGATTATACGCCCTCTCTTCTGCTACGGGGCGTTGGTTTGGTGGCCAAGGACTAACCTAACGACCGTGCAAAACAAACTACAAAAACTACAGAGGCTCGCATGCGTGGCCTCCACTGGCTGCATGAGGACCACACCGACCGCGGCGATGGAGGCCATGCTAAACCTTCCACCGCTGCACCTCCACATACAGCAAGAGGCTGCCCTCTCAGCGGTAAGGCTACGCGCCCTCAATATATGGTCTGACCTAGGAACTCGGCACAAAACATGCCTGGAAAAGATGCTCAGGGCAGGCACGGATCGGATTCAAAAATGTGCTGTCTTCGATAAAAGGTACAAAATACAGTTATATGAAGACGATAATCATGAAGGACTCAACCCTCGGGAGCTGAGAATCTTCACTGATGGATCCAGAACAGACGTAGGATCAGGCTCTGGAACATTCTCGGAAGACCTGAACATGTCAATTAGTACTCCGCTAGGTGTCCACAACTCAGTGTTCCAAGCTGAATGTATGATGATGATGATTTGTTCCTGTTATCCCTCATTAGGGACATAGGGCTCTAAGAAGATTTCTCCAATTAGCTCGATCTTCAGCGGCTTCCTCCAGCTCTTTCCAGCCGAGACCAATTGAGCTAGCCTCCTTCTCAACTGAACGCCTCCAGGCTGAATGTATGGGCATCATAAATGCGGCAGCCGCCATCAACGCAAGGAAGGTAGTAGGATCCTCCATCCGTATACTCTCCGACAGCATGGCAGCGCTAATGGCTCTGAAGAGTCACACTATTACATCAAGTCTTGTGCATGAATGTCATGAACGACTAATGGAGGTAGGTCTAAATAACAAGCTAACTCTTCAATGGATCAGGGTCACAGCGGATCCCGCGGGAATGATGCTGCAGACGAGCTTGCCAGACAGGGTTCAGGCGCAGGGGCAATAGGTCCAGAACCTATTCTTCCGACGCCCTTTAGCAAGGTCCGTTCATTGCTGCTTGAACGCACCAGGAAGCTCCACACAGCACACTGGCAAAACCAGGAGGATTGCAGGCAGGCCAAATTGGCCTTGCCCAGCATCAGCGAGCGACTTACTAAGACGCTCCTCCAACTTGGCAAGTCCAGGTTAAAAACAATAACCAGTGTCGTAACAGGGCATGGACCTTTTAACAAACATCTTTTTAACCTAGGTGTTACAGACAGTCCCTTATGCCGCGGGTGTATGGAGACGGAAGAAACGGCTGGCCCGGAAACGCATATGCAACGGAGTGGCCCCATACAGGGCAAAACATCTCGGATCTCCGAGTGATCTCCCCGAGGTCCTACGGAACATCAAAGGTTTGATAGGATTTCTCGAGGAGTTGGGATGGCTAGCTGACTAGCCATCCCGCCATCCTTGCTACGCAAAATAGGCGCTAGTCGTCGAGTTGCGGAAACCAGCCCGTGATACAATACAATATAATACAATGGTAAAAGTATATGAAACGGCGTATCAAATTCAAATTCAAATATCATTTATTTCGGACACTGGGATCCATAATTTGTTAGTAACAAAAACAAAACAAAAAATAACAAAATTAAACTTACGAGTACATATTATCATATTAGGCTTACGATTTTTAACTTGAATCTCGTGGATTCGAACCGTGCCTTTTACTAATAAAATTTGAGAAACTTCTGTACGAAATATTTGATATTTCGCATTTCGGTGAAGAAATACTTACATCTTTATGACCTAATCCGATTAAGGTCTTCTTTTCCCTCTGGATTGCTAGGTTAGAAAGGCGTTGCCATTTCCTAACAAGTACCGCAATAGCTTGAGATAACGTCGCTAAGCGGACCTCAGGCTCCCCAACGAATTCCCGTGACAGAAAGATCGATTTACTGATGCGTGTGGAAAAAGCTGGTATAAATACCCTTTTACCTGTAGGTACTGGTGATGTATTGTATATTCAGCATCGTGTCTCGCACTCAGCGGTCCCCGAGCGCATCTGTCACTTCTCATTTATCTGGCGCCGTTAGAATAGGAAAACACTGGCGGTGTGGTGTTTAGTTGTTGACTACACGTACACGTGGAGCTTTTCAAATCTCATGAATTCCAAATTCAAAAGTTATCCTACAAAGCATTGTTTGGCGACGTATCCTGTGGAATACGTAAGCATGTTGCTGTATTTTTTTATCGCTGATAAGGTTTGCTATATGGCGTACCTACGCCAAGAGTCTAGGTACCTACCTAGACTCTTCTCGAAGAGTACGTAATTATAAATTTGTCATTTGTGATATCTGCGAGTGACATGCAATTTTCTTTAAAATTTTAATGCACTTTCATTGTCACGAAGTATAAATTGTCAGGTCGGCAAAGCGGTAAACAAAACACGAACGATAAAAATTAAGATATATAATTTATACAATCATTTATCACACTATCCACAGATAACTGTAATGATTGTCTCCTCTACGTGCAATCCCAAAAACTAGGAATACCCCAAAGTTCAACAAACCAAAATTGTCCTTGTAGGCTGTACCTAAAATAGGATGTAACCGGGTGCCCTAATGTTGTTACCCACTTGAACTTACGTGACCAGGGTAAGAATGTCTGACCGGTTCAAGATTGTTTGTTTCACTAACTTGCTTTATTCTTCAACTGTTGTTTGTTACTTGAGAAACGAAAGTGGGGAAGATAAAGATAGAAAACAAACAATAAATAGCGCCATCTAAGTTCAAGTATCTACTCTTTATTTTTCTCTGCTTGTACATAATGTACATATCTTTGCCAAATGAATAATGTATTTTTCTGTCCTCCGACAGGCAAGCAGTAAATTGCAGGCCGCTACGCTAAACAAATTCGCCGCTTGCCGACTGCGTCGAGCAGAAAAATAGTGTACATAATAGTTGGCCAGTAAATAAGAAAGCCTCAGATCAGATGTCATACTCATACTAGACTGCGCGTTCGAATTCGTCCGCATAGAATTATCAACACCATTTTCGCGCCCTTTAGTATTAAATGAAAAAAACTGCTGTTAACGATTTATACGTCTGTTTTATATATTTGTACACCGGATTTAGAGTTACTTTGTAAGTGAGTTAGCGATTTTAGAAGATTTGCCTTTAAAGCTTTCGAGTCGAAAGGTTGTGCCGAAAGTTTCGGGTCAGGATGTTAACCTGATTAGCTTTGTGTTTTGTTTGAATATTTTAGGAGAAGCCTTAGAAGAATTTGATGGACTAAGTTATATTTATGTGGAATGTAACTTAGTTTGGGTTGGGACAAATTCTCATTCATTTTTTAAATCTGGAGCGTAATTCGAAGTACAAATTTTGTTGTAGATTCGTAACAGGTATTGTTATCGCTTATTGGTTTGTACGCGCGTTATTTTATCATGTTAAAACCAATTCAAGTTGACATTTTACAGTTCAAATAGGCCACCAGTTGCACGTTTTCTATGTGGTATGTGTTTAAGTAAGCCAGTGCCATACACATTCAGCATTCGCGCGGAAGGTCCCTCATGAGGTGGACTGACCAAATCAAATCAGCCACAAACTACCCTTTGTTAACGAGAAAATCAGGTGCGAGGCGTGAGATGAGTATTGCACCGGGTGGTTAAACTTGCCACAGAAGACATGACAGCCAAGAACAGTCTGCTAAGAGTGTATGGACAAAGAAGAAGATACACGTAACGTATACATGTGTGTAGCAACGTCCAAGAGATGTTTTATTGTTAATTATTTGCATTTACATTGCCATTTTAATGTAAAACACAAGAAACTACTTTAATCCAGTCCCAAGCGGAAACCCACTCCCGACTTTTTCTTTTCATTCAAACTTTCCAAGATGATCCTTGACACACTTAGAAGTTTGTGGAACAATTAACTACATACTACGACGCCCTTTATACGCTGACATTTTCAAATGGCGGTATAAGGCAGACGTGATAAGATTTGGAACTAGCTGATTCAAAGGGCGAGGGCTTGGAGTTTGTTGAAGCGGGACGTGCAGCGTTTAGGTATGTCGGCTAGTTATTTTAAAATAGCGGAAAGTAGCGGATTAAAAAAGACATAAGGATAAGCAGCGGTAATGTTAAATAGACATTTTGAATTCAACTTTTTGTTTGTTTATTTGTTTATTCCTTCAAACAGCACAGTTATTAGACAAGATATTATGTCAATATGTAATATATTTACTTTTATTCTGTCATATTTAGTTGCCACGTGTAGCTAGACTAAGTTAATAAGAACTACTTTTGAAATTTGAATAGAGCTTCGAGGAAAAATGGACCCTATGTAGCGGCAACTTTGTCAGTAAGCTAGATTCGGACCTTTAAAAAATGTCTAGTTTGCTGTCACTGTCCAATATATCGTTGAGAAGACTCAAGGAAAGGAACACCGGTGTGAGGGACAATGCGCGCATCTGCGCCGCTGCCGCAACGGCAAAGAGCTGACGGCGACGTGGTCGGAACTGGTCAGACACTGGCGCCAAATACAGTGAGGTAGAAGCTAACGACAAAGAGTTGCTAGTATTGCCGCGTACCGAAAATAGTACATTACCTAACTAGTGCGGTAAAACAAAGAAAGGCCGAGATCGCAGATGTTTGCGACCCGAGCTGCAAGCGAGGGACGTAAATATGCGATCATGGGCTTTATTTATTACCTCACGTGTTAGGTACATCATTTTATGCCTACACTTGGGCAGAAATCGGCTTTTTCCGTACGCGTAGCGTGCGGAAAAAGGCACTTTATGGCCAGGTGTGGCATAAAGAACTTATTTATCTTCTTTATAGGTACGTCAGCTCACCTCGAGGGAAGTTGATACAGCCTTTGGAAGAGGAAGCGAACAATAGTAGATTGTATATCAAGGGCATAAAGTAAGTGCAACGAAGACCAATATAGTGTACATTAGACGATAAAATGGGTATTTATGCTCTGCTTTTCACTTCGATTGTAAGGAAAATATTAGATTTTATTTCACTTTAAATCGTTGAAAATGTAACATCCATACTCGCGCGCTTGGGTTCTGAGCCCCTGCGACCTGCGATGTTACTTTATGCCCTAGACTCCCTAGAGCATGGAAAGCGATTTTGATTGATTGATTGATTGATTGATTTGTGTCGCCTAGCCACGACTTAAAGGCGAACTTTTCGAGCAAGAGAAGTGAAAAGATTTTGTTACCCTCTCCAGCATGTGGGTATACTCGTACCTACTATTGTTTGTGAATACAAAAATATTAAAACAAATGTAAAATTGAGGATTGGATGGATCTTGTTCAATGGGTTCAGTAGGTGTCGTGCACATTGTGAATGATATGGAGTTAGCGAGTTATATAAATAATAACTGGCTTATTATCGGTGGCGTGAGAGAATGACAGTATTCCTTCTAATTACCAAGCACGCTGTGCAAAACTATAAGAAACAAAACACTCTCACTTCATTGCATGCATATCGGTCGCACGCTCGATGGTTTCATCGACTGACATACTGAAGAAGTATATAGAGCATAGTGAATAAGCGATAGCGATTTATCAACAATTTTAACGTAACTTTTTTCATATTTTTTTAAGAGGAAAGTGGCATAAAACGGAGACTATTCTGAAATGGCATAGTAATTCATTCAAGGCAAATATTTACACCATTTCGGATAATGGAAAGGAAGTGGAACATACCTTTACAAAAGCTCAACGTGTGTCAATAATATTTTATTATTAATAAGGATCCGATATTGTTTTGGCCGTAACAGCGAATTGAGGCTATCATATTTTTATTATGATGAGTACAGCATCGCACCTGCTCGCAAGTGATTTCGTGTGTGCTTCGAGGAAAAATGTGCTTGTTTTCAGTGAAAGGTACCACTTTGCCGATTGTTAGCAAGGCTCAATTCTAAATGAATTTCTATGGGGTTAGCGCCTTGTTGGCTAGCTACCTTTTATTAAAAAAAAAACCGGCCAAGTGCGAGTCTGACTCTCTCACCGAGGGTTCTGCGCAAAGGATGCTGGGCCATTTATTACATTAGGTACTGAAAAATACTGGTGGCACGGAATTCTCAGAGTGCGGCAATCATACGGTTTTCGGATTTTCTCCTAAACTTGTGCTACAAGTTCTTGCTTTTTGCCAAATTCAGTGATTCTAGGTCAACGGGAAGTACCCTATACATTTTGATTCCCATCGCAAATGTATGGGAAATGCGACATAAACGGCCGTATCTTTTGAACGCGATTACGTAGAGGTTTGGTTTTTTTGGGCTTGACAGACAGACGGACGGACGGACAACAAATCGATCTTATAAGGGTTCCGTTTTCTCCTTTTGAGGTACGGACAATGACCACAAGTATTGACAATTTAGCGATAAAAAGTTCACGATCTTCCAGAACGAAGATAGTCATACAATATCTAACAAAGTCTAGGAAGGTATGTATGACAATTTCGCTCTATAGTCGTTTTTCAAGGTGAAGTAATTTATGTTGCTAAGATATTGATATTTTAATCTAACAAGTCTGTGATTAGACACTATAAAAGGTTATTATACGTTAATTTAAATGCTAATGTGTTTATAAAGTTTCCATTGTAATTTTGTATTATAAATTATGTAAATACTGCCAACTACTGTATGACGGTTTTTTTTAATTGCATAAATCACAAATGTGTATGTAGGTTAGGTACTGAGGAGTTAGGCATAACTCATCTGTATAGGATGTGCTAATTTGTTGGACGAGGGACCAGCCCAATCCTATGGTCACCGGAGGACGGGATGAGCAAGAAACTTATTTTTTTTAAACCTATATAAAACACAGAATTCAGCTAAACGAAAAATTCAAATCAAAATAAAAAACCGTATTAGTCACAGCTACTCGTAAGGGTTGCGAGATCCCACCTTCCATTCAGTGTGTATTTCTACTTTAGAACCTTCTGAATAAACTATGCAAACTGATGTGAAAGTGAAAATTGGATAACAGAAGATACATTAGGGTGGGTACAGGTGTTATTCCAATCACAACCTCCTCAAGACTCAGGTGCACTGTTTCTAATAAAGCATAGGAGCCACGGCGAGCTACGCTCGGAGTTTCTTTAAAGAGAAGAACCGCAAAGTCATGAAAACCTGTTGACTTTAGGTCAGAGAGTTGTCAGGCTTATAAGAGCCAATGGAGTAAATTATATAAATTGAAAGAGATGTCATATAATACAGCAAACGTGACCAAGGCCCCTAGTGCCCAGGGATTATATTGTTCAAACAACCGAAATCCGCTGGAGCAGAGAGGTTCTTGAGTGGCGATCCCAAGCAGGACAAAGCAGAAAGAAACGGCTCCCGAGAAGGAAGACAAAATATGTGAAATGTGAATATGTGAAACTCTATAGGTTCTAATATGTATAGTTAAAATTGTGAAATTGTAAGGAATAATTGGATGAGGATAGCGCACAACCAATGAAGTCTTGGAGATGATCTAGTAGTGAAATTATTTTAAATTATTATATTTTATTTTAAGATAAGTTGATAATAAAAGATGTTATCGATCCCGAGGTCACTTTAAAATGGCGTTTAAAAATCTGTCTCGCTTCGCTCGTTGAACCCGGGAGAACCCGGACCGTTGTAAGTGGTGTCCTTGCCGAGGGTCAAAAAAGGCTTCTCAATGGCCCGAATGAAGATATAAGGGTTATTCAGACAGATAAAAGACATTACTTTATGTAACTAGCATATTTATTTAACGTTCAAAGGCGTTTTTTGAAATATAAGAAGGTAATTGGAGAAGATAATTTTTTGAAGTAACGAGTAGGTTAAGCACTTTATTATACAGAAAAATGAGTGCTTTTGCATTATCACAGACTAGACTTACCTAAAGGGTTCTCACTGCGACGCCTCGAATCACGTTGTCCCTCTCTAAGACATGACACGTTCTCGTTCTCAATCACATAATTAGTTTTCGGAGCAATCGTATTTTTGATATTCATCTCATTAGCATATTATGTGAATTATCCTTCCACATAACCTTTAATCTGACAGTCAAAATAAACCATATGATGTTATTACATTTGTATACACACAAAGTGTACTACATACATACAATATAATGTAACATACATGGTAATTATCCCGTTTTAAATATTAATTTAAAGTGTAAGACTCTTTAGTTTCAATTTCAAAAACTAAGCGTCAATTTTCCTAATGGCCAGTCCCTGAGAGCGAAGCCATGTTTTGTATCGTCGCATCCGTTGCGTCGGAGGAAATTGACATCGGTGTTTTTTCAAAGCAAAAACACATCCGGTAACAGAGTACTTGTCGCGAATAGCTTTAGGTTAAGTTTGTATATATAATTAAGTTAATTATTTTAATAAATATGTCATTTTCGTTTATTTCTCATTTGACCAATCCCATGAAAGATTGGTCCATAGATATTGTAATTAATGTGCTTATTATTAACCCAATCCCAAAAGAGAGATTGGGCACATATTTCGTGTACACCGATCCCACCAAGCGATCGTACTATTGTTTATGTCATGTTGACAAAGTGTTCATTACTACTAAAATGATAAATAATGTTCCTAATAAATAAACCATATTCCTCCCCATTTTTAATGTACTAGTCGTAAGCTTACTGTTTGAATATACATGCGCCGCCTAGTATCGTCCACCCACCTATTTGGTAGACGCGGGGAGCAAATAAATAAGGGCCCCCTTTGCTCTTAAAGTCAGTAATGAGGTGAAATACCTCGGCGTTACTCTCGATCGTAGACTGACTTTCCTTAGCCACATCCGTAGGGTACGAAGAAATGCGAGCTTCGTACTAGGTAGGCTTGGGGGGATGATCAACAGGTTTAGTAAGATGTCACTTAGAAATAAGCTGACGCTTTACAAGACGTGTGTTCGTCCCATAATGAGTTACTCAAGTGTGGTATTTTCCCACATGAGTAAGGCACGTCTCAAGCCGCTTCAGGTCGTACAGAATCGTTTCCTCCGTAGGGCGACTGGTGCCCCGTGGTACCAGACGAACCTCAGTCTGCACCGCGACATGAAGCTTAACTCCATGTACGGTTTCTTTAAGCAAACTGCTCGGCGTTACTTTGATAACGCCTCCCATCATAGGAATCCACTAGTCAGGAATGCTGCCAATTATTTGCCAACTCCTCCACCACCTCCGGAACTTCTTGCTCACGATTCACTGATTAGGGGTCGCTCAGTCCGGCGACCTAGGCACACACTCACGGACCCGGACGACGAGATCGCAGCCGACTTCGAAAGAAGGCGCGCTGCGATATCGTCGCCCGACGCGCCGCGTACACACCAGCGTCCCCGCCGGCGGGGTCGCCCACCCCGCGACACAGACACATTCAGTCCGTTATCGACCCGGTACCGCCGCGTACCGGATAGCATCAATCCGACCGCGATCGGACCTAGCTGAGTTTCTTGCTGGAATCTTCTCGGCTAGGTTAGGGGTAGCGAACCAGCAATAAAACTCCCAGTAGCTAGTTTTCTTACACACACCTCAGATTTGGTTGGACCCGGTCCAACCGATCTCTCTGGAGCGCAAACTCAGAAGGAGTATTCCAGAGTAGTAAATATCGTGTGATGTCGTGGAAGGGTCCTGGATTTTCCCCAGGCTACCATCCCACTTCACAGTCCGTACGCTCCAAAGCTCAGTGCATGGAGCCCCTGTCAGGTTCAAAAAAAAAAAAAAAAAAAAAAAAAATCTTAAAGTCAGTTCTACAAGTCACTCTACAACAACTCCCGCGCCTCTGCTTATACGGCGCGCTTAAAACTTACTATGAGTTTTATTTCATCCAACCTGGTATCCTGGTAACAAGGCGGTAACAAGAGGCAACGGGCAGCTGAGCATCGGCCAGAGCAACGGGTCTTCTATCTGCATAATTTTATGGAGATTAAAGTCTGCACTCCACAGTACTGTAATTACTGGTTACTCAAGCAGATCAGTACGTCTTAGTTGAATTTAGTTACATGCAATGCAAACAAAGTCTATACCTCGTTAAAAAACGATTAGAAAAATAACAGCTGATTTCTTCAATTATTTCAGACATCTCAACAAAATATTACAATTAGTTTACTGATTTCCATTATTAATGTTATGGTGAAGAATATAGAAGCAGATTGGGCAGCTTTACATCGTTTTTCTAAATCTAAAAAAAACTATGACAATGTGAAAATGACGACCGAAGAGCTGGTGGCTTCCTCGCACAACGTATCAGCATTGCGATACAACTAGGAAATGGCGCCAGCATCCTAGGTACAATGCCTCAAGGACCTACTTTAGATTTCAGGTAGGTAGAGGTAGGTAGTTAGGTAAGTTACACTTACTGTATATATTTCGAAAAGCAATGTATGTTCGTTTAAAAAAACTATTTAGATAGCTAAGATAACACAGGCCATATCTTGCCACTTGCCACAGTAAAAGTAAGTAAGTGTCTCTGAACTTAGCATATCGAACTTTCCGCTCGCTAAACTTCAAAAGCAAACTACCACTTTTTGAACAGCTGTTTTAAAAATAAAATAGCGCAGCTGTTTTAAAGCACGTTAATGAAATCGATATTATTAATTAGGATCCGATAAGTGGAGTCTGGAAAGGACCAGTAGTTAACATAATTTCTGGTGATGTTAATATCATGTGGGGACTTACAGATAACAACTTAACTAGTATATCGTAGAAAGATATAATTTTATGAAATGGATCAGAAAGTAGCGTATCACATCACCAATCTATATTCATATAAATTTAAAAGCTGTAAAACAAACAGTCCCGGTCATATAATAAATTTTCCAACGAAGCAAGGAAAATAACACACACTACTCTAAAGAACCAAGTTTTTCTCTTATAGTTTCTCTATTATCTTATCATACGGTTGATAATTGCCTGCAATAAACCGTCTAGACGTAGCTAAAAGGCGGGACCAATTAATTCGAAAACGATCATAAAAGGCAAAGAGAAAAAGCAAAAGGCTAACGCTCCAAAATAAGCTACAAAAACAATAGATAGCAGTGTTGCTAACTAGGAATTTTAAAGTTGCTAACATTTTAGAGACGGTTTATTTTAATGTATCGAGAAAATAGTTGCCAATTAGCAGATACTTGCTAAATTGTGCACATTATGTTGTCGTGTTCGGAACATTGATAGCCGGTTACGGCTAATAGAAATTAAATGAGCTGCAGTAGTCGACGACCTTCACGAGCAAGGGGGGTGGTTTCTATGTAATGATACTTGAATGCAATATTGATAGAGATTAAGCCCAAATAAAAAAAAATAGGGAATAATTTCGAATTAACGAGACTCGTATTATATTAAAATGATTTGATTATGTTACTATACATATATGTATGGTTTCAAACACAGAGATTTAGGGGTGAAGTTCTTTACCACCTTATACACAGCACGGGAATCGATTGCTTCTAAGATTGTCCAAGAGCGAATAATCTCTGTTTTAGCTTGGGCATTTTTTTGCTCAAGCTTGCTCTTGATAGCATTTCTCAATTGGTTCTCGTACTATTTTTATTTGAGTTTTTTATTCCATTGTTGGAGTGTTGGAGCCACAGAGCAGCAGAGTCACCTCTGAGAGGTTGGATAGAGTGGTGGTATGTTTCGGTTTGTCTTGGCTACATATCAGTGGCGGGGCGTTCACATAACGCGACTCCGGCCGGCTTGCTTTGCGTGAGCCAATCAAGCAAGCACCTTTTCCTTAACGGCTCAAAGAAAAAGCAAGCAAAATGCCAAATCAGCTCCGGGTTGCTAGAAGAACATGTTGACGCTCCGCCACTGCTAAATAATATTAATTTACGTATAAATAGTACCAATTGTTTACACGCATCGCACGCGCCGCTCGATCCGACGGCGAGATCGGCGCGCAGGCGCACTGAGTTGAGTCGCACGCGCAGAGAAAGTGCAACCGTTGCAAGCCCGCTCATAATATTTTATACCCGTAATTATAACTTACAGAAGTAATTAAGTGCATCAGGGTTCGCTGCTGGCATAGCGTCCATTAAGCGGATATTTAAAACCGAAAATCTTGATAAATAAAGTGGTATGATCGTAACTGGTTTATCGGCCAATAAATGTATGAACGGCCAGCGGAACGTAATTATATTTGAATTTCGAGTAAAGGATGACTGATACTAGAACGTGACGGGACGATCTGTCATTTCTATAGAAATAATCACGTGATAGCTCGGAGCCCTCGAAGGTCAAGTGACATTTTCTATAGAAACTGACAGATCGGACCGGCCCGGTCACATCCCGGCCCGTTCTAGTGTGAGTCATCCTTAAAGACGTAGTCCACATACCTATATCATATTATTTTGTCTGTAGACCTTCCGATTCAACTATTTTGAATTGTGATTTAATAATCAAACGAACTTACCTGTGAAGTTTGATTGGAATTATACGAGTATCCAAATCGAAGATTACATATGTTTACTAGCAGCAGTACACGGTTGTGCTGTCCTTGTCACACATTTAGAGTTATAATATTATTAAAAAAAAACTGTTCTCGCTCTCGCCCGCCGGGTAATTAGGCACAGCAGCGCTCCCAGCGGCGTGGTTTATCATTATTTTAGAGCACATAGATATTTTTGTGTTAGGACCAGAGACTATTTTATTTTAATTTTTAGGGTCTGGGAGGGTGGGAGTATGTAATCTTCGATTTGGATACTCGTATAATTCCAATCAAACTTCACAGGTAAGTTCGTTTGATTATTAATTATACTTCGTATCCAAATCGAAGATTACATATGTTTACTAGCAGATGTTTAGAGAATTGTAATACTACATATAAGTAGGAAAAATAAAATAAAATATCGAAGTCAAATCCGTACGCTCCTATGGGTTCCTGATAATTAGCTTCATACATGAGTGCCTAATAAAATAAAACGGTACTGTTATGTAAATATTATATGAATATTTTTATTAGATTGGACTTATGCATGACATGCTGTGCGTGTCCAAGTGAGGAACGACATTAATAAAGAATGAAATTACTTTCAATAACCTTTTAGGTGAAACAAAACACTGGAGTGTGTATTATCGTCGATATAATTTTAACATTACTTGAATATACCTGCTTTAAATTATACTTCGTTCATTTAATTGAACTCTACTGACGAATCCCTGCATAGTGATTGTATACTTTAGATATGCCTGTATTTCATATCGAAGTAAAAAAGGAAGACAAAAACAAGTTGTATAATTAGTAAAACAAGCTATCAGTAGTTTCTTCATTGCAAGATTAGTACTAAAGAAATCTTGTTATAAAATATACATACAGATTTATACTGAGACCAAACAATAATTCAAGTGGTTGGTAATGGTTAATACGGTAAGTTTTTCCTTTTTGAGTAGAACGTTGTAATAAAAAAGTGGCAGGTGTCTTCGATTCTACTGTAGGATAACGAAATATTGACCAGTACGCTACAGCAGCAAGAGAATTACTATTTTTGTAAATAATTGTTATAATAAAGAACAGACACGTGGAGTGTTTTATATCTTGATAATCGGAATGCTACTATTGAAAAGAAGTCTCATCACTGATGGAGTAAAATTTTATTACATTCTACACAATTCCTGTAGAATATGTAATACGAGACGCCGTTAATGCGGAGCAAAGTTGTACGATCCTCAACACGATTTTATTAATGTGAAGAAACTCAACGCTGTTAATGCGAAGCAATGTTGTACAATCATCAACAAAATGGATGTAGAGTAACTCAACGCTGTTGAAGCGGAGCAAAGATCTACAATCCTCGACACAATTAATGTGGAGAAACTCAACGCTGTTCAAGCGGAACAAAGTTCTACAATCCTCGACACAATGAATGTGGAGAGACTCAACGCTGTTAAAGCGGAGCAAGTTCTACAATCCTCGACACAATTAATGTGGAGTACCTGAACGCTGTTAAAGCGGAGCAAAGTTCTACAACCCTTGACACAATTAATGTGGAGTACCTCAACGCTGTTAAAGCGGAGCAAAGTTCTAGAATCCTCGACACAATTGATGTGGAGTACCTCAACGCTGTTAAAGCGGAGCAAAGTTCTAGAATCCTCGACACAATTAATGTGGAGTACCTCAACGCTGTTAAAGCGGAGCAAAGTTCTAGAATCCTCGACACAATTAATGTGGAGTACCTCAACGCTGTTAAAGCGGAGCAAAGTTCTAGAATCCTCGACACAATTAATGTGGAGTACCTCAACGCTGTTAAAGCGGAGCAAAGTTCTAGAATCCTCGACACAATTAATGTGGAGCACCTCAACGCTGTTAAAGCGGAGCTAAGTTCTAGAATCCTCGACACAATTAATGTGGAGTACCTCAACGCTGTTAAAGCGGAGCAAAGTTCTAGAATCCTCTACACAATTAATGTGGAGTACCTCAACGCTGTTAAAGCGGAGCAAAGTTCTAGAATCCTCGACACAATTAATGTGGAGTACCTCAACGCTGTTAAAGCGGAGCAAAGTTCTAGAATACTCGACACAATTAATGTGGAGCACCTCAACGCTGTTAAAGCGGAGCAAAGTTCTAGAATCCTCGACACAATTAATGTGGAGCACCTCAACGCTGTTAAAGCGGAGCAAAGTTCTAGAATCCTCGACACAATTAATGTGGAGTACCTCAACGCTGTTAAAGCGGAGCAAAGTTCTAGAATCCTCGACACAATTAATGTGGAGCACCTCAACGCTGTTAAAGCGGAGCAAAGTTCTAGAATCCTCGACACAATTAATGTGGAGTACCTCAACGCTGTTAAAGCGGAGCAAAGTTCTAGAATCCTCGACACAATTAATGTGGAGTACCTAAACGCTGTTAAAGCGGAGCAAATTTCTAGAATCCTCGACACAATTAATGTGGAGTACCTCAACGCTGTTAAAGCGGAGCAAAGTTCTGGAATCCTCGACACAATTAATGTGGAGTACCTCAACGCTGCTAAAGCGGACGATCCTTGACATAATTAATGTGTTAAAGCTCTGTTAACGCTGTTAAAGCAAGCTTATTTGACACAATTTTTGTGGCATAATTGTTGAAACGGAGCAAAATTATACAAATTTACACGTCATTTATGTCACGTAACTCGGCGCTGTTAAAGCGGAGCAGCGTAGGGTATTTAATAAGATTAAGCCTATTTCATCGATATAGCCTACGAAAATATATAATATATATTTTCGTATGCTATATCGAAAATATATTATATTTTCGTTTCGTATATATATATATATATATATTATGAAGTTTCTCTAGGAAACTATAAATCAAAATTTAAGTCGTTGTTTGTATTACTTCAGTATATATCGGTTCATCCTTTCAATAAACAGGAATATTAGTTTCGTGATAATTCAATTGGGTTAAAACCATTTACTCTCCAATGAGGTTTTTGTTAGCAAACTCACTCAGCTTGGTAAAATTATTCCGTTTTGGTTACCACCTTCCTAAACGGTGAGGTTTTAATAGTAGGTACGTACGACCATATTAATATCCAACTTAATTTTCATTAAGTCATGTTGAGTCCTATTATCGTAAAGGTATCATCTACAATTTTATATGTAGGTATCATAAAAATGTGATCCACAACATTCACTACCTACATATACAAATTACAATACTTCTATTATAATATGTATATGTAAAAATCATATGATTTATATAATTTCATGCATTGCATTGCATTGTAATTCGTTTTTACTAACCGCAACAATTCGCAAGACTGCGCCGTCAGATATTGGTTCAAATTCCGGAACCAAACTATCCTTGTTTCGTGATGGGGATACGTAAAGTTGATAAAGAAAATCAGTAAGTATAGGTATTATTGTTATACAAAAAACCACAAAAAACTTTAACTATTTTGTGTCTTTAACCAGTTTTCTCGTTATTCGCTCCGAGCATGCAGGAAAGCGATTGAACACCTTTTAGGTGTGCAATTTGTTAACGAACCACCAATCATAATTATACTAACCTGTAATGTCCGCATATTATGTAGGTATTGTATTTTGTAATTTTTTACATAAACCAAAATATCATATTTTTGACCTGGTTATATCGTTGTATATTGAACGGTTTACGGTATCTAAAATATGAGGGAATAAAATAATAACCTCTTTCGAGTCTGAACAAAACAAAAAAGTTATTCTTTACCTTAAATAACTTACCTATACTCAAAGAATACAACTCTGAACATAAATTATCCTTCTTTAATCGTATAGACACTAGGTCGCAAATTAAACCCCTGCAGCGGCTACAGCAAGCATTCGCGCTATTTAGCGGAACAGGGTAATACGGCACTGCCGCTGCGGTTACACTTCCCTTTAGTTTAGAGCCTTAACTGACCCAAAATCGCAATATCATAGTATTTTGACTTCATTAAAACATGATCAAGATTATATATTCCGACTCATTAAAGTAGTATTTCCTTGATAGAACCTGAAATAGGCTTACTCGTAAATAGGAACGTAGTTTATACGAAACCTATCTTATTTTTATTTTACAATTTTTCTCTGCAACAACATTATGATGATAATTATTGATTGTAGTCATTGTTACTTATTTCAGCGAGCTCATGGTTCTTTATAAGCGAGTATATTTTTATGACAGTTCATATAAATGAAGTAGGTAGACGACGTACAAGAAGCGCTATAAGTATGTGTACTTCTTAGCTGACAAATCGGGGCTGTCTTTCACGAATAATCCAAGACAAACATGAAGAATTGAAGAGGTCATACCTCCCTTTTAGGGATAAAATGGGGAACCTCTAAAATACCTATATTGTCCCGAAGGCTCGACGATATTCGGAACGGCAACATCCGGATCATAAGCTAGCTTTTATTAACAAAACTATAGATAAATGAGGGAACCTCTATGGCTATTTTACTTTAAATTACTTTTAGATGCCATTTTGTTAACCGAATTTACTACAATTTGTGAAATTCATGTCGACTTTCATAATTTTTTAGCATTGCATACTTCAATACTTATTACTATAATTATCTCAGAACTCTGGAAAGGTAGATGAAATCATTGCGTAGATGAGATTACATTTGTTTTCGTTAAATACCAGGGTTAGAAGTAAGTGGCTAACCCTCGAGTATGGCGTGTGGCGCAATTTTTAGTATACGGTCTGGTACACAAACCTGATACGAATTATAACGCGTAAATACTATAACGCGTAAATACATAACGAACCTTAAAGTTCTCTTAATTAGGTTTAAATTTGTATGTTAATCTACGAACAACAACCCGTGCCTTTAACATGTACCTTACTTATATTACTTAGAAAAAAGAAGGTAGATGTAAAAGCATTATTTCGAACAAAGTAAATATTCCTTGATCTATTCTTTTAGTTATTATATGATTAATACACCACACTAACATTCGTTTTTAAATTGTAATCTACCACACATATATTGAAAGCAAAATCAAACATTTGGACAAAATCACTTTCCGAAAGAAGATTCGTTAAACGGCAACTAGGCCGCGGTTTTATTCTGTAATTTGAATTCATCGTTCTGAAGATGTGTAAAATCTAATATCTAATCTAATACACTAAAACACTATTTTTGCGAGAAAATACGTGTGACTCGGACAGACACAAAAACATGTAATGATAAACCACGCCGCTGGGAGCGCTGCTGTGCCTAATTACCCGGCGGGCGAGAGCGAGAACAGTTTTTTTTAAATAATATTATAACTCTAAATGTGTGACAAGGACAGCACATAACCGTGTACTGCTGCTAGTAAACATATGTAATCTTCGATTTGGATACGAAGTATAAATGTTTATAACTAGGTAAACGCGCGATTCGTTTGCTCGTTTGCCCCCTAGCATAAAAAAAAAACGATTTAGTGAACTATAAATTAAGTAGGTACTATAAATTCGACTTATGGTCAAGATTATGCAAAATATACATTCAATCATTAATGCGTTTAAAAATGTATGTTTACCAACATCCAACATAGTTACCGTAGAACTCATTTATTCTTACCGCCTTGCTTATTTTGAATACTTACTCGTAGAATTAATATTGTAAATAACAGTGACGTAATCACGCTCTTTATTATATTACGATTGAATAAAATACTACTAGGTAATAAGTTAATACTACAGCTAATTAGTTTAGATTCCAATCAAACAACGAACCATTGTGCATGCTAAATAGTACCACGTCGCCTTATCAGTCATTACACCAAGGCACGATAACAATCTGCAAGGACAACCCTTACTCGTACGAGGGTAATGCACTTGGATATTTTATTGTAATAATTTGGTATAGGTAATGTAGGTTATATCTTTTAAAACTCCCTGCTCATACAAATATTTAACATCGACACTTTATGAGAAGGTTTAACTAAAACATACACAACAGTTCAAATACGAACTGTCACGTGCAAAAACATATTGTAAGACCACACGTACAATGGGAGCTACCGTATTGTCGCTCACCAGGCGGCGCCACTCATGCGTGGACCTGTGTCAATATGAGAGAATTGTCAAAGTGACGTTTGAAATGGTCCCGCAGGACCCACGTTCCACTAGCGCCCCTAGCGGAAAATCGCATCGCGGTAATCCTCACCTCGGTTGGTTTTGTCGGTTTTTTTTGCAAGTTACATTGTGCAAGTGTGACATTATTGCAAGATTTGCAAGTGACAACAGTACCTACATAACTATATAATGGTAAAACCGGACAAAGTTATAGTTTAAAAATACGGAGTCGAATTTTAATTTAACGAAATCGGCTCAATAGAAAATAATTGCAAATATTGGTCTTAAATCTATCATTAAACGGTTCTGTCTTTATTATTTTGACTTACGCATCTGCAATTGAAATCACAATTTCATTACACTCATATCCAAAACTTAGACGAGTCCACATTTCACAAATAGTTCACGGTTTTGTTTATTTTAATAGTTCTCGTGTTTTTTCCTTCTAAAATCAGGCCGGCCGGTGTGATCTCGTTTACTCCGATACAAAGAGACAGTGTGCGGTGATTTAGTTGTCATCAGCCTCTTAAGCGTAAATCGTGAAGGTTACTCAGAAAAAAAAAACAAGAGAAAATCCACTCAAGTGCAAAAAACTACTTACACCTAGGTACCTCACTAAGCGACTTAGGCGGCCGTTCACCTTGCCACCTAGTCGGCTATAATATTATATACAAATACGTAATGTAAGTACTTGATGTAGATATGTACGAGAGCCCCAGCGTTATAACAATTGGGCGAGGTGATTACTCCCGCACGCTTTATTTTTGAGGTACTAAGAACTTGGAATGGTTGATGCGGTAAATATTATCAAGCATTTTTCATTCATAGAAATTTCTTTTTTTAAATGTAAAACCTACATAACAAACGAGTAGACGAGCCGCCTGATAGGAAGCGATCATCATCGTCTATGGACATGAGTAACATCAGAAGTCACTTATGCGTTGCTGACCTTTAAACCTTAAGTCCTGAACACTCGCTTGTTTTGACTATTTAATCAACTGGAGTGGCATTGTATTGTCTATCATTTTCTATACAAAAAAGTCTGCCGATTTTTGCGGGGGAGGGGTACGTCAAATGAATAGCTATTCGTACATAACGTACGAATAGCTATGTCAGATAAACGTCAGTCTATACAATGAACGCAATTATTTGTCATATGCTTTCGGCAGAGGGGTATGCCTGTCAATTGCTATTTCGGCTGGATTAAATGCTCAAAGCCCGCTTGTTAAACTTGTCAAAATTAACTACAATTCAATAATGCAATGTTATAGTCTGACAGCACACTCAGCGCAGTAGAAAAGCGGCAAATTTAAAAAATCCCTGGCTAGCAACACTGTTTTTGAATAATTCAAAAATTGTGCATAATCCATGTATTATCTGTGGCATGTAACTTCTATTTATTAAGTATACACTTTTCTGTAAAAATGAAGTTCAATACAAGTTAAACATAACATGTAGGATTTAAGTATTTTTTACATTTACACGGTTTTTTCACTTTTGAGACTTCATGCATGATGATCTAATCAATGATGATGATGTACCTACAATATTCCATTTTCATCTGAAAAGTTATCATTTCACTATTTAGTAGGGTATCAATACATTCACTTTACTTGACTTTGAAAGTTTTCGATATAGCAATCAAATTAACTTGGTCTTGTGCTTGTGCGTTCCAAACATTGTATTTATGACAAATTGTACTGTACAGTGTACTTGGTCGTATTTTTTTAAGTATAAATTATTCAGTTTCTTTACATACACCGCTTCTTATTAACATTAATATAACATAACTTCGTAATCATATGAGAAATATGAAATAGTTTATTCAGCCATCATTGCCTGTTTTCATTTTGAGATGATAAACAAAAAAGTGCGATGGGCAGTAAAAAAAATGCTGTTTTTCTTAGAGCAACGCTTGCTTTTCGATTCGTCCGAGAGTGTTGCTATATTTCAGTTTGATGTACATTGCTACTGCGCTGAATGGGCTGTCAGACTATAGTATCACGTGTCGTCACGGAATGACAAGGAATACAATTGCCCAGAAGATAAATTAGTTTGGTTTGATGTAACCTACACCTACTTACCTATCTACCTAAGTATCTACATATCTACAGTACTACTACTTATCCATACTAATATTATAAATGGGAAAGTGTGTGTGTCTGTTTGTTTGTACGTCTTTCACGGCAAAACGGAGCGACGAATTGACGTGATTTAAGTGGAGATAGTTGAAGGGATGGAAAGTAACATAGGCTACTTTTCGTCTCTTTCTAACGCGAGCGAAGCCGCGGGCAAAAGCTAGTCTAAAATAAGTTAGGGATAAATTGCAATCCTTTAAGTGATGTAAAGAGTGAGTTTCTCTTGAGACCTTATAATAGTCAACTTGATAGAAAAAAACAATCAGAGTTGATAGTGGTTATGTGCAATCTTTGTAGGCAAGTGACATGAACTTTCGCCTATAAACCGACGAAAGCTTAACCCAGATTAAAAGGATTTAGGCTTAAGCTAAGCGTTTCTCAACACCTTAATAGCGTTACTGGAAATTGGATTAAAGTGAGTAACTATTACTGAATTTGAATCTCTAACGAAAATTAATTTTGTTTAAATTGTTATAATAGACAACTGAGGAATTTCTTTTCTACTTATTAAAAGGACGTCTATTTGGAATTTATAAGCTTTATCCTTGAAAACATTTTATATAATTTCATTCTAATTTCGTTACCTACAAGTTTTAAGAAATCAATTGAAGCAAAGTATTTATTCATTTGGATAAGACCGAAATGATTCCTATGTTGTGTATGTAGCTACGGTTTTCTCCAATTACTTATAAGACTAAGTACTTACATATCCAATTACCTACATATGTATAGGTTTACCAAATATAAGCTCAGGTAATTGGTAAAGAAGTTTTGCGATTGGACATTAGTATTCATAGTTTTCCTCCTTATATAAATACCTACTAATGCAGTTAAATAGTGTTTTTGCTAGGAAAGTTGTGGGGTAGTTCTGATTTCTATCATTTCATATGTAGTTTGGGGTGCTGAATCCGAATCTGAGGTTTGCATACTAAATTTCGTGACGCAACATTAAAAAAAAATTAAAAAAAAAGAAAATAATCGCCTTTTTTTCCGGTTTTTTGCTTAAAACTCGAAAACTATTAACTTTTAGTAAATAGTCTATTTACAGAAATTAAAGTACATAAAATTTTCTACAAATATCACTATTTAGCTTTTTTTTCCAATGAGCCGTTCGGTCTCAAGTGCGCGTTAAAAATTGGCAATTTTCAGCGGTTTCTGCAAAACTCACTTTAAACGTTCCAAAACTATTTTTTTTTACTTAGATCGCAGTATGGAAAAATTATATGAGCCGTTGACGTTTAAAAGGTCCCGGCTGAAGTTCTTCGGTGACGTTGGGTCCTGGTACATATTCTGCTTGACCTGCAAAAAAAGAAGTGGAGTCATTTCTCAAGGAGAGAGAGGAGAGAGAACGGATGAGGATTACAAAATTGATTGTGAGATTAAACATACCTTCCGCATCTTGCTGAGGTTTTCGATGGCATCAGGTCCTGGCTCAGGGTCTGAGTGCGCCATCGTCAGCGTCGGGGGTTCTAAAAGATAAAAGAGGCGGTGAGACACTGACTTGTGATCATATATCTAGGAGAGATGAATGATTACAAAATAACTTGTGAGATTCATCTCTCCTAGATATATGATCACAAGTCAGTGGCTCACCGCCTCTTTTATCTTTTAGAACCCCCGACGCTGACGATGGCGCACTCAGACCCTGAGCCAGGACCTGATGCCATCGAAAACCTCAGCAAGATGCGGAAGGTATGTTTAATCTCACAATCAATTTTGTAATCCTCATCCGTTCTCTCTCCTCTCTCTCCTTGAGAAATGACTCCACTTCTTTTTTTGCAGGTCAAGCAGAATATGTACCAGGACCCAACGTCACCGAAGAACTTCAGCCGGGACGTTTTAAACGTCAACGGCTCATATAATTTTTCCATACTGCGATCTAAGTAAAAAAAAATAGTTTTGGAACGTTTAAAGTGAGTTTTGCAGAAACCGCTGAAAATTGGCAATTTTTAACGCGCACTTGAGACCGAACGGCTCATTGGAAAAAAAACTAAATAGTGATATTTGTAGAAAATTTTATGTACTTTAATTTCTGTAAATAGACTATTTACTAAAAGTTAATAGTTTTCGAGTTTTAAGCAAAAAACCGGAAAAAAGGCGATTTTTTTCTTTTTTTTTAATTTTTTTTTAATGTTGCGTCACGAAATTTAGTTTGCAAACCTCAGATTCGGATTCAGCACCCCAAACTACACATGGAATGAAAGAAATCAGAACTACCCCATAACTTTCTCACTAGGGGCCTTTTAAATTACAATTTAACTGAATTACTACGTGGACATGACAAGTTGACAACGACTTTTTTGAATTTGGAACAAAGTGCCGCCTCCAACGTATCTTGTTTGCGGGCAGCCATCTGGCCCGTGGCATTGAGAGACCGTGACGGATGTGATAATCGTCTCCAGCATCATTGTATTCATTATTTGGAAGTCATTTCTCTATGGAAAATAATATCAACGATAACTTTTGATATCTTCAATAAAAATAATGTTTGAATAATAGTGGCTTAAATTAGTTCCAGTGGCGCACAGTTGCGTTTTACACATGTGAACTTATTATAATACTAGAATACTTGCCCGCGATAGCGTCTGCGTAGAAGTTGTAAAAACATTCAACCATGTTTTCACCCTTTCAGGGGTTGAATATGTACAAAATCGGTTTCAATTGAGATTCACGACAATCACGACATATATAAAGAGTGTATATGTTTGTAGTTCTTGGTTCTCTCTTCAAGGATGAGCATTGTCATCACAAAGATTACTTACTTTCCAAGCCTTGAAGTTTGAAAAAAGGAAGAACCCATTCCCGTACCAGGCACACCGTCCCTAAAGTTACGAAAAAAGTACTTATTTAAAGTTGTAGCCTAGGTAAAGTTGGCAGAGAAAGTTCAGATAAAGCTTATAATTTTACTGGTGTAAATAAATCGACCTACGAAAGCAAGATAACGGCCCAAGTTATGAAGGCGACGCTGAATTGTCTTCGCCGATAAATGATAGCGATAAAAGATGTTTATTTCTATTGAACCACAACTCTGAACCTTTAGCTGACATTTTAGATGTTATGCCAATGGTGGGCCTTCACCTATGCGTTTAAGTATTTATCATCATTTTTCATTCATCATTTATCGATATCAAAATAAATAACTTTTGACACTCGTTGTCGGTCGCAGCAGCGGTACCGGGGCAGTAAGACCCCATCAAAAGTATGTTTAACTGTGAGTTAAAGTGATTGTCGCAGCGAACGTAACTCTTACTCAATCTTACTTATTTTACTTTATTCATGACATAAAAAAGAGAACAATTCAAATACAGATAACACAAACAGCACAAAGTGTTATGAAAATGGTGTGGTGTAGTCAGAAGCTACGATTGAACATACGATAATTAACCATACCGAATTTTATAATATTTACTCGTATAATTCGTTATTTCTATACTTACGTTTCAAAAACTCGTTCAAACCAGCTATCTTCGAATTTAAAGACGCTAGGTACGCCTTACCACCAACTCTCAATATCTAATTATGCTTAAATTTTCATTTACAGCTTACCTATATGGATTCTAGAGATCTGAAATAAACATTTTTTTTTTACCCCTTTACCGAATGCTGACATACAAGCAGAAGTACAAACACGTGAACATACCTGTAACAAAAAACCAGATTTGTAAATAAAACGTTTTTATACTGATAATAGAGTTCAATCAGACGTGATGATTATGGCTTAGCTGTCTTATTTAAATTGTTTAATAGGAATGTATTGGAACATTTGGCAGCCTATCAAATTACCGCTTGATTTAATTGGTTTGACGTCAAAGGAACAAAAATGAGGAGTTATTGGATCGTTAACTGTCATACAAAGTCGACGAAAAACTGTTGGCTTAACAAAGTAGCCACCAAACCAAAGACCAAACTTTTGTAATTTTCGCTTTGGTTTCCTACTTAATTATCATATTATATTAGGGTGTACAAAAGAACTTTAACTTAAATTACATAATTTTTAAAATTAATATACGTGTACCAACTGTACCATGCCTAAGAGGTAAGCTGTTTATGACAGTTCCTTTTATAATAATATTGTCTTCTGTTACCGCGATTGTTATTCATTGAAATTAAACACTTTAGAATGGATCAATCGCGTTAATTAACACCATGATCCTACGTTACAGCACTCGTTTTCACAGGGTTAAGATGATGACCCTCATCATCTTAAGCCTGTGAAAAAGAGTGATGACCCTCCATCCGTTCCGATCCGAGAATCCGTTCTAAAGTGTTTAATTTCAATGAGTTCCTTTTATACTTATCTTTAAATGAGTAAGTCCAACAATATAAGAATTTATTAATTGAGATTCAAGTTTCTAGGTTTTTTATCTTCAAGTTCGGATAAAAAGTGTTTCAAAGAGTTCTTTTGTTAAACTGTTTACCAGGATTTATTGCAACAGCGCGCAGATCGCTAAATACTAAAATAAAACGACGTATTGTTCTATCATTTTCAAAGAAACATATGATCTTTTGTCATTCAATGCTACCGAAGTGAGACAGAGAAACGACATATTTTCTCACTCGTTACAAAGACCTTCTGCCATTTGCGCGGCGGATCGGATATCGTGTTCGTGCGCCATGGGTGTCGTATATTTAGGTGTTTGCCCTTGACCCATCTTCAGTTTCAATGCACGATGACTCAACTCTCCTTTAAGTGTTGACTGACATGGTTTCAGGATTTACTAAAGTGAGTAACCTTGGTATTTACTAAAGTGACCGACGTACGCTGCGTCATATTGGGTGGGATGCCGAATATTTCTAAAAAGCGCGCGTACGGCGTACATCTGCTGAGTACATCAGTATAAACTTACCCACCATGACATAGTTATGGTGCCGTTACCTAACATGGACGCTCACTAAGGAGGCGATACGTCAGTTGCAAGAGTTGCACAAAGGGCTCCGCTCATGCTCGGCTTCAAGGTTCAAGACCGTGTGACAAATGTGTAAAGTAGAGTTGGGCGCCTTGGGCGGAACATGTTGCCAGGCAGTGATGGCAGGTGAACCAAAATGTTACCGAATTGTTGGCCCCTTTCAGATGGAAGAAGCACTTGGCGTTCGTCGGCTCGATTGGTGGACGATAATCGAAAGAAAGCGGGTCACTTCTGGATGAGGTTTGCTCAGAACCGAAAGCGGCAGCGCAGCGTACAAGAGACCGGTGTAAAATGGCCTGAAACTGAAATCTACTAATAGCTTCTGCTATTTGCTCTTCATCTCCAAAGTTTCCCTTTTAATGAAAATCGGGCTCGATGCTTTGATGTGCGTACAAGCTCTTGGTCTCTCCCTGAAAGGTTTCCCCTAAAAGATATGGCTCAAGCAACTCAGAGCCCAGCACATAAAATTTGAGAATACGTAAGCCAACCCTTGAAAAGGTCAATCAATATATAGAGGGCATCATACACAAGTACAAAGTATAATGTAAGCAAATGCCAAACTCACTTGGCAAAGCAAAGTAATATGAAAAGTACGAAGAGTTCATTACCCTCTTTCACTCCACTACCCAGACGAGGTGTGTCCATCCATATAATAAGTGTAATAACCGCGTACTGGGCATATTCTCCTTGCTCAATATGGAACCAGTTTAACCTGAACTCTCTAGATCAGAGGCGTTTACGTCGTCAACTTAATCGCGTTTAGACGTTATGGTAAGGTCCCTTTCCTTACTGATCTGGAGAGATCTGGTTAAACTGGCCACTTGTGCCAACCAGGGTTAGACAACTGACCTGTGAAATTCCATACGCAAAAACGCTCAACACTGGGTTAGTTGGTGAATCCGGACGGTGCAAGTGGCGCTATAACTAATGGCATTCATAAACGCACATCAAGCATGTTAAGCTAAATAATTGCTGTCCTAATCTGTCAGTTAGACATTCGCCTTTGTTAGATAGGGAGAAAACATAATTTAATTAAAACTTTTTTTATGAATAAGCGGATAAAAGTATGCGTGGGCTTCGGGTTTCTGCAATAACACGCGAAGGTGATACAGCTATCTCGCTTTACCTTCTCATATCCCCACTGATGATCAAAGAATCGTCTTAAAACAAGTCCCAAATAATATCGTCCCAAAATAAAGGATAAGAAAATTATGGTAAACCTACACAACAGCACTTTCTGAAGAATCAATCAGAAGTCACAATATTCGATTTTAAAGAATGAGTTCGTATCGAGAGATCAAATACATAAGCTGCTTAAACTTATAACTGACAAATCCCTAATAGGGATTGGATTTGAATACGGACTTGTTGACAGGAGCACATTTTTTGAATGAGGTGAACGCGGGATCGGAAAAAGTAGGGTTCGCTAGCTCAGCAGAGGATGATAAAAGGCTGAAATTGTGGTGATGATTTAATATATGTTGCTTATATACTCGTATATTATCGAATACCACACATACCTACACTAGTACGACTGAGGCAATAAGCTTCAAGCGATGTGAATATAAACCTGCCTTTTACTGAGTAAAAACCCAATCGATTCGGCGACCGTTTTTTGCCATTATAATAAAATTGTTATTGGTTCGGTAGTTATTAATATCGCAGTTTAGTAATGATGGCAAATTACAGGCAATCTGGGGCAATTTGCGAATCAGATTTGGTTATTTATGAATTTAAACACTTTAACTTGTGAGTGGTTATTTATTGACTTACAAAATGGCGGTTTAAGATAACGTACAGATTTAATATGAACTTATACATTTAATGATAATTTCGTTACGTTATAATATAAACCGTCATTACATTACAGCACAGCATCAAGGATAACCTTTAGGTACTTTAAACAATTCTGTGATAAATCCGCAGCTCTTGTCTTTTGTAACCAATAAAAAGTCACATTTTTTGGAACAAAAAAAATAACGCCATAAGTTTGGCAACCGCTGTTTTAGCTATCAACTGAAACGCTGTCTATACGCTCTCTACGCCTATGCGCTCTAAGACCACTTTACATATATCCTGATCAGGGTGCGTAGCCAAGATGCCAATCGCTCACGCTCAGTCGCTAACGAAACGCAACTGTCATTGTCACACTAATAAGGAAGAGTGATAGAGAGAGCTAGCTACGATACGTTAGTAAGCGTGAGCGATTGGCATCTTGGCTAAGCACGCAGCACTATACACATATAGTGCTGTTCAGTATATATGTGATCCAAAAGGATGTGGGTATATTACCAAAAACAATTTTACTTACAAAAGACTCTTCTTTACCTCTGTACCTAGTGTTGCTTTTCAACAACACGAAACTCATATAATTTAAACTTTCGTGAGTCATACTGGCATTAAATTGTAACGGCTACAACTCACGTATTTTTATCACAATAGACGTGACATGTTCGACGATGACTGTCCTATGCAGTCGAAACATGTCACGCCTATTGTGATAAAAATACGCGAGTTTTAACGGTTGCAACTTTATGTCAGCACGAAACTCGTTAAACACAAGTGCATGCTGCATAGAACCTGACACACTATAGTACATTACATACCAAGGCCGTTTAAGTGGGAAATGCCTCGGATCCTATGTAATTGTCGGCCGAGGCGAAGCCGAGGTCGACTAACATGTGATCCGAGCCTTTCCCATTTACCGGCCGAGGTTTGTATACTATTTTTCAGCCCGACGGAGGCGGGAGGCGGCTATTTAGTTTTGCGTAAAGTGGCGCTTACCGGCCGGAGGACTGAAAAATAAATTTCCACGCTGATAAAAATCTCATACATGTATGGTACAGTACATAATGTACTTATAGCATTAGCAAGCTTAATTTCAAGCACACGTCGCTGTCGAGATTAAATTCCTATGTCGAAGAGATATCACACGAACCTGCCATCGCTGTCAGGCTACCTTGAATATAGAACGACGAAATTTGTATATCCCTCTCTATCGCACTTGCTAGTTCGAGCGAAAAAGATGCAGATACGGTAGAAGATCTGACAGCTACTCCGATGGCTGCGATGCATTAGAATGTAATAGAATAGTATCGAAAACGTATTGGTTTAGCGTGCTTGCTCTTTCTTGTGCCGAGCTTTATGCGTGTGAGCGTGATGCATTTCCGTTTCATTTAAATACGGACTGGCTTAGGATATGGAACATATTTCCCAAGTAGGGCCACTAAGTTAGCGCTTTACTTTAGTTTAGTATTAAACTTAAATGAAAATAAAAAAATAAATCTGTTAGTTTCTTTTAACCAATTTAGGTTACTTGTATATACTGTTTTTAGGCTACATGTACATTAAAATGTTAAAATGCTAATTGTAAATATAATCTTCTCTTAAGTTAGGTTCCTTGTATATTGTTTTTATTGATAATTTAATGTTCATATTTAGGCCTTTTTTGATTAATTATATATACTTAGTGTAAACAATTCTTAGGTTATGTAAATAAAATTCTTAGGTTATGTAAATAAATTCTTAGGTTACTCTTAGGCTCATGCGATGGGGGTCGCTCCTTCCTGTATAGTCCTTTAATCCTTGTTCCTGTATAGTCATTTATTCCTGTATCATCCTTATTTTTCCTGTATAAATTTAATTCTTATGTCAGTCCCTGCAACGCAGGCCATAGTTAGGTTGATATGTACATATAATTTAGGGTATTGAGTAATAGGACCGGCCATAAGCCGGTCGACTCTTAAATCCAGGCGTCAAAAAAAAAAAAAATATGGAACATATGTGCGATGCGAGATGCGACGATCAGCTTCAGCGATTCCAGTGATCATATGGACCATTTTTGTGAAGAAAATAAGATTTGTATAACGTTTACGCATTAAGTTAGTATCAACGCAAATTTAGCGACGTCCTCTGTTGGGTATTTGCCTTGCCTCCTTCGTCATTTACTTTAATGCACTACACTTATTTAGTAAGATTTGTTGATAGAATTTCTCACATTTCCTATATGCTCCATATGCATATAAGTTTTCTGGAAGATATTATTATTATCATTCGCTTATTTCGCATGCCGTAAGCTGTCATTATAAAATGTCGAATTTGCTTCCGAGAAACCATCACGGCGAGAGTACAATAACTGGGGCATCACGATCATAACTATAATTACAGACGATATTAAAAACATAACGTTTTAAATCAAGACTTCAAATTTGATGGGGCCACTGAAGTGGATGATATGAAACAGAAGTATAAAAGTTATCCTATTATTAAACTAAAAAAGTGACAGCTTATAATGATTAAGATTTTTTTTAGTTTTGAGATACAACGAAAATTTAACCAGATCTTGCTAGGACAGGTCTGATTTCCCTGCGATATTTTCCTTTAAACATTTTTTTTTTATTTATTCTCAAAAAAAAGTTTTGTACAATTACTTTATATATATGATATAAGCTAGTAGAAAATATAAAACAGAAGAATTATTTTATACAGAAGTTTCAAAACGTATGCTTAGAAGCTGCACATTCGGGACATTTGTCTGCCAAAATGCTGGTCGTATACGTTCGGGCATATCTTCCGGATCTGCCGATAAATGTTGCATACATTTTCTCGGGCTTTGCAACACTTTGTCGGGCGGATGCCCGGCGGACATACCCACGTATATGGCCGACAAAAGACTGCGTAATAACAGTAGGTATAAAAAGCTTAATGAACCAAGTGGCCGATATTACCTCTGCGATAAATAGAAATAATAGTGAAACCAAGGGCAGAGAACATAATTATTTTCGTCGTAAAGTCGTACTGACCTGTAAAGTTTCAGTTCTAGTATTTGTGTGATCTTATTAAACACTCTAAATCAGAATATAACTAAACCAAAGGATTACAGTTTTTCCAATTGAAACTACACGTCTCTATTTTTACTATAGCCCGAAATTTTCCCATCCAGAGCCATATTCCCAAGATTCATTAGGCTCTGCTATTGCGACGATCATCAGGATGCAAGAATGCAATTACTCTGATGCACGAGTACCGTAACGACTGTCGCAAATCAAGTTAGCCCGATATAGTTGAGGCCGTGTGTTGTCAATGGCCGCGTGAGTAACTTCAAGTCTCCAGCGTACCAGTGTTACATGGTCTGGTAATCCATACACCTGACTGCCTTCTCATCATATTAACTTTCTGGACTTGTGTCCAAAAAACTGTCAGGCCAAAATTCTGTCTAATAAACTCACGGGAATACACGGGCATCTCGCTCGTTTTTACCCAGAGCGTACATAAGTTGAATGAACTACCTCCTGAGGTTTCCCTTTGTGATATGATATGGGGTTCTTCAAGAAGCTAGTTTTCAGGGCTTTAAAGATCAAAGGTCAACGATGCATGAATGACTCTCCTGCTTGCTTATGTCCATAAGCGATAATGACCGCGTCCCGTCAGGCGACTCGCCTTCTCGTTTGTTACCTTTTACATTTAAATATCCCCTTTGCACCTCCACGATTTCCCAAACAATAGATGCAAGAAGCAAGAATCAACTCCACAATCGCGAAATTGCTGCAGTACATTTTCATTCTTAATTTCTGTCCTGATCCCGTAGAAAATTTTGTTGAAAAACGTTTAAGGTTTTGGTTGAAAAAGACACTACAGAAAAGGTTGTTACGGGTCATACTCCTACTGGTTTCCCTGAAGCAAGTCCGATGGGCTATATGAATTCTGTCTTGGTTGCAAAAACTGACAGATTAATGTGGGAAAGTGACCCCTGTCCCTTTCTGTCTCTCGGAAGACCAAACCGGTCACACCACACACCATACACGGCTGATCCCACATAAACTTACTTTACACAATTCAGGAATGTTCAATCTTTATCCTGTTTATAATAAAGTCCAATTTGAAACGATAAAAGCAAACGGAAAAGAAATGTAAATAAAAAAACCGGCCAAGTGCGAGTCGGGCTCGCGCACAAAGGGTTCCGTAGCAGCAAATATAATAAACTTATTATGTCAATTTATACACCTGGTGAATGGAGCCTAAACTTATAAGGTTCAGCCATCGTTTTCAGTGTAAGCACAATAACTTAACCAAAATTACAGTTAAATCAACCTATCTCAAAAACTATAAGAGATACTTTGATCAAACCAAAAATCGTTGAAAGAGTTAATTAGCATGCATCACCTCTATTTTTTTTAGAATTTTATACCCCGTAGTTATAAAAATAGAGGGGGGGGGACATACTTTTTACGACTTTGAGAGCTGATATCTCAAAAACCGTTCACTTTAAGAAAAATGTTTTTTAGAAAACTTTATATCATTTTAAAAGACCTTTCCATTGATACCCCACACGGGTATGTACATCGAAAAAAAAATTTTCATCCCTCAGTTACATGTATGGGGGGCCCCACCCCCAATTCTTTTTTTTACTATTTAGTGTCATAATTTTGTAGCGGTTCATACAACACATATTCCCATCAAATTTCATCACTGTAGTACTTATAGTTTCCGAGTAAATCGGCTGTGACAGACGGACAGACGGACAGACGGACAGACGGACAGACGGACATGACGAAACTATAAGGGTTCCGTTTTTGCCATTTTGGCTACGGAACCCTAAAAATTGTCTCTTAAATGAAAGCGTAAGGACCCATAACATGAGCTTTAAATGCAAATAACGTTTAATGAAATCGATTTTGAAGAAACAATTCCAAATTTCTACAATTTGGAATGTACAAAATAATAACCATAAGCATTAATGTGGTGAAACTCCAACTGCTGGTTGTACAGTTTGACAAGAGCCCTCCCGCGACTTCGTCCGGGGAAAAGTCTTTACCGATTTCAACCTTTCAGGGGTTGAATTAAAAAATTCCTTTGTAAGAGAACCTTAAAGATATTTGGAGATCATATGTTCCATATGTCAACAATCTTGGGCTTAGACTGTGCGTTGTCTATCAGTCTTTATATAACGTGATATAATACATGTTTAATATATTTATAAAAAAATACAATTCAGTACAATTGTAAAGCATGAATTAAATCATTTAAATTTATAATAAATGTTTTGATTTATGTTTTAAGTAGTCACGCTAGCCCTAGCCTAGCCCCCGGTGAGCATGCCCTGCCCAGCCCGGCTTACCGGGGGCCTTGGTCACTTTTTCTGTAGTATATGACATCTCTTTCAATTCATAATTAAAAGTGGGTAATTTAAGTTTAATAAATTTTTCAACGGTACTTACATTTTTTACACAATATTAGTATCAAATTTACCACTCCAACACTGATTATATATCGCATTTCCCGTTACTTTTCAGCGAATCGGACGACACACAAAATTTTTTCAGCGAGGTAACGCAGCCAGCCTTATGGGCACCCTGCCTGGTGGCAGCGGTATAGGGGACGTTTGTACATATAGTTTAGGTCCCAATAGTTTTTAAGGTAGATTCAGATTGTTTTAGTTTTTTTTTTTTTTGTAATTTAATATATTAATTAAAATATCATTTATTGCACAAAATTTAATTAATATGAACTATCCTTTCGCTTTATCAATTCACTCGCCTGGGGCCTTCCGAACGAAAAGTTTTGGCTTATTATCCATTCCTATTATAAATTCTTAATTATAGACTCAGTGACTCAGTCCACTTCACGAGTCTATTAGAAATTGTAAAACCGAACCATTAATTAAAAGGAAATACTATTCTGCTACGTGCGATCTCAAAGCTTTCTTCCTTTAGAAATAAATTATTCCTTTTGGTTTTAGGAACTCATGAACTTCTGAACATAAATGTCCATGGCTAATAGTATGACGACGTGGGTACTTAAGCAGGAACAGTTAGTGTACCTACCTCCTCGCCCAAATAAAATAAAAAAAGTCTGACGCCAGAGAAACACATTGAAGTTTTGTCCATTCAGGCAAATCTAAACCCGCTTTCAGACGTTTCCCAGACAAGCCCATCACATGTACTTAATAACCTGCACGCCCAACTCTTATTAGCAATCAGCATTTCAAAAATCGAATAACATCACTCGAAAGCGCAGCAGGTATCCTCATTCGATTTAAAAATGCTTTTCGAAATCGATTCGCTGTCGAACCTTTTTGGTCACGTGCGTCTGAAATTATCGCGAGGAATTTTTGCCCGGGGTCCAAGGAGCTGCGGAATAGAGTTGGTAAGAACGTTTAGCCTTACAAGTTCAAATTAAGAGATTGCCTTGACTCGAACATACGAAATATAATTAATCTTTTAAGTAATTCGAGTCGATTAGTTGTCAAAGCGGACCCCCAGGCTCCCTGAGCCATGGCATAAGCCGGAAAAACGCTAGGAAGAAAAAGAAGAAGAAGTAAATCGAGTCCCTGACCCATTGGTGCTCGAATCATTGTCAATAATAAAGACCCCACACGGTTATTAATTTTGAAGGTTAGCCAAATAAGTGTAATATTTTTAGTTAGATATTTTTATTCAAATAGAAACGCAGTCGCACTGTTATATGTCAGTGACTCTTGAAGACTCGAGTTATAACAGAACATTCATGTCTCGAATTCAAGAGTATAAATGAGTCGAGTTCCAAAGATCTTCCAAAGACTCAAGTCTTTGCCAACACTGCTTTGAAACGTAATTTTAATTTATTGGGATGCAAATTCCGCGTCCCCCTGGGCGGTGAATTCGCCAAGATTGGTTTTCGCATTTTGAGATTTTGGTCACGCAAATCACGCGATATTGTAAAGTTTGTATGGATGCGTAAGTACCCATTAAAATAACTTTTTCAGAGACGAAGTTATAAGAAAGTACTTACATATTTTGTACCTATGTAGCTCTGATAACTTTCAGTGTTCTGTTCTTCCGCACTCCTTTCCAGCTCATGTCCGAAACTTTTTGAACAAGCACTGCATAATAATGTCCAATTATAAAAATTTCTGAAATCTTTAATCATATGTTTTTTCCTCAGCGTATTTTCACACTTTGCTTTGACTTGTACAGTGTGGTGACTGTAGGTATTAACCGAAGCATAAGGGAAGCCGTACACTCGATATACAATAGACTCCATATTTCGTCAACACTTAAACCAAGACTCCTTCTAATTATTTTACTTTTTTTTTGTTTTGAATAGAAAGTATCTTATTCCAAATTACCTATCAGTTGCAACTAAATTGTCGTGCTAGGGCACGACAATTAATACGACATAATATATTATGAATCTTAATACAACAGCGCATCAAAATACAAACCCAAGCATCACGATCCACGCATATAAGCTTTAATCACTATAATCAGATTTCGGTTAAAATCACATGTTCGGTGAATAGCGGCGGAATTAATTAAAGCATGATCAAACGAATCTGCGTATCTGCAATCCTGGATTGTTGTGCATATTGATTATCCCCTGCTCACACGTACGTGTTAACTAAGTTTATTGGTATAGTTACCAATTATCCGAGGACAATGTGATAATAATTGGTATGAGATGTAAATGCGGAAAAGGAGTATAAGACAAGGTGCTCGGATGTTTCAAATTAGGAAAATTGTTAGGAATTCAGTTATTTAGACACTCCGCCACTGAAATACAAAAACGTGTAGGTATTTAGGAGGATACAGAGGAGGAACCCATAGAACTTATTGTTAGAATTATTTACGATTTAGAGACTTCATAAAACTTAGCAAATACCTGTTTAATTATGTTACGTACAGGCCACTGTAGGTCTGTAGAACTATGTCATAATGGCGGACGCTACAATCAGATTGTAAGAAATCTCATACTGCTTGTCATTTTATGACAATGGTTCTAGAGTAGTCTAGAAAACTTTCTAATAATACAAAGAAAATTATGGATAGTGATAAAAGACGTTTAAGGTTAGAAGATGTTTATGATATGAATAACGCAAATGGGGTTGAAACGTTATTTAGTAAGTCTGATAGTGCTAATTTAATTTGTTGGTAACAACTAATAGTAGTAGAGTTTGTCTATGCTAAGTATCCTAGATTTCGATAGCACAGTCTGTAACAGTGTCAAGTACCTAAACGTCATAATTTCATAGAAGTTCGACGTTTAAAATAACACTTTAAAGTTTGACAGTTAATTTGCTTGGAAGAGATATCGTGGTTTAACTCCAGTAACAAGTGGCCGGTATGATATTGGAAGCATTGTCTGCGTCGTCGCGGACTTTGCCTGCATAACTCGACTCTGTCACTCACACCGAGTTGTCGTAGAAATAGACACACTATCCTATTACGAAGAGTCCATTACGTGCTTCGCTTGTTGTCGGTTAGGACATGCTAAGAGAACACCGCAATGGATGCTTTTCATTTCATATACATAGCTACAGGGACTGCACGTGAATTGGTGGTAAGTTATGTGAGAGTAATATGATATAAGACACAGTTTGTGTGAAATATGGGATATTTCTCATAGAAACACTTGGCGGTTTTGTTATTGTGTTACGTAGCCATGTGAATAGGCGTTTTGTCGTAGTATCCAGTAATTATTAGTTTGCAGTAGTCAGTTGGAAATGTAGCGATTTATAATATAAATATACTGTTTAAAATGCATACAAGGATACAAGTATTAAAGATTTACATATACTTCCTTAGAAAATACCGAAAGTAAATACGCCTTGTCTGTAATTTTCTACGCCGAGTAAGACGGGGGTTCTTCCGTGTGTCAATATTTACAAGTTACGTAATAAATAGATAAATCAAACAAGAGTCAGCCCATACAAAAGTTTGCACAATTGTGCAAATTTATTGGAAGAGGGAAATGCGCCTTAAGAACGTTTAAGTAGATCTTGTATCGTTTGTTTTTATTTATTTGCAGAAAAGGTAAGACACTTTGACTTGACATTTCATGGCACAGTTAAGAAGCTTGATATATCGGACATTCGGAACCATCAACCCATACATACGTAGTTCCAGCACCTAGTAACTCCGACCGCTTCGAACATGACTGACGTTTTTTATGGCTATGCAGTCAAGAAAAAACGGCATAAAGGTAAAAGTACAAGAATAATTTACGGTATTGCCTTTAACTCGGCCTTTGCTAAGGTAATGCGGCTTATCATAGATATATATTAGCATTAATGCCTTCTCTAATTCTAGGTAAGCGCTAGATTACGCTAGATTAGGGATTGTGACACTAACTGTGCATTTAGGACACTTAGAGCGTTATCACGCTTGCGATATGCGAGCGAGTTATGTATGTAGGCGAACACGTCGCGAGTTCGCTGCATACAAGTATGATAAGTATAGAAATCGGTTTCAAATCGCCTAAGTGTGATAAGGTTCTTAATGTAGGTACTAGGTACCTACCTATGTACTTAACCAAAAGGTAGTTTATGCAATAGTAGTTAGGGGAAAGTGGTCATTTCTTTTATTTATCTTTTTGCAATGCAAGTATATGTTATTCTCTACCAGCCAACCGTTGAGTCAGAAAGTGTTGTACTTGTGGGTTTGGAGGGATTATTCCTTTGGGCACTGTTAATACAGTACTTCGTACCATTCAGCACCACCTGGAAAGACTGATAGTGCCGGGAAAGGTCGAGGGCAAAAGACCCAGAGGCAGAAGCCCGATGAGATAGTCGGACCAGGTGTCCGACCAGCTGGAGCTACCAACCAATGACGCCTTCCATCAGGCGACAAACCGGATCAATTGGAGATAAACTACTAATTGCTTAAAAAGAGTCACGATACTCACGATCCTTAGTAATGGGGAAACAACTAGGGAGATCCTATTTTGAATTATTAATTATTGCGAGTTTGCGATTTGCGGTTGCATATGGCCATTAGGATTTTTGGAATACTGGCAGTGTTCAAAGGTAAAACCATCCTGGGACATTTTTCCAAAATGCCACGCTCTGATGTTTTTTACCTGGAATATAAGTCGCAGACACCAAATACAACTTGGCCAAATGTTCAAGGACTTTGAACTACATTATCCAATCTAGAGCCACAATTAATGAGCTGCACTGGCTTCTTAGAGCACCGATAAATTGCGATAAGGGCGCTGCTGGTTACCAGAACATTCTAATAATAAAACAGAACTAATTTTGCATAAAGCAGATATGTTTGCAACGATACCACAGTGTTTGAAATGCAGAGAAAATTTGTTCTCTGTGAATCGTCAATGTAACGACGACGGCAGGACACTACTCTGATGAACGGTGTCAAATATATTATGAAGGATAGGGTGAAAATATTTGAGGAGTTCATAAGAAGCCGGCTAGTGTTTTGAAGTTGCGAGTTCGAAACTTTTTAAATTGCAAGGTTTTTACTTAAAATCCTGGCACCAATCATAGAATAGTACGAAAGTGTACATTCGAATGTAGGAAAAATCTCTGTCCAAGGAAACCACTAAGAAGGGAATATCTAAAAACCAGTTTACCGCTTCAAGACCGCCCTATATTAATCATTTAAAAGCAAGCTCACGACTAATCTTACTATATTAAACACAACTGCATTATGTAACATTTAATACTTGAATTCCCTAACGTGAATGGGTATGCGGGTAATGCTGACGTGACGTGACGTGAAGTATACCCGTACATATGAGTACCTACATCCGGGCAAAGCGTGAAAGTAGCGGGCAAATTCCTTCAACCCTAGAATAATCTCGTACGCGAGATACCTGCGGATTCTTTAGAAGTTATTTAAATAGAACCAGTGTAGTGTAGAATCTGCATTTAATACCGTCGTATGCGATTATAAAATTAAACAAGGTTCACAATTTTTGAAGTAAATGTCCCCTTGGCTGAATAGGCAACGCACTTGCGACACCTCTGGTGTTGCGGGTGTCCATGGACGACGTTAATCGCTTACCATCAGGCGATTCGTTTGCTCGTTTGCCCCCTATAGCATTAAAAAAAAATGTGCGGTGATCGTGAGTCGTTCTGATGCTCTGTCTAGTAGTCGAAGTGATCTACTTTAAATATAATTGACCTCCTCGATAGATCCATCTCCTTAGAGATGGTACAAGTACCTATGTATAAAACTGTTCAAGCCTACGTAGTAAATTTAAAAAATACATTGTCTATTTACAAGCGCCGTTGTACGTAAACTGTTGCATCTGTTGCAAAATACGTGCACCAAAACTATTCTCATTGCATTTCTGCTAAGCATGATAAATGCGTTTTCATAAGACTAGAGAAAATACGTTCCATAAATCAGACAACTTTCCTTAAGCACCGAGAGCATCCGTGATCTCAACAAAATGGCGGACTATAATTCAAAATTCGAACAAAATAAAGCCATGGATTGTAACGACAAGTGAAAATAAATAAATAATGGCTGAACTAAAACAGAATTTTACATACAAAACTGAGACGTGTGTATCACACAATTTGACAATTTTACTTAATTTGACTATCTGAGTTTGACATTGTTTAATTGTAATTTTTTTATTTTATATAATTTAGTACTATTAAGAATCCAAATCTTTGTTTAATATTGTAATTATTATTTTTTTGACATGTAAATTGGTTTTATGAATAAAGCAGTATGAGTATGAGTATGAGTATCCAGATATCGAAGTAACCGCACTGTTAGTACATGACGGAAATTTTCCGGTCGAGAAAGACACCTGTCATTTTCTTAAATTTAAGTGTGAAAAAGTCTCAAAACTTCGACGTTGGTTGCTTCAATGAGCAAGGAGTAAAAGCCAGATAGGAAAAAAAACGTTTCGCAACCGTCACAACCGTGACATATGCTATGCAACTACGCCGGCCGACATGTGCTACATGCAGTAAACAGTAGGCAGTAAACGTACCTACATTTTTGTCTCTAATCTACGCAAAATGTTCAAAAGTCAAAGGTCATGTATGAATGTGAAATTTGGACACTGACATTTGAACAACAAAATAAGTAGGGACCTAATATAGAACAGTTAAAAATACACACACAATACACTTAACCCTTTTATCTTGCCCCTAGCGGAAAATTGACTTGCGAAGGTTGTAAATTAAAGCCAATGGGAAAGGGTATTGTCTAAAAAGAACTTTCTGGGTGTGGACTACTCAATATGCCATACGGTATTAAAACACATACAATCCACACCCAAAAAGTTCATTTTATTTACAAACTTGGCTTTAATTTACAAACTTCGAAATTCAATTTTCCGCTAGCAGCGCTAGTGGAACGCGGGTCCGGCGGGAACTTTTCAAACGTCAATTTGACAGTTCTTTCATATCGACACAAGACCCACGCATAAGTGGCGCCGCCAGGTGAGCGACAATACGGTAGCCCCCATTGTTAGTGACTTTTTAGAAACCTTTGTTTCAAAATTGCTGTTTCGAGTTAGTTATATACTAGTTTACGAATGAATTCATTCATTCGTGACATCGCGCGAATCAAATGTTCTTTTTCTTGTTTGCATTTGTTTTTTTGAAAAGCGTGCCTAAAACTGGACTAACCAACTTACATTACGCTCGAAAAACCTCTCCCAGTCGGGGTTAAAGTTACCCAACTTACAACAAAACAGCAACGTAATCATAAACAAAACGCACACAAACACAAAGTTGTAAACAAAACGGGAGCGTGAAATAGTAGAAACAAAGTGTGCTTGCCGTGTTACAGCATAAAGTCGTATAAGCGCAGTAAAAGGACGATTATACGACGTTTTGGTTCATAAACGTTCGTTAGGTTAGGGTGATATAGTACGACAGGGCCATAAAGTACGCCTGGGAGCCGGAGTTCATTCATAAAAGCTGAAACCATGAATGAGTTAGCAGCCGAGAAGTTACGGGCTTAAATTATAAGCCATGCAAATCAATGTTTACTTTATTTGAGCGTGGGGCACATTTTGTTTAATATTTATGAGGGGAGTAGTACGGTAATTGGGTTATTTCATTAAAACAGCATAATTCAAAGAGTTACAGGAGCAATTAGTTGAGTGCATTTTAACTTTGATTCACTTGTACCGATCAGGATTTGCCAATACCCAACACAGCATTAAAACAAAAAGGTATTTATTAATTAAATAGTTTTCTAATGACGAATTTGATTGCCAGAGCCCGTCAGTGTGCTTACCGTGAGTTGCACGCAACTGTATGCGGTAGCGACTGCGGCGCTCGAAAGTAGGCTTGTGTCGGTCACGAACTAGGAACTAAAAGGAATGAAATCCCATCACGGACCGAAAGGAACTAGTTCCTCGCCAAAAAGTTAAATCAGTCCTCGGTCTTTAGTTCAGTTCAGTTCAGACGGAGCAAAAATCATTAAAACGTTCATACGAATCACTAGTTCCGCGCTCAGGTCAGGACCTATATACCACGACAATCGAACGATTGCGGATTTGTATCTCCATCTCTGTTACACTTGCATATTGGACTGACAAAGAGATTTTCCCGTCAGTGCTAATTTTCGATGTTCGTGGTAGGCATGCTGGTATAGTATAGATAGACCTAAACCGTTTACTCATTCCCAGACGTCAAAATTCGCACTGAACTAAACGAACTAAAGACTTAAAAGAGCGAACTAGTTCCTTTGACCGATTGAACGAGATGGGAGCGCTCCCTTCAAAGACCGAGCGGGCACAACTCTACTCGAAAGTATGTCCGTCACGCCCCTACCACTACTCTGGCAGAAGCGAGACGGACTTATCCCCGAACGCCGCAATCGCCATCGAATACGGCCAGTATGGTAACTCATGGTAAGCATGTGTGCTTACGAAATCTACTGTAGATAGCCATTAGCGTCTACGTCAACAAACTGTCAAGGCATCCTGCTCGCACTTGCGTATGGAAGCGGGATGCAACTATGGATAACTTAATGCAGGGTCTAATTGAAAATTGTAATTTATATCGGATCAAAGTGAATTAGCAGCCTTTATGGTATCATTGACCATGTGCCAAAGGTCAGCATGGCCTTTGATGTGAAAGGTTGAATATAATTTATCAAATATAATAATAAATACCGTTCAACGAATAAGTTCAGCGAGGAGAAGCTGCCAGCATTCTTGGGATCATGCCCAGAGGCCGATGCTGTTAGATTTTTAGTTTATTTTAGGTTATTTTTGATTTAGGTTAATTTTAATTTTTCTATATCTTCCTTTTATTAAAGGTATTAATGTTGGCAATAAATATAAATCAAAGCAAAATAGTTGAGATGCTATGGGGCTCGATTATTTACATCTCAAACATTTGGCAATTGCTCGACCTCTTTTTTTGAAGTTTTATCTACCTCTCCCTTTAGTTTTCAAGACATTAAGCAAAATGCGTGATTTATTAAAAATACTTTATCTATATAAGCTTGATTAGGTTGTTATGATAGACTTTAAAGAGAATTACTGATCAAAGAGGAAAAACCGGCCAAGTGCGAGTCGGGCTCGCGCACAAAGGGTTCCGTAGCAGCAAATATAATAAACTTATTATGTCAATTTATACACCTGGTGAATGGAGCCTAAACTTATAAGGTTCAGCCATCGTTTTCAGTGTAAGCACAATAACTTAACCAAAATTACAGTTAAATCAACCTATCTCAAAAACTATAAGAGATACTTTGATCAAACCAAAAATCGTTGAAAGAGTTAATTAGCATGCATCACCTCTATTTTTTTTAGAATTTTATACCCCGTAGTTATAAAAATAGAGGGGGGGGGACATACTTTTTACGACTTTGAGAGCTGATATCTCAAAAACCGTTCACTTTAAGAAAAATGTTTTTTAGAAAACTTTATATCATTTTAAAAGACCTTTCCATTGATACCCCACACGGGTATGTACATCGAAAAAAAAATTTTCATCCCTCAGTTACATGTATGGGGGGCCCCACCCCCAATTCTTTTTTTTACTATTTAGTGTCATAATTTTGTAGCGGTTCATACAACACATATTCCCATCAAATTTCATCACTGTAGTACTTATAGTTTCCGAGTAAATCGGCTGTGACAGACGGACAGACGGACAGACGGACAGACGGACAGACGGACATGACGAAACTATAAGGGTTCCGTTTTTGCCATTTTGGCTACGGAACCCTAAAAAGGCGGACGGAAGGTCGGAGGTGTAGAAAATCTTGGAAATGTAACTTAAATCCAGATTTTACAACAATGCGAACAATGAAAACGAGAATGTGACAAGGACAAACGATAATAGCACTTTCTCTGCCGCACCCATAGAAAGTTCCGTAAGCCACCCTGTTCTGTTCTAGTAGTAATTATTATGTGACATTGACATGAATAGGCGGAGCAAAAAAAAACATATCAGCTGAACAATAAATTAAGGATTTCAATTTTGGATAAAATTCGTGAAATAAAACATCCTGTTCAATACATTTTACCAACGGATGTTTTCTCTCAGCAAAACGTTTACATAGGTACCTGAAACAAAACAAGACAATAATTAAATTTAAATTCAATATAAAGCGGAAAAAAAATTGTTTATACAAATAACAGTATACAAAATGAGTCGCTTAACTTTATACCAGAATCGTTCAAGTCTGAATTGGATTTATCCGAATTTGAAGTACGCGACCATATGTGATCGATTTTTTCGGGTTCCGTACGCGACTTCCGTGCGACTCACTATGTCTATCTGTCTGTCACATCACATCGTTAAATATCTCCATGCCGTACAAATGACTGACCCAATCTGTTATTAGATGTGGCTGACGACAAACTACTTCTAGGTGTAGTTGCAACATATTGTTTATAAATGCGAGTTGGACTCGCCCACCGAGGGTTAAGCACAAAGGTTTTTGACACATTGAACTTACGTTTATTTCAGAATTCAATTATTACAATATTTTCATATAATATGAGATAAACGCTGTTTATATTTATACCTACAGAGGGTTGGCAATACGACTCTAGAAATTTATTCAGTAGAATAAGATCTTTATAGCAGCTGCCGAATTCCTTAAAAAATCATGTTATATATTTTGACATTATTATTACTGATATTGGTTCAGGCCAATAATACGCAAGTCGATAAAATACGTAAGTACCTACAAGACAATTCATCCATCATGGTTTATTATCGCGGATCTACCATCATTTCACAATTAATCAAAAGGCAAAATGAGCGGAACAATAAATCTCCATAAACTAAACAGTAAACAGCACGCCTACCTACCACCTACCAAGAACATCGAAAGTAGGCATTGACGGGAAAACCTCTCTGTCACTCCAATATGCAAGTGTGACAGAGATGGAGATACAAATCCGCAATAGTTCGATTTTCGTGGTATAAGCCCGGAGGCAAACGGTAGTCTCCTACATCCGACTGTATACTTATTTTAAGGTACCTATACTACCTATGTATGTACGGTTAGCTGCAGAGTTAAGTGACCCCACCTGTATATAAAGTTTATATGCAGGAGAGGGAGAACATTCATTACAAATAATAATTGAGTTGATTAGTACTTTACAATTAAAAAGTATTCAATAATCAGAACTAGCAATTAAATCCAACCAACCACAAATTATTGTCTTTGAAAACGACTCAGACAAAATGTTATTTCATTGAAGCAAGTAAACATACATATTCCTGATATTATAAAAGTCGTCAAAGTCGGGTAAATATTGACACCCGGAAATTATCCCTACCCTCCTTAGGCAAGTATACAGGGTGAGCTATGCAAATGTAGCAGGCAAACAAAATTGATACAGAAAAAACTGTAATTGATACGGATTTTCCCCATGACGGAATTGGCCGTATTGACTTGAAACTGCATCTATTAAAATGTACGCAATTATCAGAGAACGCAAATAAAAGCAAATGTTTTCTTTATTTAATGAACAGCGTAATTAAATGCGCTTATACTTATACGTTTAGTATGTTACGAGTATATATGTAAGATTTATTTTAGGTTCTTTTACAAATTCTTTGTAAAAATCTGTAGATGGACATTATTTAATTCAACCCTGCATACAGCAGGCTCCAAGGGGATGTTTGTTTGGAAAAATAGCGCACCCCGCAATTTTTGTGATTCGTCAATGAAAATAAAATGAATGAATGAAAATGAAATTTATTTAATAACATTAGGTGACTCTTATAATTTTAAAATCAGTAGTATTCATTATTAAATTACACTTGTTTGTAACTTTATACTAAGGCCCACTTGCACCATCCGGGGTTAGCTATGTAACCCGGAATTAAGCGTTATTTTTGTATGGAATTTGACAGCTCAAATCCGGGTTAACGGCTAACTCTGGGTGGTGCAAGTGGGCCTAAGACTACCTGATTACCCTGCCATTATGAAAAGTCATGTTGCCGCGCGCTCTCACGGTGTCCTGCCATCCAGTGTGCTTACCGTGAGTTGTACAGTCGGTGCCCTCACATAAGTATGCACCCGCGCTACGCGCTTGCATACGTGGGGTGGATACTTATGTGAGGGCACCGACTGTACTGTATCCGTAGACAAAACTGGTTGGCAACATCTGTTAATTGGATGTTTGAGATCTATACAATATATATCAGAAGTCAGGCCTCGGAGCCTGCTCTAGAAACAAGTTCGACTTCGCGGTCCTCGAATGTCTCGCTTTTGCCTTTTAGTATTTTACCGGCTAAACTGTTGAACCGATTTTATGAAAGACACGTGGATACTATATATAGTGTAAGTAAGAGCGTTGGTGGCCTATTGGTAAAGAGCGTGCGACTTTCAATACAAATTTCTTAGAAATTTGAATTATCTCGCCCGAGGTCATGAATGTTTCCGTTTTTCGGAACTTATGTACGAAATACGGCACTGTTCGGCATCGTCCACACTGAGTACCGGCGCAGCACCTAAAACCGTTTTCCAACTAGGGGCAGCGACCAAGCTCGAGCTGTTTTCGCCTTTATTGACGTGAGTAACCCAATATAAGTATTTTAATATGTCTGATACTCACGGGAGTTTTCTAATTAAAATTGAGCTTGGTCTGGCTCTATCACTTACAACTTCAAATTTCCCCACAAATCCTTTGCATCATCAATTATCATTCTGTATTCACACATTACCACCTCTTAGGAACTATTGGTGGCTGAAGGGTTACTGGATGATTGACACGGGTCTCCAATCTTGAAGCTTGTGTGGGTTCCTTGGCTTAAACGTGTCAAAGTAGATATAGGTTGGGACCCAAAAACTCGACTTAATTTAACCACGTGTTTCTGACGGTACCTATGTATCATCTATTATGAGAAATGATATAAGTACCTCTATCACTAATAGTGATTCGCCTCGAAAGTGAACAAGCGACCCCTTTTATCTCGGCAACCCTTTGACCGATTTGGCTAATATTTGAACTTACATATTATATTTATCTCATCTAACCACCTGCCAAATTTCACGACGATCCGATCAACGATACTCGAGTTGTGTTGTGTCCAAGTAAATTGGCGATAAGTATAGGTATAATAATAAATAAGTGTTTCAATATTATTGTTTTTGTCAAATATCTACTCGTAAATTACCAGTTGGTGCATTTCGAAACGACACTGAATTGTACAATAACTTGGGTTGGCGCCGACTTCAAGTTCAAACGCATCAGTTTGTAGCTCACAAAAAAAATTCATAAAAAAATCATATTTTTTTGAAGTCGGTTTTCTTTTTTGTTATCATACGCTTTTTCTGCCACCTATACTAATGTCAAATCCCATAGTAATTTGACGTTACTATCTGAGAGTAAGCGTTATTCTCGGAATACAAATTTGGTAAAACGCAGCCTTATATAGGTATAATAGGAGTAAATGTAGTAATTATTTAATGTTCTACCCTTTTTATCGCCACAGTTAAAAGTCCACGTTTAAATACCTTTTATCATCAGTATTAAACCAACACCCTTTTTAGCTTATTACGCAAAAGTAAGTCAACTCTGCTTTTAAAACCACAATTCCAATTTCAGCAAACACAGCAGCGGCTACTCGCAAACACACATTTACTTGCGTCCCGCCGTATCCCGCAAAACTTTTTGATTTATTTACCCGCCTACTTTGAATAATAACACCTAGAAACCTAGTAAAGTATGACTCACAGACACCGATCCGTTACAACCCGGGACGATCTGTCAGTTTCTATAGAAAACGAAAAACTAGTAAATGGCCATAACTTTTGTCTAAATTAATATAAAACTAAATAACAAAAAAGAAATTTAAAAACATCAAAGGCAAATCCAATCATGTCGGTTTCATATATGTAAGAGTCTTACATATATGAAACCTTACAGTAAGACCTTTTACTGAAATGATATAACAAAAAAATACTTTTTATTAGATGCTGAACAGCGGTGTGTATGTATGGAAGAACTCCAAAACAATCACAGTAGCTAAAAGCTTGACTTCAGTTGTCAGTATTTAATGTCTAGTTATTATTATTCTATGTTCGCTCAGCTAAAACTCCCGTAAAATAGCCCTAACAAACGTTAGTGTGCCATTCTACCTTTACAAACCTTGTCCAGGTTATAAAGGGATTAAATTATAGTAAAGCTTCATCTACATAGGCTCTTTTAAACATAAAAACTCTATGGTCACATTGGTCACTATCGTCTACACTTTTCAAGTGCGTGCGTTGCGCTCGCTACCGCAGTAATTTCTGCTGTTTTTGTTTAAAAAACATGCTATTTGGAACCCTATCAACAATAGCTTACAGCTGCTTTTCCCGTGTATTCAATTGACGTAAATTGATCTTGGTTGGCGCACTGTATCTCGATCGAGTTATAGTAAAACTCTTTGAAGAGGTCAGTCTTTTATGATCCTTCGCAAATTGTATGGCAGCAATGTCACTAAAATCGAGGATATTGGACTATTCCTCGTATTCGGATCCCGGTAAGAAATTGCCGAATTACGCGTATTTTTTGTGATCCAATACCTTCAACCTTTTTTCTGATTCCTGTTGCAAATAATATTGCCGTCTGTTACCGCGATTATTACTTATCGAAATAAAACACTTTAAAACGGATTAATCGCATTTATTCGTGTGAGTCATCATTTAACCCTGTGATAACGAGTGCTGTAAAGGATTCGAAACGAAAGGTCATCTTCATAGTCTTAACTTAATAAACGAGAATAATCCGTGTTTCGTTCCTGTAGTCGCATTTTGCAGAAAGTTGCAAATATGGAATGACTATGACTAATTATTTAGGATGAGGTTGACTGTGGAAAGTTCGGTTACTACAGGATGGCCCAAAAATACGGTATCCTGCCTTTTCGCCAAATTTCATTTCAACCGAATATCACTTGCCAACTAGCCTTTTGCCGATGATTCACTACTCGTAGTTAAAACTCGTTTAAAATGTGTCACGCGCCACCGAGCAAAGGTCGGCAGTTGTATCAATATTTATGAAGTTCCGATTTCTTGCGAAACACCGGTTCGTTCGCAAATTTACTGCGAGAAACACTTTCGCTCACTCGTCTGGGAATTGTGAGCTATTCTGAGAAATATGTAGTTTTTTTAACGATTTCGGTTTGTTGACATTTTAACCTTTTTAACTAATGAATACGGGTTCTTACCACCGTTTTTGGCTACATTTGAGCTCCCGATATTTCGGCGACGTCGCAACCGCCACGTTCAAGAGCAAACTGAAGTCTGGAAAGTTGACACTTAAGGAATTTAAGGATAGCCATAACTATCTACCCTCTTTCTTGTTCGTTCACCACTATTGAACATTGAATATCGGGAGCTCAAATATAGCAATAAACCCTGGTAAGAACCCGTGTTCATTAGTTAAAGTGTGTAAATTAACTTCAATTTTGAGGTCGGACTAAAATTACTTAATTATGAAACCCTTAACCCGTTTTAACCCTACAAAGACACAGGTTTGCGCGTTCACCGCTAAAAAACTTCCGTTTGTCGCGTCACCTCGTTTTGAGAGCACTCCCCTATCTATTGGAATCCTTGGCGTTGACATCTCGAGTGAAGTCCAGTTCCGCGGCCACCTAGAGGGTAAGGCCAAATTGGCCTCGAAGAAGCTCGGTGTGCTCAATAGATCGAGGCAGTATTTCACGCCGGCCCATCGCCTACAGCTTTATAAGGCGCAGGTTCGCCCGCATATGGAATACTGCTCTCATCTTTGGGCAGGGGCACCTAAGTACCAGCTTCTTCCTCTAGACCGCATCCAACGGAGAGCAGCTCGAATTGTCAACTGCCAACGTATTTCTGATCGGCTTGATCCCTTGGCGCTGCGTAGAGATGTGGCCTCACTCTGCATTTTCTATCGCATGTATTATGGGGAGTGTTCCGAGGAATTGTTCGGATTAATACCTGCCGCTTCTTTCCGCCATCGCCTTACGCGACAATATTTCCACTCTCACCATTTAGATGGTTGGCAGTCCTCAACTGTGCGCTTTTCCCGAAACTTCCTGCCTCGCACAGCTAAACTTTGGAACGAACTGTCGCCAGCGGTGTTTCCGGACCGATACGACCTTCAAACCTTCAAGAAAAGAGCGTACTCCCACCTTAAAGGCCGGCAACGCACTTGCGACACCTCTGGTGTTGCGGGTGTCCATGGACGACGTTAATCGCTTACCATCAGGCGATTCGTTTGCTCGTTTGCCCCCTATAGCATAAAAAAAAAACAGCAGTTATGTTTCTGCAGTATAAACGTCACGCGACCTCCGAGGGCTCCAGCTCGTGATTCTTAAGAAATTGACAGATCGTCCCGTCCCGCCCCGTCCCGTCGCGTTCTGCATAGTGTGAGTCAGCCACGAGTCAGCCTTAAATTGTGATCGTTTTTAGTAAAAGGTACCAGTTTGTCGCTAGCCGATACGGCACTAATGCTGTAAAGATTAGTTTAGAAATGAACCTTATCAACAAAATAAATGTGGGTTTGTGTCACGTGTTCATCTGCAGCACGAAAAGTACACAGCCGATTTTGGTGAAAGAGTTTTTATTGAAAATCGCTTCAGTTATTAATTATTTGAAGAAAGCCACAAGGATCATATTTAATTAGACAGGTCTTTTAATATGAGAAATTTCAAATAGAAACCTCCCGTGAGGCTTATATTATATTAGGCTTTTATTAAAAAAAAAATATTGGGTTGGTAACGTCAATTAAGTCGAAAAAAGTTCGATATGTTTCGGAACAATCTGTATCCCTTAGTCATGACTCATGCGTTCTGCGCACACAGAACATATCGAGCTATTTTCGACTTTATTGACGTGAGTAACCCGATATAAGTAGGTATTTTAATATGAGCAATTATCATACTAAACAGTTAATGCGTGTCATATACCTACTATAACTGTCTTAACTACGCACGTATTCCTAATAGGTTAGGTATCTACGTGTTGGAGGAAAAAGTAATGGAAAGCGAAACCATGAAATGGAAGTTTTATGTGAACAATCATCTTAACTACTTACTTTTATAATTACTATAACAATAACTGGGTGCTTGGTGTTCGAAATGAATTATGGTGATTGTAAATTACTGCTATGCATTTTAGAGCGGATCTCAGAGAGACAAAGGCAAGAAATGTTTTAAGTACCTAATTGCTAGAAAGTACAACATCTACAAATTAGAAGATACTAAATGTATTTAATAAAATCGACAAAATTAACAAAAACAGTGAGGAATCTTATTCAGATATGATTGCCCTTGATAGATAGATAGAATACTCTTTATTGCACACCTCAAGTTTAAGTTAGATACAAGAAAAGATAGTTAAATACAAGAAAAGTGTAACTAACAAAAAAAGAAAAAGAAAATACAACCAATCAATTTAAGATTGAGGCCAAATAATAGGGGGTCTTATCGCTAAAGACCGATCTCTTCCAGACAACCTTTTGGGTAGCGGAAACAATGAGAACTAATCAGCGAGAGTAGGCGTTACAAACGTAGGTATATATGAAATTAACTAAACGCACACATTCCACCTTGTTACATTTAATAAACATCTCGCAATGTCACAATGATTATCTTCAACTTTTTTTTATCTGAATAGTTCAAAAGGCTTCGTCCTCGTTCTAACACGTTTCCATGGTAAAACAATTACCCCCACTACCACGACCACTGAAACCTGTGCAAACTGTGAATAAAAGATTCAAAATATATCAACAACAAAAATATTGCATTCAAAAACATGCACGTAATAATGGTGTGCCGTTCTTGTAACACTTCCCTATGTACAAATCCTAAGGCCGAAGTGTTAACCATGAATAAGTAAAACGGGAGCCACCGTCAGACACCTCTTTGAATGGAGATCGCGGGTCAGGCGGAAAATTTAAATTCAATTTTAAACCTGTATACATTAAAGAGTTTCCCTCAGCTTCAGCAAAACAGAATTCCTTTTCTTAAATTATATAAAATATAGGAAGGCCTTACTGCGCATTATGTACACACCCTCGGTCGTAACTGTAACATGGTGCCAGCCCTGTTCTTATTCCTACTACTTGCCAAGACACCCAGGACGTATAAGAAAGATCTCCGATAGTGCAGAGTTAATAAATATCTCGTTAGAATTGGACTGGTTTGCGGATGTGATGTAGGCAATGTGAATGAGCTTGGTAGATACAGGAAGGGAATTCCTAAACAAATTGTACAAAGAAAACAACGTAAGCCGGTCGCGTGTAAAACCTGCTAGTACTGGCATAGATTACAGAATACAAAGGATCCTTGTTTATTTTTATTGTTGAACTGGTCAATGTAATCAGAGGTTAGCAATTTTATTATAACGTAAATGTATATGTCACTGTAGAATTGTCAATTTGTGAGTACCGTTAGTTTATAAAGCGAGATTGTAAACAAACGTAGGTTCAGTTAGGTTAGTTTATAATATTCCTAATCAAATTATAATCAGTCGGGAGTTCACAATTCAATAGTGACATACTCAAGATCGAAAGAGACAATTGTATAAAGGCCATCGGCAGAGATTCCAGTGTTAATTTAAGATCCTTGGCAAGACCTTTGTTTAGTTTGTGTCGTTCGTCTGACCTCACAAGCATCACGAGATGAAAAATAGGTAATTGACCGATCAAAGCGTCTTCATTTCAGTAAAGGAAAAAATACTTTGGTATGTACCACTGTCGTCCATTACACGCCGAAAGCCGAATTACTCAACCGATTCTCGTAAAATTGAGTAGGTTCGATAACTATAGAGAACATTTTAGTCAATTATGTTTTCCATATGTCACAAAGAAAATAATTAGTAATTAGCTTTCTTGTCGCATTCCAACAAACGTCACTCACGGTCGGCGATATACGTTCGGGTATATCCACCAGATTTGCCAATGAATGTATGGAAAAGCCCGGCGGACCCACTAACCCACTATGGAGATCCGCGCGAACATATATGGCCGGCAAATAATGTCGCCATCCCATTATTACGCATTCACAAATTTAACAGGAAACCTGGCAAATCTATTCGAGCCCTTATCTAGTAGAACATTCTGTTATGCAAAACTCTGCGCCAGCCCTGCGGCGTCGCGCGGGTCTTATTTTATTCAGTTGCACTGGCGTTAATAAAATATTCAAGCACAACCCTAATAACATTACAGGAATATCATTTGACACTAGGTTTACATGCAAGTTTTTCTGCCTCAACCATTCTAGCTCCTCTAACTAGTCTGAAAAAATAACATTTCGGAGTAGAAATTACAATACAACAACTCTTTATTAAACACCTCACAAAATATTATACATAACATACAAAAACAAAAAAAAAACAACAGGCGGTATAATTACTTAATTACCTAAGTGCTGATTTTTTAGTTCAAGTTTCCTATTGAAGCCTTGCCGCGCAAAGAATGAAACTCGTTATAAAAATTCGTCAAACGTGTTTAAGCACCATGAGCTTACATATTAAGAAGGACAAAAAACTTGCTAACGAACGAATAATTGAATTTAAAATTCCTCATTACCACACAGAAAATTTAACTACTTACTTTTTTACTTACTAGAACTGCTAAATAGTCTGCCCTAATGAAAAAGGACCAAAAGGCGCATTCCAACATTTTAAACTAGCTGTTATCAGAACGTTGATTGACCACCAATCACCAGCATAACCTAACCTACATTGCTATACCAAGTTTTCTTTCCTTCCCCGCACAATGTCGCCTGTTTGGCATTTTTAAATATGCTATACAGAAGGCGAAAAATGCTACATTGTATTTTTGTAGTTGGCAACAAAAGATCGCAAACTTACGTACAAACTTAAAGTTGCTAAATAATTTAGCACAAAACTTGTCGATACGATAACATTGTCCCAACGATTGGCACTTTCTCGGCGGTCAGGGTACAGTGGTCCTGTTATATCGGTCAATAGGGGCAGAAAGGGCCACATTAAATTGTGATTGATTGTTGTGGGCGTCTCGGGGCCCGTTTCGATTGGGGCTTGATAAAAGTGCATTAGTTTTATTAGAGAATATCGGGCACGCGTGAACTGTTTGCTTAAACTTAAACGATATCAGCAGCGAGAAGGAAATTAATAGAGCAAAAGAGTGATGATAGTCTCATTATTTTTGGAGCCTTTTTCATCTAGTGTCACTTCCACTAGTGAAGAAAAACTTCATATTTATTCTGATCTTTGACGAGACTGAAAAGTTGGGAAGGAAATACATATTAACGAGGAAATGAAATAAAATAAGCAAAAAGAATGAATATCAGAACTTGATTTTTAACAAATAAAGTATGGAGACGGCACTACTTTACAGCCTGTCACCGTGAGGGTTTTTAAATTTTAGAGTAATAATATCAATTAATTATTCGAAATTCTTTTAAACATTCAACATAATTATGTATAAATACAGCGCTATTTACTATTTTTTATCCCGACTTATCCCCCTCGAACACATCGTCAAAGTCACGATTTTCATCTTATCCGGGGCCGGTACCCGTATCGTGTCGGATCCTTAGCCACGGTACATACAGGCCACCATCAAGTCGAAATCAAATATTCAGTACAAATTGCAAAAACAGTGGCAAATAGCAATGGCGTTACGATGGCACTCGGGGGAATTATATTTGGTTAAAAGGACACCCCTAATGAGGATCCAAAGCACTTAATAACATCACTTACCGAGCAAAAGCTTGGAAAGGTAACCAGTATCTATGAACTTATCGAGACATAGGGCCCTTTTTCCGAAAACATTTTAATTCAAAGAAGAACCAAAGAATTCAAGTCCAAAGAATTAGCAGACTATCCGTAACGTCAGGCTATTCAAAGTGTAGCCAAAAATAGGTTAGGTATATGATACCAATGAATACTCTTTATAGCACACCTAACACGTTTAAAAGGTAAAAATATTTGATTAAAGATTGACAAACAACAGGGGTTCATATCGCTAAAAGAGACCTTTACCAGACAACCTTTGGATAGCGGAAACATTAAAAGAGAGAGACAACATTTAGGATTATACGGACTGCATTTGACAGGAGGTATTTTCTTATTTTTTATGTGATCTCTATAGCCATTCATATAAGATAATTTTTAAAATTGAAAATATTCAGTAAATATTAAAAACTTACTCCCAAAAAAAGTAAGCGGCTTCTCGGAAACCGTCTGGTGAAAGACAAACTACAGCTAGGTGGATATGTAGCTGATCTAGTGGCCACAGTTATACTGGAACGGGTAAGTGGGTGGTTGGTAAGTGATGGAGACAAGCAAGGCCCCAAGGAAGCATTTCACGGCCCGCCGCCCTTATGGAGTCCGTTAAAATTTAATTCGTCCCGAAGATATGGACGTCCAGCTCTGTAAGTACTTATTAACTTTTTAGGGGATATTTATCGTTATTAAAGTAAACGAGTTTCGTATCGGGCTATCAAAGAGACGGTCCAGGAAAGATAATAAATAGATCAACGAAATTGTATCTTACGAAAGCAAATAAAGAATCTGAATCTGAATCACTATTAATAAAGATAATAGGTAGGTAATAAACCTATTCCATATTTATTGTCATAGTCACATGGTGCATGTTCATAATTTATATCTATAGAGTAGTAACAAAAAACCTACTTCAAGTTTCAATTTTGTAGTAACGTAAGTATACCCAAATGAACTGAATTCACAAAACAAAACATGCATGTATGTGACTTTCAGAATTTAGGGATTCCCCGTCCTCTTTATGCATCAAAAAAGGGGATTAATCGCGTAAAAAACATTAAAAAAAAGAGAACCTCCCCATTTTTTAAGTCAGCTACATAGTAGGGAATGTAGGGATTGTCACTTGAAGATTTTTGGAAATTCGGGTGTTCCGTTTTGGGGTTGTTAATGTAGGTATAATATAGGAAGCGACGGAAGGAATACAGTGATCTCTTTCTAACTCCTGGGGTTGTGTCTGAGGACAGACGATCGATGTCAAATGAGAGTTGGTTAGACATACGCATGCAAATTATATTAAAAACTTCATAAGCAAGTGCCATATATTCACCATTGTACAACATAAAAACATAATATACGAGCGCCTATAAATGATAAATAATGATAAATATCTTTATTTTTCAATTTAGGCACATTACAATGCACTTATGAACGTCAAAAAAAAAGCTACTACCGGTTCTATCCCTACACCACAGCTCGAGACAATTATTAACGGCAAGAAACTCGGCGGGACTTATTTTTTCAAAACAAATTACAAAAGTAGTAAAAATATTTACAATATGTAGTTCTACAAGAAACCATATTTATTTATTTATTTATTTATATAAGTATAGATTACATCTTAAGTATTATACATTTATATTCTCGCCAAACTGTTACGTTTGATGGCGAGATGCGCTCAGTTTTATATCAAAAGAAAATAGTGAAACAGAAAGACATAAAACAGAATAAACAAAATAAAACAAAATAAAACGGTTTTACACGATATACACAACATTTGATATGATTTCTTTCGTGAACTGGGTCCTTCACTCTATAAGCAGTACATTCAATTTAATTTTTTGTTGATTTCGTTAGTTTCTGGTATGGGCCATGCATGTTTGTCTGTTAAATAGTCTTCTACTGTGTAATAAGCCAACACACTGGACTGTGTACATACTGGACAATCCTTTGTTTATCGAGAAAGACATGATATGGACCTTATCTGACATTATCGATATGAATGAAGGTGGCTGGCTGATTACTGTCCAATATATCTAATATTGTTCATATGACTTTCCTGGATATTGCAACACCAAAAAAACGAAAAAATTTAATTTTACAAGTAGAAATAGAGGATTAAGGGGTAATTTCTACCGTCATCCATAAAACGATCAGTGTAGAAAGTAGAGCAGCGTAAAACAGTGCGACAAGAAAAGGTAGAAGTTACATAAAGTGGAATTCAACGCAAACCACAGGGCTACGCCAGTTTTCTTGTCCAATACGAGTATGTCGAGGTGGACTGATGACCTGGTGAAGGTCGCAGGAGTCCGCTGGATGCGGGTGGCGCAGGACCGGTCATTGTGGAAATCTTTGGGGGAGGCCTATGTCCAGCAGTGGACGTCTTTCGGCTGAAATGATGATGATGATGATGACGAGTATGTCATTGTTTTCGTAAATAAACATCAGTCAATCAGTAAACTTACTGCTCGCACTTATAAGACAGAATGAGATGCACAATATACTAATGTTGCCTGCTAAAGCTCTTAGTGGCGCCCTCTGTAGACTATTTTTTTCTGTCGCCCTGTAGAACATGTCACGTACTTATTTACTGTAGAATCCGGTTGTAAAGACGTCCGAGGGACCGACGATATTACGTCTTACCAACCGGAAGGCCTACTAAACGAACTGTTAATTTTAATGGTGTTTATCTATTTCAATAATCTCGTATGCATTCTAATTCATAATGGTTTATGTTACTCAATGAATAATCGAAGTTAAGAAAAATTTTCTCTTTAGCGAAGAAAACAGCACGCCTACCACGAAAATTGGCATTGACGGGAAAACCTTTTTGTCACTACAATATGGCAGAGATAGAGATACAAATCCGCAATCGTTCGATTTTCGTGGTATAGGCCCTGTTGAACTTTCGACGTATTTACTCGTAGGGACTTCTCGACTATATTGCAGTTTAATTAAACCATTGTAAATTGCCGAGTTTTTTTGTGCCCGAGACGAAGCACCTTTAAGTTTTACAACATTCACTTTGAATAAAATGTGTATCTTGTGCGTGTGTTCGATAACAATGCTCGTCATCGTTCTAATACTTGTAACTAAACAGTTTTGTGTGAAATCCCGTCGCTAAAAGCGGTCTGTCGATATAAGCAGGGTCGTACTAAACGGATGCACTTTCATAACTAGTGGCTCGTATGAAAACCAACCATATGCCTATTTACGTCGCGAAAAACTGATTCTACTGTAACTTTAAAATTATCAAAAGATCCTGTAACTAGACGTGTCTTTCTAGAAGTTTCTTTATTTATCTTATTCCAAGAGGTTTTATTAGTGGGTTGAAACCCTGGCTATTTACCAGCGGTTGTCAAGATATCTGACCAGACATGTCGTAACTTACAAGTCATTTGTTTACCGATTACCAATTCACGTGGCATTTGTACTTAACATAATATAAATACCTGCTCTTTGTGCACATCTCGAAGACAAAGAAACATAATAAACTTACGGATAACACTCACGTATTTTTAGTCACTATGCGCGACATGTGTGTTTATATTCGACAAAGAAACATGGTGCTTACCGCAAAAGAATGGAAGATCTTATTGCTCAAAAGCGATCTCCTTCCCTGCAACATTTGCGCACTTAACATCTTGATTGAATAAATAGAGTTGATAATTCATAGAATACATACATTCAAGCCTCACAGTAGGTAGTGATCTTTCCTCCCTGGTAGGTACTTTCATACTTGGCAGCCATTTTAATGACGTCATTACGCGAGAGCCATTTCCCTGTGCCACTGTCTATCGATAGTTTTGGAATTTCAGTACTAGTTCAGTTCTTACAGTAGTTGGTAACCATTTCATCAAGCATTTCCTACAAGAAAAAACACTACTCTTTTTCGCCCTAGCTTTTGTTTTACTATCTGTGGCTATCGCCTTAAGCAAAACCTTACAAGTGCAATGTCCGATTATACGGAGTTTAACAATCATAGAACCGTTCGTTCGTATATTTGCCTCTTTGTAAAGAGATACATGTTTGAATGAAAAGTATATATTTTATTTTAAAGATAGAGAAACTATGGCAATGGGAATATATTATTCGTTGTATAGTTTTCTTAAAATAAAAAAAACGTACCCACCAAGTTTCCCTTTTACTTTTCCATGTATTGTTATTTCTAACCATGTCTGATAATTCTCCCTGTATACTAAATAATCAATTTACGATATTCTTCGTTACGTGCCATTAATTCCAATGTATATTTGCTGGATTCCTTCCATCGTTTACTTGATCTTTGGACGATTTAATGATCAATAAAAATTTCACAGCTTCGGAACCGCCTGGCTGGTCTAAATTAAGATTTCCTGCAGTTGCGGTAATGAATCGGTGAAAAAAATAACGATTACCAGTATGTAGCTCATTATATGAGCTGGTTTATAGTAAAAGATCCCACTTTGTCGCTTGTTGAGGTTCATTTCTAAACGAATCTTTGTAGCACAAGCGCCTCATAGGGAACCGAAAAAGTAAAAGGTATCTATATATTAGCCTCTTTACAAACTTAATGGCAATTAATAATTTATGAGTGACTTGTCATTGTCATATGCATTAGTTATTTGCTTAAGATCCGTCAAATTTCCCACCAAGTGCCATATTTCACGTAATTATGACCATTTCATATGACCAATTGACCATGTATTCAGTGGTTATTCGTTTCAATTACTTGTTTTAAATTTTAATTAATTAAACAGTGAAGTGTGCGTGAGACCTCGCCTAATATGTTTAAATTGGGCTAGATATTAATATTTTTCTACTAGTGATCACCAATTAAAAATCATCATTTTTAATAAGAACTAAGGGTGTTATGCGTCGGGCGCCACTTAAGGTGCGATCCCACTGATGCGTAGCGACTAGCGTTGCGTCGTGTAATTTCTTAGAAAAAAGTTGACACTACGATATATTTTCTATGACATGCAGCGAAAAGCACCATTGGTGCCCCTCGCTTAAAATAATTTTAGAACTATAAGTTAAACCAGATACCTACCGCCAGTCTCCGATACATAGCTCAAGTCAAGGGGGTAGGTAATGTAGAAAATTTACGAACTACTCTAAAGTGCTTTTAATCACACTCCTTATACTTTACTAGCTTTCCGCCCGCGACTTCGTCCGCGTATAATAGGGTTCTTCCTACAGATTTTCATACCTTGTTTTATCTTTTTACAATGCGACTTGATATAACCTACACATATATAATACAAATATTTTCTATTGCGTTTACGTTTAAGTTTTTATTAGGTAGATGTTGGCAACAGGCGGTATTATCGCTAAAAGGCAACATTTGTCTCTTACAGACAACCATCCGGTTAAATAGCATAAATGATTACCTACATACTTGAATAACAAAATTGAGTTGAAGTCTATGGATACAAAAGAAAACTTTCCGCCATAGAAACTTTCAACACTCTTTTCACCTCTTTATGGGTGAAATTTCCAAAAAAACCATGAAACCAGTTTTCTTTTATTTTAATAAGGAATCGATGCATAAAGTTTCAAATCTCTAGCTCAAAAAAATCTTTATTTCCCCGCTTCATCAATTTTCAACCCCGTTTTTACCCCCTTAGGAGTACAATTTTCCAAAACTATGAAAACACTTTTCTTTTATTCTTATAAAGAGTCTTTTCACAAAGTTTCAAGCCTCTAGCTCAAAAAGAATCTCCTTTTCCATACAAACGTTTAACCCCTTAGCAAACAACTTTTTTATATTTTAATAATGAACAGTCTTTGCACAAAGTTTCAAGTCTCTAGCTCAAAAAAAAAAACCATTTTCAAACAAACTTTCAACCCCCTTTCTACCTCTTTAGAAGTTGAATTTTCCAAAACTATGAAAACACTTTTCTTTAAATTGCAACGGTTAACACTCACGTATTTTTATCACAATAGGCGTCAGGACGTAAGGCATTCGGCGGTAGCGGAACATACTTTCGGTACGGACGCGACGCATTTCATTCCGTTCGATAAAGTAAAGTTGTTGGCACGGGAAAAATGTTACGTGCCACGCAAGATCCGTGAGGCCATTAAAATCGGACGTCGCCCTAATTTCAACCTCGACGGAGGTTGGACTCTGCCACTGGCTTAGAAACCAGTGCTTCCTAGAGGGAACGTGAATTTGTGTGGTGACGATTTGGTGGACACGGTTAGTTCGGTGTGCTTGTCGTTGATCCCGTCGGACGATCCGACAATTCAGACTCCCGCAACGACGGCGCCGGATTGCGCGAATCACCCCGCTTCCGCTTCCTCCCGCGCGAACCGTTACCTACGCCGGGCTCGGGCAGCGAAGGTGATAACAACACTCTGTCTGTTCGACGATGTCTGCCCGACGCAGACGAATCATGTCACGCCTATTGTAATAAAAATACGTGAGTGTTAACCATTTAATATCAGTATGACTCACGAAAGTTTAAATTATACACTTTTCTTTGATTTAAATAAAATGTTTTTACAAAAACATTAAAGCTGACAAATAATCTCCATTTCCATACAAAGATTTTACCCCCTTTTCACCCCCTTAATTACCAAAAACCATGAAAACAATTTTCTTAAATTGTAATTAAAAGTCTTTACACAAAGTTTCAAGTTTCTAGCTCAAAAATAAATCCCATTCTCATACAAACTTTCTACCCCTTTTTTACCCCCATAGCGGTTGAATTTTCCAAAACTATGAAAATACTTTTCTTTAATTCTAATAAGGAGTCTTTTAACAAAGTTTCAAGTCTCTAGTTCAAAAATAAATTCCATTCTCATACAATTTTTCTACCCCCTTTTTACCCCCATTGGGGTTGAATTTCCAAAAACCATGAAAACATTTTCTTTAATTATAATAAGGAGTCTTAACACAAAGTTTTAAGTCTCTAGCTCAAAACAAAATTCCATTCTTATACAAACTTTCAACCCCCTTTTTACCCCTTTAGAGGTGGAATTTCCAAAAACCTTGAAAATACTTTTCTTCAATTGTAATACAGAGTTTTAAAACAAAGTTTCAAGTCTCTAGCTCAAAACAAAATTCTATTCCTTTACAAACTTTCAACCCCCTTTTTACCCCTTTAGAGGTGGCATTTCCAAAAACCATGAAAATAGTTTTCTTCAATTGTAATTTAAAGTCTTTACACAAAGTTTCAAGTCTCTAGCTCAAAAAAAAAATCCATTTCTATACAAACTTTCAACCCCCTTTTCACCCCCTTAGGGGTAGAATTTCCAAAAATCCGTTCTTATCTCTCGCCTACGTGCTAAAAGGAAGCTTTGGTAAAAATTTCAAGTTTCTAGTCGTAGCCGTTTCGGCTGTGCGATGATCGTAGATGAGGACAACCTCTTTTATATACAGCGTGGCCAAAAAAAAACGGGAAAGCCGGCGCCAGGCAGCATTTGGGACCCATATAAACCCCCCTAGACATTTTTTGGACCGATCAAATTGATTTGATTTTGAAAAAGTTCAAAAAAATTATAATATTTTGTACGATGTGGTCATTGTAGATGCACCCCGAATAATGTAAACTCGTCTGAAGTTCGTACGAAATGGCAGTCGCAAATCTAAATTTGCCAGTTTTTCTAATGTTGGCCTCTTAAAACAGGAAAAAATCGTCAAAAATAGCAGAAAACAGTGATTTATTGCACTTGGACGTACTAAAAGTAGTCGTGCGATAAAAAAAATTAAAATAATGCTGAAATTGACTTACGTGTGAGGTTATTTCTCCTATTCGATTTGTAGGTAGAGATGAAGTAACACACTATTTTCACAGATATTTTCACTTAATTGTATCAATGCACCAAACAAATCACACTGATATTTCACTGAAATACTCATAAATTAATTATTAAACGATTCAGGCGAAAGCATCAATGTAAACAATAACAAACCAAGTGTTGCCACCATGCATACCTATGAGTTCAGGCAGTGCCTACATGTGCGTTCGGATAATTAGTACTGAGTTGAAGTGTGTTTATTGACTTGGTCGTAAAAATATGATGTTTACTGTTTTTCAATATTGTAAATACAGTATTTACAATATTGTCTAGTGTGATTTTATTTATTTTATTTGCGGCTTATACGCAATCGACCACAAAAACAATACCATTCGATCTGTAATGGTGCCTCTACACTCTAGTTCCAGTGCCTCAAAGGCGTTTTTCACAGCTTTATTTAGGTCATGTGTTCAAATAGGTTTATTTTTAAGGAGCGTTCAGACAGGGGCAGTTTGACCCACAATCTGATAAATAAAATGCAAAAATTAGTACAAGTGATTTTACAAATACGAATGCATTTATTACATTACATGTAGTACTACATAGTATGCTTATTTAATTCGCTGCTTTATTTTGACACAAATTAGACTTTATAATGAAATAAAATTTGTTTGTCTAGACGGGCTTTAAAACCAGTTTCTCCAGAAGGCCTACAGCCCCTCATTCACGGCAGTCCGCCGGCACCTCCGGCACGTAATATAGCATCGTGAATGTCGTTGCCGGATGCGTGCCGTACGGCAACATCCTGCTGGCTCCGCCCACCTCCTTGCACTAAATTACGGTAATAAACAATTGAGAAATGCGGCAATGCAAAAAATATTAATTATTCATTATTAAAAATGATATAAGAGATGGCGGCATTTTTTTAATTCGAGTACAGTGTATGCGCTAAAACGCAGCGCTGCGCATCTTTCAACGAATAAGTGCGAATTGGACTGCCAGGCTGGGCCACTTGCACACCGTGTGTCCGCTACATCCAGCCATGCCGGAGTGCCGGCGGACTGCCGTGAATGACGGGCTTACCACGAACCACGAACGAAGTTTCACCTCTCTGTCGCACTCGAGTGAGAAATCACAAGTGCGAAAGAGAGGTATACTTTCGTTCGCGGTTCGTGGTAGGCGCTCAGGTGTCATTTTTTGTGTGAATTCTTGTCGTTTGCATACCGACGCATATGCATGTGAATTTTTGTCTTTCTACAGAATGTTCATCGTTTCGCATGAGAGTATTGCGAATACGTCGGTGTGCTAACATTACGTTTTGATCGAATGGGAAAAATAAATAAAGGCAGGCATCTTAATCTACTTTATTTTATTATTAAGAATACACAGAGAATTACAGTCAGTGAACCAAGACACTGCCCCGTGTAATATTTGAACATGATGATTTATAGGTCCTACACGTCGATTGGACTACACGGCCATCATTCGTTTATCGTACGGACCACAAAACAAAAATTGGCTAGGCACTATGGGAAGCGTAATAAAATAATAGTAGATTAGATTACGTGCCTAGGCCGTAAATGTAGGAAATGTCTCGGATCACATGTAATTGACCGCCGATGCGAAGCAGAGGCTTTAAGGGCCTCCACTAGCTGACGCGGAATACCCGGAACGGACGCCCGTCTAATAAGAAATTGTATGAACAGCGCTAAGTGAAGCGGGCACACGGAGCGGGCGTGTAATAATAAATCCACCCGCCGCGTGCACCCGCTCCGTGCACCCGCGCCAGCGAGCGTTAGCCCTTACATTTTTTTGCTCGACGAAGCCGGCAGGCGTCAATTTGGTTCAGCGCAATGTGGCGCTTGCTGGCCGAAGGGCAGAAAAATAGTTTCGCCTATTACGGTTTTTACTTAGTCAGGTCCGTCATCTAGTGAATATCTGTAAGAGTGGTTTTAGTGTCACGCGGACCGTCCGTGTGGATTGTTCGCTTCGGAGTACAGGCGCGAACAATGCACTCTCCGCACGATACAGCCGACATCCGAGCAGCAATCTGCGCGGATGGCTTTTTTAATAAATATTGCTCCGTGCGGGCAGTCCGCGCGACTCTAACCCCAGCCTAAAAAAGCGAACATTTAAATGGTGGGTGGCACCATTTACTAAAATAGAAAAAAATCGGGTTTGACAGTGAGTGACGAGATGACGTCACATTCCCCGCACACCTACACGATACTGTACACAAAGAGAATAACTTTACTATAGGATCTGCACTGCTATGCTTTTTGTATAAGTACTGCATCGGGAGTGCGGAAAAATAAATAAGTACTTTGAAATCGCAATCGATTTTGATAATTAAAATCATTATTGGGTTTAGATTTTCAGTAGCTATTACAATACCGCATCAACCATAGAATTACGATTCGCTAGTGGCTAAAAGTAATTTACTTAAGTTACATTTTATCGATAATAACTAAGAAATTGATCTCTTTTATTCAGTATCAGCAATAAACATCGCTGTATGTCCGAAAATTCATTACTGCAGGCGCTGCAATCAAGGAAGACAATCAACAGGTGTACGATCACAATCAGCAAGGTATTGCAACAAATACTTCAATACTTTGTTTTGTAAGTCCTACGACCTCTGCCTATCATAAAGTCTTATCTTATCAGTGAGGGATGTCTGTTGCCCAAGTCAGCAGACGGAAACCTATGGAAAGGACCTCTAGGTAATAGGGTTTTGTAGTATTCGTATAGCCAACGTCTCAGGCTCAAGCGCTGATCATCAATTGTAGTAGCAGTTGAAACAGGATACCAATTAGTATGGCAAGTACTTGCGTACTTGATGCGTGGTTTCATTCGTTACTATTACACAAAATAACAATAATTTAAAACGTTCTCTGCAGATTTTACATTTGAGAAGGAGATACGAGAACCAATTTGACAGTGTACTGTGTACAATGAAATCGAATAAAAATCTGAGATAAAAAATACTAAAAGATATTCCATTGCCAGGGTTCGAACCCAGAACCATCCGCTTCATTATGAGATTATTAGTAATAGGCTAAACAATCCAGCCAAACCAGTTGTCAAATTTAGTTCACTGTGTTTTCTTGATGTCGCCAGTAGTATAAACAAACTTTGCGCGAGACGTTTTTTTTTGTATGTAGTTGTCGTTCTTCTTTCTTAGTATTATATTCTTTGCTGTGCAGTGTGGTGGCAGACGCTGGTTAGTGTTCTCCTGTAAAATAAAAATCAGATGTTAGTTAAGAGCTGTGTGTGTGTCACGATGAACTGAAGCGTAACCCCTAAGTATATCTTGTTAATCCCTTGATTGATTCGACTCGCATCAAGTTGTATTAACTTCCAAACGACGGACGGCCTTTTTCAAATCGCGTATACTTGCAATTGTGGGTGTTGGCAGAAAAAATAGTTACCCGCATTTGCATATACATTTTTACGCACAGCAATATTCCCATAGAATGCCTTTATCTATTCAATGTGACTAATACCCCTTTCACATGGGACAAACCATCTCTTACTGAGACTTGCACCATAAAAATTGTCCTAAACTTGGCAACCCCTCGACCGAGTTTTGGTTATACAATTTAAAAAAATCTCTCTTTCTCGTCTAAATACCTGCCTGATCCGATCACTCGAGCTATCGTCAAACAAACATTCAAAAGACTGATTGTCCAAGTAGACTGAGAGAACTCACGCGCTTCGCTCGCTCGTTCGATTAGACAAGACAGTACCTTGGAACCGACGGAGCAGACCTGCGCCGCTCAGGGTTGTGGCTTGCGGTGGTCCTCGCGCTTTGTCGCAGATGAAGCTATAAGTTACATATTAAGTTAATTTGGGAGGGGGTAGAGCATAGCGAAGCGAATATAATCTAACTCTGCGTGGTGGTGGTGCTTTGGGTGGTTTCCGTGGATGTCATTTCGCTAGCAGATCCCAAATAGAGAAGCACCTCCGCCTTACAGAAAACCGCAGATAGGTACTGTTGTGTTCAGTCTGTGAGTAACGTAGCCAATGCTTAACGAGGGTATGACGTGTTAACGAAGTGTTGGAGTCGTCAGCACCCTAAACGCCCCTTAATGGGTCGGGTTACGTCACTAACATCCGCTCATTGGTTTCAACCCGTGATTGGTTCCAACTCTGGATTACCCATTACGATAGACTACCCAGCAACTGTTAATCGTTATCGTTAACTGGCGACTATAAGTCACGAATGTTAATAATAATCTAATTAATAATCTTGGCGCTAAAATGATATTAGTTCTCAGCTCTTGGGCAAAGATGTGGCACTCGGAGCACCAGTACCTACAGCGTGCTGCCGTCTGTACATAAATGTTAACATGTTGAAAAGGAGCGCTACTTGTGTTCACGACGTTTATAGGTGGATACACGTTACAAAGTCATCAAGGAAACCATTCATAGGCACCTTCTATTTTCTTTACTTCTGACTTAGCTGGTAATTGTTGCATAGTTTCGGAGACTTCCCATACATACAAATTGTATAAATTTTAAATTACAGTCAACTAACGGCCGATCCGCCAATTCTGCCCACACGCCAGTCTTCCGAGCGTACCCGGCGCGTGCATACGTCGACTAATCCCGCGCCTCCGAGCGAACGCGAACGTCGCAAATTTCAGCTGAACGTCTTCAAGGCAGGTATGAGAGTTGCTACTATTCTCGGGACTCCTTAGTGAGTAGATTACTTTTTATACTGCCTACGAAGAATTTTGTGCACCGCATTCTGTCACTGTCTGTCAACATACCATTTACTTGACTTTAAAAAAAAGACTCTGTAACCGACCGACTTACAACACGTCGCACGTATGTAGGACATCGCGCGGTGTTTTCCTCCCAACGACTGGGAAACTCATTTTTCAATACAGTTGCTCAAAAAGTGCCCTTTTTTTGGCTGTTTTGCGTGCGCAAAGTTTGTTTTTGCGAACTAGTGCTTTTTACTTTTCCAATCTTTTTAAATTTAGTTGTGTTCCAATTCATGACTGCTTACCGAAGAGTATTATTGTTCGTTAACTTTACCGAGCCGTAATAAAACTAAATACCTACTATTAACGCAATAATATTTAAGATATTGATATTTCATATTTCAATAATTACTTCTTCATCATACTAATGATCATTCATTAAGAATATTAACATTGAAAACAGTTCTTATAAATCTGTGTGTATGAAACGGAACAGAGCCTACGAAACGTCAGTCAAAGTAGGTAGAGGCGTTTTTCAATCAGATAAACATATTCGAAGGGCCTCTAAGACATGACGATACGATTTGTCACATGCGATTTATTATTTTGTTTATGAGAAATAATTATGAGATTGAAAATGAGAAAGTAAAGAAGATAAGATAAACATTTTGAAGATGTTCTTAATATACCAACTGTATTACAATCGTGTCACGGAAATAATAAAAATACTTTAAATTCGTTCTTATGTAAGTATTTTAATTTTTTTCGCATCTGTATTGAAAAACGTCATTCGATTCACGTGCGGATATGTCATTTTCACTTGTCCCGAGTATTGCCACTCGCCTACGGCTCGTGGCAAGACACCTCGGGCCTCGTGAAATAATGACATACTTTCCGCCCTAGCATCGAAATGTACTATACCATATTATTGAATAATAATACCTCACTATCGGCTTTGCTTAAGGTTGATAAATAAGTATAAATATCTTTTATTGACTTGGAGGTTTTGAACAATGACGATGTGGAACAGGAGCCTTTGCAGGTATCTGATCTTCAAGAAGATTAGTCAGTATGTCTTATCTATCTGTGCCCGTCTGTCAGTCTTTCACACACAACCGTTTCACGGCCTAAAATAAAAGTTAAATGTACGCAACTTAACGCATTTTTTATTAACGCATTTTTGTTAATTCTAACAATTAATTTATGCACTGGGGTTTGATTTTAATACTCACGACCTTCGGACTGAAAGTCGCATGCACTACCGCTCAATCACCAATGTATGAGCTTATGTGAAGTCTGTTAAACTATGGTTATTTCTTAGATTTCACGCCGCATTTACGCAGCTGTCAAAATGTCAATTAGATGACTTTCAAATAAGACGCCTGAGTTTATCATGTTAGCTATTAACTAACTAATGATTTCTGTTTTACATTTTACCAGAGCCAGCTGCGTGAGACTCACCTGCCACGCCTCGCGTCTGATCACGGCTCTCACAATTAAAATTGATAAGAGTGAGTAAACAATTTGTTCATGTTCGAACTTCTTCATGAAACTTGACAAATCTCTGTTAAGTTTTGTCTTATTTTAATAAACACAAAGTGAAAACGGGCATACAATCATAAAAAAAAATACCCAAACACTTGTAAATAGCGCCGTGTAATATGTCATAATCTGTCTGCATGATTTGTAGAGAATGTATCGTAACATATTTGGGCGCGTTAATCTGTTCTTGTATGTATGTATGTAGATTGTAGAGGTATACATATCATATTTTATCTAAGACTTGTACATATTCATTCTGCTTTCACACACAACCGTTTGACGGCCTATAGTAAAAGTTAAATGAACGTAACTTAACGCATTTATTATTAGGTAATGCATTTTTGTTAATTCTAACAATTAATTTAAGCATTGGGGTTTGATATAATAAAAATAAAATACCATATTTTTCTGCTGTCAAAAATCATTCTTTGTGTTTTGCGCATTTTCCTTTGCCTTATTTCCTAACACACCGCTTTAGGCTGCGATCTGAACGTTCCAGGTGCTTGTGATCGTGATGGAGCCCGCGCGATGTCTGCGTGCATGCGGCGCGACAGTATGCAGCTTGCTTTGCGTCGCTGGAATTCGGTTAGCTTCCATATTTTAGTAATTTATAAACGTGGTAGGTTACTTATTATTTGATCGCGAAATAGGTACCAAATTTAAAGAATTTATTTTTGCTCTTGAACTAATTGGTCAGGAAGAAACTACCCGAGGGCGTTGTACTTAGTCGACTGTGGGATATGAGGGGTTCGATTGTCTCGTGCTAGGTGTGCCTGGCAACCAAGCTGTCACAGCACTCACAGCAATATCACAATTTTCTTTACCTTTTAACGCCTTGATCGCTAAAAGTGCCTGCCTCTTTTCTTCCTACCCTTTTTGTTGACTAGGTCTTATTGGGATGAGCCCGGTTTCCTCACGATGTTTACTCCTTCCGAAAAGTGTCTGGAAAATATCTTACGATATTTTGTTACGAGCCCGGAGTTTTTAACCCACGACCTTCGGACTGAAAGTCGCATGCACTACCGCTCAATCACCAATGTATGAGTTTATGTGGAGTTTGTTAAATTATGGTTATTTCTTAGATTTCATGCACGCCGCATTTACGCAGCTGTCACTGACTGTCAAAATGTCAATTAGATGACTTTCAGATAAGATGCCCGAGTTCATCATGTTAGCTATTAACTAACTAACGATTTCTGTTTTACGTTTTACCAGAGCTAGCTGCGTGAGACTCATCTGCCACGCCTCGCGTCTCATCACGGCTCTCACAATTAAAATTGATAAGAGTGAGTAAACACTTTGTTCATGTTCAAACTTCTTCATGAAACTTGGCAAACCTCTGTCAAGTTTTGTCTTATTCTTATAAACACAAAGTGAAAACGGGCAAACACCATTTGAAAAAAAAATGTCGTCGCACAACCTATTTTTAAATCTGTCAGTCTACGGGACTCACCAGTGTCTGATGAATTGATGATGGAGCTAAAAGGTGGATATAAGAACTCTGTCATTAAACGATGCAACCCTATCGAGTTCGAGCTGGTTTGATTCGTCTTGACGAATACTTTCATACTAGATGGTAACCAGTGTCCTCAAAGCAGGTATGGGATTTGCTATTCATCTCGGGTCTCCGTAGTGAGTAGACTACGTTTTACTGTCTGTACTGTTAGGTACCGTCTGTCAACATGCCATTTACATGACTTTCCGAGGGGACTCTGTTACCGACCGACCTACAACACGTCAAACTTATGTGGGGGTAACCATCTATTTTTTTTATCAATTTTCACGATGTTTTCCTTCAAGCGACTGGTACATATCTAACGATGTTTTGTACATAAGTTCCAAAAAACTCAGTTTTACGAGTGGTAGGCTAGTTCACATATCATATTTTATCTAAGACTTGTACATATTCATTCTGCTTTCACACACAATCATTTGACGGCCTATAGTAAAAGTTAAATGTACGCAACTTAACGCATTTATTATTATACGCATTTATTAACGCAGTTATTATTATGTTAATTCTAACAATTAATTTAAGCATTGGGGTTTTAATCACAATAATGATCATAATAAAAATAAAATACCATATTTTTCTTCTGTCAAAAATCATTCTTTGTGTTTTGCGCATTTTCCTTTGCCTTATTTCCTAACACACCGCTTTAGGCTGCGATCTGAACGTTCCAGGTGCTTGTGATCGTGATGGAGCCCGCGCGATGTCTGCGTGCGGCGCGACAGTATGCAGCTTGCTTTGCGTCGCTGGAATTCGGTTAGCTTCCATATTTTAGTAATTTATAAACGTGGTAGGTTACTTATTATTTGATCGCGAAATAGGTACCAAATTTAAAGAATTTATTTTTGCTCTTGAACTAATTGGTCAGGAAGAAACTACCCGAGGGCGTTGTACTTAGTCGACTGTGGGATATGAGGGGTTCGATTGTCTCGTGCTAGGTGTGCCTGGCAACCAAGCTGTCACAGCACTCACAGCAATATCACAATTTTCTTTACCTTTTAACGCCTTGATCGCTAAAAGTGCCTGCCTCTTTTCTTCCTACCCTTTTTGTTGACTAGGTCTTATTGGGATGAGCCCGGTTTCCTCACGATGTTTACTCCTTCCGAAAAGTGTCTGGAAAATATCTTACGATATTTTGTTACGAGCCCGGAGTTTTTAACCCACGACCTTCGGACTGAAAGTCGCATGCACTACCGCTCAATCACCAATGTATGAGTTTATGTGGAGTTTGTTAAATTATGGTTATTTCTTAGATTTCACGCCGCATTTACGCAGCTGTCACTGACTGTCAAAATGTCAATTAGATGACTTTCAGATAAGATGCCCGAGTTCATCATGTTAGCTATTAACTAACTAACGATTTCTGTTTTACGTTTTACCAGAGCTAGCTGCGTGAGACTCATCTGCCACGCCTCGCGTCTCATCACGGCTCTCACAATTAAAATTGATAAGAGTGAGTAAACAATTTGTTCATGTTCAAACTTCTTCATGAAACTTGGCAAACCTCTGTCAAGTTTTGTCTTATTCTTATAAACACAAAGTGAAAACGGGCAAACACCATTTGAAAAAAAAATGTCGTCGCACAACCTATTTTTAAATCTGTCAGTCTACGGGACTCACCAGTGTCTGATGAATTGATGATGGAGCTAAAAGGTGGATATAAGAACTCTGTCATTAAACGATGCAACCCCATCGAGTTCGAGCTGGTTTGATTCGTCTTGACGAATACTTGCATACTAGATGGTAACCAGTGTCCTCAAAGCAGGTATGGGATTTGCTATTCATCTCGGGTCTCCGTAGTGAGTAGACTACGTTTTACTGTCTGTACTGTTAGGTACCGTCTGTCAACATGCCATTTACATGACTTTCCGAGGGGACTCTGTTACCGACCGACCTACAACACGTCAAACTTATGTGGGGGTAACCATCTATTTTTTTATCAATTTTCACGATGTTTTCCTTCAAGCGACTGGTACATATCTAACGATGTTTTGTACATAAGTTCCAAAAAACTCAGTTTTACGAGTGGTAGGCTAGTTCACATATCATATTTTATCTAAGACTTGTACATATTCATTCTGCTTTCACACACAATCATTTGACGGCCTATAGTAAAAGTTAAATGTACGCAACTTAACGCATTTATTATCGGGTAATACAGTTATGTTAATTCTAACAATTAATTTAAGCATTGGGGTTTTAATCACAATAATGATCGTAATAAAAATAAAATACCATATTTTTCTTCTGTCAAAAATCATTCTTTGTGTTTTGCCCATTTTCCTTTGCCTTATTTCCTAACACACCGCTTTAGGCTGCGATCTGAACGTTCCAGGTGCTTGTGATCGTGATGGAGCCCGATATCTGCGTGCGGCGCGTCAGTATGCAGCTTGCTTTGCGTCGCTGGAATTCAGTTTGCTTACATATTGTATGGTACTATTATAGCTCGTGAATTAGGTACCGACTTTAAAGAATTTAATTACTATTGAACATATTAGTCCGGAAGGAAGTAGCCGAGGGTGCTGTGCTGGTGCCGCAAAAAGAACATCTTTTTGTAATAGATACAAGAGTGACTGACCCAGAGGGTAAACTAGGCCTTATTGAAGCAAGCTCGGTTTCCTCATGGTGGTTTCCTTCCCCGAAAGGTGACTAGAAAATATCTAACGATGTTTTTTTGTACATAAGTTCCAAAAAACTCATTCTTACGAGCCCCGCGACCTTCAGATTGAAAGTCGCACGCTGTACAGCTGAGCCACCAATGCATGAGCTTACGGTGACAGTTTGTTAGGGTCAAGTTTTAATTCCGGTATACTCATGACTGTATTTTGACATCCGGATTAAAAGAGATGAAAATATCATATTGAAGCCGTTAGTTGACTGTAATTTAAAATTTATACAATTTGTATGTATGGGAAGTCTCCGAAACTATGCAACAATTACCAGCTAAGTCAGAAGTAAAGAAAATAGAAGGTGCCTATGAATGGTTTCCTTGATGACTTTGTAACGTGTATCCACCTATAAACGTCGTGAACACAAGTAGCGCTCCTTTTCAACATGTTAACATTTATGTACAGACGGCAGCACGCTGTAGGTACTGGTGCCCCGAGTGCCACATCTTTGCCCAAGAGCTGAGAACTAATATCATTTTAGCGCCAAGATTATTAATTAGATGTCTTTCCCTTCACGGAGCAATGGTGTTTCGGACCTTTGGGAGGCGTACGCGGAGCCGAAGCCAACACGCAGAGGCCCTTTCGACAATTTAATGAAATGTAAGGGGTACACCGAGCGGATGTTGCACCTGCCCGAGTCATGGGACGCACGCAGAGGCAGCACCCGCCAGGGTGTATAGACTATTGAGATTTAATGGAATCTAAAATATACTGGACTATTAGGTGAAAGTGGTGGACTAAATACTGGGTTATGGAGAGAAGAAAAAAAATAATCGGACGTCTGCCTAACAAAATGGTAATCAATTTTATTTCCGGCAGACGGTGACTCGCCCACATAAGATGGGCCCCCACAAAAAGCGACATCTAGGATGGCTCGAGGGCAACACCGGTATGAGGGCTGGGGGTAGAGAGGTGTCACTGGACTTTAAACATATAGCCAACTCGCCACTTAGGTTTCCACATCTACCCTCGAGAACACAGCTCTCGCGACCCCACTCTGGACGGCCGGTTAAGGCAAGCCAGAGGCGGAGGACTTGGTCGGACGACGGAGTCCCCCAGGAGCGCTCAGGTACGTGGGGTCGCTACTCCCCAACAGCTCGCCACAAGCTGCCCTGCGTTGACTGATTGCACCGGTCGAAACCAGTGGGCGATGGGGTCGTCATATCCCTACGCCATTTTATTAATTAGATTATTATTAACATTCGTGACTTATAGTCGCCAGTTAACGATAACGATTAACAGTTGCTGGGTAGTCTATCGTAATGGGTAATCCAGAGTTGGAACCAATCACGGGTTGAAACCAATGAGCGGATGTTAGTGACGTAACCCGACCCATTAAGGGGCGTTTAGGGTGCTGACGACTCCAACACTTCGTTAACACGTCATACCCTCGTTAAGCATTGGCTACGTTACTCACAGACTGAACACAACAGTACCTATCTGCGGTTTTCTGTAAGGCGGAGGTGCTTCTCTATTTGGGATCTGCTAGCGAAATGACATCCACGGAAACCACCCAAAGCACCACCACCACGCAGAGTTAGATTATATTCGCTTCGCTATGCTCTACCCCCTCCCAAATTAACTTAATATGTAACTTATAGCTTCATCTGCGACAAAGCGCGAGGACCACCGCAAGCCACAACCCTGAGCGGCGCAGGTCTGCTCCGTCGGTTCCAAGGTACTGTCTTGTCTAATCGACAACTACTCAGTCTACTTGGACAATCAGTCTTTTGAATGTTTGTTTGACGATAGCTCGAGTGATCGGATCAGGCAGGTATTTAGACGAGAAAGAGAGATTTTTTTAAATTGTATAACCAAAACTCGGTCGAGGGGTTGCCAAGTTTAGGACAATTTTTATGGTGCAAGTCTCAGTAAGAGATGGTTTGTCCCATGTAAAAGGGGTATTAGTCACATTGAATAGATAAAGGCATTCTATGGGAATATTGCTGTGCGTAAAAATGTATATGCAAATGCGGGTAACTATTTTTTCTGCCAACACCCACAATTGCAAGTATACGCGATTTGAAAAAGGCCGTCCGTCGTTTGGAAGTTAATACAACTTGATGCGAGTCGAATCAATCAAGGGATTGACAAGATATACTTAGGGGTTACGCTTCAGTTCATCGTGACACACACACAGCTCTTAACTAACATCTGATTTTTATTTTACAGGAGAACACTAACCAGCGTCTGCCACCACACTGCACAGCAAAGAATATAATACTAAGAAAGAAGAACGACAACTACATACAAAAAAAAAACGTCTCGCGCAAAGTTTGTTTATACTACTAGCGACATCAAGAAAACACAGTGAACTAAATTTGACAACTGGTTTGGCTGGATTGTTTAGCCTATTACTAATAATCTCATAATGAAGCGGATGGTTCTGGGTTCGAACCCTGGCAATGGAATATCTTTTAGTATTTTTTATCTCAGATTTTTATTCGATTTCATTGTACACAGTACACTGTCAAATTGGTTCTCGTATCTCCTTCTCAAATGTAAAATCTGCAGAGAACGTTTTAAATTATTGTTATTTTGTGTAATAGTAACGAATGAAACCACGCATCAAGTACGCAAGTACTTGCCATACTAATTGGTATCCTGTTTCAACTGCTACTACAATTGATGATCAGCGCTTGAGCCTGAGACGTTGGCTATACGAATACTACAAAACCCTATTACCTAGAGGTCCTTTCCATAGGTTTCCGTCTGCTGACTTGGGCAACAGACATCCCTCACTGATAAGATAAGACTTTATGATAGGCAGAGGTCGTAGGACTTACAGAACAAAGTATTGAAGTATTTGTTGCAATACCTTGCTGATTGTGATCGTACACCTGTTGATTGTCTTCCTTGATTGCAGCGCCTGCAGTAATGAATTTTCGGACATACAGCGATGTTTATTGCTGATACTGAATAAAAGAGATCAATTTCTTAGTTATTATCGATAAAATGTAACTTAAGTAAATTACTTTTAGCCACTAGCGAATCGTAATTCTATGGTTGATGCGGTATTGTAATAGCTACTGAAAATCTAAACCCAATAATGATTTTAATTATCAAAATCGATTGCGATTTCAAAGTACTTATTTATTTTTCCGCACTCCCGATGCAGTACTTATACAAAAAGCATAGCAGTGCAGATCCTATAGTAAAGTTATTCTCTTTGTGTACAGTATCGTGTAGGTGTGCGGGGAATGTGACGTCATCTCGTCACTCACTGTCAAACCCGATTTTTTTCTATTTTAGTAAATGGTGCCACCCACCATTTAAATGTTCGCTTTTTTAGGCTGGGGTTAGAGTCGCGCGGACTGCCCGCACGGAGCAATATTTATTAAAAAAGCCATCCGCGCAGATTGCTGCTCGGATGTCGGCTGTATCGTGCGGAGAGTGCATTGTTCGCGCCTGTACTCCGAAGCGAACAATCCACACGGACGGTCCGCGTGACACTAAAACCACTCTTACAGATATTCACTAGATGACGGACCTGACTAAGTAAAAACCGTAATAGGCGAAACTATTTTTCTGCCCTTCGGCCAGCAAGCGCCACATTGCGCTGAACCAAATTGACGCCTGCCGGCTTCGTCGAGCAAAAAAATGTAAGGGCTAACGCTCGCTGGCGCGGGTGCACGGAGCGGGTGCACGCGGCGGGTGGATTTATTATTACACGCCCGCTCCGTGTGCCCGCTTCACTTAGCGCTGTTCATACAATTTCTTATTAGACGGGCGTCCGTTCCGGGTATTCCGCGTCAGCTAGTGGAGGCCCTTAAAGCCTCTGCTTCGCATCGGCGGTCAATTACATGTGATCCGAGACATTTCCTACATTTACGGCCTAGGCACGTAATCTAATCTACTATTATTTTATTACGCTTCCCATAGTGCCTAGCCAATTTTTGTTTTGTGGTCCGTACGATAAACGAATGATGGCCGTGTAGTCCAATCGACGTGTAGGACCTATAAATCATCATGTTCAAATATTACACGGGGCAGTGTCTTGGTTCACTGACTGTAATTCTCTGTGTATTCTTAATAATAAAATAAAGTAGATTAAGATGCCTGCCTTTATTTATTTTTCCCATTCGATCAAAACGTAATGTTAGCACACCGACGTATTCGCAATACTCTCATGCGAAACGATGAACATTCTGTAGAAAGACAAAAATTCACATGCATATGCGTCGGTATGCAAACGACAAGAATTCACACAAAAAATGACACCTGAGCGCCTACCACGAACCGCGAACGAAAGTATACCTCTCTTTCGCACTTGTGATTTCTCACTCAAGTGCGACAGAGAGGTGAAACTTCGTTCGTGGTAAGCCCGTCATTCACGGCAGTCCGCCGGCACTCCGGCATGGCTGGATGTAGCGGACACACGGTGTGCAAGTGGCCCAGCCTGGCAGTCCAATTCGCACTTATTCGTTGAAAGATGCGCAGCGCTGCGTTTTAGCGCATACACTGTACTCGAATTAAAAAAATGCCGCCATCTCTTATATCATTTTTAATAATGAATAATTAATATTTTTTGCATTGCCGCATTTCTCAATTGTTTATTACCGTAATTTAGTGCAAGGAGGTGGGCGGAGCCAGCAGGATGTTGCCGTACGGCACGCATCCGGCAACGACATTCACGATGCTATATTACGTGCCGGAGGTGCCGGCGGACTGCCGTGAATGAGGGGCTGTAGGCCTTCTGGAGAAACTGGTTTTAAAGCCCGTCTAGACAAACAAATTTTATTTCATTATAAAGTCTAATTTGTGTCAAAATAAAGCAGCGAATTAAATAAGCATACTATGTAGTACTACATGTAATGTAATAAATGCATTCGTATTTGTAAAATCACTTGTACTAATTTTTGCATTTTATTTATCAGATTGTGGGTCAAACTGCCCCTGTCTGAACGCTCCTTAAAAATAAACCTATTTGAACACATGACCTAAATAAAGCTGTGAAAAACGCCTTTGAGGCACTGGAACTAGAGTGTAGAGGCACCATTACAGATCGAATGGTATTGTTTTTGTGGTCGATTGCGTATAAGCCGCAAATAAAATAAATAAAATCACACTAGACAATATTGTAAATACTGTATTTACAATATTGAAAAACAGTAAACATCATATTTTTACGACCAAGTCAATAAACACACTTCAACTCAGTACTAATTATCCGAACGCACATGTAGGCACTGCCTGAACTCATAGGTATGCATGGTGGCAACACTTGGTTTGTTATTGTTTACATTGATGCTTTCGCCTGAATCGTTTAATAATTAATTTATGAGTGTTTCAGTGAAATATCAGTGTGATTTGTTTGGTGCATTGATACAATTAAGTGAAAATATCTGTGAAAATAGTGTGTTGCTTCATCTCTACCTACAAATCGAATAGGAGAAATAACCTCACACGTAAGTCAATTTCAGCATTATTTTAATTTTTTTTATCGCACGACTACTTTTAGTACGTCCAAGTGCAATAAATTACTGTTTTCTTCTATTTTTGACGATTTTTTCCTGTTTTAAGAGGCCAACATTAGAAAAACTGGCAAATTTAGATTTGCGACTGCCATTTCGTACGAACTTCAGACGAGTTTACATTATTCGGGGTGCATCTACAATGACCACATCGTACAAATTATTTATTATTATTTTTTGAACTTTTTCAAAATCAAATCAATTTGATCGGTCCAAAAAATGTCTAGGGGGGTTTATATGGGTCCCAAATGCTGCCTGGCGCCGGCTTTCCCGTTTTTTTTTGGCCACCCTGTATATAGATAAGAATGCAGCACTTATAACTTCTTCAATTATCTCCTTATTATATCTAGAGCTGGATAAGAGCGTACTCGAAAGGGGACCAACATTATCGATGCGAGGGTCTGATAAGGGTCATTAACCATGTCCATTGGAAGGGTTAGTTATTAGAGTTAAATGACTCGATGAAATCTGTAGCTTCGGTAGTTGTTACGGGGATTTAGATAAAGATCGATAAAGTATAGGGAATAAATGGATATTACCCACGGGATAATCTTACACATAGTCCCACAGTGCCTGCAGTGAGTTCAATTCAAAAACCATAACTGTGGTACAAATTTCGTACACAGAAATTAGAGTGTCCATTACATGAATCTGAACCTTAGTACTATGACGATACGTTTGCTTTTGAACTATATAAACTTGGCGCGTGCCGGTAGCCCTTGCAGAAAAGTATACAAAGGCCGTTGTTTAAAATTGTAGGGCTCGAACCGTAAAAATCACCTCAAAAGATTCGTACTTACCTGAATGCCGCATTGGATTGTTTTTCATTGGAAGTAAAAATTCAGTATCACAGTAGCTAAGCGCTGTGACAGTTTCCCTACTAGACACCTGTAATTATCTGTTCGGAGAAGACAATGACAGTTGTCTCTCTCGACCGCGAGATAGTGTCCCATTAGTCTTGTGCTAGGGATAGTAGGGATACAGGATTAGTCAATAAAATTTCCTTATGCTTGACTGGGGAGAGATGTGATGTGATTTTCTACTCTCTACCACGCACTTCGCAGACAATCCCTAAATCGTAGTATTTTTTGGTCCCCAGTTTCTCGTTGACATAATTCTGCTAATGCCATATTGCTTGCTCGAGGCTAGGCAAAGACTCGGAAACGGGTCAAGCGTTCCTTTTACTTTGCTTACCTCGGGACAACCGACATACAGAGAAGGGGTGGCTTTAAAACACACACATTTGTTGCTTGGCAAACCTTTTCCTGAAGAAAACCGCTCGTAATTCAAAATAACCTATAGGTAGAAAATTTATGTCAGCACAGCCGTTCGCGACAAAAATGTTGATCTGCCTATGTTTGCCAATGGAGGTTGCTGGCTATAGTTTGGCCAGGATTTCTTCTGATTGAAGCTTTATACCTACTATACGGAGCCTAAATGCGGTTGCACAGGAATTTCCGCGGACGCTCCGGCTCTGGAATGAGCTTCCTGCCGAGGTTTTCCCGAAGGATAACAGTATGGCTAGCATGGGGTTCAAAACACACAAACACATACAAAAGTACAAATTGGAGTACAAATTTTAAATGTGTCGGCAACGCGCATGTGTGTGAGAGTGCGCCTGGAGTTGCAGGCGTACATATATTACGGTGACCCCTTTCCATCAGGCGGTCCGTAGATATGTTTGTTTGCCACCGACGTGGTATAAAAATATCTTTTAGAACATGGTTTCTACAGGGGAACTATGATAAGAGGTTTCCTCCAGGAGATTCTGAAGGGCTAAAACCCCTAATAGCTACTGGATAAAATCACCGGAAGAAGTTAGAAGATGGCTGACGGCTGTTCAGTTGTCTTCAGTATACATACCTGAAACAAAAAGAGAAATTCTTAAAAAAAATACTGGTACGTGAAAGTGACAGTAGGTATACGATGTACTTATGTCAAATGTCTAGTTTGCTGTGTATAACAAACTTAACCACGTGACTTGATCATTTTGCCAATCAGCTATTAGTCTATTATGGTCCGGTTTTTAGCTGATAGTCGGCCGAGACTATCATGTAAGCGAAAGTTACGGTCGATACAATGGCAACCATGCTAGCCCTGGTTCCAATATTTCGTATCTGTGAAAATATGGAATTTGTTTGATTACATTATTTTAATTTGCAAAAAGTATAAGGTACTCGTATGGTAGGTTTGTGTTGTATGTAAAATTAATCGGTAAATTATTTAATGAACAGAGATCATGATATAATACAAGAGCTACACCTAAAGCAGGACCACTAACAACTAAGCTGGAAGGCCGTTTATTTACATTGACTACTATGTGATCCATTACGGGTAAACAGGATATTTACCTGCATGTATGTTTGTTTTATTAAGCACCCGATATTTCGGCACTGTTGCAAGCGCCATGTTCACGGAGTAGGTAAACTGACGAGCTGCGAGTTTTTAGTTGGCTACCCTCTTTCAGGTTCGCTTATTTTGTGTGTTGTCACTGGCACTACTATTGTCCGCTTTCTCACTTAACCCTCGATCACGTTCACGACACACTACACTTACAGTATCAACCCGTGCATTTCTTACCGGAACAGTCTCTTTTAGATTTGTGAATTTTCGGATTGGATGTGACAGCTGAAAACTACCATCTCGGGTAATATCGGGTGCTCAATAAAACAAACATACATGGTAAATATTCTGTTTTAGATTGTAGTTATAATGCAAATGACCATGTTATCTTAAAATCGTATACGTGGTCCATTACTCTCCCATGATCAATTCCATTACTTACAAATAACAAATGTCACACGTGTTTGTAAACAATGTCGCCAATAAAGACCAAAAAGTCGTATATAACCACAATACTAGTGTTCAATACGATTCTTTGGGTATGAATGGGGTGTGCCAATACTGCCAATGCCGCGCGAAAGTGATATGACGACTCCAGCTATCTTCGCTTTTAACGGGAAAGTGTCGCCTGAAGCTAGTCAGATCGGCTTACTATTTACCAGATAAACTTAATTCTTTAGTATGTGCACATATGTGCTTGTTTTTTAAAAAGGCACCACTTTGTCGATTCTTGATATTTATTTCTGAATGAATCTTTTTAGCATTATCACCTTATCGGCTAGCTACAAAGTGGTATTTTTTCTATAAACCAGATTGTTTTGGGTGCCTGATATGACAATTTTGGCATACAGGGTGATTTTCATCTTACTTCAACTTAACTTAATAATATCAATATTTCACAAAAAGAATTTTTTTTTGGTGCTTTTCATCATTCGACGTATATCACATAATATTAATATCGTACTTAACGCATCGAACCAGAAAATACTTTCGTTCCCTTCAACTACTTATTACGTGTGGAATTACTTAGAACAAAGCGGTATTTTTATGCTCAGTGTACTGTAAAATTATATGTACAGATATTATAAATAACTCATACAGTAACTGTACTTGTGTATTGCTTTCTTTTTTCAATAGTTAGTTGAGCTAAGGCATTCAGTGTGCTGTTATACAAAAACATAGTTTTGCAAATCCCATTCGCGATTGTTTCTTTTTTGTAACTATGCCAATGTAAGACGTACTTTGTAGGTATTTGTATAGGTTATCGTAATACATGCATGAATGAAAAACACAATTAAAGTAAAACTTTTCAAATACGAAAGAGTATTTTTTTGAGAAGGAGAACGAAGTTTTCGTATGATGAACTTCAGGTCACAAACAGTTTAATGATCGTAGCTTAGTGACATTCCTTTTCATCAGCGAGGCAGGTTAACCTACATGCAACCCGTTTCGGCGCACTGACCTATACCATGGATCATAAGCCGGTTTAATAGGTAAGCTTTAAGTATAGAAATTATTGACAACATGCTGTTTCCGGCATTTCGTTTGTAGGTTACTAGAATTACGATTAGATCATTAAATACAGAACTACTTTTTTCGACTGACTAAGAACAGTCATTGGTTTTAATGGAAAAAGAGCTGTGTTGTGTGTGTGTATGTGTAGTATACTTACGTCTGTCTGTCTGTGGCATAATGATAGCTACTAAACTGATACTGAAACGTGACTTTGTTCCACGTTTCTTTTTTAAAGTCTGGGAAATATAGTAATTTGATAGTCGTCCTCATACTCAACAATTCAAATGGAACAACTTATCTAATACCCTTAAATACAGAAAAAAAAATGTTTTAAGTATTGAGTAATTAGTAGTTTATCTAATAATTAACATACTAGCACACTTCCTCACATTGTCTAGGTTCGTTATCGTAGTTTGACTTTGAAGCTACAGCAGCTACAATACAAGTGTCGCGAATAGCTTTAGGTTAAGTTTGTATATATAATTAAGTTAATCAGTTTTATAAATATGTTGTGTTCGATTATTTTACACTCGACCAATCCCATAAGAGAGATTGGTCCATATATGCATATATTGATGTACTCATTATTAACCCAGTCCCAAAAGAGAGATTGGTCATATATGTCATACACCGATCCCACCAAGCGATCGTACTATTGTTTATGTCATGTTGACAAAAGTGTATTATGGTTACTAAATGTAAAACTACTACTAAAACGAATAACAATGTTCCCAATAAATAAACCCTGTTTCTTCCCATTTTTAATGTAATAATCATAAGCTTATTGATGGAATAAATATGTGCTACCTAGTATCGTCCACCCACCTATTTGGTAGACGCGGGGAGCGAATAAATAAGGGCCCCCTTTGCTCTTAAAGTTAGTTATTTACAAAGTCTTCGACTACTCCCACGCCTCTCTTCATTAGGCGTACAAGCGCACTAGCGCGCTTATAAAACTTACTATGAGTTTTATTTCATCCAACCTGGTATCCTGGTAACAAGGCGGTAACAAGAGGCAACGGGCAGCTGAGCATCGGCCAGAGCAACGGGTCTTCTATCTGCATAATTTTATGGAGATTAAAGTCTGCACTCCACAGTGGTCCTTCAAGAGCCGGATAAGAAGAACCTGGCCCAAAGAAGAAAGAAAAACGAACGCGCTGATTGTGACGCTACAGTCCTCTCAGATTTCAAGAAAGAAACAAGTACGCGCTGAGTGTGACGCTATAGTCCTCTCAGAATCTTCGTTTTTCTACGGTGCTCAGTTTGTTGCAAAACTTGACGCGCCCGCCCGCTTTAGCGGAAGAGCCCTCGCATGACACATAGCTCTGCTTGGTGCTGCCTCTTGTTACCAGCTCCGCTGGACGGCTCACGCCCGCCCGCTTTAGCGGAAGAGCCCTCGCATGACACATAGCTCTGCTTGGTGCTGCCTCTTGTTACCAGCCCCGCTGGACGGTCCATTCGTGTTGAGTTCACTCCACGTCTGTTGACCTGGCAACTTTCGTTGCATACGTCACAGGGTTGACGTCATCACACTGCCGTCAAACGCTCTGGCACTGCACTTAGCCTTTGCGGGAGACACAGTGCACCGAAGGATCTACGCTGAAAAGTGAGTCCAATAGGGATTTAGGGCGCAGACGTTGCACTAAGTGGCGTCTGTGGTTAGGATTTTAGGTAGGTAGGGAACCCCACGTGCGTCCAAAACGAAGAAGATGTCCGACAAAGGAGGCAAGAACTTGCGGTCTCGCAAGCAGAAGGAAGACGCCGCTGCAAAGAGCTCATCAGAAAAATGGAGCAAAGGCACCGGCGACGACTACAACGACGGCCGTGATAGTGAAACGCACGATTCGCGGTCGAATAGCGAAACGCGAGCTCCTTCGGACAAGGACGACGGGTTAGATTGTACGGTAGTTAGGAGTGCACCGAGCACCCTAAAACACGCGCCGTTACGCCGCGAAGAAAGTGATAACCGCGATAAAATCAGTGTCCGCCGCGATAACAGTGCTCGCCGCGAACGCGAACGCGAAGTGCCGCCGCGTAGTGATAAATCTCTCGAAGTGTTGTTAGCTGAACTCGAGGTTCGTAAAGCCGCTCTCGCCGTGGCGCGAGAACAGACGGAAGCTGCCAAATTGAACCTGCAGGCCGCCAGAATTGGGGCGCGATCTGGCAGGGGTAGCGACGATTCCGATTCTGTTCACAGCGTCCACCGTGTGAGAAGTTGGGTAGAACAACAGTCACAGAAAGCAACACCGAAAGAGACGCGTAAAACCATTTTCCCGCCAAAAAATAGCATCACGCACCGTAAAGAGCCAACCTACCGCTCGCAGTTGCCGCCCCCGCTAGAAGTCCCTACGCAGTATGCCCCCATAATACACCGGCCCGCGCCGGAGTTGCCTCCATTCGACGGTAATATAACCGAATGGATCGCGTTCAAGGCAGAATTTACAGATACCGCGCCTTTGTTTAGCTCAGTGAACAACGTTAGTAGGATTAGGCGCGCGCTCAAAGGCGAAGCGCGTACCGCCGTAAAATCTATTATGTTCACCGTCCAGGACCCGTACGAAATAATGGATGCCTTAGAGAGGCATTTCGGGGATCCGGACGAAATAATATTAACGGAGCTACACAATGTGAAACGCATGTCCAGACTGGCTGAGGACAACAGCAATATAGTGACTTTCGCCGCTCACGTGGCAAACGCCGTAGCCACGATAAGATCTCTGGGTCAAGATAGGTATTTGTACGCCCCAGAATTAGTAAATAGAATCGTTGATAAAATGAATCTTATCGTGAGGTACGAGTGGTCGAAAGTCCGTCAAGCCACTCTGGACGCGCCGGATCTTGTCGTAATGTCAAAATTCCTTAACGACATTAGTTTTGCCGCTAAACGAACAAATCGCCCTCAGTTACATAAACTTAAAACCTCGGTACACGCGTTCTCTCGTGACAAAGAAAGCAGGTCTAGACCACGCGAGCACCCCTCTCACTCGCGCGATGACTCTCGCTCCCGCACGTCATATCGGGACGAGAGCACGGGGTCGGAAGATTCATGCTATAGGGAAACACCGCAGGTTAGGGTAGACAGCCACGAACGCAAGAGCAATACGCGCCTCTTCGTGGCTCAAACAAAAAATAGGAGCTCAGCGTCCTCAGGCACTAGGCCAAAACAGCTAGCAGATTCTCCACCCCCCTCTAGTTGCCCAATTTGCGACGGCACGTCCGGGCACGAGCCGAGCTCGTGTAAACCCTTTTTAGCGGCTGACGTAGCCGAGCGTTGGGAAATAGTGAGAGAATCCAGACTTTGTTACAAATGTCTGCACCCGCATCGCAGAGATGAAAAGTGTAGGTACGTACCGTGCGGTATCAACCAATGCGAGGCGGGACATCACAAACTATTGCACGGTCGAAGCGCAGTCGTCTCTTCGGACGCCAACGAGGCGCCGAACAATGTAAACGTTTTACGACTTGCGCACAAGCCGAACGTACCGCTCATGAGCAACGTTCGCCCTAAAACCGCCAAATTCGGAGCGGTCAATTTCACGCGTCCGAGCGCGCCAATAGTTGCCGGTAGGTCGCCGCGCGCGGACCCCGATCGGGGGAGTTTACATTCGCTCCCTGGTCCCCGCGAGACCCCACCGGGGGAGCGAAGTAATCTCCCCAAACCGCGCAATAATCGCCGCCGACGCCGCCGCCGCAACGGCAAAACGACGTTAGACAAAGACAGCGCTACCGCTCCCGACCGGTGTCGAGTGAAGCAGAGCGCGCGCGACGTTACTAAAATACTCGCGCCTCGTGTCTCACCTCAGAATATAAACTTCTCAAATACCAATCGTGTGCGTCCGCGTCGTAACCCAAACCGCCGTCCCGAACAATTTAGGGCTAGTAACGTCACGGCCGAAGTGGTAGTCGTCGCAGAGGAAGTAGACGCCAGATTGCATAAGAAGAAGAGTCACGCACGAGTTGGCCACAAGATGACGCCTTCAAAGAAGAGGTCTCGTCGCTGTCCGCCCCCAGTTCCGGACGCCAACCAAGTTGCAGAGCCGTCTGATCCCTATTTGTCAGAACGAGCTCGCCAAAAACAAATACATTCTTTGTTGCAAGAGGTCGAGAGATTACTTAACTCGAACCCTCCAACCTCAGCGAGTGTCGACCCAGATGCCAAGGCAAAGATGCCTACTCGTATTTTTAACGGCCGGTCACGCATGACACCGCTTGAGACAAGCACAAACGAAACCGTGTCGCCGCCCTCTTACGAAACGGAGCGAGCGAGAGCTAACATATTCTGGCAGCGCTGGAATACACAATTTCACCCGGTACTGCCACCGAGGTCCAGCGCAACGCAGAACGCGACACCGATTCATGCCGGCGAAAACATACTCCATAATTCAATGCCACGAGGTACATGGTCTAGAGGCGAAATCGCACAACTCTTTCCCGGCCCGGATGGCCATATAAGAGTAGCCATGGTACGCACGCCGCAGGAGATGTTCGCCGCCCAGTCTCCAAACTTAACCCGCCACGCTTCACATATTTATGACTGTGCTGACGCACGTGGGGGAGATTGTCGCGAATAGCTTTAGGTTAAGTTTGTATATATAATTAAGTTAATCAGTTTTATAAATATGTTGTGTTCGATTATTTTACACTCGACCAATCCCATAAGAGAGATTGGTCCATATATGCATATATTGATGTACTCATTATTAACCCAGTCCCAAAAGAGAGATTGGTCATATATGTCATACACCGATCCCACCAAGCGATCGTACTATTGTTTATGTCATGTTGACAAAAGTGTATTATGGTATGGTTACTAAATGTAAAACTACTACTAAAACGAATAACAATGTTCCCAATAAATAAACCCTGTTTCTTCCCATTTTTAATGTAATAATCATAAGCTTATTGATGGAATAAATATGTGCTACCTAGTATCGTCCACCCACCTATTTGGTAGACGCGGGGAGCGAATAAATAAGGGCCCCCTTTGCTCTTAAAGTTAGTTATTTACAAAGTCTTCGACTACTCCCACGCCTCTCTTCATTAGGCGTACAAGCGCACTAGCGCGCTTATAAAACTTACTATGAGTTTTATTTCATCCAACCTGGTATCCTGGTAACAAGGCGGTAACAAGAGGCAACGGGCAGCTGAGCATCGGCCAGAGCAACGGGTCTTCTATCTGCATAATTTTATGGAGATTAAAGTCTGCACTCCACAACAAGGGTGGCCTTTGAGACGTGATCGGAAAAAAGAAAGAGTTAAGAATAGGCAGGAAATATAAATCATGTTTATATTGAACACGCCGTCAGTCCATACTGCACCGTGTCACTCTGTCCCTTTTTATTTTAAATGCAGGCGACTGTGAAAATATGTATATAATCCAGTTAACCCGTTAAAATATAAACTTCTTTTGAATTTCTGGTATTTTTTATTATGTTTTTATTATATGATTAAGGTTGAGGATAAGGCGAGTTGATGTAATTTTACTGAGGACACATTTAGTGTAAACCACTTTTACGGTAAAGGTTTATCTTAAGTACCTTAAATACGTACTTTATTCAAGCTATTTCACAAAAATGCATTTACGTTCAAAGACTTTCAACTAAATTTTAAACTGCACTCCATATTAGTACAAAAAAGTAATTTCTGATCACGTCTCCAATGTCAACCTGTATACTCCACGTACATTGCACCTAGGTGTTCCATACCGAATGATAACGTATTGAGGCCGCGAACATCCTCCGTCGTATACGGCCGTAAAGCGTCATGTTCCTGGCCTGTTTGGGGTGTGATTAATATTCGCATTCCTGGCACTTATAAGTAGTTAGTTTTCAATAGATTGTAATAGGGTCGTGGCTTGTAATTAAAACACTTAACTCGTCATAAAGCTGTATGTAATAAAAGGAGATTTTTAAGAATCGTGAATTCGTGATATTAGGTATGCCTGCTGTACCTAATGGACAAGCGACCAGTAATGTACATTCTCTCTAATTATAACGGAATAAGGTTCATACATTTATTTTGCGTCAGTCAATTGACAACCGTATTATATTTAAATAAGAACGAAGTGTCCATCACTGGTGTCTGGCAGCTCAAAGCGTTAATCATTGGTGCCGTCACCCCACCAAACCAATTCGTGAGCCAAAATCGAAAATATAATATCTCATGAATAAGGGTCACGAATTTATCCGAAACATGTCGAACTATTTTCGACTTTATTAACGTGAGTAACCTTAGAAGTATTTTAATGCCCATCCAATTTAACGTTTTAAATTGTATCATCATCATAGTATCAAGATTTTCAAGATAATATGACCGACTGACCGGCGTATTGTTAATGCAATGCCGGTCAGTCGGTCATACTATCTGTGATAGCTCATATTTAGGTTAACTAGCTATGTTCACTTGATCATGCGCAATATGCATGTTATACGCGATTGAATCTATCAGGTATTTCGTAAAATAACCTAGGTATACCTAATGACCCACTTTATTTAAACAAATTATTATTTATTTATTTTATTAACATGTATTATAGATAAAATATAAAACATGAACCCGTTAGCATAAACTTTTACTCTCTCTCACACACTCACACCTCTCTGTAACACATACGAAGAAGATACTCACTTTCGCGTAAAAATATAAAATTATAACGAATTATAAATAATATTTTGTATACTTTTTGTTATAGTTTGTTTACTGTCTTTCGTTACCTTCTAGTTATTTGCATGTGAACTGTATTTTATGGACATCTTTTATTGGCTTGCTTTCTTGTTACTGAGCTCTGTATCTCTGTATGTATTGCTGTTGATGCCCCAAATAAACAAAATAAAATAAATAAATAATAAATCCATAGGATACCTTCACAAGATTTATTACATTCTATTCTAGTAGGTAACAGCTGATCGAAAATGCATCTATCTCCACACAAAGTGTTTTTTTGTTTTCGAATTTCGAAATTAACTTTATCAGCTGTTGAAATTTCGTTCGGGACTTTTGTTACATCTACATCCTGTATACTTAAATCTGGGCAACCACAGCGAAGTTTCTAAAACTTAAAAAACACCCTCACACAATTCTTCAGATCACTCCTCTTTGTAAATGCGGTAACAAATGCAGACCGAAGCCATATTACCAATTTTTACTGAAATCGTTAAAGCCGTATTGAGATCGTTGATTGAAGAATTGTTATGGAACTTAAATGTGTAAATGTCTATACATTTACATATTCATACCGTCAATTTAAATCATTTATATTCTCAATGATCCCCTTTTACCTCCGAAGGTATCCAATATGGACGTTCAAGAGGCAGTCAAATTGATCATTGTTAACAGAACAGACGATTCGTGACGTTCATGTGTCTAAGAATTTGATGGGAATATGTGCTTTATTGCATTTGACATATAGGTGCTTTCGCAATCAAAGTTTTATACATTATATGCGCTGTAACAAATAAACGTCGCGAGATGAGTCTTGAAGCGTTTCATGGGTATGCGATTGCAAAATAATACCTATTCTGCCATTCGTTTGATAGGTATGTTTTTGTATTGTGTGGCTTATTGAACGAGCGAAACGACACTTGCAATAGTATTTTGAACTATTTCCTACCTATTAAATATTTAAATAATTTTCCTACCTATAAGTAGGCAGGCACCCAGTTTTATTTTCCATAACCTAGTATTTAGTCTACCACTTTCACCTTATAGCCCAGTATATTTTAGACTCCATTAACTCTCAATATGAAATGAATAATACACCCTGGCGGGTGCTGCACCTGCGTGTGTCCCATGACTCGGACGGGTGCAACATCCGCTCGATGTACCTCTTACATTTCCTTAAATTGCCTGCGTGTTGATTCTCCTCCGCGTACGCCTCCCAAAGGTCCGGAGCACCATTGTTCCGTGAGAGGAAAACTATACCTACAGGTAGCATAATCCAGCCTCTATAATTACGTCCCGCTGCTGGGCACAGGTCTCCTCTCAAGCTCGATAGGGATTACGTTGGCTTAATGCGGGTTGGAGACTTCATGTATGCAGGTTTTCTTACGATGTTTTCCTTCACCGAAAAGCAACTGTTCAAATGATATTTCGTACGTACATACATATACCTACGTAAGTTCCGTCCTTACCGCCTTACCGCTCCCAGTGCTTCTACTTCTACCTACAAAGCGGACAAGAAAGCTATGTATATTCTGACAACCACAACCGCAGTAGAATATTTATTTATTTATTTATATGCCTTCAATTTTACACTCGAAAAAAAGGGACGCAAAAAAGCTCTACTGATGACACACTAAAAGGTTTGTGCTAAATTATTTTTGCAAGCTTTACTGTATGTAGGTCACGGACTTTTCGGACTCATGAATTTAATATTGTGCAGTGATAATTTAATTATTTAATTGGAGTATTCGCCGCTGTCAAAACAAATCACTAGAATCGAAACTGACAAATTAATTAGATTATTTAAAACGAGATAATTGCCATGTATATTTGATTTTGTGAGCGCCCGATATTTTAATATCTCGTTTTGAAAAGTAATTAACTAGCTTAAAATAGTATATTAACAAATTCATATAATCCATCCATAATTACTAATATAAATATAAATGCGAAAGTATCTCTGTCTGTCTACCTGTTACCTCTTCACTCTAAAATCGCTGGACGGATTAAGATGAAATTTGGTATCCAGTTTGACTATTGGGAAAAGACACGATAGTTTTTGTTCAAATACTACGCGGACGAAGTCGATACACACTATACACAGACGCTTCTTTAAGTCAGCGACAGGTTCAATTTCCTGCAATCGTGAAATTGTGTACGATTGCAAACGTTCATGCAATTTTTCACCATGAAAATGAATTTGTCCCGAGGCTACTTTGACAACAAAGTTATGGACTACGCGCCAGCCCCAAATGATTAACGATTTATAGAGCAACGAAACTTTTCACAAGAGGGCCACGATCTTGGTCAGGGGCCTTACCATGACGTCTTAACGCGATTCAGTTTAGGCTCAGTTGTATGGAGCGACTCAGCTTAGGTCAACTGAATCGCGTTAAGATGTCATGGTAAGGCCCCAGATCGTCGGTGCATATTTTTGGGGGGCCTTTCTAAGCTGCGTTTACTCAGGTAACAAATATTTGTTTCTCTATTTCTTTTGTAAGTAAAGTTCCCACATAAAGTCTCATCTATGTGCACTAAACTGAGTTAACTCCCACTTTAACTCACGTATTTTTATTACAATAGGCGTGACATGTTTCGACTGTATCGGGCAGTTATCGTCAGTCAGAGTGATTTTGTCACCGTCGCGACTCAGCATTGACTGCGCCCGGCGAAGGTAACGGGTCGCGTGCACTCATGTAGACGGGATCGGGCAATCCGGCGTCGTCTTTGCATATGCAAGAGTAGTACGATTGTAGGGCAGTATTCGTCGCATATGCTCTGTCTAGAGTAGTGATCTATTATCCCCAGAATACTCGTTCCCACATCTAAGTGCACAGCACTATGCAAACTCCCTTATCTGTGTTTGACAGTTATGCAAGAGTCAACATCTTTGCATGTCCTACTTAGGGCCATATTTAACGACGTGTTTACCATATTTGGAAATTTCTTCAAGCTGGCTTGACAAGGTTCCATGTTGGATTATCCAGTATAGTGCGCTATAGAACTTATAGGACCCGTTTCAATCCGAGAGTTAGAAGCACGTACAATAATTTTCATACTAGAGATTTTAATATGTTTTTCAAGATAAAATAAATCACTTGAAAATAATGCGGAAAACGTAAGCCGAAGACCTTATTTTTAACCGACTTCGAGAATTGGACGGAGGCGGTTATATATTCCTTTTTTTTTAAATGTATGTTCACCGATTGCTCCGAGCTCCGTCGTTCACTTTAAGTGATTTTTTTTGTTCGAAACGAGTTTCCTCCAATTCGGTCCCATGAAAATTTGGTGCTGATCTGATGATGGGATCCATGACGAATTAAGGGAACTCCTCAATGTTCAAAGGCACATGTATGTTGATTTTGGTGTTTTTTTAGTAGTACTGCGTGACCCATTACAGTCATTTCATTACTCATACTAGTGCTTACCAAATAAAAATGAAAAAAAAAGAATAATTAAATGTTTTTATTATTTAATAACTTGGAAAGACCCTCAGTCAGAAGGTCATTTGGCGACTATATGTTTCATTTTAAAAAGTCGGTTAAAAAAAGAAGTTGATGTGACTATCAGTCAATCAACCTGGTTACACAATGTTGTATGACTACCGCGAAGTGAAATTTTAATTTTACACACTGCCTATACCGCGTTACTTGGCCTTGGCGTGGCCTGTAATATTCTTGTCAACACCATATACTAGAGGTTCGCCCTGAACGTGAATTCGCGACCCATCTCCGGCAACCCTTCGACCGATGTGGCTCGTATTCGAACTTGAAAATTATCTCATATAACCACCTGCCTTTCACGAAGATCAGATAAAGATACTTGACTTATCTTCGAACAAACATATATCGTCGGAGTGTTCCAATACACTCAGATAGTTTCCCTCACTACTTCAATTAGGTCTGTTCAAGTACGGTCAGCTGCAGAGTTCAGTGAAGTGACCCCCCCCCCCCCAGCATAGAAAGTTTGTATGCAGGGGGGTCACTTCACTCTGCAGCTGACTGTACATGTTGAATGTAAGTACATGAAGCACATCCAAGTTGCTTAACTAAGAAGATGTATCATTACATTCATTACATACATCACGATTATACACCTGTTGGTTTTTTTAATGTTACATTAAATAAAAAACCAACAGGTGTATAATCGTAAGTACAACTCGACAGTCGTGACCCAGCGATAAGATTCTCCGAGGTATTCGTGTCAATGCGACCGTCACTCGGAAACATGATTTAAAAGGCGTTTGATTAACATTCTTTTTTTATGACTTAGAAGGCAAACAAGTAAAATCGCCTGATGGTAAGCGATTATCGTCGCCCATGGATGGAAATCACCAGTGTGGTAGCAAGAGCTTCGCTAGCCTTTAAGATGGGAGGACGCTCCTTTTTTCAATGTTAGAAGCATTCAAAAGGGCATATTCAAGAGTTATAAAGTTATGACTTGGAGAGTAAAGGTAAGCAACTGCCTCTAAACAGACGTCAGAATCAGAGGATTTAGAGGAGAGGGCCTACCGCGAAAATGTTTTTTTTTTCTGTCTCTTTCGCTCGAATAAGCAAGGCTATAAAAAGCAAAAAAAAAATTGAATATACTCTATCGCCAAACGGTTAATTCTTTTTCTTAAAAAAAGTCATTTAGGTGACACACCGCCGTATATTTTCCCATGACAAGGAGTTTTTTCTTCCTATACAAGAAAAATCTAAGCGCCAAACACGTTGATTAGAGTAGAATAACTATATCTCCTTATGAGAAAGTGTACTATTAACTCCTTGTCTCACAACCTCAAATCAGCCACAAGAATATAGGTCAAGGCACATCAGTGGTACAAGTCAGCAATCACGTAAGTGCCCGCTACCATCATCATTATCTCTGCATTGTTCTACCGATGCAAGTGCAACTGCAACCACTTTCGCTTGTGATGACTCCATTCATGCGACGCACTCTGAGGTATCTTTACTTGTACTTAAGTGTATAATTGTGTGGCGGCAGCTTAGACAGAAAACCATCGCTCCAATATTCAAAAGATGTATAGAGTCCGAGTAAGCTAAGATTGCATAAATTTTGACAGCACAAAGCGAACGTCTTAGTCTCATCACTGAGATAACTCGCATATTTTCCAGTCCTCATGAGTTTTCTGTGCTTTGATCGTGCTGTATTTATTAGTAACGATAGATACCTACTTTATTTACTACATCTCTCTTTGTTATTTTGATTTTGTTTACCCAGGTTGGTAGTTGCAAAATATGTATTTAGATGTTTCTATATGTTTTTTGATGCCTTTGTGTTATGTTAATTCATTATTGACCTATGTAAGTACCCTTAAAACGCACTTCCAGTAGAGTCAAACCACGTTACCTCTGTCAAATGAAGTGTCAAACATTTAAAGTGTTATTTTATACGTCATTACGGATATATCATTTAGCAATATTAATCGAACCTTTTAAATCCGTTACGAGATTTTTAAAAACAGCTTCTTTTTCTTTCAGTGTATACATTTATGTTTAAATTTCATTTCGCGACTAATTCCTTTTTTCTATACGACCCCATATTATTATAGGTACAGTCAAGAAATTGGAAACCCTAAGAACCATGTCAAAATGACAAACATTAAGAGATTTTTCACAATCAGATTCATAGCGTCCTAGCCTAGGCCTGGCCTAGGGTTCCAATTGGTTGACTTGACTGTACATGTGGGTGTTCTCAGCTCATCGCAGTGAGCCTCTAACCTGCATTTGACTTTCACTCGCGTGTAATAACTTCATTCATGCTCCAGACTTTACTCAGCTAGTATGTAATTATAATTACTTCGTTATAATTACACATTTTTATAATTGGAGAGCAAGAACATGCAATATTAATCAGGCTTTTATTGAAACACGTGATGTGCGCACGACGTGACAATGATTTACGATGGTAATTGTATCAGTCATTTGTTTTTGAAACTGTTGAAACCAATTTTATCATAAAAGTTGTCTTTGAAGGCAACGAAATTACATACTCCAGAGAAATAAACAAACAAGAGTTATTCATAAATAAGCGCCACTTGCGCTAACAGAGGTTAGCCATCTAACTCCGGGTTAGCGGCTAGCCCTGGGGGGTGCAAGTGAGCCTAAGAGTATAAACAAGCGCACGAGAAACGTAAACGTGGTCGTCTTTTCAGGATTTCAACGTTACGATGCGATGTAGGTACCAGTGGCGAAGCGTAAAAATGTTTTTTAGGCAAATCGGAGCTAATTTGACCTGCTTTCTTTGAGTCGTTAATAAAAAGTGTGCTAGATTGAGTCACGCAAGGGAAGCCCGCAGGAATCGAGTTCTATGAACGCTCCCCACTGGTAGGTAGTATGTATTCTTAAATATATTTCATCAAGATTGCACGCTCCTGTTGGTGATGTTATATGTCCGCAAGCTGCGGATAACAAGGTAATGGGCGAATCGTGGAAGTGGAACTATCAGCTCATGTATAACTGCCTAGTCTAAATCTAAAATCTTTATAATAAAGTTATTGTCACCATATTTTTCTCTCAAAGTTCAAATTGATAATTTAGATTTTATATTTAGATTATAATCGGATACACACCGGTTTATTAGTGTTGGACTCATCAGCAGCTTTCATTTCACACTCATTCAGCATCAGTAAGCAATGTCAATAAAGGTCGGGGCGGAGAGCCAGGCAGGTGAAACCAAACGCTCGTGAAAAGATCCATTCAGCAAGCGCCACAGACATAATTGTAGATAATAAACCAAATACTCAAACAACACGTAAACTGCGCTGTGAATTATCAGTTGTCTTAAAAATAAATCATGAAATTGAAACTATTTTTGCAACCTACCTGCTTACACGCCTACTTATTATATGTATTACTTTAATAAAATAAGCTACCTTAAGGTTGGAAGAGATCGCTGTTTAGCAATAAGACCGCCTGTTGTTTATCTCTTCTTTTGTTAGCTGTATTGTATTCCCTGTTATAATTCCTTTCGAGGTGTGCAATAGCGACCAATGAATTTTTATGTCTGTTTTGTTTAAGGATGACTTACACTAGGACGGGACGGGACAGGACGGGACGGGGCGATCTGTCAATTTCTATAGAAATAATCACGTGATATCTCGGAGCCCTCGGATGTCACGGTTTCTATAGAAACCGACAGATCATCCCATCCCGTCCAGTCCCGTCCTAGTGTGAGTCACTCCTTATTGTGATCGTGGTACTGAAATGTATTTCTTTCTTTCTTTAATGTAATCTTGTAGTGTAACAATAATGTGAAATTTAAAGGTATTATATTGAATTGTATTATATTTTCATTGAAATTTGCATGAACAATACGAATAAAAAACCAATATATTATTTAAGATATACCTGTGTAATAACAGTAAACCAGCCTCCGTTTTTAGGAAGTGCTGCCAATGATACCAATCAACTATCAAATCAAAATGAATGGTATTAAAAAACCGACTATTACATGCGGCGTCTGTTTGAATATATATCTGTGGTATGCCCGCTCCATGCAATTCATGCCCGCTTCATGAGATGCATGCTCGCATGCACACCATATGCATGCAGACGTAGATACGCGTCGCTCTTCTGAATCTTGAAATGGGCTACGGATGCTACGATACATTCGAATTCGATACATTACAAATTCGATACGAAGCTATTAGGTTAGATATCTTTTGGAGCAGAGGTAAGTTCTCTACATTTTCCAGCGGCTATCAACATGGCTCTATGTTGATAGCCGCTAGTTATTAGAGACTGTGCAACTTTTATTTTAAACGTCAAAGTTCTTTAAAATTATGGCGTTTACTTAACACTTTCGCCGTTGCTATCAAAATCGACACAAACTTAGCTTGGTCGAATTCAAAATAAACAATATATTTATGAAAATGTATCGTCCCTATTCAAACAATGTACATGTTTCAATATAAAAACCAAACATGTTGGTTTTATTCTCAAAACATTTGCTTCACGAAATCCTTCAGAATTTCTCAGAAAACTAACAGGAAACTTACTGTGTTTTACTTCAAGTTAGTTTAATGTTTAAAACCTTGGACAGCCGCAAGTTTGCACTTTATATTAGTATATTAGGTCATGTTTACTTATATTTTAAAAACCTAAAATAGACGTTGTAAGAAAATTATTACTATAATCACTAATGTCGGCTCTATCGCCGAATGAATATTTAGGTAGTTAATAAACTAATCACATATCTACTCCTCAAATCTAAAGGTAAAAAAAAACTACAAATATTTTAATAAGTAGGACTTCTAATCTTTGTAATTAGGAAGTATGTTATTCGTTATTATGGATAACGTAAGTACGTATCAACTTACATAACCATAGATAATAATTGTTTATCTCGACGATTTAATAAGTAAAGTTATGATCTTGGTCCAAAAGTCCAAATACACCTGTTTCCGAAAAATCGGGCAATTAGTAACCCTAATCATTACTCCGTGAAGTCTACCTGTAAGTTAGTATACATATGATAATTCAATTAGCACTACTATTGAAATACAAGGGTGCAACATCGTCCGTACCCAATCTTGGCAATTTGGCATTTTAGTTGTACAATTTAGCAACTTTTGATGCACCCGAACACTAAAATATGACAACTGTAAAAACATTGTACACACTTTAGCAACTTTTGACTCCCTGTCTGGGGTAGTTCGGCCATAAAGTGCGACCACGCTATCTTTGCACTGATTTGGCACACTTAGCAATAATAGTGTATGTAAATGCAATATGTACTTCATGTAAAACTTGGCAGGAATACTTAGCGTAACGTGGTCCAACTATAATACCAAACTATGAACAGTCTTAACCCTGCAAGTTAGTCAGCATCCGATAATTGAATTGGCACCCACTGCGGTGAAGTACAAGGGCGCAGCATTGTCTGTATTCGGGCCTATGCACAAACTGAACTAAGTTATAGTTATGTTAGTAGACTTCTAAAAATGGGGTTTAAATAATAGTAATACGGTTTAGGTCCTTTACGGTTTTTTGTATGGTCAGAAGTTATGACCGTGCGGTTTTTTGTGTAAAAATTAAACTAGCCTATTATATAGGTTCTTCGAACAACGTAGGTACTGCTGGGGACGACAGAAAAGTATAAAATATAAAATAAAGTATAAAATTAATATTTGGATTTGAACATTTCACGCATTACATCGTCGACCCTAAATTCAATAACAGTAATTTCCATGTCCCTTACCCTAATTGAGCCAATGGTCGAAGACCTAAACGCCGGATTGTTCCATTAGGCTCAGAGAACTTGGCTCGCTCGTTCAGTAACTCGTGTCTTTACGATTAAGAAAATACATTATCGATATAGGTATATATATAAGTACCTAATTAGATACTTAAGTGGGTTAGGTACATTGCAACAGAAAAAAGTGGCAACATTTATATAAGAAAACCGACACCACGATGTTGCGACTTTTTAATAACGCTGCGATCTGCAAACATGCACATATTTACCCTTGATGGTCGTACAGTCGGGCATTCCTGTCAATGTGCTAATACATTAAATTAAGCACAGATCTACCGCCGGATGTCTGCTACTGTCTGTCCGCTTCTCATCATACATTGACAGTTATTATCTCGAAAGTCTCGGAGCGTTTTTTGTGGGTTAGAATCGGAACCCATGTCTCACCCAGCCGTTAATCCCAAGTAGACTGTTTACGTAGTCCACCGTAGTCATCCCCATTCCCATTGCTTACTCGTACCTACCATCCGTTGCGGTGTCATCTTTAAAATGTGTACCTATATTGGTTCAGGCTCAGGTAATTTTGTAATTTAAAAAATGAAGCGTGCTGCGTGAGTGCAAAGAATCAAAAGCTAAGTTTCGATTGCCGTTCAAAGTATTTTCCACTTTTCCTTAATAGATTTTTCTTAATACGAATTTAGTAGGGTAATTTCGAAATGATGGTGGAATTATAGGTGACCTTCCTATGAATTTTGAAATTACCCTGCGTTTTTTGACATTTAAAACTACCCCAATAAACCCTACTTAATTATCGACTAGTGGCTCTGTGAGCTGTAGACCTGACCTCGCGAGATGGTACTGGTATTGGCATAAAGGTCTTAATTATGGCGTAATATTATGGCGCCATAAGGACCCCCATAAGAGCTATCACACGTTCTCGTAAGCAAATGGAATGGGATACCCCTAACGTCACGTGTTAATTTTAGACGCGCACGCGCATCGCATCCGTCCGCGTTCACACGTCCATGTTTTGGGAGATAGCGGCAGGAAGTAGGAATTACCATTTTTAGGGTTCCGTAGCCAAAATGGCAAAAACGGAACCCTTATAGTTTCGTCATGTCCGTCTGTCCGTCTGTCCGTCTGTCCGTCTGTCCGTCTGTCACAGCCGATTTACTCGGAAACTATAAGTACTACAGTGATGAAATTTGATGGGAATATGTGTTGTATGAACCGCTACAAAATTATGACACTAAATAGTAAAAAAAAGAATTGGGGGTGGGGCCCCCCATACATGTAACTGAGGGATGAAAATTTTTTTTTCGATGTACATACCCGTGTGGGGTATCAATGGAAAGGTCTTTTAAAATGATATAAAGTTTTCTAAAAAACATTTTTCTTAAAGTGAACGGTTTTTGAGATATCAGCTCTCAAAGTCGTAAAAAGTATGTCCCCCCCCCTCTATTTTTATAACTACGGGGTATAAAATTCTAAAAAAAATAGAGGTGATGCATGCTAATTAACTCTTTCAACGATTTTTGGTTTGATCAAAGTATCTCTTATAGTTTTTGAGATATATAAATTGACATAATAAGTTTATTATATTTGCTGCTACGGAACCCTTTGTGCGCGAGCCCGACTCGCACTTGGCCGGTTTTATACAAGCATTTACGAAAGTGGTTGAAGTAATCGCTTAAAACACTTGGTTGTTTTGTATTAGGTACCTACTAAACAATTCTAAAGAATAATAAATTGAAAGAGATGTCTTATACTAAAGAAAAAGTGACCAAGGTCCCCGGTGAGCAGGGCTGGGATCGAACCAGCGACCTTCTGCTTTCGCGGCAGAAAGCTGCTTCTGCTCCCCTGCTCACCGGGGACCTTGGTCACTTTTTCTTTAGTGTATGACATCTCTTTCAATTTATAATTCATATATAGTAGTGTGACTACTTAAAAAACACCAAAACATGAATCAAAACATTTATTACATTTTAATAAATGATTTGATTCGTGCTTTAAAATTGTATAATTCTAAAGAACTTCATGCGGCTGTTAGCTATTTGAAAAGATAGAATAAAATGTTTTTTTTATTGCAAGTATAGTAGATCGACGAATGAACAATTGATTGATGTCAGTGATGCCTTCGAGAAATCTTGTATAGCTCAAACAAACCGATTCCTACTCTAACAACTGAATAAATACGTTGTCATCTAAATTTTCATAAACGTCATCCAAAAAAGCGGTAAAATTGGACCCTTCAGCTCCTTCAAAAATTTCTCGTCATGTATTAATAAACTATTGTTTTCTCTTGCTAATCGACAGCAAGCAATCTGGCTGCATGTTAATGGGACCAAGGTATAAATAGATGCGCCAGATTACTTATATATCATTGTGATGAAAGAGCCGGGCTCATGTCATTAACTGATGTCAGGTACGGTTTAATCCTCCTGTCTTCTAAGAAGTCTGTCTGTATATAATTTCAATGCTTTTTTTGTACCTAATGCATTTCATGAGTACAAAAATCATTAATTTATGCGCATTTTTATTAAACAGTCTATCCAATGATAACATTTTAATAGGACTAAGGGAAACATACCAGTGCTCGACTCCGCCCTAGTTAATAGTTGCCAAATTAAATATTAAGTCACTAAATCCAGCTTGCACCACACAAGGTTAGCCGCTAACCCGGAGTTAAAGTGTCAAATTCCATACAAAAAAACGCTTAAGTCCGGATTATGTGGATAAACCCGGGTGATGCAAGTGGCCCTAACAGTATAGAGGTGACAGCAGGGCAGGGTGTTATTGTGCATTAGAACATTTATCTTTTTTCTAATACCACGACGGTGGCAAACAAGCATACGGCCCGCCTGATGGAAAGCGGTCACCGTAGCCTATAGACGCCTGCAACTATAGGGGGCCACATGCGCGTTGCCGACCCCTTAAAATTTTGTACATACTGTAATCTTTCGGGAAGACCTCGGCAGGGAGCTTATTCCACACAGGCGGAGCGTCCGCTTCCGCGGGGTCCTTATATATTAAACCATTTATTGACTTACGTGTTTAACGATTGTCACAATTAATTTTCTGATATGGAATGCCAAGAGAGAACACGCTCTCGTCTATAGAAATTCTCTTTGAAGAATAAATTTCTTTCAAAGCTTAATAAAATAGAATTTCCGGTTTGTTAAAAGACTTGAATTATTGAAGTTCCGTTCGAATTCTATGTGCGAGAATACAAAAGAAATTTTAAGAATATTTCAATCGAATTCTAGCAAACGAGACGCAACAACATCACAAATATTTGTCGGAGTTGTGGATGTTTTCTATGTATTTAAATATTTAAACGTATCTATCTATTATATATGTATATCGTAGTCTAGTACCCAGAACACAAGTCTTATTGAGCTTACTGTGGGACTAGGTCTAATTCGAAAGGTTAGAAATTGACAAGTGTCTTTCTCGTCTGCGAGATACTGTCGCGGCACACTTGTACCTTGTATACTACGGCTAGGTACAGGATCCGCGGCTAACCCGGCGTTAATAAATAACAAAAAAAATGATATCTCTGAGCCTCAAATGTTTGACTTAGACAAGACTGTCAATATCGGATAAGAATCGATAAATATAAGGTGGCGTCAAGGACACGTCAACAGAGACTGATTAGTTTCTTATCGATATCGATAAAGAATGTAGGTAAACAAACTAAGGCAATGCCTTATCAAGTGCATTTAGTTGGAGAATGGCTTACGAAATCATTTAAACTAAATGAAATAGAATTCAACACTTTTATTCTCTCTCTATTATATTCGGCACTTTTTTTGACACTTAGGTATTTCCTTGCTGAAAATATCGATTTATTTCTGTTATTTTTTTTTGTCGCGAGTCGAAAAAAAACTTGGGTTGTACGTTGTACCATTCCCGTTAGGCACCTACTCCTAGCTGATTGAAAATAAATGTCAAACTTATACTAAAGAAAAAGACCATGTTCATAGGATTCCGAGCCAGGGATCGAACCCGGGTCTTACGCGGCTAAGGCCATAACCACTGGGCATAAATTACTTACTTATTTAGAGAAAATACCAATAATTAAGACAAAAGACAAACCTATCAAGGAATTTGGCACGTTATTCACTCCTATCCAAACAAAAGATCCTCCTCGCCTTACAAATGGCACATTCCATTGTATAGATCGGATTCCAAGCCGTCACGTGAGACTACCAGCCTTAGACAGACAAAGTCCTAAGCACCGATAGCCTCGAAAATCAGTTGGGACTTTGTTGTCCCAAAGGAGCGTATTGTCAGCCGAGCGCTTGATAAGGCGTACTGTTTAGATAAGTTCGGAGATAAACTGCCTGGCTCCACAAAAGGTAAGGCACCTAATTGTCCGATAACAAGGTATTCGAGACAAAAATGCCAATTAGGCTCAGCTATTCGGTGAGTAATTAGTGCTATTTGGGAGAAGGACGAAGAAATTTTAGGTCTAACAAAAGACTTAAACTGAATATAAACTCTGGGCGTTCTGGCGGTAGTAATTATCTCTTCACTATTAGGTATATTTACCAAGTATCTCCGTCGTCTTCATGTTTCTCTTAGTCTTATCTTTTCGAAATTAATAAGCAGATTTTATATAGGCAAAATATGAGATGATGTTTTTCTCGACTCTCTAATCATCGAAATTTATAAACATTATAAACTTTTTTCCATGAAAATAGTTCGTCCTTCCTTATTATGTACATATCATCAGCATTTCGAAAATGTTAAACAATTAGAACGCTTCATATTAAGACTGGAAATATCATACACCTAAATTATCCAAAATGCTTACATACTTCAAACTTTATAACAAAATCCTTCCTCTACTTTCCCTGTTAATAACAACTACCATTTATAATTAAGTTCTAACGAAAGTTTCGAACAGTAAGACTCTAAGGCTGAAATATGGATAGATTTCCATGTATATAAATGCCAGGTGATTTCATTGATTCATGATATGGCCTCTCCTCCATATTTCAGACTTACGTCTATTGGATAAGGTCCACTTTATATTCATTCCAATCATTTTATTTTCATCAAATATGTATGGGTGGGAGAGGAAATAGTGGAATAGATTGTATTGTAAGGCAAACACTTCCAAGTAGCTATTGTTGATTATTTTATGTTTTTCTGATTCATAGTTTTTAACAAACAGACGCATTGTATTAAATAAAAACTGACGTGATCGGCCATTACAAATAAGTAGATGATATCATCTTCACTTCGTCGACTTCATTACTTATTTTATTCCAAATTAATGATGTATAGGTGTCAATAGAGTCAAACCACGTGATCTCGTCGAAGCAGATGAACTGTCAAAATTTAAAGTCGTGTTTTAAACGTAACTTCTATGAAATTATGACGTTTACTTAATGTTTCACAGTCTGTGCTATCAAAATGTATTAAACTTAGCACTTATATTATGGTGTCCTCTAACTTGTTTCTTGTTTGTTATTTGGTCAATATTTTAAAACGTCCGAAAACAGAATAACATCATATAACTCTTGATAAATTGTGTAAATTTGCATACTTATTTTGTGACAGCTTCTCTCGATAATATTTCGATACGACTGCATACCGAATCGCTTATCGATTACCACAAACGAATGTATGACCAATCGCCGACCATGGCCGCGATTTACTTGAAATGTAAGTTAACACCATCCGTATAAGGAACAGCACGACATAATATAACATTTATATACTCGTAAAGAAATGTCCAACACGCAATGCTAACAGATTTACAGTATGTTTTGTAATTAGGGATGAGCGCGCGGGTGTGAGGACGAAATTCGTAGATATGCAATCAGTAGATCCGCAGTCGATAAGCTTAAGAAGGTCTGGTCTAACCGGAACATCACAAAGACCACAAAAGTCCGCCTGATGAGAAGCTTAGTGTTCCCCATGGTTTTCTCTATGGTGCTGAAACGTGGACGGTGCGCCAAAAAGACAGACGCAAAATTGACTCGCTAGAGATGTGGTGCTGGCGTCGCATGCTACGGATTCCTTGGACGGCGTTCCGGACTAATTCTTCAATCCTAAGGGAACTTAAAATAACTGAAATATTGTCGTCGACTGTGCAGATACGAATCCTTAAATATTTTGGGCACATTACCCGAAACAATGGTTGGCAGTCCTCAACTGTGCGCTTTTCCCGAAACTTCCTGCCTCGCACAGCTAAACTGTGGAACGTACTGTCGCCAGCGGTGTTTCCGGACCGATACGACCTTCAAACCTTCAAGAAAAGAGCGTACTCCCACCTTAAAGGCCGGCAACGCACTTGCGACACCTCTGGTGTTGCGGGTGTCCATGGACGACGTTAATCGCTTACCATCAGGTGATTCGTTTGCTCGTTTGCCCCCTATAGCATAAAAAAAAAAAAAAAAAAAAAAAAAAAAATTCTTAAGCTCTGTGCTCTTCTCACGTCAATATAAGTATTTTAATATGTCTGATACTCACGGGAGTTTTCTAATTACAATTGCATTGCGTATCCTGTATAAAATACTTGTATTTAATAAATTATAAATAACGTAGGTATTTAAGGTTTCTTTTGTATTTATGAATGAACATTCTGACCAATCCAAAAATATTTTTAGCCGTAAAGGAATATTTATTTCAAAAGCGCGCAGGCCTATTATGATTATGACCTAAAGGATCAAGGATGTAAAGGAAACTATACAATGATGGTGATAAAAGTATATGCACGAGAAAAAGCATTGATAACAATTTGGTCTGTTTGGAAGGCAAGCCTAAAGGGATGTGACGCTCGCACGTGAACAAAAGCTATTCAATATTCAAACATGTTCCACGAGCGTTTACGCGGCCGCCTAAAACCTAGAAAAGTTTATTTTAGTTTACGAAGACAGTAAATTTCTAACACCTTCGTGAGCGTGACTCAGGATCGTTACCAATACCATATACCTATGTGTTGCCCTCCGTGCAGACCGATTGTTGGACAGTTGGACCAACTGGTTGAGATTAACTTTAGCAGCTTTTTTTTATTGCGTCACTCCAGCGCAGGATATCATCCTTTACTACGATAAAAGATTACAAATCAAGCATGCAAATGAAAAACATAAACATCTCTTTTCGTACCCGGGTAAAAATGTAACATAGACACGAATACTCCACTCGTCCCAAATGTACATGTCAAAGTTAGTAAACTGGGCAGTTAATATTCGGGTCCGAAGGGAGAACCGCGCGGTCCTTACATATTGCATATTTTTTGGGTCCCTCATCTTATTAAGGAACCTTTACAAAAGAGCTTCTCTTCCCAATTTTTTTTGGCGCAATATTTTGATACTGTAAGCGACTGGCGAACTATACACTTGGGCACGGTTATCGAAAAATCGGCCAAGTGCGAGTCGGGCTCGCGCACCGAGGGTTCCGTACAAAATTTTAGATGAAACTGCATCTCGAAGTAGGTAGAAATACAGATTGGATCACTCGTTTTCACGGCATAGAGTTAGTATGCAAGTTTGTTTTCCCTTGATATTTTTCTATCACTTTAAACCGCTTTCTTTCATCTTTATTTAAAAGACGGTACTTAGACTTACTCCACGATATCATGTAAATTTAAAGAAAAAAAACAATGTAAGGCGGTTAAATTTATAAATAATAATAAAAATAAAAATATATGTTTAATAATTTTACTTTCTATGCATCTTGGTTAGCCTTCATTGTAAATATTTATAATTTCACATCGATAGGTTAAGTAGTTCCCGAGATATTTAACGATGCGACAGACAGGCAGACAAACAGACTGAGTCACACCATAAGGGTTCCTTTTTTACCATTTTGATACGGAACCCTAAAAATAACGCATAAATGACTATGTAGATTTTATTAGAATCTGTAGAAATTAAAATTCAATCCTGGATGCGTTGAAGATGGTATTAACGAACAAACGAACTCTAACTCTTACAAACTACAAGCGCCGTCCTAGCTGACTCATGCCATAACCGTTTATCCGTTTATAATTTCTAAGCAAACATCAAGTAATCCGATATTTATATGCAGGCCGCCGTGCTAAACGACAATAAAAAGATAACGTTTACTAATACGCAGCTGGCATCCCTTCATTTAAGTACTCATTTAAATTTTAAAGCCTTGTATCGCTTCGCAAAGAAACCCTCCCGTTACTCTTGACTCCATCTTAACTGTGTTTTTACAACTCTCACAGGGCAACAAGGCAAGGTATCAATTTCGTACCAGGATGTGTTTCTACATCGGGAGTGTTTAAGACTGAATTATAAATACATTTGCGTTTCGTTATGCGGGTTCGATTCCCTCATGAGTGAGTCTTGATAATCCAATTGGTTCTAGTGTATTTCCATTGGTTTCGGAAGTGCAAGCAAGTCGAATTCCTAGGCTACAGTCCAGTGTAAAGTGGTCTCTGGACCCGTCAAATACTACGCATTAACGAAGTTGTTGGCCACTAATTGGTATCGCAATTATTATTCAACTGAAAAATGGTAATGATATGATACCTAATGTTTAATAATTATACAGGATTATTGGCTAGTCTAATCTAAGCCTTCTCCTCTGTTATACTGAGTAAACTTTTGGAATTACTTCGAACTCTTCGAAGGCACCACTAAAGCACATCAATGCTGTCACCTCTGGAGAACAGGAGAACCAGTCTAACAATCGTTATGGAGAATTTCACTCCGTCTCTATCACACTCGCTCGAGCAAAAACGATGGAGATATTCGGTTTTCGTTCAATGATTCTTCTTCAGATGTTATATCATTTCATACTGCTAGCTACAGGTAAATTCAAGATAAGTGCTTTGTGAATCAGTTTACTACTTCGAGTTTGCTTACGCATCATTAGTTGCGATAACGTCGGAGAATAAACGTAGTTAGAAACCGTTTAGGGCAAATACTTGCAAATACAGACGGTTGGATCTTGGTGTAAGTATTTGGATACCTTATCGGCGTACCTAAATTGTTAGACATCGCCATTAAAGATAAGTATTTCAGCACACTTCGCTGTGATAGACATTATTTCTGCCATTTCAGGTGACTACTAAAGCTGGAGAATGAAACACAATGGCTGGATAAAATTATTATGTGATTGTTTTTAGTAAAAGGTACAATAAAATCTGTCGCTGAGATTCCTGTGACAGAATAAAGAGTAGAGAGAGTGTAGAGATGTGGCCTCACTCTGCATTTTCTATCGCATGTATTATGGGGAGTGTTCCGAGGAATTGTTCGGATTAATCCCTGCCGCTTCTTTCCGCCATCGCCCTACGCAACAATATTTCCACTCTCACCATTTGGATGGTTGGCAGTCCTCAACTGTGCGCTTTTCCCGAAACTTCCTGCCTCGCACAGCTAAACTTTGGAACGAACTGTCGCCAGCGGTGTTTCCGGACCGATACGACCTTCAAACCTTCAAGAAAAGAGCGTACTCCCACCTTAAAGGCCGGCAACGCACTTGCGACACCTCTGGTGTTGCGGGTGTCCATGGACGACGTTAATCGCTTACCATCAGGCGATTCGTTTGCTCGTTTGCCCCCTATAGCATTAAAAAAAAAATGCGTGCGCCGTGCAACCAATAGAAACCAATGGAGAAGATTCGCCAAAGCAGCCGTAAAGAAAGCGGACGACTCCCCATGACCACGACCACTCTGTCAAGAGTGGAAGACTTAGAAGAAGAGAAAAGGTACAGTACCAGTTTTTTTGTATGTCTATTTTATTTTGTATCGTTTTGTTGCCAGCTGAGATTGGTCACCGAATGGTATCATCGGAAGATCAGCGCTAAGATGATACCATGTTCGTGTCACTTGTGTTCTCTTTTTTTGGGTCATGAATAAAACATTTGAGTATGGTATGAGTACGACTTTGTCGATAAGGCGCTAATGCCATAAAAATCATTGAAAAATGGACTTTATCAACGATTGACATAATGGTATCTTTTACTAAAAACTTTTATAATCATATTATAAATACCTAACTTAAGAATAAAAAATAAATAAAGAGAAAAGTGGAGTAAAAATATAAATTTTCTTGAACATTCCGAAGAGAAGCAAATACGAGAGGAATGTCAATAAAAAGTAATGCCAACAAAAAATCTCGATCGTCAGTCCTACGGACCTTGAGACGTTACGGACAAAAAACTATTGTTAGTTACGACAAGGTTTGCTTTGAACTCATTACTTCTATAGAGTGAGGCCCAGACACGAAATCTTTATTTTGAACCTTATATACATTGCAACATGAGTCATATTTTCTTAAAATTTTATTATAACTAACTAAGGTGTACAGTACTTACTGGTCATACGTGTTTTATAATAGTTGTAACGCATGATTTAACTATTTAGATTTCAATCTTTTACCACATAGAAATAGTTTTTCTACCGCACTTACCTTATTATTTTCGCAATACATTTTTAGTTCAGTAAGAAATGATATGGAGTAATCGAATTCTCGAAGAAATACATATTAGGTAAAAGTATTTACGAAGCTATTTCTAAAGAACGTTGATTAAAGTAAACATCAATCATGTAATGACAAAAACCACCTATGTAACCGATGAAATTGTATACTTTACTATCGCAAAGCTAATCACGTAAGTATGAATTAATGCCTAACTACTAACTAGCACGCACATTTCAGTAAGTAAACATTAGGAAGTGATTGAAGCTAAAACAAAAGAAAGTTGATTAAGTTCTAGAATATTTTACGTGTTTTATGTTCAGTAGAATGAAGAATGGTAGATAAATTACGTTATTTACGTTCTTATGTTACAAAAATAATCGTTTATGGATAAACTTGCAGTTAGTAGGTTCATACTATTTCTTTGATTTCATACATGTAAACATGTAACAAGAAGTTGTTTATGCTAAGTAGATAGTAAGTAATAAAGTACCTACATAAGCATGAATAGTTATTAATAAAATATCTTAACACACCCTACATGTAACACAAAGGATCCATTGAGCAACATCATAAAACCGAGTTCTCATAATTTTCAAACTTCAGTTAAAGATCTTAAGGAATTTTAATACGAGATTTATAGCTTAAAGGATAAGAAGAACTGACAGGATAAGTAGCTTATTATGTTTTATGTCGTCTTTTTTAAATTAAGTAAATTAAAGATATTGCTTCTGAAGTCATCACATATTTATATAGGTACTTATATATCACCGAAGTACCTATATATTTTTTCTTAGGGACTTTTTAATACCTAAGCCTTTTAAAAGGAACAGACCTGCTGCTTTTCAGTAGCTCAGATGTTTGTAGCGACTGGGCCACTGTTCCAAAAGGTGGCGAGTTTTGCATTTTTTCTTTATTTTAAGTAAGTACATGCTTTCCTTAGCGAGTGATTTGCAAAACACTTTCCGAGTAGAACAAGCCGGCAAATTCGTATAAATTAGGCTATATTTATATTGATCTCCCACAGTTTTCGAGGATCTTGCATAGACTAAATATATTTGGCGCCTATTTCCACAAAGGTTTAGTAGACTAACTAGCATTTGTTTCATAACCAGCCAGATGTTTTTATGAACAGACGTAATGGGTAGTCGTCACAGCCGCCTGGGAACGACCTTGCACCTGGTGTTAATCAAACAATTACACACTAGTTACGGAGTCTGTCCGTGGGCTGTTATACAACCATTCATAATTATTACATGAATCTAAATGTTCAAAGGTTTTAAGCCCTCCGCAGACCGAAACGGCGGAGCGTCGGCGGGACGTAAGCGGCGCGTTGTATAACACTGATTTAAATACGGTGGCTCACACCGGCGCCGCGTTCGCGCCGCGACCGCGCCGCGCCCGCACCGCTTTCGGCCTGCCCAGTCACAACAGCGCGGTGACAGGGCGGCGCGGTAGCGGAGCAGGCGCGGCGCGGTAGCAGAGCAGGCGCAGCGCGGTAGCGGAGCAGGCGCGGCGCGGAAGCGGAGCAGGCGCAGCGCGGTAGCGAAGCAGACGCGAAGCGGCGGGGCCGATCAGTAGTTTCGCCATGTCTTTCTGTTTGTCCGTCCGTGGCTTTGCTCAGTGACCGTTAGTACTAGAAATGTTGTTTTAGGGTTCCGTAGTCAAATAGGAAGCTTATAGTTTCGCCATGTCTGTCTGTCTGTTTGTCTGTCTGTCTGTCTGCGGCTTGGGTCAGTGACAGTAATAAATATAAAACTGTAATTTGGTATAAATTTTACACAAACATCAATCACGCCAACAGTGGCAAAATACAAAATCAAAAACTTATTTTTCGGGTAAACAAAATTTTTTTTTCGTTTCAGCTCTAATCAAATGTTAGGTATCGTTGGATAGGTGTTTAAAAAAGAATAGGGGTTCTGCTAAAAATATTTTTTGATAAAGTAAATATATTCGGAGATATCGCTCCGGAAGTTAAGAAAAAATCCCCATTCTAACTTTTTGACGCAATTAAGTAAAAAAACATGAAAAAAATTAGAGAGCTTTATGAAATAGTTAAGAAATTGGTCAATTAACCAATTTTTGTACTCCGCTGTCTGCCGCGTTAGAGTGGCGGCGGCCTTTGATGCACCGCGGCGGCACCGCGGCGGTACCGCGTCGGCACCGCGGCGGCACCGCGGCGGTACCGCGTCGGCACCGCGGCGGCACCGCGGCGGCAACACGGCGGCAACGCGGCGGCACCGCGGCGGTCCTGCCGCGGTGCCGGTGTGTGTCAGACCGCGCAACGCCCGCGCGGCTGGCGCGCGCATTCTGCGCCGCTGACGTCCCGCCGACGCTCCGCTTTTCGATGTGCGGAGGGCTTTAAACATCTATGAATAGGTCATGACACAAGTTGATCGTAAGTATTTTTGATGAAGTTCGTTTTACAATTTTGTTGAAATTTTACTATCTCTGAAAAAACACTAAGCACCGGTGGCGCCTACCAGTGTGTTTACCATGAGTTGTACGTGGCCGTATTCGATGGCGACTGCGGCGTTCGGGGTATGTCTGTCTCGCTCCTGCCAGAGTAATGGTAGGAGCGAGACGGGCATACTTTCGAGTGCCGCTAGCGCTATGGAATACAGTTGCATGCAAGCCATGGTAGGCACACGAGAGCCAACCACACGAACGACTTCGACCGTTCGTCTATTTCCCTCCCTATTGCTCTCGCATATTCGAGCAATAAAGAGGCATATAAACGAAGGAACGAAGTGGGTCATGGTAAGCCTTCAGTTCAGGATTACCCACCTAACTCGGAGTTAGCTGACAAATTCCATACTAAGAAACACTTAACCCTTTATTGCATAGGTACGAAGCCATATATAGCAGTTCCGATATTGAACTCTATTGAGAGCTGTGAAAGTTCAAATCTTTAACAAAAATCTTGTGAAAATTCAACAATTTATTTTTGGGGTTCCGTAACCAAGGGTAAAACGGGACCCTGATACTAACACTCGGCTGTCCGTCTGTTACCACTGATAGGTAAACAGTTGAAATTTTCACATATTATATTCTATTTCTGTTGGCGCTATATCACCGGCTAAATCCGACTCGCACTTGGCCGGTATTTTTATGCGTTATGAAATGAAATGAAAATGAAATGAAATGAAAAACATTTATTTGTGACATCACAGGAAACAACATAAGAAACAAAAGAAAAGACAAACAAGGATTAGGGTGTGTGTGCGTCACAAAATGGACCCAACTCAGCATATTGCCAGCCAATAAACCGGCGCTGGTCTTCCGTAGGGCCCAAATGGTGATGCCACGACAAAAACACACAATGCTGCAACAACTTATAAAACAGAAATTACACTAAAAAAATTTAAAAAAAAACTAAAAAATTTAAATTAAAAAACTACAACTGGATACATGAACACAAGAAGTAAACGAATCACACAAACACAGAAAAAAAAGTTACGCCTTCCCTGAACGCGACCATATCAACATGAGACGTCAGACGTCATTGTCAGGCTCCGCCCACTTACACTAATACCGCTGACAGCCGATTTTACGCAAGTGACATGGTCGCCCCATGGAAGACAAAACGAGAAAAAGCATATGAAAAATTTTACAAACAGAGGAACAAGGAAAACATATAGAAGTGTGCAAAATAATGTAAAATAATAAGCGGAATTGATCAAGTCTCTGCGACTACAACAACATGTAAATTAACCTAGCACATTAAAAAGTCAGCTGACTAAACATAGGGGTTTTGGACGGTACTGCCATGTAAACGGGACATTAAATAGAAGGTAAGAAGAGATATATAGATATATGTATAAATATATGTATATATATGTATATATTACCATAATTACAGTCTATATAGTTATATACAACTAGTGTCATGAGTCAACATTTCCTCTCTTTGCTGGTGCAACAGTATAAACTTTTTGAGCTTGTTCCTAAAACTTACTATATTTTGCAGGTCCCTGATTGGGGGGGGGATAATATTCCAGCAACGAGTGGCAACATATCGGAAACTACCACGGAAAGCAGCTGAGGTGTGTCGGGGGGTCAGAAGTTGTATACCACAAATCCGACGTTCGCGCATCCTGCTGATTATTAGCTTGTCAAAGAGATATTTCGGAGCATTTAATTTCAAGACACCAAACAGGAGGCAAGCCAGATGGAGCTTACGTCGATGTTGCATCTTCAACATATTGTGCTTATTAAGAAACGGAGTGACATGCGCCCTTGGAGGGATACTAAAACAAAAACGAGCGCAGGCATTCTGTACGCGTTGTATCAGTTTTTTTGTTTTAGCAAGAAGTCGTGAACCATATACAGTGTTAACATAATTTAGCCTAGAGAGAACAAGAGACTCCACTAGCTGTATGCGTTACAGGGTTAACTCTGGGTTAGTTGGTTTAGCCCGGATGGTGCAAGGGCCGCTAAGTGTTTTTTGTGTGCTTACCAGGGTTGTAAAGTATGCCCGTCTCGCTCCAACCACTACTCAGGAGCGAGACGGATATAGGTACTTTAGAACCACGCAGTCGCTAACGCCTACGGATATGTACAACTCATGGTAAGTACTCTAGTCTATACTTACACAGGCTTCTACAGAAACGTTAGAATCGTTAGATGATGGTAGTTGCAAGCAGTTTGCCACTTTCAAGTGTTGTTCCAAGTTATTGCTAGTTATTAGGCACGTACGTTCATAATATGCGCCTCGCCTATGTAATTTACTGCATTAAGCACCTGTATTATTAAACAAGTTTCCATATAAGTGTTTCTAGAGCTAGTTAAATTACAGTTAGGTAGGTAGGTAACTTATTTATACCTTAGAAACCTACCCAAGTACCCATGTAATATTAATAACTACATACCTACCTTCTTATATAGGCAGTTAGTAGGTAGTAGGTGTCTATTATAATTTCAAATTTTAATTAAAAAAATTAACGAATAATACCTACAAATGTACCTATAGGAACACTTGGTATGGTACGTACCTACCTAGTTGTTAACTATATTATGTTAGGTCCTCAAGATCTTCTTAGTATAGAACCTGTGGGAGCCTACACTAGTATGGTACTTATAAGATTGCTAAATACCACAACATAAAAACATTGAGGATATCTATCGAAAATGTTGCAAAATAGGATTCGTTCGTAGAGTCTTACTAGCAAGATTCCTAGATTTGTATAGCAAAGATTGTGAACATTTCATAGAAGTTTGACGTTTAAGATCACACTTTAAAGAGTTAAAAAGTTCGACAGTTAATTTCCTTAGAAGATAGGTATAACGTGCTTTGACTCTTAGTCAGTTTACCTACATATTAAGTACATACATACCTACTACAGATAGCTAATAGCTATGCTATGCTATGCACAATTGGTAGACCTATAAAATGTAGTTTTATTTAGGAATGGTCATTTCTAAACAAATGTTTATGGCATTAGCGCCTTATCAGCGATAAAGTGGTACCTAAGATACCTTTTACTAAAACAGACAGTCAGACAATATGTAGGTTGTTCATAGGCAAAAAGCTAGCACTAAATAGGTACCTACTTACATTACTTCCATCAGTCAATATTTTGATAAACATTCCCGCGAATCGTATTCCATCCCTTTCCTAGTATACTTTAAAAACAAGATACCTATTATATTATTTGCTCAGGCTTGGCTACGTGCGGTAATTTATCTAGCAGAACACAAGCAATTACCTACTGCAATTAGACATGCATTTTAAAACAACTATCATACATTTACTTAAAACATGCCGATAACATTGACTTAGCCACATACCATCATCATAGACGTATGCATCGTGTTCCTCAGCAACAGCACCCAGGCATCCTCGGGACAACCCAAGACCTCCGGCTTACATCACTCAGCACGTCAATCACAAGGTTGCACCACACTCAAATTAAAACAATAAACGAAACGAAACAAACAAAAAAACTTGGTAAAACGATTCACGGAACTGTTTTCACATTCGTAAGTATCACATGTGTTTGAAAATTCGCGTTCCGTTATCAAAACATGTACGATAAAGTTTGTCAATATACGTTTACGTTGAAAAGTCGACAACACGTCCGTCCAGCGCTGTGATTCTACACTTACTGAGGAATTACGATACGCGACGCACGCTTGTGCGTTGAGCAGGAACACAAACCGATGCGGTGAAAAGAGATGGCATTATAAAACTTGAACCGTCTGCGGGGCTGCATTCATTGCACTTGGCAATTAATGAGACAAAGTTCTAAATAAACTAACTGAACTACAGTGCTATTAGGGTTTAGTTAGCGGTTACGACCCTGTCGCTGTTACGGTCGGGTGTATTTTGGGAGATTATCCGCTATCAAACCGGCCGGTTATTTTGAAAGATCCGCGTGCCTCAATTAATTATAAACGGGATTTATTGTTTATGGTGTAAAGTGTGGTAGCGCGGTTTTGAGGCCGCTAGGTAGACGAGCAATAGCATGGTATAAGATGGAGTGAAATAATAAACGTCAGTATATTAAGAAAGAAAAACTTTATGTACGACCGATTTATTTTGCAGTCTGGAATATCGATTACTAATATTAAAATTTAAGAAAAAACATTTATTTTCGAAATATATACAGTAAGTGTAACATAACTTACCTAACTACCTACCTCTACCTACCTTAAATCTAAAGTAGGTCCTTGAAGCATTGTACATAGGATTATAAATACGAGTACATTATACCTACCCTACCCATACCATTACCCATTACTGTGCCCATAGCGTTTGGAAAGTAAAACTTCCTAGGAAGAAAATCTCACTTTCCACCTGCATCATAAGTATCATAACATAATTCATATTATGCTCATTATGTCAGTGGAGACGCTACTTTTGGTTCGACTAAGAAAAGTACATATGTAGTTTTGTCATGTGCAAATGAGACAGCTGGCTGTCAGTGACGTCATTACGTCGTTACGGGGAGACACGACACCACGGAAAGGTCTCACCATGTTTTTTCCACCCGGATCGCTTTGAATTCAGGGTGCGAAAATAAGAACAAATTAGTCAAACGGTTTTTAATTAATACATGAATTATTCCACAAATAGATAATAATTGCTATGTCGTTTATTGTACGATTTCTAAGATAGCAATCTGTACTACCACGCAGCACATAGCAGCACGTTGACAACCCTAATGTTTATAGATTTTTGACATCTGCATCTTTGACAAGCTAAACGTCAAATGTAGGAGACAGAACCTTCTGTGCTAACATCTAGCTTCTGGTTGATACTCAAGATGGCGAAGATGACTTCCGAATAGTTTTTGTTATGTGTTCGATTAGTTGTTTCATGTGTTATTCAATATAATTGATAGCATATTATGCAGTTAACTAACGAAAAAGTGTGCAGCTAATGAAGAATTATTCTTGAGACGCGTCTTACCATATTTAGTCATCACCCTTTCAATTCTTTTGCGATGTCCACAGAAGAGATAACCATACAGGACGCGTTAACCATACAATGAAATCTGTATGACCCATATCGTTGCATCTGGCCATCAATTTCTGATATGCTCATGTTTGGTATTGACTTTTATTAATTATGACACATGTTCGATTTTAATAAACAAGTTGAAAGAAATGTTTGTATTGTATCAACTATCAATAGGTAATCTTATCAATATCATGCTATCAATCTTATTCAAACGTTTTTTATCCACAACATTGACGTTAAAAAGACAAATTAATATCGTACCTACCTGAGATGATAGTAACGGAGACAGGTTTGATTTGCCTAAGTACTTCAATTGCCTCAGAGCGGACCACTTTTTGTACAGGTCACAGAAAAAAATTGCTACTAATAATTTATTCGCCCTGTCACGTCTTACCTACATATAAAATAGATTGCTTCACGGAACTTCATAGTTATATAGGTCATTAAGCGACAGTATTCTTTCTTGTTTTTAGTACCTACCTAATCAAATCAATATGTAGGAGCCCATACAGCATGTTACACAAGACCAGGGGGGCTAAGATGTCAAGCGGATAGCCTGATGAGAGGACAGTTTGTCGGCACTTTCTGATAAATTCTGATAATTTTAAACAGTTCTGTCAAATGTCTTTATATTTGGCAGCTGTCAACTGCCCAGCTGGTCAGCTGTTTGGCCCTATCCGTGCAACTTGTCAGTTTATCAGCTTATAGCATTATCTAATGACATTCGTGGCTAACCATCTTAGGCCTGAAGAACGAGACTTCAACTGCTGATAAGGTCAATGGCCACTCTTCGTAGGTACTAAAATATACAAGCAACGAACCGCAAGGTGGACGTGGAACCATCATTTCCGTCTCGGCACCCGTCACCCGACTCCCTGTCCCTAGAGGCCCGGTCCCTGCCCCTTTTCGGTAGTTACTTCAAGACCATGATGTGGGTAAACTTACCTTCTACATTGCAGTAATGGCAGATTTCACTTTCATAACTATCTTTTTATTTAACTTTACTTCAAAATGTTCAGACAGTACAAACATCTTTATTCTTCTTCGTTGCATTTCAATGCCCGGCCAACGATGGTCGAGCCGCACCGGCTATCCGTCGCACCATCGGAATCGGATCGGACTCGTCATCTGCCACCAAAGCCCTTCCCCACAAGACGCGGTCCTTGACGTCCTTGCTCTCCTTCTGCGACCGCATCGGTATGCTGAAAAACCCTGAGCTAGTCATGGCATTGCTATGACTGAAACGTCACACAAATTAACACACAAATTCTCGTTTTGTTCATTTTTAATAAGCGTTGGAAACTTGGAAGTGGAACAGTACAAAACAGCATCGTATTGCGGTATATTTATATGCTACAATTTACTGATATATCGGCTAACTGAAAATAACTAATTTGATACGGTTATCAAACAGGTTACCTTAAAATATCCATAATTAAAGTTATCTTTTTTGGTATTTTTACTTCCTCGAATTTCGTTAATTATAGCTTTATCTATGAATTTATCACTTTGATACCTACCGTTTTGTGTAATTAATGGCTTAATTATAGCCAGGGTTCTTTAAGTAGGTATAGTAGATTACGTACCGTACAGAGGCATGTAAAGTTAGAAAGGTCTCGGATCTCGTGTAGTTGTCGTCCGAAGCGAAACTAAGGTCGACAAACATGTGATCTGAGGCTTTCTTATTTACAGGTACACAGACACACGGAATATATGTGGGTACACAATTCTGTACACATTATTGACGGAGTCGGCAAGCGGCGAATTTGTTTAGCGTAGCGGCCTGCAATTGGCTGTTTGCCGGACCGACGGCAGAAAATTCATATTTCCCCTGACTAGCTCGGAAAGCGCTGTTTTATCCTTTAAAAGTAGAGTGGAAAACGCATTTTATCCACAAGTGGGGAAAGTAATTTGACCTTGCTCTAATTCTTATCACTACCACCCGTCCAGTATAAGTAAGTGAATATATCCTATATGGCCATAGGAAACATGCGCAATCGGAGGTCTCTTCAAGATAACTTACATGTGGATAAGTAACTTACAATTTGTAATCGTATGTAGGTAGTCTTTATTTTCCTCGCGATAGTGAGGGGAGAAATGTTAGTATTACACTCGGCGGCAAAGTTTGTTCAAGTCACGTGCCTTGAAATTGAGACCCGCGTAAAGCTCAAGATTCCAGTTATAGAACGACTCGCTACGCTCGTGGCTAAACTTTGGAATCTTTCGCTTACTCGGGTCTCAATAAACGCCCGAGAGTTAAATAACAACTTTGCCCCCTTGTATTAAATAACTATTTTGCACAACAATGTAAGTACACTAGCAGATATTAAACTACTTACTAAGAAGATTTTTTTATAAAATAAAATATCTTTCAAATTAGTGTCATTATACTTTTAATGTTAATTAGGTAGTAGTAGCACTCCAATACAGGCACCGATATTAAGTAGCAATACAAAAACTCCCCTTATAACCTTTCTTCTTACAACACAGAGAATGAAAGTGAAGTGTAACAATTTTTTAATTTATTTGTGACAGCTATTTTTTTTATTCATTACAAGAAATTTGTGCTCTTTAGGTTCCATATTCCAGTAATAACAGCAATAGATAATTGCTGTTAATACTAGAATTCTATTAATGAGTAAAAATTACATAGTCCTCACATGTACAACAATAAATCTGGAATCCCTGACTTTGTTTCTCCGTGAATCTTCGTTGCATTTAAAACCCAACTCAACGATATGGTCACGCCGCCCCGATCCGTCGGACCTCCCGTTATCCGCCACAAAGGGCTTTCCCGCCAATACCCGGTGCTTGCTATTCTTATGGTTCCGATGTCGCTTAGGAGCGTCGATGAAGAACCCGGAGCTCTCTGGCAGAGCGACGACTAAAAACGCCACGCAAATGCACAAACAAATAGTAGTTTTGTTCATTTTTGGACGTCGGAAGAGCACAGAACAAATGACTGACGCAAGTAGTTGTAATGAGGTATTTATATTGTTTAATTTACTTATATATTGGAGCTAAGGATAATTAAAGGTAATTTGTTTGATAAGGTTATCAAAGTTACTTTAAAATATAGTTTCATTAAGGTTATCGTTTCGATGTTTTATGGGTTCTTTTTTTCGTATATCACGTTACTCGTACTTATCATTTGGATAGTGCAATGGTGCATTTATGGTGCCTAAAAGTTAAGGTGCAATTATTTTTCAACCCTTGTCCATATTTTGGCAGTTGAATACCTGCATCCCCCTCTCGTCACCATTATTTAAGTAGTAGCTGCCATTTGGCAAAACACATTTACTTTGGCCAGCCAGCCCTGTCAGCAGAAAACTGCGCGCAGGGCCTAGGTAAGGTAGTGCACCTTAAATTGACATAATAGCCTGAAATGTATATTTTTTACTTGCGCTTTACCGCCTACCTGTAATGATGACTTAAGGATGACACACTAGAACGGGACGGGGCGGGGCGGGACGGGACGATCTGTTAGTTTCTATAGAAAACGTCACGTGAGCACGTGCCATCCGAGGACTCCGAGCTATCACGTGATTCTTCCTATATAAATATTTGACAGATCGTCCCGACTCACCCTGTCCCACTTCGTCCCATCCCGTCCCGTCCTAGTGCGAGTCATCCTTTAAGGCCTGGCCTGGCCACACCAGATGCGTACGCGTGCATGAGCACATGGACGTGCGCGTGCTATGAAGCTGGCAGGGTATAACTAAAATACCAATCCATTATCGATAACTAACCGAAAATCGTACCACGAAAATCGAACGATTGCGTATTGTCACACTTGTATATTGGAGTGACAAAGAGGTATTCCCGTCAATGCCAATTTTCGATGTTCGTGGTAGGTGTGCTGAACAACCTTCTTTAAATCATTTTAACTGATGTTTCTTTAACGTAAAGAAGGCATAAATCTACAACTTAACACCTTTTATTCACAATAAATGACCCGACGTCTTTTAAAAAATAGGGTAATTCTTCTATTCATAAAATGCAAATAGGCAATGAATCTAGCCAACCCTTTTAATGCTCAGCTGTTCAATCTCAATCCGGTTCGAAGGGCTAGAATATTCATAAAATATTATTATTAACACCTGAGTCATAAAATAGGACAAAGGGCGCGAGAGTTTCTCGCTCCATCAGGTTTTTGTCAAAAATTACAGTTTTAATGCCCACTTTTATCGTAACTACCCTAACTATTTAGTGAGGTATAAATGGTATAATACTTTAAACTTTCGCGTTTTGCACACACTATTATAAACCTTACCGGGCCTATTGCCCTAACTTTTCTATATAAAATTATAAACATACTTATAAAGTGACTTTCCGCCGGGTAGACGAACATTTCTACCAATATCGGAGACACTTCGCTGATTCAAATGAAAATGTGTCGAAACGTCGGTATATTGAGGTAAATTTACTAAATTCGCTATAGACCTGGCGTAAGTTTATAGGTAATACTCATTTGAGGTAGGTAATTCTAACAAACCAAATCTTTACCTTGTGTAAAACGGCAATGTTACCAGCGCATTGCGCCGTTTTCTCGCCATTCAAAGTTGAACGGCAGTACGGCGTAATCTGTGTGTGATATCCCGGCTGTCAAAAATAATGCACAAGTTCTTTCACCTAGAAAATAATGGCGCAAAATTGTACGAAAATAACGAGGTCACATCAGCTGATTATCTACTCAACCTACCATTTCTCCTATTTATTAGTTTTAAATATGGACCTTTGCTTCACAAAATAAGGTCTATTTTGCAACGGAAATAATTATACAAGATATGAGGTTTAATAAATAAAAGGCTCGGGATTCCGAGCCCACCGATTTATTCCACTTTGCCACGCGAAATAAAGCATTAATTTTCCTCAAGTAATTTAACACATAACCCCACTTGCTGTGTTTTCTTCTTTTTTATCCCTTGTATAAAACATAGCATATACTTTCGCTACTGACATATGTAAAAATGCAGGTTTACGTAAATAATATTATATTATGGCATTTGTGATTTGGTGTTCCATTATGTAGCCTAAAACGGGAATTTCCGTTTTTTTCTTACTAAAGAGACGTCAATTTTGTCGATATTTTTTTATAATTGTAGCTGCGGTTAGGTTCAACTCTGTGAACATTTGGCAAAGAGAAGTGGCTAATAGGTACCCAATTACGCAATCAACAAATACTAACATTAGATAGAGTCAATACAGACCGTTCTGGGATGTTTAGGTTGTATGGCAGCGACTCATTTTAGGTCGTCAACTGAATCGCGTTAAGACGTCATGGTGTAACGGGATGCAATTCCCGTTTACATAAATGATTATTACATATTAATTTGTTACAATTCCCCTTAACTTATTTCATATTCTTTATTAGAAACGCGTGTATTTGACGAGTAATGTATAGCTTGCCTTAAATCTCTAATTTCGTCTATGCTCCAAAAGTTTTAATGCTCTATGCTTTTTAAATCTGAAATCAGCGATATTTTAATTATTTGGAATTATCATCTGTCAATGACAAACAAAGCCTCTAAGAAGACACAAATTTCACATTATATACTATTTCCGTTTTAATAAGTTAAATAAAAAGGAATTAAATGATGTTTGATACCAGCGACGAGAAGTTATACTAATTTACATTCTTGGAAGGATACAAGGATTCAAAATAAGACAAAGGATATAATTTTATCGCAATAAGGAAACCGAAATCTTAAGCTAAGTATTGCACATCTAAATTCTAAATTCTTACTCTTTATTGTACAATAATCTTCCTTTACTTCCCCTATCTTTAACATATTAAATGAAATTAATTAAGATCTCCCCTCTAACTCAAAAGTAGCCCTAAATAGTATGTTACATTTATCTACTACATTTATCGTTTTACGAGAACTCTGACTAGACTCTCAATGACATACATTATGCAGGCAAGACAGTTAAGGAGTTCGAGTTGAGAGTAGATGAGATAAACAACATTAGAGTAATATGAGCGATACTACACTGACTGATCCTTCCTACAGCTGGACCTCACTTGACTTTACCTGACAACACGTACATCTTCAACAGTTCAATCCCTTCATGTTAGCTTCCAAATTTAGATGAAAGTACTTAGTGATAGTAGCTCATAGCTTCTTTAAAAATACAGGTGGTAGAAAACATTGCAGAAGGCAGAGTAAATAAATAATGGCAACTTTATCGAATGAAAAGAACCTAGCTCTACTACGTGACACAACGTTTCCCCCTACACGATCACTGGCCAAATTGATATTACAAGGTAAAATTCAGGAACTGTATTTCATTAGGATAGGAAATTTGTAGTAGAATTCTGTACCGTCACAATGGTAAGGCGCCTGATCTTACTCATGACCATCTCTTACATACGACCATCATAATCTCTTCTATTTATCTTCTTCTATATACCTATTAATTTAGTATATAGTCAACCAGAATCGACCACCATACCTATCCTAGGGGTAGTTTTGTCCATAACCAAAATTATGCGGATTTGTTTCACTGATATCGGTATCGGAAATCTAAAGCTGTTTGTAGTGACGCAGTCTTGAGGACCAAGGGCTATTAACTATTAAGTTTAGATGGAATGTCACCTGTTCCCTCGATTTCTATTCTCAGTTTTAGACAATTTCCAGACAGTTATTGGCTGTTCACGTTATCCTGGCATTTAAACCTGTGTTAGCCAACTTTAGGCGTAAAGTCACACTGATTTTAATCTCCCCGATATGTAAGAATTATCTTATCTATCTATATCCAAAAGAAATAACTGAAATTCACACAAGCACGGCAAGTAGGCCGAAACAAAAGCCGAGTGGCGCGCAAACCCGACGCACTAAAATAACCGCGTTTCGTAAGCGAAACGTAAATATTTTAACTTTTTCACGGCCGAGCTGTAATGAGACCGAGCCCGGACCAACGTTACACTTCAGTGTTGACGGGGAACCCAAGTGGTTACATTACAGCTTAGATCATGATACAGAGGAGAATAAGTTAATAAATTATTAATCTTCGATTTGAGCAAAGAGTCTCCACGAACTGCGAACGAAATTTGGTCGCAATAGCTACAAAAAAAAATTGTCCCTAAAATATCCATTACATCACGTTTTAGTATGAACTTAATTATCATAAAACTTAAAATACTTATATAAAAAAAAATCGGACAATTTTTTTATCATCAGGGCCGAATCAGCTTTATTCTGAATAGAATAGGCATAAGCAAGTCCAGATCTGGAATTGGATGGAATTGAATAGCATGAAACTGAGATGGAGAGCTTTTGAGAAGGTAAGTTCAAGTTTTTTTAACCGTTTTCATTTTTCAAAGATGTCTTATAAATGTTTCAAGTTTTCCGCTAAATAACACTTACACTGCCGCAGTAGCGTTACAATCTTCATAGGATCAAATGATCCTATAAGGGTTTCGTTTTTTTCCTTTTGATGTAGGTACTAAAAAACGCTTAACTCTAGGTTAATTAACCCAGGGTGGTGCAAGTGGCGCTTAAAGAAAAGTACAAATCAAAACACCGACATAACCGTATATCGACCAGTTTGTCAATCGGCAGTACCCGAAACTCGCAGATTCTGAATTCCGCGCAAAAACAAAAGGCTTGATAAAGTAACACACGCAGCATAAAATTTGGGTAAATGTACTGTCCACGTCTAAAATAAGTATACATCTGACGCCTTATCACGAACGCGTAAGGTTCAAAATTGTTGATATACAATTGACTTCGACCACGACAACACGGGGAAATTGAATCACTCACGACGCGAACTCAGATGTGTAGAATATGATACGAATTGAACTCCCACATCACTTCGATGTAATCCGGCTCATGTAGCAAGAGATGCCTGCTATATCCAGAATTCCAGAAGCAGAGTTGAGCTATGTCGTGTCGCAAGGGTCTTAAATAAAATGATGACGTACTTACCTATTAAAAAAGTTCCAAAATTAAAAAAAAATTAAATTGTATTAGGGGAAATTATCAGAAGAAGCTCAAACAGTCTCTCAATGGTTAGAGGATCATAATTTGAACATCAATTTTACAAAAACAAAAATAATTCAATTTAAACCACCTCAAAAGAAAGCTCTGGAAATGACATTACAGATTAATAACAAAACTATTGAAGAAGTACAACAATTTAAATTGCTAGGTATAAACATAGATTCCAGTATAAATTGGAAATCACATATCCAAGCCCTAAAAAATAAATTAAGTAGCTTTATATACGCTTTGAGCATCCTCAAGATCAATACAAACCAAAAGACTGCGTTATCGGCCTACTATGCATTTGCACACTCTAGGCTCCAGTATGGTATCATATTATGGGGGGCCAGCACTGACGCATACCAATTATTCCTCGTACAAAAGAATTGTATTCGTATCCTAACAAATACACAATTACCAAACAGTACACTTATTTAAACTTTCACGATTTTCACACATTATAAATTTACTAAAACGGGGCTTAATCGTGTATAAACTTTGAAAACAAACCTCCGAGGTTTGTTTTCAAAGTTTATACACGATTAAGCCCCGTTTTAGTAAATTTATAATGTACCAAACAGTAGCCGCCCGTTATTTATAAAACTCGAAATCCTTACCTTGCCTTCTATTTATATTTTAGAGGCAGCACTTTTTGTTAGGAAAAACTTAAATTTATTTAAACACAAAGTAACGCGATCAGAAAGACGTCAAAACATTAACGAATTAGAATTACCGTGCGCAAAACTAGCGATGTTCCGAAATGGCCCCTATTATCGATGCGTACAAATAGCTAACAAAATACCGGAAGAAATAAAAAACGAGACCAAAGATAATATATTTAAAAATAAACTTAAGAAATTATTAATCCAAAAATGCTATTATTCAATTGAAGAATTCTTCGATGATAAGACATTGCCAAAATAAATAATATAATTGAATAGAAAAGTATGTAATTATTGTAATAAATAAGGTTAGACCTGGTGGCATGAACTTATGAAAATGACCTATGTTATTTCAATAGTTTTCAAATATATGTAAATAGGCATGGATTATCAAACTAGATTTAATTCTTATTTTTTATTTATTTATTTTTTAAGTTTTAATATTGCTATGGACCCATGCAACAGGGTTTATGTGAACTACAGCTGTAATGATGCTTATTTTAAGACCTTATGTAACACATAATTAATGCAATAAATGAATTATTATTATGATACATTTGAGCGAGGGAGCTTCGGCTCCAAGGAGAGGACAGCCTCGGCTGTCGGAGCAGGCGGTAACGCTGCAAGATGGGCATACCGTGGATGGTTTAGTGGGTAGTGCGAGCCCGGGCCTACGAGTCCCACATACCCACCCTTGTTCCCCGGCTAGGCGGAATGCCAAATGCATTCCTCCACGTAAAAAAAAGGTATGCAGGTGGTAAGTACGTCAGTAATTATTATTTTGACGCTCCTGCATATGTATAATGGTGCTTTTACATGCTCGGGCTCTTGGCCGAATGATTCGGCCCACCCTAGTCTAGTACACGCTCATTCGAGACAGACTATATAGATAAAATTTAAGCCAGACCATAGACAATTTAAGCTTTTTCAGGTAGTTTCGGTGAGTTAAACGGTGTTTTAAATAGCTTTGGTTATTGAAACTATTTAAGACACTTTTTAAATAGCTTTACCCGAAGTGAAATTATTTAAGACACCTTTAAACTCAACCAAACTACCTGAAAAAGTACTTAAATTGTCTCTGGTCTGGCTTAAGTTTTCTCTATATAGTCTGTCTCGAATCATCGTGTACTAACATGGCCGAAACATTCGGCCGAGAGCCCGAGCATGTAAACGCACGGCAAAATACGCAAAGGTAGGACGTTAGCGTTTAGGTAGCCAGATAGGTGCGGTGCCAATCTGTGAAATGTGAATTATTTAAATTGAAATGGGAAATTGGTATATTATTCCTAAAATTTGAATACGCTTCCGCAGCAAAACGTGGCTCGTTTAAATTCCGAAGACGACGGTTAGTTATGACACCTTCCGAGCTAGTAGCATATCGAACGCGTATATTGGGGAGGACGATATGCAAAAAGTATAGAAACGCGTGTTTGCCGTGTTTTACAAAAATAAAGAGGAAGTAAAGAAGTAAGTAAATGTTTGACTATTATTTTTAAGCAGAAACGTCTGCGAAACTCGTAATACTTCAGTAAATAAATAATGAATATGTTGAATGGGTGAACTAGCTACCTACCTAGCTAGAGTAGCTAGTAGTAGTTAAAAAGGCCGGAAAGCTGTGTGCCATTTTTTAAATCACTAAACATCTTAACATTTCCATCACTATATATATATGAATTAGCAAGTTTTATTAAAAGCAATCCACAAATATTCAAAATGTCATCACAGCAAAACAGATCAGCTATACGTACACAATACCTTCATAATATATGTTATACTGAACACAATACTGCACTCTTTGCCAAGAATATGCTAGGAATGGCACCTAAGATTTTTAATAAAATCCCGAATTCCATCAAATCTCTGAAAGTCGACCATTTTAAAGTAAAGCTGAAAGCATATTTAATTACCAAATGTTATTACTCACTAAATGATTTTCTAGAAGAACAGTAAACCCTCATAACAATTTCATAATGATGTGAATTGTTACTTATTGGAAAAAAACCAACATTCATAGGTTTTTAACTGTTACGTGTTTTTTTTTTTAAGTACAAAGATTTAAATGTCTGATCTCTTAATACTTATTACTTAGGTAATAAATGTTATAAACATTTGTACGCCAACAGGCAAAACACAGAGCCCTGTGATATTAGTTTTAAGACCTTGACTGTATACTAGTAATATTAGTCTTCCACCTGTGTTTCACAAATAAAATTTTACTTTACTTTACTTTACTTTAAATAGTATTATTTTTGCATGTCTCGATTTTCTTTTTTATTAGTTTATCTTACTACAGTACAGGTATGTGTTTGTCTATTGCATTCTTGTGGTGTATTATGTATGTATTTATGTAATAACTAATGTTCTTTAAATCTTAAACCCATTAAATATCTTAAAAAGTAATTTAAATACAGTCCATACGCTCCGCATCGTTGTTCGCGTCTTCTCCCAGAGATTTAACAATGCATAGGTATTTTGTTTATGATTGACCTAGACAGTATTCGTTGGGATCTGAAGCACAGCTCAATCTAGCCTGTGGGCTGCGTAAATATTTAGACGAGGATTTATAGGATAGCCTTCTCGTATTTCACCCTGGGCTGTCTGACTAAACAATATAGATTTATATAAGTAGTACATTCAATGCTTGTACTGTTGATGTAATAAGCCTTATACATTCCTAAATCAATGAGAAATTAATGGAATTTCAAACCTTTTAAAAATAATTCAGTAAATAACTATAGATACTTTCATCGTAGGCGGGCGTAGGTATTAATTATAATTTTAAACTGTCTTGACTGACCTATTGTCCGTAATCCTATAAAAACGCTCTTGAATTTTGTACTTTATCGGTGTAATCGTGTATTCATAAATCACTCGAAATCGACTAAATTTTAGCAAACTCTAGTTTTTCCACATATATGTTAGTAAACAAAATATACCTATTCAAGTTTTGGGTCTTATACTGCCTAAAATTCAGATATATATAATATGCATTAGACAGTTAGTTCAAATTACCTTTAGTTTTATCATAGTTTAAGCTGAAATAGTTTTTAAAGGCTATGGGCTGTTAATACGGAAGAGACGTGGCAACACAAGCACCAAGTTCCGAAGATACAATACCTACATGTTACATCTTGTTCACTCTAGCTTAAAGACACCTAAGTTAGATTTAGGTCCCGATAAATCTCCCGTTTCTCTGGTTCGACTGTCTGGGTTTCACCTTAACGCGAGCTACTTTAGATTTATTAGATCCCGGGACGCATACTCCGCCGAATTATGTGATATACCTAACTGTACTCAAAAGTAATTTAAACAGGACACTTCGTATTATAATTTCCATACGATACAACCCGTTTTGATGGCCCTTGAGTGTAAAAGCTAGGTAAGTGGTAGCCTATGTTGTGTTGTGTCTAAGATACAACTTCAGTGAAAATTGCGAGAGAATTTTGCCCTTGTCGGCCATTCAGCCAAAAATATCTTTACAAGAATTGAGGTTATTTTGTGACTGACTAAAGCGTGTGTGCCTTTTTTTTGGGTGAAAGTGTGTTTTGTTAGATAGACATGCATGACACAGTCAGACGAACAATCGGACTAATTATCGAATAGGACACCAAGGATTTCCATGGTCAACTTATCGAGACAATTCTTAGTTACCCAAACACAATATGGCAACCAAACTCCATCATCCGATCAGCTCGATGGTAGGTACCATAACATTGCACATTGTATTGTTATCAAACTTACATAAGCGTGTGCAGTTTCAGATTATTCGAATAACGGGAAATGAGTCAAATTTAACTTGCAAGATTTGACCTTAACAAACCAACAAATATACATTGCAAGTTAAATAAATACTTAATAAAAATCTGATAATGCTAAGGTTTACCGGCCGGCCATATACGTCCGGGCATCGGTCAGACAAATTGCCCTTACATTTATTGGCGGATCCGGCAGATATGCCCGACCGTATATGGCCAGCTGACCGTATAAGCTGATAAACGGACAAGTTGCACCGATACCGCGACGGTGATTCCTGTCAAATGTGGATAACTGTTTAAATTATCAGAAATTGTCCATACTCGTATATGTTTGGGCATATCCGCCGAGCGCCCAATCTGAAATCGATGTAAGTATGTTAAATTTGTCTAACTGATGTATGTTAAAATGTTTTGGACTAACTCACTATGCAGATCCGACAAATTGCCGGAACATTATATATATATATATATATATATATATTTTATTTTTTATTGGAGAAACAACAGAAGTAGGTGACAGTAAAGTAGTTACATCTTAAGTAATTATATAATGCGTTAAATACACACTTACTTCCTTAAATGCTCTCACTAAGAGAGCCGGCTATTGAGGTAGTTGTTTGACCCGCAATCTTCTTTAGATAACTTTTGATAGCATAAAGAAAGCTTTCAGGCTCTAAAAGGCCTTAGTAACAAATATATTACTTAAGTATCTAATCTTTAGCAAACCAAGATTTACTTAGTATATTAAATTACTTCAGCTCCTATGTCTTACCCCTAATATTCTTTATATCCTAACCACAAAAACCTTCGCTACATTTCTCGTCTCGGTCCCGGAGAAAGACTCCAAGTCTTTCTCCGGGACCACGGAAAAAGAAAATTAATTAGTTTTTTTAATTTATAAAGATATTGCGCAGACGAAGTCGCGAGCACCACCTAGTACACTACGGACTAATACGGAAAAAAAATTAAGTACCTAATTTTAATACTAATATCTCTTACGATAATTTAAATCCAAATGGTTGATATACTTTTCCTCAAACGCTCTTCATCATCACTTCAGTCATAGGCATAGGATGACTACTGCTGGACACACTCCTCGACAGACTGCCTGACTTCCACATTGATTAGATATCATTGATCAGGGGCCTTACCATGACGTCTTAACGCGATTCAGCTTAGGCTCAATTGTATGGAAGCGACTCAGTTTAGGTCGTCAACTGAATCGCGTTAAGACGTCATGGTAAGGCCTCCGATCATCCTCCTCAAGTGTGGGTTCAAAATACTACGCTGCACTTTGTCTCCACTCGAGGATTTTTTAGTTTCAACGGCTATCGGTTCTTGCAGCCATAAAACGTTCATGATAAATATAGGTACATTTCCGTACATAATATTAATCAAAGTCCCTATAAAGCATTCACTTGTTCGATGCATGTTTCGAACCAATGACCTCTTCATATCCCTGTCAAAAGAAATTACCTATAACTTTGTCCAATTCTGCAGAGATTGCTATTTATTTACTTGAAGATCCTACTGACATTACTCGCATTGGATTGTTTCTATAAAATTGAACAATTCGATATCGAGACCGAGTTTCCAACAACAAACGATACAAGAGGTCGTAAAATGAGATTAAAAGCGGAGAAACATATACATAGCTCACGTTGCAACATGGATACTAAAGTATTAACATTGCTGACAAAAAAGAAAAGGAGGAGGTTCTTAATTCGAAATAATCAGCTGGAATATTTAGCAAATATTGAAGCTACGTCCTCAACATATTACGTATATCCATGCTTTTAGTTTTAGTGGTATTTCTATTCGATTGCTGTTGGAGGATTTTTCGCAAAGATGTCAACTGTCATTCATAAAATTAAATTCAATATAAAATTACATGTGAATTATTTTCTTTTCAACCGACTTCAATATTTCAAAAGGAGGAGGTTCTCAATTCGACTGATTTTTTTTTTGTAACATTATAGTCCAAGACGTATCTGGTCTTCTCTTAAATCATAAGTAACTTTATGGTTGTACGTAACCGTATTCGATAGCGATTGAGGAATGCGAAAGTATGTCCGTCTCGCTCCTGCCAGGAGGGAGACGGACATACTTTCAAATGCGTATGCATACTTTCAAATGAGTGTATTCTGTTCAGCTACTCGTAGTTATGTATTACGGCCGATGCGAAATGGCGATATAGCAACCTCCGTAGCCGGTCTACGAAAGATCATTTCCACAAAACAGAGAGACTAGTCTCTCTGTTTTGTGATCATTTCATACTCGATAGGGGCATTTTATTTAGATAAATGAGTTATTTATTTATTTATTTAACCTTTATTGCACAGTAAGGACAAGTACAAATGACGGACTTAATGCCGCAAGGCATTCTATACCAGTCAACCAATTGGCTAAACTGAAAGATTATTTGGTGCAGGGTCATAATAAAAGTGTAACCTATGATAACAAATTAATGTATATTTCGATAATAAACATACATACATATTTCAATACGAATACACATACATACAAATATATATACATATATAAATTCGGTACTAGTTATGAAACATATCATGAGGAAGAAGACTGAACCTTGTCAAACTGATGCTTGCTAACTAAGCGCTTAAAAGTGAACTTGCTTTGTGCTTGCCTGATAGACAGTGGAAGATCGTTGCAAAGCTGGATAGCCTGGACGGTGAATGAATTAGCTACAAAACCTGAACGATGCCGATGCTGTGCGGTGTGAGTTATTGACGTCGTCTACTTATATTTTTTTTATATATCGCATACCTACGACGAATTTTTCTAATAATATGTGTTAATTATTTTATTTAACATTCTCCATAAAATGCATTGCAAATCCAAAATGGCATCACAATGAATCGCACCGTCCTTGGGGATTTGCCAACAAGTGCAGCGTAAATTAACCCTCGCCGGCTGTGAATGGATCGGAGCACATGTGCGTTTTTTGTGAACGCCAGCGGCAGCTGAGGGGTTAAGTCTGAACAAATAGTACATACCATAATTAATGACAGAAAGTATACTTTTAAAACTAAGATCTTTGAACATTAAGCCTCTATTACAGAATTATCCTGCACAATTTCTTATGACATAATCTACAAGAAGGCACAGAACATAATGATGATAGAGTTTTTTAAATATAATTAATTATAATGTAATACAAGTATGTCTTGGTCTCTGCGCTGAATATAATTTTGTTCCTTTCGGCGTCGAGACCTTTGGTCCGTGGGGCCCTAGCGCTCTGAGATTTTTCAAATACCTATCGAAGAGACTCAGAGACGCCACAGGAGACCCAAGAGCTGGCAGCTTCCTCGCTCAACGGATCAGTCTAGCAATCCAGCGAGGAAATGTTGCCAGCGTCCTCGGTACCATGCCGCAGGGGCCTGTTTTAGATTTATTTTAGTTTTTATTTAGTTTTATTTTAGTTTTTATCTAGTTTTATTTTAGTTTTTAGTTTAATTATACTTCTAGATTTAAATTTGTGTTGTAATATGTTTTAGTTTAGTTTATTTTCCAATAAATAAAGCTTAATAAGCTTTTAACACATACAAGTATGTTTCAAATTTATTCTAATTCTTTAAACGACGTAACGTAAAGCTCCACTAACAAGTTATTTTATGTAATTTGTTCCTTACTCCTTTTATGCGGAAAAAGCCGCGGGGAAGGCTAGTAAACCATAATCAAAAATTGCAAATTATAATCAGATATCATAATCATACGAGTATATGTCTGTCGCAAATTACCTATAAGTACATCATTGGCGTCTTGTACGAAGTGGACTCTCTGTAAGTATGTACTCACAAATCACTATTTCAAAGCCAAAAGGCCAATACGGTCATACGGAACCCATTTGGAATTACATCATTTTTGCTCAGCAAGCCGTTTTAGGGGTTCATACAATGGTTCCCACAATAATTTCATCGCATTATTTAACGCCCTCCTGCGGCCGATTCACATTGTTTTGTTCATGAAATCTCACTCAATTGAGTGACACTTATTTCATTGGAATAAAGGATTTAATTGAATGGGGTCTTAAAGCAACTTACGTCGGGATATGCTCAGCGTAGAATTCTGGGGCTTAAGGACATTGTTGTGGTATTATTTGTTTCTAATAAATATGTCGTTTAATCGTGCGTTATTTTTATTGGGATTTGTGTAGGTCTGTATAATAATAAAATGTTTTGTTGGGTTACCGATTTAATATACTTAAGCCAAAGTATTAGCGTACTTAGTAATACAGTTTGCAGATTTAGAAACGATACAGCCAGAACTATTTTCTAGCAGCGTTTTAAACAATCGGACGTACAGTGACGTTCAAAAGTGCATGGACAATTAATGAATTAATTTTTGGATACCAATGAACTGTTCAAGTATATCAATATATTCCTTCCTTCTTTTGTCGTGTTCCTCACTGCTGAGGGTCGTGACCTCCACGAATCAATCTATTGAAGTTATTATATATAGTACGAGTCACAGATTTTATAAGTAACGTTAATCTCTCTAAGTATACCGGGTGTTACCTGTAACATGGGCAATAAATTTAACCGTAAGTAGGACTCCCCAAATTAAACAACGTTTGTTCAGCGACTTTTAAAAATAATATATAGTATTTTGATTTTTATTACACTTTAAAGTTTGTTAGAAGAAGCAATGTATGATATGAATTTTGTCATTTTTGTTAACGTACATTGAAAATACTATTTAATTTGTATGAAATAGTGAAACCCTATAGATTACGTATTTTTTAAAGTTGTTGAACAAAAGTTGTTAGTTTAATCGTAAGTAGTACTCCTCAAAGAGTATTACTTACGATTAAAGTTATTGCTCCTGTTATAGGCAACACCCGGTATGATAAATTGACAATCCATACTAATATTATAAATGGGAAAGTGTGTGTGTCTGTTTGTTTGTCCGTCTTGCACGGCAAAACGGAGCGACGAATTGACGTGATTTTTTAAGTGGACATAGTTGAAGGGATGGAGAGTGACATAGGCTACTTTTTGTCTCTTTCTACACGTAACGTGAGCGAAGCCGCGGGCTAAAGCTAGTTAGTAATAAGTACGTACATTAATGAATCACATCCCCAGGAGGCTAGGACATAGAATAACAGATGTGCTGTAATCATTTTCAAATATGCTGTTAATTAAGCATGTATTGAATACGGATTTTTAAATGGGGGCTGTTGTAGGGGATGCTACGCACATGAATGCAGGTTGTTTACACCAGTTTATAGTCATGCTCATGCCATCCAACGGACGCAGTAACAGAAGAACAAAAATACTATATCCATCCCCTTTTTAGGGGTGATAATATTAGTGTAGGAAAAAGACAGTATCATTATCTCTGATATGCATCAATGAGAACAAATCCTGGCCCAACTATTAAAAAAAATATATTATTATTTTAGTTATACATAATAAATTATTATTTTATACAGGCTTATCAGCCTATGACATTACCTAGTATCTGTGTTTCACAAAGAAAAATTTACTCCACAATAGAAACATTTATTTGAAGCATGTATGTAGTTGTAGGTACATACAGAAGTACACTGACTGAGGTACCTACTAATAACAAGGTAAAATAAGCAAGCATAAAGCGACTTAAGTTATAGATAATGTTTTAGGCATCCTAGCCAACTTAGATACCTGTTAGGCCTTAGGCCATGCACGAAGAAATGTTAAGGACATGATTCACATGATCCAGCAAAGAAAATACTTAAATTATGCCTATTTCTCACCTATCGGGGTTGAACCAATCACCGAAATCACCGTTGCGAGTGTGAGGGTCACTGTTGAGCTTAACTTGATGAAATTAGCACAACACGCAATCAAAATCAAAGTTTTGTATTAACGGGATGCGTCCTTCCATTCTTTCTAGGTCCATGATTGCAGCGTAATTTAACAAACACCGTCAGATTGCATTTCACTCCTGTCTAGGTACTCCAGTAATATGACATTTACTTTTACTAGCACAGACCTGAACATGTGAACATTACCTTAAAATTTCGACTTATACATACAGCGACAAAGGCTTAAAATATATCCCATTCCTATAAGACTTGCGACTATGTCACAATGAATTTGTACAGTTTTATGAGCAAATTTAGAAAATTCGCCCGCACGTTTATACCCAGAAATATTTTAACGAGTGGAATGAAGACAGTTGCTATTATTACTACAGCTTTGCGAGTATCAATCGCTTCAGAAAAACCAGTGTGCTTAGTTTTGTTTGGACTTCGGGGTATCTCCGTCTCGATTCTGCCAGAGAAATGGGAAGAGTGAGACGGACATACTTTCAAACGCCGCAATCACTATCGAATACGGTAGGGCTTGCAGTATCGGACCTGATTTCCAATTCCGGAATTCATTTCGAGATTGGCCTTCAATTCCGGAATTCCGGAACTGGTTCCGGGATTTGAAAAAGTATGATTTTATGGCAATTTTTTTTTTAATACCGGGTTTTTACGATTAGTACATAACATTGTTAGATTTATATTTATTAATCAATAAAAACGTGTAATCTTACGCTACTTTAAAGAAACAAAAGCAAGGGTTTAACAGAGTTGTTATATTTTTTTTTTAATAATCAATAAAGGATCTCACAAACAAAGCTAAGATTGTCTATTTCGAAGAGTTTGGTTATAGTTTAAAGTGGTGTAGCAGCAGGAATCACCTACTTTAGAAAACTTTATGCTTAATTGATAAATTTCTCGGTTGTTAATAAGGTTAGTTTTCGAATCAATAATTTAGGCATTTGTACCTTATCGATTAACTAAGTGGTACTTTTTGCCGGAAAACGTCAGCCTTCGTTCTTCTTTCTTTTGTGTCAGATTAATACCCAAAAGTGCTAAAAAAATATATTTTTAACACTTATTTTTGCGTAGCCAAACAAGTAAGGTAATCAAAATAAAATTTGACGCCAAGCTAAGGCTAAAAAAACAATGTAAGGCAATCATCGCTCCATTTTTTTGGAACTTCTGTCGAACACACAAAGAAAAACATTAAAAAAAAATATGTTAGATTAGAGGCCAAAATTTTCTATTATGTATTGTCGAATACAAATAAAACTTAGTTACGATTACAAATTAATATTAGGCTGGTAGTCATGTTATGGTATGGCGACAGCGGCAAAGTTTTTGAATACAAATCTTTAATTTACATAGATTTTGCGCGCAAAACACTGAATTTAAGGCTAAAAACTCACAACCCTCACAACAATTTTTTAACAGTATTGCAATAAGAACTCATTATTTAAATACCGAAAAGCAACAACTGAAAAGATAAAGGTAAGATATTTTTCGCTTAAACCTTTTCGTCTACTACCGTTAACAGAGAACAATCGAAAATGTATTTATCCTGCTCTAAAGCACTTGCTTCTTTGGGCGAAAGATGTGCAGATTCAAAGTATTGATGCTTGTGGTACCTAAGCCTTCGGAGTCCAAAAGTAAGGAACATTTATCTGCACACGGAATATATATAATTCATCAATCTAATACATTTAGTGGCAGTTTTGCGAAATAACTATGCCAATTGAAATTAAACACTAGAACGGGTTAATTAGTTTATTAACACCATGACCCGACGTTTCGAGCCCTTTACAGTTTTCTTGCCGCTTCTTTCTGCCCCATAAGCCAGTTAGGGAAGCGTTCGTAAATTGTACGTATGTTTTACAGGGTTTCTTATTTATTATTAAATTAAACGCGATTAATCCGTTCTAAAGTGTTTAATTTCAACGAATAACCATCGCAGTAACAGCAGACAATATTATAACATTTATAACCATGTCAATATTAAACGTTTCCGTCAAATAGTAGGGTTATTTTCAATTCCGGAATTTTCGAGATTGAGGGTGTCAATCCCGGAACTGTAATCTCGGAAAAATAGTCCGAGATTCCGGGATTTCGAGATTCCGGAATTCCGGGATGCAAGCCCTAGAATACGGTAGGTACCTACGTAATAGGTACATACAACTCATGGTAAGAACACAGTGCTCTGTAAGCGATAGTAAAGAAACCCGGAAAATATGATGTTTTGCGGAACAGCTTCAGAGAAACGAGCTGGCTACCTCTAGTTTTGGGAACCGTTGCGCATTTCCGTCCGTACGAGGAAAAGCTTTGAAAACGAGCTTTATAATGGGAAATTTTCTCTTTTAAATACGTAGTTTGCTTTTCAAAACTTTTAACTCATTCACCGCTAAGGATTTCTCATAGCGCTACGCCGTAGCCGATATTATGCATTTCCCGCTTTATAGCGAAAATGGCACGTAGAGGCATAACGACAACGTGTCGTGATTAGCGCCGAATGGGCGCTAATTACTTGTAGGTAAGTACTTGTTTATTTATTCTGTATGAAAAACGAAAAATGTTTTTTTTTTCGATTTTTTTTCTCCTACTAACGCGCAAAGCCACGTGTCGAATTTAACGGATATAAAAAAATACGATGTATAAATAATTATGAAATTTGACTTATTTTGTTACTGCTTACTATTTAGGTTATTAGTAGGTAGGTAATCGATGCCTTATCAAGGTTTATAAAAAAAACAATAGTTACTTCAAGATAACTGGATGTAAGATGATATAAATTGTCTTTCAATACGATGATAAAAATAAAATGAAGCATTTGTTATTTTAAAACGAATAATGACTCTTAGCGCCATCTAGCGACTTATTTCGAAACTAATACGTACTGTCGCGCACAAAACATTGCAACTTGTATTCACGGCCACAGACAAAACGCTCGAGTCTTGCGTACTTATTATTTTGACTATCGTATCACAGGTGGCGCCACCATAGAAACAAATAATAGCAAAATAAAGTATTCTCAGGGTGACTTTCAAACATTCGATGATCGATAATGAGTTTACGATGTTATTATTGTCTGTATTAATCTTATTATAATTAATATACGAGTAATTAGGTAGGTATCATATGGTATTATGCACTTACAACTAGTCCAATCCGTACTATTCCGTACCTACTTAAGTGATATTTTATGAGGTCAGTCTTAAGTTCAACAGGAAAATTAACTAACATTGATTAGAAATTCCAAGATAATGAATCTATTTATAAATTTATTGTGTGTATGAGTGCGAATCCGCCTTTATAGTCGACGTGAAATGAAAGTTGTCCATTGAAAACAAATATTATATCCTATACTTCCTATAGGGGCTATAGGATGGATGATGTCTCGTATAAAATAAACAATTGGAATCACAGGCGATCTCCATATTTCCCGTCTATGGCGTCTTTTCTTATCACAGTGTGTGCTGCGAATACTCACTTTGCCCCCAGCACGGAGCACCATACAATTAGGTGGGTATAAAATTTAAGCTATGAAATAATAATACATCCTAGCTAGGTAATTAATTAGTTTCATTAAATTTAATAGTGAAGAAAAATCATTAAAAGTCACAAGAAAACAAATTTATATAGGTATTCAGCGGAAGTTAGATTAGTTAGGTTAGGTTAGACTACATGATATGAGATGTAAAATAATAATACAGCTTCCTAATTAGTTTAATTAATTTTAATTGAAAAGTAAGTGCCTATATTTTTAAACTATAACTACGCACCTAACACTTAACTAATGCTTATAAAGAGGCATGTTCACGTGTTGCCATTTGCCATCGAGGTATTATTGCTATCACTACATAGTATACAACAAAGTCGCTTCCCGCTGTCTGTATGTATGTATGTATGCTTAAATCTTTAAAACTACGCAACGGATTTTGATGCGGTTTTTTAAATAGATAATGTGATTCAAGAGGAAGGTTTATGTGTATAATAATAACCCGTGCGAAGCCGGCGTGGGTCGCTGGAGTAAAATAATAAATGACATCAAAAACAAGGCATGACATAGAGAAGGCAAAAACGCTATCTCATGGTGTTAAAAGCGATTAACCCGTTTTAAAGTGTGCCTCTTTATTATTTTTATTTCTTGTTGCAGTAATACAAAAACGGTCTAAGAATAATTTTAACTCTCTCGGTTCTTGAGTTGCCGAATGTCGATAAAAAAACAAACATACTTACTAACGGATAGCGATGGCTCAGTAAAGGGTTATGTTTGTCACGGGTTCGGACTTTCAAACCGTAAAAATCCTCAACTTTGTAAAAAAATTAAAGCCAATTAAGCACTTCCTTGACAAAATTGTAGCCTAAGGTATGCCCAGAAGCCAGAACAGAATCCCACTTCCGGTCGCATACCCACTTGTAATATGACCTTGGAATAAAAGTAAAGTCAAATACAGTACTTTATTGCTAACGAATTAATTGAGCAAACACATTATGTCAACCTGCAATGAAATTAAAATCATTTCCGGTCACGACGTGAACACTTCCTCTCCAAACACACTTCCCGTTTCCTACAACATACCTGAAACTTGATATACTATATTATATGAAGTATAAATCTGCTATACAATACGTAATTGTACACTGAACAATTTTAAAGGAATTTCCTACCGTGTTAGTTCCGGTCGTAGAATGGACACTGCGTGCGTACAACAGTGTGCTTAGTCGCTTACCATGAGTTATACGCAACCGTAGACGTTAGCGACTGCGTGTTTCTAAAGCATATCTGTCTCGCTCCTACCACTATGCAGCCGCTAACGCCAACGGCTACGTTTGACGCCCTGTGTGCTTACGTATTTGGTAAGCACACAGGGCTACCACGAAAATCGAACTTTGTATGTATCTCCATTTCTGTCACACTTGCATATTAGAGTGACAAAGAGGTGTTTCCGTCAATACCAATTTTCGATGTTCGTGGTAGGCGTGCAGTGCAGGTACCTTACCGTAAAACCCCTAAAAAAAATATAGTTCAAATCTAACTTGTTACAAATCAAAATAGTACCTATGTTCGTAGTAATAAAAACTTGGACAATATTAAAAAACGTATTGATAGGTGTGTATATGAAATAGTTATATTTCTGAACTAACCTACTTCGGTCGTTTCGCGCTACCTAGATACTTTTTCAATAATGAGTACTTATTTAAGTATAAGGGTTTCAAAAGGAACGCGATTAAGCGTGTGACGACGCTGACACCTCGGAAGTTTAGAAATTTCATCAGACATCAGAGGTGGTTTGATAGCCATCAAAATGTGTAAAAACTTTCCAGTGGACTACCTAAAAGTTAAGGGATATAAAGGTTGATTTTCTTACGCACATGAAAGGGTACCTACACCTTTCCTATTGACTTGTATGATGAAAACCATTACACTGCAAAAAAAGAAACAATAGCTGTTTTATTTCTACAAAACCACTTATGTTATGATAGGATTGGCAAAAAGCAAGGTAGCACAAGTACAAGGAAAAAGCCGAAAACCTTGGCGGTTTTCGGCTTTCCGCGCACTGAAAGTTTCGCGCCAACAGTATTTATAAGTACCTAAGGTCATAAATGGGACACTGAATTAGGCTATTAAAAAAAGGTCATAAATAGGGGGAGCATCTTTTGGGCGGATCCCGGTGGTGGAGGAGTCCGACTTCGCCGGGTTTTTTATTTCGTCACATGGCAAACGGATTTTACGACAAAAAACATTATCATAGTCACACTCTGGTCACTCAGCTCAGTTTTGGTCGAACACGCGGCACGAGCGGTCGTGCCGCCCTCTATCAGCCACTCAGTTGAAATTCGCCACTTATACCCGATCCAAATGTGCTTTTGAATGAAACTGTACCAAAACTTATGAGACAAAATGTGCAACGCGCTGTGTTTCGCCCTAATCACGCTTTCCTTCAACTTCGTGAAATCATGGGGTGAGTAGTAAAACGGGTTGCACTCGGGACTGCTTTTGAATGGCGAATACCGGGATTTTCAATACCTACTTTCGGGATTTTTAGTATGAAGCGTCAGTACCGGGACAGGGAGCATACGCTAGTTTCTTAGAAATAGACATCCCATAGTCTCTAGTTTCTTTTTTTTTTTTGGAATTTTATGGCCTGGTAACTAGTCTCTAGTTTCTTAGTTAAGGAGATGTTGCTAGTCCCCTAAGGCTAGGGTTGCCATCTCGTACATTGCCGAAACCGGGCGAAGAAGTTTAAAAACCTGGACGTTTCATAGAAATCGCGGCCTCTCCTCGGACCCTAAACTAATAATTTTTTAATTTAAAAATAAACACAAAAATGTCATTAAAAATCCGGACCGGACGCTCCCCGGACCGGCTCCAAACTAGGACAAATCCGGGGAAACCCGGACGGATAACAGCCCTACCTAAGGAGCATACGAGGAGTATGGAGAGTCGCGGGTTAGAGCCACGCCCAAGGTCATGTTTTTTTTTCTAAGAGATTTGGTATCGTTCGCGACGTTTCTGCTTAAACATCATAGTTTAGCAAACGCATAGTGTCAACTGTCAACTCATGCTATATCGTAATCCATGCTATACAGTATGTCCCCCTGGCTTGTCACCTTGTCAGACCTTGTTTTCTTCTATGGTCGCCTTTCTCAACAAATTCTCGAGAATTTTTTTAACAAATTATGTGGTTTTTTTGTGGATTCATGTTTTATGTTTTTGAATGTCTAGTTTCCCTTTTGGTTTGGAAGGCTGTCAAAACACTAGGAAGTAGATGAAATTATGATGTTTAAGGTAATCTTAGCCTTGTAAATTTATTTTAAATGCATTTATTGTTCTTTGCTTGTCGTGTTGAGTTGAGATCTTATACAATACAATAGACTGCTTCGAATTACTTACTATACAGCCTCGCTAGCTTTCTCGGTATTAGTATAAACACAAGTACCTAGTTATTGGCTAGTAGAAAACCTCTTGTCATTAACTAATGATTTTTAATTTGGGCACTAGTGCGTTAACCCGTTATTGGGTCGGCATACTCGGCATTCAATTCAAAGGCCCGATAAGGTTAACATGCATTTACCTAAAACAATTCTACTGAATCAGGAATGTCGTAATTTCCAGGAAGTTTCTAGTAAAATCACGTAACATTCGGCCATTATTGTATCGAACCTATTAATACTATTAAAAACGTAAATAAGGTAAATGAACCAAATAAAGCCCCGTTATTAGGCGTGCTAACTTTAAAGAAAGATAAAATGTAGGTACCTAGTGAAGAAAATGTAGTAAATTCTTCCAAATTGCTAAATCATGTCGCATAATCGAGAGTTAGGTACATCCCACCATAATAACAAACAGTCACGGTCATACTAAATGGACCTCACTATCATGTAATGTAATACAGTTCACAATGCCTAAGCCAATGTAGGTATTTGTAACCGTAAATAAATTCCAACTGATACTGCTTTTAATTGGGTGTTATCCAACGAGTCACATAACAACAGTATTCTATATCGTCTCATGTAGGTAAGTACTTTCTTCTTGAATGGTTTATTTTTAGAGCAAATTACGAATTTGACCTTCGTATTTGTTACTTTTTTTATTATATACAAATAAGACTTCATTTATCATCAACGTTTGTAAACGGTCCGCTTCAATCTGTTGAATTTGGACATGTCATTCGAGTCCTAAATTCGAAATTGGTATAGTATTGTGCATCAAGGTAAATGTAGGTACCTATACCTACCTACTAGTGCTTGATGCTCTAATGCCCAATAATTAACACCCTGCTGTCACGTGTATTTCTTGCGTCCTAACATTCAAGATGGCAGTATTAGGGCACCTTAGTTTTCTTTTTTTCATTAACTACCTACTTATTTTATTTTCAAATGGAATACAAATATGTCGTAGACTGGATCCCTTACCAAATTGAAGGTTTAATCGACTTGACAATACACTGAAGTCCCCTGACGACATACTATCAACAAATTCGCTGCACATCCAAATAGGTATCAAGTCATAGACGCTACCGTTAGAGTTAGAAGTGACTGTCACTCGAACCTAGTCCGATGTTTCTCACATGTCAACATAGGTATCAATACCAATTAGGTACCTAGTAGGTACCTAAAGCGCATTCCTATTCAAAACAAGGTTAGGCGTATGTGAACAAGATGATATCAACTATCTTAACACAGCTCTTTGCAACTCGCCTCATCCGATAAGAAAGAAATGTGCAAATACATACTTTCGAATCGCGAATACCGGTGCTTGTCTTTCCCGGCTCCCTCTCGTCTACCCGGAGTTATCCTGTAAAGCGTGAGCGGCTACCCGTGAGTAGGCCAAGTGGCACTAACTCTTCTATTACAGTCTATACACGAGTTATACACGGGAGATCGGACCCAAGCTCTCTATAACACTAGAAACAAAAATAAGCTAGCTATCAGAAAGTGTCGTGTCCATAAAGTATATAAGTCATTTTTTGGACAATGTATTTATTTCTATAACAAGTTACCGGATGAAGCATTGCAATTGCCCCTTCCAGCTCTTAAGAATTATTTGAAAAAATCTTTGATGTCGAAGGCTTATTACACAGTAGAGGACTACTTAACAAACAAACATGCATGGCCCATACCAGAAACTGTAACGTAATCAACAAAAAAATTATTTGAATGTACTATACTGCTTACAGAGTGAAGGACAGAGTTCACGAAAGAAATTATATCAAATGTGTAAGTATGATGGTGTAAAACCGTTTTATTTTGTTTATTCTTTTTTTCTGTCTTTCTGTTTCACTATTCTCTTTTGATATGGTTTCTTGCAGAACGACATATATTGTAAATATTTTTACTACCTACTTTTGTAATTTGTTTTGAAAAAATAAGTCCCGCCGAGTTTCTTGCCGGTAATAAATTAATAATCTTCTCGGGCTGTGGTGTAGGCATAGAACCGGTAGTAGCTTTTTTTTTGACTTCATAAGTGTAATGTGCCTAAATTGAAAAATAAAGATATTTATCATTTATTTATTTATCATTTATCTATAATAACGGTTTAAGCTGACTAAAACTGTATTCAAGCTTGTCAAATATAGGGTATTTTCAATTTAAGATATTTTCTTCCATTGAATCTACTAATTCACAGAGAGCATATATATATATTTTTTGATTATGGTGACGCAGAAGGTTCACTGTCAAACACAGGTTTGATAGGAAAATACCTAAATAAATGGTCGAACAAGCCAAACACGTCACTGTTATATAGTGATAGGTCTAAATAATTTTTCAGTCCTCCGGCCGGTAAGCGCCACTTTACGCAAAACTAAATTACCGCCTACCGGCTCCGTCGGGCAGAAAAATAGTATACAAACCTCGGCCGTTAGATGGGAAAGCCTCGGATCACATGTTCGTCGACCTCGGCTTCGCCTCGGCCGACAATTACATGGGATCCGAGACATTTCCCACTAAAACGGCCTTGGTATGTAATGTACTATAACAGCCGAATAAGAAAAACAGGAAAGTAATGCATGCACCTCTTTTTGAATTATTTGACATATTTAGAATATTTATTTAGGTACATATAAATGCAGGTACCTACACATTTTTAACTTAGTAGGTAGGCCACGCCACCTACGCCAGATTGAAACTTGAAAGTACAAGAGCCTTTGGAGACTGCCAATAACATTCAAACTCATCATTAAATAAATTTTTAATTCTAAGTATGTTTTCAAATCAAGTACTTAAATACCTACTTATTCCGAACTGTAAAATGCAAATCACATTGCACCTCATATTTTAAGCACGATTTTAAGTAACACATATTAATGGTCATAGGTTATTTATTGGTCATACCTTTTATATATGTTCATTACGTTAGGTACGTTAAGTCAAAGATCCCATTGTGCACGTGCATTTTACATATTTTTGAAAATCTTTTTATAGCTCTTGCACCGAAACAAAACGTGATCTTGGTTCATGGGATAACTCTACCTGAAACCAAAAAGTTTTTAAATCGACTTGTTGTATTTTCTCTTTCATTTGGGTATGCATTATACTAGGTTTGTACCGTATTTTAATGTATGGCATTTCTTTGTTTCAGACATCGCTGTCACAACTGGGGGCCAACTAGAATTTTACACAGGCTCATACAAAAACTCGACTGAAAGCAGCAGGCTGCGAGACCTCACCGCCCTGGCCTATGATGCGGTCCACAACATGCTCCTCTTCGTCGACAAGCAGAACGACAACGCATCCATCTTCAGCTTCAACCTAGCTTCCAAAAAATACCAGCCCCTCGTTCGAAAGGGCCCTAATGAGAACATTCAGGGCATTGCTTTCGACCCTGTACAGAGTCTTCTCTTCTGGACCGACTACACGAAGAGAAGCATTTACTGGATCGACTTAAAACCGGGATCTATAAATAGCATCTACGGAAACCTCCTAATCAATCTGGGCGACCAACTCCCAAGATCTATAGCTGTGGATAGTTGTAGAGGCTACATATACTGGACCAATACTAACGTCATGTCGGGTGTTTCTATCGAGCGAGCCCGGTTTGATGGATCCGAGAGGAAAACGATTATATCCGACAACATATATATGCCCAACGGCATATTTGTGGACCAACAAACGAAAAGAATATACTGGGTCGATGAAAAAGAAGGCATCCATTTCTCGATTGAAAGTGCAGACTTCGACGGGACGCCGAGGAGCAGACGAACTATCCACACCGGCATAGATCATCAGCCAAATGCTTTAACGGCCTCTAATGACAGCCTCTATTGGATAGACTGGGGATATAGGACAGTCTGGAAATTGTCTAAGAATGCTGATAAGAGCGATAACCCTGAGGACTTAGAAATTAAGTTCAAGACTATGCCTTTTGGGATTGTCGCCAATTACTCAATCTCGGATCAGGCCGCTGGAATACCCGAATGCAGTAATTTGCTTCGCCTGTCTCAAAACATATCTGCTATTGACAACTCGTTCACCGTGCCGCAGGACGCGGGGTTGTTCTGCTTGCACGGCCGCAAGATCGACGGGCAGGAGGCTTGCGCGTGTTCTGTTGGCTACGTCGGTGAACGATGCGAAACCTCAGTTTGTCAGAACTTCTGTCTTCAAGGAGAGTGCTCGGTCAACACTTCTAACGGGGAACCTACTTGCAGGTAACGTATTTTTTTTTTCATTTTGTTATGAATATTCTTGGCATCAATTTACGTCCAGCGAATACACCTCGTATGTACACTTTTACGAAAGGCTAAGAACTACGCGAAGCCGTGAAGCCCATACAGTACAGTATCAACTAGGTACTTATTGCTAATTGGGTTCAAATCGCGAGTAGGGAAAGTACGAGCGGTTCCCGTAGAACGAGCTAGTGGCTTATTCGCTAGATATTAGATATAGACGCTGCTTAAAAATTGGGGCACAAATCGTAGCTGATTCCAAAAATGACATTACAGGTGTATAGAAGGCTTCACAGGAGCGAAGTGCGAGGTGAACATGTGCGAATCATTTTGTCTGAACAACGGTCTCTGTTCTGTGAAGAACAACTCGCCCGTTTGCACTTGCCTCGGAGACCACGTTGGGCAACGATGTGAATTCAGAACCTTGGAGACCACTACACGTGTGGTCACCGCCAGCGAGCCTAGCAAGTGAGTTCAATCTATACAGTTTACAGTCAGATATATAGTCTGACAAGCCATGGCTCCAGTAGAATTGTTTTTTTAAATGTATATGTCTCCCTATTTTTTTTTCATACCGAAAAAAAGGGACGCATATGATTAAAAAAAAATCTACTGCAGCCTTGGCTTGTCAGACAGACTATACCTACGTATTGATCCCAGACTAAGCCAATGCAAAAATATAAGATCCTCCGATAAAGTGTGTCACTTTTCCCCATCAATTAGTAATTTTACTCGCGACAATATCAAGGTACGTACCGTGAATGTCGTGTAATCACAAAACAGAGAGACTAATAGTAGCGTAACGTAGGCGTGGAGCGTGTGGCAATTGTACGCTGAGCTCCGCACACTCGCACCACAGATAGTAGCCAGTTACTCACGAGCGCCAAAGTAAGATCCTGGTTTGGACAATAGTGAAAATAAAATGCAATGATGCCTTATTGTGCAGTTTTAGAGTGTAAAAACGACACCGCTAGCAAAATATTGCCCACGGAGGTGTTTCATACCACCGGTAGTTCTTATATTGTGCATATTTTAATATTTTCTCAAATAATGTCGTCTTCCGCGAAAAAAAAATTCGGCTCATAATAAAAACCACTTTATGTATGAATGATAAGGTAGTTTTTTTACTAATAATAGAACTAGAGAACTTTCTAGAATATCGCAAAGATAGCGGGCTACCACGCGCTACTCGGCCTAGTGCGAGGAAACAATATAATATTATTTTTTACCGATATCGATATGTCCTTTTTTATGATTGAATAATAATGTCTTCTCTAACATGATTAATTATTGTAATCGGGTTTAGAATGAGTATTTTTTAAGAAAAATATCGATAAAGTTGTCGTTCAAACGCGTTGATACGTATTATTTTGTCTAAGTACCTACATATGTTTCAATGATCAAACGAACTTACCTGAAGTGAAGTTCGATCTTAATTATCCTGTCTTCGCCGGAGAGATTTAATTCTTGACTATGTAGTAGTAGTCCCTGCTACGCCGCAAACCAACCGCACAAGTTTTTAGAGTTAGAAAGAGAAAAACAAGCGCGTTCTCTCTCTCAACCACCCACTGTCACCAACCAAGTCTGGCAACTGACAGCCAGCTATCATTTATTTCAGAGAAAACAAGAAGTGTAAGTTTTAAGACAGCAACATTGAACTAAGGGTAAGTTATAATAAGTAAACTCGCGTAGGGCGGGGTCTTAAATCTCTCCGGCGAAGACAGGATAATTAAGATCGAACTTCACTTCAGGTAAGTTCGTTTGATCATTGAATTATCCTGTCTTCGCCTTCGAGATTTAATTCTTGACTATGTAGATGTTCAGAGAATGATCAATGTTGCTGGGAAAAAGAAATAAGGTAAATTATATTATAAAATTAAAATATGTGTTACTGATATAATTTATTTCCTTAAGAAAAAATAGGAATCAAATAACAAGCACATACAATTGAAAAAAGGTATTACCAGGTATTAGGTAAGGTAGGTAAGGTATTCATTAGTGTTATGCTATGTGATTAAGTAAATTCTGATTAGAATTTATAACAGGCCTATTATAGAAATTAGCTGATTGAGCAGACCAACCAGACCAAAAACCACCAGTTTTTTCATTTCCACAGGCTGAACCCCAACCTGTGGTTGATGCATCTGTGTACACTTCCATTATATAATTTTGATTCCTAATTGGATTTTCAATAGTCATAATATTGGATTTCCACCAATTAAGATCTTCATATAAATTATCTGTAACTTTCATGAAAGCTTCATAATTATCGTTGTTTTTTAGCAATGCTAGATACTTTGCTCTTTCTAGTAACTTTGTGTGAAGCCAACCATAAACAACTGCTGGGCACGCCGCGTTAAGACAGCCTAGAAAACGCGCAAACTCGCGAATTCTAAGTCTATTCGTATTTATTAATGCCAAAGTTTGCTGTAAAATTCTATGTCTTTTTGCTAGTGGTAATTGCAACGTCATCGTATCGGAATTCAGTATAAATCCTAGAAATTTACAAGACATTTGGGGCGTCAAGTTACTTTTTTCGTAATTAATTACGAAACCCAACTGTGTTTACATTTAATTGTAGTTTTAGCGTTTTCTAGACAGTCTTTAGCTGAATTTCCTAAACACAAGATATCATCTAAATATCTAACTGACACAAGACCCTGAGATCTCAAGTAAGCCGCAACCGGTTGTAATATTTTTGTAAATATACACGGCGCCGAACACAAACCTTGGGGAAGGGCAATAAATTCAAATAAATCGTTTTCCACGTAGAAACGCAAAAACTTCATGTCTTTTTTGTGTATAGGTAGCAAAAAGTATGCATCCTTAAGGTCTAAATTGATCATATGACAGCCTTTAGTCATAAGTTTAATGGCTGTTCGGACGTCCTCCATCTTAAAATGTTCCGTGTAAATATACTTATTAAGTTTTTTTAAATTTAAAATGAAACGCTTACTGCCATCGCTCTTCGGAACTAAAAATATATCGGAAATAAATTGCCCTTCCTTCGGTTTACAGCGTCTGATGGCTTTTATTTTTAATAAATGATGAATTTCTTTTTTAATTTCAATTAATTCAACTGGACTAAAAGAGCGTTGAGGAATATCCTCGGGTCTTTGATTAGGTTTTGCAACAAATGGAATCTCATATGCTGAAACAGTTTTTAAGGGGCTACCCGGCATATTTCACTGTTTTTAAAGTGAATAGGCTTTATTCAGCTCCAAGCACAACGCTTGAAAAAAATATATAATGTAGCTAGGTATTTGGTCTACATTTGGTTCCACTAAATTGTCAAAAACATAATACATCAAGAGAAAAAAAAATAACCGTAAACCCTTTTTTCTACCTTAAATCAGTATCTACTCCCTTATTATGCGTCGTGAGTACAAGAAACTAAGACAAGCATTTTATATTTATGTTTACTTTAAACGCATCCACTGATTTTTGGATAGGTTTTGTACTTTTCGAGAAAAAAGCTATTACACGCATTTTTCCGAAAACGCCGGCTCAAGATGCCTGCGTGGGCAACGGGGGCCAGTCGTATAAGATGGCACTAGTAGTTTATAGGGTTGCGTCCTAGTACAAGCAGCTCTTCCTAGGTGACGACTTATGCTTATAACCGGTATTGTATAACCGGTGAGGAAAGGACGCGGTAGGGGAAGAAAGCTCAAATCGCCGAGGTCATTGGGATAGGGGACGGCCTTAAGATAAATTCATCATCAGTTATCGCTCGCCATTGTTTAAGAAAAAACTTTAACCGACCGGAGTGTACCTTAGGCTGCGCCGCTACGTCTGACGACTGGTCGCGGAGCTGGAGCCCTGTGCCGGAGGCGGCGGGCGGCGCGCTGGTGCTGGCGGCGGATACGGCGCTGCAGCCCGGCGGCGCGGCGGCTGTGCTGTAGCCGCTCGCCAACGGTTCGGGTATTGATACGGGTATGGGTATGGCTGAGCTGTTGTTGCTAGCCTCGGCCCACCGCCTCGGTAATAGCGATACGTCTGACCGCCCCGTTGCTGCCTGGCTCCTCGGGACGATGGGCCTTTCCCGTTTAAATTTGGATTATTAGAAGCCGAAGGTTGCATTAATTGTCCGGTTTTCTTTAGGCCACGTGAATCTTTCACAAGATCTCCTAATTTTTCTCCGAATAAAAAAGTATCTCTTTTCCTACTTTTTAAGGAATCCGTGAAAGACTTGTCTATTAAAGGCATAATCACAGAGCGGCGAGTATCAGTCTCGGCAAAGTGTGAATCTGATAGCAGCATACCAGCGTTATTCAAGGTTCGTATAATATCAGGGATATCAGGAGTCTTTTTTAAGAGGCCTGTCAATGCTTTTCCCAACGCGGAAATGGCTTTGCCGAGCTGATCTTGCTTGGTAAGCAACCTTTTATCTCTCTGCTTGCATACATCGGCCAACACGGCCGCAATCTCCGGGTTTAGAGCGGGACTCTTGGCCAATGGGACATTTTCAGGAAAGTTATACTTTTGGATGAGTTCCTCTTTTGTTTCTTTTTTAAGGCCCTCTAGTAATATTTTTTGAAACCTTGTCGCTAAATCTGCTTGCAGGCTTTCGCCAAATTCAACGGGATCTTGATCTACATCCCCTAATTCACGTAAAAGGTTGGGATCAAAGTCATCGACCAGAGCACTGTCAATAATTTCTTCACCCGTACTGGAGCGGGGGCTTAAACCAGCCGTTGTGTCGGTCATGACACTATACTCTTCGAAAAGATTATTCCGCATCATGTTTTCGGCATTGTCCATTGTCTCGCCAGCCATAGGCAGCGGAGGGCTAACAGCATATACATCCTCATTATATTCGAGACGTTCTGTAATTGGAAATTAAATAATATACTCGTAAAATATTTTTTAGGGTAGTTCTAGATTAATTAAACTAGAAATTGATGGTTGTTTCCCGATTTATGACTTAAAATATACTTAGTTAACTTGTGCGAACGCCGCGCGCGCACGGACAAGAATGATAGCTGGCTGTCAGTTGCCAGACTTGGTTGGTGACAGTGGGTGGTTGAGAGAGAGAACGCGCTTGTTTTTCTCTTTCTAACTCTAAAAACTTGTGCGGTTGGTTTGCGGCGTAGCAGGGCTACTACTACTACATAGTCAAGAATTAAATCTCGAAGGCGAAGACAGGATAATTATTAATTACTGCTATACTGGATGTCTGGTAATTCGACCTATTCCTTGAAAGGTGTTATTGTAGAGGGTATACACCCACTTGCCAGAATTTTATTTGCCATAATAGTCAACAGCCATTATATTGTTTCCCATAAAATCAATATCAATAATATCATTTGTCATCATCATTGTAAGCCATAATTATCACTAGCCATAATACCTATAATTTGCCATCCAAATTGTTTCCCAGAAAGTAGATTAGGTTAGGTTTGGTTAGATTAGAACTGTGACCTCCTACAAAATAAAACGGCTACCAGAAAGTAGGTTAGGTTAGAACTGCGACCAAGCGAGCGAGCAAAGCGAGCAAGCAAGACTTTCCGGGGCACCTCGACTCTACTCTCAGAAAAGCCAATTTCAATAATATCATTTGTCAAAATTGTTGCAATCCGTAATTATGACTTGCCATAACGGAAGCGAACATGCTGCGGCAGCGTCCGGCGAAGCAGCAGAACCGACTTCCAATATAATATAAAATTCTATTTAATAATATATAATACAAAATGGTTATAAGTCAGAAAACTTCCCTACCTATTCTACTCTAAGATAGGTCAGTTTAGGTACGACGACGAGCGAAGCGAGGAGTGTTAGGTTGAACGATGACCTTACAGCAGTTACAGCGCGCGAGCCGAGCGAGCGAAGCGTGCGTGCCGCGGTAGCGGCCGGCGAAGCACCAGAACCAACTTCCAATATAATATAAAATTCTATTCAATAATATATAGTATAAAATTACTATAAGTCCGAAAACTTCCCTACTTATTCTACTCTAAGGCAGGTCAGTTTAGGTACGACGACGAGCGAAAAGAGGAGGAGTGTTAGGTTTAACTGTGACCCTATAGCGCGCAAGCCAAGCGAGAGATACGAATTTCGAAACATGGTATGTTCCTTGCAACAAAAATATATGATCAAATAGGTAAGGTTAGGTTAGCGTTAGGCGTTTGAATATTCTTTTAAATAATATTATTGCACTTGATAATATGGACAACAATTAAAATGGTACTTGTAGGTTCTGGAATCTAATAATCGGGTGAACAAAGAGTATGTCATAATTTTTTTATTGTAATCAAACAATTCGGGCATATGAGTATTATTTTATATTATTTTCGGGCAAACAATAGACAACCAATGTAGAGCTTATTTGCAATGTTCTTGGCTCAGTCAACCTGTGACGTCACGACCCGCGACGTCACGGCGGGGAGCGGAGCGCGGCCGGCAGAGCGCGGCGGCGACATCCCCACCGCGCGGCCGACCACCCACCGCGCGCGACGCAGCAATCGATGCTCTCAGCCCGCGCCAAGAAGTGAGAACAACGGCTGCCTCCCCCAGCCTAGTGTGGCGGTGAGCTCGCACCAGGCCGTGTGTATCAAGTGCGCATGTTGCCGGCGAGCTCATCCTACCTACATTCCCTAACCCCTTTCCCCCCCGGGGGAAAGTATCAAACATTCCTGGCCCGAGCCCCGTGACCGCATAATCATAACACTAGTACTTACTAATTAGGCACTAACCGTTTACATCAATAAAGGGCATAAAAGACCCATATTTATATTATAATAACTGAGTGTTTAACTAAACCCTATCCGCGATTGTTATTCATTGAAATTAAACACTTTAGAACGGATAAACGCGATTAATCCGTTCTAAAGTGTTTAATTTCAATAAACCCTATCCTCCAAACCCTGAGTTAGTCTGGAAACCCTCGCACAACCCTTCAGGTCGAGGAATATGTTTGGCTGCCCTCACAGCAACCATCACAAACCAGGGGTCAAAACTCAATGGTTTTCGAGTTATTTAAGTTGGGTCTCCCTCTGGTCGCATACAAACTATTGTCATATTTTTAATTGTCATAATAACACTATCACATAATTTAAACTTTCGTGAGACATACTGATATTAAATTGCAACGGTTAACACTCGCGTATTTTTATCACAATAGGCGTGACATGTTTCCAGTGCTTCCTAGAGGGAACGTGAATGTGTATGGTAACGATTTAGTGGACACGGTTAGTTCGGTGTGCTTGTCGTTGATCCCGTCAGACGATCCGACAATTCAGACTCCCGCAACGACGGCGCCGGATTGCGCGGATCACCCCGCTCCCGCTTCGTCGCGCGCGAGCCGGTACCTACGCCGGACTGGGGCAGTGATGTCCTAGCCGCGAAGGTGATAACACCAGTCTGTCTGTCCGACGATGTCTGCCCGACGCAGACGAAACATGTCACGCCTATTGTGATAAAAATACGTGAGTGTTAACCGTTGCAATTTAATTTCATAAAACTTTTCGCATACATTTGTTTGTCATAATTATTTTTATAGGGTTTAGCATTTAACCTTTTCTCATATTAACTGCGTACTTTTTTTGGGTCGAGGGTTTTTTAAATTTTTTTCATAAATGTTTCGATCATATTTATATTTTATGATTATGCTTTTATTTGGCATCATATTTTTAATCGTATGTTTAATGACCATAATTGTCTATAGTTATAAGTATTGCAACGCATCTTATTTATTTTTTTAATTGGGGTAATACGTTTAATTACAATTATTCTTTACAATATAAATGTGTCAGCTATATCTCACAAAAACTTATAAAAAAACACTTAACACTATCTTAGACAAATTTAACCCTAAAACTAAAGACTAAAGCTAACCCTAACACTAAACTTAAATATAAAAAACCTCCCTAAAATCTCCTGCCTCCGGGAAGCTCCCCAAAATGCTGGTGACGTTCCCCCTCTGCAACGCCAAACCCAGCCTCTGGGCAAAAAACGACCCCGCCCGAGGGTCGCCCGAAACCCCTACCAGACGCGCCGACACCTCTTTTACAAACTTCTTAGTGTCGGCCGACCAAAGACCCAGAGTCTCCATAGCAAGCGCCGCAAACTCGTATTCGGGCATTTTCAAAAATAGGGTACCATCTTCGTTTTTTTTGAAAATATACGAAGTTTTGGGTTTTTTATAACCAGAATCACGAGTACTATTGATTTAAAAAAAGAAAAAGAGTGTCCCGTTTTTTTTTGTCAGCTTTGTAACGCATTTTTTTATACATTTCGTATGGGCCGTTACAAAACTGACAAAAAAATTTTGTATGGAAAATTGAGGACCCACTTTCATTAAAAGGGTGCACTTTTTTCTGAAAACGCCCATTCGCTTGTTAAAAACGCACACTTACGACGCTTGAGTGCAAATTATAAAGAATACAGTATAAGCCAAAAAACGGTGTCCCCTTCATTCGCAGATAGAAATTACATAAAATTTTGTTGTACAGAAAAATATTTCACGTATTATTTGGTTCTTGTACGAGTATTTTTAATTCAAATATTATTATTCCATTGATAATTTACTTAAATGACCCCCTTGACACCCTTTACAGAAACACGAGAACGAAACTAGGAATAGACTTAGATTAAGAAAAGTGGGTTAGGTTAGAACTGCGACCCCCACAGACGCGAATTGTAACGAGAAAAGTGGGTTAGGTTAGAACTGCGACCCCCACAGACGCGAACTGTAACGAGAAAAGTGGGTTAGGTTAGGTTAGAATCAGAATCAGAATTTTATTTGTGAAACATAGATACAGTTTATGATGGTAAATTATGCAGCATATGGTATATTATGTAGCATATATGCAAATGTAGGTAGGTTTGAAACACATGTGAATTGTCAGTTTGTCGTAAAATATAGAACCGTTACGTTGCTATCCACGTGTTTTAATTGCAAACAAATCCCAAACATAACATTTGGCGACGATTAGTAGCTTACGCGTGTGAAATAATCATAAACAAGTGGAATAATTGGTGAAACGCGATGGCGACCAGCGCTAAGGGCCTGGCCACATGTCCACGTTGCGGCGCCGTTAACGTAAAACGGCACGACGCACGACGGCCAACGTGCCGTCGCACGTTGTTTTTTACGTTGCCGCCGACGTGAAAATTAACGTCGACGTTGACGTGGCACGTTGTTTTTTACGTTGCCGTCGACGTCAAAATTAACTTCGACGTTGCCGTGAGAATGAACGGTGACGGTGCCGCGGCACGGCGCCAGTGCCACCACATCGGCGGACGGCGCACGGCTCGGTAGTTTTATTTAGCTATTAGCCTGGTCAACGAATGATTCTAGATGGAATGGTCAAACTTTAATATCGAATATATCTATCATATATCGTCCCTATCGACCTGCTCTAGCGACGGTCCATCGCCATGAATGTTAGGCTTTGGTTTTGGCTGATTCTTTTAGCGCGTCCCTCATCCCTCTTGCATCAAAAGTTGACGGGAATCCAAATTTTTATTCTTTTTTTTCGTAAATATAAAATCACCACATTTATTTCGTGGGTGCTCAATTGGGCAATCATGAAGAGGAAACTTACATAACATGTTTTGGCAGCATGTTACCCCTTTTTTTTTCTTTGAGTCGTATCAAGCAGTGGCTGAGATAATCTTAAATTAAGCTCGATAGGTTGTCCAGAATATATTTACAAGACGTCAATAAAAACATCAAAAAATCCTAAAATAAAAATAATAACATAAAGCTTTGTATCAGATACGGCTTAAAATACTCTCAGATTCTCAGGAATCTCAAAAACAAAAGAATCTCAGACGAAATAATACACATGTCAACAATTAGGCCAGGTTCATTTTGTATTTATACTTAACGATACAATCTTTAGTTTTATAATTTATCAATAAATTGGCTATGTTTTCATAATTTTTATTTAGTTCAAATCATTATCTACAGGATGTCCCGAACGATACTTCTACAGCTGATAAGGTCAATGACCCTGAGTAAGAATCAGACCATTTATTATTTGTTATGAATGTGTTGATTTGGTTTAGTTTTAGTGTTCCGTACCACAAAAATGAAAACCCTTATAGGATCACTTTGTTGTCCGTACGTGTGTCCGTCCGTCCGTCCGTCCATCTGTTTGACAAGACCCTTTATCTCGAATATGCGTAGATGTATCAAGTTGAAATTAATACCACATACACAAGTCTGTAGTCCCTTGAAACTGAGAAAAAACTAAACCTCTACGTCAACGCCAACGCCATCAAGATACCGCCGATTATATCGCATTTCTCATACATTTACAATGGGAATCAAAATGTATCAGGGTAATTCCCGTTAATCTAGAATCACGAAATTTGGCAAAAAGCAAGAGCTTGTAGTAGGTACAAGTACAGGCAAAAATCTGAAAACCGTATAGTTGCCGCATACTGAGAGTTCCGTGCCACCGGAATTTTAAGTAGGTACCTAAGGTCACAACTCACAAATGGGGGAGGGGTTGAGCATCCTTTGTGTGAAACCCTCGGTGGGTGAGTCCGACTCGCACTTGGCCGGTTTTTTAAGTAGACACATTACTATTTATTATAAATTGAAAGAGATGTTTCTAAATATGTAATTTTTTTTTAAAGTTGTACCTATAATTTTGCAACGGTAAATGATACATATATTTATGCATATGTAGGTAAAGGTATAGTTTAAAAATAAATTAACTATCTGAAAGTTTTTTCCAAGAAGCTATTGTCTCAGATAAAGAGTTCCCAACATATGTAGCACAGAATGAAAAGAAAAGTGTGGAGAGATTAAGATTTTATCAAAATCTAGCATTTTTCGGAACTCATATCTGGACACCATATAAAAATTATAGTATGTCAGTTGTAGAGAATTTAATAATCTTTCAATATGTAGTTAACCGAAATTTTTTATAACGCATCGTTTCTGAGATGTTCAAAAAAACAAAAACGGGGCCTTTTTAGTTCCTACTCCCTTCGGGGTCAGTACCCCGGACCGAGGGGCAACGAGAGGCAAGGACTTTCAGTAGGTATGTTTATTGTTTGTCTCCTAACTATTCTTAATATTCCACAACACACAATAGTTAAATATTCTGCTTTCCACCATTCCACCTAGAACACCCCTTTTGAGCACTCATTGACCAAGCGATGTTGCTTAGTTCGCACTACTTCGCACGCGGTAATTAATGGATAAAAATGACTGAGAATTTAGATGTCGACTTTTTGATTTCACTAGTGGAAGCTATTCACCGAATGTATTAGTTTCAGTTTTTAGGGTTCCGCATTTTAATCATTCTTATGATATACGGAACCCTCGGTGGGCGAGTCTGACTGGCACTTGGCCAGTTTTTTTTTCTTATTTCGTTGTCTTAGCAGCCGGAGCAGGAGAATTACGTCTTTACTGTATACTTGAATATATTTGAACCGATGTTTGCCAAACCATCTAAATTGTCCGCCATTCATAAAACTTGTCATTACTTGTTTTCAACGCCTCGTACTTCTTTATAAAATGACTTCCATCGTAATTCATATTATAAATATATGGATTTATCCAATATTTTCTTTTCTTTTGCTTTTTCTTCATGCTTCTTCTTAACAACAACATGAGCAGAACACGTGTGATGATATCCATGTCGGTTTGAAGACTGATCACTAAATTTAGTAGTGATGGATAAGTGCGACGTCGTACAACGCGACAACGCAACGTGAATTCACTCAATCCGGCATAACGTGTGTTTGCACGGCGCGCGGCGAGGCAACGTGCAACGTGCATCTGTACGTTGCGCGGCAACGTATATTTTCACGTCGTGCAACGTACTGCGCTCCGGCAACGCGCCGTTTTACGTTAACGGCGCCGCAACGTGGACATGTGGCCAGGCCCTTAGGCAGGTAGGTACAACTCATGGTAAGCACACAGTGCTCTGTAAGCGATAGTAAAGAAACAGCTTCATAGAAACGAGCAGAAGGCCTAGTATAAAAGTTGTACGACATTTACTTCTCGATCGCGTTAGCGTACGTTCGTATAGCGAACGTTGCGCATTTCCGTCCGTACGAGGAATAACCCAGGAAAGATACGATTTTGACAGACATTACATTACATTAAATTATAATAGCCTGATTTTTTCAAATTACGCTAAAATGGGATATTTATATATGATATATGCAAAAATCCTACAAACTTTTCTTCCGGAAGTAGGTAAATAGTTAAAAAAAAAACTAAATCGGTTGTTTTAACTGAACGATAGCAAATAGTTTTCTTGTATGTGAACATGACGACATATTTGTCTTCTATCTGTTAAAAGAGAAACCGAAGAAAACTTATTCAAGTAAAACCATTAAATCTACAAAATGTACGGCACGGGTGAACGGGTGATAGATGTGTTATTTCGCTAAAAACAAATGTTAATAGGAAGAAACTGGTCCTGACCCATTTTAAACGGCTTAAAAAACATATATACTCGTACATATAAATCTTACAACAAAAATGTTTGTAACATGTGTGTACATATTTGTGACGTTTAGCGTGTAACGATATTTTGTTGGATTTTGTTGCCTACTTAATACCAGACTCACGTTAGTGACGATATAATCCGTTACGCTAAAAAAAATACCTATTATTAATTATTTCCCAAACTGTCAAAATTTCCATACAAGCTGTCAGTTCAATGACTGGATTAGAAAAGCTTTGAAAACGCGCTTCATAAAGGGAAATTTTCTCTTTTAAATAGGTACGTAGCTTTTCAAAGCGCTCGGGTAAAACTTGCAGTAGTTAAAGTAGCCAGGTATTTTTAACTCATTTACCGCTTAGGATTTCTCATTGCGCTACGCCGTAGCCGATAGTATGCATATCCCGCTTTATTTTGTTACTGCTTACTAGGTATTTAGGTTATTAGTAGGTAGGTAATCGATGCTTTATCAACGTTCATAAAAAAATTCAATAGTTACTTCAAGATAACTGGATGTAAGGTTGATATAAATTTTCAGTGTATTGGGGAATGGCATTCAATACGATGATAAAATAAAGCATTTGTTATTTTAAAACGAATAATGACTCTTAGCGACATCTAGCGACTTATTTTGAAACTAATACGTACTGTCGCGCACAAAACATTGCAACTTCTATTTACGGCCACAGGCAAAACGTTCGAGTCTCGCGTAGTTATTACTTTGACTATCGTATCACAGATGGCGCCACCATAGAAACAAATAATAGCAAAATAAAATATTCTCAGGGTGACTTTCAAACATTCGATGATCGATAATGAGATTACGATGTTATTATTGTCTGTATTAATCTTATTATAATTACTATACGAGTAATTAGGTAGGTATCATAATATGGTATTATGCAGTAAAGACTAGTCCAATCCGTACCTAAGTCATATTTTATGGGGTCAGTCTTAAGTTCAAGAGGAAAATCAACTAACATTGATTAGAAATTCCAAGAAAATAAATCTATTTATAAATTTATTGTGTGCAGGATTGTGAAAGGTTTGGGAAAGTTGCGATGCGATGGCGCTTTAGTTTATTTTAATGGTAGCCTCTGTCTTAAGTCGACAAATAAGCTACAAATTAGCATGGAATTTTATAGTCGACGTGAAATGACAGTAGTCCATTGAAAACAAATATTATATCCTATAGGGGCTATAGGATGATGTCCTATCTAATTAGTTAGTTTCATTAAAATTAATAGTGAAGAAAAAAATATTAAAAGTCATAAGAAAACAAATTTATATAGGTATTCAGCGGAAGTTAGATTAGTTTTAGGTACCTACATGATATGAGATGTAAAATAATAATACAGCTTCCTAATTAGTTTAATTAATTTTAATTGTAAAGTAAGTACGTGCTTATATTTTTAAACTATTACTGCGCACCTTACTAATGCTTATAAAGAGGCATGTTTACTTACGTGTTGCCATTTGCCATAGAGGTGTTGTCACTATCACTACATAGTATAAAACAAAGTTGCTTCCCGCTGTCTGTATGTATGCTCAAATCTTTAAAACTACGCAACGGATTTAGATGCGGTTTTTTAAATAGATAGTGTGATTCAAGAGGAAGGTTTCTATGTGTAATTTAATAACCCGTGCGAAGCCGGGGCGGGTCGCTAGTAAAATAATAAATGACATAAAAACAAGGCACGGCATAGGGAAGGCAAAAACTCATGGTGTTAAGAGCGAATTAATCGCTCTTAACACCATGAGTTTTTGCGGTTTTAAAGTGTGCCTCTATTATTTTTTGTGAAAGCAGTAATACAAAAACGCTCTAAGAATAATTTTAACTCTCTCTGTTCTTGAGTTGCCGAATGTGGACAAAAAACAAACATACTTACTTACTAACGGATACCGATGGCTCAGTAAAGGGTTCTGTTTGTCACGGGTTTGGAACCCTAAAAACCCTCGACTTCCTTCCTTGAAACCCACTTCCTTGAAAAAATTGTAGCCTAAGGTACCTATGCCCAGAAGCCAGAACAGAATCCCACTTCCGGTCGCATATCCACTTGTAATATGACCTTGGAATAAAAGTAAAGTCAAATACAGTATACTTTATTGCTAACGAATTAATTGAGCAAACACATTATGTCAACATGCAATGAAATTAAAATCGTTTCCGGTCACGCCGTGAACACTTCCTTTCCAAACACACTTCCCGTTTCCTACAACTATATCTGAAACTTGATATAATAAATTATATAATTATATGATGTATAAATCTGCAATACAATAAGTTATTGCACTTACTGAACAATTTTAAAGGAATTTCCTACCGTGTTAGGTCCGGTCGTGGAATGGACACTGCGTACAACAGTGTGCTTACCATGAGTTATACGCAACCGTAGGCGTTAACGACTGCGTGTTTCTAAAGCATATCCGTCTCGCTACGCTCCTACCACTGTGCAGCCGCCAACTACGTTACAACTATTTGGTAAGCACACAGGTCTACCACGAAAATCGAACGTTGTATCTCCATCTCTGTCACACTTGTATATTAGAGTGACAAAGAGGTCTTTCCGTCAATGCCAATTTTCGATGTTCGTGGTAGGCGTGCAGTGAAGGTACCGTACCGTAAAACCCCTAAAAAAATGTATAGTACCTATCAGTGGCGGCGCGTGCATATAACTCGATTCCCACCGGCTTGCCTAAAGTTTCTACCACATATACTAATACCATCGGACATCATTACAAAATATTCACTACCGTCACTTAGTACTTTTGATTTGATAATACGATCTACTATAGCTTCAACCAATGACGTTGCACGCACGCGGTAAAAAGCCGGCAGCCGATAGCCTGCCTATTCATTCATAAAAGTGTACGCGCACTCTCAAAATGCACGCACACATTCACAAAGTCTTCTATGGACAAAACTATTTAAAAATGCGCGAAATAAGCCGCCCGGTACCGGGTTGCAAGAACGTTGCATTATTTGAATTAGAACCTTAACGTTAAGCAGATAAGGTTCATATTGGAATGTGGTTGTTCGCAATTTTCAATGGCGGCGAGACAAATATTGCCATTTCAAAACTTACATTAAATGATTGAGCACAATATTGTTGTAGATTACGGTGTTATTATTTTCAATTATTTAGTACCTAAAATCCTGTAAACACACAACTGATACTGACAATATGTAAAAATCATATGTAATTTTAATTTAAGTACTTAAATTATCAATTATTACGAAGAGTTTTTGTATGACTTATAGTTTAAATACTTTAAAATCAGTGAAATTCGGTGTCATGTGTGAATAACCGTCGTTAGTGCTGTATTTGGTGCGTCGTAAGCGTAGATAGTTCAAGGTTAGTCAGGTTGTTTGAAATATTTTTGGTTATTTTAGTAAGTATATTTTGATTACAACGCAACGTTGCGGAATACGTATTTATTTTATGAGTCCTCAAGTTTGAAACAAAAGTAAAAATAAACACGTTCAAAGTGATAATCCAACGGAGAGCAGCTCGAATCGTCAACTGCCAACGTATTTCTGATCGGCTTGATCCCTTGGCGCTGCGTAGAGATGTGGCCTCACTCTGCATTTTCTATCGCATGTATTATGGGGAGTGTTCCGAGGAATTGTTCGGATTAATCCCTGCCGCTTCTTTCCGCCATCGCCCTACGCGACAATATTTCCACTCTCACCATTTAGATGGTTGGCAGTCCTCAACTGTGCGCTTTTCCCGAAACTTCCTGCCTCGCACAGCTAAACTGTGGAACGAACTGTCGCCAGCGGTGTTTCCGGACCGATACGACCTTCAAACCTTCAAGAAAAGAGCGTACTCTCACCGTAAAGGCCGGCAACGCACTTGCGACACCTCTGGTGTTGCGGGTGTCCATGGACGACGTTAATCGCTTAACACCAGGCGATTCGTTTGCTCGTTTGCCCTCTATAGCATAAAAAAAAATCATTTAGCGCTACTCTAACTGCAGGGCCTGCAGGGGGTTATCCACCAAGGTCATAAGTCACAACAACGCACACTTTACTTTAGATAGGTACCTAGCTTCGTATATTCAGAAAAAAGAAGTAGTTTGGCACTACTTAAACACATTGTTTGGTAGGATTTTTGCTCCGGGTTACCCAGCGAAAATTTTTACCCGCCGCCACTGGTCCCTATGTTCGTAGTAATAAAAACTTGGACAATATTAAAAAACTTATTGATAGGTGTGTATATGCCATAGTTATATTTCTGAACTAACCTAGTTCGGTCGTTTCGCGCTACCTAGATACTTTTTCAATAATGAGTACTTATTTAAGTATAAAGGTTTCAAAAGGAACGCGATTAAGCGTGTGACGACGCTGACACCTCGGAAGTTTACAAATTTCATCAGACATCAGAGGTGGTTTGATAGCCATCAAAATGTGTAAAAACAATTCCTGTGGACTACCTAAACGTTAAGGGCTATAAAGGTTGATTTTCTTACGCACATGAAAGGGTACCTACACCTTTCCTATTGACTTGTATGATGAAAACCATTACACTGCAAAAAAAGAAACAATAGTTGTTTTATTTCTACAAAACCACTTATGATAGGATTGGCAAAAAGCAAGGTAGCACAAGTACAAGGAAAAAGCCGAAAACCTTGGCGGTTTTCGGCTTTCCGCGCACTGAAAGTTTCGCGCCAACAGTATTTATAAGTACCTAAGGTCATAAATGGGACACTGAATTAGGCTATTAAAAAAAAAGGTCATAAATAGGGGGGGAGCATCTTTTGGGCGGATCCCGGTGGTGGAGCAGTCCGACTCGCACTTCGCCGGGTTTTTTATTTCGTCACATGGCAAACGGATTTTACGACAAAAAACATTATCATAGTCTCACTGGACTTGACTGGACCCACTGGACTGCAACAAAAACATGCTAATTGAAGATTTAGTAGGTACCACGACTTACGGTTAGCGGTGAGATCACAATCACATATTGTCTACCTACTTATATTTTATATAGGTTATTGTACAATTAAGAATGCATCAGTTTCAGAAGCATTGACATTTTTTTACAACGATATATTGGTACCTTTTACATCCGACAAAGTGGTACCTTTTACTAAAAACGATCACATATCGCGGTCAGAATTGCATGGGCAGTTTATGAACGAATTTATTCGTAAATCGCCCAAGTACTTTTGAACGCGTGTGTAGATAATATGATATCCATATACAATTTGCATTATAAGTCACTTCTTTAGGTTAATGTACGTACAACGCACAATTAAAAATAGAATACATCAGTTCCAGAAGTATTGACATTTTTAACAACGACATAGGTAGGTACTTATGGATATCCTTTGATATCGATACACTATTTGCATTACGAGTCCTATATTTGTTTACGTGATTGCAAATTATAAACATAAATAAACAATAAACCATAGTTACTCCGCTATCACATTTTTAGGCAGCTAAAGTCGTGAAGGCCACTAGACGTTACTAATCACCTAAAATACCTAAAATAGCTATTAGGTAGTCGCCAAATCAGCAAACTATACATAATTAACTGTAATAAGTAGGTATTATATACCTACTTGTGAGTGTGACCCTGCAGGCAATAAAGAGAAGCTGCTATATTCTGTTATTTCTAAAATTACAATTGGTATGCACTAGCTCGACTGGGCCTCTACATACAAAAAAGGAATTTAGTATTGTGTTTTTTTGTTTAGGTAGGTACTTATATGCCACAATTTTTACATCTTTCGAGCAAATCACTTCGCTTAATAAGTATGTACTTACCTAAAGGTATAACAGATATAAATATATATACCTATATGTAATGTTAATGTAGGTAGGTATGCCCATGAAGTAAACAAAAAAACCCGCCTATTGTTAAAGAAAACTGACTGCACGTGTTTTATGAGAAATTGAACATTGTTTCAAAAATATAATTAATTAATAAACTACGCAAATTAAAAATTCATTCATTGAAAATCTTTAAGAATTCATTCATTGAAATGGCGCTGCAATATAGCACTACAGTTGATTGATTCAATGCTTTGGAAACAATCTCAAACTACACCTCAGCTATGTCATCCGAGGTGTCCTACTCCTGACCTATTGCTTGGTAGTCATCAAACATTATATCGGATGACGGATGCTCCAAATTAATATTGATAATAAATTGTACGGGTTTCTTGATGAAATAGTCTATCTCACTTCTAAAAAAGGTTCATTACTTACTAATTAATTAATGTTACCTTCTATTGTTAGGTAGTTGATTAAAGGATAACGCAAAACATTATTATCTGATGTCAGGCGGAACCCAGAGCCGGTAGTCATAATTTAATCAGGCCAAAACCTGTAATTGCAGGCAGCTAATCATTAGTTTGCTATCATTCCAAATCCAAACGACCTCCTACGCTGTGATTACTCGCGATAAGACAGAGGTATGCCGCATGCGCGAACGCGAAACATCTTCAATGAACCTATTGTCGTTCAAGCCAGCGCTGAGCTGTGCAACCGGTGACCGCGATTTGCTCACAGGCGACTCACTCAGTCACTCAGCTCAGTTTCGGTCGAACACGCGGCGCGAGCGGTCGTGCCGCCCTCTATCAGCCACTCTGTTGAAACTCGCCACTTATACCCGATCCAAATGTGCTTTTGAATGAGACTGTACCAAAATTTATGAGACAAAATGTGCAACGCGCTGTGTTTCGCCCTAATCACGCTTTCCTTCACCTTCGTGAAATCATGGGGTGAGTAGTAAAATCAGCTGATGCGCTGATGACACGTGCGTTTTTTTTACAGTTATATAATAATTGAAGGTTATTGTTGAACTAAAAAGTGTTAATATGGACAGTTGGTATCGTTATTCATTCAGTTAATTGTGATATTTGATTAAATGACATGAGTAGATTGGCAATTTATTTGGCGCCACGGCACCATTGCCGGGGGACCGCTAGTCACGTACGCCACTGGGTGCTAACCGGCCGAGTTAGATAGCCGCTATTTCCCCGTACGCTCTGCGCTGAACAGTGCAACATAACTTGGTAGCGTAGCGTTCCTGCAATGTGAAAAACTGGAAAAGCGGCGTAGAGGATTGACGTTATCTTAGGGCATATAAACATACCGATCGTATTTAAGATCAATAATAATATTCAGATGATAATGTTTGTTTGTGTATGACTTGTAAATAGACAACATGCGTGTTATTAGCATTACATTAGGTACCTATAGTCGTATATTATCCAGCTGAATTGAAAATATTCGAGTAGGTATTCACTCCTACGAACGTAGCCGTGAAAACGTACAAGGTCTCGTAGAGGTCTCGTAGACAGTGAAAATGAGGTGACTATAATTTTTGTTGTGGCGAGTTTAATTTAAATGTGTTTATTATGCAATCTTCTGCTACTCTTCTTCGTATAGAGATACGTAGCGTAGGTAAAGCTATTTAAAATACATGAAAAAACCTACTGTTAAGATAATTATACTTAATGCAAGTTCAATAACTTGTATTGAACTCGAAATACCTAAAAAATATGAATACATATTATATGAATTTGAATTACTTACATAAAATATGAAATATATTTATTCTGACATTTCTGACAACCCAAGTCCGAAAGTAAGTAGATCTTTTTATTTTATGTAGGTATATGCCTCCCTTTTTTCGGAGTGAAAAAGAAACAACCAGGAATATATTTTGTATGAGAATTACCGGTAATTAGTTACCTTACCTACTGTGCATTATTTTACCGGTTTCCATTCCATATACCGAATCTCTAAACTATAAGTACCTACTAGTCTATTACTTAGGTACCTACCGTACATAAATAATAAATTTTCTTTAAAATTTTAATAAGACCTGTTCCTAGGTAGGAACCTACGTAAGTACCTAGTTATCTTTCTTTTTCAAGTCATTAAAAAAAGGAGATTTTAAATTGATTGTTTTTTTTTTCATATAGGTATATTAATTATTTTATTCATCGATTTTAATTTACCCTATTGAAAAAAAGAAATTCTTTACCTCATTGGCTTAATGTCGTAAGGCTGAATATTTGTGTCTAACTGGGTAAGTAAGTACTCGATAATATTTAATTTACAAACAATATCATACGTGTCTGATAAAATAGCATAAAATAAATAAAATAAAAACTTGATACTTAGGTACCTACCCAAACTATTTAGCTATTGTACCTATGCACACTTATAATGATAACATCGCCATTAATTAGTAACTAGCCATTAGGTACGTTTTATTGTTACTTACTCTAAATAAGGCCTTTAGAGAAGTTATAATTATTACCTATAAAGTTAATTTAAATGTGGTAAGTAAACTAGACTAACTATGTACACACGCGTTCAAGAGTGCACGGGCAATTTATGAATGAATTCATTCATACGAGTAAGCCCATGCAGTTTTGAACGCGATAGTAGGTCTCTATTTTGAATACTCATACTCATACTCATATCATTTATATTTAAAATATATATTTATATTTAGAATATTTTGGTCTACCGTATCAAGGTCCAAGTAGGTAGCTCTTTAACATAAATAGGTACCTACTTGGATTGCAATAAAGCATCTAATAAATTAATAAGCATAAAGAGGTACACACGCGTTCAGAATTGCATGGGCAGTTTATGAATGAATTGATTCATAAACTGCATGCAATTCTGAACGCTATAGTACCTACCTATTATCTGAAATAAGTGAAATTGAAAGCTCTTTGTCTCTCTCTCACTAAAGACGCTTAGCTAAATGTGTAAGCTGTAGGTAGGTAGGTAACATTGTACACACGCGTTCAAAATTCATGGGCAATTTATAAATGAAATACCGAACAATTCAGTTTAAAATTAAAGACTAAAATAAAGTACCTCACCAGATTTAGGTAGGTAGCAGTGCCGGGGCGTTCATAGAACTCGATTCCTGTTGGCTTCCCTTGTATGAGCCAATCTAGCACATTTAAAAATACCAGCGCTTTCTGTACGTAGTCGGTTACAAATAAAACTACAATCCTTATCCGGTACAAAGGGATGTTACCTATTATTATTGTATTTGTAATGAATACAAAACCTTGGCAAAATAATGAATTGCTTTAATCAAGTAAGATATCTTTCTGACTTGATTTACGTCGCGTTGTCCATACAATTCAGAATTAATGGCGTTTTCTTCGAGATAACTAGAGCAAATATCAATGTCACCGTTTTATCAAGAACGAAAACATGAATAATTAATAACAATAAGTACTCAGTATCCAGAAAGTTGCGTTTTCCTTAGTTGATGAAGATACTGATGATGCCACTGATGTCTTTGCCATTGATGGAAGTAAAAACGTTCCAACTAAATAACGGGTTGCACTCGGGACTGCTTTTGAATGGCGAATACCGGGATTTTCGGTATCTACTTTCGGGATTTTTAGTATGAAGCGTCAGTACCGGGACAGGGAGCATACTCTAGTTTCTTAGAAATAGACAGCCCATAAGTCTGTAGTTTTTTAGTTAAGGAGATGTTGCTAGTCGCCTAAGGCTAGGGTTGCCATCTCGTACATTGCCGAAACCGGGCGAAGAAGTTTAAAAACCGCACGTTTCATTGAAATCGCGGCCACTCCTCGGACCCTGAACTAGTTATTTTTTAATTTAAAAATAAACACAAAAATGTTATTATTAAAAATCCGGACCGGACGCTCCCCGGACCGGCTCCAAACTAGGAAAAATCCGCGGAAAGCCGGACGGATGACAGCCCTACCTAAGGCTCAGACGAGGAATATGGTGGAGAAATTCGGAGCCACGGGGCGTGTATCCCAGAGTCGCGGGTTGGAGCCACGCCGAAGATCATGTTTGTTTTTTCTAAGAGATTTGGTATCGTTCGCAGACGTTTCTGCTTAAAAATCATAGTTTAGCATACCCTAGTGTCAACTCATGCTATATCGGAGTCCATGCTATACAGTATGTCCCCCTCCCCCTGCCTTGCCAGACTGTTTTCTTCTATGGTCGCCTATCTCAACAAATTCTCAAAGATTTTTTCCCCAAATTATGTGGATTTTTTATCGATTCATGTTTTATTTTTTGGAATGTCTAGTGCCCCCGTTGGGTTGGAAGGCTGTCGAAACACTAGGAAGAAGATGAAATTATGAAATTAAGGTAGTCTTGGAATCAGCCTTGTAAAATTTTAAATGCATTTATTGTAAGTACTTTGCTTGTCGTGTTGAGTTGAGATCTTACACAATACAATAGGCAGCCTCGCTAACTTTTTCAGTATTGTATGAACACAAGTACCTAGTTCTTGGCTAAATGGAAAACCTCTTGTCATTAACTAATGATTTTAAAGGGCACTAGTGCATTAACCCGTTATTGGGTCGGAATCCAATTCAAAGGCCCGATAAGGTTAACATGCATTTAACTAAAACAATTCTACTGTATCAGAAATGTCGTAATTTCCAGGAAGTTTCTAGTAAAATCACGTAACATTCGGCCATTATTGTAGCGTACCTACTAATATTTATTATAGTTAAATGCGAAAGTTTGTCTGTTTAGTAGATTATTAATTTTAAAATATCGAGAGACATTTTTTTACATGCATTTCTACATTGAATACATCAATAACTCAGAAACAAATTTATATATTTTTTGTATATTCGGGGAGAATCTCACACAGATCGATCTAGTGCCAAACTAAGCAAAGCTTTGTACTATGGGTACTAGGTGACGATATAAAAACTTATATAGATAGTACATTGAAAACATCCATAAATCAGAAACAAATATTCGTGAAAAACACACAGATCAATGCCCTTAGGTACCCAGGGTAGTCGACCCAGGTCCTCCAGCTTCGTATGCAGTTAAGTTAGTAAGTTCTGATCTGAGGTCTTCAATCAAAAATCTAGTTTAACCAACTGATGTCTGTCTCTCTTTCCTTATTCAACCTCTGTCATCGCACTGACCACCGACAATAGCCTATCTAGGGCACCAAAACTGGGGCACGGCCGGCAAATTCAAACATATAAGACATTTATTTAATAATGATTATGTACTTGAAACCGTTTTCGCGAGGTAACGATTACGGAGCGTGACCGAAGGTATCTCACTCCATCTACTTACTGGGGGCAATTATCACTTTAGCTCAAAATATTTATTAAAATTATTCACAAAATAAAAGAAACTACGAATATAGTTTTCTCAGCTCACTTATACATGGTCCCTCCGACCATGGGGCTTTAAATTCAGGGTTTGATTTTATTCTCCAAACCGAGCATTTTTTAATATGGCACTAACACTGAAGTAGCTATAATTTTCTTTCTTCTTTATACATCGGAAAGATGTTAACAGTTTGTATGGATGGGGCACTCTGCCACTATGGGGTCAGCCAACATTTTTTTTCGCGATCCCGGTGTTGGTCCCATAGTGAAAGAGACTCAGTTTGGAGAGTAAAATCAAACTAGATTTAAAGCCTCATGGTCGGAAACATCCTGTACATATGATATAGTTTTATATTAGGCACTTAATTTTGGCTTTTTTACAACTTGTGTTGTCACCAAAATGGCCACTTTTTCCTGCCAAGGGCATGGAAATAAATAAGTGGATTGCTTTACTAGAAAACACAATCCCCCAATGAGAGCGCCACCCGCCACCGGACGCTTTGCGCCCTCTCACAGCTGTTTTCACTTACAAATCTCATGATATGTCATCTCGCGAGGAATAGGTGCTTATTTTAGCTCACCTAAATCCGATTACTGGCAATCAAATAAGGTTTATCAAATGTTAGTTACATGTCCCGCGACGGACGTAGTTCACTAGAGGCATTGCATACTAGATGCTAGTCTTAAGGTAGAATTATCTTAGTCACGTATCAACGTAAATATTATAACTACCTACTTACACGTAGGCAGAAAGTAAAAAAATACAGATAAAGTTGTGTACCTATCAACATATTCAATCAAAAATAAGTCAAATTATTTTAAATTAAATATTTGAGTATTTTTACATGGACTATAATTACTATTTAAAACGAGATATTTACCATGTACATTTGTTTTCATTGTTGGTAAATATCTCGTTTTAAATAGTAATTATAGTGTAAATGACCATGTTAGCTTAAAATCTTATATTTTTACATGGAGATGATAATGTTATCTGTGCCAACTTTTATTTTCATTTCCCATTATTTATCAACCTTATCATTTATCACAGTGATAAGTTTTGGCAGTTTTGAAAGCGTTTAGTATCGAGTGTGAGAAAAGTGGCGCATTAGTACATTGATTATTGTTTAATTACTCATAATCGTCGGTAGAGTCAACCAATTGGAACCCTAGGTCACTGTAGGACTATGTCATACTTGACGCAATAAATCAGATTGAAGAAAAGAAATCTCTCACTGCTGGCAATTGGTCATTCTGACCTCTGACATACCTAAGTCTAGTTGGCATACTACTTATATGTCAAACTATTGTTTAATGTTACAATTCTAGAAGTCTAAAATACTAATCAGATTATTTTTTATTTTACCGGCCTTTCTCACTTTTTCTGTAGTATATGACATCCATTTTATATTGTGTATGCTTTGGATCTTTCTAGAAAACCCAGGCCAGCTTCATTGTATGAAGTTACATAGGTCACGGTCTTTCAATATGGGCGGGTGAATAATTTCAAAACAAGCAAGTATTTAATTTGTTTTCATTTACAAACAATCGAGCTGTAGTTTCCGAAACCAATTGTTTGCATGTTCTTATATTTCAAGAAGAATGTTCACGCGTTGAACTCACGTGACACTGACGCAAAAAGACAAGAAAAACAAGGTTTAATTATAATTAATCTTTTATCACATTATCACCATAACGCAAGTGTGAGGTACACGTGATATAAGGGTACAGTCATGATCAGTTATACTGGATCTAGGTGTTCCAATATTAGGACAACTTTATTTTTTTATTTAGAAATTTTATGTGATTTCTTTTGAAAATTGCGAAGTCTGCAATTTACTAGTAGCAGAAAAAAGTGGCCAAAACATTTTTAAACCTTCCATTTCGTCACCGCTCCACAAAATGTATGGAACTCTCTTTTCTTGGACTCTTTTTAGGGTTCCGTACATCAAAAGGAAAAACGGAACCCTTGTAGCATCACTTTGTAGCATCACTTTCAATCTCAGGAACGCGTAGATGTAGCAAGTTGAAATTAATACCACGCACACAAATCTTCGATTCCTTGAGCTGTGAAAAACCCAAACCTCTACGTCAACGCAATCAAAAGATACGGCCGTTTATGTCGCATTTTAGATACATTTGCAAATGGCACCAAAATGTATATATGGTACTTCCCGTTGACCTAAATCACGAAATTTGGAAAAAGGCCTGTAGCACAAATACAGGATAAAATCCGAAAACCGTATAATTGCCGCATAGGTACTGAGAGTTCCGTGCCACCAGTATTTTTAAGTACCTAAGGTCATAAATGGCAGGGGAGCATCCATTGCGCGGAACCCTAGGTGGGCGAGTTCGACTCGCACTTGGCCGGTTTTTTCTCCTTCTATAGGTTCGAAAGAGCTCGCAATTCTGAGAAGAAAAAACATACAATTTTCCAAATGATTTTTTTAAAACTAAAACGCCCATTTTTACTAGTCTTTTGATATTGGTAATACATTTCATTTGTATTGACCTGTAAACACCGATCCGATTTATGTTATGGCGACTGTACCGTACCTACCTACTGTAAATAATGTGCAGGAGATACCAATATTAATAATTAATCTTTAAATTCTAGAAGCCCATGTACAATTTCAAGGCTATTAATATACCTTTTAGCATGTTGTAAAATTATCTTTAATAACCAGTCTTGTCAACAATAGCTGAACCTTGTCGGGAGTGTTTTTAATTATTTATACATTCCTTTTTTCCAAGTAGGTACTATCTAATTTTAAGACCGATAAGAAGAAAATATATTATACTGGTTTACCTGCTTGATGATGGTATAGCAGATCATAGCAGAACAGTTTCTCGAAAGCTTGTACCTCGTAATACAAATGGAAGCCTCTGTTTAACTTTTTTATTAGACAGAGACAACATCCGCTTGTTTTTTGTAATATAAGTTGAAAGCTTTCGATAAACGTGCCCTTGAGAGTCGTAATGTAAAATAAATAGAAACTGCACAAACCGGAGGGTTTAATATCTTCTAAAATCTTTGACAGCTTGAAAATAAATGTTATTCGTTCAATCAACTCTGCAATTTAAATAACTATAAGTAAACAACCATTGTTTATTAAATGATAATGAAGCTGGGCGGATTTTTATTTTCATCGTTTTTTTTTCCCGTCAGATTTGAATGAAATTTGGTTCCATTCCATATTATACGATAGATAGATACAAAATCCCCATGTGCGACAAAAAAATTGTACTTAATTTCCCACTGAGTTACGAAAGTCCCATACGATTTCGTAACTCAGTGGCAAAATTGTGGGACACACTGGGAAATTGGGTCTATCTTGAAGAGAATAAGGAACTCTTCCTACCTACCAAATTTCATTCAAATCCGACGCAAAAAAACGACAACCAAATAAACATCCGCCTATACCTATATTATATATTTACGTCATTTCTCCAGATAATGATTTTATGGGATGACCTGAGATTGTTTTTGCAACATCACCCATAGATACGGAGATAACCATGGAATGTTACGTGACAAACAGCATGAAGCAAGTTCAAGGCGATGTAGATAAGTATTTAAACAGATACTGTGTATCATACAGAAATAATTACGAGTATAGATAGGTAGGTAGGTACTTATAGCCAATGTCCGCGAATCTGTCGATTGCGAGAGATTGGGTACATACCTACTACAGAAATGAAAGCTGGCATGTAGTCGCGTTTTAGGCATGGAAAGTTATCATATTGAGATATTATTATGATATTTATGATTGTTAAATGGTCATTCTTCAAATATAAAATTTGACGAGAAATTACTATCCACGATGCATGATTTTAATCGGTGATCAGGAGTATGTATGTAGAAACATATTAAACAACAAATACAAATTAAATTAGGTGAGGTCTGAGGTCTCACTGTTTAATTACTTAATTAAAAGTGATAACTTAATTGAAACAATAATCAATTAATACATGGTCGTCCTACATGAAGTAACTACGATACGTCAAGTGCTATCGCTATGGTGGGAAATTTGACGGATCTTAAGTCAATAATTAATGCATAATGATAATGACAATGACAAGTTATCACTCATAAATTATCGAATGCTATTAAGAGCGGGCAGAGTGTTTGCCGCGGACACGAAATAGGCATTTAGCGGCCCCGCACTGCTCGCTATCTGTGTGCGTGCGCGCACGCACACTACTACACCGGCGCGTCATTATTCGGGCGTTAAAAGGTTATAACTTAGAAATCTTAGAATTCCTCATTTTTATAATCCTTTGATACAGATATTGTATTAATTCACCTAATATTTGTTCGGTTTTTCCAAATGATTTTATTATTTGTGTTTGTATTTAGTACTAAAGAAAGGTACCATTCTGTCGGTTGTTGATAAGGTTCATTTCTAAACTAATATTTATGACATTCGCGCCTTATCGACAACCGGCAGAATGGCAAAGTGCCTTTTTCTAAATAAAAGCACATTTTTTATGATTTCATATGTGGCTATTTACGGCTAAAGGTACCTTATGGACGGTCGGCGCTTACGTCGCGTTGCAGCGCATTATTATCAGCGTCTTTGTTAACAGCGTAAGCGCCGATCGTCCATAAGGTACCTTTCACCGCAAAACGTCACATATTATGAAATCGTTAAAAAATTGTGTCGTTTTCTTGGTAAAAGTACCACATTGTCGCCTGTTGATAAGGTTTTCCAAGTGATTCTTTATGACAGAAGCGCCTTATCATTCTTATCAATAAGCGACAATGTGGTATCTTTCTTTACCCAGAAAACGTCACTTTTATAATATTGATTATATCAATATTTATAAATTTTGTAAGGTTGACTCCGATTTGGATAAAAATCGATATCCGAGGATCCGACGAAGTGATTAACATGAATCCAGAGTCAAAATGGTAAAATATTGTAAAAACCGACGCCATCTTGGATTTTGTAAAATAAACTCCGATTTGGATAAAAATCGATATCTGACTATCCGGCGGGGTCTTTAACATGAATCCAGAATCAAAATCGTTAAATATTGTAAAAAGCGACGCCATCTTGGATTTTGTGAGATTAACTCTGATTTGGATAAAAATCGATATCTGAGAATCCGGCGGGTTGATTAACATGAATCTTGAGTCAAAATTGTAAAATATTGTTAAAACCGACGCCATCTTGGATTTTGTAAGATCAACTCCGATTTGGATAAAAATAGATATCTGACGATCCGGCGGGGTCCTTAACATGAATCCAGAATCAAAATCGTTAAATATTGTAAAAAGCGACGCCATCTTGGACTTTGTGAGATTAGGTCCGATTTGGATAAAAATCGATATCTGAGGATCCGGCGGGGTGATTAACATGAATCTTGAGTCAAAATTGTAAAATATTGTTAAAACCGACGCCATCTTGGATTTTGTGAGATTAACTGCGATTTGGATAAAAATCGATATCTGACGATCCGGCGGGGTCCTTAACATGAATCCAGAATCAAAATCGTTAAATATTGTAAAAAGCGACGCCATCTTGGACTTTGTGAGATTAACTCCGATTTGGATAAAAATCGATATCTGACGATCCGGCGGGGTCTTTAACATGAATCCAGAATCAAAATCGTTAAATATTGTAAAAAGCGACGCCATCTTGGATTTTGTAAGATCAACTCCGATTTGGATAAAAATTGATATCTGACGATCCGGCGGGGTCCTTAACATGAATCCAGAATCAAAATCGTTAAATATTGTAAAAAGCGACGCCATCTTGGACTTTGTGAGATTAGCTCCGATTTGGATAAAAATCGATATCTGAGGATCCGGCGGGGTGATTAACATGAATCTTGAGTCAAAATTGTAAAATATTTTTAAAACCGACGCCATCTTGGATTTTGTGAGATTAACTGCGATTTGGATAAAAATCGATATCTGAGGATCCGGCGGGGTGATTAACACGAATCTTGAGTCAAAATTGTAAAATATTGTTAAAACCGACGCCATCTTGGATTTTGTAAGATCAACTCCGATTTGGATAATAATTGATATCTGACGATCCAGCGGGGTCCTTAACATGAATCTAGAATCAAAATCGTAAAATATTGTAAAAAGCGACGCCATCTTGGATTTTGTGAGCTTAACTCCGATTTGGATAAAAATCGATATCCGAGGATCCGACGGAGTGATTAACATGAATCCAGAGTCAAAATTGTAAAATAATGTAAAAACCGACGCCATCTTGGATTTTGTAAGATCAACTCCGATTTGGATAAAAAATTATATCTGACGATCCGGCGGGGTCCTTATAACATGAATCCAAAATCAAAATCGTTAAAAATTGTAAAAAGCGACGCCATCTTGGACTTTGTGAGATTAACTCCGATTTGGATAAAAATCGATATCTGACGATCCGGCGGGGTCCTTAACATGAATCCAGAATCAAAATCGTTAAATATTGTAAAAAGCGACGCCATCTTGGACTTTGTGAGATTAACTCCAATTTGGATAAAAATCGATATCTGACGATCCGGCGGGGTCCTTAACATGAATCCAGAATCAAAATCGTTAAATATTGTAAAAAGCGACGCCATCTTGGATTTTGTGAGAATAACTGCGATTTGGATAAAAATCGATATCTGAGGATCCAGCGGGGTGATTAACACGAATCTTGAGTCAAAATTGTAAAATATTGTTAAAACCGACGCCATCTTGGATTTTGTGAGATCAACTCCGATTTGGATAAAAATTGATATCTGACGATCCGGCGGGGTCCTTAACATGAATCCAGAATCAAAATCGTTAAATATTGTAAAAAGCGACGCCATCTTGGATTTTGTGAGATTAACTCCGATTTGGATAAAAATCGTTATCTGAGGATCCGGCGGGGTGATTAACATAAATCTTGAGTAAAAATTGTAAAATATTGTTAAATCCGACGCCATCTTGGATTTTGTACGATCAACTCCGATTTGGATAAAAATTGATATCTGGCGATCCGGCGGGATCCTTAACATGAATCCAGAATCAAAATCGTAACAAATTGTAAAAAGCGACGCCATCTTGGATTTTGTGAGATTAACTGCGATTTGGATAAAAATCGATATCTGAGAAGCCGGCGGGGTGATTAACATGAATCTTGAGTCAAAATTGAAAAAATATGGTAAGAATCGACGCCATCTTGGATTTTGTGATATCAACTCCGATTTGGATAAAAATCGTCAGATATCGATTTTTATCCAAATCAGAGATAATTTTCCAAAATCCAATTTGGCGTCGGTGTTGACATTATTTAACAATTTTGACTTCGGATTCATGTTATGGACCCCGCTGAATCGTCAGATATCGATTTTTATTCAAATCGGAGTTAATCTCACAAAATCAAAGATGGCGTCACTTATTACAATATTATACAGTTTTGATTCTGGATTCATGTTAAGGACCCCGCCGGATCATGAGATATCGATTTTTATCCAAATCAGAGTTTATCTTACAAAATCCAATATGGCGTCAGTGTTGACGTTAATTAACAATTTTGACCATGGATTCATGTTATGGACCCCGCCGGATAGTCAGATATCGATTTTTATCCAAATCGGAGTTTATCGCACAAAATCCAAGATGGCGTCGCTTTTTGCAATATTTTACGATTTTGATTCTGGATTCATGTTAAGGACCCCGCCGGATAGTCAGATATCGATTGTTATCCAAATCGGAGTTGATCTTACAAAATCCAAGATGGCGTCGCTTTTTACAATATTTTACGATTGTGATTCTGGATTCATGGTAAGGACCCCGCCGGATCGTCAGATATCGATTTTTATCCAAATCGGAGTTAATCTCACAAAATCCAAGATGGCGTCGGTTTTAACAATATTTTACAATTTTGACTCAAGATTCATGTTAATCACCCCGCCGGATCCTCAGATATCGATTTTTATCCAAATCGGAGCTAATCTCACAAAATCCAAGATGGCGTCGCTTTTTACAATATTTGACGATTTTGATTCTGGATTCATGTTAAGGACCCCGCCGGATAGTCAGATATCGATTGTTATCCAAATCGGAGTTGATTTTACAAAATCCAAGATGGCGTTGCTTTTTACAATATTTTACGATTTTGATTCTGGATTCATGTTAAGGACCCCGCCGGATCGTCAGATATCAATTTTTATCCAAATCGGAGTTGATCTCACAAAATCCAAGATGGCGTCGCTTTTTACAATATTTTACGATTTTGATTCTGGATTCATGTTAATCACCCCGCCGGATCCTCAGATATCGATTTTTATCCAAATCGGAGCTAATCTCACAAAGTCCAAGATGGCGTCGCTTTTTACAATATTTAACGATTTTGATTCTGGATTCATGTTAAGGACCCCGCCGGATCCTCAGATATCGATTTTTATCCAAATCGGAGTTGATCTTACAAAATCCAAGATGGCGTCCGTTTTAAAAATATTTTACAATTTTGATTCTGGATTCATGTTAAGGACCCCGCCGGATCGTCAGATATCAATTTTTATCCAAATCGGAGTTGATCTCACAAAATCCAAGATGGCGTCGCTTTTTACAATATTTTACGATTTTGATTCTGGATTCATGTTAATCACCCCGCCGGATCCTCAGATATCGATTTTTATCCAAATCGGAGCTAATCTCACAAAGTCCAAGATGGCGTCGCTTTTTACAATATTTAACGATTTTGATTCTGGATTCATGTTAAGGACCCCGCCGGATCCTCAGATATCGGTTTTTATCCAAATCGGAGTTGATCTTACAAAATCCAAGATGGCGTCCGTTTTAACAATATTTTACAATTTTGACTCTGGATTCATGTTAAGGACCCCGCCGGATCCTCAGATATCGATTTTTATCCAAATCGGAGTTGATTTTACAAAATCCAAGATGGCGTCGGTTTTTACAATATTTTACAATTTTGACTCTGGATTCATGTTAATCACTCCGTCGGATCCTTAGATATCGATTTTTATCCAAATCGGAGTTAAGCTCACAAAATCCAAGATGGCGTCACTTTTTACAATATTTTACGATTTTGATTTTGGATTCATGTTAAGGACCCCGCCGGATCGTCAGATATCAATTTTTATCCAAATCGGAGTTGATCTTACAAAATCCAAGATGGCGTCGGTTTAAACAATATTTTACAATTTTGACTCAAGATTCATGTTAATCACCCCGCTGGATTTTCAGATATCGATTTTTATCCAAATCCGAGCTAATCTCACAAAATCCAAGATGGCGTCGCTTTTTACAATATTTGACGATTTTGATTCTGGATTCATGTTAAGGACCCCGCCGGATAGTCAGATAACGATTTTTATCCAAATCGGAGTTGATTTTACAAAATCCAAGATGGCGTCGGTTTTTACAATATTTTACAATATTGATCCTAGATTCATGTCATGGTCCCCACTGGATCCTCAGATATCAATTTTTATCCAAATCGGAGTTTATCGCACAAAATCCAAGATGGCGTCGCTTTTTACAGTATTTTACGATTTTGATTCTGGATTCATGGTAAGGACCCCGCCGGATCGTCAGATATCGATTTTTATCCAAATCGGAGTTTATCTTACAAAATCCAAGATGGCGTCGGTTTAAACAATATTTAACAAATTTGACTCAAGATTCATGTTAATCACCCCGCCGGATCCTCAGATATCGATTTTTATCCAAATCTGAGTCAACCTTACAAAATTTATAAATATTAATGTAATAAATATAATTTATAATTTTTTAATATATTTGTAAATATCTGCTCCATCATCAGACCTTGGAAACCATGCATGGCCCAAGTGCTCGTCGAATCAAAACTAACGAGTCTAAACACGAAGGTATTCTATCAACTGGTTCCTGAGTACCAGTTGACACTTTACTGCTCCACCATCAGACCTTGGACACCATGTATAGCCCAAGTGCTCGTCAAAACAAAATCTACGAGTCTGAACACGAAGGTATTCCACCCACTGGTTCCTGAGTACCGGTTGACACCTTTCTGCTCCATCATCAGACCTTGGACACCACTCACGATCCAAGTGCTCGTCAAAACAATACAAATGACTCCAAACACGGGGGTATTACATCAACTACTGCCTGAGTTCCGGTGGCCGCCTTTCTGCTCCATCATCAGACCTTGGACACTACCTACGGCCCAAGTGCTCGCCTAACCAAACCTAACGAGCCCAAACACAGGGGTATTACATCAACTACTTCCTGAGTTCCGCTGGTCATCTTTCTGCTCCATCATCAGACCTTGGACACCAGTCACGGTCCAAGTGCCCGCCAAAACAATACAAATGAGTCCAAACACGGGGGTATTACATCAACTACTTCCTGAGTTCCGGTGGTCATATTTCTGCTCCATCATCAGACCTTGGACACCACTCACGGTCCAAGTGCTCACCAGAACAAACCTAACGAGCCCAAACACGGGGGTATTACATCAACTACTTCCTGAGTTCCGGTGGTCATCTTTCTGCTCCATCATCAGACCTTGGACACCACTCACGGTCCAACTGCTCACCAGAACAAACCTAACGAGCCCAAACACGGGGGTATTACATCAACTACTTCCTGAGTTCCGGTGGTCATCTTTCTGCTCCATCATCAGACCTTGGACACCACTCACGGTCCAAGTGCTCACCAGAACAAACCTAACGAGCCCAAACACGGGGGTATTACATCAACTACTTCCTGAGTTCCGGTGGTCATCTTTCTGCTTCATCATCAGACCTTGGACACCAGTCACGGTCCAAGTGCCCGCCAAAACAATACAAATGAGTCCAAACACGGGGGTATTACATCAACTACTTCCTGAGTTCCGGTGGCCACCTTTCTACTCCGTCATCAGACCTTGGACATCTTCTACGGTCCAAGTGACACTATATACAATGAGGTATAAACGAAACTAACTCTGTATGTCATTCATTTTGAACTGGTTGCTATTGCCTATTTCCTTTGGAAACACAAAAAATGGTAAAAAAATTCTTATACCGTTTTGCTACCTATAACGCAGTATACGTACACAATGAACATCGATTTATTTCAAGATGTAGACGCTCCGCAGAGAGACGTGGTGTCGCTTCGAACATTCGGGGCCGACTGACTATTTCGGGTGTTGCTCACTTGTTATATTTCAACGATCAGATTCCATAGTAATTTTGTATGGCGGATTTTTAGGACGTTTTAAAAAAATCATAATTAATTAATGAACCAGTATTATGTAATAAGACTATACGAATTCAGTAGCTTGTATATTTGAGATTGGATAGAGTTAGTTTTTAAAAATAAAGCAAATGATTTTTCATTCACTTTGGCATAAACGCTGACACGCGTTTTTCTCAATTTTGCTGCGTCTTTGCGTAGACATATTTACTAAACTGTACATTATTGTAGATTATAAATACACGAATATGGTAGACACACTCTTTGAGATAATAATTACATGCATCTTGTATGTCTTTGCAAATAATTGAGGACGCCACAGTCTTAACCGTAACTGTCGTTTACGTTGAAAACACTCTGCCCCCTCTTAAGTTTGTAAAAAGGCTGTAAACTCGTAGATACCGATTAGTAACATGATAAGGATTTAAGAAAAAAGATGATCTCAAAATTTAAATCAAGTTTGTTTCCGTATAATTACGACTTCAACGTGATCCCAATCAATTGTTCAGTTAGAAGAAAACGGTACCTGATCAAGTGATCACGGACCGTGTCATCACGGATTAAAAATCATCGTGTATTTTAATTCGAATAATATAATAACTACTTAATCATACAAACATTCTCTATTGGCAAGTACCTAGGTAATGTCTAAAACCGGCGTTTAGGTATAGGTATTAATTTTTTATGCAAAATTACCAATAATATACAAGTGAAACTGACCTGCTTTAACCAGTTATCAAATCGAAAATAGAATTAATTAATAAAAATTTCTACTTTTTACTAGATTCTAAATTATTTTCGGAACTATGCGAAATATAATTTGAAATTTGCCAGTTTATTTTCGGTGATGGGAAATATCCTGAGACATCCTACATAATTATATTCGGGAAGAAATTCAAAGATGTAAGTGAATTCTCCAACCCGCTTTGGGCTACGTGGAGACTATAGCCATCCCTTTCGCACTTGAGAGAAGGCCTATGCCCAGCAGTAGGACGTACCTATATAGGCTAGATTATTATTACTAGACAAATTAATTGAGTATTTACAGTCTTAGTCGCGATCAATTTGAGTACAATACTGTAAGACGGACTGTATGCCTACTATTTTGTAAGTAATTAACCCGTGGACCCGATGCGTGTGAATCCGTCAAAACTAGAGTTATGCCGTTCTACGATTTGTATGGACAAAATATAGTATGGATTTGTTCTCCATACAAAACGGAGCACGTTCTTGAAAAAGTCTAACTCTCAATACATCTATGCGCGTTTTTAGTGAAATGTCACTTTGTCGCTTGTTGATAAATTCTAACTGAATCTTTATGACATCGCGTCTTATCGGCTAGCGACAAAGTGGTAACTTTTACTGATTACATTTATAGTTGATGTAATTAAATAGATTTATGTTTTTCCAAATCTGTATTAGCATTAGCACTAATGGTTTTTTCCGTCGGATCTCCACTTCAAATATTACATCTAGGTGCGTATTATAAATGCGTGTCTAATATTTTTTGAAGGGATTGACACGAAATAACATTGATGGATTAGATGGAAATACACGTTACTGATTTTTTTGTTTAATGATCTATTCGCATTTTTGTTTAATCCGATTGATTGAGGTGAAAGGTAGAACGATACCAAGTTTCTAACAAAGAAAGGAAGAATGGAAAAACTTATGACCTCAGGCGAGACTCGAACTCGCGACTCTAGGCGCGTGTATCCCACTTTTTCCATTTTTCCTTTCTTTCTTACTAAGAAACATACATTTATATTTATTCATTATTTTATTTATTTATTTACTATTTTAAAACGCACGCACCACCCAAATGCCAGACGGGGGCAGTGGTTGATGGGGTTTAAAGTTGTATCGACTTCATTGCGAACGGAGTCGCGGGCAGAGGTTAGTTATAAGAAACATACGCCATAAATAAAATAATAAAAACGCCAAGGCTCGCAAGAAAGTCATAAAAAGGCGCACACTACACGTGCCCATTATAGCTTCTTCAAACTATGTCAGGTGGAATTGATACTTTCCATATCATATTTAAAATGATGACGTGAACGTAATATTAGTAGGTACAATAGGTACGTATACACTCGCGAACCGGGATTGTTGAGCCACTTTACTATATTTCTAACTATGCCGTGTAATGCAAATTGGTATGCCAAATGTCAAATCTCATCTATATCCTAGCCTAGTCAGTAGTGACCCTGGCTACAAAGCAGGAGGTTTCGAATCCTGGTCAGGGTATTTATTTGTGCGTTTATCACGAATATTTGTTCCTGAGTTATGGATTTTTTCTATATATTTAAGTATTTATATGTCTAGTAACCACAGCACAAGCCTTATTGAGCTTAACGTGGGACTAGGTCGATTTGTGCAAGATTGTCCCACAATATTTATTTATTTATCTATTGACAACATCGGTCATTTATCACACGGCTAAATTAAGAAAAATGCCACGTGGCTCAACAATTCCTGTTCGCGACTGTAACTTATTCTTTGCAACAATAGCTAATAATATGCGGGGACGCTAAACTAACCACAGCCTTATTTGACCATCAGTAGACCTTAATACCGAAGTAATAGATATTACAATTGGTCAACAGTGTTGGCAACCGTGATAGAGAATCTGCTGCAAAAGCTATTGAAATGAGACGCCGAAAGTTTCACTATGTACGTGGCTTTGGTCACGTACGCCAAAGGCACTACAGGGTGGCATTTGGGACAAGATTAGAACAATGTTTTTTAATTTAAACAATCAACATTTAGCTTCAGTTGTACTAACATCTCATAAAATCAGATTCATACAAATAAAAACACACTACGGGGCTTCATGCCTACATTCGATATGTAGTATAGAATTTTTTTTAGTACCTACCTAATAATGATTATTGATCAATATCGGGACAACTTTCTTATCGGTGAAGCTAAAACCTTAATGATGCGCAAATATAGGCGGTATTTGTTAAAAAATTCAATTTTTTAGTAGGTATACCAGTATAACTCTACCAAGTTCTACAATATAGAGAACAAATATGCATCCTTCAACCGGTTCCTGACTTTTTTTATACTACGACGGTGACAAACAAGCATACGGCCCGCATGATGGTAAGCGGTCACCGTAGCCTATGGACGCCTGCAACTCCAGGGGTGTTACATGCGCGTTGCCGACCCTTTAAAAACTTTAACACTCCTTTTTTGAAGAACCCCATATTGTAGTCCTTTGGGAAAACAGTGGCAGGGAGCTCATTCCACAGCCGGAGCGTTCGCGGGAGGAAGTTCCTCTTAAACTGTTGGGAACATTTCTGTGGGTGTTTGTTTAACCTCATATTAAAATCTCCTTTATCTAATCACATATTAAATTTCATTCTGTATCTAGATATAAAAGCATCCAAAGACAGATGCCTGAGATTGATAACACAGATCATAATATTGTGGGTGGGCGATCTCGGATGTAAACAACGGGTATTAATTACCACAACTTCTGTAAATAAAACATTGAACTTGGCCGGACGCACAGCCGTATGGAAATTACAAAATTAGGTAACAGATCACGTAAATCAGGCCTAAAATTAGGGCTCACTGTATACACCCTGTATTTTCCGTTAACTTTAAGAGATAATCTACGCAGTGAGTACTCTCTTGTCAAACTCATGTGATTGTTTTTACTAAAATATGCTTATGTCGTTTGCCGATAAGGAGTTGATAGGTACTACAAAGATTTATTCAAAAATTAACGTTATCACCAAGGGATAAAGCGGTAGGTATACCTAATATAAAATCAAGCGCAAATTATGTATAATGATTTTGGAGGTCGCAGTTTCTTCATAATATTGCGTAATAATGTAGATAAACAAAACGTAATTTAATTCGTTGTGACGTTAAGTACCTACTTCGTGTTCTTCGTTAGTTATTAATAGCGAAGAAAATGGCGAAAGATTCATGTTGTTTCTTTCGAAACTTTGTATCTTTCCTATAAATTACATGTAACTTTCGAAAAAAAACAATACTGACATTTGTCTGACAAATACAATCATACACGTATAATCCTACACCTGCACCTACACCTGCCTACGAAGCAGGAGGTCCCGGGTTCGAATCCTGGTCAGGGCATTTATTTGTGTGTTTATCACGAATATTTGTTCCTGAGTTATGGATGTTTTCTATGTATTTAAGTATTTATATGTATCTGTATATTATATATATCGTCGCCTAGTACCCACAACACAAGCCTTATTGAGCTTACCGTGGGACTAGGTCGATTTGTGTAAGATTGTCCCACAATATTTATTTATTATTTATTTATTTATTATTATAATACGTATATAATACCTGTTTTATGCTGTGTATTTTACATGTTTATTTCATAATTAATTGACTTAATAATAAAATAACCCCATGGTCTCGTGAAAAGGTAAAACATACAAATAATATTAATATTAAGAGACTCGCTAGGTGACGTCACATAGAGCATAGCTTAAGGATTCCAATTTGAAAGTATTTCGTCCAAATTTCGTCATAATTGCTAATTTCAACCTCTTTAGTTAACTGATATCGAGATATAGTCTGAGCGAAATGAAAAGTCGCCTGTTTGTATGAGAGCCAATACATTCCGAGTCACTATTCATAATATAATATGATAATGCGAAAAATACAATGTATTTTACACGTAAAAAACTGAAACTTGCGAAAGATTCAATCGAAGATCCGCAACGAAAGATACTGTATTTTATTGAAAAATACAGGGGCTTTTGTAAGATACATGTATCTTTCATGTAATTTTCATCGCTCTTATTAATAACTAAGTATTATTACATTAATGGTAGCTTCTAGTTGGGGCACACACAATATATATAGGCACAGTCAAGTGCAAAAATCTGGTAGGTCATAAATATGGTACTACGCTCTTATTACACCGCCGCAAGGTGCTATGGGACATATTTTTGAGTAAGATGTGCACCACCATATTTTTACACTTGTACAACTACTTATTACAAAAAATAGTAGCTACTGCTATTTATTTTTAGGGTTCTGTACCTCAATAGGAAAAAAATAAACCCTTATATGATCACTGTTGTCCTTTCGTCTGTCTGTCAAGACGCTTTACCTCGCGATCGCAAAAAGTCAGCAAGATGAAATTAATACCACATATACAAGTCTTCAGTCCCTTATAGCTGTAAAAAAACCAAACCTTTACGTCAACGCAATCAAACAATACGGCCGTTTATATCGCATTTCCCATACATACTAACGGCCTCCTAGCCTAGTTGGTAGTGACCCTGCCTACGAAGCAGGAGGTCCCGGGTTCGAATCCTGGTCAGGGCATTTATTTGTGTATTTATCATGAATATTTACTCTTGAGTTATGGATGTTTTCTATGTATTTAAGTATTAATATGTATCTGTCTATTATATATATCGTCGCCTAGTACCCATAACACAAGCCTTATTGAGCTTACCGTGGGACTAGGTCGATTTGTGTAAGATTGTCCCATAATATTTATTATTTATTTATTTATTTATAATATACTCTTTTTGCAATTTGCAAAGGGAATCAAAATTATGATATAACTGACAGAATGGATGCGATTTTCAGCGGATATGTCATTTAACAATTTGTCCAACGTAGAGGATATGATGTGGATAGGATATCCAGGACATGATGTGGATAGGATATCCGGATCCCCTTATTCCCCTTTTGTCAAATTAGTACCTAGTTTGAATATACCTAAGGCCCTGAGACATGGACGGTACCTACTCGTAGTTTTTGAATTGATTCATTGTTTACTTACCCACACTTAAATCAAAAACATATTTATTTTTCCTACTGTCCTTCATATGGCCGTTAGTGTCACATAAATCGTAGGTCGGAGCCTTGAGACTGCCCTTTGGCTTTTGTCGTCAGTAAATATATGCTAAGCGACAAAGTAAGGTGGGGAGTTACTGTCAGAAAACACTAGAAGTGTATGCACAGCTCGGACTATAAGAAAAGAAGGCCTCTGGGTAGTACATACCTATACATACAAATATCTTTAAATCCGAACTTTCTATTACGAAAGGCCATTTCTCCTACTTTCTCTTGAGGAAACCAGGCGTACATTCGAGAAAAAATTCAAAGATACTTATGTGAAATCTTCAACCCCCGTTGGGTCAACGAGACGATTAAAGCCCAAACCCTTGTGCATGAGAACTTGAGAAGAGTGTGCTTACCAAGAGTTGTACGTGGTCGTATTGGATAGACTGCCAGAGTAATGGTAGGAGCGAAACGGACATACTTTCGAGCGCCGCAGTCGCTATCGAATACAGTTGCGTGCAACTCATGGTAAGCACACAGTTCAGAACGAGTAAGATGCAAGTCACGCAAGTACTGTCGAATCGCACATTCGCTATCGACTACGGTTAGGTACGTAGAACTCATGGTAAGCACACATGTCTACGAGCAGTGGGGAAGTATAATACTATTTAGTCTGGATGTGCTTGTACCTACTTAGACTCTAGTACTCACGACAAGAGTATTTGCGTGATTCGCGCTGCATAATTTAAGTTAAACCTGAAAACATAATTGTATGAAATAAACAACCTTAACGAACGCAGAATAAAGGTACATTTTAATTGTCTAATAAAATTGTCGCGTGTATACTTTACTTCCTGATCAAGTTTATTATCACGGATTTGTGTCACGATTGATTGATATCGACAGACATCGATTATCGAATGCGATCAAAGGGCATAAATAATTGTTTTTTATTGGATTATCATTAACAGATTAAGTGAATCGCGTGCGAGTTATTTTGGAAGTATACATGTAGGTCACGCATATGCGTCTCTGCAAAACTACGTTTACTTCAAGTAAAGTTCTTATTTAAAAAAAATGTTACCTATCGTAACTGAGTGTTTCTTTTTTGTCCATTTTTTTATTGTGAATTTGGTGATACGAGTATTTCTACTCTTTCTATCCCCATAGGAAAAAAGTGTCCCTAAGGATTTTTTCCTATTCTGTTACCATTTTCCATATAGTTTGTATAGGGTAACAAAAATGGAAAGTAACATAAATGTATGAAAATTTCTGAACTCTTTTTTCGTCTATTGAGAAGGAAATATCACAATAAGAAATTGAATTAAAAAAAAAGAAATGCTCAACCCTGTACCTACATAGTGGCGTAATTACCCAAGGGCTGCATAGGTCGGCGGTCTCTAGGGGCCTTTTACTTTGGAAAAGCTAAATAACCCGGGGTTAACCATAAATGTTTATCTGCTGCATGTCGATTTTATCCAGGCAGGTATGATATGCTGGATATCCTGGATAGTGGCACTCTTCGGTGACGACTAGGACTTTTATTTTTGAATAGCACCTAACTGACAATGGCAAAACAAAACAAGGCCCTTCATTTGATAACGTTTATCATTATAAAGCACTTGCTGTTCCTAGCGTCTTACATAAGTACTTACTGATTATAACAATTATAACGTTGCTATGTAATAAATATATCGAGTGAAACACTAACCCATTAATATTACAATAGTTTATTTTGACTGAAAACCCTATTAAGATACAATAATCAAGCTAAATACATTAAATTCTCATCCCTTAACATTCACGTGCCATGCCCATTTTTTGACAGCCATTGACATACCAAAAAACGCGCCACTTCATCCGTCAAAATGTTAAAAACAAAGTTAGTGTACGTTCGAAAATCCTTAACATCTAACATTCGGCCTTCCTGACAAACTAGGAGTTTGTCCTCAAACTTCTTCGTAGTCAGTCCCTCATGTCTAAAGATTCTGTCCACGTGTATGTTCTCCATGAAACCACGTTTTTGGCCAAAAGGACCTTCTCGTAGAGTCTACACTTTGCAGCCCTCTTGCTTGTATCGATCCATCGTATTGGTATTTTCCCTCTCCTGCGGTTGTCCTCCATGAGTTAGAAAATTATCTACTTCTCTTATTATATTGCCATACTCCCTTTTTTTTTACAGTAACGCATAATTCTCTCTTGACAGATATCCACAAGTCCTATGACGCCGAGTTCTTCTAGAATAGTGTTATTTATTCTCAAAGCTGTTCTAGACATCCTCATCAGTCTCCTAACAGCACCACTTTTCGAAAGCGTTAATTCTGTTGTGTTAGCGACTCTTGACATGACAAGTCTCAGTGCCTAACGTAAATATGAAAAACACGAGTGCAATATATTGCACCTTTGTACTTCTGCGAACAGTGCGAACACAGCGATTTTTTTTTTTACACCGTGGCCAATGTCGCCAAATCGCTTTTAACACTTTTGACTCCTCTGCTGTTCTCATTTATGCATTTGTTGTAATTTTCTTTTAATTAACAATCCCAAGTAGGTATATATATTATTCTTCCACTTGTTCTTAGCTCTGAAGTCTATGCGAATCTTGCAGCAGGTGTCTTCCAACTAGATTGTGGCATTCCACCTTTCTATACTTCACTATCAGCCCAAAGACGTCCACTGCTGAACATAGGCCTCCCCCAGAGAATGCCACAGCGATCAGTCGTGCGCCGCCCGCATCCTTTTCAATACATTAGTCCCTAATGTTGGTACCTGACAATCTATAGGTATAATATATTAACTCTACACCACACGAGACTCTAATACGGTCATGAACTTTCTGTATATTAACATTTATCCTCTAACCACATTAATAGTAATGTGATAGTTTTACACTATGCTCATTTCACCTTTTACATTAGTCATGATACATTTTTTTTTTCACCACATTAGTCGCTAATGTGATTGTATAAAACGTTTTTCCTTTTACTACATTAGTCGCTAATGCACTGGTTTTACACTTTTCCCTGGACACCACATTAGTCGCTAATGCGGTTAGTCATAACTTCTTCTCCCTCCCTTCTCCCTTCTAATCATGCGTTGCCAGGACGGTCGGTCCTGGGTCGTCTATGGTCTTAAATTTATTCTTTGTCGTCACAACTGCCGTCCAAATTGTTGGGGGTCTAACTTGGTCCTCGAGCTGCAACAAAAATGTGATTAGTCGCTAATATAGTTATACATTTCTCCGGCCACCACACTAGTCGCTAGTGCGGTTAGTTCTAAAAAAATTCTCCACCACATTAGTCTCTAATGCAGTTGTATAAAACATTAGTCGCTAATGTTTTCTGGCCATCTCACTAGTCGCTAGTGATTTCTTCTCCACCACATTAGTCTCTAATGCGGTTGTATAAAACATTAGTCGCTAATGTTCTCTGGCCACCTCACTAGTCGCTAGTGATTTCTTCTCCACCACATTAGTCTCTAATGCGGTTGTATACAACATTAGTCGCTAATGTTCTCTGGCCACCACACTAGTCGCTAGTGCTGACCACACTAGTCGCTAGTGCTGTTAGTTATAACAATCTTTCTCCACCACATTAGTCGCTAATGCGGTTGTATAAAACTTTTCTCGTATTGGTACATATTATACACATTGCATTTGAACTCTGAAAAACATGTAAGTAAGTATTATTAACATTCCCCGTAATTCCTTTTAGTTACTTATAACATTTCTTCTCTACCACATTAATCGCTAATGCGGTTGTAAAAATAACTTCTTGTATTTCTTCATTAGGCGCCAAAGTAGTTAAGTATACATTTGTCCAGACACCACACTAGGCCCTAGTGCGCTTAGTTATAACATTTCTTCTTTACCACATTGGTCGCTAATGCGGTTGTATAAAACTTCACCCGTATTGGCACATTTCATACACACAGCATTTCAACTCTGAAAAACATTGAAGTATTATTAACCTTTTTGACGCCATGTCTTATCGCTTAAACGCTTTTACTTAGACACCACGTCACCAAAACTTCAAAACCAAAGTTGAACCTTAAGAGTGTTCATTAACATCTAAGATGCTCTGTGGTCTGTGACCGATTAATCGGTCTTTCGCGTTGAACCTGCGGTGCCAATACGAATAAGTCATACGTCTCTGGTGTGGAAAAGACTTAGAACCCTTATATTATAGGTACTACAATGTCTACAATAAGCAAGTTTACCACTAAACTGATCTCTTTCAGCTAATGCATATTAATCAGACTATTCAATGTATGTAGGTACACACTGTCACACCTTACCTATATTTAATATTACTTTGACTAACTATAACATAAAGCTGTGCCAGAATCACAAATACTATTAGGGGTATTTATGTACTAATGTCAGATAACTTTCAACAATCCTATCAACTATTATTGTCGTCCATTCATCCATCAAATAGATGCTAGCTAAGTCTTCTCACCACACTTCAAACTTTAAACACTAGCGAAACTTAATAAAATGACAAGCCGTCAGAGCTCAGAGTAGAGGCATCCCCAAATCATGTAACCTCAAAAAAACATTACAAGGTTGTAGGCATATACTCAATCATACAGGTAAGTGTTAACCCAACATTCTCTATTGCAACGGTATACGTCCAAAAACCATCAAATATTACACTCATACCTTTCATGATGCATCATTTTCCATCACTTGTAAGTACCAGCCTTCGATATCTGTGAACAAATTACAAGCACACAGCAAAGCTACTGCTTATAACAGTAAATGCATGAACTTTGAAACAAATGTAAATATGTATAAGTACTTGAGATACCCTTGTGATGGAACTAGAGTAGCAAATCTGTGGTACTTAATAATTTTGTGGTAAATACGAAACACCCAGTCCCAGACCTAGAATGTACATGTACATAACTAACAACTATCCGTATAGGCTAGTAACAAATTAATATCAATAAGTACCTGAAAATGATATACAATTTTAAGCTAACATGGTCATTTGCATGACAAATATCAGTTATAGGTAATATCTAGACATGCACAATTGCACACTTATCTGTTGATAAAGTTGTAAAATGTTCGAACAAGTTATACAAATAATGATCAACCCATTATTTTTCTTGTAAATGTGGGCACGCACAAAACTAACTGATACATTCATAGCAAATGTAGAATGTAAGTAAATCAGGGCCGGACTCAATCTTTTGTTAAATGGGTGTGACACTATTCAAAATATGAGTTTTAAGTTTGCTTTTGAAAATATTATAAGATTTAATAATCTGAATTTCTTTTGGTTATTTTATATTTCTACCATTTAGTCATTTTATTTACTACCTCAGATACCTTTACTGCCATTTGAAATACAATCATATTCAAATGCAACTTAGGGTAATCAATATACTTTTTAATAAGCTGAAATACAATCTGTTAGTTTAGGTATAATGTGGAAAGGTACAATAAACCTTCAGAGTTCCTTAGGACAGACTATGTAGATAGTTCTATACAATACATTTCTCAATGTATCTCACACCACTCTGTATTATCTACTGGCTTACACACATTGTACACAGAATGACATCTCATGCTTGTCTTCAGAACCAATGTCTTAAAAATACTACCTACTAACTAACCTATAACCTATAACTCAGTATTAATTAGTTAGTACTGTATAACTTAATAATCATTGTTATAAGTACAAATGATTAGATAGACAGTGAGTGCCATATGATATCATTTGCCATTGTAACTGTATTGTAACATGGTTTGCAATAAATGGTACTAAACCAACTACTATATTCTTTCACTAACCAATTTGAATATGTGTGAAGATAATTAATTCCCATTGATAGCCACTATAGCCAGATAGTAACAAAAGCAAATATGAATAAAAGAGCTTTGGTTCAATTTCTACCATGAGTCATGGTCCATGACAATTATACTTACATTAGGTGTATTCAGTTACCAAATTCTATCCACATCTAGCAACACATTAAACATATTTAAATCTGTATTTATTCATTGAGCCCCATATTTGCCACTAGTTAGATAATTACCAGAAATAAATTATATTTCTTAGAAATTACCTACTTCAAAAGTGATAGTCATGGCATGGTATAGTAAATATTGCTAATTCCAAAGTAATTAATTACTTATTGTCTTACTCTTTTCAAATCAAATCAAATCAAAATTATTTATTGTTTGGCCATGGGGTAAAGACATACAAAGTATCTGTATTCACTTGTTGACCAGCCATTTGTCGGCACCATATGTCAAAATTAAGAAAAAAAAATTGTTACCAGAAATTGTGTGTTATACTCTATGCTATGCATTCCTGTTTTAGTAAGGTTATTGCACAATAATTCACTCCTGGGGTGATGAAATATTACTTGATGTCACTTTTTCTTGAAATAAACTTGATATCATTGAAAGACCGTTTCCACTTTTTCCTGCAGCACCAATGTTAGCTATACTGCAGTTATCAATTTGAATGCCCGGTGAGTGGAGAATACCTGTGAACACAATACAAACCTCCTGGCGGAAACATTAGTTTCAACATAGTTTACAAACACTTGTTATTGGTAACAACAATAATAAGCACTAACATCTTTATCACAAATTGAATTGTACGGTAAATAGAGTCACATCCTTTAATGGTCTAATTTTCTATCAATACCGGACATTATTGGTAGATTACTATTCTTAATACACTGTATGAAATATTCATTTGTGTGCCTTTGGGAGGTGCCACTGTTTATGTACCAGCATTCCAGGCATTTGTAATTACCAATTTTGAATGTACTCTTAGTGACTAGGTATATCATTACAGCAGACGTCACTATAACTTAGTTATATCAGCAGCAGCTAATATTCTTTGTTCCTCTTGTCTTATCCATCATTATTATACATCTTGTAGATCAGCAACCCAAGACTATGATGACCAGTGAAGTGTCATCGGTCATGTTGGTACCAACAGTAGACTGTGAGTTGAAACTTCTTGTGAGCGTGTGGGCATTTTGTTCAAAGGAACAAAACTTTCGTTTTCCTTTTCCCGGCTATGTCGTATTGTGTATTTCTCATTCTCACTTCACATCACATCCCACTTCTGATAATAAATATATCGAGTGAAACACTAACCCATTAATATTACAATAGTTTATTTTGACTGAAAACCCTATTAAGATACAATAATCAAGCTAAATACATTAAATTCTCATCCCTTAACATTCACGTGCCATGCCCATTTTTTGACAGCCATTGACATACCAAAAAACGCGCCACTTCATCCGTCAAAATGTTAAAAACAAAGTTAGTGTACGTTCGAAAATCCTTAACATCTAACATATGCAAGCAACAGTTTTACATTGTAACACATATATTATTATGTCTATCCTCAGTTTAGTGTTAACCCGACGATAAGAGCGGGCTTATCTCAATGGGAGCTACCGTATTGTCGCTCACCAGGCGGCGCCACTCATGCGTGGGTCCTGTGTCAGTATGAGAGAATTGTCAAAGTGACGTTTGAAATGTTCCCGCAGGACCCACGTTCCACTAGCGCCCCTATCGGAAAATCGACTCGCGGTAGTCCTCATTCTTCGCTTTCCAAAGGGTGGGCGTTTATGGCGCAGGGTGGGCCCGGTGGGCGCTTATAATATAACACAGTATAAGGAAGATGTTTCTTTACCCATTACTCCGAGTTGGAACAGTTTCGTTCTCGTTCGAAATTCAAAATTTGTTGCCAAGCGACGGTCGGTTAGTATTTGCCGGTCATATAGGCATATACCTACGTTCGGGCAATCCGTCAGATCTCCATAGTGAAGTATGTCCGCCGGGCATCCGCCAGACAAATTTCCCATACATTTAATGGCAGATCTGGCGGATATGCCCGAACGTATATGGCCAGCTATTCTTAAATCGGCTTAAATCTGCCGCGTCTTCATTTGTTTCGAAGATGGACACGGTACACGTGTACACGGTATAATTCGATGTACACTGCTTATAACCTCGAGGCTCAGTTTCGTTGGTCGATAACTGTCGATAGGTCCCGCGTGCGGGTCTTATAGCGCTCGTTATGTCTTTTTCAGCCAAAATAATTATAACGGGAAAAACCAACAGAAATACCGTGGTTCATGGGTCTGACTTAGCCGGCCATGTACGTTCGAGCAATCCGTCAGATCTGCATAGCAGGTATGTCCACCGGGCATCCGCCGGATAAATTTACCATAGGTACATTGATTGGCAGATCCGGCGGATATGACCGAACGTATATATGGCCGGCTTTTGATCAATCGATCGACAGACGAGCGTACCTACTTTTAGGGGCCAAATTACGTTTCAAACCAGTTATGATTTATGAACCATAGTCAATAACCGCACCGAAGGTAACTGAATACCTAATTGGTCTGCATTAGTTTTGGTGACGTCGCGGTGATTCCGCATTTTTTATCTGGTAAAACCATAGTATGACAGTTTATTATTGAAAATAGGTACAATACCCGCATACGAGTGACAAAAAATTGAAAAAATATAAGCCTGGGGCCTTATTCGAACTAGTTTGACAGAAGAAGGGGATATCCGCTTCCGATTCTCCTCTTTGTTTGACAAATGAGGGAAATGACATCCGTGGAATTTCTTCTGTCATTAATGTCATCTTGCAGTGGCGCGGCGTTCATAGAACAGAACCCGAATCCTCCCGGCTTCCCTTGCGTGAGCCAATCTAGTATATTTTTTCTTAACGGCCAGAAGAAAAAAATAGGCAAAATCAGTCCCGGCTTGCCAATAGAATTGGTCCGAATCACGTCAAGTCACACTTTCGAATCCCAAGTTTAAATAATAAGTTATTAAAATTTTTACAACTTTGTATTTATATTACCTCTGACACTATGCTGCTGTTGATGAGGCACTAACTTTTTTTCACTTTGGTACATCTACGCCATTTTTCAATTTTTTTCTACCTCCTCCGATTTCCATTGTTTTATATTTAAAGAAAAATGGAGATATTTTCCACGTCGTTGATTGTCCGTTTTTGGTCTCTTCTAGTTACTCAAGCGCTTCGTCGATAAACGAATATCATTATGATCCAAGAGAGTAAAATTCTTTTGTCAATCAGCTTTAGATTGAAATTGACGTAATAGAACCAACGATTGATTGCCGTTCCGAATTGGAGATAACGAAACTCTTATTACTTCCGAATTTTTTTCATTCTTAAAAATGTAAATAAGGTAGCTGAACCAAATAAGGCCCGGTTATTAAGGGTGCTAACTTTAAGGAAGATAAAATACTAAAGTGAGGAATATAGTACCTAGTGAAGAAAATGTAGTAAATTCTTCCAAATTGCTAAGTCGTGTCGCATATAATCGAGAGTTAGGTACATCCCACCATAATAACAAACATCCACGGCCATACTAAATGCACCTTACTATCATGTAATACAGTTCACAATGCCTAATCCAATGTATTTGTAAACGTAAATTCCAACTAATACTGCTTTCAATTGGGTGTTTTCCAACGAGTCACATAACAACAGTATTATCTATCGTCTCATGCATTTTCTTCTTGAACGGTTTATTTTTAGAGAAAATTACGAATTTGACCTTCGCAATTTTAAATAGAAAACTCCCGTGAGTATTAGACATATTAATATACTTAGACCGGGTTACTCACGTCTATAAAGTCGAAGATAGCTCGACATGTTTCGGGACGGTCCGCGCCCCATAATCATGAGTGAGAAGCGCTAGCCGCGATTGCTCTGCGCACACTGCAGCTATCTTCGACTTTATAGACGTGAGTAACCCGGTCTAAGTATATTAATTTGACCTTCGCATTTGTTACTTTTTTTAAATATATACTTAAAATTAGACTTCGTTTTTCATCAACGTTTGTAAACGGTCCGCTTAAATCTGTTGAATTTGGACATGTCATTCGAGTCCTAAATTCGAAATTTGTATGGTTTTGTGTACCAAGACCAAGGTAAATACCTATATATACTTGATGCTCTAATGCCCAATAATTAACACCCTACTGTCACGTCTATTTCTTGCGTCCTAACATTCAAGATGACAGTATTAGGGCAGTGTCGATGTCGACCCTTGTACATTTTACCTTAGTTTTCTTTCTTTTATTAACCACCTACTTATTTTATTTTCAAATGGAATACAAATATGTCGTAGACTGGATCCCTTACCAAATTGAAGGTTTAATCGACTTGACAATACACTGAAGTCCCCTGACGACATACTATCAACAAATTCGCTGCACATCCAAATAGGTATCAAGTCATAGACGCTACCGTTAGAGTTAGAAGTGACTGTTACTAGAACCTACTCCGATGTTTCTCACATGTCAACATAGGTATCATTACCAATTAGGTAGCTAGTAGGTACCTAAAGCGCATTACAATACAAAACAAGGTCAAGTGTTTCAGTGTGAGTGTGAACAAGATGATACCAAATATCTTAACATAGCTTTATTTTGTGTAAGTATCTTTAAGTTGTGCTCACCATGAGTTACCAGCGGCTAATACCCGTGGGTGGGCCAAGTGATACTAACTCTTCTATTACAGTCTTATACACGAGATACCAAGCACTCTCTAATAACGGTTTAAGCTGACTGAAACTGTATTCAAGCTTCTCTAATGGGGTATTTTCAATATAAGATATTTTCTTTCACTGAATCTACTAATTCACAGAGAGCATATATAAGAGGTAACGTATTGATAACGTTACGTAAGATGTGACTAACCTCCGTATTCACCTTGCGGCGTGCCGCGGTCACGGGACGTCGACGCCGCCCAACATCTGAAAATATTGGCACTTGCAAGTCTACTTTTTTGCAACTTCGAGTACTCTCCGTCACGTTTACCGTTATATCACAAATACGTATCGTTAGGTTTAATAAAGAAACGATACGAAGCAATTTTGATTATGGTGACGCAGAAGGTTCACTCTCAAACACAGGTTTGATAGGAAAATACCTAAATAAATGGTCGAACAAGCCAAACGCCTCACTGTTATATAGTAGGTAATAGGTCTAAATAATTTAACAGCCGAATAAGACAAACAGGAAAGTAATGCATGCGCCTCTTTTTCAATTGTTTGACATATTTATAATATTTATTTACATATATGTAGGTACTATGGCGTTCAAAATTTGATGGGCAGTTTATGAATGAATTCATTCATAAATTGCCCATGCACTTTTGTACCTACACATTTTTAACTTTATTTCCGGACCGATACGACCTTCAAACCTTCAAGAAAAGAGCGTACTCCCACCTTAAAGGCCGGCAACGCACTTGCGACACCTCTGGTGTTGCGGGTGTCCATGGACGACGTTAATCGCTTACCATCAGGCGATTCGTTTGCTCGTTTGCCACCTATAGCATTAAAAAAAAAAACTTAGTAGGTAAGCACCTACGTCAGATTGAAACTTGAAAGTACAAGAGCCTTTGGAGACTGCCAATAACATTCAATGACTCAGCATTAAATATTTTTTTTATTTCTAAGTATGTTTTCAAACCAAGTACTTACCTACTCGTACTTATTCCGAATTGTAAAATGCAAATCACATTTCACCTCATATTTTAAGCACGATTTTAAGTAACACGTATTAATGGTCATAGGTTATTTATTGGTCATACCTTTAATATATTTTTCTTATCGTTACGTTAAGTCAAAGACCCCATTGTGCACGTCCATTTTACATATTTTAGAAAATCTTTATATACCTCTTGCACCGAAACAAAATGTGATCTTCGTTCATGTCATGGGATAACTCTACCTGAGACCAAAAAGTTTTTAAATCGACTTGTTGTATTTTCTCTTTCATTTGGGTATGTATTATACTAGGCTTTTACCATATTTTAATGTATGGCATTTCTTTGTTTCAGACATCGCTGTCACAACTGGGGGCCAACTAGAATTTTACACAGGCTCATACAGAAACTCGACTGAAAGCAGCAGGCTGCGAGACCTCACCGCCCTGGCCTATGATGCAGTCCACAACATGCTCCTCTTCGTCGACAAGCAGAACGACAACGCATCAATCTTCAGCTTCAACCTAGCCTCCAAAAAATACCAGCCTCTCGTCCGAAAGGGCCCTAATGAAAACATTCAGGGCATCGCTTTCGACCCTGTACAGAGTCTTCTCTTCTGGACCGACTACACGAAGAGAAGCATTTACTGGATCGACTTAAAACCGGGATCCAAAAATAGCATCTACGGAAACCTCCTAATCAATCTGGGCGACCAACTCCCAAGATCTATAGCCGTGGATAGTTGTAGAGGCTACATATACTGGACCAATACTAATGTCATGTCGGGTGCTTCTATCGAGCGAGCCCGGTTTGATGGATCCGAGAGGAAAACGATTATATCTGACAACATATATATGCCCAACGGCATATTTGTGGACCAACAGACGAAAAGAATATACTGGGTCGATGACAAAGAAGGCATCCATTTCTCGATTGAAAGTGCAGACTTAGACGGGACGCCGAGGAGCAGACGAACTATCCACAGCGGCATAGATCATCAGCCAAATGCTTTAACGGCCTCTAATGACAGCCTCTATTGGATAGACTGGGGATACAGGAAAGTCTGGAAATTGCCTAAGAATGCTGATAAGAGCGATAACCCTGAGGACTTGGAAATTAAGTTCAAGACTACGCCTTTTGGGATTGTCGCCAATTACTTAATCTCGGATCAGGCCGCCGGAATACCCGAATGCAGTAATTTGCTTCGCCTGTCACAGAACATATCTGCTATTGACAACTCGTTCGCCGTGCCGCAGGACGCGGGGTTGTTCTGCTTGCACGGCCGCAAGATCGACGGGCAGGAGGCTTGCGCGTGCTCTGTTGGCTACGTCGGTGAACGATGCGAGACCTCAGTTTGTCAGAACTTCTGTCTTCAAGGAGAGTGCTCGGTCAACACTTCTAACGGGGAACCTTCTTGCAGGTAACGTATTATTTTTTACATTTTGTTATGAATATTCTTGTTACCAATTTACGTCTAGCGAATGCACCTCGTATGTACACTTTTACGAAAGGCTAACGAACTACGCGAATCCGTGAAGCACTATATAGTATATACAGTACAGTATCATATCAACTAGGTACTTATTGCTAATTGGGTTCAAATCGCGAGTAGGGAAAGTAGGTACGAGTGATTCCCGTAGAACGAGCTAGCGGCTTATTCACTAGATATTAGATATAGACGCTGCTTAAAAATTGGGGCACAAATCGTAGCTGATTCCAAAAATGACATTACAGGTGTATAGAAGGCTTCACAGGAGCGAAGTGCGAGGTGAACATGTGCGAATCATTTTGTCTGAACAATGGTCTCTGTTCTGTGAAAAACAACTCGCCCGTTTGCACTTGCCTCGGGGACCACGTTGGGCAACGATGTGAATTCAGAGCCTTGGAGACCACTACACGTGTGGTCACCGCCAGCGAGCCTTGCAAGTGAGTTCAATCTATATTTATTCCAGATCCCAGACTAAGTCAATGCAACAATATAAGATCCTCCGATAAAGTGTGTCACTTTTCCCCATTGATAAGTATTTTTACACGCGACAATATGAAGGTACGTACCGTGAATGTCGTGTAATAGTGAAGAAAATAGCAACATTGGCCAACTAAATTTACGGTGAATGAAGAAATCTTTTGAATTACCTACAACTTATGAAACACTTTTAAAGATTTGAATCAGTGTACGTAAAGGAAAAAATAAGGATACCTAATTAAAGCTTAAACCTTTCAGCTGCACCAAAGACAAAACTACAAAGCTGTCAGCCCTATCAGACATCGGTGACGAGTTCGTTGCTGTCCCGTGCAACGACGGCTGGGACCCCGTGCGAGACCCCATCCTCATGGTACTAGGGATCCTCACGGGGATCCTCTGTCTCGTCTGTGCTGTGCTGATCACCAAGATCATGCATTTGAAGAAGCGACCGAGGTAAGGATGACTAGTTTTGCACGGTTTTGAAAGTACACTGCTTTTATGTTATGTTTGTTTGTAGGAGTTGTATATAGTGATTCCATATTGGTTGATTCACGAAATGGGTCGAGTAATTGAATGAAACAATTCAGGTCATCGTAATGTGTGTAAATACTAGGTATGTTAGATGGATTTTATTATCAGATGCCATCATCGGCGTTTTGATTCAATTGTATTCATTCGTAAGCTATCTGCCCTTTCGTTTTGTTTCACACAACAATTAATATTTACAGTGAAATATTAATCAATTCTGATTTTTTATATAAGTAATAGAACTAATTACCATTACAAAGTTGTTCTTTTTCTAACGATGATTATGTAATAGTCTAAATCAGTAAAACTGCAATGTCGACCAACTTTCGTGATTCGACCCGTAATTTAGAAGCTACGAGTGTTAAACTTACTTAATCTTAATAGAAACCAAAGAGAATTCACGTTTTGCGGACCATTAACCTGTATAAGTGCTTCAAGGATTTGACTGAGGTTCCTTCAGTACATAAGTATAAGAACAATTAGCGCACTCGTGCCTCCATACTCGTTTAAAAGTTCATTGAACTTTACTACTATTATGAAACAGTAAAAGTGGTATTACCTTCATAAAACATGTCTCCATATTCAGGTGTGTTTGGAGCAGCAGTCCAAGTTACTTCCGTAGTTTTAACGGATACGATAATTTGGAGTCACAAACTTATCAATAGGTATTATGTTTATTTATTTATCGTCCTTCATTGTGATTGTGTGTTCATCTTGTTGCGGTTGTATGACAAATTAAATTTCTAGGCTTGTTATTTCCATCCCTTGAATACAGCATCCACTCAGGTGAATAGATGAGCATTGGTTAAATTGGGATCACAATTCTCTTACTGTACTGGTTCCCTTCAGGGGATGCTATGAAAAGCTATGACAATAGTAGCCCAGTCAAGTGTGGCAAGCATGATTGTAACATACAAAGTGTGATTTATTCTAAATTTGTTGTAAATTCATGGAAAAAAAGTGTCTTGAAATTTAGCATTTATTTTAACGTGGTGTTCATTAGTGCGTATCAATTGGGATTCATAATATCATTGTGTTTGTCTAAAACTAATTTAGAGCAGGTAAGAACTTGTTGTGGAGTACCTGCGGTGTACAGTTAGTTATATTTCAAAGGGAGAGGTTACATTGTAAAAGTGAACAATGTTACAAAAATTGTTTTATGGCAGTAGAGAATAATATTATTATAGACTTAAGCCCTTGGACGTTGCGGAACTTACTAGCGACTTTCGTGACATTGCAGACAACTGCACTGATGGCCATTTATTAAATAGATGAATATCATATTTATTAAATAGATAAATATCAATGTTACGAAAATCTCATGCAAGACCCGCATCACTAAATGGAGTTTTATTATTTAAACACGCCTGGTGGACTGTCCTCTAAACCTGTTATTTTGCGTATGTTATACGAGTATGACGTCTCGCGGTAAGTCATTATGTTTATTAGGAAACGTAGAGTAGTGCTTCAAAAAATCCATATACGTCACTGAGTTTAGAATGTACGTCAGATAAGAAAATACTGGGAATCTTTTGCGTACTTTTAAAATGTTACCAGTATTTCCCACTCAATAATGTAACTGGTGCATAGATTTGCATATGTAAAATATCTACTGTTAGAAATCACCAAGGTTTGTACCGTGAGTAGTTAAATTGTGTATTTTTGAACGAATTCCTACAAGTAATGAATTAATGAGGCGAGACGAGGTTGAAATAATCCACTTATTTCACAATCGCCACGTTGGATTTTTAAATCATCGTTATTTTCGTAATCAGCGACCCGATAAACCAATAAAAACGATACCCATGTTGGTTTTTTTACTTTTTCGCCTCTTTGCCCTCTTTTAGGGGTTGAATTCTCGAAAAACCTGAAACAGGTGTTAACTTATTTATATTTATGAATACTCCTGTAAAGTTTCAAGTAGAATAGTTATTTTATTTTATTTTACTTTACTTTATTTTAATAAAAAACGACACTCAGATACCCATGTTGATTTTTTCACTTTTGCCCTTATACCCCTTTCAGGGGTTAAATTCTCAAGAAACCTGAAACACGTATTTACTCATTTACCTTAAAGAATACTCCGGTGATGTTTCAGATAATTCTTTAGAACCAGATATTTACGTAAAAGTGACACTCATATTGCTATTTTGGCATTTTAACCCCATCGCATACCAACAGGGGAGATGGTTTTCCACATTCGCTACATTGGATCTTCAAATCGTTGCTTTTTTCGTGATCAGCGACCCGAAAAACCATATAAACGATACCCATGTTGATTTGTTCACTTTTGCACCCCTTTTACCCCTTTCAGGGGTTAAATTCTTAAGAAACCTGAAACACGTGTTTACTCATTTACCTTAAAGAATACTCCGGTGAAGTTTCGGATAATTCTTTAGAACCAGAAATTTACGTAAAAATTACACTCGTATTGATATTTTGGCATTTCAACCCCATCGCATACCAACAGGGGAGATGGTATTCCACATTCGCCACATTGGATCTTCAAATTGTTGCTTTTTTCGTGATCAGCGACCGGAAAAACCATATTTAAACGATACCCATGTTAATTTTTTAGACTTTTCACCCCTTTTACGGGTTAAATTCTCAAAAAACCTGAAACACGTGTTTACTCATTTACCTTAAAGAATACTCCTGTGAAGTTTCAGATAAAATAGTCTAACTAATCTTGTTTCCCCATACAAACTTTGGACCCCCGTTTCAACCCCTTAGGAGGTGAATTTTGAAAGATCCTTCCTTAGTGCTCGCCTACACCATAAAAGGAACCTACGTGCCAAATTTGAAGTCTATAGGACCAGCCGTTTGGGCTGTGCGTTGATATGTCAGTCAGTCAGTCAGCTTCTTCTTTTATATATTTAGATTTGGTGATGCCTGCGTTGACAGCGTTTAAATATTGTTCCAGAATAAAGAAGCGCATCATAGTAAACAAGAATGTGACCCCGCTGACGGCGCGGCCTGACCAGTGCGAGATCACTATTGAGAACTGCTGCAACATGAATATCTGCGAAACTGTAAGTATTTACTCAATTTCATACATGTTTTACAGAGTATCGCAATACACAGCCATTGTATTAATTTAATAGCCGCTTTGTCTGTCTACCCGGCGCGTGCTAGCTCCCAAAAATTTAATAAACTACTGAACAGTTTTGCCTAAGTTAACAACCTGAGTCTTAAGAGTTTTAAACCAGACGGAGTAGCAATTCCCTATGCCAAATGGATATGACATAGTGTCATACTAATTGTATGGACTGAAATTTATTTGACATAGCTATTCTAAGTAGGTAGGTAAGGCAGACTTTTTTGTGTAGGAAATATCAGACTTTGCTACTCCGTCTGGTAGTAAGAATACCTGAGTGGACGTGCTGAGCGGTGCCAAGCGGACCGCGTGGCGTTCATGTTAAACACAAGTAAATGTAGGTATGTGATCGGCCTGAGTGCACTCTACACAAAACACATAGACATTGCACGCCGCGCTGCCCGCTCCGCCGCACGCTCGTCACTTAAAGCAGGTCCTACACGTTTGGGCATGCCTGAGCAGTTTTGACTGTACACTACTGTACAGCTCAACTGCACAGGTAAAAATGAGCGTGTGTGTAATAAGAAAGCCGATGTGTGTAATGGCCATGCACACACGTGTCATACGACATACGACACTTGTAAGTAAAAATCTAAATTTAATTCGAGGTTATTAACTTTTGTTAAATACGTTAACTTAATTGTCAGAATCATATCAGAATGCCTACATGGTAATTAGCATATGAGTTTCACTAACCTTTATAGACTAGGTACTTGAAGTACTACTAGGAGGAGAAAGGTGTCCCAAGATTTGTTCTCCATTTCGCCGCCATTTTTTCAGATTTAGTATGGCGTTAGCGCAATGGAATGTTTGAAAAATGTATGGAAATTTTAGAACACTTTTTTCCCTAGTAGAATTGAAAGAGCTCGCCATTTTGAGTAGAAAACAAATAAAAAACTCCAATTTAGCAAAAAAATGATTTTTCTGCAATAAAAAATAAAAACGCCCATTGGGATAATTGCGAATGGCAAAGAACGCAGGTTAATTTCGAAATGAGACTAAGATGATTGAATTATAGATGAACCTGTGATTTTTGAAATTACGTTATTTTCGAAATTATACCAATAGCAATTATACTATTCAATTTTAAAGCACGAATCAAATCATTCATTAAATGTAATAAATATTTTGATTCATGTTTTTGTGTTTTTTTAAGTAGTCACACTACTATACATATATAAATTATGAATTGAAAGAGATGTCATATACTAAAGAAAAAGTGACCAAGGTCCCCGGTGAACAGGGCTGGGAACGAACCAGCGACCTCCTGCTTTCCCAGCCCTGCTCACCGGGGACCTTGGTCACTTTTTCTTTAGTATATGACATCTCTTTCAATTTATAATTATACTATTGTCCGGCACATACGGGATATCTTGCACATATTGTGCGTCATATAAACGGGCGAACGTGTATGACGGCTTTTCATATGCGCGAGGCAGGCAACCCCTGACTGGAATGCAAAGTTTTTTTTCGAATATGCTAGGAAATGAGGACTAAAGCTAAAATCGACTTAATTGCGGAGAGTTTTACAGTTAAATTTATAAGAAAGTTTAAGCTTAAGTGATTAATCAATTGAAACACATAAATCGTATCGCCGATGGCAAACGGTAGATAACATCGTTGAACTCTTTAACACGCATGCAATTTACCTAACGTTGACCTAGGGGAAGTGTTTCATATAAAATATCTTCGTTATTCAGTTTCATTAGAAATATAATTTTATTGATTTACGGCTTTATTAACACATTTGCTTAATTGACGGTTTAAAACATTCTAAGACTGTACCGGTCAGTCAATATGTGCTTGTTTTTCGTAAAAGGACTTTGTTGCTTGTTGATAAGGTTAATTTTTAAACGAATCTTTATGGCATTAGCGCTTTATAGGTATAATTATAAGATAAGTAATTTTCATCGACCTATGCCGCTTAAAAAATATGTCCAGTATTCTGTTTCATGAAACTAGCACCAGAAACTTAAACCCAAAAGACCGGTATTGTCACCAACACTTTAAGCAATATATTTAATTCAAGTATTATTTGTAACGGAATAGGTTAACAAAAAGGTGGAAACGCCTTAAGTAAATACCTACTCGTAAAAGCACTGAAATATAATTATACTTACCTATCCTTTTTTGTTACAGCCGTGTTTCGAACCCAGGAGCACAATAAGGCCAACTTTACTCAACTCAAAGCCCGGCAAAGAAGAGAAGAGGAACTTGATAGGAAATATGGAGCATCCGGACGACTTCTAAATTTCGTACCAATAAGGACCCTAGGAGGTGGCAAGTTTCTTAAATTGACAAGCAGTGGCGGCCTTAACTACCGCGAGGCCTTCTGACAATCTGCCTTGCAATGCCTTTGTAAAAATCTGATCGGGATTTTTACGAGGCCCGGGCGACTGCCCTATTCATCGCCTAAGTGTAAACACAGATTATATAATAGTTCTTAAGAATAGGTATATATCTATCTCTCATAGAAAAAGCGAATACAAACCGTTTAGAACACCACGCAAAAAATATTGACGCTAGACTCTGGATCCCTCACCTTCGCACAAACGCTAAATTTGCCTACGGTTATAAATATTATGTACGCCGCCGTACTGACGCCGGCGCCGAGAGTGCTGCGGACTATGCGGCGGGGCGGGCAGCGTGGCGAACAGCGTCTCTGTGCTTTGTGCAGCGTTCACTCAGGACACTCAAATACATTTGCTTGTGTTTAACATGAACGCCGCACGCTCCGCTCGACGCCCCGCTCGGACGGCCCCTTACGCGTACACTAAGGCCACCACTGCTGACAATTTAAGTCTTACAGATTTTTGCAACTGCAGGGTTGTGTCGTCTGTTCCGAAGTTTAGTCACTGGAGTAACATTTTTGGTTGTGAATTATGGCAGCGGGAACCGTTCCTGATTTATTTATATCTTTCTCCAGTGTTTTTTTTACTTTTTGAAAAATAACCAAAAATCTGTGGGACTATGCTTAGTATTGTGTTGTAGACGCTGTTTCGTTATTATATCTTAGGTGTATCTAAAAAAAATCGTGAAATGGCTATCCATCGCTCATGTCCTCACATGTGATACGCCGCTGTGGTGTGTGAGCGAGAGTGATATGTGCGTATCTTACGATACCTCGCTCAAACACCGCATTGGCTGGCGAATTTGCATCTGATGTGGGTGCCAACATTGTAGCGACATGTAAAGTGATATTTAAAAAACCTTTGAAAATCAATATGCTGCCTCCTCCTAGGGTCAAATGACTGGATTATGTTTTTGGTGATGTCCAAAATGATTGTGATAAGGGATGCGCTATTGGATTATGTTAATCTGGGCCATCGTCGCTGGGCTATGTATTGTGAGATGATCATAATCGGAGACTGTTGCACACGGCCCTAAAAGACTTTAATGTTTGCGAATCTCTTTTATTTCACAAGCGCTTAGCTAAAGATATAACAGCAAAATACGAATATCATCTATCTCCATCTCTATCGCGCTTACATCAAATTCGTTACAGAAGTAGAGATAGACGAATTAGTCTTCGGTCAATTGGGGCTACCGTATTGTCGCTCTCCAGACGGCGCCATTCTTGTATCCATATAAAAGAATTGTCAAAATGACGTTTGAAATGTTCGCGCCAGACCCACGTTCCCCTAGCGCTCCTAGCGGCGAATTGACTCGCGTTTATCCCCATTGAGCCGACTTTTCGGATTAGTGCTGCCACACTGTGACATATAATAGAAATGTAACCTAGATGATAAAACTCGATTCGGTATATGTAAAATACTGTACAAAATTAAATAAATCATATCCATGTAATACTTACGTCGGAAAAATGCTACCGGTGTCCGATCATTAATGATAACCAGTGATAATTCTACTACTTATGTTTTTTTTTTGCCTGAATCGCTTTTCATTTGCTAAACCTAGTTTTTTAGGGACATGTGCACTGTAACGTGAATTGAATGTAGGTTAGGCCGATTCGCAGGTTGAACTGAATATTGTATATTCAAACTTGAGCCATGAAAAAATACTTAAGTAGAAATTGCGTTTTTGCTCAGGGATTTTTTCAAGGCTTATATGAAGTTAGCATGTTTCGGCAAAAATAATGCTGAGCTAAACCACAGTGCCTTTTAAAAGTAAGAACGCAAGAAGAAATAACGCCTTACATTAGTACGGTAAGATTTTAAACATTTTTTTTTTGTTTTTGCCAAAACATGCTCAACTTTTTCATGTGTGTGATTCGTGAACGTTCCATTTTCTTTGGTGCCAAATATCGAGTAACTTTATTTCCTAATTTGGTTACCATCAGAGGGTTAGTAGTACATAAATAGAGCATTTATAAATTAATTGTATAATATCGAGCACATACAAAGTATGTCTAGTTTAATTTTATGAAAAATTACTTAATGTTCCTTTTCCTTCTCCAAGCGCAACACTGCCGATGCCTTCTTTCCCAGACTTAGAAATAAACATTTTTCTTTTATTGTAATTTAAAGTATCGTTAATTGTGAGTGTTGCCTATTGGTTATTTTTGACATTTCATTTCTATTTTATTCATATTAAATCTAACTTAGACCATTTCACCAACCAGACTGGCATTATCTGTCATTTTCTACACAAAAAAAAGTTGCCGATTTTTGCTAGGAGCACCTCAAACGAAACGCGTCTCTATGTACATTAGACAGTAAAATAAATGATATACTTACTTAAATTTAGAGAAACTTAGTGGATGTCATAAGAACATTTAATATAAAAAAAATTTTTTAGGAAAAATAGTTACTCAACTTTGCACAAAAACAACGTAACTAACCTAAATTTTACAAAAACTGCATAAGCGACAAAGTATATTTCATATCTTTTACGCAAAATAGAAAGTCTCAAAACAAATAAATAGATAATATTTCTAACTTTGTGACCATATCTACAACCTCCCTGAAAATCAAGCTTCAATCGTTATTATTCAAAGAGAAAATTAGTTTTATCGCTCTCCTGTAAAATTATACTCAGTGTAGTTATGTTCTTTTTGTAAAAATCCCGTCAAATTGTTTCTGCAAAGGGGGACCCCGTCAATTTAGTCCGGTTGGTTAAATGGTCAGAAATCTAAAGGGGCATTCGTTAACAGTTTATTTTCTTCAATCATTCTTAATTGACATAGCAATTAATTAATTTTTTTTAATTACCAAAGGACATGTTATGAAACTTTATATTATCAGTTTACGTCCAAGTAATGTACAGATGTTATGACAGTCTGGAATACTTAGTGAGAAATTGAGAATCAGTTTTTTTTGGGCAAAAAACGCTTTTATGTAATTGATTTATGTTATGTGTCTTACGTAACCTGCAACGGGTTTTGGTGAATTTTAATGTGTAACATTATGTCATTTGTAACTAACTCGGCCAAATGTAACCCTGGGCCACCATTAAAACCTTGTCTAACTGACTCATAGAAGGAAAACCCTTACAATTTATGTACATGTTTCATTTTGATATAGTTATATGTTGGTTCAGTGTTCTATTAGGTTGACCGTGCGTTGTTGACTATTTATAATACCGATGAATGAGTTTAAATGTGTAGCAAACAATGTTAAGGCAAATTTTATTAGTCTTTAGGAAAAATAGGAAATGTTGCAGACAAGGCGATCTTTGTCTTCTTTTCTCAAAAAAACAGAAAAAAGCAAACTCGTATCTTTTCTAAGGACTAATGATTTGTGGCTTACCGTAGAATGCCTCTTGTATAGATAATCTTACAATAGTTTGAAATATATTGGTTTGAGAATACACATGTTTAGAGCTTTTGACGCTCAGAGGGTTCTTAAATATATAAACGCCGTGTTGATAAAATAAAAGAGAATATTATTCGTCTCTTAGGTGCTTAAATCGACGTACTTATATAACACACATCTATTTCTGTTAAATAACAATGAGGAATTGTCTTTAACTTATGATATACAGGGTGGAAAGGCACGACGATCGTTTCCGCAAAAGGGGGATTGTTTAGATGTAGTACTGTATTTCCTCTAGGCTCATATTCGTAAGCGTTTTTAAGTTATAGGCAGTTTTTAATGCAAAATACTGCAAGTGACAACCCTCATTAGGTTCAGTAACATTTAACAATAACACTAGGGTCAGTGACATTTACCAAAACAACATTTCTACCCATAATATTTCATAGTAAATATTTTTGTAAACATAAAGTGTCACATTACACTTACATGTAGGTAGATAGTACGTAGTAATAGCAGGGTTGTCACTAAGAAGAACATTAAGTAATTTTAATATTTTTACTGATTGTTCGTAACAAAAATCTAAACATTACGAATCGATTCTCGATCACTTAAACTAACCCCCTTTTGCGATAGGATCGTCGCGACGATCCTACACGACACGACACGAAAGACACGACACGACCCGTCGTGTCTTTCCAGCCTGTATATAGATAATGATAGTCTATGGAATAGTTTTGTCATGTATCTGGTCCGCCATAGTTTAATTTCAAAGACAAGGTTTGTTTGATAATAAATTATGCCAAACAACAATAACAAAATGTCAAGTATTCTGTGAATTTAAAATCATAAAATGTAAATTTAATGAAATTCTAACATTTTACTTAACATAAACCTAAGTGTTGATAGCACTAAAAAGGTAAAAAATAGTTTTTTTTTGTTTGTGGAATAAACAAAAGATTTTTTAACTGTGGGAAAATCCTCAGAGACAGTTCCTGTAGGCGTAGTTTCAATATCTAAGAGTACCTATAAAGGCCTAAACTTAATTTTCTTAATATTTTTCTTATTTTCGGCTTATAATTTAAGAAATCATGTTCCTATAACTTAAAATTTATTTATCTAGTTACCTCAATATATTCATTGTAATGCCAATGAATAAAAAAATGATGGTAGAATCTCAGTTACCGCTACTTAAAGAATGTACTTATATTTTATTTTCAAAGAGGCACTTTTTGAGATGATGATGATGATTAGGTTAGTGATGCTACACAGCCTGAAACTTATCGTTGGTACTTAGTGGCAGATAATAACCTCCTGCGGCCCACCATACAACAAAAAATGCTACCAATTTGAAATTGAAATCAATAGTGTAGTGAACAAGGTTGAGTTTCTTTTGTTTGAAAATGAAATGAAACAAAAGAAATGCAACTCTGTTCCAATTGCAAATAGTTCTAATTTCATTGAAGTAATGTTTCATTGTCCTATGGGTAGGACCGTGGTCCTTAGGAGGATAGGGTAGTTTTAGTTTTTAGTTTAGTCCGTGGATTGATAATATCCACATCAGAAATGTGATATTATTGAGTCTTTGTATAAGCCTCCATTAGAGTAAAGTTTTATTATAATGAAATAAAAATGCTTTTCAAATATGTTTGTTTCTTGTCCAAATCCTGTTTTCTACACAGGGTGTAACACCAGCCGCTAAAAAGTTTTTCGTGATTTCGGAATTGCTCCCATAGTAAAAGTTCCCTCAGTATGACTTAAAATACACATGGAGTATCTGAGGCTATTACTGGCTGGTGTTACATCCTGTATATTTACCCTTACTTTTGGTTTTTGTATAAGCCACGACTTGCCTATTTTCGACTCTGTTCAGCTTATTCTAGAAAGAAGTCGAATTGCCTGTTTGTTTGTCTGTCTTTCACGGCAAAACGGAGGGACGAATTGACGTGATTTTTTAACTGGAGATAGTTGAAAGGATGGAGAGTGACATAAGCTACTTTTGTCTCTTTTTAACGCGAGCGAAGCCGCGGGCAAAAGCTAGTTGGTACATAACTGTCATTAAACCAGCTTGACTGTTATTGTTGTGTAAATACTTTGTACTCTTTGTATATAAATTAAGTATTACTCGTACTGTATCCCAATTCGTATCGCCGTGGCCCTAGCTGTTAAGGTACAATTGTAAATTTTATAATAAACAATAGGAAACATCATTGATGTGCGCGACGGATGGATCCACCGCTGTGAATATTTTACTTATATAATAATTACTCGCACTTAAAATACGAATAACTCAAATGTGCAGTGTAATTCAACTTGGTGTCCATATAACTAAATGAAGCACACGATAAGACCTATCTAATGACATAACTCTCAACCTTCTTGGTTTTTTGGGCCAGCCTCCAAACAAATTTTCCCATGGTCCTTTGTGACCTTTGAGTATTAAACCAGACGGAGAAGATGGACAGGCATACCCCTCTGCCGAAGACAGCTAATCATAGGTATTCATTGTACGGAATGACCTTTATCTGACATAGCTATTCTTACGTTACATATGTATGTTACAGATTTATTTTGTATAGAAAATAACAAGACATAGCGAGTACGATAGGTTGAATAAATAGTCAAAGTTTGAGACAATTAACTTCACCTATACCTAGTATTTTTGGGTGTTTTGAAAAATGATAAGACTACGTTTGAGATTTAACTTTTTATTTATATATTATTAAACCTAGTTCATTTTATACGAGCATTTATAAAACATTTTTTACATAATATAAACATTTTTTAATAGAGCATAAGGAATATTTATCCCATCCTAAACTTTTTTTAAACTTTATTTCTTTAACAGATTGAAGACATTTTCATGCCCCATTAAGGGCTAATACATTTTAACTAAACTTGCTTAAAAAAAAATTCGAGTGAACGAGCACCGAAGAAAAGCGAGGATGCGTTACCACTGAGAATTCTTAATTGCGTTCATAATTACAACACAATCACATCACTACCTCTCTCATCTCCTTTACATGCTTTCCTTGTCAAGTAATTTAATATATTAACAGATTATTTCTCAATGGCAACAATAAGTCACTCTTTAGTAAGTCAAATATGTTTTTAATTTTTATATATGCATAACAAGTAATGTCATGGATAACATGAATAAAACAAACAACAACAAAAAAAAACGGATTTCACTTGAAAGCCAATCTATCAAAGAATTTAGGTCAACCTCTATATTACTTACGCAAAATACGAATATAATATATAAACGATTACATAGCGATACGTAGAACGACTTTGCCGACTAAGTACGAAGGTACATATTGTAACGTAGTACCTTTTGAAATTGAGAGTGGCAGGCAATTCGGTTTGAATTTACAAGTGGGTAGGTAAAACTATGAATAGTTAATATTTTGACTCTCAGACTTACTTGTGACAAAGTATATATTGCACGATATTAAAATATTTACTGTTTCTAACAGAATGTGAGGTACACTTGTAGCAAAACGTGGTACATCTGTTCCAAAAATATAAAAAACATAGTTATTTCATCTAATATTCATAACCTAATAACATAAAGTTCTACATGTTATAATGTAATATACACCATACATATTATTTTGGTACAAATTTACAAGAAACACAGAAACTTACATTCAAATTTATGCCTTTATGTATTTTATTTTGTGCTATATTCGTATGTAAAAACGGTATTAGTATACAAGAGCTACCAGTTTAAGCCTAAGGTTATATATTAAGTTTACTCTCATGTATTCATTTGTTTAAAGCTAATATCAATAATTATTTGACATTCAACCCTTTGACCGCCGCAGCCGGCTGTGGTTGTCATCGGAAAGTCTTGTCATGGACGCCAATGACGGCTCCAGCCGTCAGCTCCGGCAATGCAATAAGGACTACGTAAAGTTCAATTTCGGTTCAAAAATCGCAATTGCCTGGCGTCTGTCGCACGGCATATTCCTTCGCCATCGAGCGTTCAAAGGGTTATATAGTAGACTAATGTTAGTGAAACATTTTTATTTCATTACAAGTTTTTGCATAGTGTCAGACAATTTCATTGGTCACTATGAAGAATTAAGAAATACGTTACACAGTATGTTCTACTATCCTACTATAACCCGTGATTTTATTAACCTATTTTACTATTCTTACTGGCTTAATAATCAGACAAAACAAAATAAGCTACTGAAATAAACAGTTAAAATAAATAAATAAATAAATCTAAAACATTTTTTTTCTGTAGTACATGATATCACTTTCAATTTAAATAAAATAAAATTTAAATTTATGTATTCATGTTTTCGTTCTACACAACTAAGTCCATAAGAATAGGTAAATCACAACAATAATAATAAAAAAACACGAACGATCTGCTAAAGCTAAATACCCTAAATAAAGCAAAAAAACCTTGCATTTGTATTGTGACTACAATAATTCAAAATAACTAAAACCTGTACGTCTGTACGTACTGGATATAACAACAAAATATATTTCGCTACCCGTGTTCAAAATATTTTATATATATTATACGTATATACTTATTCTATAATATTTATCGGTCATATATCAGTTAAACCAACACGGTATTTGTGGTACTCACACAAAGACTAATGTTATTTTTCGCTCGGTAATTCTGAAACAGAAACAAGAAAAGCATTAAAATACACAGACGCATATCTGTAACTTTTTAATTAACGTTAAAGAGGCTATTTTGTTTAGCTTCAACACAAATCAATACATATATGTATGTAGTATAATACCATGTGATAGTCCCGAAAAGGACGATAGCGCGATTTAGAATCTGACAGCGCCACCTAGTGATGAACTGAGACACTGTTCAAAACGATTCAAGATGTATCTATTACATAAAGGCGTCATCTATAGAAAAGTGAGCGGAACTTGTCAGAAAGACTTTTTAGAATCAACAGCGTTATCCAGTGATAAACTGAGACATCAGACTCATGGATCTCTCGCTCACATGGAGGTAATAATCCCACCAAAAACATATGTAAATGTGAAAATGGAAGTCAAGTTCCATATGAGAATATCGTTATTGGTCGACTCCGCCGACAAAATATCTGGCGGGCTAGCATATGTTACGTTCTCGCGCGCGAGTCCATACATTGGCCGCGACTTAATGTATGAAGTGACAGGCGACAGTGTAAGTTGTGCTAAGCATACTGATATCTAAATGGGTGCCAAGTTCTGTAGAAGTTAAAGAATGTGAAGTTAAAGTTACTGACAAAAACGTTAATAGCTGAAATGCACTCTATTAAGAACACACTAAGGTTCACTTTCATTTGACAGGAATGAGGGAGGAAAACGTGCCTAAAGAGAATGACAGTGAGACCACCGCCCCTTTCTAAAAGTTGCCGTTGACAAAAAAAAAATTCTACGGTAGATGAGTATTTTATATGAAATTTACAAATATATTTATTATTTAATGTGTTATAGTTATTTTATATTCTCAAAACGTTACTTTTGAACAATTTCAGTTAAATAATAAACAAGGAAGTCAGAATATTTAATCAATTTAATTTGGTAGCATGTTATATTTAGGTATGGCAACCAATATGATGGCCATAAAGATCTGTCCCATTCTATCAAAAGGACAGTTGTCTTCGCATAACTATCTATCAGCACGTTTTTCTGAGACAAGTAAATCATTTCGTTTTTATATTCCTATATCTATGGACATACTCTACAGAATCGACAGCGCCATCCAGTGACGAACTCGGACATGACTAAGAACATTCGCTCACGTAACAGCGCCACCTAGCGGCTAGCGAGAAGTACCTCGTCAGACGGGCTCGGCGAGCAGCGCCGCGAGCTCAGCCTGGCGGTCGCGGTGCTCGCGCATGTAGGCGTGCGTCTCCCACAGCATGCGCACCAGCAGCTCGTCCGAGCGCTCGTCCATGGCCACGTCCTTGCTCATGGGCGGCGAGAAGCGGTAGTACGGCACGCCCAGCGTCGAGCACCAGGCGCGGGCGCGCTCCACTACGCGCCCGTCCGATTGAGTTGCCTGGAAACAGAAACTTTTTACTGGACCGTAGGGCTACGATACATTATGGGGGTCCAAAATGTATGACATTCATAGGGGCCGGGTGAGCATGGACCCCAATTTCACCACACTCACAAGTGTGACAATTCCTAAGATGACTGAATTACTGGCGTTTCAGGCGTCCATAGGCTACAGAAACCGTTCACCATCGCGCGGGCTGTATGCTTATTTGCCACCATTTCGATAATTTAAATAAAATCGTAATGTATCTTCAATAAATAGGAAATGCCGCCAGCAAGGTATGCCTCAATGCCTCAGGTCTACTTTACCAAACTGGTTGTTTTCGTAAAAAAAGCTCCCAGGCTCATATTAAGCTGATTAAGCCCCCCAGCCTCGTTCATTACATTTTACACTGTTGTTATGAATTATCTTCTTGTTTATACGCACCTGGTCTACTAGAAGATTCCCGATCGCCGACAGTCCCCAGGCCAGCTTAGCCACACCCCATACGCTCTCTGGCTTGAACACGTCGAAGTCTTTGATCTTGGCCAGTGGATTTAAACCTGTACAAAGCAACATTACAACTTTTTACACTATTTTCGATTCATTTAAGTTAAACGGCTACACAGTATTACTTGATTCTTCAAATAACTACATCATACGGTCTACTCTATTTGTGCAGCATTTTTAACTTAATCAATGCTGATCCCATTGATCGATCACATACGGCACTTATAGATTATCGAACGAGCGACTTCGATTTGGAACTGACACTCCATCGTTAGTATGTATGTTTTTGTTCGACGATAACTAGTGTCGTTGGAACGGGATCGTCGTGAAACTTAGCAGCTGGTTAGATAAGATAAATATAATTTTTGAAGTTCGAATATTTCGATATAGGGGTGGTCGCGAGTTAACCCTTTAGTGGGTAACGGCAAGATATTTGCCATCATACGACCCAGATATTTTTTTTTCTCAATGAATGTGATGTTACTCGTAGTTTATATAAATTTTAGTTCGCATAGAAGAATATACTCGTACAAATCTTCAAAAAAAGGGTAAGCCCATAAAAGTTATTACATCTCTTATAAAATGTTAATTCTTTGGCCAGATCTTAGACATTTTGATAATATCTACATTTGAACAAAAATATCTTTAAAAAAAATGTTGTACGTGGCTATCTTGAGCATTAGAATTCTTATATTTCAATCGTCAAATTAATGCCTTTAAACATTGGAATAACTAGCTTTCAAAACAATGTAAACTTTTCCACAAACTTACAGTCACAGTATGAAAATGGGTAAGTACTTTATGGCTATCACTGCTATCAGTGACCGACAATGGGCAAAAATATTGCCGTCTTGTAACTTGGAAATGACAAACGAAAAAAACTTTTTTTAGCTCAATATTCATTAAAAAAATTACATAAATCGTACGTGCTTTCAAATTTCCAAATTGTTGCTAAGAAAAAAAACGGTGAAAGGGTTAACGTTCGGGGCGAATCAGTAGTATTTTCAGTGGGTAAGATAAAAATATGACTAGCAGCCGGTTAAGGGTTACATACTAGTTACCGTGTTTCCTCAAGTTATCTGGTGATTATACTAACCCGTGCCACACGATACGACAACTTTGAGGTCAGTCTTGCTCGCTTCTTCAAGTTGTCCCGTCCCTCGTAACGCCAGCCGCAATTCTGCGAGCTCTGTTAGCGCGTCCAGTGTTGGATTGTTCCCCATTAAACCGCCGTCGAGATACCTGTGTGTATTAATTAGGACTAGATGAAACGGATATCCGGTTACTTTTCGGTATCCGGCCTATCCCGCCATATTTTTGCTAGCCGGCCGAATACAGGATAATAGCTTTATATCCGCCCGAATACCGGATAGTAGTGTTATATCCGGCCGGATACCAGATAGTAGCGTAATATCTGGCCGGATACCGGATATTTATAAATAAAGTTAAGGTAAAACCTATCTGTATCGTAGTGTACATAACGGAGCCTTAATTTATTAATTAAAACTCAAAATTATCATTTATAAGCTATTTAATTGACGACGAACGTCTTACATGACTTCGATAAAAAGTGAAAGAGAAGGGTAGTAAAATATAATTATGAAACGGGTGCTTGAAGCGCCTGTTAAAGTTAATGACAACAAATCACACACGGAACACTAAGACGCACGTAGGCGCAGTTCATGCATCTGAAGTCTGAACACTATCAAATTACGAAGTAATCAATAGTATATAAGGTTTCAAACACTAATAAAGTACATAATTTTAAAGAATAAAAAATAACTGGCATTAAGTAAACAAGTTTTGCCTATAACTTAGGTCGACACTTACAAATTAGGTAGGTCGTAAAGCGCTTTGTTTTTGGTTAATAAAAAAAATTAAAAGTTATAGATATCGCAGTCTTGATTTTCCAACAAACTTAAAAAACGTTAAAACGGTCATATAAACTGTAAGCATGGGCCCTAAACAGCCAAAACAGAACGTAGAAAATAACAACCACATTGAAAATAAAAACGATATCTGACGATCCGAGAAGTTTTTTTATAACGAAACTGAGGTAAACACTACGAGATGATTAGGTTACTTATCTTTATTTTTGGTCCGCTCATGTTGAAATTTTAAATTATCGTTTACATATGCAGCGTTCTAAGCGTGCAAAGAACCCGATATCCGATGATAAAAATCAACACCTATGTCAGGATTAAAGGGACACGTTTTTATAAACCTATATCATAAAAAATAAAAAAACAAGTTTTTAGGTTTTATGTTTACAATTTCATTTATTCTTACGTGTTTTTTTTATCACTTTATTTTTTTAATTATTGTATAAATTTCACCTCAGTTTCGTTATAATGCACCTCTCGGACCCTCAAATATCGATTTTTGTTAGGATCGGATCAAAAATGTAGAAATTCAAGATGGCCGCCGTTTCTCGCAAGTTTCAGCTCATATTTGTTGTAACGAACCTCTCGGACCCTCAGATATCAATTATTATCACGATAGGATGAAAACTGAAGAAATTCAAGATGGCGGCCGTTTTACGCAATTATGACCTCAGATTCGTCATAAAGATCTTCTTAGATCCCCGGATATCGATTTTTGTTAGGATCGGATCAAAAATGAAGAAATTCAATATGGCTGCCATTTCTCGCCATTTTCTGTTCATATTTGTTGTAATGAACCTGTCGGACCCTTAGATATCAATTATTATCACGATAGGATGAAAACTGAAGAAATTCAAGATAGCGGCCGTTTTACGCAATTATGACCTCAGATTCGTTATAAAGAACCTCTTGGGTCCCCAGATATCGATTTTTATTAGGATTGGATCTAAAATGAACAAAATTCAAGATGGCGGCCATTATTCGCAATTTTCACCTCATATTTGTTATAATATACCTCTCGGACCCTCAGATATCAATTTTTATTACAATAGGATGGTAACTGAAGAAATTCAAGATGGTGGCCGTTTTACGCAATTTTGACCTCAGATTCGTTATAAAGAACCTTTTTGATCCTCAGATATCGATTATTGTCAGGATCGAATCAAAAATTAAGAAATTCAAGATGGCGGCCATTTTTCGCAATTTTCACCCAAGATTCGTTACAAAGAACGCCTCGGATCCTCAGCGGGGCTAAGATGCCAAGCTGATATCCTGATAATTGCTGGATAAGACATAGTTTGTCGGCACGTTCGGATAATTTCTGATAATTTTAAACAGTTCTGTCAAATGTCTTTGCATTTGGCAGCTGTCACCGTCGCGCTATCCGTAGTTTATCAACTTATAGCATTACCTTATGACATTCGTGGATAACCATTTTAGGCCCGCAGATATCGATTGTTATCCCAATCGCACAAAAACTGAAGAAATTCAAGCCGGCGGACTTTTTAGGGGTTTTGATCCTAGATTCGTTATGAGTAACATCTCAAATCCTCAAATATCGTTTTTTTTATAATCGTAATTGGATCAAAAAAATATTAATGGAGCACCGATTTTCAATCAAAAAAATTACCTTTGTTTACATGAGTTCACCTTTTACGGCCGTCATGGCAAAGTAACTTCCATTTACCACCCCCTTAAAAATTTCCTCCCCGCGCGCCCCTCACCGATGACCCAAAAATCGGCCGAGTTACCACACTGTATGGAATAAATCCCTACGCTGTGGTACAAGCTATGCTTGCTTTGGGGCTAGGTTGATCTGAGTGAGATCGTCCCCAAATAAAAAAATAAAAAAAATATAGAATGATTACCTGCCGGAAGCGGTGAAGTAGGAAGGCGCGGCGCCGGTGGCGCGCGCCGCCTGCCACGCCAGCTGCTGGCTCGGCGGCGGCGGCGGCGCCAGGCCGAGCGCGTCGCCCGCCTCCATAGCGCGAGCTACAACAGTATGTATATAGAATGATTACCTGCCGGAAGCGGTGAAGTAGGAAGGCGCGGCGCCGGTGGCGCGCGCCGCCTGCCACGCCAGCTGCTGGCTCGGCGGCGGCGGCGGCGCCAGGCCGAGCGCGTCGCCCGCCTCCATAGCGCGAGCTACAACAGTATGTATATAGAATGATTACCTGCCGGAAGCGGTGAAGTAGGAAGGCGCGGCGCCGGTGGCGCGCGCCGCCTGCCACGCCAGCTGCTGGCTCGGCGGCGGCGGCGGCGCCAGGCCGAGCGCGTCGCCCGCCTCCATAGCGCGAGCTACAACAGTATGTATATAGAATGATTACCTGCCGGAAGCGGTGAAGTAGGAAGGCGCGGCGCCGGTGGCGCGCGCCGCCTGCCACGCCAGCTGCTGGCTCGGCGGCGGCGGCGGCGCCAGGCCGAGCGCGTCGCCCGCCTCCATAGCGCGAGCTACAACAGTATGTATATAGAATGATTACCTGCCGGAAGCGGTGAAGTAGGAAGGCGCGGCGCCGGTGGCGCGCGCCGCCTGCCACGCCAGCTGCTGGCTCGGCGGCGGCGGCGGCGCCAGGCCGAGCGCGTCGCCCGCCTCCATAGCGCGAGCTACAACAGTATGTATATAGAATGATTACCTGCCGGAAGCGGTGAAGTAGGAAGGCGCGGCGCCGGTGGCGCGCGCCGCCTGCCACGCCAGCTGCTGGCTCGGCGGCGGCGGCGGCGCCAGGCCGAGCGCGTCGCCCGCCTCCATAGCGCGAGCTACAACAGTATGTATATAGAATGATTACCTGCCGGAAGCGGTGAAGTAGGAAGGCGCGGCGCCGGTGGCGCGCGCCGCCTGCCACGCCAGCTGCTGGCTCGGCGGCGGCGGCGGCGCCAGGCCGAGCGCGTCGCCCGCCTCCATAGCGCGAGCTACAACAGTATGTATATAGAATGATTACCTGCCGGAAGCGGTGAAGTAGGAAGGCGCGGCGCCGGTGGCGCGCGCCGCCTGCCACGCCAGCTGCTGGCTCGGCGGCGGCGGCGGCGCCAGGCCGAGCGCGTCGCCCGCCTCCATAGCGCGAGCTACAACAGTATGTATATAGAATGATTACCTGCCGGAAGCGGTGAAGTAGGAAGGCGCGGCGCCGGTGGCGCGCGCCGCCTGCCACGCCAGCTGCTGGCTCGGCGGCGGCGGCGGCGCCAGGCCGAGCGCGTCGCCCGCCTCCATAGCGCGAGCTACAACAGTATGTATATAGAATGATTACCTGCCGGAAGCGGTGAAGTAGGAAGGCGCGGCGCCGGTGGCGCGCGCCGCCTGCCACGCCAGCTGCTGGCTCGGCGGCGGCGGCGGCGCCAGGCCGAGCGCGTCGCCCGCCTCCATAGCGCGAGCTACAACAGTATGTATATAGAATGATTACCTGCCGGAAGCGGTGAAGTAGGAAGGCGCGGCGCCGGTGGCGCGCGCCGCCTGCCACGCCAGCTGCTGGCTCGGCGGCGGCGGCGGCGCCAGGCCGAGCGCGTCGCCCGCCTCCATAGCGCGAGCTACAACAGTATGTATATAGAATGATTACCTGCCGGAAGCGGTGAAGTAGGAAGGCGCGGCGCCGGTGGCGCGCGCCGCCTGCCACGCCAGCTGCTGGCTCGGCGGCGGCGGCGGCGCCAGGCCGAGCGCGTCGCCCGCCTCCATAGCGCGAGCTACAACAGTATGTATATAGAATGATTACCTGCCGGAAGCGGTGAAGTAGGAAGGCGCGGCGCCGGTGGCGCGCGCCGCCTGCCACGCCAGCTGCTGGCTCGGCGGCGGCGGCGGCGCCAGGCCGAGCGCGTCGCCCGCCTCCATAGCGCGAGCTACAACAGTATGTATATAGAATGATTACCTGCCGGAAGCGGTGAAGTAGGAAGGCGCGGCGCCGGTGGCGCGCGCCGCCTGCCACGCCAGCTGCTGGCTCGGCGGCGGCGGCGGCGCCAGGCCGAGCGCGTCGCCCGCCTCCATAGCGCGAGCTACAACAGTATGTATATAGAATGATTACCTGCCGGAAGCGGTGAAGTAGGAAGGCGCGGCGCCGGTGGCGCGCGCCGCCTGCCACGCCAGCTGCTGGCTCGGCGGCGGCGGCGGCGCCAGGCCGAGCGCGTCGCCCGCCTCCATAGCGCGAGCTACAACAGTATGTATATAGAATGATTACCTGCCGGAAGCGGTGAAGTAGGAAGGCGCGGCGCCGGTGGCGCGCGCCGCCTGCCACGCCAGCTGCTGGCTCGGCGGCGGCGGCGGCGCCAGGCCGAGCGCGTCGCCCGCCTCCATAGCGCGAGCTACAACAGTATGTATATAGAATGATTACCTGCCGGAAGCGGTGAAGTAGGAAGGCGCGGCGCCGGTGGCGCGCGCCGCCTGCCACGCCAGCTGCTGGCTCGGCGGCGGCGGCGGCGCCAGGCCGAGCGCGTCGCCCGCCTCCATAGCGCGAGCTACAACAGTATGTATATAGAATGATTACCTGCCGGAAGCGGTGAAGTAGGAAGGCGCGGCGCCGGTGGCGCGCGCCGCCTGCCACGCCAGCTGCTGGCTCGGCGGCGGCGGCGGCGCCAGGCCGAGCGCGTCGCCCGCCTCCATAGCGCGAGCTACAACAGTATGTATATAGAATGATTACCTGCCGGAAGCGGTGAAGTAGGAAGGCGCGGCGCCGGTGGCGCGCGCCGCCTGCCACGCCAGCTGCTGGCTCGGCGGCGGCGGCGGCGCCAGGCCGAGCGCGTCGCCCGCCTCCATAGCGCGAGCTACAACAGTATGTATATAGAATGATTACCTGCCGGAAGCGGTGAAGTAGGAAGGCGCGGCGCCGGTGGCGCGCGCCGCCTGCCACGCCAGCTGCTGGCTCGGCGGCGGCGGCGGCGCCAGGCCGAGCGCGTCGCCCGCCTCCATAGCGCGAGCTACAACAATATGTAACAATACTTAAAATCGCGACTCTATCCATCGTGCCACTTTACCAAGTGAGTCAGCGAAGCTACACGTTTTCTGAGCTCTGTTGTGTACAAAATTTACTTAGGTACAGTTTATTTTTTATGATGACCGTGGTCACGGGCGCATTTTATCATTATTCATGAATCACGAATCTATTCGAAACATATCGACCTACTTTCGACTTCATTAACGTTCTGGGTAACCCTATATATACACCGTGGGCGCCAATTACCCGACAGGGCAGAATTTAACGGTATATTCCTGACCGCATTTAGAAACTATATTATATCAAGTTCATAATTAAGACCAAGTGCGGGTAGTTCGTAAATGCCATGTCAACCTCAGCCAGTCTTTCTCCGGGACCACGGGGGCAACGTCGCCCTTGAAACGTCGGAGGTTTGTTTTCAAAATCTATACACGATTAAGCCCCGTTTTAGTAAATACATAACTATATTATAATATGAAATTATCTGTATTTCACTTAATTTCAGAGATTCGCATTCGCATTTTTGACTGCAGTGTTACCACTATGAGTTTTAGTTTTAACATAGTTATTGAATGATATTAAAATAAAACTTGTCAAAAAAATTCTACCTCAAATATTAATTTAAAAATACTTTAAAACTCCTTTTTTTGGTTATGACTTATTACAGGCAATGTATAAAAGTATTCAAAAAACCTAAAAAAAAACTTACAAGTCATATTATTTTTTGCTTCTGTTTAACGCCCAGAATATATGGTTAAAACCTTTCTGGTTATTAACGCCAACGGTGTATAAGTATTTTAGTGCTTTCAAAATCTGCTGCTAAGATCATGTGCAAGTCCACCGACTTCCTGTCTGCCAGCGCTAGGATCATCAGCTTCGGATGGGCCAAGTCTACCACCAGTTTTCGTCCCTGCTAAATGTTGAGTACTCACGGCTAATCTTATTATGCGCGTCCAGGATCTCCTGTGCCGATTGGTAGTTCCTGAACATGTGGAGGTCCACCGGCTTCCTGTCTGCTAACAGCGCCAGTATCATCACCTTGGGATGGGTCAGGTCTGCCATCACAGTTTCCGTTCCTACAAAACGTTATATACATATATTGAGTAATATTGAATCCGTTTTTCCAGAATCTTGGTAAGAGAAAAATGGCTAATAAGGCGGAAGTTAGGAGCGATTCCACTGTTATTACATCAAACATTTCTCTTAGTTTTACCATTGGCCAGATCTAAGGCTACAATTTTTCCAGTACTAGTATCGGCCCACGTTGAAGCATTGAAAAGCTAGATCATAAAAATACTGGCCTTACCTAAATTATCCTTCAATATGGTTTCCAGCGCTTCAGAAGGGTACGGCCGCATGCCAACAAACGCATATTCCTTCATACGGAAATATAGCCTTTGGCAATCTCTTAGGCTTTTCCCACTCGCTAGGGTCAAGGCTAGAATCCCTCCAGTGCTGGTACCGGCAACGTAATCAAAGCAGTGGATAATGGGACGGCCTATAGAAGCTTCTAGATTGATGAGGATTTGGACGAGCACCAGGCCGCGGATGCCGCCACCGTCGAGGCAGAGGAGGCTGGAAACAAAAAGTAAATGTTGATACAACATTCGTTCACAAGTGAAGAGCCCGGGTCCAAAAGGAAGAATGAACAGTTCTTTTTAAAGGTCCGCACATCAAAAGGATAAAACTAGCCAAGTGTGCGTCGAACTCACGCACGAAGGGCTCCGAATCATTATTTTTATAAACGGCAAAAAAGTCACGTTTGTTGTATGGGGGCCCCCTTAAATATTTATTTTATTCTGCTTTAACTTCTAATTATCACGGTTCTTGAGATATATAGCCGGTGATAGATGTAGCCGATATGGCGGCCACGGACAGCATGTGGGAGACGACGTCCCGGCCGGCCGGGTGCGGCACGCTGTGTTGTAGTAGTTATAGTGGAGAGTACTGACCGGCCCTGCTTGCTGCCGGGCGGCATGCTGGCGGCGCGCTCCATGGCGGCCACGGACAGCATGTGGGAGACGACGTCCCGGCCGGCCGGGTGCGGCACGCTGTGTTGTAGTAGTTATAGTGGAGAGTACTGACCGGCCCTGCTTGCTGCCGGGCGGCATGCTGGCGGCGCGCTCCATGGCGGCCACGGACAGCATGTGGGAGACGACGTCCCGGCCGGCCGGGTGCGGCACGCTGTGTTGTAGTAGTTATAGTGGAGAGTACTGACCGGCCCTGCTTGCTGCCGGGCGGCATGCTGGCGGCGCGCTCCATGGCGGCCACGGACAGCATGTGGGAGACGACGTCCCGGCCGGCCGGGTGCGGCACGCTGTGTTGTAGTAGTTATAGTGGAGAGTACTGACCGGCCCTGCTTGCTGCCGGGCGGCATGCTGGCGGCGCGCTCCATGGCGGCCACGGACAGCATGTGGGAGACGACGTCCCGGCCGGCCGGGTGCGGCACGCTGTGTTGTAGTAGTTATAGTGGAGAGTACTGACCGGCCCTGCTTGCTGCCGGGCGGCATGCTGGCGGCGCGCTCCATGGCGGCCACGGACAGCATGTGGGAGACGACGTCCCGGCCGGCCGGGTGCGGCACGCTGTGTTGTAGTAGTTATAGTGGAGAGTACTGACCGGCCCTGCTTGCTGCCGGGCGGCATGCTGGCGGCGCGCTCCATGGCGGCCACGGACAGCATGTGGGAGACGACGTCCCGGCCGGCCGGGTGCGGCACGCTGTGTTGTAGTAGTTATAGTGGAGAGTACTGACCGGCCCTGCTTGCTGCCGGGCGGCATGCTGGCGGCGCGCTCCATGGCGGCCACGGACAGCATGTGGGAGACGACGTCCCGGCCGGCCGGGTGCGGCACGCTGTGTTGTAGTAGTTATAGTGGAGAGTACTGACCGGCCCTGCTTGCTGCCGGGCGGCATGCTGGCGGCGCGCTCCATGGCGGCCACGGACAGCATGTGGGAGACGACGTCCCGGCCGGCCGGGTGCGGCACGCTGTGTTGTAGTAGTTATAGTGGAGAGTACTGACCGGCCCTGCTTGCTGCCGGGCGGCATGCTGGCGGCGCGCTCCATGGCGGCCACGGACAGCATGTGGGAGACGACGTCCCGGCCGGCCGGGTGCGGCACGCTGTGTTGTAGTAGTTATAGTGGAGAGTACTGACCGGCCCTGCTTGCTGCCGGGCGGCATGCTGGCGGCGCGCTCCATGGCGGCCACGGACAGCATGTGGGAGACGACGTCCCGGCCGGCCGGGTGCGGCACGCTGTGTTGTAGTAGTTATAGTGGAGAGTACTGACCGGCCCTGCTTGCTGCCGGGCGGCATGCTGGCGGCGCGCTCCATGGCGGCCACGGACAGCATGTGGGAGACGACGTCCCGGCCGGCCGGGTGCGGCACGCTGTGTTGTAGTAGTTATAGTGGAGAGTACTGACCGGCCCTGCTTGCTGCCGGGCGGCATGCTGGCGGCGCGCTCCATGGCGGCCACGGACAGCATGTGGGAGACGACGTCCCGGCCGGCCGGGTGCGGCACGCTGTGTTGTAGTAGTTATAGTGGAGAGTACTGACCGGCCCTGCTTGCTGCCGGGCGGCATGCTGGCGGCGCGCTCCATGGCGGCCACGGACAGCATGTGGGAGACGACGTCCCGGCCGGCCGGGTGCGGCACGCTGTGTTGTAGTAGTTATAGTGGAGAGTACTGACCGGCCCTGCTTGCTGCCGGGCGGCATGCTGGCGGCGCGCTCCATGGCGGCCACGGACAGCATGTGGGAGACGACGTCCCGGCCGGCCGGGTGCGGCACGCTGTGTTGTAGTAGTTATAGTGGAGAGTACTGACCGGCCCTGCTTGCTGCCGGGCGGCATGCTGGCGGCGCGCTCCATGGCGGCCACGGACAGCATGTGGGAGACGACGTCCCGGCCGGCCGGGTGCGGCACGCTGTGTTGTAGTAGTTATAGTGGAGAGTACTGACCGGCCCTGCTTGCTGCCGGGCGGCATGCTGGCGGCGCGCTCCATGGCGGCCACGGACAGCATGTGGGAGACGACGTCCCGGCCGGCCGGGTGCGGCACGCTGTGTTGTAGTAGTTATAGTGGAGAGTACTGACCGGCCCTGCTTGCTGCCGGGCGGCATGCTGGCGGCGCGCTCCATGGCGGCCACGGACAGCATGTGGGAGACGACGTCCCGGCCGGCCGGGTGCGGCACGCTGTGTTGTAGTAGTTATAGTGGAGAGTACTGACCGGCCCTGCTTGCTGCCGGGCGGCATGCTGGCGGCGCGCTCCATGGCGGCCACGGACAGCATGTGGGAGACGACGTCCCGGCCGGCCGGGTGCGGCACGCTGTGTTGTAGTAGTTATAGTGGAGAGTACTGACCGGCCCTGCTTGCTGCCGGGCGGCATGCTGGCGGCGCGCTCCATGGCGGCCACGGACAGCATGTGGGAGACGACGTCCCGGCCGGCCGGGTGCGGCACGCTGTGTTGTAGTAGTTATAGTGGAGAGTACTGACCGGCCCTGCTTGCTGCCGGGCGGCATGCTGGCGGCGCGCTCCATGGCGGCCACGGACAGCATGTGGGAGACGACGTCCCGGCCGGCCGGGTGCGGCACGCTGTGTTGTAGTAGTTATAGTGGAGAGTACTGACCGGCCCTGCTTGCTGCCGGGCGGCATGCTGGCGGCGCGCTCCATGGCGGCCACGGACAGCATGTGGGAGACGACGTCCCGGCCGGCCGGGTGCGGCACGCTGTGTTGTAGTAGTTATAGTGGAGAGTACTGACCGGCCCTGCTTGCTGCCGGGCGGCATGCTGGCGGCGCGCTCCATGGCGGCCACGGACAGCATGTGGGAGACGACGTCCCGGCCGGCCGGGTGCGGCACGCTGTGTTGTAGTAGTTATAGTGGAGAGTACTGACCGGCCCTGCTTGCTGCCGGGCGGCATGCTGGCGGCGCGCTCCATGGCGGCCACGGACAGCATGTGGGAGACGACGTCCCGGCCGGCCGGGTGCGGCACGCTGTGTTGTAGTAGTTATAGTGGAGAGTACTGACCGGCCCTGCTTGCTGCCGGGCGGCATGCTGGCGGCGCGCTCCATGGCGGCCACGGACAGCATGTGGGAGACGACGTCCCGGCCGGCCGGGTGCGGCACGCTGTGTTGTAGTAGTTATAGTGGAGAGTACTGACCGGCCCTGCTTGCTGCCGGGCGGCATGCTGGCGGCGCGCTCCATGGCGGCCACGGACAGCATGTGGGAGACGACGTCCCGGCCGGCCGGGTGCGGCACGGACGGCGGGGGCACGCCGTTGTAGTCTCCGCGGGCCGCGCAGCCGGGACCGCAACCAGTCACTTCCGAAGTACACCTGAGGCCCACGAAAGATTACTTATTTGCCTGATCGCAGCGCTGTATAAATATTACGGTAGTCCAAACAAATAAAGTTGAGCATATTCCTTTTCCACAAGGTTCTTTTTTGACCAAAATACATATTAACTAATTATTCCTATTTTTAGAGTAATTAATCATCAGGGCCCGTAATTTTCAGGCCGATAACAGACAAATGACGTCAAGCTAAAGAATAATGCTGTCATTGAATAGTGTCAAAACTATTACGTACGACGTTGGAATCGAACGTTGATAGACTTTATCTGTCATTAATTCATGTCGTATTAAAACGTCCTGTGTGTTTATATACGTCATTATGACGAAACCAGGCATGAAAATTACGGGCCCTGTTAATCATCATTTAAAGGTCGCTCAAAAGGAAGTAATTTTTCAGAACAAACATGTATGAAAATAAATTAAGACATTTATAAATCTAATATGTAAACGTTTTTAATGACTTTTTATACAGTTTTTTTAGTAGTTATAAGTATTTAAAACAAATGTCACTTCAAATTTTGATTTTTGGGTCGGCTAGTAATATTTTTTTTGTATTTGTTAATTGCAAAACACAACAGTCTGAGCGACCTCTAATTCAGTAAAAAATTAGTTCAAATTGGGCATGCACACAGAATAGGTACTATTTGATAGTAGAATAAATGGAAACTTGTGGAGGTAAAAAATATCATACTTTTTCATCTCCATACGAAGTTGACTAATAAATGTAGACCCACTAAAGTCATGTAGTATACCTAATACCTACCTACTTGACATTTCACAATGCACCATATGTCTGGCGGTGTAACAGGAAATATTGTGCGCCTTCAAGTCAGCGCTGATTAATATTGGTGCCCATTAGTGCACTATTAGTGTGTAGATTACGTTGGTCGGTGTCTCGGTTAAGTAGACTGTGTTCATTGAATGATTTACGCTAACATTTCGTAAGTACCTCACCTTTGAGCGCCTACAGCGTGCAGCACGTACAATATCTTGTCATAGTTGCTACTGGACATCTCACAAGGCACCATATGTCTGGCGGTGTAGCCGGAGTTATTGAGCGCCTCCAAGTCAGCGCCGAAGATTATCAGCGCTTCAACTAGAGATATGTTAGTTTGTTTCACGGCTAAGTGGAGAGGACTGTTTCCTTCGTTGTCTGTTATGGAGTGATCCGCGCCTGGAAAAGAGGATACGTTTTAAAATCAGATATCAAGCAATCAGAAGTAACATTACTTATATATATATATAATGGCACATCACCATCTCTCTAACGTGTTACCGGTTTCGGCCATCGCTCAGGATCTCTAAAATCCTAGTGGGAACTTAGTCCCGAAAATCGGCGCCGGCAAGAATGGTCATCGGGCTTTACAATCCAGAGGGTAAACTAGGGCTTAGTGGGCTTAAACATTTTTCCTCGCCGTACATTCGGGAAAAGTCGCACGCCTTACTCCTGGGCTACTGACGGTCGGAAAAATTGCCATATCAAAACAAATAATAAGTAAGATAATTGAAAAGTTGAACGCTCAATGAATATGTGTGTATATAGACGTTCAGTTTAAGATTTCACTCCAATTTAAAACTTTTAAGCCTTCAGTTCAATTTTATCCGTCAAAAATGTCGAATAAAAGTAAATAAATACAGTCAAGTCAAGAACTCACGATTACAAACCTCTAGATAACAGCGCAATAGCGCAATCCAGACGTCCCCTCAACACCATAACATGCAACGCAGTCCGGCCCTCAAAGTTCAGAGCGTTTATATCACATTTCTTGTCCACCAGGGTTTCGATGACTTCCTTCGAAACGGACCAGTGGAGGGGAGTGCCTCCGTATTTCATGTCTTGCTGGTAGAGTTTGGTTTGGTTGTCCTGGAGGACGTCGCCGACGATTCCTGGGGTTAAAAGGAAATTGTTAGCAAACCTTTATCAAGGTTAATTTAATATTAAACAGAGACGTCTGCGAACGAAATTTTCAATTTTATAATTAATAGTAAAATGGAAAAATTCTCCGCGTCGAGCAGAATTTGAACCCACGAGCTTTCTGAACACTGGTCAGATCGCTCTGCCAATTGAGCTATCGACGCCCGATGGACCTCGGCGAATGTTTCCACTCTTTCTTTCATTTGTTTATACGCCTCTATCATTGTGCCTGAAATTGTAACGGACAAAAACTTTTGACTGAAAGTTTAAAAACACCGGAGTGTTGTAGCTATTAATTAATTGACTGATTGCTCGCTATCTTCGAGCAACACAGGGAGGGGAGTCGCCATACGCACCGTTTCCCCTCTGGCGAAGTACAAGCCCAAATGGGCGGCTCGGTGTTGTCACTAGTCCGTACACTAAAATATATCGAAGTGTGCAAGATTTGTCAGTGTAATTCTAACATTTTCTATGTGCTAGTGTCATGTCATCATTACAGATTGTTTTTTGTATGTAGTGTGTGAGAAGTGCGTCTGTGCACGTTTTCCCCCGCAAAAGGTGACAGAATAATTTGTAGGGTAAGATGTCGCTATGACGTCTCCCTTCCAACGCGTTGGAAGCCTGTGTTGCTCAAAGTTCGCTATAAACGATGGGTATGACTATTTAATGTCACACACCACTATAACTGATGGAACAACTCAGCATTCCATAACTTCCAGAAATGAAAGAAATTCAGGAAATCCCTTTGCATAACATCAACCCCAGCCTTGAGAAGAGCTCTGACACTTCGCATGCGTTGGCAAGGTCGCCATGTACAGCTGTAGACTTGTCTTACACTGACCTGACATTACACTGGTAGATAGTTTTACTTACGTAAGTGGGGTGGGGACGCAGCTATGCCAGCTATATGCAGGATTAAAACAGCGACCGCTTTTTTTTTCTTGCATAAAGCTGCGTCCCTTTTACTTTTTATCAACCGACTTCAATATTTCAAAAGGAGGAGGTTCTCAATTAGACTGAATTTTTTTTTTTTTAATGGATGTTCACTCATAACTCCGTCATTACTGAACCGATTTGAATTTTTTTTTTGTTTTCTAAAAGTAGACGGTTCCTGGTTGGTCCCGTTTTTTTCAAAATCCATTTCTGATGATGGGATCCATGAGGAACTGAGGGAACTCCTCAAATTTGAAAGGCACATGCATGCTGATTTGGGTGATTTCTTAAGAAACTCGAGCATTTCATCATCAATTTGGTGGAGTGGACCTGATGATGAAGACCAGGGATGGCAAAGTGGAACTGCTTCGTAATTCTCAGGACTATGATCCGATTTTAAAAAATATTTTTTTGTCTGTATATAGATGGTTTCAGGATTGTCCCGTTTTTTTCAAAATCAATTTCTGATGATGGGATCCATGAGGAACTGAGGGAACTCCTCAAATTTGAAAGGCACATGCATGATGATTTGGGTAGTTTCTTAAGACACTCGAGCATTTCTTTACGAACATCATCAATTTGGTGGAGTGGACCTGATGATGAAGACCAGGGATGTCAAAGTGGAACTGCTTGGTAATTCCCAGGACTATCGTCCGATTTTAAAAAATATTTTTTTTTTCTGAAAATAGATGGTTCCAGATTTGATCCGTTTTTTCAAAATCAATTTCTGATGATGGGATCCATGAGGAACTGAGGGAACTCCTCAAATTTGAAAGGCACATGCATGATGATTTGGGTAGTTTCTTAAGACACTCGAGCATTTCTTTACGAACATCATCAATTTGGTGGAGTGGACCTGATGATGAAGACCAGGGATGGCAAAGTGGAACTGCTTGTTAATTCCCAGCTCTATCATCCGATTTGAGACATTCATCTTTTCTTTGTAAAGAAATACCTTCTTAAGATAGTCCTATTTGATTATAGTTCTATTTTGATGATGGGCTTCATGAGGGATTGAGAGAACTCCTCAAATTTTAACGGCACATGCATTCTGATTTGAGGGTTTCCTTAAGTAACTAAAACAGTGTTTTGGCGGAGCCAAAATTTTGATGAACTTGATCTGATGATGAAGACCAGGGATCGCAAAGTGGAACTGGTTAATAAACCTAGCTCTACTTATTATCCTAGTTGTGACATTCATCTTTTTGATTTGATTTATATTCTGATGATGGAGTTCTAGAAGAATTCAGAGAACTCTTCAAATTTGAACGGCAGGTTAATTGTGATTAGAGGGTGTTCATAATTAGCTTAGGCATTTTCTTACTGTGGCCATCATTTTGCTGGAGTGGACCTGATGTTGATAATCAGGGATGGCATAATGAATATGCTCGTTAATTTACAGTCTGTCATCCAATTTAACACATTGTTATTTTGTTTGTTTAAAGGTCTACAAGGGAGTTCCGTTTGATTATACTTCAAATGTAATGATGGAAGCCCTAGGACATTAAGAAAGCTCCTCTATTTTCAATCGTACACGTGCGGTGTATTGGATATTTGTGAAGTAAACTGGCTAACTCAAACAAATTCTTAATTTCACTTTTACCGGGAACCAAATGAAGTCGGTTTTTTTTTCTTAAAAATTATAGTCTACACTTAGGTTAGAACTGACCCGGTATAGCGCTCACGTTGGCGGTGGACGCACCGCGTCTCGCCGGCAGGTTGACGTCGGCACCGGCCATGAGCAGCGCTCGGACGCAGTCGGGAGCGTTGGCGAGGCAGCCCACGTGGAGCGGCGTGTAACCTTGCTTGTTGTATATATTGAGGGATGTCGCTGTTTTGCTTGCGAGGGCCTGGTAGTGAATGTAATAGATCGGATAAGTAGTCGCAATTAAGAATTGTGCAAGCCCGAGTTATGACTCAACCGTAAAGTGCTCCGTATTGTCGCGGACTTCATTTGTAACCAATATTGCAAACTTTTATTTTGAAATTCAATACAGCTTGACAAGACCTTAAGTGGGTCCCAAATTAAAGTCCTTGATTGTACAATCAGCGCAGCAGCAGCTACTTATTCAACACGGAACCCGTTGACGCGCATTTTTTTCCCTGACAATAAGATTCAAAGGTATAGGTAATGTGAATCTTTCATAAAGTACTAGTCTTCCTGGAAATTACTACACTAAATGATAATTTAATGAAAGCAACGGCTCAACTTAAATAAAGAGAATGTCATTGGACTTTCAGGACTGTGTAAACAAACCGCCATATTGAAATTGTCTTTGAATGATGAATTTACTAGCGATGGGGAAGTGCTATTTTAAGTCAAAATAAATCGATTACTAAAATACCAAAAGTAAAACACATCTCATCTTCATATTTTTAATCGGTTTAATCTTCTGAAAAATCGGTGCTTGAAGTTTTACTAGAGTCACTAGTCTTAATTATAAAAGGTGGCGTTACATCATTGGTATACCCTATCGATGATGCTGTCTAAATTTTTCATTTTATGCTCTTCTCCTATTACATGATCCACGCATTTCTTCCACTGCATGCATCCGCATCTGAATTTAGGTATTTATTTAATTTTAAGTATATTATACCTTACGCTAAGATCCTTTACTCATTTACCGTGTAGTGTACACTATGCCTATATCAGGTAGATACCGTGAGTACCGGCATTACAATGTCACTAAGTTTAGTCACTTCCCTAAACGTCATAGACAAACGTAGAATATAAAAGAAACAAAAACGTCATTGCATTTTGTCGAAATAACGTCACTTTTAAATCGTATTGAATTTTCAATGAAATTTCCAAGATTAAGTAATTTTTCCTATATTATTTGTTTTTTACGAGAAAGGCTATTTTAATAGTGTATGTTTTCAATGACTTTTGATGAGGTGGTGTGAAACTTTAAGGAGTAACAGTGATAAATCAAAGTGACGCCGTTTGTTTACATAGTCCTGAAAGTCCAATGACATTCACTGTAGTAGGACAGTTTATAACAGACTTATTAGTAAATCGCTGGTTAACTTACTATAAACAGTTCAACAAACAAAAGATTTCGGTTTTGGTGTACTACAGAAAAATTGAACCAGACTTTTGGCGAGAAACCAAACTTTATATTCAAATTATTCATGTTTAATATACATTTATATTTAGATAACATTAAATTCTTACAGTATATACCGGAATTAAGCGTTTATAAATCGCGGTGTTCGTGTTTCTCAGCAATTTTTCGAAATTTCTATCGCTCTCAGACCGAATGACTTCAAATGACTCCTTAAAAGTCGACGAGTTTGATCATATAATGTTCCGCTTCCAGTTATGCAAGAAGTGCTCGCAAAACGTCGGGTTTGATTCCTGTCTCGTTGATACTCGATATTGGTTGGTAATAAAGTATGCTGGCCTATAACTGGGACCACTTTTTTCATCTGTTTGCCTCTTCATTGCTTTAATATGTAAAAGCAATATAGAAAAAGAAATACACGAGTTCAATGTTTGCAGAAGAATCGTGGTAGCCTTCGACCGTTGCGTTTAATCCATTACCATATTAAATCCACCTCATACCGTTTATAGGTACTGCTCCATCAATATTGGCTTGATACCGTGCGACCATATATAATACTTGTATATCTGAATGCCGTAATAAACAATAATGATAGTAGTGTTGTGGTTTCTTTTTATGCGGGAGGCTTCGCCTTGACTGATCCTATAAGTGCTGCGAAAACAAAGGTTTGTACGGAGCACTTAGATTAAATAAATCTCCGAAACCAGTGCCTCCAAACCTGTGCCAATCTGAAACCATTTAACCAACCGGACTCATTTTCTATACAAAAAAGTCGGCCAATTTTTGTGCGACACCTGAAATGTATGGCTATTCGTAAGTTACGTGCAAATAGCCCCCATTGAACATGATACATCATTGCTCATATGCTTTCGACACAGGGGAACATCTGTTTAATTAAATGGTCTAAGATACCAATAAGTTGAATGAACTTTTTAATTACACGTTGGTGTGGCGTGGTATAAAACTACGCCGAAAACGCATGATAAATGAAGCAAAAATCTCATAAAACCAAGGTTGCAAGAGTGGTCAACCTTGGTTTTATGCAACCACGGCAACAAGAGACATCAAAAGCTAAATCACCAAGTAGATTATGCTAGTTTAAAAAGAACCGGTTTGAGCTACGATGACACACCTACCTACACAGTTACGAGTACATAATACAACTATAATATCGCTCATAATATTGTCTTCTGTTACTGCGATTGTTATTCATAGAAATTAAGCACTTTCGAACGGATTAATCGCGTTAATTAACACCATGACGCTAAGTTTTGAGCCATTTACAGCACTCGTTTTCGAAACGTAGGGTCATGATGTTAATAAACGCGATTAATCCGTTCTAAAGTGTTTAATTTCAATGTATAACACCGCTCTTATTCCGTCGCAAGTTAGAAAACGGAACACAACACAACTTCACTTAAATAATAGCTAACCTTAATAGTAGTCCTCTTAAACAATCTATAAAAATACTTCATTTTGAGATCCTCTTAATACCGATGCACAGTGAAAAGATATTAACTATTTTTTATTTATACCAAAGTCTATGGTTTTTAGTTGAATAATGGCGTTTAAAATAGTGATTATGAATATAGAAACTGGAAACTAAAACACATTCTGCTAAGAGCAAAAGTCGAAAAGTGATGTAATCCATGTACTCAACCCAAACACAGCTTATGTTTGTTTTCGATGTGAACGTGTATTTGTTCTTGAGCCATGACTAGGCATATTTTAAGTTCTCAAATCAACAGTGTCATCACAAACGACGAAAAAGCTCCACAAAATCAATAGGCAAGATAAAATAGTTGAACAGTTCAACCATTTTCGAAAATACTAGGTCGAACGCAATAATACATATGTGCACAATATCTATTGACTTTTTAACATAAGTAATAATAGTGAATAAATCAATATTGTGGGACAATCGGACACAAATCGGCCTACTCCCACGGTAAGCTCAATAAGGCTTGTGTTGTGGGTACTAGAAGACAATATATATATAATAATAGATACATAAATATAAATATAATATTGTCTTAATATAAATTAAACACTTTGGAACGGTTTCACCTTAATCCTGTGAAAACGAGTGCTGTAAGGACTCGAAATGTAGGGCCATGGTATTAATAAAAGCGAGTAATCCGTTCTAAAGTATTTAATTTCAATAAACATCCCTAAGTGGGCGAGTCCGACTGGCACTTGGCCGGTTGTTTCGATAACTGATAGGATCATCGATCTTAAATCGTTTGTATTTACTATATCTTCATATCAGGGATGACACTATTCAATATTGCGGATACTGATTTTTTGAAATCCTTCGATGCGGATGCGGATATTAAGAGGCTCATATCCGCGGACAAATATGCGGATGTAAGTTTAACAAAAAAAAATTCGCATATTATCCGCATTCGTATCCGCGGATGTAAGCCTCTTAATAACCGTCAAAGACGTCAGAGCTCGATCTACGAATCTCGAAAACGTAACCATTCTATTTCCTATTATCCTATGGTAATGGTAAAATTACCTACTTTATCTAACACGTGCCCGTCGCCAAGACGTTCCTGTATCGACTTGTTCTACATCCACATCCGCATAAGCTGGAATAATCTCGGTAGCAGATGCGGATATCCTCAACATCCCTGCTTCATATTTGAACTACTCACATTGACAATCTCCTTGTTGCTAGCCGCAGCGTAGTGGAACACCGTGTTGCCGTCCAGGTCAACCGTGTCCAGGGAACAGTTGAGGGACAGCAGGCTTTGGACCATACGGACGTTACACGCCTTCACTGCGACCTGGTGATGAAAACGAAATAAAAATCGTTTTAATGTCACATGCTCTGAAAATTGGTCATTTTTAACCTATGATGCGGGGGGAAAAAGCTACTTCTCTGGCCTAGAGCGTATTACTACCCAAATGCATTTGTTGTATTGTAGGTACAAGGTTATGTTATAGTAGATTGTATATCAAGGGCATAAAGTAACCCATTTTAGACGTGGCTATTTATTATATATAGTAGTCCAGGATAAAATGGGTATTTTTGCCTGAGGTATACGCTCCGCTTTTCACTTCGATTGTTTTATTTCACTTTAAATCGTTGAAAATGAAGCATGCATGCTCGCGCGCTTGGGTTCTCCCCGCCGCGCGCCGCTCGGCGGGCGGCCGGGAGCGCGGGACGCGATGTTACTTTATGCCCTAGAGCATGAAAAACGATTTTATGTCGCCTAGCCACGATTTAAAGTCGAACTTTTCGAGCAAGATAAGTGAAAAGATATATTTTACAACTGGGTACACCTTTTAGTCTGTTATGGTCGGGTTTTTATCGACTATCACCGTGACTGTCACGTTCCAACAAGGCAACAAGTATGTATTTGCAAAAGCGATCTCCTGTAGGTATATGTCTTTCCTCGTGTTTGATAAGTAGAGTGCTTAACTAGGGTGAAATGCATTATTTCAGTGTCGGATAATCGGCTCTCTCACTACGTTACTAGTTGTATTTCCACGCTTGGTTAACAATATACCAATAATTATTGGTTACAGTCGTGTTTACAAATGTAGAAATGATTGGGACCTAGTAAGTTTTGTACCTCCTAGTACCTTCCTTCGCGTGTTTGTGTCTTGCTTTACTTGTGTTAGATAAAAGAGACCAACTCTTCTCGTAATTAAATTACGAGTAAAAACCTATAGGTACTTGTGTTCAAACAAACAATATAATAAAAAAACTTAAATATAATTTAAAAAACGTAACGACATCTCTATCAAGTGCTTTAGGCTGCAGCAGGTTTCAAAGGCGAATAGACCTAATGACGTATTTTTTTTTTTTTTATTATTGATAAGCAGGCAGGCAGTTGTGACAACTGATATTGCCTGTATCCAGTAATCATCGACACAGTTATCATTGTATTGGATTACTTCGGTTTTTTTTGGCACGTTCTGATACGGTATGGTAAAATAAAAATATATATCCTATCCTGTATAATCCTAAATTCACTAATAACATAATCATATTATCTTCGTTAAGCGGGGTAATCACCGGAAATATAACGATTTTTATAGTCATCTCGTATTACTATTCATCATCATCATCATCATTCAGCCGAAAGACGTCCACTGCTGGACATAGGCCTCCCCCAAAGATTTCCACCATGACCGGTCCTGCGCCACCCGCATCCAGCGGACTCCTGCGACCTTCACCAGGTCATCAGTCCACCTTGTGGGGGGCCTACCCACGCTGCGCCTTCCGGTACGCGGTCGCCACTCGAGAACCTTTCCGCCCCAACGGCCATCGGTTCTACGTGCAATGTGTGCAATGTGTTTCGTATTACTATTACGAAAGCTTAATTTACCTACGTACAAAACTGAACGCATACAAAATATTAAAACTCCTTTAAAACAATGCAAACGCTAATTACTAGTTAATTACTTTGACTTCTTAATCTGCCTATGCGCAAATATCACTTTAAAATACACGTTACGTCATTTAAAATATCGATAGCTATATCATTTTATGATTGCAAAAACGGATTTATTTAGATTAAAAAGAAGCAAGGTTTAGATTAAAAGGCGGATGCACATACAGTTGTAGGTATACTGTATGTGCACCCGCCTTCATCGGAGAAGGCCAACCCCATCGGAAGTCAAGCCGGGGATCGTACATCGTACCCGGGTCTTCAGCTCACGCAGTTCACAAGTCAAAACATTTAATTTAGTCGAAATCTATATATATATATATAAATGCGTGTGTCCTGACCTGAATGATTCACTCACTCACTCACTTACTCAAGGGGCTAAAAGAGGCTATAAAATAATATGATAACGAACACAACATTAAAAGGATTTAAATAAGTAATTTATGAACGAGTTCATTCATGCAATTTGGAACGCGATAGTACCTATGTATGATCGATTTTTATTTACCGAAATGGCATGTTAAACGAAACAATAGACTTGGCCACAACACATTATTAAAGAAAAAAAAGACATATGTAGTTCGTAATTGTTACCGTGGTAAATTACGAGTATCATCACTATCATCGTAAAATATTCACTGCGATTAAAAAAAACTAACATAAATCAAGTTATTTAAGATAAGACAAATCTTTTATTTAAAAACTTGACATAACCTAATATTATAACCGGCTTTTTTTTATAACTTTGACGGACCATGCGCGTTTACGTTCTATGAGCGTTGACATGTGTCAAAAGGTGGTTCGTGGTTCTTAGACGTCACAAAGTATACATCTACCATTAGAGTTCTGGAGCGTATAAAGTAGAATAGTAATTATTTACAAAATTTTGATTCTTCTGAGGTCTTACCATCAATGGCGTGGCTCCAGAGGCAGGATCCACCTCGTTGAGCTGCGCTTGCACCTCGGGGTCGTTGAACAGCTCATGTAGCCCGAAGTGAGCTACCAGGTGAGCTATGGACCATGACTGGTGCTCCGAGAGCGTGTCACACAGTTTCTGGAGACTTGCTATTGTGCACTGAAAAGGAATTAGATGTTTTACATTCAAATATTTAAAATGGGTCACTATAGTAATTTATGTCGAATATCACTTAAGAGGGCATCTGACCCTCCAGTGGCGCCCTCCTTGGACCGATTGTGTTTTCTAATGAACCATTCCATTTGTCTATACCCCACCATAAGATCGTTGTAGTCCTACGAATTCGAGATGGCGCTGTCATGAATACAACTTTTTGTTGACACAAATCAAATCTCTCGACATACCGAAAAACCCCTGAGTGGTTTGGATGGAAGTACTAAGCAACGTCGCATGTACTTAGAAAAATGGCCACGGGCGTCTTGCCTGTTACTAAGATTGCATTATACTCGAGAAATTCGCCGGCATTTCGGTAGGAGCAGTTGGCCTAGTGGTTATGGCGTTAGCCGCGTAGGCTGAAGACCCGAGTTCGATCCTCGGATTGGCCTTCGTCGGTGTTGGTTTTTTCTTTAGTATATGACATCTATTTCAATTTATAAAGAAATCCATGTTTTGTCAACAGTGCCAAAGTACAAGCATCATAGTCATAATTAATGAGTTATTATCTTATGTACTTATTTTAACTGATTCATCCATTTACTAAGTTCAAAGTTCACCGCAGATTTCCCCAGTTCTACTTAATAATAGTTCAAGAAAACTTTCCACTTGTTTTGTACAATTTGTTTACTGATTAAATATTATTAGAAATGTTTGAATTACTTAGAAATAAAGGAAAAGTGGTAAAGTTAATTGAAGAGACCATTTTCTACTTATCATCTCCTCCGAAGAAACTTGGAATGCAGAATGGAAATATTTACATTGTGCGGTAAACCAAAGGAGTAGGTACCAGTTAGTCAATTAATCATAAGGTCATGTAAGTTATTTCTTCGAAAATAATTTGTCCTTGTTCAATGAGCAACACGCTTAACTGACCACCAGTAGACCTTATAGACGGAGAGCTAGCCGCGGATATAAGTATACAATTTATAGAGATAGATAGATAGTGTGCCACAATAGATATATAGTGTGCCATACTATCATTATTTATTAATCCAGACGCCTGGCAGCTGTTCACCGGCGGGTGTGATATAGTCTCACAAGCAAACGATCGCAGCAATAGTAGAACGAAAAAACTATATCCATTCTTATTGCGGGGTGCTAATACTAGTGTAAGAAAAAGACATTAATATGATGCTCTCGAACCTATTGCTACTGCTTTCGATTGCTTGTCAGCCTATAGTTGCATTCTCGTCGCTTGGCGGGGAGATCGACTGAATATTTACATTATTTACGCCAGTAGTTTTAAAGAAACATTTTGAAGGTCTGCTCTGATGAAAAAGTATAGGCCTTTATATATGAAACGACTAGCACTTCTTACCACACCTTGGACGTCACCTGGCACGACTTTTCCTATAATCAAAACGCCTGTCAATTTTATATTCGAATTAAATAGGTACTTAATTATAATTAGCTTTTACATTCCACTAAACGAGCGCTCTATTCATTCCAGACCTTCAATTGATTATAAAACCCCTTTGTTGCCCAACAACTGCCACGACCACCGGTGAACAGCTGCCAGGCCCCCGGATGAATTAATAATTTTAATATGGCACACGAACTAGACGAGTTTCGTGATTATATAAATTCTACACCTATTTCCGTGGCTAGCTCTTAGACCATTATGCCGTCACAAAAAGGAATAAAAATGGTCAGTTAACTGTGTTGGTACAGTCGAGTTCATTAAGAAGTGTACAGTTTTGACATCTTATTACAAGGGATTAAGGTGATAAATAAATAAATAAATATTGTGGGACAATCTTACACAAATCGACCTACCCACGGTGTAGTAGACGATGATATATAATAGATAGATACATATAAATACTTTACTTAAATACATAGAAAACATCCATAACTTAGGATCAAATGTTCGTGATAGATAACAAACAAATAAATGCCCTGACCAGGATTCGCACCCGGGACCTCCTGCTTCGTAGGCACCAACTAGGCTAGAGCTAGGAGTCCGTAATCGGCCGATGAAATCTTTCGAGTTTTAAACCAGACGGAGTAGCAACATCTGTCATTTCCTATACAAAAAAGTCTGCTATTTTGGAGGGGCACGTCAAATGTACAGCTATTCGTACGTCACGTACAAATAGCTATGTCAAATAAGCGTAAGTCCATAGTATGAAACTATTTCACACCCATTTGGCAGAGGGGAAGGCCTGTCAATTGCTACTCTGTCTGGTTTAAAACTCAAACGATGAAATGTACACAAAATAATAAACTCGCCTATAAAGTACATGTACATAACATAACATAACAATAGGGTTACCTATTGATAATGAATTCACAGTCACCATGAGTGTGTAATACAATTGAAGTCGACGGTAAGTCGTGCCCTAAGCGGTAGAGCGTCATATGACGTCAGGAAGCAACGGACAAATTTTAAGTTATTCTGCAAATATGTTTCAGTTATTTTATTATAACTCTAGTCTTTATCCAATTGAGCTTTGATTTTAAACTACCTACAACTACTGTTTTAGACTTTTGGCCAGTTATTGGAGGGGATGAAGGCTCAAAGTGACCCAAAGGGCAATGGAGAGGGCTATCCTAGGAGTCTCTCTGCGAGATCGTATCGGAAATGAGACCATCCGCAGCAGAACCAAAGTAACCGATATAGCTCTCCGAATCGCTAAACTTAAGTGGCAGTGGGCGGGGCACATTGCAAGTAGAACCGATGGCCGTTGGGGCGGAAAGGTTCTCGAGTGGCGACCGCGTACCGGAAGGCGCAGCGTGGGTAGGCCCACCACAAGGTGGACTGATGACCTGGTGAAGGTCGCAGGAGTCCGCTGGATGCGGGTGGCGCAGGACCGGTCATTGTGGAAATCTTTGGGGGAGGCCTATGTCCAGCAGTGGACGTCTTTCGGCTGAAACTATGATGATGATGATGATGATTGGAGGGGTCATGGCAGGCAAAGCAATGATTTGAATTAGTTACCCAGATTTTTACTTAGCAAATTTTTTTACTTAACAATAATAATATAATAATAAAATTTACTTAACAATTTCATAAACTTCCTCTTGTAATATATATAAGCAATGTCTCAAACATACTATATTATCTCATTTGTCCTATAAACATTACTGATTACGGATAAGAGAAATGTTAAAGAAGCATGCATATTATTTATAGGTCATAGAGTGATTATGATTAGATATTATTGGTTACTTTGGATATCCAATTACAATAATATTTCAAGGGCTGTGATTAAATGTTTATTAGGAATAAGTGTTTTATCGATGAGTTTTATAACAGTTAGTATGGAGCGTTGCATACAAAGATAATTATATTTTTTTGTCGTACACCCTCTGAATTGGTTTTGTTCAACCTAGACCACTCTAAAAATAATTTTCAGGTCATTCCTGTAACTGCAACCCGTGCCGACTATTTTCCTTTCATACAATGTATGAATATGCTCAAAATTTATTTTTATTCTTATCATGTCAACCACTTTACACTACTGCTGCTGTAATGCTTTATAGGCATTATTTCACAAAAAACTCAAAGCAAAAAGCAATAAAAAGGGACAAAAAAAGCCATTTGAATACCTACTCATATTTGTTGACTGTAAAATTAATTCTTACATTCTTAGGGTTACCTACAGTCAAGTGCAAAAATACGTATCGACAAAATCATCTCGTAAATATGGTACTACGCTCTTATTTTATTACACTGGAATAAAATGCTATGGGACATATTTTTGAGTAAGATGTGTCCACCCATATTTTTACATTTGATTGTACAGTTAGCTAAGGTTAGTCTGTAAGGTTAGCTGGAAGAGATCCCTTACAGGGATAAGTTCGCCTTTGTACTTCAATTCTTTTCAGTTGTTTCTGATAGCTAAATCTGGTGAACAAACTTTAGGCGTTTATTCAGTACTAGCGACCCGCCCCGGCTACGTACGGGTATTATTAGTGTTTCACTACTATAATATGCATGTATTATACATATAAATCTTCGTCTTGAATCACTCTATCTATTAAAAAAACTGCATCAAAATCCGTTGCGTAGTTTTAAAGATTTAAGCATACATAGGGATATAGGGACAGAGAAAGCGACATTGTTTTATACTATGTAGTGATAATTTGGATAAGTGATTATAATATGTATAAAAATGTCATAGTTTGTCAAATATATAATATTTGTTTGTTGTAATATGTGTGTATTTGTTTTTTTGTCCACCATAATTTGCCAGTTACCAGTTTGTGTTATTTTTGTTGTTTTGAGGTGCAATAAAGAGTTATTGTATTGTATTGTATTGTTTTATTTGCCACCAAAACAGCACATTGACAACAATCACTAGTAATAAGCCATAAAAAAAACTCGAAAATTGAGAGATACAGATTGAAGGTCTTTGGGACCAGGAACGGCCTTAATATACATAATAATAAATAGAATATGCAGGACATGAATAGAAACTGACAGGCATTTACATGCTAAACTGTTTAAGGTAGAACCATGAAATTTGAAACCCATATTCTTCGTATGTCACTCATGAAGCTCTAATAAGTAAATGATTCCTTGGAATACAACCCCTAAAAGGGTGAAAACTGAGTTGAATGTTTTACAACTTCTATGACGAGCAGAGAAGAGTGAGAATATAAAATTCATACATACATCTTTAGTTATTTTGATGTAAACCGGTATTCTTTCTTTGTACACTATGAACTTCTCTTCTGCACTTTCTTGATTTTCTGAACGGAATAGGCTAAAAAATTAAAAACATTATTTTAAAAAAGTACCTATTTAGTGTGTAAGTATTTTAAGTGAAAAAAGAATCATATTGCTGGTAATTAACTAGACCAATTTCTAATTTACTCTTTAATAGCTACAGCTCTATAACCTGGCCCGGGAAGTGTCAAAGTTAATTTAAACTAATAAAAATAGCCAGTAAGTGACGCCAAGTTAAATGCATTACTAGCCTCAGTATTTGAGTGAAACATAGATGAAGCAAATAACATCTATTAACTAAAAAGATGGGATTAGCTACAAATATAAAGTTGGCTGCATGTCATGAATCTTGACATCATCAATTCACAATAGATCATTAAACTAATAATTATTACCTGTACATCTGATGCGTGTTCTCTGTAAATGACTTGTGAAGAATAATTTCATAGAATTTATCCTTCATATTATTTTTGCCAGCCGGTATTTTAGGGCCGTATAACAGCATGGAATCTTCTCTGTAATGTATTGGCCTTGAAACATAATTGTCTGACCGGACTTCTAGTACCTTTGTGGGGGACTCTTCAGTGCCTAATAGGCCTCTAAAAACTGTAAATAAGATTGAAATTTAAAGTCCGAAATACGAGAAAAAATAATTGAAGAATTTAATGTCTTCAGAAATTCCCATTGGGTACTTACATGAATTCAGCATTCTTTCGATTTGTTCACTTTATCACGTAGTGGTTATATTCTCTTAGCACTTTATTTTCATATAAATAATCAGACTAAGCGATCTATAATCGATCACGGTGAAATTTGAATTCGTACTCGTAGTTTGCACGGACCAGGAACGTGTATATAGGGGACGGTCCTATCTCGCTTTTCGCCATACTAAATGAACGAGAGAAAACGGTCCACATGAGACCACTTCCAAGTGGTGCTTTGTCCCACTCGCACATGTTGCCAATGTTAATAAGATACTATTTTGGAAGTGTTTATAACAGTTTACTACCAAAAATAAATATCTTCTTATTTTATTTTAGTAGTATATACAAATAAGGATTTTATTATCTTTTTAGTAAATTGTAAATAATTGTGATTTTCATATTAATAACCCTTTAAATCAAAGATATGTATAAGAAAAAAAAACATTTCAATAAATATGGTAGACATTAGTAACTTTTTGAATATTAACTGGTATCCCCAACTTTGACTTTTTAAACTTTCACCGTGCGTTTACATGCTCGGGCTCTCGGCCGAATGTTTCGGCCATGTTAGTACACGATGATTCGAGACAGACTATATAGAGAAAACTTAAGCCAGACCAGAGACAATTTAAGTACTTTTTCAGGTAGTTTGGTTGAGTTAAAAGGTGTCTTAAATAATTTCACTTCGGGTAAAGCTATTTAAAAAGTGTCTTAAGTAGTTTCAATAACCAAAGCTATTTAAAACACCGTTTAACTCACCGAAACTACCTGAATAAGCTTAAAATGTCTATGGTCTGGCTTAAATTTTATCTATATAGTCTGTCTCGAATGAGCGTGTACTAGGGTGGGCCGAATCATTCGGCCGAGAGCTCGAGCATGTAAACGCACGGTAACGATCTGGAAAGACGATAAAGACGACGATACTAGATCGTGATGAATATCGTATAAAAAACAATAACGATACGATAAAAAATGTCATTATCGTTAAGTATATATCGTCGATCCAGATCGTTCGCGTAACCGCTCCCAACCTAATATCCCACGTACTTATGACTTATGGTCACCCTAATTAGAAAGAGATGCAACGGTACCGTAGTACTATCTCATGTGGACACACTTTTGCAGTCGCATTGCTCCATCCAGATATGTTCAGGTCCGTGACATAACCCGTCTAGTTTGTGTAAATTAGTAACCCTGGCCTATTTCCCGAGAGATGGCGCTGTACCGTTGGCCTACTTCCTGCCGTTAAGATTTTTCCGGAGTTGATGGGGTCGGGAAGGGTGTGATCGAAAGTATCATCGAATTATTATAAGCATATTGATCATGGTATCTATTAAAACACTTTTTAAGGATACCTATTGTGACGGACGGTAAACTACGGAACCCTACACTGAGCATGGCCCGACATGCTATTGGCCGGTTTTAAGAACTACACAAGTGTTTATTATTGAAGTGCAGGATAATAATTTGAATTGTCTTTTTCGGAATGATATGCTATATTCAGGATGTCTAAATACTTATAATGAAACAACTAATGAGATACATAATGTGTTTTTTCTTCAGATCAATCCCAAAACATACAAATAACAAAGCTGTAACATTTACACAATACGTGACAAATTAAATATTTAATATTAATATATTTCATAAGCATATTTAAGTACATTGTGTTTGTATAATTAATAAAAGTAAATATTTAAGTGCAAAACACATCCATATAAGAATGTAAAACATCCTTTGGAATATAATTTATATACCTAATCCACGTCTTAAGTCTAAAATTAAACAAACAAAAGAGTAAAATATTTTTGCATTCTGATTTAAAAAATAAATATAAGATAAGATAAATTCAGTTAATTAAGTTGTTAGATTATACAACTTTGGAATGCATGGTATCAGGTAAGATGGTCAGATCTCGGTTATCAACTAGACATTTTAGTTTGTAAATATAATATAGTTATATTACGTATCATTCATACTAAAAGAGATCTTCACAATGGGCACTGCATCGTCGTGTTTTAGAACCTTATCAATATGTATAATGTAGTCCAAACGTAATGACTAGGTATGTAATATGCTTTATATGCACAGTAAAAATAAGAGAGCGGTATCTTACTTATCTAATACCAAAATACTTAGGTACGTACTGGTATAAAAACATGAGCTAGGTAATATGAATGTTGAATGTTGCTAAACAATTTTACAAAAGTTTTACATACGAAAATAGTACTGGATTGATGTCTTTAATTTCGTTGATAGTATTTTAGCACAGGATAACTCTAATGAAGGTACCAACCAACACACACACGTATAGGATTTTATTTGCAATTAAGTCAACTAATAAACTATTAAAAACCTGTCTTATAAATTATTGAAACACTGATTTTGACTAGATACAGAACAAATCGGAATAAAATATTTAGAATTTTAATAATACTTATTGTCAAGTCTTACTAGATGACACAAATACAAGTTAAACGAGACAACTATTTTAAATGGCATATTCCACAATTGAGCTGCTTAAGTTTGATTTACAAATCCGCCTTTATTTTATTAAGTATTGTAATCAAATTAATCAAATGCATTAGCAAATACCGGTGTTCACGTACAGTAGTACGTGTTGAATTCATTAATGAGTGTACATTTCCGCACTTTAATCCCTTGAGATAAGGTGCAAAAATGTACACATATTAATGAAGTCGACTGTATAAAAAAAAACGTAAAAACAAATTCTTTGACATTATTAATAGAAAGATATGAGTCATGATAGTGAAATGGACAGCACAAACATTTTCGAAAAGTTACCTTACTTAGTCTACTGGACCAATTTCAATCAGACTACTCATTTATGATTATGAAAAAACTGCATACAGTCTGGATTGATGTGTGATAGATAGTGTCATACGAAGCTAACATCGAAATAACTGTGGTTAATAAAGATATAAGTAAGTACATCCGCTGCGCCGTTATCTATAAAATATGGGGCGAAGTACTATATTTATAATAACAATACGCAATATTGATATCGGATCAAACGTTATTAGTAAAATATACATATAAAAAAAAAAAAACAGAATAAGTAAGATATTATTCATTAGCACAATTTTTAAAATTGGCTTAGTACTACTATACTATTCTGGTTCCAGGAACAAGAAATTGTAAATTAAAATAAGTAATTCAAACGATCGATATTTAATTAGTACTTTTGATCATCACTTGGATGTCACCCTGTATAGTTTTAATGAAGGTCAAGAAATATATAAATTATATGGTGAATATTATAACGCATGTGTGCATAACCTAATACTGTTTTAATAATATATAAGAATGTATACCATCAGGCCCAGTAGGTACAGTCAACAATACAGCTGTGAATACAGCCAAAGTGCCAAAAATATGAATAAGTACAGAACTTTATTGCCAGAGAATTAAGGTCGTGTATACATATTTTTGCCCCTTTGGCTGTATTCACAGCTGTGTTGTTGACTTTACAATGGTACTTACTTAGAGCGAGTGGAGCAGAACTCTCCAAGCTAAATGGTGATAGGTGGTAGGGCCTGTTTTGTCAATTTTCGTCCCCGTGCTATATGATACCTAGTTATACATAGATGTGCATTTTACCCACAGTTAGTTACAATAAATCATGTTTAGAGTCCAGACGCGTTTGCTTTAAAATTCACCTGCAATCAAAATTGAACCTTATGCCGTTAAGTTCATGGACCATCGAACCAGGATGCTTGAAGAGTGACACGTAAAAATAATTGGTTCAATAGAAAAATGGTGTAATTTCGATGAAATAACGTTAAATACATATGGAAATATGTTAAATTCATTAGACAATTATGTAACAAGAGTGAATTAAGGCAAAAGAACTTTAAGGATTAAGACTATTCGGTGTTATTACAAAAAACAGTTCACGTATTTATTAGGTGTGATAAATGGACAAAGGACAAGGTGTATCGTGGATTTAGAAGTTTGTGTAACTTAACTACGAATAACAGTATTGTTCAAGTGTATTACAAAAGTGAGCCGCTGGGATTTTTAAGTAAATTTGTTGGACATTACCGTGTGGCGCTCGCTTACCCTACGCATAAAAATATAACAAAGGAGTGGAACTTTCCAGAAGTTACATACGTTTTGTGTTGTGTTTTAACTATATCTAGTGACTTTGCATTACTTTATTGCCATAAACTATTGTTGCAATGGATACAATTGAGAGAAATATAGTTATTCAAGCCGATAGGTTAGAAAAGGTGAAAAGGGCGTATAGTAACTACAGGAAATCGCCTAAGGAAAGACTTTCGGTTGCTTATGTGAAGGGAAGAATGGATACACTGGAAATATACTGGAAAGAGTTTAAGGCCGGACATGAAACGTTAATTATATCGGTTTCTATTGAGCAGCGTCCAACATTAAACTATTTTTCCGACAATATGTTTGAGGATTTTGAAGAAGCGTACTACGCGTACAAGGGTGAAATGATGTCTATGTTGGAAAGTATACAACCGATAAAATGTGAGTCTAAACCAACACCTACAACTACGCCTAATACATCGAATAGTGGTGAAGTTAAATTGCCTCGAATTTCACTCCCTACATTTAACGGGAACTATACTGAATGGCAATCATTCCATGATTTATTTCTGGCATTAGTGCATAGCAACGAATCCTTACAAGATGTTCAAAAGCTACATTACCTAAAGGGCAGTTTAGCCGGAGAAGCCGAGGCATTGTTGCGTCAATTTTCAATAACTGCAGAAAATTACCCAGAAGCTTGGTCAGTGTTGAAAAAACGTTATGCCAATAAGAGATATATAGCAAATTGTGTTTTTAAGAAATTCTTTACACAAAAAGCGATAACGCAGGAGTCGGCCACAGCTTTACGACAGTTATTGGATACTTCAGTGGAATGTATGAGTGCACTTAAACATCTAGGATTACCTACGAATCATTGGGACGCAATTATTAACTACTCCATTGTATCAAAATTGGACGCGAGTACCCATAAAGAATGGGAAGAGTTAATAAGCAGAGATGAGACGGATGACTTACCTAGTTTTGATAAATTGAAATCGTTCCTGGAAAATAGGTTTCGTACTCTCGAGATGGTGGAACCTGCAAGCAAAGGCTACAAACCTGTGAAAGCTAAGATGTTTCATGTTACTGCGCCGAGTGAAGTGAAATGTGCGTTATGTAATGAAGAGCATTATATTTATAATTGTAAACAGTTTTCCAAGAAGTCGATAGATGACAGGTACAGTTTCGTGCAGAAAAATAATCTCTGCTATAATTGCTTAATTCCAAACCACAATGTTTTTAAGTGTCAACAAAAAACAGCTTGCCAGATCTGTAAGAGAAAGCATCATTCGTTATTACACCGGGACAAGAAAGAAGCAGGCGGAGAAGCTCGAACGTCTGGAGAAACAAGTAACAACAACAAAGAAAAAACACAAACCGTAGTAGTGGCACATACGTCGACTGTATTACAAGTAAAACAACCTGGGCGAGGCACCTTGTTGGCGACAGCACTGGTGTATGTCACAGCGGAGTCGGGGCAGTCCTACGTGCTTCGAGCTCTCGTGGACCCAGGATCAGAGGAGACCTTCGCGACCGCAGGGGCGGTCCAGTTGCTGGGTTTGAAGAAAACTAAAGTCAGCGGAGTGATCTCTGGAGTTGAGGAGCATGAGTCGCGTATCAAACACATGGTAACATTACATATTCAGTCAAGGTACGATATTTCCTTTTCTATGGATGTAGATGCTTATGTATTGAAGTCAATTACACGTCAGTTACCATCTAGGGTAATTAAAGGTTTTAATTGGCCTGAAGTTAATAAAGTAAATTTAGCTGACCCCACCTTTATCACGCCAGGGAAGATTGATATTCTTCTTGGTGCGAGAGTTTACTGCGAAATCATAGACACAGGTTTAATGAGAGGTCCTGGGAAGTTTATTGCCCAAAAAACACACCTGGGTTGGATTTTGTTAGGGGGTACTAAGGTTACTAACACATCATCTACTATTTCACAGCACATCTCTAGCCTACATATTACAAGACAGATAGAAGAAGACAACAACCTTCTGAAGAGGTTTTGGGAAGTGGAGTCGGAGCTATACACAAAGGAAAGTATGTGGACGAAAGAAGAAGAGAGGTGCGAGGAAATATATCAACAAACAACAACGAGGGATGAAACAGGAAGGTACGTGGTACAGCTTCCTTTAAAGACAACTTTCGAAGACACTGTGAAGTCGTGCGGAAACACAAAGCGTCAAGCTATAACCAGACTAGAGCAACTGGAAAGGAGGTTCGCACGAAGTGAGCAGCTGAAAACAGAATACACCAAAGTTATACACGAGTACTTACAGTTAGGCCATATGAAGAAGGTAGGTACAGAAGAAGCTGAAGCTGATGCAATCTATCTTGGACACCATGCTGTAATTAGAGAGGACAAGGAGACATCAAAGGTTCGTGTCGTCTTTGACGCTTCAGCGAAGGGGTCAAACGGATGCTCCTTAAACAGCAGCATGATGGTAGGTCCTACAATCCAACCAGACCTTCGCAGTCTGATATTTAGATGGAGATCTCACAAAATTTGTGTTGTTGGCGACATCGTGAAGATGTATCGTCAGGTAAGAATGGATGACAAACACACAGATTTACAACGCATAGTGTGGCGGAATGATACATCTGACAAGATTGAGAGTTATAAGCTACTTACCGTTACATTTGGAACAGCAGCTGCACCCCACCTGGCTGTTCGCACCCTCCAGCGCTTGGCTGATGATGAGAAAGACAACTATCCTCGAGGAGCCGCGGTAGTAAGAAACTCATTTTACATGGATGACCTTATGACAGGTCACGAGGATCTCGACGAAATGAAGGTCACCTGTAAAGAAATTGATAGTTTACTAAAGGCCGGTGGTTTCGAAATGCAAAAGTGGTCTAGTAACTCGGAAGAACTGCTGAAGGACTTGGCTGAAGGCACGAAGACTCAGGAACCTGTAACAGAAAAGAAAGAGATTAAATTAGATAAAATCATAAAAATATTGGGACTTACATGGAATCGTAAAGATGATACATTTCACGTTTCAGTCAACTTACCAGCAAGCAGGGTACCTGTAACGAAGAGAGTAATTTTGTCGGATGTAGCTAGCCTATTTGATCCTTTTGGATGGCTCGCGCCAGTGGTGATAACGGCCAAAATCATGATTCAAAAATTATGGCTTTGTCCTTATGAATGGGATGATGAATTATCCACAGAGCTAGTTGACGAATGGATGAGCTTCAGAGAAGAACTTCGCGAGCTGCAAACTATTGAGATCCCGCGTTGGATTAAAATGTCGTCTCGTTGCAAAGAAGTGGATCTGCACGGGTTCTCGGATGCCTCGACTCTTGCTCTAGGAGCTGTTGTCTATGTAAGAGTAGTAGATGAGCACGATGTTGTTCATGTCACGATGTTGGCCTCAAAGACGAAAGTAGCGCCACTGAAACAATTGACGGTCCCGAGGCTAGAACTTTGTGCTGCGGTGTTATTAGCAAAGCTGTTGCATGACATTTCAGGACTATTGAGCATACCTATGCACAGAATCTACGCGTGGACAGACTCGATGGTGGTTCTTTCATGGCTACAATCACAACCCAGTCGCTGGCAACTCTTTGTTGGGAACAGAGTGTCAGCAATCATCCAGCTTATTGATAATGATAGATGGAGGCACGTCGTGTCGGAAGACAACCCTGCTGACCTTGCGTCAAGGGGTATCAAGGCAAGTGAACTGGTAAATAATGAACTTTGGTGGAGTGGACCCACATGGTTAAAGGAGAACAGCACTGAAATGCTAAGGGCCACTACAATTCCAAGAACAGAACTGGAATGCAAGAAGTCATTTCACACGTCCATACAAGATACTCCCATTTGGGAGAGGTTTTCGTCATTGGTCAGAATGAAACGAGTACTAGCTCACTGTAAGAGATTTTTAGACTACAAAAACAAAACACATGATATCTTGAGCGCTGATGAATTGAATGAAGTTGAAACCAGCTGCGTAAGGTATTATCAGAGACTAGTATACAGCCAAGAAATTGAAGACCTGAAAAAGAAAGGTAAAGTTAGAAACAAAAGTTCATTAATCAAACTTACCCCGTACATTGATGAAGACAATTTGCTGCGTGTTGGAGGAAGGTTGAGTAAAGCGGATCTTTCAGAAAACGCTAAACATCCGATTATCATACCAAGCAAACAACATGTTACAAGGTTAATAATAGCGGATGCACACGCCAAAACTTTACATGGTACGATCATGCAGACGATGACTTACATTCGAAGCAAGTACTGGGTCATAGGTCTGAAATCCGCTGTTAGAGATTTTACTCGTAAGTGCATAGTGTGCATAAAGAACAACGCACTTACCAGACAACAACTGATGGGTCAGTTACCCACTTCGAGAGTCACGCAGAATCGCGCTTTTTACCACAGTGGAGTCGATTTTGCTGGTCCCGTTTATCTAAGAGCGTCAAAGGGTCGTGGTCGTACATCTACAAAGGGCTACATCGGCCTGTTTGTTTGCATGTGCACACGGGCAATTCACTTGGAAGCAGTAACTGACCTAACAGCTCAAGCGTTCATCGCAGCCTTCAGGAGATTTGTCGCACGCAGAGGACATTGCGCACAATTATGGAGCGACAATGGAACCAATTTTATTGGTGGCGATAAGGAGTTAAGAGATATGTGGTCCAAGAGCACTGACAACGTTGCTAAAGAGATAGCTGTACTCTTAGCCAACGACGGAACCACATGGCACTTTGTGCCACCAAAATCACCCAACTTTGGAGGCCTGTGGGAAAGTGGCGTCCGTTCGGCTAAGCGCCACCTACTGAGAGTAAACGGAACTACGAAGCTGACATATGAGGAGATGTCGACTTTTCTGGCTCAAGCTGAGGCCTGTCTGAATTCTCGGCCTCTCTGTCAACTGGACGACACTCTGGACACTCTTAACCCTCTCACACCGGGACATTTCCTCGTTGGCGAAGCATTGATCAATATTCCAGATAAAAATTATGAAACTAAAGGTTTACATTTGTTGACTCGTTGGCAGCTAGTACAAAAACAAATGCAAGGTTTTTGGAAGAAATGGCATTGTGAATATTTAAATACACTGCAACAAAAACAGAAGTGGTACGATGTGGTACAGTCACCCTGTATAGGAGATGTTGTTATTATAAAAGAACAAGACTTACCACCAGCCAAGTGGCTGTTAGGAAGGATTACGGCATTGCACGCTGGACCTGACGGCTTAGTACGTGTCGTGACAGTTCAGTGCAAGGGCGATCATATTCTTAAAAGACCGTTGTCCAAACTAATTTTGTTACCAAAATCTGTAGATTAGTGAGTCATTTAGGGTAACTTAACAAGCCATGGTGGGCGGTTAAATTTATTGTGTATTTAATAACTTTTACTTACAGTAATTGTATCTTCTACAAATAGTTTGTTTAAATGTTAAGGTCCATAAAAGTTAAAATTGGTAAGATACTTTACCTACGTGTTTCTATTGTTTACTTAAAGTAGTTAGGTATAAGAACTCAACTTGTTCTTTATAATGATTGATGTTAAAGGGTTTGATCCAAAATTAGTCTAGTGTTAAGAGTTGTAATGCTTAATGAATCTCAACCATAAAAACAAATTTTACGATATAGGTACTTACTCTAACCCAATCATAGAACCTTCTTTTATAGGAAGTCGGTTAAAACCAAACAAAATTATACAGTCCATTGAAGTCTATGCAAATATTCAACATTTTGTTATTATGGTTGATCTGTAATATTAGTACATATTTAGAAAGTTAAGCATAAGTAAGTTGTTAAAAGATATACCCTCCGCGGGCATGCGATTGTTACCTACGCGACGCAGGCTGGACCTACCTAGTTGTTTACGGGCAATAATGGAATGTTATTCATGATCAGTATTATCTCGCATTAGTTTGCGCCGGCGTCGCTCAACTTTGTATTTAGTTATTTGATGTGATACATGTGAAATGTTTCTAAATCACTCGTTTATATTTACTTAGTGTTGGACTTAAAACATATGGCAGTGATAAGTGTGCTTGTGATAGTGGTTGGATGCATCAATTCAAGCAACGGCTCCCGTAAGTTTTAGGTTATGTATTTGGCTTAGGTTAAGTTAAAAACTGTTGTTTTTGGCGGGCGGTATGTTTTGTCAATTTTCGTCCCCGTGCTATATGATACCTAGTTATACATAGATGTGCATTTTACCCACAGTTAGTTACAATAAATCATGTTTAGAGTCCAGACGCGTTTGCTTTAAAATTCACCTGCAATCAAAATTGAACCTTATGCCGTTAAGTTCAGGGCCAAAATGGAAAATGAGGTCGCCAGTACTTTGTGGCCTCGTTGGGTGGCCATTTAGATATTGGGCGTGAAATTATTTTCACTCTGCCCAGAGAAGCTAATTAAGTATTCATTATCCTATGTCAATATATGTACCTAAGCTGCATGACTCTGGTTATTATTGGAACCCAGGAGGCTGTCAGGGTTAGCAAGAGGATCCAGTTCTGCGAAGAGCTTGAACCAAGCTGCTTTGTCTTCTTTCTTCTGACTGATCTTTGGTTTGGAAGCATTCGGCTCAGTGGATTCCGGAGTTTCGGATTTTTCAGAGCTAACTGGTATGAGGGTTTCCTCCATTAATGAAGATGCGTTTATGTCCTGAAATTATAAAGATAATTTTAATTTTATATAGTTAATAGGGTCCATGCCTTTGCCTACAAAAGGCATACAGATACAAGTTAGATGTAAAGTATTAGGTTAACAGTATTGAAAATGGAACTCACAAAACTTGTCTGAAATAAAGGCTATTTTATATTATTTATTTATTTTTATTAATAGGGTCCATACAGATAAAGCCGCCTTGCGTGGAAATTGCCGCACGAAATAGGGCTTGCAGTATCGGAACTAATTTCCAATTCCGGAATTCATTTCGAGATTAGCCTTCAATTCCGGAATTCCGGAACTGGTTCCGGGATTTGAAAAAATATGATTTTATGGCAAATTTTTTAAAATACCGGGTTTTACGATTAGTACATAACATTGTTGGATTTATATTTATTAATCAATAAAAACGTTTAATCTTACGCTACTTTAAAGAAACAAAAGCAAGGGTTTAACAGAGTTGTTATATTTTTTTAAAATAATCAATAAAGGATCTCACAAGCCAAGCTAAGATTGTCTATTTCGAAGAGTTTGGTTATAGGTTAAAGTGGTGTAGCAGCAGGAATTACCTACTTTAGAAAACTTTATGCTTAATTGACCAATTTCTCGGTTGTTAATAAGGTTAATTTCCGAATCAATAATTTAGGCATTCGTACCTTATCGATTAACTAAGTGGTATTTTTGCCGGAAAACGTCAGCCTTCGTTCTTCTTTCTTTTGTGTCAGATTAATTCCCAAAAGTGTTAAAAAAAATATTTTTAACACTTATTTTTGCGTAGCCAAACAAGTAAGGTTATCAAAATAAAATCTGTCTTCAAGCTAAGGCTAAAAAAACAATGTAAGGCAATCATCGCTCCATTTTTTTGGAACTTGTGTCGAACACACAAAGAAAATATTTAAAAAAATATGTTAGATTAGAGGCCAAAATTTTAGTTACCTACAACGTTACGATTACAAATTAATATTAGGCTGGTAGTCATGTTATGGTATGGCGACAGCGGCAAAGTTTTTGAATACAAATCTTTAAATTACATAGATTTTGCGCGCAAAACACTGAATTTAAGGCTAAAAACTCACAACCCTCACAACAGTTTTTTAACAGTATTGCAATAAGAACTCATTATTTTAATACCGAAAAGCAACAACTGAAAAAGATAAAGGTAAGATATTTTTCGCTTCAACCTTTTGGTCTACTACCGTTAACAGAGAACAATCGAAAATGTATTTATCCTGCTCTAAAGCACTTGCTTCTTTGGGCGAAAGATGTGCAGATTCAAAGTATTGATGCTTGTGGTACCTAAGCCTTCTCAGTCCAAAAGTAAGGAACATTTATCTTCAAACGGAATATATATATAATTCATCAATCTAATACATTTAGTGGCAGTTTTGCGAAATAACTATGCCAATTGAAATTAAACACTAGAACGGATTAATCGCGTTTATTAACACCATGACCCGACGTTTCGAGCCCTTTACAGTTTTCTTGCCGCTTCTTTCTGCCCCATAAGCCAGTTAGGGAAGCGTTCGTAAATTGTACGTATGTTTTACAGGGTTTTTTATTAATTATTAAATTAAACGCGATTAATCCGTTCTAAAATGTTTAATTTCAACGAATAACCATCGCAGTAACAGCAGACAATATTATAACATTTATAATCATGACAATATTAAACGTTTCCGTCAAATAGTAGGGTTATTTTCAATTCCGGAATTTTCGAGATTGAGGGTGTCAATCCCGGAACTGTAATCTCGGAAAAATAGTCCGAGATTCCGGGATTTCGAGATTCCGGAATTCCGGGATGCAAGCCCTAGCACGAAACAGCCTCGTCTAGTTAGTTTTACAGGGCTTTTTTCCGCAACTCGACATCCAATATACCTTTTTTGCGTGATTACGAAGCCTTTTTTTGCGAGAGTAGGGCTCTAACCACCCTAGCTCCTCCACGAAACCTAGCATTGTTTCAAGGCAGTTTGCAACTGCAACTGCCTCTTTTAGTGTGCTTGGTGTTCCTAAATATTTACTCCTGTATACTTCTACCTGTTTTAGCCCAATCTATATGGACGTACTCGTACCTCTTTGAGAGATAACGGTCGCGCGGATTTTTAACTGGCCGTTGGATCCGCCTAATAACTATCGTTTAATATTATAATAAAATGAAAATAGGATAATGCAATTAATGAACACTCACTGAAAAGTATTTTATCAAAATCAGACTAGATAAAAGTATACAGTACCTAACTTGCTACTTTAATTGAGTGCAGTTATCAGTTTTCACTGCTATCAGTCCAATAAATTTAACCTTTTTGTCCTATTAAGCCGAAAGATAGCTGAAAATGTGTTGTGAGTATACATCAGTATGTGTAGCATGACAGTGTGCGATAGGCCCATGCCTCACAGAGTGCCCCTGCACAGTCGAGACATATAAAGTGTACTTGATGTATGAACTGTCATGCCTTTTGAAAAGATATGCTAAGGTGCCTGGTTTAATTAGCCAACAGGTCCAGATTAAGTGCGGGACATATGTTCATAGCAGCTGAGTGAGTACAATATGGATGTTTGCTTTGTGATGCATCTCAATCCAGGCTTCAATTTGCGTTGCATCGCATAATCTGAACATAGCTCAGTTTCGTACCTGTAACAGCTGAGAAGGCATAAACATTCCAAAGTTACTGGCTACATCCCCACAGCCCATCCTCAGCCCAGCCAGATCAGCACTGATGCCACCCTCCTCCATTGATTCTACAACATCTATAAGATTTGCAGAATCTGTCAGAGTGTCTTTGTTGTTTGTATTGGAGGCCTCTTCTTTTTGGTCACTCTTGTTGGATTCTGGTTTTGGTTTTTGGTTGTTCTCATTGTCATCTTTGTATTCATCCTGTAAAGAGAAAGGAGATGGATGTCAGAGTTAAAACTAGCAAACTTTGAATATCAATTAACCTAATTTGTTTTTAGAGCGAAAAAAAATAAATAAGTGTGGGTACTATTTTTAAGTTGGAAAGGGGAATTGATTGATAGTGTGCACACACGCAATGGTTATTTAGTATGACAGAGTATGTTAGGTGAGCTTTACATTTCTGCTGGTGGTTTGTCCCTTTTCCCTCTAGTATTCTAAGCTCAGTGATTAAGGATTATAAAGTTAGTTCTATGCAAAAGGTAAGCTCGGCAACTATTCTGATTAAGTGAAATAATATATCTTTCTACTGTAAATAACTTTGGGATTTTTTTCTTACTTGAAAGAATAACATCTGATCCTTATCCTGAGCTACCAACTCCTCCAGTTTCTGTTCTCCTTCATCCTCCCCCAAGTTCTGCGACAGCTCCTTAAGGATACAGAACTCGTACATGGGCTTTGCATTCATTGTGTCAGCTGTAGCGAGGAGCGTTTGACACACTTTGGTGCCAAATGTTAGGAAGGAGCTTTGGTAGTTGCTCAAAACATGGGAAAACATGTTGCATCGTGCTGCAGCTAGAAGATCAATCTGAAATTAAAATAATAGATTTATGAAATTGTAATTTAAAGAAAAAAACAAGAATTTTATTTGATAAGTTATTCATAATTGCATAGATAAGAGTTTGAATTCCCAGAAGATTTTGGTTATGAAAAAATCCAAAATAATATGAGCAACAGGTGGATATGGTTAGAGACAGCACCATATATTTCAGCTGTGTATATAGCTATAATATTAGAACTACTCTTTGCATCACACACACAATTATTCCTTTGTGGTTAATCTACACAAGTATTTAATTGAATGATTACCTTCTGCAGTACATCAAGTGTTAGCTTATCAAACACCTTTTTGCTCTCTCGCACTTGTCTCTGGGCTTTCCTGAAGTTGTCCAGACCGCGGCCAGTATCCGGATCCAGCTGCGCACTCGTCGATTTCATCCAACTCAACGCAGCTCTGTATTCAATGCGAGCCTTCTCCATGGCAGACACCGTCGCTCTCATGTCGCTCACGGCCCGCCCTCTAAATGTCTCTACTTCATGATACAACCTCAACAAAGGCCCTCGCACAGACAAACGCTGCTGCCCCGAATACGATATTGCCTTGCCAGCCGACACCATGTGTTTACCTGCTGCATCGTTACTTTTACCCGAATCCCGTAGAAACTTCCCTAAAGCATTTTCTTCTTGCGCTAACACACACAAACGCTCCTGATATTGGTCTAAAACCCTTTGTAATTGCAAACAACTATCTGATATTGATCGAAACAACTCCAATTTCGCATCTAACTCGGCATCAGATGAAACTATACATTCGTCTTCTTTGGTACCTAATTTTTTCAACACAGTCTTCTTAGTTACCCAATACTGATGCTGCATCATTTTGATTCGACTGAATTAAAATATTGACGTGGCAGCGAACTTTGCATTCATTAACAATTCCTTGATCCGCGTACTGAAACTAAAAGAAAATTATCGCTGAAATTGAAATGCCAAAGCTTTGGCTTATGTCAAATGTCAAACAGCTGTAACAGATTAGATATCGCATTAAAATTGTGTGTGGTAACTTGAACTTCGTTTATTGCTCGCCAGGGACGTCCGGAATCAGAGTATGAATCTCATAATAATATAATCTTAATTCATATTAAGAATTCATATTTTGATTCATATTCAACCCACAAATACGCAATTTGAAAGAGGCCTTCCATCATATAGTAATACACCTTGCTCATAATAATATAATCTTTATTCATATTATTAATTCATAATTTTGTGTTCATAAATAACGCATGCAATTACATACAATTGTGCTATTGATCACACACGTTCTGATTTTTTCAGATTATGGATTTGTCAGATTAATCTAATTCCAGCCGTGTGAGGCCACGCAAAGATGTAGTTTCTGTAAAATAGTATTAAAAGTTTATTTACGATAGTTAACAATCATTTTAACAAAACTAAAGTCTATTTTTTTATGTGAAAACCTCGCCCTCATGAAAATTATATAAATATATCTATCTGGCCAACATAACAATCTGTCAAATCTACAAAATTTGGACTAAAATAAGCTTTATAGTTAATCTGTGGTAGTGTGGTTCCATATTTACAACCGGAATGTGCAATGGCCGCCGCGTTTTGCTTGACGTGCGAGTGTATAGTGATATTATAAAAAAATCGACTTTAAGTTAAAAACATGCTTGTATTTGTTAGGTGAAAATCAATTATAAGTACGAGTTAGCGGACTATATTAAAATGCAATGTGCTACTGATAAAACGATACCCGGAGTGTCATCTTCCCAATCTTCGAAGAATGTCAAAGAAGGTAAGTTTGTTCCTGTCATACCTATTTACTATTTTGTAACGGACAAAACAACGGTTATTATCGGCATTGATTGTTTTTTCTAAATGATCTCATTCTGATGCACGAAGCGGGTTACTTGTGGCTCTTTCTCATGCACCTCTGTTGTCGTTTTCGTATGTAATTTAAACTTTTTGCAGTGTAACTTTTGTGTTATAACCATAAAATCAACTATTACTTATTTTACATTTACATTTACTGTTACATTATAATTTACACAAAATCATTCCCAGCCGATGTTCACATGTAGGAAATATCGCTTTGATTCATAGTTTTTTTATCTAGACTTTGATTGTTAACTATAAGTCTAGAAAGGATTTTCAGTTGTGTCTTAGAAAATGTTTAAACATTTCTTATGAAACTAAATTTTATTTGCGTATGTTGACAATTTTAAGTACCTAAGTAGCAAGTATAGATGGAACATTAAAAAAGTAACTTTCAGTTCTATACTACTTATAGAAAAATACCAAGTGAAAACAGAAATTGGTGAGTAGGGTTTCCTATGCAAGGAAATTAATTTTAAATATCCTTACAAATACCGAAACTGCTTTTAGCCTAGTCAATAGTGACCCTGCTTATGAAGCCGGAGGTCCTGGGTTGGAATCCCGAATATTTGTTCCTAAGTTATGGATGTTTTTTATGTATTTAAGTATTTATCTATTATATATATTGTCGTCTAGTACCCACAACAACACAAGCCTTATTGAGCTTATGGTGGGATTAGGTCAATTTGTGTAACATTGTCCCACAATATTTATAATTATTATTGCTTACTGTACTGTCACAGTGACATGGTACAAAATAGTACATAATACATCAACTTCTTTGACTGAACATATAATTATGTAGGCCGATATGATGAAGAGCAATAATTTTGAAAGATTAATAACAATTATCATACAATCATGCTAAATAGACAATTAAGTGAGTAAATGAATTTTCTTCAAGTCATGATTTTTTTTTTGTACTTTAAAATGTGTGAAAAGTCAGTGATTAAATTAATAAATGTAGATTTTACAACATTAAGAAATAGCTTTTTACTTTGAAAGTAGCCTACCTACTAGACTACACTACCACAACTATGTTATACTGTGTAAGGAACAGTATATGAGTATAAGCAGTCAAGGACTAGTGTGCATGTTTTTTGTAAAAGGTATCATTTTTGTTGCTAGTTGATAAGGTTAATTTCTAAATAAATCTATATGACAAAGTGGTACCCTTTAAAAATAAAAAAGATCACAAAATTTGTAATTTTGATATTCATTCGACACAAAAATTATATGAAGACTTAACATTGTCAAGTCCCAAGTTTATTGTATTACATTTAAGACTTTTACTACTACTAGTATAATACTGTATATATTTAAATCACGTGAAATTTTACTATCTGTTCAAGCCGAAAAACTGACCTGATTTTAAGTCTATCCCTTTCCATTACCAGTTCAGTACCTTTTTTCTGATGAATGATTTAGATATCAAGAATCTTCTATTTACATATTCATTTTGTCATTATATTCCAACGCGTAGTATTGCAGCATATTATATTGATCGTCATTAGCAATTTATAAAGCTAAAGGACTCCAAGACAGGTCAAGGTTGCGTTTGATTCACGTTTCGCGTGTCTATTATTCATGAATTACATTATTTACGAGTATCGATCGGATTCCGGGCGAAGTTCGAAACGTCGATCTTCATCTGTTCATTCAATTCCAATTTCATGATAGGGACAGGCGAGTTGGAGTTTCAGCATCTCGAGTTCTGCCGCCTTAATATATCTTGCCGAAATGCGCGACACTTCATTTCATGCATAAAGCGCGATTTCATGCGCTTGACTTCGCGTCGCAGTTATGCTGGACGGCCTGAAATAACTAGTTCTAAAATGTACTACCCGTTCATCCGATCAAATTAAGGCAGTCACGGGGTTCTCAATCCCCATTATTTGCAGCATAATCGCAGTCCAGACTAGTCCATATTCGAGAAAGAAGCATTAGTTTAAGAAAAAATCGGCCTCAATGGGAGAATTGCTAGTTACCCAAACTAAACTTTGAGTTATTTGAGAAAACGCTAAAATCGGAGGACGGGGGTTGATTACCTAGACTGGACCTCGGTGGTATTTCTTTTTTACAAAAGTTTTCGCTTACCAGAACGTTTCTCGCCTGTTTGGTAAGCAATTGAAATCGCCAAACGGCGAATTCCATACGAACGCCGTTGGTACCAGCTTAATGTTCCCCAGGGTTTGTAATGTGACATATGCCTAGTTGCTTGTAGATATTACGATTAGGACGTTGTTGTTATTAAAAATATACTGTTAAAGAAAAACATACTCCTTTTTTAAGTCGTTTGAAAAGAGACGGAAAGTAACACAAATACCCCTACACTGGTTTGCTTAAACTCCTGCATGTTTAGTAAGCGATTGAAATTACCACACGTCGACTTCCATATCAACGGCGAACGTAGCTTATTGTTCCCCAGGGGTTTGTATTTGTAATGTGACTTATGCCTAGTTGCAAGTAGATATGACGTTGTTGCGAGATGATGCTTTTACGTTGGAAGAGTGAATGACGGGCGCTTGACGTGCGAGTAAACTTGGAAAGGAACTTTGGGAAGTGTACTGTACGAAGATAAATTGGGGCTCTTCTTATGTTTGATAGTGATTTAAGGTGCTTTTTCTGTCACACTGAGGATTCGTAGATAAGATACTTACATTAGGAACTGTTAGTAAAATTTGTATTTTAGAGAATTCGTATAACGACGGGTGAAATAGATATTAAGTAAGATATGTAGATAGACACAATTTGGACGTTTTAAATTTGCATCTGAGAGGACGTAATCATCAGCATCATCACTCTTTCGTAATCATCAGCATCATCCATCCTGTAACCCTTTTTAATTTATGAAATTAAGTTTGTCGTAGTAGTTTTTAATACCTACACCACAGGCAGGCGCCGGGCTCGAGAAAATAAAGAATCTAAACAAGGGCTAATGAAAAAAGTTTTCAGCATTTGTATAACTAAGTTTTTTATCTGAAATCCAAATAACAGTCAAGGGGAGAGCTGCGAAAACATTTATTCCAGGAAATTTACTTTGTATTAAAAACAGCTCTCATATTGCTGAGAAAAACAAGATGGAGGAAATTCTTGTCTTGAATCTATCTCAGTGACCTAGCTTAAGATTTTTCGCTTTAATATAAGCACTACTTGGCCCAGTTCTGAATAACATTTCCAGGTTACGGATGTAATGTGCTCAAATGTCAGGGGTCGATCTGAGTTTACGATAGCGGCTGTCTAATTCACGAACGGTTCTTTACTCGACTCTTGTCTTGATTTGAGTTCCTACTATAACGTGACCTGGGAACCGTAGTTATTCAGATCCCCAGGCGATGAATGAGCTATCTAACATCGTAAAATGCTGGCTAATTCATTCACTGTTAACAATATCTACAACTATTTACCAGCCGTGTCCTGATACGTAATACGAACGGCAACAAAAGGATATTTTGCCGGTGATTTTGACCGTGTCTTTGGTCTACCTAGTTGGGACTTTTTCTGGCTGCGCCCTCGCGGTGGCTGCTCAGGAACTGTTGTGCCTACAAGATCACATTATAATGGTTTAATTGAAATTAAGTGTTTGGTAAGAATTGTGTTTAGCAATCCTAAAGCTTTCCCTCATAGCTTATCTGTTTATAATTTTCCCACTCGACACTCGACTCTAAGCTATAGCATAATTTGGCACAAAGATTTACCAAAACGATGTTCTGTTGGAGACCAGTTTTATGAATGTCTGTGGTATAGTGATTAAAGCGCTCTTTACATTAGAATCTAATGTAATTATTATCTAATGAATGATTCGCAAACCTGTAAGGGTGATGTCTCGCACACACAACAGCGTCCCTATAGGCATCATCGTGATAATCGTGTAAAGGTATATTAGTAGACAGTAAAAAAGCATAGTTTTAAAAATTTCAATAGGAAAGACCGCCGCTCCGCACCGCACCGCTCGCCGTCGGCAGGGTGTTCCTGTTCCGCATACCCTGGAGCCTAAATGGTCTCGTACCGTGCGGTTTAAGAGGAACTTCCTCCCGCGAACGCTCCGGTTGTGGAATGAGCTCCCTGCCACTGTTTTCCCAAAGGACTACACTATAATATGGGGTTCTTCAAAAAAGGAGTGTTAAAGTTTTTAAAGGGTCCATAGGCTACGGTGACCGCTTACCATCAGGCGGACCGTATGTTTGTTTGTCACCGTCGTAGTATAAAATAAAAAAAGACACTCAAAAACGTGAAATCCAGTGCTAGGAATAATTAAAAATGCCTCTAAGCCCATTTGTGTAAGTGATCGCGAAGATACTGTGAGGGTGTTTTGTCGAGGTGACTTTCGAGTGAGTTCTAATAGCGGTAAATATAAAAGAACAAGAATGACGGTGAACATGGCGATAAAAAAATCGAGGTAAACCGTTACACTACCTTCTAACTAAAGTAATGAACACGGGTTGTTCATTGGTTAAAAGGTAGTGTAAGTTTATAATATTATTATAATTTAAGTTAAGTGAACCAACTATCTCTGAACGAGCATCGGGGTTGCATTGGGCATTTGGTTTAACTGCTTCACCTAACTCGCTTAATATCTGTTATTGTGCATTCCCTTTCTATTGTACCTACTACTTCAAACTTTAGAAGGTACATTAATAACTCTAATCGTATTTAGTATAAAATTGTGAGAGTAAAGGCAACGAGTCTGATGTCGACGTGTTTTGTTTATTTATTCTGCTTTTGTACTACGAGTGTTTATCGTAAATCTCCTCAGTTTAAATTTCGTCTGAAGATCAAAAACGGCACACGGGTTTACTGGCTGTTAAATCTACCTTATCGACCTATGCAGATAGGTACCTACATAGGGATACCTGCGCATAATTAAAAAAAAACTGATATGTCGGTCTGACAATTCGATCTAAAACTCGGGCAGATAGTTTTTACCAAAAAAAGTAAAGTTTTTAATTCAGACACTGCACTATGTTGTCATCATTATTTTCAAAACCCTGCTGGATAAATAAAAGTTTTACCGGACAGGGCAGCAATAAACCGGATTTGTTTGGTTAATACCGGTCATCTGGCAACCCTAAATTCGATATATCTAGTCCAAAATGTATATAGACTTTCAAGTGAAGATAACTGATTTTACTGTCCAATTATACGAACGTTTATGGACGGACGGAGTGGACTATAAAATAGCATATTGAAGAAGCGTGAAACACTCGTATTTTATGTAGCTACCACTAGTATATTTCTGAGTTGTAAAAATGATAATAATGTTATGTGTAATCAACTTATCAATAAATTTTTGGACTTTTTCTTTAACGACGAAATCTAAAAGCGAAGACCGATAATATATATTATAGTTAGAATGAATCAAAGTTTGTCATCAAAAACTCACATTTTGTCTGATTTATTTCTCCCAAAACCGCCCGTTTATGGTTTGATTTGCAGCCTATTTAAAATTTCAACTTTCTTTGAATAACAACTGCTGAGTTAAACTAGGACGCGGGAGGACGGACGGAGACACTAAGATTCCATTAGGGGTCTGTTTTGATTTTGAAATATCAATTCATCAGTTTATGTAAAAACAAACACATAATATTGGATGTTTTTTTTACTCTTGAAACACTCAAAATGTCTGTATTAATTCATAAATTTAATTGATAGCATTGCCGCTTAGAGAGTTAACTTGCACTATTCGAATCGTACCTCGCCCACATGAGCAAGTTCCTATTCCAATGTTACTTAATTTCACCCGGATATTACCCGTACACACGTAAGCAATTACGTACAATTTCCCTTGCATCCTACACCATAACGAATGTATTGATGCGTCAAGCATAGGTGTATTCATGGAGGCCGGGGTGCTACGGGCGCCTCGTCTGCTGACACAGTTCTGGCCATTTATTCTGTACACCTACCGAGCCCAAGCGTTTCCAACTTTAAGAAAAACCAGGAAAACGGTGACCTATGACATCGTTACCAGCGCAAGTGATAGGAGAGAGACGTTAAACTGGTTGGTTTAAAACTTTGGGATTGCCATGACTCGGGGGGTGACTGGAACGCTCCTGGGCGCCGGCGCGGCGAGCGGGGCGACTGCAACCCGGCCAGACGACACGCGGCCGCCCTATCGAGCACTCCCGCCCTCGGTCAGCTCGTGATTGCCGCGCGATCTCAGTAGTCAGTATCACAATTCTGCAAATCGCGAAACCCATTGTTACATGACAATAGCGTTTCGCGGCGTGTAAATAAACATTCACCAGAACTTTTCGATTTCATCGGACAGTGACGTGGAGAACTTTGTTATCGTGTGTAAACAGTGCGTTAGAACGCTAGTTTCAAATTTTTGAGGGTCTAGAAAAGCAGTCAAGCTGTATTCCTTCGACAGTTTCAAGGAGTATGGGTATGATGACGACAGGTGCAATGGGCACGATGATGATGACTTCGGCACCGCCAAGAGAAGTGAGTTTGTTTATTAAAACTTGCCTGATAAGTTTTGATTTGCTGAAGTTGCATGAATAGTAATATATTTCATAGCTCTTAACATATGTGGCTAGGAATTGAATACTTTATTTTTAGAAGTATATACAGGCTATATTTTTTGTGATGAGTCTGTTGTGTTTTTTTAAGGTGTCTTTTAAAGCCACTTCCGTTTGATAACAATTCAAGCATACTGCTTATTAAAAGGAAACTCTGAAAATAAGTACGCAACGCCATTCAGTCTATGTATAGACTCCTCCGGCGACATCGTCCGTGAAAAATCTTTTAAACAGTCAATTTAAAGTTCCCTATGATGTTGATTTTCATGAACCTTTTCTTATGTAAATAGTTTAAGCTTCCAAGTTGTTTCTTTCAATGTTCCTCTTTAAACAGCTATGGATTGTCTGTATAACGCGTTACATAAAAGTCAAACACTGAAACAATGAAATTAACTGTTACCATCAGTTCAACCTTGGCGTCATGGAAATCCAAGGACCGTGTGAAGCAGCACGACTGGTCTCTTATCGATTGTCCACTATTCCATACAACGTATTCTTCATAAAACATTCATGAAGACAGTTCTGTCGCACGATGTTTCTTACAGTCCTTTCAGGTGGGCAAACAAATGGTTTACAAGGTAATTTGTTAAGTGTCCCTATTAATGGAAACAGAATTATTATAATTTTAACGGTTGGTAATATTTAGATTATCTGACTCCATGGGATAAGTGGTTCATCAATCATTCGGTAGTAAACTTTCATGTAATTTGTTAATGGCATTAATTAAATCACTGGAATCTGTAACCATAGCACAAGAGTGTCGCGACAGTATATCGCGTCGCGCTCGAGATAAACTCCTGTCAGCTTCTAACTGTTCGTATTACACAGTGACAGGTGTCTATATGTATATTTCGAGCGCTAAATACTGTCGCAAACCGCGATACTCGTGTCATAGGGTTGCGATAACATTGAGAACACGTCGTTAAAAAGCATAATATTCAAATTGACTGACTAAATTGACTCTTCAATACACCGTCTTCGTCATTAAATTTTTTCTTACCGTCCTTACAGGTGCATGTTTACAAGCTAATTTGTTTAATGGATACATCGAATTATCGAGTTATGAATTGCAGTACATATTATCGGGGTTTTAAACAGCAATAATGCTAAAACGTCCGTAAAATTAGCAAGAATGAATTGTCCAACGCGATCAATTAATTAGTATACACTTCTTATAAAGTATTCAGTATTCATCATTAGACTTTCATGAACGGAGTTTTATAGTCCTTTCAGGTGAACAAACAAAGGTGCACGTATTTATGTTAATTTGTTTAGTGCATCAAGCCATTAACGTCCGGATTTTAAGTGATAGTATTAAAAATACTTCGATGTAATTGATTATGGAATCCAACTGTCTAAAATCTCTACCTCTTGTTGAGAAATTGAAATGTTACTTCAAGTTAATAAAACAATATCCCCGTATCCTCCAAACTTTCTGCATTTCATTAAATAACTGCATTAAATCAGTTAAAGATAAATTTGTTAAAGCTAGCTTTCGAAAAATACCCCCCACGTGTAAGTACTTATTTATTTAACCCGGCCGTTTCAATATCAGGCATAGAAAAACACGGCGGAATGAGCAAAATCTTTTAGCTTTTGCAAACAAAGGTTGCCAAAACAGATACAGCTAGTGCTGCTATTCCTAATTTGACCAGTGCGCCTACACATTCGAAAGCACCAGCGCACAGGTACCATGATAATAGAGTGCTGAACACGACACAATATACTGTAAAACTGCCAGCGCATGGTATGCCTTATTACGTTGATGTGTTACCTCCTGCACAAGAAGTGTTCTGATTGTATGACTTAAAAAGAGGTTCACCCGCTTCGTAGCACTGTTTTCCTCTTCGTTCTAGAAGAACCAATAGTGTGGCGTACCTACTAATGTAACTGACAAAGTTACAGACCTAACTTTACCCAGTTCCAATTAACCCAAGAACTTGGGGACAAGTGAAATTTAACGTCAATTGAACTTTAGTAGTAACTGGACCGGGTTAAGACGTACCTACGAATAGTTTATACTAGTGCTAAGATAACAGGACCATTGAGAGAGCATTGTTGAACGTCTGTGTGATTTCTTCTCATTTTAGGGTTTCGTACCAAAATGGTAAAAAAGGAACCCTTATGTTGTGACTCAGTCTGTCTGTCACATCGTTAAATATCTCGAGAACTACTAATGCTACCGATTTGAAATGTGGAATAGTTATAAAAAAGATTAACCCAGTCACATTGAAAAAGGATGTGTTATAAATAAAATAAAAAAATAAATATTTGTGGGACAGTCTTACACAAATCGACCTAGTCCCACGGTAAGCTCAATAAGGCTTGTGCTGTGGGTACTAGACGACGATATATATAATACATATATACATATACATACTTAAATACATAGAAAACATCCATAACTCAGGAACAAATATTCGTGACCTCCTGCCTAAACACCTATATTTTAATTTATTTTCAATGAGAAATGCCCGACAAAAGAGGGGGCAACAATTAAAAGTTTAGTTACTGGGGTATCATTTGAAAGAGGTTGATTTGCACAATCCTAAACAATTTTTGATTATTTTTAGGGTTCCGTACGTCAAAATGAAAAAACGGAACCATTATGGTATCACTTTGTTGTCCGTCGTCCGTCTGTTTGTCAACACCCTTTATCTCGGAAAGAGGTAGCAAGTTGAAATTAATACCACATACACAGGTCAGCGAAAAATTAAACCTCCACATCAACGCAATTAAAAGATACGGCCGTTTAAATGTCGCATTGCCCATACATTGGCAATGGGAATCAAAATATATAGGGAACTTCCCGTTGACCTAAAATCACGAAATTTGGCAAAAAGTAAGAGCTTATAGCACAAGCTGCACAAGTACAGGAGAAAATGCCGAAAACCGTATAATTTCCGCACACTGAGAGTTCCGTGCCACCGTTGTGCGGAACTGGCACTTGGCCGGTTTTTAACAGTGATTTTTTTAAACTAATAAACGAAAATGTTAAAAAGTCTACACACTATTAGTAGATTTACTTAAATACCATATACATATATTTGCAATAGGCATACGCATCCTCTACTTCCTCTAGTTCTCCTTCCCTCCGTCGCTAAGGGGTAATGTGGTAATGAATTTTACTTACCTACAAAAAACTTCAATCCCTAATCTTACAGTAATCTGGTTACATTGTGACCTGTTGAGAAGTACCTCGACCATTTTTGTCATTGAAGTGATTCACCCGTTCCCGCCCAATACCTATTATCAAGGATACAGTCATGATTTGTTTGCGTTGTCGTATCCGGTCATTGTACTACGAAATGATAGGTTTCGTGGACAGTTATCAGTGGCAGTTTAATCTGAACGGTACGCAGTTTATAAAGTGGAGAACACATTTTCCTGGACTATATTTAGAACGATGGAATCACGCAGAAACCAGACGACGTATTTATTAAAGCCTACGCACTGAAAACTTCATTGTAATCAAGTCATGGTATATAAATAACTTAGGTCCACTTGCGCCAACTTGCGGGTTAGGCAACTAACCCGGAAATACGTATATGACGGTGCCTTCAGGAGAACTAGTATGTTGGAGCTAGATTTGCCTATGCTTTATCGGAGTTAAGTGTCAAGAAGACGTAACACCGAGCGCTGGGGTGGTGACCATTGAAGATTGACGTTTGGATCTTGATCAACGCCGTGTCGTTGTGTTGCGATGGAACGGAATAATAATTGTTGATTGATAATCTGTACTGTGAGATTCTATTACACTGTAAGTTATTCGGAACATCTCTTATTTTGATAAACCCAGTCGCCCTGCCCAATTACCGACCTACATGGATTCTTGGAATTAAAGTCGAGTTTCCGAAGGTCGCACCCACGAGTTTATATATATTATATATTTCGTTGGCTAACCCCGGATGGTGCGAGGGGTGCTGAAAATGGCATCAAGCTTCAGAACTCAGAAAAATTAACCTAGTTTTTTCAGATAGTGGTATAACAACATCAACAGAAATTTGAGTCTACGATTACTTAATTAATCTAATTATCGACGATAGAACCTGCCATTTGTAATCCAACATTAACGATTAGCTTTACAACTTTACTTTTAATCTATGATTAGTCTTTGATTTCACTTCGATTGGGCCGAAAGTCCCCTACTTTAAGAGAATTTCCAAAAATAACTAAGTAGGTACATTAAATTAAATTATTATTAGTTATTACATTGCCTTGAAAACTGAAGTGCATTATAGTAGAGCAGCGTCTTATTTGTTTGCAACTGACACAAACAATTTGCGTCATGAGGAGAATGTGAAATATTCATTATGAAAGTAAATTACATTTACATGGCTACACTATTTGTATTTAGTAGCGGTAAATCAACTACTTTGAATAAAAATACTACATTATCTACTTTGTCATAGTCATTATATTGTTACCTACGTTGATACAATAATTATTTTCGCTGTAATTGGTATCGCTAACGGGAAATTATCTTCTCTAATTTAAACTACATTCCCTATTGTAGAGGATAATCCCAAACAATTCGTAGTTTAGTAATGACCCTAATATTAATTATTTCGTAGCTTAACTATGTAGTTATGTACTTATAACTCAGGAAAGATAGGGGTTTGACAGACATCATCAATATCACTACATAGTATAAAACAAAGTCGCTTTGTCTGTCCCTATATCCCTATGTATGCTTAAATCTTTAAAACTACGCAACGGATTTTGATGCGTTTTTTAAATAGATAGAGTTATTCAAGAGGAAGGTTTATATGTACGATAATAACCCGTGCGAAGCCGGGGCGGGTCGCTAGTTAAATTATAATAGCCTGATTGTCTCAAATTACTTTCGAATAGGATATTTATGGATAGTTTATGCAAAAATCCTATAAACTTTTCTTCCGGAAGTAGTTAAATAGTAAAAAATTAAATTTAACCAAGTCGATTTATTAAATTTACATACATATTTGTCTTCTATCTGTAGCAAAACTTATTCACGGAAAACCGTTAAATCTACAAAATGTTCGGTGATATATGTGTTATTTCGCTAGAAACAAACGGTAGTAGGTAGATATTGGTCCTGACCTGACCCATTTTAAACGACTTTAAACACATATACAAAAATAAAAACGTTTGGAACATGTGTGTACATATTTGTGACGATTTACATATTAAGATTTTTTGTTAGATTTTGTTGCTTGCATAATTAAATTCAATTAAATTTATTATTCGTTTATTTCAGGCAGGGCAGGACCCATATATATTTTAGTACTGTACATTCTTATTCACTACTGTTAGTACATACATATAATTTATATATTTAATTTTTTTCCAGTCTTGCTTTGCTCGTTAAAGGGTTAAAACACTAGTAAGTTCTTGTTTCATATAAAGATCATGAAAGTAATATAATACGTTATTGACAGGTCTTTGTCTTACTTCCTCACAAGCGCATTGTGGTTAATCTATGATATATATATATATACATCAATAGTTCAACGTCAGTTATTGTGTTCAATCGGCAGAATTAACTGAGCATTCGTAAACTCTATTGCGATGGCATAAGATTTATTATTGGTTATGGTGTTAGTTCGTGGCTACGGTAAGTATGATAGCTGTGCTTGGAAAACAGAGGAATGCTTGATATTTCACGTAGGTATTTGTATCAGGAAGTGTAAGTCTGAAGGCATTTATTCTATGCCACATTCCATCATTACACTTTATGACCATGTCATCGTGAGTGTTGGTATCGATTTATAATATAAACAGCCTCTGCCTGTGACTTCGTCAGTTTAGAAGTTTTTATCATTTTTACCCCGTTTTTATCCGAATTACGAAAAATACTATCCACTTTTTTAGCGGAATGTAGGTAATATACTATATACTGGTTTTTAATTGCAAGATACTACTCTTAATACAGTCTAATTAAGCCAAGGGTCGAAATACTCTCCAACAATTTTGAAATTTGGTCACCCATTTGGTGTACAAATCCATCTAAAATCCTAGGCTACAGTATGTACTCGTATCAAGTCATCAATTCTTAAACCATCACACTACTTTTTTGTGAGTCACAGTCGGGTAAATTGTTCAAAGGACTACTGGACTAGTTGTATGCATTAACTACTGGAGTAGTTAATGCATAATTGTATAAAAAAGGTAAGAATCGTATTAAGAGAATATCCCCAAGAGAAGAGAATATGCAAAGGTATTGACGGTTCTTTTCGCGGTTTCAAGTGTTTTCTCTAAGAAGAAGCATTTTTTTCGCATAGTTTTGTAGGACATTTTTGTGTAGAATTTAATATTGCCCTTGCCTGTATTTCGCTTGAATGTTGTCCTACATCGCATTTTCCTAGAATGCGTAAATTTACTAAATTTAGAGCATAACGAGAGTATCTACAAAAAGATACACATGTTTTCAAGAAAGCGGCGGTTCTTCGAGGTCCCCAAACGTCAAATGGTCTGGACAATACAACAGGACTTCAATTAACATACAAGGTGTTTCCTGTAACAGGAGCAATACATTTTATACTCACGTATAAAAGGTACAATAAATCACGTACTTCGGTACGAAATATCATTGCAATATTATAAACAATACATAACCTTTCCTGTTCTTATTAAAAGTGTGTAAACAAGGATTACGCATTCGTTTATTTCTAGTTATGATGCGTATGCCAACTTTGTATGTTTTATCTTGTTGTTACGGAGATATTGTGTAACAGGTCTTAGATTGTATAATATAGTAGGTATAATTGTAGAAGATTAGAAACGTAATACGTGTAATTATCTACATCTTCAAGTTTCGGGAAAAGAAAACACGATCAATATTTATTATTGAAGAAGACATACGTATTAAATAAACTAAAACCTGTCGCTACCGTTTTTGATATATTTTTAAGACGTAATGAACTCGACAGACCCGTTTTATTACTGACTATTCAGTATTTTTTAAATGTCAGACACACATGTTGCCAATGATACCTATTTTATGTATGAAATATGTATGGTATCCGGCTTGCATTTATAGGACTTCAAAATAGACCTAAAATGGACTGAAATAAATAAATAAATGAAATAAATGACAGTGTTCTAGATCGTAACTCGTAAGTTTCAGCGTTAACCATACCCCTTTGTGTTGCACGACTCCTGCGCCAGCATTACCATAACCATAAACCATTGCAGTCGCACGCGTAACCAGTATGACAAGTAAGCGCAGCAGTGCAGCGTCATCGAAAGATAAGAGTAGGTGAACGGGCGTAGGCCTGTCTACCGCCACTGACAGTCAGTAGGCCCCCGCGGTTCCACATCGAATGACGCGCGTACGCATCGGAAAAAAATACAAAAGTAGGTTGCCTGCTGATGTTTTAGTAGGCGGAATATAATGAAAAATATATACAAAGTGACCATTTCAAGATTAACCGTTTTATCGCTCACGTCATCGTTGTGATTGTGCAATCTCAAGTGCCAAAAACTTAATTTCTCATATCTATGTGGGCTACGTGATAAGTGACAAGTGTGTAACGGTATTGTTTTGGCTTTTGTTTTTCTAGTGAATCCGTTTTGTCAGGTAGACGGTTCTTGGAAGAGGTTTAACTCGGTTTTTGTGAATGAGTCAGTTAACAGGCGTCGGGATTGTTAACATCGTCAACGTGCTGCCGACCATATCTGAAGGTATTGAACTATTAAGGAAATTTCTATGTGTCGTTTTATCGCTTAGAGTCCTACTAAGCTAAGTAAACGTCAATTTTTCATACTAGTTTGAAAATCTCAGGCACTCAAAATCGAGGCACACTTAACTTGGTCTGACTACTTAATAAAGTCTACGACGATCTAGTAAATTGTTATTATGATACTGTTACAATAGTACTATCATAATAACGCTTTACGGCGTTATTGGTCATTGTTTTGAATGTAATGTATAGTTTGATAACAACGCCTTACTTTATTTTTAAACATTTAGCTTTGTAATGGACACTAGTTACAGCATAAAAGGATCGACGCACTTGTAGTGTTTCAAATAAATACTATTCTTATCTCATTACGAGTGTTATGTTATAGTATAATTGCGCATTGTTTTGTTTGTTTGTTCTACTAAACCATTGAAATTTGGTATATCATATACTCTTCGGAGTTGTATCTAATCACTGTTAAATACAAATTGTTTATTTTAACACAAAATATTGTAATTAAACAGAAACCTAAATACTTACAAGGCACTATTGAAAATCAACCCAATGAGCACTCGACATAATGTCATGGCAATTTGCGATACTGATTTCCAATAGAAACTTAAAATAATGGATTTATAGCAACAACAATAGAAACAATTGAGCAGTTTATTTAATATAATGTATATATCTCGGTTCAATCACAATCCCAGTATTAGGTATCATATAAAACATAATGCGAACTGAATTGATTGACTTAAACACGAACTGCATCGCCGTTTCCTGATTTCACCTCAATTTCGACTGTTTTGATGCGATATTTATTAGTCGCAATAAAGATTTAAGTATTCATATTTCCGTGGAATTTGTATCTTACCGATATCTCTTACACAATTGTGCCTGTGAAAGTTTACTTTCTTTTTTGCAAACAACGCTAATTTATTACCGTCTACTGAGAACGTGTAGTCTTTAAAAATTCGCTGCTGTATTTGCATACTGTGGAACGCATGATTTAACTCGTCTTAATGTATAATTACAATGGACATTAAGCTTACAATTTGCACCTTATTCCAATGGAATAAAGCGCAAATGGAATGTTTATTGAAATAGCTAAATAAACCAATGTATACACGTGCAGTTTCACTGTAAACCCTTGTCGCCATTAGGTACTAGTAAAATGCAACAGCTAGTTAGGCATATCAACTATTAATATGCAGCGGTCTTAAGCGACTTGACGCTACCTTTTAACAATGCAACGCAAATCCAAATTCGCTTACCGGACGTCTATCTTTTTAATTGTATACAAAAGCCAAATCAGACCCCTAAAAAGAGACCTTGACGGCATCCGCCAGGCATTCTCACCAGCAGGTGCGCCGGGGTCGTTGAACTGTGGACGTGAACGATTAATTCCAACATGTTGTAAATTCAATCAGGGTCATCGTTTGTCCAGTGTCTCGATTTGAGCTTGGTATTATTGTTAAATGCAGTTTCGTTTGGTTCATCAGTTTTATAAATTTTCCGTCGTGATACCCGGGTATACTTAAGCGCAGCTATAAAATCGGGAAGGCAATAAAATAAATATAAACAGTAGGTCATTTTGAAGAGTTTTATCGACATCTGGTTGACTATGAGGATTTTTGTGAAAGTTATCGATGGCAAACGAGAGAACTATGTATTTGTAAAGTTCTACAAAACTACAAGAACATCAGGACCTGTCATTAGAGTGGAGTGGAGTGGAGTGGTGCGTGGATCATTATAACAACATTTTCGCTCATATACATTGTGTAACAAAAATGCTGGTGATCCGTAAACCTAGTCACATTTTTGTTACACACTGTATAAGAGCCTGTAGAGTATGGATAGCTTCGAGTAAGAAAAACTTATTATTAAAACAGAAGTGCTAATGCTAAAAAGCCCAAACCCGCAAGCCCATTCCTCAACAGCACAGACCAGAATAATACATAGTCGCGTGGCAGGGCGGGGCACGCGTTACATTGCATTAGTACCAAGATGCATATGCTACATAAAGTTTCTCGCAGACGTATTTAGCGGTTAATTAAATATAAACATACCGTGTTACGCTATTGTCATGTCTTATTAGAAGATTAAAATATACCCCTGGACTAGTTTTTTTTTACCCATAAGTTAAAAAACCTGCCGGCGACACTGGTTTTCTAATAATTTGCCCGTAATGCCATCTCCATTTACTCCGTGCTCAACAACCTTGCAAAACCCTCCCTTTTTTATAAAATATCTCGATCGCCTGAACTTAAACCTGTTTCTGCAGCGTTTGCCTTCGTTTGCATACATTTATGCACCATTAAATGCACCGTATGGCGTGGCTGCGTGCGAAAACCTACTTAAATCATACTGTTCCGTTCTGACTGTGAACGGATTCCTTTTTTACATTCCTCACTATATTGCTGTTAAGACACTGACAATAGCACAGTCATGATCTTGAAATACACTTTCAACATTTTCCTCGTCGAAGTAAAGCAAATATGATATTGTCCGCTATAGGAACGTAGTTTCTGCAAAAAGACGAAGTTGTTACAAGTCGTAAAATTTAAAAAATATTCTACAGCTTTATATCATAACTTCAGAAATGTATAATTACGAATCACCTACACACGAATACCAAGGCTACACACGCAACGAATCATTATTCTAAATAGTGATTTATAGGCATATGGAATAATGATTCTTTCACTCCAGTGAAATCAAAGCGATCGCGCTAGATGTGTGAAGTATAAACAGTTACTTAACACGTACTACCCAGTTTTTACAATACCCCGTCTTGCAACTTGTTTGATGACAAGTAATTAAACAAGTTCAACTAAGTGATCACACAAGTTTGAGCCATACTTGGAAGCCCTGTTTCACGAAGGGACTAAGTCGGCATGTGTTTAGACAGGCATTATATGCAAATTGTACCAACCACTCCTAAATAGCATACATTTGAATATGTTAGTGTTGTGTATGTATCACATTACGTTCATTAACGCTTGATGCAGCCCTATTTATAGAATGTAATATATATACGTCATTTTATTACTTTAATGGATGATTTAGTCATCATCGTTTCTTGTCTTCTAGTGGATGTTTTTTTTTAATGGCAAGCATATTACTACAATCTTATCTGAATTATTATGAATTCTTCTATTTCATGGCATTTAGCTATTCTGAGTTACTCTCACCATCCTTGTGTGATGGTTGACAAGAGAAGAGAAGAAGTTACTCAGCAGAAGCAGTTAGTAACTGTTAAGAGTAACTTACTCTTGTTTTTCAGCCTATGTGTCAATGTGCCACACTTTATTTATCAAGATCGCATCTCTCTGGATGGTTTTTGGTTCTACTGCTAATATTGTCACTTCACTTCATCTCGCTAAAGAAAAGCTGATTACTTAATACTTTTATACCAACAATTAAAAATGTCTTCCGGTCAGATAATAGACGCGGTTGAGTAAACTCATACCAACCTATACAATTACTCTGAACCTTGAGTCTACGTATCAGTCCTAATGGCTTGACGTATCTCGACATGCGTTTGCTAGGAAGTCATTAAGGGCAATTACGGGGTAATTTTACGAGGCAAAAACATGCATCGGCTTTCGTCATTACTATCACAGTTATCTCCTTGAAGCCGTTAGTTTTATTTCCGCAAATATGTTGGACCTTCCTCGATACCCCTATCATTAGAATCCGCTTTAATGTCATCATGTGCCACAATGTTAAAGCTGCCTCCGGTTGGTTATTCCTAGATGTTGCTAGTGATATCAATTTGGAATAACCCTTTATTTTACACGATAAGTAACTTTCCATTTAATTATGATTATTCTTATTAATTGCAACGGAAATGGAAGATGTCCCGACATAATGTCGGATAGTCCTAAGTTTATTTGTGTGTGTGATGTGTTTTGTGTTTATTTTGTGATAAAACTGCAGATTCGGAAACGTTTACTTAAAACTTGTATCGACCGCAAACATAAAACGTTAGATCGAGGTAACAAGAACAACTATTAGAAGTTTCTAAATAGGTACATTCCGCCATCCGGTCGGTTGAGGCAAGGTCTTACTATACGCTTACGTAAGCTTGGAGTCGCAACTTGGAAGCTAGGTTTAATCCTATAATGCTGAATCCGGGGGAGAGAACGCTTGGCTGGCCACAGCCGCGCCAGCCGGCCACGCCTCGGCGAACGCGTTGATACCATAATGTAAAAGCACTAGTATTCATACCACTGCCTTACTAACGAAAATAACTGCCCTGCTGCACGTCTCAGACGTGGAGCGACTGTGAACGGGCCAGCGAACGTGATTTGTTTCAAACATTATAGTAATTATCTCCATTCTCTGCCTGTCCAGTGTAATTGCGTATTGTTAAGCGGTTGAGCCGGTAAAGATTTAGTCGTGGCTGTTTCACGGTTTAATAAAACGTTAATAATTGACACAATACTAAGAGTTGTATTAGTTTCAAACAATTTTTTGCATATTTAAACATAATTATCAAACGGGTCTAACGCGAATTCACTGATTTACCTTATTTACCGACGTTTCGACACAGGTTTCACTGGTCATGGTTGTTTTGACATTTTGCTGGGACATCAGTTAGCCGCGACCATGACCAGTGAAACCTGTGTCAAAACGTCGGTAAATAAGGTAAATCAGTGAATTCGCGTTAGACCCGTTTGAAAATTATGTTTAAATATGTGTTCAAATTGCGAAAGTTTTAAATGTTATAATTTTTTGCATGTATACGCATTATCACAGCAATATTACTGACCAGGCATTCTTTGTTATATGACATCCTACATTTTTCCTGGTAGGGTCTTCAGATGCTGTTAAAAAATCACTTAAGGTTTACTTGAAATTAACTTGTATTATTATAAAAATTTTAATATTCGCAAACCCTTTAAATGGTAAGTTTCTTATGTTTAAAATCTTGACTCTGCTAAAATACTTGACTCTTACTTTACTTAGTCCAAAAATGTGTAAACAAATAAACTTAACCGTCAATAGCAGTGAACTAGTTATTCATCCAATTTTTGACGGCCACTGGAGAAACATAAACAAACACTCGTTTTAATTTATGCTCTCCGTATAAATAATTGTATACTAATTTCTCTCGCGCGGTAATTGCTTATCTTGAATAACGGGCGCATACACGTTGTCTCGCTTTCTTGCGTCTCTCGTGAGCTCACGTGTTAGCGTCTTTATATATTTTAATTATATGGCTTTGGTCACATCCTGAATAGCATGTGCCTTAGGTGCGTTTTGCTTGAACGGTCCAGCACGATCGGCTGCGCTCGGTTCTCCAGCAGCTCTTAAGTGACTGTATTTTACTCCTACTCGTATAACGAGAGTATAGCTGAGCAAGACGAATAATGAGGAAATCTGCTGGACATTCGCTTTACATTGTCTGATTTGTCTGCTCTGTAGTGCCATTAAAGCTTGATTTATTAGCTCTCTTAGTGCTTGTCGTTTGGCTGTGAGGCGGCGGCGATTTTGGAGCCTCACGCTTATCGTTGTCATCCATCATGAATGTCTGTCTTGAAGAATATTGCGTTAGTTACATGTTCATTTATTTCCTTCGAAATATGTATATAGCGCTAGTTATACGTCAATTTTCCCCGACCTTCGCCTATGTACTCCAAATTCTAAAGGTAGTAATGGTTCCTATACTTTACGAGTATGTCAGCAAAATGAAACAGTAAAAAAAATACCGTCGAGTGAGTGCCAGAGATTGTCTGCAACATAAAATATGAAACGGAAACGCCCGTTTTTTTTGTTTACGGCGCACCATTGAGGGCAAGGTGACGAATGGCCCGCACAATGTTCGCGACCATAGTGACACGAATACGACTGACTCACTTTTGAGACCCAGAAAAATTGCGCAGTCATATGCCTACATACTCGTATGTTTAACTGTTTATGGACATTACCTGGTTATGAAGACGCTATTCCTTTTAACGGGTTCAGCATTGTTCATATTCATAACAGGACAAAACAGATATTAGAGAGTAGAGTTCAAATCTTACCCCTTTACTTTTATGTGTTCCTTCTGCATTCTACGAAAAATTAAGCAAAAGCCTTGCGTGACGTCAGTAAATTTTGGTACTAGTAGATCTTGTGGCCACTTTATACCGCTTATATCTGCTGAGCACCTTGTTTTTGGTAAAAGTTACAGTCAAGAATGGTAAACATATTGCGAAACCTATTGCGTCTAAAAAGCATCTTGACTGAAGTACAATACAACAAACAACATTAGAAGATCGTCTCAGTCATTGATGCGACCTCGAACCTGCTACCCCCGCACAATGAACACAATTGTGATGTAAATACGGACGCAGTGCCAACCGTGCCATGGTACCGACTGTAGCGCCACTTTAATGCTTACCGGCACTTGCAGGTTACTTGAGGCGCCAGAAATAGATTAGTTCAAAGTTTCAAACTACTGCTCACGGTGTTGCCACTTGTGGTCACGTTAAACCATCTTAAGTATCTCTTTGATTTTTTAAAGTTATATCAGCGATTTTAGAACGAATTGAATGCTTCTTTACATTATCAATAACGGGATATGTAGAGAGAGTGTGTAGTGGACACACAAAGTTTTCTTACGTAGTAAGTTGAGCAAGTGCTTCAATGGCCGATGGATTAATGAGCTTAGTCAGACATACAGCCGCTGTATTTTTAGTTAGGCGCTCTTATCTACCGGGAGCACTTATCCTCTTCTAAGGTCACGGTACGAAAACACAATTCGTGAACATATCTGTTTTTGCTTTACCATGTAGGTATGTAGAACTAATAAGTCTATTAACTTTGTATACGTACATTCAAGGTCATACATGTATATTATGATAACAGAATTAACAGATACAAAATGATCTGCCTTCAACCTGCCATTCTGCCATTAGTGCCTTTATGCACTTGGTACAAAATTTAATGTTCACATATTTCTGTCCCAATGCCCTGTCCGACATTTTAGATCTATGTATAACTTAGCACGAAACAACGGTTCATGTCGTCTAAAGAAACTTTCACTGTTACCGAAGAGCGAAGAAAAGATAAACTCTTGCTAATCAGATTTCGTGCGAGTGAATTCTTAACGCGATTGCAAAGCCAATTAGAGACTCTTGAGCGTAAATGTACATCGCTGAGGTAGTTATTATTAATCTTTTGATATTCTTCCATGATATGGGAATTCGGCATCAAAACTTTGGAAGTTTTAGACCTAAATGGAGTTTGTTGAATAAATAACTAATATGTCTGATATTAGTTTTCCATCATTACTATTTTCTTTAATCAATGTCATTAGGTACAAGGTACCTGCTGAATTGTGTTATATCCTACTACTAACTACCATTACTTTCTTCGATATCTAAATTTAAGCAAAACTTACGACGCATTTTTTATCGCAGATATGAAAGTAATTCAAGCTACATACTTTATTCATTCGATGATTGAGTGACGTTCCTTAATTACCCGATTAACGCCATTCATTACGATAATATGACCTCACAAAGTCGATATAGTATCGAGTTCGAGGAGTCGCAATTTTTTCTTGTGAATCATCGATTTGCTCTGATTATTTGAATGCTTACGTAAGGCTTCCGGAAATATGAAAATTTGCTAATTGATTATGGCTTGTTCACAAAAAATCAGAATAGTGTACTTTATTACGTTAACAGAACGCAAGGTCAACCTGGTGTGTTATTATTTATTATTGTTGATTTCTCAATTTAAAACTTGCTATCCAATTTGTTTAAACTCATCGAGGAAATCTGCCTAGCGCTGCTTTATTGAACTCTGTTTTTTTTTAAGAAATGGCGTCTTTTTAAAATTTCACTCTTTCCTACTATTTAGCCTTAGATACCCAAAACACAGTCCTGCCACTCTTCACAATATTGATCCAATTCAGTTCATCCTGTCATCTTCGTTTTGATCATCATCTCCTTCGGTATGCATCTTGCGGAATATCTGCAAATATTTGATCCAATAGATGCATTCCGCAGATTATAATATTTAGACGAAGCTTTATTTGATTTCATCTGTGGCTAATTTAGCTAGTAGCACATTTGGCTCTCTTTCAATTCTGATCGTAAATGTCTAATAGCTCGTCATAAATAATTTAATATTTCCTTGTCCCGAGCACAATTTAGTGGAATGCAGGATAGTGGATAGTGAAAACGCATTCTTGGCGAAGGTTCAAACTGTTCCAGTAAGAGTTGCATCAGCATTTGCGTTTCGCTGATATCAGGTTAGGGTATTTGACACTAAGCTGTTAATTTTATTTATTTATTTATTTAAACTTTATTGCACAAAAAAGCAATAAGCTGTTAATTTTGTACTTACTCATCTATTAACAGTAAAGCAACACAGTTTAGTGAGCAGTGGTAAGGGTCTTGTTGCGATTCCGAAACATGTCGACCTATCTTCGAATTTATAGTCGTGACGTGAGTAACCCAATATACTTAAGTAGATACCTATTTTCAACCGACTTCAATATTTCTAAAGGAGGAGGTTCTCAATTCGTCTGAATTTTTTTTATTTTTATTATTTTTTTTAATGTATGTTACCTCAGAACTCCGTCATTACTGAACCGATTGAATTTTTTTTTTTGTTTTCTGAAAGTAGATGATTCCAGATTGGTCCCGTTTTTTTCAAAATCGATTTCTGATGATGGGATCCATGAGGAACTGAGGGAACTCCTCAAATTTGAAAGGCACATGCATGCTGATTTGGGTGATTTCTTAAGAAACTCGATCATTTCTTTACGAAAATCATCAATTTGGTGGAGTGGATCTGATAATGGAGACCAGGGATGGCAAAGTGGAACTGCTTGGTAATTCCCAGGGCTATCATCCGATTTAAAAAAATATTTTTTTGTCTGAAAATAGATGGTTCCAGGTTTGTCCCGTTTTTTTCAAAATCAATTTCTGATGATGGGATCCATGAGGAACTGAGGGAACTCCTCAAATTTGAAAGGCACGTGCATGATGATTTGGGTAGTTTCTTAAGACACTCGAGCATTTCTTTACGAACATCATCAATTTGGTGGAGTGGACCTGATGATGAAGACCAGGGCTGACAAAGTGGAACTGCTTGGTAATTTCCAGCTCTATCATCCGATTTGAGACATTCATCTTTTCTTTGTAAAGAAATACCTTCAAGATAGTCCTATTTGATTATAGTTCTAGTTTGATGATGGAATTCATGAGGGATTGAGAGAACTCCTCAAATTTTAACGGCACATGCATTCTGATTTGAGGGTTTCCTTAAGTAACTAAAACATTGTTTTGGGGGAGCCAACATTTTGATGAAGTGGACCTGATGATGAAGACCAGGGATGGCAAAGTGGGAACTGGTCGATAAACCTAGCTCTACTTGTTATCCTAGTTGTGTCATCATCTTTTTGATTTGATTTCTATTCTGATGATGGAGTTCTTGAAGAATTCAGAGAACTCCTCAAATTTTAACGGCACGTTGATTGTGATTAGAGGGTGTTCATAATTAGCTTAGGCATTTTCTTACTGTGGCCATCATTTTGCTGGAGTGGACCTGATGTTGATAATCAGGGATGGCATATTGAAACTGCTCGATAATTTACAGTCTGTCATCCAATTTAACACATTGTTATTTTGTTTGTTTTATTATACAAGGGAGTTCCGTTTGATTATACTTCACATGTAATGATGGGAGCCCTGGGACATTAAGAAAGCTCCTCAATTTTCAATCGTACACGTGCGGTGTATCGGATATTTGTGAAGTAAACTGGCTAACTCAAACAAATTCAAAATTTCACTTTTACCGGGAACCAAATGAAGTCGGTTTTTTTTTCTTAAAAATTATTTAATTAAAGAATTACATTATTCGCGTTTTTGCTTTATACAGAGTTATACTTTTAGAGCTAAAACAACAACGAGTCTGGACTGGAGTACTCTCAGTGAGTTTCCTAATATATAAAAAAATATCCTAATCCAAAAAAATATCCTAATCCTATAAAAAAATATCCTAATCCTATAAAAAAATAGTAAATTCATATACAGATGTTACGATTACGATAGTCTGACGCATTTCACGTGTCGTGTGTGGGTTCTCTCCTCCTTTAGCTTCTTAGATTGGCAGTCAACAAGAAATTCGTCATCAATTAGACGCTGTGACTGTTTCATTATGCTTGTCTTTCTTTCTTTTATCCGGAAAACACGTTCTATATCTTGACTCTGTATCAAATGATTAACCCAGAATAAATTAATGCTTCGTTGAGCTTCAATAATTTATTTCTCAATCTCATTAAAGGTTATTTGCATTTAATACACGTCAAGCAAGAATGTAAGCGTAATAAATTAAATCACGACACGAATAACATGTGCACTAGTTCTGCATTGTATTGCAATGCGCAATAGGTGGGGCGTGCGCGGTCTGCGCCGCCGGCGCAAGGTCGACGAACGACATTCGCACGAGCGGTACCCCCCCTTGCCCGCGGGCTAGGTTTCATCCACGAGAACTGGCTGGGGTCAGATGTACCTATCGAAAGTCATGCCGTCATTGAATAATCCTTTCTTTATTGATTTGTCGTGAGTGTCCTTCGAGCGTGCTTAGCCGATGCCGTTCTCGGTAATTTTCTCGATTTTTATGGGAAAAGTTACCCCGCGCGGAATATTCCCTCTAAAAATCGGGTAAATTACTTACCGTAAGTTACCGAAAACGGCACATCACTACGTATATCTATCTTAGTTGTGTTTTGTAAATGTTACTGTTATATTAGATCATTATCTCCGCAACGAAGTTATAGCAAAGGTAAACCATACATAGATACAACACATTTAACTAGGAGTAAGATATTTTTTTTGCGAAAAAACAACATCGATAACGACAGAGCGAACTTGCTTTCAGCTAAACAATGCGTAGCTCATGCAAAACAATAGAATCGCTAGAACGGGATGAAAGGGCTTCCAGGATCAGACCTAACTATAACCAGTCTATTTAACCTGAATGAACTATGATATTTGGGTTATCTCGTCCGGTATCTGGCTATTCGCTGACCGGAATATTGCAATTGGTATCTCGAACGTGTGGGTGTATCTGGAGGCACCCACGTGAATACCTCAATTGTGTCAACTCCATTTTAGTTACCATCTACGGCACGTGTCGTGTTGAAATTGCAACCTTCTCACATTTTAATGTCGCGGAATTGAATAAAAATAGCGCGAGTATTTTTGAATAAACTTGTTTTCAGTTCAAGGTAAAGTCTTCAAGGCGCAAGGTCCCATTCAATGCTCTAAGACTTTACACAGGGCGCTAATTTTAAATATGATTCATTTTAATATTGCGGTTGTACCATCATTGGGTCACTCATAGACCTCATGCATAGTCTCCCTCGCAAGTTTATCCAACATTTGCTAAAGCAAAGTGTGTTACATGAAACATGAAATAAGACACTCGCCGTTCTAACGACCTTATATTCACATTTTCCGCATTCAAAAGTTAGGTTACGAAAATAATCATCTTTCACCAAATTGGAGACATCCAAACGAGTTTTCAATTATCCGTTGCATCTGAATCTGTCCTCTCGATCAAGTTGACAGAGGGCTGTTACGCGTCTCTTGGCTCGTTTGGCAATTTCACCACGATTAATTGAAAAGTCCTATGTGCCTTTCAATGACAAAAGTATTAGTCCTTTTGGGTTTAGTGTCAAACGTCCGGGCGCCGCAGCGCGACGCGTTATAAGAGTGGGCGCTTTAATTCACAATGCCTAATTCTTTGAGACTAACCAGTATAAATGTAGGATCAAATATCGCGTAGATATAGAGGCAAGGCTACACCTATACTGGTTCTTAAGGCTTTAAGCTATGTAAGATTGGAGTTACAGGAATGAGTTCATTGGATATCCCGGTATGCGGAACTAGCTTTCATCTTCGCAACTATATTTTAATGCATGTCAAAGAATGGAACAGTTGGGCGGGTCACGGAGTGCAGCGTGGGCTAATATATGACAAAAATAATTTAGTACAACGCCACTAGCTACGAACGCATAAATAAAACATTGTGTAGGTAGGCACCGATTTAAATTCCTTTCACTATTAAAATTCCACACAGTATCTCTATAATCAGACAGAAATACTGAAATTGAAGACAATAAATTTTATTAATATTGCCTGCTCGTTTTGCAGGTAAATCTCAGCTGCAGTAAAAGCCAATTTACAATGAAATATTTTACAACGTATTTGCATTTACTGTACACGTTTCACATTATTAAACCGATCACTTTCCAATTGCAATGATAACACCCTGCGTCCCGGTACTCCCGGTGCACGATCCTGCAGTTTACGATTATGTTGCAAATGAACGAATAGATATCCAATCTACTGATGTCCTCCATATCCGAAACGACTGTATGTAATCTGAGAGCCTTTTATGCTGGTCTTCAAAGGTTCGTCTCGCCCTATCCAGGCATAACCCGGGCAAGTAGCTTCCACTTAGCTGGTGTGCAATTTATGAATCGTAAATTCGTGTATGTAACGGCCTTTCCCGATTCTCTTTATGAGATGCGCATCATTAATAAGTGGATAATCTTGTTAATTCGGCTGCTGAAACGTTCCCCCACAGGATGTAACTTTGGATGATCTTTATGACTAAACGTTTCCTAATTATACGTCGATTTGCATATTTAGGGAGGCATATTAAACAAAACACTTATTGTGTCCGACTTATTTTTATTTAATATTAAGAATATTGGTAGATGATGGTATATGATATAGGAAGTCTTTTTGCACGGTATATAATACAAGGACCGACCAAAGCGATTCATTACTGACAGTCTTAAAAGGCAAAATTGTTATCGTACTTTTTGATAATGCCTCCAGATAAATGTACTTGTTTTAGAAATCGTTATTTCAACAGGTCATTTACTATGTGTTGTCTGCATTAAGTTCAACGCAATGAGTTTAATAATCGCTTATCGGCATGTTACCAAACAACATGTTAGTATTATCGATTTTGTATTTGTAATTAATTATGCCGATGATTAAATTTTTATCAGCGTGTGGTAACTGACCGGCATGTGCGCTACACTAATATTTATCCATACGTTTTTATAACGGTCATATACAGGTTATATAACCCGTGTCCCTGTCGCTTTCCAGATTAGATACCGCCGACAGCGTGAATGTTTGTTCATGGTGGTTGTTTGCATTAGCTCTAGGACTGTTGACTGTAGGCACTGTAGCGCCGGTGGCGCCGAATTAGACCAACACACGACATTCGATATTGTACTCTAATTGTTGATAACTGGACTGTTTTTTGATTGAACGCAGATGCTGCCAGGTGACTCGTCGCACATGTGTAAACGCTGATTAATAAATTTATTGCTTGTATTGGAGGTCTTATTTGGAATGCAGTTGCATTGGAGAGTGTACAGGAATTGCATGGTTTCATTTTATATTCTCCGTTCTATTACAGGAAGTGCAATTGAGATAAGCGGCTACATAAGTTGCCAACGTTCCCACTGCCAATGTCAAGTTGCCACTTAAATATTTATATAAAAAGATTTATTTACCTTATTTTCTCTCATGTTCTATTTCCCTTTGCTGCTTTTGAATTTAAAAATAAATAAATAACTTCAGGTCACTTTCAAATGGATAAGATTAGTTTCTAATTTCGGCATCTCCGAATCACTTTTCCTATAAACTATCTTTGTCTGCATAATGTTGTTCGTGATCAATAAGTTCAGGTGTTATTACACTGCACTATACCGTACATAACAGTGCATTTCCATTCACGATTGCAGCGTAGAGTGCAATAAATTCACCTATCTGGCTATTAGAATGGGAATGTTTTGAAACCTGGAGCAGAACCGACACGACGCGCACGCGTCGCGCTGGCGCCGTCGAGTTTGGCAGACCATCATCGTAGCTTACGCCTTTAATATAATCACTTCTGAATCTTATTCCTTTGTAATAACGCTAAATTTGTATAGATATGTTTGAACACTCTCGTTGATGAACCAGTTTCATAATCTACAATTGCAATGGCTGGCTTATTAATTAGGCTTAAGGGTTTTGAGTAAGTAGTTGATATTTTTTGCTACACTTCAAGGGAATCTGTAATTCAATCATGAACATTTTTATCGAGAAGTATACTATTAAGTAGGTCGTTGAGCTCAAATACATGAAGTTAATTAATTGTTAACATCAAAATTACTTGAAGAAGTAATGTGGATCAGCAAATAAGTGAAATAAGAACATCATAATAATGTTTTCGGTTCTTGTTCAAATTTTCACTATTCTTAAGTTAAATTATACTACTTCGGTGGAGTGTTCAATTCTATGTTAATTGTTGTTGATGTTTGTGCATTGCCCAACAGCTGCTCAACTAATAACAATTCGTAACAGATTCATATCTAATAATGATAAGGATGTATTTTACTACCTGTCATCGATATCGATTCAGATACCAAGTACCTAACCAGGTCGCGTGCCGGGGGCGTTGAACGTTAGTTCTTACGTGTTTGTCTGGACTGCTCTGTCATAATTACTTCCAACTTCGGAGCTTCGCTAACAAAAACAAGCGCATTATGTATGTTGAAACTTTCGTGTTTTCATCCTTCGTTGAACAGGATTTCTTTTGGTTCATTTGTTATCAAAGAACCTGCCAATAACATTTCTGTTTATAAACATTTTCATACGCTATTTAAAAATATTCAAGCGTCTATTAGAGTCAAACCACGTTATCTCTTCCAAGCAAATGAACTTTCAAACTTTGAAGTGTTATTTTAAACATATTTTTTTTATGAAATTTTGACGTTTACTTAACACGTTCAGTCTGTGCTTTCAAAATCTAGGAAACTTAGATATAGACGGACTATAGCTTGCTTGTTTATTACCAAAACGAATGAGTACTTACAAAGAGATCGGATGGAGGCGTAACTTTGACCGTTTCTCTGCATCTGTCAGCCCTTAATTTGTATGGTCCTATAAATAGCCCGCAGAAAGTTTATATTTCAGTAGCAATTCGTTCCCATTTAGTTTGATAAATGCTGCTGCCAAACTTAAAGATCTCTTTCAAAAATAGGTACTGACATTTATAGTCGTGTTTAATATATTAATTGTTATTGCTATGCGTTGTGAAAGTAAAACTTATTGGTCGCAAATACAATTTATTTGGATGGAACCATGAACTCACGACTTGATCATTTGACATGAATAATTTAATGTGATGAGTGAAGTTGTTCACGAGCATGCCTCATGGTTTGTTGCGTGATCACTGATCACAAGGTTAGTTTCACCCACGTATCCTACAATAGACCTTTGTATATATTTATTTTAATAAACGCCCCTGACTGTGAAGACATAATGCATTTGGCCTTTTTACATAAGTTTCTACACTCGGAAATCTAAACTGCTTACAACTATTAGGTTATCTTCCTGACTTATAATACTATTCCTTGCTGAATTGATGTAGAAAAGCTATAAAATATGTTCACTTGAGATTTCTTTGAAGCGCTTTATCGGTATGACAGACTTGGCTGTGACGCGACGACATAACGCATCTATATCCTCTTTTAAACACTTTTCATCTGACATCTTTATGGTACTATCGAGGTCGTGAATGTCTCCGTACGTGCATTCAGGATATGTCTTGGAAATGTGAAATAACGGTCATTCAATTACAGTTACGGGTTTATACGTCACCCGGGTGTAGTTCTTGTTTCGAAAATAGTCTAACAAGAATAATATAACGCTCGACGATTTATTGTAAGGCATTTTCTGGGATAACATTCATTCCTTGTCCTAATTTGGACGCCCATTTAGTCTGTCTTATCTGTGCGTCCAGCCAATCCAGCCTTAGGCCTTTACCCTTGTGACCTATATGTCCATTCTGGCAAGTCTAATCGCAATTAATTTACCTTGCGTGAATCAACATCGTAAAAAAAATCGACATTCCGTCCCAATAAATTAGGATGGAATATTTATATTGAAGCATACTCCAAATTTTTGGCAAATTTTCTTTCGCACGCGACCTTTTTAAACCGTGTAAGCCAAAAAGAATGTTAAGAATTATGAAGCTGAAAGAGCGTTAGCACATTTTTCCTCTGGGTAAAATAAGGTAAGGTAGTGGTGCTGTATATTGGTTGTTATTTGGTTATAAAGGAGAGCCTGGCGTGACTGCGACGTATAAATTACGTAATTAATTACGCGCGCAACACTTGTTACTTCCTGCTGTATTCGTGTACATAACGCTACTCGGCTATTGGGTTATTAGTGGTTACTGTTATTTATAACGCTTTTGTTTCACACTTAGTACCGTATATTTTACCGATTTCTAATTGAAGTATGCATTGAAATAGTAGTTTATGCGATTGTACATAATGAAGGCCATTTGTTGCCTAATTATGTAAAGTTGCATACACTACTTTATCTACACACATATCATAAGTGCTCTAAGGTGGGTTCAGGAACCGTAGGGAAATTACCTGCACTGTTACTAGTGCTACATGTAAAATATCTATAGATTATAGATACTAGTGGCTCTGTGAGCTATAGACCTCGCGAGATGACACAGATATTGGCACAAAGTTCATAAGCGCCGTTGGAGTCTATGGCACTTACGACCTTTGTGCCGATTCCCGCTATTTTGAAAATTTGCAAAAACTGAATCGGCAATTTTTTTATGTATAATTAAATAAAAATGATAAATATCTTTATTTTTCAATTTAGGCACATTACAATGCACTTATGAACGTCAAAAAAAAAGCTACTACCGGTTCTATCCCTACACCACAGCCCGAGAAGATTATTACCGGCAAGAAACTCGGCGGGACTTATTTTTTCAGAACAAATTACAAAAGTAGTAAAAATATTTACAATATGTGGTTCTACAAGAAACCATATCAAAAGAAAATAGTGAATCAGAAACACAAAAAAAAAGAATAAACAAAATAAAACAAAATTTAACGGATTTACATGATATACACAACATTTGATATGAATTCAATTAACGAACAGCATGCAAAAATGCACATTGGTTGATAAATGCAATCTCTAGAGTAGAACAAATGGACAGACAGACACCCGGACAGACGAAAGTATTTTTGCCCAAGCTGAAACGGAGACGGTCCGCACGCTCGTTCAGTTAAAATAATGCAATAAAAAATAAATTGAACACATACCGAAACAAATTTTGCACAATTTTTCACTCGTAAACAGTAAAAATCAAACGAACGAATGACAGCTCAGTATGGCGGCGTTTGCATCTAGATTAGACAGACACCCACTTGAATTTGACAGCCGTTCCAAATTTAAACTCATAACCCACTGTTTTCAGGAGGTATAATGTTTAAATTACAGTTCCGTTAATTCCTGCTGGTTGGTAATGCTGGTGCTGGTAATGATATGTGCGTAGATTAAGTACATAATTTATTCTTATATCTCTTCTGCTTCTATTGTAATCTTTTTTCATCAAGCTTTCAGATTTATACGCGTATAATCTTATATGTGTTATTTTTAAACGGAATGCGCGTGAGTGGTCATTCAAATGGCGCCAATGTCGATAACCTTTACGATATCGCGAGTTCAAGAAGTTGTCAACACGATTAAGTGCATCGTACTTATACCTAGTCTTAGGCCTCTCACACACTAACATCTCCACAGTTTCTTCCAGCGCATCTTTTACCTTGAAATGTTCAATTATATAAATAAATAAATAATAAATATTTGTGGGACAATTTTACACAAATCGACCTAGTCCCACGGTAAGCTCAATAAGGCTTGTGCTGTGGGTACTAGACGACGATATATATAATAGATATATACATATAAATACTTAAATACATAGAAAACATCCATAACTCAGGAACAAATATTCGTGATAAACACACAAATAAATGCCCTGACCAGGATTCGAACCCGGGACCTCCTGCTTCGTAGGCAGGGTCACTACCAACTAGGCTAGGAGGCCGTTATATGTAGCATTATTGGTATCTGCTAAAAGAGGTCTTGTTTTTAGGGTTCCGTAGCCAAAATGGCAAAAACGGAACCCTTATAGTTTCGTCATGTCCGTCTGTCCGTCTGTCCGTCTGTCCGTCTGTCCGTCTGTCACAGCCGATTTACTCGGAAACTATAAGTACTACAGTGATGAAATTTGATGGGAATATGTGTTGTATGAACCGCTACAAAATTATGACACTAAATAGTAAAAAAAAGAATTGGGGGTGGGGCCCCCCATACATGTAACTGAGGGATGAAAATTTTTTTTTCGATGTACATACCCGTGTGGGGTATCAATGGAAAGGTCTTTTAAAATGATATAAAGTTTTCTAAAAAACATTTTTCTTAAAGTGAACGGTTTTTGAGATATCAGCTCTCAAAGTCGTAAAAAGTATGTCCCCCCCCCTCTATTTTTATAACTACGGGGTATAAAATTCTAAAAAAAATAGAGGTGATGCATGCTAATTAACTCTTTCAACGATTTTTGGTTTGATCAAAGTATCTCTTATAGTTTTTGAGATAGGTTGATTTAACTGTAATTTTGGTTAAGTTATTGTGCTTACACTGAAAACGATGGCTGAACCTTATAAGTTTAGGCTCCATTCACCAGGTGTATAAATTGACATAATAAGTTTATTATATTTGCTGCTACGGAACCCTTTGTGCGCGAGCCCGACTCGCACTTGGCCGGTTTTTTTTTACAGTGTTTAACAGATTGTTTTTTATTGTTACAGGCGTGACAATGAGAGAAAAAAGGGGAGGCGCAATGAGCAAAATGCAAAAGCTCAGAAAGCGCCTATCCCTTAGCTTCGGTAGATTATGTAAGTATATATAATATATTATCTTTTAAAATAGAAAAACTCTGAAGATTGTGTTTCATCTAGATATAAACTAACAACAATAATTCAAATATAAATATGATCATAATAAACATGTACCTACGAAAATGCTTGTTGCTAGGCCCACTTGAATACAGAATATTTTTACTTCCACCATTATAAACGTTTCTATTAGTCTGTACTTAACCCTTAATTTGGTCATGTATGACAGGTCATACAAATTCTTCGCCCCTCTTTTAGTATTTTTTTTCCGGCCAGAATCGTTGGGACCATTGAGCGCCGAGGAGGCTGGAACTCACGACCATCTCTTTTTTTTGTCAAATTAAGGGTTAATGTAAACTCCGTGCATATTTTTCGCCCGTGTCCTTTAAATATTAAAAAAAACTTCGCCTGTAACATTAATATCATGCAAATCGGGCTTGTAAACCAAAGTTCTATAAGTATTCAAGTGCAATCAAAATAAGTCTCTTTTATGGATTTTTTTTTTCAAAATTAAGAGGCAACAGTGTTCAAATTGTAATTATTCAGACGTCTAGATCTCAATATTGATAGCACCTAGATACCTGAGCCAGACCTATGTAGGTGTTCGATCATGCGTAGTGGTTGTCACAAAATCAACAACTTGTCCAAAAATAGTTGTTCCACAAATAGTAACTTATATTGCGTGATCATTGTATCTTGGCGGTTGGCGCATTCACTTCTAATTGATGACAAGACCACAACTAATCTCAGAACGTGACAGGGTTAATTTTAACGGACTTTAACAAATGAAAACTCTTGAATGTTTTTTACTGTCTATATTTGTATAATATTTAAAACGGCTAGGTTAGTTTATATTTAACTCGAATTATAATTTGGCTACTAGTAAGCTCGGATATTATCTGTCGCGATTTATAGGATATCCAATATATTTCTAACTAATACAGTTAAGAAGCGACGGGTTGTATATATGGCATTTTTAGGGTTTTCAGAAATCGTCTATAAGAAATGTAACGAAGATGAAGATTCCTTAAAAATATTCGCTCCTACGAGTTCTCTGTAAACTTTCGCTTTTCCCGGAAATAAGGAAAGTTGTATTAATATAACCCATATTTAATGTAGAATTGTAGACAATTTATTTTTGCGGGTTTCATAAATGCACCAACTTTTATTACGATATTGGGGAAATTACCATTCTCCAATAACTAATACACCAATATTGGTTCCCCTTGTCGTCGCATATTTATTTGTCCGCGATTTTTATTTGTCCGAATATTCGGGGACAGTCCGAACCTCACCTAACCCACTTTGTAGTATGCCAATATATTTTCAGCCAAAATAGTATGACATATTGCGCATTATGCCAAATTATGTTTCTGCTACATTAAGATTCGGCGAGAATCGATTATGCCAAGTTTGTTATGACAAAAGCGTTTCGGACAAAACAAAGTACATATGCCAAATAGAGGGCACCTCTCCCTTTTAATTATGTTTTTTAGGACACATAAAGTATCTAAACCAAGCATTGTCCTAGTCTAATCAGTACTCACCCTGCCAACCAAGCTGGATGTCGTGGCTAAGGCCCTGTTTAGTTTACTATTAGTTGTAGGGCTTGCAATTCGGATATCCGAGTATTCGTTTTATTCGATATCCGTAAAATTTACTATCCGTATTTATAACCATTTCATATCCGGATAATACAAATAATCCGAATAATGTCAATTGATCTAACACTTTTTCATAGGTATTATTTTCGCTTATGTTACTAACATTACAGGTATTTCAATGCGAAAATGAAAATATTCTATATTTATTCGTTTTATGCGGATATCCGGATAGTAAAATAATAAATATTCGAAATATCCTAGTAGAAGTTCCTTGAACTATAATATCGACTAATATATAGGTACCTACTCAATAAAATAAACAATATATTATCTATAAGCAATCGTATTGTGATGCAAATACCGCCCACTAGAGTTACATGCACACTTGTTCCGTAACTTGATATGAAACAGGTACAGACAGTAACAGTCAACACCATTGGCTGGCCACTGGTAGGCCTTATGCCATCGCAATACGGATGACATTTGGTCACTAAACAGTGTTTGGCGAAGGAACGTTGCGTTGTAAACCGCATGCCTGTGTCTTCGTGGTAATGATTCCTATACTTTATTAGCTGTGATTCAGCTCTAACTATAAGCAAGCATTTTATAGTAATTTGCGCATAAATGGTGATGTTTCGCGATTAAAGATACCTTATGGCCGGTCCACGGTTATGTTGCGTAGATTGATTCTAGTCATACCAGATGGAAAGTGAAGACAGACAGAGGTCATCGGTTCAGTAATAGCTTCACTCGTGATTTAAAGAGACTGAGGTCGTACTTATCAGGGAATAGAGAAGTTGGGAGTGCATTCTATTCCTTGGCAGTCCGTCGTATCGTACGTCGCACAGTCGTTATCGATTACGGTTACGTGTAGAACTCGTGGTAGGCACAAAAGAGCGCCGTTAATAATAGCGTACGCTCCGATCATAAGGTCACCACTGCAGACCTAAGCCGTAGGCCCATATTACACTATCATATTATTATATCATAGGCCTATGTGTCTCCCTTTTTCTCCAGGTGAAGAAAACAAAAACAATAAACATACAAAGATAGTGGATGCGCTTTAAGTGGGCTCTTACCTCTTATTTTTGCATATGAATTGTAGATAAGTTTGAAGAACATTAATATACTTCAAGTTTCTAACTACTACCTGAAATAGTTTGTGACAAGATGACAAACGGTCTGGAGAGGTTAACATTCAAAGGCAGCAAAATAAAAATAAAAGCTATTTGAACCAGAACGCATGCCAAATATTATTTTATCCTTTAAGGGAATAATTAAATAAACCTCAGAGTTACGGCAACAAATAATTATTAATTCCTGTAAGTAACCCGTAGGTATACTTGGCGGGGATCGAGGAGTACATCCAACAGACTCCACATTAAAAACCCTCTACGATTATTCGCGTACCTTATGCTGCGCTTTTACACATTTTGTAATACACCCATCTGTTCAACTCTAGAAGTCAATTTTATTTGTATGTTTATTCACATGACTATAGGTCCTTAACGAAGACACACTTCCTGAGTTGCCTTCTGACAACTGTATGTAGTGTGTAACATCTGTCAATTTGTGCCACTTCGCCCACACACAATCAACAAACTGCACCTAGTGCAAGGTTTCTAAAACTACGCAACCCAAAAGGGGTTCGAAAGCGATGGTAAAGATTTCCAAGAAAAACACAGCATATGACTGATAACGGCTATAGCCACCAAGCCATTATATGTCCAAATAAGTGTTAAAAAAAACTTGGAAAGCAAGTTCACAGTGGGTTTTAAAACATTTGTAAGTTTAAAAACTCCTGATCTACTTAGTTCTAAGTGGTCTGTGGCAGGTCCTAATGTTTATTCTGCCGTCTTCTGCTGGCAAACTTTTTGTTGCGCGCCCCCGTCCGTTGCCTTTTTCCTCAAGCTTGGGTGGTTATTCTATACACTTATAGAGACGAACCCTCAGCGAAACCACTGTAAGGTCGCCGGTTAACTCCTTATGCTGCGTGTAATGTCGGAAACATAGAATATAATATATAATTTAATTTTAGCAAATCCACAAATAGCCTTACGCTGCATAGCAGCTGAATGTAATAATATCTGTATCTGAGAAAAAATAAACTTAGTAGAAAACCTACACTTTTCTCATAACCACTGGTATGATTGCCATAGCTATAGCTACCAGTTGTCCATGGAAAATAGCAATCATATAAATTATAAATTGAAAGAGATGTCATATACTATGCTGGTTCGATCACAGCATTCACAGCCCTGTTCTCTGGGGGCCTTGGTCACTTTTTCTGTAGTATATGACATTTCTTTCCATTTATAAATTATATGTAGTAGTGTGACTAGACTACTAAAAAAAAAACTTGAATCAAAACATTTATTACAAATAATAAATGTGCTTTACAATTGTATAGCAATTATACCTATAAGTGCACTTCTCTCTGTCCCTGTGTCCATCGCTGGACGTTTTGGCTAAGCCTGGCACGCCACTGAGCTCGGTCTTCAGTTCTCCTCCAATTCCTGTCTGCTACCATACAGTAGCAAATATAGTTCGTTGTTACAGAACAGCGTTTGACCAAAAAGCAAATAGAATACGTAGCCTGCTCTAAGTTATGTAACCACGAATCCTGGAGGGCCCTTACGGAATCCATAATCAGGGCGTTTTTCGTTCGTTTCATTTCTATAATTGTACTCGCGAATGTACACAACCAGCCGATTGGTTTCTTTTGAATTTTAAGGGCTTCACTTTACTTATTAAAATTGAAAAGGTTAGCGTTATTAGTCATAAATTTTCTATTATATTACAAGTTCTCCAGCAATGTTTGTTTTAATAACCGCTATTAGTTTTTTCGTAATTAAGAACTCATTGATGTTATGAATATCACAATATCGATATAGGTATGACAAATTACTCGATTACAATCGTCATCACATATATCGGGGAGACCAGGCTGCTCACAAATATCTGAGCACACCTTTATTGTCAAACAAAACGTTCCTTTTCAGATATTTTTATGTGACATGTGACAAGTTTTGACGGCATTTGGCGATCATCATCGCACAGAGTGTTTGCTACCGTTATTTTAATATAAATAATAACTGAATACTGATTTTACGAAAGGCAAGCATGCTCCATCCTAGACTACATTGGCACTTACCATCAGGTGAGACTGTAGCTTACCTTTACGTCCTTATCAAATGTCATAGGATTAGTACAGACAGATATAGCGCCGTAATAAATCAAAACCTCTTGAAACACAGCCATAGCTCCAGATTTGGGTTCATTAACTAATTATAAATTTACTAAAACGGGGCTTAATCGTGTACAGATTTTGAAAACAAACCTCCGACGTTTCAAGGGCGACATTGTCCCCGTGGTCCCGGAGAAAGACTGGCTGAGGTTGACATCAACATCTTCTAGCTGCGCGGGTTTTACGAACTACCCGCACTTGGTCTTGATTATAAACTTGAACATTTTGCGCACTAGGGATGTGACTCTGTCGACACACTACACTCACGATGTCCGGTTTTTGAGCCGGTGATATTCGATTACGCTTACATTTATCAATGACCGGATTCCATGTAGACGAGATTCTAAAACCGTCATCCCGTTTTATTAAATTTATAATGTGTGAAAATCGTGAAAGTTTAAATAAGTGTCATTAACTAATATTGCTCTGCTTATCTTGAGATAAGTCAGAAGAGTCACGTTTATGAGATGAGTTACGATTTACCGAGATGTTCAGTTATTAAAGCTTAATTTATAAAACGATTTCAGAATTGAGTGGGGAGTTTAAGTCAAAATGACGTCAAATCATTGAATCAAACTGATTCATTTTCCTAGCTTCTGGTTATAATTAAAAATTACTGAAAACACTAAAAATGGTCGAAGTTTCTTTCTATTCTATCTATATATTTTGGTGATTAACTAATTAACTTTGAGTATATAATTTTGTTGACCGTTTTATCCTTATATTTTTAGCAAACTATCAATGGCCAATTTCAAGATCTTCACCGAAGTACTAACTATCGAAGTTTTTTTTTTTTTTATGCTATAGGGGGCAAACGAGCAAACGAATCACCTGATGGTAAGCGATTAACGTCGTCCATGGACACCCGCAACACCAGAGGTGTCGCAAGTGCGTTGCCGGCCTTTAAGGTGGGAGTACGCTCTTTTCTTGAAGGTTTGAAGGTCGTATCGGTCCGGAAACACCGCTGGCGACAGTTCGTTCCACAGTTTAGCTGTGCGAGGCAGGAAGTTTCGGGAAAAGCGCACAGTTGAGGACTGCCAACCATCTAAATGGTGAGAGTGGAAATATTGTCGCGTAGGGCGATGGCGGAAAGAAGCGGCAGGGATTAATCCGAACAATTCCTCGGAACACTCCCCATAATACATGCGAGTTTGCATCGTTATAAATGTATTAACATGATTTTAAAATTAATTATCAGGTTACTGAATATTATCGTTCAATTAAAAGGCAATGCAAATAAAAAACCGCATTACAAATTAATGCAACGTTCAAACCGCAGCTTGTCATGAGCACACATCAAACCGTATGTTCAAATACACTGTCCATTTAGCATTTAAACTTTATGCTGTTATTTCAATGCAAAGCTTTACTCGGATAAAAGCAATTTAATCTTCAAAAAGCGTTTTGTTGCTCAAGGAAAATCGATTAACACCGTTCTAGCAGTTTCCGTAAGCAAATTTGTTTGTAAACGCAATTCCCTAACGCGTTAACGGCCTATCCTGCCGATATCGATTATTTGAAACAGCTCATGCTCCTTTTGGGGCTGCAATTTGAGAGTCTTATAGTTTAAAAATAATTGATTGTAGAATTGTAGATTCGGTATAAATTAATCAACTTTTTTTTTATTGGGGGCTTTTTCTAATGGGCCGTTCACCTATTCGTTGGTCAGGCCAAGTAAAAGATGAGACCGGACTCACCATAGCCCTGAGGCCGGCCGAAGATAGAGCAGGATGGAAAAGCTTTGTCACCGTCTCATTATAAAGGCATTTCAAGAAAGGCACGACATTCAGGAATAAGGAATACGATGAAGAAGAGAAGAGAGTCCAAATACATCAGTATTCAGTTGTAATGATAATGATTCATGGTAAACGTTCGTTTATAGTTTGACATTTTAGATTGATGTCTCAAACAAAATACCTTGTTATGTCACTTCTTAAAATCAATACCTACCCTAATCCTTTGATCCTGAGAAGGATACTTGTCTCTCAATGTAAACAAATGCTTGTTGTCAGGCGTCCAAATGTCACGCCTGACGTGACTTCCGAAATCGGGATCCCGGGATCGCTGGGTTTTTGGTCTTTTATGTCTATCAGGATCACTGGACCGGTATAAATAAAGGCCGTATCGTTCATACTAAGGTAATTGGGAATAATTTTTTATATTTGTCTCGACGGAGTGCGCTGTATACAGATCACTTTTGTGTTAGATAGAGTGTATAAGAACAACTACAGATAGATTGGCACTACCCATACTAATTTAAGATGAATCCTAAATGCTGCATCAACATAAATCAATACTACATAATCATGCAGCAATAAATTTCTAGTAGAGTATCACCTTTTTTTGAAGTTTACTTTTTTTTAACTCTGATAAAACTGATTCAGGGTAGTCATCGATGGGATGGGAACACAGAACGAGAAAAGAAATGATGTACTTTTTACCATCGCGTAGGGTCCTGATTGGTCTCCATTGACGCACACAGGAAATCGTCTGTTACTGAAAATGATATCAAGTACGAATCGTTTATTGAATGAGAGCAGGGAGTAACTGGAACTGGGACACGTGAGACAGACGGGATGAATCAGGGGTGACGGGAATTAATGCGGATTTAAATTAAGGCAACTTATTGGCACTGTTTATGAGTTCATCCGTGCCTGTCTGGACTAACAAAGAAAGTTATGCGTGATTCATCTTTAGTTGAAATTTTCCGGCATTCTTTCAGCTTAGAAGACACATATATATCGTCGACAAATTCAATTACGGTAACGGACAGGAATTTGCATTTTACCCTAATTGAATCTACGGTCAATGATATCCATACTAGAATATTATAAATGCGAAAGTAACTTTGTCTGTCTGTTACCTCTTCAGGTTAAAACCCGAAAGGATCAGATTAAATTTGGTATGGAGATATTTAGACTCCTGGGAGAAGACATAGGATAGTTTTTATTCTAATTCTACGCAGACAAAGTCGCGGACAAAAGCTAGTTATTAATTATATATATCAGGAGAATCGCCCCTCCCCTAATTATGCCTAGGCAAAATAGTAGGAGTAACCTAAACCCTCCCAGTCACAGCCACGTGTTCCGAGTCCTTGTTGTAGAACTGGTGACTGGAGTGCCATAATAATACAATAAAATTAAGATTTGGGTTGAAATCTACAGAACAATCCTGAAGTTTGAAGGACCTCGAGGAACCGCCGTCACCTTGACATATATTTATCTTTCTGGAGAAATTCTCCTCAATCTTACACGACTTCTATTTCGACTTACTAGAGCGCTTCCAAGACACTCATTTCCTATTTAAAACGTAGTAGTCGTTTTCAGTAATAAACACCGTAATCGAAACGGAGTTCCTTATCGATGAATCATACAATTCATACCTACTCGTTTTGTGATGCCATATCAACAACTCTGTGGAATTCACTTCGGTGGTTAATTCGCTTTTACTATTTATAAACAAGTGCGCGTACTCGTGAATCCTTGGTATGATAGATTAAAATTGTCACGTAGAGTATGCATTGCACATGACTAAACAGTTTGCCGTAAGTACCTATCTTTAATAATGTATAGCCATTAGCCAAGCAATTTCAACTCTGCACAATGTTGTAGGTATAGGTAGGTACTTTATTACTATGAGTATGACAACAAGTCATACTCATAGTAATAAATGAATCATAGTTTATGCAATGGTGATATAATAAGGGTTCTTAAAATTTGTAATAATAGACCAGGGAGTTTTAAGAACCAATTATGAGCTGTTTGCATACGCTAGTTTTTCTACGACAGCTAAAATAGAGAAAAAAAGCAAAATTTCGAAAGGTGGCAGAATGAACATGTCGTATGCCCACTATAGAAAAAAAAATACGTGTGGCACTCGGGGACTGCCGCGGTAAAGCTATTGCATATCATTTTGTATCAACTTATGCAATTACTAGCGCGACTTCGTCTGCGCAGTATTATAATGTTTGGTAGTGTATTTTTATTACCATAAGTATTAAATACCCAATTGACTTGAACTGTAAATTGCTAATTAAATTCCGGGGCCGTATAAAACAAACAACTAACTTGCAACTACAGTAACCTGTTATTCTTTGTTCTCGTTAATAATTCAGGATATACCAAAAATGCTGGTGATCAATATTGTAATCTGATTTGGAAAAAATAGGACTAAATGTTTTTTTTGTCAAACATTTTTTGTTTATTTATTCTCCTAACCACAATTCGATACTGATTAGTGATTACACATTTAATCGAATCACCAGCATTTTTGTGACAGCTGTATGTATCTTTGACCACATATTAATCTTTCAGTGGCTGGATACGCTGTAGATATGCTAAAAAGTACGTCCAAGTTGACATAAATTATCTTTCAATGAAATAAGTAATCAAGGCCGAGTGTTTTTGATCACGGTTTACAACACTGCCTTAAGCTCACTGAATTTAACCTACAGAATGTCAGTCGGTACCTGATTACAACTAACTTCCCAGTGAAGAAAACATTGCGAGGATACCAAAATAATTACGTCACGCATATAATAATTATAAACTTTCATTAGGTAGGTAAGTATATATTATGTCTCATCTCAACCAAGGACGATCTTATGATAGGATCGGCAGAGGCCTTTATTCGCATTTACACAGGCGTTCAAAAGTGCATGGGCAATTTATGAATGAATTCATTCATAAACTGCCCATGCAATTATAGATTTGACTATTTCACTTGCTTCCTTCCCCTTTGCACCTCTATATAGGATGATTTTCATAACAAAAACTATTCTGTCCTTTCCTAGGAGTCAAAACATCCCCATGCCAAATTTCACCTTAATCCGTTCAGCGTTTTTAATTTAGTGTGAATTGGTAACAGATAATAGTTCATCAAATTTACAATATTAGCATCGCATGGAAATTTGTCCAAAATGTAATTGAAGAAACCGTGCTGGTTTTGTGACAACATCGCTACGCAAGATCAGTTTGCTAGACAACAAAAATAAAATAGATGCCATTATTAAGTAAAATGTATCTAATGAGACTAATGGCATGCCATGATCTAAGAATGTTTTTGCGCAAAGTTAAAATAATTTTAATCAAATCAATTTAACGGGGATATAGGCGATACCTAGTTCCATTAGTGCCATATAGATAGAACTGTAATAAGTGCCATCCTAATCCATCAAGTTGTGCATATTCAGTAATAAGCCGTTTTAGAAAAGTAATCGTACAAAAAAATCTGAGTTTATTTATAAACTATCCTTGTCCAATATTTAATATTAAAACCGTACTGGCTTTGTGACATTGTTCTTTGCGCAAAGGCAAAATCGTTGCGTTTGGCCATTGTACTCCCCTGGGCCCGCTATGAGGTATGTATGTCATCCGCTTGTACAATGCATGGTGGGTGTTGACAGCCATATATACATTGAGTTGCCGTATTTGTAGTGGTTGGATTCCGCGTCACTAAGACCTCAATGATATTGTCCTGAGGTCTCTTCAGTCAGCGGGTGTTCATTCCGTTCTGGAGCCACTGGGTTTAGCCGCACTGATAGCAAGATGGAGTGACCCTGGTGCTGTGGAAAACGGGGCGGTGTTCAGTGTGGGATGTTACATGCGTTAGCACAATTTCGACCACCCATATTACTCGCACTTCCCACGTAGCAGGAGCCCTCTGCCGAAACTCTAGCGGTGGCGAAGCCGCAAAAGTGTGCGCTCCCTTCTGGGATAAGATCCCAAACGGATAGCGTAACGTAATAAGACAACAGTTTGTCACCTTTGTATGACAATTTCTGATAATTCTATACAGTTACTCACATTTGACAGCAATCACCGTCGCACTATCCATGCAACTTGTCTTTTCATGAACTTATAGCATTATCATTATCAGATGACATTCGTGGATAAGCAACTTAGGTCTATAGGACATGGATACAATACATGTTCATGCCTTTGGTTGTGGAGACAGCGGGCTGCTACAAAGTTACCATTATTAGTGATTTTATTTATTATCAAATTTATCACAGCATTAAACATATCATATTTACATAGATTTAATGGATCCCGGCACATTGGTCACTTTTCAACTCATTTCCTAAAAACACAGTTTTGTATTTTTTGTGCACTTTCGTCAGTAGTGACAAATATGTACCTACTTAAGTTTAATTTCTGTTTGTTTATGACACTACTGAACAAAAAAAACTTAAAATAAATTTGGGTACATTTTCGTCTGCAGTGAAAGAGAGCTTTTTTATAGGCGAAAAACATACGGTATTCATCGTCTTCGAACACCACAAACAAAATATTTACAGCACGCAGCAATATCACCTTTGTGATTATCACAATAAGGAACAAATCTAATATACCAATAGAAAATATTTGATAAACAAGACAAAGGCATATTTCGATACTCTACTTCTTTGTAGGTACTAATATTTCTTATGCCAATGAAATTTCCACTTTATTCCGTTGTGCACTAACGTGCTAAATTCACAAATTTAAAATGGTACTTAGTACGACTTTGCATTTGCACTAAGGTATCGATTAAAAAAACAAAACGATTCGCAGTCTAAATAAAAAATTAGGCGCCTTTTGCCTTTAATTCGATCCAGCCAGTATATTATGCATCGATTACAAAATCGATTTAACATATTTGATTCTGGCGGGAAAAAATAATAGTGTTTATTTTGACATTTGACATCGCCGTATCTCTGGTAATAAGGGCTACTGTCCTCAATATTTTGTATAGAATATGACACTTAGCGACATTCGTATGGAGATATATCCTTTCCCCGATAAAGAACTTTGTAACAAAGTGAATAAAGTCGGTTTCGGTCCGTCGGAGTGGGGAGCGTCAGGTTTTTTTTCGTTACGGAATTTCTGGATTCGGTCCCCGCGCTCAAGGCCCGCGATAGAAGCTATGCAATAGCTTAAAAAGAACAGTGCTAAGTAATAATATATTGTATGAAAATCCATAGGAGGAGTGTTCTTATGGAATACTTATATATATTATAATGTATAATTTTTGAATATCGCTGTCAGTCATTTAGTTGACAGAAAGAAGGGCTGAAGTTGAAAAACAAGGTTAAAAACCCGACCTCGGTTATGACTTCACAAGCCAAAGTAGTTTCAATTCAAAGTGACCCAGAATTTATATTGGTTTGTTTGGTGTACCTACTTCATAATGGTTCGATGACTTCATAGCCTCAGAACACCTTCACAGCTCTTATTGCAAACCACAAGGCTAGAAATGATCGCCAATAAACAGGTTATGTTAGACTTAGGTCAAATTATCGAACACTGACTGCAAACTGCATAAAAGGCAGCTTAGCTCAGACTTAATTCCATGTTATTTTCTCCGTCGTAATAAGCGCTTAAGAGTTATTTTTGCGTAATCTGTAAAGTTCAAGTTTTCAAGCGGCGGACAGGAAACTTCTATTTATAACGGTCTTAAGGAAACACGTTGATGATAAAATTAAAAGGAACACTTACCTTGGTTGTTTTAAAAGTTTCTTGTGGTAAGGCGGCTTATCCGAGTGATGTAGCGCCTTTGAGAAACAAGGATGTTTATTTATTTTGAAACATGTTAACTTCTTTAAATTCTTCAAACTTTAACTTAAGGCCACAACGAGGCTTTCTGCTCTTACGCTTCATTTCCGTGGGCCAAAAAAAATGGAATGCTTGCGGGCCGAATGCATAACGCAGGCCGTAGTTTTGAGTACCCTGCTTTGAAGTATGGTTAATCGACATTGACAGCACCGAAACAACAAGCCGGATTGACAAATATGAATATTTGTTTAGGGCATGTTTAATGTTGATACAGTTGTTACAGTATTGGTAACATTTCCAACGCATATGACATAGATTACTGAAATAGATGTTATTTACGAGAGAAAAAGTGATCTGATGGACTCTTATGTCATTAGCAATTGTGTTTGACACTACTATTTATTAAGTGTGCTTGTTTTTTAATAAAAGGGTAACACTTTGTCGCTTGTTGATAAGGTTAATTACTAAACGGATCTTTATAGCTTTAGCGCCTAACGACAACCGAAAAAGTGGTACCTTTTACTAAAATGTCTTAGTGTCTATGTCTAATCTCACAGTAGTGAAATATAAGGCTATGTTTTCCCTTTTCTCTTACGCCGTTAACAGTACTGAAAACCGTAAATATATTATTCATACCAATATCGGCGTTTTACAGCCAATAAAGTATTTCATTTCAATGTAATGCGAGTCGGCCAGTTTATACTAAAAGTATACGAGTATGGAAATATTACAGCAGTTACCTCGTCTCCATAAATATGCAATTTTCCTGTCGTATGACTCATGCTTATGTAAGCAAACGTTTATAATATCGACTTACCCTTTCAATTTCAATTACTTTCGCTATTCAAAATTGAACTCAATTCTGTACAGAGTAAAGTTTTATTTGCGACGCATTTGATGTTAAAGTTAGTCCACTAGGTATTTACTTTTGTTGTACAACTGGGAGTTAGGTTGTTCGGTGTGGCTGGAGCGCAATATGGAATTATGTATCCAATACCATGAGTCTGAAGCGCTATTGACCAGCGTTCGCTGTTGGTGTAACTCGCTTGTACCGTATAAGTACAAATGAGATGCACTGTGATTTTACAGAGTTTCTAGAATAAGGCCGTGGTAAAGTTTCCCTGTTTGTCCATTTGGATATGTGGAGATTCAATAGGAGCACACAATTGTAATTGATTCGGTTTAGAAAAGTGGAATTGTAATGTTACACTAAATCCTCAAATTTCTCCGTTATTGTGAGGTTACAACGAAGATAGGGAAAATAAAATTTAGGGGTGAAAAATTAAAAGTTTCGTACGGAATTTAGTAGATAATGCATGAATACAAAATATTCAATATATTATTAGAAAAGGCACAGAAATATATGATGAATAGAAAAAACTAACTACTAAAACCTAAACCTAAACCTAACCTAACTTTGTGACCTAAACTAACTTTAGTTTAGGTCACCGAGAACCGACCCTTGCGGAAGGGTTCACATGCTGCTCGATGCGTTCCCCCTTTGAATGGCTTTACCTACCCGCTGTGCGATGAACGAGCCAGCTTTACGGTCCCAGGTGACCTCAAACAAAGCTTATGCATATCTAATTATCGATATGATGAATCCTGTCCCTGGCATACTTTATATTTCCAACATCATGTAGTTTAGTTAGATGACATGTAAACGCGATTGTTATGCCAAGCCGCACCGTACAATTATGTGACACGGACCGCTTACGGATCACGAACGCAACGCAACACCAGCCGGTCATGACTCAATGACTGCACAATCACAAGTTCACAATAAATACGATGAAAATAGAGGCACATTTATTTACCTACGCGATAAATGTACATGCGTAGTTATGTTGTCCTTGTGAAAAGTTATAGGTACATTTATCCTCTAAAAAAGGGATTGCCTGCCTTAAGATCATACTTGGCATTGTACGTAAGTAATATCTTATTTTTCAACCGACTTTAAAAAACTTCGACTTAACGTTGTCGTCAAGGAACGAAGGAAACTGGTAATTTTGTAAGTCATTTTTTATTAGAAACAAGAGCATTTACTTTTACAAACCAGCAATTTCCATTTTTGAGCTCTAAGTAGTAAGCTCTAAAAACAGTTATAAGCTACCTATTTATTATAAGCTACCTTGTTTATTTATAATATAAATAAAGTTGCAGCATTAGAAACCGTTCCTAAAACATCGTACGCCGAATAAGAAAATAAATTCGGACATTTTCCTTACAGTAGGAAAAGTTAACTTGTTTACATTCTTCCCGACATTCTCGCTTGACAACAAAGTAAACAACGTAAGCGGTGGCAATTTATTCCTTTCTGCCTTGCGAAATACGCGCGCCGCATTAGATTATAAATCTATGTAGAGTTGTAACTATGCAAAGTCGATGGCAAATATATGTGTACACTTTTCGGCCTGATTGAACTGAAAAATCTTAGACAATTTTCAATGTCGATTCTCGATTGTACAACTAATGTAAAACGAGGAATTCAAAGGATGTCTCAGTAGGTACAGGTACGTATGGATGACACGCGTGGCAAAATCTCCAAACATGTGATGAGGCACGCATCATTAGGTACAGTACATACATGACTAGCTATTAGCTACGACATAACTGAAGTGGTTGGATAGATAGTATTATGGTCAACTACTGGTTCATGGCTCGCTCGCATGCTGCAGATGATAAGTATTACGTTAGTAAGCAAAAATTAATACTTAGACTTGATTGATCCTCATCTTGCTATTCTCCCGGTCGTGTCCTTTAGCAGTTTGTCCCTAGGTTGTTTCACTTGGCATTGGCACAATCCCAAGAATTATGCCCCGATTTTCAAGCTGTTTGCAAGACCTGGTGTTATGGGAATCTACGAGACTCCTAGATGCTTGTACATTAGCTTAAAAGAGGTTCCATTTAGTGAACCAGACTGGCGTTACGCAACCTACGAATACAAAAGCTGTATGAAAGCCCGAGCGTTTCTCACTTAACTCGCTTAGTATAAATCACACCACATCGACATCCTTGTAAGCCATAAATAGTTTGCGCGGGCTATTATCAACTCAAGATAAGTGTCGCAGATCGGGGCCGCCGCCAAACAAGCGGTTTCTCCTTGGCTCAGATCAGGGGTGTCATATCAATAACTCAACTAAACCTTGAATAAACCAGTATAAGACCGCTCTTTTATTACTTATTGTTGATACCGATTAGATTCACGCTAAACTGGTGACTCACTGCACTTGTCTAAGCTCGCCTGACTAATTGGAATACACCAACTCGTAGGTTACCGGTCCTAATTACCTTTTAGCTGCTGTCACACATCGATCATGCGCGCCTAGTTCTTGATTAACCTAATCTGTGATAATCTTTTACTAAGTGCCAGTGACATTATGCGTCAATGAAGGGGAAGCACAACGAGAGAGACTCGACATTCTTAAATGAAGGACTTCCTTCTGTTTGCTTTATAAAATTACAGATAATCATCCTCAGTTGTTACTATGTATGTCGCTATAGCATATAAATAGTTCAGTTCTACGAACAATCCGTTTATATTCAAATCCCTCAAGCTTTAATTCGTAGATTGACCTGTCCACTCTAAACCGTAGCTTCTTACATCTTCATTTTTCGTTGCGGGGTTCAGCTGAGCCGTCTTTAAAAATAGCCATTGTCATTATGCATGGTCCTCATCTAAAAACAATTTATGTAAAACAATGAGTAATCACAACGGAAGTACTACACCCGTAGACGGGTGGGAGCGACCTTCAAGCGGTGAATCAGCAGCGCTCGCACGCTACTTAACGGGTACCGTATATGGATTCTTCTGTTAACTTCTTGTCTCCCGGTACTCGTAGCGCAGCTTTTAATCCTACTGTCATGTTGATTCATATACATTATTTATGTAATTTGTCTTCGACAATTTATACATTCGAAACAATAAGTAATGTGTCTTCGTGTTCTTGATCAAGGTTGTAAATAAGTTATTTTTCTTGTTACCAACTGTGAACAGAACGTGAATCCGCTACCTGCTGTGTCGGATGCTGGATGCAGTAGTGCTCTTAAAGCAGCTTATAAATAATGCATTCTTATCTAACAATTGTGTACCACTCTTCTTGTTTTAACATCTTCGACGCTTCGAGTCGAGCCGAAGTGACCTTTGAGCGAGAAAACATTTTAATCCCTTTTGAATGTAACTGCTTACTTTATAAGGTGTGAAAAGCATTAAAAACACAATTTCTTCAAGGTTATGTTACATAACGACGAACATTATGACAAGCAAGTTCAACGCATTATATCGCCGTCGTGATGGCTCCATTGAACCCACGCAATATCGCTGCGAGTCATCTCCAATATCCTCAAATCAGGTTTTTCCGGCCACGGTTCAACGTCTACATTATCACAGTTGATTGATAGCAGACTTCCGTCGATAACGCTGGGTCCTGGTCGTGTGCCTAATGTACCTACTCTCTAAGGGAGTCCGATGTATCAACGAACCAACATAATTCTCCTAACTGGGGAGATGATCATTGACAGTGTGATTATTGATTCATTCAAGACGCACTGTTGGACAAAGGCCTCTTCAAGGATTTCCACAATATTTGTGCACCACCCGTATACAACGGTTCCCCGAGATATTTACCACACCTTTTAGGTCCACTTTATTGGAAAAAATATTGATTATAAATAATAGATACGACGTGCACAGACAATTATACAAAATTAAGTGGAGGTAAAGTCTTCAAATGGCATATTTAGACACAGCTAAAAATAACACAGTGTGAATGTGACCTCTTAAACCGTAACGTAAGTAGTTAATGGATCACACCGTGAGGTCGGTCTCACACTTTTCCGTCTTTAGCGTTCGACTCTCCTACACTTACTCAGTTTGGAATTTATCGTAATAACAGCCAGGTCCCTACAGTGCATTTACTAAAAAACAGCGATTTGTAAACCTTATGTCAATGCGAACAAGGTCTACCAAGTCAGGTATTGCTGTTTGTAGAACGTGAACCCCGTCGTTATTGTTTCATTGGCACGAACAAGTATCGAGTTGCATCTATTCTCATTTGTTGAAACTCTAGATGCTTTCGAACTTAGGTCGAAGTGCTTGGTTATGAGTTGTGAGCCTTGTTACTTCTAAGTAATTTTCTGATAGGCTTAGGAGTATAACTGTGGGATGCGCGTAAACACAAATGCGTTAAGTCTGGAGCCATACAAGCTATCAAGGCTCTATATTCGCGCAATAATATTGTACGGATGACGTCAAAGTTATTACATTAACTACCCTTTTGCACCCGTTTATTTTGAATCCGTTTATATGAGCTTGTTTTTTTTACTTAAAGGTAACATTTTGTCATTTCTAAATAAATATGTTTCTTCGTGTAAAAATAAAGTAATATCATTCACAAAAACGATTAAATATTATTTATGATATGGCGCAATAGAGTAAACATATCTTTGATGCCGTCTGTACAAGTGTACACATATACTCGTAGCTTTGCCTGAAGTTGTGATTAAGAATAGTTTCAATTATAAATTGAAAGAGATGTCATATACTAAAGAAAAAGTGACCAAGGTCCCCGGTGAGCAGGGCTGGGGTTTCAATATTCTTTGAACAGTCCTGTCCATAATTAGTTAATGCTTTTTAAGTTACAGTAATTTATGTTTTAAGTTTAAATGGAATTTCAGATAAATAGTACTCAATGCGCTTCATTAGCACTTTCGCGACTGAATTATTAGTCTTTTTACTTTAAAGCTTACTTTTAAGGAAGAATGGCTGTTGGACAAAAGAGCGATTAGTAGAAAGTGAAAATGTAAAGCAGGCTCGGAGAAATGGCGCAGAAGCAATTTATAACCTCAACATCTGCATTTAAATTTAGTTACGTTGTCTGCTTTATTTTGTAACGTACCCGGGAAATTAATTCAGCTTACTTAATTTGTTTTTTGATAAATTACTTTGGTTTTTCCAGTGGCACAAAAATAGGTTAATTTTAATATGACTTAATATCTGTAATGATTGATAGTTAAATTACGTAGACCTACCTATTTACAAGCTAATGTGTGTACACTGTACACGCCTATAAAAGATGGACAAAAACCAAAATTGACAAAAAAACCGTCATCTACATAAGTACACACACAACACACTAACTCACGCCTGTGTTCCCAAAAAGGATAGGCAGAGCACATGAAATTAACCTAAAGTTTCACTTCCAGTAAAGAGTAATCACTAAAAATCCTTATTCTTACAGTACTAGGATAATATTCGTAAAACACTACTTTATGGTTAAGCAAAAAATTTACAGAAACAGCGTTTCTGTAAATTTTTTGCTTAACCTTTTTGCTAGTTCCGAAAACTTCTCTGATGTTAATACATTTTAAAATAGATAAAACAACTTTATGAAGTACTCCGCTCACCAAGTTACAGAACTATGATATAATAAAGTATGCGGGTACGTTGGATCACTCGACCGCACATGAACATTGTATTGTTTCCCTGCTCGTGTGTTACCATCGCCTACTGTGCGTTAGCGAGCCGAATCGTTATACCAGCCAGCGTCTCTATATTCTAGAGCTAATCGATTAATCACTATCAGGCCTACTGCTTGGTCAATTTATCCTTGACAATTTTTAAACGTTCTCTCATCCGGAAGTAAAACATACTTTGCATATGTAAGTTGGTAACTCACACGTAACATCTTGTTAAGTTGTTGTTTCCCTTACTTTTGTTTCCGATTACCAGATTTTCTTTAATTTTATAGGACAAAAACGCTGTCAATGATCAATAGGTATATGAAAGGTCAACCATGCATGAGTGGCTATTCCTATGTTGCTTACTCGTATGTCCATGGGCGGTGGCCGCTTCCCATCAGGCGGCTCGTCTGGTCGTTTGTTACATTTTTCATAAAATATATATGTATATTTGTCATAAAATTGTCTTGATTAGTTTTCTTTGATGTACCTATGTTCGTAGGATTTATTACAAAGATGGAATCATAGGTAGGTAGTTCACAATTTTTTACGTGGTATGTCTTCGTCAATACACTATTCGTCAATATTTTCATATACCAACTAAGTATTATTTGACGAAGGATTCACAAATTTGTAGACTGATTTACTACATCTGAGGGTTCGACTCGTCTACTGAACCGAAATGTGTGTAACAACTGTTCAGCATCACAGCCGTGGCTTGGTCGAACGGCTTTCTGCCGACCCGCCCCATTGTGCTCCTACCCATTCAAATACCGCGTAAAGGCGTACTTTTATACAATTCTTTTTGAATTTTCCGTCGGTTCATCTTCTTTACAACACATTTTGATTGCCTTCAACACACTATTCATATCAACTGCGTGGGGCCTTTATGTCTCCGTTATTATAATAAAATGTGAACCATTTTAGCCGGTTTACCAAGCGTTTGGGATGGTACACTTAGAAATCCTTTGTTGAATTACTTCGTGGAGGTATTCAATTCGGGACTTTTAGTTGATATGTCATGATACTTATGTTTAAATTGGCTACCTTTTACTTTTATGTTATTTTTTTTATCTCGTATTAAGAGGATCTTCGAGTAATGATTTTGTTTTGATCGTGGTGTAAATGCCAATCGGAATCTTATAATTTAAGCGAAAGTAAATCTTCGACAATAGCTTAAGCGTATCTAAGTTATATTCCTTATATTTATAGATAGTCCTGAGTCAGACATTGACTTACTCCTAACATTATTCTTTCAACAAGGGACAGTAATTACCATTAAAACCACATTAACAACGATTCTCGTCCACTTGAGCGCTTTCGTCTTTATTGCTTCAATTGTCTGTTGCCCAACCATGATTCCATGTGATATTACATCATCGTCTTGTACTGTGAGGGTTCGTTGCACTGTAGTGATGTCATTCTCAGGATTCCTCAGGAATATTCCCACTTAAATGCACTCGTGTTTATTCCGTCAACTGTATGTTGCTCAACTGTGGGTCCATCTATTAGGTACCTTGTAGGTATTGTGGTTGTAGGGGTTCATTGCACTGGCGTGACGTAGTTTTGAATCGTGATGAGTATAATAAGAGCGTTTCTTCGGATCATTTCTGGTTAAAAAAATATTTATATCATAAATACATTAATCAAGTTTATTTATGACACATCATTCTTATAGGATGGTAAACAAAATATTGAATTGCCACAAAATTTCTCGCATTTTTTTCCATTGTTTCCACCTATGTTTTTCCCATTACGCTAAATATTTTTTCTACTCCAGCACTTCTATCTGTCAATTAGATGACTGACAGCGATATTTAAAAAGTATACATTATAACCTTGTCTGTGGTATTCCATAAGAACACTGCTCCTATGGATTTTCATACAATATATGAGCACTGTTGTTGTTTTTTTTTTAATTTCTATAGTGGGCACAACATCTTCCCTATTCTGCCACGTTTCTAGATTTTGCTTTTTACGCAATTTTAGCTGTCGTAGAAAAACTAGGGTATGCAACAGCTCATAATTGATTCTTATATCACTGTTGCACAAACTACTATTCAGAAATAGCGTATTTTGAAACAAATTATTCCCGCAACCCATCACTACACACACACATATCTCGTTTTGATGTCAAAATAATTAGATAATAAACTTTACTGACCAGCCTTCAAAGCGACGCAGTTAAATATGATTGTTAGTATCATTCCGTATCGTCCAATTCCTAAAATTATGTCGTCGCTATAAAAGCAATGCAGCAGCTGCAAGCAAATGCATTCTAGGAACGAGCCATTTATAATCCCACAGAGGCGTGTAATAGCTACTGCTCCTAGATAAAATTAATTGACAATTTGTACCGGTTTATTCTGATTAATTTAAGACCTAGCTCTATCTTTCTATGAATTGAACCGCACGTCTAACCCAGGTTTCATGTATCCACATACATAATTAATTACGCAATGTCTCACATAATAGGTCATTGGACTGCTCTATTGTTTTCGCTTTCACCGGTTATCTATGCGTTTGGCAAGTCATCAAGATACGCAAATAATCTAAACCATGATACACACTTCTCAGTCGCTACAAAATCCTAGGTTTATGCTACATACGTATACATTTCCGTCTATATACAACAAATTATGATTCCTACTCAAAGAAAAAGCAGGTCAAATCAGCTCCGGCTTGACCAAAGAGCATTATGACGCTCCGCCTTTTAATATGCAGCTTTATCTCTTACAATTTACAAGTTAACGTGTAGTGGTCCACTTTAAAGTACGTTTTACAAGTGTAACTTTATTGTTTGCGTGAGTCACACTCGTCTGTCTGTCGTGTGCCAGTGTGTTTACTGTCCCATCGTCTGATATGGCCTGAATTGTTTAACCACGGGTAAATGACTGGCCCTGACTCCTGCTTCGGAAAATTTGTTGACATACTTTTTTGTTTTAGGTACGTTATGATGCGAGCGTCGCTAATGGCATGTCTATCGACAAATTAGTGTTGGTAAATTTGTACGGTGATTGCTAATTATTTTTCGATAAAAAAATTCAGCGTGGTATCATTAAAAGTATATTCGTAGTGCAGTTTATTAAGCTTTGAGGGCCTATCGGTAGGTTAGAAGTACAATATTTATAACGAAAAACGACGAAAACTGAGCAGATTTTGAACGGCAGCACTGCGTCATATTAAATATTTGATTGAATTAATCTTCCCTTATTAGGTTATTAGTTACGTGTACATCATTTCATCCGTTCACCTCCGATACATATTAAGCAAGGCTAGTTTCCAAGCGTTGAGGCAATGTAAATAATCTTAGACTCGAGCTTAGCATTCGATTCTCACTGGTTTACTCGTGTTTTGTGTTTGTGTGATCCTTCTTACAGGTCTCAAAACCGAATAAGCTAGCCGGCTCAACATACCTACATATATAGGCTGTTATACATCTAGAGAAATCACCTCGGCCTTTAGCTGTCTTGGGTTATTGTGGCCTTTAGGTGGATCGATATTTAACCTGCCGCTGTAGTGTCTGTAGTGACGTTAGTATATCCTCATCATGGAAGGTCGTATTAAATAATAAAGTGAAGTCGAGAGTAATTACACTAATTACCTAATGGCTACTGTTGTTGGAAATATCTGAACACAAATGTACCGATTTTAACTTTAAACAATGTGGGTACATCAACTCTGGGAATCGGGTCATCAGTTTGTTTTCATGTAGGTACAGTGCAGTACAGAGAATCAATAAATACGATACCTAGTTAACGTGAATTGGCAGGATGGCTGTATGCACGACAGTGCACAGTTATGCCTTCTGGTGCCTTTGAGCCCCGTTAAGTATTTTGCCTCTGAGAAAGTTAACCGTAAACAAACGAATAGGTAGTATACGTACTAAATATAGTCATGTTACGAAAGATCAGCCCAAAATAGTTCTTAATATATTCTACATCGTTGTGATAGGTTTGACTTCGTCACCGAAGCACTCTCCACAAAACCAATATCAGGTTGTAACACCAGCCTCAGCAACTCTATAGGTATAAGTCAAATTGAGCAACTTTTACTATGGGCCCAACACCGAAATCGCGACAAAATATTTGACTGTTTCATACATTTTTGAGAGTTTTATAGTAAAAGTTGGTCGGTATGACTTACACATTGGGTGTCTGAGGTTTTCAGTGGTTGGTGTTACACCCTGTATACCCTACACGATACTCTAAAATAGTTCTGAAACGACTTGTTTGTAGCCATGCATTAAAAAGTTCTACTACTTTGCTTCTACTTTTCAATTGTAGCATTAAAATTGTACAACTCAAGGATCACCCAGAAATGTCTCGATATAAATTCAAATCTCCTGCGACTAAGATATACGATATGCATAACCTCGTAACAGTCTCGGAAGTTTTGAAGATTATGGTAATCATAGCAAGCCGGAGTCATAATAGAAGCGTGGGCGTCACAACGGACGTAGTCCTATCCCAATGGCTTAATAACATCCAGTAACAACGATCACTCTGATAACCCGTAAGTGTTAAGGATTTAGAGGTCCCAGGCACTCTGGCTCGGGGGTATCCGACTCGCCAGAAATAGGAATACACGTCCTTGTGTTATATATATTTGTGTCTGTACGAAGTTTGCAGTTTAACCTTTTCGGGCCTTGGTCACCCCAATGGGAGAAGTGGGTCGCTTACATTACGTAATAAATTCGGAAATACAGGAGCTCGTGGGATCAGTTTCCGATGTAAGTTGTTTTAAATCGAATTTCTGCAGAGATTAGGTACTGCCCGTCCCAAGGGGTTTGTTGCCGCGTCGGTTATAATACGATTTATATCGATCGTACGCTTACGAAAAGACGATCATAACCGGGTCTCATTTGTTCCATGGAATCTTTTCCAAATTCGGAGGATAAAATCTGTATGGAACTATTTCTCGAGTATTCCTTGAACACAGGTGCTGCCAAGCGTTAAGCACTATGTTGTGATAAAAACTGCATTAAAATACTTATTTTATCCGCGAAATTTCAAAATCTCTTTGTAGATTCAGGTAAGGCAGTCTACTAAAAAGCCTTTGACTTGTGACGCGTAAAATAATACTTTATTACCTACTTATTTTATTGCTCGTAAAGACAAAGGTATTAAAATGTACGATATACTACATATTTAAAAAAGAGGGAAATCTGTAGTATTTGTTATACAAAGTAGGATTCGTTATTCCTAGTTAATATTTATGGTACCTATAAGTACCTACCTACATCAACAAAAAATATGCCACAGCTGTTAAAGGACAACAAAGCCATAAAGCACTGCAAGAAACAGCGACAAAACCTAATAAATTATCATGCAAATGTCCCGTGGTCATGAGTTGAACGTGGAATATTTGCAAGCAGATTTCCCTAATGTCAATATCGGACAGGAGCGACGAACTGCGAATGTGAGAAGGGTTAGACACACGTCATCATGTCATGAATGAAGATTCAAGATTTTCTCGTTTTACGATCACGGTTCAAGTCGTAACGCTGATGCATCTGTTATCTCCCATGAGAGCTTGTATAACAAAGCATAATTTCCAGACAAGTCCAACTATTCACTCATCGTCGTCGCTTCTAAAAACTAACCTCGTTTAATTAGTGACCATGGTTACATGTGCGCGCGTAAAATCAGCAGATTTGAAGTTCCATATTAGTGTGATTTGTAATAATGACGGCTAGACGCCGACTGTGTGAATACACAGTCGGCGTCTAGCCGTCATAATTACGTTACTGTTTTTTAAGTAGTTTAAAAGCATGTAGGTCATGTATCTGTTGTAAATCGGTGCTAAGACTTGATTTTAGAATGCCAATGTTAACGACTTACTTGTCCGAACAGGGTATTACTCGTAGTTTTCGGTAAAAGATTAATTTGCTCAGATTCGTTTCCACATCTACGTGTTCATTGGATGGCCTGTGGAAGGGGATTGGGCGCAGTCCTCGAATGCCTCTGTCAAAGTTGACGAGGGTAGGGTCAGCAGTGCTTGCGATGTCGGCTTATCGACGCTTTGCGGTATCGCGTCGGTTCAAGGACTTATTGTTTCACCTGTAGCTCTGGTGTTATGATTTTCTAGCTGATTGACAAACGCAATATGAACGTCATCATATGACAAAGAGCAAGGTGGTTTATTATTAAATAATATACCGTGTATATGTGCTCGTGTACCTTCCTCGCTATGCCTTTTCTAATACTTTTCCTGATATCCGCCGCATCGCCTTCATTCGCTTCTGTTATTATTCTCAGCAGAATCGTCTTTGAATCACATTCTAATTATATATTTTTACACTTGGAGGCTACTACACACCACACTACATTTAGCCAAAATTTGCATTTTACTATATTCTATAATTGTCGTGAATCAGAAGACCAACACCATTCGTAACTTTTAAGTGTAATCAGTAAAAGTATATAACATCAAGCTTTAAATAATTACTTATATATTATGTGAAACGAAAGTGAACATTTCCAGAAAGGGCTCAGTACAAAAATATCTGGCTTTTACCGGCTTAGCGTCTCAATTGCGTGACACAAAAAGGTACAAAACTTTTAGCGACAACTCGGAGGGCGGGAAGTAGGTCACAGGCGTCACAGCTACATCCAGGCTAGTTTGCCTGGATGCACTAGTATGCGGCTTACTTACCATTATGAAGAAGACCCTTTGTCTGAACCATGACAACAAAGGCACATTAGGGGATAGAGTAAGTTAGTTTTAAATTAAATAACGGGCAGTTAATTTGCATCAAAATTGTAGCGTACGAAAGAAATTTCCGAGCATCGAACGCTAACCGACTGAATGAAAATGCATTGTATTCGATACATTCTCGAGCCAAGCCAAGGACGTACGTACGAGAGATCTGTGACGCTTGTTACTTTATTGACTACATTTTGGAATTTCACGTGCAACTTCAAGATGTTGATAGGTATAATGGAATGGTGAAGCACCTTTTAACGAGTCCATTAATAAAGTTCCTTGGCCACCGGCCGGCAAATCACTTTCCCGTGACAAATGGCCGGCTCAGAAATCACTGACTGTGAACTCGACGAAAAGGGAATTGAAGCAGTATTAAATGATTTGTTACATGGAAGGGTATTTATTGTTGAAAACCAATTTGGGGAATCCTACCCACGATCACTATTTTTGCAGGCAGGGTCACTTCAAAGTAAAAAAAAAATCTGTAACAACATTACACATTGACTAGAAATCACATATTTACCTAATACTTTTTCTCTAATACCTATACCTCGATAAACAATATGACAATAAAAGCTACTATAATAATATAACAAGACGAGATAGTCTCTAGTTAGATCGGTGAGAGTAATTAACAATTACAGTTGCCTAAGAAGCAGAAAGTATTAATAACTAAGTCTTCGATAAATCGGCAATTTTAGGCTTAACTCAAATTAAGCAGAATTTATCGAAGCTTCACGACTACCCAGAGACTTATTTATCTTTATAAAAAAGTACTTTCCGCTTTGTGGAGATACATAACAGTGAATAACACAATGTTCCCAAATCCGGGAAATCTCTCTAGAGGTCGACACATTATTTTATTTTGTCTCTCCTTTCCTGAATATAAACGTGACCCTATAAAGTATACTTAGAACAGTGGGACGCCCAAATATACCATACCCAAATATATTGTATAAACACAACACATTAAAGTTGTTATATTATTTTTATTTTAGGCGTGGTTTAAATGCTAACTGAGAAATATTTTTTATTCTATACATAGAATTATTTATATTGTATCAAGCGTGGATAAAAATATTTTACGTTTAAGTTCTTAAGAGTCAATTTTGTCTGATTCCTTATGGTTATATTATGTCGCTTGTGTTTATCTATCTTTAATTTTTCCTATCTCTTGAAGTTTACAAAATGGGCGCAGCATTATGAGTTTAAAGCCACCTGAGACGTTAAATGTTCAATTCGTTGACCTCCAATTGCTGCTAAAGACGTGAAATGCCAAAAGAGGGTGAAAAGTTTCTACGCTACAATGAATAACAAAGGATTAACAGCAACATGTGTAGACCTCCAGATGTATAAAATATACCTAAACCTAGATAAAGCCTAGCCGTTAAGCCATGAGTATTTCCAACGAACATTCTTCAACCACAATCTCGGCGAGGTCGTTGCTTACGCGATTAATTTCTGGAACTCGACACCGGCTCCAAGTTGAAGCTGTTCAATGCAGTTTTTATAATTTACAGAGGCTATAAAAGTCCGGTGGGCTATAAAGGGTTTTTTGACAAAATAATACTAACGATATTTCGCGTACTTGGCGATAGTTAATATACTGGTTGTTCTGAAAGCTCTGAAAAATTGTAATTCCCATTTGTCCTCAACGCTACCCATCTCTGCGTACGGAAGGAGGACTTCTTGAGTTTTAAACTACTCGTTCGAGCTCATAATGTAGTGCCGTGGATGTGGCTATGCGTTTAATACGGCAAAGCGACGCAATTTAAAAACACTAGCTAACAGATAGATAAATTGTTATGTGCATTTCTCGAAAATGAGAACATTTTATCATAAAAATAATATGTGTAGCGTTTAGAGTGCCGTTCAGAGCATTCTTCCAGCTTTATTTGTGCGACTGGCATTTACTTCTCGCTCACTATAACTACGATCTTTTTCAAATTGAAAGTGAAAAGACATCTTTTAGGTAAGCATGCTTTATCCCAGCCCTTATGTTATTTACCACCAGCCGAGGATATCTTGTCAGTAGACGCGACACTTCATACATTAAGCACAATTTGACGTATGGACAGCACGATTTGACGTATGGCTAGCACGAATTGACGTATGGACTCGCGCCTGTCACGCGAAGTTATGCGAGACGTACAGTACAGGCCCCTATTTCACCACTGACAAGTGTTGGAATCGTCAGCATCATTGTTACTGATATTGCAGGCGTCTATGGGCTACGGGCACCGCTTCCTTTTGTGCGGGTTGTATGCTTGTTTGCCGCCATTTTGTGAAGAGCTCTAGACATTTGTTACAAGAAACACTACTTTAGTTACGAAATTCCTAACACAAGATCATTATCATGTCAAAAAACTAATAAAAATATTTATACTTAACACTATTTAATTTCGTGACAATCTTAGTTTTCACCAAGAAATAATCCATTCCGATTTTATTTCAATTATCTAAATGGTGGCAAGCACACAGCCCGCGCGTTTGTAAGAGGTTTCCGTAGCCTATGGACGCCTGAAACGCCAGTAATTCAGTAATTTTAGGAATTGTCACACTTGTCTGTGACTTGGTGAAATGGGGCCAGGTAGATTTTTTTCAATCTCTGGAGCTTCTGTACTATTCTGCGGCTGTATGTCTTGGAGTTTAATCTCGCCTGCGGTAAAGAGTGTCGGTCCACACTAGTCGCCTGCGTTATGGCATTCCTCGTATTCGCCCGCGCGATATTGGAATCGAGGCTCGATTTTTTATCGACCGCAGACCCGGGCAAATTCCTATCTTAGCCGACGTTCATGAAGGAATCTCTGAATAGTCTGAATGTACGAAGCATCTCAAGTTTTATTCTGCTACTCAATGAATAGGGTGCCTAGTTTCTTATATCCTTCTCAAAAATGTTAAAGTACCGTAGTGCTTATGTAAATCTGTTTTAATACGTTTGTATACAAATAAATAGGTACCAACCTAACTTAGCCGACGTTCATAAAGGAATCTCTGAATGTAGGAATCATCTTGAGTTTTTTTCTGCTTCTCAATGAATTCCTGCCTAGTTCTTTTTACTTCTCAAAAATGTTTTCATACTTAAAGTAAATTGTAAACTCCCGACAGATTATAATTCGACTAGGGATATTATAAACTAACCTAACCTAACCTATCTGTTTGTTTACAATCTCGCGCGTTAGTTTATACGAGTAAACTAACGGTACTCACAATTCTACGGTGACATACCTATACAAATAAATAGGCACCGACCTATCTTAGCCGACGTTGATGAAAGAATATCTGAATGTACACAAATAAAATAGCACCTTCAATTTTATTCTGCTTTTAAATTAACAGGATAGTTCCGTTCCTTAAGGTTTCTTGGTTTTAATCTCGAGTGTTTTATTCTCTAAAATGTTTTCGTATTTAAAGTACCAAAGACTGTTTACGTCACTCGTTTTTGAATCAGGAACCAGGAACGTTTATATTCTAAATTTACCATATCTCTGGTACCCCTGAAACTTTGTAATCCAATTTTATGTTGGAGACGTATTTCAAGATTTCTTCTCCAATCTGAATTTTTCGTCTTATCAGTAAATATCTCGAGCCCCTTTTGTTCCAAATATAACATGAATAAGGAAAACCTTTACGCAACTGAAATTGTTCCCTCGCACTTTTGGTATAATGGCAACAGGTGAGTAACAAATTTTCCAGGAATTCCCTGTTACTACCTTAACACTGTTTACACAGTTTACCTTTGTAATGCTTATTGTAACGGCGTAAGGTCTACTTTTGGTCAGTTTAACAGTTCACTCAAGTTACTGATCCACGCATCATGAGTCACTAACGTCAAGACAGCTGTGTTTATAAAACAGTCACTGTTATGGGGTTAGCCTGAGTCATAACAACGTGACCTGTACAATACTTCTCTGTGTGACGGACGCGTGTTTATACTCGTATTTACATATTAAAAGTCATGCTGCCGTTTTGTTATCTATACATCACTAAAAAAAATACGTAAAAAGTTGGAAACCTTTGTTTGCTGTCGTAGGGTTTTATTTAATATTTTAAACTCTTTTGTTGGTGTTTGTTTTAAAAATAAGTATGTAACGTATACAGTGGCTTAGACTATTTAATCAGCCCGACTGGCAATGTCTGTCATTTTCATACCCCGGCCGGCGAGAGCAAAAATGCGTCTGCTCCTAGTGCTTAATTAATTAAATATCGACTATTCTATCGACATATGGATGTCGATAGAATAGTCGACTTTTAATTAAGCACAATTATTATAATTTTTTTTTAAACTGAGCCATTAGTATTTGTTATTTATTTCAACTTGATACCTCTACGCGTTTCTAAGAATAACCCTAAAATGCTAATTGTATATTACGAAAATTACATAAAATACTGAATAAATACAAACACTTGGTTTTAATTTTGTTTACAACAATAATTAATACTTCTGCATATCATAACGGTGGTCCAGTACATCGTGTTGTTTTTATCGACATCGACCAAAGTGTTTGTCCTCGCACTATTAAGCTGTCAACGCATTTTTGCTCTCGCCGGCCGGGGTATGTCATTTTGTATGCCTACAAAAAAGTCAGCCGATATTTGCGCGGGAGGGGCACGTCAAATGTATGACTATTCGTACATAACGTACAAATAGCTAAGTCAGGTAAACGTCAGTCAGTCCATACAATGAGTATGATTGTTTGTCGTTTACATTCGGCAGAGGGGTAGGCCTGTCAATTGCTATTTCGTCTGGTTTAATACTCAATATAAAAGTTTCTTTTGTGACATATTTATGACGAACTTTTACGAAAATATCGTAGCCGTATTGTTGTCTAATAGATTGTCGCTAACCGCAACATCGTGGTGTTTTTTGCTGGTCATATACCTACGTTCGGGCATATCGTACTTACTCAACCTCATATGTACAGCAATCATTTGATGGAAATATCACCTTTCTGCCACTAGGAATACGGGTGCTTTCTCTATCAAATGAGATTTGCAGATACGAGGTTGAGTAAGTATAGCGACGATATGTATCCACCAGGTCTGCCGATTAATGTATGGGAAATTTGTCTGACGGATGCCCGGCGGACACTCAATAAGGAAATTGTGAAATGGCATGTAGATTTCCAGTACACGCCATCGGAATGATACTTTTACTCATCTTTTCATTGTTCTTGAGTAGTTTTATATTTTATAGGCGTATTATTCTGTATTTATTAAGTACCGTTATATTATATATTACCTTATTTTTCAAAGTTTTTCCTTTGACAATCCATCATATCATTCAATTAGTTTTTACAGTACCCTGATGCTGATCTTTTCGCGTGATAGTGTTACTGCCGGCATCAGGTGACGTGGAAACAATGAAACAAAAGCTGTTATCTAATTGCATCTAGACCCGCGGAACTTCAGGCAACTAGTCTCCTTTATTGTTATTGCTATCTTCTTCCTTAACATCGCGTGAGAGCTAGACAGCAATATCGACAAAGGAAAAGACTTAATATTTATTAACCTCATACATTTCTAAAGCGTTTCTCTTTAGCGTAGGCGCTAACTTGATTAGGTTTACAAAATCTTCAGGATATCCGCGTTTGTGTAAAAAATGTACATCCTTGATTGCTTTAATGTTCTAAAGAAGCGTTCTCACCGTAGAATATTGTTTTAAATTATATAAACATTTTGCTACCGAACTTTGCAAGTTGATCCTGTCCCTTTCAAAACAACTCGGGGCTAACTTGGCCGCTTGTTTTTTTAATTACAAACTTTTAACTTCGTTTTAATGTCCACTTTGAGCATCGCTCCCTGTTATGTATCTTGCCTTGGTGGCGTAATCAAAATAGAAGATCTCTTGGAGCATCTTTCATTTAAAAAGATCCTTTTAGCGGTACGATTGAAACAAATGGGTTTAGTAGATGTTTTATATTACAAGTCTTATCCAGTGGTTTCGCTAGCGAGCTCGACTATTTTCTCTCATTTCTCCAGGGCATAAACTACATTACTGGACTTTCCATTTCACGTTTAAAGGATATAAGTAACATCAACATTATATCAGTGTAAAAGGGCAAACAGAGACATAATAAGTTAGAGTTTTGAAGCAACAAAACGTGTTAATATCCCACGCTTCGAGCTATGCACTCGCCATCTTGTCCTAAGCCCCATAATCCAACTTTAATCCGACACGGAAAAGAACCGATAACCATTGTTTTGCGACGATAAACACTGTTCGCACACACCATGTGCACACAGACTAATATAAAGTCGTAACTACACGTATTACCTCCAAACATGTGGCCTTTCATAAAAATAAGGGTAGTATTTAATAACGTAATCAGATTTCAGAGGAACTTTCCGAATGCCTCTTCAGTTTTAGCGAAGCTGAGTTATGGACGGTACGTGTGCAGTGTGATAAATAATTTGTTGCGTTGTTTCTATTTCTTTTTCGGTATTGTACAACCCTATTGGGGTTTCTGTGTGTTGTTAGTTTGGAATGCTTTGACGTTCTATATTGGTAGCGTAAAGCGTAATATGTATGAAAAAAAGAAGAGTATAAATTTATAAACTCTTTATTAACTGATATATTTAACAGTCAGGAAGCTCATAGGTTTGCATTAAAATTTGTAACAATTTCTATGTCTAGGTATTGTTCAGTGAATCCGCAGCAGATTTCGGTAAGAACGTTCCATAACTTCGAAACCGCAATGTTAAGTTATCACACCGTCGGGGTTTCCAGACACATGCGACAATGTATGAGTGAGACAGGACTTTATATGCCTGTAGGGCTGTACTGCTCGCACCGCACACCGTCGTATAGATCTGGGTGCAGCGTCGATAGTCACCTTAAATGCGCCAGCTGTTTCACATTGTCTGTTCAGTAAGCTGGCGCAGCAAAGGCATGAACTTTCAACTCATGAAGTCGCTACTTGTACTAACTTATTTTATAAGAACCACAGATCATTTACCCAGTAGACGGGGCGGATGCTCTCAAAAAGTATTCTAACGTAGCGAGGAGGCCCGTTTCAGTTGTTTCCGCAATATGTGCCCAATTCAAAAGAAATAGTGTAGCTGAAGCATAAAATGGTAGGTACTATAAGTAAAACAACGCTAAAATGTTTATATGTTAGCGTGCGTCTTCTGCTCTTCACGTGAACTTCGAACTTGTGACGTCATAACTTCCACTAATATATTTCCAACTTCCAACAAACTACGCTCCACAGAACTCACGCCAGCATCACACACCTGCTAAATTCAAACTTCTCAAACCTCTCCGAGAAACCTCGTTTAAATTTATCATAACGTACACCACATTTACGGTACGTGATTTTAATCGTTAATATAATTATAAAGAATGCTTTACCGCTTCTGAATAATAAGTAGGCAATTTTGGCAAAAGAAACAAGATGTTAATGGAGTACAGCTGCTTTTGGACATACACGATCCAGGGCATAATTAATTGCAAGGAATGTGAATTTAATTAAGCAATTTGCAGTGGCCTGGCTACCCTTGGCGACACGAAATAAATGCATTTTCACAAAGGCCAAGTGCTTCATCCCGAATGCTTACAGACTCGGCAAGCAGTGTTCGTTAGGGCTAACCAGTATTCGACACTAAAAACATTAGACTCCCTACATTATTTTGTTAAAATTCTGCATTTTATGGTACCTATGGTGGGCCTTAGCATGATATGAGAGCAGACTTCCTGCACTTGTCAGTTGGGCAAGTAGACAATTTTATGACTGGTTTTATTTTACAAAACTGCTCTGTAATCGTAATCAATTAGCACGAAGGCCTGCAACTGGTTGTGATCTTGAGTTCACCTTTCACTCCTACTTCTAACTAGCGCTATCCCGGCCTTTGCTAGGGTCTGTTTTCCTACTTCCTCTTCTCCACATTGCGCGATCCTGGATGGACGTCTTCTCTTATGAGCCCGTTTACACTCATGGCGGCCTTCATGACATCGCTTTTTTGATCTGTTGCGGAGCCGGGGGCTGCAAGGGCTAGGTTAAGGCAAATCTTCACCTTACACTGGCGCTCAAAAATCGCATGCTCGCGAAACCACTGTGAATACCCGACCTGATTGTATCTAGAACGACCGAGAATATAGAATTGAACAATACAGCAATTTACACCTCTAGACCATTGTTACGGCATTTAGGTCTTGTAGACTTTTTGATAATCGCGTGTTGCAGATGTTTTCGAGATTACATTTGCAATTCAAATGGTGTCTTTGAAATTTGAATTGAGCTGGATATCTGTGATGTCAGGATAGGAACGGGTGAAGGCTGGTTTATTTATTTACTTAATTTTAATAATTAAGTCTGCTTTATATCAGACTGCTTGATTAAAATGTAAATTTGAGGTAATTTATAAGGTTTTTTTTTTTAATTCGCTCAGCAAAGCCTAATAAAGAACGCATAACCACCACTTCCCAGTCTTCACTTCGATCTATTATATATTCAGAATAAAAAACATTAATTGTAACCTAACCTATTACAATCAATGAATAAATGGATTAATTAACAATGGAAATATTTATTCACATCATGCATGTCATCCCAAGTTACTGCTTGATATATAATCTCATTCAGTAATTCGGTTGCTCGCTTGCGATGTACGAGTTGTAGGTAATTAAACTTGTGTCCCTGGGCGACAGTTGTCGCTACCTCTGCCTTTTGAGGCGACAACCAACGAAGCCCGTTGGCATTCTAGGTGCAAGGCACGAGCGAGTCTACGGTACAGACGAACCAGCATAAATTGTTGAAATGTTCTTTCACATTATGCATGACATCCCAAGTTACTCCTTATTATAGAATCTCACTGAAATTGGGATACTAGTCCCTGGGCGTCAGTTGTACCTTGACGCGACAACCAACGAAGCCCGTGTTGGCACTTGAGTGGAATTCTAGACGCTTGTAGCACGGGCGAGTTCATTGTTTAGGCGAACCAGGATAAATAAGAGTTTGTGTCTCACAAAGAACTCTCTGGTGCCAGCACGCCTACTATGAACATCGAAAATTGGCATTGCCGGGAAAACCTCTTTGTCACTCCAATATGCAAGTGTGACAGACATGGAAATACAAAGTATACAAACCCATAATCGTTCGATTTCGTGGTATACGCCCAGGAATGGTAGACCAAATTTGCTACCGTAAATATAATCCAAAAAGAGCGCGGAAGAGGTATTTACATTACTCTAGCATCCGTCCCAAACTCCAAGGAACCAAGGACACCCCATCGGGTCTCTTGCCATTATCCCTGAAAATGCCAGTCGGCTCAAGGAGAGCAGGCACGTTGATATAAGATAATAATAAGATATTATTGTTTTAATTCTATGTATAATTAAGTATTGTTCATGAATAAAAATACTATGACTGTATTATGACTATGACTATTTACGAACGTGTAAAAAGATTCCACAAACTAGTTATAAAAATAAAACGTTAAAACCCTTCGTAACATGAAAGCTGAAAGTAATCCTTTGTTATTTTCACATCGTTCATTCGCGATTTATTTTTCATGAGAATCATGAGTAAACTAAAATTTGTTAAAGCTTTTTAAGCTCTGTTTTATTAAACGAGTATAAATATTGGATTGTAAAGTCCCTTTTCTTTTAAAAAGGAGTAGGTGTATCAATTAGGATTGCCTTTTACCTTTACTGATCAATATTGAGTGGGTGGCAAGTTAGTTGATATTTTTAATACTTGTCCTTTGAAGCTAATTAAACTCTGTTTTGTTATTAAGATCGTTTTAATTAAATTTGTAATACATTCGTAACTTTGCGGTAGCGGCTGTCTTATTGTGTTTTACGGTTATTCCAATCGCTTAAAAAGAGCAAAGTTAAACGCTTACCTAATAACTTAAGCGTATTTCTCTCGAGTATATATTCTCTCTTTGATTAATCTTTGAATATCTTTGATTATTTTGATAACCTTCTTGGCGTACATTGCTTGGCTTACTACGAGTTTTAAATCTACTGTAGAAATCTATACTCGCTAGCGTCTACGTCAAACGCTCTGTCAGTGCATCTTGCAAGCGGGAAGCAATTGTCTATCCTTTAAAATCTATAGCAACTCAGCAGAGACACAGTATGTTGCTGCTGTTACAGCCGCAGCAGGCATAGTGTACTCTCAATTCTCAAGTCACTGCCGGGTTCTTTGACTGCCGTCCTAAAATTAGCAACCTTAAACAGTTCATCGTACGTCTACAACATGTTCAAAGTCGTAGTGAAGATTATACTTTGCTTACGTTACTGCTACTGACATGTTACCTCGGGACGCTACAGCTGCTTCTGTCTGTCGCACTAGACTAAAACGCGACTTTTTGTTATAGAGCTTGATAGTAAATATAGCTTTTTAGTGTAGGAACGCATTAGTTTAAGTAAACACTCACTCGGTATCAGGCTCTTGCTGCTCTTGACTTTTGCCAGTTGCCCTAAAAACCAGCGTGAGCAATGTATAAATTATGCTATTGATACCGAGCTCACGGTAATTCTGTTCAACCTTCGCGTTTAACTCTCCAAGTGATTATAACACACTGGTTGAACAATGATGGAGACTCAATTAATTAACTTGGCAAAACGAACCGCGCACACGACAATCGAATTGCCGCCCGTGACGTCACACCATTATTAGATCAGCGCCTGACGGAATTATCAAATTTGGAATAAAAAACCTTCACGGGGAATTCAGTATTCGAGCGTTTTGGTTTGATAAAATATTTTTGATTCTACTGAATATACTAACTATACGCAGGTAACCTTTTTTGAAAGTATTTTAGCGCCACATGCGCCAACCAGGGTCAGTTGCTAACTTTGCGTTAACTATCAAATTCCATATGAAATAAACACTTAACTCCGGGTTTGTTGGTAAACCCCGATTGGTGCAAGGGGTCCTTAGCGCGTCGTTACAATTGTCGTCAATTATGTTAAGGCAGCATTTTTTTTTGCAAAAATCCAGTAGAAGAAGAGTTTTACGAGCAAGGTAAAAATATATTTCAACCTTTGTTGAAAGTATTTTAGCGCCACATGCGCCAACCAGGGTCAGTTGCTAACTTTGCGTTAACTATCAAATTCCATATGGAATAAACACTTAACTCCGGGTTTGTTGGTAAACCCCGATTGGTGCAAGGGGTCCCTAGCGCGTACAATTGTCGTAAATTTTTTAGGACGCATTTTTTTTGCAAAAATCCAGAAGAAGAAAAGTTTCACGAGCAAGGTTAAAATATATTTCAGTATTATTTCGGATAAAAGGCTGTAAGAGTGCTTAATATTTTTGTCACTTGGTAAGGCTCTCAAGTACACACTCAGACTGTCTCAAACGGTCGCTTCAAGTGTAATATTTAAAGTACCTTACCTACACAATATCTAAAAGTTTGAATAAGTTTAATGCGGCTTCTGATAATAAATTTAATGCAATAATTAACTTAGCTGGCTCAATGATCTTAGACCCAAGAGGATAGAGCCACTAATATAATCGCAAATCGTCATGCGACTTGCAATTACTTACATTTATAATAAAAAAAACAGTAGAATTTACATGGAGGTTCGTTTGTCAACCTACTGCCGAAATAAATGAGGCATTCGCAATTTCAATGAATAGAAAAGTGTACACGAAATTATTTATATGTACATATTTGTTTACCATTTCTCTCCCGAAAAGTAGCTGTGATTGATCACTTCACCGTAACCTTTGGACAAACTATTTTTCATTCGGTGTTTATTTATATGGCGCGATGATGGATGTTGGAACGGAATCACATTAACACTTGCTGGCTTAGTTACACTCGAATAAATATTGGTTATTTATATATCTTTGGTACTGACACTGCTGTTACTAACACGCATGGTTACTAATTACACCAGGGTAATTTTAATTTCACATTAATAATTAGGTTTGTTTTGCTTTTATCTTCGAACAAATCTATAACTTCCAGACTAACATAGACAAGGCTGTCTACGTAAAAATATTGTCTTATAGAACGAAACGTTTTAATTACCTAGTCTTTGTTAGGCTTCATATGTCAGATTAACATTGGCATTCCAATCTTGATTGTTTTTGACAGCTTGTTACAACACTAATCATATTACATAGCTCTATTGTTTTATCGCGAAAGCTAGGAGCTCGTAATTAATTTCATTAATTTTAAGCATCCTAAGATGACGTCAATTTTCACAAATGTTTGTAACAGACAGAAATTTCCTCTGGTCTCTTGATCAAACGCAAACAGATTCTTAAAATAATGATTGCCTATTACCCCAAATTGCCAATTTAAACTATTACCGCTGTTAAACTGGCATTTTAACTGCGATTAATAGCCACTTCTCCCATAGACAACATCGGCACCACTGTTTTTTTTTTTTTTTTTTTTTATGCTATAGGGGGCAAACGAGCAAACGAATCACCTGATGGTAAGCGATTAACGTCGTCCATGGACACCCGCAACACCAGAGGTGTCGCAAGTGCGTTGCCGGCCTTTAAGGTGGGAGTACGCTCTTTTCTTGAAGGTTTGAAGGTCGTATCGGTCCGGAAACACCGCTGGCGACAGTTCGTTCCACAGTTTAGCTGTGCGAGGCAGGAAGTTTCGGGAAAAGCGCACAGTTGAGGACTGCCAACCATCTAAATGGTGAGAGTGGAAATATTGTCGCGTAGGGCGATGGCGGAAAGAAGCGGCAGGGATTAATCCGAACAATTCCTCGGAACACTCCCCATAATACATGCGATAGAAAATACAGAGTGAGGCCACATCTCTACGCAGCGCCAAGGGATCAAGCCGATCAGAAATACGTTGGCAGTTGACAATTCGAGCTGCTCTCCGTTGGATGCGGTCTAGAGGAAGAAGCTGGTACTTAGGTGCCCCTGCCCAAAGATGAGAGCAGTATTCCATATGCGGGCGAACCTGCGCCTTATAAAGCTGTAGGCGATGGGCCGGCGTGAAATACTGCCTCGATCTATTGAGCACACCGAGCTTCTTCGAGGCCAATTTGGCCTTACCCTCTAGGTGGCCGCGGAACTGGACTTCACTCGAGATGTCAACGCCAAGGATTCCAATACTGGCTGTGGCAGATAGGGGAGTGCTCTCAAAACGAGGTGACGCGACGAACGGAAGTTTTTTTGCGGTGAACGCGCAAACCTGTGTCTTTGTAGGGTTAAAATGGACCAAATTAAGTCGACCCCAATCTGAGACTTCTTTTAGGGAGGTCTCAATTTCGGACACAAGTTTGTTCCGGCTCTCAATGACGTTTTCCCGGGAAATATTGGCGCGGCCGGTGTAGGAGGCATCACCCGTACTATCATCAGCATAACAATGAATGCCGCTAGTTTGCAACATGTCATTGATATGCAGGAGGAATAGCGTGGGTGATAGCACACAGCCTTGAGGGACACCAGCATTCACAGACATTGAGTCTGAGCATTCACCGTCAACTAGGACCTTAATGCTTCTGTCTGCTAGAAAACTGCTGACCCATTCGCATAATTTCCCGGGGAGCCCATAGCATGGAAGTTTCGAAAGAAGTGCTTTGTGCCAAACGCGATCGAAGGCCTTCGCTACATCCAAACTAACTGCCAGTGCCTCACCTTTACTCTCTATCGCCTGTGCCCAGCAATGTGTCAGGTAAACTAAAAGATCACCAGCCGAACGACCCCTACGGAAACCGTATTGTTGGTCACTCAGCAGCTGGTGATCCTCTAGGTACCAGAGGAGCTGACGATTGATGATGGACTCCATAATCTTAGAGAAAAGGGAGGTTATAGCTATCGGCATGTAGTCGGATGGATTTGAGCGGTCGCCTTTTTTAGGGATCGGGTGCACCAAAGCTGACTTCCACGAAGTCGGGACTACGCCAGAAGAGTAGGAGAGCCGAAAAAGACGCGTTAAGACCGGCGCCAACTCAGGAGCACACATCTTGAGAACAATTGCAGGGATTCCATCAGGCCCACTGGACTTATGGGTGTCGAGGGAGCGAAGAGCCTTACGCACAAAGCTTTGGCGGAACTGTACATCTGGCATACAGCTCTCGCACCGCGGTATAGTCGGCGGCGCTTGTCCCCCGTCATCCAAAGTCGAGTTAGACGCAAAAAGCTTACCCAGTAGATCGGCTTTGTCTTTTGCGTCGTGGGCCAACGAATCATTTCCCGTGTGCAGAGGTGGAAAAGACGGCGTGCAGAAATTCCCCTGGATAGCTTTGGCAAGAGACCAGAACGCACGAGTTCCCGAGGGGAGACGCTCTAGTTTCTCGCCAATCCTACCAATGTGCAACGACTTTGCTCTGGCAATGGCTCTTTTGAAGGACCTGGAGGCAAAGTTAAACTCCTTTTTTAAAGCGCTGGTCTTTACATCCTGTACCGCCGCTGCATTTACCCCGGCTTGGTAGCACTCCAGCTTTCGGCGAGACGCCTTTTTGCAGGAGCGATCAAACCAAGGCTGGGTTTTGCCACCAACAGGTACCGCAGAGGATGGAACGAAAAGTTCCATTCCCTGAAGCACCACGTCAGCAACAGAGTCAGCAGCGATATCAGGATCATCCGGCGTGAAGCAAACCTGCCCCCACGGGTAAGACGCAAAGAACACCCGCATCCCGTCCCAGTCTGCTGACTTATAGTGCCACACACGGCGGCTACAAGCAACTCGCCGACGCGGCGGGCACGTGAGAGGCACTGTACTCCGGATGAGGCAATGATCCGAGGAACCGAGAGGGGCTGCAACGGATACATCATAGCCAACCGGGTGAGAAGTCAGCAGAAGGTCCAACAGGGAAGGTTCCTGGCTCTCCACATCTGGGATTCGCGTAGGCGCAGTAACCAGTTGTGTCAAGCCGTAGGTCAGAGCAAAGTCGTGAACAGATCTCCCCGCATGATCAGTCTTGCTGGAGCCCAGCCATTCGGCATTATGGGCGTTAAAATCGCCAAGAACGATGATCTCAGCGGATGGGATCTGCTGCTGCACTGAATCCACAGCCGTTTGAATCTGCTCCAAGAGTCGGTCAGTTTCGGCATCACCGCTATGGGACCTATAGAGGCACGAATAGACGCGAGGATGATCATCACAATCAACACGTAGCCATAAGGTGGAAAGGTCCCTACCTTCAATATTGCTGAGGCGACGAGAACTGATATCGCCTCTAACGTACACACACACTCCAGCCCTAGGCAGAAAGGAATGCTCTAGTTCGTACCCAGGGTAGGAGAGGTATTTTGTGTCCGCTGGAGACGATATCTGCGTCTCTGTCAGAAAAAGCAAGGCCGGCTTAGCTGTCTCGAGGTGATGATGGACAGCATTAAGATTAGAATGCAAACCCCTGATGTTGCAGAAATCCACAGCGAGCGTGGCAGGGGCTGCCGTAGCCGTCTTGCTCTTGCCTCGGGAGGATGGCGGATGGCGGAGCGCGGATTTGCCCCCCCCAGAGTACGAAACGGGGCGCTCTCGGCGTCCACGCTCAGGCACGACAGTACCTGAGCATGGAAGCCCAGAAAGGGATTCTCCAGCGCTAGAGCAGCTGGTACCCTCCTGGGGTAGCTTATTAATCTGCGCTGTCATCGTCATTAAGGGGGAGGTTGGGGGGATTGGAGCTCTGGAAACCTTACTCACCGTGAGGAACACAACACCACATACCTACAAAGTAAGTAGTGATGTTATTATGGCTTCGGTATTCTGTAAGGTGGAGGTACTTCCCCAGTCAGGCTGCTCCAGATTCAAGCGAGATGACGTTTCGCTGTGCCCTACCTCACTTGTTGGACGTAGTTTAAGGACATACCCGGGTCCAGAAGTTTTGTGTAAGTGTCCTTCAGTGACTTCGTAAATTTTAACAAAAGCCACTAATATTATAAGCGAAGTCATTTTAGAGGGTTATTGAGAGTAGCAATATAGAGTTTTAATGTACATTAGTTGGAAGTTTAATTTATGCAACATGAATTAGAAACTTCTATACCGCGAAAAGTACATCATGGGATATATATATGCTTGTGTTTCATAATTTTCCCCAGGTATTTTGATTCAACGCCCTCAGATTCCTAAAATAATGATTGGCAATTATTCCAAATTGCCAATTCTAAACTATTAACGCATTGCCATTTATCCACTGCGTTTGATAAGCCACCTTTCCCATAGACAAAACCCATTGTTTAGTGTCTCGGCGCTATTAATTTCACGTGCCGCGCCGCAAATCCCCCAAACTTTGTTTAATTGTTACCGGAGTGTCTGTCAGGCCATAATGATGTCCCATTTGGATTCGTTGGATTATTATCTATGACGGTGACTGGCGCAGGGGTTCTGAGGCTGAGTGATATAGACGTGGAACGGCGTAACTGTGTTACAAATAATAATTTCAATACTTAGCCAGGCAAAAACTACGGCGGATGTAGTTTGGTCTGTGTTTGAAAAAAGATGTACCTGTTCTCTGAGTTCCAGGTTCTTATTTTAAAGAAGGATAAAGATGTTGGTGGTTAATTGGTAATTTACCGGAGTGTAAGATGAAGGTAGGTACCATAGACTTGGGGTTGAAATATAGACTTTCCTTTTGTTGAACAGTTGGAGCCAAGATATGTACAGAAAAAAGAACAGTTAGAGCGCCAAAATATGTACAGACTGAGACTGATATTTTAAACTCCATTTTATACGGTTTTATTCTACCAATGGTAAGAAGACGCGGGGTCTCCTAGCCCAAGTATATTTTTGCATAAAGGTGGTTCCAGTTATCAATGTATTTATTACTTGTTATGAACCAATTTATATTTATTTCATTTTAATTTCAATACATATACGCGGAAAAAACAAAAATATTTTAAAGTTTGGTTAATTTGGAGTGATTAGTGCATTAAGATTTCTCAAGAAAAAATCATTATCTTGTTAGTGTTGTTAGACCACAATAGCTCTGTTTAACATAGTAAAAATATTATAAATCACACCAAAAAATTACTAAATTCATAATCCTTTTTTAAGGAATATTCTTAAAACATTTCAAACTACGGAACGCAGAAAATGAGTAGTTCTCACAAAAGCCAACGGTTGTTTATAAAACCGACCCTCTGCGCTGTCGGGATTATTGCTGTAAATGTCGGCAACACGCCGCGGCATCGCCCGCGATATTCTTTGACTGTAAATCCACAACCGCCTCGTTGTTGCCTCTCCTCCCTTGCGACAAAGGATATCGCGAGTTGTCTGCTGCCGTTATTCTAAGGGCCTACTCGACGACTGTACAAACAGACTAACTATCGTCAACCTTACGACGTCGAAATAACGATTACAAATGGTCAGTTAGTTGGCGATAGTACTTGCTAGTTGCTAGTAAGATTGTGTTTCTTGTTTATCCTATGGGTTTAGATACAGTCTAGCGCGTGTCTCGACGGTATCGCACTTTAATTGCAATTGTTTCAGAAAGGCACGTTTAGAGCTGTGACTATTAATGAGATTTATTGTAAGTTTCCAGTTTTCTGCAAAAATACTCTTGTTATGATTTTCATAATGGAAAAAATACTTTTTTTTCTTCTTCCTGTCCTTATCCCACTTTATATGGGGTATCATTAAACACTTTGCAAACTGCAAACAAGTTTTAAGTAACTGTTGCTGGTCTCTATTGATTTATAAGCAATACTATACGCGGTATACTTTGTGTCACATAAATATACAATTAAGTTGTCCTAAGTCTAGATGGGCGAATTCTATATACGAACCATTTACGAAATTATGCTGCTTACTCGCATTTACTAGTAGGCGTGATATGTAACGCGTAGCGTGCAATGCAAGCAATTCGTGAATGGGGGCGCCTTTGCCAGAACGGGATACACTTTTAACGTATGTTCCTAATGGTAGGGGAGGGTTAAATAGAATGATCCCGTCAGGGAAAAAAACTTTAGCTGTGGCCAAAGTTCAAGGCAAAAACGCAAGATTTAGATTGTTGAGAGTAGTGAATTTACTTATCTTAGTAACTGCATACTTTTTTTTATTGAATTTTTTGCCCCATGGGATCGTATTACCTCACCCTTCCCTACTCTGTCTTGGTGTACCCAAGCATATAAAGTTGATTGTGGATTTTTTGCTTCTACTGTCTTTTAACAGCGTATTGTCTCTTGTTGCAGCAACTAAAGACGAGCCGGACGGAGACGCAGGCGAGTGCCGCGGGCGGCAGCAGAACGGTGAACGCGGCAAACTGACCTACAACGGGTACTCCGAGGAGTGTCTCGACCGGCTCGAGCCCAACGGGAACATACCGCACGACAAGGACTCGCATTACGGTAAGTTGACACTACATGGCTCTCATCAGTCGGGCACTCTTGACAGAGTGGTCGTGGTCATGTCTCAATCCAGTCTTGCGCTACCGCTGCTCTCGTGATGTGACGCCATGTAGCTCTGTTTGGTAGAGTAGGAGTTGTCGTTTATGCTGCAGTGTGTCACGGATTTGAAGAGTTCCGTACACCGTGTTGGAGAGCGCCCAAAAGATCCCGTATCTCTTGCCATCGACTTTTCCTTGCACCACCAATACTTCCACAATACAAAGTTACATGCCTTTAAGGGTGCTTACCACGAGTTTAAAATCTACTGTAGACATCTAAAGTCGCTAGCGTTGCCAGTGTATCTTGCTCGCAATTACCGTTCGACTCAACGGTGAACCAACGTTTTTAGCCGCAGTAGCCCAGCACAAGAGTGGTGAGACAATACCTCGCGGTCGTAAAAGACAACTGTCATTGTCTAATCTGAACAGTTAGAAAATCACAGGTGTCTCTCTCGACCACGAGATAAGTACAGTCACCGGGTAGACAAACGATCCTGAACGCCGATGCAGGCCTTGCTACTCGAGGTTTCTGAATTCCTATTGTCGAGCCTGTAAAAGCGCTTGTATGATCTTGTATCGAAATTCTAGATCATGTGTCTAGCCGGTCCCATAAAGTTGAATAAGCGCCGGTCGTAAGCTTGGGAGAAGCTAGTTTTGAGGAGTCCATATAAAAGGCAGCCAAATAATCGGCAGCCCAATAATTCGTGTCCATTTTTTTGGTTGTGGATTATTGGGTTGCTGATTATTTTACTGCAAAAACTGTGGATTCCGATTATTGGCCCGCTACCGAGCTTGTCCGACCCGATAAAAGGCAGCCCAATAATCGGCGACCCAATAATTGGCGACCACGATGTACATGGATTATTGGGCTGCCGATTATTGGCCCGCTTCGAGATTGCTCGACCCGAGAAAAGGCAACCCAATAATCAGCGACCCAATAATCCATGTACATCGTGGTCGCCAATTATTGGGGCGCCGATTATTGGGCTGCCTTTTCGCGGGATGCGAAAAAAGTCGGTTCTGGCGCTTCGCCGGCCGCTACCGCGGCACGCTCGCTTCGCTCGCTCGGCTCACGCGCTGTTAGGTCGCAGTTCTACCTAAAACTCCTCCTCGCTTCGCTCGTCGTCGTACCTAAACCGACCTGCCTTAACATTTGATCTAAGGAGTCTGTATAAAAGGCAGACAAATAATCGGCAGCCCAATAATTCGCGTCCATTTTTTGGTTGCGGATTATTGGGTTGCTGATTATTGTACTGCAAAAACTGTGGCTTCGGATTATTGGCCCGCTACCGAGCTTGTCCGACCCAATAAAAGGCAGCCCAATAATCGGCGACCCAATAATTGGCGACCACGATGTACATGGATTATTGGGCTGCCGATTATTGGCCCGCTTCGAGATTGCTCGACCCAAGAAAAGGCAACCCAATAATCGGCGACCCAATAATCCATGTACATCGTGGTCGCCAATTATTGGGTCGCCGATTATTGGGCTGCCTTTTCGCGGGATGCGGATTAGTGGCACCCGTTTTGAGGGGCTTCAAAGCGGTTTCACACCCATTGCGCATGAAGCACGAGTGTCTGCAGCTTCAATATCGAGACGTGTCACATGCGCATAAACTGACTTTGTGATGATTTTTGCGCTCGGACATGTCTATAGGTTAAACGCTTTGCTGGCCATATACCGTCGGGAATATCCGCCAGGTCTGCCAATAAATGTATGGGAAATTTGTCCGATGGATGTCCGGCGGACATACTCACTATGGAGATCGGACGGATTGCCCGAACGTATGGTCAGATCAGGTCAGATATCACGGCGCTAAGACACATCGACTTATTCTTTTCTTCTATCATAATGCAAATTAAAGAAAGAGGTTATTGTTTGTTAGTGGAAGGCCAGGTCAGCTCCACTTTCCTTAAGTATATTTATTTTGCAAGCAATGACAAAGGGCACTTTTTAAGGTACCCTTATTGTAAAGAGACCTAGAAATAAAACAAAAACACGGAAGTTACGCCACTGAGATCAATGACGAGATTATAATTGCTTACTTTAACGATGTACACATATAAAAGCTTTTAGTGCTGAAACTTTCACAACTAATCTATTTTAAACTGTCAATCATTATGTATTTAATTTAACGCGGTTGTTTTTTTTATATTTTAGGTGATTTCGATCGGATCATTTTATATGATGATCAGCGATATTAAGTCAAATATTGCAACGGGAGTTTCTTACCAGCAACTATTGCAAATTGATAGAAAATAAACTTGTGATGTGCGAAACTAAAGCAATATTCCATACTGTGCATTACACAGTTTTTTTTTAGAAAATGAAACTCAAAACACGAAAGTTAACTGCATCGCCATCTGCGTCGTGCTTTGCGCTTTATCCTCATTAGGACCAAAACTATTACAAATAAAAACCGTAATCATCACTAACTAGGCGTGCGTCATTAGGCCCGATCTCTTTAATGCCACTTGTAATCGTTAATCATCACTAATTGCATCTTTCTCGAGTGCGGGCATCATTCCGTCTCGAAGTGTCGTGTAGTTTCGTACGCATACATCCATTGCACACTAGATAGTGCAAGTGAGACGAATCGCGTTCGCGTCGACGACGCCGGCACTAACGTATGAGCTAGCTATAGTTCGCTCATAGTTCGCTAGTACGTATAGTTTAGTTGCATGTCTTGATTCATGTTTCCAACTAGTAAGCGCTTAAACAGAGATATCTACAAATTAAAGCTAATAAAAAACCTGCCGCTGGCTTCTACGGCCATATCGTCGACCGCAGTTTCAATTAGGTGTCCGTTACCTATTTATTTGATAAAATTTGACAAGTAAAAAACATGTTGATACTACTATCTTTTGAGGGAGTGAGGGAAATAGCGCTGATTGCGAAGCCCACACTGGGAAGTCCACTCATAATTCATTTATTTAATCCTTATCTACAAATCTTGTGTAAAAAAACAAAAATAAAATTGCGTAGGGCGTGCTGTCGGTGCCCTCACATTGTCAGTATAAAAGCACAGCAGCTTCTCAGTAAATACATTTTCTCTATTAGGCGCAAATATGGCTAAATACTTATTAACGTGTCTACAGGAAGTAATCTATGCGTACGCATTAGCTTCGTCGCATTGCGGCGTTATCGCGCCCTTGTCGTTATTGCTCGTTTCCCGCTGTATTGTCGTTCGGAGAAATGTCGTGACAATCGTTACCGTTAGATGTTTACACGTTTCATAAGACTTGGCGGTCTTTACTTCGATTGTGGTTCTCAAGTGCGAGAGGGAGCTGAGTGCTTACCACGAGTTCGAAATATACTGTAGAAATCGATAGTCACTTGCGTCTACGTCAACGCACTGTCAGTGCATCTTGCTCGCACTTGCGGGTCGAAGCGAGGTAAAAACGACGCGTCGTACGAAACATTCGCACACAAAACAAACAAACAAACATTTTCTACAGCAACTCATGGTAAGCACACTGTACGTACATAGCGCTCTCTCGCTTGCAAACCGTAGCGGTGTGCGGAGTCGGCGTACGATAACTGCGTTAACGTCGTTAAACGAGCAACCGGAGGTTAACGTTTTAATCGTACCTGCACACGCAAGGAATGCAATTCAAAATCTGAGCAATTTTACCTGATTACACTTAAATTACAGCCTATATTAACTAATTCTAAAATAAAATGTTGTGGGATAAATAGAAAACCAGGATTATACAACTTATTTCAGCATTCACAAAATTAAAACTTTTACTCAAATTTCCCTGCTTTCCCAAAATTGAAACCGCGAGCAAAAACTAAAATAGCATCAAGGCGTAGGTGTTTAATTATGAGCAGATACAGTCTAGTGTAAAAATATGGGTGCACTCATCTTACTCAAAAATATGTCCCATATTAGCATCTTATTCGGGTGTAATAAGAGTGCCATATTTATGAGACGTTACTTTACGAGACAAAATTGTCTATACATATTTTTGCACGTAGATTAAGGAAATTTCATTCAAATCTGACGTGAACAAAAAGACAACTAAATAAAAATAACAAAAATAAAACACAATCTAATAAAGTTACGGTACTGCTTCAATCTGACTGTGGCAACGACACTCTAAGATTTAGTAATTTCCCCGCACTTTCAGCCAAAGGACCAACAATGGCCGCCCGCGATTATGTTATCTCAAGGAAAATTGTTTTTACCCTCCACTCACAATATAAGATTTACCACAAACTCTTAATACAAGTCGTGCCTAATGAAAGTGTAAACATGTTTGCGGCCCCTTGTTTATTTATCCAGTTTTGGAACTGTATTGTTTACTATGAAGATAACTCATTTATCTCATTCAATGCTAAAGTTAGATACAGTTGGAGTTACAAAAGCTGATATAAATGAAATGAACTGAATGACTTTTATTAAATTGTGAATGGTGTTATATCGTACAGAAGCTGCTTACTGGTTTAGGTACACTTACCTATTGTTTTCCCTGCGGCTTTTCCCGTGTGACAATTTTCCTTACAATCTGTCATTACATGAATTTGACACATGCACAATCATTTGAATTTATGATTGTTTTTATGTAAAAAATGGAATGATTGTCTTTCATTCACCCATTTACGCAACGTTTGATAAATCAACCGGAACGCTCGTAGCAGTCGTAGCGCTACGGCGTAGCCCGTAGCACATCGTCCCTGTACGCTGCTTGTTTTAGTCTGACCACCGAACGAACGCTGTAACACTGTGTCCCTTTTTTCGGGGTGGTAATACTAGCGTTAGAAAAAGACAGTATGATGCTCACTAACCTACTGTTACTGCGTTCGTTCATTGTTCAGACTTTAATTAATACTCTACGTGATTATGTGTCCAGACAGGCTAAAGTCGCTACATGTAAAATGAAAATTTATACTTTATAATTCTCTTTCGATTTTGCGTAATATACAAAAAACGAGCGATAAAGAAGCGAGATAAAGAAATAAAATGGTTCGGAATTATGAAAAAGGATATTCTGGTCTGCGATAATATTTCGTGCATCGTTATTAGGTAGGTATCCCTAAATATCGACGAGTCGTATGGAAGTTCGCTCAGACCGCTCGCTAATTCTCCTCGCTACTGAGAAAAAAGTAAATCCTTTTGATCGTACGTTCCATTAGGATTAGTCCGGCAGAACGAACTCCCAAATGGTTTCCCTGCTAGCTTATCGACACTTATTCAACAAATCCATTCTAACCTAAACTGACTTACGAATTATTCAACCGTAGACATTTGTCGAAATTATTTGTTTAGTGCCCAATACGACTTAATCTCGCTTGCTGATTGGTACAAACACCCATTACAATTTGAACCTTCATCCATTGTAATAAGATGTATAATATTTGACGTGCAGCTTCATTCAATCAGCAACCCCAATTCTGTCGACACTCGATAAACGTAGCCATAACAAGTGGCGGTTAAGTCAACCATAACATACGTTACGTTACGCGCGTGCAATGTCAAAGCAGTACCTCGACTTTGTAGGTGAAATGTTTGGGGATTATCAGCATGATATAGACATAAATAAAAAGATAAAATATTGTTTATTTTCGCTGCATGTCATCATGATATCATAGACAAAGAAAACAAAGAAAGCCGGAAGGTATTTACATATCAATGACCAATACCAGTAAGTACCTAAAATCACCGTCAATCGCACTTGCTAGCGATGTAAACAAAACGCCAACGCCATATTGTCGTAATAAGTTAACTTTCATACCATTTCAAGTTTTTAATTAAATATCCAAGATAAGGTTATTCATCTTATGGTTTTGTATATTATGATATTGTTTACGACCGTTTCAGCAGTGTATGTATGGTTTAGTGGTTTTTTATTAAACACCACTAAACCATACAATACATTAAACGTAAACATACAGTAAATGTGAAAATTTAATTGGATTATTGGTTTTGTATTAAATGTGGATAAATACTAATTGCGTCATTCTTGTTCCTGGAATTATTTATTGCGTCAGTGCAGTTGCAGGAAATATTATAGTCAGGCTTAAATGCCGGCCATATACGTTCGAGAAATCCGTCCGATCTCCATAGTGGATATGTCTGCCGGGCATTTACATCGATTGGCAGATACACCGAATAGGCCCGAATGTATATGGCCAGCAATTCATTGAAGAAAAATTGTGCAAATCCCCTATTACTAAATTAACAACCGATATCCTTATGAAGTTAAACTACTGATTACTAATAACTACGTACGGTTGACGCCCGTAATGCTCTATGGCATGTGAAAATAAACACACAGCATGAATATGTATTGACCAATCGCGTTCGCGTACGTTTTATTTGAACTTGATTATACACCAGGGTATCGTGCCTTTGTTTAGGAGACGGGCAACACATGCGGTAGTCGAAACATTTAATTCATGTAACAGGGCCATCACTATTGTTTGTGTGTGTATGTATTAGTTGTCTGTACGCTTTTTGTGTTATTGCATATCCTACTATATATTCATGCAAGCCTAATAGCCTCTCCCTGCGATATCACATGCGTATACTTCCTAAAAGCTGTCAACTTCGTTTTTACCCTCCGGGGGGTTGATTTTTTATTATAATTATACGCTTCAATTTTCATGATTGGTCTAAACGGTTAAGACTGTCCGTTGTCTATGAGTTTTTTTATAGTGCAACTGTTTTAAATATAAAATAAATAAATACATATTTGTGACAATCTAGGCGACGATATAAATACTTATAAAGATAAATACATATATATAGGAAACGTCCATAACTCAGCAACTAATATTCGTGTTAAATACACAAATAAATGCCCGTACCAGGATTCGACCCCGGGACCTCCAGCTTCGTAGGCAGTCACTTACTAACAGTACTAACTAGGCTAGGGATGCCGTTAAGCTTAAGATAGGTATGGTAATGTAAATGTATCTTACTTTATGATTTTTTAATCACGATGCCGGAAAATAAACTAGCTTTCTGCTTAATTGTAATCGGTCACCGCACCCAATGGACGTTTGGTACTATAATGGAGTCACAATGGTCTATACTAATACAAAAATAATAACACTAATTGATACCATGTTGACTTGGGGTAGGACTTGGGGACTGAAAGGGTGCGTCCCAGTCTAACTCATCATGAAAATTAAAATAAACATTGCCTTAGACTGGGTCACTCAACTGTCTATGCAAGTGTTGAACTCTATCATAATAGTTTCAAAGGTCAAATTCGCGCCACAACTAGGTCCTTTGGGTTTAATCGGACTAACCGGCCTGCTTAGTATGTAAACAAGTTATTGTTTCGCCGCCAAGGGGAATCTTATAAAATTCCATGAATGAATAAACGAGTAATTTGGTTGCGTTTGTTTTGCTCGGGCACACTTGTTTGGCTTTGCGGGAAGATAAAAATGTACATATGTACGCAATATTTTTTGTCTATAAGTAGGGAAAACTCGGGATAAGTATGTATCAGTTCCACAAACTTTTGGGTCAACGAATGTATGACGTACATAAGTTTGACAGATTGACAGACTATACTTGAGAGTCGGTTACTTAATACTTACCTACTTAAAAAAAACCGTATTAAGGTTTTTGTTGACAAAATATTTTATGAAAGTTATTCATGAACAGTGATCGGATCTTGGATGAAAATATATTATGCTTTTTAATCAACTTAATCCGTCTGTTAAATTATTTAAAAATGTTCGACACGTATTATTTATTTTGTTCGTGAAATGAAAGTTACGAAAATACAGTAAAGTTTCCCGTGACGTACCTAACAATTAAATATAAATTAGGGATAATTCTTACCTAATAGTGAACTATGATGCTCTTCATCTTCGTAAATTTAAATTTTAGTTATCTTCAAATAGGAAAAATACGTGTTTAATAATTTTGGATAATCTAACTGACGGACTTAGTAGAATAATAGTTTTTCAACCTTGTCGTCATCCCTATTCTATATTTATCCTGTTATTATTCCAATATCGGAAATATATCGGCAGGTTTTACCTTGTTCAAAATATCAGCTGGTTTAGTTAGCGAAATAGGGAGATTATATTTTGGGATGTATCCATGCCGAAACTATATTAACTGGGTATTTCTGCTACACAACTTTACCTTTTAATGTTACATCAACTCTAGAATATTTGGCATGCCGTCGCTAACACTGTTAAGTAACTATTTATAATCCCTATTGCCAGGGCATATGGTCTACTGAAGGCCATACAACTGTGTTGCCCTTTATACAGTCACGTCACGTCTATACTAAATGTGTATATTACCTACTTCACAACTTATTACTCGGGAAGAAGAGTTATGTATCTGACCTTACCTACGTGTCTAGTAGAACTTGAATCCCTTGTAACATTGAATATTTTGACCGAACGGACGCAATCGTAATAATGGAGAAAATGGATTTGCAATCCCATCAAGTCCTAAACATTTAGGTGTCACGTGAAACCTTACTTTGGCCTTCGCAATGCCACTTCGAACGATATTTATGCCGTTCATGTTTGTGTCTCGGGACGGTTGCATACTCTTTGACCGGAGTAGCGTCTTCATAGATATTCTCAAAGAGAACATAAACACAACATTCTAGGATACAGAACTTCCTTAAGAATTCTAGTCGGTGTTGTTGCGTAACTTCTAAAAAAGTACTGGTATGTTTTGGGTCTAATCTTGGACGCTAAATATATAATAATAGTAAGACATCGGGACATCAGATAACAGTATTAGCGCAAACTATTCAATCCCAAGTTTAATTAAAATTACCCCTTTTGGTCTCTCAATCCACGCATTCATTTACAGTGGCCGTTGTCGCTTGCGACTGCGCAAACTTACGAAGCTTACCAGTAATGCCAATGATGCCTGATTTGATCTGGAATGCTACCTTTAAACCCAGATTTAACCCACCCAGTAACGAATAACGAACAAATGTGTGGCCACGCATAATCAGCGCTTTATGTGCTGATAATAATTAGGCTAATTGCCATTTGTTTGAGGCCTCGCAACGCAAAAGACGCCTGTCAATTTCAATTAGTGTCACTGCGGAACTCCGAAATGACGCAGTATTTTCAGGGCTAATAAACATTTTTATTCGGTTATGAAAGACCCGTGCAAGTCAGTATGACGGATACGTGCATTGGGACCGTATCGTAAAACACCGCACCCCTGACATGGAAGGAATGGCGATAGTAAAGCGATAACATGTGGCGGATGACGGACGGTTTTATATCCGGCAGGAAATTAAACTGGGTCAATTGAAGATTTATTTTATTACACTCGTAGAAAGTGGTTACTTATATTTATAAGACACGTACCTATTCAGATATCAGAAACTTGATTTGTCATGGTTATGATACGATGATCGTATCATAACCATGCTAGACCACGATCGATACCTCGCGTGATGACCATCATTTGTTTACAGTGTCGTCAGTTGTGTCATCAACATCATCACTTATTGGCACGCGCAAAACGCACTGCAAGTCGCGTTGAGGAAAAGATAACCAAACGTTCTAAATTCAAACTTAGAATCGGCCTCATGGTGCCTTTATCGACTAATACTAACGATGCCTACAGGTACACTGCTGTATCTAAATAAACGGACCATTCAACTTCTGCAGCCATTGATATTGTTTTGATGGTATTTTACTGGTTGTTTTGCACCTGTTATTTCTTTGCCACACTGCAGCTTATAAGGCTCTGCGAATTTAATATCATTGTGTAGGGCGTTGTTAGATTTATGTCAATTGTAGGACAGAGTAGTTGATATGTAATCAATATCATAATTTTCAGAACGCAGTTTCTTTTATGTCGCAATCCCTAAAAACTACCTACGCTAATCTTGAGTTTTTTTTATTTCCCTTTTTAAAGACATTTAGTCTTCGGTTCGATAAATTTTTTCGTCTTGTTATATTTCATAAGACGGATGAATTCTTCCGATAAACATAAAAGTGGATGTTCGCTAAAATGTATCCACTTAGTCGAAGCGAGTGGATATATTACGAATACGAAGAGACGTAATAAGTGAACTCCTTATTATGCCATCCCGTCGCTCCCTCAACCATCACGAGGCGTTCAGTCAAGCGAAAAACACGATATTAATACTGAATTCCAATATATCGTTAAAAGTAAATAAGGTTAGCCTTAGTATAGGGCATTTATTATTTAACTATTTTAACTTTTTGTGGTCGAAAAAAAAGTTGAAACTTTGTGTAGTCACGTGGCCTGGTTTGTTTGTTTACTTCCAAAAAGCCATACTAACTAAGTACACTATAATGGTTTTATAATTCTGATGATTACTTATTCTCAACTTTATATCTGTTCAGGTGCCAGATGTCAAATTTGACTTACTAAATCAACCGTTTGCCGGCATTCAGGCACTCCAAGGGAATTTGATGTTTAAACCCACCGAAGTTTGTTTTTAAAGCTTTCGGAGCAGATGTGACTAATCATTTTCATGACCTTATTCATAGCTCCGAGTATTATCCTGTAATTCGTTACGTTCCGTAACGAAGGACCTCGGGTCCCTCGGGCCCTCCCCAGTCACCTATTTGCTCGCTCTTCTATAAAAATAATCAACTCCCGGAAGGTTCACTGTCCGTCACACGGTATTGCCTATCTAATCGATATGGCTATTAATAACTACCCCATATTTGATAAGTTATTAATATCGAAAGTTTCTAGAAGACGGGAATGGCGAAGTTGGTGGGATGAGTTTCCGATTTCAGCAATAGTTATATTGGTTATTACTGCTAACTAAAATCCTTTCCAAAGCGAGAATCAGAATATTATTTGATAGTTAATTGCAATTTTTGTGACTAAATTACTATTTTTACCAGATCTCTCTAAACTTGAGATATTATTTTTAATTTAATGGCTAGAGTATCTGTATCAAATCGTGCAATTCAGCTTCCTAGAGAACGACAAAATTGACAGTGGTGACAAAATTTTATTGCTAACGGCCCCCCTACCCAAGTTGGTATTGACCCGGCCTAGGAAGCTGGAGAACCCAGGACGTTCGAAACCTGGTATTTAAAAACATTTATTTGTGTGTTTATCACGAATATTTGTCCCTGAGTTACGTGTTATATTACGTATGTATGTATTTATCTATTAAGTAGTTACCTATATACGTGTATCGTCGCCTAGTACCGAGCGTCGACTAGATCAATCTGTGTGAGATGGTACCCAAATATTTATATTTATCTAGTAACCAGTATTCCTATAAGCGGTGCAGAAAGTAGTTAGATAAATCTTTAATATGAAGAGTGAAATATTGAATATAGCGTCGATATTTATTAAAACCTGTCACGTTGTATTCGTACAATCAATTTGTTGGTAATTGGAGGATCCCGTGCCCAAATTGGATTTCAGCCAATAATTCCCATATTGATTGAGTTGATCGCGTATGTGCATAGCGACCTCACTGGATTTTCTTTCACCAATACAAATATATCCGCCAAAGCAACTAGGTATAAACATGGGAATTGCCTTTTGCTACGTGATTTCTATATATCCCTCTTTGATCGCGCAAATCATATTCTTGACGGAGCTTAATGAAGTATATTCAGCTAACTCGGTTCGATTATAAAAAAAAAGAAAAAGTATTCGAGTCTTGCGCAGGGCTGATTTCACATACCGATACCCCGTAACTACCAGAAAAAAGTCCTTTTGCTTGGCTGTAGAAGTTCATTGCAAAAGGTTGCCTTTTCTAGAGCGTAAGAAATTTATTTTACTGTCTGTATTTACATTTCGAAGCTCGCTTGCTTCATAAACGATTTTAACCGTTCCATGTAGATGAACTATTGTCAGCCGAGGCCAATATTTATACCAGTGAGGTGCACTGAGTTGTGACCAAATCAAGTAGTCTATCAAACTGATCAAGGGAAGTGACTTGAAAAGCAACCTAATGGCTAAATTATATCCATAAAAGGTTATTTCTGAATCGATTATACCGCCGCCATGCTATCAACGAGTGATTTATTCACTCGGTGTTTACTCCGTCGCATCGATATCTCGTCTTTGTGACGCTAACGCGTTTTCAAAGTAATCTCATCACTTACAGATAATTCGCTTCAAGAAAACCATTGTAAGACCTTTGTGAATTCGTACGTTATCGAAGATTGCACTATGGTGGTTCGCTTGAGCAGTGTTGAGGATAGCGTTTGGGACGACGTTGAGTGCCCCTTGACGTGAATATCGAGATGAAAAATAGCTTCTTCCCAGCAACATCGTCGCGGTTCAATCGAAGCGTTTTTACCCTGAATTAATTTGCTTGCTAAGTGCTCGGGAGAAATTGTGTCAGGAGCTCCGGCCCGTCATTGCCGAGCCTCCCATGTTTGCATTTTAGAGTGCTTTGATAATTTATTGGCGAAATATGAGGGAAAAAGTATGCCAAGTGAATTCAGATTCGCGCAATGAGCTTTTATTTATGTTGTCATCATCAGACGTCTTTATCTTGGAACAGGAAAATGTCTTTTGGAGCGTTTATTACTGTGTCAAAATTCCGGGAATGTTTCCACGTTGCGTACAAAGCTGTAATAAAATGCTTATGAAGAGGCTTTTATCAGTTCAATACAGATGTTCGTTGAATCGTACGTATACGTTGGCACATCAACATCACACAGTAAGTGCCACTTGTTGGAGCTGTCATCGGTTGCAAATGGTGTAGTTACATCCTATGCTGTAACGTTCAGATGCTCTTAACCCGAAATAGCGTCGTTGTACTCGTATTTTATGTCATTCTATTCTTTAGTTAAACGTGTTCCTTCTACGTTTCCATTGCTTATTGACAAATAGTAGACAGTAAAAACCTTTAAGTATTTCATTCACTGGCATGACTGGTGTTCCTACTTTTGTTCTTTGACCTAAAGCATTTCTTTCTGTTAATATTTGGGTTTGTCAAATCTGAGGCTAATCTGTATTTGCTTCAACTTGTTTTTTCTTGTCAACAGAATGGAGCAGCGGTGCCAACGGCGAGTACCGAGTACGAAGACAGCTATCCGTGTCTTCGGACTCGAAACTCCTAGACGAGGGGGCGCGGGAAGACGCACGGGTAGTCTTGAGGCCGAAACGGCCTCCTAGACCCAAGTCTGAAGCGTTCCTTGCGCACGACCACTCCAACCGACGCACCAAGCGGTTTAGTGCCTTTGGGGTTAGTATCTACAAACTGTTACTGCTGTTCCTCTTACGAACCTGGCTAGTCTGTCTACGACCTTGCGATTGGCGGCAGGAGTGGCCAATGGTCAAGATACCGTGTTCTTGATATTTTGTTGTTGATCGCGTGTCGTCGTCACCAGAACAATTCGAAGTTGCTGAAGAGATGACGGTTTACTCCAAATTGCGGGATATCGACTTAACGATGATCTTAAGTCAATATCCTTGGGTAAATCTTGTAAGCTCTAATATCGTTATGAATTACGAATTCTTCCGATAACTGGACATATCAGATCAGTAAGTGGCTTAGGGTTCCAATTGGTTGACTGTACCTACCTAATATTTTTTTTTTTCGTAAGCTTCGTATTTATCAGAAGAAAAACTTATAACTGCTTTGATGTATGGTGGTCTATACAATGTGGAAAGTGTTGATGGGCCCTGGAGGGAAAATACCTTAAATCCTTAAGTAACTCATTTAACTTAAAGGAAACATTCCCTTATTTTTAAAAACTAACAAAACTACATTTAAAGATTTCAAAAAATTCGCTTGTCTCATCCGGGAATCGACACAGGAAAATAAAATAGAAACTGGCTTTTTTATTTTACTGATTGATAAAGTCAAAGTCAAACATACAATTTCTCCTAGAGACTCACAATCGTCTGTCGTTCAGATGTAATAAAAAAGAATATTCGGACCGGGAAAATAATACACGGTCCTTGAGAGAAAGTGTTTCAAATCCTTTGTACCTCATTTTACGACAAATAAAACATTGTTTTATAAAAAAAAAAAACAAATCTGCGTTCTAACATGTTTTTTTGGTGGTATTTTTAGAATTCGTTCTTTGAGTACAAGGAGGTATTAAGGATTTAAAGCACTTTCTCTCAAGTATCCTGTATTATTTTCCCGGACCGAATATTCTCCTGTCCTTTTTTGATATCCTGAACGAGATATGAGTGTAAGAAATAATGTCTCTTGGATAAATGTTATTTGACATTGACTTTACCTTTACTGGATGAGTCAAGCCACAGAGTATATTATAACCAGAACAGAGTGCTCTCTCCATAGTGTCTAATAATCTTGCTTAATAATTATTATCGTCGCCGGTACCTTTTGGTTCCATTATTATTCCTAGATGTCGTTTATTATTATTGTTGTAATAAAAATAATAATAGATGTCGTTACTGTGCAGGATGAGGGTTGCGCTTTTAGCGCTATCTACTGAGTAGTGGAGGTACTTCTAACTCATTTAAAGCTGTTCTACTTGTGCTAGATATGTGTGTGTGTGTGTGTGAACCTGTCGTTTGTGTGCCGGCTTAACTTATCAACAGAATTGAATCGTGAAGAAAAGAGATGAACCGAGAAACACAATTTAATGTTTTTTTATAGCAAGCTTGTTTGTGTGTACTTTATATAGAGGTATATTGTATATAGTGGAGTCATTTAAAAGTTGAAGTCACATTAAATGGACATCCAAATTTCTCTGTATGGGTTAATTCTTTATCGTATTGTATACCTAGCTGTGAAGTTATGATTCGATATCAGCTTTCGTTTTTTAGATATATGACTTTTTTAAAAATATTGTATATTTAGTAAAGAATAATTCGCACCGTGGAGATATCTTACACAGTGGGTTATGATGGTAATATTAATACAAGATTTAAATTTCTCCCGATAAAATATAAAATTGTAGTATTAATGACCCAAATTAAGTTTTATTTTTATTTTTATGCCTTAGAAATTCGCACAGTGGGAGAAAACAAATACAATATAATCTAACAGTAGTTTTAAGATGATCTTCGCATTTTCTCCAAAGAGACTTCTTTATTTAAAGCGCAACAAGGAATTTTCGTTAACAAACACGAAATAATGCTATGCGCAGAAAATGGACATCTCTGTTCTTTTTGTAAGAAAAAGCGAAAATTATTGAAGAATAACATTGCATAAATTTCTCCACATATTACATACTATTTACACTATAGAAAATCGAAAATAACTTTTTCAGCAAACCAACGAAACGTAGGTGCTGCCATCTAGTAAGTTCCCCATATAACCGTAAATAAGCTGAATATAATGTAATAACGTAGGCTTAATAGGGAAGTATCTGATGATTATTTTATGTAAAAAAGGCTAAAATAATGTAAAACTAAGATTACTGCGTTATTAAAATATTTTTAGTTGTGTATTTTAGTTGTTTAAAACGAAACTTAAGTTGCTTGAAACGGAACTTTTTTGGAAAACTAATCACCGTCCGTTCAGTAATGTCATCATCGTTTGTGACAGCTTGTCAATTAGATATAAACAAAATTCATCTTGACAGCTATGTATTCGAAAAACAAGATTTCGAAGTAAAGAACTGTTCAATTTGTTCTTTGTAAAGTAGTTTATTTATTATAACTTATTTATATTTACCGTGCTAAGTTTACGAAACGTACATTTCCCTAAAAATAACTTTATAACAGTTTGGCTATGAAATCAGCAGTCTCATATTATACTGTTTCTGAAGTTGAAGTTCCTACTATCGGCAACTGAGACCGGCACCTTGACCCACTGAGCAGAGCCCAATAATTTTAAAATACTGATGTGAACAAGATGAATCCTCATCTAAGTACTACAGTTATGCCATCTTTAGAACGAGGCTGTTATCAAAGTCGTATCTCGGCGCAGGAAGTGGTAGACGGTGAGACAGGCGACCTAGCGATTTGCTGTGCGTGACAAATTAAACATGACGGCGAGTTGTCAAAAGCAAACTCACTCGGGACTTCGGGAGCATCAATTGAAAAAAGCTGGTTATCGAGTAACTGCAATCATTGGTGCAATCTTGTCTATGCCATGACTTTATGTCTAGTGAAGGTAAAATTGAATTATTTTAAGACTAATTGAAATTAAGGTTGTGATTGTTCAGTGATATCAATAACATGTTTCATGGGACCTATACTGACTGATAAATCTTTGCAATAAAATTTATTTCTAGGTGGGTGTAAACATGTGGCTGCTGTATTGTTCTGGTTGCATCAAATATCAGAAATGCTGTCAATAACCTCGGTACATGCCACTGGAAACTGTCAAAACATTCGTTGGTAAAGTCACTTGTGAAAGCTAAGGACTTTGGTCACATTCCAACCAATGATAGTTTTTCGCAAGTAAGTAATTTCCTACTTTATAAATATATAAATTGTTTGTAACAACTTAACAGAGTAACTTAGTCCCAAACTAAGCAAGGCTTGTACTGCAGGTACATTTATAGTTACTAATATGTATAAGAACCTACATAGATGGCTTTAGTCATCACAAACAGATATGTTCTTGCTTATGATGATTCAATATATATATGTTCTATTTACAATACCTATAAGGCCTGACTGAACTATAACTTACGGATATTGCATGGCATGAGTGTTGGTTTGAAGTGCTTAAACATACCTGTTTATTTTTAGATGAACATATTGGGTGAATTAATAGAAGCAGTTCAGGATTGTTCGGTACTCCTAGGAAAATAATAGCAATACCAGCATGCACAATATCTGTTCATAAATGATCGGGGAACTCAACTCTCCCCAGTCACTTTTTAAATATTGACTATGGAAATGACAGGAAAAATTAAACATGGTTTTTAATTACACGAAATAACACCAGCCAAGTGCAAGTCAGACTCGCACCTGAAGGGTTCCGTACCATTATCTATAAAAACCTCCAAAAAAATGTTTGTTCATACTACTGATTTACCTTCCTTAAACAAATATTTTATGTGAGCAAAAACAACCCCCTATTATGAAATAGTATTAGGTATGTTACTCATTTGTTACTGATTTAGAGGTCGCTCAGATTGTTATCTTCTGCAATTAACAAATACAAACTAATTTATTTTCATACATGTCTGTACTGAAAAATTACTGCACTTTAAGCTACCTTTAAATGATGTTTAATTACTCTAAAAGTGGGCATAATTAGTTTATATGTGCCTATTTTGGAAAAAAAAACCTTGTGGAGAAGGAATATTCTCAACTTTTTTTTTTGGACCACCCTAATCATCACATCCTAAAAAGTACTTTAGTACTTCTGATACTGGTAATAAAAGTGAAAATATGCCCAGAACAAAGTCATACAAATACAGTCAGTCAAACAATCTAGTGCTTTCCTATTTTTTTTTTCTTATGACTGCTACTATCTATGTGCTGTTCCACCACTGTTAACTGACTATTTGTAATTCTTTTTGCAATGGCATAAGGTCTACCAATGGTTGCTTGAAGTTGTGGTTCTTTTATCTAACATATTTAATTAGTATTTTGGGAACTTATTAAACCTTTTTTTATTTTTTGTTACAGATCCAACTACACCCAATAATAATGTGCTGTTTGATAAGGCCATTGTGTCTCTGTCTCTACTGAATGATGCGACAAGATTCTCTGTACTTAAATGCCATATTTCCAAATCTACAATATTACATTACCTAACTAGTGCGGTAAAACAAAGAAAGGCCGAAATCGCAGATGTTTGCGACCCGAGCTGCAAGCGAGGGACGTAAATATGCGATCAAGGGCTTTATTTATTACCTCACGTGTCAGGTACATCATTATATGCCTACACTTGGGCAGAAATCGGCTTTTTCAGTACGCGTAGCGTGCGGAAAAAGGCATTTTATGACCAGGTGTGGCATAAAATATTTATTATAATTTGGCCTGTCATAAAACAAGTCCTTATTAAGGGGTAAGCCACATATGTCGAGATTTAAGAGGGGGCAGAGTAAAATCAACGAAAACAGCAGTTGCCGTTAAGCGTCTCAGGATCATAATTCTTCACAAAGATATACAAAATGTATGTTAACAGGTTCTCAAAGAGCATGTTTACACCGCATTTTTCATAATAATCGAAAATAATGTATACTTTACTAAACACATCAACGCAAAAGTTCAGTAAACTTGTGAAAACATGTGTTAGCGTTAAACCTCTCCTGAAAAAAAAATAGTACTGTATTTTTAGAAACATACTAAATACAATCTCAAGTATGTTAGCTAAACTGGAATTTTTATTTTATGCCAAAATACTCTTTGTTTATTTTATTATGATTTTTTGAAAATGCCCTCATAATCCGCCATACAAAATTACTATGGGATCTAGACGTTGAAATATAACAAGTGATCAACAGTTCAACACCCAAAATAGCCAGTCTGCCCCGACCTCTCGAAGCGACACCACGTCTCGTTGCGGAGCTATTTAGCCTTGAGATATATTGTGTACGTATACTGTGCTACACGAGTGGCAAAATAGGGTAAGGCTATTTTGTTATTTTTACGTGCTTCTGAAGAATAATATTTTACCTGCTTGTTTAAGGCAAATAAAATCTAATTTGTCTAAACTAGTACTTGAACCGCGTAAATGTGATGGTGTCAGGGAAAAGGGACCTTATTGTCGGTGGCGCTTACGGCGATATGAGCGATATCCGTATACGAATTTCGTTCATAACGCCGTAAGCGCCACCGACAAAAAAAAGGTCCCTTTTTCCAGAGAACGTTACAAATAATATCCAAGGTCTGATGATGGAGCAGAAAGGTGTCAACCGGTACCCAGGAACCAGTTGATGGAATACCTTCGTGTTAAGACTCGTTGGTTTTGTTTTGACGAGCACTTGGGCTATACATGGTGTCCAAGGTCTGATGATGGAGCAGAAAAATGTCAACTGGTACTCAGGAACCAGTTGATAGAATACCTTCGTGTTTGGACTCGTTGGTTTTATTTTGACGAGCACTTGGGCTATACATGGTGTCCAAGGTCTGATGATGGAGCAGAAAAGTGTCAACCAGTACTCAGGAACCAGTTGATAGAATACCTTCGTTTTTAGACTCGTTGGTTTTGTTTTGACGAGCACTTGGGCTATACATGGTGTCCAAGGTCTGATGATGGAGCACAAAAGTGTCAACCGGTTCTCAGGAACCAGTTGATAGTATACCTTCGTGTTAAGACTCGTTGGTTTTGTTTTGACGAGCTCTTGGGCTATACATGGTGTTCAAGGTCTGATGATGGAGCAGAAAAATGTCAACTGGTACTCAGGAACCAGTTGACAGAATACCTTCGTGTTTAGTCTCGTTGGTTTTTTTTGACGAGCACTTGGGCTATGCATGGTGTCCAAGGTCTGATCATGGAGCAGAAAAATGGCAACTGGTACTCAAGAACCAGTTAACGCAATTCCTACGTGCTTGGGCTCATTCGTTATATTTGTACGAGCAGTACGGAATAGCTTAAGGAAGACAACAAAAAGGATGTAAAAAAACTAAAGCATTTATTTTTGAATACTAAGTGTTTTGTAACAAAGTATTATTTAAAAAAAAAACTTTTATCGCTGAGTGTACTTTTCTTTGAGTGTGCCAATTCCTTTCTATTAGAATGTGAAAGTGCTCGTCAAAACAAAACTAACAAGTCCAAACACGAAGGTGATCCATCAACTCGTTCTTGAGTTCCGATGACCTTCTTTCTGGTCCATCATCAGACATTGACAACATAAGAATGTCAAAGTGCACGTCAAAACATAATCAACAAGTCTAAACACGAAGGTGTTCCATCAAATCGTTCTTGAGTTCCGATGACTTTCTTTATGCTCCATCATCAGACCTTGACAACATTAGAATCTCAAAGTGCACATTAAAAACAAAACCAACAAGTCCAAACACGAAGGTGTTCCATCAACTCGTTCTTGAGTTCTGATGACCTTCTTTATGCTCCATCACCAGACCTTGACAACATTAAAATGTCAAAGTGCACGTCAAAAGAAAACCAACAAGTCCAAACACGAAGGTGTTCCGTTCCATCAACTCGTTCTTGAGTTCCAATGACCTACTTTCTGCTCCATCATCAGACCTTGACAACATACGAATGTCAAAGTGCACGTCAAAACAAAACCAACAAGTCCAAACACAAAGGTGTTCCATCAACTCGTTCTTGAGCTCCGATGACCTTCTATCATCAGACCTTGACAACATTAAAATGTCAAAGTGCACCTCAAAACAAAACCAACAAGTCCAAACACGAAGGTGTTCCATCAACTCGTTACTGAATTCCGATGACCTCCTTTTTGCTCCATCATCAGACCTTGACCTTGACAACATTAGAATATCAAAGTGACTGTGTGAAGCTATCCGTCCATGTTTAGAGAGATAGCAAATGTGACGTTTTCAGGGTAAAGATACCATATTGTTGCTTATTGATAAGGTGCTTCTGTCATAAGGAATCACTAGGAAATGAACCTTATCAGCTGGCGACAATGTGGTACCTTTACCAAGAAAACGACACAATTTTTTAACGATTTCATAATATGTGACGTTTTGCGGTGAAAGGTACCTTATGGACGATCCGCGCTTACGCTGATAATAAAGACGCTGATACTAATGCGCTGCTACGTGACGTAAGCGCCGACCGTCCATATGGTACCTTTAGCCGTAAATAACCACATATGAAATCATAAAAAATGTGCTTGTATTTAGAAAAAGGCACTTTGCCATTCTGCCGGTTGTCGATAAGGCGCGAATGTCATAAATATTAGTTTAGAAATGAACCTTATCAACAACCGACAGAATGGTACCTTTCTTTAGTACTAAATACAAACACAAATATTAAAATCGTTTGGAAAAACCAAACAAATATTAGGTGAATTCATACAATATCAGTATCAAAGGGTTATTATAACAATGAGGAATTCTAAGTTACAACCTTTTAACGCCCGAATGATGACGTGCCGGTGTAGTAGTGTGCGTGCGCACGCACACAGATAGCGAGCAGCGCGGGGCCGCTAAATGCCTATTTCGTGTCCGCGGCAAAAACTCTGCCCCCTCTTAAGCGTTTCTTGTATTGTATGGAATTTGACAGTTTAACTCGGGGTTAGCGGCTAGGGCCCTGGGTGGTGTAAGTAGGCGTAAAAGGAATAACTTTATCCCATTCACATGTTAAAAGAACCAGGTCTAGTTTTTGTTTTAATTGTAAGAATTGTAGTTTAGTTCTGTTTTTATTTTTCATGGAAAGTGGATTGCCTAGAGATACATAACCTAATCAAAAGCTCCCAGATCCCTATTTAGTTAATGGTACTTAACACACAAAAGGAGGTTTAGCCAAGTTAGGTACTTATAAGTATACATAGGTATAAATACAAATTAAGTCTTGGGAAAATAAAACCACATATTATGTAGCATAAATATATTGTTTTTATTCAAAGTGATCCTTTTTAAATGTAGGGTAAGTATACCTACCACTTAATAACATTTTTCATCACGACACGAGGAAAGTACAAGCAGTAAAATATTAGGTATTTACAAATTATATCAAATTAATGCTACTTTATACATTTAACTTTCTAAGGGCCACTTGCACCACCCGAGGTTAGCCACATAACCCGGATTTAAACGTTTTTTTGTATTGAATTTGACAGCTCAACGCTGGGTTAGCGGCTAACCCTGGGTGGTGCAAGCGGGCCTAAGAGCAAGTTCAATATACTTTCTTACTTAAACCGAGTCTTCCACTCCTCTGGTCTAATTGTGATAAGTTGTACAAACAAAACAACTGTATCAATTTGTTTTTGCTCATTGTAAATCAGTAGTAAGAACGAAAATTTTTTGGCAGTTTCTATAGATAATGGTACGGAACACTTTGGGTGCGAGTCCAACTCGCACTTGGTCGGTGTTATTTTGTGTTATTAAAAACCATGTTTATTTTTTCCTCTTTTATTTTCATACTTAATGTTCATACAAAAAGTGACTGGAGAGAGTTGAGTTCCCCAATCATTCTTGAACAGATGTTGTGCATGCCGATATTGCTATTATTGTCCTAGGAGTACCGAAGAATTCTGGACTGCTTCTATTAATTCACCCAATATGTTCACCTAAAAATAAACAGATATGATTTAAGCACTTACAACCAATACTTATGTCATGCAATACGAGTAAGTTATAGTTCAGGCCCTATATGTATTGTAAATTAGAACATATACTTTGAATCATCATAAGAACATATCTGTTTGTGATGACTAAAGCCATCTATGTAGGTTCTTATATAAATTATAACTATGAATGTACCTGCAGTACAAGCGTTGCTTAATTTGGGACTAAGTACTTTGTTATTTATTTATCGTATGGATTTTACACACTGGTATTTTACATCAATAATAACATTATATACATCTAACATCTGTTAAACTGTCAAGAACAAATTATATGCTTATAAGCAGACATAGGAATCGGTTAGGCAAATTTTCTTAACAGGTAAGGACTTCCTATATCAATAAACTCAGTTATCGACGCTACTTCTATATACTAGTGATCACTCGAAATTTTTGCTTGTAAAAGTTGTTTTTATCAAAAGCTTAAAAATCAAATTAAATAATAGCTCAAGTTTTTTCTTCTTTTATTAAAACAGTTTTAGAAATTTTACTCCTAACAATATATTTCTTTATGAATGTCCCATCTACTATTGTTAAAGTTAACAACCAGAATTTGTTGCATATTTACGGGCATTAAAACCATCTTCGTCTTGGCTGATAAATCCTATTTTAAAGTGCAATAGGTATTACACGCTCCCTTTATATAACCTTGCGATTATTTAAAATATGTTATGTTGATCAATAGTTACAAAAAACACACAATGTTGGGGGAGATCACTGGTATATAAAGGAACATTGATAATTGAGTTTATTGATAATGGAAGTCCTTTTCTGTCATAAAATTTGCCCCACCGATTCCTATGTCTGCTTATAAAGTAGAAAATTACTTACTTGCCAAAAAGTATCATTGGTTGGAATGTGACCAAAGTCATTGCCACACTCTTAGCTTTCACAAATGACTATATACCATCACATGTAGAAAGATTTGACATTTTCCAATAGTATGTTACCAAGATTATTGACATCTTTTCTGATCTTCTATGTAACTAGAACAATAGGGCATCCACATGTTTACATCCACCTAGAAATAGCAAATATTTTATTGCAAAGATGTATCAGTCGGTATAGGTGCCATGAAACATGTAATTGTTATCACTGAACAATTTTTACCTTCACTAAACATGCAGTTTTGGCATAGACAAGATTGCACGAACGCCTGGTTCTAAAGGCATAACTGTAGTAGATGAGGATTCATCTTGTTCACATCAGTATTTTAAAATTATTGGGCTCTGTTCAGTGGGTCAAGGTGCGGGTGTCACTTGCCGATAGTACTTCAACTCCAGAAACAGTATAATATGAGACCGCTGATTTCATAGCCAAACTGTTATAAAGTTATGTTTAGAGAAATGTACGTTTCGTAAATTTACCACGGTAATGATAAATAAGTAATAATGAATATTAACTACTTTACAAAGAATAAATTGAACAGTTTTTTTCAGTTTCAAGGTTAATTTTGTTTCTATCAAATTGACAAGCTGTCACAAGCCGTTACTGAACGGTGATTGGTTTTTAAAGAACGTTTCGTTTTTAGTAACTTTATTGAATATATTTTGCTAAAATACACATCTAAAAATATTTTAATAACGCAGTAATCCTAGTTTTATAGTATTTTAGCCTCTTGCATCTAAAATAATTATAAGAATCTGAAATGCAACTTCCTTATGTCAAATTTTTAAATTATAATTTTACTGATTCCATTACAACTTTACCCTAATACCAATAGTGATTATAATTGTGTAATATAAGGTAAATTTAGCCTGGCTATCTGGCTATGTAGTTATTAGTGAATTAACTATCAACCGCATCGCACTCTCTAATCGAAAAGACGTTGATGTGAAAGAGATGGAGATATAGAAGTCGATTACCGTACTTTGTATCGTGAATGGACACCTACACGCCTACCACGAACATCGAAAATTAGCATTGACGGGAAAACCTCTTTGTCTCACCAATATGCAAGTGTGACAGAGATGGAGATACAAATCCGCAATCGTTCGATTTTCGTGGTATAGGCCCTACCTGTGAAATCTCGCGCGGGTAATACAAATAGCTCAGGATTCAAAATATGGTTTTATTCATACAATATTATAGATAGCTGAGAGATTTTTTTGTTTTGTACTTACATGTTTACGAGATTTTATAAAACACAAAAAAATCCATCTGTCCATATACTCTACGTCGCTAGTAATTTTTTTAAGCTTAAATTGTTAACAAAAAAAATATGGATTACTTTATGGCGGAGATTTTTGTGTATTGACATTGTAAATAAATATATCTTAATTGTCATATATTTAATATATATAAGTTGCTGGTAATATTCTTCGTAAACCAAAAACTAAGGTTTTAAAATTTTGTGGAAAGGAGGGTAAAGAGGTAAACCTGGAGAAAACTAAAAATATATAATAAGTGATTATGTGATATTACCATGGTATAAAATCTTCACAGTGCGATTTATTGTTTTCGTATTTTTTTTCGATGGAATTATTAATTCGAATTTATTACTATAATAAAGATATTTTTGAGGAGATTTCTACACATTTATTATATTCGTAGCAGAGGTAATCACGTGTCATGATTTCTCCACAGTGCGAATTAATGTAGATTTTTCATATAAGTCAAACTGTGCTTCCCGGACTAATATACCTAGTAGATATGAAGCAATAAAATTCAAATTTGCAAATAAGTACATGTTCAAATTCAATTTCGCAAAATGTTTTCTTTTAAGTTGATAACACTAACAGGTCTTTGCAAAAGTAACTAATTACTGTAATTGAACGATAATGTTCGTTGATAAAATAACAGTGAACTTCAAAAGCGCGCGTGCATTTAATTTGTGGAATCTTACCTCTCGTCGAAAAGTAGCAAAGTACATTATTCGCAATGTCGAAAAAGTGCGGAGCTTCACACTCAAACTAGGTACACTACAGGCCTTAAAGTCAATAATAAAATATCCGTAGTAATCAAAAATGCTTCTAGTAATAGCTGTCTTGTACATAAACAAACTCAAATTACTCCATTGGTGAATTTTAAGTACTTAACTTAGTACGCATCTATAGCTGGTACTTATTCAAAATAAATATGTGTATAATAAAAATTAATTTAAAAAACATTGAAGTACTTTTAAAATATATAAGTACAGTAAATGTAACTTAAGTTTGAGGTAGGTCTAGGTAGTTAGGGAATTTAAATTAATTTAATTGTCGTTTACTATGTTTTCATGGTAAAAAATGCAATGTTGTATAGTAAAAACATATGAAGGTACCTATTTACGAAAATAATTGAATTAATGATTCAGTACATCAATAAAAACATGTACAAGTTGTCTTAAAAAGCTTTTTCAATACAGTTGCTCAAAAAGTGCCCTTTTCTTGGCTGTTTTGCGTGCGCAAAGTTTGTTTTTGCGAACTAGTGCTTTTTACTTTTACAATTTTTTTAAATTTAGTTGTGTTCCAATTCATGACTGTTCACCGAAGAGTATTATTGTTCGTTAACTTTACTGAGCCGTAATCAAACTAAATACCTACTATTAACGCAATAATATTAAAGATATTGATATTTCATATTTCAATAATTACTTCTTCATCATACTAATGATCATTCATTAAAATATTAACATTGAAAACAGTTCTTATAAATCTGTGTGTATGAAACGGAAGAGCCTACAAAACGTCAGTCAAAGTAGAGGCGTTTTTCAATCAGGTAAATATATTCGAAGGGCCTATAAGACATGACGATACGATTTGTCACATGCGATTTATTATTTTGTTTATTATAGATTGAAAATGAGAAAGTAAAGAAGATAAGATAAACATTTGGAAGATGTTACAATCGTGCCACGGAAATAATCAAAAAAAACTTTAAAATTCGTTCTTATTAAAATACATTACAATACAATACAATACAATACAATAACTCTTTATTGCACCTCAAAACAACAAAAATAACACAAACTGGTATTACACATGAAAAAGAGGCAAACAACAGGCGGTCTTATCGCTAAAGAGCGATCTCTTCCAGACAACCTTTGGGTAGAGGAGACACTACACTAAGAAAAGTATACATACAGTAGGTGGTGCAAAACTGGAAAAAGTATTATGTGAGAACCAAAAATATATGACATAAACAGAAAAAACAAATCTACAAAAAAAAAAAAAGAAAACAAACACACACACAAATTACATATACATACATATATATATGGTCATACCAAAATACATAAATATATAAATACATATATACAAATACAAACTAATTAAGCGAAATGATGATAGCAGATTACTGATTTTACACAGTCAAATTAAAGGAAAACAATAGTTACATGAACAGGAACTAAGGAAGTGATAAATAGTGCTTTTTAAGGAGAGATTTGAAAGAAGCAACAGATTCAGCACGCCTTATATCAAGAGGGAGAGAGTTCCACAGCCGGGTTGCTTGAAAAGTGAAAGAAGTATTATAAAATTTGGAAGAGGAGGATGGCACAGTCAGAAGCAAGTTTTGAGAGGAACGAAGAGAATTGAGATAACTAAAACGCTGCTTGAGATAGCAGGGGGTTGCAGGGTTGAAAAGAATGCTATAGAGAAGTGAAAGAATATGGGAGTTACGACGATAGCGGATAGGGAGCCACTTGAGTTGAGAACGAAAACAAGAAACATGGTCATATTTGCGTAACCCAAAAATGAACCTTATGCAAAGATTTTGAATACGCTCAAGTTTGTTTAGTTGCTCCTCGGTAAGGTCAAGATAAGATATGTCTGCATAATCCAGTATAGGAAGAAGCAACGTTTGAGCAAGCGCAATTTTAGTGGCGATAGGTAAAAAATTACGAAGCCGCCTGAGGGATCCTACTGCAGCGAACACCTTCCTGCTCACCTCGCTCACTTGGGGAATCCAGGATAACGTACAATCCAGAATTATACCCAGGTTTCTTACTTGTTTAGAAAAAGGTATTAGAATCCCATCAAAGAGAACCGGAGGGAGACTATTATAATCAACTTTCGTCATAAATTTGTTACTACCGATTATAATGGCTTGGGTCTTTGAAGGGTTCACTGTCAGACCATAGTTTCGACTCCAGTCTGAAATGCGTACCAAGTCAGCATTCGTGCTCTCAATGACGGACGGAAGATCGCCCAGCCCACCCTGTGAGTATATCTGAAGATCGTCGGCATACAGGTGATAAGAAGTTGAAAGATTGTAAGTAATGGAATTGATGAAGATAGAAAATAAAAGAGGGGAGAGCACGCCGCCTTGCGGGACGCCTGCCAGCGTGCTACACCACGAAGACCGCGAAGTATCCACCTTAATTCTTTGCCGGCGACCATTTAGATAGCTATGAAACCAGCCAAGCACTGCAGTAGATACATTAAGAGAGCGTAGGATGGCAAGTAGAATGTCAAAGTCAACTGTATTGAAAGCATTACTGAAATCCAGAAGGGTTAGCACAGTAAGCTTTCTATCATTCATGCCCAATCGAATGTCATCAGTGACTTTGACTAAAGCTGTTGTAGTACTATGGCCAGAACGAAACCCAGACTGAAACTGATTTAAAAGACTATTTCTATTTAAAAAGGAAGTTAATTGTTGATGCACTAGCCGCTCCAGGACTTTGGATAGATAAGGAAGAATCGAAATAGGGCGGTAATCAGAAAAAGAAATAGGATTGGATTTTTTAGGGAGAGGAATGATATCGGCATTTTTCCACAAAGAAGGAAATGTACTGGAAGATAAGGAGAGGTTTAATATGCCGGTAATAATAGGAACTAATATATCAAGGAGAGGAACTATCATGTTACGACTAATGCTATCAACACCAACAGCATTTGAACTGATATAAAGCAGGCTCTTCTTAACGTCGCTATCAGTGAATTGACGAAAATTGAAAGGAGATAAACCTGAACTCGTAAGATTAGAAAGACTGTTAAGGGTATCCTCCTTAACAGGTCCACTAAAAGAAGCTGAAGAGGAAAAATGCTGATTTAATGAATCCAAATTAATGTTCACAGGACACATTTGTACATTTGTACATTTGTTGTTTGTACATTTTAATTTTTTTGGCATCTGTATTGAAAAACGTCGATCGATTCACGTGCAGAAGGCCTACCACGAACCAAGAACGAAGTTTCACCTCTCTGTCGCACTTGAGTGAGAAATCATAAGTGCGAAAGGGAGGTATACTTTCGTTCGCGGTTCGTGGTAGGCGAGGTGATAAACCAAAACTGTATATATATACAGTTAGGTGATTATTTTGCTTTGATCGCTCAAAAACATGAATAGTCTCCTAGCACCTCCGATCCGCACCAGTATTGCGCTTCGTTGTGTATAATCGCATATTATACATATTTCGTTATAGTTGCAAAATTATAAGCGATGATAGCATTGCGATTTTAAAATAGGCAAGGCGGCGGAAGTCGAGTTCTGGACGAGAAGTCTAGTGATGGACATCCCCCCCCATCTCAAAACTTTTTTACAGCATAAAAACTGCAGAGCGAGACTTGTGTCTTTTTACATGTAATGTTTATGATGGGATACCTTGTAACGCTTATATAATAAGTAATAACTATTATAAGAGTAACTATGCCGTTCAAAAACATTACTTAATTTTGAGAGGTATAGGTAGTTCCCATTCTTCGTAACTGGTGACCGAATCAGGACGATAGGTGACAAAAATTAAACAAAAACCTGCTTGGGGTGCGATTTTTGAATCTCACCGAGTGACTAATTCTCACAAAAATTAGTGATTTCCGAAAATTCGTATTTTTGAAACTCATCGGTGACTTCTGATATGCCCCAACCCATTCGTGTTTGAAATCATCGGTGAGTATTTTTGACAGTTGACTTATGTAATCTGTCAAAGTGTGTTGGAATGGAAAGTTGGAATTGGAAAACAGTAATGTTGGAGATTTAACTGAATTAGCAGCGAGACTCGCTGTATTTTCGTGAATTTCGCATAAGTTTTTTTTTTTTTTTTTTTTTAATACTACGACGGTGACAAACAAGCATACGGCCCGCCTGATGGTAAGCGGCCACCGTAGCCTATGGACGCCTGCAACACCAGGGGTGTTACATGCGCGTAAGTATTTGTAAAAAGAATAAGAAATGGCAAGCCTGGAAGATTACATTAAGATGACGATAACGGATAGCGAATATGGCAAAGCAGCAATAGAATAGAACGAGGCCTTTGAAAAAGCGCGTGCTGCGATAGAAAGGTGTACCTAATGGCATATTAAAAGGCCGATTCCGCTGTTTATTAAAGCATAGAGTACTGCACTATGCACCGGAGAAAGCGTCAAATAGTAAACAGTTGTGGGGTGGTCTACAACATCTGCATTCAAAACAATGTCGACCTTGGTCATGACAATGAAGATGATGTTTTGGATTTTGGCCTGAACTTACCTGATTTGTTGGCAAGAGAAGCTCTACGAGCATCTATAGTGCGATATTATTATTTGGAAGATAAAGCCACCTAGCGAGTAGGTGTTTGGTCTATTTTGTCACTTGCTGAAGTTTTTATTCATGTTTTGTTATTATAGTGCACAATAAAGCATGTTATGAATATCTCTTATACATTGTTTTTAATTCCTTGTACGTCCAAGTAAATTACTTACTGTAAAACCACCCTCGACGAAAATACTTAACGTTTTCATGTCATTACCAAGGAGGGAAATCCTTTACTCTGATGGTGACTGTACATATTACAACTTTTTTAATATCCTTACTTGCGAATGCATTTTATTTTCAAGCACACTTTTTATGTGATTTATAATAATCGTAAATTTTGACTAATAAAAGATACACAATGATATATTTGTGGTAGATTTTTTTTAATGCAATCGTATAATTTGTTACTTAAATTTTTTACATGTTTCAAACCTTCAAAATATTTTTTGAATACTATAGTTAAGTATGCGTCCGCCAAATTCACAAATTCACTAACGCCTCCGACGGAGCAAATACTTTTGTTGCGTGAGTACTTGGGTAGGCTTATTTTATAATCAATAATTGATTAGCGTCTTCTGAATATCAGAGAAAAATATACGGAATTTTCAAATCATAGGTAAATATATTTAATGCGTATATGCATAATTCACAGACAGTTTTTATAGTTTGGTAATTTTGCGTAGTGTAAGTAAACGTTGTGCGCCATCTACTGGAATTCGCTATCAACAGCATGCTCCTTGATGAATAAATTATGGTGATTGAGAGCGAGCTCAGCTAAAGATTGGAATAGTGAAAAATATTAAATTCGAATTGATTTAATTTCTGTGTTATATTAAAGAGTCCGGTACAATAACACTAAAAATAAATATAAATGTCGAATGGCAACAGTAAAATGCCATGTTTAGTTACTTATGGTTATTTTTAGGATTTTATTGTTTCGAATGAGCCTTGTAACGCCATCTAGCAGCATTTTTTCAATACTTAGAGATAACACAAGGAGAGAACTATCTATGAAGGTTTTTTCTTAATCTATGGTCAAGCGAATTAAAAAAAAAGGTTTGATTGCAGTTTAGTTTCTTTTTAAAAATAAGGGAATGTTTCCTTTAAGTAAAATGAGCCTTAAAGTAGAATGACTCTTTATGTTATAAATAGTTAAGGTACTTTCCCTCCAGGGCCCCTTAAAACTTTCCACACTGTACCTATAAGCGACACTTGTTATTTGAAACGAAACTTATTTCAATCGAATGTTTGAATCCATAGAAGACTTCGAGTGTGTATTTTGATAAAGCTAGTTCAATCGAAAAAGCAAATAGTAAATATGTTACAAATCCCCTTGAGTGGGGATTTCGGGGACACATGTATTGAACAGAAACTACATAAAGCGTTCTCTAAGAAAATAGCAGGAAAACTAATATTTATCGTTGTAATAAAGTTTTATCCGGTGAAATATATCGCGCGCACTCTTAGCCAGTTATCCGTGAGTGCGGTCGTTTGTAATGAAAGTCCCGTATTACAGAGAATAGTGATAGATGGAGCTTAGGTCTCCCCCGTGCCAGAGACTAGTGAATAATACAGAAAACAGGCAGCGGCAGAGTGACAGTTAGTGTTCTCTTTGGCTGTCAGAGCAGTATATAATAATAATAATTTATGAATGTTATGATTGATGGGGATAGCCGACTTAATCATAAGATGTATGGCTTATAAAATAAATGAGATTAAAAAAAATGATTGATGGGGATTGCGCAGGTTTTGTTTTAGTTTATTCTGAATAATTTTATAGGTATACCTTTAATCCTTAACTATTGCTATGATTACCAAACCTCCGGTGACGACAAAATACTGTTGGACTGTTCTTCTTCCCTAAGCTGTTAAAATAGTAATCTTTGTATACAGCTATACACATGTGACCGCCTTTTGAGTAGCAAGCGTCCTGTTTACTACTTACTTTCTTACTATCAGGCGTTATGCATGTTTAATAAATACAGTCGTGTTGTATGGCAAAAAATCTTGTTCTTAATTATCTGGCCACGACAGTATGTACTTGTTTTAGTAAAAGGGCATATTTTTATTTTGTTGTCGTTTTTTTTTCTCGTCAGATTTGAATGAAATTTGGTGGGTAGGTAGAGTTCCTTATTCTACGCTAGATAGATACAAAATCTCAATGTGCGACAAAAAAATTGTATGAAATTTTCCACTGAGTTACGAAAATTCCATACGATTTCGTAACTCAGTGGAAAAAAATGTGGAACATACTTTGAAATTGGGTCTATCTTGAAGAGAATAAGGTACTCTACCTACCCACCAAATTTCATTCAAATCTGACGCGAAAAAAAAAACGACAACAAAATAAAAATATGCCCAAAAAGTATCACTTTGTCGCTTGCTGATAAGGTTCCTACCTTCCTCCCTACCTAAAGTATGTGGCCTTTGTGGCGCCATTTCAATGACCATGTTAATGAGGAGATTGATGAGTTAAGCGAATGTTTATTTATGGAGATTGATACTCTGTATAGTTTACCGGTATCTGCCTATACAAATAGGCCGAGTTAGAAGCATGGTGACGTTGATCGATCGCGAAGTTCGGTTCAATTTGCACTAAATGCGGATTGTCGCTACAATCTTGAACAATCCCCGCGTAAACGATAGCTGGCGTATGGTAACATAGTGTACACAAACGGCTGCCTTGAAACGCCTGTGATTTTTGTACAGGCGTAAATCTGTACGTCGTGTCCCCTAGGTAGTCGTTAATATCATGGGCGTAGTATGCGGCGTTCATTAACTATTATAAAGTAGAACATATGTTCTACTATTGTATGACATTAAAATCACGCTCTTGGGTCTTCACTATCCAATCGAGAGGTGCTTTTTTAAAATGATTCTGTAGTGTTTTGAAAAATGCATGCAGTAATGTTATTCAATGTTACTGTAACCTTATAAGTACTTTCTCGATTCCACGCATCGTTAAAATAATAACATTTAACAGTTAATAATATCTAGCAACATTACGATTAGTTTAAACCCCACCTGTGATTCGCGCTTAATTGTTCCAGTAGATTTAAAGAAAAATGCATAAGTTAACTGCGAATCAGCACACGAAATGATATTAATTAGAGAAATAATAAGTTCTTTTTTGCACCTTTATTACGTAAAATATATAATCAGTGTTCGTTGCCTTTGAGTGTACTATTTCTTAAATGTCAAGTGTCATCAACGTAAATGCCCCTCATATGGTTACCGACGTTACCGTTATAAAGTTACAAACATGGTAAAACACTTACTAAGCAACTAGCATACCGACACATACAAAACCACTAACCTCGCTTCCAAAGTGCATCTACACACCCATTAGGCAATTCAAATATTTAGACAGTCGCAAGAAAGCGAAACTGTGTTGTCGGGAACCGAACGTTCCCGTAATCTAAACCGGCATATAAAGCTATATTACTTGTATAAGTGTCTTATAAAGCTTGACGACTGACACGAAATAGATTTTAGCTAAAATGTTTGTTGTTTGAGATACTTAGCTTTCAAAACGAATTCAGTACTTACCTTTAATGAGGCAACTTCGCATACTCATATTTGATGGGGAAGAGAATAGTTGTAGATTTAGTTAAGAAAACGATTCAGTACCTATAATCGGAAACCGAACGCAACCGGCACATAAACATGATATATGACTAATATGACTTGTAAAACTTTTAGCTAAAAGATTTGTTTTTGGTTGAGACAAGTTTCAAAACACGTCGTTTCTGCCTGACACACAAGATGTTTATCGTTTGAGACATTTAGCTTAAAAACGATTTCAAAATACTGCCTGAGAAGGTATAATTTGATTTTAAAAAAGCCTATTTGGCCCTTTTATGGCATCTTCCTAGCTTATTTTTTTTATACCAAGTCGGTGGAAAACAAGCATACGACCCGCCTGATGAAAGGCGGTCACCGTAGTCTATGGACGCCTACTTCAAGGGTGTCAATGGGCGTTGCGGATCCATTAAAAACTCGTGCACTCAGTTTTCGAAGCATTCTATACTGTAGTACTACTTGATTCCACAGCCAGAGCGTCCGCGGAAGGAAAATCCTCTGAAACCGCACAGGATTCGCCCAAAGAGTACTCGTGTAACTTTCTCTAGATAAAGAGATTTTTTTAAATATCTTCACTTTTTTACGCTTCAGCTAGCCAAGTAAAACTTCCCTAATGTTGATTGGACCATTAAGCACTTAACTAGTACAAAGTGTTTCGTATAGGCAAAGGTCCGATCCACGTACCACTTAATATGTGTTAAGTGGCCAGCTCCCTACTCAGGATTACTCCTGTGGTTCACCCTTAATTCTCATTAGGTTCTAAAGAATGGTTCCATTACGGTAACACAGGGATGGCGTTATGTATATCACATGCCAAGAAACAAGACCTAAATGTATAAAATAAATGTTGAAAAAAAATACCCCGGGCGAGATTCGAGCTCAGTCACTTCAGGGTACGAAATAGGTACACTTGAAATGAGTGAATGGAATAGTTGAATCGCTTATCTCGAGGGCGGCCGAAATTTGATCGCAATAACATGTCGTGGGGAATACACACAGTTCAATTTAGGTCCCAAAATAAATCGCGTTGACCCGTGGTGGCCGTGGTATGTCTAAGCACTGATCAGTGCCCCCTTATAATGTACTTTAGCGTTTCAATTTCAAGGCCATCATTTGAACAAAAAAGATTTGACAGCAACATTCCAAAGGTTAAGAGGTCATGTGGCTGCAGGATACTGCAGCCGGCCACTTACTGAGCTGAGACTGCCTTAGCCTATAGGTATACTCTTATCACTTTGCGGGACAGTACGCCTATAAGCGTTCACGATGTATGGCTAATTATCATTAATTGAAAGTAGTGTCCATCAACGCGTAACTTATAATATTTCCATACGGCGCTTAGGTATGTGATTTCTTCACTTTCATTTCAAACTTTGTTAGTATTATCAGGCCTATGAAACTCTCCTCGCGTACTCGAATCGATTGTCTTGGGTCTGTAACGACACATATTATTAACGGGCTGCCCACATAAGCCGCGCGCCCGCCGGCGCTAGTATTGTATAATATTTCAGCATTTGTGCGGGGTGACAGGGGCCTAGCGTCAATTGTTTTTTTGCGATAGATTAGTACCCACGGTGTTTGAAATATAAATATATCTGATCGCATCCGTGAGGTAATGCGCGTTGCGCGAACCCTGACAGTTTATGCCACCCGTAGGCGGAAGATTTTGTGTCAACGTTAAACGTGCCACTCCACGTTGTCCTTGATATTGTTCAAAATAGAAAAACGCTATCAGTAAGTGGATATAACATTCATTTCATAACAATACCTATAGCTTGATAAGTCATATCAGTTAATTTAATTAAAAAAGGTATGGCAACACTAGCTGACGTGGCGTCCGCGGAGCGTCGTAAATTATCGGCTTTCCAGACTTCAGTGATAAATGGGTATTTTTGTTTTCGTCGCTAGGGTGACTCTTATTTCAGGAAATCTGGAACATTAATGTGTGGCTTTCGCCCACGTTACAAGTTTACAGTCATGCTTGTGGTCGATAGGACAGTGTTAACTTGAGTTAACAACTATATTGTATATTTAAGTATATTGTATGTTCCATTGAGTATGCCACGAAAGTACGTGCTGTCAAATTTAGTAAAGCCATTTTAATTGTGCTGTACTGTGACAGCTTCAAGCAACACTGGGACAAGCCGACTGCCTACATACGAACGTTTCCCTTCTGCCGAAGTACCTACAAGCCCAAATGCGCATACGCGGGTCTGTGTTGTGACTCGTCCGTACACAAAAATAGAACGAAGTGTGTAAGATTTGTTAGTGAAGTTTTATTATTTTCTATGTGTTATTCCGGATGTCGTCATTACGGATGGTTTTTTTTGTAATAATATGTGAGAAATGTGCACGTTTTCCCCCGCAAAAAGTGACAGAATATTTTTTTGGTAAGATGTCGCTTCGACGTCTCCATTCCAGCGTGTTGCTCGAAGTTTGACAGGCGTTATGGAACTAGGGTTCTGGTAATTTTGTGGTTATTTTTATGTATTGGGCGATATGATATCTAATTAAATGAAATAGCTTGGTAACACTATATCATAATTTATACGCTTAAGCTTATCAGACTCAAGTGATAAACGTTTTTTGTTCTTGTCGGCAGGGTGACTCTCCGTTCGGCAAATCCGAAGCCTACATAAAACTGGAGCAGCTGGGGGAGGGATCCTACGCCACGGTTTATAAAGGGTATAGCAAGTAAGTACTCACTTTGATTTTACTCCTAAAAACTTTGATACTTATTAACTTAAGTCTAGACTAAAATGCCGTTGATCCAGAGTCATTTAGTAATTTTACACAGAAAAAAGACACAGTTTTAATAGTTTGTTTTAAGAATAAGGGGGTCCGACTGTTAATATATTCTAGATATATTAAACAGTGGCGTTATACTTAGGCACGTCATACGCTCATTTTTACTCCCTTTTTAAGTATAATTTTCAGGAATGGACTGCGTGTTTGGGTTCGAGGACTATATCTATATTTACTACGATTGCATAGAATGCAATCTAAATTTTAGATAAAATATACATAGATTAGTATGGGCTTACAAATCGCATCTAGCTTTTTTTATTCAAAAGTATGCATTATAATTTTATCAGACGAAATCCCTATGACGGAACTTATAACCTGACTAAGTAAGTAGACACAGAGAATGACAGACACGCCTATAGAACTGAAAGTAGAACCTTGAATGGTGGAACATGTAGTCTTCAATTATTGTAAAGCTCCTTTAAGTAAGGGTCTGTGGTAATTCAATCACTAAGGGGGTTTACCCCAAGCATGGACGCGAAAAGCTGGCTGTAATTTTTAACCCCATTCTTTAGAACGGGGTTAAAAATTACAGCCAACTTTTCGCGTCCATGTCTACTGTAGTAAGAAAAAACTATAACTACATTTGCGAACTTTGTATAGTGGTACCCATTTCAGAACACATGTTTCCTTCTTTTCGTTCCACTCCGTCTTCCTAGCGTTTTCCCAGCTTATACTACAGCTCGGGGAGCCAGGGGTCCGCTTTGACAACTAATCCCAAGATTTGGCGTAGGCGGTAATCTCCCACTTTTTAACGCATTTCATCCCGGATTTATATCGATATAGCTTTTATCTAACATTATCTTGGTCTGAATGATATAACATATAAGGGTAGAGATTCCTAAACACGGATCTCGCAAAAAGGCACTACGCTTTCGCGACAAATTACTGGCAATCAATTTTAAAGCATGAATTAAATCATTTATTAAACATAATAAATGCTTTGATTCATGTTTTCAAGTAGTCACACTACTATATATAAATTGAAAGAGATGTCATATACCACAGAAAAAGTGACCAAGGTCCCCGGTGAGCAGGGCTGGGATCGAACCAGCGACCTCCTGCCGCGAAAGCAGGAGGTCGCTGGTTCGATCCCAGCCCTGCTCACCGGGGACCTTGGTCACTTTTTCTGTGGTATATGACATCTCTTTCAATTTATACTGGCAATCAGTTAAAGCATTGTATCTCGTTGGCTGAATCGGAAACGTCTATTTTTATTATTACTAACGTCTTATGTCACTCGGTAACTGACATCGATTTATTTGAGCTTTAGAGACATCTAAATTTAGCTTGCTAAACTTGGTGTTATGTAATGTGTCCTTAAATTTAGTCCGTAGAAAATAAAGAAAACAGTGAGTTATTTTGATATAAAATAAATTCATATGCGGTATCTACGTAGTTAGTAGTTCTACGCCCTCCGTCTGTCGAGTTATCAATAAAGCGAATCGTACGCTCTAAAAATCAATAAAAAACTTGTGTATACCTATATGAAAAACAAAACGTAAACCAAAAAAAGGTATGAAACCCGTCGCGGCTGGGCGCGGTCGAAGCCTCGCACGCCACCCGACCAGACGGATGCAAAGTATGCAAACATTGAAAACTTTTAAACATACCCATTGGACTTTGCAAACAAGGGATCCTTGGTCCACCAGCCGGTTTGCCTGGGGCTAGTAACATGACCACAGACAGCGTAATGTCATAGCAGATATGAAACAAATAGAAAATATAATAGAAATATTCTAATAACAAAAGTTCTTTCAGCGGATCTATCGAATGCGCCGCAAAAATGTTAATGCATGCGTACTTGATCTGTGTGCTTGCCAAGAGTTGTACGTAACCATAGGCGTTACGTACAACTCATTGTAAGCACACTCAACTGAACGCAGCTTACCAACAATGGTTTATGCGTGAATGACGCACGTGTCAATGCAGCATTGAACCTGTGGCCATAAGTAGTTGTGACGTCCGCTGTATTGAAACCATCTGACAATGTAACCATTCAATCATCGGCCGCTATAGAAGCGTGATGGCAATCTATTGATTGTAATTATCATACGCCTTTTGTTACTCGTTCAAATTCTTGTTGATATTTGAACTTACGTATGCACATTGTAACTACCTACAGTCAAGTGCAAAAATATCGTCACATACACACATGTACTGATGTTCTTATTCCAACTGAATATGTGTGGTAGGATATTTTTGAAATACTTTTGATGCATCTGTATTTTAACATTTAACTGTACGTCCGATTGTATATAGGTACTGACAGTCGGATTCGTAATACGTATGCCCTTTGGTAAGTTGATACTGAATGAAAAATTGTTAGGTTTCGTGATTGCTGCTAAAAGCTATTGTTGAAGGTTTTATCAAACAGATTTTAAAATGCCATAGTGGCGTGAAAAAGTGGACGTGCCTTACATGTTTTTGTGTGAGGTAAATTTTGATCTATTAGGTATTTATACAATGTTTAAAACCCCCTCACGGAGTCCTTTAGACGATTTCCTTGTCAATTTGCATAGCTAACATTCGGTAATCTACATTAATGCTGAACTCTGTGGAACGTCAAGCAATCATCCCTGAAGCTGAAGCTAGGCCTCACTCACCTCAAACTAAGCCGGGCTAATTAGACTGCGTGCCGCGCTCTTGCATGATGTCGTTCTAATCAAAAGTGACGTTAAAGCGATTTAAGCTATGCGTAATACGCCCTTTCGGTTATGTTATGGTACTCAATATAGCGAAAATAATTCTCAAACTTGTTTTTACATTATTCAGTGCCATCAAAAACACATTAAGTAAGTGTAGAAACGAGCGATTCTTGAAAAGTAAGTTTTAGTTTAAACTTCTGTTTTATTTAATGTGGTCATCCATGTATTTAAATTGCTGACGAAGTATAGATAATGTGTAGTAAATTTCACATCAACGATCCTTGGGCTCTCTTCACATTACATAAATAAAACTACTGCAACGAAGTCCAGTTACAGGCTAACAACTCTAAAAAGATAATCTAAAAATTTAAATTTCTCTTCCATTTGCGAGTTGCAAAGTTAAATAATCATGTCGTTGGGGGCACTTTAAACGCTAGACTCGCATCATATCGCACGCCTTAAACTAAGCCCGTGCTAATAAGGCTGTCTGCATGTTGTCACGCTCTTGTATGATGCCGTCCTAATCGAAAGCGTTTGTGCCTGATAGGTTTAATTGGCACTACAAAATCAAATGCTGCTTGCTCACATTCACAATCACATTAGATATTCGGCGTAAACATCTACGTGTAATACGCTAGAGTACCTACTATTGATGTCATAAATTAAAAGAGATGTTATATACTTACTGCAGAAAAAAGTGACCAAGACCTCCAGCTTTCGCGGCACGCCCTAACCACTAGGTTACCCGACCACCGCAGCGAGGGTCCGAAGTTGTCGCTGGTTAGAGGGTTGGTGTCGCTGGTTCGATCCCAGAGTACTGGGGGCTTTTGTCAGTTTTCTGTTGTATGTGACATCTCTTTAAATTTATAATTTATATATAGTAGTGTGACTACTTAAATACACGAATCAAAACATTTATTAAAAATAAAAATTGATTTGTATCGGGTTTTAAAATTGTACTATTGATGTCGTTATCTTCACAACATTCTTAGCTTTGTTAGTTTCGTTCATTTTGTTTCCGCGGATTTCTCACTAATCAAACGTATTCTGTCACATTAGTAGTTCGAATGGCGCCCCTGGCTGACCTCGACTAAGCTTTTTTCGACTACTGTATGTAAGAGCAAAACGTGTGTGACGTCACACTCGTATGTTAAACGAAACGTGTTGCGGGCGCAGTTGAATATAAATGTATGTTTTATGTGCGAAGTTAAGTGATTAAGGGGAGGGTCGGCTTCCGAATAGCGAGAGATAGAGGAAAGAAAGAAGCATTTTATTAAGACGGAGTAACATTGGATCTGTGTAGGCTATATATGCTATGACGGTCTGTATGCGTGTGTTGTACTATGTGTACAGATGTATATGCATTTTTTTGAGCTGTGGTTCTGAACAGAAATAATAAAAACTAAGACTAACATTGGAAACTGAATTAATGCTTATAAGTTTAGTACATTAGAATTTCTACACACATTTTACACTATATCCAACGATGATAATGTACTTAATTGTTTTAAATAAAACTGATACGTATATAAAAATAGCCAACAACAATAAAGAAACCAACAAATCGTGAAAAACGCAAATTTCTTTACCTCTATCTCAAATACCTGTATATCCGTTTAAAGTTCGGGCCTGGCGTCAATGTAATCCCTTTCCTGTTCTGTATTTACCCACAGAGAACCCCTTTTCTATTACACAACAGAAGTTCATCTATTTTTGGATACACTAAAGGTCAACATTCATCAATCGCGCCTCTCGCATTTTTGTGCTCTAACCACACGAACTAATCCAAAGTGATTTAGCCCCACATTCTTGTTCCGGGCAAAGTTGTACAAAGTACCCTTACCATGAGTTACATAGTTAACGAGGCGTGAGCTGGTGTAGATATCGAAAGCGTCTGTAGAAAATGTGCGTGAGCGTCTAACGCTCAACTGTCAAACCCATACAATTTTGTTAATTGCGGTACCATGAGTTTCAAGTTTGACAATCGGTTTAGAAAAAGGCGTTAGCTTCTGTAGCTACGACTCTCACCGCCAAAGTCGTGCGTGACAAACGCATAATGGCGTCAGTACATTCTAATTCTAAACCTACTGTCAGTTACAAAATTACACGGAACTGAATGAAACTATACTCAAATGAAAGAACGTAAAAAAATAAGAGTTTTGAGTCGACAACATATATTGGCAAATTTCGGATTATCGTGTATTTTGCATTTTAAAGTGTTCATTTATTGGTTAACAGTGACGGGTGCGTTCGGAAATGATAAACTATTTTTTAGAACGAACGACGGTTGGCTGTGTAAAATTGTAAATAGTATTTGTAGCAACGGGAACCAACATTATGGATTGTACATCGCAATCGAACCTTAGCCGCCTGTATTATAAATTATAAAAACTACACAAATGAGGAGAAAAGCTGCCTTTTATCCCGCCACGTCTCAGCAAAATCGACGTTCCTTAATGTCTACTTGTCATCTGTCAAATCCCATACAATACAATAAAATTACATAAACTGTCTGCGCGTATAGACATAGGTTGGCTGATGATGTCCTGGATTTGCGCTGATGTGGATGGCAGGTTGTCGAAATGACGAAGGCAGCGGTTCAACGAATTAACAATTTAATTCGGTATTTTTACATTATTTTTGTAGAAGTTAAAAGTTATATAAATTGAGCAAAAAGAAAAGGAATCGGTAAGATGGTATCTAGTTGTCCAACAAATTGCGAGTGTCATCCATCGGCGCGGTTGGTGCTTCGAGGGATGACGAGCAGCCGTGCCATTGGTCGCCGATCACGCCATATGTGCCTCTCATTGGTACTGTTGATATGGCGATATAACCTGTATGTGACGTCACGGTAGGTGCATCGCGTTCGGGGATGCGCGCTGTAGCTAGGCGCGCCAAGGTCGATGGAAGTACATGGGCAGCCGTCAGCTGATTTCGTGCATGCACGTTAGATGGCGCCGGAACATAAGCTCCCGGCCTTGGAAGTAGTAGCTTCCAATGTGAAGACATGGCGATGATACGAGTAGTTACTCGTCGTTCGTCGGCAGTGGGCAGATTTTCGAAAATGCTCGTCGTACGGTGCCGTGTGATGTGCGAATATCGGCTACTCGGGAGACGCCGTCTCTGCCTGGGAACGTCTTGATAATTCGCCCTAAGCTCCATTTGAGGGGTGGAGTATGGTCCTCCTTAATCAGGACGAGGGTGTCCACCTTCAGATCAGCCATGTTCCGCGTCCATTTTGTTCTGACCTGCAGCTCGGATATGTACTCCTTGGACCACCTGGCCCAGAAGTGCTGTCGTATTTGCTCCACTCGCTGGTATCTGGTCAGACGGTGCACGGGAACGTCGTGAAGATCAGCGCGCGCAGGAGCCGTCAGCGGGCGTCCAATGAGGAAGTGAGCCGGGCTGAGGGGGGTATAATCTAGCGGATCTGAGGACATAGGACTCAAAGGACGAGAGTTCAGGATGGATTCAACTTCCGTCAAAACCGTGCTGAACCCTTCGTAAGTTAAATGTACATCACCTATCACACGTCGCAGGTGATGCTTGCAACTTTTAACACCAGCCTCGACCAGACCGGCAAAATGACTGGCATAAGGTGGCGTCATTATAAATTCAATTTTTTGTGAGTTTGCGTACTCTTTTATTTCACCCGAACAAGAATTCAAAAACCTTGTGAAATCATTCATTAGGCCTACAAAGTTCCGTCCGTTGTCTGAAAATATTTTTGAAGGTTTACCGCGGCGCGAAATAAACCTTTTCAAAGCCAGTAGGTACGCATCCGAAGAGAGATCGGTAACCAACTCTAAATGAACCGCGCGCGTAGCAAAGCATACAAAAATGCATAGATAAGCTTTAACAGTAGTGGCTCCCCGACCTTTACGATTCAGAATATAATAGGGGCCTGCATAGTCTACAGCGCAGTGAATAAATACGAATCCAGGCTCTAATCGCTCGGAGGGCAAATTACCCATTATAGGAGTAAGCGTTTTACCTCGAAAACGAGCGCAGACGACACAGCTGTGAACCACTTTTCTAGCGAGATTCCTTCCGCTTACGGGCCACCATGCCTCGCGAAGCGAAAACAATATATGTTGTGGTCCCGCGTGCAGTAATCTTTTATGTTCGTGCCTAAATAAAAGAACCGCAAAATGATGCTTACTAGAAAGCAAAATCGGGTGTTTTTTATCGTAATCAAACGTAGACGAATTTGTAAGCCGCCCCCCAACTCTAATTAGTTTATTATCGTCAACAAACAAATTTAATTTTGCTAAGAAACCCTTTGCGACTGGTTTGTTTCTTATCAATGCATCGTGAACATCGCAAAATGACTCTAATTGCGATAAGCGCGAGAGTACAATCTCAGATTCCCTCAGTTCATCTACTGTGAGCGCGCCGGATCGACGTGCATCCTTGTTGCGCGCGTTATGAATGAAGCGAAGTACATATGCGGCTGCGCGCTGCATACGATTGAACTGCGAAAACCTGGAGAATGTAAACAAGTTATTGCTATTGTCGTTGCATACCAAGCTAGTCACAGGATTGGTTTTGCGTTCGGGTATCTGAGACTCGTCTGGCAGCAACGATGGATCTAACCCTTGAGCGGTATAGTTAACATCATGCAAAAAATCGGGTCCGTTCCACCATAGGCTGGAGGAACAAAGCGCGTCTAACTGTAGTCCCCTAGAAACTAAATCGGCTGGGTTACATTTTCCGCTGACATGATGCCACGAATGACCTTTGGTAATTTCGTGGATTTCAGCTACCCTATTTTGAACAAAGGGTTTTAATAAGTTAGGCTGCATTCGAAGCCAACTTAATGCGATAGTCGAATCGGTATGAAAAACCACGAGGTTGAATTTCGCGCGCAATGATTGATTTATTTTATTGTACAATCTAGCACTTAATAAACAAGCTGACAATTCTAAGCGCGGTATTGTCATAGCAGGTGCTATTGGAGCGACTTTGCTTTTCGAGCAGAGCAACCTAACCGTAACGGCTGATTTGTCGTCAATTGTTCGGACGTAGGCACAAGTACCGTACGCTAATTGGCTTGCATCTGAAAAAATATGCAAATCTATACATATAGGGTCATTGCACATAACATGGCGTGGAATGCGAATGGTAGGTAATATCGACAAGTTGTTTACAAAGCGATGCCAGGCTTGCGTGACGTCATCGGGAACAGCGGAGTCCCAATCAACCTTTAATAAAAACAACCGTTGTAACAAACATTTGGCGATAATTATTACCGGACTTAACAAACCGAGCGGATCGAAAACCTGTGATGCTGTGGACAATATTATGCGTTTCGTAACAGGTTTTGGATTTGGCTCGTGTCGTGAATGATAAAATAATTCGTCTTTTTTGTTATACCATCCAAGACCTAAGGTTTTACTATGCGCGTGTTCACCTAACGATAACTCCTTTGAAATATCATCCTTATAGCGTTGGTCTGTACAGTCGAAGTTAAAAACCCACTTGCGTAGTGGAAAGCAACCAGAACTCAAAACTTTCGCGGTTTCCTCACATATGCGTTGCAATTCGGGAATTGTGGACGATCCAGAAATTAAATCATCCACATAGAAATCGTCTCTGATCGTTCTAGCTACTTCAAGATCTGTACACTCCTGCGCCAATTGTTTAAGACACCTGCAACTGAGGAATGCAGCGGCTGACGTGCCGTACGTAACGGTGCTCAGTTGATATATGTCAAGGTCGTCGCTGGGATTATCGCGCCATAAGATAAGGAGTAGATCGCGTTGAGATTCGTCAATCTGAACTTGCCTATAATGTTTTTCGATGTCAGCGCATGCTACGAACCTATTTTCGCGGAATCTTAGCAGTATGGCGATCAAATCGCCTTGAATAGGTGCGCCTACGCGTTGTATGTCGTTCAACGATTTCCCGCTGGTGGTGGGGGCGCTAGCATCGAATACGACCCTTAAACGAGTTTTTATTGCATCGGGACGGTACACCCCATGATGGCTTAAAAAATAATTAGGGGTTCCGTAGGTAAATACGCGCTTCATATGACCTAACGCGAGGTACTCTTTGATAAAGTCACTGTACATACCTTTATATATCGGATCGCGATTTAGACGTTTTTCTAACGACAAAAAGCGTCTTTTTGCTTGTGCGTATGAGTCACCGAGAACGTCGGGACTTTCTTTGAGAGGAAGTTGCACGCAAAACCTACCGTCCTCGAGACGAGTAGTTGTTTTGATAAAATTATTTTCGCATGCAATTTCCTCATCGCTGCGCGAATAATGCGATTTATTATTTATCTGGACTTCCTCTAACTCCCAAAACCTACGTAATTGATTATCTAATGATTGCGCGTCATTAAATTGCGTGAAATTACAATTAATAGGTTTTGTACTGCGCGTGTTAGAGAAAACACGTCCCGCGACTATCCAACCTAACTTAGTGCTTACTAAGTACGCTCCGTTGGCTAGGCGCCTGTTTTCAGTTCCCAGAAGCTCCCAGAATAGGTCCCCGCCGATCATGAGCTCAACGGGCTGACATTCATGAAAACTAGGATCTGCCAGACATACGTTATCTGGAATACGGTAATCATCACGTTTACTCGGAAACGTAGGTAACGACGACGTTAACTCCGGTAAAACTCGACATTGTACGAACGTTTTATAACCGCCGACAAGCGAATTTATCTCTAACTCACATATTTTCGAACTACGTGTAGTTAAATTACCGATGCCGTTGATTTCTTCAGTGGACTGTAATGTATATGGATTTAATTTATCACATAACGCCTCCGTGATGAAACAACCTTCGCTGCCATTGTCAAGCATCGCTCGCGTTTTATGATAGTTACCGAAACTATCAGGAATTTCGACAAGGGCTGTTGCTAACATAACGGGTCTCTTCGTAGACAATCGTGCGTTGATGTCTATGTGTGCATTCAATACCTGCATCACAGGTTGCGCGTGTGCTATTTTGTTATTAGAGATCGAGGAGGAGGGCGCCCGTGATGCGTTGTCTGTTGCCAGCAATGCTACGGAGCGCTTGTCACTGGCACCTTCCGTCTCGTCCTCGTGAATTATCGAATTATGTTTCTTGTTACACTTTCTACACGGGCCATAACGACATTCACTAGGTTTATGACCTACTCGTAGACAATTCTCACACAAATCTTTATCGCGAACTAGTTTTAATTTGTCTTGCAAACTAATATCGATAAATGCTTGACACGAGTACAAAGGATGTTTACCGTTACACATAAAACATAACTTTTTGTGCGGTGTTGGTTTAGTGGGAGATTTGTCGACGGACTTTTCGGTAACTACGTTGCAGTGAACCTTTGGAGTCGTGTGCGCGTTATGAGTAGCTGATTTTTTTGTATCGTACTGCGGATAAGTGCTACTTGAACTAGACCTACTGTGCGTGACTAATAGTGTTTCTAGCATATCGGCGCGGTCGCGAATAAATTTGAGTAAATCATCTACCTTAAGCGCGGCCTTAGTACCATTCGACACGGGTAACAAAGTGATTTTATATTGCTCCCATTCACGTTCGGTGATGGAGTCTAGTTTGGAGACAACTAGATATATAACTAAAGTGTCCCAAAACTCTGTGGGCTCGCCGAGCATTTTTAAAGCGCGTAAATTCTTTAGAACTGTGTCTAATAGCTTTCTTAGCAGTGCCGGCGATTCCTTATTAAGCGACTGTATAGAAAACAACGCCTTAACGTGATTGTGCACTAGCAATCTACTATTATCATAGCGGTTAAGTAGCAATTCCCAAGCAATCGTGTAATTATCAGCTGAAAATTCAATCGAATCAATAACGAGTTGCGCATTACCTTTAAGCGAAGATTTTAAGTAATGGAACTTTTGAATGCTGGTTATTTCTTGGGAATTATGCACCAAGGATGAAAACGTATCGCGGAATTGTAACCAGTGTTCATAAGATCCGTCGAAAGTAGGCAACGAAATGACGGGGAGCCGAACTGTTTGCGCCAAATTATTCGTAGTTTGTACTTTAGGTTCGTTGGCTAGCTCCGAACATTTCACCATACATTGCGTTTGAGCTAAAATCGCGTAATATTCGCTTTCGAACGTTTCTCTGACTTCAAAAAGTGTATTCATTTCGCTGTCGGGAATAATACCTTCTAACTGATTATGAATTTCAGTAAAATCCTCGAATATACCCTGAGCTCCTTGCATACGTAAATTGAGCTCCGTGCGCTGGGTATCGGACAGAACTAGACCCTCAAATGAACTCACAAACCTTTTGAAATTAGTGAGCCTACATTTTACGGAACCGCGTCTACGATTTAAATGCCTAATTGTGTCTACGTCTGTTTCCTGTTTAGGACCTAAAGCGGCATGAAATTCTAAATCGTCTTTGCCAGTCATTCCGCGGGACAGATAAAAGCAGGCGTAAAGTACTTACAGTTGCAATCACCACCACGGCCGAGCACAGCAAGACAGCTAACGGTACAGCTGCCACGTGCTGCTTGTAGATGACCTTGCGAAGGTTGACTCCACGACGCGTGATAGGGTCACAACGAAAGCTCAAGCACTGGAATTGAGAAAAGCACGGTATGACGTAGGCGTAAAAGGGGAAGGAAGAAGAAGGTAAGCTGGCTCGTCTCACCGAAGATCTTCACCGCTGCCGATGGCTCTCGTCTATACGGCACTCTGCCAATGCGTTCTCACACCCAATCCGTGTATCCAGGGCTGGTCAATATCCGGCTTCGATGGACCAAATTTATGTCTGCGCGTATAGACATAGGTTGGCTGATGATGTCCTGGATTTGCGCTGATGTGGATGGCAGGTTGTCGAAATGACGAAGGCAGCGGTTCAACGAATTAACAATTTAATTCGGTATTTTTACATTATTTTTGTAGAAGTTAAAAGTTATATAAATTGAGCAAAAAGAAAAGGAATCGGTAAGATGGTATCTAGTTGTCCAACAAATTGCGAGTGTCATCCATCGGCGCGGTTGGTGCTTCGAGGGATGACGAGCAGCCGTGCCATTGGTCGCCGATCACGCCATATGTGCCTCTCATTGGTACTGTTGATATGGCGATATAACCTGTATGTGACGTCACGGTAGGTGCATCGCGTTCGGGGATGCGCGCTGTAGCTAGGCGCGCCAAGGTCGATGGAAGTACATGGGCAGCCGTCAGCTGATTTCGTGCATGCACGTTAGATGGCGCCGGAACATAAACATATGTAAATAACATTGCGCATTCGCAATAATTAAGATATTTCTACTACAAAATGACTCACTGTAGTGCTTAACTGCAAAAATCAAGGCATTCACGCATTTCTAAAAGACCACAAGCGTCGAAAGGCTTGGGACCGTTCGTTACGTATCATAAACTTCAAAACAAAACATTCATCCCGTTTATGTTCGATGCATTTTACATCAGACTATTACGGTCAAAGTATATACACAAGTAAGTTTCTCTTATTATTTTTACTTATCCTGCATTTAAGCATCTCTTAAAGCTTTTAAACAATCGTGGCTCTCTTTCAGATTACGTACCGAAAGCAAGATTCCTGAGAAAAACTGCTGTACCTTCTATATTCTCATTCAACATTTTATAGGTTGGTGGCCCACCCTTGCCCTTGGTGTAAGTACCACCAAGTCCAATCGCCCGCCAGCAGCGACTTGAGACGACGTCTCAGAGAAAATTACAATTTGAAGATAATATAACTGCAACAGCAAGCATGAAGAGGAAATACCTCCAAATGCCATGGAAGTAGACATGGAAGTGGACAGTGAAATAGAAATTGCTGCCAGTGCTAAAATAAAAGACTGTACAGTGCCTGTTGTAGATAATCAAGAATTCTCATCAAAAGGAATGCAAATTGATATGGAACATGTGTTTGGGACAAGTCATCGATTTAAAAATGATGACAAAGCTATTCAATTTTATACAGGCTTTGAGTGACATTTTATCCCTGAGACAGTTTCATTTTCAAAAAGGAAAAAATACCTCACAGCTACTAGCTCAATAATTTACAGACAGAAGTTAATGGTCATTTCACTAATAGAAAACATGTAATAGTCATTATGATTGGTTTCAGTAAAGCATCTGATTCTTTGAACTTCAGCAAAATGGTATACAGGGGCCAACATTAAACTGGTTCAAAGATTACCATCACAATAGATACAATGCAGTCAGTATTGCCGGAGAGTGATCTAAGAAAATCTAATTATGGCACGGCCCGACAAAGTACTTAATTTATGCCAATGATATGTGTAACTTATTCAAGACCGCCCCTGTGTACCAATTTGCTGATGAAGTGATGACACAAGCTGAATAACAGCCAACAAAGATGTCAGGAGAACGGAGAGTCAGATGCAAAGTGAATTTGATATCTTATGTAAATGGGTGCATGACGCAGGATTATCCTGAAACTATAAAAAAACTAAAATAATAATAATAAATATTACAGGACATTCTTACACAAATTGACTAAGTCCCGCAGTAAGCTCAATAAGGCTTGTGTTACGGGTACTCAGGCAACGATATATATAATATACAAATACATAAATACATAGAAAACATCCATGACTCAGGAACAAATATCTGTGTTCATCACACAAATAAATGCCCTTACCGGGATTCGAACCCAGGACCATCGGCATAGCAATAATGTATTATAGTTTAAACTACATAACATACCTAGCGTTGTAGCTCACGAGCATGTATGCATGCACACATGGTCAACAAGCTGCAACTGTGAAAAACTAGAAATTGTTGATCAATATACCTATTTAGACCTCACAATAGATACCAAATTTAACTGGGGGCACATGTTGACCATGTGTGCCAAAAACTTAGGACAATCCTAAGCAACTTTAGTATATTAAAACAAAATGCCATACAGGTACTATACTTTGTATGTTATACCTGGCGTTGGCTGACTCTGTAATAAGCTATGGGCGAACATATAATACATATCTACAAAAAATTTTTAATTATCCAAATAAGATTATTAAAAACCATATTTCCCTTGAAAATAAAACTTCAGTATAAAAATAACTATCACAAACTATTTAATTATTGTAGAACTTTTAGTGTATATGATAAAGTAAAACTAGCTGTTGTGTTAGAACATGAACACTTGATGGGTCTGCTCGACAGGTACAATAGGCCATCCCACCTGCGGGATATTAACCAATGAACCACACTTTAAGATACCTAAGAGTAACAATGACAAAGGTAGACGGCGCTGGTTCTCATACCTACCTCGCACCCTGAACAGCTTACCCAAATAAGTTAAGAAACTTTAGATAATTACCCTGATAAAGTAAAGAATACATTTAAGAAAGCGCTGGTTGAGCTTAATAAGAACTAACGTTAAATCAATACATGAGCACTAACTACATACAATCATTTTAGGCTGAACTCAGTTAATAGAAACTCCAAACTTCGAGATTGTAACTGAGCTCTACCATGTAAGAAGATAATTTATATTTTGAAATAAACAGTTATTTTTTTTAGTGTTACAAGAAGTTATTTTTTGTATACTCAACTTTAAGTCCTATGGCAGATGAAATACAGTATTATTCTAGTTCTGTTATTCTGTTAGGTACGGAAGATCAGTTCTTTTTGACCATGATGAAATTAAGGCAAAATAAATGTATATTTCAAATTGTATGGTTCAAGGTATGGAACTGTCACAGCAGTAACAGGCATGTACCTGGCAGCGTAAGGGCATTTCACTTCAATGACAGTGTCTACCAGATAGTCTCCTAGTGACCTAGGAGACTATCTGGTAATGCTGCCAGTAATGGTGACTGTTCTGAAATGTGGAGTCCACTTTTTTCAACTCTCAGTCCAAAAAATTCAGTGTACTTTGTTATTACAGTACTCTTATGAATTTTCCCTTGGGTGACAGCTCTAGTGTTACCTTCTCCACTCTGACCACGAGGAAAACTCGAAACAGTCAGTCAGTCTGTGTGTAAGGACAGACAGAGAAATAAAATTCAACATGATATTTGATTTTTAGTTTTATTTTTATCATCATAATGAACAATCATTGCACTCAGTTCTTATGTGACAGATATAAAAATCAACAATGTTCATGGGTACAGTCAAGTGTAAAAATATGGTGGTGCACATCTTATTCAAAAATATGTCCCATAGCACCTTATGCCGGTGTAATAAGAGCGTAGTACTATACTTATGAGTCGATTATGTCGAACCATATTTTTGCACTTGACTGTACACAGTGATCAAACTTAACTAACAACTTTAAAAGAGCTAACAAGATCCTACTCCCATTTTTACAGTATAGAATAACATAGTATAATAAATTATTACTTTGATAAAATTGTACACTTAACTAAAACTTTTCTATAAATTCATTAATAATGATAATAATTATATGCTAATAGAAGATATGTTGTCTTATATAGACAAAACAATTTTAAATCTAAAATAACAACAATACAGTCAGTGATTTATTCCATATTTCTACTTAACATTTCTATAAAATTTTCATAATATCACTTGACTTGTTTTTTTTTCTTTTCTAGTGCACATATATCTGATATCTATATAAACTAAAATATGAATTATGGGAGGAGGGCTACCCCCAATACCACCCGCACCCTGTGTAACCCCATCGTTATGGAGATATTCATGGTTAATATTTATAGACACTTTAGAACGGATTAATTGCATTTATTAACACCATGACCCAAAGTTTCGAGCCCTTTACAGCACTAGTTTTCACAGGGTTAAGATGATGACTGAGAGAATGAGAATTCTCCCCGTCAATCAACAAAGTTATCTTGTGCAAACTACCTATATACAAAAATATAGAAATAATTAAATACAAAAAGAAAGGTTGGTCTACAATGACCAGAGGGGCTTATAAAGCTAGACTAGTATACATACATTGCCTGAAGGGCATTCTATAATTAAAATTAAAAATTATTAAAACCCTGTGAGGATTAACATACATACAACTTACGAACGCTTCCCCTAACTGGCTTATAGGACAGAAAGTAGCGACAAGAAAACTACCCTATTTTGCCTATTTTTCCCTTTTCAATCTTTTCAAAACAAAGTCCACACTAAGGTCTTCCAGCGCTGTGTCGTGCTTGATCCTTAATGAGATGTAATACAGGATCCCAAACTGGTGGTACTGAAAAGCCATCCTCTCTATTGAAATTAGGAACCTTCTTGATTTCAATAGCCTCGCGCAGCAACCTGGGAATGTATCGCTTCTCAGTCAAGCCTGTAGACCCCAGCATCTTGTAGAGGCAAGTTAGACTTTACAGGCCTTAGGAATTGTGATATCTTCTTCAACAGCTTGAAATAGGTCTTGGGGGCTGCTTGACACGAGGTATCTTGAGGTTGTTAGCCCACAGCGCACGTTTTGCATGCGTAGGCGGCTCTAAAGAGTCCAACACTGACGCACTAGAAGGCGACACAACACCAGAAGAGGAAGGAGGCCGTAGCACTCGACTCTTCGGATTCAGAAGCATAGGGCTTCGGAGACGCCATGGTAGTCACAGGTTATTAGAAATCACAGGGATACGTAAAAGAAAACTGATTATCAATTTGATAATATCAAAACTTCAAAACACATTCCACAGATAAACTCAAGTCAAAAAAAGTGAGTCCGCATAAAAGGCAGCCAAATAATCGGCAGCCCCATTGTTCGTGTCCATTTTTTTGGTTGCGGATTATTGTGTTGCTGATTATTGTACTGCAAAAACTGTGGCTTCGGATTATTGGCCCGCTACCGAGCTTGTCCGACCCGATAAAAGGCAGCCCAATAATCGGCGACCCAATAATTGGCGACCACGATGTACATGGATTATTGGGCTGCCGATTATTGGCCTGCTTCGAGATTCCTCGACCCAAGAAAAGGCAGCCCAATAATCGGCGACCCAATAATCCATGTACATCGTGGTCGCCAATTATTGGGTCGCCGATTATTGGGCTGCCTTTTCGCGGGATGCGGATTAGTGGCACCCGTCAAAAGTCAATGAGACACAGTGTTGCCAGATACTGAAATGCAAAAACAAGAAGCTTCAAAAATGCGTATTTATAAATAAAAAAGCGGAATATAATTTTAAACTGTTTTTTACTTAAATGAAAAGAAAAAACATCTTCTACGTCGTCGTCTCGTTTACTTTCGGCTTTCAGGTAGTAACCGTATACGGTATAGTGAAATATGGCCCTAAATCAGAGCTCGGGATTTTTATGATTTTATGTAATTTCCCACTATGAAAATTGCATGATTTAAAAATGCGGATCCGTTTCACCATAAAGCGGATTGCGGATCTATAGACGAAAATGCGGAATGCGGAGCATCTGGCCACAATTGAGACATTAAAAAATATTTTTCTACAACAAAAAATAAAAGCGCCCATTATTGGTATCATACGAAAATAATCGTGACAAATTTTCACGTGCGATTATTTTCGATCACTCATTTTTGTATTCGAACGATCGAATCTCAAAAATCGGTCCCCTCTCTGCTGGGAAAATTATATTATAATCATGCGATTTTGTACAAGCCAAGAACAAATTACCTGTAAAAAAACTTTTAAAACTAAATTAGTTACTTTGATTTAACTAAAAGTTTATTTTCATCTTTTTTGGGCCACTTCAAAAAAGCTCGTTTTAAAAAGTTTTTTTTACAGTCACTTTATTTTTTTAGTTATTATTGGGCATATTTTAGTGTTCTCCTCGGCAACACCTTTCATTTGATATTCATATTGTGGTAGTGCAGAAAAAATAACTAGTCCACCATCTTGGATAATCTTCTTGGATCTTACACAAATCTTTACAGTATAAACATTATGAATTAAATGACAAATATAAGCAAACAGTAATCAACAAAACAATAATATTCCTTTCGTAGCAATTTGAAATAGGATATTTCGCAGCATTTGTTGGCATCAAATACGATGTGCAATTCATGGAATTAAATTATTGATGGTGTTTTATAGTGTGGACTGTGGAAGTAGCATAGGCGGCTTGCGTAGCTCCAGAAGAGTTTTGGGGTTTAATAACCTCGTGGCGCCCAACGCTTTTTTGGCTCTTCTTTAACTATGACCCGACCGTCCTTCTTATAGGACATAATAGTTATAGTCCCATCCGCCCAAGATTTCGAGTTGAAATTTTTATGTGTTAGAGTTACCGGTTTGAATTGAAACTTTTGGGGTATAATTATGATTATATTAGCATGTGTTTTTCAATTCAATTATTTGTCTACCTTTTGTTCTTTACAAAGGCCACTGGGCCACAATTACTAGATAAGAAGGAATTATTAAGTAAAATTAATTACTTTTTTAGGATTAATATGTTTATTTCAATTAAATGACTTACATCTATTACAGTTATTCTTTAATCAGTCTCATATTACAAGGCTTAGGTTTGGTTTACTCATTAAATTCTTATTCTCTATTGTCTGCGTTGTCTCCATGATCTATTGTAAAATCTGCATCCGCTTCTCTGTCATCTTCAAACTCCGAATTGTCTAGGTTACCATCGCCCATAAAGGCTTGGATTTCCTCATCCCGCAAACCTGTGATTAAAACACCTTACGTATAGGTGATCAATGCAATCCTGAACCGCTGGCTAACAATACTGGGTTAGAATAGTGCTAGATAAGTGTATATACACAGACTAGACACGAAAACTTAGTAGTGTAAAGAGTATTAAATTATTAGCGAAAAAGTAGCATTTTTATATTAGTAATATTTCATAAACCAGCATAACATATAGCCACAAACTAAAAACATTAAGATATTTTAGTACTAGCTTCGATCCAACCGACTTCACAAAGTACATATTATTTCAAACCAAGATTTCGAAGAATTTAAGCTATAAAAATGCGAAATAATTATCTCCATTTAAGAATTACCCCTTCATTAGCAAATTTTGTATAAAAACATACTCGACAGTCACGGATTATCATAATAAAATGCGATTTACTTACCACGTATTCGTGAGCCAGCCATACCGCCGTCCATTTGTCAAAAAAATTACATCTGTCCATTGTGACAGCTAATGGTAGCATACCGGAAACTGTTCCCTAAAATATCGTTCATAAATCGGAATAAATTATTTCTTTGACCCGCGAAATTTCAAAAATCTAGACAGAGTTTATTAATATGACCTTCTGAAAGGCGCATGAGCGGTAATTGAAAGTTACTTGAAAAAAGTTCTGGGCTGGAGTCGCCATGTTTATTTTGGTTTATCAAAAGGCGCGTGGGCGCCACGAGGATAAATGCGTCGAGTTTTGTATTTTTTAATCACTATTTTGATGTTCTGTTCTGATGCTTGCCAGTCTAAATATGGTTCTGAATGTCTGTTGCACCTTTATATTTTATGCTAAAGTAACTGCTACAAATTTTGCACATCACTTTACTGGGCTCTCTACCTTGTTATTTCAAAATTGACCAAAAACACCACATGAAAAATTGTCATTACCGACATTCTGTGAAGATTGTAGGGAATTTTTGTCGGGAAATTCAATTTGTCCATATGGCAACCCTAGGCGCGATCGCGTAGCCAGAGCTTCTAACGCCTTCGCCAGCGCTAATAAAAACCTATGGTACCAAATTAAGTGCTCATTTGACAGTGACGTTTCTATAGCTGGTTTAGAATCCAGAGTATTTTGCATCCTGCTCTTTCTCATTGGTGCGAGCGAGTTGCAAATACTTTAGAAAGCGTTAGTCTCTAGCGACTAACGCCTTGTTGGCAACTCATGGTACTGCTAAAGGACCGAAGTTGGCGAGGCAGTTAGTTGCTAGCTCATTAACGTTGTATTACGGGAGTCCGTGTAATATTCACGGCCGTGCCTGGTGGGAGAAATGTATTATGAATGGTAGGATTTCGAGCATTGTTGTTCTTGTGAACGCAAAAACCGTTTAGGGTTGCCAAACTATACATTTTAGGTTTTTTTTAGTACTTACCACTTTCTTTTCCGAAAAGTTTTAATATCAAAGCGCGGAAAGTATGCGGCTACGAAGAATCTCCATTTAATTAAACACTTTTATTTAATATTGTCTTCTGTTACCGCGATTGTTATTTATTGAAATTAAACACTTTAGAACAGATCAATCGCGTTTATTAACACCACGACCCTACGTTTCGAGGCCTTTACAGCACTCTCTTTCATCCCATATTTCTCAGTCATCATCTTAACGCTGTGAAAACGAGCTAATCTGATGATGCTCTCGCAACTGACACAATGAACTCTACGAAGAAATAATCTGGGATAAGTAAATAGTGCAACAAATCTTATTTGGTTTTATTTTTATTTTTTCCAAATATGTAACGTTTTACTTATTTAAACTTTCACGATTTTCACACATTATACAACTTACTAAAACGGGGCTTAATCGTGTAGAACTTTGAAAATGAACCTCCGACGTTTACCGTGACGTGACGTGACGTGTATGTAACGTTTGCCGTGATTTCGCCAAAAAGTAAAATTTACGACATGATAAAATAATCGACGCCGGGCAACCCTACTCAGGTCGCTTCAACTCTGACCTTACCCACCGTTTCTGGGTCGGAGCCTGTAAAATTCAGCTGTGCTAACATTGAACTGCACTCACATGGTATGGCTGGTTGCTAAAGTGGGTATTATGCGCTCGGGTATTCCAGTAGGTATTCAGGCGATAGGAATTTGAGCAGTTCGGTCGATGTTGAGAATTTTGGATATTGACGTGTATTTTTAGCTTGATCTCTCAGGTGATGAAATTTAATGATATGTTTCAAGTAGGCATAAATAATTTATACCGTTTTCATTGTAGGGAAAAAAAGGAGAACGGCCCAGTTTTTCTTTGTGTACTTGGCGCGTGGCCCTTAGTCTTATAACACGCTTAACTGTTTCATATATTTGCATACATTTTAAATTAAGTTACCAATTTGACACTTAAAAATAACATATTTGGGCTAGGGATAATACTTATGTAAGCCGATAAGCAATTTCGATTTCATTGTACATACCCTTGAATTGAAAGCATTCTCCCGCAATACCTACCCTATTCTCTGACATTACCCGCCATTTCTGTGTCAGCGTTGCTAAAATTCAACTTTTCCCGTCAATGCCAATTTTCGATGTTAGTGGCGTGCAGGTCAGCATAGCTTATACGCTCTGGTATCCGAGAGAGCACTGGATTGCAGGATATTCAGGCTAGTGATTCAGTCAGGGAATTCAAACAGTCTTGTTGTGGTGTGGACCAATATCAATCGGTACGACATTTGCTGCTGTTACATCGTCTTTATACTCCGTTGTCTAACAATAACATCGGATTTCTTATTATATATTTTAAACTAACATAACTTAACAATAATTATAGATTCACTTTAAACTTTCACGTTTTGTACACATTATTATAAATCTAGAACGTGAACTTACTTAATTTACCTTAATATATCGACGTTTCGACACAGTTTCATGTGTCATGGTTTCTGCTTGACTGATGAATCAGCGTGTCAACAGCGATCTTGCTAGAAATGTTCACCTACCCGTCGGAAAGTCATTTTAAACGTAACGTCGGTATATTAAGGTAAAGGTCAGATGCAGAAGGCTGTAATCCTGGACCCGGCGCGTATAGTTCGACGTTTGCTCTCTTTCCGGCCCCAACCACCGGCAGCCTGGGCGCTGCCCTGTGGCTGGCGGCACTCTAGGTTAGGTTTTTTATAATGTGTTTATGTTTTATATTGTTTTATTTTTTATATGTACTATAGCGTTCAGAATTGCATGAGCGATTTATGAATGAATTCATTCATAAACTGCCCATGCAATTCTGAACGCGTGTGTACAGTCAAGTGCAAAAATATGGTTCGACATAATCGACTCATAAATATGGTATTACTCCGCTTTTATTACACCGGCATAAGGTGCTATGGGACATATTTTTGAGTAAGATGTGCACCACCATATTTTTACACTTGACTGTACACTGTAAATAACCTAACCTAAAAACGAAAATAAATGAGAAGGATTTTATAGATTCAATTTAGTTCAATTAAATAATATTTAGGTAGGTACTGACCGCGCACGCAAACTCATTCCAGCCTCATTAGCCGATAACCGGAATACATTTTTGCGCGATTAAATATAATTAGATCGCCATCCTCAATTAATTTTAAATAGGTACAAGGTTGAATAACCGAATTCGGTTTCGCAATTTCATATGTTTATATTTATCACTCACATTTGTAGGGTTCCGTACCCAAAGGATAAAACGGGACCTTATTACTGAGGCTCCGCTGTTCGTCTGTCACCAGGCTGTATCTCAAGAACCGTGATAGTTAGACAGTTTAAAATTTCACAGATCATGTAATTATATTGCCGCTATAACAACAAATACTTAACACCACAACACAAGCCTTATTGAGCTTACCGTGCGACTAGGTCTATTTCTGTAAAATTGTCTAAGGGGGCTCCCATACAACGAACGTGTTTTTTTTTTCATTTTGTAATAATGGTACGGAATCGCGTTTTTTATGTACGATATGAAATACCATTTTGTATAAAACGTCTTGATTTAAAGTCTTATCTTTTTTACGATCCGCATTTACATCTTTCTATGTTGCATTTTAAAACGTAAGTTTTGTAAGCGTATTCTATATTTTATGGCACATATTTTACCTATTTACTGCGCAGTGAAACTTTAGAAAGTTTGAAATATACTAATACATTTTGCATACATTGTTTTGTTCAAGTAATAACGAGTTAATTTACTGTGAAAGCAACCAAAGAGAACTCAACAAAAAAGACACAGTGTACAGAAAACTAGCTTATGTTTCATTAAAATTACAATCTGAATAAAAAGAGTAAGTAGATGATTATTATTTGCTTTTTACCGAGGCAGCAGTACCTTGATACATAAATCTTAGTCAATTCTATACCTATAAAACACACATGTTACGAAAATGTATCTAAAGAAAATAAGAGTTCATTTAATTACAAAAGCATTACCTAGCAAAAAAGGACAAAAAGTTTGGAAAGTTTCTGTGAACGGCATTATGTAAGTGCCTTTAGTTAGTTTTGCAACCACAGCCAAAAATTACTCACATCAAATCACGGTCTCTTATCACGTTATTATGGCATAACTTTAAGGACTCTAGATACCCTGAATTCCATATCTAATGTGACTATTCTTCCCCAGTTTAACACAACAAGTGGTAGCACTGAAAGAAATCCGGCTGCAAGAAGAAGAGGGGGCGCCGTTCACCGCCATAAGAGAAGCGTCGCTGCTCAAAGAGCTCAAGCATGCCAATATCGTCACGCTACACGACATCGTCCACACCAGGGAGACGCTCACGTTCGTCTTCGAGTTTGTGGTGAGTAACAAACCAATGGGGGCTATTCTCGCTTACCAGCTGGCACCACTCATGCCTGTCGAAATGAAAGCTTAATTTGGCGCAAGGTCCACGTTCCACTAGCGCTCCTAGCGGCGAATTCACTCGCAGTTATCCTCATGTCAGAGGCGTCGCCAACCTTGCCTAAACATACTATATACAGCATACAAAACTTTAAAGTCACGCTATTGTGCAAGGATCGTAACCGGTATTTTTTTAAATCTTGAAATAGCCCAATATTTTTGAATATTTTATGCTTGTGATGTATGACTTAATCTTTTATTTAGGTAACAACGTCGTATTATTAGATTGTCCCACTAACATTGGATTAAAAACCCAAAGAACGAAAAAGAACGATATAATTCTGTTCTTTTTGTATAGAGAAATTACCGGTATCCGATCCCTGCTATTGTGATAAAAATACGCGAGTTTTTACCGTTATGTTATATACAAACATATACCATTATTCGTCGGAACATTTATAGATACACGAGATAATACAAAGGTCCAAAGCGTCAACTCCGTATATAAAGCGATTCCTCCCTTTATCCAAACTCATTTCTTTCCCCCCCAACTTCTACTTCCTAATTCCGGCTGAACTTTCTCCAACTTCGATGTTGTTTTAATTGAGTACTCGTGTTCACTGTACGGATCTATATCAAAGAGAAAATACACGGCGAATAATGTTTTCCAACACATTGCTATGGAAAATCCAATTACTTGTTTTAACTCTTGTTACATCATTTTACCGTTTTAATGGTGTAATCTCTTATGTACTACTCGGGTAACATGATATATCTTCACAATTAAATCATGTTCTTATATTTTTAAGATAACAGTGCTCTCAGGCTAACTACCGTTTGGGTTATGTAAAACAATTAACGTTTTCTACACCGCGTACCGCTATTCTATATCTATTTAGAGACATACACATACAGAGTTCATATCGATACAGATTGATATTTTTTTTTTCTTTTCCACTGGAGATAATGGATTGGCTCCGAGAAAATAATTCCCATTTTGTTCCATTAGGTGTATTTGTGTTGTCGTGGGTATAACAAACGGGAATGACTCGGAAATATCTGTTAATGGCGATAAAACCAGAGTAGATTTATATAGAGTAGTTGATCTTTCTCCTGGCCTCTACACGGTAGTGACCATGTCTACGGAGTAGGAGGTCCCGGGTTTGAATCCTGGCCAGGGCATTGATTTTGCGTGTCTATCACAAATATTTGTTCCTGAGTTACGGATGTTTTCTATGTATTTATTAATTTTTTTTGTATCTTTTATAAATATCGTCGTCTAGTACCCACAAGACAAGCCTTATTGAGCTTGCTGTGGGACTAGGTTGATTTGTGTAAGATTGTCCCATAATATTAATTTGTATTTGATATGTTTTTATATTATATTTATTTAACTAGGTAGATTCATAGACTAATTTATCGATGCAATTATTTTGAAAAATTATGTGGACACGATCTTAATTCCATATCGGTAAGATATTGTACAATTTTTTTCGGATAAATCTGATTAGACTGGCTATAAATGCCAAAAAAACAAGTGACTATAGTTATTAACAAGCCAATCTTTCCGTTCGAATTTCGAACGTTAAACTTACGTTTACACTACCGGATCAATGAGTATTACCGCGAGGCGATTTTCCGCTAGGGGCGCTAGTGGAACGTGGGTCCTGCGGGAACATTTCAAACGTCACTTTGACAATTCTCTCATATTGAAACAGGACTCACGCATGAGTGGCGCCGCCTGGTGAGCGGCAATGCGGTAACCACTACGCCATTGTAGTTACTGTGTCGATAAGATGAAATCAATGTTCTAATCCCATGCTCATTGTCCAGGACACGGATCTGTCGCAGTACATGGAGAGGCATCCTGGCGGGCTAAACCACCACAACGTTAGCCTGTTCATGTTCCAGTTGCTACGAGGACTGTCGTACTGCCATAGGAGAAGAGTTTTACACAGGTATTTTATAGTCAGGAAGCGTACAATTCATGCTGCGTTCGTCATAATGACGTATAATAAACATAGGATGTTTTTTTTTAATTACGTAATGGGACTAATGAGCAGGAATCGGAAATTCGGATGATTTTATACCTAAACCTTGGCCTCAGTACCTACACCTTGAGTAATATGGAGGCGGACTCAATTTAATATGATCACAATTTAGTTTACATAATAAAAAATGATTTTACTTTTGAAAAGAGTTTCTCTTCATATTCCATAATCAAAACACAATACATATTACGCTCTTAAACGATTCACTACAATTTTTTATACACTGTTTGTACCCAAGTTTGTTGTGTCGCCTACCCACATCACAAGCCTTATTGAGCTTACCGTGGGACTAGGTCGATTTGTGTAAGATTGTCCAACTTAAATAATTAAATTATATTTTATAGAAGCCGATTTCATACTTGTATAAAAGCATGTAGGTATAAAAGTATCCGAATTTCCGATCGCTGCTCATGATGTAGCTATTTTCGCCTTTATTGACGCGAGTAGCCCGATATACCTATGTAATTTCAAAAGCGTTATATGTTTAATTTTCTGTTGTCACAGAGACGTGAAGCCGCAAAACCTTCTAATAAGTTTACAAGGGGAGCTGAAACTGGCGGATTTCGGTCTGGCGCGAGCCAAGTCGGTGCCCAGCCACACATACTCGCACGAAGTCGTCACGCTTTGGTACAGGCCACCAGGTAAGATCAGCTTTTATCTATTATGAATTTCTTTAATACGCGTAGAATTTGCGAAATCATGGTTAACTGTTAGGAAGCGGATCTGGAAGGACCTGTAAATCATTTCTATGATTCATCTTGATACAGTCAACAGAATTAAACAGACATGTAATGGTGTGAATAACCTGTAGTAGGGTAGATAACTTTTTTTTATGTAGCCCGTAATTTGTCCCACTGCACGGGCAAAGGCCTCCCCCCTAGAGCTCCAAACTGCTCGGTTCAAGGCAATTCCTGGCCAGTTGTTTAGAAATGCGTCCAAGTCATCCCGCCATCTCCTCCTGGGTCGGCCAATCCGCCGTTAGCTACTTTAGCCCACCTCTGTGGATGCATACGGCAAACGTGGCCAGCCCAGTCCCATTTCAGATAACTTAATAGTTAAATATATTTTCTGCCCTCCGGCCGGCAAACGACACTTTACGCAAAGCTAAATTGCCGCCTGCCGGTTCCGTCGAGCAGAAAAATAATATACAAACCTCGGCCGGTAAATGGGAAAGCCTCGGATAACATGTTAATCGACCTCGGCTTTGCCTCGGCCGCCAATTACATGTCATCCCAGACATTTCCCACTTTAACGGCCTAGGTATGTAATCTACTATTCTTTCACCTTTTTGACGATTTTTTCATCGATAGGGATGAATTTGCTAAAGTTTAAGCAACTATTAAATTGTCTCAAACAACCCTTTGCCCACAGATGTCCTGCTAGGCAGCACGGAGTACTCGACGTCCCTCGACATGTGGGGCGTCGGTTGCATATTCGTGGAGATGCTGTGCGGCGTGCCCACGTTCCCCGGCGTGCGCGACACGCACGACCAGCTCGACAAGATATTCAAGGTATGTTTCGGCGGTTACTCTTGTCAAGGACACTTCGAAATAGCTGCGTGCCTGCAAAATAATCGAAAAGTATGAATTATCTTGGAATTAGTTGCCAAAGCGTAACCCAGGATTCCTACATGAAAACTAGGAAGAAGAAGAATAATGACATGAATTGGCTAATAAATAATCTGAATCTGTATAAGATTGTTTTTTTTGTGGCATCACCGCGCTGTTCAAATAACCAATGCACGGTGTTTTCGCTTTCGGTCTTCTGTAAAAATTGTTTCTGAAGGAGTGACGTCACAATCTGACGCCATGACATTGCTGAGCGTTTTCGAACAAGATTCAAAGTAGACGTGAATTGAAGTACCTAATGCAATTTTAATGTTAGAACGGATGTGTATAGGGGTTAATCTACTATTTGTTGTCACTTGCTGCCATGGTTACGGTCTCCCGGGTCACTTTTAATATCACGGTTTGATGACATTGAAACTAACTTACATATATCCCCTTTCCATGATGGGCCGTCCACCAAGCATGTCAGTAGAACATACTACAACAACGTTTCTTTTGTCCCCTGGCTGACGGGATAAAATAACAACCAGTAGAACGTAGTAGTTTCGGAACCAGGAGAAGTGTACTAATGTTAAAGGGTATTTGAAAATTTGTCATCATGCCAATTTACCAACAGGTCGTAGGAACCCCAACGGAGGAAAGCTGGCCCGGCGTCTCCCGCCTCCCCGGCCTCCGCTCCCACATAGCCCGATGGGGCTCGTGCCCCGCGCGGTCACTCGGCGCCGCCTTCCCGCGGCTACGGGACGGCGGCCGGAACGCCGAGCGGCTCGCGGCGGCGCTGCTGCAGCCCGACCCGAGGAGGAGATTAGCTGCCCCCAGGGCGATACACCACAGTTACTTCGCGCATCTACCGCCGCGGCTCAACGAGTTGCCTGATGGTGAGTGTTCTATATACAAACGGTCATTGTGCAGTGTTTTTGTGCTGGAGGAAGGAACGCAGAGCGACTCGCGGCAGCGCTACCCCACCCCGCAGAGATCAGCGGCTCCGAGGACGATACGACGAACGAGTTGCCTGATGGTGAGTGATTACCACCGAGGCTCAAAGATTTGCTTGATGGTGATTAATGCGTCGATTGCTCATCGAGCCCGACATCTTCCCGAGTTTACGAGATTGTAGAAGGCACGCAGAGACTTGCTGCGGCGTTACTAAAGTCTAGAAAACGACTTGTTGCAAGGGCGATACGATCTCTCGTGGTCAGTGATCTTTAGAGTGACCTGATCAACACTTGGTACACATCGTGTATGTCTAATAAATAATTATTCTTTCATACATTCTTAGATAGCCTACAGTCCCGAAGGCTATTCGTGTCCCTTTAAGATTTCTCTATTTCTCTGCAATCATTCACGTAAACCTGGTTTGGAACCTGCTCCGTCGAATAGACGCTTAGGTAATTAACTCATTAATTCCTAATTCACTTGAAACAAAAACAGACAATACTTAATTACACTCAGATTGTTAAGTTTGATAATGAGATACTGATATCCATAGCCTTTAAATTTAAGAGATTATCTACAATGTTTATGACAGAGCCATTAGTTAATTGGCAAGATTTAAAACCGATTCGATTGGCTCTTCTTTTCAGAGCTAATTGCCGTTTGGACTGCTGAAGCGTTTTTTATCGGTTTCTAATAATGAATGGATTCGAAAAGTTTAGATTTAAAGCTGATAACAAACCATGAAAGCGAGTGAATCCAAAGATTCAAACGAATACAATTAACGTGTCATCCAATAATGAAAAGTAAATAGTGTTTTCTTTGACATATAGACCCAAAATTATTAATTAAAGTCACAAAAATATAGTTATGTGTTAGTTAGTGTAAGTGTTTTTTGCATAAGTGTTAGGGGCTCGTTCTCCTTTTTTAACGACAATGAGCTGTCTCCGCGCCTAAAACAAGTCTGATTTAAAAAAAAAACATAGGACGTAAATGCCAACATTTTTTTAATACCTTATCAGTACTGTATACTTGGTATTCCTTTGTTAGTGACTGTAAACTTACCTACATTATTTAACTCAGAACACTGTGACAGAGTGGTCACTCGGGGAAGGCTTTCTTCGCTTAAAGCACCGTGACAGAGTTGCCCCTCTGTCACGGTGCTGTCTAGAAAAATACTGGAAAAAAACCTTATGGACACGAAAATATCTATCAAATAGTCTACTTCAAACACATAGGTTTATTTTTTTTGATAATTTCTACCGTTATAATTTTACACATGATCAAAAACCCGTAAAATCGAGAAAATCGCTTTTCATTGTCGGTAAAAAGAAAAACGGCCCTAGGTTGTTTCTAGTAAAATTTGATCTCTACTGGTACTACTTAGGGATACTCGTATAATTTCGACAAAGTCTCAAGGCTTAATCGCTCACATATGTAGCACTAGGATAATATTATTAGTTCGGCGTCATGGATACCCAAACAATTTGGCAGTTCATGGACTAATAATATTAGTCTAATACCACAGCTAATACCGTCGGAGAAATGGGCCCCTGGTCGGTTGTAATAAATAGCCGGAAAACAAGCCGGCAGCACTTACACAGTGGGATGTAAATACTGTAAGTATTTAAATTTGCTTGGTTAAATCTGGTTATATAATCTATTAAATTGGTTAAATTAGCTTAAATAATTACAACTATTATAAAATACTGTAAGTTGTATATTGAGCATTTCCTTTTATAGGTACAATAGCTAAGAAATTTAGGCAAAACCTGCAAAACATTGAAAGACTCCGTCGTGTAAACAAAACTTAGTTTACATTTCCGATAGAGAAGACGTACCTAATAGATTTTACATTCTGCGATATATTGAGGGGAATCGCAAATTGTCTAGGGGCGTCAAGTTGGCTAAGTCAATTCAGCGAACTTAATTGAGTGACCATTAAAGTCGTCCCACGTATGACGCGAGAAATTCCGTTAGCATATTCAATTGGATGTCAAGTAAGATAAGTACTAGTATAAGTGATGTTTCTTTAAATACGCACATCATCATTACAGATAATACAGCAAAATAGTACCTAATAGAGTTCTTACAACACTTATAATTGCACTTTAAAAGAATTAATAGAAAACATATTATAACAGTGGGTCTTATAGAAAAATTAAGAGTATAAATATACGTTAAATTTGAAAATAAGAGGTGCAAATGATTATAAAGTATTATCTTTTATAATTTCTTTGTATGTTTAGTCACATACATCATCCCTTTAAGTAATTTTTAATCCAAAGCATCAACCTTCAAGGTTCAATCCATCGGAGAATCGAAACGTAATCTTGTTGTTGCAGAGATATCAATATTCACAGTCGAGGGCGTCGCGCTCTTCCCGGAGACGCGGTACAAGCCTAGTCTCGAAATCAAGTACAAGTAGCCGCCCTTCAGCCGTCTGCGAACATGATTGAGGTGGTACAATATTCCGACTCTCTAAATTTTCATCAAATACTGAATACTTCTACACATTGTCATTATCACAAATTAAATTAGAGTGTCGACGGAGCCAAGATTGTAAGTCCTGTGACATGTATGTTGTATCATGGGTACTTCGTTGTGATTTTCCGATTTGCAATTATGTTCTGGGGTAATTTCTTGTCGTCGTTTGTGTTGTCGCATCTCATTGTTGTGTACATGTGTCACTCACTATAGTTGCCGATTTCTAAGTCTGAACTTTTGACACATCGAAATACCCGTAGAACGTAAACGTGCAAGACACTTTGAAATTATAAACAAAATCCCATAAAGATATTACAGCCAGTCATGTACATAAACACAATATTTCACTTTTCATAAACATAATGTGATGAATGTTACATTTTTTCATACATTAGTTATTGAATATTTTACGATAACAATTTAGCACGCCTCCAGTTACGGTATACGTCGTTTTTTTTTTAAATTTAGTGTTGTGACCATGTCTGCTGTTCCAATTCATACAACTGTCTGTTAATCGATAAAAATCGATCTTGTTATCAATAGGCAATACAGTAAAAAATCAAAACAAAACGATTTAAACGAAAATAAAACTAAGTACGATGTGGAAAAAAATGTTATTTAAAATAAGACAAATTAACTATGAAGGTTTTTATCTTACATTGTAAGAATTCAACAGTATTGATTTCTAAACGAAACTAAGATGACTTTGGAAAAAATCGTATGACAAATGCGCAGTTTGTCGAAGTTTCTCGGTCTTATTAAATACCAACAAATCCGTAGTAGTAAAATCGAATCAAACAATTCATCGCTAAAATCAATAATCGCTGAATTTGACAAACGATTTGTCTTAGCCTCATCACTAAGTACGTCAATACTCAAGTGTCAAAAGTTCAGACTTAGAAATCGGCAACTATAAGGTGCGATTTCCTGCACTTGGTTGTTCAAAGATCGTAGTTTTCATTGTATGTAAGATCTAGGTTAGGTATGTAAGATTAGGTTATATTACAGGTAAATTATTGTACACCATTTAGGAGCTTACTTTAGTAACATATACAGTATACAGTAACACCTAGCATGTCCTCTAAGCGAAAAACACTCTTACTTGAAGAGTGAAACTAAGAGCCACTTACACCACCCAGGATTAGCCAACTAACTATCAAATTCTATACTCTATAAACGCTTAACTCCGGGTTAGCGACTAACTTTGTGCGGTGCAAGTGACGCTTATAGTTCAACCAACAGAAATACTGCCATATCTCGCTCAACGCACGAGTACAGCGCCGTCCGTACGCTAATGTTCCCTTCTCTATCTATGCAAACAATCAAATTCCCACAGACGCTTATTGATAAAAGTATAAATATGTAAACCATGTTTTGTATTGTTGCAGAGGTATCAATATTCACTGTGGAAGGCGTGTCGCCGTGCCCGGAGTCGCGGCATGTCGTCAAGTGAGCCACCGGCGAGCCTAGTTCAATCCGTTCTGTTCTGCCGGTCGACACGATGCGTCGCCGGCCCTAGCTAGTAGGCACGTTTCAATTCCTATAGTTTTAATCGACAGAAATATGGTTGACTCGTATTCGGTGGACCAACGTTTCGTGATGTCTAGGTTAGAAGCCGACGAACGGGCATCGAATGCCGGACAGTATTCGTTCCGACCCGAGGCGTATTATTTGTCGATCCGTCGATTGTTTTGTCGAATATTATATTAGCGCTTGTTAAGCTTCTAACGTAATATCCATCCATATAATTCAATTATTCTATGGTGACAAGGTAAACTGATAGGTATCGAGTGTATGAATTTAATGTATAAATATATAAACAGAGCAGTGTGCCATATACCTATAGGTAGGTATATCTATAATTGAGAAGAGTATGGCGTGTTATTTTAAAAGATTTTTATGCTGGATATATGCTCATAATTTGAGAAAAATTTTGAAGATGTTTATTTATATTTACAAATGGAATAATATCGATGTGATTTAACTCTTGATGCACTGTTCAATGCTAATGCTGTTTATAACGCGGGGCCCTCAAATGCACTGACATACCGAGCGATTTAAACTTTCACAGAGCTTGCTTCAGCCAGAGATATTTAATCAAAGCCTTGCTCACGGTGTTTTCCGTTGCACTTTGTACTAATATCTTCCTATGCGGTTTAAAACTCGTAACCGTGCGTGCCGCAGTAAACCTCAGTGTGAAAGGTCTAGGAAGCAAGGCCCCGCGGTACCCTGACGTTCTAAGTCTTATGCACATTCATTCCTTCCACGGTGCTCAAATAGTTTGATAGGGTCGGGGTGGTGGCGTCCACAACACGCTTCGCCACGCACCCGTCTTCGTTTGCGGGCTGAGAGTCGCTCCAGTGATACAATGTGAATTGAACGGAGATTATCTATTACCAAAATTTGTAATAATATCACGACAGATCTCAAATATATGATGTGTGGGACCGTCCTACTGTAAATTGTGATAGGGGATTTGACGATTTGTAAAAACTATACTAAATTTATAATACCTTTGTTCTGTTGATGAGAAAGTTAGGCGTAGTTGAAATGTAGTTTCCGTCTTGCTTGAGGACTAGTGAATTTAACAGTTTAGTCGAATTGTAGGTCCCTCACGGTAAGGATAGGAGTGCGGAGGTAGTACGCATCGGCACATTGGCAGCGCGCGTTAGTACAAACCTACTTTTAAATAAGCTAAAGTAATGACTGAAGATCACAGCTTTCGCCGATATGTGAAACTGGCGAGCTTTCGATAGCTGGTGGTCCGCGTCGATACTTATTTGTAAAAGAATGCGATGCCTAATCGTCTTTTCTAGTTTAGTGAATTTTTAAATAATATCTGTGATTAAAAGTAGAGTTTTAGGCCAATTAAGCAGTAACACCAATTTGTGCCAACAGTTGATCGCTTGTAAAATACCCGGTATTATATCAAGATGCTTCGGGGATCGCATTCAAGTCCGTTTCTTATTTGCCTCGGAGGCGACCCTCACTCGACAAAATATGTAAATCTAGTCCGGCGGTCGCCCGACGCCGTCTCCGCGGCAAATATGAAAATGGCCTTATTGACTTAAATAGCAATAACGTCGCTCGCGACTCTTGTACATTAAAAGTAGGAGTTGTCGTTTCGTATTAAGTTGTCCGCAGCTGTGTACATCTTAGCGAAAATTAGATATCTTAAATATACTATGCCTTGTACGACATAAGTTTCTTAAAGAATCAATGTCTAATTCGCAAACTCACTGCCAATAAGAACAAGATAATAGAATGGTAGCCGAGTTGTCAGTGTGGCCGGGACTTCTATTGAGCGTAGATCAAATTGATAGCGTAGAATACTTTGTACTGAGCTTTAGATACTTATACGATTTGCGCGCAGCGGGGCGGGCATTAATAAACACGTCACTGAGTTATGAGTAAGAAACATCGCTATCAACGTTCGAATTTCATGGCAATGTATGGTTGGCAAAAAAACAAATACAAACAAATACACTTAGTAGTATTTTAAACCTTTATATTGTATCAATCAAAAAGGACTGAAAATGTTTTAAGGGTTTGAATAGATTCCTTAAAAAAAATATGGATTTTGCTCTCAATCTTTGACGTCTGCAAGAGTTATCCATTTTAAATGACTAATTTTCAGTTGTGAATGTTTCGATTAAATATTATTTGATTTTACAGATTATTTTGCATGACAGTTAAATTGACATTCGTTGAAAAAATTAGCATGTATTATTTTTCAAATGCCAAGTAAGTATTAAGTTTATGACATATTTAGAATATAAATCTTTTTTAGTATATGACCAGTTTACCGCAGTATAGTTGAATGTAAAAACAAAAATATAAAACAGATTAAATTAAAAGAAAACAATAAAAATAAGTACAATTCGTTAATATGATAATTTATGTCTAATTATTGTCCTTTTCGCTTACTGTATTCCAAGTACTCCTTGACACTATAAAACACTACCCTTGATGAAATCCGAACGTTGATAGCGATGTTTAGTCACAAAAAGGAGTGCCTGAATGCCGGCAAACGGTCGATTTAGTAAGTCAAATTTGACATCTGGCACCTGAACAGATAAAAATAAAAAAACAACTCACAATAGGTACAATGTATACTAGCGCTACATCGATTCGCCCTTCATATGTCTAGTATGAAAACTTATTTCGCGTAGTTAGCGCTGTCTGCGCAGTTGGAGTGGCTTGTTAAGTCACACAAGTGAAATCCAGTTCGTCTGCGACAGTTTGACTGCACTATTCTATTCTAACCTTCCTGATTTTCCGTGAACCGCATACTGAATACTAAACTTAAATGTCAAATGTACTTGAGAGAACTCTAGTGTCCAGTCACAAATCCGCCCCGCGCGTCTCAATCGGTTCCGAACACCAAAATAGTAAGTAATTGTATAGTTCGTGAAACGCAATATGTTCAGTGTAAATGATTTGTTGAATTATGACCTAAGTTAACTATAAGGATAGAGGAAAGTAATAATTCACCCGTTGAGTGAGGCACCGCACCTCGTGCGTCAAATACTTGAATATAAATGTTAAATACACGGAGCATTTATATAAAGGATAGTGAAAATTCTATTGTATAATAATAATGTGCATTTGTATAATGAAGAACTGATGTCGTGGCTACGGAACGAATTGTGTAAATAGAAGTAAACGATTAGTTATGGTTTGGTTCACGACTGTCCTACGAGTTGCCATTGCGTTATCGCGGGCTGAGATTTCGTTTACTATGTTTATCTAGACTGTAATTCTTATTTCACTTTAATTCGTCCTGCTGATCCAATTTATGAAATTTTAATTATTTTAAAGCCGGGTTTACTCTGGAGCGCACTCTACACACGCCTACGTCAAAGTGCGCTGCAGTGGGAAGTCGGCTGTATGTAATAAACAATGTGCTTTTACTCTTTTAAAAGAATGTAAATACGATATTTGAACTGATAATAATAAAATTTTTATTTCTTAATGAATCTGTGTGTTTTGTTTTACCGTCCTACTTCTACCACATTTATTCTGGAATAAGTATTTACTCCTAAGAATATGTAGTATTCCTATACTACATCTCATAAAACCTCTAGACTTTCCACCACAAAATACAAATACACAAATGGAGAAGTACCTACTTAAGTAGATATAGGTTAAAAGGAGGCCCCCAATGAATGTTTATTTCTTAACGAAATATTATATCCATAAATAAAATATACTAGCTTATGCTTTCTACGTATTCCTACAGTATTGCAGCATCTTAAACTATTTTACCCTCTTTATCGAGTCTGACCCATATCCAGTTGTTAAACCAAAGCAGCTGCATTCTAAAAGTGAATTTCGTATTCACGTCAGGCGAGCGGGTGCCCTTTATCGCTGAATGAGAAAGTACCTAACAAATATTCCCTCCCGATACACTTTAAAATATTGATTTAAAATGGTGCTTTGAGAAGTTATTATTTATGAGTAGTGCACTCATTTGCTAGTTTGTCTAGTCTCTGAAGGTTAGTTTATTATTCCTTGTATAGACAATATAGAATAATAGTAACTACCCTGCAGACTACCCTGCTGTATTACTTTTGCAGAGGACAACAAACTGCATTTTTAAATGGATCTTAAATTGTAACTCACAAATAAGTAGGTACTTATACTTATATGTGAGTTAGGGCATGTAATAATGTGAATATAAAAAAAATTGACGAATCCACGAAATGATATTCATGCTAAGGCATGGTATTCGTTATGCCTTGGCAGGATTAGCTATTTAGTATATATGATAGTGTAGTAGGCCGATATTACACTATCATATAACTATGATCATATGTAGGTATGATCACTAATAGATTCGTCCTATATGACTTCTATGATCATAGTTATATGATAGTGTAATATCGGTCATATACATTGTTTTGTCCCAACGTAATCTTAGAAATATTTAAAAAATCGTGACATCTTTGGTTACATTAAGCCATATCTACACGATCTGGAACAGCGGTCTTACAAGCTCGCGATAAAGCTGTTTTTGGTTTCCAAGCAAATCAACTCTGCGTGTGCTAAAAAGTAAGTACAAGTAGCTTGTACCTATTTAGCAGACCTTTTCCAATGTTCAAAGTCGGAAGAATAATCATACAAGAAATCGAAATATGTTTATACTTCGCATTTTGATTTAGGTAAGGTCAATGTAGCTAATCTCGCCTGTGCGGAATATAAATACGCTCGTGTTCAAAAGTGCATGGGCAATTTATGAATGAATTCATCCATAAACTGCCCGTATAATTTTGAACGCGATGGTACATTTTAGGTACGCAGCTGCTAACTTAGTCAGTGGATAGCCAGGATATCAGGATATGGAATTAGCCATTATTGATCTCACTCGTTCTGGTCTGCAAACACAGATGTGACAACTATCCAATTAGGTAAACCCTGGCTAGCCGACTCTGTCAGTAGAAAACCGCACGAAATTCAAAATTTCTATGGGCCGGTCCGCTCAAGTAGCCCTTCTCCATGCAAATGTTGAATTTCGCGGATGTGACAGAGCAGGCCAGGGGCTACAAAGATATGAATACAGCTAAAGTGCCTAAAAGATGTATAACACAACCTTAATGTCCGGGCAATAGTCATGTATACACATTTTTGGCACAGGCTGTATTCATATTTTTGTAGTTGAATGTAACATACTAAATAATATAAGTAGTATAATATAATCTTTTAACCCTTTGACCGCCGTTGTCACCTATACAAGACAACGATAGTACGATACACTAACGCCGTCGTCTTGTATACAAGACAAAGTTTCAACCGCTTACTAAATGGTAAAATAATAGAATTTAAAAATTATTTTGTACTCGTGTCAACTTGTTGACCCTTTGTTTTTTCATACATTTACTTTTTAAGCAGGTATATGAATCCATTGTTTCATAATAAAGGATTTAAAAAATATGCTTATAATTTCTACATTTTTCCGTGTCACTGTCGCCGTTGGCATGTATAAAAGACAGCTAGGGATGGGAAAGTTCAATTGATGTGCAAGTTTTTAAAATGAATATGTTTTCACGAATCTGGTTTTATTTAAGCGTTCAAACATTTAATTGCCAATTATTGTCATTGTTGGTAACTACTCGTAGTAAGTAGGTATATGTAGAAAAAAAAGGCATAATAATGGATAAAGTTTAGGCAGCTTCTTCAGTAAATTGTCCATTGCGGTTTATTTGCCGAATAAATTATTGACCGCAGTGACAGCGGAGGTCTACATTTTAACTCGATATATATATATATAACCGATATATACAGTATGTATCACAACGAAGAGCAAACCTTAAAACTGGTTGACGGGGAACTCGAGTACAATGTAATGACGTGCATTTCACGTGCCTAAATACATGTTTTATGGCATAAAATTACTAAATGAATTACTCGAAGACCATATTTTTGCAGTCGGTTAATGGTTTTTGTAACATCCTATAGGGTTTGTTTACGTTTTTGATTTTTGACAGTGCATGCGTATTGCGTACTGTTGATATGTAGCTAGGGGCAACTAATTAACATTAACGTTGTTATGTCAATACACATGCGCTTTGAGTTCTGTTTATAAGTAACCTAGGTAATTATTTTAATAATGGCTGTAGTCATAGGCAACGCGCAAGCGCTTTGTTAACTATTTGTTTGTAACTAGGTGAAAATCCAAACTTCAACAAGGTTTGACGCCTGTCTGTCAGTTGGTAATTTAAGAAATGTCATTTATAAGATTGTAAACAAATAATACAGGGGAGGTGCAACACAATAATAATAAATGTATATTTTTATACCTCACGTAAAACCTGTCGTATTTTTGATGAATTAGGTAAGTACCATGCTCATATTTATGATCTAAACATTAACGGGTTTCTTGTTTTGCCTTTCATTCTGATACATACTGTATATATATATATATTATTAAATCCACCTGTTAGTTTTCTCCGAAAACCCTCCGGTAAGTATGTAAATTTATCGAGACACGATGCGCGTCCCTAATCTTATGGTTTATAAAGTTTACGTACCGACAAGCGCTTATGCCGTTGACTCAGACGCTATTATTACTTAACTCGCGCGTAAACAGTATTTGTCAGTCGGAACTAAAGACGTGCCCTGCGCGCCGTTGACATGTATAGAAGACTACTCGTACAGACTAGTGCGGTGATATTACTTCATGATTCGATAATGTTTAGTTGTTGTTTTTCATGATAAAGTCCTTTATTTTCAACATTTTCTTGTATAGTAAATCTGTTTAGTTTAGAAATTTTGAGAGAAATCTAAGTTTGGAAATAAAAAAAGGCAAATTGAGAAGAATTCCACCTTTAATTATGAATATCGATATCACTATTTGCAATCCCTAAACTTTTTATTAGTTGTTTACTTAAAATTTGCTCTGGCGTGTGAGTGAGCGTCTTGGCGAATAGGGTCCGGCGGCCAAAAGGTTAATATAAGAATCACGAATATCCTACTCGCAAACATCAACGGTTGACGTCCCATAGAACGGTAAAAGCCCGTGAAATTTCCGAGCCTTTGGCAATATGCCATCGTAATATAGGAGATACCGGATACGTCAACAAGGCCGGTTAGCTATGGTATATGTGCCCGAGATATTGCTCGCGGCAGACGGGCGGTCCTATTGTTTCTTAGGGCTCTGCATGTTTTATGTCATATTTTAGTGTCACGGGGATCAATATGTTGGCTTGACCAAGTTGAAGGACTGGGGTCCGACGTGTAGTTAATCTATATGTAAGAAACTATTTATTTTTCGTTTAGCTTTAGACCAAATCATTTTGGAGATTTAGGGAGAAGAGAAGGACCCTTTTCACACACTTTATGAATTAGCTTCAAAATAATTTTGAGTAGGTATGTTCATTTATTTTGGAAGGAAAAACGTTGAAAGTCAAGGTTCACCTTCAAGGGCCAAGATAAGGTAAGATAAAATATCATTTATTACGGATATAAATCATTGTACTTACCATAATATAGAAAATATATACCTATCCAAAGTTGTCCTTTCATTAGATGATTCTATGTCGGATAGGTTAGAACCATGACCTCACACAGAGTCCAATCGCTGCTAGAAAAGTAGGTAAAAACGATGTTAGGGTAAACAATATTAGAACATTAGTTTAGGACAAATGATCATTATTTCAAACAGTATTAGGAAATGCAAAAATAGGATAAACATCTTAAGGGGTTCCGATATAGATCCTTGTTAACAATTTGTGTATTTTTATTAACACATATTACACTTATAGGTGGCAGTCTATTAATGCAAGTAAAATTTAGATTCCGCAAGATTATAACAGATCTAACTAGGTCGAAAACTTGTCGAGACCAAGTGGATAGACTCTGCCAAAATGACTACACGTAATCGCGACCGTAACTAACCACTTTGTTATTTCCTAAATAGAAAATCCTATCGTTACTGCATCTGCAAGAAACTTGAATAGGGACGCAATTCGACTTGTTTTAATAACGACTTGTGACATGGGAAAATCATCATAAGGTAATTTCTGTGTACAGTGGTCACAGGGGTAACGGCCTCCCAGCCTAGTTGAAAGTGACGATGCCTACGAAGCAGGAGGTTCCGAGTTCGAATCCTGGTCAGGGCATTTATTTGTGGGTTTATTACGAATATTTGTTCCTGTTTTCTATGTATTTAAGTATTTATATGTATCTATCTATTATATTCCGAGGGTTGAGCGGTCAAATCCGATAAGTCGAGCAAACCGATTTTTGAAATTCGAACTAAGATGTGCAATTTACGCAACGTTGTTATTTCAATGAAAAATTATCTTGACTTATCACAACACAAGCCTTATTGAGCTTACCGTGGGCCTAGGTCGATTTGTGTAAGATTGTCTCAGAATATATACGTATACCTATATATACCTATACCTATAGAACTTTAAACAAAAACTTGATATTTTGAAGATCCGTGACTGAAACTAGGTACCCTAAGGTGGGCATAGATGGCAGTTGCGTACGTAAATGTAAGGTGTGCCACGGTAACTAGTAATTATAAATATTGTAGATATGTTAGATCAATTACAAAACGTAGGTTTATTTTACGATTGCCACTTTGTGTGTAAAACATAGTATAATGTACATCGCGTTTTTTAATCCTTCACTGGCGCAGTTGGTAGGATCGAAAAACCAGAACCATACCATTTCTTAAAATTACACTCCCAAGTGGACCTTATAGGATCACTGTTGTGTCTTTTTCTCCCTCCGAAAACACTGGACCTATACCATGCTGTGAGTCCGACTTGCACTAAGTCGGTTTTTGCGCAATGTTGGCTGTAAAACGCCTGTTAGATAAATCATAGGAAGATAAATGGTCGCCAACTCATAACGTAGTATAGTGGTAGTTTACTATCAAACGGACCGTAATGCCTGTTTACCGCGATGTCAGCAATATAACATTAACAATGTCCCTAACTGTCAAACAGCATGTCGAATTCTGCCTCAGGGAACCTGGCAAGTTCTCAAGTTTGCCTCACTTGGTCTCACTATTAGAGGCGGGGATGCGCCCCAAGCGCTCGGAAACTTCCTTTTAAAAATAAAATTCTTTAAAAATGTTAAATTTCGTTGGACTTGTGACACGCGCCGCCGTAAACGTGTCTTTTTATGTTCCGGTGATGTATGAATGTTTACTCTTTATTATATAATTTAAACTTTCGTGAGACATATTGAAACATGTCACGCCTATTGTGATAAAAATACGTGAGTGTTAACCGTTGCAATTTTACTCTTTATTGTTGTGCATAATATTTTTAGATAAAAGGTTTACGAATTCGGTGATGAATCAGTGTGAGACTTCGTCTGTGCAGTAGTCGTAAGATATGCAAAACCTTAAGGATGTATTCTTTAGTATATAATTTTTAAGAAAAAAAAAACGACCAAGAGCATCACCCTACACTGAGCATCGGGCCATGCTCAGTGTAGGGTTCCGTAGTTTACCGTCTGTCACAATAGGCAACCTTAAAAAGTGTGTTGTTTTAAATACACCCGACCCGACCCTATCAACTCCGGAAAATTTTTAACAGCGCGAAGTAAATTGAGTTACTAATTTATACAAATTAGACGGATTATGTGTGATTGATGGGTTTTCGTGGGTAACTTTTGATCGCTTGAATCATTTTTCTTGATATACATATTCTTACAAAATTACAGCTTTCTAGTACTTACAGTCACTAAGATTATCCACAGACGGACGGACGGACGGCCAGACAGACAGACAAGTGGCGAAACTGTAAGGGTTCCTAGTTGACTACGGAACCCTATTGCCGTACATCCAATCGGCCGTTTCTGCATGAAGAACAAACACACATCATCGTCTGTCGGTAAAGTAATCGTCATTCCTCTTTTTTCTGTGCAAGCCTTTTTACTTCTGAATACCACACGACAGCAACTTTATATTTTAATTAGGTGAGGCATGTAATTCTTGTCCTTCTTCTGTTTCTCTTGCCCTCGATCTTCTTCTTCTTATGGTAGTGCCATCTCTTACCGGAGGTTAGCGATCATCATAGCAATGCGTAGGTACTTTGTCTACGGCCGCTCGAAACAGATTTCTACAGTTCATACCGAACCACTCTCAAAGGTTTTTGAGCCATGATGTTCTGCGTTTGCCTAGTCATCGGTGTCCCTGTATCTTCCTCTGCATTATCAATGGTAGAAGAGCATACTGCTCGTGTCTCGTTATTTTGACTTGCCATGATGATTTTAACTGGAAATCAAAATGTGGCGGTTTTCCTTTTGCCTTCCACATCGCTGAGTCTACTTTACGCACAGCTGCCTAGTGCCTACGAACAGGGGAGTGCCTATTTAGTAGCGGCACTTACATACTTGCCACGATACAGAGTTTTCATTGGGCCTCTTGTAGTATATTTTAAGCTACTCCTTCCCAAGGAGTACCCACTATGGAGGTCGTAGTAGGTACTCCTTGAGTAGCTTAAAAATACTAGTACATCTGCCGCTATTTGGTCGGGGATTGCAATCTGCAGCTAGCAATGATATATCAAAGGCGATCCATTGTCCGCCACCTATCGACCCCGGTGTACCAGCCCTACAGTCTCGATCTTACCCTCCAGAATATTCAAAAAGAAACTGCCGTGCCTCGGTATCCTTTCCAGTAGGTATCGCTTTTCTCCTACCATTCTGAGTATCTCCTCATTCGTCTTTCTTTCCGTCCAGTTAATCCTTTCCATCATACGCCAACACCATATCCAAAAGCATAAGAAACACACACACGACAAACATATCAAATATATTTAAAAAAGAGTTCCGCGTTTATTAATTTAATGTTTTATTAGTGGGATTACGTAGTGTACAGTATGACATATGAACATATTTTTTGGCTAATAATTTATTAAAAGAACCGAATACCGAAAATAAATCCAAGAAGCTCCATTTGACGCCAGCGTCAAAACTTGTCTAATCGGAGCGGACTCTATGGTGAACAAATTGACTTAATGATCAAATGATCAATAATTCGCAGAAATAAAAAATATATTATTGCATGTCAGTATGTATTGTTCATGTATAATGTATGGTGTGACAGTTTAAAACAGTCTGTCAAAGTTGGTATCCTAATCGTTCGAATGGTAGTAAAATACTCCGCAAATGGGTATCAAATCAAATATCTTGAGAGACCGACTGATTCCTGTGTATTGTGTCGTGTTACAAAAACCTTTTGTTATATTCAATTTAATTTCACCTATAGCACAATTATAAAGTCAAACGAACGAAACATTGACCAGTATCCAGTGCCCGATGCGGGGCAGTTTTTGTGTGCTGTGTGTGTATTCTTTGTGTGCAGAATTAGAACAATATAAATATTAAATGTCAATACGAAGTATGTCGATGATCAATCAGCCACTTGATGGTTTCGTCACTCACGGTGATCCGATTTTTAAGAAGATGTAGCTTTGCTGTTTGAGCTGCAGCACCGCAAGTGCAAGCTGAAATCCACCGAACCATTGGAGGCAAAACGAGGAGCTTTTCAGGTAAGTACCTACTTCCATATACTTGCCGTAATGCTTTTCCTAGTGTAATTCCTCACAGATTCTAATTAGATGCTGTCAAACCATGGGCGCCTCTCTTCATGGGGTATCTCCCGTTTCGATTTATTTCTAAGATTTGAATGGCAACACAAAGTAACTGCTAATAGGTACTTTAAGTTGGATAAGTCGGCATCGATCATAATTATAGGCCACTTCATAATCATAAGTGTCATAATTCTGGATCACAATTATAGCCTTTGTGGCTCAGGGATTCAAATTGGAATTGTAGTTCGTAACTTTCGTGTTGTACTGTTCATGTGTTTATTTTAAAAAAGCAAGAGTTTTTTATGCAATAGGATATGCAAACGTGCAGGCGTTTCGCCTAATGGTAAGCGACTATTGCAGCCTATAGACACTTGCAATGCCCGCAGTGTTACATATGCGTAGCCGGCCGTTGAAATGGGAATTAGAGGTTTAAAGGTTATATTAGATACCTACCTAGCAAGAAGTCTGAGTGATCAAAGATGAATCACTTGATAAATTGCCTAATTGTTTATTGAAAGGAATCATCATCATCATCATCATCATCAAAGGAATACCTAAACTAAATAATATTAGGATCAATATTTTAGCCAAATCCTGCGGGAACTCTACTAACGTTCGAATTATAAAATGAAGTGGGTAGTTTCAAGGACACTCAATTTTCAACAAGCTATATATTCCAGGTAGAATATATTCCTGATTTATTAAAGGGTTATTTGTATGTCTTTCCCATCACGGAACAATGGTGTTCCGGACCTTTAGGAGGCGTACGTGGAGCCGAAGCCAACACGCAGAGGCCCTTTCGACAATTTAATGAAATGTAAGGGGTACACCGAGCGGATGTTGCACCTGCCCGAGTCATGGGACGCACGCAGAGGCAGCATCCGCGAGGGTGTCAAGACTATTGAGATTTAATGGAATCTAAAATATACTGGACTATTAGGTGAAAGTGCTGGACTAAATACTGGGTTATGGAGAATAAAATCGGACGTCTGCCTAACAAAATGGTAATCAATTTTATTTCCGGCAGACGGTGACTCGCTCGCCCACATAAGATGGGCCCCCACAAAAAGCGACATCTAAGATGGCTCGAGGGCAACACCGGTATGAGGGCTGGGGGTAGAGAGGTGTCACTGGACTTTAAACATATAGCCAACTCGCCACTTAGGTTTCCACATCTAAAAAGGGTTATTATTATTAAAGGTATTAATATAATATTAAAGTGGTTTTGAGTGCTTTGAGTTTAATATTTGAGAAAGTAAGGGACGATTGGGAATTAGTCAGAAGTTAAAGCTCGAGATAAATTATAATTATAACGCCTACAGAAATGGATGAGCAAAGTTTGCTCAGGCGGCTCGCCCTGCGGAGGCAATAAGTAAAACCGTGTCTATAAGGGCCACTTGCACCACCCGGGTTTGTCATATGACCCGAAAATGAGCGTTTTTTTGTATGGAATTTGACAGCTTAACTCCGGGTTTCAAGTGGGCCTAAGATATATAGGTTTCTAACTGCATAAAAGTATGATATGATTTTTATAGGTACTAGATACGTTGTGTAAGACTTCTATGTTGTTTATTCTTAATATCTGTATCCGATTGCGATTGTACTTACCTAGCTGTGGTTGCAAATAAGAAGTACTGAATAGAATTCACGAAGACAAAAGCAACATGACTGCAGTTTAAAGTCTTTTCACTCGAAGTTCGGACCGATCACATAGCGAGTGCACAGCCAATTCGCTGCAAAATTGTTACGCACTATGCATTATGCACTATGCAGTTTTGGGGCGAACTCTTAAATCGCTAATGTGATAAGGCTCTCAAAGTATACATACTACAAGTTGTTCTCGCGTTTTAGTCAGATGCCGCCGATGTCTATCCCAATTCAGTGATTTGTACATATAACACCTTATACATAGAATTTAGCCATGTCAGATTATTAAAAACATAAATAAATAAATATTTCGGGACAATCTCACAGAAATAAAACGAGTCTAAAGCTAAGCTTGTACTATAAGTACTAGAAGACGATATACATACATACTTATATACATAAAAACATACATGTATACCTAGATAGAAAACTTCCATGAACAAATTTAATACTGGTGATAAACACACAAAATGCCCTTACCAGGATTCGAACCTGGGACCTTCAGCTTCGTAGGCACTAGCGACTACAGAGGCCGTTTAGTTAAGTTTAGTTTAGTTCATTTATTTCACGAAGAAAATTAGATATACAATTTGGTGATAATGATTTAAATATTATATAAAATTTGAGATATGACTTCGATTATAATTGGGTAATAATAAACATAGGTTTTTACCGAGAAGATGTTACGATGGATGGATGGATGGTTGATTTTATCGTCAGAATTAGCATGCGTCAGTCTAGCTCTAACATAAATGAAATATTCTTATAAGAACCTTACAGCCATGGTGACATAAAAACGCGAACTTGTTAGCAGGTATCAAAATACTACAGAATCAATTTCCTCTAAATGACCCTTAGTTGAATGTACCTATAATGTAATGTTTACTATTATTTTAGATGCAAAAAATTTGATATCGTACGAAAATATAAAACGGGTTCTGTTGTTGACCTTGTTTCCTTTTTAGTAACAAACAACAACAGAAATATCTTTGCGGACATACGGGTCAAAATGCTAACAGCTGCATCAAGGATGCATTGTATCTACCCAATTAAGGTAACCTTTGAAACATATCTAAATACTTACAAATGGGGTTGAAATGATTTAACGCCATATTAAATAGGTAGGTAGGAACATATGTTTGGTCTACTCCTACAGTCTAAAAGTTAGGTACTCGTAGGTACAGTAGCCGGCAAACAACTTGACCCAGAGTCGGCATGGTGGGGGAAAGTTTGCGCATCCTACAATTACGTGCAAAAAAATGGTTAACTTTATATTTATTGCAAATTATATAATTTACACAAATTTTCTCTGTTATCTTGTTTGACATACCCGGGTCAATATGGTAGGTATGGTAGGAATAGGTCGACAATATAACTCAGTCTTCACCTTAGGGATACAGGGGCGGTGACTAAGGAACGTAGCGCGAGGCATATATCGTCATTGCCCTGCCGCCCCCATACACGTAAGGCGAGGACTGACTTATCTTGTCTTATTTACAGTACAGTGGACGCAGTGCAGTGACGAAATGGGACTGTGGATGGCGTAATCCTAATTATAATATGCATTATGTATGTTAAATAAAACAGAAATAAATGAAAAAACGTACTTTTAAGTTTCTTGGCAAAAAAGTACATAGCTTTTACCTATGTACAACACAAAAAGGTACAAATTAAGGTAAAAATGATATTCCTTCCATTAGCCCAGAGCTGGTACTAGGTCCTGGCATCGAAGGATCGGTCCTGTTCATTGCTTCATCATCATCCTCATCATCATCATCACTGTCGTCTTTGTCTTCATCATCGTCACTGTCATCATCTGAGTCACTGTCATCATCGGCATATATGACAAACTGGTCAGTGACTGCATCTATCACATGGTCATTTTTCATATACTCCTTTTCAAGCTCTTTGACCTTTTGGCATAATTTTTGCCACTCGCTTTCACCCATTAACCCAACTTTCTCCTTCACAAGCTCCATGACTTTGTTTATATTCCAGCTTACGTTTTTACTGCTAACATACCCTTTAATGGCTGCCCAAGCCATCTCAATAGGGTTGAGGTCGGGGTGGTAAGGAGGTAGGCGAAGGACTGTATGGTTATATTCTGCCAATACTTTATCGATGCTATACTTCTTGTTAGCTTCTTTATGGGCTTTTATTAAATCATACAGTCGGGGTTTCAGCATTTTATCATCATAAGGAATGCCTTTTTCCTGGAGCCATTTTTGCATTATAGGTTTGTTCGTGTTTGTAGTTGGGGCAGGATCACATTGCTTATTGTGGTAAGATGCGTTATCAACTACCACAACTGAATTTGGAGGTAGGTTTGGGATTAGTTGACTACGCATCCATTTCTCGTAGTTAACGTAATTCATGTTGTCGTGGTAGTCTCCACTTTTCGTTCCAGCCTTAAACAAAAGAAGAGCATTCGGAACGAATCCTGCCTCTGATCCAGCGTGAACGATCACCACACGTTGTCCCTTTGAAATGGGTTTCTTCAAGCCCTGAGTCGATCCATCTGACCATGATTTGCAACTCGCATGAGATGAATCGACATAGGACTCATCCGTGTAGACGATCGGTCGTCCTTCTCGACGGTATTTAATTATTTGCTCCAAATATCCTATACGCAATGACCTAATATTACTTTTCTCAATAAGCAATCGTCTGTTGTTTTCGGTTCTTTTCCACCTGAACCCCAAGTCTTTAATAATCCTGCGTAAACTCCGTTCAGAGCCATTAAAACCTATGTCATCTGATAGTTTCTTACGGAGTTTTTCCGCGGTAGGGAATTCTTCATTTGTCCGATGATAATTATGGATGCATCTTCTTATTACATTCTGGTCGAAATTATCGATTCCGGTCACTTTCTTCTGTCCTGTTCTTTTTTTGCCAGGCGTTCGAAACACGGTGAGTAAATCGGAACCTTGGGCTTTTTTAACAATTCGCTTCACAGTGCTTACAGATGTCTTTGTAGCTTCGGCGGTATTTTTAAATGTTTCCAAATCGGTCTTTCCATAACTTTTCATAAAACAATACACATCGTACACCATTTTTCTAGCTTGTCTCTTTAACACAGTATTGCTTCGCTTCGGCATGGTTCGACTTTTATATTGTATTACGAATTACTTAACAACAATAAAATATAACATAAAAACGATAACAAATTATAACAAAAAACTTAACTACGAGTATTAACGAGTCACTTTTTAATGCACACAAGTGTATTCTGGAGACAGCGGGGCGTGAAAGCGGCGCGGGGCACAAACTTCAACTGACTGACCAATTGCGTGAGCGCCGCGGTCGCCCCTCCGTCGCGCCCCGCCCCGCACCACCAAATGCCCCTAAAATTCGGTTCTGCGCATGCAAGGTCATTGGTTCAAGTTGATTGCCGGCTACTTTATTACCCCTAAAAATGTTTAACAATGTCGAAAACAACTAAACATATTTAGCTATTTAATACTAAATATTTTTATTACGACCTACATCCGGGCATTTGGCAGCTGTGAAGGCCTGAGAGAGCTAAAGAATTAACTGATTATTAATCTTAATTATCGTATACCGAAGAAAGAGGCTCTGGTTCACCGACAACATGCCACTTAGCGAGCAATGGAAAGAGGGGTGTTGGGTATTTCGTAAAGAGACAGAGTCCGGAACGCGACTATCCAGCATAACACCAAAGTGAAGATTGCCTATAGGTTGCAAGCTGACTTAGCAGTGGGCCGGCCATATCTATCGTTGAACTGGTGATCATTGGGGCAAAAGGGTTCTCAAATGCCTTGGCCAACCGTAATGGGTTGCGAATGACCGTACTTTGTGGCGTACCTACCTTTGGGGAGACTTACGAGTATGTCCAGCAGTGCACTGCAAAATAGGCTAATTGATTGATGAAAAATAGGTCATAATCATAACCTTTAATGGATGAACCGGAAACAAGGAACACAAATCAAAATATTATTATTAGTTTTTAAGGTTACAAAAATCGTGCCATTGCGTATATTGTTGTTAACAATAGAAATAAGTAATCTCATTTTATTATTATTTTTAGAGATGACTGAGTTGATGAAACGTAGAAAAATAGACCCTTATTTTTCTAATTTTAAATAAACGAGGATAGTGCCTTTGTTAAATAGCAACTTTGACAATGAGGTTTCAACTAGTAAGCTTTTAGCAGTTATAGCATAATTACTCTTCAAAGGTTAACTTCAAACTAAGACCACCAAGTACTAAGCGAAGGCGTTCAGTTCAGATTAGTACTTGGTCCCAACCGAGCATGTCTCAGTTTATCCTAAGACTAAGTAGATGTTTAGCGGTAATGTCTGTATGTAACTCGGATTACTCAACGTTGTGATGTCAAAGACGAACTTGTCGATTGAGCGAACGAAGCAAAGCGAAGAGGTCATTAATTTTTCCACTTTTACTTTCTTTCTAAGGAATTTGGTATCGCTTGCAGACGTTTCTGTTTTAAAATAATAGTTAGTTTAATCAATAAGTTCAATGACCATGTCATAGGTTATCTGTTTTACTGTTATACCAAAGATATAATTGCTGTTTACCAAATAATATAAATGAAATAAGCAAACATTCATTAAACTGGATATCAGTGTACCTAATAAAATAAGTGACATAATGTATAGTCAACCAATTGGAACCCTAGGCCACTCTAGAACCATGTCAAAATGACAAGCAGTGAGAGATTTATTACAATCTGATTTATCAACGATCGAACAAATCTATCGGATCTGCCAATGAATGTATGGGAAATTTGTCCGGCGGATGCCCGGCGCACATACCCAATATGGAGATCCGACGGTCTGCCCGAACGTAAATGGCCGACAAAACCTAAGACGATTTGGTTGTGGTGTTACTTTATGAGTTCCATTACTTATTAATGTGATAAGACTCTCGTACCTAATTTATTGTTGATTTCTTTGCATTGTACATTTTAAGGTACCTGTACAACTGTACATCATCAATATAATTTTGCTTGAAAAAAAATTCGATGATTTCCGAATGGGATTCCGTGAGAAAACTCTTGATTTACTTGAGAATATTCATTTGATCGTCATTAATTTTATCATCACAGCAGTCGGGATCATCTCTTTTTGTTGAACAATGAATCATCCAAAATTAGGTACTCCTAATTAACAAAATAACCTATTAAGCCGTCGGCAAGGTGTTGACCCGCATACCCTGGAGCCTAAATGGTCTCGTACCGGGCGGTTTAAGAGGAACTTCCTCCCGCGGATGCTTCCTGCTGCTGTTTTCCCAAAGGACTACAGTATGGCGTTCTTCAAAAAAGAAGTGTTAAAGTTTTTAAAGGGTCGGCAACGCGCATGTAACACCCCTGGAGTTGCAGGCGTTCATAGGCTTCGGTGACCGCTTGCCATCAGGCGGGCCATATGCTTGTTTGTCACCGTCGTAGTATAAAAATATATAAAAAATAAAATAAATATATATAAAACAAACAATGTATTGGTTGTACTCAACACCGCATAATTTCGTTTGAAAACAACGTTCTATTATTAGATTTATTAGTCATTGTTCAAATATTCCAAGCACCTATTCACATGTAAATGAATATCAATGTACTAAATAATTTATTAGGTACATACTTAACATAAAAACCTAACTGGCATTCAATAACACTTTTTGTGAGGTTCACGCTAAATATAGACAAATATGCAATTAAGTCATGCTGGTAAGGTCGATTGAGGCTAAGCAAACGTTCGGCAACTGAATCTGCAGTCGTGAATGTCATGATCAATGTTTACATTACGTTAGAAGTGCGATAAATAGGAAATTCGTAATGAGTGATACAATAAAATAAAACACGAACGTTTTAAATCGAAAATGGTTGCGAATTACCTACCTATTCGCACGTGTATCTTACAATGTTTTACAGTAGGTACAAATGGATTTTTGAATTTATGAATTTTTGAGAAATGACAAAGTGCTCATTATCGCACTAGTGTGGTAACGTAGCACCATATGTACTGTAATAGTAGATTACCTACCAAGGCCTGTAAATTAAGAAATGTCTCAGTTCTCTGAGACTTTCTATACTGGCTATATAAGGTCTGTACTATTTTTCTGCTGGACGCAGTCGGCAAGCGGCAAATTTGTTTAGCGTAGGGGCAAATTGCAATTTGGAAAAAAAAATTTTACCTCACTAGCTCGGAAAGTGCTCTTTTATCCTTTAAAACTAACGGGGGATAACGCATTTTATTCACTAGTGGGGAAAGTATTTCGACCTTGAGTTTTGAATGGTTTCTTCAAGTTAACGGGTAGCATTTGACTTTTAAACGATAGTCTCAATGTAGTCGATATTTAGTACTCAAAATAACGGCTACATTTGAATGATATTTATAATCTTGTGTAATTTTTATTTGCCTTGTGATAGTGAGGTGAAAAATGTTGTATTACACTCGGCGGCAAAGTTTGTTCAATTCTCGTGCCTTGAGACATTCGTAAAGCTTAAGATTCCAGTTTTTTTCAAGAGTCAATATTAGAATATTTCGCTTGCTCAAGTCTCAATATAAGCACGAGAGTTAAACAAAAACTTTGCCTCCTTGTACATAATAAATAACTATTACCTTTTCTCGTATTTAAAAAAAAACCCTGACGTAAGTCGTCGTTAAACTTTTCTTTTTAAGTTAAAATAAATAATTAGGTATAAATAAATAAATAAATTTACCTAGGTATAAATAAATTTGACGGTAGTTAAATAAACATTACTTTAATTTTATAAAAAAATGGATTATGTTCTGTTCAATGGTTTGAATACTGTTGATGCAATTTCTCCCAGAAGTCGAAGTCTTCCTTAAGTGGGTGTGACGCGACCACGAGGTCGTTGCCGATGACCAGGTACTGCTGCTTGTTAGGGTCAAACTCGGGCCACTTGACCCCCAGGCTGCCGTCAGGTGTAGGGTCACTGAAACAATATTTTGAAACTGGATTAGTGGTTCTTCTTTGGCGCTTCACTCTTGTCAGTGGTCATGCGACGCCGTTTCTCGCGAACTGTCGCGAATTAGGTAAATAAGAAAACCAAATGTGGCTAATTTCTTCATTGGGTAGACCCAACATTAGACGAAATAGATTTCGTCTAATGTTCGCCTGTGTTGAATAGAAGCAGGGAAATTGTTGAACCTTGGACATAGTTTTACCTCCGACAGTTGGCAATATTTCTACGTTGCCACGGTAATTACAATATTTTATTTATATGTCTTTCCCATCACGGAACAATGGTGTTCCGGATCTTTGGGAGGCGTACGCGGAGCCGAAGCCAACACGCAGAAGCCCTTTCGACAATTAAATGAAATGTAAGGGGTACACCGAGCGGATGTTGCACCTGCCCGAGTCATGGGACGCACGCAGAGGCAGCACCCGCCAGGGTGTATAGACTATTGAGATTTAATGGAAACTAAAATATACTGCCCTATTAGGTGAAAGTGGTGGACTAAATACTGGGAATAAAATCTGACGTCTGCCTAAGAAAATGGTAATCAATTTTATTTCCGGCAGACGGTGACTCGCCCCCATAAGATGGGCCCCCACAAAAAGCGACATCTAAGATGGCTCGAGGGCAACACCGGTATGAGGGCTGGGGGTAGAGAGGTGTCACTGGACTTTAAACATATAGCCAACTCGCCACTTAGGTTTCCACATCTACCCTCGAGAACACAGCTCTCGCGACCCCACTCTGGACGGCTGGTTAAGGCAAGCCAGAGGCGGAGGACTTGGTCAGACGACGGAGTCCCCCAGGAGCGCTCAGGTACGTGGGGTCGCTACTCCCCAACAGCTCGCCACAAGCTGCCCTGCGTTGTTATTTAATAACTAATAAAATCAATTATAAACGAAAATTGAGGGCGGACGGTATCTCGAGAAAAATAATTAAATGTGACGTTATCTGGGAAAAGGGACCTTATTGTCGGTGGCGCTTACGGCGTCATGAGCGAAATCCGTATACGAATGTCGTTCATAACGCCGTAAGCGCCACCGACAATAAGGTCCCTTTTCCCAGATAACGTCACAAATATGAATTGTGTATGTAAAGTTGTAATGAAAAGTTGGTATTTAGAACTTTTCATCAAGGATAATTATTTTAAGTTTTGCTAATAGGCAATAAAACTTATATAATAGGTTAATGTCAAGATAATTAGTTACTCGTACCAAATGGTTTGATCGTGTCAGCCTAATCTGAATTGGAAGTGTTTATATGAAGCTTACTTGATCAAAAAGATACTTTGTTGTACCTCGGAGACCAAAAATATGCTGTGCCTTGGCCTCTAATGGCCTCTACCTTACTGCTACTGTAAAAATTTTTTTAACTACGCAACTGATTTTAATTCCTTTTTTTTAATAGATAGGAAGGTTTATATGTATAATAACTAGCTTTAACCCGCGGCTTCGCCCGCGTACTAAACGTAATTTTCCATCGTCATACAAAAAAGGAGGTTTTTTATTTATTTATTTCACGTCCGCTAAGTTGGATTTGAAAATCGTTGTTGTTTTCGAAATCAGCCACCCGATAACGACACCCATAGCAAATAAAATAGTCATAACTATTCTTGTTTCCCCTTTACAAACTTTGGACCATCATTTTACCCCTACTTTGAAAAATCCTATCTTTGTGCACTTCACCTTATAGGAAACCTAGGTACCAAATTTGGAATCTCTAGAACCAGAAATAAACATAAAAACGACATCCATATTGATATTTTGAGATTTCAACCCTATCGCACCCCATCAGGGAAGATGGTATCTCACGCCCGCCTCGTTGGATGTTGAAAAAAACCAGAAAAACGATAACCATGTAGTTTTCTTATTATATTACCCCTTTTCTCCCTTTTGGGGGTTGGTTTATCTTTAGGAAAATTCCTGTGAAGTTTCGAATAAAATAATCGAACTAATCTTGTTTCCCCATACAAACTTTGTACCCCCATTAGACCCCCTTTGGATATGAATTTTGAAAAATCCTGTCTTTGGCACCCCTACGCTTTATAAGGAACTAAAGTGCTCAATTTGAAATCTCTAGAACCAGAAATAAACATATAACAACACCCGTAGTGATATTTTTAGATTTCGACCCCATCGCGCCCCAAAAGGGGAGATGGTATTTCACAATCGCCACGTTGGATGTTAAAATATACGTTGTTTTCGTAATCAGCGTCCCGACAAACCATAAAAACGATACCCATGTTGTTTTTTTACTTTTTCACCCCTTTTAGGGGTTGTTTTTTTTTTACTTGAAATAGGTCGTAACTCATTTATCTCTATAAATTCTCCTGTAGAGTTTCAAATAGAATAGTCCAACTAATCTTGTTTCCCCATACCAACTTTGTACCCCCCTTTCGCTCCTTTGGAGATGAATGTTGAAAACTCCTTTCTTTGTGCACCCTTACGCTTCATAAAAAACCTAAATGCTAAATTTGGAATCTCTAGAAACAGAAATAAACATATAATGAAACCCGTAGTGATATTTTTAGATTTCGACCCCATCGCATACCAATAGGGGAGATGGTATTCTACATTCGCCACATTGGATCTTCAAATCGTTGCTTTTTTCGTGATCAGCGACCCGAAAAACCATATAAACGATACCCATGTTAATTTTTTCAACTTTTCACCCCTTTACCCCTTTCAGGGGTTAAATTCTCAAAAAACCTGAAACACGTATTTACTCATTTACCTTAAAGAATACTCCTGTGAAGTTTCAGATAAAATAGTCTAACTAATCTTGTTTCCCGATACAAACTTTGGACCCCCGTTTCAACCCCTTAGGAGGTGAATTTTGAAAAATCCTTCCTTAGTGCTCGACTACACCATAAAAGGAACCTACGTGCCAAATTTGAAGTCTTTAGGACCAGCCGTTTGGGCTGTGCGTTGATATGTCAGTCAGTCAGTCAGTCAGCTTCTTCTTTTATATATTTAGATAACACGTGCGAAGCCGGGGCGGGTAGCTAGTTTTAAATAAAATGAGGTAGATGAAGTAAAGTTACACATACGCAAATTTAGCAAAGTCAGTCCACAATATTGTCATGTTCTTAATAAGTTTGATACTTTTGTCTGTTAGTGCTGCTTTTACTTTCTCAGTATTAAACAAGTATGTCAAATCGTCGCAGTGGCAAACACTCTTCCCAGTGATGTATGGCTTGCCTCCAAACTCAGCTGTCCAAATGTTTCTCTCTGAGTACATGTCAAACTGGTACAAAAATATCTTGTTTGTAGCCACCTGAGCAAACAGTTTCGCATATTCTATACCATTGTAGACAAGTAGCTGCATCGAAAGATACTTCATTAAGGCATCAATCGTTTCTTTAGAAACAGGTTTGTCACCGAAGTAATGCTCTTTCATTTTGTGGCCGATAGCCAGTTGATCTTTAGCCGAGCATTTTAGCGATAAATCGATGGGTACGAAGCATTGAGCGAATTTATTATAGTTTTCAAAGAAATTATCTTTTGGTGAAAAGGCGAATTGAATGCCACCTTCATCGGTAGTGTACCCTGTCATCAGTTCGACTCCTTCGTGGATATCGTTTTGTAGCCGTTCGTAAACATCGCCGTAGAAAAACCTTTCAACACCTTCAAACTCCTTCTCTTCGGCTACGCATAATTGTATATTGACTCGTATTCCAGCCTCTTCCTCAACCGTCAAGGACGCATATGGATGTGTCAACTTTTCAATTGGCAGAGATTTGAAAAATTCATACAGTTCTTTGTCATCTTTCGTATCTTTGCCTAGTGAACGAGCGATAGCTTCAGCTCTTAAACGAGGCTCAAAACTCCGAGCCCAATGACTCAAATACTGACCGCTCTGTGCAATAGCCCGCTTGAATAGTCCCTTGGACATTGGTGATACCAGGTGGTACGCGACCGATGCGGCGCCAGCGCTCTCTCCAAAAATAGTGACATTATCAGGATCACCCCCAAAGCTACTAATGTTGTTTTTTACCCACCTGAGGGCAGCTACTTGATCTTTCATACCAGCGTTTCCTGGAACTTCTTTCGTATGCAGGCATAAGAATCCTACTACATCTAGTCTGTAGTTAATTGTCACTAGAACTACATTTTGGTTGACCAGGAAATCGGGTCCATAGTAACTGACATTTCCGCTGCCGCTCATGAAACCTCCACCATGAATCCAGAACATGACAGGTAGAGCTTTTTTAGGCTTGATTTCAGGTGTGTATACATTGAGGTAGAGACAGTCTTCGCTGCTTGGCTCTGTACATAACGTTCCAGTAAACATATCGAACTGATGGCAGATTGGGCCGTGAGCTTTAGCGCTGCGGACGCCATTCCAGGGAAGGACCGGCTGTGGTGCCTGCAAATAAGATTTACAATTCATAAAATTAAAAGTGCCTTAGCGCCACTTGCACCAGTTGCACCAACCGGGGTTAGCCAACTGACCCGGAGTTAAGCGTTTTTATGTTTGGAATTTGACAACTTAGCTCCAGGTTAGTGGCTAACTCTGGGTGGTGCAAGTGGGCCTTAGTGGGCTATATTATCATCTGTCCTTATTGAGTAATGGTAGTTATCTTCTGCACGCGTGGCATAACTTCGTGTGGCAGGCACAAGTTTATATGTCAAGTCGCGCTTGATGTAGGTAAGTATGAAGAATCTTAACTTTTAATACACACATATCATTTACACTGTTTTATATACACACATATCATGAGCTCTCCAAGATGCGATCAAACCACATATTTCCGACCGCCATTACGTCTTTAAATGAAAACTTATCAGACGTTAAATTTTTGACATTTATTTTTTTTTAATTTAGAGACGAACTAGAGTTGGTCCCTATTTTCATATCGTTCGATATCAAATTACGTGCGACTTGCGCGCGACATTGTTTACAATTGATACTTCGTTTGGAAAACGTCATCTCGACTGATATTAATTAGAATAGAGGTCAAATCATTGTTAATGAATTATAAATAAACGAATTATGAATTATAAATAAACGAAACGAATCAAATTTCCTTGTTTGTCAGAGATGTTCGAAATTTGAAAAATAATAATATTATCGAACCTGATAATATTATTTAGCTATTATTGAAATATATACAGTAAGTGTAAATTACCTAACTACCTACCTCTACCTACCTTAAATCTAAAGTAGGTCCTTGAGGCATTGTACCTAGGATGCTGGCGGCATTTCCTCGTTGTATTATTACATTTTCACAGATAAGAAATTTGCTGTAGCAAAAAAGTTTATTATTATGGGGCTCTTGATATGCGTTTGTTGAACATATTATAGGGGGCTAATGATATGTGGGTATATAAACGTTTTTTTAATTTATTCTAAGCACAGACAGTCAAAGTCAGACCGGAAAAATGAACTGCTGCCTGAAACGTAGTAAGTATCTACTTCTGATTATTAATTATTATGTTGGTCCCCGATATGTGTCATTAAGAAAACTACTAACTTTGCCTTCCAATGCAAAGCATGCCATGTAAAATAACGACTTACGACTATTTGTATAATAATTGTTTATTGACACAAGTGCTTACGTGAATCAATATTATGACTTTAACTTGTTTGCAATCCAATATGGCCCCCTTACCATATTATGCGAGTATGCTCCAGTCACATTAGGATAGGTCAGGATGTAGCGATTTCTCTTAGGCCATGCGCTAAACAAATGACTTAAAAAAAATAATTAAAAACAATAGGTGTGTGAAGCGTTACTCAATAAAAATTTATAGATGCTTATTAGGCATTATATTTTTAGTAAATTTATTGTTGTCATCATTTTTATTCGGATCTTGTGATTCGATGCCAAATAAAACATTAATAAAATTAAATGTAAGAAAATCGCTTCATAGAAAATTTGTATGCAGGTGTCTCTTACCTATGATATATTACATCATAGACATTCTATTGAAATCTAACATTGAAGTATTATTGATAATATACTGATAGTAATCTAATGTAGAAGGAAGCAATTATAGTACTCCGTATACTTAAACTCGTAATAAGTATAATAGTTAGGTACGTGTACCTATCTTAAAGTGGGGTGGCAGATAATACCTCATTGCAGCAAAATTCTTCTAATTAAATAAATAAAATATTTTCCGGTGTCTTTCGTAAAAATCGCCTAAAATTGCCTGCCACATTTCTAATTAATTTAAATTTGGCAATATCGCAATATCAGTGATTTCATAGCCTATATCACTCACTCTACATCCCTTCAACTATCTCCACTTAAAAATCACGTCAATTCGTTGCTCCGCACACACTTTCCTATTAATCATATTAGTATGGATATGGATGGCAAATAATATGATGAAAGCATTGTACCAGGTATCACGGGCGGTTTATGAATTACGAACTCTTGTTAAAATTCACACACGTTCGTAATTTATTGTTTACCGGCCTTAATATAAAATATAACTGTGTAGGTATTGTGCGCCCTTAATAAATACTTAATTCTACAATTATTGTCATTATTTCAAGGCCTTAGTCGAAAGCACGTCAAAAATCAGTAGGAAGTCGTACAGATCGTTTCACGAAAGCTGGCGCGGAAAATGTAATATGAAACTATCATTAATTTCATAGATATTCCGGCCAGCTTTCCTAATTTAATCAGTACCTACTCCAAATGAAATAGCTAAAAATAGGGTTACTAATGTTTTACCAAAAAGAAATTGCCAAAATTTCAGATCCCAAAAAATGTTTCCCAAAATTTTATTTGCCAAATAAAGATTTGCCAATATTATTTTTCCCAAAAAATTTTAACGCAAACGTTTTATTTAGTTTAATAATGTTAAGGCAATGAATCACTTACCAACTAGTTTTTTGACCAATTTTTATTAAGTAAAATGTTTCAGTTGGCAAAACATGTGTTACGCTAATAAAAATAAGGCAAATGATTTATATCGTCAACATTCCATTTAGCATTTCTATTTAGTCGGTTGTCCATATATTTATTATTAATAATACAATATGGATATGAACATGAGATTGACATGACGCCAAAAATCTGTATATTAGATTTTGAGAAGGCAGCAATCTCAAGCATAAGGTCCAATTATGAAGGGGTTTTTTTGCAAGGGTGTTTTTTCCACTTGGGGCAAATTCTAAACAGGTAAATGGATGTTTAATAAAATAATTTGTTTATGTGTAATGTTTACTATTTACGATTTTTTTAAGCTATTGCATAGCTTCTATCGCGGGCCTTGAGCGCGGGGACCGAATCCAGAAATTCCGTAACGAAAAAAAACCTGACGCTCCCCACTCCGACGGACCGAAACCGACTTTATTCACTTTGTTACAAAGTTCTTTATCGAGGAAAGGATATATCTCCAAACGAATGTCGCTAAGTGTCATATTCTATACAAAATATTGAGGACAGTAGCTCTTATTACCAGAGATACGGCGATGTCAAACGTCAAAATAAACACTATTATTATAGTCCCGCCAAAATCAAATATGTTAGTCGCAAACTTATGTTTCTTATTTCAGTTATCATAAACCTATAGTTTCAATGATAAATATTCCTGAATAACCAACAGCTACTGTAAGATAATAAAACCCACATATATTGTAAAATAATGTTGACAACTTTTCTATCAAAAACATTGAATTTGAAAATGAATAATGATCCACAAGAGTCTACAACAAAATATGGGACCACCATTGACGCGGTATTTTCTAGGTATTTAGAGGATATTAAGTCGCAAACTTATGTTTCTTATTTCAGTTATCATAAGTTTCAATGATAAATATTCCTGAATAACCAACAGCTACTGTAAGATAATAAAACCCACATGTATTGTAAAATAATAAAAACATTTTAAACAATATTAACTTTTTATTTGTTAAATAATAGAAAAATTTGTTTTCTTATCGGTCACCACGCTCAAAAAGTGTAACTTGAATTAATATCAAAGAAAAAGAAATACTGCATGAATAAAATAAATAAATAATTATAATTGCATAAGTTGATACAAAATGATATGCAATAGCTTTACCGCGGCAGTCCCCGAGTGCCACACGTATTTTTATTTATGATTTACGATTTCTGTGAGATCGCAGTTCTAACCTAACCTAAACCTACTTTAAAAGCCGTTCGTTTTCTGTGGGGTCGCAGTTCTAACCTAACCTAAACCTACTTTAAAAGCCATTCGTTTTCTGTGGGGTCGCAGTTCTAACCTAACCTAAACCTACTTTAAAAGCCGTTCGTTTTCTGTGGAGTCGCAGTTCTAACCTAACCTAAACCTACTGGAAAAGCCGTTCGTTTTCTGTGGGGTCGCAGTTCTAACCTAACCTAAACCTACTGGAAAAGCCGTTCGTTTTCTGTGGGGTCGCAGTTCTAACCTAACCTAAACCTACTGTAAAAGCCATTCGTTTTCTGTGGGGTCGCAGTTCTAACCTAACCTAAACCTACTTTAAAAGCCGTTCGTTTTCTGTGGAGTCGCAGTTCTAACCTAACCTAAACCTACTGAAAAAGCCGTTCGTTTTCTGTGGGGTCGCAGTTCTAACCTAACCTAAACCTACTGGAAAAGCCGTTCGTTTTCTGTGGGGTCGCAGTTCTAACCTAACCTAAACCTACTGTAAAAGCTGTTCGTTTTCTGTAGGGTCCTTTCTATATTTATTAACCTTGTTATTATTTGTTTTTGTTAATTTTATTTTGGCAAAATTATTTTACACTAAAACTCCAATTTTTGTCCTTATAATGTTTTGTCGTAACAAGTAATTTGACTAAATGTTTTTTTGTGTATTTTTGTTTTGCCTTAATAAAACATTTAACAAATGACCAAATGCTTAAATGTTAATTTTCGTAGTAATATTCTGCTTAAAGAAAATTTGACCAAATGAAAATATACGTATTGTAAACTTGCCAAAGATAGCATTGACGAATAAAACATTTGCTAAAATTTGTTTGGGTAATGAAATTTGACCAAAGTCTTTTTTGGTAAAACGGCAGGCACCCCTAAAAATATACTGCAGAGTACTTAGTTAGGAACGTAGCTTACCTTAAATCTCAGGTCTCCCAATGGAGGAGCAGCGTACGGGATCCCCTTAAAACTGAAGTACTGGCCTCCGAGCACATTATCCAACACTTCTCCTTCCAGCAATCCGTCAGTAACTCGTACTTGCACCATTCTAGAAGCTCTCATACAGACTGCGCTAACATGATGACACCGGGTTTTATATATCTCAGAGACGAGCAAATAAGAGACTGATAATTTGCATATGAAGTTGCATTCATTTATTGATCTTAATACTTTATACCTTATATTACTAGGCCCACTAGCATAACCCAGGATAAGCCGCTAACCCGAAGTTAAGCTGTCAAATTCCATACAAAATAACTTCGGGTTATGTGGCTAACCCCACGTGGCTCTTAGTCTCAGATGGGTCGCTTAATAAGGTTTGCGAAACATTATATTATAATAGCCTGATTTTCTTACATTGAAATTACAGTTGGGGCCTATTAAAAATAATTATCTTGTTTTGTTATCTTATCTAGAGTTTTATCTTGCCTAAGATAACAGATCATTACAGTTATCAACCGTGTAACTACAACATTTATCTGTTTAGGAATTTTTTGTCCATTATCTTTTGTTTCTAAATCCACATTGCAGACATAAGTAAATTGCAAATGTGCAGCGGACACTTATGAAGGTGAAGTAGGTGAACTCCGCGACCTCAAGACGCGAGAGCCGAGAGAAGCGAATGTGCCGAAGTACACTGTCAATGGAACTTCCAAATAATGTAAGCAAACCGCCATATTTATCGTGACAACCTAACTATTAAGTTTTTAATGAAATTTCCAAGATTAACTTATTTATCTTATGTTTTGTATGATTTGATAATACGACCGTTTCAGAAGTAAATGGTTTCAGTGATGTTTGATAAGGTAGTGTAAAAATATAAGGAGAAACAGTGACAAAACATATGACGCCTTTTGTTTACATTGTTAGAAAGTTCTATTGACGGCGATTTTAGGCAAAGCACTGAAACAGAGTCTTAAGTTCATTATCCTCTTTTTTTTGAGATATACCTACTTCATGTCTTATAATTTTGACCATGATCTAATTAAATAAAATGCATGTGAAAAGCTGGCATAGCTCAACTTTATGAATGAATCTTACGAGTAACTTTTATGAGAGACCTTAATGAATTAAGGTTGTTGAATTGTTGCTCTGTGGTCTGTGGCCGTTTAATTTCTCTTTGGCGTTGAATCTGCGGTTGCGGTGCCAAAACGGTATACATCTTTGCGTGGAAAAGGTAACGTATGAACGTTTTACATAATTACTCATGATCATGACTAGAGTCGCTTATACTTTGAAATATTAGTGTTTTTTGTAAGGCATTAAAATACAGCATCTCCGGGACCTTGTGTTTATTCCAAGATTTGTTAATTTTGTGTGTAAATAATTTAACAAGAATAACCAATTCTGAACATTTTGCTATGTTTATTAGCAGTTACTTTCCACTTCAAACTAGGCTGTAAAAACAATCTCACGTCGGTATTAAATCGAAAGTCTTCTTTATTCCTACACATGGGTAACAAAATTAAAATTAAAATTCAAATATTTTATTTCAGACAACATGGTCCATTTTGTGTTAGTATACATTTATTCTGTTGTTTTAAAACTAAGTTGTTAGTAATTAATATTATTAAGGTACCTAAAATAAAATATATGTAAAATAAAATCATAAAACTTAAAACTTATATTCTAAATTGGACTTTACCAGCTTAATCAGCCCGAAGACTATAGGGCAATCAAATTTGCTAATTTGCTAACGCAACCAAAAATTGGGGTATATAAATTCTGCATCTACGAGTATTTGCCTGTTCAAGGATGGCGAAACTAAAGATATCACGAACCTACAATATGACTTTAAGAATCAACACGACAAGCCTTATTGAGCTCACTGTGCTGTGGGAGTAGGTCGATTTGTGTAACATTTCGTAAAATGTTGTTGTCGTTGTTTAATAGAAGGAAAAACGCACAATGGATGTCGAGTTGCGGAAAAACCCTGCATAACTAACTATTATCTTAATAGCAGGTAACTATCGCACGTTATACCTATACCTCTCCGTACTTAGCCAAGTTTGTAGGCCATTCTTCAAAACTTTAGGAGAATAATTAAAAAAAATATAAATTAAACTACCAGTGACTCTGGTAGGTACTATTATATTTTCTGATAGTTTACGGCTTGTCTACTGTTTCAAATATTGTTCGTGCAGTTTCTCCCAGAAGTCAAAGTCTTCCTTGTGGGGGTGCGATGCTACCACGAGGTCGTTGCCGATGACCAGATACTGCTGCTTGTTAGAGTCAAACGCAGGCCACTTGACCCCCAGGCTGTCGTCGGGAGTAGGGTCACTGCAACAATATTTGTTCATAATCATAGGGCATTCACCCATACTGCCATAATAATATTATACTCTTTAATATTTACTTTGTCTGGTGTGTTACCTACCTATTTACACTAAAATCGATCAACGGATTGAGATGAAATTTGGTATGAAGGATAGTTTTTACCCCGAAGTGACAAATTGTTATTTTCTAATGTTTATCTTTGTGCCTTTGATTTAGTGTCGCTCCTAATGGTTTAAATTTGTGATAAAAATCTTGTCTGTTTTTCAACTTTCCTTTGTTTGACTCAGTTGAAATTTGACATACTGCTGGTATTTACATGACAAGAACTCTAAAGAAAAGAAGAGATGAAGTTATAATTCGCTATAGTACAGTACATACCCAAATTTAGCGAAGTCAGTCCATAGTTTTGTCACATTTTGAATAAGTTTGGTACTCTCAGCAGTCAGGTCTGCTTTCACCGTGTCAGTATTAAACAAATACGGCAAATCGTCGCAGTGGCAAACACTCTTCCCTTTGATATATGGCCGTCCGCCAAACTGATCTGTCCAAATGTTCCTTTCTGAATACATGTCAAAATGGTAGAAAAATAACTTGTTCCTATTTTTCTGAACAAAAATATTGGCATATATTATGGCATGGTAGATAAATAATCGCATCGATAGGTATTTAATAAGAACGTCAATAGTACCTTCTGAAACGGGCTTATCTCCGAAGTAATGCTCTTTTACTTTTTGACCGATACCAAGTTGATCTTCCACTGAGCATTTCAACAATAAATCGATAGGCACGAAGGATTGTACAAATTTATTAAATTGATTAATGAAATTATCTTTCGGTGAAAAAGCGAATTGAAGTATGCCTTCATCGGTCGTGTAACCCGTCATGAGTTCAACTCCTTCGTGTATACCGTTGCTTAGCCGTTCGTAAACATCGCCGTAGAAAAATCTTTCCACACCTTCATATTCTCTTTCATTGGCTATGTTGAAAATGAGGGTGATACTTACTCCAGCCTCTTCTTCGACCGTCAAAGACGCAACTGGATTTGTCAACTTTTCAATTGGCAAAGATTTGAAAAATTCATTCAGTTCTTTGTCATCCTTTGTGTCCTTACCAAGTGAACGAGCGATGGCCTCAGCTCTTAAACGAGGCTCATAATGCGTCGCTTGTCTTAAATTCTGGCCGCTCTGTGCAATAGCTCGCTTGAACAACCCTTTCGACATTGGTGACACTAGGTGGTAGGCGACGGATGTTGCGCCAGCGCTCTCTCCAAAGATAGTGACATTATCAGGATCACCGCCAAAAGTTTTGATGTTGTTTTTCACCCATCTGAGGGCAGCTACTTGGTCTTTCATACCAGCGTTTCCTGGCACTTCTTTTGTGTGCAGGCACAAGAACCCTACTACAGCTAGCCTGTAGTTAAAGGTCACCAGGACTACATTTCGGTTGACCAGGAAATCGGGTCCATAGTAACTGGCATTTCCACTGCCGCTCATGAAACCCCCACCATGAATCCAGAACATGACAGGCAGAGCATTTTTAGGCTTGATTTCAGGAGTGTATACATTGAGGTAGAGACAGTCTTCGCTGCTTGGCTCTGTGCAGATGGTTCCAGAAAAGAAATCGAACTGATGGCAGATTGCTCCGTGGATTTTGGCGCTGCGTACTCCATCCCAAGGAATGACCGGTTGCGGTGCCTGAAAATAGGACTTAGAATTAATTGTAAAGAATGACTCACACTAGAACGAGATGGGACGGGACGATCTGCCAATTTCTATAGAAAGAATTACGTCTGAGCTCAGAGCCCTTGGAGGTCACGTGACGTTTTCTGTAGAAACTGACAGATCGGCCCGGGCCATTCTAGTCACTAGAATCTAGTGTGAGTCATCCTTAAGTGGACTGTATTACAGTATTTACTTAATTATCTCTCTGTCCTTCGCCGAAAATGGTGGCGTAGTCTAGTTGTTTTTTCTAGGGCCTTTTCCCGTGGGCATTCAAACTCTGAGCTCCAGAGAAGCGTAATGCTACTGTTAGCTTTGTTATTTGTACCTACGTATAATACCGATATGTAGGTACCTAAATATAACAAAATATGCTTTACAATGTTAAGCACGCCACCCGGAATTACTACTCTAGACTTTTAGTATAACTTTGGTTATTGAGACAAGAAGTGGTATTGTAAATCAATAGGACGCTCATAATCACTGACGCTTGGTTCATAAAACCACATACGTGTTTTCAAACCTCTGATTATTAAACAGTAGCACAAACTATAATTTTTAATTTAGGGTTTTTTTTACCGTCATTATAGGAATTCAAATATGTATAATATGAACCGGGGTTAGTTACTACACAGCTAGTTACTGCGTCTGCGGTAATGGCGCCAGATGTACGCCTCCGTTGAAAGCACTTCAAAAATCAGCAGTCATACTCCAATTTAAGTAAATACCCAAAAATATAGTTCACATCTCATCACCGTAACTTACCTTAAATCTCAGGTCTCCCAATGGAGGAGCAGCGTACGGGATCCCCTTAAAACTGAAGTACTGGCCTCCGAGCACATTATCCAACACTTCTCCTTCCAGCAGTCCGCCAGTTACTCGCACGTGCACCATTCTAGAAGCAGTTATACGGACTGCAAATAATGATAACACCTGCGTAGCCAAGATGCCAATCGCTCACGCTCATGGCGAAACGTAGTTCTGTTATCTCTCTCTATCACTCTAAATTATTAGTGCGACAATGACAGTTGCGTTACGTTCGCGACTGAGCGTTAGAGCTTGGCATCTTGGCTAATAACGCTGGTTTTATACAGGTACTTTAGAGACGTGTAAATAAGAGACTGATAATTTACATACAAAGTTGGGTTCCCTTACTGCTATTAGTTTAAATGCTTCGAAACAATTACAGTTAGATTGGTCTTATACGATTTTAAGCTAACATTGTCATTTAGATTATTTATCTTTAGTAAACAGAAAAAATTCTGAGAATTTTTGTAAACAGAATTATCTTGTTTCGTTATCTGCATTTGTAGCGTATAAAAATGATAAATGTTGGTTGTAATGTACTAACAGTAAAGCGACAGACCATTGTAGTACAAGGACCTATTAATTACAAACTGATGCTGGGAATTTAGCAGGGGTAATGTTGTTGACAAAGCCAAATATAGTGCTTGGATTGTATTATATTGAAGACCCTATTTACAATGATATGCCACATTGGATGGACATATAAAGAGACAGACATATATATAAACGAATAGAGTGTGGCCCCATTTTTCTAATTTTACAAGCGAGAGTCTTAAAAGATTGTCTATGGAAATCTAATTGTAAAACAAGAAAACCAATTTTAGCGTTTATTGATATTGCTCCTCAACGGGGATAAAAGAGGGTTGAGAATTTATACTAACATAAAGTCAAAATTACTGAAGCTATGAAGTTGAAATTTGCGCAGTGGGCTACTTATACAACAAGTACCTACTTACAAATAATACCAAAAGCGATTTTGACATTTTCTACCACTAAAGGTTTAAAAAGAGGATGAAAAGTTTGTATGGGAATAGTGGCTTCACAAAACTGATGACATAAAACTCATCAAAGCGTCTGATAGATGTTTTTCCTCGCAGACGTGTTGAAAAACTCCCTTGAAGGTCGTGTGTGCAAAACAGCGCCTCGTTCGTGTACGTAATGAACAATCTAGCACACTGTATCATTTGAAATGACAACAATTGTAAAAAATTAAGTTATTCTTATGATTTTTTTTCTATGAAGGCGTATCGTCTATATGATAAGCGAATGTCACCGCCCATGAACACTCGCAACACCATCCAACACAACAACTATTCCGACACAACAACATTTATTGAATAATATAAATAGGTAATTATAAACGTGTTAATAATCGCGAAAATTATGTTGGTTACTTACATTTGCTCTAACATTATCAATAACGCTGTATCCATGTTTATTTCCGCCACTATACAATGTTGTTGCTTGAGTATCAATCAAATCAAAGTCGGCTTCATTAACACGCTTTTATTAGCTTTACTTGTAACTAACTATGTTTTTGTAAAAAGTTAAGATGTCATTTGGATATGTCACCATAGAATTGTGAGTATAAGATACTGTTAGTTTATAAACAAACGCGTGAGATTGTAAACAAACGGATAGGTTAGATTAGGTGAGTTTATAATATCCCTAGTCAAATTATAATCTGTCGGGAGTTCACAATTTAACGGTGACAGATATGATATGAAATAGTAGTAAGAACTAGTTATTACGATTTGAAGTTGCGTATTGTTACCCTGAACAAAGTCCGTGTTCTTGACCGATATTTAAATTCGTAATTCCTTAATACGGCATCATATATGGGTGAAATAGTATTATATACATCGGAGCACTTAGCCAAAGGCACATCTGCTTACGACCGTGGCACTTACAAGCAGTAACTGTCAATATCATGAGTATAACCCTCTCTGAAGCGGGTAATGTAATCATATTAGGGCATTTCCTTCATTTACGACGGTCCCTTCCCGTATGGCATTTTGCGGTCACTGCGGCGGGCACTGGGCTATCTTGATGTTAGAGCACTTTGGACGGCAAACTTGAAAACGGGTGAGATTTGAAAGTAAGTGACCCGTTTAGAATTAAGGTATTTCTTGGATTGAAATGTAAACGGGTTTTGTATAGAATGGAACATAAACATTTTAAAACGGATTAATCGCGTTTATTAACACCATGACCTTACGTTTCGAGTCCTTTATAGCACTTGTTTTCACAGGTATTGTCAGGGGAGTTACGGACAGGATCAGCCACATCTTTAGGCGTGCTTCAATCAAGATCTATTTGAAGCCGTTGAAGATGTCACAATTCCTGAGGCCTGTAAAGTGTAACTTACCTCTATAAGATGCTGGGGTCTACAGGCTTGACTATGAATGTGATCTATCATATGTTGGGCAAACAAAGCGTAGCATATCATGATTTTTATTTTTTATATCAACTAGGGTGAAGGAACATATAGCCGATGTCAAGCATCGTCGACCAAGGTCTGCAGTCTAGGAACATGTCTCTGATAAGCACACGTCGTTATCGCGGGTGCAAAAACGATTTGACAGTACAGGAAGATTATGAAAAACAAGTATTAACAGACTCCTACTCCTATGCCTACTCGTACGAGTTAAAAACTTATCAACATTAGGTATTTCTAATACCCAACCTCCATACTTGACTTGAGTATCAATACATACTTAAATAGATTAACTATGCAGTCGCAATGCAAACTCTTTAGTAATTTTTCCTTTTTAAAGACCGTTTTTGGACTACTTGTATAACTCAAAAACGTTAGTTATGTTGTTTTTGTAAACATGCCTTCAATTATTATAGATCTTTTCTAACGAGAACTCTCCAGCTCCACGTGTAGAGAGCTTCTTAGATGCTTAGTAGCTGTAGGCAGAATATGCCCGCTTCTACCAAATAGACATTCTGTTATATGTGCTCTTTATCTAGTTGGTTATTGTACCCGCGATAACGACGTATGCTGATAAGCCTAACCATTCAATTAAGTATACAATGTGTTTACCTTTTAATTGCTCAATAAGTTGAAGTATGACTTCTAGTTGATGCTTAGTTTAATTTTACTTTCCTCTTATTCGAAGTGAAAAGTAGAATGTTTAACTTGGGTTGGGTCAAATGCATCATTCACTCCGTTCGAGCGCCAAAATATCTCATCAGAAATGGTGCCTTGGTAAATTTACTATTTTTTATATTTTGTTACGCAACCGAGACAGTGTTTCCTTTTTTTAATTCATTGAACGCAGCCAAACGTTTTCTTAGAGGAAGTGAATATTTCCTGGCGCTAATCGATTCAGCCAGCAAATGAAATTATGACATGCAGGGGTCTAGCCGGCGCCGCGCCGCTCTACGAATCTCCGGCACGTTTCATGCTTCGATAGATTCCTAAAGGCTTTGATAATCTTCAATCTCAAGTCGTCGTTTTAGGGTTCCATACCTGAAAAGGAAAAAACGGCAACCTTATAAGATCACTTTGTTATCCGTCTGTCTGTCACGAACCTTGATCTCGGGAACACGTAGATGTAGTAAGTCGAAATTAACACCGTATACTGAAGACTGTGGTCCCTTGAAGCTGTGAAAAATCCAGATTTCTAAGTACGGCCTTTTATGAAGCATTTACAAAGGGAATTAAAATGTATATAGTGTCATTAGGGACCCTTCCCGTTGACCTGGAAATGTTAAATTTGGCAAAAGTCAAGATCTTTGTAGCATAAATATAGAAAACAATCCGAAAATCGAGAATTATTCGCGCACTGGTGGCTCCGTATCACCAGAATTGGTAGTAGTATGAAACCCCCCAGTACGCGGGTTCAACTCGCACTTGCCCGGTTATTTTTCACTACATATTTCCCTAAAAAATATGATATTTTTCCATGAATCAGAGCTGAAACATCGTTTGCACCGGAAAGGTCAATCTATAGCCATCCCGACCGGAAGTCCGTTTTATTCAAATAATAACGGCCTTTGCTGCCCTTTATACCTACACTTCCTGAGGTAGCTCAGGAATATTCCATGTAAATTTTACGCAAAAGGCTATTTCAGTGCATAATAAACAACCCTTTTATGTTGAGGATGAGTGAATACAATAATTTGGTTGGATGGGTATACAGGTTGTAAAAACAGTAGTAAATTTCCGTTTTAGAGCGTAATAGACTGATATAGGTATCATGTGCCGATTATAAAATAAAAACAAAATAATTACGTATAAATTGTAGGTACCGGTTGGCCTATTATATGGAATATGTACTTTTTGCGTTATTTTTTGTTACGACTTTAATGCTACTTTGCTATATGGAATTCCGTAAAGTAACGCCTGATGCAATAAATTAGTTATTTTTTGTCTTTTCACGTCAAAGTATTGTATTGTATATCTTTTTGTTTTGAATACGAAATGAATTATACCTATAAGCGATTCATCTCTATGTTATGATACCCATGTATAGACGTAAGTGTAATTCTATTTTTGATCTAAAGACAGGAGAACATACGACCTATAATACCTATATACTTTAAGTACTTATTACAAACCATTAGGTACACATTTACATAATTACAAACCTAACTTTTATATAACAGTTTTGTGTCGCATTTTTTTAAATGTATTTATTTCACAACTTTAACCTGTGATTTGTATACAAAATTAATAACACCTTGAAACGGGACACTATTTCTGTAATACCCTGGACGTAAATATAGATGTGAGTGTAATTCCATCGTATAATCTGCAGACGGAACGGAAATCAAACTGCTAGCCGTCGAAAGCTAAATGGATGAGAAATACGATATTTCGTTCCGACGACAGACTGGAGTTATATTAAAAACTTTGATAGATTCGATGGATTTCAAAAGTACTCCATATGGTTCTTACTGCATATGGTGTTCAATATGTATGTATAAATTTAATTTAATCACAGCTGTCGTGCATTTCTATTTATTTAATAGGTAATAAGTAAAACTGTATACATATCTAAATATTTTATGAACTCCATAGCAACGACGTTATATAAATATGTGGTAGCTGATATATAACATATATGTAACTCAATGTAAAATAAGCAGTTTGAATTTGAAACTTAAAACACGAATTAGCCGATATTAACGTTTAGCAACAACAACAACTGTGGTACTGGGTTCACTAGGGCTTGTGGTGCTGCGAGAACCGCGACGCCGCGCGCCGCGCCTGTTTGCGCACCCCACCGCGCGCACTAACCTACTCGCCAATGCACCTCTGGTCAGAGCCATAAAAATACTGAACAGAGTCTCTTCCAACATCGACTTATTTAACTGTACTTTGACTGATTCACAGAGGTCACAAGTAAGCAATTGTGTTACCCAAATGTTGGATAAAATAACTTAGTTCCATTTGGAAATGTAAAAGAAGTGTAAAAGTTTATATTGTTAGTTTATAGTGTTTTTCTTTAAAATGTAATATATATCACGTGTTGGTTGTATCTGTTAGTTATATGTATGTATTTATTCAATAAATAAAAAATAAAACATAAGTCTCTGGTTACTCTGGTTAGGCAACTAATCCTAAGCTTTGGCTTATGCGCTAGTTTTACGAAAGCGACTGCTATTTGACCTACCAACCCAAAGAGTAAACTAGGCCTTATGGTATTAGTCTGGTTTCTTCACGATGTTTTCCTTCAGCCTAAAGCGATTAGTAAATATCGATGATACTTCGTACAGATGTTCTTAAAAACTCATTAGTACGAGCCGGGGTTTGAACCCGCAACCTTCGAATTGAAAGCCGTACGCTCTGACAAATGTAGGCATTATATTCTGCAGTCTACCTTACATTAACTTTGTATTCACAAAATGGCGATACTGAAACACATGCGAGGCACTTAATAACATAACCGGGCGACTTGCTCTAACGATGGGGAAGTTCCGTTTCATGGCAAGTTTCAAAGTTCCACCGGCCTTTTATTGAGGGGTTAATTACTTGCATGCCGCGGCAGCTCTATCAAACTATCAAAAGTATCGCTAGAAGCGCCAAGCGCGCTTGATAACTGCCATGAATTTAAAAAACTATCGTTAGGCATTTTTTGGTAAGACAGGAAAACTGGAAAAAATCATGACCTCGGGTGAAACTCGAACTCACGACTCTGGGATACATGCCCATCGCCGGTGACTTTGAATTTCTCCAGCATATCTCGTATGCGCCTTAGGGGCGGGAATGAATGGGGAATTTTCAAAACACGAATGTTAAAAAATTTCCAACCCGCACAGGAATCTTGTAGGTACATTGGCTGAAAATGATTCGCATAACAGAAGTGTCGCTGACCATCATCATGATCTTTTTAGCTTTTGTTTCCGTGTTTACATCAAATTATTGAGCTTAAATAGAATCCGTTTGGCAATATTTTCCCACAATTCAGCGCATACTGGCATCTGACCAACCCAGAGGAGAAATTAGACATTTAGATTAATCCAGTCCTTACGACGTTTCAGTCATCAAAAAACGATTAGTACATACATCGCCGAGTGTGTACCACATAAACACATATTCATCTGGCCTGCGGTTCTGTGGCTTCACAAGCTTTTCACTACCAACCTCTCGGCTAGGTCACAAGACCATTCACTGGAATGAAACATTGGAAAGCAATCAAAGAGGTTTTAATCAGGTTCAGTGGGGACTGGACCCATCAAATCTACTTATGTGCAATAGATAATTATTTCATTTAATTCGTCGTGAGTATCTGAAAATATGTTATTTAGGGATTTCATTTCTTTTAGATGCTGTTCTGCGTATTGCAACTTTGCTAAACTTCGTCTTTTAATTTACCAAAACAATGGTCTGGCGTCTCAGCCAGATATTTTTTTTTGTCTGAAAAACCTATTAATACATAGAGTATTATTTGTACTGGAGAAATTGGATGTGAAGAATACATGTGTTATGTAATTGTTTATATTGCTTTTGATTTTTCTCCATTTAAGGTTGGTACTTATTCTATTAGGGATATAAACAGCAACACAAGAAAATATGCTAACCTAAGTAAGCAAAAGAAAACCAATAAAACTAGTCCACAAAATACAAAGTTGAAAAACTAGGAAATAAACTGTGTAAGTCGATATTCTTTATACGACAAAATGTCCACTGACGATAACTAAGTATAGCGGTGCGCGATTCGAAAGTATTTTTGTATCTTGTGCGATTACCATGAGTTTTACTTAACCGTATTCGATAGCGATAACGGCATCCGAAAGTATGTCCGTTTCGCTCCTGCCAGAGTAGTGGTATGAGCGAGACGGACATACTTTGGAACGCCTCATCACTCATGGTAAGCACTGGTGGCTGCTGCCTTGGAGAAACTTGGTATTTACTTAGAGAACTAATATTTAGAAATCTTACACTTTCCGCTAGTTAAGTCCAGACGGCGGATTGTTCATTAAAAGTTAGCGAGTTTAGTAGTATTTCACCATTATATTAACTTATGTATTTGGGTAGATGTTAAAAAGTATGGCATTTAAAATAAGTTTGTATTTACATTGTCGAACATATGTGGCATAGTTCAATAAACCGAATTAGAATAGTAAAATGAAAACTTTAATGTGGAAATTTGTGGTTTCGGTGGAAACGCATGTACAAACAGCGAAGAAAAAAACTGTATGTATACTTACCTGAAAACTTAGGGTTCAGACATTAGGGGATACTACATTTTTATGTTTTTGCAATTGAACCTGCAAATTGTAACCTGACTCCCACTACTGAATAAATTATTACTAGTACTTACTAGTAATAATTTATTGCCAAATTATGTATTTTCAAATAATTTAATAATCTGTATCTATTAAATAATAATGAATCGAGTTATCGAGTAATAGAGTAGTTCTTTATTGAGACAAAAAGGAACAAAAGTGGTACAAAAGGACATAATATATATGATAAAACTAGTACTACATAAAACTAAACAAAATAAATAAAAAATACCCCTCACTTCACCCTCGTGTGTTATGGTGCCCAGAAGGCTGGCAGCGTTGCCTCTTTGGATAGCCAAACTTATCCTGTGGCCAAAATAGCAGGTCTGGCTCTGGTCACCTGATGCGTCGGTCAGGCGCCGGGCAAGCTCTTTATAGAAGAGAGCTTTCAATGTTAAAAAATCATAATATCCCGGCCACAACATAACATTTGCCATGTCACAATATGCCATAGAGCCAAGTCCAATAGCCTCTATTAGAAATGCAGACAAAGAGTATTCGACTCTAGGCAAATACTTTTCAGCAGATATAATTGGATTCTTCACGACAATTCCACTATTGAAACTTTATAACTAACTTTTTAACTTTATTAAAAGGAATTTCAATCAAATTGATTAACAATGTCTGCAGTTCAGGCTGAATGCAATCAATGTAGGTACCATTTTACCATCGAGTTAAAGAAACGGAAAAATTGAGCAAAAAAATAAGGGTACTCGTAATAAATTAACTTTTACTTTTCGAAGGCGTAATATAATGTATGTAAGGTGTATTCGGGTACTGTTGAACATCGTAAAATTCCAAAAGGGGACCCAAGGTATTAGCTATGGAAAGAATTCGGAATTTTTCGACGCTTGGTGAACTATGGCGCAGCCTTGGTGGAAAAGGGTTGATTCATAGTCTATCTGACAGTTGACAGCCGTTAAATCATAATATTCAGTCAACAAATTAGAACTCTAGGCCATTTTAACTATAAAACTCTCGTGAGACTCGAATATATTAAATAATATCACAGAATAAATAAAAGTACAAGTACAGAAGACCCTCTGTTTTGATGTTCACAAATGCCGCCTTTTTACGTGCCTATTAATTATTATTAGCACGGACCGCACGCGAGCCGAGCCGTCATCGAGTTCTATTGCCCGGCGCGAAGGTCGATATTACTCCGCACCTTGCCGAAGATAGGGTTGTCATTTTTTTAAACGACGTCGGTGACAAACAAGCGTACGGTCCGCCTGATCGTAAGCGGATACGGTAGCTTTGCACTTTTATCTATTCTGTGGCGCAAGCATCGACTATGTCAGAAACGAATACGCGAATTATAAATATAAGATAGCACGCGGGGTATATATACATGCATAAATTATTACACTTAGCAGCTACTTAGGTAAATAGCACCGAAAACATAACAGGCGTGTGACCGCGAACCGTAACAAAGATCGTAAAGTCTATCCCCGTCTCTGTCACACTTACTATTCGAGTGCCGCTGGCATGTACTTACTTATAATATCATGCAGATCGGCGGAGTGAACCCCTCCTGCTTTTAGTTATTTAATATAAATTCTGTGACAGCGGTCGAATGTACTTTACGTAGGTATGCGACGAACAACTATCGCGCGTGCGTCACCGCTCGCCCGTGAGTCCCTACTGATTTGCCCCTCGCGAGGGGTACTTACAGTTCGATACCTACACGCGCGAGTGGGACAGGCCTGATAATATTTAAAACGGGTCACTCACGTAATTTAGTCGATTTTCGCTCGACATGTTTCGTTCTTTACGAAGAACGTCATCAGGAGCGACCACTAAATTACGTGAGTGACCCGTTTTAAATATTATTTAACTCTAGGCCACTCTAGTACCATGTCAAAATAATAACCGGTAAGAAATTTCTTACAATCTGATTTATAGCGTCACTATGACATAGTCCTAAAGTGGCCTAGGGTTCCAATCGGTTGACTGTACATGGAATCTTCTTATAATGTTTGCATTTTTCTCTTATATCCCTGATATCTCCAATTTGCTACATATTTAAATTTAGCGAACGGAGATGAACTAAGGAAAATTTGAATTAGACGCGTTGAGGAGTGATCACTTCACGTTTCTCAAGGAAATTGATAATACATGCCAAATGCCCTATCCCCATATATCATTCGTATTTCGTAGGCACCTTTATATATCTGTATTTCTTTTTATAAAGCTAATGAAGAATGGTGAATAAAGAATACTGTAAATGATGGTCCTGTAAATTGAAAGTGATGCTATATACTACAGAAAAAGTGACCAAGGCCCCCATTGCCCAACCCTAATCAATTCATAATTTATATATAGTAGTGTGACGACTTAAAAACATTAATCAAAACATTTATTATAATTAATAAATTATTTAATTCATATTTTAACATAATTATCAAACGGGTCTAACGCGAATTCACTTATAAACTATCCAATATCAATTACAATTCTATCTATCTATTACTATTTTATATCGTTAAAAACCGCCAAGTACACAAATCCGCGATCGCCGAACATCTTACATCTGGCGTAAATCACTGGATTGAACTCCATAAACCAAAAATTGTCTCCACTGAACGCCATTATTATCCTCGAGTAGTTGGAGAGGCAATTGAAATCAAGAAACACCCTAAAAATGTTAATAGGGAGGATGGTTTTAACTTATCACCAACTTGGGGACCAGTGATCCAGAAGTTGCAGCCAAGGGATATATCTTCGGATGTGCGCGGGGATATTGTGAGTGTCGTGTGTCGGACTATTGACAATAATTAACATATGTTTTGTGGGTCGTTTAAAATTATATGTTTACCCCAAATTTCTACATAGACTTTTCGTTGGTGGTTGGCGTCGTAGTTACACAAATCTCTGTTTTGACATTTTTCTGGGACATCAGTTAGCAGCGACCATGACCAGTGAAACCTGTGTCGAAACGTCGGTAAATAAGGTAAATAAGTGAATTTGCGTTAGACCCGTTTGATAATTATGTTTAAATATGTGTCCAAATCGCGAAAGTTTTAAATGTTAGATTTAATTCATGCTTTACAATTGATGATTCTGAAGTTTTTGTTGCAAGTGTATGGAAGTCCGGTGTGAGTGTGTGAATACGCTGGTAACGTCGTTGGTATATTGGCAGTATTTAAGATAGACTAATTAGGTCTGGAAATAAATTACTGTTTATAGGGATGGATGGCGAAAACGTGTTATAGTATGTATGTATAAGCTTTATTGTACAATAACACAAGAAATACAAGAAACACAGTAACATAGACAATTTGATACAACAAAGGCGAACTTATCCCTATGAGGGATCTCTTCCAGTTAACCTTTGAGGAAATTAGATAAAAACAGGCAACGATGAAAGACAAACTAAGAGCAAAAATTGTAAAGTAACAAAACTTCAAATAAAAAGTAAATTTTGAATACACATTGTAACTACACTATAAATAAATACGCAATAAAAATATATATATAATATTTACATATATAAATATACACTAAACAACAATACATATATACATATATTAAATAATAAATATATATATAAACTATTAAACAGAGCATAAAGGACAAACTCCAATCAAGGGTCGGAAAGCCACAACTTCTTTAGCCTCTCCTTGAGCGATGCTGCAGATTGCGATTGATATATAGTCGTTATAGATGGCAGGAGAGTCTGTGCCGAAGCTTGGTTTGACGCTCTGCCTGGTACAAAGCTGAAAAAAAAGCATACTTCTGTAGGGAACTTGTTAACTTGCAGATATGTGGGAAGATCTTGCAGATCTCGTATCGGCCTTCATAACTAGGTATCAAAGGCAATGTCTCCTGTGACAGGTATTTAAGTAGTCTGTTATAGACGCAAAGGCGAATGTTGTTGTCTTTGGTATCAATGTGGCATCAATCATCAGTCAATACAATATGTGATGTATTGCCCATCACATCACCAACATCATATCCTCGAAATAAATAAATATTTTGGTTTCGTGTTCCAGATAAATTGTCATCAATCATCATTATCGTCAACATAAACACTTCAATTTTATGTCCATGGAAATGGGCCGCAGCCGCCGCGATCCCATCGGGGATTATGAAAATCAGCCCCGCAAGGTCAGTCGATACCCGATCCAGGTCGTGTGTCCTCATTGGTTGAACAAGCACGGGCGAGTCCAGTACTAAACCATCCAGTACATCCGGACCCCAAGAACCATAACATCTATACTTGGCCAGAAAGAGCATCTATACTGGTTCAGGTGATTGTTAAAATATCCTGCGCTCTTCAAGAGGTTAGAATACCAACCCAGGTCGCCCCACTTCGACAGAGTTCACTGTGAAATGCACGGAGAACATTTTCCAATTATGTCCGATAATGGATATTTTATATTTTGAGGGATCGAGGTAAAACGTAGGATTACCTGGGTGAGGGAAATTCTGGTTAACTTTGAAGGTTCTGTTTTTTAATAAAAGTTCTCTTAATGAAATCGCACGCTGAGTTAATCCCAGATTACCTGGGTATATTTTTTGCATTATATTGCTGTTTAAAATTAACTATACAAGCTGGTGGGAGTTGAATAAGTGTATGTAATTTTTTTTTTTAATACTAAGACGGTGACAAACAAGCATACGGCCCGCCTGATGGTAAGCGGTCACCGTAGCCTATGGACGCCTGCAACTCCAGGGGTGTTACATGCGCGTTGCCGACCCAAATAAATAAATAAATGTTATTGGACAAACTTTCGCAAATAACCAGTCTCACGATAATCTCAATGGCTTATGTTGTGTATATGGTATGTACGTACCTATATGTACGTATTTACCTACGTTTATAAATATTGTAAGTATTACCTTGTCCTACAGTTAGGTAAATAGGCTTGTAGTATGGGTTGTGGGTACTAGACGATGTTGAATGTATAGAAAACATCCATAACTCAGAAACAAATATTCGTGATAAACACACAAATAAATGCCCTGATCAACCAGGGTCCCCCCACCGTCTAGGTTTACACTCTTGACAAAGTGGCCGTCACTTCGAGTCCAGTCTGTGTCAGTCAAGGGCGTCAAGGCGAAGGTAAGTACAAGTAGTTGAACGACGATTAATTATATCGTGTATCCAAGAAAGCGCTACGGTATTCATATTTCTAACAATAAAACACAGCAGTAATCAGATAGTTTTATAATCACGGGATTCACGGGGATTCAAAAATAAATCAAAGAATCACCAAAAATTTACAAAAAGCACAAAATGCACACCGTGTTTTTCAAGTCTAACTCCCAATGTCCCTCACGCCTTAAGTGTCATTTCTGTCGTTATCATGTCTTTACATTGTTAAGGCGCGCCCAACGTATAAGTTACGTGTAGTGCATTCTTAAAAGGGAATCTAACAATATCAAACCACCTAACTGTAGTTGACATGACTTAATAATTTAACAAAAATATTTTGGTATAATCTTGAAGCTACGTACGAGTAGATAGTGCATTAGCTAGCCGTCTGGCGCTGAAGAGGCGCACTCAATATTTCAATTTGCTTGCCGGCCGGCTCGCCCCGGGCGCACCAGATTTTTCCGAATCTCGACGAGAAATTCCTGATGCGCAATTTTTGTTCGTTTCGAGCGTTTTGTTGTGTAATGGCTATATTGTTACTATGTAAGAGGTTGTATTTTGTTCAACTCTGTAAGGGAATGTTGGTGAAAAACTGAAAACTGATTTTTTAAACGCGAATTTGTGCACTTTTAGATAATGATTGAGTATGCTTATGTGATTGTTTTTAGTAAAAGGTACCTACAGTCGGTGTCAAAAAAATATATTCAATTAAGACCTTTTTTAATTCTAATAAGGTCTAAGTCGTACAGATATCTCTGATGTCGAATGTACCACTTTCTAGGTAGCCGATAAGGCAATAATGCCATAAAGATTCGTCAAGAAATCGACCTTATCAACAAGAAACTACGTGGTACCTTTTAGTAACAAAATAACATATAATCTTTATACCCAACGATCTGATTTTGCTAGCCCGTTTATAGACACAATCCCCTATTAACACACTCGGATGTCAATTCCCTATTTCCCGCCTGTATATTGTAGTTTCCAAACTTTACGACTGACTATCTGGGCTAACGTCTACACAAAGTGATTAATAAAATTATAGGTACCTACGTGTTTTTCTTTGTTTGATAGGATAGGCTAAACGACAAAAACTAATTAATCCGTCTGTTAGATTATTAAAAGGTATTTGACACATATTCTTTCTTTTGTTCGTAACATTAAAAATGACGAAAATACGGGTATTAATTAAATCTCTCTTATTTGTAATATTACTTTAAACAACTAGGTATAATAAAGAAAAATATAGTCAGCCAAATCAAAATAATAATTAATTATGTAATATCAAGGGGTAAGCGGTCAAACCAGGGTCAATCCCGATATGTCGAACAAGAACGGTTTTTGAAATTTGAACTATGTGCAATTTTTGCAACGTTCTTATTTCAATAAAAAAATATCTCGAATTATTGAGTTTGATCGCTTACCGCTCGAATTATGAACCCTTCCATTCACAGAATAAGGATCAAATATCGGTAAACACTCAGTTTTCCTCCAAAGGTTAAGTCCAATACCTTGTTCACACCAATATTGACTCTTGTTACAGGGTTTCAGGAAAAAATTAACGCACTTCATTCTCCATCTTCGACACGATGTTTTCGGAGAAAACTCGAATAATACAAATTGCCGAGGGAGCGTTTGGCTTAGTGGAGTAAAATATCTCGGGAAAGCACAAAACGTGTATCAAGTTTTGTTCTTCTTTTACTTGTTCTTTGAATTTGTGAAGACAGGTCGTGGATCACTTACCTGCGAGATAAACAATATGTTTGTAGTTTAATATTTTAGGATTGTTCTTTAATCCATGTTAGGTATATTATTTATATCTGTAACGGACTCCTAGCCTAGTTGGTAGTAACCCTGCCTACGAAGCAGGAGGTCCCGGGTTCAAATCCTGGTCAGGGCATTTATTTGTGTGTTTATTACGAATATTTGGTCCTGACTTATGGATGTTTTCTATGGATTTAAGTATTTATATGTATCTTTCTATTACATATAGGTACTGTCGCCTAGTACCCACAACACAAGCCTTATTGAGCTTACCGTGGAACTAGATCGATTTGTGTAAGATTGTCCCATATTATTTATTATTATTTATTTATTTATGTCTGTTTATATTTAATAATGTTATAATTCTTTCTTTATTTTATGGTTTTGTTATCTTCTTATGGTAGATGTTGCTAAGCTGCTCCCTAAGGCGCATACGAGAGATATGGTGTGTCTTCGTAGCTCAGTTGGCAGAGCGATGGGCGTGTATACCAGAGTCACGAGTTCGAGTCTCACCGGGGCCCATAGGTTTTGTCCACTTTTCCGTTCCTTCTAAGAGACTTGTAGAAGAATTTAAGTCTAAGCTTATAAAATGTAGGTTTCACCAAATATCGTATTATTATGATTCATGTACATCATCTATTGAAGGTAATCGATGAGACAGAAACATGTTACCTACGCAAGGCAAAAATTTTCTTTTAAGTTATTTTTAGGAAACTCTTCGACTGAAACATGTTTCGATACGTTCTCATGGGCATTATATTTTTAAATATTTTAGAGATTTACGTGTTCTTTTTAGACGTTCTACCACAGCTAGACCAATGGTATGTGTGTTCTACGAGCACGTCTGGTGCTCAAGGAACTTTTAAGTATTTCTGCTAAATATGACGGCCTTTGTACCATGCATGCTTTGTGCCATGTAAATAAAGCCAACCGACTTGGTCTCATTGTCATCCCGTGAATAATAAATTACCAAGTATTTAGTGCGTTATGCACTAAATACTTGGTATAAATTTATATAGATTTATTGTTGCTAATCACAGCATATTGAAAGCAGCAGAAAGAAAGAAATGTTCTTAATTTTATATTTCTGCGACGACGAGCGGCGAGTCGTTTTATGCATTATTATGGACATTAAAACTACGATGCAAAATGCATGCAGTATGATATTGCCTTTACGCTTTTCTGTGGGCTTAAACGTTAAAAATCCCCAAGATATATGTAAGATTACCGTGCATAAATACCTACTCTATCGATGATTGCAAATTCCTAAGCTGGTGGAATTTAGCTTTGAGATAATATGAGGGATATGAGCACGTTTCATCGTAAATCGAAATGCTTTAAGTTGAGGATGGGATATTATACAAGGTGGCCAAGTTGAAGCCATAAAAGTCATTTTTTAATTCTAAACCACAACAACTAACCTTTATTACTCCCGTCCTATTTATATAAACGAATTGAGTCGTATTACTCTTTATTTAAACATTTTCGTTGAATTAAGAACACAACAAACAAATGTCTCAGTGTAATTAAGATACTAAAAAAATCGAAATTTGAAAAACTGACTTCAGAATTTGGTCTTGTCTAAACCGGAGCAGCAGGAGCGAGTCCTGTCTTGTTGTTTTTACACATCGATTTTTGAAATAAATCTCTGAAATATTTTTCAAACGTATTAACGTAATTGAATAAAGTAAATTTTATTAAAAGCATTTTACCACGAAATACAAGTACACGATATTATTCTTGTCCAAAAACAATTTCCACAAAAATCATTGCTGTGTCCCAAAGGCGTTTGTTTATTTCCTGCTTGTAAAAGCGTTTGCTTATAAAAGTATTGGAATTTGCATGCACCTGTCCAAAACTACCAACCCCAAAACTCTTGGATAAATCCGAGATAGGAAATGAAATATGGCGGCATAATCAGAAATATTGCGTATGTAAGCACTCGAGAGCGCTCGAAAGGGTGGAAAACTGCACTAAATCGCTTTTATTATTGCATTATATTACGGCCCCTCGCGAATTAATGGCCCAAAAGAATTTGCATATGAAAGCGGCTGCCATCGACGCAAATATTTATTCCGGAAAACTGACAGTGTGACACAATAAAGTGTCGAAAACGTCCGGACGTGTCCATATTATCAAAGGGTGATGGCGGTTTACAACAGGCCTATCACACTGTCTAATTATTGCTGTAAATAGGACTTTATTCCGAGATATAAAGGTGCATATTCGTAGTATTAATAATTTTGTAATAGGATGGTATAAAAGTTAGTCTGATTGTTGTTGGATTGTTAATGCAAATTGCCGGAGTTACAATACGTTCATGACGTTAATTTACGACCGGATTCCGATGGGGGTTGGGTAAAAATGTTCAGTTAAATGCCTCTTTGGGAAATTATTGAAATTGCGTGATAAAGATGTAATTTTATACGAATTCGAATAATTTCATTTACCGATGAAATGTTATTTTGATTGTTCCACGGTGCGATGCCGCCAAACCACCACATCGGCGGACGGCGCACGCACGGCTGGGCAGTTTTATTTTGTTATTGCTTAGTTCACACGAGCTAAGTTATGCATACAAAATGCGATTAAGATTTCAAAGTCCACTTCTTGTACAACTGTTTGTGGTATGTTTATACACTTTTGATTGCTTTCGTTTTTTTCTTATTGATGATTACTAAGAAGAAAATCATTCTACAGCCATCTCCTAATTTTAAATCGCATTAATCAGATAAACAATGAAATCACAAAAATGTTGCATATCGGCAAATTTGGACAACCTTAGGTATTCACAATATTCAAACGAGTCCCGTGAAAAAATCCTGTCAAAACACTTTTTCTTGAAAATGCTATAATCTCGGATGCTATGATCATGGACATACAACCTCCATACAAAACTCGAAAATCCCAAAATTTACATAAGTACATGAACTGACCTAGGAAAAATGGGCTGTGAGCATTTCAGGTTGGTCCAATTTGTTTTGTAAACCGACAGTGGAAATTTCATTGTCGAAACTTATACTCCTTGTCAGAAAAGAAAGATCACCATTAAAAAATATGTAAGTGGTTGAATAATTAATACACTTTTTAAGGGAGCATGAACTTTCATTATGGATTATTATTAGTATAAGGCTTACCTAGCAAAATAATACAGTAATTAGAAGTATCTGTTCTCTTATTCGATACTTCAGTAGAACCACAACAAAACTTGGACCACATCGTTACAGTGCGGCCCATTTTATTTATTCCGCCGCCGTTTTTGCAACAATACCCCAAATAAATGCAGGCCTCGATGAATATTGAGTTCACGTACAACGAAATACGTATAATGAAAGTTTCTCGTGTTAATGTAAATAATTTGCCCCTCCAGAGGATATGAGGGGACGTATTTAGAAACTGAAATTGATAATCAAATTGGTATTGGAATTCAATTCGTATTTTGCGGCAGTCACTGTAGTGTTGGCTATACACTACAGTGACTGCCTCAAAATAACCACGTTATCTATTCCAAGCAAATTAACTGTCTAACTTCAAAGTGTTATTTTTAACGACAAACTTCTCTGAAATTATGACGTTGACTTTCACAGTCTTTGCTTTCAAAATCTAAGTAACTTTGGTAGATAGGTTGACGCTCAGATGTTTTTCCGTAGTGTAGTGTGCTTACCATGAGTTATATGTAAGCGTAATCGATTGCGATTGCGCGATTTGATACCGTTAGCATGTCTCGTTCTTAACTGAATAGAGCGAGATGTAAACACTATCGCATTCGCGCAGTCGCTATCCAGTACGGTTACGTCACGCTAATCACGGTATAATCACGCATCTGTCTCTATCGCACAAATGAGGAAAAGTGATAGAGAGATAAAACTACGCTATGTTACTGAGCGTTAGCGACTACTCACGCTGCTCTCGGTAGTTCTTACGAAATACGTTCAGGGCATTCTACTTTTTTTTTTGCCTCTGCCTAGGCCTATTTGGATAGCCAAATTTGACATACGTAAGGTGGGACGAAGCTATATGCAACATGTCTCATTCTTGTATTTAGCTTCGTCCCTTATCCAGCAGCCCTAAGATGGTTATCAACGAATGTCATGTAATAATGCTATAAATTGATAAACAGACAAGTTGCATGGATAGCGCGACGGTGATCACTGTCAAATATGGATAACTGTATTAAATTATCAGGTAATTGTCATAAAATGCTGACAAACTGTTGTCTTATCCAGCAAGTGTCACACTATCCGCTTGGCATCTTAGCAAACATGACCAGCTAAATGTTCTTGGCGACCTAATAACACTTTACATTCCACTTTACCAGCTCTGTAGCGTGGTTTGGTGTTCTGAATTGCGTGACGTTGTTATAAATTTGGTATTATATTTTGATTTCCTGAATTAGCTCAATACATGGTAATAACGACGTGTCATAAAGTTTGATTTGCGAATTAATGTTGTATTACGGCTTTAGAATGGAAAATAATACTTATTTGTGATTTTGTGTTTGGAGTTCCGATTGTTTCCTTTAAAATTCGGCTGTAATGTTATATCCAGGTTAGTGATAATTATTCTATTCAAATTATAATTTACATAAAGGTTTAGGGTATAATTAATTTACCTACCTTTTACACATACAGAACAAGAGCAAACCCCATTACTTACCCTTTACCATCAAGAACGGAGTGAAAGACAAAAAACATTACTTTATGTGCGTTTCTATGGCTCTTAAACCCACGTTATATCATAACGAAAGTTTAGTTTAGTATCGCCAAGTCAAATTCAGAATGTATTAAACACTTGACTCTGAACTACCTAAACACCATCAACTCAAGCGGTTGCAACCCGCTTTCATTAATATTCCCACAGCATCGCGAAGGCTCCATGTGGACATTTTATTAGCTTCCACTACACTTTTGTCACATCCACGATCTGAAGCACAACACAGGCTAACAAAACTTAAACCATCCTAAAAGAATGTACCAAGTAAAGCGCTACTCTCATTGAAATTTCAACTTAAACTCACTACATACAAGGTCTAGATTCAAACACGTTTTTTGTACACTTCACGCTTTTTTGTTTTCAACACGTAGAAAGTCCTGCAGAGTTTGCAGTTTGAAACCGGTTTCCATAGTATTTATTTTAGCTGTGGTGTGTTAAAATAAAAAGGTAGCGATATGTGGTGTGCTCTTTAATAAAGGCAGTTTTTGTCGCCTGAACCGTTTGTTATAGCCGAAAAAAAAGTTATTACGTAGAGTCGTTGGAGCTTCGAATACATATTTATTTTACTCTTAAAACTTGAGTAGGTATTAAGTTGACGTAAAAATATTCGTCTTATTCTTAAATTTATTTGTGACATCTTGGTAAGTTATATTATGTCTAATTTCAGTGTGCTGTTGTGTATACGCTGTACTAGCGTAGAACTTGAATCTAATACCTCCCATCTTTTTCCTGGCGTTTTCCCGGCTCAGTCGGGGAGTCTGGGGTCCGCTTTGGTAACTAATCCCAGGATTTGGCGTAGGCGCTAGTTTTTACGGAAGCGACTGCCATCTTGCCTTCCAACCCAGATAGTAAACTAGGCCTTACTGAGATTAGTCGGATTTGCTCACGATGTTTTCCTTCGCCAAAAGCGATTGGTAAATATCAAATGATATTTCTTACATAAGTTCCGAAAAATTAATTGGCACGAGCCGGCAGGATTTGAACCCGCGACCAAAAAAAAAACAATTATGATGAAAAGAGATATATTTATGAGGATTTTGAGGTCAAAAAATCGGTTCCATCGGTCGCCTAGTAGATAATGAAACGTTTAACCGATTTCGTTTGAAAAAAATCGCGGTTTCGGTTAAAAACCGAGTGTTTCGCATACAATAAATAATCAATCACATTCGCTATCGCCTAGGTACCAGCTAGTACTGCTTACTTAAACGTGAAAAATCTATCCTAAAAATGAACGATTAGAGAACACTCGCAATCAATGTGCATTTGACAAACCAAAGAGCAGCCCGCTACATATGGTTACATACTCTAAGCTACGGCAAAAAGGTACAGGTACAGGGTAAGAAATTCCGGGACACGTCGTGGAGGGCAATTCTTGGTGTTGGCAAATGAACTATTCTCTGGGAATAGAAAGCAAATTGCTCGGTGGGTCGAGCATTATTGGGAACTTTCTTCACAACGCTTAACGGACTTCGGTACAAATACAAAGTAACCAGGAGAGATTTGACCCTTGACGTACAGAGGTAGTAGAGCACTGCAGATGTAGGTACTGATTAAAATGTTACCTTTACTGACCATTGGTGAGGTAAAAAAAGGAAAATATTGCAATAGGAAAGGACGACGTGAGTCCTATATATATAATACATTTTAGTTTAATACATTTTAGTTTTTTTTTACTATTATTATATCGATTTTCATAACCGTCGATTGGTAAGTTTATTACTACTTATTATTACTACTACAGTAATATATCTTTCTCATATCTCAGAAAAAGGAATGTATAGGCTGACAAGTCTATTAGTATATAACCGTACGAATAGGCATACATCCCCGCGCAAAAGATAGACAAGCGTACTCGCGCCGCCTGTGCTCTAAGCATGTAGACTACACAGGCTTTAGACTGTTTTGTTTTTCCTCGCAAAATTACAGGGGAAAATCGGATACTTATCTCGGAAAACCTCCCACTCATATGACGCTTTCCTATCCTTTGAGTCGAGATTTAAATATTTAACAACGCACTTACGTTACGGAACCCTTCGTTATGTTTGAAAGGTCCTACGCAGGTTACGTAACGTAGCGTAATGTAATATTATATTGTATAAATAGACGTGTTTTTCATGCGCTCTGCCCACGTTGGATTGTGTGTAAGACGTCATAAGGGAAAACAGGCATATGGTGATGAATACCAACGAGTGGAAATTATCTTTGTTTCCTAAGGTGGGTTGTACTCCATACACCAGTCAACTAATCCAGATATTCTATAGTACACTTAATACAGCCCGTAAGTTTAATAAGAACCTTTAGATTACGGCAGTGATACTGCTGTCCTGTTTTATCCCCGATACCCGAAGTATGTACGAGTATCGATCTAAAATGCGTAGCTTCTTTTGAGAGTTCCGTACCGAAAGGGTAAAACGGGACCCTATTACTAAGGCTCCACCGTCTATCTGTCCGTCTGACCGTCCGTTCGTCTGTCACCAAAATGTATCTCAAGAACCGTGATAGTTAGACAGTTAAAAATTTCACAGATTATGTTTTTCTATTGCCGTATTTGTTGTTATAGAGCCGTCCCCATTCTACCATCGGACTTCTAGACGCACGGCCGGACTCCACCCTTACTTGGTAGACATTCCACCAATTCGCACGAAGCGCTTTGCTTCTTCTTTTCTTATGCGCTCTGCCAAGGAGTGGAATTCTCTGCCGGCGTCTATATTTCCGTGCACATATAACCCGACCGCCTTCAAATCAAGGGTGAACAGGCACCTTCTGGGCGAGCTCGCTCCATCGTAGGCCACGTCTTTGCCCTCGGCTAGTCTGTGGCCAAGAGTAAGCCCATTTGTTATAAAAAAAAAAACAAATACTAAAAAGCTTGATTATCCAATTTTCTATGCTTCTAGGGCTAGTTAAATGAAATAATTATATAACAATTATATTTATTATTCGAATAATATTAGAATTTTGTTAAAAACATAAAGCATTAGTTTCCTTCATGAGTAAAAAATCGAATTATCCCTATTTAGCGATAAGACCGCCTGTTGTTTACCTCTTTTTCACATGTACCTAACCTATACCAGTTTGTGATGTTTTTGTTTTTTTGAAGTGCAATAAAGAGAGTATTGTGTTGTACAATACAATCAATCTGTTAAAGGGACTGGACTCTATTCTCCGTCGTCGTTGTCTATAAATAAATGAATGATTATGTTTATAACGAGCACATTAAGGTACCTATAATAACAAGTTGTTTTATAATTATATAATCAATAATCATCGTGTGCAGTGTTCTCATTGTTCTCGATATAATATGAATTCTGAATAATTTCGTTTCTGTACAGAATTCCTAACTCATTAAAAACTTATTAATTGATAACTTTGGGAATCCTATCCAAAACCGAATACGCCTCCGGGAATTTAGAGACAAACAATAGATATATAAGAATCTTAATATAATTTTCGCAATTTATATGACAATGCAGGCTGCTACGAGGCAAGAATGCCTCGACGCGTCTAGACAACTGGGAAATTTCCTGGCAAATTATTTCCTTAAACTGCAGGAGAATCTTCTTGACTGGTACCACTTTTGCACATGTTAATAGGGGGGTTTCACTCCGCGTTTTATGTTGTATCAAACTTGGCGTTATGAGGAAAGCCTGAAGTACCAAGGTTTGCGCAACACGCATTACTTTAATGCCTTTCGATATATTTGTTTAAGCATACATTAGTTAAGCAAATATTTAGGTACCTAACTATTAATTTAAAAAAAAACGTGTTAATATTGTCTTCTGTTACCGCGATTGTTATTCATTGAAATTAAACACTTTAGAACGGATTAATCGCGTTTATTATCACCATGACCCTACGTTTTGAGCCATTTACAGCACTCGTTTTCACAGGGTTAAGATGATGACTGAGATAATGAGAATTCTCCCCGTCAATCCACATTGAACTGTCAAACTTTAAGGTGTTATTTTAAACGTCAAACTTCTAAGAAATAATTACCTTTCTTTAACACTTTTACAGTCTGTGCAGTCAATATTTATGAATATTTGCATAGTCAACGTGATTAGATATTGTTGTCGCATTTGTCGACGTGGTCGCATGGCAATGACATTATAGTTTTGCAGCGCATCGTTAAAAAAAATTGTTAGTTACAGTACAATGTAATTAAAGGCAGCAACAACAGTCGTTATTTTTACTAATTAATTGAAAACCCCTGTTCTGTGCCTTAGGCAGCACAGGGGCATTCTAAGATATGGAGATGATAGATGAGGAGCATACTGTAGGCAGTCTACTCCTTATTAAAGCTGAAATATCAAAGTACCTACTTATGTGGTTAATCTAATAACGTTGTCTAAAGTGACTTTTATTTTGTGACACATTTTTATAAGTAGCTAAAGCTCTTCGCCTATTCTCATTTATAGTACCTATCTAACTACCCTCTTTGCCTCTTTTGTCTGACCCACGGGGAACAATTTCCTGCCGTCGAACAAGAAAATCTGTGCGGCGGTCTCAAACTACATTATACTTAAATGCCTTTATTGTTTTTGTTGTGATATTGCTTTATTGCTGGTGTAACGAGAGTTTTAACGAGGACAATACGCGTTGGTAACTTTTCCTGAAATAAGAGTTTTATATTACCGATATCTGTCGATGATACTCAATAACCCAGAAAATCGTATTAAGAGCTGAGCTTTTGTAATTCAATCTTATATTTCCCTTGCACAATAAATGTATGTACCTACCTACTTTTTTAATATAATACAAGTACAATTGTATACTTAAGTTCATTTTATATTACGGCTATTGCTTTCTCATGATTCTCGAGGAACATTTAAAGTTGAAAGCATTGGCGACAAACTGATGGAAGGTCGTCTGGTACGGGCATGTAAGACGCATACAGGAGGGTAGCCGAGGATGATGAGGAGGATGACCGACCACCAACAACCTGGTCAAGGACCGTCACTAAAAACTTATTAATTACATATAAGAATATGACAGCAGACCGCATAAAATGGCGTAATGGTATAAGGAGGGCCGACCCCAACTAGAGATGGGAATAATAATGGCCAGGACGAAGATGCTTTCTCATGATCACATTGCGGACTTCAAACATATGTTTACAATTACGAGGCAATTGAAATTAACAAAATCAACGTTCTATTATAGCGTCTACAGCTAATCGCGGCTATCTTACAGAGAACAGCCAATTTTCGTATATTGTGGCGTTAATACGAGCATAAACCTAACGGATACTAACTTAAGAAAAAGGTATCGGAACGTCTCATAGGCGCCTCGGGCGACCACCGGACTGGCTCTTTCTTTGTCCAGAGGCAGTTCAAAGGGGCAACGCGGTTAGCATCCTAGGAACAGTTGGACCCATGCCTCAGGCGGTGGATTTACAGGGTATTTTATCGATATTTGTTAAAATGTTTTTACATAGTTTTCTGTAAATATAATAAAACACCTCAAGTGGGTGCTCAAGATTATCTGATTATATGGTCTATTTTCAAGGTCTAGAGTAGATACATTTATGATAATATTTAGATGTCTCGGTAAAGCAACCGCCTTTTATGTTATTAAAATTTTCTGAATCGGGAAATATCACATTATATCATTTAAAATTTTTGTAATAGCAATCTTGAGTGTTTTTCGATATTGGAATAACCGTAGCCAAAGCTCCCTAAATATTAAATATTACGTAAATGCGATATCCGTGAGATTTGGCCGTCACGCCTTGAGTGGCATATTTCATATTATCGACATAATATTAGGTGACTGGCAATTTTACGATGTTTATATTTAGAACTGTTTATTTTATATCAAGCATGCGTATCGTGAACCATGAGTATGGTTGACTGATGTAAAGAAAAAAACTACTTATCATATTTTTGTCTTGGACTGCAAACTAGTAACTTTAGTTTTTTATCTATAAGTATGTAAATCCTATAGGTATGTAACATGCCACGCATATTGTGAAAAAAAATATACGTGAATTTTAACTGCTTTTTCAATATTACGGTATGCTACTCGCTTACAAGCTTTTTAGTCTTGACAATACTGCAGAGTGGGCAAACAAGAAATTTTGAAGGCTTAATTAACACGAGTTCGTAATGATTGTACCACCCGTGATACATACAATGTTTTTCATCACATTTCCGTGGAAATAAATAAACTTACTACGCAGATAAATAAACAATAATGTGTGTAGCTATAGCAGCACAGTCCACAATACTCCGCGGTGAGCGGCAGCTACGAGCGGGCAGGCGGTACGAGTAAAATGTATGAAAATCCATTACGGACATGGGCGTAATACAGCTCATTAAGTCTAAGAAAGCTTACATACAATATCAGAATTTACGAGCAAGCAACAAGGACCTGCCCCCCCACGCTAATAAGTATTGTTTCTTTATCTGCCTAGAAAAGTTTATTTATTTCCTCGAAAATGTAATTAAAAACATTGTATGTATCACGGGCGGCACAAAAATTTAGCGTTTTTATTTTTTATGCCACACCTGGCCATAAAGTGCCTTTTTCCGCATGCTACGTGTACGGAAAAAACCGATTTCTGCCCAAGTGTAGGCATAAAATGATGTACCTAACACGTGAGGTAATAAATAAAGCCCTCGATCGCATATTTACGTCCCTCGCTTGCAGCTCGGGTCGCAAACATCTGCGATCTCGGCCTTTCTTTGTTTTACCGCACTAGTTAGGTAATGTACTATTGTTGTACAAAAACCATTTTTGGGGTTTTTTTTTTAATTGTTTTCTATTTAGAATCGCGAGCTCTTTCAAATCTTTCAATCCTAGTAGGAGAAAAAAAGTGTCCCAAGATTTGTTTTCCATTTCTCCACCATAATTTCATTGATTTAGTATGGCGGTAGCGTTAATGGAAAGTTTACGAACTCGTGCTAAAATTAAGCTTAAAATACCTTAAATTCACACTGGTTCGTAATTTTCAATGTACTATTATGACTGCATGCTACTCGTACATCCTAAATACCAAGAAGACTAATGCGTTAATTTTTTTGTCGACTCGGTTCATCTGTCATCGTCTTTAGTGTTTATTTGAGTAAAGAAGTTAAGAAGAACGCTAAGAACAACTATCGCGAGCGCATCTCATGAATAAGGGTCACGAATTGACCCGAACATGTCCAGCTGTTTTCAACTTTATTGATGCGAGTAAATGAGTAACTGTGAAAGTATTTTAAGTATCCAATGGTTTATTAGTGAACCAACTGAATTGTAGCTGTTCCTAATACAACTTTGCCAGGAATGTCCAACTTCGAACAGTACAGCGGTCAGTTAGATGCTCTTCGCAGTGGATGCATCGCATTCCACGCCGACCGCAATGTGGATACATACCCAGTTGTATTATAGTAGGTTACAGTACTAACAGTAACTACGTTGGATTGACTTTTTCAAATCACTAGCTCGAAAAGCCTTCCTTTATCCTTTGAAACGAGCGAGTAAAAACGTATTTGATGGGGAAAGTAATTTGACTTTCACGTTAGATCGAAACACTCACTATTTGTATGTAGCTATGTTGATGAAACTTAATAATTTTAATCATAAAGTGACGTAACTACCAAAAGGTAATCGCACTTTATGCGCATGTTATTTTTCTTCTTTATTTTTCTTTCCAGGTTTAGTATTATTTTTATGTCAAAATGGCAATGTATATTTATTAGGTTATGTTTACAATTTTTGTTGACTGTTTCAAATACTGTCATATTGTTATTGTGCATGTTTAGGTAATAATTATATAGAAAAAAGCGATCTATTTAGTTGATCCTACTTGAATAAAATTGATTTATCTTTAATTTATTGAATCAGGTGTTACTTTGCGGAATTCCGAGGCGTTCCTTTGCGTCCGACAAGTGAATCCACTCACTTGTCGGACGCCAGTGAGACAAGATCTCCTACATCTCCTGAGGATGCCTCGTAGAGAGGCGAAACACGTATCGAGTTTTATATTAATGTGGTGGTTTGTTATATTTATTTGCGAATTTATTTTTTTGCAGCGGGAGGGTGGGAACTGGGAACATTAATTGCAGGCAAAAAATACGCCAGTAGGTATAGCACGTTTGGCGGAATAGCAAAGTAACATTATTTTCGTAGTTGATTTATCTTTATCTTATCTTATCCTATCAAACGGTGATTTAAAGTAATAAATGTCGCAAAGATTACATTTGTATGAAATTTGTACCAACATATAGTGTTTATTTTCCTCGCGATAGTGTGTTTTACGGCTGTGATTCTAACTTTATCATCTTCTACCTAGCGTTATTCCGGCCTTTGCAAAGGTCTGCATCCTACTTCCTCTCCTCCACTTCGCGCGACCCTGGGCATCTTCTCTAGAGAGCCCCTTTACGCTCATATTAGCCATCGCTTTTTTAATCCACCGCGGGGTTGGGGGTCGTTTGTTTCCTACGTAGTCGGGGTCTGCCAATCTTCATATGTCTAACTAAATTATTTTGTTATAGGTAGGTGGTATAAGTTATAGGACTGTGAGTGCTCGATTTGCTGGCACTCCGCAATGGCTGCGGCCCGACGCCGGGCCGCCCCGCCGGAGCGAACGCGCTTGAATGCTGATAGCAATCTTGCAGCCCCCCATTGTAGTGGTTTTAGACGTTAGTCCATCTTCGGTTAGTCCGTCATCCCTCCTGGCCAGACCAGGCGACATGCGTAAAAACATTTCCCCAACGTTAAAAAAAAGGTTAAATACTATATAATAGTAACAACATTTAATTGACCTTTATAGTTGACCTTATTTCGACGCAATAAGAACTATTTAATTTCTTTCGTAACTTTCGTAAGTAGAGCCAATGTAGCGACGAGTAGTTTCAGTTTCCAGCTACTGGCATTTCCGACGCCTAATTAAATCTTATTTACAACTTCAAACTTACATCAAAATCTCAATGTTGCGTCTTTGACAAAAAAATTACCGTTTTGTACAAAAAATCCACTTCAAAGAAAATAAAAATCAACCCAAATAATAAAAGTTGGTCTTAACCTAAAGTAAAGCTTCATTTACTTAACAAGGAAGTCGAGACAGAAAATGGCGGTTGATGCCCGATGTTGACGAGGTGCCGCGAGCTATGCTGTCTAGGGGTGTACTTAAGTGTCGTTCTGGAATTTTTCAAATGATGACGTCTTCAAGCAACACGCTTCTAACACGTTGGAAGGGAGACGGCAAAGCGACATCTTACCATACAAATTATTCTGTCTTTTTTGCGGCGGAAAATGTGCACTTCTCGGACATTGTACACAAAAAACAATCAATAATGACGACACTAACACATAGAAAATAATACAACTACACTGACAAATCACGCACACTTCGATCTATTTTTGTGTACACACACAGAGCGCATGCCCATTTGGGCTTGTTCTTCGGTAGAGGGAAAACGGTCCGTATGCCAATCCCTGTGTTGCCTGAAGGATGACGATGCGCTAATTCGCACAGCGTTTCATACTAGAGAAAATGCACAAACCAGCTATTATAAAAAAATACCGCGAATCGAAATTATTTGGATCAATTATTTGATCAACTGAAGTGTCGATGAAATTTGATAAATAGAAACGTTGTCGATGAACTGAAATTCGATTAAAAGTTTGTCGGCCATTCATTGGTATTGATATATTTATTATTTTATTCAAGAAAATAAGGATGAGCTAAGGAGGGAATGCACCATCCAGGATGTCTTACGTTTTACGAAGAATCCGTAAAGGTCTTGAATTTACTGCCAATTTGTTAGCCAAGCCATGAAATATCATCAGACACGAAATCGCTTTCTTAGCGTTTTCAGAAGTATTAGAAGAACCGCATTTTGTGAGAGACATTCTCGTAGAATGCCCCAGCTACAGTAGGAAAGCAAATAAAACCAAGCTACACTTTTCTGAGAGTCATAAGGGAATAGAGGAATAATGTAATTTGTTTTGTATTCTGCAATAAAGAGAACCCTGGAGTCACGAGTTCTAATCTTGACGAAGACGATACAGTTTTCATTACTTATTTAAAATAATTCAAATACCTATCGGAATAGTCTATCCATGTCTCAGGATGCATTTAAATACATTCACACAGGAGTGCGATTCGACGTCAGTACCAAAACAGGCACATCTATAGATGTGAATTTCCGCGGATCAACTCTCCATTTGTCAAACGTAGATGTGACGAAGAACTACTTCCCAAAAGAAAAACAACGAAGATAAAAACAAGCCTGACAAACCAAACGCCGCAACTCTATGCCTCCCTTTTTTCAGAGTAACAATACAAGCGGAAGAAAAAAAACAGTATGACTCTTTCTGACTATGCACGAATGAAACAAATCCTGGCCATATTATATGTATCAATAAAATTATGCTAGTATTGTATTTGTATCTATACAAGGTCGAGTTACCAACTATTAACTGCCGAGTGCAGTTCACCAAGTTAATACGTAATAAACAGGAATGAACATTCATAAATATCCATAAAAGCTTTACTACTTGTAGCAGTTAGGTTATATTATTTGGGTGCGGAGCTGGTAGACCTCCCCGTGGTGCACCTGGGAGGGGGAGAATAGCCCGCACACTTGCGCGATGGCTATTCTCCCTCTGCGAACTACCAGACTAGGTCGGTGGCAGTCGAGTTTACTCCTGCGGGGGCTTTAATGCCGAGACTTTGTGGAGAGCAGCTCCCGGTATGCCTCAGGTACCTGAGGTAACTGTGGATGCGGCAGAACTGTCTTCATGTGGTGCATGGCACGGACTGAAGATAGTCTGGTCGAGACGACGCAGCAATGCGATCGGGGCTGGCCTAACCGCCAGCTGTGGGGAGCAGTGATTGCTCCAACCCGTTACCCAAGATTCTTATCGCGGACCGGGGACCTTGGCTTAGCTGCCTGGGTCACGAGGAGTAAACCTCAATAAAAAATCCCGAGGTTTAAGTGGTGAGGCAGCGCGAGATCCTATTGTTTAACAATGGCTGGCCGGTTTGTCAGTCGTTACTGCCTCTAGGCGTTGCGCCTTTGGTTAGGTCCACCTAACCTTCCTCAGGTAACAAAAGTCACTGCCTGGGGTGACTAACCTTTACTTTGTACTCGTGGGAACTTTATGGACTCAAAAATAAATAAAAACCCTGAAAACGGCCCTTCTCAGGGCCAAACGAAGACCGAAAAAAATAATGACCTTGGCTTGTGCATAACGGACAACGATGGCACCAACGATAGGATAATGCTGAGACTGAAGGGTGGAGGGCCACCGAGGAAGTCACTCCTCAAATTAGTCCAGGATGTGAGTCGGGGACCAAAGCCCTCTTTAGTCGAAGAAACGGAAGTGGAAGATGTGGGGTCCTCCTCGGGAAGTAAGACACCCAAGGGGATGGCAACAAAACGAGCCAACCCATACTCGAAGGGGGCTCCAGCGGAAATAGAGCCCAAAGTCAGTACGGCCAGGAGAGGCCGGAAACAATCGGGGCATGGGACCTGCCCAAGACTCAGGGTCAAATCGGGACGCCCCACTGGGACATACGTGGGACTCGCGGCCGCCCGCGCCAGCCTCAAGACGATCCAGACGGACTCGGACACAGAGGAGGTGGAGTCGGAAGACGAGCGGCGTTGGAGCGAGGACCGTGCCTCCCCTGAAGTCAATGAAGACCCCTGGGTGGTGGTCAACCAAGCCGCGGAGGTCATTATGACGCAGGCGGCGAAGTCGACCAATTTGAAAGGGGAAGTAAAGGGCGTTATATACGACGCCTGCCGTCAGATTGCCGCGGCTATGGACAGGCTCCCGCAAGGGGGCAGGGAGGAAATCCGCGCCCTCCGCGAAGAAAACAAGGCCATGAAACAGGAGCTGGCGTCTTTGCGCAAGGAGGCGGAGGCGCTTAAGAAAGCCTTTTCACAGAGAGGAAAGGTCCGCCCAGACCCAAAAGCCTCAGACCCGGATCGGGTCCGACTGGAGACGGCGGAGTTCTTTGCGGAAATGAAAAAAGACCTCTCCAGGGAGCTTGTTGTCTCCCTTGGTGGCATGGTTGAGGCTGGACTGGAAGAGATACGGAGTCGCCTCCCTCAAGAGCCAACCATCCGCCCGCCCCTCGCGGTGGACAGGAGAACAACGAAAAGCAAGGGGAATGCGGCGGCTGCACCGGAAGGTGGCGGCCCAGTGGAGAGTGGCCGGGCAGTAACTGGGGCAACCCTTATGCCCCCGGCAAGAACGCCAAAGACCCCGAGGACCAAGAGGGGGACAGCCCCATCCCAGGAATCCCAGGCAACTCCTGTTGCCGAGTCGCGAGCCCCAGCCCAGGCGACATGGAGGGAGGTTGCTGGGAAGAAGAAGCGTAAGGGGACCGCTTCATCTGTCCCATCGGCGACGAACCGGCCCAAAAAGCCGGCCCCAGCGCCTAAGGTGAAAGTCCCAAAGACGGCGGCGGTTGTGGTGGCCCTAAAACCGGGGGCCACTGAGTCCTACGGGGAAATCCTCAGGAGGGCCGCCCAGGCCTTCCGGCCGGAAGATGTGGGCGTGGACCGACTGACGATCAGGAAGACGGCGGACGGGGCCCGCATCTTTGAGATGGCGGGCACAGACAATGGGCGCACGGCGGACGCATTCAGAGACCGCCTGGAGACCGCCATCGGAGACGCGGCCCGGGTGTACAGGCCGGTGAAAATGGCGCGTCTCCGGATTTCCGGCTTGGATGAGGCGGCCACGCAGGAGACCATCGCATTGGCCGTTGCGACCATAGGAGGCTGTCCGTCGACGGCCGTAACAGTCGGGGCAATCAGCCGGGGCATCAGAGGCACAGGTGCAGTGCTGGTGCGATGCCCGGTGGAGGTCGCCAGGGCCGCAGAGGAGGCGGGGCAGATTGTGGTGGGCTGGTCGGCCGCCAAAGTGAGAGCGATGGAGCCCGAGGCACTCCGGTGCTTTAGGTGCCTGGGCACTGGCCACACAGCGGCGACGTGTCCGTCCCTGGTCGACCGAACGGACCTGTGCTACCGGTGTAGCAAACCGGGGCACAAAAGGGCAGACTGCCAGGCAGAGGCCTTCTGTGCAGTCTGCCAACAAGCCAAAAGGCCAGCAGATCACCGGATGGGCGGTACGGCCTGCAAACCCCCGAAAGTGAGGGGGTTAGAGGCCGGTAGTGGAACTCGCGGAGCCACAAACAGAGCCCCACCTGTGGCGAACCCCCCTTCACCAATGGACGTGCAGTGCACGTCGCAGGCGACGGGGTCAGGCGGTTAACCGCCAAGACTCTCGATGGGGCCAGCGGGTCGGGTCCCGCATTGCACGGCCCCACGTCGTCGGGGGGGAGGTCAAGCGTTTCGACCTCCCCCTCCTTAGTGCAGAAGTGCCCTGGAACGGGCCAGGGCCGCCGGGGGGCACCGTGGTAGAATACTTGATCCCACGGTGCCCATACCAATGGCAAGGATGAAAACGCCGGAGTGGAGTTTAGTGGGTAGGGCCGGAACGGCGAGTCCCACACACCCCCTAAATGACCTACCCGAGGTCGGGGGACGGTGCGCAACTGCATTCTCCACTCCGTCAAAAAAAAAAAAAAAAGGTTATATTATTTACGACGCGGGTATAAAGAATTTTAGTGTTACAGGTAACATAAACTATCTCCCGTTAGTTTTACCAGTTTTACTGTATCTCGATACATTAAATATGAGAATAAGGCTAAAACATAAAAATAATGTTTATTTTCGGAATTATTTTGTGAGAGGATATACGAAGTTTATACTTTACCTATACCGGATAAAATAACACAGGATGCACCCGTACAGTCAACCAATTGGAACCCTAGGCCACTCTATAGAACTATGTCAAAATGACAAGCAGTAAGAGATTTCTTACAGTCTGATTTATAGCGTCACTATGACATACTCGTAGTCCTACAGTGGCCTAGGGTTCCAATTGGTTGACTGTACAACCAACTAATATAGCAAAACAATTTGAAATATTGGAAGATAAGAGCTTAATTCCTATTTCAGATGATAAGGCAACTCACAGTGCGCGACCATTTAGGTTGCAATGTGTGTAGACGGCCTCCTAGTCTAGTCGGTAGTGACCCTACCTACGAAGCAGGAGGTCCCGGGTTCGAATCCTGGTCAGGGCATTTATTTATTTGTGTGTTTATCCTGAATATTTGTTCCTGAGTTATGGATGTTTTCTAGTATTTAAGTATTTTTATGTATCTATCTATTATATATGTCGTCGTCTAGTACCCACAATACAAGCATTATTGAGCTTACAGTGGGACTAGGTCGATTTGTGTAAGATTTGTCGATTTTCTCTGCGGCCCTAACAATCATTCTTTTTTTATTAGAAGGAAGATACGTGCGGGATGATAAATTAAGTACTCAAGATAAAAAAAATGTTTGCATAATCCGTTAAATTACAAACTTAATTCAGAAATTATTTTGTACAATTTTTCAAAAACCGTTCCACCAATCAAGTTCAAAATAATTTTCCAAAAAAGTTCTTATTAAGTTCTACTTTTGTAATTTTTTCCATATTTTTTAAACGCATAGTTCAAAAGTTAGAGGGGGGTGGACACATTTTTTTTAACTTCTGGAGCGTTTATCTCCGAAAATATTAACTTTATCAAAAGCTGTTAGTAGAAAACCCAAATTATTTTTCAAATACCTATCCAATGATATGTCACATACTAGGGTTGAAATAAATAAAAACAACACTCTGTATAGGAGGTACCCAAAAAAAAAATTTAACCACTTTTTATTTGAGCACTTTGTTGGCGTGACCGATATACATATTTGTTCAAAATTACAGCTTCATAGTACTTACAGTCACTGAGATTATCCGCGGACGGACGGACAGACAGACAGACAAAGCGAAACTATAAGGGTTCCTAGTTGACTACGGAACCCTAAAAATGGACGTTGCGCGTTGGAATCATGTCAAACAATTCTTCAGAACACAATCTATCATCCCACCTCTACGCGTTTCCGAGACAGAAGACAACAATGTGATCCTATACGGATTCCGTTTTTTGCTTCTGAGGCACGGAACCCTAAAAGTGGAAATTTGTCATCGATTACCGAAACGTAAACAATGTTATTCAAGACGATAAATTTCCCCTTCCCAATATTGTAGATATAGCCGCTGTTTTGTTGTTGATATCGCTTCTGACTGATAATGACAGTAACTATATAGGAGCGGTGCAAGTACCTTGTGATTTCATCGTTCTTCGAATCTAAAAGGAATGCAATTATTAAGAAAATGCCATCAATCGCCGGAAAATATCAAGATTACAAACATGAAGATCTTAGTGACTATATGACGGCACTCGGTATGTAATACAGCATGTTTTTTTAATTGCTTTTACTTTATTAAGTTAATTTCTCAAAGACTCTGGTATTCTAATTATGTCTATTAAGAAGATAATCCCTAATTTAATTTTCCCCTCACTAGCTCGGAAAGCGCTGTTTTGTCCTTTAAAACTAGCGTGGAAAAACGCATTTTATCCACATGTGGGGCAAAGTAATCTAATTCCTATCACTTACCACCAGTCCAGTATAAGTGAGCCCTATATGCCCATAGTAAATATGCGCAATCGGAGGTCACACCTTAAATTGGTCCTGTGATCATGTCTTATCCTGCACTTGGTAAGCTGTTGGCAATATCTAAGCATCAGGAGCGTACTTACTCTATGACAAATTTTGAAATTGATTTTTGATGGTTTCTTCAAGATACATATGGTTAAGATGTATAATCGTATGTAGTCTGTATTTTCCTCGCAACGGTGAGGGGAAAAATGTTGTATTACACTCGGCGGCAAAGTATGTTCAACTCTCGTGCCTTGAGACCCTCGTAAAGCTCAAGATTTCAAAGTTCACATAAAGTTGTAACTTCGATTATTGGAAGTCCAAAAATGTTTCTTATACAATCTTTCATTATAACGGTTATTATTTATAACTATTATTTTTTCGCCACTATCGGAATTTCGAATCGTTTAAGTTCATAATGTCAATCAAAATAAATATCTCTAATACTAATATTATTGTATATATGCTTTCTCTGTATAACGATTTCAAGTGATATAGTTTATTATCATATTTATTTTTAACTATACAACTTTTTACGAACTGCCACCAGAAACCAGAACTGTAGGAAAGGTTAGAATAGAAACTGCGACCCTCAAAGAACCGAACTGCTACCAGAACCGTAGGTTAGGTTAGGTTAGAAACTGCGACCATCGAAGAACCGAACTGCCACCAGGACTAGGTTAGGTTAGGTTAGAAACCGCGACCCTCGAAGAATCGAACTGCCTTCAGAACTGTAGGTTAGGTTAGGTTAGTTTTTACTCTCGAAGAACCGAACTGCAACCAGAACTGTAGGTTAGGTTAGAAACTGCGACCCTCCAAGAACCGAACTGCCACCAGAATTGTAGGTTAGGTTATATGAGTACAAATAATTATAAAAAATAAGATTATTAGTCATCTATTTATTTAAAACAACCTTATATAAATTAATCAAAATGTAGAAATGATTTTATGAATACAAATATTCGAACTACACATAATTATGAACAATAATAGTAGTAGTAAAAATATCTACGAAAAAACAATATGCCTAATAAAATTATGACCAATGACCATTATGATCAGAAATCGGTATAACTAAAAAAATTATAACGAATAACTTTATATGAGCCAATATGGACCCATCACTGTCACTCCTTTCATCTGTTTCAATTGTTTCTTCCTCAATGTCATGGATGTAGCCCTGTTGTAGGCGTAAATTAGACCAGAGCATTTTTTTTAAGAAGCCTCAACGCAGCTAGCACAACTTTTTTTACTTGTAAAATGCAGTTCCTTATTTCCCTATGGAGTACAAATAACATACCAAAAAGGCAGCGTTACAATGTAAGTTTTTTTTAGAGGGGAAACATGTAAGATTAGGCTGGCCTAGTAATATTATTACGCTATACATATAGTTACTGAGTAAAACCGCTGTGACAAACGGACTTTAAGGATCCTGTCAGCTGGGGTTTAAAGTCTGTATTTTTAAATAAAGTTATTGTTTATGTTATATGTAGGTATATGTGCAATATATACATTTATAATTATAGGTGTACCTTATGTGGCCGGAAAAATGATGGAAAAGGTATTTCCTCTCATGGAAATTGCTTTAGAGGGACAAACTATGACAATTAAAACCATTCTCTTAACGGCAACATCTGAATGTACATTTAAATTAGGTGAAGAATATGAGGAAAGGACGTTAAATGATACATTGAAGGTAACGACTACTATTTAATTTAAAGAGATTGTTTAGTCCCGCTGTTGTATAAAGAGCATTATGATTCATTTATATAATTATGATTCATAATTCATTGCTTAAAATAAGTGAATAAAAACAAACTGATTACTTACATTACAGCGCTAATTATTATTGATATAGAGTTTTTACATCTTAACTTTATAGAATAATTTATTTACCTTTTAAATTGTTTATTAATTAATAAAACAAATTGCTACAAAACTGGCACTTTCACGCCGTCCTGATTGACAGACATGCCAGCGGGTGTGCCCAACTATAAATATTGAAACGTGTTATAAAAGCTAAAATTAAAATAAATTATCCCTATTGAAACATTAAATACAACAAACAACCAAATTACAAGTAAATTAAATTAAACTTAATATAATGAATTAATTATTAATTTATTTGTTAAACATAGTTGTTATACCTATGTAGGCATGTAAACAATAAAAGCTGTTACTGTCAAACTGAAACGACATGAAATATCAGTTATTTAGCTTGATTTTATTTTTAAAAGTCATGCAATTTTGTTTGATAAATTGATTATAACATATACTCGTACCTACAGTCTAATTAATGTCTACATCATACGAGTATGCCTTTTGTGGACCACGAGAAACCGCCGCCGCCATCTTGAAAAGTGTGTATCTTTTTTTGTAGAAACTTTCGTAATTGTCCAAATTTACGCATTCTACGAAAATGCGATGATAGACATTCAAGCTCATTAAATTCTACACAAAAAAAACATTAAATCATTAAGTTCTACACTTTGCGATAAACATGGTCCTGCTTAGAGAAAACACTAGAACAAGCGAAAAGTATTCTCAATACTTTTCCAGGAATATTCTTTACTTAGCCATTTTTGCTATAACAATCCTAGAAGTTTTGTTTTTTCGTTTATTAAAATCCGCTTCCGCGATTAGCGGAATTGGATTTTAATAATGTCTAGGTGCTACAAAAAATATAGATTCTGTGACTGCCACCATACTTATTGTTTTTGTATAATAATATTCACGTTGACTCGTTGTGACGCTCTAAAGCAATGGAACAATATGCCGTTTGTACAATTCTATCTAATTTTCTAGGCTACCTTTAATTCAGTTCTTAAACCATCACCATACGTTTTTGGGAGTGACAGTGGATTACATTGTTGATATTGGGGTAGTTCATGCACAGTTGTATAAATAAGTGATGAATTTCAGTTTCATTCAGGCAAGTTTAGTATACAGAAAATATCCTCTGGAAAGTTATTGGCGATAGGTACTTTTCGCTTATCTAAGAAGGAGCAGTTTTTTCGCAAAGTGTAAGTAGAATTTAATGATTTAACCTTCTAAGGCCTTAGGTATCTAAATCGACGTCGACAAATCGTTATGCTAGAGTATTATTTAATTCAAACTTTCGTCAGCTTTTTGAGGGGTCTACGTAGAATTCCAGCGGCGGTGATGATATTTGCTACTCTACTCGTAATTATTCCGTCTCTGCTGGGATATAATATCGTGACACCACCCTTTGGCCAAGAGCCTCTTGGTAGGTTGGGGTCACAGACAAGCACGACGTCATCCACTGCAATATTAGGCGGAGAATCTCCTCTTGTTCGTAGTGATAAGGAACGTAGGTACTCCTTGACCCAGCGCTGCCAGAAGTGGTCAGGGCAGCATAAAGAACGCCCTAGTTGTGATGCGATTATAAAATGCGCCGAAGTTAGCGCCTCTTAAGCATCAGAATCAAATGAAACATGAATTAAGGGTCTCGTATTAACTAGGGCTTCTGCCTCTGCTAATAGCGTGCTTAGCACCTAATCTAAAGGAGCCTGTTCTCTAAGGGTCACTTTAAGATTTTCTTTGACACTGCGAATTAACTGCTCCCATGCTCCGCCCATAAAAGGTGCCGCAGAAGGAATGAAATGCCAATTTATTAATTCGTCGCTGGCAAAATCTTCAATGGCACCGCCGTAAAGAGCTCGTTGTTTGCTCTAACAAAGGCCGTATTTCTCTACGAGCGATGAAGCACACACACATTATGACTTTATCTGTCGACAGGCTCTGTGCCACTTCAAGATACACAGAAAGTGAGACAAGACACGTACACAGGGCTACATAGCGCTTCTCCCTTCTTCGGCAAATCGATACCGACTGTCACGCTCAGCAGCGCACTCTACCAGTTGGCGCTCGCGTTCCACGGCCTCTAGCTTCCGTTCCTTGTCCATATTAGCCAAACGACGCGCCTGTAACGCCTTTGCTTCCAGTTGGAGCGCCACGATGGTGGCGGAGATGCGCGACGAGGCGCCGCTTGCTACGCGGGAAGGTGTCGGCATTGCTTCGCGGCTGGAGGGGCGTGGAACTGACTCAAGCACTCAGCACTTTTGGGACTCTTCCATTCCATAAACTTTAGAGCGAGTTCACATTTAAAGTATACTTACGGTAAAATTTTGAGCAAAACGAGAATTTCTACAAAAACATACACATTTTCCAAGATGGCGGCGTGTTCTCAAGGTCCCCAAACGTCAAGTAGTGTGGACATAAAAACAGGACCTCAAATTAACATACATACCAAATATCAAAACTGTTAAATTCTAGACTGTATTGTAAACTAATACTAGACTGTCTGTAAACCAAGCTTCGAACGCAAGCAATTTTTTTGAGCTTAGAATATAAACTCTTTCCTTTCAATAACCCAAATAGATAATCCCAAACTTCAGTGTAGTTGTCATGTAAGCGTGAGAATCTGTAAGGACAGCTGACTGGTTTGCTCCTTATCGTAAATTATGTAATGTATGTATGTATTTATGTATGTAAACACTTTATTGTACACAAGTAAAATTTACTACACTAAAGCAAAATAATAGATGTACAAGCGCGAACTTATCCCTATAAAGGATCTCCTCCAGTCAACCGTAATGTATATGAATATGTGTTTAACTGCTTACGAACTTTACCTACACGATTGTTCCAAGTTAATTTGTGATCCCAAAAAGTGCGTTATATCTGTATCTATCGTCAATAATGTTTTTTTTCAGAGTTTAACCATTCTTATTAACGATCATGAAGTTCAGACAAACTCGGTGATTGTTTCAAAGAATATGAAATTTGGACGCCACTATCTCTTCACTGATGATGAATGCATTATGGTAAGTACTTGTGAATGGTCGGTCCTCTTCGGATGCAGTATACTGTAGCAGGTTAACAATCATCATAGCAGTTTGAACCTTGTGGTTGTTATTGGGGTTGTTTATTGTCTTCACAGGTAACGTGAAAAACAGTATGTAGGTACACACGCGAACAAAAGTGTATGGTCAATTTATGAATGAATTCATTCATAAACTGCCCTGCAATTTTGATCGCGATAGTACAATGTACACTTTCGTGAGCCATACTGATATTAAAATTTAAAAACGGTTGAAAACTCCCTGTTTTTTATCACATTAGGCGTGACATGTTTCGACTGTTTTGGGCAGTCATCGTCGGACAGACAAGAGTGATGTTGTCACTGAAATGCCGCCACTGAACCCGGCTTTGTTTAATTTTATATTGCATTTTGTGATGTGCGAAAAACCTTATCGTTTATCTTACAATAAATCTTTTCGAAATTCAATCTAAATTTGATATGGATAATGTTTGATAGGTATGATAGGCCTAATTATATGAATATGTAATGAAAGATAAGTTAATCAGATATTCGATATATTCGAAAAGGAACGGCAATGATGTGGAATGTTTTGTTTTAGACGCTGATCCATGAGAAATCCAAACCTGGGAAGAGGTACTTCAAAAGAGTAAAGTAAGCATAGAAAAAAATTATGCTTGACTACATTGTGAAAATGGACAGATTTTTCTGAAGAATTTTAGTTATATGTATATATGAATTGTTTCTAAGCACAAATTGTATCTCTAATTTAATTATCTAGCCCTTGTTATAAAAAATGTATTTTAACTTATAACGCTTCATATTAGAAATCATATACGATTTAAAGCTAACATGGTCATTTGTATTATAAATAATATCTAAAACGGGATATTTATCATGTATGTTTGTTTTATTGAGCACCCGATATTTCGGCACTGTTGCAAGCGCCATGCTCACATGAACACACATGGCAAATATCCTGTTTTAGATATTAGTTATAATTACACTTATTTAAACTTTCACGATTTTCACACATTATAAATTTACTAAAACGGGGCTTAATCGTGTATAAACTTTGGAAACAAAAAATAAATAAATAAATAGTTATAATTACATCCTATTTCAGCATTCTTAGGAACTACCAATAAGATAATACGTCAAAATATAAATACAATTATTTCGTAAAAACTGTAGTACTACCGCCTAGCGTAAGTAAGCGATCGTAAGGGTGACTACGGGTAGAACTCGTCGAGCGTAGTAGGTAGATACATGGAATTGGTACATTGTGCCTTGAATCAAATAAGGTAGTTTTTTTTTCAATGACCCTGAGTAAGATGCAAGAGAAAAAAAAACGAAATACGTAAAAAATATATCACTTTGACCTTATCAGCAGTTGAAGTATCGCTCGGTACTTTTGTTACATCCTGTATGTAACAAAAGTCAAAAATTGGCGAGAGATTGCACAGGATCGGGTAGAGTGGCGTGCTCTTGTGTCGGAGGCCAAGACTCATTTTGGGTCGCTGAGCCAGCGTAGTTAGTTAGTTAGTATGTTGTATCACATACCTACATATCGGGTTTTCACAAGGTCGAGGAAAACAATTCAAATCAAATTCAATTAACATATGCATAATAAGCAGCTGCAAATAGTGCGTAAATAGGGCACTTAGGCTACTAGACTCATATCAAATTTGGTATAATAATTGATTATTTTCTATAGTATTTGACTTAAGAACCCAATATTGGTTGATTTCGGGTATTTCGAGAAGTGTACGACGTATTTTCAATAAAAAAAAATTATATACATATTTTTTAATTTTGAACTCTGAAAACGCTGTCGGCCATGCAGTGACGTCATTATACTCTTCGAAGCTAACTTCTTGTTGAATCTTATACAAGTGTTGATGATAGAATACGTCGGCGAAAAAAATGGGAAATGTGTCAAAGGAACAACACCCCTGATGTTGGACATATCCCGGTGGGACCTCGGGCACGAAATGTTTTAATAACTTTATTATATTTATAAAAATACAAGGTATTTATTTATAAAATCATAGCTACTTTTAGCATATTTATGCCATTCAATAGAGTTTTATAGTACAAATTATCTTAGAAAAAATACTTAGGTAATTGTCCTATTTTACGAATAATTTACGAAGTGTTAATAAGATTGATTATTTGGTAACTTAAAACACAGGGAACCAATAAATAGAAATACAGTAAATATTAAACCATTAGTTTAAAATGTTGCATGTTGAATCTTATGACATCCAACCTCAGAATATTATTGTCACACTGCCTTTTTAGGGCACTGGAGAATGTAATAGAAACAACAAGAAAAGTTAACAAACTATATTTTAAAAAACTAAAATTATATTTGACAAAACTAAATGTTGAGGGTAGAATTAGATTTACGCTAAATAGATCTCAAGGGTGGGAACTAGATTTGATTTAGTAACTTTGAGCCGAAATCCACTTGCACCGGTCTAAAAGAGTGCCACTTCCCTGCGCGGCGCTGCGTTGAGGTGCGCGTGGATCTTCATGTGACGTCACGGGCGTTGCAGGACGTCCAGCTTTAGCGGGGTTGACGGTTGGACTCCGGAGCCAATAGTGGTGATGGGTAAGGTAGGTCCCCTGGAATGTTAATTTTTAGCCATTTAGTGAATTATCCGATTTCACGTTACTGCCTGCGACATTTTTCCGAAGGATGAAATTAACGCCAGTAGGGTTAGCATGGTTGCCATTTTATCGCTTATCACGCTATGCGTCACTTTCGCACATACATACTTGTTAGAACGTGACAGCAACGTCGGTAAACGATAAAAACCCGACCATCATAGACTAGCAGGTGAAGACTGGAAGGCGGATGGCAAGCTCCAAAGCATTTATTAGCAATCAGTGATGTGGTCGCAGCATACCAAATCAGATTATTTCGGATAGGAAGTACATAGGTAGTAACAATAATTTTAAATTAGCGTTTGGCGATTATAGGCAATTTACAAAGGTCGTGTACACTTAATAGTAACTAGTAGCATATAAATAGCTCCAATTTAATATGAAATATTAACGGAAAGCTGTTAGACATGACCTCACTTTTACAAAAGCGGGTAGTAATTAATTGTGCAACAAAGGACAAAGAAAATTGATTCTACGCTCTCACAGCAACAATAATTTAAAATGTGCTAATATGCGCATAGCAACGTAAGAAAGAATAAATTAAAATTAACAAAATACAGATATACATTATTGTTAAGCATAAGCTATCATTTTTGCAACACTCACCTGCTCGGGGAAAACACTCACACACTCAATTTATTTATTTAAATATAATCCATGTTAAATGGTTATGCTAGATTGTAATTTAAATTTACATTTCAAAATGCAATGCACGAAGCTTCTAGAATCCCGCGCGCGAACAGTTAGTGTCGCGGCGTCCGGGCAAATGAACGAGACAAAGCCCAAGAGCGCTCTTGGCGTCCCCCGCGCCCCTGCATGACGACATCACTCCCGCGCTCGGTAATAGTGCCTGCGCCGAGAGGGCAGCAATAATTACCTGTGTGAACTTATTACTATTCTGTAAGGATCTGTGATATTTTAGTACAACCTAGTACAGAATTGCTTACTCCAGGAGCGTTCTAACGCTAGCGTTACATTATTCATGGGATTTGTACATTCATTTTAATGTCCAGCTCGATAAGAAAGACCTATATCTGTGTTTAAAGGTAATACACAAACATTACGTAAACATAAGTATTACACATAAACATTATGTAATTCTAAATACGTATGCATATCTTTGAGATTTATACAAAAACGCCGCTGGCAGCGCGCTTTACATAAAAACCTTGCTCAAAGTCGGGTACCTGGCAGTGGCAACCTGATTAATTATTTTGTTTGCCTGAAACTCTGACTCTTATATTTCTCGTTTTCAACCGATGTAAAGTAAAAAAAAAAACTTGTTAGAAGTCTAAGTAACAGATAATTTCGAAGACTGTTAATTTGCGGTAGGTATGCGGTGATTGCGGTGCAGGTACGATTGGTACGAACCTTCCACCATTCGTTGTAAATATGTATACATAAAATGTAATGTCACAAATACTAACCCTTACTTTAATTTAATTTAAGATTTAATAATGTATAACTAACCCTCTATGGACCCGGAGTCTGAAAATAAATGTTTTTTTTTTTTGATACCTTTGAAATCTCCGGGTCCGGACAATGGCACGTGAACGCAAAGCGACGAGGCGCGGCGAGAGGCTCACCTAACAGGATAAAAAATAATAAAAATTCAGACGAATTGAGAACCTCCTCCTTTAGAAATATTGAAGTCGGTTGAAAAATGAGGTTCACATTTTAAAAGACTTTCATGTGGACAAAGTAGCAGACCGAGGTTAGTTTAAGATAGACGTAAGTATTTACCTATCAAAAAATGATCGAGATATATAATAAAACCCTCATAAAATAAACTGATAGCGATAAAAGAGGCTCGCTATCTACAAGTATCTTATTGAATTTGTTACACTTACACAATAACTAATATATAATTAAGTACCTAAATAAGTATGTCCTAATAAAATAGGAATACAAATTTACTACAGCCTTATACTTTCACTACGGCTTAGCGATTTTTTTTTATAGCGATTTAAAGTGATACAGATTCGCACACCGCTGCGGTTTTGGGTAACGGAACTTCGCTATACACTATTCATAGTGCTCTCTCCCTTGCACATATGCGATGTCGGCGGAAAGGCGAGTTTATATTTGTGGTTTCTCCGAAATCCTTGAAAATGAATTAAAGTGAAATACTTAAGTCCTATTCCCTAGAGAGGGGTGGATCTCTGTGAAACGGAGGCTACAGGGACCGGGCCCTATTGTAATGGAATTATATGTCTAATACGATGCATTTCGGACGTATGGGAATGCTCGATGTCTGCTGTAATAGTGTTACGATAGAATTGAATGTGCCCTTAGCACACAGTAGTTGCACAGATACACGTGTATCGTGTAGTCTAATTGGAGTTTGTAGTCCAAAGTACAAAAGCTGATGGATTCGTTTCATTACACATCGTTAACTGGCTTCGAGAATTCGACGGAGGCGGTTATATATTCGTCTTCTTGCTGGGAATTAATTCCTGGAAATGCCGATTATTGATTTTTTAATTGTTTTAAGACGTCCATCTTTAGGAATTTCTTACATTAGCAGACTTGATTTTCGATGTTATATTTTTAGGAATTTCGTACTTAATTATTAGATTTTAGAAATTGTACTACGGACCCTTAGTTTTTGTATGCAAGGTATAAGAAGTGAGTCTGTCTGCGTTTACCTCCGCAAAAAGTTTTTGATAAAATTGTACGGTACGATGTCACTTTGCCGTCTCCCATCCAACGTGTTGAGCCCATGTAGCTCGAAGACTGCATTATTTTCACGTCTTAACATGTTACTATATTTAAAGCTTTAAAATTAGATAGTAGCCCATATCAAACCATAAACCTAACTTAGGTTACCCAGTAACAAACAATAACAGCGCAAGTGCCATTCTCAACTCCAATAAAAGTCTGCACCAACAAAAGTAACAATCAATTAATGGAAATCACCCCGAGATTACTTCGGTTCCTTATACCCCCTCCCTTAATTTGGAACCGTAATCCCTTGTGATAAAATCCATAGTGTGGTGGCACGAGCAGCGATTTGGATCTCAGTTTCATGGCGGGATTGTCTAGTGCGGTTTGAAAGTCAATAAACAGTTGTCATTAAATCGCCGATCGATGGCCGCCGAGCATTGTCGCGTTTCGTTGTAGTACGGTACTCTGTTCCGTATCTAATTTTAAAGTACATTCAACCAATTGGAACCCAATAGGCCACTGTAGGACTATGTCATAGTGACGCTATAAAGCAGATTGTAAGAAATCTCTTAATACTCGTCATTTTAACATGGTTCTAGTGTGGCCTAGAGTTCAAATTGGTTGACTTTATCTACTACCTAATAGGTATATATTCCGCTAGGATAAAATGTTACATGGATGTAGTTCATGTACCTACATGCAGGAGTGAAAACATGAAATCATGTGCTTGGGAAAGGGCATATTTTTTTACTGAACCAGTTCGGTCTCACTTTTCATTTGCTTTCTTGCAACGTACCTAAAGCTAATACTCGTCTGCGTTGAAAGTAGGTACAGTGTGCTTACCATGAGTTGTACCATACCGTACCCATAATAATTTAGAATCGCGGAGTCGCTAACGCCATCGGTTACGTAAAACTCACGGTAAACACACTGGTGCTGGTATTCAACGCAGGCAAGCATTAGACGGAATAGAACCTAGGACGGAATTAGCCACATTGACCTTACCCACATGTAACATAAGCCCCAAGATCTTTTTGATAATAAAAATACGAAATCGTAGATAACGTGGAGTCGTACAATTTTCCTATATATTATCATAAAAAAATAACATTTTAAGGTGAATCGACTTTTTAAATCACGTGACACATCATCAATAACTACATTAAAAACTTATATTTGTGAAAAATGGCAATAGCATGAGACAAAAAACTTAAGCTCTAGTCAGACCTATGGATTATGGATTTCTTTTGTCTTGTGTCTTCAAAGACATTGAAATTATTACTAGCCAGTATTTTATAACATTTCTAATAGTAGGCAATGCGGGGAAGAGGAGGACCGGTGTCTATTGTTTTTTGCGTAGTGTTTAAAACAGGTTGTATTCGCTTTTTCTATAGTTCAGAGGAATATCTGTTCTTAAGAATTATACATGGTGTGTCCGTCTATGGGGCTGTAAATCCAGGGTTTTATATTACTCTCTAAACTGAGCTTCTTTTACTATGGGACCAACCCCGATATCGCGAAAAAAATGTTGGCTGACCCCATACATAACGAATGGTATGATGAAGAAATAATTGGAGCTCCTTCAGTGTTGGTCCTATAGTCAAAAACCGACCAAGTGCGAGTCAGACTCGCCCACCGAGGGTTCCGTACATCATAAAAATGATTAAAACTTACAGGTAAGACTGTGTCCTGCTTCCTGAAAGTCATTGCCGGTTTTCCCGGTGAAAATACATACATATTATCACTGAATAAGTAATAGTACTAAAGGACTAGGTACAGTGCGATAGAAAAAGGTAGAAATTATAAACTGGCAACATCTAAGTGTCGTCCCGTAGTGAAAGGGACAACAATACGATGTTGCCTATTTTTAATTTCTACAGAAGGTCCTCTTTCCTGGTATCCTGTCTTTTCTACGAATTTCATTTTGTCTAATATCACTTGCCAATATTGGCGATACTTTAGAGAACCCTCTTTCCTATATTTGAAGTTTAGCTTGTCAAGCATGCAAATGTCCAGATGACATTAACATTAGGGTTGTCACCATGATGTCAGGAGCGTGTGGTGGTACAACGATTTGTATAAACATATAAATAGGAACAAAATATGTATGGCAACACTATTTGTATTATAAGAACACGTTTTTTAGGGTTCCATAGCCAAAATGGCAAAAACGGAACCCTAAAAAACTGGCGAGAAAACGCGAATGTACCTACTGTCCGCTTTACGTCTACAATAAAATTACTATAAATATTTGTTTTACTAGCAAATCTTGTTTAATTAGCAAGTCTTCTTTGTGACAGTTATGTACAAGTAAAATATCCAACAAGAATAACTGAATAGGTACTTGATTTGAACAAGTTAATACAACAATCAGCACAACAATACGTACACTGTTCCGAAGATAATGTTGAATGGTGCCCCGATTAAGCAAGTTGCTTAATTTAAATATCTAGGCCATTGGGAGTCCTTATGCGACGTTTTGGATATAGAAAGGGAACGTAGGGCGTCAAATGCAATATGGTGGCCCGTAGGTTTGCTAAATGTTCAGGTAGTGTAAAAGTGACACTTTTCAAAGCATACTGCCAGTCTTTTTACACTTGCAGCCTATGGGTTAACTATACGCAGAAGGCTCTCAACGCTCTCAGAGTCCAATACAACAATGGTTTTAGGATGCTGATGGGGCTGCCACGATTTTGTAGTGCATCAGGGATGTTCGCGGATGCTAACACTGATGGATTTCCAGCCATCCTTCGAAAAAGGGTAGCATCCATTGAACGTAGGATCAAGGCTAATACCAACAGCTTCCTAAATACCATTGTTGATGTTCCAAGGACGTATCCAGCAGCACTGGAATTATCTGCATTGCTCTCCGGGGTAAGAGTTAAGCTTAGCCTTTTTAATTTTAATTTAATGTACCTGTTTTAATTAATTATTTTTTAAATTATTTTACTAACACTAGCACTGAGAATAAAATATATTTTAATCTATATATATAAAAGAGGTTATCATCGCACAGCCGAAACGGCTACGACTAGAAACTTGAAATTTTTACCAAAGCTTTCTTTTAGTACATAGGCAAGAGATAAGAACGGATTTTTCGAAATTCCACCCCAAAGGGGATGAAAAGGGGATTGAAAGTTTGTATGGAAATGGAATTTTTTTTTGAGCTAGAGACTTGAAACTTTGTGCAAAGACTCCTCATTATAATTAAAGAAAAATATTTTCATGGTTTTTGGAAATTCAACCTATAAGGGGGTAAAAAGGGGGGTGAAAGTTTGTAAAGGAATGGAATTTTGTTTTGAGCTAGAGACTTGAAACTTTGTTTTAAAACTCTGTATTACAATTAAAGAAAAATGTTTTCATAGTTTTTGGAAATTCCACCTCTAAAGGGGGAAAAACGGGGTTGAAAAATTGTATAGGAATGGCATTTTGTTTTGAGCTAGAGACTTGAAACTTTGTATTAAGACTCCTTATTATAATTAAAGAAAAGTGTTTTCATAGTTTTGGAAAATTCAACCCCTATAGGGGTAAAAAAGGGGTAGAAAGATTGTATGAGAACAGAATTTATTTTTGAGCTAGAGACTTGAAACTTTGTGTAAGAACTCTGTATTACAATTAAATAAAAGTGTTTTCATAGTTTTGGAAAATTCCACCCCTAAGAGGATGAAAAGCGGGTTGAAAGTTTGTATGTAAATGGATTTTTTTTTTAGCTAGAGACTTAAAACTTTGTGTAAAGACTCTTTATTATAATTAAAGAAAAGTGTTTTCATTGTTATTGAAAATTCAAGCTATAAAGGGGTAAAAAGGGGGTTGAAAGTTTGTATAGGAATGGAATTTTGTTTTGAAATTTTGTGTTAAGACTCCTTATTACAATTTAAGAAAAAAAACATAGTTTTGGAAAAATCAACCCCTCTGGGGGTAAAAAAGGTAGAAAGTTTGTATGAGAATGGAATTTATTTGTGAGCTAGAGACTTGAAACTTTGTGTTAAAATGCTTTATTAGAATTGAAGAAAACCTTTTTTATGGTTTTTGGAAATTCTACCTCTAAAGGGGTAAAAGTTTATATAGGAATAGAATTTTGTTTTGAGCTAGAGACTTTAAACTTTGTGTAAAGACTCCTTATTACAATTAAAGAAAAGTGTTTTCATAGTTTTAGAAAATTCAACCCCTAACGGGGTAAAAACTAAAAAGGGGGTTGAAAGTTTGTTTAAGAATGGTTTTTTTTAGCTAAAACTTTGAAACTTTGTGTTAAGAGTCTTTATTACAATTTAAGAAAAGTGTTTTCATGGTTTTTGGTAATTAAGGGGGTGAAAAGGGGGTTAAATCTTTGTATGGAAATGGAGATTCTTTTTGAGCTAGAGGCTTGAATGTTTTTGTAAAAACTTTTTATTTTAATCAAAGAAAAGTGTTTTCATAGTTTTGGAAAATTCAACTTCTAAAGGGGTAGAAAAGCGGTTGAATGTTTGTTTAAGAATGGTATTTTTTTTATAGCTAGAGACTTGAAACTTTGTGCAAAGACGAACAGTCAATTATTAAAATATAAAAAAGTTGTTTGCTAAGGGGGTTAAAAGTTTGTATGGAAAAGGAGATTCTTTTTGAGCGAGAGGCTTGAAACTTTGTGAAAAGACTCTTTATTAGAACAAAAGAAAAGTGTTTTCATAGTTTGGAAAAGTTTACTCCTAAGGGGGTAAAAACGGGGTTGAAAATTGATAAAGCGGGGAAATAATGATTTTTTTGAGCCAGAGACTTGAAACTTTATGCATCGATTCCTTATGAAAATAAAAGAAAACTGATTTCATGGTTTTTTTTTTAATTTTTACCCATAAGAGGTGAAAAGAGTGTTGAAAGTTTCTATGGCGGAAAGTTTTCTTTTGTATCCATAGACTTCAACTCAACTTTGTTATTCAAGTATGTAGGTAATCATTTATGCTATTTACGAGTAACTGGATGGTTGTCTGTAAGAGACATGTTGCTTTTTAGTGATAATACCGCCTGTTGCCAACATCTACCTAATAAAAAACTTAAACGGTATCATTAGTATTAATTACTTTTTGCAGAGTGCAATAGAAAATATTTATTATAAATATATGTGTAGGTTATATTATCAAGTCACATTTTGAAAAGATAAAACTAGGTATGAAACTTTGTAGGAAGAACCCTATACGCGGGCGAAGTCGCGGGCGGAAAGCTAGTTTAATATATTTTTACTGTACTAACAAATATGGACTTGCTTCCGAAATAAATGAATTGTATTGAATTGAATTGAATACTAAATTTGTAGCATTTTTATCATTCTATTAGGACTGTGATTAAACTCATAAATCTAAACTCGTGATAAAATTACATGTATATATATATATATATATACTTATGTCATTTAATTTGACCTTTTCACATTTAATTTTTTTATCATCATTTTAATCAATTAATCAAATATGAACTTACATAATGTATAAATATGCCATTCACGTTGTATAAGAAGCGTTATAACTTTACATTTCGCAAGGGATAGATAACTAGAGGTATAATTAGTGCTTAAAAACATTTGATATATCCATATAATTTAATTTTCTCACAATATCAGTTCACATTCAATATGTAGGAAGGAACACATAATTTGTTTCTATGCTTACTTTACTCTTTTGAAGTACCTCTTTCCAGGCTTGGATTTCTCATGGGTCAGCGTCTAAAACAAAACATTCCACATTATTGCGGTTCGGATAAATCGAATATCTGATTAACTTATCTTTCTTCGTTATTCATATCAACATAATCGTATGCACGACTCCAGGTCTCCAGGACAGGGGACTCCCTGGGAATATATGACGTCCCAATCCTCATAATATCAAATGGATTTTTGTGACCATTATTTAAGTCATAAATTCAAGCTATACAATAAAAAACACTTAATAAAACTTTTTAACTAACACTAAAAGCCGACTTCAAAAAGTGAAAAATAAAATGTACCTATCCATTTTAATTGTCTGTAAGGTTCGGAAAGGATGAGTAGTCAAACAAATGGAGGTGACACCACATAGCGCTACCAACTGATAAGTTTGAAGTCGGTGCCCATGCGCCTACGGCGGTCACAGAGAGTGCTGTCTGACCCGCAAAGGTGACATGTGACAACATCACCGTGTCTGTCCGACGATGACTGCCCTATGCACTCGAAACATGACACACGCCTATTGTGATGATAATACGTGAGTTTTTATCCGTTTTTCAATATTAATTTCAGTATGACTCACGAAAGTATAAATTATACCTACACATATTGCTTTTAACGTCTCCTGTGAAGAAAATAAGCAACACCAATAACAACCACAAGGTTCAAACTGCTATGATGATTGTTAAACTGCTACAGTATACTGCATCCAAAGAAGAAGACCATTCACAAGTACTTACCATAATGCATTCATCATCAGTGAAGAGATAGTGGCGTCCACATTTCATATTGCTTGAAACAATCACCGATTCCGTCTGAAGTTCATGATCGTTGATAAGAATGGTTACACTCTGAAAACAAAAAACCTTATTGAAGATAGGTACAGATATAACGCGCTTTTTGGGACTAGGTTTAGATCACAAATTAACTTGGAATTTGAACAATCATGTAGATAAAGTTTGAAAGAAATTAAACATATATTCATATGCATTACGGTTAACTGGAAGGGATACGTTCGCACATGTAGGTACATCTATTATTTTGCTTTATTGTAGTTATTCCTGTTTGTGCAAAATAAAGTGTTTACATATATAAATACATACATACATTACATAAATAATTTACGAAATGAGCAAACTAATTAGCTGTCGTTACAGCTTCTCACGCTTACGTGACATCTACACTGGGATTGGGATTATCTATTGGGGTTATTGCACGGAAAGAAAGTTTGTATTCAAAGCTCAAAAAAATTGCTTGCGATCAATGCTTGGTTCGCAGATAGGTAATTACAGTCTAATTACTATATAGACTGTATTAAGACTGAAGACTTACTTATGTAAGAATCAATTTATTACACTTAAAATTCTGACTATGCCATATTTGTGCTATGGCAACATAACTCAAAGTTAAGCACAACATAAGCCAATTTCAAATATGTATTAGTTATCCCCTGCATCATAATAAAGTCTAGGGCAGTCATTTATAACAGCTTGCTAACAATAAGTTTTTTTTAATGACGCCGAAAATATGTAAATAAATAAACCGGTGTGAAGTTAGCAGCCAAAGTTAGCAGCCGCCTATAACCTGACCAAATTAAGAAGTCAAATATTCCACAAGGATGAATCGCTTAAAAAACGATATAAAACTAAACAAGACACTCCAATATAAATATTAAACATGCAAACTTGAGTATTTAAGTGAAAATAGGGACGTAGTCATAGCTGAAGGAAAATCCACAATACTTTCGATTTGATTTGGCTGCTGGCCCCGTGATGCTAAAATACGACTAAGAGATTCTTTTTGATAAATAAATCATATTGCCTGAACAAAAAGCTACTAGAAAATCGAAAAACACCCTTGACCACTAGTCATAAGGGTGAGTTTTATCATTGACACCAAATATAAACAATATTTTCTTAAAAACTTCATTCTGCCTTCAAAAACGCTTAGTTAAACGGCAATACTGCGATTTTCGAGACATGTCACAATTAGCTTATTACTCAAGCTAAAAGATTGCATGAAACTCCAAGTGAAAACAGATCGCTAACTGGGTAAAACGGAAGACCTTGTAATGAATAAAGGAAAATTCACGAAATTTCCGGTTTGATTTAGCTACTAGCCCAGTGATGCTAAAATACGATAAAGAGGTCTTCTTTGATAGCTGAATCATGGTGCTTGACGAACACGCTACTAGAAAATGGTAAAACACCCTTGACAACTAGTCATAAGGGTGAGTTTTATCACTGAAACAAAATATTAAAAATATATTTTTTTAAATTTTCATTCTGCCTTCAATAACCCTTAGTTAAACGGCAAGACCAAGATTTTCGAGACATGTCACACTTAGCTTATTACTCAAGCTAAAAGGCTACAAGAAATTTGAAGTGACAACAGATCGCTAACTGGGTAAAACGGAAGACCTTGTCATGAATAAAGGAAAATTCACGAAATTTCCGGATTGATTTGGCTGCTGGCCCAGTGATGCTAAAATACGATAAAGAGGTGTTTTTTGATGGCTGAATCATGTTGCTTGACCAAAGCGCTACTAAAAAATGTTAAAACACCCTTGACAACTAGTCATAAGGGTAAGTTTATCACTGAAACAAAATATTAAAAATATATTTTTTTAAAACTTCATTCTGCCTTCAATAACCCTTAGTTAAACGGCAAAACCAAGATTTTCGGGACATGTCACACTTAGCTTATTACTTAAGCTAAAAGGCTACAAGAAATTTGAAGTGACAACAGATCGCTAACTGGGTAAAACGGAAGACCTTGTCATGAATAAAGGAAAATTCACGAAATTTCCGGATTGATTTGGCTGCTGGCCCAGTGATGCTAAAATACGATAAAGAGGTGTTTTTTGATGGCTAATTAATGTTGCGTGAGCAAAGCGCTACTAGAAAATGTTAAAACACCCTTGACAACTAGTCATAAGGGTAAGTTTATCACTGAAACAAAATATTAAAAATATATTTTTTTAAAACTTCATTCTGCCTTCAATAACCCTTAGTTAAACGGCAAAACCAAGATTTTCGAGACATGTCACACTTAGCTTATTACTCAAGCTAAAAGGCTACAAGAAACTTGAAGTGACAACAGATCGCTAACTGAGTAGAACGGAAGACCTTGTTATAAATAAAGGAAAATTCACAAAATTTCCGGTTTGATTTGGCTGCTGGCCCAGTGATGCTAAAATACGATAAAGAGGTCTTTTTTGATAGCTGAATCATGGTGCTTGACTAACACGCTACTAGAAAATGTCAAAACACCCTTGACAACTAGTCATAAGGGTGCGTTTTATCACTGACACAAAATATTAAAAATAATTTTTTTTAAAACTTCATTCTGCCTTCAATAACCCTTAGTTAAACGGCAAAACCAAGATTTTCGAGACATGTCACACTTAGCTTATTACTTAAGCTAAAAGGCTACAAGAAATTTGAAGTGACAACAGATCGCTAACTGGGTAAAACGGAAGACCTTGTCATGAATAAAGGAAAATTCACGAAATTTCCGGATTGATTTGGCTGCTGGCCCAGTGATGCTAAAATACGATAAAGAGGTGTTTTTTGATGGCTGAATCATGTTGCTTGACCAAAGCGCTACTAAAAAATGTTAAAACACCCTTGACAACTAGTCATAAGGGTAAGTTTATCACTGAAACAAAATATTAAAAATATATTTTTTTAAAACTTCATTCTGCCTTCAATAACCCTTAGTTAAACGGCAAAACCAAGATTTTCGGGACATGTCACACTTAGCTTATTACTTAAGCTAAAAGGCTACAAGAAATTTGAAGTGACAACAGATCGCTAACTGGGTAAAACGGAAGACCTTGTCATGAATAAAGGAAAATTCACGAAATTTCCGGATTGATTTGGCTGCTGGCCCAGTGATGCTAAAATACGATAAAGAGGTGTTTTTTGATGGCTAATTAATGTTGCGTGAGCAAAGCGCTACTAGAAAATGTTAAAACACCCTTGACAACTAGTCATAAGGGTAAGTTTATCACTGAAACAAAATATTAAAAATATATTTTTTTAAAACTTCATTCTGCCTTCAATAACCCTTAGTTAAACGGCAAAACCAAGATTTTCGGGACATGTCACACTTAGCTTATTACTTAAGCTAAAAGGCTACAAGAAATTTGAAGTGACAACAGATCGCTAACTGGGTAAAACGGAAGACCTTGTCATGAATAAAGGAAAATTCACGAAATTTCCGGATTGATTTGGCTGCTGGCCCAGTGATGCTAAAATACGATAAAGAGGTGTTTTTTGATGGCTAATTAATGTTGCGTGAGCAAAGCGCTACTAGAAAATGTTAAAACACCCTTGACAACTAGTCATAAGGGTAAGTTTATCACTGAAACAAAATATTAAAAATATATTTTTTTAAAACTTCATTCTGCCTTCAATAACCCTTAGTTAAACGGCAAAACCAAGATTTTCGAGACATGTCACACTTAGCTTATTACTCAAGCTAAAAGGCTACAAGAAACTTGAAGTGACAACAGATCGCTAACTGAGTAGAACGGAAGACCTTGTTATAAATAAAGGAAAATTCACAAAATTTCCGGTTTGATTTGGCTGCTGGCCCAGTGATGCTAAAATACGATAAAGAGGTCTTTTTTGATAGCTGAATCATGGTGCTTGACTAACACGCTACTAGAAAATGTCAAAACACCCTTGACAACTAGTCATAAGGGTGCGTTTTATCACTGACACAAAATATTAAAAATAATTTTTTTTAAAACTTCATTCTGCCTTCAATAACCCTTAGTTAAACGGCAAAACCAAGATTTTCGAGACATGTCACACTTAGCTTATTACTTAAGCTAAAAGGCTACAAGAAATTTGAAGTGACAACAGATCGCTAACTGGGTAAAACGGAAGACCTTGTCATGAATAAAGGAAAATTCACGAAATTTCCGGATTGATTTGGCTGCTGGCCCAGTGATGCTAAAATACGATAAAGAGGTGTTTTTTGATGGCTGAATCATGTTGCTTGACCAAAGCGCTACTAAAAAATGTTAAAACACCCTTGACAACTAGTCATAAGGGTAAGTTTATCACTGAAACAAAATATTAAAAATATATTTTTTTAAAACTTCATTCTGCCTTCAATAACCCTTAGTTAAACGGCAAAACCAAGATTTTCGAGACATGTCACACTTAGCTTATTACTTAAGCTAAAAGGCTACAAGAAATTTGAAGTGACAACAGATCGCTAACTGGGTAAAACGGAAGACCTTGTCATGAATAAAGGAAAATTCACGAAATTTCCGGATTGATTTGGCTGCTGGCCCAGTGATGCTAAAATACGATAAAGAGGTGTTTTTTGATGGCTGAATCATGTTGCTTGACCAAAGCGCTACTAAAAAATGTTAAAACACCCTTGACAACTAGTCATAAGGGTAAGTTTATCACTGAAACAAAATATTAAAAATATATTTTTTTAAAACTTCATTCTGCCTTCAATAACCCTTAGTTAAACGGCAAAACCAAGATTTTCGGGACATGTCACACTTAGCTTATTACTTAAGCTAAAAGGCTACAAGAAATTTGAAGTGACAACAGATCGCTAACTGGGTAAAACGGAAGACCTTGTCATGAATAAAGGAAAATTCACGAAATTTCCGGATTGATTTGGCTGCTGGCCCAGTGATGCTAAAATACGATAAAGAGGTGTTTTTTGATGGCTAATTAATGTTGCGTGAGCAAAGCGCTACTAGAAAATGTTAAAACACCCTTGACAACTAGTCATAAGGGTAAGTTTATCACTGAAACAAAATATTAAAAATATATTTTTTTAAAACTTCATTCTGCCTTCAATAACCCTTAGTTAAACGGCAAACCAAGATTTTCGAGACATGTCACACTTAGCTTATTACTCAAGCTAAAAGGCTACAAGAAACTTGAAGTGACAACAGATCGCTAACTGAGTAGAACGGAAGACCTTGTTATAAATAAAGGAAAATTCACAAAATTTCCGGTTTGATTTGGCTGCTGGCCCAGTGATGCTAAAATACGATAAAGAGGTCTTTTTTGATAGCTGAATCATGGTGCTTGACTAACACGCTACTAGAAAATGTCAAAACACCCTTGACAACTAGTCATAAGGGTGAGTTTTATCACTGACACAAAATATAAAAAATATATTTTTTAAAAACTTCATTCTGCCTTCAATAACCCTTAGTTAAACGGCAAAACCAAGATTTTCGAGACATGTCACACTTAGCTTATTACTCAAGCTAAAAGGTTACAAGAAATTTGAAGTGACAACAGATCGCTAACTGGGTAAAACGGAAGACCTTGTCATGAAAAAAGGAAAATTCACGAAATTTCCGGTTTGATTTGGCTGCTGGCCCAGGGATGCTAAAATACGATAAAGAGGTCTTTTTTGATGGCTGAATCATGTTGCTTGACTAAAGCGCTACTAGAAAATGGTAAAACACCCTTGACAACTAGTCATAAGGGTGAGTTTTATCATTGACACAAAACATAAAAAATATTTTCTTAAGAACTTCATTCTACCTTCAATAACGCTTAGTTAAACGGCAAAACTGTGATTTACGAGACATGTCACACTTAGCTTATTACTCAAGCTAAAAGGCTACAAGAAATTTGAAGTGACAACAGATCGCTTACTGGGTAAAACGGAAGACCTTGTCATGAATAAAGGAAAATTCACGAAATTTCCGGTTTGATTTAGCTACCAGCCCAGTGATGCTAAAATACGATAAAGAGGTGTTTTTTGATGGCTGAATCATGTTGCTTGACCAAAGCGCTACTAGAAAATGTCAAAACACCCTTGACAACTAGTCATAAGGGTGCGTTTTATCACTGACACAAAATATTAAAAATAATTTTTTTTAAAACTTCATTCTGCCTTCAATAACCCTTAGTTAAACGGCAAAACCAAGATTTTCGAGACATGTCACACTTAGCTTATTACTTAAGCTAAAAGGCTACAAGAAATTTGAAGTGACAACAGATCGCTAACTGGGTAAAACGGAAGACCTTGTCATGAATAAAGGAAAATTCACGAAATTTCCGGATTGATTTGGCTGCTGGCCCAGTGATGCTAAAATACGATAAAGAGGTGTTTTTTGATGGCTAATTAATGTTGCTTGAGCAAAGCGCTACTAGAAAATGTTAAAACACCCTTGACAACTAGTCATAAGGGTAAGTTTATCACTGAAACAAAATATTAAAAATATATTTTTTTAAAACTTCATTCTGCCTTCAATAACCCTTAGTTAAACGGCAAAACCAAGATTTTCGAGACATGTCACACTTAGCTTATTACTCAAGCTAAAAGGCTACAAGAAACTTGAAGTGACAACAGATCGCTAACTGAGTAGAACGGAAGACCTTGTTATAAATAAAGGAAAATTCACAAAATTTCCGGTTTGATTTGGCTGCTGGCCCAGTGATGCTAAAATACGATAAAGAGGTCTTTTTTGATAGCTGAATCATGGTGCTTGACTAACACGCTACTAGAAAATGTCAAAACACCCTTGACAACTAGTCATAAGGGTGAGTTTTATCATTGACACAAAATATAAAAATATTTTCTTAAAAACTTCATTCTGACTTCAATAACCCTTAGTTAAACGGCAAAACCAAGATTTTCGAGACATGTCACACTTAGCTTATTACTCAAGCTAAAAGGCAACAAGAAATTTGAAGTGACAACAGATCGCTAACTGGGTAAAACGGAAGACCTTGTCATGAATAAAAGAAAAATTCACGAAATTTCCGGTCTGACTTGGCTGCTGGCCCAGTGATGCTAAAATACGATAAAGAGGTGTTTTTTGATGGCTGAATCATGTTGCTTGACCAAAGCGCTACTAGAAAATGTCAAAACACCCTTGACAACTAGTCATAAGGGTAAGTTTTATCACTGAAACAAAATATTAAAAATATATTTTTTTAAAACTTCATTCTGCCTTCAATAACCCTTAGTTAAACGGCAAAACCAAGATTTTCGAGACATGTCACACTAAGCTTATTACTTAAGCTAAAAGACTACAAGAAATTTGAAGTGACAACAGATCGCTAACTGGGTAAAACGGAAGACCTTGTCATGAAAAAAGGAAAATTCACGAAATTTCCGGTTTCATTTGGCTGCTGGCCCAGTGATCCTAAAATACGATAAAGAGGCTTTTTTTGATGGCTTAATCATGTTGCTTTACCAAAGAGCTACTAGAAAATGGTAAAACACCCTTGACAACTAGTCATAAAGGTGCGTTTTATCACTGACACAAAATATTAAAAATATATTTTTTTAAAACTTCATTCTGCTTTCAATAACCCTTAGTTAAACGGCAAAACCAAGATTTTCGAGACATGTCACACTTAGCTTATTACTCAAGCTAAAAGGCTACAAGAAACTTGAAGTGACAACAGATCGCTAACTGAGTAGAACGGAAGACCTTGTTATGAATAAAGGAAAATTCACGAAATTTCCGGTTTGATTTGGCTGCTGGCCCAGTGATGCTAAAATAAGATAAAGAGGTCTTTTTTAAAAGCTGAATCATGGTGCTTTACCAAAACGCTACTAGAAAATGGAAAAACACCCTTGACAACTAGTCATAAGGGTATGTTTTATCACTGAAACAAAATATTAAAAATTTATTTTTTTAAAACTTCATTCTGCCTTCAATAACCCTTAGTTAAACGGCAAAATTGAGATTTTCGAGACATGTCACACTTAGCTTATTACTCAAGCTAAAAGGCAACAAGAAATTTGAAGTGACAACAGATCGCTAACTGGGTAAAACGGAAGACCTTGTCATGAAAAAAGGAAAATTCACATAATTTCCGGTTTGATTTGGCTGCTGGCCCAGTGATGCTAAAATACGATAAAGAGGTGTTTTTTGATGGCTGAATCATGGTGCTTGACCAACACGCTACTAGAAAATGGTAAAACACCCTTGACAACTAGTCATAAAGGTGCGTTTTATCACTGACACAAAATATTAAAAATATATTTTTTTAAAACTTCATTCTGCTTTCAATAACCCTTAGTTAAACGGCAAAACCAAGATTTTCGAGACATGTCACACTTAGCTTATTACTCAAGCTAAAAGGTTACAAGAAACTTGAAGTGACAACAGATCGCTTAAAAGGTTACAAGAAACTTGAAGTGACAACAGATCGCTAACTGAGTAGAACGGAAGACCTTGTTATGAATAAAGGAAAATTCACGAAATTTCCGGTTTGATTTGGCTGCTGGCCCAGTGATGCTAAAATACGATAAAGAGGCTTTTTTTGATAGCTGAATCATGGTGCTTGATCAACACGCTACTAGAAAATGGTAAAACACCCTTGACAACTAGTCATAAGGGTAAGTTTATCACTGAAAAAAAATATTAAAAATATATTTTTTTAAAACTTCATTCTGCCTTCAATAACCCTTAGTTAAACGGCAAAACCAAGATTTTCGAGACATGTCACACTTAGCTTATTACTCAAGCTAAAAGGCTACAAGAAACTTGAAGTGACAACAGATCGCTAACTGAGTAGAACGGAAGACCTTGTTATGAATAAAGAAAAATTCACGAAATTTCCGGTTTGATTTGGCTGCTGGCCCAGTGATGCTAAAATACGATAAAGAGGCTTTTTTTGATAGCTGAATCATGGTGCTTGATCAACACGCTACTAGAAAATGGTAAAACACCCTTGATAACTAGTCATAAAGGTGCGTTTTATCACTGACACAAAATATTAAAAATATATTTTTTTAAAACTTCATTCTGCTTTCAATAACCCTTAGTTAAACGGCAAAACCAAGATTTTCGAGACATGTCACACTTAGCTTATTACTCAAGGTAAAAGGCTACAAGAAACTTGAAGTGACAACAGATCGCTAACTGGGTAAAACGGAAGACCTTGTCATGAATAAAGGAAAATTCACAAAATTTCCGGTTTGATTTGGCTGCTGGCCCAGTGATGCTAAAATACGATAAAGAGGCTTGTTTTGATAGCTGAATCATGGTGCTTGATCAACACGCTACTAGAAAATGGTAAAACATCCTTGACAACTAGTCAAAAGGGTAAGTTTTATCACTGAAAAAAAATATTAAAAATATATTTTTTTAAAACTTCATTCTGCCTTCAATAACCCTTAGTTAAACGGCAAAACCAAGATTTTCGAGACATGTCACACTTAGCTTATTACTCAAGCTAAAAGGCTACAAGAAACTTGAAGTGACAACAGATCGCTAACTGAGTAGAACGGAAGACCTTGTTATGAATAAAGGAAAATTCACGAAATTTCCGGTTTGATTTGGCTGCTGGCCCAGTGATGCTAAAATACGATAAAGAGGCTTTTTTTGATAGCTGAATCATGGTGCTTGATCAACACGCTACTAGAAAATGGTAAAACACCCTTGATAACTAGTCATAAAGGTGCGTTTTATCACTGACACAAAATATTAAAAATATATTTTTTTAAAACTTCATTCTGCTTTCAATAACCCTTAGTTAAACGGCAAAACCAAGATTTTCGAGACATGTCACACTTAGCTTATTACTCAAGGTAAAAGGCTACAAGAAACTTGAAGTGACAACAGATCGCTAACTGGGTAAAACGGAAGACCTTGTCATGAATAAAGGAAAATTCACGAAATTTCCGGTTTGATTTGGCTGCTGGCCCAGTGATGCTAAAATACGACAAAGAGGTGTTTTTTGATGGCTGAATCATGGTGCTTGACCAACACGCTACTAGAAAATGGTAAAACACCCTTGACAACTAGTCATAAAGGTGCGTTTTATCACTGACACAAAATATTAAAAATATATTTTTTTAAAACTTCATTCTGCTTTCAATAACCCTTAGTTAAACGGCAAAACCAAGATTTTCGAGACATGTCACACTTAGCTTATTACTCAAGCTAAAAGGCTACAAGAAACTTGAAGTGACAACAGATCGCTAACTGAGTAGAACGGAAGACCTTGTTATGAATAAAGGAAAATTCACGAAATTTCCGGTTTGATTTGGCTGCTGGCCCAGTGATGCTAAAATACGATAAAGAGGCTTTTTTTGATAGCTGAATCATGGTGCTTGATCAACACGCTACTAGAAAATGGTAAAACACCTTTGATAACTAGTCATAAAGGTGCGTTTTATCACTGACACAAAATATTAAAAATATATTTTTTTAAAACTTCATTCTGCTTTCAATAACCCTTAGTTAAACGGCAAAACCAAGATTTTCGAGACATGTCACACTTAGCTTATTACTCAAGGTAAAAGGCTACAAGAAACTTGAAGTGACAACAGATCGCTAACTGGGTAAAACGGAAGACCTTGTCATGAATAAAGGAAAATTCACGAAATTTCCGGTTTGATTTGGCTGCTGGCCCAGTGATGCTAAAATACGACAAAGAGGTGTTTTTTGATGGCTGAATCATGGTGCTTGACCAACACGCTACTAGAAAATGGTAAAACACCCTTGACAACTAGTCATAAAGGTGCGTTTTATCACTGACACAAAATATTAAAAATATATTTTTTTAAAACTTCATTCTGCTTTCAATAACCCTTAGTTAAACGGCAAGACCAAGATTTTCGAGACATGTCACACTTAGCTTATTACTCAAGCTAAAAGGCTACAAGAAACTTGAAGTGACAACAGATTGCTATTTGGGTAGAACGGAAGACCCTGTCATGAATAAAGGAAAATTCACGAAATTTCCGGTTTGATTTGGCTACTAGCCCACTGATGCTAAAATACGATAAAGAGGTCTTTTTTGATAGCTGAATCATGGTGCTTGACCAAAACGCTACAAAAAATGGAAAAACACCCTTGACAACTAGTCATAAGGGTATGTTTTATCACTGAAACAAAATATTAAAAATATATTTTTTTTAAACTTCATTCTGCTTTCAATAACCCTTAGTTAAACGGCAAAACCAAGATTTTCGAGACATGTTACACTTAGCTTATTACTCAAGCTAAAAGGTTTCAAGAAACTTGAAGTGACAACAGATCGCTAACTGAGTAGAATGGAAGACCTTGTTATGAATAAAGGAAAATTCACGAAATTTCCGGTTTGATTTGGCTGCTGGCCCAGTGATGCTAAAATACGATAAAGAGGCTTTTTTTGATAGCTGAATCATGGTGCTTGATCAACACGCTACTAGAAAATGGTAAAACACCCTTGACAACTAGTCATAAAGGTGCGTTTTATCACTGACACAAAATATTAAAAATATATTTTTTTAAAACTTCATTCAGTTTTCAATAACCCATAGTTAAACGGCAAAACCAAGATTTTTGAGACATGTCACACTTAGCTTATTACTCAAGGTAAAAGGCTACAAGAAACTTAAAGTGACAACAGATCGCTAACTGGGTAAAACGGAAGACCTTGTCATGAAAAAAGGAAAATTCACGAAATTTCCGGTTTGATTTGGCTGCTGGCCCAGTGATGCTAAAATACGATAAAGAGGTGTTTTCTGATGGCTGAATCATGTTGCTTGACCAAAGTGCTACTAGAAAATGTCAAAACACCCTTGACAACTAGTCAGAGGGGGAGTTTTATCACTGACACAAAATATAAAAAATATATTTTTTAAAAACTTCATTCTGCCTTCAATAACCCTTAGTTAAACGGCAAAACCAAGATTTTCGAGACATGTTACACTTAGCTTATTACTCAAGCTAAAAGGTTACAAGAAACTTGAAGTGACAACAGATCGCTAACTGAGTAGAACGGAAGACCTTGTTATGAATAAAGGAAAATTCACGAAATTTCCGGTTTGATTTGGCTGCTGGCCCAGTGATGCTAAAATACGATAAAGAGGCTTTTTTTGATAGCTGAATCATGGTGCTTGATCAACACGCTACTAGAAAATGGTAAAACACCCTTGACAACTAGTCATAAAGGTGCGTTTTATCACTGACACAAAATATTAAAAATATATTTTTTTAAAACTTCATTCAGTTTTCAATAACCCTTAGTTAAACGGCAAAACCAAGATTTTTGAGACATGTCACACTTAGCTTATTACTCAAGGTAAAAGGCTACAAGAAACTTGAAGTGACAACAGATCGCTAACTGGGTAAAACGGAAGACCTTGTCATGAAAAAAGGAAAATTCACGAAATTTCCGGTTTGATTTGGCTGCTGGCCCAGTGATGCTAAAATACGATAAAGAGGTGTTTTTTGATGGCTGAATCATGTTGCTTGACCAAAGTGCTACTAGAAAATGTCAAAACACCCTTGACAACTAGTCAGAGGGGGAGTTTTATCACTGACACAAAATATAAAAAATATATTTTTTAAAAACTTCATTCTGCCTTCAATAACCCTTAGTTAAACGGCAAAACCAAGAGTTTCGAGACATGTCACACTTAGCTTATTACTCAAGCTAAAAGGTTACAAGAAATTTGAAGTGACAACAGATCGCTAACTGGGTAAAACGGAAGACCTTGTCATGAAAAAAGGAAAATTCACGAAATTTCCGGTTTGATTTGGCTGCTGGCCCAGTGATGCTAAAATACGATAAAGAGGTGTTTTTTGATGGCTGAATCATGTTGCTTGACCAAAGTGCTACTAGAAAATGTCAAAACAGCCTTGACAACTAGTCAGAGGGGGAGTTTTATCACTGACACAAAATATAAAAAATATATTTTTTTAAAACTTCATTCTGCCTTCAATAACCCTTAGTTAAACGGCAAAACCAAGAGTTTCGAGACATGTCACACTTAGCTTATTACTCAAGCTAAAAGGTTACAAGAAATTTGAAGTGACAACAGATCGCTAACTGGGTAAAACGGAAGACCTTGTCATGAAAAAAGGAAAATTCACGAAATTTCCGGTTTGATTTGGCTGCTGGCCCAGTGATGCTAAAATACGATAAAGAGGTGTTTTTTGATGGCTGAATCATGTTGCTTGACCAAAGTGCTACTAGAAAATGTCAAAACAGCCTTGACAACTAGTCAGAGGGGGAGTTTTATCACTGACACAAAATATAAAAAATATATTTTTTTAAAACTTCATTCTGCCTTCAATAACCCTTAGTTAAACGGCAAAACCAAGAGTTTCGAGACATGTCACACTTAGCTTATTACTCAAGCTAAAAGGTTACAAGAAATTTGAAGTGACAACAGATCGCTAACTGGGTAAAACGGAAGACCTTGTCATGAAAAAAGGAAAATTCACGAAATTTCCGGTTTGATTTGGCTGCTGGCCCAGGGATGCTAAAATACGATAAAGAGGTCTTTTTTGATGGCTGAATCATGTTGCTTGACTAAAGCGCTACTAGAAAATGGTAAAACACCCTTGACAACTAGTCATAAGGGTGAGTTTTATCATTGACACAAAACATAAAAAATATTTTCTTAAGAACTTCATTCTACCTTCAATAACGCTTAGTTAAACGGCAAAACTGCGATTTTCGAGACATGTCACACTTAGCTCATTACTCAAGCTAAAAGGCTACAAGAAATTTGAAGTGACAACAGATCGCTAACTGGGTAAAACGGAAGACCTTGTCATGAAAAAAGGAAAATTCACATAATTTCTGGTTTGACTTGGCTGCTGGCCCAGTGATGCTAAAATACGATAAAGAGGTGTTTTTTGATGGCTTAATCATGTTGCTAGACCAACACGCTACTAGAAAATGGTAAAACACCCTTGACAACTAGTCATAAGGGTAAGTTTTATCACTGAAACAAAATATTAAAAATATATTTTTTTTAAACTTCATTCTGCCTTCAATAACCCTTAATTAAACGGCAAAATTGAGATTTTCGAGACATGTCACACTTAGCTTATTACTCAAGCTAAAAGGCAACAAGAAATTTGAAGTGACAACAGATCGCTAACTGGGTAAAACGGAAGACCTTGTCATGAAAAAAGGAAAATTCACATAATTTCTGGTTTGATTTGGCTGCTGGCCCAGTGATGCTAAAATACGATAAAGAGGTCTTTTTTGATAGCTGAATCATGGTGCTTGACCAACATGCTACTAGAAAATGGAAAAACACCCTTGATAACTAGTCATAAGGGTGAGTTTTATCATTGACACAAAATATAAAAATATTTTCTTAAAAACTTCATTCTGACTTCAATAACCCTTAGTTAAACGGCAAAACCAAGATTTTCGAGACATGTCACACTTAGCTTATTATTCAAGCTAAAAGGCAACAAGAAATTTGAAGTGACAACAGATCGCTAACTGGGTAAAACGGAAGACCTTGTCATGAATAAAGGAAAATTTACGAAATTTCCGGTTTTACTTGGCTGCTGGCCCAGTGATGCTTAAATACGATAAAGAGGTGTTTTTTGATGGCTTAATCATGTTGCTAGACCAACACGCTACTAGAAAATGGTAAAACACTCTTGACAACTAGTCATAAGGGTAATTTTTATCACTGAAACAAAATATTAAAAATATATTTTTTTTAAACTTCATTCTGCCTTCAATAACCCTTAATTAAACGGCAAAATTGAGATTTTCGAGACATGTCACACTTAGCTTATTACTCAAGCTAAAAGGCAACAAGAAATTTGAAGTGACAACAGATCGCTAACTGGGTAAAACGGAAGACCTTGTCATGAAAAAAGGAAAATTCACATAATTTCTGGTTTGATTTGGCTGCTGGCCCAGTGATGCTAAAATACGATAAAGAGGTCTTTTTTGATAGCTGAATCATGGTGCTTGACCAACATGCTACTAGAAAATGGAAAAACACCCTTGACAACTAGTCATAAGGGTGAGTTTTATCATTGACACAAAATATAAAAATATTTTCTTAAAAACTTCATTCTGCCTTCAATAACCCTTAGTTAAACGGCAAAACCAAGATTTTCGAGACATGTCACACTTAGCTTATTACTCAAGCTAAAAGGCAACAAGAAATTTGAAGTGACAACAGATCACTAACTGGGTAAAACGGAAGACCTTGTCATGAATAAAGGAAAATTCACGAAATTTCCGGTTTGACTTGGCTGCTGGCCCAGTGATGCTAAAATATGATAAAGAGGTCTTTTTTGATAGCTGTATCATGGTGCTTGACCAACACGCTACTAGAAAATGGAAAAACACCCTTGACAACTAGTCATAAGGGTGAGTTTTATCATTGACACAAAATATAAAAATATTTTCTTAAAAACTTCATTCTGCCTTCAATAACCCTTAGTTAAACGGCAAAACCAAGATTTTCGAGACATGTCACACTAAGCTTATTACTTAAGCTAAAAGACTACAAGAAATTTGAAGTGACAACAGTTAGCTAACTGGGTAAAACGGAAGACCTTGTCATGAAAAAAGGAAAATTCACGAAATTTCCGGTTTGATTTGGCTGCTGGCCCAGTGATCCTAAAATACGATAAAGAGGCTTTTTTTGATGGCTTAATCATGTTGCTTTACCAAAGAGCTACTAGAAAATGGTAAAACACCCTTGACAACTAGTCATAAAGGTGCGTTTTATCACTGACACAAAATATTAAAAATATATTTTTTTAAAACTTCATTCAGTTTTCAATAACCCTTAGTTAAACGGCAAAACCAAGATTTTTGAGACATGTCACACTTAGCTTATTACTCAAGGTAAAAGGCTACAAGAAACTTGAAGTGACAACAGATCGCTAACTGAGTAGAACGGAAGACCTTGTCATGAATAAATCAAATCAAATCAAATCAAATCATTTATTTCAGGCTGCGCCCATAAAGTGTTAGTAATATTACAATATACCTTAAAAAACTATGGTTTGTTACAATCTTACAATACTATAAATACCTACTATCTAAGGGTTGCGAACATGGAGCTGGGTCCACCGACACAAGAGCGCGGAGTCCCAGCGGTCCGCGAATGCGCTCAGGATCCTGTTGGTGCTGCCCAGTGTCCGGGCTCGCAGAGATGCGCAGCGTTTACGCATGATGGCCGCGAAATCATCAGTGCGCGCCTCGGCGAACATACCCGACGCACTACAGTGTCGTGGCAGACCCATCAGTACCCTGAACGCGTTGTTATACTGGACGCGCAAGTCGCTATACGCCCGCTGCGTAAAATTAACCCACAAGCCGCACGTATAAAAAGACTGGCAAAATGCCTTGAATAATGTTACCTTTACTGGTCTTGAACACCGTGCGAACCTGCGAGCCAACATGTTACATCTGACGGCCAGCGACCTGCGTTCCCTTTCAATATCGGTGACATCTCTCAAATCGTCCGTGACCCAGTGACCCAAATATTTAAATTTTTGTACCCTGTTTAATAGAGTGCCACAGAGCGAGACACCAGGAACGTCTGTCTGTCTGTGAATAAAGGAAAATTCACGAAATTTCCGGTTTGATTTGGCTGCTGGCCCAGTGATGCTAAAATACGATAAAGAGGTGTTTTTTGATGGCTTAATCATGTTGCTTTACCAAAGAGCTACTAGAAAATGGTAAAACACCCTTGACAACTAGTCATAAAGGTGCGTTTTATCACTGACACAAAATATTAAAAATATATTTTTTTAAAACTTCATTCTGCTTTCAATAACCCTTAGTTAAACGGCAAAACCAAGATTTTCGAGACATGTCACATTTAGCTTATTACTCAAGCTAAAAGGCTACAAGAAACTTGAAGTGACAACAGATCGCTAACTGAGTATAACGGAAGACCTTGTTATGAATAAAGGAAAATTCACAAAATTTCCGGATTGATTTGGCTGCTGGCCCAGTGATGCTAAAATACGATAAAGAGGTATTTTTCGATGGCTGAATCATGTTGCTTGACCAAAGCGCTACTAGAAAATGTCAAAACACCCTTGACAACTAGTCAGAGGGGGAGTTTTATCACTGACACAAAATATAAAAAATATATTTTTTAAAAACTTCATTCTGCCTTCAATAACCCTTAGTTAAACGGCAAAACCGAGATTTTCGAGACATGTCACACTTAGCTTATTACTAAGGCTAAAAGGCTACTAGAAACTTGAAGTGACAACAGATTGCTATTTGGGTAGAACGGAAGACCTTGTCATGAATAAAGGAAAATTCACGAAATTTCCTGTTTGATTTGGCTACTAGCCCACTGATGCTAAAATACGATAAAGAGGTCTTTTTTGATAGCTGAATCATGGTGCTTGACCAAAACGCTACTAGAAAATGGAAAAACACCCTTGACAACTAGTCATAAGGGTATGTTTTATCACTGAAACAAAATATTAAAAATTTAATTTTTTTAAAACTTCATTCTGCCTTCAATAACCCTTAGTTAAACGGCAAAATTGAGATTTTCGAGACATGTCACACTTAGCTTATTACTCAAGCTAAAAGGCAACAAGAAATTTGAAGTGACAACAGATCGCTAACTGGGTAAAACGGAAGACCTTGTCATGAAAAAAGGAAAATTCACATAATTTCCGGTTTGATTTGGCTGCTGGCCCAGTGATGCTAAAATACGATAAAGAGGTGTTTTTTGATGGCTGAATCATGGTGCTTGACCAACACGCTACTAGAAAATGGTAAAACACCCTTGACAACTAGTCATAAAGGTGCGTTTTATCACTGACACAAAATATTAAAAATTTAATTTTTTTAAAACTTCATTCTGCCTTCAATAACCCTTAGTTAAACGGCAAAACCAAGATTTTCGAGACATGTCACACTTAGCTTATTACTCAAGCTAAAAGGCTACAAGAAACTTGAAGTGACAACAGATCGCTAACTGAGTAGAACGGAAGACCTTGTTATGAATAAAGAAAAATTCACGAAATTTCCGGTTTGATTTGGCTGCTGGCCCAGTGATGCTAAAATACGATAAAGAGGTGTTTTTTGATGGCTGAATCATGGTGCTTGACCAACACGCTACTAGAAAATGGTAAAACACCCTTGACAACTAGTCATAAAGGTGCGTTTTATCACTGACACAAAATATTAAAAATATATTTTTTTAAAACTTCATTCTGCTTTCAATAACCCTTAGTTAAACGGCAAAACCAAGATTTTCAAGACATGTCACACTTAGCTTATTACTCAAGCTAAAAGGCTACAAGAAATTTGAAGTGACAACAGATCGCTAACTGGGTAAAACGGAAGACCTTGTCATGAATAAAGGAAAATTCACGAAATTTCCGGTTTGATTTGGCTGCTGGCCCAGTGATGCTAAAATACGATAAAGAGGTGTTTTTTGATGGCTGAATCATGTTGCTTGACCAACACGCTACTAGAAAATGTTAAATTACTTTTGACAACTAGTCATAAGGGTAAGTTTTATCACTGAAACAAAATTTGAAAAAAAAATATTTTTTTAAAACTTCATTCTGCCTTCAATAACCCTTAGTTAAACGGCAAAACCAAGATTTTCAAGACATGTCACACTTAGCTTATTACTCAAGCTAAAAGGCTACAAGAACCCTTATGACGTGCAGGGGGGCGTGCTCTCTCCGCTGTTGTTTTCTATTTTCATAAACAATATTTCAAAGTCATTAAACTCATCATATCACCTTTATGCGGATGACTTGCAAATTTACTCAGCGGCAGAGTTTGGTGATTTCGATTCGTTAGTAAACTAAATTAACGAGGACTTAGAATCAATCTGTAATTGGGCATCTTCTTTTGGACTTTAAGTTAATGCCAGGAAATCTCAGGCGATTGTTATTGGGAGCCCGTACTTCATCTCCCGACTGTCTGTCCAGGTTTTGCCCAGAATTTTCTTCGATGGTACCCCTATTCCTTTCACTCCCACTGTAAAAAATCTTGGCGTTACAATGGACCAGACTCTATCCTGGGCGCCACATGTAGCTGAGGTCAGTAAAAAGGTGTTCGCCTCTCTTCATTCTTTAAGGCGTCTGCAAAGCTTTCTCCCTCTCCACACGAAAAGTATGTTGGCACGGTCGCTTCTTCTCCCGCTTCTGGACTACTGTGACACTGCGTGCCTTGATATCAAGGAGGAATTGCTTGATAAGCTGGAGCGGTTACAGAATGTCTGTATCAGATATATTTTCGGACTCAAGAAATATGATCATGTGACCTTTTACCGCAATCAATTAAACTGGCTACCTATCCGCCGTCGGAGGGATTTACACACTCTTTCTCTTTTGTTTACTGTGCTTTTTTTCTCCCTCTTCTCCAACGTACCTTTCGGAGAAATTTAAATTTTTGGCTGAGGGCAGTGGTCACCGTTTGCGGTCCAGTGAGAATCAGTCACTTTTAATCCCATCTCACAAATCTCGTGGCTATGACAAGTCGTTTGCGGTACGCTCGGTTAGACTGTGGAATGATTTGCCTGTCTCGTATAGGAAGTCCCAGTCAATTGCGTCGCTCAAGGGGAAGTTAAAGAAGTTGTGGTTATCTGTTTCTGTGTGATTGGTTGCTGTTATCTCTTTGTTTATCTGTATACTCTGTTTTTTTTTTAATTTTTTTTTTATTAGTGTTGTCTCACATTTCCTTGTTAGTGTGATATATATACTTTTCCTTTGTATTTTGGAAATTTATATATATTTTATATTATTATTTATCTGGTACGTTGTTGTACATTAGGTGTATTTGTCTACCTCTTTTCATTTTTTCTCTCATCTACTCAAAGGTTAACTGGAAGAGATCCCTTAAAGGGATAAGTTCGCCTTTGTACTTACTGTTTTCCTTTTGTAAATTTTAATTTTTCTGTGTTTTGTACAATAAAGAGTTTACATACATACATACATACATGACTAGTTGTCAAAAGTATTTTACCATTTTCTAGTAGCGCTTTGGTCAAGCAACATGATTCAGCCATCAAAAAACACCTCTTTATCGTATTTTAGCATCACTGGGCTAGTAGCCAAATCAAACCGGAAATTTCGTCAATTTTCCTTTATTCATGACAAGGTCTTCCGTTTTACCCAGTTAGCGATCTGTTGTCACTTCAAATTTCTTGTAGCCTTTTAGCTTGAGTAATAAGCTAAGTGTGACATGTCTTGAAAATCTTGGTTTTGCCGTTTAACTAAGGGTTATTGAAGGCAGAATGAAGTTTTAAAAAAATATTTTTTTTCAAATTTTGTTTCAGTGATAAAACTTACCCTTATGACTAGTTGTCAAAAGTATTTTACCATTTTCTAGTAGCGTGTTGGTCAAGCAACATGATTCAGCCATCAAAAAACACCTCTTTATCGTATTTTAGCATCACTGGGCCAGCAGCCAAATCAAACCGGAAATTTCGTGAATTTTCCTTTATTCATGACAAGGTCTTCCGTTTTACCCAGTTAGCGATCTGTTGTCACTTCAAATTTCTTGTAGCCTTTTAGCTTGAGTAATAAGCTAAGTGTGACATGTCTTGAAAATCGCAGTTTTGCCGTTTAACTAAGGGTTATTGAAGGCAGAATAAAGTTTTAAAAAATTTTTTTTTTCAAATTTTGTTTCAGTGATAAAACTTACCCTTATGACTAGTTGTCAAGGGTGTTTTGACATTTTCTAGTAGCGCTTTGGTCAAGCAACATGATTCAGCCATCAAAAAACACCTCTTTATCGTATTTTAGCATCACTGGGCCAGCAGCCAAGTCAAACCGGAAATTTCGTGAATTTTCCTTTATTCATGACAAGGTCTTCCGTTTTACCCAGTTAGCGATCTGTTGTCACTTCAAATTTCTTGTAGCCTTTTAGCTTGAGTAATAAGCTAAGTGTGACATGTCTCGAAAATCTTGGTCTTGCCGTTTAACTAAGGGTTTTTGAAGGCAGAATGAAGTTTTAAAAAAATATTTTCTTAATATTTTGTTTCAGTGATAAAACTCACCCTTATGACTAGTTGTCAAGGGTGTTTTACCATTTTCTAGTAGCGTGTTCGTCAAACACCATGATTCAGCTATCAAAGAAGACCTCTTTATCGTATTTTAGCATCACTGGGCCAGCAGCCAAATCAAACCGGAAATTTTGTGAATTTTCCTTTGTTCGTGACAAGGTCTTCCGTTTTACCCAGTTAGCGATCTGATGTCACTTCAAATTTCTTGTAGCCTTTTAGCTTGAGTAATAAGCTAAGTGTGACATGTCTCGAAACTCTTGGTTTTGCCGTTTAACTAAGGGTTTATAATAATATTTTGTTTCAGTGATAAAACTCACCCTTATGACTAGTTGTCAAGGGTATTTTACCATTTTCTAGTAGCGCTTTGGTCAAGCACCATGATTCAGCTATCAAAAAAGACCTCTTTATCGTATTTTAGCATCACTGGGCTAGTAGCCAAATCAAACCGGAAATTTCGTGAATTTTCCTTTATTCATGACAAGGTCTTCCGTTCTACCCAGTAAGCGATCTATTGTCACTTCAAATTTCCTCTAACCTTTTAGCTTGATTAATAAGCTAAGTGGGACATGTCTCGAAAATCGCAGTTTTGCCGTTTAACTAAGCGTTATTGAAGGCAGAATGAAGTTTTAAAAAAATATTTTTATATTTTGTGTCAATGATAAAACTCACCCTTATGACTAGTTGTCAAGGATATTTTACCATTTTCTAGTAGCGGTTTGGTCAAGCAACATGATTCATCCATCAAAAAACACCTCATTATCGTATTTTAGCATCACTGGGCCAGCAGCCAAATCAAACCGGAAATTTCGTGAATTTTCCTTTATTCATGACAAGGTCTTCCGTTTTATCCAGTTAGCGATCTGTTGTCACTTCAAATTTCTTGTTACCTTTTAGCTTGAGTAATAAGCTAAGTGTGACATGTCTCGAAAATCTCAATTTTGCCGTTTAACTAAGGGTTATTGAAGGCAGAACGAAGTTTTTAAAAAATATATTTTTAATATTTTGTGTCAGTGATAAAACGCACCCTTATGACTAGTTGTCAAGGGTGTTTTACCATTTTCTAGTAGCTCTTTGGTAAAGCAACATGATTAAGCCATCAAAAAACACCTCTTTATCGTATTTTAGCATCACTGGGCCAGCAGGCAAATCAAACCGGAAATTTCGTGAATTTTCCTTTATTCATGACAAGGTCTTCCGTTTTACCCAGTTAGCGATCTGTTGTCACTTCAAATTTCTTGTAGCCTTTTAGCTTGAGTAATAAGCTAAGTGTGACATGTCTTGAAAATCGCAGTTTTGCCGTTTAACTAAGGGTTATTGAAGGCAGAATGAAGTTTTAAAAAAATAAATTTTTTCAAATTTTGTTTCAGTGATAAAACTTACCCTTATGACTAGTTGTCAAGGGTGTTTTGACATTTTCTAGTAGCGCTTTAGTCAAGCAACATGATTCAGCCATCAAAAAAGACCTCTTTATCGTATTTTAGCATCACTAGGCCAGCAGCCAAGTCAAACCGGAAATTTCGTGAATTTTCCTTTATTCATGACAAGGTCTTCCGTTTTACCCAGTTAGCGATCTGTTGTAACTTCAAATTTCTTGTTGCCTTTTAGCTTGAGTAATAAGCTAAGTGTGACATGGCTCGAAAATCTCAATTTTGCCGTTTAACTAAGGGTTATTGAAGGCAGAATGAAGTTTTAAAAAAATATATTTTTAATATTTTGTGTCAGTGATAAAACGCACCCTTATGACTAGTTGTCAAGGGTGTTTTACCATTTTCTAGTAGCTCTTTGGTAAAGCAACATGATTAAGCCATCAAAAAACACCTCTTCATCGTATTTTAGCATCACTGGGCCAGCAGCCAAATCAAACCGGAAATTTCGTGAATTTTCCTTTATTCATGACAAGGTCTTCCGTTTTACCCAGTTAGCGATCTGTTGTCACTTCAAATTTCTTGTAGCCTTTTAGCTTGAGTAATAAGCTAAATGTGACATGTCTTGAAAATCGCAGTTTTGCCGTTTAACTAAGGGTTATTGAAGGCAGAATGAAGTTTAAAAAAAAAAATTTTTCAAATTTTGTTTCAGTGATAAAACTTACCCTTATGACTAGTTGTCAAGGGTGTTTTGACATTTTCTAGTAGCGCTTTGGCCAAGCAACATGATTAAGCCATCAAAAAACACCTCTTTATCGTATTTTAGCATCACTGGGCCAGCAGCCAAGTCAAACCGGAAATTTCGTGAATTTTCCTTTATTCATGACAAGGTCTTCCGTTTTACCCAGTTAGCGATCTGTTGTCACTTCAAATTTCTTGTAGCCTTTTAGCTTGAGTAATAAGCTAAGTGTGACATGTCTCGAAAATCTTGGTCTTGCCGTTTAACTAAGGGTTTTTGAAGGCAGAATGAAGTTTTAAAAAAATATTTTCTTAATATTTGTTTCAGTGATAAAACTTACCCTTATGACTAGTTGTCAAGGGTGTTTTACCATTTTCTAGTAGCGTGTTCGTCAAACACCATGATTCAGCTACCAATAAAGACCTCTTTATCGTATTTTAGCATCACTGGGCCAGCAGCCAAATCAAACCGGAAATTTCGTGAATTTTCCTTTATTCATGACAAGGTCTTCCGTTTTACCCAGTTAGCGATCTGTTGTCACTTCAAATTTCTTGTAGCCTTTTAGCTTGAGTAATATGCTAAGTGTGACATGTCTCGAAACTCTTGGTTTTGCCGTTTAACTAAGGGTTATTGAAGGCAGAATGAAGTTTTTAAAAAATATATTTTTTATATTTTGTGTCAGTGATAAAACGCACCCTTATGACTAGTTGTCAAGGGTGTTTTGACATTTTCTAGTAGCGCTTTGGTCAAGCAACATGATTCAGCCATCAAAAAACACCTCTTTATCGTATTTTAGCATCACTGGGCCAGCAGCCAAATCAAACCGGAAATTTCGTGAATTTTCCTTTATTCATGACAAGGTCTTCCGTTTTACCCAGTTAGCGATCTGTTGTCACTTCAAATTTCTTGTTGCCTTTTAGCTTGAGTAATAAGCTAAGTGTGACATGTCTCGAAAATCTCAATTTTTCCGTTTAACTAAGGGTTATTGAAGGCAGAACGAAGTTTTTAAAAAATATATTTTTAATATTTTGTGTCAGTGATAAAACGCACCCTTATGACTAGCTGTCAAGGGTGTTTTACCATTTTCTAGTAGCGCTTTGGTGAAGCAACATGATTAAGCCATCAAAAAACACCTCTTTATCGTATTTTAGCATCACTGGGCCAGCAGCCAAATCAAACCGGAAATTTCGTGAATTTTCCTTTATTCATGACAAGGTCTTCCGTTTTACCCAGTTAGCGATCTGTTGTCACTTCAAATTTCTTGTTGCCTTTTAGCTTGAGTAATAAGCTAAGTGTGACATGTCTCGAAAATCTCAATTTTGCCGTTTAACTAAGGGTTATTGAAGGCAGAACGAAGTTTTTAAAAAATATATTTTTAATATTTTGTGTCAGTGATAAAACGCACCCTTATGACTAGCTGTCAAGGGTGTTTTTCCATTTTCTAGTAGCTCTTTGGTAAAGCAACATGATTGAGCCATCAAAAAACACCTCTTCATCGTATTTTAGCATCACTAAGCCAGCAGCCAAATCAAACCGGAAATTTCGTGAATTTTCCTTTATTCATAACAAGGTCTTCCGTTTTACCCAGTTAGCGATCTGTTGTCACTTCAAATTTCTTGTAGCCTTTTAGCTTGAATAATAAGCTAAGTGTGACATGTCTTGAAAATCGCAGTTTTGCCGTTTAACTAAGGGTTATTGAAGGCAGAATGAAGTTTTAAAAAAATATTTTTTTTCAAATTTTGTTTCCGTGATAAAACTTACCCTTATGACTAGTTGTCAAGGGTGTTTTGACATTTTCTAGTAGCGCTTTGGTAAAGCAACATGATTAAGCCATCAAAAAACACCTCTTCATCGTATTTTAGCATCACTAAGCCAGCAGCCAAATCAAACCGGAAATTTCGTGAATTTTCCTTTGTTCGTGACAAGGTCTTCCGTTTTACCCAGTTAGCGATCTGTTGTCACTTCAAATTTCTTGTAGCCTTTTAGCTTGAGTAATAAGCTAAGTGTGACATGTCTTGAAAATCGCAGTTTTGCCGTTTAACTAAGGGTTATTGAAGGCAGAATGAAGTTTTAAAAAAATATTTTTTTTCAAATTTTGTTTCAGTGATAAAACTTACCCTTATGACTAGTTGTCAAGGGTGTTTTGACATTTTCTAGTAGCGCTTTGGTCAAGCAACATGATTCAGCCATCAAAAAACACCTCTTTATCGTATTTTAGCATCACTGGGCCAGCAGCCAAGTCAAACCGGAAATTTCGTGAATTTTCCTTTATTCATGACAAGGTCTTCCGTTTTACCCAGTTAGCGATCTGTTGTCACTTCAAATTTCTTGTAGTCTTTTAGCTAAGTGTGACATGTCTCGAAAATTTTGGTTTTGCCGTTTAACTAAGGGTTATTGAAAGCAGAATGAAGTTTTAAAAAAATATATTTTTAATATTTTGTGTCAGTGATAAAACGCACCTTTATGACTAGTTATCAAAGGTGTTTTACCATTTTCTAGTAGCGTGTTGATCAAGCACCATGATTCAGCTATCAAAAAAAGCCTCTTTATCGTATTTTAGCATCACTGGGCCAGCAGCCAAATCAAACCGGAAATTTCGTGAATTTTCCTTTATTCATAACAAGGTCTTCCGTTCTACTCAGTTAGCGATCTGTTGTCACTTCAAGTTTCTTGTAGCCTTTTAGCTTGAGTAATAAGCTAAGTGTGACATGTCTCGAAAATCTTGGTTTTGCCGTTTAACTAAGGGTTATTGAAGGCAGAATGAAGTTTTAAAAAAATATTTTTTTTCAAATTTTGTTTCAGTGATAAAACTTACCCTTATGACTAGTTGTCAAGGGTGTTTTGACATTTTCTAGTAGCGCTTTGGTCAAGCAACATGATTCAGCCATCAAAAAACACCTCTTTATCGTATTTTAGCATCACTGGGCCAGCAGCCAAGTCAAACCGGAAATTTCGTGAATTTTCCTTTATTCATGACGAGGTCTTCCGTTTTACCCAGTTAGCGATCTGTTGTCACTTCAAATTTCTTGTAGCCTTTTAGCTTGAGTAATAAGCTAAGTGTGACATGTCTCGAAAATCTCAATTTTGCCGTTTAACTAAGGGTTATTGAAGGCAGAATGAAGTTTTAAAAAAATAAATTTTTAATATTTTGTTTCAGTGATAAAACATACCCTTATGACTAGTTGTCAAGGGTGTTTTTCCATTTTCTAGTAGCGTTTTGGTCAAGCACCATGATTCAGCTATCAAAAAAGACCTTTTTATCGTATTTTAGCATCAGTGGGCTAGTAGCCAAATCAAACCGGAAATTTCGTGAATTTTCCTTTATTCATGACAAGGTCTTCCGTTTTACCCAGTTAGCGATCTGTTGTCACTTCAAGTTTCTAGTAGCCTTTTAGCCTTAGTAATAAGCTAAGTGTGACATGTCTCGAAAATCTCGGTTTTGCCGTTTAACTAAGGGTTATTGAAGGCAGAATGAAGTTTTTAAAAAATATATTTTTTATATTTTGTGTCAGTGATAAAACTCCCCCTCTGACTAGTTGTCAAGGGTGTTTTGACATTTTCTAGTAGCACTTTGGTCAAGCAACACGATTCAGCCATCAAAAAACACCTCTTTATCGTATTTTAGCATCACTGGGCCAGCAGCCAAATCAAACCGGAAATTTCGTGAATTTTTCTTTATTCATGACAAGGTCTTCCGTTTTACCCAGTTAGCGATCTGTTGTAACTTCAAATTTCTTGTAGCCTTTTACCTTGAGTAATAAGCTAAGTGTGACATGTCTCAAAAATCTTGGTTTTGCCGTTTAACTAAGGGTTATTGAAAACTGAATGAAGTTTTAAAAAAATATATTTTTAATATTTTGTGTCAGTGATAAAACGCACCCTTATGACTAGCTGTCAAGGGTGTTTTACCATTTTCTAGTAGCGCTTTGGTCAAGCAACATGATTCAGCCATCAAAAAACACCTCTTTATCGTATTTTAGCATCACTGGGCCAGCAGCCAAATCAAACCGGAAATTTCGTGAATTTTCCTTTATTCATGACAAGGTCTTCCGTTTTACCCAGTTAGCGATCTGTTGTCACTTCAAATTTCTTGTTGCCTTTTAGCTTGAGTAATAAGCTAAGTGTGACATGTCTCGAAAATCTCAATTGTGCCGTTTAACTAAGGGTTATTGAAGGCAGAACGAAGTTTTTAAAAAATATATTTTTAATATTTTGTGTCAGTGATAAAACGCACCCTTATGACTAGCTGTCAAGGGTGTTTTTCCATTTTCTAGTAGCTCTTTGGTAAAGCAACATGATTAAGCCATCAAAAAACACCTCTTCATCGTATTTTAGCATCACTAAGCCAGCAGCCAAATCAAACCGGAAATTTCGTGAATTTTCCTTTATTCATAACAAGGTCTTCCGTTCTACTCAGTAAGCGATCTGTTGTCACTTCAAGTTTCTTGTAGCCTTTTACCTTGAGTAATAAGCTAAGTGTGACATGTCTCGAAAATCTTGGTTTTGCCGTTTAACTAAGGGTTATTGAAGGCAGAATGAAGTTTTTAAGAAAATATTTTTATATTTTGTGTCAATGATAAAACTCATCCTTATGACTAGTTGTCAAGGATGTTTTGCCATTTTCTAGTAGCGCTTTGGTGAAGCAACATGATTAAGCCATCAAAAAACACCTCTTTATCGTATTTTAGCATCACTGGGCCAGCAGCCAAATCAAACCGGAAATTTCGTGAATTTTCCTTTGTTCGTGACAAGGTCTTCCGTTTTACCCAGTTAGCGATCTGTTGTCACTTCAAATTTCTTGTAGCCTTTTAGCTTGAGTAATAAGCTAAGTGTGACATGTCTTGAAAATGGCAGTTTTGCCGTTTAACTAAGGGTTATTGAAGGCAGAATGAAGTTTTAAAAAAATATTTTTTTTTCAAATTTTGTTTCAGTGATAAAACTTACCCTTATGACTAGTTGTCAAGGGTGTTTTGACATTTTCTAGTAGCGCTTTGGTCAAGCAACATGATTCAGCCATCAAAAAACACCTCTTTATCGTATTTTAGCATCACTGGGCCAGCAGCCAAATCAAACCGGAAATTTCGTGAATTTTTCTTTATTCATGACAAGGTCTTCCGTTTTACCCAGTTAGCGATCTGTTGTAACTTCAAATTTCTTGTAGCCTTTTAGCTTGAGTAATAAGCTAAGTGTGACATGTCTTGAAAATCTTGGTTTTGCCGTTTAACTAAGGGTTATTGAAGGCAGAATGAAGTTTTAAAAAAATAAATTTTTAAAATTTTGTTTCAGTGATAAAACTTAACCTTATGACTAGTTGTCAAGGGTGTTTTGACATTTTCTAGTAGCGCTTTGGTCAAGCAACATGATTCAGCCATCAAAAAACACCTCTTTATCGTATTTTAGCATCACTGGGCCAGCAGCCAAGTCAAACCGGAAATTTCATGAATTTTCCTTTATTCATGACAAGGTCTTCCGTTTTACCCAGTTAGCGATCTGTTGTCACTTCAAGTTTCTTGTAGCCTTTTACCTTGAGTAATAAGCTAAGTGTGACATGTCTCGAAAATCTTGGTTTTGCCGTTTAACTAAGGGTTATTGAAGGCAGAATGAAGTTTTAAAAAAATATTTTTTTTCAAATTTTGTGTCAATGATAAAACTCACCCTTATGACTAGTTGTCAAGGATGTTTTGCCATTTTCTAGTAGCGCTTTGGTGAAGCAACATGATTAAGCCATCAAAAAACACCTCTTTATCGTATTTTAGCATCACTGGGCCAGCAGCCAAATCAAACCGGAAATTTCGTGAATTTTCCTTTGTTCGTGACAAGGTCTTCCGTTTTACCCAGTTAGCGATCTGTTGTCACTTCAAATTTCTTGTAGCCTTTTAGCTTGAGTAATAAGCTAAGTGTGACATGTCTTGAAAATCGCAGTTTTGCCGTTTAACTAAGGGTTATTGAAGGCAGAATGAAGTTTTAAAAAAATATTTTTTTTCAAATTTTGTTTCAGTGATAAAACTTACCCTTATGACTAGTTGTCAAGGGTGTTTTGACATTTTCTAGTAGCGCTTTGGTCAAGCAACATGATTCAGCCATCAAAAAACACCTCTTTATCGTATTTTAGCATCACTGGGCCAGCAGCCAAGTCAAACCGGAAATTTCGTGAATTTTCCTTTATTCATGACAAGGTCTTCCGTTTTACCCAGTTAGCGATCTGTTGTCACTTCAAATTTCTTGTAGTCTTTTAGCTAAGTGTGACATGTCTCGAAAATTTTGGTTTTGCCGTTTAACTAAGGGTTATTGAAGGCAGAATGAAGTTTTTAAGAAAATATTTTTATATTTTGTGTCAATGATAAAACTCACCCTTATGACTAGTTGTCAAGGATGTTTTGCCATTTTCTAGTAGCGCTTTGGTAAAGCAACATGATTAAGCCATCAAAAAACACCTCTTTATCGTATTTTAGCATCACTGGGCCAGCAGCCAAATCAAACCGGAAATTTCGTGAATTTTCCTTTGTTCGTGACAAGGTCTTCCGTTTTACCCAGTTAGCGATCTGTTGTCACTTCAAATTTCTTGTAGCCTTTTAGCTTGAGTAATAAGCTAAGTGTGACATGTCTTGAAAATCGCAGTTTTGCCGTTTAACTAAGGGTTATTGAAGGCAGAATGAAGTTTTAAAAAAATATTTTTTTTTCAAATTTTGTTTCAGTGATAAAACTTACCCTTATGACTAGTTGTCAAGGGTGTTTTGACATTTTCTAGTAGCGCTTTGGTCAAGCAACATGATTCAGCCATCAAAAAACACCTCTTTATCGTATTTTAGCATCACTGGGCCAGCAGCCAAGTCAAACCGGAAATTTCGTGAATTTTCCTTTATTCATGACGAGGTCTTCCGTTTTACCCAGTTAGCGATCTGTTGTCACTTCAAATTTCTTGTAGCCTTTTAGCTTGAGTAATAAGCTAAGTGTGACATGTCTCGAAAATCTCAATTTTGCCGTTTAACTAAGGGTTATTGAAGGCAGAATGAAGTTTTAAAAAAATAAATTTTTAATATTTTGTTTCAGTGATAAAACATACCCTTATGACTAGTTGTCAAGGGTGTTTTTCCATTTTCTAGTAGCGTTTTGGTCAAGCACCATGATTCAGCTATCAAAAAAGACCTTTTTATCGTATTTTAGCATCAGTGGGCTAGTAGCCAAATCAAACCGGAAATTTCGTGAATTTTCCTTTATTCATGACAAGGTCTTCCGTTTTACCCAGTTAGCGATCTGTTGTCACTTCAAGTTTCTAGTAGCCTTTTAGCCTTAGTAATAAGCTAAGTGTGACATGTCTCGAAAATCTCGGTTTTGCCGTTTAACTAAGGGTTATTGAAGGCAGAATGAAGTTTTTAAAAAATATATTTTTTATATTTTGTGTCAGTGATAAAACTCCCCCTCTGACTAGTTGTCAAGGGTGTTTTGACATTTTCTAGTAGCACTTTGGTCAAGCAACACGATTCAGCCATCAAAAAACACCTCTTTATCGTATTTTAGCATCACTGGGCCAGCAGCCAAATCAATCCGGAAATTTCGTGAATTTTCCTTTATTCATGACAAGGTCTTCCGTTTTACCCAGTTAGCGATCTGTTGTCACTTCAAATTTCTTGTAGCCTTTTAGCTTGAGTAATAAGCTAAGTGTGACATGTCTCGAAAATCTTGGTCTTGCCGTTTAACTAAGGGTTATTGAAGGCAGTATGAAGTTTTTAAAAAATATATTTTTAATATTTTGTGTCAGTGATAAAACGCACCCTTATGACTAGTTGTCAAGGGTGTTTTACCATTTTCTAGTAGCTCTTTGGTAAAGCAACATGATTAAGCCATCAAAAAACACCTCTTTATCATATTTTAGCATCACTGGGCCAGCAGCCAAATCAAACCGGAAATTTTGTGAATTTTCCTTTGTTCGTGACAAGGTCTTCCGTTTTACCCAGTTAGCGATCTGTTGTCACTTCAAATTTCTTGTAGCCTTTTAGCTTGAGTAATAAGCTAAGTGTGACATGTCTTGAAAATCTTGGTTTTGCCGTTTAACTAAGGATTATTGAAGGCAGAATGAAGTTTTTAAGAAAATATTTTTATATTTTGTGTCAATGATAAAACTCACCCTTATGACTAGTTGTCAAGGATGTTTTGCCATTTTCTAGTAGCGCTTTGGTAAAGCAACATGATTAAGCCATCAAAAAACACCTCTTTATCGTATTTTAGCATCACTGGGCCAGCAGCCAAATCAAACCGGAAATTTCGTGAATTTTCCTTTGTTCGTGACAAGGTCTTCCGTTTTACCCAGTTAGCGATCTGTTGTCACTTCAAATTTCTTGTAGCCTTTTAGCTTGAGTAATAAGCTAAGTGTGACATGTCTTGAAAATCGCAGTTTTGCCGTTTAACTAAGGGTTATTGAAGGCAGAATGATGTTTTAAAAAAATATTTTTTTTCAAATTTTGTTTCAGTGATAAAACTTACCCTTATGACTAGTTGTCAAGGGTGTTTTGACATTTTCTAGTAGCGCTTTGGTCAAGCAACATGATTCAGCCATCAAAAAACACCTCTTTATCGTATTTTAGCATCACTGGGCCAGCAGCCAAGTCAAACCGGAAATTTCGTGAATTTTCCTTTATTCATGACGAGGTCTTCCGTTTTACCCAGTTAGCGATCTGTTGTCACTTCAAATTTCTTGTAGCCTTTTAGCTTGAGTAATAAGCTAAGTGTGACATGTCTCGAAAATCTCAATTTTGCCGTTTAACTAAGGGTTATTGAAGGCAGAATGAAGTTTTAAAAAAATAAATTTTTAATATTTTGTTTCAGTGATAAAACATACCCTTATGACTAGTTGTCAAGGGTGTTTTTCCATTTTCTAGTAGCGTTTTGGTCAAGCACCATGATTCAGCTATCAAAAAAGACCTTTTTATCGTATTTTAGCATCAGTGGGCTAGTAGCCAAATCAAACCGGAAATTTCGTGAATTTTCCTTTATTCATGACAAGGTCTTCCGTTTTACCCAGTTAGCGATCTGTTGTCACTTCAAATTTCTTGTAGCCTTTTAGCTTGAGTAATAAGCTAAGTGTGACATGTCTCGAAAATCTTGGTCTTGCCGTTTAACTAAGGGTTATTGAAGGCAGTATGAAGTTTTTAAAAAAAATATTTTTAATATTTTGTGTCAGTGATAAAACGCACCCTTATGACTAGTTGTCAAGGGTGTTTTACCATTTTCTAGTAGCTCTTTGGTAAAGCAACATGATTAAGCCATCAAAAAACACCTCTTTATCATATTTTAGCATCACTGGGCCAGCAGCCAAATCAAACCGGAAATTTTGTGAATTTTCCTTTGTTCGTGACAAGGTCTTCCGTTTTACCCAGTTAGCGATCTGTTGTCACTTCAAATTTCTTGTAGCCTTTTAGCTTGAGTAATAAGCTAAGTGTGACATGTCTTGAAAATCTTGGTTTTGCCGTTTAACTAAGGATTATTGAAGGCAGAATGAAGTTTTAAAAAAAAAAATTTTTAAAATTTTGTTTCAGTGATAAAACTCACCCTTATGACTAGTTGTCAAGGGTGTTTTACCATTTTCTAGTAGCGCTTTGGTCAAGCAACATGATTCAGCTATCAAAGAAGACCTCTTTATCGTATTTTTGCATCACTGGGCTAGTAGCTAAATCAAACCGGAAATTTCGTGAATTTTCCTTTATTCATTACAAGGTCTTCCGTTTTACCCAGTTAGCGATCTGTTGTCACTTGGAGTTTTATGCAATCTTTTAGCTTGAGTAATAAGCTAATTGTGACATGTCTCGAAAATCGCAGTATTGCCGTTTAACTAAGCGTTTTTGAAGGCAGAATGAAGTTTTTAAGAAAATATTTTTTATATTTGGTGTCAATGATAAAACTCACCCTTATGACTAGTGGTCAAGGGTGTTTTTCGATTTTCTAGTAGCTTTTTGTTCAGGCAATATGATTTATTTATCAAAAAGAATCTCTTAGTCGTATTTTAGCATCACGGGGCCAGCAGCCAAATCAAATCGAAAGTATTGTGGATTTTCCTTCAGCTATGACTACGTCCCTATTTTCACTTAAATACTCAAGTTTGCATGTTTAATATTTATATTGGAGTGTCTTGTTTAGTTTTATATCGTTTTTTAAGCGATTCATCCTTGTGGAATATTTGACTTCTTAATTTGGTCAGGTTATAGGCGGCTGCTAACTTTGGCTGCTAACTTCACACCGGTAATAAATAAGGTAAACGACATAAACAATATTATATGGCAATTGTAACCAAAATTGTACAATTATCTAGTCACAAAAGCGGAAGTACACTCCACTTGAAAAAATGTTCGATATCTGTCGGGTATTACACTTATGTTTAACAAATTGATAAATTAATAATCAATTATTTTTATTTTAAGTTTAATTAATTTTACTTGTAAGTTACTTTTTCAATTGACTTCAATATTTCTAAAGGAGGAGGTTCTCAATTCGTCAGATTTTTTTTTGTTGTTATTATATATTTATTTTTTTTTTTTTTTTTTTTTATGCTATAGGGGGCAAACGAGCAAACGAATCACCTGATGGTAAGTGATTAAGCGTATATGGTTTTGATAGGGATAAATTAATATAATGTTTAGGAGATAAAAGGCCGGACGGCATGACCCTCGTCGCCTGGAAGCTTGGACGGCCTTTAGAGTCAAACCACGTTATCTTTTCTCAGTAAATGAACTGTCAGACGTGAAAGTGTTATTTTAAACGTCAAACTTCGATGAAATTATGACGTTTACTTAACACTTCACAGTCTGTGCTATCGAAATCTAGGAAACTTAGCATAGACTGACTCTAGTCTGGGATGCCAGATGCGTGGACACCCTTGCGCCGTCCCATCTTCCAGGGACTGCAGCAGGGCTGTTGCTGCCGCTAACACTGCTGAACACCTTCAGCATTTTTTCAATTACTTACAGGCAAACACAACATGCATTTTAGTTTTAATTAAAAAGAAATATCCCTACTAAAAACAAACTTAACTAAGGTTATGCGGTTATGCTTTGATGTATATGTATATATATATAGTTTCTGATTTGATTCTCTCTAACTTTGTACAACAGCGGGACTAAACAATCTCGTTAAATTAAACTTACCTTTAATGTACCATTCGTCGTCTTTTCCTCATATTCTTCACCTAATTTAAAAATATGTTCGGTTGTTTTCATTAAGATAGTATTTTTAATTGTCATAGTTTGTCCGTCTAAAGTAATTTCCATAAGAGGAGATGCCTTTTCCATCATTTTTCGGGCCAAATAAGGTACACCTAAAAAATAAATCCACATAAATATCTATATATAACGCAATTTATTAATAAATAATAATTATAATTAAAAATACAGACTTTCAACCCTAACTAAGAGGATATTTAAAGTCCGTGTGTCATAGCGGTTTTACTTAGTATCTACCTACGTAACATGTGTTAATGAAATTACTAGGCCAGCCTTATATTACATGATTTTTCCCTTAAAAACACATGACACTGTAACGCTGCATTTTTGGCATATTATTTGGACTCCATAGGGAAGTATAAAACTGCATTATGCAAGCAAAACAGTGCTAGCTGTGTAGTACGCCGAAAACTCCAACATTTTTAGTCATTTTTTTTTAGTTTCTGATTTTTTATTTAAAAACCATGCGTTTTTCGACATTAGGTAAGTACTTGTTAAAAGAGTTAGAAGTATATAAATTTTCAAATACTTGGAGGTTTCTTTGCAATCTTTGCATCACCGTTGGCAGTTTTAGAGTATATTAAAATTTTCGGTGCAGCTAACTTTTTCAACGTAATAACAAAATAAAAACAATAATGAAGTTTGAGCGCATTTCGTACTCTTGCATTTATGTGCAAATAGGGGTCAGTTAATCACGTATGGAATTGAAACAAAAAACGCGAAATTAAATACAGTAAATATAAGTTGTATATATGGGCTTATGTCTTAAAATTTAGCCAACAATGACGGTGTTTTTACCCAATTATATTAATACAATTATTACTTGTTATGAAGATTGTTAAATAACTTCAGAATGTTAACGCCCAGTAGTGTCAATAAGCAAATAATTATGTTTTTGGCCCATATGTGAAACTTCTATTTTTTGCAACTTAGTATTTTTGTTTACAATAACAAGGGTTTGGTACTAACCTCATTTTGCACTGTAATGAATGGGTATTAAATATTTTTTTTACTTGGCATGAACGGTGGTGCCGTTATTTAGCTGCCAACTTTTGTTAAACCCAAAGTTTAATTATATTCAGAAAGAAAGTCATCTTTGGAAGCCTCGTATACCTCAAAGTATAAGACTTACATTAATGTTTGTCAGCTCAAATTGTTCCAAGTTTTATACATTTAATTGTTTAGTTTGTTTTAGCATGAACAGTAAAGTTTTCAATTAAACATATTTAATTGAAAACTTTAGCTAAACCCAAATATTTGGGTTTATCTTATTCAATTCTACTTTTGCAATGTTGTAACTTTTATTAACTAGAAGATTTAGGTACTGACCACATTTTGCACTTAGACGAAAGGTTATTAAATGCGTTCTAACACCATAACTGGACTTTTTTCTTAGCATAACTTTAGCTAAACTTAAAATTTGACTATGCTCGGAAAAAACATCATTTTTTGAAGCATCGTATGTCGAAAACTATTAGACTTACGGTAATGCAAAGTAGCTCAAATTGCTCGAAATTAAATATACTCTCAAAGTTTTATACCAACTAATGTCAAAAACTATAGTTTCTAACCTAGCTTCTAAAACTAAAAATTGTCCCCAAAAATCGCAATTTGTAACGTAGAGCACAATGTATTTTTTTGCTTGCCAAATGTTTTTTCATACTTTCCTATGGAGTCCAAAAAATAAACAAAAAATGCAGCGTTACAATGTAGTTTGCGTTTTTTATGTAAGATTAGGCTGGCTCGTACGATTCTCAAAATATTTAGTGAGCTGCAGTCGCAGTTGATCGCCAATGATTTGAAAAAGATTTCATCCCTGAACCACGATTTTCGTTAGGGTGCAGGCCTCCATACATAAAAGGGCAATCTCCTTTGTAATTTTTATTTTTATTTTTCATATTATAAAATAAATGTTGCATCAACCGCTTATGTAAAACGGGCACTAGAATTAACATTATTAAGTAAGTGACAACTATAACATACGAGTATCAGTGTCATATTCGTGTCGAACACTTGCAAATGCCATAGGAGATAAAATAGCCATTATCTTGTCAATTTATGGAGCTAATTAGAATACCAGGGTCTTTGAGAAATTAACTTAAGATTTATTAGCTAGAAATTAACTAAATACTGCCCCCTCAGAGTTAAATCAATTAAAAAAAAAAGGTATTATTTTTCACTTAATTTCTAACATACCGACTGCTGTCAAATAGTCATCAAGATCTTCATGTTTGTAATCTTGATATTTTCCGACGATTGATGGCATTTTCTTAATAATTGTATTCCTTTTAGATACGACGAACTATGAAATCAGGAGTTACGTGTACAGCTCCTATATAGTTACTGTCATTATCATAAGTGATCTCAACAACAAAACAGCTGCTATCTCTACAATATTGGGAAGGGGAAATTAATCGTCTTAAATAACATTATTTAGATTTGGATAATCGATGACTAATTTCCACTTTAATGTTCTTTGAGGGTTCCGTGATTCAGAAGGAAGAAACGGAATCCTTATATGATCACTTTCTTGTCTTTCTATCTCGGGAACGCGTCGAGGTGGGTTCGTGAATTGTGTTCTGAAGAATGGTGTGGTTTTAGGTTTTCCGAAGGATTAAAGTATGGAATTCATCAAAAAAGGACTGTAGGTACAAGATTTTCATAGGTCTGCAACGAGCATGTGACATACTTGAAGTTGCAGGCATCAGGCTACGGTGGTCACTTTCGATTAAGTGGGTGTACATGTTTGCCTCCGACGTGGTATAAAAAAGTTGTTGTTGGTTAAGTTGTTATGGCACCTCAGAGGTGCTGAATAAGGCCCTTCACAAGCTTGTGCCATCCCTTCCTGTCTTCCGCGACTCTTCTCTTCTAGCCTCGTTCCAGCCCAGTCGAACTGCAAGGAGCTCGCTTTCGACGGAGCGTCGCCAAACGTTCATAGGCCGCCCGGTACTACGCTTCCTGTCTGGGTGTTTGACAAGAGCCGCCCAAGCCCAAGGCTTCTGGTAGCCTGCGTGGTTTCATACGGAGTGACCTTCTCCGGCCTGTTGGTCCACGGAAACTATTTTATTTTATTCCTACTCTGCTACTATAGAGTAGACGGGCCTGCCCCTATCCGCCACCTGGGGACGCGTCTCCTAGGAGTGACGGTATAAAAATGTAGCAAGTTGCAACCACATACACAAACCAAGCCTCTGTCAAGTCAACGCAATCAAAACATACGGCCGTTTATGTCGCATTTCCCATACCTATATTTTCAAAGGGAATCAAAATGTAAACGGGTACTTCTTGTTGACCTAGAAACACAAAATTTGGCAAAAACCCAAACAAGGTCTTGGTTTTTGCCAAATTAAATTTTTAACAAGTACAGGAAAAAATTCGAAAACCGTATAATTGCCGCGCAATCCTTTATGCGGAGCCCTCGGTGGGCACCTGTTTTTGTTTATTGTTTTTTAATTTATTTGGCACAACAAGTTGGTGGCATCGGTATGTTTCAATCGCTATTTGATCCTTCATCTGTGATCATATGTTCGACCTGTTTATTCATTTCTGTCTTCCTTGACGCTGATTTGTGACTATTGTCACACCTGAACCTTTCAACGTGTCACCTGTGATAACCCAATTGTCAGATTTTAGAAAATTTCATATTGCATAATCATTTTAACTATCCAAAATTGTATTGTCTTTTGTTTGCGCGATTGTTGTTAATTGAAAGTAAACACTTTAAAACTGATTAATCGCGTTTATTAACACCGTTCCATTTGTTTAAACTACATATCGGTACCCTACCTTGTTTAACGGTACTTATACTTGACGCTAAAAATATATTATCAATCTCATATTTTTGATTATCGAATAATTTTAATTTGATTAATTGTGATGATTCATTTCTGGCCGGCAATTACTATTAGTATGATAATGAGATAAGTTAGAAGTACCTACTAATGCCCGACGCTGCACTATAGTATTCGACATGGGCACTTTATGTCAAACTGATAAAGGTTAAATTTGAACAACGAAGATTTTTCTATATTCGAATTTGTCACTTTGACATAAAGTGCCCATGTCGAATACTAAAATCGCTGGCAATGGAACTTCCTAACAATGTAAATAAAAGGCGTGACATGTTATGTCACTGTTTCTCCTTGTATATTCACACTACCTCGTCAAACACCACTGAAATCATTCACTACTGAAACGGTCGTATTATCGTAACATAAACAACAAAAGATAAATAAGTTAATCTTGGAGATTTAATTAAAAACTTAAAAGTTAGGTTTTTACGGTCAATATGGCGGTTTGTTTACATTCTTAGGAAGTTGACAGACATCTTGACAGCGATCTTAGTACTTTTACCTTAATTAATGAGTGATTCTTTTTATTCGTGTCACTTACGTGTCGTTCACACAGTGTAAAGTTAGCTCGTTACTTGTAAGGTCTATTGCATTAATTCAAGTCCGAGACTCCGAGAACACCGTCCACATGACATGACATGTCTTGACCCCGCAATAACGTGAAATCTAATAAATTATATTATATTACTGTTATTTAATGTCGCAACACGTGTACTTGTAATGCTGCCAAATACCTAACATTACAGTAGGTACCCTTCTCGTATTAATGCTGGCCGGAACATAATCAGATCAGAACCAATGACAGGCTATAGATCTCCGTGACCGGCCTAATGCGGCCTAACATCGTTGAGTGAGAGCACTACCTACTATATCCTAGGTAGGAGTATACCTATAGGAGAGTGACATACGTCGTGTTAAGTACAGAGGGCACTCGGATGACGTTCGGTGTGGGCGCCAGTCACAACGATGCGAATCTTTGTCAGGTAGTATGCCCCAATATGCCATGTTTCATGGCATATTCGAGCGCCGGATCTGTCTTTGTATGTATATATGTTTAATACTTTGCCACGGTCTATAAGCCCACACCGTTTTAGGAGTTACTTGTTTGGACGGACATATATAGGGTCAGTCAAAAATATATAAAAAAAAAACGTATCAATGGATTTTGGTGCTAAAATCCATAGTACGGTTTTTTAAACGTTTATTTTTTATTATTGACATATGAGATGGTAAACAAAGAGTATGTTTGTAAGCTGATGATGAATATTAAAAAAAATATATTTGCATGTGTTACCTACATACGCTTAGGGATTTTTTTGCGTGTACAATACTAAGACTAGGATTCTTCTTCTTCGCAGCGTTTCATATTCATATTCATTCAGTTTTCCCGGCTTCTGCCACGGCTCAAGGAGCCTGGGGTGGGGTCCGTTTTGGCAACTAATCCCAAGATTTAGCGTAGGCGCTAGTTTAATGAAAGCGACTGCCATCTGACCTTCTTAATCAGGGGGTAAACTAGGCCTTATATACCTATACACCGAAAAGCGATTGGTAAATATCAAATAACATTTCGGATATAAATTCCGAAAAACTCATTGTTACGGGCCGGGATTTGAACCTGCGGCTTTCGGATTGATAGCTGCACGCTCTTGCCGCTGAAACTAGGACTACCGGATATTATTACCATCACTATCACTCACTGTTTTTGAGCAGCAAACTAGCCCTGTTTGAGACGCAGAAGTTAAAAAGTTTTAATGGAGTGGCAGAAAAAAGAAACAAATATAACTAACAAAATAAATACGGTAAGTTACAAGCGTTACCTTAAATCTTAAATAGACCCTTGTTCCTAGGTTGCTGGCGATATTTCCACGTTGTATCGCAATGCTGATACGTTGTGCGAGGAAGCCACCAACTCTTCGGTCACCGGTTACATCAATCAGATGTTTTCTAAAAAAAAACTTGCGTGCGCTGGGACTCCATGGACCTAGAGTTTCAACACCAAATGGTGCAAAATGGTACCTACTCTGTGCCTAGGCTGTCATATTTATTAAGTTATAAAATTTCAGCGCTTTTAGCCGCAGTTCGTTGGAGGTGGGACGGTGCTAGCGTGTCTACGCAGGTAGCATAGCATAGCAGGTTAATCGAGTTAAAAAAAAATTAATATGTGTTAATAATGTTGTAGTGAGACAACAAACGAAGTCCCGACGGTGGGACACCGCCATGCGACAGGAAGCTGCCAGTTTAAATGAAATATGGTAGACATTTTGTGAGTAAGCAAATTATTTAGGTATATATTTTCTAACAAACACAAATTACATAATCAATAGTAGTTTATGGACAACGCTATAAATGATATCATAGTTGAGTAATCTCTTTTGATAAGGCTAGCTTCAATCCACCTTCAGATCTTGATAAGAATGACTAATAACATGACATCCTATCGTAATCATAATTGATCCGATATATTACATTAAGTAAATCTTAACTTTATAGGCAATAACATGAAGACTGTAGGTATCTATGTAAAATCGCCGTCACTCCAACTTGCAAACACTGTAAACAAACCGCCAATGCAAGGAATAAATGATATGATATGATATGATATTGATCATAATAACCTCACTTTAAAGATTTTTCTCAAACATGAAATAAAATGTCGTCATTGCGTTCGTTATAATAGGCTTCAATGTATCACGTTGCCGGTGGAGCAACTCGAGAGAACTGTAATATGTTTAGATCGGGAAGTAGTTTGTTTTATTTTTATTCCACATATATTTGTGACACAGCAACATAGCTTTTAGCCATAATTAAATTTTGGTTCATTATGTTATGATAGTCTGCCACTACCTACGCCTATTAAAAATAAAATTTTGATTGTGCTAAATACAAGTTAACTGAAATCAAGTTTAATTTTGATTCCATAATCATGCCCACGGATTTTCTTCGGATAACCCCGTCATATACATCATGAAATATTTAAGGATCATCTGTTTTATACTAAAGCCGTGTTGGAATCACCGCGAACGAAATAGCAATATTCGTGTTAGATATATTGATTCGCCAAGTTAATTTTTAATTTCTCTAAAAGTAAAACTACTATATATTTGGAGATTTATTTATTTATTTCGTTGCATGTTTGAGAAAAGCACTAAAAAGGGCCGTGAAAAGGGCTTTAACGGCTTCGTATTGATATCCGGCTCGCTCCGCTCTCGGCTCATCTATACATACATACTCACCCGTTAAGCCCTTCTTTCCCGGCGTCTGCAGTAATGTAGTATTAATTAAATCTCCAAGATTAAGTTATTTATCATATGTTTTATATGGTCGAGTTCCTTGTGACAAATACGAAACGTACTTGTCGTAACGTAGGTATGAAACAGGTTAAAATTTCCTGTTTACCCTCAGCCTTTTTAAGTTTGACATTTGTATCAGTCGGTGTCCATACTGGTTTACGGTTGTTCATCCCGAAGCGAGTAAGTATCTTACTAACGACAGGCAGGGTTACTACCGACTTGGTTAAGGAGATAATGCTACGCGTATAAAGTAATTTTATTTTTTACGATTTTTTAACGCATTTTCTGATATTCTTTATGAAAAACTTTAGGATATTCTTTTTCACTTATGTTTTTAGTTATTTAGTTAATACTGCAAGCGCCTATGGTTGGGTGGAAACACCCACGCGCTTTCAAAATACTTTAGTTTTGAAAATAAATTGGTGATGAAGTCGTGGTGGCGGCTCGGTAAAAAAAATCTACTCTGGCCGGCCGGGACAATGGAACAGCTGGGCACGTAGTTTTAAGCGTAAAGTTGCACCCTGGAATATACCAGGAATTTCCTTCCTTTTTAGACTATTTAACGCCCGCTCAGTAAGAACCCCAACGATTTTAAATAGAAAACTCCCGTGAGTATTAGACATATTAATATACTTAGACCGCGTTACTCACGTCTATAAAGTCGAAAATAGCTCGACATGTTTCGGGACGGTCCGCGCCCCATATTTTCGACTTTATAGACGTGAGTAACCCGGTCTAAGTATATTAATATAACCCCAACGATGTCGCTAAGCGAGCAGCAAGGGAGCAGGAAGTAGCTGGTGGGTGTTCATCTTCAGAACGGAGTTACATGAAGGCAAGGAAGGTGTGTAAGCACTGTAGCGTAATTACTAATTTTCTTTGGGGAAACGATTAGTTACATATTATCAATTGTTAGGAATACTAAATATTGTTTAAAATAACTAAGTAGTGTAGATATAATATGATATAAATAACAATAAAAGGTGCAATACCTATCTGGAGCCAAATGTAAGAGACGCCTCCATATTGTAACGGTACTTTACCGTTACGGATAACTACGGTGTACTAGGTATATAATTACACTCTATTTACTGAACAAAATTAAGCATGTAGGAAAGCCCTACATCATATTAAATGCGCGAGAGCAGCGCCGTGTGGAATATTCCGTACTAAAAACTGCTGCTGGTGCGAGTACTATCGCAACTTAATTAACTACTGTAGTTATACCTGCTAAGTAAGTAGCTAAGTAGGTAATGATAATAGGTGTATATATTTTGATGGGACGGGTGCTGGTGTGGGACGCCACCTGTGTTAGCACCCTAGCCCCGTCAGATCTTCGCGGAACTACAGCCAAGGACGGAGCGGCTGCAGAGGCGGCGGAAAATTAAAAAAAATGCAAATATAGGGGTGTAGGCGGTTAATACAACTTTGTTCCGTTCGGCGTCGAGACCCTTGGCACATGGGGTTCTAGAGGCCACGTCCTCTTTAAGGATATTTCAAAGAGGCTTGTGGGCGCTACCGGCTACCGTAAAGCTGGCAGCTTCCTCGCCTAACGCATTAGTATTGCAGTACAGCGAGGAACTGCTGCCTGCGTCTATGCTACCATACTGAGGGGGGATTATTTAATTTAACATTTATTTTATTTTAGATTTTATGTGTTTTACTTGCTATTGAAATAAATAAATATGTATTTGTATATTATATATATCGTTGTCTAAGTACCCGTAACACAAGCCTTCTTGAGCTTATTGCGGGACTTAGTCAATTTGTGTAAGAATTTCCTGTAATATATGTTTTTTAAATATTTAATTATCTTTTTATATTTATGCAAATTAACGTGTATCGCTACAATATATGGATTGTGTTTAAACTCATTAATCTGCACCCGTGATAAAATAACATGTACCAACACCACCGTCCTAACACCATATGTCATTTGACCTCGTATTACATGCAATACTTCTTTATGAAAAACATATTCTTCGTAAGCACCTAATAACACTTCATGTATATGCCTGTATGGACTGCACACATTTAATCTTTTGATAATTATTTTAATCCATTTAATCAAATATGAGCTAACATATAAATATGCCATTCACGTTGTATATGAAGCGTTATAAGTTTACATTTCGCAAGAAAGAAAACATTTGTTATATCCATATAATTTAATTTCCTCGCAAAATCAGTTCACATTAAAAATGTAGCCACACATTTTTTTTTCTTTGCTTACTGCACTCTTTTGAGGTACCTCTTCGCAGGCTTGGATTTCTCCGGGGACTCACAGGTCAGCGTCTGAAACAAAACATTCCGCATTATTACGGTTCGTTTTCAGAAAAAGAGAATGTCTTATTAACTTATCTTTCATCATTAGCCATATCAACCTAATCATATGCACGAATTTAGATTGAGTTTCTAGAAGATTTTTTGTTCGATAAACAATACCTAAGGCTTTTCGCACATCACCAATTGCAAATAGTAAACAAGTAACATCACAAATAGTAAACAAGTAAATAAGTTGGCAAGTAACTTTTATTTGACCTTCCCACTCCTAAAAATCAAAATACTTATTAGTTAGCGGCACGAATTCAGTAAGTACTGAAGCCGATTGTATGACATCCCAGTTCTCATAATATTAAATGGATTTTTTGACTAAAATATCAAAATAGGAGTGACATGTTTCGACTGCATCGGGCAGTCACGTCGGACAGACAGAGTGGTGTTGTCACCTTCGCGGTGACCGGCGTAGATGATGGGTCGCACGCATCGAAACAAGCTGATTTGAGCAATCCGGCGCCGTCGTTGCAGGAGTCTGAATTGTCGGCTCGTCTGACGGGATCACCGACAAGCACACCGAACTAACCGTGTCCACTAAATCGTCACCACACAAAGTCACGTTCCCTCTAGGAAGCACTGGTTTCCAAGCCGGTTGCAGAGTCCAACCTCCGTCGAGGTTGAAGTTAGGGCCACGTCCGATTTCAATGGCCTCGCGGATCTTGCGTGGCACGTAACATTTTTCCCGCGCCAACAACTTCACCTTATCGAACCGAATGAAATGCGTCGCGTCCGTAGGTACCGCAAGTATGTTCCGCCACCGCCGAATTCCTTACGTCCTGATTTTTCACGCTACTAATATGCTCTGACAATCTCGTAGACACGTTCCACCCCGTTTCCCCCACATACGACCTACCGCAGTCACGGGGTATATCATACACCCCCGGGTTGCCTAGAGGATTCTGGTCCTTAGGAGAACGCAGCAGCTGCCTCACCTTGGTATGTGGATGAAAATTATTATTTGTTTCGTGGTTTTAGTACATAAAATAAGTAGTTCCATCTCGTTGTTGAATTTTTCCGTTATAAAGTTCCCTATAGAAATCCTGAGGCTTACAATCTGCAGTGTTACCAATCACCTACGACGGTCACAGACAGTGTTATCTGACCCGCGAAGGTGACAAGTGAATCACTCTGCCTGTCCGACGATGACTGCCCGATGCAGTCGAAACATGTCACGATTATCGTGATAAAAATACGTGAGTTTTTAACCGTTTTTAAATTTTAATGTCAGTATGACTCACGAAAGTGTAAATTGTACCTACTAACTGCTTTTAACGTCAACTGTGAAGAAAATAAACAACACCAATAACAACCACAAGGTTCAAATTGCTATAACGATTGTGAAACTGCTACAGTATACTGCATCTAACGAAGAAGACTATTCACAAGTACTTACAATAATGCATCCATCATCAGTGAAGAGATAGTGGCGTCCACATTTCATATTGTTTGAAGCAATCACCGAGTTTGTCTGAACTTCATGATCGTTGATAAGAATGGTTACACTCTGGAAAAGAAATGTTATTGAAGATAGGTACAGATATAACACACTTTTTGGGACTAGGTTTAGATCACAAATTAAATTGGAACAATGTAGATAAAGTCCGTAAGAAGTTAAATTTATACCTATATATTATTTATATTCAACCCAATATGTATAATTGTTTGACTTGTGTAATTGAAGTCTTGAAGTACTTAATTTGTTTTGTAATAACCACATATTATATTGCACCGCCTACAAATGATCTGCTTTGTCCAAAGGTTGACTGGTAGTCCACCTTTTGTACCTACGTTTTTTTTTTAATAAAAATAAAATTAAGAGAATAAACGTAGGTACAAATAAATAATATTTTGAAGTTTAAATGTAAAAACTCTGTATCAATAATTATTAGCGGTATAAGTAATCGATTTGTTTATATTCACTTATTTTAAGCAATGATTTATGATATGATGCTTTAACTTTCTGAAACAGCAGGACAATTTCGTTAAGTCGTTACCTTCATTGTACCGAACGGCGCCTTTTCCTCATATTCTTCCCCTAATTTAAAAGTATCTTCGTTTGTTTTCACTAAGATACTATTTTTAATTGTCATGGTTTGTCCTTCTAAAGTAATTTCCATAAGAGGAGATGCATTTTCCATCAGTTTTCGGGTCACAAAAGGCACACCTGTAATATACCAATTACCAACATATAACGATATTTATTATTGAACAATAATTATAATTAAAAATACAGACTTTCAATCCCAACTGAGAGGATCCTTCAAGTACGAGTACGTGTGTCAAAAACGACAAAAACTGACCATATATGTTCGGGCATATCTGCCAGATCTGCCGATAAATGTATGGGAAAATTGTCTGGCGGATGCCCGGCGGACATACGCACTATGGAGATCTGATGGATTGCCCGAGCGTATACGGCCGGCATATGGCCGGCCATTGGGGTTTTTCTCATTACCTACATAAGTAGCGTGTGTTAATGAGCTTACAAGGCCAGCCTTATCTTACATGTTTTCCCCCTAAAAAAACAAATCACACTGTAACGCTGCATTTTTGGAATATAATTTGGACTACATAGCCAAGTATGAAACTGCATTTTGCCGCACTAGTGTGGCAATGAGCACTTTATGTGCCTATGTCAAAAATTCAAAGGTCATAATTATGTCATAATTCGCAACTCGTGTCGATTTAAAACACTTCCTTCGGTCGTGTTTTATTCTATCGCCACTCATTGCGAATTTTCTCCTACTCGTACTTGTATCGTAATGTACTATTAATACCCAAAAGTGCAAAATGAGGTTAGTATTTAAACTTTGTCATTGTAAAAGAAAATACTAAATTGCAAAAAATATGGATAATGCAGACAACTGCATCAAGCTACACCGACAAGAGCTTAGCTCTTAAGAGTTAAGAAGAAAAAATATAAGTTTCACATATGGGCCAAAAACATAATTTTGCTTATTGACACTACCAAGAACCAACTGGGCGTTAATAAATATAAAATAATTTATATAATTGCGTAAACACATATCAATGAATCCCCGTTTTAGTTAATTTTATAATGTGTATAATTTACTTAACAATTTTATTAAAATGAAGTTGCTATTGGTCTAAAAAACTTTGCATTTGTTAAAATGGTTTACTTAATGTCAAACCACATGCGCGACAATATGAGTCGAAATAACATAAATTGCCAATAAAGACTGGCCATGCGTAGTAAAATTGTCAATTAACTTGAGACACTGCATGTGATGATATTACTAATTACAATAGACGTCTTTGAATAGTGCAAAGTGTGCAGGTTGTTTAACGACAATTTCGGAGTACCTAAGTTATATTGATCTAAGTCTATTTTTTACAAGCTAGTATATAGGTACTTCATTGACTTAATACGGTATAGAATGGCATGAGCATCCGTGTACCCTAAGTATTTTGGATCTGATGTACTATCGCGTTCAAAATTGCATGGGTAGTTTATGAATGAATTGATCGCGTGTATACTTACCAACCATTGATTATTTTAGTACTTAAAACCGAACCTAAAAATCACGTCTTCAATCTTAATTTGCTACGTATTCCGCTGTACGATTCTCAAACTATTTAGTGATATGTGATATGCAGTTGATGGCCAATTGTTTGAAAAATGATTACATCCCTGGACAACGATTTTCGTTAGGGTGCGGGCCTCCAGGAAAAAGCAATCTACTCTGTTTTTTTGTTTTTGTTTTTAAGTAAAATCATTACATATTGCAACCGCTAATATAAATTGGGCACTAGAATTAACTTATTACTTATTAAGTGACAACTATGTCATATAAATGTCATGTCAAATACTTATACTCCGTTTACACAATTGCAAATGCCATATGAGATAAAATTAAATTAGTGATTATCTTGTTAATTTATGGAGCTAATTAGAGGACTTTGTTTAATTAACTTTGTATTAGTTAAATACTATCCCCCCACCCCACCCTCAAAGTTAAAACAATAAAAAAATAGGGTTTTATTTATCGTTGTATTTCTAACATACCGACTGCCGTCAAATAGTCATCAAAATCTTCTTGTTTGTAAGTTTGATATTTTCCGGCGATTGACGGCATTTTCTTTATAACTGTATTTCTTTTAGATACGAAGAACGATGAACTCACGAGTTACTTGCACCGCTCCTATATAGTTACTGTCATTATCATAAGTGATGTCAACAACAAAAACAGCTGCTATCTCTACAATATTGGGAGGGGGAAATTTGTTGTCTTGAATAACTTTATTTAGTTTCCGATAATCGATGACTTATTTCCACTTTCATTCCCTTTGAGGGTTCCGTGCCTCAGAAGAAAAACGGAATCTTTATATGCTCACTTTGTTGTCCGTCCGTATCGGGAACGCGTCGAGGTGGTTTCGTGGATTGTGTTCTAAAGAATTGTTTGACTTGATGCCAACGACCATTTTTCACCACTGCCGAGGTTTCCCGAAGAATTACTGTATGGGGTGTGTGTGGTAAAAGGAGTGTAGGTAACAAGATTTTGATAGATCTGCAAAAAGCATGTGACATTCCTGGAGTTGCAGGCGTCCATACGGCTACGGTGGCCGCTTTCGATTAGGTGGGTTGTATGCATGTTTGCCTCCGACGCGGTTTAAAAAAGTAGCAAGTTGAAATTAATACCACATACACAGACCAAACCTCTGTCAAATTAACGCAATTAAATCATACGGCCGTTTCTGACGCATTTTCCATACCTATATTTGCAAAAGGGATCAAAATTTAAACGATTACTTTCCGTTGACCTACAATAAAAATACTCGTAAATAAAGAAAATTGCACAATAGGAATAGAATTATACAATTATGTTTAATATATGACGTATATTACAATACCCACTGCAAAATTGTACTCTGACTTATACCTAAATGTTACCAAAAAAGTTTTGAGATATTATGGATCCCCATTTAATTTGGCTGACTTTTAATTTATCAGTAAAAAATTCAATTTTAAAAGTCTTCATGAATCAACAAATCTTTATCATTACATTACAGTAGAGAACGACTTACTGATTTCTTGTAAAACGACTGATTAGTATATTTAAGTGTCATTGTGATTGTGTCTATTTTTTTATAGTTTATTTAATATATTCAAAGGTATTATAGACGTAATCCCCAACTAGGCCAACTTGATTTATAAGTAAACATGGTTAGAATACTGCATGAATCAACCTATTTAATAATCATATTAAAGAAGAATGATGAATTAGTATTTTTTTAAACACTATTGTGATTTTTGATATAGTTTATTAGACAGTTTTAAAGGGCTTTACAGGGTCCTCTAAATTTGATTTATAAATAAAGTGAGGTAAGAAGCCTACAAAACGACTTATTAGTTATTTTGTAAATAATAAGTACCATTGTATCTTTTGTTATCTCCACACCACATGAATATACCTATTTTTGTTATTATATTATAAGAAAATGACCAATGTAACCCTTGTAGTGCGAATGTAACCCTATACGTTTGTTGTGAATGTGATCCTCCTGTCTACCAGAGCAGAGGTACTTTTTTTGAAGCTAAAACTAAACTCTCCCGTTTTTCCTTACGCCCTATGCAAAGGACATCAGTTAAGTAGTTCTATGCAAAGGACATAACACTTAGTGAGCCATTAAAAGTGTAAAAAATTGGGTATTTTATAGAGCAATAATACAAAAATATTGTATAGAAATAAATCAACGTTTATAACAAAGTCAAAAATCAAGCACGAGGCACATTTCTTTGTAATGTTACGAGTATGGGTTTTTTATGCCTTCTGCCTTTATATTTTGTTTCAAGATGATTGCGTACCTAAATACTTATTTGTATAAAGATATTGCGCGGACGAAGTCGCGGGCACCAGCTAGTAGAGTATAAACTTGTGGGCACTCTTTTCCTAGCGTTTTTCTAGCTTATGCCATGGCTCATGAAGCCTGGAGTCCGCTTTAGTAAATAATCCCAAGGATTTCGCGTAGGCGCTAATTTTACGAAAGCGACTACCATCTGACCTTCCAATCCAGAGGGTGAACTAGACCTTATTGGGATTAGTCCTTTGAAATTAATACCTTTCATATATATATGCCCACTGACTTATGTATATGCACATATATTTAATTATGTGTTTAAGCCAGCTGCGTCAGTGGTACTCTTTTCGGTTGCAAAATGTTGTTTTGGCCAATCATCTTGAACGCTGGAAACAGAATCTCACGTCGCGCGTCGTAACCGAAGGCAACAGATTGCGCTGGTGCACTGTTGCCCCAACCTTTTCCCGAAGTTGCGTGTAAGATAGGTGGTCATCGGAATCATCCCCCGAGTAGTCAAATTCCGAGTCTTAAATGACGTTCTCTATGTATATGACTGTTAACGCTGAATTGATCGTACACTTAATGAAAATACTATCCTCGGTTGTTTATGTCCTATGCAAAGTACATGTAATCTAAATGTCTAAAACTGAATTACCTACATTTGTACTCTGCAAAGGATATAAAACATTCCGACTTGCAGGATGCAGGATTTTGATAAATTCAAGAAAATAACTGCCTAAGTGCTATAAGGCTAAATTCATGTACCGATTCGGCAGCTGCGTATGATGGTGCATTATGTTCTACGCAGGCGAGAATTAGGGGAGACCTGCGATGGAACTACCCGCATTGACCTTAGCTAAAGTTTGTGAAACACTCAACATTTAAAAACTGCCATTGAATTTGATTTTAATTGTTTCCTTCGTCCTTGTTTTAGCCAATGTGACCGTGGTTATTAAAAACCTGAGATATATTGGACGTCACGTGACACTTGCTGTAGAAATTGACAGATCGGGCACGGCCCGGCCCGGTCTATTGTGAGTCATCCTTTGGACATTAAACCTTTCAGTTAAATTTTAAATTATATCTACTTTCTTATATCTACTTTATTACTATCTACTTTATTATATCCATTACTACACTTTAAACTCAATTTAGTAGTAGCAGTCAATCTACACGAAGACTTGAACTAACAGGATATACACAATCTATTTATCCCCATTACTCCCCTTCATACCATCTATGATAGGTTATGCCTTAGATAGGGCGTAATCAGATCAGGTTGCGTAGACAAGATGCCAATCGTTAACGCTCAGTAGCGAACGAAACGCAACTATCTTTGTTGCGCTAATAAGGAAGAGTGATATAGAGAGATAACTACGCTACGCTACGGGGCGTGAACGATTGGCATCCTTTAATTAGAAAACTCCCGTGAGTATCAGACATATTAAAATTCCTATATCGGGTTACTCACGTCAATATAAAGTCGAAAATAGCTCGACATGTTTCGGAATAGTCCGTGTCCCTTATTCATGAGTCATGCGTCTAGCCGCGGCGGCTGCTCTACGCACACTTGATTGGCATCTTGTCTATGCACCCTGTACCAAATGACATGCTATAGGATTTCCGTGACCGGCCCTAATGCGGTGTAATATCACTGTGACTGACAGAACTACATACATAGGTACTATATCATAGATAAGTAGGTTTGAGAGTATCATACGTCGTGTTAAGTATATAGGGCACTCGGATGACGTGCGGTGTGGGCGCCAGTCACAACGTAGCGAATCTTTGTCAGCAGGTAACTATTGCCCGTATATGCCATGTTTCACGACATATTCGGGCGCGGTATCTGTCTCTGTATGTATATATGTTTAAAACTTTGTCATGGCCCACACCATTTGACGAGTTGGTTGTTGGACTGACATAAGGTCGGTTAAAAATATTAAAAATAATATTAATGGATTTTTGTGCTAAAATCTGTCGTAGGGTTTTAGAAACGTTTATTTTTGTAAGTAATTGACTTGTACGACTTGTGTGTATGAGATGGCAAACAAGGTGTATGTTTGTAAGTTGATGATGAATATGAAATGTAATAAATGTTATGTTTGAATAGGTAAGATTACCTACATACGATTTAGAAATTTTTTGCTTACTCTTGTGTCAATACTGACACTAGGACTCTTCTTTCTAGTTTTTTTCCGGCCTATGCAATGGCTCAGGGAGCCTGGGGTCCGCTTTTGCAACTAATCTGCCTAAATTAGGCCTTATAAATATATACACCGAAAAGTGATTGGTAAAACGAAACTCATTGGTACGGGCCGAGATTTGAACCTGTGACCTTCGGATTAAAAGCCGCACGCTCTGGCCGCGGGGCCAACAACGCTCACTTAAATAAATAAAACTCCCGGATGTTATTTCCATCACTATCACTCACTATTTTTGAGCAACAAACTAGCCCATGCAGTTTGAGACGCAGAGGTATAGAATTTATAATAAAATAAAAAACTCATAAGTATGTGTTAATTCTGTTGTAGTGAGAAAACAAACGAAGACCCGAACTGCCGACCGACGGTGGGACACCGCCATGCGACAAGAAGTTGCCAGTTTAAATGAAATATGATAGACATTTTATGAGTAAACAACTTATTTAGGCATATAATTTCTAACAAACACATATGACATAATCAACAGTAGTTTATGGCCAAAGCCAATATCAAAGATGATTAACTAATGTGTAGGTGTAGATAACTGCCTAATGACATAATTTTTTCGAATGTTTGATTCGTCATTGGCTATCATAGTTAATCATAACCAATCAGATAAGTACATTAAGTAAATCACAATGTATCAGCAAATCTTACCTTTACAGGCAATAACATAAAGATTCTAGGTATGTGTATGTCATGCACATGCACACTCTCGGGTCTAGGAATTCGTTTAACACGAAGGGTAGGTAAATAACAACTGAACACTTAAACAAAAGTCTTTAGCAAAGATTGAACATTATAAATGCATACCTACCTAAAAGCCTACCTACTTCCCTACCTCCCGACATCCGCGCCACCCCGCGGCGCACTTAAAACCGGTCCCCGTATTTAATACGTTTATCAAGAAAATATGGCTAAATCCACTATAGAAGCGCTCGAAAAAACTTTAGCGAAGTTCATCACTCCACTAGAACTCAAAATTAACAACATCCTGGCTGTGGTCAACAAGCTAGAAGCAAAAATATCTTCGTTGGAATCACAAACGAAAACGCAACCAGCAACCGAACAAAATAACGGACGCAAGACCCCCGCACCGGCCCCACCGGATTTTCGACCTAATGTACGGGACTCGTCGCGGATGCAGGTAAAAAATACCGTAGCAAAGGTTTCAAAATCAAATGTATCGCACCCGTCGAAGAGGGTATCTCTGCCAACAGCGGTGACGTACAGCGCAGCTACACGCTCAGGCGCAAAGGTGAGTCCCCCCGCCTCCCCACCGGAAAACGATAACACTGTACGCGCTCTTCATATCCCTGCGGCAAATGATGTCTCCCCTACAGCTGTTGAAAATCGCGCAGATGTCATTAACTATGATCATGACCACGGGCAGCCGGATAATCCGGCACCAAACAATCACTCGAGCACGGATGAATCACTCTCTGATACACCTAACGAACTGCAGACGCGAGGGAATCACCATAAACGCAGCAAACCACCGGTAAGAAGAACTGCAGTAACGGGCACGGGACCAGTAGACGACGAACTTCAAACTGCTGAGAGGAGCAAAAAAATCCACCGTGTTTGCTTTTCCATACACAGTTTGACCTCTCATTTCATCCTCTTAACAGTACAAAGTTTGGGATGTTCATGGAGGTGATGTGAGGTGAATAAACAGACAAAGAAAGTTAGGTAGGTAGGTATGTTACACTTACTGTATAGGTACATTTTGAAATAAATTATTTTCTTTGAGCTCCTTACTATTTTTTTATAGATATCTTCAATTTACAGATTTTGCATACGGCCCGCCTGATGGTAAGCGGTCACCGTAACATATGGACGCCTGCAACTCCAGGGGTGTTACATGCGCGTTACCGACCCTTTAAAAACTTTGACACTCCTTTTTTGAAGAACCCCATATTGTAGTCCTTTGGGAAAACAGTGGCAGGGAGCTCATTCCAATTTTTAACAAATGTACTTACTTCTAGAATATACATCGAGGGCAGAGTAAGGATTTTATGTTGGAGGAAGTATTCCTTACAGCCTGTCATATAATCTACGTTAACTTTAATTGTAAGGCAAGTTTTTTGCAGTGGGTAGTGTTTCCCCATAGTACTATGCCATACTGTAACCAAGCATGCATTTTTTGTGAACTTTCCCTTTAAGTCAACCTCAAAAGATAATTGCGACGACGCGAGCGTCGCGAGGAGATGCGTTTCAGGTTCAGGTTAAGTATGGTCACACAGTATGAGGAGCTTAGCAAATAAAACGTGTTCAGTGTGGTTGATAAAGCAATTTTTTCATGAAAATGTGCAATATGTACAGCTGCAGTCAGCTGTAGAGTTAAGTTACCCCCTGCATACAAACTTTCTATGCTAGGGGGTCACTTTACTCAGCAGCTGACCGTACTATGGTTTAATGTATCAACATATAATTTACAGTACACATGGCGTTACACTACTGCACTGGTGCGATAATGAGCACTTTATGTGCCTGCGTAAAAAATTCAAAGAGCCATATGTACTGTAAAACGTCGTAAGATACACGTCCGAATCTCCCTTCGGTGTTTTATTATATCCATTCATTGCGAATTTTCTCCTACTTGTATCGAAATGTACAGTCGCCATCAGATATATCGGATCGTCCGAGGTGCTCATAAATATCTGAACACGCCTCTATTGTCAAGACGTTAGAGTGCTTGTTCAGATATTTTGAACGCCTCGGACGCTCCGATATATCTGATAGCGACTGTACTATTAATGTTCTTCACAGTGTGACAGCGTCCAGTCTAATTAGCAGATAGTACCCGCTACAGGCAAAGTTACTTAGAGTAATTGATGTAAAGTGATTGTTGCTTTGTCGAACCAATATTGCAGGAAACATCAAGGTTCATAAGATAATATGATCACACGATATTGTGTTGTAAGATCAAGCCCCCTTTTCCCCACGCTGACAAGTGTGACAAGTTCTTACCTTAGGGCCACTTGCGTCACTCAGGGTTAGTAAACTAACCCGGAGTTAGCTGTAAAAACCCGTACTAAAACACGCTAAACTCAGGGTTAGGTGGTACACGTGGCGCTTACTGAATCACTAGCATTTCAAGCGTATGTTACTGATACCGCTTGGGTTAAACGCAAAACGATGTAAGGAGTCTTTCTGGTCGGACTATTCAAAAGTTAAGGGCTATAAAGCTTGATTTTCTTATTTAAGCCTTATCTACATTAAGGGGTACTCCCTTTCTATTGCATTGTATGATAAAAATTATCACTACATGTTCACAAGCTGTTAACTATTGACCACAGGAAAGAGAAAGTGTGTGTTCAATCTTTCCTGTGGCCAATAGTTAACAACTTGTGTATAAATATGTAGTCATGATGTTTAGTAATTTAGTTTATAAAAAAAAATAAAAAAAAAAAAAAAAAAAAATGCATTTATTTCAGACCAAGATTGTCCATAAATTTACTAACTTACTTAACTTAAGAAATATATTCTAAAACTAACTTAAATAACTATCTTACATGCTAGGCTTAAGTGCAAGGAGCACCAGTGCCTTATCAGGCCACTGTCCCATCTGTCGGCCACTACGGCCAGGAGGCTGTGGCAGCTGTCCCGCACTCTGCGGAGCGTCGCGGCGCAGCGCTTGCGCAGTGTGGCGTGGAAACCGTCCACGTGCGCGTCCGCGAACATCCCCGTCGCACTGCAGTTTATGATACAAGTCACCATGTCAAAGGCCTTAGAAAGATCGAGGAAGCACGCATATACGGGCGTGCTCCTGTCTGTGTAGTACTTGACGGAAAACTTTAAGCTTAAAAAGGCGGTCTCGGTAGATAAACCCACTCTAAAACCAAACTGCGCATCATGTAAATTTAAATATCCAACAAATCGCAAGTCAAGCACACTACATATTATGTATACAATTTTTGAAGAAAAGTTAGACACTTTTTCACTTTGAAAAGGAAGCTATTTCAATTAACTTCAGTTACTACACTACTGTATTGGAAAATTTGGAAATCTAGCTCCGAGCGTATTTGTCGGGAGTTGTAAAGTGGGTTGAAATTCCAACCTTCTATCGGCCACTGCAAATAAATCGCAGCCGACTGTGCCCTGTTGGAGGTCGATTTGAGAGCATGTGTCACAGTTTATATATCATCAGTACCAGATAATTTTAAACATACTTAAAAAGTCTGTTAAATCCGCAGTACTAATACATACCACAAGAATACTCGAACATTGAAATCGTGACCAATAACGTTTATTGGCAACATAATAATAATAAAAAAAATAAAAATAAAATCAATTATTTCAGGTAAATCAACCCATAATACAACACAGAACAAAAACATAAATGAAATTATAAAACACAACAAATGAATTAATGAACTAAGATTAAATTATTGCAAAAAAAAAAGTTAATAACTTTAACAAAAAAAATTTAGAAAAATAGAATTAACTTAAATGAAAAGTAAATAATAAACTAATAGCGTCACAAAAAAGCAATTCGTAGAGCGAGGTAGCTGCCAGCTTTCTTATCCTCGGTGACATCGACCAGTCGGTTGGCAAGTGTGCTTACCATGAGTTGTCCAATGTCAGTTTCGCTCCTACCAGAGTAGTGGTAGAGCGAGACGGACATACTTTAGAAACACGCCGTCGCCAGCGCCGACGGCTACGTACAAGTTATGGTAAGCTGGACCCCATGAAAAAAACTTATTAAATTACATTAGGTGAAATGTCGCGATTCGCTACTGGCTAGTATATCTACTGTGAGCTCAGTTCAGGAATTAGCGGAGTGGTTAGCAAATGTTGGGCGAGCTTTCATACGGAGCTTTTTCAGGTCTTTTCAGAGCCCTAAAACTCTATTAACGGGATGTTTTTGTCAGTCGGCTAAACGAGGAATTACTGTCTGTTATTCCCGCCTACTTTATTATTATTTGGGTAGGGTATGGGAAGTTAGGGTAAAACATTTATTTTCAAAATATATACAGTAAGTGTAACTTAATTACCTAGCTAACACGGATTAAGTTCGTTAATGTATTTCCAAAAATAGTATTTTTGTATTTCCCAATTACCTAATCTATGTATCGTGGCGGCTGTAATGTGATATGTTTCTCCATGTAATCAGTTATTTATTGGCTATGTGCGAAGCAGGAAGTGAAGATGAAAGCCCAAAATAGACTTGAATGGAGAATGCTAGTGCCGTAATGCCAACAGAGGACCAGGCAGCCTTAATAATGCTAATGATGAGCGAAAAGCGTACGGGGCAGAAACTATGACAGCACAAGCATAGAACTGTCATAACACTTTATGGTACGTACGGTTACATAGTAAATAGACTTGTCAGCCCATACAATGTTATGATTTTTCTACAATGAGCGCAAATCAGAGAAAAATGTTATCTTATATGTCTTCGCGCCAGAGGAGGCGTTAAAACATATGTACCTACACAGAGCGAGTAGGTCGACCTGTCTGCTTTCTTCACAGGTACTTATAGGTAGAGTCTGATTATGCTACGTGTCCTAGATATGTTGGACGTTTAAAATAACACGTTAAAGTTTAAATAAAATAAATATTTGGAGACGATCTCACACAGATCAACCTAGCCCCAAACTAACCAAAGCTTGTACTATGGGTGCTAGCTACCTACATAGTCCTGAGATCTCTTTCTACTTTCGTCTACATTGGATCCTTAGGTTACTTTGATCGCTTACCATTTGTATACTAGTTTGTCTCTTTGTACCCATAAGTGTATGTCGATAAGGCACGCGGCACATGTATTTCTGCCTGACGTGGCGCGTGCGTGCCGCGCACGCACCAAGACATCATGTCATTTTCATAACACTTTCGAGATAGGTAATTTCAATGAAATATTAGTTAATCCTTAGGTATGTGACGACAATGTTTATCTGAAAAAACATGCACTTATTTGTTTAATCAGAAGCATCATTCGTAATATGTACTTCTAACAAAAGTTTCCTTACAATATTATCATAGATTGGTACGATTTGTTTTGCATCTGGACCAATAACATCAACCATTTTGTAAGAAGCAAAACCAAGAAGTAAATCAAAGCAATTTACACAAAGACACGGAAACAAATAAAACGCAAAATTAGATTTCCAATATTTCCAATGATTTCCATTTTACGCAAATCTTCAGTGGTTAAGCAAATGTTTCCCTCGTATACAGTCTTTGCTCACAAAAGCCTTACCTGGGTTTAAATTACCCGACAATACGCCCTTTTGATCGGGCGCTGTGTGTTTTTTCTCATTATTGAGGGTAAATTGAGGACGGCCCGTTAGTCGCATGCTGATGAATTTACTCAGGCCTTTTATTGAGGGTCTACGATATCTGGGTAATTTACTGCGGGGTTTTAAAGGTCCTGTAATATGTTATTTTACACAAATTTTTAATTTATTATTTTAAAATTACCTTACATTAGATCTTTCTTGTAATCGTGTAAATATCTCTGTTAAGAGCGTTTATACCACAAAAGCGCGAAATCAATGATTTACGCGGTTTTCGGGCTCGATGTACTATGTGATTGTTAGACTTTTAGATCAAAATATTTATATGTACATAATAAACAACTCATAAGCCAAATTTTGTATTATCGACATTTACAAGTTTTAGCTAATTATATGCAATTCTAGCCAATTCTTTCGCGGCCGTTGTTGAAATTTTCCGAAACATGTTGTCTTATACGTCACTCTATTCCTACACTGTAATGATCTTATACAAAACAAAACTGGTTTACGAAAGAACATTACACTATCTAACTTTTGTATTGTGCAAAACTAGTAAATTTCAGATTCTGTTTAACTAAACTTACTGATGAAAACTACGCAATTTTTGCAAAATTCACGGCGTGTTTTAGTATTATACTTTCGCAGTAAATGGTTCAGATTGTCATTTTTATGAGACTATAACTCGTTGGTTACTCCATTTAATAAAAAAAAGTGTCAAAAACAACGAAATAATATTTATTTAGATTTTTTATCAAAACCCCGTTTATAAGATTGCGCGCGGCGCGTGCTCGTCAGTCTGGCCCCATGCCTTCTAGAGAGTGGACGTATCGCTTTGCTCCGCGGGCCTTCTTTTTACGAGTGAAGTTTGCGAGAAAGAGAAAGAGATGATTAAAAAGAGAAAGACATATCTAAAAAGATAAGATAGACGGTGATACCGCGACCAACCGATCAAGATACTTGATAAGTTCGATTTCTATTTGTGTTGATGATTTAATTGTTGTTTATATATTAGCTATAGTAAATTTTTTTAATAATCATCAGCTGGTGACCAGGACGTGATGTTTTAGTAGTAAGTTGTTGGTAAGACCTGGAAACCGCCGTTAAAAACAGCTAGTAATTGCTGATTAGGACTAGGTGATGTAATCAGAAGACAGTGCTGGTTCTGTAACCGTTGACATAAGACTTGTCGCGGCACTTGAAGACCAGGTGTCAAAGACCTGGATACGTAACCAGAAGGCTAGGTCAGGAACTATGTAACGGCTTACACAATACGCACCGTGTTTTAGCTTAAATGCATTGTCTTGCTGAGCACAAGTAGACGAGCTGGTAATTAAGACCTGGAAACGTAACCAGAATATTGGGTCAGGAACTATGTAACGGTTTACCTTAGATGCATCGTGTTTGAGCTCAAATGCATTGTCTTGGTGAGCACTCGTAGACCGGCTGGTGACAAAGATCTGGAGACGTAACCAGAAGTTTGGGCCAGGAACTATGTAACAGCTTACAATATACGTACCGTGTTTGAGCTTAAATGCATTGTCTTGCTGAGCACAAGTAGACCAGCTGGTAATTAAGACCTGGAAACGTAACCAGAATATTGGGTCAGGAACTATGTAACGGCTTACCTTAGATGCACCGTGTTTGAGCTCAAATGCATTGTCTTGGTGAGCACTCGTAGACCGGGTGGTGACAAAGACCTGGATACGTAACTAGATGGCTAGGCCAGGAACTATGTAACGGCCTACACTATACGTACCATGTTTGAAATCAAATGCATTGTCTGGTTGAACACAAGTAGACTAGCTGGTAATTAAAACCTGGAGACTAAGTACCGGTTTACACTATACTTACCGTGTTTGAGAACTTGGCAAAAGCTTGGGAAGCTTAAAAGTAATGTTACGCATTTATAATGTTGAAGTAAGTATTGCTATGAGTAGTGATGTACCATACTAGGGTCGGAACCACTATGTTATTATTACGAAATCCCTCTATATGGGTAAAAAAAAAATCATGGCACGTTAATTTGCTGTATTTTTTGTAGGTTGAAGCCAGTTTGCTAATCATGGTTTGTCATTGTCTACGTGGGTGGTGACAACTATGGATTAACAACGACCATAAACATATTGTCATGTTATAAATTGAAATAGATGTCATAAAACTAAAGAAAAAAATCAACAACATCGGAAGCTTAAGCCGAGGATCGAACTCTGATCCACAGCTTACGCGGGAACAAGGCCGCCTGGCCCCATCGACTGCTGGCGAGTTTTTTTTCTGATTTCCATAACTCCGAATCTCCAAAATTACGAAGTTACCGAACCACCGTAATTCCGAAAGAATATTATGTTTTCGTAATTTTGAATTCGGATAAATTATTTTCGGAATATAAAAAATTGGATTTTTTTGTATTCGTTCAAGTCGCTATCGGATTTTAAATATTGAGAATGTGAAATACGGAAATTTGATGTATAGGATTTATAAAAATTCAAAATTATAAAAATTGGGATTATGAAAATCGGAAAAAAATATTTCGGAATATTTAAGTGTTTTGTTCTATATGTACTTATAATATAAAAATAAAAAGAAATAGAAATTAACTTGGAAATAACGATCATTAACAATTTCCTGACTAATGTGAGAAGAAATGTTGTGTTTCACTTCGCAGTAAAGTTTGTCTAACTCTCATACCTTAAAACCAAGATTCTCAAGATTTAAATTTTTAAAGCTTTCGCTTGGTCGGGTCGGGTCTCAATTCTCAATATTAACACGAGAGCTTGACAACAATTAACTTTGCGCATTTGTACAGTCAAATCTAATAACATCTATAAAAATGTACTACCAGAAATATATTATTATATACGTACACAATCTTATTTTCTCAATATTAAGGTAGTGTATACATATTTTTGGCGCTTCATTAGAATTGATACCATCGAACGTTAACGTGAAATGAAAACTATTATTAATAGAAACTCAGTACTAAAATAGCAACAAAATAAGTAGGTATTATTAAGGAAAGTTGATTATTATTATCAAAGGAAATAAGTACATAGGAAAATAATTTTAATTACATAGTTAGTACTAAATTCAGTTAGTACAAGACTACAAGTATCAAAGTTATAAACTGCAAACTCAATTTTACGCAAAATACTGTAAACAATGATTACTAATCAAAGTAACGTAAGTTTATCTGATTTAAGTATCAAGGTAAAATGCACAGCTTGAGCGCGCTATAGTATACCCGTCGCACGCGCGGCGCTCGTCGATGTCTAGCATTGCGCGCGTCTGGTCACGTGGTCGATGCGGAGAAATACCTAAACTTGGGAAGCGCGCTAGGGCGAGAACGCTCTTAATAACCAATTAGGGCTTATAATTTCGGAATTGCGTTATATAGCCAATTCTTAAATTCCGGAACTGCCCATACAAAACAGTTTCGGAATTGCAAGTCCTAATAACCACCGCAGATTTTCGTAATTTGACAACTAGGGTTGTATATGCGCGAGGCCAGTTGAAACCTTTCAGAGAGTGACAAGAGAGCAGGAGACCGAACCACTTTGTTCGTTTGTATGCTTATTGCCGAATTGTCGCTCGAATATGCAAATGCGATAAATAAATAAAATAAATAAATATAACAGGACATTCTTACACAAATTGACTAAGTCCCGCAGTAAGCTCAATAAGGCTTGTGTTACGGGTAGGTACTCAGCAAACGATATATATATAATATACAAATACATAAATACATAGAAAACATCCGTGACTCAGGAACAAATATCTGTGTTCATCACACAAATAAATGCCCATACCGGGATTCGAACCCAAGACCATTGGCCTAGCAGGCAAGGTTAGTACCAACTACGCCAACCGGTCGTCAAATAGATAGCGATATATAGGAAAATAGACGAACGGACGAACGAAGTGGCTCGTGGTAGGCCTCTAGAACGTTCTCTCGATTGTTTTGTCGAATTGCGTCTCAAGAAAATGAGAAAATATCAATGTATTTACCTTAACAGGGTAGGTATTAGGTTTCATGGAACGCTTTAAAGAAAAAGAAACAAATTATAACACAACAGAACGTAATAATCTTAAAGCAAATGAACCTTGCTACCTACCTACCTACATATGCCATAAATAAAAGCGTTCGTATCTCATTATTCGGCGAACATGACACACTGTTTCCTCCCCATAAAATATAGTAGATATTTGTAGAGTACTCCATCATCAAGTAAAAGTATACCCGCGGGCCACACAAATACAAGTGATGATACACTCAAAGTAAATTGGCAAAAATAACCTTTTTTTGACGAATTAGAAATGCATTACGCATACCCCCCGTACCGGGGAAAGCAATTAAAGAGATTATGTAGGACTCTCTCCTCTATCCCCTCTGTTGACTAAAGCAACATGAATTAACCTAGGTTATAAGGCTAGGTTAACAATAGCAGTAGCATCCGAAATTAAAGCAAAGGCTGAAGTATGAGACATTTTACCGTTTGAAAAAAACATATCAATGGATATACCTTAAGTACTAAGACATGTTGATACCCTTATCAGTGAAGCAGTAAAAGCTCCAGCGGATGTCCATGATTGTTTTTAGTGAAAAGTACCACTTTTTCGGTTGCCGATGAGATTTAGAAATGTACCTTATCAACAAGCGACAAAGTGGTACCTTTCACTAAAAACATGTACCTACCTACAAATGTTGATTCCCTTCTAAGCATATAGTACCCTAAGCAAGTGTTTAGGGGGTCTAAGTTTTTAATGGGTCAGCATCGCGCATGTGGCACTCCTGGAATTGCAGCGTTCATAGGCTACGGTGACCGTTTCCATCAGGCGAATCGTATGCTTGTTTGCTACCGACGTGATATAAAAAAATCTAAGTAATCAACTTTGCCTGGTAAAACTGCGATTATAACACAAAATAGGTAAGTACCTAAAGTTAAAAGAAGTATAACCTTTTTAAACTTTCGAAGATAATTTACTGTTTCCTTGATACTGTGAAAAAATCTGTGAGGTAGAGTCAGCAAGAAACGCGACATCCCCCTAATTAATGTTACCTTGGTTGCCGACGTTACTTTCCGTGGCTAATCTTGTACAACAGATGGGGTCTTAATTAAATAAATGACTTGACTAGCTGATAAATGATTGTAGCCTTAGTTTGGGTACCATGAAAGTTGTAGTTGCTTCCTAAGGAAATGTTGGTGAAACTTGGTACATTGGAGTAGTTTGGGAATTGTGATAAAAGCGAATTAATGGTTTCAGCCTGTGGCATTCAATTGTGAATAAGTATGCGATATCGTTTCGAGTTATTATTGTAAATAATACAAAATGGCTCCATATATTATTTATTTTATTATTCAAAACAGGTACACAGTATTTAAAGTATAAAGGCACTGCGAACGAAAATGCTTATTGACTATGGCAAAAGTTCCTAAGGATTAAAATGTATTTTTTTCGATATTTATGAAAATAAGCTCAATGGTACATTAAATAAAGTGGAACTAAACAAAAACCCACAGCGGCAACACCTGTTTTTTGTCAAATATGTCCTTATTTTCGTAAACAAACATCTGTCAAACAGCAAACTTACTACTCGCACTTATGAGACAGAATGAGATGCACAGTATAAAGGATGACTCACACTAGAACGGGACGGGACGGGGCGGGACGGGGCGGAACGGGAAAATCTGTCAATTTCCATAGAAAGCGTCACGTGACATCCGAGGGCTTTGAGCTATCTCGTGATTCTTTCTATAGAAATTGACAGATTTTCCCGTCCCGTCCCGTGCTAGTGTGAGTCATCCTTAAATGTTGCGTGCTAAAGTTCAGTAGCACCCTCCGAAAATGTATATTTTTTGTTGCACTGTAGATATTTATGAACCTTATCTATTTCTAACTCCGGTTAGAAGATTGACAGCTAATATTTTTTTTACAATAATAGCTATACAATGTATACATAGATATATATTATTGCTAACATTTAATACTAAAAGTTACATTTCATTAAATTAAACCTCCATTCCTTTTCACTAGAGTAATGTAACAAATGACAAGGAAGCCGGAGTTAATAAATTTAAAACGCGGGCCCAAATCCTTCAATGGCCTAAACCGATTTAAACGTAAAGTGGATTGTCTGAAAAATGTTCGTAATATCCCCTGGGTCCGGTACAGTGATGGGCCATGGGAATATTATCGTATATGGGAATATTCTTAGGAATATATATTTTTAATTAATATGTTCTTTGGATTTTTTTATACGTTTGAAACTAGGTTAGGTGCATAGTCAGTAGATAGTTTTATAATAATATGTTGTTCGTCAATTTGATTTAGATAACCGATGATGAATATCTATTTACAAAAACTGTTATTTATGTGCAAGCTCTTAATCACAATCCAGAAACAATAACATTTGACATTCCTACACTCTTGGGAACAAGCTAGGTGTGCTTCTGCTCACGGTGAATTATAAAAGCTTTTAAGAGTTCAAGAACAAGTAAGTTAATAAATAAATAATAAATATTGTGGGACAATTTTACACAAATCAACCTAGTCCCACGGTAAGCTCAATAAGGCTAATAGTCAATGTTTTTAAACAGGTTTTACTACGGTTACTTAAGGTTAATAATTTTGTGTTAATGCATATTGTAAACTTTTTCGATAATGTGTTTATTTAATTTTAAGTTGTTTGTCATGATTCACGATCATATAGAGCATAATATATTCTTTTTATGAGAAATATGTAACTTCAAATCAACAGGGGCCTTACCACAATCGCCTTCGCCTGTTTAGGTCCTTAACTGTGCTTAGTTGTATGGCAGCAACTCAGTCTAGGTTATAATTTAAACTGTATTGCGTTAGGCGATCGTAGTAACCCCCAATTTCCTAGTGTTATCTAAAACTATTCTTTGAATTAGGGAATATCTCCAAGCATGTTCCCCGGAATATTGTCTTCATCAACGGCATATCACTAGTCCGGTAATACAGTTCAGTGCCCTATTTCCGATGCATCAGCGGGATTTGTGTAAACCCTTTAGACGGGTTCTGATACAAATTTGACTGATGGCCGTTTAAGGCTATTTGCTTAGTAGCTGAGGGTTGGCTCGGAGAAACGCTGTTAGTAATGTGATAGGGGTAAATGAAATCTGGGTCAATTTAATTAAACTAGGGTTATTTATGCTACCTTTCCAGGACTTCCTTTTGTTAGTCCTTTACTGGACTCGTTATCACAGGGCTGAACCATTTCCGTTTTGAAGTATTACATTTCAATGAATACTAGACGCGGTAATAGAAGACAATAGTAAATTATGGTTAAAGGAGTGCATACAACAATACAATACAATAACTAGTTTGGGGTCCGCCAGACAACCCAATTCGACGGTCCGAAGTAACACTGTCGGATCTGCAAAATGACTACTTTCCAGGAGAGGCAATAAAAGTTTTTTAATCAGGTTTTTACTCTATAAAATTGTTAAATTATGGAATTGAGCTACGAAATTTGGGAAAAGTTAAAATTTTAAGATACTATTTAAACGTGCATAAGTTAAAAAAAATAAAATACCTGTGGATATATCAGAAAATAGCACATCCGACATTTTTATGTGGATATTCATAAAAGATATTGTCGGAAGTGTCACATACTAATTTTTTGTATGGTCCTGGTTCATCTAAAATAGTCGTATGTGCCACTAACGACTATAATTACTGGGCAATCTATCATAATTTTGGTCGTTACAACTAGTGGTAAAATACGACAGTTGAATTGAATGTTATCTAAAATGTCGTCTCACCCGCGCTCCCGCTAACATTGTTGCAACTTAACATCCAACATTGTTAACCGGACGCTGGGTAAGATATGACATTCTTGGGACAGAAAATATAGGTAAATACAAAAAAATTATAAACTCTGAAAATGTCATATTATAAATATACATATTTTAAGGCCATTAGTGCAATAAAACGAAAAAGACGATTTTGGAGATCCGACAGTGTTACTTGAGACCGTCGAATTTTTAATTTAAAAAAAAAAAAAACTCTTTATTGCGCCTCAAAACAAAAAAATAACACAAACTGCTATAGATTACATGTGAAAAATAGGTAAACAACAGGCGGTCTTATCGCTAAAGAGCAATCTCTTCCAGGCAACCTTTGGGTAGATGAGATACTACAGTAAGAGTAAGTATACAGGTGGTGCTAAACTGAAAAATACTTTTTTCAGTTTAGCACCACCTGTATATGTGAAAATAAAAAATAAAATACAAATCTACTAAAAAAACAAACACACATAAATACATATATACAAATACAAACGAATTTAGCAAAATGATGATAACAGACTACTGAGATTACACACACAGTCAAACAAATTAAAGGAAAACAATAATAGTTACATGAACAGGAACTAAGGAAGTGATAAATAGTGCTTTTTAAGAAGATATTTGAAAGAAGCAACGGATTCAGCATGCCTTATACTTCATATTATAGCAGCATACCTACTTCATTATCAAAAGATGTCACAAACATTTTACGAAATCATCTGCAATATGCTTTTGAAAATCGCAAAATTCTCAACGTCTGAGCTATACATAAACAATCAAATATTACGGAATATTATTTGGCAATTTTCACAATTCTCATTTTTATAATTCAATACATATATCAAAATCCCAAATTTTATAATCTCGATCTATTAAAACTCCGGTTATCAAAATGCCGACCCATGTAAGCACGAATATTTAAATTCCGATTAACATAATATTGGTACCGAATCTAATAACTGATTAGATAAAAAATCGGTTTTAACTACTCTGAATTATAAATATTCGTGCTTTCATGAGTCGGAATTCTGATGATCGGAGTTTTGATAGGTCAGGATTTTATAAAACGCGGATTGTACAAATCGGAATTTAAAAATAATCGGCTATAAGTTTTTCGGATTTATGTAAAGATGTTTGGATTATCTTTAGTAACTTAAAACTTGCAAAAATGCGCTGACGGGTGAACGACAACATTACGCAAATTCATTATCCTTTGATGACCTTTGGCCTTTCCGCTAAAAAGATGATTTATTATAACTTTTTGACGAAACAATTGCGCCCGCCTTCCATAATTAAAAGTTACGCTTCAATACTTCCTTTTAAAATTTATTTGGCAAGCAATCTTGTGCTTTATCCTTTTGAATTAAAAATTTATATTAAAAACTTTGGTGTGCTCATAAATTCTAATGAAATCACATTAAATTGGAATATTTTTTTAGGAGCGTGGTTTATCATTTTGAATTCTAGCCGATTCTAATGAATGACTGTTTAACGAGCCGAGTTTTAGCGGAGGGTCCTGGTACGGAACCAACATTTGAAGTTGCTAGGTGGAAAGAAAAGAGATTTCCATGTGCATGAGAAAAATATAGACTTACTAGTAGGTAAAGGATTGAGTATAAAAGATGAGTGACCTGTGAATTTCAATCAATTAGTAAGGAATATATTATTATAGATTGAAAGTTTTAAAAGGAACATGAAATCAAAAATTCAAACTATAATCTAACTCCCGTAAAAAAAATTGTTACAGATGCACATTGCGCTTGTACTTTTAACGGAAACGCCCGAACGTGTCATGCCTTTTCAGTCAGTGTCAGTAATAAAAGAACCGAGATCGATTAAAGGATGACTCACATCCGTTCCGTTCCGATCCGATACGGGACGATCTGTCAGTTTCTATAGAAAGTATCACGTGATAGCTCGGAGCTCTCGGACGTCACGTGACTTTTTGTATAGAAACTGACAGATCGTCCCGTATCGGATCGAAACGGAACGGACTACTGTGAGTCATCCTTAAAGTAGCATGACAAATACGAGCGAGAAAAAACGAGGGCAATTCATTTAGCACTACATTTGTATTATTTAGGACCACCGGAGTTAGCCAACTAACCGAAGTTAAACGTTTTTTTTCATATGGAATTCGACAGTTACCGCCGGGTAAACTAACGAACCCAGTATCAAAGTGTGCTGCAAGTAGCGCTAAATTAACTTAAACACGTTTAAAATACTAAAGACATTCAGTACACCCTTCCCCTAAAGTCGATTAGCGGCACTTGATAGAAAACGCAGCCGCTCCGGGCCCGGGGAGCAACCCGACCCTACCATATTCACATCACATTGCTTCCTCAAGAGATAGCAGTCTCGAGAATGCTAATACTGTGTAAAGTCAAAATGGTTTATACCTCGAGAGACAGTCTCAAGATAATTTTTGAAGTCTAAATTGTTTGATGCTTAATGCATGAGGGAGAGAAAGCAAACTCTACCTGACCTAATGGAACTGGTTTAAAACCATCAAACCGTAAATAATGGTGGTAAATAATGAACCGGCAACGCAGCAGAATTAGAGTTGTACAGTAAGTACTGCTGAGCTTTAGCAGGCAACATTTATATCGTTGGAGTTGTATAGTCTACGCAGAGAGAGAAACATAGTAGGATTCGTTAATTCCGACGTCTCTCACTCTCTTTCCTTATTTGTATTGTATTGTATCACGGGCTGGTTTCCGCAACTCGACGACTAGTGCCTATTTTACGTAGCAGGAGTGGCGGGGTGGCTAGTCGGCCAGCCATCCCAACTCCTCGAGAAATCCTATCAAACCTTTGGTGTTCCGTAGGACCCTGGGGGAGGTCACTCGGAGATCCGAGATGTTTTGCCCTGTATGGGGCCACTCCGTTGCATTCAAGCACTACGTGGGCAGCCGTTTCTTCTGTCTCCATACACCCGCGGCATAAGGGACTGTCTGTAACACCTAGGTTAAAAAGATGTTTGTTTAAGGTCCATGCCACGTTACGATACTGGTTATTGTTTTTAACCGGGACTTGCCAAGTTGGAGAAGCTTCTTTGTAGCTGATGCTGAGCAAGGCCAATTTAGCCTGCCTGCAGTCCTCCTGGTTCTGCCAGTGTGATGTGTGGAGCTTCCTGGTGCGTTCAAGCAGCACCTTGCTGCTTGAACGCACCTTGCGACGCCCTTTAGTCGGAAGCTCCCTTTCCTTATTGCATAGAGTCAATAGTTACACACTTTTTTAAACTATCGCGGTTTTTAGACATGCGTGCCTCGTGTTATCTCGTGAACATGGCGGTTGCAACATCGCCGCAATATCGGGAGCTCGATTTTAACAATAAACCTTGATAAGAAACCGTGTTCAGTAATTTGAATCCAGTTCTTTAAAATAATGAAAATTTTAGGTTTACGATAGGCACTAAACAAATTGAACATGCTTAAAAAGCTGTAGACCCTTCTTCTAAAGCTGGTTAGTGGCACTTGATAGAAAACGCAGACTCTCAGGGCCCGAAGGGCTATCCGACCCTACCCGACCCTGACCTACCCTATTCACGGCACATTTCTATCTCAAGATAGTCTCGAGAGTGCTAACACTGTTTGAAGTCGAAATGATCACCATGAACATTAAAAGGGTTTATTTTTATTTGAAAATGGGTACCTGTCCTTCGTCATAGTATATTCTACATACATATACCATGTGGCACATAACGGAAGCAATATTGCTTATACAGGGTGGAAATAGATTTTGGGTCAGTGAGGGCAGCTACCAGATCCCGTGTTGCTAGGCGAAAATGGTTAGGAGACCTTCCTTCGATTTCAAATTAATGAAGATTGGCGTTTACAGATTTTGGAAAAAAACATACAGGATGCGAGAAAATAGTCATTTTTAACAAACTGTTTTTTTTTAATGCCATTATTGCCAATCAATTCCATTCCTGTCCAGAATCAAAAGTTTGTATGTGACCAAAAAAAAATTTCGGCTAGAAAAGCCATAATAAGCCAATCGATAAAAACTTTCCCCATACAATTTGAATGAAAATGAAGAAAAGTTTTTTACATGTAAACCCTTATTACAAATACCTATCGAATGATATGCCACACTCTATGGTTGAAACGAAAAAAAAATCACCCCCCACTTCACGTGTATGGGAGGTACTCTAATAAAGAAATTATAACCACTTTTTATTTTACCACTTTGTTGGCGTGACCAATATACATATTCGTACAAAATTACAGCTTTCTAGTACTTACAGTCACTGAGATTATCCGCGGACGGACGGACGGACGGACAGACAGACAGAGCGAAACTATAAGGGTTCCTAGTTGACTACGGAACCCTAAAAAGGTACATTAGATTCTAACTCTTTTTCAGTGATGTTTAGATTCTGTGTTTTCGCAAAATTAGAGGGGTAATACGTTTTTGTGTGATCAAACAGTTAAAAAACTTCTGACCATTTTCTTTTGGCATTTGTTTTATTTATTAGTTACGTTTTGGTAGTTTCTTGTTTGACAACAATAATATTTTTGACAAATAGAAACGTTTTTGGCCATTTTATTGTACACTTTCAATTTAAAGCTTATTTTATAGCCAAAATAATATTTCCTCTAAAAGTTCATATTCTTCGAAATAAGAACGATTTAAATTAAAAACCACTTTTCATAGGACCCTCGGTCCACTAGCGCCCCTAGCGGCGAATTCACTCGCGGTAGTCCTCTTTGAAAACCTCCTTCTTTTTCCGAAGTCGGTGACACACACGCGTTAAACGCTATTAGAATTTTATGCATATTAAATAGGCATTCACATGTATACGTGAAACCTCAAAAATCTAAATCACAAATATACATATTCAATTGTAAAGCACGAATCAAATCATTTATTAAATGTAATAAATGTTTTGATTCATGTTTTTTGTTTTTTTAAGTAGTCACACTACTATATATAAATTATAAATTGAAAGAGATGTCATATACTACAGAAAAAGTGACCAAGGCTCCCGGTCCCTTATACCGGACACTTACTTTTAAAGAATCATGATTACAAGATCTGATTATATGAAACCTCCAAGATTAAATTTAATCTACCAAGATCACTTCCAATAAAATCTCTCAGACCTATGACATAATTATAATCTAGATTGGTTCTGGCAGATATGAAACTCGATGTTAGCCTTTACTTGGTTTGATTTATTTTACAATTTATTAGTAAAATAAGTAATCCAAAACAACATACCTATTACTTGCTAACAAGATTACTTTGAAAAAAAAAAAGTTTTATTTCTAGTTTTACCATAATAAGTTTGCTGTATTCAAGAATGCACGGAATTACATTATTTAATACTAATTTTAAAAACAACATTTAAATGCTTATTTTAAGCAATCAGGCTTATAAAAAAAGCAGTCGCACAAATTAATATTTGATTTAAACTATTTGTGGTAGAAATGTTCGGTTTGTACTGGTAAAACTTCAGGTGTAAACAACATTTCAGGACAGACGTAAGTCTGAGCTGTAGGATTGGCGCAGCGTACCTTAAACGTTTAAAATAAGGTAAAGTGAACTGACGCTAGCGATTTGACCATGGTCAACTCATAGTATAGGTAGTAGGTACTCGCAGTAGTAACCCTTCAAATTTGGCAACCTCACCTGTGTGCTTACCAGTTGAGAACGAGCAAGATGCAAACACTATCGAATCGCGCAGTCACTCTTGCACAACGTTTGAATGAGAGGTTTATTACAAGAATATAACTTGTCATAATTTTGATCTGAAATTGACCTTGAACACGACAATTTTGTAATCAGTTCGTGTTAAATATTAATCGCTCCTTAAGTGTTATTTGATAACATAGGCTGACCAAATTATGGTACTTCGTACCTAATAGTCATAGGCCCCACTATGAGAACCCTAATACCAAACCAAACCATACCGAACCATAACAAAGCAGATTACGCCAGTTAATTTAGCTGCTAACAAATCTTTGACTATGTGAAGGACACCAAAGACAAGATCACACGGTCGTTCACCAACGAAGTGGACCGGTCAAGTGAAAGACTCCTCAACCTTCAAACTCTTCGCGGTCGTAAGAGGCGCCCTATAGAAAGGAACCGTTAGAGGCTAACCACGATCATCAAACATTTAGGGACCGACCCCAGAAAGAGATAAGAAGAATAATGATTTGAGTAGTCTTAGTATATGTTGTGTTCCATGTTCCACCTCCTGATTCTTGTAACACATGCCTCAATGCATCAATTCGTGTTTAAGAGACGAGTGACATACGAGTAGGTTGGTTATTGAATTGATTTTGAAACAGGAGAACGTTGCTTTACAAAAAATATGCGGAACGTTATTTTAGACTTCTTTATATATTTAGCGAGCAAAAAAATCTCCAAGAAGCTAAGCTTTTTATCCGCCGATGATCGCAAAAAAACTTTTATATTATTATCCATTCCGCGGCATAAAAGTGATTTATGGACGCCCTACGCACGCGATAACGGTAGTTTTTACCAGTAAAACTCACGTTTCTGCCACTTCCATATCTTTTTATTTATTAGGCTGTATCGGCGAGAAATATCAATATAAATAACAGGTCGGGCAACAAATCTGACACCGACCGTTTATCAATATGTCAAAAGATGCAAACACCTGTGTAGCTGCGACCTAATTCTAGATATGGAATGATCATTTTTAGGATTCCTCTCAATGGAAATTGAACTTTCTATCTTTGTCGTTAGATAGGATTTCGTTTGGTGGATGATGAGAAGGAATGAGCACGTAATACGGAGAGGTGGGGTCCCTGGGGAAGCGTCGTCATCATATTTCGTGTGTTTTGACGGCTACGTCTGCTCGAGTCCCAACGATTTTCCCGGAACCATTAGGATATTATTTTCATTCTATTGTAAGTGCTTGAAAAGATATAAAGTTATCTAAAATTGATGTTTATCTTATATTAGGGTTAATCAACTATTTCTTGTCACTAGTTGCCAAGGTTACGGTCTCCTGGGTCACTTTTAAAATCACAGTTTTATGGCATTCAAATTTACAAAACAATTATTTTTCTGGTAGTTATGTTTCCTTTCCAAGCCATGGACCAAGCATGTCAGTATAAAATACTACAACGTTTCTTCTAACAAACTATTCTGCATTTGTCCCCTGGCTGACGGGACAGAATAACAAACAATAAATAGTTGATTCACCCATTTAATGGCCTATCTCTTCCAAAAAATATATTGGAGATATCTTAATGGTGCAGTTGACATGATCGTATAATATTTTTTTTACTTTGCGAATATTTAGGATTAGTCACACGCGGCACGATGGCAACGTACAAAGCCCGTTGAGATCGGAGGCCTCGTCCCGTCCCGTTCTGAGTCATCTTTAAGTCATACTTTTTGTCCAACTCCATTATTTTTATTAAATTAAATAAGTGTATGAATACGCAATACGAATAAGTGTATGTCAGGGTGTTGGAGTGCTTGTTTAGCCTTTTTTGAGCATCTTGTACCAGTAAAGTTGATCGGGAATTCGGAAGGTTTTCGTAGACGAATAAAGTAATAAAAGTACAATACAATACAGACATTATTCATTGCACTGCAAACAACAGACAGTCTTATCGTTAAAGGAAAACTAGTACATACTAAAAAAAACTAACGGAATTTTGGAATATTGGCTAATATATGATGAGAGATAATATTTAGGTACTAATATTAACAATATGACAGGTAACAAACAAAAACTTACGTACATTGCCGAACACTAAAATTGTTCAATAATAAACTATAATTTTGACTTACTGCCTTTTCATTGGCATTAACGTATATCTAACTATGCCTAAAAACTTGATATATAATTTCCTCAAGTTTCCCCTCAAGTTCCAAGTCTTGTAGTTATCGTTTACGTCACGTCTGCAAACAATGCGAATTGTCTGAACGTCCGCGTCTGTGCCCTGTGTCTCAAGTTTATGGGAGTCGCTCCGGTTTCTGTCAGGTGTTGTTAGGGATATGAAACTAAGGGGCCTCAGATTTTCTTTGATGCTACGACGGTGGCAAGGGAACCACGGTCCACCTGATTATAAACGGCCACCTTTGATCAAAACCAACTAGCCACTCCTGTGGCATCACACAAAACGAACACATCTCTTCCTAGTACCTACCTTCGAAGTACCTATGCGTTAAGAGATAAAGCAAGAGAAGGCCTTGCCATTGAACATGTAGAGAGATTCCTTACAGATTTTCAAAACTTACGCGATCATTTAAAACATTTTTCAAAACAACTGCAAAACTGTATTAAATATAAATTGCACGAAACCCGAAACACTTTTAACAAGTCTGCTGGGCAATAACTCGTTTCAAGTGTAAAAACAGACGCAAAAATTCGTCAAAGCGTATACTATAGAGCGATTACTATAGAGGGGCGTTGAGAGCCTTTAAAATGATTGAAAAACTGATTGGAATGATTGGCGCGGGCGCGGTAGCCTGTGCGGGGCTGGCTTTTCACATCCAGCCGAGTGCATCGCTTCAAACAAACTAATATATTGTGGTCTTTTCGAGTCATTGAGTACAGCAATGTGAACCTGCCCGGATGGGTCGTCGATTAAATGTCGTAGTTTTTAGTACAAGGTACCACTTTTTTGCTAGCCTATAAGGCGCTAATGGCATAAAGTTTCGTTTAGAAATTAATCTTATCTTTCTTATCTTGTCTACCTATACAGACCAAGTTATACTAGTACCTGTTGACAGAGTCAAAAAGTGTGTAAAAGCTGTCTGGCGGGTGGAATGATCGCAGATAAAATTGCCAGAGACGAGCCTGACTGGGAGCAAAACTGGTGGACGAGCTAAGTGCAAGAATACATCCTAATTAGGGCTCCCGTGACGTGTTGGTAAGAGGATTACGAATTATTATTTTCCGAGTTTCATAATCCCGTTTTTTATAATCCCGAATATTTATAAATCCTATACAGTATAGATATCAAAATCCCAACCTACCAAAACTCCGATTATCAAAATTCCGACTCATGAAATGATCATGAAAATTCCGATTACCATAATCCCGAATATAATACTGATTCTTTTTTAGTATTTTTTTTTCTAATCGGAATTTTAAATATTCATGCTTTCAATGCTTCCATGAATCGGAATTTTGATGATCAGTGCTTTGAAAGGACGGGATTTTCAAAATTGGGATTATAAAATTCGAGATTAAAAATTAATATAGTTTTTCGGAATTACGTAGAGTACCTACCTACCCCCATGCCTAGGCTTAAACCCCTCATAAAACTTTGACTCGATGGCAGATTATAGTAGTAATGATTAGATTTATGGAAATGTATGTGAAAGCTGTCTCTCTGGCAGCTAGCTAGAATGATCGCAGCAAATAGCCGGAGACAAGCCATTCTGGTCGCAACACTAGTTAAGTTAAGTGAAAAAATGCATCCTCGCCAGTGCTAAGCCAGGTCGCCAGCTGGTAAGCGGATCCGTAGTACACCTCATAAAATTAAAGTTGACTAGTGTTGTGTTTAAAACATATGTATTGTATGTCTCAAGGTCAAGTTATAATAGTAGTTGACAGAGTGGGAATGTGTAAAAGCCGTCTGTCTGGCGGCTGGAATTATAGCAGCAAATTGCCGGAGACGAGCCTGTCTGGGAGCAAAACTGGTTTAGTGCGAGACTACATCCTCGCTAGGGTTTCCGTCACCAGCTGGTAAAGGGATCCGCACCCTTTAAACCCCTTTTGAATTTAACTAGAATTAAAAGTAGATAAGTGTTTATTTATAAAAACATTTATTGTATGTCTCAAGATCAAGTTATACTAGTAGTTGACAGAGTGGAAATATGTAAAAGCTGTCTGTCTGGCGGCTGGAATGACCGCAGCAAATTGCCGGAGACGAGCCTGTGTGCTTACCATGAGTTGTAAGTAGCCGGAGGCGTTAGAGATTGAGCGTTCCTAAAGTATGTCCGTCTTGCTCCTACCACTACTCTGGCAGGAGCGAGATGGACATACTTTAGAAACGCTCAGTCGCTAACGCCTCCGGTTACTTACAACTCATGGTAAGGACACTGTTCGGGCGCAAAACTGGTAAGGTGCGAGTTTGCATCCTTATCAGGGCTTCCGTGACTATTTCGTAAGAGGATCCGTACCTAGGTCAATCATTAAATCGACAATATATCTATTTAGGAACAAACATACTAAGACTTACAAAGAAACTAAAAATATAAGAAAAACATTAATTCAAAGACTAGGTCTCTTATAAATAATGATTTACTCAAAGAACGATCGAAAGACATTCTGTTTGTGGTAATACTTATCTGAGTTATCCATTACGCTAACGCCCACATTCTCTTTTCAGAATATATTTATTTATACTCGACGGAACCCTGCAACTTGGGAATGTAGCGCTCAAACCATTGTTACACAAATCCATAGTGTATTCGATACGAAGTTAATGGGGCCGTAGAAACTTGTATTTCTTAAATCTTATTCATGCATATACCTATACCTATTAATGGAAAACATTTATTTTCAAAATATATATAGTAAGTGTAACTTACCTAACTACCTACCTCTACCTACCTTAAATCTAAAATAGGTCCTTGAGGCATTGTACCTAGGACGCTGGCGGCATTACCTAATTGATATTCTATGAAATTAAACATAAACACCACCGCAAAGCACCGTCTATTGAATTCAGTAAATGTAAACTTTATAAATGACATTTCGCAGTAAAGGTCGATCGGTCGGTTTATGGTCGATCAGTTTTTACGCTATTTTTAACGCCGCTTCTATAATAACAATGTGTAGCTTCGCCACCTGCACCATACGGGGTTACCCAACTAACCAGCAGTTAAACCTTTTTTTACTAAGAGAATTTGTCAAGTAACTCTAGATAGTTGGTTGGTTAGTGCAAGTGGCCGTAAGTGAGGTAAGTCCCACAATACTTAAGATACCTTACCTCTGAAACGTCACATCACATATAAGTGCACAATAGGTAGTGGCGGCGTGCGAAAATGAAGGAATGTTACCACATTCCCTCAGTTTCGAACGCCGTTGGCATTTTGTGCCTCAAGCGATACAGAACAAGTGCCAATCGATCCGAGTTCATTCGGGGAGCTCCATCGGCCTGGTTCTCTTGTCAACTCATTTCTGTTCGTCACTTTAGCAAACCCTAAAACGATTTAGAGTCAACCCACTTTGTCTATCTCTTCCAAATAAATGGACTGTGAAACATTTAAAAGTGTTATTTTATACGCCATACTTCTATAAAATTAAGAAATTTTATTTAAAACTCAGTCTGTGCTGTCGAAAACCTCTACGGCATGGTACTAACGGTGCTCTATTTCAAATTAAATTAATTAAATAAATAATTGGGGACAATCTTATACCGACCGACCTAGACCTAGCTAGTATTATGAGAACAAGGCGATGATATACATAACTTAAAAATATAAATACATACTTATATGTATAGAAAACGTCCATTACTCAGGAAGAAATATTCACGATAAACACAAATAAATGCCCCGGATTCGAACCCAGCTTCATGGACAGGGTCACTATCAACTGGGCTAAAGGCAGCATATTTTTATACTAGTCACAACTGTGAAGGTTTTCATCTAAAAGCACGTCTAATCCCTTCCCAAAAACGCATTAACTTTACGATCAACTTCTTTTTACGTTTCATAAAGTGTCTCAAAGGCCCTCATGGACCGTTGAGCTCAATGCTTTATAGCCTCTGCCCTTATTTGAATTCATAATTCGTCCGAATAAAACCGTTCACAAAACAAACACGGATATCCGGGTATCGGCACTCGGCGATACAAGGGAATTTATTGGGTGCGGTACTAGCCGGAGCCTGCGTTTTGTTGTGGTCTCCATTTGCTGTCCGCGGTAAATCGCTTCAATGTAACCAGTTTCGGTAGACCGAGTGCAGTGTGACAGCAGAGCCACTGCCGTATCATACCTATGTATCGATACTTGATCATGCTATAAGCGTAACCAGTATAAATTGTATTATTTTGATTGCCCTTAATTACCTATCCACACAACAACATTTTAAATATTGCTTACCAATTCCTTGTATGAGCTTGTCACAAAAGGCGCGTTACTCATAGGTTGTACGTATGGAGCGAATTTCGATCAGATTTTACTAAAAAATATGTTTTGTGAGTTACGCAAGATAGGCGTGACACGCCAACACTGACGATGAAGGTATTTTATCGCGTGAGAAAATTTGGTAGTATAATTTACAAAGTTTATCGCAATCGGTACGACCCTAATTAAGATAAGGAAGGATGCCCTGGGCCCTTACCATGACGTCTTGTGCTCAGGTGTATGGCAGAGACTCACTTTAGGTCTTAAACTGAACCACGTTAAGACGTCATGGTAAGGGGGCTGGCCTTTCCAAAAATATGTTTTGCTGCTTTTTTCTTTGATAGAGATAAGCGACAAGTTAATTTCAAGGTCTCACAAAAAAGGAGGTTCTCAATTCGACTTCTATTTTCTTCTGTTTTTGTGCATACTATGCGATGTCTGCTTAAATTATGGTTTGATTGATAATGGAACATTGTTCTAATTTAGATCAACTAAAACTAAACCTCAGGCAACCTAATCGGATACCAGATAATAATGGTTCGTTCGAATCGAAGACTTGCTCGCTGGTAGATAAGGGTTAATAATACGAACCCTTTTCACACCTCGGGGGCTTAACAATGAAATGTTATCCGCCCGGCTAGTAACTTGCTATACAGAAGGGGTGAAAGTAGGTCATCTTTATAGAAATGCGATGTGAAGACACGCAAGTTATGTTTTATTGTTAAAGATGTAATAAAAAATGTATCATGATCCATGACAATCGGTTTGACTTAAGTTGAATGTGTTAATTTTGAGTAAAGAGATTATTGGTAGGTACATACTATGTTAGACGCGTTTGATACTTCAAGAGCTAGAACACAGCTGACCATCTTTTAGACGATGACAACGTGCATTTGGCCTTGTATCAGAGGCAACCGTTTGTATTGTTAGTTATGCGTTACTCTCTTTTCAGAACGGTGCTACAATTCAGAAGTTTTACCAAATCTTGAAATTAAGCTGCCAAGCGTACCTTAATCCTCAATCCGAGGTATGTAGGTAACATTAACCTAAGGTGCTCAAACATATAAGTGCTTCTTATGCTAACAAAAGCACCATCTGAATCTCGTCTATAAAGGAGAAGCCGGGTAAAATGGACAGAACAGTCTGAGTGTGTCCTGCAGGTAACTCGAGGGGGGCGATTGGAAAAACATGGTTTTGAGACTGCAAGCGGTAGCCATCTTTGCGTTAGGACATTCTCAATTGTCTCAGTCCTTATATAATATGAATTACTAATTTCAAAGATTTAAAATAAAAAAAATGAAAATGATATATTTATATCAGACGGTGTCCATATTTTTTCTGTCTATACAAAGTTATGTTAGTAAAATACTTATACCAAATGTTAGTAGAAAACATAATGCTCAATGGACCGAAAACATGAATCAACATCCAATGCGTGATAAGAGGGCTGTCAACCCTTTCTGCGATCACCTTCAGGAGAACGCAGAAAGGGTGGTTTAACGGTGATATTTCTATTTAAGGGTGATACGCAACATATACAAAAAACACGTATTGGATATTACACACCGCATCATGCAAAGCTGATATCAAAAGCTAATTGGTAGTTACCAACATGAAATTTAAAACTTTTGTGAGGGGTTGCAAACGCGAGTTCAACATCAGCGATAAACACATATAACTAACGCAATTTCAGGTTTATCTTGCACTTTAGTAAAGGCAGTGGCGCCCTCGCAAACCGCAAAATAAAGATGGTTTTGCGCGAGTAATTAGGAAAGTCTAATCAATCCTGCTGGCAGCTTGCCGAAACTTGATCCTTTTAACGAGGTGCGATACCAAGTAGCAATTTCAAGCGATTCAAACCCTTTTCCCAACGAAGTAAGAGCGTTGAAATGTTCTCCGAAAGCCAATTTGTATTTGGAGCAGCTTGTAGATAGCAATCTACCTGAATGTGCAAATTATTCCTACACTTTGTGGTATTTCAGACTTAAGATACTTACCTATTAATTATTATTGAATGGTAAATTATATTTATATGTTATTAAAAATATTTAGTAATATGTATATCTATACCATACATCATTTAACAGCTCAATGTATATTGCAATAAATTAATTCTGAGTGATCTCTCTTTTACTTATATACCTATTCTAGTTACATCATTAAAAGCAGAGAGCGTTGGTGGCCCAGCAGTAAGAGCGTGCGACTTTCAATCCGAAGGTCGCGGGTTCAAACCCCGGCTTGCACAAATGAGTTCTTCGGAACTTACGTACGAAATATCATTTGATAATTACCAATTGCTTTTCAGTGAAGGAAAACATCGTGTGGAAACCGGAATAATAATCCGAAAAAGGCTTAGTTTACCCCCTGGGTTGGAAGGTTAGATGGCAGTCGCTTTTGTAAAAAGCTAGTGCCTACGCCAAATTAGGATTAGTTGCCAAAGCGGACCCCGGGCTCCCTATATGAGCCGTGGCATAAGCTGGGAAAACGCTAGGAAGAAACGATTCACATTTAAATTAAAGATGTTTTAACAATACTCTTCAGGTGAATAAATTACTACATACACTCACTATATCGTGACATTTAATTTTAAACGTTTCTTTCTCCGCAATTTACACCCTACAATTTATATTCTACTTATATTCCTAACAGCATGGTCACCTTGTGTACAAAGTACCTACTATCCACTCGCCAGATCCTTTATACCAAAATATTATGCGACTAGTGTAGTTGAAATATATGGCATATAAACTTCGAAGCATCTCAAAATATTGCAGGCTAAAATATACGAGTATTACGTGCTCAACTGACTTATAAAGTATTTGTATTTATTTAACAGAAGGAAAATAACTGTGAAGAGAGAGACGGTGACTCGGCAGTAAACTTTTGTTTTCTTTAGATTGACATAATTATTTGGTAAAAGCTTTTATCTACAAATAAATGAGTTAAGTTTAGCTATTATCTGATTTCGCGGTTTAGTTAGATCATTTCATTCATTTTTTATGTGCTCCTGTAATTAGATCTATCCCGCTCTATTTTGCTCGCTTATATGCACTATAAAATATTCTTATAAAAGTACTTACATATTTGCCAAGAATAAATACAAATCTTGCAACGGAAATCTGTCATGTACATAGAAATATTTAAAGTCACGACCTTTTCTTCATACATGACAAGGCAATTCCGACTGTAATGAACCCGTTAACGTCAGTATGCTGTGTCCCAGTTGTGTATTCCCATTGTTGCGCGACTGCGAGCGAGCTAGGTTCAAAACCACATTACAAATATTAGACACTTTTGAATTTTCCGAAAAGACAAGTTCCCAACAAATTGGGAAATATTTCGGATTTTTAAAAAGTTTTAATGCTTTAACAAAATGAAAAAACAGGTCATCGCTCAGCTTCTTCTATGTCTCTATAATGCAAAAAGCAAGTAGTCGGTATACAGCTCCTAAGTTTGTTTGTTTGTTTGTTTGTAAGCACTTTATTGTACACAAATATAGTAAAAATAAAAGTCTCCATGGCCTGGCAAGCGATATGAGCCACGCTAAAGACATTTGTTTCTCCACCTGCCGCGGGCAGAGACTCATATTAACTAACTAATCTAAAGCCCTATTGAAGATTTTTGGGCTAATCTAAAGAAGCGAGTATATTCCAATAATTTTCGTCCCAAAAATGTACAGAGTTTGATTCGAAAAATAAAATTGGGGAGTTGAATAAAATGCCGAAATCTGTGTTTTCGGAAGCGATGGACAAAGTACCACAGAACTGCGTAAAGCATCTCGCATAGGAGTAAACTATTTTTAACATTAAGCATTGATGATAAAAACACATTTATTTAAAAAAATAATGGTGTTTTTTTATTTAAATCAATATTGAACTTTGTCCAAATTCAGCAAGCAACTTCTCCCGTATCTAGTATACAAGTTTCCTGAACCTCGCTCGGCAAGTCATACGAGCCACGCTAGGGACATAGGGACAGGGACATCAGGGACTCATGCGTCTATCGCTCAGCTTAGTTAGCAGCAACATCTCCCATGTCTCCATAATCGCAGAGAGCAAGTATACAGGTTTTCTCAGCCTCGCTCGCTCGTCAAGCCATACGAGCTACGCTAGGAACATAGGGACAGAGAGTCATGTGTCTATCGCTCAACTTAATTAACAGCAAAGTCCACCATGTCTCTATAATCGCAGAGAGCAAGTATACAGGTTTTCTGGGCCTCGCTCGCTCGTCAAGACATACAAGCCAAGCAAGGGACAGTGAGACAAAGACTAATGCGTCCATCGCTTAGCAACATTTCCCATGTCTTTATAATTATAGTACTACATATCTCTCTATACTAGCAAACAGCAAGTATAGAAGTTTCCAGAGAACCTAAAGCCTTTTCAGTCGCTTGGCAAGCGGTACGAGCCGCGCTAGGGACATTTGTTTCGCCACCTGCCGCCGACAGAGACTCATGCGTCCATCGCTCAGTTTAATTAACAGCCTACGTCTCCCATGTCTCCATATGTTACAAGGTGTAAGGGTATCGTCAAGTCCTTGGTCGTGGGCCACGATTCATCGACAAAACAATTTGTTATCAATATTTTGATCCGAGTGCAACGAGGGCCAATTAGTAGTCGAGGATAGAATGGGTATTTATGCCTGAGGTATACACTCTGCTTTTCACTTCGATTGTAATGAAAATATTAGGTAAAAATATTAGGAGGTACCGTCCAAGGTAGTTCCATTTGATTTAACTTCAGATCTATTGATGAAATCCATGAGACATTAAGAAAGCTCCTCAATTTTCAACGTGCACGTGTAGTGATTTGGATATTTTTGAAGTTAACTGGTTAAGTCAAACTCAGACAGTTGAATATACGATTTTAAGCTAACATGGTCATTTGCATTATAACTCATATTTGAAACGGGAACGGACGGGGGGGAATAAAACAAACATACATGGTAATTATCCCGTTTCAAATATGAGTTATCAGACAGTTGAATTCGGTTTTTTTTTCTTAAACATTATCTATCCAAAAAACTCTGCGATTTTTGGGTAACGTACAAATAGCTATGTCTATAAACGAGAGGGGTAGACCAGACCGTAGGCTTGTCAATGGTACCTACCGTATTGTCGCTCGCCAGGCGGTCTCACTCATGCTTGGTTCCTGTATCAATTTGAGAGAACTGTCAAAGTGACGTTTGAAATGTTCCCGCAGGACAGGACTCACGTTCCACTAGCGCCCCTAGCGGTGAATCGACTCGCGGTAATCCTCATTGCTCCGCCTGGATTAATATGCACTTCTGTAGTATTTTGCAGAGATATATTAGTGGTGACCTCAAAAAAAAGTGAAGCTTTCTTCTCCGTAGGTTAACAGATTTCTCAAAACTCCTATAGGTACCTACTGTTATTTTCGAGCATCCTGCCGCAAGTGAAGTCAACAAATTAAAAAATATGTAGTTTCATCCACATAAAGTTGAAAGACTTGACGGAGCTCCTATCCGTGTGTTTCCACAGTATATTTTGCGAAGGCATCTTGCAAGCGGAGTCAGCGCAAACAACTCGGTCATACAGTAAACAACTCAAAAATTCCCTTCCCAATGTAATTTCAGCACAAACTGCACCTGCTGTGCATGACTTGTTAAAAATTCGTTTACGATGTAGCTCGTTGCTGGTATATAGCTGAAAGAGTTATAAAAGGGAACTCTTGTTAGAAAATCTAAAATATTTGTGTCCAAATAAATTGATGAAATTTATTTACCTATACGACTACGTTAAAAATTTTGTTTTTACTTTTAGCAATTCACTTGCACCAACCAGGGTTAGCCGCTAACTCAGAAGTAACTGTCAAATTCCGTATGAAGTAAACGCTTAACTCCGGTTTAGTCGTCAAACCCCGGTCGGTACAAGTGGCCCTCTGTCACCTAAATTAACGAATTCTACCGTATTACGTAGTACCTACTACTCGTAGCTACGGGAACATACTGAAAAATACATTTCATAGTGCCCGTGTTTTGGCTAGTGCTAGTTAGTTTTTTCTTAAATATATAGTTTCTGATTAAAACTAAAGTTCACGCTTGGGTACTCATAAAAGATTTCCTTTGGTGCAAACATAATCACAATCATCACACATGCACGTGTGTTTAAAGTCAAATCAATGTCGAAATGAACCTGCTCTGCGTACACCTAATTCAAATAAAAAATCCCAGCTAAGCTCTTTGAGCAGCTCGTTTGTATTTGACTTTACATGAAACATGGCAGTTTACAGAATTACACAAATACGCAGCTTTTCAAATCGAAACACATTTCCATTTTGTTTGCCTTTAGCGTTCATGGCGGCGAGTTTTTAAATTAACCCGTAATAAAGTGAGCTTCACTCGCACCGCCATTCCTGTCATATTAAACGTATAATAAATAAAACTTTTATGTCATTTCGCTTTATTTAAAACACACACTTAATGAAAAAAAGTGAGAAACCATTTTTGTTCGTAGTTTTGTCATTTAGGGTCCGTAATTTTGCGTGTGATTTTTGAAAAATCATAGGGAGAGAACACCAATGTTTATCGACATATCGGTCAATAAATGTATCCTTAATTAAATAAGACTTTCATACTTGCAAGTAAATACTTACTCAGGTTATCAACAATTGGACGTAGTTACGCGATAACGTTTCAAACCACATGACACTTTTCATACTAATGAATACCATATAATGAGAAGTATAAGACAGTCATTGAAATGGCAGGCTCATGTGGATTGGAACGTTATCGCGTAACTACGTCCAATTTATTGATATCTATATCCGATATCCCACACTGGCTGTTACAAATGTTATATAACATTACATCTGTTTCTCTAAGATGGTAATGTCACGTAACACTATCCTTGTCACACCGTGTTATATAACATTTATAACAGCCATTGTGGGAGCACCATAATATGTATAAACACTGTCATAGGGGTATTCAAACCTTAATCCGTTGGTATTTCATTTGTACATACCTATAACTTTTTTCATAATGGACCGTTGAAAAGAGTAAGTATCATCAGAAAGTTTGAGTTATATTTTTTAAAAGACACTAATAACAAACTCTCGATTTATCGATATATCGATAAACATTGGCGTTCTCCCTATATGACTTTTCAAAAACCGCACGCAAAATTCCGGGCCCTGGTCATTAGATATATCGGACTGGCAAAAGAGACCGTAAATATATAATCAAGTACTCTAGTTAAATAAATTAATATTGTGGAACAATCTTACACAAATCGCCCTAAATCCCATGTTAAACTCAATAAGTAGGTTTGTGTTGTGGGTACTAACCAACTATATATATATAATCATCAATATTTTCATATTTGATATTTTTTTATTTACAATATTTATAATATTACATGTCATTTTTTATAAATCAATTACAGTAAATTTTAATAGTAATAAATTACATTGTAGATTCATAAACTTATAAAATAAAATAAATAATTACCTAGTCCTAGGGCTAACAATAACATTCTATTTCAATGTTTATAATTTAAAAATTCCTCATAGTTGTAGAAAGTGTGCTCGAGAAGCAAATTCTTCATAACTCAGGATATTGATAAACACACAAATAAATGCTCTAACCAAGATCGAACTCGGGACCTCCTGCTTCGAAGGCAGGGTCCACTACCGACTAGCCTAGGCTAGAGGCGACTAGGCCGTGAAACGTCTACTTATACTTACTTCGTACTTTAAAAAGATGTTTTGTAGCTAAACAAAGTCACGTGACTCAGGTGTTGGGCGAATGACATAATTGCATACGAGTATGATGACATTGAGATGACGGATACGCAACGTTGTAACCTCATTGGCCAAATTACCAAGTCACGTGGTTTTGATTGTTTATTTTTGTTTAAGCCTTAAATTGCAAGGTATAACACTGTTTGATTGCGCTCATCGAGACCACTCTCAAACGGCCTGGCCACAATGACCACGGTACGGCGTGGGGAACGTGAAACGGCGTGGCACCTCGCGCACCGTGAAGATATACGTCGCCGCGCAGATAGGTGCACGTTGCGCCGCCGCGCGACGTGGCGCGCCGCCGCTCGGCCGCCCACTCAGTTTGAACACTAAACAAGACAACAGAGGTTGCCTCAAATATTAGTAAGCATAATTTTATAAATTGAAAGAGACATCATTTACTACAGAAAAAGTGACCAAAAGAGACCCCCAGTGCTCAGGGCTGGAATCGAATCAGCGACCTCCTGCGACCACGAAAGTGATACACGAACCTAACCTAACCACTGGGCTCCCCGACCACGGTAGTCAGGGTCCGAAATTTCCTACGTATATGCAATCCTTTCTTATTTTAAACGCTTAAGGTGCGTTGCGCTACTCCTACAGCTCAGACTTACGTCTAGTGCTGCCTTCTAGATAATCTTTACAGATTAGTTTCCACTAGAAGCGAGGGTAGCGAGGGAGGGGAGGGTAGAATATTTTTTTTAAGCACAAATCAAATTGCTTATTAGTTATTTAAAAAAAATTGTAAAGCATAATTTATTTCGAATTATATGTCATCCTGTACACATAAGCGAACATGGTAAACGACAGATAATAACTCCTTAAACTCAATATGTATATCGGAAATACCCGATTCTGTATTCTGTAAACATCCTCTAATTAAATTTGTTACTTAATACTTTTCGTAATAAACAATTTAATAAAATACGAATCATTTTATGCGATAACTTTTATTAATATCAGACGCAATGTCTGTTTACGCGTTCCGCTCGAATGTTTCATTTGACTCGAGTAATTGTGCCGAACACGGAAATAAAGTTCGTGATTGTCTGAAGTTTTGCCCGTTGTGTGCGCAAAATGTTGTTTGTCTCGATCGCATAATATTTATCAATTGAAACCGACCCAGTGCATGTCGGCCACGCATAATTGAGGGTTCCGTACCGTCATACAACGAAAAATTGTGCAATCAAAAGTAAGTGCCTTCATAATAACAAGGCACTTACGTCCATTTCAAATAAATAGTTTTATTGGAAAATACCTACTCAAAAAAGGCGGGGTGACTCGTGACTTTGTGATACAAGCCCATTGCTCTACCATCTGATGATAATACCCGTACTTTTTGTAATTGGCAATAAACACGTGGTCAAGAAGCCAGAAGGCCTAGTATAAAAGTTGTACGACATTAACTCCTCGACCGCGTTAGCGTATCGAGGGGTCAAAATATGAAAGTTACCGGATGATTTAAATAAACGGCAAACATAATTTGAACTCCCGATACGCTAACGCGGTCGAGGAGTTAATGTCGTACAATTTTTATACTAGGCCTTCTGATGGGAAGCATTTAACGTCGCTCATGGAAGAAAATAATAATAATATAATCAACAAAAAAACAGCTAACTTTTGCTTGCTTCTTAAAAAAAAAAATGTCATATGGACAAACACATATATACCTATTATTTTATATGCCTACATATATCTATTGATAACACATTTCAGTATCTACATAGTCTAGAAAAAAAACAAACATTATAACCATATATCAAACAAACATTATTCATATATCAAATGTAATGACTCATCTGCTATTCTTTTTTCTTTTTATTCTTAATTCACTTACATGCCCTTTACAACCTTTCGTACATCGCAAGCCGTTTGCATAAATCTGTCATCTTGATGATAAAGCGATCCAACTCGCCCCAAAATGTCCGAAATGTCCAAATTGGGCTCGCCACCCGCCATTGGCACGCTAATTGATATTTCCATTCGGCCAATGATTTCATAATCGACAATTCGGACCGGATTGCATCGTTCGGACCAGTTAATGGCGAAATTATATTTTGCGATACAATTTTAAGTCTCGTTACATTATTTGTGCAAATTGGAACTGGAGGCGTATTTATATTTAAAAAATAAGACGCCAATACGATGTTAACGTCAGAACGTTACTCCCTCGCCAATATATAAGTGTGACAGGGACGAATAGGTATTAAATTAAAACGACTGGAGAATCGAATGATAAAACACTCTGATTAAATGAATGAGGTATATACTCGTATTCGTAACACTGGGAGCTTGATTTGGCTGGTTGCAACTGTTTCACCTTTTGGGGTTACCGGTTTAAGGTAGGTTAAAATTTACCAATAAAATCGGGAAAACAATATACAACTGTAGATCTTTTTCTCTATATAAAAAAAGTTTTACATATATTTTTGAAACCGTAATCATTTTCGTATTATGCATGCGTACAAATGTGGCGTTTATCTAAAGCTGTTTATTTAAATTTAAAAATTAAAATGAACAGCTTTAGATAAACGTTTTGCAAAATGAACTAGGAAAAAAAGATAAAACAAAATATTAATTTGTTTTATCTTTATAATGTGCTAGATAAGGATATTTTATTATATTACTGTTAAATTATAATTATAAAAGTCTCTGTTTAAGTATAATATTGATTGAGATTATTAAGGTTGACTGGTAGAGAAAGTCTATTGGCATTAAGTAAATATAAAGGTTCAATAAACAAATAAATTATTTTAATAAAAAAGTTACTACCTAAACTCAATTGTCCAACCTCATTCCTTGACAACATTAAAAACCCAGTCAAGTAGACATACTCAATAAAACACTTACAAATTGCGTGATGGGCACGCTGCCGAGCGGTCCGGCTTTAAGTTTGTAGGTATTGTTTTGCTATTTTTAAGGTTTAGATTTATCAATTACACTGTATGTAAATTTATAAGACTCCATAAAATACACCCTAGCGCCAAGCATAGGTACAATACAAAATGAATAAATGCACTACATAAATCCACAGTTGACTGTACGCTACTTATGCGTAATGCTTCCTATTTATTTCCGCCACAGACGCCCACAGACACTTCATTTGAAAGCAAAGGCTGTGTATCCCTCGAGCTAAAAATAGCCCGTCAACAAGCCCCGCTGATTAATCCTGAATTAAGTCGCCTTTGTCGCGTCGCAGACTCGCAGAGCACAGATGACACACTGTATATTTGATTTATGAAAATGCCTCAACAAGCCTCTCTAATTAATCGGAAATTACTTTTTTCGCTATTTTAGTTGTCCTAAGAAAACTTGCGTATGCTGTTGCATACGCTAGTGCAGTGCATGAGCTGACGCTCATAATAGGTTTTTAAAACTCTCGGCTCTATTATTACAAAACCCGACTTCGTCTCGTTTTGTAACGGTGACCCTCAAGTTTTAAGAACCCTTATTACTTATATCACTGTTGCATAAACTACTAATTTGTTGCCAAATTACATATACATTATGAACTCTTAACTTCGGTTTAACGGCTTGCCCAGAAGGCCTAGTATAAAAATTGTACGACATTAACGCTAACGCGGTCGAGGAGTTAATGTCGTACAACTTTTATACTAGGCCTTCTGGTGGATGGCGCAAGTGGTGCTTGTTTTTATTTTGTGATCGAGTGAGCGAAGCGAGTACGTTCCCCTAGTCTATTTCGACAATCGCCCGTTTGTATGTACCTATATTTGTACAACGGTAACTCGAGTATCAAAGATCGGATCATCGTGAAATTTGGCAGGTGGTTAAATGAGATAAATATAACTTTTAAGTTCGATTATGAGCCAAATCAGTCAAGGGGTTGCCGAGATATAGGGATCCTCGTGAGCCATGTTCGGGGAAACCACTAGTGTAACTGTTGTTTTTAAATATGCGTCACTCGTAGCAGCCTACGATCTAAGCGTAGCACAGCTACGCCGTAGCCAGGGTCCGTACCGTTAATCTTTATGTAAATGTCGACATAACAATATTAGGGTCGCGATCCTCCCTTATTTGGGTCAATTCAGTTTCTCTATCTGACCAGAATTATGAGGGTCTGTGGCACTGAAAGCTTTCTGTTGCCTAAGTTTCAGCGTTTTCTCTACGTAAATAATTGTATGTATCCCTACGGTATTTGGACGGCTGTGAAACAAATAAACGTAAGGAAAAGTAGAAAAACGCATGGCCACGGGCGAGACTCGAACTCACGAGTCTGGAATACATGCCCACCGCTCTACCAACTGAGCAACCGAGACACACCCGGTGGCCCCGAATTTTGGCATTTGGTATCGTTTGCAGACAACACCGCTTAGAAATAAAAATCATTTATGAAACAAATGGAAGATAATAGAAATAAAAACGTTCCATTTTTTAAAACGTTTTTATCTCAATTATCTTCTTTACACTGAGTAATTTATAGTTCTTACTTAAGATTCTATTTTAGAAACCCTCACTTCGTTCAGAATTCTATCATAGAAGCGTCGCTTCGTTCGAGATTCAATGTACGCCCTCTCGTATAATTTTGATCCCTTGTGACACAATGTACTACTTTTTTAATTTACATTGCATACTAAGCATGCTAAACTTTTTTATTACAATATAAAAGTTTTAAATGTGGATTGTATCGTTGACCGTAGGTTGAATTAGGGTAACGAACAGAGATTTACATGCCCCTTAAGGATGACTCACACTTGGACGGGACGGGACGAACTGTCAATATCTATAGTAAACGTCACGTGACATCCGAGGGCTCCGAGCTATCACGTGATTCTTTCTATAGAAATCGATAGATCGTCCCGTCCTGCCCCGTCTCTTCTCCTAGTGTGAGTCTCTCGTCCTAGTATAAGTCATTCTTTACTCTAATTGAACCTACGGTCGACCGTATAGTTAACAGGAACTTTAGTATGTAAATAAACATAAATTCCTACATTCCTAACAATGCAATTATGTTAAGACACTTGAGCTGCTACGGACCTCAGCAGCATCGTTACCGAACAGCACGAACGCCCACTGCGACTACAGGACTTAAGATTATTGATTTACTGTACATTCGACGTCAAAGATATTATGTTTACATTTTTGTGCCGTGACCGTAATGAGGTGTAAAAATGTCAATATATCTTTGACGACGACTGTCCGACGGCAAATTTTACAGGCATCTACTTTTACAAAACCGAAAATGTACATATAATGTTTTTTTTTTGGAATCTCACACAGTACAAGTAAAGCTTGTACTATGGGTACTAGACGACGATATACATATTTATATAGATAAATACATATATATAAAACTTCCATAACTCAGGAACAAACATTACATTATACGATATTTTCTTTAAGCTAAGTCGCATTTTAACTTGGCGTGATAAAAACGAGTACTCACGTTTCATTTACCCATGCCTGAACAGTCCAAAGCCTAGTAGTCTAGACCGGATATAACAGTATTGCATTTGACTCGTAATTTGCACTTTCGTCCATTTCCGGGCAAGTTTAATCAGGGCTGTGACGCGGTGGACTTTCCCAGTCAGGATTAGCGTGCGCTGACCCTTCTGCCATAGCGAATGTGAAAGAGTAGGGGATTCTATCATTTTAGTATAGTGTAACTTACCTACCTACCTACTTCTACGTACCTTAAATCTAAAATAGGTCCTTGAGGTACGTTGTATTGCAATGCTGATACGTTGTGCGAGGAAGCCACCAGCTCTTTGGTCACCAGTTACATCAACCAGACGTTTAGCGATTTTTACGAAAAACTTGCGTGCGTTGGGACCCCATATGGACCTAGAGTTTCGACCCCAACTGGTACAAAAATTGATTGTAGGTACCTAGCTAGTACCAAACTAGGTAGTTGACCGGTAAGGACCTCATCGGTTGAAATTAAATAAAGCGCTTTTAGTACCATCACAACCTTGTCATTAACATTATATTCATCCGAGACGTGCTCCAATATCCAACAAGTGACAAAGAGCCCCTTTTCTCACCAAATCCAATGTGCAAGCAAATCATAAGTAAGAGCTAAATGAGCAGACACAAGTTAAACACATAAGCACCCAGGGCCTCTGTACAGCACGACTCTAATCACGAAATTGCCTCTGCCGTTTATAATTTTATAACCATCGTCTTTCTCGATCCCTGTTCTAGTAAAATCAACCTTAATACATCTCCTTAAGGTTTATTTCAAGTCTTCAATAAATAGGTTATAAGAGCTATGGATTGTTAGTAGTGAATAACGTTCTGTTGTATTACAAAGTAACAAAGCTAACCACATCGCGGGTCTAGTGGTTGTGGTCTGGGGAGGCGGTTTTTATGTGAGACTACATACAGTCTAGTGAAAATAGGAATATTGAAACACAATGTTGTTTAGTTGGTGAATGCAATTTAGGTAGTAAATACAGAGTTATGCAAAAACGATGTATGTTTTGGACATACATGTCTCACTCGGACCAGCCGCGAATGCTTCTGCACATTCGACCGATAAAAAATGCAAATAGACGAATAAATTGCACAAAACGCACGTTTGAAATAAAACTTTTAATTAAACAATTGAGAACGGATTAATCGCGTTTATTAACACCTTGACTCTACGTTTCGAGCCCTTTACATCACTCGTTTTCGCAGGGTTAAGATGATGAGATTGATGAGTGAGAGAATGCGATTTCCCCCCGTCAATCAAAAAACTTGTGCAAACTACCTACATACAAAAATATAAAAATAGAACCAAAACTATTACCATTGTTTTGGTTCTATTGCCTGAAAGGCATTCTGTAATTAAAATGAAAATTATAAAATGAGAGTTAACATACATACAACTTACGAACGCTTCCCTAACTGGCTTATGGGGCAAAAAGAAGCCACAAGAAAACCACCCTATTTTGGTAAAATGTTTAATTTCAAACGCGGAAACAGGACATAGAGAGACGTGTTTAAGTGACATTTAGATGCGAATTTCCATAGAAATGTTGAATATGACATGACATAATAATGACGTAGGGAATATGAAGTGGATATGTCAAATGTCAGTTCAGCACGTTCGAATAGGTCTCCAGAAGACAATGTAACACTTCAAAGTTGTGTTTGTTTGTTTGTTTCTTTTGTTTGTAAAATTTCTATTTATAATTAATACAACTTAAACTTCAGCGTAGGACACTCACTGATAACTTATAAATTGGTATACGATAAAACCAGAGTCAGACCTAGCCTAGTATGGTGGTCATAGGTAAAACTACTTTTGTAATAATTTTTCGAAAATCAACTTTTTTTTTAAAGTTTGACAGTTCATTTGCGTGGAAGAAACAACTAACTACGTTCTCTCTTGCGTACGTGTAAAAGATTTATGTCATAACACTATATCTGTCATAATAGGGATGACGACTAGGTTGAAAAACTACCATTCTAATTAGTCCGTCAGTTAAATTATCTAAAATGATTATTAGATTAGACACGTATTTTTTCCTTTTTCAATTTACGAAGATAAAGAGCATTAAAATTCCGGGGTGGGGGCTTGTGACTTCACTACGAGGTAAGAATGGTACCTAATAGTGACGTTACGCGAAACTTGAACGCACTGTATTTTCGCCATTTTTGATTTGACGAACAAAAAAAAATACGTGTAGGTACAATATTTTTTAAAAATCTAAAAGACGGACTAAATTGATTTTTTAGTCGTCTTTTTTTTTTTTTTTTTTATGCTATAGGGGGCAAACGAGCAAACGAATCACCTGATGGTAAGCGATTAACGTCGTCCATGGACACCCGCAACACCAGAGGTGTCGCAAGTGCGTTGCCGGCCTTTAAGGTGGGAGTACGCTCTTTTCTTGAAGGTTTGAAGGTCGTATCGGTCCGGAAACACCGCTGGCGACAGTTCGTTCCACAGTTTAGCTGTGCGAGGCAGGAAGTTTCGGGAAAAGCGCACAGTTGAGGACTGCCAACCATTTGATTGATTGATTTTCTAGCCTAAAAAGTAAAATTTTTTTAAATCCAGCGAGAACCTGCGCATTATTTTGTCTGCAGGTTTTTGCCACTTATTTATTCCGCAATCCAATGTTAATTCCCAGACGGTATGAATTCCTGGTTGTACACAAATTTCCGCGGGACTTGTACAGTCGTACAATACCTCGTAAGCAAGAAAGTAATATCATAAATTATTTAGTTCGTGTTCTTATTCCTTATTCTGCAACAGGACATGGTATTCTGAAGCGGTATTCGAATTTTAAAAATATTTTATTGTTGTTGTATTGTTAAAAAAGCGTATCTTCGTCTTAAAAGCTGCGAAGATACTCCTTTTTAGGCTTTTTATTGTTATGAGCATGGCATCTATTAAACCCTTTTTTAAGTTCGCCTGGCCTTTTTTAAGTGAGCATGGCCTGGTATGTTCTTGCCCATTTTTTTTTTAATTTACTGGCAGAGTAAAAAGTCACTATTAACTGATAAAATTATTAGGCATAATACTTACGAGTAGCTCCGGGCGCAAAGGTATTCTTAACACTTGCCGCGTTGGACGGCGATAAGCATCATTTGCACTCTGTATCGGTACCATACGTTGCTGTAGAATGACAATCGCTAGCGACAGTTTGATTCGAAAGTATTTGCATCTTGCTCGTTCTTCACTGGTGGAAGAGAGTTACAAGTACTTTGGAATCGCGCAGTCGCTATCCACTAGTGGTAATATAAGTAAAAGTCATGGTAAGCGCACAGGTAACAACCCGCGCCAACATAGCATCCCCATCTCTAATTAAATTAATTTATTGAGTCCTCCAAATTTAATACAAACTTATTACAATTTACATCACTAAATTAATATAAATTCGCGAGTGCACATACGAGGGCCGTTGAATTTAAATTCAAAACTCGCTAAATTCGGAATCCGGGAAGTTTAATGATGTGGTGAAATTTTAATGCTGCTCCGTGGAACCTACAACTACGGGTAAGGGCACGTTCACACCGCAACACCCTCCTCCAGATTTTGCCTAAAACCTACCTTGCCTAAAGCCTGAGTATAGGAGTCTATTTGTCCTTTATAGATTAAAGGCTCAAAAAGGTACACCCTATAACATTAACTCTTTATAACAATTAAAATTTTCGCATTTTGTACTCATTATTATAAATCATAGAATTACCTCTTTGTTTTTATTTATACAGAATGTTTAGGAGTTTCATTTCAAGCCTCACTTTGCCGATGAGGTTTGAATCGAGGATTTTTCCAGCCTTGCCCGTTAAGGGATGACTCACACTAGAACGGAACGGGACGGGGCGGGACGGGACGATCTGTCAGCTTCTATAGAAAACGTCACGTGACATCCGAGGGCTCCGAGCCCGAGCTATTACGTGATTCTTTCTATATAAATTTACAGCTTGTCCCGTCTCGTCCCGCCCCGTCCCGTCCCACCTCGTCCCATCCTAGTGTAAGTCATCCTGAAATAGTTTAAGTTTATTTACGCCTATATATTTAAGGCTAACGATATAATATAGATCGATTTAAGCCAAATCCATTACTTTAAAAAAATTAAGTATCTTTAGTCCAACAAAGGATCAAAGAAAATAGGTATGTAGGTACAATATACCGAAAAAAATATTTCTGAAGTAAATTGGGCTATTTTAATTTTAATTTTTGGTAATTTATAGCCTTAGCACATTGATAACACCTTTCTATGTATGCAAGTACCTACATTCGTAGCAATAATAAGGCATTGACTAAATAACTAACTCAAATAACCAGGTTCAATTCAAAATAATATCAAATCTAAGTTTTTATGTTTGAATACATAAATATTAGTTAGTCAAAAACATGTTAACAGATTGCACGATACAGAAATTACACGTAAACTTTGTGCTCGCGCCCTAAAGCTAAAGGCGTTAACACACGCCAAGCTGTCACAGACAATAGCACAGACAGACTTCGCACAAGTACTGTTCGAGTACAGTCAGCTTTATTTAATGGCGGAATTGGGTCAACGATGTTTGGGGATCCGCCGTTTGTTTTGCTAAGGGTGATTATGATAACTGTCTATATCTATGGATACTTATATATTGTCACGATTCACTTATTAACGTAGATTTTGTTCTGTACGCGGATTGTGAAGGATTTGTTTCATTGTTAATTTGAAGCGGTATTTTACTGTTCTATGACTCTCGGTAGAAGTTGTTGTGATATTGTTAACATATATGGGCAAATCGGGCTTATGTTTATATAAGCATTTAACATAAGCATTTCGTGATGGCTGAATTTGAATAGCTGCAATGGACAGCTCAGAGCATATCAACTCACGGTGCTCCACAAAATTGGATATTTGATTTTTTTAGGGATTTAAGATTAAATTAGGAAATAAAGATTTATAAAATATACTATTATAATATAATTAATATAATATTTATAATATAGTAGTCTATGATCTAATAATATAAATTATGAGTGAGGGCGCATGCAGAGGGCCTAGTAGAGGGAAAAGTCCAAACTTATGCAATAACCGATAAGCTAAGATGCTTTACCTACCTCCCTGGTTTATGAATAATCTGCTTAATCCTCATTTAGGCCCATAATGGCATCCACTAACGCCGTGGGTCCGATAACAAATCCAAACTTGGTTAACACATGCCGACTATACCACCAATTATTATTGTACTTTCAACGGTAATGTCAGTAATTATGGTATGTTCGGATGATTGGGTTGTAGTAATTAAATACTTGCCTTAGATATACAATACATTCTACATGTACCGGTTTAAGCACTTGAGATTGTGTGGCTGGAATAAGTACGTTTGAAGTTGAAAGTTGCAGTAGTTTGAGTAAGGTTGGTCACATTGATGGTCATCACTACATAGTATTAAATTAAACAAAGTCGCTTTATCTGTCCCTTTATCCCTATGTATGCTTAAAACTTTAAAACAACGTAACGGATCTTGATGCGGTTTTTTTTAATAGATAGAGTGATTGAAGAGCAAGGTTTTTCACATGGCCAACTGTATGTCGCTCTTTCAAGAGTAACCTCTAGAGAAAACATGTTTGTATTGTCTAATGACAAGAAAGCTGTATATAAAGACATTCTGTAATATATTAATTGTTGTAAAAATAAAATAAATCACTACATAGTATAAAACAAAGTCGCTTTCTCTATCCCTTTATCTCTATGTATGCTTAAATCTTTAAAACTACGCAACGGATTTTGAAGTGGTTTTTTTAAATAGATAGTGTTGGAAGAATGATTGAACAGGAGGGTTTTTCACATGGCCAACTGTATGTCGCTCTTTCAAGAGTAACTTCTAGAGAAAACATGTTTGTATTGTCTAATGGCAAGAAAGCTGTGACGTTGTAGGTATATAAAGACATTTTGTAATATGTTAATTGTTGTAAAAATAAAATAAATAGGTAAAAATGTAAAAAGTAAATAAGTAAAAATGTAGTGTATGAATTTAGATATTCCAAAGATAGCAGGAAATCTTCATGGTATGGTATAGGGAAAGGGGAATTGTTTTTTTTTCCAAATTTAACGCGTGTGGGCCACTGGTGAGTGACGTTTTCTATAGAAACTGACACTTCGGCCCGATCACGTCCCGGCCCGTTCTAGTCTGAGTCATCCTTAAGTAGGTAGTGATCGTCATTTCAGCTATTATATTAGAACAGAACTGGACAGCAAATTTCTCGGCACGGCGCCATTTTTCCCAAATTTTTCCTTTGTACCCTGTTATGACGGCATTGATTGTCATTTACCGAAAAGCTCTTAACTCTTAAACTTATGCAACAACCGATAATGCCAAGATCCTCTACTCCACCTGTCTACCCGTTTTACGAATAATCTGTTTAATCCTTATTTAGGCCCATAATGGCACCCACTAACGCCCTGGGACCCATAACAAATCCAAACTTGGTTAACACATGCCGAATGTACCGCAGACTATTAGTGCGCTTAAGTCCAGTAATTATGCTACGTTTTGGTGATGAGGTTGAATTAATTTTAGACATGCATTTGCAATGGTTATAATACTTGGTTATAATAAATACCTTATATGTAATGAGACGTTATTATTAAAATATTTGAATGTCCTTATATATATTTTGCTGCCATGAAATGTTGATAGCGATGTTTACTTATATGTGTCCCCCGTTTATACACTTGGGAATGTGTGGTGGGAATACTTCAATCTGGTTTAATAGTCTCATTCAGATTATTGTCATTTTATTAGTGATGGTTATTTCAACACATACGACTTTGTATTCTTACAGCGGTAATGTCAGTAATAAGGGCATTTTGATATAACTTAGATGAACTGATTATAGATCTATCAGTGCAAAATATCGGGTGCTCAAAAAACAAACATACATGATTATAGATATTTGTTAGATATAACTAGACATTAGATGTATGTACCCGTTTATACACTTGGGATTGTGGGGTTGGAATGCTTGGATCTCATTTATTGACATTTTCTCAGTGATTGTCATTTCAGCTAACACATGGGACCGACTGTAACGCAGAATGTTAGTGAACTTACATAAGCGGTATGTTATTAGTAATTATGGCACGTTGGGATAATTGGGATGAAGTAATGATAGACGTGCCTTGTGCATGTTTAGACATGATGTACGTCGGCTTTCCACACTTGAGATTTTCTGAGAGTAAAGGATGACTCACACTAGAACGGGACGGGACGATTTGTGAATTTCTATAGAAATAATCACGTGATAGCTCTCGGATGTAACGTGACATTTTCTATAGAAACTGACAGATCGTCCCGTTGAGGGTTGCAGTCGTTTGAATAGTTTGATTTCATTTATTATCATCTGCTAGTGTTAGGACCAGTCGATTATCAATGTTTTTTACTGTAAACCTGTATGTTATATTATATTATATTATGTTATGTTATATTATAGCATATTGTCATTTACATTAACAATAGAAATTAAATGTAAAGTATACACCGAATGCATAAATAAACAACTTGTTAACACCTAATCATCACCACCGCGTTGTAAATCTCAAAGGTTCCCCTGTTTATCATTATCACGGGCCCTTTAACCCTGTCCGAGGCAAGTGCGACCCAAACTGCCGGCGGCAGGTGGTAGAAGGGTTACCATTTTCAGAAAACAGGGCTAAAGTCGGGAAAGGAGGTTAATGGCATCTAATGTTTGGGAAATTAAAAACCTGATGCATCTGGGTGGGTATAAATTCAGATTATCGCTGAAATTAACTTTATTTCTATTTACGTCATATGTTTATAATCTTATAATGTACAACCAAGTAGGTGCATACTTTTTTAACTGTAACTGTTTTGCGTTAGTTAATAGAAGGAGAGTTTTACATTCTTGATTTTAAACCCTTTCTAGTTGTATGACACGCATGACCACATTTGTTAGGACTATAACTACAACTAGGTACAGTCAACCAATTGCCCTAGTCCACTGTAGGACTATGTCATAGTGATGCTATAAATCAGATTGTAAGAAATCTCTTACCGCTTGTCACTTTGACATGGTTTTAGAGTGGCCTAGGGTTCGAATTGGTAGGCTGTACCGTACACCGCACAAAGAGCTACACCGTAGCACAAAGAGCTAATAAACTACTATCAAACTATCAAAGTAGTGTAACGGTACGCCTTTTACTTAAATGATTATTACATATTAATTTGTTACAATTACTCTTAACTTATTTCATATTCTTTATTAGAAACGCGCGTATTTGACGAGTATTGTACTGCCTTAAATCTCTAATTTCGTCTATGCTCCAAATGCTTTTAAATCTGAAATCAGCGATATTTGAATTATTTGGAATAATCAACTGTCAATGACAAACAGAGCCTCTAAGAAAACACGAATTTCACATTATATACTATTTTTGTTTTGATAAGTTAAATAAGAAGTCATTAAATGATGAATGATACCAGCGACGAGAAAATATAAACATATTTACGTTCTTGGAAAGATGGATGGATTGAAAATAAGGCAAAGGATATGTTTTTATCGCAATAAGGAAACCGAAATCAAAAGCTAAGTACACATCTAGATTCTAAATACCTTCTACTTCCTTTACTCCCCCTATCTTTAGTAACACATTAAATGGAATTAAGATCTCCCTCTATCTCAAAGTTTCCCTAATTTGTATGTAGCAATTACTTAATTTATCGTCTACACTGATCGTCTACACGTCGTTACACTGACTAGACTCTCAATAACACACATTATGCAGGCAAGATAGTTAAAGAGCTCGGGTTGAGAGTTGAAGAGACGACATAATTTAAGAGCAATATGATCGATACTAGACTGGCTGACCTTACCTACAACTTGACCTCACCTGACCTTACCTGATCACACGTACGTTTTCTAGTCTCAAACCCTTCATGTTAGGTTTCATACTGAGATGAAAGTACTTAGTAATAGTAGCTCAAAGCTTCTTTAATAATAAAAGTACAGGTGGTAGATGATATTGCAGAAGACAGAGCAAACAAATAAATTGAGGCAAACTTATCGAATGAAAAGAACCTAGCTTTACTACGCATCACAACGTTTCCGCTAGAAGTTCAATTAAGGGAAATTGCAAATTATTGGGATAAGAAGTTTGTAGTTTAAATCGGTCCCGTCACAGTAGCTAATGGTATTGAAAAATCCAACCAAATGAAAAACATTGCGTTAGAATCAGAATTCACAAAGCCATTTAATGAAAAAACATAATTACCTCTTGTTAACGCAAAGAACAACTAAGGAAAACAAACTTCAACCTCGCATTCGGTTTTTTACTGCACTAAAGAGAAAAAACGTTATACATAATATAATTAACCCGTTGCAGTGAAATATGAAATTCATTGCCTCTTGTGAAACAAGGTATAAAGCGCAGCAGCTTATCTAAAAAGTCGTATGTCACTGTGAAATTCGCATATATACAGTATTTTAGTTTGGAAGCATTCACCGATCACTTACTATTACTAGATTGAGCATTAAAATAAACGTTGCTCATCACGTTAAAATGAACCTATTTCCAGGCAATGTCTCTAACAAGTCGAGCAAAACAAAAGCACGGCTATACAATCCTTTACTCGAAGATATTCAGGCCATTTTCAATCTCCTAAAGTGGCTGTAGTTGCGCGCTGGTCAAACCTAGAACCCTGAATTTTCAGTGACATGTTGGCTATAACATGACATCGATATATTCTCAATCACATTTAATTGGGAAAATCATTTATTTTCAAAATATATACTAAGTGTAACTTACCTACCTACCTCTATCTACCTTAAACCTAAAATAGGTCCTTGTAGCATTGTACCTACGCTGCTGCTGGCGTCATTTCCTAGTTGTATCGCAATGCTGATACGTTGTGTGAGGAAGCCACTAGCTCTTCGGTCACCAGTTAATTTGAACTTGTAGTTTAAGAGCTATCGAACATCAAAGTTCCTTAGTTTGGCCACTCACTCACTCACTCACTCACCGATCATCAAAATTCTACGGTACTTCTAGCAGGTCCAGAAGCTTCAAATTTTAAACTTAAGTAGTTCATAGTAGTTTGTAATTCCATATAAATACGAGTACATGCAATTACAAAATTACTTATGTAGTTTGTGCAAATATTATACCTACAATACACTACGATGTCATTATATAACTAATAAGCTTAAAAATAAAACTTAAAAAAGTGTACTACGAAGTGAGTATAAATATGGGAAGTGTAAAAAAGAAGGCACTACAAAAAGAGATGAGATCCCATCAAAAACATTACATGTAAAATGACACAAGTCCACAGTTCTTATGTTGTGTCACAAAGGTCCTAAGCGCCAAAAACCCTAAAGGCGCTTAGGACCTTTGTGCCGATTCCCGCCATTTTGAAAACTTCCAGGTCAAGGCAATTTCGCGAAGTCTACATCTCACAGAGCCACTAGTGTTAAAACAAGTCGTTTTAACAACAACAAAAACAAGTTATTTTAGTCGGTACCGGGGAGTGTCCATAGAACTCGACTTCCACCGACTTACCTATTTTCAAATCGTCGAGGAACACTGTCTCATTCGCACATGCCAAAATTATATATTGCTTTCTTAGTCCAACGAAAAGTGGTATCTCCGATTACGCCTTGATGACCTTTTCTTGTCCCACAACTGACGTTCGTCCCTAAAGATCTGAGTGATGAACTGATGATTAAGTAAATACACTCGTTCACAATGCCTCTAGTAGAAGGTATTCTATGTCATAATTATTCGCAACAAAAGGCAACCAGAGCACTAGTCAGTAGTGGGCGAAGTAGCGAATTAGTAGAATTAATGGGTTTGACGTGAATTCGCGTTCGCTCAGTTAATTACTAGGTTTACAATGGTCTTGTTGAGAAGAAAGTATCTAACTTCACTTTTATGATGCAATGAGACGCTGATTTAAAATTGAAGTTAAATTAATTTTGTATTAAGCAGAGACGTCTGCGAACTAAATTTACAATTTTATAATTGAAATAAAAATGGAACAATTTTCCGCGCCGAGTGGGATTTGAACCCACGATCTCTCTATATTCGTTTATTTGATTGTCACTCTCGTTTCAGTATTCGTTTATTTTATTGTTACTTTCGTTTGTATGTTTTTGAAATAAATAATCTACCCCTTTGTTAATTTCTACCATGCTATGAGCATAACCGACTATAACCCTTCATCATTTTATAATACTACAATTTCCCAGGTTCACCTCTTAAGACATTCATTGTCCATAATGTTAACTTTCACGAGAACAGACCGTAAATTTGGGTGCAAGTGGTGCAACGGAAATAAGCGGTCGCGCTTCCATACTAAATTGGTATGGGACCGCGCATGTACGGTGTTCGCGAGTTGTCTTGTATGCTCTGTGTAGTAATTGAGGTGGTTTGTGACTACAATATATGTATATGTCACGGTAGAATTGTGAGTACCGTTAGTTTATAAACTAACGCGCGAGATTGTAAACAAACGAATAGGCTAGATTAGCTTAGTTTATAATATCCCTAGTCAAATTATAATCCGTTGGGAGTTCACAATTGACAGATATATAACTGTAGGCTATAGGTATATACGTACGTCCCACTAACGTATGGTTGTAGCCATTTGCTATTGTGTAGCAAAATTATGTTACTTTTCAGTACCTACTCTACTTTTATCAGACTTAAATAAAAGTTATCATAATATTGTCTTCTGTTACCGCGATTGTTATTCATTGAAATTCAACACTTTAGAACGGATCACGGAACGGGGAAAAGTTATCACTTTAGTTGTAATCGCCTTTTACTAGGCTGGGGTTTATTTTAGGCATACTTAGTATGTTCCAAAATGTCTGCTATAAAGCAAAAATACCTATTGCCTTTTGGGATCGCCAAAATGTCAGCGAAACTTAATTGAAGCTTAATTAATTTAGCGCAATATAGCAACAACGACTACGTGCTATGCTAAAACATGTATAATCTATGAAAATCATAACTATATACAGGTTTTGTATACCAGGTGAATTACTATTTACTACTAACTAATACTAACGCTTGCCGAATGCATCACATATTACCTAACCAGAACGATGTGAATTTTCTTACGGCATCTAGTGTACCGTTGTACCTATAGGTACTTTCCGGTTTTACATTTAACCGTTACCATAAAACCGTTGTGTTACTTACCAATAATTTGTACACAGTACCGTATAGTAGCTGTACATAAGTGACCCCCTCCCGGATACATACTTTCTATGCAGGGGGGGGGCCTGCATAGAAAGTATGTATCCGGGAGGGGGGGCACTTAACTCTGACTGAGCTTACCTTATATGCAAGAAGCAAGTATCAACTATTACTGTCCTACTGTCCTACTCACTTTCTGTAAAATTGTCTGCCCGTAAAAACATTAATATAAAATACGTGAGTATAAAAAATTACAAGATTGACTTGTAAAGCCAGAAAGTCGCGTCCCATTGGTTGCCCTATGTCGTCCACAACACTACTGCAAGAGTTAGTCGGCTTACAATAAGAGTATGTGTCGGTATTTATCTATTGTATGCTTATAATGTACCAATAAAGGATGATTTACACTATGATGGGACGGGACTGTTAGTTTATATACAAAGAATCACGTGATACCTACGGCTCCCTAGGATGTCACGTGACGTTTGAAACTGACAGATCGTCCCGTCCCGTTCTAACGTGAGTCATCCCTAAGGGTAATAGATACGCTAACGACTCACAGAGATATCTGACATATCGATATGCTAGTGTGAGTGACATACACTAAACAGAGCTAAGCAGGCGCTAGCGAATATAACCACATTAAAGCACATAGTAAGAGTAGGCCTACTAGTTAGGGAATGCAAAAACCGGTTATTTTTGTATGAGCAAATTCGGTTTTATTCATACAAATAATAACCGGTTTTCATACAAATGACAACCGGATTAATAAAAAAACAAGTTCTTTTATACAAATCATAACCGGTTATAACCGGTTTTTTGTTTATACAAGTCATAACCGGTTTTGCATTCCCTAGAAGTAGTTAATTGCCCTAAGCTGCGCTTGGTAAGCGACAGCAACAGCATCTGTAAAATGAACCGACGTTCTTTGACCGAGTCCGAGCGAATTCCAGTTCCTGGGACAAAGAGCTGCAGGGCTTTGTGAGATTTCAGCAAATTATATTTCACGTTTAACGCAAATGCAGAGTGGCTTGACGTGGGAACTAAATAGCAGGAGGTGCGCGTGGACCAGCCCGTTTAGGGTTTCGTGGCGACTATTTTTATTTGGTTACGTGACGGCAAAGACTTTGTTATAAGGTGAAAGTCCTACAATGTTATTCATAGACGGCTGTTCACACATTCAGTACCAATGACCTGGTACAGTCACGACGTCTATAAATATCCATACACTTTGGAACTTATTACATGGGCAGAATGGTCAAAATTGAATAGGTACAGGTGCAGGTGCATATATATTTATTAAGCTGACCGTATCAGCTTCTCTGTTCATAGGCGCTTTTCGCTACATAGGTATGCATTAGTAATCGTTTGACCTGGGCTGTTTAAGTTGAACATTGTGCAACTTTTTTGGTTGGTTAATACATCTTGACCACGATAGTTGAATACTTGAGTAAGCAGTAGGAATACAGATTATCAATTATGCAGTCTATTTAATTGTTATATCAATTGTTTATATGACCTGTTTACGATAAGTAACCTTACTCCAGAATAAATGCTTAAGCATGTGACACTATGTTGAGTTCCTCATCAGGGGAGCAGGAAAACCTCAACGAAAGGAAATAAACGACAGTACCTAATCCCCCCCAAGTACCCACACTCACCTGCTAAAATCTTAACACTTCTCGTGGGCGAGTAAATAGAACCCAGTAAAAGTTTCAACTCGCGCTTCACCATTTTGCTCAACAAAGGTGTCTACGAATTCCCAGGGACTGCATGAAAATTAAATTTGCGTTCTTTTTTCAAAAGACCGTTGTAATGTTTGGAAATGGTTTTCCTATCAGATGGGACTGAATTGTCTGTAGCCTTATTCATTGCAAACCATTCAATGAATTAATCAACATGTTTTTATGGTTTCATGGTAAATTACCTTTGAAGATTTTCAATGGAGAAAAACGGGGATTATGGCCAATTTTGTGTCTTTTCCCTTGTTGTCATCTTTGTCTCTGCATTTTAACGTTCTATTTTGCGAGTGTGCCTCGAGTGAAAACTTATTCTTTCAAAACAATTTTTTGTAAAAACATTACGTTTTGATACACGCTTTTATCTCTGACTGTAGGTACAAGGCAATTCTAATATACCTAAACACAACAGGGTCTGGTTGTTTCATCACAGAGTTTCTATGGCCACCTCCGGTCTCGATCATCCAATCAGCTCGATGGTACCATAACATTGTATTGTCATCCAACCTACATAAGCAATCAAATCGAATACGGGAAATTAGTCAAATTCAGCTCGCAAGATTTGAGCCTAACAAACACACCCCAAACATACATTGCAAGTCAATAGAAGTCATTTTTTACGAAGACGTATAACGACAACACTCTTAACTGATCATCAGTAGACCTTATGTCGTTGTAATAGGGATTACAAATGGCCACTTAACAGTATTGGCGATTCTAAGATGGCGCTTGTCAATTTCCTTGACAAATTAAGTCACGACACCGACCACAACTCCGTGGCGATTTGCACCCGACATTAATGCAGTCACGTCACTCAATATATTAAGAACCCCAACCAATTATTAAGAAGAAGAGCGGTGCACGGTGTCCACTAGTAAAATTAAAAATGCAATAAAATTTTCTTAGGGATAATAATAATAATAATAACATTCTTTATTGTGCACTACAAAATACAATAGTAAAAAAAACAAATAAAAAGAACATGAGATAGTAAGTAACAACAACAGGCGGACTTATCGCTAAAGAGCGATCTCTTCCAGACAACCTTCAGATAGCGAAACAGCGTACAGATAAAAGTTATTGGGCAGTGCAAAACAAAACAAAACAGCGACAAACTAAATATATACAATTATTATTTTATTTGTGGGATTTAATTATTAGGGAATTTATTATTTTCATAGGGATGTAATTATTATTACAATTTTCTTTACGTCGGAGCTACACTTAAAGTGCGGGGTATTTTTTAGTGGTTTCAACCGTGCGTCGTTGGATGGGTATTTGAAAAATAATAGGCGCTTACTAAAAATATATTTTGTTGAAGTGAATATTTTCGGAAGTTAATCACTCCAGGACTTTAAAAAATAATTTATATTTACGGAGGGCGCCACCGAGTTTAAGCAAGCAACATTGTATATTGTTCATGTCATTCCGTCGCATAAGTGCGAGCAGTAAGTTAACTTTTTAACAGATGTTTGTGTACGAATATAATGACGGATGGCAAATTTGAAAAGAGAACTGGTGAAACTGGTGTTGCCATTGTGGTTTGCGTTCCACTTTACGTATATAATTTTTACCTTTTTTGTCGCACTGTAAGTTGGGAGTGCGTGATTTGACGGAGGCGCTTGTTTTACAAAAGCGACTGCCATCTGACCTTCCAACCCAGAGAGTAAACTAGGCCCTATTGGGATTAGTCCGGTTTCCTCGCGATGTTTTCCTCCAAGTGTGAAGTGAATTGTGAAGATCGTATCGTATCGGTCCAGAAATACCACGACAGTTTTCCATAGTTTAGCTGAGCGAGGTAGGAAGTAGGTATCCTATCTTTAAGCTTATAACATGTACATTCTCTTCTACAGAAAACCTTTGAACTACATACTTATTAAAATGTTACAGTAAGAAAATACTTTAAGATCTGCACTCTTGCTAGCCAAGAGAATACTCTTCTACCGTAAGATTAAACAGGCATTTAAAACCGTAGTGCTTTTAAACTTTTATTAAGCTTTTCTTTCTCGCATTTGTTACTTCAACGACTACTAATGGAACCTTTCGCGGTAAATTAAAAATCAAGGGCATCGCAAATACAAAGAGCATCATGTGGAAGCAACAGCGGAATCGTTTCTTTGTTTAGTGTTGATTTAAAACGGAATAGTTAATGGAGTAAAGTAAATTAACCAAGGTACTTATTTAAAAGTAGGTAGTACTCGTAGTGAAATAAAAATATACACAAATCGTCTTAGTCTAATCCCACAGAAGGCTCAATATTGTTTGCGTTGTGGGTACTAGATGACGATATATATAAATTCCTTTGGCTTGATAAACCTTAAGTTTTATCGAGCCAAAGAGTTAAATTAAATTGTATGAAACAGAATAGATATGAATATGTAGATGCCAATTTGTGATTTAATCCAGTCTCATCCACGTTAAAGCAATAATGAATTAGTGAATCTACAATTCCTTTATAAACAGCTATTGCGATGATTCTCCGACTGCGAAGTTAACGGGCCGATATAATCAACTCCTAAATAAACAGATGCAATCCATCTTGCAACGGCTAATATTCCTTAAACATTCAGGGCCTATACCACGAAAATCGAACGATTGCGGATTTGTATCTCCGTCTCTATCGCACTTGCATATTGGAGTGACAAAGAGGTTTTCTCGTCAATGCCAATTTTCGATGTTCGTGGTAGGCATGCAGCTCTGCAATTCTCCGTCCCTTTTTGGGCATAAGCATTAAAGAGGAAGGAAGCTATGTTCCGTGGTTGGTGCTATTAAAATATCACTTCTTATCAAATTGTATCTAGGTATTCATTGTCAGTAGAATTGATAACTTACAAGGTAAGGTCTACAAAATTCATTTCATATAATTTTCCTAACTACGTTGGTAATTGTGGAGTAGAATTGTACGATTTATACATAGTAAACCGCCTCGAAAGTACTAATTTGTCATTTGAAAAAGGTAAGTAGGTAGATGCAATTATCTGTATGGATAGATAGATTTAAACTGTCTATGCCATATAATTTTCCTAACTACGTTGGTAATTGTGGAGTAGAATTGTACGATTTATACATATAGTAAACAGCCTCGAAAGTACTAATTTGTCATTTGAAAAAGGTAAGTAGGTAGATGCAATTATCTGTATGGATAGATAGATTTAAACTGTCTATGCCATATAATTTTCCTAACTACGTTGGTAATTGTGGAGTAGAATTGTACGATTTATACATAGTAAACAGCCTCGAAAGTACTAATTTGTCATTTGAAAAAGGTAAGTAGGTAGAAGCAATTATCTGTATGGATAGATAGATTTAAACTGTCCATGCCATATAATTTTCCTAACTACGTTGGTAATTGTGGAGTAGAATTGTACGATTTATACATATAGTAAACAGCCTCGAAAGTACTAATTTGTCATTTGAAAAAGGTAAGTAGGTAGATGCAATTATCTGTATGGATAGATAGATTTAAACTGTCTATGCCATATACGTCTAGAAAAGTCTAGAGTCCGACTAAGCTTGATACCAAGAGTTTAAAAGTGTTAAATTGGTAAACGTTATAATTTCATAAAAAAGTAACGTTTAAAATTACTCTTGCTCAGTCCCGAATATGAAAATCGTTGCAAACTTCGTCCGTCTATGCTACGTTTCATAGGTTTTTTTAGCATAGACTGTGAATGTGTTAAGTAAACGTCATAATGTCATAAAAGTTTGACGTTTAAATAACACTTTAAAGTTTGACGGTTCATTTGCCTGGTTATAATGTGGTTTGACTACAGCTTGCTCAAAACTGTACTAAGAAATCGATTTACCATGCAGCCTGGATACTGCACCAATACCCTCGACAGTCACATTTCAATGCACTGGTCGGTAATAAAAGCAATGCAGTACACATCCATTCGAAGTCTAACCAAGTCGGTCCACGTTTCGGAAAACTATACCGTCCCGGCGGGGCTCGGAAATTGGGGCAGATCCAAATTTAATAAGCCGTCGACCTGCCAAGGAGAGCAAATTTCATTAAAAAAATTATTTCGCTCTCTCGGCTTCCGTTTGCGTTGGGGCCACTCGCTGGGATTTAGGAGATACCTTGCTTACTTTGATGACTTTAATTATTAAGTATACTTCCGTTTGCTTTGATCTGCGATACTTTTTGGTAACCAAGTGACGATATCAGGCACGGCAATGAAAATCGCTTTTGAGATCAATCGGCGTACGAAATAGTTAAAAATTCTTTAGTTGTCTACATATCTGTCTAATTTTCGTTAACCTATTTAAAACGCATTTTTTGAAAAGCTAAGCTAATGTGTCTTAAAAAACGTATACCTACCTACCTTCAAATAATGTTTATGTAGGGACCTATTTTATCCTATTTTATTAAGTCTTAAACATTTTTTTATTTTTGATTTCAATATTTTTATTCCTTCCGAGTACTCATTTATTATTGGATTCGTTTCAAATAGTTTCAATGCAGAGATGCAGTAACCAATTTAACGGTACATCAGAGTGTTATTACTGCTGTACAGCATTCGTGGAATAGTGAGCAAACTGAGAAAAAGATATTTTGTATTAAGCTGGGTCCACACTGGTATCATTTTCACACTTCGCAAAAAGATCGCGATGATGATGAAGATGCGTCCACGCTAAATCATGATACGCGTAGATGTTATGCGACGGAGATAAAGAGTGATCCGATTTAGGTGTGACAAAAAATCCTAATTAAACTTAGTTTTTGCTAATACATATTTACAAATCTTAAATTATTACTAAACTTAAACTTAAATATAACAAAATAAAAACTAAAATTGATCAAGTCGTAATCTTACCGAGGACTACTTTTTTCACAGTTACATATGTATATTGTATAGTTAAACTACGTTTTCTCTTTCAAGTACCTAAATTCACTATCAAACTTTAAAGTGTTATTTTAAACGTCAAACTTCTATGAAATTATTAACACTTTTACAGGTTATGCTATCAAAATCTAGAAAACTTAGCATAGTCGTACATTAATTGTAACAGTCATTCAAAATTGTTTAATGCTTGAATAATTCTATCGGATATTTATATCTACAAAACAGACTGCACCCTAAAATAATGATATTAATTAATAAATGTTAAGCGTTCTTTAACATACTCAGTTAAAATAAACCTTTGCACAATTTATAATTCCCTGTCAAATGGAATAAATTGACTTGACGAGACGCAAGACTGACGTTTCATTACTCTTAATAGAAAACGTACGGCGTGTTTATTTCTTTTGAAAAGTTAATATAAGCGGATATGAGGGGCTCTTCATACGACGCGGCTTGTAAATGACAGGAAAGTCTTACCGAGTGGGGAAATTATTCTGTGGGTAACTTTACTTAATATTTGGAGAGGGAAGGGAAGATCTTGCCATATAATCAAATATAAAGTCAAAAGAAGAGAAAAGTTAAGAAAATAGATAAAAAATATAAGATAGTACTAGTGCTGTACTAATATTCGACATGGGCACTTTATGTCAAAGTGACCAGGTTTAAATTCGAATATCGAAAAATCTTCGTTGTTCAAATTTAACTTATATAACTTTGACATATAGGCCCCATGTCTAATACTAGTGCAGCGTCGAGCACTAGTACTTCTACCTTACTGCATGAATAAAAAAGTATAGTAATAAAACGTTCCAAAAAATACTAAGCATACTGACTGAAATACTAACTTTGCGAATGCTCATTTACTTACCACCAGTATTTGACACAGTACAATTAGTATTATATTCGCACGTTTAGTATTTCTGTGAGTAGTTATTCTATTATATTCCATAAAAAAAGTAAATTGTGAACCGTGAATCTTCCTTGTATCTGACATACGGCATAAAACAAAATGGATAGGTAGTCGCAGTCCATCATCATTTGTTCAGTGATAGATTTTCTGAACATTTTTATGAAACTCAAACATTTTCAACAATAGATTACGGGTTACCCCATTCCGGGCCCATGACTCACCGTGTGGGTCATGCTTAAGCGTTTCCGCAGGGCCCGTGACCCGCATGTGGGTCATGAGTAAATCCTAATTTTAATAAAAACGAAACGTGAGATTACTCAATAATTATTGAATTATATAAGATTACAACCATATACAATTATATAAGATTACAACCACTAGGTGAGCCATGCGAATAAGCAAAAAAAGGTTTGTATGGTGGCCCGGCGTATTGTGTTCGCTCGCCGTAGCTTGGCTCCGAATGGGTTAAGTAATTTCGTTTCGGCCAAATTACTGTCAAGAAATCCACTGATATACTATGATTATCATTGGGACCGTCCACCCGCAGCCAACATAAACATGTTAATGCATTTTGACCAGTATGGTCGGATGTTATGTATTTCAGAAATATATGTTGCCTAAGGAGGCAACATATATTTCTGAAATACATAAGTTATTGGGTAAGGACCCAATCTCACCTTCGATACTAAGAGTACGAGTATATCAGCAAAATGTTCCACGAGCTCACTCAACTTTTTAAGCCCACATATACCTACTCTTCGTACGGTAAAAGTTTTAACTGTTTTAAGGAAGCTATTACTACAACAGAGTACTCGTATAAAAAGCCTTATCTTCCCCGGAAAAATACGTGTGCCTTCCATATTTTTATATCAATGAAAAATACTTATTTATGTGCCCGATTTCAAAGAATAGTAGGTAAGTATTTATGTCAGTTTAAAGTATAAGGTCCGACTATGCTAAGTTTCTTACCGTGCGTTTACATGCTCGGGCTCTCGGCCGAATGTTTCGGCCATGTTATGGTGCTTTTACATGCTCGGGCTCTCGGCCGAATGATTCGGCCCACCCTAGTACACGCTCATTCGAGACAGACTATATAGATACAAATAAATACTATACTATATAGATTAAGTTTAAGCCAGACCATAGACAATTTAAGCTTTTTCAGGTAGTTTCAGTGAGTTAAACTGTGTTTTAAATAGCTTTGGTTATTGAAACCATTTAAAACACCTTTTAAATAGCTTCACCCGAAGTGAAATTATTTAAGACACCTTTTAACTCAACCAAACTACCTGAAAAAGTACTTAAATTGTCTCTGGTCTGGCTTAAGTTTTCTCTATATAGTCTGTCTCGAATCATCGTGTACTAACATGGCCGAAACATTCGGCCGAGAGCCCGAGCATGTAAACGCACGGTTAGAATTTGATAGCACAGACTGTGAAAGTGTAAACGCCATAATTTCATAGAATTTTGACGTTTAAAATAACACTTTAAACTTTGATAGTTCATTTACTAGGAAGTCATAACGTGGTATAACTCTACTTTAAGAATCAATGTTGTTTATTAGAAGAGATTTTCGAAATATTGTCTTCTACTATCGCTATAAAGTATTCATTGAAATTAAATACTTTAAAATGGATTATTCGCGTACATTAACACTTTGAATGTCCGTGCATTACATGTAATTTAACCATAACCTGGAGTTAAGCTTTTTTTTGTATGGAAACCCTTTCTCCAAGAACAAGGTTTCCTGTTGTAGCTCCTGACCGGCTGGGCCGCCTGACTTAACTACCGACAACTTAAACACCATTGATACAATACTTTTTGTAGATAGATACATATTTTAAATTCTACACAGACAGGCCTGTTCATATAGAGAGACTTGATGATTGATGACATAAAATATGGCGGAATGGTGTAACCTGTCTTGGTTACACACTTTCGCCATATTTTATGTCCATGCATATTATTTAAACAGCCGCTGGTTCCCGGTAGGTCGCCAAGCTGATAGTATAAGAACTTGCTGCAAAAGTATTGTAATCATCTTGGTTGTTTTGTAGTGAAAGTAAGTAACTGCATTTACATCTACAATTTATATACTAAATGAAAACAAATCAAAGACGCATTCGAAGTGCAAGTTTTAGCTTAATAAAAGCCAAAGCCCGTTAAGCCGTGTGTTTATTTACAGTCCCTAAGCGTAGAATATCGAATAATATCGATGGATACTTTATAATGACTATTTAAAATGAGGTTTTTTTCATGTATAGTTATTATTGCGAACTCCCGATATCTCACGCAAAAACATGATAAATACCTTGTTTTAAATAGTGATAATAATGTTAATGACCATGTGAGCTTAAAATAGTATAAATGAATACTTCTTACTGCTCCTGGTCCTGGTGGATTGGTGGTTGGTGGCCTAGCAGTAAGTTTCTGACTTTCGCAAGTGACATATTAATTTCAATCAGAAAGTATACACCCCAAAGTAATATTCCTCTTCTACATTTTTAATTAAAACTAGTTTTTGCCACTCTCCGTTTCATATTCATAGAAATTTAGAGCTCTATTGGATCTTACTCCGATATTACTATAGTATGTCTTAGACACTATACTTCACTGTCAGTTTTGCTTTAAGAAAAATAGTGACTACATTTTTTCACCTACTAGCTCTCAGTCTGCGATGCGTGTACGTCACAAGTTCACAACAACAGCCTTTGTAAGCCTTCGCGAGCCATCATTGTTCGCAAGACTCTACACCCGTATAAATCACTTTTATTTCACGCCGCTACCAGCGCTGTGAAAAGAAAAATACTTTTAGAGGGATTTCATTATGGCAATATTTGTAATATTTATTATTGAGGTTATTCTTTTCAAAGTAAATTTTATATGTAATCTTACGGCAGTGAGGCAGCCTAGTCTACCATTTATTAGTAGACACTAGAAAATACTTAGCTTTGTGGAAAATTACGGGACATTGCTCACTGAGTCGATGGCCGATGGGTTACTAATTTATACAAACTAGACGGGTTTGTTGGGTTTTCGGGGGTAACTTTTGAACGCGTGAATCGATTTGAATCATTCTTTTTTTATTAGAAGGAAGATACGTGCGGGATGATAAATTAAGTACTCAAGATAAAAAAAATGTTTGCCGTTAAATTACAAACTTAATTCAGAAATTATTTTGTACAATTTTACAAAAGCCGTTCAACCAATACAATAAAGTTCTTATTAAGTTCTACTTTTGTATTTTTTTTTCATATTTTTGAACGCATAGTTCAAAAGTTAGAGACATATTGTTTTAAACTTCTGGAGAAAAACCGTTCTCTGTGGAAATTTCTCGGGGAGGCCTTTGTCCATCAGTGGGCGTCTTTCGGCTAAGATGATGATGATGACTAGAAGTTAGTTCTCATACGGCTAAAGTATTCTAACTATATATAATGTTTGTAATATACTTATTTATTCCCATCAAAATATAATGGTACATTACGATACAAGTGCCAAAAGTAGGAAATTCGAAATGGGTGGCGATAAATTAAAACACGACCGAATGGAGTATACCTACGCCATGAACACGCTGAAACAGGTCAGTGGATAGAAAATGATATAAAATAAAATCAGACAGTTTTCCAGTGCATCCGTATCACTTTTGCATTTTAAAGCCTAAGTTTTCTTTGATACCTTATTCTAACGTGCCAGCTCCGTATGTTTAATTTTAAACCACGGATACCTATTCAAACAGTGCCGGAAGCAAGCTTTTACAAAGATAAAATATCTTCATTTAAATTATGTTATATATTTTATCCCCGTTGTTAATTTCGCTTACAATTTTCTGGGACAATGGTATATTTCATTTCCGTTATTAATGTCGTTCGAGGATTGCTGATATCTCTAGCGTTATTTAATATTTTACAAAGTGAAATCGACACAAAAGGGAACATCGTCTCAATAAAGATAATTAACACCGTTATTCAAATGATTCCAAAACTGATTTATTAAGGATAATATTAATGCATGTTTGACACTATAATATAAGCTACATTTAAAGGATGACTCACACCAGTCCGACCAGATCCGATCCGGGACGATCTGTCAGTTTCTATAGAAAGAATCACGTGATAGTTCGGAGGCCTCGGAGGTCTCATGACGTTTTCTATAGAAACTGATAGGTCCTCCCGGATCGGATCGGATTGGTGTGAATCACAACAAAATTTAACAGTGACTTAACAATGAACAATGTGTAAACTATTGAAGATAGGGTAGGGTATCAAGCATTTGAAAACTCACTGAATTCCAAGTAGAAAATGTCACACGAAGTATTTCTTGCCTCTCTTTTACTCGTTAGTACATTCGTATCCGTGCCGCTAAAACCGTAAACGTAGTCCTAATAAGCACCACAACACCACAAGACCATGGGCCTTACCATGACGTCTTAACGCGATTCAGTTTAGGACCTGAGTCGCTGCAATACAACTGAGCACAGTTAAGAACCTAAAGTGAATCGCGTTAAGACGTCAATGACGTCATGGTAAGGCCCCCATATCACTACGAGCCATAATTCCGATATGATCAAATAAAATTACCAAGGTCGATTGAAGCAGCATGACAAATACGAACGTTTCCGAGAAATTACGACGGAAAACCATTATGCACTACATAGGTGAATTTTGCCGTTAAGCATTGAAGCAATTGGGGCAACAAGATTGGTCCTCTACATCAAAGTTTTCATTTGGAAGTTTCATGAAAACCCTATCACAGAGATAACCATTGACAAACGTCAATATGAACCGTAACGGGCTCGGAGGGTCTTCATAAACACACGTCCCACGATAACGGAGCGATTACCGGACAGTAGTATGTTTCCCAAAACAAATACGGACATCGATGTCAAACTGCCAATGTTGAACTGCAAAATCTATGGACACCACAGGTGTAATGCATTAGTTCATGAATCAATATTAGACCTGTTATCCAATGACAATACACAATTACTGTTTTTGCCGCCAGCATCCTAGGTACAATGCCTCAAGGACCTACTTCAGATTTAAGATAGGTAGAGGTAGGTAGTTAGGTAAGTTACACTTACTGTATATATTTCGAAAATAAATGTTTTTTATCATTGTCATTATATAAGTAAGACTAGATATTATATTACAGTTTAAGCCCGCTTCGAACTTTTTAAATCCAATTGTTTTTTTTAATCCAACATATTTTTCCTTTGAATCGGTCCAGAGGCGCGCTGTACGAATTGTCGACGATCCCAAACTCACAGTCGGTATTGAACTCTTAAGTGTAAAGAGAGACTTTGCCGCCTTGTGTGTGTTCTATCGCCTATACAATGGGTTCTATTATGAAGAATTGTTTGACATGATGTCAACATCCACTTTTACCATCGCACCGCTCGCCAGACACAGGGCGCTCATCCACACACCCTGCAATCAAAATGGACGCGCACTGTGCTGTTTCAAAGGAAAGCTCCCTGCCGAGGTTTTTATGTTTTTATAGGTATGGGGTTCTTCAAAAACGGAGACGGGCCGCATGATTGTTTGCCACCGTCATGGTTTAAAAGAAACAAGGATTTTGTAGTTTAACTGTAATAGCTTACAGAACTTCAGGCATTTTTAAAAACACCTTAGGAAAATTCGGTAAAAAAAAAAAACAATAAAAACTGTAGTAGGCAGGCACACACAGTAGGTTATATTTTGTCATTAGCAATAAGTAAATTTTTGTAAAAAGATGCACTAAACAAAACATTAATCTCTAAAAAAAACCCTCACTCCCAAAATATTTTCAAACATATCAACTGTACATAGCTTCAGGTCGATGTCGCCCCACAATGTATGCAGGCACGTATGTACGGCAACAAACCGCCACAACAGATGGCCGCATGAATAAAACAGTGGAGGGAGCTCTGAATATTTTAGTGTGCCCGTTTGTAGGATGCGCCGGGTAATTGAAAACTAAATTGCTCATACTATGGCTGGACAAGATAGCCTTGAACAACCAAGAACGTAACCTATTCCGCAGACAGAATTAAGACTTGTAAAGTAATAGTAATTGTAGCAGCTGCAAGAAAAAATCTACATTGGGACAACCTGCTCCATACAAAGTTTTTTTTTTAATCATTTTTTTTTTCTACTTACACTATGATACATAGCGCCCTTAAATGGATCACCAGCATTTTTGTTACAACTTGTTGAACCTTGTATACTACTTTTACGTGATATTATAGGTAGGTACCTATCTTCTTAAGGACCACGGTACTACCAGGAGGGTGTCACTCCGCGTTTTACGTTGTATCAAACTCGGCCTATATAAATAGGCCCTAAACTGTCAGGGTTCGTGCATCGCACATTTCGTCACGGTGGCATTCAGATATATTTATACTCAAAGCTCAATTACTTCATTACACAAACAAGAACGAATGAAATATAGATAACAATAACAGCACAAGTGTCACGAAAAAGGTCTCATCCCAGCGTATTGCTAGCGTAGGCCATCGCCAACTATTTATATTTCGAAAAACGTATACTAATTTATATTTAAACAATATAATACCAATACTAATAAATCATTCATAAAAACGTATCTTATAATCTTTTAATATTTATCCAATTTTATATCAGTAATAATAGCAATCTGTGAAACTTTACTTCACACTTCACTTGTCGGACGCCAGTACGACAAGATCTCCAGCATCAGAGGATGCCTCGTAGAGAGGCGAAACACGTGGTTAGGTTTATATTATTGGTGGTGGTTTATTATATCTATTTCCGTATTTATTATTTGCGGCGGGAGGGTGGGAACATTAATTGCATGCAAAAAATACGCAAGTATGTACATAACGGGTTGGCACTAATTGACTAGCCCGTTTGGCGGAATGGCAAAGTAACATTATTTTCGGTGTTAATATGGAATTCCGCAAAGTAACGCCTAAATCAATACATTACATAAAATTGGGACTTATTTCTTCTCTCAGTAAGATCGAAAGAGCTCGTGGTTCTGAGTAGGAAAAACATAAATTTACCTGTTTTAGAAAATACAATACAATACAATACAATACTCTTTATTGCACACCTCACACAGATGAAATACAGTTTCAAACAAACAAACACAACAACAACAAACAAAACAAAACAAAGCTGAAAACAAAGTTTTTGACTTTCTTCTCGCGAAAATGCCCTTTTCTGTTCAATATTAAAACAAAATTAAATCTTCGATATCCTCCAGGATGGTACTTATTCTTGCCATCTTAGAAGTGGTATCTAACATGGCGTCTAACATTTTACGAACGACACCACGTTCGAGATGTTCTAAAACAGATAGATGTCATTTGTAAAGGTCCCGCACACATAGGGGACCATATTTCACGTAGAACCTTGTCATTCCACACGACACGCTTGTGCACTTAGTTTTATTTCAAAGGAACGTCCGACTGGCCGACACAGTGACGTTTTTAGTCCCCAGGTGGAACTGCATTTGTATGTGGAAATAAATTACCCGCCGATATAAACCTTTTTTCTTCTTAGTAATATTTATTAGAATATGGTTTATGTCACTGTTTCAAAACAGCTTATACAGTACACATCTTAAAAAACAGGTATACATGGTTTAAATAAAAAACCAACTAATTCTGCTAGTATAAAAACGGGCAAATATAAAATAGATGTGTAAGCTCACCTCGCATGGGCCGTTTTCTTTTTTACCGACAACGAAACGTGATTTTCTGATCTTTCGGATTTTTGATAAAGTGTAAAATCATACACGTAGCTTTCTTTTTAAATAAACATATGTGTTTGAAGTAGAATATTTGATTGTTTTTTTTCATTTTGGTAAGATATTTTTCTTTTCAGTGGTTTTCTAGAAAGAACATTTTTTCTGTAACCTGGCAAACCAAATCACTAATAGAAAAATGCATTAAATTAAATTATTTATGGGCGACCAATCTATCTATACTTCTTCCTTTACCTTTGTTTTCCTTCAAGGTTTATATAAAGTTGTATTTCGGAATTGATTTCCTAAAAACTCATTGGTTAGAAACTTGCCACTAACATTACAACACCATATATATTTGTAACACACTGCTCGTAAATGGTGATATTATATGCAAGCATTCTGAGACTTAACGAGCTGTATTACATTATTTACATTACACCCGTAAAGGATTTTCTTACATTTTACAGCCTGCTCGGAGCACACCGCGGAGTACTGTGAACTGCGCTACTACTACTATACTACCGCTAATCATTATTGGTTATTTATCTGCCTCGTAAGTTTATTTATTTCCTCGCAAATGTTATGAAAAACATTGTATGTATCACGGGTGGTACAATCATTATGAACTGGTATTAATAAAGCCCTCGCTTTCGCCTCGGACTTAAATTCACACTTGTTCATAGTTTCTTATTTACCGCCCTTAATAAAGAAAAGTTTCCATTTCTAATCTATGAATTGATTTATTCGTCCCATTTCAATTTCACACAACTAGGTACTACATAAATTCACTGAGTCAGAGCTAAGCTGACAGCCTAATTGGCTTGATTAGTAAAGCTAAATGACTATGGATTAAAACGTTACTCTAATCGGCTTCCAAATAAATGCTAAGCTGAATTACGACTAATCCCGTTAAAAACCAGAGTACCTTTTGAAACAAAGAGACATAATCCCATAATTGGGGCTGTCCGAGACAGGTTGGTTAATATTTAAAAGACATGTCCGACTGTTAACAAATTGGGCTGCAAAATTCAGAGAGCGGCGGCCGGGCCGACGTCATTCGCGGTGTGACACCATGAGCACAGTGGCTAAACCGAAAGTAATCAAAACTCTTATATCCTCTTATATAAAGTAACTTTTAAGAACTATTTTTTTTTCACTTTAGAAGTTTGAAAAGGCGCATCGCACCGCTATTATTCTGCAAGAACTGTTATGCACACCATACCATTAGCTATATGTATAGTCTGACAAGCCAAAGGCTGCAGTAGATTTTTTTCTTAAATTATTGTGTCCTTTTTTTCTGTATGAAAAAAATTGGTAGGCATATAAATTAAAAAAAAAAGCAGCCTTTGTTTGTCAGACTACAGTGTGTAAGTCTAATACGGGCGATAAATTTAACCAAACATAGAATTCATTATTGTTATCAATAATTAAAACATATTTTTAAGTTACACTTAATTATGACCCCATAATTATTTTTTTTATAACATTTTCAGCAGCAATGTACTTTGAATAATTTGACGCTCACAGTTGTCAACGGATGTTTAAGGCGAGTGTGTTTGCGTTACATTGCGGGCCGAATTATTTTGTATGGATAAAATTTTAATTGCAATTTAATTTAAAAGTTACCTAATTACATTTCTTATGTGCTATACTAACCACCGTTAAGAGGTTCGCCCGTATTAGATTTACACACTGTATATTACTGACTTATAATGATTAATATCAAAATATGTATAATTAATAATACGTATTTGGTTTGAAATAATAGCTAATATCTTATAAATTATGCCAATTTTAACCCCAATCTCCCCCAACAACAGTTTATTTTAAAGCACCTGTTATAAAAGCGATCCAATACTAAAAAATAAAAAACGGAAAATTGCTTTTAATCACTTTCCGATTACCTCTAAAGGTCATCATATCGAGCCCTTTAAGGGCTGCGGAACCTCTCCCTAATTACTATAGGGTTAATCATTGTTAGCCCTGATAGCCGCCGGCACAGCCAATTATTTAAATTAGCTCTTTGCCTTAGCTTTTGGGAAATGCCGGATAAGTTATGAATAGGTAGTTAGTATATAACATTATATCTTGCTGGTTATAAATATTTGTCTTTAAAGTGTAAGAGTCTGCATTTTCCCGGTGTAGCTTTAAATATGTGAAGTGTTTACGGATAGTGCTCCCTTGTACGTATATATACTAAGTAGAATAAAATAATAGGTCAGCCACGTAAAGTTTGAGAATTAATCAAGCCTGGAGTTTGACAGGGTGACCAGGTGGCGGTGGCGCTGAACGGCCTCATACATTATGCCATCACTGTGATTATCAAATGTTAATATTTGACAACTTATTGCAGTCATAGGTGAAACGTGCCTACACATTATTAGGTTACGTTACAACCATATGACTTATGGCGACACAAACGGGCCCTCAGGGCTCTGGCTCGCATATTTAAACCCCTTAAAGGCGTCTAATTAAGCAGAATCATAATAATCTAGATGTAAGCGCGGTTCACGGTCGTGTTAACTAAGAAATATTACGGTAACTAGTTTATTTAAAAGGGTCAGCTTAGTAAACGGTCACGAAGTACTTACTCTTAATCGCTCTCATTAAAATAAATTCAAATACAGTGAGAAAAAGTAGATTTAAGCACGAAAATAGGGACCTACTTATACATGCAAAACGTTGGAAAAACTTCAATGCATCTCGCAAGTCACATATAATATCAGGGTGCGTAGATAAGTTTCGTAGTTTAGCGTAGTTATTTCTCTGTGTCAGTCTTCCTTATTAGTGCGACAAAAACAATTGCGTTTCGATTGGCATCTTGTCTATGCATCTAGGAGTGCGCTTCACTGACATTTCCTAGTAGTAATAGTAAAATTGTCAGCCGATACAATGATATGATTTTTCTGCATATTCTTTTGGCAGAGATGAATAAGTACGATGGTATCCCCTTGTATTGAACTTAATGTATGTATCGCAGCTTATCACATAATCAGCGAATACCACCTACTGGTATTGATTTATTATACACCTTTAGTACCTACCTACTTATCACTTTTCTCCACTTGAAGCGTATCAAGAACAACGGAAACTAGTCGTATTTTCACAGAATCAATACGATACTCCATTAATTCTCAAAGATAAGACTCATATTAGTTGTGTGGGATTTCACTATAATCGAACCTCACACGGTTAAAGTCCACATGAACCTGCAATTCGAATCCAAATGATTTGATCCGTTTACGTCGGGTTCCATTATCCGTGCGAATCCAATCCTGGCTGGAGAACCGTTAACACCCACAGGGATAGTGCACATGGATTGTGTGCAAGCACCATTACATTCAGCTCTATAATCGACATCTGTTTATTTTATACATATCTCGCTTCGATTTTTCGTTAGTATTGTATCGTGTGGTATAATACCGCCTGTAATTAGAAGTGTCATGGGGATCAAGAATCTGGGAGATCCGTATATTTAGAAAGAGATCTTGTATGACTGTTTTCATTATCCATTTCGGTATATACGATCTATCAAGATCAGCACCAGTATAAAAAGCTTAGGACATTTTCCCGTTCGAATGTAAACGAAACATTCCCAAACTAACCCTCTCTTTGACATAACACCCAACGAATAATAAAATTGTCATAAATAATGATTACGTATATACAAGTATGTACATATCACATTATCGTTAGTGCTACATTTTACACGAACGACAACACGTTAAAAGTATAAAACAAAAGCGCTTTGAAAGTAGCTCTAAATAGGTGATCCATTTACGTCGGGTTCCATTATCCGCGCGAATCCAATCGAGGCTCGAGCGCGTCGATAACACCCACATCAGTCGGGTAAGTGCACTTCTAACCTAGAGAAATATGTGCTTACCATGAGTTCTACGTAGCAGTAGTCGATGGCGACTGCACGATTCGATAGTGTTTGGATCTCGCTTCAGAAGAACAAGCAAGATCTCTAAATCTTTACACAACTCGTCCTAATGACCCTTGCACACTGGCCGTGTAACCTAGGCCATGAGGCGAGCACACGGCCTGCATTGCGACGGAACTGGGTCGCCGACGAGCGAGCACTCCACTCGCTTATTACCCGACCTTGCATGCTCGTACTCGGCTAGTGGACTACTTGAGGTATGATATATAATGGTCTTGAACTACTAAATTAACCTAAAGACTATTCGGTATACTTCTGAAGTTAATTTATACTTACCTAGAGTACTTACCTAGATACTCTTCCGTTTCAGTATATGGTCTTAAACATAACGACTTACGTAAAATGGGGTGTGTAGGATTTTTGAGGGTAGGTAATGGGGAGAAGAGGGGTGGTAGAGGAGGGAGTTGGTATTTTTACATACATACTTTATTCGCTTGGCAAGACAAACTAACCTATATTGTAACATGTCAAATTTAGAAATTGTCCCATCTCACTCCATTCCTAACCCTCCTAACCCCAACTATGGAGTGAGCTTGGATTTCGTACTATTTTGTGTTAATCGTAAAATATATGAAATTAAATGACAAATTATCATTGAAAAACTAAAATTCATGTAATTAACGTGCCACGTACAAATATCAACTATTATCGAGGATTGAACTTCAGTTTCGCCCAACTCACCCCATGTTGCGATATTTAGCATACTTTTGAAGTTGATAATGGTCTGCAGAAGTAGCTACTGGCTTTTTGCAATTGATCAAAAACACTGTATCTTATTTAGGGTACAGTGAGATCAATCGCACTTAACATTGCGGTAATAATCAAATTTCTGCCTACGTCTATTTAAGTTCAGGATTTTAACGCTTATCATTTATTTGGACTCATTATCAGCACAAAACGGCTTCTACTCTTGTATAAAACTATAGGAACATAACTTCCTTTTGTTTCAATTCATACGATCTATGAATTCTTTTAACTCATCAAATATTTGATATCCCGTAGAATCTGATTGGATCGGTTTGTAAGGCTCGGAAACGATTTTCATACTCGATGTGAGCCCCCATCGTCAACAGGCAAATACGGGCTTCTATCCGAGAGACCTGAATCTAGCCTAAATAGGTAGAAGCACTCAATAGAGCTTTATCTACGTCGTTACCCCTACCTCGCTAACCCGTAGGCTTATATGGAAATTAAGGCTCTGTTTTGAATCATCTTCCCGATAGTTAGCGAATACCTTTAGATATTAACAAATCTATACTTAGTTGCAGAGATGACTTTCAAAAGTTGGCCTAGTACCCCCAAAATCCATTCCACTCCGTCAATGCCATTTCGATGTTCGTGGTAGGCCTTTCCACCGACCGATGCATCACCGTTGCGTCTTGGGCAAAAATGCTTTCGTATGTCTTATTTTAGGTAACAGAGGCCTCTTAACACGGTCAATTCACGACCTAAACAGAGTCCCTCCCATAGAACTGAGGCCTTACCATGACGTCTCAACGCTATTCAGTTAAACTGAGTCTCTACCATACAACTGAACCTAAACTGAAACGCATTAAGACGTCATGATAAGACCTCTGGGGACATGCCTTGTCTGATATTTTTTTATAGGCCCTAAGGGTGTAACTAACAAAAATGCTGGTGCATGGAGCATTTCTGCAATGCCGAAGCATTCTTTGTGCGGAACCCTCGGTGGGCGAGGCCGACTTGCACTTGGCCGATTTTTTTTGTATGGTGTGCAGGTAATTTTAATCAGCCAGTCCTCCATAAAAAAAAGTTTTTTTTGCGTTTTTTTTTCCTACTTTTTCATACTTATAAACATTTCAGATAAACGTCAGCCCATACAAAAACTTGTACAATATGTGCAAGTTTCTTGGCAGAGGGGAAATTGTATTGAATTGTCTGTGCCCTAATCCAAAAGTTCATGTGCAAGGAAGTAAAACCTAATATAAATTGATCATGCTTTACATACTTAACATATTTAAATATATATTCATACATTTACGTGTTACACATAAATACCACGTTTCGTTTTCCTCCACGCTGTTCCGGATGTAATGACCCCCGGTGACTTGTATGATTTCATGTCAGGGTTTCAAAGGGGTTTAAGGTATTAGCGGTGGTTTCACGACGTATCGTGTCGCAGGTATTCGCATAATCGCAGGGGGCCGTGCGAAGGGGTCGACAAGTCTATACATAGTGTATGTAGAGAAGTAAGCTCACTACTTATTCGTCGTCGCTAAACTGATGATTACTTAAATACAAGACAATTGAGTGATAGAGGTGTATGTCTAGGAAATAATTGTGGCTCTGGTAGTGTTACTAGACAGCGGTATACTTTACCTACGGCGATTATGCGGTAATTTTGGTTGTCAAAAGTTAATCTTTTTCTTCCTAGCGTTTTCTCGGCTCAGGGAGCCTGGGGTCCGCTTTGCCAACTTATCTCAAGATTTGGCGTATGTGCTAGTTTTACGAAAGCGACTGCCACCTGACCTTCCAATCCAGAGGGTAAAGTAGGCCTTATTAGGATTAGTCCGGATTCCTCACGGTGTTTTCTTTCACCGAAAAGCGATTGGTAAAATATCAAATGACATTTCGTACCTAAGTTCTGAAAAACTCATTTGTACGATTAAGTTTTTATTTGTCATTTATTATCATTATAATTGTTTTATTGTCCCATTTTTCACACGGGGTCAGGGCAGCATGTTTTCGTCTTCCATGACTCCCATCTCATTTTCACCTCATGTCATTATTTCACTTCATGTCATTTCACCGAGTTATGTCCACAATATTGGTGCTACGTGAAATTAATAATAATAGACTATAGGCGACCAGAAATTAGGCTGAGAACAGGTAAATACAACTTTTTTAGTGTGCTCATGACCTGAAAAGGCCACAAGTGGCATAGTTGTTATCATTCATTATTAACAACTTCAACATAATTCCTTCAAACTGCTTAACGTGATAACACAATTAGTAACAAAAGCCTCGGTACTTTTATTTTTCAAACAGCCCCTTCTTACGAGTATCAAAACCTCGAAACCGTTCAGTTTATAAAAAATATTCTTAGTTAAATAGTTGAGTAAAAACTATTTCTTAAATCTTAAAGCTTTTATCTTTAAACATTGTTGTTTATTTGTAAGCAGCAATGTTATGATTCGGTGCGTACTCGGTTTATTTTGAGGCGCTCGCCTTCTATCTTTTTTTTGCGTGTTCCTGCAATTAGATCTATCCCACTCTCTTTTGTAGAGGGTTGGTGGCCCGAAACCACTGCAGACTGCTAGCAATACCCTACTCTTCCACATTCGCTATGCCAGAAGGGTCAGCGCACGCTAATCCTGACTGGGAAAGTCCACCGCGTCACAGCCCTGATTAAACTCGCCCGGGAATGGACGGAAGTGCAAATTATGAGTCAAATGCAATACTGTTACATCCGGTCTAGACTACTAGGTTTTGGACGTTCAAGAATGGGTAAATGAAACATGAGTACTCGTTTTTATCACGCCAAGTTAAAATACGTTTTTATCAAGCCAAGTTAAAATACGACTAAGTTTAAAGAAAATATCGTGCCGGTTCCTTTGGAAAATTATGAAATCAACAAAAACAATTCAGGTTAGGTTAGACCAGTTACGCAAAATTGGACTGTAAATAAGGAGAAGAGACACTGAGGACAATCTTAAAATATTACCTATTTCATTTTTGCAATTAAAACAACTAGTTATTGAACAAGATAATCCTATTTTTTTTATCCGCCTGTCTGCAATTACTGCATTACCTTAAATACAAGTAGACCTCCGAATATGACCTCCATTATCCTACTTTGTACCCTACTAGTTCAGTTTGGTTATAAAAAATGGCTTCTGTCCAGTGGGACGCTTTCGCTTATGTTTCGCCAGGGTTTATTTGGCAAGTGTACGGTTTTATAACTAAAATCGCTCTTACAGAGCGTGACTTTGTACGGTCAGAGGCCTTACTAATTATAAAGTTGTAGCTGGATCTTTACAAGCAGCTACGACGCGGTCTCGACCCCGGGTGATGACCAAAGAGTGGTTATCACTTTTCAAGGTTAATTCTTCATTATCTGCACACTTCTTCGTTAGTTCACTGTTTAATAAGCTATCAATATTACATATTAACTAACTTTTAACGAACAAAAAACAAAAATATATTCCTAAAACGACTTCGCCATCTTGAATACCTATCAACATGAAATCATACATAGTATTAGATATATATAAACGTAGTCACCTCGTGTACCCCAATATTAATTTAATGAATCATTACAAATAACCCGCAATCATAATTTTCTTAAAAAGTCGGCCAAGTTTAACAAGAACTTGCTACGGCTTTTAATTCAGTTACTTATTTATCCCAAGAACACATCTTCAGTCACTGAGAGAATCCGGCAGCCTCAAATTAGAATAATCAACCACTAACTTATTCAACCACCAACCTGGCAAGAGGTATTGTTAAAATTTGAACCGTATATTTATAACAATTAGGTTGCTTTTCAAACCATGCTTCTATAAAATACGAGGTTTTTAATATAAACATTTTAGTAACGCGATTATACCGCGGCTCGGCCAATTTAACGCAATTAGGTACTCTGGCGATACTCTTGAAGAACTTTCTGCTTTCAGTCTTTGACTCATTATTTAAAAAGCTTGGACGTACTTTATTCACCGAGTCGGGGGCTTAACAGTGATATTTTAAGAAGCGGCAAAGTCAATGGAAAATAAAGACGCCTCGACTATTTAAATACTAGGGGGTAAGTCTTATAAAAAAAAATTACATTTATACACGCACATCAAACACTAGCTAAATGATTGTTTGTTCTTATCTGTCAGTTTTACATTTGCCTTTGTTAGAAAATCGTCCTTTGTCACACGGCACCCTGCGCCGGACGCCCAAGGTGTGAACGATAGTTTTCGCACAGCAGTTTCATTTACATTCTGGGTGTAATTCCTTGTAATTTTCAGCGATGTCATTACTACAGACATACATATGTACAAACATAAATGCACGCCCATATTCTGAAACTGTGACGATTCTTGTTACCCCCATATCCCCACCACACACGCATACTAACGAATACTTCATTGTTGTTTGTGTTTATTGTGAAAATCTGTAACGATAGATGAGTTAACTCTCATAGGAACAGTAGGTATAAAATACGCTAAGCACCAGTCCCGTCACGCACCGTCCCCCATGAAACATTATTCAACCAACAGTATTGCATTACATCATCCCTCACTGAGGGGACATTATACATACCTTTACTTAAGTACTTTAAAATACCCGTAATTTTATCAAACCCTCGTCCCTGAAGATGCGGTGAAAATATTTATTAATTAGGATAAGGTCCCAAAACGGACAGTTTTAAATAAGCTGTTATTCCAGACATTTGTCAAAGACATTAATAAGCTAAATTAGTATGTAAAGTAATTACTGTTTATTAAAAGTTGCTTTGTCCACGTCCAGTGGGTGTATCTTAGCAAACAGCGCACCGTCAATGTATGTTTATTTTTTTGTGCTAAAAAGTGTAATTTTAACTGCTAGACCATACGGTCTCGTAGTGCATAGAGCTTTACCATTAGCGGGCCACTTTATTTGATTACTCATTCTTTCCGAACCTTACAGCAAATAAAAGTTATTAATTTTTATTTTTTACTTTTTGAAGTCGGTTTTATTTTTTGTAAAAAGTTTTTGATAAATATCTATAGGTACATATAATATCTCACACAATGGGGTTGAAACGAAAAAATAACACTCCCCACTTTAGGAGTTAGCTACCCAAAAAAATTACAACTTGTCTTTGTCGGCGTAATTAATACTTGATATGTATGTATACCAAATTTCTAGTGCTAATGGACTTGTACTATTATTTATTCTGTGCTAATGGTCACTGAGCCTACCCGCGGACAGACAAACATACAGACAGACATAGCTACACTATAAGGGTTCCTAGTTGACTACGGGACCCTAAAAAGTGAGTAAAACTAAGGATAGGTAGTATGTATGTATGTATGTATAAGCTTTATACATACAGGTAGTTTGAGTAGTACCTAGTTTATACATTTTGCGCATTTCATGTGACTTAATGCTTGGATTATTTAAGTATAAAGTTATTCAAAAAGTAAATACGCCAACACCTAGAATTGTGTATAAGGGTACATTATACATGTATGTATGGCTGCTACTATATTATGGTCCGAGACGAATGCTATTAAATGGCCCAGATCGAATGGAGCAAGTATTCGGGATCTATTGGTCGTTGACTGGACCAGGCTAGTGAAGTACCTATCGCGGTTCAGAGTGAATGGTTCCGTGCGGTCACAAGTACTTAACTACACGGTACTTTTCTGTTGTTAAGATTTAATCATACTGCCAATAACAGGATCCTTTTTTGAAGTCGGCTCAAAATTGTTTGGACTCGGTGCCATTGATTGACAGGAAACCCTTAATAAATAGCCCACATTTTCAAGAGGTGTTATCAGTAACAATAATAGTCTCTTTGCGCTTTGTGCTTTGTACTGGTGTACATCAAAATAAGTTATATTTTGAATTAATCTAGAGACTTACTTAATTTTTTTGTACCGAAACATCTCGGAAGAATATATAATAAGTATGGAAACATAATTACCGCTCAAAACGTGTACCCAAAAAACTGATGCCGGTAGGAGGTGCCGAACTAAATTCAACCATAAAAAAAACCAGTAAACTTAAAAATTGACTATGGTTTAGGTAGTATACTTTAGTACCTATAGTTTAAATAAAAATAACATTTATTTTCAAAATATATACAGTAAGTGTAACTTACCTATACCTTACCTTACCTTTTGGGTCCCAGCGCACGCAAGTTTTTCGTAAAAATCGCGAAACGTCTGGTTGATTTTACTGGTGACCTAAGAGCTGGTGGCTTCCTCGCACAACGTATCAGCATTGCGATACGACGATGAAATGCCGCCAGCATCCTAGGTACAAAGCCTCAAGGACCTATTTTAGATTTAAGGTAGGTAGAGGTAGGTAGTTAAATAAGTGAAGCGGAACACATTTTTAAACGACTTTTTTTCTACGTTATCAGTCTATTTATTTAGATTCTCTGTCGATGCGAATCATGTTCTAAAACGAGTTTGCTATTCGCAGCACATTTTACTTGACTCTGAGCCTCTGAGGTGGCTACCTACATGTCTACGAGAACGTTCCTAGAACATAAGTGTATCGGACTAGCCGACACGTATTGGAAATGAGCCCCTGAAGAAATCTTAACTTACTCGTGTAAACTCTCGCGGGGATGTAGCAAAATCTAACTTACTTTTATTTCAAGTTCTTCTTCATTGTCAAGACGGTTTAGATTTGAAATAGCAATGAGCTAAGTTGTTTTTTCTGTTTCTAGTCTGTGAAATAAGAAGCCTTAGGAAATTAATCACATTTCATTAACATATTATAACATCTTTTCAGAGGAAGACTGATTCAAAAATTTTAATCTACTTGCTGTGATTGGATTGCCAGTTTCGCGATTCCCAATCAACGACTACCCTTAGGATGTCTAGAAGAAATCGCTCTGATAAGAAGCCTGTTGTCTGCCTCCGCTGTTTTTGTGTCTTGTTATATCTTATTTCTTTGAGGAGTGCAATATAGAAATTGTATTGACTGCTACGTGCTACGCTCGTAGCGTTTTGCGGCTTTGTAGAGCAAAGTGCCTACGAATAAGCGGACCCCGGTAAAAGACTTCAAAATCCTTTTGAAATCAGTTTGCCTACCAAACACATGCGTGCGGTCACAAGTACTTAACTACACGGTACTTTGTTGTTAAGATTTAATCATATTGCCAATAACAGGACCCTTTTTTGAAGTCGGCTAAAAATTGTTTGGACTCGGTGCCATTGATTGACAGGAAACCCTTAATTAACATATTAACATAAATAGCCCACATTTTCAAGAGCTTTGCGCTTTGTGCTTTGTACTGGTACACATGCGTAACGACACGAAAAAGGATAGAACCTCTGGTTTAGAAGGCAGATTCTTCCCCTCTCTCACTATGAGAAAGAGTTAGAAGGTGACACCGCACAACGGTAACCATTATGTAAGAGCGTTGAATAAATATAGAAACAGCTGAATATATATTCTTCTTCTTATCCTTTTCCCGATTTATGCAACGGCTCAAGGAGCCTGGGGTCCGCTTTGACAACTAATCTCAGGATTTGGCATTGCCGCTAGTTTTGGGAGTTTTAGAGTTATAGTTTTAGTTAGTAGAAAAATCATCTATTGCTAAATTTGAATTCTTTACTCAGGATCGCGAGCTCTTTCAATCCTAGTAGGAGAAAACAAGTGTCCTAAGATTTCTATACATATTTCTAACTTTCCGTTGCACTACCGCCATACTAAATCTATTAAATAATGGTGGAGAAATGGAAAACAAATCTTGGGACACTTTTTTTCTCCTACTAGGATTGAATGAGCTTGCGATTCTGAATAGAAAACAAATAAATATTTCCAATTTAGCAAAAAAATATTTTTTGGGTTCCCATCACGATGTTTCCCTTCATCGAAAAAGTCAATTGTCATTGGTACGAGCCTTTAGTATTTGAACCCACGACCTTCGGGTTGAAAAACAACTACGAGTAAATGTATACAAAAGGAAAAACTGAAATTAGCAGTTGTGTATAAAACATATTGTCATAAATAGAACGAATCAGTCCTGTAACCAGTTTTTTATAAATCAATAATGCTTCGGAAACTATGTAAAGGAAGAAGATGGAAACGCGAGCGTCCCAGGCACTTGATAGGTAATATGTAAATAGAAACATGTTACTTTGGTACAAATAGAGGAACAACTGTGGGATGGGTTGCTGTAACTTAAGTAAGAGCAAAAAGTCCACTGCTCCCAGGAAAGATACTTAGACAACGATATATATAATATACAAATACATAAATACATAGAAAACATCCATGACTCAGGAACAAATATCTGTGTCCATCACACTAATAAATGCCCTTACCGGGATTCGAACCCAGAACCATCGGCAGGGTCACTACCAACTACGCCAACCGGTCGCCAAATCCGTATTGTGTTCTTAGTCTCTATACTAGCATATCTAGTACAATACGGGAAAACGCAAGTATCTACTACAGCCGTATTGTAAAATGCAGTTCGGATAATTAAAAAGCTTTCACGATGCTAAAATGCGCTACGGCGTACCACGCTCGTACCTTGCCGATCGTCTTCTGTTTGAGGGAAAGTGGTCGAAACGGGAGTTTGTGCATGAAGGTAAATTCGACGTTTAGAATCCAGCTTGATTTGTTATGGTTACAATACGACCTTAACACGAATTGCAGAGGTTGCCGAGAGTGGACGTGCCAATAAGTACAGTTAACCAATAGGAACCCTATACCACTCTAGAACCATGTCAAACTGACAAGCAGTAAGAGATTTCTTACAATCTGATTTAAAGCGGCACATAGTTTGTTCATAATGTGACATACATATGTACATAATTAGGATAAGTTACTGTAATTTCAGAATGACATAATTAATATAAAATGAGTATGTACCTATTAAATGACATGATTCGTAATGACTAATGAAACGGTGGATAGAATTGTATAAAATACTTATTAAAATGTATTTACAACATTATTAGCACATAAGGTTTATCTGTAAGTGCTGGTGTGTATAAAATAAACAAATAAACAAATAGTCCTACAGTGACCTGGGGTTCCAATTGGTTGACTGTATACATGAGATGCCCAATAAACCGATTCACGGGGCATCTTGGCCGCATTAATCAGCATATAATATTTATTTCACCAATATTATGAGTACGTTCAGATACAAAAAGATAAATTAGAAACGAAATCTGTAAATAACCCAAATAAATAGTGGAAAGTCTGTATTATGTTCTGTGGGGGAACCCGGGAAGGATTAAGGACAAGGGTGAAGGGTGCCGCGATTCGAACGACTCATGAAACTTAAAACGTACTTGAATTTGAATTTGCCGAGCAAAGCGGGGACCGGGGACATGCAAATGGAGACGGAGTGACGTCCGGTTTTTTTTAGTTCTACAGCAGAATAAGTTGTTTTTACAAAAGTAAATGACAATTTTAAAGCATGAATTAAATCATTTATTAAACATAATAAATGCTTTGATTCATGTTTTCAAGTAGTCACACTACTATATATAAATTATAAATTGAAAGAGATGTCAAATACCATAGAAAAAGTGACCAAGGTCCCCGGTGAGCAGGGCTGGGATCGAACCAGCGACCTGCTGCTTTCGCGGCAGACGCCCCAGACGGCGGTCGCTGGTTCGATCCCAGCCCTGCTCACCGGGGACCTTGGTCACTTTTTCTGTGGTATATGACATCTCTTTCAATTTATAAAAGTAAATGAGATTAATAGGAATTCACAGGTTACAAATAAATACAACGTCGTTCATAATTTGCCTTTTTACAATCAACGTAAAAGCTAATTACGATTTATTTAAAATGTATTACATACATAAAACATTTCGATATTTAGTACCCACAGTAAACTATTGAACACATTTCGATATTTATTTTGGTAACCCATTGCTCAAAATAAAATAAAAAAGGGTTAGGGATGAATCACACTAGAACGGGACGGGACGATCTTGTCAGTTTCTATACAACACCTCACGTGACATCCGAGGGCTCCGAGCTATTACGTGATTATTTCTATAGGAATTGACAGATCGTCCCACCCCGCCCCGTCCCGTCCCGTTCCGTCCCGTCCAAGTGTGAGTCATCCTTCAGGTCTTTTCTTTTAGTTTTGAGATAGGTTAGTTTCAAGTGATTTTTTCCAAAGATATTTAGATATTTAAAAAACAAGATTTTTAGGTATAATTATATTTTAACAGATGAAATATTGGTTAACGATGTTTTTTGGAGTAAACTGAAAAACATAGCAACATAACAACAGCCTGTCTCTCTCACCCACCGAGGATTCCGCACAAAGGATTCTGGGCCATCTATGACTTTAGGTATTTAAAAATACTGATGGCAAAGAACTCTCTGCAGTGTGCGGCAATTATTCGGTTTTCGGGTTTTTTCTGTACTTGTGTTTCGAGCTTTTACTTTTTGCCAAATCACGTGATTCTAGATCAAAGGTGAGTACGCTATATATATATATACATACCTACTGATTCCCATTACAAATGTATGGGAAATGGGACATAAACGGCCGTATCTTTTGATTGCATTGACGTAGAGGTTTGGTTTTTTACACCTCCAAGGGACTGCAAACTTGTGTATGTGGTATAAATTTCAACTTGCTACCTTCACGCGTTCCCGAGATAAAGGGTCTTGACAGACAGACGGACGGACGGACAACAAAGTGATCCTATCAGGGTTTCGTTTTTTTCTTTTGAGGTACGGAACCCTAAAAATTATATGAAAAGTTTTATTAATTTCCATTCAAAGTTAATTTTTTTTAAGTAAAGTATTATCTGATACATATAACTATCGGTAACTAATTTGTTAATGGTTCATCGAATTCACACACTTTTGAGAACCCTTTCTTGAATTTGTATGGCCCTTTCAGGCTGACCGGGTACGATACATGCGATCGTCAAGTCAATATTGTCTCGGATAAACAACATATCATGTCAAATAACGATGTTGCCTAGCGATAAACACCACAGAATGTGTTCAGTCATCTACATCTGGAGCTCATTCGTTACTTCGCGCTAATATCAAGAAATGTAATAGGTATTATATTAACTTTGATTTTTGTCAAGTAGACTCGGAAAACATAGTAAAGACATTCAAATCACTCAATGTAAAGAAAACAAAAGATTTATGGGGAACATCAGGTAGAGTCATCAGTCATGTCATAGATGTACTTATAATAGAATAGCACCGTACTTAGCCGTATTTTATAAAAATGCCATTTAACAAGAAGTCTTTCCAGATCTTATGAAATATAGTAAAGTCATACCTCTTTAAATCGGGTGATTTGAGTGATCTGACTAATTTTCGCCCTATATCGATACTTCCTGTACTAAGTATAGTTTTGAAAAGATAATGTTAAATTATCTACAAGGGCACTTCAACAGACATAGGTTGCTTACAAGCAATCAGTTCGATTTCACAAGGGGACGTTCCACCACAGATGCTTCTTCAGGATTCATAAAAGATATTTACAGTTTTTGGGAAAATTCGTTGTGATCCAATTGGTATATTTTGTGAATTTTCTAAAGCTTTTGATTGCGTAGATCATGGAACGCTCATTTACCTTACCCAAAGAACATTTAGACCCACCACCTACTACGTAAAGTAAGAATTTAGAAAATTTTACTGAGCAGTTAATTAACACAAAATAATTACGTGCAAACCATTGCTTTGAACATAAACATTATTAGCAGTTTTAATAAATGCCCGGGAGCTGGTAATAGACTGTAGATTTTGTTGTACTTACTTAGCTAGTATATAGTTATATTTCAGACAATTAATAAAGACACGAGACCAATAAGTTAATGAATGACAAATAGACTTAAAACTTTATGTTAAGGTATTATATTAACCCGCACGAACTTATAAATAAGTAGTAGTACAAACGAGTACGTAACAGGAATTAAAGCAGATTTCACAAGTTTTAATCTAAATATTAAGATTGTCATCAATGACGCATTACAATTCACTTACAAAACTTAACGTAACTTATGCAAAATTCACATGTATATTACCGTACATACCTGTCATCAAGTAAAAAATCTTATTAACACGCGATAGTGATACTGCTGTCTGTTGTTACCTTCGCGTGTTAACCCATTCACCGCTAATCACGACACGTTGTCGTTCGCCGCCGTGAGTCGCCGCGACGCGCCATCTTCAATACAAAGTGGGAAACGCATGTTATAGGCTACGTCGTAGCGCTACGTAAAATTCCTAGCTGTGAATGAGTATTGAGTAAACATTGAGTGCCAGCGAGTGCTACGCGCTACGCTCGTAGCCGATCCCGTCGTTTTCGCACTTTGTAGCGGAAAGCGACCACCCACAGGGAACTCCCCTAGCGGGTTCCCGGCTAGTGTGTTAAGTACCTTCTAAAATCCGAAAGCTATTTCTTCTACAAGCTTATGAGCTCACTGTAATCATGTACTATTAAAGTTTTAATGTTGGCTGGCACATAAGATACCAATCAGGTTTTTGAAAAATTGCTAGGCATTTACAGAGCGATAGATGCTTGTCCAAATTTTGCCCAGAATATTCTAGTTGTTAGCAGCAATAAGTCAAGCACAAAGGGCCGTAATGGTCCCTCGCAGATAACGTAGAGATAAACGGAAGAGACAAAGCCTTTATATTTGGTGCCTGAAGAATAGAAAGCGGTTGTTTTGTAAAAGCGAATTTGGTGACCTGAAAATTGATAAGCAGTCGAGGAAAACGTTATGATGAGCGTGTTTATTATAAAAACGGCGAAACGGCATTTAATTTAGTTTTTTTTTTTTAATAGCCTATTAAGTGTCCCACTGCTGGGCAAAGGCCTCCCCTCGTCTCCTCCATTAAAAATAATAGAATTAAAAAAATAAAATTTAATAGTTATTAAAAACAATTTTTAAAGCACGAATCAAATCATTTATTAAATGTATTAAATGTTTTGATTTATGTTTTTATGTTTTTTAAGTAGTCACACTACTATATATAAATTATAAATTGAAATAGATGTCATATACTAAAGAAAAAGTGACCAAGGTCCCCGGTGAGCAGGGCTGGGACCTGCCCTGCTCACCGGGGACCTTGGTCACTTTTTCTTTAGTATATGACATCTATTTCAATTTATTAGTTATTAAAAGAAAATATTTTCTTGTAATTTTGCTAAGCATCAAATTATTTTGTGTGACCGCAAACATTATGTATTAAAACATTATTGCTTGTGCTACATCTCGCACGATTTAGGTATTTCTTAAACCCACAGAATAAGTAATAGTTCTAAATTACGAAGCTTCTCTTTCCTAGATTTGACATTTAGCTTGTCTCTGTCTAATATTAGGGATGTCACAACCATTGGGTGCGTATGGTGATAAAATATAAATAGGAACAAAATATGTATCGGAACATTATTTGTATAATAAAAAAACATTTGTATTTATTGTTTATTAGTATTGGTATTCATTTGTCTAAGTATAAATCAGGGTATCACTAATTGAATGCAACATAATATATGACTATTACTTACTATCCCGGCTCTATTCCCGTGTAAATAATGAATGTAAATAATTTGTGTGCGCTAGAGTTTTCATACACTTTTCCACTACTCCATCTACCGGCAATAGGTAAACCGCTCAACAAGTGAGGATTTATACCCCCAAAAATATCCCAAAGTACAGTCGAGTTCATAAATATATAAGCATTTCCAAGGCTTCAAAAATATATGTACACCCTTAGGACATTGACAATGGGTGTAAGTATTTACATATTATGCATTCAGCTGCACAGATATTCATGAACTCGACTGTACACTCTCTTTCCATCCCAAGGTACTCTTTAAAACACACATTTTTCACACGCTAACCCTTCCTAAATATATAATGAGCGCCGTAGTTTATCTGGGACGGGTCGCAAACGCATAAATTCGAATTTGAAAAATTAAATAAGAACTAGCCAGTTTCAATTCAATCCTAATTCTACTACTGTAAGATTTAATTTCCATTGAACTAGTTTTGTATTTAGTGTTGTGTAGCACTAGGAGCCAGGGTTGTCTGCGAAGCGCGGTCAGAAGCAAACGTGCTTCTATAGGATGCAGTGGCACGCTCGTGTAACCACTACATTACTACACGTGTATTGCGTTGTTAAACACGCCCTGTACGGTGTCGGGTAGCGTGTAATGTAGGCTTAATATAGAGGTTGAATGCAATATCATTATAGAACAAGTGAACTATAAATAACTCACGCTGCCGTTCTTTGATATTTACTTTAGTAATGAGGAAACCGTATTTTTGCTCACCAGGCGGCGCCACTCATGCTTGGGTTCTTGTCAAGCGCCATTGGTATGAGTTTGTATAACGCGAAACCAGTATTAGAATTGATTGTTACAACGCCAATCACGTGTGTTGACATGTTAAAAGAGGTATATTTAGTTTCTAACTATTTTTCAGTGATGTTTCGATTCTGTGTTTTAAAAAAATAGAGGGGCAATACGCTCTGTGTGTCAATATTTGATAAAGCAGTTAAATAGTAATTCGCGTTTAACTTGATCAAAATAAACATCTGGGTAAAGTGAATGTCATTGGACTTTCAGGACTGTGTAAACAAACCGCCATATTGAAATTGTCTTTGAATGATGAATTTACTAGTGATGGGGAAGTGCTTTTTACTTTATTTTAAGTCAAAATAAATCGATTACTAAAATACCAAAAGTAAAACACATCTCATCTTCATATTTTTAATTGGTTTAATCTTCTGAAAAATCGGTGCTTTAAGTTTTACTAGAGTCACCAGTCTTAATTATAAAAGGTGGCGTTACATCATCGGTATACCCTATCGATGATGCCTTCTAAATTTTTCATTTTATGCTCTTCTCCTATTACATGATCCACGCATTTCTTCCACTGCATGCATCCGCATCTGAATTTAGGTATTTATTTAATTTTAAGTATGTTATACCTTACGCTAAGATCCTTTACTCATTTACTTACCGTGTAGTGTACACTATGCCTATATCAGGTAGATACCGTGAGTACCGGCATTACAATGTCACTAACTTAGTCACATCCCTAAACGTCATAGACAAACGTAGAATATAAAAGAAACAAAAACGTCATTGAATTTTGTCGAAATAACGTAACTTTTAAATCGTATTGAATTTTCAATGAAATTTCCAAGATTAAATTATTTTTCCTATATTATTTGTTTTTTACGAGAAAGGCTATTTTAATAGTGTATGTTTTCAATGACTTTTGATGAGGTGGTGTGCAACTTTAAGGAGTAACAGTGATAAATCAAAGTGACGCCGTTTGTTTACATAGTCCTGAAAGTCCAATGACATTCACTTTAATTATATGTTAATATGGGCACTGAAGATGTCCTATCAAATACGGATACTAACGGACACTCACAAGAATAAATAAAAATAAAAATAATTAATCATACTTTAAATATTGTTCATTAAACTTAAGGTTTGTACTTGTGTCTATAGGTACTAAAAACTTACGACTGTTTTCTTTTGGCATTTGTATTAATTTATTTTTAAGTAGTTTGTAGAGATAACAATAATATTTTTAACTTTCGCTTTCGTGTAAACTAACCTCTAAATTTACGTAATTTACGGCCATGTTATTTTACACTTTCAATTTAAAGTTTATTTAAATAATAATTTAGTATTATTTTTTTATATATTTCTATGTCGTAATTTTCTAAAAGTGCATATTTTTCGAAATAAACTCGGCTTAAATGAAAAATTAATGAGAAATGTACTCAAAATGGTATATAACCTTTTATAACTTCTATAAATATATAACCCACGGTCCACTGGCACCCCTACTGGCGAACCCACGCGCGGTAATCCGAATGCCTACATACATGCTGATTATAAACGAGCTCTTGTGTAAAAAAAAACAGATAAATAGATAAGTAGTTGGATGCGCCGCAAACGGGAAGTCAAGTGTAAAAGTTTGATTTTGAGATTTAATTGGACAAATAACCGAGTCATGGCCCTGAAATGGAATGGATATACGAAGTTCTCATACTGCCAGGGGTGTTATATAAGGCAATCGACCGGTGGCATAGAACACACATCAAAGAATATCAAAAGGAAACGACCAGAAAAACGAAATAACATGGTGTAGGTACTCGTTACAAATAAATAACTATGACCTGAATGACCCGTTTGTAGCATCAGCTGACTGCTCGCTGGCCTACTTCGGCTTATCGCGCTTATATATGGCGACAATGATTTACCACTGTCGCCCACGTTACCGCGCGGTACGAGCTAGACAGTCTCGTTGCAACACTCATACGCGGGTTGATCTAAGATACATGGCTTTTAAGTAGAGTCTGACCGAAACATGTTTTTTTGCTGAAACCGAAACCGAAGGTTCGGTATGATTCTTATTTCAGCCGAAACCGAAACCGAACCTTCGATGAATGATGAATGTGACTAAAACGCCGAATAAAATGTCAGCCGTTTTTTTTTAAATATATGAATAACGAAACATCTCCTTGGTTGTATTTCACTTTTCTTGACCTCTTTTTTCTTCACTTTATCCGCAACTCATTCTTATTAACTAATTATAACCCCTGTGCCTCGGTAGCTCAGTTGGTACAGCGAAGAAGATGTATCCCAGAAACGAGAGTTCGAGTCCCGCCGATCTTTTTCCACTTTCAATTTTTTTTTTCAGACGTTACTGCTTTAAAAAAAATGTATTGTTGTTACAAATAATTTGCTTAAAAATGAATTTTCGTCGCCTAAAGATTTTATTGGCAATGATAAATGGCAATCATTCATTGATCGATAGTTGGTAAAAGCTAATTTGAAAGCGTTAGTCAGTGAATTCACATTCCTAAGTTAAAGTAAAAGGTCTTGTTCTAGGAAGTTAGATAAGAGCACCATTTATATTGTTTAGTCCTCCTAATGGCTCGATGTCAGGCCGGCACTTAGTATTAGGTAGGTATGATGAAAACGGGTGGATTTTTAAAATGTGATTTTTGCATCATGCTATTTTTTTTTTAGATTTTGAACATTGGATTGAACATTGGATTATGAAACTCCATTAAAAATGAAGTAAAATGGTACATTAGGCACCTCTTTGATCTTAATAGTTTTGAACTAATGAGCGATTGAAATAACTTGATCCAGGAAATGACGCCCATGCCAGGAAATGACGTATACTGTATAAGAAACAGTGGCATTCTGATGAAATAAAATTCTGGTTGCTTCAAAAATATGCGACTGAGTTTAGTAAAAGGTCCCACTTTGTCGATTCTACATATTTACGGAGTTACTGGCAGTTTAGTGAAATATGGCAAAACCTACCGAAAATCGGCCTTCAATAAAAACTGACGAAACATACTGTAATTAACCTTTTTAAGCCCCCAAGTTTAATGCCCAGCATCTCACTTTGTCGAATACCTAAAAAAATTGTCGATATCATATTTGTGACTGTTTTTAAAAAAAATATCTACTTTATCGATGTGGAGTTATGAGTAGTGAGGTGCGATGTCTCTAGGTGCTATAGTTTTTTTTTAATTTTAAATTTACAAAAGCGAAAAAGCGATAGGTAACTGAGAAAACGATGGCTGGATCTGAAAAATGCCTACTTTTGGAAAATAACTGATATTTTTTTTAGTTTGGGTAAGGTAGTTACTATTTAACATAAATGTGATTCAGCGCTCATATAATTATCAGCATTCAGGGCACGAGTCACCCAATGAAACTTATTTCAATTTGATACGACATAGTCCACGATCTCTTCCCAAATCTCCCTAGCCATGGTTTAAGTCTCATTTATGAGGTACGATATTGAACGAATGTTTACACTCTTTTCACCCCCTTTTCACACCTTTTTCGAAAACGATAAAAACCACTTATTTTTGTATTTTGACCATAAACCTTTCCGCATAAATTAATGTCTCTAGCTAAAAAAAACATTCTTCTGCTATAAAAACTTTCAACACCCTATACACTTTTTTGGGGTAAAACTTTCCAAAACACTAACAACACTTATTATTGTCTTTTGGAAAGAAAATTAAAGTCTCTAGCAAAAACAGAAAACCTTACTTAAACAACAATACGAAAAATCAACATCCTTTTCACCACTTTAGGGGTGGAATTTTCTAAATCGTTGAAATCACTTTAATTAAATTCGGATTTATTAGTGTAAGGATTTTTTTCATAAAGTTTGAAGTCCATAACTAAAACGGAAAGCCTTCCACATTACAAACTTTTAAGACATATTTCACCCCTTTTGGGGCTGATTTTTCCAAAACGCAAAAATTACTTTTTTTGTATATTAATAACAAACCTTTGTACTAAGTTTTAAGTTTTTATCTAAAAAAAACTTTCTCCCATACAAACTTTCAACCCCATTTTTACCCCCTTAGGAGATGAAATTTTCAAAATCCCTTCTTATTCCTTATCTTCGCTAAACACTTAACGTACTGTGAAAAATTCAGGGTCTTACGTTTAGTAGTTAATCAGTCAATCAGGAGTTTTCCGTTTATATGTATAGAAGATTTTGATATCATCAGACGAAAGACGTCATTTCCTGGTAGATTCGTCATTTTCCTGGGTCGGATACCAGGAAATGACGCCAGGAAATGACGTACAATTAATATATTTTACGATAACTGCAAAATTGTAAACAAAATGAATACGTGATCTAAACATATATAAATACAAACAAACAAGCTATTCGACATTAAAAAATAATAAGAATTTAATTAATTTTAAATGCTTAAATAACTTTCCAAACATATGACGTTATGGGAGGACGAAAACGGATCGTGTAAAAGACTTACCTCGCAAGTCGCTTAACATTCGCCAATTACACGTCCAATCGCTATGATACTTACGAGCAACTATCTTACTTTATCCTAGCATCGCAAACATGGCCTCAGTACCTTCGATTAATCACTTATTAGCAGGTGTTTGCGTGAAGTCGTTTTCTGGCTAAACGTGTGACACATATATCATGGCCGCCTGACTTTCAAATAATATGTTTTTGGCAGCATATTGTATATAATATAATGCGCAATTAATCTAGCTTTCTAAAGGTGTCAAAAGTTTGAATGTAGGGTGTACAGATGTAAGGCAAAGCTACATTGTTCGAAGAAATCCGCAAGTGTGACACACCTCATAGACTTAGTGCGCCTAGTAATGAGAATTTTTGATATTTTTTATTAAGGTTCTGTTTATAATAACAATAAAGATTATATTGTGCCTCGTTATGTTTTCTTGTGTTAAACACATAGAAAATAAATTTGAAGTAATTTTGTAATAAATTTAGCGGTAACAGGCGTGTGACACCTAAAAATCGCTCTTTGAAAATCCACCCAAACTATATGAACATATGTCGTTACTGAGTTGAGCTATTTGCGTGACATCAACATGTTTTTCGAAAGTGGTTCAACGCTAAAACAAAACACAAAATGATAGTGATAGTTTCAATTTGAGTCAAGTGTAAAAAATACATATTGCGTGGGCATTCACCTGTATAATTTTAGGATAGAAACCTATGTCACCTGTTTAGGGTTCCGTACCAAAATGATAAAAAAGAACCCTTATGGCGTAACTCAGTCTGTCTGTCACATCATTAAATACTTAAGCTACCGATCAGAAAAAATATTGAGATAAATATAAACGAAAATGTAAAAAAAATACCAGTCCCCCCCTTATCTCCAAACTTAACGAAGGAAAAAATAGCAAATTGTACACAAGGTGAACATCATTCATAAATATTACAGGAAAAATAAAACATTGACCCTGCAAACATGCAGTGTAACCTAATCTGTCGATACATGGAATTGCGTAAAATTTCTACTTCTTCTTCAAGTGCTACCTACTTGCAACATAAAGTTTGTGCGGAACCCTGCAAAGGTATAGTAGAAAAAATATAAATAAAATAAGACCTCATGATTTAAATTTATGACATGATGTCATGGGCCTGGCTCCGTCTCTGATGCCGCTATTAATAAGTACAACGATAATAATACGAGACGCCTACGTATTTTGACTCACGTAAGTATTACCTAGCACACCCAACCCAACCCAACTACACGGCAGTACTTGTAGTCACGTTACTTACGTTGTTTACGAGTGGGTCCCCGCGGGTCAGGTAGCAATGTAAGGTAGTAAAACGCAACCTGTAACACGGCACCAGGCCGGACCTCACCGGTCGCCAAATTCAGAACACACGTGGCGTTCCCAGCCTAAAGGTGCCATAAATATTCATTTTTAAATGTGCCTTATCAGCAACAATCAACTCATTCAAAACTAAGGATTTATCGTACACCATAGCCAATAACATGTATTTGCCACTTTCCAGCGAAAATCGCGCATAGTGGCGTAACGACAACGTGTCGTGATTAGCACTAAAGTCGATGGTTTTTTTTCCTAGCGTTTTCCCAGCTAACGCCACGACGGGAGCCTGGGGTCCGCTTTGGCTATTGATCTCAGGATTTGGTGTAGGCGCTTGGGATAAATACGGTTTCCTCGCGATGTTTTCCTCCATCGACAAGTGACTTGGTAAATATCAAATGATATTTTGTAAGTACATGAAAGTTGCACACTTTTACCGCTAGGCCACCAACGCTAAATTCGATAGTAAGTATTTATGTGTTAAGATTTACGACGACATTTGAAAAGCCTAGGTAATAAATAAAAATAGAAATATGTGTAAGTATAGTACTAACATTACAAGAGAAATAAGTCGCAAGATCTTTAATAATTAAATACTCAGAATAACTCGCTTTCAAACAGCTCCAAGAACTAGAGCAATTTTCAATTAAAGAAGCCATTCCTTTGATATAATTCTCAAAGTAAAACTTTTCTCTATGCAACAACAATGGTGAAAATAATGCACTTTGTGAATAAAGGACTCAAGCAATTTAGAAGTTGAACTAGGCCAAGAAAAACAACCATTACCGGGTGCAAAGCGTTCCAACTTCGACCATCGAAATAATATGAAAAGCTCATTAAAAAAATTCGTTATAAGTAATAGCTGTTAGGGGAGCTAACGAGCTGGTGGGGCGGAAACTGTAGTTCTTTGAGTTAGTTGGAAGATTACGGAGTATAAGTGAATATACAGGGTGAAATAAAACCGTTCAAACTTTACTGAATGTATGTATAGGTCATACTGACCAAATATTAAAAATTGGCCGTCCCATACAAATCGGCGGCACTCCACCGGCCAGAATGTATGACAGCAAAATTTTTTTTGGCGATTTCGGCAGTAACCTAATCGTAAAAGATTCTGTATGACTTATAGAGACATTCCCTATGTGGTGTTAGAACAGTCCATTTTATTTCATTTTCATTTCTGCATACCTCTATCTATGGATAGCCATATACATAATTACATTCTGAAAGCTGGTGAAGCTCTATTTATATATTATAAGGCATAAGATGCTCTCAAGGATGCGTTCATGTGGTTAAAAGAAGTAAATTATTTTATGATTACTCGTATGTAGGTACATTAATTTAAAAGTAAGTATGTATTTTTTTATTTTTTTATGTTTTTTTTAATGTTTCTGTTCATAACAAGGGAATTCATTATCTTCATTGGTAAAAGCATTAGGGTAACCTAATTTAACTGGTAACCTTGTTTTTGTGGTAAGGTATCTAGGTAATTTACGGTTAAGTTCGCCTTTGTACTTTTCTATTTATTCCATTTTGTAAATGGATATCCTGTTTTGTGCAATAAAGTGTTTATTACTTACTTACTTATTTTTGAGGCAATTTCACTATTTACCTACCGAATTTACAGCGACAGTCTTACTGCAGCCAGCTTGTCCCAATAATGTTAAAGCGCCTCATACAACATACTACAGCTACATACTACAGCGTACCAATCGCGCAGTGTGCACCCGCCTTATACAGCAGCCCGCCGCGATGCTTTTAATTATTCGATTTTTGTAGGAAAAAAATGCAATATTCATCCAGGAAATTGGACCTGACTTGCTACGTAATCGTTTTCTTTTTAATTCCGGGCACGTGCGTTCATTTAGAAAGCCATTACCCTTAACTCGATTTCACTTGATGACCTTTTAAATATGAGGATGTATTATTCATATTGGACGGGAGGACGTTAGTTGTGTATATGCAATAGGATGGGAAAATTTACAGGGTCTAAGGAGCAGTAGATAAGTAGTGTAAGTAGGGTGTAAGTAGGTTTCGGAGGGAGTTTTCTAAGAAAAAGTTGTTGTATTGATTAGCATCCGTAACAGCACGGGATGATGGCATAATAACTAACAAACTCAATCACCGCTAAGGATGTCTGGTAGCGCTACGCCGTTTCCAATAACATGCACTTCCCGCTTTGTAGCGAAAATGGCGCGTAGAGGCGTGACGACAGCGTGTCGTGATTAGCGCTGGATGGGTTAAAATATACATACTTAATCTTTACAATATCTCTAATGCAATACTAAACTGTTTTGGATATTGTATCAACCGAGTTTGTTTCGTTACCATGCCGACGGAGGAATATTTACTTTAACATTTATTTTATTTTAGTTTCATGTGCTTTTGTTATTACTGCAATAAAGTATCAACGCGCGAAGCATCACCTAATGGTAAGGTAACGTGCAACTCCAGAATGTCACCAGCTATAGTAGGTAATTTTGCAACACTACGTAGGTTTTACCTACGGGCTATCGTCTTTCCTGGAACTCATTTACTTACGTAGCGCATCTACAATGAATCCCTTTTAACACCAGTCGGATTAGAGCACAAACGCGCCGGTTAACAGACTTTGTGATGACACTCCATTAGCGCCACGGGCTGTATTACAGAAACTGAATGTAAACTACTGTACAGATGTAGTGCATAATGTTTTGCCCTCGTATTTTCACGGAAACGCCCGAACGTGTCATGAGAATCGAATAAAACCCAGGCGAGCTATGCAGCGCGTTCCGAAACTATGGGAAAAGAAGGGAAAGTACCTTTAATATCGTAGATAGGGTATTTTCCTGAAAGAAGACTTTATGTTATTTTTAGAAGTTAGTAATTCTGCATTCAAAGATTTTCTTAAAATTACTTTCGTCTGGGAATCAAACCGACTTAAATGTGAAAAAAAATCACCCCTATTTTTATGATGCCAATCGAAAGAACGTTTACAGATGTACAGCCTGGTATAATGGCTAAACTAGATCGAATAAACCCAGGTGAACTATATATAATTTAATTATTTCGTACCTACGTACCTAGTTTATATTGCGCTATTTTTGCTTGAAGTGTTATTGGAGCAGGGTTAGGCTGTCTGCTCGCGCTTTTAACACCAGTCATATTAGATCAAAACATTAACAGACTTTGTGACGACACTCCCAGTAGCGCCGCGGGCTGTATTATGGGAACTGAGTACACTACAGCCTGGTACACTCGCCAAACTAGATGGACACTGTAATCTGTTTTACCACCAGTAGCACCACGGGCTGTAATACGGTAAAATTGAGTGTACACTGTACTGTACAGCCTGGTATAATGGCTAAACTAGATAGTGTAAAACCGAGGCGAGCTATATTATAATTGTATTAATCCGTATCTTATCTAGAACATGTTTCGCTATTTTTTCTTGAAGTATTACTAGAGCAATGTAAGCGGGAAACTCATTTAACGTTTGTGCTCGATTGTAACACCACATTGACGACACTCCATTAGCGCCACGGGCTGTAATACGGGAGTTGAGTGTACAACTGTACAGCCTAGTACAGTCATAACTTTAGAGTAATAATAGTAATTAAGTCCAAACAAGTGCAAACATATTTTTTAATAAATTTAATAAGGTAATTTTAGTTTTCTAGCTTCTGTTCTGAGTCTCTATTGTAGCGAACCCGTGCTAAAAAAAAGTTGTAACAGTGCCCCCCGCCCGAGGTCATGGGTGTTTCCACTTTACCTTTTTTCTAAGAAATTCAGAGGGATTAGAGCAAAAGCCCGCCGGAGTCTTTGCAACGACACTCCATTAGCGCCGCGGGCTGTGTACGTACTCACAGTGACGGGACTAGTACAGCCGTTAGAAGGGTTGTTATACAGTAGGTAGTGTTCTTAACACAACACAAGTGACACACACAACTTGTGGATTTTGTTCGCATCAGCATATTTGAACGAGCGAACGAAGCGACCGTAGTTCTCCCTAACTACTTGGACTCTTCGTCATTTGTATGTATGTATGTTTGTATATGTGTGTATGTATGCATGTTTTTTCGACGATAACTCGAGTATCTTTGATCGGATCGTCGTGAAATTTGACAGGTAGTTGGATGAGTTAAATATAATTTTTAAGTTCGAATATGAGCCTAATCGGTCAAGGGGTTGCTGAGACATACGGGTCGCGAGATCACGTCCGGGGCGAACCACTAATATAAGTCAAAAGAGACTAAGAATTTCAGTCTTATCCGTCGTATGTAGAAATATTTGTGAACAACGATATAAGTAGCTCTTTAGCCCTGCGACGCAAACTAATACTCACGTAGCGCCGTGTCAATGCAAAGTGCATCCTCGTCGGAGCGCTGTTAACTACATGGCCCATATTCAGAAAAGAAAATACAATACCAATGTAACATACATGTTCTGTATATAGATAGGTCATTTGCATTATAACTACAATCTAAAATGGGATATTTACCATGTATGTTTTCTCAAACATGTACAGAAATGGTCGCATTTTGTTCGCAACTAGAAGACGTAAAGTATGAAATTCTCTACACAATAATGACAATAATGAAATTTGTATGGTTACTAATAGGGAAAAAATAGCCTACTGACTGAAAAACACTATATCGGCCTCAGCGGAGCACTATACTACCGCCCGCTTTCTCACTTGAAACTCGATCACGTTCACGACACTCGTCGTGTGTTAAAAACGAAAGAGACTCCCTTCTATAGACTCCTGGAAATTTAAGAAAATAAAAAAGTGCAAACGGGTATTTTAATATCCTTGATTCGACTTTCTGAGACTTCCATCACATTTCCTTCTTTTACACTTATAGATACACCCGCCGCTCCCGCGCTCCTTGCTCTAGTATGAGAAAGCGTAAGTAATCAAAAACCACACAACCAATATGTTTTCATTATCATTTATACCGTCAAAAGAGTCGCAACTAAGTCCCGTAATCAGGTTTCAAAAGACATGCGAGATGGCTCGGCGAGGCTGCGTCAACGCCGCTCATGCTGTTTTGTCTCTTTTAGCAAAATTGTGAAGCCCTGCTGAACTCTCATAACTCCCATAACAATTTATAGGATAAGTGAAAAATGGTTCATTACTCTTTATAGTAGCATTTAATCCATTTAACTTTATAAAATGTAAAAAGTCATTACAACGTATCAGTATACAGCAAGGAACGCCGGCAGCGTCTACGGTACCATGCCGCGGGGGAAATATTTATTTTATCATGTATTTTATTTAAAGATTATATATTTTTTGTTGTTATGTGAAATACACAAAATATAAGCACTAAAAGTTGATTTTGAAACAATAGGTATATGTCCTACACCGCGCACCGTTAAGGGTTGAAGTTCGAAACAGTTTACGTAATACTTGTCTAACTACATTTGCTTAGCTACTGATTAAACTAGATAAATATTCAATGCTAATATCCGAGGTATTTTCGGAGAGCAGCCCACGCCTATCTGCTTGAATGAGCCGACAAGGTCAAGAGGCACTCGATGGCGCTACATAGGCGACCTTTACGGACCTTCAACAGACACTGTATAGGTGCTGTATAGTTTCAACTGTGAGCTGGAAGGGCAAGGTCGCGAAGACAAGGTTAACACTACCGCATTGTTATATATAGAAATTGCTAATTTTGTATTTTTGCGCTGGTTAAATATCGAAGGCTTTTGATTTGGAATCGAGAGGGCACAACTTTCACATGTCTGCCAAGGCTTCTTTGGCGGTCAAAGAGTAACAAGAATTTTACACTTGGTTTGACCCTTTAATCTCTTCTAACAGGAAAGCTTTCATTGCAAGAAAAAACGTTCAAATCCAACAAATCTACGATTCCTGGAACATGATGGCATTAGACATATCTGCGAATCGGATTACCGGAGTGCACTCATCGTAAGATGTGAGTGCATTAGTCCGTTCGTTGAGTACAGAAGCACTAGTATGTGTCGCATTCGATAAACTTACGTGACGATCGCGTTTGCGTTAAGTCTTAACTTCTAAGGAGAACAGCGCACCAAGCGGGGCGTATTGGAAAGGTCTAAATCCCATGCAAATTAACACGATAATTTTATCGAATGTAACACATACTAGTGCGCTGTACTTTTTTTGACGCATTATGTACGCTAATTTACCCAGTTAGTTCAGCCGGATGCTTTTATTGGAATGTGCTACGAAATCTAATCCAGCGTAGCTCGTAGCAGTTGTAGCTGCAGACTAGTGTCGTCCAGTGAAGGCGACAGGGAATTTGAAATACAGAAAATAATCAAACTCGCTCCCCAAGTTTTCAACTACATATACATTCGACCGAAACAGCCAAAAATATTGTGTCAAGACAATACAAGAATATACTACGAGTAGTACAGTTGTTTATCACAGATAATTTTGACTCATAATCAAGTGCAAAAATATGGTTCGACATACCTAATCGACTCATAAATATGGTACTACGCTCTTATTATAAGGTGCTATGGGACATATTTTTGAGTAAGCTGTGCACCACCATATTTTTAGTCTTGAATGTACGCTAATTGAACCCAGTTTGCTCGGTCGCTTGTGCTTTTACTCGAATGTTCTACGAAATCTCTAGCAGTTTTAGCTGTAGACTAGTGTAGTCCAGTCATAAAAGACATAAGACAACGTAATTTTTGTTCAATAACATCCGGCGTAATCAGTGAACGCAGATAAAGCAGGGAAGCATTCTTTCCGCTATATTATGGCGCAACGAAAACGCTGCCGCGGCAGGTGGTCCTTATAAACGATGCCGCGCGCGATTTCAATTTGACCGCGATGTCAGTGAGTGACGGATATCTAAAACTATATTTACCAGAACAACGTATTTTCCAATGAGAATGCCTTCATGGGTGGTAAACTATTGCAAGTGATTGTACAAATAAGGTTGTATCAGATATTTTCGCACGCTTCGTTGTGCTAGTTATTATTGTCGGTGACTGTACGCGTCCCCAATTGAGAAGTTTGGATTGCAAAGTACGAACAACATAAATTGTATCTTCTCCATTTTCTCACAGTATTGTTCGTATCGTGGTAGATAGTCCTTCAACTTATAACAAAGGATTGAATTTTGTGAGCGGTCGGTCGGCTTGTAGGCATACCTAAAGTTAGTTAAAGTTTCAAGTACGGAGAGCCTAATAAGGATCTGATAACAGTTTAATTAATGTTAAAGTTATACTTAAATATAAATGAACTCAAATATAATCAACAAATACCGGAGATATTACCTACGAACAGACACTAACCACGACGTCCAAGCGCATCCAAGCCACGAAAAGTATCTTTCTCTCTGCTTATTGGAGTGATACTGACAGTAGATTGTGATACAAGGGATCAATATTGTATATTTCCGGCGAGGGCGTACGTTCAAATGAAGCGATGGATTCCCGATCCCGATCAATAGAATCCCGAAAGTAGTGAGGAAGACGAAAATAATTTTTATACCGTGTGACACATATTACTGCTTTTGACACCAACTCAAAAAACAGCATCATACCAACACTAAGATGCCACTAGTTGATGCCCGAAAACGTAATATTTTGCAGTCCTTGAACAGCAAAATGCCAGATCCCTCCCAGCAGGAAAGAAATATGCCATTTTGATCCCTCCCAGCTTGAACAGAAAAAAACCTGATATTTTGACGGGAAATACACTAAATACGATAGATGTACAAATAAGATGGACACACGTGCACAACAATGACAAATTGAGTCGCTTAACATCAAACTCGGGTAAATCCATCTGTCAGACTAGCGATTTTGGTATTAAGAAAAGGTAATAAGGTAGATATTTGCTGAGAGAGTCGAATGGATTTACCCGAGTTTGAAGTTAAGCGACACAATTAATGTTAACTATATTTAAATGCATCATTCGAATATACATTATTTATTAAAAATTACCGTTACATTAACATTTGACCCCGTTGCTATTTTGACTGCGGAACCCTTAAAATTAGAAATACAAATTAGATAGGTACATTAGAACAAATGTAGCGCCACCTAATATGGGTCACCCTAATACGCGTGAACTGACAGTAATGAGGTTGGGGCGACACGGAATGCTGAAAAGTGCAAATTAGCCATTTTTCAAAGAGATTGCCCAAACTGGGGTCGCCTTACGACTCATTACGGAGAACTGTGTAACAAGATCCCAAACGGTGTGATTGCGTTCTATACTCGTACTGAACCTCTTATTTATAAAACTTAGCACTAACCTCTTTAAATTCTCTTTCTTTACTAAACACACATTGATAGGTAAATAATAACGCGTTTAGAGTATTGTTTGGTTGGGCTACCGCGTTACTGTAGCAATGTTTGCCAAAGCGCACTTTAAATTCTGTTCATGTTCCGTCCATGTATTACATATAATGTGCGTTGCGTACCTACCTACTATTACGAATTAAGGCGAGTATGTACAGGGGCCGATTTCGCTAAGGCCATAGGGGCCATGGGCCGGGGTGGCAGGCTGCAAAAGGCGGTGAAGACGCCTGAAAGAGGCAGTCTCTGCGCACCTTTTACTGTCGCAAAGCTATTTAAGTGCCCAGGGTGCTTAGCCAAGATGCCAATCGCTCACGCTCAGTCGCTAACGAGCCGCAACTGTCATTGTCACACTAATAAGGAAGAGTGATAGAGAGAGGTAGCTGCGATACGTTATTAAGCGTGAGCGATTGGCATCTTGGCTACGCACGCTGGTGCGCCAAATCTTTAAATACGCCTCCGAGTATGGTTTTCGTTGTTGACAGACGGTTAGTGTTACATTTTAGGGGCAACATGTTGATAGGAGCATAGTTTATAAAATGAAAGAGATGTTATATATACTACAGAAAAGGGGACCAATGCTGAGCCCAGGGCGGGAATCGAACCAGCGACATCCCGCTTTCGGGTCGGCTCTTTAAATTTCTAATTTATACATACCTATATAATTAGTAGTGAGACTACTTAAAAACATAAATTAAAAGATTTATTACAAATAATAAATGATTTAATTCGTGATTTAAATATTGTAGGAGCATAGTTGATTCTCTAACCCCACGGCCTTAATCCTTAACATAATCTCACAGTAATATATCATTATATCTAAAACCTTATCATCACCAGTACAGGTACCTGTTCCCCTATTTACTCAGTCGCTGCCTTCGTTACTCGCTAATGAGGGACGGGGTATAAATAGCCAAGCATATTCTAGTGTTTTATGACAGTGACCCAGAGGTCATTACCGACGAGGGTCAGTTTCAGAACGGGTCATGTTTATTCGTGTTTATCTTTAATATAGCTATTTTAGGACTACCGAGTGTAGGCAGGTTTGTAACTCTGTGATTTAATTAGGTACTTCTTCATCTCAATCATCTCTCCGTTTCGGAATGTGTGATTTTCATGAGCAGATAACAGGTTGGAAAATAACTTTTCCTACCGTAGGGTGGAAAGTTTTACCATAACTTCTTCTAGTTAACCAGTCAAATATAGGTACACGCTTCACTTATTTAGATCGTAGGAACTAAAGTATACTACCTAAAGCCAAAATGTTTGTTTGGTTACTTGTTTTGGATGGTTAAAATCAATTCGGCACCACCAGCAGGCACCAATTTTTTGGGTACACATTTTGAGCAGTAATTTCCTTCCGATACTTATTAATTCTTCCGAGCTTAAGCTAGCATTACATGATACCTTTTTTAGGAGCAGATCGGTAGCTTCGCCCCGTGTAATCGACGATAGGTAGGAGTCGAGGTAGGGGTGGGGGCAAACGATAAGCGGCCCCTAAAAAACGTGTCCTGTTAATACTAGCATAAGGCCTCGCCTGACCTCACTGCGCGTATACGTAAATTTGGATAGTAGCAGCAACATGTGGTGGTGTGTTGCATACGGTAGTAGTGCAGCTTAGCCTTAAAACTTTTCTAAATTTAACTTGCATATAAGCGTTAGTAAGCAAGAGGGTAAATAAAACTACAATAATATTGCATTATTTTTGTATTAACATGGAAAATGTAACGTTAAACATGATTCGAGTCTCGGTAATGTCGAACTTAGCAAAAATAAATAATAATTGTATGTACAGCAAACAATAGTGAGGCAGGAGTATGGCTACCAAATCACTTTATCAGTCACAAATTATAGGGAAGACAGTACTTAGCAACGTGGATTTTCATACCTAAACCCGTGCCATCCGTGGTCTCACCAAATGGCCCCGACGGAAGATCAGCGCTAGCCAAAAGGCCGGCACCATGCTGAGGCGGGACCATTTCGTGGCTCAAGTTTTTTCATTTATTTTTGCTATTTCGTGTTGTGTATTAAGCCACGAATAAATACTTTTTCTTTCTTTCTTTAAACCAGCCAGCCTCGACCGAGGCATTGTGAGTTTGTGACCGTGTGTGAATTTGTTGAGCTGGACAACGCTGACCGAGCTACGTCGCGCGGCAGTTTTCTCGCGAGGCGGCTAGATCTACCTATGTGAACCCGCCTATTTCATGATGTGCCGATTTCTCGTGGTTACACCCGTCATACACACATTCATAATTTAAGAATCGTTATTGATCGCTGAGCTATGATCGGTTCAAACCCGATAAGTCACTGTGCAAAATTATCACACAGCTGTGTCTTCGCAGTGTTCATTCTACACCTCGTTTTTTTAGGATTAGAAAAATCGTGCGATTATTGTCGTGCGATTATTAGGAAAACAATTTAAATGCTGGCACATTTGCTTCTTATTTTATTTACCAAAACGTTAATATTTTCTAGAAATTACAGTAATAATTGATGAAACGTAGGCAAAATCGACCGTTATTTTTGTAATCTTAAATCAACAAGGTATAGGTACTATATTTATTTATATCTCTATACATAATAAACTCAGTGTTGTAGTCTAAGAATTGTAGACGCGTCAATTGGTGACCATATTAAGCGCTGTGGGCATTCTAAATATTAATTCTTGTATAACAAAATAATCTGTAGAAATGAAATAAATCTAAATACGTATCTAAGAGATATTAAATAATATTTAAAACGGGTCACTCACGTAATTTAGTCGATTTTCGCTCGACATGTTTCGTTCTTTACGAAGAACGTCATCAGTGACCCGTTTTAAATATTATTTAATATGTTCGAGTCTCACGAGATTTTTTAGTTAAAACGTATCTAAGAGAGTCATTTAACTAACCATTTCAACCACTTACATTTTACGGCACCGATAATTTAGTTTGCCAGGTACCTTTGTAATACATAAATGAACCTATTAGGTGGTTTGAGAAGGAGAAATAGAAACTTGAGCTCAGAGCCGATACATATCTGCGATGCAATTTAAATTTTAATAGGCATATAAGGATCCATTAACCTCTTAAAGCCATCTCAAACTGTCGTCTCCACAGTGCCAAAAACGACTTTAACCCTTAATTCGACAAAAAAGGTAATCGTAACAAAAAAAGAGGGTCGAAAATAATGTCCAGTATTTTGTAATTTACGCACTGTCACACAAGAGCATCAAAAATAAGCTTATCTTAGTCATGTAAGGATTACACACATTTGTATGATCCATGTCCATGCCATGGTATGACCAAGTATGACGCTGTTTGGATGATGCGTCGCGTTGTGTAACTTACAGTTAATGACAAAATACATATCTGCTTTTCGGCCAATTAGCTTTTTCTTGTTACCCGTTGACATAGCCATATCTCTTTAACTAATTTAAAATAACGAATAGATAACTAGCCTTTCGACAACAGGGGTACAGCGGACAGTAAACCAATTGGAACCCTAGGCCTCTTTAGAACCACGTCAAAATGACAAGTAGTAAGAGATTTCTTACAATCTGATTGATAGCGTCACTATGTCATAGTTCTACACAATTGGAACCTTAGGCCACTGTAGTACTATGACGATTGGTTGTAGTACATATTTAGTAAATCTACTTCTTAAGCGTTATTCATATTTAGTTGATAATCGGAGCACAAAATCACTGTATTTTTCAAGTCATATCATACCACATCGGCCTATATTGCACTATCATGAGATACAATTTACGTCCATGGCATTAAAAGTATATTTTACAGTCCAATTGAAAGAATCTTTGCAATAACACAAGTGACTAAAATAGTAGACATTCCAATTCAATAAAATAAATGTCATCCAGTCATCTCAAGTTGTTATTGCAAATTCCTCTACAAGCATTTCGAAAATTCCTTAACCACTGGAGGTGCATTCCACGAGAAATGTATGGCAGCTACGTCTCATCTTTAAATTTCGAGAATATACTACCAAATTGTTAGCCAAGACATGAAATATCATTAGCCACAAAATCACTTTCCTAGCGTTTTCCGAAGTAATAGAAGAATCGCGTCCCGTAAGCGGCATTCTCGGGGAATGCTTCTGGAGCTGTTAAAATAAACTTTAAACGTCACAATTACTACATGTCTGGTAACAAAGAGTATTATTAAGAGGCCATTATTATCAATACAAATTAATGGTACCTATTTTCTAAGTTGCAAATTATTATAAATTTTCTTTACTCTCACATAGATTTAGTATACATTCTTCATTAGCATTGGTCATCCATTCGTCACCGTTGAACATTAAATGCCAATCTTACGAAAAACCCGCCTGAGCAGTTAGCAGCAAAAGTGTTATATATTTTTGTACATATTGCACTAACTTTTTATACACTCTTAAAGGATGTACCTAAAATGGCCTAGCAAGTACAGTCGCACAGACAAACTCCACGTTATCAAAAGCTACCCAAAATATAGTCACTTGCATTATCCAATAGCCAACAATGCCTAAATTTACACTAATGTAGTTTGACTACGTTTACTTCACTAATCTTATAACCAGGGTTTAAAAAGAAATGTCAGCAAAAATACAGGAAATGTAAAAGTACTTAATTATGGACCTTATGTAAGGTTTGATTTCGCTTGGCCAGCGTGAAAATTATATTCACTTTTTTAGCGAATTGTTTTTTTACTGACGATTCTTTGTACACTCTGGACTTCAATGAGGTTTTTGCACCTTTGTTGTTGAAGACAACTTTGAGGATGTTTTTTTGAATCCGAAAAATTTAATTTACTTATACCAATTTTTAAGAAAATATTTTGGACGTGAAAATTTCTATACGACATTTCACACAGATCGTTTAAAAATGGTGAAACACCAAATGTTAGCCAATTCGTTTTCAAGCCAATAAATTTGATTTAACATTTTTTTAACACTGCCAGTGGTGCTATCGAATCGAGTTCGACTAGACATTCAATGTCATTTATATTAAAAATAAATAATGTCAATAACGGTTCATAAGACGAGATAACAATTAAGCGAACTTAGCTATGTACAATAACCTTAGGATCCTTAATTTAGCTTACGTCGAGAACTAGATTACTGTATGACTGGAAAACTCACTGTCCGTGGACTATCACATGTGGACCTCGGCGCGGGACGGCGACTCGAGACTCGGGACTCGCGAGACTTGAGACTCGAGAGGCTCGAGTTACTCGCGACGCGGCCGCTTGCGCCTCGGGCTGCGGCGGTATTATGTGAAGTCGTTGAACTGTGCCAAGGCGGTCTTCACTCTGAGAAAAACATATGTTTAGTTAGTATTAGTATTTATGGGTCAAGTATTGAGCAGTGGCTGATTAGAGTGGGCTAGAAGTTCTAGCCCACTCTAAGTGTTAGAACATGCTTTTTGTTCCAATTTTGTATGGATGAAATTGAAAGATTCCCGTGGCCGAGGGCCACATACTGGCCTCCCCGCGCCACACCAGGTTGCCACGAACAGTATATAACCCACTTGTCGTGCAGCTGGTGGTCCTTGCGCGCGCGCAGCAGCTGCAGCGCGCGCAGCACGCCGAGCGAGGCGAGCCGCGCCTGGCGCGCCGCCGCGCCGGCCTCCCCGCGCCACACCAGGTTGCCACGAACAGTATATAACCCACTTGTCGTGCAGCTGGTGGTCCTTGCGCGCGCGCAGCAGCTGCAGCGCGCGCAGCACGCCGAGCGAGGCGAGCCGCGCCTGGCGCGCCGCCGCGCCGGCCTCCCCGCGCCACACCAGGTTGCCACGAACAGTATATAACCCACTTGTCGTGCAGCTGGTGGTCCTTGCGCGCGCGCAGCAGCTGCAGCGCGCGCAGCACGCCGAGCGAGGCGAGCCGCGCCTGGCGCGCCGCCGCGCCGGCCTCCCCGCGCCACACCAGGTTGCCGGCCACGAACAGCGCCGCCTCCTGCAGCTTGCTCTCCGGGTGCGCCTGCACACACACACACACACACAAACGTTAAGGAAACCTCAACCACAGTGTAGGGATGTATTCCATACAGTGTGGTAACTCAGCCAATTTTTGTGTCATCGATGAGGGGCGCGCGGGGAAATATGAGGTGAAACTGACGATAAACGGCGGCCATCCTGAATTTCTACATTTTTTTTCTACATTTCATATTTGTTGTAATGAACCTCTTGGACTCCCAGATATCAATATTATCACGATAGGATGAACACTAAATAAATTCAAGATGGCGGCCGTTTTACGCAATTATGACCTCAGATTCGTTATAAGAAACCTCTTAGATCCCCAGATATCGATTTTTGTTAAGATCGGATCAAAATAGAAGAAATTCAATATGGCGGCCATTTCTCGCAATTTTCACCTCATATTTGTTATAATGAACCTCTCGGACCCTCAGATATCAACTTTTATCACGATAGGATGAAAACTGAAGAAATTCAAGATGGCGACCGTTTTACGCAATTATAACCTCAGATTCGTTATAAAGAACCTCTTGGATCCCCAGATATCGATTTTTGTTAGGATAGGATCAAAAATGAATAAATTCAAGATGGCGGCCATTTCTCGCAATTTCCACCTCATATTTGTTATAATGAACCTCTCGGACTCTCAGATATTAATTTTTGTCACGATAGGATGAAAACTGAAGAAATTCAAGATGGCGACCGTTTTACGCAATTATGACCCCAGCTTCGTTATAAAGAACCTCTTGAATCCCCAGATATCGATTTTTGTTAGGATAGGATCAAAAATGAAGAAATTCAAGATGGCGGCCATTTCTCGCAATTTTCACCTCATATTTGTTATAATGAACCTCTCGGACCCTCAGGTATCAATTTCTACCACGATAGGATTATAACTGAAGAAATTCAAGATGGCGGCAAGTTTTTGGCAATTTGAACCTTAGACTCTTTATAAAGAACCTGTCGGATCCCTAGATATCGATTTTTTTCAAGATCGGATCAAAACTGAAGAAATTCAAGATGATGGCCGTATCTCGCAATTTTGACCTCAGTTTCATCATAAAGAACCTGTCGGATCCTCAAATATCGATTTTTACCACGATCGGCTGAATACTGAAGAAATTCAAGATGGCGGTCGTTTCTGACAATTTGGACTTCGGATTCATTGTGAAGAACTTCTCTGGTCGTATATTGCTTTTCATCACGATCGGATCAAACTAAAGAAATTCAAGATGGCGGCATTTTTTAACAGTAAATATAGGTAAGTACATATGTTTAAATCAGTTCTCACGTTTCCTTTTGTGACCCCCGGGTCAACTCACCAAATTAGTAAAAATAGTACATTACATACCAAGGCCGTTTAAGTGGGAAATGCCTCGGATTCCATGTAATTGTCGGCCGAGGCGAAGCCGAGGTCGACTAACATGTGATCCGAGGCTTTTCCATTTACCGGCCGAGGTTTGTATACTATTTTTCAGCCCGACGGAGCCGGCAGGCGGCAATTTAGTTTTGCGTAAAGTGGCGCTTACCGGCCGGAGGACTGAAAAAATACTAAATATCTTCCGCATAGTTTTTGACAACCCTGAGCTTCGAGCGCGATTACCGAGCCGGGCCGCTGGCTGTGTAGGTTGTATGAAGTTAACCCACTGTAAGAATACATCCCTACGCTGTGCCACAACGAACCGACCACGACTGACGACACGGTGGCACCGGGCGCAGCGGCTAACGACCGCCGTAGATGAGAGCAAGATACCGTGCTCGGTACCTTTCGCTCTCATCTATGACGGCTGCCAGCCGCCGCGGCTGCCGCGTGAAGACGTGGCTCAGCTTTTAGGCGGCTCCACTATTGAGAAAAAACAGCTCGATCTATGTGTAAAGTAGCCGTGTCTAAACCATCTCAATCGAGTGAGGCATATCTAGTCAGACCAAACTGTTTACCGCGTCAATGATAATGATGGGTCCTAGCGAACGACCTCGTAAGGCAGCCTCGTGTCGTGAGACAAATTCTCGGTCAATCCTCGGATCTTGCCCGAAACAAATGAGGTGAGGCAAGTATTGGCTGACCGAGGATTTTCAGGTTGTTGTTGTTACCGGTGACTGCAGTCTTTTTTGATTTGAGTAAGGCATTTGATTTTGTTTCCCATGAAATTCTTGTAAAAAAATGTGAGCTTTATGGTATCAGAGGAACAGCGAATGACTGGCTAAAAAGTTATTTATGCGACAGAACACAGTTTTGTTTTCAAAATCTATACACGATTAAGCCCCGTTTAGTAAATAATGTGTGCGGCAATATTTTATAATTACGTTGATGGTGTGCTTGTATGCTCTCAATGTTCGCGTTCGTTTACCAATAAAATTGGCTACGTCAGCCACATGCGAGCACACCAAAGACAGCAACGGAGTTGACAGCAGTCACCGTGGCCGAATCGGCCGTGGGAGTTATTATAATGTGTGAAAATCGTGAAAGTTTAAATAAGTGTTTTGTAGAACACAGTTTGTTCAAGTGTCTAATATTGATGCTAAAAATACTGTAGGGGACTACAAGTCTTCCACTGAAGTAAACAGAGTCGGGGTACCACAGGGCAGTGTCTTGGGACCCCTGCTGTTTTTATTGTACATAAATGACCTTCCTGATGTAACGAAATTTGACTGCATACTCTTTGCTGATGATGTATCTATTATTATCCCACTCTCTGACATAAATGAATATAATAATGACATTAACAACACAATCTCTGCAATTGTAACATGGATGCACAATAATAACTTAAATGTAAATACAAACAAAACCACTTATCTGCAGTTCACAAATCATAACGGTAAAAAACTGCCACTTAAGGTATCTTTCGAGAGTGAAATTATAGAAGAAACATGTCAAACCACATTTCTGGGTATTATTTTGGATGACAAGTGCTCTTGGGTGAGTCACATTGACAAAGTGTGTAACAAGGTAAACTCTTTTGCGTATGCTTTGTGGAGACTCACAAAAACCTGTAGTAAAAAGGCTGCCTTACAAGCGTATCATGGTTATGTTTGCTCCCTACTTAGGTATGCCATTATTCTATGGGGAAACTCGCATCATGCAATTCGAGCGCTGATAGCACAAAAGCAATGTATTAAGGCAATTTGTGATGTTGATATTATGACATCTTGTAGACCATTGTATAAAGACCTTAAGTTAATGACGGTACCGTGTATGTACATATATGAAATATGTGTTTTTGTAAAAACGAACCCGGAATTTTTCAACACATTTCAAGATGTATGCAACTTCAATACGAGGTATCCCGGTAGGCTAGTAATACCTAAAAACAAAACAGCTCTGTATAGCAAAAACACTCTTTGTATGAGTGTCAAAATATACAATAGACTAGACAACAACATTAAACAACTGCCATTAAAAATGTTTAAAGTAAAACTAAAAGCGTGGTATGTGCGAAACACATTTTATTCCATAGCCGAGTATTTGAATCAGATCTAATGTAAATATAGTTTAGTGACATAGGCTGACTATGATCATATCATTTAATTTTAATTTAATATAATTTTAGTTGTAAGTGTGATATTTTTGCATGCTAGATGCTGGTGAAATATGTGTTACCTATTTATTATATTGTCTGACCATCTTATGTACCATGTTTCTAGCGAAATAAAGTTATTTGTATTTGTAATTGTATCAGCACGAGGCTGCTCGCTCAGTCAGGACGCGACTATTTCGAGACCCCTTTACACGATACAAATTTTTCACGCGATCGCATAGAAACTAATATTCTAATAACTGTTTTCCGCGTTAAGTTCAAGTTAGCGAAACAATGTATACAGAATTTCCTCAGCCATTGGACAAAACCGAAACGTACATACGAGGAACAAAAAAGGCCTGTACATCTTATTTTATTTGATCTCCTATATAAACATACAATTATCTATACATATTTATGTTAACAAAATAAATAATTAACAAAAGTTTTATCAAAGATGTTTATTGATGAAACAGATTTCATGACGCCATCCAATATGTACCATGTCAGGGGCGCGCCGTACTGTGCATCGCTGAGCCACTGAGCCACGTTTAAATAATGTTTAAGTCAAGATTGTACAGTATGACAGAAAAAGGAAGAAATTAAAAAGTGCCCCCCCCCCCCCCCCCATTCCTCACATACCTAGGTCAATCTTGCACTCGCATATCAGTTAAACAGTAGATCTTTATCAACTTAGTAACAAACGAATATAATACTATATTCACTAACCAGGTAGTCGACCAGTTTCCGTAGCACATCCTCGTTGGCCATGATGAGGTCCTTGGCCTTCTCGCCGTCGCCGATGTTGCCCAGTATACACAGCGCCTGCTCCTTCACCTCAGCGGGGTATGAGCCTTCCAGTACTACTATCACCGCCTGAAAATTATATTCATGGTTACAAGAAATTCTTGATAAAAACCACTTCTTTCTTGTTTTTATTGTAATATTCATAAAGTTTATTTTACAAGAACCATTTAGACGGAGAGCTGGCTACGGAAATAGGTTTGCAATTAGTAGAGCGATGACATCCCTCTAGTGTTAATGTGCCAGTCGCCATACTATCAGTATTGATTAAACCGGGCGCGTGGCAGCTGTTCAGCGGTGGGTGTGTCAGTGGTTGGGTAACAAAGGGGTTGTAAAATGAATTGAAGGTATGCAATTTGTAGAGCTCTTGAGTTTAGTGTGATTGCTAATTATGTATTTAATTCGAATATGACATTGCCAGGCGTTTTAATTGGGGGATAAGTAGAGCCAGGCGACGTCCACCCACCAGCCACCGCTGCACGTTACTCGCTGCGTATCCAAAATTTGCAATAAATACAGTTGCAATAAATTAAATGAAAACGTACCTATACAACTTATTGAAAATATACTTTTTTTATAAAATAAAAATGCTGTTTACCATCACAGCTCGATCGCGACGTCAATTAAATCGTGCTCATGCGGAATTTAATAGCAAACTCGGGTAAATCCGTCTGTCAGATTATGCGATTTTTGTATTAAGAAAAGGTAATAAGGTAGATATTTGCTGAGAGGGTCGAATGGATTTACCCGAGTTTGAAGTTAAGCGACACAATTGAGGCGACACGAATTTTAAGAGCCGGTAATGCACCAAAAAAATTTTTATCTATCATTGTTTGTTACCTGCATAACCTGCGAGGAATACTCGCTCATAATTGCATCGATGTGTTGCCTCGTGGACAATAAATTGCGTAGCAAGCCCAGCGTCTTCATGATGACGCGGGTGTCCGCGTCGCCGAGCAGGCGGAACATCTGCTCCGTGCCGAGGCAGCTGAGGATACGTTGCTTCACTTTTTGTTCAGCCTGGAAATGGGCCTTATGTTATTGGGAGAAGGTTTAATTTTCATTGTATTTTTTATTACAGCACACGAATCACATCATATCTGCTTTGCCGATACAAATCGAAATAAGGAGAGTGTAGTGAATGTTTTTCTTTGGCTAGATTGTGTAGAACTGATTTAGTTGATCCGTGACAGGCACAATGCTTTTCCAATCATTGCAGATCAATGTGAACTTTCAACAGAAAGTGTAAAGATTTTTTTTTAACTAACTTACCTGAAAAGCCATGTTCATTAACGCCCAAATACCATTCAGTCTTAAAGCCGCTTCTGGCCTTTTCGTCAAGTTGCATAACATTTCTACAGCACCTGAAACCAAAACAACTATTACAAACGAGTAATATGCTGTGGAAATAAAATGCGTTAGCATAATACTGCCGGTACTAGCTTTTCTGTCTCATTCAATCGCACCGTATTAAATAGTGATAACTGCTCTTACAAGTAGTAGTAGTAGTAGTCGCGGTTACAAATTGCCCATTGGTGTAAACCTGTCGTCCCGTGCGACTAACCGTTGAGGATAATATGATAAAACTATTAGAAATAAAAGCTCACGTCGCTTTTACTATTGTCCGCGACAGATACAGATAAATAATCCGGATCCCAAGTAATGATTGGTAATTTTAATTAAAATAAGGCTGACAGACCCTTTTAAAATTTATGAATTTATCTTTAATCCAAAGCTTACTTAGTAGCTAGATTGTTTTAAAGTAGGTTTTAAGACGGGATTTTAAAAAAACAATCGCTTAAAGGATTTTAAAAAATGCTCGAAGTCTCAGAAAACAACCCATAATTACATTGCTTTTTATAATAATTATTGTATACCTTGGTCCAACATGGGTTCCTTGGCCGGTGAGAACTCCAGCAACAGGTTGCAGAGGGTAGACGAGCCGACGGTCAGCAGTTCGGTGCCGGGCGAGTCACTGAGCAGCTGCATCAGAGGTCTCCACACGGCGTGATCCTGTCAACGTGGATTCAAACATTGTTATTTGCAAAACATAAACAAAAAACGGCTACCTATAGCTTTTTTGCGACGCTCGACTTATTCCATGTTTGCGCACCCAACGCGCATATGTTAGCTGCTGACTCACAGGCGTCTATAGGCCACGTGTAATAAAATACACATTTTTAAACGATCGCGGTTTTTTGACATTCCAACTAATAACCACGACTTTTTATTACAATTAAGCTTTCAGGATGTATAGTTTTAAAATATTACCTGAAATGTTGTTCTGAGTTGCTGGACAGATCTAGAAAGCGAGTGTAAACACCTTACTGCCGCTAGCCGCACCTAAAACGAACATAAAACATATTATTGGTATTTATTACTCTCAAATCCGGCTCAAAGGACCATTTGGTAATTCGCCAATTACTGGAATACCTTATATTGAAAATGAATTCTGTATACCTATAAATTGTCAATTACTGGATACCCTTCAATAATTGGCGACGTTATACTAAAATGAATTCTGTCTACCTATACACAAGGTTTATTTTTGGTATTAAGGTGGTGAGGTATTGGAAGGTGGCCAGTATTAGACGATCTCTATCACTTTAAATTTGTAGGTGGAATGTGTTTATTGCAGTGAAGTTACAATGTCATTTGTAAAATCTCAGTCAGTCGGCTGGTATCCCAGAGTTGCTATTCGAATCCCGAGACAGCTTCTTTTACAATTTTCCTTTACTTTTTTGTTACGGTTCCGTGCGCGAATGGTGAAAACGGGATCCCATTACTGAGACCGCCGTCCGTCTGTCTGTCACCACTTTATACAGACTTTTTATAGATTATTTCTAGTACCCTTCGTGCGCCATTCCGACTCTGACTTGGCCGGTTTTTTTACCCACTCACCGCTGGCTCCGTGTTGTTCATTCCATTAACAACATGCACCATAAGCCCGTGCGTTTCAATAATCCTCTTCCTGATATCCTCATCATTAGCACCGAGCGAAGCGAAGCACTTGAACGCCCCCTGTTTAGCCGCCGCGCTGTTGCAGTTCACTATGTCCGCTAGAGAGCTCATTAGGTGGTTCGAGATGGCGGCTAGCCTTTGTAATGAGGTGTCTACCTGAAAATATAAGGTAATCATTCGTAACGAAAAAAAATTTACTAATTGTAAAGTGCGGCAGAAAAAGGATCTAAATAAAGTGGAACTTAACTCAAACCTCAGTGGCAACACCAGTTCTCTCGTATGTCATTATTTTCGTAAACAAAAATTTGTCAAAAACTAAACTAAACAGCTCGCACTTATGCGACAGAATGAGATGCACAATATACAATGTTGCCTGTGTAAAGCTCAGTGGCGCTTTTCTAAAATGTCTACTTTTTTCTGTTACTCCGCGTTTTACGTTGACACAAAAACTTCCGCCTATAGGTGGCATAAACTATCAGGGTATGCGCAACGCGCATTACCCCACGGGTGCGTTCAGATATATTTATATTTCAAACACCGCATATTAAGTAAATTAAGTTATACTTCGACAAATGAATACCAATACTAATTAATAATCAATAAAAACGTGTTCTTATAATACAAATAATGTTCCGATACACATTTTCCTATTTATTTGTATAAATACAAATTGTTGTACCACCATACGCACCTGACAGCATGGTTACTACCCTAATATTAATGTCATCTTTACGTTTGCATGCTTGACAAGCTTAACGTAAAATGTAGGAAAGAGAGTTTCTGTACTTTAGTACTATTACTTATTCTGTGGTTACACTTTAACAAAAGACTTCATACGTAGTAAGATTATTTAAAGTAACACGCTATAGTAAGCCTTATTGGAACGCACGACAGTTCAATTCAAACTGTCGCGCAGATCAGTATCACCACTCAGTTACAGTTTAACATTAACCTACATGCTTTTCAATAAAGTTCCAATACCAATGTAGCCGTCCTAAGCTATCTCAAAAATAGAGGAATTTGAAAATTGAATCGTCAACTACACAATTTAAGGTACATTACATTACAATTACAAGAACAAGTACAAATCTTATTTTGAGATAACAGAAATGTGTTAGCAGGGCAGAATGATGGTACTGATGATCGCCACCACCAAAGACATTACAGATGTAGTTTGACTTCGTATTTTCTCGGAAAATATGAGAACAAAACATTATGCACTATATCTGTACTGTGTTGTGTAGAGCGATACCATATAATTTAATGATTAAATTGTTACACATACTTCTGCTAAATATGCTAATGTTTCTGCCGCCGTAGCTCTGATCTCCTCCGGCATTTCTTTTGTGCATAGACGAGCGAGGCAGGGTAGTGCTCCGAAAACCACTCTGCAACAGAATAGATACTCCTATGTTTACAGAGAACTTTAAACACATTGAAATGGAAATATAGGTCAGTAAGTTTATATGTAAAAGTGGATAACTAATATTATGAGAAAGAAAGGAAGGAGTGAATGCTGAGATGAAAGATCTTGACAATATCGAGGCGCGAGTTGTAAGCAACGTTGCTCCGAGATATCCAACATCGCTCCGGCAGCGACTTGTTCCTACAACCATATGAAAACTCCAATATTATAGACCCTAGTTACTTAGTTAGTTTCTCTGGGCCTTTTCCGCAACTCGACTTATTATAGACCCTAACACACACATAAAAAGTGCAGAATCCCTTACAAATTATTATCGTCAGCTCGAGCGCCTCCCGAGCATGGACTATGTATGTGAGCTCTGGAGTTGTAGACTCTAACACACAGCAATAAAGTGCAGTTTCGCTCACCTACTATCGTCGGCTGCGAGCGCGCCTGCCCTGTGCATGTATGTGAGACACCTTGCGGCGCCCATAGCCACAGGCAGGGGCTTGTCTCTGGATACTAAGTATGTGAGGAGCTCTGGTATTGCTCTGTCGTTATACCTGAAAAAACGGTGAATTTTCATTATACCGTACAACAAATAAGCCTAACAACAACAAAAAATAACAATAAAAAATAACAATAAAAAAAAACAATGATTTAACCAACTTCTTCTCCAACTTCTTTTTCTTTCTTTTCTTTTTTTTTCTTTTTTTTCTTTTTTTTTCTTTTTTTTTGTTCTTTTTTTTTTTTTACTTTTTCTTCATGGAAAAAAATATTTCTCCACCGTTTCACATACGAAGCAAATGGCTTCCACACTATTAATGAGAAATATTAAACACATATATGTTTTCCAAACAATAATATATTTATTTCTCATGGTATATTTCTGGTATTTTATTGTAAAGCCCTACATTAAGAATAGTTTTTTGGGACATAGGTATGATTTAAGCTATAAATTTGGTTTTGAAAATTAACGTAATAAAGGAAACGCTATTTTATTCGTTATTCAAAATAAACCAACTTCTATTAAAACATAGTCTGACTGAATAGACTATGCAGATATTGCGCTGAAATAAATGTATAACTAAATACTAATTTAATATTTTTCCCCAATACGAAAGCTACCACAATATAATTATAGAATACAATCAAATGATTCACATTTTATTGTACAATTGATAATGTTTACGAGTAGAAATGTAGTGGAACTGCATAAGTGACTTGGCAAGCCTAAGATTATACGGTGCCAACATTGCGGAACCAAGATGACACATTTATATTGCTTTGTGTTGAATTAAAAAACTTTCTTGGATACATTGATATGTGTGTGTGTGTTATACACACATTTGTTTGGGGCATCAAGAGCAATACATAAGAAACATACAGAAATTGATGTATAGTAAACAAAGCCAACAACATGCAATAACAAGGTAAAATGAAAACATGCACATTAAACACTAACTAACATTAAGTGCATTAAATCGAATTATAAAGTTTGCGTATATGTGAGTCAGTGTGTATGTTGGTGTTGAGTGAGTGCATGAGTAGGTATTTGTGAGTGTCAATGATCACTCGATTAGTTTTTACAGTTATCGCCCTGTCTTGATTTCATTAATAATGATCGGGCACGAGTCTTTAGAGTTCCTTTAGGGCAGTCAAAAAAGTAGTCCCGTTAAATTGTTTATTATAGTTTTAAAATACGATCTACTTTCTCCGCTGGGTTTGTAAACGCTATGACATTTCATATTCCCAATGAACTGAAGTGGCAGTGAGCCGACCACGTCTGTCGAAGTACCGATGATCGTTGAGCGAATGGGTTCTCGAATGGGCACGCCTTGGCAAACGTAATGTGAGATACCAGGTGGACCGATGACTTCATAAGGGTAGCTGGTAGTGGTTGGATGCGGGTCATAAATGAACGTACAGTCGCCATTAGGTATATCGGAGCGTCCGAGGCGTGCAAAATATCTGAACAAGCACTCTAACGCCTTGACAATAGAGGCGTGTTCAGATATTTGTGAACACCTCGGACACCCCGATATATCTTATGGCGACTGTACTTTGTGTACCGGTGGGGAGATCTGCGCCCAGCAGTGGATGGCAATAGGCTGACAGATTGATTGATTTGTTCATAGTTTGCTGCGACGTATTGAGAAATTCAATGCGGGCTCTCGGAGGAGCGGCGAGCAGTAACGCCGCGGCGGCCCCGGAGCACCCTTCGTGCTTCTTGTTCCGTGTCCAAGAACCCGAACTAGGTACTCACCTAGTGTTTATAGCTTGTTGCGACACACTGGCGTTCTCGAAGCACATCGCAGCGAGCAGGTCTAACGCCGGCAAGGCTCTCGGCGGAGCGGCGAGCAGTAACGCCGCGGCGGCCCCGGAGCACCCTTCGTGCTTCTTGTTCCGTGTCCAAGAACCCGAACTAGGTACTCACCTAGTGTTTATAGCTTGTTGCGACACACTGGCGTTCTCGAAGCACATCGCAGCGAGCAGGTCTAACGCCGGCAAGGCTCTCGGCGGAGCGGCGTGCAGTAACGCCGCGGCGGCCCCGCAGGCGCCCGCCGCGCACAGGGCTTCTTGCTCCGCGGCGCCCATGCACCAGAGGGACAGCACGCGGACTACGCAGCCGCGGGCGAGGTCTGAGCCCTCGCGGGCTATCTCTGTATAACAAAATAAACACAGTGTATACAAAATTATTAAATTTATACAAATTGTTAATTAAAACCTAATTTAAATCTAAAGCAACAGCAACCACAATGGTTTCTGTATATTTTAACAACTATCGAGATTGTAAAAACACGGAGAAATCGGTATCTTCGGTTACCGCGATTAGTAGGTACTCATTGAAATGAAATACGTCAAAAACGGATTGATTACCTATACGCGTTTATTGAATTTACTACATTCCTTAACTTTCCAGTCATTGACAGCACCCATTGAGACAGGGTCGTAGAATTGAATGACGAATATAAAGGATCGAAACATAGGGAATGTAGTTAATAAACGTGATTAATGCGCATTTGAGGCATAAGCGTGCGCCGCTCAGAGCAGACGTGCATTTGGTTTGAAAACAATATTATAATAAAATTATTATTTAGCAATCAAGCGATAATCGACCCAAGCTACGTGTCTTCAAGTCTACTTTAGTGTGCACCAAGTGACAACCCATAGGACAATTCACCTGTGGACGGTAAGCGCTCACTTATCTATAACCGGCCCAGCTCCATATATACTATTGTTCTGTCCTTGCTTAGCGACAGATAACAACACAAATCGCAGGAAGATGGTTACTCCCCGCCTACGCAAGGTATAGCGGTAACAGATCTAGTTCGCAACCAGACCTCTCTACACTGACAAAAGATAAGCTTTTCCAGGAGTATGTTATTCCAGGAGTACCTATGTTAATAAGAGTAAAAGAAAACAGCCAGATCCAGACTGCAATATCAAAGCTGACCTACAAAGTGTTCTCGACAAGATGAGATCATTTATTAAAGAGTTTTCAAAAAATCTAATAAAAGGGATGGAAAATTGTTGTCAAATTAAGGAGAAAATTAAAACCATTAATCTTACAACAGTTACAACTAGCATGTTAGACGAAAAGTATAACTATATGACTCAACTGAAGCCGTGCAATATTTATTTACTGCGAAATATTATGTTATGACCAAACAGCAGATCAAAAAACACATCAAAATGTGTTAAGAAATTCAGCACCCTATGAACGCAGGCGAGGTAAATTTGACAGTCAAATACATTAACGGAGTGCCAAAAATTATAATAAATCACCCATAAAACCGCAAAGAATAAAATTTCACAGTAATCAGCACCTTATTTCATATAACAATAAGGATCTGTTTTCACAAGAGTCGTCCTTAAAATGTTTCTATGCGAATGTTCGCAGTTTAGGAAGACCTGGCAATATTGATTTGAAATGAAAGGGACAACAATGTTGCCGTTTTTTTTTAATTTCTACTCTATTTTGCCAAGCTGTAACTTTATATGCCTACGACACTTGTTTATTTTAAATATTTTGGTAGCAATCTAGAAGACATTTTCCGTTAATCACTAAATGACCTTGATCTCTTTCATTATTGGTGTCAATGTAATCCACTGGCTAGGTATTAATATTAAAAAACATCATACATGATATTTAAAGCAAAAAATAAGATTGTTTCCTCACACATTAACCTTACAATCAGTGGCCAACCTTTAAATCTTTCCGTGAAAAGTATTTTGGACTACATCTGGATGACAAATTATTTTAGAAAGATACATACAAAATGTACTATCTAAGTTATCTGCAGTACGAGTAACTGGTACACTGCATAAAATTATCACATGCCCACATTCCCCCCCTTGACAATATCCAATTTGCTAGTGAAATAAGAGAGATTTTAACAAGTAGTATACATTCAGACATTTCATGCACACAACGAACATTCAGACGCTGTTTAAGAAATACAAACCAATTAATTTTACGTAAAAATAGGGCAGGTTATGGTAAAAGTAGCATACTGTATGACGGCAAGGATGTATAACAAAGTGAAGTAAAAGATTATGAGTCTCTTCTTTCAATTTGGTGTTAAATATACTAAGAGACTCACAATTATACTTGTCGGTATGAAAAAAATAGGGAGGCATATAAAAGAAATAAAGAAATTCTACTGCAGCCTTGGTTTGTCAGACTATATATAATGTTATGTAACAAGTCTCGAGCGATCATGCTAAATATGTTTAATTATAAGGAAATGTAGTATTTAAGCTCATTTCAAGTATTGTTCTTATGAGTAAATAAATGAAATGAAATGATGAATAAAATATACTACTACTTACGTGTCAACCTTGTCAACAGCCTCATGTCTGCCGGTAGGGCTGCCACTGGTGCAGGTGGATAAAGGAACACACTCCTCAGGGCACATAGCACTGCCTCCGCCAGCTTGGAGTCCACAGGAACAGTCTTTAGTAATTCCACTAGCACTGTTGCTGTGCCTTGCTCGACTAATGCTGCTACATTCTCAGCTGTGCCTTTTGCTAGGGAGCCTAAAAAAAAATATTTGTTTATGGGATTTCTAAGACTATGCCCAAGATCAGGAGAATACTCCTGGGGTTACGATTAGGATATGATTAGTAGTGAAACATAGACAATGAGTCGCCAGTAATGGAGCTCCGATTATGAACTAATGCTAATCCCTAGGCTCAGTACAAAGTGTGAAATATAATAGGCACTTTAACTTTTGTTTATAAAATGTAAATTTACCAAAAACTGATTTTATGTGCTTATTTTATAGGATATGTGTTTTTATCTTCCATGTCCATTATAGTGGTACTAGATTACACACACAAACTAGATAATCCATCTTGTTTAAAAATCTTACAATAAACTATTTACTTTCAATAAGCATTGATAATGCATTGTATAATCAGTTATTCAATGTAAACACAAGATATTTTATCAATGTCTATCTAAGTAGACTGTTACAAGATAATAATCAAAACATAACCTACAAACCACAACTCTTCAGGATTTGGTCGTTTTAACTTCTGGCTAGAAATAGCCTCAATGTTGAATCTGTTGTATTTTTTGTCAAAACAAATCATGGTTCAAGGTGTACAAACAACTAACCTTCAAGTATCACGGGTTTTAAAATGAGATTTAGAAATAGTGTTAAAGAGTGTAAAACATACCGACAGTGATCGTAGCCTCGACTCTTATATTTGGATCCAGGGACTCATCCGACATAAGCTGCAGTAAGCGCGGCACGATGCCTTGCTGGATTACAGAACTCTTCTGCCGGTTACTCCCGATCACTGTGTTCTTCAACGTCACCAGCGCTTCCACGATCTTCCCTCCATCAGTAGAGTACAACTCGTCGATATATGAACGCGAACTCTCTATGTCCTTTCGGCAAAATAGTAAAGGTTAACAATATGAAAACAGTCGCAGAAAATCATTTACACGGTTAATGCTTACCATAAATATGGTTAATTGCTGCATTTTTTATAATGTTCACGCTTTTACACTCTTATGAGACGTCGTGAAATTATCTTTGTAACAAAATAATATCGTTAGATTTTTTCAGAGGCCGATTACGCTGTCAAGAGCACGCAGTATAGCACCACGAATGACGGCTAGCTGACGCAGATGTCGCAGATCATGGAGTACATCAAAGGGGAATTGACAGCCAAGAATTAGCCAACTTTTGAATTTATACGATATACCTCATGTTTTACACAGTATATTGTGTTTCATTAATTCGATATTAAATATTGTTACGTTTATACATACATTTCAATTTGTATTATAAGCTCAAATCGTTTTGAAATTAGTTCAAAAGCTATTTGAGACTTATAGTTACGCAAGGATTTGAAGGGAATTTTTCTGGAAATTACCCAAACCGTACGTCAAGGTGACAGCAAATCGCATTTGACAGAAGAAATTCACAAAGCAAGCAAACAGTGTTGCCATATATACAGATTTATCTGTATCTATACAGATTTTAGACTGCCGTTACAGATGACAGATTTTAGTATAGTTCTATACAGATTTTTAAAATTTGATACACCGTAGATAAACAATTTAAATTTAAAAATAAGTCAGGAATATTTTTCTATATTTCATACTGGTAACATGAAGGATGAAAAGGCTAGCTAGCGGACGGGGATTTCCCGAATCTTGCTTTCAGTAAATACCCGAATTACGCGTCTAAATTAAGTATGCCAGCTTACTCTGAAGAACTATACGTTTCGCAAGTCTATTATAATTGGCAAAGTTATAACCATATTTACGTATCTCTGTTGTGTTGAAAGTTCAGTGAGTTCGTTTACTTCACTGTGAAAAAATAATAATAAGTGATCGCGTAGCCAAATATTTATTATAATTATTATGTTACCTAAGAAGTCGCGTATAACTCAACGGTTTAATCAGTGCTGGCTAGAAGAAAAATGTTTCCAGTCATGGTTAAAAAGGAGTCAAAAGGGAGAGGACTACGCATATTGTAAGTTTTGTTTGTCCGATCTTGCAATTGGCGGCGGCGGCAAGAATGACCTAGTACGGCACATGAAAACAGCCAAACACTTAGCATCGACTCCTGGCTCCTCAAATACTCAAAAGCCAGTGACAGATTTTTTTAAAAAGGACAGCATTTCGGATGATGTTAAGAGAGGAGAAATTTTATTAGCATCTTTTGTTGCCGAACATAATCTATCGATGAATATAATGGAGCATCTTCCGAAACTTATAAAAGCTATTTGTAAAGATTCTGCCATCGCGAAGGAACTTGCTTGTAGTCGCACGAAAACGACAGCTATAGTCAAATCTGTGACCGGTGCTACAGAAAAAGAAAACCTTGTGACCGATTTGAAAACTAGCAAGTTTTCAATTCTAATTGATGAAAGCACTGATAGAGGAAGTGTAAAACTTTTCTGTATTGTCGTTAGATACTATAAAAACATGAAAGTGAATGACGCCTTACTCGGTCTTGTACCAGTACAGGATGCCACTGGCGAAAGCTTATATACACATCTCGTAAAATTATTTACAGATAATAATATACCATATAAAAATAATATGGTTGGATTCGCTGCAGATGGAGCGAATGCAATGATGGGACAACATAATTCTGTTGTGAGTAGATTACTTATGGATATACCGAATCTATATATAATGAAATGCATTTGCCATTCATTTGCATTGTGTGCATCGTATGCCTGCCGTAAACTACCCCGAGAACCTGAAGGCTTGGTAAGGGACATATTTAATTATATTAGTACCAGTCCAAAACGAACGGGTGTATTGAAAGAGTTTCAAGAGTTTCTTGCACTGAAACCTCATAAAATGTTGCATCCATGCCAAACAAGATGGCTCTCACTGCGTGCTGCAGTTATGCGAGTTTTAGAACAATATGAGGCACTTAAATTATTTTTTACTGATGCTGCTTTTACAGATCGTTTGAACTCAGCGGACTCAATTTTACAAATGCTCAATAACCCGTATAATAAAATGTACTTGCAATTTATGGAATTCGTTTTGGATTTTTTTACCAAATTGAATAAAACAATGCAGTCAGAAAAGCCACAAATACATTCCTTACATGACAGTGTGTCTAATACTTACAAAACCTTCCTGGATTGCTACATTGACAGTACTTACTTGTCAAGAACTGAGATCCAGAATGTACAGCATGATAATCCGCGGCATTTCAAACCGATCGAAGAACTGTATCTTGGCGTAACTGTTGCCACCTCTTTAAGTGATCCCAGCCTTAAACCCAGTGATGTAAAACTATTCAAATTGCGGTGTCTTGATTTTTATATAGAAGGAGCTAAACAAATAAGAGCCCGTTACAATTTCAGCAATGAAGTCACAAGAAGTTTAAGTTTTCTTAATCCTACTAACGTTCAACGCCGGAATATAGCGTCAATAAGTCATGTACAACGGATTTTCCCAAATATAGTCCAACAGGAAAATGTACAAAGTTTAGATAATGAGTGGCGTCATTTAAGAATGAACGATAATATTCTAGAGACAAATGAAGAAGACCCTGAAGTGTTTTGGCAGCAAGTTTATACGGCACTAGACAATGACGGAAATTTGCTTTACCCGCACTTAAAACAACTGGTACCCACTTTATTATGCCTTCCCCATTCCAGTGCTGCTGTGGAAAGAATATTTTCATCGGTAAATTTAATCAAAACGAAAATACGTAACCATTTAAATACCGAAACTTTAGAGGGACTCTTATTAACAAAACAATTGTTGAACAAGGAACCATGTTATAAATTTATTGTGGACAAAACTCTTATTAGTAAAATAAATAAAAATATGTATAAGTAATACTTGAAAGTATCCATTAACCCGAAATTTACCATATCGTTAACTTTTGTGTAATGTTTAATTAAACTAATAAACATATTATGTCTTTTGAACTTTCGTTTTATTCCAGATGCAAATCTTAAGTGTTTCCATTAGCTTAGTACTTCTCATTACCAATATTACGGACAAGATAATTATATTATAAATACGGACGAATTTCACATGGCGAAAGAGTGAAAGGGACGGATATGTAGAGCCAGAGTACGAAAATACTGACATTCACACTTCGGACTCTTCGGAGTAATCTGCTATAGTTCGATATAACTCAATTGGTAAAATAATATCATAAATGGAGATTTCTAACATATTTTGGATTATTTGGTCCCTTACAGATTTTTATACAGAATTTTAATCTATGCAACTCAGATTTCTTTGTTCAAGATATGGCAACACTGCAAGCAAAGCAAACAAGTTCTGTGTTATTTCTCTATTTGTGTTTCGTTTGAATAAGTTATTATTGGACACGTTTTAATGCAACATCCGTGAAATTAACATATTTGAGGAAAAATAAAAATTGGAACCATGGCTGATTCGGGTGTGGACACCAGCAATGAAAGTAGCGACAACCCAGTTTTCGACCATTCGCAGTGTGTGTTAGAATTTAATCCGCGAGCAATACCCATCAATCTCGCTGGGCAGCCCATGCCCGTGGAATTCTTAAGTGAACCCAATCCTCACGATCACATCGGTAAAATCAAGTGCTCCACCAAAGGAAGACACTGCAGGCTTAAATATCGTTACGGTGGAACAATTTGCTCGTCTAGAAATCAAAAACTTCGTTTCGCTGCCTCAACAAACAACACAGAACTCGTGGAGAAGTTGTTGCTGTTAGGGGCCGATCCGAATTCTTCAGATGAATTCAAAAGGAGCCCTCTGCATCTGTCTTCGTGCCGCGGCTACGTGGACGTGGTAAGGATTTTACTAAAACACGGCGCTAACCCAAATATCAAAGATACACTCGGAAATACCCCTCTCCATCTTGCTGTTTGTATGAATCATGTCAAAGTTGTAATAGAATTGCTGGATGCTGGAACAGATGTAAGCTCCCATGACAATAATGGGCGCAACCCTATCCAGCTTGCACAGAGCAAGCTGAAGCTGATCCAGATGCGTCCTAGTGTCGCCGGACACTTTGAGGAATCCAGGCAGCTAATTGCTGACATCTGCTTGGTGGTAGAAATGATGTTAAAGTTTATGAGGATACAGAAAGCTGACCCTGGAGAGCTGGAGTCTGTGCGGGAGAGACTGGAGCGCGTCAGCACTCGTGAGCAAGTTGACTGTGAAGTCCAGAATTTACTTGACAGTCTAGACTCCTTAAAGCTGAGATAAAAGTACATTACGGAATAAGGTTGAAGACTGCTAACAAAGTAATGGTAACTACTGCCTAACATGAGCTCACAATTTTAAGGTAGAATAGTGTGACTAATTTATGTTAAACAATGTATTGACAAATGTATGAGGTCCAACTGTAACAAACTTATTCTTGAATCCTTTTTTTGATCTCACAAATATTTTACTTACAAAAAGTCTGATTGCCTAGACATGCATATGTGTAAAGTTTTATATTATGCTATTGTGTATTTGCAAGATGATAAACATAACAGAATTTAATTAAACCCTGCAACATACTGTGTACAGCTTATACTGTATCATTTTTAGATTAAGTAAAAATATCTATCTTTATTGTTGCTATAATCTCTAAAATTGCTTTGATATTTGACCAAGCAAAATGTATATACAGGTACCTTAGTCAAGGTAAATCATTATGACCTACTTATTTACCATGCACAATATGGACTCAAAACATCCTGTAGGTATCTTAACATTAACTATATTTCACAGCAATGTGGCTGTTCTCAAGATAATCATGATTGTATTAGTAGCACAATTATATTTACAGCTGACTGTATGACTTTTATATTGTATGGTTTTCACCATCCCTTTTATTTCATTGAGTTAAATGTCCAGCAATCTTGTTAGTACTAGACTAGACTGCATTAAGTGTCTATAATCACTACAACTTTTAGTAAGTCTATGTCAGTTTTGGGAGTATCCTAAAACAATGGTGTAACATTGTAAGTACTCTACACAATGATCAATAGATAAGTTAAGCATAACTTTGTAGAAAAATGTGTGTGTTTATAGTATAAGTTATCAATTTTTTGGTTGTTGATAAGTCTCATTTCTAAATGAATCTTTATGACAAATAATGCCTTATCAGCTAGCAACAAAAAGTAAAAGGTACCCCCTTTTACTAAAAATTATCAGAAATAATTTACTTGCTTTTAGAACACACTTACTCTTGTAAGTCTTACTTGTGTAAGTTGATATTAGAATGAGATATATATAGTAGTTGTCTTATTCTAGCAAAAAGCTGTGTCCTTACAAGTTGAGATGTTAATACTTCATCAGACCAGCAGGGGCTAATATTTTACTGTCTTAAAGGGATGATGATGATATTGATGATAAACATGCTAGGGCCCACAGTTTGCAACTTACACAAGCAAAACTACCTACATGCGTAAGTCTGACCTTAGGATAATGATTATATATATCAATTACGTAATGTTTTAAGAAATGCTACAAATCAAGGTGGAGATGACTATTTATAAGAACATTAAGAACCTATATTTTCTTTTTATTTGAATACTAGGGTATAGTCAATTTTCGGATGAATTTTAATAACATTGATGTGGGATAATGTTATTTTATATTATAGTTATTTTAATCGTAAATGAAATTTGTTAATAGATAAATAAATACAACATAATAATAAAGTTTTTGAATTTATTGAATTGGAAACGGATTTTTATTTTAATCACACACCTAACTTCGCCAAATTACTAAATCGAAACCTAAAGAAACAGATTTGCAAATGGGCGTTTTTATTTTTTGTTGTAGAAAAATGTTTTTTGCTTTTAAAATTGTTATAATGTTTTCTACTCAAAATTGCGAGCTCTTCAGTTTCGAGCATAAGTCTTAAGAGCTGTGAAGGGGTTTTTATTGTTATGAGCGTATGTGGTATTAAAACCCTTTTTCAGTTCGGCCGGACATGCTCTTGGCCGGTTTTTATTGTTATGAGCTAGCTTATTGTGACAGACGATAAACCACGGAACCCGACACTGAGCACGGATCGACATGCTCTTAGTCAGTTTTTATCAAAATTTCGCCTATTGTGGCGGACGGTAAACTACTGAACCCTACACTGAGCATGACCCGACATGCTCTTGGCTGGTTTTTTGCAAGTGACAGATAGCATTACAAGTTTTAGTGTCCATTGAAAATACAAAGAAAACACATTTTAGTTTTGAATAATAATTTATTGACAACAGTTTCATAAACTTGTAATTTGAATAACATTTAATTCACAAAACCAGATGGTGTTTAAAATTCTTGATTCATAACAATTTAATGATATTTCTTTACGTGAGAAATTACAATACAAAGTCAACATGACTGATGATATAATACCCATGTACATATGGATGATAGGTAATTATCCACACTTATAGTTCTGGTTGAACAAAAACCAATTCATTTTTAACATTACCATTTATATAACATACCTTTGAAATTCAATTGTATTGTATTATTATTATAAAAATCTAATGATATTAAGCCCTAATTATTATTACATTCAAAATTGGCTTAATTTTTCAAAAATACGTACTTTGAGCTTAATTTCTGTTTCATTTTAAAATCCTTATTGATAATGGCATAAGGATATTCAGTAGTCGACAAAGAGGTACTTTAACTAGATATCCCAGAATCAAGCTTTACGCATTTTTTACTTTAGCAGCATAGTTTTGTACTAGTATCTTTAAACCCATGTATACTACTTATAATGTACAATCTTATGCTAAACATTGCTTAAAATCATAAGGAATAAAATGTAAACTTGAAAACGTAACAAAAATACTTAGTGAATTAGTAGTGCTTATTAGTTTCTACGGAAATGTACCAAGAAATGCTTTAGTTGATTGACCCTCACATGCCTCTGTTGGTATTGTAAAACTAACAAACGGTTTTGATACTTTGTGAAGATTGACTACTTAGGCGGTGTTCGCACCGGCACCGCATCCAGTGACGTAATATACTATATATATAATAGCCTTAGGATAAATTATAAGATAATACAAATCATGTATGATGTTATGTATACCTACTTCAAATATTAAAACTTAAGTTTCTGGCAATAAGAAAAGCTGATTAAATATCTACATAAATTGAAATTAAACACTTTAGAACGGATTAATCGCGTTTATTAACACCATGATCCTACGTTTCGAGCCCTTTACAGCACTCGTTTTCACAGGGTTAAGATGATGACTGAGAGAATGCGGATGCCCCTCTGGGCATTGTAGACCAACCTTTGTTTTTATTTTTAAATTATTTTTATATTTTTGTATGTAGGTAGTTTGCACAAGTAACTTTTTTGATTGACGGGGAGAATTCGCATTCTCTCAGTCATCATAACCCTGTGAAAACGAGTGCTGTAAAGGGCTCGAAACGTAGGATCATGGTGTTAATAAACGCGATTAATCCGTTCTAAAGTGTTTAATTTCAATGAATAACAATCGCGGTAACAGAAGACAATATTATATCTACATAAATATAAACACAAAAATAGGCATATTAATGGGTCTAATATTTAATTAAATACATTTGCACTTACACTTAGATTTAAAATTAATACTAAACCCTCCAATAATTTGTAATATAATAATATAAATAATAAATAAATTAGGCGTCTACGTGGGGTGGCTCCCCGCTGCTGTGTCACTACAACTTGGTATCGATCACATCGATTTAACTGTAAATCATTATGGCAGAATTAATTATTATCACAGAAAGTTTTAAACATTACAGTAGTTTAAATTATACTTAACACACCTATTACAAACATAAATTAAGTATTCCCAATCATCCCTAACCAACCCATTGCGCTAATTATTTTAATAAGGACTTAAACAACATAAAAATCTAGATAAAGGCAAGTAAAGATTACATATGTAAGTAATATAATTGTATAAAACACATTACAATACGAATAAATTGGTCCTTTTGAAATCAAACTTGGAAATGGAATGAGAGATAATAACGATGGACGTATTACCATTATTACAGTTCACTTCATTAGCTTATCGATTGCTCATTATTGAACAATAAAAAATCTTGAGCAAACTTGTATATCAATTCCATAGAAAGTTGCACAAGTAAAACATTTAGAGTGCGGACTTTTGGCACTTCCTTTCGATTCGAAAACATTTGACTAGTTGCATTTTTTAACAACCGATACATGCACGAAATTATCACATACAGCTGTGGAACAAATTTTTAAAATTATGCGTAGTTTATAACTAAATCACAAAATTCTTGGAATGTCCACATATTGAAATAAAAACTTTGGTGTTGAATAATTTAGAAATGTTCTTAACACAACCATCAACGAATACTTGCTGCGAGAGCCTAGGCGTCGGACGACGGCGGCTCGATTAAGTAGTTTAGGTAACTAAAATCAGTCATTTTCAATCCGCTTAAGTAGCTAATACTTCGGGTGTTATTTGAGGTCCGGGACGAGGACATTGGCTATATTGGGGAACACCTCGGCCTGGATCGGCCCGTACTCGACCAGCTCGCCGTCCACCGTGAGCGTGCCGCCCGGTCCTTCTGGCACAATTCTGAATGCACTAACAGGTATCAGTTTTATGTACTCGTTATTGTTTTCCGCGTGGTTGCCGTTGTTGATGCCCAGTAGGAACGATAGCAGCTGAGATCGGGGGATACCGGCTTTGATGATGAGCATCCACATGACTCCGTCTGAGAGTTGCGAGCGCGGTGCGAAGAGGAGATCCTCACCGATAAACGCTTGGTATGAGACGTGTACCATGATAAATTCACCTTCTTCGTGTGTCCAGTGTGAGGGGAGTTGGGACATGAGCGCTGGGAGATGGGGCGCCGGGCCGTGCATGCAGGCGTGGACTGGTGATCGCATTTGCGAGCCGTCACTGGTCACGCTGTGGTACTCCGAGCCTCGTGTGCTATAGAACGCGCTGCGGCGAGAGTTGACAGAGTACCAGGAGTCTACGCGTTGGTGTCGCCCCGGTCCGCCCGCCGAACTAGTCCAGACATTATCCTGTTCATCGCAATCTATGAAGGCTTCTGCGTCAGGCGAATCTAGCGCTCCGTCCTGACTGACACTGTGGCTGAGTACTAAGGGTTGTTTGGGCTTTGGAAGGTTACTAACGTCTTTGATGAGCGCGTAGCTGACAATGCCTTTGTACCGTCGAAGTCCTACAATCCTGGCTAGTGCCCAGACCGCGAACCTCTGCCCGCCGATGGCTCGTAACCGCTCGCTCTCGATATCGATGTCCGATAGAAAGCCCCACCCGACCGAGAGGAAGGAGAACATTATCTGGAAAATAAAAACATAATAATTACAAACGCGTAAAAGGAAAATACTTCTCTCGGGTATTTATGACTTGCAATACTTACATATATGTATTTGTAGCGAAATTTATAGGAACAGGAAAATCCGTGTTGAGTCACGGATTTTCCTGTTCCCAGTGTACAAATTTCGCTACTTATTGCATAACGTGTAAGTATTAGGTACCGTACCTATTGTTATTCACTTATGTTTTCCCTAAACTGTTTAAAACAAAATCAGCGTCATTGCCACCGCGCAAAACGATTTAAGACAAAAAAGATCTTTCGAATAAATTACCATTACAGGTAAAAGGTAATGACATAGATTTATACAAGCAAAGAATGAAAAAGATGATAATTATCTCATACAACGTGTGGCTTCGTAAAATAGGATCAGACAAACAAAAGAAAGACAGACACCTCTACATATATTACGCGTCACCACTAGCTCCCAATCTCATAAGATTCGGCATTGATATGATGGTAGCTGGTATTTTATAGAGAAGATGCTTTTTAAGGGAAATTATTAGACTTTATTGTGTATTATTTATTAGTTTTGGTTTAGCAAGCGGTAGGTAGTTATAGAAACGTAATTGCATACGCAAAACGTTGCCATAACGTACTTCGGTTGTGGCGGACACTCAATTGAATAGTGTAACCATATCTGTTAATGTTGGTGATATAACCGTTTAACCTGGTTTATGACCAACACTGCACATACATCATAAGCCCGTGGTTATGAGGAACGATAAGATTACACGAGATTAACAACGCTATTTGTCTGGTGTTTGACTTTAGCAATTGACACAGTAAACTTTATATGCGTACAATACATACTTGAAAAAAATCCAGCTCCACTAGTATTGTCGCGCCGTGCAATGCCGAAAATATAAATTTGCTAGTATATTTTTCTATGAGGAGTAAAACTTAATTTTTCATTAAATAATGTGGCCTATTAAAATGTATAATATCATAGCTAAAAACCACCCCAAAAAACCAGCTATTCTATTTAAAAAAACCCGTATACAAAATCGGTTCAACCGGTCAGAAGCAACCAATGTCCCAGACAGACACAGTTTTTCATCGAGGGTTATAATTTTTTTGTTTTTTGGGCACGCGATTTCTTATTCCTCGTCATTCTTTCTTACCTTTAACAAAACTAGTAACTCGATTTTTGAAGTTAATGGACATCTTGAAACAGAATAAGCAAGATAACAAACTAGCTTGGTACCACAATTTATTTAATTGCCAGCATTTTTGAACTAGTTTTACGGTAAGAAACAATTAACCACATAAAGCAGTTTGCACAAGGTAGGGTTAATTAAGGTAAACGTTAATTAGCCCTACCAGGTAACACGGTTAAGGTTAGTAATAGTGGTTAGTAGGTAGGTAGGTACGAGTATGACAAACGACAGTTCTTGGTAATGACTGTTCGGGTCATTCTCCTGCGTCGAAACTCCGACAACTCATACTTAACTTAATGTATGAAAAGTTTAACCCTTAAATGCACGAATTAACAGTATTGATCTTAAAACATCCTAAGTGACCACCAAATTCATTTCAAATTAAGAACTTTGTACGATATGACAAAGTCTACATTCCAAGAGAACTTGATTATCACTTGTCTCGTTTCTGTGCATCATAATGCATTTAAGGGTTAATGGAGTTGATGCAGACCCCAGTCATATAATTTAAGAATGAACCAGTTTCTCCGTCTAACAAAACCGATGTCTAAGTCTGACAGCAAAAGTATAAAATATTAAGAACTTTATAACCTTCAAACAGTGGAAGAGAAAATGCTACTAAAATTAAACGCATTATCACAACTTGAAGGATTTTGATTAAATATTGGCCGAAATCCTATGACCAGTTCAATTAGAGCTGAAACAAGAATCATTTCGATAAATAACGCTTGTTCACCAGTCCATTACAGTGCCCGGAATCTATAGATACAGTACGTAAATAATGCACTTAGGTATAGGAAAACCGCTACTGATCGCTAATCCTCCCATATTAAAAACACCAAATCCATGTATACATATTCTCATATCGTTACAAATTTGCATAAAAAAACACTATGGAAACTTTAGCAAAACAGCAGATACGGTTAATTCAATCCTAAAATATATGACATGACCATGACGTAAATGTCGATGAGTTCAAAGAACTGGTTTTTACGCGATGTGAGAGATGTAATGTGTGGTAAATTTGCAAATTGACTTCAAAATACGCAATCAAGTAAATTAGGTATCTGAGGGGAAAGCTCAGAGTAGTGAAAAAGACATAGATACAGTAACGTTCTAAAAACAAAGAAATAGCTGCTACAGATAGTCTTGAAATTAAGGCGATATTATATTTAAAAAATAAGCCATGCAAAACATTACAAATGGTGTTCAAGATTCCAGCTCAAACTGGTAAATAAATTCGCCAGTGTTTTTCTATTTGTCTCTGTGGAATAAGACTGGAGTTTCCACGATTGATTGCGGTCGGTTTCTCGCTAAGAGAAAAGTTTGATTCGCTGTCTGCTATCGTCTTTCATTATTGTGTGAATTAGGGCGATGCAATTTGTTGTATTAAGTAACTACTCAGTATTTTAGCGGTTTGTTGTATAGTAAGTATTTCAGCCCTTGGATAACGTTGAACGATTGGACGTTTGATTGAAATAACTGTGTGTACCAAAAAAAATGTTGTATAATTGGTAGCAACTTGTTCGGATACAATTTGAACAAATTTTCTAAGCAGTAAGGTAAGCGAGAAGAGTTTACTTTCTCATGGACAATCTGCGGCCATTGTGCGACCAACAATTAGTACCTTACCTATAGCCTATTCTATTCTCACTCGATATATCTTAGTCGACTCGATTGTCTCGTCGATGCTTAGTTGTTTCTCGCGGCCTTGCGACAGTTAACGCTAAAACTGTTCGCGATTTATCGCTACGCTAGTATAAGAGATAAGCTGCACTCACTTGCGTCTTAGTTTCTACTCGAACGACGTCCATAGGCGCCGCTTTCCCTCGAGCCAGGGCCATGGCCATTCCGGTCAGGTTTTGTGGGATGTACGGTTCGCTGAAACAATATAACAAATGTGTTAACATAAAAGTATGAGCAGTTGAGCTTAAGTACAAGGCGAAGTATTGCAGCTTTAGCTTTCTGAAGCCACTTTTGTTTTTGAATTTGGAACCCTAAGTTGCTTGAGAAAAGTTTAGAACAGATTGTGGAATATGTACAAAAAGTACGCAGCGTCTTAGGGCCACTTGCACCAACCTAGGGTTAGCTAACTAACCGGAGTTAAGTAAGAGTTTATTTCATATTGAATTGGCTGAACCCTAGTTGGCACAATTAGCGCTTAAGTGAGTAGAGCAGTGGCGTCTTTTATTCGCACAGAAAGGAGAAGGGGCGCCAAGCGCGAAAATCGATAACCGAAATTTCTTAAAATAGTATAATAAATTTATATCTTCAATGTAAACGAACGCCTCAAGGACACCTGATCCTGCAGAAAACTTGATATAAAATTACCATGTGTGCGTCATTGATGCAATTCACGACAGTTGGAAGGCGACGTGTCGAATCATATCATCATAATCATATCATAACACAAGATAGCACGCAACCCAACAAAAACTCAACAACTAGGTAGACGACCGATGACCTGATGACTCGGCTTAAGTTACACAATCGTTAAGGATCAGAAGAACAAGGGCGCATTGCGCATAAAATATTGTGTTTCCTGCACATACCGTGTATTTATAAAGAAGATACCATGTGTTTATAGACGTATTACCTACATACAGTTTTTTTAGCTATTAGTCTTACCAGCACGCTTCAGGCATATGTTTACAGAACAGAATCATTTACTATGAGAGCAAACCCAAAATATTGGCAAATCTAAAATATTGGCTGTTGTAAGTTATGAATGTGTCATACATTCGATGCTTTCAATGGGACAGCCAAATTTCTTTGATGATATTGTTGTTCATATTGATCTACACATAACCTACCTTGCTAAATTTAGCAAAAAGCTAAAATATCGCTCAGTGTTGTAATCACTATGAGACGACTTCTTGTCTAGATGAAACGATAAAAAATTAAATACCAGGATATAATGATTACTCAGAGAGCAACGTTTAATTAGAAAACAAACGTGCACTTATAGTATGAAGTGCAAGAGCGCAATAGGATAATTTGCCATTCGGAATGAGGTATATGGTATATTAAGTAATACGCCAAGTGAATCACGGGACCGCTGCTGTGGAACTAGTTCATGCTTGCGGTTGAGATACTTGGGATTATGTATGAAAGGACCGGGCATTTCCATACCCAAACGCCAGTTTTTAAATAAAACGTGCCATTATTCGTGGAATTTGATTGACCCTGTATACGATATGTCAATAAATGAAGACTGAAGTAGATATCTAAGTTCAAGTATTTTAAGTGAAGACAGAAGATTGAAGAGTCATGTGCCTTCTTTATCAATAAGAAAGCTAATTTCTTCAAATCTTACGGTGTCTACTGGAACGCGCTGAATTTGCAGTCTGATAAATTGAAAATTTAGATTTGTTAAAGGTTTTTTACCTATAGTCATGACCAGATAATTAAGAACATGAGTTTTCCCCATACAAATGCCTACAAATAAGACTTTGCAGACAATAATTTAAAAAGTAACTGAGCATTTTTTAAATAACAATACAATGTATATATGATGATTAAATAAGGTATACTTGAATGTATTACAAAGTTGGATGATCCACTAAACACTTCAACTTAATTATGAATTATGCATGAATTTGTTCCTAATTAAGTTGAAGTGTTTCGTGGATCATCCATATTTTTTTAATTAGGAATTTTACGAAAATTTGCATTACATTCGAGTATAATTGTATTATTATTTGAAATTGGTCAATTATTTTTTAAATTATTATCAAATTTGCAAAGTTCTATTTGTATGAGGAAAAAAATCTTGTTTGTAATCTGGCTACGACTGTATGTAATATCTTAGCTATAAAATATTGTTATGAGCAATAACGGTCAAAGACCAAAGATCAGTTATCAGCAAAGATGGCTAATGGCGTTTGCGTTTACCTCGCAAGTCGCAATACACTAACTGGTCGATCAGGTTTATGGTACCGATTCTAACAAGGCGGTTTCCTTTACTTAGCTAATTGCTTGGGAAATCTTTTAGCGCCACATTTAATGAGCTGTCTATCTAATTATGCTGACTATATCTAATTACCTTAGTAATAGAATGGTATTAATTGAAGAGCAAAATACAGTTTTATTATCATTTATCATCTTTTACACTCTACCTCCAAAACCACTATAAAGTGGTTTTGTCATCACTGGCTTTTTTCTTTCAAATAATAGCCAAGTTTTATTAGAACGCCACTTTTCTATAAGCTATTTCAAAAGTAAAAAATAAAATACTGCATATTGGAAATTGGTGGTTTGCTTAAGAATAAAATACTTAAATTACTTAATAATACACCATAATCATCATACGTCCACACTTGCAGTTACCTTTGTTACTCATGCTTGCCTGGTGTATTATTGGCGGAGTATTTACGTCACAACGACAAAAAAAACATACGGTAAAATTGAGATCCTCTTCTATTTTTGAAGACGGATAAAAAAAGTATTACGAGCCGGATGTCCGTGTGTCTCGACAAAAACATGATTGAGTACAAAACGTATCGTATAATAACATCTAATAACCGTACATTATCTGTCGACGATTCAGGTGTAATGATAAAATATCAAAACAAGTGCCAACGCTGTGTTAGGTAATAATATAATAGATAACTCATAATTACGACTCTTCGCTTAATGCAATAATTTACCTATAGAAATGTTTTTTTTTATGTTGTATACAAACTATAAAAACAATAAAAAGGGTAAATGGCCTCTTAAAGCAAAAAATACCTTAGCAGCAGATGATGCTATGCTTTAAAGCAATGGCAAGAAACCCGTCTTTCTTAATAGTATAGGTGTCTTTTCCATCACAGAACAATGCTGTCATCAATTCGGATCTTTGGGAGGCGTGACTCAGTAAGCCAACACATAGCCCCTTTCGGCAGTTAAATGAAATGTAAGGAACACACCGAGCTGTGGTGGCCCACCGATAAGGCGAGCGACTTTCAATAAGAAGTTCGCAGGTTCAAGTTAAAACCCCAGCTTGTAATGAGATTTTCGAAAGAACCATGGGCAAATTTGTACGGGGGCTGGCCCCAAAACCAACAGAGATGAGACTTATGTCTATAAACAAGTCTTATTGTCTGCTTTATTTCGTTATATGGCCAACAATTTGAATTCTATTGCTGATCTGAGATATTCGTATGAAAACACGAGTATTATGTAAGTTAAAATATTCACAACCGCTCGGCGATGATGGCGGATCCACACAGCTTTTTGTTTTGTTAGGGGGGAATGTGGTTACGCATACTATTCGGGTGCATTTATGTACCAATTACTGACAGACATAAGCCTAAATATCTCAGTTCTGCAATAGAATTCAACTTGGTGTCCATATAAAGAAATATCAAATGAGACAACTCTCAGCTCAGCTCTGTTGGGTTTGGGCCTTTGGGGCCAATCTGCAAATGGTCCTTTGTGCTCATACCACTAAGTTTTCCGGTGGCGGAAAATTTCGTGCGGAAAATGCACTAATTCCTAGGCCTAGTTTACCATCTAGTTTGGGTCAGATGGCAGTCAAACCAAAAACTACAATGGAATAAAAAATACTTATACCTTCCAGTCTTTATTAGTTATTACTAGTGTTGGGTTATGTCAACGTTCCACCAAAATAATTTCGTCTCTGGGCTAGGAGTAAGGACCACGAAAGTCGAACGATCGCGGATTTGTATGTCCATCTCTGTCACACTTGCATATTAGAGTGACAAAGAGGTTTTTACGTCAATGCCAACTTTCGATGTTCGTGGTAGGCATGCTGGATTGCCACTGAGATCATAATTGATACTGACGTTGTTATAAAACAGAAAAGTTTAAGCAATGCCTATAAACTATAAAGTTTAAATAAAATAAACTAAAGTTTATAGGCATTGCGAGTTATTGCCAACGTTGCACCTACCTGATTGTAATGATGCAGTCTTGCATCACCCTCATCTGGGTATTAAGTTAAGAGCTTAAAATTATTATTTACTGAATTACCGAATTAATGAGCATACCTATCTTTAAACGAACTATTGTTGTATATTCTTTATATCGTGTATGTGTTTTCAACTGACTCAAACTTTCATAAGGAGGTTCTAAATAAGTGTGATTTTTGTAATTGTTTATTTTGATCTCGGAACCATATCTAATGAGTTTTATGAACTTTGCTATATGTAGGTATTCTAACAATCAATCTACTTAACTGATTTCACGTGTTTTCCGCCCGGTTGCCCAGGTACAAGAAGTACCTATACGGTTCCGGTACATACAGGCAATGGAAAATTGTATGGAAGTGACGAATGCGCAATCATAGTTGAGGGGCCAGGATAGGGGAACGTGGCCCCTCTGAAACTAATATCAGTCATTACGGACCACGAGACAATAGTGACTGTGTGTAAACAAGGCAATTTAAAAATTTGAAAACTCCGACAGCGAACCCACCATGCATTTTGATTTTGAATAATTTTACGTACCCAATGACAGTCCCACGACTGACGTGAATCTATACGTTGTAACCAATGTACCGAAATGTAAGCTTGAAAACTATCAGATTGGCACCGTTTACTCAGACGTTCTAGATCATCGTATCCACGATGGCCAATTTCCCCCGTATTCTATGGTTCCACTAGAACGGACCAATCAGCGCCGTCGTCGTTCCAGATCGTCCGGTCCGGTTGGTCCCATTGCCGAATCAAAAAGAAACGAAAGAGAGTGGCCTTTTTCGGCGGTCGCGCAAAAAAGGTTGATTATATTTTTAAGGTTCAGTTCAACTATTTCCATTACGGATCAGACACTAAGATAAGATAGATTGTCAGTAAGATACATACATTCCTTCGTTTCATTCCAATCCATATCCCACCAACCCAACCTGCTGGTGCTGGTACAGATCGATTCACGAAAGCTGGCGCGGAAAATGTATGAAACTGTCATTAATTTCATAGACATGATAAAACGCAAGTGTCCGAGTCTTCACCCAGATATTTAAATTTAATATGTATAAGTAGGCATCTGTAGGGGAAGGTCGAAATATGTAAGACAAGCCAGTTATTTTCTCATGCTTATTATTAGATATTTATGTGAAAACCTGATAATAAGGTACCCAAATTAGGTATAGATACTAGTGGGGAATAGGGGATCGAGTTCTATGGTGCTATGGGCTATGGGTCCTAAGCTCCGCCGCTGGTGTATAATCTAATAACCCTCAGCACCGGCTATACACTTCACACTACAATATTCATTGTAAAACTAGGGCACGAAAGGATTGAGATTGAAGCACTACTAGGAAAAGAGAGTTAGAATTTAAATTCGCGGCGAAATTGTGGCGCGTCATAAGAAATAGGCCAGCACGGAATTTGAAATGGAAAATAGCACGGCGACGGCGAATAACTTGAAAGACGAATGCTGTCGTTTCAAAATGTTGGAATAAAACTGTATATTTCAGATTCTTGTCAATTTACTACCGAAATATGACCGAAATAACAACATTTCACGACTTTTTTTCCGTTCAGCGAAAGGCGCGTTTTCACCATTTTACAATAGTACAGTCGCCATCAGATATATCGGAGCGTCCGAGGCGTGCAAAATATCTGAACAAGCACTCTAACGCCTTGACAATAGAGGCGTGTTCAGATATTTGTGAACACCTCGGCTGCTCCGATATATCTGATAGCGACTACTGTACATATAAAACATATAACTAATCTTAATGACTTGTCTAAAGTTAACGATTAATTATTAAATTATTGCGATAAAAACGCATACAGATGTATAGTGCATAATGTTTTGCCTTCGTATTTTGACGGAACCCCCGAAAGTGTCATGGTATTTCCGTCAGTGTAAGTTCTAAAGTTCTAAAAGTACCGCATCAAAAGTATCGTGAAGTAGCATTACGAATATGAGCGGTTCCGGGACCATAAGAGGGCAAAACATTTTGCACTACAGGCAGGTACAGATGGACCTACCTAACGTGTAACTAGTGGTCATTTTCAATATGCAAACATTCAGATTATGTAAAAGCAAGCGTTTACACACATTCAATCCATACATTAAATAACTGGTTTCCATAAGGACAAATGCACTCTACAAATCCAGTTCTCTACCTATCCTTGACATCTCTAATCACGTTTTAGCAACCACTGCTATACATACATTATCTATAATTCGTAAAAAAACATGAACCTATTAACGAAAGATCAATGAATTTTCCAATCATAGTTTTCTACGCCGATTTCCTTTCTCAAGGTGCAGTCAGTTCAGTTTAGAGGGCCTATCGCGAACCGCGAAGCCTCTCTCTCGCACTGGTAACTTTATACGCAAGTACCCACGACTAGGGAATACAATAACTGGGCGTTTTTCATTCCCGGTATATTACCGAAACACGCTTTCTATAACCGGTTAACCGGTAAAATACCCGTTATGAGTTTCGTTTGATTCCGGACGTATGTGGCGACCCTTAGGCGCAGATAGGCAGACAATAAAAATTGCATCAGGTATGTAAAATTGTACCAATGAGTAAGGAAATATATGGAGGCTTCAGGTTATAAAAATGTATATGAAATCGACATATAAGTCCAAAACCATACTCTGTCTCTTTCTTTTTCAAAACCGATAGGGTAAGGAGAAAGAGATAACATTTAAAATTTATACCACATGTTGGCTTCCGGCTGCCAGTCGCCATTTTATCTACCGAGTTGTTTACAAACAATCAGCTGTTAAGTGGTGATCATCGTTTTGGTTATTCAGTGATTTTCTACAACAAAAGCGTTTGATTTTTAGTGTGGACATCAAGTGATGTAATCGCAATATGCCTCGGTGCTCAATAAAACAGTGCAGTGCACGGAAATCAAAAAATCGTCCGAATTTGACCCTTCAGAGGTTAATACCCGTTTTTCATCAATAAAGTACCATTCGCGTTTAGGTTTTGTACATAGTACATATTTACTTGTTTGCGGGCATATTTTGATGATTTAAATATGTGGCTCATTTGACAGTTTAGCATAGCGTTGGGCTGTTGTCGATTGCCGACATTGCCTAGAAAAAGTTACTTAACAACTTTACAGCGTTCCAGTTAAAGACGTCGGCGACGTAGACAATAGCTTAGTGGCATTGTCCCAGGCCCCAGACAACATAAATCCCCGCCACAAACAGCTGGTTATCTGCTCCTTACATTTTAAGGAATCACATTTCAACAGAACCTTGGATGTAATGTTCATTCAGGCCAATTTTTGATAATTTCATCAGGGGAATTTTTGATTATTTATAAGTTATAATTATGCTTGTAGCATACATGAATAAACCAATTTTTAACATTACGTTAAAGAACGACTGATCAGTACTTTTATGTACCATTATGAGTGTGCCTTCTGTTATAGTTTGATTAACAGGTTAAAAGGTATTATGAATATAATCCCCATTTATTTAGGCTGGTTTTTAATTTATAAGTAAAAAATATGTTAAAATCTTTCGTGAATCAACAAATTTTTATCATTAATAATTTTAGCGTAAGATTATGTTAAGCTGTGTGAGGTGAGCGATTATATTTATTTTTTGTTCAGAATCTATTATAATTTGTGTAAAAACAGACTATACTTTTCTTTCATTACCACCACGTCGCAAAGAGGGATGGACACAGTATATTCTTTCTATTGTTACTGACAATCTGGTCAGCCAGATATATCGATATGTTTAAACTTTTTAACGGACAACACTAGCGGAAGTACGCCATTTTATCTGCCAAGTCGACCAAAAGCCGGCACGCTTAATTTGTAGGTATTTCTAGTCCATATTATATACGTCAGTGTATCCTACCTGTATCTAACTCGCAAATATTTGTAACTAAATCTAATATAACTAACAAAGGTAAAAAATATTAGTAGTACTATGTCCTTATAGCATTGTATCGCGCATCGCAATATATATATATAGAATGTCAAAAATATCCGAAATGAACTACTTGATAAATGGAGCGTCAAATAAGTTTCTAAGTCGTCGACATGTTACTTTAGCACTGGAACCGGCTGGATGATAATAATAAAATAAAAGCATGTGCAGTGTAGCAAAAATAGCTGGTGTTTTATTCAATCCCTCGTGAAACCAACGTCGTTTGCGTCCAATCTCATACCTGCAATAATTCGTTCGCTCCGGTCTCACATTTAATCTTGTATTACGAGCATTATAAAAACAATAAAATTGCGGTGGTACTTTGTATTGCATGAATTTACAGAAACAGGTAAGAGGCCGGTATATTTTTTACGATTTTGCGCAACTTTTTGATACTATATTGGAGCAACGGACAAGGAAAATAATATCAATTCAAATTGAATGGATAAATAAATAGTATTATAGAACTATCTTACCCAAATCCACCTAGTCCCACAGTAAGCTCAATATGGCTGTTGTGGGTACTAGACGGCGATATATATGTAATAGATAGATAGAAAACATCCATAACTCAGAAACAAATATTTGTGATCAACACACAAATAAATGCCCTGACCAGGATTCGAACCCAGGGCTTCCTGCTTCGTAGGCAATTTTTAATAATGTACCTAAATCTGAAGGCTGTTTCGCGATTTTGCCCTTAAAGGTAAATATTTGAGGCTTTTTAATAATCAAAATGACATGGGTATGTAAGGTATATATGTTAGAAAATGAATGAGTCATCTTAGTCATCTAAGGATCAAATGGAACACTCTTTTCCACTATCAAATATTAGGAAGTATTTTCTTACAACAACTACACAAGTTTTAGTAAGTATTGTCTTTTACTACCATAATACGCGTAGTATAATATGCAATATTTACTCTGATATGCGTTAAAATCACATGACAATTACGTTAAACATACAATGAATTATCAATTAATACAGATAACGATGTGTAACTTTCGACCAAGTCAATATCCTTTACTTTCAGCTACCCAAGTCTAACGATAAGATTAACTTATCACTATCAGAATTATTAAAATAGGATTAGTTGAACAACACAGGTAAGAATTACCTTTTATTTGAATTTAGTAATTACTTATGATTATCAAATCGGCCGTGTACTAAATAGGTTGACATCGAAACTTGAACTAGTTTAGAATATATAGTAAACAATTAATGAGACCTATGCTAAAAGTTACCAATAGGTTACCAATTTTATGTCGATGTGATTTTTCCGAAAAAATTCCAAATTAATGAATTATTTAACTAATGAAACGAATCCTAGATATTTCTGTACAAAAATCAGGATGTAAGGCATTGGACAAAGCTGAAAGTTGAAACGTACACACGCGTTACGATGTTTAGATCCAGTAGGTACCTATATAAAGTATCATAACAACAGTGGTACGATGAAATTAACAAATTACTATTTGCGTCTTCAAAGCATTCTGTATACAACAAAAAGGCATGACTCATGAGGTAATAAATCATCATAACATAGTATGAAACCTTCGGCGTATTTTGTTACTATCGTTTTTATTTATGGCACTTATAAGATTTTGATTGTTGAGTAACGTCATTATTTAAGTAAACTTATTGTCGCTTAAAATACCATTGGCAAAAACATTGCAAATGATAAATACAGTATATTTCTTTTTGTTGTCTATTATTGGAAATAACTTATAATATGTTTGAAAATTATTGTTTTTATTTATTTTGCTAATCAAAAAAATATTTACGTTAGAGCATTAGGTACTAAGATATAGTTCTACGTGGGATTTCAGGGTTTGTCTAATGGCTAAGGTCGCCCTGTACTGTATTAGAATTTGACATTATTACTGTAATGAATAATATTTAGTTAAGGTTAACAAAAATATCCTTATTTATACAATTTCGTTTATATTTTACCCAACTACGGCATAGTTAAAAGAATGGGTTATGGCACCTTGAGTCAGTCTATGCTAAGTTTCCTAGATTTTGATAGCACAGAATGTGAAAGTGTTAAGTAAACTTCATAATTTCATAGAAGTTTGACATTTGAAATAACAATTTAAAGTTTGACAGTCCATTTGCCCGGCAGAGATAACGTGGCGTGGGTTGACTCTATATGGTCTGGCAGTCGATAGATAGCCCTTCTAATCTAACAGCATCTTGGAAGATTAAGAAGTATGGAAACGCAATTACCGCCCAAAACGTGTACCCTGTACCACCTACCTACCCGAAAAATTAATTCCGGCTGGTGGTACGGAATTGATTCCAATCATTCAAAACAAGTATACTTACTTAAAATTTGACTATGGTTTTAGGCAGTATACAGTGGTTAGGCAATAGGCAGTGTACACATGGTCTAAATAAGTGAAGTGTGTATATTTGACCGGATGACTAGTAGAAAATGTAGAAATTATGGTTTTAAGGGCGTAAAAAGTGGATCACATTTTTAAACGACTTTTGTTATGCGTTATCAAACTATTTATTTATATGTGGAAGAATAATAATAAAAAGTGCAGTTAGAGTTTATTTTAACAAATCCTATTTCAGAACGAACAGTAGGTAACTCTTGACGATACCGGTCATCATTGGTTACATATAAACAAGGAGGATTTAAACTGAAAAGCCTGTAAACCGTTTTTTATCATACATTTTCCGCCCCAACTTTCGTGAATCGAGTTGTACTAGTCAGTAAGTATAAGTAGCTCATACGCGCATTTAATTGAATAATAAAATTTTATTTACAAAAACAGTGCCTAGTACTAATACTAACGCCGCGGTATTCTTACAGAAGTTGGCACCATGCAATTACCAAGTAAAATAAAAAAATAATGAATACATTTTTCATACAAGGTGTAAACATACGAAATATTATTTACCAACATTCGCTTCGACTTATCTGCACAACATGGGTGCGTAGCCAAGATGCCAATCGCTCACGCTCAGTCGTTAACGAAACGCAACTTTCTGTCATTGTCACACTAATAAGGAAGAGTGATAGAGAGAGGTCGCTACATACGTTATTAAGCGTCAGCGATTGGCATCTTGGCTACGCACGCTGGACTTTGATATTCTCATAAACAAGATTTGCATATTTAGAGTTATAAAAACATACAAAAAATCTTGTTTATTGCTTCTTAACTGTTAATTGACTCGTGTCGTGTTTTTAAATACATAGCTACAATTTTATGACAGGGTTAGGGCGTCGTCCACTAATGTTGTAAACGCAGGTTCGATTCATGCCCTAAGCACCTTTAACTTCTGTAGTTAAACGTGTGAGGTTCTCCGAGTCTACGGGAACAGTCGTTTGTATGAAAGTATATTTGTTCGACAATAACTCGACGTTAGTCAGATCGTGAAATGTAGAATTTTTAAGTTTGAATATGAGCCAAATAGGTCAAAGGGTTGCCATAGGGGTCGCGGGTTCAAGTTCGGGCGAACCAATAGTATATTTTTAAAAAAGATTGCTGATGTTATTTGGATACGCTCCATAATAAGTCGAAGATTGGCAGACAGGCGATATTGAAAAGATATGACCACAATTGAAGAGGTGAACTGTTGACCTCTAGAATATGCGTCATCATAGGTCTTGTTTGCTATATCAAACATAATTATACCGTACCACTTGTAATGTAAACAGGCCTCTATACGTGGTTTTAGTAAAAAGGTCATACTTTGTTGGTTGTTGATAGGGTTCATTTCTAAATAAATCTTTGGCATTTGGCGCTTGCTAGGTTTCTTTTTCGCCGCCTTAAATATGCCATTTATGCCACAGGTTATTAAATCTGGGGTCTGTTTTGTACTAATCCGAAAGTTTTGCGTAGGCGCTAGTTTTACGAAAGCGACGGCGATCTGACCTTCCAACCCAGGGAATACACTAGACTGTATTGGGATTAGTCCGGTTTCATCACAATGTTTTTCTTCTCGGAATATCATTGGTAAATATCAAATGAATGATATTTCAGATCATACATTAAGTTCCAAAAAACTCATTGTCATGAGCCGGGATTTGAACCCGCGACGGCCGTGACCTTCGCATTGAAAGTCGCACGGCTCACCGCTGGGTCACCAACGTGCTTTAAAAAAATATCGAACCCTGATAATGATTCGTTCTGCAAACTAATACTGAAGCTGAAAATACTTCGACATTGAACTTCAACGTAATATACAAATTACTTAATGATAAATTACATTGTGCACACAATAACATACTTACGGAAAAAATCACTATGTAATCATTACCTAGGTACTATGATACCAATTACGAACATACACAAATCATGATTCACGAGCAGCACTAGTTAGTTAATACCTACAACAATGCATACGAGTATTTAACAAATAGGGTTGCACCGCTTATAGTCTGTTTCAGACAGAAGACGGTAAAATTTGAAATCTAAGCCCAAAATATTTATCATTCATATCATAGAGTCAATCGAAAAGATAGATAATAAATCAGTCGAAAAACAAAAGTCCAGTCCAAAGTCCGTACTCCCATCTCAAAGGCGCGTGAAGGCGTTGCAACTGTTACAAGTGTGGGGTCGATAATCGCTTACCACTGCTCTTTTGCCTCCTATTTACTTATTTAAAAAAAATCGATCGTGCGTCACCCGAATGCAACGGTTTTTCCAAGATCGTCGACTTCCTCCTTTCTCTTTGGCATGTGAATTTTTTACATGTACAAAATTAGTGGAGATCCTTCCGAAACTATTAGTTTCTTTTTATTTACAGCTAGGCCCGGGGTGCTTTACAAAGTGTTTTTTTAATGGCTTAGTTTATGAGTACCTACTACATTATTACTACTACTTAGCTTATGAGTACGAGATATGTACCACGTATGTTAGTAAGAGCATCCCCCAGAACTTCGTTCACGGAGTAACTGTCGTGCTGTGAGCACTATGTCTGTCTTTAAAACAAACATACATGGTAAAAGTCCTTTTTTAAATTGTAATTATAATGTAAATGACCATGTTAGTATTAATTAACTGAAAGAAAACATCGCAAGAAACCTGTGAAATCTCCACAAGGCCAGTTTCTCCTTAGGGTTGGAAGGTCAAATATCAGTTGCTTTCGTAAAGACTATTCTTTACGTTTAATCGTAATGTTAAAACAACTAAGCCGTAAGTAAAATAGAATAATGCAAAATTATAATATAGGTATCCAGCTGAGCTTACACATTTTTAAATTATGCCCATTATTATTATTCTCACTAGTACTTAAATATCTTGATGCTGCTATGTCAATATGAATTAAGAAATAATATGTAAGATTACAATTTTCTATTTAACAATAAAATTACGCTTTTCTGATAAAACACCATAAGAGTTATAGAACAAGAAGTTTTGGGAAAAAGATTCTCATTGGAATTAGTTGTTCCATTTTCTAATTCTTATAGGAAAATGTGAATAATTGCCTAGTAGCCTCCTGCCATCAAGCAAGGCTGAGCCACCAATCACCATACAAATAAAAACCGACAATGAATTTTGAATCTATTGTAAAGGAAATATAATTCAATTCCATTGAAATCAATGAAAACAAAAGAAATGCAATAGTACTCTAATTGAACAGCGTTTAAATTTCATTGAGGTGAAGGAGGCCTTTTTATAGGCTATTGAGCTGGATAGAGGATAAGTACAGTCAAGTGTAAAAATATGGGTGGACACATCTTACTCAAAAATATGTCCATTTTATTACAATGTAATAAGAGCGTAGTACCATATTTGTGAGACGATTTTGTCGATACGTATTTTTGCACTTGACTGTACATAAATGGAATTGGAAAATAGTGGGAATGCACTATGCTACCTGTTTCTGTAGAATAAAGTGATAATTGATTAAATACTATGACTTTTACAATCTTCACCATTACTAATGGTTTCTTAATGAGAGCCCGTACACTAAAGTTTACCTACTTTGAACCTTGATTTGATTTGATTTGATTTGTCCAACAGTGGCACATATAAATGACACTCTTGGCTCATATAAATAAATAAAAGATAAAATAAAATCTAGCTTATACCTGTCTGCACCCAGTTTCTGTAATCCCTATCCTATGTTATGTAAAATTAAAACAAATAAATAAAGGTTGTTACCCTTGCACTTTGTTCTTTGAATGTCAATCATCCATTAAACCAGAACTTAAAAGAATATGTACACTATTTATTCCATTCAACTATCATAAATGTCACTTAAAAAACTATTTGTCAGTTTAAGCTGATTAGCATAATTTTAATTGACAACTCAAGTATGCTTACTTAAGGAACAAACAGCATATTCAGGTGTTTTGTTACTGACATCAGTGCTAAATATGTTTCCCATGACCTTGAAGACTGTTCTACGGTAAATAATTGGTAATGAGGCATGCTTATTGTTTTGGCACTTTCAGTGGGTTAAATTGTGAGGTACACTTAGTGGCAAAATTGGCTGTTAGTACACTCTAAAATCCCTGTTTTAAAACTATAATATGTAATTTTCTGCAAAGATATTTTTAAATGTATTACTGATGGTACATATTTTTGCAGCTATATAGGTACCTATGTATATATGTTAAGAATAATAAGTTTTTTTAGTAAAAAAATTATAATTATAACTTTGAACACCTTTATACCAGGGGTTTTCTGTAATAGGAGCAATAGATTTAATTGTAGGCAGTACTCCCTAAACTGAACAATGTTTGTTCAGCGACTTTTCAAAATAATGTTTTATTTGATTTTTATTACACTTTTAAGTTTGTTAGAAGACGCAATGTACTGCGAATTTTGTTAATTTTGAACTATGACAAGAGACGTAAATTAGGCTGATGTCAACGACTCAACGTACATTGAAAATACTATTTAGTTTGTATGAAAATTGAAAACCTACAGAATACATATTTTTTAAAAGTCGTTGAACAAAAGTTGTTAGGATTGAGGAGTACTACTTACCTTTTTATTTCCTTCTCCAATCTATCTGCAATCAGCCTGAAGCCATAATCAGATTTGTTTACACTGTTATAAATAGGAGTACTACCTACAATTAAATTTATTGCTCCTGTTACAGGAAACACCGGGTATTTTCTATTTCATTTTAACAAACCTTTTTATACATATTATTAATCTTTCAAGATTTATAGTTTTCAATTTATTTATTTTGGTGTTTATTAACAAAATTTTCCTCATACAAGTTGTGTCATGCGTAAGTTAAACAGCTTTTAGCCCATGGTTTTTTTCCTGTTTTTTTTATTAGAAATAAGGATGTTTAACAGTAAACTGAATATACTGAGGTACATTCTATTATTTTGTCTAGTTTATTTACATGGTTGCCAGTGCAGGTGGTGGTGAATGGTTAGACTATATAATGATCATAATAAGAATAAGAATAAGAATATTTATTTCAGACCAGGTCCATATACATTTTACACATTTTAACTATAATAATAAATAATATTGAGGTAAATGACAAGAATGCACATTATATTTTTTTCTTTTAGTTGTTCTTACCTAAGCTGCTTCTTACATAAGTTTTATGAGTAAAAGTGAAAGTGTTCATTAAATTATAAACAATGTTATGTAAAATATTGTTATAATTCACATAAATTTGTTTATTATTTCGATCCAACTGGAATCTTATCAGATTCCTCTTGGACGGAGTTCAGTGACTATTGTTTTTGTTTTAAGATAGAAATTGTGGTACTCACTTGTATAAATGACAAATGGTCCTGGCCAGTCCATTTCCAGAGCCACAGGGCAGGATCGCGAGAGGCACCTCCGCCAAGGCTTGCTGCCAGTCCAGCCTCTCGAACATGCCATTCAGGACTTCAAACAACACGCCGTCGCCTCCCACTGCTACAATTCCGCGCCAAGCGTAAACATTCCTTGTACGGACGAACTCTCTGGCGTACTGCGCGTATTTAGTCACATGGAGGTCGTAAGGGATCTCTCCTTCCTGCAGAATAGGCGCTACCTTCGTCTGAAACAGCTCCCGCGCTTTCCCCGGCCCTGACTTCGGATTTAACAATATCAACAGCTTCTTATCATTCACAGGCGGAACGTAAGTGATCGGCTGACCTGCTATCAGACACTTTATTGTCGATCTCCACTTTTGCGCCTCTCTGTTATTATCTTCGTACTTATCGAAGGATCTGAACCGCAACGTTATTGTCGTTCTCTCCCTTTTCAGAGTGCGGCGACTCCGTTTCAAAATATAGGCGTAGATGTACAAGTACGCGCTGATATCGTTTTCGTCGAGGTCACCGCTGTTTTCCTCGACAACCTTGAGCTGCTGCTGGCTAACAAAACTACACACGCAGGATCCTGCTCCGGGTCGTCGTCTTTTGCTTCGCATACACTTGCTGCCGACGATGTCGCGCAGAAGAATCGTTTGTTCTTTCGAGTTTCCATCTGTTTCTTTTGTTAATGTTAATCCTTTGGACGTAAGTTGAACGCGAAACATTGAATTTTTCTTCGAAAGAATATAAAATGTTTCTTCAAGGTAAACATGCTCCTTCGACTCGGCGCGTTCATCTCCTACGCCGTTTGATACGTCCTTTTCGAGCCTCGGATCCGCCATGACTGGTTTTTTTAAGGCGATTAGGCGAGTAGGCGACTGTCAATCAACAACCAAAACAAACAGCACACAAACTTCATAAAATTATACTATACAACTGTACTAAAAACAATAGTGCTACAAGTTGACCAACAAAAGAAATATAATGTAATGTCTAGTCCCAGTGGCATTGCGCTATCTCTTAGGGCGTTTTAAACGTTACCTTGAATAAGACGAAAGTCGGCATATTACAGAGTTGCCATCATTGGAAAATCCCTACATTTTAATGTTTTAAAGCTTATGCTTAGTATAAAAATGTTATATTTTTTCCTGCTAAAATGTTTTGAAATTTTTATCATCATATTGAAGGACAATCGATCTCTGAATCAAATAGCTCCTTAATATAATTGTTTACCCAAAATCGACGAAATCATGTACGAGGCCAATCTGCTATGGTCAATTGGACATATTCATTAGTTTCTTTATCAGACCATCTGTTCGATACAACCTATTACCACACGGATTGTTATAGTCGTCTAGAAAATGTAGAAATAATTTTGCCACCAAGTAATTTCATTTTCTAAATTTAATTTGTCGCCTCCACTGGCAACATTAAAGAAGTCACATATTGCCAACATTACCAAATTATGACCTGTCAGTGTCACTGTTTTTGTTTTGTCATTCTGCCAATGCCTTCCTGCAAGGTTATTTATTTTATTAAGTTTTCCAAACTTTCTATTGTTGAAATATTAATGAAAAATGAGTCACAGGATATTAGAATTGTACAGTGGTATAGGAGGAATGCATTGTGCTTGGAAAGGTAGTTCACGTATATTTAAAATTAATTACATTGAATAACAAAAGTTACAAAACTAACGTGTCATGTAAACATTACAGATTCTGGTTTACCAGGGACAATAGTCGCAGCAGTTGATATAAATACAGTTGCAAACGACGTCTACAAACACAACTTTCCGGAGACCAACCTTATGAACCGAAATATCCAGTCAATTAAACCGGAAGAATTCAAGAAAATGAACATAAACATCATACTTATGTCTCCACCATGTCAACCTTTTACAAGAAATGGGAAGTTTCTAGACAAAAATGATCCTAGAACTAACTCCTTTACATACCTACTTGATATACTGGGCGAGTTACATAGTGTAGAGTATATATTAATGGAAAATGTAAAGGGTTTTGAGTGTTCAGCTGTAAGAGATTTGTTCATAGAAAAATTAAAAGAATGTCAATTTGTGTATCAAGAATTTCTTGTCTGTCCTTCTACTGTAGGAGTGCCGAATTCAAGACTTAGGTATTATTGTTTAGCTAGACGCAATTCAACTTGGTGTTTCAAAAGAAGGGATGAAATTGTAAGTAGCTATGTGTATTTAAACTCCGGTTGTAGATGAATAAAAAAAAACCATTATTTGAGTATTTAATGCTTCATTATACAGCGCTGTTTTACATACAAGAGAATTACTTTTTTATGGAATAACCTTATTTGTGTTGTTTTTTTTTTAGATGCACAGACTTCCAAAAGATTATGATTCCCCATTTATGCTCAGTGAAGTAATTGAAGGAAATGTACCAGAGAGATACTTGATATCTGACAAGTTGCTAAAAAGGGCTAATATTTTTGACATATGCTACAAAGATTCAAAGAGGTCATGCTGTTTTACAAAAGCATACACACACTATGTCGAAGGCACAGGTTCCGTCTTTACAGAAGCAAGTGCAGAAACAGTAGATAAATGTTATAAGGAGGCCAATACTCATGAAGTTGGTAGCCCTGACTTTGTCAATGCCCTAAAAGATCTAAAACTAAGGTTCTTTACTCCAAAAGAGGTGTCACAACTCATGGCATTTCCTAAAAACTATAAGTTCCCAGAGAAGATATCAATAAAGCAGTGCTACAGATTATTAGGAAACAGTGTGAATGTAAAAGTAATATCAGAGTTATTAAAGATACTAGTAGACTGATTAATAACTTTTATTTAACAAAATTATTTTTTTGTAAAAGTTATCACTTTTTTGATTGCCGATAAGGTGCTAATGCTAAAAAATAAAGATTTGTTAAGACATGAACCTTAGCAACAAGCAACAAAGTAGTACCTTTTACTCAACTCAATTACAAATAAAGATTACAGAGTGTGTTATATAGCTCCATTACTGAGGGCTATCCGTGCCTTTCTTCTAGCCCTGTAGTTCAGTACCCTAGACCGGAGCATGGCTGCTATCGAGGATACTGATGCAATCACGAAGGACCAAATTGTGAATTTCCAGTAGGCCCTCTCTTCCAAGTATGCTACTCTGTCGCAGCTGAAAAAAAAATGGTTCTACACATCTTTGCAGTATAGAACAAGGATTATGGATACACAAGAGGTGAAGCTTAAATTTAGATGACATTATTTTTATACAAATTGGAATCAGCTTTTCTTGTAAATCAAAATTTGTACTGCAATAATTAAATGTAAGAATGATCAGAGATCAGATCACACATAAACACACACACACACTCATCACATAAACACCACATAAATATCACATAAATTATGAAGTAATCATACCTTCTAGTGACTGTCTCTCCATTTGCACATTTAAGTATTTCCTTAAAGCTAGTATGTATACACACACCTATACTCTTGCTTTTTATTTCAAAGTCTGGAAATTAAGTAATTAACATTTAGTATGCATAAATAATTGTGAGAAAGGGAAAGGAGTCAGCTTAGTTAGCCTGATTGTGTCACTTATTAGAAAGCATTTATCATAATCTGACTACTCTGAGAGTAATATACATAGTGCTTGGGTGTAACAATTTGGTGTCAGACTATATGATTGCAAGTAAATTGTTTTATGCATCATGTCAATCATAAACATGAAAATCTTCTTATTTCATCTGAAGTTCTAATAAATTAGCTGCACTCACAGACTTCACAGACACTTTGAAGAAGCATTGAGAAGGTCACCACACATATGCAGTTTTACTTGTAAATTTCTAGAATTCAATGAGCAAAACTAAAACACAATAATTGTAAATAATTATATTTTTCACGACAATAGATTGTAAACATGGGTGCAACTGAAATAAGTGGTGACACTTCCATACTAAACTAGTATGGGGCTGTGTGTGGTGATTGTGAGTTGTCTTGTATGCTCTGTCTGGTAGTTCACATGGCCAATGGTTGCACTAGGTTTGTCAAAAGCTTACCAGAGCAAGGATGACATTCACTGATTATGGAATATGGCTGATGCTGCCAGCATGTCGAGTTGTTTTCAGTGGGAAATGTCTTATTCTTCATTTTGTGGCTCCCTGATAGTGAGTCAGCTAAATGGGACTCCAAGATCAATATAACAATCGTTAAGCTAAAAAAAACAAGGTTTAAAATATATGCTGCTTTGAAAGTGCAATATTGCATGAGTCCCTAATTGTTTACCAATTACAGATTTTTTGGCGATTTTCAAATGTGACAAAACTCATGTTATGATATTTATTTGAATACAAATGTACAACTTACATTCCAAGAGAAACTGTCCCAAATAGCATACATTTCTTGGAACATGTCTCAATCATTGTGATAGCAAATTCGTATGTCTGTTCAATATGACGTTAATAAGTAGAATTGGACCAACGAATTATTATAAAGCAGTATATTTAAATTTAATACAGACATTACTTTTGTGTTTTACTACTTTTATTTTATTCAATCACCTCACAAAAATAAATATAATAAAGAATTTCGACGCTGCCATGCCATTGACAATGACAATTTGACATTTCAACTGACAGTCAATACTGACATTTTTTTTTAAATTTTATGGCCTGGTAACTAGACCTTTAAGCCATCAATACTGACAACTTACAGGAGCAGTGTTGCCAGATACTGAAATGCAAAAAGCGGAAGCTACGCTTCAAAAATGCGGATTTTTGAATAAAAAAGCGGTAACATAAATTTGTAAAAGTAAAGGAGTAAGGGGAGTAAGGTTCTCGAGTGGCGACCGCGTACCGGAAGGCGCAGCGTGGGTAGGCCCCCCGCAAGGTGGACTGATGACCTGGTGAAGGTCGCAGGAGTCCGCTGGATGCGGGTGGCGCAGGACCGGTCATTGTGGAAATCTTTGGGGGAGGCCTATGTCCAGCAGTGGACGTCTTTCGGCTGAAATGATGAACATAAATTTATTGTCAAAAACTGTGTACAGTGCATGTTAAAAAATAAATAAAGTATCAACAGTTTTGCCCTTTTCGAGCCTACAATATCTTATACATAGTTTAAGAAAAATTTTCAGTATTTACAAGTAGGTATCTAACTATTATGGATTACAGATAATATTCGTTTAAATTATAGTAACATTTACAAATAAGCCACTCCTTTAGTTTACTTTTGAATTTAGGACCATCTATTGACTTAATACTATCAGGTAAATTGTTGTATATTCTAATCCCAGTGAGGTAGGTGCTGGGAATATAATTTTAATCTGTTTTTTTACTTAAATAAAAAGAAGAAACATCTTCTACGTCGTCGTCTCGATCACTTTCAGCTTTCGGGTAGTAACCATATACGGTATAGTGTAATATGGCCCTAAATCAGAGCTCAGGATTTTTATGATTTTTGTGTCATTTCCCACTATAAAAATTGCATAATTTAAAAATGCGGATCCGCTTTACCAGAGCGGATTGCGGATCTATAGACGAAAATGCGGAATGCGGAGCATCTGGCAACACTGTACAGGAGATAATTAATGACAGATACAAAATTTTCAGTCGGAAAATGTACATAAATATGAAATTAAAAGCGAAAAGATCCCGCTGATAAATACAATTAAAAATTAGCATTTAGTTAAACAAGATCATTCCAGTATAATGCCATTTTTGACTTCATGTTTTAACAAATAACTATGAATTTTTGTCCCTCGTTACATTATTTTGTGATATTTGAACGTTGCCTTAATTGAAAACTGTTTAAGACATTATTTTAATCTTTAAACCTGTGCTTTAAACAATGAGTCTTTTTATACAGCGGCTGCAATAGTGTGCAAAAAAAATAACAAAACAAAAATATAAAACTCTAGTCTATGTTCGGCGCCTGTGCAGTCTGCCCGCCATATTTGTTGAAAAACGTAAACGGATAAAGAGAGCGGCAGTTTCTTTTTCATAAGTTCGGTGAGCGCTCCTCTTTTCTTATTAGTTATGTGATTTTATGCAGACTTTAAAATTTTCTTATCGATATAGCCCGTTAAAAGTTTTATGCAATGGCTTTGTCAGCCGAATCACAAAGGTCTTTTCGACTTTATGTGACCCATGTGGACGGAGAGGGTCATTTTCTGAAGATAAGCGGCCAGCTTGACCAACAGTCTTCGTTAATGGTCGAGAGCCTATTCGCGACGGCCCGCGAAAACTTGGAAAAGGCCATAGGGGCAGTTCCTCCGGCGGCTATCCATGAAGGTGTAATATGTGCCGCCAAATACAAAGATGGAACTTACTACAGGGCGAAGATCATAAACACGACGAACTTGTCTACCGGTTTAGTGGGCGTCCACTTTATAGATTACGGTAACAAAGACATTATTTCTGTTAGTGCTATAAGATTTCTGGACAAGTATGACCCGATGTTTCTTCAGCTTCGCGGGCAGGCAACTGACTATTACCTAAGCCGCATCATGCATCCTTCCGGGCGCTGGGACGAGCCGCTGTTGCTTAAGCTCCAGAGCTTGCTGTGCTATGCAGAATATCCTGCAGTTGTAGAGGGCCAATCACGCACACTGCCCATTATATCTGTACAATATAAGGGAAATGATTTCTCAACACATCTTGTCTCTAACAGATTTGGGATAGCAGTGCCCGTAGCTAAGCAAGAAATGCTGATGTTGCAGCCTGTGGGAAATGAGAGCCAGCAAGGACCAAACTGGGCTCCAACTTTAATGACCGAATCAGCATTGTATGCAGAGCATGTACCATTCCTGATGAATCAGAACTTCCCATCAAATCCTGCATCGGCAATGAGATTGCAGCAGAATGCCAGTGTGCCTTTTAATGGTGCTATAGTCCCTCCGCCATCAGCCATTAGCCAGAGGCTGATAGTCAATAAGGTTTCAAGAGGCCCAGTGAACCTTAAAGGTCCAATAAGACAGCCCCAAGTGGCTCTAAACTCTCCACCTGTCCAGATATCTACTCCCCCTCCAGCAGCAGCTCTTAACAAGAGTCTGTCTCCCAAAAAGTCTGCAACATACAAGAGCCGCTTATTAGAAGTGAATTCACAGCACAAAGTGTTTGTGTCATTTGCAGAGGAAGGGCCAGAGCTCTTTGCAGTGCAACTAGTAACAGATGCTAAGAAACTTCAAGATATGATGGATGACATTAATAAAAGGCCACACAGTAGCCTCACGGAGCCTCCTATGATAGGAACAGTCTGCTTAGGCCGGATGTCCGGTGACCGAATCATTTGCAGGGCAATAGTCATGAACCTATCAGGCTCACAGTGCAAACTGTTCTTTGTAGACTTTGGTGATACAGAAATGGTATCATATTATGACATATTTGATATTCCGGAAGAGTTTGTCAAACCCAATGTTTTTGCAATGAGATTCTGTTTATCAGGCGTAAAGAAATTAGAGAAGGGGCCGTATTTGAATGAGGCATTTAAGCAGCTTGTAAATGGAAAAGTGATGACGCTGCGAGTGGTTGCTCCTGAAGGTCCACCATTAATACAATATGGAGAACTGTATATAGACAACAAGAATGTGCTGGACCTGCTGCTAGCTAATGTCAAAGACAAGCATCAGTTCAAATGGATGGAAATGCTCTCGCCAGGCAATCGAGCTTCCGTACTTGTGTCTTATGTAGATAGTTGCATCAAATTCTATGTCCAGTTGTCAGACAGGATTGACGACTTGACAGCAGTAATGGAGGCAGTGAAAAGCCACTGTGAGGGTACGTCATCCCCTGGAGAGCTGCCCATTGGCACTGCTTGCTGTGCCAGGTTCCCTGATGATGACAAATGGTACAGGGCCAAGGTGTTGGGGTCTAATAACAAGAGGATCCTGGTAGCGTATGTGGACTATGGCAATGAGCAAGAGGTCGATGTTTCTGATCTGAGAACCATCACAGCAGATCTGGTAAGACTGCCAGCACAAGCCATGAAGTGTGCATTGAAAGTAAGTATGACTATTTCTATCCTTCTTTTATTTCAGTTGTATTGTTGTTTGCCACACTTAAAATGTTTTTCTTCAATAATAGAATAGAAAATATTTTAAAAAGATATTTACAAGTAGAATTTAGAAATTACTTGTCCATATTTTAATGTCCATATCCATATTACAATTTTCACGTTTTACTAGGGCTTTGAAAACAAACCAGTAGAAAGCAAGACCTCAAACCAGCTTGAAATGCTGGCCCTAGAAAAGACACTCACAGCCAATGTAGTGGGTGTTCTATCCAACGACACCATGTTGGTGTCACTAGTAGATGACACAACCAGCCCACCTCTGGATGTGGCCAGGAAGATGAACCAGTTGTCCCAGCCTAGAAGCAATGTTGAGGTAAGTTTATGTTACAGTACACTTGCCTACAAATAGATATTTTTCTTTAAAGAAATATTAAATACAAATACAAATAGTTTATTCGCAGTAATATGGTTATAAATGGTCTTAAATTAGTTATAATAGTTCTATATATTACACCCCTTTCGGGCGTGCGAATTTTATGTGATTTATCCTACAAATATTATCTACAATTCATGCTTAACCTATCATGCTACTAACTTAACTACATCTATATACAAATTATACAATGTCATCTTTATAGGCAAAGAACTCATTCACCGAGTAAAATACTGCCGTAAGCCATTGGTGAAGTCTAGGTTTAAATATTTTTAATGGCAAGTTGCGCAGATTTGTGGGCAGTTGATTATATATTCTGATGGCCATCACATAAGCATTTCTTCTGCAGTAGTATAATCTTGTTTTTGGTAATACTAATTTGCCTTCGTTAACTGTACGTTGTGTTCTAACATCCCTAAAGTTATTAAACAGTTCCGGGTTTGCTTTAACAAATATTGCAATTTGCTTGATATACAGACAAGGCAAAGTAAGCAGCTTTAAAAATAGAGGTTTGCAGGGGTCTGTTATATATGCACCACAAATTGCTTTAACACATTTTTTTTGCAATATAAATAATTTTATTAAATGTGTTGAATTACCCCATAACAAAAGTCCGTACTGAAGCACAGACGCTACGTAATGAGCGATGTAATGTATTAAGATGTAATGTATGTACCTAAATCATTATAAAAAAAAGTACCGCGAAGTTTTTTGCCGGTATTAATCTTCTCAGGCTGTGGTGTAGGTTTAGAACCAGTGACAGTTCTTTTTGACGGTCATAAGTGCATTGTATTGTAATGTGCCTGAATTAAAAAAAAAGTTATGATTTTTGTATTTGATGTATCCACTTCCTCATATCATACCTATAGTATGTATTCAAGTCTTTAATTAAGCCCCTCACAGCGGCAAACGCTGCACAAGCATTCTTATTCACGTTCTGCGAAGCTAGGGCTGCCATCCGTCCGGGTTTCCCCAGATTTGTCCTAGTTTGGAGCCCGTCCGGGAGGGTAAACCCAGACTTTTTTGGTTTCAAGTCAATCCCTAGCAAAATAATATTATTATTATTTATTCATACACAGGCAGCTTATAGCTGTAGAAGATGTAAGCACAATGATAAGAACTAATATATTTCTAAATTTAAAATTGTTTTCTAGTGTCGGGGGTGAGAACGCGATTTCAATGATACGTCCGGGATTTTTTCTTTTTGCCCGGTTTCAGCAATGTCTGAGATGGCAGCCCTATGCGAAGCTACTTCGCCGATAAATGTATACAGGTCACTAGATATCATTTCCTGTCATAACTCATACATGGAATTTGAAGAATCCATATTTGACAAACGTATAAATAATTACTGTTGACAATTCCAATAAAACAAACAAGGTGAAGAAGCGGTAGAAGAAACGCCTATCGATTCTCTTCAACACAAGAAAACCCTCACTATTATAACGAGTTTAACGAAGCATTTAAGCCCAATCAAAATTCATCGACGTTCCGATTACGACACAGAGCAAGATAGATTTGGCAGCTATTTCTTTCTAACCAAATAATTAGTAATGTGCAATAGAGCGCGATAATATGTGCTTACTTTCCCTCTTTTTGCGCATTTCGCAATCATGTGTAGGTAATTTATTTGCGCAATTTTCAACCTTGTTGTCTAGAACTAAGCACTAAAACTGACACTAGACATGACCGCACGATAGCAATGCGTCTAAACGTTGCGACTCCAATGTGGGCGAGTCGAGGTTGTTTAAACCAGTGAAAATGAGGTCTCCTATCGTTATATTTATCACGGATTATGGGATCACAGTAAATCTGTCTGTAGATCACAACAAGTCTTGGTTTGAGCATTTGACTCGCCTTTAGGAGCTTTGGGAACACACGACACATTATTGATATCTCTCAGCATAATTACGAGGTTTCGATATAATTAGTCAAGAATGAAAATTGGCCTTCAAGTGGGTTACATACCTTCGTAAAGAAATTCGTTTTTGTAGTAGTTATTAAAAGAGAGTTAAGTAGTTCATTAGAACATTGTGTAGCTGCTTATCAAAGCAGTTTTTTGCTTCATCATCAATGTTTATGCCGCCAGCCCGCTGCAATGTAAAGGGTTCATTGTTATTAGCTTTATGTAGGCGTAACAATTATTTTGATTGCTATGCTAAAAAAATTTAAGGTGGGCATTAAAATTTAAATTCAAGTTTAGATGTTGATCGTATGAACATTTTGGACTAGGAGCTGGCAATAATAAATTTGCAATTAGTAGAGCGACGACACCCTCTAGTTAGTATGCAATACTATCATTATTAATTAATTCGGGGGCCTGGCAGCTGTTCAGCGGTGGGTGTGACAGTGGTTAGGCAACAAAGAAGTAAAATCAATTGAAGGTGTGTACACTTTCTATTACTGAAAAAGCAAGTAAAAGATTCAGATAAAAATACCAATATAACAATATACGCATTGTTCCCCTCAAAATCTGTGCTAGTTTTTAGTGAAAAGTACCATTTTTTTTGCTTGTTGATAATTAATTTCTAAATGGGTCTTTATGGCAAATTTACTAAAAACAGTCGCATTTATTCCCCACTTAACTTCCACATGAATCCGATCTCAGTTCTCTATGTTCCTTCCACAAGGAAGTTTACGTTGTGAATCCCATCATGAAATTGAAACCCTAGGCAAAATCCCAAAGTCCTACCGAATTTTGAACCGTTGATTTCGGTTTATCGCTACCATGTACCATACATTGCCATATACCTGCCTGAGTGTCTTGGTCTAGTTCGCGGTTAGTGTCATGAACACTAACCTTTCGGCACCACATAAATGTTATCTTACCAGTCAAAGGGTCAAAGAACTATTAAGGCATCGTAATGCGAGACTTTCCAATCCATGACTCATGTTTAAATTATATGTTAGTAAATAGCGGACGCCATGATTTGTTCATAAGGCACATTCACATTTTTATTTTGACGCGTGGTTAGCGGCTCATGATGAACGATCACATATAGTCGCAGTAGCGGTTTGATAATACCTACTAGAGGTATTATCAAATCGCGATGAGAAAGGGGTTCGAGAGTACCGTTAGCACAATCGTGCTTATAATGAATAGACGACCGGTTGGCGTAGTTGGTAGTGACCCTGCCTGCTAAGCCGATGGTCCTGGGTTCGAATCCCGGTATGGGCATTTATTTGTGTGATGAACACAGATATTTGTTCCTGAGTCATGGATGTTTTCTATGTATTTATGTATTTGTATATTATATATATCGTTGTCTGAGTACCCGTAACACAAGCCTTCTTGAGCTTACTGCGGGACTTAGTAAATTTGTGTAAGAATGTCCTGTAATATTTATTTATTTATTTATTTAATGAATAAATATAGTCAAAAATCGATATTTGATATCTTCATAAGTGCAGTCACTCATAAATACTAGATTTACAAAGTATGCTTTTCATATGACCTGCGCTAACCCGGGGAACCTATACTATACTACGCGCCGTAATTAGATTTCAAAAATAGTTTAGAACCTAACTTGCTCTCGTCCCGTTCTCTTGTGTTTGTGTATGTTTTAAAAAACTAATACAAGCTAATAAGATCTATTAATTGAGAATTTGAATGCTATGATGTAAAGAAATAATAAGATTTTACTTAGTTACATGATTTAAAAAGAATAAGGGAGTGAGTGAGGTTAGTTTTTTTGGAATCTAATTTGTAATAACGTCAAAATGATTGAAATGAGACGCATCACGCCGTCCAAATCGTTCTGTTTTACTGAATTTTTGGATATGTATGACTGGGATAAAATTATTAATTCCGGTAAGGAACCAGATCAGATCCTTGATTCCATTATTAACGTGTTTATTCATGCTTTTATGCAAGCTTTTCCCAAGCGTAAATATCCAAATTACAATAAAGATAAGACATGGATCTCAGCTGAAATACTTGCAAAAAAGTATTTATTAGATGACATTAAGGATCTGTGTAGCGTATTTCCTGATAATGTATCGCTCCATAACTTTAAAGAGGAATTTGAAGAACTATACAAAAAAATAATAATATTAAAGCGTAGTGGCTACTTTAGAAATGAAATATGTAAAGCCAGTAATAAAGCAAAAGCTGTTTGGAGTGTAATACAGTCTGAAACTAGTGCAACAAGCAGGAAATCAATATATTTTGAATCTTCTGAGCCTGACACACTGGCAAATGAAATAAATTATTTCTTTATCAACTCTGTGAAGGACTCCCAGAAACAACCAGACATGCGGCTAGCACTGCAACATCTGGAAACATATAGTTTAAAGGTAGTGGAATGTGCAGTATTGGAGCCATTTTCTATTGGAGAAATTTATCGACTAATAAAACGAATTAAGCCTAAACCTTCAAAGGATGTGTATGAGGTGCCTACTAAGATCTTGCGTGAGCTGCCTCCATCTTTCATAGACATATTATGTTACGGCATGAACTTGTGTTTGAAAAATGGGTCATATCCCGAAGTTTTAAAAAAGATAAAAATTGTACCCATATATAAGGGAAAAGGAGTAAAAAATGAACTGAAAAACTATCGGCCCATTTCGATAATACCAGCATTGTCTAAGATTTTTGAACTAGGTCTCGCAAATAGGTTAATTAATCATCTGACAAGTAAGGGTTTATTAGCAAAAGAACAATATGCCTATCAGTCTCAAAAGTCGACAGTAGATGCGACCAGACACCTCATAAAAACTATTTTTGGGAAACTAGAATTGGGATGCAAAGTCGCTATTGTGCTATGTGACTTGTCGAAAGCATTCGACCTTGTAGATCATAAGCTCATTATTACGAAGTTAGACCATTACGGCATCCGTGGGACATTCTTGAAAGTGTTTGAATCTTTTCTAAATAATAGGCAACAATTATGTGAAGTCGATGTTAATGGTTGTAAGGGAAGATCGAACTATCAATCCCTCGATTCCATTTCTGTTCCTCAAGGTTCAGTAATAGGTAATTACCTGTTCATTGCATTGGTTAATGACTTGTCAGCGTGTACATCACATGGTCAATTGATCGCATATGCTGATGATAGTGCTTTTGTTGTTTGGGGAACTGGTTTTGCAGAACTGCAATCCAAAGTAAATCATCTGATTCTAGATGTACAGCGCTGGTTTACGACCAATGGTATGAAACTTAATCTTGAAAAAACCAATGTAATCCAGATCAGCCTTAGGGGTGTGCCACCCCAATCATTAAATATTGTGCTAGATAATATTGAAGTACCTTTAGTACGTAACGCAAAATATCTTGGCTTCACCTTAGACTCTTCGTTAAACTGGAATACCCACATAGATGAGCTATGTAAGAGGTTAGGCAAAGCGTGCTATGCAATTTCAAGATTAACAAAAATGTTAGATGAGCAGTGTGTTAGAAATGCATACTATGCTTACTTTCAATCAATTGTTACTTATGGAATTGATATGTGGGGCCAAGCAGCGGACAGACAAAGGGTGTTCATGATACAAAAAAAGGTAATTAGGATTATGGCTGGAGTGCCCTGGGATACACCTGCCCGTAGCTTGTTTCGGGAGTTAAAAATCATGACTGTTCCAAGTCTGTACATATTTGAAGTGGTCAAAGTGTTACGTAAAAATATTAATGAATTTAGAATGAATGATCCTAACAGCCGAAACGGACATAAGCTCCTACCTAACCGGCACAGACTAAAAAAGTCTGAGCAAAGTGTGTGGTACATAGGTCCTAGAATATATAATCGTTTGCCGAATAATTTGAGGACAGCTGAATTATCGGACAATATATTTATAAATAGACTTAAGGAATATCTAGTTAATAAGGCATTTTACACATTAGAAGAGTTTATAGAAAAAAATAATGATATGTGACATTAAAATGACATGATGTTTTCTTTGTATACTTAAAATAGACTTAAGATGTAAATATAATTCAACTGACATGTAACATACGTTATGAATAAATGAATATGAATATGAATATGAATTACGTTGCGGAGTACAAAGTGATGTAACAATAATATTTTGGTGAAAAATGTATTATTCAACATAACTTAATTAATATTAAAGATTCATTTTTTTCATCACTGTAAAATAAAAACAATAACAGATTTAAATCCAGTAATCCATGCGTTAATATAATTTTCACGTGTGTGTTTTCGTGTGTGATCAGATCACGTTGATTATTTTGGACTTCGTAACAATCGTAGAGCTATATTATCTTTTACATATGGCGGGACGAGCAGTTAGATTTAGGTGATCAGGATGTACTAGGTAATCTAGATAGTACGAAAGGCGTAGGTATTAACGCGAGATGGTTAATATCGCGAGGCGCAATGTAGTATGTTGGTTGCGACTGGGGCAATGTAGTATGTTGGTTGCGACCTATGCAAAAATCATCAAACTTAATCTATTCCCGAAACAGCCCACATTCAGTTCAGACGTTACAAAAACTGCCTGACGCCATTAGTTTCAAGTGTCCTCTTCACATGTTTTCGTCTTGAACTAATTTATTACAACACTTCAAAATGTAAAAAATAATGTCTTTAATATGTCTTTAAATTGATTCGCAAATATCAGCAAGAAGGTGGCTATTATTCTTATAAAATAAACTTTGATAATGATAATACTTTGCTGACTGCATGCCGAATGAGTTAGAATAGAATAGATTGTTAACGAAGGGATATAAGGCAGCTATTTCCGACGAGATATGTTGACGAACGAGCGGATTGTGAGCTTCGAGTAAGAACCTTTATTTTTTAAACAATTTTTTTCATTCCTAATACAACTAAAGTAAAATATACCAAAATTACCAACATTCAGGGCAAGATATATGAAAAAAGAGTATGTAAGTAGTTTAACACTGAATGTACAACTAATGAAGATGTGGACACGTCCGTGTTTACAAATGTTCACACATAATTAGCTCAGTAGTTGTAGTAGGCGAGCGCTTAGTATAACGGTTTCGTGATATATGTAAGGAAACCAAAAAAAGCATAAAGGAAGCGTCAAGTGGATTTGAGTTTCCGACATCAAATCGACCGCGTACCTACTTGCTGTTTCCTAGAAGTAATCTTTATATTCCAATATTTACTCAGGCGATCACGTACTATACATCAATTTGAAATTGCTACTTTTATATATTGCGTGCTTCATTTAATATATTGAAATTGTGCAATACTTGTTTCGAAGACGGTCATCTTGATTTTGATCCGCGCGACGCAGACGAAGACGCAAGTAGAGGCTAGTCTTTACTAAGCACAAAATCAAATCATGTCCCCACAAGATATCTTAGCCTATAAATTGAAAATAGATGTCATATACAAAAGAAAAAGTCCAAGTCCATCAGAGGCCAAGCTGGGGATCGAACCCGGCCGGGTTTTCAGCTTAGCCGCGTCAGCTGAAGACCCGAGTTCGATCCGCAAATCTTATTTACACGGCATACACGCGCGTTCAAAAGTGTATGGGCAATTTATGAATGAATTCATTCATAAACTGCCCATGCAATTTTGAACGCGTGTGTACTATCGGCCCAATTAAATCCTGACCCACCATGGAACTGTGTCATATTGACATCTTAAGTCAAATGCTAAGTAAAATCATACATGACGTTACTGTGATATAGTTCTATGGTGGGTCAGGATTCAATTGGGCCGATAGTACAATGTGCAATTCACTGTTAAATTCGCGTTGTAAACCGCCTTTATTAAATCATAGTTCTGTAATATTCCTGCAATTTCTGAACAATTACCTTGTCTCCAGACTAAACCAACCACGCCGGTAAGCAAAGCGGCTCCCGAGCAGTTCAGCTCGCCAGAGAGCGACCACGGCAAAGGGTTCAAACGCGAAAAGAGCTTCAGAGAGGAGCGGCGGCCGCGAGACGATGACGACTTCGGTCAGCGAGGCGGCAGCTTCCGGAACAGGTTAGTTCTTCAACTAGTGTGGAAATTACCTGGAAACACAAATCAGATGAAAGTTCTTAAGATATTTGTCTCTCATAGAAAAAGCAAATACAGACCGTATGGATTTGAACACTACACAAAAAAAAGATATTATGTATCTCTCATAGAAAAAGCGAATACAGACCGTTTTGAACACTACCCAAAAATCAAATGACGCTTTGATTTATTTCTCGTACGGTTACGGTTAGCTATGATTTGAAATATTATATGATACTGGTGGCGTACACCGGTGGGAGCGGGATGTGTAGGCAGCCTGTATTAAGTAATTTATTGAATCAGGCGTTACTTTGCGGAATTCCATATTAACAACGAAAATAATATTACTTTGCTATTCCGCCAAACGTGCTAGTCTATTAGTGCCAACCCGTTATACGTACAGTCAACCAATTTGATTCCTAGGCCACTCTAGAACCATGTCGCAATGAATCAATTTGTTTATCTTCTGTGACATTGATTATTGCGTGATGCATGTCATAATGACATCTCAGCATTTGCGAACATGTGTCAACGATAATCAATAAATAGTAAAGGAGTTTGCATGTGTATTAATAAATTTTATATTAGAAATTGGAATGGAAATTAAAATACTGTTCTGTCAAAATATCACTGAAACAGGCCACGGAAGCCTGGAGACCATTTTTTGAAAAGAAACATTTTTCCGTTCGTAGGATAAGAAAATATATTTCAAGCATATTTTCCTGGATAAAATGAATTATATCACAGTATCTATGATGTTTTTGTAGAATCATCAAGAATATTCAAGAAAAAATATTTTATTGTAAACAGACAGTAGGATTAGGACAGTAACGAAAACAGAACTGTCCATTAACTATGCAAATGCTTTAATACAGATAATAACAATTAAATCGAAGCACAATAACTTTAATATCGGGTAAATGCATTCTCACTTTGTATAATGTTTAGATAAATATTTAGTGGAGCCATGTTGTTCGTAATGATGACGCATTTGTGTTCTTTGCTCGTCAGTTACTCGCCTCACAACATGATTGCGACTGCGATGATCATTTAAATCTCCTTCCGCTAGCTATCGATTGACCAACAAATCCACTGTAGCTCACTGAAAATAATATAATAGCATTAACTTAAAATGAAAATAAACCAACATTTTTCTAGAATACCGTTCATACTTGTAAAACCTAATTTACCGAAACGTTCAATCTTTTCTTCTATGTCACGTCTGCTGTAGCCTTCGTGAGGCAATATTACTATACGAGTTCTCTCATATATATCTGCTGCCGGCATTTCAATACATATTTTGAGTATTTTTTATTACCCAATTTAATAAAATTGACGACAGAATGTTAACTTGAATTGTCACTGTCTGTCTGTCAAAACTTACTTATTTTTCTGTTCATGTCATCGAGCATAAACGTTTATGAACTCTTTACGTTTATTTCATGTTGTCATCTGAAAGTCGATAATGGTTTGACCCGCACTGACGTTGTTACTATCTAGTAGTTACTGCGACAAAGTTCTATAGTGGCCTAGGAATCAAATTGGTTGACTGTACTTGCGTATTTTTTGCATGCAATTAATGTTCCCACCCTCCCGCCGCAAAAAATAAATACGCAAATAGATACAACACACCACCACCAATAACACAAAACTCGACACGTGTTTCGCCTCTCTACGAGGCATCTTCAGGAGACACAGGAGATCTTGTCGTACTGGCGTCGTACTGGTGTGAGTTCACTTGTCGGACGCCGTAGGTATAACGGGTTGGCACTAATAGACTAGCACGTTTGGCGGAATAGCAAAGTAATATTATTTTCGTTGCAGCCTGTATTGGTAACTTAGTAGTCTTAGTACCCACAGAAGACTAAAGACGATTGACTCGAATTCGCGCGTAGATGATGATGATGATGATTTCATAGCTGCTGGAACAGCGGCTCGAATGAATTCGCCTTCTAAGCAGGGATCGTTACCGGTATTCTTACTACCGGTTTAAAATAAGGTATAACCGGTTATAGTTACAATTCGCTATTTATACCGCTAAAGCTCTGATTAGCGGTATTACCAAAACAGGTATTCAAATGTATAAGCGGTTTTGTCAATTGACAATAATACCTCTAAATGGCACTTTACCTCTTAAAACTAATACCGGTAATAGCTGTCAGTGTCAATATTGATGTCGTGAAAGGGAGCGTCACATCGCGAGAGTCATAATTGATTACCGATATTGAATACAGGTATTTTATATCGTAAATAGTGTAACCATAGTGATGTAAATAAAAGCGAAATTACAGCAATACCTGTAATTAGAATACAGGTATTATTTTATTAGCGGTAATAGTTTGTCAATTTCTATACCGGTATTTAATAAAACCGGTTTTACAATCCCTGCTTCTAAGGACGCTAGTGGAACCTGGTTGTGACGGAAAACTTTCAAACATCACTTGGTTTCGCGCCAAATTAAGCTTTCATTTTGTCACATGACCCACGCATGAGTGGTGCCGCCTGGTGGGCGAAAATACGATAGCCCGTCCCCATTGGACAGAGCTGGAGACTAGGCCCAAGATGTTGGGGCTGCCACAGGACCACTACATAATTTATAAGTTCTGCGAAAACTGGAGACTACAGTATCAACCCGGCTTTACGCGGAGATACCTTCAGCAAAAAATCGTGTTAGTGGAGGTACCTAATTCACGTCTATCGGGGTTTACGAAAAACGTGTTCAAACGAGAGAATCCCCATGGAAAAGTCGTAGGACAATTCCTACGAACTCTTCAATAGAAAGGTCAGAGAAAACGGGGACTCCCACGCCTAAAGTACTGCATAGTTTTAAGTACAGTCAAGTGCAAAAATATGGTTCGACATAATCGACTCATAAATATGGTACTTCGCTCTTAATACGGCATAAGGTGCTATGGGACATATTTTTGAGTAAGATGTGCACCACCATATTTTTACACTTGACTGTACATAAGACATCTGCGCATTCTAGATAATTAGGGTTTGCAATGCGGATCCGAAATGTATGAAGGATCCGTTGGATCCAGATCCGGATAATTTCATACATTTCGGATCCGGATCGCAAACCCTATGGGTAATGCGACGCATTTTCAACGCTTAAATTAAAATTCCAGTTAAAGCAAAATAGCGCGTAATGGGGTCATGTAAAGCAAGGTATTACTATACTAGATTTAATGATAAATTAATCTCATACAAGCAATCATATTCAAATCGATATGACTATAAGAATTGGATTTGCAAGATTTTATTGCATTGTTATCAGTGTTTATCAACTTAGTTTGTTACTGTAACTTAGTGAATTTGATGTGTGTAAAAATGGGACCAACTTATGAGGATAGGACCAACAAAAGGAAAAACGGGGCTATGACTAAGACTCCGCTGTCCGTCCGTCTGTCTGTCTGTTCGTCTGTCACCAGGCTGTATGAACAGTGATAGATAGTTGAATTTTTTACTGATCTAGGTATTTCTGTTATAACAACAAACGTGTTTTTTTCTCGTTTTTATAGATAATGGTACGGAGTAGTTTTTATAGATTAATGGTCCGCGAATCCGATTCGCCTTGACCGGTTTTTTTACAGTTACCTAATAACCATTCCTATATGATATATTTGTGCGTAACTTGTAATCACAAACCAGAAGAATCTAATAAATGTTTACCGGTCATTTGTCAAATCAACTGAGAATTCATACTGAGATAGTTAACTCAATTGGACTCGAATATCTAAATGGGCACAGACTCGTCTCGTTTCTAGTTAGATATAATCAGAAGCTAGTTAATTATCACATTCTTGCCTTATCTGGGTATAATACGGTTAGTCGCACTGCATCTTATTTCTATTACTTAGATAGCGAAAATGCTGCAGTGCAAATAAATGGTGTAACATTTCTCGTGTATAAAAACCTTGTTCGAATTTATCGAACAAGATTTTTTTTTACTTTTATCGAAATCGTGCATCTTTGTGCAAAAATATCTTAAGTCAATCTTATTTTTATAGAATAACTGATAACCGTTGACGCTTACGTACGGAAAGGTTAAAGTACATACCTACTTCTATTTTGCGATCTATGCTGGAGAATGCATGATAAATGATAATGTATTTATGTACTTAATAAACAGTATTCAAGTTCGCATCATCATCATCATCATCAACCTAAGTTAGTCCACTGCTGGACGTAGGTCTCTCCTCTTACACGCCACTGAGCTCGATCTTGGGCCTCCCGCATCCAGCCGCGACCTGCTACCCTAGAAATATCGTCACTCCACCTTGTCGCTGGACGTCCCACACTGCGTTTGCCGAGCCGCGGTCTCCACTCGAGAACCCGTTTTCCCCAGCGGTTATCGGTTCTACGAGCAATATGGCCAGCCCACTGCCACTTCAGTATGCTGATCCGGTGAGCTATGTCGGTGACTTTCGTTCTCTGCCGAATCACCTCATTGCGAATGCGATCCTTCAGAGAAACCCCGAGCATAGCCCTCTCCATAGCTCGCTGAGCGACTTTAAATCTGTGGACTAGTCCTACCGTTAGTGGCCACGTTTCGGAACCGTATGTCATAACAGGCAGGACGCATTGGTCGAAAACTTTCGACTTCAGGCATTGCGGAATTCAAGTTCGCATAATATTGACCAATCTAGACGTTCGCTACTTTGCCAATTTTCTATGATGTACTGCTTCTTGTATGGAAGAAGGCACACCACGTAAACACCTGTTTGAATTCAATTGACCTAAGAATCCACAATTTTTGTCTTTAGGCAAAGGAAATCATCGAGCATGCCAATGCGGTGTACAGAGCCGTAATCGTAATCTAATTTTGTATCTGTGCGTGATGCAAATTTTATCTTCTCATTATAATAATGAATGTGTGTTACGCACAGACGCTTTCAACGTTTAGCTTTAGGATTCAACGTTGAACAACCAAATCCATAATAACAAACATAGTTGTGAATAATATTCCCATTTCTTTCCATCATACAAATTTTTTGTTACCGGTTATATTTGTTATAGAAAATGTTATCTCTCATCGGTGGCATCTGTCACACTGATACGGGATTAATATATTTTCTATATCTAGCTGACATAGATTTCCTTCAATAGGATAACTTTATCATAGCTATAGATATGATTGAGGATTCCATCAAGTTACTATCACACCTAACCCATCTAGAGAATGCTTAATTGTAACATTTTCAATAGCAGTTTTTACCGCAGTTTTTTAGTGAAATAGGCTTGCGTGAGTCACGGCTGACCTTGAATTCGGTTCTTTGAACCCCGCTCTCGAGTTGCGGGTGAATTTTAGAAGATTCAGTCGACATTGTAGCCTAGGTTACTCAGCTCAGTTTCAGGTGTACACAGGAGGCTTAGTTATCTAGTACGCAAATGTGTTAAGTGTTGTACAATGGCAAGAAATTATTATCATTACAGAGAGAGAGAGCCGTTTGATCGATCGGGGCCGGGCCGGCATAGCGACAAGTTTGGAGGCAGGCCCGATAAAGGAGAAAGGTGGGTGTTTTATTGTTTATTATAGATTGCATATGGGTAGTCTATTTTAGTATTGAAACGTTTGCATGTAAAGCATTTTCCCCGTTATTTTGAGTGTTGTTTCGGTAGATTTATGACCTAATTCAACACAATTTTTTTATTTGTTATCATAGAGCACAGAGTACAATAATAGCTTTACAGGTTCTTTTTTTTCAATGAAACCATCTTCAATTTTTATTTTTTTAAAACACTTAGAAATGCCTTTAGTGGAGTAGTTTGGTTTTGTAAGAGTTTTGTCATGACAAGGTTTTATAGTTGTGATGATTGCGTGGATGTTTTATTTTAAACTTGACTAAATTGAACACTGTAGACCATTGTTTAAAAGCAAAAAAGTATTGACATTACCCTCCATGTACATATACGAAATGTGTATTTTTGTCAGAAACCACCCAGATTACTTTAAGACTATTACTATGACATCACAACGAAGTGCTTATAGGAATAAACTTTTGATGCCTAAAGCAAATCTAGCACTCGTTAAAAATAATGTCTGCGGAATGGCAGTACAAATATTCAATTGTTTAACCGATAGTTTTAAGGAAATGCCATTTAATTTATTTAAAAAGAAATTGTATAGCCACTTAGTAGAAAATTGCTATTATTCTATTGATGAGTTTCAGACAAGTTGTGATTTATGAGTTGCTTATTATTTTGAATTATTTATTATTAATCTTTAGGACATAAGTTATTTATTAAATTCTAGTATTACCTTGACATTGTAAATTATTATGAGCCATAATTATTATAAGAATGCATGCGCATGAATTTAAATATAGGTTAATTATAATTAACGAATTAATATTTGTACGCCATATTATGGTAAAATAAGGATTGAGAGCTCATATTTTATATCATCTGTATGTACCCTTATTTATTCAAATAAATAAATTGAATTGAATTGAATTGAAAAAAATTGTGAACTGACGTTTACCAGTGAAATATTAATATACAATGCCGATGTCGGTCGGTCGGTTACACCATACCATCTGTCGGCTTTGAAATGCTCAATAAATTTATTGTATGGACTAAATTCAAAGTTCTCTACTGAGTTACATTGACCAATCAATTGATTGTGGTTGGTGACATTATCCCGTAACTACTAGGGCGTGCTCCTGGTACTGGTTTTCTATACAAATATAGTACCGGAACCGGGAATTCCCGGTTCTCTCCACACAAACTCAGTACCGGTAGCATCCCCTATTAACTACCTGCACCAAATTCAACCACTCACTACCGGGTAAAAAATACCCAGTATCCCACATAGAATATGTAGAAGTGTCAAGGTTCATTTAGAGTATTAGCACTGTGGCGTATAGGAATTCACCTCTGGTTCGCGCTTTATGCTGCTTAGGCTGCGTTTTACCAAATTTTTATTCCGAGAATAACGCTTACTCTCAGATAGTAACGTCAAATTACTATGGGATTTTGACATTAGTATCCAAGAGTAAGTGTTACTCTTGGTTAACAAGTTTGGTCAACTCCAGCCTTAAACGCGCTTCTCAAGTCGGCACTGGACTGCGATGTTTTTACTAGTTTGTGGAAGATGTATGTGGTGAATGTAAAAGGTTTTGTGAGGTGATGGATGACCTTATTGATTGTTATTGATAACGTTATTTATTGTTTGTCAAGTAGTAAGTAGTACTTAAGTACATAATTAACAGTTTTTGCATTACACAGCGCGCCTTGGTTTCTGTAATACTGTGGAATTGTGTTGTTTTTTTAAATAAATAAAATAAAATATCTAGTGTCGCCGGGTTAACATAATTCGTTATCACAGACGCGGCAAGCCATGGGAAAACAACGCGCCTGCGGCGCCCGCCACCGACGAATGGGAGGAGTCCCCCGCGCCCGCGCCCGCGCCCGCGCCGGCGCCGGCGCAGCGTCCGCATTTCCGCGACAGGGACAACAGGGACAATAGAGATAACAGGGACAACAGGTATGTCACCCGTCGACTTGACACGTATTATTTCCTAAATAGCCCGAACCGGAAATTAAGTCAGCGGGTCGGCGATAATCATCATTGGAGTATCCGGTTAATGTTGTGCTTATAAGTCAGTCGCTATGTCAAAATTATACATATATTTAAAACTTTGTAAAGACACTTGAAAATTTTGGTTAAAACTTGAGATATTTTGCCATTAATCAATGTATTTCTTTAATCTACTTCACCCTAGTTCAAATTACGTTAGTACATATGTAACTGTAAAACATGTTAGGGCTCGTGCACAAATCACGTGAGGATTTATTGGGCTACTTTTTGACCCCCCAAAAGGTAGCCCAACTCCCCCTTGGTGATCTTTAGTGAAGTTCGAGGCTGGAGAAAAATACACGTGAGGTCTCACACCCCCACGTGATCTTTAGAGAGTTTTTCGTGACCCCATCAGAACCTCGAGTGATTATATGCACAATTCCATAAGGTCTTAAATTAAAGTAACAAGTGGCTAAAGTGGTTAAGCACAGCGAGAAAGAGTTCCAATAACGATTGAGTTCCTCTTTTTTTATGAAAACATTAGAATAAGTTTAACTTTTAGGACAAATAGGGTAAACAGCCCAGTTACTGGCACCTTTCATGATGCACAATTTATTTACACATCATTCAGCAACTTACCAAATCGTGCCATGAATTGAACGGTTTACCCTATAAATCTACAGAAGAAAGCCTAGAGCGGACCACGAAAAGCCGGGCACAAAGCCTGGCTGGAAGCACAAAGACTCGGCCGGGGTCGGCAAGAGGCTGAGGCAGGCTGCCGAGGCTGCTTCGGCTGACGCGCAGAAGGCCCAGACCGGGCCCAAGGGATCTATCCAGGATAGGCTCAAACGGTACCGAGTGGATGTGGCCTGTTCCGTTTTGTTGCACTCTGTCCTTTAATGCTTACGTCGCCAATGCTTTATTCATTTTAACGTGTCATAAACTAAATGGTACAAAACGAATTTCAAGTTAATTCAAAAGAACCAATAACTTAACTAACTTGCCGTTGTCGAATACAAAAACTTCGCGAATTTTACTTGTTGTATTTGACAATTACTTATCGACAGCGTCAGCGTATCGAGAGATCAAATTATGTTTGCCGTGTGCAAATTATATTAATAATTATGTATAAATCATCCAGCAACTTTCATATTTTGACCTCTCGATCGAGAACGCTAACGCGGTCGAGAAGTAAATGGCAAATATGACAAGTCAAAATGTAAATACTAGGCCTCCTGGAGAAGATCGCATATATGTATGTTAGAAACAAGGATCCTAGACTAACTTTAAGCGAACTAGTGAACATTTAATGTACGATTTTGCATCCTAATAATGCAATTATTTACATGTTTAACATATCTTTGATGTTAACCCATTCAGAATTCTCGTGTCATTAATCTATTTCTATCAAGTTACGTTAGATTTCTCGTATGATTGCAATTAGGAGGTTATTAGTTACGGCTCAATAAACTAAATTTCGATTGAAATAAAACACTTTCGAACGGATTAATCGCGTTATTAACACCATAACCCCCGTTTCGAGCCCTTTACAGTGCTCGTTTTCACAGGGTTAAGATGATGACTGAGAGAATGCGAGTTCTCCCCGTCAATTAAAAAAGTTACTTGTTCAAAAGTAGGGTCAGGGTGTAATAAACGCGATTAATCCGTTCTAAAATGTTTAATTTCAATGAACTACAATCGCGCAAAACAGAAGACAATATTATGTTACCTTCCAATATAAAAGCAAAATTACATTCACAATCAACACTTTTAAAGATGTCTGTCTCTTTCTAACTGTTTCGATTTGACAATGACAGTTGTCTTTCGCGACCGCGAGATACCGTCGGCACACTTGTTCTCGCTTCATCTTGCTTTTTCTAAAAGAAATACCTACTGGACTAATCTAAAATATAATTTAGGCTCTAGAGAGATTCTATTGACATTCACAACTGCTCAAGTTAACATTTGCAGTATTCGCATTCAGACCAGTATTTAACATGCGTGTTCGATAATGAGCGTATTCGATGTAAGAATTATAACGTTTAAATCGGCATTGTTCTCGTTTCCCCGCCCTATTTGCTTGGTCACGCTTCAATGTTCTTGTACAGAATATATTTGATGATACTGTCGATGTTTTCTCCAATGGAGGCTAATAAGTTACGAAGACGTTTGTATGGCATATGCTACACTCACACATTTATCAAACGTTACCTTGTAGATCTATATCGTAGTATTTAGCATTCGCCTGTACGTACCGTGTTCTTTGTTGGAGATGACGCTATTTGCTAGGTCTCAGACATAGAAATAAAATGCGTAATGACATACATTCATTACGCATCGTCTTTTATTCACAAAAACACACGGTGATTCCGAAGTGAACATTTTACATAATACATTTGCGTTCCTGTAAGCGTTAGTATAAGAGTGCTTCGACAGTATCTCGCGGTGGAGAAAGACATCTTTCAGTTTCTAACTGTTCGGAATTGATTGACTATAGCAGTTGGACCGTTCTTCTTTTTTACCGACAACGAAATTTTCTCGATTCTTCGGATTTATGGTCATGTGTAAAACGATAACGGAAGAAAATATTAACCCTTAAATGCATTAATTAACAGTGTTGATCCTAAAACATCCTAAGTGACAACCAAATCCATTTCAAAATAAGAACTTACGACGCTATGACAAAGTCCAAGTGTCCTTGATTGTCTCGTTTCTGTGTCATAAATGCATCATCATGCATTTTTAAGGGTTAAACAAAACAACATGTAGGTAACGTATATTTCTTTTCAGTAGTTTTCTAGAAAACACCGTGATAGAGTACCCCTTTTCAGCGGAGACAGCCTTCCGATTGACCACTGACACGTGGCTTTCAGTTAAATAATGTTGGCAAGTTTACTGTTACTAACCGGAGAAGTAACAAGTAAACTTCCTCATATAAAAATGATAATTGAATTCTAAATCGGGCATTTATCAGCGAGGAGACAGGTCATTATCGCTAAAAAAGGAGAATGGCCCAGTTGTCTTTATCGACCGCGAGATACTGATGGCCCGTGGAGAATGGCCCAGTTGTCTTTCTCGACCGCGAGATATTGTCGCGATACTCTTGTGCTACTGATATGTTTAGCTTGAGTTGGCATGTGAAAATAATGCCATTTACTGCAGGCAGCTCTTCATTCAGAGTTTTAAAAAAAATTCTTCGATTTGCAACAATGATATGGCGCGCTCCATCTTATTTATCAATATTAACTATTTTCTATTTACTAGTCTCCACTTCTACCCACTTTTCAGTTCACCAATCCAGCACACGGCCTGAGTTTTGTATATCCCTTCGTTTTCTGTCGTTTTTGCAGCTTGGTTGTGGTGTTTTTAGTTTTAGATGTTGCACAAATATTAATCTGATTAATTTTCAGTTTATTGTCACCGTATTCACTGTCTTCATAAGCACTGTAGTTCAAGGATACTTCATTTGTGATAGTTTAAGATGTTATGGAAAAAGTAAAGAAACACATGTAAAGTAAACTATTATTGGCAGGTTTTATTTTGTGGACAGTGAAGTATCCTCTTATTAATTTTACACATTCACCTTACTGGTTTCGGCATACTAGAAGATAGAGCAATTATACCTAATTGAAATGTAAGGATACTTGCTTATCATAATCACAAAATTAACTGTGCTGAATATAACAGAAGTAACGCATATTATTATATAATAGTCAGCAGAAAAGTAGCTATGTAGAAATAATGCTCAAAAGGAGAAATACTTAACTACTTAATGGACTAGTCACCACTCTCATGCTAACTGAATACAAGACCTCATTTCATTGGCGTCTATGTTGAAATTGTACTATTGTTAGAAGATATACCGGATATTTCTGAATCATATTTGTGAGTAACGAAATACGGATACGAAAACTTACTCCGTAGATAATATTTAGCATTGTTTCCTATTTAGCTACCTCTGCTGACTGTACTAACCGTTTACGAAATTAACATAAACGTTTTAACATTGCAGTGACAATAAATTCAACAAACAAGACGAATGGGAAGAAAAGAAAGACGACTGGGGCAGCGGCACGCAAAACCGCAACGATCGCTTCGGACAAAACCGGGGCGAGAGGCGAGAATGGGGCGAAAAGAAAGACTGGAAAGACAAGCGAGAGTTCAGGGACAGGGGCGAGAATAACCGCGGAGACAGAGACAGGACGAGGAGTAACTTCACACCTCGTGACCGCGCCGAGCGCGCGGACCGCTCGTTCGGCTCCGACACCGACAAACGCTCTGAAAGAAGCTTCGGTCGCGCCGGACCCAAACCCCGCGGCAAATTCACACAAGTACAGTATAAGGAGCTCACTGACCCCGTCCCACTAGAATCCCGGTTCGAAGAGCCAACCATAAAACCCGAAGCGCAACACGAAGTATCCGTCACCTGGATAATATCCCCGAAGAGCTTCTACACCCAATTGATGTCGCTCCAACCAAAGTTCTTAGACATGATGCACATAATCCCCGAACTTTACAAAGGCGTCAGATCCTTCTCAGGAATCGTCCCTGTCGGAGCTTCCGTACTCGCCAGGTACCCAGCCGATGGAGTCCTATACCGCGCAACCGTAGTCTCCGTGCAGCCGTTCTCAAAATTCATAGTCCAATACGTAGATTTCGGGAACAAGCAGCTAGTGGACGCTAAGGATATTTGGCAGCTAGACAAGCAGCTCCTGGAGCTCCCTAAAATGGCTATTCATTGCTCGCTGATCGGCGTGGCACCTACAGAGGGCGAATGGAAGGCTAATCCTGAGATTGACTTGTGTTTCAACGCGCCGCGGTACCAATGCGTGTTCCAGGAGTGTGTGGACGAGCAGTACCAGGTGTCGCTGTGGAATAATGGAGCGAGTGTTACGGATATGCTCGTTGAGAAGCAGCTGGCTGTGCTGTCGGAGCAGCAGTCGTCTGTTGCTCTTAAAGGTAAATGTTTCACTAAATTGAGAAATCCCAGCTAACAAATTTCTAGCGATGAAATTTAAACTTGTGTTTCTGTGATAAAACTACCAACTGGAAGTTTTGTCCCTTGTGGCGAATATCTCCGCTTTTGTTTTACACCAACGAACCACTATCTAACAACAGCCGACAAATTAGACTTGAAAAAGTTTAAGTATCAGGATGATTCTTATCGAGATTTAGGGAATATAAATCAGTTGTCCCTAAAATATTTACATCAAATTGAAACTACAGTCACAGGGTCTTCTATATTGAAGCTGAATAATCCAAATTTTTTTAGGGAGATAATTTTTACAAGCTTTTATTTAACTTACAACGTATGTGTGTTTGCTTGTTAGGGTCAAATCTTGAAATCTGAATTTGACTAACTCCCGTTATTCAAATAAGCTGAATCTCCACAAGTTTATGTAGTTTGGATGACAATACAATATGGTACCTACCATAGCATCAAGGTGAATGGATGATGGAGACCGTAGTTCGCTATAGGAACTCTGTGATCAAACAACTAAACCCCATTGTGTTTGGGTCTCTTAGATTTGCCTCGATGAGTATAAGTTGACCGTAGGAAGGAAAGTACAGTCTGCGATAAAAGCTTGCAACAAAAACTTTTTTTTTTTGAGAAAAAATAATTAATTTTTTCGCAAGCATAATGGGCACGTTTGCACCAGGGATGACACGGGGCGGGTTATTTGACTAGTGCTATGTGTTTGGCACTGTTTGTGACTTAATTTTGTATTGTTAAGATTTTGTAATAATTAAAAATCACCTATTATTTATTTTTTACTTATTTTCAGACGAGGCCATAGACCTGACTATCATAGTGGGACAGCAGATTCCATGCCGCGTGACGCATTTCGCATCCTACGAGAAGTTCTACGTGCAGCTCGACTTGGAGAAAGCAGAGCTGGTTGAGAACGCCATCGCCAATTTCGACGTTAACTTGGTAAGTTGCAGAAACAATTTAATAATGTGGTTATATCATTGGTAGAAAAGTTTAAACCACAACTGCACAAAATATTTCAAAAAAAAGGAAAAAAAGTTTGCAAATCTATTTTGGTTATGATAAGTTAATTTGTCAAAGATAGTTGTAGTGATATTCTTCGATATTACTAGACCGGTATAGTAAATCCCCAACTGTTTAAGAAATAAATATTTGTCCATTACTATTGCAGTTGACGCCACTAACACAAGACACACTCGCGGACGGCGTCCACTGCACAGTGAAGCACGAGGGCAAAATCTACCGCGCCATCTTGAACGACACGTCGGACGCCAATAACGTCGTCGCCGCGTTGCCCGACTATGGCAACACCGTCACCACGTCATTGGCCAATGTAAGTCGCGTCTGCTGCCCGTTTAAAACAGATATAGGAAACTAATTAAACACCAAATTCCGAAGAGATTAAATTAGCAAAAAATTTACTCATAATTCCAACTAAAACGGGTCATTGTCGCCTACACATTTTAGTTTGAATTATGAGACGCGTAAATTTAAAGGCCAGCCACATCACTTGCTTATGGGCATTTTCAAAAATAGAGTACCATTTTCTTTCTTCCGAAAATATAAGTTTTTTATAACCAGCATCACAAGTACTATATTTGGTCAGTTTCGTAACGCATTTTTTTATACATTTTGTATGGGCCGTTACAAAACTGTAAATTTTTTATGTATAGTAAATCGACGACCCATTTTCACTAAAATAGTGCACTTTAGTTTAGTACTTTAAATAAGTATTAAATATGTTCACAGGAAAACCTAGTTTGAGAATCAGGTACCAATGATCAATGTAATACCTTGAAGATGCAATAAAGAAATTTATGAATAATATTTTTTATTTTTTTTACAGCTGATGATCCTGCCAACGGAACTGAGCGTGTACTATTACCAGTCCCTGGAGTGCTGCCTCAACAACTACACGGCCGAGAGTACGGTCCTCATGCCGCTCGAGGAGCTGAAGACCACGCTCACTGGCAACAAGTTCATCGTGTACATCGACAGCGTCGAGGGGATCCGGTAGGGGTCTACTCTTTCAATACCATAGGTTCCCATACAAAATCTGTCAAGTATACAAGATCACAGTTCCTTTTCAACTCGACCGTATATTGACTGACCGAACGAACGCATTTCGCCAACTCGACTTGAAAGCATTACTTTGGGTACGCGGTTAAACACTAATAGAATAGAATAGAACAACATTTATTCAGACAACACATCATTACAGAAGCACATTTACAAAGAAGATAAAGAAGAAGTATACATGGTAAAGTGATGTGAGGCTAAAATGGTCTCCACTCAGCATTGCAGTTAATCGAAACATAGCACATACTAGTGGCCACTGTTCGCTGCTTAATTTGATTCAAACAAGTCAAAGTAAAGTCGTCCAACCCGCGAGTCGAATCAACTCTAGTTTCCGCTTGATTCAATTCAAGTTGGAAAAAAGTCATCTCGCCTCAACGCTACAAACGAGATATACACCTTTGAAAACTTGAAGATCCCATGAATAATTTGTATTCCAATAGGCTAGACGACTAAAAAATCTATTTAGTCCGTCTTTTACATTATAAAAAAATATTGTACACGTATTTGTTCTTTTGTTCGTTAAATCAAAAATGACGAAAAAAACAGTGCGTTCAAGTTTCGCGTAACGTCACTATTCCGTACAACTCTTACCTAGTAGTGACGTCACCAGCCCCCACTCCGGAACTTTGATGCTCTTTATCTTCGTATATTTTAGTTAAATTGAAAAAGGTAAAAATACGTGTCTAATTTTCGATAACCTAACTGACGCACTAGTCCTAGTAGTAGTTTTTAAACCTAGTCGTCATCTCTATTATCCATTAAAATTGTAACGTATCCAGAATTGCAAGTGACCCTTTTGTTTGCTCTATCTGTAGTTTTACTAAACGAAAATGAGTTGTCGTTGGGTAATATTTGATGAGTTATGCTATCTACAGTCTACTCATAAGTGTCTACATTACGCTCAGCACGTTTATTTGTTCCTTCGCGCCGCTTAGAATGTATGTGCCACAAGTAACGTGAACACTAGTGGTGTATCAATATCCCCTTTTCTGTTCCAGCCTAGTCACAACCCTGTACGACATGAGCACTGGCAAGAAGCTATCCATATTCGAACCCGACGAGGGCGCCTTCGAAGAAGTAGTCACGTTGTCTGCGCGGACCGTCTTCAACTATAACTTCGGCCTCTGCAGCATTCAGCACATCCAGAACCTCAACGAGATCTATCTGCAGAAGACTGCGGACATCGACAAGGTTCAGCAGCTATTGGATGGGCTCTATGTCTTCTATGATGAAGGTGAGTGTCCAATTTTATCAATCTTCCTATTAAGTCTGCTGGGATCCTGTCTCGGCTTCGCGGCAGTCCCAACCGTATCCTCAGCGTGTTTGTGAACCGCTGGGACAGCCCTATGCTAGCCCGGTGGACGTCAATGCACGTCGTTAAAAATAGCATATAAGGAGGGCAATTTTAAACGTGTTATTGTAGTCTCTTTAGCTTAGGTACTAACATTAGATTATAAGCAAAACTAACAAAGTGTATGGACTATTTGTCTGCAATAAAGTTATAATTGAAAATAATTGAAAAATTAAGCTATTTTTTCTGGGAACCTTTTGGAGAAGTCTGGTTAGCAAGTGGTATCTGCAACATGAAAAAATTAAAGAAATCTTATGATAGGTTTAAAGGGTAAAGAAAAAGTATTTCTTATAAATATTATGCAAGGTGTGCCAAGAATGTTGGTGATCAGTTCAATCTTCTCTCTAGCGTATTCCCGGTTTAAGCCACGGCTCAGGGAGTTTGGGGTCTGCTTTCGCAATTAATTCCAAGATTTGGCGTATGTGCTACTTTTATGAAAGCGACTGCCATCTGACCTTCCAACCCAGAGGGTAAACTAGGCCTTTTCGGGATTAGTCCGGTTTCTTTACGATGTTTCCCTTCACCGAAAAGCGATTGGTGAATATCAAATGATATTTCGTACATAAGTTCCGTAAAACTCATTGGTACGAGCCGGGGTTTGAACCCGCGACCTTCGGATTGAAAGTCACACGCTCCTATTGCTGGGCCACCAACGCGCAAGTCGTTCCAATACAAAACAAAAACTATTTTTCGCGTAATTGTTTTTTCTATTTTGTTTTCATAATCAGACCACGATATTGTTCACTGTATGTAAAGTTCATTAAAATTGCTAATTTATTTCTAGGTACCCCCGAACCGCTCACGGAGTTCGAACCAGAGACCCTGTGCGCTGCCAAATCGACCGACGGCAACTGGTATCGGGCCAGCGTCGTCAGCTCCACGGACACCGACGTCACGCTCCAGTACCCCGACTACGGCAACACCGAGACCATCGCCAAGGACGCGATCAAGAAACTCGACAAGGCCTTCCACGAGCCGTGCGCTCAGGCGCTCGTCGTCAGCCTCGGCCTCGTCGCGCTCGGCGACGACGCCGTCGCCAAGCTGGCCGAGTGGACCACCGACAAGGACGTGCAAGTCACGCTCGCCTTCGGCTCCGACGGCTGGCTCGCCAGCCTACACCTGGACGGAGTCGACCTGTCCATGAAACTCGTCAACGAGAAGTTGGCCACCCCTCAGGCCGCGTCCGACTCGGAGCCCGCACCCGAGCCGGCGCCCGTCGCCGACGCTGACGAGCCCGTGGCGCCGCCCGCCGGCTGCACGCAGGTCTACATCAGCCACATCGACAGCCCCGGCCACTTCTGGCTGCAGATGGCCGACAGGGTGGACAAGATCGAGGAGATCCAGGCCGAGCTCGCGGCCGACGCCGACAAGTACGAGGACCTGCCGGCGCGCGAGGTGGGCGCGCTCTGCGTCGCCAAGTACTCGGCCGACGAGCTCTGGTACCGCGCAGAGGTGCTCGACCTCGACGCCGACATCACCACCGTGCGCTTCATCGACTACGGCAACACCGACGTGCTCGACAACTCGCCGGGGCTCATCAAGGCGATGCCCGAGTCGCTGCGCGCCGTGGAGCCGCTGGCCGTGCGCTCCGGCGTCAACGCCGTGCCCACCGGCACCGGGCAGTGGTCGGAGCCGGCCGGCGAGGCCTTCGAGGCGCTCGTGGGCGACACGCGGCGGCCCGTGGACGCGCTCGTCGTGCTCAAGGACGTCACCACGTACGTGGACCTGTTCGTGCGCGGCCGCGACGTGACCGACCGGCTGGTGGCCGCCGGCCACGCGGCCCGCGCCGAGCAGCGCACCGAGTGCGGCGACCTGCCCTCGTGCTTCGCCAGCCACGTCAACTCGCCCTCCGAGTTCTGGGTGCAGCTGGAGTCGGCCACGGCGGAGCTGCAGGCGATGGAGGCCGCCATGGAGGACGCGGCCGCGCTGCCCGCGCTGGCCGCGCGGGAGGAGGGCGCGCTGTGCGCCGCGCGGTACCCGGAGGACGGCGCGTGGTACCGCGCGCAGGTGGTGGCGCACGGCTCGGAGGGCACGGAGGTGCTGTTCACGGACTACGGCAACGCGTCCATCGCCACCGAGCTGCGCGGCCTGCCGGACGACCTGAAGCTGAAGCCGGCGCTGTCGCGCAAGTGCGCGCTCCAGAAGCCGAGGGACATCAAGTCGTGGTCCCGAAAATCCGAGGTCAAGTTCAACGAGCTGGCCGCCGAGGGCCGCACCGTCTTCAACGTGCAGTTCATCGCGGCCGGCGACATCTCCATCGTGGAGCTGTTCCTGGACGGCAAGTCGGTGACGGAGGAGCTGGTGGGGCTGTGCGAGGAGCGGCCGGCGCCCGTCGGCCGGGACGCCCGCGGCGCCGGCAAGCTGTGCTACGTTCGCGCCCTCGACGAGTTCTACGTCCACCTCGAGGACGAGACCGCGGAACTCGACAAGGTGACCGAGGTGATGTGCGACGCGCCCGAGTTCGAGTCGGTGGCGGAGCTGAAGGTCGGCTCGATCTGCGCCGCCTTCTGGGCCGAGGACGAGCAGTGGTACCGCGGGAAAATTATACAATTCTGCGATACGAGCTACCACGTCCAGTTCCTCGATTACGGCAACAAAGCAAAATGCGAAGAGTTTAGGCGGCTGCCCGAAGAAATAGCGTCGATAGAACCCCTCGCCAAGTGCTGCCGACTCGCGCTGCCCGCCGGGGCCGCCGGCGACGACGCCGCCAGAAACAAGCTCGACGACCTCATGGCTGACGACTCCACGTTCCACATAGAATTCCTAGACAGCACTTCCGAGCCGGCGCTCGTCAAACTCATTCTTAATGGAGAGGATGCCAGTGTTATCCTGTTCTCAAAACCCAGTGAAACGGTGAAACCGGAACCTGCACCTGAAAGTGCGGTAGATACTGAAAATACCGAAGTTGCGAAAGAAGAGCCGGCCTCTGCTGAAACAGATGCGCAACCTGAAGAGAAAGAAGAACCTGGTTCTGAGAATGTAATGGAGACTGTAGAAACCAGTGAACTTATAAAGGAAGACAAAGAACCGATCCGATCAGTTCCGGAGCCTTCGGAAGTAGAACAAACTGTCGAATCAAAGGAAGCAGTAGATTCTCGTAAAACAGACGAAACGGAAGTTGCCGAATCAGTATTAGTAGGTGATAATGAAAAACAAGTCGAGGTTAATACCGAAAAAGAGATTGAAGAGGAGGATAAATTCGAGGATGCCAACGAGCTGAACTCGTCGCATCCCGATCTCGATGAAAGCATAGAAAGCAATCACACCGTAATTGAGAACAAATCCTTTGAAGCCAACCCAGACAGCCTAAACGACTCCGATCATAAAGAAGAACACACTGAATCCCCTAAACAGGACACTTCATCTTCAACCTTGGAGAGCTCGAATGGGACTATAAAAACTCCCGAAAGAGACAATTCCAAGGATTCCATAAACACAGATACTGGCTACACAAGCAGTGATGGCGTAAAAGATGGGTCCCCGGTAAAGGAACCCAGTATTAAAACTATATTAGAATCAGATGCAGGAGAAATAATATCAGAACTCAAAACTCAAAAATTGGTGTTGGATGTTGAAGTAGGAGAAACAAAGACAGAAATAAAAACTGAATCAGAAAACAATACTGAACCTAGCGTTAAATCCAATAACGCAAGTAAAGTCGAAGAAATTTAAGCTGTCGACTAACAGATATATTTTATAATTAACTCATGTACGATAAAAATCTCATTCTATAATTGGAATTTCTTTGGATCGAAGCGATGTCTGATTGTGATAGTTACTTAGGACGGGATTTACTTTATACTTATCTTTGTTTAAAAGTATTAAAGTGTCTAGAGAAGATTTTTGTAGTAGATTATTTATTATAGCCGTATAAATTGACTTCCATCAGTCATCGCGTACAGTTTCCGTGTCAAATTGAAACTTGCTGAGAATAGACTGAATAGCCTTATCTTTTGTAGTTTTAGATAATCTCTCTAAACATTTTGATACTTTATTAAATTTGTTATTCTAGATTTAAGTCGTTTACTCGATTACATACGTGACGGATTTATGAAAATTTTATTGATATGTTACTTTGAGATGTAAAAGACATTTTTTTTAGTTTTCTTTTTACAACCCGTAGAAAAGCAGTAATTATTTATCTGTTTGTTTTCCGATTCGTTTATTTAAGTCATAGCATTTACGTAAACGTTTGAAGACTTTGAAGTTTGATACTGTGACATTGTAAATACTCGTATTTTTCTACGTTCGACGTTGTTTAGCGTTTACTAAGTAAGGAATACGATTATATGTTCATTGTTTCAATTCGGCACATTGTTTTACCAATACCATACACTTTCTGTAGACATCGTAAGCAATATGATTAGCAATAAGGAACAATACGTGTTGTGCCTCTGTTAATACATTATATTAAAAATGCTATAGGTAACTATATATCCAATACGCCGCAGATAATCACAAATAAGTTACGTTTGTGAAATGTTTATTTCAGCAATTGTTTACTGTTTTAAAAATAAAAAAAAGTTTTGTATAAATTCATAGTATTTTTATTTACAATGAGACCAGCTTACTGTACTAGTAAAACAAAAGGATTTTAGTCCTTACAGAAAATCGACAAAATACCGTAAAAAATACGAAAATGTTATTAAATTATAAAATATTTATACAATGTTCCATTATAATGAATGCATTGAATTGTTTTACAATACAAAAAATGGGTACTTGAATTACCTAGAAAACCTTAGATGACCTTAAAAAATAAAAATAAAGTCCATGTACAAATGAATGAATTAACATTATGCATGAAGTACTTTACTTCTTTATTAAGCCTACGATATCGAAGTCTTTCAAGTCCTCATGTTTTTGAAGTATCAGTCCCTTCTCATTAGCCAAATGCAGCACAGACAGTAAGGCTAGTGGTACACTGAGTGACTCTCTCATGTTCGTGGACAGTTTGGTCGGTAGTCTGTTATAGATCGTGGCGAAAGTGGTCTCTGTGACCTCCTCTTGCTCGCCTTGTGATTTCTCGGTCAACATACTCCACGTACAGTTCTTCAGTTGCTTCATGTCGACTTTCTTGGCTCTCATAGCATACGGTATGAATATTTTAGCGACCTGAAAAGATGGGCTTGTTAGTGATTATTATTCCAAAAATAAACTTTGTACAGTCGGGTTTATTTTTTGACGCCATGACACCCTCACAGCGGTGCAATATCCGCCAGACAAATATCCAATACATTTATTGGCAGGTCCGGCGGATATGCCTTTCTTTCGGATTGCACGTCACCAACATAAGGAATATGTTGTTCTGTGACCGATTAATCCGTCTTTGGCGTGGAAAAGATTTAACAAGTGTACATTTTCATCTTATTGCAAGGGATTAAGGTAATAATTCAAAATTATATATTAAATTATTCATCCGGACTATTAAGACTTCGCAGAGAACCGCCTACTTTTCGACGCCATGTGAAACCAAAACTATCACTGACTTCACATCACCGAAGTCTCATCAAAACTGAAGTTGGACTTCATTCATGTGCACTCTGTGGCCTGTGACTGATGAATCCGTCTTCCGAGCCCAGAGGGCCTACCACGAACCACTTCAATCGATCGATCGTCTAGTTCCCTCTCTATTGCTCTCGCATATTCGAGCGACAAAATGGCAAATAGACGAACGAACGAACGAAGCGTGGTAGGCCCTCTGATCTACGGTGACGATTTACTAACCTTAGTGGGAGGCTCCAACATGTCCCCTATTTCCTCCGGCTCCGTGGTTTTCGCCTGCTCGTGCAGCTCACCGGCCGCCGTGCCGTCCTCGTTGCCCCAATCATCGCCATCCTGACAAAGAGAGAGAAGGTTCAGTAACGGGGACGTCACACGGGATGCGATTCGCTCTGGGCCTATACCACGAAAATCGAACGTTTGCGGATGTGTATCTCCATCTCTGTCACACTTGCATATTGGAGCGACAAAGAGGTTCTGCCGTCAATGCCAATTTTCGATGTTCGTGGTAGGCGTGCTGAACTCCGGCGTGGGAGTGAGACACCGCCATGCGCGTGTATAGCGCTATCCCCCTTGCAAATCGGTGTGAGGTACGAATTGCATCCAGTGTGACATCCACCTATTATTACACTTGCGATTTATTGTATTACACGTCGCGAGTTCGCCGCGTACAAGTTTCACCCAAGTGTGATAAGGCCCTAAGTGAAAAGCGAACTTAACACGAGTTAAGTTCAAGGGTCGATTCTTTTCAACAGATTTTTTACGCGATGTCTCCAACAACGGAGATATCTTCACGGTGGTCTCGTCGGAAATCGAAGGAACAGCTCAATTTTGAAATCTAGTCTGCAATCTTTACCAGGTCATCTGACCACCCACTCCACCCAGCGGGTATTTCTACGCCGGGCTAGCCAATGTGTGTTCTTCACTCGAGAACTTTTTACTTGAATAGTTCTGTTAATTATGTTGCTTAGCTCACATTAACTTGCTTACCCTGTACCTTCTGTCTCATTTCTCATTCGATCTCGTAGACAGATCCAGAGCAAATCTCTAGTTCTACTATAGCTCGCTGATTAAGTGGGTATTAGGAGTAAATCAATGAACAACTGACTTGAGCGTTGTTGGCGCAGTAGGAGGCGTCGTTCTCGTTGTTGTAGTCGTAGGGCTTCTCGTCGACGGGCTCGGGCTCCGGCGCGGGCGCGCGCTGGCGCTCCAGCTCGCGCTTGCGCAGCAGCAGGACGCTGCTCCTGAGGAATAGCTTGCGGAAGTGGGACTCGTCTAGGCCTCTGTGAAAAAGAAAATGGGAAAAAGAAATAACACGTAGTAGGTACATAAACTACGGACGACGAGAAGGCTGCCGACTAAGTGTTATCGACAATGTAGCAAGGAGGTAATTGGCCACCAAATTGTATACACCATCGACCAAAGGCTTTAAATTAGTCAGGAGCTATGCTGGCGACCGTGTAGAAGATACTTTAGGCCGGTAGTAGCGTTAAAATCACGAAAATCTGAACCGCGGACAAGCAACTATTTCTCAAAGGTTGCCATAGCGGATATTTTTCCTTTTAAATTATTATTATTTTAACAATTTTGGACTTTCAATTGGAAAATTTCGTTTACAGACGTTTCTGCTTAATACAAAATTAATTTAGAGTAGCGCATTGTTATAGATGATTTCTAAAATGTCTTAGAATATTATTGTAATATTTTTGGCAGATGTCGCTACGCGCCTTCCTAAGTCGTAAAAAAATAAAAGAAATAGTGGAAACATTCGCCCGCTTCGAGTAAGCGTCGATAACGAAATTGGCAGAGTGATGTTACTGGTGTTCAGAGGTCGCAAGTTCGAATCTTGCTCAACGCGGGGAATTTTTCTTTCAATTATAAAACTGTAGACAACATTCGTCGCATTTATGGGCATTTTCAGAAAAAGTATACCATTTTAATAAAGTAAATGGGTCCTCGATTTTCCATACAAAAAAAATTACATGTTTCGTAACGTCCCATACAAAATGTATGAAAAATGCGTTACGAAACTGACCAAAAAAATTCTTTATTCAAATCAATAGTACTCGTGATTCTGGTTATAAAAAACCCAAAACTTCCTATATTAAAACAAAGGAAAATGGTACACTTTTTTTGAAAGTGCTCTTATAGTACTTCCATAAATATATGCTGATGGTCCTTCTTTAAATTGCGTCGACTCCTACGTGTAAAGTTTCTCCACTGACCTATCAATCGGCATTTTGAAGTTAGCCTCATTCCAGGTGTGCCCCGTAGCCAGCGTCTTCCTGCTGATCATGATCTTGGCGGGCTGCGCGGGCTCGTACTCGGGCGAGGGCTCGGCGCGGCCGTCGAAGGCGAGCCCGGCGCCCGGGAAGTCGAGCTGGCGCTTCGTGCGCGCCGGCCTCTTGCCGTCCAGGGTGCGCCCGGCGGTGGTTTGGGTGCGTTCGGACACTGTGGGAAACAAGCTTTGATATTAACTTTAGAAAAGTGGCTTACTAATGGGAATGGGAACTATATTGACGGAGTGAATAAAATTTATAATCAAAAATCTTGATACCGCAATCCAGGTTGTCTATCCAGGTTCAATCCACAGAATAGGATGCCTTCCCTATGTAAGTAACACATAATCTATGAGGTAATAATCTTAGGAAACATCGTAATCGCGATTCAGTATGTTTTTACATGGAACAGTGGCATCTAGCGGGTGGTTTGTATACTAAAAAAACCGGCCATGTGCGTGTCGGACCACACATAATAATAATTGAGAGTTCTTCAAAATATCAAGGCATTCCTTTTGCAATAAATTGTTTTTTGGCAAAAACTTAAAAAGAACGACCAAATTTGATCAAAATAATTTTCGTAGTAACTTCATGTTATTTCCTACTTTCCTGAATTATTTAGATTTACACTCTTTCAGACTTTCAAAGCGATTATTTCCAAAAATATACAATTTTTTTTAAATACACTTTTAAATTATTTCTAAAGGCCTATTCGTTACTAAGCCACGATTTAAGTAGGTATCTCGCAAAAAAAATTGACATTCAGTTACATGTATGGAGCACCTCTAAATCTACTGCGGCCTGTGGTTGTTAGCGTATAGTATATCTAACCTCTGTTGTTCTTGAGCCTCCAGTGCCTCGGGCCGGCCCAGGCCGCGACGATGGCGCCGCAGTAGGAGTACTCGAGCCGGGAGTCGGGCGCGTGCCCGGGCCGCATGTCCGTCAGCCGCGGCGCCATGAACACGTCTAGTGCGGCCTGTGGTTGTTAGCGTATAGTATATCTAACCTCTGTTGTTCTTGAGCCTCCAGTGCCTCGGGCCGGCCCAGGCCGCGACGATGGCGCCGCAGTAGGAGTACTCGAGCCGGGAGTCGGGCGCGTGCCCGGGCCGCATGTCCGTCAGCCGCGGCGCCATGAACACGTCTAGTGCGGCCTGTGGTTGTTAGCGTATAGTATATCTAACCTCTGTTGTTCTTGAGCCTCCAGTGCCTCGGGCCGGCCCAGGCCGCGACGATGGCGCCGCAGTAGGAGTACTCGAGCCGGGAGTCGGGCGCGTGCCCGGGCCGCATGTCCGTCAGCCGCGGCGCCATGAACACGTCTAGTGCGGCCTGTGGTTGTTAGCGTATAGTATATCTAACCTCTGTTGTTCTTGAGCCTCCAGTGCCTCGGGCCGGCCCAGGCCGCGACGATGGCGCCGCAGTAGGAGTACTCGAGCCGGGAGTCGGGCGCGTGCCCGGGCCGCATGTCCGTCAGCCGCGGCGCCATGAACACGTCTAGTGCGGCCTGTGGTTGTTAGCGTATAGTATATCTAACCTCTGTTGTTCTTGAGCCTCCAGTGCCTCGGGCCGGCCCAGGCCGCGACGATGGCGCCGCAGTAGGAGTACTCGAGCCGGGAGTCGGGCGCGTGCCCGGGCCGCATGTCCGTCAGCCGCGGCGCCATGAACACGTCTAGTGCGGCCTGTGGTTGTTAGCGTATAGTATATCTAACCTCTGTTGTTCTTGAGCCTCCAGTGCCTCGGGCCGGCCCAGGCCGCGACGATGGCGCCGCAGTAGGAGTACTCGAGCCGGGAGTCGGGCGCGTGCCCGGGCCGCATGTCCGTCAGCCGCGGCGCCATGAACACGTCTAGTGCGGCCTGTGGTTGTTAGCGTATAGTATATCTAACCTCTGTTGTTCTTGAGCCTCCAGTGCCTCGGGCCGGCCCAGGCCGCGACGATGGCGCCGCAGTAGGAGTACTCGAGCCGGGAGTCGGGCGCGTGCCCGGGCCGCATGTCCGTCAGCCGCGGCGCCATGAACACGTCTAGTGCGGCCTGTGGTTGTTAGCGTATAGTATATCTAACCTCTGTTGTTCTTGAGCCTCCAGTGCCTCGGGCCGGCCCAGGCCGCGACGATGGCGCCGCAGTAGGAGTACTCGAGCCGGGAGTCGGGCGCGTGCCCGGGCCGCATGTCCGTCAGCCGCGGCGCCATGAACACGTCTAGTGCGGCCTGTGGTTGTTAGCGTATAGTATATCTAACCTCTGTTGTTCTTGAGCCTCCAGTGCCTCGGGCCGGCCCAGGCCGCGACGATGGCGCCGCAGTAGGAGTACTCGAGCCGGGAGTCGGGCGCGTGCCCGGGCCGCATGTCCGTCAGCCGCGGCGCCATGAACACGTCTAGTGCGGCCTGTGGTTGTTAGCGTATAGTATATCTAACCTCTGTTGTTCTTGAGCCTCCAGTGCCTCGGGCCGGCCCAGGCCGCGACGATGGCGCCGCAGTAGGAGTACTCGAGCCGGGAGTCGGGCGCGTGCCCGGGCCGCATGTCCGTCAGCCGCGGCGCCATGAACACGTCTAGTGCGGCCTGTGGTTGTTAGCGTATAGTATATCTAACCTCTGTTGTTCTTGAGCCTCCAGTGCCTCGGGCCGGCCCAGGCCGCGACGATGGCGCCGCAGTAGGAGTACTCGAGCCGGGAGTCGGGCGCGTGCCCGGGCCGCATGTCCGTCAGCCGCGGCGCCATGAACACGTCTAGTGCGGCCTGTGGTTGTTAGCGTATAGTATATCTAACCTCTGTTGTTCTTGAGCCTCCAGTGCCTCGGGCCGGCCCAGGCCGCGACGATGGCGCCGCAGTAGGAGTACTCGAGCCGGGAGTCGGGCGCGTGCCCGGGCCGCATGTCCGTCAGCCGCGGCGCCATGAACACGTCTAGTGCGGCCTGTGGTTGTTAGCGTATAGTATATCTAACCTCTGTTGTTCTTGAGCCTCCAGTGCCTCGGGCCGGCCCAGGCCGCGACGATGGCGCCGCAGTAGGAGTACTCGAGCCGGGAGTCGGGCGCGTGCCCGGGCCGCATGTCCGTCAGCCGCGGCGCCATGAACACGTCTAGTGCGGCCTGTGGTTGTTAGCGTATAGTATATCTAACCTCTGTTGTTCTTGAGCCTCCAGTGCCTCGGGCCGGCCCAGGCCGCGACGATGGCGCCGCAGTAGGAGTACTCGAGCCGGGAGTCGGGCGCGTGCCCGGGCCGCATGTCCGTCAGCCGCGGCGCCATGAACACGTCTAGTGCGGCCTGTGGTTGTTAGCGTATAGTATATCTAACCTCTGTTGTTCTTGAGCCTCCAGTGCCTCGGGCCGGCCCAGGCCGCGACGATGGCGCCGCAGTAGGAGTACTCGAGCCGGGAGTCGGGCGCGTGCCCGGGCCGCATGTCCGTCAGCCGCGGCGCCATGAACACGTCTAGTGCGGCCTGTGGTTGTTAGCGTATAGTATATCTAACCTCTGTTGTTCTTGAGCCTCCAGTGCCTCGGGCCGGCCCAGGCCGCGACGATGGCGCCGCAGTAGGAGTACTCGAGCCGGGAGTCGGGCGCGTGCCCGGGCCGCATGTCCGTCAGCCGCGGCGCCATGAACACGTCTAGTGCGGCCTGTGGTTGTTAGCGTATAGTATATCTAACCTCTGTTGTTCTTGAGCCTCCAGTGCCTCGGGCCGGCCCAGGCCGCGACGATGGCGCCGCAGTAGGAGTACTCGAGCCGGGAGTCGGGCGCGTGCCCGGGCCGCATGTCCGTCAGCCGCGGCGCCGGCGCGGCCGCCGCGCGCGCCGTGCACGCCGCCATGAACACGTCGTGCTCGGAGTCGCTGTCGATACCGCCGAGGGGCTCGTCATCTGCAACCAACATGGCATTCACGTTGTTAAAGCAGGCCACTCACGCTACGGTCTACCTGTGCAAGTCGGCTGGAGCGTGTATTAGAAGACCTGTGCGGCTGCGAAATCGACAATCGATTCGTTCTATGTCACCGTACGGTACATCGGACGTCTCCATACATGGTGAAGGTTTACCTCCATCCAGCAAAGCCTACGTAACGTGTACCTATGCTATGGCTGCCACAAATCTCCTTATTGAAATTTAAACGTAACACAACAACGAAAAGAAGATGCAAATAAAGAATTGATGTTGAAACGTCGAACTCGTAATGAAAATTTAAACGAGCTACCTGCTGAATCATATCTGCCCTTACGTCCGCCAAGACAACTTGAAAGAAATGGATGAAGAGCAGGCATACTATCTGGCCAAGAAGAGGCTCGTTCATAAATCGTGTGATATATGCGTTCAAAATCAGGCCCAAATAGTACCGAAAAAGATCGCCATTGCCAAAAATCGGCCAAATATGATCACATGATTTTACGACGAGCCCATGTAGGGATTAATAACGGCGGCTGGTAATATAAACTTATGTATGTCTATATACATATGTAGACTTAGTGTTGTGAACAACGAAAATAATGATACTTTGCTATTCCGCCAAACCTTTGTTTGTTCCAAAGTAACATTATTTTCGTTGTTCATATGGAATTCCGCAAAGTAACGCCTGATTCAATAAATTACTTAGTGTTGTGAGATAAAGAGTTTGTTCTTGGTACTACTAGATCTGATAACCTTTTCATAAGTTAATGCTCTCAATAATCTTGATTTCATAGGCTAGAACCTCCATTAATTTGCGTATTTTATATTGAAATTCCTAGAGTCTGGTATACTTTTTAAAGTGAAAATCGTTAATAATGAAATAACGCATATAAATTGCAATTGCTAAGAAAGTATGAAGTACCTATTGGTATTGCAATAAATGAAATATGAAATAAGTTTGATAAATATATGGGTGAATCAACTTTTAAGTGTTCAACATCAAACGTACAGAGTCCCTGATCGATATTACAAATTTATATAAAGGTAATGAGCTTTATTTGCATTCCATTCTGTTCCCAATAATATTACGTAACATTTCATCACGAAACATTGAATTGTTTTTTACAATTTACCCGGTTTTTAATGGTTGTCCGAAGGAGCAAAAGGTGGAAGGTGGTTTTCATAGTAGGTCAAATTGTCCCTTTGCGACGGTGCACCATAAAACTTTGAGTCACGAAAAAAAATACTATTGTGGGATTGATATACATACACATAATCATTTTTATGGATAAGTATCATCAATAAAACACCGATTTCTTATATTTTTACTAAACCGTTTATGAATTTCTTGCGTTTTAATTTTGTCCCTTGAAATTATCCGCGTCATGCAGTTCCATCGGACAACCATAAATTTGTTACGGAATCTAAATGTAGTTGGCCCAGTAAGGCACTTGACAACAAGCTTAATTTCCTGGTAATCTGATAGGCCTAGCCGCCATTTGGAATACACGACACTCGCGGCGTCAGTCGGTGGGGTACTATTGGTGAGTGCGGGGTGGTTTTATTGTCTGTCCATCGGACCACCGGCACAAATTCGTAAGTAATTAATATATTTGAATAAATTATGTCTACTAGATTCTGTTATAATATGTATATGTTATGGTAAGGATGAAATAAAACACAACAAATCATTAATTTTTGCTGTACGGTTCAAAGTTTAAGAAAAGTCCCTCGGACAACTAGTCACTCGGACAACTGATTTGGTTGTCCTTGGGACATTTTGGTTGTCCGTTAGACAAAAATGATGTGATAAGATGTTTAATAGGGTAAATACATGTGATAAGATGTTAAATAGGGTAAATACCCAGTCTTGGACCTTTCGCTTTGACATAAGGTTAATTTTAAGATATCGACAATAACAATTTTATTTCAATCACGGGGATCTTTACCTTAATTAATAACTTGCTTACACGTATTTCATGAAAATAAAACTGTCTGTATAAAACGATTTAAAAAGATTAATCGCGTATATTTTTTGTAAATTCATCCCGACGTTTCGAACCCTTAACAGGTTTCGTGAAAAAATATATTTTTAATGTTTTATTTTCAATCTACCCTGGGGACCACGAACGCTGCAAAGGGTTCGAAACGTCGGGATGAATGTAGGAAAAATATACGCGATTAATTCGTTTAAATTGTTTTTAGGGTTCCGTACCAAAGTGGTAAAAAAGGAATCCTTATGGTGTCACTTTGCTCCGCCTGTGCTCACCGTAGTGCTGCCGGTCCCAAGCCCGAAAAAAGGCGCAGGGTTCATCGAAGGGCCAACCACCCCTCATCTCATGGTAAATGCGTGCCACGACAAAACAGGCAAACTTCTCACTGAGCGTGCAGAAGTGATCAACCGGTGGCGTGAATACTTTTCAGATCTGTTAAACATCGGTCAAGTCAGCCCTGAACCCACTTTAACGTATTACGACGTCGAAGAAGATCTCTTACCACTCTCGTTTAGTGAAATCAAGGAAGCCGTTACAGGACTTAAAAATAATAAGGCGCCAGGACTAGACACTATTTCCGCGGAAATCCTAAAAAAAGGTGGCCCCATGCTGGAAAACAGACTGTTGCTAGTATCAAAAATATGGCAGGGAGAAGAGATGGTCCAGGAATGGGATTTGGGCATCATATTGCCTATTTATAAGAAAAAGGCGATAAAGGTACATGTAGCAACTATAGAGGCATAACCGTACTATCGACTGCATATAAAGTCTTCGCTAAGGTACTGTACAGGCGGCTTAGTGTATACGCTGAGGAAATACTGGGAGACTATCAGTGTGGTTTCAGGCCGAACCGCTCTACAACTGACCATATACATCTGATGCGTCAAATGCTAGAGAAGGCCTACGAATACAAATTAAATCAACACCATATGTTTGTCGACTTCAAGCAGGCTTTCGATAGTGCAAACGATCTCAAATACTGTATGGCATGTTACTGCTCGGAGTGCCCAGCAAATTGGTAAGACTGGTAAACACTTCTCTAGCCCACTCCAAATCTGTAGTTGCCATTCAAAATAAAGTATCCGAGCCTTTTGAAGTATATTCTGGAGTCAAACAGAGAGATGCACTTTCGTCTATAGTATTCAACTTGGTATTGGAGGCTGCAACTCGCCAACTTGGTATCAACGGCCTGATCAATTATAATACCACACAAATAGCGGCAAATGCGGATGATATTGTTATCACCAGCAGGTCCAAAACCATAATGATCGATCACGGTGTTGGTCTTGAAGCAGAATCGATTAAGTTTGGTCTGCATGTCAATGCAGTCAAAACGAAATACATGGCCTCAACGCGCCAACCGGCCCCATTGCTAAACATTTCTCTCGGAACTAACACCGTTGAGGAAGTTGCCAGCTTCAGGTACCTAGGATCCATACTTACCTCCCAAAACAAAACTGAAGAGGAAATAAGGGCTCGCTTAATGGCCGGTGTTTTTACGCATGCCAGAAACTTCTCGGATTTAAGTACTTAAGTCTAAGATCAAAATTCGTCATCTACCTAAGTATCATAAGGCCAGTTGTGACATACGCATGCGAAACCTGGGCTATGACGCAGAAAATTGAACAAAAACTAGCCGTGTTCGAGAGAAAAGTTTGAGAAAAATCTACGGTACAATTAGAGAAACAGACGGAACATACCGCCTGCGAATGAATCACGAGCCAGATGCGCTAATGCGACAGGAGACCATAGTCAGATACTGTAAGTTACAGCGACTGCGTTGGGCGGGCCATTTAGAAATAATGCCAGATTCTAGAGCAACTAAGATATTAACTAAATGGAAGCCGCAGCAAAAGAGACCAAAAGGAAAGCCAAGAAAACGGTGGGTAGACTGCGTAGAGGAAGACTTACGGAAAATGGGAAAGTACACAAATTGGAGGAAGGAGGCTAAGGACCGGAGCAAGTGGAACAACACTGTAGACGAGGCTAAGACCCACAAAGGGTTGTAGCGCCACAGGAAGTAAGGAGTAAGTAAGTATGGTGTCACTTTGTCCGTCTGTCTGTCTGTCCGTCCGTCTGTCTGTCCGTCTGTCTGTCACAAAGCTTTTTTATAAAGTTGTTGATTATTAAGAATTGTAATAATATTTCTGTTGTTCGGTGTGCTGAAATATTAAAACTGCTTTCTAATACTTCAATAAATTTGTTTTATTTAGTACCTTCCTTAAGATTGTAGGCTTTAAAATGTCCTTTGGACAACCAGATATGTCCTTGGGACTACTACGTTGTCCCTGAATTGAAAACCACTTATTATTATTTTTTTCGTTTTAACACCCAGAATAGTTCATATTGTTTTAAAAATACAATAGCACAATACAAAACCAAGTAGCCGGAGGAATTTTGTTACATTACTATTACTATATAGCGTTTTAATCGAAAAGTTCCGATCCTGTGAAGTTACAGTTGTCCTGGGGACATGATAAGGGGAAATATTGTGAAATTCAGGGCGATATTGCCATATTTATAGATAAATCATGAAACTATATTGTTTAATCAATGTAGGTAAAATAACTGTTTTCACAATAATTGATGTCTGGTATGTTAAAAAATTAATTTTAAATGGTTGTCCAGGGGACATCAGATTTGGGCTGGTGAACTTTTTTTAGTAAAATTCACTAAATTCGCAAAAAAAGTGCTCTGCTCTATACATAATCGTAAATTATAGAAAATTATCTTTAAAATAAAATAATGAAATATGGAATATAAGAAAAAAATATATAAGTCCATAATTTCATCATGTGGATATTTAAAAGTTGATTCACCCATATATTATTATTTAGTATACAAAAACTCAATTCTAACTGAGCTTGTTTTGCGCGGTAGTCGATTCATACAATATTGTACGAGTAACTTGATTTTTTATATTTTTTATTTATACCACCTAATTTATTTGTATACACGTGAATTAGGCATAAAATAATGTTTATTTTTGCATCTTTAGTTTCATGAAATATATTTTATACATACCCAAATATACATACCTGCTAAAATTAGGCAATTTTTTTTAAACTTGCTCTCGCTAAACGTACATTTATTCGAAAAAAATATATGAAAGTGGAAAAAAGTGTTACATTTATTCCTTAGACGACTCATTTACCAATACATATGTATAGCTTACATATCATTTTAATTATCAGAAAGCCCCAAGTGTGTACCTCTTCGAGCATAAATCGCGAAACAGTCCCGAGTCGCGATTTAGGTACATTATTAAAAATGGAAAAACAAAAAGAAAAAAGTAGTCAATACATTCCATTCGAATTGAAATTATCTTCCGTTACATATTAAAAAACTAAAAAAAATCTTGTTAGTTGCTCCAATATAGCATCAAAATGTTGTAAAACTAATATAGTACATACTCTAATGAACGTCTCGATTCCTAAACGGTTTTTTATCTGCGGCACGCAGAGGCAATGCTAGTACAAGTTTGTATGTTTGACCCCTCCTAACTTACCAAACAAGTCATTGTGGACTTCTTCCTGAGGAACGGGCTCGACTTCCGCGTTGACGTCGAAAGCGAGTGCCTGTTGTGACAAGTTCAGGCGGTTGTTGTCTTCCACCCAGTTGTTGACACGTACATCTCTAAGAATACATGCAATTTAAGTGTAAAATAAATATACCTAATTTTAAGTGTTATTAGAATTACAGCAGGAAAAAACCTTCACATAAGTAAAAGATGAGACGTCTCGCAACGGCCAAGGTGCTCATAAATATCTGAACACGCTTTAATCACTATAAATAAAAAATTATTATAATAAATATACGGGGACAATCTCACACAAGTCGAACTACTTCCAAACTAAGCAAAGCTTGTACTATAGGAACTAGACGATTATTTACATAGATATATGGATAAATACATAGAAAACATCCATAACTCAGGAACAAATATTATAAACACACAAATAAATGCCCTTACCAGGATTTGAATCCTTCGTAGTTTCGTAGGCAGAGTCACTACCAAGGGCTTGTGCACAAATCACGCGCACACAAGCCGCAACTAGGCTAGGGAGGCCGTTTAACTATGTACTTAGAATTAAGCGAATACCAAAAGGAATCCCACCCAGTGGGCTCCCTGTGCTCATTTTGTATGATGAACTCACGTGTCCTCGGTCTCCGGGTCCCAATTGCTAATGCAAAAGCCGGTGAATGGCTCGCAGATCTGGTCCTCGTCTGTAAAGGCAGGCAGCAGCTTGGCTGCTAGAGTGATCTGTTCACTCAGGTCCAGGTCTTCAGGGATATTCTCTTTGATGGGCTCGAGGAAGGACTCGTCAGTTCTGGTGTTAAACAAAAATTTACATAATCTGTCACTCAATCAATGTAATTTTAAGTTGTGGCACAGCCCTTCAATCATGTGACAGGAATGATTGATTTTTAAACATTTTACTTGGCGAATATATAAGAAATAAGTTACTGGTTTTTTGCATGTCTATCAGTTCATCCCAGTTTTTTTTTATGATCCCTAATTTGATGCTGTTGTTCTTTAAGTGCTAGACATTTTTCTTACAAAATTTGAATCAAAAATTACAGGGTGAAGCTTAATAAAAATTTGTGGAATGCAGGTGGATTTCAAATATTTTCATACCAAAATAGATGCCATATACTCGTACTCGTACTACAGAAAAAGACCAACTCCATCTGAGGCCAAGCCAGGGATCGAACCCACGTCTTAAGCTTAAGCGGCTAACGCCATATCCTCTAGGCCACCTGGTCTCAATAAAAGCCCGCCGGCTGAATTTCTCGAGTATATGCAACCTCTTTGACAGGCAAGAAGCATGTGGCCATACTCCAAGTTTCATCACTTTATATTTTCATACCTTAAGATAAGACCCAACGTCTTATCATGTATTGGCAAAGTCGCATTGAAAGCTCTGTTAGAAGAAGTTATATCGCCCGCCGTCGCTGCTAATCTCTCGAAAAACGGATCTGAAAAAGGAAATTATTGATAGACACGGAGAAAACAAGTCGTTTTTAAAAACGCGATGGGAGTATTTTGGCGCCATTTTTACTGTCTTTTATCCAAAAATGTCTAGAGTACAGACTTTTTGTCTGTGATTTATGTAAATTGCTTTATTGCCAACATAACCTTAGATAAGATGGATCAGTAGCAGAAGCATAAACATTAGTGTAAGATCGAACTAAGGGGCGAGCGTCGAGCGCAGTGTGCAAAATGTTGCATGCCACAAAAAAAAGGTATAGAAGTGGAGTGCAGCGTATATGCACTCAGAACGCTCAAACTCCACCGGTGGAATGACCAATCAGATCGTACATTTACACGCAAATGTAAAACGGATGATCAATAAAAACAAACCTATGCAATCATTAGCTTCAAAGTCTCCGTTGAACACATCAGGGTTAGTCGCGATAGCCCCTTTGGTCCGTTTCTTCTTCTTTTTAGTGGGGGCCGCCGTGTCGCCGTCCACCGCTCCCTCGTCTTGGGTGCAGCCATCGTCGTCTTTCTTGCCACGTTTTGACTGCCAAAGGAAAAATATAGTAATTGCCATAATTGGAAATTCTAAAGACACAAAATTGTAGTAGTAGTATTAGTAGTAAGAGGCACTTTATTGTACTCAAAACAGGTTACAAAACTTTACTAAATTTACTCTACACATTGCATTGAATTGCCACTTTTTTGAGAGAGACTTAATTTTTATCATCCCTAAAACGTATTTGCCATGTTCAGGGAGCAAGGGGTCTGCTTTACAATCTAATTCTAAAATTTTGCATTTGCACTTGCTTTTATAATATCTATTACTTATTACAGTCGAGTTGCGGAAAACGCCCAGCACAACTAACTAACTAACTAACTACTTATTACATAATATGTAAAAAACTGGTAACTTAAAAAATTCACTTCGGAATAAATATCATAAAAGAATCAATTATCAACCAAACAGACACCTCACCTGAGCAGCCTTGCTCAACCCTCCAGCCATCTTCAGCACATCATAATGCACAGCATCCACCCTGAAGGAGTATATTCTGGCTGACGCATCCACTACAGTTGATGCTGTCTGGAGGTTATCCATGCGCGAGTCATGCTTCCGCAGCATGGATGTCATGAAGTCAATGAGTTGCAGGTTCCATGCATTGTCCTTGTTTATTTTCTAAAAAACGAAAGATTAAATAAATCAGGACTAAACTAACTAAAATAAACTAGGACTATTTTGCACAAATCAACATAGTAAGTTCATACAAAAATGAGACATAATGGAGAGAAAATATTTGGGACACCTTTTTTTATTATCAGGATCGAATTAGCTTGTGATTCTGATTCAAAAGAGCCCAAGCAAGCCCAGATCTGGAAGAATCAGGTTTTTGGGATTATATGGAAAACACTCTTTTATCTTTTTTACAAACTCTGGGATTCTTTAATGGTCATTTATAAAATGTATCTTCTCACGATACAGATCCAACATGTAGATGGCCTTTTATTATTATTTCATTTTAGACAGGAGAGGTAGCTGATGTTTTGGAGAAATTACCCTCATGTACCGCAACCACCAACCATTAAATGGAAATCATGAAGAAAATGTAAAAGATAAATGTAAAAAACGATAATTTGTTGTTGTTGAAAAGAGGGACTTTTTATTACATACATTCTTATGGCAGTACCATGATATTCACAACCAACAATAAGTTCCTTAGAAAATTGTCAAAGGAACTCTATGATCAACTCCTTGCCTAAAGCACAGCTTATCAACGGCATAAAACAATGAATGCTTAACTATGGAACAAACTATTGTTAGTTAGCGAGTTCATGGTACTATGCCCTTGTTCTGTGTTATTTGTTTATGAATGTAATTGGCAACCAATTTATTATTAGTGTTATTATAATGTCTCTGTATATTTATTATCTGTACCGGTGAAAGCACCATTTAGACTGTAATAGTATCCTCAATAACATGCAAGTCAGCTTTTCTGAACTACTAACATTTTCAGCATACAGCTTGAGACATCCTTGAAAATGCTCTTTTTGTGGCGATGAGGACATGGTATCTCGTGGCCGGCGCGGGGAATGTGGTGTGGAAGTGGCGATCGCCCGCTCTGACGCCACCAGCGAGGACCGCTCAGCATCATCGTCGTTTCGCTCCTGAAAATTGATGACATGCTATATAAGCCGGTCTTCGGATTCTTGACAAGGATTCATCTCATAACAAGTTCACAAACCTCATCTCGAGGGTTAGCTACTCGTGTTTGAGGGATCAAACTACGCCGCTTCAATGAGCTGGTGCCACTACTCCCGCTAAGGCTTTTCCTCAACCGCACTAAGTCTGGTGTTGATGTTATAGGACTTTCCACCATCATGACGCATAGATGTTTCGATATTTAGGGTCCCGTATGCAAGGCACTGTTTATTTACTTAAATTATTATGATATTTTAATTCAATATCCGAATTATCCGAAAATTAAATCTTAACGGATACAACATTCAACAGACAGACGCCTTTTTTTTAAATCAAGCCTGTCAAATTATAAGTATGCTATGTATACGACTTTGATTCGCATTATTCAGCCACGAGATGATCTTGTTGCTTATTATTTATTTTATGTGTAAATTTTGACTTGGAATAGTTGGAATATAATTGAATAGAATAAATTTATTAGATTTGATTATTATTATTAATTTATTATGCACTTCAAATAGAAACGAAGAGATACATTTATCATTTTATGAGGGCATTTTGGACCGTAGAGTACATTTATGAAAATTTACTTATAAATTATTTTTCATGGAAAAATTTAGGAACTTAATTTTAATTGCAAAAAATAAATGTAAAAGTAAGTTTATTAAAAAGCCCCAAGGTCCCAATAAATATTTATCAAAGTTTTTGGTGTCGTTTGGACCCAAACAATCGTAACTTTTTTTTTACCGTTATTCCTAGGTGTTGCCAGTAGTAAAATAGGTATTTACCTCAGCTGTTTGTAAACGCCGCTAGTTGTTGCCATCTTTTCGTCCGTCACCGTCAGTCATTTTGTTCGGTGGCTGCTATTTCATGGTTGACGAAATCATTGAAAATCTTTGTCATCGGAGGTTAATTTACAAAGTGACATTATGAGTTCTGGTATGCCTGAATTAGGCTCCAAAATCAGCCTAATATCTAAAGCCGACATACGTTACGAAGGCCGACTTTTCACCGTCGATCCCCAGGAATGTACCATCGCCTTGGCCAGTGGTAAGTTTGACAAATGGATTCTGTTGTCGTATTATACTTCATAGCATTTTCCTTTTTTTGCCTCGTAATCACTTTCTAATTGTATTTCGAGGATTCTGATGATGTAATTTATTGTCCGACCCTCTCTGTACTTCTCCGAGACGCTCCGTATTTTTTCCCTCCTTTATTATTTTAGAAGCTTATGATTGTTCATTGGCAAGCTAGAAAATTGAAATTTACAGCATTTTATGGCATTTTTCTACATAGGAATGCCGATTCATTCCCTTATAACGTGGCAAGAATAGTTAACTCTACCCTCATTCAGAAAATGTTAGGTTTAGTGACCGCGGCTTGGCTTTGATGACGTTGATAATGCTGTTAGTTCCCTCGTAAACAACTACTTTCCTTTGTTCAACGTTCCCTTTCGAATTTAACCTGCTAAATTGTTTACGTAAAACTTTAACTTGGACAAGCTGTTTTCGTAATTTCGTTTTTTAGTTACCAGCATCTTGCTAACAACTGTGTCTATTTCAGTGCGATCCTTCGGGACTGAGGACAGAGAGACGCAATTCCCAGTCGCTCCGCAGAGCCAGGTGTATGACTACATCCTTTTCCGGGGCACGGACATCAAGGATATCAGAGTTCTGAACAATGTCCCCCCACTACCCAATGACCCTGCCATCATGCAGATGTCGGTGCCGCCGTCGCTTGGCGGCGGGACCGCGCCAGGCCAGTTCCCTCAGCAGTTCAACCACCCGGTCATCGGCCAGACCCAGTACCCGCAATACCACCCCATGGCTGGTTTCCCAGGGAGTGTGCACGCTTCACTCAACAAGACGAGTGAGTTGTCTCCGCAGACGTCGATGGAGCTGCCCCTGCAGCACATGCCTATGACCGCTCCTATTGGATCGGGAGTGGTCCACCACAACCAAGTGAAAGACCAAGGTTTTCAACCGATTATTTTAAAGTCACTGCTTTCACAGATGCTACATTGCGATTTTTGGCAAATCTCAAGCAGATTCTTTCAATATTGCATCAAGTGTCTGCTTTGGAACTACTAACCATTATTAATACTAATCATGATATGCATGCTCATGTATTAATTACTTAGCTTACACAGTACTTACAATAGTCCATTATATTTGCCTACCCACATCTTAACTAGTAAAAGTAATAGACATGCCTACTTGTAACACTAATTCTTTCTGCTACTAACATTCACTTAGTTACAAATTAATTGATACAGGGTGCCTGGTGTGTATCATTTGTATATAAAACTAGTGCATCTAACAGAAAACTAAAATTTGACCCGACTAACTGGTTTGTTGAGTTAACCCTTTGAATGTCACAACAATAGGGGCACTGTAATGGTGTCAATGCCACATCAGCATGTAAGAGGGTATTTTTACAATAAGACTTTTTCAGAATTTGGATTATTATGTCTTATTTATTACAAGTATTTATATTTTAATAAAATGAACAGTAACTTACATTTTATATTTCTAATTCTGTTCTTGATTGGAACTTAAATGATTAATTTAAACTGAAGACACTTTCTAGTTTCATTTGATTCTTATAAGAACCTAACCTCAAATTCTAAGTAGACGCATACAAATTGTGGCAATCAAAGGGTCAGAACTAACATTAATCGAAAATCGCAAGATGCATTATACTTGGTCTGTTGCTTGTCAAGCTATAAGCCTTTTCATCACATCAATGCTTAGTTTACTATTTAAAATAGGGTATTTACCATGTATGTTTGTTTACAGACATAATAAATACACCATTCTATATATTTTTTTCTGTAGTATACACCATTTTTACTAGTAATTATAATGTTATTGACCATGTCAGCTTAAAATTGTACATCAATGCTTACAATTTACCTAGTTGGCATACTTTCTACCATATATTTTGTAGGCTTATTGTTAATTATGTTTGTTTTTAGGTTCAATGCTTGACCTTATCGGAGGAGGATCTCAGCAGAGCACATCAAGGTCGGGAACACCTGCTGTGGGGCACAGGAAGAGCCCTACCGCTGATCAAGGCACGCAGGTAAATGTATATCCACACAATATGTATTAAGAGAAAATTTGTTGTATTAAAATTGTCTATAATTTTTACTAAGTCTCGAGAAACTTTAGTTTGATTATGTTCAGAGCTCCAGTTATGATTAACCCATATTTATATTTACTTTATATATTTAGTTTGAACATTCATTACATATATAAATAGAAAGTTAAGCTTCAAACAGTATATGACTTTTAAGTTTTGATTGTATAGTTCCTCTTCGTCATCATCATCATCGGCCTACTTTTGTCCACTGTTGGACATAGGCCTCTCCTATGCATGCCACGGAGCTCAGTCTAGATTTTTTTGCATCCAACCTCTGACTTTTCGCAAGTAATTGTACCACCTAGCTGGAGGGTGTCCTACATTACACTGGCCAAGCAGAGGTCTCGACTCTAGAACACGCTTACCCCAGTAGTAATCAGTGCTGTGGCATTATGTGACTGGCCGACTGCCACTTCAGCTTGCTAATCCTTTGGGCTATGTTGGTGACTTCAGTTCTCTGGATCACATCACTCGGATCCCGTCCCTAAGCCAGGGGTCGGCAACCTTTTAGCAGCCAAGAGCCACATAGTATTGAACGAAATTGATGCACTTTGTTAATAGTTTATTAACCTTAGACTGTGCTGCTATCTTACAGTTCCTATCCTAAGCAAATTTCAATACTTTCTACTAAAAAATAAATAAATAAAAGTATTGTTAGTTTCATGCTTACAACACTGCTGTGTGCAGCAAGACAACGGATCTAAATGGGAAATATGTACAATAGTATGCTGCATAGCCATAACAGAGCAGTCCAGTCTCTGTATGAAACGCCTTTGTAAAATGAGCTAAGAAGGGTCCAATTTCTTAGAGATCTAAATACAGAAGCTTTGTATATGTGTGTCCTCTCACTTTAATATTGATGACAATACCAATAGCTTTTAATCACCTTCCCAGTAATAAAAGTAACAATAATAATTTGCCACAGAATCTTTTCGTTATTAAATTGCATTGCAGGGTCAATCCGCGGCAAGAGTAACGTGAGTCACAATTTTATTGCATGTTTCCTTTATGATTCCGTGATTCAAAATGAGGTGATAATTTATCACTAAATAAGTGTTATTTTCCCTAGATATTTCCCTAGACACGCAATGAAATCGTGACTCGCGTTACATTTACGTGGATTGACCCTGTGTATTGTTTTGGAATTTCTGTAATGGTTTCGTGCAAACTGTAGTCCCCTAGTTCAGTAAGTTTTGTGGTATTAACTGGGTATACTAACTACATTGACCATGATGTTCGAGACAAGAACCCAATTTTCCATCTCATGAAAGAAAGAAAAGCTAATTGAATATTTTTGACGCGTCACCACTGGTTAATTAAATATCATTTTACATTGATGATACTCATTAGCCTTTGTAGTGACAGGAATTGTTTGCTCACGTAGAGTATTCAGAGCTATTGTTTACACCCTATTACGTGGGTAACTGGTGAAAAGGTTCACACGATTAGTTGAGAATGTTTTAGGTCATCGAATGGTTACAATGCGTGTTACGATTTTGTTTTGTTATTTGTGAATTTCAACGATTGATGAATTATTGTTGTCAATGTTTTGCTCGTTATTTCTTTGACACAGCTATGTTGTGCTGCTTTTAGAAATGGTGTACTTCAACATTTTCTACTTAATTAAAAACAATTTTAAGTATCATACAACTTGATAAAAAAAAGTGAAATACGCAGTCAAGCTGTTTTCTTCTTTTAGTGTACAGTTAATTAATTAAATTTTTTATTTATTCAGACAACGAGATCCACAATTTGTTAGTAATTTTGATCTACTAAAATAAACTATGTTAATATTCGTAACTAGCTAGGGACAATTAAATATTCTTAATTAAATGTTGCATTATTGAGCACTCATTTCTTATGTAGCTTTCAGAAGGCTGTTTGGGCTGCCACGTATTCTGTTCAGAATCGATGCCATCTTTTTCCGTAGCACAGCAGCCGTTAAACAGCCGGTTTTAAAATTTAACGGTTACTCAAACATGGCAGTGTTTCGGTCTCTAAAGGTAAAATGTAATATAAAGAAAGACTGAATCATTTGTTTTAAAAGTATCAGGATCAATAAAAATTTTTAGTATTAAAGTATTTATTTGTTAAGCAGGCGGGTTCGATCGCGAGCGGCTCCGGGCAGCAGCGCGACAGCCGACGCGGGAGCAACCCCAAGCAGCAACAGCAGCAGCCGCGCAACCGCACCTCCTCGCACAACCGGCAGCGCTACCCCAGCGGCGGCGCGCCGCAGCAGCCCCAGCCGCCGCAGCCGCAGCACCACCAGCAGAACCAGCACCATCAGCAGAACCAGCACCATCAGCAGAACCAGCACCACCAGCAGAACCAGCACCACCAGCAGAACCAGCACCATCAACAAAATCAACATCATCATCAACCTGGACAGTTCGGAGGTATGTTTCATTGTGGTATTTCTGATCAAATAAAATTTTTGGTTGAATCAGGAATTAATATTAATGTTTGGTCAGTTACCATCATCTTGTTTTATCAAGTACAGAAAAAAAAACGAAAAATTGCCGAGCACTGAGAGTTTCTTGTTAGTGCCTGTGGAGCATCTTTAGTGTGGAGTCCAACTCGCACTCGACTTGTTGAGTTTTTCAATGAGGACTGCCGTGAGTTGATTTTCCGCTAGGGGCGCTAGTGGAACGTGGGTCCTACGGGAACATTTCAAACGTCACTTTGACAACTCTCTCATACTAACACAGGACCCACGCATGAGTGGCGCCGCCTGCTGAGCGACAATACGGTAGCTTTAATAGGCTAGATGACAAAAAAAACTAATTAGACCGTCTGTAAAAATTAAAAAAAATATTATTAAAAAATATTCGACACGTATTTTTTCTTTTGTTCGTCAAATGAAAAACGACGGGAATACAGCGCTTTAAAATTTCGCGTGACGTCAGAATCGAGTACGATTCTTACTCTAAGGTGACGTCACCAGCCCCCATCACGGAACTTTGACGCTCTTCATATTCGTCAATTTTAGTTATCTTGAAAAAAATACGTCACTAATAATTTTTAAATAAATAAATAAATAAAATAAAAATTATTTATTTCAGACAACATATTACTCATTACAAGCAGAGGTCCATAGGTGTTAGTAACAATTTTTCTTATAATTTATGTTAGTAAAAATAAATAATAAATATTCAATTAATAATGTCAACACACAAATACATTAATGTCAGATGTTATAAACAAAAGTAGCGAGTTACGACTATCTATACCTACTGCTGGTATCTGACCTAACATTTACAAGTACATGCATGGCGTGGCGCAGCGTTTGAGAGTCGTACCTATTTGCAATGGTAGTTAGGATGCTGTTAGGACAATTTTTGAATTACGGAATTTTTGATAATCTTTCTGACGGACTAATTAGAATAATAGTTTTTCAACCTAGTCATCATCCCTATTGAAAGATAAAGTAGAGTTTATTTTTTTTCCCCCAGGCGGCTACGGGCGCGGCGGCTGGCGCGCGCGCTCGCGCGGCACGGGGCGCGGCTTCGTGCCGCGCAGCAAGAACCCGCTCAAGTTCGACAACGACTACGACTTCGAGCAGGCCAACACCGAGTTCGAGGAGCTGCGCACGCAGCTCGCCAAGACCAAGATCTCTGATGACGCTAAGCCGGAGGTAATTATACTTTTACATACAGACTTACCAGAATCCTAGTTACCTATTTATTTCAACGGCCTCCTAGCCTAGTCGGTAGTGAGTGACCCTGCCTACGAAGCAGGTCCCGGGTTCGAATCCTGGTCAGGGCATTTATTTGTGTGTTTATAACGAATATTTGTTCCTGAGTTATGGATGTTTTCTATGTATTTAAGTATTTATATGTATCTATCTATTATATATAAATGATTTCAATGATTTATATATCGTCGTCTAGTACCCACATCACAAGCCTTATTGAGTTTACCGTGGGACTAGGTCGATTTGTGTAAAATTGTCCCACAATATTTATTATATTATATTATTTATTATAGCCTATGCAGATGTATTTTGGTTCTTTGTAGTTTCATTGACTGGATGTAATTGTTATATTTTCATCAGCTTGCCCTTCGGCAAAGGCCTCCAACCACCTACCTATTAGCCAAAGTTAAAGTTACAACTAGTGTGAACGGTGACAATATTGCCACTATAGTTCACTATAGTTCTCAAAACAAACATTCTTAGTGTTGATAATTCGTTCCTTTCTCTGGCAATCGAATCCTAAATGTTCCGTCTACAGGAAAAAGGGTGCCTTTCGGTGTAGAACCAATTATACCATGAAAAAATAAGAAATTTCCCATCATTCTTATCTGTACATTTAACTCTTTTATGTAACAAAATGGCAAGTCCCTTCTCCAAAATTAATTAGTTTCAACTCTGCCTAAGAGAGGATTTTCTCTGAAAACATTTTTAAACTAGGCTTTCTAACATACATTTACCTGTACAATGTACTATCGCTTTCAGAAGTGCATGAGCAATTTATGAATGAATTCATTCATAAGCAGCCCATGCAATTTTGAACGCGTGTTTACATTAACACATATTTCTTTAAAAAGTACTGTTTAATACCAAATCATGTAGATACTATAAATGTTTCTATTGTACACAATCAGGACACGTCTCTACAATCAACGTCGACTGTTCCGCAGGAGCTCGCGGGCGAGTTGGACAAGAAAGACGACTCCGGCAACGAGACGGGCGCTGGCGAACCTGAAGTTGATGACGACGGGTATTCCGGCTATGATAAGGCGAAGAGCTTCTTTGATAACATCTCTTGTGAAGCTGTTGAGAGGTGAGTCACAAGATTAGCATTTAAGTGCATGTCCTTTATAAATGGTGATATTATATCCTTAGACTTAATGAGCTGTATTCCGCCCATGACCGTAACGGATTATCATACATTTTACCGCCCGCCCGGAGCTTCCGGAGGACCTCGTGCGGCGCGCCCCACGCCGCACGTAGCCGCCGCTCACCGCGGAGTACTGTGAACTGTGCTACTACACTACCGCTAATCATTTTTATTTATTAATTTGCTTAGTAATTTTATTTTTTTCCTCGCAAAGTGATAAAAAACTGTCATTACGAACCTGTGTTAATTAAGCCCTCGTCTTCGATTCGAGCTTTAATTCCCACTGGGTCGTAATTTCTTGTTGTTCTAATACACAATGTACTACTATAGTACTATTTTAAACTGCTGTGTGTAGTGTGTAAAAGTGTCTCGTCAGAGTCAACTGTATGTTTGAGTCAACTGGACGTGAAAATAGTTCCTCGCGAACAGGCTCGCTCTATGTGAAGACACCTAATTCCAAAATTTACTGAGCTGGACAAAAAAAATTGCTTGTAGTAGTGGAGGTAAAATTGAAGCTTGTGACAATGAATATTCAGGTTACAGCTATCAAAAAGAAAGTTTGTTGGTGCGTAACAAAATGACGTATGGAAGTTTCCGTTAGATTCGCGTTCCAGTAGCGTCCATAGCAGCAAGTTCACCATCCTCATTGCCAAAGCTTTTGTCTCGAGTTATCCTCTGGTGTATAGTGTATACTTGTAGTAATATATGTTCTGGTTCCTTAGATCGAAGGGCCGCAGCCAGCGGACGGACTGGCGCACGGAGCGCAAGCTGAACTCGGAGACGTTCGGCGTCGCCATGGCGCGCCGCGGCCTGTGGCGCGGGCGCGGCGGCTGGCGCCACAACCCGCACAACCCACACAACCCGCAGCAGCCGTGAGTACCCACATGTATCACAAGCTGAACTCGGAGACGTTCGGCGTCGCCATGGCGCGCCGCGGCCTGTGGCGCGGGCGCGGCGGCTGGCGCCACAACCCGCACAACCCACACAACCCGCAGCAGCCGTGAGTACCCACATGTATCACAAGCTGAACTCGGAGACGTTCGGCGTCGCCATGGCGCGCCGCGGCCTGTGGCGCGGGCGCGGCGGCTGGCGCCACAACCCGCACAACCCACACAACCCGCAGCAGCCGTGAGTACCCACATGTATCACAAGCTGAACTCGGAGACGTTCGGCGTCGCCATGGCGCGCCGCGGCCTGTGGCGCGGGCGCGGCGGCTGGCGCCACAACCCGCACAACCCACACAACCCGCAGCAGCCGTGAGTACCCACATGTATCACAAGCTGAACTCGGAGACGTTCGGCGTCGCCATGGCGCGCCGCGGCCTGTGGCGCGGGCGCGGCGGCTGGCGCCACAACCCGCACAACCCACACAACCCGCAGCAGCCGTGAGTACCCACATGTATCACAAGCTGAACTCGGAGACGTTCGGCGTCGCCATGGCGCGCCGCGGCCTGTGGCGCGGGCGCGGCGGCTGGCGCCACAACCCGCACAACCCACACAACCCGCAGCAGCCGTGAGTACCCACATGTATCACAAGCTGAACTCGGAGACGTTCGGCGTCGCCATGGCGCGCCGCGGCCTGTGGCGCGGGCGCGGCGGCTGGCGCCACAACCCGCACAACCCACACAACCCGCAGCAGCCGTGAGTACCCACATGTATCACAAGCTGAACTCGGAGACGTTCGGCGTCGCCATGGCGCGCCGCGGCCTGTGGCGCGGGCGCGGCGGCTGGCGCCACAACCCGCACAACCCACACAACCCGCAGCAGCCGTGAGTACCCACATGTATCACAAGCTGAACTCGGAGACGTTCGGCGTCGCCATGGCGCGCCGCGGCCTGTGGCGCGGGCGCGGCGGCTGGCGCCACAACCCGCACAACCCACACAACCCGCAGCAGCCGTGAGTACCCACATGTATCACAAGCTGAACTCGGAGACGTTCGGCGTCGCCATGGCGCGCCGCGGCCTGTGGCGCGGGCGCGGCGGCTGGCGCCACAACCCGCACAACCCACACAACCCGCAGCAGCCGTGAGTACCCACATGTATCACAAGCTGAACTCGGAGACGTTCGGCGTCGCCATGGCGCGCCGCGGCCTGTGGCGCGGGCGCGGCGGCTGGCGCCACAACCCGCACAACCCACACAACCCGCAGCAGCCGTGAGTACCCACATGTATCACAAGCTGAACTCGGAGACGTTCGGCGTCGCCATGGCGCGCCGCGGCCTGTGGCGCGGGCGCGGCGGCTGGCGCCACAACCCGCACAACCCACACAACCCGCAGCAGCCGTGAGTACCCACATGTATCACAAGCTGAACTCGGAGACGTTCGGCGTCGCCATGGCGCGCCGCGGCCTGTGGCGCGGGCGCGGCGGCTGGCGCCACAACCCGCACAACCCACACAACCCGCAGCAGCCGTGAGTACCCACATGTATCACAAGCTGAACTCGGAGACGTTCGGCGTCGCCATGGCGCGCCGCGGCCTGTGGCGCGGGCGCGGCGGCTGGCGCCACAACCCGCACAACCCACACAACCCGCAGCAGCCGTGAGTACCCACATGTATCACAAGCTGAACTCGGAGACGTTCGGCGTCGCCATGGCGCGCCGCGGCCTGTGGCGCGGGCGCGGCGGCTGGCGCCACAACCCGCACAACCCACACAACCCGCAGCAGCCGTGAGTACCCACATGTATCACAAGCTGAACTCGGAGACGTTCGGCGTCGCCATGGCGCGCCGCGGCCTGTGGCGCGGGCGCGGCGGCTGGCGCCACAACCCGCACAACCCACACAACCCGCAGCAGCCGTGAGTACCCACATGTATCACAAGCTGAACTCGGAGACGTTCGGCGTCGCCATGGCGCGCCGCGGCCTGTGGCGCGGGCGCGGCGGCTGGCGCCACAACCCGCACAACCCACACAACCCGCAGCAGCCGTGAGTACCCACATGTATCACAAGCTGAACTCGGAGACGTTCGGCGTCGCCATGGCGCGCCGCGGCCTGTGGCGCGGGCGCGGCGGCTGGCGCCACAACCCGCACAACCCACACAACCCGCAGCAGCCGTGAGTACCCACATGTATCACAAGCTGAACTCGGAGACGTTCGGCGTCGCCATGGCGCGCCGCGGCCTGTGGCGCGGGCGCGGCGGCTGGCGCCACAACCCGCACAACCCACACAACCCGCAGCAGCCGTGAGTACCCACATGTATCACAAGCTGAACTCGGAGACGTTCGGCGTCGCCATGGCGCGCCGCGGCCTGTGGCGCGGGCGCGGCGGCTGGCGCCACAACCCGCACAACCCACACAACCCGCAGCAGCCGTGAGTACCCACATGTATCACAAGCTGAACTCGGAGACGTTCGGCGTCGCCATGGCGCGCCGCGGCCTGTGGCGCGGGCGCGGCGGCTGGCGCCACAACCCGCACAACCCACACAACCCGCAGCAGCCGTGAGTACCCACATGTATCACAAGCTGAACTCGGAGACGTTCGGCGTCGCCATGGCGCGCCGCGGCCTGTGGCGCGGGCGCGGCGGCTGGCGCCACAACCCGCACAACCCACACAACCCGCAGCAGCCGTGAGTACCCACATGTATCACAAGCTGAACTCGGAGACGTTCGGCGTCGCCATGGCGCGCCGCGGCCTGTGGCGCGGGCGCGGCGGCTGGCGCCACAACCCGCACAACCCACACAACCCGCAGCAGCCGTGAGTACCCACATGTATCACAAGCTGAACTCGGAGACGTTCGGCGTCGCCATGGCGCGCCGCGGCCTGTGGCGCGGGCGCGGCGGCTGGCGCCACAACCCGCACAACCCACACAACCCGCAGCAGCCGTGAGTACCCACATGTATCACAAGCTGAACTCGGAGACGTTCGGCGTCGCCATGGCGCGCCGCGGCCTGTGGCGCGGGCGCGGCGGCTGGCGCCACAACCCGCACAACCCACACAACCCGCAGCAGCCGTGAGTACCCACATGTATCACAAGCTGAACTCGGAGACGTTCGGCGTCGCCATGGCGCGCCGCGGCCTGTGGCGCGGGCGCGGCGGCTGGCGCCACAACCCGCACAACCCACACAACCCGCAGCAGCCGTGAGTACCCACATGTATCACAAGCTGAACTCGGAGACGTTCGGCGTCGCCATGGCGCGCCGCGGCCTGTGGCGCGGGCGCGGCGGCTGGCGCCACAACCCGCACAACCCACACAACCCGCAGCAGCCGTGAGTACCCACATGTATCACAAGCTGAACTCGGAGACGTTCGGCGTCGCCATGGCGCGCCGCGGCCTGTGGCGCGGGCGCGGCGGCTGGCGCCACAACCCGCACAACCCACACAACCCGCAGCAGCCGTGAGTACCCACATGTATCACAAGCTGAACTCGGAGACGTTCGGCGTCGCCATGGCGCGCCGCGGCCTGTGGCGCGGGCGCGGCGGCTGGCGCCACAACCCGCACAACCCACACAACCCGCAGCAGCCGTGAGTACCCACATGTATCACAAGCTGAACTCGGAGACGTTCGGCGTCGCCATGGCGCGCCGCGGCCTGTGGCGCGGGCGCGGCGGCTGGCGCCACAACCCGCACAACCCACACAACCCGCAGCAGCCGTGAGTACCCACATGTATCACAAGCTGAACTCGGAGACGTTCGGCGTCGCCATGGCGCGCCGCGGCCTGTGGCGCGGGCGCGGCGGCTGGCGCCACAACCCGCACAACCCACACAACCCGCAGCAGCCGTGAGTACCCACATGTATCACAAGCTGAACTCGGAGACGTTCGGCGTCGCCATGGCGCGCCGCGGCCTGTGGCGCGGGCGCGGCGGCTGGCGCCACAACCCGCACAACCCACACAACCCGCAGCAGCCGTGAGTACCCACATGTATCACAAGCTGAACTCGGAGACGTTCGGCGTCGCCATGGCGCGCCGCGGCCTGTGGCGCGGGCGCGGCGGCTGGCGCCACAACCCGCACAACCCACACAACCCGCAGCAGCCGTGAGTACCCACATGTATCACAAGCTGAACTCGGAGACGTTCGGCGTCGCCATGGCGCGCCGCGGCCTGTGGCGCGGGCGCGGCGGCTGGCGCCACAACCCGCACAACCCACACAACCCGCAGCAGCCGTGAGTACCCACATGTATCACAAGCTGAACTCGGAGACGTTCGGCGTCGCCATGGCGCGCCGCGGCCTGTGGCGCGGGCGCGGCGGCTGGCGCCACAACCCGCACAACCCACACAACCCGCAGCAGCCGTGAGTACCCACATGTATCACAATCAGACCTCTTCCAAGCTTCTTTAGCCTTGGGCCATACTTGCTCGTAATTACAGATGTGCAAGTTGCGGAAAGTTTCCAAAAAGTTCTAGGTTCAAGGAAACTTCTTGAAAATTGCACAGAAATTTAAGAAATTTCTATTTTACGTTGCGGAAAGTTTCAATCCCCATACAAAAATGTGAGAAGTTTCTGAAACTTTCCTATGCGAAATATTTCGCATTATTGGAAAGTTTCCGTCGGCACATCAGTACTCGTAATAGATACCATCACACGCAGGCAATGCACTGTAAATCCATATTTGCAACCTACAAAAACATCGTTCATATTTCACGCTTTTATGCCTAAAGTAAAGCAAGTGTGATTAGATTAATGTGTGCTTCGGGCGGTATAAGAATAACGAACTAGTGTTAAAATTAACTTAAACATACACTCGTTCGTAATTTCTTTTTTTCCCTTTCACAATGTAATTTTCCCGTGAACCAATGATCCGGGCTATGGGCTCTCCCGCGGGCCATTGTTTGGAGACTCCTAATCTACATAATGTATCTAAAAACTTAACAGTAGTATGATCCTATCACGAAACTCACTAACGTTCGCGCTTTAAGGCCTCTTATTATGTAGCAGTAGCATCAACTACTATAGAACAACGGCAACCTCATCGCAAAATGACGTTTAGTCCGCAATGAACTGTAAAACCGCAACATTGTATAATCCTACAAACAACGAAACAACCTTGGCAGAAATTCTTAGATAGAATCAGGTCATTGGAACGTTATACCGATGGGTGCTGGGAATCTAAGTGTAAGACATGGTTAAATCTATGTTTTATTACTTATTTTACAACAGAGCCATCGCGAATTTAGTTAATTTACATTAAAATTGTTTTGTCACTGTTTCTCCTTAAATTTTAACACTGCCTCATCAAACGCCAATGGTCTGAAACCATACACTAATGAAACAGCTGTATTATCGAAACATACAAAACCATGAAATAATTAACTTAATATTCGAGACTTTATTAAAAACTTGGAATGATTTAAAAGTTAGGTACAGTCTGATGAGTTGTGGTATTTATATCATAAAGATATTAATATATTTTGACGTTTGGGGAGGCCTTTACACCTCCAAATCTTATTAGTATTATTTTTTGACGAGGGGACCTTTTACATCTCCAGTCTTTATTTTGACACTTGGGGAGCCTTTACATCTCCAAATTTTATTCGTATTTTATTTTGACGTTGGGGGACCTTTTACATCTCCCAAACTTAATTTATTATTAACTATAGAGACTAGACATCTCATGCTATATTACACATTTATTTTAATATTGTTTACCCAGGTTTTGGCTGTTGTATTATCAGTATTTAGATTATACTTTTATTTCTCACTATATATTGTAAATTTGTACGTGCAAATGCTTTATTGTAATACTTATTGTTCTCTATTGTTTATTCTCTTTTCTTATTCTGATTTTAGATTAGATTCGTTGACAAAATACAGCAATTGATTTTTTGAATCTACTTGAAGTAATAAGACTTTAGTGTAGACGCGAACAGTAGACTATAATTAACATGCAGTATGTCGTATTTCCCCAGCTGGAGGCCGATGCGCGGCGGGCGCGGGCGGCCGCACCAGAACCACCAGAACCATCAGAACCACCAGAACCACCAGCCGCCCAGCCACGCGCAGCGCCCGCGCAACCAGCCCTCGCAGCCGCAGCAGCAGTCCGCGCCCACCACTGCGGCCGGTTTGTATCCGCCCTCGCTACAAAACCTGGACCACCACGAACTGCTGAGCTGAGACCAACGCACCCGATAAACAGTGATCCCTTAAAAAAAATTGCACCCCTTCTCTCTCCTACCGGCCCTTTTCTTGTATCGCCCGGGACCACAGCCTCCTAGAGCCGTAATGTGCTATCAGAATCAATAGAACCGCCAGAGCCCGAGCGTATTTGTGACATTCCTCCTAGCGTTTACCACGGCTCGGGAAGCCTGTAGTCCGCTTTACCAACTAATCTCGAGATTTGGGACTTGACTACCATCTGACCTTCCAACCCTTAGGGTAGTCTAGTTCTTATTGCGATTAGTTTGGTTTTCTTCACAATATTTTCCTTTACCGAAAAGCAATTGGTAAATATCTAATGATATACGTAATAAGTTCCGAAACACTCATTGGTACGACCCGGGATTTAAACCTGCGATCTTCGGATTGAAAGTCGCACGCTTTTACCGCTGGGCCACCAACGCTACACATGAACAGGAAATAAGCCCACCTGAACAACTAGTAATACTAGTATGCAATTTTAGAATGGTCTGAAACTATGTTTGACTTGTTGAGTTATGTATAAAGCAAAAATTTAGGGATCACTTGAGAACAAACAAGACAACTGTTTCTTCACCTGTATAGTACATAAGTCTTAAGTAATTATATTTGGCAGATACTAATTTCAATATGTTTTGTCCACAGCCAAGTAGGAGGAACTACGTGGAAAGTGAATCGAATATCGAATCTTTATTTATTGTCGCGAGGACTAATCACAAATGGAAAAGTAACGGAAAAGTGTGTCGGTGATTAAAGTGTTTTATAGATGTAAATTGATAGAAAGGTAAAGAAAACTACGGGAAGATATCGAATGGAATTCAGTTGAAGGACATTGCTTTGGTGTGATAGTGTTGTATCCAATAATGGAAGGAGATAGTCGGAAATTCCCGTACGTATCGAACAAATTGTCCGAGCGCTCGGCGCAGTATGTTGTAAGTATATGTGGATGGAACGTTGGGCAAGATTGGCATCTATAAAATTGCATGGTATTATTTCACAAGCTCACTGTCAGTGTCAGGTGTTTGTGAGGCGACAGCCTTCCTGTACATTATATCGAGGCTATGTAGTTTTGAAGCCGACATAGTATAAAGACTTTATTTATAAACATGCCCAATTAAAATATATATTTTCCTCGAGCTTCGTTTGTGCGCAGTTTGTGCCTAAAGTTGTAAAACTTAGATAAATATGAATGTGTTTTATTGTTTTCGAAGGTCATTGCACTTCCACTAATTTTTAAAACTTAGCAATGACTATAACAGCAGCCCTACTTATGTGTTAGTGATAACATGTTAGAAAATTGTGAAGGGCTTAATTTTACCATTTTCACGATTGGCTTTTGTTCGTTACAGATTAATTAAGTTTAAAAAGAGATCTGCCAGTTGCATGGCGATGGTAAAATTAGCTCTGATTGTATGAAAATATTGGATGACTTAGTGTTTATTGACTGTTTTATTGTTAGTGATAGAGTAAATAAAATGTGATAGTAGGTCTGCTGTCTGCCGGCGGCGCCGCGCTAACTGAACCAGACATAGTAAATGTTCCGAACATCGTCGCCTCATGTTAATGCTGTACTAAAGTTTTACCACAAACTCTTATACTCAATTAAATCAAGTTGAAAGGACAGTTTCATTTCGTGTTCAATTTGTGATTTTTTTAATTGGTCTTTCACAAATTATTTTGCAAAAGTTGACAATCAACATTTATTATAAACTATTTGTAAAAATCTGTAACTCAAAAACTGTACCTGGTGATTGTATTAATATGAAATATACATTTACTACAAACTTCAATATATTTTTTTATTAATTCGAAAATCAAACAACACATTTGTACCTTTTCGTTTTTATTGCAAATCAAAAGATCTCAGCAACAAACTTGTAAAAAACCGTTGAGAACTTATAAATAATATCGAGTATTAAAATTCATGGACATTGTTATAGAAATTTCATCTGACGAAAGAGTACCTAAAACATAAGTATGTCGCCTTTGTGAAATGAAATAACTGTAACACTTGCGCGTCAACAAAATGTCAGACATCGTAACATACACAAGCCAATAACAAAGTATGTGCTTATAATACATACTTATACAGTACATAGACAATTTCCAAGTATAGGTACACAATACATTGTCTAACATTATTCGTAGCTTACTTATCTATATTTTTGTAAAATATATTTTATAAAATATAAATGCAGCTTCTTACTGGAACACTTCTAGTCCTAAAGAACAGAATATTTACACAACCACATCACGTATTCATATTGTGTTCGTTACTTTGATTATGGAGTTATACGTATAAGTAAATCCATAAGAATCATGTACCAAACACATCGGATTCGGAAAACCGTAATAAACATCCCTAAATTTAGAAATAGATAAATTTTAAAAAGACGGGATAGAAAGAACATAGGGTCATTCCCATTTTTAATCCAGATTATCGCATTATTTGTTTACATATGTTTGTTGAAAATTGAGCTTAGAATATTTTGTAACGCGTTATGTAAAGATACTATTTTCTATCTTTTTCTTTCCCATAACTTGTGTTTCAACAAGCTACTGGACTGAATTGGATAAAACGAACACGATTAAATATGAATAAATTATTTTAAGCTAGTATAGGATCAGTAGGATCACCCACTCAACAGTCATTCAAATTATCTTAAACCTAATTTATATGAGAAAATCTTTCTCGCTTCTTAGTCTCGTTTTAGAATGACGAAACATTATCGGGGTAAAGCTTGATAAATATCAGAAATATCTTGCGCTTCCTTATAAAAAGGTGCTCGAAAAAGTATTATTGGACTTTGGCTTTTTTTCCGAACGATGGACATCAGAATAAAAGTTAGCCACTAATGCAATAACGCTTTACGCTCGCGTGGCTTCACCTTTAAGTTTAGTGAGCGTCTTAAAAGGCAACTTTTTAGTTTATTGAGCTTTATGGAAAAAGTCAAAGTGAATTAGAAATGCTGTGTCCGAAGACTTTTATTCTGATGTCTATGTTCCATTGCTCCGAACCTAGACATCACTTAAGACCAATAAACAAGGCTGTTAAGTAAACTTTCTTAGCCACGCCACTCCCGTGCGGGTTGGCCGTTTTCCACGATCCACACGGAGCCGCTCTGTCCTTTGGTGAGGATCTCCACTAGAGCTCGTCCTACGTGCTCTGAACTGTAAAGAAAATGGTTTAAAAAGTTTTATTTTTACCAGATTGTCGGGTGATTCTAGCTCGGCTTGCTTAGCTAAACGGGTGAAGATAATTAAATTGACAATAATTAATTAATTAATTAGTGGCAAACGCGATGTCCTTCCGTGTCTTCAGGTGTAGGAACATAATTATGCTCGAATTAGATGTGCAAACTGCAAACCGTTGGTAATCGGATACTATGGGTGCGTTGCCACTGCAGGTTTCGAGAAATAGGGTGTGACAGTTTTATTAAAGTGAATGTCATTGGACTTTCAGGACTGTGTAAACAAACCGCCATATTGAAATTGTCTTTAATGATGAATTTACTAGTGATGAGGAAGTGCTATTTTAAGTCAAAATAAATCGATTACTAAAATACCAAAAGTAAAACAAATCTCATCTTCATATTTTTAATTGGTTTAATCTTCTGAAAAATCGGTGCTTGAAGTTTAACTAGAGTCACCAGTCTTAATTATAAAAGGTGGCGTTACATCATCGGTATACCCTATCGATGATGCCGTCTAAATTTTTCATTTTATGCTCTTCTACTATTACATGATCCACGCATTTCTTTCACTGTATGCATCCGCATCTGAATTTAGGTATTTATTTAATTTTAAGTATATTATACCTTACGCTAAGATCCTTTACTCATTTACTTACCGTGTACACTATGCCTATATCAGGTAGATACCGTGAGTACCGGCATTAAAATGTCACTAACTTAGTCACATCCCTAAACGTCATAGACAAACGTAGAATATAAAAGAAACAAAAACGTCATTGCATTTTGTCGAAATAACGTAACTTTTAAATCGTATTGAATTTTCAATGAAATTTCCAAGATTAAGTAATTTTTCCTATATTATTTGTTTTTTACGAGAAAGGCTATTTTAATAGTGTATGTTTTCAATGACTTTTGATGAGGTGGTGTGAAACTTTAAGGAGTAACAGTGATAAATCAAAGTGACGCCGTTTGTTTACATAGTCCTGAAAGTCCAATGACATTCACTTTAGAGTAAGCCCATTATCGGCGGGCACACCAAGATGTACAGTCCGTACCCTCACATAAGTCTCATCGCACGCTACGCGGCTCCATATGTGGAGTGCATAAGTGGTTACTTATGCGAGGGCACCGACTGTACCTACATACTACAAACTGGCTCTTTACCTCTGGGTCTTCGCGTTGGCATTGTCACGTTGCCAAGCTGCCTCATATTCGGAAGACATGAGCTGCTTGCGGATTTCCTTCACCAGCCCCGTATCCGTGGGCCCGGGACACAACACCAGACTTCTAACGCCGGTCAATCCCACGTGATACTGGTCCTGAAACATGGTATTAGATTTATTTTTCATTTGTCATATCTAATTATTCTGAAACAGTCTTCGTATTCCCCGCGATGCCGCGATCCATGTTTCCACCAGATGATAAGTAAGTGATTCTATTGGTTCTTATGGTATACCTATGGCCTGAGTGGCGATCGTGCAACGGGGCGGGGCGTGGTGTGAAGCTGTGTGTTTGGTGTAGCGTGCACCCAGAACCAGAACGTGTCATTAAAGTTATTATTTTTACTAGACACATGGAAAATTTCACATACCCGTAAGCCGTACAGGGGTTCCCAACTGCACTGCAGCGTCCTGGGGCGCCGCGATCCCTATCTATTTCTAATAGCGCTGGGTACCTACGCTACTACCCTATTAGAAAACGTTACGAACCCCTGCCCTAGTGAGTTCTACTACAGCTTAATCGTTGACCTTTGGGTGTAGACATTTGAGGCCTCGTGAATGCTGAAGTCGTGTTGGCGATAGTGCCCTTTTACCCGCCGGTAGGGTGCCCCATTGTGACTCACCCCGTAAGCCCTAGTGAGTCCTACTACAGCGTAGTTGGTGGCTGTGTAGATGGGGGTGGAGACTTGAGGCCGCGTAAATGCAGTGGAGGCCGTGTTGACGATGATGCCGCCCTGCCCGCCGCGGTCCTTCCCCATGAATCGGTACGCCAGAAGGGTGCCGCGGATGACGCCGTTCTGGGGACATTATAATTGTCACGTTAGCACAAGTTAAAAATTATTCTATTTTCTATAATACAGCAACACCTTGTCGCCGCAGTATTATTTTTTATTTATTTATTAACACAAAAAGATACATCTTAACTTAAGTATATAAAATACAGAGTCCCACAAAACTGTTTACACAGTTTGACAGTGGGATCGTGTAGTCTCTACTTTTATACATACTTACATATTTATATTATAATATACTTATTACTAGGGGCGTAACAAGAGGTATCGGCGCCCGGGGCAAACACCAAATTTGCGCCCCCCCAAATATATAATTCTTTTTTTTCTTTCCTCTCCTCTACCCGAAGAGAGGAAAGAGAATAAGGTATTTTATCGAATCGAATGCCATAACCTCGCGCTGGCGTAAAGCGGCGCGCGCTTACGTACTGTGTAATAATTCCCGTTGGAACCTAACCAGTTTAACGTGACCTCGAGGTGTTTAACAAATACTACGAGGGCGACACTGAAACTTTTTAGAACTGGCTACTTGTATTGTAAGCGATATATTAATACAAATACAAATAACTTTATTTCGCTAGAAACATGGTACATAAGATGGTCAGATAATATAATAAATAGGTAACACATATTTCACCAGCATTTAAAAATAGTAGATTGTACATCAAGGGCATAAAGTGACCCATTTCAGACGAGGCCATTTATTACTATATAGTAGTCGAGGATAAAATGGGTACTTATGCCCGAGACATACATTCTGCTTTTCACTTCGATTGTAAAGAAAATATTAGGTTTTATATCACTTTAAATCGTTGAAAATGTAACATCCATACTCTTGCGCTTGGGTTCTCCCCGCCGCGCGCCGCCTGCAGGCGGCCGGGCGCGTGGGGAGACGAGAACCCGTAACCCGAATTTAACGCAAGAAAATTTTCTTGCAATGATTTTCTACGGGACGGCCTTGTACGGCGACTACTGAAGATAACATCAGTGTTGTGCGACGTATGATAGACGCCGACAAAAGAGCTAGTGACCTATCAGCAGATTCGGACAAGCTTAGACATTGGTATGAGTCAAGTTCACAAAATCCTTCATGAACATTTAGGGATCAGGAAGCTTTGTGCCCGGTGGATACCTCATAATTTGACAGAGGCCCAAAAACTCCATCGTGTACATTGGTGCCGAGAAATGGTTCAAAGATTTAACGGACTCAAATGCTGCGTTCGACATACTAACGGGTGACGAAAGCTGGATTTACTGTTATGATCCTGAAACTAAAAGACAGTCTGCTGAGTGGGTGTTTCCTTTCGAGGAGTTGCCAACTAAAGTGAAGAGAGGTCGAAGCGTGGGAAAAAAGATGGTAGCCTCGTTCTTCGGAAGGACAGGTCATTAGGTCAGGTTATTAGGTTTTATTTTATTTATTTTACTTTATTTTATTTTATTTGTAATTGTTTAGAATGTTTAGATATGTAGTTACTAACCTAGTTTCTTAAGGCAACATGTATGTATACTAACCAATTATGGATCATGTCCGAAATAAAAGTTTTCAATTTCAATTTCAATTACGCATTAATTTGTTTAGAGGACCGGAAAACAGTTACTGCAGAATGGTACACTAAGAATTGTTTGCCATTTGTCTTGGAAAAAGTTCAGGAAAATGGCCTCGCAGTAGGATCCTCCTTCACCACGACAACGCGGCGCCTCGTCGTACACCGCCAAGCAAACAATCGAGTATTTGGCGACGTCAGACGTGGAATTACTGGGTCACCCGCCATATAGCCCTGACCTCGCACCCTGCGACTTTTATTAATTCCCAAAAATAAAAGAAAAACTTCCAGCAAAACGTTTCATGGACGCCGAAGAAGCAGTGGCTGCGTATCAAAAGGCCGTTGAAGAGACCCCTAAGGAAGAGTGGACGAAGTGCTTTTCTCAGTGGTTTCATTGGATGCAGCGATGTATTGATGTGAAGGGACACTATTTTGAAAAGATATAATAAAAGTAATAACTTGCTAGATTGTTCAGTTTTTGATTTTCTAAGAACTTTCAGTGTCGCCCTCGAATGCACAACTGTATACTGTTTTCTTGAGCCTCCGCTCCGTTAGCCATTGCTTGGTAAGCGATTGAGATAAAATTCATTCGCTGTCTTCATCGGCGGGAATTTTAAATGTTTGAATTTTTTTTGCCCGTTTTGGCGCCCCCCTCTGGGCAGCGCCCGGGGCACGTGCCCCCCTTGCCCCCACCTTGTTACGCTACTGTTAATATCTACCTATATCTATCTAAGAATTTATTTGATGCATTTTATAAGGTAATTAACTAACTACGTAGCTTTTTTACAAACTTAACTTTTTTTTTTGCCTGATGCCAGAGGGCAGGCTGTAGAGTATATAGGGAAGGCGCTTATAATCACAATATCTGTTATGCCTATCTCAACTTTATCTCCTAAGGCTGATAATGTTTACAAAGTACTCACCAAGTTTTAGTCAGCAGCAATGTAGCGTAGCTATGCGTGTCAACCCAAATCCGACTTTATCTACTACAGTTGAGAGTATAATTTCCAACGTACCAAGTTGACGTCCACTTCCAGCTCCCAAAACCTGTCGTTCATGACTCCAGCGTTGTTGATCACGATGTCCAGCCGGTTGAACACTTTGATCGTCATCTCGAACGCCTCTGTAGACAAAAATACACCATCATCATATATTTAAGAGCCTAGCTCGCTCGGAGTAATCGCCATTCCGTTCGGTTTTCTGCTAATGTCTTGAGCTCCTATACGACATCACATTCGCCTTTTCTTTGACTTGATCCATAAAGGCACGCCTCGGTCTTCCCCTGCCTCTACTCCCTTCTATCCTGCCTTCGATGTTGGTTTTTATATAATTGTCATGCCGTATCAGATGCCCCAGCATAGTCCCTCTCCTGTTCTCAATTGTGCTCAACAGCAGCCTCTTCTCAACCAAATTCAAAACCTCTTCATTCGTCTTCCGTTCTGTCCAGCTTATTCCCTCCATTCGACGCCAACACCACATCTCAAATGCACACAACCTATCCCTATCTCTTTGAGTCAGTGTCCACGTCTCGCTTCCGTATAACGCTATGCTCCAGATGTAGGTCTTAATAAATCTTTTCCTGACGTTCCTTGATATCTTAGCTTTGAAAATGTATTTTTTAGCATTAAAAGCTCTCTTTGCCATAGCTATTCGTGTGGTGATATCAGGGGTACACCTGGAGTCACACGTTATTATGCTGCCTAAATATTTGAATCTGTCAACCTGGTCAACTACTGTATTCCTAATCTTCCCCGCCGTTAAGGCCGTCTTGAATATCTCACTTCCGGTCAAGATTTCGCGAAGGCAACTGGCAAATTCGGATTCAGAAGGGTCAAATTAGGTTGGCAGTTGGCACATATTAACGACACTGAATTTGTGAAAGATTCAGATTGGCGTATGTACGTGCGACTCGAAACCAGGCGTTTATCAGATAATACGAGTACATCTGAGTGTCGTTCCTATAAACGACTTAGTTATTCCCCCATGCAGTCAATCAGTCTTATAAGTTTCGGGTTTAAAACTGTCGCTACGGAAATAGAAACACGTGCGGCACTAATGGAAAGTAGTCAAAGCCGACATGATTATTTTACTTTAATATCTTTAATAGAATTTGTCCGCGACATTGACCACGGATTGGCACGGATAACCATGATAAATAACATTCGTTACAGCAGTACAGTCAACCAATTGGAACCCTAGGCCACTCCAGAACCATGTCAAAATGACAAGCAGTACCGAAGAGATTTCTTACAATCTGATTTATAGCGTCACTATGACATATATAATCTGACAGGCCAGGCTACAGTAAGTACCAGGAGTACCTCTATGACACTTTTTGACCTTTAGTTTAGAATGGTTTCTTCACGTTGTAGTTTTCATTTTCCTCGCGATAGTGAGGTGAAAAAATGTGTATTACACACGGCGACAAACTTTGTTCAAGTCCCGTGCCTTGAGACCCTCGTAAAGCTCAAGATTCCAGTTTTTGAACCACCCGCTACGCTACGCGAGTTAAACGACAAGCTCTGCCCCCTTGTATAGTAAAATTAATAAATAACCATTACCGATAATGCGGCATTGGGATGAGGCTCACGCTCCGGTGCGTGCCCCAGCCCGTCGTTATTAAATAGGTATTAAATATGTCTAGCTTTGTTACTAACCCTAGTTGTAAGTTTAATTTTGTTATTTTTTGTTTTTGTTTTTGTTACTAACAAATTATGGATCCCAGTGTCCGAAATAAATGATATTTGAATTTGAATTACAATTCTATTCAAGAATTCAATTTGTAGGCGACACGGATATCTCGGAAGCCAAACTTTAATTAAATTCCTCGCGTTGAAAGCAGATCCCGATCAAATTTCAATCCGTTATAAAAATAGCATGGCTCACGTTGAGTCACCTCATGTTGTGTTTCCTTTCGACAAGAAGCTTTTCATACATTCCCAAGGTAGGGTGTCAAGATAGAATATTACCTACTGCTATTCGCAAATCACTAGAAAAAAAGGGTCCCCAAACTTTCCATACATTTTCCAAATCTTCCATTTCGTCACTGCCTAACTATGAAAAAATGGTAACGGAATAGAAAAAAAATCTTGGGACATTTTTTTCCTCCTACTAACACGATCCAAAGAGGTCCCGAGTCTGAACAGAAATCACATAACATTTTCCAAATCAAAAAAGTTGGTTTAACAACTTAATTAAAAAACTCCCAGTCCCAGGGGTGCGATTTTTGAATCTCACCGAGTGACTAATTCTCACAAAAATGAGTGATTTCCGAAAATTCGTATTTTTGAATCTCATCGGTGACTTCTGATTCTCACGCATGTGAGTTCAATTCGAATGCCCATACCCACTCGTATTTGAAATCATCGGTGAGTATTTTTGACAGTTGACTTATATAATCTGCCAAAGTGTGTTGGAATTGGAAAACAGTATGTTGGAGATTTAACTGAATTAGCAGCGGGGCTCGCTGTAATTTCGTGAATTTCGCATATTTGTGAAAAGAATAAGAAATGGCAAGCCTGGAAGATTACATTAAGATGAAGATAACGGATAGCGAATATGGCAAAGCAGCAATAGAATAGAACGAGGCCTTTGAAGAAGCGCGTGCTGCGATAGAAAGGTGTACCTAATGGCATATTAAAAGGCCGATTCCGCTGTTTATTAAAGCATAGAGTACTGCACTATGCACCGGAGAAAGCGTCGAAAATAATAAACAGCTGCGGGGTGGTCTACAACATCTGCATTCAAAACAATGTCGATCTTGGTCATGCATGACAATGAAGATGATGTTTTGGATTTTGGCCTGTACTTACCTGATTTGTTGGCAAGAGAAGCTCTACGAGCATCGATAGTGCGATATTATTATTTGGAAGATTAAGCCACCTAGCGAGTAGGTGTTCGGTCTATTTTGTCACTTGCTGAAGTTTTTGTTCATGTTTTGTTATTATAGTGCACAATAAAGCATGTTATGAATATCTCTTATACATTGTTTTTAATTCCTTGTACGTCCAAGTAAATTACTTATATCAACCAAACTTCCATACCTCCAGTTAATCATAAGTTAATGTTAATCATAGTTCAGTTTTTGTCTACATGAGTAGGGTAAGGTTAATGTAGCTAATTCCATCGTAGGGACTATTCAATCTAATGCTTGCCTGCATTGAATATAAATAAACACAGTATGCATCGCTATAGACAAGAGTCAATAAGCAGCAGGCTCTCCGGAGTTCATAAACTGAGTCGTCAGCTGCATATTGTGCTTATATTCAACGGAGGCGAGCATTAGATTGAATAGTCAAAATGACAGAATTAGCCACATTAACCTTATAAGTATAACATGGATAGGTTTTGCACAGACACTGCACCTGTGCAGTTGTAAGGTATGCGGGCTGAGAATTGTTGTGAACATGTTGCTCTTCAATTAAAAAGAGGATGTAAATTAGTTCTCAAATGTATCAGTAAGGTACACTTACAATGATAGGGCAATATGGAACAGGCAGGAGGCAGGCATTAGGTAGCTGTAGAAACTGAATGAAACAAGGGGAGTTTGTGTAGGCTTTATATATTATTTCTTGTAATTTAGGTATAGTCTACCTACATAGGCTCATTTTAAACAATTTAATACCTCAAGTCTGTTTAGTTTAGTGTAAGCAACTTAATTAGATTAGGTAGTAGTCAATAGTTGCAATGTGCTTAAGCAACTCTGTGACTTCTATTTTATAGAAAGTCAAAGTGTTATAAGTTACAGTTATGGAGAACACTAGTCCTTTGCTCCTAACATAATTAACATGTTAATAAGACCGCCAATAGCCTTAATGTTAGTGAATGTACATTAAACATCAAAAATATCTATACAACTCTCCTCTTATTACAAAAGAAATAAAGCGAGAGTTGTATAGGTATTGCTGACGCTGACCGTACAGTCTGCAGCAGATGTAGTTAAGCATGCGGGGTGTCCAATATGATCTTGATGCACCCTTCTTTTGAAAACAATAAGATTGTGCTCAGACCATTTTGAACACCTTGCCTGCTCTACTACTTCTGCTGCTAGCCATATGATTACTTATACATTGACAAAATCAATCAGTTTGAATTTCTCAACTAAATAATAGGCAAATTAAATAGAGCCTTACAAGATACCTATTAATAAAACATCAGTCTAAAGCTTCGAATTTTACATTACCTCTTTATTATCAAGAAGTGCATTATAAGTATATTAAAAACATCAGCCTAAATATCTGAACTAAATAATAATCATCTTATAATCTAACATCATACATAGAATTTTTGTATCAAATCACAGCACAAGTAGGTAGCACAAATTGGCAGGTTTCACAACTTGCCACTTTCATTTAGAAAGATTGAGAGATATACTGTATGAGTTATCACTTTAAATGAGAGAGGTAGACAATCCAGTCAATTCAGCCATTCTACTTTTTCATCATTAATAAATTTCCTTTATTGACAGGTATGATCCAAATCAGATTGCAAATGGTAGTTAAAGTAAAAATACAAAAAATAAAAGGAACATAAATAAATAAGTTAAAATTAATAACTTAATTTTAATTTGGTATAGGTAATTAGGCTTTTATCTGTTGGTCTACAAAAACTTATTTTTTGTTCCACTCATGGTGTACAAAAAACCAATATGCATACATTGTATTGTCTGCATACTTAGACAAGCCATGGAGAATGCTGTTTTCCAATGTTTGTAAGAAACTCCAAAAAAGTAGAGAAGTTGCATTGTCTTCTTGCCGCTTACCTGAAAGTACAAAAAAACATTCAATCATAACAGAGTTCTATTATCAGCTATAAATTAGATTTTCAATGTATCCTGATCCTTTAATAATTATGTAACAGTTTGAGAAAACATCTGGAGTTACAGATGTATGTGTATCAAAGATGGTGAAAGGTCATTGGGCGTTTTTGACCCGCTTTATGAAAGTTCGCGTACAGAGACCAAACCAATTTTAAATTAAAGAGCTTAGTCCCGCTTCTCAAAATATATTAAAATTTTCAATTTATCGGCCGGAGGAAAAAAGTTATTCAAAAAAATAGACTGAGAATTTACCTATAATTTTTCAAAATTTTTGTTACGGAAACAGTATTTACATACATTCTTTAAAAGAAAATGAGGAAATATTCATGTCAATGTATCAACTTCATTCCGTAAGTACGCAGAGTGCTAGAATTAGTAATTACAAAATATTTTTGCAATGAATATTATTAATATTTTAGCGAAACTACATTGTACACACAACTCGTATATAACATGATACAGATATTCTTATTGCTTATTTTTCGTAAAATATATCAGTGCTTCAGCACCTGCAGGAGCCAACATAAAGCCACTTTTTTAGTTAACAATTAACTAATTGTAGTTATTAATTAAGCATTCAAAGTGCTACTTATCGCTAGATGGAGTGACAAACATTAATATTAGCGCGTTTCGTCACATCGGTCTAGCTCCGTCATAAAAACGTATTTACCTGCACATGACAATCAATAGTCTATGAAATACTGAAAAAAAAAATTGACAGTTGTCATTCTTCAAAATAATAAATCGTTTTATAAATTGTAAGGCGGATAATAAAATATATTTCTGTCTGTTTTTCATAAAATATTGGTAAATATGTACGAAAATATTGGTACATGCCGCTCTGGGTTGAATAGAAGTTTTTGGAGTGTAGCTTTTCCACCAAGGCGCCTGAATATGTGCCTAAGCGTTGTTGCAGCGATGTAAGTACGTTTTACAAAATTCACCTTAGCTATAACTCTGGGGCTTTGATAACTGCATTGCCATTTACTTTGTCCTTTTTTTGGTTTCAGGCTAGTTGTCGTCTGTGCCAAAAAAAGACCCATCAAATACTAATTTAAGCTGAATCGCTCTTAACGTATTGCACATTTTGAAGATCTAAAGATTATCACCTTATGCACTTTCACAAGAAGAACATTATGATTAATGGTCACATACAGGTAAGGTGTTCGTAATAAACATTGTATATACATGGGATCTATTTCACTACGAGAGCATCATGAACACAAATAAGAAAACATCTCATGAAAAAAGGTCCCATACTCGTACCAGTCCCTCCATTCCTGCTGTTTACACAATCAGTGTTATGCGCGCGGTGTGTATAGGCACAGGTTTCGATTTGTAGCAGCTTCCGTTCCATTGGCGTTTGCAGCCATCGACGTTAATGAATTCTCATGTATGATAAATATACGAAGAGAAAATATACTAGCTTTGAGAAAATACAGACATTTGAGCCTTTTGGAGTTTTTGGATCTTCACTAGGTCGCCCAGGTACTTATGAGGCAAGTATGAGGGATTATCTGATGATGAGATCCATAAGAATTAGATGGAACTTCTCAAATGCACAACTGCCCATGTATGGTGATTTTAGTATTTTAGGTAGCAATAACTAAACTACCACTGCAATATCACGAATTCATTATCTTAAAAACCCTCAATTGCTATGTTGGCGCTGAAACGGAGCAGTATATGTTTTCTGCCTACCCTTTGTGAATGTGAATGCAGAAGGCGCAGCCGTTCACGATTTTTTATCAAACTTCAATTCAAGAACGAATTCCGTCTTTTTTAAGGGTATATGTAAATATGTATAGCACATAGCATACATTTCATTCTGATCTGATGATGGATTCCATTAAAAATGAGGGAACTCTTCAATTTTCTTGTGACAGGATTGAAGGAAATCCTAACTTAGATTTCGCGTAGGGTCGAATCCTACTACTTATTCGATTATAATAATTAAGGATTGCCATCTTCTTCTTCCTAGATCAGAAAACATAAAAAAACCTGCATTTTGTTCTGACAAAACCACACAACACACTGACAAGCTTAAGCTCAACATCAGAACCCCACTTTGGTATCGGAGAGGATACAATTCTGCCATTAAACATTTTTGCTATAGTTATATTATAAAATAATTTATAGTATTAATAATTCACAATATGTTTCATCTCTTTTTCATGCGCCGAAATCCTCCTGGCATCGAAAGGCAAAGTGAGTTGCACGCGCAAGACGTTACGTTATTATTTCAAGTTAAGTATATTTACACTCACTATTCAAGACATTTATTGGTAAAACTGTACAAATAAACTTTAGTATTATGAAAGGGCCATAATACCAGTAGGACCACATGAGATTTGCGTTTATTATGAATCTGAGATATGTTACCTAGTCCACATGGAATACAGCTTCATTATTCGAAATCATGTTGAATATGTCGATATTTGTGTTAAGCACGCAGCTGAAAGTGGATCAGCATATCTTTTCGATATTTAGGACCAACCCATTAGTGTTAAACCACGATGAGATGTTTTCAACTGCCTGACATAACTTGCGTTTTCGGCTATGTACACCGATGAGTTAAACTATAATACAGGTACCATCGGCAAACATTACGGACAAGCTACGTACCGCTAGAGCCATGGGCGTGTATACCAAAATCGCGAGTTCGAATCTCGCCCGAGACTTTTTCCACTGTTCGTTTTATTTCTAAGGAGTGATGAAATCCGTTTCTAGTTCCTTGTATATATATTTTTAACGCTAAAGTGCGAGGTGCCGTTGGACAGGTATTTAAAAAGAATAATTAAAAAAAACTCCCTTTCCTCCAAGTTTTGAACCCCAAGTCCAACAATATTTAAAAAATCATAAAGTAGACTTCAGGTTGCAGGTTTGCAGAGGGTAAAAGCTTTCTCAGGAAGCTGTGTCGTCACCTGGTAACTAAAGTAGAGCTTTATATAAACTTTCAAGACGTTATACCTACGGAATCCTGAGCGTGGCTCAACACGTTCTTTGCAGATTTTTAAGGTTCCGTACCCAGAATGGCAAAAACGGTAACCTTATAGTTTTGTCCGGTCCGCCTGTCTATCCGTCTGTCTGTCTCTATGTCTGTCCGTCCGTATGTCACAGTGTATTTTGTGTGCCGCTATTTAGTTTTGCGTATTCATTGTGAAAAAAAAAAAATGTTTAAGGGAGGCACCCCCCCAACCAATACATTATGGAACTAAATGTAAAAAAAAAACCATTTTTTAGCAACCATGTGCTTGTGGCACATCACCTGATAGGTCTTTAGAAATAACTTTAAGGTTGCTTTAAATAGGTGCACATTTGATTAAAAGACTTTCAAGACGGTATACCTACGGAATCCTACTCTGAGCGTGGCTCAACACGCTCTTTGCAGATTTTTAAGGTTCCGTACCCAGAATGGCAAAAACGGTAACCTTATAGTTTTGTCCGGTCCGCCTGTCTATCCGTCTGTCTGTCTCTATGTCTGTCCGTCCGTATGTCACAGTGTATTTTGTGTGCCGCTATTAAGTTTTGCGTATTCATTGTGAAAAAAAAAAATGTTTAAGGGAGGCACCCGAACCAATACATTATGGAACTAAATGTAAAAAAAAAACCATTTTTTAGCAACCATGTGCTTGTGGCACATCACCTGATAGGTCTTTAGAAATAACTTAAAGGTTGCTTTAAATAGGTGCACATTTGATTAAAAGACTTTCAAGACGGTATACCTACGGAATCCTACTCTGAGCGTGGCTCAACACGCTCTTTGCAGATTTTTAAGGTTCCGTACCCAGAATGGCAAAAACGGTAACCTTATAGTTTCGTCCGGTCCGCTTGTCTATCCGTCTGTCTGTCTCTCTGTCTGTCCGTCCGTATTTCACAGTGTATTTTGTGTATTAAGTTTTGCGTATTCATTGTGGAAAAAAAAATGTTTAAGGGGCCTCCCTTTAACATGTTGCTAAAAAAAACATTTTTTAGCAACCATGTGCTTGTGGCACATCACCTGATAGGTCTTTAAAAATAACTTAAAGGTTGCTTTAAATAAGTGCACATTTGATTAAAAGACTTTCAAGACGGTATACCTACGGAATCCTACTCTGAGCGTGGCTCAACACGCTCTTTGCAGATTTTTAAGGTTCCGTACCCAGAATGGCAAAAACGGCAACCTTATAGTTTCGTCCGGTCCGCCTGTCTATCCGTCTGTCTGTCTCTCTGTCTGTCCGTCCGTATTTCACAGTGTATTTTGTGTATTTAGTTTTGCGTATTCGTTGTGGAATAAAAAATGTTTAAGGGAGGCACCCCAACCATGTGCTTGTGGCACATCACCTGATAGGTCTTTAGAAATAACTTAAAGGTTGCTTTAAATAGGTGCACATTTGATTAAAAGACTTTCAAGACGGTATACCTACGGAATCCTACTCTGAGCGTGGCTCAACACGCTCTTTGCAGATTTTTAAGGTTCCGTACCCAGAATGGCAAAAACGGTAACCTTATAGTTTCGTCCGGTCCGCTTGTCTATCCGTCTGTCTGTCTCTCTGTCTGTCCGTCCGTATTTCACAGTGTATTTTGTGTATTTAGTTTTGCGTATTCATTGTGGAAAAAAAATATTTAAGGGGCCTCCCTTTAACATGTTGCTAAAAAAAAACATTTTTTAGCAACCATGTGCTTGTGGCACATCACCTGATAGGTCTTTAAAAATAACTTAAAGGTTGCTTTAAATAAGTGCACATTTGATTAAAAGACTTTCAAGACGGTATACCTACGGAATCCTACTCTGAGCGTGGCTCAACACGCTCTTTGCAGATTTTTAAGGTTCCGTACCCAGAATGGCAAAAACGGCAACCTTATAGTTTCGTCCGGTCCGCCTGTCTATCCGTCTGTCTGTCTCTCTGTCTGTCCGTCTGTCTGTCTCTCTGTCTGTCTGTCGCCACGCTGGGCAAGCGGGTTGGCGATCGCAGGGCGTAGCTTCTTGCACTGTTGACGCTGCTGCCCGTCACCAGCCTGTTGGATTTAGCTTCGCCTATTTAAGATGGATATACCGCCATCGGTCGGTCGCCAAAGCCTCGTCTGTTAATCAGCAGGGTGCACCACGGGCAGGTGAGGTTGGCAATTGGCCGTTAAGTTAATGTAATGTAATGTTAAGTACATGTTGACATCTCTTTCAATTAATAATATTGTTATTTATACTTCCAGAAAGTCCAAGTCCGACTTCAGTAAGACGAAAGTAAGTCGTATTCGAAAGACGAAACATCAGACAAAGGATCAATATCCAAGCAATAAGAAAAGCTGCAAAGGATTTTTTATACAATATATAAGAATTGTATTTTTTGAATTGTAAAAAATAAATGCTAATGTGCTTAAGAATACAGAACAAATGGTGGGAATATTTGATAATGGTGGGTATATATTTTTTTTGCGTGGTTTGCATTTCATTTCATTAATATTTTCTTATTCATTACTTCCAATATAGTAATTGTGTTCTGTATTCCAATGCACGTTAATTGTTTTTGCGTAATTATTTGTCATAGCGTGGCGTGCAGTGTCTTAGTTGCGTTTTGTGTAGTGTGCGCACTCAGGATGCTCATGTATGTACGAGTGCTCTGTACATTTACTTACTTGTGATTAACATTAACACGTTGACTGTCCGTGCATTACATGTAATTCACTATTGGGACTTATGGCAAGTATGTGTTGGTATATATACATCTGACGTCCATGCATTACATAAAATGCACTTTCGTTGATATGGAGGACAGCCAAAGTGTTAACGTCACGCTGCCCGCCTCGCTGTACGTCCCGCTCGAGGGCCTCCGCATACTGGCGCGGTTGCATGGAGCAAGCGTAGGCACAGTTAACCAATTGGAATCCAAAGGGTTGACTGTACTTAGGTCTTGCACTCACGCAAAGTCAGTAGGGTGACTAGTAAATGCGTTCGCATATACATGTAGGATTGTTTCTCTGTAGTCTGTGATAGATATATCTATCCCTGGCATTATACCTACGCCGCAGATATATCCTTCGTTGGCGTCAAAAAGGTTTAATAAAGTAATACTAACTGTAAGGCTTAGGTTTATTTAACCTTTTCGACGCCGCCAATTACGGATATATCCACAGCAAAGGTCCGAACGTCCAAACGCCGTATTTATCCGTCAGATACCAGGGCAACAAACCTACATGTATGCACAAGCATATAGTTTAATTTCAGTTTGACAATTCGCGGTGCTTGATGTTTGATATGGCTCAATAAGGTCAACTCATCTTTCTGTCAAAAGTTATATCTATGATCATATCTCTGATCAGTGATCATAAATCTATATGCCTAACTTTTTCTGAAGTAAACCTGCGTAAATAAAAATAGAAGCATATAAATCTATGATCATAGATATATGATAGTGTAATATGGACCATTGAAAAGCTAGGATCCTTTATATTAACCTTTTCGACGCCATGTCCAACGCACAAGCTTTCACTCACACGCCACGTCATCGGAATGTCAAAACTGAAGTTGAACTTTATGTTTTACCAGTGTAGGTTTATTTTACTCAGTGGTTTGTGACCGATATATCGGCCATTGGCGTTGAATCTGCGGTGGCAATATATACGCCTTTGGCGTGGAAAAGGTTAATACTTATCCGTCCCTGCATACCTACCACGAACATCGAAAACTGGCATTGAGAGGAATACTTCTTTGTCACTCCAATATGCAAGTGTGACACAGATGGACACAAATCGTTCACAAAACGTTCGATTTTCGTGGTATAGGCCCTGTCCCCTAACGTCTCACGACTCTCTAAGTTCCCTACACGCGGAACGAAGCCAGGAATTGTACCCTAAAAATCGTGTCGTGTAGTACTAGCATAAGGTTAAATAAAGTAAAGTGCCACCATCGACAACCAATAAATAAACACAGACAACAGTCTAACTCATACTTGATATGATGAGTACGAAGGTACTGATACTCGTACACATTAATAGCATGCTTATTAGCAAGCGGGGAAGTGGGAGGGGCCCCGCTCCCAACCCCTCTTGCTAATAAGCAGGCTTATTAGCAAGCTAATAAGCACAAAGCATGCTATGAGCATGTGTAACAGTAGGTTGAGTATTTGTTTAATTGCGATGGAGATCTTTTCTGACCGCTTTTGTAGTATACGAATATCAGGGGTTTCCACGAAGCGTCAAGAATTTATCGCTACGTTATAATACCGTGGGAAATCGTAATGTAAGGAGTATAAAGATTCTTTTACATTAACAAGGTATAGGTATAAGATTTTTATGGAGTATAATGCAGTCAGTCTCCAATCGCCCAAGGGGTAGCGCTGCCGAATACGAGATGCTTTGGGCATACAACATCATCGATTCATCTCCGCATGCCAGTGCCAGTCTCGCATTAGAGTGGAAGCCTCAAAGCGGAAAGCGTGCTCGTAGACGCCCTGTTCACACGTGGCAGCGGAGCCTGTAGAGCGAGTTGCGAGCCGTAGGACTGCATGCTTACCACGAACATTGAAAATTGGCATTGACGGGAAAACCTCTTTGTGACTCCAATATGCAAGTGCGACAGAGATGGAGATACAAATCCGCAATCGATCTATTTTCGTGTTATAGGCCCTGAGCTGGACCGAAGGCGAGAAGTTTGCTCAAAATATATTGGCATGAGAGGATCTTGCGGATACCCTATGCACCTCCAGGGTGTCCCAGGATCTATATACAACAACAACAACGCCACTCATTTAGCACGGTGGCTAAGCTCTACTAAGGTTTATTTTACTTATTTATTGCTTTATCCCCTAAACGGCGAAAAGTGGCCACTACATATTTTCTTTTTAGGTGATAGATAAAGCTATCCCCCAATAAGGGCGCCACTGGACGGTCGGCGCCCTCTTATATTGATATTTATTGTGCATTGAAATAAAGTTTTTAAAAAGTATTAAAAATGTTTTATTAAACAATAATTCTGTTAGTAGTAGATAAATATTGATTATATTATTAAAATTAAATATACCTACCATACCTAAAGGTATTTTAGGTAGATACTCTAGGTACATTTTATTTAGTGGTCCCAAACCAGTTTGCATAGTTTAATATAATTGGTGGAAAATATTCAATCGGTATTGTTTTTTCCGTAGTGAAATCGAGTGACAGAGAGGTATTGTGAGAGAGACATTGGACAAGAAAGAAGGATATCGAGTTCAGCAAATAATCATGTAATTCGATTTTACCTAACTGTATTTCATAAAAACGTGATTCACATTTCTATGTAACTATTAAGGCCAGTAATTGCACAGAGTTGATTCTAACAAATAATTATATTATATATATTTTTCTCTATTGCTTGAATTAATTTCCATCAGCCCTAGAAATAGACAAAACTTCTTAGACAGAACATTTTGTTTGATAGTCAACGTTCAGAAATTAACTATGTTTACAATCCTTACATTTCAAAAGTATTTTTGATCGTTTAAAATCACCTATATGGAGCCAGCATTTACTTCACCTACTCGCCGGTAACTCGGTTCATCTACTAAATACAAGATGTCGCTGTTGTGGCGTGACATCAAAATGCAAAATAAAAATATTTCTGCACACATTCGGCCTCCAGTGTTATATAATAAATAAAATCTATGATTAAACCTTATAAATAAATTATCTTTCAATTGTCTACTGTATAAAATAAAATGCTCATTTTGCTACCATGGCTCCATCTAGAGACAAGTAGAAAAATCAAAGCGTAGTTAATTAACGCTAATCGCAATTAATTAACTAAAACAAACCCTTATTCCTCAATTCTCCCATGCCCTGCAGGAATGCGCCCTATACCACTGAGTTGCAGATACATTTATCTACACATCTAGCTCTATTTCGTCTGTGTACGCCGTGGGTCAAATGCCCGAACAAAATGCCCAATGACCTTTAATTTGAATATGTTGCAGTCAACTACACAGAGGTGCACAACAAGTAATGTAACTGATTGTAATTTGATCAGTAGCCCTGTTGTGTAATATATTTATATCCTGGTCACAGCTAATAATCAACCTGGCAAAATGCAACAAAGCCTTCCTACAAGATATTAAAAAGGTAAACAGTCAGACCAATATAGTAGTTCATTTTTGCCTTTGGTTTGTATAAATTACTAATTTTTATATGCTGGGAATTGGTGTGTAAGTTAGTTAGTTGGTCTTGGCATTTTCTGCAAGTTGACAACCATTGTGCACTCAGCAGCAGAAATTGCTAAGTTGGTAAGGTGACCAAAATGATTTTGGCACTGCCTAATTATTAAGACAATAAAAGTGTATTAGGATCATTGTGAACACCTTGCACGCTGTTATACCATTGGGAAATTTCTCTGATATGATTTTAGTTATAAATTTAACCTGAATGAAAGAATAACAATGAAAAGATCCTACCTTTCTCCACGCCTTCTAGTCCTGGAATAGCATTTAATTCGGCCGCTATATCCTGCCAAACTTTCAAAGTTGCTCATTGAGCTCATTCTCCCGCACAAGTGCTGGCAGTAGAGTTTTCTGTTATATTCCAACTTTCCTCTTTTGTGGGACTGGGACCGACGACGAGCATCTATAAAAGGGACAATAAACAATTATCAGGTGAAACAACACTATATATTACGATAATAGAACATATGCCACTAACAAATGTACATACCTTTTTTTAATACAACTGTCGCTTTCTTTTAGTAAATTTCAAGCAATCCTTGTAGTTCTGATAATAAAATGTTTCCAAAACTAAGTTTTCTTTTAAATTACACTGACACTGACTGAGACTGACTGACAGGTAGGTACACCACGTTCTACGTTTGACCGATTTCATTGAACCTATTTTAAGTTATAGTATGAGAAATAAAAACCGGTATCTGCTTAAAAAGGAACGTCATGGGACGATTGTCTATGACTGAAGTTGTAAAATGTCTGCATGTTGGTAACCTGCGAGTGAGTTTCAAAAATACGACATTTAGTAATCGGTGATATCAAAGTCACCGGTGAGAATTTTAGTCACCAGGCGAGCTCAACTCACGAGTGAGATTCAAAAATCGCACCCCAGTTACTGAGCTACGCACGGTCTTTAGAAGTAAAGATGAGGAGGACGTACTCGTAATATTATTAAATAGGTAATTACTTATCTACCAGTGTTTATATTTTAGTGTTTAATTTATATTGTTTTTATTTCCTTGTTGGTGATTACTTACTTACTTACTCCGCTGGCTCAGCGACCCAAAGTGAGTCTTGGCCTCCGACACCAGAGTGCGCCATTTGTTGGTGATTAATAAAGAGTATTTGTATTGTATTGTATTACCATAGTAAGCGAATCTTCATGCACAGGTATATTATGAATTTAAAAAATGTATAAAATATGCATGTCATCTATCCGCTGAAGCCGTGGGACGTACGGTCAGCTGCAGAAATAATGGAATGCCCTGCATGTGTGTATGGGTCATACATATTTCCTTGTATGGTTAACGCGTCTCTTCTGTAGATATCACAAAAGTTAAGGGAATTAAATGATAATTTTTACGTGACACCTTCACAGGCTTTTACATTATTTTTATAATGTGGTACAAAAATAAGAAAATCTTGATGATCTTGTTCCCGAAACGTTAACTTTTAATGTTCTATACAACGAAGTGACGGGTTTCTTAAATCTGTTTGACTCGTATGCAGTATTTATCTCCGCAGCGAACTTAAATTCGTATGCGCCTTTGGCGTAGCCGGGCGTGGTATTCCAGAGTCATGGGTTCGTGTCCCACCCGAGAGCATTAATTTTTCCACTTTTCCTTTCTTTCTAATGTACTTAGATTGTTGACAAATAACTAGGTAAACGCACATAGTATTGTTTACCTTCGTACTGCGGGTAGTCCGTTACGTCACACTGGCAGAACAGCACATTCTTGCGTCCGTACTTCGCGCCCAGCTCGTCGGAGATCTGCTCGCCGATGTCCGAGTCTATGTCGCACAATGACACCTGCAAGGAAAATTAACTATGATTGCATGGTGGAGTGGAGTTTTAAATTTCGAACTACAAAATTAGTACATTACATACCAAGGCCGTTTAAGTGGGAAATGCCTCGGATTCCATTTAATCGTCGGCCGAGGCGAAGCCGAGGTCGACTAAAATGTGATCCGAGGCTTTCCCATTTACCGGCCGAGGTTTGTATACTATTTTTCAGCCCGACGGAGCCGGGAGGCGGCTATTTAGTTTTGCGTAAAGTGGCGCTTACCGGCCGGAGGACTGAAATAGTACATTAATGTACTATATACAAAATAGTAAATATTTGTATAAGTATTAAGAGCGGTAAACGAGAAAGTTTGAGTGAGTGTGAATTAATTAACACGAGTTCGTAATGATTGTACCACGTTTGTACCGCGCGTGATACATACAATGTTTTTCATCACATTTGCGAGAAAACAAATAAACTTACTAGGAAGATAAATAAACAATAATGATAACTACATATGTATGTAAGATTTAACTTGTAAATTATTGAGGAATAAAGCCATAGGACATGATTATAACCACGAACATCGAAAATTTGCATTGACGGGAAAACCTCTTTGTCACTCCAATATGCAAGTGTGACAAAGATGGAGATACAAATCTGCAATCGTTCGGTTTTCGCGGTATAGGCTCAGGCCTAAGTGAATCGACCAAATAAACTACAAGTTGATGTCATCTGTGCGTTGGATACTTGCTACGCGCTACGGCGTAGCATGGTCTACGCTTGTGCCCCTATCAAAAGGTAACATTTTCAAAGTAAGTAACAGTAAGTTACCTTGCCGACAATGCCGACTGGCAAACAACAAACTAATCTACAGGGATTGATTTCTAAATAAATAGGTATTTACATTACGAGTTATTATATCTATTGTCAACCAAATGCCAAAAAAGTAAGAATTACCTATATAATAATGAATAAGTACGACACGATCGATTATAGACTATTAGAGTAACTGTTATCTTCACTTCATGAGCGGCTTTTGTTTCTTCAAATTTACTTTATCAATGATGATGATGATTGATATGTAGTTAAATTAAGTACTTACAATTAATTTAGAATTCTTTGATTAATTTTACTGCAGAGTGCGTATTTTTCTTGTGGTGACGAGGTTTCAATAAACGCACAAGATATGTACCTAGGTAAACCAAACGACCACTTTGCAAGGAGCAAAGTGGTCGTTTTGTTTTATAAATAAAATAACTATTAGGTACTTACTTTTTTCCCGTTTGAGGAAACGCATCCGAGATTGATTATTAGATAGGTAGGGCAGAGTCGGTTATATCGTACCACTTTTTACTCAAACATAGATAACTTTTTTCTGCAAGTGGATATAGAAATGTGACTCATATAGGAGTTAAGTTTCTTGGCTAGGTTATATATTAATTTGAGTATTCTGGGTTTAACGATTTGGAAAAACATTTTGAAGGACTGCCATCGCCGCCATCGGTATGATTTAGCCGACCAGTCGGCTAAATCGTCGATGGCACGATTTAGCGTACGATATAACAGAACAGGTATTATTTTTAACTAAATAATATTAAATATAAGTATAACCACAAAACTTAGACATTTTGAATTTAAAAACATAAAGGTGCTGTTACACATGCTTATTAGCAAGCAAAGCCCCACTCCCATCCCCTCCTGCTATTAAGCATGCTAATAAGCACTAAGCATGCTAGTAATGAGCATGTGTACCAGTACCTTAATGCCCGCTCACTTTCCTATTTTAGAATCTTTAACACCATCCAGGCGACTATAAACAACTTATAAAGCTCAGGTAAGATAGTAATCTGCTCACGAAGTGTTGGTGCATATTAATCACGTCACTGACCTCCGGGGGGAAAATCAATACAAATAACCGGCTCACCGGCAACCACGTTATACAATTAAGTGTCCACTTTCTAGACACGGAACTTATAACATAACTTATAAAATCGGAATAGGTACATGCATTTGGCTTGTTTCCAGTCGTTGTCGTTTCATTCAACTCTCACCTTGAACTCTCTTTATACTTGGTAGTAAAGGAAGTGCGTCAAAGACGAATACTATCTTTGTTTACGCTGCGTTAAAAAAGTTTTTAGAAGTATAATAGTCGTTACAAACTTAAGTACCTACCTATAAGTGATGATAGACAGGAAATATCATCATAGATTTTCAGTAAGAAAATAAAAAAATCTAAGATAGTCTGCATAGTAAAATCTTTACGTAAATTTTACCTTGGCTCCATGTTTCAGCAACTCCTCACTATAGGCCAGGCCTATGCCGGCCGCCGCACCGGTGATCAAAGCAACTTTTCCCTTCAGCTCCATCACTATTTTATTTATTTACGCGACCGCGCCCTGCAGTACGTCTGGACGGGCCCTTGTCTCGCGCCGGTGTTCGATCGCCGGAGACGGAAGGGAGCGCCTCCCTCGTTCGGTGTTGCCAGTTGCGGGCATGTCGGTAAATTAGAGGAAAAAGCAAAATACTTCCGTTTGGAACAGCTGCAATTTCAAATTATCATTAAGCACGAAATCGAGTTTATATTCCGTGAGTACAGACCAGAAAAATACAGGTTTATATTTTAGCCAGCTAAACCGGGTGTCCGGTAATTTACGGACAAGTTTAAAACAACGAAGAGGGCACCTTAGGCTGGTCTAGATAATCGACATTAAAACGTTTAGTAAAATTCCCCTGGTTTTCGAGATATTGGATGCTGTTTAAATTGAAAAGGTCAGATCAGGAGCACTACTTCTTATTATAGTCGCGTTTAATTGTCATTTGTGTATTAGATATAAATGTGCTTTAAGCCTAAGGAAAATTTGGCGCTTTTCTAGGGATAGACATGGCACTGCTCATCCCCCTTCGTACGCACGGCACGGTACTCTCACTGTCTACATGCGTACGTTGATTCACATTGAGCGCTTCCAAAGAGTAGGTACTATACTACAATTTACTTTCAGAAACTCTCATGTCACCGCACTAATACACGACTAAATGCAACCCTATTTAAAACCTATTAAAGTTCAAATTACAATCGCTTAATTTAAAATTGCAAAGTGGTGTAAAAACTACACGCGGCATTTCAGGCAAAGTTATCTAAGCAGGCTGTGGTGTCGCCACTATCAGACGGAAGGCTTTGGTTAATATTAATAAGGAAGTTAGTTCCAAATTTAGCCACCGCATTCATAATGTTGTACAATTAATGATTCCATGCTACGTTCGTACGTTCGATGGGCTCAATGAAACATGTGAAGCCTCGTGTCTAAGTACGTCTAGTATTTATGTAGGACTTTCATTGCACGTATCGATTGTAATGCGGTAAGGTATGGCTCACATGGCTGAGGTATTTGTTTTGATTTATTGTTTATTGTGTACCTAAAGGTAGGAGCAGGTGACACATTTTATAGAAATTTGTAGGACAGGAACCTGAGATTAAGACAGTTGTAAAACAAAATATATAGCAATTGTCTTCTAGATTTATAGCTCATAAAATGTCTAGCCAGATAAAAGCCGGTAAGCCAAACGGTTTATCAGTAGCACATCGGTGGCCTGAAACAGGAAAAATAATTTACAAGTTATTATTTTCTAGCTTCCCGTGTTTTTCATCTTGGGCGTTAACGCCTAAATACCTCATTACGCCCAGGATTCTACTTTAAAATTCTTCACCAAGATCGGGATTCTATTGTAGAATCCATCGCTTCATTTGGGATTCAATGTACGCCCTCGCCGGACATATATATATGATTTTGATCCCTTGTGACAGTTGTGACAGTTTTGTGACATACATAATCTACTACTTATTAAATTAAGCCTATAGGGATTAAATTATTCATACATAAGTGAATTAAACAACCAGTACCTGTAATGTTTTTCTTTATTTGTCAATTTATCATCTTTCAGTCGGGTACAGTAAATTTTTATTAAATACTAGAAATAATTTTTCATTTTTTATGATTTTATTCTGCAGAAGCTTCATCACAGGTAGGTCTCTCGGCGGTCAATAATAGTGTTCGATAAACCTTCCCACACGTTATATACTTTTCAACGGTGGTCATGAATTCATGATTGGTAAAAAAAAAACTCAATAAGAAGATAATCTTGGTGGTGATGTTCAGTATTCAGCACCCAGAGACCACCACACTTAGGCACACATCGGTCAACGATGACCCTTATTATATCGTACATACATCGAAAACGCGACCCGATGATTTGAAAACGGACGCGAACTATACAAAAATACCAAATAAACTGTGTCACAAATAACACGCATTAGAAAACTGGAAAATTTACAATGATTTTTTAAAACGATCTCTAAAATAGACCTTGATTTCCACGTTTTTAAAAAGAATAAAATACAAAGAAGCGATTCTGATCTGTACAATACAATAACATTATTATACTATTACCACATAACATGATTTATGATACAACAATAGAACTTATACAAAACACGGTCAATGAAGTAACAATAAAGAACTTCTCCTGGATAAGATAAATGCTAGAGATCCATCTACATTGCATCAGCATGTAAGTATGCAGCTTTCAATAAACCTTATCCAAAGTAAATGTCTCCTATTCTTACCCCACCGACCAAACAATCAAAATATTAATATCACAGACATCAGGTACATTACAACACTAAGCCGCTTTCGTAAACTTGTACAGACAAATTTCCTTCAAAATCCCTCCGAATTTGTCTCTCCATTATAAATTTGCATCGGTAATTTACAAACCACGAACTATAAGCCATTTTAGAAGCTATTGCTATTACGCATGCTCACTCCTATACCTACATGATTTGTAAAATACCGTTAATTAGAAAATCACAGTGAATACTAGTTACATCAACCTTCCCTGTTTGAGAAATTATACTAGAAAAGTCCTTTGGAGATTAGCTATAGTCTAAGTACATAACGTGTACATGTCGTAAGATATATCAAATAGTTATAATCTGAACAAAGCATCGATCTATTAATTCGTACCTCTTACCATTTTCAAAAACCCTTCAACAACCAAAAGTAAGAAGAAGTAAAAGTAATTAAGTTCGAAATTAATAATCTATTAAACTTTTCCATGAGCGAAATAATGCAGTGTCCTAGAATAAACATTTACGAGACATTTTCCTGAGAATTTTCAATAACACCACATCATCTAAACGTTCAGGGAAGGTTGATGTCCATGTCAGCTAGGAATGGTGAGCCTGGTCCGCCCCCGCAGCTGGCACAGCCTTCGCGAGGTACGAAAAGGATCTAGCGTTCGGCAGCCCGGCTATTACGCAGGCACTTAGGGCAGAGCGGTTGAGGTTCATGGGCGCCGCGTCATACCACTCGTGGGTGTCTCCGTCATAGCATTCCACATGGGGGATGGTGGTTGAACCTGGTGAGAAACGGGTTGGTAAACGGCTACGACGTTATAAATGGCTAGGTGTATATGTTAAGGACCGATCAAGCTAAGTAACTTGTGCCACCACAGGTAGCCTATATCCACTGAGGGTCAACGTGTCTGGAACTAAAATCAACTTGACATATCAGAAATACTAATTCGTACCATTAAATCCACCGATGACGAAGATCATATCATCCAGCAGGACCGTAGCGAAATTGCTTCTCGCGCTGAACATTTCAGTTACTTCCTGCCAGTCCGTCAGCCAATCGCTGCCAGGATGTGGGTTCAAGCGTTCCACTAAAAAACATATTTAACTCATTTAACTGTTAATTGCAGGTTCAGTAAATTTCCAATTGAGAGCTCTAAGCACTTGTAGGCTTGACAATGAGACCAATCATTAACTTGGAAAGTCAGTGATCATGTGTGGTTTTTAAACAGACAATAGTCGAATGTAATTAATTCAACCCCAAAATTATCTCGTAAGGTCCGGTGATCCGACCACAATTGACAGAACCAGTCTGTCGGGTCGGGTCGACGGTCAACGAAGAGTAAAACGTAATCACGATATTTTTTTAACGAATATATACGAATAAATACTTTTACAGACTGTTTGATGCGATTGGTTCTATCCAGGCCATCGTTTCTCTACCGATTAGGTACCACGATATTTACAAAAAAAATATGGTTTCAAAGCAAGTTGACTCACTTTTAGGATAGTTCATAGTACAGAATAAAAGATAGGTTACCTGTATTCAGTCTGCTGTAGCCATTAAATCCTCCAAGAGCGTACAGACAATCCCGGTATGCGATGAGACTGACGCCAGAGCGGGGGCTCAGCATGGGTCGAATGAGGGTCCACTGCCGGGTATCCGGATCAAACATCTCGGCCGAACTGAGGACTTCTTGTCCGTTGAAACCGCCTACTATGTAGATCTGTCAGATAGACAACGCGTAATGTACACATTCATCCAACCGGGATATAGAAAAATAAGTAAAAGCGAAGAGGGAATAAAGTCGGGTACTGGATGGGTAGGTACTGAATGCAGAACGTGAAATTTGGGCTTTCTTTGAATTTTAGCTGAAGAACATGGTTTCCAAGAACAAAGTAAAAACTGAACATTGAACTGTTTAAACTTTTGCGTATTGTGCCTACACATTATTATAAACATAGAACGGGTTTGTGGCGAATTTAGTTAATTTAGAGTCAAGCTGAAGAGAAACTGTCGAAACATCGGTATATTAAGGTAAATTAACTAAATTCGCGAAAGACCTGTGTTTATAATAATATTTAACTGCCTACCGATCAGGTACGGTACCGATCCAACGACGTTGAACTATACAACGTAACCACCATTTTGACCACATAACAGAGAGACTAGTAATAGTGTAGTCTCTCTCTGTTTTGTGATTTCGACCATTGGATGTGGTTCCTTTAGGAAGCACATACCAAGTACCTTGTGTCTTGTTTGGTAAAAGTAGTATTTTACCCATTTTAAATACAAATTCGCCATTGTAGCCAGAAACTTTTTAAAACTTTTTGACTAAGATTTTGGATTGTTTACCTTACCGCCTAGAGAGGCGGCGCTGGCGTCTGAACGCTGCTTGTTCATAGGTGTTGTCATCTCCCACTGGTTCTTGTCGGGATAGTAACGTTCCACGGAAGCCATGCGAGTGCGGCCATTGTAGCCTCCAAGAGCATAGATTAATCCGTCTGAAAGACACATACGCTGAGGCTCAAAGACTGGTTCAGTTTCCTAAAAGTACAAACTCTTTCCTATTCAAGATTATTCATGGTTATTTTAAGCGGCTGAGACCACGTAAATCGGCCCTATCAATTAACGTATTTAGGATAAGTAAATCTTCCTTAGTACCTTAAATCTCCGATAAACTTTGCTAACCAACTTAGCTGTCAGGTCAAGTGTTAGCAACTGGGCAATAGCTCGTGTTAAAATGGTTACTGTCGTCCAAGCTGCCAATCATGCAGGTCAAGTTGTTAAGCATAAAGATGCCGTGGTACGATTGTGCAGTAAGGTCCATGTGGATTGATAATAATAAGAGTTTGTCAAAGTGTTAAGTAGCTATACTACTGGAGTAAACTATGCTGTAATAAGAGTATCTTGGTAGATGCAGGATTGTTCCTGTTACGTAATACATACGACAGTTAGAGCGTAGCAGCGTATACAGTGTTGAAGAAATCACTGCCGTGGAAACCAAAAATCTAGGTTGTTTAATAACCCAGGTTTAGCGCGTGAAATGAGGTCCAAGTTTTTGAGAGAAAGCAATCTGTGCCTGTGAGTTTAGGAGGGTTCTAACCATGTGCCACTACGCTGACATAACACCTAGCTTGATACATGCAAGCCCGCTCATGCCAAGTATTAGCTACAGGGTCGTAGCAGCGGACCGTGTTGAAGTGGTCGCTGCCATCGAAGCCGCCGATCATGTAGATGAGGTTGTTGAGTGTACATAGCCCGTGGTAGGCGCGGGGCGTGAGGTCCATATGGATTGAGAGGAACCAGCGGTCGGCCCTGGAAAAATGGTAGGTGAGTAAAACCTGTCTTCAAGGAAGTGTAAGACAATACTCCATGGAAAATAACCAGAAAGGGCTATACTGAAAATAGCTTGCATTGCATTGCGTGAACGTTTACGTACGCGTTTCTTAGTAATTCAGTGTGTTTTGTATTAATTGTGTTATTATCATTTTGTAATCAAATTCCAAAACAATATTTATAAGTAAAATATTTTGTAGTTAACGAAAACAATAAATTTTGAAAAGGAAGAAACGTGGAGATTTATGCCAATGTTGCCACACCTCGTGTCGTAAGTCTCCACAAAACTCGTGGGACTTCCGGCACTCCAGCCCCCCACAGCAAATAGGACCTCATACGGGATGCGAGGTCTTGCCAACGGGTCGTTTAGGTCTGCTTCGGTCCCCGGTCGAGAATCCAGCACGGTTAGAAATACCACGGCGGGGTACAGTGATTCTTGACATTTCTGTGAAACATATTTAAAGTATTTGAACATAACCGTAATAAAGTAAGTCTGTTCCAAAGCAAAACATTAGCATCATCTCAAATACTTACATCGTCGTCAATAACTGGCTGCCACTGCAATATTTTCGATTTAAAGTAATTATAGCTTATATGACCAAATCTAATACATGACAGTAACGACGGAATGTGTTTTCGTCTATTCTCCAAATCATGTTCCACCCAAGTCTTCACCGCTTGGAACACGATCTCCTCGTTTCGAACATTCAGCTCATCATCCCTCAGTATGTCCTCTAACTCTTCGAATGAAAGCGACTTAAATTCATTACACTCCTTAAGTACTCTATTAAAGTTCTGCCTTATATACAACTTCCCTTTCTTCTCTAATTCACCGCAGAAGTAATACTTAGCGAATTTGAATATCCCTAGGCAGTTGTGGGGTCTCAACTCATGCAGTAGGAACTGGCAACATAATTGAATGACCCCTACCACGTCAAACTGGTCAGCATATGGGAGTAAGTGCTCAACGTTTTCTACGGTTACTGCACAAGTTCCTGTGTAAGCGTAGTCTAATATCAAAGACATATAAATGCTAGGAACGTCAACGAAAATTTCTGTCTCCTCATGTTCTCCCTTCTTAAGGGAGTTTATAAATAACGCTTTAAAGTAGGGACTAACGGCTGACAAAATGGCTCGGTGCACGCGTATTGATTTCATGTCCCGGCATACGATGGTGCCGTCGCACAGCTGCCCATTCTGGCGCAGCTCGTTCCAAATTGCAGGGAACTCTACTACTGAATAATTTTCCGGCAAACACACGCATTTCCGCTTCCGTAGAATTACCTTCTTTTTGCTTAGTCGTGGCTTTGAGGATGCAGGAGTACGAACAGAATTTTTGGTTTTGAATAATTTTCGATGTTTCGAATGAAATTCCATCCCTTTTGAAAATACGGCGGTCGAAACTTGTTTATCTGTCGCGGTGACAGACATCACGGCTGGTTCTTTTCATTTGTTTTATCCAGCGCTATTTTAAATTTTGAGTAGTTTCTGTCGGCGTGCAGCCAGTCTATGAAAAAATGTATTAAAAAGAAATCAGAATCGCGGTTGAAAAAGGTAAAATTTACAATCTGTCAGTTTGCCTCTTTCTATCAAACGTATTTGTTGGAAAGAGAAGCAGACAGTGGAATTGCAAGTTATAGGTTTATAAAAGGCGACCTAAATAAGAATAATATAATCATAACAAACTGTTTTTTACAAACAATGTATTATTTGACGTAATTTATAATATTTTTTACTATTTCTTCATCTTTGTCTGCAAATGATTAGCTTCTATGGTTGTCTATGACAGCTAAGCTAGACATGGCAACACTCAAATTGTAACTGTCAAAGTTTGTTATTGTCTATAGTCTCTTTTTCATCCGGTTGTCAAGATGGTGAGTTTCGTTTAGTGAAAAATGGAAATTTAATCAATAAAAATCGTGATAAAACGAAAGTGTTGTGAAAGTTTAAACCCAAATAAAGTTACCGGAGTGCAATCAAAATGTGTTTCTTTGTTTATTTCAGGGTATCGACATCAACCACAAACATGACAGGAAGGTGCGACGCACCGAAGTCAAGTCTCAGGATGTGTACCTGAGGTTATTGGTCAAAGTAAGTAATTAAATCTTGCCATAACCTTTCTAATCTTCACTTTATAGAGCAATCTTTAAATTGTATGAAGCATTTATCAGGTTTGAGTCATAACCTCTAACTTGTTTTCTTTCAGCTGTACCGCTACTTGGCGAGACGTACTGATGCCAAGTTCAACCAGATCATCCTACGGCGTCTATTCATGAGCCGTATCAATAGGCCGCCTATCTCCCTGTCGCGCCTGGCGCGTCACATGAAGAAGCCAACTCGCGAGGGTCTGATCGCCGTCGTGGTCGGTTCCATCACCAACGACGTGAGACTGTACACTGTACCTAAGATGACGGTGGCTGCTCTCCACGTTACGGAGAAGGCTCGTGCCCGCATCTTGGCTGCTGGAGGTTAGTTGCAGTTGTTTATGTTGACATGATTTTGAGGTTAGGTTAGTTATGCTGATACAAAGTGAAAGCCCTTTCATAGTTACTGTGGAGTGAGTGGAGACTATCCTGAATACATCTTATCTTAGAAATGTGTGTCATATTAGACTGACTGATATTCTTGTATATATTGTAGATATGTGTATACAAGTAAGCATGTCTTTATGGATAAAATAACTTTTTCTATATATTTTTAATTTATAATCATATTTTTTTAAATTTAGTGATCAAGTTGTGCTGGTTTCTTTTTTATTTGTTTCCTGTTTTATAGTGTAAGCGGCAAGCATGCATATTGAGCTTATTGTCAAGCTATTTCAGTAAATAATTTGCTAGTAAATTTTATCAAGTCCAACACAAAACACATCTTGGGTACCAAGTCTGTTGCCCCCATACCCTGGATACCTCCAGGATCGAATCTGATGTCTTGATTGCTTAAAATGTGGCAAACATTATTTGTTAAGTGCAATAATATAATGGAGTATTTGAATAAATAAGCAAGTTAAGCCATATCAAAATTTACATGAGAATCAGTGACTTCTTAGTTTGTGTGTGTTTTAAATTAAAATTGTCAATCAAGGTTTACAGGCCTGTCAATTTTATAAATTGCTCATAAATATGTTATTCTTGGTAAAGCAACAGCTTGTATTGTCTGCTGCAACCATTTTCATAAATATCTAAAGGACTTACAATGTCTATTTTGTTGTCACAGTCCCTGAAGCTGGTGTTCCTGTGCTACATAACTGAAATAGAGATGATAAAATAGGCAATCAATTTCAGGGCAACACAACTTGCCATCATCAAAAAAATAATATATTTATTTATAGCTTGCATTTCAACAAGCTAACCTGTTTCAGGGATACCAGTATAACTAATTCCTGTACCAGTATAACAAAAAATAATTGTATACATTCCCTGGCCTGTTTTTATACACATGAGCCAAGCTTGGTCAAGCTATGTGTCACTTCCACATCTAATGCTGGTTCTCTGCATACCAATAAAACTGTTGCACTTACACAAACTTTGTTGATTTCCGTAAAATTTCGTTGGGTGATAAGCAAAAGTCTAAATACTACCACAAGTTCATAGTGATGGTGAATACATCTATTATCACAAGGTTGATTTTTGTTAGTCAGTTTTTCTTGTCACCTGACAATTTGATATTCTATTTTATTCCCAGATAAATATTCTATTTTCATACTCAAAGTATATAGCAAATTTTTATTTTTACGAATGAATTGTTCTATAGAGGAAAACTAAAATGGGATCCTTGACCCTTATTATTTCCTTTCCCTTCATGATATATGAATATGTCCATCTTTAGTTTCATGATTGATGCCAAATTTTATAAATAATTTCAGCAGCTTTTCTTTATATACACTTTTCCACAAATCCTTTACTGCCGAAACCCTGGGGTTTTACATACACTCTAGTTTGACAACCTGCTATCTGCTCATGTATTCCTTAGAAAATATTGATGCAATGACTTTTCCAGGAGAGATCCTGACTTTCGACCAGCTGGCGCTTCGTGCGCCCACCGGCCGCAAGACCGTGCTGATCCAAGGCCGTCGCAACGCCCGCGAGGCTGTCCGGCACTTCGGACCCGCGCCTGGCGCCCCGCGCTCGCACACCAAGCCCTACGTGCGTTCCGCCGGCCACGAGCGCTCTCGGCCCAGCCGCCGCTCCAATGTTTAATTAATATAGGGAGAACATCTTACTTGTTGTTTTATTTCATGGAGGATTGTGCGGTGTTACACCCTGGGTCAAGTTAAAGCTCGGCAATGAGGTGTCTCGCAAGGAAAAGTAGTTTGACCAGAATCTATTGTAATTTGTACATAGCACGGCTAGGAATGTATGAATTTCATATATTTAATAGGTGGGATTTAATAGAGACATACAAAATACTAACTGGACATTATGAACTCAAGGATTTTCAAGAGATGTTCAAGCGTAATAACAACAATCGTCTGAAAGGTCATCAATTAAAGCTAGAGAGTCTTAGATCTCACAGTAACCCTTATAAATACTTTTTGAGCAACCGAGGAGTGAAATCTTGGAACAAACTCCCAGAAGACTTGTGGTCGCAGCACAAAATGTGAATCAGTTTAAAAATGGACTACACAAGCACATCGCATCTACAACTAGGCTATGATTACTGTCATGATGATCACTGGATACAGGCTATATCAGTTTTGTAACTGCCTGCCTGCTTATTAAATAATAATAATATATGAAATGCTACTTTGTTAAATAAAATATTAAACCAAGAAATGATTCCACGGACTTCGTGCTTTAATTGTAGTCTCAAACAAAAATATAAGATTTATTGTAAGAAATTATTAACATATAAGCAAATTTAACAAATATACAGGCATTTCGTTTTATCACAGTTATTCAGCTACAGTAGTAAGTACGTTAGCTACAAAAGTGGCTAATCCAATAGTTGACGAGGGTCTCGTCCTGCTGAGTGACGCCCAGCACTTGCTTCAGTCTTGTGACGCTGCTGGAACTCTGGCCGGCGCTGCTCATTGCTGCCTTCACTGATCTTGCTATTCTGCAACAACAGGGTTTGATCGTTTATTTCTGTGGTTGGCCGATATTACACTAGCATATAACTTTTTCTGATAGTTAGACACAATTTGTGTGAAGATGTAAATTTTGTGTGGTCGTTTTGGAAGTTGGTCCCATAGTAAAAGTTGTTAGCAATCATGAGTAGATTCAGAATAATGTTTCGTCACGTATAATATTTCAATCATACCATATGTATATGCCTCCGTCTTCACGTGATGTTAAAGGGAGGCATATTATATTATGATATTTATGATAGTGTAATATCGACCGACCGTATTAAACCCAAACCAGACGTTACTCAAATTATAAAAGTTATGGCTTATATTTTGTTTATTCTACCATGGACAAATAAAACAGGAAGACTAATAAACGTCGAAAAGTGATCGGTAAATATCAAATAATATTTCGTGCATAAAATGAAACACTTTAAAACGGATTAACGGTAACGGTAACGATACTATATTTCCAAAAAACTTATTGGTACGAGTTGGGATTTGAACCACCGACTTTCGGATTGATACTCGCAGGCTGCTGTTACCGCTGGGCCATCAATAACGCTTCACATTTTTTTAACTCCTACTTAAATAATATTACATTACAACAATCTTCAGTAAAATAGTACCTAACATACTTACCCTTGCCACTCGAGTTGTAAAAATTTGATATGTTGCTGTAGAACAGCGTCATTCAGTTTTGTGTTAGCAATAGCGGTCTCTATCCTATTCATTAGCGTGGGGCCTGAAACAATAAGGATAAATGTGCACTCTTATAGTTTCAGTATCAACTTTTTGTTTGTACCACGTCGGTGGCAAACAAGCATATATATATATACACCGAAGCCTATGGACGCCTGCAACTCCAAAGGTGTCACATGCGCTTTGTCGATCCATTAGACTAACTTGTACGCTCCTTTTTTGAAGAAACCCATACTGTGGTCCTTCGGGAAAACCCCGGCGGGAGCTCATTCCACAGCAGGAGCGTCTGCGAGAGGAAATTCCTTTGAAATCGCACATGGCGCGACCATTTAGGTTACAAGACTTGCAAGGTATGCGTATGAGAGTTGTCGATAGCGAGCGGCGAGATGGTGAAAAGTGGATGTTCGCATCATTTCAAACAATTCTTCAGAACACAGAATAGTTATGTTTCTTGTTTACTTAATGAGTACGTATTAACATACCTACTGTAGACTTCAGACTCGACCGACCGACAGCGACCCTTTAGCTGTAAACATTTCTGCTACAATATAATACCAGACTACGTATCATTAGACCTTAGTGCTGGGATTCCCAATCTTTTTCAGACCGCGGCGCACTTGCTACTTAAAAATTGTGTTCCCATAAACCCTTGCCTATATATTAAAATCGTAATTTAAAAGGTTTTGTCTTACTTTTTAGGGTAACGCGTCCCTAATTATAAGGGTTCCGTTTTTTCCTGGGCGGTGGTTTTTAACCCTTGGTGGGCGAGTTCGACTCGCACTTGGCTGGTTTTTTTTTAATGCAGTAGGTACCTTTGATAATTCTCTACTTACATTTCCTAGGCACAGCACCCTGCCATTTACAACTGAAATTGCTGGCCACTTCTTCAAGAAGGCACACATCTGCCTTGACTTGGTCTTCACTGCTGACTGTTATATGAGGAACCGGGTCATAGCTGGTCACTGGGAGGAGCCTCGACAAGCCTTTTGCTATTACTATGGGGTCAGTTTGAGACGATTTGATGACAATCTAGAAACAGAATTTCAATCCATTAATAGATTCGGAGGATTAGTTGCCAAAGCGGACCTCTGGCTCCTGAGCCGTGGCATTAGTCGCGAAAACTAGGAAGACGTAAATTCAGAACGAAACGCACAAAAATCACCCCCCCAAAGAATCAAATTTAGAGGAAACATTTTGCGCCTCAACACACACTAACCTCAGTCTACACACTAGCCTCAGTACAGTGCACAGTGTAGTAGGTCTACACACTAACCTCAGTTAGCGTTGGTGCCCCAGCGGTAAGAGCGTGCGACTTTAAATGCGAAGACGCTAACTCCATGCATTTAGTATCGTTTTTTTAGCGGCGCCTTTATCGGAAAAAGTACGTAAATTACAAAATTCAATGCAATGATGCAAGATATAACTGGAATGTCATAAAATCTAGTTTTCGTATAGCTACATGGGAATTAAGATAAGCGCCATCTACTTCAGCTATCATATATGAGGCTACGACATTTTACACTACTGACGCATCAGCCGCTGTCCATGACAGTCCAGCTAAAATGACATTCGTTGCTCTCGTGTTTAACAACGACTACTTAATTTTCTGCATGTTGCCAAGGCGTTGGTTGGTTAACAATTTAAGCATATATTTTTACAGATATTATTATTTTCGTAGGTTTAGTAGGGCAAATGACGTCAACTTACTTTAACTCCGCACAATGTACAATACAGCAGAATCCTAAACACCTCTTTACTCAACAAATTCTCCAGTGCTCTCAATGATATACATTCCTCCTCAACTGCACATGCGTTCGGTTCAAATATACTGCCTTTAGTGGCGTTGGGGTGCAGTTTGTTCAGCATGTCCCAACTGGTGTAAAGGGTTTCCGAGTATGTGAGGGCACCGGCCTTGAGCATCCAAGTGAAGTGGGAGTGGAGACGTTTGAACACGTTCTCGTCCCCTGAAATATAAGAATGCAATAGGTAATATAAAAATCTTGAATCATTTGGTAGTTGTAATCATCCACCAAATTAAAATGATCAAAAAAGCATTCTCTTTACAGTTTATTTGGTTTTGTAATCTTTTTTATGTGAATTAATTAAAATACATCTAATATAAATAGTGCTAAAGAGCATTCTCTTTCTGTTAACTTTTCGGCAAAAGTAAATAAGTAGTAGGTGTTTCTGAAAAGGAAAAAAATTAAGCAATATAGGGTCTCTCATCTGTGAATGGATGTGTCCTTTTGCTCCACCACTACTTTTGCAATTCATATATAAGGATCATCAAGTTTGTCATCCAAAGATGGATGTTCGTATGTTTAGATTTATTTATTTCAGTATAAATTACATAACTTTAAATCCTAAGAATATACATCGTGATTATGTTAGTGTAATCAATTGCTGTTGTGACTGATCATACTTATCCTACAAATTTTCTGTTAACAAATGCTGTACAACCAACATACCAGTCAATTGCATTAATGACCTAGACTGCCCAAAGTCATTTCTGCCTGTCTTGAGCCTTAAAGCTCTCTGGGAACAAACTTTTTGTTCATTGTCATAAACTGTCTCTGCTAGGCCTTGAAGTTCTTTTGATATTTTCTGCAAAATAGAAATTTCAATATGACTAAGTACATAAACCGTTACATATAAGTAAATTGAATAATAATATGGAATTATTAAAATAACCTGCATGTGTTCCGATAATAAAGGAGTTATGTTAAGCAGTAGCATTTTATCTTTCATCAGTACTACAATAGAGAACCACCGCTTGAGTCCTCTGGCGCGTGTGTCTCTAATTTGAAAAGTGAGGCTTAGTACATGGCCTCTGGTGTCACTGAAGTACACTACTCCACCTTCCTTGCTCCAGCTCACCTAGTCAAGAAATTTTAAAGTACATAAATAAAAATATTATGCAAGTGCAATATGTAAGTATACCTATACACTTAGGATAACACATACCTCACAAGTTATGCTTCTAATAGCAGCTTGCCTCAAGAAAGCTGTTACATCCGCATTAGGAACCGACTCTCTGCTGCAATATATAGTTCCGTCATCGTCCCGTGACACAAGGACCGTCTCTGGACCCAAAGAAGTGCATCCACTGCACTGCGCAGTGCATTTCGAGGATTCCGTAGTGTTCTGCTCGTCGTCAGTTGTGAAGGTGCAGAATAAAGGTCGGGGACCGTGAGCCTCACAAAAATGACATATACCAACAATTGCATTCATAGCAAATATGATAATTACGACGTTAATATATTAAAATATTCAGTAAAGATATTCAGATGCCCTCTCACTCAAATCATAACATATCACTGTCAAATTACATCTGATTTACTTTTTTCTGAACGCACCTTTAATTTTGTTAAGTTGGCCAGCTTGAACGCTTTAACAGATTGCCGAACCAAACTACGACCTTGGTTTGGCATAATATTATTTGTCTGGGCGCATAAAACGTCTGAAATCACCCAAATTCGGAATGTAAAGCCTAGGCCATCATGGGCCAATGGGACGAGGACTATGCAACAGAACCAGATGGCAATATTGCGTATTCCCTCTAGCCATTACTGTGTCCCTTATAGTAGTTATAGTTGCCCATCATGGGCCATACCTACATTGAATATGTGTATCAACGAGATTCACAAAGTGCGCCGTAAAGTCCTAGTGCGGCGACTGCGGTGTATAAACTACAGAGGAGCGCTTATGTAATAAACTTGCAAGTACGTCGTGCACTGAATATTCCCTCCACACTCATGCGCGAATCACCAGTTTTCTTTCAGTAAAAGTTTCAGTGCTAATCCGCACACTGTTCTTGGCCGGCGACAGAGTGAAACTGTTCTAATGTTCTTACCACCTCGTCATTGGGGAGTCCGTATAAAAGGCAGCCAAATAATCGGCAGCCCAATAATTCGTGTCCATTTTTTTGGTTGCGGATTATTGGGTTGCTGATTATTGTACTGCAAAAACTGTGGCTTCGGATTATTGGCCCGCTACCGAGCTTGTCCGACCCGATAAAAGGCAGCCCAATAATCGGCGACCCAATAATTGGCGACCACGATGTACATGGATTATTGGGCTGCCGATTATTGGCCTGCTGCGAGATTGCTCGATCCAAGAAAAGGCAACCCAATAATCCATGTACATCGTGGTCGCCAAATATTGGGGCGCCGATTATTGGGCTGCCTTTTCGCGGGTTGCGAAAAAAGTCGGTTCTTGCTGTTAGGTCGCAGTTCTACCTAACACTCCTTCTCGCTTCGCTCGTCGTCGTACCTAAACCGACCTGCCTTAACATTCGATCTAAGGAGTCTGTATAAAAAGCAGACAAATAATCGGCAGCCCAATAATTCGTGTCCATTTTTTTGGTTGCGGATTATTGGGTTGCCGATTATTGTATTGCAAAAACTGTGGCTTCGGATTATTGGCCCGCTACCGAGCTTGTCCGACCCGATAAAAGGCAGCCCAATAATCGGCGACCCAATAATTGGCGACCACGATGTACATGGATTATTGGGCTGCCTTTTCTTGGGTCGAGCAATCTCGAAGCGGGCCAATAATCGGCAGCCCAATAATCCATGTACATCGTGGTCGCCAATTATTGGGTCGCCGATTATTGGGCTGCCTTTTATCGGGTCGGACAAGCTCGGTAGCGGGCCAATAATCCGAAGCCACAGTTTTTGCAATACAATAATCCGCCACCAAAAAAATGGACACGAATTATTGGGCTGCCGATTATTTGTCTGCTTTTTATACAGACTCCTTAGATCGAATGTTAAGGTAGGTCGGTTTAGGTACGACGACGAGCGAAGCGAGGAGGAGTGTTAGGTAGAACTGCGACCTAACAGCAAGAACCGACTTTTTTCGCAACCCGCGAAAAGGCAGCCCAATAATCGGCGCCCTAATATTTGGCGACCACCATGTACATGGATTATTGGGTCGCCGATTATTGGGCTGCCTTTTCGCGGGATGCGGATTAGTGGCACCCTCATTGGGTAGCGGATCGCGTCTATGCGTGTAAGTTTCAAGGGACCGTTATGCCCATTAGGAAGTAGAAGTAAGTATGTTAATATTTAGGGACAAACAGGGTGTCCACTGATAACCACCAAAAAATTCCCTGACTTTTCCCTGACTTTCCATGACCATTTCTTAAAATTTCCCTGACCAAATTTTCTCTCTACAATAACAATTTTACAAGTATTGGGTCTAGAAATTCAAATTTTCACATGAATATAGTATGTTACTTAAAAAAACCGACCAAGAGCGTGTCGGGCCACGCTCAGTGTAGGGTTTCGTAGTTTCCCATCCGTCACAATAAATGCAAAACCCGCCCTGCAATTTAATTAAACCCAATTTCTCATAAATCTAAACCCTTAACAGAACTTCAACTATCAATACATTTTTCCCCATAGAAGTTAAAATTAAAAAAGTTGGTTCATTTGTGAGTTTGTGACTAAGTATAGTCACAAATGAACTAACTTTTTACACTATTTCCCACAATTCCAATTCCACAGAACACGTCTCATTTAATAATATCAATGAACGACAATTAGACTACGAAACGAGAGACCAACCTAACAAACGGATGATACTCTATCACACCCATCCCGACCCCATCAACTCAGGAAAAATCTTAAAAGCGCGAAGTAGACCACGGACCAGCGCCATCTGACGGAAAATTGGGTTACTAATTTATACAAACTAGGCGGGTTATGTATGTTCGATTTTCGGGGGTACATTTTGATCGCGTGACTAGATTTGAATTAATCCTTTTTTGTAGAAGGAAGATACGTGCGGGATGATAAATATGTACTCAAGATAAAAAAAAAATGTTTCCATATACGGTTAAATTACAAACGTAATTCAGAAATTATTTTGTACAATTTTTCAAAAACCGTTGAACCAATCAAGTTCAAAATAATTTTCCAATAAAGTTCTTGTTAAGTTCTACTTTTGTAAATTTTTCATATTTTTTTAACTCATAGTTAAAAAGTTAGAGGGGGGGGCACATTTTTTTAAGCTTCTGGAGCGATTATTTCCGAAAATATTAACTGTATCAAAAAGTGTTTTTATAAAACCCTCATTATTTTTCAAATACCTATTCAATGATATGTCACACTCTAGGGTTGAAACGAAAAAAGAATCATCCCCCACTTTAAGTGTACGGGAGGTACCCTAAAAAAATTATAACCCCTTTTTATTTTATCACTTTGTTGGCGTGACCAATATACATATTCGTACAAGTTGTACAGTTGACTTTTAAAAAAATTCAACATTTTCAACTTGATGCCTCTTCCTGAGAAAACGAGTCGTGATAGGCGGATAACAAAGATTTAGATTTAGAGGTTATCAATTTCACGGATTTATTTTGCTTGTCTTCATTAGAGTGTTCATAAAAATATCACCTGCCTCATTATTGTAGGAAGCATCTTGTCGTTCATAAAATTTTATAAATAATGAGTTCCTTGTATTTAGAGGTGCATACCTCTAACAAAGAGTTTTTCTATCTATATATCTATCTAAATAAATATCTATGTAAATACTTTTTTTTTTCGATAAATCAATCAGTGCGGTACCTACGTCATTTGATAAAACCTTAAATTAAGCCTCATTTCAATTAGGTAAATATTTCTAGAAATATTGGCTCTGGAAGTTTAAAACTATGTGGAAAAATCAGTACTCAATACAGTATAATTTTCATTTATGTAAAACGAAAATTAAATACTTTAGATCGGATTAACCGCGTATATTAACACCATGACCCTTCGTTTCGAGCCCTTTACAGTGCGACACGGAACACGCACTTGTCAGTTTTTATATTCATTATGCCGATTTAGAAAAATAACTTTTATTATTTTGCTTTAACACGTAAGGGTGAGGTGAGTGTGAGTAGGCAGTTGAAAATGGGTCTCTGCAGTTTTTAATTCATTTAATTTTATCGGTAATATTGAAATATTCGAAAAATTGGGAAACTAAACTAAGGCTTTAACATGTACAGTCAAAAACACACCTGTGTATACAGCCAAAGTGCCAAAAATATGTATACACGACCTTAATTCTCTGGCAATAAAGTTCTCTATACATATTTTTGGCACTTTGGCTGTATACACAGGTGTGTTGTTGACTGTACTATCGCGTTCAATATTACATGGGCAGTTTATGAATGAATTCATTCATAAATGGCCCATGTACGTTTGAACGCGTGTGTACGTTCAATGATAATTACTTTGATATATTAAAAGTGTTAAAACGTTTTCGAGTTTTTGAGAAATAATCGTTCTTAGAAAAAGGATTTGTTCTTAGTAAAATATCTTTGTTGTAACTGATGAGTTATAGATTTCACACAGAGCATGATTGCTACTCGACATGCACTTGACCAGATTTTTTAAATATTTTTAAAAACTTCTTGGTATTTTTATCTCAGGGCAGTATTTTTCCCTGACCTCCTAATTATTTCCCTGACTTTCCATGACCACTGTGAGCTTCCCTGACTTTTCCCTGACTTTCCCTGACTTTCCAGAAAGTGGACACCCTGACAAATAAAAAATCAAGATCGATTTTCAATAACTCATTTATTCAACTGTACACCGATTCACAGCTGTTATGCATGGTACACCACAAGCACAGATAACAATAAAACACTATCTATAATAGTTAATTTGACTGTGCAAATACGCACTAGATGTCGAAATGCCGCTCCGATAGAATTACATTATTATTTATATTATCACCGCTCCGTCCTTACATTGGTAACACGGGAGGTAAACGAGCTGAATTACAAAATAAATTAATTTAAATATAAAGAAATAACATGTTACTGTGCCTATCGAAAAAAATTCTCTAAATTGTCTGTTGTTTATTCTACTATTTTTTATTTCTTAGAGACAGGTTTGTAGGCTAGTTTCCTGGACTTCATGGTGGTCCACTTGTGCCGTTTGAGGTAGTAGGCGAAGACTCCGAGGAGGGAGAACATGCCGATGACCTTGATGGTCATGAGGCGGCGGTCGTCGAGCTCCGGCTCGGAGCACCAGCGCAGGAAGGTGGCCACGTCCTTGGCCAGCTGGGACGACGTGGGCGGCGTGCCGTCCGTGAACTCTGCAGCCTGAACAAATGTTTATCATTAGTGTTTCATTTAAAAACTTCCGTGTGTATCGGACATACTATAGTAGTTTATGCAACAGTGATATAATAAGAGTTTTAAGAACCAATTATGAGCTGTTGCATACCCTAGTTTTTCTACGACAGCTAAAATAGCGTAAAAAGCAAAATCTAGAAACGTGGCAGAATAGGGAAGATGTTGTGCCCACTATAGAAATTAAAAAAAAACAACAACAGTGCCAATATATTGTATGAAAATCCATAGGAGCAGTGTTCTTATGGAATACCACAGACAAGGTTATAATGTATATTTTTTAAATATCACTGTCAGTCATCTAATTGACAGATAGAAGTGCTGGAGTAGAAAAAAATACTTATGGGTTAAACAAATTAAAAAAAGTCAATTTTGAAACAAAACATTGAAAATTAACGTTTCGGGTATAAGATTATCAGGATTTTTTCATTTTTGTCCCAAATATTTAAAAAATGTTACCCATTCAATTCTCTTAATTTTTGCAATGTCCACAGAAGAGATATAACGCATTAACCATACAATAAAATCTGTATGATGTACGTGGTTCTGACATATTGTTAAAAAACAGTAAGAATTGTTTGATGGATTTTTGAGCTGCTAAACTTTTGATGTGTCTCTATCATAGAAAGAAGTTCTGGCTGTTCAATATACAAGAATGGATCAGAAACATTAACATATGTAATTATTATGTGCCCCTTGCCAATGTGCAGTTTATAAATTGAAAGTGATGTCATACTACAGAAAATGACCGATGCCTCCAGTGCTGGAACCAAACCAGCGACTTCCTGCTTTCGTGGCAGACGCCCTAACTACTACTACCACTGGGCTACCCAACCACCAAGTTTGTACAGTTTGCCAAGCAGTGCAACAACACAACGATCGAATAGATCAGCCGGGCGCCTGAGAGTAAGGAAAAGGAAGGAATCTTACCTCGTCGAAAAGTACTTGGGCCATGGCAATAGCGCCACCAGGGAAGTAGGGGTTGTAGTTCAGTCCCTCCCGCAGCACGACGCCGGCGGGCGCGTCCACGTAGCCGGTGAGCAGCGCGAAGATGTAGTCCTCGCCGCCCTTGCGGCCCACCACGATCAGGGATAGGTCGGGCGGGTAGGCACCTGGAACACATATTTGTATGATATAAGAGCCTGGGCAGATACCTTTTTGTACCATTCGGGGTCGAAACTCTTGGTCCATGGGGCCCAGTGCACGCAAATTTTTCGTAGAAATCGCGAAACGTCTGGTTGATGTTACTGGTGACCGAAGAGCTGGTGGCTTCCTCGCACAACGTATCAGCATTGCGATACAACGAGGAAATGCCGCCAGCATCCTAGGTACAATGCCTCGAGGACCTACTTTAGATTTAAGGTAGGTAGAGGTAGGTAGTTAAGTAAGTTACACTTACTGTATATATTTCGAAAATAAATGTTTTTTAATTATTTGTATGATTAAATTTCATAGTTGCTAAATGACTGCTAAAAAAGTAAAAATCTGGGCTTCAGCTTGACAGTGAAATATTTCCTAAAACATCGAGGTTTTTTGACATTCTATTTAACTAATGAACACAAGTTCTTACCACGGTTTTTTGTTCAAATTGAGCTCCCGGTTCTAAAGTGATGTTGCAACGGCCATGTTTACGAAGTAAGAATCCGTGTTCATTAGTTAGAATAAAATATTGGTTTTAAGAAATTTGGTATTGACATTTTACATTGGGGTTGACTGAACAAGTACAGGGTGGGCCGTTGATAAATTCACTTTTGTCTCGACCTCCTTGGTTAAAATTACAAAACAATGGTAGGTACATAAGAATGGTGTCATATGAAAGAAAAAAAAGTATTTTTATTTAAAATGGCGGGAGAACAGCGAGCGTTTTGCATCCAAGCTTTTTTTGAAAATAATCGTTCTTATGTGTCTGTTCGTCGGCGTTTTCGACTTAAGTTCGGATTACGCAATATTCGTGAGTGTCCCAGCACAAATTTGATCAAACAATGGTTAGTAAAATTTAAAACTACTGGTTCATCACTAAAATCTCGGCGTGCACCACAGCAGGATTAAAGGAGAACATTCGCCAAGAATTCCAATCCATATCTCCGCAACTTTTCACGAAAGTCTTTCAAAATTTACGAGCAAGGCTTGAAGAGTGCCACAACCACCGTGGACCACATCTTGATGATTTGATTTTTAAAACGTAAAATTTGTTTATTTGACATACTTTCGAAATATACTTTTTATTTCAAAACCCAAAAAAATACAAATTATTTCAATTTTTAAAAATGCATTTAGGTATCAACGTCCCACCCTGTATGTCGATCGACAGCCCGCCTGCTTCCGGATGGACGTCCGTTCATAATATCATACATTATTGGAATACTTTTGTTCTGAGTAACCGCTAATCAATACAAGTACTTTTAGAGTTGCAGCAGTATGGCAATTGGCAGGTTACCAAATAAACTGTTGTTGTAGGAGTGCATTGCTATATTGCGCCAAAAATAGAATCACCAATTACATAGTAATTGCATATTTCGCTATAATATTTGTTTGGATGTGATTACAAATACAAAGTTATCCAGAATGTCCAGTACAAAGTCGTTGATTCACAAATAAGGGTCGCCACACACGTGCGGAATCAGAGTATAAATTAATATTATGAATTCCATTTCTGACCCCTGTGAGCTAGCCACATACAGCCGGAATCAGATCAATCTGAGAAATTCATAATCTGAATTTATCACTAGCTAAATTGTATTTAAGTAATGCGTGCGTTATGAATTCATAATATCAATCAATATTAAGAATTCAAACTCTCAAAATTAGTTTTTTTTGCTTTATGTCTTCACCAGGCTGCAATTGATTATAACTATTTAGCAATCTATTTTCCTGACCTGAATCCTAAAAAGTCAAATGCTTGCAATATACCTCCTCTTAGAATTAAATCTTGTTCAAATGATATCCTTTTTGTTAATTATATGTATATCCTTTTTAAGGTGGGCCATCCCAAGCCATATTACGCATTTTTTGTTTCAAATGAATGACAAACATCTCACCGTTGTTGGCGGCTCTGGCCGCGTTTTCGTTGGGGTAGGGCGACGGGAAGTAGTCGGACAGCTTGCCGGGCCTCTCAAAGTAGTTGCCCTCCTCATCGGGACCATCCTTGACCATCACCTGTGCCAATATGTAGTGATTAGTATTCCTGTGTGCTGTATACAATGGGATTAACATAAAGTTTTCAATGGGGGCTACCGTATTGTCGCTCACCAGGCGGCGCCACTCACGCGAGAGCCTTGTCTATATGAAAGAATTGTCAAAGTGAAGTGGATGTATGAAATATTCCCGCCAGATCCAAGTTCTATTAGCGCCCCCTAGCGGAGAATTGACTCGCTTTAATCCCCATTGATAGATGATGTTTAACACGAATTCATTTGATTTATAACTTCAGCACAAACAAAATAAAGTCATGATGTGGTAGCAGTTGAGCTCAAACATACTGCCAGGTGCGAATATAGTAGGCCTATAGTGTCTTATGGTCCCTCACCACAATGAGCCTACACGGGACATAGCTATACACGCAGCACAGCACGCAGCTATGCAGAACGAGATGGCAATATTCCGTATTCCTCCTAACCTGCAGTCAGCTGCCACACCAAAGAACAAATCATCTGGATAGGTTTTAAATGTTGGACTTTGTGTATGATTTTAAACTCTATCCACCCACCCAACCAATCTACCCACCTCAGCAGCCTCGGCTTTAGCCTCCTCTTCAGTGTGGGACACGCCCACCAAGTTACGGAACGCGATGTACTGCAGCGAGTGGCACGCCTTGCACACCTGCTTGTATACTTCGTAGCCTCGGCGAATACTGCAACACACGCGTATACATTCAGTTGTTTCAACAACTACATACACATACACAGGGCTTGAATACCGGTATTTTATCAATACAAAAGTACCGGTATTATTTCGGTACTTTGTTTATTATTTTATTTTAGATGGGGTTATCGAATATGTTACCTAAATACCTCGTGCATAAAATAGTTCAGAATATTGGGCAATCACGATGTTTTTATAAAGTACCGGTCCCAAGCCCCGCGCATACATAATAAGACTAGGTTAGGTACAGTAGATAAATGGTACAAACTAAGTGATATGAAAAGTGGCACAGCTTATTGATGCGCCAGAATGGGTGTGATTCTATAACATAAATCTATAGGTACAGTGAAAGTATACTATTAAATAATTTGTAAGTGTACACTCAACACAGTATCTGTATGGAAATATTTTCAAATCTATAATTTAATCATAAGACAAAATAATTTCAAATATCTTCAAGTACATTTAAAACTAATTACTATCAGCATTGTACCTAAATTCTTTTATTTTTTTAAGCACAATAAGGCTTGTGTTGTGGGTACTAGACGAAGTAATTATATGTATCTATGTGGGTAATACATATAAATACTTAAATAAATATAAGAGCCCGGTATATAAATTTGTTCGATTCAGCTCAACTTTTTGCCATGGGTTTTCATAGTTACTAAAACATTTGTACATGTTTTAATACAAAACTTAAGAGATAATTTCAATTTGAATGGAATAAATGAAAATGTTTTACAAAATTGTTGTCAGTTTTTGAAATATCCACCATTTTCTAACAGCTGTTTTACCATTTTTTGATGAGCGAGCTCCAAACCTAGTTTTCGACCTTATTGCTATTGAATCAAAATAAAACATTTTTTTCTTGTTTAGTATATAGTCTTTTACGGAATAAATGAAACACTTTTACACATTTCACACAAAATTATTGAGTAAGAATTTTTAAAATTTGGTAGCTTTTTGTAGAAATTCACGAACATTGGCCAAGTTTTTTGGCTAAACAGTAACTTTTTTTACATAAATGAATATGCAGTTATAAACTTTATTTAATACTCTATCCAAAAATAATAAATAGTGTATATATGTTTCTACTGTTTTTTGTCTTAAACTCCACTTGAAATCGCTCTGTTTAAGGGTATAAAATCAGCGACGTTATAACGTTGGATTCAGTCGCCTTTAGGGGCTCATAGAGAGAGTTCATGTCGCTCCGCGCTCTGACAATATTTACAAAAATGAGAGACTGAGAGTATTGAGGAACGTGTAAGTAGTGGATATCGAGATATTGGGTGGCTGAGTAGCCCCTTGTATGGTTGGGATACTACTACGGGCATGCCTATTTATCAGGATAAAGTGTCAATGTTATATTTTCACGCGTTATTGTGTAAAAGTCGTATCTCGCGCGTATTTCAAATATAACCGGACTCTTAATAAACACCCATAACTTAGGAACAAATATTTGTGATAAACACACAAATAAATGCCTTGACCAGGATTCAAAACCGGGACCTCCAGCTTCATAGGCAGGGTCACTACTGACTGAGTAGGCTTGGAGACTATACTAACTTATTATAATATCTTTAAGTACAACTAGTTACATTCTATTCTAGTAGCAGTCTAGTAGTAGTGTAGTATGTAGATATTACACCATGACAATTAAATCTTCAACAAAATATTAAATATGGCAAAATAATAATAATAAAAAAAAACATACATATCCAACTGATAAGTAACTGGAGCAGGTTAAAACACATTATTCATTGCCACCATGGCCAACAGCAAGTCTCTCCACAACTTACTTCATAGTTCGATTCTGCCATTAAAACAAAATAACAGAAAATGATTTACACCTAATATCACAGTATGCTCAATGGCCAGGTGTTCTGAAAGTGCATTTATCATGCATCATCATAACTATCTTGTTCTAATAAGTATGCATGTAGGTATAGTTTGGCCAGGGTCTGTTCTCATTTGCGTATAGACAAAGAGAATCATACTGTCTTTTTCTTGTTTCGTTTGCCACTTAAAAAAAAAGGGAGAGATGTAGTTATTTTTAAATCTACTACACAACTTGGTTTGATAAAATGACAACTATCCTATCCTATCCATACTCGTAAGATTTAGTGAAATTGCAATTTGACAAAATTATATATAATTTTTTTTTACAATGGAGTGACCAATTTTGTAGTCGCATAACAAATGTCTAAAACCTAAAAGTATGACAATAACAGTTTATATTTACTTCCCCTATGCACTGATAGTTGTAGAAAGGAACTAACATTAGTTAATGAACTATTTACAAACTTAGCATGTAAATAAAACATACCTAATCTAATATTGTCAGGTTAGGATTACAACATATTAAAAAAAATCGAATACATGTCTAATGACAGCAATGACACCATTTCACAATTTTGATATTAGTTAATGGATATTCATTATCTTGGACATAATTAGTTTGGATAGCTCTAGAAAACTAGCTGTTGTTCAGTGAAAGACCTGGAGAGACATACAACTCCCTGCAAATAGGACGTTGCTAATACAATTTATAATTTATTGTCAGCCTCTGACAGTTCAATAAAGAAAAAAAATATGCCCTTCTTATGGATTTAGTTTGTAAAAAACATGTATGTAGGTATGCAATTAAGATACAAGTAAGGATCTTTTATACAACTGACCTGGCATGGTCTAAAGACTGGAACATTCCATTGTGGCTCCAGGGCTGGTGTGGTGCATGTGCCTCACTGCCGGATGCCTGGACTGACTGTTCAAGGGCAAACAGAAGGGCTCCCACTCCACCTCCCACTACTCCTAATGTGGACAGTAACTGTTGACGAAATTATAATTAATTAAATTTAATTAAAATTAAAGTATTTAAATATCACTAAAATATTGACAGTGGAAATTTCATATGTCGTAAATACAACACTTTAAAATGTCATTTACCACATTTTAAATTCGAAAAAGTTAGTAAGAACACATTAGTAAAAGAACAAAATTAGTACTAGGACTGAGTTATGGCATAGATAATAAATTACACAATACTATGAAGTCCATTAGTTACCAAATTAACTGCTAGCAACTAATATCTTTTCTTTAGAATGTGAATTTTAATAAAACAGTAAGCTGACCTAATTTTCATATAATGTAATTAAATTTAGTACCAGGAACACACAATGGGTTTTTAAAATGTTGGGAATTTTTGTGAACTACATGATTAAAATAAAAATCATGAATGCTAGGCATATTAGTATAATGATAAATTTAAGAGATTCGTAAAATCATGAATTATGTAAAAATTTAGTTTATAAAAATACATTATTCTTCTGAAGAAGCAATAAACAATAGGCACTGATTTAAAGTTCCACTGACATGGCATTGAATAGGTTGTGTCATGTGTGGTATTATGTACAATGAAATAAACCAACACTATGACTGAGTGACCTTGAGGATTCACTAGAATCAGCAGCCCAGGCTCACTTACCAGTTTTCTGTTTCTCGTCCATCCTTGCGCGTTGGTGGACAGCTGACAAACCTGCAATGGACGTCTCCATTAGTTTTTCAAGAACTTGTTACATAATGTTGGATAGGTTATCACTTTTTCATATTTATTTTAAATCACATCTAAATCAAATCTTGCTCCCTCATCTGTAACACTGCCACTATATCGGTTGAATAGCGATAAACTATCCCAATTCAATATAATTTGATAAAATACACCCGTTGTCCGAGGATTTTAAACTCTTCTATATCCTTGTTTGTAACACATAGGAGACGCCAAATCTAGGTAATAACGTAACCCTAAGCTCCGGACACGATTTAGAGTTAGTTTTAGTACCTGGGGCGTCAGCACACCATAACTTTTCAAAAGTCGTGCCCCACAAATCCTGCCGACGGCGGCCGCCATGATAGTAAAACGTCGTAATGAAAGAAACGACTGACATGACATCTAAAAGATTCCTGCCATTGATAAAAATAAATTGATTACGTTATTATGGACTAATAAATCAAATCATTTCACTATACTTTTTACAGGTGAAAATAATAAATTTAAATTATTTCAAAATACAATCAGATATAGGAAATTGTTTATAATTTTACATGGCAATAGGTGAATAGGTACAAGAAGTTTGTTCCGAAACCAAAAGTGGAAGAACATTTGTGTACAGAAAGATTAGGAAATTAATTAAAAAAACATTATTTATTTTAATGTGAACATAAATATTACAGCTAACTTTTATGAATTAGATTTAAAAATATAAACACGATTGATAATATAAAAATATAAATATTATAAAAACCTTAAAAAAAACTAGAGTTTCAGAACGAGCATTTCACGTTTCGTTTTACGCAGGATTGAAAAATAAATGCAAAAGATGTCAAAAAAGATTCTATTGTCAAAGTTAGTTGTCATAAAACTTGAGGCCGAGTTTGGTTATTTTCTAATAATGAAAAGAAATAGAGATTAAATAAAAGAAGCACTGAAAATTTCTTATTTTGTAAATGAATTTAAGTGTCTTATGTAAACTTAGTAGTACTTTGGTAGTTTGCACATTGAAAAGGTACTATTTACTACCACCGGCAGTGTATCGTTTTTCTTTAAGAAAATGTATTTATCCTATTTGTTTGTGCAGATTTAAAAGCTCTAGACCTCTCCGGGATACTTCAAAGATGCAGGTATTTACACAGAAGCGTAACCCGATAACCGGGAGCACCGAGTGGGACGTCCAACATGAGGACTATGACTTCCACCAGGAGATCGCGCGTTCAGCGTTCGCGGACATGCTGCACGATACTGAGAGAAACCAAAAATACTACAAGGCTCTTAAACTTGCTATTGAGAAAATGCACGAAAGTGGGAAGAAAGCTAATGTGTTGGACATTGGTAAGTTGTGAAATAAATAATTCACAAGTTAGAAAAATGAATATGTTAAATCCTTCGTCTACCACGCCTGCGAATTACTGCGCTATCATGTACTTAGATACACAATAAGTACCTACCTCCCTCACCCTCCCTTCATTAGAGCCGAGAATTACAGGGCTTAGTAACAAAGTGTTTCAATTTTTCGACTGATGCGGGAGTATAATATGATAAAAAATAAAATAGCCTTTATTTCAGACAAGACGCGGGAGTAGCAAGAGTTAAAGATGTTTTGTAGGGTTATTTGTTAAATTATCACTATGACTATTTGAGAGAACTTGAACACATCATAAACTTCACTCTGACATAAAGCACTAAAGAGCTTTTTTGCCATGAAAGCAGAAGGTTCGATTCCAGCCTTAGGCACTGGGGGTTGTGGTTACTTTTTCTGTAGTATATTCCATCTGTTTTAATTTATAATTTATATATGTATAATAGTGTCACTAAATCAAACCATTTATTATAAATAATAATAAATTATTAGATTTGTGCTTTAAAATTGTAAGTAACTGGTTCTTTTTTTATATGGTCTCAATAAAAGCCATAAAATATTTTGAATTATATTGAAGTAGTTTTAGGGATTTGACTGTACTTCAAATCCCTAAAACCCCTGCTGTCTGAAATAAAATATTTCATTTCACTTCATTTCATTTCAAATCTGTATGAAAACATCAACTCTTATGTATGTTGATTTGAAAACTTAGTCTTTTAGTGAGTCAATTAAGTCTTGTACTGTACTTAAGAGTTAGGAAAAAAGTGCCAGATTGTTTGTTGATTTATTTATACAGTAGTGCCTTAACTTATGTTTGAAGAAAGTACACTGAAATCTATAATTCTCATATTCCAGGTACTGGTACCGGGCTCTTATCCATCATGGCAGCTCAATGCGGTGCAGACTCCATAGTCGCCTGCGAGGCCTTCAAGCCCATGGCAGAATGCTGCCTCAAGATCCTAGCCAGGAATGGTGTGGCTGACAAAATTAATGTCATACCCAAACGGTCCACAGAACTGACCGTGGGTGAAGATGGGGATATGAAAGAGAGAGCTAATATTCTGGTTACGGAGGTGTTCGATACAGAATTGATTGGTGAAGGTATATATATTACTACATAATGTTTTATTGCAATCTTTAGATATGATGATGATGATGATGATGAAGTCCTCTTATCCCTCATCAGGGACATAGGGCTCTAAGAAGCAGTTTCCATTTGGCTCGATCCTGCGCAGCGTCTTCGAGCTCCTTCCAGTCCAGGCCAGTTGACGCAGCCTCCTTGTCAACCGTACGCCTCCAGGTGGTGCGGGGCCGACCTGGCTTTCTTTTTCCGGGAGCTTGCCATCGCAGACCTTGTTTGGATAGGTGATTTTCTGGTCTTCGCAACGTATAACCTTGCTGACGAAGAAATTGCTGTACTATTACAATCATTTGGATGTGGAATAAGGTTAACTGCAAGGATCAGTTTACTAATATAATGCCGAAATTTATATGGCAAATTCCCAATTTTCATTTGGCCGAATCATCAGGCCGAATTATCAAACGGCATACAACATTTCACCTATGCCAAATTACACTATGGGAAATATGAATTTAGTAAATGTTGGTACATTTTTTTTTTATGCTATAGGGGGCAAACGAGCAAACGAATCGCCTGATGGTAAGCGATTAACGTCGTCCATGGACCCGCAACCAAATTTAAACTAAATTTTATGCAAAAAGTTTGTTAAAACAAGATTGGCACTGCAAGAATACCTATACCTATATAAAATTGACAAATACATATTTGATAAATAATAATTTTTAACATTGAATGGAATAATTACTTAAACAGTGACATGTATAATTTTGATAATGCATGATAAATTGATGACAACTGTACTTTATCCTTATCCACAATTACGAATGCATTGTATTTAGTATGTACTTTAATTGTAAGTTAATTGCAGTGCCCTCTCAGGGTTGTGTTGAGACATACCTACTTTATTTAATAAGACCTATTGTATACACACAAAGCAATGAAATAAATGAAATGAAATGAGAATCCAAACATACAAAAGCCTTTTCACATCTAGCATCTCTCAATCAGTGGCAAACTCTTTGACTGCTGACCTACTATAGCGCAACGGCGATGTAACGCTTTTTACCATATACTACCTACAGTATACATGTATGCACGCACCATATATGTATGTAATGGAATATGCGCACAAGCTCAGGAGACGCTAGATAGGGGTCATAGTAGGTTACTTACTGGCACATGGTAACCCGACTTTTACCTTCCAGGTGCCCTTACTACTTTCTCCCATGCACACAAATACCTTCTAGAAAAGGATTGCATAGTGGTTCCCGACTCCGCGGTCATATACGTGCAGCTTGTCGAGTGCCCCACTTTGCAAAAGTGGAACAAGCTCAATGACCTGGCCGATGATGACTGCGAGATTGTGTTGAGGACCCCGCAAAAGGTTGGTTGTTGAAAAATACGTCTTGGTACCGAAACCAATCCTATAAAACAATACAATACCAAACTTCATATCTCCTTCTTTGGCGCGGCGCTTCACTCTTGACAGAGTGATCGTGGCTGGCACGTAAGTCGTGTTGCCTGTTGTACTATGCGACGCCATTGCGAACTGCTGCGTTCCTGGTGCATTTGTGTAGTGTAGTGTCAACGGTGGCCTTTACTCCGTCTGTCCACCTCATTGGTGATCGTCCGCGTCAGGTGCCCCTGATCCCTGCGCCACCAAGCGTTCGTTAAATTCGCTACCGCGCCGCGTTACGTGTCCAAGGAAAGTGAGAATATGAGCTTGAACTGTGCTTGATATGATAACCTCTGCTTGATGCCTAGCTCTCGCAGAATGGACCCATTAGTTCGGAATTCCGTCCGGCCACCTGAGCATTTACTCCTTCGGCACCAACTTTATATACATCTTTGTATAAGAAACTACATTGATGGCTCATATAAGTCATACATTTAGATGAAAACCTGCGCCGGTTCGGCAGCCGTTCATGACCTGCAACTCTCTCAGCTGCCACGCAGCGCCTTCAAGGAGCTCTCGGAACCACTACCCATATTCTACTACGACTGGTCCGGGCGCACACCCATCGATATGAAGCGGACGGTCAAACAGGACTTCACGATCTTGGATACTGGGGAGGCGCAAATGGTGTTTATGTGGTGGGACCTCAACATGGATACTGAAGGTAACTTACTATAGGAGTTAGGTATTCAAAAGTCTTAGCGCCACTTGCACATTCCGGGGTTAGCTAACCCGGAGTTTAGGCGAGTTTTAGTAGTGAATTTCACAGCTGATTCCGGGGTAGTTGACTAACCCTGGTTGGCGCAAGTGGCCCTTAGTCTTCAAAACAAGATTACTGTCAGTTGTCTTTAACAAATCCCGAAAAAAGGTTCTCGATGAATTGAAGACAAAGAAGAATTCAAACACAAAACGATGTAACAAGTGTTTCCGGTGGAGTTTTCAAAAGTTAAGGCCTATAGAGGTTGATTTCCCCATTGAACCTTTATCTACATTAAAAGGTACTCCTTTTCTTAGAGCATGGATACCGGTTTTCGATAATATCGAAATTTCGATAATATCGGACTATTTTCCGATATTTTTTTACCGGTATTGAATTTCTCCAATACCGGTATTTTCGATATTAACATTATGCTTACAAAAATTACGTTTTTAAAAGGCCACAGTGGTAAAATTGTTATTATTCAGACATCTACATCTCAATATATACAACTAGGTATCTGATATTCACATAGGTACATACAATTTCAACATATTTCCTTCAAACTGGTAAACATGAAAACATGATTTTTAACCAAAGCCTCGATAAGAACGTCGTAACCCTTAAATTTATAAACATGATTCTTAGTTAAATAGTAAATCCTAAATCTGGTAAAAAAAAAATATCTACAAAAAATGTTGTTTAGTTGTAAACAGCAATTATCTGATTACGCGGTTTATTTTGCCGCGCCCGCATACTATCGCCTTTAAAATTTTCACTTGATCCTGCAATTAGATCTATCCCGCTTTCTTTTGCTCAATCATGTGGACTCTTAACTGACTGATTTGTTTTTTTTTCTTAGCGTCACTTTATGTGTCCTACTGCTGGGCAAAGACCGAAATACCTGTCCCCTTGATCTCCACCGTTCCCGATTTTGTGCTTCCCCTGGCCACTTCTTAACTTCTTAAAAAATGTATACATGTCGTCCCGCCATCTCCGTCTAGGCCTGCCCGTCCACGTTTATTTTGCGGGATCCACTTGTTGGCATTACTTGCCCAAGTAGCCCACCTGTCCGGATTCATGCGGTAGACGTGGCCAACGTCAGCAATGCGGGTTTTTGAGCCGAGAATGCGATCGGTTCTCTTGATACCTAAAATGCTGCGCTCCATAGCCCGCTAGCAAGTCTTCAATTTGGACTTCTGAATCTCTGTGAGCATCTATGTTTTTGCACCGTAGGTTAGGACATGCAGAATACACTTGTCGACGAGTTTTCGGTTTAGTGACAATGGAAGGTTACCCTTCATTAGCTCTTTCATGGACCAGTAGCTTTTTCAGGCGTTATCGACCCATCGTTCGACTTCTTAGTCTTGCCTGTTGCTAAAAGAGACTAGCTGGCGCAATAAGATATGCTCGTTAATATAGTGTATACTTTGTATAGTCTCGATAGGCGGCACCAAGTTGACCAACCTTCGTTATGCAAACGACACAACGCTCCTAGCTACCACCGAAGCCGAAATGCATACACTCCTGCGTAGGATGGAGACGATTAGTTTGGAGTTGGGACTCAAAATAAACCACGCTAAAACCAAGCTGATGGTGGTAGATCGTGCTAGCAAGCTTCAATTCCTCGGTGTTCTCCGTCTCGAAACAGTGAAAGATTTCATTTGTTAGCTCCCAGACATTAGCGATTCTGACTCGTGTGAAAAAGAAATAAGGAGACGGATAGGCATGGCTAAAGCGGCGATGTCGTAGCTCCATAAAATATGGAAGGACCGTAATATCAGACGCAGGTCTAAGGTCAACCTGGTGAACACCCTCGTCTTCTCCACATTCGGTTACGGAGCGGAAACATGGACGCTGAAGAAAGCAGATAGGAATCGAATTGATGCCTTCGAGATGTGGTGCTGGAGAAAAATGTTGCAGATTCCGTGGATAGCATTCCGCACCAACGAGTCGATTCTTCGCGAACTGCAAATAAAAACCCGTCTCTCCACCATATGTCTGCGAAGAACATTGGAATTTTTCGGTCATATTGCCAGAAAAGATGGGCATAACCTGGAACAGCTCATGGTTACTGGAAAGGTCGACGGGAAGCGCCCCAGGGGCCGATCACCACTGAGATGGTCTGACCAAATCCGCTCAACTCTGGACACCAACCTTCACAACGCTCTCCATGCAGCCAAGAACAGAATAAAGTGGCGAAATACTGTCAGACGCATTATAACCCAGCAACGGGGGAATCACGACCCTCAGTAATGAGGACACCGACTCGAGGAGGAGGACTCATCTACATCGACCCTACGTTTCGTGCTGTTGGTCATCACCTTAGTCCAACTATTATTAGCTTATATTGAATGTACACGGTAATTTTTTCAATGATCTGGTCGAGTATGTGAAGATGTGTCAGTAGTGGAAAATGCAGGGCGGAAACCAGCTTGAACTGAAGGTTGGTGTCGGTAATGTTTTTATTAATTATCAAATAAATATAGCAGTATTACATGTAAATACTGCGTTGACTTTTTGTTTTATATACTTAACTTTTTTAGCATTTAATTATGATTTATTCGTTAATTTGAAAATTAAGTTGAAATAATTAATAATGGTGTATTATAATATAAGTTATTTAAGTAACCCATCATAATAAATGTAAATTTTGTATGAATATGCTGGTTTTTTTTAAAGTTATTTACTTTTTCTACTCCAATATCGAAAAAATATCGAAATTATCGAAAAACCGGTACTAGAAATTTCAATATCGAAAAAATACCGGTATTGCAAAAAGGCTCCGATATTCCATGTTTTCTACTTAATTGTATGATAAAAATCAATAATACATGTCCTGAAGAATTGAAGATACCCTATCTTCAGGACATATTATTGATTATCATGGCTCTATAGTTCAGCTGAACACACAATTTTCAATAGTTAACAGCTTGTGGACATGTAGTAATGATTTTTATCATACAATCAAATAGAGAAGAAGTAACCTTTAATGCAGATAAGGCTTAACTAAGAAATTCAATCTTTAAAGCCCTTAACTTAACTGAGTAGGCCACGAAGGATTCGGAACATCGTTATGTGTTTGACCCCTACTTAAACCGGGTGTTTATAATAGTGATAAACTAAAGAGTTTCTGAATTGTCTAGTAAGTAGGAAAAGCCCACACTTATTTAGAACTGAGTAGTTGACAGTTTAATCTTTTAACAAAACTTGCACAAAATTTAGTTAAAAAACATATTTTTATCCAGGAAAAATCTGCCTCAGCTGCGCACCTTGGTGGGCCCATCCCGACGCTAATTTAACCATCGACAGGCCCCAAGACTCCATCCCTTGGCGAGACCACTGGATGCAAGCCGTTTACTACCTGCCGCAACCACTGCCAGTGAGGAAATCTTTGGAGGTCAGCCTTATATCCTGCCAGGACGAGTACTCCCTCTGGTTCTACCTAGAAGATGAAAACAACAAGTATAAGCATTATAAAAGACCTATATGTGAATGTGGTGTACATATGGCCTTATCCCGAACTCAAGTATCATATTTAAATGATGGAAAGCGAAGCAAGAAGTTCCTAGCCCAGATAAAAGGGGAACTGAACAGTAATTCAGTGGTTTTAGACTTAAACGGAAGCAGTTTCCTAGGGTTAGCCGCTGCGAAAATGGGAGCGAAAATGGTTTATATTATTGAAGACATGAATATAAATTTGGGGATTCTGTCGGATTATGCAACAGAAAATGGTCTAAGCAATGTTAAGTTTCTACCAGAAGTTAATGAAGAAGTGCTTAAAGAAATTACTTTAGTTGTTGGCGATCCTAGTTTCAGTAGTGCGATATTGCCGTGGGAGAATTTGAAGTCCGCCTTCATTCTATACAAGTATAGGGATGGTATAAAGCCCCATGTGGAAATGGTGCCAGAGGCTTGCGAGTTCTGGGCGATGCCGGTGGAGTTCCAGGACTTGCAGAAGATAAGGATACCGTTAGGGAGTTGCGAGGGCATTAATATGGGGATTTTTGATGAGCTTGTTGAGGTAAGTTTTTTTGTAATTTGTTATGTTAATAATACTTAGTAGATTCTGTTATTACAAGGGATCAAATGATTTATTTCCGGCGATGTTGAACTTCGAATGAAGCGATGGATTCGACAAAATCCCGACCGTAGTGCAGGATTCTGAAATAAACTCCTGAGCGCAATGAGGCATTCAAGCGTTAACGCCCAAGACGAAAATAATTTTGATACCGTGTGACACATACTGCTTTTCACACCAACTAAGTGGAAATAAACAAAACTGAAAACAGCTTCATACCAACACCTCGATGCCACTAGTTAATGCTAGAAAACGTATAAATGTTGCAAGGAGTACTTCTTGAACAGAAAAGCACCACTTTGCTCCCTCCCAGCGGGGAAGAAAAGTGGCACTTTGATCCCTCCTAGCTTGAACAGAAAAAACCCTTTTATAAATAGGTGGTGTGATAAATTAATCATAAATCATTACCAGTGACTGTAGGCAGGTTGATTCCTCACACAGATGTCATAATGATAGTCATCCGTCCAAGTTCTGTTGACAACGTGTTTTACCGTTTCATAAAAACGAATTAAAGCTTCTGAATGCAGTTTGATTGCCTAATGATTTTACCATGATACGACAAAACAAGGTAAGGTGACATGACCATCATGACACTTTTGGTTGAACTGAGAAATAAATATGTAATTTTGGCGTGTGTGCATGAGACAGCTAGCTGCCAGTGACTTCGTCGTTAGCGTTACACCACCACGGGACGGTCTTACATTGTTTTCTTTTCACCATGGATTTAATATATATTATCTTTTAATTCCATTTACACTCACAGACAAGCAATTTCACGAGTAGTGAAGTGGAGTGGTTTTCTGATTGGGACTCATATCTCTGTCCGGTTGGTTAATCGGTGTAAAGAAAAAGAAACACTGTAGAAAAAAGTTAAAGCGTGCTGTAACTTTCAGACATCCCGCATAATAAGCGACGCGGAGATAGAAGCGCAACCTTTATGGGAGTACCCTTGCCACTGCCGCGGCGAGCCGCACAAACTGTTGGAAATTGACCTGCGCTGCCTCAAGCAGACTTATGCTGCAGACGATACGTTCGCATTGTAAGTAGAACAGATATTTGAACCTTTGCGTACTGGCGGCGTTTTTGCGAATATGCAGTCTGTACATTTTAATCTATGACATAGGGCTGTAAGAAGGCGTAGTCAAGTTACTGGAAAACGTCGATGGGATTGCACCCTACTTATGCCTAAAGACCCACACATTGTTTTTCATCACACTTGCTTTAAAGTGGTTCAGAAACTTGGCTCAATGAGCATAATAGCTATTTATATTACAAGAGTGCTTAGTAATTTGATAACAAGTTTTGACTTGTTTTTTCAACTGTTACTGTCGGGATGAACTTTTAAGCGACAATTTTAAATGATTAATATTTAATTTGACTTACTTTTGAGTATATATTTGAATAAAGTCTATGTTCAAGTGTTACGCGTTTGTCGACAGTGAATCGGACGCTCAAGTGAATGGGTTCGCGCTGTGGGCCGTTTGGAAAGTAGGCGGCAAGGGTATCAGCAGTGGACCCGTGGACTACCCCAGCGTTGGGCAGCGCGTAGCCTGGGACCCACATACTAGGCAGGCTGTGAAAATACTGGTGAGTTCATATAAAGGTTCAGGTTACGATACTTACGATACGGTGCAATATAGAATATACTCTTGTTGGGTTTGTGGAATGAAGGTAGGCGGCAAAGGTTTTAGTAGCGAACCTGAGGACTGACGGCAGCGTAGATTGGAACTCCACACTAGGCACACTGTCAAAATACTACGAGTATTGAGTACACGCAAGGTTAGGTGAACAGGAACACGGAGCAAAATTAATTTTGTGTTAAGCAGAGATGTCTGCGAACCCATGAGAATGCGAATTCTCCAAGTCAATCATTAAAAAAAACAACCACAACACAACAAGTAACTTTTTTGATTGACGGATAGAATTCGCTTTCTCTCAGTCATCATCTTAACCCTGTGAAAACGAGTGTTGTAAAGGGCTCAAAACGTAGGATCATGGCGTTAATAAACGTGATTAATCCGTTCTAAAGTGTTTAATTTCAATGAATAACAATCGCGGTAACAGAAGACAATTTGACAATTGAAAGAAAAATGGAAAAATTCTCCGCCTTCGAGCGGGACTCGAACCCACGACCTCTCTGAAGCAATATGCAATCCTTTCTTATTTTGAAACGTTTAAGGTCACGTTTAACGGAAGGATTGGCGGAACGCACCTTAAACGTTTAAAAATAAGAAAGGATTGCATATACTTAGGAAATTTCGGACTCTGGCTGTGGTTAGGGCGTCTGCCGCAAAAGCAGGAGGTCGCTGGTTAGATTCCAGCCCTACTCACCGGGGCCTTGGTCACTTTTTCTGTAGCATATGGCATCTCTTTCAATTTATAAGGTACCACTTTGGAGGTAACATTAAGTTCCAAATGATTTTTTTGCCATTAGCGATTATTGACAACTGACAGTGGTACTTTTAGCCGAAAAATGTCACACGTGTATTATCTTTTCAGAAACAGGCATACAATGTGAACAGCGGCGACTCGTGGAGCTACCAGGTGGCCTGCGATTTGGACAAAGGACAGTTTAACGTCAAACTCGACTTACACAAAGATGAATGATTGTCATTCTAAATTATATTTATACGTATTATTAAAATATTTGATGATATTAAAGGGATTTTTATTAATTAGATACTCCTCCCTCCTTGCGTCGTGTTTCTCAGAATTGAGGGTCGTGACCTCCCTTCTGCATCACCTTCTCACGGACGATCTTTCTCTAACTTTTTCTATCTCTGGCGGTATGGAGGACGCTGTGGACTATTGAGTCAAGTGCGGAGCGGATCTGATCAGACCAACGCACTGGGCTGCGTCCACGACGTCTTTTACCATCTACTTTGCCGGTCATAATCAGCTTCTCAAGTTTGCCACTATCTTTTCTAGCAATGTGACCACAGTATTCCAGGATCCTACGTAGACACTCTGATGACAGCCGCGAGGAAATTTTGACGTTAGTCCGAAAAGCTACTACTATTGGTCGCTTTAATACTTTGTGGTGAATTTGCATGACGCGACGCTTTTTGTAATGGGAAACGATCACGATACAGCTCCATACATTTTGCTGCTCCCCAGTGTCGTGACGACACTGTCGTGTCGTGGAAAACTACGACCAAGTACCTATAAAAGGGCCCATTGGCATCAATCGGTTAGTAAAAGTACCTAAATCTTGATTGAACTCAAAACTCGGGTACCTATTTGTAAACATCGAAATCTTTAGAGCCCATTCCCGCAATAAATACATTGCTGAACTCAGAAGAATTCAACATTCCGAGAAAGCCGAAATACCAGAAGCACCTAATAGTGACATCCCCCAAATCCATAAAAAAAAACTTTACCAACAACTTTGGGAAGCGAAAGTGTTAAACATGCGACCAAACATCCGCTAAGCGGTTACTTCCTATACGCCCTACCTACCGCAGACGCATAGGTCAAAAATTTTACAACACTCACCGGATGGACGTCTCTTTCCAACTGATTTCAACATTCGGTTACTTAATAGCTACTTATGTAGCCCTAAGTGTGTATGTAGGTACCTACTGTAGGTATTTTCCGGAAATCGTTTTGTTCAAGTCTTTGATGCCTGTGTAGGTACTTAGGTACTTACCTAATAATTCGTAATTTTTACCACCATTTTTTTCTTTCGTTTCTTACAAGTTTCTTATTTCCAACTACTTATAAATTCAAATAAATTTTCTCGAGGGGCAAACTACAGCAATATGAGCCCGAAATAGGAGCCTGAAGATGCATTCTACGAGAATGTCCCTTACGAGATGCTTTTGCCTGGTACGGCAGCCACCTACTTCAATGTAATTCGTAAAGCTCGAGAAAATACTACCAATTATCATGTTCAAAATATATACAGTAAGTGTAACCTAACTACCTACATCTTACCTACCTTAAATCTAAAATAGGCCTTTGAGGCATTGTATCTAGGATGCTGGCGGAATCTCCTCGTTGTATCGCAATGCTGATACGTTGTGCGAGGAAGCCACCAGCTTCTGTTACCAGTTACATCAACCAGATGTTTCGCGATTACTACAAAAAACTTGCGTGCGCTAAGTTTCGACCCCAAATGATACAAAATAGTACTCTCTGCCCAGGCTCTTATATTTATTACGTTTTAAAATTTCGGCGCTTTCAGACGCTCCGCCCGCTTTTGCATTAGTTCGTTGGAGGTGGGACGTGGGACGGTGCCAGCGTGTCTACAGAGGTAGCATCCCACACTAGCATCCGACCCAAACTCACCCCAACCAAGCCACCCCATCGGGTCATTTGCCATTATCCCTGAAAACGCCAATCGGCTCAAGAAGAGCAGGCACGTTGATGGTTGCAAGGGACCGACGGATTATGTCATTAAGCGACGCATGTCTCGAAAAAAAAAACCGGCCAAGAGCATGTCTGGCCATGCTCAGAGTAGGGTTCCGTAGTTTACCGTCCGGCACAATCTCTCTCTTCAGTCGGTCCCTCATGACTGAGGCTCGTGACCATCTTGGCATCACTTTATTCTTCACGAATTGCCACCATCGGTTTCTGTCGGTGGCCATCCTCAAAATAGGCAACCTTAAGTGTTTTTTTTTTATAGATATTTACCATGCTCAATATGCTTATGTAATACCATGGTTGCAACGAATAAATGATTATGATTATGATTATGATTACAATTCGATGATACTTTCGATCACACCCGTCCCGACCCCATCAACTCCGGAAAAATCTTAACAGCGCGAAGTAGACCACGGTGTCCACGGTACAGCTTCATCTCTCGGGAAATTGGGTTACTAATTTATACAAACTAGACGGATTATGTATTCTCGTGGAAAGCCTCGGAAACGGATTTTTTTCTAAAAAAAAACCCCACATTCAGAGACGATCCAATATTAAGCTACCGCTTGACACCTCCCTCACCAGAGTCGTTTAAGTAAGTACTTAGCTTTGAAGCTACTGTGGAACACACGGCACAAACATACATACATGGACTGCAAAAATCATACGTAACGTTCCCATACCCTTACTTGATTGGGTAACAAACTCAACAACAACTTTTTACAATAAGGAATATGCACTCATTGATTTTATACTGTTGTATGATATTTTTATTTATTCATTTTCCTTCTTAAGTTATATTATTTTATAATATGGTTATCAAAATAAAAACAAAAACCGGCCAAGTGCGTGTCGGACAATGCATAATTGAAGGTTGCGTACCGACAATTGTGCAAACAAAAAGGTGTACCTAAGTGCCTTCAAAATATCCAGGTATTTTGTAATAAATAGTTTTTTGGCAAAAACTTTAAAACTGTACTTAATTCCCGTTTTGAACCTCCCGTTCAAAAGTTAGAGGCACACTTTTTCAGAATTTGAGAGCGATTACCTATATCTGAAAATATTAAAAATTTTCCTCAAGAAAACGTCCGTCCGTATGTCACAGCGGACAGACGGACTGGACGAAACTATAAGGGTTCCGTTTTTGCCATTTTAGCTACGGAACCCTAATTAAGCAATACAAAAGCAATACAAAATACCTATAAACATATTATAAAAAATCTAACCTCGAGTGCCGAGTGCTTACGCCGGCAGAGATAATCATCACTGTAAAATATTTTTTTGTGCAAAAAACCTAAAATTCAAATTATTCAAACCATTCAAAAAATTCAAACCATTTGATCCGTTTAAAATGCAAGTTGACAACTAACAAGTGACGGCGCCGCACGCCGCACAGCCGATATAAGTAGTCTTGGATAGACGTGGACTTTGACATCACACTGACGCGAGTGATGTTTCAAACTGCTTTTAATTTTCCATTTATTTTCCCAGTTTTCAATAATTAATTTCACAATGAAAAATAAATAACATTAAGAAATGTTGATACAGTTAGAATGCTGATCCAAAACTAAAATCACTACTAAAATGAAAATATAATCTGTTGTAGAACAAAAAAATCATTGGTTATAGTTCCAAAAGCAGAATGAACAGAAATCAAAATATGACAATAATAAAAACCAACTGTATTAAAATATACAAAAAGTATAAACAGTAAAATGGATTCCAAAAGGTGGTCAAAATAGGTACTTACGTCGTACCATAACCCTAGTATCTGTTTCAAGTGCATATTCCTTATTCCAATGCGTCGTCGAACTACGAGTAGGTACTCTCCCACGTGCTACCTACCGCAGGTACCAAAAAACCGCAACGACACTGGACGCACCGCTTCTTGCTTTCACGCGCTGAATACACTAGCGATTAATTAAATATTTATGGCTTATTAGAACTGGATTAGCATTGGCTGTTGGCAGGCCGCCATTACACGTTTAGCTTATTTACAGCATTTGCACGGGTTACGGTAAATTATAAATGTAGATAGTTCTAATGTGAGAGGCTTCTTTATTTTTTACGGTGCACATAGGTTTATGAAAATGTGCATATAACTAGCTAAGTAAACAAAAAAATGTTTGGGGATCATCTAACGCAGATCCCTCGCAAGTACAACTTGTACTATGGGTACTAGTCGACGATATATACACTTAGATAGATAAATACATACACACATACATAGAAAATTCCTCCCTCCCTCCACTCAAAGCTAATACTGGTCGTTGCTACTCTGCGAAGGGTATGCCCGATCCGTCTCCACTTCCGCAGCGCTACTTCTTCGGCGATTGGAGACTGTCGTTATCGTTGGATAGGTATTTTAAGAATAGGGGTTTGTCAAAATATTTTTTTTATAAAGTGAATATTATCTGAAATAATTGCTCCAGAAGTTAAAAAAAATGTGTCCGCCTGTAACTTTTGAACCGCTCTAGTCCAAAAATTATGAAAAAAATATGAGAGTGAGGGAAAATTATTTTAGACATGGTCAATTAAGCCATTTTCGTTTATTTACAAGAAGTCATATCTTCTTATTAAAAAGTGTAGGTATGCGACGTAGTGCTGCGAAGATACTACTTTTGCTAGTTAATGTGGTCATGGTACCTACTAAAACCCCTTTTAGGTTCTACACTGAGCGCGGCCTGACATGGTCTTGGCCGGTTTTATAGTAGCATACATACTACTCATCTTATCAATTAAACCATAAATCCTACAAAGTAACACTAACGATATCATTTGCAGGACACCGGAAATGAAAGGCTCTTTTTCTTAATTCTCATCTCACACAAGTGATATAACTGTCACTAATTATGACAGGCCAAGAACCGCTAATAGATAAAGACAGCATCAGGGGGTCGTCCTGTCCGCGATGCGTGATGAATTATTCACTGGCTTAGCCCTTTCTTATAAGTACACGTCTTTGCTACAGAGGATATTTATAGAGAGAGGTGAACTGTATACTTCGAAATACAATAGAGGGCTGGGTACGTAGCCAAGATGCCAATCGCTCACGCTCAGTCGCTAACGAAACGCAACTGTCATTGCCACACTAATAAGGAAGAGTGGTAGAGAGAGGTAGCTACGATACGTTATCAAGCGTGAGCGATTGGCATCTTGGCTACGCACGCTGTACTGTTAATAGATGCGGAACAACATCAGGGGGTCTTCCTGTACTGTAGAATGCGTTGAATTATTTACTGTTTTAGATAAGGACACGTCTTGGTAACAGCGACATGGTGCATACCTAATAGTGGAAGGACTGACAGAAAATAAAATATTTAGGTACAATAATGGCGTAGTTTTAATCGGGCATTTTCGCGAGAAGAGTTCCTAAAACTTTTATTCTATAACGGATATATTTAATGTTTTTTCCTACGCAAAATCACGAGCTCTTTCCATCCTACTAGGAGAAAAAAGTGTCCCATTTTTTTTTCCATTTTTAAAAACACTTTGCACAGCGCTTACAAAAAGTCGTTTGAAAAATTTTGCCACACATTGATGCCACACATTGGGTGAGTTATTAAAAAATTTGGTTGCATCCAGCATAGAGGTGTATCCTTAATATCCTCTTCGCTTCTAATGAGTTCATTACCTACAAATGGCTACCCAAGCTCGGACTCTGGATGTTCTTGTCCTTGTTGCTTGCGATATACCTATTACAAATTTCTTAGAATGTATGTCTCTCTACGAGTAGGCTATGCGTTTTACCACTTTTCCTTTCTTGAATTTTGGTATCGTAGCATTGTTAGATGGTGAATTCTAAATAATATAACTGGAAACGTACTCCACTTGCCAGTTAATAAGTACTATCTTCTTACGGTAGATGTTGCTATGCGCCCACCTAAGGCGCATACGAGAGATATGGTAGATAAATTACATAAATTCTCAATTGGCAGAACGATGGGCGTGTATTACAAAGCCGCGAGTTCGTTTCTCGCCCGATGCCAGGAGTTTATTGAGAAAGTTTTTTCTACGAAAAAGCCCTTAATTCCCTACTGGGACGGCCGGGTGCCATTTCCTCAATGCCCACGAGTAACTTAAAAAAATCGAAGCTGGCAATCCTCAGTGGTAAAACTTATTCCTTGCTATCCTCAACCTAAAAGTTGATAACCGTTTTATAAGATATTCATATAACCATCATAATAAACGATTTCTACGAGTAAGCGATGAAGTTGAAAACTTGCCACGAAGCTTTTATGGAAAGGAATTACTACGATTATTACGAATGATAACACAATGAGATTTTGATGGAAGCATCTGACTGATGCTAAAGACAGTAGAGAAATATCCCAATTTCAGAAATGGTATGGTCCATGGGCAACATTGGCCGATGTCGATGTCTCGCCCTCGCCGCGTTTCTGGATTAAACATGTATTTAAAATGCTCTCAATGCTAAGAAATAGGCTGTACCTACTCTCGACTCTGGCTCCTTTATTTCTTAGAATTGGACCACGTTATCTCTTCGAAGCAAATGAACCGTCAAACATTTAAAGTGTTATTTTATCCCTCCGACTTCTATGAAATTATGACGTTAACTTATTTCACAGCCTGTGCTATCTTAGCTTACTCGGACTCTAGAATTGTGGTATCGTAGTAACGATTCTGCCTGATACAAAATTAAAAATGCCGTCTCCTTTTCAGGCCTATGATTTACAGCAAACGTTCATAAACGGCTCGTGCCTATATTCTATTGCACTAAAAAGCGCCTACATCCATAACTACCCAAGAAAAACCAACGTGGTAAGTGTCTATGTAAGCTGAACATGACAAATTGTGCACCTTGCCGCGGCCGCGCGCCGCATTTGGCGAGACTTGCCTGGTTCATAATTTATGGAGCAGCTTCCTTGAGGTTCCTTTTTGTAGCTAAACCCGCGTGCCGATTAGATACATATTTCGTACGTTTGCTGCATTATTAAAGAGTGCAAAATGGTTTTATTTCTCGAGCACTATGCGTCTAAAATTGATTTAGTTTCTAGATGACAGGCGCTGTCTTGACTTTTGGTGGTCTCGGATTTTTTTTTACTCCATCCATGGCTTTTATTCCTTGCTGCTTTAAGCGAGGTGAATTCTGCCAATGTCAAGTGTAGACTTTTGACCAGAATTGATGAGTGAGGTGAACACCTAGGTAGGTACCTATCCAAAGTTATTATGAACACGGGTCTATCGCGAAGTTTCATGTGTCATGGTCTCGGCTTGACTGATGAATCAGCGAAGTGTCAACGGAGATCTGGGTAGATATGTTCACGTACCCGGCGGGTCACTTTAACGCGTGGGTAGGTAGAAATTCTATCAGCACGACATACAACACTCACAACATTCGCGCATCGATCTGAAGATAGATCTCGCGGTTTGAAATTCTTATTCGCCCTGAAGGTCTTTCACTGAACAGCAACTACTTTTCTAGATCCATCCAGAATAATTATGAAGTTAAGTATAACATCATAATTATTCTGGATGGATCTATCTAGTCAGATACATTAAAGTTAAGAGAGTCTTTTGTCCGCTTGACAGATTTATTTTTCAATACAAGTAGTAAAACCAGCAAAACTAAACTACGTGATTGATCGTACGAGGAAATAAACGAGGTATTTTAATAGCTTATTTAACTCAGTCACGTAACAAACGTTAGATACCTGAGTAGTACTTATATTTCTAATATGTACTTGATTCAGTAATTCCCATTCAAATCATTTGACGCCATGGCTAATGGCATAGGAATTGGCAATCATTGATTAGCATTTAATCAGAAATGCTACCTATTTATTACCTTGATTTGTATAACATGACATACAGGCTGTAACAAAAATAGTGTTGTCGTTTAAGGGCATTTTCGGGTCAAACTCAAAACGATGTTACAGGTCTTTCCAGTTGACTTTTAAAATGGGTTATGGGCTGTAAAGGTTGATTTTCTTATCGAAACAATAGGTAATGATTGGATCAAACACACAACGATGTTCCGAGTATTTCTGGTGGACTACTCCAAAGTTAAGGGCTATAAATAAAGCATTAATTTCTTATTCTATCCTTATCTCCATAAAGGGGTACATCGGAGGCTTTAACTATCGGCCACAGGAAAGATTGGCTCTACAATTCGCTGACTTGAACTTGGCTATGCTCACTACAACGAAGTAACATCGGTCAAAAGTTGTACCTACCGCTAAATGTGTTAAAGTTAAAAATCCTAATTCCCTGTTCTTATTTTATATTCGTAACGTGTTTCGTGTAAGATATCGTGATCAGTTTCAGAATAATACGCAAATGAGATTACAATTTTTTTGGACCAATAATGGATCAATTGTTTACTTGATGAACAAAACACATGCTGGTTTAAAAAACTTTACACGTTTAAAATTTAGACTTAATTTGCCGATATTGACCTAACCATGTTCGTCTTACCGCCATTTCGAATCGACAAGAGAGAAATCACAAAAAACCACAATCTTTAACAGCTCGATGATTAATGTTAATGCTAAAATGGGGCCAACATGTATAAACGACTTAATGAGGATTTATATATGTTCCATTACCCATGCGGGTTCCATTATCGGTGCGTTTACTAAATCTCGTCTACGTCGATCGACTAAAAAGATCACTCGTGACCGCTAGGCGTTGTCGTTCAAAAGGTTACTAACTAGTATGACATTACTAAACTAAATCGCTTCAGGCTGGGATTCAATTTATCTGCGATAGTCGTGTTCGCTTGGTGCGCGAGCGCAGACAGTTCTTAAGAAAACCAGTGTAACGTGATCTGGATACCGATACTGTTTTTTAGATGTCGCAGGTACAACAGCTGATCTTAATAAGTCTAAGTAGTGTGGACTGGTGGTTCACGCGATTTCGACTGGCTTTTCTTAGGGTAACTCTACACTGCGGGTATTTGCGATTTTCCTACTGGCGGTTCAGGGGTCCACTGGCTACGGAAACTGCTCACCATCGCGCGGGTTGTGTGCCTGGTTGCCAACATTTAGTAATGTATCTTCAATAAACCAAAAAAATATATAGTTTTTTGGTGAAGAACTGAAGACTTTCTGACAATTGTCACGAGGAATTAGGGTTTTAAAATTTTCGGTATTTTTTTACATGAGAGTCACAGGAAGAGTCCTGTGTCGGAATTTCGTGACATATGCCGTGTTTCTTGTGACAATTGTCAAGAGTTCTTCACAAAAATATCCGTTAGTGATGTGATGATAACGATGTTTTTATTTATAAATGACATCCCGCACAACAGTAAGCGGCGCCTGTACTCATGGCTGTAAACATGGACGCCTGCAACACCAGTAACAATGATGCTGACAATTGTCACACTTGTCACCGTATATACGGTTTCCTTACGAATTGATAAACTAGTCCTGCTCCGTGGGTTTCCTCTAGTCGTCTTCCTTGTAGAGGTCTAGTAACTCTAGTGATAGAGATTGATATCAATTGAGATTGGCTCTACTGTAACAGCCAACGAAGTTTCTCTCTGTCAAAGTCGTGTGTGCGACACAAGGGCTAAACAGCTGAAGGCTTAGTATAAAAATTGTGCGACACTAACTCCTCGACCGCGTTAGTGTATCGGGAGTTCAAATTATGTTTGCCGTTTATTTAAATCATCCGGCAACTTTCATATTTTGACCCCTCGATACGCTGACGCGGTCAAGGAGTTAATGTCGTACAACTTTTATACTAGGCCTTCTGTAGACCCTTTCGAGCCCTCGACTCGCCCGCGCTAGATCGATCGCACTAAAGGTTAATCGTAGATCGTCCCAGTCACTCGTGAGATCCAATATGGCGATCATTGGGTAAGCTATGTCTAGTCGTGTGAGATGGTGGTTGAGGCCAGCTGGGTTTCGACACTGAAATTGTTATAACGTGCAACATAATTGTAACAAGAACGGCCCTTTGATTGACTTAAATTACACGGAAGAGGTTAAATGTTCGATTGTATTTTTTTTAGTTTACCGACAATTTTAAGCCCTAGCTATCGTCTGCGTTCAATAATTATTTTTTCGGTTTTTTTTGTAGACTTACCTCCAAGTTAGCCCCTTGGGAATTTGGCTTTGATATGATGATCCAGAAGGAATTAAGGGAACTCCTCAATTTTTAAAGGCGCATTTAGACTTTGTTATCTTATAAGAGCGAAAGGATTTTATCATATTGTATGTTATCCTCTTTGAAGTATCCTCTTTTCTTTACTCTGCAACTTGATATTTCCGCGAGTAGGTACCTACATAATCGCGATATAATTCCCACATTACTGTAGAAAATAAATTCAAGTAGGTAAGTTATGTAAATTTTGAGAAAAGAAGTTTACTTTTCCACGTCCCATTTTAGATTAGGTACGATGAATTAATCATAATTATCAAGTTTAACATCTTCTCATCTGGAAGTCGTGGTATGCACAAGTAACATAAGTACTTATTTAATATCATCTTCCTGTTGTTTTTGCGTCTCGCATTCTGCGAACGAATAGATTATACCCCTTAGCTATGCGCTGGAACATTACCTGGAACTGGCAATTTAATTAACAGCAGCCGTTGATCGACTATGTTGCTAGCTAGGTGAATTAAGCCAGCAAAGATACGGTTTTGACAGACATTTAATTTTAATAGCCTGTTTTTCTCAAATTACGTCCGAATGGGATATTCATAGAAAATATATGCAAAAATCCTACAAAGTTTTCTTCCGGAAGTAGGTAATACCTAAATAGTAAAAAATTAAAACTACTACAGTCGAGTTTTTAAATTGGCGGTAAGTATTAAGGGGCTACCCGGCATATTTCACTGTTTTTAAAGTGAATAGGCTTTGTTCAGCTCCAAGCACAACGCTTGAAAAAAATATATAATGTAGCTAGGTATTTGGTCTACATTTGGTTCTACTAAACTGTCGAAAAACATAATACATCAAGAGAAAAAAAATATAACCGTAAACCCTTTTTTCTACCTTAAATCTGTATCTACTGCCTTATCATGCGTCGTAAGTACAAGAAACTAAGACAAGCAGTATATATTTATGTTTACTTTAAACGCATCTACTGATTTTTGGATAGGTTTTGTACTTTTCGAGAAAAAGCTATTATACGCATTTTTCCGAAAACGCCGGCTCGAGATGCCTGCGCGGGCGACGGGGGCCAGTCGTGTAAGATGGCACTAGTAGTTTATAGGGTTGCGTCCTAGTACAAGCAGCTCTTCCTAGGTGACGACTTATGCTTATTGACGTATTGTATAACCGGTGAGGAAAGGAAGCGGGAGGGGAAGAAAGCTCAAATCGCCGAGGTCATTGGGATAGGGGACGGCCTTAAATATTTTTCTTATTTGTGAATACGTCGACATATTCGTATTTGTCTTCTAACTGAAGAAACCTTATTCACGTAAAAATGTTAAAACTACAAAATGTATTATTTCGCTAGAAATAAATTGTAATAGAAAGAAACTGGCCCTGAACCATTTTAAAATACAAAAAATATACACACGTGATCCTAAGTGCATGCGCAATTTATAAGTGCCGTTATTTATAAGTAAATAAAGTCATTCATAAACTGCCCATTCAATTCTTAACGCGATATTAAAACGTTTGTAACATGTGTGTACATATTTGAAACGATTAGCAAAGGATTTCCTCACACCCGCTTATGTTTGCAGCACGTTGCAGCACTTGCAGCATGCAGTTCCTACAATTTTATTTAGAGACGTCATTATCCTTATTGTCGTTCAAAAGGTGTGCAAACGATTATTTGAATAGGTATTAAATCGAGGAATTAACCTAACATTTCTACTACTACCTATTTATTACCTATTATTTTCTATTAGATACTATTAAAAATAAAACGGACATCGTGACAAAATAAAAAACATTTGTATATTACGGGATATTTATATTATCTCGTATTGATGTTCAGATTTTAAAATCTCCATATGTTATCCCGGTTCTCATGCGATCGCTCGTTAGAGCACGTGACAAGCGCAGCTCATCCTTGGTACTGATGCTTGAGACGGATTGCAAGTCGTGTTAAGATGTCGAACAACTCAACAACGACGATAACAAAACAGTTTAAAATTTTAAGCTAGAATCGGCCATCCTATGCAGCTTTACCTATTACGGAACAAATGTATGCAATATGGAAATATTCCGACGGAAAGGTCACTGGATTCCATTAATAACGGTTTAGCCGTTACTGAGATGCTTATCCGTGTAAAATGATAGATTTAATAAACCATTATGCCAAGATTTCATTGATAAAGACCATATTTGTGATATATCGTAAAGTTTTATGATCACTTTGATATTTGTGAAATTTATTGTAGTGGGAAAACATATAAATTACAATGAGTATTTCGGAACTTATGTACGTAATATTAATTTATATTTACCAATCTCTTTTCGGTGATTCCTTCACCGTATACATTTAGTAATTCTTATGCTTTATAAAGATTTTGTAAGACAAATTCTTGTTTCATAAATATTTATTTCACAAATAAACAATTTTTAAAAATAGTTACTTTGGACAACTTTGAAAGAATGACCCTAATACGGAACTCCTGATAATATCGTAATATCATAGAGCAGAACACCTAGTAGTAGTAGTTGGTCTGTATTGATTTTGTCACTGGTTTTTCATCATTGTAGACTATTTCTGTTAAGTTTAAACAGTTATCCACATTTGACACTAATCACCGTCGCGTACAGTAAAATTATTAGTCATATCAATTACGTAACATTCTCGTGTACTCGCACTAGCGAAAGTGAACATAAAAAATAAAAGCTCACTCCCACTGCTGCCGTACTTTTTCTCCGATTGTCATCGTTGACAATAGGTAAATACCTACTTATTGTTGTATTGTCAGCCAAAAGCGGTAGTAGTTGACAGTGACAGCCCACAGGACAACTTACTTATCTACCTACCTACACTACGCAAGCTTATGGTTTCATTGTTGCCTTTTACTTTCTATGGCCTACTGAAAAAGCTTCTTATTAATAGGCACTTGTATAAGTATTAAGAGAGGTATGGGCACAGCGGATGCATATCGTTTAGTGTGGTAGGGCACAGCACAACGAATGTCGTCTCGCTCAAATCTGGAGCAGAGCCCATCTGGGGAAGTACCTCCACCTTACAGAAAACCGCAGTTTAATAACACTAGACCCTACTCATAGTGTTGTGTTTCTGTCGGTGAGTAAGGTCGCCAGAGCTCCAAGAGGATTTACTGTGTTGACAGCTGGGGACCCACGGAACAAAGAACACTGTCTTAGGTCGATGTGGGCGCGGAGTGCAGGTGCGGCGATCAGGGAGACCCGGTGAAACGGCTGTCCGCTGGCCGCCCGCAGGTCAGTAGGGTTCCCGAACCCAGGGATCACTTAATCTCCACCCTGGGAGGCTGAGCCACCAACCTGTGCAAAATCCCTGGTGTAGTAGTCGTGCCGGAGAAGGAGACCGGGGTGGACCCGGCTGCTGCAACAGGTGTGGACCGGGGGCCCTTCCGTACGCCGCACCTGTAAACTGCACCACCTACGTCGCCCTCTGGCAGGTTTGGTCCGTCCCCTTGCCCCTTTAGCTGTCAACACAGCGAATCCTCCTTTTTTTCTTAACACACTCCCTAAATATGGCCGAAAAACAAAAAAGGAATAGTTCATCAGCGGCGTCCCCTTCCACACAAGTCGACTTCTGCAACATCAGGGGACTTCACTCCAATTTAAACGCAGTACACCACCACCTGGAGACTGCGCAGCCGACCCTACTGTTCCTCACAGAGACCCAGATATCTTGCCCAGCTGATACATCATACCTGTTATGCCCCGGCTATATGCTCGAACATAAGTTCTTGCGGCGAGATGGGGTATGCATGTATGCTCGGCATGATGTCTGCTGTCGCCGTCTCAATGCCTATGAAGACAGGGATCTGTCAGTGCTGTGGGTGCGTGTGGACTACGGCGGCCACACTCGTATCTACGCGTGCCTATACAGGTCCCATAGCGGGGACACGGACACAACTCGGCTCTTTGAGCACTTACAAGTGACGTCCGACAAAGTTCTTGAGCAGTACCCATCCGCGGAGTTGGTAATCTTGGGGGACTTCAATGCCCACCACGTGGAGTGGCTTGGTTCCCGGTCCACTGACCACGCGGGGAGGTCTGCTCTCGAATTTTCTCTGGCCTATGGTCTCTCGCAACTGGTTACTTCTCCCACGAGAATACCAGACATCGAGGACCATACGAGCTCTTTACTGGACCTTCTGCTGACCTCTCGTCCGGACGGATACTCCGTCTCAGTGAACGCACCTCTCGGCTCGTCCGATCACTGTCTTGTCCCGACATTGCCACCTTGCGCGCGGCCTGATCCACCTCGGCCTACTAGCTCGCGACGCGTATGGCACTATAGGTCAGCAGATTGGGATGGATTGCGTGAGTTCTATGCATCGTACCCGTGGAAGCGGCTGTGTTTCACATCAGATGATCCTGACTCCTGTGCAGCTGAGGTCGCTGAGACTATCTTAATGGGAATGGACTGCTTCATTCCCAACTCAGTAATAGCTGCAGGAGCTAAGAAACGACCTTGGTTTAACCGGCCCTGTAAAGAGGCGACAATTCATAAGCAAGCTGCCTACAGGGCTTGGACCAAGGCCGTTACTGATAAGGATCCTAACGCTTCTGATGTGAAACGCAAATTAAATGCTGCTTCGAGGTCCAGTAAAAGAGCCATTGCCAGAGCTAAATTCGACTTCGTCGGCAGAATTGGTGAGAAGCTCGTGGGCTATCCCTCAGGGAGTCGTGCCTTCTGGTCGCTCGCCAAAGCTGCCGAGGGAAATTTTTGTCGGTCGTCCTTACCACCACTGCGAAATGCTGATGGTGATCTGGTCCACAGTGCAAAGGAGAAAGCTGATCTCTTGGGCAATCTCTTTGCCTCGAACTCGACCATGGACGATGATGGCAGTACCGCACCCCCTACCGTCCCGCGGTGCGGTTTCTCCATGCCCGGTATTATATTCAGGCAAACTGAAGTCCGGCGGGAGCTGCTATCATTAGACGTCCACAAGTCGAGCGGGCCAGACGGCATACCAGCAGTGGTGCTCAAGCGGTGTGCTCCCGAGTTGTGTCCAGTGCTCACGCGCCTTTTCACGCTCTCATATCACAAACGGCAGGTGCCGTCTTCGTGGAAGACCGCCCTTGTGCACCCTGTGCCTAAAAAGGGTGACAGATCAGACCCGTCGAATTACAGGCCAATCGCTATAACCTCCCTTCTCTCCAAGGTGATGGAGCGCATAATCAACGCAAAGCTCCTGGGATACCTAGAGGATCACGATCTGATCAGTGACCGACAGTATGGCTTTCGCCATGGTCGCTCCACTGGTGATCTTCTAGTGTATCTCACCCACCGCTGGGCTTCAGCTATTGAGAGTCAAGGTGAGGCATTGGCAGTCAGCCTGGATATAGCGAAGGCGTTCGATCGGGTTTGGCATGGGGGTCTTCTATCGAAGTTACCATCTTACGGACTGCCCGGGGGATTATGCGAATGGATTGCCAGCTTTTTGTCCGGCAGATGCATACGAGCCGTTGTCGACGGAAGTTGCTCCGATAGCATGGACATAAATGCTGGTGTCCCACAAGGCTCTGTGCTATCCCCAACGCTGTTTTTGCTGCATATCAATGACATGTTGTCCATTGGCGATATTCATTGTTATGCAGACGACAGTACTGGGGATGCCTATTACACAGGCCGTGCTAACATCCCTCGTCCCGTTGTGTTAGAGAGTCGTGAAAAGCTTGTGTCAGACATCGAGAGTGCTCTCTCTGATATCTCACTGTGGGGCCAGGAAAATCTTGTCCGATTTAACCCCACTAAGACACAAGTTTGCGCGTTCACCGCTAAAAAAACCCCATTTACTGTGGTCCCACAGTTCCAAGACACAGTCCTTACCATGTCAGAGAGTATTGGGATCCTGGGTGTTGACATTTCCAGTGACGTCCAATTCCGTAGCTACCTGGAAGGGAAGGCCAAGCTGGCATCCAAAAAGCTCGGTGTGCTCAATAGAGCTAAGCAATACTTCTCTCCGGGGCAAAGACTGTTATTATACAAGTCCCAAGTCAGGCCCCATATGGAGTATTGCTGCCATCTTTGGGCGGGAGCACCTGGATACCAGCTGGGCCCCTTTGACTCGATCCAAAGACGTGCTGTCCGAATTGTCAACGATCCCAAACTCACGAGCGATATCGAACCCTTAAGTCTAAGGAGAGACTTCGCCTCCTTATGTGTATTCTATCGCTTGTACAATGGATTGTGCTCTGAGGAATTGTTTGATATGATGCCAACGGCTGCATTCTACCACCGCACCGCTCGCCGTCGGCAGGGTGTTCACCCGCATACCCTGGAGCCTAAATGGTCTCGTACCGTGCGGTTTATGAGGAACTTCCTCCCGCGGACGCTCCGGCTGTGGAATGAGCTCCCTGCTACTGTTTTCCCAAAGGACTACAATATGGGGTTCTTCAAAAAAGGAGTGTTAAAGTTTTTAAAGGGTCGGCAACGCGCATGTAACACCCCTGGAGTTGCAGGCGTCCATAGGCTACGGTGACCGCTTACCATCAGGCGGGCCGTATGCTTGTTTGTCACCGTCGTAGTATTAAAAAAAAAAAAAAAAAAGTATATTTGTGAAATCTTAGATATTTTTTCAATGGTAGGTGACACATAACTGAGAAATAGTAAATTACCTAACTAGTGCGGTAAAACAAAGAAAGGCCGAGATCGCAGATGTTTGCGACCCGAGCTGCAAGCGAGGGACGTAAATATGCGATCAAGGGTTTTATTTATTACCTAACGTGTTAGGTACATTATTTTATGCCTACACTTGGGCAGAAATTGGCTTTTTCCGTACGCGTAGCGTGCGGGAAAAGGCACTTTATGGTCAGGTGTGGCATAAAATAATAACCTCGGGCGCACCTACATATACAATGTGCTTATGAGTTGCATTCGATTGCGACTGTGCTGTGTCTCCCTCCCGCCAGAGTAGTGGTAGAAGTGAGACGGACATACTTTCGAATGTGCGAAAATGAGCGAAGACGTCACTAAGACCGCGCATAATTTAAAACAAACAAGGCTTGAGAGGTTAATATAAGCGACACGTCATTATAAGCGAAGTCATTGTATCCGGCTTAACCAAAATAATTTTGAACAAAATTAATTAATTTTAAACTTCGTACTGTATTCACATTCAATCACAAGTAGCACAACCAAGGAAGGTTAGGTCCATAGGGCAAATAGAAATGCATTCAATGCAAGGTTTCTATGTGGGTGCAATCAAATCCAACTAAATATTTCACATTGTCATTTGTAGATAAGTTTCATTTCTAAATGAATATTTATGGTATTAGCGATAAGGATTGATATCTGTTAATATATAACTTTTAATTAAAGCGTTTAGTTAGACTCAAAACGTATAGATAGTTCCATCAGAGTTGAGGTCACGCACAACAACTATGTATGTAAGTAATAACATCGGGATTTTGAAATTATTGTTCGTTTTTCCGCAAGTTCAACAGTGAATTGTAAGATAGACCAAAAATTTTTTAAAGGTGAAGAAGCTAGTATTTTTATTGACATTAACATTCACACGTACATTTCATTCATTCCCTTTTTTTGTAATCAGTACTTTATGTAGCTGTGTGTGTAATCATTAACCTCAACTCTCGTGAAACTACCTTTACCCATTATAGTTCTCCTTTCCATTTGTTAAAAAATCATTACATTCTTTCCATTCGTAGGTACTCGACCATAGAGTATTCGGAAACCTATTGGTTGCAAAGAGATTATAAAAAAAAGTCAGCAGCACATCAGGAAGTAAAGCAGTAACTGCAACAATCTAATACCTACCCATTAAAATGCCTATTGCCTACTCCAGAAGAAATAGTTATCTATAGTTATTAAAAACCTCGCATTTTCCAAGTATGACTATCATATTTATTTATTTTTAATTTGCACGCACGTCATGCGTAAGCGCACAAGGCTCCATGCCCGGCCTAGGCCTAGAATGTTACATATAAAAATGCATAGCAGCACCGGCCCACAGAGAAAAACTCGTCCCGTCGCAATAACTCCCTACTGTAGTTTATCTACCATCGCTACGCAAACTGGCTGTGAATTCTTATTGTAAGACGCAAGTATTAAGTGGAAGAGCTAGTCGAGATCCGAAGTGACTATGCTTGTTTGTCAAAGTCAAAGTCAAAGTGTTTATTTGTTAAACATAGGTGAGACTGTTTACAGTGGTGTCTTAAATAAATCTATTGTATCACTATGTTTTGCCTTCGGGCGTACAATAACATTTCTTAACACTACTTACATAATAAACTTAACTACACGTAATTCACATATTTACAGATTTTTAATTTAATTATGTAAAAAAATATTAGTCTTGGTACATTAAAAAATATGAAGAGAAAAAAAAATGAAATACAGGTAATAATGATCATATTAAGAGTAAAAATTTAAATTTTTAAAAATTTAAATTTATATTTTTAAAAATTGGAGAGTGTTTCAAATGAAAGAAATTTGAAATATACAACAACATCAGGCAAATTATAAATCGACTACAAACATTTATTCTCGAAATATATACAGTAAGTGTAACTTACCTAACTACCTACCTCTACCTACCTTAAATCTAAAGTAGGTCCTTGAGGCGTTGTACCTAGGATGCTGGCGGCATTTCCTCGTTGTATCGCAATGCTGATACGTTGTGCGAGGAAGCCACCAGCTCTTCGGTCACCAGTAACATCAACCAGACGTTTCGCGATTTCTACGAAAAATTTGCGTGCGCTGGGACCCCATGGACCAAGAGTTTCGACCCCGAATGGTACAAAAAGGTACTCTCTGCCCAGATATTATAAATTGAAAGAGGTGTCATATACTACAGAAAGAGTGACTAGTGCTGTCTGGTCCCCGGTGAGAAGGGCAGGGAACGAACCAGCGACCTGCTTTCGCGGCAGACAAGACACAATCGTATAACATAAGGCAAGTTATGAGTGCTTTGAGAAACTAGAGAGAAAAGTGGCAACGAATATTTGCGCCATAGCCTAATATTACGCAATTATCCATAGCCACTATTGATTATGATGGATTTATCTTTATTTTGTCATTATTTATGACCCAACGAATGCTTTAACTGTTAACCAGTGTATAAATAAAGGAACATTTATTAATTATCCTAACCTTGTGTCGTGGTTAATGGTTCAACCACATCAAAGGGCCTACCACAGCGGACGGTAGGTATTTCGGCTGTCCGTCATACGATATTAAAAGTGTGTCAAAGATGCAAGAAGTATCGAGGTACAGTCGATCACCTGCAATTGTATCATCCAGACGCAAGAATACATATGTGTTACAAAACACGCTCTTATGTCCCTACAAATAAGATTGTGTCAGATATGTTTGCGGCCTTCATAAGCCGGCCACACACGTTCGGGCATTCCGTAGGATATGCATATCAGGTATGTATGACTGTACGGACTCACATACATACCTGGTATGCCTGGTATGTCGGGATATTTACCATGCGTTGACTGGTAGATCCGGTGGATATGCCCGAACGTATATGGCCGGCTATAGCGATTGGTACTATAGCAGGTTATTTAGTGTGCATCGGCCTAACTAGTCACTCGTCCTCTGCAAGCTACCAGAATGGGGAATGCATTATCTAATCTGGATTTACATCCCCAATGGAAATAGGGTATCGCAGACTTGTCGCAGCCCATAACTTTCCTTAACGGCATGTATAAGTTAAATTTAAAATTTAAATAGGTTTATTTAAAACAGATTTTATCTGCAATTACTAACACTTCCTGGCATTTATAGATTTTCGTTACGATTATATTATCTAAGCTTAGATCATTGTATGCTTTACTTATTTGTAGTTGGGTAATACTACAGTAGGTATTAACTTTTATGAGACGAGAAAGTACGCTAATATTTTTAATGAACTGAGAAAACTCAGGAGAGGTACGAATTTAATGAGAGGTTGTTTAGAGTAATTAGAAAGTAGTTTTTCACTGAATCGTTTATTAGTTTTTTAACATACATTGTTATTTGTTACATACATGACGTGAGCACTGGGCAGCCATATTGTTTTTCAATAGACACAAAAATATAGAGTAGGGTTATTTGAGAGTAGTCGTTCAGAAATCATCTATAATTATCAAACAGACAATTAAGTTAGTAAACCTATTATTTAACATTTAACACACAGTTGACACTGTTACTATTCCTTTATACTTACACCCCTATTGTTGTACGTATTATTTCTAAATGTTCCAGCACATGAACACACTCAGACGCAACCCTTTCTCAGACACATAGAATACGGATACACAACATAATCCCGAAAAACATTCTGCCGTTCTTAAAATCCCGAATTTTATAATCAAGGGATTCCAAAAATAGGCAAAAAGTGATTCGGAATTATGTAGATTACAAGTAAAATATTAAGAATGATCTTCAGATAGAGTATGGCGGTTATCTAACAAATGTTTAATTGAATTGGATTTTTCTGGATACCTGTACGATGCAAGATGCTCCATATACTTTGTGTTGAAATTAGGATCCGTTCGTCAAACTCTGTTATTCTTGTTCTGCATATCAAGCGGGTTCACACAGCCACTACTTGAGCATTCATGGAATTAGTACCGACAATATACATATTGCTTACCTACTTGCAAATAAGTGCCTTGCCCATTTAATAGTGTAGAATATGACACGGTTGCGTGTCAAATAGAGGTTTGCAGCGCCGTAACTTGCGCCCGCGCACGAGGAAACACTAAATACAAATACATCGACATATTCGCGGATATTAACATTCAAATAGTCACAGCGGGCTCCCAGCAGGCTTAAAATTCATTAACTACAAATAAGTGGTACAGTATTTTATGAATGTAGAGTTTATTTGACAGTTCTAAATGGTGAATGTCAGGAACTGTCAATAGATCAAGCTCTTGACTGCTTATTTTCTCGAGATCGTATCATGATCTGCTTCCGTTTGATATTCAAAATGGCGGTTGCGTTTCTTGAATAGTTCTTTATTTTTGTGTGCTAAATGTTGTTTAATGTGTAATATTTATAGCTTATTGTGCAGTAAACTAACGAAGAAGTGTGCAGCTAATGAAGAATTAATCCTGAAACGCGTGTAATCGCGTTATTGGGTTATTACTCGGTTGCCCTGGGATTTTGGCCTCCTGAAATATTTATTACGTATAAGCTGTAAACGGAATAAATAGCAAGGCCAATTACCGAACAACGTCGCCCAAGAGGCAATATACTATTTATATAAGATACACTGATATATTAATACGGGACACTGGCAAAATTGTCCAATTCTCGGACAGAGGCCATATTATAAAAGAAGAAGAAGAAGAGATCGTATCATTTATAAGAGTTCTAGTGCAAAAACTGCCTTCTTTAGTATTGCAGAAAGTTTAGATTCGAGTAGTAGGTGTTAAGAGGTGTTATCTCTGTGGTTAATTTTATAGTCGATCTTCTTAGGGCCACTTGCACCACCCGGGGTTAGCCACATAACCCGGAGTAAGGCGTTATTTTTGAATGGAATTTGACAGCTTAACTTCTATCTAATATCTAAAGGTATTCACAACGAGAATGTCCCTTATGAAATACGATTCTTCTAATACTTACCCTCCTAGCCGTTGTAGCCGATAAACTAGATCACTAGATAGGGATTTTTTTATTTATTTACAAATTAGCATACGGCCCCCCTTGATGGTAAACGATCACCGTAGCCTATGGACGCCTGCAACTCCTGGGGTGTTACATGCGCGTTGCCAACCCTTTAAAAAAAGTAGGATTCGCTGTGTTGACAGCTGAAGGAGAAACTCTGCTCCGTGGGTCCCCAGTTGTCAACACAGTGAATCCTCTTGGAGCTATGGCGACCTTACTCACCAACAGAAACATGTTAGTCGTCATAAGTCATAAACGAAAAAATGACATAGAGATAAAGAAAAATAACTTTATGCCACACCTGGCCATAAAGTGCCTTTTTCCGCACGCTACGCGTACGGAAAAAGCCGATTTCTGCCCGAGTGTAGGCATAAAATTATGTACCTAACACGTGAGGTAATAAATAAAGCCCTTGATCGCATATTTACGCCCTTCGCTTGCAGCTCGGGTCGCAAACATCTGCGATCTCGGCCTTTCTTTGTTTTACCGCACTAGTTAGGTAATGTACTAGTACAGTACATATGGTGCTTTATTATCGCACTAGTGCGATAATGATCACTTTATGTGCCAATGTCAAACATTCAAAAGGCCATGTGTACTGTAAAACGTCGTACGATACATGTGCGAATAGGTAATTCGCAAATCGCAACTCGTGTCGATTTAAAACACTCCCTTCGGTCGTGCGTGTTTTATTCTATCGCCAATTCGCCACTCATTGCGAATTTTCTCTAATTCGCACTTGTATTGTAATATACTATTATTTCAAGAGAGGTATGGGCACAGTGAATGCATATCGTTAAGTGTGGTAGGGTAGGGCGCGGCGCAGCCTGATGGTAAGCGGTCACTGTAGAAAATGGATGCCTGCAACACCAGGGTCACATGCGCGTTGTCGATCCATTAAAATCTTGTATACTCCTTTTTTTAAGAACCCCATACTGTAATGCTTCGGGAAAACCTCGGCAGTGCGCTCATTCCACAGCCGGAGCGTCCGCGGGAGGAAATTCCTCTGAAACCGCACAGTGAGCGACCATTTTGGTTGCAAAGTGTGTGGATGAGCGCCCTGTCTATGGCGAGGGCCGATGGTGAAAAGTGGACGTTGGCATTATGGCAAACAACTCTTCAGAACACAACTCATTGTATAGGCGATACCGCGATACAGCACACATAAGGAGGCAAAATCTCTCCTTAGACTTAAGGGTTCAATACCGACTGTGAGTTTGGGATTGTCGACAATTCGTACAGCGCGCCTCTGAACCGAGTCAAGAGGTCCAAGCTGGTATACAGGCGCTCCTACTCCATATGGGGTCTGAACATGTCTCTACTGTCAGCCTCTACTGGCTTTAGAGTGCTTGTTTAGATATTTTTGAGCACCTTGGTAGCTCCGATGATGGCGACATTGGTGGCTGTAGAAGATAACGTCCGTATATTTTCTAGGTCCATGGTCATGTCTACATGAACCGTTAAGGCGAGTCCAGTGAGGGCCACTAATTTTATTAACGTCGGGTCGCATTATCTGCGGAGGTATCTTTTCTTTCGGCCATCTCTCAAAGTAATTTACTGTTATCACTTCATACGTTGCCGCTGCGCGGGGGCATAAATTGCATCGGTTGCCGATCGTAGGCGAGTGCTCGTCTATCTACAAACCAGTAGATACATTTGTTGTTCAATAGAAATAGAGAAGTGAATTTTGAATGATAATTTAGTGTTGGAAGCTCTATGTAACACTCCACTACTTTTTTAGACACATCATCATCTTCTTAGCCTCTTCTCGGCTTGCCACGGCTCAGGGAGTCCGGGGTTCACTTTGGCAAATGGCAACTTAATTTCAGGATTTGGCTCTAGGTTTAAGAAAGCGACTGCCGTTTGACTTTCCAACCCAGAGGGTAAACTAGGACTCATTCACCGAAACGCGATTGTTAAATACCAAATGATATTTCGTATTAATACATGTTCTGAACAACTCAGTGGCAAGCCGGGATTTGAACTCGCGAAGTCGCGACCCACTTTACCGCTGGGCCTCCAACACCTTACTTTCTTAGACAATCTATTGTTTGAGCTTGTATGTTAGCCTAGTTTGTTGTTTATACATAATAATGCAGAACTTCAAAACGTACAATTAGCTCAGCATCTCCTAAAGTTACTCCGATGTTGCGCGTACGTTGCGTTGACGTTGACAAAATGCCAAAGCTCTAAAGACGCGAGCCCGCCTACCACGAACATCGAAAATTCAAGTGATCAATTCAGTTTCACTCTAATATGCAAATGTGATAGAGATGAAGATACAAATCCGCAATCGTTCGATTTTCGTGGTACAGGCTCAGCTCCTACTACTGTGTGAGCTTCAAGCATACGTTGATTTTCGTAAATTGAAATTCATATCGTCGACAGTAGGTTCCACTAGGTTAACAGACATGCATGACCCTTACCCTCACCCCAAATACTGATGTTACGAATTCCCAGTGCCGATCCATCCCCTAGATTCGGGCAGAGTAACAATGTCTTTCAGAAGGATCTATATTCGAGCAATACAGTGGTAAATAGACTAACGAGTCGTCCCATGGCCTACTCCTTGGTTGCTGCTCAACTAGGGAACTCAACTCAGAGCTTAGTATGGAAAAACCTGGATATTACTCGAAAATCCGGGTTTATTCGAATAAAAAAAAACTCGATTGCATTCCCTCATTCCCTATTGTGAGTTGAGAATTAGACGTTGTCGCTCGGGAAGTCTGTAGAAGACGCTAGATGTGAGAGGGCACTTACTTATGTGTCTACCATGAGTTGCTATAGATTTCGACACGTTATCTACAGTTGCGTCCCGCTTCCACCAGCAAGTGCGAGCAAGATGCACTGACAGTGCGTTGACGTAGACGCTATAGACAGTAGATTCAAACTCGTAGAAAGCTAGAGCCGCTCTACTGGCCCTGCGAATTTGGTTTGCCTCTAAGCTTCGCCTAAACTCGGAAAGCCTTGAGAATAGACCGCTTTGACCTTTCAGCTTTAGTGTTTATGGCGTGGCTCCAATCGCTTTGAAATATTGATATGAGACACTAAACTTCATGCAAATGAGCTTCGCAACACCGTGCGAAGTGAAGGTAGCTGGAGGTGTGGTATCTAGCGGATTGCCACTATTCATAATGATTTCTAATAGTCAATAATTATTGAGATTTCGGTTGACTATGCGAGAAACAATTATTGGTTATTTACATGATTTCAGAAACAGGCTTCTCGCTCGTTTTTACCCAGAACATGTAAAATGTGGAACGACCTACCTCCTGAGGTTTTCCCTTTGCGATATGATATGGGGTTCTTCAAGAAACGAGTGTTCAGGGCTTTAAAAGGCTCAAAGGTCAACAACGCATGAGTGGCTCTTCCGATGTTGCTTATGTCCATGGGCGGCGATGACCGTTTCCCATCAGGCGGCTCGTCTGCTCGTTTGTTACCTTTCCCATAAAAAAAAAAAACAGAAATTCACTTAACTCAATCAGGATCAGATGTGCAAAAACTTTAAATTTTTAAAAACGTCTTTATAAATCAAATGTTTATACTAATAAAACGTTTCTCACTTAACGAGACTGATATATATCGCTTAGTCTAAACAATTGGATATAGAACCAAGAAATATGGACTTTGCGAGGTACTACAACTTTTATTTATGTATCTACATTTCATTATAGGTATATCATTCATTTCGTATGTGGTCACAGTGACATAGTCGATTTGTTAATTAATAATACCTAATATTTAGAGAAGGGGAACATTTTTTTTTAACTTCCGGACCGATGATTTCCGAAAATATTCACTGTATCAATAAATGTTTATAGCAAACCCGTATTCTTTTTCATATTCCTATGCCACGATACTTCACACTTGAGGGTTGAATCTAAAAAAAAAGACACCCCCACTTTACGTGTATGGGAGGTATATTAAACCAAATTACAGCTTTCTTGTACTAACGGTCACTAAGCTTAGCCGCAGACGGACGGACGGACAGACAAACATGGCGAAACTATAAGAGTTCCTAGCTGACTACGGAACCCCAAAAAATCAAAATCAAAATATTTATTTTTCAAGTAGGCATGTTACAGTGCACTTTTGAACTTCGAATTAAAAATAAATAAAGCTACACCGGCAATCGAAGACATTAATTTTCATGCTCACACATATATTTTAAAATGTTATTATGTTCATTTAAGGCCGTCCCCTATCCCAATGACCTCGGCGATTTGAGCTTTCTTCCCCTCCCGCTTCCTTTCCTCACCGGTTATACAATACGTCAATAAGCATAAGTCGTCACCTAGGAAGAGCTGCTTGTACTAGGACGCAACCCTATAAACTACTAGTGCCATCTTACACGACTGGCCCCCGTCGCCCGCGCAGGCATCTCGAGCCGGCGTTTTCGGAAAAATGCGTGTAATAGCCTTTTCTCGAAAAGTACAAAACCTATCCAAAAATCAGTAGATGCGTTTAAAGTAAACATAAATATATACTGCTTGTCTTAGTTTCTTGTACTTACGACGCATAATAAGGGAGGATACAGATTTATGGTAGAAAAAAGGGTTTACGGTTTTTTTTTTCTCTTGATGTATTATGTTTTTCGACAATTTAGTAGAACCAAATGTAGACCAAATACCCTACATTATATTTTTTTTTCAAGCGTTATGCTTGGAGCTGGAGCTGAACAAAGCCTATTCACTTTAAAAACAGTGAAATATGCCGGGTAGCCCCTTAAATTAAAACAACAATCGCGGACACAGAAGACAGTATTTTATTATGTTTTAATATGTTGGAAACTCTGAATATACTTGGGTGGCCAAGGCCGAGCCTATTTGTATATTTGCACTGGACTATAGGACATATCATTAACTTTCCCATATGTTACCTATAACGAATGACCTAGCTGTACCATCAGCTACAAAGTAGACCGGCAAAGCTTTTAGGCCGCTCCACACTTCCACATACTCGTAAGCTAATACGAAACGTGTCCAAGCGACGCTGGATACGCCAAGATGCCAATCGTTAACGCTCAGTCGCGAACGAAATGCAACTGTCTTTGTCGCACTAATAAGGAAGAGTGATAGAGAAAGAAAACTAAGACGCTATGCTACTGAGCGTTAGCGAAAGGTATCTTGGCTGCGCACCCTGATCGCGATAACTGTAGAAGTTGTATTATTATTTTATCACAAATTAAACGTGGGAATGAATCAGTTTTTATTGAAATATAATAATTGAATAACATGTTTTCATTCTTCTTGAGTTTAGTGGACTGCTTTTAATTTAAGCCGTCGTTAAAACTTTTTTAGTTTTCGGCTTATGTGACAACGACAGTAACCATTGTTCTTACCTTGAGTTCTACGTAACCGTTGTCGATAGCGACTACGCGATTCGATAGTATTTGTTTTCACTCCCACCCGTTAAGAACAAGCAAGATACAAACACAGCCTAAAACTAAAAAAGTTTAAACGATGGCTTAAATTGCATGATATATATAGATGTTAAGAGACAACTATCAACTGTAATTTTGTTCAGGCTCATTTGTTAGTTAGTTGAACAAGATCGCGCGACGAGCCGCGATGCCGCGTGACGCGTATGGCCGTGTTAAGTGTGTTGCATCCTTTACTGTTTCCCAGCAAATAGACCCTTAGAGGAAGCTAAATATGTTTTTTGTATCGCTCTCTTCAAGTCGGGACGGATTTCTCAATTACCTTTATAAGGTCATTATGGATGAGATGCCATGAATAAACGAGTAATGTAGCTGTGTGGCCTAGAACTGTATTTACACAGAAAAACCGGGAAAGGGGAAAATTCCTCTCTATATTGAAAAAATATTACATGTTAGCAAGAAGGTATTTATTCTGTAATGGCAGATCGTATTGTAGATTTGTGCTAACCAAAGTTGTGAGTGTTCAAAATAATATATTTTTTGAACACTCCTATCCTACAGGTGGTAGGTACTTCAGTTGGCGTTGCGAGTTGGTGTATTTGGGTTATTCGCCTATATTTCCTCGAATAAGCCCAACACGCGTATCCGTTGGCTTGTCAGTTTTTGGTCACACATCAAAGGACGCCAACACGCCAATATTCGCGTATACAGTCTATATGTACACAAGGCTCGCGTAGTACTTTGGCTTTACTTTTGCTGCTAACTGTATGCGTACGCGTTCCTGGACTACGCAAAGGGCAAATGGGCAAAAAATTACAGATTCCTTAGACGTTAAAAGAAAACAAAATAAATCATATAACGTAGCTAAGCCACAACAATGTAAGAAATGCCTTCACGCGACGGCAGTTTAAGTTAAGTGACTGTCCTAGCGTGGCAATCTGGCTATCTGAGTAATTCTGCCGCCTACATACCAACAGCACGCTTATCTGACCACTGGTGGGTCTTATGCCATCTTAATAAGGATGAAAAATGGTCGGATAAGTGTTGGCGATGGTACATACCGAGCCTCGTAATTGGCTCTTGACAGGGGCTTGACGCCACCGTTCTTACACAAGAATCCCTCGGATACCGCTGGGTACATGGGGACATTACTGAGACAACAAAGTTGATCATAGAGTTCATAGAGACACCGGTAGCCGTGAATTTCTCCACATCTGTCGTGTGTACCTTAGGGAGACGCTTAGGTAAGTACTTACCTAAGTAAAAAAAAACCCAGCCAAGTGCGAGTCGGACTCGCCCACCGAGGGTTCCGCACAAAAGATGCCTTTCCCCCATTAATGACCTTTAGGTACTTAAAATTACTGGTTGCACGGAACTCTCAGTGTGCGGCAATTATACGGTTTACGAATTTTCTCCTGTACCTGTGCTACAACGTTTTGCTTTTTGCCAAATTTCGTGATTCTAGGTCAACGGGAAGTACCCTATACATTTTGATTCCCATTGCAAATGTATGGGGAATGCGACATAACGATCTTATCTTTTGATTGTGTTGACAAAGAGTTTTGATTTTTTCACAGCTTCAGGCGGACCGCAGATTTGTATATGTGGTATTAATTTCAACTTGCTACCTGTACGCGTTCCTGAAATAAAGGGTCTTGACAGAAAGACGGACGGACAACGAAGTGATCCTATAAGGGTTCCGTTTTTTTCCTTTTGAGGTACGGAACCCTAAAATATTCTGTGTCATAACTAAGTATGTACCTATGTATTTATAACTGTTTTTATTAGCCTGTATGTGTGCGCCTGAGCCTCCCCTCTCTTTATACAATCTTCCCTGTGCTGGGAGAGAGGAGGAGGAGACAGGAGACAAGAGACCCCACCAATCCCGCTGAAACGCTCAGTCGCTAACGAAACGCAACTGTCATTGTCACACTAATAAGGAAGAGCGATAGAGAGAGGTAGCTACGATACGTTATTAAGCGTGAGCGATTGGCATTTTGGCTACGCACGCAGGGATGCCAGCGAGAGGCTACTTTAGCCCATCTGTCCTCATTCATCCAGCAGGCTTCTCCAGCCCAGTCCTACTTTAGCCTAACTAACTTCCCAAAATGTTTTACAACTACTAACACCTAAGTATATCAACTGATTCTAATTGTTAGCACACGCCCAAGCACATCATAAAGTAAAACAAAGTGACAAAAATACCATCAATATTACTCATACTTATTGCCTTTCGTTTTTAAGCAGTATAAGCCCATGATCATCGACTATCAGTGCTCAAGGTACGCTTGCGCAATCGAAGGGATCCAAATCACTCGAAAAGGTCGCGCCCACTCTTAACCTTTCTATTTGCAGTTCCACTGGAAATATAGATGATTAGTGTGCTTACCTAGATTTCGACGTAACCGTAACGTATAGGGACTGCGCCAATTCGATAGTGTTTGCATCTCGCTCCCACGAGTTAAGAACGAGTAAGATGCATACACTAATCGAATTCGCGCAGTTGCTATAGAGTACAGTTACGTACCTACAACTCATGGTAAGCACACATAATATTAAGCAATGACGGAAGAGGTATAGCAGTGAACTATTTGGAGAGCAATGATACCTACTGAGAATGTGACTGAGAGGTGCTATCTTTATTGCTAGATCCTCTTGTTTAGCAGCTTAATCTGGGGAGGTTGAGATTGAGAAGACAACAAAACTTTTTAGTTGAAAAAAAATTGACAATTTTATTTTATATATTAGACTATACCTACTACCCACCGATGTTAGGGAGGTGGTTTTATATGTAACGGGACTGAAATCGGAACCGAAAAGGAACCGGAACCGGATTTGCAGGTCGTCGTAGAACACATAGGTATTAGGTGATACCCGGGGACAGAAGTCGAAACCTGTTTGTAGTTTTAGGCACGTGCCGCACATTGCGGAATCGGAACCGAAGTAGATACCTATGGAATTTGACAGGTATCAAAATCTGAATTTAGCATGACGTCTTAGCTCAGTACAACTATAACTGTCTGTCCTCTTGTTCCATTCGTTATTGAAGAAGAGCAAACAAACGCACCAACTGTTTGCGAAGCCCACTTTTATTCTGTTTGCATTTAAAGCAGTCTTTATTGTTTTGTTGAAAGGGAAACGCAAATACTTTTAAGGCGTTTTCCTAACGATTTCCGTTAATTCGAAACCTGATGTTGCTAGAGTACCATTACCATCGCCCACTTAAGCTAGTACCTATTACATAACACGTTTTTAGCCCTGCCCTTCTCAAGACTCCCTAAGTTCCCTTTGTCGACTACACGGGGCGAGGCTGATCGGCCCCTAAAAAACGTGTCATAATACTAGCTTTAAATTACCATTTGCCATCCCTTCTGCAACGACTTAATATCTAGGTACCGGTGGTCACTTAACAGTCCTTATTCGTAATATTGTCTTCTGTTACCGCGATTGTTATTCATTGAAATTAAACACTTTAGAACGGATTAATCGCGTTTATTAACACCATGATCCCTTTACAGCACTCGTTTTCACAGGGTTAAGATGATGACTCATCATCTTAACCCTGTGAAAACGAGTGCTGTGAAAGGCTCGAAACGTAGGATCATGGTGTTAATAAACGCGATTAATCCGTTCTAAAGTGTTTAAGTCCTTATTCGCTTAAGTGGGCGTCCTACAAGTGCCGCCCTCATTACAGACAATTTTATATATATATTTGTATACACATACATTTTGTTTGCTTGCATTATATTTGTAACTCGATGTTTTAGTTGTGTAATTATCCTCCTTTTTATTGTCTTCTTTGCTTGTACTATTATAATATTGTGTATTGTCTGCTGTGTCACAATCCGTGACAACATTCACAGACAGCCCCGGCGGAAGATCAGCGCTGGGCACCCAGCCTTGCTCGATGCTGAGTCGGGACCATTTTGTGGCAGTAGTCTTTTGTTTCGGATTCGAATAATACCTTTCTGTATAATGTACCTTCTGTAATATGCCATGAATAAATATTTTTCTATTTTCTATTTATTTTCATTGGGCCGCTGGTGCTTTTTAATAAACCATCCCATTTGTCCCCACCATAAGACCGTTATAGTCCAACTAATTCCCCAACTTTTATATGGTACAGTGTAATACTACTTATGGTGGTATATAGAGAAATGGAAAACATAGTTTATTAGAAAAACTAAATCGGCCCCATGAGGGCGCCACATTTGGGTCGCCCCCCTATTAAAAACGTTCCTGATTTAATAAAAATCATCGGTGCGACATAGCATTGGAGATTGGACATAGTAGTTTCTTGCTTTCGCTATCTTAAAGCCAGTCCTGCTATTGTGGACTAATAGCATACAATTTATATGTTCCTATTTTAGTGAAATTTTATTAAGAAATCTTACTTCCGAAATCACTCAAAATTGACCAATCTTTTGCAATAATATTTTTCACGTATACAGCCATTGGCTAAACCGAAAGTTACGATTTAGATCTTGTATACAAATCAAAGATATCAAACATCATGCATCTCGGAGTTATTGTAAAATAGCGACAAGTTTTAATTTTCAAAAACCGACTTCACTATTTTTGTGCCAAAATGTACCATATACGATTTCAAGCTAGCATGTTCATTTACATAGAACCTAATTATAAAATGTACAGTCAACCAAATAGAACCCTAGGCCACTGTAGGACCACTAGGACCATGTCATACGGAGGCTATAAATAAGATTGTAAGAACTTACTGCTTGTCATTTAGACATGGCTCTAGTGAGCTAGGTTTCAGTTGGTTGACTGTATTATTTTTATTTTAATAAGTACCTATTTCCCTGTTTATTTTGCAGTTTCATATCTTTAGACGAGTCGTTCAGCAAACATTGAATGGATACTAAGAAAACAAATGTTGACTAGTACTAGTAACTAATAAATAAATAGCAAGATTCCGCTACCTTTCCAACAACCTGGGGGTTGGTTTAACCATTTGATTAATTATCGGAAGACTCAGATGCGAATAACAACTGGAAGGCTTTGATTAACGAGGAGTCAGTCGGGAATAAACAAATTGCCTAAGCACTAGCGCGGCCAAGAATGCTGGGATTGTAGTACAATAACAGGAAACCCCTGAGGATCCGAATGTTGACCTGCCGGTGGGTAATGCCGCGGACACAAGTTTTGCAAGGAAAGTCTATGAGCTTTTACGAAATATATAGGGTACTTATATAATTATTATATACAGGTTGAAACCTAAGTCGTGCACAGAAGAACATATTACTTCTTTTAGTCGGTAATCAATAATTGCGAAGCGAGACTTGAACTTTACGGTTGACAACATGCTCCATATTAGATACAATTTCAAACATCAATTCTAAAGTACCTACTTTAGTTAAGATTGCCTACACATAATTTATAGCGTGCCATCCTCAAAAGCCTTGATGATGGAACAAAGCACGGCATATTCCGTGACAGCACGCCGAAGATCTCAACGTTACCACCATTTATCTGTCTGCTATGGTAATGTAGGCACTTATTAATTTTGCTGTGGCTCAATCGTCCGCGCCAATTATAGGTGGACCACGTTAAAAAAAACTTTGAATGTTGTTAATAACAATAAAACTATAACTATATTTGTAGGCAGCAGGTACTTAACATGAACTAAAATAAACTTTTTTTTTTAATACCATGATGGTGGCAAACAAGCATGATGGAAAGCGGTCACCGTAACTTATGGACGCCTGCAACTCCAGGGGGGTCAAATGCGCGTTGCCGACCATTATAATAATGTGATGTGATTTCGCCGAAATTTCTTTCATATAATTTCATTTCCCAAAAAATATATCGCATAGTCTTTACTTGGCATACTAGCGTTTACCAAATTCATATTTTTCATAATTTCATTTGGCATAGGTTAAACCTATTAATGTAGTTTCTTGAGAAAACCTCGGTCTCAGTAATTAAAACTACGAGTAGTACAATCGTGCTGTAATTGTACAAGGTGCAGGTCACAATCCCAATAGGAGTGTTGGTGGTCCACTGATAAGGCGTGCGACTTTCAATCCGAAGGTCGCAGGTTCAAATCTCGGCTTGTACCAACCTATGAACGGAGTATCATTTGATATTTACCAATCGCTTTTTGGTAAAGGCATTGCGAAGGAACTGGAGTAATCCCAACGAGGCCTAGTTTATCCTCTGGGATGCAAGAGTAAAGCCTACGCCAAATCCTGGAGTTCCTAAAGAGGACCCTTGACTTCCAGAGACGTGGCACAAAAAGAGAAAACGCTAGGTAGAAGAAGCGCAGGTCACAATCTGTTTTTCAGCCGTGGCCAGCATGCGTACCACGAACATCGAAAATTGGCATTGACGGTAAAACCTCTTCGTCACTCCAAAATGCAAGTGTGACAGAGATGTAGATACAAATTTGCAATCGTTCCATTTTCGTGGTACAGGCCCAGGACAGTCGTGTATGCGAGCATACCAGTGGCTCGCGCTAATACCGCACATCCATCAGCCGAGAGCCGTATAATTAGTCCCGTTGGACTTCCTTACTACTGCGATTAAAAACAGATAACCGCCGGCGACGAAAGCACTGCAATGTCTGCAATCTTAAGCGGTGTCTGAGCCACCCAGCACGGTTAGCGCGACGCGAGTTGTCTAGCTCGGAAGGCATTGTCCTATAAGTGCCACTACCAACGAAGGTTAGCCAACTAACCAGGAGTTAAGCGGAGTTGGGTTAGTGGAGTAACCCTGGTTGGCGCAAGAGTAATAATATAAGAAAGTGATAGTAGCCCTGTGTGCTTACCATGTTCGTGGCTGTATTCGATAGCGGTATGTCCATCTCGCTCCAGCCAGAGTTATGGTAAGAGCGATACGGACATACTTTCGAGCGACGCAGTCGCTATCGAATACAGTTGAGTGCATCTCATGGTAAGCAGACTGGTACAAGAGTGGCGCACCACGCGAGAGATAGGCTACCTCATCAGTCAGTAGGGATATACAGAGAGGGTATTTTCGCGGGAAGAGATCCAAAACAACTTTTTTTTTAAGGTAGGGAAGGAAAAGGATCGACAGTTTAGGTCACTAAAGTCAAAGTTAGGTCACTAGTTTAGGTCGCTTGGATTTAGTAATGCGTGTTTGGTGTTCCTTGAAATTTTCAAATTTTAAACACTCCTTAGAGGGCGCTTTTCCATTTTTCCTTTTTTTCTAAGAAATTTGGTGTGGTTCACAAACGTTTCAGCTTAAAAATGAATAATAGTCACAGCATACTTTTGCATCGTGGAAAGTTAACTATACCTCGATAATCTTTCCTGAGCTTTATAGTTTCTGGCCAACATCCGTCACTCTCTCACACTTGACAGTACAACAATCTAACCGTTAAGATATACCAAGAAAACTTGTTCCCAAGGAATTTCCTTCAGAAACCTTCCAACAGCCACTACCACTATTGAACGATGTTCACGACCAGTTTCCTCAAAGACCTTAATCCCATCGATTGCCAGCTAATCGCGCCCGCACTTATCACATGTAGGTCTACGGTATGCGATAATTTCCTTAGAAAAACAAGATTACAACCATTAAGCCAGTTTCCAGCGTCACCGCCGCGCGCATCAAATCGCTGGACGTACGTTCGGGAATCAATGACTTTTTTGAGCGGAAACTCTTTACCTAGACTTTAAAGCCTCATATTCACGGTACTTTTTAAACTATTATGTTCCTTAGCGCTTAGGAGTTATGACTTAAAATGGCGTGAGCATTTGCTTTGCTTTGTTGGTCAACCCGGTAACAGATGCCAGGCATTTCGCGCTGATTAGTTGTCGTGGATAAGCGAGCATTTAGCAGTGTTCGCCACCCGGGTACCGTTGGTTAAGAGGCCGGTATATAAATTCGGCCGATTTAGCTCAACTGTTTGCCATGATTTTTCATCGTTATAACAATATGTATATCATATGAACAATATGTAATATTTATAACATATGTTATAAAATTTAAGATCATTTTTTTATGTTTTTTTTTTAATTACTGTCTGTTTTGAAAAATCCACAACTTTCTAACAGCTGTTTTACCATTTTTTGATCAGACAGCTTCAAACATCTATCAGATTTTCGACCTTATTGGTATTAAACTATAATAAAATATATATAATTATAGCCTTGTTCGGAATAAATGGAACATTTTTTAAGATTTTCACACAAAAAAATTATACAAATTTTTATCTAAATTTTGGTAGAAATACACGAACATTAGCGTATGTTTTCTGGCTAAACACATGTTTTACATAAATTAATATGCAATTATAAATTAAGGTCAGGTATACTCTATCCAAAAAATATAATTAGTGTATACCTATCTCAAGTGTTTTTTTTCTGAAACAGCACTTCAAATCACTCTAAATATCGCTATAAAGTATGCGGCGTGATGTCAGTGGTTTAAGTACCACACGAGTTGAAAGCTCGTAGAGAGAGGACATGGCGCTCCGCGATTTTACAAAATACAACGATGAGAGACTGAGAGTAGAGAGGAGCGTGTAAGTAGTGCATATCGAGATATTGGGTGGATGAGTAGCCCCTTGTATAGTTGTGATCTCTTGGTATGCCCATTTATTAAGCATGAAAATGTTTTGTTTTCGCGCGTTATTGTGCAAAACTCGTATCTCGCGCGTATTCGAATCTATACCGGACTCTTAAAGTCTCAACATTGTAGAGGACCTTGTAAAGGCGAGTTGACACGTCTGATGAATTAACTACTTATACGGTATTGTGAGGATTTTGCTGAGTTTTTGCCTGACTACCAAAGCAGGATTAAGGCTTTCGAGTGTATCTAATTATCCATTATGTATTTAAGTGTATATAAACGTCTAATTGTTTTTACCTTCGAACGTGGGAGTAACTTATGATATGAAGTATTTAAAAACTACTTACCTAATTCGTGATGGAAAAGATGTGTGGGTGGAAAAGGGTTTTAAAAATTATACTAAAAGTACCTATTATTGGGTAAGTACTCCAATAAGCAGGGACGAAATTTTTCGTAAATATCTTGTAAACGGTGACCCACATCAAAAACGGCTCTAATGCATAAGAAACTTTTTCACTGGAATCCATATTTAATTACTTAAGGAGGAAATAAGATGAAAGATGAACTTTAAAGGTTTTTTATTCAAATTGAGCTCGGCGATATTTCGGCGATGTTGCAACTGTTCACGAGAAAACCTGTGAGCATAGGTACTTATCCGGGTAAGAAAAAACCCGTGTGCTTTAGTTAGAATGTCAAATCGCCGCGATAGTAAAAAAAAATGTTCAAAATATGGCATGTATTAACAATTAAATTCCTAATTGTCTTCTAAATTTTAAATTGTCATTATAGCTGATTACGTACCGAGGCCTGTAAAGTAAGATACGAGTATGTCTCAGATCTCGTGTAATTGTCGCCCGTAGCGAAGCTGAGGTCGACAAACATGTGATTTGAGGCTTTCTTATTTACTGGCTCTAGGTTTGTACACTATTTTACTGCTCGACGTAGTCGGCAGCGGCGAATTTGTTTAGCGTGGCGGCCTGCAATTGGCTGTTTGCCGGCCGGATGGCAGAAAAGTACCATTGTCGTCGTTGACGGTCTCTTCGATAGGGCTCCATCCCAATCCCTCTCGGGTATGATAGAAGGCCTGTGAGATGTAGTAGGATGTCCATACCTACATGACATTTTAACATAGCTCTTTATATCAAGTAGAGTCAATAGACGAACGAACGAATGGAGTGGCTCGTGGTAGGCCCTCTGGGTGATATCGGAAAGTTTAGTGCGTCTGTGGATCTTAACGTTTCGGGGCGAACTTGCATTAAGGGGCTATCCGGCATATTTCACTGTTTTTAAAGTGAATAGGCTTTGTTCAGCTCCAAGCACAACGCTTGAAAAAAATATATAATATAGCTAGGTATTTGGTCTACATTTGGTTCGACTAAATTGTCGAAAAACATAATACATCAAGAGAAAAAAAAAACAACCGTAAACCCTTTTTTCTACCTTAAATCTGTATCTGCTCCCTTATTATGCGTCGTAAGTACAATAAACTAAGACAAGCATTTTATATTTATGTTTACTTTAGACGCATCTACTGATTTTTGGATAGGTTTTGTACTTTTCGAGAAAAAAGCTATTACACGCATTTTTCCGAAAACGCCGGCTCGAGATGCCTGCGCGGGCGACGGGGGCCAGTCGTATAAGATGGCACTAGTAGTTTATAGGGTTGCGTCCTAGTACAAGCAGCTCTTCCTAGGTGACGACTTATGCTTATAACCGGTATTGTATAACCGGTGAGGAAAGGAAGCGGTAGGGGAAGAAAGCTCAAATCGCCGAGGTCATTGGGATAGGGGACGGCCTTAAAATGAACGTTGTTTATGAGAATAGGGATGGCTAGTCGAAAGCAGGGATGTTGCGGATGCCAATTTTTTGACATCCGCGGATGCGGATATTAAATGGCTCACATCCGCGGATGTGGATGCGGATGTTATGTAGGTACATAAAAAAACCTCTAATATTAAAATTTTGTATTAATTTTTGAAAAAAAGGACAGTTTAATATTTAAACATAAATATAGGCGAGTTATACTTAATAAACAATAACTTTGCTGCCTTTTCCGGTTTAAGACGATTTCTCAGCGGGTCATAAATAAGGCCCGCAGCACTGCTAATCAAATCACTCTTCCCAATGTTTATTTACTTATTAACTTCTCATTATACGATTATACGACACCCTTCGTCCTACAATAGCATGTCAACACTAAAATCAAAATAAACAAACTCGTCATTTCTTGTCGCTATCCTTCAAGGACGCAAGAGCACTATCGACGAATCAGGAAAAAGTAACAATATTCCTATTGGGTAATCGTGAAATTGCCTACTTTAACTAGCACGTGCGCCATAACCGAGACATTCCTGCATTGACTTGTTCCACATCTGCATCCGCATCAACTCCGCATCGACTTGATGCGGAGGCGGATGCGGATGCGGATTTCGAAAATGATGCGGAAGATCCGCGGTTGCGGATGCGGATGCGAATATTCGCAACATCCCTGGTCGAAAGCACCGAGTGCGTCCGGTCTACGCCGCATGTGGCTGGTCGAAAGCACCGACTGCGTCCGGTCTACGCCGCAGGTGGCTAGTCGAAAGCGCCGAGTGCGTCCGGTCTACGCCGCATGTGGCTAGTCGAAAGCGCCGAGTGCATCCGGTCTACGCTGCAGGTGGCTAGTCGAAAGCGCCGAGCACATAGTCCGCCATATTGTTTTCGTTACGTCGTCATATAGCCTATTTTACTCGCGGTAACATAAGGATTCTAACGATATGTAATTTTGCGAAATCGGTTAAAGCATTCCAGAGTTATGGTGGCAAACAGAAACTCACAAACAAATTTTTGATACATGAACCCCTAATACATAACACTCTTTTTTGTTTTGGGCAGTAAAATGAACGTTGTTTATAAGAATAGGGATGAGATATTATAGCTTTATGAAATATTATAGGAAAATCTCAACATGTGTCATCCCATGTTTAATTTTTTTAACAAATCCATGTGTATTTATTAAGAAAAAGCTGAGAAATAGCTATACGAAAAAAGGTACCAATTAAAAGTATCAAAATTGGTTAATTTTTAGCCTATCAAAATAAATACCTGCTACTAGGTAATAATATTTCAATTTTCAACCCTAATGCAAAACTGTATTCCGCCTGCCTGATTACGAGGTACGCTTATTATAAGGAGTAATTAACTAATTATGCTTTAAGTTAATAGGCGGTTGTTGGTTGGTGTTGGTACACATTACCATTTTTGATCAATACGTAGAACTCGAAACAATATATTATTTAGGTATACAAACAATTTGTGTTTAAACCACAAAGAAAAACAACATAAATCGTCAGTCGTGATTTAAGTTTCGAAATGTCTCTACTCTTCGATGAATATTTACAAAAAATTGATTTCTTTTTTAAATACACCGGGATATTATTGGATCGTACTAGTCGGAATAAATTTGAGTATATAGTAAAGTTCCGGTCGTTTTTTATATTTAACATGATTTGGTTGGACATAGTTGTACTTGGCGAACTGTTGTGGATAATTCAGGGAGCTCAGGAAGGAAAAGAACTCGAAGAACTGACGTACATGGTACCGTGTGCAACCTTTTGCATATTGGCGAATATCAAAGCCTTCACCATGGTTTTGAACGACGACAAAATAAAAGTTCTGTTTAAAAAGTTACGAGACGTGGAAAACACTACTTTTGATCGGGATCATGAGGAAAAGTCTATAATTATCGCTACAGAAAAGAAAAAAATACACTTTGTTGTAAACGTTGTGACTCTTTTCAATGGTGCGACAGCGATATTGTTCATTTCAAGTCCATTAATTCTAATGGCCCTAGAATATAGTAAGTCAGGACAGATAGAGCTAAAGCTTCCATTTTTGGTTGTTTTTCCATTTGACCCTTATGATATAAAGTACTGGCCGTTTGTGTATTTGGACCTAGTTTGGGCTAGTAAGTCTCTGGTGTTTTTACATTTTGAAGTAGATTTACTTGTAGGTAAATATGCATTTGAATAAGTATTAGTAAACCAAATCATCATCTAAATAAATGAAAAATAAGTATCTTTAATAAACTATAGTATGTTTATTTTACGTCTGAATGTTTCACGTCAGAAACGTCGAAGATCAAGCGCTATGTACCGCGTCCGCGAGGTAAAATGGCGATCATAATTTCTCGCCAGCATCTCATCTCGAATGGTAACTTTAAATTGTATTTTCCAGCATGCTTAGTGTTGATGCAAGTGTCTGGAGTCGACTGCCTTTTCTATACTTGCTGTACAAGTATCTGCACTCAGTTTCGCCTGATACAGAATGATGTCAAAAACATCATCCCTGAAGATATGTTTGACGAAAATGTGTGCCATGGAAAGCTTAGGAAACTAGTGGTTCGTCATGAGGAGATTATGCAGTTAGTATTTATTTCGATATTATCGTATCTACGTGCTCCAAAACTCAACGATAAGCCGGCACCACAGGACGGAGCTGCTTATAATCATTAAAAAGTCGAGAAAAAATAAGAAAATTAATTGTGATTTATGTAAAAACTACATGTATTATGGTATTTTTAAGGGCTGTGTTAGATATCAAAAATTAAAAAAAAAACAGAAATATTTGAATATTTGTAGACATGGTCGTTAAAAATACCATAAGGGAGGTAGATTTTCGATGAATTTCATTTTTTTCTGTAATTTCTAAAATAATTGAGATATATTTTTGTTCTTTTTTTTTCTCGACTAATCATAAGCAGCTCCATCCTGTGATGCCGGCTTATCGTTGAGTTTTGGGACACGTTGCATAAGTGTTTGTGTAACAATTTGATATTTTATTCTGTTAATTTCAGTGCTTGCTGTTTCATATTATCTATTGTTTTTCTCAATGGTTGCAGGTTGGTGGTTCTTATGGAAGAAATTTTTGCTAAATCGACGCTATTCAATTTCGTGACAAGTTCATTCCTTATATGTCTCACGGGTTTTAATGTTACGGTATTTGTATTAGTAGTTTGTTCTATACTAAAGTTAACTTCTATTAAATACATTATTAATTATTTATGCATACACGATTTTACAACCTTGGTCATTTATATCACTATCAAGTATCACTATTATTTTTGTTTACGTATTACCGGCCATTGCGATCTATCCTCTTTCTGGTAAGTCGCCTACCATGACAAAACATGGGTAGTATGATAAATTCCTGTCCAGTTTCTTAGCGGAATTACAATATGAGCAGAGTAAATTATTTTGATTAAGATGTTGGCTCGCAAGTTTTAAATATGATTTGATTTACATTGAGAACTAACCTTTGGATATGCATGAAGTCCCGTCTGATATTCTGACTTTTCAGATTGTTCGGGGAAAGCTTGACTCTGGCTGGTTGACCTATCTTCAATTGTTTATAATCATGTCAATTTGTAATAACACAATGTATGTTTCTGATTCAAGGCTTTAGACGACATACCGTTTATGATGACTTTTCTCTCATTTATGATGATGAGTTTGCTGCAGATTTACCTGGTCTGTTTCTTTGGCGACATGATAGTGACATCGGTAGTATCAATGTATCTTATCCATATATTAATAAACGCCTTATTATTTTATAAACGACTTGACCTTGGTTTTTGAATCACTTGTTTACTTTATGCAGACAATAAAATTATTTAAAAAATATATAATTTAAACTTTCGTGAGTCATACTGACATTAAAATTGCAACGGTTAACACTCACGTATTTTTATCACAATAGGCGACATTTTTATCACAATATGTTTCGACTGCATCGGGCAGCATGGTGTTGTCACCTTCGCGGCTCGGGCAGCACTGCCCGATACCGGTATAGGTTACGGGTCGCGCGCGTCGAAGCAGGCTCTTTCGAGCAATCCAGCGTCGTCGTTGCGGGAGTCTGAATTGTCGGATCGTCTGACGGGATCAACGACAAGCACACCGAACTAACCGTGTGCACTAAATCGTCACCACACAAATTCACGTTTACTCTAGGAAGCACTAAATGACGAACAACCAACGAACCTAAAAAGTTGAGATTGAACCGATTTTAATCTCAACTTTCTACGTATTCCGGCGTACGATTTCCAAAATATTTAACATATGTGATAACCAATGATTTGCAAAATATTTTAACAGTGGACCACAATTTTCGTTAGAGTACGGGCTTCCATAAATGAAATGGCAATCTCCTTTTTCCATTCAAGGTTTTAGAAAATTAATTGACTCAATCTCCATTTCCATTTTGTAAAATTACTTAACTTTAGATTGAAATTGAACACGCCCCATATTCGACTTCCCTTTATACGAAAAAATAATAAATCTAATTCTTTCGTAAGTAAAACAGGCCAGTGGAATAATGATCATTTAGCCCATGTTGATGTTTATAATGTCTCATTATTAGCTTGTTTAACCACGAGGATCATAATGGTTTGCAAAATATAACTGTAGTTTAGTATACCTATAGCTTTTTTTTGTAAAGTCATTTTTTTTAATACCGGCAAATGTTTGTTTTGTGTGATAATAATATGTAGGTATTTGCTATAATGTTTAGTGGCAACTTTATTGGTTTATGTACAAGCAAATAATTTTATATTTAAGTGTTGTTGTACAGTCACCTGCAATAGTATCTTCCGCTATGGAGGCCGCAAAAATATGTGATATGCTCTTATGGGTGTACAAATAAGATGTCAGATATCTCTTCGGCCTTCATAGTGCAAGATGCTATTGTAGGTGACTGTACCGTTTATGCCCAAGTAAACATTTAGGTTCTAAGTATAAATAATAGTACATTATAATACAAGGGCGAAAAAGAGGAAATTCGCAATGAGTGGTGATAAATTTAAAAAAGACCGATGTGTTTTTAAATCGACAGAAGTTGCGAATTACCTCTTCGCGCGTGTATCGTATCGTACGAGTATGACGTTTTACAGTAGGTACATATGGCTTTTAGGCACGTGAAGTGCTCATGTGTACTGTAAAAACTTATATCACTTCTATATTGTTTCTTACGACATTTGTTTGTGAACTTTCTTCACAGGTTTGCTAATACTTGATATTGTTTATCCGACAGAGTACGGAAGTGAGAGACGCCATGTACAATTCCAAATGGTATACTGTGAACGCAAAAATGGTAAAGCAGCTATACATGGTGCAAATAAGGTAACCTTTTTCAATATAATATATTTTATAAAACATGTCCCATTAAAGCAATTAATGTAACTGTTGAGACTTCAGCCAATTCATATCGGCCTGGTTCTTTGTTTTAAAATATAAAGAGTTCAAATTTAGGTCAATGTCATTTTTTTTTCATTTTTCCTCAAAATTTATTTGGATTTTGGTTATTTCCAGGGCAAGTAAACCGTGTAGGCTGACAGCGTACGGTTTTGCCGACGTCAATATGAAGGCGTTCACAAGGGTAGGTGTGGAGGTTTTATACAGAAACTATATTGTCTATTTATTTTGATGTCTAGTTTTTGATACATTTTGTTTATTACAGTTGTCAATATATTTTGCTCTGAAACGGTCAGCTTTTTCCTTTATTAGATCTAACCGCAGCTTAGCTATCGAAGTAATCCTATACAGTAGGCATAGGCATATCAGTTTGTTTTATTAAATGTCATTTATATCATTGTCATTCATTCTTCGAACAACACGGGCTTCCACCGGGTGCTGTTCAACTATCATACAAACATAATTATTTCATTATTTCAAGTGCTATACGAATGAAATGCATATTAAACTTCTTGCATAACAACAAAACTAGTAAATTCGTTGGTCATAATGCTCTGTTTTCATAAAAACCTTTCCTATAATGTTTATTTGGACTAATGTCATTTAATATACTATGACAGTTTAATATAACTAAGACATAATATTCAATTGGTATACTGGTCTTTATCATAGGTTTGGTTAGGAGATGAAGACGAAAGCGTGGGGGCGAAGGAGGTTACCAGGAATTACTTACCGAAATGCGCAAACAACTCAATATAAAAATTTAATTACTTACCTAACTAAAAATTTAATTATTCAAATTGAATTGAATTTATGTGTTTTGTTTTTATGAAATTTAATCACTTGTGTTCGGATAATTGCAATTCCGGTCGGTGTGCATGTTTTTAGATTGCAATCCTGTTACATTGGAAAACTTATATGCAAAGCGTTTTTTTAACGAGAAAAAATTATAAAATATTGAAATTTACAGTTATGAAATCTTTTTTTATAGGTATTGAGCACGGCTTGGTCATATTTTGCTCTTCTGAAAACTATGGAGTGAGCCTTATTGTTCAGAAAAGTGTTGACAATCCGTCAGCAGCGTAGTTCTTCAGAAAACTTTCTTTTTCAAGATTTTTGCACACCTCATTCAATTTTGTGTTTTTTCTAATAATACTATGAGGCTATGGTCTTTATCACACGTTTAATTTAAACCATATTAATAATTCACGTAGAGCGAAACATATTTCACGCTGTACTCTTACCTGCAATAGTACCTATCTTCCACTATGAAGGCCGCAAAAATATCTGACACATATTTTTGCGGCCAGATATTATTGCAGGTGACTGTATCATGTTATTGTATCATTAATAACCATTTACAATAAATTTAAGATATTCTTATTAAACCACATGCTTAATTATTTATCATTGTTTTAATTCATTGCAAGGTACCTAACTAAATTAATAAAATGACATAGTGGCTTATTATTTTATGATATATTAATAATATATAGTTTAGTATTAATATAAAAACTAAAAATAAGGTATTGAGGGAGATTTAGTGCCTAGAACTTGGCGTTAGGCTGCAATTGTGGATTTCTATATCTTATTTTAAGGTGATATTATGATAGGTGCAATCCCAGTACAATTTTATAACTTAAAAACGCTGGTGATACCTGCAGGGTCACAGCACGGCCTCCTAGCCTAGTCGGTAGTGACCCTGCCTACGAAGCAGGAGGTCCCGGGTTCGAATCCTGGTCAGGGCATTTATTTGTGTGTTTATCACGAATATTTGTTCCTGAGTTATGGATGTTTTCTATGTATTTAAGTATTTATATGTATCTATCTATTATATATATCGTCGTCTAGTACCCACATCACAAGCCTTATTGAGCTTACCGTGGGACATGGTCGATTTGTGTAAAATTGTCCCACAATATTTATTTATTTATTTATTTAAACATGCCAAGCAGATAGCGTGGTACTTGCTGAATAAGACAACGGTTCGTCAGCATTTTATGGCATTTTCTGATAATTTTGACACATTTGACAGCAATCACCGTCGCGCTACCCGTGCGTGCATCTTTGCTATAAGTTAATAAACAGACATTTGTGAATAACCACAGCTATGTATATTTAGGACTGAAATTGGATACCTAGTATACCTACTTATACCTATCCTAACCCGGTACTTACATGATAATCCACTGAGAAAAGACAGACACACACTGTTGCTGGATACAAATCAACACTATCTATAATTGTCATAAAAACACTATCGTAATGCCCATCAGCGGCCAAATAGCCGCAAACAAAACATTCTCTTGACTCCTGCATAGTTACTCTTATAACTTGACCCCAATATTCTCAAAATTCATTTGCAAATGGCAGTCATAGTTATGGTGGTTCTCCGTGATGGCACACTGCATGCACAGTTGGAAAACAAACGGAACGTCCAACGGGACGGGCCGGGACGGCGGACGGCGTAACGTGGAAATATGCGAGATGACTGATAACGACTTACACAGTCTGTGTTGCTCGCAGGATATTAACCTCTAGCTTATAGAAGACCTTAGCCGAAATAGCTGCTGTATTTGTGCCGTATAATGTGAATATAGTGCCAATGCTGACGTTGTTCGAACCGTCTTCTGTAAACAGTTTTTATTGGACTCGTCTCGTCTCAATTTAACTGGAAACCAGCAGCGCAAATGACTTTTCGCGCAATTTAAAATTGCTAAATCCTTGCTAAATTTTACAAATAAATGACCTTACGAATTCAAATTAAGCTACGAGAATCTATGAGGGTCATTCGAGGTTTTTAGGGTTCCGTAGTCAACTAGGAACCCTTATTTATCCTTTGGTATGCCGCATCTGCCAAAATTACACTACGGCTGCATGCTGGCGCGGATCTGCGCTTCCGGCAAAATTGCGAGAGGTCGTTAGAACGCATTTCCGCATTCCAACAGTATACCAGGATTTCGTGGATCCAAGTGAAGGTAAATATACCAAGGGTTAAGATACTGGACATATTTAAACTGCGACCCAGTCATTACGGTAGCGAGATAGGCGAATATTTCAATGAATACATTACTGCATTATTCGCTAACTGGGTAATAAAGTCTTATCATGCATCTGTGCAATTGCTGACAGTCTTCCGAGCTGTCATGGTCTTGCTACTTAACTGCATTACGACTTCTATTGGGTCACGTCTTTTGTTTTAGAGCCGGTTCCCACTAGTCGGGTCAATTTTTAGGGTAAGTCTGAACAACTGAACAGCTTCATGTAAAATGTTCTGCCTATGGAACATCCGACAGAAATCCGTATATCCCACAAGTGGGAACCGGCTCTTAGTTGGGTCTCTATGGGAAGTGGCCGAAGACATAGTTCAGATGCGGATACCGTTACCTAGTTTTATTATGTTGTTGGGCATATACCATGGTACCGGGACTCTTAAACAATTTGGTAAATGGTTGATTTGTCGCGACTATAGCTGGTTGTATAGATATTGATGTGACATAATGTTTATTTGTTGCCAGTTGCCACATTGGTCCTTCGCCCCAGCATGGCGCAGATGCCAAACAAATAGCGTGATACGCATACTTGCTGGATAAGTCAACAGTTTTGCAGCATTTTATGACTATTTCTGATCATTTTAAACAGTTATCGACATTTGACAACATTCACTGTCGCGCTATCCTTACAACTTTTCTGTTTATTCATGGATTTTCATTCTTAGGCCCGCTGGACTATCGTTTATCCTATTCTAGGAGGTCGTTAACACTCTAACTAAAAACAAAAAATATAATAGAAAACTAGCTCTATTAAGGAATATAGCAAAGCTCGATTGCCCCTTCGTATAATGTTATAGCCAATGAAAGAAACAGTCGTTGTAATATTATATTCCCAGGCCTATAATGCGAAACGGAAACGAGGACATTAAGGACATTACCGTCAGGAAGTCACGTGTATGTGTATTTGTATAATGAGCCTCGATGTGGTACCTAGATTACCTGAACGTGCCTATACAGCCTGTTTTTTAATAATACCTCAAACCGTAACCAAACGTAGGATTTAGTACTAAGAACCGATATTGCAAGGTCATTTTAAAGGATGACTCACAGTAGTCCGTTCTGTTCTGATCCGATACGGGACGATCTGTCAGTTTCTATACAAAAAGTCACGTGACATCCGAGGGCTCCGAGCTATCACGTGATACTTTCGATAGAAACTGACAGATCATTCTGTATCGGATCCGAACGGAACGGACTACTATGGGTCATCCTTGAGATGAAGTTATGAATATTTATCGAGCAGCAATGTATTGCGTACAGATGTAGGGCATAATGGGTTTCCTTCGTATTTGTCTCCACTCGTATTACTCATGCTACTTCAATCGACCTCGGTGCTTTTACTACTGACACTGGCTGAAATAGCACGACACGTTCGGGCGTTTCCGTGAAAATACCAAGAAAAATAAAAATAAAAATTGAGAGAATATGTGTATTTGGCCAACGGCATCGCACAACCAATTATTTGGAATCCTGGCATTTTGTATTGAATGGTGATGTGGGCAAGAAAAAAAAGTAACTTACACCAATTGTTAAATATTTTAATTTCTGACGCATCGTATCAAAAGGTGCGTAGTATTCAAGTTAAAACCAATTTGAATTTGAAAAAAGAGACAATGTTTACATTGAACGCGACCGGTTTATTCAGAATGCACAAATGCAATTAATTAGTGGAGAGATAAGCGTTGGTCATTTTTTGGAAAAGATACGTCTATAAAATAGGTAGTTACTTACTCGATACAGTCGAGTTCATAAATATGTGTACATCTTTTCACCTTTCATATTATTGCAGGAAATTGCATGCATTTATTATTTAAAGGAAAATTAATTTAATTCAAATATATTAAAATTAAAAAAATATATATATGAACTTGACTGTATTTGTCTTTCAGTTTGTTATTATTTGTCATGAGGAAAAAATGCATTTTATTTATTTTTCTTCTAAGATTTAATAAAGTGACTGTCTATCAAGTTTGAGGTCTATGATTTATACATTTTAACAGAGTAAAACTAATGGGATAAAAATGACACCAGCGAAGTCTTATGACCAGTAAGTCTATTGGGAATTGGGAAGGAAATTCCCAGTACTCCAACTGGTAAGACTACGCGGTAAGACTACAGGGAATAGGCCACTTTGGACACACACAGGCACGGAAGAATAACTAAAGCATGGAAGTAGTACTGCAACTGTCAAATGACAAAAGTTTCTAGCGGCCTTGAAATTGGCAGTGAATTTCTCAAATGTCGTAAGTCTAACCTAATAACGTGGCTCTTACGACATTTGAAAATTTCGCTATCAAAATATGCGACTAATTTAAGTTGTAATGCATTGATACCGACTACCAAATTACAACGACGTATTTAATTTGTCTGCTTCGACGAATTGCATCAAAAGAGATCAGCAAAACTGTTGACAACCTACGGAATCGGAGAAATAACAAACATATATATCTACATCTCTTTTTGACACTTCCTTTACTTGGTAAGGAAGTGAGACTTTGATGTTCTTAGTTTTGACGGGGGGCTTGTTCTAAAGTTATTACTCGTGACAATTGTGACGTTATGCCAGCAAGACAAAGTAGCGATACATTTCTTGCTGAATTATTTTATGAAGAAAAAATAATGTTAAAAAGTAAGTTTTAATTGCAATATCGGTTCGTAGCACTAACGCCTACATCTGGGTATGTTATTTATGCTAATAAATAATGGGTAGGACTTAAGGCCGTCCCCTATCCCAATGACCTCGGCGATTTGAGCTTTCTTCCCCTACCGCTTCCTTTCCTCACCGGTTATACAATACCGGTTATAAGCATAAGTCGTCACCTAGGAAGAGCTGCTTGTACTAGGACGCAACCCTATAAACTACTAGTGCCATCTTATACGACTGGCCCCCGTCGCCCGCGCAGGCATCTCGAGCCGGCGTTTTCGGAAAAATGCGTGTAATAGCTTTTTTCTCGAAAAGTACAAAACCTATCCAAAAATCAGTAGATGCGTTTAAAGTAAACATAAATATAAAATGCTTGTCTTAGTTTATTGTACTTACGACGCATAATAAGGGAGTAGATACAGATTTAAGGTAGAAAAAAGGGTTTACGGTTATTTTTTTTTCTCTTGATGTATTATGTTTTTCGACAATTTAGTGGAACCAAATGTAGACCAAATACCTAGCTATATTATATATTTTTTTCAAGCGTTGTGCTTGGAGCTGAACAAAGCCTATTCATATTAAATAATATTTAAAACGGGTCACTCACGTAATTTAGTCGATTTAAATATTATTTAATATGTTCGAGTCTCACGAGAGTTTTATAGTTAAAAAGCCTATTCACTTTAAAAACAGTGAAATATGCCGGGTAGCCCCTTAATTAGGAATAACTAGTGGGTCCGTCAGCTGTAGACCTCGCGAGCTAAAATTGAATGGTGGGAATAGGATATATTCACGTAAAACTGACAAAGCTTACATTTTTTTTCTTTCAATCTATGGTGGTTTAGTATTGTATCTCTATCAATACTTCTTTATTTGTATTAGTTTGGTTGTGAAAAAAAATTTCGTTTTATGTCCAAAAAGAATCCAACAATGTTGAAGTAACTTGTTGGTTGCCATGACGCCAGAGAGAGATGGAAATGGTGTACCTACTATGACGTCGCGGCCAAGATTTGAGCGTTTCAAACGCCTGTTTTTTTTTTTAAACATGGACCCTACTGAATTTTAGTTTTTTTGCGCTGAAAATTATTTTACAGCGAATTCATGATAAAAGCTATCATCCAACACTATAAAAATAATAAGTTAATATTGCCTATAGGCACAAAGAAGATTGGCGGCAATGTAACCTCATGGCGCTTAAGCCGGAGTTTCTAGAGTGCGACCACGCGAACTTTGCATTGATTTAGCACACTTGACAGTGACATTATATTAAAATGCCTTCACCTATATTAGAGCGGACAAGGAGCTCAAAAAACAATGAAATTTGATTAGACCTCACTTTTAATAATATTCGGGATGACGTTAAGTTCGAAACGAAGTGTCAATGAGGACTACCGTATTTTTGCTCACCAGGCGGCGCCACTCATGTGTCCTTGTCAAGCGACAAAAGCGACCGAATACAGTTTAAGAATTGATATGTATTCATTAATTTCCATGTTAAAAGAGGTACACACGCGTTCAGAATTGCATGGGCAGTTTATGAATGAATTCATTCATAAATTGCCCATGCAATTCTGAACGCTATAGTACATTCGTTTATAACTATTTTTTAGTTATGCGTCGATTGTGTGTTTTCGAAAAATATATGGGTAGTTTGTTTCTGTCTAATAATATTTGACAAAACAGTTCAATAGTAAGTCAAGTTATTATTACAAAGAAATATACTTTTTCATTAGTTTAACCTGAACAATATCAACATCGTGGTAAATTTATGTTAATTCAGCACTAAATATGCTTACGGAATACGAATTATCATAATAAATCATAAGAATTAAACATGTTTTTAAATATTTCTAAACTAAAACTTTTGACTTGACTCCTTGGCGTTTGTATATAGTTTGTATCCCAATAATAACAATATTTTTGACAAATGCAAACGTTTTTGTATAAATATGTGCCTCATCCGGATTATCTTTAAATTAAATATAGGAATTATATGTATGTACCTACTAACAGTAGTGAATAAGAAATAATGTACAGTACTAAAATATCTATGGGTCCTGCCCGAAATAAATGATTATTTAATTTAATTTAATTTAAATCTACTTTCAAATCGTCGAGGTTGGTCGGCAAATTTTGGGAAAAACTGTGGGTGTAGATTGATGCAAGAGTTAGGACTTTATACTTAATGAAATAGGGCCTATGACTATCTGGAATTGTAATTGTAAATAATAAGGCATTATATACAATCACATAAACTACTATTACTACTCCGTGCAATAAAATCAAGCTTTATGCGACAAGTAACCTGCAACCTCCCGTTATTTACGAGTCACTCAATGAAATATTAAACTTGTCCAAACGCAGAAACTGCATAGAATTTGCTAATGGCTCCTAAGATTTATTGTTTTCAATTTGCATTATTTATTTGTGCAACGGTAAAGGTCGCTGTGTGACCCGAAGAGGTCTCGAACTAAATGGCTTTTCAATGCTACTCGTAGATAATGTGATTTATTCGCTGCTTTTACTATGACAAACGGTTTTATTATTATTGCGAAACAACAGATTACCTAATTCTATTATCATATCGAAGTTATAACTGGGTGTTTGTATTTTTTTCTGGAGAATTTTTTTTTTTGCTAAATTGGAAATGTTTATTTGTTTTGTACTCAAAATTGTGAGCTCTTTCCATCCTAGTAGGAGAAAAAAATCTCCCAATTTTGTTTTCCAAGTTGCCACCATTTTTTTTATTGAGTTTGGCGGTACAGCAATGGAAAGTTTAAAAATGTATGAAAATTTTCCAACTTTTAACAAAAACCTATAAAAAATTCATGTAAATTTGCTTCATAAAGACTTTCAAGGAAAATAAATTTGAACTTGGTCAGTTAACTCATTTTTGTTGTTTTTTTAAACGTATCTTGTTAAAATTCCTACTTCGCGGGATTCCTACTTGCACTTATTCAAAAGCTTAGGACTTATTAGACATCTGCAAGTTTAAAACTGCTAGCCGCTAATCCACGATAAACGTCAGCACATGCAAGTTAACCGCTGACACCCGGGGCCAAAGTGGCTTTTAAATCGCCATACAGTGTACGGGTTAAATGCGGATTATACTATAATTATGTGAAATTGGAAGTTAGATGACCGAGACACCTGTCTTTAAGTGCCACTTTCGTTACGCTGTAAGCGATAATGCAACGATATTGCTGTGCGTGCGTATAGGTACTACTAATAGCATGGAATAGGCTATGTTGTATTTATGGCTATAATAGTGAAATTTTTATATAGGTAATATCCCGGAGAAAACCGGAAATTTTAGTATAAAACGTATGGCGTCGTAAATTCTGGTGGATATTCTGCCGTACTACCTAGTTTTGTGCTATGGAGCTTCATAGTAAAAATATCTCATCGTAGACTGACAGGGCACTATTAGAAGCAAATATATAACTAATATTCAAAACGGGATAATTACTTACCATCTATGTTTGTTTTATTGAGCACCCGATATTTATACACTGTTGCAAGCGCCACGTTCACGGAGTAAACTGACGAGCTGCGAGTTTTTAGTTGTGATCTGCCCACACGCCATAGCGATCTACCCTCTTACGGATTCGCTTATTTTGTGTGTTGTCACTGGCACTACTACCGTCCGCTCTCTCACTTGAAACTCGATTACGTTCACGACACACCACACTTACAGCATCAACCCGTGCATTTCTTACCGGAACTGTTCCTTTTGGATTTGTGAACTTTCGGGTCACTTGATACCAGACCTTCGGCAGCTGAAAACCATCTTCTCGGTTAAAGGTTTTATATTTAAGGATTACAATGGTTTCCTTGACCATCCTAGGAATGTAGTGCTTTTCCGTCGAGAAAATCTGAGGGTTATGTAACTCAATCCAGTGATTTGTTCCCGCCTCTAAAAGATGTTCAGCGAATGCTGATTTTCGAGGTTCGTTATTTTTAAACGCTCAAATGTGCTCCTTTATATGGCATAAGATTGTACGCTTTTTCTGTCCTATGTAAGAGCTACCACAGCTACAGTCAATTTTGTTAACACATGGACGTTCAAGTGGAAAACTGTCTTTAGGTGTTTGTAGATATTGTGTCAGTTTTGAAATCGTGTATAAGAAGCAAATAGTACTCGTATTTGATATTTGAGCACAATACGATTAGGTATATATAAAATCAACTGCTTTCGTTAGGCTTCAATTTGTATTAAGAAAGGCGTGACGTGAGGTTGGCTGTAAGGTCCCAGCCCGCCCCGGTGGGTATTCGGTAACAACTTGGAAATCCCGGTGAGATCCGCTTCGACCTGTCCCGTCCCGGCAGTGTGCGGCTCTTTCATAATGTTTTCGTTATTAAAAAAGTCGAGCACTGGAGTGCGATTTTTTAATCTCACCAGAATCTCACAGACATTTATAAATCACCAGTGACCAGAATATCGGCCGTGACTTTGATATCACCGCTTATCCCTAATACCGTATTTTTGAAAGTCATACTTTGATATTTCTTACTTTTCAATAAATTATCAATATCTATAGTTATCACGGACGAGCCCAGTTACTAATTCTTAAAAAAAAACTAGGCCGAGTGCGAGTCGGCCTCGCCCACCGAGGGTTCCGCACAAAGGATGCTCTCCATTTCCATATATGACTTTAGGTACTTAAAAATACTGGTGGCACGGAACTCTCAGTATGCGGCAATTATATGCTTTATGTACTGTACCTGTACTTGTGCTATAAGTTCTTGCTTTTTGCAAAATTTCATGATTTTAGGTCAACGGGGAGTACCCTGTACATTTTGATTCCCATTGCAAATGTATGGGAAGTGCGACATTAGAGGTTTGGTTTTTTTACAGTTTCTAAAGACCGGAGACTTGTGTATGAGGTCCTAATTTCAACTTGCTACCTTAACGCGTTCCCGAGATAAAGGGTCTTGATAGACAGACGGACGGACAACAAAGTGATTCCATTCCGTTTTTTTCCTTTTGAGGTATGGAACCCTAAAAACCATGTGAGTGCGAGTATGCGAGGGACTCGAAAACGAGATCTTAGCCGATGAGTTTAAAAAATACTAACTTTCGGAAATCACTTACTTAATTTTGCTCCCGCTCACTTTAGTGAATGAGAAATATGTATTCTTAATAAATTTCATCACCCGGGCCGGGCCATCATTAGGCGGTCCTTTTACGGGATAATCGTTATTCGGTTACAAATCCTTAGTCATTAGCTCGATAATCCGTTGGTTAACTGCAGAAACGATAATTTATAGCGCTGCTACGCATAATTTTGCACAGAATACTTACTGGGACGGATTTGGGAGCTGCTGAAGATGGTGACTTGATAATGCAATGTCAAGTAAAAGTTGTAGGATCCGAATGGTGCCTGTAACTGTTAAACTGGAAGTCATATATGAGACTCCTTCAAAACATGTCGTTTGATAACGATTAAGTCATGTTCCTATCTCTTTTCTCATGAAGAGAATACCTGTGCTTATACATTGTGCCGCATAAGCTAAAAATTAAGGAATCATTCTACATGATATATCATTCTGCGATGTGTGACGCTCAAAACAATTTTATCTCGTTTTGCTTATCGCGCAACAATTAATAGTGCTCTGGACCTTACGAAGTTAACGCACTTATACCTTTATAAAATAATAAATAATGAATAGAATAGGCGCTTTAAAAACTTTGAAGAGCAGAAGCACTCCTAGCGCATCCTGCGCCTACCCGTTATGAAACATACTCAGGGATAGCACCCGCAAGAGTGTAGAGTCAAACCTTCCAAGCTACTGAACTGTCAAACTTTATAGTGATACTTTAAATGTCAAACTTCTATGAAATTATGACGTTTAATTACACTGTCACGACGAAAATATTTTTTTGCGGCGGGAGGGTGGAAGCATTCATTGCATGCAACAAATAAGCAGGTTGGCACTAATTGTCTAGCACGTTTGGCGGAATAGCAAACAAACGAAACATTATTTTCGTTGTTAATATGGAATTACGCAAAGTAACACCTGATTCAATAAATTACACTGTCACCGCCTGTGCTATCATAATCTAGAAAACTTAGCATAGTCGGACACTAGGTCCTATTGAGAGTTAATGAAATCTATAATTTTCTGGGCTTATTGGTGTAAGTGATTCTTCATCATTGTTTCTGCCTAAATCCCGCTCCTCACAATGGTCCATCATGGGCGATTATACGGGCCGTAGCTATACAGCAGAAAGAGATGGCAGTATTGCGTATCCCTTCTTACTCATAACTGCGTCCCTTATCATTGCCCATCATGACCCATTGTATGGAGTAGTCGTCATAAAGATACAATATGTTTATGCTTCTCAAATACGGCCCTGAATACCTAGCTCATTTCAATAATTACTAAACGTAGTTTCTACCTCATTATCCCGGCAACTTGCAAATTGCATGGCATTCTAGCATTGATCTGTACCCACTCGTTTGGTATTGATTAAATTTTATGTAAAGTTGCTGAACATAAACTTAGTAATGCTATGAATTATGGTGTGCATGGTATTTTGTTGTGATTTGCATTGTCGCAGAAGGTTGTTCAAGGATAATTATTAATAGGTGAAACGAGGTTGGCTGACCAAACCAAAGTAAGGAGTAGAATGTAAATTCTTAAGGCTTTACCTGTGTGGAACAAACGAGATGCATATAATTATATATTACCCCCTAATTCCCTATAATTCGTGCATTGTGCGGTTGCAGAGTAATTTCCTCTCCGGCTGTGGAATGAGCGGGAGCTGCCGAGGTTTTCCCGAAAGTACAGTAGGTATGGGGTTCTTCAAAAGAGGAGTGTACAAGATTTTAATGGGTCGGTAACGCGCATATGACCCCCCTGGAGTTGCAGGTGTCCATAGGCTACGGTGACCGCTTTCTATCAGGCGGGCCGTATGGTTGTTTGCCACCGTCATGGTATAACAAAAAATCCTCCATTTTATTATGTACTCCCTAGTAGTCCCTAGTAATAGTCGTTTACGTAAGTATGATATTTTTACGCATTAATTTAGTCAGTTACCCCCTAACTCCTCTATTACATTACCCATTCCCCGGTAAAAGTCGTTTATGTTGCAGCAGCATGATGCGCCTAGCGCCTGTATCATTACGCGCCGGATGCGCTGCGCGGGCGCATTTCCATGCGTAATTGCGCCGCCGCGTGCGCAACGCTATTGTTGGCGTTTGAAGAGCGATCTTTATAGAACAGCCAGTGTAGGTGGGACCGATATAATTCGACAACAAATAAAAAGGTATAATGTATAAATGCGTTTGAAATTTAGGTTTCTTACCTAATCTTTTTTACATGGTCCTTTTGTCTTAAAAAAAAGGTATAAGGTTATAATCGGAAAAATTATACGGTAAATGTACGGGTTTTCCTTCATTGTCACAACTTTGGCCCTTCAACCAACCTTCACCAAGTTAAAAATCTCTGATTGAAATCTCAACGTTAATATATTATAAAGGATAACTCACACTAGAACGGGACGGGACGGGGCGAAAAAGTGGGAATTTCTATAAAAAGCGTCACGTGACATCCGAGGGCTCCGAGCTATCACGTGATTCTTTCTATAGAAATTCACAGATTTTCCCGTCCCGTCCCGCCCCGTCCCGTCCCGTCCCGTGCTAGTGTAAATCATCCTTAATTCTTCGCGGCTCTTATTTTACAGCAGCTGATGTCAACAAGTAAATGTAGGTACTTAACAGTAATTTTAAATACCACTTAACAGTTATTTGTAAACCAATCTCCATGACGCATAGGAAATTAGTTAATTACCTAAGTATGGAATCTGCTAAAAAAAGGTTTAAAAGTTCAAAGCCTTAATTACACGTGAAAAGAACCTTTTTTATTTCCTATGGGGGACTTCCTCTAAAAGATGGAACATAATCGCTCAAGAATAAAGGATTTTTAGATTCTTCTTCTTAGCGGCTAATGCCACGGCTCAGCCTGAGCCCTGAGCCGCTCAGGGACCCTGGAAGTCCCCTTTGGCAACGAATCCCAAGATTTGAGTTAGGCGCTAGTTTTACGAAAGCGACTGCCATTTGACCTTCCAACTCAGAGGGTAAACTAGGCCTTATTGAGATTAGTCCGGTTTCCTCACGATGTTTTCCTCCACCGAAAAGCGATTGGTAAATATCAAATGATATTTCGTACATAAGTTCCGAAAAACTCTTTGGTACGAGCCGGGGTTTGAACCCGAGACTTTCGGATTGGAAGTCTCACGTCATACCGCTGGGCCACCATCTCTATCAAGGATTTTTAGATTACCGGATAAAATTAAAAATAGATAAATCCTAGGTACAATGCCTCAAGGACCTATTTTAGATTTAAGGTAGGTAGAGGTCGGTAGCTAGGTAAGTTAAGTTACATTTACATTTTCTCCTTGCTGCGACAAGATGGGAATCCGGTGCGTGGCTTCAGGCTCTTCCCTCTAAAAACCTCGGCACACTCCTCTCTGGCAATCATTTTAGAATTGCCTTGTGTTTGCGCTTGGGTGTTGCATGTGTGGCTCCTCATCGATGCCAGTGTGGGGCTTATGTAACAAGATTTGGTTTCCACGGTCTTTCATGTTCCAAAAGTGTCGGCCGTATATCACGTCACGCAAGCCTGAATGATATACTTCGTCGGGCTCTCGTGACGGCCGGAGCGCCGGCGGTTTTGGAACCATCTGGATTAGCGCGCCAGGACGGCAAAAGGCCGGATGGCATGACCCTCGTCCCCTGGAAGCTTTGACGGCCTTTAGTCTGGGATGCCACATGCGTGGATACCCTTGCGCCGTCCCATCTTCCAGGGACTTCAAACAGAGCTGGTGCTGCCGCCAACTCGGCTGAACACCTCAAGCGGCGCAAATATGCAGCCATTGATTCTGGCTGCATGTTTGAGCCTTTTGGGGTGGAAACGCTTGGATCGTGGGTACCTGGCGCCCACATCATTTATAAGGGCATAGCGAAGCGTCTCGTAGAAGCGACTGGCGATAGGAGGGCTAGCGCGTACCTAGCACAACGCCTTGGTATTGCCGTCCAGCGCGGCAATGCCGCCAGCCTCCTTGGCACTATGCCACAAGGCACCGAGCTGGAGCCAGCTTTTTATTTATAATTATAAGATAGTTTAAATTTTTATTGTTTGTGGATTTTATGTATTTTTAATATTTCTTTTATAAATTAAATAAACCAATTTACTGTAGGTACCTATATATTAAATTTTTTTTTTATCCCAGTTTAAAATATACTTTTACTAGGGAACTCTATAAAATGGAACACTCTTTAATTCCTATAAAAATTTTCAGAACTTGTCAAAAACCCAAGATTTTTAGCAACTTCTCCCGCTACTCGCACATCCCCAGTCACATTGTGCCAGTCCACGGGAAGCGAGCGCTCGCCTCCACCCAGGCACCATAGGGAACACTCTAACTTATTTGGTGTGAAATGAGAACGATTTGACTCGGGAAGATTTATGGTTGGAGATAATGACGTTCTAGGTAGCGGGTAAATTGTTTTACGATGTGTTTGAGCTGATCTGATTTTGTTTTTTTGGTTGATTATGTGTAATTTTGATTGAAAGGGTGAAACTACAGTCTTGTTTTGCTTGTTTTTGAGCATACAATTTATAGGGAACCTTTGTTATATAAGCTTGTTTTTTGTAAAAGGTAAAACTTTGTTGCATGTTGATAAAGTTAATTTCTAGATAAAGCGTTTCATTGGGAAGCGATCAAGTGGTAACTTATACTTAGAACAGTCACATGTGTTGTAATAGATATTGCCAGTGAACTTTATCTATAAATAGGTATTTAGAGCTGGTGGCTTCCTCGCACAATGTATCAGCATTGCGAAACAACGAGGAAATGCCGCCAGCATCCTACGAGTAGGTGCAATGCCTCAAGGACCAATGTTAGATTTAAGGTAGAGGTAGGCAGGTAGGTAAGTTACGCTTACTGTATTTTGTTTATTTAGTCTTAGTAACTTGAAACCGCGAAGTTTCCAGGACAGTTCAGATTGCGTGTTTTAAAACAATACTGAAAACATTAGTTTCTTGGAAAGTACCTAGTTAATGTAATTCATTGTGATACTTATGACTTGCAACTTTATAAGAGACAATTCAAATATTATAAATCCGTAATAATTACGAATGTGACATAGGTACCTACAATGTGTATTGATGTTACGAGTATGGTAGTTCATAGTTTACGAAGCAAATACCTATACATATAAAAATAAATAATAAATAAATATTATAGGACATTCTTACACAAATTGATTAAGTCCCGCAGTAAGCTCAATAAGGCTTGTGTTACGGGTACTCAGACAACGATTATATAATCAGGAACTCAGGAACAAATATGTGTGTTCATCACACAAATAAATGCCCATACCGGGATTCGAACCCAGGACCATCGACTTAGCAGGCAGGGACACTACCAACTACGCCAACCGGTCGTCAATATGGTTATAATTAACAACTTTTATTATAAAACTAACCCGAACTTCCTTCAATTGGTATGGCCGGCTAGACGTCACAGTTTTCTAGGCAAAACCAATTTTTTCTGCGGCATTTGCCGGCCATAACGTTCGGGCAATCCGCCAGATCTCCATAGTGGGTATATCCGCCGGGCATCCGCCAAACAAATTTCCCAAACATTTATTGGCAGATCCGCTAGATATGTAGGTACGTATATGGCCAGTTATTGTTTGCATAGGTACCTAACTTGTCCAATGCCTGTATATTCACCTCAGCTATGTCTAAAGACAACTCCGTATAAACACATCCTGTTTTCCTGGAATAAGAACAACTTGTTTGTTTCAAATGTTCTGAGTAACCCCCTGCTGCCGATGCATTCTTCATCGTAATAACTGATAATGATATCACTATAAAATGACGGCTCTATCAGTAAACAGGTTACAATTTTTAACGAGCAATGGAAGATCGTGTAATGGGCCAAAGTAGCGTATTTACTAAATATAGATTACTGGGATAATACGTTAAGACATACACCAATGATTACGTGCAACCTCGAGATACGATTGCTTGTGACCAAGACTGGTAAACAATAAAGAGTGTCTAAGCTCTATACGTACGTAGTCGCTTTGTTCAACAATCTCATCATTGTTGCAGTAAGCGTATGCGCACTCGACATATCGTCCCGCCCGTCCCGCTCCGTGCCATCCCGTTCTGAGTCATCCTTAAGTGTGAAGTCGTCAGTCTTCTCCTCGAGGGGCGTCAACATTTATGGAGCAAACGATCGAGTCCTTGTGGTTCGACAATAAATCATTGACTAACTTTCCACGGAAAATGTATCTGTAAGTGTAGTTATGAGGGTTCCGTAGTCAACTAGGAACCCTTAAAGTTTCGCCGTGTCTGTCTATCCGTCCGTCTGTCCGTCTGCGGCTTAGCTCTTATGAATATGCATATCAATCGTGCACAAAGTAGTAAAATAAAAAAATTAGATTTTTTCATAATCGCTCCAGATGAAAAACATATATGTCCCTACCCCCCCTTAAGTTATAGGCTTTAACTTTTGAACTGCAAGTCCAAAATGTATGAAATAATTAACACTTTCAAGGAAAATTGTTTTGAACATGTTCAATCAAGGCATTCTTATTTTTTTACAAAAAAAAAATGTGAAATCGTGTAGGTGTATGTATGCTGTAGTGCTGCGAAGATACTCCTTTTTGCTAGTTATATTCATGGTACCTATTTAAACCCATTCTAAGTTCGCTAATTGTGACCGACGGTTAACTACGAAACCCTACACTGAGCGTAGCGTGACATGGTCTTTACTGGTTTTTTAATTAAAGCATTAAAAAAATCATGCTAGGATGCCTGATTCTATTCTTTGGATACTTGCGTTATGCATAATTTTCGAAAACCATAGGTTAACCTACCTACGGATTGGATAAGGCGCCACTGACAACAACGATATAAAACACGACTTTCTACGGAGATAGGCATTCCTTATTATGCACTTATCTTCTTGTTGTACAGTTCGACGAATCATTCTATGTAATTGCCAGCACTGTAGCCTATTTGTTGCTATCGGTAGATAATTTCGTCTGAAACGTTGTGCCCGAGGCGAGGCGGTGGAAGGATAAAGTCTTACTTCACCTGCTAGTGCAAAACGATTTTACTATTCTTCATGTTTAATATAAAGAAAAAGATGAAGAGTCGCTCTTGTAAGTGTATTATGGAGACGGTCTTGTTGACTGACTGTCGAAGGAGGTTTATGTTTTACAACAGTATTATACACGCATAATTCTATAATGCTGGACGAATTTAAGAGGCCGGTCACAATTTGAAGGTGAAAATCGTTAATAATGTAATAACGCATATAGATTACAATTGCTAAGCTTGTATTAAATCCAAAAACACAATTCTTACAGAGCTAATTATTTTTGCATATTTATTTTCATGAAATATATTTTACTAGCGACCCCCCCCCCCCCCCCGGCTTTGCACGGGTTATTATTATACATATAAACCTTCCTCTTGAATCACTCTATCTATTAGAAACCGCATCAAAATCCGTTGCGTAGTTTTAAAGATTTAAGTATACATAGGGATATAGGGACAGAGAAAGCGACTTTGTTTTATACTATGTAGTGATAGGTACATACCCAAATATCTGCTGAACTTTGACATTTTTTTCTTAAATATGCTCTAGCTATAATGTACCTACATTTATTCGAAAGAAATATATAAAAATGGAAAAAAGTGTTCCATTTATTTCTTAGACGACTTATTTTCCAGCACATGTGTACAACTTACATACTGCTTTGGTATGTAGTAGGTACCTTTTTACCTTTTCGACCAAAAATTGCAAATGAGTTCAGATTGAAATACATTAAAAAAAATCAAAAACAGAAAAGCAGCTCATAAATTTCATTCAAACTAAAATTATCTTCCGTAATATGCTAAAAAAGTAATAGCATTCCTGTTAGTTCCTCCAATATTGCATAAAAAAATTAGGCAAAATCGTAAAAGAAATCGTATTTTGCGCTGTGTCACGATCCGTGACACCATTCACAGACGGCCCCGGTGGAAGACCAGCGTTGGCCACCCAGGCTTGCTCGATGCCGAGTCGGGACGATTTCGTGGCAGTAGTCGTTTTGTTTCTAGTTATAGTAATAACTTGCTGCAATTGTACCTACTGTAATGTGCCATGATATTATTTCTAAAAAAAAGTATACCGGTCTCTCTTAAATGTTAGGCAAGTGGGTATCAAACTCGGCCTATTTAGATAGACCTAAACTAATATTGTCTTCTCCTTCTGCGATTATTATTCATTGAAATGAAAGATTTTAAAACGGATTTATCTCCCTTTACAGCACTCATTATCACAGGGTTAAATGATAGTAAAGGGTTCATTTCAATTAATTTCAATAGAGTCCCCGGCGTGCGCTTGTGGTGCTGAAGCTCAAACCATTCGGCACATAATTGAAGACTGCCCCATAACGCGCTACGCCGCCGGTCCTCTTGAAGACCTGATCACCCTGAGCGACGAAGCCATCAAGTGGCTGACTGGTCTAAGTGTCGACATTTAATTACTATTAAGCAATATTATACATACTCAGTTTCTGTTTCCATTCATGTGCCATACGATTAAATTAAATAAATAAAATAGGCCTATACTGTCAAGGTTCGTACAACGTGCACTAATATATAATTACATTTTTAATTTGGCAAATAAAATTTTTAATTGCACCTACCTAAAATAATATTGTTATATTAGTCGGGGAAAAAGTCTCTTCTCATTTTCTATGAAAATTCTAAACATCCATAGAGTGAGCTGCATCTTTGACATTAAAAATCCATGTCTAAAGAATTATATATATTATTATATTTATTTATATTATATAATACTGGTACACAGAAATATATAAATATACTTTAAAATGTTGCAACAAGGTCGATTTTTCCATTGTCAAGTATCAATATAATATTTCAAGATTTCAACCTTTTTGCAACGTATTTAAGTATTTTCTTCTGTGTAGTATCACCGAATTAAAAGTATCACCAAATAATGCGAAATAACCCTAAAATTAAAGACTGTTTGCACTGCTTGCTTGGAAACTTTCGCTTTTTAATCAATATTTTAAAATGTATTTTTCTCCGTCAGAGGTCAGATTCACTCGTTTTGACGGGCAGAAAACAAAAGAAAATGACAGGAGACAATTTTTTCTTATTTATTATTATTAGTTACTGTTATGTATGAATAATTAGGTACTTACTTAATTTTATGATTGTTTTTATTAAAGCCAGTCCGATATAAATAGTGAACGCATTCAAAAATATATTTCTTTTATACAATATACGAAAAGACTTTCTCCACGACCTTATAACATAAATATCAATTGAGACAGATGTACCTAGAATCCTTATATGTTTACCGTAGTGGTATGATAATCATCTTTATTGCGAGTAACTTGACTGTTACGGTCTTTCAGAACAACTACTTTCGACGACATAAACTTGGTCGAGAAGGTCAATTCTATATTGTTTTTAAGTAAACAAAGTGATATGAGGTAATTACTATACATAATATCACATTTTCAATAAATAAATAATACCACCTAGAAAAATACCACTTAATTGCAAATTTTGCACCGAGGGTCACGACCTGCCTTATTTTTCGCGGGCGCCTCCTTATTTTTCCCTGCGATTTTTGGAGAGAAGTCAATTGTTTACGCAGGTCGGTTTAGCTGGAATGGCAGGATTGTGCCAGGTCCAGCTTGTGGTGCGTAGTTTGATGAAGTTTGGTGCAAGAGATTGCCAGGGACACAGACGAATGAAATTATGAATTCCAGGAGACCTTTACAGGAATTTCATTGTCTTTGAATTATCTAAAACTATGACTCTCTCTATTTGCTTTTGCATAAAAGAAGCATCTGGCGATGCCGTCGCGTCGGTTTACTCTATAGGCAGACGATGTCTAATAAATAAGGCACTTTATACATTAGAATAGTTTATAGAACGAAATAATGCTATGTGATTAATGTGATGTGACATTAAAATGGCAATGTTTTCTTTGTATAAGATTTTCTTAAGATGTAAATATAATTCAACGGATATATAACAAACGTTATGAATAAATAAATCTGTATATGATATTCGGATATTTCACTCACTTTTGGATGAGACTGGACAAATCTGTATATGATATTCGGATATTTCACTCACTTTTGGATGAGACTGGACCAGAGCCGGGAGAAATGGCTAACTCGACGAGCTTCGGGCGTTCAGAGGCTCATATCTAAAAATATAACGAAATTACCACGGAATATAATTTATTTCTGTGGAAATTACCACAACGCACTTTACCTATATTATACAACCGTACCAAAGGTTAATGTAACCATTATTATTAGTTAAATACCACTTAACTATGTAATAAAGTAATAATTTAGATAGAAATGCTTAAAAAATAAAAGCGAATTATAGCCACATGCAACAATAAATAATAAATAACATACCAAAGAAGCTAAGGAGAGTATAAAATTAAAAATGCGGCATTTTATTATAAAAGCCCACTAAGTCTGACACATATTATTTAAAAGCAAGCCTTATACCAGTTCGCGAAGGCTTGTAAAACCTACAATTGTGAGTAAAAAAACTACATTTTAATATGAATAGCGTAATTAAGTAGGTACACTGTACAGTCACGTCAATAAAAATGTATACACTTCGGAACTTATTACTGGGGTAGAAGTAGGGTTTCTGATCGAGATTTCTCGAACTCGAGACAACTCGAGAATTTTGGATTCATTCGAGACGAGAAAAAAATGTCCATGACTCGAGAATTCTCGAGTCATGCGCGGCGGGCACGCGCCTTTTCGCACCGTACAACTAGACTTAAAGAAAATTAACTTGAGAATAATAAACACAGAACTTTTATTATTTTGTTTTTATAAGTAATATTTCTTCATTACAGTAGGGTAAGTTGGTTCTGTGTTAAAGTCGTGACAAGGGCTTCTAATCACGATTTTTTGAATTTAAGACAACTAGGTACACTTTATAGCTACATTTTATGAGATAAAAATTATCGGAAGTCAAGAAGTATCAAGTCCTCTGATGGACCGAACAAGAGACAGCCTTAATGCTCAACTCGTGGTTCTACATCAAAACGACTTTTCCAGCTGTCTATTTATCAATTTTCCTTACAAAAATTATACTTATTATGGTTGAACTACCGCGAAATGTCAACTATTCAAGACTCGGATGAAGTCGGCGGTGACGATGATAATTCTATCAGAAATTGGAATCTGAAACTGCAAACAACGTGCAATATCTAAAGAATATTATATATTTTTATAACAAATATGATATCTGTTAAAGAGTTCAGAAATAGCCCACTGAAAAACATCTTACAAAAGCATGTAGGTACCTAACAGAAGACTATGTTGATGCTGAAAGAAGCTACACTGAAACTCATTCCGTATTTTTTCCTTTCATATTTTATTTATTCTGAGACAATCGACGTAACAATCTTCCAGTCCTGTACTTAACTTGATTCTCGTGTTAAATCGTAATAATGTACAGGACCCCAAGCTGGTGATACGGGAAAGCTTCCTTACTTTTGAAATTAGGAACCTTTTGATTTGAATAGCTACGCGTAAGAACCTAGAGAAGTATCGCTTTACCTGGCGAGAATGAGAGGATTTTCAAACTTTATTGAATGGCTTATATTAATTCGATGGAGGCAGACTGCGATGTTTTTTGACTGTGCTGGACATCGGCTATGTCATGTGTAAGGAACACATGGAATAGGTACTCCTTTTGTTAGCCCATCGAATGGGAGATCACGTTCTGCCCAGTGACAACGAGTGCTTTAAAGGATAACTGTCTTAACTCTTTAGCGGTTAAGACTGGATAAAATGCTTAATTCAAACCTCATCGGTCATCGCCGATTCATAGTTGTGGAAAATGTATATATAAAGAAAACATATAAAAAGATGTCGTTATAGGTTGGTTTATTTTAAGAAGTTTTGCTTTAAAAGGGTAACAATATTTTTACAATGAATACTCACGGTGGTATCCAAAAACCATTAAAATTACTGTCCTCCAAAAAAAGACTCGAGACTCGAGAAGACTCGAGAAATTGGGCTCGAGATTTCTCGAAACTCGAGAATACAAATGGGCCGAGAAATCAGAAACCCTAGGTAGAAGGTTCTAGTTTGAATATTAGGTGTATACCGGCTGGCCAAATAAGAGGTAAGTATACATTTTATACTTACTTTAAATTTTACCCTATGAAACTTAAAAATTAGAAAGTACCTATTTAAAAAAAAGTATGAAATTGACACAATATCACACGAAACACAATTTCACAAAAGAAAACTCGAAAGTCAGAGTTAACTGTTTCAATATTAGCCTCAAAATCAAAAATACGGCCAATTTTGATAAGATTTTCCGTTCGAGTTTTTTATTTATTTTGCCTTTGGTGCTTTTTTCTTTTGTCGTGGGAAAATTGACGAAAAATTATCACATTTCCTATTGTGCTGTCAATAGACATTTGCTGAACATGTAGACAATTTATTGTTTCGTGTGCAATTGTCATCCCTCAATAACATATTAAAAAAAAAAAAAATTGTTTATTTCAGACGAAAGTCCATATACTTAAGATTAGTTTGCAAGGTAATTAATTAATTCTTAAATCCTAATTTTAATTTAAGTATCTGCCCCCCTCTGGAACACCTGGAACATGCGCATGCGTTCGCACCCAGTGTCCCACAATGGGGCAGTCCATCCTCTCGCTAATGAGCCTCAGGATGGCGAAAATACTGAAATGGATGGATGGAAATACTTTATAATTTTTAAAATTCCACACACTAAAATGTATACCCCTAATTTGGCCACCCTGTACATGTTTATGTGGCTGACCGTACCATTATTAGCATTGTTAACTAACCATTGTGATCCGTATTGCGACGACATAAGACCTACCGATGGCACCTTAAGGCTATTGCTGTTTGTAATCGTGGCCATAATTAATTGACTAATTGTAAGCCTTAATACAATGGTTTAAGGTCTAGGTTAGGATGTTGCTCAGTACGTGGTGGCAACCTGGTATTAAATTATATGGCTGGTAACAAATTGATAAGACTCATGCATTAAGTATGCGCGGGAGTCATTGGGACTTTCTTTGTTCTTTATTCTAACTAAGCACGTATTGCAGTATGTAACATACGTACCTATATAAAGATATATTAAAGAGCATTAGTTTGGGTTAAAGAGTTTTATTTTCTCATAAGTACATTTAACTTAACGAGAACTTGAATATTTATAAATATTTTTTACCAGATACACTAACTACATAATTATAAGTTAACTACAAAAAAATGCCATGTTCTAGAATTAGTGATATAAATATATACTATGAGACAATCTTACACAAATCGACCTAGTTCCACGGTAACCTCAGTAAGGCTTGTGTTGTGGGTACTAGGCGAAGATATATATAATAGATAGATACATATGATTAAATACATAGAAAACACCCATTAGTCTAATACCGATCGAGAAATGGGCCCCTGGATGCCGTTGATAGGAACTGGCAGGATACATTGAAGGAGAGGAGGGAGGCCTTTGCCCATCAGTGGGACACTCTAGGCTCATATAAAATAAATAAATATAAATGATTAAAACAAGATTGCAAACTAGTAATACTCGTATACGTATCATGATTTTTTTAAAGTCATGAAATATGACGAGTGGTGCCAGCTTTCACAGTAAATAAATAATTGAACGAATGACGATATTCAGACAGATGTGAGTAACTTCATATCGAGAATGCTATCAAAGTGACCTGTTGTTTAAGAGCTAGCTCTTAGACTATAGCTCTCTCTCAAACAGTAACTATCACACCCACCGCTGGACAGCTGCCAGGCGCCCGGATAATAGTATGGCACACTAACGAGAGGGGTTTTTTGGTTCTATAAATTGCATATCTAAGTATTTCCGTAGATCTTCGTCTACTATGACAGCTAACGACACGTTCTGGCTGTAATTTAGTCTTCTCCATTATGGCGACTCGAGAATACCTACCTGGAGAAATTGAGCGATGACGATAAATACTTAAATATATGGACAACATCTATAACTTTATATTATTTATGATAAATACACTAGCCCATGAAGAGCCAACCCGTTTTTCAAGTTAATTAAATAAGTAGGTACATAGATGTACAGTACAGCCAATTTTACTTTCTATTGAAGTTTTTGTAGTATTGTATGATACCCTAAGATAGGAATATACTAGGTCACTGCCATTTCGTTAAACCTGAGGCCTAACCAATACAGTCAGACACTAATATGTATTCTGTAAACTACCTACCTAAACTGAGTCGCTTCCATACAACTGAGCCTAATTATATTCGTCGACGACGACGATATATTATCCTAACATATATATGTTGGGACGTTGACGTTGCTAATAAATGTTGTATTTCAGTATTATTAATAAATGAGTATGAGTTTGTCAGCTGGATGTACGTCGGACATAACCATTATGGAGATCCGACGGATTGCATATGCCCGAACTAGGGCATGCAATCACGGGATTTTCTGTATGGGCAATACCGGGATTCATTATAAATCCCGGGATTGTCATACAATCAAATACCGTGATTGCATGCCCTAGCCCGAACGTATACGGCATCTAGTCCTGAAGCTAATGTCATTTTCCCACGTCACAACTTTAACTTAAAAAAAAAAACATTACTTATACATCTTAATATCTTGCGTAATTAGGTAAGGTGGCAACCCCATATTAAATTGTAAGCTGGCAACAAATTGATAAGACTCATGCATATAAAGATGGTTTCTTTGTGCATGCGCGCGCGGTGCGTGGCGCCCGCGGTGGTAAACGTTCGGAAACCATCTTGATGTGCGCTTTTAGGGTTCCTTACGCAATAAATATTATTAAAACGGGGATCTTAAGTTTTTAGAAAGAAAGTAAAAATTGTAAAGCACGAATCCAATTAATTATTATTTGTAATAAATGTTTTGATTCATGTTTTTTTGTTTTTCAAGTAGTCGCATCGAAATAGTGACCAAGGCACCCGGTGAGCAGTGCTGGAATCGAACCAGCGACCTCCTGCTTTCGCGGCAGACGCCCTAACCACTTGGCTACTCGATCTCGTTCACGATCACGATGACAAGAATCACACACATGTTAGAATTTCTTAGCAAACTAATGTAGGTTTCGTCTACCAGACGGGTCGGGGCGGGACGATGTCAATTTCTATAAAAAGAATCACGTGATAGCTCGGAGCCCCCGGAGGTCACGTGGCGTTTTCTATAGAAACTGACGGATCGGCCCGGTCCGGTCACGTCTCGGCCCGTTCTAGTGGATGGAAAATTTGAGGCTTTAGTATCTGCGAGGCGATTTACTTTATTTCTTGATAATGTCCAGTATATACAACCACATGCAAGTAAGTAACGTAAACCACAAACAGTATGGCGATAGACTCTTGTCCCGTTTTAAGACAGTTGGAACATATCTTCTTTATTATCCAAACCTGAATTCTTCTTCACAGGCGGTGGCTCCACTCTTGGCTAGTGGTCTTGGTCATGTCTCTCGTGATGCGACGCCATGTAGCTCTGGCACAGTGAGAGTTGTCGTTTATGCTGCAGTGTGTCACAGATTTAATGAATTTCGTCCACCGTGTTGGAGAGCGCCTTATTATAAGAGGCGCTCTCCAGAAGAGTCTCCGTAAGAGTCTTATATTATTGGTTTTTAAAGTCATTGGTTCGATTTCCACAAACGTACCCTCGAAGAGCAAACTCACCTCGCACTTCTCCTGTTTTTTTAAATGGAGTGTCATTATCAAATAATTAAAGCGGAAGTAAAATGTATGTAAACGATAAGATTTCTCGTAATCTCTTTTTCGTGGACACGGACTTCCGAAAGTTAATTTTAGCTTAAATTACGCAACATTTAAATGAAATGATAGCATCGATAACGGATCTTGACATTTTTATTTATAAAGACATTTTCATCGAGTTGAACGCAGTGCAGGTGCTCATTGCTCATACTACGCGCATTTTCAATATTTTATTTAACGGGTTCCGACTTCACTGTAAACTAGACTTTATACTAATGCGTATAAGGTAGGGTTTTGATTGACAGTTATGCTTATACATGCTGATTATTTCCGATGGGTATTATTACTATTATTAAACAACGCGCGTTTGACTACCGAGGCTCGACGCGTTCAGAATAAGTAAATTCTGTGCGTTTGTAATCTATCCATCTTGTCTAGTATTATTAAAGTGTTCGTCTATTCGGTCTACGATATTATCAGACGCATTGTTTAATTTAAATTGAATGTGACAGACAGACGGGTGCGTTTCTTTTATAAGTAATTAAAGTGTTTACTTTTTACTTTTCATACAGGCATAAACCCTCAGTAATTTCGTTATCTTTAAACTCCTACATTGCTAAAAGTAGCCCTGAAACTGGGCAGTTTCATGTGCTCTGCCTACCCCTTTTGGAAATACAAGCGTGAGTTTATTTATGTATGTATGTATGAATAAATTTCGTGATAAATTACGAAGAAACCCAAGAATAACCGCTAGTTAAACAAAAAGTTAAAACTAGTTAAAGTTCCGACAGGTATCCTGCACCATACATAATCAATTAAGTAATGAGCTAGTGTTAGATAACCACATCAGTATGCGGTGCGTAGGCGCATAATAAGTTACGGGAATTATATAAATACACATTACCTTTATTATACCATTCGGTGCATTATAAGTTAGTGACGTGGAATAGGTACTAAGGAGGCTAAAAGTTGGATGGATGGATGGATAATCTCAGTGAAAAGTTGAAGTTTTATATCAATATCAAACGTTTGCCCCGTTAAAACGTTTAAATAAAAATATTCCATAGAATTTAACTTCTTGAAAATAAAGATATCGAGAATAACTCCTTGGGCACTTGGAACTGTACATAATGAAGGGCATTACAACATGAGTGTAATCTGTGTGGGTTTATGAGTTATTTTCCTAGTTATGTATAGTTGCATTCACTACTTTATCTACACAGTGTGTAGATAAAGTAATTTAATTTATTGTACCACTTTGTACCTTGTCAATGACAGTATTAAAGTCCCCTAGTATCTACATATAATATTTGCCACTGGGACAAGGTATGAAATACATAAAATCAACTCCCTTGATTGTAGGTAGGTATAATGCTTTTCTAGCAACGCCAATTTCAATAAAATGATGACTTTTGACATCTTGCCCCCTAAAGATGCGCAACTATCAATTAGGTAATCATTGAGCAAAATCCGCGAAATTACTAATTTCGCACATCACCGCTGCCTCTAATAGATAGTTACAATAGCAATTACTATAACGCAAAGTATGGGTTTCCTGATTGTGCAGAAAATATTGCGGCTATTAGCCATTAGCGATTGGCTACGGCTAGTGTTAATTCCTGGGACGATAAATAAGCGGGAAATTATCGCTGTGGTGAACGGTAGTGGGTTCCATGTTGTCTATGGGGACCATTCACTAGTATCTCCTTAACAATTATATATATTTACACATTGTATTTAATTTTAAACATTAATACAATATACACTAATAAACAACGGTGTGCTTACCAAATTTACCAATCTTACCATGGTAGTATTGAATTCGATTGCGACTGCGGCATTCGAAAGTATGTCCGTCTCGCTCCTGTCAGAGTAGTGGTACACAGTTTAGCGGCGGCTTCACGCTATCTGTCTGTGTAGCACTATCCTCTTGTGCGCTGCGAATCGCATCCAATGTGACATCCGCCTTACCACGAAATGGAGTCTCATCAGCAAAATGTTTACCCGAAAGTATATATCGACGTATAATATATCGTCTTACTACCTGTGGCATTGAGCTTACTGTGGGACTAGAGTTCGTCTATGCTCATTTTCATAGATATTGATAGCACAGACTGCGAAAGTGTTAAATAAATGTCATAATTTCATAGAAGTTTTACGTTTAAAATAACACTTTAAAGTTTGACAGTTCATTTACTTGGAAGAGATGACGTGGTTTGACTCTAGGTCTAATTGTGCAAAATTGTTCCATAATATTTATTTATAAATTATAAATTGAAAGAGATGTCATATACTAAAGAAAACGTGACCAAGGTCCCCGGTGAGCAGGGCTGGGATCGAACCAGCGACCTCCTGCTTTCGCGGCAGACCTTCACCGGGGACCTTGGTCACTTTTTCTTTAGTATATGACATCTCTTTCAATTTATAATTTATATATAGTAGTGTGACTACTTAAAAAAACACCAAAAACATGAATCACAACATTTATTACATTTAATAAATGATTTGATTCGTGCTTTAAAATTGTATAAAATTTATTTATATATTATTTTGTGGATGGTCTTGGTTGGCTGCAGCGACGCCAGCGACACTTTTCTTCCTCCTAGTGTTTTGCTCCTGCTTATGCCATGGCTCCGAGCCTGGGGTTCGCTTTGACAACCGATCCCAAGATTTGGGCGTCGGCGCTAGTTGTGCGAAAGCGACTGCCACTACTACTGATATACAGTACTTTCCTGGCAACGGCTGAAAAACGGATTGTGTGTGACCTGGCTGCGTAGCCAAGATCCCAATCGCTCACGCTCAGTCGCTAACGAAACGCAACTGTCATTGTCGCACTAATAAGGAAGAGTTTTAAAGAGAGGTAGCTGCGATACGTTATTAAGCGTGAGCGATTGGCATCTTGGCTACGCACGCAGAACCCAGAGGGTACACTGGGCCTCATTGGGATTCTTATACTTTTCGATAGTGGAGTTGTCGGTTAAACTATTCTAGTTTTGGCCATGAAAATTATTTGTCAGAACTGCCAAGTTCATTAAAAACCTGGTTAGTACAATGCCTATGTAAGCAGAACTTACGCAAGCATGGACGTTCTTTATAACGAACAGCCAACATAAATCACAATCACCACGCAACTTTTGGACATAGGTAATTGTCTCAGTAAATCCCGATACTATCAAACCTACTTTCGTAACGTAACCTCTTTGCTCTGTGACCTGGAGACCAAGGGGGCCTATCGCGAACACTTTTGTTTGTTATAGACGTTATAGTCTAAAAAGCAATCGAACGCAGTAAAAGTAGGTTAGAGAGCATTATTATATTTGTCAGACTATAGACTACTAGTGCTATAGATGTACTACTGCTTACAGAGTGAAGGGCACAGTTCACGAAAGAAATCATATGAAATATTGTCTATATTATAAATTGAAATAGATGTCATATACTAAAGAAAAAGACCAACACCGACGAAGACCAGTCCGAGGATCGAACTCTTAACTACTAGGCCAACTGGTCTTATCGAAATGCCGGCGAATTTCTCAAGTATATGCAATCTTAGTAACAGGCAAGACGCCCGTTACTAAGACGTCCGGCATTTCGATAAGACCAGTTGGCATAGTGGTTATGGCGTTAGCCGCGTAAGCTGAAGATCCGAGTTCGATCCTCGGATTGGCCTGCGTCGGTGTTGGTCTTTTTTTTAGTATATGACATCTATTTCACGATATACACGATACAACAAAAAGTTACATTTGTATATCGTGTAAAACCGTTAAATTTTGTTTTATTTTGTTTGTGGTCTTTCTGTTGCACAATTTTCTTTTGATATGGTTTCTTGTAGAACCACAAATTGTAAATATTTTTACTACTTTTGTAATTTGTTTTGAAAAATAAGTCCCACCGAGTTTCGTGCCGGTAATAATCTTCTCGGGCTGTGGTGTAGGGTTAGAACCGGTAGTAGTAGCTTTTTTTTGACGTTCATAAAAGTGCATTGTATTGTACGTAAATTGAAAAATAAAGATAATTTTTAGTCTGTATTTGCCTATCTGTCACCAGTGTCTGATTAAGGCAGCGCAGGCCCTTTGCTCTTAGCAGCAAGATGCAAATACTATCGAATCACTCAGTCGCTATCGACTATGGTTACGTAGAACCGAAGATGGAAAATTTTCACCCTAGAATCTAAATTACTAATCTATTGAGCCAAACGGTTTTTTTTATTTTATTAGCTCTTAACAATAAATATTGTGTTGAACCACGCATCCGGGGAGAAAAGAGCTGGCAGCGTCCACGGCACCATGCTACAGGCGCCATCTTTAGATTTAGATTTTTAGTTTTATAGTGTATTTAATTAAGTGAATTTTTATTTTATTTATTTAAAGTGTGGATTTTTAGTACGTAATATTTCGTGTTAGGTATGTTTGTATGTGCCTTTGCTATGTAACTATATTTTATTTTATACCACGTCGGTGGCAAACAAGCATACGGCCACCCTGATGGAAAGCGATCACCGTCAAACTTCCGCGCTGCGGTGGCTAATCTGCCACTCTCTAACAGTCTTAGGCTTTCGTAGTGGTAAATAGGCAAATTACGAATCAACAAAGTGGTTCGCGGTAGACCCCCTATAAAGGGTAATGCGTTGTTAAAATTCGATTGTAGATAGGTTGTTTCGCCGTTGAGTTATGTGAGGCTTATGCATGCCTGGTATGGCGGATGTTTATGTTGATTGGCGTTTGGTTTTCGAAGTTTCTTGCCATGTTTCGAGCGTATAATAAGGAAAATCTTTGATTTGCCTAGCTAGACCTTTTTAGGAGTGATCAATTCTAAGAGCCTACCTTACTCTTACTTAGGCACCGTTCTCCGGTTTCTGAGTGAGATAACGCTATGCTCGTGTATAGCGCTGTCTCCCTTGCTTGCTGGTGCGGTGCGAATCCAGTGTGACATCCGCTGTCAAAGAGATGTCAGAAATGAAAGAATCAAAATGTGAGTCAATTTTGATCGATTAGAAACTTTGACTTCTTAACCAACCGGACTGGCAAATCAGTCAGTCCTATAGGTCCAAAAAAGTTTGCCATTTTTTGCACGTGAAATGTACAGCTATTCGTACGTAACGTACAAATAGCTATGTCAGTACAATGAGTATGATACTATGTCATACCCATTCGGCAGAGGTGTAGTGTAGGCCTGTCAGCTGCTACTCCGTTTGGTTTAAAACTCAAATATTAGAAAGGAAAAATACCTACTTAGCAGTTCCCATAAACTTTTAGTCTTTTAGTAAAGTATTTATCAATAAATTGTTTAAATTGCCAGCTTTGCTGTGAACTAGAAGCAGGTGGTTATGTATTATGTATAACTAATAAATGTTTTCTTAATGACACGGTCTACGGTCTCACAGTACAAAGGAGATAATGTACAGTTTCGCACGCACGTTTCTGCGAACACCTATTTCCAGTTTTCGAGAGAAAAGGAACTGAGCGATCACGACTATGCGAGTCACTCCGTTTGTTCGTCTACTTTGCTTCTCTATTGCTCCATATGTAAGAGCGATAGAGAGGCAGCTACATTTCGATTTTCTGATGTTAGAGATAGGTCCTCTTGCTGCACTGGACCTACAATTACATTCGCGCCTCGGTCCGTGCATCGTGGGGCATATTGTATTTATATTTTAAAGAAACAAGTTGAATGTGCATTATTATATTCATAAACCATTTGCTAACTTCACCTTGTAATTGCCATAGTAATACAATCCGTCCTATCCCGTTCAACGATAAAGTTGATATAATACAGGAAGAAAACGAACGCAGTCGCATGCACTTACCGCTGGGCTACCAAAGCTCATCAAGTGATTTAATGTTCTTAGCAGTATATAGAAGGCGTCTACGTAACTGAGATGCAATTGCAGTGGAAATGTTAAATACTAAAGTGGTAAATTTAAATACTAAAACATTGTAAAAGGCTTTGTAATTTATTAATTATTTATTTTATTTAATTAATTAAATGATTTGCAACTTACAGCTAACACCGTAGCGTCACAAACTTCAATTAACGACAGTTATTAACAAATTCATTCTTCTAAGCATTCTGTAAATTCTGTTACATTCATCAATCAAACTTGCTGTCCCCGAAGCGAACAAATCACAATGAAGAGCCGCGCCGAGCATGGAATTGAGCATAAACAGTCCGTGCCGTGTAGCGGTGAGTAGAGGTAAAGGCCGGAGCGCGCGCCCGCCGGCGCTAGCAGCCACGGCGAGCGGAGCCTGGGCCTGTACCCCGAAAATAGAACGATTGCGGCTTTGTGTATCCATCTCTGTTACACTTGCATATTGGAGTGACAAAGTGTTTTTCCCGTCAATGCCAAGTTTCGATGTTCGTGGTAGGCATGCTGCTCCGCGAGTCAGGCACGAATAGGCGCACCGCTTCCCCTACTAGCTCGACGCTATCCACTTTTTGGTGTATGAGACCCAACACCAATTTGACTGTCGCTAGGGATCGTCTTACTCGAGTTATTCATATCACCGTATTTGTTTCTACAGTACTCCGACCAAGTGCCGCATAAGTACAGAGTTCTAAGGGCAGATTGCGTATTCCAGCTTTTGAATGCCTTTTTTGTGAGTTGGGCGGAAGACACGTTGTTACACACTATTTTTCTCGGGATTACAAATTCTTTTTCAAATTTAGCATAATTATGAGTACTTAGATATAAATTTTAGCATATTACTTAGTCTTAGACCATTCAACCAACCGTACCTGGTAATTGACAGTTGCTCCCCTCTGCTGAAAGCATATGACACTGGTACTGGTAGAGAATGCCTTAAGGCATTAAGTCCGCCTTTTGTACTTTTGTTAATGTGCAATAAAGTTTAAAATAAATAAATAAATAAATAAATATGACAAATGATCATATTAATTTTATGAATACGAAATTTATGAAAGGTCCCCCAATAAAAGTCTGGCGCAAAAATCGCTAGACTTTTATTGTTTAAAAAATGACAGACTACATATATGTCCGGTTGGTAAAATGGTCTAAGATATTAGAAAATATAGAGAATTCATTTCAATAGATAAGGTAGGATAGGTCATTTAAACAGATCGTCCCACCGCGCTCTAGCGTGAGTCATCCGAAATTCGCCATTAATCTACAAAAATTTTTGCATGAAAAATGACCTTAATGTCAATTTGATAACAAAAACTAAAAATAATACAGAAGCGCATTGCGCCTTTGTAAAAACGACAAGTTTACCACAAATGATCTGGCGGAAGCTAGTGTCTAACTTTTAAATGGTGTGCACGGAGCCTAAGGCGTGTCGGCGTGGTTTTCATTAATACATAGTCATTTATATTTATTGAGTGGCAGCTTGGCTCTGGGCTGCCATGGGCGTAGTTCTATCAGTCTGATGTGATGTATAACCTTATTCAGGTACAATCGTCGTCAAACAAGTGTGAGTTTGATAAACTATGTAACTAACTCTACGAGTATTATGGATTTTCGCAGAAAATTTTCTCATCTTTGGAAATTCGTTAATAATGTGACGTATATGTACCACAAATAATATATTTTCTATAGTTTAGTTTGTTTGTTGTTGCGCATACGTCATATTCTGGTATCACGGAATCACCTACTACCTACGTAGAACCAGTGCTGTCTACCTTGGCTATATGGCTATATGGCATGCTGAGTCGGGGTCACATCGTGGCAAAATATTAGTTATTCATTATTTGATTGTAACTTTAGAGTACATTGTAACTGTGAAGAAATATTTATATTTCTTTTTCTGTTTCTATGTAACCCGGGGATGTAGGTACCTACGGATAATTCTGCTTACATTACACATCATTTATCAACATCGATTTAGAAAATTTCTCTAATAGACAGAAAAAATGGAAAAAGTCATGATCTCGGGCGGGACTCGAACCCGCGACTCTGAGATACCAGTTCATCGCTCTTCCAACAGAGCTACCGAGACCACCCCCGTGGCCCCGATTAAGAAGTACTTTCTTACGGTAAATGTTGCTAAGCGCCCCCTTAACGCATACGAGGAATATGGTGGAGAAATTCGGGGCCACGGGTGTGGTCTCAGTAGCTCAGTTGGAAGAGCGATCAGCTGGTATCTTAGAGTCGCGGGTTTGAGTGCCATCGCAGGGTCATGAATTTTTCCACTTCCCCTTTCTGTCTGAGAATATTTTTTTTGTTCGCAGACGATAATTATTTATTTATTTCAAAAACAGTTTACAGCATAACAGTAAAAACCAAAGCACTGCAACCATCAAACACAAAATAAAGAAATACATGTAAAACTTGACCACTACTTATAATTTAATTTTACAGATGAAACAGATGAATGAGACTCAGTCAACAGCGAGACATTCCGTCCGTGCAGTAGTGATATTTGAGACAAAGCGCAATATACCTATTCACAAAAGATGGTATAGGTAGTTACATAATAAACTTGAAATTTATAACAATACAGCATTGTTGTTTAATGTACAATGGCATTTTTGAACTGCGTGTAAATAATTTGTGTGATATGTCGTGAAACGCCTATTATTTAGCATTTGCATCCACATGTGAGGCAATTTTAAGTGTCAACAATTTAGACAAATGTCAAATCTTGAACTTCAACCTTACCATTCGTATTTATGCCGCGCATCATAACATCACGACATATGTCATGATTTGATCTATAATGATGATTAATATAATGCAAATAAAATAACACAAAACAACGTAATTATATAGACAAAGTTTAAGTAGATAGGTAGGTTGTTTGGAAGGAGATACCTTTTTAGCCATAAGACTCTGTTGTTTACGTCTTCTTTTGTTTGCTGTATTTTGTTTGTTCTTGGGCTGACCTGGGGCCGTAACGCGATTCATGTTTTGACCCTTGATCATACTAGGAAACGGGATTGTATGGTCGATCTACACTTTACATAAGTACATTATGTACTTCTGGTCTGGTCAGATCAAACTGACATCAAAAATCTTTATGAATTTCAAAGTGAATCAGTATCGAAAGCGCCGAAATTTTAAAACGTAATAAATATAAGAGCCTGGGCAGAGAGTATACCTACTGTTTTGTACCATTGGGGGTTGAAACTGTAGGTCCATGGGGGTCCCAGCGCACGCAAGTTTTTAAAAACAATAACCCCAAGTTCTATGAAAATCAATTATAACATCTTCACATAAAACAAACTATTTTTGTACTTATTATGAAGTAGTCCTTATAATTTCCATTGTGATATTTTCTGCTTTTTTGTGTCACTTTTTTGTGGATATTCCATTGTGTTGCGTAATTTTTTTTTGCAATTCACCCAAAAACACTTTAAAGTGCCGGGTATTAGTGACAGTGTAGTGGACACAGTGAGTTCGGTATGATTGCCGCCGTTTACATTAGATGAACCAAATCTGCCGAACGATCCCGGGATTACGTGAAAGGATCATCATCATCATCGACCGATAATGGAATCCTAAGTATTCCGAAACATGTCGCGCGTAACTAAAATACATGTGTTAATTATCCGTGAATCTGAGTCTTCTAAGTAATTCAAGGACTTACTCACTTAGAACTGAAGGCCTAGTATAAGATTTTTACGACATTAACTTCTCGACCGCGTTAGCGTATCGAGGGGTCAAAATATGAAAGTTGCCGGATGATTTAAATAAACGGCAAACATAATTTGACCCCTCGATACGCTAACGCGGTCGAGAAGTTAATGTCGTACAATTTTTATACTAGGCCTTCTGTTTTATGTCAGTTGTTAGTGACTGTACCTGTATTGTATATGAACGTTCTATGCAGCTTGGGATTTATTTATGGAGTAGAATATAATGTGAGGCAGTAATAGTGAAGGCTATCAAAGCTGAGATGAAGCAATGATTCAGATAGGCACCTGACACACAAACATGGCTAGCTATATGTATGTACAACCTATATAGGGTGATTGAGAAGACGTGAGCAGGACATCCTTTAAATGTTAAGAGATCGTTTACCATCGGAATTTTGTGAAAAAAGCACCCTGCTTTCCCTTTATTTAAAGTTTTTTGTTACTGAAGTAAAAATTGTATCATCTTGCAAGTACTCACGTATTTACGTAGTGTAACCCTATGCGCGACATAGATGCGCGACGTCGAGTACCCACCGCTTGCATCGTCGCGCATGGTACTCGCTCGACGCTCGATAATGGCATCACTGGATGTCTAAAACATGTACACTTAATCTCTAAAAATACTTGAGTGCTATCCCCAATTTTAATATGATATTAATATACTTCACGATAGTTTAAATTCGATAAACATGATTGCCTGGCTGGAAATAATTCATAATGATAAAACCTCTTTAACTGGTATAACAGCTTATGGTATGGTACGGCATGGTATGGTATGAATATTTATTATATGCCTTAATTGCGGTGTTGTGCAAGCTTTTATCAAAATGCTGGAAATTACTTCTGGTAGTCATAAGTTCATTCTTAGCTCTCAAGTTTATCGAAGTATTTTGTCTGCTTACTTAAAAATCTATTAAATCTAGGATAACTAAAACAATGTGTTTGGTATTAGGACTACTTTCCATATTTTCGCTGTTACATTTATTTTGGTTTTTGTCTCACTTCCAGTTAATAAAATTGATTGTGGAATATGTCGAATAATTAGCCTATTGATAGAAGTGGCACTGTAATTTTATCAGTTTCATGTCTACCCCTTCCGGGAATACAGGGTTGAGTTTGTAAGTGTCATTTTAATATTTTCTCTTTAATAGTTAGACATTGTCTCAAAACCCCACTCATAATTTGCGCTCAGCTGTTGAAACGCAGACACTAACCTGTCACTAGTCGCCGCACAATAATTTAGCGCCACGACCGCAAATTATGGACGCAATGGACAATACAATTGACGTGTGGATTAAGGCACACCTGGCATAGCCGATAGTTTGGACACAGGTGGGACAGTGACAGTAAGTAGTCTATCAGTGAACCGAGGAATTCATGCTTAAAGTTCAAATCTCAGACTGATACCTACTTGCTTGTCTGATGACTCCAGGGGCCTTACCATGACGTCTTAACGCAATTCAGTTTAGGCTCAGTTGTATGGAAGCGACTCAGTTTAGGTCGTACATTTAATATTACCTGCCCTGGAGTAGACCGGAACGATACAGGACACTGTAGCGTTGTATCATAATAATGATTGGTTCGGGTGTTTTTTAGAGGGTCATTTGATTTATTCAAAATCAACAAAGGCTCGTCACATGCAACAATGATACATTGTTTCTGCGATTATAAAGCCTCCGCGCTATAAAGCGCTTTAACGGCCTCCTCGCCTAGTTGGTAGTTGGTCACTACCAACTACCCTGCAGGCAGGGTCACTACCCTGCCTACGAACCAGGAGGTCCCGGGCTCGAATCCTGGTCATGGCATTTATTTGTGTTTATTACAAATTGTTCCTGAATTATGGATGTTTTCTAAGTATTTAAGTATTTATATATTATCTGTCTATTAAATATATCGTCGTCTAGTACCTACCCATAACACATGCCTTAAGGATGACTCACACTAGCACGGGACGGGACGAGACGGGACGGGGCGGGATGGGAAAATCTGTCAATTTCTGTAGGAAGAACGACGTGATAGCTCGGTCGGAGCCCTCGGATGTCACGTAAAGCTTTCTATAGAAATTGATAGATTTTCCCGTCCAGCCCCGTCCCGTCCCGTCCCGTTCTAGTGTGATTCATCCTTTATTGAGCTTACCGTGAAACTAGATCGATATGTGTAACATTGTCCCAGAATATTTATTTATTTTGTTTAAAAAGCCCACGCCGGCCACGCCACGTGCAATTATATTCCAATCGCATACTAAAAAAATAATCTAGGATAAAGATTATTTTTAAAATATATCGGTCATATGTTATATTCTCACAAAATGTTATAACAGCATAATTTAATTATGAAACACAGTAGGTACCTAAGTGTGCAGTAAAAATAAGTGTTCCTCATATAAATTTTCATGTTTATGTACTTACAAAAATTTGTATTAAAATAAGTAGTTCAATATTTGCATGTTGCTGAAAACCGATACATGGTAATACATTCTGTCACCTTTGTAATCTTTGTTTGACGATGAATTACTCTTTAATATATGACTCTGGCCCAGCCAACTTGGTTCATTTCGCCTGTCATTACGTGGCTTCCGTGTTTGTGATAAAGACTTGCGGTTCTCGGAATGTGTTGTTGCAGATATTGTGATGAAAGCATGAGTTAGAGCTCAGCAACTGGGGCATGGACATACATACAGATAAACAAAATAACTCTGTCATGTTTGATGGTGACAGTTGAAGACAGTTGAAGATACACCGCATACGCGAATAGCCGACAGGGTGCCAGTACGTGCCAAGGTGTGTAATATATGGTCTCTACCTACATTAGTTACATTACACAACGGTGGAGGGCATCCATAGAACTCCCCGGTTTGAAAAGTTGAGCACTTTTCCTACAAACAGGACAACAAATATAGGAAAGTTGTGTAAAACTTTGAAAACTAAACGTAGTCCCGAAGAAATTAATGGAGAAACGTCAGGTTAGTTTTCAAAGTTTTACTCGATGGATCCCCATTTTAGCTTCTAGCTATTAGGAGCCCTATTATGACACTCACGAAATAAAAAGGAAAGCGTCGAAACCCGCCAAGTGATATAAGCTATATATGTAGGGCGTGCCAAAGAAATGGACATACAGATACTCGTACAGTCGATAATCATAGTTCCCTTCAGCAGTTGGGTAAAAACAATGACAAGCATCAGGCAAACCCTTACCGCCGCTCCCATTTTATCTCAGCAATAAAACAGCACTTCAGATCCCTTAGTTCAATTTGAAAGGCAATAACAGGCCAATAGGACAGTCGTGGAAACAGCATCAAGCCAACATAGTTGCCTAATACCCGATCATTACAGCGCGAGAGCAATAATCTTGGCACGATCGCACTATCATCGCTAGCCTGTCTTTATGTAAACAGGCTACGCTAATACACCATTATTGCTGACCCCCCAGATGACTGATAAGTCGACATGGGGGTTCTGGCATTAACTTAAGGTGTCAAAGGCCAAGTTTCGTGACCCCTAGCAGGATAGGTATTGTGCCGGCTGAATGGACAATTTTCTGTTGTTTTAGGTGTGTTAGAGATGGAGATTTTGCTGTAGATTGGAAGAAGACAGTTACAAGGAAGGTTTAATGTTGGCCTTAGTGTAGATTAGTGATTTCGCTGTGACTTTAATCTAAGGAGTAAAATGAAACAAGTGATTAAACATAACATAATTTAAAGTGCTCTTAAATCAAGTCCTTTGCAAATATTCATTGTTGTTTTTGTATTCATTACTTTCAGAAGAGGTACGAGTATATACATAAATAATAAATAAATAATAAATAGTAGGTAAAATAGTATATGCGTTAATCAATGTTACTATTTCTAATCGTTAACTACTACTTCTTAATTACATAATAATTAGATTAAATTCATTTAGAAAGTCCAAACGAATAAAAAATTGGCTTGTACGTTATCCAGCTCCTCCTGCTATTTCCTTTTGGTTCAAGTAAGAGCTTATTTCAATTAAATTAAAGGCTAGTATGTCTTTATATATACGTATTCCTTTGGTACGTTTGGTGGTTTGCAGTATTGGTGTATTTTACAGGAAAGCTTCAGCATTGATTTAATTACTTATGACTGAGTTCTTAATAGTTAGTTTATAGTGTTTGTAATATGTATTTTGGAATTGTATTAGCATATAAGTGTTTTGGTGTCAGTATTGTAAACTTATGTGTAATTTTAATAAATTGAATTTGAATTTGTTTTATAGGTACCGTTAACTATGCTGCAATATAAACTGTTTTTGAAATAAATAAAATAAAAATATGAACAGTTTCTACTTTGCGAAATGCGGAAAGGAACCTCCGTAAGTGTAATATGGAGCGATATCTGAGTCATTTCTACTCGTGTTAGCCAACTGGAGAATAAATGGAAAATGTTCAGATTGTATTACGATAAAGATTGGATTCCGCCAACTTATCTACACAACGGTACACGAGATTAAACCTCTAAAGGAAGATAGGCAAATCGTGTCAACGACTCGTCGCTAAATCGTTTCCTTAAAGAGCTAGGTTGTAAAGATGCGCAGCCTGCGGTAATGGCGTCTTTACGAGCCTGGCTAGATGTCACCAAAGCGATCATCTCGTGTGACATTTCCAGACAGCTCTTCCAATCATCACTAAACTCCCTAATACCAACTTACTGAACACCCTCGAACATCCTTTAAGTACAAAGCTTTAAGGTTTAGAATCCCTTAAATCGTGAAGGTAGAAGTTAGATGGTCGGGAACGCCATACAAGGGTAAGCCACACGAAACTTCGTGTTGTAAAATACCAATTTACTTTAACAATATGGCGATTTACTTGAAACATTTCATAGCCTTTTAAGGGCCGAACATTTAGGCCAGTGATCCGGTAATGCTTGGAGCAAGTATAAATAAGGTTAGGTGTTCCAATAGCTCATTCAACAGATGAGTCGAACTTATAGGCAAAGGAGCTGTCGTTATTTTTCTAACCTTCGTCCCAGCTTTTTATCGAAAAAAGCAAAACATAGGGGCGGGGCGTAAGTGGTCAATAGTCATACTTAGTTATTATTTTTGTAAAAAATCACCCATGTTCTATATTGGAGGAGAAAATGGGTGGAACTATGGCATCTCTAAAAAGCAAATTCATGTATGGAGCAAGCGCAATGGGAGCTACCGTATTGTCGCTCACCAGGCGGCGCCACTCATGCGTCGGTCCTCTATCTATATGGAAGAATTGTCAGAGTGACGTTTGAAATGCTCCCGCAGGAGTGCAGGACCCGCGTTCCACTGGCGCCCCTCGGCCCCGCGGTAGTCCTCATTGAGCCCATGCTCCTATTTCGTCGTCAGCCCTAACAAAGAAGAGATGAAATTATGTAGTAAAATCAAAATATTGTCAGACTGGTCGTTTTTTCGGGGATATACAGGAAATAGAAATACCTAAATACAAATATATATAAAGTCGCGAAAGATACTTCAACAGCTGATAAGACCCACGAAAATATTACTGGTTGACCGAAGACGACTCGCTTTATATCGGTATTATCGGTAAGTAATAAGAAACCATGGCCCTCTCGTGAGGAGGGTACTAGAACATTTGTCCTCTAGTCATTTTAAGTCGTGCTATCGCAACCATCGATGTTGTATTACAGCACTAAATGTCATGTGGGTGCATTCAATGAAATGTTCTGTAGGTATGTATAAGAGGTACCAATGGACTTTAATTTTCTTCATAACTTGTAGTAAATGATGTTGTAGGAAACTAGTAACATACATGAACGGATACTGTAGGTTAGTGTATCAATTAGTAAGAAGGGATCAAGATTATTAATTAAACTCCGATATTAAACTCGTAATTACTGAAATAAAATAAAATGTAAGTATATCATGTACAGAGATAAGTAACCCCCGCTACATAGAAAGTTTGTATGCAGCGGGGCACTTAACTCTGCAGCTGACTGTCCTAGCTATTCTTGTAGGTATACTTGGTTAGCACTTAAGTACACCTCTGGAGGAGCCACCCAAACTGAGTCTTGGCCTCCAACATGACTGATCGTGATCGCCACGGACTCCGATTCTGTGCGATTTCTCGCCAGTCTTCAACCTATAATATTTGAAATCAGGTCTGGATCGAAACAAATATGACAATTGCGAAGTGTTTTTGCTTTAATAATTTCTAGGCTTTTTTATGCACTCTATTATAGAAATTATCCAAATCACAAAATGATTATGCCATAAAACAAAATGTCTCAATGAATCCTCAAACAAATATAAAACATAGTTTAATTCAGCTCCGAAAAAATTCGCCGCCAAATTGCTATCAAAAACTTGATACTTGTTGAAGAAACCTGCGTATTCGTCGTAGGTAGGTACTTTAAAACAAATTTCCAACACAACGTGTCACATTATAATACCATTACTGAAAGACAATTTCTTCGCGAATCCCCTGAAACTATAAGATTGAAGACGTGCCTCCAAATGCCTGGTGTAGGTATGTACCAGGGATTTTATCGATGTAGTCACCAATCATTGGTTTTAACAATATTTAAAATTAACGGTTTACATATGTTTATATTATCACATGGTTTTTGAACGAGCCCACAGCATTGGCTTGTGTGACCTTTCTTTCGTAAAAGTGACAGGAACAGGAGTAGTATGATATAAAAATATTTCCAACAAAGATTATTTTTATATAACTCACACCAAAACTATACTTGCACCACCCGGGGTAAGCCACATAACCCGGAGTTAAGCGATTTTTTGACGTGACAACGTCTTAAATTAGGTTGCGGCTGGGAGTCACTTATGAAAAAGTGTAACGCTCGGTAACGTTACGATGAGTCACCGAACGAGAGAGAGGCCCGCCGAATGCCTTGCGTCTCTCTCCCACTCAAGTGTGTCTAACGAAGCTAAATTTTAACGAGTTCTCATGTCTCTGGGGCGTGGCCAGACTCAGGCCAGAGACGCGTTGTGATTGGCTAAAGCGCGCGGTAAGCGATCGTGTGACGCGGCGCTAGAGAGGAGTATAAGTCGATAAACTGTTATCCATTGATATTTGATGCGCTCTGAATATTAATAAATACAGTAAAATCCCAGGACAACCAAATCAGTCGTGGTTAAAAATATTGCAGAAAACGATGTGTAACAATAGTTATAATCATGACCATATTAAGTATATTGACGTTAAACCCGTATGTATGTATTACTTCGGTGATCGGACGAGAACCGGTGTGTTCAACGTGGTATGGACGTTGGCTAATGGTGGGTTCAAGAGCCTGAAACAGAGGCAGCATCCTAGAACGATACGCGCACAGTCGCATACGCATTGCCTTTCGCAGGAGCGCAAGGCACTTTGATAAAGTAACCACAAGATGATATTGTATTGCAGGTTCCAAACGTGGTGTGTAGTATGGGCCATTTTTGATTAATCAATTACCTCAAACCACGTTATATCTTCCAAGTAAATGAACTTTCAAGCTTTAGAGTGTTATTCTAAAGTCAAAATTCTATGAAGTAATGACATTTACTTAACACTTTCATAGTTCGTGCTATCAAAATCTAGGAAACTCAGGATAGACAGACCCTAATACTTTATAGATCTAGTTTCATTGAATGCAAACAACTATTTATGATTCAAGATCATTGCATAATGAGCCATCCTCCAGCTAACGTTAATAACACGTTGAAGAATATCCAAGCATCAAATTATCCAAGCGTTCTCAGCAGGTGTGAGGTGAAACAGAGAAGACCCGTAAGTATTTTAATATCCGACATGTGTACAGAATGAGCCCTGCTATTTACTGTGTTAAGTACACACTTAACAGTAGCAGGACTCATCTGTATAAAGGTCGGAAATTATAATAGACCCTGGAGGGAAAGTGCCTTAAAACCTTAAGTTAGCTCGTTTTACTCAAGGGGAACATAAAAAACTGCTTTCAAAGTATTTTTGATTTTCGCTTTTCTCGCCTAGGAGTCGAATTCAATACAAATTAAAATAAAAATGTTATTTTATTACACTTGTCCATACAGTTAATGTCAATGGTAAATTTTCTCCCTTAAAATTAAATAGATAAAACATAAGTCGTTTGTATTTTTACGCCTACTATGTACTTTAAAAACATTTTTCAATTTGTTTTAATGACATTATTTAGATTGTTACCTGGAATCAGATAAATACAAATATTCAAAGATAAACCATAAATAAAGACGTCTCATCAAATATACCCATAAAAACAAAAATTTTGGACATAAAACTTAAAAAGTTAAACGTAAAAAGTTTGGGTTTTAACATACTCGATGTTACCCTTGATTTTCTTTAAATGGACACAAACACTACAATAATAAATAGATACAGATACAAAATAAATTTGTGTATTACACAAACCTACCGGAAACCGAAAATGTAATTTCTTATTTGAGTAAAATCAAGCCAATCATTTATCGACAGTATCGACACACATCGGCACGGGTGCACCGCTTCTCTAGTTCCCGGCAAGGCACAAGCGGCCGTACCAAGTAATAATCATGTGGTTGTGGATATCGCTAGCAATTCGATACATTGCGCGGCTGCTTAACAAATTGCATCGCGACACAACTTGTTTGCTATTCTAAGCCGTCAATGTAAAACGCCTGTACAATTTGTTACAGATCAGTTCAACCAATTAGTCCGGCAGAGTAAAATCATACGGTCCTGGATATATTTGTAAAAATGCATGATTTTATCAAGTAAAAACTAATGAAATGAATACAATACATGTGGTACGTGACTCCTTAGTCCTTGAAGTTTTTGTTTTCATTCATATTTTTGCTCGTAACAACGTAGCAGTTCGGCATTTTATGAAAATATCGGAGCATATTTTACGATTGCGGCTAAGATGCAACTGGCTCGCGTCGAACAGTAATATGGCCATCTGGCCTCATCGCTGCGACGCGCGACACACCTCCGTTAGCTATCTATTCCTTTTTCTTTTATCTATGCTCCCACTCAACTATGATCGGTCTGCCGCGCGCGCAGCACTAGAGAATTAGGCGCATTGAATCGGCGCATGCTTGTGTCTCTGTCTTTGTCTTTCTCGAACGTTGATAGTGTTAAGTAAGTTCCTATTGTGCAATTTAATTATATTCATATCAATAAATATTCTACCGAGAAAAAGACGTTGTCACGTAAAATCTTCGCCCGTAAAACCGACTTTACAGGCAACCATTTTTTTTGTTTGGAATTTGACAGCTTTACTCCGGGTTAGGGGTTAACCTTGGATGGTGCAAGTGGGCCCAATACTCTTAAAACAAATCAACTAACTGTAGAAAAATAATTTTTGTTCGAACCAGATTCATTTTACCAGTTTTAAATTTGTTTCGAAATACAAACATTTATTTTCGAAATATATACCTACAGTAAGTGTAACTTACCTAACTACCTACCTCTACCTACCAGCTACATACCTACGAATGAGTATTTAAATAAACTGATTAAAGAAGATTTTATGACGTATTTTTTCAATCTAGTACTGATTACAGCAACAATATTGGAGATATTATGAACGCGGACATAATTTCTTGCTTCTCCAATTGCTTCAAAGTGTGAAGCTCCGAGGCTGAACATAAACCTGTCCCAGCACCAAAAGGAACACGCCGCCATGACACTTGTTGAAGCATAAATTAACGAGATTATATAAACAACAAGGAAGAGTATGCGGTGTGGGGTAAAGGCCCCAGTTGGGGACCACGCTAGAAAAATATTTAGTACCCATGTCAAATTACAAATTAAAGTGTAAATAAAACTAAAAAAATGATGAAAATCTAAAAAGTTAAAATAATTTTTTAAATAGTGTTTATTTTAAGACTCATTGGCTATTACTACAAACAACAACTGCTTAAACTTAATCAGATTTGTTTATACCAACTGTCATAATCTCATAATAAACTTATTTACATACTGACTTCGTTCGCGTAAGGTTTTATATAAGATATTAATGACCGGTTGGCGTAGTTGGTAGTGATCCTGCCTGCTAAGCCGATGGTCCTAGGTTCGAATCCCGGTAAGGGCATTTATTTGTGGGATAAACACAGATATTTGTGCCTGAGTCATGGATGTTTTCTATATATTTATGTATTTGTATATTATATATATCTTTGAGTACCCGTAACACAAACCTTATTGAGCTTACTGCGGGACTTAGTCAATTTGTGTAAGAATGTCCTGTAATATTTATATTTATTTATATATATTAATAAACTTAGACCGGGTTACTCACGTCTATAAAGTCGAAGATAGCTCGGCATGTTGTGTGTGTATTAATATGTCTAATACTCACGGGAGTTTTCTATTTATTTATATATCTCTGGAAATAAGTACCTATTTAATCAGATACGACTTCAGGTCCATAAATTTAGTTTTAAACTTTTGACCATCGGTTTACAGTCCCTTCCAATTTACCTTTTCATCCATTTTACACTTTTTCCGTTTTAAAAGGCCACAACTGTCAATTTGTAAACATTGTATACATACTAATTAAAATAAGAAAGACATTTTTTTAATAAATAATTTTCAGTATTTGTGTCCATTTTTATCTCAATTTTAGAAAAAATAAAGCATTTCTAAAGCTAAATTTAATAATTTAACTGCTCGCGTTAGACCCGTTTAATAATTATGTTTAAATTTAACTGCTGTTATTGATTGCTGTTGTTGGTTACCGGCGCCTTTACCCCGCATCGTTACAATAACGTTCTGAGTCACTCCACTTGGGATATTGCCAACACCGCTCATCACTCCATCTTCATTGTTATCCTTGTTTGAGTTAAAACACATCAGATATGATATGCTGTAAATGTTGTGTATGACAAATATAATATATTTAGATACCTACAACAAAACATTTAAATCAAGGCATCCCTTGAAAGGGGTTGTACCGTGCCATACCGTACCATACCGTACCGCGGGTTGTGTGCCAGTCCGTTAATAATTAAAAAAAATAATTACAGAACAATCTTACACAAATCGACCTAGTCCCACAGTAAGCTCAATTAAGTCTTGTGTTGTGGGTACAAGACGACGAATATGTTTAGCGTAGCGTAGCGGCCTGCAATTGGCTGCTTGCCGGCCGTAATAGGGCAGAAAAGAAATAAACATCACTTCGTCTCGGCCGGTCTCGGAGCTAGATATCTTTAATGAGGTTCATCTAGATATGTGTTCAACAGGTTTATACTATATTTGCGCCATGCTTATTATTTTTACGCCATCTAAATTTACCCACGAACTGTTCAGATAAGAGCAACCAGCCATATCTGTCCTTCAATCACGAAACTAGAACCAGTGGAAAAAAACAGGAACAAGCTAAATTGTCATGCGCCAGATGCAACTGATACAGTATATAGGCTACAGAAGAGACAGATAAAAGATAAAGGCTGTATGTCTGGTATAAGATACAAATTGCCGCATGGGTGACGCGTTTGAAAAACTATCTACAGAAGAGCTTGGAATTTCGATTATCCGAACTATTTAAGACCGAGGCTTGTTCGGATAGTCGAAATCTGGGTTTTGTGGGGCGAGAAGAAAAACAACACCTTTTAATATGAAAACAGTACTTCGATGCGAACTTCCGTGGAAATGATCAATATGACATGCTAATGACGTAGGAAATATGAAGTAGATATGTCAAATATCAGTTTAGCACGTTCGAATAGGTCTAGTATGTATATTAAAATTGGACGCACATAACATTAAATTAAAAGAAATAACACTTGGAAAAGTATAAGTAAGTATTTTCCTTAAAATTTATTCAGTCTGAAACTCGGATTCATGGAAGAAAATACGTTAATACGTAGGTAAGTATCAAATGCGTTCGGATAAACCAATGTACCGTTCGGATAATTGAGGGTTTGGATAATCGATAATTGTACTGTACTACATAGGGACACTTACCATGAATTGTACATTAAATTGTGATGGGATGAAGCTATCTTTGTCCCTTTTTTCGCTACGTAAAATCGACATCTGTTTGCTTAAAGAAGGAAAGCAGGAAAGGGAGCCGTTACTTAAAACACAAATATATCGTTTGTACAATTCAATAACTCTTTATCACACCTTTGGACCTCATAAAATAATATAACAAAGAAAGAATACACATTACACACAAAAAGGTGGGTAACAGGCGGCCTTATATATAAGTTCATAACATAACATATAACACAGTTCGGTTATTGATATTGACAGTCTTCATTATTTGTCTTTAACAGATACAGTAATGCAAATGGCGAAAAATACCGCGGTATTCGCGAGATCTACAAAATGATACGCAATGTGTCAACGCTAGCCCACGTTCAACCAGCCTTAAACTCAAACCAACTTAGCTTTGCCGTCCATAAACTTAGCCGCAATCTTTAAATCTACGAGTTTAGTTTCGAAATTCGCATACTTAGGTTTTTAGTGGGTGTAGTGATAAGTTTGTCGTACATATCGAATATCGGAATGATATGTCGAGAGTACAGCGGCATCTGATAGTGCAGGGACACGCGAGTAAGCTATGTCGCGGCCGTTTTATTTACGACTGAAAGCTTTGATTGTTAACGGTTGGTTTTCAAATGTTTACAACATTGTGGAAATGTCTGCAATCACTTACTGTTTTGAAATCTGCAATCGCTTTGTGTTGTGTTGTAACTACAGTATGTTCTTGTTATAGGTACATTATTTTTGAAGAAGTACCTGCATACAAAATTATGTAAATACCTACGTTAATAGATATCTTCAACTTTATTGGTGCTTGAGCAGGTAGTTAGGGTTCCGTACCAAAAGGGTAAAACTGGACCCTATTCCTATTACTAAGGCTGTCTGGTGTAGTAAAGCCAACCAAAAGACAACTATAAATACCCTGAACAGCCTGCAACGCACGGCTTGCTTGACAGCAACAGGGGCCTTTTCCTCAACACCTGGGGCAGCCCTAGACGCACTGCTCAACATCACACCACTCCACCTGCAAGTGCAAAAGGAGGCCAAGCAGTGTGTCTACAGAATAAGCACGCTAAACAAGCCCAAATGGCGCTCCCAAGCGCTAACCAAACTCAGGGCTTGGGTTTTCGAGAACAAAACCCTCAGCATGCCTTCAGATGACATGCATACGGAATGTCAGTTTACCAGACTGTACAATGTGGATACACCCCAAAGACACAAATGGGCCAACGACCAAATGTTTGTCGAAAAGGGAAGCCACATTTGGTACACGGATAGTTCCAAGACAGTTGGAAAAGTAGGATGTGGTATCTATGGTGAGAGGCCTAAGCACAGGACCAGCGTCAGCATGGGTAAACTGGCCTCAATCTTCCAGGCAGAAGTCCTTGCCATTAACATATGCGCGGAAATCAATCTGGACAGAAACCTAAGAAACCAACACATCTACATTAACTCGGACAGTCAAGCTGCTCTGCTAGCACTAGAGTCCCTAGAGGTTAACTCTAGAGTAGTCCAGAACTGCAAAAATAATCTAAACGCCCTGGCTAACACCAACAAAGTTACACTTAGATGGGTACCAGGACACTCCAACATTGCTGGAAACGAAGCAGCGGACGAACTTGCCAGAAAGGGCGCGGACACGCCCCTCGTTGGCCCGGAACCGTTTTGCGGAGTTACAAAACGAGAGGCATACTCTCTGCTAAACAATCTTGAAAAGATGAGGGCAATCGCAGAGTGGAAATCCGTAAAAGGAAACACACACTCGAAAGCTCTAATATTAGGGTTCAACAACAAAAACACTAAAGAGCTCTTAGGGCTCAAGAGGTACAAAGCCTGTGCGGTGGTCAGAATTCTGACTGGGCACTGCAAGTTGAACAAGCACATGTTTCTAATGGGTAAGAAACAAGACGCAGCATGCAGGTTCTGCCAGGAAACAGAGGAAACTGCGATGCACATCCTCTGCTCCTGCGGACCACTAATGCACAAAAGAAGTATCCACATCGGTAGGCACGAACTGCAACCCTGTGAGATACACAACATTACAGCCCAAAGAATTTGGAACTTTCTGGACTCAACGGGAATCAGTAATGAATTATAAAGGGCTGCCACAATAGATCACAACTGGTCGACGCGGCATCTTCACTAGCCCAAAACAACAATAATAATAAATTACTAAGGCTCCGCCGTCTGTCTGTCACCAGGCTGTATATAAGAAGCAGGATAAGATTTATCTTATCCTGCTTATATTTAAGGGGGCTCCCATACACAAAAGTGAGTTTTTTGCTGTTTTTTTTTAAATGGTACGGAAACCTTCGTGCTGACTCGCACTTGACCGGGTTTCTTGAACAACGAGTCATTTTCTGTTTTAAAACAGCCGTTTTGGCCTCTTTTGCCACGCTAGGCTAGGTACCTACATACACGTTTTGGTTTTAGGCTTTGTTGCTTTAGTGCGGTAGATAGTTTTGTTAACTTACGAATGTTTGGAAAAGCGTTGAAGTTAGTGTGATATTTGCATAGAAATTATAAGATAAAACAATCATCTATTTTGACATTGAATAATTTAACGTGTTTCCCATCACACAAAAAGGAAGTTCCGGACCTTTGGTAGGCGTACCTGGAGCCGCAGAGCCTTTTACAGCTTCCCTGAGTCGTTGCTTCGTATAGTTATCGCACAGATTATACAAGATGTCTCCGACCATGAGGCTTTCAATCCAGGGTTTGATTTTACTCTTCAAACTGAACCTCTTTCACAATGGGACCAACCTCTAGATCGTGAAAAAAATGATGGCTGACCCCATAGTACCTACCCTATATAGTGTTAATTAATATCTAATTTTCCGAAATGTATAAAGAAAAATCAAAATTTAGTCTCTCTCTCTGGGTTGGATGGTCAGATGGCAGTCGTTTTCGTAAAACTAGCACCTACGCTAAATCTAGAGATTAGGTTGCTACACCGGACCCCAGGCTCTCTGATTTGTGGCATAAGCGGGGCAGAAAGACGCTAGGAAGAAGAAGGAGTAATAGTTTATTATTTTGAAATACGTTCACTATTTTTGATCGAACGAATTCGCATCCCGTAGATTTGTCTCGGCTGCTCATGTTATTTGCGGTTCAACGTGATCCTTTGAAGTGAGGCTGTTGAAACTCCGTTTACGATAATTTAATCAACGAACGATTCCTTTCAAACGAAAATGACATTATAAATGTATGAGCCCCATGTGTGCTTAGGTCGTTTTTGCTTTGAGCGGTAGCGCTCGCATGGGCACGACATTCTACTATTATGTCCGTACCCTTTTGATCGTATAAATACAACATTATTAATATGCGGGATAGATTGCGCATACAAGCAATTGTTTGGTCTGTTTTCTTAGATCAAAAGAATTGGTAATTGGGCAAAGTGACCAGACTTTTGATGGTTCGAAAATAATATAGTAGGTATTTAATGATGATGTCGTTAATAAATAAACACGACATCTTTTCATGTTGCGTTTTGGTTATCAATTTGTCAAATGTCGAAATATAAACTTGATAATATCCAACGTTTGCGAATGTCGGATTATTTGTTTGGCACATACGTGATAAGCCGGCCATATTATATCCGTGCATATCCGCCGAATCTGACAATCAATGAATGGTAAATTTGATTGGCGGATGTCCGGTGGAATATGGAGATCCGACGGATTACCCGAACGTAGGTAATAGGTTACTCCGTTAGTCATATGTTTTCCGTAAAACCTGCAGAACCGTATCGGTACCTAATTAACGACGAAGGAACGAATGACGAATGAAGGAAAATAGTTCAATTAGTAAGCTTTTGTATTATACCATCGAAGTAGCAAGCTTTTGTATTATACCATCGGCGGTGATCCGCCACCGTAACTTATGGACGCCAGCAACTCAAGGGGTGCTATATGCGCATTGACGATCCTTTCAACACTTTAGCAGTACCATGAGTTGCCAACAAGGCGTTAGTCGCTAGAGACTAACGCTTTCTAAAGTATTTGCAACTCGCTCGCACCAATGAGAAAGAGCAGGATGCAAAATACTCTGGATTCTAAACCAGCTATAGAAACGTCACTGTCAAATGAGCACTTAATTTGGTCAAATCAAAAGTATGTCCGCATAAAAGGCTGCCAAATAATCGGCAGCCCAATAATTCGTGTCCATTTTTTTGGTTGCGGATTATTGGGTTGCTGATTATTGTACTGCAAAAACTGTGGCTTCGGATTATTGGCCCGCTACCGAGCTTGTCCGACCCGATAAAAGGCAGCCCAATAATCGGCGACCCAATAATTGGCGACCACGATGTACATGGATTATTGGGCTGCCGATTATTGGCCTGCTTCGAGATTGCTCGACCCAAGAAAAGGCAACCCAATAATCGGCGACCCAATAATCCATGTACATCGTGGTCGCCAAATATTGGGGCGCCTTTTCGCGGGATGCGAAAAAAGTCGGTTCTGCCGCTTCGCCGGCCGCTGCCGCGGCACGCTCGCTTAGCTCGCTCGGCTCGCGCGCTGTTAGGTCGCAATTCTACCTAACACTCCTCCTCGCTTCGCTCGTCGTCGTACCTAAACCGACCTGCCTTAACATTCGATCTAAGGAGTCTGTATAAAAAGCAGACAAATAATCGGCAGCCCAATAATTCGTGTCCATTGTTTTGGTTTTGGATTATTGGGTTGCTGATTATTGTACTGTTAAAACTGGGGCTTCGGATTATTGGCCCGCTACCGAGCTTGTCCGACCCGATAAAAGGCAGCCCAATAATCGGCGACCCAATAATTGGCGACCACGATGTACATGGATTATTGGGCTGCCGATTATTGGCCCGCTTCGAGATTGCTCGACCCAAGAAAAGGCAGCCCAATAATCCATGTACATCGTGGTCGCAAATTATTGGGTCGCCGATTATTGGGCTGTCTTTTCGCGGGATGCGGATTAGTGGCACCCGTCAAAAGTCAATGAGACACAGTGTTGCCAGATACTGAAATGCAAAAACAAGAAGCTTCAAAAATGCGTATTTATAAATAAAAAAGTGGAATATAATTTTAAACTTTTTTTTACTTTCGGCTTTCGGGTAGTAACCGTATACGGTATAGTGAAATATGGCCCTAAATCAGAGCTCGGGATTTTTATGATTGTATGTAATTTCCCACTATGAAAATTGAATGATTTAAAAATGCGGATCCGCTTCACCATAGAGCGGATTGCGGATCTATAGACGTAAATGCGGAATGCGGAGCATCTGGCCACAATTGAGACATTAAAAAAATATTTTTCTACAACAAAAAATAAAAGCGCCCATTATTGGTATCATGCGAAAATAATCGTGACAAATTTTCACGTGCGATTATTTTCGATCACTCATTTTTGTATTTGAACGATCGAATCTCAAAAATCGGTCCCCTCTCTGCTGGGAAAATTATATTATAATCATGCGATTTTGTACAAGCCAAGAACAAGTTACCTGTAAAAAAAATTTAAAACAAAATTTGTTAGTTTGATTTAACTTGACGACCGGTTGGCGTAGTTGGTAGTGACCCTGCCTGCTAAGCCGATGGTTCTGGGTTCGAATCCCGGTAAGGGCATTTATTTGTGTGATGAACACAGATATTTGTTCCTGAGTCATGGATGTTTTCTATGTATTTATGTATTTGTATATTACTTATATATATCGTTGTCTAAGTACCCGTAACACAAGCCTTCTTGAGCTTACTGCGGGACTTAGTCAATTTGTGTAAGAATGTCCTATAATATTTATATTTATTTATTTATTTATTTAACTAAAATTTTATTTTCATCGTTTTTGGGCCACTTCAAAAAAGCTGGTTTTAAAAAGTTTTTTTTACAGTCACTTTATTTTTTTTTGTTATTATTGGGCATATTTTCGTGTTCTCCTCGGCAACACCTTTCATTTGATATTCATATTGTGGTAGTGCAGAAAAAATAACTAGTCCACCATCTTGGATAATCCGCCATAGTAGATTTAATGTGACTTCGTACAGCGGCATATAATCTATGGTTAGAGATATGATCGTATATGGTATAGTATAATATAGCCAATATGGGTCTTAGTGGTCTTACACAAATCTTTACAGTATAAACATTATGAATTAAATGACAAATATAAGCAAACAGTAATCAACAAAACAATAATATTCCTTTCGTAGCAATTTGAAATAGGATATTTCGCAGCATTTGTTGGCATCAAATACGATGTGCAATTCATGGAATTAAATTATTGATGGTGTTTCATAGTGTGGACTGTGGAAGTAGCATAGGCGGCTTGCGTAGCTCCAGAAGAGCTCTCTGATTTTTGGGGTTTAATAAATGCGTCGAGTTTTGTATTTTTTTAATAAGTGTTTTGATGTTCTGTTCTGATGCTTGCCAGTCTGAATATGGTTCTGAATGTCTGTTGCACCTTTATATTTTATGCTAAAGTAACTGCTACAAATTTTGCACATCACTTTACTGGGCTCTCTACCTTGTTATTTCAAAATTGACCAAAAACACCACATGAAAAATTGTCATTACCGACATTCTGTGAAGATTGTAGGGAATTTTTGTCGGGAAATTCAATTTGTCCATATGGCAACCCTAGGCGCGATCGCGTAGCCAGAGCTTCTAACGCCTTCGCCAGCGCTAATAAAAACCTATGGTACCAAATTAAGTGCTCATTTGACAGTGACGTTTCTATAGCTGGTTTAGAATCCAGAGTATTTTGCATCCTGCTCTTTCTCATTGGTGCGAGCGAGTTGCAAATACTTTAGAAAGCGTTAGTCTCTAGCGACTAACGCTTTCTAAAGTATTTGCAACTCGCTCGCACCAATGAGAAAGAGCAGGATGCAAAATACTCTGGATTCTAAACCAGCTATAGAAACGTCACTGTCAAATGAGCACTTAATTTGGTACCATAGGTTTTTATTAGCGCTGGCGAAGGCGTTAGAAGCTCTGGCTACGCGATCGCGCCTAGGGTTGCCATATGGACAAATTGAATTTCCCGACAAAAATTCCCTACAATCTTCACAGAATGTCGGTAATGACAATTTTTCATGTGGTGTTTTTGGTCAATTTTGAAATAACAAGGTAGAGAGCCCAGTAAAGTGATGTGCAAAATTTGTAGCAGTTACTTTAGCATAAAATATAAAGGTGCAACAGACATTCAGAACCATATTCAGACTGGCAAGCATCAGAACAGAACATCAAAACACTTATTAAAAAAATACAAAACTCGACGCATTTATTAAACCCCAAAAATCAGAGAGCTCTTCTGGAGCTACGCAAGCCGCCTATGCTACTTCCACAGTCCACACTATGAAACACCATCAATAATTTAATTCCATGAATTGCACATCGTATTTGATGCCAACAAATGCTGCGAAATATCCTATTTCAAATTGCTACGAAAGGAATATTATTGTTTTGTTGATTACTGTTTGCTTATATTTGTCATTTAATTCATAATGTTTATACTGTAAAGATTTGTGTAAGACCACTAAGACCCATATTGGCTATATTATACTATACCATATACGATCATATCTCTAACCATAGATTATATGCCGCTGTACGAAGTCACATTAAATCTACTATGGCGGATTATCCAAGATGGTGGACTAGTTATTTTTTCTGCACTACCACAATATGAATATCAAATGAAAGGTGTTGCCGAGGAGAACACGAAAATATGCCCAATAATAACAAAAAAAAATAAAGTGACTGTAAAAAAAACTTTTTAAAACCAGCTTTTTTGAAGTGGCCCAAAAACGATGAAAATAAAATTTTAGTTAAATAAATAAATAAATAAATATAAATATTATAGGACATTCTTACACAAATTGACTAAGTCCCGCAGTAAGCTCAAGAAGGCTTGTGTTACGGGTACTTAGACAACGATATATATAAGTAATATACAAATACATAAATACATAGAAAACATCCATGACTCAGGAACAAATATCTGTGTTCATCACACAAATAAATGCCCTTACCGGGATTCGAACCCAGAACCATCGGCTTAGCAGGCAGGGTCACTACCAACTACGCCAACCGGTCGTCAAGTTAAATCAAACTAACAAATTTTGTTTTAAATTTTTTTTACAGGTAACTTGTTCTTGGCTTGTACAAAATCGCATGATTATAATATAATTTTCCCAGCAGAGAGGGGACCGATTTTTGAGATTCGATCGTTCAAATACAAAAATGAGTGATCGAAAATAATCGCACGTGAAAATTTGTCACGATTATTTTCGCATGATACCAATAATGGGCGCTTTTATTTTTTGTTGTAGAAAAATATTTTTTTAATGTCTCAATTGTGGCCAGATGCTCCGCATTCCGCATTTACGTCTATAGATCCGCAATCCGCTCTATGGTGAAGCGGATCCGCATTTTTAAATCATTCAATTTTCATAGTGGGAAATTACATACAATCATAAAAATCCCGAGCTCTGATTTAGGGCCATATTTCACTATACCGTATACGGTTACTACCCGAAAGCCGAAAGTAAAAAAAAGTTTAAAATTATATTCCACTTTTTTATTTATAAATACGCATTTTTGAAGCTTCTTGTTTTTGCATTTCAGTATCTGGCAACACTGTGTCTCATTGACTTTTGACGGGTGCCACTAATCCGCATCCCGCGAAAAGACAGCCCAATAATCGGCGACCCAATAATTTGCGACCACGATGTACATGGATTATTGGGCTGCCTTTTCTTGGGTCGAGCAATCTCGAAGCGGGCCAATAATCGGCAGCCCAATAATCCATGTACATCGTGGTCGCCAATTATTGGGTCGCCGATTATTGGGCTGCCTTTTATCGGGTCGGACAAGCTCGGTAGCGGGCCAATAATCCGAAGCCCCAGTTTTAACAGTACAATAATCAGCAACCCAATAATCCAAAACCAAAACAATGGACACGAATTATTGGGCTGCCGATTATTTGTCTGCTTTTTATACAGACTCCTTAGATCGAATGTTAAGGCAGGTCGGTTTAGGTACGACGACGAGCGAAGCGAGGAGGAGTGTTAGGTAGAATTGCGACCTAACAGCGCGCGAGCCGAGCGAGCTAAGCGAGCGTGCCGCGGCAGCGGCCGGCGAAGCGGCAGAACCGACTTTTTTCGCATCCCGCGAAAAGGCGCCCCAATATTTGGCGACCACGATGTACATGGATTATTGGGTCGCCGATTATTGGGTTGCCTTTTCTTGGGTCGAGCAATCTCGAAGCAGGCCAATAATCGGCAGCCCAATAATCCATGTACATCGTGGTCGCCAATTATTGGGTCGCCGATTATTGGGCTGCCTTTTATCGGGTCGGACAAGCTCGGTAGCGGGCCAATAATCCGAAGCCACAGTTTTTGCAGTACAATAATCAGCAACCCAATAATCCGCAACCAAAAAAATGGACACGAATTATTGGGCTGCCGATTATTTGGCAGCCTTTTATGCGGACATACTTTTGATTTGACTTGAGTTTATCTGTGGAATGTGTTTTGATATTATCAAATTGATAATCAGTTTTCTTTTACGTATCCCTGTGATTTCTAGTAACCTGTGACTACCATGGCGTCTCCGAAGCCCTATGCTTCCGAATCCGAAGAGTCGAGTGCTACGGCCTCCTTCCTCTTCTGGTGTTGTGTCGCCTTCTAGTCCGCGAGTGTTGGACTCTTTAGAGCCGCCTACGCATGCAAAACGTGCGCTGTTGGCTAACAACCTCAAGATACCTCGTGTGAAGCAGTCCCCTCGTGTGAAGACACCAACAGTTAAGCGTAGGCCTGCTGTTTTGTCTTTTGTCAGAGGAGTTACGGACAGGATCAGCCACATCTTGAGGCGTGCTTCAATCAAGACCTATTTCAAGCTGTTGAAGAAGATGTCACAATTCCTAAGGTCTGTAAAGTGTAACTTGCCTCTACAAGATGCTGGGGTCTACAGGCTTGGCTGAGAAGCGATACATTCCCAGGTTGCTGCGCGAGGCTATTGAAATCAAGAAGGTTCCTAATTTCAATAGAGAGGATGGCTTTTCAGTACCACCAGTTTGGGATCCTGTATTACATCTCATTAAGGATCAAGCACGACACAGGGCTGGAAGACCTTAGTGTGGACTTTGTTTTGAAAAGATTGAAAAGGGAAAAATAGGCAAAATGGTAGTTTTCTTGTCGCTACTTTCTGCCCTATAAGCCAGTTAGGGGAAGCGTTCGTAAGTTGTATGTATGTTAATCCTCACATGGTTTTAATAATTTTTAATTTTAATTATAGAATGCCCTTCAGGCAATGTATTACTCTGGGCATTGTAGACCAACCTTTGTTTTTGTATTTAATTATTTCAATATTTTTGTATATAGGTAGTTTGCACAAGATAACTTTGTAACGATAACGGGGAGAATTCTCATTCTCTCAGTCATCATCTTAACCCTGTGAAAACTAGTGCTGTTAAGGGCTCGAAACGTTGGGTCATGGTGTTAATAAATGCAATTAATCCGTTCTAAAGTGTCTATAAACTTTAACCATGAATATCTCCATAACCATAGGGTTCCACGGGGTCACCCGCACCCCGTATTGGCGGGTAGCCCTTCTCCCATAATTCATATTTTAGTTTATATAGATATCAGATATATGTGCACTAGAAAAGAAAAAAAAACAAGTTAAGTGATATTATGAAAATTTTATAGAAATGTTAAGTAGAAATATGGAATGAATCACTGACTGTATTGTTGTTATTTTAGATTTAAAATTGTTTTGTCTATATAAGACAAAATATCTTCTATTAGCATAATTGTTATATTCATTATTAATGAATGTATAGAAAAGTTTTAGTTAGGTGTACAATTTTATCAAAGTAATAATTTATTATTCTATGTTATTCTATTATTATTATTATTATTATTATTCTTTGTTTTCAATTTTTTCTCCTTTATCAAGGGTAGATAATTTATTACACGGGCCATAGCCAAGTGTAAAAAAATCATTTTTATATTGTAGTATTTTCAGATATCGTTGAAGATGTTAAGAATTTTCTAGTTAAGAGTGCTATCACAAAATCCGCCCGCTCGCATTTCAATATTATTAGCGCCAGTTGCGCGCCGACGCGCATCTGTGTGCGGACACACACTACAATCAGGTATACAAACTTATTATCGCCATGCTCTTCGAACGGCATAGCAGGTGCGGTTAGTGCGAACGGGAGCGAGCATTCATTGGCTGTAAGCACCGTCGCGAGGCTAATGGCCTCGCGACGCTTGACGCGCGGACCAAACATTATTGATACTTGCGTCAGAACATCAACTATTACTTGGCGTACGTGGTGTTAGAAAATTTACGAGTAATTTGTATATTTGTTTTGTGTTTATCATAAGATTAAAAATAGTTTTATTCAAACGTCAAATGTCTCTAAATAGTATCCGAAGTTATTTTGGAATAGGATTTTGTTTTCTGCCTCCGGATCCAATTCATAGTTTTCATATTCATACATATATTGGTACATTTCTAAGCATACCTAACTACTAAAATGTTTTTTTTCTTTTCAAAATTTAAACTCAAACTGAATTCTATTTTGGGGTGGTGATATTATATTGAAGGTTACAAAGCCGATAAGATGAAAAAAGGGACGTGTAATTAAATAATTTTATTTAAACTTTTTGTAATTTTAACTGAAATCCGGAGGCATATCTTGGGCGTTTTTATTATTTGTTGTAAAAAAGTCATTTTTTGAAAATATGAAAAGTTTTAATTGTTTTCTATTCAGAATCGCGAGCTCTTTCAATCGCAGTAGGAGAAAAAAAGTGTTCCAAGATTTGTTTTGCATTTCGCCACCATCATTTCATAGATTCAGTATGGCGGTAGCACATTAGAAAGTTTGAAAAATGTATGGAAGATTTAGGACACATTTTTTCTCCTACTAGGATTGAAAGAGCTGCGATTCTGAGTAGAATAAATATAAAAATTTCTAATTTAGCAAAAAGTGATTTTTGTAAAATAAAAATGCCGTTTTTTGAGTTCCATTTTTTTGTCAAATATCTACTTGTGGCACATCATCTGATAGGTCCTTAGAAATAAGTTAAAGGTCTCTTGAACAAAAAATTGGTTGATCCAGTATCGGGAGGTCCAAAAAACCGGCCAAGATCGAGTCGGACTTGCCCACCGAGGGCTCCGCACAAAAGTGGCATGGACCTCTCAGTGTACGGCAGTTTCAGATTTGGATTGCGTTGATGTAGAAGTTTGGTTTTTTTGCAGCTTCAAGGGACCGCAGACCTGTGTATATGGTATTAATTTTAACTTGCAACCTTTACTCGTTCCCGAGATAAAGGGTCTGGACAGACAGACGGGCGGACGGACGGACGGACGGATAACAAAGTGATCCTATAAGGGTTCGGTTTTTTCCTTTTGAAGTACGGAGCCCTAAAAATGTGAAAGTTTTAGGAAGTTAGGATATAAGACAACCTTACCACGAAACTTATTTTGAACGAATTTGTTCAAAATAAGTTTCGTGGTAAGGTTGTCTAGCCGTTTTTGCCAAAAACTATTAATTGCTAACATACAGTTAATTAAGTCCCTTGATATTTTGAAGACACTTATGCCTTTTTGCTTGCATAATATTTATGTCGTATAACGCTACAAAACCCTCAATTATGCTTGGTCCGACACGCTTTTGGCCGGTTTTATTCCGGATTTTGCTCATATAGCAATATGCCTGACTAGGGCGGTGGCACCAGTAATGGACAAGGAACCAGTAACGTACAGTCACTTTTATTATGAGGAAATAAGTTTCATGCATCTATTTTGTGTCAACCAATTGACAATCATATGACATTTGAATTAAGAATATAGTGTCCATCACTCCTGTCTGTCAGCTTAAAGTGTTCATAATGGGTACCGTCACCCTAATACACCTAAAATTTCTCCATACTGTCCGTCTTAATAAACACTCTGTATTACTGAAAGTATCTAGAAGGGTTGGTTGCGGTACAATCACATTCGATAAAATCATTTCAAATTTTTATTTCAAACAGGTCTATAATATAGTCAAAAATGTAAAATGCTTATCTCAGTGGTTGGTCGCGGTCTATTCACTTTTCCAAACGCTTCCAGCACTTACTCGTGCAACAAAACAAGCAAATTGTATAGTCCACAGAGAACAACACAGGTCCTACCTCTACGAGCGCGAGCGCGGTACTGAGGACTAGGCTAGCGCGGATTGGATTTTATACACCATTTGAATATTTAAAAAAAAATACGGAATTTAAACAAAAAGTGTTTTTTTCGATTTCAGCATGTTCTTAAAAGAATAAACTTTAATGTTGTATACAAATCATTCCAATATTTTGTCAATATTACTGCGAAAATCCCTGCGTTTGCAGTGTATTTTTATCGAAAAAAGTGCATATTCAAAGTCGAACTAGATAGGTATCTGTGTAAATTATTGGAAATATGAGGCCTATAAGTTAAATAAAACCAAGTTGCAATATTATATCAACCTAGAAATACATGTGTTTTCATGTATCATGTTAACAATAAACGAAGTCAAACTTCTGTCTCCGTGCGCTTTTCAGAAAACAACTGCCAATAATTGTATAGTAAAAGTTAAAACATTGAGTTTTACTCAAATTAGAAGCTTACAAGTTAAACAATAGGAAATAAGCTATCAAACATAGTTAACAACTTTAACAAACAGCTCACAGTTTCTTTGTATTACAACGTCAAAAAACAGCTTTTGTTGCTTTTCCGTACAAACCGTATTGATGGCCTCTTAAGCGGCAGGTGTTTAAAATTGTGGCTTTCTGTAATGTGTGGACGACATGGTTTGGGATTTGCAGCGTTTCTAAGCTATTGGTTAGTGTTTTGGGTACTACTCCAGTAGTGGACAGAACTATGGGCACTATGTGTACTACGTTAGCTTGCCATTGACGTTTTATTTCCATGGCCAGGTCTTTATATTTAGCCAGTTTCTCATTAATTGTAGATTGAAAGTTATGTGTATTTGGGATGGCTATGTCAATGATAAATATAGTTTTATTGGTTTTGTTAAAAAATGTTATATCCGGTCTATTATAATGAATTGTTTTGTCAGTAAGAACTGTTCGGTCCCAGTAGAGTTTGTTGTGCCTATTTTCGTATACTGTGGATGGGGTGTATTTATAATATGGTACTTGTTTCTCGATAAATTTATGTTTGTGTGCTAAATATTGGTGAATTATAGATGCCACCTGATCATGACGATGTTTGTAGTCAGTTTGTACGATAGCTTTACATGCTCCTGTTATATGCTGGATGGTCTCTGGTGAACTGTTACAATGTCTACACGAGTCGGTTGGCCGGTTCAAATCTTTAGTAATATATTTTCTATAATTTCGGGTGGCGATGACTTGATCTTGTATAGCCATCATAAAGGCTTCGGTTTCTGGGAAGAGTTCTCCTCGTTTCAGCCAGGCGTTTGATAATTCTTTGTGGACGAAGGCCTGGCAGAGGTCAGCATGGTGTCTTCCGTGTAAAGATTTCTGAGCCCATTCGGATGTTTTTTGTTGGTTGCTTATAGTTTGTTCATTGCGTTGCAGGCTTCGGTCGTTGAGGTTGAGAGGTGTGTAATGATGATCAATTTCGACTGTAAATTTGTGTAGCAAGGAGTTTGCGGCTTTAGAGTGAAAGTAGTGTCTAAGAGTGTTTATTTGTTTATTATGCAGGTTTTGTATGTGTATTAAACCTCTCCCTCCTTCTAGTCGTGGTAAAGTTAATCGTTGGATGCAGGATTTAGGATGGTGTTTTCTGTGTTTTGTTAAACTAGTATTAATAGTGCGCTGAAGTTTCTTTAAGTCTGATTGTGACCAGTTGATTATACCAAAAGAATATGTGAGCACCGGGATTGCAAAGGTGTTAATAGCTTTAATGGTGTTTCGTGAATTAAGATGAGATTTAAGAATTATATTTAGTCTATGTCTAAATTTTCTGGTGAGCTCATGTTTTGTCTGTTTTTGATGAATTTGTCTGGACTGATGAAACCCTAAATATTTGTAGGTTTCCTGATCGGTCATATGTTCAATCTGCTCCCCGGACTCTAAAGTGTACGTGTTGCTCTGAACTTGACCTCTGTGTATTGAATGAATTTTACACTTATCAATACCGAATTGCATGCCTATATCTTTAGAGAATTCCTGCGTTATGTCAGCTAATAAAAATAGTTCTGTAATGTTATTTGCGAAGAGTTTTATATCATCTACGTACATTAGATGGGATAGTGTGTGGTGTGTATAGTCATACTTAAGCGTTAAACCTACGTTAGCCTGGTCAAGGAGTTCAGATAGAGGATTTAATGCCATACAGAACCACAATGGGCTCAGAGCATCCCCTTGGAATATCCCCCTCTTAATGAGAATTGGTTCTGAAGTAATTGTACCCCCTTCTTGCTTTACGGTTAGAATAGTTTGCCATGTACTCATAGTAGCCTGTAGAAACCGAATGATAGTTGGGTGAATTTTGTATCTGTCGAGGATATAAATAAGCCAGCTATGAGGTACCGAGTCAAACGCTTTCCTATAATCTATGTACATAGAATGTATGTTTCGCTTCCTTTTAAGTGCTTGTTTCATGGCTACTGTATCTATAGTTAACTGTTCCTTGCACCCTTGACTAAATTTTCGGCATCCTTTCTGCTGCTCTTTTAAAATATTGTGTTGAGACAAATGGCTGTAAATTGTTTCACTAATGCAAGCTGTTAAAATTTTGTATAGCGTTTGTAGGCAGGTAATTGGGCGATATTTTGCGGGATTTGTAGTATCGCAATCTTTGGGCAATAAGTAGGTGCGACCTTGTGTAATGTAAGACGGCATCATTTCAGGAGTTTGAATAAAATTATTTATATATTTATGGATGTATGGTTGCGTGCAAGTAAGTTTTTTATACCAAAAATTGTGAATATTATCTGTTCCCGGAGACTTCCAATTATGTGTTCGCTTAATTACCCGTATGAATGTGTCTATTGATACGTGCTCAAACCTCATCGTTGGGAGTGTAGTGTCTACTGTATTATTGATCCAGGTTGCATTTTGATTGTGATCAACCGGTGTTCCCCAAATGTCGGCCCAGTATCGATGCATAGATTCAATTGAGGGTATTTCGTTGTTTCCCGAGGAGCCTTGAGGGGTTTCGATGTTTGATGAAATTTTCCGATAGAAACCACTTTCATTATTTGAAAAAAGTGCATTTTGTGATTTTCTTTCAGAGCACGCCAAATACCTCTTAAGTCTACTAGCTGCTGTATTTAGTTTTTGTTTTAGTGTATCCAGGAAGTGCTCAGGTTCTGTATTGGGGTTTTCGAAAGTTGCATGTGTATGATAAGCGTTTCTTATGGATTCTATTGCTGAAACTATTCTTCTATTTCTGTTACCTCTAATGTACTGCGTAAGGCGCCCTATGTCTGCTCTGTATTTACGTATCCTTGACTCCAGCCTTATTTGCCAATTCGGTTTACCAGGTTTTCTTGTGCTCGCAAAACTGGCAGGTCCTTCAAGCTTCACCCCTACGCATTCGGCTGTTGTGTATGCTGCTGTGTAAATTATGGTTTGAATAGAACTGAAGCCTAAGTCCTGCGAGAGATGTGGTGGAATAACGCTGCTGTCAAGGTAATTAACTATTGATGTTAACTTTCTAGATATTTTAAGTTTAGGAATGTGTGGCCTGTTTGTTGGATCTATGTTTTTAAATTTGTCTAGATTACTGTAAAATTTAGTTTGAATCTTTTCCTCGTCTATGATATACCTACTCTGTGGTCTGTGTTGTTCGTTCTGTCGGGGTCTAATGCTTGGCAGTTGGGTTTGCTCACCTGTTTGACAAATATTTTGGTTGCTCTCCTCCTCCTGCACCGTTGCATCTAAAGCATCAAACACGTTATGTGTGTTAACATTGATTATAGTACTTCCTTCAGTCTGTGTTTCGAGTAGTGAGCTATTGAATGTTGTACCTATGTCTGTGACGTCTGTTGTAGATCTAACCTGATTCTTAATTTCTTCAATTCTGGCAGGACTGAGCAATTTATTGTTTACTATAGCTCTTCTTTGATCAGCTACGCGCTGCTCTGATAGATGTGACAAATGTGGGAAATGAGTTGTAAACTTTTCATGTAATTTCTTTCTATACGCTGTCATGTTAATCTCTACTTCAGTGACTTCAAAATAATATTTTATGATCGCTTCATTAACATCTGGTGGCCACATCATGCGTGTTCCAGGTTGGGTGTTACGAAGGATTGATTGGTCATGAGATACAAATGTGTCACCAGGGTTAGTGTGTTCTGAATAACGTGTACTGTGTAAATGTTCTTCAACTTCTTTTCGTATTTCGTTTAAGTGTGTCTGTGATAATAGTTTGTTACTCACAATAGCTCGACGTTGGTCTCCTACTCTTTGTCTAGATGCGTCCATATCTGGAAAATTTTCTAGAAATCGTTGGTGTAAAGGCTCTAAATATCCACGTTTAAGTGTTTCTAGGTTGCTAGTTATTAAGTATGTACGCCAGATAAACCTATTCATTTCTTCGGTCCACCTTTTTCGCGTACGTGTCGTGTTTGTAGTGGGTGCAGGGTTATTGACGTGTGTCTCCTGCACAACATCTACAGACAATAAAGATGTTGTTGGTGATGATGGGGATGATAGTGGGGGGAAATAATTATCTGAATGATACGACGAGTTGGGTGACTGGAATAAACTATGGAGTGATGAAGTTGGTGATGAGCTGTGTGAGGTGGCAGTGATTGTTTCAGGCATGCTCTGGTGGTTTGCAGCATGGGTCGCAGCATGGGTCGCAGGCCTTGTCCTGAAAGGATTGTAAGTAATTGGGGTAGTACAACGGGAATTTTCCTTACTATCACCTGTTTCGGCTGTAACTCTAACATCGGTGACCCGCCTGCTCAGTTCCCGATGATCGGCTGTAATAGATTGTTCGATGGGAGCCCGCCTGCTCAACTCCGCATCGCCGTTGGATCGCATGCTGTGGCATCCAGCAACGGCTCCAGATGCGCCCCGACGATTACCCTCGGGCAGCGGCCCGGAACGTAAAACTCTCGATCGTAACTGCATTTCATTAAAGGAAGAAGGACATAGTAATATAGGAGGGAAGGAGAAGAAAGATAGGATAGTTGGGATCTTAGTTGGGAAGGGTAAGCCGGAATGACCTGGCAAAGGTTTTTGTATCTCCCAAATTGGGGTATGATCTACTTGTTACGATCTGCTTTCTATATGTATCACCTACCCGTAAGCCCGCCCACCACGACAAGGTGATCCCTTTGGGGGGTTATTATTATTATTATTATATATAATTCAGGCAGGCAGTTGAAGACAACTGATGTAAGCCTGTATCCAGATATCCTCTTCTAGGTTTGTCTCTTCCTATTATGTTTATCAAGTTTATTCTTGAAAATGTTGATGTTCGGTGCTGAGACTACTTCCTCTGGAAGTTTATTCCACGCGTAGACTACTCTGTTAGCAAAGAAGTGTTTATGTGGGTTGTTGTTTGACATGCAGTGTTTTTGTAGCTTTAAGTGATTCTATTCTATACTGTAAAAATGGGAGTAGGATCTTGTTAGCTCTTTTAAAGTTGTTAGTTAAGTTTGATCACTGTGTAGAGTCAAGTGCAAAAATATGGTTCAACATAATCGTCTCATAAATATGGTACTATGCTCTTATTACACCGGCATAAGGTGCTATGGGACATATTTTTGAATAAGATGTGCACCACCATATTTTTATACTTGACTGTACCCATGAACATTGTTGATTTTTATATCTGTCACAACTGAGCTGAGCTGTTCTGTGTAACTGAGTGCAATGATTGTTCATTATGATGATAAAAATTAAACTAAAAATCACAATATCATGTTGAATTTTATTTCTCTGTCTGTCCTTACACACAACACACAGACTGACTGACTGTTTCGAGTTTTCCTCGTGGTCAGAGTGGAGAAGGTGGAGGTGGAGGAAAATTCATAAGAGTACTGTAATAACAAAGTACACTGAATTTTTTGGACTGAGAGTTGAAAAAAGTGGACTCCACATTTCAGAACAGTCACCATTCCTGGCAGCATTACCAGATAGTCTCCTAGATGATGACACTGTCATTGAAGTGAAATGCCCTTACGCTGCCAGGTCCATGCCTGTTACTGCTGTGACAGTTCCATACCTTGAATCATACAATTTACCAAGCTGATGAATATATTTGACACTGTGGTGGTACTTTTATTAAAAAACTTACTTAATTGAAATATACATTTATTTTGCCTTAATTTCATCATGGTCAAAAAGAACTGATCTTCCCTACCTAACAGAATAACAGAACTAGAATAATACTGTATTTTATCTGCTGTAGGACTTAAAGTTGAGTATACAAAAAATAACTTCTTGTATGTAACACTAAAAATATTAACTGTTTATTTCAAAATATAAATTATCTTCTTACATGCTAGAGCTCAGTTACAATCTCGAAGTTTGGAGATTCTATTAACTGAGTTCAGCCTAAAATGATTCAATGTAGTTAGTGCTCATGTATTGATTTAACGTTAGTTCTTATTAAGCTCAACCAGTGCTTTCTTAAATGTATTCTTTACTTTATCAGGGTAATTATCTAAAGTTTCTATTACTTGTTTGGGTAAGCTGTTCAGGGTGCGAGGTAGGTATGAGAACCAGCGCCGTCTACCTTTGTCATTGTTACTCTTAGGTATCTGAAAGTGTGGTTCATTGGTTAATATCCCGCAGGTGGGATGGCCTATTGTACCTGTCGAGCTGGCCCATCAAGTGTTCGTGTTCTAACACAACAGCTAGTTTTAATTTATCATATACACTAAAAGTGCTACAATAATTAAATAGTTTGTGATAGTTATTTTTATACTGAAGTTTTATTTTCAAGGGAACTATGGTTTTTAATAATCTTATTTGTATATATTTTTAGTAGATATGTATTATATGTTCGCCCATAGCTTATTACAGAGTCAGCCAACGCCAGGTATAACATACAAAGTATAGTACCTATGTGGCATTTTGTTTTAATATACTAAAGTTGCTTAGGATTGTCCTAAGTTTTTGGCACACATGGTCAACATGTGCCCCCAGTTAAATTTGGTATCTATTGTGAGGCCTAAATAGGTATATTGATCAATAACTTCTAGTTTTTCACAGTTGCAGCTTGTTGACCATGTGTGCATGCATACGTGCTCGTGAGCTACAACGCTAGGTATGTTATATAGTTTAAACTATAATACATTATTGCTATGCCGATGGTCCTGGGTTCGAATCCCGGTAATGAACACAGATATTTGTTCCTGAGTCATGGATGTTTTCTATGTATTTATGTATTTGTATATTATATATATCGTTGCCTGAGTACCCGTAACACAAGCCTTATTGAGCTTACTGCGGGACTTAGTCAATTTGTGTAAGAATGTCCTGTAATATTTATTATTATCTTAGTTTTTTTTATAGTTTCAGGATAATCCTGCGTCATGCACCCATTTACATAAGATATCAAATTCACTTTGCATCTGACTCTCCGTTGTCCTGACATCTTTCATCAGCAAACTGGTACACAGGGCGGTCTTGAACAAGTTACACATATCATTGGCATAAATTAAGTACTTTGTCGGGCCGTGCCATAATTAGATTTTCTTAGATCACTCTCCAGCAATACTGACTGCATTGTATCTATTGTGATGGTAATCTTTGAACCAGTTTAATGTTGGCCCCTGTATAGTGAATTGACCATTAACTTCTGTCTGTAAATTATTGAGCTAGTAGCTGTGAGGTATTTTTTCCTTTTTGAAAATGATACTGTCTCATGGATAACATGTCACTCAAAGCCTGTATAAAATTGAATAGCTTTGTCATCATTTTTAAATCGATGACTTTTCATTTCATACACATGTTCCATATCAATTTGCATTCCTTTTGATGAGAATTCTTGATTATCTACAACAGGCACTGTACAGTCTTTTATTTTAGCACTGGCAGCAATTTCTATTTCACTGTCCACTTCCATGTCTACTTCCATGACATTTGGAGGTATTTCCTCTTCATAAATTGTAATTTTCTCTGAACGTCGTCTCAAGTCGCTGCTGGCGGGCGATTGCACTTGGTGGTACTTACACCAAGGGCAAGGGTGGGCCACCAACCTTTAAAATGTTGAATGAGAATATAGAAGGTACAGCAGTTTTTCTCAGGAATCTTGCTTTCGGTGCATAATCTGAAAGAGAGCCACGATTGTTTAAAAGCTTTAAGTAATGCTTAGATGCAGGATAAGTAAAAATAATAAGAGAAACTTACTTGTGTATATACTTTGACCGTAATAGTCTGATGTAAAATGCATCGAACATAAACGGGATGAATGTTTTGTTTTGAAGTTTATGATACGTAACGAACGGTCCCAAGCCTTTCGACGCTTGTGGTCTTTTAGAAATGCGTGAATGCCTTGATTTTTGCAGTTTAGAGCACGACAGTGAGTCATTTTGTAGTGCGCAATGTTATTTACATATGTTTATGTAATTTTATTGTATTGTATGGGATTTGACAGATGACAAGTAGACATTAAGGAACGTCGATTTTGCTGACACGTGGCGGGATAAAAGGCAGCTTTTCTCCTCATTTGTGTAGTTTTTATAATTTATAAATATAATACAGGTGGGCCGAGGTGGCTAAGGTTCGATTGCGATGTACAATCCATAATGTTGGTTCCCGTTGCTACAAATACTATTTACACAGCCAACCGTCGTTCGTTCTAAAAAATAGTTGATCATTTCCGAACGCACCCGTCACTGTTAACCAATAAATGAACACTTTAAAATGCAAAATACACGATAATCCGAAATTTGCCAATATATGTTGTCGACTCAAAACTCTTATTTTTTTACGTTCTTTCATTTGAGTATAGTTTCATTCAGTTCCGTGTAATTTTGTAACTGACAGTAGGTTTAGAATTAGAATGTACTGACGCCATTAAGCGTTTGTCACGCACGACTTTGGCGGTGAGAGGCGTAGCTACAGAAGCTAACGCCTTTTTCTAAAGCGATTGTCAAACTTGAAACTCATGGTACCGCAATTAACAAAATTGTATGGGTTTGACAGTTGAGCGTTAGACGCTCACGCACATTTTCTACAGACGCTTTCGATATCTACACAAGCTCACGCCTCGTTAACTATGTAACTCATGGTAAGGGTATGTACCTTACGTATAAGACGAAGCAATTAGCTCGATGAAACATCTGATTAAGGATTTCGCCTTGATTCGATTCGAAATTTTGCATCTTGCTCTTTCTCATTGGTGGGAGCGAGTTGCAAATACTTTCGAATATGCAATTCGATTCCGAATGTCGTTCTTAAGCAACCCATGGTAGAGACACAGTTACGTAGAACTAACTCATTGTGAGATTTGTGAGTACACCACTGAATATTTTATTATCTCGGGTAAAATATTACTCGCAATGTTTCTCTGAGTGTAGATTAGTAGAAATCGAAAAAATAGAATGACTTTATCATACCCGACAATCCAATAAGGGAGGGCAATATTCTTGAGTAGGTTACGCGTAATCATATTTGTACATGTCGACTTGTTTGGCACAATGAGAAGCACAAACGGATTTACAATAGATCGCGTCATATGTGATCGCAGTCAGATTAAATTCTTATACATAGTACCACTGATTCGCTTGCAGAAGCCCTGTTCTTTTTCTTTGTTACGCAAATATGTATTATAAATGTAAATCGTGACGGCGATACCAATGTCAATACAAATTGAATGCACAACCTCAGATATTATGACATAGCATGAATATTCTGCACATTGGCATTCGAAACTCGAACAACCAATATGGCGACTTTGCATTCGAATATAGCTTCCTTAATTTACAATTCAAGGTGCATGCAGCTGAAACAAACTCAATCCGATAATCGCCATCGATACAAAGACGCGATATCGATCTCCATAGCACGATGCATCGATAACGATACGGATGCCCTGACGTTGACAAATTGCATCTTAAAGAACTTTATAGTCGACAAATTGAGCTCATCGTATTTATGGGGGGCTTATTATAAGGATTTTTATCGAGCCGATTTCGATCGAGCTCTTGCCGACGTTGAAAAATTGCCGCTTTCTACTATAAATTAAAAGCGCGTGTGAATGAAAAAAGCGTGAAAATTTAAATAGCAAAGTGACTATTGCGGGAGGTTTTTTGCTGTGTCCTTTTAAGGCGCGAGGCGGCTGCGAGGTGTATAAATCAATGATAAACCTGGTTACTTCATCCCGCGCAAACCATTGAAGGGAAATAATATCAGATTTTATTGACATCTTAGATTATACAGCACACAGCACGCGATCGTAAACTAGAATTGTCGCGTGTTTTTGCCGCTGTGTGTCACACCGAACTGATTAATAATTTAACATCGTGGCTAGAGGAAATCTTGAGCTTAACGCTTTGTATCCTTTATAGGCTCTAGTAATAAAATTATCGCAACAGCTCGAAGCCTCGTATTTCTGCAGATACATTTACAGTTATAATGTGCTAATTAGGTAATTTCGAGATAAAAAAATACAAGAATTGTGAATAATGTCTTGCAAGATTATAACTTTTTTATATTTAAGTCACTGTTTTTTTCATTTAAGTTCCAGTTTTCTTGTGTGAATTCCAAATTTAAGAAGACAATTATACTTTTTTATGGAACACTAGCCTGGTATCATCATCGGCGCAAACAAATCTACTAGTCTAATATGGTCCGGTTGTTACCGACTATATCACCGTGGCTGTCCCGTCCTAACAACTTTGTAAGTGCGAAAGTGACACATGGCATGAGAGTCCATAAAATGGTAACAATGCTAGCCCCGAAAACAAACAAACTCCTGAAAAGTAGATATTTCCTTCTTAGAGGATGAGTTCCATAAAAAAAAATCTTAGTGAACCTTCCCGTTTTTTGAAAATTTCTTACATTTTCTCAATCGGCTCTAAATCTGATAGTGTAGGCTGTGCGATGCCTCTATCCTACTAGTTAATATTATAAATGCGAAAGTTTGTAAGTATGGATGTTTGTTACTCTTTCACTTAAACACTACTGAATGGATTTTAATTAATGAAACTACACAATATATAGCTTATACATCAGAATAACACATAGGCTACAATTTATAAAGATATGGCGCAGACGAAGTCGCGGGCACCAGCTAGTATATATATAAACCTAAACTATTTTATGTATTTAAATAATTGAAAAAGATGAAATATGATTTGATTGCTAACCGAGCTGAGAGATATAACACGGACTTATGTAAACTGAACTGGAAAGTCATTGGTTTAATTAAATCTATATACGCGGTTAAGTCCTACTTGAATTAATAATTAAAGATAATTGGACGACCCTATGAATCAGAGAGTTAAGCCTATTCGTGAATCAAATAACAAATTTCAACATTCACATTCGTCCATTATACATATTTATGTTCACGCCATGCCATATAAACACGTCCAGGAACGGACGGTTAACACTTCAACACATATGGACACGACACATCGCTTAGAGGTGTGTTTAGAATCCTCATAGAAACGTAAAACTAACGTTATCTCAGCCATCGACATAGCTGAGGCTTAGATTGGCGTGGAGGCATTGGTTTGATCGTGGCCAGATGATAATAGCTGTTTAGTTGGACAGGGCTGCCATACGTTTACAGAGTTGTCTATTTAACGTCAATCGTGCTGTGACACTCTTGCACTTATAGGTACATACTTGGTATAATGTGACTAATATACAGTAAAAGCACGTCCAACCGTTAGCATTTGCGTGCTTACCACGACGTAAACGATGTTTCGTTTACGTTTCGTTATCTATAGTTGCAGCTGGACGACTGGACGTATACGTTAGTTAGTATAGCATTCACACTGGAGGCCTAGCCGAGATGACAATCAAAATGTAAATGAAAACTATTACATGACACCCATTTTATGCAATTCTCTTAACGTGTTTTGCAAACGAATGTCATATTGTCTACGGCTGCCTGAACAGTTTATGTAGATCTTCGGTAGACCTTCATTTCTTATTGTTTCTTCTAGTCCCGTCATTGCTGGGGATCACAATTATAGGTATTATGTAGCCTGTATCTAGACTTCGTCCTACAGGCAGCGCTAATTGATTTTTTCAGTGTCTTCTTCTTCTTCTTCGTGCAATATCCTAACGGATGTCGGCGATCTCCACGCGAAAATCCTCCCTGTGTTTCGCCACTCTACCTAAGGTGGCAGCGTCTACAATACCGGTCCAGGTCCTAATGTTATCGCCCCATGAAGTCCTGGGTCTTCCTCTACCTCTTTTCCCCTCTATTTTCCCCTCGATTATGCTTTTTAATATTTCATATTTATTATGCCTGTATATATGTCCAAAATATGCCGTTTTTCTTCTTTTGATTGTTAATACGAGAATCTTCAGTGTCATTTACTAAAATTTGTCTACTGCTGGACAAAGGCTTTCGAACGGGTCTTTACAGCGGCCAGGCCGCGCCCGCTTTCATCAAACGGTGCCCTGCAATGTTTGTCATATTCAATTATAGTATGTATTCAGCTATATTTTTACACCGCAGAAGACTACTTAGCAAGCAGAAGAGTACTTGAGAATAAGTATTGTGCAGAATCGCGTATAGGAAGAAACAAGACTAATGATGACTGAAGAATAACGACTGTGACAAATTCAGCTGTGCGGAATTCATATTGAGCAGAATTGCGAATAAGAAGCAAAAAATAAATATTGTGGAGAAATAATGCTGTTTGCTGACGCAAATAGAATGCTAATAAATATAGGAAGAATGGAAGATGGTTATGCCATAAAGCATAAAATATAGGCATGTGCAATCTGTATTGATTGCTCTTTGAACTCCTTATTTGCCTCTAAACCAGCGGTCGGTAAGGCAACAGGCGGCCCGCGAGCCTCCTTGACCATTTTGTATTGACGACAGTGCCTGTATATTATTAATAAAGTGCGGCCCGCTATGTGGCCCTTGGCTGCTAAAAGGTAGCCGACCCCTACTCTAAAGATTTTTTTCGCAGTTTTTGGATTTGTGTGAAACAATACTTATTCTCTTTTCGGTAGGTATATCGGTTCCTAGCGGCTTCTAAGGCACATGGTACCTATCTTAGATGTTTGACCCCAAACAGTAAAAGTGGCTATTTAACGCTAACAGAAACAGCAAAGACCTATTACAACCACATTGACCCCAATTCACAAGATCCCGTGAACTCAAGTTCAACTGGCCCCAGTTTTGGGCACATTAGTGCTCTGCTGCGAAAGGATTGGACTGGCAACCCCGGGTTTGGACGGTACACATTAGCGCGAGGATCACACGCGCCGCTATCGGGCATCAAAGACGCCGCGCGCCGCAAAGGGCTTCCTAGAAACTCACGCGCAGCGGCGTTGTTCAGTTCACTAACAGAGCTCCGGTCAAAAGCGTAGATAAACCAGTTTTTGTACCATGTTGGAGATAAACAAGTATAGTGATAGTCAGTAATTAGGCTTGTAAAAGTTGTGAAAATCTCGTGAGACTCGAACATATTAAATATGATTTAAAAACGGGTTACTCACGTTATTCAGTCGATTTTCGCTCGACATGCTGTCAGTGCACGACTATCTTCGTAAAAATCGAAACATTTCGAGCGAAAATCGACTTAATAACGTGAGTGACCCGTTTTAAAATATGATTTAATAGTTAGGATTGGTTAGGATCTACTGCCCGGGTGGGTCCCAAGATCCATCCGCTTATTCTCCCCTATGAAATTTTAGAGGATCCTAGCTGTGCGTTACCGACCTTTTTAAAAGATTCCACAAGGCACTCTCGGGTGGAATAACCTCTGAATTTCTTGACAATTTAGGTTCCAGGGTGTGAGGATGAATGCCGACTATGCGGTTGCCGAGGTCAAGCGGTGCGGAGGTAGACAGGTATCACAGGAACTATACAGCAGCATACAGTCTTCAGAACTCAGCTCATTTCAAGTAGAAAAGAAGCTAAATAAGTTTCTCCTTAGGCTTTACTTTAGGGTAGGTACCCACCCAATGATTGTCAGAAAAAACTGTCAGTATCAATTTTTAGGAAAGTCATTACTGCCTTAAAGTAGGGCGATAGGCAAAATGCCTACAATACGATATTTAATTGAATTAATTGACATAGTTAAGTTGATATAAAGTTTAGTTCATACACTAGTATTTTTTTCTTTAATAGAACTTAAAATCACTTTAGTTCCAAAATATGCGACGTAATCTCCGAATGCTCATTCCGCTCTCAGAAGTCAGAGCTTATAGAGTGCGGTCATGTCGCTCCGCGCTTTGACAATATTTACAACGATGAGAGACTGAGAGTAACTACAGAGGAACGTGTAAGTAGTGGATATCGAAATATTGGGTTACTGAGTAGCCCGTTAAATAGTTGTGTTCCTTTAGTATGCCTGTTTATTAAGATGTTGTGTTGGCACCTGCGCTACTGTGCAAAATTCGTATCCCGTATTTGAATCATGACCGGAGTCCGGAACTGTCCTTATCAACCACAACATATGAAGTTATGCAGATCCCAGGAAGGGGACTTTACCCAACAGTTAAAAAATAAGTTGGTGCGGATCTCGAGCTCACGTTATACTGGCGCTTGTATTGCACTGGATCTGCGTACACACATTCAATGGCAATGGTTTTAAAGATTGTACACTATGAAGATGGATTCCTGTCCTGAGCGTTATGCTCAACTAGATTCCAGGTAGTGATGAACGCTGCCGTTGAGCAACTGATTAGAGGAGGCTGAGTGATTACCATGAGGCGAGCATAATTTATGGTAATAGCCGGGTGTATAGACAAGACCGCGGTTCAAAGGTGATAATCTATGTTTGGACATCAAAGATGACTTAGACGCCTAAATAAAGTTAGCTGCATGAAAAATACTTGCAATGAGTTAGGTGTAATGTAACGTGTAACAGTTAGTTGTTATTTTTTTTAATTTAACTGTTATATTTTTATTTTACTCACGTTTTTAACCCATCACATATGTAATATATTTATTATTTAGGCAAAAGCCTCAAGTAGGGCCCTAGTTACTCTTGACCAGGGACCGGAAAACCCCTCTTTAGGCTTAAGCCTATCGAGTTGGTTACCTAATCATATCTGTTACACAATGATACTGTAACAGCAACATTCAGTAACCAAATACAAACGGTAAGCGAAATGTTGCTGTAACAGTAACCATAACCCTGGTTAACTGCAAAACCCAATCCCGATAGGGTTTTTGTTTGGGGTTTTCTTTAGGTTACTGTTAACCTTATTATAACAAACGAGTATACTCTTTACGTGTAAGTAAATTAGATTCAATATCTAATAACAGTAGAGGCTGGCATCGGCAAAGACAATTCCGTGTCAACAGTGAACGATAGAAATGTCGTAAAGGACATATAAAAACCTCGTACTTAGGACATTTGTATCTTGCACTGTTTTTTGGGTCCAACAGGTAGAATAACCCAGGTTTGTTTCATAGTTGTCACTTCAATCAATTTTGAACTATAAGCCGTTACACTAGAGTTGTATTAATAATAACAAGCGGTTTCTACGTCTTACACTTTCAAATTAAAGCGAAGACGGCAACGCGACGGCACGTGTTAATAATTTCTTATTTTTCTTCAAATACACAACAACCCGTTAGATTGAACTAGCTTATTTCATCAAATAAAATGTCATACCTTACAACTTCAATTCACGTTATAATAAATAAAAATACTTCTATTAATTACGTGAATTTCTTAAGCTTTCGAAAATTAAAAGTGTAGTACTAAACAAAATTGCAATTAATGAAACTGACAACAACATTACGTTTGCTTGCATGTTGTGATTTAAAGTTATTGGTAGTGTTTATTTTGACGGATTTAACTTGTTCAACGAATTTAGTGAATATCTCTTACGAGTCTTACGACTAACGTCGGTAGGTGATATTTTGTTAAGTTATTTAATCAAAACATTCAAAACCATTGTAGTAGGAACGAATAGGAATAAATCGTCTAATACTGCACGTGCAATGATAATCAAACAACTTAGGTAGCCAAGTTTACAAGTCGGGCTCGCGTGTAATTTAGATCCGAGTATCCGTGGTACTCGTAGAAACAGATCTTAAATACACGCGGACCTAACCCATCCTTATCCGTTACCATAACGTTTTAGGGCATTTTCAAAAATAGGGTACCATTTTCATTTCTTTTTGAATATAGGAAGTTTTGGGTTTTTTGTAACCAGGATCACGAGTACTATTGGAAACAAGAAAAATAGTGTCCCGTTTTTTTTGTCAGCTTTGTAACGCATTTTTTTCATACATTTCGTATGGGCCGTTACAAACCTGACAAAAAATTTTTTTTATGGAAAATTGAGGACCCATTTTCATTAAAAGGGTGCACTTTTTTCTGAAAATGCCCTTTAACGCAATTCAGTTAAGGTTCAGGTTCAGGTAAGGGACCTGTGCTCAGTTGTATGGCAGCGACTCAGTTTAGGCCCTAAACTGAATCACGTTAAGACGTCATGGTAAGGCCCCTTGGCGTGTAAAGTAACAGTGCATGATAATTAAAATATAAAAAGTAGGGATACAAACAAAAAATTAGACATACTCGTAGTACATATTATGATCAATGTGAACAAAAATCAAAATACAAAATATTCAGCAAAAACAATTCTACAACGATAGTAAAAAATAATATCGCACTTTTGTCTTAAATCTTCATAATAGGTAGGTCTTCCCATCACGGAACAATTGTGTTCCGGACCTTTGGGAGGCGTACGCGGAGCCGAAGCCAACACGCTGAGACCCTTTCGACAATTTAATGAAATGTAAGGGGTACACCGAGCGAATGATGCACCTGCCCGAGTTATGGGATGCACGCAGAGGCAGCACCGCCAGGGTGTATAGACTATTGAGATTTAATGGAAACTAAAATATACTGGTCTATTAGGTGAAGGTGGTTGACTAAATACTGTATTATAGAGAATAAAATCAGACGTCTGCCTAACAAAATGGTAATAAATTTAATTTACGGTAAACGGTGACTCGCCCACATAAGATGGGCCCCCACAAAAAGCGACATCTAAGAGAGCTCGAGAGCAACACCAGTATGAGGGCTGGGGGTAGAGAGGTGTCACTAAACTTTGAACATATAGCCAACTCGCCACTTAAGTTTCCACATCTAGTAGGTAGGTAATTATTAGGATTAGCTTTTGGAGCCGACGTGCTCATATTAACAAAGGCTCGTTTATAAAACAAAAAAATGGCCTTGCACGTGCAGACTACGGATAGGTATGAGTTGTTGGTAAGGGTATCGTTATAAAAATTATGGCAATTTAAAATGATAATATTGAAAGCAGCTCTAGAAATTCCTGCTTCAAAAACTTACTTGCATTGTTTTTACTAATTACTCTCATGAGACAATGACATTTAAGTGCACAAAGATGAATACCGACCGAGTGCAGGCTTATTGTTATTGCCCTTATCGGTTCCACATAAACAATGAATCTCGGCAATGTCTAAGCCGCGATGCGTTATATTATCTTGGTCTGGTATTTTACATTAATATTCTTACAATTTACGTAATCCAGTCAAAATATTATTACACATATTTTGAGTTGATACTTTGTATCCCGATACCTATACCTACTAATTGGTGTCACGGTAAACACTTCCGCTTTTCTATGTTTTCTGTGTGTATGTACGAATGCATAGAATGAGCAGAAATCTAGATCCTGGATGGCTTTATGGATCTAGGGTGCCATGAAACATTGCTATTAAAGTAATATAAATAGTTAAATACGGTATAAGAGGGCAAGCGTACTGTTGGCTAAAAAGCTATCTCAATGGGCAGCGACAATGTGTAGAAGTTACAAAAATAGTTAAAAACCTTAACAAAACGTATAATTCGCCGTTCATCATTAACACATGCGGCGTGCCATCGGGTAGTATACTAGGGCCGTATTTGTTTTTACTTTACATCACCGATTTACCTGGCGCCACACAAAATGACACTATACTATTTGCAGATGACACAACCATAGTAATTAAAGAAAATACAGATGGTTCTCTAAGAAATAATATTACATGTACCTACATTAACAAATTGGTTAGAAAATAATAATCTCAAAGTTAACTTAACCAAAACACAACTGGTTTAATTTCAAACTTATAATAGCAAATCAATTAGATTATCTGCCGATTTTAATGGCGTAAGTACAACTTAATGAAACGGAAAGTGCAGTTTTTCTAGGAATTAAGAATGATAAGTTTTGTAATTGGAAAGCCCATATTAATACCCTTTGTAATAAGCTACATCGATTTAATTATATTTTGTATCGTCTGCGAGCAACCGTCTCTGAGGCGGCAGCAACGGCAGCCTATAACGGTTATGTATCGTCGCAAATCTGTTGCGGAATAATAATATGGGGCAACTCATCAGATGCTGATAAGGTTTTCTTAGCCCAAAGAAAGTGTTTACGAGTAAGATCTTTGTGTGGAGCATATTACCTAGATAGTTGCAAGCCATTATTTAAAAAAGTATACTACCCTTGCCATCCTTATATGTATTTGTTATGTGTATATTCGTAAAACATAATATAGAATTGTTTAAAATGAAAGGAAGGGAAAAACGATATAAATACGATCTAAATACGATATAAATACGATCTATTATTTAATAAATAAAAAGTTAATATTGTTTAAAATGTTTTTATTATTTTACAATACATGTGGGTTTTATTATCTTACAGTAGCTGTTGGTTATTCAGGAATATTTATCATTAAAACTATAGGTTTATGATAACTGAAATAAGAAACATAAGTTTGCGACTTAATATCCTCTAAATACCTAGAAAATACCGCGTCAATGGTGGTCCCATATTTTGTTGTAGACTCTTGTGGATCATTATTCATTTTCAAATTCAATGTTTTTGATAGAAAAGTTGTCAACATTATTTTACAATACATGTGGGTTTTATTATCTTACAGTAGCTGTTGGTTATTCAGGAATATTTATCATTGAAACTATAGGTTTATGATAACTGAAATAAGAAACATAAGTTTGCGACTAACATATTTGATTTTGGCGGGACTAAAATAATAGTGTTTATTTTGACGTTTGACATCGCCGTATCTCTGGTAATAAAAGCTACTGTCCTCAATATTTTGTATAGAATATGACACTTAGCGACATTCGTTTGGAGATATATCCTTTCCCCGATAAAGAACTTTGTAACAAAGTGAATAAAGTCGGTTTCGGTCCGTCGGAGTGGGGAGCGTCAGGTTTTTTTTCGTTACGGAATTTCTGGATTCGGTCCCCGCGCTCAAGGCCCGCGATAGAAGCTATGCAATAGCTTAAAAAAAATTGTAACTCTATGGCCATCAAATTATATTATAATTATTCTTCCTGTTACATATGAGAGTTTTTAAAGGAAATAAAATCAGTAGAAAACTCTTGTTCATTGTTAGATTTTGTATATAATTAGATATTGTTATTATAATTTTAGTATTATAAATTTACGAAAACGGGGCTTAATCGTGTATAAACTTTGAAAACAAACCTCCGACGTTTCAAGGGCGACATTGCCCCCGTGGTCCCGGAGAAAGACTGTAATTTTAGTAGTATTTCCGTGAATATACCTACTTAAAAAAGTTATACCCAGAGTATCTCGAGATGCGATATTGTAATGTAATAAAATAAATTATAGATGTTTAATTACTCATTTAGTGTCGGTACATTTTCACACATTACAGAAGCGTCTTGTAAATGTCGTTGTCACACACGATACCGGTTTTCTGCTCTGTTTGGAACATGCCATTAGGCCACGTGTAATTAAGACACGACTCGTGTACACGGAGCCACGTGTCAGCGTGTACTCTTGTAATCGGGAGCCCTAATCTCAAACTCGTACGATTATACAAATTTTGCTCATTACTACGATAATACGAGATACGAAAAAATAATATAATAATAAGTATCCAATATCAAAGTATGTCATAATCATTTGGAGCACCGCTTGCTGCACTTGCTTACAATTAACTCAAATACATACTTTTGTTTTGCCAATGGTAGCAAATAGCGGTCTCAAGTGAAAACACGTCAGACGTCAGAGTGCGTAGCCAAGATGCCAATCGCTCACGCTTAATAATGTATCGTAGCTACCTCTCTCTATCTCTATCTCTCTTTCTTATTAGCGTGACAATGACAGTTGCATTTCATTAACGAGTGAGCGTGAGCGGTTGGCATCTTGGCTACGCACCCAGGTAAGAAAAGAAAGTAATTGCCGGCAAAATCGTATTAAGATTGGTAATAAACTAGTGCTCCTGGTCGTGACCGTGTTTCGTGAACCCGTAGCCGAATCTCCGTTGCTGTGTTACTCGGAGCTCCGCTCCGTTTGCTCCGTGTGATTCGGCTACGTGTAATTAAGATACGTAGCTACGTGTACACGGAGATACGTATCTTATTTATACGTAGATCGGATCCAGTCGTGACCGTGACGTTAAGTGTAGATTTTATGCGTGTTATTAAACCCCCCGAATGTAATGCAAGGGGCGAGTTTTTAATTTCAGTTTCCATACTTTTGCATTTTAAATAAAAATTTAAGAGATCAAAAATAATTAGATGCAAATATTATGTTGGAGGCAAAAATAATAGGCTAGTACAAATTGTAAAAGATGTGTATTAAAAGAAGCCGAGCGGAGCCGAAGCCGAGATTCGCAGGAACGTAGCCGAATCCAAAAACGGATACGTATCTTTGACGTGACCGTGTAGTACGGGATCTTAGCACCGCCGGTGCTAAGGCTACGTAGCTACGGTTCCGCGTGTAACACGTATATCACAAGCCCTATAATAAACAAGACTTTTATTGTCGCATTATCACTCTTGACGCATATGTGAGAAATTAAGGAAAGATAAAAACTATTCACCGTTTTATAATGTAAACAGTTTAAAATCACGATTTCCACTTGAAACTTATCTGCTATGAATAGCATTGTAGTGTCTTTTGTTAAACCCAATCGCTAATTACCTGCAGAAAATGAAATGCAGTAATACAAAAACCTGTAATATAAATTACAAATTTACTGTCTTAAGAATAAGGGTCAAATTGGAATAGGACGCATTTCACATAAAACCTTTTAGAAATAAAATATGATCTGACCACCTGGGGACAATTGTATAATTTATTTTGTAACTTAAAATATTAGCGGAACTCTCTTTCTAATAAAAGGGATTGAAAAGAGACTTCCGCTAATATTACAAGCTATAACTGATTATGCAATAGGCCTCCGGTAGCGTGTTTTGCAAGTCTTAGTTAGAGGGTGGTATTTATTATATTATTTTTGCTCTAGTTGAGTAGTGTATGAACTAAGCATGGATTAAAAATTCAAGAATCCAAATGCATTAAAAATCCAAAAAGTAGGCCAGTTGTCGATTGTAAGAAATATCGGGAATAGAATACAGTGTAGCTAACGTTGCCGGTACTTGGAAGCGACTGAAGCTTGCACAATATCCTCAAATCGATAAGAAATCTGTCACCACTTTTTTTAATATCTACCTACGTAAGTTGCAAAATTTAACACAAGCTACAATAATCAAATCAACTTTTAATTATGAAAAATAAACAGACACCTGGTTGACCACGCCTCGGTTCTTAATTTCAAAAGGTTATACGTTGAGTGCATGCTATGACAATTTAAACTTTATTGCCAAAGGAATACTGTTGTTATTAATAAAATATCTCTTGTTCTTTATGGTACTTATTTCGTGCAGGTAATTAGCTGTTGGTTTTACAAAGGATAACAATGTCGAGATTTTAAAAAGTTTTAACTTTACCGACAGTCGTCACAAGATGTACTCACAACAATAGCACTATTTGCTGAAGTTTATCGCTTCGTAATCTGAGACTAATAGTTATGTTTTGTTTTTAAATAATATCAGAATAATTGCGCTAAGTTACCCATGTATGATGATTATTTACGACTCTACCTATATTTGACTGATTAACTACAAGAAAAATAAATAAACTTGAGCATAGTAGAAACAAATGCTCACGCCGCTTTCATTTCTATGTATGATAATAAAAATGTTAGGCTAGCCTAAATATAGTAAGGAAATAAAGAAACGATGCCACACTAAGAGCAAAACAAACCTGGTTCCACAGCGAGCGACAACGTCCTAACTCCTAGCCATGGTCATTCAATATTAAGTCTAATTCCTCGGCGTATAAAGATTACTTTCGTTTGAACTGTTCAAAACAGAATAAAACACTAACAGAATTCATTGGGGTTAGTTACTGGTTAGAGGTTAATTGGGGTTAACTGGACCGATAAGGTTTCCGAATGATTAAGGTTTCCGTATCATGAGTTAACCGAATTGGAGGTGTTTTGAAAACAACCTTTAAAATAACCTTATGAAAAACCCGGGTTATGGTAACCGGTTCCGGTCCCTGCTCTTGACCTCTTGAGTAACTTATCCGTACCCGTCCTCTTACTATTTATAGAAATATACATCAGTATAAGTACAGCTTTTGTGTACAATATCAAATTATCTGTGCTCCAAGTGCTACATCTGCGCTAAGATACTCTGTGGTATCAGAGTAGGGTTTCCACATTTCTGACCACGCGTTAATAACCGGTAAAGAGCATGTTGAACCAATTTCAGTGTAGGGTTCCGTAGCCTACAAGGGCTCTTTTTTAGAGAACAAACGACATTTTTGTTTTGCAAACAATTGTTGCAAGCAGATTTTCGTCGATAATTTAAACCTAAACACGTTTACTCTCAGACAAAGGTCCCCCGAGAATTTTCACCACATTCGGCCGTGTTCCACCTGCCTCGCGAGCTTGACCAATCGTTGGTCCACTTTGTATTGTATGCGGTAGCCAGCGTTCTGGATGCCTACCACAAACCACTTCTTCGCTCATTCGTCTATTTGCCTCTCTATCGCTCTTGCATATTTGAATGATAAAGAGGCAAATAAACGAACGAACGCAAGACGTGTTTCAAGGTAAGGCTACTGTCACGTCACAGCGGCTATTTCTGGAAGCAAATCCAAACGGACCCCTTTATCTAAAAATGTTTTTAGGTGTACTTATTCCCGCTTTTTATATAAGTAGGTCTAATTTAAGGCTTACATAGTTGTCTTAATATTGTTTAATTATACATTTTAATTTTCATTGGGCTTTATCACTCATCATCATCTTGTCGTTCATTTTTTCAACGAATACAAGCTTCTCCAAATGGTCAGCTTCACGTCAAGCTATGTGGTGAAAGTAACCAAGGATTATTAGATAGCAAGTGTTAGATATCCTTGCCTGGATCCCTCACTGGAGACGTTCGTCCTCTTGGCTGTCCATGGGATGCGCAGCATCCCGTTTCCACCACCACATTTCGATCTATTATGGAACCCTAAAAAGTGTGTCTCCGCACGGTCACTTATCATTACCGCCTTACAAGTTTCACGTCTGTTTACCATGTTTACCTACTTAAGAGTTTATTAGCCTGTTTGCCCAGAGCCGGTACCTTTACCCTACAAATGGACATTGTCACTTGTCACCACATTAGTATGGATTTTGTTAATTAATTTTGATTGTTAGGATATTTTTTTGTTCTAAACACAAAAAAATCATTAATTTTTTAGGAGTCCAAGCAAGTAATATTTTACATATACCTATGTATATTACCTATATTTTAGGAAACTTGTGGAAGAATCGAGGTATAGGCTTTAGTAACCCTGGTCAGGCCAGTGTACGTGGCCAGGATACGATTAGTTCGGGCGCTGGAATTCTCTATAAATTACATCTTTATGTAGGTACGGTGCAGAAACCAGTTGCTTCAAAAGCTTAGTGGTTTTTGGGCAGTTAATTGTTGAACAACTACTCATTTCGTGGTCTAATACCTTCCACTTTGCCCTGAATAAGCTAGACGACAAAACTATCTATTTAGTTTGTCTGTTTGATTATTAAAAAATATTGCACACGTATTTTTTAATTTGTTCCGTCAAATAAAAAACGACTCAAATACAATTCAAGTTTCGCTTGACGTCACAAGATAGGTATCCCGCAACAATGTAACTGCATATAATGTTATTATTAAAGATTTATAAGTGCATTTATAGAACCTTATAAATTTATAATGTACCTACGCTTCCGTCTTAACTTTATGATGCTAGGCAATTTATATTTTAATATGAGTGTCATATAATGTAAATAGTACTATAATCATTTAGTACTCGTTTTTCTGTACCTCTACCTACTTAACAAGTTTGCATAAAATATGAACGTAAGAATTTTTTACCTTAGTAGCTCGGAAAGGCATTCGACCATTTCGACCTCTTCAGTCGACACTGTACTTCGACGACGACTTCAGTAAAAACGTATTTTATACACTAGTGGGGAAAGAAATTTGACCTTGAAGTTTGACATGTTAGCTGGTATGTACACACAATAGCTAAATTTAGATGAGATTTGTAACTATAAGCAGAGTTTATTTTCCTTGGTGAAAAATGTAGTATTACACTCAGCGGCAAAGTACCTATATTCACCTCTCATGCCTTGAGACCTTTGTAAAGGTCAACATTCCAGGTTTTGAACGGTAGAGGTGCCGCAGTCCCCTATTTCCTCCTCCAATATCGAGTTTATATCAATGATTTCTCTACATACCAAATAACGAAAAGTAATAACTATAGTATGACCACCATACGAACGCGGTAACAGTAAAAAACTATATCAACCCCTTATGTCATCGTGGTAATACTAGCGTAAGAAAAAGACAGTATGATGCTCTCTGACCTACCGTTACTGCGTGCGTTCGGTGGTCAGACTTTCCAGAGATTCGAAAATGTCGAACTCCCCCTTTCCTTACCCTCAGTACCATGAGTTGCTGTAGATTGAAGAATTTTCATCTTGCTCGTGCCGGTGGAAGCGAGTTGCAAATACTTTCGAATCACACAGTCACTATCTACTCGTGACTACTCATGGTAAGCACTCATGTTCGAACGCCGCTCCTAGGTCGCGGGTAGGTTACGGTAGCTTTATTTCGAGCGGGTTCATCAGTGCTTATGCGCCGACCCATCAATAAGCCCCTTCCCTTATACGCTGGGCGTAAAGCAGTTAAGTCTAGTGATGTGACGTATAGAGTACCCAATTGCGAATTTTTCGTATAGATAATGTGACATTTTAATTACTTTTACATTTGTAAACGCCTTGCACCATCCGGGGTTAACCAACTAAAGGATGACTCACACTAGAACGGGACGGGACGATCTGTCAATTTCTATAGAAAGAATCACGTCCGAGCTCGGAGCCCTCGGAGATCAACTGACAGGCCCCGTCCTAGTGTCTGGAACTGGAATCCTTTTTATGGCCTCCCTAGCCTAGTTGGTAGTGACTGCCTACGCAGCTGGAGGTCCCGGGTTCGAATCCTGGTAATGGCATTTATTTTTGTGTTTAAGTATCGCGAATTCGTGAGTTCCTGAGTTATGGATGTTTCCTATGTAATATGTATAAGTATATACTATGTGTCATTTTTTGGACAATGTATTCATTTCTATAACAAGTTACCGGATGAAGCATTGCAATTGCCCCTTCCCGCTCTTAAGAATTATTTGAAAAAATCTTTGATGTCGAAGGCTTATTACACAGTAGAGGACTATTTAACAGACAAACATGCATGGCCCATACCAGAAACTAACGAAATCAACAAAAAAAATAATTGAATGTACTGCTTATAGAGTGAAGGACACAGTTCACGAAAGAAATCATATCAAATGTTGTGTATATCGTGTAAAACCGTTAAATTTTGTTTTATTTTGTTTATTCTTTTTTTGTCTTTCTGTTTCACTATTTTCTATTGATATGGTTTCTTTTAGAACCACATATTGTATATATTTTTACTACTTTTGTAATTTGTTTTGAAATAATAAGTCCCGCCGAGTTTCTTGCCGGTAATAATCTTCTCGGGCTGTGGTGTAGGGATAGAACCGGTAGTAGCTTTTTTTTTGACGTTGATAAGTGCATTGTAATGTGCCTACATTGAAAAATAAAGATATTTATCATTTTTTTTTATAAATCGTCGCCTAGTAACCATAGTACAAGCTTTGCTTAGTTTGGGTCTAGGTCGATCTGTGTGAAATTGTCCCTAAATATATTTAAAAACGAAAAAAAAAATATTATTTATTTCATTAGAATATATTTCGCGGCACTTTTTTTATTATTATGTTTCTATTGTATTTTTCTGCTAATTGTATTATATTTTGTGTGTGTCATCGAATAAATTATTTATATTCTATTCTAAGAAAAAACGACTTTTGTTCAGTGTCATCGGTTTATATATTTCTCTATATATCGATGATCTGAGCCCATCCCTACCGACACGCCGCACATCTGACGAGCAATCACAATGCCCTCGTTAACCCAGGGTTGAGTCGTGCCCCGTCCACTTCACTTTACTACTACTTTCTTTTCAAGTGGCGGCGATGGCGCTTAAAGGAGTTGTATTCAGCCAATCAGCTGTATAACGTCCTATGTGCTGCTTAGTTCAAATATTTATTAGACCGTTCGTTGGGCGACTACTTACTGCGCAAATGGCAGTAAATGCTCGAAGTTCATGACACTAGTATTATATGCCTTTTAATAAGGAGATACCACAGATTAAGGAAGATGTTTCTTCACCCAGTAATCCGACATCGACCTGTTTTTTAAGTCTCGTTCGGAATTCAAAATTTGTTCCCGACGGTCGGCTCCGACTCTTAGCAAACCCGCTTGAATCTACTGCGTCGTCACTTGTTTTTTCCTGAGATCCGCTCAATTTTTTTTTTCATCACACTTGCTTTTAGGACAAACGAAGAACGCCCTCGCCGCCAATATAACATTACGATCCCTTGTAACATAATTTACTATTGTTCAAAGATGGACTAAATTCAGGGTACACTGGAAATACCATGCATGATAACCATCCATGAGTGAGTAATAACTAGGTACTTACTTATTTCAATCCCATCAAAAATCGTAAAACCTTTATTACATGTAATAATAATATGTAAGTGAATTAATTGGTAATTAACTGTAATGCTTATATTATGTTTAAATAAATGAAATGAAATGAAAGATCATTTCGGCTTGATAGACTGAACACATTGCTGTTTCCCATACACTTAATATTTTTGTGCTCATTTCAAATCTTTGCCAGTACATCTTAATTGCAGTATGTGCGTTTCGAAACCGATTCATTAAAGTTAACTTGTTCTCACTAATGTGCTTACTACGGGTTTGTAGTAAACGTCTCGTTATCTACAGATTCATCTCGTTGCCATCTGGAAGGACGAGGAAGATGCATTGACAGTAAGTTGGCATAAACGCTTACGTTAGCGAATGCGCGTTTCTAAAGTATATGTGTGCGTACCATGAGTTGTTTTCGATTGCGTCTGCGGCATTCGTAAGTATCTCCGTCTCGCACCAACCACTACGCTGGCAGGAACGAGACGGATATACTGTCGCATGGCGTAGTCGCAATCGAATGCAACTCATGGTAGAGACGCTGGTGGTAACACATAGTTTTTGGTGATGAGTAAATATCATCGGCATCAAAATTAAATATGTTTACACTTTTGCACCTTACAACGAAGGAATGAAATTTATACCATAAATAACCTCTTGTTAGCAATAAAACGCTTGAAAATATGTTATGATATTGCGTGTTCAGTGTTATTTTAGCTAATAGCGGCGAACTCGGATTTTGAATTTCATATTACGTATATTTTGTTATTTTAAACCAAACCCTGCGAGGTTATTTCGGCGCGATTATTCCGTAAATACCTATAAGTCCTATAACAGATATCAGAAAACTTCAAACGTTACCCAATGAGTAAAATCACATTAATAACATTTATAAATAAAAATAGTAATATTCAAAATATGTGATCATTTTTAGTAAATCCTCCTTCTTCCTTCCTTATCCTTCAATCCGCAGAGTATGGTCAGACATGGCGAAATCATTCTGTATTTATAACGACAGCGTCAAGTCCAAAGTATCCTCAAGATATGTATCAAATTAATATAAAGCTAACCACGACAGCAAAACAATTAGTTACTGCTGAGCTGTGACAGTGTCTAACAGACAAACCCGTTTACTTGACAAATAACAAGGTTAGGTACTAAGGCAGTAGACCTAGAATCTGTATATGCTAAGTTTCCTAGATTTTGATAGCACAGATTGTGAAAGTGTTAAGTAGACGTCATAATTTCATAGAAGTTTGACGTTTAAAATAACACATTAGTGCTTGACATTTAATTTGCTTGGAAGAGATAACGTGGTTTCACTCCATGGGATATGTCCGTTTCGCTCCTGCCAGAGTAATGGTAGCACTGGTAGGAGCGAGACGGACATACTTTCGAGAGCCGCAGTCATTATCGAATACAGTTGCGTGCAACTCATGGTAAGCACACAGGAGCTATTAAGCCATAGAGTAAGATCCTTATCAAATGTTATGATTTTTTAAACAAGTACTTATCCAAGTCAATGTCACTTGTAAGTATAACAAAAATATCAAAAAGTTTACTAGCGGGAATTTGTATGTTTCATTTTCAGAGATTTGTTATTCGATTTGAGGTGAAATACTAATACTTAGTGAATAACTCATATTTTTTTCACAGTCCAAGTGAAAATTAGCGTATATATCTCAAGTATAAATAGGTTTTTAGGTAATAATAATAATATATAAATAGGTATATTATATACCTACCGAATCCTATAAGTTGGCAAGATTGGCAGTGACAATGCTTGAACGCCCAAATAAGGTAATTAGTAAAATCTGATCGATATAAGCGGGCCAGATACGTTCTCGATAAAAAATATCTTACCGTGCATTTACATGCTCGGGCTCTCGGCCGAATGTTTCGGCCATGTTAGTACACGATGATTCGAGACAGACTATATAGAGAAAACTTAAGCCAGACCAGAGACAATTTAAGTACTTTTTCAGGTAGTTTGGTTGAGTTAAAAGGTGTTTTAAATAATTTCACTTCGGGTGAAGCTATTTAAAAAGTGTCTTAAATGGTTTCAATAACCAAAGCTATTTAAAACACAGTTTAACTCACTGAAACTACCTGAAAAAGCTTAAATTGTCTATGGTCTGGCTTAAACTTAATCTATATAGTCTGTCTCGAATCAGCGTGTACTGAAGGCCTAGTATAAAAATTTTACGACATTAACTCCTCGACCGCGTTAGCGTATCGAGGGGTCAAAATATGAAAGTTGCCGGATGATTTAAATAAACGGCAAACATAATTTGAACTCTCGATACGCTAACGTGGTCGAGAAGTTAATGTCGTACAATTTTTATACTAGGCCTTCTGGCCGAGAGCCCGAGCATGTAAAAGCACCAATACATTTATTGGCAGATCCGGCGAATATGCGTGAATGTATATGGACAGTAAGTTTTTAAAGGCACATTGTCAGTGTATCTACGTTTATTCGATAGAAAAAAATCTAAGTTTTTAAGAATAAGAATGAATTGAAAATCTCCATTTCCAATGAATTAAAAGACTATTCAAATCTCATTATTAGATACCTAATAAACATCTAATAGCGAAATGAGCAATTAAATTACCCACCTATTAAATTACACATTCTTGAACATATTACATACTTATTAGCTTCCTAATGAAAATGCATAGAATGGCAAACGCATACAAGCATTAACATTACGACAACAACGAAACATTACCACACCACAGATATTAAAAACATGGGCGGGACTTAATTAGAAATTTAACCTGCTAATAAATAACCAATGGCCCACCCAAGGTGTGGCCAACACCACCATATTTCCCCAGAGAAATAACGGAGTTGCCATCGTGTTTTCAGATATTTTCGGAACACATTTGTTGTTCATTAAGTCTGACTGTTCGCTGCAGAACGAATTGTCCTCCATTAGTGTTTCTATTTATTCCTCTTTACTATGATTTTAGAAACGAATAAGTTTTGATTTTGATGCGTTTGCGACGCTTTCGTCGTAGTCATTACGTTTAATCTGTTGGCGATATGTTATTTTGAATGAATTTGTTTTTGCGTTTGAAAACCAATCTTATACTGTTGTAATAGAGTTTTTGTTTGCTCGTTTTTAAGTTACAATTCAACAAGGTATGTAGTGACGTGTTTACAGAAATAATTGTCAAATCTACTTTAAATGTTCGTATTTGTAAGATTGTTAAGTACACATTTAAAAATAAAAAGCATGTCCATTTGGGAACTATTCAAATCATGGAGACTATTTATTATAATAGATTACCATTTAAGAGAGCGAGACACATTTACATATCAGTCAATAGACAGTTGTTGAAAGATATTTACACATTTTAATCACATAAAGGATGACTCACACTAGAACGGGACGGGACGGGACGGGGCGGGACGGGACGGGAAAATCTGTCAATTTCTACAGAAAACGTCACGTGACATCCGAGCTATCACGTGATTCTTTCTATAGAAATTGACAGATTTTCCCGTCCCGTCCCGCCCCGTCCCGTCCCGTCCCGTTATAGTGTGAGTCATCTTTTATACTTATTATAACTTTCCAGATTGAACAGTTGACTCCAGTAACATGTTCAGAGACTTTAGTTTAGAGTCCGCCTATGCTAAGTTTCCTTGATTTGTGACAGTGTTAAGTACCTAAACGTCATTATTTCATAGAAGTTTGACGTTTCATTTGATTGGAAGGGATAACGTGGTTTGACTGCACCTGATCTTCAGTGGCGGAGCATCAAAATGTTCTTTGGGAAAGCCAGAGCTGATCTGGCCTGCTTTTTCTTCAAGTCCTTGAAGGTAAATGCAAAAAATAACACACATTGATACCGGTTGTTTAGCTTGTGCAATTGTGGTTTTTGGTGATTTGGAGCTTATCGATTCGATACAGTTCAATAGAAAAGGTTTAAAATGAAAGGCTTAAAATTTGGATAAGGGTTAAACGAGAAGAACCAACCTTTATAGCCCACCCACTTTTGCATCCACATTTGTCCAATTCTGCATAGTCAACCAGAAAGACGACATGTAAAACCGTTTTCTGTTGACCTGCCTAATTTATGTACTAAGTACAAAGCACAATGTGTATGTTAAGTACCAACCGTTCTAACAATAGAAGGGATACAAATAACTACAAGTACAACTAACCAGACGAATCAATTAAAACCCGCTGGATTTATTATGACAGCCACAAATCAAGCCAAGTACTAGGACAACTGGCATTGTCAGGGAACCGGTTGGTGCTAACTAATCATGGCGCAATGAGGTCTAGGATACTTCGACGCTCCTTGCGATTAGCAAGATACTTAGTTTGCGAGAATTATTACCCGGCAGTTACACTTCCGTGCGAGGCGAGTAGTGAGCGAGTATCACTTTCGTTGCAGCCCTCGCTACTTGAACGAATGTGTACCTGTGGGATTACAATTCAAACCACCAAAATGTACCTAGTCGCGAAAGACGATCTCCCATGAAACCATTTCATCGCAATGAGGTCTAGGTTACTTTGATGCCCTTTGTAATCTACAAGGCATTTCATATTCAAAATGTATAATTCCGCAGTTTCACTTTGGAGAACTTTAGTTTCTGTATCGTTTTATGTGTTTTGGTCAGCATGAGTTTTACTACTACGAGTCGATAGCGACTGCGCGATTCGAAAGTATTTGCAACTCGTTCCGACCTGTGTGCTTACCATGAGTTGCATTCGATTGCGACTGCGGCATTCGAATGCAACTCATGGTAAGCGACAGTATGTCCGTCTCGCTCCTGCCAGAGTAGTGGTAGGAGCGAGATGGATATGCATCCGAATGCCGCAGTATCGAATAGGTACAGTTACGTACATATCATGGTAAGCACATTGATGCATATACTTTCGTATACGCCATTCGAAACCGAGAGCAACTCATGGTGCCGATACTCGTATTGTCCAAACATTCGCGTTCGTTATCGCTACCCACCTTGCTAGGCTTTCGAGTACCTAGAACAAAATGTGTACCTAACCGCGACTTTGCAACAGATCAGTGATTTCTTGTTATACTCTAAATATTAATGTGTACCTAAATGTATGGTGTGGATATAAATCTGAATGGATATAAAGTATATTTTACTTGGTTATTTAAGCTGCCATCGCATTGGGATCATTATCGGCAAGGATGCCATGGCAATATGGAAACCTCCTATACTTAGTACAGGAACTAACCATTAGGTACATCTTACGCCCGATCACCACCATTTAGTCGTTAAAACGCGCCTTCGGGTATCTTAAATTAAATCTTCGTAAATCAAATCTAATAGCGCGTTCGTAGGTAGGCCATTATCAGTAAAGTGTAATGTAGCGGTGTATTATCTTAGTGTAGAATCTATAAAGTAAATAAAATTTAATGAAAATTACAGGTCATATAATAGTACATTTCGATGCTAGTTATTTTTTTTTATGCTATAGGGGGCAAACGAGCAAACGAATCGCCTGATGGTAAGCGATTAACGTCGTCCATGGACACCCGCAACACCAGAGGTGCGGAAAGTATGTCATTACTTCACGAGTCCCGAGGTATCTTGCGACAAGCCGTAGGTGAGTGGCAATACTCGGGACAAGTGAAAAATGACATACCCGCACGTGAATCGAACGACGTTTTGCAATACAGATGCGAAAAAAATTAAAATACATAAGAACGAATTTAAAGTTTTTTTATTATTTCCGTGACACGATTGTAATACAGTTGATATATTAATAACATCTTCAAAATGTTTATCTTATCTTCTTTACTTTCTCATTTTCAATCTCATAATAATTATTTCTCATAAACAAAATAATAAATCGCATGTGACAAATCGTATCGTCATGTCTTAGAGGCTCTTCGAACATGTTTACCTGATTAAAAAACGCCTCTACCTACTTTGACTGACGTTTCGTAGGCTCTGTTCCGTTTCATACACACAGATTTATAAGAACCGTTTTCAATGTTAATATTTTTAATGAATGATCATTAGATTCATTTGTATGTATGTATGTATGTATGTAAACTCTTTATTGTACAAAACACAGAAAAATTAAAATTTACAAAAGGAAAACAGTAAGTACAAAGGCGAACTTATCCCTTTAAGGGATCTCTTCCAGTTAACCTTTGAGAAGATGAGAGAAAAAATGAAAAGAGGTAGACAAATACACCTAATGTACAACAACGTACCAGATAAATAATAATATAAACTATATATATATTTCCTAAAATACAAAGGAAAAGTATATATATCACACTAACAAGGAAATGTGAGACAACACTAATAAAAAATAAAAAAATAAATAAATAGAGTATACAGATAAACAAAGAGATAACAGCAACCAATCACACAGAAACAGGTAACCACAACTTCTTTAACTTCCCCTTGAGCGACGCAATTGACTGGGACTTCCTATACGAGACAGGCAAATCATTCCACAGTCTAACCGAGCGTACCGCATTTGTATGATGAAGAAGTAATTATTGAAATATGAAATATCAATATCTTTAATATTATTGCGTTAATAGTAGGTATTTAGTTTTATTACGGCTCGGTAAATTTAACGAACAATAATACTCTTCGGTAAGCAGTCATGAATTGGAACACAACTAAATTTAAAAAGATTGGAAAAGTAAAAATCACTAGTTCGCAAAAACAAACTTTGCGCAAGCAAAATAGCCAAAAAAAGAGCACTTTTTGAGCAACTGTATTGAAAAATATTATATAGAGAGGATGTAAATTTGTCTCCTGGCTGACGGGACAGAATAATAACAAAAACAACTGTATAGGAGCTATTCTAGCTGGGATAGCTAATTTGAGTAATAAGTTTAATAACAGGAATAATGTACTCTTAATTGATCATCATCATCACTCTAGTTTCATTTTGTAGAAATTCGTTTATTTCTACTATGCGAAATTAATTGCTACAAAACGTACGATCACGTTGATCACTGCTGCTGCCAAAGAGATCAATAGGAAATGTGTCCATCCTGAAATGAGCGACGTCTCTCAATCTAGAACAAATTGTCCATACGGTGTCCAAAGGCGTCCTTACGATCGCTATGGCAACGGAGAATAAACAAACTTCAAAATCTGGCTATACTTTTTCCCTTTGAAGGTGCCTCTTTGCTTCTATCTCAGTGGCTGCTGCTGAAAATATTTCATGACTTGGTTAAGATATTGATACCTAGGATATTCGTGAACTTCACGGATTTGATTGTAGTAAGTATAAACAACGGGTATTTTAACTCAAACAACTGGAATCACTTTAAGATTATATTCTGTTAATCTCACGGCTATATCACTTCTATAAACTAGTGGTAAAATGCACCAAATCACATTCAAAGTTCCCGTTCGTGTCTTCTTTATTTTCCCTTTCCCCTTCTTTTTTTAATCCCCGCCAGAAATGTAACTGGCTGACAGCACAATTAACATCTCATTACAGTTTATTAGTAAAAACAATAATAAATTCTTAGTAACACATTCAATTATTAAAAATCATAAGTTATTGAGTAATTTGGCCTGCTTAAAACTTAAATAAGTATCTTCCATACAAGGCAAAAAAAAGCGTTCCGTAAAGAACTAAAGAACATTCTCGTGGAATGCACCACCGCCACAGTTATGGATGTTACTTTTAAATGATAAAACATAAGTTAAGTACCTTCACTTACAGTTGGTACAAACCATAAATACCAAGGAACTGAGGTTATTAGAGGATGTAATAACTGGGCGGGGGTACAATTGAAACAAAGATGCAATTTATATCAATTTGGGGATCCATATTCAGGTGTTTTATATCAATTAGCTCGGCGATCGGTACTTATTCAGGTGCAATGCCAGCTTGCCTGGCTCCACCCTTTAACCGCATACGAATTTTACATTTACCGCACCTTAATTTGATATCATTTCAACAGCACGTACAGTGCATCTGATTCGATTTTTACGAATGGTTCGTTTAAAAGGAATCAAACATCTTACGGGTTGATAAGTGACATAATTATGACAGTACTAGTAATTGGTAGGTAGGTTTAAACTTGGTCCAATAAATCAAAATATTTAATTAAATAATTTTATTTATTTTGACTAAAAGTTGGTACCTACAACAAATTTCGCTGGTCGTGCAGGGCGACAACGCTGCAAGTAGGTACTACTCGTATGTGCCCAAATTTGATGAGAAGAACGTAAGGGATAGACGGGTACACTAGAACGGGACTTAGATTCCGAGCTATTAAGTGATTCTTTCTATAGAAATTGACACATCACCCCATCCCATTCCGTCCCGCCCCTCCTCGTTCCGTCTCGGCCCGCCTCGTCCCGTCCTGTCTCGTCCCGTCCCGTCCCGTCCCGCCCCGTCCCGTGGCATAGAATGCCTTCAGGCATCAAGTGCGTCTTTTGTACATTATTTACTGTGCAATAAAGTTTAAATGAATTCCACACAGAAAACTAAATCATTCTCTCGGTTTTGAACAAGGTTTCAACTTACACTTGTTTTGCAATAATAGTTATATCTTATGCAATTATCGATTTAATTCGTTCGTATTGCAGGCAAAATAATAAAAATAGCATTTTGAAACGCAAAATGAACTGAACATAGGTAGGTACGCTATGCTGTGACATAAAAAATATTGAAATGGTCACTAACGCTGCTGCTAAATATCCATATTAATATTTAAATCTGAAACGTATTCACATACTTTATTTTACAGCATTTTGAAGACCAGTAAAGTTAACAACTATAGTTATAAAATAGGTCGTTTATCCGCTCTCCTTTACGGATGGCTCAAGAATGAGTACGACACAACTGGCGGGAGCCGGAATAGTGATACCGAAGATGGGAGAAAAGGTGTCAATACCACTGGGCAGATATGCTAGTGTGTTTCAGGCAGAAGTAAGTGCGGTAATGAGATGCGCACAAATGATCAGAGAAAACGGGCAACAGGCCGAATCGATAGTAATCTATACGGATAGCCAGGCGACGTTAAAAGCACTTAACAAGACATCAGTTACCTCCTCCTTAGTGAAAGAATGCAAAGAGGAACTGAACAAAATAGGAACAGACAGAAAGGTGACGGTGGCCTGGGTACCGGGACATCAAGGAGTCACGGGAAATGAGAAGGCAGATGAGCTGGCAAGGGGAGGAGCGGGAATGGAACACATAGGTCCGGAACCAGTCCTACCAATATCGGCGGAAGTAACAAAGGGAGTAATAAACAGACCACTGGAAAGAGAAGCGGACCAGAGATGGAAAGAGGAACCAGGCTGCTGGCAATCCAAGATGATGATCGTAGGTATAAATCAAAGGAGAGCCAGGTATCTTCTGAAGCTAGGTAAGAAAAATCTAAGAATGTTGACTGGTATTATTACCGGTCACAACACACTGAATAGACATCTCATGATTTTAGGTGTAAGTAGGGACCCATCCTGTCCGCACTGCGGTATGGAGGAAACCAGTAAGCATGTGCTGGCTGAATGTGCTATGTACGCGGCAGCACGATATAGCATATTCGGCAAAGATACACTATTAGAAACCGAACTAAAGGATGTCGAACTTAAAGATGTCCTTCTGTTCTGCAGGAAAACGAGAAGATTTGAAGAAGATTGTATAATGGGAAGGCAGCTGGGACAGTAACCTGCAGCTTAAACTCCAGGGAAATGGGCTGAATGAACGCGCGAAGTGCTCGACAGCCCGCCTGTATCCGGCTGGGCGTCCCTACTATACATCTACATCTACATCTCTACTTAATAGTTTGCTTGTTATAAAATTGAAAGAGATGTCATATACTTCAGAAAAAATATAATTTAATATTTAATTTATGTATAGTAGTGTGACTACTTAAAAACACAAAAACATGAATCAAAACATATATTAAGTACATTTAACAAATGATGTGATTCGTGCTTTACAGTTGTATAGTTTGCTTCTTTTTATGAACTTTTTTTTAACTTGCAATGTACTTACGTTTGGTTGTGGTTCGTTTGCTCAAAATCTTGCAAGCTGAATTGAACTAACTTCCCATTATTTGAATAAGCTAAAACTTCACACGATTATATAGGTTGGATGACAATACAATGTTATGTACCTACAGTCACGTCTATAAATATCTATACACTTCGGAAAGTATTGCATAGGAAGACGGATCAAAATTGAGTACAGGTGAATACATATTTCTGAAGCCGACCGTACCATCGATTCTTTGCATTGCCTTGACCGTGGACAGGGAAGTACAGTCAGCAATAAAAGCTCGTATCTATAGACAATCTTTGATATACAACTTACTTAAGTTTATAATGCCAATTAGGTCTAGTTTATAGGTAGGTATCGTAGGCGGTGCTAAAGTTCATTTGATTTAACAATTTGGTTTGTCTATAAGAAAATCTGGTTTTGGTAAGATGCACTTGTTTGTTATGTAGTCACTTTTTCTAAGTTACAGTTACTGTTTTTTTTTTATAGCCTACTATGTTGTGTCCCACTGCTGGGCAAAGGCCTCCCCTCTGCTCCGCCACTCGTCACGGCTTAGTGCATGCTCACGCCAATCGCTACAAAAAGAGTCTAGGTCATCCCATCCCGCCATCTCCTTTTTGGTCTGCCCCTGCTCCGCCCGCCCTCCGGGGTCCAATTGGTAGCCAATTTGGCCCATCGCTCCGGGTGTATGCGGCAGAGATTTCCAGCCCAATCCCACTTGAGCTTAGCGGCCCTGACACCCACATCCGAGACACCGGTTCTGGGGCGCAATTACAATACTGTAATATATTTTGGCCGCGATGTACTAAATACTAGGATATGGGATAAAACACAGGGAGTTTGCTTAACAAAATGGCATCCAATTTGATTTACTGTTCATTATTAGTAAGATTGTTATAAAGTGTCCCCTTATCTAAAATTTTTTTAAGTGTTCGGTGTAAAAATGTTTTTGTAACTATGAAAACTCATGGCAAAAAGTTCAGCTGAATCGGCCAAAAAACCCGGCCACTTAATGGAGAGCGGAGAAGAATGATGTGAGGTAATGACATAAGTAATTTCGCGGTATTAGAGCTTTAATAAAAAAGCTTAGAAATAATCAAGCTTATAAATAATCACAGACATTCAAGGAACCCCATAAATTATTTCAACCTACATCAATGTTTAAATTAACCTCAAATGGTCTCAAAACACTCACATACTAAATTACCCGGTTATGATAATTTATGGGCTCAACAGGAAAATTATGACAAAATGGCCGACATGGCCAAATCGACAATTTAGTAGCGAAGTGTTTTTGATTCGATGCAAATTAGACACCTATCATGTATAATTCATGGAACCGGGAGTCGATTATTGATGGTCGTGCCTTTATGAAAAAATAATTAAGCGCGTGAGTGAAAATCGTAATAAGTGCCAGAGGGGTGTAGATTTGTGTGCAGAGTTAGGGGAGAGTCGGCTATATCGTACCGCCGGTTAAATCGTACTACCTCTAGATTTCCTACTTAACAAGCTATTTTTCTCTCTTATGGAGCACCCAATATAGCTGCTAGCTTCTATGTTATATTCCCCAGTTATCGAAATAAAAAAGACAAAAAGTCAAGAATGAACTTGAGAGAGAAAAAAATAGATTTTCGTCGTACTCGATGTAACTTTTGATATCATTTCGTAATTGTATTACTTGTGATCTAGATAGATTCAAAATACAGGAATAATACAGTATTTCACTACAATATTTATCAGCTTTACTGAATGGTACCTACAAATTCTCTAAGTTTTGTGGTTATATATTTTATATAAGATGTAAAAAGAGGAAAACAGTCTTGTTTAATTTAATTTAATGACAATGGCAACCTGACCTGATTGCTAATACAAGATAGCTGCTACACAGAAGTCATTGTCCCTTCTGTGCCGTGGTTTATGACACACAGACCGCTGACAAACAGGCGAATGGACACCGGCTAAGACATACGGCCTAGTTGACAAGATATCCCTAAAAATTACGGTTTGTTTACAACATCATTCTCCCGAAACTTCCTGCCTCGCACAGATAAACTGTGGAACGAACTGTCGCCAGCGGTATTTTTGGACCGATAAGACCTTCATACCTTCAAGAAAAGAGTGTACTCCTTAAAGTCCGGCAACGCACTTTCGACACATCTGAAGGCCTAGTATAAAAGTTGTACGACATTAACTCCTCGACCGCGTTAGCGTATCGAGGGGTCAAAATATGAAAGTTGCCGGATGATTTAAATAAACGGCAAACATAATTTGAACTCCCGATACGCTAACGCGGTCGAGGAGTTAATGTCGTACAATTTTTATACTAGGCCTTCTGGTGTTGTAAGTATCCGTGGACGACGTTAATCGCTTACCATCAGGCGAAGCTCGTTTGCTACCTATTAAAAAAAGCATTAAGTTGAATACAAAAGGAATCGCCTTTTCGTACTATCTCCCCATACTACTTATATATCATATCATTGTATGAACTGACATGTGTCTATACGTAACCGTACAAATATCCATACAAGCATAATTCGCCAAATTATTTTTCCCCTCACTGGCTGGAAAGCGCTCTTTTATCCTTTAAAACTAGCTCAAGATTCCAGTGTTTGAACCACTCGCTACGCTCGTGGCTCAATTTTGGATTCTTTTGCTTTTTAAACAACTATTGTATACAAAATGTCAGACAAGCTTACTCCCGTCCCGTTCTTTATGCTCTAAGCGTCCCGTTGAAATGATACCCTAAAATGTACAGACTCTTTATAATCTTGAACAAACCTTTGGTGGACGATATAAAGTGGCTTAATTAAAAAATGTTCTCTCGTAAATCTCTCGAGAAAAACGTGAAACAACAACGGGAAATGATTTCTATCTATTATTTATAGCTGGGTAATTTGAAAAGGTTAAACGCCTTATTACTTTACTGACAAAGTAAAAGAGTTTATGATGGCAGCGCTAATAGGGTAAAAACGGTCCAGGCTAGCTATTCACAATAGTTTGTACTCGACTGTATGCTCATTTACCCTAAGACTCCTCATATCTATTGAGAAATAAGAGTCAGTCCCGTAGCTCTAGCACAAGAGTGTCGCGACAGTACCAGGAGAGAGACATCTGTCTTTGTCTAATCCGAATAGTTAGAAGGTGACAGGTGTCTATCTCGAGCGCGAGATACTGTCGCGACATTGTTGTGCTAGGGCTAAAGGTGAGTTTCTTTTGTTCGACCAGGGATGTTGCAGATGCTAATATTTTTTTTGTGCGCGGATGCGGATATTAAATGGCTCATATCCTCGGATACGGATGCGGATGTAAGATTAGGTACAGAAAAAAACCCAAAATATAAAGTTTTGTATTATTTATTCAAAAAAAGAAATTTAAGTTTAGAACGGGAACGCAGCCAAAATTATGGGAACCCTTCCGCTAGGGTCGGATCTCGGTAGCCTCCTGAGCCACTCTCTTGATCCAGTCAACCCACAGCAATCAATTTAGTGGTAGACAGGCTACACAGGCGAAATGCAGCTCTAAAGGGTATCCGACCTTGCGTGACAAGCAGTGGCAGGTGCAGCAGCAGGCAGTGGCAGCAGTGGGTAAGTATAAGTGAGAAAAAAGTCAGTGCTCGGTTTCTTTCTCTCATCTATCCTATCCAGCCATTCCAGCTTCTATGTCTCTAGCGTTGTGTTGTTCTCGAGAAGGATCTCCGATGACTCCGATTTCTGTAGAGAAAGTTCTCGCTCGAGAATATTCCCCATACAAAATGGAGAGTGTTCTCTGGAAAGTAAAACTCTGCATATCATCTACGCATTCACTGGTTACATAATGTCGTGGTCAGGTCTTAGGCCTTTTGTTGGTTGACTGTGTGATATTGGATTTTCTTTTACAATGCTTATTTTGGCTGTGTTATTTCCTAGAGATGTGTGCATATGGATGCACACATCTCTAGGAAATAACACAGCCAAAACAAAATAAAAAGAAGAGCAGCACGCTTTAAAATTCATCACTGATATATAACTTTTAAAAGATAAAGGATCAACACTCGTACTTACCTAAAAGTGGTCCGCTTATGCAGATGTGGTTGGTTAGTGTTGTGAACATCAGCTCAGTTAGGCCTCATAAGGCTGAGCGGCATTTAGAAGGGACGCGCAGCATTCTAGATCACACAAGCGCGCGAGTAATTCCGAAAATGCCCGAGTATTCCCGAGTGTCTACGAACGGATATGAGTCAAACATTCTGGGTTCCGGTAAGCCAGAAGGCTCCCCGCGAAAATAATAAAGTTGAATCTTTTTTGCTCTAACGCAAATGCGATGCGATAGAGTGAGATGCTAAATTTCGAGGTAAGCCTTTAGATAGTCTTAAAGAAATTGTCGACGAACTTACGGTAGGTTTACATAAAGATAAGCATGCATGCAAATTACTCATGTCTAGTTTTCGTGCATAAATATTAAACAATACCGAGCAGTGTTTTCTTTTTTTACACAAATTGACATAGCCCCACAGTAAGCTCAATAAGGCTTATGTTGCGGGACTTGCGGGTATTAGACGACGATTAATACATATGCATACTTAAATACATAGAAAACATCCATAACTCAGGAACAAATATTTGTGATAAACACAAATAAATGCCCTGACCAGGATTCGATCTCGGGACCTCCTGCTTCGTGGACAGGGTCACTACCGACTAGGCTAGGAGATTGTTATTAATTTTGTGCCTACATTGAAAATCAAAGATTAATAAAATCTTTAATCTCAAGCACGTTTATTTCACGGGTATTTCCGATTCTATTAGTTAAGGATTTTGGTAGATAATAAGAAAACCGAGGGCGTAGCACGAACATAGAAAGTTGGCATTGACGGAATAACCTCTTTATCGCTCGAACTTGCAATAAGTGTGGCAGAGAGGAAAATACACATTTTCGATCGTTCGATTTACGTAGGTCAGTTCAGTCTTGTGTGCTTAACATGAGTTGTACGTAACCGTAAGCGTTAGCGACTGCGTCTCGCTTCGATTATCTTACACGGAGTTACACCTCATGGTAAGCACACTGTATTTTTTTTGCGCCGGTTGCTTTTGTGATCAACATATGTAGAATTAACTTAAAAAATGGCTATGTCTTACCCTAATGGCTATGTTTTGGCTGTTTGGCCTGTAAAAGACTAAAATTTTCAGGAAAAGACTATACCTTATACTGGTTTTCCTGATCATTCGTCTCACCTGCGCACGCGCTGCGCATAAGAACACATCCTGCTCGCCGCTTGCGCTTCACACTAACAACTACTGATTTTATGGACTTTAATTGCAACATAAAACGAAATGTTACTGTGCAGCGTCAGCATAAAACTTCGATGCCAACTATTCAAGACAAGATGGTTTTTAACTGACCTGGAGGTTCTCAGTTTGAAACTAGCTATAATAATATAAGATATTAGATGCCGCAAAAATCCGTTTAAATTCGAAAAAATATTTCGAAAAATATTTATATCTCGAAACGTTAAAAGTGTTTCATTTCAATAAACATATTAATAATCAAAATATAATATTTACGAATTCAAACCTGTAGAAGTTTTTGTACAATTTAGTGTAGGCTGTAGGGCCTGTAGGTATAGCCGAGTGGTTTAGCCTGTTCAACTGTGTGCTAAATCTACGGTTGATTGACATGACATTAGACCATATTTTTGTCTCTCTCTTTTTATTAGCGACGTAAATGAAACAAAGCAATGGAATCGAATACCTATTTCTATTTTATATAAAACACGACCCTTTGAAATTCCATTATAATTTCAATGTCACACACAAAGTTAAACTTGTTCGCAGCAAAATGCGACTTTGCTCACTGTTTTTGAGCAACAAAGTCCTCTGTTCGTGTTGCGGAAGTGAAGCATACATAGAATGAAGCATAAGTTATTACTCATGCGACTCACGTTAAAAGAATCTGGAAAGGTTAATCTAGCAAAATTAAGAAACAACTCCCATTCTATATTCGTGTACTTCATTAACGCATAAACATTAACTCTTCAATAAAGTCATTAACAAGGCATATAATTAGCTGTGTTCCATATATATTTCAGCCAGATAATAGAGGAAATTGGTAATTTTAGACACCCATAATCAATTTTAACATCCTGCCGTTAGCTTTTATACTATCCTAAACTATCCCCAATTATTTCGTAACAGCTCATTGGTCCACGTTTCCTGCTGTATAAAGTGGACCTAAATAGAATCGTTAGTAATGTGACGCTTCCATGGAAACAACAATTTATTTGTTTTTAAAAGACAGTACAGACTACAGTCTAAGAATAAATGTGATCTGAATTTGATAGCTTGATTAAAGCACTTTTTATTAAAATAACTATTCATATTAAATTGCAACGGTTAACACTCACGTATTTATATCACAATAGGCTCGATGCCCGAGCCGCGACGGTGACAACACCACTCTTTCTGTCCGACGATGACTGCCCGATGCAGTCGAAACATTTCACGCCTATTGTGATAAAAATACGTGAGTGTTAACCGTTGCAATTTAATGTCAGTATGACTCACTAAAGTTTAAATTATATACATATTCATATGGAATTATCACAAAAACAAGAGTTTGAAACCTTAACTGTTTGCTTAAATCAAACATGGATTGATTCTGGTCATAATTAGCACTACACTTTTTTATGCGTATGGCCATAGCCCATAGGTATATTGTACGTAGCTTGTAACCATAAGTGTCATGAAAGCATTAAAATTGCGTGCACATAACCTTGAAAATGTGTGTCGTTTATTTAATGTTTAATCCACAAAATAGACTTCAAACTTTCGCGTTTTGTACATATTATTATATAACTTAGACCGGGTGTATCGCGAATGTAGTTAATTTCCTTAATATACCGACGGTTCGACACACTTTCATGTGTCATTGGCTTGACTGATGAATCAGCGTCGACGACGACGCTATACGACAATGACAACGACGACGATGACGACAAGTTAATACGATATACTGATATTTTTTTTAAACTTTGACACTGGCAAAGAAGACTCGGACAGACGCCATTATTTAAAAGAAGAAGACTGTCGATGGTTTTATTTAACCGCAGATTGAGTACTTTACGTCACGTCAGTCGTTTTTACTTCCAGCGCCGTAGCCAAGATGACAATTGTTTGAGAAAACGGTCCTGTGTTTGCTGTCGCTCCACATGAAACCAAAACGAAGTCGTAATGAAGTAATTAAAATCAAATGTCGCGGCCATCATCCGAATGGTCGTTCCGGAGCAGGAACGTGACACCGCCTTTAGGGTTCCTCGGGGTTTATTGGAGAAACCTTTATGAACAAGAATATGAGATTATCATCGGGATGTTAGTATTCATCATTCAAAACGGATGAGTGATGCGAAGGACTCGAAAGATAGGGAATGTTACTAATAAACGTGATTGATTAGTTTTTAAGTGTTTTATTTCAAGGAGGAATACAGGTAACGTTTAATACTTCTAGGTTAATCAAGTTCACCTAATACATTATACATAAAGTGTGCTTAAGTGATAAGAGTTTAAAATCTACTGTAGAAATCTATAGTCGCTATCGACTGCGTCAACGCACTGTCACTGCATCTTGCTGGCACTTGCAAAGCAGAACAAAAACGTCAACAAACGTGGGTCAGAATGACATTGATGATGATACAAATGACAAATGTTTCATACGAAAAAGAGCTTACTGCCGTAACCATTAAGTGTCAAATTCATACACAGAACTACCAACACTGTTTAAACTTTACAGGCTGTTGACACTTAACGAAACGTCATATAAGAAAAAGTCCGCAACTGCGGCACTCTTGTGGCGTCATTTTTTCGGCTGATTGGGTATCGTTCTTTTATTATTTTTCTATGGTCGAAATCTATAGCAACTCATGGTAGAGACACAGGTGAATTCGTTGTCTGACCCTACTCCGCAAGGTGAATAATATTGACAACTTTCACTATGAAACTAATCCCGAAAGCTTGAAAATATATGGACATCCAATCCACCGAAAAATACAATCTTCCCTGCTTTGCCCCAAGATTGACTGGTAGAGAATTAGGCATGGCAATATAACTCCGCCTTTTGTACATTAAGCTTATTAGTTAATGCAATAAAGTTTAAATAAATATATGTCAAATCTTTGCCGGTTTCAGGCATCATTACTGTTGCTCAGTGTGTGTATTTATATATATTTCTACTTTGTTATATCTTGTAGAGTTGTATTATAAACGGAGAACTAGCTATGAAAATAACGAGGCACCGCTGAACAGCTGCTAGGCGCCCGGATTAATTCATAACGATAGTATGGCATACTAAGTAAGGATTACGGTCGCTCTAATTGCAAAGCTATTGGTATAAGGCAAGTAGGGTAGACCGAGGCGAATGGGGTCACAGGGTGATTTGGATCAAAAGAAAATTTCTGCCAAATCTGAAAGATTGTGGCTAGCTACACCCAGGCAAATAGTATCACATAATGGTTCTGTTCTCGCAGGCCGTCACAGTTACTGCCCTTGTATAAGTCGCCGGATCTCATCTTGATCCAATCCGCGTTGTGACTGGATTGACCTCGGTCTAGCCTAATTGGACAAATCAAACGACTTTCAGAGCAATCGTCTCCTGCCTGTATGTAAATGTTCCAAATTCCGTGAGAAAATGCTAATTTAATTTGAGTATCTACGGAACTTTCATAGCATGCTGCTAAGTTGCGCTTCACTAAACTTTTTAGGGCACCGTGGGAGCAGTCCCGTACTTCCAATTGCTTAATGCACTGGGCGAGTCGAAGAAATCGCCCACTATAGGTACTCCTGCACACTTACCATGAGTTCTACGTGGTTGTATTCGGTAGCGACTGCGGCGTTCGGGTGTATGTCCGTCTCGCTCCTGCCAGAGTAATGGTAGGAACGAGACGGACATACTTTTGACCGCTGCAGTCGCTATCGAATACAGTTGCGTGCAACTCTTGCAATCTGTAAGGGCGGGACACATCTGTCGAATCTTTAGGTCCATGGGGTCCCAGCGCACGAATGTTTTAAGAAGAAATCGCGAACTGTCTGGTTGATGTAACTCGTGACCTGTGTGCTTACCATGAATTCTACGTGGCATTCGATAGCGACTGCGGGGTTCGGAGATATGTCCGGAGGAGTGAGACGGACATTCTTTCGAGTCACTCTCGAATAAATTTGCATGCAACTCATGGTAAGCACAGCACACTGGTGGTTTCCTCGCACAACGTATCAGCATTGCGATACAACGAGGAAATGCCGCCAGCATCCTAGGTACAATGCCTCAAGAGCCTATTTTAGATCTAAGGTAGGTAGCATGTAACTTACTGTATAAGCCAGTACGAGGAACATGCAAATACTATCGGATCGCGCAGTCGCTAATGTCGCTATCGACTACGGTTAGTCATGGTAAGCACAGAGATCACGTTAGGTTGGTCGACCCGCAAGCGCTAGCGTATCCAACACAATAAACATCGAGGGGCAACGCAAGAATATTTCAATGTTGCCATAACGGCCTCTTTTTACAACAACGTTAACACTATAAACAGTTTCCTTTGTCGCTCTTGCCACGTGGAATGCAGACGTTAAGTACTCTGTGGCAAAAAATCTAGGAATTTTATTGAATAGGGCGTGTGCAGATAAAGTAAATAATGTCACCGTAATGTGAATACTTAGATAGGGAATAAGAAGCTAATTACTATAATTTAATCAAATAAGTATGGCGGCTTTGTTAAAGGTTCTGCAGGCATAAACGTACAATTGTAGAGCACGAATCAAATATTTTGTTTGAAATCAATGTTTTGATTCATGTTTTTTTAAGTATTCGCACTACTATATATACCTTATAAATTGAAAGAGATGTCATACTACAGAAAAAAATACCAAGTGCGAACCAGCGACCTCCTGCTTTCGCGGTAGACGCCCTAACCACTGGGCTACCCGATCACGGCTCTGCTCACCGGGGGCCTTGGTCACTTTTCCGTAGTAGATGGGTCAATCAACTTTTCGACCCACACTTTTGAGAGGTCTTCAGTTTTTTTTTAATTGTTTTTTACTTTAAGAAATTAGATAACGAAGTATATAATCAAATAGCTTCAACACTCCACCATTACATATGTAAAAGGGCACGACCTTTATTGCATAGCTTTCTCTTTATTCTTAAAAGACTTAAACCACCCCCATAAAAGTGTCTATCGCGTTACCTGAGAGGAGTATCTTAGTTAAACAGAGTAAAACACAGTTTTGAATAACTTTTATATATTCTTTACTTTCGCATGCATAATCAAACAGTTTGGTATATTCAGTCTTAATTTAAGTTGCATACATGAGGACATAATCTCAATAATATGTATTTAGCGTTACCATAGAGATCAAATATAAGCATTTTTTTATCATAATTCTGTATCGACAACAGCAGACACTTCAAAAATCTTTGTAAATAATAATTAACTTCGAACGCACCTTTAACTGTTAAATAACAAGTAATACAACTATAAGAGATCGTGAAATAACAGTAATAATCAATTTAAAAAAGAGGACATAAAAGTAACACCAGAGACAATTTGGTAACACTTAAGACACATGTTCCTCTAAACAAAGTAACACCGGAGACATTTTAGTAACACGTAAGACACACATCTCAGAAATCGAATCAAGAATCCTAAGAAATGCTTAGAATGGAACTACTTACAAATTTTAAACGATGCAATTATAAAATACACTAAAATAACCAAAAACTTTAACATTCTTGTCATAAACACATTAATAAAAAGCAACAATAGTTCTGATAACAAGTATTATAAACCTCAGCAAGTAATTAACAGTCTTGTGAAAGTTGTAACTATCATATAACTACCTAAAAATCAACAGTTATTTTTCAAAAACATTGATAGGATCATCAAACTTGTTATAAACCCGAAGTCCCTTTTTCACGATTTCAGGCATTGGCAGAAATTTAATAATATCATCATAATCTACATAGTTGACATCGTGTTCATCCATTCTGAATAGCTTCGCATCTTTTTTACCAATTACACGCAAAAACATAACCTTTACCTCCCCGTCTTCTTCGATAGTGGTCAAAGCTTTGCAAACGTAGGAATATTTTTTTCAAGTTATCACTACAAACAACGACATGTAAAAAGTCACCAATTGAAACCTGCATTGAACTAGAGCCTTTATAATTACTGGTTGACGGCTGTTGTTCATCCGGTCGGTCGACACGGACCTTTGATGTGTTATAGTTTTCTTTATCATCAGATGGTACTTGCATTTCATCGTCACCCGTATCAGGAGAACTGTTATAAATTGTTCGGTAAATACTGGTGCGGTCGCTGGGCAATGTATTGTGAATATCCTTCAATACGTTAAGTGAACTAAGAGGCACATCATCATCTGATGATAAATCACGAGACGCAGGTTCGATGTTATCTTCTACCAGTGATTCTTGTGTAGTCTGTTCGATGGCATTTATGTAATATATCTGAGGGTCGTAGCAGTCACAAAAACCTCTCTTGGGAGATCCGCAAAAACAGGTCAGTGGTCGATATTTTAGGTAATATCTGCTGTCTGTGAATATGTGGTGCACTTTCATAGTCCCAACCAGTCGTGGTATAGATTTAGGTAATTTGTCTTGTATATCTTTAATAGCAACTTCTTCAATTAAAAATAGTTTTATTTTGCTAGCATTCTCTAAGTGTTCCATGAGATGTCATCTCGAAGAAAAAACCTATAAATTTTCTTTTTTAGCAATATGGCGTTGTTGTTAATTGACACCTTGGTTGTATATTGCCGGTTTATCCCAAATACTTCACTTAGCAATTCATTCTTCTTTCTACATTTTTCTATTTGATCACCCTTTAGTATGCTCTGTAAGAGTAGTTTCTGTTTCATATTTTTAGTTCTATGATATTTGTCTTTAATAGAACTTGTCAGGAGTCTATATTTTTCCTTTACTTGTTGATTGTCGTCTTTACTCTCTGACACATTTTTTTTACTGCGAGAGATTCGTTTCCGAAATTTATCACATTTCTTCTTTAATAACTGTATTTTCTTTTCCATTCTTTTATTTTCTCGATATAATCTACTTCTGTTGCTTTTGAGCTTACGACGCCCGCGTTCAAGTGCTAAATTTGAAGATGATGATCTATCAGGTATAGGGTTTACTAGACCTCGAATGTTCTGCACGTCGGGTGTCGGAGAATTTGGTGGTGTTTCAGCTATAACTGCTTGTAGATTCTTCCTTCTTTGCCGATATTCTCTCTGCCTCAGCTTCCAGATGGTATTTGCATTTCTTTTTTCTTTAGGCGTCAAATCTTTAGCAAGCCGTTTTGTTTGGTGATAGTGCTGACGGTGTTTTCTTTTAGCCTCTTCATATTTTTCCTTATTTTGTTTCAACCGTTCTCTGTATCTCTTTTGTTTTTCTGCTGGCGTTAACGCCATTTTAAAATGATGTAGCAATCTGAAAAAAAAGTATACAATAAATGATAATCTGAACCTAAACATTTATACTAGTGGCTCTGTGAGCTGTAGTGCTTTGTTTCGAAATATGGCGGAAATTTGATTTTATGGGAGTTCACGATACAGTGGACCTTACGTAAAATTGTACCAACCAGTCAACACTGACGTCTAAATAACGGGAATTTGACATTTTTTACGTTTTGAACCCCATATCTCTGGCATTTTTTTAATTTCGAAAAAGTCGCTCGACAAAAAAAATCTATATACTTACCAAACACACTTACAAAATTTCATGAGAATCGGTTGAGAAATGCGAGGTCTAGGCGAGAACAGTCAAACATCTGGAAAAACGATTTTTCGTCCAAGCTGAAGCATAGACGCTTCGCTCGCTCGGTCGAATAATGAGTACTACGCTTCTCGGATAAGGTGACGTGACTCTAATTCAATTTACCTGTACTTAAAAATGACACCTGAGTTACTTGTATTCAATTCAATGAAATTGTCTTTGGAGTTACTAGTGGTGTCTTTGGAGTTACCACAAAAGTAACTCAGTACACAAGTAACTCAGGTGACATTCGTCAGTATTTTTCAAATAAAATAAATGCTACTCAGTATTACTTATACTCGTATATACCAACCAAAACTTTTATTCTATGTCCTTGAAATTAAATATGATTTAAGAAATAAATATCAGTACTTACCGATAAAATCGCGGTAACTCAGCCGACAGCGATTAAACACACGCACCACCTTCGAGAGCTCGTCGCTGACTGGCGGCCTGTCGGCATCGTCAAAGGACTTCGCCACCGCGCCGACAGAGAGGCCACCAATATTTTTAGTAGTAGTGACCGACTTATGTCTGTGTAGGTTTTTACGTCTTCAAGTTTTAAAGGTAACTCAGTATACCAATATTAAGAAAAAAATATTTGGACACAAATTCTTGATTTTTTTTCAGAAATGTATATCAACTGGTCTCATTTATTAATTCGAAATACTAAAGTATGTATTATATTTTATAGAATATAAAAAAAATAGACACAGTTTTCAAAGAAAACATGTGATTTAGCGGTGTAGTGTATTGACATGAAGCGTTTTGGACAGCAATAATTTGTATGGAAGAAGAAATTGTCAATGGAGTTACCACAAAAATTATTTTAATTTGAGGATATTTTTGAATAAAAACGTATAAGTCAGAATGATTTACAGTCTAATAATACAAGAGTATCTCAAATGATGTTAATTTCAATAAATTTATGGAGTTTTGTTAAAAAACTGCCGAGGACAGCAAAGTGTGGGTCGAAAAGTTGATTGACCCAGATATCGGTTTATATGACATCCCTTTCAATTTTGTTAAGTTTATGCTTTATAGTTGAACTGAAAATGGGTTTTCTTCGTAATTCCTGTCATATTTAAAATATTGTTGATACTGGGTGAACGGGTGTGGAATAATTGGATAGATTATAGATAGCTAATGTAGAAAAAAAAAGGTCGTTTAAAAATCATGTGATATGATCACATGATTTGGCCGATTTTTGACTTAAACTTTTATTCATAGTTTTTATATGGGAAATGCGGAATAGTTTGATATTAAGATATTGTCGGGTAATCACGTGATGTCTTCTCGGATTCCCCCCCCTCGCCCCATCGTGATCATTCGTGATATTTTGCTAACTTTGATAATTTGATAGATTAATGTATCGCTGGGATGGCCAGTCGGTACAATGGACACATCGAAATATACTTTAATTAAGATTTTGTAAGTAAGTAAGTAATTTATTTATTGTATACTGTGTACAGAGAGATAGTAAAAATGCAAAAAACATGTATCAACAGTTGCTCATTTCGAGCGTACAATTTTAGTCTTAAAACTAAATAACAACATCTATAATATATGTATTTACAAAAAACACCTAATACAAACAATTTCCTCTCGCCTCTGTACTAACTAGGTTTAAAATATATAAATCCCGATCATTTCGGTGTGCCCTATGATAGGGCACACCGAAATGATAGGGCCCCTATGTAGTAGATATAGCTTTCATAGGTGCATGGGTAATTTATGAATGCATTCATTAATTAACTGTCCATACAATTTTGAACGTGTGTGTTCCAACTATAGTTGGACACGTTAAGTCCTCCTGCCAAGTTTTACATCAAATATGGCATTTTCATACAATGTCATTGCCAAGTACCTATGCCAAATCGGTGCAAAGTTAGCGTGATTACATTCTATAAGTATCATCAGGGCAGACTGTACGGTATCGGCTTCATTTTCAGTCAGCATAATGCATTGTTGTTACCAGTTTTACGCTCAAAATTGAGCTACCTATGTTTTATGTGGAAATACTCTTTACCAACCGCCTCATTTAAGCGGGTCAGAAAATGTATTGTAAGTCTAATATCAAAGGAATATGAAATACAAAAAGAGTACAACCTATTGCCATAATTGAAACCTAATCTTTCCACAAAACGTTGTCCAACACGCAATCTCCATCTTGTTTATAAGCTTTTTGCACGTTCCCATCCTCATTACAGCAATCGTTTCTCAGCGATTCGCGATCTCATAAATCCTGTGGACGCCGCGGGCGTGCCATAACCGATAAGTAGGCGCGGCGATCTACCGAGAGAAACAATTTCCAATGCGAAAATAATTTATGACTTCATCGGCGAGGGGTCACGACTGTGCTTTTCATTTGTTTTGGAACGCTCCGCCGAATCTCGCGACGCGGATATGCGACGCTTGCGATTTGCTTTGCGAATATGAATGATGTTATAGAGTCAAACCACGTTATCTGTTCCAAACAGATGAACTGTCAAACTTTAAAGTGTTGTTTTAAAGGTTAAACTTCTATGAAATGATGACGTTTAGTCTGTGCAATCAAAATCTGGGTAACTACGAGTATGCATAGACGGACTTAACTAGCTTTAGCCCGCGACTTCGCCTGCGTAGTATAAGAATAAAAACTATCCTATGCTATTCCTAGGAATCAAACTATCCCTACACCAAATTTAATCTTAATCCGTTCAGCGGTTTTAGCGTGAAGACAGATAAACAACAATACTTTCGCATTTATAATATGAGTATGGACTATATCGGTAGAAATAATAGTAGGGAGATATTATTCATGGACATTTTAAGCTTTTAGGGTCCATATCTGTCTGTCCGTCCGTCCATCTGCGGCTTAGCTTAGTGACCTTTAGTACTAGAAAACTGTAATTTTGAATGAAATAAAAAGTAGAAACACTTTTATTTTTAGGGTACCTCCCATACACGTAAAGTGGGATGAGTTTTTTTTCGTTTCAGCCCAGAAGTGTAGCGTTGGATAGTTATTTGAAAAAAATAAGGGTTAGCTAAAAGCATTTATTGATAAAATGAATATTTTTGGAAATAATCGCTCAGGAAGTTAAAAAATTGTGTTCCACTAACTACATCTTCCAAAAGAACCAGTAGTGCTGGTTATTTTGAGAGATGTAGTGGATTAAACAATTGTTTTTTTTACAGAGTGAAATGAATAATTTCTTTAGAGACAGTAAACTCTATCCTGAAAACAAATATTTGACTAAATTTACTTTCGTTGCTGAAAACCGAAGACGGCGCTTCGACTCAAACCCCGAGGCTTGCCCAAGGTGGCATCTACCGCGCCTCATTGGGCATTTTAGTTCAGCAGATGAAACACAGATGGCGCTGCAGACAAAGTACAACTTATACAAGCTAGAAAATAAAAAAAATATACATATAGTACGGTACTTGAAAAGGAGCGTTGGTGGCCCAGCGGTATGACGTGACACTTTCAATCCGAAGGTCTCGGGTTCAAATCCTGCCGGCTCGTACCAATGAGTTTTTCGGAACTTATGTACGAAGTATCATTTGATATTTCCCAATGGCTTTTATGAAGGAAAACACCGTGAGGAAACCGGACTAATCACAATAAGGCCTAGTTTACCCTCTGGGTTGGAAGGTCAGATGACAGTCGCTTTCGTAAAACTAGTGCTAGGGGCGCTAGTGGAACGTGGGTCCTGCGGGAACATTTCAAACGTCACTTCTCACAAAATTCTCACATACCAACACAGGACCCACGCATGAAAAAGCGCGCGGTGACTACGCATCCTTCAAACTTAGTGTGCCATCTAACCTCGTGAATCGTGTTATGGCAAGTGAGAATTGGCCTAAAGACATTTGTATAAAGCCCTGGATGCAGAACTTTCGTGCAAAAAGTTAGTAAACCAAAAAGAGACAAAAATTGTACCGTCTATTACCAAAATGTACGAGGGCTGCGGACTAAAACACTAGGGTTTCTACATAATGTTCTAAATTGTACATGCGATCTTATTGCGTTGACTGAAACATTTTTGACCAGCTCTGTTAGGGACTCGGAACTCTTTCCCCCTGGTTACATAGTGCTTCGTAAGAATCGAGCACATGATGCCGGGTGGGGGGGTGTACTACTTGCAGCATCAAACTCGTACATGTTGCGTCAAGTTTCAGATATAGACGGAATAACTGATGAAATGGAGTTAATCTGTGCAACAGTTCAATGGAAAAATATAAAGTTTCTGTGCTGTGTCGTTTATCTGCCGCCGAACTACAAAGATAATCAATATTTAGCTGTCTTATCATGTTTAGAAAATGCTGCTTGTAAATATTCCGATTTAGATATATTTATTATAGGAGATTTTAATTTGAACTCATGTAGCGTACAGGTTCGTAATCAATTTGAAATATTCTTGGCATTCTGTCAATTTCACCAACATAACAAGATATACAATCATCACGGTGGACTTTTAGACCTGGCTTTGAGTGGGCTTGGCTCTGAGCGCGTGACTGTGTCTGATGATATAGAACCTCTGGTTCCGCCCGACGCCTATCACCCGCCGCTAGAGGTGACACTAATGTTGCCGAGCGGTAGACCAACGATATCTGTGCCTCAGCAGAATGACAATCCTTTGCCACCGGTATGGGACTTCCGCAAAGCTGACTTGCGGTTGTTGTACGGGTCACTAGCTAGGGTAGATTGGGGAGAGGTCTTGGAGGCATGCAATGTGGAATCAGCGGCTGAAACCTTCTATATAAAATTGAATGAATGTATTTCTAGTTGTGTGCCTACCAAAAAGCCGAGAAAAGGATCTACACGATATGTATATCCATCCTGGTATATACCCGAAATTATTAGGCAGATTCAGAATAAGCACTTTCACCTAAAAAAATACAGGCAAAAGGGGAAAGTTTTCAACAGGGAGCTATATAAATTTTATAGAGGACGGGTTAAAATGTTAATTTATGATGCGTACAGACAATACATTGAAAACGTTGAGCGGGATATTGTTAAAAAACCATCAACATTCTGGGGTTATGTTAAGAGCAAAAGGCGGGATAGACATGGGACCAATAGCTACTTGTAGAAGTGCAGGACCGTAATCGGACAGGAGGCGGCTGATTCGTTTGCGGAGTATTTCAGTTCTGTGTTCCACAAGGAGGCGCCGATGTTGGACGCGGATTTGGCTGCGCGCTGTAGTGCGGCGGACGCTGATGCGACGCGTGTGGCTGTGGATAGCGTTGATGAGCGAGACCTGCGCCGTGCGATTCGAGCTCTCAAGGAACGGTCAGCCGCGGGTCCGGATGGCATTCCTGTCTTCTTGGTTCGAGATTGTATAGGTGTTTTTGAACAACCACTTCTACACATATACAATATGGCCTTGCGTCACTCTACCTACCCTCCGTGCTGGAAAGTGACTAGAGTGACACCAGTACCCAAGGGCGGTGGCAGTTCTGATGTAAGCAATTTTAGGCCCGTAGCTGTGCTGTCTGTGTTTGGAAAAGTTTTTGAAACAATGATCAACTGCAAAATCAAGTATCAGGTGGCCCATCAGCTTGATGACGCTCAACATGGATTTAGGGCTGGTAGATCAACCACAACTAATCACATCTGCTTTGTGGATTATGTGACTACAGCCATGGATCAGCGCTCGCAAGTTGATGCGGCCTATTTTGATTTTAAAAAAGCTTTTGATTTGGTAGACAACGACACACTGTTGTACAAGTTAGCTATGTTTGGATTCGTACCTAGGCTGCTACACTTTTTCGCGGACTATCTGCGCGGCCGCAGCCAGTACGTAACAGTGTCCGGTTGTCATTCCGAGCCATATTACACTAGGTCGGGGGTGAGCCAGGGTAGCACGCTGGGGCCAACTCTATTTTTACTCATGATCAACGATCTGCCGAAAGTCATTAAGGGTTCTAGATGTCTCCTGTTCGCCGACGATCTCAAGCTTTTCCTGCAGATTAGTCAACGGGATGATTGTGCCAGGTTACAGGATGATATTAACGCGGTTGTAGCATGGAGTGATGCTAACAAGCTGCAGTTTAACTCAGCAAAGTGTAAAGTCATGACTTTTACCAGATCTCGCTCTCCTATGTATGCGGTATATCATCTTCAGAGCGCCATTTTGGGGAGAGTTGATGATATGTCGGACTTGGGACTTAAATTGGACGCAGAACTAAGCTTTCGCTCACATATCACACAGATGTGTAAGGCAGCCACAAAAATACTCGGTTTTATAATGAGAGTCGCGGGGCAGTTTAAGACCGTCAGGGTTGCGGTATTGTTATACAATGCCTATGTGCGGAGTAAATTGGAGTTCGCAGCTGTAGCTTGGGACCCAGCCGAGGAAAAATACAGGCTAATGATAGAGAGAGTCCAAAGGCGGTTTGCTCGTTACCTGTATAAGAGGCAATACGGATACTATCCTCTGTTGTATCCGTCGCTATTTGTCCTGGGGATGGTAGGGCTTCATACGCTGGATTTAAGGCGCAAACTGTTATTGTTAATGCACTATTATGGTGTTATTAATAACACAGTAAACAATCCCAGTGTACTGGAGAGACTTGGGTTGTTCGTGCCAGTGTGGCGTCCCTGCCCCCCGGGCCTGAGCGCGCTGCCGGCGCGGCACCCGCGCCGCTTGTTCGCGGGCCGCCCCGCGCGCACGCGCGGAGCCGAAAACGCGCCCACTGCTCGGGCACTTACGCTACTCAACACCATGTCCGTTGATGCCCCTCATATTGACGTTTTTGCAGACAGTGTTGGTGTATTTGGCAGGAAGCTATTATTGTTTCTTAATGAGTACATTAAAGGTTAATGTAAGACTGAATGGTAATTCTGTAGGTACTGTTAAACGTAGAGAGTTTTATTTAATATATTTTATACTGTATAGTTCAGTTTTGATTAATTATTATGTAATTTATGCTTAATGTTATTGTTTCTTAATTATTTTTTTCTATTCATTATTAAACTTGAAATTTATTTATAAGGAAGGTATTATGTGTGACTGTAATGTAAATAATCTTGACATGACTTTACTGACTATGTGTAATGTGTAATATAAATGACAATGTAGAGGTAATAATAATATGTAAGCGAATTGGTAAATAACTGTAATGCTTATATTATGTTTAAATAAATGAAATGAAATGAGTGGCGCCGCCTGGTGAGCGACAATACAGTAGCCCCCATTTGGCTGTTGTCAGCCTCTTAACCACCTCTGTGGTCGACCCCAATCGTTGCTCATTTCCTACCTCTTTTCTTATACGCCTGATAACTGTTATTATAGCAATTTGCCAGCGTCCAACCAATTATTTTATCGTAAATTACGCTAAAAGTATCGTTTGCCGTATACGTGATACTATTAACCGCCGTTTCCAATATTTACCAAGCGTGTATTGTGATCATGCCGATGAAGCTATAAATTATTAGGTATTATAATCTTGGATATTATTTTTCGAAGCATGATTTTGAATTTTGCTACCCTGATAAAAATCGCGCAGGGAGGGACTGGGTGGTAGTGGCTGGTAGTTGCTTTTAGTAAATTAATGTTGCCAAAAATTGAATATGAATTAGCATTATTCCTTATTTCTGTATAAATAGCTATAGTATAAGATTGAGAATTAAGAGCTTCAGTGTTTTATAAAAAAATACTACAATGGGGTTTAATCGCGTAAAACATTGAAAAGTAATTTTTAGTAATTGTAATGTTTGAGAGTCGTGAAAGTTTAAATTCAGTGTTTTATTTACAAACTAAGGTATGTAGCAGGTACCTGCTTGTACAGGGCTAAAATCATACTATTGTGAAATAAGTAGCTTATTTTTATAACAATATTTTTTTACACATTTTCCCTTTAATGAACCTTTGATGAAACTCACTGTTTAATGAGATCTAAAAAAAGAGCAACCTCCCCCACTTCGGGATAAACTGCGTAAAACAAATTTCCCGGTTAAGGGTTTTACGTAATAAATTATATTTAGTCAACCGGTATTATTTTGGGATATTTGGATTTGAAGCTCGCTTATTTAATTATTTATAAATATTTGTATGAAGTTCTTATTAGTCATCCAAAAGTCATCTCATTATTATTTTTACCCTAAAAGTGTAAACAAACGTTAAAACTTAAAAAAAAATCTATAGCAAATCACTATCTGTACTTTACATCATAATCCTAATTACAGCCTCCCACTTCCAAGAAGTTTCCCGACATTTCGCCGACTGTACGTAGGCGAAGTTCGTGCCGTGACATTTGGAACACCAATTACAAGTTAACTTATAATCACAGCCTGAGATAACTTTACGGAACGTCTATTTATTTACCAGGAATATCACAGCTGTAGCATAGAGAATGGAATATTTAAACGTGGATTTTTTAAATATTGTGTAAGTACTTAGTTGCAAAAAATTATGTGGCTGTACAATATGATAAATAAGACGTAAAGTGTTTACGATTAAAAATTCGGTAACCTTTTGAAGAGCAAACTTACAGAGCTTGAATCTTTTCTATATTTCATTGAGAAAGATAATATATAAGAGCTTATAGAGGCATAAGAGTGTGAATAGTAGAACTAGCTCCTACTAATCCGATTACGATTTTAAAAAAGCTTTTTTTTATTGTTCTAGCTCGAATTATTCATTGACGCAATTGTAAAGCACGAATCAAATTATTTATTAAATGTAAGAAATGTTTTGATTCATGTTTTTTTTTCGCGGCAGGGCATCTGTTGTGAAAGCAGGAGGTCGCTGGTTCGATCCCAGCCCTGCTCACCGGGGGCCTTGGTCACTTTTTCCGTAGTATATGACATCTCATCATATAGAAAAGGCAAAATTTAATTTTCGACCACGTACACGTCAACTAATGTCTGTGCCGAAAACACGTACTGTTTCCCGAAGCAAATCTCCACTGGTTTCTGCTCTTCAACTACTTAACGCGCTCTTTGCATCAGCACCAGAATGCGACATTTTTGCAAGTGATTGGAGTGTTCTGTGTAGTGTGTGTCTTGAGTTCTGTGAGGCGATGTATAATCGGGAGTCATCTGTTATTTATTAATTTTTGTATAATTTTGTAATTTACAAATTTATTGTATATTGTTTCCTTTTTATGAATTTTACGGTGCTTTGGTGTAGAACTGTTATGGTATAAAATTGTTAAAAAAACAATCTTTTTCAATTTATTATTTATTAACGTTCAAAAACTAGGTCATAGGTAATAAATTTCCAAAAGCGAACGACGGTTTTATACCAAAATATTCTGAACTCTGGAGTGTGATTTTCGAGTCCTACCAAGTGACTAATTCCGAAATAAAGTGATTTCCGAAAGATTGTATTTTATAAACTCATCCGTGACTATGTTTCTAAGTATGTTCTCATACCTAATTATGATATCGATTTACGGGTCGTCCCACTCGTAATTAAAACCACCATGCGACTGTTTTTGTCAATTGACTTATGTGTTACACCCAAGGTGTTTTGGAGAATCAGTAGCGGTTCTCGTCCATGATAACAATTTGATATTGATAATTTATAGAAAAAAAGAAGAATTAAATAAATAAATTAAATGTGTGTACCCGCATTATAATCATAGCTTTTAGTTTTTAGTTTTAAATGTGGAAAAAATGTTATTTTATGATTTTCGTGCACTTGTAAATAATGTATGCTAAGATTGTTTGTATTTCTATATATAAGTGAATTGTAATATTCTTTTTAGAGAAATAAATTTCTTAAACCATAACCATAATTTACAAAGTATGACTTTAAAAAATACGGCATTTGATAAACGTTGATACTGGTATCACAAAAATGACTCACTCATAAGTGATCGGTGATTTGTCAACAGGAGAGATTCAGAAACCTTACACCACGGTAACTTTTTTTCCTAAAACAATTTGCCGGCCATATACTTACGGTCAAAGTGTGTATATCCGCAGGGCATCCGCCAGTCAAATTTCCCATACATTTATTGGCAGATCTGGCACACATGCCCGAACGTATATGGCCCGCTATTGTTGAGTCCGTCCCTGCGCTCGGACCTCGTGTACTCGTGCTCGCTCCAGGGAGGTCCGCACCTCGGCAATCTCATGCACCATCGATGCACGCCTTATTAATACTTTGTAATGACGCTTTTTAATTCTCGCCGCCGTCATCCGAGACTTATCCGGCTGATCGGATATTCCGCACGTGGGATATGATTGTTGTGATTATACCAACATATTAAGTTTCGTAACTGCGTAAAACTCAAAATTGAAGATTTTTTAATAAATAGATATAATACCACACCAGTCCATGGAACGTAAGAGAAAATTCGGATATTTCTCTGATACATGTATAAGTTGTGCTGAGAACGTTGAGAGGCATATTATAACAATGATGAAGTGTTCTATTTACCACATATAAGGCCATGAACTATCTTGTTTTGTTGAGTACGAGGCATTCCCTTTTGTTTTTTATTTATTTTGGTACATGGTGTCCAGATACAGTTGTCGCCTAGGCTCGGTCAAATAACGTCAGGAGAGCTCCTCGTAAGGATCTGATTGGAACGTGCTCACCAGGTTCTCAGCATCTAGCTTGTCATTGGCCTAATCGGTTTCAGATTTGCTTTTATTTTAACATAGACACCAGTCATGAAGCTGTAAAAAAATGTTTTTTTGGTGATTTCTGTCTTGTCGATTGGAAATGGCGGTAGGACGAAGGATATTGGCAGGTTAAGTATAAAATTACATTATAATTTTTTATTCTTTTATTGCACCAAAATGAGTTTTCTGAGTGAGATACAGGCCCGGCCACGTCCCGGCCCGTTCTAGTGTGAGTTATCCTTTAGGGTATTGGTTTAATTTCGACGGTATATAGATTTCGAAAAACACAGGAAGATCATCTGTAATTCCATCAGTCTTATTACGGAATTACCCTGCGTTTTTAATATTCGAAATTATCTCAATACACAATACACGCTACTAATGTTATAAAATTTCAGTCTAAGTACCTAAGGGATCATTCACACGGGAGCGTTTTTAACGTGCGTTAAAAAAGCGTTCGAAACAAACAAGTGAATGTCTATGTATGTGTTCGCACTAAGGCTTTTTTATCTTGCACTGTCGTATTTTGGGCGTTGAGCGTTGACTTTGAACCGAATTGACCGTGCGGAACTCCATGTTCTTGTTCTGACGAGCGTTTAAAAAACGTCAACACCGCTCTGTCAGTTGGCCGTGTGCTAGAGATATTTTGCATGTGTTGTGTTTCTGTAAACGCGATTAAATGAAATGACAACGTGGCTAGATCATGTAACCAAACGCAAAATTTATAGGGTCTCACCAACTGTAGAAATTTGAATTTCGCGCCAGTCCACAGTGATTTTTAAGCGTTTGTATCTCTCTGTTTATAAGCTCAAAATAGATTTTTCCTTTTATTTTAGTTTTGTTTATTATTGTGGTACTCCGATAGTTAGTAACATATTTTACTAAGTTGAAATTCGAAGGTTGTTTGGAAGTTGTGACGCAGCGACAAGGTTCAAACTGTTTTTGTTTTTAACCATGATTCAGTCGTTTTGTCGAACGCGTTTGCGCGACACACGTACATACTGCTCTCTATAAATATTCACGTGGTGTCTTTCCTAATTAAATAGTTTTTCATTGCGAAGCATTTACATCGCCTTCAAACACAAATATTGGGAGCGGCAAAAAAGCGTCAACGTCGGGTTTTAACGCGACGCTTTTTAAGCTCCCGTGCGAATGAGCCCTAAGAATACAAAGGCAACGGCTTACACGCTATTGAGTAGAGTTCTGTTGATGGTTGTTGGACATGTCGCCCTAGTTGTGCTGGCGATGTTTGAAGTGTCGGACTATTGGACGTTAAATGGAAATGTGTGACACTTATAAGGAAATTTCAGTCTACCTCAACTACTAAGTAGATTTATATTCTTTTTTAGGGTGTGTAATGTTTTGCAACTGATAAGGTTACTCAAGGTATTTAATTTTATCAGTTGTTGACGTGTCGTTCGAGACTTTCGTTACAGCCTGTATGAATAGGTTCCTATAAAAATATATTTGTTTAAATAACGTTGAATCAAACGCAGTTAATAAAAAATCTCCTTACTTCAAAACCAATTCTTATAGTACTCGTATGTATTAAACTCGAACGATGGCTATGATTACTAATTCCCTAGCGGTTATAAACAGCAAGTTCAAGAAAATCGCTATCGTTACATTATTTACGCTATAAAAGGATTGATGTTCGCAATTTAGGCATTAGGTTATAAATGATAAATTTATTCTATTAACCGTAAAAGTGCTAGGAAATGTTCGCTCTTGATAGATTACGCGATATAATTGCATACAAATTGACAAAATAATTACCCCACCATAATGCCATGGTGGGGTTACTACGTTACAATGTGACACATTGCCTGCCTGCTCTGTAATAATAATCTTGACTCTGTACACAGGCAGAGTTGGAATATAATCAGTATCTTGACTCGCTCCAAGATTTTTTTATTTCTAGCGTTTTCCAGGCTTATGCCACGGCTCATGTAGGGAGCCTGGGGTCTTTGGCAACTAATTCCAAGATTTGGCGTAGGCAGTTGTTTTACGAAAGCGACTTCTGACCTTCCAACCAAGAGGGTAAAATAAGCCCATTGGGATTAGTCCGGTTTCCTTACGATGTTGTCTTTCACCGGAAAGCGATTGGTGAATATGAAATGATATTTCGTACGTAAGTTCCGACAAACTTATTGGTACGAGCCGCCAGGATTTGAACCCGCGGATTCAACCCTTCGGATTGAAAGGCGCACGCTCGTACCGCTGGGTCACCAACGCTCCCAGAACAATACAATTCATTTAAAAATAAATCCGGGACCAATGGGGAAGGCCGGTGTAAGTTAATACCTATAGAGAACGATCTTTTAGATTTTATACAGTGACAGAATGAAGCTGACTTTTATTGACCTGTTAGAGAAGTGACACGTGACATCTGTGGTGTTTTCACTAAATTGGTGGATTTCAAAGTTAAGTTAAAGTTGAAGGGAACTCTTCAACTTCTATTCCTCATAGATCCCATTTAAGAAATCAAATAATTTTCCGAAATACAATAGTTTTTGAGACTTGTTCTTTAAAATTCATAATAATATTACTTATATCGGGTTACTCACGTCTATAAAGTCGAAAATTGCTCGACATGTTTCGGAACGGTCCGCATCCTATAATCATGAGTGAGAAGCGCTTGCGGCGATTGCTCTGCGCACACTTTATAGACGTGAGTAACCCGATATAAGGATATTAATATGTCTTATACTCACGGGAGTTTTCTATTAAAAGCAAGTTTCTGCCCGGTGCACAGTTCTTTGGCTAAAATTATAAAACGCAGGAAGAAAACTTTTGTTTAAGAAACAAATCTTTATTAAGTTAAAATACGGTTTATAATTATAACTGTAACACAAGATAGATATCGGACCGTACCAAGGAGGGGCAGTGTAGGCAGATACTAATTACAATACCTAGTACGGGTACACAAAATACCTGTTACACGCACCAAGTAATTACGATGACTTATTGCCTCTGAATTATTAAATTAACTGAAATGAGTTCGTAATAAAAAGTAATTAGAAATGGTGAAAGCTTCGTAACGTTTCAATTAATAGGCAATAATTATGGAAACATCGACAAGAATCAAAAATAATTAAGCATGGAAGATGAAATGCACTTAAGGTCATTTTCCATACAATTATTTTTGCAGGTTGATCGTATTAAGTGATATTCATTGTTTCATTTCGTCGACCACATTAGGTTATTTGCGGGAAGTTGATAGAATTAAGGATGACTCACACCAGAATGGGATGGGACGGGACGGGGCGGGACGGGAAAATCTGTCAATTTCTATAGAAAGCGTACCTAACGTGACATCCGAGGTCTCCGAGCTATCACGTGATTCCCGTCATAAATGGGGGAGCATCCTTTGTGCGGAACCCTCAGTGTGCGAGTCCGAATCGCACCGGCCGGTTTTTTTTTATGTCAGTATATGATTCATGAAAGTTTAAATTCTGGTGATCATATTTCGATATTTAGAAGGCTGTTGGGTCAGTGAGTAAAAATACATCTCTCGATTTAATTACTTTAAAACCCCTTAATTGCTAAAATCAAAAATGAGACCATCCGCAGCAGAACCAAAGTAACCGATATAGCTCTCCGAATCGCTAAACTTAAGTGGCAGTGGGCGGGGCACATTGCACGTAGAACCGATGGCCGTTGGGGCGGAAAGGTTCTCGAGTGGCGACCGCGTACCGGAAGGCGCAGCGTGGGTAGGCCCCCCGCAAGGTGGACTGATGACCTGGTGAAGGTCGCAGGAGTCCGCTGGATGCGGGTGGCGCAGGACCGGTCATTGTGGAAATTTTTGGGGGAGGTCTATGTCCAGCAGTGGGCGTCTTTCGGCTGAAATGATGATGATGATGATGATGAATTGCTAAAAGAGGCACCGAAATTTGGGCATTTTAAGCGGTTTCATATGCTCTACCTCCCTCTTTTGGGAATACAGTCGTTTGAGTGAGTTTATGTATGTATGTGCGCATGTCTTCGCAAAAAAAGGCTAAAGGAATATGCATTTTTGAAAATTCGAATTTAATGCTCATTTTATTAATAGTAAATCATGGCCAGGTGTGGTCACAGGACCGTAATGGCGTGCTTCCTGGCCAGTTATTAGGTTTATGATGTGTCATTTAAAACCAACGTTTAATAGTAGCATTAAACAACTCGTAAATAGTTATTTACGCTCGTTTCGAAGTGGTTTCTGGTCTTCTGTTTATGATTATAATAAACTTCGACTTACATGAGTTAAAAAAAATCGGTTGTCTGTAAAGTCTGTTTACTGACGATAGTTGAACGTGACAATGTCATAAGAAAATACTGACTGAAATGGAACGCCTCATGCGGCGTTACCTCGGTAATGTTTTTTCGTGCGTGCAGCCGGCTCCATCGAATTATAATTTAATTTAATTATAAGACGTTGTCACGTCAAAAACTTAGAAGTGATGATATTAGACACTTTAACGTTTGCCAATACGAGTAGTTAAGTAACTTATTTCGCGCGATTGCGTTAGCCCGAGTATTTCTCTTCTCAATCATAACCTTGTAATATTACCACAGAATAAGTAATAGTACTAAAGTACAGAAGCTTCTCTTTCCTACGTTTGACTTTTAGCTTGTCAAATATGCAAATGTCAAAGTGACATTAACATTAGGGTTGTCACCACGCTGTCAGATGCGTATGGTGGTACAACAATTTCTATAATGTTATAAATAGGAACAAAATATGTATCGGAACATTATTTGTGTTATAAGAACACGTTTTTATTGATTATTTAATAGTATTGGTATTAATTTGTCTAAGTATAAATTAGTGTGCGGTGTTTGAAATATAAATATATCTGAACGCACCCGTGAGGTAATGCGCGTTGCCCGTTCTACCCTGACAGTTTACGCCACCTGAAGGCGGAAGATTTTGTGTCGCACCCATCCTGCCTTACCCTCGGATGTCACGTGACGTTTTCTATAGAAAAAAACACGTGATAGCTCGAAACCGTCGGATTTCAAAAAACTGACAGATCGTTACGTCCCGTCCCGTTCGCTTTCCTAAAAATCGGGCTCAATGACAATCACACGATTATTCAAATCCTTCAAAACCAAGAGCCACTTGCAAACGCAACCATAGGTTTGTAAACTGTACGCTTTCTTTTCAGATAGGTACCGACTTACCACACATTGGCTTTTGCGTTTTGCCTCTCACTCGCACCGAAGAAAATTTAACTAGTACGAGAGAGAGGCATAACGCAATTACTCGCAGTGTAGAGCTCCCAATGATTGGAAGCAGAGTTTCCCAAACTTTATGTTTAACCCCGTGCACCCCTATCAAAAAGTCACTCAACTTGTTTTATTTATGCTGTTATTAGTAGGTCTTAACCTTAGTCATTACGCATCGAACCCAAGTGAATGGTGAATACAAATATTTAAGAAACTCTGCTTTGAAGACTGCTGGTTATAATCTGTATACGATTTGAAGCTATCATGGGTATTTGCATTATAATTACAATCTAAAACGGTATATTTACCGAAGGTCTGGTATCCGGTGATTCTAAAGTTCAGATATCGAAAAGATACTGTTCCGGTAAGAAATGCACGGGTTGATAGTTGATACTGTAAGTGTGGTGTGTCGAACGTGATCGAGTTTCAAGTGAGAAAGCGGACGGTAGTAGACAACACACAAAATAAACGAACCCATAAGAGGGTAAATCTTTATGGTTTGTGGATAGATCACAACTAAAAACTCGCAGCTCGTCAGTTTACTCCGTGAACATGGCGTTTGCAACAGTGCCGAAATATCGGGTGCTTAAAAAAACAAACATACATGGTAAAATCCCGTTTTATATTGTAAGTAGTTATAATATAATCTGTATTCCAATCTGGAAGATTAATAAGTCATATTAATTTATAATTACTAACGATTAGTTTTCCCGTCTTTATAATTTTATATTCAATTATAACATAAAACTGAAACGATTTCGCTGTAAACACTTGCTTATTATATTTTACTACCCATGCTATCTTAGCCTAAGCTATTAAATCTTCTGATATTATCGCTTATGATGAAGGAAATAACTATTTAAAGTATATCGTTTTTATCGGCTAAGGGCCACTTGCACCAGCCGGGGTAAGCCTCATAATCCTGAGTTAAGCATTTTTCTGTATGGAATTTGACAGCTTAACTCCGGGTTACCGGCTAACCCTGGCTGGTGCAAGTGGGCCTCAGAAGAGCTATTTTTAACCGACTTCCAAAAAAGGAGAATGTTTTCATTTCGTTGGAATCTTTTATTGTTATTCTGTTTTTTACAAGCTACTAAGTATTTATCCTGCAATGTATGTATGATGATGATGATATGATGTATGTATCTTTGTTTGTTAGGGTCAAATCTTGTAAGCTGAATTTGAGTAACTTCCCGTTATTCGAATAAGCTGAAACATCACATGCTCATGTAGGTTGGATGACAGTACAATGTTATGGTACCATCGAGCTGATCGGATGATGGAGACTGGAGGTGGCCATGTGGCTCAGTGATAAAAGAACCAAACGCATCGTATTTGCGTATCTCAGAATTGCCTCGATGAGTATAAGTTAACCGTGGAAAGGAATATACCTAGACCTACAGTCTGCAATAAAAGCTTGAATCAAAAATTATTTTTTAACACTACATTTTTTTATTATAGATATTTTCACCGATTACTCTGAAACCCGTCGTCAATTTATGAATTTGGTCCTGATCTGATAATAGGATGCATGAGGAACCTAAGACGTCATGGTAAGACCCCACGAGCCTGCCCATGACATCTTAACACGATTCAGAGGAACTAAGCACAGTTAGGAACCTAAGCTGAATCGCATTAGGACTTCATAGTAAGGCCCCTGATAATGGCTGAGAAATCATTCTGTATTCAATGAAAGTTTTCTTATATGCTTAGGCAACCTATACATTCCACGAATATTTGAAAATTTAATTACTATCGTGGTAAGTGGTGAGGTGTGACCGTTGTACTTGTACCATAATGATAAGATTATTGGTGGCAGGGCGATAATGATTAGTTTGTTGTTCTTGTGCTAATAGGTCACTTCCTGCGTTTCTATTATCAACTATTTGCAAGAATTATCGGACTCAGCGGCATATGAAAGGATTGTCGAATGACGTGATGTCAGTGTCGAAGATCACTGCGTAGGTGTAAATTTATTTATTTTTACATTTGACTAAGCTGTGTATTCGTATGTAAAATCCCCGTCGATGGAACTTCCTAACAATGTAAACAAAAGGCGTCACATGTTTTGTTAGCTCATCAAACACCACTGAAACCATTCACTATTGAGACGGTGGTATTATCATAACATACATAACATATGATAAATAAGTTAATCTTGGAGATCTCATTCAAAACTGAAAAGTTAGGTTATTATGACCGATATGTCGGGTTATTTACATTGTTAGGAAGTTCCATTCACAGCAATTTTGGGGGTATTTCGATGAATTGGACAGATAATAGCTTACATTTGATTAATGAATACTGAAACTTATAAACAACCGACAGTGTTGTACCCTTAACTACTTCACAGGCACACTTTCACTTTAAAATAATGTTTTTATTAACATTCGAAATTTCACAAAACAATAACAATACAGGGGTGGGATTTTTGAATCTTAATCTGCCCTGCTAGGCAAAAGAGCGACATCTACCTACAATTAAAATTTAACACAAAAATTTATTACGATTCCATTTTCGAAATCCTTTTTTTTGACATATCCCTATTTTGCTTCCCCTGCTATGCAACTTTCAGAGTACGGCAATTGGCTGAGAGATCATTTTAGAAACCATTTTTAAAGGGCTACCATGACATCTTATATTTTTGAGAGGGTAACGCGATTCAGTTTAGGTTCTTAACTGTGATCAATTGTATGGCAGCGACTCTATTTAGTTTGTAAACTGAATCGCGTTAAGACGTCACTTTAGGCCTCAGGCAGCTTACAAAACAAAATAAATAAAAGAAAAATCCAGAGTGTAGGTATTTGACGTAAAATGGTTTTCTTTTTTTAATTGCTAGTAAGAATATTCCTTTATATGAAGTTGTGGGCCCTAATGTACATTAAGAGCCCACGCGCATTCGATGCGGATTGGAGGTTTAAACTCGCAACCCGAAGGGCACGTATTAAGTACTCAGTAATTAGAAAACATCAATCATACGAAGCCCCAGGCTTTGAACATGTGCTAAGGAACTTAAAGTGCCATTTTAGTAGGATATACTTTTGTTGTCTTTATTTTAAATCTTATGTCGATGTGCTAAATAATTTATTCGTTTTTAATCTTTTACCCACATAATAATGAAAACGTGTTCTTGCGTTTATCGTTGGTTTAGCGTGCGTAGCGAAGATACGAATCGCTCACGCATGGTAGTTACGAGTATTTCTGTCACTCTTTCTTATTAGTGTGACAAATTGTCACTGACAATGACAGTTGCGTTTCGTTAGCGACTGAGCGTTACCTATTGGCATCTAGGCACTGGCATAGGTAGCCATACCTATCTTAAAAATATAGCTTAGGGCTTAAAGAAAACGGTATAATTACTTAAGTACAGTTTTATTTTTATAACGCTAAGATGGCTATGTACTACTCGACACAAAAAAAAACTTGAAATTGTTATTATTTATGTCATTATGAATTATTGGTTGATTGTATCATTTAAAGCCTACATGTAAACTAATAAAATTAAATTAAAAGTGACTGTAAAGATGCTGAATACTTCTCGAGATATACCTACTTGATTATTATAAATCTGGACATTCGCCATCTTTGATTGGCCGCCAATTTTGTTAGCTACTTAAAGATGACAATCGTGATTTTTTGACGTTTTTATAAGCTTTCGTAACTGCCGTTAAAAGAAAAAGTAATACCTTCAAAAATTTGCTATACCTGTCATACATCCGCCATCTTGGATTGGCCGCCATTTCTATTAGCTACGAGTACCACTTTGAGGTGGCCGTCACGTCATGGTTTTTTAAATTCCTATTAAACATGTCTAACTGCTGTATAAAGGAAATTTGGTACCCCCAAGTTATACCGGTTTCTTGGCTGGCCCATGGAATACTAGTGCGCAAAATGTTCAAGTTATTATGTAATCAAGAACCAGTGCGGGAAGTTCGTAAATCCAGCGCGGTTGGAAGATGTCAACTCAGGCAGCTTTCTCCGGGACCACGGGGACAATGTCACCCTCGTAACGTCAGAGATTAATTTTCCAAGTTTTACGCGATGAAGACCCGTTTTAGTAAATTTAGAAAGCACTAGCATGGCGTAGGAACTGGATTATTATTAAATTGGTGCCTTCATCATCTTTACCACCATATATCATAACCACCGAGATAGAAGTAGATAGATTTGGAAACGTTTGTTTGTTCCTCGTTGTCATGGCGACCCTAAGGAAGCCTTTAGACACCGTAAGGACGATTGGTTCTACATTGAGCGAAGTCACTCATGTCAGGATTGATTCATTTCCGCTCGGTCTAAGTATAGTACGAGTATTAGTATTAGTAGTACTAGATACGCCTCTAGTATTGACCCCTTTGTTTATAGCAGCTAATAAAATATCTCCTGATTGTTATTGAGCTTAATGACCATCATTTGTGTATATTTTGCGATGACCTTTATTCCTTCGGAGCTCGTAAACACAGAACAAAAATCGACAGTGAATTCTAAAATGATGATTTTTTGTTTTGGTTCGGTAACCGAGTAACGACCAATTTGTAGGAACAGTAGTCGCTAAAGAATACATCTTATTAAGACCGAGAACGGTTGGAAAGTGTAAACATATATTACATATTATATAGGTATATATTAAATATATGTTTAGGTACACTTTCCAGCCGTACTCGATCTTTTTACCTAGTTTACCTACGGCTTTATTTTAGGTGTCCTGTTGTAAGCGCCCTGTCAGTTTTTTGTCATTCCTCACCGATCGAGTCAAAAGCTAGCCGAAGCATTCATAAAAGTTAATAAATAACACATAGGTAACAATGCTCCGAAATAATGTTAAAATAGAAAATCTACCGCCTTGGACGAAACTCAAACTCGTGACTCAGAGATACAAACTCAGACGCCTCAAACCCCTGAAAGATCAAGTTTTACCCGAGGTTTTTTCCGCTTTTCCATTATGTCTCGGAATACTTATAGCATTTCAATGTGGAAAGCGGAAAACAAACCGGGGCTTTAGCATGATGTCTTAGCGCGATTCAGTTGACGAACGAAACTGAGTCGCTTCCATACAACTGAGCCTAAACTGAATCTAAGCTGAAAAGCGTTAGAAAACGTCATGGTGGCCTTACCATGACGTTACCTGAGCGTGAAATCAGTACGGTAATGCTAACTGCGTTAATATTGGCATGACGCCTTAAAAGGTGTTCCTGTTAAAGTGGGCCTTCTTCCTCAATTTAATTTAAGCACCTCCGGCGCAGTTGCTACTAAGTTGCGCAGACGCAGCGTAAAGGCAATAAAATAAGTCGCATTAGGGCGTCATAATGACGTTTTTTAGTCGCATTACCTGCACCTTGCAGTAAATATAAGGTAGCTTGCCTGATTCGGTCACGTGCTTTTTAGGGAAATAAATGCCATATTGAATGAGAAGAGTTTTTAGTTGCATAAGTGCTCTTTAATGCAATGCAGTGACTGGTTGAATAAATTGATAATTATTATCTTAACTAGCCGCAGTCCGCGACTTCGTGTAAAAGTCTGCAATTTTCATTATTTCATTACTGCAGAGGCCGTGAATTAAAGGCTGCTAATATAATATATAATATGTCCTTCTGTTCTGCAGGAAGTCAGGAAGATTAGAAGAAGAATGAAGGATGGGAAGGCAGCCGGGTCAGTAACCGCAGCTCAAACTCCAGGGAACTGGGCTGAATGAATGCGACAAGTGCTCGACAGTCCGCCTGTGTCCGGCCGGGCGTCCCTACACTACATCTGCAATACGAGTCCTGCAATCCCTGTTCCGGCCGAGGATTGTATCGAGCTTTTCTCAAACAATCTTCTTCCTAGCGTTAATCCCGGCTTATGCAACGGCTCTGGGACCCTGGGGTCCGCTTTGGCAACTAATCCCAAGATTTGACGTCGGCGCTAGTTTTACGAAACCGACTGCCATCTGCCCTTCCAACCCAGAGGGTAAACTAGGCCTTATTGGGATTAGTCCGGTTTACTTACGATGTTTTCAATATGTCAAAATGTTTTTAATAGTGGACCACCTTACAACGATAAAATAATGTTTTTATCAACAGTTTTTACTGGACTTTATAGTTTGTGTTTTGTATTATTGTATTATTGTTTAGTAGTAGATTTACCCCATGCAAATGTTTTGGCGTAAGCTGTAAATATACATGTTTATGTTAAGTAAAGAATGCGTTACTAATTGAAAATGTTGTTTATTAATAGGTATTTACGAAAATTCATCGTTTATAAGACATACAAAGGTGTATTTTTTTTATATTTAAGTACAAGAAAAATATATTGTACGATTTTTTCTTACGTTTTCCAGCCAGAAAACGATACTAAGTCTAGAACTACTATTTTGGTTGCAACATCTAGACATATCCACTCGTGAATTGATGTATAAAAGTGTATGTCAAAGAAATAATTAATAATGAACTTTTGCAGAGCTAATACATTAGTCCAGTCTAACGGCACTGACGCGGTGATCGATTACCTGCCATGTCATTCTGATAGCTTGGCGAACACAAGCAGAACAAGTCTCACAATCATCTTGAAGCTCTTCGATTGTGAATATAAATATGTGGAATCGCTAAAACTAGGGAGCGCTAAACGCGTCAACAAATTGGAATTGTCACAATTCCTAAAATCATTGAATTACTGGCGTTTCAGGCGTAACTGAGGAAACTCCTTACTCTCAGGCGGAATATGAGCTTGTTTGCCACCATTTTGACATTTTAAATAAAACCGTCATGTATCGTCAGTAAATAAGTCATGTTTTGGTGAAGACTTTTTGATTGTCACGAAAAACAATAGCGTTTTCAGGAATGTTCGGTAGCTTTTTGCCGGCCATACGTTTGAGCAATCCGTCAGAGCTCCATAGTAGGTGCTAAAGTTTTGACACGATTTTTAACAGACCAGCTTTCTGGAGCTAGTAGGGCATTTTTTTTATATTATTATTTATTTATTATGAAACAAACAGTCTTACAAAAATATTTTCACAAATTATTTTCTTATTTCTAGACCTATAGTTTCCAGAATTTTCAAATTTCCTTAATTAAAACTAACACGATTTTGCACGACAAGTAAGTACATATTCTACTTTACTCTATGTTTCAAACACCTTTTTTAATGAAGTTATAGTACAGTTAAATATATCTATATCTTTTAAATTCATATTTTCATTATAAATTGCACATGCACGTTTAATAAACATATTTTTCGAATAATTTGTCCTACTACGAGGGATGGAGAATAGATGTTTATGCTTAAGACGGCATCGGCGTTCTCTGGTACTTGGAACTCTAATGTGAATAATTTTGAGTAGGTTAGGGGCATCGACATAATTATTTATTATTTTATACAATAGAGCGGAGTCAACACAATCTCTACGGCATTCAAGAGATTGCATCTTGTGGCGATTTAAGGCATTTTCGCGAGAAAAGATCCAAATATGTACTGTTTTGTCTAAAACAGGTTTTAATGTTTTTCCTCCTCAGAATTATGAGCTCTTTCGGGAGGAGATAAAAAGAGTCCTAATTTTTTTTTATTCCGTAGGTTATTTTATTTCTCAAACACTTAGTACAGGCAGTTACAAAATGGAGAGTACATACTTACGTAAAATGTTTGAAAATTTTTAGACTTGTTTTTTTTCTCCTACATTGAAAGAGCTCGTTATGCTGAGTTGGAAAAATATTACATTTATTTTTAACTAAAAAAAATTTTTTTGGATCTCCTCTCGCGAAAGTGCTCAGTACCTATCTGTTATTATTGCTTACAAGCACGTCAGGCAAATGTTAAAATATAGATTGGCCCGGATCTGTTCTCATTCGTGCCTGGTCAGAGACAATCATACTGTCTTTTTCTTACTCTTGTATTGCCACTTCGATAAAAAGGGAGGAATAGTTTTTTTAATTGACTGCACAACTTGTCAGACTATAGTCCAGTTCTATGCCAGCAACCGGTCCAAAGGTCTCGTTGAATCGGTTTACGATATAAGTCTACTCGCATGTCATTAAGAATCGAGCGGGTTAAGCAAACTTCGCCCGGGCCGGGGAAAGGATGGGTGACCGCTTTACTATCTGCCATCTATGGCGGGTCATTTGTCTATCAATCTTAGTAGGTAAAGGATTAAGTTTGAAAGTTGTATCATAATTTATACACTTTGTAATCAAATGATTTTATAAAATGTTGACGATTTAGCCAGACAAATAAAGGATGACTCACATTAGAACGGGACGGGATCTGTCTGTCAATTTCTATATAAAGAATCACGTGATAGCTCGGAGCCCACGGAAGTCACGTGAAGTTTTCTATAGAAACTGACAGTCGTCCCGTCCCGTCTAGTGTGTGTCATCCCTTATTGCTTGCATAAACTTGATTCCGTTATGAAATTTAGCATGTGTCCTATCCCTAATCCTCACGTCGGTCGCCCAACCAAATAACAATTTCACCCATTCCTTATTTTGCATATTCCAATAATCCGCAGCACTCCAAACACCGCCATCGAAGCGCATCGACCAAATCTCGGGCCAGACTTAAAAAAACCTTTGTATTAAAATTGCAGCCCGGACAATTGGTCTCATAGCCTCTCCACCTCAGAGCGAGATGGAATCAACTGTCCCCTGACCAAAGCTGTAGGACGGAAGAGGATAGCATGATGTGCAATGTTCATTAAAGAGGGTCAGCGTAGGCTTGGGGGTGTAATTTCCCCTCCCCCCTGTGGTCGTCTTTTTAATTTGTTCTTGAAAATCAGGGTTGGCGCTTTTTTTTTTCGGGAAAATTTGTCGCTTTGTTGCTGGTCAGCCTGACCAGTGAGTTTATGGATTTCGTTCGTTGATTCTCGTTTTGTATTGTCTCGTATGTGTTGGCGAGTGTTTGATTGAGATAACCTAGTCTGGATTCCATACTTATTAAGTAAGTTGAAAGCCAAATGTGGACAAACCTATATAGAGCTATATTTATCTGGACTTACCTTATTCTTCATTACGAAATAGTGTCAGTGTGATTCAGTAGTCAGTGGGTGGTGCCTTAAAAGCTCCTTTCAGGCACCACCCACTGTGTAATGCAGACTCAATCGGAATCTGATTTTTCAATGCAGAGGTCCCTGGCTCGCACTGACGAATAACTGCGAGAAATGTCATTTGATATTGAACTGTTGCTTACTGATAAATAATAACATCTTGAGAAAACTTGCACTGATCCAGGAACAAACTCGAAGTTGTGTGTAACGTCTCCAATCAGGAGGCCTTCCTCGAACAACTTCTTTTGTTCGTCTACTTGCCGAATATGCAAGAGCGATAGAGATATCGCTCTTGCATATTCGATCGACAAAGAGGCAAATAGACGAACGAATGAAGTGGGTCGTGGTAGGCTACTGCTTTTGCGCCGGCGTGGAGACTACAGCCCAATACCTCTCTTGCATGAAAACCGTCCAGCTGTGGGACGCATATAAGCTGCAGTGTTAGTGGTGAGTGCATACCGAAGAAGTAACCTAAAACCAACGCAATATACCAGCGAATATGCCTATATCTAGCAATCTTGCAGACTACATAAACCTACTAACCTAGAGCGAGGCTGGCAGCCCTGTGATCTCGAGACGTCGCCGGGAGGCGCGGCGTCTTATCAACGAATTAATTCTAGACTAACGAAGACCGGGGGCGGCCCCGCGATTAACACAACCACCCCTCGCGGAAGGCTTGGGAACCGGCAGAAGTGGCAGATAATCTGGGAATTAGACTTTTAATTGGGAGTGAAAATTGGTCAGATTTAGGGAAGTAAAATCTTGCATGTCTGAGCATCGCAAGGCTGAGCATCATGATCATGTGATCATGATCCTCAGCCTTGCAGAACCAGATTGATATAAATAAATAATGTTTGATTAAAATACACAACAGTTTTAAAGCTGGTAACTAAATTTTTTGACCTCGGACGATTGATTGTTTTAAATACTAATGTATGTCGTAAAATATAAATCAAAAAAACATATTTTAATTATTGAGTTTTCCATAAAATTTCAGTTTATCAACCTGCCACCTCTATCACGTTCTTGTATCACCATACCAAGGTCCGAGCGGGTGGCATATTAAGACGAAGTTGGAAGTAAAAAAAGGCGAAAAAGAGTTTTATATTCTCTCTCGAATGGGAAGAAATAGGAGAAATCTTTCTCATTTAGCCACCAGTTCAGACTCGGGGCTTGAAGGGGACGCACTGCTATCACCTGCAGTTTTAATTACATTAGGGCAAAAATTAAAAAGTTACAGTTCTTAGAGACGACCAGATATTTTAAACCAGATTTTATGTCTTTAACCCCGTATAATCTTGAAAGTATGTTGTGTGTCTGAATAAAGTTGCGAACACACTTATGAGCAACGTGTTTGTGAAGTTGAAAAAGTACAACGTAAACGTTCATGGGATTCAAGAAAGTTTGAAAAGCTTCCGTCAAGTTCTATAGTGTTGTGCAACATTCGTGTTTCAAGTCTTGGCCGTCAAGTTTAGTGATATGCAACAAATTTGTGAAGTCTTAATGTGAAAGTCAGTGGTGTTGAAGTATTGTGAAGAAAATGGGAATGTCCGAAGTGATTGTTTCTTTATTGCCGCGCCACCGGGCTGTGAATTGTTCGCTGAAAGGCTTTCAATTGACGGTAAATATTGCTTTTATAAATGAATGCTTACTTAAAAGGTTTGTGTCGACTTTCTTTGATAACTCTTGAGTTTTACTATGTTGTTGATGGTAATCAACATCATAGTAAAACTCAAGTAGGTAGTTGGTTGATGTGATCCCTCTTCTTATATATAATGTTAAGTGTCTTATATATTTACAAGATGCCCGCGAGGAAAGGGAAGGGAAGCGAAGCGAAATTCGCTCATAAAATTGATGTTACGCCATTAAGTAAGAAATAGCTGCTGAAGATTCAGAATAATTTAAACAGGTATTTTATTAATTTGGCATTTACTTCGACCGAGTTTCAATGGAGAGTTTACGAGTTATAGTAACTCACCGGTCTAGTTTGAGAGATAATGTAATTATTTTTACAACCCGTTTTTCACCAAGGAAAAACGCATTTTTGAAAACGATTTCGTTACTATGTTGTCTAAGTTTTGTCATACTTACTTCACAGACATCAAATTGACAAACAGATCGTTGATTACTTATGTAAACAAAAAACTTTATCCGTGCAGTTTCTGCGATAGTATTACCAAACAAAATCCTTTTTTTATGTAGTCAGTCATTCAATATACCAAATGATCTCGCTGAACTAAAATAAAATAAATAAATAAATATATATATATGTATTCGTGATCGTGTTTTCAAGACTATTCATTTTGATACCCTACTCGAATGGTTTGTAAAACATTTTTTTTGAATCGCTTAACATGGAGAACATAGTCCGCCAAATTGTTTTCGTCAATCGGTTAAAGCATTATGGAGTTATGGTGACACAAAGAAACTAACAAACACATTTTGGATACGTGAAACCCTAACACACAACTCTTTTTAGTATTAGCAGTCGTGAAAAACAAAAAAAAATGGATTAAACTTTCAATTACTGTAGGCAAATCTGTAAAGTATAGTTCTACATACATTGATGTATTTGTTTCAATTTTCTTACAATATATATTTTTAGTACGTAATATTTATTAACTTGCAGTACCAAATTAACACTAAGTAGGTCAAATTGCAATTGTGGCCTATCGGCACATTTGACTAATTTCACTTCTATCTGAATATAGCAAATTCGAACCCTGGCTTACAATGATGGGTTTTTTAGAACTAATCGGAATTTCGAGTGAGAGATAGCCGGAAAAAACAGGTCAGCAGTAGCATCTCAGTTAGACAAATGAAAATGCCTAGAGGAGGCCTTTATCCGCCGAGGGTTCCACACATATATTTCATTTTATTTTTAATTCAGTTAATCGGAATGAGATATTTGCTTTTTGATGAATGAAATTTGTTGTGTGATGGAAGTAACCCCACTTTAGACCTGACTGGACCTTATAAAGGCAACCAAGCAAAACCCTCAAACCTTCGATCGATAACCATTTAAATGCAACTTAAGCTCAAATTCTCTCATAAAAGCACTTGAAACAATAATCTCCGACCCGAGGGTCATACTCCTTCGTTATCCCTAAAACGTAGCGGCGGAAAATTTCATTTCAATACCGTAGTATGGCGCAGTAGTACCTCCGCAAACATGGGTGGGCGTTGAAATCTCTTACTTGTAAGTGAGTCGAACAATGAAGCCAACCACTACCTATCCACTGTGGCCACTGCCTAAAACCCCACGTAAGAGGGATTGGGTTGTATAAGGGATGACTCACACTAGAATGGGACGGGGCGGGACGGGACGATCTGTCAGTTTCTATATCAAACGTCACGTGACATCTGAGAGCTCCGAGCTATGACATGATTATTTCTATAGAAATTGACAGATCGTCCCGTCCCGTGCGTTATCCTTAAACCACTCTGGCTAAAAGAGGGTTTGAGACTTCACTCACGTTTGTATACATTTCTTGGCGGCTTCCTGCAGGTTTCCTCACGATGTTCTCTTTAATCGAAATATCGATTTAAATATCAAATATTTCGTGCATACGTTGTGAACAACTCTGGTACTAGTCGGGGTTTGAAACCGCGATCTCCAGTGTGCTTACAATAGGCTCGAAAGTATGTCCGTCATAACTTATTACTTGAGCATTACAAAATGCGGTCCTGCGGGGTCGCCATGATCGCCTTACGCGATTCAGTTCAGTGTGCGTAGCCAAGATGCCAATCGCTCACGCTTAGTAACGTATCGTAGCTACCTCTCTCTCTTCCTTGTTAGTGTGGCAATGACAGTTGCGTTTCATTAGCGACTGAGCGTGAGCGATTGGCATCTTGGCTTTGCACCCAGGACCTAAACTGAGTCGGTGCCATACAAATTTACTGATCACAGTTAAGAACCGAAACTGAATTACGTTAAGACGTCATGGTAAGGCCCCTGAGTACAGGTAAGAACCTAAAAAAAATTGCGCTAGGCGATCTTGTAAGGCCCCCGTAGAAATGGTTTCTAAAATTATCTCTCAGCCAATAGCCGTAATCTGAAAGTTTAGTTCGTAGTTCATACTAAAAACATATATTACCTGTTCTATGGCAAGTTTCCTTCGTTCATTTGTTTTTCTATATTCCTCTTTGTCCCTCAAAAATGCAATAGCCATAGAGATGATTCGATATTTCGTTTTTAGATTACGCAGCTGGGACACTGGCTACTTAGACCGTTTGACTCGCCTACACTCAGGAAGCAGTGGGAATATCCCGCTGGACCGGGGCTTAATATGCATTAGGGGTATCCCGAATTTCTCCGGAAAAATGTATGAGGGCAACCCGACCGTGACGAATAAGTGGATTATGATCCGCCGTCCCGCTTCTACGTGGTGAGTGTTCTCTTTCGTACGATCCCTGAAAAAATGGGAGAGTTAGTATGGAGTAGGATTGTTTTTGTTGAATTTTTACATAAGTACGTGACGAGCAAGGGATGTAATGGAGATGGAGTACAATATGTAATTGCCGAGATCTATGTCGGTGAAAAAGCATACGTTAACAATAGAAGTACCTATGGGAGATAAGTAGTTACCTATCAATAAAAATATTCTTGACAGTAACATGTCCTTGTACCTATATGTTGTCATTTTGAAAAGGTCCAGTCAGCTAGTCAGCTATGAAGATATGAATATAGCCAAAGTGCAGAAAATATGTATACACGACCTTTCAGTCAAAGTCCTGTATATTTTTGGCACTTTGGCGGTGTTCATATATTTGTACCTGACTGTGACTATCGAATTTAAAATATCGTGAGACATATTTATATTATAAAATTACGGATAACACTCACGTATACTCGACGCTTGATAATGGAATCCTGAGATATCTGATACATGTCCCGCGTAGTTATAATTACTTTTTACTGTTTATTGTTCTAAAGATACAGCTACAAATACAGGATGTTACAAAAGTCCCGAACTATACTTCAACAGCTGATAAGGTCAATAACACTGAGTGCGATACAAGTGAAAATATTTTGAAATTAGTAGCATAGATCTAGAGAATAGTAACATGGAAGTTATGGATTTTACTGCCCCAATAAAATGAGTACATAAAACATTTTGATCATAAACCCTGATGTTCAATTGAATACTATAACCTATGTTTACGATACGACTATAAAGTTATTGATTTATTGATTAAACGCAATCGCTATTACTCGTACACAATTATGATGAATTGATTAGTCGTCTTTTGTTTTGAATTCGTTCGAAACTAAAACGAAAAAAGAAAAAGAAAAGAAGTAAAAATAAATCAGCAAGGAGCCAGTGTTTTACGATGTTTGACGTGAGCATCTGTGAGTCTGTGTGTGGCATCGTAACACAATAAGGAATATTGAGGAACTGACTTTGAGTTTGGTTTGATCGAAAGTTTGTATTTAAATGAGATGGTTCTTAAATATAGTCTGACAGTAGAACTATTTTTTTTATTTATACGCCTTTTTTCCGAAGTGAAAATGTATAAAAAATGACCAGCCCTGCTCACCGGGGACCTTGGTCACTTTTTCTGTAGTAAATGACATCTCTTTCAATTTATAATTCATAAGATTAAAGTTTTAACACATTAATATTGCGGTCGTAATGGAAATATTCCGTTAAAATCGTACTCTAAGTTCAAAATTGACCCTATTCACCCCATTTCACTGTATTTAGGTACTATGAGATTCCGAAGAGGTGTGTCTAGAAGCTCCCTCAAGAAGACATAATTTTATATTTCAACCCTTAAAGAGTTGAAAGTGGGTTGAAAGTGTGAACGCATTCTACATGCACAAACTCGAGGGCGAAAACTAGTTCATTTAATCATATTCGAAGAACGGATCAATGACATAAACTGACTAATACAATATAACAATAAAAATCACGGAAATTGGTCCATAAAATTGTAATTAAGTTTAATTTACACGCGCATAAAAAGTGCATTTGCCAAATTTTTATGTGCCCAGAATAACCATTCCGAATGCATCTGTAATTGATTAATTATACAATTAATGTTTATAGTTTTTTAGCAATAAACATTTGCATATGTAGGTAGGTACTAAAAATTTGGTCGGTCTAGAAAAATAAAATAATATTGTGCCTTGATTGATATTTTAATAAAGCGTCATAAAAGAATAAAATATACCAGTTTTTGCCACATGATGCTGCTTTGATGAAGATAATTGGTCTTTAGGATTTGCAAACTGTATTTAAAATACCAAAATGATCAATGCCATCATTTTTTTGATGCAAATCAATTTATTAAATTAAATATTTTGACTCGTTATTAAAGTAGTAACACTACTATACCTACGCTTTCAGCTTACGCGGCTAAAGCCATAACCACTAGGCGTTAGCCGGCGTTAGTTGGAAGACCCGGGTTCGATCCCCGGCTTAGCCTCCGATGGACTTGGTCTTTTTCTTTAGTATATGACATCTATTTTCAATTTATAAGATGAATTTCGACTGCAGATTATAAAGGTGAGTTCAGTGTCTGAATGTTCTCGAGATTACCTCTACTCCATACTTCTCTTGTATATTTTAGCGAGTAAAGAAGTAAACATTCCTTTTTTTATATATACAGTAAGTGTAAATAATCTACCTTACCTGGGTGGATTTTCAAAGAGCGATTTTTAGGTGTCACACGCCTGTTACCGCTAAATTTATTACAAAATTACTTCAAATTTATTTTCTATGTGTTTAACACAAGAAAACATAACGAGGCACAATATAATCTTTATTGTTATTATAAACAGAACCTTAATAAAAAATATCAAAAATTCTCATTACTAGGCGCACTAAGTCTGTGAGGTGTGTCACACTTGCGGATTTCTTCGAACAATGTAGCTTTGCCTCACATCTGTACACCCTAGATTCAAACTTTTGACATCATTAGAAAGCTAGATTAATTGCGCATTATATTATATACAATATGCTGTCAAAAACATATTATTTGAAAGCCACGCGGCCATGATATATGTGTCACACGTTTAGCCAGAAAACGACTTCACGCAAACACCTGCTAATAAGTGATTAATCGAAGGTACTGAGGCCATGTTTGCGATACTAGGATAAAGTAAGATAGTTGCTCGTAGGTATCATAGCGATTGGACGTGTAATTGGCGAATGTTAAGCGACTTGCGAGGTAAGTCTTTTACACGATCCGTTTTCGTCCTCCCATAACGTCATATGTTTGGAAAGTTATTTAAGCATTTAAAATTAATTAAAATCTTATTATTTTTTAATGTCGAAAAGCTTGTTTGGTTGTATTTATATATGTTTAGATCACGTATTCATTTGGTTTACAATTTTGCAGTTATCGTAAAATATATTAATTGTACGTCATTTCCTGGCGTCATTTCCTGGTATCCGACCCAGGAAAATGACGAATCTACCAGGAAATGACGTCTTTCGTCTGATGATATCAAAATCTTCTATACATATAAACGGAAAACTCCTGATTGACTGATTAACTACTAAATGTAAGACCCTGAATTTTTCACAGTACGTTAAGTGTTTAGCGAAGATAAGGAATAAGAAGGGATTTTGAAAATTTCATCTCCTAAGGGGGTAAAAATGGGGTTGAAAGTTTGTATGGGAGAAAGTTTTTTTTTAGATAAAAACTTAAAACTTAGAACAAAGGTTTGTTATTAATATATAAAAAAAGTAATTTTTGCGTTTTGGAAAAATCAACCCCAAAAGGGGTGAAATATGTCTTAAAAGTTTGTAATTGTTAAAAGTTTGTGGAAGGCTTTCCGTTTATGTTATGGACTTCAAACTTTATAAAAAAAATCCTTACACTAATAAATCCGAATTTAAGTGGTGAAAAGGATGTTGATTTTTTGTATTTTTGTTTAAGTAAGGTTTTCTGTTTTTGCTAGAGATTTTAATTTTGGTTGAAAGGTCTCTTTTCAAAAGACAATAATAAGTGTTGTTAGTGTTTTGGAAAGTTTCACCCCTAAAAAGTGAATAGGGTGTTGAAAGTTTTTATGTCGGAAGAATGTTTTTTTTAGCTAGAGACATTAATTTATGCGGAAAGGTTTTTGGTCAAAATACAAAAATAAGTGTTTTTATCGTTTTCGAAAAAGGTGTGCAAAGGGGGTGAAAAGAGTGTTAAACATTCGTTCAATATCGTACTTCATAAATGAGACCTTAACCATGGCTAGGGAGATTTGGGAAGATATCGTGGACTATGTCGTATCAAATTGAAATAAGTTTCATTGGGTGACTCGTGCCCTGAATGCTGATAATTATATGAGCGCTGAATCAAATTTATGTTCAATAGTAACTACCTTACCAAAACTAAAAAAATTATCAGTTATTTTCCAAAAGAAGGCATTTTTCAGATCCAGCCATCGTTTTCTCAGTTACCTATCGCTTTTTCGCTTTTGTAAATTTGAAATTTAAAAAAAACTATAGCACCTAGAGACACCTCACTACTCATAACTCCACATCGATAAGGTAGATATTTTTTTTTAAAACAGTCACAAATATGATATCGACTTTTTTTTTAGGTATTCGACAAAGTGAGATGCTGGGCATTAAACTTGGGGGCTTAAAAAGGTTAATTACAGTATGTTTCGTCAGTTTTTATTGAAGGCCGATTTTCGGTAGGTTTTGCCATATTTCACTAAACTGCCAGTAACTCCGTAAATATGTAGAATCGACAAAGTGGGACGTTTTACTAAACTCAGTCACATATTTGTGAAGCAACCAGAATTTTATTTCATCAGAATGCCACTGTTTCTTATACAGTATACGTCATTTCCTGGCATAGGCGTCATTTCCTGGATGAAGTTATTTCAATCGCTCATTACTTCAAAACTATTCAGATCAAAGAGGTGCCTAATGTACCATTTTACTTCATTTTTAATAGAGTTTCATAATCCAATGTCATTTTGCTCAAAATCTAAAAAAAAAAATAGCCCAGGAAAATGATGCAAAAATCACATTTTAAAAATCCACCCACCTACCTCTACCTACCTTAAATCTAAAATAAGTTCTTGAGGCATTGTACCTACGATGCTGGCGGCAATTCCTCGTAAAGAAGTATGTAAACCAACGAACGAAGTTGTCCTCTGCTAAGCTATTCAGCTTAGCACGGATTGGATGGCTGTCATTTTATCGCCCATCGTGTCATGTATAAAGGATGACTCACACTAGGACGGGACGGTACGGGACGGGACGGGGCGGGACGGGACAATCTGTTCTATAGAAGGAATCACGTAATAGCTTGGAGCCCTCGGATGTCACGTGAATTTTTTATAGAAACTGACAGATCGTCCCGTCCCGTCCCGTTGTAGTGTGACTCATCCTTTACTCTCGCACTTACGTACGTACTTTTTAGAACACAGGCGCAATCTAAATTTGAGAAGCGCTATCAGTTCGTGAACGGCGTTTAGAGTAAAAACGACCAATTTATATTTGCGCGTGGCAACATTTTGTACGTAGCTTATCTCATTCTTAAATCAAGTCTACATTAGTATAACAGCGATATTCTGAAGCTTTAGGTTAATTTGGTTAAACTGATCAATGTAGAAAAATAAGATTTATAGTTCCGCTTAATGTTTAATAAGTGTCACGTAATTTGTAAACTTCACATATCAATTTCAGTCTTAATAACCGTTTTTGTCAAAAGCATTAGGACCATAAATTAGATGAACATGAGCAATATTTTAATATAAATCAGAATCTAATTCCTAATTATAGCTGACATCTATTACTAATAGCTTCTGTCAAAATGTCACTATAATTTAGGTAATAGTGTCAAATGTAATATCTCACTGTATTTTAGACATAGCTATTATATATTTCGTATTAACCTTTGGTAACCTTACACATTATATTTTATGTTAGGAAATTACGATTACCATATGAAAGCTCAATTATGACATTCATTAACATATTATGTTGAATATTTTTTCGGAAATGTGGCAATAGATAGATGCATAGAAGGCTTGAATCAAAGCAAATAGGCTTTAGTTGAAAATCTGAACCAACTCTCCAACAATATTATTATAATATAATATTACAAGGAACTACAATAACAGCAAGGAAGTTGGGTTTAAAAAGGTTGTTTGTAGGACAAAATTTTTCACGTTTATTTTGGCTTAAAGCTAGTATCCAGAAAATTCTGAATTTTTTTGCAGGAGTGTATGGGTCAAACACAAAACGATGTTCCGAGTATTTCCGGTGGACTTTTCAAAATTTAAGCGCTAAGAAGCTTGATTTTCTTATTGAATCCTTATTCACATTCAAAGACTAATAAAATCATGACTACATGTCCACAAGCTGTTAACTTTTAAATTTCATTCTTCACAGGTTAAATTAAGTTGAGTTCTCTAAGAAACTAGTGTCTTAACTATTACCGTTTTTGAGATATTCAATAAATAAATAGTGTAAAAGGTTACTAAACTATCTACTACTAAGCTGTGTTTTGCCATGTGCTGATATCTAAAGTGTCATATTTGTAACTTTTACAAATAAATCAAATATCAGATGTATCAGGCAACTCTTAGTAACGTTAAAAGCAACGTGTCGAATTAAAAGAAAAAAAACACGGTGTACCTATATTCTTTGGCAGAGGGGTAGTAGTAGGATGCCATCTCCATCTGAACTTCATGTATTTTTATTTTTTTTATTTGACGTGGGCTTATAAAGCATAAAGTTTCCATACACGGTTATGATAAAAATCTTTTTAAAACGCCGACGCCACACTCGCCTGACGCCTCTCATATCTACGGGCGGAGACAAAGACTGTGATGTAAGCATATTTTGCTGGCCTGGCCTGAAATCAATACTCGCTGTAAATAAATCCACCCTTAATTTAATGACGGTCATTGTCAAAGTATTGCTTTGCGGAGCGGGCGAAAAGGGTGCTTTTTAAATTCGGAGTTTGAGGAAAGTAACGATTTTATCGGTAAATATTGGAAAAACCTAAATATGTCATGAAAGAGTCTTTTTATTCCGTGATTTCTGTCAGATTTCTTTTACATTAAGTGTTTTTTAACTGGTCCTGACAATTTTAAGTAGGAGTATTAACTCTCATTTGTGACCGAAATCATGTTTTTGATTAGTTATTTTCCAGCAGATTTCTACAGTGACAGTGTCATTTCATTTATTATATTGTTTTATTTACATTTTATCATGACCAGCTGGTCTATGATGGTCGGGTTTTTATCGTTTATCACCGTGGCTGTCACGTTCTAACAAATATGTATGTGCGAAAGTGACGCATAGCGTGATAAGCGATAAAATGGCAACAATGCTAACCCTCCAGCTGGTCTATGATGGTCGGGTTTTTATCGTTTATCACCGTGGCTGTCACGTTCTAACAAATATGTAAGTGCGAAAGTGACGCATAGCGTGATAGTCGATAAAATGGCGACCATGCTAACCCTTCAGGGCCCGTAATTTTCATGCCGGTTTCGTCATAATGACGTATATAAACACACAGGATGTTTTGATACGAAATGAGTTAATGACAGATAAAGTCTATCAACGAAAGTCTACAAACTATATCGTTCGATTCTAACGTCGAACGTAATAGTTTGGACACTATTCACTGACATAATTATTCTTTCAAACGTAAAACCTAAAACATGATGAAGGTTGACGTCATTTGTCTGTCATCGGCATGAAAATTACGGGCCCTGATCATGACAGATAGACCAATTTACTAGGTTTTGATATTATTAACATTTTTTTAACCTCCTTCCAAAGGCAGTAAAACAGCCGTCAGGAGCAACCCAGCGCAAATGAAATTTAAATGAAATACCTAGAGATCAGAAAATAGCCAAGTCGAGGCAGAAATGGCGACAAATATTTTCTCGTTTCCAGAACTCAACGCTTTTATTTCTTTCGTACAGTCAGCGTGAAAATTAGTTTCAGTTCTTTGACGGTGGTGATTTGGGAATAGGTATAACCGGTAAATATTTTGTATGGAAATAACCGGGAATTTACCGGTTAACTGGTGATTTCTTTGCAAATTTTTACTGGTTTGAAAAAATAAAAAATGAATAAGCATATTATTGGTTACAATATGGTGTATAACAGTTATTGTTGGAATCTCCCTTCCAAAGTTACATAAATAGTAACCAAATAACTTTAAAAATAACTGCCGCGAAAAAAACTGATCACCTCTCGTAGCGTCATTGTGTTAATAAACGCGATTAATCCGTTGTAAAGTGTTTAATTTCAATTAATAACAATCGCAGTAACAGAAGACAATATTATGTTCGCCGTTAACCAAATCAATAATAAAATACATTAACACACAATGCTTAAAAAGTCGCAGAGTCATTTTGTAATCACAAGCAGTAACCAAAAAATATATTTATTTATATGAATAATCGTACAAACTAATTTTAATCTATGACGACGTGTATGTATGTGTGCGTGTGTGTGTGTCTGTGTGTGTGCTTGCATTCCTTACTTGTCATCCTGTTCACGAAGGTTGGATCTCTGGTTCGGATCCCGGTAAGGGAATGTATGTATTAGTGTGCTTATTTTTAATTTGCATTACACATCTCGTCTACAGGAATATTTAGCTATTAATGTATAAAAACGAGCTGGCTACCGAACAACGTCGCCCAAGTGGCAATATACTATACTTTGGCAAAATTGTGCAACTTTCGGATAAAAGCCATTATTAAAAGAAGAAAAATATCAGGTACAAGAAGGGCCCCCTAACTACTAATAATAAATAAATAAGAGCCGGACATTTTGATCTAAAAGTGGGCAGTGATTTTAATTGCAGACGCCAAAGTAAAAAAATAAAGACGTAGAACTGTTTAATAATGAATTTAAGATCAATCTTTGCAATTATTCTCTAACGAGCCGATTTTGTTAAATTAAAATTCGGGCTCCGTCTCCGGCCTTTGAATATTATGAATATTAAGAGGCCACAGTGGTCAAATTGTTATCATTTAGACGTCTATATATTATCTCAATATTGATAACTAAGTAAATTATATTCACATGCATAAAATTTCAACATTATTTTCTTCAAACTGAAACATTTATTTTTAAAACATAATTCCTTTTTTAAATATTTTTGGTCAGAACGTCGTAACCCTTGATTTATAAACATGATTCTTTAGTTAAATAGGTAGTTCAGTTAATAACTATTTCTTAAATCTGGTTGTAGCTTTTATTTACAAAAAATATAGTTTAGTTGTAAACAGCAATTATCTGATTACGCGGTTTATTTTGGCGCGCCCGTCTACTATCGTCTTTTCTTCTTATAGCTATAGGTAGTTATCAGCATTAATTTTTATGTCAAATGTTTAAAATATGTTTATTAAACAATAAATAAGACTAAATTAAAATTATATTCTAAAATTTAAGATACAATTGTAAAGCACGAATCAAATCATGTATTAAATGTAATAAATATTTTGATATTTTGTCCACTCCGGGCCTTGGTCACTTTTTCTGTAGTGTATGAAATTTATAACTAATCTTTCAATTTATAACTAAAAATTAAAATTTAAATCTAAAATAATAATAATAGCTAACTACAAATCAACATACCCTCTATAAAAGGAAAACCCCGTCCAGCAAATCAGCTTGCGGCATGGATCCCATAACGCTGGCGGCGTTACCTCTCTGTATTACAAGCGAGATTCACTGAGAGAGGTAAGCGCCAGCCCTATGGTCTCCGGTAGCGTCGACCAGCCGCGCCGACAAGGCCTCCATAAAGGACTTCATATCCGCTGACCAGGAACCCATGGTCTCCACTGCAAGCGCCGCAAACTCGTAATCCTTGGCTAAGGTCGAGTATTTGCGGCGCTTGAGAACCTGGGCCTAACCAGCCGCAGCACCAGCCTGTGTACGGGTCGAATGTCAAATTAGCTTCATACATTATGTATAGCTTGAGGTTATATTGTATTTAAAGATGCTATAAATATTATATAGAGACTTAGCTGGTAGAACCATTTAATTCCGCATTTACGCTGTTGGCTGTACCATGCTTATTGCTTTGCACTGTACCTAGGAAATCATGGCTGACGAGGTTACTTTTGCACTACTTTGTATTTATTCGGTAAACGATTTTGAATATGAAATTATTGATTCGAAACAGCGTTGGAAATTGTGAAATGGAAAACTTTTTACACTTGTTTTGACTATTTATGTATTTCGGGTTTATCTATGTAGGTACTATCGCGTTCAAAATTACATGGGTAGCTTATTATGAATGAATTCATTCATAAATGAAACTTGAACGCACTGTATCTTCGTTATTTTTGATTTGACGAACAAAAGAAAAAATACGTGTACAATATTTTTTAATAAGTACTTAAAAACGGACTAAATAGATATTTTTAGTCGTCTAGCCTATTGCTATGCTCTCTCGTAGGCATCTCGTTCGTTCTGCGTGATTATTAGGGTGTGCAAATCGGTTAATAATTGTATGAAATTCGGTTAATAACCGGTTACTAACCGGTTAATAACTGGTTTGCAAATACGAGTTGTTGTAGAAAACGATATCTCGTTTACGTTTCTACTATCAAGTGCGAGCAAGTTACACTGACAGTGAGTTGACGTAGACGCAAGCGAGTATAGTATTCTACATTAAATTTCAAACTAACGGTAAGCACACTGATATGGCGGTTTGAGTTAGATGCACTGTCAGTAAGTTTACTCGGAGGCTAGCGGTATGGTTTTACTACTAGGTATGCATTTGTTTTGCAAATCGCAAGACCACAGGCTTCTAACTCGTAACTCTTGTAAACCTAACCTTTGGTCTGACTTTTCGATACTTCACGACACTGGCCTGTGGAATAAACATGCTACATATTTCCTATTAATCCCCATTTGGACGTGCCCGACCAAATAGCCAACGCCCTATAGAGACAAAGTTTTTGTACCTAAGCTGGTATTTTAATAAACCTTTGAAGCTTTCGCAAGTGACCGTGCCACGACCCGATAAAGTTGGGTTCTGTATCGAGGCAATTTTACTGCTTGGCCAATTCAGTAGGTATCGGATAAAGAAATTAAAAAATCTACCAACACGGTAACTTTAATTATGATCACTACAAACATAGGTATTTCATACTCGTAGGTCAACGGCCTCCTAGCCTAGTTAGTACGCGACGGGGTGAGCGAGAGTGAGGCTACTGGCGTATTTAAAGAACACTTTGCAGTCAAGTCGCCTTTGGGGCCATCACAAGTGGTTAGTTCGAAGATTGGTGGGCAGGAGACGAGTACTCAGTGTACAGTAAAGGATGTTTCAAAAGCGTTAGGCTCCATTTCAAGAGGAAAATTTTCCGGTCATGACGGTCTCAGTGTAGAACATCTGCATCATGCTGGTCCACACCTGTGTCGGGTTCTGGCAATGTTTTACTCATTTCGTAGGGGGTACACTTATTTACCTGCTGATATGCTGAAAACAGTGATAGTTCCAATTGTAAAAATCAAAACCGGTGACGTGAGTGATAAGTGCAACTATAGACCCATCTCGCTCGCCACCATAGTGGCTAAAGTGCTTGTCGGTCTGCTCAATTTTCAACTAGACCAATGCCAAAAATTCATTATAATCAGTTCGGGTTTACCCCGTGCCTGTCGACCGAAACTGCGATCTTGACATTAAAGCAGACCGTAAAGTACTACACTGACCGACGAACGGCTATTGCATGGCATGCTTCATGGACTTATCCAAGGCATTTGACCTGGTGGCAGAAACTTGATAGCATTAATTTGCCAGCTAATGCTAGTGGCATTTTTAAATTCTGGTACCACCACCAGATCAATGTCGTCCGGTGGTCAGAATCATATTCTCAGCCGTACGGACTTTTTATATTTTTTATATTAATATTTTTAATGTTTATTCGCCTTTTTCAAGCGTAACTTAGAGTTTAACTAAATATCAAGTAAAATTCCTAATACTCTATAAAATCATTATCGTTTTTCTGCAAGCTGAACCCGTGACACTTCACCTTAAGCCGAGTTAAGTTATTTAAGCGCCCGTAGCCATGAGCTTAAATAAACTTTATCAAGACAAAAGCAACAAGGTGGAGCGTACCTAAAGGTTAGATACTTGGGTAGTGTTGCCAGATATACCGCTTTCCCAGATTTTGAGTATAAATATAAAAATTTTAGCTAACATGGTCATTTACATTATAATTACTATTTAAAACGAGATAATTACCGTGTATATTTGTTACTGTTGTTGAGTTACGCCGTGAACATGGCATTTGCAACAGTGCCGAAATATCGAGAGCTCGAAAAACCAATATACATGGTAAATATCTCGTTTTAAATAGTAATTATAAAATAAATATAAATTATTTCGGTATGTGGTGCTCACAAAAAAGCAATATAATCTATTTACATATTATGCAGGCTAATATAAATAAATCAATAGGGAAGACGGGTTTCATCCGTCCAAACCGTGGAATCCAGTGTTAAGAATAATTAAAAACGCCTCTAAACGCCACTTGCCCCACTTGGGGTTTACCCAACTAAACCGGAGTTAGATTTTTAAGTATGGAGTTTGACAGCTTACTTCGCCTTATTGGGTTAAGCCCGTGGTGCAAGGTATAAAAACTTGGAGGGCATATTTACACTAGGGAGGAGCTGCTGGATAAACTAGAGAGCCCTCAGAATGTCTGCATTAGGTTTTTTTTCGGTCTTCGTAAGTATGATCACGTGTCTCACTTCCGCAACCAACTAAAATGGCTTCCCATCCGTCGTCGCAGAGATTTACATGTCCTCTCTCTTTTATTTAATGTTCTTTTTATACCTTCTTCTCCCCGGTATCTTTTTGAGAACTTCCGGTATATGGCTGAGGGAAGTGGCCATAGGTTGAGATCCAGTGCTAATCTGACCCTTTCTATCCCGCCCATAAATCTCATGCCTACGATAAATCGTTCGCGGTGCGGTCTGTGAAGTTGTGGAACCAGCTGCCCCCGCTCTTAGAGGTTTGGCGTCGGCTGCTTCGTTCAAGAGCATGTTAAAGAGTATGTGGTTATGTGACTCCTGATCTGCATCTCATGTTCTCCTTTTTATCATTGTTATTTATTAATTATTATTATTAATTTCTCTCTCGCTTTATTCCTATAAATTTACCTCTGTCTCTCCTATCCATTTTTCGTCTTGTCTCTTCGTTCCTCTTCGGTGTAATATATTTATTTATGTTCTTCTTATGATATGTATTGGTATTGTGTATATATGTATATATATGTATATATATATATATACGAGTATATATAAATATGTATTGATATTGTTTATATTGTACCTTGTTGTACATGTTGCTTTACTTGTCTGCCTTATCTGATCGCTTCTCTCAAATACTCAAAGGTTAACTGGAAGAAATCCCTTAAAGGGATAAGTTCGCCTTTGTACTTAACATCTCTGTTTGTTAACTGTATTTTTCAACTGTGTTTATGTACAATAAAGTGTTACTTACTTAAATTTGAAAAAAAAAATCTCGTGCCGCCTGTCAGACTATTGCCAACCTTAAATGTCAATCTACCTGCAGCCTTGGGACAATTCTATTTTTCGTTTTTTTTAAATATAAATATTAAAATAATGTGACTATCGCTGTCACTCTTTCCATTTAAGTATTCAAATTGTTTCTTCCTCGATGTCATTGATACAGCCCTTTTGTAGGTGTAAATTAGACATACATATACTTTGATTTAGAGTTGATAATTAAACTGGAAACTTTAATTAATTTTTTTCCCGGATTTTTTTAGGGTCTGAATCCACGTTTATTTATTTTACCACCTGGCAACACTTTGGCTTAACTTAAAAGTCAATTACCGTGAGCGTTTAGTGATAAAGTTACGGAGTTTAGCGTTGTTAACTTTAACTATTCGTTATTTATCTTGTAGATAATTCCAAAGAATGCCGGTTCGTTGAACCGTTATTCTTAAATTGTTATCTTGATATTTTACTATGTAAAGTGAAAACGTTTGAAAGTTTTGGTTGTTTCGGTCTTTATCTTTAGTTACGTTCATTAGTAGGTAAGTAAAAGTTGACTATGACCTTTGGTTGATTTTGCAAGAAATGATGATAACATATGCAGCGTTCTAATGGTAATAAGACTAATTATTTATTTAGTTATTATTTATTAGAACGGGTCTTTCGCGAATGTAGTTAATTTACATTAATATGTTCGCGTACCCGAAGGCCTAGTATAAAAGTTGTACGACACTTACTTCTCGATCGCGTTAGCGTATCGAGAGTTCAAATTATGTTTGCCGTATATTTAAATCATCCGGCAACTTTCATATGTTGACCCCTCGATACTTTAACGTGGTCGAGAAGTTAATGTTGTACAATTTTTATACTAGGCCTTCTGGAGATAGAAAAAGTTAGGTCTGCCCTTTTACTAAATGTAAATGTATGTATGTATAGATAGATAGACCCGTTCTGTTTATTATAATGTGTAAGTACAAAACGAGAAAGATTTTAATGGGTCGACAACGCGCATGTGACTCCCCTGGAGTAGCAGGCGTCCATAGGCTACGCTGAAGTGCATTATGATACCAGTGTGCTAGGTTGGACATTACAAAAACCGAATTTGATAAGGATCATGCAATTCATGCGCGTTTCATACGACGTTTTTCAATACACTTGTTCATAGCAAGGTAATTATCATTATTATCTAAGTTTTTACTTTAACTAAATAAAACTGCTAGTAAAGTACTAGGAGACATTGAGAATGGATGCAAATAAAGGAAAAGTGGATAAATTCATGTCCTCGGGCGGGACTCGAACCCGCGACTGAGATACCAACACCACACCTGGGGCCCTGAATTTCCCCACCATATCCTTCGTATGCGCTTTAGGGGGGCTGGTATCTCAGAGTCGCGGGTTCGAGTCCCGCTCGAGGTCATCAATTTTCCGCTTTTCCTTCCTTTCTGAGAAATTTGGTATCATTCGCAGAGGTTTCTGCTTTAAAATAATGGATGCCGATAACTTTAGTAAAACCCATATGTTTTATACCAGGAATGAAGTTTTATCAAATATGAAGTTTTCGATTCTGTATAGTTACCTATTCAATTCCATCCGTTATCTTCTTAATAGCACGAGTTTAAAGTTTTCCAAATTAAAAATACTAAAATAGGTAAAATTACTCAAAATTGCACTTTTAATTATCTTTATGTCGCGTGCAGCACCTAAATAATGGCGGCCTGCAAAAAATATAATTTTCTTTATACAAAAAACAGCCATTCAATTATCTTGCAAGTTTGTCATGTTGTCACTTTCCAATGACAAATTAAGATCTTGTCTGAACGGTGGACCTATTCACATCTGACACTTACATTCTCAACTATATTCCAGACATATAATTAAATAGACACAGCAATTGTACGAGTAGTTTAATAATGTTTGACCAAAAAAACACATCCCAAAGTAGTTTTCCTAAACAACTTATTACTACTAATTATCATTTCCCCAAAAAAAAAATGTTTTGAAATATGTTTCAAATATCGTATCCTAGTAACTTAACCCGATTTAGCCAACCCTCGAATTAAGCGGGAGGTACAAATGGCGCTAAGTATCAGTCAAAATAAATTATCTATTACAAATGTATACTTCAAGCTGAATATGCAAGCAAAACTAAAACCAAATTCAAACCTGTATAAAGAAAAACAGAAATAGTTTGGCCTTCATAAATTGCTTGCGTGTCGCCGTTGTAATTTATGAACAAATCTCTCTATTTTGTGTTACTATGACGATGATGATGCTTTCGGCATCTAGTTAATGTATGGTCTGTGTCTGTCACTTAAATTGTGTAAGTACACATTATCGTTGCAAGCGCATAGCTATTAGCAATCGTGTTAACATTGACGACAACAACGAAAACAGATAAAAAAGGTATTTAAATTAAATATAATTGGGTAAGTCCACGTCGGCCATGTTTAGTTAAGGGTCCCGTAGCCGATTGGCATTGTGCTGTTGCAATTTAATCATATATAAGCTTATTTATAAATAGGCATTTATTAAGATGCCCATAAATTGAATTGCAAACATGCATATGTATATTAATTAAAAACACGTACGAAATAGAAAGTCTAGTATTACAATTCAAAGTACCTACATTTAATCAAAACCTTGGCCACTGGCTCGGAAATCCAACATAATAATTATGTGCCAAACAAATAAGGCTTTCGATAAGATAACCGACTTTCTTTCCGAGGTTTTCGAAACTTAAGTACCTACTTACTACAAAACGTAAGTAATTTGATAGTGGGTGCATGGGAAGTCTCTAAACTACTTTGAGTAAGCGTGGGTATATTGTTTACGTGAGAATAGGCCAGCGTGCGTAGCCAAGATGCCAATCGCTAACGATCAGTCGCGAACGAAATGCAACTGTCATTGTCGCACTTATAAGGAAGAGTGACAGAGAGAGATAACTATGTGCAACGTAGCGTGAGCGATTGGCATCTTGGCTACGCAGCCTGGGCCTATACCACGAAAATCGAACGATTGCGGATTTGTGTCTGCATCTCTGTCACACTTGCTTATTGGAGTGACAAAGAGGTTTTCCCGCAATACCAATTTTCGATGTTCGTGGTAGGCATGCTGGCCTAGTACTACGAAAATAACGATTGAAAATTGGTATCTCCCTCTCTGTCACACTTGCTTATTGGAGTGATAAAGAGGCTTTCCGTCAATGCCATTCGTTGTTCGTATTAAGCATGCGGTGCACCGATGTGAGACACATACCTATAGGTTGAAATGAAATATAGTCTGATGATCTATTATGTTCTTTTCGATACTTATTTTTTGAATTTTTACTTTTACTTGGGAACCCTAAAAACTGGTAGCCTTATTAGTGAACCGTGCTAGAATGTTTATTGCGACCCCAAATAGGGAACTCTAATTGGTAGGTTTGTGACATTTCGTGAGCTTGCGAAGCATCTGTTGTTTTGACCATAGTAATTAACTGTTTGTTGTTATTATGGTTTAGTCAGAATTGTGAACATCTTTTTGCGATAAAAAAACTACAAATTGGCTTCTGACAAGCTACCGTTTATCGGCTTTCTGACTAGTTGGACGTAGGCGCTAGTTTTACGAAAGCTACTGCCATCTGACCTTCCAACCCAGAGGGTAAACTAGGCGTTATTGGGATTAGTCCGGTTTCCTCACGATGTTCTCCTTTACCGAAAAGCGATTGGTAAATATTAAATGATATTTCGTACATAAGTTAAAGATTCAAAAATTTATTCGGCACGTTGGTCTCAAGGGCACCTTTACTCCAGGTAGAGTTTTTTTTGAGAAGTAATTAAAAGTATAATCTAAATACTGATAATACAACAGCTAAAACCTAGGTTGACAATATTAAAATAAATGTAGTAAGTAATATAGCAAGAGATGTACAGTCTCTATAGTTAATAATAAATTATGTTTGAAGATGTAAAAGGTCCCCCAACGTCAAAATAAAATACGAATCAAATTTGGAGATCTAAAGGCTCCCCAAGTATCAAAATAAAGACGAGATGTAAAAGGTCCCCATTGTCAAAAAATAATACTAATAGGATTTGGAGGTGTAAAGGGTAAAGGCCTCCAAACGTCAAACTATAATATCTTTATGATATTTATAAATACCACAAGTCATCAGACTATTAAGTTTAGATCGAATGCTACAGAATACATAACTAGTAAAATTATAGAATCAAAACCATTGCCATTGTCACCTATTATGTTCATTTAGTCAAGTTTTGGCTGTAAGACAAACTACGGAAGCTACCTGTGACGCATCGGTAGTCGTGGGTCGTGGTCATGCCCGTGACATGTACACGCTTGGACATGACATGACACGACGCTTACATGACATGGCTACACACTCTACACAGTACCGTGACCGACGTTAACGTTGGCATAGATTCATAAATCAAAGTTTATTAGGCAGTATTACCGAGAGAAATCGACATAGTCCTAGGAAGCTCAATAATGCTAGGTACAGGTAAGTTACACTTACTGTAGGTATATATTTTAATATTGTCTTCTGTTACTGCGATTGTTATTCGTTGAAATTAAACACTTTAGACGGGATTAATCGCGTTTATTCACACCATGACCCTACGTTTCGAGCCCTTTACAGCACTCGTTTTCACAGGGTTAAGATGATGAGCTCGACGTAGGGTCATGGTGTTAATAAACGCGATTAATCCATTTTAAAGTGTTTAATTTCAATGTACCTATATTTTTTTTCAAATAAATGAAAAAATAATAAATAATCTTAGTGTTGTCAGTTATTCGATGGCAATATACCTAGGTATACATAATACAAACCACACTCAGAAGCATTATTATATTAGTGATAGACACTATTTTTTTTAATTTATTTATATAGTGGGCATTCGACATCTTCTACATTCTGCCATCTTTCTAGATTTTTAGCTGTCGTAGAAAACGGCTCATAAGTGGTTTTAAAACTCTCGGGTCTATTATTAACGGAAACCCTCAAGTTTTATGAACCCTTATTATATCACTGTTGCATATAACTACTATGTTAGAGCGAGACGGACATACTTTAGAAACGCGCAGTCGCTGACGCCTACGGTTACGTACAACTTTTGGTAAGCACACAGAACATTATGTTTATTTAGTCAAGTTTTTGGTTGAAAGACAAGATATACGGAAGCTACTATTGTCGCGTCAGTAGTCGTGGTCTAGCCCCTTAAGGATGACTTACACTAGAACGGGACGGGACGGACGGGACGGGACGATCTGTCAATTTCTATAGCAAAAATCACGTCCGAGTTTAGAGCTCTTAGAGGTCACGTGACGTTTTCTATAGAAACTGACAGATCGGCCCGTCCCGGCACGTCCCGGCCCGTTCTAGAGTAAGTCATCCTTTACATGTAGGTATACACAACGACACGACAATTACCAGAGTAACATGACGGTTACACTACTAACACTGTACTTACAGTGTCCGTGACCGAGTTTTAAGAGTCCACATATGCGAGCAAAAGAGAGCGGGATAGACCTAATTGCAAGAGCACGCGAAACATGAAAAGGCGATAGTAGGCGGGCGCGTCAAAATATATGCATAATCAGATAATTGCTGTTTACACGTTAACTACAATTTCTGTAGATAAAAGCTTTGACCAGATTTAAGAACTAGTTATAACTTAACAATTTAACTAAGAATCATGTTTATAAATTCAAGGGTTTCGACGTTCTAACCAAAAACATGTAAAAAGGGGCCTATGTTTGAAAAATAAAAGTATCGAGGCTTTTGTTAAAAATCATGTTTTCACGTTTACCAGTTTTAAGGAAATATGTTGAAGTTTTATGTGTATGAATATCAGATACCTAGTTGTTATCAATATTGAGATCTAGACGTCTGAATGATAACAATTTGGCCACTGTGGCCTCTTAACTTGGACACGTATAAGAAACGTAACTAATACCTAAATGATAAATATCTTTATTTTTCAATTTGGGCACATTTCAAAGCACTTATAACGTCAAAAAAAAGCTACCATCGGTTTTAACCCTACACCATAGCCCGAGAAGATTATTACCAACAAGAAACTCGGCGGGACTTATTTTTTCAAAACAAATTAAAAAAGTAAAAAAAAATATTTACAGTTTGTGGTACTACAAGAAACCATATCAAAATAAAATACTGAAACGGAAAGATCACTGGTGAAAAAATTAAGAAAGAACAAAATAAAAAATAACATTTAACACTTACATCATCATCAACTGATATGAATAAAGAAACAATATATATGTTTTTTTGTGCCCAGTTAAACTTAGTTTCGCAGTTATCATTTATCAAACTTTATAGTGTAACTTTGCGCCAAGAACTGCAGCATAAATAAAAGATCACAATCTCTACTGAACGTTAATGTTAGTACCGACATGCTTTTCCCAAACATCCTCGTACATATCTTCAGACTGTGGAATTGTCTAAAGTGGCCCCCATGATACGATGCCCTTATTCCATTTAAATAAGAACTATTTTCGCATAGCAACAACGTCGCATTACAACGCGGCGTACCATTTTCTCATTCCGCGTTCCTATTTTCTTTTTCACCGTATTAATTTTTCTTTTTAAGTTATTTCGTTCGTCTGTTCTTTATGCGGCGTCCAGGTAACATTGAGCCCTGCGACCTTGCGGAAACGTCCCTGGGGGTCGGTTGAAACGGGGGTCAGATGAAACGGTCGGTGTAGTAAAAACAAAGGAACGTCGGACGTTTTGCTCGCGTATTGTAACTGAACCTTCTCATTTGCACCTCTTTAAAAATGCAACCAGCATTAAAGACTGCACGCTAGACGATTTTAATGTTTGTCCTTTTGAATTTTGTAAGTGAATAAAAAATGCTGTGCATAATACAGGGACTCGTGGCTTATGGAACTTAATTTATTAACGTCTGTCCTTTCTGTTTGTTTATTCTTTGTCTGGGTGCAGAAGTCTTGTACGGTAAATGTTGAATAAAAAAAAATATACTGCGGTTTTTTAGCGCTATTCATTATGTATGAGAAACAGTTATCATGTCTTTGTGGAAAGAAATTAGGTAGGTTTCTTACGGAAAATTTAACTTTGTGTGTTTTTGTGTAAACTGTCCTTTATGGAACAGAATGAAATAAAAAAATGTGGCTATATTGGGTTTTATTTGAAGTAGTGTTGCTACTCGATCATCAGTCAATACAAAAAACAACAAAAAGGAAAAATAAACTTGCGTAAAAAAATCTGACTGTACATAAAAACCTGTCGACATAGAACGATGTAAGAAATAATATAAGTAATCTGTATATATTTCAATTGGAGATTTTTTTAGTAAATCTTGCTTTGTGAGTAAGTAAGTAGCACTTCATGGTACCTACACAAACACAGTTGAAAAATACAGTTAACAAGTAGACACGTTAAGTAAAAAGGTGAATTTATCCCTTTAAGGAATAATTATGTTGTTTTAAAGTAAGGTGAATTGTTTCCAAGTTTTACAATGTGTAAAATATTTTATGCCACTCATAAAAAACAAAAATGATGATTAGACACAAAGCCCCCAAACATCATCTACATATCCATATAATTTCCCGAAAATCCCGTAATACTCATTTTCTTGTAAATCATAAAAGCCTAAGCATCCATCAAATCGGTACAAATCCACGGGAAATCTCGAGACGGTACACACGACGGCAGAAAAATGTAATGGCTATTGCAGTTCACATCCAAAACGAAGTTTCTTTACCTACAATTGTATTACACTTAAGCTCTTTTTCAATTAAGAACAATATTCCTATTGTAAATGGAAAACAGCTCAAGCGTCGTGCGCTTAAGTTGCGTTTAAGTCTTTTTGGAATTAAAATACTGATACGAAGGGGACGTAACCCCTTTGTCACCCCTACAGATCTACCAACTTCCAAATGCCACGTTCAAATTCTTATTGCGTTAAGATAAGGTTTATTTTCGCTTGATTGAAAGGTATTTGCTGTATAACTATAATGCAGGTGCCGGCAACAAAGGACGTATAATATGAGTACTTGTGTTGAGAGAAAATTGAAAAATTTCGACGGGAGACTGAAGTTGGATGAGCGCGTCAAGATGCTTCTAGAACATTTTATTGTTTATTTGTTTACTAACCTCAGCTCGCGCAACTATGTACTTAGACTAGTTAAAATGTTTCATCCTGTTTTCAACCCCTTTAGTGGTTGATTTTAGGCGAATCCTTTTTCTAGTGGCCCGTTACGCCATTTAATGAGGTTCAGGGGATTAAGGGTCAGTTGCAAAAGTAATCTTGGACATGGTGCGCATAATCCGGCTACTTAAAAAATGAAGACCAACTAGACTGTCAGATACAGTAGGAAAGGGTTCCTAAGCCCAGCACAGTCAGCAAGCACATGCAACTAAATTGTTATCGGTGTTACTTTTTATACAGGTCCATTTTGCTCAAGATCTGAATTCAAACATTCTCGTAGGTATTACCTATTTCTCACAACATGTTTACCTTGTTGAAAATTGTCGCGTGTCACAGGTTTCATAAATAATGGAAAAATTGTACACACTAGGTACGTTCTTTATAATTTTCAAGTGGACTAGAAGCACGTTGCTCGGTAAACTTAGGGTTGGCGATCAATGAAAATATATACGATTAAAAAATTGAAAATTATTTTCAATTTTGCTAACGTAAAATTCGCATTTTCTGGAACAAATAAATCCAGAATATTTTGGATACATGCGTTATTTAAAATCGAGTAAAAGGCTTATTACACTTGGCTAAAAGGCATCCTAATTAGACTGGAAGAGAAGGGATAGGAAGGACGCCTCTGACTACACTATTCTAAATTAGTCACTGAATCAGTCAGCATTTCAAGCGTATCAATGACTAACGTCTCTGATGCAGTGTAGCCAGTATTGTCTAAAAATCAAAGGATCAGCCTTGAAGTAACCTTGGTCGTAGCATCCTTGGAAGTTCAAAAAAGGAAAAGAGACGGACTTGGGTCAAGGAATATTTATTGCTGAGGAACAAACTGTCGACAATAAATACATATACCGAATATTTTAGAATCTGAAGACTTGAGATGTTATTTATATATTTTTCAGAATTTTCGTCATATTTCTATAGCTACAAGTACACAAGACAGAAGACACGAGACACGTCCGCTAAATATTATTACACCTATTCTCCTAACTAGGATGCTAAATCATTCAGATGGTCAGAAACCATTCTTGCTTCTAATTAGGATACCTTTTAGAGTCCTTATTAGTTAAATGCGATTATACTTTACTAAATTAGGTTTCTAAATTATTTATAACCCTAAATTTAGCCAAGTGTAAGCCCTTAAAGTAATCAAGGGGTAATTTAAAGTATGTAAAAAAATCCTTTTAAAAAGGTTGATATAATTGTCAAACACAAAAATCATAACGTCAATGTGGCTAATTCTGGCATAGGGACTATTGCGTCTAATGCCCTCCTGCGTCGAACATGAGCTCAGCCTGTCGGCTGTGCTTTGCAGCAATCTGGTGCTGCCGACTCTGTCGATAAGCAGCAGGCTATCCTGAGTTCATTCACCGAGTTGGCAGCTGCATGTATCTTATATTCAACGCAGGCGAGCATTCAACGAAGTAGTCCCTTCGACTTATTTAACCTTACTTAAAATTACTCTAATAAAATATAGGCTATTGGCAACCCTGCTACGTCAACCTCGCTGTATAAGTGCAAAGTCAGGCGCGGGCGTGAGCTCGCATTGAGCGGACCTCGGGCCCGCGCGGGTATTGCTAACTAGACTGTTATATATCTTTTCTTAAACACAGACCTTTTTACTTTATCCTTGGAGTATATTTACAGCATTGCTTGTCTAACTGACTATCTTTTAAGGGTTTCGTACCTCAAAAGGAAAAAACGGAACCTCTATAGGATCAGGCTTTTAGCACAAGTACAGGACAAAATCCGAAAACCGTATAATAGCCGCGCAGTGAAAGTTTTGTGCCACCAGTTGTATATCCTTTGTGCGGAACTCTGTGGGCGAGTTGGACTCGCATTTGGCTGTTTTTTTTGGGAGATAAAATGGTTTTACCTTATCGGGTGCTGCGATGCTAGGTACAGTGTCAAATCTACACCAGTAAAACTTACACCTGAAAAGTGTGAAGTTGATGTAGGTACCCAAGGGCCAGCTTCACATAATATTAACAAAGTTTGGTGTGATTGGTGTGAGTGAGTATAATATTACTTTTGCAATATAATTTTTTTTTTTATTCGAACCCGGGACCTCCTGCATCGTAGACAGTCTACTACCACCATGGCTAGGAGGCCGTTATATAGAATCTAGTATAGACATTTCGTCTGTTCCCAGCCTTATGTTATTTATTTATGTTCTGGCTTATTCCATTTCTTGCTCCTAAGTCCATTATTTGCAGTATTATTCAGACGCTAACTTACTGTTGATTATTTAAATAATAAAAAGGGCAAACATCTGAACAATGCTCATAGTTATGGTATCGCGCTAACGCCTAAAAAATTATAAATTGAGCAAAAGAGATGCCATCTTTATATGAATAGGTATTCTACCATAGACCATAAGCTCCCAAATACCTATACTCATATAACCCGCTTGATGATACGAGAATATAAGGTTATCGGCCTTGAAAATATGAAAAGTTATGTGGGCGTATCAACTTTTAGTCCGACATTTTTGGTAATGCCAGAGACGTAAAAATGTCTCTTGAGTTACCAAGAAATCATGTTTCCCGTATAATTTTTATCTAAATTTTAGGACGGGACGCGACGGGACGGGGTGGGACGGGAAAATCTGTCAATTTCTATAGAAAACGTCTCGTGACATCTAAGGCCTTCGAGCTATCACGTGATTCTTTATATGGAAATTGACAGATTTTCCCGTCCCGCCCCGTCCCATCCCGTGCTGAGTCATCCTTAAAATTTAACAAAAGAACACAATTAACATAACCGCATATTTAAATTATCTCAGAAACAGTTGACTTTTTTGCGTTATTGGTCACGTTTTCGATGTTTGACAAGCATTCATGTCAATCTAGTTCTGTGACAAAGCAGTATATTCTCTTAGTTTGGCTATATTGTCTCTTACCTTAATGTAACCTATGGTCAACGTGTGGTGGTTAAATTACAACCTGTAATCCTGACGCTTCATTAACCCGCTGTCATTATAAACAAAGTTTATTACCACTAAGCCCTATAACACCTATTATTCTCAAAGGTTACTAAGTAGCTAAGCTACTGCAAGCGATAGCGAGAAGACCGGTTGGTCGCTTATCCGAGATCGGTTTATTTATTGACAGTGGACAATAGAATAATTAATTTGATTGACAGGCAGCTGGGAGTTCTAAAGGTTATTTTGAGCTAAAATTAGAGTTCGCTGGGGTGTTTAATAATGCTTGAAGTTGAAAGTTTTGTTTTATTTTTTTAACAGCAATACAATAAAAATGGATAATTTAATAACATGCTAAACAACAAGCCAATAAAAGATGTCCACAAGAATACAAAGAATACCTATAATACAGGTGGAAGTTAATATAAAGCAGTGATAGTGCCTAGGAAAAACAACTAACAATACTTAAAAAAAAAGAAAAAAACTTAACAATAGTCTAATTTACAACTGTATGTATATATGTAAGAAGATGTAGGGATGTATGATGTGTGTATGTGTGTGTGAGGGTATGTGGGTGTGTGTATGTGTGAGAGTTTTATTTTACATCAGTGGAAACAAGCATACGGTCCGCCTGATGGAAAGAGGCCATTTTAGCCTATGGATACTATTGGATACCTATAACTCCAGGGGTATGACATTAGTATCCTGCAATTGCGTTCCCGAGACCCCACCCAAAGCGAAGCGGTGGAACTTCTCAGGGTTTTAGTCTATGCGAGTTGGACATACCCCTCGTTTTCTCCCGGGCCGAAATGGTTCCTAGAGGGTATCACATTAAAAACTTGTACCTAACCTCTTTTTTTAAAAACCCCATAAGCGCTGTATTTCGCGAAAACGTCGGCAGAGAGCTCATTGCACAGCCGGAGCATCTGCGGGAGGAAATTCCTCTGAAGCCGCACAAGTGCGCGACCATACGTGTGTACCATTTGAATTTGTATTACAAAGCATACATTACGGCGGGTTTTGCATTACGGCATGGTTTCCAGTAGGTGTATAGCCTTCTGGATCTCTCACTATTTTGTTTTTGTTTTAATTCGGAACAATGTATTTTCCAATATGAATAGTTTATGCCCTCTTGGACTTCAGAAATTCTACTCTCCTCTAATGATTGTCAAGGCAGTAGGTAATTAGTTAGAAAACAAACCTATCTATAAAAGTGGCACTCTAGGACTCTACCTATTTGGTGCCGTTAATTCTCCATACCCACAAATAACCACACATACTTAGTAACAATTGAAATGACGCGTAATGACAAAAAGCTTACGGGTGACGCAAGAACCGCCTGAGGAAAAACCATCTTGAGGGCTCTTGAGAACGATAGGTACTTGCCTCGCGTTCTTATCGCGTGGTAATGTGCCTGTCATATTCTAACAAGTAGTGTTGAGAGTGATGCATGACACAATAGACGATAAAATTGCCACCAGTTTAACTGTACAGACGGATACATTGGTTGCGTACATGCAGGTATACATAAATAAACTCACGCTTGTATTTCCAAAAGGGGTAGGCACTAGGCAGAGCACATGAAGCTGCCGAGTTTCAGTGCCACTTTTAGCAATATACTTTCGTTATCTCTAAACCTAAATGGTTTACAGATAACGAAACTTCCGGTTGTTACTCAAGATGGCAAAGATGTCTCCAGAATGGTTTTTGAATGCCATTTTATTTTTAAAAACTGAACTTGGGGATAACAAAATTGTGATATTGCAGTAACAGGTTGCTAGTTAGCCCATCGCCCACGACCAAGTTGAACCAATATTTCACAGTCGTATTCTACGCCACTCACGGGAGGAAAAGGGGTGATGAAATTCTTAAACCGTCGCCACACGGGCACGGGGACGCAGGTTGGTCGCTCTTACATACTTCTTAGTTATGACAAACTATGAAAGAGTCGTATGTCGCTGCGACGACGGGAGATGGAGCAAACGGCAAAATACCGGATCATAGCCTTCCAATCAGGAGGACGATATAAAGAAGTTTGCTGGCCCTCTCTGGATGAGAGAAAAAACAAATCGGGCAATGTGGGAGAGAATTGGAGAGGCGCACAATAGGCAATAGACGCTGAAAAAGAAGAAGATGAAAATAAAAGGGTGACCAAGGTAGCTAGTACAAGAGTTTTGCGACGGTATCACCAGAATAAGACACCTCTCATTTTCTTATTGTTCGGATTAGACAATGACAGTGTTTCAATGACAGTGGTTTTTCTTGACCGCGAGATACTGTTGTGCTAGCACTACATATTACAGCGTGACAGTTCGTATCGGACCTCACATCACACATTAATATAACCACTTACTGCGTAGAAGGATATTTGCCGGCCATCATATACGTTCGGGCAATCCGACAGATCTCCATAGTGGGGTACATCGTCGGGCACACGACAGCCAAATTTCCCATACATTTATCGGCAGATCCGGTCTATGCTCGAAAGTATATGGCCAACAATTAGTCCAATGTTTGGCTATGTAATAAAACTCAGATTTGTTTGATTCGTGGGAGAACACATTGATAGTAAATTTCTAAGTAAATATTAAGGTTGTCCACCACTTCAAACCTTAAAACCTCGCGTTCAAAAACCTACCTCTTATAGCTTGATTGTTAATCGAAATGTATAATATAATGGAAATCCCGACGAATCAAAGTCACCCCATTATACGGTCCTAACTACATTTGTAACTTCCAGTAAAGCCCCGAATATAAAGCTGACTTAAACCTATCACAAAATGCAGCTCGCATCCAAAATTAGCGTTTCAAGAGCACCCTGAAATTGGGAACATGCACTATCTCCATCGCCGGGGACGCTGTCGCCTCGAGCATGCAGTGAGCACCTTTCGAGTACCTCGTGAGAATCGAGTGAGTATCGAGTGAGTATCGCGAGTGGGGAGCGGTGAGAGCGACCGACAGATTGGGTTTATGGTGGATTTTGAGGTTTTGAGAATTTAGGTTGTGATGTTTAAAATTGTTGGTTTTGAACCTCTGACGAAACAGAAATCTTAAGTTGGACGCGTGTATTTTATGCGGTATTTTAAATGGAAAGTCTTGTGTTCAATAATGTTAGTAGAGGCCGACTAATCTTAGTAATTTTGATACCACATACTGAGAAAGTGTTACGGGACGTCATAATTTCATAGAAGTTTGACGTTTAAAATAACACGCAGTCTCTAATATCAAATTAGATGCAAACTTAGCTTGGTTTGACTCTAGACGGCGCTATATTTTTCGGAGTCATGTTGTTATTCGGGCTGGTTTGTGTAATATGGTATTTTCTAATAACCTTGAGTATTCGTGTTTAAAATTCATCATCAAATTCTCAATCAAATAACGTCATACCGTACCTCTCATATAACTAGTCATACATTTGTTAGACAGGGGAACATTTAATTTAACTAAAGGATGACTCATACTAGAACTGGACGGGACGGGACGATCTGTCAGTTTCTATAGAAAACGTCACGTGACATTCGAGGGCTCCGACCTACCAAGTGATTATTTCTAGGGAAATTTTACATATAAAATCTATAGAAACGAACCCGTTTGGCCAGGACCTAAATGTAAAACCGAATTTTTAGATTTAGATTATGTTTTGCATGAAAAAAACGGTTATAACCGGTTATGACCATATATAGCGGTTCATTCCCTAGTAAGACCGTTGCAAATGTCCCTTCATAAATACAAGTCATAGCGCATCCCTATACACATTAGTCATTCTGTAAAAAAAGGCGACTAACGTATGCAGATCAAAGATAATAGGGTAGGTACCTGCCTCTAGTTCGCTGAACAAAAGCATCATTAAACTGATATTTGCGTATTGTCTGTGCTTAAATCCATCGACGATGGATTGTTATCAATAATAAAAATAAATTATAAATAACAGTACCTCTTTCACAACACTGACATTGCGAAAATTGTCGCAACTTTTCAACGAACTTGTGTTCCTAGTTCCTAGTCGATATATGTCGCCGACATTGTCAGCTTAGGGAAACAGTGGTCAGGATTTACAAGATCCACAAGTCTTCTAGTCAAAAAATTGTATGTGCCAGAGTACTAAAAAGTCACAAATCTAAACGTCCAATTACACTTAATACCTATAACACTTAATGGTTTCCCTTTACCATATTTATAACCAATGAGCGGAATTCTTCATAGCAAAAATCAAACTGTCAGAGGGATTGACCTAACTGTTTTATCGACTTATCGATGTTACGGAATAATATCGCATTAGGTATCCATAACCAACTTAAAAGATTATTCTGTAACATTTGACCTCATTGATAAGCAACTTGCATCTCCATATTAAAGTAAATCATGTCAGCGTCACATATGTCACTTGAGTTTTTATGAGTGATTTCCGTGCCGTGTTACTAAAATGGTTAATCCTAAAAGAAAAACAATAAAAAAAAGGATACAGAAAGATTCTTCTCTTAGTTTCAAGGAAGATTCTTCCACAATATATTGCTCTAAATGTGACGTTCATTTACATCAGCTAAAGAAACGTTGTGTTGAAAGTCACTTAGTGACTAAAACTTATTCGTCACAATGCTAAAAAAGTACGAGTTCAGACACATTCTATATAGATTTAATCATATTTTTAGTTTCGTGCAATATTCCATGGAAAAAGATTAACAATTATTAGATAAATTTTATATAGAAAATTTAAAATAGAAGTATTTTCTGTTTTATTCTTTACTATTATACTAAAATACAGTGGCGGTCAGCTTTGTTTGTATGTATATCCAAAAGCCTTATTTCATTACTTTAACTTTGTTTCGTTGAGTGACAAATATATATCGATAAGTCGATAAAACAGTTAGGTCAATCCCTCTGACATTTTGATTTTTGCTATGAAGAATTCCGCTCATTGTTTATAACTAGAAATATTTATTTTACATAGCAAGCATAGCCCGAGTTCTGGTGGTTAATGTACGCGTAGCTCCATCTATGTTAGTTTATACCTAACTTAAATTGTATTATTGTCGCGTTCCATGTGACAAGAACATTAACATTTAGTTGTTCATTTGGACGGAACGGAAACAGAATGTTGAAGTATGGCCGAACAAGCAAATGTATAAACGTTGCAATAAAACGTTTGTGGAGACACAGCATTACCTCAATTATCACCTTCGCAGTGTGGGCGCTTATCTGCTGGGTACACACCCAACGTTGCCTGATTTGTATGAGAAATGGGAATTATTATTTATTATCGTGTTAACGATAGCTATCGTGGGTGGGTAGGTATTGTGCTGGAGATATTTGGTTAGATTGTTGTTTTGCCACGGTGGTGGTGGTGCCAGTATTTTGACTTGACAAGTTTGGTTGCAGCCAAGAGGCGATGTGCAAAAATATGTTTTAAATGGATTGGGATACAATAAATTATACTTATTATCAGACAAACGTTAAAAGTTAAAGACCTATGCACAGTTTTAACAGCGCCGTTTGTTGAGTTGAGACGTATCGCAGCCCGAAAAGACCGTGAAGACTTTAGATTTAAGGAAACCGTATTTTTTAAAGGAGCGTTGATGGCCCAGCGGTAGCTGCATGCGCGGGTTCAAAGCTTCAAACCACGGCTCGTACCAATGAGTTTTTTGGAACGTATGTACGAAATATCGTAATGATAATTGCCAATCGCTCTTCGGTGAAGGAAAACGTCGCGAGGTAACTGGAATAATCCCAATAAGGTCAAGTTTGCCCTTTGGGTTGGAAGGTCAGATGGCAGTCGCTTTCGTAAAACTAGCGACTAGCGCCTACGTCAAATCTTGGGATTATCGTAGTCTTATCTTGGAATAGTAGATATATTTAGATTAGATACCACCTGCTTACAGTGCCACAGAAAAAGGTAGTCTCTTTTTAAATCAATATTTGTACGAAAACGGCACGATTCTACGATGTTGCCACTTTTTAATTTCTAAATTTTTCTTTCGCACTGTAAATCTGTTCTGGTGTTTTAACCATTTGTGTTTTGTTTGATAGTTAATATTTTATAGATGTCTTCATGACTTAAGTAATGTACCTACTCGTAATTGAAAATGATAGTCACTATACTGTGAAATATTGTAGCGCTGCATGTTCAAGATATTCGGTGAGATTGTGGAGTATTGTTGATAAATTATTTCGTGCTAACACCCATTGCATGCATTCCGGCTAATGAGGTGGGATCGAAGGTCAGGGGGCAGTGAGCAGGTCTGAGGACCTTAAAGTGCCTCTGCAATTACCGTTAGATATGCCTATATAAAATTATCATCATAAATTTATGGGCTACACTCTTATCTGTAACGAAATTTGCATGTGATTATATCATTAGTCTTGTCATTAATACGACATGACGATCTGCAGCCTGTTTTACCACTCTGATAGAGTTGTGCCCTTTGAAGGGAGCGCTCCCATCTCGTTCAATCGGCCAAAGGAGCTAGTTCGGTCTTTTAGGTCTTTATTTCATTTAGTTCAGTGCGAATTTTGACCTCTGGAAATGAGTACCCGGGCTTAGGTCTATACAGAGCGCGGAACTAATGATTCGTATGAACGTTTTAATAGTTTTTGCTCCGTCTGAACTGAACTGAACTAAAGACCGAGGACCGCTTTAACTTTTGGTCCGTGATGGGATTTCATTCCTTTTAGTTCTTACTCGTAGTTCCTGAACGAGACAGGCCTACACTCTGACATTGCGACAATTGTCACAAAGTTTCTATGAACTTTAGTATGCAGCCGACATAAGTATGTCGCCGACATTGTCAGTATAGTGAAACAGGCGGCTAATCACCTTATCTATCTACAGTCACCTACTCGTATGTACCTATTTATTGCGTGTTGGAATCGCGAATGAAACGTTCCGATGGACGAAACGTTCAAACGTATAGATGGGATATAATAACGGCAAATAACGGAACCTGTGTAACATCTAATAACCATTAAAAAAAAAAACGGGACGGAGGCCTTCGCCCAAAAATGAAAAACTTAGGCTTGAAAGAGAGAGTTTATATTCTTACTCTTTCATATTGTAGAATTTTTCACCATCATAGAACACAATTAAAATGTAGTAGTAGTAGCAGTAGAAGATTCTCTCTACACATGTCTAAGAAAAGGGGTGGTATAGGCTCAAGAAATCCCAAGCCACGCCTCCGCGTGGCCACCCTTTCCATTCGCGGATTTTTAGGACTTTTCCTGTCTTGCGTGACATGTGTGGATATAAGTAGCTATGGGGAGAATTGTAAGATTGATAAGTACCCTTTTTCCTTGCGTGCGATACGATATGTGGATGGTATAGGGCGGGAAAAGAATCAGGAGGTGTTGCACAAATAATCGATGAAAAAGGAGTAATGATCTCCGCCTTAAAGTAACATCTATATGGGTCGTGTAAAGTATTATTTAATACGAGAAAATCTGAAATATTTGCTCGTTCTATATAATATTGGAAATATTCCGACTGCCGCTGTCGCAATGTTTTCAATATTAGGTTTTTAAATGAGTAATAAATAAACTCTGTATTTCAAGAAACGGCTCAAATAAGGTTTCAAACGCAAAACTTGAATACATTTCTATCTGAGATTCACTATCTGAGAAGTAACGTTATTCTAGGAATAAAAGTTTGGTATAACGCAGCCTTAGTTTCTTACTTTCTAATGTGACTAATTCCGACATAGGGACAATTACGTCTAATGCCCTCCTGCATTTAATATAAGCACAGTTCGCAGTAATGCCGACCCCATCGATAAGCAGCAGTGTGCTTACCATAAGTTGTACGTAACGCCTATGCGTTTCTAAAGTATGTCCGTCTTGCTCCTACCACTACTCTGGCAGAAGCGAGACGGACATGCTTATACTTATTCCAACGCAGGCGAGCAGTAGGCCAAATAGTCCCTATGTCGGAATTAGCCACATTGTCCTTACTACGACACAAGTTAACAAATAAACAAACACAACAACAACAACAAGTAAACAAATTTTGTTCTCCTAAAGTATGACACCAATCCGATCCGATCCGATCTGATCTGGGACGATCTGTCAGTTTCTATAGAAAACGTCACGTGACAGCTTGGAGCCCTCGGAGGTCACGTCACGTCTCTCTATAGACACTGACAGATCGTCCCGCATCGGATTGGATTGGTGTGAGTCATCCTTAAACACTGTATACCAATAGGTACAGTCAACTAAAAGATAGAGAATACAGCCAATGTGTCAAAATTATGTATCCACGACCTTAATACGGCAATAAAGTCCTGTATACATATTTTGGGCACATTGGCTGTATTATATCTTTGTGATTGACTGTACCTAAACGTTTTTGATTCACCATCTGTCGACAATAAATGTTACTATGTATTTATTTCACTAACACGTATGGTAATTCAATCGTAACACTTAAGTACACGAATTACTCTATTCATAAACTTGTAATGAGGTCAGGCAGCACGGGGTTCATTATAAACCATTACTTGGAATTTCTTACCACAGTTCTATCAAGTGTTAAGGGAGTAAGTTAAATAGTGCATGAAATGACAATTTCATTTGTAAAAAGAGAACCGACTTCAAAAATAACTAGGTTCTCGATGGGCTACCGTATTGTCGCTCACCAGGCGGCGCCACTCATGCGTGGGTCTTGTGTCCATATGAAAGAAATGTCAAAGTGACGTTTGAAATATTCAGACCCACGTTCCACTAGCGCTCCTAGCGGCGAATTGACTCGCAGTATTCCCCATTCTTTGTGCCTGTATTTGCAAGATGGACTCCGTCTATGCTAAGTTTCATAGATTTTGATAATTTCATAGAAGTTTAACGTTTAAAATAACGCTTTAAAGTTTGAGAGTTAATTTGCTCGGAGAGATAAAGTGGTTTACTTTATTCTAGAATGATGATTGGTCAGGGTTCTCAAACTAATTTTAAAAACTGTGCCATTTATATATGTAAGCTGTTTTTTGACAAATTACTATTTAATTCCAAAAGTTCTTCGGAGTAAACCATCAGAGCAGCTTAATGACACTATAATATTATACTAGAAGTCCGTATTATATTCAGTACTCAAAACAACAGCTTAATCGTACAGTTTGATTACAGACAGAAAGAAAGACAGCTGGCAGGTGAAACTTTGTACGTTTCTAAAATGAACCTAGTTATCCAGCTAGCAAGGTTCATTATCCTAGGACACTCCGTCGGGTCCTACTCTATGTTTACCGTGACATATTCGTCAATAAACTAGACTCCACCTTCGTGTTTAAATCATTGCCATACTCGACTATAATGACTTTAAACACCAACTTAAAGCTTAACGATCGCTGACTAAGTTCACAGTTTATGTATCGTTGCCAGTATTTTGACTTATAACATAACCATACATCATTCATAAGTATGTTCACATAATAGGTTCTTTTTCTTTTAAATAATCGCTTTTGACCGAGAATAATTTTGCCAATGTCATGTATTATATGTTATATAAATATAATAGTATACTGCCACGTGGGCGGCATTGTTCGGTAATTGGCCTCGCTGTATGTTAAGTTTATAGCTATAAGACTTAACATATAGTTGCTCAGGGGTCGAGATCCCGGGACTGCCGTTTGATGACTAAAGGAGTGATTTAACTCGTTTCAGGATTAATTCTTCTTTAGCTGCATACTGCTTCGTTAAGTTAAGTTTACTGCACAATTAGCTAACAACATTTAGCAAACAAAAAACATATAATCTATTCCAGAGACGCCATCGCCATCTTGAGTATCAACCGGAAGACCATATTAGGTTCTATAGTATGGACCCTTTATTTTCTTTAGTTACTACAATTAGCAGTTAGTAAAGTTTTCTTAATTACCCAAGTAACGCCTACATTTATACGGCGCAATTAAAAGAAAAATGCACCATTTTTATAAAGGCTGTCATTTAAATCAACCCGAGGTGTCTTAAGACACGTACTGATTAAGTTATCGTAAATGCTGAGTTGGGTCCATTTTGTGACGCACACACATCCTAATCCTTGTTTGTCTTTTCTTTTATTTCTTATGTTGTTTCCTGTGATGTCACAAATAAATGTTTTTCATTCATTCATTCATTAATTCATTCATAAATGTACTATGTATCGTAAATGTGTAGCCACAGACAATTTCTGATACTTTCATTAAAATCACTTTCGAAAACAACACTTATTAGGATAGGAACCAAGACGCCTGAATGTTTTTGTTTTAAATCTACGAGTAGTATCTTTGGGGAAGGTATTAGTCCAGCAGTGGACGTCATTTGGCTGAAATTTTTTGATGAGTCAGTATACATTTGAGATTCACGAATCATTCTAATTGACAATTGTCCTTGTTCCATCTGTAATTCGTGTGTATCAGAGCGGCCAAGGTGCTTAAAAATATCTGAACACGACTCTAAAATCTTAACAACAAAGCCGTGTTTACATAGATATTTGTGTGAACCTTGGCCGCCCCGTTATAACTAATGAAGACTATACTGTATTTCAGTGTCTCCAGTGAATATACTGATTATCACCTACCCTGCGTCTTAGCATCCCGATTGATATGTTACCAGCATAACGACTCGACTGAATGGGAATCATTAATTTCCTCTTATAAATGGGTGTTCGACAAACGCGTTTACTAAGTTGTAAATCTTTATTTAAACACGTGTTTCGTGTGAGTAATGAACGCACTTATTTCTTATTTGTGTAAAAACGAGGTTTTTATTTTGTACTTACAAGATAATTTGTGCTTGTTTAAGTAAAATGTATCACTTTGTTGCCTGTTTATAAGTTTCATACCTAAATTTATCATTAGGATAGTAAGGGCCACTGCACCACCCGAGGTTAGCCACATAACCCGAAGTTAAGCGTTTTTTTTTGTATGGAATTTGACAGCTCAACACCGGGTTAGCGGGTAACCCTGGGTGGTGCAAGTGGGCCTAAGTGGCGCCTTATCGGCAACCGACAAATTTACTATTTTTTACATTTGGTAGTATTAAAGGGCCAAAGTTGTCCACCCCTCCCTAGTCCGGCAGGTTGATTATCCAAAAAAAAAAAAATATTAGACACGTACATTTTTCTTTTTCAATATACTTAATTAAAATAAAAAAATGTTTAAACCCTGTGAGGATTAACATACATACAACTTACGAACGCTTCCCTAACTGGCTTATGGAGCAGAAAGAAGCGACAAGAAAACTACCCCATTTTGCCTCTTTTATCCGTTTTCAATCTTTTCAAACAAAGTCCACACTAAGGTCTTCCAGTTCTGTGTCGTGCTTGATCCTTGATGAGATGTAAAACAGGATCCCAAGCTGGTGGTACCGAAAAGCCATCCTCTCTATTGAAATTAGGGACCTTCTTGATTTCAATAGCCTCGCGCAGCATCCTGGGAATGTAACGCTTCTCCTTGGCGAGGACCAGAGGTTTGTCAAATTTAATTGAATGATTAGGCTTATCAGAGACATGTTCCCAGACTGCAGATCTTGGTCGACGATGCTTGACATCGGCTATATGTTCCTTCACCCTGGTTGATATGCTACGCTTTGTTTGCCCAACGTATGATAGACCACATTCACAGTCAAGCCTGTAGACCCCAGCATCTTGTAGAGGCAAGTTACACTTTACAGGCCTCAGGAATTGTGACATCTTCTTCAACGGCTTGAAATAGGTCTTGATTGAAGCACGCCTCAAGATGTGGCTGATCCTGTCCGTAACTCCTCTGACAAAAGGCAAAACAGCAGGCCTACGCTCAACTGTTGGTATCTTCACACGAGGGGACTGCTTGACACGAGGTATCTTGAGGTTGTTAGCCCACAGCGCACATTTTGCACGCTGTAGCTCAGCACCAAGATGTTACTTAATTAAAATTGACGACGATGAAGAGCGTCAAAGTTCCGAGGTGGGGGCCTGTGACATCACTATTAGGTAAGAATTGTACCTAATTGTGACGTCACGTGAACTTTAATGCACTGTATTTCCGTAATTTTTCATTAGACATACAAAAGAAAAAACACGTGTAGAATATTTTTTGGCGGACTAATTTTTTTGTCGTCTAGCTTATTCAACCTCAAAAAAGTAAGTACGTCAAATCTATTACAACGCACAGAGTCAACCGCTCCAACAACCATAAATTTCTGAAGGAAACCCTAAAGTCACTCGTAAAAACCTTTAGGTATGCTCAAGACAGCCAATCTCACGAAATCCACGTTTACGATCAACTGTTACAAAAGATCCTAACTAAAACTCTGACCAACCAAAAGTAAACCCTATTTATAACATGTTACGGTTGATTTTCGTTTGCTTAACTGATAGTTAATGCGTTTCGTCGAGGAGTGATGTGATTTATAAGAATTTCATAGGTATGTGTAAGAAACGTATGGGGTCGTCACGTATGGGCGGGGTACGGGAAAAATCGCAATTTTCGCGAAACTACTATTGGAGCACGTGTGGGGTGATGTGTAGATATCGGTTGGGGGTAAGGGGAAGGGAATGCTGTAACAAATCTTCTTTCGCGATATGTGATAAATAAACTCGTAACGTATTGAAAATTAAAAGATTACCTATATTTAAAAAAAAAACCTTGGTTGAATGCATGCTGAAACAGGCGATATACAGGGTGGAAAGGTTACTAAAGTAAGTTAAACATTAGTTGGAGAAGACCCAAGTATCAAACAGTAAATGGATAAAGATATTCAATTGGTGTATAACTATCGACCTTTTCACAAAATATCAAGAAGATTGGGTATTGCGATCTGTACACTAAAAAAAAATATTTTTCAGGCATTGGAGACGCTTCGTGTTTGATCAAAAGGTTATTTCTAAACTTATAAAAATTTAATATATGCGAAAAAAATTTTACCTCATAAGACGGCCTGCCCCATATAACAAAAAAAGTGTAATTTATTTTCTTTTTATGTAATCAGTCCACGTTACTTAATACGCCCTTAAGCGGATCACCAGCATTTTTGTCACATATTGTAGACTAATTCGTGCCCTAAGTTGAATCAACTTTACACAATCGTGCCATATTAAGAGCACTGTGGCCCTCTAAAAGCCCTCTGTAGGTGACTGTACCTACAACGTACTAGTGTGTAACCATTAAAAATAAAAATAAAATGCTATAAAAATATAAAATTATAATATATATGGTGTAAAAATACTAGGGGTGCACATTGATAACTTATTAAATTGGAAAGAGGAATTGAGGTCAGTCGAGGATTCAATCGCCTCAGGTTGTTATGCTTTGCGCAGTCTTAGGAACGAACTGAATATGGAACAATTAAAATTGGTTTATTTTGCTCTTGTAGAGTCTAGACTCCGGTACAGCATAAGGCTCTGGGGTAATAGCTATAGGTATAATGTGGACCGTGCCTTTATTGCACAAAAACAAGCAATTCGCACTATGGTGCGAATCCCGCATTGGGATTCTTGCGAAGACCATTTAAAAAAATTAAAAATATTAACAGTTCCGTCCCTTTATATTTTAGTTATTTTAACGAGTGTAATTAAACATCGAGATGCCTATGAGTCACAGGAAGAAATGGAATTGAGACTGGCGTCTAGAACAAAAAACCTACCTCCCACTGCAGCCTCGCGACTAACTGTGGTATCGCACACTGCCAGAGTTCAAGCAGTGAGGTTGTTTAATAGGATGCCTATGGAGTTTAAAACTATGACATGTTATAAAAAATTTAAATGTAAACTAAAAGCATATTTATTAGGCAAAAATTGTTACAGTATTGATGAATTTTAATTAATTAATTGTATTTGTTATTTTAAGGATTAGTTTTTGACATTAGAATTTTTATGAGTTTTTATTGTGTTAGTAGATAATTATCATCACTTTATTGTAAATAGGCATGTATTTATTCTATAATGCAACATTCAGACACAATGTATTATTGTTTATGAATAAATAAATGAATGAATGAATAATTTATAGGAGTGGGCGCGCTATGGAAACTAATTAAAAGTTATAAAATCAGAAACGTGTACAAGTTCCTGTAGTTGTAACTTTGTGCTCGACGATAAGTAAGTACTTAATTACTTATTTCAGCTTAGTAGAATTATGAGTGTTTTACAAGGATTTGTACTTAAAGTTAGCTAAGTAAGATTATAAGTATGTTATGATGAAGATTACTAGCAGCTGGCAGTTAACGTCAACTTTACCACTATGTATGTAACACGTAGGATTAGAGTTACAATGTTTTTTTTTGTACCTTTCCGCGTTATACAATGTAACAAAAATACTGGTGATCCATTTAAGGGTATAATCAGTAGTATCGTGGTCTGATGAGAAAAAAATAGCGAAAAAATTTTGACGCGAATTTTTTTTTATGGGAAAGGTCGTCCAAATAGGGCCCGACCCCACATACAAAAAAAAAATTGTGCAAATTGTTTTTCTTATCGTAATAGGATACTGAGTACCCGTTAATTAGGTCACCATCATTTTGGTTACAGCCTGTATTTGTAGGGATGTGGTAAAGTCAACTACAAATATATGAATACAGCCACAGTGCCAAAAATATGTATACAGGACCTCAATGTTCCAGCACTAAAGTCCTGTATACATATTTTTGACACTTTGGCTGTATACATATCTTTGTGTTTGACTGTACAATCGCCATCAGGTGCAGTACAGCGGCCAAGGTGATTTATGAATATCTAAGTACGTCAGGCGTATATCACACTGGATGCGATTCGCCTAGGCAGTAAAACCCCTAAGAAAACATTAATATTCACTTAACACTAACCACCACTAAGTAATTACTTCACTATTTTTTCTGCTGCTAATAAGTGTAACAAATAATCAAATAACAACGCTTCCCATATTTATTTACCTGCCCTATTTCTACCCTCATAAACATGAAAATCAGCAATTACTTGTCCCCAGATTATTAAAAACCTCTTAACTGCTGAAGTGATTTCATTTTCAATACTTTCATATTTTTCATACGATGACATATCACGCTTAATCATAATCTGACAACGTGCTGATACATTTTGAGCTTTAAAGTGTATTACTTAGAGTTGATTTTAGTTTGGCAGTTCAAACAATCCCTCCTTTGAGATTCCATACGATTTCACCCAGTAATGATTTGCTTCGTAATGAGGGAGACGAAAGTAATAGGTATTCTGAGGAAACCATCAGGATATTTGAATACTGGATGTTCTATTTTCAATAATTTTCAACGGAAAAATTTAACGGTTTTAAATACGCCATCTTGCAATTATCAGAATTCTCAGTAAAGTTTTACAGTTTGAATCACAGGCCGATATGCGACTTTTGTAAGTTTGCTTAATAAGTCTGGTGGGGTAGATTAATTAAAATTAATAATGTTCTACAAGGTATAACATAAATACTTACTGGTGATTCGTTTAAGGATAACTCACTCTAGAACGGGACGGGGCGGGACGGGACGATCTATAGAAAGAATCACGTGATAGCTCGGAGCCCTCGAATGTTACGTCATGTTTTCTATAGAAACTGACAGATCGTCCCGTCCCGCCCCGTCCCGTCCTGTCCCGACCTGGTGTGAGTCATCCCTTAAGGGCCTAATCCGTATCGTGGTCTGAGTAGAAAAAAAAATATCTTGAAAAATAACGTTTTTTTATGGGCAAGTCGTCCCAGTACCTCAGTGCCCAACCCTCCATCCAATTTTTGTTTAATTTTTTGTGTCTTTTTTTTCCTAATGAAAATAGCTACGATACTGATTAAGTACGCCATTAAACGAATCACCAGCATTTTTGTTACATTTTGTATGGCTTTCAGATTATATTAATTTTTTTTTTCTTTTCATGTTTGATGGATTCAATTAAAATTACTTCAAAATCAGCATGAGTGTTCTTGATGGATTTTGGGGGAGAGTCCATCTGGATTCTGATCATCAGTTTAGAACCAAAGCCACCGTCTTTTCAGATATCTCTGTTAATCAGTTCATTATCTACGTAGTCGTATCAATAACATCATCATCATCATCAGCCTGAAGTCATCCACTGCTGGATATAGGTCTTCCTTAATTCTAGACACGACACCCGGTCCTCAGCCCATCCAATCACTTCCAGCCACTCTCCTCAAGTCCTGTGTCCACCTAGCAACAATAACATACAAAAACAAAAAACACTCGAATCGAGAACTCGAGTAACGGCTAGTCTTTTATTGTTTGTGAAAAACTGCCCTTTCCAGCACACTTTATATCCTTAGAGGAAAATATTCCTTCTTCCGAAGTTTATTATTGCTGTTATTGCTCCCATACGTCAAACGGAACTCTCGTAATATCCCCAGGCAACATTAGCCCGCTTTAGCAGATTAACAGACATACATATACGAGTAGGTACATTATTATATACACAAACTAAGTCTGACAGTAGATTAAAAAAAACTATATGCCTCCCACAAGAGTATGATGCTCTCGAACTATGCACGAATGAGATCAGACCATTGTCAGATTGTATTCTATATTCAAAATAAATTACTTAATCGTCGTTATATATAAACTAACATACAACTCAAAGCTGCATGCTTTACCTTGATAAAAAAATAAAACTAAACTAGAGAACTATGAAAACTCTCATAAATAAAATTTAGCGAATGTTTTAACAGTGACAATAACCAACGGCTTCGGGACCCTGAGTGTTACTTACCTACACCGTTTTAAGTTGCTTAAACTCATTCTAGCTCAGTCTAAATAAACACTTAACAACTTAAGTTTACGATGCTATAGGTTAAGAGCTAGATCCAGAAAACCATCACCGATTTGAGGAGCAACAAAACCCGTCTATCACATTTACTATTATGTATGTATAAGCTTTCATTATCTCAAGAAATACAAAAAACAGTACATAACCGATTTGATATAACAAGGGAAAACTTATCTCTTTATTCTCCTAAGAACCGCAGACCTTTCCATAGAAATAATAATTATTCTTCTTCTTTTATATTCTATTCTCTACACTATTGATTTCAATTAAAAACACTTCAATAATTTTGTATGTAAGCCGCGGGAGGTTAGGGATAACTTCCAGTTAACCTTTGAGGAAATGAGATAAAAACAGGCAGCGATACAAGACAAACCAAAAGCAAAAATGAACTGCAACCCAAATTAAATCTGTCAGTTTCTATAGAAAACGTCACGTGACATCCGAGGGCTCCGAGCTATCACGTGATTATTTCTATAGAAATTTCCAGATCGTCCCGTCCCGCCCCGTCTCTTCCCGTCCCGTTCTAGTACGAGTCATCCTTAACACCAGTCATCTGGTAGATTTTTATAGGCGATACAATAACATTACTTATTTATCAGTTCCGGAAAAAGGAATGCTAATGTAAAAAACTAATGTTTAAGTTTTTTTATACTACGACGGTGACAAAAAAGCACACGGCCCACCTGATGGTAAGCGGTCATCGTAGCCTATGGACGCCTGCAACTCCAGGGGTATTACATGCGCGTTGCTAACCCTAAGTTTTATAATTTATAGATGACACATCCAACAGTATTTCATAGGGAAATAAAACTGCTGTATATTTTACAGCAGTTTTTTTAGTTTTTAGATGTCACCTGACGCTATATAGTTGTCTCCCTATATAATGATGTTGTTTTTAGTAAAAGGTACCCACTTTGTCGATTGTTGATAAGGATAAGGATTTCTAAATGAAAATGTATGACATTAGTGCCTCATTGGCTAGCGACAAAGGCCTTTTCACTAACAATGATCACATATGTCCTATATCACGTCTACTGATGCACGGAGAACTAACTAGACATATTTCGTTGCTTTCCAAATGGTTCACTATTTTCTGGGGCTAGCTCTCCGTCTACCCCGCTAATAAGGCATGACAAAAACACATTAAGGCACGACAACTAAGCGAGGCCCGTCATCTAAGCCAACACGAAACAAGTTTCGTCATCAAAAACCGGGGGCAACTTTCATCTCATTATTGTTAACAACAGGCATTGCTCAAAAGCAGCATTGTCACAAAGGCGGTTACATTTTTCATAAAATACTTGTCGAAAGCCTCCCACACTGCTAAGACGCCTCCGGGCCCAACGTAACGAGTACCCGTGTATGGAATGGAGACTCTTCATACGACAGGCACTCCACTAGGTCCCCTCTCGCTCTAACCCCCAAACTAGACAGAGATACAAACGAACTCTCCGTCATATTTTTCCCTTTTCCCTCGCCATCTCGAGCGTTCTTTTACATAAAAGAGGTTCTTCAGAAAATAATAACGCCGCTGCTCAAAGGGCACCAACTTTCGACCGAACCTTTGATTTTCAAGTTCGCAAAGAATCCCAGCCACAAAGGAAACGTTGCTACAAGGATTTAATTTGTAAGTTTACTTTTTCGCTTCATCGATAAAGATTTCACGGGCGATATAACGCTGTTTTATGTCGGGCTTGGAGCAAATTAGCTGAGCTGCTAGCAAATTACACCGCTGCATGCAAACGTACGGAATGGGCGATTCGTTTGTAACTCCACTTCATTTCCCAGCAAAAATCCTCATACCTTCATCCAAACTTTGAATGTTTCAATGAAAAGTTAAAACGTTAATTCGCCGTGAAGCTTTTACATATCTCTCATAGCGGAGTTCTTTGAAATTTTATGACGACAAATGACAAAAATACTCAACGTAGCATTGTGAAACTTAGGAACGGCTGCGAGAATTTTTGTACACCCTCGACGCTTCCCTATACATGTGTACAAGGGCAAAGTTATTTGCCTTCGCTTCTCTTCCGTCCATTTGCCCCACCCGCCCCCCCAAGCTTCCGGTTTCCATATTCCGCCTACCACCCGTCGCGTCACAATTCTCCAAGCCATTTTCCACCTTAACGCAATGGGGTTACACTCAATCTCAAACAGCTTTTCGGCTGTATTTTTTTCTTTTACTAAGAGTAACGTGACATTTTTAGCGAAAGAAAGAATTGGAACTTTGCGTCTAGCGCACACATTTGAGTTTGGAGTAGATTGTTGAGGGTGGATAGGTCGGGCGGCGCGTGGAGCGTACGAAAAACATATTTTTTAGATAACGACAATGAGAAAGGAAAATATTCAGATGAAAATTCTCCGATACGGCTGCCGGCGCGGCCGCGTGGAAGATATTAAGGGGCGGGTGCTACTTAACGATATTTTTCGACATGCTTTACTTTTATTGCTAACTCACTGATATCGGATACCCGTTTGCCGTATATCATAACGTAACTCAATTCAGGCGTGCGCATTAAAAACGTATCAGTTGTGAATTTTCCAGACAAAGAATTGCAAAGTTGGAAGTTTCTACTTCAATTGTTCTTTTGAACAATCCGGATCGGGATGAGCGGAATATTTTCAAAGGAGTGCGAAAATATCTTTCGCGTTCGGGCGCTACGAATAGACGTCAATAACGGATTTTAACGTGATATTGCCGGCCTAAGCCGATAATGCGTCATTACTACAAGGTGTGACAAAAATGCTGGTGTACTATTTAGTGTGTTTTCTCGCGTTTTCTTACTTACTTAGTCGTAATCAGTACTCGATAATGAGTAACCCCGTAAGCGATTCACCAGTATTTGTATGTAAGTTATAAGTAAGTAGTTTAAGATAAGATAATATAAGATAAAGATAAGTTTTTATGTTGCCGAATCAGTTCGTAGGTATTTTTTCAGCCAGTTTTTCTGTCTCGTGCTGCTAAAATATTATAAATGTCTCACTAAGCAGTAGGTACCTGTAGAAGTTCTCTTACTCATAATTTTCATCGCACCAAAAACAGCTTCCATTTTATTTTCTGAGCAATGGCGGTCGAGTTGTGTCTCCAATAATGTCTTATTTCCTGTCCTTTTCACGAATTCGGAACCGAAATAATATTCGAGAACAATATCCCTGAGGGATATTAAGTAACACGATATTAGCATCCCTCGATTAGAGAGAGACAGAGCGATGGATTAAGCGGTTAATTGGAGAGGGACGGAGGCGAGGGGTGATCTTTAAAGGACATTGGCCTCTGGGGCACGCGACTGTTGATTCCGACTCTTTTAATTCTTTTTATTAATTATAGTAGAGCTATTAAGAGTTGATACTAGCGAAAAAAATGGCATTTTATGTTTATAGGTATTATCAGCTAACGGAAACATATGGTATATAGCATGGAACCCAATGAAACGCTTTAGGTACTTGTTGCAATTGATTAACTACGATGCAACAGAAATGCCTAAGCTAGCTATTATAAATTGAAAGAGATATCATATGCTAAAGAAAAAGTGACCAAGGGTCCCGGTGAGCAGGCCTGGAATCGAACCAGCGATCTTCTGTTTTCGCGGCAGACATGACCTCTGTTTCAATTTATAATTTATATATAGTAGTGTGACTACTTAAAAGCATGAATCATTTATCTATCAACTATTTAATCTATGGATTAGCAAATCTGATGAGTATTTAAAGAAGTAACAGATTGGAAGTGACTCCTTGTTAGATTACACAAACAGTATTGGACTGACCTGTCACTTACAAATTGACAGCGAAAGGTCACGAATCACTTTGTCCCTCTTTAATCGCCCACTAGACTACTGACTCACGACTGCGCTGAGAAGTCATTACGCCTAATGACTTCTCACTGCAGTCGTGAGCCAAGCGCACCCAAACGGTTGCGTGACATCGATCGTGACTTTTATATCTTACAAGTATCAAGTATCTCCAATCCAACTCCAAATCTTAAACGCCCTCTCATTAAAGCGTCTTCCATTTTAAGTGTTCAATGTAAACTTGGCAATGAACGGGGGGTGAATTGGGTCAGTGTTTGACTTAATTTTTTACAAGGTCGGCATAATCAATACGAGGGACGTAATTAGATTTATGGGGATCGATATTGGGGTAGGTCAGGACGGTGGGGTAATTATGGACGTGACAATGAATTTGGTATGCTTTTTTGAAGAGGGTTTGTAGCTGTATCTATATAGATGTGGTTTTCAGCTTAGATAGTCCAACTTCGGCGCCTTTTTTTCTACATAGACATCGTATTTAGATTCTATGGTAAATTGTTAGAAAACCCGTATCGCCGGCAGTTGTTTTTACTTACAGGTGAAAAGAAACTAGAGTCGATCTATACACGGTGCTCGTGAGCATTGCGAGAGATTTTAACAGCGTATTTCTGAGGCTAAAAGAAACAAAAAAGGTCATATGATTTTTGGTCATATCGACCAAAAAAAAAAACAAAAAAAAACTTTTTTTTTTTCTTTTTTTATACGCTTTGATACATGGTAAGTAAGTTTCATTTAGAAAAGGCCCACTTAAAATACAAAAAAAATATGTTATTTTGGTAGAGCCGAGTTTTGCAAAGACATAACAGTGTCACTTTGAAACCTGTCAAAGATCATATCTAAACTAGACCACGTAGTAGCATTATCACATTCCAAAACGCGAAATTTACCGAGTGGCGGTAAAATTATGTTTAAATAAAAATTGTAATTATCTCAGAAACTAGCCCTAATCCAATGAACTTAATATGACATTTTTTGTTTCTTTTAGCCTCAGGAATACGCTGTTAAAATCTCTCGCAATGCTCACGAGCACCGTGTATGCTAAGTTTCATAGATTTTGATAGCACGGACTGTGAAAGTGTTAAGTAAACGTCATAATTTTATTGGGGCCAACTCTAGTTCGTCTCTGAATTTTAAAAATATAAATGTCAAAACTTAAATGTCAGTAAAGTTTTCATTCCTGAAAGTCGTAATGGCGGTTGATATATGTATATGCGCTTCGAACGCATCATGAAAAACTCGTGATATGTGTGTTTATAAAGCAGTGTATGTACCTAATTGTAAATAATTAGGCATTAAAAACGCATGTGATGTTATTATGAAACTCGCACTCGTTTTCACAGGGTTAAGATGATGACGTAGGGTCATGGTGTTAATAAACGCGATTAATCCGTTCTAAAGTGTTTAATTTCAATGAATAACAATCGCGGTAACAGAAGACAATATAGTTTAAGATGGGCCATGAGCGAGCATAGTAATGTGAATAAAATGCCTCCATAGAGTACTTATATTTAATTTTTTTTAACCGGAATGGCAACGTCTGTCGTCTGTCATGTCCTATACAAAAATATCTGCCATTTTTTGCGGGGAGGGGAACGTGAAATGTACAGCTATTCGTACATAACGTACAAATACCTATGTCAGATAAACGTCAGTCGATACACTGAGTATGAAACTATATCATAATCATAACCATTTTGCAGAAGGGTAGGCCTGTCAATTTCTACTCCGTCTTGTTTCAAACTCAAAGACCTACATAGATAAAGTCCACAAGATTAAAATCCGAAAAAAGCCAAATCACTGACTAATCCCGGAATAAACAGTACTCTTGGCCTATCAAATTGTCATAAAAGAGCTAAACGATGAGTTAACAACCACGAAAAGGAACAACCATATTGACACAGGCACTCCTAATTTCGGATCCACTCGTCACTCAAGCCCGAACGGCGAAAAGCCAAGTCTAATCTTTGACCAATTTTCACCTTTATTGGAAAGACATAAGGCCTATGATTACTCATTTAGTGTCTGTTGGCACAATAGGCATAAATATATAGTTATAAGTACTTGCTTGAACAATATTTGTTTGGAAAGCGGAATGCAGTAGCTCAGCGGTATGTAAATATTGAAGGAACGGTCAATACTCTCTACCGCCAACAAATTAGATAATTTTAGATGACTATAGACAGTTAAGATTAAAGTAAATGTGATTTCAATTAATGAACGGAATTTATACCTTTAAGGAACACAGGGACAGTCGGCATGCGTGCCGTTTTCCCCCTGCCGAAATACAAGCCCAAATGGCCATACGCGGGTCTATTGTAGCTAGTCCGCACACAAAATTTGATCGAAGTGTAAAAGATTTGTTAGAGTAGTTGTATCTACTTATCATTTTCTATGTGTTATAGTCGTTATTACAGGTTGGTTTTACATGTATTACATGAGAAGTGCGTCTTGGTGTACATTTCCCCTCGCAAAAAATGGCAGAATTTTATATGGTAAGATGTTGCTTTAACGTCTCCCTTTCAATGTGTTGGAAATACGTGTTCCTCTAAGAATTGTACCCAGTAAGTAGTAACTAATTTGTCCGTTTGCTGGAGCGCCCTGGAATAAGCCGGTCAGATAGCAAGAGACCGGACGGTACGAGTATGACTTTGGAGCCTTGGCAGAGGGGAAAGTGCCTTTGGAACGCTACATGCGTCAGCACTTTTGCTGTTTCCCACGTTATCGTTAGTACCACAACCGGGGCCGCTAGTGAGTTGGCTGCATTTAGAAAGTGCGAAAAGTATGCGTGGGGGGATATCTGTTTGTTTCTCTGGCAGTGGAGACAACTGGGCGCAGGCCCTTCTTTCATCTTCTTTAGGGAGTTCAGTGGTCGCGAGAGAATGGACACGATCCCCGCTCTGGGTCCCGGTGCAAAGGCGCGGTTCAACGCGGAAACGCAGCGAGTATGTTGGGCACTTTTGCACCCGGAATGGTCCAGGGTGGGTTGTTTGACTGAGTAGATAATTTACATGCCTCAATTGTGTTTTTTTTTATATTGGAGGCATAAAAACCAAAATTTCCAAGTTATAGTTAGACAAATGTCAGTGAAAGGTTTATATGTAAACGATCCTACATACGAGTATTAAGTAGGTATGTATAAATCATAATATGATTTACACATGACTATCAAAAGATAAGTTATAAATACAATTTAAATATTTTAAACATTCGTAGCATGTTGGAGTATAATTAAAGTTTTAAGAGTTGTTTTCAGTTCACTACCATAATATATAAGTTGTTTGACCTATGATGCGGTGAATAAATTGAGTTAAACATAACTTTTATACTTGCAAAACTAGTATTATATTAGGTACTTTTTAAAGTTATTCCCTAGTGGCCCAACACAAGCTTTATTATGAATTTTATAATTAACATATGATGAATATGAAAATTATTATAGTAACTAATTTCATGGGCTTATAATGGTCGTATTGCTTAAATAGTGACTTACATACTAGTATTATTGAACTAGTTTATAATGACTTTGTCAGTCATTATAAACTAGGTTTTTAAACACCAAATTTAAATAATTTCACATTTGATTAAAAGTTTTTTTCGTTTCTCCAGGCCGCGGCATCTACGGCGAACGCTTTGAAGACGAGAACTTCAAAGCTGGGTCCACACGTGTGTGCTTACCAAAGATTTATACATAACAATAGTCGATACCGACTGCGCGATTCGATAGTGTTTGCATTGCATCTCGTCCACCGGTGTGCTTAAAATGAGTTGCACGTAGGCGTTAGAGACTACGCGTATTAATAGTATGTCCGCCTCGCGCCTACCACTACTCTGGCAGGAGCGAGACGGACATTATTTTTAGTAACGCGCAGTCGCTAACGCCTACGGTTACGTACAACTCATGGTAAGCACACAATAAAGACAAGCAAGATGCAAACACTATCTAATCGCGCAGTCGCTATCGACTATGGTTATGTAGAACTCATCGTACGTGTGGACCCTAAGCTGAGCTCCTACGGTCCCGGCTGGCTGTCCCTGGGCAATACGGGGCTGAACGGCTATCAGATCTTCATCACCACACAAACCTGTCTCGACGGCAGATACGTGGTGTTTGGGAAGGCCTCAGAGGTAAGTGCAGAGACAAAATGAAAAATATATTTTTACTAAAAATAGGTGGGTTAACTAGTGGATCTTAAATATTAATTAGAAACAAGACTAAGATGTTGTGTATTTCTAACCTTAAGTCCGTCATTTGTGCCATTTGTATTGTGCAATTTCTTAAATTACTTAAAACATTAAGTGCCCCGTCATGCCCCCCTCTCCCCTAGTATGCAGTGTCGGGGCGTTCATGGAACTCGATTTCTACTGGTTTGCCTTTCGTGAGATAATCTAGCGCTTTTCCCTTAACGACTCAAAAAAATCAGGCTTCATCAGCAGCTTGCCCGAAGAACATATTTAACGCTACGCCACTGCTAATATGTGACATCTATTTCATAAAATCGGACCTGTGCTGCCATGATTGGGTGGCCTAGTGGTTAGGGTGTCTACTGCAAATTCAGAAGAACGCAGGTTCGATCCCTGCCCTGCACATTTCAGCTTATTACTTAGGTTAATAAAAGTTTTATTAGGTGTCTGAAAGACGTCCCAACCAAGTAAATGAATTTAAATATAACTTTTATAGTTGCAAAAATGGCACTATTTTATTACTTTTTTATGTTCTTGTTGTAGGCGCAACACGACCTTTATTATATCTTTAATAATTTACATACATATAACGACTATGAACATTGGTATGATATCCAATTTTATAGGTTTGTTATAGTGGACAATAACAAATCCAGCTTTGGCTTGTTATTTTACAAACTAGGCTCAGCCCCTGACTGTGTCCATCAATATAAGTTACAAACCATAAATTCAATGTCACCTTCATTTTTATACGTATTTCTATTCAAGTCCCGTGACCTTTCCGATGCTAATACAATTACTGGTCTGTTTTATGGGGTCTAGTTTTTTTTAAGATACATTTGTAATATTTAAACTATAGGTCCCAGCGCACGCAAGTTTTTCGGAATGGCGAAACGTCTGGTTGATGTTACTGGTGACCGAAGAGCTGGAGGCTTCCTCGCACAACGTATCAGCATTGCGATACAACGAGGAAATGCCGCCAGCATTCTAGGACCTATTTTAGATTTAAGGTTGTTAGGTATATATTTTGAAAATAAACGTTTAAACTAATAAACGACTTAAAAAGCTAATACTTCAAATAACTGCTTAAGAAACCACCAAAATGATCCCTTCGTCTCTTATAGATTTTATTAGCAGTATAGAATCTTAATACAATGAGAATTCCTTAGAAGAACCACTGGGGGCCTTGTTTGGAGTCGGTGACGTACTTACAATTTCTCAGTTTTTGTAATGGTTAATATTTCACATTGAATCCACTCCACGTTACTTATTTTATCGCAAAAACTATAAGTACCTATACACCTTTTTTCGTAGTCTTTCCCATGTCACCATTCACACACATCTCATTGGTCGATCTCCCAACGCCTCCCAAAGAACACCTATTACTTGTTTGCAAAGTAAGTCATAAGAGCAAATATCACAAAATTCAACATTAGAGCGCAAACAAGAATCTAACATAAGCCTAGTAATGGGATGAGAAAATATGTGGAAAGCATACGATGATGTCACTGCGCAAATATGCATTCTACTTTGTTGTTTAAGAGCTGGTGACATAGCAAATGTTTGACATCAAATAATTTGGTGACAGAACTATCGTTTCGTTTTTGTTGCTAACTGCTCTTTCTTAGTGAGTACCTAGGTATACTAGTCGTGTCAGACCAAAAATCAGGTCGTTAGTACTCATTTTAATGTCTACCGAATAAACCATGACGTGGTTAACCAAAAATTGCGAGATATTGGAGTCTAGCCACTAATGAGTAGTGACTATCATCTTTCTATCGACAATCATGTGAATCAAAGACATCTTGTTAGCATCTGTCATTCCAAGGCATTTTTATTGGTCATTGGCAAAATTGTCGTCTAGGTAACGGCTCCTGATAGATTCTTCAAAGTAGTGAAGATGAGAGACTTTTGAGTACTTCCTTACGCTGGCTCAGCGATCCGAAGTGGAACTTAGCGTTCGGCACTAAGCTGCACCAGTCTTCCCTCCTTTGAGCAGCTTAACTCGTCAATTAGAATTGGCTCCCCGAAGCTGGCACAGGTCTTTTGGGACTTCAAGGATCGCAATGCGCCCCACCGAGTCCACCACGTCGACTAGGACGTCCCAGATGATTTTTTTTGGTGGCTTGATTCACTCTAATCATCTCGGCTGGCTCGGCCATGTGAAGTGTATAGATAGGTACTCAATAGATTCCTTTTCATTTAATATAAACTACTTTATATGTAACTAAGTTTATCTCAATGTGATTTAAAAAACTTGTTTACAAGTTGACATTAAATTCTTTAAAACGGATTAATCGGGTATATCAACACCATGATCCAACGTTTTGAGCCCTTTACATCACTCTTTATCACAGCCTTTGTATAACGAGTGCTGTAAAGGGGTCGAAACGTACGGTCATGGTGTTAATAAACGCGATTAATCCGTTTTAAAGTGTTTCATTTCAAGGAATAGGTTACCAACCGCGGTAACAAGAGACAATATTTTGTTCATAAGTATTTACAGTTACTAACGTTTCAGGGGCACCTTTTTGGTTACATAGGAAGCAGTGGCAGCGCGTCCATAAAACTCGATTCCCTAATATCCAGGCAGTTGACAACTAATCCTAGAGCGCATGAAGAAAAGGAAAACCAATCGGAGCTACCGTATTGTCGCTCACCGGGCGGCGCCACTCATGCGTGGGTCTTGCGTCAATATGAGAGAATCGTCAAAGTGATGTCTGAAATGTTCCTCCAGGACCCACGTTCCACTAGCGCTCCTAGCGAAAAATCGACTAGCGGTAATCCTCATTCAGCTACGACCGACAAGGAATATTTTTGACTAAATAAGTAGTCATTTTCAAGCGGCGAAAATTGCCATTTGCCAAGAAAAGTGGAAATAAATCAGCTGCCATGTCACAAACTTTTATTAAACAAGTGGAATGCCACTGCAGCCCGGATATCTCCGAGTACGTGACACGAAGAATAAGTACAGTAATATGTATCGTCTATACTTTATTTTATATTGCATCTGCATTTGAATTATAATCATACATACACCCATACATGACTGTTTATGAGTGTAATGGCAATCACAACACACAGACTCATATGTTACATACTTACATATACGCCGTCCACAGGTAATACATATTAAATTGGTTAGGTACTTATTCTGCCACATGTTTCTTTTGTGTAATTTAATAAATTGTTACTGCCAATCAATTTAAGTAAGTAATCACCTTACACTTTATTGTACAGAAAACAATTAGGTTAGGTTAGAGAGCAAAGAGGTTAGGAGGTTACCTAACCTATTAATATTTGGTTATTTGTAAGGATTTTAGCGAACTTTCCGATTAGAATCCACAGATTTTATCTACAAGGCTACATTAAATAATATGTTAATAATGCTTCCCCCTCCCCCTCCTTAAGTCGTTCCTCACTATTGAGAATCATGGCTATGACGGAAATTATGCAAAAGGCTTCTTCATTGGCTGTGATCTGGGACTACGACCTCTCAGCCGCTTGCCGGTTATTATTAGCTTCTCTAAGTTATCAGCACTTGGGCGTGCTATGTAGCCAAAGTACTGCAGTATCCGGTGGAGACCAGCGGTAGAGAAGCGCTGCTGTTTATCCAGTTTAAGCTGCTGAAATAGGACATATTTATGAATAAAATAAAATTCTAAGTGAATAGTTTTACTAAAAAATAACGTTAAGAAACAATACATACACAAGAAATAAATACAAACACAACAAGATACAAGCAATAGACACAATGAACAATGTACTGCCGCAAAAATACATATCTGATATTTTTTCCAAAATGTTTCAGATGTAGATACTATTTAAAACGAGATATTTACCATGTACATTTGTTTTCATGAGCTCCCGATATTTCGGCACTGTTACAAGTGCCATGTTCACGGTGTAACTGATTTGCTGCGAGTTTTTATCGCTGCGAGTTTTAAAATCTTATATATGTTTCAGATGTATTTAGAATAAGTGAAAGAGCGCATTTACTGTACTGATAATATTTTTAATTTTACTGCAGATACGCCTTTTCCCCTAACGGCGGCAGTTAAATAATCAAAATCTGACCTAAAACCTATTCTGCGCCATGCCTCGTCCAAAAATCCCCATCACGCTCGCTGCGTTACCATGATGAACATCTGTTAATAAGGATAAGCCAAATCTCAGAACGAGGATCTTTACCCCAAATAAATAATTACTTTCTTTATATTTGCTTAAAATACTCGGTAAAACATGAGTAAAATGTGTAAAGGCAACGTTTAATCTAACACTCGTTGAAGTTGGAGCCAATTTGAACGCCGTCAAAGAAAGAATTTCTCATAAGGGGAGCGTCTTTGAGAAAAACCCGGCGTATTGTAGGGTTGATGAATACGGGGTGTCTATGAAACTAGCGTTCCCTTGGTTTTTCTTGCTTGTCATTATCATCGTAATCTTATCAGATGCATTAAATCATTTATGTCAAATAACTATTTCAGATATAACTAACAAAATATATACAACAGTAGGTAAGTTACAAACTACCAACCTTAGATTTAAATAGCCCCTTGAGGCATTGTACCTAGGATGCTGGCGGCATTTTCTCGTTATATCGCAATGCTGATACGTTGTGCGAGGAAGCCACCAGCTCTTCGGTCAACAGTTACATCAACCAGGCATTTCGCGATTGCTACAAAAAACTTTCGTGCTTTTAGATTAGGTTTTTTCTGTGTTTGGTGTAGAAAAACTGGGGAAATTGTGAAGGGTTGATGAAAATGGGTTTATAAGGTTCGCTAGTATTTATAGCTAAGTTGAAATATATAGAACTGATCGTCATAGAGATTGTCACTAACTGCAACGGTGTCCTCTTTTTAATTTCTTTGATTTGGAAAGAAGTTACACATTTTTAAATTCATTCCTATACAAGACTTGGTATAAAAAATATTTTGTTATTTAGTTTCAGGTTAGATTTAAGCAAATGTTTTGTTTTTGAGACTGTTATTTTTGTTGATGTTTTGTATGTTTTGAAACAAATGCAATGATACTTGTAAGTCAAATAAATATGTTCGATTTCTGTTTAGAACATTTGTGTAAAAAAAATACTTACATCTTAAAATCTCCGAGCCATATTTTAAAACAAGCCTACATAATGGGAGCTACCGTATTGTCGCTCACCAGGCGGCGCCACTCATGCGTGGGTCCTGTGCCTGTATGAGAGAATTGTCAAAGTGACGTTTGAAATGTTCCCGCAGGACCCACGTTCCACTAGCGCTAGAGCTAGGGAGCTGAAAATCGACTCGCGGGAATCCTCATTGCGTTAAGTTTTTAAGACGTCTCATGGTAACCTATTTAACGCCTAGTACTAGTATTTAATACCTAGTTAATCTTCAACTGTAATTTTATCAACTTTCTCACTGAAAAATTCCTTGACTAACTGAAATATGTGATCAAAGGCAATAAAATCTCGGAACGTACATTCATTTGAAATTAACGCGCCAGTTAAGATCAGCATTTAGATTAACTTTCAACTATTTCCACACATACATTATTTTAGAAGCAGTAGCAACTTTAATGTACTAGGAATAAGGTTTCTTTTTCCGTGATAATGTAAAAGCCAGTATCTTTTAAAAGGATGCGTCTCAAAGAAAGAATTCGTAATAAAATGAGGCCCCGCCCACCACACACATGCTTACTATTGGATGTATCGGAAAAAGGAAAGAGTTGAGTGGGGGTAAAATATGTATTGGAAAATGTTGCGAATTCTTTTTTTTATCGACGCCTTTTAATTAAGGTAACAATAAAATGTTTCATCGTTCTATGAAGCTAGTAAAGATTTTTGTGCGTTTTATCGTGTAGTGTTAGAATTAAATATTTCTTCTTCATCTTAGCGTTTTCCCCGCTTCTGCCAGTTATGCCACGGCTCAGGGAGCTGGAGTCCGCTTTGGCAACTAATCACAAGATTTGGCTTAGGCGCTAGTTTTCCGAAAGCGACTGCCATCTGATCTACCAACCCAGAGGGTCAACTGGGCCTTATTGGGATTAATCCGGTTTCCTCACGATGTTTTCCTTCACCGAAAAGCGATTCTTCTTCTTTATGTGCCGTCTCCATCCCGGAGGTTGGCGACCTTATGTCTAAATGCCGTTCTTTCTGAAGCCATGCGAATTAGCTCTTCCGTACTGTCAACGTCCAGCCAGTCTCTTATGTTTCTTGCCCATGATATTCTTCTTCTGCCACGTCCTCGTTTGCCCTCTATCTTGCCTTCAATAATTAGTTTTAACAAATCGTATTTAGAGTTCCGGTATATATGTCCAAAATATGCTATTTTCCTTTTTTTGATAGTTATTACGAAAAGCGATTGGGACATATCAAATGATATTTCCTATGTAGGTATATAGTTTACATTCCGAAAAACTGGATGCAATAGGTATTTAAGATTTTTTTTGCGTTTGTAATTTTACGTTGCCGCGTTTTACGTTGTATCAATAATCATCACCATCATCATCATATCAGCCAGAAGACGTCCACTGCTGAACATAGCCTGGCCTGGCCTTCCGTACGGGTTGGAAGCGACCTGCATCCAGACAAACTCTGCCTATATTTTTTTTTACTATTTCGTGGTTGTCATAGTGAAAGTTGCTCAGTGTGACCCTCCCCGGTACCCTGTTCACTCCTGGTCCATGACCCAAAAATCATCCTGTATAAATAGGCCCTAAATTGTCAGGGTTCGTACAACGCGCATTATCTCACGAGATATATATATATTTATAAAAAGAAAATACAAAAGACACGTACAAAAACAATACAAAATACATATAAACATATAAAAAAACCTTACCTTATGTAGAATAGAAATCACATACCTACTGTTTACCTTAAAAGAAAGATACATAAAACTGATTCAACCAGATTCATATCAAAAGAAGGCAACACAAACATATATATTTCAAAAACCAAAAGGAATATTTGAAAAGCCAAAGTTTCATCGTGAGTTCTAAAAACTCTGAAACTTTGATGTTGTGGAATGAAAGAGGTTGCCCAATATAACACCGGTTTTAAACTTTAACTAACATAGCGTTTAAAGACTAAGCCGGGAGAAGGGTAGCCAGCCATACAAATATTAGCCACCTATAGTACAGATTTATCGCCGGATGCGCCTCAGATCGGATCCGCCATTTCACCACACACAGACGGGCACTTTTAACTCCGACGGTGACTGCCGGCAACTGGTGGATAAGAATACATGCCAAATTCCTGCCATACTTTGTCGGATTCATGTCCGTTGTATGTCCTGGCAGACAAATATGTGCAGCTAATTGTTTGGGCAATTAGAAAATATGCAATAACCTAATGACTTACAATTTAAACTTTCGCGAGTCATACTGATATTAAATTGCAACGGTTAACACACACGTTTTTTTATCACAATAGGCGTGACATGTTTCGAGTCGAAAGTCCGATGCAGTCGAAACTTTCGACTGCATCGGACAATAATTGACGATGCCGGACAGACAGAGTGGTGTTGTCACCTTCGCGGCTCGGGCATGAGTGTTAACTGTTGCAATATAGAACCTAATGACTTGGAAAAAATCTATCCGGTTTCATTTCATCATTTATTATCCACACACTGTTGTTGTTGAAGAAAAACACTGTTAAGTTTCATTGCATGTATTGCATTAAATACAAACGACGCATTCTCCAACTATATTGGGCGAAATATAAAACTTTTGTATGACCTACCGCCATAAGCATTCAAGCGCTAAGTAAAAAACCGACTACTTAGTGTTTTACATTTTATGAATGAAGAGCATCGCGATATTGCAAAACTTAGGCTTGTAACTTTTTTATTAATGGCCGACCGCCTTTTGTTCTTCGCCGTAAGTTTTGTTAGTGCTATAAAGTTGTTACTCTCCTGAATGACCAGAAAAGAAGAATTCATATTAATATTTTAGCTAGAGAACAAATTGGTTTAATATATAATTTTGGATTTAAAAGGCGTTAAAAATAAACTGAAGTTACTAAGTGTTCAAAGGGGTCACTGAAAATCTAAAAATATGTATATTTTAAGTAAAACTATAACATTTCATTACTTAAGTTATTATTTTTAAAAGACTAACTATGTGTTGTTCGATTTAATAACACTACATCACACCACTAAACACTAGAACATTTGTCGGACTAATAAAAATGATAGAACTGATAAAGGATGATTCACACTAGAACGGGACGGGACGGGGCGGGACGGGACGATCTGTCAGTTTCTATAGTAAAAATCACGTGATAGCTCGGAGCCCTCGGAGGTCACGTGACGTTTTCTATAGAAACTGACAGATCGGACCGGCCCGGTCAGGTCCCGGCCCGTTCTAGTGTGAGTCATCCTTAAATACTATACATTTTTCTTGAGTTATATTACTTACTATTAAATGCATTTCAGCATTAAGTAGCATTACTATAAGATCGACCAAGAAATATTATCACAAACAATCATTTCTATGAAACTCCCCCTTAAAAAATACAACTCTTGTTGAAATAAAAAAAATTAAAAGCAAGGACAATTAAACGGGATAATATTGGTAGGTTTCTTTCATTACGTAATTTTTTTGTGGAACTTGCGGAGTTTTGCAAAATGGAAAGAAAACACGTAGGCGTTGTTTGAATTGTAACGGAGGTTGTGCAATCGCGGTCCCGAGACCCCATCCCGAAGCGAAGCGGTGGGACACCTCAGGGTTTTTAGTCTGTGCGAGTCGGACATACCCACTCGGTTTCTTTCGGGCCGAGTGGGATCCATAAGGGATTTTCCCTGAGAAAAAAAAGCCGTTGTTTGCATTGAAACAATAGCAGATTGAGCAATCATAATATATCAAAATAGATCAAAATAGATGTTTATAATTGTACTTACTAAAGAAGACGTAATTAGACCGTTTAACCAACCAAACTGGCAGTTGACAGGTTGCCCTTTGCCAAAAGCATGAATTATCATGTTCATTTTATAGACTGACGTTTATCTTTATCTTATGACGTTTATCTGCCATGTCTATACTATATGTACTATACATTTGACGTGGCCCGGCAAAATCGGCAGACATTTTTCAGATATCGAGATATTGGGTGGCTGAGTAGCCCCTTGTATAGTTATGATCTTTTGGTATGCCTATTTATGAAAATAACGTGTAAGTAAATGTTGTATATTCGCGCGTTATTGTGCAAAGTCGTATCTCGCGCGTATTTGAACAAACACCGGACTCTTAAACGAAACTGGATTTTTGCGCCAACCTCAATTAGGTTTTTATCGTTTGAATCCAGCTTTCTTTATTGATGAAGCGAGAAAATCCCACAAAAAATAAGCAATCAATACAATGGAGGCTAGTTTCAATCCACTTAAGGCAATCTGGCATAAATAAGCGTAAACAAGAGTTCCAGCAAATTTGTATTCATGAACGAATGCTTGCTTTTTTCAGGATTCGGCCGTGTGCACACAGATGAAGTTTGGTTTATAGGTCAAACACATGTCTGGTGGACTACCTTTTTTATTTTTTTATACCACCATGGTGGCAATCAAGCATACGGCCCGCCTGAAGGAAAGCGGTCACCGTAGCCTATGGAATGCAACTTTAGGAGGTCACATTCCCGTTGCCGACCCAATAAAATCCCGAGCCTCTATATTCAAGCGTAAACGCTCAAGACGAAAAAATAATTGATAAACCTAGTGTGGACACATACTGCTTTTCACACTAACTAAGAGGAAATAAACAAAAACGAAAAAGGCATCATACCAATACCAAGTAAAAATGTGTAGTCCTTGAACAGAAAAGTGCCACTTTGATCCCTCCCAGTAGGGAAGAAAAGTGCCACTTTGATCCCTTCTAGTAGGAAAGAAAAGTGCCACTTTGATCCCTCCTAGCTTAAACGGTAAAAACCCCTTTTATGAATAGGTGGTGTGAAAACAAAACTTAGTTTTCACAAAATTGATTATTTTTTTCGAGCGTTGTTATTCAGGGTGATTTACAACGCTCACTACTACATATATTTCTAGAAACCTTCCTACACTGCATTTTCCTATATACTGTACTCATACTCATACCTGATCGTCACTCACGATCTTTTCCTCCCAGTATTCACACTCTCACTCTACTCCAAGAACGAATGCCCCAATTTATTCCTACTATGTATCCTCCCCACTACAATTCCTTACCCACAATGCACTCCTACCCTAAGCATTTTCATCTCACGCAAACGCTATCTGGGGCCACTTGTATTTAATGTTCAATCTATGTACCTAAGCTTATGTACATTCGTTTACTCGATATTGCCCGTCCCGCTCTGGCACATTTGCTTTCCCTTTCTCTGGATTTCCCAGCGCCAAATCCTACTTATAGCATCTCTTGGCTCAGCTGAAATGGATTTTTTCAGTTGTGCTTGGCTTGACAAGTCATGGTACTTGCTTTTTCTACGAGCTTTGTTAAACATAATGGAAGAGTAGATAATAAAAGATAAAAAATAGTCTTATTTTAAATTAAATAAAATATTTTGTTCACCATAATTAAAAACTTAACCATATCTAAAACGAAATTCATATACCTACTCAAACTTAAATAAAACTAAACCTAAAAATGACAAATTTTACAAGAAAATAAATTAATGACCTACTAAAGTTAACCGCCCCGACGCAAAGGTGCCCATCACGTTAGCTGCGTTTCCACGCAAAATCGCGATAGACTGTCTGTGCTCCAGGGACGAACCGGAGCGGGGATCAAGGCCAAGGCTGCAGCAGGAAACGTCCTGCAGGCGGCGGCCCAGCTCTGTAAAAAAGCTTAAATTAAAATTAAAAACCCTAATAGTCGAATTTTATAGGTTAAAAACCCGATTATGGTATTTTGTTGATAAATTCCAACACATTAGTTTTTAATCGTCCTGACCGTTTATCACTACTATGACTCCAGTATTGAACTCCATATAACATAGACACAAACATAGACACAAAACATAGACACAAAAATACTTACACTCTAAGGGTGCAAATGGTATCCGTAACGCTTATAAGCGAGCCAAATGGCTTGGGCGTGCAATGCGGGTCTTATGAAGTTATGACGTGCGGATAATAAATCTTCAGCACTCCGCATGCGGAGCATCAATGAAACTGAGGAACTTACCTTGAGATTTCCAGAAACAATAATCGCTTTGTTTATAAATTTTTAAGCCTTTTCGAATCTTTTAGAATTAGTTTAAAACTTTTTTGTTCTATTATTGTACAGCGAACCTAAGCAAATTCAATTATCAAGACACCTCAGTCGCAGTAGAGCTCGGCGCGCGACGAAACGCACTCAGAGAGATATTTCTTTATACCCGCGACAGCACCACTCTTGGGAAATATACGGCTCCGGCGGAATACTGCGGCGTTCCGACTTTAACAATCTTAACTCGAGTTGATGCTGATTTACTCACACATACTCATAATATTCATGACGCAGAAAATAACAAATAAAATATACTTACATAAATACAAGCACAAGTGTTCAAGTGAGCGTTGGTGGTTCAGCGATAAGAGCGTACGACTTTGAATCCAATAGCCGCGGGTTCAAACCCCAGCTCGTGGTAATAAGTTTTCGGAACTTATGTACGTAATATCATTTGATATATATCAATCGCTTTACGGTGAATGATAACATCGAGAGGAAACCGGACTAATCCCAATAGGCCTATAAAATGATAGAGAGAGAGAGAGAGAGAGAGAGAGATGCATTTATTGTCAGAAACTGTGTACAAGTAGGTCTTATATATAACAAAAAGGTCCAACAGTTCAAGAGAATCAAAGAAAAAAAAAAGAAGACCAAGAAGGTCAAGAGATGTCATATATGTACCTACTACAGAAAAAGTGACCAAGGCCCCCGATGAGTAGGGCTGGGATCGAACCAGTGACCTCCTGCTGACACTTAATAAATGATTTGATTTGTGCTTTACAATTGCCCAATATGCCTAGTTTAGCCCTCTGGGGTTGGAAGGCAGGTGGTAGTCGCTTTCGTAAAACTAGCACCTGTGAGAAATCTTGGGATTAGTTGCCAAAGCGGACCCCTGAGCCGTGACATAAGCCAAGAAAACGCCAAGAAGGCAACGTTATACAAGTATCATGAAAATGGCCTCATCTCAGCGTGTTGCTAGCGACTATTGTGTGATTTGACACCAACTCGTTCGTGCTTAGTACGTACTTACCATTTACTCGTAGTTTTAAGTTCAATACGAAATGGAATGGAAGCGACTCAGTTAGGTCGTCAACTGAGTCGCTCGGTGAGTAAAGTCGAATCAATATCAAATAGATCAGAGATTTTTAAAGTTCGAATGCGGCGAAGATTGTAGACAACTATGTATTGATCTTCTTTAGTTCAGTCTTAGTTTTAGTATAGATTTTATCAGTCTTTGACTAACAATGTCAAGGAAGGCAATATCACAATTTCTAGGTCTGAATTTGTATTCCCTGTGTTTCCTGATTTCTGATAACAGGTTATCTCGAGTTAATTTCTTTAAGAGTCTATTGTCTTGACAGTTTTTCAGATATTCAATAAATAATTTTATAATCTGAACCAGTGTAAAACGGTTACTAAACCATCTACTACTAAGCTGTGTTTTAGCAGGTTCTCTCTTGTCTTCGGCTTTAGCTTTATCATACTTGAATTTTGTGTAATTCTAAAGGACCTTTTACAACAATAACATTCATTTATTTTGTATTAAAAACGAAATTATTTTTTATTCGACTAAAAAGCGTTATATATCAGGCAGCTCCTATTAAATTACAAAGTAATGAATTGAATTTAAAACATGGTGTTATGTTAATATCAATAGATTAATTGTATCAATAGAAAAAAGCGCAAATCCATTTTCACTATGGATAAATCTTGGCTCCTTTTAAAATCCGTTTTTCTATTGCTGCAAGTAGTATTTCAAAATTATAATTCATTATATTTTATACATTATAATGCAGGACTTTAATATTATTATACATAGACTTTCATTTATTCAAGTTTGAGTCGTTAATTTAGTTTTAGCTATTAAAATGTCCGCAAACGTCACAATAGACACGAATTAATGTATTTACCATAAAAGCCTTAAATCGATATAATTTACATACAATCGGGTAACAAATTGGTGAAGTCACTATTTAAACGGTACAAAATTAAAATTTGTCGCCAATATTGAATGGTAATCGCGTACGTATGCTGAATTAAAGAGGATTCCTTGAGTTTAGATAAAAATAATAGAGACTGTCAATGTCTAAAAAGTTTATTTACCTGTCTGATATAAATTGCCAAATTTGCATGCGCTACATTGAAGGTTATCAGCAGGGCCCGTAATGTTCATGCCGATGACAGACAAATGACGTCAAGCTTCATACGTCATGTTTTAGGTTATACGTTTGAAAGAACAATGCTGTCATTGAATAGTTAGAATCTAACGACGATAGACTTTATCTGTCATTAACTAATTTCGTATTAAAACATCCTGTGTGTTTATACACGTCATTGTGTCGAAACCGGCATGAAAATTACGGGCCCTAATAGTTATTACAATGTCACACGGGTTCCTGGTTGTGAACGTGTTAAGGGGATACCCAACTCCAATAAACCATCGGTCTATTTGGTTTTATGTTAATTTTTGATAATTATAATATGAAAAGAAACCTGTTAGCAAAATAGTATACCATAATTACTTCAAAGTTCATTATTGTCTCTGAGATTTGGCATCAAAGTTGAACCTTTTTAGGTCAAACATTTGGTTATATGGCCATAACTTATAGCTTAATTAGTTTAAAATAAAAATCTGACTATTTTTTTGAAACGTCAAAGGCGAACCCAATCATGTAATTTTCATATGTGACCCTTTAGTGAAATCGCAATATATCTACTCAGCGAAAAAGTGTTCAATTACACGGTTGTGGTTCCATGCTGAAGGCCCTTGATCGCGATAAATGGAGGGACATAGTTGTCAAGACGGAACGACGAAGAAGGAGAAAAAGACAATTAAGTTAAATTAATTATCTTATTGTTAAATTACAATTAGGCACGCTCAATGGCAAATTACAACTGCAAATTAAAAACGTACCTGCCTAGGTACATTATTGAAATTGTAATTTGCCAATAATTGTTCAATTACATTATTCACAATTCACAATGTAATTTTAGGGTCGCTTAGTATTGCGTAGGCCAAACAGCATATTGTCCTTATTCTTGGGCTTATTCTTATGATTAGTGTGTAGTTTATTGCCATTTTAACTATCAATCGTGTCATGCATCGAACACATAAAAACTTGTTAGATCATGACAACCACGGTGATAGATGATAAGAGCGAAGTCATCTAACGCCAGCAGTTTCATACAATATTCAAGATTGATAGTCTACAATTTACACGTCACTGTCAAGACCTATACCTGAATAAAACAGCAATCCTTTCAATCCTGACAATCTATCGAAACCTGAAAATTCAACCACCATTGCGCTCCAACATTCAATTGTTTTCAAATCCGCCTAACATTAGCAGCAGTGGATGTCACATAACTACAGTCACTGTTTAGTATGTCGGATTGGCTTCGAATTCTAAGTTGGCAGGCAAATTCTTTCTAGCCAGCACTTTGAAAACTAAATACTATCGTTGCCGTTGATTTGGCAAGCGATTTTAAACCCTGTTTCACCGACATTAGATCGAAAACCGTTAGTACGTATTATAATGTTAGACATGTAAAGCGGGTTGGGTCCTTAACTAGATTCTGTGACAATGGTGTCTGCAAAAAGCGCATTTGAATATTGAGTGGTCGTTGTCTATTGATAAAATAAAATGTTGGAGTCTATGACCTGTCATGTGATATGCTGGCCATATGTTTTTGTTCCGAGTGTTTAGCAAAGTATTTATTGTGATATGTTTCTACCTACTTTTATTTTTATATGAATTGTTATTTATTATGTTGCATGTCTTTCGTGTAAGTGAAAAACTTGTAAACACTGTATGCTTAATTTTAGTTCTAAATTGTAACCTTTCTCATTGTAAGTGAATTCTGTAATTCTTTATGAGAAATAAAGTTCTTTAAACCTAACCTATATGTTCGGGTTCGGGCATTTTCGTCGGAGCTGCCAATCAATGTATGGGAAACTTGTCTGGCGGACGCCTGGCGGACATACCCACTATTGTGATCTGATGGATTGCCGGAACGTATATGGCCGGATATTATGATTTGATTTGCTTCTTGATACATCTTATGACTAGGCAATGCAGTTTGCACGTCTGCCTGCGGCGCCTGCCATATAATCATCTCTCTTATTAGCCTGGTTTAGTTGCCCACTGCTGGGCAAAGGCCTCCCCTCTTTTTCTCCACTCGACCCAGTTGTAAGAATACCCCTTCCATTCTGCACAGAATGCATCCAGGTCGTCCCGCTATCTTCTTTGCAGTCTGCCTGCACAGTCTGTGGTAATTCGAGGGTCCCAATTAGGTAGTTGTCATTTTGGCCCACCTGTCCGGCTGTATGCGGCAGACATGTCCAACCCAGTCCCATTTAAGCGTTGCCGTCTTGACACCTAAATCTACTATTCGAATTCTGGAGCGTAATTCCGTATCTCGGATTCTATCAGTTAGAAAGTATATACTACATAAGTACTTTCGAAAACCCCAAATATTAAATCGCTTGATATGTATTGTTTTAGATACTTTCACGATTATAATACATTACTATCGAGGCATGGAAAAATGCGATTTGCAGGCTGAATATTATGTTAAAATGGACGAATTTAGGAGTCCATTTTATTTAATATGAAGCCTGCAAATGTCTTTTCAGCCGAGTCAAGTCTCAAAAATGGTGCAAATAAACCTAAAACGGATAAAATCGAAACCTTCCGTTTCATACTTTCGGTACTTGCAGCGGACGTTTTGACATCCCGCCCTTTGTTTTTTTTTTTTAAGTTGTACTGTATTTTTTCTGCTATACGCTATTCAAGATAATTAAAATGTCGCTATACCAACATTATAATAATAACCACCGACCTTTTGTTTTGACTGTTTAGGGCGAATGCCTTCATTTAATATGACAGTTGCAACTTTTTTTAAAGTTCGGAGCTCGACTAATAATGAACTTCGTATGCAACTTTTCTGTCGCGAAATCAAAACTGCAATTTCTGTAACTTTTTAATTTTTGATTGACCATAAACAAAGCCAAGCAGATTTGTAACCGGAAAACTCCACTTTGCATAGCATTTTTGAGAAATATTCTTAACATGTCTGTTATAAGTTACAGTAATAATTAAATTAGTTAAATCAAACACATTTCAAACATCCTGCATACGCCCCGTAGATATTCTAAGTTTCACAATTCAGAAATGGCAGTAAAACAACCACAAAGTGGTTAGGCAGCCTATAATTACGACAAACCGAAGACCCCAATAAGGTCTAGGAACTGCACAATATGGTCAGGGTTTGCTATATTACAAAAGTCGCATTAGGGACCTTAAATGGCGAAGTGCAATTATCAGGGGGCAGAGACAGGGAAATGATAAGGACTGGTGGCCGAAGCGGTCAAAAGAACCAAATAGCTTAATAATCATTTCCTTATTTGAATCGTGTCCATATCTTACACACAAGCTGGGAAAAAAAATCCAACGTCATCTCATTACACCCAAAATCGTCCGAAAGTTTGCCGGACGCATCTTATGACAGTAACCAACCAGTAACCTTTTTATAGTAATCGAGAAATTTAACTAGCACATGTATTTATTCAATTATACTATACCTATTGTCATTACCGCATAGGTACATTACCACAAATAATAAAGAACACGACGAATCATATAATATATAGGCAATAGAATAATAGAAGATCTTTCTATAGAGGCAGTCTTTATTGTTCACTTATCTTTGTTTGTGGTAAGGTGATCAATTTTAGTCCTGTCTCAAACAGTCTTAAGTTTCACAGCATTTGTTAAGAAGTAAGCCCGTTTTCAAGTCATTTCAGACATATCCTGGTATTCTGTGCAATTTTAGTAAACGTAATGTATGGTTCAGACGATAGTGCAGTGGGATACAGAAGGTGTTAATTCTTGGATTCACTAATTATTGGAATTACCTATTGCTATAAAATTAAATAAAAATATTGAAAACATAATATTGTCTTCTGTTTTAGCGATTGTTATTCATTGAAACTAAACACTTTAGAACGGATTAACGGGGAGAATTCGCATTCTCTCAGTCATCGCCTTAACCCTGTGAAAACGAGTGCTGTAAATGGCACGATACGTAGATTCATGGTGTTAAAAAATGCGATTAATCAGGCACCGACTTTAATAAAGAATTTTCGGTGTGCCTAATAAAAGCTTCTGGCGGCCAAAGGGCTGGTCAATATTTCACACACAGGATTAGTATCGCAATTCAGCAAGGAACTACGGCCAGCCTTTTGGGCACCCTGCTTGTTGACTTGATCTTTGATCTTAATAGGTTTTTTAATATAGTAGTCGGGTTATTATAATTATGTTTATTTAATGGTTTTTTTTTTAAAGATTTTATAGCGGCGGTCGCGCTTTGGAAGCGGGGCGCGATAGGAGCGCGGCGCCGACGCCGAGTTGGCTTTATGTTTAAAGTTCAGTGACGCCTCTCTACCCCCATCCCTACTACACCCTCTAGGACCCTCTAGCCAAAAACATCTTTAACTCAGGAACAACTTCGTGATAAACACAAAAATAAGTGCCCTGACCAGGATTTGAACCCGGGACCTCCTGCTTCGTAGGCAGAGTCACAATCGACTAGGCTAGGAAGCCGTTCATATATCACCTTCATATTATAGTGCGTGCTTGTAAACCACTTGGTGTCTAAACTAGAGGCCACGCGTTCGAATTTTGACTGGTATCTAAGACGGATGGCGGTTGCTGACATACAATGTATCAATAATAGGTACTAGTAGAACTACCGGACACTAGGTCATCATGTTGCACCGTTATTTAGTTGTGCACACCTACTGTAATTCTCTCTTGCCGTGTCCACAAACCATAGATCGATCCACTAGATGGCTATGGCTATGTTTGCCATAGTCTAAAGGATGACTCAGGTTAAACCGTGCCTTGGCCGGACCATAGGGTCTAACATATTCCACTGCTTCGTCTATTCCGAACCCGCCCCTACGCTCTTTCTCGCTCTAATTTCCGAGAGCAATATAGTTAGAGAGGGATAATAAACAAACGAACCAACGAAATAGTTCGTGATATACCCTCAAGCCAGGACGATGTGGCAATTTATAGACAGCTTGGAAGTTGATAGATACGGGGTAGGGCCGAGTAAAACCACAGACGGCCTAACGGCGCGCTGACATGCATTCATGCATCTACAAGAGTGTGGGCGCAGCCTCACGCATACATATGCAACAGAAGTCACGTTAAGTTTTCTATGGAAACTGACATATCACGTAACATGTGCACGGTTATAAATATAAAGACAAAATTAAACTAAATATTATGTTAATTATGACTAAAATAAGTAGTTCAGATAAATTGTAGGAGAAAAAAGAAAGGAAAAGTGGAAAAAATCATGACCTCGGGCGGGACTCGAACCAGCGACTCTTGGATACCAGCCCGTCGTCTATGGCGTATACGAGAGATATGGTGGAGAAATTCGGATGGGCTGGTATTCCAAAGTCGCGGGTTCGAGTCTCGCCCGAGGTCATAAATTTTTCCACTTTCCCTTTCTTTCTGAGAAATTTGGTATCGTTCGGAGAGGTTTCTGCTTAAAAAATAAAAGTGTAGGTAACGTTTGTAATATATTTTGCTTGTTATTGTTTGGCAAATTGGCACCCCATGTGAGAGTTTCAGGAAGTTCCCTAGACTAGTCAGCACTAGGTTAGCGTTGTTTGCGTTGTCTCTAATGAAGTTTCCATCGTTGTAAAAGCAATATGTTGCTCAGAAAACAATCAGCCGTCAACTTTGTTGTGGTTCTTCCCCCTCATGCATGATCTAGTGATAGATAATCTACGCGAAAATACTAGTCTCTTATGCAGATTCCATGGTATTTGAAAAACAATCAGCAGTCAGCATTGCTGTGGTTCTTCCGTTGCCAGTGATTTCCCCCTCATGCATGATCTAGTGATAGATAATCTTCGCGACAAACACAAGTCTCTAATGCAGTTTCCATCGTTGTAAAAGCAATATGTTGTCGTTCAGAAAACAATCAGCCGTCTATGGAAATGTTTAGCTTACGCAAATGGCTATGCAAATAAGAGTGGTTTGTTTAACTAGAAAACCCAATGCCCAAATTGTAGGCGTCTTGTGTGGTAGACTTCCGTGGGTTTTCAATCGTTGCTAATAAAAAATACATGTCTTCCAGGAACAAATATTCATGATAAACACACAAATAAATGCCCTGACCAGGATTCAAACCCGGGATCTCCTGCTTCGTAGCTATAACACCTATAGGTATATATACCACCCTTTTTCCCCTCCTCTTAGTTCTTTTTTTTTCCTTTTACTTAGTACCTGAAAATTACCGAATACTACCTCTTACCGATATTTAACCTATAACCTTTATTCAAAAATATACTATTTAAAAATATTTTTACTATTTAAAATATGAAATATCACGACAATACAATCCACACACTCACTTAAGTATCCAACCACAATGGGGTTCCCGCGGTGCCATTGTGGAGTTCGATTCCCGGTTGGTAATGAACACCTTTGTGCCTGGGCGTTATTCAACTGCTTACCGAGACGAATGCTCGAGAAAATGATTCGAAGTCCCGGTTTTACCCATGAACATAAAAAATATATGAACTTAGTACAAAGATACAAACATTTGTCATTTCATAATAATTATGCTAATTTCATAAAAAATAGCCCCCACTTTACATGAATGGGAGCCATGGGAGGCACCCAAAATAATTTTTTGGGTACCTCCGATTGGTATTTTACCACTTGGTTGGCATGACTGCTATGTATATTTACCAAATTAAAGTTTTCTAGGACGTATGGTCACTGAGCTAAGCCGCAGCCGGACGGACAGACAGACAGACATAGCGAAACTATAAGGAACCCTTATAGTTTCGCTATGTCTGTCTGTCTAGTTTACTACGGAACCCTAAAAGATAGCTATAGTAAACCAGGGCTATAAATAGGATTGTATTCTATAGGCAATTGTCTTTGCTATCAAATTCTGCTGAAACGGTTACGGAATACGCTCTGCCAGTTCTTATACTATATTCTGTATAACCCTGGACCCCTCATTCTTTTGTTTATTTGAATTTGAAAATTAAATCGCTCTTGTAAATCTGGTTACAGTGAGTAAATGACTCGCCCGCAATGTCAATGCCGGCTTAGCACCTGACGTTGCCCAAGATTTGAATGAAGGGGATGTGCCGATAGGGTTTTGCGAAGCGAGAGTTTATTTCGAGTTGTATTGAATGTTATTCTTATGACAATCAGAGTTAAACCGCAAGTGGATGGCGAAAATTAAACCAGATGCTACAATTTTATACCGTGAAATGGAAAAATCCATAAATAATATCCTAAAACCACCCAAAGTCAGTTATTGCTAAACTTGCATGCAATTCAATTTCGCCACCCACATGCCGTAAAGAATAATTCGCAAATTAATATAACAAACCACCACCAATCATACAAAACTTGACACAATAAGTATGTTTCGCCTCTCTACGAGGCATCATCAGGAGATGCAATAGATGTTGCGGGTCTGACGTCCGTGAAGTGTATGACCAAAGCTTCTATCAGTAGCTACAAAGATAGACTTACAGACGTCTAAACGTTTTTGGTAAGATGTGATTGTGAATCCTCATTCACACTCACATCTTAATAGCATCGTTTTACAGGTGTAAAAAAAATGTAATTTATTTAATCGAAACGTCACATGGCTGTTTCATATAGACTCCATTGTGTTTCTTACCGATTGTATCACGCCGTTTTATCTTGATTTTGACGACTTTTAAGCAAATGCTTTTGGTTTTTGAACTGTTAAACATAAAACAGAACAATCAATTTAAGGATGACTTACAGTAGCACGGGACGGGACGGGACGATCTGTCAATTTCTATAGAAATAATCACTTGATAGCTCGGAGCCCTTGGATGTCACGAGACGTTTTCTATAGAAAATGATCGTCCCGCCCTGTCCCGTCCCGTTCTAGTGTGAGTCATCCTTTACAGTCCCTTGCCATTTGAACTTCATAGAACTATCGAGTAGTCGAGCCTCATTTTACAACGTCTATTTTTTTCGTGGACAAGGCTTATTTATGACCGTTTATAATTTTATTCTTCTTGACTGCGTACAAGCGATTATTTAAGTCATAGTATTTTTACAGCTCTACCTGTAATAACTCGGAAAGCTTCATAACAAATGGAAACCAGACACAACACATGAGTCCCAAAAAACATAAATAAAGCAGATATTTCCATTTTGAAAAAGCTATTGTGCCCGTATAAAGACCTCTTTCAGAGTAGCGCGCCTAAAACACGAATGAGCTAAAATAAAACCCTTTCAACTCTAGATCTGTATGTGATGGATGACAGCGCATGCACTGTTCTGTATTATAACGCTGATATGTGTGAAGTAAAGAAAAAAAAAACGCTGCCTTCGTAAGACTCTAACTAACGACTTCAGGGTCGCTCGGTTTTCTAAGTTTCTACCAACTGGATTGTTTTCATCAACTGTCCTTTTGTGAACTCAAATAAAATCACATGTTTGTATTATTTACCTTTGTGGTTAGCCGTTGTTTTGTAAATTTTGTGATTTATGTTCAGTAACTTCAAGATATTTTATGTCTGAAACTCCCGTTTTTGTTCAGTAGTTGATATTCTTTAAAATTAAATAATTTTAACCGTTTTAAATTGTTTATATTCAATGAAAAACAATCGCAGAAGCAGAAGACCAATCCAACGATTCAAAAGACTAGAAAACTCCCGTGAGTATCAGACATATTAAAATTCTTATAGCGGGTTACTCACGTCAATAAAGTCGAAAATAGCTCGACATGTTTCGGAACCGTCCGTGTCCCTTATTCATGAGTCATGCGTCTAGCCGCGGCGGCTGCTCTACGCACACTGCGAGCCCCAGCGCGGTCTGATCTCGACTGTGTCGATTCTTGTAAAGTTTCTGCACCTAGTACTTACGTGTCTCTCTCTCTCTCTCTCTCTCTGGGCGGTCCCTCATGTCTGAGGATCATGGTCAGCATCAACGTTACTTTCGTGTAATTTGAGCGTTTTATTCAAAAGTGACAGCTTTGTTTAACGCTACATTTACCTGAAGGGTTTAAAAGAGCTCGTATCATGATACTTGGTCCTTTTGCCTCGAGTGCGTCTGAAGCCCCCATCCAGGTTTAAGGGAGTATGAACTGTCTCGTTCCTTTTACTCGTGAGGAGTTCTTGAGTCTTCAAAGGGTAGGAGGTTTATACGTATAACTATTACCCGGGATATGCATACATATGCGATGACTTTTTACTATTGACTGAGAAATTTCGAAGAACTCAGTAATCTTAATCATTTTGATACGTAGCCCCACTTGCATCACCCAGTGTTAGTCACTAACCCGGAGTTAAGCTGTCTGATTCCATACAAATAAACGCTTAACGCTTAACTCCGAGTTAGTTGACTTACTCTGGTTGATGCAAGTGGCCCTTAGCAAGTGACTACTAAAGGTGACATTAAAAAGTTGATGACATTGCCATGGGCACATTCAGTCTTTATTATTGCGAGAATGGGTGACAAATTGCCAATTTATTTGAGAAATTTATTGACTCGATGATAATGCTCCTCCACATCTCTTGGTCTTTAGGACCCCGTTTTGTAATTTCACATCTTACCACTTTTGGCAGCCAAAGTTTTCTCTGCATGTTTCAAACGACAAACTTTTATTTGTTTCAGATGACAAAACAACTACTGAGTGAACTTCGTTGGGGCACGAAAACATGCAAGCAACTTCGAACTATACATATATAAAAAAAACAGTTTCATTGATATATTCAAAAGTAAAAATAAAAGCCAAAAGTATAACGCTCACTTTTTTAAATCATTAATACCTACAGTTTTTCTTGTCTCTAAAGCTAGTCTAATACATACTAATTTTGCTATAGAAATAATTATAAGGTAAATGCACCAGTGTTTAACACTACTTACTCTAATAGCAACATCAATCTGAATACTTAATTAAAATTGCCATGTCAATCACTAGGACATTTACCTGTACCATGTTCTTGTGTTCATGGTTCAACCGACTAAAAGAAAAACAAGACTTGACCGATACTAACCACCGGGTTCAGAACCAGAAACCCAGTAATTATGAGCACCTGCTCATAATGATAGCAAGAGGAGCTATGCAAATACTAAGATCTGTATATAAATAATTGGGTTCCAGTAAGCGATCGTGTCAATTAAGTTTTATCTGTTATTTTGATCTGACAAAACTGGACTCGAGCGTGTTGTACTTCAGAAGGATTCCGTAGGCAACCAAGAAACAAATAGGCTAAGAATAGTACATTACTGCAGACGCCGGGAAAGAAGGGCTTAACGGGTGAGTATGTATATACTCGAGCCCGAGCCGAGCGTTAGCGAGGCCGGATAACCATACGAAGCCGTTAAAGCCCTTTTCACGGCAAGGCATGTATAGTGCTTTTCTCAAACATGCAATGAAATAAATAAAAAAATCTGCAAAAATATGATAGTTTTATTTCTAGAAAAACTAAAAGTTGACTTGACGAATTAATATATCTAACACAAATATTGCTATTTAGTTCGTGGTGATTCCAACATGAATTTAGTCTATAACGATAAAACAGATGATCCATAAATATTTCATGATGTATAAATATGTCGCAATGTAAAATGTACCAAACACGAACAGCACTTGTTATTCTGTGACAATGAAAATTATAACCTCTTTACAAATTTTTGTAATTCCTACTTATCCTTAGAGAGACAGACACAGTTCTCACTTAAACAAGAAACCAATTTAGTCTAAACAGTTATCGTAATATTATATCGTTTGTCATTTGCGCCATCATTTAATTTAGAGCCCATTCAATTTTACTTTCGCATTTCGCACTTAATTCTGGTGGGCTCAATGAACAGTCATTTCTGCTTCAAAACTCGACGACAACATTATTATAATAAATAACAATAAACAATAAAACCAATGAAATAGAATAAAAGAATCAAAGTTATTTAACTTAACCTCCAAAATTATTAAAAAACTACATAGGCGTTTTTTCACACGCGGTTTGAGTAGACGCTTTTAAGTTTAAATTTATTTTAATATTTGGAATGTACCTATATTTGTGTGAGTAAATTTGCAATAACGTGTTGTTACTTATGTTCATGTCGATGTCCATTTTATATAAATAAAACTTCAAAATATCATTACTTATTTTTATTTTTAATAGGCACTGTGGCAGAATGTTATCATGAAACAAAACGGCACGGTTTGAGTAGACACTTTTACCGCTAATGTTTAAATTTATAATGTGTTATTTGTTATGTTCATGTCCATATCGATTAAATATCGACTTAATATATTCGAATATATAATTTATTGTTTTTTTTTAAAGGCGTACTGGCATAATTGGCAGAATGTCATCATTAACCATAGTAATGAAACTGTTATAGGTAATGGCTAAAAACCATGTTGCTGTGTCACACATTTATGTGGAATAAAATTAAAAAAATATTACTTCCCGGCCTAGGCCTTCAATTTTGTATGAAATTTCATTACGTGTCTCTCCAGTTGCCCCGCCTGAAACGTGGTACTTTGAAGCCTATTATAACGAACGTTATAACAACATTTCATTGCATGTTTGAGAAAAATTATATAATTTGCAGGAACTAGTTCCTAGCAAGCTGGATGTCATTTGAATACCTTCTTTAGGGCTTAAAGACGTGTTAGCGAGTTTGCAAATGTGGTTTTGAGTCCGAAAATGAACTCTAAAAGAAAGTCCTCGACTAAACAAAAGACATACTTGTCATATTTTTCTTCAGAACACTTAAAATTGTACTCAAATTACAAAAGTACATAAACAAAATAAGTAAGTGCTTAACACTAAACTTAGGTAATGTAAACACAAAATTAAAGCTTAATCTAAAACCTAGCATTGTGCGAGAACGTTAGCAACGTTACCCCTCTGGACAGCCAGACTCAGCATTAGGGCAAAGAAAGCGTCCTATGGAAAACATATAAACTAATTAGTTAAACAATATCATAAACGACATTTTTTAGAGAGCCAATATTTTTTCATCAATCGGTATGATTGCCTACTTACAAAATAGCAATAATCACCAACTTAGTTAAACCGCGGACAGACCAACACACTGAAGGGCCTGAAGCATTTAAGGAACATACGCATATACAGAAGGCCTAGTATAAAAATTGTACGACATTAACTTCTCGACCGCGTTAGCGTATCGAGGGGTCAAAATATGAAAGTTGCCGGATGATTTAAATAAACAGCAAACATAATTTGCTACGCTTCGATACGCTGACGCGATCGAGAAGTAAGCGTCGCGCGTCGTACAACTTTTATACTAGGCCTTCAGAACCCTAAAAAATACTATGGTACTCCAGATGTTTGGACTTAATTATTATCGAATCGTTTTAATTGGACGATTGGAAAATTGGTTTGAAACAGATGGACAATGAATGTATCAATCATGTTCAAAGAATGGCTTTTAAGAAGAATCGTTTTCTTTTGTTTTTTTTTGGGACGAACGCAATGGCGACTTGTACCCTTACCATGAGTTACATAGTTAACGAGGCGTGAGCTGGTGTAGATATCGAAAGCGTCTGTAGAAAATGTGCGTGAGCGTCTAACGCTCAACTGTCAAACCCATACAATTTTGTTAATTGCGGTACCATGAGTTTCAAGTTTGACAATCGGTTTAGAAAAAGGCGTTAGCTTCTGTAGCTACGACTCTCACCGCCAAAGTCGTGCGTGACAAACGCTTAATGGCGTCAGTACATTCTAATTCTAAACCTACTGTCAATTACAAAATTACACGGAACTGAATGAAACTATACTCAAATGAAAGAACGTAAAAAAATAAGAGTTTTGAGTCGACAACATATATTGGCAAATTTCGGATTATCGTGTATTTTGCATTTTAAAGTGTTCATTTATTGGTTAACAGTGACGGGTGCGTTCGGAAATGATAAACTATTTTTTAGAACCAACGACGGTTGGCTGTGTAAATAGTATTTGTAGCAACGGGAACCAACATTATGGATTGTACATCGCAATCGAACCTTAGCCACCTGTATTATATTTATAAATTATAAAAACTACACAAATGAGGAGAAAAGCTGCCTTTTATCCCGCCACGTGTCAGCAAATCGACGTTCCTTAATGTCTAGTGTCTACTTGTCATCTGTCAAATCCCATACAATACAATAAAATTACATAAACATATGTAAATAACATTGCGCATTCGCAATAATTAAGATATTTCTACTACAAAATGACTCACTGTCGTGCTCTAAACTGCAAAAATCAAGGCATTCACGCATTTCTAAAAGACCACAAGCGTCGAAAGGCTTGGGACCGTTCGTTACGTATCATAAACTTCAAAACAAAACATTCATCCCGTTTATGTTCGATGCATTTTACATCAGACTATTACGGTCAGAGTATATACACAAGTAAGTTTCTCTTATTATTTTTACTTATCCTGCATCTAAGCATTACTTAAAGCTTTGAAACAATCGTGGCTCTCTTTCAGATTATGCACCGAAAGCAAGATTCCTGAGAAAACCTGCTGTACCTTCTATATTCTCATTCAACATTTTAAAGGTTGGTGGCCCACCCTTGCCCTTGGTGTAAGTACCACCAAGTGCAATCGCCCGCCAGCAGCGACTTGAGACGACGTTCAGAGAAAATTACAATTTATGAAGAGGAAATACCTCCAAATGTCATGGAAGTAGACATGGAAGTGGACAGTGAAATAGAAATTGCTGCCAGTGCTAAAATAAAAGACTGTACAGTGCCTGTTGTAGATAATCAAGAATTCTCATCAAAAGGAATGCAAATTGATATGGAACATGTGTTTGGGAAAAGTCATCGATTTAAAAATGATGACAAAGCTATTCAATTTTATACAGGCTTTGAGTGACATGTTATCCATGAGACAGTTTCATTTTCAAAAAGGAAAAAATACCTCACAGCTACTAGCTCAATAATTTACAGACAGAAGTTAATGGTCGTTTCACTAATAGAAAACATGTAATAGTCATTATGATTGGTTTCAGTAAAGCATTTGATTCTTTGAACTTCAGCAAAATGGTATACAGGGGCCAACATTAAACTGGTTCAAAGATTACCATCACAATAGATACAATGCAGTCAGTATTGCCGGAGAGTGATCTAAGAAAATCTAATTATGGCACGGCCCGACAAAGTACTTAATTTATGCCAATGATATGTGTAACTTGTTCAAGACCACCCTGTGTACCAGTTTGCTGATGAAAGATGTCAGGACAACGGAGAGTCAGATGCAAAGTGAATTTGATATCTTATGTAAATGGGTGCATGACACAGGATTATCCTGAAACTATAAAAAAACTAAGATAATAATAAATATTACAGGACATTCTTACACAAATTGACTAAGTCCCGCAGTAAGCTCAATAAGGCTTGTGTTACGGGTACTCAGGCAACGATATATATAATATACAAATACATAAATACATAGAAAACATCCATGACTCAGGAACTAATATTACACTCATTACCGGGATTCGAACCCAGGACCATCGGCATAGCAATAATGTATTATAGTTTAAACTACATAACATACCTAGCGTTGTAGCTCACGAGCATGTATGCATGCACACATGGTCAACAAGCTGCAACTGTGAAAAACTAGAAGTTATTGATCAATATACCTATTTAGGCCTCACAATAGATACCAAATTTAACTGGGGGCACATGTTGACCATGTGTGCCAAAAACTTAGGACAATCCTAAGCAACTTTAGTATATTAAAACAAAATGCCACATAGGTACTATACTTTGTATGTTATACCTGGCGTTGGCTGACTCTGTAATAAGCTATGGGCGAACATTTAATACATATCTACTAAAAATATATAATATACAAATAAGATTATTAAAAACCATAGTTCCCTTGAAAATAAAACTTCAGTATAAAAATAACTATCACAAACTATTTAATTATTGTAGAACTTTTAGTGTATATGATAAATTAAAACTAGCTGTTGTGTTAGAACACGAACACTTGATGGGCCAGCTCGACAGGTACAATAGGCCATCCCACCTGCGGGATATTAACCAATGAACCACACTTTAAGATACCTAAGAGTAACAATGACAAAGGTAGACGGCGCTGGTTCTCATACCTACCTCGCACCCTGAACAGCTTACCCAAAAAAGTAATAGAAACTTTAGATAATTACCTTGATAAAGTAAATAATACATTTAAGAAAGCACTGGTTGAGCTTAATAAGAACTAACGTTAAAGCAATACATGAGCACTAACTACATTGAATCATTTTAGGCTGAACTCAGTTAATAGAATCTCCAAACTTCGAGATTGTAACTGAGCTCTAGCATGTAAGAAGATAATTTATATTTTGAAATAAACAGTTAATATTTTTAGTGTTACAAGAAGTTACTTTTTGTATACTCAACTTTAAGTCCTACGGCAGATAAAATACAGTATTATTCTAGTTCTGTTATTCTGTTAGGTACGGAAGATCAGTTCTTTTTGACCATGATGAAATTAAGGCAAAATAAATGTATATTTCAATTAAGTAAGTTTTTTAATAAAAGTACCACCACAGTGTCAAATATATTCATCAGCTTGGTAAATTGTATGGTTCAAGGTATGGAACTGTCACAGCAGTAACAGGCATGTACCTGGCAGCGTAAGGGCATTTCACTTCAATGACAGTGTCATCACCTAGGAGACTATCTGGTAATGCTGCCAGGAATGGTGACTGTTCTGAAATGTGGAGTCCACTTTTTTCAACCCTCAGTCCAAAAAATTCAGTGTACTTTGTTATTACAGTACTCTATGAATTTTCCCTTGGGTGACAGCTCTAGTGTTACCTTCTCCACTCTGACCACGAGGAAAACTCGAAACAGTCAGTCAGTCTGTGTGTAAGGATAGACAGAGAAATAAAATTCAACATGATATTGTGATTTTTAGTTTAATTTTTATCATCATAATGAACAATCATTGCACTCAGTTCTTATGTGACAGATATAATGCGATCGGACACGATGAGTTGAGCAGAATCATGATATTGCGCGTCCTGGAATGCATTGTTCCTATTATTACACACGTCGTCAACTTGTCCATGCAGTCGGGTGTTTTTCCTTCCTTGTGGCGTAGTGCATATGTTATTCCTCTTCCCAAAGTGCCCAACCCCTCATGTCTGAAAGAATTCCGCCCCATTTCAATCCTTCCATTTCTGTCTAAGGTCCTCGAAGCCGTAGTACACAAACAACTGGTCACTCACATCTCTAACAACCAAGTTCTCTCCCCATATCAATCAGGCTTTCGCTCAGGGCATAGCACAACAACCGCTCTAATTAAGGTCGTTGAAGATGTACGACAGGGTATTGAGGCATCACTTGTCACCATTCTCGTTCTTATAGATTTCTCAAACGCCTTTAATGCAGTAAATCATGAGCTTCTCCTGGCTGCTCTAGATCGTCTGCGTATTTCATCATCAGTGGCTAAATGGTTTGCATCCTACCTCTGTGGTCGTAGACAAGCTGTTCATGCCAATCGGACCTTTTCTGAGTGGAGTGATCTTAACTCTGGCGTTCCGCAGGGAGGTATTCTTTCTCCCTTACTATTCTCAATCTATATAAATTTAATTACACCTTTTATTAATTGCTGTTTTCATTTGTACGCCGATGACTTACAGTTATACGCCCAAACAAGGATCGACGACATTGACGAGGCCATATTGCGGTTAAATAAAGATCTTTCTACCATTTCATCCTGGTCTAAAGATTTTGGAATAGTTGTTAACCCATCTAAGTGCCAGGCCATCGTGCTTGGAAGTCCACGCTCCGTTACATTATTTGATTGTGCACGCCTAAAACCAATTGTCTTTGAAGGTACCGTGATACCACTTGCATCGCAAGTTAGAAATCTGGGGCTGATCATGGATCGGAGTTTGTCTTGGAAGCCCCAGGTGTCTAATGTGTGTCGTAGAGTCATTTGTACCCTTAGGACGTTATATAGGTTTAAGCATTTTCTGCCAGTTAGTACGAAGACGCTACTCATACAGGCTCTGGTGCTACCAATAATTGATTATTGTGATGTGTGCCTTACTAACGTCTCACAGGGACTCCTAGACAGGCTGGACAGGCTGCTAAATAGCTGTATCAGATTTATCTACGGCCTTCGCAAGTATGACCATGTCTCTGCCTTTCGGCGTAAATTGAATTGGCTTCGCATACGTGACAGAAGGAACCTCAGGGTCTTGTGTATGCTTTTTAGCATTCTACATGACCCAGCTGTGCCAGAGTACCTGCGGTCTAAATTTCAATTTGTTACAGCACAGCCAGGCCGCGACCTCCGATCCTCCCGCCAAATCGTTCTTTCTACCCCACTCCATCGATCCGGTTCTATGACAAATTCTTTCGCCGTCTACGCAATTCGCCTCTGGAACACCCTCCCATTTGATATACGGAATGCTCAGACAAAAGCGTCATTTAAAAATAAGTTACGCAGACATCTTTTAGAAAAGTCTCATGAATAAGTATCATAGTGGTTTGATAGCAGGTATGTATATGTATATGTATATATATGTATATATGTAGGTATATGTATTTTATTTGTATATATGTATATATATTATATTATGTTAATATGTATATATTACTTAGGTATTTAGAATTAGATCCAATGTACATAATACTAAAGTTTTTTTTTCTCTTGTTTCATAATAACTTCCCGCACCTATAAATTTTGATCTCTGTTTGGCCCAAAGGTTAACTGGTAGAGAATGCCTTCTGGCATTAAGTTCGCCTTTTGTACATTATTTACTGTGCAATAAAGTTTTAAATAAATAAATAAATATAAAAATCAACAATGTTCATGGGTACAGTCAAGTGTATAAATATGGTGGTGCACATCTTATTCAAAAATATGTCCCATAGCACCTTATGCCGGTGTAATAAGAGATTTATGAGACGATTATGTTGAACCATATTTTTGCACTTGACTGTATACAGTGATCAAACTTAACTAACAACTTTAAAAGAGCTAACAAGATCCTACTCCCATTTTTACAGTATAGAATAACATAGAATAATAAATTATTACTTTGATAAAATTGTACACCTAACTAAAACTTTTCTATACATTCATTAATAATGAATATAACAATTATGCTAATAGAAGATATTTTGTCTTATATAGACAAAACAATTTTAAATCTAAAATAACAATACAGTCGGTGATTTATTCCATATTTCTACAAAATTTTCATAATATCACTTAACTTGTTTTTTTTTCTTTTCTAGTGCACATATATCTGATATCTATATAAACTAAAATAAGAATTATGGGAGAAGGGCTACCCCCCAATACGGGGTGCGGGTGACCCCGTGGAACCCTATGGTTATGGAGATATTCATGGTTAAAGTTTATAGACACTTTAGAACGGATTAATTGCATTTATTAACACCATGACCCAACGTTTCGAGCCCTTAACAGCACTAGTTTTCACAGGGTTAAGATGATGACTGAGAGAATGAGAATTCTCCCCGTCAATCAACAAAGTTATCTTGTGCAAACTACCTATATACAAAAATATTGAAATAATTAAATACAAAAACAAAGGTTGGTCTACAATGCCCAGAGTAATACATTGCCTGAAGGGCATTCTATATTTAAAATTAAAAATTATTAAAACCCTGTAAGGATTAACATACATACAACTTACGAGCGTTTCCCCTAACTGGCTTATAGGGCAGAAAGTAGCGACAAGAAAACTACCCCATTTTGCCTATTTTTCCCTTTTCAATCTTTTCAAAACAAAGTCCACACTAAGGTCTTCCAGCCCTGTGTCGTGCTTGATCCTTAATGAGATGTAATACAGGATCCCAAACTGGTGGTACTGAAAAGCCATCCTCTCTATTGAAATTAGGAACCTTCTTGATTTCAATAGCCTCGCGCAGCAACCTGGGAATGTATTGCTTCTCAGCCAAGCCTGTAGACCCCAGCATCTTGTAGAGGCAAGTTACACTTTACAGACCTTAGGAATTGTGACATCTTCTTCAACAGCTTGAAATAGGTCTTGATTGAAGCACGCCTCAAGATGTGGCTGATCCTGTTCGTAACTCCTCTGACAAAAGACAAAACAGCAGGCCTACGCTTAACTGTTGGTGTCTTCACACGAGGGGACTGCTTGACACGAGGTATCTTGAGGTTGTTAGCCAACAGCGCACGTTTTGCATGCGTAGGCGGCTCTAAAGAGTCCAACACTCGCGGACTAGAAGGCGACACAACACCAGAAGAGGAAGGAGGCCGTAGCACTCGACTCTTCGGATTCGGAAGCATAGGGCTTCGGAGACGCCATGGTAGTCACAGGTTACTAGAAATCACAGGGATACGTAAAAGAAAACTGATTATCAATTTGATAATATCAAAACACATTCCACAGATAAACTCAAGTCAAATCAAAAGTGAGTCCGCATAAAAGTAAAAGGCAGCCAAATAATCGGCAGCCCAATAATTCGTGTCCATTTTTTTGGTTGCGGATTATTGGGTTGCTGATTATTGTACTGCAAAAACTGTGGCTTCGGATTATTGGCCCGCTACCGAGCTTGTCCGACCCGATAAAAGGCAGCCCAATAATCGGCGACCCAATAATTGGCGACCACCATGTACATGGATTATTGGGCTGCCGATTATTGGCCCGCTTCGAGATTGCTCGACCATGTACATCGTGGTCGCAAATTATTGGGTCGCCGATTATTGGGCTGTCTTTTCGCGGGATGCGGATTAGTGGCACCCGTAAAAAGTCAATGAGACACAGTGTTGCCAGATACTGAAATGCAAAAACAAGAAGCTTCAAAAATGCGTATTTATAAATAAAAAAGTGGAATATAATTTTAAACTTTACTTTACTTTCGGCTTTCGGGTAGTAACCGTATACGGTATAGTGAAATATGGCCCTAAATCAGAGCTCGGGATTTTTATGATTGTATGTAATTTCCCACTATGAAAATTGAATGATTTAAAAATGCGGATCCGCTTCACCATAGAGCGGATTGCGGATCTATAGACGTAAATGCGGAATGCGGAGCATCTGGCCACAATTGAGACATTAAAAAAATATTTTTCTACAACAAAAAATAAAAGCGCCCATTATTGGTATCATGCGAAAATAATCGTGACAAATTTTCACGTGCGATTATTTTCGATCACTCATTTTTGTATTCGAACGATCGAATCTCAAAAATCGGTCCCCTCTCTGCTGGGAATATTATATTATAATCATGCGATTTTGTACAAGCCAAGAACAAGTTACCTGTAAAAAAAATTTAAAACAAAATTTGTTACTTTGATTTAACTAAAAGTTTATTTTCATCGTTTTTGGGCCACTCCAAAAAAGCTGGTTTTAAAAAGTTTTTTTTACAGTCACTTTATTTTTTTTGTTATTATTGGGCATATTTTCGTGTTCTCCTCGGCAACACCTTTCATTTGATATTCATATTGTGGTAGTGCAGAAAAAATAACTAGTCCACCATCTTGGATAATCCGCCATAGTAGATTTAATGTGACTTCGTACAGCGGCATATAATCTATGGTTAGAGATATTATCGTATATGGTATAGTATAATATAGCCAATATGGGTCTTAGTGGTCTTACACAAATCTTTACAGTATAAACATTATGAATTAAATGACAAATATAAGGAAACAGTAATCAACAAAACAATAATATTCCTTTCGTAGCAATTTGAAATATGATATTTCGCAGCATTTGTTGGCATCAAATACGATGTGCAATTCATGGAATTAAATTATTGATGGTGTTTCATAGTGTGGACTGTGGAAGTAGCATAAGCGGCTCGCGTAGCTCCAGAAGAGCTCTCTGATTTTTGGGGTTTAATAAACGCGTCGAGTTTTGTATTTTTTTAATCACTGTTTTGATGTTCTGTTCTGATGCTTGCCAGTCTGAATATGGTTCTGAATGTCTGTTGCACCTTTATATTTTATGCTAAAGTAACTGCTACAAATTTTTGCACATCACTTTACTGGGCTCTCTACCTTGTTATTTCAAAATTGACCAAAAACACCACATGAATGTTATTTAGTTGTAAGGAAATTGTATGTATACCTGAAAAGGTAGGGTTCAGTGATACGGATATTTAATGTTTGGCAATTGTAACTGCAAATTGTAACCTGACGCCCACATACTAAATAAATGATTTCAATGAAAATTGTCATTCTGTGAAGATTGTAGGGAATTTTTGTCGGGAAATTCAATTTGTCCATATGGCAACCCTAGGCGCGATCGCGTAGCCAGAGCTTCTCACGCCTTCGCCAGCGCTAATAAAAACCTATGGTACCAAATTAAGTGCTCATTTGACAGTGACGTTTCTATAGCTGGTTTAGAATCCAGAGTATTTTGCATCCTGCTCTTTCTCATTGGTGCGAGCGAGTTGCAAATACTTTAGAAAGCGTTAGTCTCTAGCGACTAACGCTTGTTGGCAACTCATGGTACTGCTATTGGTGCGGTGTGGTGTCATTTCGACGTCACGCAATATGCCTCTTCACTTTCAGATGTCATAAATGTCAAGAAACAAACCGTAGACACCTATTGGAGTGTTCTGGGTAAGCGGCACACCACGCCGCGCCGCCGCACCGCTTCGCGATCGCGTAACGACCGTCCTATGTGCGTACCATGAATTGTTTTCGATTGCGACTGCGGCATTCGAAAGTATGTCCGTCTCGCCCCTACCACTACTCTGGCAGGAGCGAGACGGACATACATACGGAATGCAACTCATGGTAAGCACACTGTATGACTTCCATAGGTATCAACGACGATATCGATGAAATTTAAAGTTAACATGTTTATCACCCACTGTATTTTCTAGTATCCCATCATCTACTAGCCAATTTTATTTTATAACTATCGGGACGTTATGTCACAAATTCGATAATGCCAAAAAAGATGCTCATGCTATAAGTAGCCTTAAACTTACGAGTATACTCATTAAAAACATGCAAATAATAATTAATTCATTAAAGTTTGCATATTTGCGCTGTAATTAAAAAAGTAGCTCCTATTTTTATTTTTCTTTATAACTTAAAACCAATAAACCGTATACTTCAAATGCGCTTCTAAATTGCACCTCGTGTGCAAATACAGCTTTCCAATTAACTGTCATAAGTTACACTTATACTTTTACTCTAAAACACACTTAATTACCTATGGATTAAGTTTCAAAATCGATAGAAATTACCTGAGAACATTACAAGCCAGTCATCATTGTATGTTCCCACGACCGACACTTATCCGTGTAGCTGTTTTAATGTAAAGCCTTTTATAAATTAAACTCTATTGCATGCGTTTTAAAGTTGAAATTTGCTGAATTCTTTTGCTTAGAGTTAGTCGTTTTCACCCTATTTTCTCGAAGTCTAGAAGCTTTGTCACTGTAGGATAAGAAGGAACTATGGAGGTTCCTTATTCTAAGGTTTATGTTACGTTTTGGTTTCAAAAGTGTGGGTTGTTGTTATAGAAGATGAGCAAGCAATGGACTCTTTAGTTAGTAATTAGTAAGTAGTACCTACATTCAAATTCGACGGGACGGGACGACCTGTCAATTTCTATAGAAAGAATCACGTCTGTCAATTTCTATAGAAAGAATCACGTCTGGACCTATAGCACGAAAATCGAACGATTGCGGATTTGTATCTCCATCTCTGTCACACTTGCATATTGGAGTGACAAAGAGGTTTTCCCGTCAATGCCAATTTTCGATGTTCGTGGTAGGCGTGCTGAACTCGGAGCCCTCGGAGCTCTCGGAGGTCACGGACGATTTCTATAGAAACTGACAAATCGTCCCGGCTCGGTCACTTCCCGGCCCGTCCTAGTGTGAAGTGTGAGTCATCCTTTACTGCTATTTTCGCTTGTGTTTAGGCAAATAATATAATTGTATAAATTAAGTTCTCGTGAGTCATACTCACATTCAATTGAAACGGTTAAAACTCTCGTAATTTTATCACAATAGGCGTGACATGTTTCGAATGCATCGGGCAGTCATCGTCCGACAAACAGAGTCGTGTTGTCACCTTCGCGGCTCGGCGGGCATCATCGGTGATGACTATTGTGATAAAAATAAAAGTTTCAATTTAATGTGAATAATATAGTTATCATTTATCAATATTTCATATGGAATCGTGGATTTTTTTCAGCGATTTCGGCGTTCGCCCCAAAGTAGAAGAGGTCTAGAGTTTGGTCAGATATAACAAAATCAGACTGTGTTATACTTACAGTCAAGGACTTTAATAGTCTAGCCAAACAGTCCTGTCAAACTACATTGAATAGAGGAGAATTAAAGATTGCGGCCGTATTTTTTCGAGGTTTTACATTTAGATTTTTCTTTTCAGCATTACTGGCCAATTGATACTGCATTTACTGAAGCAAATGCTCCGAAAGCCCTATGAACAACATTGCTAAGCCACGTATGGTGGGTAATTAATGGCCGGCCAGCACTGGTCATGGTCGGCTGCATGGGACTGTAAGGAAACTGTCATTTCTCATTATAATGCAGTTGCTAAGAGCTTTAGTGTAGACTCGGGTTTATAGGCTTTGTTTATAGTTTAGCACTAGAGGTTTTATGGTTTGGGAAATTGCTTTGTTAGGTAGCGAAATGGTGCTAACATTCATTTTTGCAATCTCCCTCTTCGAGTTTTATTCCTCTGATAGTCGTGAGTCGTGATTTCCCCGCTCCGGAAGATGTTTCTAATTCGGTGATGCTACATAGAAAAAGATCCTACGTTGCAAAAAGGTTGAAATCTTAAAATATTATATTGATACATGTGTGGATGACATTGTAAAAATGTGTCTTGTTGCAACGTTGTATACTTAGTATATTTTCTGTTTCGTATCGCCAAATCAGAAGTATCACCAAATTATCCAAGTTTACCCTATATCTCGGCAAAACCTTGACCAATTAGACATCGAACTGGAAAATTCTATATAAATCATGGTTTATATTGAATTTTCAATGATCCCGCCCCGTCCCGTCCCGTTCTGGTGTAAGTCATCCTTTATTGTGTGTATGTATGACGATAACTCGAGTAGGTATCGTTGATCGGATCTTCGTGAAATCTCCAAAACGAAAAAACGAGCCGTATCGGTCAAGAGTTTGACGCGATATAGATATATAGGGGTCGTGAGATCACGTTAGGGACGAACCACCGGCCCAGAATTAAAACTGAATGTCATTTTGTTTCTAACTAAAATACTTGGATGAAACAAATTTAATATCTAGCTAGGGAAACTAAAATTCTTCATTATAAAGTAGTTGTTAAAAGCTTTGTTAGTTAGCAGTAAACTCGAGTTTTATAGGCCTTTCACTTTCACACTTCGGGATAGGCTATTTTACGACCTAGAAGCGCTTTATGGGATGTTTCTTTGTTGAACAAATTGGTAATACCAATCAAGATTCAATAGACGTATGTGTTAGAAATGTAAGTATGTCAGCAGGCGAATGATGGACGCGGTTATTGCATTGACTTATTAAAAGAATATTAGAAGAAAAAAATATACACTCAAAGCAGCACAAAAACGTCAAAAAATGTGGGTCAGAATCAGAATGATATTAGCGAACTTGCATTGATATTGAGACTAATGTTCAATGTTTCGTACGAAAAAGAGCTTACTGAAGTAAGCATTAAGTGTCAAATATATACAGTAAGTGCAACTTACCTAACTACCTACCTCTACCTACCTTAAATCTAAAGTAGGTCCTTGAGGCATTGTACCTAGGATGCTGGCGGCATTTCCTCGTTGTATCGCAATGCTGATACGTTGTGCGAGGAAGCCACCAGCTCTTCGGTCACCAGTAACATCAACCAGACGTTTCGCGATTTCTACGAAAAATTTGCGTGCGCTGGGACCCCATGGACCAAGAGTTTAAGTTTTGTCAAATTCATACACTTTAAAAGTGTATAGGCTGTTTTTCACTTAACGAAACGTCACCTACTAAACAAGACTATATGAAAAAGAGTCGCAACTGCTGCACTTTTACGGCGTCATTGTTTGTTTGCGGCTGATTGGGTATCCAGTTCTTTTATCCTATATATATCTATGGGTTATTGACATGATTCTTACGGATGTATATAAAGTAAGATACCCTAGCCCCGTCACATCTTAACGAAAGTAAAGCCAAGATCATAGCGGCTGCAGAGGCGGCGGAAAAATTAAAAAGAGTGCAAATATAGGGGTCTAGGCGGCGAATACAACTTTCATAACTTTGTTCCGTTCGACGTTCGGCGTCGAGACCCTAGGCCCATGGAGTTCCAGCGCCCACACCATCCTTAAGAATATCTCAAAGAGGCTTGTGGGCGCTACCGGCGACCGTGGAACTGGCAGCTTCCTCGCCAAACGCATTAGTATTGCAATACAGCGAGGAAAGGCTGCCAGCGTGTACGGTACAATGCCGAGATGGGAATATTTAAAACAACATTTATTTTATTTTAGTTTTATGTGTTTTTGTTGTTATTGATAAGTCTTTTAGCAAGTAATTTATCAGTAGAAGGGTGGCTGCCCTATGAAGAATATTTACATGCAAATTTATATTCTTAAACCTCCAATATTCGGAAATATCTCCCAAAAAAGTGAAATGCTGCTCTTTTCCTAATGGTTTGTCACACTTAGGTACCTATGTATGAAAAATCAATAGCTTAACTACTTATACCTACAATCCTACACTTCCATTATTATCTAATATCCTCTCAAACTCGACGGTAACAGACTGCCCAAATCCTTCATCAATCACTTGAGAAAAAACGCCATTTTTTAAAGACCAATAAGTGATATTGAGCGCTTAAGGGTCCTTCACACTATTGTCCTGTAATCCGTGGTTATTGAGTACGCACCCCGCCACTGAGTGATTGGCAAACTTGCTATTTTGACTATAAAAAAAGGCCATAGGCGTTTAAATTACTAGGGAATAGCAACTCTTCATCTTTGTATTAAGGTTGATATTAGCAAAGCGGGAGAGTGCAAGTTAGTTGTTTATTTATTTTTAGGGCTTGGTTTGTCAGCGTTTAATGTATGAGTGTGTAAAGTGGGATTATTTTTCTTTGATGACTATAGTTTTGAGATCATGAGTTTGGATGGAATTATACAACAATAAAACTTGAGACAGGCAACAAAAGTTATTAATAAGGTCCTGTACAAATACCTACTTAAATAATAGAAACAGACCTGAATGCAAAACGGATACACTCTTTTTAACTTTCGCGATTTTAGCAACATTCGATAGTAAATAATTGATTTACTCTATTTGATTAGTGCAGCCCAGAGTGCTTAGCATAACTGGGTGCCACTAATGCGCATCCCGCGAAAAGGCAGCCCAATAATCGGCGACCCAACAATTGGCGACCACCTGCTGCCGATTATTGGCCCGCTTCGAGATTGCTCGACCCAAGAAAAGGCAACCAAATAATCGGCGACCCAATAATCCATGTACATCGTGGTCGCCAATTATTGGGTCGCCGATTATTGGGCTGCCTTTTATCGGGTCGGACAAGCTCGGTAGCGGCCAATAATCCGAAGCCACAGTTTTTGCAGTACAATAATCAGCAACCCAATAATCCGCAACCAAAAAATGGATACGAATTATTGGGCTGCCGATTATTTGTTTGCCTTTTATACAGACTCCTTAGATCAAATGTTAAGGCAGGTCGGTTTAGGTACGACGGCGAGCGAGGCGAGGAGGAGTGTTAGGTAGAACTGCGACCTAACAGCGAGCGAGCGAAGCGAGCGCGCCGCGGTAGCGGCCAGCGAAGCGCCAGAACCGACTTTTTTCGCATCCCGTGAAAAGGCAGCCCAATAATCGGTGCCCCAATAATTGGCGACCACGATGTACATGGATTATTGGGTCGCTGATTATTGGGTTGCCTTTTCTCGGGTCGAGCAATCTCGAAGCGGGCCAATAATCGGCAGCCCAATAATCCATGTACATCGTGGTCGCCAATTATTGGGTCGCCGATTATTGGGCTGCCTTTTATCGGGTCGGACAAGCTCGGTAGCGGGCCAATAATCCGAAGCCACAGTTTTTGCAGTACAATAATCAGCAACCCAATAATCCGCAACCAAAAAAATGGACACGAATTATTGGGCTGCCGATTATTTGGCTGCCTTTTATATGGACTCGCGTAACTTAACTTAGTATGTCCGTCTCGCTTCTACCACTCCTCTGGCAGGAGCGAGACGGATAAACTTTAGAAACGCGCATTTGGAGTGCTATTTTTAAGACTCACCAAGTGACTAATTCTCATCGTAATTAAGTGAAGTTCATATTGACAATAGTTATTGACAGTTGCTGTATGTGCCATTGCCAAAGTTTCTCGTCAGTGAAAACCATTTTATATTGAAAATGAAAAATAAAATAGTTTATTGAGTCAGGCGTCACTTTACGGCATTCCATATTAATTACGACAATAATGCTACTTAGGTATTATTTTACTAAAATGGATGAAAATCGAGAAAAAAAATGTTAATTTTCTCAAGCAAGCACAGAAATGGTCGCATTTTGTTCGCAAATAGAAGACCTAAAGTATCCAATTATCTAACTGCTGCGTCCGAGGCCTGCTAGAGCGCGGACGCAGCGGACAATAATTGAATTTGTATGGTTCATTTTACTCCTAGGGAAAAATGGCCTACTGGCCCCGGGGACCTCGCCCCACACGCCGCCGGTCGCCGGTGGCCGCGCATGTTTGAGAAAAGCACTATATCTGGCTCGGCGGAAACAGGGCTTGCCTTGCTTTTTTTTTGCTTGGCAGGGTGTGCGCAGAGCAATCGCGGCAAGCGCTTCTCACTCATGATTATGGGGCGCGGACCGTCCCGAAACATGTCGAGCTATTTTCGACTTTATAGACGTGAGTAACCCGGTCTAAGTATATTAATAGGGCTGCCTTAGCTTGGCTTATGTCGGGCCTTGGCAAGCCTCGCCCCAGCAACCACCTCGCCAGTAAATCTCTTACTTTCCATCCCTCGCCAATAATGTATTATTTCAGTCCTCCGGCCGGTAAGCGCCACTTTACGCAAAACTAAATTGCCACCTGCCGGCTCCGTCGGACAGAAAAATAGTATACAAACTCGGCCGTTAGATGGGAAAGCCTCGGATCACATGTTAGTCGTCCTCGGCTTCGCCTCGGCCGACAATTACATAGGATCCGGGGCATTTCCCACTAAAACGGCCTTGGTATGTAATCTACTATTTCTAGTTAATGTGCCAGTCAATTAGTACTTTACCGTTATGTTACTCGAACGCCATACCGGCAACATCTCCTGCATCTCCTGAGGATGCCTCGTAGTGAGACGAAACACGTGTCAAGTTTCATATGTTTGGTGGTGGTTTGTTACTTAGGTATAATGCGAATTTATGTTTTGCAATGCAACACGCAAGCAGATATATCGAGTTGGCACTAATTGACTAGCAAATGTGGCGGAATAGCAAATATTGACGTAATGAACAATAAGAAATAACAAAGTATGACTTCCAAACTAAGTAATTTGGTAAACGGTGATATCAAGGCACGGGTGATATTTCTTTCACCAGTGAGATTTAAAAATCGCTATCCATACAATATTTTAATGTTCGTCCGACGCTTTTGACCGCCTGACCCTGCACCTGCTTAATATTTCTGGTTTAGCCCATTGGTTGACTGGTAGAGGATGCCTTAAAGCATTAAGCCCGCCATTTGTACTACTATTACCGTGTAATAAAGATTAAATAAATAAATAAATATGATGGTGACATTTTAACAAGTACGTACGCATGTATAAAGCCATATACGTTCGGCATATCTGCCGAATCTGTCAATAAATGTATGGAAAATGTGTCTGCTGCCCGGCGGCTACCAGATCTGACGGACTGCCCGAACGTACATGGCCGGCATAAGTCGAAAAGTGACGATAAACGATAAAGTGTAAACCCATCCCATCCGACCTTTGTAAAGATTACATAAGATGCATTTAAAATATTTAAATACGCAAATGCATCCATTTAAATATTTAGCTCCATCAATAATGTTTTTCCAAGCGAATGCTAATCAGTTCCTACCACATAGCTATTTTATAGAGGTAAAGCCAACTCGCCTGACAATTAGCATTGATAAACAATGTTTAAGCTAACAGCCTACGTCCATAACTATTTATCATGCAAGCAAACCAGTACATTATCTTCATATCACACATACTTTACTTGCCATTTACTTGCTTTAACTGATCACTGGTTCTAATCCTTGTACTTAAACAAGCGAAAATGAGCCTAAGGATGATAGCCATAGAGGTGTAGATGGATGTATTGGAATCGTGGTTAAATTATTTACGTTATCAGAAGTAGCAAGTTGAAGCGTAATTTGCATTAAGCGCAGTAACTATAGTCTGTTTTGTAGTGAAGTTATGCAGTAAATTGACTTCATGTTTTTTTTGCCTATTAACTATAAGCATTGTCAATAGGGTCTTGTATGTTACAGAATTATCGCTTTTTTAAGAACCCTACAGCGCTAAGGAGTCACATTACGAGGTATATTCAACGTTTACTCATTATAGGGACTAGATCTTCCCTAGAGAGATGCCAGCTTATACTTTGGTGTACTATGAGTATAGTAAGCAAGAATGACTTTTGCTCTGTGATAACAGGAACAACCCAATTTAGTTTATTAAATGCTAGAAATGTATGCCACATTTTATTTTCAGCTATAATAAATTAGAGTCAGTTTTGAATTCACAACCTACAGCGCTGCGAATGCTAAATAATACGCGAATACTTCGATGACGTAAGTTAGTTAATGCAAATATAGGTACTTACACAATTTATGTTTTTCGACATTCACAGCTACCTCTATTTTATAATGTATAGAAGTTTCGATATAGTTTTGGGGGAAAACATTAAGTTAAGATACTGATAATATTATGATTATTTTACTGCGACACTGCTGTAGACATAGATTTATAATCAGAAAAATGTCTACATATTTTACCTTCGATAACAAGCATCGTAGATTTTGTTGTACAGTGTACATGATAATATGACAAATATACGTGAGTGGTGCTGGCGGGAGCCTTGTAAGTCCTACTATTGGTACGAGAAGATTTATAAAATTTCAATAAATCTTGCAGTTGTATTGAAATATGTCCATAGCATTGTATGGGCTATATGTTTGAAAATGGCTGTCTAACCAGTTTGTAACAGAAAACATACTTGTTCATGATTAAGGATTTAAATAGTAAATAAATAAAATGGACTTTTGACCTGAAGGTCGCAGGAGCCAGCACACGACCGATGGATGTGGCATTCTCTGGGGGAGGCTTATGTTCAGCCGTGGACGTATTTTGGCTTATAATGATGGTGATGGTAATATATCTACATATGCCGACTGCCCAGAGCTTGTCGCCCGTGTATTAAGGCTGTACGTCCCGGATGTTCCGAGAAGCTTGAGACCGCGGCAACGACTGCTCTTGGCTGTGCAGACTACGCGTACGGTTTCACACAGGAATTCACCAGTCCTCAGTCAGTTCCTCGCGCGTTTTCGCTGCTGAACGCGCTTCTGGCATCCGCTTCTGAGTGACCTGTTTGCGCGGCGATGGGCAGGTGTGTGTTATGAATGTCTGTGTTATGTAAAATAAATAAATATAGGGTGGCGGCACCAGTAATGAACAAGGAACCAGTAATGTATATATACGCTTTTCATAATAAAATAAGGTTCATATATTTATTATGTCAATTATGTGTCAATCAATTCACAACCAAATGATTTTTGAATTAAGAACGAAGTGTCCATCACTAATGCCTGTTAGCTTAAAGTGTTCATCATTGGGTCCGTCACCTACATATACATAGTTAGGTACAAGAGAACTCCCTACCTATATGAACTAATACTCTCTGAGAACTCGGCTTTAAACATTTAAATTCTTTATAAATGTAGCTGCTGGCTATACCAAAGGAATTTATAGTTTATGTTTGAAACTAAGAATCAACTTTATACATCCTGTAGCTTACAGCCATTATGGGTTCAGTAATTAGTTTATGGCACTTTATGATCGTTGTTACATTGTTATTGTTAATAAATAAATATGGTTTATGCGTCCTGGCTGCTACCACCTGCTTGAGGGTGTACAGTTTACAAAACTGGTAGATTATAGGTCTACCATTTCACTGAATTGTAGTTGCAACAGTGATATAATAAGGGTTCTTATAGCGTACACAATATAGAGAATTTTAAGAACCAATCTGAACTGTTGCATACACGAGTTTTTCTACGACAGCGAAAATAGCGAAATCCCGAGAGGCGGAAGAAAATAGAAAATATCGTGTGCATTATTAGTTGGCTAATGTGCACACTATAGAAATAAATCAACAGTACCTAATATTATATTGAATGAAAATCCATAAAAGCATTAGGGGCGGTAAGTATAACACGACCAAGTTTAGTTTTTACTTAGTTATATTTTAGTTTTTATCTAGTTTTATATTCGTTTTATATTAGTTTTATTACTTACTTATAGTTTTAATTTTTTATTCTAGGTTTTAGTTTATTTTGTTGAATAAATACACAATTATTTTTTAGTTTATACTGATGTTTTATTTATCAGATACCTTATTGTACATGTTGATACAATATTTGTCTACCCCTTCTCACTTCTCACATTTATATACTTACTCAAAAGTTAACTGGAAGAGAACCCTTAAAAGATTAAATTCGCCTTTGAACTTTCTTTGTCCTATTTTAAATGTCTATGTACAGCCAACCATTTGGAACCCTAGGCTACTCTAGAACCATGTCAAAATAACAAACATTAAGAGATTTCTTACAATCTGATTTATAGCATTACTATGACATTGTCCATCAGTGGCTTACGGTTCGAATTGGTTGACTCTACAGTGTAGCTGTGTTTCGTACAATAAATAATTTATTCATACATACAATACATAATTATAAAATGGCAGGATTAGGAATAAGAAAACCCAGGCAGAATTAACCAATGGCCAAAATTGTCCTCTAGAGCTAAAGTAACCCGACTGTACGGTACTTAGATGAAAGGTTGAACATTTTTGGAAGGCTATCGACAATAGGCAGCCACACATGATGAAATCCCAAGACTGACAAAAACAATTCAAGTGTGTCGCCCGCCTACGCTTTCTAACAATTTGACAGTCGAAAAACAAAACCCAATGACAATAACCGCGGAGTCCCGAAGTAGACAGAGTTACAAGCTTGTAAAATAACTTAGGGGATATAGGTACCGCATAAGAGTGGAATACGACTTTGGCAGATAAATTTTTATTTATTTACTACTTATACAATGTTATACCGTGTGTACCGTTATAACTGAGGAGAAATATTTTTTTAAAGTTGTTGAACAAAAGATGTTGGGGTTTGGGGAGAAATACCCGCGATCAAATTCTTCTCCCCGGTTATGGGCCATACACGGTATGTATAGTACAAAAGTGGTACAAAAGGAAAACAAATTGAAAACGTCTCACTGCCGCTCATTGAAATTACATACAGGTCCCGTACTCTTAAAGGATGTGTATTACATTAGAGCATTGATATACCCTGGCTAGTCAGCTCTGTCAGCAGAGAACCGCACTAAATGTAATGTTTTGTATGGGGATAAAATTGTTAAATATTATCGTAAAAATATTGTTAAATATTTTTTTACTAACATAGCTGCTGCTGGCTGGTATATCTCTTAATTTATGACAATGACGTTAAAATTACTAAATTCGTGTTCACACAATGTTAAATGCTAGGAACATGGTGATGGCTTAACGGCGACGCCCGACTGAGAAGATAATTTTGACTACCCCGTCTGATTAGCAAGCTGCTGCAGATTTTGTAGATGAAACTGTTTGATCGTGTTTTGTGGCACCTGAAGCAAATGTATAAAACTTTTCAGAGTTCATATTCTTTCTGTTACTATTTACTTATTTGACTGACTCTCACAGTAAGTTAATATTCTTAATATGAAGCTGTTACTCTGTCCAGTTAACCCCTCAGTGCTGTAAGTTAATAAAAACCTATAGAGGCAGGCATACCCCTGGGCGGGTAAAGTGAGACCCACGCCGTAGTGTCTGATTACACTAGGTATCCATTATTTGGAGGCAACTACAGAAACCTCCACCCATCTAAAAATAGACTTAATGCCGAAAGTCTTAAAGACCAATTTGATAAAAGATAATATCCGATTACGCTAGGTTTATACATTCTTTGATAGTTTTCCAAAATATCGTAACCATACCTTTTGCTACTGAAAAGTCGACCTTAATGGCTTGGAGCAGGGTTTTAATTAAAATAATAGTGAAGTTGAGATACGAGGTAGTGAAGTTGATGATAAGTCAGTGACCGTTTTTTGTTTTGTCCTTCATTTCGAAGCGATGAATCATTGGCGGGAAATGGAACGCGGCTCTATTTCAAATCTAAAATAGCATTTTGAATTCCGAATGCGTGTGGCACAGAGTAGAATTCAATGATTCCTCAAGTTTAAAGTAGAGTCAAACCACGTCATCTGTTCCAAGCACTTCAATGATATTATGACGTTTACTTAACACGTTTACGGTCTGCTATTAAAATCTATGTTAGCTTAGCTTAGACGGACTCTAGCTTGACAGACTTCCGTGTATTTTGATCTTTTTAAGTGACGCCTTACGAATAAAGTAAACATGAGTCTTAACATACAATTATTAAATTTGTTAATCACGAATCAAATCATTTATTATTTGTAATACATGCTTTAATTTATGTTTTTTTTTGTTTTTTAAGTAGTTAACCTACTATATATTAATTATAAATTGAAAGAGATGTCATATAGTAAAAAAAGTGACCAAGGTCTCCAGAGAGCAGGGCTGGGATCGAAATAGCGAACCTGCTTTCGCGGTAGATTGGCCCTTACGACTAGGCCTTAGGGGCTAGGCTAGAAAGAAATATCGGACTCTGGCTACCGTGATCGGTTGGCCCAGTGGTAAGGGCGTCGGCCGCAAAAGCAGGAGGTCGGTGGTTCACTCCCAGCTCTGATCATAGGGGCCTTGGTCACTTTTTCTGTAGTATATGACAACTCTTTCAATTTATAATTACTTACCGTAAACCGTAACGTAATATGATGATTAAAATTGCCAAAAATGTCTGACTCTACAAACAAAAAACTGCTAGACGTACCTAATCCAATAAAGATTAATACAATACAATACAACAATACAATAACTCTTTATTGCACCTCAAAACAACAAAAATAACACAAACTGGTATAGATTACACAATAATTAATTAATGATAATGATAAATGACAAATATCTTTATTTTTCAATTTAGGCACATTACAATGCACTTATGAACGTCAAAAAAAGGCTACTACCGGTTCTAACCCTACACCACAGCCCGCGAAGATTATTACCGGCAAGAAACTCGGCGGGCGGTTTACAAAAGTAGTAAAAATATTTACAATAAGTATGTGGTTCTACAACATGCATGAAAGAAGAAGAAACAACAAAACATATTCTCCTAGAATGTAAACAGATAGAACCATACCGGAGTAAATACTTAGGGACTCCAAACACACTAAAGGAAGCAGTTTGCAACCTTAAAACGATGATGGGTTTCGTGGAGGAGCTAGGGTGGTTAGAGTAACCTAATCGTGATCAGATTCGAAATAAACTATTTCTCGAACATTCTGTGATACCGTTTCTGTATCTGGCTATTTGATTTTGATTAGATGACTCCCCTGACACCGGCCGGCAGTCCATCTATTTCATTTTTAAATTATGATTTGTACAGATAGTTAGCGATATAGGCCGATTCGGTAATCATAATCATCATCATTTTATTACTCTTCCAAACTGTTTGTCACAGTTCAGGGAGATGTCCGCTTGGCAACTGAATCCAGATGTGGCGCAGGTATATTTTTACGGTTTCAGTAATCAGTATCGTAGAATGATTCTAGTAATGGGCGAACGGCGGATGTAAAGACAAATGCCTAGTAATTATGTCAAAGTTTAGAATTACCGTAAGACAATACGGTTTTTGCATCCGACGTCGGGCGGACGTCGGGTTACTGATTAGGAAACTCATGGTAATCATACAGATAAAACCAAGCAAAATGCATATTATTTTTGTTCGCGCAGTCGATAGCGATTCTAGAGCGAGATCAACTCAATATACCTACTGATACAGTTAACATTTATTTTGCACATTCATAAAATATCACAATAACTTTCAGTCGAGGTACCTACGTCAATACGTTTGGTTTGTAAGTCACATGCACAAAACAGAGAGACTGTATTCTGACAAGCAAACGAACGCAGTAACATGATGAGATAAAAATATATCCATCCCTTTTTTCGGAGTGGTAATACTAGCGTAAGAAAAAGACAGTATGATTCTCTCTTACTATATGACTGCGTTATTTTGCTTGTCAGACTATAGTCTCTCTATTTTGAACAAAAGCATTTACGTAAAAGCTTTAAGAGCAGCAGTTTTCGTTTGCAAGATCGATTACAAATATAGGCAGACAAGGGGTTGAACCTAAACAAAAGCTAATTCGAAGGCAGCTAATATCCATATAAAGTTGCATTCCAATATACGACGTTTGTTTAAGGATTACTCGTGTCGGGTTTAGGGTAAAACCAATCTCATCGACAACATCGATGGTAAAGCTTGCCAAGTTCTTAAAACTAGGCATGTTCCTGACATTAGATTCATGAGAAGCATTTTGAGGTTCTAATTCCCAGCAAGCTGCAAATCATTTAGATACCCTAATTTGATGCTAAATATGTGTAATCCGACCCTTCGAGAGCCAAGTAACTGCCAAGCCAAGAAAAATAAAAATTTGTCCAGCTTGCTGGGAATTGATTGATTATTAAACGGTCTCTCCATTAAAGGCCTCGCAAAACAAGGATGTAAATTAGTTATGTGGGGTCAACAAATGACGTGCTTCTGCTTAATGTGAAAAACGATCCTGAAGTCCATTCTTGCTTTCAAAAACTTTTAAAGGGGGTATAGAATAGAAGGCAAGAGAGGAGGGGCACCTCCCTAAGGCGCATTCGAAGGATATGGTTATGAAATTCGGGGCCAACGGCTGTCTGGGTATTATAGTCGGTATCTCATTTGGCAGAGCGATGGGCATGTAATCCAGAGTCGCGAGTTCGAGTCTCGTCCGAGGTCATGACATTTTTTTCACTTTTCCTTTCTTCCAAACGAGGATACATAGCCATGTAAGAGGAAAAGTATGAAGTCGAACAAAAAAGTATAGAAAGCTGACATATACTCCACCGATGTGAAAATAACACTTGAAGTTTATGATGATGAGGATGAAAGGTGAGCCAAAATAGTCTTCAATTTCCCTTTTTAAAATTTAGTTTTGTTCCAATTCAAATGAAGACTTTACAGAGACATACTTAATAAAACTAAAAACCTACTATTAAAACAAAAATATTAAAGATATTTTTTTTATAGGTACATAATATTAATTAAATGTAATGTATTAATAAATTAAAACTGAAAATTCTTATGAGAATAAATGATCTTAAAGATATGTTATTTGTGACATGCCAATTGTGCCATTTTTTTTAAAGTAATAAATAAAATAAGGTAAATATTTTGAAGATGTTTTTAATTGTTCAACTGTAGGTATTAAATTATTAATACCTAATAAAGAAATAATAAAAAATTCAAATACCCTACCTAGTATTGTGTAATATACTCAGTTAACCACAGTCGTGTTATTTTTTGTTTTGCCTTGGCTGATACACTGTCGTGTCTAGATTCGTGGGGAAAGGGTAAAGGGGACCAAAGGCTACCCGAATCAGCCGGCGTGATTGAAAAGCGTAAGGCAAATCGAGGTGTCTGGTTGCAATGCGCAGTATATGTAAAATCGGTTGTATGCAGTTAATAATTTGTGCAATGAAGTGTCCTTACACCAACTGCTTAATATAAGTATATGATACTCTGGACTGGAGCCTTACCATAACGTCTTAACGCGATTCAGTTTAGGCTCTGTTGTACAGTCAAGTGCAAAAATACGTATCGAAAAAATCGTCTCATAAATATGGTACTACGCTCTTATTACAATGGAATAAAATGCTATAGGACATATTTTTGAGTAAGATGTGTCCACCCATATTTTTACACTTGACATGGAAGCAACTCAGTTTAGGTCGTCAACTGAGTTGCTTCCATACAACAGAACCTAAACTGAACCTAAACTGAATCACGTTAAGACGGCATGTTAAGGCCCAAGAAGATAGTTAGTAACCTTTTACACTGGTGCAGCCAATAAATTTATTAATAGAACATCTCAAAAACTATTATAGTTGACACTAGTTTCTTAGAAAAATTTACTCGAATTAACCTGAATAATCTCCCCTTAAAGTTAACGGTGTATATTACCTACAACTGACACGTTTGATTATTAATATCGTCGCATTTTGCGCTTTTACCATAATGTATGTATAGGTATGCATGGCATAAACTGTTTATTCAGTTTAATCCGCTCAATATGTATGGGATACTTTTTCTCGTGTCCAATTGACGCCATCTTACTTTGTTTCAATGGAAGCCAAAATGGCCTAGTTTTTCTGGCTTACTCGTTGACAGTAATCTTATTGCATCAGACGTTTATGCCATTATTTACAATGCGCTTAAAAAGTAAGTAAATACCATGTTAAGAGGCCATAGAGCGTCCAGTTGTGACCACATTAGGGGGATTGTGTTTTCTAATAAACCTTTCAATTTCTCTATAGACCATGGATCATCGTTGTAGTCCAACGAATTCTCCAACTTTTCGTCTATAGAATATAGTTTTATAATACTTTTGGGTTTATAACCTAAATGGAAAAAAAGGGTTCACTTTTCGCCGTTTAGGTGATGAAGCAAAAAATAAGTAAATTGAAATGTGCCATAGACCAAAAGTTGGAGAAGGCGTTGGTGGCCCAGCGGTATGGGTGAGACTTTCAATCCGAAGGGCCCGGGTTTAAATCATGTCAGCTCGTATATATGTACCAATGAGTTTTTCGGAACTTACGTACGAAGAAATATCATTTGATATTTACCAATCGCTTTTCGGTGAAGGAAAACATCGTGAGGAAACCGGGCTAATCCCGATAAGGCCTAGTGTACGCTCTGTGTTGGAAGGTCAGGTGACAGTCGATTTCATAACAGCTAACGCCTACGCCATATCTTGGGACTAAAGCGGACCCCCAGGCTCCCAGAGCCGTGGCACAAGCCGGGATAACGCTAAGAAGAAGAGACCAAAAGTTGGTGATTCAATATGACTACACCGATGATACCATGGATTATAGAGAAATGGAAATATTTATTAAATTATTAGAGAGCACACTCCCTGCAATAAGGGCGCAACTGGTCGCTCTGCGTCCTCTTAATCTTAAGGTGTATTTTAATCGAACGAAATATAATATTTAAATGATGTTCTAAATGTGACAGTGTAGGCGTCAATTTCTTGCGTCCTGTCAGATAAAATGGTGATAATTTCACAAGCACTGGAACAAAAGTAATACTATATACTATGTTGTAATAAAGTAAGCCTAAATTAGTATGCCATTTGACAGATGTGAATTGTCAGGTAATTATGTCACGTAAATGACGCCACAGTGATGTACACAGTCAATTGAACGTTCATATAATTTGTAATATTGATTTTGAATTGCTTACAAGCAGTGTACACTGAGTTCTGCCTAGTTAGTTAGTTTTTCTGGGCTTTTTCCGCAACTCGACATCCAATGTGCCTTTTTTGCGTGGTAACGAGGTAGTCTAATTCTGCCTAGAAGTCCATCTTCGAACTATAAAAAAACACACACGAATTGAGAAAGAGGTAAACCTTGACGTGTTGAAGTCGGTTGAAAAATGTGAGCGGATCTCAGGTAAAAACAAATGACAACTAAAGAATGCAACGATTAACCGATTTTGTACGAATAAACCGCGGTTTCGGTTAAAAACCGAGGTTTTTCACATACAAAACATGACGATAACGACAAAACGAGGACAAACGAAGTGACAACGCGACAGATTAAAGCAGGTTTAAGCAAGTTTATTAAGGACTGCTCCTTCGTCGGGGAGCAAATACCAGTTAGTGTAGGTATATTTTTATCGTATATCGTACTTTCGATCATCAGGTGGCGCCTCTCATGCGTTTGTCTTGTGTTAATATCCCAGTTTCATTTGGTTTGAAAACAAGTAACGTTTGAAAGTATTCTGCCAGACGGACATTTCACTAGCGCCTCTAGCGGCGAATTCACTCGTGGTGTTACCATAATATGTATATTGTGTTTATTTTGTTTGTGCCTAAGACGAAAATCAAGTAAAATAAAATCACCAGTTAATAAAAAAACATGTACATTTGCGCGGGTCTCCTTCGACATCCCTAATATCGTTTGTCCTAAATTCCCTTGCCCTAACTATTTTGTCCTAATGATCAGAATCCCTAACGATTGAATTGTCGTAACGATTATTTGCCATAATCGGGTTATTGCCCAAAAACGACTTCACTCATAACAACGTCGCTGTTAGAAAAGTCGGTTAGGTTAGGTTAGAACTCTGAGTCGAATCGGTGCTAGAAAAGTAGGTTAAAACGATGTTCGGGAAAACAATATTAGGACATATGAGTTTAGGACAAAGGTTCATTATGTCAAACAGTATTAGGGAAAGCATACAAACCTATAGGGATCCCGATATAGATCTCATTTGCACATTTAAACGCATTGCACGTGTGCTACATTTCTCGAACGCACTAGGTAAGCAGTATAACATAAAAAAACTGGTCATGACATTTAAAAAGTAGTGCCATTAAATCATCTTAAACCGGGGCAGTTCATTGAAATATTTATGATAAAAACGCATCACGCCATGATATATTTATAATGATGAGCCGCTGATATGATATATAATGATATGGCGACGCCAGAAATGACTGCAAATGGCCTCATTCCTGATTCAGCTCGGTAAATCTTCTGGTTCTTTGGGTGAAAACACACGGAGCGCTGTTGCACCGCGCACCGCTGCGTTGGGAGATCAATAAATGCGTGGAATTCTCGGGCATTCTAAGTTAACCTATACTAGTGTATATATAGGCATCACGTGGAGTATCACCATATGCGAAAGTTTGTAGGTATAATGTTCAGTATTTAACGAACGTTCTTAGTATCATTTACTACTCCTAACGTCCCATATTTCACAAGTAAGAATGAAAATGTTATCACAAATGTACTGATAATAATTCTTGGTAAATATAACCTAAATTTAAATTCGCTTGATGTGTTGTGTTTGCCAAAAAGCTACTTTGGACGAGTGACTTTTAAGGCGTAATCTTTTGAAAACAGGGGCAAAAAATATTATTTTACGTCGTACACGGCCGTAATCTAGGGCGTAACGTACACAAACAAGCTAGGTAAAAAATCCTCAGACTAAGTCCTAAAAATATGAGCATGCAACATAATGGTACCCTATATAACACATCCCAGTGTGTTACGCCATGCAAAAAGTGCGCGAGAGTGTTTCGTTGCGGGAAAAATGATATCGGCAACTCTAGTAGCTCATCGAATCCTCAGATTTTGGTGTTCAAGGCGTGATGCTTACTTTTGCTTATTGAATGATTCGGTAAAAAATCTTTGGGATCAGTTCTGGTTAAAGTTAAAATAAGGGTGTGTGCAAACCAGCGTTTGTCATTGGCGTTTATGTACTTTTTGTAGGGGAGCGGAACCGAGTGCTCGACGCACTGCCGTTCTGTGTGTTACACCGCGCAAAAAATGTGTAAATGCGAGAGTGTTTTGTTTCGGTGAAGTGATGGCGGCCACACGCTATCGAACTTATGATCGCCCGTTAAATAAGATAAAGGAGAGGAAGTCGTAATGGTATTAAAGAAACCTGTAGAATTTCGACTGTATATCTTCGAGTATCTGATGAAATAATAGGGTTTATTTTAAATAGAATAAGGGTGATTTTGTCGAGCGCAGGTTTATCCTGTTTCGAATAACTTTTGTAAAGGGATGTGAGCGTAGAACACATTTAAAAAGTTACGCTAATTATTTGTTAAGGGCGCGCCATAGTTGTTAATATTAACTGAACGTTTTACAGCTATTCGCTTTTTTTCTCCTAGTGATTGTCTCGTGATTCTGAGTAGGAAAACCATTTTTACCTGAAGTAGAAAAAAAAGTTTTGTAATCTCTTCTCGCCTAAAATGCTATAACGTGATTCTTTCTATAGAAATTGACAGATGGACCCGTCCCGCCCCGTGCCGTACCGAGTCATCCTTAAGTTTGCCATCAAAGTAGTAAAAAAAAATAGTTTATCTTAAAACTTTACACATACTGTGTAACAGGGACAGGTCAAATCCGCGCGAACGAGTGTCTGCGTATTCGATTACCGCATAATCGATTACTCGGCTGCTGGCTTAAGTTCGTGTGGCTAGTACTTAGTACATAATACGCGTGGTGGTGTACTATGGGCCTTGGCCCCTGGGGACCGAAAGCAATGCAATCCAAAAAAAAGTTATCCTCCGCGATGACAGGTGCGGTGCGGTGGCTGGCTAGTTCCTCGCCCAACGACTTGGTATTGTTTTTTTTAACCTTTGCGTAATGTATAATGTAACTAACCCAGATGGACATTTATGTGTAAAATAAACGATTTTTTCGCTTGCAGCTCGGGTCGCAAACATCTGCGTTCTCGGCCTTTCTTTGTTTTACCGCACTAGTTAGGTAATGTACTATTTTAGGCCTCAATAAGTTCTTAAGGTTGGTTTGGAATCAATTTTTCTCTACTTGCATCGCATTCTGGGTCATTGACTTTATCAGCTGTTGAAGTATCGTTAGGATGTTTTGTTACATCCTGTATTAGGGCGTTTTTATTTTTTGTTGTACAAAATCCATTTTTTTTATTGTTGTCTATTCAGAATCGCGAGCTCTTTCAATCCTAGTAGGAGAAAAAAAGTGTCCCAAGATTTGTTTTCCATTTCGCCACCATAATTTCATTGATTTAGTAATTAGTATGGCGGTAGCGTCAATGGAAAGTTTGAAATTTGTATGGAAAATTTAGGACAAACTACTTTAAAAAAATTAAATTTTCCAAAAATGGTTTTGTACAACAAAAAATAAAAACGCCCATTACCCAAAATAAAGTATAACTAGTACTAGTCTGACAAGTATTCAAACGCAGTAAACTGTTTAACAGGTTAGAGAGCATTATACTGTCACTTTCTTACTCTAGTATTACCACCCCAAAAAAGAGATGGGTATAGTTTTTTTGCCTACTGTTACTGCGATCGATTGCTTTTCATACTATTCCTATCTATACAATTCTCCAACTTTTTTTATGCAGACGCTTTAAATATATATTATTATTATTATTGTAGTTTTGGGCTAATAAAGATGCCGCGTCGACCAGATGTGATCTATAGTGGCAGCCCTTTATAATTCATTACTGATTCCCGTTGAGTCCAGAAAGTTCCAGATTCTTTGGGCTGTAATGTTGTGTATCTCATGAGGTTGCAGTTCGTGCCTACCAAGGTGGATACTTCTTTTGTGCATTAGTGGTCCGCAAGAGCAGAGGATGTGCATCGCGGTTTCCTGTTTCCTGGCAGAACCTGCATGCTGTTGCTGCGTCTTGTTTCTTACCCATTAGAAACATGTGCTTGTTCAACTTGCAATGCCCAGTCAGAATTCTGACCACCGCACAGGCTTTGTACCTCTTGAGCCCTAAGAGCTCTTTAGTGTTTTTGTTGTTGAACCCTATTATTAGAGCTTTCGAGTGTGTGTTTCCTTTTACGGATTTCCACTCTGCGATTGCCCTCATCTTTTCAAGATTGTTTAGCAGAGAGTATGCCTCTCGTTTTGTAACTCCGCAAAACGGTTCCGGGCCAACTAGGGGCGTGTCCGCGCCCTTTCTGGCAAGTTCATCCGCTGCTTCGTTTCCAACAATGTTGGAGTGTCCTGGTACCCATCTAAGTGTAACTTTGTTGGTGTGAGCCAGGGCGTTTAGATTATTTTTGCAGTTCTGGACGAGTCTAGAGTTAACCTCTAGGGACTCTAGTGCTAGCAGAGCAGCTTGACTGTCCGAGTTAATGTAGATGTGTTGGTTTCTTAGGTTTCTGTCCATATTGATTTCCGCGCATATGTTAATGGCAAGGACTTCTGCCTGGAAGATTGAGGCCAGTTTGCCCATGCTGACGCTGGCTCTGTGCTTAGGCCTCTCACCAAATATATAACTATATAACGCAATTTTTAGCTAGGTCACAAAACCGCACTAGATAATTAAACTGCTTGTAGTTAATGAAGCAGAAACCGCTAGACGAGTGAAGCTCAGAGAACGGCGTGAAGTGTTAACCGCATGCGGTCAAGGATATGGCTGCCGCGGATATAGTGTTTACTTTCAATGTAGGTCACATGTCTGTGTCATCGTTATCATTTATATAAGTATACCAGAACGGCAAAATGCTCAAAAATATCTGAACATGGCCTCTGCAAAGTGGAGAAAAGAAGCGAGTTCAGATATTGGTGACAATCTTGGCTGATTCGAAATACCAGATGGCGACGTATGAATGTTTTGTTGGAACTTTTTTTGTTCGAAATTAGATATCTCCGAGGTGATATATTTGTCTTTTAGCTCTGATTTGATTACAGAATCCATACTGATATTATAAACGGGAAAGTGTGTTCTAACGAGAGCGAACCCGCGGTCAAAAGCTAGTTTATAATAAAAATGTGATGCGAATCAAAAATAGTAATACAATAAGCCCTTATAGAAAAAAGTCTCAAAAATGCAGTGAGTAATTTAAGCCACTAAACTGACATATTACCCATAACAAAGTACTTACACTTACAAAAATGTTCTTCCTTAAATAGCTTTTTTCTACTCCAGCACTTCTATCTGTCAATTAGATGACTGACAGCGATATTAAAAAAGTATACTTACATTATAATGTTGTCTATGCTATTTCATAAGAACACTGCTCCTATGGATTTCCATACAATATATGAGCACTGTTGTTTTATTTTTTAATTTCTATAGTAGGCACGACACCTTCCACATTCTGCCGCCTTTCAAGATTTTGATTTTTACGCTATTTTAGCTGTCGCAGAAAAACTAACGATGCAACAGTTCATAATTGGTATATCACTGTTGCATAAATACTATTTTATTTATAACAATCGTTTTAAGTACTTAATTGTATCTCTTTCAAACAAGTTATTTTTAGCTAAACCGCACTAGTTGATGAAGCAGAAGCCGCTAGGTGAGTGAAGCTCAGAGAACGCGTGAAGTGTTAACCGCGTGCGGTTTAGAATATGGCTGCCGTGGATATAGTGTTTACTTTCAACCTTCCAACAGTTTCAACGTAGGTCATGTCTGCGGTACTAAGTCGCAAATGTATTTATTACATTTACGACATTATTATAAACATAGAACGGGTTTATAATTTAGTTAATCTATCTGAATTTAGTGACGTTTCGACACAGTTTCATATTTAGGTAAATTAACTAAATTCGCGATTATAATAATGGATATAAAACGCGAAAGTTTAAATAAAAGCGTTATAGATTAACTACAGTTTGGCAGTATTAAGGATGACTCACACTAAAACGGGACGGGACTGGACGGGACGTGACGGGAAAATCTGCTAATTTCCATATAAATAGTCACGTGACATCCGAGGTCTCCGAGCTATCACGTGATTCTTACTATAGAAATTGAAAGATTTTCCTGTCCCGCCCCGTCCCGTCCCGTCCCGTGCTAGTTCGAGTCATCCTTCGGTCGCCCAGCGGTCTGAGCGAGTGAGTTTCAATCCGTCTTGGGTTAAACCCCGACTCGTTCGGAACTTACGTATGAAATACCGTTTGATACTTACCAATCGCTTTTCGGTGAAGGAAACCATCGTGAGGAAACCGGGATAATTACCATAAAGCCTAGTATACTCTCTGAGTTGAAAGGTCAGACGGCAGTTGCTTTTTAAAAATTCATGGGATCAAATCATGGGATTAGTTGCCAAAGCGGACCCCAGCAAGCTTCCTAAGTCTGAGGTGCCTAGAGTCAAAAACTATTACGGAGACAGAACCTTAAAGAAGCGGTTGCCATACATACTAAATAGTCTACCTGCGGACATCCGCCTTGACGACCTACGGATATTTAAAAGAAAATTAAAGATATATTTATTGGATACCCTCGAATAGTTGTAATAGTTTAAAAAATAGATTATATATTTTGTTGTACTTATATACTTAAGTATATTTACTGTATAAATTCCTCCTGCAGTCAAACTGTTTAAACAGTTTTGCAGTTTTTCTGTCTGTACCGTAATTTTGTTGTAAGTTTAATAATTAAATAAATAAATAAGAAATAAGCCGTGGCATAAACCGGGACAACGAGGATACTCGTGCTTCATGTAGTAAAAACTTACTAAGAGAAAAATGCATAAACATAATTTAATTTTAAACCCAACTTAAAAAGCTTAGGAAGGTAACTGTTACCGTAATCATATTTTTACAATTTAAAAATACTGCCAAATTCAACGGTATTAAAATATCGTGAGATACGCTTTATTTCTGCCCTTCTGACCTGAAAATAAATATAAAATTATACTATAAACTCCCACGGTTACCAAGCAGCCATAAACTGCTTAAAGTATCGCGAAAGTCCTACCGACGTCTAAATATCTACACAGCCAACATCCCATCCTCGTCACTCATTGGGGTTGGGACCTGCGTAAGAGTGGGATGGCTGAATGGTGCGCTTGCGCTGAACCGGCGCTACTTATCCGACGACAAATAACCTAAATGGATTTAGAGTCGGGGGTCAAGTGACGACAGTGTCGCCATTATGTCGATTAGGCTGCGAGCCCTGATGGGTTCCACTTGGCCCTTAAGTCGTATTTCAATTTAAGTAAGTTTAATTAGGTCAATGGGTGAGTCATTGCAATGAAGCACTATACGGATTTAATCCAAAATATTAACTGTGTTCGGACGTTTGGATCATTATGTCTTTTTCCTTTGTGCCTTCGATCAATATTTGTAATCGCAACTTTGAAATTAAATTCACAAAATGTTCTACTACAATCTTAAATTTCAATTTAAGTCTGTAGGTAGAAACGCTAAAACACCAGAGAAGGAGCGATTTTCAAATAAAATCCCGAAAACCTGATTCTTCCAGATCTGTAGGTACTTGCTTAGACTGCTAATAAAATAAACGGTCCCAAAATTTTAAAATGGCAGGTGCAAGAGGAGAGTCAGCTCGCAGACTGATAACATTTAACTTACAATTCAGGCATCTAAATTAAGAATCTTGGTGTAACGTGGGTAAAATATCACATAATATCATAAGCTAACACCTGGGATTGTTATACCGTACCACTACCAGAATTTGTAATCTAGTAGTAGTAGTAGTAAAACACTTTATTGCACAAAAACAAGGGAAAAAAAACAAGATAAATAACACAAATATTTGTACAAAGGCGATCTAATACCAAAGGACAACTTTTCTATACATACCTACGATCCTGGCATCTAAGGGTCAGATTTTAGCAACAAAGCCAAAATTCACTATAGTGTCAAGGATTCACGGGCCTTATTGAAAGTACTGATTTGACAGAATTATGCTGACAAACAAATGACCATTTCGTGGAAATTCACATTCAAGTCTTCGTTTTGGCAGGTCGAATCTCACTCCAGTTCAATACCTATTAGCTCGGCCGTAAGGGTAACACCCAAATATTCCGAAATATGTTTTTCCAACTTTCATAATTCCGATTTTTATAATCCCGAATTTTATAATTCTGACCTACCAAAACTCCGATCATCCCAATTCCAACTCATGAAAGCACGATTATTTAAGGTTCCGACTTAAGGATGACCAGACTAGAACGGGACAGGACTGGGCTGGACGGGACGATCTGTCAATTTCTATAGAAAGAATCACTCTTCAAAGAAGCTGTCTAGTGTGAGAGAGAGTCATCCTTAACATAGTACCGAATATAATAACTGACTCGGTATTATGTTATTCTGAATTTTATGTGGAATTTCAAATATCCGTGCTTTTATGAGGTCGGGATACTCAAAACCGGGGTTACAAAATTCGCGATTTAAAAAATTGGCAAAAAGTTTTTCAGGATTATGTAGTGTACCCCGGTCGTAAAACTTGGGTCGTAAGAAGAATACACCACCGTCGCAGACGCAGGCGTCGACGGGTCAAACTTTATTATAGGGGCCGGAATTGGCTTAACTGCCCTTTGGGACCCGCATCATTAAAACGATACTTTCGACAATTTGTCTTTGCCAATAAGACGCTTATAAAGAATTCTTTTTATAAATTGGTCAGTTGTTTACTTCTGGTTAAGGAAGATACCGACTTGGTAATTTGAAACTTTAGGGTCAATAATTTATTTTCTAACTGGAAACTGAATATGAATGCAAAATTAGAAACTCTTGATTTGGCCATAGATGGACCACGTTAAGTCTTCCTGCCAAGTCTTACTTCAAGTATGGCATTTTCATACAATATCAGTGCCAAGTATGCCAAATCAGAGCCAAGTTAGCATAGTCGTACTCTATTTATTTAATGACGTCCTTCTTAATAACGATTCTTCTTGCAGACACAGAATTATTAGATACATTGGAACCATGTTCAAGCAAATCAAATTGGATTGGATCCAAAATGTCTGGATCAAATAAACCAGCTGTGACTCTAGTCGAATTTAATCAATCTATTCGAACCTAATCTAGTGGAGTAGAATTTTTACGGACAGTTCTCGAGAACTCCATCTTATGCAAGATGTAAAAAAAATGCTGGTGATCCGTATACTTAAAGGTGTAATCAGTAGGTAAAGTGACCTGATAGGGAGAATAGAAAAAAAACCCTGGCGTACTGAAGTATCGTTCGGGATTTTTGTTAAACCTTATATTATATGATTTTAAGCTAACATGGTCATTTACATTATTCGTTTATTTATTTTCTTCCTTAGGTTAGGATTTTTACAATACGTATATAAAAATAAAATACAAAACAACATACAAAAAAAAATACAAAACAAATACACATTATAAAAAACCTAACCTAGAGTGCCGCCGGCAACAGGACTGGGCCCAGGCTGCCGGTGGTTAGGGCCGCAAAGAGAGGAACCTTCGGACTATAAGGTTACGTTTTCTTCCTCGAGCAAGATGCTGATACGACATGCGAATCCAAGTTGTAATTGTTTTGGTGTTACACTAATACAACTATAACGTGTGTATTCCAAATTCAAAATTCATTATTAATTCATAAATATTTTTATTTGATTATTTAATTTTTCGATAATGCTCAAGCCTCATGCAAAGTGCAATTTTGAATCACGTGGTGCTAATGCATGAAATTCAAATCTGACTCTATATAAATTAGTCATAAGGTTGCTTTTTCAATGATAAGATTGGCACAGATGCGATGTTTTGAAAGTTCCTGATGGGTCGACAACACTAATGGATTAGGTCAATTTATATTGAGGGGGTGACGGGCATTTGGAGAATGTGACGTGTTCCTTCCTGTTAAACTTCGATTAATGTAAACAAGAGTCATCAGATGATTCAGGAGGAAGGATATCGTAGGTCGAATATTTGGATATGATTATTCATCCTTCAGTAATTTTGTCTTAAAATCAACGTTTGCCCTCCGGTGAGGCCAATGGTTATGCTACGACAAATAACTAATAGCCTGTAACTAGTAGCCTGTAGAGAATACAATATTAAACATTTAGAAAAAGATAAATTAAAAGCCAGAAAAATAAAACAATATACCCATTAAACATCTTTCTGGAAATTGAAACCGGTTAATATGACAAGCTCCACACTGCCCCACTTTCACTCCATATCCGCTCATTAATTTATTTATCGCAATAATATTCGATCGATAATTAACCTTACCTATAATTGTCTGTAATTAGTTCATGATACGAATGACATTTATCGAAATCGATTATATTGCGAATCGATTATTGCTATCGTGTGCATTCGGTTTATAGTAATCGATTACTTTATGTTCAATCGTAATCCTTAATTTTTTGTTCGAAACATTTAAATTAATGAAACCGGTCCGAATGAATTCGCGTATCGGCAAGATTTTTTTATTGTGCCTAACAAATTTAAATTATTTTAGGAGGGTTTCATGTTTGGAACATGCTGTTTTAAAACTATAGGAATAAAAGCAGAAACGGCTGTATCTTTTGATTGCGTCGACGCAGAGGTTTAGTTTTTTCATGCTTTGAGACTTGAAAAAAATAAAAATAGGATAAATGTTTATTTGTTAATAATAAATGGTAGAATAATTAAAGGCAGTCCTAGTAAGTATGGAATACCTGTGTCAGGAGACTCCGCTCTTCTAGTAACAACAAATATAATTTAAACTTTCAGGCTTGTGTATGTTGTACTAATTTAAATTAGGTACTACCTTTACGCGTTCCCGAGATAAAGGGTTTTGACAGACAGACAAACGGACGAACAACAAAGTGATTCTATAAGGTTCCGTTTTTTTTCTTTTGAGGTACAGAACTCTAAAAAGGGACTATTAATAACTTATTAATAATAACTACCTACATAGCATCTGCTTGTTATACACAGTGCATAAAGATTTCTATATTTGGCATAGCTAGTTTCATATTGTTTTTGCTGCAATTAAAATTACAATAAAAACAATTACAAACGGGTCTTCAAAAGATAAATGTATGTATTCGATTCGTGTCGCGTCCATTTGTCGTAATGACGATGACATCTCACGATTGAACCGAATTAGAACCAACTTTGAACCGAGTTTTATGGTGCAAATACGAGTACACTTATGAAGTTAGCAATTATCACGTTGCACGTGCATTTGAAGAGCCGACCCAATTATATGATCTACAAATTTAAACTGTCTGCCGACCAAATCTCAAACGTACCTATTTATTTTACCACACTATTTGATTTGTAAATAAAAGAGACTATGTCTCTCAAGCTCTTGCATCCGATTTTAGTCTTTAAGAGAAGTTCAATTGAACACATTTTTGAAGTTAGACTCTAGAGAAACGTTCTTACTCCAGCGATTCGTCCAACGGCAAAATTAAGTTTGCAAAGACGCAGAACGTCATTGACAAGGAAAATAAAGTTTTTACAGCATATAAAACAATTGCCGATGTCAATTATTCAGTTGCTGGAAATGTCACTACGAAAGACGAAGCCGACTGTAAAAAAGATGTTAAGTGAAATTATGTGGGTGATTTTGCGACGAGGAACGGTTGACGGTTGAAAATAAATGACATTAGTTTAAAGACAGTGTCAATTTACGAGGTAAAGTGGAAATAAAATAAAATTATTGTGTAGTAAATACACTGTGTTTTTCTTGAATTGCTTTAGCTTCGGCATGTAGCTTGGTATTATAAGGGAAACAGAATGGCATAGTTAGTTTTATTAAATTCGTAAATATTAATTTTTATCATTTTTCATACTCAGAGGTCGATTTGTGTAAGATTGCCCCATAATATTTATTTATTTTATGAATCAAAGTGTCGCTTACACTTCCACATGCACTTTCTCTCATCGTTCTGATGGACTGCTCCTTTTACAGCTACCTAGTATTGATATCTACTTCTGTAAAGCATCGCCTAAACTCAAACAAAATGCAAAACTTTTTACCTAGGCTTTACCTATAAAAAATTGGACTAAAGTAGTCTTGTAAATTGTAAAACCAGTATATTATGGTGGAACTGGCTTTAAAAGGGTGGTTGCGCACTAGGTTAACATATAAAATCTTCTTAATTACGTATATATGATTCGTACGCACATTGGTCTTCTTTCATTTAATTCCTATTTATAGTATCTGAGTCTGAGCTCACACGTCCATGTTAATTATCAATTTAAATGCCCCACACCAGGCCACGGTTGTTAAACTGCAATCTGTAATAATCGGTTTTTGATGGAAGCAATATTGCCCTTTGCTAGCTTAAAACTGATTTGCGCGTTAATTATTTTAGCGCTTAAAACACGATTTGTTGGGCATTCCATAATTCTTGGAATATTTTATTATTGTATTGAAGATGAAGGAGAAGTGAAGTTCTTCAATTTGCGGTACGCCGACGACACTACCAACCTAGCAAACAGCGAAGCAGAAATGGTAGATTTCTTGGCAAGATTGAAGCGGATTACCTATCAACAGTCTTGGTCTCTTTAATTATAAAAAGAGATCAATCAAGATTATGATGGTGGACCGTAGTCGGGAACTAGACCTCTCAAAAATAGAAATATTTTTTTTAGCTAGTATGGGAATCGCGATTTTTTCCATGGCGGTAGCGACCCCTAAAACTGTTAAAAAATGGTGAATTTAACAAAATGGTTAACATTCTTAACTTTGACTAAATAAGGACCATGTCTAGTCTTCTGTCTGTACAAGACAGGATGTGGAGGGATTCTAGAATCACGCTGCGAATGAAGATAAGACTTATGCTCTGATCTTCATCTTCCTGTATGGGGCTGAGACATGGACCATCAGGCGGACCGTAAGCGTGTTGACGCTTTCGAGATGTGGTGCTTCATTTATTCTTTCGAAAAAATACCCTTAAAGGATGACTCACACCCATCCGATACGATACGATCCGATACGGGACAATCTGTCAGTTTCTATAGAAAACGTCCGAGGGCTCCGAGCTATCACGTAATTCTTTCTATAGAAAGTGACCGATATCGTCCCGGATCGGATCGGATTGGTGTAAGGCATCCTTAAGTGCATGCATTCATGAAGGCAAAAGAGAACTTATATGTTTTGAAAGGCATGCTAACCCCTTTACTATATGGTATATTAGATTAGAAGACAGAGAATCTTTATCCGGTTACAAACTAGGTCTAGCGAATAGATATGCAGGCATTTCTGGATGGATGCTTTTAAAGTGATCCACCCAATCAAACTATAAGGTTTAAATGTTCCACTGGGACCCTAATTCAGAGCCAGCCATAAACTGGCTAATCGGTTTTTAAAATGCAGACCTGATCCGCAAAAGGTCAAGCTAGAGCCGTGATCCATCAAGCATAATGCACTTTAAATGATATGGGGATCTAGAAATAATTTAAATAAACGATGATTGCTTCGTCGTTATATACGGCCGATGCTCAGAATGAAAAGTAGGCTGATTATAATTAATTTGGTGCATTAGCATTTTTTCTCATCCATTATCATGGGTCACTTTGAAACAGGGAATTAAAACTCATAAACATGAATTTTTATGGTACGTGTAGAATTTAATGTGTTCAGCATATTTTCGAACAATCTTTCGAATTTTTGCAAATTTTGCATCCTGGCTGATGGGTCAGAATAACAGCTAAAATTTATTGCTTCTTCTATGATCTTAAAAACATTTTTTTCCGTTTTAATTCAAATAATATGTAAGAAAAATATCCAAATCAAATAAATTCATTCCGATGTAAAATTTGCGAACATACTTAGAACATAAAATTCTGAAGTCTTTTAAAAAAGTTATCTTCGCATAAAGGTTAACACTTTTTGTCCTTATTTAACGCCAAAAACGCCTTAATTATTTCAAGTAATTTCGAACAAATTAGTGTTTCTCCAATTTTGGTGCCGGCACCCAGGTTTTTTGGGAGTTTTAAAGTTATTTTGCAGGTTCGCAGTTTTCGCCGAAAATTTGGGTGTCTTTTGCAGAAATTTTTAAATGATGATTACCCGGTTATGCCAGCTGCACTGTTTTTGCTGGAAATATATTTAAATTTTATGTTTACACAAAAATTAAGTCATAATTTGAGGGTATGATCTCAAAAGAATCTCGTTTTATAATGTGAGCACTCTCTTGAGTTCTTGGGTTCCAATCCTGGTAAGGGCATTTATTTGTATATTTATCACGAATTTGTTCTTGAGTTGTGGCCGTTTTCTATTAATGTACCTAAGGGTGTAACAAAAGTCGCAAACGATACGTCAACAGCTGATAAGGTCGATGACCCTGAGTGCGATGCTAGTGGAAAATTTTCGAAATTCGAAAAAAAAATATTTCGATAAGCTTCGAAATGTTTCCACTTGCATCGCACTTAGGGTCATTGACAATATCAGCTGTTGACGTATCGTTTTCGACTTATGCTACATTGCAGTCTGCATGGCATGTACGTATTTATCTAAGTATATAAGGATGACTATAATAGTTACCTAGTGCAACCTATAGTACAAGCTTTGCTTTGTTTGGGGCTAGGCAATTTTATTTTATTTTTTTCCTGATATATTTGATCCATCGTGGGTTTCCCAAGGAGCTACAGTATGCGGTTCTTCAAAATAGAAGTGAAGAGGTTCTTAAGAGAGAGCGTACGGAATTTGAAATGGGATGGTAGCCTGGAGAAAATCTAGGACCCTTCCGCGACATTACAAGATATTTACTCCTCTAGAATACTCCTGAGTTTGCGCTCCAGAGAGATCGGTAGGACCGAATCCAACCAAATCTGAGGTGTGTAAGAAATCGAGGTACTGGGAGTTTTATTGCTGGTTCGCTACCCCTAACCTAGCCGAGAAGATTCCAGCAAGAAACTCAGCTAGGTAAATCAAGTTGCATATCGAACGTTCGAATAAGCTTCACGGTGGCGCACTTAGCGGGTGTTGCACCCAGTATGCGAAGCGCCGGGCATGCGCAGTGCGCACCGGGCTTTTTGTCATTTAATCGGTGGCGACAGGGACAAGAAACATAATAAGACTTTTAATTGCAATACGGTAAGTTTCACATGTTCGTATTATCTTTTGTAGATGGCGCTATTTATTAATATTTGCATTTATTTGGAAACTGGTAGTGAATAGGTCCTAATCGAAAATATTACACTGGGTCGGCAACCTTTTAGCCGCCAAGGGCCGTTTAGTTAACGAAATTGACGCGGGCCGCACTTTGTCAATAGTGACTTGACGCGGGCCGCACTTTGTTAATAGTGGCTTTAACATAAACGTTAGACAAGATAGTTAAGGAGGCCCGCGGGCCGCCTGTTGCCGTCCGCTGCACTGGATAATCTCAGGCAAACCCTAAAGCTCTAATAAAGTTGTTTAAGCATTTAATTTCCATTCCTAAAATGCATTTTTATTTTTCATTGTATGTTGTTTTGACTTGTATAAATTAAAGGAGTTAAATCAAACAATTTTGGTTTAAAAGAAGCATAATTATGTTCATGCTTATTGGTCACATGCTATGTATAAAACTGACCATTTGTCGAGTGTGCGAGTAGCGCCGCCTAGTGAGAAAAAACTGTTTTCTTCCTAGAGTTTTTCTCGGTTTATGCCCCGGCTCAGGGAGCCTTAGGGCCGCTTTGGCAACTAAACCCAAGATTTGACGTAAGCGCTAGTTTTACGACGCGACTGCCATTTGACCTTACAACCCAGAGGGTAAGCTAGGCCTTATTACATTAGTCTTGTTTCTGACGATGTTTTCCTTCACCGAAAAGCGATAGAAAAAAAGACTAAAAAGCACAAAGCAACGTCGCTTGTACTTAGAAACGCCACGGGCGTCTTGCCTGTTACAAAGATTGCATATACATAAGTACTCGAGAAATTCGCCGGCATTTCGATAGGATCAGTTGGCCTAGTGGTTATGGCGTTAGCCGCGTAAGCTGAAAACCCGAGTTCGATCCTCGGATTGGCCTTCGTCGATGTTGGTCTTTTTCTTTCGTATATGACATCTATTTCAATTTATAATTTATATATAGTACTACTTTAATAACAAATCAAAAAATATTAAATAAAATAATTTCATTTGTGTCAACAAAAAGTTAGCAAAAAAGACAGTAATCCTGATAAAAAACATTCAAAGTCTATCTATATTATTGTCACTGGTACCACCGGAGCGGTGGCTGCGTACACCGGAATAACTAGGTTTTTTTCTCAATGTGTCATCGGTCCGGCAACTTTACGCACGGACTGAAGCCCTACCACATCGCACCTCTCTGTCGCACTTGAGTGTGAAGCCACAAGTGCAAAAGGGAGATAAATCTTCGTTCGCACTTTGTGATTCGCTTTGAACTGATGATCCTGTTCTATTTTCTTCACTTCACTTACCAGGGAAGTCACAAGTACTGCATTTACCTCCTACCAAAAAATGTATAATTAAATTCTAAATCAGACAGATTTCAGCTCGGAGACAGCTCAGTGTCGCTAAAAAAGGAGTATGTCCAATTATCACATAATAAATAAACATATACACTCCTCAAAATCATAGTGATCCGATCGTACAGTCGAGTTCATAAATATGTCCGTAGCAGGATGCACCGTGGGAACCACAGCCTCTCGCGCTTGACACTCTTGAGTGCTGGCCTGTGCCCAGCAGTGGGAGGATTTAGATTAATTTAGATATTAGACTAGACTAATTGTGGAACCATTCTTAGGCTAGCCGGAGGCCTGGCGCCTGTAAGCTATGACTACACCCGCGTTTTAAAACGTGCATAATATGCACAAATGGCATATCTTTTATTTTGAATGAAGAAAAAAACGCATGTGTGTAAAGACTAAACTTATAGTTATTATAGTGACACACAAACATAGATATTATCACAAGTGCGTGTAAAATGCCCGTTACCTACTTTGTCCGTACTGTACAAGTACAAATAATTCATAATAAAAAAAATACGAGCAAACCAGCCACAGCACAAGGTCTATAAACAGTAATCTATCTTCGAATCTTTTCGTATTCACATTCATCGTTTAAATTACCGATTGGAGAGATTTAGTATTCGTCAGGTACATTAGTACCACTCATTCATTCTCACTACATTACCAGCGAATTGGAACCGTTTTGGGAGCGCAACTCGAGTAAGCCGGTAACCCGGAGTTAAACGTTTATCATGTATGGGATTTGACAGCTAACCTGTGGTTAGTGGGCTAAGCCTGGTTGGCGCAAGTGGCCCTTAGAAGATAGACTACTTTATTTACATCGATCCAACTGACCGTTAACATTGTATCATTGCATGAGTCAAGAGTCCCACTTTTAAAACGACATCTATTTGCTCTCAATAAATTATGCAAACACCTTTATCATCACTGAATAAGGTTGAGAATCGAGTAACTTTTAGTTTAATAACTGCATTTCAGTAGATTTTTAGATTAAAACAATTACAGGAAGTGCACAATGCGCCCGCGTTCCGAAAAAGCTTTAGTTGAACCAGTTCAAACATATCACGATATAGTGACTTTCAGTCTTACTAACGCTATTTTAAAGTTCAATTTATTCCGCATCTTGTACTTTTTGAGATAAAATATATTTTCAGTTCCCCATAAAAGACGACCTTACTGCAACTGACACTTATGCCCTTTTTCTCTGCACTGCAATCCAAAACTGGCGCCTCTCGTCGTAACGGCCAATCTTCCTACTGTTCTTTTTTCAAAACGGTAGATGGCTTAGTGAATGTTCGGCGTTTAAGACGTATTTCAGTTGAGCAGTTGCGGGTGTTGATAAGTCGGTTCAATTGAGATTGATTAAAACCTCTATTTTTAATACGCGGTAATTAATCTCGCTATTTTCAGTTGCTGTTAATTGTTCGGGTAATTGTAAAAGCCGATGCGGTGCCTTTGCTGTGTGTAATATACGCAATATGGCAAAATATACCTGCTTGTAATGTAAGTAGCTATTCATACTACATTTAAGGTTCGCCCCGAATCGCGACCCCTATATCTTGGCAACCCCTCGATTTAGCTCATATTCGAACTTAAAAATTATATTTGTCTCATGTAACCACCTACCAAAATTCATGACGACGATCTGATCAACAAAAGGCGAGTTATTATCGAACAACATACAATCATACATACAAAAAACTGCCAGTGAATTTTGAACCTATTTTATCTTTTTTTTTTTAATCATTTATTCTTAACACTGTCGCAGTCTGTCCTATCAAAATCTAGGAATTTTAGCATAGACCGATTCTAAATGCTAAGAAAACGCAGGTTTTCGTATAGAGAGAGATACTCAATTAAATGGGATTTTACATTTACGATTTTTACGCTCTACGCAAATGGAATCGCATACCGAGGCTAATATATAACTATTAAAACATTTTCAGGCAAAATTAATGTTTTAATGTAAAAATGTGTATTTATTAAATCACATGCCACATTAAGAATCAAATTTTAATATTAATATGATGCTGATTTGTGTCTTTCTTATACACACACATGTAATTTCGCTCTGAAGAATGCGAGCGTGGATATCAAATCTGTTTTTGATGATGATATTTGAATTAGCTTATAAGTAGACTTATTCGTTAATGTCACAATATGACTAGCTGCGAAATGAATGTCGTAAGTTATTAATGTGAAAGAGGAACTAGTTTTGACGCTCGGCTTTACTTGGATGACATATTTTCGGAAGTTTTAAAAAAGGAAACTAAAGATACATTATGGCCGATGGAACACCCTAAATTCACTTAGAACATAGTTTTATGTACAAAATGACGATTATATGAAAGTTCCATGCTAGATTTGTTACGTTTTATTCGACCTTTACCTGAAATACATACTTATATGTATACGGATAAAGTTAGTAAAAAGTTTACTATACTAAGTATTAAGTCAGGCCTGTCCCACTCGCGCGTGTAGGTATCGAACTGTAAGTACCCCTTGCTAGGGGCAAAATCAGTAGGGACTCACGGGCGAGCGGTGACGCACGTGCGAGAGTTGTTCGTCGCATACCTACGTACTGATTCGACCGCCGTCACAGAATTTTATTTATATTAAAATAACTAAAGGGCGGAATTATTCAAGGCCTTTGGGTAGGTCATCAGGCCTGTTTCAATTAAGCTACCTATCTCTATCTAAGTAAGTACCTATGCCTAACTAGTTGCACGCAAATTTATTAGATTAGAATTAAACCTACATACCACTTAGACATATCTTAGGTTTATTCGAGCTAAAGTAGAGCAATATAAAAAGGTAGTAACTAAGTATTAAGATTATATTAAAAGAAGACAACATTGATATCATCATAAAAGGAACGAGTTACGCGATAGAAAGAGAGCGCACTTTACGTGAATGTAATTGTAGGCATTCAGCGTTGCGCGGTCGGAATTTTAACTATATATTATCGTAACATGAGTCGTTATTTCTTTAAACGAGTTGTTGGAGAGGGATTTTTGTACTTGTACTAATATGTATTCTGTGCCGTAACGAAGATCGTAAAGTCTATCTCCGTCTCTGTCACTCGAATAGTAAGTGTGACAGAGATGGAGATAGACTTTACGATCTTCGTTACGGTTTGCGGTCACACGCCTGTTATGTTTTCGGTGTTATTTACCTAAGTAGCTGCTAAGTGTAATAATTTATGCATGTAGATATACCACGCGTGCTATTTAATATTTATAATTCGCGTATTCTGTGTGTGTATATTATTGGATCAAGGGTAGGTACAAGATGCGTAGGTGATATGTACGTTGAAATATCTTATTGTCGCCGAGGCGGACCGTATGCTTGTTTGCCACCGACGTCGTTCAAAAAAATGACAACCCTATCTTCGGCGAGGTGCGGAGTAATATCGACCTTCGCGCCGGGCAATAGAACTCAATGACAGCGCGGCTCGCGTGCGGTCCGTGCTAATAATAATTAATAGGCACGTAAAAAGGCGGCATTCGTGAACATCAAAACAGAGGGTCTTCTGTACTTGTACTATTATTTATTCTGTGATTAAGTGTCAAATTCATACACTTTAAAAGTTTATAAGTAGGCTGTTTTTCACTTAACGAAACTTCACGTTCTAAACAAGACTACTTATATGAAAAAGAGTCGCAACTGCTGCACTTTTACGGCGTAATTTTTTCTCGGCTGGTTAGTTATCCAGTTATTTTATCCTAAGATCTATGCTGGCGCCCCATTCATTCATTAGGTAACCTGAGGACTAGCCGCTATTTTAGATAGCTACCCAAAGAGCCAACGCCGTCAGCTTTTTTTATATGCTATAGGTAGGTGGCAAACGAGCAAACAAAACGCCTGATGGTAAGCCCGAAACACCAGAGGTGTCGCAAGTGCGTTGCCGGCCTTTAAGGTTGGAGTACGCTCTTTTCTTGAAGGTTTGAAGGTCGTATCGGTCCGGAAACACCGCTGGCGACAGTTTCTGAGCACCATAAGCCACGAAGGTGACCTGTAACGGTACCATGTGTTGTTCTTGCTTTCTAATCGCTATCGACTGCGCGATATCGACTGTTGGAACAAGTTGTAAATATATTAAATAATATTTAAAACGGGTCACTCACGTAATTTAGTCGATTTTCGAAAGTGTCGAAGTCGAAGCATACTAGGGCTTATTTTTACTTGATAGGTTGATTTTAAGTTTTAGCATAGGCAGTTTCGTTTTATTTTTATTTTTGATAGTTTTATCTATTCCTTTGGGTCCCTTCTATTCAATAATTAGCAAATGTTTTGTTATTTACGTAAGGTGATAGACGACGAAATCCCAAATTGTTTGTTTGAAATAAAAATTACTGCTTACACCGTTCCATAGCTCATTTACTTAGATACAAAAGTGCATTCGACAAATGTAATATAATGCGAACCAACCGGACCAACAAACACAATTTATTACTATCTCGTTTGATTAATTTCCTCTCACTTGTCACTATCTACCGCATATCGCGCGTGAGAGACAAATAGACCCCTGAGTTGGCACGGTTTCTATTTCTGGAAGAACGCGTTTTGAAACATTGTTGCCGACGTGATACAACAGTGGAAATAGAAATGCTTAATAGTCCAGTATATGTTCAAATACGAGCGAAATACGACCTTTGCACAATAACGAAAATACAACATTTACACGTTATCTTAATAAATAGGCATACCAAAGTATCTCAACTGTACAAGGGGCTAGCCAGCCACCCAATATCTCGATATCCACTACTTACTGCACGTTCCTCTGTACTCTCAGTCTCCCATCGTTGTAAATATTGTCAAAGCGCGGAGCGCCATGAACTCTCCGTACGAGCTCTCGGGCTGGACTGCCTCCACATACTCGTATGTAGATTACGTCGCATATTTTATACGATATTCAGAGCGATTTGAAGTACTGTTTAAGACAAACACACTAGGGATAGGTAGGTATACAATATGTATAGTTTTTGGATAGAGTATTTATTATACTGCTAACATTTATAATTGCATATTCATTTATGTAAAATAAGTTACTGTTTAGGCAGAAAACTTGGCTAATGTACGTGTACTTCTACCAAAAATTACTAAACATTTTTGTACTCAATAATTTTGTGTGCAAATGTTCAAAAGTGTTCCGTTTATTCCGTAGAAGACTATATATACTGAACAAGAAACAAAATGATTTTTATGATTCAATAGCAATAAGGTCGAAAACCAGATAGATGTTTGAAGCTCGCTCACCAAAAAATAGTAAAACAGCCGTTACAAAATGGTGGTATTTTCAAAAACTGATAAAAAATACAAATAAAAACATTTATTATATTAAAAAAAATATATATATAGGTATATTTCCAAATAAATATAAACTACTTAAAAATATATTTACATCTCGCTCCCCGCCGTTCCACGTGCAAAAGTGCCCATAATGCTAGCGGCATTGCCGCGTTATATAATTATGGACAGCCTTTGCACTAGGAACGACTCTGAGCGTAGGTCTTCGCCCTTCTGCCTGAGTCGGCGGCCCATGTCGCGGATAAAACGTTTTGCATCAGCGCCCCAGCAGCCCGCCGTTTCAACCGCAAAAGGAACGAAATAATAGCTAGAGCCAAGAGGAGCATATTTCTTTCGCTTTAGCGCGGCTTGTGTTTCGGCTGCCGCTCCGGCTGCACGTGAGGTTCGATTGATGTGACATGCGGAGAAGGTGCTGACGCATGTAGCGTTCCATACTAAACACTTCCCCCTTTCCCATGGTACTAAAGTCAAGCCATCAGGTCTTTTGCCATCCGTGCGGCTAAGACCTGGAAGCTCCAGCACCGATGGGACACCAGCCGACCTAAGGGCCCTCTGGAGAGTATCATTGCGGGCATGGTGACGCGGGTGCCTGCCGGCACATCGGCGACGACTTAAAGCATGGTGACCATCAGCACCCACCGTGGCACCACAAATGCATGTGTGTGGTAGACAAACACTGCAACCCAGGCGGAGAGCGACTGAAAAACGTAATGAGTCGCCGTCTAGTAAAGTGCCCAGTTGCGGCGAAGGCAACGCGTGCAGCCATGCCCCTGAAAATGAAATTATCTTTAAAATTTTGTATTAAAACATGAAAAAATGTTTTCAATACAGTTGCTCAAAAATGGCTTTTTTCTTGGCTGTTTTGCGTGCGCAAAGTTTGTTTTTGCGAACTAGTGCTTTTTACTTTTCCAATCTTTTTAAATTTAGTTGTGTTCCAATTCATGACTGCTTACCGAAGAGTATTATTGTTCGTTAACTTTACCGAGCCGTACTAAAACTAAATACCTACTATTAACGCAATAATATTAAAGATATTGATATTTCATATTTCAATAATTACTTCTTCATCATACTAACGATCATTCATTAAAAATATTAACATTGAAAACAGTTCTTATAAATCTGTGTGTATGAAACGGAACAGAGCCTACGAAACGTCAGTCAAATTAGAGGCGTTTTTCAATCAGGTAAACATGTTCGAAGGGCCTATAAGACATGACGATACGATTTGTCACATGCGATTTATTATTTTGTTTATTATAGATTGAAAATGAGAAAGTAAAGAAGATAAGATAAACATTTTGAAGATGTTCTTAATATATCAACTGTATTACAATCGTGTCACGGAAATAATAAAAAAAACTTTCAAATTAGTTCTTATGTACGAGTATGTTAATTTTTTTCGCATCTGTATTGAAAAACGTCGTTCGATTCACGTGCAGATATGTCATTTTTCACTTGTCCCGAGTATTGCCACTCGCCTACGGCTCGTGGCAAGATACCTCGGGACTCGTGGAGTAATGACATACTTTCCGCACTAGCATCGAAATGTACTATTTTGTAACTATGAAAACACGTGGCAAAAAGTTGAGCTAAATCGGCCAAATTTATATAGGTACTAGCCTCTTAAGAACAAAAACACGTTCAGTCAACCAATTGGAACCCTGTTCGGATTAGACAATGACAGAGGAGGAATGATTAGTATAATCTGACCACGAGGTCGAGATGGGCAACTGTCAGTATCTCGTGAATCTCGCGATACTGTCGCAACACTCTTGTGCTAAGACTGCAAACAATATGCCGTCAATCTACCCCATAACTGTTTCCAGTTTTTCTTTTTTTTTGTCGCCACCTGCATTTATTCTTCGCCGGCTTCTTGAATATCATTGATCCAGCATTTTTTGTTTTCTTAACATTATGTGCCGGTTGGACCGAAGATTCTTTTGATAGCGCTTTTTGTCCATTTCCATTTCAGCCTTGTCTGCCTGCGCATGTTGTGTTTCAATTATTTCAGTTTTTCTCCGTAACACCTATACATAATATTCAGCTTAAATTGTTTTTACCTCACTGTAATGTGCATTTATATGTGTTTACTTTGTAAGCTCGTAAACCAGCTAAATCACCAATTATGAAATTCCAATGGAAAGAAAAAATGTCCATCGTAGTACCAAGTCAGACTAACAATTAAAATAATAAACCCTTTGCCGTAAACTGACGTGTTACAAGTTAGCGTATCGTTGAGTCCAGTTTTTGTAAATTGATAAAACGTGTGGTCCTTAAGGCGAGCATCTACTTGCAACGCAATGACAATACAGTCATTGTTTCCTTTATTTGACACATACAGGAAAGTTATGATTCCCGGCTTTTCGGTGGCATCGCTAATCATAAATCCTCTAACATATTATAACAAGACAAAAGACGATCCATTTGAATTTCGGCGGAGAGTTGCATAGGCCAGGGGCCTTACCATGACGTCTTAAGGGGCTACCCGGCATATTTCACTGTTTTTAAAGTGAATAGGCTTTGTTCAGCTCCAAGCACAACGCTTGAAAAAAATATACAATGTAGCTAGGTATTTGGTCTACATTTAGTTCTACTAAATTGTCGAAAAACATAATACATCAAGAGAAAAAAAAAATAACCGTAAACCCTTTTTTCTACCTTAAATCTGTATCTACTCCCTTATTATGCGTCGTAAGTACAAGAAACTAAGACAAGCAGTATATATTTATGTTTACTTTAAACGCATCTACTGATTTTTGGATAGGTTTTGTACTTTTCGAGAAAAAAGCTATTACACGCATTTTTCCGAAAACGCCGGCTCGAGATGCCTGCGCGGGCGACGGGGGCCAGTCGTGTAAGATGGTACTAGTAGTTTATAGGGTTGCGTCCTAGTACAAGCAGCTCTTCCTAGGTGACGACTTATGCTTATTGACGTATTGTATAACCGGTGAGGAAAGGAAGCGGGAGGGGAAGAAAGCTCAAATCGCCGAGGTCATTGGGATAGGGGACGGCCTTAACGCAATTCAGTTTGGGCTCAGTGGTATAAAAGCAACACAGTTTAGGACGTCAACTGAATTGCGTTAAGACGTCATGGTAAGGCCCCTGGTTGTAGTTACGGCGGTGGCTAAAACACATCTCCCACGGAAAAAAACAATAACTTTAGGCAAATGCTTATGATAAAGAAGATTCCGAAGCCAACATCATCGGCAAAATGATATCCCATCGACCTCGCTGGTCTGGTCAGAGAACGGGTGATGGTAGATGACCATAGTGACTGGTCGCCATCCGGGTTCAGCGGCACAGTTGTTACCAATGGAGAAACAGTATGGAGGTGGATCTGTCGGCTAGCTACAGCCAGGCAATTAGTATCACCTCCGTCACCAATGGCTCTGTTTTCCTCGCATGCCGTCACAGTCACTGCCCTTGGATAAGTCGCCGAATCTCATCTTGATCCGATTCGCCTTTTGACCCGGTTGACTTCAGTCTACATATACGTAGTATACGTAGTATAGCCGTATACGTTCGGGCAATCCGTCAGATCTCCATAGTGAATACGCCGCCAGACAAATTTCCCAGCCATTTATTGCCAGATACGGCAGATACGCCCGAACGTATATGGAGCTATACAACTTTGACTTCAAAGCCGTCAATAAATATTTGTCGACATACCCCTTAAATACGACGTCGTGGAAATAGAACCCATTTCAATGTGCTCATCGGAAGACGTACGTCTTTTGAACATCGCAGTCCACTATTAGCAACAATGTTGCAAAATGTATGCATCTTGCATAAACCCTGTGCGTTCAAGGGAAAAGTAACCTTCACGGCACTAAATAAGTGTGATTACAGATAATTTAAATTGTTTGACTGCCCATCAACGTATCAAGTACTTTCCTCCGTTCCATTAAAGTTCATAATGCCTGGATGATGTTCGGTAGTTAAGTCGTTTCATGTGTGTTATTTTTGTTTAAGTGATGTTTTGGTTGGGACTCACAATGGGCAAGAAATTGTTAACGATACTATCAGCTTATTAAGGTGATACTTACGGGTGTGAATTACGGTAACGCCTTTTCAATGGAACCTAATCCTGGTTCATAATTTTTTACTTGGTTTTTTAAGGATGACACACTAGGACGGGACGACAATCCCATACGATTTCGTAACTCAGTGGAAAAACTTGTGGGACATACTGGGAAATTGGGTATATTGGGAATCTTTAAGAGTATGAGGAACTCTTCCTGTCTACCAAATTTAATTCAAATCGGAAGCGAAAAAAAAACGACAACAAAATAAAAATCCGCCCTAATCTAATTATCTTGGGAGTTTTCTAGAATTTGTAAGTTCGAATATAGCTCACATTCTGGGCGAACCACTAGTTTGTTTATGTTCCAAGTAGAGGGGATTTAGTCCACGAAATCGAAAGGTAAATTCGAAAGGTATCGGAAGGAAAATTTATAAATTAGGATCTTTAGGGCACATCTTAGTGGTGGCGAGAAACTTCTTCTTCATCGACATTCCAAGTTTCCAACCCAGATGGTATACCAGGACTTATTCGGATTAGTCCGTTTTCCTCACGATATTTTCCTTCACCGAAAAGTGATTGGTAAATATCAAATCATATTTCGTAGTCATCCTTCGGATTAAAAGTCCCACTTTGTAACTGTTTAGTAGGGTGGATCGAATTTTTTTTTTCTCGACTTTGCCTATGGCGGGGTTGTAAAAAGATAGTCTAGGGACACATAATTAAATGTTTGTATGGACACTTTTCGAAATTATAAGTAGAAGTACTGCCGCAAGCCATCTGAAATATTGTCAAAAAAATGAAAAACTTGTTTACAATTTTTGTAGGGAAAAATATATTTTATAATGAAATTACAGTTTTTATTGACATTTTACATACCTATAATATCAAAAATACAAAATTAAAACAAACAATTACATAGTAATCAGTTTGCACAATAGATTATAATAGAAATATAGCAATTATGCAATTTTGTAGTCAGTTTTCGTATTAAATATAGGCATTACGCGACAAGAATCAAGCTTATTTTTTATCCACCCTTCTCGTCTCTCTAGCCCACATACAGCAGTACAAGATTCTGTTGCTATTTTTTAAACTCCTTTCAGTAGCTTGAGTGTGGCAGGGCATCAAACAGAACTTGGGCTATATTTTAATTTCTAATATCCATTGCGTTGAATCACAGGATCAATCACCTTCTTCAGAGTTTTTGGGAGGTATCGTGTCAGCTTAATTGTTTCGTGTAGGTGTTTGGCCCCATTAATACATAAAGGTTGCGTTTTTATATTGAACCACACTGGAGCGTATATTTTCAACACAAAATGCGTTAAGACAGTTAGACTTAACACGTTTCTTGATGGGGTCTTGGTTGACATATACAGCCTGAGTATCCTGTTAGCAGTTGTTAGCCATCGTGAATGACGAATTTTCCCTGGATTTTGTTTGGCCAAATTTTCATCGCAGTTGCCTTGATGGATTGCACGACAGATTTCCAGAAGATATAACTGATCTGTACTGAGATCGGTGCGGGCCTTAGTAATATCGGGAAGTTGGCATTGTATAGCAGCAAATTGAGTTACAGGAAGTTGTTCGCAGTTATTTAATGCTTTTCCTATTTTGCCAGTAAAACTTCTGGGACCTGTTGTTGTGCCATCAAGATGCAAAGGTAACTCATTGGCATGCAGCTGGCAAACTGACCATTGAAGAGGGCGTTCAAGTTTATTTTCGAGTATACTGATAATACCTCCCTCGCCCCAGTATTAACTGCAGTGCCATCACATCCAACCGCTACAATTTGTTTTATATCCAAGGGTTTAACTTGTAAGTAGGAATAAATAAATAATAAATAAATATTATGGGACAATCTTACACAAATCGACCTAGCCCCACGGTAAGCTCAAGGCTTGTGTTATGGGTACTAGGCGACGATATATATAATAGACAGATACATATAAATACTTAAATACATAGAAAACACCCATAACTCAGGAACAAATTTTCGTGATAAACACACAAATAAATGCCCTAACCAGGACCTGAATGCAAGTTAGTTGCGATAGTTTTTGCGTCACATGCATCAGGTGTTATGTGGCCAATGTATTGGGATCCGGGTTCTCGAAGCAATGTTATGTGCTCTTCCGTTACAACCCTCCTTCTCATTACTACATTGGGCAATAGAAAGTCAAACAACTAACGACAATACAGTGCAAGACGTTGGTGGATCAAGATTAAAAATGCTGGTAGTATAACATTGATATGAGGGTACTTTGATAATTTTCTAGAATAATGCAGTAACAATTTATTTTTAATTTATAATTATATATTTGATTATTCAGGAAACGTTTTATAAGTGGTATAGTATGTTAACACAGTCCCTGTAACAACGATATCATGAAGTGAAATTTTTGATATATGAAAATACTTTATTGGGCTTGCGGCAGTACTTACAATTATCCAATCTTGCTCATATTCGATATTAGCCTTATTTTGCCCTCACATAAACTTTTTGGAGGCCCGCCATTTTGAAATTAAAAAAAAAAAATTTTTTCATATATAAGCGATCCACCCTACTGTTTAGCCTGTTTAACTGTGTCTAACTGCTGAGCTACGAGTACCAACGACCGAGAACCAAAAAATAAATTCTTTCAACTTTGCTTACCGTTCTTTTCGTCTGTTGTTAGGTACTTTCTTACTTCTCTCTATTTAAGATAATAAACATCATTATATTAATTTTCAAATGTCATCTTGATGGATGACTCACACCCATCCGAACCTATCCGATCTAATCCGGTCTATCAGTTTCTATAGAAAACGTCACGTGACCTCCGAGGACTCCGAACTATCACGTGATTTTCTATAGAAACTGACAGATCAGATTAGTTTGAATCATCCTTAACACAACACGCATTAGTCTGCACTAACTGAGAACCATATTACATGTCAAAAAAACGTCAAGGTAAGGGCAAAAAAGTATCGATTTCAGTAACGCATCTATGCGAGGGATTGACTGATGAAATCGATTAGAGGGTGCCTATTAACAAGTGTCAAAGTCATATGGCTTCCATGTAGCGATTAGGTTGCATGCTTGCGTTTCACACTGGTTACCCGTAAATGTATGGCCTCAGTGGCAAGCGTCCAGCGGAGCCTCCGGGGAAACGTCGGGCGTGTCAAACTGCCTAAGAATTTGAGCGGCGTCCACAGAGGCCCCTTGAGTTTGATTGCATTTTTTTGTATTATGGTATTAGGTACTCTTTATAAAAGTACCACACCTTTTACTAACAATAATAATAAATAAATAAGGATTTTTAGATTCCATTAACTCTCAATAGTCCATAAACCCTACCGTGTTGGTGGGTACTGCCTCTGCGTGCGTCCCTGGGGACCTTGGTCACTTTTTCTGTACTATACGACATCTCTTTTAATAGTGTGACAAACAAAATATTTATTATAAATAATAAATTATTTAATTCATGCTTTACAATTGTGAAATCATAGGTAGGTACTTCGAAAACTATTGAAGATTGAGAAATTTTGAACAAAAATATAAGAAACACGCAACATCCTTCCAAAATGTTTTTTAAAGTAAATCAATTTTACATTCCATGTAATTTCACATCACTAAACTTTAATAAATGATCTTTATTACAATTACATAAGGTCGCAACTGGAACAACAAAAACCAGAACTATCTTAAGGTGCGGTCACTATTGCACAACATACCAATTTTATTTCCTATTACGGACCTATTCTAAACGTTCTATATATCATGATGATGAATGCTCCAAACTCAGTTTAACGGTCCCAATGGCTTTAAAATATAACATAGTGTATGTTGGTTTTAAGAACTTTTGACAGAATGTATAGTTGGGAATACAGAAAGTTCATTTTGTAGATGTACGTTCAATCAGTTTTTTTAAGAGATGTATCAGAGATGTAAATGGAAATATGGACTCGTGGTATTTATATGATAAATATATCATATTTGATGCTTGGAGAGCCTTTACACCCCCAAACCTTATTAGTTTTATCTTTTAAGATGGGGACCTTTTAAATTTCCAGTCTTTACTGTGACGCTTGGGGAGCCTTCAAATCTCCAAATCTTATTAGTATTTTATTTTTGACATTGGGGACTTTTTACATCTCCAATCTTAATTTATTATTAGGAAACTATAGAGACTATACATCTCTTGCCATATAAAATAGACTTACAAAAGTGCCCTTGATGCCTACTTGCAAAATACATTTTTGAATTTTGATTTTTGTACAAAACCCGTATTTCCTACGTACGTACGAGAAACGAGTTGTTACATTGATTCATCACCTTCTTGTTATTCTATGTGATTTAAGTATTACGTACCAACATTAAGAATGAAAATACACACACACACACACGACACGTGTTTCGCCTCTATACGAGGCATCCTCAGGAGATGCAGAATATATTACCGGTCTGGCATCCGACAAGTGCACCAAACTGCGGAAGTTTGACTCACTGTAATATACTTAAATCCCTACTCGTAGGTACTTAAAATCAATGATCATAATTATTACGTGATTTAGTTATTACCTACTTAGATTTTAAGTACACTTTCTGTTATAACAGTATGCTGTGTATCTTTCTCGAGAATGCGTCAATTCGGCATCTTTTCGTACATATTAATCAATCGTTAAATCTGCTCTTTGTAAGCGTGTGCGCTATTTGAGCTAATAATTATTCGCTCAAGAATTCACCCATAAATCTTTCACCGTTTTAAAGAACCGTCAGCAAAGAAACTAAAAAACCAACCTGAATAAATCACTAAATATTTCATTAATTTCGTTTTTATTTTCAACGATAATGTTCGCGGATTTACACAGAAATATTAATGCTAATTCTTTAAGTAAAAAAGATTTACGATGTAAGATAATCTTTAATAATAGTCAAAAAATAAGACATTAAAAATATAAAGAGGTTACGCTCGAAAACATTCGGTTTGTGGTAATCCTGGCAGTTAGATTAGAATCAGTTAAGTTAATGCATTCAAATCCTTATAATTTACGATCAACTGTTGCCATAAATACAGATTTTAAATATAATTGTTGTGTGTAAGCTCTTTTGAATTGTAATAAGATTAGTCGACTTGATTGGCAAACCCTACCTACTTTTTTATATATTTTTTTATGTTACTTCCGGCCTCGAAAATACCGGAAGTTTTAGTTGACGCCCTCAGATTTTGTATGGTTGAAGTAGCAACAGTGTTTTGTTTTGAAAATATTTATGGGGGCTCGTTAATTCCACCACATATAAAAATTGTATACAAGTATTGTTGACTTCACTCCTACAAGTAAGTCATAAGCCAATTTTTTCGAACCTAGACTTCCGACCTAGAGTTTAACTATGCTAAGATTCCTAGAATTTGATAGCACAGGCTGTAAAAAAATGAGTAAAAAAAAAAAATAGTAAAAAAAAAAACGTCGAAATTTCATAGAAGTTTGATGTTTAAAATAACACATCAAAGTTTGACAGTTTATTTGCTTGGAAGAGATAACTTAGTGACAATTAATAAATGTATTGGCCTAAAGAGAAGGAGTGCGATTTTGGAGTCTTATCAAGTGAATAAATCTCACCGAAATTAAGTGATTTCCAAAAGTTCCTTTTTTTAAACTCATCGGTAACTATAATTCTCATACCTAGAATATCATCAATTTACGAGTGTCATTTCCCACTCATAATTGAAATCACCATGCGACTGTTTCGGACAGTTGACGTATGTGGCACCTCCAAAGTGTATTCTTTGGAGAATCCTCTTTGACTCTTTGTAGCTTCCTTGATAGCCATTTGATATTTGATAATTTATTGAAAAAAAAACACGAATTGAGAAACTCATCATTTTTTAATTTTGAAGTCAGTTGAAAATAAATTAGTAGTTACGGTATTTAATAGTTTGGTATAAGGTGATTTCAAAGTCACGGGTGACATTTTTGCCACTGGTGAGATTCAAAAATCGTTCACCTGTCACCGTTGTGCGTGTTTCACCACGCTGACAATGTCGGCGACATATCGGCTGGTAATACAAGTTCATAGAAAAGTTATGACAATTGTCGCAATGTCATCGTAAAACAGAACCTTGATCCTTACTGCCATTGCAAGGTCCAAGGTGATATACATCAAATTCCTGTATCACTACAGGAAAAACACTTCCTAAATTGAGACATTGGGTCCCTGGTCAGCTGACAAAAAGTATTTTGTAAGAGCTCTGTCGGCGCGGCTTGTTGACACCAATGGGGACCGTAGGGCTAGCGCTTACCTCTTCCAATATAAATATAAACTTCCTAAATTGTTTCACCATCTCTGCCAACCGTACTCCCTATAATTTAGCTGTCAAACTCGCAAGTGATGTATCGTAGACACGTCAACTGGCCTATTGTATCAGTGATTACTCAGATGGCCATTAAAAGAATTATCTAGTTTTTACCGAGTCGTCAACTGATTGATAACTGGTTGAGCACGCGGCTATGGGGTTAAGCATTTGACTTTTGGAGAGATAAATTGTGTTGGGTGAAATCTGCTTATGTTGTTTTTAAACAGAATAGCGAATAGTAGGTAATACTTTCCTTTAACACGGAATTTAAAAAATGGCTAACAAAAGAAGCATTTTATGACATAATAGAATATGACAATTATTTAATTAAATTGAATGCAAATCCTAATATTTATGCCTAATCTTAAATTTTAATTTTATATAATGTGTTATTTTAATCTTTAATTGTAATTTACATGATTTATTTGACATTATTATTTCATTTTAAATTTATTTTGACATGTAAAATTGTATAATTTTATGAATAAATGATTATGAATTATGAATTATGTTTTATTTTTTTATATTCTGTACTAGACCATTGATGTTTTAAAAGAAATAGACACAAAGCAGAACAAAAACGTCAAAGAATGTGGGTCACAATTACATTAGCGAACAATTTTGCTTTGATGATGATACCTACAACCGATAAATATTTCATACGAAAAAGAACTTACTGAGGTAAGGATTAAGTGTCAAATTCATACACAGAACTAACAACACTATTACAACTTTAAAGGCTGTTGGCACTTAACGTGAAAAAGTACTGCAACTGCAATACTTTTATGGCGTTATTTTTAGGGTTCCGTACCTCAAAAGGGAAAACGGAACCCTTACAGGATCACTTTGTTGTCCGTCCGTCCGTCCTTCCGTATGTCACCGCGGTTTTACTCAGTAACTATACAGCATATGGTAATAATATTACAACTACAGGTGTATTATGTGTGCCGCTACCTATAAATTACGGAAAAAAAATGTTATATAATTTTAGCCATATAAATACTAAAAACTACTGTAATTAGTATGTAATTACATATCGGTGGTGACCACAAGTTGTCTTATTTCCCATTATATAACAATGAGATCTATCACGTGACGTTTTCTATTATAATAAGAAGTCCTGTCAAAGGGCCTAGTCCAGCGTCAGTCATCCTTTAGTCAGTCGGCCAATATAACAATTGAAGGCTAGGTTAATTTCAAAGGCATGGTACATGGAAGCGACGGCCTTGTTAGAAAACTATTGTTTGTTTGAAAGTAAATAAATCACTGAACAATTTATTGGAGTCGTTTCAGTCACTTGCGTTGCGAAATCGCTAGAGACTAATATTTTAGAACTTAAGATAGGTTACAATTTAACTTTGACGCTAGAAGATTATGATGCGTCATGGGTAGTACATAATTAAAAATATATAGGTATATAAAATAAAAATACATGAGGGTAATGTGTATTTTCGGACGGGGCAAACTGCCCATTTTTATAACTTTTTATAATCACCTTTTTTGTGCATGTGTTTTTTTTGCATGTTTAGTTTAAAAAAGTAACCTACTTATTTATTCAAATTTTATAAGAAAAATCACTTGCCTCTTTCTGTACCATAGCCCCCGTGATAAACAGAACTGGGTCGTTCTCCTTTTTTGCTAGCGATTTCAAACGCGATTTTTTGAATTTTTGACGAAATTTCGGATGAATGATAACGGTAGAAACTATTATAAATATAATATACTCGTATATGTTTGAAATAGACTATTTAGTAGTTCTTTAGTAGTCGTTTTCAGTGTTTTTTTTAGAAAACACCGTGACAGCGGCGCCTTCCGATTGAGCACTATGTCACGTTGGTTTGAGTTTAACAATATAGGTCAGAAGGCCTAGTATAAAAGTTGTACGACATTAACTCCTCGACCGCGTTAGCGTATCGAGGGGTCAAAATATGAAAGTTGCCGGATGATTTAAATAAACGGCAAACATAATTTGAACTCCCGCTACGCTAACGCGGTCGAGGAGTTAATGTCGTACAATTTTTATACTAGGCCTTCTGTAGACAGTCACTAGCCGGGGAAACTACCTACTGATAAGGTAAGTATGTAATTCAAAAATTTTAGCATTTACCAAAAACATTCTAAATCACACAGTTTCTAGCGTGGAGACAGCTCATAGTCGCTAAAAAAGGAGAACGCTAATAAAGGTTAGTATCTATCGCGGCAATGACATGACTGAAAGTTATGATTCACCAATTTGTCTTTATATAAAGAGCTTTAATTTTGGAGTCTATCTTTAGTAGCAACACATCGTTGGCTAGAAACTAGCTGTCTGTATATTTAGTGCCGTCTGTCGATTGTCGATTGTTTATACAAATAGCATCACGAGCTGTTTATATGTTTTTCAATGGATACGCTGGGACCGTCAATGGGGCCATACATTATTTAGTTTTTCATTAAACGGTCGACATTCTTTCAATGGGGTTAACTAAACACAGACTTACGGTAGGTTCTTATTGTTAGTAATCAGTAGGGCTCGGAATTTTGTGTGCGGCTTTTGAAAAGTCATTCACATAGATTCATTGAGATCAATTTATCCTTAATTAAAGACGTAACACTTGCATTTTTGCAAGCAAATACCTACTCAGGTTATCAACTCTTTATAGATATCTAATATGTATTGACACTGGCATAGTAGTATTCAAACCTCAATCAGTTGGTATTTTATTTACACATATAACTTTATTAATCACTGGCCGTGGAAATGTGTATGTATCATCAAACAATTTGTGGTATTCTTTTTTACAGACACTAATAAAAAACTCTCGATTTATCGATATATCGATAAACATTTTTTTTTCGCTTTTCTCTCCCTATGACATTTCAATAACTGCACGCAAAATTTCGGGCCCTAGTAATCAGTTGAATGTCTAGATTTGTATCATCATATTTCAAAACAATTCAGAAGTAAACTAAAGGACTGGATCCTGTATAAATGTTACTATAATTAAACATTTATGTTTTTTAATCTATAAAAGTTACTTGTAAATACTGTCTTCTTAAACTATGTACAAGATATTGTACTCTTCAAAAAGGCAAAATAGTTGATACTTTAAGGTTAGTGCTCGATGCTGGACTAGTATTCAACATGGGCACGTTATGTCAAAGTGACAAGGTTTAAATTCGAATATAGAAAAATCTTCGTTGTTCAAATTTCACCTATATAACTTTGACATAAGGTGCCTGGTATTAATTTCAACATGCTTCCTCTACGCGTTTCCGAAATAAAGAGTTTTGACAGACATACGGACGGACAACACAGTGATCCTATAAGGGTTCCGTTTTTTCCATTAATGACTCACACTAGAACGGGTCGGGACGAGGCGGGACGGGACGGTCTGTCAGTTTCTATGACGCCAACCGTCCATGGTCGGTATGTAAATCCGCTTTCTAATGGCAAAACGGAACATGTTATTACTATATAGCTTCCATAATTAACTACGAGTATATAGCAGTAATCTCGTCGCCTTAAGCCTACTAATTCGATCAGTACCGACGGCGTGTACTTACATAGTATAAACATTCAAACAGTATCTAGACTGCAAGTAGATAACCTACGGTCTCGGGCAGTTCTGTCTGAGACGCGGATGTGACACAACTGTTTGTCCGACGCTGACTGCCTGATACAGTCGAAATATGGCACGCCTATTGTGGAAAAAATACGTGAGCTTTTAAGTATGACTCACGAAATTTTTAATTGTATAAGTAGATAACTATTATAAAGCGCTCAACGTTACCATCAGTGTGCTTACTACGAGTTGCTGTAGTTTTAATGCGATGTCTCGTTTAAGTCTCGTTATCTAAAGTTGGCAAACGCTAACGAGTATAGTATTCTACAGTAAATTTCTAACTGGTCGTAAGCACTAAGTTTGACGTAAGTATTCGCTATGTATAATTACTTCATTGTTAATACGAGTAGGTATTATATTTTTGTTGCTTATATGCTTCTTAAATTCATTATTGTTTACCTCTGTAGTGTGACTGAGTATGTACGGTCATCGTACTGTTCGTCATAAGTTAACTGCGTACAGGTTAATTCAATGATGGTTTACTAAGTTGTATAAGAGCAGTTAAAATGTAAGTTACATTAAGAGGCCGGTATATAAATTTGGCCGATTCAGTTCAAATTTTTGCCATGAGTTTTCATACTTACAAAAACAATTAAAGACTAAAAGATTTTCAAAATTGTTGTCAGTTTTTGAAAAATCCACCATTTTCTAACATCTATCTGGGTTTCGAAATTATTGGTATTGAATCTTAATGACACATTTTTTTTCTTGTTAAGTATAGTTATAGTCTTTTACGGAATAAATGAAACACTTTTGAACATTTACACACAAAATTATTGAGTAATTTTTTTTTTAATTTTGGTAAGTTTTGTTAGAAATAAACGAACATTAGCTAAGTTTTCTGGCTAAACAGTCACTTTTTTACCTTAATGAACATGCAATTATAAAGTTTAGGTCAAAAACTATAAGTAAAGTATCCCTATTGTTTTTTTTTCTTAAACAGCACTTCAAATTGCTCTGAATATCGCTCGTAAAGAGAAGTCATGTCGCTCCGCTTTGACAATATTTACAAATATGAGAGACTAAGGCTCACTTGCACCACCCAGAGTTAGCTGCTAACCTGGAGTTGAGCTGTCAAATTCCATACAAAAAAACGCTTAACTCCGGGTTATGTGGCTAACCCCGGGTGGTGCAAGTGGCCCTAAGAGTACAGAGGAACGTGTAAGTAGTAGATATCGAAATATTGGGTGGCTGAGTAACCCTTCGTATAGTTGTGATCCTTTGTTATGCCTCTTTATGAAGATAACGTATTTTCGCTCGTTATTGTGCAAAAGTCGTATCTCGCGCGTATTTTAACGTACCGGACTCTTAATGGATTGTTTTGTATTGTATCGAAAGTTGGTATCTCAGTCAGTAAAATCGATATATTATTTGCAGTAATTCAAGTATTTACTTGAGTAGCTATTAAAAAGAAATAAACTCCAATTAATGTTATAACGTTTACGACTTAGGAAGACATTGTAGTATTATTATCTACATCTAAATGTAAATATTGCTATTAAATGGGCAAAATATAGCGTAGTAAAACTTTCAAACAACAGTTTAACTACGGTATGTTTCTATCTTGTTTGTGTGAGGTACTTCCAAGTACTTCCATTTGAATTTACTTACTTCAGATCTAATGATGGAATGGAATGCATGTGACATTAACAAATCTTCTAAATTTTCAAAGGTGACCTGGATATTTTTGAAGTATGTAAAGTTGTAAACTGATTAATTGAAACTAACTCAAACTTTAACTTTTACCGAAAAGGCCAATTGAAGTGTATTTTCTTTAATTATTTGAAAACTATTTTCATCATTATTAGGTACATTTTTAACGCTGTATTAATGCGATATCGTCTTAGTCTTGTCATAGGTATTTAATCGACAGAAGTCAATTTGAGAAATAACATCTTTTTTTACTCCGCCTATACGTAAATAAAAACTTTACTCGTCCATTTTTTGCTATGTTTTTACTGATAAAATAGTTTTGTTAGGTAAAAAGGCATTCGAAATATAAAATAAAAGTAAGATTTTTTTTTCCAAAATTGAAACAAGAATCTTAGCATTTTTTGCCTCAGGAATGTTTGGTTAAATATTTCCCTTTCCTAGCGAGCACCTTGTAGGTATATCAAATTCCTTTACCGTACACACGTCAGTCATGGTGATGACAAGAATATTAAATTCCTAGGCTATCCGTGGCTTCCTGCGTCTGCGCAGGCGATTAAGGCGCGTGGAATCGGTGATTGCGCACTTGTGGCCAGTAATGAATAGATACGAGGCGGTACGTGGAGTTACGAAGAAATGTATAAGGTAGCTAAAGTCTGGCTTAAATTATTTTCCACATGCTTCATAGGTTAACAATGACCTACTTTCAGAGCATGAGATATCAAAATGATATTTCGTATAAAAGTTAGAAAAACAACCCAGCTGGGAGTACAGTAAGATATGTTTTAAACCGTGGATCGGTTACAGAGGTTGACCACTAATAGCTCTATTTATAAAATCTGTATTTTACCAATATTTTGAGTTGTGAAATATCTTTTTTTCTACTCTTTGAATTTCCTCGCAGATTTATGCTGATTTCCTCACGGTGTCTTTCCTTCACTAAAAGCAACTGTCATATCAAATGATATTTCGTACGTAAATTCCGAAAAACTCATTGGTACGAGCCGGTGGGGTTTGAACCCAAGACCATCAGATTGATAGTCTGACATTAAATACAGTGCGACAGAAAAAGAAAGTGGCAACATCATGTCATCCTGTTTTCTTACATATAATATATTGATGTCAAAGGGAGGAATCCTGCATACATCCACGAAGAACTTCAAAGACATATGTGAAGTCTTCATCCCGCTTTAGGCGAGTGTGGGGATTATAGCCTGAACCCTCTCGCGCTTGAGAGGAGGCCTGTGCCCAGCAGTGGGACATAATATATTGCCCGCGACTTCGTCTGCGTAGAATTAGAAGAAAAACTATTATATATCCTGTGCTAATCAAACTATGCCCATACCAAACTTCATCCTAATCCGTTGAGCGGCTTCAGCGCGGAGACGTAACAGACTGACAGTTAATTTGGCATCTATAACTTAGCTAGTATGGATTATAACTCTAAAAATGTTGAGTCATATAACAAAGTATTTTCAAGAACATCGGACCTAAAAAGTATGCGTATTCCAACAAATCTACCACATCCACGGAATACGTATTCCTCTTATACACCGCGAACTCATACCATGCTAGTGACAGTGGCTCATACCATCATTAGGGGCAGTCATACAAAATCGGCGACTAATCGAGGGTCTGATCGACAGTTGGTGACAGCAATGTGAATCATGAATAAAATTAGCAAAATATTTATTTTAAATTCCTAAATGCTGGACATCCCTAATATCGTTTGTCCTAAAATCACTTTACCTAACTGTTTTCTCCTAATGATCATAATCACTAACGATCAATTGTCCGATTCCGATATAGATCCGAATTTTAGGAATGTTTGTCCATCTTTGAGAAAAACATCATAGGTAGTTACTTGGTCAGGTACAAGTCTATAGTTGTCTAGATTGTAACATTACTAATTGGGTGCTTTTAAACTGGATTTCAACGACATGACAAGTTTGTGTCGTCACGTGCCTCTCTGTGGTTGAAACAAAATGTATGGAGTTGAATGCAGACGCTTATATATTTACTGTGTTCGATTCCCATACATAACATGTCGTGCCGTCGATCCACGACGGAGTATAAAAGCACCCATTTGTTAACCAATTACCATGAACATTGAAAATTGGCACTGACGGAAAAACCTCTTTGTCACTGACAGACACAAATGCGCAATCGTTCGATTTTCGTGGTACTTGAAGTTGTAGATCATGTTTATTGCTTAATATAGTCATGAGGCAAGCTTTTACTAAGAAAAATCGACCAAAACGAATTTGGTGGATCAAGAGAAAAATAAATAAAAAAATAAAAATAAGAGAAAAAGATAGCAACTTCAGGTCAAATGCAAAGCCAATGTCCCTAAGAGGCCCACGGCCGCGTTCTGCGGATAAATATTATGATTCTAATTACGATACTAAGGCTGGATTTGACCAAACATTTTAACCAAGAGTAGCACTTACTCTTGGATACTAATACATCTCAAGCTGGTTTGCGGCAAACGGTCTGCTACTTAATGTCGAAAAAACAAACATAATGTACTTCCAACTCAGAAGGCACGTAGAAAATCAAATGAATATCGAGATAAACGGCGCGTCTGTGCCTCAAGTATCCGAAGTGAAATATCTAGGGTTCCTAATTGACTCAGGTCTAACATGGTCTCCTCACATAGAAGCACTATGTAACAAACTCTCCTCAGCGTGCTTTGCCCTGTCTAGACTTACCCACAGCCTCTCTGAGGACAACCTAAAAAAGGCATATTTCGGGTACTTTCACTCCACACTAATCTATGGTGTTGATCTGTGGGGAGCCTCTGCGGATCGGGATAAGGTCTTTAAAGTGCAAAAGCGTGCTGTACGCATCATGGCCAAAAAACCCCGCGACTATCCAGCAAAAGAGTTATTTAAACAGCTAAAAATTCTGACATTACCTTCCATATACGTACTCGAGGCATGTAAGTATGTAAGACGCAATCTCCATCTGTTGCCCTCTAACTTCCAAAGGCAGACTGTCACACGTGGGCGTAACCTCTTATACGTTCCTCTGTGCCGCCTGGCAAAGAGTAGGAAATCCTTACACGTATTAGGGATAAAACTGTACAACTCTTTGAGTGAAAAGTTAAAGTCAGGTACTGACGCGATGTTCGAGAGAAACCTCAAACGAACTCTGATAGACATGGCGTGCTATAGTGTCGACGAATTCGCTGACCGTAACAAGTCGCTGCCCCATCTACTAAACTAAACACTACCTACATACTTAGTTATAATGATACTACCTATACTTACTACATATTATGTACCTAGCTTTAAATATGACATATAAAATTCTTGTATTTTATCAATAAATGATCTTATCTTATCTTATCTTAATATCAAAATCCCGTAGTAAATGTTACTATCGAAGAGTAAGCGTTATTCTCGGAATAAAAGTTTGGTAGAGGATGTAGACTGGTCCCTAAAAAGTAATTTGTGCTTGGTTTTAGGAATTTGTAGACAAAGGTAAAAAACGGGGCCCTATTACTAAGACTCCGTCCGTCTGTTTGTCACCAGGCTATGTTTCATGAACCTTTATAGTTAGACGGTTGAAATTTGCCGCTATAACAATAAATACAGAATAAACTAAATATTTTCAGAGGTGCTGCCATACAACCAACGTGATTTTTTGCCATATTTATGGAACCCTTCTGCGCGATTCCTTCTCGCACTTGGCGGGTCATTTAATAAAAGGTACCACTTTGTTTTGATAAGGTTTATTTTTTATTACCGTTACAGTTTCCTCATTATGTTTTTCTTCGCCAAAATGGCATGTCGTACATAAGTTCTGAAAAACTCATTGGTAAGAGCCAGGGCTTGAACCCAGAACCTTCGGATTGAATCGCACGATGCTCTTACCGCTGAGCTACCAACGCTTCCGGATATGTTGAATACAATACTTTATATTAGGCTTGCCATCTTGTCATCAGTAACTTTTAATTTCATCACACTTGCTTGTATATAGTGATATTGTATGCAAGAATTTAAAGCCTGAATGAGCTGTATTACGCCCATGGCCGTAATGGATTTTCATACATTTTACCGCCCGCCCGGAGCTCCTGGACGACCTCGCGCAGCGCGTAGCCGCCGCTCACTCCGGAGTACTGTGGACTGTGCTACTACACTATCGCTAATAATTATTGTTTTTATCTACCTAGTAATTTTATTTTTGCCTCGCAAATGTGATGAAATACATTGTATGTATCACGCGTCTTCGACTCGGGCTTAAATACACTTTCGTTCATTATTTCTTGTTTACCGCCGCTTAATAGACTATGTACTATTACAGTTACCTACCTCTAACTTTTTAAAAACGCCGATGCAGCCTACTTACATACAAAACAAAGTTCATTACTCATTAAGTCCATCATTGTTAGAAATGTATAATTTTTAGTCACTTCAACTGTACACACAAACGTTAAACTAGTTTCAAACGTGTCTTTATAATTTGAGTCTTCTAGCTTAGACAATAGAGTGTAATTTAGAATAGATTTTTGTATAATTTGAGCACCTAAACTAATCAAACATAGCATAATCACAATGAACCCACCTGAGCAAGCTTGCGTCTATAAACCATTACCTATAACGTAATGAGCTATTTATCTTGCATTCAAATACAACTGAGCAATCTTGTTATTCAAATAGTGTGGTTCTGTGGACAAAGCATTAATTATAACTAGAATTATAATAGGGATCGGAGGGCATTGGTTACTTGGTTTTGGGAGTGTAAAAACGCATTATAAAAAAAAAACTTATAATATTCGGATTAATTTGTAACCAACACAGCGTCAAAGCTACGGGATATACACTGTTAAAAACTTTTAATTTTCATAATATACAAGTGTAACTTACTTAACTACCTGCCTACCTACCTCTACCTACTTTAAATCTAAAATAGGTTATTAAGGCAATGTACCTACGATGTTGGCGACATTTCCTCGTTGTATCGCAATGCTGATACGTTGTGCGAGAAAGTCACCAGCTCTTCGGTTATTAGTTACATCAACCAGACGTTTCGCGATTTCTACGAAAAACTTGCGTGCGCTGGGACCCCATGGACCAAGAGTTTCGACCCCGAATGGTACAAAAAGGTACTCTCTGCCCAGGCTCTTATATTTATTACGTTTGAAAATTTCGGCGCTTTCAGCCGCTTCGCCCTCTTTTACCTTAGTTTGTTGGAGGCGGGACGATGCGTGACATGTAGCATTCCACACTAGCATCCGACCTAAACTCCAAGGAACCAATATACTTACTTATACAACCGATACTTTAATGCGGTACCAACAATTTAATGTTAACATTCATTTACTTTGCGATATTTATTTCACAAAAAAGTTACAAGTGACATTACAGTGTAGAAACCAACATTAAGATATGCACTTTTCTTATATGTATTTGGCACAATTACAGTAAAAAACAATCATAGATACGAGTATAATGGGTTCAAAGCTAGGTTAAAAATCACCGTCTCTGAGTAGTGACGTCACAAACTGACGCCATGACACTGCCGAGCATTTTCTAGCATGATTCAAAGTAATCATAAAGTTATACCATTTTTGATGTTACGAGTAAGTATAACGGATGCGTATAGCTGAAATACTGTTTTTTTGGAACCAGTAGAAGCTAGTGTACTAATAATGTTAAAGGGTATTTGAAAAGTTGTCATCATGCCAATTGAAAACATTGAGATGCAATCACAGCTACATGTAGGTGATTTTCTGTTTTTTTTTTGTAGTTTAATAAATTTATTCGGTACCTACATACAAAAACTTAATAAACATTATTATAGGGAAGTTACGTTATGGGTGTAGATAAATGTCATATAGATTCACTAATAGAGTGTAAACGGCCTTGAAGACTTCTATGTGGACAAACACTACTATAAAAATGTAGATTTTATTATCAACACGTACAAAACATTTAACAAACAATACATCATAGTTTAATGATAATAATTCTAAACCTTAATACAAATTACAAAACTCGTAGATATCTCTTCTTCATAGCGTTTTCCGGGCCACGGCTCAGGGAGCCTGGGGTCAACCGTAGCAACTATACCCAAGAATTGGCGTAGGCGCTAGTTTTACGAAACCGACTGCCATCTGACCTTTCAACTCAGAGAGTAAACTAGGCCTTAATAGGATTAGTCCAGTTTCTTCATGATGATTTCTTTCAACGATACCTTATCATAATTATCATATTATACGTATCGTAAATCAGGGTTCGGTACCTACTTTAGCTCTAGGGGGCAATATTGCCCGTCTATATAAACCCATGTTATTAAATTACTAAATTGTTAAAAACAACAATTAAGCACAACCGGTTTACCGGGTTAAGAACTAAGTAATTTAATAACATTTCGGTTTTATTGTTGGGCAATGTTACCCTCAGGGCTAAAGTAACCTGGTTTTCGGGTACTGACCCAGTTCGAATATTTAACAATGTGACAGACAGACTGACTGTCTGTGACACCATGAGGGTTCCTTTTTTACAATTTTTGGTACAGAACCCTAGAAAGGCCCCCGAAGCATGGTGCCGCAGATGCTGGCTGCGTAACCCCGTTGTATACTAAATAATACGATACATCTAGTATAGTATGCGGAAATTGATACTTAATAGTTGCTATACCTATAGTCCATTCCATTGCAGTCTTGAGGGTTGTTTACTATATCTCTGTATTGACTTGTACATAATCATGTTATGTATATTGTTGGTCCATATTAAAATATTAAATATACAATAACGCGCAAGTTTTTATTTACAGTTACAATATTGGCAGTTTTAAAGCAGTACAATGACTCAACTTATTCGAATACTTTCATATATCTTTTGGTATATTTGCATTTATTTTTGGGTTGCATACGAATATTTGTTTTTGAGTTATGGATGGTTTCTATGAATTTAAATATTTCTATAGATCTAGAACCCAAAACAAAAGTCTTAAGGACTTTTTGTGACTTTAAGTCGATTTAAGTAAGATTGACGATATTTATGTATATTGTATTTAGATAAAATCTGAACTGATTAGATAGAATGCCTACTTTTTATTGCACACCTCAAAATACAAGGAAACCATCATTCACAAAAAAATTGAACCAATAGATTCAAGTTTGAGGCAAAACAAAAATTAATAATTAAGGGTTAAAAAATAATGCGTACCTACGCAATGTACTCCGCAATTTTCTTTTCAGTTTCCCGTCAACTATATATTTATTACGGAGTACCTTTTCTATAAACAAATAGATAATATCGATTAAAGGATGAGTCACACTAACACGGGGCGGTAAAATCTGTCAATTTCTATAGAAAGCGTCACGTGACATCTGAGGGCTCCGAGCTATCACGTGATTCTTCCCTTCCCTTCCCGCCCGTCCTGTTCTGTTCTAGTGTGAGAAATCCTTAAAACCGACTTAGAAATTATTTTTGCATTATTTAATATTTAAGTTACGTATAACTGGATGGTGTGTTCAAAATGATTTTGACACGATTTTGTTGTTGTAGAAATAAGACTGTGTTTTTAAACACCCGACCCGCCAAGCTAACTAGTTCTGCTGCTGACTGTATGTACTATTAAAATTTATCACAGCTTTAAACATCCATTATATAAAACTTTACACTAAATATCTGAGTCACGGTACTACCACCAGTTTCTAATTGTATTGTGGTTTGTTATTCAAGATAATGGACACGTGGAATATTTTCATTAAACGGTACACGAGGACCATTAAATATAATGTATTGTTGATGTATACATTGATTAGTAAACAGTATTCTATTTTCGACGTGATTTGCATACATCTTTGTTTGATAGGTAGGTACGCTACGCGTATAATTTTGTACTTATTTGAGCTGAATTATTCGAATTTGATGGAAAACACATACCTATACAGTAGGTTAACTGGAAGATATCCCTCGTAGGGATAAGTTCGATTTTGTATTTTTCTATTTATTCCCTTTTTTAAACACGTAAAATCCTGTTTTGTGCAATAAAATAATTAAAAAAACATCCAAGTCTGTGCAGCTGAAAAGTATGAAACCCAAAAAATCCTATTTGGGAGTGGGTATGTAATAACAAGCTGTATTTTATGGATATACCGGGTGGGCCCCATAACAGGAGCAAAATATGTAATCGTACTACGATTTATCGATACGATTATCGTAGGTAGTACTCCCCAAACTAAATAACATTTACTCGGCGATTAAAAAAAAATACGTGTATTTTGATTTTTATTGTTTAATATCTGTTAAGAGTATGAATAATAAGTTAATAATAAGTTTAAGAGTTAAGACTCATCCGGCACATATGCCCGAACGTATTTGGCCAGCTATACGGAGTAGAATATGATATGACTGTCCGGATCAATGTATCTATATAGTAGTAATACGATTTGTTGTTTATAGATGTTGATTAAGTATATGTTATTTGGTAAAATGTTGTAAAATAATTTTAGTGAAAACCACCATTTTTTTATTTTATTAATCTGTTGCTACTGGTTATATAATTAAATAGGTTATATATTTATTTTGCATTGTTTGCTGTTGGTTCTCCAAATAATAAATAAATAATCTTGCCACACGATAAATCAATATTTAAAGTTTGTTTGATGACGCAATATACCGCGAATTTGCGAAGATGTTAACGTACATTGAAAGTACTGTTTAGTTTGTATGAAAAAGTGAAAAACTACGGAGTTCATAATTTTTAAAAGTTGTTGAAATTTAAGTTAATATTAAAGATATAAGCCCTGCACAATTGTATAGGGATGCCAACATTGCCAACTCCGGCAACTAAGTTAAATTGAAGGACGCCTAATACATTACAATCTATGCCAAGCATATGCAAACGGAGAAGGCTGTAGGCCGTTTACCTATTAAATAGACATATTTAGGATTCAATTATGATAAATACCTAATTAATACTGGAAAATATCCAACCATTTACACGAGCCACTGAGGTCAGCACGCCTACCACGTACATCGAAAATTGGCATTGACGGGAAAACCTCTTTGTCACTCCAATATGCAAGTATGACAGAGATGGAGATACAAATCCGCAATCGTTCGATTTTCGTGGTAGAGGCCCAGTAGTCACTTATATTATATCCTCGAATTGCTTTACAAATGGTCCCATAAACAGTACATCGACTAGCAAATACTTAACCTACAACGCACACAGTTCCCGATTATGTACAACCAATATATTTGCGGATTACGCTAAGAATGAGGTAGGCAGCAACACCTGTTAAACATGAAAAGATACAAACCCTACTTGGTTACTACGATCTCGCTGTTGTGACATTGCCGCTAGACAGCGGAATCCACCCACCGATTTTTCATACGTTACCGATGTGGCACTCCATACATTTACTTTAAAATATTGAGTAAAAAAAAATGGTTGCCTGTAAAGTCGGTATACGGGCGAAAGTTTTACGTGACAACGACTTTGAGTGGTAAAATACTGTGCTCGAGTGGAAGGGACGCGTGCCTTTCACTTTTTATGTCTGTCTCTCTCGCTCTTAGGCGGGCTAACCATGCCCGAGTGGAAGGGACGCGTGCCTCTCACTCGCTCTCATTGTGAGCGCATAACGTGAGCGGAGCGTAACGCAGTTTCTTGAAGTGTCACCCGGCAAACCAATTTATAAGACGTTGTCACGTCAAAAATGTTTTGCGTTTATTAGAGTCGTTATCACATTGTCATAAGTCTTAATTTCGTCTAACCTGTAACAACGGTAATTTATGTTATGCTCGTAGTTTGTTACATTTTGTAATTATTGTTTTTTAGACGATATAGAAGAAATATTTTGCGGAATTTTGGGCCTAATGCATGGAGTTACATATCGGGTACAGGAATATATACATACTTTTTTCTCACAAACTATTGAGTGTGTTTTTAGAGTACACATGGTGCTACTTTACCACCCTAGGGAAATAATGAGCACCTTACGTGCCTGCGTCGAATATTCAAAGGGCCATATGCGGTGTAAAGCGTCGTACAATACACGTGCGAAGAGGTGATTCGCAACTCGTGTTGATTTAAACGTGACTCGTATTTTAATTTATTGCCACTCGTTATGAATTTCCTCTTTTTTGCCCTTGTATCGTTACTATATTTGTATAAGTATCTAATTCTATCAATTTTTATATCGTACTTTTATCTTTTTAGGTGAAAAAAAATGTCGTGCATTGTAGAGTTAAAATGACACACTGTATCTCATATTACTCAGAGAGCCACACCTTCGCGATGACAAGCTCGCGTGACTTGCAATTTATCAACCATTACTACCGATTGGATACTGGTAATTTTAGTGCACAATGGTAAGCAAACAGTACTATAACTTGTCAAAGTACATTCAATAAGCATTAGTAGTTATTGGGTTGGATACGATTAAAAGACGTTAATTATAATCGTTATTTATTATACAAGGCGCAAAGTTGGTATTTAACTCTTTTGCTTATATTGAGAACTGAACAAGCGAAGGATTCCTAAATTCATAAACGGGAATCTTGGGATTTACGAGGGTATCAATGCTCATGCCTTGAGTGAACCAACGTGAGGTAAAACAACTTTGTCGCTGAGTGTAATAAAACATTTTCACCTTACTATCGCGAGGAAATAAAAACGACAGCACACACGATCAGCAATCTCATCCAAACGCAAGCCACCCGATATGTATTAACTACTCAAAATCATAGTTTAAAAGACAATGTTACCAGTTAACTTGAAGAAACCATTTAAAACTCAAGGTCAAATTACTTTCCCACTGGTGGATAAAATGCGTTTTTCCCTGCTAGTTATAAAGGGTAAAAGAGCGCTTTCCGAGCTAGTGAGGTGAGAAAATAATTACTATTTAAGAAAAAAAAACGATTTCTAAACGGCAACAGGTTCTTTTCCAAAACTAACTGTTTGAGTTACTTACGGAAATGCCAAAATCATCATGCACCTGTATTCAAACGTTAGAGTAGGACAAACGTCCGATTTCAGAGGTAATTTCTAACTCAAATTTCAACTTGTTCTTGAAATTGCGCACAGCGATTCATGCTAATCATCAAATCAAGTTCTGATTGTTTAAGTTAGCAACACGTGAGTGATAAAGTAGGCTGTTTTTGCTTTCATTGACAAATTCTTATTTTTTTGCCAACATTATATCGTGCATACGCCATGAAGTTAAGATACTGATTACTTTTACTGTGCCTAGCGGGTATTTGACGATCCCAGCACAATTATAAGCACAATTTGCTTAAACCTTTGTAGATAATGAGAGGATTAAAAGTTCCTCTGTGAATTTTAAAGAAGGTTCAGTGGTATTTTAAATTTTACAAGGGAATTCCTTTAAATGGAACTGTAATTAGCGTTTCCGGGTAGAATAATAATTTCAGAGACAATGAAAATGAGTTTTCAGTACCTGTAATAATTAAATTCCTATGCTACTAATCTAAGTGTCTTGTTATTTTTAATTAGAAGACTCCCGTGAGTATCAGACATATTAAAATACTTATATCGGGTTACTCACGTCAATAAAGTCGAAAATAGCTCGATATGTTTCGGACAGTCCGTACGGCTGCTCTACGCACACCCGCCGCGTAGCGCAGCCGCCGCAGCTAGACTCATGAATAAGGGACACGGACTGTTCCGAAACATGTCGAGCTATTTTCGACTTAATCGACGTGAGTAACCCGATATAAGTATTTTGATCTGTATTGTTATTTTTACATCTTATGCAAGAAAATTGTTGTTAAATAAAAAGTGCCTAATGGGGAAGGTCAACCATAAAAAAGTGGTTAGTATTAAAAAAAGATAAGTTTTAAAAAGGCTATTAATTCCACTGAGTATGGTTGCTACTTTTAATTTAACGTTATTCAAATAAAATTAGAAGGTCTTCTATAAAATCCTTCATTTTATACCAATTTTTCTTCAAATGACCAATATGGAGATAAGAAAAAAATAGAAGAAACAATGTAGACGCGAAAGTAACTTAATCATTCACCCTCCGAATCTACCTCTACAATTTTTTTCGTGGTCAAAATTTTTTAATCATCAAGGTCAGGGATACATTCAGTGAGGGCGTAAACGGACCACCAGCATTTTTTTACAACAAGTATTTTATCTACTTTTTTAAAGATTTTATTTCATACGATCTTAATAAAGAAATGCGCTTCTTATTATTTCTTTTCTTACAGCCCTTTCCTTATGTAACGATGTTTTCTGTCAAAATTTGTGTCACCTCTGTGCAACATGCGCTTAAACAAAAGCTGAATTTCTTAAAAAAAATTGGAAAATCAGTTTAAGGGTTTAAAAACCTGTATTTTTAAATCGATTTTCCAGTACAGATATTCTTCTGGCTGTATAACAGCGATCAGCTTCGGTGTAATTTTCTAAGAAATACATTTTTCTTAAAGCCGCACAGATATACCAACGTTGTTTTCTGTCAAAATCCCGAACACCTTGACACGTGTCACGCCCGTCTGTGCGACAGGCGCGCTTAATTAAAAAGCTGAATTTCCTTTCTGTTCACCATTAATCATTCAATAATTACTGCTAAGGACAAAGCGTAGTAACGTGGACACGACAAATCATTGGTTTGGTCTGTCAATGGTGTATTGGTAGATGACGCGGTTTTCTGAATCTAGGAACATCGTCTTAATACGGCGTACTCGTTAAATGTTAAAAAAGCCAACAGGCTCAATATTTTCAAATTAAAAGTCATTAGCCTGCCATATACTTTTGGAAATTCCGTCGTATCTGCATAGCGGGTAGGTATGTCCACTGGACATCCGCCCGACAAATTTACTATGTATTGATTGACAGATCCGGCGGGTAGGCCCGAACGTATATGGCCGGCTATTGTTTGTCCTTAGAACTCTTTGTGTTAACGTCCCAAAATAAATAATTCAGCTATAGAAATATCCTACAGATGCTTTATTCGTATTAGTATTTATTTGTATGCCTTATTCCTATTAGTACTTCCTATTTTGGTTTTATATACCAAAGCCCTGCGACGATAATTTTGATTCATGAGTCCATAGTCAATTACATCAGGCGTTGTCATTTTTTTAAAGTACCTATTCGAAACAAATTACATTATGAAAAAAACATAAATATGCGGCCACAACATTTTTCCGCTCACTATAATATTGTCAAATATTGGACATAAATTGTTAATTTGTCTATTAGGACCGCCAACAGAAGATGTTTATGTGTAGATCCCCCACTTATATGCGTATGATTTTTAACACTGAGTATGTATGTATAATTATCTGAGTAAGAAGTGAAGCTTCTATACGTCAATGTATTTACTCTCTGCACCGTCCGTAACCCGAGAAAGTGATGGGAATACTTCTGTCACTCCTCACTTGCTCTTTAATTATACAGGTTAAGTTTGTAATGCTATTCCTGTCTCGTGTCACGAGTTAACATACTGTTTTGTTTTTAATTATGTAACTGACGGCTTTCATTGTCGAACATGTTGTAATAAAAAATACAGATTTAAAAAATGTCGTACTTATTAGTGGATGTGTGATCTGGATCAGACATTGGAAGGACATAACTCCACATGTAGAAAAAAAAAAACAAAACATGTTTTAACTTTTTTTACTGTATTCAAATTGTAGTGATATTTAATGGCACTATATAATAAAAATTATAAATACAGTATAAGTACAATACAATTCTAGATACAGTTCTTAACATATATTAAAAATTTTACTGTCTACATATACCTATGTGATGTGATATATTCGTATGAAACCGCGCTTGTATTTTAGGGTCCCTTAAGTACTATTGCGATCGAAATTGCATGGTCACTTTATGAATGAATTCATTAAAAAACTGCTTATGCACTTTTGAACGCGTGTGTACCAGTACCTAACCTAAACTTATATTTTTTCCAATAAATATTCTTAATGGAATATTCAATTGTTTTTCTATTTTTCAACCGTTTTCAATATTTCTAAAGGAGGAGGTTCTCAATTCGTCTGAATTTTTTTTATTTTTTTTAATGAATGTTCACTCATAACTCCGTCATTACTGAACCGATTTGATTTTTTTTTTGTTTTCTGAAAGTAGATGGTTTCAGGTTGGTCCCGTTTTTTTCAAAATCCATTTCTGATGATGGGATCTATGAGGAACTGCGGGACTCCTTAAATTTGAAAGGCACATGCATGCTGATTTGGGTGATTTCTTAAGAAACTCGAGCATTTCTTTACGAAAATCATCAATTTGGTGGAGTGGATCTGATAATGAAGACGAGGGATGGCAAAGTGGAACTGCTTGGTAATTCCCAGCTCTATCATCCGATTTTAAAAAATATTTTATTGTCTGAAAAAAGATGGTTCCAGGTTTGTCCCGTTTTTTTCAAAATCAATTTCTGATGATGGAATCCATGAGGAACTGAGGGAACTCCTCAAATTTGAAAGGCACATGCATGATGATTTGGGTAGTTTTTTAAAACACTCGAGCATTTCTTTACGAACATCATCCATTTGGTGGAGTGGACCTGATGATAAAGACCAGGGATGGCAAAGTGGAACTGCTTGGTAATTCCCAGCTCTATCATCCGATTTGAGACATTCATCTTTTCTTTGTAACGAAATACCTTTAAGATAGTCCTATTTGATTATAGTTCTATTTTGATGATGGACTTCATGAGGGATTGAGAGAACTTCTCAAATTTTAACGGCACATGCATTCTGATTTGAGGGTTTCCTTAAGTAACTAAAACATTGTTATGGGGCAGCCAACATTTTGATGAAGTGGACCTGATGATGAAGACCAGGGATGGCAAAGTGGAACTGGTCAATAAACCTAGCTCTACTTATTATCCTAGTTGTGACATTCATCTTTTTGATTTGATTTATATTCTGATGATGGAGTTCTAGAAGAATTCAGAGAACTCCTCAAATTTGTACGGAACGTTCATTGTGATTAGAGGGTGTTCATAATTAGCTTAGGCATTTTCTTACTGTGGCTATCATTTTGCTGGAGTGGACCTGATGTTGATAATCAGGGATGGCGTAATGAAACTGCTCGATGATTTACAGTCTGTCATCCAATTTAACACATTGTTATTTTGTTTGTTTTAAAGATCTACAAGGGAGTTCCGTTTGATTATTTATACTTCACATGTAATGATGGAAGCCCTGGGACATTAAGAAAGCTTCTCAATTTTCAATCGTACACGTGCGGTGTATTGGATATTTGTGAAGTAAACTGGCTAACTCAAACAAATTCAAAATTTCATTTTACCGGGAACCAAATGAAGTCGTTTTTTTTTTCTTTAAAAAATATTTAGAATGCTCTGCAACTTATATTCCATATTCCACATTAGTACCTAACTGAGCACGCAATTTCAATTAAAACGATGCATATGAATACTATTTCAATTACATGTTTAGAAGCAAACTCAAGCCTTATTAACTGTGCAGTTCCCAAACGGTTCCAACTGTATGGGAACTGCATAGTATGTGATGTGATGAAAATTGGTCGCGTTTAATGTGTATCTCTTTCGCACTAGTAAAATATTCATATAAAAATGGCTTCTCTTTTGCTCGCGCGAAATCATTTTTTTTGTGGTTCTTATAAAGCTCACGGTGCCCACTACAGAAGTTTTTTCACTTACATTAAAACCACTTATAAATAATAAAATCCGAAACAAACATCCTCTCCCCAAACGCCCAATTAAACAGAACATATTCCTTATAAACTAATTAATATGACATTGTCTAATGCTTTTTTAATAACCGCGCCATGGGAGTTGCCGGTGCAATTATTCTAATGCATATGTGTTTCTGACTGTCCCTTTTACACCCCAATCAAACGAAAATGAACCTTATAGGGTTGACTTAGGGAGTTTATAAGTGTATTAAAATGGTGTTTTATTACGTTTCCAGTTAATTTATTTCGTTTCCTAAGCAGTGGGACATACGGACATACAAGCGCGATCTTGAATCAACACGAAATTTGTTTTTATTATTATTATTATTTTACCTATTTTTGAGCAATTGTTTTATATCCAAAGGCGCATTCTTTAACTTAATTAAGTTAATTTCTCAAAGACACAGATATTGTACTTAGTTCCAGTCAGAAGATAATTACTGATTTAATTTTATCTTATACGGTATTTGCAAGTGTGTAAACGGAGTATGAGTATTCGACATGAAATTGATATTTCATAATTGTCACTAACTTAGTAAAGTAAATTCTAATGCCCATTTTATATTAGCGGTTGATGCAACATTTAATTATTCTGTATGAAAAATTAAAGTTTACAAATTTTACAATGCGATTTTGTGTGCTTAATTATAAAAAGCTACATGACGAATTAAAAGCAAATGCTCAAAAACACCCTGTATACCTCTAAGTACTCAGTAGTCAACTAATTGGAACCCTAGGCCACTGTAGGACTAAGTCATACTGACACTCCAAATCAGATTGTAAGAAATCTCTTACTGCTTGTCATTTTGACATAGTTCTAGAGTGGCCTAGGGTTCCAATTGGTTGACTGTACTTAATCAACACCAGTGCCATTTGTCAGGTCCTTTTGTAATCACTTGCATTTTCTGCGTGCTCTGACGGACTCGACGCTATACTGGAACTACTGGAAGTAATTTGGGCAATGATAGCTAAGGTGGACAAACAGGTCAGCGTAGAAACCATTAGCCAAAATATAGTGGATGAGATTGGCACAGGACTGAGAGGAGTGACGTAATAAAGAAGAGTGTGGATGGATACAGATGATGGATACAGAGGATGGATGGGACAGCAGTGGGTGGATACAAGCCGAATGCATAGATAAAAAGTTAATCACGTTTTTCTCTCCTCAACCAATCACATACCAACAATTTTTTTTTCGAAATTAAAATTTAGAATGGATTTTTATTTTAATCTGATGACAGGGTCCACGAGGAGCAGAAATAAGTCCTCAAGTTTAAAAAGTACACGTAAGGTGATTTAGTTTTCTTAGAAACCACATATCAACAACATACACATAAAAGTCTTCTGATACGAGGTAATTTTATTAAAAGTTCCAACCATGCAAGCTGACCGTAGCCGATGAAGGCAAGCAGTTACTTAACAAGAAGACGAGTCACGATCCACATAGAGGAAGCGATGGAGAAGAGATTTAAAAAAAATCAAGGGAAACTAATCAAAACGTAACCACAAAACGTCGCGTTTTGCGTCAACCCACCAGCCCGTATGTCCCCCCTAATTGTGGAGCAACGCGGCTCTTTCGGCCTCTATTTGACGGACGAGGGCTAAATGGAGCATGCATTAACTCTTATCGTGGCATCGTATGCATTAGATAATTGAATTACGGGAAATCTCATAAATTATTTAGTTTATTAAGGTAACCGTGAAACGGCGGATTATGTTCACCTGTTTTTGTGAAGTCGTAAAAGCTTGTGTGGTTATTTATTTTTGTGGTTTTTTAATGGGTCGCCTTGACTTCATTATGTAACAAGTATTGGTCTCCCCATTTAAAGATTAACAAAATCATCAACTCATGTAAGCATAGTATGGAGATAAGGATTGGATATACGATTTTAAGCTAACATGATCATTTACATTAGAACAACTATTTAAATCGGGGTTAGGATCATCAGGAAGATTTTGATGCCCGCATAGAGAGATGATGGAAGCTTGAGAGTCCGAAGTAACGCAGAGATTGATAAGCTAGTGTCCGAGCCCATTATAATCGGTAAGAGCAAGTCTGCTCGACTACGCTGCTTGGCTTGGCCATGTGGAGAGGATGGAAGAGGATCGATCGGCCAAAAAAACCATCTGAGAAGTACTACAAGACGGCATCCGGTGGGGCGCTCTAGGTACTGCTCGATGAGATCCCGAAAGGCCTTCCAGCTTCGAGGAGCCGTTTCCGATTGACGACAAGCTGCTTAAAGGAGGGAAGACTTCGGCAGCTTTAGTGTCGGAGGCCAAGATCCACTTCAGGTCGCTGAGCCAGAGTAGTAAGTACCAACTTTTTTAAAACGGGGTAAGTATTTACGGGGTAGTATGTTAGTTTTGATTTAAGGATGACTCACACTAGAACGCAACGGCGGACAGGAACGGGGAACGGGGCGGGACGGGGCGATCTGTCAATTTCTATAGAAACTGATAGATCGGCCCGGCCCGGTCACGTACTGAAGGCCTACCACGAACCACGAACGAAGTTTCACCTCTCTGTCCCACTTGAGTGAGAAATCACAAGTGCGAAAGGGAGGTATACTTTCGTTTGCGGTTCGTGGTAGGCGCTCTGGCCCGTTCTAGTGTGTGTCAACCTTTATGGGCATGTATCCGAGAGTCGCCAGTTCGAATCTCGCCCAAGTTCATGGGTTTTTCCACATTTTCTTTCTTTCTTAGGTTAGTATCGTTCGCAGATATCGTTCCATAAAGCATAAACGACTTAATGTGGATTTCTTCCATATAGCGCCGCATTACCCATATGCCGTACATTATCGGTGGGTTTACTATACATCTGTAATATATTAAGCAGGTCAGTCAAAACAGGATTGAATCTAATAATAATAAAACAGGGCTTATTACTCATTTAATGCATTTGTCAAAGGTTAAATGAATATACTAACGTAGTAAAACAACATATAAATTGATGCTTTATTGAAGTGGCTGTTAAATAGGTCAATAATGTCATCATCTGTTAAATAGGTCAATAATGTCATCAGATATGAATGAAATTTGGTGGGTAGGTAGACTTCCTTATTCTACGCTAAATTGTAGTAAATTTCCCCGATTACGAGAATTCCATACGATTTCGTAACTCAGTGAAAAAAATTGTGGTACATACTGGGAAATTGGGTCTATCTTAAAGAGAATAAGGAACTCTTCGTACCTACCAAATTCCATTCAAATCTGACGTGAAAAAAAGCACTACAAAATAAAAATCCGCCCATTAACATTTTCATCATTTTCTAGTTATCATTAGATATTGTTTTTGTGTGTAATGTGTGCGTTATGTTTGTGTGTAGTGCGTCTGTGTGCATGTTTTCCGCCGCAAAAAGTGACAGCAAAATTTGAAAGGTACGGTATGATGTCGGTTTGACACGTTTGACGTCCAACGTGCTGGAAGCCTTTGTTGCTTGAAGGATGGCTCGGAAATCACGTGACGCTTTATATAGAAATTGACACATCCCGTTCCGGTCCGTCACGTCCCGTCCTAACGCGAGTCATCCATTACGTTGAAGTCCCATAATATATGAGTATTTATATTTGTGTTTGCCTCTGTAATTTCTATATAGTAGGTACCCATTGACTGGCTCGACCGGCTCAACCGACTCATGAGTGGGAAAGAGGGAGCAAATAACGCTGAGATAGATGAGTTGGTGAGCGAGTTAAATCTTCAATGAGTTGAAGAGTGAAAGAGTTGTATCAAAAGGTATACATAGTTCATTTATATCACTTGTGAACGACACATCTCTAGGCGGAAAGGAGGGTGTGTACGTGAAAGAGTAATAAACATTCATACAAACTTTCGCATTTATAATATTAGTAGGATATCATCATCTAGTAGGTACCAACAAGACAAGCCTTATTGAGCTTACCGTGGGATATGTCGATTTGTGTACGATTGTCCCAGAATATTTATTTATTAATTATTTATTTACACATATTACTTAAATAGTGAACTGATTTAGCTAGTTAGGAAAGTAGCCAATTTTAAAAATGGCAAAATCAATTCTAGTCTCTAATAATATTTCTAAGTAACTCAAATCTAATAAAAACTCGCACTTCGCGTATTTTTTGCCAACACTAATTAGCGAAGAAGTTTTCTGATGATTTGATTCTGTCAAATTAACGTCATCATAATTAATTAATTGTACTTGTAATTAAATTAGAGGTAGGAAAAAACTTTTTGCTTATTAAAACTTGCAGTTGCTATGGAAGTACCTACCTTTATATTTAATTCTGATGATCCTGATTTATAAAATGGAAGGCGCAGCGTAGGTAGGCCCCCCACAAGATGGAATGATGACCTGATGAAGGTCGCAGGAGTCCGCTGGATGCGGGTGGCGCAGGACCGGTATTGTGGAAATCTTTGGGGGAGGCCTATATCCAGCAGTGGACGTCTTTCGGCTGAAATTATGATGATGATGATGATGAGAGGAAGTTTGAAAGTAGCAACAGTAACGGAGAAAATGAGGAGTAATAGTTGAGCGTGGTATGAATGGGCATATGATAAGGAGGGATGAAAGTCGTATATGCCAAAGAATGTCAGAAAATAACGATGAAAAACGATGGATGGATTGTGTGAAAGAGGATATGAGGAAAAAAGGAGTGAGTGGTGAGATGACGAGTGATAGAGGAGAATGGGAGAGGAAAACATGTTGTGCCGACCCCATCATGGGATGAGGCCAGGAAGAAAAAAATTGTAGGAAAATGTAACACTTTGTCGATTGTTGATAAGGTTAGTCTAAGTCAGTGTTTTTCAAAGTTTTACCCCCTTAGCATGTATAACGTTGCCGCGACTCCCCTCAGTATGGAAGAAAACCTAGGTAAACAATTTCACGAATTGTAACCCGTGTTGGTTTTTACTAAGGCTTTGCGAGTCGTCAACCCCCAACAGAGGCTTTGCGATCCCCTAGGGGGTCGCGACCCACACTTTGAAAAACACTGGTCCAAGTTAATATTTATAGCTTCTGCGCCTTATCGGTTACCGAAATTGTGGTATCTTTTACTAAAAACCATGTATGTAACTATGTACCTATGTATATTATTGAGGTGTTGGACTACGTCGAATTCTACAAGATTGGCCTGTAACATAAACGGTGGTATGGTACTTACGCATACACTAACATAGGTTAAGAGTAATAATAAGATGCTAATACATTATGGATTTTTTTTTCTGAAATAAATAGTACATTACATACCAAGGCCGTTTAAGTGGGAAATGCCTCGGATTGCGTGTAATTGTCGGCCGAGGCGAAGCCAAGGTCGACTAACATGTGATTCGAGGCTTTCCCATTTAACGGCCGAGGTTTGTATACTATTTTTCAGCCCGACGGAGCCGGCAGGCGGCAATTTAGTTTTGCGTAAAGTGGCGCTTACCGGCCGGAGGACTGAAATAATTATTTAATTTAATTTTAATTTATAAACTTACTTCATTTAGTTTCTGTGTGTAAAATATCCCGCGTTTAGGTCTGAAGTCCGTAAATCATCAAGCAATACAGGGAATGGGGAGTCCGCATACGTACCGTTTCCCTCTGCCGAAATACAAGTCCAAATGGGCATACGCGGGTAAAGCTGTGCCTAGTCCGTACACAAAATAAATCTAAGACTATAAATTGAAATAGATGTCATATACCAAAGAAAAAGACACCGACAGAGGCCAATCCTAGGATCGAACTCGGGTCTTCAGCTTACGCGGCTAACGCCATAACCACTAAGCCAATTGATCTTACCGAATGCCGGCGAATTTCTCGAGTAGAAGAGTACTAAGCAATTTTAGTAACAGGCAAGACACCCGTGGCCATTTTCTAAGTACAAGCGACGTTGCTTAGTACTCTAAATCTAAGACTTGTTTGTGCAAGATTTGTTAGTGCAGTTTAACTTTTTGTATGTGTTAGTGTCATCATTACAAATTAGTTTATGTATGTTATATGCGGGAAGCGCGTCTGTGAGCACGTCCATACAAAAAGTGTAACAAAAATGTGTCCAACGTGTTCGTGTTGCTCGAAGTCGGAAATAAATAGATAAGCCTATACTACTGTTAAGCCTATACCTGTTGTTTTTCTACCACTTGCATTGCATACCTTTCAACCGTTCAAACACACAATTAAAGTAGACGCTAATAACTAAAATACAAAGATACTGTTATTTACATCCTCCATCTTTACTGCAGAAAACATGCCTACCTTTGACATTACCGTAAAATCTTCATTTAACAAAAAGGTTCTATCTAACGTTATACGTAGTCCTAAATTGAGACTTAAGTCGGCAGCATAAAGCTTATTTTTATAAAATGGCTGTAAAATAGAACTAAGTTTTAGTGACCCCTGAGCCCATCACTTGGCGACCACAAATGGGTGGTCGCTTTTGCCCACTTTTCAGTAATAAAATAGTCACATTTTAAGACGATCGTGAGTTATTTCACAGCATAGGCAAAGGTATTCCAGGACACGCTAATATTTAGCACTAGCAGGACTGATGATTCTTAATGTGATACTGGCGCAAAATGCTAGGAACGCATCGCACTAATGCGTCGATCTTGGCCGAATTGAAGATCAAGTGCCGCTTATCAGCCATTTGCCTTCAGCGGATCCTGCAGTACTTCGGTCACGAGAACCGGATAGCTTGGAAAAGCTCGTTTTAGTAGGCCACGTGGAAGGAAAAAAGACCCGTGGAAGATCACCGACTCGGTGGACTGATGCCGTGAAGGAAGCCTGCCCGGGAACCATACAGGCATCAATCCGGAAAGCAGAAGACCGTGTGGAATGGAGAGAGCTGGTGTGCAAAATAACGGCCTCAAATGGTCACGACCCTCAGCAATGAGGAAACGAGGCAGAAGAGACGTGTTTTAACTGTTAATTTTATTAGTGTTGCGTGAAACGAGATGGAACGTGTGGGTGCTGCAATAACCCGGCTTGGTCCCAATCACGAGGAAAGTAGCCAAGTATTGAATATAAAAAATAGGTGCGTTATCTCTGCCTAAAATGACTGCTGCGAGAAGTGAATGGAAACAGTACATATAAATATTTATTAACCTAACTCTTGCCTTATACAGGCTGAAAAAATTAAAACTGTGTTCTTGTATGTATGTACTACTGGTGTTTGGATTCTCCGACACCAGCAGCAAGATATTTAAACATAAAGCTCTTCCACTGAGCAGTTGGGTCGTACCACAGGTTAAAAGGTTTGGAGATTCACACAAGGGCATAATCTAATTACAATATAATAAGGGTTAGTCCCTAGTTGTATATTCGAGAAATTACAGGAGTATAGTGGTTCTCAAGTTAAATTTACGGATTCACAGGGCCAAATGCCTCTTTACAAAATATATGGATGAAGTGACCTCGAATTGCATAATTCACCGATGGCTGATCTTGTCCATTGAACGCCTAGCCTGCTGAAAATGTATGTTTTGTCAAGAAGAGTTAAAAAATGTGACCCTTACAGAAATAGTTGCATAATTAATAAGTTCATTTTCTGAGAAACCAGAAACATTCAGTATGACCTAAGTGTGGATCCAATTCATGTTCGAGAACTCACATTTGAATTTTTTAATTTGTTAAGGGGAGGCATTATATAATGTAAAGAAAAGGCTTAAAACCTACATTTATAGTAAAAGGCATACTTCATTGATGTGAATATAAAGCAAAGGTTAGCATTTAGCATCTAAGTTCGTTTTTCAATGTGGTTATGTACCTACAAAAACAACCCGTTTAAGTTACCCTACCTAATGGAATCTCAAAAAGTCACACACATTTTTATTCAACACTAAACCCTAATCAGTACGTCGACTCCATACATCACGGGTCAAAGTCACGTCGCGCAAATAGAAGTCAACACTACCGTGATTTATTATTTAATTATTGGCTTACACGGCTAAGTATAGACCGGCTATTCCGTATTCGCGTCACAGAGCGGCTTAGTAGCGACCGATACAGTAGGTCTGAAAGTCAGTTGCCTGAGCAATGTACTCGTTAATAGTATCAATCGATTTGACGGCAAGTACCTATACCTATACACCTAAGTCATTTAGTCACTCACATTACGTTTTGACTCAACTACATAAATAATCGTATCTTTAAAGGGAGGAAATAAATATTGTTAAAATTATTTAATCTAATTTGAACGCATAGTTTGTAACGTCAGTCAGTGCCTTCAGTTATGCGCTTTAATAGATTAAATAATATTAACAATATTTATGTATGACTCACACTAGGATGGGACGTGACGAAGCGAGGACGGGACGATCTGTCAATTTCTATAGAAACTCCCCCTCGTCCCGTCCCGTCCCGTCCCATCCTCGTGTGATCCTCGAGTCGATGTCCTCATTTCTGAGGGTCGTGATTCCCGCGTTGCTGGGTCATCATGCGCCTGACAGTATTTCGCCACTTCGTTCTGTTCTTGGCTGCATGGAGTGCGTTGTGAGGGTCGGTATCCAGAGTTGAGCGGATTTGGTCAGACCATCTCAGCGCATCTCAACTCTTCCAGCACTTCCTCCCTTTATTTCTGATGTCTTAATGAAGTCCAAACGTACTTATTTAAAGTGCCCATGAAATGACCCACCTATCGGTCAGTTTTAACTTGCTGATAATAATAGCCAAGCCGAGGCTTCTTTGAATATTTACCTCCGCGTTTCGAGGGCGACATTGACTGGTCGATAGCGAATGTGCGATTCGAAAGTGTTTGCAACTCGTTTCGATCTGTGTGCTTACCATGAGTTCTACGAAACCGAAGTGGATAGCGACTGCGCGAGTCGATAGTGTTTGCATTTCCCACCAGTTATACGTAACCCTAGTTACAACTCATGGTAGGCACACTGGTTGGAACGAGTTGCAAATACTTTCGAATCGCGCAGTCGGTATTGACTAGTGGTTAAGAAAACTCATGGTAAGCACAGAATTACGAAAAACGCGTTAAAAAGTGAAGCCAAAAATAGGCTGCCTCCATATCTTTCCCTATTATAATAATCGAATGAAATAGTTATAGGGCATGTATGGAAAATGAAAAAATATTTCTCGATTGAAATGGCTTTACTGCGTTTGATGGAACGTACATTCTAGCGTTGCTATTATTCTAAACAATGAATCACACTAGAAAGAGACGGGATGGGGCGGGACGGGAAGATCTGTCAGTTTCTATACAAAACGTCAAGTGACATCCGAGGACTCCAAGCTATCACGTGGTTCTTTCTATAGAAATTGACAGATCTTCCCGTCCCGCCCCGTCCCGTCCTAGTGTGAGTCTTCCTTAAGGCCTTCTTACACCACCCAGAGTTAGCTTCCAACCCAGAGTTAAGCTGTCAAATTCCATACTAACAAACGCTAAACTTCAGCGGTTAAGCGCATAGTATAAAGCTGACCTACTACCGTGAGCCGTGCCACACGTTTTGCCGCTGATTTCCATACAATAGCGTTCGGCGCCACTCGCCGTCAACCCGCGCTACTGCTGCAGAATGCCTGTGGATATCTTCATACGTGCGGTGGATTATGGCTTTACGCCGCCTTCGGGCTCAACTTGATTGCATCTCATTTTAGAGTTAAAATAATATCGGAACATGCAACAGTGATATTACTAGTGGCTCTGTGAGCTGGCTGCGTAGCCAAGATGCCAATCGCTCAGTTGCTAGCGAAAATCAACTGTCATTGTCACACTAATATGGAAGAGTGATAGAGAGAGGTAGCTCAGATACGTTATTAAGCGTGAGCGATTGGCATCTTGGCTACCTACGCACGCTGTAGACCTCGCGTGGTACAAAGGTCGTATGGTGGTAGTATTGGCACAAAGGCCGTAAGCGACGTTGGGGTCCTTGGCGCGTACGAACTTTGTGTACCAATTCCTGCCATTTTGAAAAATTCCAAAAACTGAATCGACTAAAAATTTGTGTGTATTCAACAAACTTGTTTACAAGATTTCACAAGAACTGGTTGATAAATGCGACCTGTACTGTAGAGAACAAATGGACAGACACACGAAAGCATTTTTGCCCAAGCTGAACCGATATACACTAGTTTTTCTACGACAGCAAAAATAGCGAAGATAGCGAAATCTTGAATCGAGGCAGATTGTGGAAGACGTCGTATGCCCACTATAGAAAAAAAATACAGCACTAATATATAGTATGAAAATTCATAGGAGCATCGTAATCGTATCATCATCATCATCTTCCTGGACCTTTGTCCCTATTTGGGGTCGGCCTTCCTCGTCCTTAACCGCCAGGTAGCACGATTCCTGGTGAGGTTATTGTCAATTTGATGGTCTTTAAGGTCTTTTTGAACCGTCGTCAACCAAGTGGCGGTGGGTCTTCCGCGTCCACGCGGCATCGTAATCGTATAGCAGTGTTCTTATGGAATACCATTGACAACGTTATAATTTATACTTTTTAGGGTTCCGTAGCCAAAATGGCTAAAAACTAACCCTTATAGTTTCGTCCAGTCCCGTCTCTTCCTGTCTCGGAATTTCGTGACATGTAGTGTTTCTTGTGACAATTGTCAAGAGCTTTTTACAAAAGTTTTAATTTTTAATGATAATAATGTTTTTATTTATAAGTGACATATTGGTAGAAAACAAGCCCCACAATAGTAAGCGGCGCCCAGAGTGGCCCAGATGTATAATGCTCTACTTTTCAACACACACAACTCCGATTATGGTTTTAAATCGAATCGCCTGCATGTTTTTGTTACAGCCTGTACATACTTAAAGCTCGTTTGCCACTGTCATGGCATAAAAGAAAGTTAAATTGAGCCCCCGGCGCTAAGAATAAGGAAAGGTAATTGGAACCATACATCTCTCGTATTCAACAGCCCAGTCAAAGCTGTCATCTTAATCGATGCAATAAATGGCCTTACGCGATAAATGTCAGATAATGCCATATTAAGGGGGCACAGGACAGGTCAGTTCTCCATTACAAACAAACGTACTGGACAGTTTCCTCCTTGGTTTTTCAAGCTTGAGCCGTGATTTTTTCAAACGAGTATTATATTATCAATATCTGTGTCGGACTGTTTTGCTTTTTTTGATATCTTCGTTTTTATCATTTTTTTTTTTTTTTTTTAATGTCAAACAAGCAAAACAGTCCGGCACAGATAATAACAATAATATTCTGTTTTGAAAATATCATTGCTCCAGCTTCAAAAACCAAGGAGGAAACTGTCGAGTACCTACGTTTACAACATTTGTATGGCGAAGCAACCCTGTCCTGTGCCGTCTTAAGGATGACTCACACGAGGACGGGACGGGACGGGACGGGGCGGGACGGAACGTGACGGGATGGGACGGGACGGGACAGGATGGGGCGCGGCGGGATGATCTGTCAATTTCTATAGAAAGAATTATGTGATAACTCAGAGCCATCGAATGTCACGTGACGTTTTCTTTATAAACTGAAAGGTCGTCCCGTCCCGCCCCGTCCCGTCCCGTTCTAGTGTGAAACATACTTTATACCATAACATCAGTACGTCATTCGTATTGAACGTGATAGTCGTTAGCATCATTCTCTCATTCATTTAGAACGCTGCAGCACTTTTATGACGTAATTTATTTCGGCCGATTGGGTATCCAGTTCTTATATTCTGTATCTATATCAAAATATAAAAAATTGCTCCCGGTGCAATAAGGAAAGGTAATTGCTACCATACGTCTCTCGGTCAACAGACTCATTCAAAGCTGTCATTTTAATGGACGCGATAGATGGCGCCCTTACGCGCTAAATGTCAGATCATGTCATTTATTATACTATGACATCGGTATGTCGTTCATGTTGAATACGCGAGCTAGTTGTGAGTGAAGCAAACAAATGGTAAAGCTACAACTCGCTAGGCCGGGACGAGTCGGAACATTGAGTTTTAAATCCAGTCAGAGTAGCAATTGACAGGCCCCTCTGCCGAATGGGTATGACATAGCAAACAAAAAACAAAGAAAACAATTCCAGAGACGCTATCGCCATCTTGAGTTACAAACGACAATCCGACTCTGTAAGCGTTTGTAATTAGTTGACAAGACGGCACGGATGCCATGCATGACAGTAATTATCTGACGTTTGACAGTCGCCATTTTGATGAGCCCGCGGCCACTGTTCATGCCAGATCTATGGATCTTCGTTGCGGCGCTTGACGTGACATTTGGTTGAGATAATTAGATAAATTAAGCTTTTTGTTTACACCACATGCAGGTGTTTTGCAAATGTATGAACTTTATCGGTTGTTAAACTTATAAAATAGGTACCACCATCAATATTAATTTTGAGATAAAGGACTACAAGATCTGTTTGAAAATAAGATTCATAAACTTAACTCAATCAAAAGTCTATTTGAGTAGTATCAAGCCCATTACACATTACCGGTTGCGGCATGTTTACTCTTAAATTATTATAATGCGGCAATCAATATGCAATATTCAAGAGTCATACCTTTGATTAGTAGAATCGTTCTAACGTGTATGTGCGTTCATTAAATTAACTATGATTTCTATGAGGTCTTGGCTGCCGGTACACGGTCGTGTAGCGTCGACGATCGCAGCGTCAAAATGCTTATTATATAAATGTACCAGGACGGTCCCTACTGGACGGGGGTTGCGTCAAATTTTGGTGCCTGGACGCAGTCTGCTTCCAAACAGACGCCCAAAAGCGAATCCTTTATAATCAATTTGTATTAGTAAGTGACAAGCAGTCGCGGCGGCTTTCCTCCTAAATTATCATAATCGATGAATATTCGATGCTCCCCAGTAAATACGAACTTCTGCATGATAACAGCAAGCCATCCTGTGTGTACACTCGTTAGGAGTTATGTATAACAAGTGCTGACGAGTCTGCAAATCATTAACACGATCCTTCCGCGGTCTGGTCGCTGGTTTGTGCCGTCGTTAGCGCATAACATCACACCGAACACAGCGCGCAGCGGCAAAATGCAAAGTATAGATATGTATAGGGTCAGTTAACAGCATGAGCGGCAAACAGACGTTACATATGGGCGGCAAAAGCGAGTGGTTCAGAATATAACAATTTGTATTTGGCCCAACAGTCGCGAGAAGTCGCGGCGGCTTTACTCCTCAATTATCATAATAAAACGATCAATATTCGACGTTTGCTAGTGAGTATCTGCATACTAACTGTATGTCATCCTGTGTGTGTCTATGACTATAGTCTGGTTTTGAGTTAAAATCTAAATTACTAACATTACTTGCTTACTTTATGGCGGTATGTGTATTTTTAACATTTTCACTGCCTTGTCAAAATAGTAGTTTATGCAACAGTGATATAATAAACTTTTGTAATAATAGACCCGGAGCTGTACGGTATTGTACAGCCGACTATAGAAAAAAAACAACAGTGTGAAAATATTGTATGAATATCTATAGGAGCATCGTCTAGCGATGTTCTTATGGAATACCATAGACATAATTAGACAATGTTATAATGTATAGGTACTTTTTTAAATATCGCTGTCAGTCATCTAATTGACAGATAGAAGTGCTGGAGTACAAAAAAGTAATAAAGTGCCACCATCGCCAGGCAACAAAATTACGATACAAAGGCGAAAAAAGGAAATTCGCAACGAGTGGCGAATTACCTCTTCGCACGTGTATTGTACGACGTTTTACAGTACATATACCCTTTGAATATTCGACGCAGGCACGTAAAGTGGTCGTTATCGCCCTAGGGCGGTAAAGTAGCACCATGGGTACTGTAAATAGACATAGATAAACACATACTTGATATGAAGTCGTGGCGTGTAGGGAACGATATGTACTGACTTGACATCAAATCAATAGCGGCGAAATGGTTAAAAATAAACTAGGTAATTTTTTTGCTGTTATGTCCGCGGAATATGATATGAATAAATAGGTACTTTGTTTTACTCGTAACGTATTTAATATAGACTCCATAGGCCTCCTTTTGAGGTTTTGCTCTTGTGGTATGGTAAGTACCTATGTTATGTAGGTACATATAGCAAAAAGTTAGTCCAATGCTCTTTGGAGGCTGTATACCAATATTTTTTATACATTATAAAGTAAATATTACCAACTAAATAATAATATTTTATTTTGTATTTATTAATTTTCAACTTAAATAAATTTACAATATATGCAAAATTAATTTATTTTGAAATTACTACCTTTATTTCTAGGTACGGGAAATCCTATAAAGGTCCATACAGCAGGGAACAGCGTGAGAACACTGTTGTTCCTAGCTTGTTGGTACTGTCCACATATAGGTGCAAGTCACAAGCGGAGCGTTATTCCGTATTGGACAAAAATACGCGATAGCGAAAATGTCTATAAGAGTTACTAACAAGCGTACAATAGATACCTACTGTATGGATGGAAAGTCCGAAGAATGGTTGTTGGGGAACCCGGGTAGGTTGCGGTACCTATACCATCTTGCTTCTGAGCTGCAAATTTCTCAGATTTAAGTAACTTACCTACACATGTGTTCACATGAGTAGGCTATATGAGTGTCTAAGTAGTAGGTGTTTTGTGTTCTAAAGGAAGTAGTTTAGTTAAAAAAATCAATATAACTATCAAACGTTTATACAAAATGTACTTAGTTAAACAGTAGTGACATGTTTAAATAAAATAAATATTATAGGACAATCTTACACAAATCAACCTAGTCCCACGGCAAGCTCAATAAGGCTTGTGTTGTGGGTAATAGACGACGATATATATAATACTCGTAGATTGTAACTACTTAAATACATAGGTACACGTAGAAAACATCCGTAGCTCAGGAACAAACAATTGAGATAAACACACAAATAAATGCCCTGACCAGAATTCGAACCCAGGACCTCCTGCTTCGTAGGCACGGTCACTACCAGCTAGGCTAGGAGGCCGTAACATCAGATATCTTTGGCGAATTTTTATTAATATTGGTCGTCACAGATACAAAAAAAAATACGTAATTTTTCTCCTAATTAACTCAAAATCAAGTCAAATCATGCTCTCAAATGGACCACTACTATTTTTATTACTCTCTATATAATATAGGTTTTAATACCGCTAGTATATCTCAAATTAGCTTAAAAATTATAATACAGCACTGATGTGCAAATCATTTTCACCTCACTAGTTCTGAAAGTGCTTTTTTTTCCTGTAAAATTAGCGGGAAAAAACGCATTTTATCCATGACTAGTGGGGAAAGTAATTTAATCATTCAAAATGGTTTCTTCGAGTTAACTGATGACTTTAAAACTATAGTTAGTAGATACTTACTTGGATGAGATTTATAGTTGAATGTATTTTTTACATTCCTCACGATAGTGAGGTGAAGAATGTTGTGTTACACTCGTCCGCAAAGTTTGTTCAACTCTGCCTTTAGATCTTCGTAAAGCTCAAGTTTCCAGTTTTTGAACCACTTGCTACGCTCGTAGCTTAATATAAGCCCGAGAGTTTTGCACAACAAACAAAAACTTTGCGCCTTGTATAATAAATAACTATTGTGCTATCCGCTTGTGCCTTGCTCCGAATCTATTTGTTCTTGGCGTTGACTTAAGGCCAGCGACCCTTCCGGCTCCGTCCGCAAATATCCACCACAAATATTTTGAGAGCGGACATTCTAGAACTTACTTAAGAGGCCCAGCAATATCTATAGACTAGGCAGTGAAAAAGGACAAAAAAAAACACATTAGAAGTTTTTTTAATTAAAACCTGACACACATAGAGTTTAAACCTGAGTCTACGCCACGTTTGCAGTTCCATCTGCGTGATTCCTTATTTGTTTATTTCCATTTCCACCAAAACGCTATAAAAATACCGTTGTGTAAGTTGTTTCCCGCTATCCGCTTGTGCCTTGCTCCGGGTCTGTTTGTTCTTGGCGTTGACTTAAGGCCAGCGACCCTTCCGGCTCCGTCCGCAAATATCCACCACAAATATTTTGAAAGCGGACATTCTCGAGCTTTCCTCGGAGGCCCAGCAATGTCTAGACTAGGCAATCGAAAAGGAAAAAAAGTTAGTGTTATTTTTTAAGTTAAAAACTTCTTACGTTATAGATGCTACTACTTGAGTAGCATCTATTATGGCTAATGTAACCCATTTTCCACATACATGAATAAATCATAATCATCTATATATTTTATTTTGACTACAAAGCGCGTAAACAGTTTATTTTATTAATGATTCTTTATTACACAAACGAAAAATTTGGTTTTGTAAAAAAGCATTTTATTCTGACACCGTGTCGTTATACTACTTTCTCAGTGTACCTAAGTTATAGAATGGATCGTTAGTGGCCTAGTGGTAAGAGCGTACGACTTTTAATCCGAAGGTCGCGGGTTCAAACTCCGGTTTGTATCAATGAGTTTTTGGGAACTAGTGTACGAAATATAATTTGATATTTGAAGCAAAACGCGATGAAACCGGACTAATCCTAATAAGGCCTAGTTTAACCTCTGGGGAGTGGCAGGTGTTATGAACAAAATAAAAAGTATCCAAGACAATTGATAATAATATGTATCATTCACAGCGTCTTATCAATTTACTTAAATTACTTGCTCATCTGGTCCTTCGGTGACTGGGCTGGCTCATTCCTCAACGAATCGGCATTGCCATCCAACGAAGCAACGGAGTCAGCCTTATGGGCACCCTGCCAAGCGACAGCCATATAAGGGACGTTTGTAGATATAGTTTAGATCCTAATAGTTTTTAAAATTGGGCGAAAAGTCGCATATAACGGGAGCATATATGTTACAAGGATCAAGCTTTCGCTGACTGTTGTTCCCAAGTCGAATGGCAGTAGCAAGCATTTTAAGTGGGTCGAAAACTCCCGTATAACAGAAGAATATTTTGCAAGGGTCAAGTTTTCGTTGATTGTTGTTTCCAAGTGGAATGCTAGATTAGCAAGCATAAGTTTTTTGGTCGAAAACTCAAATATAACGTGAGGATATTTTGCAAAGATCAAGTAAGTACTCATTGACTGTTGTTCTCAAGTCGAATGCAATGCTAGAGTAGCAAGCATATATATCAATGGGTCGAAAAATATGGAAATAAATGAAATTAATGTAACTGAATATAAATAATGTAACAAGGAAATTAATGTAATGGAAATATTCCTTAAAAGGATCGTCGATGACTGTTGTTTCCAAGTGCAATGTTAGATTAATTTATTAGTGAGTCATAAAGTCACACATAACAGGAGGCTATTTTGCAAGGATCAACTCCTCATTGACTGTTGTTCCCAAGTCGAATGCTAGAGTAGCACGCATTTAGCAGTGGGTCGAAAAACTCATGCGACTATTTATAAACCTTGTTATTCGCAACGGGAGTCCGGCGGAATGATAATGCCTGAGAGGCCATGGAGACGCGGTTAAAGTTTTAAACAGTATCTTGATTAAGACTCAGTTACATGGGGAAAAATTGGCAGTTTAAATCTGCTTGATAATGCTAGAGAGGATGCTACAAACACAAAAAAGTTTTAGGCAGCTTATTCAACAGTATGTTGTTAAAGCATAGAATTAGGATTAGAGTATTAGTATTAGAATTAGAATTTCAATGTCGTTGTGTTAAAGCCTAACACGATAACACGATAATCGGTCAGAGGCTTTTTTATTTTGTCCGATAATGCCAGGAAGAACAGTTTTTTACTATTGGTAAGTAAATAATTTAAGGTATATAATTAAGCTTGTAGTTAATTTTATGTGTGTTTATGTGTGTTTTCTTGTATTGTGTTTGTTCATAAATGAAGATATCAGCTAAAAGGCCAATCTGTGAAAGAATGCTGCGTAAACACAGCAAAAGTATGTAAATAGTGTTTTGTTTGTTAAGGCAAAAACTAATGATTCTGGATCTACTTTCTGATGTTGTCTAGCATTGTTTACCGGTTTATCCGGTCATTCACATTACCAGCGCTTATAGCCCTATCACAAGAGTGCCGCGACAGTGTCTCGCGGTTGATAAAGACAACTGTCACTGTCTAATCCGAACAGTTAGAAAATGACAGGTGTCTATCCCGGCCGCGAGGTACTGGTAGAGTCAGAGTAAAAGCAGTATGATTCTCTCAGCCTATTTTCCAGCGACAAGGGCGCTTCGCAAATTACAACTATATTTTCGATGAAGTCTATGTACTGCTTGTGCTTATCCCTAACCGTGACAGGACAGTCGTGTTGCAAAAACCTATAGGCTATGTAATTACGATGGAGATTTTCAACTATGTTGGAAGGATCAATTGGCATAAGCGATTCGCGGTAGGCGATAATTGGCATGAAAACTAAATGCCAATCATTAAAATGCCAGTAAAATTGTCACGCGCGTCCAAAACCTTTAGATCTCTGTGTTCTAAAAATAGTTTACATATCCCGTGCCTTAATAATCTGGGTGGAGAAATATGAAAATTATTTACTCACAAATACAAAACGACTTAAGTAGCATACTAAAGAGATGTAGATACGTCGTTTTTGAATGAGATTTTATGGAATCGTGATCGATAATATACATACACATACATACAGGGGCATAACTGTCAGTTGCATTGTCATTTTGTACTGGTTAACATTGTAATGATCGGAATAGGTTACTGTTTGAGGTTGACGACCTACAATACTGGGAGGCGAGTTCGACTTGTAGCTTTGCTGTAGCTAGTGACATGACCAATAATACCAACATACATCAACAGAATTAAGAAGAAGAGCGTCACTTACGTAGAGGACTCGTAAGACCGATACAAGAGCGACAGCCATGATCACGACCACATGCATGACAGTCATAAGTCTGGCAAAGGTGGGAGCATATACCTTCCGTGCCCATGAACAACATATAAATAAATAAACATTACAGGACATTCTTACACAAATTGAGTAAATCCCGCAGTACGCTCAATAAGGCTTGTGTTACGGGTACTCAGACAACGATATATATAATATACAAATACATAAACACATAGAAAACATCCATGACTCAGGAACAAATATCTGTGTTCATCACACAAATACGAGTAAATGCCCTTACCGGGGTTCGAACCCAGGACCATCGGCTTAGCAGGCAGGGTTGGAATTATATTGAAAATGGAATAGTCCCCCAACAATATTAAGCTACGTGTATCAATTGGCTAAAAAAATTGCCGGTCATGTCACTAATTAACAAAATACAATGTCGAATTACATTAGAGGTATAGGCATTCATGACTAAAGTAGACATATGAGGTAAAAATGATAACATCTCTGTCGGACGTTGCGTTGTAGAATTAAATTAAGTAGGTACCTATAAAATTATACGTATACGGTACCACTTCGTCAGTTGATAAGGTTCATTTCTAGATATACCTACGAAATATCATTTGATATTTACCTAACAATCGCTTTTAGGTGAGGGAAAACATCGCGAGGAAATCTGACTAATCGCGATAAGGCCTAGTTTACCCTCTGGGCGGGTTGTAAGGTCAGATGGCAGTCGCTTTCGTAAAACTAGCGCCTACGCCAAATCTTGGGATTAGTTGCCAAAGCGGACCCCAGGTGCCCTGAGTTACGGCATAAGCCGGGGAAATGCTAGGAAGATGCGAAATCCATGAAAAATGGTAACGGGATGGGGAAAGAATTTCATCGAGTTAAATGTCGTCGAGGGCGGTGCGCGCGGCGAGAAGCGCCGCATTACGCCCGCCTGCGTCGTCGCGCACGGTACTCGACGCTTGAAAATGGAATCCTAAGATATCAGGAACATGTCGCGCGTAGTGACTATAAATACGGGGATTTTATCCGTAATCAAAGCAGAGTAGGGTCAATCTGTACATTAAAGATATTTGAAAAGGAAAAGAACACATATCAATGAGTTTTTGTCTGTTTGTCTGTCTGCCTGTTTATTTGTTCGATTCGAGCATCACGTGGAAACGGCTGAATGGATTTAGATACAAACTTTACTGGCACGTTAAAGGGATCTCCTGTCAGCACGCCTACCACGAACATTAACGGGAAAACGTCTTTGTCACTCCAATCAGCAAGTGTGACAGAGATGGAGATACAAATCCGCAATCGTTTGATTTTCGTGGTATAGGCTCAGAGTAGTGGTACGAACGACAAGTTTATTATAATATTATTTACTATAGTTTAAATTCAACAATAATTATAAATTGAAATAGATGTCATATACTACAGCAAAAGTGACCAAGGCCCCCAGTGCCCAGGGCTGGGATCGAACGAGCGACCTCCTGCTTTCGCGGCAGACGCTCTAACGAGGGCTACCCGACCACGGCGATCAGAGTCCGAAATTATCTAAGTATATGCAATCCTTTCTTATTTTTTGAAACGCTTAAGGTGCGTTCCGCCAATCCTACAGCTACAGCATTCATGCTTTACATTTGTTCGACAATAATTTAACTCTCTATCATTCTCTCTCAATTTTGTAAATATTGTCAGAGCGCGGAGCGACATGACCTCTCTCTACGAGCCCCCGAAGACGTGTGAAGCCAATGCCATACCATCGCAGATTTTATTGGGCTAAACAGAGCGACTTGAAGTGGAGTTTAAGAAAAAAAACAGTAGAAATAGATACACACTATTTATAATTTTTGAATAGAGTATTAAATAAAGTTTATAACACCAGACTCCGTTTAAATACACGTTTTAATCACGTACGACAGGTATTACAATCTACTTTGAATAAATCACACGGGAAGTAGAAGTATGCGCGGCGACGCGCCATCTTGATGATGAGGAGGACATCTTGGTGACGCGCTAGTGATGTCCCAGCCCCAGCATTATTAGTGAGGGGACACGGGTAGAATATTGTTGGTATTTTATAATGTTGGTAAACCCATTGAAACTATGTTCCGTCAATGTGTCATCAAATCTCGATCCTGGCCTTACGCATGCGCGTGACAAGCAATGATAGACAACTCAATGTGGTGTATCTGTGCGGATGCCAATCTTGGATTATAGGCTTGGGAAGCATGTTGAAAATTGTACTGACAGTGTCTATTTACAGGTGATGTAGATAGCAAAAGAAACATTTTTTCTTGTATAAGAAACAACTACTTGAATAATAATACACTTGAATTCTGGTCAGGGCATTTATTTGTGCACATAACAATAAACACAATGTGTTTATAACGAATATTTGTCCCTGAGTTATGGATGTTTTCTATGTATTTAAGTATTTATATATATATTCTATCTTCTGTTATATACATCGCCTAGTACCCACATTACAAGCCTTATTAGTCTGTAACTAGGTTAGGATGTTTTCTGTGTATTTATGTAAGTATTTGTATATTATATAATATATGTCTGAGTACCCGTAACACAAGCCTTCTTGAGCTTACTGCGGGACTTAAGTCAATTTGTGTAAGAATGTCCTATAATAATTATTATTTATTTATTACTAGGTGGTGCCCGCGACTTCGTCTGCGCAATATCTTTATAAATTGTAGCCTATGTTTCATTAAAATCCATTCAGTAGTTTTTACGTGAAAGAGTAACAAACATTCATACAAACTTTCGCATTTATAATATTAGTAGGATGATAATAGTAGCAAATGGCCCTATATCAGTGGCGGATTTACCAATAGGCTGAGTAGGCTGAAGTCTGAGGCGGCAAAATTTTAGGGGGCGGCAAGTCACCAAATTTAGGTGGCAAATCGGAAACTGCGAGGCGCGGCTATGGGTGCTGACATCGAGTAGCCTACGGGCGGCAAATATATAAATGCGCCACTGCCCTATATAGTTTATATCTTAATATAAATCCAGATTATACCTAAGCATTAGCCGAGAAGTGGTACCATTAAGCTGGATTAAATAAATATACCTACACACCATTTGTAAACCACCTACTCATACAAAATGTGTATGAGAGCTTGTAAAAGTGCGCGTGGGCAAGCCGTTACACGTCCCAGTGCGCAGATAGATGATGTTTACTACCTTGTCATTTGGCTTCGGGATTCGGGATGTGCGTTAAGCTAGCACGCCCTCTGTCGCTTTACTGATTTACATAATCGCTATTACGGCACTAACGCAGTAAATGTAAAAATATTAGCTACTTAAATCATTTTCGGAAACGAATCTACTTGAATCTGAAGACTGAGAAAATCCGTTTAAGGGAATTGCGATTAATCAATCAATCAATTTATTTATTGCAGGAATATAAAAGATCCTAAAAACTAAAAACCGCATTGCTTATGTTCTACCCGAAAAAGCATGAAAAATAAAATCTTTAAATATTTATTAACAATTTTAATGAAGAGTTTCAGTGCTAATTTAGTCTGTCAAAAGAAATTTGAAATTTAATTATTTATTTAAAATAATAACAATTGTAGTTTTAATAGAATTACATCAGTTAAGTTGAGTTTTATTGAAATCATAGACACTATACATTTCCTGTGTAAGTGAATCACGTTTATGCCATTTTAAAATTGGACCTCAACAATAACATGCAATATTTATTTCAGAATTAATATGTTTTATAGTATATCTAGGAGCGTTTCAATGTATTTATAGTACCATACTTTATTGCACAGTCTAGGACTCAAAACAGTACAGTATTTAAAGACAATTTCTGATGATTTTAAACAGTTGTCCACATTTAACAGCAATCACTGTCGCGCTGTCACTGTGGGCGGGGCACATTGCACGTAGAACCGACGGCCGTTGGGGCGGAAAGGTTCTCGAGTGGCCACCGCGTACCGGAAGGCGCAGCGTGGGTAGGCCCCCCGCAAGGTGGACTGATGACCTGGTGAACGCATGACTCTGAAAGCATAGCCATAGAGAAGTGCTTAAGATAAGTCGTGCCTACTAGGTAAGTAGGTACCGCGTTCAGGCGGCCTTAGATGGTCTCGTACATTTGCTGTCTCGTTCTCACAGTTGGTGAAGTTGTAAAATAAGTGAAGCACTGAAATTTACATATTTAGTAACAAAAATGCCGGTGATCCGTTTAAGGGTTAATCAGAATCTGTCAATATCACTGATAGGAAAACATAGGAAAATTAAAATTCGACACGAAAAAAATTGTAGGAGGCATGATGCCAGTGATTAGGTAGGTAACTCTTTGTTGTCGTCAAAAATGGTTTATCCTATTTTTTACTAATCAGTCCACGATACTAATTGATTACGCGCTTAAACAAGTTAGCCAGGATTTCCCAATTTGTTCGCCTTGGCGCCCTGGGGCGATGTGGCAAGTTCAGAGGGGCGCCGCGATCCCTAACTATTTCTATTAGCAACTTGTGAACATGTAGTAGTGATTTTTATCATACAATGCAAAAGAAAAGGAGTACTTTTTAAGGTGGATAAGGGTTCAATAAGAAAATCATCCTTCATAGCTCTTAACTTTTAAAGTCTACTGGAAGGATTCCGAGCATCGTTCTGTGTTTGACACAATCACACAATTACCAGATACCTATTTACATAAAGCTAGCCCTTTAAGCGAAACCAATAATGGACCATACCTAATTATCCATCTAATTTCTTATTACAATTACCGGTATACGTTCGGGCTATCCAGACAGCCAGACAAATTTCCCGAAATTTCCAGAAAGAATGCTTCCATGGTTTATAAATCTCCGTTCACTGCTCGTACCATATGTCAAAAATTCACTTGTAAGTTTGGCAACTATGGACGTGTTGGAATTAAACCTAGGTATTAAGTATACTGTTGATTTATTTATACCTACCTAAATGTTCCATAATGGTATAATATTTAATAACAAAAAATGCATTTGAAATGATGCTTTTCTATAAACATGTTTTCCACAAAAACTGTTCGGCACAAATACACAATTTATTGTTTGTTTATTTTTTTTTCATTATGAACTCAGTACTTGCATAACCTAAACAATACGATATACCTATTTGTAAATAAGTATAGTAAAGCATACATAGGATAGGCCTTACAGAGATATGACCAGTGGGCGGCAGCAAGGCCTTATTTGTTATAACAATGTTGATATTATGACAAGCTTGCTTAATATATAGTTCTGTTTATAAAATAGTTGAGTAGGTAATATTGTCATTTAAAGTTATTTTCATATTCCATGTCTGAAGTATACGTATATTATGTTTATGAGTCTTTTATGAGGAAATGTAACCAAATATGAAATATTTTTTTCGTTAATTAAATAACTTTTTTCACAAAGTGAATATTGACGAAAAAAACCTAAACTAAAAAAAGGTTCACGTTTCATGAACAAAATGAAAACTTTTAAATAATTGAAGCGCGTAAAGTTTATACAAAATATCTGTCGGAGCCAGGGGTGCTCAGGTGCGAGCATAAATCGCGCAGGTAGAAATGCCTACCCCTTTCCATTCAGGGGTCGACCACTTCATCGGGTTTAAGTAGATATTACGACTCTTCGCAGAAACTAAGCTTCGCAATATATATAAATGTTTTTAATAAAATAGTCATGGAGTATGTTTTGACTGAAATCTATGGATGTACCTAAATGAAAAGCTTGTTTGAATTTCCTTTAGAATCATAATTGTACATAAGGCTATTTACGCTATTTGAAATAAATCGCAAACGTACTTACATACTAATGTATATATAAACGTAGGTAAGGAGTGAAAGTAATCAAGTTATAAAAAAATATAATAAATAGACATATTATATACCTACTTATTTAGCATAGTTAAACCAGTAATACTACTAACTGATAGGTACACTATATTTAGTCATACGTGTAATTTTTCATTGTTCAAATACACTGAGCCAAATTACCGGTATTTTTTTGTGTTTTGGACAATGTTTACCTACGTGGCGTAACGCCATGGGTTCTTGTTCATTATTTTTAATCACATCAGAACATTAAAAATAAGCTAAACATTATTTAAAAATAACGAGTATTTTTTATTAATATTTAATTTTCCTATCCATTGTATCACAAGAAACATTGTGAATTAGTTAATAGATAGAACCACGTTAATTTCCCTTGGCTTCATTACAAACTACTAAAATATTTAATTAGTTTTTAAAAATAATAATAACATTTTCAGTCCTCCGGCCGGTAAGCGCCACTTTACGCAAAACTAAATTGCCGCCTGCCGGCTCCGTCGGGCTGAAAAATAGTATACAAACCTCGGCCGGTAAATGGGAAAGCCTCGGATCACATGTTAGTCGACCTCGGCTTCGCCTCGGCCGACAATTACATGGAATCCGAGCCATTTCCCACTTAAACGGCCTTGGTATGTATTGTTGCTATTACCCTAAAACTAAGCATCATACGCAAGTTATTAATAATCCCCGAAACACAGGTTCCGCGCCACTGCTTAGTTTTTTCGTCGCCACACGAGTTGCTCACTATTTTCGTGTAGCGTCGTTTTTTGTTTTTTTTTTTATCACTAAATTATGGTATAGACGAACATTCCCGCGTGATTTAAATGAGAGGGCGGCAGATTTCGGTGCGAGATAGCTTTTTTACTTAGTGGTGACACAGTGTCATCGCGTTAGGGAAGCGAAGGTATAATAAATAATTTAGAGGTTGATTGTATATATATATTTCATATAATATTTTAGTACCAGGTTACACTGAGCAACATTTGTTACACAACGTCGATGGTAGAGTCAAACAACGTTATCTCTTCCATGCAAATTAACTGTCAAACCTTAAAGTGTTATTTTAAACTTCTATGCAATTATGACGTTTACTTAACACTTTTACAGACTGTGCTATCAAAATCTAGGAAACATAGCATCGTCGAACTGTAGTACGTTGATCTTTAGCTAGCTCTAGGTATCTATACATTTAAATAGGTACGTATTTTCAGTGGGTAAGCAGATCATACACAAAACGATGTTACCGTCTTTCCTTTGAAGTATCCAAAAGTTAAGGACTATAAAGAGGAGAGAAAATTTGCATGTTCATGTGTTTTCATGTGTCATGAACTGTAGGAGTTTTCTTTCCTTTGGGCAATAGTGGGCATGTAGTATTCAAATATAAAGGTATAAAGGTAGAACAGACCCTTTCACGTGGATATAAGAGTTAAATAAGAAAATCTTATAAATTGAAAGAGATGTCATATACTACATAAATAGTTACCAAGGCCCCCAGTGCCCCGAACTGAAGAAAATCTTATTTTAATGCTCTTACCTTTTGCGTGATCCACAGGATTGTGACATTGTTTAGTGTTTGACCGAAGCACGGGATTTATTGTGAAATAACTAGGTTAAAACATACCATTAAAAATAATTTTGTATAGGTACTTACAAATTTCAATCATCTATACTAATATTATAAATGGGAAAGTGTGTGTATCTGTTTGTTTGTCCATCTTTCACGGCGCGACGAATTAACGTGATTTTTTAAGTGAAAATAGTTGAAGGGATGAAGAGTGACATAGGCTACTTTTTGTCTCTTTCTAAAGCGAGCGAAGACGCGGGCAAAAGCTAGTTTTAATATAAGTTGTCATCTACTTAGTTCTTGTTTGCGAGTCAAATTGTTTACATAAGTCTCATTGGTGCCACAATGGCCCATTGTTGACCCAATGGGCGAACGGGATTAATTTTGAATGATATTATTAAGTGATAGTGGCAAACTGGAGGACACAACAAGAGGTATTGTTTTGTTTTTGATGACAGTCATTTCGGACATAATGACACGCAGTCTTGTTTTAAAGTCTTTTTGAATATGTCGTCCGTACAAGCCGGCCGTGTGTCAGATACTAGAAACAGGTTATTTTAGATAGAGCTATTGCTAGTCGGGGTCAGTGGGTAAAATGCATGGGACGCATTCTCAAACTAATGAACGCAACGGTTCCGAATGTTACGTTTTTCAAAAATTCATATACTTATACACAATTGTCTACTCAGTGTACCCCTGTGTCCGGACGGAGGTTCACGGATCACCAGCATTTTTGTTACATCCTGTATAGAGACAGGCAGACAACGGAGAGCCTGTGCAATAGGGTTTTCTCCTGTCCTTGTGTTACAAGCTTTTAATTTTTGCCAAATTTCGTGCAAAGGGAGGTACACATTTCGATTTCCATTGCAAATGTATGGGAAATGCAACATAAACGGCCGTATCTTTTGATAGCGGTGACGTAGAGGTTTGGGTTTTACGCAACTTTAAGGGACCGCAGACTTGTGTATGTGGTACTAATTTCACCTCTACGCGTTTCCGAGGCAAATTGTCTTGACGGACAGACGGACGGACGGACAACAAAGTGATCCTTATAAGGGTTCTGTTTTTTTTCCTTTGGAGGTACGGAATCCTAAACAGCAAGAAAAGCAATATATTTAAAGAATAATTAAACTGCGACATTTTCCAAGATCAATATTTACTATCATGACATTTAATGAAATAATGAAATAAAAGTAGGTAACCTCAAACTTACTCATATCTGTAGTAAAGACACTAGTTTCTTAGAGAAATTAACTGCAGTTTACCAGAAGAATCGTCCCTTAAAGTTAACGGGAAAAAAACGGCGTGTCTCTACTTAAGGTCACATGCCAGATCGAACGACATTGAGCATAGCATTATGTAAGGCCTCAAATCCCGAAAATCGAACGATTGCGGATTTATGTCTCCATATCTCTCACACTTGCCTATTGGAGTGACAAAAAAGCTCTCTCGCCAATGTTCGATGTTCGTAGTAGGCGTGCAGAAACGATGCAGTCGAGTTAGGAATGTTACCTTTATCGTTTCTAACCTTTCTGGTTGATGTTACTGGTGACCTAAGAGCTGGCGGCTTCCTCGCACAACGTATCAGCATTGCGATACAACGAGGAAATGCCGCCAGCATCCTAGGTACAATGCCTAAAGGTCCTATTTCAGTTTGAAGGTAGGTGGCTTGTAACAGTTGTAACTTACTGTATATGTATTAGTTATATTTGTGAATAAACACTTTATTTACTGGCAATTTATGTTTGAGTGTTTGTTAGGGTCAAATCAGATCTTGCAAGCTGAATTTGACTAACTTTCCATTATTTGAATAAGCTGAAACTTAACATGCTTATGTAAGTTGGATGACAATACAATGTTAAAGTACCAATGTATAATCAGCGATAAAAAAAAATTGACAATCTAGTCTATTTTTCTCCTAGGACTGTAGAGAAAGTTACGCATTCGAGATACAATTTAAACTTCAAAACAGTACCAACACTATTGATTGTACTAACGAATAGAAAAAAATATACTTCCTTACCTCGCATATACCTGTTACCTAAGGAATCATTCATTAGGCTACCTACACACATGCGTACAAACCATTCATGGAAGCAATTAACGCAGCTATTACGAGTACTAGGAAAAAATAAATTACGGTATGCTCTCAACTTGAATGTTGTTATAGTAAAACAACCTGTATTCAGTTTTTTTTCCTATTAAGCCATACATTTTCTATGCAAAAAACCAGATGAGCATTCCATTATAATTTATAATGACTATGATGGGTGGTTGCGGTTTATAGTGAAAAATAATATAAAAAACTTTTTTATAATATTGTCTTCTGTTACCGCGATTGTTACACGTATTCATTGAAATTAAGCACTTTAGAACGGATTAATCGCGTTTATTAACACCATGACTCTACGTTTCGAGCCCTTTACAGCACTCGTTTTCACAGGGTTAAGATGATGACCTTTTTTATATATATTTTTTGTATTTTGTTCTGTTTTTTATTCCTTTATACTTATTGCAAAGTTATGTAAGAGGAAAAAACCACACCAATCAATATCACACCGTTTCTGTTTTTTTTTACAAAAATTATTTTAACGAGTTGAAGACTAAAATTACCTAAACACACTTGTTTTATAATTGAACAACTCTAACATTTTCAGCCATGGCTCGGCCATCACTATAAAATGTCTCCTAGCATTTTAAAAAGTTACGTAAAACACCACAAACAAGGTGTCCAAGTTTTAATGCCCATAAAACGGGCGAGGCACACGCACGTACTCAGTATTTACGACCATCGACTAGAGTGTGTTGGATCAGAGAGATACTTAATACAGAGAGTTAATAGGTATAAGTACAAGTGGTACAACCAAAAGCCGGCCACATACATTCGGGCAATCCGTCGATCTACATAGAGGATATAACTTTCTTATGTTAAACGCTTAAGGTGAGTTCCACCAATCATACAGCTCAGACTTACTTCTAGTGATAATATACGTCTACACTACATCTATTAGTACCTATATAGTATCTATATGTAATCTCTTTCCTTTTGTATATAATAGTGTGGGTACTAAAAAACATGAATAAAAAAATAATTGTAAATAATAAATTATTTGATTCTTGCTTTATATCTAACACTCTTTATTAACTAACTTCTCTTTGCCTATATCTTTGTGGATTTCGCCTGTTTTCCATATATTTCTCATTTAATTCAACGATTAACGGTCTGTTCACCGATTGTTATGTTAAACCGGCGTAGGTTGCGACATGCTTTGGAATCTTAAGTACAGGGGCCTAACTATGACGTCTTAACGCCATTCAGCTTAGGTTCTTAACTGTGCTCTTGTATGGCAGTGGCTCAGTTTAGGTCCCAAACTGAATCGCGTTAAGACGCCATGGTAAGGCCCCAATTCGCTCTTGAATCATGAATCATGGTATGTCACGTCTATAAATATATGTACACTTTGGAACTTATTACAGGGGAAAAAGGGTCAAAATTGAATACAGATGCATATATATTTATGAAGCCGATCGTTAACAATATTAACTGGCCTTATTTCACCAGGGTGACAGTCTGACAATTGTCAGCATCATTGTTACTGGTTTTGCAGTCGTTCATCTTTAAGCATTTTGGATTTAGGAACTAAATATCATAATGGAAATCTTAATGATACGTCCATTTTAATACGATTTTTTCTCGAAATTAGTAAAACTTGAGAAAACAAATCATTTGAAAATTAAAACGCTCTAGGGCAGAAACGTATCATTTACCAGCTGCTTCACAGGTTAACAATGACCCATTTTCAGAGCTTGATGAAATGTAAGTGCGAAAGTGATGCATGATGTGAAACTCGATAACATCATAGGTATATTAATTTAGTACAAGCTTTGTTTAATTTGCGGTTAAGTCACTTATTTAAACTTTCACGATTTTCACACATTAAAAATTTACTAAAACGGAGCTTAAAGGATGAATCACACTAGCACGGGACGGGACGGGACAATCTGTCAATTTCTAAAGAAAGAACCACGTGATAGCTCGGAGCCCTCGGATGTCACTCGACGCTTTCTATAGAAATTGACAGATTTTCCCGTCACGCCCCGTCCCGTCCCGTCCCGTGCTAGTGTGATTCATCCTTAATGGTGTAAAACAAACAGACAGAGTCACATCCCTAGTGCGCAAAATGTTCAAGTTGATAATCAAGACCAAGTGCGGGTAGTTCGTAAAACTCGCGCAGATAGATGTTGATGTCAACTTCAGCTAGTTTTTCTCCGGGACCACGGGGGCAATGTGATGATCATGAGTGAGTGATAAAACTAAGGAACTTTGATATGCCATAATTCTTGAACTACTTACCTACTCAATTTAAATTATATATAAATCACATTATAGGCTACACGTCACTGAACATTCAGCGTTCTAGCTTCAGCCAGCGCGAAATTACAGGAGGTTAAATATGCCTGAATGTCTTCGAGAACAGAATAGTACGGGCGTGCCTTCGTTTAGCTTAGACTTGTTGTAGACACTACCGTGCCCCCAGACACGTATTTCAGTTACGTTATTACGAACTGATGTCGTAACTCGATAGGTTGTCTGTATCATCTAATAGACTTGTCTAATGACCTATTAAAAGTATTATTGCCTACTTTAAAAGGTTACAAATTGCTTGGAATTCTGGTAATTAATTCTATACGTGTTGTTGTTTGGTTAATAAACGTTCAATTACCATTAAATTTACTTTAGTCAACTTGAAATCGTGCCAGTTAACTTTCGCTTACGGTAAGTTGTTCATCAATGAGACACTAAAAGTTCAAATCTTTCTATCTCTGGTGTTTTTAAAGTTATGAATTTTTCGAATAAAAATAAACAATTTATTTGGCATGTGTGTAGCATTCTTGTTTCCAATTTATATTTAACAGTTAGTGTTTTATATGGATTTTTACAAAAAAATTTTTTGTTCCATTGTGTCCTTGTGCATGTTTTCAATGAAACACCTGAATCTTCACAGTGAAACAGATAAAATAATTACAATCTACCATGAAACAGGTTTGGTCAACATTGAAACAATGTTATATAATAGGGGCATTATATATATTCTTCAATCAATTTATGAGAAAGGAAAGGAGACAATCCCAAAGTTTCACTGTGTCCATTTGTTAAAATGTTGAACAACCTACCCTACATACAGTTTTCCTATATATGTCTACCTATTATACCTCTTTAGGTATTTGTTGTGAATAAAAAAAATATTAACATTTTATAAGTCTGTTGTTTATTGCCATTGACATTTCATATTTTTATCTACCCACATATCATTAGCCCTCAATAATGCGTTTAAAAACCGCATATAAAGGCCCCCATAATATTAAACTTTTTTGTTACAACACATTTCTTATCTGTGAAAATGTTATTTTATTATAGCTGAATAATATTATCGATTTCGATAATATTATTCTGTTTCAAAATCTGATACAAGAAAATTTGATTTGACCTATTCTAATATCAGTCGAGATGTCTTTTAGTTTGAAACGAATTGTCAATTGCATTTTGGCGCACGAAAGTCGCACGTTATTTTGATATCGAACGATATGAACCGCTCGCCGTCGGCAGGGTGTTCACCCGCATACCCTGGAGCCTAAATGGTCTCGTACCGTGCGGTTTATGAGGAACTTCCTCCCGCGGACGCTCCGGCTGTGGAATGAGCTCCCTGCCACTGTTTTCCCAAAGGACTACAATATGGGGTTCTTCAAAAAAGGAGTGTTAAAGTTTTTAAAGGGTCGGCAACGCGCATGTAACACCCCTGGAGTTGCAGGCGTCCATAGGCTACGGTGACCGCTTACCATCAGGCGGGCCGTATGCTTGTTTGTCACCGTCGTAGTATAAAAAAAAAAAAAATGAAAATTGGGGCCAACTGTAATTTGTCTCATAATTTTAAAAATATAAATGTCAAAACTTGAATGTCCGAAAAGTTTTCATTCGCTTTCGCTTTGAACGCATCGTGGAGAGCTCATGATATGTGTGTATATCAAGCAGTGTATGTAATTGTAAATAATTAGGCATTAAAACACTCGTGTGATGTTATCGACTCGGCTAACGCCTTGTTTCATAAACCCACACTCGACTTTTAATGCCTTTCATTATATACAATCACATAAACTACTATATTGTAACAAAAATGTTTATTATTATGGGGTCTTAATATATGCGGGTTTTGAACGTATCCTAAAGGACTAATGATAATATATAAGAATACAAAAATGTTATAGTTCGTATAAGCTTCCAGCTGCCTTTTAGATGTTGCCGACCAAACTAGGGTCGAGGTCAAATCAAAATAATGCCAAACAACATTGGCGTCGATTGTACAAAAACACTTGATACGCCTACTCCACTATGCGTTGTTTCCTATGTTTACGTAATTATCTTTTATATTGTTACCGAAGTTAACTTATAATAAATCATACACAGCTAATGACCGTGGCGTAATCGACGATATTGATTTCTGAAGATACGCACCTTCGTTATTAATAACCTATTATGAAATGCATTATTACAAGTTCTAAAAAACTTGTTCTTCACCGTTAGATAACTGTTGGGCCAAAGTAAGATATCTAATTTATTGCCTTTAATAGTACATTACATACCAAGGCCGTTTAAGTGGGAAATGCCTCGGATTCCATGTAATCGATCGACTAACATGTGATCCGAGGCTTTCCCATTTACCGGCCGAGGTTTGTATACTATTTTTCAGCCCGACGGAGCCGGGAGGCGGCTATTTAGTTTTGCGTAAGTGGCGCTTACCGGCCGGAGGACTGAAAAAGTTTTTTTCTACTCCAGCACTTCTATCTGTAAATTAGATGACTGACAGCGATATTGAAAAAGTATACATTATAACGTTGTCTATGGTATTCCATAAGAACACTGCTTTTTTATATTTCTATATTGGGCACGACATCTTCCACATTCTGCCACCTCTCTAGATTTTGCTTTTTACGCTATTTTTGTTGTCGTTGAAAAACTAGCGTAGGTATGCAACAGCTCATAATTGGTTCATAAATCTCTCGGGTCTGTTATGTGTGGGTGTGTAACGGTGACCCTCATGTTTTAAGAACCCTTTTTATATCACTGTTGCATAAACTACTGTTAAACTGTATATCTAACGGATGTGGTAGATACTTAGATAGTAAGAATAAAAGTAGTCAGAAGACAAAATAAATGTGCTTACCATGAATTGCACGCAACTGTATTCGATAGCGACTGCGGCGCTCGAAAGTATGTCCGTCTCGCTTCTACCATTACTCTGGCAGGAGCGAGACGGACATATCCCCGACCGCCGCAGTCGCTAATCGCTATCGAACACGGCAACATACAACTCATGGTAAGCACACATGAGCACGCAGGAGAGAAAACTTGAGAGTTAAGGATGTCTCACACTAGATCGGTACGGGACGGGGCGGGACGGGACGATCTGTCAATTTCCATAAAAAGAATCACTTCCGAGCTCGGAGCCCTCAGAGTTCTCTACGATGTTTTTATAGAAACTGTCGGATCGGCCCGTCCCGTTCTAGTGTGAGACATCCTTTAAGCTTTACTGTCGAGTTTTCTTTCCTGTGGACAATAGTTAAAAGCTTGGGGGCATGTAGTACTAGTAATGCCTTTCATCATACAGGTCAGTAGAAAAGAAGTTCTATCAAATGGATAAGAAAAGCAACATTTACAACCCTTCTTAGTCCAAGCTTCTTAGTGCAGCCGCCACTCAAGAACTTCTCTGCCGCCGGATGCCACAAAGTCCGTTTATAAAAAGATTGTAACTTGTAAAACAAGGCTTTGTCTAATGAATGATCAAAGACTACCTCTTTTTTTACAAGTACAAGCTTCTAATTAGTATCCTTCCGAAACATGTTTTTTTACCGAAACCGAAACCAAAACCGAACCTTTGATAAATGTGATTAAAACGCTGAATAAAATGTCAGTATAGGATGCTTCACACAAGCACGGGACGGAACGGGACGGGACGGGAAAATCTGTCAATTTCTATAGAAAGAATCACGTGATATTAGCTCGGAGCTCTTGGATGTCACGTGACGCTTTCTATAGAAATTGACAGATTTTCCCGCCCCGACCCGTCCCGTCCCGTGCTTGTGTGAGTCATCCTTAAGCCGTTTTGTAGTGTATGCTCAGTTGTATGGAAGCGACTCAGTTTAGGTCGGTCGTCAACTGCATCGCGTTGCTGCATAACGTCTTAGTCATGGTAAAGCCTCAGGTGACTGCTTCAACGGATCTTTTAACTTCTATATAAACACTGTTAGCATAGACGGACGCAATCCATCTTTTCCGAGCACATTAAAAAAACAATAATCAAATAAAAACACATGGAATAAGACTCACATCATTAGATTTCATGGGAATATGTCACATTGCAATTAGTCGTCATATTTAATTTGGACGACGTGATTGTGACGAAGCCACTGACATGTTGCATCATCATATTATGGAGACACGCTGCAATTAAAAACAAAGTTTGTAAGTTTCATGAGAAATTGAAATTTTTAGGGTTCCGTACCTAAACTCAAATTTTTATCCATCAAATAAATGCACAAAATATATATATGTGTATTCACTCTAATGCCTTGGCAGCTAATGAGGCTGACAACGACCGAGTCTGTCCACACTTTTTTCTCTATTTTGTCCTAAACAGACCCAGATACCCCTTACTCCCTTAAACGGATTACCAGCATTTTCACTTTGCATAGGTACGGAACCTTCGGTGCGCGCCTTCGGCTCGCACTTGGTCTATTTTTTTAATGACTGTAAGCATGTGGTGTACAGTTGGATGAGCTGCGTAATGGTTTCAGAAGTGTCATTACAATCGCTTACGAAATCTTAGCGTGTGACTACATTAGAAAAACAAAACAAGTGCCTTAGACGTTCCAAATATAAAATCTTATCAAGGCAAAGGCGGACGTGATAGCACTCTGTCCGAAGATGATTGCCAACCGCAATCGAAACATGTCAATAGTGATAAAATACGTGGGTTTTAACCGTTGTTTTAAAATTAAAGACAATGGCTGTTTTAAAATTAAATGTTTAGACCAACGACTTGCATTGACTTGGAAGACTTGGTCAGTCTGTGGCATGCAGGCAGCAGCCACTCTTTGCTAGCTTACGGGTGCGAGTGGTTTTGCTCAGGTCAAGTCAAACTGGTCAGTTTAAAAACTCCATTCACCAAATTCGTGTATTCATTGGAAGAGAGCTTGAGTTTACACTGATTCTTTGTTCGTGAGTTTCGTAATTAGGTTGGGATAAAGATTCATATTTAATTACTTGGCTACTACCAGACTCTTGATATACAGCAACGAACAACTGAAACACGAACGGCTGTATAAAGGATGACACACACTAGAACGGGCCGGAACGTGACCAGGCCGGATAGCGTGCGTAGCCAAGATGCCAATCACTTACGCTTAGAAACTTATCGTAGTTATCTCTCTCTATCACTCTACCTTATTAGTGTGACAATGACGGTTGCGGTTTCGTTCGCGACTGAGCGTTAGCGATTGGCATCTTGGCTACGCACACAGAAGGCCTAGTATAAAAGTTGTACGACATTAACTCCTCGACCGCGTTAGCGTATCGAGGGGTCAAAATATGAAAGTTGCTGGATGATTTAAATAAACGGCAAACATAATTTGAACTCCCGATACGCTAACGCGGTCGAGGAGTTAATGTAGTACAATTTTTATACTAGGCCTTCTGATCAGTCAGTCTCTATAGAAAACGTCACGTGACCTGCGAGGGCTCCTGGCTCGGAAGTGATTATTTCTATAGACATTGCCAGATCGTCCCGTCCCGTTCTAGTGTGAGTCATACTTAATAGTCTTGGCCGCCACTGGCAAGAACTTGTACGCTGCCACCAAAAACAAGAAAATAAATGTTAACTAAGTTTAAAACTCTCGTGAGACTCGAACATATTAAATAATATTTAAAACGGGTCACTCACGTAATAGTCGATTGTCGCTCGACATGTTTCGATTTTTACAAAAAACGTCATCAGGAGCGACCACCAGTGCACGACTTGCCTCTTCTTCGTAAAGATCGAAACATGTCGAGCGAAAATCGACTAAATTACGTGGTCACTCACGTAATTTAGTCGATTTTCGCTGTTTAAAATATTATTTAAGAAAAATAATGTTTAATGTCGAAAGTTTGTAAAATTGCGTTATTAGCTTACGCTGATGAAATCGTGGCAATTAAATATGTACAGTCCCCTGCGATGCGATATTTTTTCCCGTTTAGTTGATAAAACCATTTAGGTAAAAAAACTATATTATATAGACGAAAAGTTGGAGAATTAGTAGGACTAAGGTATCAGAGGGTAATAGGGCCTGTCGGGTTATAAGGCCTAAGTCGCCAAAATCGTATTAAAAATGTGCGCTCGCCTCTACGGCCTCTCTAGGTGACACCTAGTGATCGATAAAGAAAATACAAGTTAGTGCCAACTTATACCCACTTAACACTTGCCCACAGTATTAACTACGGTATCTTTTGAGCACGGTGGCCAACGATGATAACATGGATTATAGAAGTATGGAAATATGTATAAAAGAACATAAACCCCAATGAGGGCGCTACTGGACTCTCTGCGCCATCTTGAATTATGACGTATAATACCTGTTACATTACAGCCCACATGGCGTGGGATAAACTCTAGCTCGTAAAAGCTTGTGGGCCAATAATGTAAACACTCAAACTAAACGAGCGGATTAACAACGTGTTTCCGACGTATATGGATATTTGTATGGTAAGTGGTGTCTATAAGCCAATCCGTATAATCATATCATCAGAGATATTGACACGTGTTAAGTATTCATATTATTAAGGTACCATTCCAACAGCAGTGTTAGATAATATTAAGTACTAACATAAAACTTGACAAACGGTTACCAACTCACGTATTTTTATTAGGTACAATAATAGGCGTGATATGTTGCGATTACATCGGCCAGTCATCGTCGGAGACAGACAGATAGAGTGGTGTTGTCACCTCCGCGGCTCAGACAATCGAATATTAGGTAATTTTGACAATTCAGCGACAAAATTACTGTATATGTACTGCCGTAAGAGCTTGTCAACTATTATTGCGGGTTCTCTAAATTATCACTGAAAATAATTTTGCCGAATATCACTTCCCAACCAACTTATCGCAGAATTTCATTTCGCCGAATTATCATTTGCCACCTGTAACGCTTCGCAGACGTATCTTTCGCATATTATCATAATCCAACCTAACCTAACCCAGTTGGCAAATAAAATTCGGCCAAATTAAAGTTAGCAAATAATAATTTCGTAAACGCTGCAACGTTGAGCAGATGGCCGATGGGGTCGAAAGGTACTTGGGTGGAGACCACGGCTTGGCAAGCGCAGCGTAGGACGTCCACCCACAGATGGATAGATGACCTTATGAAGGTCGCCGGGAGACGCTGGATGCAGGTCGCTTCCAACCGGTAGGTACATATGAAGGTCCAAAGGGGAGGCCTATCAGTTAGGGGAGGAGTTCAGCAGTGGACGTCTTATGGCTGATATAATAATGATGATGATAATGATGGTATGCCAAGTCAATCATCGGCGAATAGTTGGTTGGAAAGTGATATTCTTCAAAATGAAATTCGGAGAAAAGGCAGGATACCATTTTTGCGTCCTCCATAGCAGAAGATACTATTGCAGGTGACTGTACATTATTGTCGGGCTTAAAATCGCTACGGATGAAGCATGTGGTGAGGGTTAAAAAAATTACCTCCCTCTTTGCCCCTAAGCTTTGCTGAGTTTGGGGCTGATTTGTGTAAGAGTGTCCCGATTTTATTTGCCTGCTCATTCACCTTAATTTGATTTAATAAACCTCTTCGAGGTACTAGTTAGTTAGTTAGTTTTCCTGGGCTTTTTCCGCAAATCGACATCCATTGTGCCTATTTTGCGTGATAGCGAGGTAGCACTACTCTAACCACCCTAGTTCGTCTATGAAACCTATCATCGTTTTAAGGTTGCAAGTTGCCTCCTTTAGTGTGCTGGGAGTTCCTAAGTATTTGCTCCTGTATACTTCTATCTGTTTACAGGTACTAGTTGGAAAGTCCACCTGGTTTGTTTTTGCCGCTCCGCTGCCGCAACAAGCGCGTGGTGTATCCGCGAGACGGGTCCTGGCCGCACCGCACGTGCGGTTTTTGTCGCGCCATTTTGGCCCGGTCTTACTAGTGATAAGCTTTTATCGATAATTATTATTTAATTTAGCTTCCACAGATATTTCCTGTCACAAACATTGATTGATTTTAGTAGAAATATTGACATTACTCTCTATAATAGATCACAACTATGATATTAGCTTTTTTTAACAACAAGGTCGCTATACTAGCTTGTTAAAGTGGACACGAAAGGTATAAAAGCAAATTGAGATAGAAAGATAGATTTCGGCGATTTTCGTCGAAATACGACGGGAAAATTGGGAAACTATTATTCACACCAACGCAGTTTTGTGACATTTTTTATCGAGTAAAAAAAAAAATACATTTTCATTGAGGTTACAGACAACTTAGACAGGTTACGACAATGAACTTTCAAATAAATATTAGGTATATTAATTTTCAAAATCACATGTGAAGGGTATTTATTGATGTTTTTGTGTAATTTCCACAGCTCTGCTATTTTTATAAACAGATGTAGGGAATAATGCTTTCTCCACAGTTGTAGAGAATAAAACTGTATGACACAGTCCAAAAGTAGATAGATAGAATCATAGGACTGCAATTAAAATCTAGGGGATTATAGAGAAATGGATTGGAATATTAAAAGAACATAATCCCTCAATGAGGGTGCCGGTGGAAGTTCGGCATCTTCTTAATTTCTAGGAATAAATAATCATGTTTCTTCTTAAGGAATAGAGTCGATAATGGCAAAACAGTTAAGTGTAGTAATTTTTTTTGCATATTCGACGGCGGCACCTCATATAGACAGATAATGCTATCGTTGAATACAATTGCTTTGTTGTACGCTGATCCGGAAGGGCTTAGCTGAAAAGAGACTAACTATACTGATAGTAGTGATATCGATACATCGGCATCGACACTCGCTACTCACTACACGATTCCTTAAAGCGACGGCGACTTTTTACCACCGTACACAGCTCGCCAATTATGCGGGAACACATGAAATTCATTGAATGATTTCGTTCGAGAGGCGCTGTGACCACCCATTGCTCTGCCACCTGTAGATACGGTAAAAAGTAGGATGAGAGATTATTGTCATTTCATTGTTCATGACAATAATCCAGGACATTGTAGGTGAAAAACTTAAATACATCACCACTCGCATAGTATTGTGTGGGTACAAAATTTTACTTAATTTTTCTGATACGAAACGTCAAATTGTCGACATTCATACAGTCAGTGAGCTTTCAGAAGGACAGGGCCCTTAACATGACTTCTTAAAGCGATTCAGTTTAGGTTCTTAACTGTGCTCTTAGGCCTTACCATGAAATCTTAACGCTTTTCAGTTGACGACCTAAACTGAGTTGCTTCCATACAACTGAGCTTAAACATAATCACGTTAAGATGTCATGGAAAGGCCACAGTTGTATGGTAGCGATTCAGCTTAGGTCCTAAACTAGATAACAGACCCCTCTGCATAGAAAGTTTGTATGCAGGGGACGTTCGTTACCCCTGCTGCTAACCGTACCTACCGGTCGTTATGGAAATCCTGTGGGAAGGCTTTTCTCCAGCAATGGACGTCTACTTTCTCCTTTGATGATGAATACAGAACGCTACGTCGTAATAGACAATCAGTATATTAATTGCCGTTCAGAATAAACGTTCAATTAAATCGAACCCGGGACCTCGCGGAGTGCGTCGTGGAAGCGTCGGTAAATCTTCGATTAGCTCGCAATTAACTAGCGTTGCACAATAACTAAGTCTTCAGTTCTAAGTGTGGTCAGGTCATATAGCTGGACCTGGGCGGTTAAGGGGAAGTTCATACGGTACCAAAATTTTTACGTAAGTAGCTGCGCCAAATAAGGCCCGGTTATTCGTCGTGCTATCTTCCAAAACTTGGTACTTTTGTAAATTTAAGTAGGTAAAAAAAAGTTAAAAAAGAATTTTCGTGTTTACTAGCACTACCAATACAAAGGAGGATTTAATATTATGGATATCCGCAAAGTAGGCTTCGTCATATTAAATATAAGAAAAGTACAATAAGAAATGTACAAAAAAATGAGATACAATTAATGTATATAACTAAAATTGATGTATCTATCGAACGTCTTAAATAGAGATTATTTAGGAGTTGTAAAATTTGTCATATGTCATTGAGATTTGTGTAGAAAATAACCTTACAAAGTACCAACAAGCGACAAAGTAGTACCTTTTCCTAAAAGCGAATTCTGTCTGTTTAAATGGTAAAACCAGGTTGTAAGAAATATGATATCTGATAGTATTATAGCGCCAGCTAAGTCTATGGCTACAAAAACTGTACTTTTTATACATAATTTAAATGTTTTCTTTAATGTCAAGCGCATCTCATGAATAAGGATCGCGAATCGATCCGAAACATGTCGAGCTAGGTATATTATTTTATAGACGTGAGTATATATTTTAATAAATCTGATTCTTCCGACAGTTTTCTATTTGATACAGCGTCGCCTTAAGCTAAGAGGTGCGCGGACGCACATATAATAATCGCAACATTCGCAACAATTTACGACGCGCGACCGCGGTCCGCTCGTAAATAGCGCGAACTCTGCTCCGCGAACTGCGAACTTTCACAATTGTAGGCGCGGTGATGTATGGCCAGACCAAATAGGATGGGCGCGAAACCAGAAACTGAGGTTTAGTGTGTAAACACAGGAATAAAACATGAATGGTTAGGGCTGGGATCGAACCAGTGACCTCCTGCTTTTACAGGAGGCAAAAAAGCAGAAGGTCGCTGGTTCGATTCCAGCCCTGGGCACTGGGAGCCTTGGTCACTTTTTCTGTAGTTTGTGACATCTCTTTCAATTTATAATTTATATATAGTAGTGTGAGTACTTAAAAACATGAATCAAAACATTTTTTTATATTTAATAAATTATTTAATTCATTTTTTACAATTGTTCTACTACCTTTGTTCATTTGTAAGGTGTCTATGCTACCTAAATTTTTTTTTTCATTAATTACTGTTTCCTATTGTAGGTCTGTACTACTCTGTACTGTACCGACCATACTTATCTGCGCATGGGCACTGAAGAAGCTGCGAATGATTTAGGTGCGCCAGCGGCCGTTTGCCTTCATCAGCCCAACCCAACCCACTTGTGGGCTCTCACGGGCGAGAATGAGTTATTGACTTAATCGTTTATGGGTAGTGGGATTCATGGGTTCCGCACGAAGGATTCTCCCCCGTCTATTTATAAACTTAGGTACTTAAAAATACTGGTGGCACGGAACTCTCAGTGTGCGGCATTTATACGGTTTTCGGATTTTTCCCTGTCTTTGTGCTACAAGTTCTTGCTTTTTGCCAAATTTCGTGATTCTAGGTCAACGGGAAGTACCCTATACATTTTGATTCCTGTTGCAAATGTTTGGGAAATGCGACAAAAACGACCGTATATTTTGATTGCGTTGATGTAGAGGTTTGGTTTTTTTCACAGCTTCAAGGGACCGCAGACTTGTGTCTGTGATATTTATTTCAAGTCCTAATAAAGCGCGTACGGTCCGATGAAGGGTTTTGATTGACAGACGGACGGACGGACAACAAATTGATCCTATTAGGATTCCGTTTTTTTCCTTTTGAGGTACGGAATCCAAAAAAGTGTGGGCTCATTATTCAAACAAATTTAGAATATTGTAAGAAATGGCAGAAAATAGACTAGGTACTTAATCAGATGTGATCGTGGATTTTAATTTGCTTGTATAAAATATAAAATGAAAGAGATGTCATATACTACAGAAAAAGTGATCAAGGCCCCCGGTGAGCACGGCTGGGTGCTTTACAATTGCTTGTATGAGTTGACCATTTTCTATGAGATGACAGTTGTCAATAAAATTGAATAACGTACCTACCTTTACATCCAAGTATCTTCTACTTGAGCATTGGTGGCGCAGCGGTAAGACGTGCGGCTTTCAATCCGAAGGTCTCGGGTTCAAGTCCTGCCGGCTCGTACCAATAAGTTTTCGGAACTTATGTACGAAATATAATTTGATATTGAACAATTGCTCTTCGATGAAGACACACAATAAGGGCTAGTTTACCTTCGGGGTTGGCAGGTCAGATGGCAGTCGCTTTTAGAAAACTAGCGTCTACGCTAAATCTTAGATTAGTTGCCAGAGGGCCTACCACGAACCACGAACGAAGTTTCACCTCTCTGTCGCACTTGAGTGAGAAATCACAAGTGCGAAAGGGAGGTATACTTTCGTTCGCGGTTCGTGGTAGGCGCTCAGGCTCCCCAAGCCGTGGCATAACCCCGGCCGGCCGGCCGGGTGGCCGGGAAAACGCTATGAAGAAGGCATCCGAATATTTCTTAGCTCCACTTGCATAACCCAGGGTTAAGCTGTCAAATTCCATACAAAAACAAATGCTTCACACTGGGTTACTTGGCAAACCCTGGCTGCTGCCGCAACGCTTGCTCTCTCTAATACGTACGTATCTGTACGTTGATCAATGTCAAAATAAGCCATACCTCGTCAAATTAATTTTAAATAAAATCATATAACAACAAAAATATACTTACAAATTGTATAATTTTTGTTTTATATATTTTTTTTTTGTAGCCCCTTTAGGTGTCCCACTGCTGGGCAAATGATCATATTTTCGAATAACATTTATTATAACATACTTTGAGTATAATGCTTATTTCCGATAATAAATAAATGGTATAACGCTAATTCCATCTAAAACACAGTTAGAATAACTATTTTTTTCATACAATGTATAAAAAATAGGTTAGGTTAGGTTAGAAACTCTTTATCCCGTTAATCGAGTGTCTAAATAAAACTACACCTCGCCTCACGACATTATATCAAAAAAATACACCAATAAGAAACACGGACCAAATTAATTTCATTCATTTTGACAATACTTACGCCAATTCGAATTATCATTCGAAACAAAAGAACAACGAACAAACTGCTACTTTTATTTTGAGTCTTATCAGATAAGGTTTAAGTTTTAAAATATCTCGAACCCATTTCGCAAGTGAATTCATTTAAGTACGAATTATCGAAACGGACTGCCACATAGTCCCATCAAATTAATAGATACGTCATCCCTTCACGGTCCGAAATTACAAATTCGAGGACCGAAAAAACGTCTTTTTAACGGACATTTAAAAAAACACAAGGTGCGGACAAGTCAGCGGGTTTTGGAGCACCTGCTTTTTTTACGCTATTGTATGGATCTCAAATTTATTGAAACAGGTGTATGTACGACTATCTAACAGATAATAGGCTAATTAAAACAAAGTTATGGCTTGAAAGTGCTTTATCAATGAAGATACGACGAGTTACGATTGCTGTCGCGTCGCTTGTGTCGTATCTAATCGGAATCTTTGAATTCGAATTCAAATTGTTTGGTCGTTGGAATCACAAACACTGGAATGCGTTGGAATTTTGAGCTGGTCTAATAACGTCTAGAAACATTTTATTGCCTTTTTAAGTTCAACCAAATTCAACAGATAAAGACAATAAGTAGAATGATATTAAAAAATATTTAAAACGGGTCACTCACGTAATTAACACGACGTGCACGACTGTCACGGGTGGTCCTGGTGACCTGGCTCCTGATGACGATCAATGACGATCTTAGTAAAGACCGAAACATGTCGAACGTAAATCGACTTTATGGCGTGAGTGACCCGTTTTAAATATTATTTAATATGTTCGAGTCTCACGAGAGTTTTATGGTTGAATAAGTGGATCAAATAGTGTATTTTGGTTACACACCCTAAACACTTGATTAATTATTTTAAAAAGCCGGCCAAGAGCGAGTCGGATTCGCCCACCCGTTTATGACATTATAAAAATACTGGTGGCACGGAACTCTCAGTGTGCGGTAATTATATGATTTCCGAATTTTATCCTGTATTTGTGCTACAAGCTCTTGCTTTTTGCCAAATTTTGTGGTTCTATATCAACGGGAAATACCTACTCGTACCCTATATATTTTGATTCTCATTGCAAATATATGGGAAATGAGACATAAATGGCCATATCCTTTGATTGCGTTAACGTAGAGGTTTGGTTTTTTCACAGATTTAAGAAACTGCAGACTTGTGTATTTGGTATTAATTTAAACTTGCTACCTTTACGCGTTTTCGAGATAAAGGGTCTTGACAGACGGACCAGCCGGATAAAGGGTTCCGTTTCTTCCTGTTGAGGCGCGGAACCCTAAAAAGGAATAAATATTGAATGTGACAACCATTGAACAGTGCCAATTACTAGGTCTATTTCTTACCTGAACATGAGCGGTCAAAAAACTCATTGTTTAACGGAAATTCGACATGTAATACTTTATTACGATTTGTTTGTCGCAATTGATCCAGTTTGTCGCCTGTCGGTGATAGGTAGCTCTCTGTTCGGTTCGGACACCAGCACGCCTACCACGAACATCCAAATGGCATTGACGGGAAAACCTCTTTGTCACTCCAATATGCAAGTGTGACAGAGATAAAGAAACAAATCCGCAATCGTTCGATTTTCGTGCGGGCCCTGGTCTGACTCTTCGTGCTTCTACCTCTGGGTCGTTAAGTACCTAATCTAAAAGAAATAAAAGGTTTTTTATGGAAATAACCACAACATTCCATTGGCACACGGCGGTCGTCGTTGTCTCTCAATTTCTCAACTAAATTGACATTAACAGACATTGTAACGGCCTCGACAATGTTGTTCTAATGTCATATCAATTGACACTAAACTGATGCCAGTGACTTTACGGCCCGTTATCCTGACAAGTTAACTAGACCCCCGCGCTCGTGCAAAATAAAACACGACCTTTATACATCTGTAATTGATAACCAGTTATAATTAGTGTAGTAAAATTGACATCTAGTTAAGCCATGTTCAATTGTATGTTAACTATTAGTAAATGGCAATTGGGTACGGCCTAGTTAAACATTGGGTACTGATCTACTTAAAATAATAACAATGGCGGTGCTGAAATAACAAGGAATGTTTTGAACGACATGATAGTAATGATTAAAATATAGTGTTTTGAAATGGAAGGCATTGCGACCAAGAGCAAGAAGCCTTTTATGTAATCGGAGGAATAGCATCTACATTACGAATATTACAATACAAGTGTGAAAAAGAGGAAATTCGAAACGAGTGGCGATAAATTGCAAACTACCTATTCGCATCGTTCGACGTTTTACAGTACAGGCACGTAAAGTGCTTATATCGCTCTAGGGTGGTAAAGTAGTACCATGTGTACTGTAATTAGTACATTGTGATACAAGTGCGCTAGGATGGTCATTATACACAAGGCGATATTGTGCGCGCGAGCTGAAAGTGCGTGCGTAATAAGGAAAGTGATGTGTTTAATGGCCATGCACACACGTTTCACACAACATTTTTCAACACACTTGTAAGGAAAAATCAAAATTTTATGCGTGATTATTAACTTTTGTTAAATACCTTAACTTACTTGACTTATGTTAATTGGCATAGGTATGATTTTGACTGACCTTTATTGACTATACAATTGCGAAACCAGGAGGTCGCTGGTTCGATCCCAGCTGGGCACTGGGGGCCTTGGTCACTTTTTCTATACCTAGTATATGACATCTCTTTCAATTTATATTTTATTGACTATTTGTACCTTCTTGCGATGCCTTTTCGGCGTCGGTAAGTGATTTTATTTTTACATTTTCATCTAATAAATCCACCTGAGGCCCAAACGTCACAAATAAGCATCACTACTACAAATAGATTTTTGGTTCAAGTTGTTTCTCCAGAGGGGCCTAATCCACTATTTTTTCATAGTTTTACGTCTAATTCTCTTATAGTTGTATTTTATCATAATAACAAAGCGAGAAAACGGTCACAAATGTTTTACTTAAACAAGTTATCGCGACGCGCCATTGCAGCGAATTCTTTTCAAATCGCGTTGCGCGCGTAAATATGAAGCAAAAGCCCGCCAAACAGCCAAAATAAAAAAATAAATATTTTTTATGAATAATGTAATATTACTTCACATATATTAAATAATTCAGAAGGTTTTAATCCATGTATTCAACTTAATACGGAGATATGCGGCTAAAAACAGTGTTCTTTGTTTGAAAAAAAAATCTTAATCCGAAAATATTTGAATGTATTGTCTGTGTACGTAACTTAGTCTTGTAGGGTACAAATTCATTCTTAACGGGGTTATCTCGCACGCAACGGGACTCAAAAAGATCGCGATCATCATACACATATGGGTGCTACGCAACGGACACACGACATTGAAAAATTATACCAGTGTAGACCCAGCTTATGCTACGTAACAGTAAACACATAAAATACTACAACGCTAAAACCTGAATCGCAAGTTTAACATAACCTTTGAGTTTTCTTGATACATCGTGGGTAGTTATTACGCTATTAAATTCAAAGATCATGATAGTACCTACGTACTTTTCATGTCAAAAGTATGTTAACAGTCTTGAACCTTAACCCATGTATTAATAAGGCAAAATATGCGTATTTTTTTTTATCGCACCTGCTCGTAAATGGTAATATTATATGCAAGCATACTGAGACCTTAATGGATTTTCATACATTTTACCACCCGCCCGGAATTCTCTGCCGGCGTCTATATTTCCGTGCACATATAACCCGACAGCCTTCAAATCAAGGGTGAACAGGCACCTTCTGGGCGAACTCGCTCCATCGTAGGCCACGTCTTTGCCTTCGGCTAGTCTGTGGCCAAGAGTAAGCCCATTTGTTATTTAAAAAAAAAAACTGTTCTTTTTTTGCCTAGTAAGCTCATTTATTTCCTTGCAAATGTGATGAAAAACATTGTATGTATCACGGGCGGTACAAGAATTACGAACTCGTGTTATAAATAAGCCGGAGTCGAAACACTCGTTGGTAATTTTTTGTTTGCCGCCCTCCACTGAAATAAGTAGGTAGGTTGGCAGCACCAATAATGACTGGTAGAGAATGCCTTATGGCATTATGTCCGCCTTTTGTAACTGTATTTCTACTGTGCAATAAAGTTTGTTGTAAATAAATAAATAATGGACAAGGAATTAGTAATCTACTCACTCTTATTATGAGTAAATAAAGTCCATGCATTTATTTTGTATCAATGAATTGACAACCATATGACATTTGAATTAAGATTCTTACTAAGGCAACACATTCATGTTCAACAGGTTCGTGTTTGATTTGGAAGTATCGAGATCCGAGTTTTTGTCCATTAAACACATTTTTTGTAAATCTTCCTCATTCGAAATAATCCACTTTTTCCAACACGTGAAAAAGTAATCTAAAACAGAGAAGTTCTCAATTTATTAAAAGAATAGATCGCTATTATGCTAACGGAAGAATTGTTACTTTGAAGGGGGTGAAATAAAGACCAAGCTCTAAAATAATGGACCTGGCGTCCATACTTTCATGTACATACCTATAGCAGCAGCAGCGTGGTCCATTCTTAAAGAAACGGGTTGTAAATTGTAGTCGAGACACCTGTTAAGTACCAAGGGCCATCTTGAAATAATCGGCACATCACCCTCACCGACATAATATGGAAACCTACAGTTCTACAAGCAGACGTCCATTTAACTAACAACCAACAGGTGTTTCGCGCCGCAAGCAATTTTGACACCATCGCCTCAAATTGGTTTCGCCACAAAAACTACTGCCTTGTTACAACACGAGCTATAATGGCACGCAATAACCAAGGGGCTACGGTGAATGTCGAACTTTATAAATAATCTATCGCCGTTTGAACATTCCGGGAATAATATTTGGATTAAGAATAAGAATACGTACATACCTACTTAATCTTTTCTATTTTATAGGATCATAACTAGTACCTGAAACGGGATAATTGCCATGTATGTTTGTTTTATTGAGCACCCGATATTTCGAAACTATTGCAAGCGCCATGTTCATGGAATAAACTGAAGAGCTAGTTGTGATCTACCATCTACTCACACGCCATAGCAATCTTACCCTCTTAAGGGATGGAATTCCGCAAAGTAACGCCTGATTCAATAAATTCCTTATCTAAATGGTCCTCGTAGCATTGGTTGTATGCGCGGTCAGTAAGTGTCGTCACCAGAGCATAATTGGCGGGGCTGGTGCTGCGTATAGGATCACAGTGCGTGCGGTCCCTTAAAGCTGTGAAAAATCTATACCTCTACGTTAAGGCAATCAAAGGATACAGCCGTTTATGTCGCATTTCCCATACATTTGCAATGGGAATCCAAATGTATAGGGTTCTTCCCGTTGACCTAGAATCACGAAATTTGGCAAAAAGCATGATACTGTAGCACAAAGACACTAGAAAATCCGAAAACCGTATAATTTCCGGTAACAAGCAAAATACTTTGAGTGTATGACTTAACAATATCCATATCATCGTCATGACTACTCAAACTAGTATCTGCAAAAATTCAGATAAGATCAATGATGTTCCAGACCTTTGGAGGCATACGCGGACACGCAAAGACAATTTTGACAATTTAATGAAATGTAAGGGGTACACCGAGCGGATGTTGCACCTGCCCGAGTTATGGGACGCGCGCAGAGGCAGCACCCGCTAAGCTGTAAGGACTATTGAGAGTTAATGGAATCTAAAATATACTTGGCTATTATGTGAACGTGATGAACTACCTATTGGGTTATGTATGTATATGTATAAAACCGGGCGCTTGCCTAATAAAATGGTATGCAATTTTATTTCCGGCAGACGGTGACTCCCCTACAAAAAGCGATATCTAAGATGGCTGAAGGGCAACATAGGTATGGGGGCTGGTGCTAGAGAGGTTTCATTGGACTTTAAATATATACAAAAGGTCACGTGACCTCCGAGGGTTCCGAGTTATGACGTGATTCTTTCTATAGAAATTGACAGATCGTCCCGTCTCGCCCCGTCCCGTCCCGTTCTAGCGTGAGCCATCCTTAATGCATGCAAAACCCCCTAAACCCATCCTTTAATAAAACATTACAAAACCTAAAATAAATGTTTCGTAAATATTCTAAAAATTAAATTAATTTCGTAACTAAACTGATTAATTGAAGTATCTCGCGATATATTTTATAAACTGACGCTAATGATGTACTACAAACCGTCAAAAAAAATGTCGAATGTCTATATACTTTTCAATGACACTTATGACTTTCCAACTTTGGATCAAATTTGGACGCATAGGTTTTTCGTTAATAGCACTGCATTTTTGTTGGCCGACTTGTAAAATGCGAGGAATGTGTTTACGTCATTATTATGTCGACGGAGCTGAGGAATGTATGAACAACGGCTTTTTAGTAGATTTATTATGGGGGAGGCCGTCATAAATATTGAAATAATGATGCAGAGGATGAAAACTGTGGCAGAACTTGGACACTCATCACCATCAATTAATAGTGGAAATAATTTACTACCTAAAATTATAGAAGGCCTGTGAGACTCAAGACACATTCAGATTTATTATTGACGGGTCACGCACTTAATTTAAGACGCCTTACGCCTTTGAAAAATACTTCAATTAAAATTTTGATGACGTATTTTGTTCACACCACCTAAATGGTTTTTTTCTGTTCTGTTTTCTGTTCAAAGTGACACTTTTCTGTTCAAGTACTACACATTTTTACGTTTTCGAGCATCAACGAGTGGCGTCGTGGTGTTGGTTGGTATGATGCTGTTATCGGTTTTGTTTATTTCCTCTTAGTTGGTGTGAAGAGCTGGTAAGTGTCACACGGTATCAAAATTATTTTCGTCTTGGGCGTTAACGCTTGAATCCCTCATTACGCTCAGGATTCTACTTTAGAATCCATCGCTTCATTCGGAATTCAACGACCCTACGTTTCGAACCTTTGAAAACGAGTGCTGTAACGTAGCCGGGCTCGAAACGTAGGGTCATGGTATTAATAAACGCGAAAAATCCGTTCTAAAGTGTTTAATTTTATTAATAACAATCGCGGTAACAGAAGACAATATTATGACACATTTTAATATAAAAACAGTACAGTGTACATTCAATTTCAAATTCGACGGACTATGGAACGACGTTCTTTTTCCGATCTAAGCAATTAAATAACGTACTTAAGATATCATATTACACTAGGCACTCTAGTCAGCCTAATTGTGATGTCCTGTTCGTAGGTCTAAATGTCAGGGTCGTTTTTCCCAGCCTTTAGCTTCCAGTTTTAGAGTGGTCTTCAACGGCTCATAGTTAGTATGGAGCTGGAGGTCAGGTTATGTTGGCAATGGGGTGACTAACTCTTTTGTGAAGATAGAGATAAGTGAAAAATAAGACTTATTACATACATTCGTACAAAATAACGATCAAAATTTAGAAACGACTAAAATCGTTATCGTATAAGGGGTATTTGAAATTAACAATATTAGACCGAGACATTTAGCCAGGATTAGTGGAGTTTTAGGTTAGGTTAAGTTAGGTTACAAACGAATACATATAGCTACCATCCCGCACGAACGTCAAGGAAGCAAATGAAATCCTCACTTGCTCTGCCTTTCTTCTCTATTTTTACAAACATTCACAATAATAGTGCCAAGAAAAGTAAAGTCTAAATACTCATAATTCAGCAGCCAATAGGTTAAACAGTATGAAAAATAAATTTACTAAATACTAACAATATAGCAAGAGAGCAATTCGTATCGGTAAAGGATGACTCACACTAGAACGAGACGGGACGGGCGGTACGGGATCTTTTAATTTCTATAGAAAGAATACCGCCCGAGCTCGGAGCCCTCGTACGTTTTCTATAGAAACTGACAGATCGGCCCGGCCCGTTCTAGTGTAAGTCACCCTTAAATTCTCGTTACGTGACGCGACTAACAAGCATGACGGACGAGGTACAGGTACAGGGTTAGTACCGCGAAAATCGAACGATTGCGGATTTGTAACTCTATCTCTGTCACACTTGCATATTAGAGTGACAAAGAGGTTTTTCCGTCAACGCCAATTTTCGATGTTCGTGAGCGTGCTGAAATTGCAGTCTTTATTTTTTATTTGTTCGTGGCGTAAGACGGTAAAAGCGTCACGTACGGCGTTAACGCTAATTTCGACGCGTCAATTTTCACGGCAACGGAGCTGTTACCGGTTGATTGAGACATTGTACGCGAAGGTTAATGTTACAATTATATTTTATGGGGGTTTTTACATAATACATTATGCAGGCCATGCAATATGTAAGACCTACAGGATGTTACAAAAATGCTGGTGATCCGTAATCATTATCGTGGACGGATTCGGAAAAATTGAAAAAAAAGACGCCATTTTTTAGGGTAGGGCAGTAGCGCTCTGAAAGTCTGAAAAAGATTCCCCTTGCTCCACCCCTTTAACTTCTGAACGGGAGGTCCAAAATGTGAAAAATATCAGACAGGTAGGATTTAAGACGAACTACCAAGAAAATTATTTAGAACAAATTTGGTGTACCTCCCATTATTGTGATTTTTCAAAAAAAACTTTTTTTACAAAAGGACGTCAGTACCTTGATAATCTGAAGGTAAATATAAAACAAAACCGACCGACACAGATATTGATAGTATAATTCTGGTTTGAAAAAATCATAAGCTAACTTGAAAAACCGAGGAGGAAACAGTCGTTTACGTGAAGAAATGACCTGTCCTGTTGGCTCAACCAAATATGCTATGTCAGTCGCGACATGTTATCAAATTAACTTTAAATTTAGCACGCCATCGTATTAGCATAGTGAACTGTACAGTCCGCCACGCAGCTATGAATACAGGCAAAGGGCCTAAATGTATACGCGACCTTAATGCTCAGGCAATAAAGTCCTGCACATATTTGGCACTTTAGCTGTATCCATAGCTGTGTGGCTGACTGTACAGTGTTTTATTTAATTTATTATTTTCGGATTCTGTCACAGTGGGGAGTGTCACGCGAAGTTGTCATATGACTTGTTTGAAAGTGCAACGAACTCGGGGTCAGTTCTCGAATAATAATATGTAGTTTGAAGAAATATAATTACTATTATTAAGTGAAATAAAAAAGGTACCAAAAAATAATGCATAAAATGAACTTAAAATAACTCTAAAACCTAAACACTGCCTAAGCCAGGTCTAAGAAAGGGCATCTAGGTATGGTGCCGAAGATGCTGGCTGCGTTACCCCATTTTAATATATTGAGCGAGGTAACCAGCTCTTCACGTCACGGAAAAGACCGAAATCGCCCGGACTCCACGGACACAGCGTCGCGACCCGAATGGAACCAAAATGTATTTGGCCGAGACCCGTGTATTTTCCTACTTTGGCAATATCGGCCGCTTTCACAGACGTGCGGTGGTGATGTGATGTGGTCAGTGTCAACGCAGGTTGCATCCCACACTAGCCCGCCCCATACTTCACGGAATCAAGGACATCTATCTGGTCTCTTGCCGTCTCGAAACACCGGCCGACTCCAAAAGAGCAGGCACGTTGACCCAAGCAAGAGACCGACGGATGATGTCATTAATAGCAGAGTGTCTGGAAAAGCGTTTTGTCATTTAAGTATTAAATTGCGAAAGTATTGGATTGACCGGGTTGGCCACTTTCCCGAAGAAAGGTATATCGTACTTACTCGTATGTAGGTATTTAAAGTGAAATGGGTGTCGGACACTTAGGTAATTCGGTTTTTGTTCGTCGTTTTATTTCTTACCTTTCTTAATGTATAACCAGTAAAAAAGTTGTGGGAATCCTTAATCAGGCTATAAACGGTTGTGGAGTATCACCACATTTTTTGTAACTTATGTTGTAGATCCTAGGGCACTCCGGAGGTGCATAGGGAGGTTCCAAGTCTTTCTATCTTGAGCAACCTTCTTGGCTTCGCTCCAGCTCAGTCCTACGGCTCGCAGCTCGCTCTCAACGCTATGTCACGTGTGTACAGGGTGTCCACTAGCTCGCTTTCCACCTTAAGGCTTCCACTCAAAAGCGAGACTGGCACTGTTCGTTGCTCCTCTTCAAAGGGTATGCCCGATCCATCTTCACTTCCGCAGCGCTGCTTCTTTCCTATACCTTACACAGAATGAAATAAAAAGACAGTTGAAACTCTACATAATGAATGTATATGTTATACTGAGTAACTTTTACTATGGGACCAATATAGAAATCGTGAAACAAATTGGATAAACATTCTTAGTTCAACTCCATTAACTAATAAACCGTATACAGTTATACACACCCAATCTCCATGCATATTTACAGACGCCATTATACTATGACACTCAAATCGAAACAGCCCAAATAAGTGCGCCATAACATATAAAACTTTACGGCCCATAATAACTGTAAATTAATAACGTTTTCTATGTGACTTCACTTTAGCATAATAACAATAAAATATTTTTGTAAACACTTAAAAAAATCATTCTGTGACATTATTTTGAACTTAAAACATAACCAGTTAATGTCTTATTTCGCCTGCGTGTTTTAAGATAAGATATGAGTGTTTGAAAGTAATGGATTGGTATAGTGTAGTATGATATATGATTTGACATTTACAACTTTCGTGTGATTTTTACGGGTGTTATTTTTAAACGGTGATAGAATGTAATATGCGCAGCAAAACGGTTGGTTTTTGATGCAAATCAGGTAATTAATGTCATCTTTTACGATCAGGAAACATACTTACCAAGATTAATTTAAATTATTGGTCTCCTGTAAACATAATGAGGAATGTAAATGTGGCATTAAATACTAGGTATACAGGTTGTATCCGAACATGGGTTTTAAATCCAGATTTTAATTCTACTCTCCATCTGAGCCTCTTTCACTATGGTACCGAGCTCGCGAAAAAAATGATTGGCTGTGATAACATCTGCACAATTGTAAAGCATTAATTAAATCATTTATTATTTATAATAAATGTTTTGATTCGTTTTAAGTAGGCACACTACTATATATAAATTATAAATTGAAAGAGATATCATAGCCATGATCGGGTAGCCCAGTGGTTAGGGCGTTTGCCGCGAAAGCAGGAGGTCGCTGGTTCGATCCCAGCCCTGCTCACCGGGGACCTTGGTCACTTTTTCTGTAGCATATGACATCTCTTTCAATTTCTAAGGTACCTACTTCAGTGTTGGTTGTTGTTGTTCCAAAGTAAAAAATGCTCAGTTTTTTTTTTTTTTAATACTACGACGGTGACAAACAAGCATACGGCCCGCCTGATGGTAAGCGGTCACCGTAGCCTATGGACGCCTGCAACTCCAGGGGAGTTACACGCGCGTTGTCGACCCTTTAAAAAAGGAGGATTCGCTGTGTTGACAGCTAAAGGGGCAAGCTTAGCTCCGTGGGTACACCCCACTCCCCAGCTGTCAACACAGTGAATCCTCTTGGAGCTCTGGAGCTTAGTTTGGAGAGTAAAATCAAACCCTGCATCTGAAGCACCATGTTCGGACACACCATGTACTATGCTCGCTCCATCACAGCCAACTGAATATCAACTTCTATGATTTAGGATCATAGAAGTATAAGAGAAGGATCATATATTCAGACATGCACGAATCCACTATTCCGGTACACAAGTTGGGAGGAGCTTGCCGAGGATAGGGATAAATGGCGCAAACTGCGTGCATAGCCAAGATGCCAATCGCTCACGCTTAATAACGTATCGTAACTACCTCTCTCTATCACTCTTCCTTATTAGTGTGACAATGACAGTTGCGTTTCGTTAGTGACTGAGCGTGAGCGATTGGTATCCTGGTGTCTGGTGCTCTGGTGTGGATGAAGCTTAGTTTAAGACTTTGGCAGATTTAAAACAAGCCAAGCGTCACCCTGACACCACTACCATAGGCACAGTACACCTATTCTTCTTCTTAGCGTTTTTCCGGTTTATGCCACGGCTCAGGGGGCCTGGGGTCCGCTTTGGCAACTAACCCCAGTAATTTGGCGTAGGCAGTAATTTTACAAAAGCGACTGCCATCTGCCCTTCCAACTCAGAGGGTTTGGGCTTATCAGGATCAGTCCGGTTTCCACACGATTTTTTTTTTCACCGAAAAGCGATTGGTAAATATCAAATGATGTAAGTTCCGAAAAACTTATTGGTACGAGCCGGTTTGGAACCCGTGACCTTCGGATTGAATGTACGCTTTTACCGCTAGGCCACCAAGTCTCCCAGACCTACCAGCCACATACACCTTCCTGACGTGACCGCTTGCAAAACGCTGTCTCGCTACCTGATCACTATTTCTCTAGTCTGTGTCTGTCATATAAGTCATCATCATAAATTTAAGAGTCAAGCTCTTGTTGGTGGAGCAATTTCCATGTATCTCTTTCTTGAGCCTTTCGTTTGACCGCCTGATACGACACGACTATTATCTTTTCCTTAAGCTGATCCATGTATGTTCTTCTTGGTCTCCCGCTCTTCCGCCTTCCTTCTACTTTCCCTTCCACAATATTTTTTATGAATTCGTCGTGTCGTAATAGGTGCCCAAACATCTTCCCTCTCATATAAGTACTTATACAAAATTCATTCATTCATTCAATAGAAATTCGTTGAAGGTTGATTCAATGGATGCATGAACTAAGGCCCCCTAAGGCCCATAATGAGGGATATGGAGAAATTCGCGGCTGCCGGGTGTATCTTCATGTGTTTTCCAATTTTCTTTTTTTTACTAAGAAGTTTGAATTTAGAATGTACCTTCATCGAAATATGCCTGGAAGCTTCGCCATAAAAAAATATGCCCCTAGATTGATGGTTACAAGTTTTAACTTCTGCGGTCGTCGTGGGTCATATATGTACTTATACTTATACAACGGGAATTTCCTCGTCAGAACTGTACCTATCTAAACTTTCACATTTTTCGCTGTCTGTACATAGACTCTCAAACGGGAATCCAGATTTTTCTTGACATACGCCTACGCCACGCCAATTTAACGACTTTCGTGCAAACACTAAAGTTAATGATGTTTTGCTAGCGGTATTTACCGTGTTTAGAAAACTATGGCAAATAGGATATGGCACAAAATGCCTACTTAAAATGTAAGCGCGAGTAAAGAGGTGAGTTTTAGGCACCTTGCGCCAACCAGGGTTACCCACGAACCCTAAAAGATGACTGACAATAGGACGGGACGGGGCGGGACGGGACGGGAAAAATCTGTAAATTTCTATAGAAAGCGTCACGTGACATCCGAGGGCTCCGAGCTATCACGTGATTCTGTCTATAGAAATTGACAGATTTTCCCGTCCCGTCCCGTCCCGTACTAGTGTGAGTCATCCTTTAACCCACCTTATCTCTTCCAAGAAAATGAACTGTCAAACTTTAAGGTGTCATTTTAAACGTCATACTGTTGTGGAATTATGACGTTGGTTGGCCTCGTGTGGCTCTACTGAAGTTGCAAGCATCCAAGAGCGGTAAGAGCGTAGAGCTCATTCAAAAATCATGTGATCGTTTTTTGGGGGTGGGGGGGGGGTCAAAACCACATCACGTGTACTTTTTTTCACACAGCATAATAACACAGAACAACGAAATTTCATAACAATCTATTTAACCAACATAAAAATCTCGCATAGGCGCACATGAAAATGTCGACTCAAAAATCACGCGAAAAATCCACGTGATCGTGATGGGGGGGGGGGGGTAGCGTTCACCAACTATCACCAAGGGGGAGGGGGGGGGTCAAAATAAGGCCAAAATCGATCACATGATTTTTGAATGAGCCCTTATAATACGAGCCGGAAGCTTCTTTGCCACCGTCTTAGTAAAAAGAACTAAATGTAAGTTCCAAACTCAACATAACTAAACGCGCATCCTTTCGTAGTCGGCAAAGTGAAAAAGACTTGACAGCGCATAGCGTTAGAAAGCCTTCGTAAAACTGGAAGGCTTAGGCAATAAATAGCGGTTTAATACATAAATCAGTGTTGTTTGTCGGTGACTGCTGTTCCTTATTCAATATCGTATATTGTCGGCTTCCAGTGCGTCCACGCATTGTAGGGGCGACGTACACTGGGTCCCTGTTGATTGTGCTTGCCATGAGTTTTAAGTAGCCACGAGTCTATAGCGACTGCGCGATTCGAAAGTATTTCCAACTCGCTCCCAGTCCCATCCGTAACAACGAGTCAGATACAAATAATTTCGAATCACGCAGTCGCTAGCGGTTGTCATTCTGCAGCAACTCGTGATACCGATATATGAAGTTAAACATATTCTATGAAGAATATCTTACTAAGTATGCAATCTTTCTTAAATATTTATTACGCACAAATATTAAAAATACCCAAAATTAGAACACTAATTCTACTGCAGCCTATACTACGTCCCACTTTTGGGTAACTCTCATGCAGGAGAAAATTTAAATACTTTTCTTTAATTTTGCCGAAAAAAAACCCGACGCCTACTTGAGAATCTCATTAGAAATCTTGAGTTGCATGAGAAATTAAGTAAGTAGTTTTTATTGTAGTTAAGAATTTTGTATATAAAAACATATAATTACATACCTATCATACCAAAATACAAATAAGAAGCCAGAAATGGAGGTTTTTTAATTTGACGTTGAATTATAAAATCGGAGTTAGCTCCAACACCGTAACTTTGTCTTAATTCCATTCCATCTTTAGCTAAATGACGTCACCGCCCGTGATTGGCCGGACGTTCCAGCCATTGATGCCGGTTGCAATTAGTCGTTAATGACCAGACAAGAACATGATGAGAATCAGGTCACTTAGAAAAATAAAAAGTGTCTAAGAGTCTAGAGCATTTTCTAGTTCTTTGTTGGTATTTCATGGTACATGAAAACTCGGTTTTGTGGAAAATTGATTTAGGACCTATCTATTTTGTAAATTTGTATATCATATATTTAAATAAATATTACACCTTGTCTCCGTAAATTAACAGAAATTTGGTGCCCAATGAGCGTTCATCCTTAGCTTGCGTCACGTCAGCAGGGACAAATTGCGCGCCAAATGAATGCGGATTGAGGTGACACCGCGCAGAGCTGTGCAGACAGTAGGCTTGGTTGGAATAAACTAGGGGCTCTGTAGCCCGAGGATAGCAGTATCTCAGACGGACAGACAAACTTGCAATAGAATTTTTGCCAAAGGTGAAACGGATAAAGTATTGGACGTTCGGGATAGAATGATGTACTTTCGCTTACGCTCGGTTTTTTTTTCTGTTTCCATGCACGTTTATCATATACGATACGACATAGTGACGAAGAAATTGAGACAATAGGAGTGGTGGGTCTCTAATTGCAGTAATCTTTAACTTGCGTCCAGTCCGCTGGGCCAAATTGCGCGACAAATGAATGCGGATTGAGGTGACACCGCGTAAAACTATGGGGACAGTCCCGGTCGGAATTATAAAAAACCTGTCTGTCTCCATGTGCTTTCAACCTTCGGATCGATAAGTACCTTTTTGTCTCCGTCTGTGTTCTTTCTATGGTTTGCGTTACGTTAGCAGGAACAATTAAATTGGATGGAATTGGAAAAAGATGGATTGAGGTCGAGCTCTTGAGCAGACACCTTGGCGGAGGTATGGAGACAGCAGGCTCGGTCGGAACTACCTATAAAGACTTACTGTCTCCATGGTCATTTATATATGAATATGAATTGAGGTCGAGCACTTGAGCAGACATTTTGGCGGAGGTATGGATACAGCAGGCTCGGTTGGAACTACCTATAAAACCCTTACTGTCTCCATGGTATTTTTATTTTTTTTATGGGAAAGGTAACAAACGAGCAGACGAGCCGCCTGATGGGAAACGGTCATCGCCGCCCATGGACATAAGCAACATCGGAAGAGCCACTCATGCGTTGTTGACCTTTGAGCCTTAAAGCCCTGAACACTCGTTTCTTGAAGAACCCCATATCATATCGCAAAGGGAACACCTCAAGAGGTAGGTCGTTCCACATTTTAAAATTTTTACACGTTCTGTATGAAGGTGGATTGAGGTGGAGCACTTGAGCAGACAACTTGGCGGAGGTATGAAGACAGCAGGCTCGGTCGGAACTACCCATAAAAACCTTTCTGTCTCCATAGGCGGATTGAGGTGACACCGAGATAGAGCGAAGACACATAGGCCTGTACCCGTAGCCGGTACCGGTAGGTATGAGTTGTTGTAGAATGTCAATCGCTAGCGACTGCGCGATTCTTTCTTAACGGTGTCCTTACCATGAGTTATACGTGGCCGTTTTCGATAGCAACTGCGGCGTTCGGGGGTATGTCCTGCCGGAGTAATGGTAGGAGCGAGACGGACATACTTTCAAGTCCCGTAGTCGCTATCGAATATGGCATGTAACTCATGGTAAGCACACTGGTGCAAGCGAGATGAAAATTTTCGAATCGCGCAGTCGCTATGGACTCGTGGTTATCTAAAACACATAAAACTGTTCTTCTTCCTTGTCACAGCGACAGCGATCGCCATATCTCTGAAAAAACAAAAAAGGGGTATATTTTAGGGTAGTCTGATTACAGAAAACAGAAAATTAATTAGATTATTACTTAAGGCACATACAAAGACTTCAATAAACTTTAATAAAAAGAGTATATTTAAAATAAATATCCTGTCTTAACATCGACTCCATATCTCTTAAGTCCATATCAAAGCAAATATGCGGTTTCTAAACGTAAATTCCAAATATTTCTGAATATAGCCACTGCGTCCAACAACTTCAATTAATATGTACTTAGCACTGCAACAATGTAAGTAATCTCATTTAAAATGCGTCCGTGTAAACTAATTTACTGGCGTATTCCGATTTCATTAGGTATCGATTAGCATTGATAAGTCCTAATTGTCTAGCCATAAAGTTAAAAGGGTTTAACTATTAAAAATGGAAACTACTCGCGCCGCAACACTTTTTAATGTTTTGTGGGACATGTTTATTACGACTGCGATTCTATGCCGATTGCTTTATATATGGTCACTGTCATCGGATCGAAATTATAGAAACATCTTTACCGGTTTTATAATTGAACTAGCGACCCGCCCCGGCTCCGCACGGGTTATTATTATACATATAAACCTTCCTCTTGAATCACTCTATCGATTAAAAAAAGCTGCATCAAATCCGTTTCGTAGTTTTCAAGATTTAAGCATACACACATACATACAAACAGCGGGAAGCGACTTTGGTTTATACTATGAAGTGAAGAAAAATGATTTTTTTTTTTCAATTAAAACTGCTTAAAACAAAATTAATATAGTATGGGTTAGCGCATTGTTATCGGTGATTTCTAAAATGTCTTAGAACATGGTTGCCGTACAAGCGTCTAACATTTTTGACGCTACTCGTCTCCCTGGCGTATAACCAAATGAAAATAGTGGTAATTTAGTATTCTTGAGGCGATGATAGTTCAATTGGCAGAGCGATCTGACCGGTATTCAGAGAGATCGTAGGTTCGATTCCTGCACGATGCGGGGAATTTATTCATTTTTCTCTCAATTGTAAAATTGTAAATTTCGTTCACAGACGTCTCTGCCTAATACAAAATTAATCCTAACCGGTATTTTGAGTTACAGTAGAAAAACAGTCGCTAGCGACTGCGCGATTCGAAAGTTTTGCATCTAGCCCCTTAACTGATGGGGACGAGTTGCATACTTTCGAAACGCCCAGTTCCTATCGACTTATGGCTCCGTATTACTCATGGTAAGCACACTTATCGCTCGAGCGCAGATTAGGGCTTCCAATACCCGTCTTTTTATATGGTCAATACCGGGATCCCGGAATCGCCCATACCAAAAATACCGCTTTTGGAAGCTTTAGCCCAATAAAATAATATAATCTTGGTGATTCAGAAGCAGTGTAACTAAGAATTATCTCCAGATTATGAAAAACAACGATTTTAATACCACTCGAACCTCATCTAGTCTAAGACAAAATTAATATGAAGGAGGGCTCTCATACGACAAACGTGATTTTTTCTTCGTTTTTGCTCGATATGACACTTGAAATATACACAGAATATTTAGTAATAATATATTCAGTTTAAAAATAAATAATTAAATTAATTTTTTTTTATGGGTAATTTAAACGTGATGTTTTGCTGTTTTTATATATAACTACGACCCACCGCCGCGGCTTCGCACAGGTTATTATTATACATATAAACCTTCCTCTTGAATCACTCTATCGATTTGAAAAAGCCGCATCTAAATCCGTTGCGTCGTTTTCAAGATTTAAGCATACATACATACAGACAGCGGGAAGCCACTTTGTATTATACTATGGTACGGGATAGGGGATGCAATCACGAGATCAGATTGTATGACAAATTGACAATCCCGTGATTTATAATGAATCCCGGTATTATCCATACAAAAAATCCCGTGATTGCATGCCATCCCGTGATTTATAATGAATCCCGGTATTATCCATACAAAAAATCCCGTGATTGCATGCCATCCCGTGATTTATAATGAATCCCGGTATTATCCATACAAAAAATCCCGTGATTGCATGCCATCCCGTGATTTATAATGAATCCCGGTATTATCCATACAAAAAATCCCGTGATTGCATGCCCTAGTACGGGAACCTTCGCGCTCGAGTTTGACTCGCACTTGGCCTGTTTTTTTTTTCATTCAACACGTCGTGCCTACTGTACCCACCACTCTTACGTTTCGGACTTACAAACTGACCGTAAACACGGACACAAGGAAACAGTGAATGCACATTTGAATGCGATTGCAAGATTGCATAGACAAATCGACAGTGGCCCGGAGCAGGGTGGTCCTGTCGCGTAGGCTTGACAAGCTTACAAAGTGTATGCGGATGTTCCGATGTATTTCACAACCTATACGTTGTAAAATTCATTTTTAAGAAAAAAAAACTACTTAAATGGTTTTAAGGATGACACACTAGAACGGGACGGGACGGGACGGGACGGGACGGGACGGGACGGGACGGAAAAATCTGTCAATTTCTATAGAAAACGTCACGTGACATCCGAGGGCTCAGAGCTATCACGTGATTCATCCATAAAAATAGCGTGCGTTTTTATATTACACTTTAAAGTTTTTTAGAAGACGCAATGTACTGCGATTTTTGTAATCTTTGTACTATGACATGAGACATCAATTAGGCTGATGTTAACGTACATTGAAAATACTATTAAGTTTGTATCCAAAAGTGAAAACCTACCGAGTACCTACATAATTTTTTAAAGTTGTTAAGCAAAGGTTTTTTAGTTTGTGGAGTACAACCTACGATTCAATTTATTGCTCCTATTATGAGCCACCGGTATGGTTTGTGGAAAGTGTAGGACTTAGATTGTCAAACATTTTAAACAATCAGCGCCATCTAGCGATGACGTTGTCAACCTCAGGCACAATTTATTGCTTCAAAGCCTGCATTACTCTATTATCTTCCCTTGTAATTAATATTAAAGATGTCAACTGGGCACAACAAACACCCTTGGACGTTGACCTTTACTTATTATTTACAAATATATTTTTTTAATCTTTGATATTATAAAAACGTATGTCAAAAATATTGCACAACTAACATACATTCCGTATTCAGAAGAATAAAAAACCACGCCATAAATTAATGCCAACTGTTATTTGTACATACGTCTGAAAATTTATAGATACTATAAATCTCAGTTTTAGTCCACCCGTCCATTTTTTTTTTTTTTTTTTTTTTATTGAGGAATAGGCAAGCATTTGACTACAATCTCACCTGATGGTAAGTGCCGATGTAGTCTAGGATGGAGCATGCTTGCCTAGAAGATGTCTATTCACTCGCGATGGCGAGATAGTCCAAGATTACTTTGATCACCTTCACCATTTATATTGATTTTCGAATCACAGCCCATCATTGATGGCTTGATAAGATTATTAAGGCGTGTCTGTTGAAAGGTAGAGTCTAAAGCAAAGTTCGCATCGATTTTGATATTAAGACTAAAATGTTAAGTAAACATCATAAAAAAATGGACTTGGCCTTTTGTATATGACATCTACTTTCAATTTATAATTTATATACCGGGTGGGCCCTATAAATTGAGTAACGTTTCGTACGATTTAATCGTAGGTAGCCCTCTCCAAACTGAAAAGTGAGACGTTTGTTCAGCGACTTTTAAAAATAACATCAAAAATACTTACTATTCAGTTTGTATGAAAAATTGAAAACCTACACAGTTCATAATTTTTAACGGTTGTTGAACTAAAGTTGTTAGGTTTGAAGCGAACTGCCTACGAATTAATTTACTACTTTAATAACAAGTCAAAATATTTAATTAAATAATATGATTAGTTTCAACAAATTGTCGAGATAATATATTCTAACAACATAATTTCGAGTTCCAATTGACATATCATTTATTTTTTTATTTTATTTTATTTTATTTACTTTCAACACTTACAGCTATCTTTACAGGACTATGCCTAAGACAATAGTGTAACTACATCTAGCTAATCTATTTATACATAATTATCACGGTTATAACAAATATTGTTTAACGCTGACCTTGTGAATTCATTCAGAGAGCACGAGAACAAGTCAATGTTTTCCGAGACATCATGCCACAAAACCATTCGAAGCACTAGCTTCGCATTAGCAAAGCTATATATTAGTGGACGGACGCTCTCCGCTTCTAGCCAAATAATTTACAACAGCTTTAAATTCAATTTAATAGCTCACCTATTAGTTCCAATACATCAGGTACCTAATTATTTCGTTAATTAAACCTCTCATTATTGAACAGCATTTTATAGTTAAACATGGTTTTACTGGAACTCGTTCAAACTGGAAGTCTGATCATCGGTCAATGCCCCGTTAAGTTTATAACATTTTTTAACATATGAAATGAGGAATTATGTTAATTAGTCCGCAGGCTTTGGAATGCTATTAGAAGAATAGGCTATTTTATTTAATTGTCCCTCCGGGTCCCTCCCTCTTTTTTTAACATGGGTTTTTTTAATGTGTGGTTTTTTCTACTCAGGGTCGCGAGCTCGTTCGATCCGTTTGACGAACTAAACAGAGTCGCTTCCATACAATTAAGCCTACACTAAACCTAAGCTGAATCGCGTAAAGATAGATGATTTTTTTTACAACATTTGATTTTTTTTACTGGTCTATTTTTTGATGCTGTCAAATAGCCACATAAAATCTGACGTTCTGCATAGATAGGATAAAAGAACTAGGGGCCCAATCAGCCGACAAAAAAATACGCCTTAAAAGTGCTGCAGTTGCGACTCTTTTTCATATAGTCCTGTTTGGAACGTGACGTTAAGTGCCAACAACCTATAAACTTTTAACAGTGTTGGTAGTTCTGTGTATGATTGGATGTGATTTGGCACTTTTTCGTACTAAGCAATTATAGTTTGTGTCATCATCAATGCAAGTTCGTTAATGTCATTCTGACCAACATTTTTTGACGTTTTTGTTCTTCTTTGTGTGTATACTTCTTTTAATAAGTCAATGACACTCTGTATGTTACACGCGTATTTCTTACGTATTTCAGTGTCACAGGTCACATACACTACTTTAGCGACCTAGTCTAGTATTCAATGAGGTCGTCCAAACAAGGCCAGTGGTTCTAAAACATTTATGCACAAATTCCTTATAACTGACACCGATGACTCACTATGACTCACTAAATAAAAAACAGTTCTTACGACATTGACATAAGGTTTACTTATGTACTCGTTTTTTTTAATCAAATAAATTAATTGGAATTTATTCTAATTGATTAGGAAACAGGCCAATTTGATTGACTTATTTAGATTTGAAAACGAAGTGATTAATAATAAATACGCTGGCATTGTTGTTTTGATAGTAAAACAGCTTAGTTATTCGTTAATCATTATTCATTAAGTAGCGTCATAACATTTTGTTTACTAATTTGCCAGACTTCCTGGCGGTCTTGGTTGTAGACTGCGAGAAACGTCTGCGAACGACACCAATTTTATTAGTAAGAAGAAAAAAAAACATTACCTCGGGCGGGACTCGAAGTCTTGACTCTGGGATGCACGAACTAAATTTGTAATTTAACTAACTTAGATTGTTTTTTTTTCTTTTAACTTACCTATATGGTATTAGTTATGCTGTAAGTAGCGTCTTATAAATAAAGTATAAAATATAATTTATGTGATAATAAAATAGTAAAAAAAAAACTCTCATAGTAACTCCGAGTAAACTAGTGACCCAATCTGTCGATACATGTGGCTGACTTCAAATTTCTACTTCTAGGTAAAGTTGCAACATAAAATGTGTACGGAACCCTCGGTGCGCGAGTCCGACTCGCACTTGACCGGATTTTTTAAAGTGTTTTTCCTGATTAAATATCTTTTTAGAATGAATATAAAAAATGTTGTTAGCACTGAAACGTTTATTTCGTTGTCAATTGCGTAGTTTTCATTGAGTACCTATATAAAGTACGTTACAATTATTTGCTGTAGTAGGTATAATGTGGACCACTTTGTGACAACACCCGCTAATGTGTAAATGTCCCTGCCGCGGGATCCATCACCGTGTAATGTCCGTGCGTACTGCACAGATGTGAGGTATATGGAAGAGTCCTACTATATTCACAAATTAATCATCTTCATATAGGCGTGACACGAAACATTATAATATAAAAGTACATTACAATACATGTGCGAATATGAGAAAGTTGGCAATGAGTGGCCATAGAATAAAACACGACCGAAGGGAGTGTGTTAAATCGACACGAGTTGTGAATTACCTATTCGCACGTGTATCGTACGACGTTTTATAGTACATATGGCCCTTTGAATTTTTGACATAGGCACATTAAGTGCTTATTATCGCACCAGTGCGCTAATAAATCACCATTATGTAGTGTAAAAGTTTTTTTTACTTTTTTTTTTTTAATGCTATAGGGGGCAAACGAGCAAACGAATCGCCTGATGGTAAGCGATTAACGTCGTATTAATTAATTTTATTAACTTTGCTGGCACACTCTTTGCAGAGTGCTCGTGGTTGTCATCGTTGTGGTGGCAAACTTCAGAACTCGTCACCGGAGCATCAAGTACAGTTTTGACTTAGGAGGCTGGTATATAAATTTGGCCGATTCAACTGAAATTTTTGCCATGAGTTTTCATAGTTACCAAAAACATTTTAAATGTTCTAATACAAACATTGAAAAATCATTTTAATTCATATGAAATAAACAAAAAACTTTTTCTAAATTGTTGTCAGAATAGTCAAGCTCTTTGCATTATAATACACCGTCATGGCGTATTAACTAACTCTATCTAACATTTTAAAATGGCTTAAGGTTTCCATCATAGTGACTTATCAAACTGGCAAAGGTAAATTAAAAGTTTAGTTACCGGGGCGAGTATGCAGGATGTGTTGAAACTTGAAAGGGCTTGATTTATACATTCCTAAACATTTTTTAATAGTTTTTTACACAGTTGCTTATTTAATTTGTATGCGGAAATGTAAAATAAAAATATCATTAAATTATCTCCGAAGTTTACGAAGGTAGAAATTTATAATTTTTACATAACGTTAACATTTTTTTGACTATAGAAACTTTTATGAACTGTTAGTATAGTCTTTTAAATAAAGTAAAAACTATTTACATAATAAAAAAATCCCAAGGAACAATACGACAAACTCGCATACTAACTCCATGCCGTGCAAACAAGTGACCCAATCTATCGATAAATGGGACTGTCGTCAATTTTTTTCTTCTAGGTGCAGTTGCAACTCAAAGTTTGTACGGAGCTCTCGGTGCGGAGGTCCGACACGCACTTGGCCGGTTTTTCAAATTTGACTGAATTGCATGTCCATCAGGCCGGCCAGGTTGCTACACAGCTAGTTGTCAATTTTTTATTTATATTTAGAATTATGTCCAACGACTCCAAACAGCACCATCCAGTAACATTATACAAGTGTATCCGTGAACGAGTAATAGAGGAGGGTAGAGGCAGCGACCCGCGATAGAGTCATTTCCTGATTTTGATGTCGCAACAATGTCAGAGCATACTGATCACATAACGGCGTATCAGCCGTTTTTGTGTGTTGCTATAGAAAATTTATGAGATAGAATAAATACTTCATGACGACTAGGTTGAAAAACGATTATACTATTATCGAGACGAATTTTATCTACGCACATATCATAAGTGTTCCATAATGCGTTCAGAAACCATAGGCCAATGACCTATGGAGCCAGAAGGAGTTAACGAAGCTGTAATTTTAACATTACCTACTGAAAACAGTAGGTAATGAGTTTAAATTTGGAACAGCTGTCAAATTCAAGGGAGTGTGTATTCTAGATTCAAACGCCGCTATTCCGAGCTGTCATTTGTTTATTGGCTTTTAACTGTTTACAACTGAAAAATTGTGCAAAATTTGTTTCTGTATGTGTTCAATTTTTTTTATTGCATTTTTTTAATTTACCGAGCGAGTGAAGCGTCTCCGTTTTAGCTTGGGCAAAAATGCTTTCGTGACATGACGCATTTATCAATATGTTCATGTTCACATTGATCAATTCTTGTGAAATGTTTTAAGCATGTTCGTTAATTATATTTAAAAAAATGTCGATTCAGTTTTTGGAAATTTTCAAAATAGCGGGAATTGGCACAAAGGTCCTAAGCGCTTAGAACCTTTGTGCCAATTCCCGCTATCCAATACCAGTATCATCTTGTAGTAGTATCAAATCAAAAAAGCAAAAACTAAAATATTTATTTTTCAAGTAGGCGTGTTAGTGTTACAGTGCACTTTTGAACGTCGAATGAAAAATAAATAAAGCTACGCCAGCTCTAACCACAGACCCGATATGTCAGACCGATCTATAGATATTATACAAGTAACACTAGTAACAATGCAGGTCATTTCCCTACGGTTCCCGAACCCATCTTAGACCACTTATGATATGAGTGTAGATAAAGTAGTGTATGCAACTATACATAATTAGGCATTAAAACACTCGTCTGATGTTATGGAACCCACACTCGTGTTGTAATGCCCTTCATAATGAACAGTCGCATTAACTACTTTTTTTGTTGTTTGTTTAATGAAAATGTCGGACATACAGTGCATTAAAGTTTCGTTAGACGTCACAATTAGGTACGTATAATTTTAACCTAATTGTGACGTCACCAGCCCCCACCCCGGAACTTTGATGCTCTTCATCTTCGTAAATTTTAGTTATCTTGAAAAAGGAAAAACCACGTGTCGTGTTTGTAATCTATTTGACGGACTAATTCGATTTTTTGTCATCTAGCCTATTATAGAAAAGCCTACGGGCAACCAAAAGCCGAAATATCTAGGCAAACGCAGTATTAACAAAGGGCCATATGTACTGTAAAACGTCGTACAATACACGTGCGAAGAGGTTATCGAAACTCGTGTCGATTTAAAACACTCCCGCGGTCGTGTTTTAATTTATCGCCACTCATTGCAAACTATATTAAAAGACTTTGTGTACAATACTTAAAATATTTAATACTTTTTTTTTGTGTATACCGGCTGGGTCAAAATATTTTCGATGTTCAGGTCTTTCCTGGGCCTATACCACGAAAATCGAACGATGGCGGATTTGTACCTCCATCTCTGTCACACTTGCTTATTGGAGTGACAAAGAGGTTTTCCCGCCAATGCCAATTTTCGATGTTCGTGGTAGGCTAGCTGTGGACTACCCAAAAGTAAGAGCTACAAAGGTTGATTTGCTTATTCAACCCTTACGCACATATATGAGTAATCCTTTTCTATTGACCCGTATAATAAAAATAATTAGAAAACTTGAGAGCAGCTGAACTATAAAGTTTTCCTCCATAATCTGTAACAGCTTGTGTGCATGTAGTATTAATTTTCATCATACAGGAGTAATTTGTAGCAGCAGCGCGAAATAACGTAAACGGTGTATTCAAAAACCACAAATAACTGAGATACTTACCTCAATCCATAATTTACATCCCAAATTTTATTATCTATTAACATTTTAATAATTGCGTTTCTACACGCCAGTGTAGGCGTAGCATAATGACCAAATGGCATTTCATTTGGTCACGTTAGTCACGTATGTCTATTAACAATATTAACGCTATCGGCAATTTTACTTATGAATGCAAAAACAAAATAAACTATTCTTGTATTCACTTAAGAGTGTATGTTCAAAAATACGCGCGAGATAAGATTTTTGACATTTTATAGCGCTACTCAAAGCGACTTGAAGTGCTGTTTTTATGAAAAAAAACACTAGAGATAGATATACATAATTTATAATTTTTGGACGGAGTATGACCTAAACTTTATAACTGCATATTAATTTTTGTTAACAAGGTTACTGTTTAGCCAGAAAACTTGGCTAATGTTCATGTATTTCTTCCAAAACTTACCAATTAAAAAAAAACTCAAATATTTTGTGTGAAAATGTTCAAAACTGTTTCATTTATTCCGTAGAAGACTATATACTGAACAAGAATAAAAGTTTTATAAAGATTTAATAGCAATAAGGTCGAAAACCAGATAGATGTTTAAAGCTCGCTCATCAAAAAATTGAAAAACAGCTGTTACAAAATGGTGTATTTAACAAAAACTGACAACAATTTTGAAAAAGTTTTTTACTTATTCTATTTAAATTGAAATTATCTTTAAATTTCTTAATTAAAATAAGTAAAAATGTTTTTGTAACTATGAAAACTCATGGCAAAAAGTTCAGCTGAATCAGCAAAATTTATACCGGACTCTTAATTCATAGTTACCCAATTTGTAATCTACATTCGTTTTTGGCAGTGAAATATATACATCGCGGTTCTTGACACTAGTGTAGGCGTAGCATAATGAAGTGGCGTTTCGTTTTGTCGTAAATTTTACTACTGTTACTGCTAATTTGACTAAGAAATCAGAAAACAAAAGATGCAAGTATTTTATTAATGTCTGATTTGCAATTTAAATGGAATTTTGGTAGCGTTATGTGAGCCACGTTTTTAGTTTAGAGACGTATCATACATATCAAAATGAGTAGTTTCTCACTTAATTGTTTACAACCGCGTAATTATTCGTTATTTAGTTACAATAAATATAAAGTAAAAGTGTAAAAAATCACGCAAAGTGGACAGGAGAATCCCCTTGAGCGACAATTTTTGAAGTTCAAAAGCGAGCGTTTTATAGTATATATTTTTTTAAAAAGACTAGAGTTCTATGCACTTTGTTTGTGAAGTTGTTATAACTATCCATTAAACAATAATATCGTAAACTCAAAAAAATTAAGAGCTTTTTAAAAAAATGTCGCTTATTTGAAATCGGTCTAAGGTAAGTCCGGATTAAACCTTTAAGGATGACTCACGCTAGTTCAGGACGGGACGGGACGGGGCGGGACGGGACGATCTGTCAATTTCAATAGAAAGAATCACGTGATAGCTCGGAGCCCTCGGATGTCACCTGACATTTTCTATAGAAACTGACAGATCGTCCCGTCCCGTTCTAGTGTGAGTCATCCTTTAAGCTACACAGCAATTTACTTATAGAAAAGGTAATTTTTTTACCAGAGAAGTGTCGCTTAAGGGTTTGGGCTTTTTTTTTCTGACATGCGATTATCCGACAGCAGCAGAGATTTTTAAAAGCATTTAAGAGACTACGTATATCAAAATGTATGGGTTAGCGTAAGTGACATTGAAATTTACATGTTCATGTTACGTTAGAAGTATTATCACACACTGACCGAACCCATGAAAAGCAATTCTAATCTGCCTATGAATAAAAGTGGTCTGATTATGTTAAAGTTTGTCAAATTAACAATGGACCGGAATCATTGTTGGCGTCACGGGCCACGGCCGTCGAATATTCGGTGATAGTTTGGACGCAGATTAAATAATGGTGTGTTAGATATTACACTTTTTAAAAAACCGAACGAATTAAGAATGACTCACACTAGGACGGGACGGGACGGGGCGGGACAAGACGATCTGCCAATTTCTCCTTGGATGTAACGTGATGTTTTTTTTATAGAAACTCGTCGTCGTCCCGTCTTGCCCCGTCCCGTTACGTTCTAGTATGAGTCATCCCTTATCGACTTCGCGGGTGTAGCCATAACTATCATTGGAAACACAATACTAAATTAAGCTCCAGCTCCGGACCCTAAAGAACATTAAATGAAAAATTTTCAAAACAGGAGGACATTGACCAATCGCTTGTACAGTCCAGCACGTCTAGCACAACTTACATCCGCGAGTTTACCCGCGAGTAGACAAATCCTTCCCGCGTCTGTCAAAAGTCTCGCGTTTCGCAGCAGAACTTACACCGGCGACAGCAGTTGACAGGAAGAAAACTCAAAGTCGCGGCGCGACTCGTCAGTGTTCCCCGATGAAACCAAAGTATTGAGTATTGGCGGCTGCGGGGTAGCGACAATAGCATTCTGAAAGTCATTGCTGACAGGATGTGTCACTGTCGGTTTCAAAAGCACTGGGTGATCAATCTAAGGGGCTGCGTCACATATGACAAGTAGGTTGAACTTGATTTCATGTTGGTATTTTTATTAATTCAATATTGTCATGTATTTAATTTTAATAATTTTATAATGTTTTATTTAATTTATTAGTTATATAATTTGTAAATGTTTATTTTTAATTTAATTTTTAATTTTAGTATAATTTTGTTCTATTTATCTCTTTTGTATTTCTATGGGTCTAAGTTATCCGAAATAAATTGATTGATTTGATTTGATTTGATTGAAAAAAAAATATATTTACATGTGGCAACACCTAATCGGTAACAGGGTTGCTCTGTTCCATTCGTTCTTTGATGCCAAAAAATCAAATGATTGTCGATGGTTTTCCCGTCAAAGTCACAGAACTTTCAAATATTGTCACAACCACAACAAGAAAATATGTAAGTATTTGCTTTATGTATTCGTATCCGTAACCTTTAAATCATAAGAAATTAATTATTTTACGTCTTCTATCAATACATTTTTAAGGAACTTGCTTTTCATGTACTTACATATTGACTAAAAAGCTCCCGGCATTGTTGTTGTTGGTTGTCATATATATGATTATTGAAAATGTGTTTCAGAATTATTCCCGCCTTACCATTACCTCATTAATTATATCGCAGAATATAATTAAAAATCAGGAAAAGGAGTTTACTAATGGGACCCCAAGTGGACCGAACGAAAGAAACATTTTTAAGTAGGTATGTATCAAATGCATTGTCCTCGTGTTACACATGATTACAGTAAAGCCTGTGAAATCGGCATCCTTGTTTTTTACGTAATTAATTGAGTCTTTCCCGCTACCACTGCCATCACTGCAGCCTGTGTTGTGTATACGTCCTGCTACCGGGCACAAGCCAAGAGGTTTAAGAATTCACGAGAGGGATTAGTAGTCTGTAATCTCGAAGCTGGGCCATGTGGATTGGAGACTTCACATACACCAAGCGTATTTCTTGTAGAATTTTTTACATTTTTAACAAAAAATATTTATTTTCAGGGCTTTGGTTTATTCTACGAGAACACTTTTAATACCTACTACAACTAGAAAAAGGAAATGTGCGATTATACACTACGCGCTACGTGTCGCGCTTGCACTACTCCGCCGTGGCTAACGACGTGGTGGAGTATGTCCACCGGAAGACTGGCTATACGCTGAGGGTGCAGCAGCTGCAGTCGCGCCACTACGTGCACTTCAGCTCGTTTGTGGTGCGCGTACCGCGGCCGCTGCAGGACACCATCGCGAGCGCAGACTTCTGGCCGAAGGGCGTCGTGTTTCGGCGGTTCCGGGGCAACCTGCCGAATCCCATGCCGCTGGTTCAGACGACGCAACGGAGCCATGCTATTGCGTCACCTAGAACTAAGTGATTTTTGTTTACTGTTCCTATATAATTTGTTTTTTTTGTTACCAGTTATTGAGTTACTTAATGTACATAATTATATTTATATTTTGTTAGTCTAAGTTTTGTGACGCATTGGTATTGTTACTGTTATGTCATGTAAACATTTTTACAATAAAAAAAAATATATTTATATTAAATAATGTTTTTAATCAATATTATATTACTAAGTAGCTACTGTAACATGTTATTACTGTTATATTGTAAAATAATTAAATATTTTAAAATAGCTAAAATACTTTTATTTCCTGAATTTCTGTATGCTTTACTTGAAATTAGGAGAAAAAAAAGTAGGTACTTAATTGTGTAAGCCGCGATTAGTCGCTTTTGTGTCTACTCTAGATTATATCGTCACGTTTTACCGTAAGCAACACGCACACAATCCCATACATTAGGGGCTCCATGTTCATCATATACACTGGCAGTTTTGTTATACTTAGATAAACTAAGGTAAGAAAGCCAATATACCTTATTGCTGCAACACACTATCAAACTGGCGATTTGCAGGCGACTAACAGCCGAATGTACAGTATGTATTCGTTCGTTCGTCTTAGGGCCTACGCTAGCTGACGCGGGTGCACGGAGCGGGTGCACGCGGCGGGTGGATTTAGTATGGCGCAGTTGGCGGTTGGCGCACCCGCTCCGTGCGCCCGCTTCACTTAGCGCTGTTCATACAATTTCTTATCAGAAGAGCGTCCGTTCTGGGTAATCCGCGTCAGCTAGCGTAGGCGCTTACTTCTGCGGCATTCAACTCACCTGCAAATCGCCAGTGCGATAATAAGGCTCTTAAACTTTCAAGGTGACTGATTATTAGCTTTGTTAAATACAAGCTACAAAATGTGTTTTTAAATAGAAAACTCCCGTGAGTATTAGACATATTAATATACATAAATATATGTACGCAGAGCAATCGCCGCAAGCGCTATACTCACTCATGATTATGGGACGCGGACCGTTCCGAAACATGTCGAGCTATTTTTGACTTTATAGAAGTGAGTAACCCGATATAAGTATATTAATACAAAATATGTTCCCTCAACCTCATAAAATTTACACAAAACCTATATAAAAACGACCCGCGACAGCGAGTCGCGTCTTGAAGTCGCGTAGACTCGGAGTCGCGGCTTAACGTAAAGACGCGGGAACATTTTGTTTCAAAACAGGCAGTCGTGCTACCGATTTTGATTCAAAGTCGCGAATCGCTGTCATTTTTGGCAGTGACGTTTGACCGCGAGTCTGTCGCGCGTAAGTTGTGCTGCAAACTCGCGACAAGGCCTGAAGTCGCGCCAATCTGTCAGTTCTCGCGCCGCGACTGGACAGTTGTGCTAGACGTGCAGTTATTTAACATCGTGTACACTTTTCCACCTCATTTCAGGGCATTAAGGTAAAAAAATTACACATATTATTAAACTCGACTATAAGTTTTTATTCGCTAACGATATTTCTTAAATTTATTGAGTTAAAAGATTACTGAGCCGATACGTTTAAATTGAGATTGGAGAATATAGACGAACTCTTAGTAGTAGGATAACTTTTATTTTAGCCTTTTTTATTTTGCTGGCGAAAATGAGTATCGTTGTCGCAACTAACAAAATTCAAGACGACTAAAGATTCCGCCTATAAATGTATTACAGTAAAAATAAACTTCTCTAGAAGTCTCATTACAAGGACAAACTCTAAAACTAAGTACAAGGAACTACATTTAGTCTCATATTTTAGGCTGCGGATGGATGTGCATCTCAATGATGCAAGTGGTGTGCTGGTGTGCACCAGTCACAGTTAAAATCAAAAGTGGCATATCTGAACTACTTATGCTAGGCGCAATAATCTACAATTTTGTGATAGTTTCGAAAATAAATGGTCTATTGTGATTCTATTTATTGGATGGTTTGCGGTATTTATATCGAGATAGCATCTTTATTGCGTACGTTAATGACAATGGATACTACGATTACCGTGACGACAACGAAGGTAATCAAGTTTTATTATAGTGGAAATAGTTTAATTTACAGGTTTTGATACTCTGCTATTATATTCACATTTAGTAACTAAATAAGAAAATTTATCTTCGACGTTGATGTTAACTAACCAATCTTTCTCCAGGACCATGAAGGCAATGCCGCCCTCAAACGTCAGTTAGTTCTGAAAGTTTTACCCGATCAAGAGCGATAGATGATCAAAGTATATTAAAAAAAATATTATGCTTTGTTTTTTTTGTTAATTATTTAATAAAAAAAATTACCTTCTTTCATCATAATTTGGGTTTAAATATTTTTCAAAGGTCCTCTGAACTGGCTGGCTCAGCGACCCAACAGGAATTTTGGCATCCGACACATACATAAACCATATTCTCATATTTAGTTTTTGTGTCTACGTATTTACTTCAAAGAATCATCACAAAAGTCTCGTAAAAATATAATGTTTTTTTTTTCTTGTTCATACCTCTCCCAATTAAAAGAAAAAGTTGCTGTCGCGTCGTACGCAGAAGTAAAAAGGCTTGCACAGAAAAGAGGGGACTGGCGATTACTCCACCGACAAAAGCATCGCTCTTAAATATTGATGATGATGATTATTCCGGTTTCAATGAGTTCTAAAATGTTGAAATATTGAAACAAAAGATAAAATCCACATTTTTCCAAACAATGGAATCACTATTAATTCCTATGCGGTCGTCCCTTTAACGGTTAATAGATGACGAATTGCATAACCGAAAGCGGAAGCGAGAGTTAATGTGTGGGTGAGTGCTAATAGAAAGAGGTAAACAATAATTTCGTTAATGGCGTTAGGCGAGACAATAGCTTTTTGTTTGGCGATGCGCGGTGACCGTGGCTTAGTAAATATTCGGGATATGTTTTATTTAACAAAAGTCTCGTTCCGCAGTTCTTATGCCACAAAAAGTTTTCAGATGTAGGTACCTAATGTTAAAACAAGTCGGTTGTTTTAGTCGGTGCCAGGGGGTTCCCATTGAACGCGACTACCACCGACTGAATCTACGTAATAATTACTAAATATCGAGAGCTCGCTAAAACAAAAATACATATAATATACATGTCTTGTTTTAAATAGTACCTAATTATAATGTAAATGACAATGTTACCTTAAAATCGTATATTGAACTTACGTAAAAAATCGGTGTCAAGATAAGAAGAATAATAAGTTGCGATTACATATTAATAATTTGCAGTTTCCTATGAATGTTGTATCGTATAAGCATGTATAACATCATTTTAAAAGCTACTTTGAAATAGCGGTCTAAATACTATTAATAAACGTTTTCCGTAAGTAAATAAGACGACAAATTCCTCTGAAACCTAGTATAACAATGTTAGTTTTTCAACCTTATTTAGAACTCGGAACTCAAAACCCTAAGAAAGTCACGCAGGTAGAGTGCGAACGCTCCGGAGATAACCGGGCAAATTGGAGACGTCTTGCCAACGCGGCTGGTCGTGGAACATGACCAAGACAACTACCTTAATGTGGAACCACTGCAATAACCACAAACACTCTGTCAAGAGTCAACGACTCAGAAGAGGACTCAAAACCCTAAATATAAAAAAAAGTTCCAGATAGTTCTCAAAACCATGGACACCCTGATTGGCAGAACCTTTTTGAATGACAATGCGCGCAGTGGACCGCCCACGGTACATCCGGCATTTTGTCGCACTCGTTCTACCGGGAGTCAAACCCGGACCCAGAGGCTTATTCAAAACATAAAATATTAGGTTGTTGTAGCTGTCCTGTGACACCCTCGGTGCAGAGGGCCTTCATTAACTCGCACCATCCCTTTCTGTCCTCAGCGATCCTTCTAGCCTCGTTTCAGCTCGACGCACCGTCGCCATGAGATTATAGGCCATCCGGAACCACGTCTTCATCGGGAGGCCTCCTACCGAAAGCGATGCTTGCATTATTTGTTTCTCCTCGACGAATGGTATAGCCTATCCATCTCCATAAACCACTCTGAAATAGGCCTGGGTTGAACACGTATGTCGCCGAGATGGAGGGAGATTGAGCAGACGCATCCTAGTAAGGAGGGGTCGTTCCAAAAGACCATAGTCCTCCAAGCAGCCAGGCCGATACCAGCCGGCAGCAGAGCCAGCCTCCACTCAGAACGATATCAAAAAAATACTGGCCCACTTTGGATGAGAGAAACGAAGAATCGGGCAATGTGGAAGAAAACTGTAGAGGCGTATCAACAGTGGGCGAATAAATACTGATGAAGAAGAAGAAGAGACCTTCATAAAATATTATAATTAATTGAATTCTTGATCGAATCAGAACTCCTCATTTCTGATTCGATGGTAATCGATCTGTAAGAGAACCAAAGTCGGTGACGTAGTTCAGAGAGTAGCCGATACTGAAATGCCATTGCACTGACAGCAGTGACAGCTTTTCGGATGAAAGATTCTCAAGTAGTGGCCACGTGCTGGCAGATGCATCATGGGAGTTTTAACAACAAGATGGAGAAAACCGTATAATTGCTGCACCCTGAGAGTTCCGTGCCACCAGTATTTTTAAACACCTGTCATAAATGGGGAGGTCCTTTATGCGCACTTGGTTGGTTTTTTATTTCATATTATATATTTCTGTGTCTTCATTTCTACAAGCAATGTGAGAGGAAGAAATAAATAATGAAAATGCATTCATTCATAGCTTTACAGTAGCTATGAATGAATGCATTTTCATTATTTATTTCTTCCTCTCACATTGCTTGTAGAAATGAAGACCGATGAGACAGAAAGGTTCTCGAGACTGCATACCGACGTAACGCGTCGTAAAATGCAGTATGGGAAAATCAGTAACAAGTGAACCGAAGATCTGAAGATCTCCGAAGATCGCGGGGAACTGTAGCATATTGGTGGGATATAGTCGCACAGACTCGTGAGGAGGGAGGGTGGGAGTGGGAGGTGGTGGGACAGACCCATTAGTATAAGTGTAAATGAACAAAGTTATAAATATGTAAAATCATGTCCGCACCCAAAACGCCTGGATACTGTTATGATTTATTAAAACAGTAATGGCTACAGAAACCTTAAGCATAACCCGATATTGCGAAGTCTGGTTTTTAAATGGTGGTTACATTATACTTTGACTCGTAATGATTCGGATTAGCATGGCGGATAAAGACGTAGCGGGCGAAGATACATTATGTAAATACATTTTGTGTCAGCTGAATAAGTGCAGTCGTCATCAAAAATATGTGTAAGGACGTGAATTTCACACGCACATATACACTACACCAATCCTCAGCGCTCACTTAGGTGGTGACGTGGTGTATAGTCACTAGACTCATATTAAATTTGGCACAATAAATGATTATTTTCTATAGTATTTGACTTAAGATCCAATACTGGTTGATTTCGGGTGTTAAAAGTGTACAACGGTTACGTGTTTTCAAATAAAAATTAGTAAGTATTCATTTTTTTTTTAATTTTTAACTCTGAGAACGCACTGTCGACCATGTAATAGTAACGTCATTAATTCATTATCATTATACTCGTCGAAGCTAACTTAATGTTGAATCTAATACGAGTGAAGTTGGTTACGTAACCTCTATGTGACATTGACAAATGTTAAACATCGTTTTCGCCGGATAACGTTAAAGTAATCTTTAACAAAAATTGCAGATTTCCAGGGCTTAATAAAATATGGATTTTCTTCTTTTTTCTCTTAATTCGACATACTTAATTAATAATATAAGACCAACTTCAAAAACTGGTCAAGTAGTAATTGTATTGAATCACGGGCTGGTGTTCGCAACTTGATTTCGAATCCTGGTCATGGCATTTATTTGTGTGTTTATCACGAATTTTTATTTTGTTCTTGAGTTATGGATGTTATCTGTGTATTTAAGTATTTATATATCGTCGTGTAGTACCCACGTCACAAGCCATATTGAGCTTACCGTGGGACTAGATCGATTTGTGTCAGATTGTCCCACAATATTTATATTCCATGGTTATAGGCGCATCTTTATGCATAACTAACCCTATTAAGAAAAACTGGCTTAATACGTTTTTGAGTAGGAGGTAGGTGTACTATTTTGCATAATACACGTTTTATCGACTTCATTTTACGATCCAAAGATTATATTACATATATTATGTATCTCGACCAACGATAAAAAGTGGTACCTACTTATTTTAACTGTTCTTGAGAACATCTCGTTTTGCCAGGGTTCTAAAGTAACGAAAGGGTTCGTTACGGCTTATTTTCATTGGTCTTAGGTCCCGCAGGTGGGTCGAAGTTCAAAACGAATGGCATAGCGCCCGCATTCGAGGAACCATTTACTCGTACATTGGTCAATAGCGCCCGCGTGCGAAATGCGGGAGATTTCCTTAACGCATGCTACGGAAAGCCTAACGACCGTGAAAAACGCAAGTTTGGCATTTGCTTTGTAAAATTGGTAGTTCCTAGCGTGCTCCGACCAAGTTTCATTTAAACTAGTCGTTATAAGAGTGTGCTTACCATGAGTTTATACATAACCGTATGGAACTCTCCGTGGGAACTCGAATCGATCGTCTTTTGTTTTGTGTCGGTACGACACGGGCTGCCGAATCATCCCGCGCCCTGCAGTGCACGCGTCAGTGAGTATTACTCGTATATAATATTTCTAACCGTATGCAAGGTAGGCAACCCTAGCATAGTGTGGGGGCGAGCGGGCTCGAGCGTCAATTGTTTTTGAGTGTTCAAAACGGTTTGTATTCGCTTTTTCTATGAGATATATATCCCACAAAAAACATAAATGTGAAAATATCCAGCAAAATTAATGTGAAAATGGAAGCCAAGTTCCATATGAGAATGTCGTTACTCGTTATGGACTCCGCCGACAAAAGATCTGATATATAAATGGGTGCCAAGTTCTGTAGAAGTTAAAGAATGTGAAGTTAAAGATTTGACTTGACTGTTAGCGACCAATGAAAATGCGCCTTTATAGTTTCGACGCTTCTGTCTGTCTGTCAACTAGCGCTGTGACCGTGGCGTATTAGAAAGCTATAATTTTGCATAGGTACAGATATATATATATATATATATATATATATATAGTTTTAAATGATAAAAAATACTTTTATATATTGTCAATGCAATTTTGAATCTCATGGTACATTTTGAAATGTCATATACTTACGAGACGAGATGTGCCTATATAAAGAAAAAGTAGCCAAAGGTTCTGACCAGTTTTAGAACCTACTTCTACAAAGTTATCTTGTAATACAAGCTTTGTAAACACTAAAGCGCGTTTCTACCAATTTAAGAATGACTAACACTAGGACGGGACGGGACGGGGCAGAATGGGACAATATGTCAATTTCTGTACAAAGAGTCACGTTATAGCTCGGAGCCCTCGAATGTCACGTGACGTTTTCTATAGAAACTGACAGATCGTCCCATCCCGCCCCGTCCTGTCCCGTTCTAGGGTGAGTCATCCCTTAAACCGTTAATACTCTCCTTCGATTTTATTCGCTAAAGTAACGTAAAACGTAACGATCGCGTTTGCGTTAAGTATCTCAATTTATTTCGAGGATAATTCCTTTTATATCTTCGAGACACGACAACTGATAGATTAAAAGTCATGAATACATCAGTTTAAAATCTATAAAACTCTGGGGCACCCATTTACGATGATTGGAAAATATATTGTTATTACTAATATTATCATACATATGTATCCTCTATAATTTGTTTATGACTTACAATAGTTCAAATCATCATAAGTATAAGTTATGAACTGACGTTCCAACCCAGAGGGTAAACTAGGCCTTAAAATTAGTCCGGTTTCCTCACGATGTTTTCCTTCACCGAAAAGCGATTAGTAAATACTCGTATCAAATTATATTTCGTACATAAGTTTCGAAAAACTCATTGGTACGAGCCGCCGGGATTTGAACCTGCGACCTTCGGATTGAAAGTCGTACGCTCTTACCGCTGGGCCACCTACGCTCTTTTTAAGTATTTTTCAAAGGTGCAAGACCTATTATTTAAACTTTCGTGAGTCATACTGATATTATTGCAACGGTTAACTCTCACGTATTTTTATCACAATAGGCGTGACATGTTTCGACTGCATCGAGCAGTCATCGTCGGACAGAGTGGTGTTGTCACCTTCGTGGCTCGGGCATCACTGATGCCATTGCCTAACACACGCAACGCGTGACGCGAAACGTGTAAGACCTCATAAGATCACGATTGATTATCTCAATGCCGCTTAATTTGTTCTACATATTGCCGATATAAAACATCAATTCATTTAAAAGTAGTTTTAGTTACATATTGTGCCTACTCTAAATTCCCATCCCGCGCCATTTTGGACGTTGAGCGATGAGACCATCGCTCCCATACATTTCCCATTCAGATCAAGTTTCTATTAGAAAAACATATTTCGCACTTGTTTGATGAATAATACATCTGGTCTAGCGATGACACAGTGGAATAACAATGATTTTTCTACTCCAGCACTTATATCTGTCAATTAGATGACTGACAGCGATATTAAAAAAGTATACAATATAACGTTGTCTATGGTATTCCATAAAAACACTGATCCTACGGATTTTCGTACAATATATGAGCACTGTTGTTTTTTTTTTAATTTCTATAGTGGGCACAACATCTTCCCTATTCTGCCACGTTTCTAGATTTTGCTTTTTACGCTATTTTAGCTATCGTAGAAAAAGTAGCGTATGCAACAGCTCATAATTGATTCTTATTATATCACTGTTGAATAAACTACTGTTAACTACCATGATATAATGATAATGGTGGGTATCGTCTTTTTCTCACCTGCTAATCTATTTTGGTCGGGATTTGAAAATGAAAATGAAATGAAAATGAAAATGAAAATGTTTATTTGGTATACTCTTGGCTCGTCTCAGTCGTTTTTTGTCACGTTCTTAAATTCGTCCCTTTCTGCTTTCGTCACCCATTCTTCATTCGTCACTTTCGATATTTGGCTATTTCTTATTCCGGCTTAGTTCGGTATTCGTCACCATCATCTTTAGGCACGTTCAATGTTAGTCTATGTTGTTTTAAGACTCACTCTTTATTTGTATTTTCGTTTTTGGGACTATTCTTAGTTCGTGTTTTTCTTATTTCGCCTCTTTAGAAATTTTTATATTTCTTTGTTGGACGGATTCTCTGTTAATCTCTTTCGATATTCGCTCCACTCACTATTTGGCTATATAGCTTATTGGTTTGTTTTAGGCGGCATGAATGAAAAATTACAAAGCATAATAATAACCATACATCGGGGTTTTCGGAGCGGGAATGATTTAAGAAAGAGTAGAGACAAACAGATAAGTTAGTCTAAGAAAATATAATATTATGCCTAATGAATAACTACCTCTATGACAAAGTTTTATTTTTATTTCCGTAATAGTCTTAAAACATATAAGATAACAATAAAAATAACTCGAATTGATTAACTGCAGTAAATTTAATGGTTGACACGATTTTCAGAATAAATTATTAATATTTTTTCTATATTTGGGACAGTTAATCTACGGCGTCTCAATGGCCATTATAAAATATGTACATATGTATGATTAATCTTCATTTATTTTTCAATTAATTATTCATTAGGTAAAAACCTGCTAGAGTACGATCTGTTTTTAAGTAAATACCTACTCTTTGGCAAATGTCAAACGTTCCCGCTCCGAAAACCCCGATGTATGATAATAACGAAGCTTGTAATTTATAATCATATTATAAATAACCTAGCCTAAGAATGAAAATAAATAAAGAGTACGAAGCTAACGCCATCCAAAGGTCCGAGACACTATTGTCCCGAACCGATGACCGGTGGGGTTGGCGTGTTCTCGAGTGGTGAACACGCACTGGACGACGCAGCGTAGGAAGGCCCCCCACAAGGTGGAGCGACGACCTGGTAAAGGTTGCGGGTGTCCACTGGATGCGGGCAGCTCGGGGGAGGCCTATGTCCAGCAGTGGACGTCATTTGGCTGATGATGATGATAATGATGATAAATAAACTACAGTACAGTACAAATAGAAAAATAATTAAACATGTAAATAAGTTTAATTTCCTCAACAAATATCGAACTTAAAAATAGCCTTATTCCTTTAAATTAAACTAACAGCTTCAACAATACATAACTATATGTCATCAATGAAGATCATTAGCTGTTCATTATTAACATAATAAACAGTACTCAAACTTTCTAAACATTCAGCAACCTCTATGTTATTAATTTGCAAATCATTAATTATTTTTGAAATTGCATCATCGGCATTCACATATCTCTTCTTCCTTTTCTTCTGAATGCCGACTTTCATCTGAGCTGTTCGAATTTCTTGGTGCCTATTTTCCTTTTTCAGGGTATCAAGATACCGGTACAAAGATTTACTTTTTTCCGTAATCATATTCAGCCTATGGTGCCAGCCCTCAAGGCTGTTACTTGTTCGATGGCGTTGGCCAGCACAAGAAAAGATTTTAGGAGTTATCCTGTTGAACCAATAAGTGTTCATATATTGAAAAAAATTGACAATGCTCAGGTTGTCATCGGGTGATATGCTTTCAATATAAGTCCAAGCTTCAGGTACATGCGATTCTGGAACTAGGGATATCAAGGTTGTTAATTTAACAATTTTTGTGCAATATTCATCTCTATTTAGCGATAACTCCTTTGCTTTTCGCCATATTGCCTTCTTGAAATGGTACTGGCAACCAGAAACAACCGCGTTTGGGTAAACAGTTGAAACAGCATTCATAATCGCTTGTTCGTAATCACACTTAAAATAGCATATTTTTAAATCCAATTGCGTCTTCAGAATAGTAAACAGCTTCTGATATGTATTTTCCTGTTTATTTGGAAGCAAGCTATAAACGACAGGTACGACACCATCATCATTAACTGTGCTTCCTGAGTCACAGTGGACGGTAAATAGTTGAAAAAATGGAGCGGGTGTAGTTTTAAATGTACCGTCGGCTAAATATTTGTTCCTATTGTTTGTTTTAATCAAATTTAGGAAATACGGTGAGCAAAATATGAAAATTCCATCACTGTCGGATCCATCATACAGCATAAAATCATCTGAAATTAAATCTGGAATTTCAATTTCAGCGATGGTATTAAACACTGTTTTTGTCACGTTTAGTTTTCTTTTCCTTGCATTATACAATCCGTCTTTTTTAACATCAAAAAGTGGTACGACATGATCTGGGATCTTGTGCTTCAGTGTCTCTACACACTCTTCATATATCTTTGTGACAGGTTTATATTCGTTTTGGCAGCGATATTTACAATGATCCATTGCGATATCGATCTCATTTTTAATGCGATTTGGCAAACATGTATGTGGCCTATTAATATACTTAGACCGGGTTACTCACGTGTCTATAAAGTCGAAGATAGCTATACCGCTATCTCGCCTATACCGGTGCCGCATGCACCTGCGCCGACCGCGCCCCCCACGCCGGTCTGCCGGCGTGCTCAACGGGCTGTCGCGCGCAGTGTGCGCAGAGCAATCGCGGCTAGCGCTTCTCACTCATGATTATGGGGCGCGGACCGTCCCGAAACATGTCGAGCTATCTTCGACTTTATAGACACGTGAGTAACCCGGTCTAAGTATATTAATATGTCTAATACTCACGGGAGTTTTCTATTTAAAATGTATGTGGCCCTTCACGTTTTATAGATTTGTTATCTGCTGATAAAGTAATGGATCCATTGCAGTTGTGTCGATTTATACATCTCCATTTTGAAGTTGTCTTATTTTTTCTATCCAACGTAAACTGAAACCCTCCCCTTATCAACTTTTTCCGGTTTTTCTTTGTCTCGATAAATATTAAATCACTGTTATTCCCCTCGTTTTCGTCCATAATGGACGATTTGCTTTTAATTTTATATTTTATATAAGTAACAATCTACACCGCGACTATCAATAGAATGTCAATAATCAATTATGACAATTCTTAGCAACTTTCATTACAATTGTCTTTGAGTGGCCAGTAATGTTTTATTGCAGGTTTAACTACTTAATATAGCGTAATGAATACTCTACAATGGAGCAGACAAGGCAGACATGTCTAGGTAATAATAATATAAATTTAATGCTATCCGTAATACTTAGGCAACCAAGGAAAGCTCAGAAAAGTCAAAAAAATCTAAAAGCCCGTGTTTTATCCGAGCATTCTAAGTCCTAGATCGATTCTTATTTTCATCGAATTAATTTGAGCTGTTTCAAAGACTGCCGAAATATACAGGGTGGAAACATCGAATGCCACATGACTGCCTTAAATATTGTAAATAGCACGTTCTGTGTAAAGGAGATCATCCGTTGCTTTTTTAAATAATAAATTCTGCATTTATGGATCTTTGAAAAATCGCTTACCTCCGTCGGGACTCGAACCAGTCAAATGTGACGAAAAATAATGTGCCGTGTTTTTTATGCAGATTGTAAGGGTTAGGTTCATTTTTCTATAAGTAACAATCAAGATATCTAACAATTACTTTTTAAATTTGTTTTCATCCGTCACGTACCTAAGTGACAGTGGAATGGACCAAGTTACGGTGCATTTAACGTGCCGGGTGAAAACAAAATTAAAAAGTGAAATTCCCATCTTGTTAGCAAGATAATATAATACTGAGGTAAGCAATTTTTCATGATTTCGTACTTTATTATTTTAAAAAACAAAGGAAAGTCCTCTTTCCTCTCCTTTTCACATAATGTACTATTAACAATTATTAAGGCAGTTGCCATTCATGTGGCATTCGATCTTTTCCATCCTGTATATTGTTTCAAATAAGTTCCGAAATGTAGGCGATAACATCAGGAAATGAAAACATGAAGTTTCTGGTTTATGGCTTCCTTCATTACTAATACCCAACGCTACGCTAGGAAAAGACGAACAACAAACATGACGAAAGATGACAAAGACTTCCAGCGTAAGTGACGAATGCAGAATAAGATGAATTAAGAACTTGCCAAAAATTCGAATATGACCAACAACGAACCTGCCGTGAAAAAAATGACGAATAACGAGTGAGTCTAAAAACTACATAGACTAACATTGAACGTGCCTAAAGATGATGGTGACGAATACCGAACTAAGCCGGAATAAGAAATAGCCAAATATCGAAAGTGACGAATGAAGAATGGGTGACGAAAGCAGAAAGGGACGAATTTAAGAACGTGACAAAAAACGACTGAGACGAGCCAAGAGTATACCGTTTATTTTGGTTACGAAAAATAATTTTACAATTTGATATTGCATGAGATCTCCCAGTAAGTAATAAATATACTTGTATGAGAAGACCCCGCTACATTCTAGTGAGGTTTGTTATACAAAGTAACCGAACATATCTTTAATTAAAGGTAAGTGAAATAAGTTTGAACTTGACAAAATTAAAGTTAAAGGTAGTATTTAAATATATAGTAAAGTTAATCTAAAGTTATTTATAAACATTTTAATTAAATTTTGATTACAATCAAAATCAGAATCAAAACCAGAACAGAACACTATTTTATTACAACGTGTGTGTGTGTGAGTGTGTGTGTGTGTGTGTGTATGTGTGCGTATGTGTGTGTGTGTGTGTGTGTGCATGTACATGCATGTGTGCGGTTGTGTGAACTTATTGTTTTGGCTTAATTTAGGCTCAATTGGTCAATGATATATAAGATTTTCAGTTTCCTCATAATTAAGATTTATTAACCAGTTTAAAACTGCTTTCCTACAGCTATACAAATCCAGAGAATATTTATCAACTATAACTATTGCTGTCACGTTCTATCGAGTATGTAAGTGCGAAAGTGACGCCTGGGCCTCTACCACGAAAATAGAACGATTGTGGATTTGTATCTCGATCTCTGTCACACTTGCATATTGGAGTGACAAAGAGGTTTTCGCGTCAATGCCAATTTTCGATGTTCGTGGCGTGATAGTCGATAAAATGGCAACCATGCTAGTCCTGGGCCCTATTTTACCAAGGTGTGACAAATAGCATCGTTATTACTGGTATTACAGGCGTTTATGGGCTACAGGCGGCGCTTACTATTGCGTGGGCTGTAAGCCTGTTTGCCAGTAACATGTCATTTATTTTAAAAAAAGCATCAATTTTACCACTAAAACTAACTTTTGTGCTTTTGAAAATTTAATATGAAAAAAAATTTAAAGAAAGAAAATGGATATGTGAATATCACGTCTATAAATATGTATACACGTTGGAACTTATTTACTTTGGAAGACGGGTCAAAATTGAATACAAATGCATATATATTTATGAAGCCGTACGGTCGGCTTCATAAAGATATATGCATTTGTCTCATGCTTAATCAAACTGTGTATCTAAAGTGTCAAATAAAAAATATATATATATCACGTCGGTGGCAAACAAGCATACGGCCTGCCTAATGGAAAGCGGTCACGGTCACGCCTGCAACTCCAGTGGTGTCACATGCGCGTATATGCAGGAATTGCAGGAGTAGCTGAGAGTCAAAAACAGAGAGTGGTCATGGCGTTAGCCGCGTAAGCTGAAGACCCGAGTTCGAACCTCCGATGGTGTTGGTCTTTTTCTTTAGTATATGACATCTATTTCAATTTGGTGCGGAAGGAAGTGTCGATCGGCCATCGGTCTCTATAGTCATCGTAATCGATGCAGGCGATCTCTTCAAAATACCTCCCTAGTCGCTGCAACTATCATCTGAAAAGATGCTGTGGCCAATGATGATGATGATGACATCTATTTCCAACCAACAGTCTTGTAACTGTAACCAATTGACTAGACGCAGTGTAGTCAAATATTTGGGTCTCCTCATTGATCAACATCTGTCTTTCAAAGAACACATAAGTACACTTTCAAAAAGAGTAAGAAAAATAATATACATTGTTAAACGCCTTCGCAACTGCACGCCTCCCAATATTCTCCGGACAGTGTATTATGCATTATGCCAGTCGGTGACACAATACTGCATAGCAGTTTGGGGCAGCGCCTGCAAGACAACTTTGCTAGATCTTGAGCGAGCTCAAAGGGCCGTTATAAAAGTAATGCTTGCAAAGAAATTTCGCTTTTCGACAGCACAACTTTACAAGGAAAGCAAACTTCTTACAGTCAGGCAATTGTTTATTCTGAAAGCAGTCACTCGTACGCACGGAGACATACTTATTTCAGCACAGCACCAGAAATTATTAAACAATCGGACATACCGGGTTCCTCTCCCTAAGGTCACTTCTGTTTTTGCCAAACGTTCGCCAGCGTTCATGCATCCTTTTATTTATAATGTTGTCTGCAAACACGTGGAAATAAAGAATTGCACGCTTCCCAGAACAAAGCGAGTCTTGGGGATATGGTTAAATACTTTAAATTATTGTGATACAGAGAACCTTTTCCTAATAGTCAAGTAGGATACAAAGACTCACGCATACACACACACATACAGACGCACTCACGCACATACTCACACATTCCCACATACACACACATAATATATAAATACACACACAAACACCTTAAAAGCTTTTGCATGCTATTATTATTAAGTAATTGTCACTCCTTTTTTAAGAATTTGAAAAATCAACTACGTATAATTAAAAGTAACGTTAACAATGTAAATTACCTACTTGTATACCTAAAGTCTCTCAATGGTTCCCAAGATACAGGCTCGGCCTAGTTTGGGGACCGCTGTTTTTCATATCATAGTGTTATCTTTTATACCAATAAATCATTCATTCATTCATTCATTCATTTCAATTTATAATTTATATATGTATAGTAGTGTTACTACTTCAATAACAAGTCAAAACATATAATTAACTCATTTCACTTTAATTTGTGACCCACTGGTTCATTTATTTTTTTGAAGAGAAAAGGTTTGCAAAATGGTTCACAGATTGAGACCGTGATACGGTACCTACCTATTTAGTCATAGGTTATTATATAAGTTTCTGCATTTAATTGTCTGTGCACTTCCGGTGTGTTTCGCTATTTTTTTTCATTTGTTTTAACAAAAAGTTGTGTCAGATACATTTGCAGGCTTTTCTTTAATACCACGACGGTGGCAAACAAGCATACGGTCCGCCTGATAGCAAGCAGTCATGGTAGCCTATGGACGCCTGCAAATCCAGGGGGGTTGCTGACCCATTAAAATCTTGTACACTCCTTCTTTGATGAACCCCATACCGTAATCTTTCGGGAAAACCTCGGCAGGGGGCTCATTCCACAGCCGGAGCGTCCGCGGGAGGAAATTCCTCTGAAACCTCACACTGCGTGACCATTTTGGCTGCAACTCCTTGGAACCTTGGATTTTGGTTAGACGGAACTCTTATTATTTCTTCCTTCCTTTACTTAATTACCATGATGAATTAATTTTGCCCAGCAGTGGGCCTGGGAGCCCAGGCTCCCAGGCTCCTAGCTAGGACAGGCCTAGTAAAAATCGAACGATTGAAAATTTGTATCTCCCTCTCCGTCACACTTGCATATTAGAGTAATAAAGAGGTATTTCCGCCAATTTTCGATGTTCGTGGTTTGTTAATGGGACTGTAGTGAAAACTCTGTAAGAACATATTTGATAACTAACTACACGTGTTTGACTAATAACTTCTATACTCTTCATAAAAATATTTTCGCGTCGCTATCTCGTTAATAAACGTCGTATTATAATAGGAAAACTACGGCACTTACGTCCTTTTCTCTAGAGTAAGTTGCACCGCGCCATGCGCTCGCGCACCTTTGGGAGCATACTAAGTAACGATAGAGTTAGAATATCAAACGACACGTAGGAATTACTTTTTAGGGTTCCTTTTGTCAATTTAGTCATTTTTTTAAATACCTACCGGAAAAACTGAAAAAATCCTGCAATCAATAATTCTCCTTTCCTCCTTATTTACGAAACCCCTTTTACCCTTCCAAGTAGCATGAAAAACAATTTTCGCAGAACCCAAACAAACTAAGGGCATTCTCGGTCCATTTTTAGGGTTCCGTACCCAAAATTTTGAAAACGGGACCCTATTACTAACACTCAGCTGTCCGTCCATCCGTCCCTCTGTCGGTCACCAGGCTGTATCTCATGAACCGTTATAATTATACCCCTCTGCCGAATGGGTATGACATAGTATCATACTCATTGTATAGACTGACGTTTATTTGACATATCTATTTGTACGTTACGTACAAATAGCTGTGTATTCGACGTGCCCCTCCCCCTCAAAAAATAGCAACCTTTTTTGTATAGGAAATGACAAACGTTGCCAGGCCGGCTGATTAAAAAGTAGGTTTTTTATAGATAATGGGACGGAACCCTTTGTGCTAGTCCAACTCGCACTTGGCCGGTTTTTTTTAATATTTATGGGGTATTGTAGTCGCCAACGTTGGTTTGCTTACGGCCTATTATTTTGGGGACACGCCGTGAATCCCAAGCCGTCAGCGGGTCGCTGCCCGCATTTGCAGCTAATACATTAAATATTAGCTGTCATAACTGATGTGTTAGTTTATAGAATCCAGTCACATGATCCAGGTATATTTGGCTACATCTAAAGTACAAACAGCGTTGTTGGTCCAGCGGTAAGACCAGACTTTCAATCCGAAGGGCAGGCCTGCCGGCTAGTACCAATGAGATTATCGGATTTTAATTTTCAATGGAGTTAAATACTTATAATGTTTAGTCTGGTACGATACGGACCTTTCATTCTAAAAAAAGTAGCGGAGTAGAAACATCCAATGAAAGCGCTGTATTACGCATGCCCACCGTTTAGAATTGGGTCCGAGGTGGAGAAAATTTAAAATATGAAGGATATTCTTTTCTCAATATGAATATGCTCAGCCGCTTTGGCGATGACCCTGCTGTCAGATCAAAATGACGGAGCCTCGAGCAACGCCGTCGAGCCGCGTGTCTATTGGTGTTTTATCGGATACATTCTGGGGAGTGCGCGCAAGAGCTGTCCTGATCCCACCTTCCCTCTTCCATCGTCCAGTCCAGTCGCGGAGAGTAAATTCAACCGGTCATAGTAAGAATTCCATTTGTCTGCAAAAAACAATTTGCCTCGTCTTTTTTACTGACTGCCAAGGAATGTAATGCGCTCCCACCTTCTGTTTCGCCCATAGATATTAAAAGTTCCTTCTGATATCTATGGTTTCCCCTGATAAGTACGACCGGTCTCTTTAAATCACGAGTGAATAGGTTATTACTGAACTGGTGAGCTCCATCTTAGACTCTGTCTTCTCTTTCCATCAGGTGTGACTAGAGTCAATCGCTGGTCAGTTTTTATTTTTTATTAAGCAACCATTGATATTGAAACGTACTTATCGGAATTTCTCCGATCGACTGGTTTCTTTTAAATGCCCATTTTCCGTACGAATAACGGACATTTGAATGTGTGGGCTAATCGAATACATAAACTTCTAATGCTATTCAGAAACGTGTTGGAAGTATATTTTGAAATAGCTTTATGGCGTCGTGGGCGGATCTAAGTTATTTCCGTAGCATCTGAATAATTTTACATTCATTTTTGAGACGTTTCATGGCAATAATGAGACTTGTACAAAGGCAGACTGTAAATTCCAGAAATAATACTACCTATGACACAGAATTACCAGAAACCTAGTTCCATAAAGCCAACGCGTTAGAAAGTGAAGCCAAAAATAGACTGTTATCAGGCGATCAGGCAGTCATCGTGTATAAATATCAACTAAGTATGATCGAGGTTAGAACTTCCCAACTCACCCAGAATTCGTACAAACTCACCCCATTTTACAGTTCCTAACGTGAATACATACCGGGGCCATCCAGTCGGTCGGCCTATCACTGTTAGCGAATTTAGCGATGTGTGCTTACCGTGAGGTGTACGTAACTAAGGTGACTACATGTCCACAAGCTGTTAACTATTAACCACAGGAAAGAAAAAGTGAGTGTTCAGGTGATAGTTAACAGCTTGTGGACATGTAGTAACCTTAGTTACGTACTCCTCACGGTAAGCACACATCGCTAAATTCGCTGTTAAAATGTTTATCATACAATTCAACAGAAAAGGAGTACTTCTTAATGTGGATAAGGGTTCAATTAGAAAATCAACCTTCATAGGTATGCCTTAACTTTTGAAAAGTACACAATAAAGATTCCGAACATCGTTTTATGTTTGACCCATACCTCAAAATCTTTCCGGAAGACCTCGGCTCATTCCACAGCCGGAGCGTCCGCGGGAGGAAATTCCTCTGAAGCCGCAAAGTGTGCGACCATTTAGGCTGCAAGGTGTGCGGATGAACGTCATGTCGACTCTTTCTCTCTGTCGAAACTCTGAATGCTTTCAGTTGGTAAACAGTAATCAATCAACGTGTTAACTGCGTAGGTAATGGGTAGGTCCGTAGACCTACCCATTTCTTGGATAAATGAGGTACTTAAAGCTCAACCCACATAATTTGTACCACATAAACCTCGCGTGAGCAAACCCTCCGAAGCTTTTAACAGGCATTTCAAGTTTCTAGACAATTCACATAGTACCATACATGCGAGCCATATAATTTGTATGGAGTCCATTGACGGTCGCAATCTGTTCACACCAACATGGCAGTAAAAATTGGTGACATACGGGTTAGTGGGATGACGCGCTTTTCTTACGTTGGCTACTCACGGCCCTGTGTGCTTACCATGAGTTTGTACATAACTGTAGACGTTCGTAAAGTATGTCCGTCTCGCTCCTACCACTACTATAGCAGGAGCGAGACGGACATACTTTAGAAACGCGTAGTCGCTAACGCCTACGGTTACAGCTCATGGTACCGATACTCTTGCAGGGCCGATATCGAGCCCGCGATGGTCGAAACAATGGTGCTTACCATAAGTTTTACGTAACTAGAACTCATGGTAGAAACATGGTGGTGGTGGAGGTATTGCTGTAGATTTTTTTTTATATATACTACGACGATGACAAACAAGCATACGGCCCGCCTGATGGTAAGCGGTCACCGTAGCCTATGGACGCCTGCAACTCCAGGGGTGTTACATGCGCGTTGCCGACCCTTTAAAAACTTTAACACTCCTTTTTTGATTTCTCTACATGACTGCGTGCGTAGCCAAGACGCCAATCGCTCACGCTCCGAAACGTATCGTTCACGTTCATTGTGATTAGAGGGTGTTCATAATAATTATGAAGCTAATTATTAGCTTAGGTATTTTGTTACTGTGGCCATCATTTTGCTGGAGTGGACCTGATGTTGATAATCAGGGATGGCATAATGAAACTGCTCGATAATTTACAGTCTGTCATCCAATTTAACACATTGTTATTTTGTTTGTTTTAAAGGTCTACAAGGGAGTTCCGTTTGATTATACTTCACATGTAATGATGGAAACCCTGGGACATTAAGAAAGCTCCTCAATTTTCAATCGTACACGGTGTATTGGATATTTGTGAAGTAAACTGGCTAACTCAAACAAATTCAAAATTTCACTTTTACCGGGAACGAAATGAAGTCGGTTTTTTTTTTAATTATATTTTACTTGCATCGCACTCAGGGTTTTTAACCTTATCAGCTGTTGATGTATCGTTCAGGACCTTTGTTACACCCTGTATTTTCGTGGCCTTTAAAGCGTAAAGTATTATTCCAGATGACTGTACCATGACCCCCTTTCACAGAGTTTTATTTAATAAATTCCACAAATGTTCGCTGTCTGCGCACGCCTTATATCTCCCGCTAGAAATCTCTAACTGTAATGAAAATTTACAACTTAACTTAACCAGCCATTCGTATGCTCACTCTAGTCACACCGTTGTATGTAAAACTGATTTTATGGCATCGCACCTGGCATTCTTCGGACACGTGTTGAGCCTCGGGAACTCGAGACTCGAGAGTCATGAGAATGTCATGGTGAAACTTTGGGTGTTACGTTTGAGGAGTAAAGTTTCTAATACTTAAAGACCTTTTTTGTTATTAAAACAATTGATATCAAATAACTACTTCAGATATAATCTTTTTCTTCCTATCGTTTTTCCGGCATATATGCCACGGCTCATGTAGCCGGGGGTCCGCTTTGGCGCGATAGTTATGCCAATGCGAAAGCCATTTGACCTTCAAACCCAGGTAAACTATATAGGCCTTATTTGGATTAATCCAGTTTCAGGGTGTTTTCCTTCATCGAAAAGCGATTGTAATATCAAAATGATATTTCATACATAAGTTCCGAAAACCTCATTGGTACGACTGGTACGAGCCGGCAGGATACGAACCCACGGCCTTCGGTTTGAAAGGCGTGCGCCTTACCTCTGGGTCACCGACGCTTTACAAATGAGGAAATTAATTTGCTATTAGGTACATTGATTTTAAAGTTTCTTTCTAAATCCGTCCCCAATTCCAAACACCATTCTAAGACATTAATTGAAATACCAAATTAGCCAAACGTCCAACGACATAATAAATTGCAATGATTTCACCACATATTGTTAATAAAGTCTGTGAGTTCTGTCAACATTTTACCATATTAATATGATTAACTGTCGAAGTAAGACGTTGACCTCCAGACAAATTCGACTTGTTTTAATAACAATTCGTGACATGGGCCTTACGGTCTTATAAATCAGCTACACGCATTTACACAGGCTAAATAAATAAATATTATGGAACATTTTTTCACGTCAACCTACACTACACCCACAGTACGCTCAGTAAGACTGCGTTTCCACCAGAGATGAGCGAGGATGTGATTTTAAGAATGAATAGGATAACTTGCGCTGAATGACGGCAGGTTAATAAATGAAACGATTCTATTGCTTCTTACCAAACATCCCTCGCAACGCATCCTCGCTTATCTCCGGTAGAAACGTAGCCTAAGTAGCGTAGGCTTGTTTTGTGTACAGAAGAAGCAAAAGGCTTATTTTATTATTATTCATAACGATACATAAACAATACACACATAAATAATAATGGAATCGAGAAGGAACCTGCCAAGCAATCAACAAGGACGAGGCGTGGGGCTGCGAAATCCAAGGCATAGATACCTTTTTTTTTCTCTTGGTCGGGTTATACTTAAGTTCGTTCTGATTTCGGTCGGTTTACTCACTTTTTATTTAATCTTACCCTCTTGTTTTGATTTGTTATTATTCCGGTTTCGAAGCACTGATTTAATATTTATTTATTTTGGCACTTGGCAATTTTGACGTTGATGTCTATGATGACATTGACAAGTGTAGAGTGTTGCCAACTTGATAAATTGCGTTCCGTTTTGTCTTTATTACATTAGTATTTGCATTTTTGCTCGACTACGAGTTTTGATTGTAGGTATTACATGAGGTCATTTACTTACTTTCGTGACTTAATTTCTGTTACTTCTCTCTATACTGCTGGCGGGTAGAATGAGGAGTTTTTTGTTTTTGTAGTTGTTTTTAGAAATAAATTAATAATATCTGTTTTAGTTACATACTTCTATTTATTTATTTATATTTTATATGATACCCTTATGCAGCCAAAATAATGATAGTGACCAGTTTGTATCCTTCTCTTCTTCTGATAGTGTGAGTGTGAGTGATGATGGAGATAGTTTCCATAGTTTGCCCCCATCACCCCGTGAGTTTCTAGAGGCACAACTTAGTGATGTAGTGAACAATTTTAATGTTGTTCACATAAATGCACAGAGCATTCCAGCACATTTTAACGATTTATTACTAACATTTGACTTATGCAGTATTCATGCTGTCCTTGTTTCTGAGTCATGGCTTAAGCCGATACTGCCTTCTACTTCTTATTCCTTGCCTGGTTTTCAATTGGTTCGCCATGATCGTTCCGGTAGAGGTGGCGGTGGTGTTGCAATTTATCTTCGTTCTTACATCCCTTATTCTATTGTTAGTTTATCTCCCCTGTCCCTTAGTTCTGACTCTGCTGAGTATATTTTTCTTGATATATCTCTATCTCATTCTAAGCTTCTACTCGGCGTATTCTATTCACCTTCTCTACATGTTAGCTATTTTAGTTCTCTTGAGTAACTTCTTGAAGATCTCATGCCGTCATACAGTCATCACATTCTTATGGGTGACTTTAACACCTGCCTCCTTAAGGATGACCATCGTTCGAGGTCTCTTAAATCCCTAGCTGGGGCCTGTAATTTATGCATTCTTCCTTCTGGTTCCACTCATCATTCTCCGAACTGTTCCCCTTCCCTTCTTGATCTTGCTTTGGTTTCTTCTACCTCCCATGTGGCCAAATTTGGACAATGTTCTGCAGATGCTTTCTCCTATCATGATTTGCTATTTCTCTCATATAAAATACGACCTCCTAAAATAAAAACCAAAATTATCTTTCAACGTTCTTTTTGCCGTTTAGATGTGGAGAAGCTTAGGGAGGATGCTTTTAAGGTAGATTGGAGTGCTGTTTCCCGCGCGGGTGCGGTAGACGATCAAGTGGCACTTTTTAATTCACTCCTCATTCAGCTCTTTGATATTCACGCACCCGTTCGGGCTGTGAAGGTTAAGCATCTTCCTGCTCCTTGGCTTACTGCTGACATTAAGAACTTAATAGATAAAAAGAACATTGCTAAGTCCAGATACAAGGTACGCAGTTCGGAGAAAAACAAAGCCAGGTATCACGTTTTGCGCAACCGTTGTAGCACTGTATGCAGAGATGCGCAAAGGCGCCATATTCATAGTTCTATTGAAAATGGTGATCCGGCAAAGGTCTGGAAATTCCTGAAAACTTTGGGTGTTGGGAAAACTCAGTCATACTTAAATCCTCATGATGTTAATTTTGATCTGTTAAACCAGCATTTCTCATCGACTTCCGTATTTAACGGCCCTGGTAAGACAGGTACTCTTGACTATCTCTCTTCTATCCCTTCTTCAGATTTCCCTTGTTTTAACTTCATTCAATTCACCAACGATGACGTTAGGAAGAGTATTAGTAGTATCACTTCGAATGCCGTGGGCGTTGATAGTATTAGCCGCAACATGTTACTTCCTCTTCTTGATTTACTCCTTCCAATAATTACTGATATTCTAAATTTTTCTATTACATCCGGTGCATTTCCCGTCCAGTGGAAAGATGCCGAGATCATTCCGCTACCCAAAAAATCTACTCCAATTTCTTTTTCAGACTATCGTCCAATATCCATCCTCCCGTTTCTATCCAAAGTCTTGGAGCGGCTAATACATCAACAGCTCACTTCTTACTTGAATCGGAATGATCTTTTTAATCAATTTCAGTCAGGTTTCCGGTCAGGTCATAGTACTACTACTGCACTTATCAAAATCACAGATGACATTCGTTTCGGCATGAATAATAGAGAGCTAACAGTGTTAACTCTGTTGGACTTCAGCAATGCTTTTAATACTGTAGATTTTGATATTTTGCTTGGTATCTTGCGTTCTATCGGAATGTCTCCGTCGGTGATTGGTTGGTTTAATAGCTATTTGGTTGGTCGTCGACAGAGAGTTAAGGTAGAAGCTCTTCGTTCTTCTTGGTGTGATACGTTGGCCGGTGTTCCACAAGGCGGCGTTCTGTCACCTCTCTTATTTTCTATATTTATTAATTCTATTACACTCAACCTTACTTCTAAATTCCATCTTTATGCCGACGATCTCCAATTATATTCGCAGGGTGTACTTGGAGATCTTTCTTCTGTCATAGAGCGTATGAATGATGACTTGACTCGTATTTTACAGTGGAGCACTAATTATGGTCTTAAAGTCAATCCCTCTAAGACTCAAGTCATCATTATCGGCAGTAGCAAGCTGATATCTCGTGTGGATTTCTCTAGTTTACCTCCTATATTGTTTGATGGTATCCAGGTTCCTATCTCAAACCAGGTAAAAAATTTAGGTATCATTATGGACCGCACCTTATCTTGGATACCACAAGTGGGGATGGTCAGTCGTAAGTTGTTTGCTGCTGTCGCTTCCCTTAGAAGACTTCGTAATTTCCTTCCCATTTCCACAAAAATTGCGCTTGCTCAAACTCTGTTACTTCCGATTCTTGATTACGCTGATATCTCCTACTTTGACCTCAATGAGGAGCATCTGAGCAAGCTGGAGCGTATTCAGAATGTATGCATACGGTTCATATTTGGCTTGCGCAAATATGATCATGTGTCTTCTTTCCGAGTTCAACTTAAGTGGCTTCCTATTCGTTATCGTCGTAATCTTCACATTCTCAGTGTTCTCTATAGTGTACTTTTTATTCCTGCAACGCCCCGCTATCTCAAAGAATGGTTTAGCTTTCTAATTTCTAGTAGGTCCTCGCAGAATTTACTTCTTTCTGTTCCTAGTTCCTCTTCTCAGTTTTATAATGGTTCGTTCACTTTCCGAGCAGTTTGTTTGTGGAACTCCCTGCCTGTTGAATTAAGACGTGCTGCGTCACTTGCTTCTTTCAAAAACAAAGTCAAGGATTATTATTTGTCACTTCCTTAGTGTTATGCTGGCTTTCACTGGAATCCATTTCAATTTTACTTTTATTAATTAGGCTGCTTATATATTATATATATGTATATATGTATGTTTTTATTTGCTTTATCTGAGTATATTTAAGTATTTATTAGTATATATAAATGTATAAATATATATGTATTTTATAATTGTGTATAAGTTTTTTTGCTTTAGTTCTTTTTGTTTCTGCACCTCCTACTGTTTCTTTATTTCCTGTTTTAGTTGCTCCGCTACCCTAAGGTTGTCTGGAAGAGATCGCTTGTTAGCGATAAGACCGCCTGTTGTTTACCTCTACTTTTTGTGTGTGTTTTTATTTTAATTTATATCATTTTTTCTGTAATGTTTTGTAAGGTGTGCAATAAAGAGTTATTGTATTGTATTGTATTGTATTGTATAATCAGAAACTCAGAAACAAATATTAATGATACTCGTAAACCCACAAATAAATGCTCTTAACAGGATTCTAACCCAACCTTCTACTTCGTAGATTGAATCACTATATAAACACCAATTTTAAATTAAAAAACCAAATCCTAACCTCACTTTTTAACTTTTTCTTTGTATTTATGTATGTTTTTATAAAAAATTAAAACGATGAGATTATTTATTTGTAAGTATTTTAAATCTAATATAGTAACTGTACCGATCATGGAACATTAAGAGTATTTTTGATATTTCTCTGATAGCTGTAAAAGTTGTACTGTTAAATGAGTTAAAAGTCAAAAGTCCTACTCTTATTTTATATTTATAAAGTGTTTCATGTAAGATATCTTTATCGGTTTCAAAATAGTGGCCAAAAGAAAAAGCATCTTTTTTGAACCGATAATTAGATTTTCCAGTGAAAACTATTCCAATATCACTAAATATAACCATTTCTGCAGTAACAATGAATTACAAGTTGACCTTGATTTATGGTTAACTAAATGAACGAAACACATGCTGGTTTAACAAAGGAATAAAAAATTGTGACGGTAATTTTAAGCTTAATCCGCTGATATCGGCCCAACCTCCTTCGTTACACCAGACACCACCATCTCGAACCAACTAGACAGAAATTACCAAAAACCTCAATCTTTAGCAGCTGAACGACCGGTGTCAATATTAAAATGGTTCCAAAAAGTACAAACGACTTAATGTGGATTTTTTCATATAGCGTCTTATTACTTCTAATTTATTTACACGAATGTAAACGAAAAGGAGGAGAGTGAGGTTAGTTTTCCGTTTATTGAATGGGAGCACTTCAACCTTTTCCCGTCATCATGACTCTCACCAGGCTATCTGCGGAACGTCGAGATAGCTGCCCGAAGAACGTAAAGCGGTCCTGGCATATTCTTGACAACCGGCGCAATTGTGTATAATTGTGTTAATATCTTACAAGACACACATACACACATACTTAGCGCAAAGCGAGGTTTGAACCTACGACGTTTTTCAATATCTCCAAAAAACGGGCTATCATGAGTAGCTATGCTGTAATTAGTCTCAACACCTCCTCCCTCTCGCTGTCACTGCTTCGGAGTCCTTGCAGCAGAACTGCTGGCTGGAGTTATCACTAGAATCAGAATCAGAATATCGAAAGCTACATATGCCATGTCACCAGCTGCAAAAGAACAATGGGGAATTCTTTCTCCCCTTCATCGTTATTAAATATATTCTTTATTAGTCTAGAACGGATTGAGTCTATTTTGATAAATATTCATCTGTCTGCAAAAATCGCTATAAGGAAATCATTTGTGTTTTATAAATAGTTTCTGTTTTATCCACACTCTAAAGCTTTTTCCAAATAGTAGCCTCAGCCCTATTCCTGCAGATGAACTGCCCAATAATTAAAAAAACCGCTGGAAAAAATGTTTTTCCTAACTTTTCTTAATCATATCGCGATATTGATTTTCTACAGTACAATACAATACAATACAATACAATACAATACTCTTTATTGCACACCTCACACAGATGAAATACAGTTACAAGAGAAAATAATAATACAGAACAGTAACAGTAAGGGGTAACAACAGGCGGTCTTATCGCTAAAGAGCGATCTCTTCCAGACAACCTTTGGGTAGTGGAGTACAGATCAAATGAAAAAATGTATTAGGTACAGTATTTGTTTTACACCATGTATATTGTCAACTTAAAGAGTATTGAGATAATAAGTAGGTACAGCTAAAGAAACGAGAACTAAATATATATTTTCGCTTCTCTTGCTCGAAAAGTTCGTTGCACTCGGACCAATAAATAGCCTCGTCTAAAATGGGTCACTTTATACCCTTGACATACAATGTACTATTGTTTTGCCCACGTTGGATGGTCGGTGAGTTAGTGACTGGATTTCTTACCCGAACACCATATTTGATAATCCTCCATTATTTTCATAATACCCCCTCATCGTGTTAAGTGCGTGTGCCGTATCACGATATTCTTGTTCGTCAGACTTCGTGACACGTCGTCATTACTCGGTTACATTCGGCCGTATTTCGCCCCATTCCAGAAGGTCGTAAGCGCCGTACAGATCCCATACTTGTATGACTTTTACTTCCAAGCGTTAACGGCGTCGTGAGGCCCGGTTTTGGAAATACAATGTAGAAGTCAATGGAATATGTGGACCTTAAAATTACGGATTAAGATTCTAAATTGATTAGCGGCTGTCTAAATGTGAGTTGATGCATATCTCAATATCTGCAGTGATAGACGTGTTTTGCAATGTTTGGTCTAGTTTTGCAGTGGCATTATTGTTGTTGAACTAGTATGGTAGTTCTAATAAGATTTTATATCACTTATAAAATGTCACTAATACAAATGTCAAATGCATTCATAGCGTCCTAAGACCAATGATAAAACGAAAAAAGGCAAGGTGCCTATCACGACGTCACTTTTGGTTGGACGGAGACACCACGTTTAATTGGACTAAGAAAGATATTACTTATATGATATTTTGGCATGTGAGAATGAGACAGCTAGCTGTCAGTGACGTCGTCATTAGTGGGAGACATCACTTGTTTTCCTTCCTCCATGATAACACATTGTCTTTTGTTATTGTATTAAGTACAGACTGACCTATATGGTCAGGGGCCCGTAATTGTCATGTTGGTTTCGTCATAATGACGTAAGTAACTATATAAACACACACATTTTTTAATACGAAATGAGTTAAGTAATGACATTAAGTAATAAAGTCTATCAACGTTCGATTCTAGAGTCAAACCACGTTATCTCTGCCGAGCAAATGACCTGTCAAACTTTAGTGTTATTTTAAACGTCACACATCTATGAAATTACTTATGACGTTTAGGTACTTAACACTTTCACATTCTGTGCTATCAAAACCTAGGTACGTTAAGAGTCCATCTATGCTAAGATTTAGCATAACGTAATAGTTTTGACACTAGGTATTCAATGACAGCATTATTCTTTCAAATGTTAAACCTAAAACACGATGTATGAAGCTTGACGTCATTTGTCTGTCATCGGCATGAAAATTACGGGCCCTGCCCATGATAATAAATCGTTATCTTCTTCCCAAATATTTAAATAAAGAACAATCATAAAATTTGAATTGGAAATAACGCGATAGAATTCAAAATGGCATTCTAAACCGAACTTAACTTTATCGAAGCTTTCCAAACGGCTCTATTCTCAGATTCGAAATTTGAAACCGGCCAATTAGAGATAAGATCATTCTTATTGGTCTGCCCGGATTGGCTGAAATATATACATATGAAAAACTCAATGAATGATAAAAATTCCAAGTACCTACATACCTTATTTTTATAAAAACTAACTAATTTTAATTGAAAGTAATATGGATTGTGGCATTCCGATTCCATTTGAGCATAATTATTGTATATAGCCTGTCCAACCAAATGCCGCAGTAAATTAAAAAAAATAGCCATATAGGAGTCTTACTCTCCCATCGAGGGTTCCGGACAAAGGATGTTGGGCCATTTATGACCTTAGGTAAGTACTTAAAAATACTGTGCCACGGAACTCTCAGCGTGCGGCAATTATACGGCTTTCCGATTTTTTCCTGTAGGTACTTGTGTTACATTACAAGCTCTTGCTTCTTGCCAAATTTCGTGATTCTAGGTCAACGGGAAGTACCCTATACATGTTGAATCCCATTGCAAATGACTTACATAGACCTATTACTATGCAGACTTGTGTAAGTATGTGGTAACGTAGGTACAGGTCTGCAGTCCCTTGAAGCTGTGAATAAACCAAACATCTACCTTACCTTACCTCAATGCATTCAAAAGACACGGCCGTTTCTGTCACATTTCTCATACATTGGAACAGTGCATTTAAGTTTCGCGTGACGGACGTCACAATTATGTACAATTCTTACAAAATAGTGACGTCACCAGCCCCCACCCCGAAACTTTGATGCTCTTCATCTTCGTCAATTTTAATTATCTTGAAAAAGGAAAACAATAATAATGGATTGGATGATGTAATTGACGGACTAAATAGAATTATATTTTTTAAGGCGGTATCCAATTTGAAAAAAATAAAATTAAAAATAAAAAGCAATATGTACCGCCTTTCTGCCCTAGGTACGCATTTAGGGCAGCAAGCAAGGCAAATAAAAATGAAAAAGTTATTTTTAAATTAACACGGCTACGCAAAAGTTAGTTTAATTATGCCTTCGCGTCTTTATTTTTTAACTAGTCTCTGACGTTCATTAATTAGTTGGAAATATCGAGTTTATCAGTATGTACATTTTATATAAAAGTTAAAAGCTCAATCCTATAATGTACGTACTTAGGTATTTTAGTACCTATTATTAGCCATAGTAATTTATAGGTTCTATTAAAATTAACATATTTAAATACATGCAATCATAATGTAGCTAATTTTACAGAACGTATGTTCATTAACTTAATTATTAGACATATGTACCAGTGTACACTGGTAATACCAAAAAAAAATTAAATACTCAAGTCGTTGACAAGAGTCATAAAGGATGACTCACACTAGAACGGGACGGGATGGGACAGGACGGGGCGGGACGGGAAAATCTGTCAATTCCATAGAAAGCGTCACGTGAAACCCTAGGGCTCCAAGCTATCACGTAATTATTTCTATAAAAATTGACAGATTTTCCCGTCCCGCCCCGTCCCATCCCATCCCGTGTTAGTGTGAGTCATCCTTAATTATTTCAGTTTCAGTCATATTCATAAACTTAAGTGCAGTTTTAGAGTACTACGTGGTTTTCACGCTTTTTTTTTTGTCTGTGTGAAAGTACTTTATGCATACCTCGCTAGGGGTATTGTGGGAGGTTATGTGGGACTCTCCTCTCCCAGAGGGGTGGCCTACCCACTAAAAACACACCGGCGTCATCCGCACAACCGTTAAGGGAGCGTGTCAGGATCACATGGTGCAAGTCGACCGCTACCCTCCCCAGTCGCCAGGCTTTTGCCGGGCACCCGCGCCTTAGGAGTAGAGAGCCATGACGCTTGACTCTCTAATCAGACGGATAGGGCTAATTAATGTGTGGGTCCCCTACCCACAGCCCTATATAAAAGGGAAGAGCTAGCTGTTGGCTAGGACATATTGCCTACGCCTCCTCCCGAGCCGCCTGCGCCGGAGCGGTGGCGCATTCACGCTGTTTTCGCGCTCCCGCTCCGCTGCCTCCTTCTGCGAGATAACTTCCTCGCTTCTGCGAGCCCAACGCCCATCGCCCTCCAACATCTGTCGCTGCCCAGCATAGCTCCTACAATGCTGTGCAGCGAGAGATCCCGCACCCTTAACGGCGCCGATAGCGCCTCCCTCTCAGTGTTCCAGCGAGGGCACTCTCTCAGTGTGCTGGGCCGTGTCGTCAACCGCTCCACAGTCTTTGCATTGAGGCCCCAACTCCCTCCCTATTCGGTGCAGGTAATGCCCGAAGCACCGTGTCCGGTCATAACCTGCGTCATCCTATAGGTCAGGGCCCCATGCTTCCGGTCCAGCCATCCCTCTATGTGTGGGAGGATAGCGCCTATGGTGGGAATCCCATAGGCTTGCGATTTGTGAGCGACGTTTGTATGGAGGCGAACACGTCGGTAGTTTGCCGCGTACAAGTTTTGTGCTTATAGAAATCGCTTCCAAATCGCCCAAGTGCGATAAGGCCCTAAATTAAAAAACAAGGTGAACATTCTTGCTAGATTTTTATTTTGAAAAATCTGTCAGTTCTAATACAAAAAAGAAGTAGGTACGTGCAACGCTATTACCTAAAATCCCCGTCAATGGAACTTCCTAACAATGTAAACAAAAGGCGTCACATGTTTGTTACTGTTTCTCTTTGTATTTTCACAATGCCTCATCGAACACCACTGAAACCATTCACTACTGAAACGGTCGTATTATCGTAACATACAAAACATAAGATAAGTAAGTTAATCTTGGAGATTTCATTAAAAACTTAAAAGTTAGGTTATTACGATCAATACGGCGGTTTGTTTATACCGCAAACAAAGACAGACTAATTTATACGGTAGGATTAGGATATCGCTTTGCCGTCTTTGACAAAATGCAAAAATGCAATTAATTAAAAAAAAAATTTACTTACCTCATTTTTTATAACATGTACACATGTACGAGTAATAATAACATTTTAACTCATATTATTGAATATAAATTCACATCTGTCAAATAGCACTTACTCTAATATATTATTTAACCATAATAGTTTTACTACTAGAACTCTTTTATTTAAAAATATGAAGCCACCGTCTGTGATCTTACAGACTATAAAAAAATATCAACGAAGCAAAAAGCGGTATTAGGGATGTCTCACTTCTAAATTATAATTGTTGACTTCTGGTTTAAAACTTGAATATTTCTTAAGACAAAAACAGAATTCAGTATTCCAAAAATCCGTCAGTAATACCTAGTACCACGTAAATCGAACGTTCGTGTCTCTCCCTCTCTGTCACACTTGCGTATTAGAGTGATAAAGAGATTTTACCGTCAATGCCAATTTTCGTGGTAGGCCAACTGCCTACGACGCAGGGTTCGAATCCTGGTCAGGGCATTTATTTGTATTATTTGCTCCTGAGTTATAGATGTTTTTTATGTATTTAACACATTGAATGCCAGGAACCCGCTAGGGGAGTTCTCTGTGGGTGGTCGCTTTCCGCTACAAAGCGGGAAAACAACGGAATCGGCTACGAGCGTAGCGCGTAGCACTCGCTGGCACTCATTGTGTTAAGTAGTTATACGTATCTACTCGTCTCTATTATATATGTCGTCGTCTAGTTTATTTAGATTAGTCTAGATTAGGTCGATTTGTGTAAGATTGTCCTATAATATATATAGAAATTAAATTAAAAAATCTCTATCGAACGATTTTATTGTCATAAAGATTATTTTCCATGCTTAAATGATTGACCAAAAAGCGACTCCACAGCGAATCGAATTCGCTGTCGGTTAGGTTAGAACTGTGAGCTCACACAGATTCTAATCACAGCTAGAAAAGTAGGTTAAAACGATTAAAGTCTTTTATCATAACCACTAGCCTCACTAATTATTTATTTTACTATAAAATATTTTTAGAACAAACCTAAACGTAAATCTCCTAACAAAATTACTATTAAAAAAAATACTAATAAGAAACAACGGAAGTAACGAAATGTCTCCGCTACTTCGACACTACTCATTCCTAGAATAAAATGCATATAAAAGCCAAAATATATACTTAAACGAAAAATAACAATATTGTAGAAAAAAAATATTGGAAATAAAAAAAACTTGCCTGTCGCCGAACGTCGGTAACGAATGTTGTTTAGGTCAAATGATAATTAAGACAAACAGTATTAGGGAAAGTAAAAATAAAATAAAAATTTAGCAATTCCGATATAGAGATCCCTTTTAATTCGTTTAGGCTCAATATTTTTCACTACGGATTATGTTGTTGGAATTGGTACGAATGTATTTTCGCATCATTCAACATCCTTCCTGTGGACATTAGCAAAATTTGAAAATCTATGTTTTGGATGGACATATTATTTGCATAAACGGCGTCTTATCTTGTAAGAATCAAATTAAAATACATTTTATATGCATCTAACATGCACATATCGCCAAATAAATTAAATGACAGCAATCTCTTTCCTCTGCAATTTCAAACTGAGCCACCCCTACGAGTCCTACGACATCTATTTTAGAGTACATAAAACTTTTATTACACTTGCATTCAACAAAAAACAAAACGATCCCAGTCACCAAATTAGTTAAATATGACCAATGTTTCATGACCTCCCAAATGAGTAGGATTAGTAAGTTTTGATTCCGGATTTCGGGAGCGCGGAAGCTCAAAACATAATGGCTGACAGAACGTTTAATTAAAATTTATAGTGTCTTTGAACCTGCCACTTAATTTCGAACAAAATTAAAGTACTCAATAACGTTTAGTTTTTCTCTGAGAACTTTAGTTATTTTAGCTTTTATGAGCATTTTATTCTAGGAATGAAAACTGTTGAAATAGCAGACATGTATCGTGGATTCTTATTAGTGATTTTGATAGTAGATTTACGTTTACATTCGTAGTAAAATAAATTATTCCTTAGGCGATAGTCGTTATGTTAAATATAGAGATAAAATTAAAAAAGTTTTTTATTTATTTCTCATACATTTTCTCGTCATCGTTTTTGTTTATATTTTTGTATTTTCCCCTAGTTTTCTCACACACTACTTTGTAAATTTTTATGTATCTAATATACATAAACTTTGTCTAATGAAAAAACCTGTTAAGGCCCACTTGCACCACCCAGGGTTAGTCGAAAACCCGGAGTTAAGCTGTCAAAGTCCATACAATAAAACGCGTAACTCCGGGTTATGTGGCTAACCCCGGGTGGTGCAAATGGCCCTAAGAGAAATATCTAATTAGATCACAGATAACAGTTATTTAAAATTTCACGATTTTCACACATTATAAAATTTACCAAAACGGGGCTTCGCGTAAAACTTTGAAAACGAAACTTCGACGTCGTCCTTAAAACGTCGGAGGTTCGCTTTCAAAATTTTACACGATTAAAATCACACATAGAGTCCAGCAGTAACTTGGCAACTTGCCAAATTTAGCAACTATTCTAGCCATATTGTTTTAGCAACTTCACGCCTCTCGCCAAGCCTATTACTGTAACTAATACATGTCCCCCTAAAGAACTTGAGTTATTTTGGCTTTTATGTGCATTTTATTCTCGGAATGAGTAGTGTTGAAATAGCCGAGACTATTGGTTACTTTCGTTGATTCTTATAAGTGATAGTGATACTGATTTTTTTAGGAGATTTACGTTTAGACTTGGTAGTAAAATGAATAATTAGTACGGTTAGTGGTTATGATAAAAGAAGCCTTTTTTATTTCCCTTTTTTTGCCTAAATTTTCTCACACTCTACTTTGGAATACATTTTAATATACTTATGTGACTTGGCATAGCTATGTAGCCATTGTCAATTTAAAAAAACCTTCTAAGAGATATAACCGCATTAATGTTCCCAACTTGGCAACTTGTTAAATTTAGCAACTTTTTCTAGCCATTTGGCAACTTTTTTTAAACGTTTAATATTAACGCACATCAGCAACTTTTCGCCTCTCGTCTAGCATAGTACTGTCCTCCCATATTACGGAACCCTCCAACAATTAGCGAGTCGCTCTACGCACATGTCACTCTTGATAGTCCGTAACCTCCGCCGTAAACCGCCGCCGTTAATGGGTTAGCAGAAACTTGTCACACTTCAGGTCTACACCTACCACACTGACAAAAGCTTTAGTTTTATAGTTACCAATTATACACCGTGCTGTTTGAATTGCTGTAATTTTAAATACATTTTCTTAAAGACACTGGTCTTCTTATAAGCTCCATTTTTAGATAATCTGAAATTTAATTTTATCTGATGAGGTATATCCACGTGTGTAAACGGAGTATGCGTGTTTGACATGACATTGACACGTCATAGTTGTCACTTATTTAGTAAAGTTAATTGTAATGCCCATTTTTCATTAGAGTTTGATGCAACATGTACAGTCACGTCTATATACTTCGGAAGATCTATACACTTCGGAATTTATTACAGGGGAAAAAAGTTCGAAATTGAATACAGGTGCATATATATTTATGAAGCCGACCGTATGACGAAAAACGAGTTACATATAACTAACTATGCCATTGTGTTTCCTTAGGTGTACTTAGATATATGCCGAAGTTAAAGCAATTCAAAAAAGCACGGCTGATAGAGGGAGGTGGTAACACTAACAAGTCCATTTTCTATACCAACAAGTTCTCAGTTAAAATGTAGGTATGTGTATTTCAACTTGTTTTAAAAATGGTGGAATTTGTTAAAAACTATTTTAGGAGCTCGAACATGGGAGCGCGGGCCTAATAGCGCTCGCTCCATACAAAAAATTACATTTCTGAGGTGCCGTTATCCACTATATCGGACCGATATAAATGTTTTTTTACATACATAATAAGTATATTCATATTCATATTTATTTTTTCATAATAGGATTTTACAATCACTTTATGACGTCATCACATCAACATTTTGTAATCATAATAATAGAAATACAAATTCATTTTACAATCGATAATAACATTAAAATTAAAGATAAAACCAATTAAAATTTAATTTTAAACGTATAGTTAACCCCAAGGGTTAACTTCGTCTAAATAGTCTGATATTTTATAATATCCTTTTTTTCTCAACTTTTCTTTAATTACCAATTTAAATTTATGAAAAGGTAAAATTTGAATTTCCGGAGGAACCTTATTGTAAAATGGAACACATTGACCAATAAAAGATTTACTTCTTTTTTGCAGTCTGGTCACATTAGGTACATGTTTGTCTTTGTTTCTCGTGTTTCTATCGTGAATGTCGCAGTATTTCTTAAAGAGGTCTTTATTTTTCTGTACGTACAATAGATTCTCAAAAACAAATTGCGACACAAATGTCATAATACCTGATTGTCCAAATTTATCCCGTAATGAGGCTTTATGTTCTAGATTATATATAGCTCTCACCGCTTGTTTTTGCAAAATAAAAATACAATTTACATCGGCAGCGTGCCCCCATAAAAGTATACCGTATGACATAAGACTGTGGAAGTAGCTAAAATAGACCAGTCGAGCCGTGTCCACGTCTGTCAGAAGACGAATTTTTTTGACTGCAAATGAGGCAGAACTTAGTCGATTCGACAATGACGAAGTATAATGACGAAGAGTATGGACTATGCCTTATATTTGGCCTTTTTTTACAACTGTTTTGGATGTCTGCAAAAATGACTAATTTCACTACCGCCTACGTACTAGTCCATACCTGTCTAGAAAAAATATTAAAAAAAGCAAAACATAGGGGCATATCATACTCTTCGTTATTCTAAATTTTCGGTCCCGATTTCATATTTTCTAATAAGAATCCAACATTATAAGTACCTACCTATTATAACAGTGAACGTAAACGACAAAAGCACGACTAAGTGACATAAACCTGAGTGGTTGGTGTAGACCTGACTCTGAATAGACATACTTTATGGGTCTAGTTTTTGAGAGAGGTCATTGAACTTTACTCCTACGATTATTAAATGGTAAAAAATTGCTAATTTTTAAACAACCTGATTCTATGTCCTTCGTTTCTGATTACGTTGAGAGTAGGTATATCTATTAATTCTATTATATACTTAAGCGATTTTAGTTTAAATTTATATTCAAATTAAAATTCGGGATTTTAGAGTTGTGAACGTGAACTTAGACGGTGTACGGACAGGCAACGAAGTGTCACAGTGACGGTCCTCTCTGGTAAATCCAAAACTAGTATAGGTGAAAAACTAAAGTAAGTCATCTGTTGTATGTAGTAGTGACCTATTCGATAAGGACAATACATGCTTAAAATTTGAACACAAATAAAACAAATACCTATTCGAATAGCTCACTACTTACATACATCAAGTGACTTACTTAAGTTTTTTATAAGCATACTAGGACTGACCCCAATCAGAGATTACACTAAATTCTTTAATGCAGACAAACATTGTTTGACACTTGAAACAAACTGTCTCTTTATAGGGTCTCAAATATATTAGGTTAGATTTAACCAAAGGATTTATATCAAGCAAGGAATATGTAACGAATAGCGAATATTGGTTTTCCCACATTTAACTATACACGTAAAGTGGGTGGTAGTTTTTTTTCGTTTCAACCCGTGTGAGATGTTGTCGGTTAGGTAGGTATTTCAAAAAGAACAGGGATTTGCTAAAAACATGCCTTACAAAGTTAGTATTTTTTTGGATATAATCGCTTCGGAAGTCAAATAAAAAACTTTTGAACCGCAAGTCCAAAAAATATGAATACTTCATGAAAATACAGCTTTAAAAAGACTCTCAATTATTTTGAATATGGTCAGTTAAGCCTTTTTATTTTGCAAAAAAACGTATCTTCTCTGTTTATAGGGCATATAAAAGTCACAAGAGCTGCGAAGACGCTCCTTTTTTATTGTTTCATGCATGTATTAAAACCCTTCTTAAGTTCGCCTATTGTGATGGACGGTAAACTACGGAACCCTACACTGAGCATGGCCCGACATGCTCTTGGCCGATTTTTTCTAATATACCTATAAAATAATAATAATAAAAAAAACATTTATTCAGTAGCAAACAATTTAAACATAGTACAGGATGGTGTCCCTTTTTAAGTATGAAAATAAAAACACCGCTCTTCCTTAGTTATTAAGTTATATAAACTTTCTAAGAGGTACTTATTGGTAAACAAACTTAGACGAATACCTATATATACTTACATATTTACATCTAGTCACTATCACTACATAGTATAAAACAAAGTCACTTTCTCTGTCCCTATATCCCTGTATGCTTAAATCTTTAAAACTACGCAACGGATTTTAATGCGGTTTTTTTAAATAGATAGAGTGATTCAAGAGGAAGGTTTATATGTACCTATAATAATAACCCGTGCGTAGCCGGGGCGGGTCGCTAGTTAACTATATAACTCTCATTGCTATTCCCAACACTCGACAAGTATAACGGAGCCGTTTACAGTCTATAAAACGGTTGACACTCACGTACTGTCAACAGTGTCAACTGTCACGTTACACCATAACTGTATCTACATGGTTTAACTGTAAATGGGCAGATCAACTATTCTTTGTTTCCCGTGCCATATGGCTTATGCCAGGATCCGTATAGGTTAATTACAAAGCACGTCAAAGATACTTTTCCTGATTACTTTTATGCTTAAAATAACATTACAATATGATTAAACTAATTTTAACCTTATAATGTTATATTGTCTTCTGTTACTGCCTAAATCACTTTCATATCGGTCAGTTAGTAACACTATTTGTGATCGTTTTTCAGAGAACAGAACTTAAAAAATTATGCTTCATTAAATCAATTTTAATAAAGTTGAAAATCATTTTTAAAGAGTCGGCAACGCGCATGTAACACCCCTGGAGTTGCAGGCGTCCATAGGCTACGGTGACCGCTTACCACCAGGCGGGCCGTATGCTTGTATGTCACCGTCGTCGTAGTATTAAAAAAAAGATAAGAAACCAGAAACCAGACCAGAGAGAGTTCTCTGGACCAGCCTAGGTGCCTTCTTCGTGGTTTGAAGTTTGTGTGTTAATTACCGGACACCCGGTATAGTATAGTAGGTACACATATTATATTACGATATGAATGATATGATTATGTTATCTTATTATCTCATTTCTGTGCCTATTCGAGCTGCGGATGCGGATAAGAAAAAACTACTTTACTCATTCTAATTAGTTTGTAAGAAAGAGACGACGACATTACGTCATGTGTAAGCATTTATGCAGCCTGTGTCAAGTGACCAGTAATTTCGCGCCAACGAATCAAGTTTCCGTAGTGTAGCGGTTATCACGTGTGCTTCACACGCACAAGGCCCCCGGTTCGATCCCGGGCGGAAACAGTGATTTTTATTTATTTTATTTTTTTTTGCTTTTTTTACTAAGTGACTATAGAATTGTAAAGCACGAATCAAATCAAGTACATGACTGAAGATTTTTTCTGTAGTATGAATTAATATGGTTACACATTAACACATTACTAGAAACAAAAACAGAAGTCTTCTTTTAAGTAATAATTTTACTTGAGTCAGAATAGTATATGACATCTCTTTCAATACACAAGTGACTATAATTTCATAAATAGTAAATTTATATTAAAAAAATGGTTACTTACAATTGTTATTTAAACAGTCTAATTTCTATATTGTTTTTTTATATGATTTATCTTGCATGATTATTTTTTATCTGATTATTAATTATGATAATAATGTAATTTGAATAATAGCAGCAAATTAATAGTTATTTTTCCCGCATCCTTTTTTGTCATTATCTTATCACACAACACGTAACAAAGTCATTTAACATTAAGTATGTATTTAAGTATTTATATGTATATATCTATTATAAACATATATCGTCGCCTAGTAACTACAACACAAGCCTTATTACGCTTACTGTAGACTAGGTCGATGGTAAGATTGTCCCACAATATTTATTTACTAATTTCATAATCGTAACATTCCGTAATCTTTGAAACAAGAAACTACCAAGACCAACTAAAGTTTTTAAAAACTTTTTCGGCATACCCATATTCAATTTTTACCGAATCTAAAGAACAGTGCACACGTGTTCAAGCCCGCATGACCTTTTAAAACAAAAAAAAACTTGAAAAAAAATCATTTGCATAAATAATAGAGGAATCTTGGCGGGGCGCCCAAACAATTAGGGTATTGTTCCACTCTTTATGTTTTAAAACAAAAGGGTCTAGTGTGCATGCCGCTTTATAATCACCCTAGTGACAGAATGCAGTAACTTAATGTTTTTTATTTAGAGTTACTCCTTTTTGAGTTTTACAGTCATGTTGCTTTGCATGCGGGTCGGGTTTTAAATTGAAAATATAAATTCATTTTTGTAAGCCGATTATTAAATTGAAATTAATGTGTTCAGTTAATTTAGTTACCTTGAAATTCGTTTATTCTAATATGTTTTTAGTTGAGTACGCAAGGTACTCAACAGCTTAAAATACAAAAAATGGCATAGTTTGTCGTATATAGTATGTACTTGTTTCTAGTAAAAGGTAGTTCATTCATTTCTAATAACTTTAATCTTTATTGTTTTAGCGCATTATCGCAACCGACTAATGGGTATATTTTATTATTTAGGTACAGGTAAATACTATACAGACAGTAGTATACTACTACTACTACTACTAGTAGTAGTAGTAGTAGTAGTAGTAGTATACTTAGAAACCCAAATCAAAATCTTTTTTTTTTAATACAATAGGTACTTACCTACTTCAATAATATTTCCTAAAATAAATAAGTTTTTGATAGATGGACTTACAGAAAAAACATGAAAATCAACAAGATTTAGTAGTTTCTTCATAAAAATGTTTGCATCTGACTCAGCTAATCCGTGGGCGTGATTTCCAAAAACTGTTAGTCAGCCGACATTATAAAAATTACATCGTTTTCGGCTTAGTCGTTATCTCGCGGTTTGTTTCCACGTAAATTATTATACAATTAATTTTTGAATCGCATGTTTCTTTGTTTTAAAAACTAAGATCTTAGATTAGCAAAAAAATGGACTACAAGGACTTTTTTAATACAAATACTAGTCATTATAATATATGGCAATTCTTAGTCATGACTACACATATTATACATACCTACATACATTTCTTTACTTAAACATCAAACTGTGTATTGTTAATTTAATAATTGCTAACGGCCTCCCTAGCCTAGTTGGTAGTGACCCTGCCTACGAAGCTGGAGGTCCCGGGTTCGAAACCTGGTAAGGGCATTTATTTGCGTGTTCATCGCGTTCCTGAGTTATGGACGTTTCCTATGTATATATGTATGTATTAATCGATATAAGTATGTATATATTCGCCTATAGCACCCATTACAAGCTTTGCTTAGTTTGCGGCTATAGGTTGATCTGTGCGAGGTTGTCCCCAAATATTGATTTATATATTTATTTAATTTAATTACCTATTTATTTTTTACACGTACTCATATTACTTCTTTGGTAATTTAAATTGATACCGCTGATTACATAATAGGACAAGTACCTTGGATACTTACTTAATTGTTTATTGAGCAAATGTTTTTTGCTATTGAGCATTTTTTCGTGACTTTAGTACAACTTGATAAGTAAAGAGTATTTTTGTAAGAAAAAAAAAATAGCGAAATAAAAGTTAAAAATAAATTTTCTGTACTGCAGCCTCCTGCACCACGAGCAGGTACAGTCGGCGCCAAAGATATTTACACTTTTGCTTTAAAGGTTAAAAATTGTATCTAATTGTGCCGCCACGCGAAATTTTCATGCAGTGTATTTCCGTCATTTTTAATTTGACGAACAAAAGAAAAAATACGTGTCGAATGTTTAAATAACAGACGGACAATTTTTTTTTGTTTTCTAGCCAATTGCACTCGCTACGTAATTACAGTAATTTGCATGTTTCAAGTACCGTATTTCCTTAATGATTTTTTACATACAGAATAACGAAGAGTATAAATTTAATATGTCCATATGTTTTTCTTCTTTTTTGCTCTCTAGATGTCTATAGACTATATAATATTTTTTAAAGATTTATAAGCGTATGTAATTCAGTAACCTAGTAAACAAAACAGTAAAAAAAAATATCAAAACATATGCTTAGACTTACTCTTAGTAATTCTGAATGTAAAAAAACATTCGAAATAGAGACCAAAGGCCGGCCATATACGTTCGGGCAATCCGCCCTCCATAGTGGGTATGTCCGTCGGGCATCCGCCAGACAAAATTACCATACTATAGCGGGCCATATACGTTCGGGAATATCTGCCGTGTCTGCCGATAAATGTATGGGAAATAGCTTTTGCCCGCGGCTTCGCTCGTTAGAAAGAGACAAAAAGTAGCCTGTCACTCTCCATCCCTTCAAATATCTCCGCTTTAAAAATCACGTCAATTCGTCGCTCCGTTTTCCGTGAAAGACGGACAAACAAACAGACATACACTTTCCCATTTATAATATTAGAATGGAGTTGTAATTTATTAGCAGATCAGGCGGATATACCCGGACGTATATGATCAGCAATACATGCAACTTTTTGTATGGAGCGTGGGCAATGGAGCCTTTGCTCCCATTACCTCATAAAATTATCAAAATGATTGCTGTTGTGCCGCCACTGAACAAGCATCTATCTCATAATGTTTAATTATTAAAATCCTTAGTCATAAGCCAAATACCTGAATTAAATAATTAGCTATTGTTTTTATATTGCGTAAAATAATAATTATAAGCCTCGTTAACTGATACTTAATTTTTTTTACTAACTGGCGTCTGGTTCCGATTTCCGAGTAATGTTGAGGGAATTGATAAAGCGTATTTATAATTACTATTGATGTTTATATTTATTTTCAGTCTCAGGTTTTCTCAGGCAAAATACGAAACACATACAAAACTATAGTATTTATTATTTTATAAGGAGCCATTTACACGGGAAAGATTAGGTCGAGGTCTGACAGGAGGCGAGAAATGAGATGAACTGTTTTTTATACAGGCTGTAACAATAATGTTACAGCCTGTTAGTAGCACTTTTAATAGTTTGGTGAAATAAACAGTTTATTTTTTTTTTTGTTAATGCTGTTGATGCGTTTGAAGGTGTAATGACTATCGTGGTCTCAGTAGGGAAAAAAATGTGAACTCGAAAAAACTTTTTTTTTACGAACGTTTTAATGAATTACAAATTGGTTTCTTCTTAGCTTCAGCTTTTAGTTTATTGCACCAATTGTTATGAACACCTGAAGTGTTACAAGTAAAATGCCAGTTTTGCAACTAATAATCGCGAATGTTTAATTTTTTATTACTTATTTTAATGAGATCACTAGAATTACCAATAGGTAAATCAATTATCGTAGCGGGTTTTTCTGTAAAATGGAATATAATGTTGTTGATACATTTTGTGGTAGTGGGAACATTGAAGCAGTTTTTTTGGTCATGAAATTACAAATACGAGATTATTTGCTTAATGCTTCACACGATTGGCCATTATACGGGACGTAGCTATGCAGCAGAACGGCTTAAAAATACTGAGTATTCCCTCTAATGCATAACTTCGTCCCTTATCGCCCATCATGAAACCATTGTGAAGTATCCATAACATACTCGTATGTGTGTGATAATCAGACGCAGTACGGCATAAACAGTAACTGGCTTAGTGTAAACCAGGCCTTAGCGAGCCAATAAACGCAGTCAGACAAGCGCATATCATGCGCACACGCCTGACTCATGCCTCCTACGCCATTTTGTAAATCATTCAATTTTAATTTTAATGCATATGCATCCTTAATCCAGTCGTGTTCTTATTTTGTGCCCGTAGTTAGTTATCTGTTTATTATTTATCACATTGACATATATTATAACATAGTATGTGGGCGATAGAGTAAAGCTTGAAAAACTCATAAAATCTCTTTAACCGCATTTTCTCAGAGATAAGACCAAGCTAGAACGGTTTTCATCTTCAAAAACCTTCATATTCTAACTAGGCAAAAATAGGAAAAACAAATTGATGCGATTTTTTTTGTGTGTACGGTTGACCTGTTGTCCCATACAATAAAAAATCTTTTACAGTTTTGTTTTTTGTTACCACGATACTGATTATGTCCATAAACGGATCACCACCATTTTTTACAACTCGTAATCATATATAAGACCACACACTTAGAAAATGACATGAAGGAAGTGTAAACAGAAATTATATCTAAAAACCAAGGTAAAATCTAATAAGCTTTAAACAATATATATTTACAATTTAAAAAAACATACGCCGTATACATCACGTCTCTCGTATCGGATTTTTTTAAATATTAAACATGTAATAACACCGTTTAGATTTATAATAATATACACTTCGTATTTAACCAGAATATAAAATCAAACTTTTAACTTAGAAAAAAAAACCAAAAAAACCCTACCCCAAACTGCACCCTTTATAATAGAATTTCTTAAACACTCATTTGCATATCGCTCGGTTAAACGCACCCTGTATTTAGTTTTTTCTTAACACTTTTCTGGCATAGGAAAAAAATCTTGTAGGGTAATTTTTTGCGTAATTGCAAAAAATATAATTGTCATTGTGTTTTTTATTTTTTCCACTTTTGTTTCAAGCACATCTGCCATTTTTTATTGTTATATTTATTGGTTCCTGATTATTGTAGGTCGCTATTATAATTTGCATATTCGTAGAATTATTAAACAATTACGTTAACATCTGCTTCACGTTCGTGGAATAATATAGGTAGATTGAAAGATAATACTTTACTATAAATTAATATTTAAAAATTGCAATTTCATGTTCTAGGACCAAAAGAAATTGATGAAACATAATTAAACAAGCGCTCGTCGACTGTATGAAGAAATTGCCTCACGCCTGGTTGACTTGAGGCTCTGGTGAAGGCTAGCCACTATTTAGCTTAGCGGTTTAGTATTGCTATCCAACGCGGTAACACAGCCATTGCAGCCTGGGCCATTTTTTTATTTGTATAAATATTTTTTTGTTTGATAGCGATAGCGAAGCAGGGCGGCGCGGCACGAAAAAAACAAATGATTAATATATGCAACCTGTGGACCGACTACACCAAAAGAGCCTACAGTGCTCTGCGCGTCCAGTACAACAACGCCTTCAGGGGGTTGTTGGGGCTGCCTTGGCGCTGCAGCGCGTCGGGGATGTTCACGGAACGGAGAACTGACGGGTTTCAAGCCGTGCTGCGCAAGCGGGTGGCGTCCCTGAGCGAGCGCATTTGGGGCAGCACCAACTCACTCCTGAAGGTTATAGCTGGGAGGATGGACAGCCCCATCTTGGCTCACTGGATGTCTGTGCACGTTACTTCCAATTACAATTATACATTCCACTAACAATAGTTATTTAAATTAGAATAAGATTTACTAACATAATATGGATCAATTTCCGAAAAATAAACAATTTCATTTCATTTTCATATATGGAAGTGTCATACGTGGGCGATCGTTACGCGAAGGCGAAGGACCTAGGACACTTCCGTAAGTATCACCAGTTTGTTTCTTGACATTTATGACGTTTTTTTAACGCGAAGCGACGAGCCGCGCGACGGCGCGTTCTTCGCGCCGGTTCGCAATCGCGTTCGCCCACGCAGTACACGGTCTAAGATATATGAAATACATAGTACCTTGGCAAAACGGAGTAGAAATTAATGAAATACATAGTACCTTGGCAAAACGGAGTAGAAATTAAAAAGTGGCCATACGCAGTGTCGTCGCGCTTTCATACATATATTGATTTGAAAGGGACGACACTACAATGTTGCTACTTTTCAATTTCTACTCTATTTTTCCAAGCTATACGTTACCTACTATTTTCTACTAACTCTATTCATTCTATTGATATTACCACAGACTCTATTATGTGTGTGTTCGCTATTGATTACATGTATTACTCATCATAGTAAAGGATAAATTATTGTGACACTACACATGTATTGCGGGTTCCAGTGAGTCATAACTGTTTAATTATAGTAATACGAGCTCGTTTATCAGAGAACACATTAGGTAGGTACACGAAAATTGATTTTGAGTAATTTGAGTGCCATTATATCGAAGTTTATAATGATATATAATTTATCGTTATAAAACAAATGACAATTCAATAAGCCCGTGTTATTCCCCGCGCAAAGGTACCTATCACGCCGCTGGCGGCATACTCCCGCGCTGAATCATAGTAAAATTATAATTAAGTTTATAATTTATATATTCAAATTTAAATTGGCTTCTTACCTGTTTTGAGATAATTTCATTATATAATTTAAACTTTCGTGAGACATATTGATATTAAATTGCAACGGTTAACATTCACGTATTTTCCCATAATTTCATTATAACTGCTTGAGTGTAATTTTGATTGTAATTCTTGTGGTTTTATTTTTGTTGTCATTTTTATCTTCTTTTATTTTGTGTTAGTCATAAAAGGCTGTGTTCGGTATATTTTAAATATAAAAAAAAACTGTTATTATACCTACTTAAGTCAAACCACGTTATCTCTTCCGAGCAAATGCTCTGCCAAACATTTAAAGTCTTATTTTATGTGGCAAACTTTTATGAAATTATGACGTTTACTTAACACTTTCTCAGTCTGTGCTATCAAAATCTACGCAAACTTAGCATCGTTGGACTCTAACATCGCATTTTATTCTACTTATAAAGACATTAAATATATTTTTCGTTTTACATAGCTCAACAAAACCAAGCTATCAATTAAACATCAGACAACGATCTCTAAATGTAATTTCGTCTGTGAAACCTATCATAAAAATCACCCTTACTGACTAATAGGGTAAACTATAAAATACCTATTACTTAACGGCAGGGTCGATGACGAGTCATCAGGCCATACGAGTGTAGTAACCCTGTTTTAGTGCGTCGAGTATTCGGACAACCAATCTAAATGAAATACCTGGACGTTATTTTTTTTTAAAGGAAAATAATTTTTTGATTGGAAATTTTCATTCAGAATCGCAAGCTCTTTCCATCTTAGTAGGAGAAAAAAAGTGTGCAAAGATTTTTATCCATTTCGCCACTATTTTTTCACAGAATTAGTATGGCGGTAGCGCAATGGTTAAGTTAGAAAAATGTATGAACATTTTAGGATACTTTTTATCTTCTACTAGGATTGAAAACGCTCGCGATTCTGATCACTAATAATAATAAGCTAAAAAAATAATTATGTGACTGTTACATTTCTGAAACGAGGTAACGGTTTTGGGTTAAGTATTTCCATGAAACTATAATCAAGACATGTTCGGTTTTGGCAACAAATACCAAATCAGCTAGAAAACCAAATTGTTCCTTGCGGGTGAATTGGCGGCCATATACGGTCGGCCATAACTGTCGGATCTGTCAATGTCAATGTATGAGAAAGTTTGGCGGATGTCCGCCAGACATACCCAGCCGAACGTAGGTATTTAACCAGCAAATGCTTTCTACTATAAAAAGTACTCGCAAACCAATCAATAATAGTGTATGGAGTTTTACCACATACACTATTATTGATTATTATTGATACTTGAACTAGCATTATGGCTGCCCCTGTTTTTAAGCTTTGAAGTATCTAAATTCTAAACTTAAATAGTATATTAAAAGGCTTAATAGTAGATTCAAGGTTTTCACCTAAGCAAAACCATATAGAAATTCAACAAAATGTCTCCAGAACTCGTATCATGTAACGGAACTTAAGTTGGTCTCCTTTTGTCAGTTTGGACTCATATGCAGTTGGAATATCGGAGCATCGTCGGCAGCTGTCATTGGTCCTCTAATGACACGTTATTTTCCTTGACGCACAATGGCACAATTAAAAAGTGGTTAGTGTAATGTTATGGCGATACTACGATTGTGACTAATGAAGTACAAGTAGTAGTAGCTACTGTCCGTGACTTCTACGTTTTTTTGCGTTAAGTTAAAATAAAAACTATCCTTAATCCTTTTCCAGGTGTCAAACTATTCCCATACCACATCTTAATCCATTCAGCAGTTTAAGCGTGAATAAGTAACGGACAGTGAAACCATTCATCGTTTTAAGAAGGAACGGACAGAGTTACTTTGACGGATAGTGATTTTTGGCCTTGGTAGAGTATGTTGGCCATATCTGAATCTACGTCCAATCCCATTCTTTCTGTGATCGTAGATGTCCGCCGATGGCAACTGCTTACCATCTGGAGGACTGCTAACCATGCTTATTGCATCCTTGCGAACAATAAATATTAAAGAACTATTGAATAAAAAAAACTATTTCAAAACGGACGTAAACTAATTAGCGATATTGTCATTTTTTTTCATTTTCTATTGTTTACATGATCAATGCGTCTGTTATATTGTTTTTTCAAGAGTTTAAGACACTGACATCATAAGTTAAATTATCCGTTTTTTTAATGAGTTTATTACTTGGATATAACAAATTAATTGGTCAGTATTTTGTCGAGATCGTTGTTGCTCGTTGATGGATGTCGTTGATCCTCGATGAGATGTAATACAAGATCCCAAGCTGGTGGTACGGAAAAGCCATCCTTTCTATTGAAATTAGGAACCTTCTTGATTTCAATAGCCTCACGCAGCAGCAACACCCAAAACGCGAACTCACGGTAAACGCGATTAGTCTGTTCTAAAGTGTATATTTAATAATCAAACGAACTTACCTGTGAAGTTTGATTGGAATTATACGAGTATCCAAATCGAAGATTACATATATTTACTAGCAGCAGCACACGGTTATGTGCTGTCCTTGTCACACATTTAGAGTTATAATATTATTCAAAAAAACTGTTCTCGCTCTCGCCCGCCGGGTAGGTTACGGCAGCGCTCCCAGCGGCGTGGTTTATCATTATTTTAGAGCACATAGATATTTTTGTGTTAGGACCAGAGACTATTTTATTTTAATTTTTAGGGTCTGGGAGGGTGGGAGTATGTAATCTTCGATTTGGATACTCGTATAATTCCAATCAAACTTCACAGGTAAGTTCGTTTGATTATTAATTATACTTCGTATCCAAATCGAAGATTACATATATTTACTAGCAGATGTTTAGAGAATTGTAATACTACATATAAGTAGGAAAAATAAAATAAAATATCGAAGTCAAATCCGTAAGCTCCTATGGGTTCCTGATAATTAGCTTCATACATGAGTGCCTAATAAAATAAAACGGTACTATTATGTAAATATTATATGAATATTTTTATTAGATTGGACTTATGCATGACATGCTGTGCGTGTCCAAGTGAGGAACGACATTAATATAGAATGAAATTACTTTCAATAACCTTTTAGGTGAAGCAAAACACTGAAGTGTGTATTATCGTCGATATAATTTTAACATTACTTGAATATACCTGCTTTAAATTATACTTCGTTCATTTAATTGAACTCTACTGACGAGTGATTGTATACTTTAGATATGCCTGTATTTCATGTCGAAGTAAAAAAGGAAGACAAAAACAAGTTGTGTGATTAGTAAAACAAACTATCAGTAGTTTCTTCATTGCAAGATTAGTACTAAAGAAATCTTGTTATAAAATATACATACAGATTTATACTGAGACCAAACAATAATTCAAGTGGTGGGTAATGGTTAATACGTTAAGTTTTTCCTTTTTGAGTAGAACGTTGTAATAAAAAACTTAAGTGGCAGGTGCCTTTGATTCTACTGTAGGATAACGAAATATTGACCAGTATGCTACAGCAGCAAGAGAATTACTATTTTTGTAAATAATTGTTATAATAAAGAACTGACACGTGGAGTATTTTTATATCTTGATAATCGGAATGCTACTATTGAAAAGAAGTCTCATCATGGTAAAAACAACCTGATGGAGTAAAATTTTATTACATTCTACACAATTCCTGTAGAATATGTAACACGAGACGCCGTTAATGTGGAGCAAAGTTTATTTATTGTTTATTTATTGTATACAATTAACACTAAGTTGTACGATCCTCAACACGATTTTATTAATGTGAAGAAACTCAACGCTGTTAATGCGGAGCAATGTTGTACAATCATCAACAAAATTGATGTAGAGTAACTCAACGCTGTTGAAGCGGAGCAAAGATCTACAATCCTCGACACAATTAATGTGGAGAAACTCAACGCTGTTAAAGCGGAGCAAAGTTCTACAATCCTCGACACAATTAATGTGGAGAAACTCAACGCTGTTAAAGCGGAGCAAAGTTCTACAATCCTCTACACAATTAATGTGGAGGAACTCAACGCTGTTAAAGCGGAGCAAAGTTCTACAATCCTCAGAACAATTGATGTGGAGTAACTCAACGCTGTTAAAGCGGAGCAAGTTCTACAATCCTCGACACAATTAATGTGGAGTACCTCAACGCTGTTAAAGCGGAGCAAAGTTCTACAACCCTCGACACAATTAATGTGGAGTACCTCAACGCTGTTAAAGCGGAGCAAAGTTCTAGAATCCTCGACACAATTAATGTGGAGTACCTCAACGCTGTTAAAGCGGAGCAAAGTTCTAGAATCCTCGACACAATTAATGTGGAGTACCTCAACGCTGTTAAAGCGGAGCAAAGTTCTAGAATCCTCGACACAATTAATGTGGAGTACCTCAACGCTGTTAAAGCGGAGAAAAGTTCTAGAATCCTCGACACAATTAATGTGGAGTACCTCAACGCTGTTAAAGCGGAGCAAAGTTCTAGAATCCTCGACACAATTAATGTGGAGTACCTCAACGCTGTTAAAGCGGAGCAAAGTTCTAGAATCCTCGACACAATTAATGTGGAGTACCTCAACGCTGTTAAAGCGGAGCAAAGTTCTAGAATCCTCGACACAATTAATGTGGAGTACCTCAACGCTGTTAAAGCGGAGCAAAGTTCTAGAATCCTCGACACAATTAATGTGGAGTACCTCAACGCTGTTAAAGCGGAGCAAAGTTCTACAACCCTCGACACAATTAATGTGGAGTACCTCAACGCTGCTAAAGCGGACGATCCTTGACATCATTAATGTGTTAAAGCTCAACGCTGTTAAAGCAAGCTAATTTGACACAATTTTTGTGGCATAATTGTTGAAACGGAGCAAAATTATACAAATTTACACGCGATTTATGTAACGTAACTCGGCGCTGTTAAAGCGGAGCAGCGTAGGGTATTTAATAAGATTAAGCCTATTTCATCGATATAGCTTACGAAAAAATATATATTTTTATATATATGTATATTATGAAGTTTCTCTAGGAAACTATAAATCAAAATTTAAGTCGTTGTTTGTATTACTTGGTTCATCCTTTCAATAAACAGGAATATTAGTTTCGTGATAATTCAATTGGGTTAAAACCATTTACTCTCCAATGAGGTTTTTGTTAGCAAACTCACTCAGCTTCGTAAAATTAATTCTTTTTGGTTACCACCCTCCTAAACGGTGAGGTTTTAATAGTAGGTACGTACGACAATATTAATATCCGACTTAATTTTCATTAAGTCGTGTTGAGTCCTATTAAGTATCGTAAAGGTATCATCTACAATTTTATATGTAGGTATCATAAAAATGTGATCCACAACATTCACTACCTACATATACAAATTACAATACATCTATTATAATATGTATAAGTAAAAATCATATGATTTATATAATTTCATGCATTGCATTGCATTGTAATTCGTTTTTACTAAACGCAACAATTCGCAAGACTGCGCCGTCAGATATTGGTTCAAATTCCGGAACCAAGCTATCCTTGTTTCGTGATGGGGATACGTAAAGTTGATAAAGAAAATCAGTAAGTATAGGTATTATTGTTATGCAAAAAAACACAAAAAACTTTAACTATTTTGTGTCTTTAACCAGTTTTCTCGTTATTCGCTCTGAGCATGCAGGAAAGCGATTGAACACCTTTTAGGTGTGCAATTTGTTAACGAACCACCAATCATAATATACTAACCTGTAATGTCCGCATATTATGTAGGTATTGTATTTTGTAAATTTTTACATTAACCAAAATATCATATTTTTGACCTGGTTATATCGTTGTTTATTGAACGGTTTTCGTTATCTAAAATATGAGGAAAATAAAAATAACCTCTTTCGAGTCTTTGAACAAAACAAAAAACTTATTCTTTACCTTAAATAACTTACCTATACTCAAAGAATACAACTCTGAACATAAATTATCCTTCTTTAATCGTATAGACACTAGGTCGCAAATTAAACCCCTGCAGCGGCTACAGCAAGCATTCGCGCTATTTAGCGGAACAGGGTAATACGGCACTGCCGCTGCGGTTACACTTCCCTTTAGTTTAGAGCCTTAACTGACTCAAAATAGCAATATCATAGTATTTTCATTTCATTAAAACATGATCAAGATTATATATTCCGACTCATTAAAGTAGTATTTCCTTGATAGAACCTGAAATAGGCTTACTCGTAAATAGGAACGTAGTTTATACGAAACCTATCTTATTTTTATTGTACAATTTTTCTCTGCAACAACATTATGATGATAATTATTGATTGTAGTCATTGTTACTTATTTCAGCGAGCTCATGATTCTTTATACGCGAGTATATCTTTATGAAAGTTCATATAAATGAAGTAGGTAGGACGACGTACAAGAAGCGCCATAAGTATGTGTACTTCTTAGCTGACTAATCGGGACTGTCTTTCACGAATAATACAAGACAAACATGAAGAATTGAAGAGGTCATACCTCCCTTTTAGGGATAAAATGGGGAACCTCTAAAATACCTATATTGTCCCGAAGGCTCGACGATAGTCGAAACGGCAACATCCGGATCATAAGCTAGCTTTTATTAACAAAACTATAGATAAATGAGGGAACCTCTATGGCTATTTTACTTTAAATTACTTTTAGATGCCATTTTGTTAACCGAATTTACTACAATTTGTGAAATTCATGTCGACTTTCATAATTTTTTAGCATTGCATACTTCAATACTTATTACTATAATTATCTCAGAACTCTGGAAAGGTAGATGAAATCATTGCGTAGATGAGATTACATTTGTTTTCGTTAAATACCAGGGTTAGAAGTAAGTGTCTAACCCTAGAGTATAGCGTGTGGCGCAATTTTTAGTATACGGTCTGGTACACAAACCTGATACGAAGTATAACGCGTAAATACTATAACGCGTAAATACATAACGAAACTTAAAGTTCTCTTAATTAGGTTTAAATTTGTATGTTAATCTACGAGTAACAACCCGTGCCTTTAACATGTACCTTACTTATATTACTTAGAAAAAAGAAGGTAGATGTAAAAGCATTATTTCTAACAAAGTAACGATTCCTTGATCTATTCTTTTAGTTATTATATGATTAATACACCACACTAACATTCGTTTTTAAATTGTAATCTACCACACATATATTGGAAGCAAAATCAAACATTTGGACAAAATCACTTTCCGAAAGAAGATTCGTTAAACGGCAACTAGGCCGCGGTTTTATTCTGTAATTTGAATTCATCGTTCTGAAGATGTGTAAAATCACTCACCCTAATCCTTCAATCTGAAATAGAAACACTAAAACACTATTTTTGCGAGAAAATACGTGTGACTCGAACAAACACAAAAACATGTAATGATAAACCACGCCGCTGGGAGCGCTGCCGTAACCTACCCGGCGGGCGAGAGCGAGAACAGTTTTTTTGAATAATATTATAACTCTAAATGTGTGACAAGGACAGCACATAACCGTGTGCTGCTGCTAGTAAATATATGTAATCTTCGATTTGGATACGAAGTATAATTTCAATGACTTACAATCGCGGTAACAGAAGACAATATTATGAATATTATTCAATCATGTAAAAAGTCAAAAAAACTATTGTTTTTATGGTCCCCATACACGTTAAGTGGTGAGTGATTTTTTTTAGTTTCAACCCTAAAGTGTAAGATAAGATATCGTTGGATAGATATTTCTTGATAAAGTTTGAAATTCGAAAAATGTGTGTGTCCCTCCCCACCTCTAACATTTAAACCACAAGTCCAAATAGTATGAAAAAATTCATGAAAATAAAGCTTTATGGAGACTCAAGGAAAATTATTTTGAACCATTTTTGTTTCTTTTGCTAAAAAATTTATGTTCTCGGTTACTTATAAGTTGTAAAAGCTGCGAAGATACTCCTTTTTTATTGTTATGAGAATGGTATCTATTAAAACCCTTTTTAAGTTCGCCTATTGTGATGGACGGTAAACTACGGAACCCTACATTAAGCAAGGCCTGACATGCTCCTGGCCGGTTGTTGTATTTATTATTTTCACACAAAATAAATTCCAAATGATGATTGTACATTTTTCGTCCACATTAAAACATTCATAATAAAAAATACGATTTTAATCTAATAAACGATTTTTTTATAAAGTAGCTATTTTTGATCAAATGCTACTGCCAAAAAAATGCTTACTGTACACGAGAATATATGCAACCGGGCTCGTATTTTTGCTCCTGTATCCACAGGTAGCCTTCAAATAAATTACTTATGTATATTTATTGTTTAATTTCTCAACCGTTGGGAACCCGCTCAATATTCAAATCTCGAATTCCACAATAAAGAGTTGCGTTTTGAATTTGAATACGTTAGCTTCCGTGGTCGAAGATATGATTTGCATAGTTTTTGCAATGGCCGTGGGAAAAGGGTTGACACAGGACATTTGCATGTCTTGTTACGTTTTTTTAAATGATTTCCTGTATTAATCTTATTGACGGAGATCAATATCCTTTATAATTTTCGGATACTATTTCATATTTTAAAATTTTTGAATCTGTTTCAATGAATGATACTTATATAAATCATTAAGAAAACCGAAACATGTCGAGCTATTTTCGACTTTATAGACGTGAGTAACCCGGTCTAAGTATATTAATAAACCATTAAGGTTTAGAAATAAGTTGCAAGTTTAATGTTTATATTTTTGTAGACTAAGTGATTTTTTGTAAGATTCTCCATAGTATTTATTTATTTACGTGCATAAAGATACAATTGAGATTTTTAATTTGCAATAATAATAATACTATGGGAAACATTTACACTTTAGCAGCAGCTAAAACGCAATTTATAATAATCAAAAACACAAATTTAAAATTTTTTGAATTCAGAAATATTATCATTTCTCTAATAGACCAATATAAAATTAGATTTTTGTTTTTAATAAAATCATTTGTTGTTACAGAAATGAAATACCTAAGCTTCCGTGGCCAAAGATGAAGATTTGCATAATATTAATACACCGTGGGAAGAGAGAGGGTTACGACCATTTTTAGATATTTGCATGTCTTTGCAGCATTCGATTTTTTTATAAGTAGCTACATTTGTTTGGGCGCTATTTTGCATATGAGTAAAGGATCAATCGAAATTGTAGTTCAAAAACGGAAATAAATTAGTGATTCGCCCCGGACGTAAACTCGGCAACCCCTAGACCGATTTGAATCATATTTGATTTAAAAAATTATATTTATCTCATTTAAGGACTTGTCAAATTTCACGAATTTTCGAGTTATCGTCGAACAAATATGCAAACATAATATATACAAGCGACGGAGTGTCCAAGTATGGATAACTCACTTGATTCGCTCGCTCGTTCAAAAATCACAGGTACTTTATTTACTAAAAAGGAAATGGTGTGTAACATTTCGCACGCTCCTTAAAAAAAAATTTAAAGAGCGAATTTTTTTGCCTCTTTCACAGGGTAATGGGGTTCTAAAAATACTACTAATTTAAAAAAAACAAGGTACTCTGAAATGTCTGTTTAAACTTATCATGTTACTATGCATGAAGCGAAAAATTTAGTTTCCTATATCAGATTTATTGTACCTATTATGTATGTGACAATGACAACTATATATTTTAACTCAATAATAGAACATTCTGCTTCTTCTCATTATTCTAGTAGTGACGGCAATATGATTTCCCGTTAAAAATAATCTGTTAACCATATCTGATATATTTTTTTATTTCTTCATCGGTAGAATCATTGTAAGTAACACATTTCTTCTCCGTGTGATGTGAGTAAATTAGAAAAGTTGGTTGTATCATTCTCTATAAAAATGACGTGATAAAGTTCAATTTGAAACAACATAAATCACACATAGCTTAACAATGTACTAATTAGACACGCAAATCAATCATAGCCACTTAATACACTCAAAAACAAAACGCAAAGAAAATGTAATTAATTCCAATTGTTTTTTATAACACGCACTGATGGTCACATTCGACTACAATGGACACACATTTAGAAAATCGATTGATTATTCGAATACTTATGGTAATTCGACTCCGCGTATGTATTCGATTCTTATTTTTGCATTCCAGAGTATATTTTTGCATTCCAGAGTATTGTCAAATGTGCGCTAGAGTCGAGCAGTCAGTGTTCTTACCATGAGTTGCACACAACTGTATTGGAACTCATGATAAGTACAAGGGTCACAGAGAAGTATAAATTAACAGCGGGTCACTCCGCGCCTTACGTTTTTATATTTATATTTTAAGCAGCGCATACTTATTTCTACCTGTCTACATTCTATGCTTTCTGTGGTATAAATGCGTTTTAATATTTTGTTACTTTAAGCTGATAAAACTGATAAGTTAATTTTCATACTCAATTATTGCAGATTATCACATGCCTTACCATGACGCCTTAACGCGAGTCAGTTGACGACTTAAACTGAGTCGCTTCCATATAACTGAGCCTAAACTGAATCGCGCTAAGACGTCATGGTAAAGCCCCGGGACTTTTCATCTTACTACTATCAATACCTAAAGCACTTAGATGGAATTTGTATTATATTTCTGGGAATTGGTTTGTTTAGAAATCTTTGAATATCGAATAAGGACAATAAGGTAGGTACGGTCAGCAGTAGAGATAATTAACCCCATAGAAAGTTTGTATGCAGTGGGGATTCATTACTTTGCTGCTGATTGTATTTTTCACGAAAACGAACTTGTAGAGTACAGACAAAAATAATTATTATTTCATACTCTAATACTAAAATTGTCACCCAATCAAGGAAGAAGTATAGCTTTTATATTACTACTTTTTTTTTGTATTACTACTGATAAAATTGGTTTGCCAGGCTAGGTACTCTTCTACGAAGAAATAAAAAAATATCTCACAATAGAAAGTAAATCGTATCATGTAAATTGCCCTTTACACTGATCTGCCTGTGCGATCGACTCACGCGCATTGTGAAGTGTGAACACAGCATGTTGTCAGCGATATTCAAATCGTGCGAAATAAGACTGCCAGTGTTATGCTAATTCACGGTAGCATGTTTTAGAACCACTGTCCCACGGAGCTTCCGTATTATCGACATTGATAGATTGGTAACAATTATTACCTCGTATTTGTATTACTACACTTATAAGTAGCTGAAAACTTAGGAATTGCTATGTAACGAATTAGTAATATAACGGTGCATTCACTCTTATTCCTGCCAGCTTTTTTTTCTAAACGACTTTTTCCTAGTCGTTCAGAAAAAATCCTCACGTGATTTTGTATGGTGGTCAGTAGTAAATTGAGGATTGGAAGCGGCCATATATGGTGTTGTGAACTCCATGAGATTTATTACAATAGTTTATGATTCGTCTGACAGGTAAGTGATCTTTGACAAAATATTTAAAGTAGGTAACCTATGAACGTTCGATCTCTGAAATTTTATCTTATTTCCATATTAATTACAGCGTATTCAAATTAAATGTTAATGTAAGTTTAAATGACAAACATTGATATAATTTCACTTTCTTTATTTTCGGACCATACTATTGATACCTATCCCAAAAAATTGAAACATTAAAAAAACAATTATTATTTCATTACTCCGATTACTATACGTCCATCAATCAAAAATTTGAAATAAGAACCGCAAAAAATTCGTACAAACGTCAATCGAGGATTCAATTTGATTGGGCGATCCCGGGGGACGAGACGTCACAAAATGGGGGAAATCAGGGGAAAATAAATTTTATCGCGTGTGTGGCCAGTATGCGTAGAGCCATGATGGGGTGGGAGCGCGGGAAGGATTGACTTTGTGTATGTATTGGACTTACGTATGTAAACCGGTAAAAATATGTGTTAAAATTACCCTACTTTCCCTAATTTGACTACTTTTCGGTGAAGGAAGACATAATGAGGGAACCTGCACACACACGTGTGTGAAGCTTCCGACCCGTGTTGGGCTAGATTGGGGATTTAGATTTTATATTTAAATTTAGAACACCCATTATTTAATAGTTCTTAAAATTGAATGCAAACCGTCCGCAATACGCAAGAAACAATTGAGGCTGGCCTGTATTCAATTCTGAACCTTCTCCCCTTGTAATAAGTTCCTACGTGTATAGATCTTTATAGACGCGACTGTACAACCCAGGGTATACTTGCGGCGACACGACACAAGACAAAAGACGGTCGTTCGGGTTACCTTAGTCCCTCTTGGAGAAGAGACGAGGCATGTGCACAGAAGTAGGAGCTGTCTAACATGTTGTACCACGCCGGCGACTTTGTGAGAGCTGCAGGTGACGTGCTGCATATGTAAGCAATGTGGCCTAGCCTTTAGTAAAATGTTGCAATAAATCGTTTTAAAAAAACATGCTATTTTCTAAGCAGTTGGGATACTTGGGATTTTTACACAGTGTCCAGCTTTCAAACACCTTGCGTAAACAGTTTTGATCCTTTTGTAAAAAAAGAGCTTATTAAGCCAACTTGATCTTTTCGGATTTGCCTGAATGTACGAAACGAACGAAATTAAGTAAGCGAGTTAAAAAAACACTACAATGCGTGCATGCATTCTTATAAATGTAATCTCTCATACCTTCTACGTATATCTTTAGCTTTTACATACTCAGTCCAGGGGTCAACCTTTCCTGGGCAGCTCTGCGCGGGGCAACCAATCGCGCCCTTGAAGGGCGTTTGGCAAATGCCGATATTGTGATCGTATGGGGCATGCGTTGTATTATACCTACAGCTGACAGATAAATAGAAATGGTGGCCAATAAATTGATAGAATGACGATTTCATTGATTCAATGGTAGGCATTGAAGTATGGGATGGTTTTATGGTTCCATAGCAACCAGGAAATATAAAATAATATTGTCAATGGTTAGAACTGTACAAATTTGAAATCTACTGTAGATATCTATAGGCGCAGACGTAGACGCTAACGTCAGCGCAGTGTCAGTGCATCTTGCTCGCTCTTGCGGGTGGAAGTGGGATGCGACAGTGTGCTTACCGTGAGTTGCACGTAACTGTATTCGATAGCGAAGCTGCGGCGCTCGAAAGTATGTCCGTCTCGCTTCTACCATTACACTGGCAGGAGCGAGACGGACTTATCCCCAAATGCCGCAGTCGCTATCGAATACCGCCACGTACAACTCATGGTAAGCACAATGTAGATAACGTGTCGAAATCTATAGCATCGCTTTCGACTGCGCGATTCGAAAGTATACGCATCTTGCTCGTTCTCAACTGGTCAGAACGAGTTGTAAATGCTTCCGTATCACGCTGTCGCTATCGACTCGTTAAGTAAAACTCTTGTGTTCTTACCACAAGTTTGAACCGGACTGTAGAGATCTATAGTCGTCTACGTTGACGCACTGTCAGTGCATCTTTCTCGCATTTGCGGATGGAAGCGAGATGCAACTGTAGATAACGTGTCGAAATCTATCCTTCGAAATCTATACCAACTCATGTTCGAGACATTGGTAGCACACTAGTGTTTTTACATGTCAACTCATTCCATTAGCAGGTTCTATTTGATATTCTCTGACCATAAATCAAAGTACATACCTTTTGAATGCAAAGTACGAATAAGCATAAAATGCTTGTAAAACTTAACTTATTTATCTAGCCGAAGCACACATTAAATTTAATGCCTCCTAGAATTGATCACACTATCTGAAGTGACATACCATGGTCATTACTTAGTTTATCAATGGCCCATTGCAAGTGGACACCGTGGGAAGTGTATGCATACCTTTATGTAGGCAAACATTAAGGTATGTACACATCGTTTGTTGACACACAAGAAAAATATCTGAGCATCTATAAATTATGACAATGATCATAGTGGTATATTTTGCATGAGAATTTGATAAATAGTTTTTTTTCTTATTTCGCAAAAATGATGTAAATTGTATATCAAACGGCACATAGGTATACATGTCGATCGCTCAACCAACTGAGCTACCGAGACTCATTGAGTGCGATTTTCACCATTGTATTTCTTCGCTTCTAGAGTTGCAAATCTAAGAGGTGATAGGAGTAATTGACAACATTTCAAAAATGTTGATACCTGTTAACCACAAAAAAACTTTTTTACAGTATTTTAGTTAAAAACTGCGTCGCGAAGCTGACTCGGTAGGTACTGAAACACAGTCGTAACATCACAATAATTCTCTTAATATAAATTGTCTTTTTACTAAAATACGGGTGAAACCTTTTGAGTGATACAAAATTATATGTTTTGAATCTCCTCATGATTGCTAACAACTTTTTCTATGGGACCAACTTCGACATCTCCATACAAATTGTGTCAAACTATGGGACACTTTGTATGGAGATGTCTTTTTCGAAGTCTATAGGACCACCCATAGAAAAAGTTGTTAGCAATCATGAGTAGATTCAGAATGTATCATTTTGTATCACATAAAATACTTTACCCAGTATGGTGACTATGGCAACTCAAACATTTGACTTTTTGTATGGCGCAAAGCTCATGCTCGCATTTCCTCTTAAATCTGCTCAAGGCCATGGATTTTTCTATTTATCCTTTATTTATAAGATTCATTATATCTTTCGCAGACATTTCTGCAAAAAAAAAACTAAAACGCACAATTAAAAACAGCAGATACTAATCCTCACCGTTGTTTCTAACCGGAACTGAACAAAAAAAGAAAGCACAGCCGCCATTAGATCACCTAGGGTCGCACCCCTAACCCTTCCGATTCATTATGGACGTGGCATTCACCGGTTTTTCTATTATTTTATAGTGCCACGTCGTGCTGTGGCGATTGAACCGACGCGATACTTGCATTGAGGTAACAAGTAAAGCAGACAACGAGAACAAAATAGATACTCCAGGTTGCACATATTTGACAGTTGGTAAGTCAAAGAACGTAGCTTAAGAGACTTGAAGACCCAGCGCTTCAACGCACTGCTGATAGATATTCTTTGGGATGGCATGAAATTTTTTTCTTAGCTATACAGTCGCATGTTTTAAAATAATTAACTACGGTATGTATAGGAGTATACTCCCACGAGTAATTAAAATCACTTCAATTCAACAACGAAATTATATGTAAGTAAGTTAATTGAACTATTAAATTCCAAAGTAAATTATTGGCTGCAAATCATGCAACTCATTGCTTTTATAGTGTTTTAATTACTACATTCTAATAATAAACTCGTATCGTTTGGAACTTTTCATTATGCGCTATCTCTACAACCTGTAATAAGTGGTGCGATCTTGCTCATAAAACCGTTTGATTTTTATTGTGGAGAGTGTATCAACACTCAAGTCAAGCAATTATCGACTTTATGGTTAAGGTTTGAAGATTTTTTCATACGCATACGGTTTTGTTACTTTGTATCGAGGAAGTATTTTGATTTAACATCAATCTGGTTAAGATTGCTTGTACTTGCGTAATGTATGTACCTATGCGAAAAACATTCATCACCTATCGACGCGGTATTCAATATTCCCTTGACATATTCAAATAAAAAAATTCAACCCATGGTAGATTACATTTCATCCAAGATTTCTAGAAACTGAAGTAAATCTGCAATACTATTTTTTTTTTTCTTTGACACGAGACATTTACCAACAAGTATCAACTCGTGTAGGTCATACTACGCGTTCCAGCATGACGTATCATCCAGTATGTTAATTCTGCGTTTAGTTCTATAATAATAATTCCCAATACGACCCCTTTGTTTTAGTCAAAGCGTTTTGTTCGAAACAATGCACAGGGAATTCGTTTGACGATTTTTGAATTTTTAATTACAATTTTTTTTGTTAGAGCAGTGTTAGAGCGTTTGAAATGGCTGTTAGATTTGAAAGGAGTTTCTGCACCTTTAATTTCTCTTTGGCGTGGGAACTAAAGGAAATAATCATTAATCATACATGAGATCTTCCGTCAGGTCTAATTTAATTGCTCGAATCATGAAGGTACACTTAAGGATGACTCAAACCAATCCGATCCGATCCGATCCGGGACGATTTGTCAGTTTCTATCTTTTCTATAGAAAGAATAACGTGAGAGCTCGGAGCCCTCGGAGGTCACGTGACGTTTTCTATAGAAACTGACAGATCGTCCCGGATTGTTTTAATTATGTTTAAATAAACTAAGGCACTTTAATAATCGCAAACATGCCTTGTCTCACTTGCACTAAAAACAGTGGGGACAATAATACCAATACCGACATCACAATAAAATTCAAAAGACATTTAATGTGTAGTCTGATAAACTGAATAGATGAAAAACTCTCTATATGCCTCCCTTGAACTGGCAATATAAGCGTATGAAAAAGACAGTATGACTCTCTCTGACTATGCACGAATGAGAACAGATCCTTGTCAGACTACAGGTATTTTATTTGGAATTTACCTACGTATGTATTTTCCTTCATACTTTTTTGGGTTTTAAAATATATTTACTTAATTTAAGTAAACTTGGTTTTGAAATGAAATGAAATGACATAGATGACGACGCGGCGCACGGTATGCCGCTTGACATTGATATGTCATAAATGTCATGAAACAAACCGTTCGTTTCCTATCGGATTGGAGTGTCCTTGTTGAGTCCAGAAGGCCTAGTAAAAAATTGTAGGACACTTACTTCTCGACCGCGTTAGCGTGTCGAGAGTTCAAATTATGTTTGCTTTTATTTAAATCATCCGGCAACTTTCATATTTGGACCCCTCGATACGCTAACGCAGTCGAGAAGTTAATGTCGTACAATTTTATACTAGGCCTTTACGTAGGAGTTAGGTTAGGAGACTACCATAGGTATCAAAGATTTAATTTTTCCGCGCCTAATCGCACTGCTTTGCCAACGCGTCTGTTTGCTAGGTGCTACCTAGGTACGTAAGCGCTTGGATAAATAATATCACAAATTCAGTAAGTGTAGGTTTTTACATGGTTGCTGCTAGCAAATAAATTCTTATCCTTACCTTATTTACTGGCATTACAAAATTCTAGGAAATAACTGCGGTTTGTGTAAAAGTTACAGGAAAAGCCAAATGAACCACGAAGTTCTGACAAACAGGCATATACATTATTATCATCATTATCATTCAGCAAAAAGACGTTCACTGCTGGACATAGGTCTCCCCCAAAGATCGCCATGACGACTCGCTTTTTTATTTCAGTGATGTTTCTTTTTAAAAATAAAAGAATGTTCCCTTTGAGTAGGTAAAATGATGTAAGTAGGTAATTAAAGCATTTAAGGCACTTTCACTTAAGAGCCCCTAATTTTTTCCCACAGTTAATCTTCTTTTGTTTTTGATATCCTGAATGAGAGACGAGAGTGTAAGATCGAATGTCTCTTAGAGAGCAAATAATATGAAAGCGCCAAAAAAAGCATGTTTTTTAAATTGTTTTAATACCTATTTGCAATTTGTAGCCAATTATTAACAATTGATTATTAAACATGAATTTTCTTATATCCTCTTTTAAGAAAAATTTACATATGGCACTTACTTCAATATTTTTAATTTTATGATCACCTAAATTTTATAAGCCTCTTTGGGCATGTACACTAACATTATGTTTTTATATTTAAAAAAAAAAAATGAAAAATTATTTATTGGTTACACATTAACACATTACTAGAAACAAAAACAGAAGTCTTCTTTTAAGTAATAATTTTACTTGTGTCAGAAGGCTCCGCTCTTCAGTAAATTTAGTGGGTTATAAACCAATGTATAACGTTTAATTCAAGGTTTACAATTTTTATTATTATAATTATCTGCTTATACATGCATATAAGGCGAGTAATATATACTTATTTCATATACAAGATTTACTTATTCTAATTATCGTATCGAAATACAAAATTCAAAATTCGCGCGCGCGCGTGTGTGTGTGTGTGTGTGTGTGTGTGTGTGTGTGTATGTATGTATGTATGTGTGTGTGTGTGTGTGTGTGTGTGTGTGTGTGTTTGAGTTTGAGAGTGAGGGATATTATATTACATTACATTATATCATATATTATATTATATATTACATTACATTCTATCATATATTATTATTATATTATATTCTCTTTATTCTTATATTATATTATTATTTTCATTATTATTTATTTTATTTTATTAAATTATATCATATTACATGAGGGATTCAATTTCGGCATAAGATATTGTTTTTAACCACTGAGTAATACTTTGTTTGCAGGTATAAGTCAACTGCGGATAGATATTTAGACGTTCATTTACGTAGTTATACATATAGTTTGGCAGATTGGTAGCAGAATTGTCTTTTAGCAAATTTAGAATTTAGAAAGGGCTCTTTGGCGGCTTTAGGCTTTCTCCTCAGATGTCTATTTACGACCTCATACTTTATTGTTGAATGCAATTTTAAAACACATCCCAATATATAGAGTTTTCTAATAGATAGTAAATTACATTCTTCATACAAGGCATCTGTTGAATAACGATAGGGTTTAGAAAAAATTACTTTAAGTAAACACCTTTGCGCTCTTTCAACCTCCAGAAACTTCGTTTTATTGGCTCCTCCCCAAGTGGGAATACAGTATGTCACAATTGACTGGGCAAGTGAAGTATATATCTGGGTAAGTAATTGAGTAGATGCAACATGTTTTAGAATTTTGAAAAGCCATATCAACTTTCGGATTCTTCCATTCAGATAATCAATGTGGCTATGCCAGGAGAGACGCTGATCAAGGATAATCCCGAGATATTTGGTCGATGAAACTTTGCTGATAGGTTGGCAATTGCAAATCTGGGTGTTTACTAAGTTGCATGTATGTATTTTTATTTTTAGAATAGAATAGAATAGAATAGAATAGAATAGAAATAATTAGATCTTTAGGTGGCTGCGTGTTCCCGTACTTTGAAAAACAGATATAATTGGTCTTAGTGGTATTAAGCGTCAGTAAGCTATGCTTCAGCCATAAGGCAATCTTGTGCAATCCCGCTTCAGCTTTGCCAAACACCGCATCCCACGAGCTCCCATTAAACACTATTACGGTATCGTCAGCGTACGAGAAGGCGCATCCACCATCAACCTTGAGATTTGTGAGGTCGTTGATATATGTAAGAAAGAGTGTTGGGCCCAGAACACTTCCTTGAGGGACGCCGAATGTAACCCTATTCTCCTCACTTACATGTGTCCCGATTTTTGTCCGTTGTGTGCGGCCATAAAGATAACTCTCAAAAAGATCGAGCGAGTTTCCCCGAATGCCAATTTGTTCAAGCTTCTCCACAAGCAAGGGAAGAGAGACTGCGTCAAAAGCCTTTCGCAGGTCCAAGAATACAGCAAGACACTTATCGCCCTTATCTATGACCTGTGTGATTTCCTTTGTTAGTGCCAAGACAGCATCTTCTGTGGATTTACATTTTCTAAATCCATACTGGGCATCTGATAGAAGTTTAAATTTTTCCAGGTATTTTGTAAGCCTATAGTTCATAAGTTTCTCTATTATTTTAGAGATGGATGGCAGCACAGCTATTGGCCGATAATTATTGACATTGTCTCTCTCACCAGACTTGTAAACAGGCGTGACAATTGCCTGTTTCAACTGCTTTGGAAACACACCTTGAGCAAAACACAAATTAGCAAGATGACTAATAATTGGGACAACTACTTGACTGGCGAGTTTCAAGAATTTAGTAGAGATTCCATCCCATCCAGGGGCGCTATCACTTTTGAGGCTCATTAGAATATATCTTACCTCCTTATGATCTGTGTCAAGGAGAACAAATGAAGAAGTATTCGTTGTGGCCTTGACTTGACTTGTATGATGGCTTGTGTTACTATTTTTCAGTATGTCCTCTGCCAAATTTTGTCCTACCGTAGCAAAAAAATTGTTAACGTAGTTTGCAGCTGCAGAAGGAGATGGTTTAGCATTAAGTAGTTCAAGATTATTGTTTTTATCCTTAGATTTGTAATGGGTAATTTTTTAATAGTTTTCCACAATGTTTTGGGGTTTTTAGCTGCTGTTTCAAGTTGTTTCCTGTCATATTGCCTTTTAACTTTTTTAATTAAATTGTTGCAAAAATTGCGATATCTCTTAAATGTGACTCTCAAGGTCTCGTTATCAGGATCAGATTTAGATTTTCGTTGTAAGTTATTTCTATTCCTTATACACCTTAAGATCCCAGGGGTAATCCAAGGTTTGATGGCTCGATGTTTTTTTGGTTTCCTTTTTGATGTACTCCTTTCTAGTGATTCCTGGATTTTTATGATTAATTGATATTTATATTGTTGTAAGTATGTAGGTTGTTTGAGCAATGTTGTTGCTGCTTGTTCATTTTCTTAGTCAGTTCATAGGAACAGGAAACGTAAGGAATGTAGTTAATAAACGCGATTAAGACTTTTATGAAGTGTTTCATTTCAATGAAAACTGATCGCCGTAACCGAAGACAATATTATCTACAAAATATTAATAGTAAAAGTCCATACTAAAGTTCAATAACGTTAATAAGTTGTGTACATAAATATGCATAGAACAAAATTCATGTCTCTGGAACATTTTAATATAAGATTTCAGAGAAAGTATATTTCTGTCAATCAAAATATGTCTTTATAACTCAGAATCACAAAGTGCTCGCAGTTTATTACCATTTTATTAATTATTACATAGGTACACAAATTATTATTTTCTTGTACTGGGGCCATACCATGACGTCTTCACGTGATTCAGTTGACGACCTAAACTGAGTCGCTTCCATACAACTGAGCCTAAACTGAACCTAAACTGAATCGCGTTAAGACGTCATGGTAAGGCCCCTGGGGCCTTATCATGACGTCTTAGCGCGATTCAGTTTAGGCTTAATTGTATGGCAGCGACTCAGTTTAGGTCGTCAACTGAATCGCGTTAAGACGTCATGGTAAGGCCCCTGGGGCCTTATCATGACGTCTTAGCGCGATTCAGTTTAGGCTTATTTGTATGGCAGCGACTCAGTTTAGGTCGTCAACTGAATCGCGTTAAGACGTCATGGTAAGGCCCCTGGGGCCTTATCATGACGTCTTAGCGCGGTTCAGTTTAGGCTTAATTGTATGGCAGCGAGTCAGTTTAGGTCGTCAACTGAGTCGCGTTAAGACGTCATGGTAAGGCCCCTGGGGCCTTATCATGACGTGTTAGCGCGATTCAGTTTAGGCTTAATTGTATGGCAGCGACTCAGTTTAGGTCGTCAACTGAGTCGCGTTAAGACGTCATGGTAAGGCCCCTGGGGCCTTATCATGACGTCTTAGCGCGATTCAGTTTAGGCTTAATTGTATGGCAGCGACTCAGTTTAGGTCGTCAACTGAATCGCGTTAAGACGTCATGGTTGGGCCTCTGGAAACGCTGTTAGTGATTTTGAGTTCCAAACTAGGACAGTAAAAAGGGAATGCTTCAAAAACTAAAAAACTAAAAAAAAAGATTCCATTTCCGGGATTAGAACCCAGAACCATCTGCTTCATATGCAGGATTATTTATTAGGTTAAACCAAAATAAGTAATTCTGTATATCAAATCTGTCAAATTTAGTTCACTGCGTTTTCTTGATGTCGCTAGTAGTATAAAGGAACTTTTGGAAGAGGCCTTTTTTAGTCTTCCATATGGATACTCATGATGGCGATGGCGTCTCTGGAATAGTTTTTTGTTTGCTAAATGTTGTTTAATGTCTAATAGTGACAGCCAAGTGTGCAGTAAACTAACGAAGTAATATGCAACTAATGAAAAATTAATCTTGAAGCGAGTTCAATCACTCCTTTAGTCATCAAGCAGCAGTCTCCGGATCTCGGTCCCCTGAGAAACTATATGTTCAGTCTTATAGCTGTAAACTTAACATATAGCAAGGCCAATTACCGAACAACGTCGCCCAAGTGGCAATATACTATTATATTACAATACGGAGTTTCTGATAATACTTGACATTAGCGAAATTGTCCAACTCTCGGACAGAAGCCATTATTTAAAAGAAGAAGAAGGAGGTTTTATCCAAATGATTAAAAAATCTTCGGTGATTTTAATCAAGTATCATAAATGTCAATGTCAGATTGAAAGCACAATGTAAACAAAATAAAAATGTAAAAAATATTTATCAAAATAATATGAAGAAGTACAATAATGAAAAGTCAAAATTCTAGTATAATGTAATCTTTATTTTCGGTGTATTCTAAGGTCTATCGATGTATGGAAAGAACGGGAGTTCATGTCTAGGTCTCGTGGACTAGAGATCTTTTTTGAAACACGAGTTCTTCAGCATGGATGTCAGCTATGTCCCATGCTGTCCGAATTGTGGTCATCTCCTCATTACCCCCTCTAGAATCAGACACAGAAACAAACGTTTTCTAAGTTTCAGCTGTCCTCGTTTACCAAACCTTTTAAAAAGAAAGAAACATGTCCGAAACCACGCAAATGAGGAAGATGAAGAGCCGATCATATGTAAAGGCTGCGAAAGCCGCGTGACCAGAATGTACAAGGAACAACACTTATGTGTAAATCAGCTTCTGTCACAAAAAGGACGCAAGTCCCACACGTCGCTATTTAAAAACCTCATGCAAGTTCTTTATGGTGCGCCTTTCAAAGATTACAAAGATTTCTTCGACGTAATAAGCTCTAACGATCATATGACAGACTTGGAATCTGAGCAGTTTGTAAGCAGCACCGAATACGCTGCGAAAAATATCGAAGATAACCTTAAAGAGAAATTGCTGGAAGAATGCCTGAAGTCCGAAAGACAAGATCGAATGCGACCTAACAAATTACCTCGTTTAAAGGATAGCCAGGAGAATTTACGCACGCTCTTTTTAAACCAACTTAGAGACAACTCCCTACAACGCAGCTCTACTCGTTTGTCTACAGTTTCTATAGAAACTAAACTGCAGATGACTCCATCCGAAACAACAGTGACGCAGACTTGTTACGACGGGTCCTGGAAGCACGGCCTGATCAAAACATGTCCTAATCAATCTCGGGTAATCAAAAATAATTATTACAATGGAAACGTGACGGCAAACCAAAATCTAATGGATAAAAACTCAACGTTCACAAAATCAAAAAGTAAACTCGGGTATCAAAAATATATGTGTCAACAGTCGCATATGGAAACGCAGTACAGTTTAAGTCTGCTTAAGCCGTATAAGAAAAAGAAAAAACGAAAGTCACATTCAGAAATAAAAAAGAAATATATGGGAGACATGCAAGAACAGAATCTGTGTGAGTCCTGGAAAGAGTTACGCTTTGATCCTAACAAAGCATATAGAAGGAATTGGGTGTTAGTCAAAAAGCCGAAAACGCTGAAAGAAACAGGAGTGTCAACGAAATTGGACGATTTTATGCCAATTTTCGAAAATAATCGAACATTTCTGCCACCAGAAAGTATGAGACGCCAAGTGATGTACATAAATCCGTCTCGTATATTCGTGAACAGCTTAGTTATCACTCGGGAGAACATAGACACGCAATGCGATATAATAGCCGAACCTAAACCCGTGACGCCGGTATCATGCAAGTGTGAACCAAAATATTTTTGTGAGAAAGCCTGTCAGTACTCAGTGCAAAAGATAACTGTGCCTTCATTGAGATTTAGGACGGTGAATCAGGTTGAACAACGAATGATCTTTCAGTGCGATCACCGCCAAGCCAGCAAGGTTATCCAAAGCCCTTGTAACCATAATCCTCCGTGTGAGCTGGTTCCCTCTTGCTTTCAAGCAAAGCCGAAGGTCGCTAGGTTCATAGTTAACTATTGCCGAGAAACATACTTGGATACGAATTGTGGGAAAAATGTGTTGAGTGAAACTTAACAGTTTATCGTACCAGGTGAGCCACATGTAATTACACTAATTACACACCATTGTCAGGCCCCTATTCCACCACGGTGAAAAGTCAATTGTCAGCATCATTGTTACTGATGTTACAGGCGTCTAAGGGCTACGAGCACCGCTTACTATTGGGCGGGGTGTATGATTCTTTACCACCAAAGTGTCATTCACTAAGAACGACACTTTGTTAACGACTTTTCACAGTTGCCCCAAGAAACATGATATATGTCATGAAATTCCGATACAGGACTCTCATGTCAAAAACTACCGAAAATCCTTCCAAATACTTATTTTCCTTCTGACAATTGTCTTAGTCTTCACCACAAAATTATCTATTTAATGACGATACATTACGATTTTAGTTAAATTATCGATATAGTGGTTAACAAGCTCACAACCCGCGCGATGGTGAGCGGTTTCCGTAGCCTATGGACGCCTGAAACGCCATTAATTGAGTCTCACATATGTATTGTATTTATAACTGAATTTCACATCAATATATCTTAATGCGATTGTTAAATTGAATCATTATTATATATTTTATGTACCTCTAACCTAGTAATTAAGAATATAAATTGCTGTGCCCTATCAGGGCCCATGTAATACTGGGCCTGTACCACGAAAATCGAACGATTGCAAATTTGTATCTACGTCTCTTAGTGAGTGACAAAGAGGTTTTACCGTCAATGCCAATTTTCGATGTTCGTGGTACGCATGCTGAATTGTATGTAAGAGCAATTTACAACGCGTTTTTGAGCGATTGCTTTAAATTCAAGGGTGCATTCTTTAGCTTAAATTAAGTTAATTTCTCAAAGACACTGGTATTCCCATTAGCTCCATTTAGAAAATCACTTCTACTTTAATTTTATCTCATATGGTATTTGCAAGTGTGTAAACGGAGTATGGGTATTTGACATGACATTGATATGTCATGGTTGTCACTTACTTGGTAAAGTTAATTCTAATGCCCGTTTTACATTAGCGGTTGATGCAACATGTAATTATTTTGTATGAGAAAATTAAAAAAATACGAATTTAATAAAACTAACTGTGCCATTCTGTTTCCTTAATTATACCAAGCCACATGACGAACTTAAAGCAAATGCTCAATAACACGTATACCATGGATGTAATAATCTATGACTAATTGACTAGTGTGCTTACCATAAGTTGTACGTAACCTTAAGCCCCTCATTCACGGCAGTCCGCCGGCACTCCGGCATGGCTGGAAGTAGCGGACACCCGGTGTGCAAGTGGCCCAGCCTGGCAGTCCAATTCGCACTTATTCGTTGAAAGATGTGCAGCGCTGCGTTTTAGCGCATACACTGTACTCGAATTAAAAAAATGCCGCCATCTCTTATGTCATTTTTAATAATGAATAATTAATATTTTTTGCATTGCCGCATTTCTCAATTGTTTATTACCGTAATTTAGTGCAATTCGGACTGCAAGGAGGTGGGCGGAGCTAGCAGGATGTTGCCGTACGGCACGCATCCGGCAACGACATTCACGATGCTATATTACGTGCCGGAGGTGCCGGCGGACTGCCGTGAATGAGGGGCTTTATTCCATAGTGACTGCGACGTTCGGTGGTATGTCCGTCTCGCTCCTGCCAGAGTAATGGTTTGAGACGGACATACTTTCGAGCGCCTCAGTCGCTATCGAATACAGTTGCGAGTAACTCGTGGTACTATAATTATAAGAGCGTACAATTCATGCCGGTTTCGTCATTATGACGTGTATAAACACACAGGATGTTTTTAAATACGCAATGAGTTACTGACAGAAGGCCTAGTATAAAAATTTTACGACACTAACTCCTCGACCGCGTTAGCGTATCGGGAGTTCAAATTATGTTTGCCGTTTATTTAAATCATCCGGCAACTTTCATATTTTGACCCCTCGATACGCTAACGCGGTCGAGGAGTTAATGTCGTACAACTTTTATACTAGGCCTTCAGATAAAGTCAACGTTCGATTGTAATTCGAACGTAACAGTTTTGACAGTATTCAATGACAGCACTATTCGTTCAAACGTAAAACCTGAAACATGCTCTATGAAGCTTGACGTCATTTGTCTGTCATCGGCATGACATGTACGCTCCCTGACTATGACTATAAATGATTTCATATTAAAGTTTGTGTTCTTTTTCAGACCAGTGCCAAGACCTTTAAGTTAATCTAAATTCCATCTACTAAGATTGAAATATCGTGTTTCTACCTTCGGAACCTCTTTGAAATACGCTTGGTATATGTCTAAACATGTGTTTGAAAAGGTAACTGTCAAATAAATGTATGCGATAACAGAGTATATTTTTTCCGGAACAAGGCCTTAAATCCAGTGATGCCCGAGCCGGGAAGGTGACAACACTACTCTGTCTGTCCGAGGATGACTGCCCGATGCAGTCGAAACATGTCACGCCTATTATGATAAAAATATGTGCGTTTTAACCGTTGCAAATTAATGTACGGAAGTAATTAAAAGTTCTTTAAGGACCATGGGCAAATTTGTATGGAGAGGCTGGCCCCAAAACCCCAGATGAGACTTATGTCTATAAACAGGTCTTATTGTCTGCTTCATTTCGTTATATGGGCAACAAGTTGAATTCTATTGCAGAACTGAAGGCCTAGTATAAAAATTGTACGACATTAACTCCTCGACCGCGTTAGCGTATCGGGAGTTCAAATTATGTTTGCCGTTTATTTAAATCATCCGGCAACTTTCATATTTTGACCCCTCGATACGCTAACGCGGTCGAGGAGTTAATGTCGTACAACTTTTATACTAGGCCTTCTGAGATATTCGTATTAAAACGCGAGTATTATGTAAGTAAAAATATTCACAACCGCTCGGCGATAATGGTGGGTCCACACAGCCTTTTGTTTTGTTAGGTTAGGGGGGAATGCGTTACACATACCGCTCGGGTGCATTTATGTAAGTACCAATTATTGACCGACAAAAGTCTAAATATCTCATTTCTGCAATGGGATTCAACTTGGTGTCCGTATAAAGAAAATAAGTAAATAAAAATACCTATAAAATGAGATAACTCTCAGCTTTGTCGGGTTTGGGGCCAATTTGCACATGGCCCTTTTGTAGGCCCTGGCAAAAGAACATTTGGTAACTGTAGACACCTGGAAGAAGCGTTGGTGGCCTGTGATGATGATTGAAATCGTGAGGAAACCGGACCAACCCCAATAATCGTGAAAGTTTTAATGATGAATGATGATGAGATGATGAATGATGATAATGAGTTTTAGTGATGATAAATGATGATGATGATGAAGGTGTCACATATTTTTGCGTGTTTTTTTGGCAATATCTTCTTTCTGCAATTAACTCTTAGCTAGTAGTAGTAGTATATAGCGTAAGTAGGAATTGGATCGAAAGAGACGCAGATACGAAATTTCGATTTCTGATGTTCGCAGTAGAGCTTGTGATTATTATTATGTTTCCTCTCTTCCTGTAGTAGGGGAGGCCAAGAGGGGATTTCGGTAGTAACTCCGCAGCAGACCAACATATGGAGGAGGGGGGGTGATACCTTGTACTGCCGCCGCCGAATATGAGACATTAGACAAAAAATATGAGACAAAATATCGTACGCGTCAGATTTAGGAAAGGAATAGTGTGTAAATTACTTGTTCAAAGGTGTTCAGCTCAAAAATCTGACGACTTCATCGAAACGTAAATAAGTGAGTTACAAAGTTGCGAAAACAAAACGTTACCTCGAGTTACTGGAGCGTGATAGATCTATTTATTATTTTTTAGGAAACGTTGCACCACGTGTGTGCTTACCACGACTTTGAAATCTACTGTAGATATCTATAGTCGCTAGCGTCTACGCCAACGCACTGTCAGTGTCTTGCTCCCACTTATAGGTGGAAGCGGGATGCAACTGTAGATACTTACTTACTTACTATTTTGGCTCAGTGATCCAAAAAGAATCTTGGCCTCCGAAACGAGAGCATGCCACCTGACCCGATCCAGCGCGGTTTCCTGCCATGAATTGGCATAGAGCTGGCGCAGAGCCGCCTCCACGACATCACCCCAGCGGTACCTGGGGCGCCCAACCGGTCGACGCCCGGTTGGTCGCCCCACCTACGCTCCTCTAACTGCCCGATCCTCCCCCATTCTAAGTAAGTGACCGAGCCAGCGAAGTCTGTGAGTCACTAACTCTTCAATCTCGGCGTTCTTCCGGATCCTCCAGGTGCCATCGTCAGTAGACTTACGAGACACTGAACTCGAACTGTAGATAACGAGTCGAAATCTATCCTTAGAATTCTATAGCAACTCATGGTAGAGGCACTTTACATCAATATCTGATACGCTCGTGTAGTCGCTATGCCCATCACAAAAAAATTAAATATGTGGTCTTTTATTCTTCCTATCAACAAATCTTCCCCTCGGTCCCCGGTGTTTCGGGTCCCCACGACGCGACGATCGAGTTACTACAAATTTAGTATCTTGGTCCACTAGACCACTATTGCAATAATAAGTATCATGTGATAGTATAATATCTTAAATGATAACTACCTAATAGGAAGTAAAAATCACAGTAAAATTCTTTAAAAAAAGCAGTATTATCAGTGTCTACGACAATAAATCAATAATATATTCCATCGCCGTACAAGTACACCAATTTGTACAATAAATTAAAAAAAACCGTGTATCTTTTTATCAGTTTCGCCATAACGCGTCCCATACAAATGAATCACCTGCTTAACAGTCAGAATCACTAAGTAAAAAGCGGCCCTATAAACACATCAGACTTATAGCTGGCGTAAGAATTTCCTAATCCCAACGAAGGAATTTTATTATTTCGAACCATCTAGTAATAATTTTAAAGTAGAAAACCAGTTGGTGACCCTGAGTTTAAAAAAATATATCTCGTATCTACTCCGCGCGAGATTGAACCATATTTGCCGCCCGTAAGGTTCACTTTCCTTTAACGGTGTTTGTAATATTACGTCGTTTTGAGCTGATAGGGTTGTGGTCAAAAACTAATGAGTGGGTTCGTTGAACGGAACCAGTTTGAGTTTCCATGAGATTTAGGATTCCGTGGCTACATGATAAAACTACGATACTTTGTGATGCGATAAAAACTTATGGAGATTTTTTACGGTGAGAATATTAGTGTTGAAATACACATGCATTATAGATAAGTAAATGTTTGAGAAGAAATTACTCTTTAGTACCTACTTTTACATTTTCGGTAGAGTGGACCGACTTTTTTTTTTTTGATATATTTTTTCTTAATTTAAACTTATTGCTAGCAAGCGTAATAGTGAGTTTACACTTAATTATACGAAAAAAAATATGAACAAGGAAATTCCTTTTGCATAGTGGGTCCTTATGACTTACAGTTTGATTTAGGAAATCCACTCGAAATTGTGGCGTAAAATTTTGACTTAAATTTTACTTATCATACTTTCGAATCGAAGCACTGACATTCCTTAAATCGGTACCATAAGTTTATACAATTCGGTAACGCATAGTCGAACCTGAAGTCTACGTAGCCGTAGTCGATAGCGACTCCCCGATTCGATAGTGTTTGCATTGGTGGGATCGAGTTGCGTATACTTTCGAATCGCCGAACCAGTTATAGAAGAATCAGGTTTTCGGGTTTTTTCCAAACCGCTCACGCGACACAAGCCCATATACCTACATAAAAATAAGTCAATGAATAGTCCGGCCGAAATATATCCCAATCTCTTAAGCACGAGAAGCTATAGTACCCAGTTACCCCACTGTCCACGCTGGATTGGAGGCTTCGCATACATCTTTGAATATCTTCGAGAGTGTAAGTACACACGTTTTCTCGCGCTGGTTTCCGTCACCGATAAAACTGCATATACAGGGTGTCCCACAAAGGACACATCGCAGTGGCACTGGAGGTAGACCAGGTTAAGAGGTGCTAAACTAACTTAACATGACCCCAGTAAAAGTTGCACGTTTTTCGAGTTTTTTCTAAATTAAGTTTTTTCGTGAATTTTGATCGTTTTTAACATTGTTAGTGCCAGTCTGCATTTTACGTTGACAATCGATAAACCTCTTTTGTTATCTTAAGTAACTCTATTATGTCGTACACATAAAATCTACTTTCAGTTATTTCCAAGTGCACACTGGCACTAACGTTAAAAACGGTCAAAATGTATGAAAAATCTTAATTTGGCAACAACTCGAAAACCGTGCAACTGTTACTGGGGTCATGTAAAGTTAGTTTAGCCATTTGGTCTGGTCTCTTCGTTTGTCAGCGTCCCTCATCCCTCTTGCATCAAAAGTTGATGGGAATCGAGAATGTTGCTCAAAAACTCATCAATTAAAAATCACCACATTTATTTCGTGGATGCTCAATTGGGTAATTATGAAGAGGACACTTAGATAACATAAGCATTTTGGCAGCAACCTTTTTAACCTTTTTTCTGTAAATCGTGCCAAGTAGTCGCTGAATTAATCTTAAATTAAGCTCGATGGGTTGTCCAGAATATATTTGCTAGACGTCATTAAAGGATCACAAAATTCTGAAATAAAAATAAAATGAAATAGATTTATATATCAGATATGGCTTAAAAATACTCTCAGAGCATACCCTCCGAACAAAGTAAAACAAAATAATACACATGTCAACAATTAGGCCAGGTTACTTTTGTCCTTATACTTAACGATACGGTCTTAAGTACCGCTTCATAAATAATTATATATGCATCTGTATTCAATTTTCGCCCTTCTTCCCCTGTAATAAGTTCCAAAGTGTATATATATTTCTAGACGTACACGCAAAATAGACGTAGACGTTGAGTTGCGGAAAACTAACCCGTGTATACCTATACGGTCTTTACGGTCTTGATTACACGGTCTAATGGGTGGGGATACCTTTAATGTGAAGATCAAACCGTTGATAGGTACCTACGGTAGTGCCGCGCCGCTGCGTTTTCGCGTAAGACCGCCTACGTGGAACACTTTCATACACATCAAAGGTTTGTTTCTTTCGCATTGCACCGCGTCGCCTCGCTAAGCTTGCATTTTGATAGCACAGACTGTAAAAGTGTTAAGTAAACGTCACAATTTCATAGAAGTTTGACGTTTAAAGTAACACTTTAAATGCTTGACAGTTCATTTGTTTAACAGATAAATTGGTTTGACTTTAGTACGCTGTGTACAGTTGCCATCAGATATATCGGAGCGTCCGACGTGCTCACAAATATCTGAACACGCCTCTATTGTCAAGACGTTAGAGTGCTTGTTCAGACGTTTTGAACGCCTCGGACGCTCCGATATATATGATGGCGACTGTAAATCACCGTAGGTGGGTAAAAAATACAAACTTACGCCTTCTGTCAAAATGTCAATTCGATCCAACACATAACACAGTGGTATCTTATCAAAAATGCCGAATTTATCAAATGCCCGAGGTATTTTTTGGACGCTGCATATCTCGGGACCCATCACGGGCCGTGTGCTCATTTGTTACCTCGTGATTAAATTCCTGGGCGGGATCGCAGTCAGACTGCATCGTCGGTTTAGGAGATAAATGGCCATTGACAGACCAACTTTTTACTCAGATTTAACGGAATGATTTCCATTTTTGTTTTTATATAAAATTGAACAGAGTGATCCTATATTCAACAAAGTAAACTAAACACAGGTATAATACAAAAAATCCAAAAGTATAACTATACTTAAACTTATATATAACTAGATAAAAACTGAAGTACCTACTGTTTTCCTTTCTGAGAGCGTTGGTGGCCAGGTAAGAGCGTGCGACTTTCAATCCGAAAGTCTCGGGTTCAAATCCTGCCAGCTCGTACCAATATCTATATATGTACGAAATATCGTTTGATATAAACCAATCGCTTCTCGGTGAAGGACAACATCGCGAGGAAACCGGACTCCCAATAAGGCCTAATTTACCCTCTGAGTTGGAAGGTCAGACGGCAGTCGCTTTCGTAAAACTAGTTCCTACGCCAAATCTTGAGATTAGTTGCCAAAGCAGACCCCGGGCTCCCTACATGAGTCGTGGTATAAACCGGGAAAACGCTAGAAAGAAAGACTATTTTCCTTTCTCGGTTTTGATATTTTTGATTATACGTACTTTTTTGGTGTTTTCCTAAACAATATCAATGGAAAATGCATTGATATTGTTTAGGAAAACACCAAAAAAGCTTTAGTATAATGCCATTAATACGAATATTTGATGCAATGAAATCGCAAAAGCATGACAAAAAAGTATTAACAAAACGAAAAAGATTTGCACAGGTAACTTTTTTGATTGACAGGGAGAATTCGCATTCTCTGTCATCAAGTCATCATCTTAACCCTGTGTAAACGAGTGCTGTAAAGGGCTCGAAGCGTAGGGTCATGGTGTTAATAAATGCGATTAATCCGTTCTAAAGTGTTTAATTTTCAATGAACAACAATCGCGGAAACGGAAGACAATATTAAAACGAAAAATAAATAAAAAATCCTCAATTGCTTACGCTCAATAGACTTCCATTCTTTAACTCCGCGTAAACGCGACGAACCGTTACTAATCCAATAAAAACGTCAGTTCCAACGATTATCATAATATATTTTTAATTACAGAAATAACACGAAAACCAGGAATACATGAATCAATTAAACTACAACTTTCTAAAAGCCCCAAACGAATATTCATTGCGTTTTAACGTCAGAAATACGTGCTAAACTATAAATTTTACAGAAATATATGTAAACTGCTTTATAATGTAAAGTAGCGGACATACAGCAGGCTAGCTTGACAAGAAACAAACTAAAGCCGATCGATTTTTAAATTAAGAATTGGTTGAATAGAATGGTGTTCATCGCTTTCGATTCAATTAACTTCTCATTTTCCTGTTTACGAGTATGACTAAGTACTTCACTTACATCGGATTAATTTTGTTTCATAACTGGAAGGTTTGGTACTGAACTGGATGACCAACAGTCGGACATTGCTAGAGTACGACAGAATGAATCCATATACGATCGGGCAATCCGTCAGATGTCCATAGCGGGTATGTCCGCCGGGCATCCGCCAGACAAATATCACATACATTTATCAGTTGATCCGGCCGATATACCCGTATGATGAACGTATATGGCCAGCTATACTATCCATCCATACTTATTAAATAAACATGATGTTTATAACTCTGTCTGTCTGTGACCTCTTCACGCTAAAACGGCTGAAGAGATATTTTGACTCCTGGGAAAAAACATAGGGTAGTTTTTGTTACAATTTAACGCAGACGAAGTCGCAGGCAAAACCTAGTTTCCTATAAACTGTTTAAAAGTACTTGCTGCTGTACCTACAACCGCTTGTCCGCTATAGAGCTCCTATTCTCTACCAGTAGATCCCAGATATTTGTCATAAAAATGTCTAATGGCTGCAATGGGCCATCATGGGCCATCATACGGCACGTAGCTATACTGCAGAACGGGATGGCAGTATTGCGTAACCCCTCTTACTCAGCACTGCGTCCATTATCATCGCCCATCATGGCCCGTTCTGTGGAGCGGCCATGACGTTTTAGCAAATGCTTCACGCTTTAATTATGTTACCACTTGGCCGGCATGATTTATGTGTATATTCAAACCAAATTACAGTTTTCTAGTACTAGCTAGCTAGCAGCTAAGCCGCAGACGGGCGGCGGACGGACGGTCAGACAGACATGCCGAATCTATAAGGGTCCCTATTTAACTACAGAACCCCAAAAACCGTGGAAATTCAAACATTTGCGAATAGAAGCTTCGAAACTTTGACCCAAAATGAAGTGACACTTGACACTTGTCTTGCCTCCTTGTACTTAGCCTACTGTAAGTCTTTCACCACAATATCATCATGTGGTATTAATTTTATCGTTTAAGTGAGATATCCAACGGCATAGATAACAAAACAGTTTTTAGCATATCCATCACAAAAAGAACGGAAATGAGGTATTAGCACGGTTTTTCATCATAGTTCGCCACTAAACATATCTTATGTGCCTACTTGTACTATTATCTAGGTAGATTATACACTGGTGGCCGTACGAGGGCGGGAGCTGGAGGAGGTGCTCAGGAGGGCTGAGGTGGCGACCGAACTAACGGTCCACCGCATAGGTCTCCTGGGCCTACGTGTCGCCCTCCAGAAAACGGAGGCCATGGTCCTCGGGGGAGGGAGGGGGTGGAGAATGGGGGGGAACACCGCCCTCAGAGTGGGTGGGGAGCGGGTCCACGTCAAGGCCCACATTAAGTATCTGGGCCTTGTCCTGGACAGGAGGTGGACCTTCGAGGAGCACTTCACGAGACTGGCTCCCCGTCTCGTGGGTGCTGCCTCTGCGCTGGGCCGGTTGTTGCCCAACTTGGGAGGGCCAAATCAAATGCCCCTTGTAGGAGGCTATATGCGGGTGTGGTGCGGAGTATGGCGCTCTATGGAGCGCCAATCTGGGCCGAGAGGCTGGGCGACCGCACCACTGCGCTCCTCCGGCGACCGCAGAGGGTGGTGGCCCAACGAATGGCGAGGGCATACCGGACCACTTCACATGCGGCGGCGTGCCTCCTCTCCAGCACCCCGCCCTGGGAGCTAGACGCAGGGGTGCTGGCCGAAAGGCACCACCGGAGGGCCGAGGCAAGGAGAGGAGGAGAGCCGCCGGACCCGGAGGAGACGGAAAGGGCGGCTCGCGCGGCGCAAGAGAGGCTGAGGCGCCTCTGGAGGGAGTCGCTGGAGGACAGCCCGTATGGAGTGTGGACCATAGGGGCTGTCCTCCCAAAACTAAATGAGTGGGTGGACCGGAGGGAAGGGGCCCTGACCTTCCGGTTGACGCAGGTGGTGTCCGGACACGGCTGTTTCGGGCACTACCTGCATAGAATAGGGAGGGAGCCGACGCCACGGTGTTGGGAGTGCGGGGGAGCGGACGACACGGCCCAGCATACTCTGTCAGAGTGTGCCCGCTGGGCCGTGGAAAGGGCGGGCCTAATGGGCATCACGGGGATGGCAGATCCCTCGCTGCACAGCGTCATCGCTTCGATGCTGGGCAGCGAGAGGAATTGGGATGCGGTGGCCTCCTTCTGCGAAGAGGTTATGTCGCAGAAGGAGGCAGCGGAAAGGGAGCGGGAAGACGCGGCAGACGCTCTCCCGCTCCGTCGCAGGCGGCGGGGTCGAAGGCGTATGGCCTTCATTCGCCAAGACCCTTAATGGGGCCAGCGGGATCGGGTCCCGCATTGCACGGCCCCACGCTGTCGGGGGGGAGGTCAAAGCGTTTCTGAACTCCCCCTCCTTGTGCGGGTGCCCCGGCACAAAGCCGGGGCCGCCAGAGGGCACCATGGTGCAGTAATACTGATCCCATGGTGCCCTCATTAACGGCCAGGAGGGAAACGCCGGAGCGAAGTTTAGTGGGTAGGGCCGCTCTGCTTCTTTCTCGCTAGGAGAAGGAGCACGGAGCGGCGAGTCCCACACACCCCCCAAATGACCTACCCGTTACAGGTCGGGGGACGGTGCGTAAATGCATTCTCCACTCCGTCAAAAAAAAAAAAGGTAGATTATATTAATGGATAGTGTTCTTAACGGAATAAGGTTCAATTTTGATTGCAGGTGAATTTTAAAGCAAACGCGTCTGGACTCTAAGCATGATTTATTGTAACTAACTGTGGGTAAAAATGCATATCTATTTATAGCTAGGTATCATATAGCACGGCGACGAAAATTGACAAAACATACCGCCCGCCAAAAACAACAGTTTTTAACTTAACCTAAGCGAAATACATAACCTAAAACTTACGGGAGCCGTTGCTTGAATTGATGCATCCAACCACTATCACAAGCACACTTGTCACTGCCATATGTTTTAAGTCCAACACTAAGTAAATATAAACGAGTGATTTGGAAACATTTCACTTGTATCACAGCAAATAACTAAATACAGAGTTGAGCGACGCCGGCGCAAACTAATGCGAGATAATACTGATCATGAATAACATTCCATTATTGCACGTAAACAACTAGGTAGGTCCAGCCTGCGTCGCGTAGGTAACAATCGCATGCCCGCGGAGGGTATATCTTTTTAACAACTTACTTAATGCTTAACTTTATAAATACCTATGTAAGTACCAATATTACAGATCAACCATAATAACAAAATGTTGAATATTTGCATAGACTTCAATGGACTGTATAATTTTGTTTGGTTTTAACCGACTTCCTATAAAAGAAGGTTCTATGATTGGGTTAGAGTAAGTACCTATATCGTAAAATTTGTTTTTATGGTTGAGATTCATTAAGCATTACAACTCTTAACACTAGACTAATTTTGGATCAAACCCTTTAACATCAATCATTATAAAGAACAAGTTGAGTTCTTATACCTAACTACTTTAAGTAAACAATAGAAACACGTAGGTAAAGTATCTTACCAATTTTAACTTTTATGCACCTTAACATTTAAACAAACTATTTGTAGAAGATACAGTTTCTACGTGATACTGAAATTATCATTAAATAATACATGGGATCCGCTCGGTGATCCAATCCCAAGAATTTAAAAATACACTCGGAGTGAATTGATACTTAAATATAACATCGTGGTTATGTTCTTATCAATACACGATAATCTTAAATTTAATAAACACAAATTACTAAATCACTAAAAACATTAAGTATGTAGTAGGTACGAATGTTTAATGAGGATTCTATTTTTCTACCGATAAGGATTCGTACGTAAACTTTGTGCTTATGTATTGAGTAGGTGTTTACAATCTACAGTCGGCCAGAATTACTGTAAGTAAAAGTTATTAAATACACAATAAATTTAACCGCCCACCATGGCTTGTTAAGTTACCCTAAATGACTCACTAATCTACAGATTTTGGTAACAAAATTAGTTTGGACAACGGTCTTTTAAGAATATGATCGCCCTTGCACTGAACTGTCACGACACGTACTAAGCCGTCAGGTCCAGCGTGCAATGCCGTAATCCTTCCTAACAGCCACTTGGCTGGTGGTAAGTCTTGTTCTTTTATAATAACAACATCTCTTATACAGGGTGACTGTACCACATCGTACCACTTCTGTTTTTGTTGCAGTGTATTTAAATATTCACAATGCCATTTCTTCCAAAAACCTTGCATTTGTTTTTGTACTAGCTGCCAACGAGTCAACAAATGTAAACCTTTAGTTTCATAATTTTTATCTGGAATATTGATCAATGCTTCGCCAACGAGGAAATGTCCTGGCATGAGGGGGTAAGTTTGATTAATGACCTTTGTTTCTAACTTTACCTTTCTTTTTCAGGTCTTCAATTTCTTGGCTGTATACTAGTCTCTGATAATACCTTACGCAGCTGGTTTCAACTTCATCCAATTCATCAGCGCTCAAGATATCATGTGTTTTGTATTTGTAGTCTAAAAATCTCTTACAGTGAGCTAGTACTCGTTTCATTCTGACCAATGACGAAAACCTCTCCCAAATGGGAGTATCTTGTATGGACGTGTGAAATGACTTCTTGCATTCCAGTTCTGTTCTTGGAATTGTAGTGGCCCTTAGCATTTCAGTGCTGTTCTCCTTTAACCATGTGGGTCCACTCCACCAAAGTTCATTATTTACCAGTTCACTTGCCTTGATACCCCTTGACGCAAGGTCAGCAGGGTTGTCTTCCGACACGACGTGCCTCCATCTATCATTGTCAATAAGCTGGATGATTGCTGACACTCTGTTCCCAACAAAGAGTTGCCAGCGACTGGGTTGTGATTGTAGCCATGAAAGAACCACCATCGAGTCTGTCCACGCGTAGATTCTGTGCATAGGTATGCTCAATAGTCCTGAAATGTCATGCAACAGCTTTGCTAATAACACCGCAGCACAAAGTTCTAGCCTCGGGACCGTCAATTGTTTCAGTGGCGCTACTTTCGTCTTTGAGGCCAACATCGTGACATGAACAACATCGTGCTCGTCTACTACTCTTACATAGACAACCGCTCCTAGAGCAAGAGTCGAGGCATCCGAGAACCCGTGCAGATCCACTTCTTTGCAACGAGACGACATTTTAATCCAACGCGGGATCTCAATAGTTTGCAGCTCGTGAAGCTCTTCTCTGAAGCTCATCCATTCGTCAACCAGCTCTGTGGATAATTCATCGTCCCATTCATAAGGGCAAAGCCATAATTTTTGAATCATGATTTTGGCCGTTATCACCACTGGTGAGAGCCATCCAAAAGGATCAAATAGGCTAGCTACATCCGACAAAATTACTCTCTTCGTTACAGGTACCCTGCTTGCTGGTAAGTTGACTGAAACGTGAAATGTATCATCTTTACGATTCCATGTAAGTCCCAATATTTTTATGATTTTATCTAATTTAATCTCTTTCTTTTCTGTTACAGGTTCCTGAGTCTTCGTGCCTTCAGCCAAGTCCTTCAGCAGTTCTTCCGAGTTACTAGACCACTTTTGCATTTCGAAACCACCGGCCTTTAGCAAACTATCAATTTCTTTACAGGTGACCTTCATTTCGTCGAGATCCTCGTGACCTGTCATAAGGTCATCCATGTAAAATGAGTTTCTTACTACCGCGGCTCCTCGAGGATAGTTGTCTTTCTCAACATCAGCCAAGCGCTGGAGGGTGCGAACAGCCAGGTGGGGTGCAGCTGCTGTTCCAAATGTAACGGTAAGTAGCTTATAACTCTCAATCTTGTCAGATGTATCATTCCGCCACACTATGCGTTGTAAATCTGTGTGTTTGTCATCCATTCTTACCTGACGATACATCTTCACGATGTCGCCAACAACACAAATTTTGTGAGATCTCCATCTAAATATCAGACTGCGAAGGTCTGGTTGGATTGTGGGACCTACCATCATGCTGCTGTTTAAGGAGCATCCGTTTGACCCCTTTGCTGACGCGTCAAAGACGACACGAACCTTTGATGTCTCCTTGTCCTCTCTAATTACAGCATGGTGTCCAAGATAGATTGCATCAGCTTCAGCTTCTTCTGTACCTACCTTCTTCATATGGCCTAACTGTAAGTACTCGTGTATAACTTTGGTGTATTCTGTTTTCAGCTGCTCACTTCGTGCGAACCTCCTTTCCAGTTGCTCTAGTCTGGTTATAGCCTGACGCTTTGTGTTTCCGCACGACTTTACAGTGTCTTCGAAAGTTGTCTTTAAAGGAAACTGTACCACGTACCTTCCTGTTTCATCCCTCGTTGTTGTTTGTTGATATATTTCCTCGCACCTCTCTTCTTCTTTCGTCCACATACTTTCCTTTGTGTATAGCTCCGACTCCACTTCCCAAAACCTCTTCAGAAGGTTGTTGTCTTCTTCTATTTGTCTTGTAATATGTAGGCTAGAGATGTGCTGTGAAATAGTAGATGATGTGTTAGTAACCTTAGTACCCCCTAACAAAATCCAACCCAGGTGTGTTTTTTGGGCAATAAACTTCCCAGGACCTCTCATTAAACCTGTGTCTATGATTTCGCAGTAAACTCTCGCACCAAGAAGAATATCAATCTTCCCTGGCGCGATAAAGGTGGGGTCAGCTAAATTTACTTTATTAACTTCAGGCCAATTAAAACCTTTAATTACCCTAGATGGTAACTGACGTGTAATTGACTTCAATACATAAGCATCTACATCCATAGAAAAGGAAATATCGTACCTTGATTGAATATGTAATGTTACCATGTGTTTGATACGCGACTCATGCTCCTCAACTCCAGAGATCACTCCGCTGACTTTAGTTTTCTTCAAACCCAGCAACTGGACCGCCCCTGCGGTCGCGAAGGACTCCTCTGATCCTGGGTCCACGAGAGCTCGAAGCACGTAGGACTGCCCCGACTCCGCTGTGACATACACCAGTGCTGTCGCCAACAAGGTGCCTCGCCCAGGTTGTTTTACTTGTAATACAGTCGACGTATGTGCCACTACTACGGTTTGTGTTTTTTCTTTGTTGTTGTTACTTGTTTCTCCAGACGTTCGAGCTTCTCCGCCTGCTTCTTTCTTGTCCCGGTGTAATAACGAATGATGCTTTCTCTTACAGATCTGGCAAGCTGTTTTTTGTTGACACTTAAAAACATTGTGGTTTGGAATTAAGCAATTATAGCAGAGATTATTTTTCTGCACGAAACTGTACCTGTCATCTATCGACTTCTTGGAAAACTGTTTACAATTATAAATATAATGCTCTTCATTACATAACGCACATTTCACTTCACTCGGCGCAGTAACATGAAACATCTTAGCTTTCACAGGTTTGTAGCCTTTGCTTGCAGGTTCCACCATCTCGAGAGTACGAAACCTATTTTCCAGGAACGATTTCAATTTATCAAAACTAGGTAAGTCATCCGTCTCATCTCTGCTTATTAACTCTTCCCATTCTTTATGGGTACTCGCGTCCAATTTTGATACAATGGAGTAGTTAATAATTGCGTCCCAATGATTCGTAGGTAATCCTAGATGTTTAAGTGCACTCATACATTCCACTGAAGTATCCAATAACTGTCGTAAAGCTGTGGCCGACTCCTGCGTTATCGCTTTTTGTGTAAAGAATTTCTTAAAAACACAATTTGCTATATATCTCTTATTGGCATAACGTTTTTTCAACACTGACCAAGCTTCTGGGTAATTTTCTGCAGTTATTGAAAATTGACGCAACAATGCCTCGGCTTCTCCGGCTAAACTGCCCTTTAGGTAATGTAGCTTTTGAACATCTTGTAAGGATCCGTTGCTATGCACTAATGCCAGAAATAAATCATGGAATGATTGCCATTCAGTATAGTTCCCGTTAAATGTAGGGAGTGAAATTCGAGGCAATTTAACTTCACCACTATTCGGTGTATTAGGCGTAGTTGTAGGTGTTGGTTTAGACTCACATTTTATCGGTTGCATACTTTCCAACTTAGACATCATTTCACCCTTGTACGCGTAGTACGCTTCTTCAAAATCCTCAAACATATTGTCGGCAAAATAGTTTAATGTTGGACGCTGCTCCATAGAAACCGATATAATTAACGTTTCATGTACGGCCTTAAACTCCTTCCAGTATATTTCCAGTGTATCCATTCTTCCCTTCACATAACCAACCGAAAGTCTTTCCTTAGGCGATTTCCTGTAGTTACTATACGCCCTTTTCACCTTTTCTAACCTATCGGCTTGAATAACTATATTTTGTTCAATTTTATCCATTGCAGCAATAGTTTATGGCAATAAAGTAATGCAAAGTCACTAGATATAGTTAAAACACAACACAAAACGTATGTAACTTCTGGAAAGTTCCACTCCTTTGTTATATTTTTATGCGTAGGGTAAGCGAGCGCCACACGGTAATGTCCAACAAATTTACTTAAAAATCCCAGCGGCTCACTTTTGTAATACACTTGAACAATACTGTTATTCGTAGTTAAGTTACACAAACTTCTAAATCCACGATACACCTTGTCCTTTGTCCATTTATCACACCTAATAAATACGTAAACTGTTTTTTGTAATAACACCGAATAGTCTTAATCCTTAAAGTTCTTTTGCCTTAATTCACTCTTGTTACATAATTGTCTAATGAATTTAACACATTTCCATATGTATTTAACGTTATTTCATCGTAATTACACCATTTTTTCTATTGAACCAATTATTTTTACGTGTCACTCTTCAAGCATCCTGGTTCGATGGTCCATGTTCTTAACGGAATAAGGTTCAATTTTGATTGCAGGTGAATTTTAAAGCAAACGCGTCTGGACTCTAAGCATGATTTATTGTAACTAACTGTGGGTAAAAATGCATATCTATTTATAGCTAGGTATCATATAGCACGGCGACGAAAATTGACAAAACAGATAGTTTTATGCATGTTTGAATATTTATAATATGATAAAATTGATAAATATTAAAAACTAACGGTCTAATGTGACTTTTTTCTCAAAACTTGTTTTGTTCGATTTTTGAACCGATGTGGATGATGCATACTGTGCTTCTTACCACGAGTTTAGAATCTACTGTATAAGTCGCTAGGGTCTACTTCAACGCACTGTCATTGCATCTTACTCGCACTTGCAGGTGGAAGCGGGATGCAACTATAGATAACGTGTCAAAATCGATCCTTCGATATTTATAGCAACTCATCAACCTCATCCCATAGACCACCGCAAATACTAGACAGAGCATACAAGACAACACGGTCCCCGCACGTATGCAGTCCCGTACTAATTTAGTATGGAAGCGCGACCGCTTATTTCAGATGCACCCTCGTTTATGACAATATGGTTACCTCGTTATGGTTCTCATGACAATAGGGATGACGACTAGGTTGAAAAACTATTATTTTAATTAGTCTGTCAGAAAGATTATCCAAAATTATTAGACACGTATTTTTTCCTTTTTCAAGATACTTAACTAAAATTGACGAATATGAAGAGCGTCAAAGTTCCGTGGTGGGGGCTGGTGACGTCACGAAGAATTGTACCTAGCTTTGACATCACGCGAAACTTTAAAGCCCTGTATTTCCGTCATTTTTCATTTGACGAACAAAAGAAAAAATACATATCGTATATTTTTTAATAATCTAACAGACGGAATTTTTAATAATCTAACAATCTAATTAGATTTTTTTTGTCGTTTAGCCTATTGTAATTGTTTATAATTATTGTGTTTTAGGGGTGAACCTGGAATATTGTAGTGTAAAATGGTGTAGGGTCGGTTATGGTCATAGATTTGCAAGTAAAGCTGTCAGTATAATTTGTATTTCATCAACTACAAGATACTAGAGATAACGCAGTGCGTTGTATCTTCTGGATTGTTGGATCCTTGGATCCGTTGGATCCTATCCTACCTGTCGTAGTATCTTGAAGATACTACGACAGGTAGGATCGGAGAATCGAGAGCCATTGAAAATATTTTATTTAAAATTTTTTTTTTATATATTTTATCTTATTTTGTAGAACCCACAGAAAATCAGTGTCGTCGCTGCTATATTTATGTGCGACAAATGCTGAGTGACATCCTTTTTGGGACAACATTTTCAATATCTTCACTGTGTTTTTTAGTTATAAGATTGCACAATGTTGTTACAAATAAAACAATTTTTATTTCATTTCAAATGAAGGATTTCATAGCAGTATTTCTTCATATCAATGGGTTATCGGAGGAGTCTAGAGAAGAGTGTCTGTAGTACTCGTAATTTTCAAATCTATGATTACCTACGGATACGATATGATACGCTACGTAGGTTCAGTTAGGGTAACGGACGGGGGTTTCCTCGTCCCTTACCATAATGAACATACAGTCGACGGTATGCAGATAAGTACCATTTCTAGTTAATAACTCCATGCAACTCCTTTCTCTTTCTTTCTTTCTTTCTTTTTTTTTCTTTTTTTTTTTGCATGGAACTCCTTTCAAGTAAAAAGACGGTAATTTTTTTGTACTTATTTTATGTTTCCTTTTTCTGAAATACTTCTTCTTCTTTCTAGCGTTTTCCCGGCTTGCAACGGCTCGTGTAGGGACACTGGGGTCAGCTTTTAAGAAAGGATAAACGATTCCCTCTTTCCATAACTTTTCGACCAAATAAATAATATGAAAAAAAATAATACAGGAAATCAGTTTTCTGTTTTGCTTGTACATTTGAATCTTTTACTTCAGGTAAGTTATCGCAAAACTACTTCAAAATCAAATATTTATATCAAATATTTTATTGAAAATCGTCAAGTTTAAGCTAACATGGTAATTTACATTATAAGTTATAACTACTTATACCTAATCTAAAACGGAAACCGAACTAATCCCAATATGGCCTCGTTAACCCTTGGTTAGAAGGTCAGAGAACAGTCGCTTTCGTAAAACTGGTGCCTACATCAAAACTTAGGGTTAGTTGCCAAAGCATAGAGCCGTGGCATATGCCTGGAAAAACTCTAGGAAGACGTATAGTCAGCTGCAGAGTTAAGTAACCCCTCTGCATACAAACTTTCTATGCAGGGGGGTCACTTATCTCTGCAGCTCTGTAGTCACGAGAGTAGGTAGGTGTAGGTAGGTACCTACGTTATTTCTGTCTCTATCTTGCATCTTAACTATCTAGTCGAGGCGGTCAGGGAGCCATCTATGTTAAATATTCATATTGCTGTTATTCTTAGATCCACTAATGGTCACATGTACCGCTGTAGTCAGCCAACTTCCCGGAGTCAAACGTTTATTTCATATCGAATTACTCCTGGTTAGCCAACAAACCCTGGGTTAAGGTGATGCAAGCGGCGCTTAAGGAGATATCCAACGCCAATGACCTTCGGTATGAATCCTTTGGGTTTATATCTACTGGTTTTTTAAGCTTTTTATATTAACAGCAACAGCTTTAAGAAAAATAGTTTCCTATAACTGCTTACTTCATCTTCATCATATTGTCTCTGAGTTATTTGGCATCAAAATTGAACAATTTTAGGTCAACAACAAAGGTTTTATGGCCATAATTTTTTGTCATAGTTATAGACTCTCGTGACGATGCGGATATCGAAAGGGAACGCAGAGCATTGGCGATGAGAGCTAACATGATAGCGCGCAGGTTTCGGCGATGTACAGCGCAAGTTAAAATAACTCTGTTCAGAGCGTATTGTACATCGCTGTATACATGCAGCCTTTGGACTAATTACACACAGAGATCGCTAAATGCTCTGCGAGTCCAGTACGATGACGCTTTCAGGGTGCTGTTGGGGCTGCAGCGCGTCCGGAATGTTTGCGGTTGCAGGCGTAGACGGTTTCCACGCCATCGCCACGCTCCGCAAACGTTGCGCCGCGACGCTCGGCAGGGTGCGTGACAGCCCCAACAGCCTCCTAGCTGTTGTAGGGAGCAGGTGGGACAGTGGCATTCTGCGGCATTGGTCCACTTTACATATAAGCCTAAATAGCAAATTTAATTTAATCTAATTTTATTTTATTATTGTCATTTTTTTGAATTGTGTAAACGATGTGATTATTGTGATTTTATTTTGTTTAATATAATTAATTAGGCATAAGTGTCACTTAATATGGATCCTTTGTTGTCCGAAATAAATGAATTTTATTTATTTAATATTGTCTTCTGTTACCGCGATTGTTATTCATTGAAATTAAACACTTTCTCATTCTCTCAGTCATCATCTTAACCCTGTGAAAACGAGTGCTGTAAAGGGCTCGAAACGTAGGATCATGGTGTTAATAAACGCGATTTATCCGTTCTAAAGTGTTTTTATTTATTTATTCATAAACTCAAACTCAAAAAGCATTTATTCGAAGTAGGCCAAAATTCAGCACTTTTCAACTTCAGATTGATTAAATATAAAAATAATATACAAAAGTAACACTTAATTCTAGTAAACATGTCAAAATATAAAGACTAAAATTTAATTTGAAATATAACAATGTCAGCAGAAATTAAAAAATAAAATAAAATATAAAACAACACAGTAAAATGATAAATTAATAAGTTAGTTAATTGGAATTCACAAGAGTTTCGAGGCAAATTACATAAAACAGAAAAGATGGTGAACACACACATAAAGAAAAAATGCTGATCCGAACCGTACGTCGTCGAGTCTTTATAGGTAAGAATTTTGTCCTTATTATTTACTTTAGAGCTATAATATGATACATATTTATAGTTTAACAGGTTCTACCCACAAATGGGGAGAAAAATAAAATAAAAGATTTAATGATTAAATTTGTTGTTTAAGATGCCACATCCAAAACTAAAACCATCGCAGCTACATGTCGTGATACCGAAGGCACGAAGCACGGAAGAAAAATAAGGACGAAAGAAACTATCACATGATTATCGGCCTGCGTAGTCCGGAGCAACTCGGTCCCAAGCATTTACATCGATATAATCTTTAGTGGTAAATGTAATTTACCTACAAGTAATAAATAGGATTCTGTGAGGAGTTCCCTTAATTCCTTATGGATCCCGTCATGAAATCAGGACTAAATCGGAACCAATTTAGACGGGTTCAGGTTAATTAGAACAAAACTACTCAAATCGCACGACACAGCTTGGCATTATCAGCTTACGTACATGGTCTTTATCATCAGGAGTAATTTACCAAATTGATGATTTCGGAGGAATATTGAGTAGATAACAAGTGAATATGCATTTATGAAGCCGATTGTACTTGTTTTTTCTAGGCTTACTATAATGCCGGGTAAATAGCACTGTAGAATTGTCGATAAGTTATAAAAAATATAATCATAATCATAATCAAGCATTTATTTCTTAGAATATGGTACAATGTTGTAATAGGTACCTATGTTCAATTTCATGTTTGTTTGAGCGGATACTGTTAACGTTAAGTACCTAGTTCGTAGTAAAATAAAATAGGGCTTTGAAATGTCAACCTCGTTTCTCGAAAACTAAATGTCGATTTTTTGTTGATATTTTCTACAGTTATATGTGCTTTTTCTTACTAAAAGGTACTTACTAAAGGTCTTACTAAAGGTAGGTCGGTAGTGAACCTACCTACGAAGCAGGAGGTCGCGGGTTCGAATCCGGTGAGGGCATTTATTTGTGTCTTTATCACAAATATTTGTTCCTGAGTTATGGATGTTTTCTATGTATTTAAGTATTTATTTGAATATATTTGTTATATACATCGTCGCCTAGCACCCACATCAAAAGCCTTATAGAGCTGACCGTGGGACTAGGTTGATTTGTTTAAGATTATCCTACAATTTTTTTTTGTTTGTATAAGTACATTGTGATAGAGGCTTAGAAAATGGACAAAATAGTTAGATACGAGTCTTCTAAGATGCAAGTCCATCTATGGCGCTTTCTGCCTGACCTTACTTATATTATTTAATTTCCTTTTTGGTAAACAATAAAGAGTAGTATTTTGTACTGTAATTGTCTAGACACTTACCACTTACTAAATTGTTTTTAACATTTAAATTGTTTCCTGAAACAATTATTATCAAATGCTCGTCTTGCGCGGGATGAATCCCCGTCTTTACTATTTAGGGGTAAGTTAAAAAACCTGTCTGTTCATATTTCCATAACTCCATCGGTTCCATAGTGCACATTAAGAGAATATAATTCAATTAACTATGGCATTCTAAAACTGTCATATAAAGGGTTGACATCACCAAAGTCATTTTTTTAAGAAAAACTATTTATTTTAACAATGCATAAAAATATATGTTAATATTCATCATACATCACACTTTGACTCTTAATCATCCGAACTGGCAAAGTCTGTCATTTCCTATACAAAAAGTCTGCCATTTTTGCGGGGGGCACGTCTGTGTACAGCTATTCGTACGTTAAGTACAAATAGCCATGTCAGATAAACGTCAGTAGATACGAGTATGTTACTATGTCATACCCATTCGGTAGAGGAGTAAGCCTGTAAATTGCTAGACCATCTGGTTTAAAACTCAAAAGTACATGAAAGACCAAAGACGGAGCGTATTTTTGATAAATTCATCATGGAACTATTATTCTGTCTTAATTTTTTTTATCTTAGGCGTCTGCAATTAAAATCACACTTTCATACTCATATCTAAATCTTGGAATGCGAAAAACGAAAACTTGGAAAACGAAAACTTGGAATGTGATTGTCGTTACTTCTTGTACTATAGCGGATATAATGTAGCAGATATGAACAGAATATAAGTTTAACTAAAATGAATAGAGTTGTTTTAGTTGAAATACCCGGTAGTTCATAATATTAATCTTGCAAACAGTATAGCGTGCACGAAGGTGCACGCTGAAGAAGCACGGATGAAGATCCATAAACATATTATCAGGACATATTAATATACTTAGACCGGGTTACTCACGTCTATATAGTCGAAAATAGCTCGACATGTGTGTGTGCGCAGAGCAATCGCGGCAAGCGCTTCTCACTCATGATTATGGGGCGCGGACCGTCCCGAAACATGTCGAGCTATTTTCGACTTTATAGACGTGAGTAACCCGGTCTAAGTATATTAATATGTCTAATACTCACGGGAGTTTTCTATTTAAAATATTATCAGGATATTGCTTTTAGTCCCTTATCTCAGTCTAACACGGAGTTGGATAGAGACTATTTGGCATGACAGTTAAATTGACATTCTTTGGAAAATTTTGCATGTATTATTTTCCACATGCGAAATGGTTATTAAGGTTTTATGAAATATTTAGAATATAAACCACTTTTAGTATATGTACAGTTTATCGCAGAATAATTAAGTGTAAAACAAAAAAATAAATTAAACATCAGCTATTTGTTGTTGTTATTCTGTCCCGTCACCGTCAGCCAGGGGACAAATGCAGGACAGTTTGTTAGAAGAAACGTTGTAGTATATTTTACTGACATGCTTGGTCGACCCATCATAGAAAGGGAGTATAACAACCAAAAATAATCATGTTTCGTAAATTTGAATGCCATAAAACCGTGATTTTAAAAGTGACCCAAGAGACCGTGGCCATGGCAACTAGTGATGAGAAACAGTTGATTGACCCTAAAATATTAAAATGTATTATTTTTTTGTTATCCTTACCGAGTGCCATGAAACTCGAAGGATTATGGGCATATTTTTATTTTGTTGTCGTTTTTTTTTCGCGTCAGATTAGAATAAAATTTGGTGAGTAGGTAAGAGTTTCTTATTCTACGCTAAATAAATACGAAATCATAATGTGCAACAAAAATGTTGTACTAAATTTCCCACTGAGTTACGACAATCCCTTACGATTTCGTAACTCAGTGAAAAACATTGTGGGACATACTTTGAAATTGGGTCTATCTTGAAGAGAATAAGGAACTCTACCTACCTACCAAATTTCATTCAAATCTGACGCCAAAAAAAGACAACAAAATAGGAATCCGCCCTGATAGCGATGTTTAGTAAATAGTAATATCATAATGTATAAATAAGCCCACCGTAAATTATTCGTCTATAAACTCCGCAGTAATTTCTCTCAAGCGAATGTGTAACATTAACAATAATAATTATAGCTTCAACAAATGAATAAATCGCGAATAAAGACGTAAAATAGCAGACATACAAGTTAATTACCCGACATGGTCGCATTATGTAAGCGATAAGACACGTCATAAATTGTATGTAAATTATACGCTGGGTGCAGATTTACGGTAATTGCTCAGTGGACATACGTTTTCTAGAAGATACTGGGCTTTGAGCGGCATATATATCGGCCCAAGGTTCAGAAGTCGGTAGAATTGATGTATTTATCAGAAACTATTGTGGTATAAGTATACAATTTATACTCTTGAGTCTAACCGCCTACAAGGTTGACTGGTAGAGAATGCTTCATAGCATTAAGTCCGCCTTTTGTACAATTGTAATTTTCTTTTTGTGCAATAATGATTAAATAAATAAATAAATAAATATCCATACTAATATTATAAATGGGAAAGTGTGTCTGTTTGTTTGTCCGTCTTTCACGGCAAAACTGAGCGACTAATTGACGTGATTTTTTAAGTGGAGATTGTTGAAGGGGTGAAAAGTGACATAGGCAAACCCTCGGTGAGTCCGACTCGCCTTTTTAACACGCTTTTATTAGCTTCACTTGTAATGTAACTAACTATGTATGTAAGAGAATCTTGGAATCTTAATTTGACCCACTTTCCGGTCTCCGATTATGATGAAATTTTGCACACGCTCTGAGTTCTGATGACAATACATGACTAGCTAAGTAATTTTTAGTGCGTACTAAAAGCGTGTTTTTTAGTTTTTTAAACTACTATTTTTATTTATATATTGTAAATTGTAAATACCCAACCTAATATGAAAGATGAACAAAGGCTATTAAGTCCTAAAATGCAGATTCGACCTTATAGATCTAAATACACGGTACAGTTAATGAGTTCTAAGACAGTAGTTGTGTTTCTAATTACGTTTGATTGATCGGTGATTATTGCTCTGATTCGAAAGTTGCCATACGAGAATCATTTGAATAGATAAGCCGTAAAGCAAACGTCAGTGTGATTAATTGGTAGTACAGTCTATTAAATAAATTGAATTGTGTTTAATTTACGCCTAATATGATGCAGACCTTCATTATTTATAAAACTACGAGTCAGGAGTGAATAGGTTATTACTGAACTGGTGAGATCTATCTTAGACGTTGTCTTCACTTTCCATCAGGGGCCTTACCATGACGTCTTAACGAGATTCAGTTAAGTTCTTAACTGTGCTCGGTTGTATGGCAGCGAATCAGTTTAGGTCGTCAACTAAATCGCGTTACCTTTGTATAAGGCGACATGAAGAACCAATTATTGGCTGATGCATAACACTAGTTTTATAACAATTTCAAAAATAACAAAAAAAAAAAGCGAAATCTCCAATGACGGCCGAATGTGGAAGATGTCGTATGCCGATTATAGAAATTAAAAAATTGCAATAGTGTTATTACGTCCATATACAACGTTATAATGTATACTCTTTAACATCGCTGTCAGTTATCTTATTGACAGATATGTATATCTAAGTGCTGGAGTAGAAAAATATATGTATAAGTAAGTATGTATATGCAACACCGTGATCGTGACTTACTCCGTGAACATGGCGCTTGCAACAGTGCCGAAAAATCGGGCACTAATTGAAACAAGCATACGCGGTAAATATCGCGTTTTAGATTGTAGTTATACTTAATGTTACCATGTTAGCTTATTATCGTATAATTGGTTGTGCGTTATCCGTTTAATAATATTTGTTTATTTATTTAATCTTTATTGCACAAAAGAAAAAACTTATCGTACAAAAGGCGAACTTAATGCCATAAGGCATTCTCTACCAGCTAACCTTAAGACAAAGCAGAAAAACTGTAATATGTATGTACATGCATACGTGTTGTACATGCAATATACAAACAAACATGACTACCCTGCAAAATAAGAATCATAAAATATAATCTTCTGGCGATTTCCTATAAAACACACAAAAGACATAAAAATATTCATCAATACCAAAACAAAATGAAAAAACAAAGTTAATTTCACGTGTCCCTTGCTGATGGTTAGTTATTGAATAATCTTCTTTCATCTAGAACATAACCCGTAGAAGATTGGCAAACCCAAGAGCACGGTATGAAGTTCCTACAGGTCAATATACGTAGGAACTCTATACCTCGCTAGTGGTAATCACCAGTTGGCGAAAAGTCTTCTTAATTTCTTATATGTCTTATCTTCTTAATCCTGCATCTTCTTTGTTCTTCTCTGTTTGGTATCTTGATTACTTGAGGTTCCTGCTGGTTTTTACATACTTTAGTTTTTCTCTTTTGTGTAGCCTCTTACTCCGCTGTTTCTGAAATTAAGCTTCTTTTTATCCAGATCTTAAACTGTACGACTGCCTTAACATTAAAATTGGTAGGTATTTTTTACCGTACCTAACAACAATTTTATTTCTTAGTTTGAGTAAACTAAAAAGGTATAAAAACAGCAGTGTTAAAGATACAAAATTACACGTGAAGTTAATAAGTCAATCCTTCAAAAAATCTATAATTTACTAACAATAATTATCCCAAAATCCCTAAAACGACCTTCCAACCCATTATTACCGAAAAACGAAATTACCATTTGAATAAAACTCTTTAATTACAGCTGTTTCCTATCTGCATAAAGCCATCCTCAGAAAATTTGAAGCAAACTTGAAATATTGTTTGCGGCTTCTTTCAAAATTATAATTTATTAGTAGCGCATAAGGTTCAATTTAGTAATAACGTTTAGCCTTTAGATACGGCGTTGCTTAAGTTGCTACTCATAACCCTTCCTTATGCTAATCGTGTGAGTCGTCTCAACAAACCAGAAGTTTGTTGTCCCTTTTTAACCATTTGTAGAATATGGAAATAGCTGTAGGGTAGCGAATCGGTAAGATTTTAAAATTCAAATTTAGAATAAGATTGCAATTCTAAATTTAAATGTAGCTTTTGAAAATATTCAAATGTGTTTAACTTTTAGGGAACATCTGGTTCCGTGGGAAAAATAAGATTCCTTTGGAACATAATCATGCATCTATATAAATGTGGTCAAGAAAAAATAATAGTTTCAAACGTGGATTTTTTATATTATTTATACCAATATTATAATGTTTTACCATCCCACCTGTTATATGTTTATTTCATGAAGATTGTTACAAAAACGTTCATTTATTGTAAGACGCAAAAACTGTAACATACTTCTATTAGAATTAAATTAATCTTATGCTGTTCTTGCGGTAAACGTCATTAATATTAACAACTATAAAGAAATTGCCAAACAATAATGAAGATATAAAGGCGCTAAATATTTTAAACAAAAACCATCTGCCGCTTTAAAAACAAGTGAGAAACTCTAATGAAAGGCCAATTTGAAGGCATTACATATAAACTGCAAAATAATTTTACCGCTAGCAAACCAGAAAATTACTTATAGTGCTCAACGTAACAGTGTTCGCGAACAGCAAAGCTAACTTTGTACAAAAATAACCCCTTGGCTTAAGGCAATGTACACACATGTTCTTTAAAAGTTCAATTTTAATGAGCCGTAACGCGAGCTCAACTGGCTACAAAGTGACGTGTCTGTGCCCAGCCTTATAATTAGTTTGACAACATGCGGTCTGCCCAGAAACTTGGTCTTTGGCATTTGATACAAAACATCTTATAAATAGCAGACGTGAACCTTATTAATACCGATTAAATTTATATGTAAATGTTATGTATCAGAGCATATAACCTACTTTATTTACCAATAAATGAACAAACAACATTAGTACACTGCAGTTAGCAGATGGTTTCTAATAAAAGTAATAAATAAGCGATTTCTACTTGTTATTTTATTTTATGCTAATATTTGCCACATAAAATTATATTGCTACGGAGCTTAACTACGCTCTGAAATAAAGATATCTTATTTATTAAAATGTGGAAATTATAAGCTAACAAACTGGTTACTATTTTTTATACAGTATGTATCAGAACGAAAGGCAAAGAAAGAAACCCGTTAATGTTTAGATCATAAATATGAGCATGGTACCTAATTCATCAAAAATACGACAGTTTTTACGTGAGGTATAAAAATATACATTAATTATTATTGTTTTCCACCTCCCCTGTATAATTTGTTTACAATCTTATTGATGACATTTCTTAAATTACCAACTGACAGACAGGCGTCAAACCTTGTTGAAGTTTGGATTTTTACCTAGTTACAAATAAACAGTTAACAAAGCGCTTGCGCGTTGCCTATGACTACAGCCATTATTTAAATGATTACCTAGGTAAAGCTAGCTAGGATTAGCTAGGTAGGTAGGTAGGTATAAACAGAATTCAAAGCGCATGTGCGTTGACATAACAACGTCAATGTTTATTAGTTGCCCCTAGCTACATATCAACAGTACGCAATACGCATGCACTGTCAAAAATCAAAACCCTATAGGAAGTCACAAAAACCATTAACCGACTGCAAAAAGAAGGTTCTCGAGTAATCCATTTAGTAATTTTATGCCATAAAACATGTATTTTGGCACGTGAAATGCACGTCATTACATTCTACTCGAGTTCCCCGTCAACCAGTTTTAAGGTTTGCTCTTCGTTGTGATACATACTGTATATCTTCCATTTGTAAGATATAAAAAGATACTTAAATTTGGAAATTAAACTTATCAACAATCGACCAAGTGGTAATTTTGACTAAAAACAAGCAAAAATGTGAAAAAGAATAATAGGGCATCTAACACAAAATAAGTCCATTTTGAACCGATAAAAAAATACTATCCCGTTAAAAAATGCACTGTGCTCTTTCACTGGGTCCTAAAATAAGATCCTATCTTCTGTATTTATTAAGGTAATTTAAAAAATGCGTTAATAGGGCTCCAGTACATTATCAAAGTCATCACGACATAATGCTGCCGGTTCCTTAGACATGATTGCGGCAATTCTCGTAATTAATTAGCGAGTTACGTCCAAATGTGCAATTTATAAAATTAATGGTGCAAACGAGGTGCTTTAAAGTCATTATTTGGAGTAATTTTCTTGTGTCTTGTGTTTTGCGTGTTTTGACGACTTTGTAATGAATAAGGTAGTTTCGAGTAAAGGTGTTGGTAATCTTTTACATAAACCTGTCCTTACTTTATGGTCCCCAATAAGGAATATAAAATGGCGGAATCAAGTAAAAATGATTTAAGACGATAATGATAGTGGGAATTAATTTAAGGAGATGTATGTTTATCAAAACAAATGTTATTACATTTGATAAAGACTGACAAAAAAGTGAAGTTATGTAGTTTTTACCTACTTCTTAGCAATAATTTACCAAAAATATTATAAATAAGTATTTTCTAAATACGTAAGCCAATTTTATGTACAAATAAAATGTATTACCTGCGCCAACTTTGCCCGCAGTCAACTTTGTCCAAATATACACACCTGCAAGTGACAATCCTAAGCCATTTTTTATGATAGGCAATGTTGGGTCTCAACAATACTGTTAAATTGCCTACTATCGTCAAAAAATGTCTATTAGGGCAAAGTTACCCCTGGTGGAAAAGTAGGCGCATATCACGGTACCTCTTCACTTGTTTCCTTCCCTACACGCTCGGAGGCGCAAATCCCTCATCCCGCGGCTTACAGTTGAAATTAGTTGCAAATCCCTGCCTTAGTATGGGGATGGAACAGATAAATAAGATCTGTTTTGACACGCTTGTTTACGATTACTTGAAAAAATCGGTTAAGGGAAAGAGATAACATACTGATGATAGTTAATGCTGAAAAATCTGGAACAGAGCTTTTTGTACCAGGATTTCCATTGCAGTAGCTGTAATTATTTTACAGTGCGACATTTAAAAGGAGATATTAGCGCCCTCCGTGAGCTTGCCTGCTGGCAACATTGTATATTGTGCCTCATTCTGTCGATTAGTAACTTTAATGTTTGACAGATATTTTTACGAAAATAATGACATATATTACAAGAGAACTGGTGTTCTGCCTCTTTCTGTCATACTGTAAGTCGGTGTCTTTCTTAAAATGCGGTATGATCCATATCTAGCAAGAGTACCTATGCAGCTAAATAACTATGTACCTACTAACTAACTATTGAAGCCACACGCCCGTATCACTCGCCTGACTTCGAACATTAAAAAAACCTTGTACTTATAAATGCTATATATATTACGCTTATACGATCAACTGCAGAAAAATATGACGCATCTTTATAAGCGTGCCTCCAAAAATAGAGTCAAACTATCTCTTCAAAACTGTCAAACTTTAAAATGTGATTGTAAACGTCAAACTTCTATGAAATTATGATGTTTACTATGCATTCTAAACATAGCCTTGAGAGACTTTAGGAGTGTCTCATTTTGTTTTCTTTGATACTAAATTATATTTTATTACTTTGACATTCAAAATACAACGCGTATATAATAAAAACCTATGCACGTGAACATCTTCGTGTTTTGTATCAATGATTCATTTACTTATCACAAAGTTGCGTCTCACAAAAACTGCGCAAACGCACCGAGGCATACTATTGGCAAAGCTACGCAACGCTCGAAAAAAGTCAATTAACCCCATGTGATATCATTCATCAACTTTCACAGTTAACAATAGCCCGCATACACGGACGCTTACATCAAAATAAGTGAACAATTTTTACCTTATTTCCAAGGAAATAAAGTGCAAGTTGTGCAGATATTATTGAAGCGCGCGTACACGCAATGCATCGCGTGTCTTAAGGCAGTAGACCAATGTCCAATGAGCATCGATAAGACATCCAGTGCCGTTACTAACCCTTATTTACATTACATTGTTTCGAATTACCAATTATGAAGTGACGATTGACAAGTGTGATATGCGTAGGTAATGCAAACCGGTTAAAATATGTACAAGCATTACCGGTAAATTATCGGTGACTTTCCGATTGCGTTCCCTAGATATGCGTCGATAACACGAAAAATAGTCGTTGGATGTGCGACAATAAAGAAACTAGGAAATAAACGTTCTTACTTTTAAAATAAACGCAATGCGTGTACGTATACAAAATTAATGTAAGCGCCACAATTTTAGTCATCTTATTTGTAAATCTGAGTTGACGAGTCAGACTGTATTCTATAACAAGATTATAATTATATTTCTATTCGTATTTTGTGTTAAAAATGGAGAATGCAAACCGGTAAACAATTGTATAGATTACTGGTTTCATTCCCTAGTTAACAAATACACCGTTTTAATAACAATATTTTATGTTAACAACATTAGGCCTTGAAAAGTCACCAGCTTTAGTTTAGTTCATTCGGTACTTACGCCTTCTTAATCCTAACGCTCTAACTCCGCCAACAAATAAATAATTCACAGTGCGTAACTAACAAGAACTAAATAGAATAGATATCGTGCTAACTCCGCAACTGGCCGGCATTCCAAGCGAGCTAAACCCCTTAAAAGGACTAAATGCAGCAACTTAATTTCTTATAAGCCATTTGAGAAGTAGGCACTGCCAAAACTCCATGCATGCGCGCCTTTATGGCACTCCCGGTTCGGTATTCAAATTTTATAGGCGATTAAAAAGCAAGGGCAGGGTTAACATTAGCGCTAGTGTAATTATGTGCGAAGTTGATCTTTTTGTTTCGTTTTTGAATTACGAGACTATTTGTCGGCTCGCTAAATTTAAAGCCTTTTAGGTTATTTCAGGGCGTTTAATGCCTGCATTTTAATGTGCATTTTGTACGTTTATGGACGCTAATAAAAATGTTAAAAGTAACTTATGACTGTTTACAAAGCTGCGCGTTATTTTTCACTTGATTTCAATACGCGAATTTTATACCTATAGGAGGGACCAGGGATCGAAACGGAAATACACTATTATCGTACCCTCCGACACACATAAGTAGGCACGCACACACTACCGTGCACATATCGTATTGGGGCATCACATATAGGGTGCCGGCCCTTCGGATTACCCTCGGGGGTAATTTTTACCCCATCATGAATGCGTCGCCACCCACTCGACTCATCATTCGATATTTGAATTACTTATAAGCAATTTCGTAATTCGAATTTGGAAATTTAATTTCAGCGGCCAGTGTTCGTCTGTTCCGAAATTCAAACTTTTTAGTTTTTATTCTTTACTTTTAGAGCCACATGCGCCACCCAAGGTTAGCAATAACCAAGCGTTAAGCGTTTATAAAGTACTTATGGGATTTGACATCTAACTCCGGGTTAGGAGCTCACCTCGGTTGGCGGCGTTGGCGCGAGTGGCCCTTAATTATAAGATTGCGTAAGAGATTCACAATAGTACTTTTTAATTCTGCATAATTATAATTAAATCAGTTTTGTTAACATTTTACCTTACCAATCCACAATCACCAATCACCAATCGCTACGAGCGGCAAAAAGTGCGATTGTTTTTAAATTACAACACTCAACACATTCACAACATCTGCTTTATCCTAAGTCCATGATTTTGTTAAAAAGGTGAATTTGATATATGTATATACACACACATACCTACACACACTTTATTATTGAAAACGTGAAACCAGAAAATAAAACATCATCTAAAAACACGCATTTCAAGCGCGGAACAGTTATTGGCGGTTGATTACATCTATGGCTTTATTTGATTTTGGGCTTGCATTGGGGGGAGGAGGGATTGCGTGCGCGATAATTCCTGCGGTAGCCATTTCGTATGTTCTGTATTTGAACCAATTTAAATAATTGTACTAGTGGGAATACAAACTCGACGACATACTTTAGTTTCAGAGTACAAAACTAAGAATAGCACATTACTAAGAGTCGCACGTAAAATAAATACGACTTTTTTACAAGCACTCATAAAAGAACCTATAAATTTTTTAAAACGAGTTGTAAAATTTTCAAAAGGCACTTAAATATCTATTATAAAACCACACTTTTGTAAAATGTTCGCGCCATAGTGGCGTCCCACGCGATTTCATAACAAAGCGCTAACAAACACATAAAACCAGATACCTACATCTATATTTTTCGCACGTGCCAAATCGATACACGATAAAATAGTGCAACTATACACACATGCACATATGGGCTCGCATCTCGCTAATTTGTTTTGACATTTTGCAAACGAACGACCACTTTTTCCCGCCTACATAACGATCGAACTTCGAAAGGGGATTCTAAATTTGAAATCTTAAGTTTCGTATTCTATGAGGCATAGAGTATGAAATGGTAGCGATTTTAAATTGGAGCTCATTTTATTTTATTGTTAGCGCGTATTCGCATATCTTTTTTTTATATCCAGCCAGACCCTTTTTGCCCTTTGTTGTTTGGAGAATGTTAGAGGGATATCCCCTCAACGCGTGCCGTATGAGATAGGTCGCTCTCACATAATAAAAACTCATTTTGCGGCAAATCAATACTTCAAACTTTACAAAAAAAAGTATTTACTCTTCACAACCCGAAGTGGCGTTTATTCCTAAATAAATAGGTAACTTAAGTAATATGAGTACAAAAAAGGGACTTTTTTGGTAACCCACCTTTTTCTGTATTGTATCTGTATTGCACTCATTCTCCGATAAGCTAGAGTTTGAACATTGTAGATATACCTTAGTTAGTTGGTTTTGCTGGTTTTTTTCCGCAACTCTACATCCATTGTGCTTTTTTGCGCTATAATGAGGCAGCCCTACTCTAACCAATCTAGCTCCTCCACTAAACCTAGCATCGGTTTTTAGGTTGCTAACTGCCTCCGTTAGTGTGTATTGAGTCCCTAAATACCTACTCCTGTATACTTCTACCGGTTTAAAATGTGTTATGTCCACTTACAATGTTTTATCGTTTTCCTATCCAGGTAAAGCTTGCTTGCAGATGAGCTTATCTCGATATTCTAGATACTAAGATCAGTAACGTCTTTCCGGAATAAAAAACTCCAACCTCTGTTAGTCGCATAGTTATGCACTAATTAAAAAAAGCATATCCCGTTTGCAGAGACCTATAATTTAATGACAGGCCATACACGTTTCCCATTAACATTAATGCGTACTAACATGGCAATGGAATCCGTGCGTAATTATTTAGTCCGGGTAGAGACAATTAAATAACATACACTGTCAATCATCTGACATTGTCACGTTTCTTGTAATTGTTGTAAACGCCACTTAGACGTGGCGTTCACAACAATTTCCGACTGTAAATGTAGGTAACTAGCTAGACCTATATGATTGACTGATCGTTTTTAGTAAAAGGTAGGTATCTCTTCGGTGCTTCCCGATAAGGCACTAATGCAACAAAGGTGTATTTAAAAATCAGACCTTCAATCATGGACATAGCTTTTACTAAAAACAAGCACATATATGGCTAAGAGTGCTTTTAATTCCATTTAACATCGTAAAACAATTTGAAATATGCTTCGAACGGCTTAACGCCACTTGCATTATACGAGCTTAGCCAACTTACCCTGAGTTAAACGTTTTTGAGCATGGGATTGGACAGGTAACTCCGGGTTAGTTTTTAAATAGAAAACTCCCGTGAGTATTAGACATATTAATATACTTAGACCGGGTTACTCACGTCTATCTTCGACTTTATAGACGTGAGTAACCCGGTCTAAGTATATTAATATGTCCGGGTTAGTTGACCAACCCTGGTTGGCGTTAACAATGAAAATAACATTAACAACGAGTTTGAACAAATATTATGGAACTAAATAAGATCCCGCTACCGCAATCTACGACAATAATAGCTAACGAGAAACACTACCTACTCTTAATGTAATGTAAGCGCCATTCGCAATTAGATTCATTTATATTAGATCAAGACACGCCAGTTTATATTTTAGCCGTCTCTATATCGATTGAAAGTCGAGTAATTATTTCAAAATACGTAACACCGGGGCCACAATGCACAAAGACTATTGTGATACAATGGAATGACTCACGCACTGACGGACGGCGAGACAATGGGATCTTCTAGGGCCGGAGTAAGGCCGTATGCAAGGATATCGCCCCGGTTTAATTTCTCTTAAAACAATAAACTTTAAAGAAACTAATCTTCAAACAGGATGTCAACTTTTACGAATTTTAGTTTACACCCTAAAACAATTTAATCTCACTAAAACCCGTCAACAAAGGACTCGGATGCATTCAAACAAAAAACCGCAAAACGGAGCGTAATAAAAAACCAAAAGTGAATCAATCGTGTGTCATGAGCCATCAATCAAATGCAGCGTTCCAACGAATCCTTTTTTGTTCCAAGTTCAAAAACCGTCGACCTTGCCTCGGTCAACTTGCAGAGGTTTGTCCTAGTCGAATAATGCTATGTTGTATTTTTTCAAAAGGCTTTGATACGATGCAAAAAGAGCTAAATTAGCATAGCCTTTTTCGTTTTTAGCATTGTAATGCGGCCAGTTTTTGCTCTTTAACAATAGCATGCATATTTTGGTAACGACTTAAAGTAGCATTGATTACGACTAGTATTTTTGTACAGACCATTTTGTGTTATCTTTCAATCAGAAAAAAAATTTTGACCTTGTATCAATCAATAATCTTACATTTTGGTACTTAGAAAAAAAATTGGCTATAAATGTGAAATTCTAAACCCTAACTTGGTCGGCGCATACGCCATCCACCATAAACAATATTATAATATACAGTGTATTTTATTATACAACGACACAATTTTATTTACAAAATCCATGCAAGTAAACAATTTGCACAAAGATGCAAATTACAATTATTTTTTTGCGTCCAACGCCCGTGTCACATTGAACGATAAACCGATCGACAAAACACAATTTAACCTTATCGCAACGGAATAAAGTATAAAATATATTTCTTTTGTAATTTTTTGCGAGTTTTCTTTATGAAACATGAACATGAGTCATCTGTTTTTGCGATGACTCGCGTTTTTGCGCCGTGCAACGACCGTTTGACCCGTACCCGTTCTTTGTCGCCGTCCTCTGCGGGTTTTTGTATTCAACACATGTTAATTTGTTCTTGAAATGATTACTTTTGATTGGATAATATGTATGAAGTTTTTGGGCTGTTTTATTCATATTTTAAGGGCCTGCTATGAGAGGTTAATACTTTGAAATCTTTCGTTTTTATGCCCTATTAATTTTTTAATGCGCTGCATTTGTTTAATGTAATGTTTAAAGTTGAGGAAAGCAGACAACTATATAACTATGCTTTATTAACCCGTAAAAACATAAATTTATGGCTATTATACAAGAGGCAATCAACTTGACTATTGCTATTACCCTTAGTTAAATCATTATATAGACCGTGCCTTAACTAGGCACACAATTATACCGTTAGTTACTACAACCATACTAGTTAGTTAATTTTGCTGTGCTTTTTCCGCAACTCGACATCCATTGTGCCTTTTTTGCGTGGTAACAATGCTAGGTTTCGAACTGCCTCCTTTAGGGTGTTTGGAGTCCCTAAATATCTACTCCTGTATAGAAGTCCTGTCTACATCCCATCCTATCCCATACTAGTATATATGTTACAATAAAAGTTACCAAAATAATTAAAGCCAAAACCGCATGCAAACATATAAAAATAGGTATATAATATCGATAATGTGTTCTGAACCGCTTACACTACAATAATATTATGGAACCTACTGGCACATACGACTTTGAACCAACACCAATCGTGCGATACGGTAAAAAACGCGCAAATGAATGTGGTCGGCCACATGTGGTATCGTAATGCATGTTTAAATTTAAAATAAACGCATGTTGCAAATTTAATTAATTTTTTGCAGTAACATTGCATTATACGAAAACATGACACGAATTTACAAACGAACAATGATAGCAGAATCGTTTAACCACAAAACACGCTCTATTGGACATATAAAATAAAGTTTTATTTTGATTAAGAGAAATAAAATAACTGAGTTGACATCGTTAATTTGACATAAACATCATATAATAAAAACGGACACAAAGGATAATATTAAATTGTAATAAAAACCTTTCCTTTCCTTTCTTATAAAAACCTGGTTATAGAGAGTGGCGCTTACGTTATTTTGTACTAAGGTCTTATGGAAACAAATTTTCATTTCTGAAGAACTATTATTAAGGCTCATAATTGAATTTGACCTAAACTGAGCGTCATAAATCATATTAATATTGAGCGATACGTATCGAGGAGCTTCGGTAGTATAAGAATCGCGTAGTAACTAAAACAACGTGACTACTTTACGGTGTAATCTGCAATATTATTATTATATTCTCCAATCGTTAAAAACCGGCTCACAATAGCAATGGCCTCTGGAAAAATATGTAACTTAATTAACAAATCAATTAAAACTCACGGAATTTTCCGAGTGTAATGTTACTTTAATAGCATAGATACACTAATAACTAACGCCGTTAAAAAGTAATTATAAGAAATACCTCTACTAAGGCATTAGTTGGTCAAGATTGCGACATTCTATATAGGTAGAAAGACGTGTTCTGAGTTAATTCGCTTTTTGCATCGAACCGTGGTTCTATGATTCATTGAGTATGTGTATGAAATAAATAAGAATATTATTTATGCGAATGAAGCGAGTATTGAGACTTTAATTAAGAAATTACTTTGACTAGAAACTGATTAAACATTCGTTGACATTGACCTTCAGCGAGGCAGGCTTCTCTTTCGTTCTTGTATAAATTATTCGAGCGACATAGAGAAACAGATGAAGGAACAAATGATGTGATTCGCGGTAATAGACTTAGACGGAGTCGACGGAGATATAAGGTCGGCTTTAAAATATTTTGATAAAACAGGGAAAAAGTTGCAATCGATACTTGTAATGCCAATTTCAATCAACCTATGTATAAAATTTGTACCAAAGCAGGCTAAAAAAAAAAGACTTGATATAAATTAATGTAATTTTATACACACCAAATCTTGCATCTGAGAAGATGTATTTGCTCAGTGTAAGAAATCGCAGGCCATATACGTTCGAACAATCCGGACAAACTTACATAATATACTTCCTTTAATTTATATAATATATTATTTGGCAGATTTGTTGGATATACCCGAACGTACATGACCGGGCATATACATTTTAACCTTCAATGTCATCCTAACACTCACCGATCAGTAATTGACACTGATTAAATAACAGAAATATGTTTTTTACCTCACCTCACTCAACATCGTAGCGAATTTCGTCAGACACCAAATATGGGTTGGAAGAATGAGACCGGTTCCAAAATTGCTATTCGATGCGAGATGTTAAAGATACAAATTGGCACTCGAATTTAAACTCGTGATTTGGGCTTGGGGATATGTGCTTGTTTTAAATAAAAGATAATTTGTCGCTTGTTGATAATATTAATTTCAAAATCTTTATTGCATTAGCACCTTATCGGCTAGCGACAATTGAAAACTATCACATATTTTGGCATTATACGATGGCCGAATAACGAGAGGCCTTTAGCCTCTGAGCAAACAAGGCGCAAGCTTTGCAAGGCAAAGGCTTTTATATACGTACGAATTACGATTTCCTAACCTCAAACAAACAATTTTTGTCGTGTCGTGTCGTGGTCGCGAGGTGACCACTTATGACAATTTAATTTATCAATAAAATATAATGTGATTTCTTATTTGTAAGCCCTATTCAATGGCTATTACGTCTACGTATCACATAAAATAATGGAATTTTATTTCTCGTAACATGAAAGTAAGTAAAGTGCGTCAGAAAAAGGTAGACATTATACCTTTTTCAATTTATTAGAAAGAAAGGAAAAGTGGAACAATTCATGACAGAGCGACGCGGCGTGTATCTCAGAGTCGCGGGTTCGAGTCCCTCCCGAGGACTTGAATTTCTCCATCCTCCATTTCTAATAATTTTGGAATCTTTCGCAGACGCTGCTTAAAAATAATAGTTTATGAATGTAAGCATTTTAATGCGATAATCACATGTTTTTTTGGCAAGATTCATACCGAACATACGTGAGACTCGCATGTACCTTTAGGGCCACTTGCGCCAACCAGGGTTACGGTACAGGGTACGCTTAACTCAAAGTTAGTTTGCTAAATCCAGGTGGTGCAAGTGGCGCTTAGATAGATTATCAACTTCTACACTTGTCTTGAGAACTTGTCTAAAGAAACCAGTTATTTATTTATTTACATAAATGAAATAAGCTGCACTTAATCAGGCACATATACTACTTTGTTAAGATCCTGACTGTAAACAGTAATGCATGTTTACACCACCGGAACCATAAACAAAGTGTACTCTCCCACGGTTCGTTTTTTCGTATAATAGTTGTTTATAAAAAAAACATGGCCCTTTTTCTCTACACCGGTCTTGTAGCAGGTGTCGTGGGCAGAGTTTATGCCACATATGCTAGGCCTTTATATTGTGCTACTGAACTGACAATTAGTATTACAGTAGCATTATTTTATAACAACCTACAATATATTAATAAATAATAAGAATGCTATTTAACAGTTCAAAAACCTGGCTGTTCGTATTCACCTAATAATGATCTCTTATATTCCTAGGCGCTACAGAGCTATCAGTGAATTCTAATTTAGTTATAAATGTCGAGCCGTTGCAAAATATCGCATTTGTATTGTTTCAAATGCACAACACGCCAACGTCTAGGGCCTTCTATAACACAAGACGACATTTATGAGTTTTATGAGTAACTTGTAGTGAAAGGAAATAAATCTAGCCTACATTAACGATTATTAAATCTATTTCACTTAGAAAATTACGGTTGCAAAATACTTAAACACGGCTATAAAATCGAGTAACATGCACTATAAATTTATTTCAAACATCACATGATTAATAATAACAGTTACGTACAAATAAAGGACGTAAATTATTACATTAAGCGGTCCACATCTCGAATTCACTAGCATTTCTTCAAAGTATTCGAGAAAAGATCGTTGAAAAATATACCTTAATTCTTTCTAATTAAGTCATATTTCCGCTGAAGACCTATTACAGCTTGTTGGCCGTAGAGTTTTTTTTTTTATAACAACGTATTGCTAAATGCGACGGTAAACAGTTAGCATGTAAGTACAATCGATATAAAGTGATCATTCCTAAATATTATTGCAACGAGATAAGAATTATCATAATCAAGTGTATTGTCTACAGTTCTATCGGTTTCTACCATGTAAAATTTGGCGTTTAATGTGCTTACCACAAGTTGCAGTAAACGGTGTCTCGTTTACGTAGCGTTTTCTACAGTTGCATCTCGCTCTTACCACCAAGTGCGAGCAAGATGCAAAAACAGTTGACGTAGATAAATCGAGTATAGATTTCTACAGTTTTCAAATTCGTGGTCAACACACAGATATATTGTTACATTTATATGGCGTTTACGTTATTTTGGACGAAAGTGATCGCTGTCGTGTTTTCACGCAGTAAAATGTGTTAACGTATGCGTTGAAAGTAGCGTTACATGCGTGTATGCGTTTGAGGAGACTTCGCTGTTAATGCTGATCGCAGTCTACGGTCTTGCATTTTAATGAGGTGCATCTACTAATTATAGAAAAACTAGTTTAAGCCCGTGATTTCGTCATTTACCCTTTCCCATGAGTCAAATTTCATTTAATCCGTTCAACGCTTTAAACGTAAGCAGACAGATAGAGTTAGGTACTCTAGTATTTATAATGTAGTATATGTATATCATAGAATGGATGTTTAGTTGTGTAAAAAAAAAGTAATTGGCGCTTACGTTATACATATGTATTGTATAATGTAAACGCCAACATCCACAATGCTGCATTTTTGTTGGAACCTTTGCTCATCGCTGGTTCCTTGGCGCCGAATGTAATTTCAGTGTAAATTATTGAATCATTAAACTAAAGTATGCAATATAGTTTTTAGAGGGGCAAATGCTGATTTCGATTATTGGTTTTTGAGGTGTTTGTCCTTTCCGCTATTAGTGCCTTCAATATTGTACGAGTGACCTCTATAATTATTTTCCAACGTACGTAGATGACGTAGAGCCGTATAATAAATTAAATTGACCCAAACCCCAGCATATGCCTATATTTGAACATCTTTTAATAATCCATTACCTTTCAACCCTTCTCAACCGTAATCAACGTTTATCCTGTCCCCAATTTAAAAAAATAAATAGGTTATAACCTATTTCGAAGGGACCAAAAAGGTGGAAAAAACGTGAAGACGATACCTGCACTTACCTAAGGCCGGTTGTTAGGGTGTGGACACACGGGGTGGACCACGTGAATCGATTTTTAGATTGACGATTAAAGGAGGACTCTCGCTAGCTCGGTACGGGACGGGCCGGGCCGTGAGCGATTTGTCAATTTTTATAGAAAGTGTCACGTGACCGTCCTAGCTTTCATATGACGTTTTCTATAGAAATTCACACATCGGGCAGGGGCTGGCCCGTCCAAGTCCGGTCTAGCGTGATTCATCCTTAATGGGGGATTAAACTTATTCTGGATATAAGGATTCATTTTAGATTAGGTTCTTCTTATACAAAGTAAGTCTTGATTAACGAATAAATTACCGTAAATTTTAAAAATTGCTACTTCTAAATGTTTTCAGATCAATCAACTATTTCAAAGTCACATTTGCGGTGGAAACGAATATTTAACATTGAAATGCATTTTGTTAATTGTCAACGTTTTATCCTTAATCAAATACAAGATAAGTTTTATCGATAAATTGGCAGATGTTATCAAAAGTTAATGCTACCTAGTTAAATTAATTAACGATTAAATTCGCTGTAATGATTACCGTTTGCCATTAATATTGCAACATTGATATTATCGACATTTACCCTAAGGATTTTAATCCGTATTTGGGTGAAAGTGCTTATAATTGTGACTGTTAATGAAACAAATACAAATATCGATTGATTGAGATGCAGCTATACAAATGTGCCAAAAAACTCAAAGAGTTTGAGTACTTTAGTTTCATGTTTAAACAGACAAAATTCTATTTTTTATATATTTTTATAAAAAAAGCATTAAGAGTCAGACCAAGCTAAGTTTGCCTCGATTTTGATATAAGAGACTGAGTGACTTCAATGAAATTATGAAGTTTTTGCTAACAAAATCGACGCAAACTTAGTCGGTTTAGCTTAGCTCTAGTGCCCTTTATGACTAACGTTTTGAAACTAAAACTTGCTTACTATATTTCACTGCACAAGCAATCGTAACATTCCATAGACATTCTATATCTACGATCACAATCGATCAAGTACCTCGGTGTCCCTCAAACTTTAACCCACTCGTATCTCGACTTCAAAAGAACGTATTATTTACATTTTTTGCCTAAAAAAGTGGTACAAAAAAGGGTAAAGAATGAACGCGCTCACCAAATGTCCCACCGACAGGTTGCCTTCCAAATACGATCTGTAAAGAAAAAAAACGTTAATACGAATTTGAGTTCAGAACGTTTAATTAAAACTAAAATTGTATTCGAACTGTTTGATTGGATGAGACAGTTGCGTTCGTTTTTCGAATTTTAAAAACTAACAGTTTTTTGTAAAATGGATACCTACTCAAACGTTATAAGGGATAATTTGAATAAATATAATATCATGTCCTTTTTCAGACGATCGTTCGTTAATTGAATCGAATTTTGAATACAGTGTGCTCATAAAGTTTAAGTGGAGGTTAATTTTGACCAAAAAATCGATTGGACCACCAAACTCGTAGACCATTTAAGATGCCGTAATGTTAGACACGCACGTCTGTTTTAATTACTAAATGGCCATTCGGGTGATTTATTACTTCTTTATTTTGTCAGATTTTGTTTAATGGGTGGTCAAATTTTATTGTGTCACGTAGAACGAAGACAAGAATTAACCATAATAATAACTCAACTTCAAGTATATGCAATACGTTTATACCCTTATTAGCTTCACATCGAATGATTTCCACATTTTGGCAAATCCAGCTTATATGAACAAGGAATAGTCTAGAAGAAAAACTCGTCCGATTCGTAAACGGCGTCTTTTTTTTCAAAATGATTAAGCAACGAACCACTATATCATAAGTCATTAAGCCAAAGCGAATTAAGAAAAATTACGCTCTTAAATAACTTTTGTAATGTAATTAAAATCACTTAGCAAAACATTCCACAGCGGAGCCAACATGGCGTGCATTCCAGCAATATTGTGGCTTGAGCACGTATCACAATTAACAGCCGGTTATGGATGGATTAAATACAATATTCAATATTAGTGTTCTGAAGAATAAATAATAAAATAATAAATAATAATAAAATATTCAATAATTACGTTGCATTGGTCACATTGGCTTAATTTTATGTAGATTTTTTTTTATAAAGGGCTTTTTTCGTGACCGTGTTTTAGGTAATTTTATTAACGGTTTATCATACGATTACCTCTCGCACTCCTTTATTAGAATTCAGATGATTAAAACATGGTTTTTAGCAGCGATTAGTCAACATTAACCTGTATTTTGTATACAAATAAAGACAAAACTTTATAGATACAAAATAAGTTAATAATACATTAACGATCAAACCACTTCTTGGAACTCTGTATTGCTAACAGATGCGGCAAATTACGTACATACCTACATATTAATACAATTAAAGCTATTAATTTATGGACTATATACTTGAACACGTGTTGTTTCATTATTATTCCATTCATAAGAATGTATGTAACATATTGTACGTATATGTTACTGCGAGCGCCAGTATTCCTGTTTTTATAGACTACTTTTTAAAGTGTTTAATCCCGAAGACGCTTTCCTTCATCTATATGCATCCCTTTTTCTTCACTTTATAAAAGGGAGGCATATAGACCTATGATCATAGATATGATAGTGTAATTGGGTCTTAACGACAACAAGAAGCCTGATCAAATATAACATAGAGAAAAGTCTTGCCCAACAGTGAGACACTTCCCACTGTTGGGCAAAGACCTTTCTTTCACTGTTGACAGTGGTCAAGGGCTAGGAAAAAATTAGTTTAAAATGTTGCTTTATAACACGCTACAGCTATAATTTTTTTTTTTCTCAGATAAAAAGGAAACGTGGAAGAATTCATGAACTCGAGCGGGATTCGAACCCGCGACTCGGAGATACCAGCTCATCTTTCTGAGAAATTTGTTATCGTTCGCAGTCGTTTCTGCCTAAAAATAATAACTATAAATGATCATTATTGATACAAAAACATTCCAAGTCTATAAATAATCTGAATTAAATAATTTGAATTTGAATTGAATTGAATTGAATTATATTTTTGAACAGAATTTTATATATTTTCTGTAATAACTAAAAAACTATACAAAATTATAGAAATAATAAACATTTATGTTAGGCACTTATAAGTGCCTTGAATCCTACCTGATTTGGTATTTAGAGAAATATATTTTATATTTCGTACAAATCTGTAAGATTCATCGTTTTGTAGAAAGCACGACCGGAACACTCAAGAACCATGTCGAAAAAAAACTGGTTTAAAAAGAATTCCTTAAGCGACCGTTGAGATTTCGTGGACGTCGGCACGGCCAAAGGTGTTTTTTCTTATAAAAACACAAACCTGTACGTTTGTTCCTATTGCTATCTCTTCTGTTTCTCTCTATCGACCAGTTTAACACAGACCCATGTCGTTTAAAAGAAAACCAGAGTATTTTTATGATGGTTAGTCAGTCCTTAACTCGCGTATGCTTGCTAGCGATTGCAATGAGCGTACTTGAGTACAAATGCGTGGCATATCGCACCACGGCATCGCTTTAGCACGGTCTTATTTTTTTAAAAACGGTACTGTTTTTTATAACTGGTGTGGTGTTTTGGAAATAAGTTTGTTGCAGTGTTTAATTTACTGTTTAAAGAACGGTAAATTTGACTCATTTGTTTCCGAAGTGTAATTAAAAAACTTGTTATAATACACCAAATCTTATTGCATTTACGATATATTAACTTCTCTTTGAAACTTCCATTAAAACGAATACCTATTACTTGTTGATTCGCGCATTTATTTATTTTAAAACGATTCCAATTTAGCCTTAATCAAACACCATTTCTCAACTATCGACGCATAACAAGACACCCTAATGAGTACTGGCCGATTGCAATTGCGCAAAACGAATAAAAATTTGAAAAAGGAAATCCAAAATGGCGTCGTATCTATCAGCGGGGGAGCGATTAGTCCACGTCGCTCGCCACGCCCGCGCTATGATGGATCGAAGGGTAGCTGGCCGTATTCCAATCGGCTACATATATCTAGTTTTTAGTCAACCAATTAACGTCAACTCCTTGACAACTATGCAGTATCATAGGTTATGGTGATACTGGTTAGATTGGGACATCGATTCGCATGGGATTACTAGGCTTTTGGAATAATACCACTGGCTGGTTGGAGAGTCACGCCATATAACTAACACCAATTCTCATAAACTCCTACTTGATTAAGTTCTACAAACATGTTTGAACTTTATTGAAGGAGCAATAAGGTTAGGTTTTTATATGCTTGATTTATAGATGCGATCTTGCGAAATAAACTAATCAATTATTTATTTTAGTCCCTTGGCCAAATGAAGTGCTTACGTCTACACCGATGACAGGTGATAAAATTAGGTCAAAAAAATGAATAATTTGAATTTCGAATTGAAAACGCTCGGAGCGGTTCCAGTTCGGTTTTAACGAACTTTTAAACGTTGAATCGATCACCAATTAAAATTATTGAGTGGATTGTTAATTAAAAGTTTAGTTTTAATTGATCTATGTTTCGAAGTATGATCGGGGCCTATTCAATCTTTGCTTCGTTATTTTATTAATTAATCAGAAAAAATAATACACGGTGACCCAAACGTATATGGTACTTTGAAGAAAGATTATTTTAAAATAAACTTTATATACTTACAAGCGACAAAGTGGTACTTTTCACTAAAAAAACTCATTTTATTCATTAAACAGGAAAAGATAATATTATATTTCTGTCGGATGAATAAGTTGAGTCAAAATGTACCTACATTTTATGAATTTCTATCTCATGACTAGACAAATAGACCGGTTTTATCATTCATAAAGAATAGTATTAAATAAGCGGAGTTAAAAAAGGTGCGACTGCTGAGAAATTACCTCTTATGATTTTATATACCTATTTCGTTTATATTTCGGGAGACAATATACCTATACCATTTCGTCTAATGTCATAAAGATTTATTTAAAAATAAACCTTATTAACAACCGACAACGCTTTAATACAAACAAGCACATTTATCGATACGTGTGGTCTGTTCAACACTTTAATATAATTATCACGTATAAAATTTTATTGAGGAAACGGACGTCGAAAGCAATGGGAATTGTCACTAAGATATAATTTTAAATAACTACGACATACAATGTGGGCCTGGATATTCCGACAAAATTTAACTACATATGTTACATTTTCAAGGCTGAGGTGGTCGGTTATCTGTTACTGCGACAGCATACATTAGTTCGGAAATTAACCTTATTAATAACCGAAAACATGCATTTTACTAAATTCAGATTTTTGAAGGTCCGAGTGAATCATGATATGCTGCTGTATTGTTTTTTAGCTGTATCGGTTCAACCCAAAAAATATGGTAACTGTACCGACCATGGGACATGTAAGAGCGAATTTGGAGTATTTTTGATATTTCACTAATACTTGTAAAAGTTGTACTGTCAAATGCGATCAAAGTTGAAAGCCCTATGCTTATTTTATTTTTATAAAGTGTTTCATATAAGATATCTTTTAAATAGTGGACAAATGAAAACGCATCTTTTTGGACCGTTAATGGGATTTCCCAATGAAAACTAGTCCAATATCACTAATCTTAATCATTTCGCAATAACAACTGACTGCAGATTGACCTTGACTCGTGGTTAACTCTATGAACGAAACACATGCTGGTTTAACAAAGGAATAAAACATTGTAACGCAATGTTTAGGCTTAACCCGCTGATATCGGCCCAACCTCCATCGTGCCACCGCCATTTCGAACTTATAAGACAGAAATGACCAAAAACCCCAATCTTTAGCAGCTAAATGACCGGTGTCAAAGTTGAAGTGGTTCCAAAAAGTATACACCGTCCATTATAGGTGCGTTGACTATATTAGAAATTTCTTATATAAGTCATGTTTTAGTCTTCAGATTAGTCTTTAGATGCATCGTTGCTACTTGAGACTAACTCTCTGTAATGACTTCAAAACCATAAATATAATCGATATTAAAAATTGCGTAGTTTCATTACTACCTTTGTTTGTACAAAAGGTATGACATAAACCCATCCAACCTACTACCAATAATTGCTGTGGATGGTTTTATGCCACTTTTTACAGTAACTAAATGTAATAAACTAAGGGTAACAAAAAATTACGATACGCGATAGTCTCGCGTTTTATGCCACTGTGACAATTAATAGGGCATTATTACTATTTCTAGCTATAATGCCGATAAAATACTGAAATTATACGTACTAAATGACATGCAAAACACTTAGTCTCAAATAAATGTTATTGCACATAAAATAATGATTATTTTATTGCGTTGACATTTCGATTTGCAAATACCCACTTGTTAGAGGAGCCTAAAACGAGAGAAAGACAATTAACATTTAGTTTTACGACTAATTCCATATATTATTTATGAAGGCAAGTAGAATTTACTGTATAATAAATTAGAATCGCACTAAATATAAATTTCCTGTGATGTTAGTTATTGAGTTTGGGATATACGATTTTAAGCTAACATGGTCATTTATATTATAATCACTATTTAAAACGAGATATTTACCATGTACTTTTGTTTTCGCGAGCTCCTGATATTTTGGCACTATTACAAGTGCCATGTCCACGGTGTAACACAAAAACTCGAGCTCGCAAAAACAAATATACATGGTAAATATCTCGTTTTAAATAGTAATTATAATATTAGTTTGGGATGTTTAGGACCCTCAATCCTGTATATCTAGGTATACAGATAAGTATGCCAAGACACATGCCCACCGAAGGAAATGAAAAATAAACCTAACTACACATCCGTGTAACTCTTTGTTAAGTTCTATAAAGCTGGCACACACAGATGGCCGGTCCCAGCTGTTCCATTTTCATGCAAATGTCTTTGTACAGTATACGTGTACACGGGGTTCCGAATTCAAAATTCTTTGATTGCGTTTGATTTTTAATTTGTTGGTTTAGAATGGAACGCGCTTAACCCTTCGCCTGTCCGATGGACTTTATATGCAAATATTTTTACGCAACATTTATTATTTTTCTTTTAATTTATCGTACGACGCAAGCTTGCAAATGTTTGTACGTTACCGATTCCGTTTTATCTCGTTTGTTTAAAAAAGGAAATGCAATATATTTCCAAAATATGAAATACATAAAAAATTCAACGAATTATATGCGACACAATTGATTTTAACGTATTCAGTGTTTGTTGATGTATATAAATCCATAAATTGTAAGTGACATTATAAAATTAAATTCCTCGTTTGTTATAGGTAGGTACATATATTTACGACTTCCTTTAATTTTATGCAGCTAGGCTATCAGCAGATAAGACATATGTTGTATGTTGTAATGTAATGTTGTGAATGTAATGATTACATCCGGCAACTTGCAACTTGGCAAAAACAAGACAAATGGACTGAGACTTGTTTTTGCAATTCGACTTACTTAAGATTTATAGAAACAAACAAATGTACCGTACTACGTAACTACATGTCATTTATGTGAGTAATTAAGCTTCGTATATCATTAAAGTATCATTGAATTTTAAAGGAAGTGATTATTTTTATTTGCAATGTTCTATTAAAATATTGTTAAACCTCCACATGTAAGGTGAGATAATAATTTAGAAAATGAGCGATGCACGATGTTTGATTGTCATTTGATTAATTTCTATACATTTGAAAAAAAAACTAAAAAAATAATGTTTTCCATAATCGATTTTGTTGTAAACTCATATGGCTACTCCAAAGTCTATGAATACGTCCAGTGAATACCTAAATAAAAAAAATAAAAAAATTACGCACCCTCATTATAAATATCATAAAAACAGCGCATTTTTCTCAGTAAACTTAAACGTCCCGAGAAAAAGTAAGTAAGTAAAATTACAGAAATTGCCCTAACGAAGCCGTAAGTGCAAAATCGTCGAAACCGCAGTAATTGCGTAATGACACGAGAATTGAATGCGGAGAACACCGACCATTTGTCGGTCGACACGTCGGCCGACGACGCCAACCACAACCTCGTATCTAGATACTCGGTAAATTATAACCTTTTGAGAAATTATAGTTAAGTAATTTATAATACGCAGCGGAATGTTCCAGAGCATGGTAAATTCAAAATTCGACAATCGACAAAATGGCATTATCTATATGGGATTTTAAAAAAAATCGCAATTTTTTTAATAAAAAGATTGAGACTTTGGATAATATTTGTCTTTAGAATTATAACCTTTTGAAAAACTATTTATAAGTAATTTATAATACACGACGGAATGTTCCAGAGCACGGTAAATTCAAAATTCGACAATCGACAAAATGGCATTATATGAGATAAAAAAATCGCATTTTTTTAAATAAAAAGATTGAGATTTTGGATATTATTTGTTTTTAGAATTACCTAGAACTATATATAGAATGACATATATGAATTATCGCGTGAATTCAAAATTAAAACGGACATATTTAAATGCCTGTAAAAAAATAAAGATTTATAAAAAAAGACTTTATTCTACCGTAAATATATTGTCAACATACATTATGAATTTATCAAACTCTAACTCTAAAAAGCATTATAATTAAATTAAACAATTACAATTATTCAACAATTAAAGGCCAATTTACTCTAGTTTATGTACCACCTTCAATTGCATTAAGGTAATATAAAAAATATCGATATCTCAATAGACCACAACTGCAATAAGTACTTTGCATATCCTTAGCTACCTAATTAGTGACTAAGGGGTCTGGAGTATAATAATGTCACTCAACGGCTAAAATTACAGTTATTCCATGCTAAGGAAAAAACAAACAACCGAAGTATACGGGCCACCAAACCGCATTACGAAGATAACAGTGCCAACATGTTTTGTTTTGATGACTATAATTAAATCAGCCTTGAGGTAAACTCGGTAAAGACAGGAAAACTTAGTTCGTTGACTCGCGCTAACAAAAGCTAGTAAAAAACTGCAAAAGTAACTGTCTTAAAGGAATAAGAAATCGATATTTTTTTCGGAAACAGATGACGTTTCAATTGAATAACCCGCTGCGTTTTATGATTAAACTCCAATGAGTTTAAAAGCATCAATAAAAAACAAAAAACACAAAATTAAATTGCGTTTGCGGTCGTTGCAACGACATTAAGAATATACAGATTTACGATAAGTCGTCCAAATTATATAATTCGATATCCCGACTTTTTCTGGTCTAACTGTCGACACTAGCGAACGGAAATGTCGGTAATTTAAAACATTACCAACTAAGTGAATTCAAATTAAATTTTCTGGTCAGTTTAAAGTTTTAAATTCGGAATCTATGCTGGCGATTCGAATTATTTTTTACTTATCTGTCATTTAGATTTCCTACCGGCCGGTAAAAAATGACTCTGCCCGTTTAAGGTTCTTAATCCAAATTTACGGTTTTAATATTGAATCTCGGACCGTGAATTAGAATATTTTAAGGATCACTCTCTCACATAAATTTATTCGTGTGTATGGGACCGCTAGACAAAAGGATAAATCTTAATAAATGATCACGTACTGTAGGGGCGCAAGACATTTGAATCTCATAACCCTTTGAATGCAACACCTGGCCGTTTCGGAGTCAAAAATTTCTTTTTATCGCATTAGCATAATATTTATAATATTCACAATGGGATGGTTTATTCAAAGTAAGTTAGATCTGTGTCGGTGTTTAATGTACGGTAGCGTATTGTTGGGGAGATAGGGTCCCAACAATGGGACACTATGGTGGTTTGTAAGACGTTTGTTAAGGGGATCAAGTAGTTAGTAACACCGGCTGTTGCTTAAAATATAAATCATGAGTAACAGATGATGTATGAGTAACTAAGTCTGCAAAAAAAAACTCACTGCAAACAAAGCGAAATGTGACGTAATCTTTACTTAACTTCTATCAAGATTGAAATACCAAAATTATTCTACTACTTAGTAATAATGTTTATGGTTATAATACGATTTACGGGCTATACAACGGACTTAATTTGTATTCGTAACTAAAGTACAGTCACCTGCAATAGTATATGACGCTGTGAAGGCCGCAAAAATATGTGACACGCTCTTATGGCGGTACAAACAAGACTGTGTCACATATTTTTGCGGCCTTCACGGCGTCATATACTATTGCAGGTGACTGTACAGGTAGCTAAAACAACGAGATAAAATAAAAAAATAATAACTCATTAAAAGCAACCTTTATATTCAAATAAAAAATTTTTTTAAATCAAAACCCTCTGATAAATTAGATCACACGTGCAAATCGCCCTAAAACCCGAATCCGGCGCATCCAAAAACCTATTAACCAAAGTATCCGTTGCACTTTCGAATTTCAAAAAAACACAATAGACCTTTGTCTAGAAACCGTCAAATGATACGCATTAGTTTTTTGCTTTATGAATACGTTTAAAACAGGAAGGATGTGAAAGTAGGGTCTCGAAGACACCATACGGCAGGGAAGGGGTTAAAAGATGAATTATAGAGGCTTTTTATCGTGGCTTATAATTTCGTAGTTTGTCTTTACCGCGGGAACTATTTGATGGTGCGGCAATTTATTATGTTAAATAATAATGTATATTATAGACCACATGTCCGATGGCGGTCGGCTTCAGTAGATTTGCGGTTGTTTTGTCAAATGTTATACGTTATATTGTTACAAGGTCATTGTTATGGTCCACTATAGAATACCCAGCCTTTTGATGTACTTAAAATAATTAAAAAATGCTGGTGACATCTCTTTGAATTTATAATACTGATAATAATATAAAAAATAGAGAAAAAAGTATTTTTTATAAGTGCTTAATATACTGATATAATATTACCTTTCAATAAAAATAATATCAGGCAAATATATCTATAATGAGGAATAAGACTTGAAATACTATTAAAAACGTCAATACTTCCTTATTTGGCTAAGCTAACAAGAAAAACATTTAAACAAAAAGTTACATTGATTTACTTGAAATTTTCTCTTTTATTTAAGCTCGGTTTCTACTGTTGTACCTATAAAATAAGTTGGTAATTGGTCTTGGTGCAAGACACAGGCTCAGTCAGACTAGTTTGGAGTCTGATGGATATAACTGATTTGTTTAAATAGCAAAGTGATCAAATTTGTCTTAGCACGACCTTATTTTCGAGACGATAAGAGTGCCCATTTGAACACCCCACCCGCTTTGCTAGTTTTGTTGCTGACTGTATTGTCCATTTTTATCAATTCTTTTTTTTTCTAGATGTTGTCGATGTTTATCGTTTGTTGTAAAGGTCACATTCACGTGCCTCATCAATCCTAGATAACTTTCTCCTTATCCGATAACAGCCACTTGTTATTTGACGTAAGGATTACGAAAGGGGTAGGGGGAAGGGGGCGACGAAAACAATAAATTTGATAATGCCATAGGCCATAATTTATTGTATTTCGATATTTATCGGTAAAAAAGGAAACAAAAAGTTGTATTGGTCGGTTTGTCTAACGGTATAATTTTATAGATACAAAATTTACATCTATAAAAAATATGTCACATTATTTTGAGTTGCGAATGAAAAAAAAGAAACTATTCATTTGAAATGTTTTACTAAGTATAGCGATTCACAGTGTATATAATAAAACACCTAAAAATTTAAAGTCGAGTTTAACTTTATATACTCGTAGTAGGTACTTTATTTTATTTCGTGCAAAAATATTAAACACACGTAATGCAGAAACATATCAGGTTAATACTTATTAATCTTAATTTTTTTGATTAAAATAATTTATACACCAATAACGTAAAAGAGCTCTTAATTTGAACAATTTTATTCTATTGATCTAGTGATCGCATTTATCAACCAATTCTTGTGAATTTTTTTTTTGCCGATTTAGTTTAACGGAATTTACTTTGGCCCAATACTAGTACCATCTCGCGAGGTCTACTGTTCACAGAGCCACTAGTTTAAAGTGGCACATGACAACTTTTTTATTTAATTTTGAATAAAATGTAAGCCCCGTTTGGTAATACGGTAAAGACACCAGTCTGAACCGCGACCGTACAGGGTTAATGCTATAGGCCTTTTTTGACTACCATAATCTACAGAGAACACATAGCTTCGAAAAGGCCAGAAAACATACAAAAACTGCGCCGCGCCAGGATTTGAAGTTTGAACGCAGTTCATCAGCGCTTGGCCGATACAGCGGTGTACGAGACCGCTGGGCTACGCTGTATAATCTTAACCGGACGAAAATTGTCAACGCTTCAAATCAGACATAGTAATAGATAGAGTACTGTTATTTACTTATAAGTACTTAGTATACTTTCTACGCTTATTTGTAGGTAAATGATTACTTTATAATAATTTTATTAAATTTCATATATCTGCGCGGTTTTTTATGTAAACATATAAAAACAACAGACAGATAAAAACTAGATTGGGGTAAATAATTAATATATGGAGTGTAGTGATGTTCATGTTCATTAAATATTTAAATAATAAATATTTTGATATGAAATGTTTACTATATTCCAAGTATTTTTACATTCATGCGTTCGTTTCTTTTATATTCGAGATAATGCAATAAAAGCGCCGTATAAATATTGTATCGTACTTATTAATGAAACCAGACATTGTATTTAGCAGATAAATAACCCACTGTTTATAGATAGCTCTATTGTTCATTATATTTGTTATAAAATGGGTACGTTGTGCTTTCCACTTTATAAACAAGGCAGGAAGAGAGTCATACGCCATTAACTAGTACTGATAGTTAAATAGGATTATAGTGACTATAATTGCTAATATGATACTATTTCGTTAGCAACTCGTTATAAAGATCTGATGTAAAACGATGCAACATTGCCAATTAGTATCAGCTTTGCCGATATTTTGCTAATATTAAAACATTAGGCACTGTACTGGCCAGTTGCTTACAGAAACCGAGAAAAATTTTGAGGTTAAAATCTTCGTATTATTAATCTAAGAAATATTACCAATTTTATTCAAGTTAGAAAATGGGTAAGTAATATTTAATTATGCAATGTAACAAATTATTAACTATTCAATTTATAGTTTCGATAATTTGTATATGATTTATTTTCATATTTCTTAAGTTTGGTGCAAAGTTGCACCACTTTACAAACAGTAGGTACGCCGTTCCTAACTACAATGAATGTGTCGTTGTCGCATTCAATAGGTAATACATCAACATAAATGTCTGCTTAATTACCAAACGCCGAACATGTGCACGGCAAGGCATAAATCTTCGTGGTACTTACAGTTCTCTCACGACTCGTTCTATCTGAAACAATGACATACAAATATTAGGGTTTCGTTAATTGAAATAAATTTACTACAATAAATCAAAATTGAAGGGCAAATCAATTTCAGGACAAGGCACTTTTTTAGTACATGTCCTTCTGTTTATAGACAATACAACGAAAATGGTATGGTTTTTAATCACTGTCACCAATTCGATCATTTAGATTTATTTTCATTTTAAATGTAGGTATAATACAACCGTAAAATGTTAAACCATTATTTTTATTACTCATTTATTACACATAATCCATTTTGTTGACGTCGCAAGTAATATTTTGATAAATACTAGTAAAACTTTAATGAATTGCGTGCAAAAATAAACTCCTGACATATTTGTCACGACGTTTTTAGATCTCTTTTAAAAGCTATCTCCTTGTTATTTTTTTGACAGCGGACACTAAGCTAAATACAGACATGTCAAATTATCTCAACGGCGTTATCAAAGTCTTAAGCTGTTCAACGTTAATGTGAGCCGACGTCCCGGACAACGCAACATTGTCTCAAAATTGAAAATATCAGGTTGCTAAACTGGCCCTGTGTCCCCATCGCTTGCCAAGGGTGAGCAATGTTACAAACCAGTATAAAGTCACATTGAAATCTTTGACAACTTTGCCTATTAAGGGCTCACAGTTTTTTCTGGTTTGGCTTTGGAATAGCGGGTTTGGACTTCGTGGAACGCAATATGGCCGTAGGAGTACTGTAAAATGATACAGCAATTTTGCGTAGAATCCTTAGAATGTGCCTGCTGAATTAAAAGTTGAAAAATAGGTTTGAATTGAAGGTTTCGGAAATAATTAAGTTTTTTAACAACTTCAGTTTTATAAATATTTTCTCAAAGGCATAATTTTGTGAGATTCTTGTTTAATATAAAACACACTTAAAAGACCGACTATTACTTATAACAATTAATAAATGTCAATAAACGGGAGCAATTGTTGTAATTCTAAAGTAATAGTTACAACCCCTTAAAAAAAGCGCACTTATAAAAACTTAAACAACAACCCATTGATTTCTTATCGATAGAAACCCCAAGATTACAAAAAAAGTTCTTTATAAACTGTCAAAATTGAATAAGCGCACGCCCTTGCAAAAACGTCTTTAAATTGAATTACATCGTAAGTAGCACTTGTATTGCATTGCAGCTCTATTCGGCCATTGTGTGGTGGACATAAATGAATTGCCGTGCTTTATGGCCTTCTGTTTTGACAGCATACTGCATTGACAGAAGATATTACCGATTTTTGTAAGTTTTTTATAAGTTTAAATGTTATTGAGATGTTTGTTTTGGTCTTTTTTTTCTTAGAAATGTCCCAATTTATATCCTGTTATAATGTTATTGCATTAGAAAAAAGTTTACCTCAATTGTAACCTTGTTAAAAAGTATGAAAGGTTAAATAAAAATGAATTAATTTATAAGTGTCAGACTTGCCCTTTACGACCACAGACAAAAAAATTGCTTCAACATCGCATCTTTGTTTAATTAACTGTCAAAAGTGACGTCTAACCTTTTTGGATATAAATTGTTTGATTCTGATAATAGAATACGAGGTATTGGGGTCAATCAGCGTGGTTTGACTTTGACCATTGAGATGAAACAAGGTGGTACTAGACAAAAGTTTATAATTATAGTTATTGACAGGAAGCATATTAGAAAAAAGTAGGTATATTTATAAAAATGATTATCTTGGTTGGAGCCAAGTTAGTTAAGTTACAATTAAAACGATTGTGTGAACCTGAACAGTGTGTCATAATGTCGATTTTCATAGGTAGGTATCATAAGCTTTTCTACATACAAATGTGCATAAAATTATAAAATTGTGTATTGTGCTATAATTTGTTTAGATTACAGCATCTATGGACAAAAAACAGGTGTGAATCATATCAAAATATAATCAAGATAAGTACAGTGACATTCATCGCTGTTTTTTGGAACGCAGTGTCGAATGGAATAGCGTACCTAATGTTTATTTTATTCCATTCCGCCCATGCGTCGTCAAAACTTCTGCCATTCATTAGGCAAGATACCAACTGCGATAGTCATCACAACTGTCACTTTATCACGCCTTTGTCACTGTCCACTTGACAGTTGACACTTTCGAGTAGCACCGCTTTGTTGGCTCATCGATACCGGACATTGACACTGCTATGTTAATAAGGTTCAATTGAAGATTTGTCCAATTTCTTGTCGTTAAATTTGAAAGGTGACACTTATAAAAGATAAGTAATTTCTATGAGACCGTTGGAGTGCTCAAACTTTATACCCGTAGTAATAAAAATATAGTTATAAGATTTAAACACTGTGCTACAAACAGGCAAATAACTAAAGTTCCTTAATTTTTATTAGAAGTAAAGAAATCATAGATTTTTTAAGATCGTATTTGTAAGTGGTGTCTTAATTCACTTAATTGTCATTTTGAGACATGTCATGATTGTAATAATTCTGTAAATTTTACTTCCGTTTAACAAATTACGGTAGAAAAATTAACTACATGTAGAAAGAAACAAGCAACAGCCAATGCAAGTGGCAAATCATTAAAAAAAACAACAAGCTGTTAACTTAAGTTCACCACTGGAACTAAAATACACGTATCAAACGCCATAAATAAAATAAATAATTGGCTAGCCTGGCTGACATGAGTGTCGCCAATTTACCTGTAAACTACGATATTAGCCCAGGACCAGTCTAACCAGCGCCGTTCTATTCTGAGCCGTGACCACTCGTGACTCACCACCACAATGTAACAAACATGTTTTACTTCCTTGTTCGGCCAATGTTTGCACTACTGGTCAATCATGAGCGCTATATTGAGAGTTTGGTCAAATGTTTGGTCAGTAACAGATTTGGTAAACAGGATAATTTTGTTGGGGAACGGTTAGCTTAAGAAGTTTGAAGTTAGAAAGTTGTCAAAAAATGGTTGTTTAACTCATTTACAGAGTGACCGAGACAAAAACGTAAAAAAGGAAGTATTATAAATTCGAAATAGTGGTATTCTAACTTGAACAAAACAAATTAAGTTTGATTAACTTAATAAAATAAGTGCTCACAGTTTGCGGTCGGCAACCATCTTAATATGGTAAAATTACATCTTATTTTATGGTATTTACCTTCAGTGATATAAGTATGAAAGCTTTTATTAAATACAGCCAGTTGGTGCAAAGTTGGCATAAAGTTTCATTTCCTTAGGAAAACTTTAAGGCAAGGTGGTTATGAATTGATGAAGTTAAGTGTACCTCGTTAATGAAAATGCATTTAATATATAGCCTGCAATTTGCACTTTTCTGTAATGCATTCGGGACGTGCACACGTACACAGTAGCGTCCATTAAAATGTTAAAACACTCGCGTGTTTACTTTAATAATGAAGTACCGTCACAGTATTCAATATAATATAAATTTCCTTTAAACTTTACCCACTACTTATTTTATTGCATTTTTACGACGAAAGTTGCATTTAATAATTATTAAAAATATTCTTAATACATGTAAATTATAATAGCACTCTATTATTATGCTGCATTATGGGTTTTCATTATAATTAATGTTTTTTTGTCAGCAAAAATATACCTTAGAAATACTAACCTTTAGTAGTTAAAAGCGATACCTGTTATTATAAGATATAATACAAAAGACACCGAATCCTATATTTAAGTAATAAAACATGATCAGAATCGATTACGACTAAGTACAGTTCAAATTACTGATCGGTAGCCCTAATGACTAGAGTATTATACAGTATTATAGAATATTATACGGGTACGTCGGTAATACACCGTAATACTTAGTCGCAAACCGATATTTTGTGGTCATTTCAGGTCGTGACGCGATCGACCGTTGAGGATTGTGATAACTATTGCTTGTTAGTGCCTACATATTCATGTATATGAACATACAATTCAATATTCCTTGTCAAGGCCGTGGCTAAAGTGGCTTTTCTTTCTTCATTCGCTGTAGGATAAATGCTCAACTGCCTGGATATTAGACTAGCTGTTGGGCATCGAGATTTGTAACAATATTTGTATTACCAAGAACAATAAGTGAAGCAACTTTACTACCCACGCCATAGAGTCCAAGTTTCTATTTTATTTAAACGTCTTTATTCCACAAAAGAAAAACTTATCGTACAAAAGGCTGACTTATTGCCGTAGGGCATTGTCTACCAGTTGTATGTCCTAAATATTATTCTGTAAATTGAAAATAGTTTATGCTACAACAATTGATCAAAAACAGTTTCTATTAACGGTTATTACTTTATAAGAAATAGAACGCTCATAACATTACAATACAATACAACACAATAGTCACATCTACAAGCAAAAAGCCTAGGAATGTTCATACGATTTAAATAAATCTCAGTCTGAGTTGCATTCATGACATCATTCAATGCACGGCCAAGATTTGTCTCTCACAAATGAGGTGTTACCCGCGAAAATAATTGCATGTAGGCGTGCCAAGCGCTAAATCTAGTCAGTAAAAACTAGACATTAAGCTTCAATCTCGCTTACACGCCCTAGGTGCAAAAGAGAGGGTTGTGATTGTAGATGCTCGATGCAACTAGTGATGCAACTTTATAAAATTCTCGTATTTAGAATGTTCACTCAGCAGTTGAATTATGAGTAAGGGAAACGTAAAGTCGTCTTAGTGACATTTCTAATAAAGTTTACAAATTCATATTTGCATGTGTAACCCATATTTGGTATACAATAATTTTTAGTGAACATGACATAAAAACAGAAAGTATGCATTTATTTTTGGTAATATTTAAATTGTCTTCATTAAGAACGGAATTAATTTATCGACGTAAAACATACAGTAACCTCACAAATTCTGGTTTGTTAAATTGATAAATTCTTAACATAAACTTAGTTATTATCGTATTGAAATTTCGCAACAAATCAAGTTATAGTTCCCGGGAACGGCACACCACTAGTTGCACCTATATTTTGTCAGTATGCGTTTTGAGTTGTTAATATTGTAAGCCAGTTCTGAAATAGGACTCAAGGCCGGTGATTGGCGCGAGTTAGCGCTTTGAAATGGAACATGGATTCAAATTTTTGGAATTGTAACGGTTTTCGAATTACCTTCTGTTTTTGAACGTAGAGATTAGAATTTTATTTTATAGCTTTGGTTGATTATTTCACATTTAAACTATAAGTGCAGAAGTCACATATAAGTGCAGAAGTTTAAAATCTGCTCATCAGACAATAGTCATTAATACCTATATTCCTATATATTGTATTCACCTTTCTATTAATTTGATTAATAGTGTTATATTTAATCAAAATGGCTGCCATGACATCACTGTAATACATAAACGTTGTCTATTACCATTTCCTTCGGTCACAGGCAATTATTGCACCGAATTCATTATCAAATCAAGTGGGCAATGTTACCAACAAATTGCGTACATGTAATAGTAGGCAATGCTGTAATGTGTCTTACGACTTTTTTTATTATTTCATGATAGTCATCAAAACAGGCAATTCTACAATTGCTTGTTTTGACAATATCTAAAAATAACTCAAAATCATGTTTCTCATTGTCTTAAGTAGACGATGAAGATTGAGTCCCTAAAGGTGCGTTCTAATATTAGTTATTATTTTATCACGACATTATTTTTAGTTATATATGAGTAAATAATATATATTTTTACGATTAATGAATGCAAATAGCGTGAAAATTACTGATATACTATGTTAGTTCAAAAACTAGGTGATTACGAAGCAATGAGGGTAAACTGGCTTGTTTACATTATTTCCCACTTCTATTCAAAACCACTGTACTTCATAAATAATATTTTGGATTTCAGGTCGTAGCTTGTATATATTTTGTTAGTTATATTTGAAATAGTAATAAACACTATAATAAAGAAACAAAAACAGTGGCTGCGCGAACCAATACAAATGGCAATAACAATTATATATTCTGACCTAATTTTACACATTTCCATTAAGCCAATAACAATAATTTGTAATAAGAATACTTTATTGAATCACTACATTATTATTAAGTAGGTAATTGAAATATCCAATCACAAGAACAATAACCGGTCCAATACAATTCTTGATTTTTTTCCTTAATCTAGAAGGAAGCTCTCGTTTTATTTAAAATTATGTGTCTACTAATATTACCTATACAATATTTTGTAATATAGATATGCCAGCTTGAAGATATATTATGTCTATCAACTTTAAGTTGTTTATATTATGCGATATATCGGTCATCACTAATCCGATATTTCAAAATTATTGTTGGCTGACAGAACCGATATTGACTGCGTGTTTTTGACATATAACTACCAGATTTCTAATCTAAGTTTATGACATCACTAACTACCTAATAACCTAACCTAACTACGTCTCTCCTGAGCACGGTATCTCCAGTCTCCAGCGAGATGGGGGACTTTACATTTTCTTTGTTGGTGATATTTTATTTTCCGAATAGCAACTTTTCGTACAATAAGTCATAGTTAGAGTCATATATTTCATTGCATTGCATGTGTTCATGATGAGGGACAGTGTTTGAACGCCAGTTTTCGAAGTCACGTGGTTCACAACTCAACAACACTTTAAGTATAATTTTATACAATTTAGTCCAGATCCGATCTCAAAACAGTTTATTTTTAATTCCACTCCAATATTCAACATTAACGCTTAAGTTCGGTTTTAATGTTTCCTAGGCCCGAGGGCAGTTATAAATAATAATTAGAGTTTCGACCAGGTCTTCGCTGAAGGCGACGTAAATTAATAACAAGCGACCAGCTGATTTATATCTTCATAACGATAACTTGGAGATTGATTTGATGCAAGCAACGCACAATTACAAGGCAGAAGATGGATTGCCTAATTATATACCAGATTGGTTGTCGATGGTATGTTGGAATTAGATATTTAAGATTTAATGTGGCCACGGAGTTATCTAGTACTTATGTAACTTCACCGGTGAGTTAAAATTAGAAATAAGTTGGAAATGAAATGGGACACCCTAATAAGCAAATGCAGCATATTAAAATTGGTGGGATTCAGCTGTATGTTTTTATTGCGTTAACTTCAGTTATTAAACTTATAAAAACCTACTCAAAATGTATCTGGAGAAAATGCCGGATTGAGATTTTCAGTAGATAAATTGGTTAAGTTGGTGCTATTCCGGCCTGCAGTTTAGCAGACTTAAGTTTTGAAGTAATATTTGTTATATGAAACCCAATGTTTTAGCGAAGGAATAAAACAATATTAGTGAACTGTAGAGTTAGCGTCGATAATATCTATACAATGAAGACCTTATCACATTGTAATATAATAGATATATTTGACGCTGACTTTACATATTTTAATTTTTGATCAATAGTAATTACATCGAATAAAGAGGATTTAAGTTCTAGGAATACTCATCGTGCAAAATCTCATTAAATAAAACACATTAACGAATACGTTTAAAAGTCCTAATTACCTGAGAACATTTCTCGGGTCAGAAATAGTCAGAACCGAACGATAACCCACGGCCCCAAGGCCAGAATTACCGATTACTCGTAATGGCTGTTTTCGTGCACCCAAACCAAGATAAAGCGAAGTGAGATTGCATATCGGAGTACACTTCACTGTGTTTACAGAGTTTGATTTTAGCAGCTACACTACATAAACACATACATTTTATTTTAAACTCTTGTCTTTATATTTGGTCAGTTTGGAAGACAGTGCATCATAGATATATGTAACAATTTCGACTGTAATAAATAGCTATAACTATATAGATTTTATGATTTAGATTTCACTTTTTAAATTAAGTTTGGGTAAGTCAAACATACCTACTTTTTTTTAACCACTGAAAAGAGAATCAATATTGATATGGTACAAAACGTGTTTCTCTAGCCCCATTACTTAGTTCTCTTACACGTCCTTAACTTGTATTAATTAATAATTACTAAATGTTTAGTATCGCTTTTTAATATTTTTAGTGAAAGGTAGACCTTTCACCGTTTTATTAAAAACAGTTACATATATCGATTTTTAGTGGCTTTACATTTGCACTTTTAAATTAAAAAGTAATTTTAATTTTATTCAAAAAAAAAACTGAACTAGATACTGAGTTACGTAACCTAAATACCGTCGTAATTTTAGAGTAGCATTGCACATTTAATAATGCTTCGAACGTATAAATAGCAATTTGTTATAACAACGATTAAGTATTGTTGATGACTGATAATGACAGGTTGAACCGACAGACTCGTATATTTCTGTATATATATCTACCAAGGCTATTTCCTAGCTAATGCTGGTATAATAAATTCTAAGCATACTATATTAATTTTATAGCACATAAAAAGTTATGAGCAGCTTAGACGTAAGGGCATTTTCAGTGGACAAATTGGTACTAAGAAAAAAGTTTTAGTAGACTAATAAACACTTTCTGTGAAAAACGCCAGAGTTCATGTTAATTTTGACATTTAATATGAACTAGCAACGCTTGGGAGCGCATTCGTTCAGTATTTTGAATTTGATAAGTATTTACAATGTTTTTACACAATATCTTTCTATAAATGTTACATGATATTAAAATATTACGATGTACTTAATCAAAATAAATGTATAAATACAACACTAGTGACTGTTTCGTTCCGTTACCAGTCCAAGTAAAAAAGTTCACTTGTTATAGGTTTAAGATACGAGTAATTACGTTAAAATTAAATGCGTTTTTTAATTTCAATAAAATATAAGTAGTAAGGAAACTTTGAAACAGTTTAGGTACCTACTGAAAAATGCTGTCAATTTGCCTATCGTGCCTGACATTGCCTGGCTTGAATCCATACTAATATTATAAATGGGAAAGTGTGTGTGTCTGTTTGTCCGTCTTTCACGGCAAAACGGAGCGACGGAGCAACGTGATTTTTTAAGTTGAGATAGTTGAAGGGATGGAGAGTGACATAGGCTACTTTTTGTCTCTTTCTAACGCGAGCGAAGACGCGGGCAAAAGCTAGTACCTATCTATATCTATTCAATGGATAGTAATGGCGGCCATTTTCCCATATCCCAAGATATTATATAGATAGACAGCTGTTTAGTCAAGGACTACTTTTTTCAAGTCTGGCAATATTGAGCACGGTGGGCAAAGTTGAAACATTTGACGGCAGATATTCAATGTCTAGCTAATTTTTTTTCCTAAAATTGTGTACTATAAATAAAAAACATATCGGAGTGTACTGGCACGTAGCAACAGCGCGATAATACGTACTAACTACAAAAACACTCTCGTGTTTTGTCTAACGAGCGAGTTGTAATTAGCATTTTATTATTTTGTTGAAGTGTTTCGAGTTTAGATATAGATATCTACATAGTTTATTTATAACTTGTATGTTAAAATTCCCGTCTAAATTGACAAATTGAGGCAAAAATATTAAAGAGGTAAATATAAGATTTTTTTTTGTACTACTCCGAGATGATATTGACCTGAAGCTAAATCATAGCATTTTGCGATATAGCCTAAAATATATATTTTTTACGTTTTAATAACTACAATTCCAAAAAATATTCACAAATCCCCTTCATTTCAATATATTAGGATATATAATCACCTCGACCATGATCATTTTAAGGTGCCAATAACAGAGGGCGTACCGATCACGACAACCGAATTGACAGATATGATGTATCGAAGTTCTATTTTTGTCTCTTTATCAGACCTCGCAGATATGCGCTCCTGGTCAGAAACAGTTTTAATAGCTAGACTTTTAATAGTAATTTATGCAACAGTGATATAATAAAGGTTCTTAAAATGTAAGGGTCACCGTTACGAGACGTTGTCGAATTTTGTAATAATAGACGCAAAAATTTGAAAAACAAAAATAGCGAAAAAAGCGAAATCTCGAACACAACATACTTTATTGTTTTCGTAAAATGGAACGGCATTTGATGGTAGTTCTGCAAACTTCCCTTATACCTAATAGGCAGGTTAAAATAAAACAATAATTGTCATAGTAAAGTCATCCAACGTAGGTATTTTTAATGAACATGATCTTATGCAAGGAAAGGGTTTGCCTCTTAAGGAATGATTACTGGTAGCATGAAAGCGGCATTTGTTGCAGAATCATACGCATTTTCAAGTTAACTATTATAATTTCCCCCGGCATTGCCTAGTGGGGTCAGATAATTTGTAAACTGTATATTTTGTCAGAAATAATCAATTTTATTTTTTTTATCGAATTAATAGACGTCTGGTCGGGACTATCGATCTGTCAATTTCTATAGAAAAAATCACGTCCGGGCGAGGTCACATGACGTTTTCTATAGAAACTGACAGATCCGCCCCCGGCCTGTTTTAGTGTGAGACGTCCTTAATTCATTATTTTTATAGCTTTGGCATAAAATATACAATTATAATTACAGTACCTACCTACTTATTGTAGGTTTGACTTAGCATTAGGTTTTACTTACAGTGCGACAGAAAACGGTAAAAATTAAATAGTGGCATCATCGCAGTGTTGTCCCGTTTTCTAACATACCTATTGATTGATTGGAAAGGGACGACACTATGATGTTGCTAATTTTTAATTATTCATTTTTTCCGTCGCACTATAATTATATTTTCCATTATAAATACTTTTTTTGCGGTGCAGAGCAAGTAAAATTTTAAGACACCTGTAACTGTCAGTATAAATTGAGATAAAATATCAATTTATAAGTATTTGGGTTAGAAGTAATATACACGTAATTATAGTCTGACAAGCTGAGGCTGCAGTGGTTTTTTTATATGCCTCCCTATTTTTTTGATACCGAAAAAAAGGGACGCACATATATTAAAAAAATATATACTGCAGCCTTGGCTTGTCGGCCTGTACTAAGTTTTTATGAAACAGTGTGGAGTGGTGATTTGATTTGATTTAATTTACCTACTTTAATATAACGATGTATATCAGTATTAATAATATAAATTGTTCTAAACGCCAATAAAAATACCTACATTTGTATAGGTCTTGCCAACATTTAAAACACTGTTTTTTATGTAACTGCTTTTTTTACAGCGATATATGCCATATAGCCAAGATATCATGGCAACAAGATAAAATGTGCCGGTATTAGTTACACTGTAACTATGCGCTCAACATACCTACCTATATATATTTATACATACATACGTATAATGTTTTTATATAAGCGTTTCATTGAAGTTATGAGCATCTTTAAAAATATGTTTTAAACGAATAAATGATTTATTAGCAACGTAAATAAATAAAATTAGGAACCAATATTTAGAGCCATTTAAAGTAATACTAAAAAAGGACACGTGTTAACATCTGTAGCGCAGGCTTCGACAGGTAAATAAACTTTTAGTGGGTGATGTTTTAAATAAATAAAAAACCTATTTATACAATGAAAATAAATTTTTTTGGTCATTGAAAATATATATTTTACTTTTAAGTCTAGTAAGGCACTAACATAAATAACAAAAAAAATGTTACTACTTTAGATGTTCTGTTACCTTCAACTTCTAAAATGGAAAAAATCTAACATACTGTATTTCCGTCTCTTTAAAGCTAAAAGACAGTATAAACGGCTAACTGTACAGAATGTCATACCTTAATGAACCGTCTCGAATCGCGTACAAATCGTGCTCTATGAATGAGACGCCAAATAAACCTTTTTATACAAAAACATTTTATAAAAAAAACCGTTTTTGTGAAGCGTTAAAAAGTTTCTACAAAAACCGATGCGTGCGGCACCGATTAAAGAGATAGGCTTTTTTATAGCGTTCTTTTTTTAAATCCGTGACGTGAGTTTATTGGCGGTTGAGGTTTTCTATTTTTAATACGTTTTTTTGGCTTTATAAGTGTATAAAAAGACGATTGTAGGTGTAGTAAGTGTTTATTATGTTTACTTACTTGTAGGTAGGTACTTAAAGAGCTATAGAGTAATTTCATTACATTTAAAATTCTTGAATCGAGCTTGATTAAATTCACACATTTATTCATAATTATAACAATGTTTGAAAATATAGTGTGACAAACCAAGTCTGACAGTAGATTTTTTTAAATGTACATATTATTATATGCGTCCCTTATATTTCGGAGATGAAAAAGGTAGATTTTTTCTGCCACAATAAGCTACACTCCATCTTTGAATCCTTTTCTATTGCTAAGGGCTTTCATTATAATTTCTAGAGTTGATTATTATGTAGCCGTCGGAAGCAATGACTCTACCAAAGAATATATTGATTAAAAAAAGTTATAAATTGGACACTCACCAATAAATGATGATGTTTAGTTGAGTTGATAAACTTCAAAAAATTTTTTTTACTATACATATTTCATAATTTAATTCCTCAGCACTAATAGCGCCTATTCTTCTTTGACATTCCGACACTGTAGCACTGCTCCTCACTTCAGCCGAAAAACTTCATCACATTTTTTTAAAGCCCCATAAAAATACTATCACTAAGGTTAGACACTAACCCTAAGCTTCCAATAAGTTAAAGTTCGAGCGCTTCTTATAAGTTGGGCCGAGCGCGCTAAGTCCGAAGGCGAAGTTGCGTGCGGTTAAAAAAAACAATAGACGATACGTGTACGCTCGGCGCGCGCCGCGGGCCGGGTGCGACCGCGCTCGCTCGGAGCCAACGGATTGTGTAAACGCCGCGGCGTCGGCGGGGCGCGGGGGAGGGGCACGCACACACACACCCCGCAATATAGGTACCTCGCATCCATTACTAACGTTCCTATTTTGAATACGCGACGCGCCAATCTAGCTCCTATGCGGTAGGTTTACGTGACGAGCGGACCGCGACCGACATCGCCTCGTACACTAGAGCGAGTGGGTGTTACGCGAGCGAGCGAGACGCGCGATGATCGGTAGTTGAGCCGCGTAACGCATGTGTGTCCTCTTGAATCGCTTGCGAGATAGTGCCGTAGTGCTGGCTAGAAGTACGTCTCGAAGAGAAGTGCCGCGTCTTAAAATTTTAATAAAGAGCGTTTTGTACTTTTTCGTTTCGGCCTACCGATACGACATGTGGTGTAGCTCCCGTTGTTTTTTTTTTTTCGAATTATTAATTGATAGGTACGCGTTTACGGACCAGTGGACATTACTGGGTTTAATTTACTCGGCGTGGAAGCTCACAGATCTCAGTCGTTAAATATGTTTAAAATAGCCGTTTTGACGACGAATATTTTCACGTGTGAACGGGCATAAGGAACGAACATTCGTTTAGCGTTATGCTAAAATGGGCAGCCAGCACACTGCGAACGTAGATTTATGATACCATAAAAGTTTCACACCCATCATTCTAATGACTTGGCGGTTGAACGAGAACATCTTAAACACACAGTGACTCAACAGCACTATTAATTGTTAAGCTAGCATAGCAACAGCGGGATTAATAATAATAAATTAACACGGCACAATCGCTACAAACTGGAATGATCTTGAAAATAATCAATAAAGTTTACACAGTTGGCACCGAGCACACCCACTTGTACCCACGCGCTTCGCAATTTAAATTTCGAAATTCGAATTCGGACAGGTCATTACCGGGCATTTCTATGACCAGCTTTATGTTTATTCGACCAGTTTTTATCTGTTACCAATTTTGATTTGAAGTGTGTCGAGATCGCGATGGGAATAATTTATTTTTAATGCGCCTTGGAGTCGGTTTGAGGTTAATCTGTACACTTTTGATTTATGTCGACTGCGTTCCCTGTATCGTAAAGTTAATTAGTAGTAAACGTGTTTTTTGGAAAGTTGTACCGTTGGAGATGAGTTTGTTTACATTGGTCGGAAACAAACCAGAATTATTGACACGTATTATGGCCGCAGGCTGTGGGTTCTCGTTTTTGAAATCCTTTTTAGGGTAACGAGACATAATTTATCGAAGTTCTGGCTTGTGAATCAAGAGTAAATTAGTATGGCGTGCGGTGAAAATACTTTATCAGCTACAGCGCCTTCCTAATCTACCTATCTACGAACACTATAATACATTGTATCTAAATATGATGGTCACCAAAATTTATATATAATATTAACCAGTATGATTAGTAAACATTAAATAGTTGTCGGCAATTATTTGAAAATTGATGATTTGTAAAATTTTACATATTGAACTTATTTTATTACACATAAAATAATTACGAAATTGTCACTTACTATATTTTGTTTACGTAGAGACTGGTAGAGAATGCCTTTAGGCATTAAGTGCGCCATTTGGAATTGACACATACCTCCCTTCCCTACATTATGGTAGGAGGTAATGACAATAAAATTGTATGGATGTTTAACAGCAGATGCTGTACAGATACTTTACATAAAGTTGTGTTTAGATACATAGTATTCGTAAGTATTTATTAGAAAGGATGATTCGGGGATGTGTTATTTGTCGTTAGAAAAAGGAGCACAATGTGTATTTTCTACGGGTGACCAACCCATTGCACATTTTTTTGTTTTTCTGTTACTGGTGAAAATAGCTTGCCTGAATATGCCTGACTGTACTTATGTACCTAGATATCTACCAAAATGTTCGAGATCCAATAAATAGTAAAAAGACTAAGACATACATAGGTATAAAATAGTCATGAGAAATAAAAAAATGACGTAACTAAGATTTATCTAAAAACAATTGACACTGCAATATTATCTCAAATATCTGACAAGTCAATTAATATCAATAGCCGACATTATAACTTCTTTTTATTTTATTGCCACGCCTTATTGTGTGTCAGATAGATGATAGTGGTAATAAATTCATAATAAAGTTTAAATAACAAAAGAAGGCTTTTAGCAACCGTTTTAAGAGTAACATGGCGAATTAAATGAGAACATTTTAGGTTTTAATATGGTTACTTTGACCCTACAATATTACTTTGTCCAGCCACGAAAACCTATTTCGTTTAATGAATAAATTCCTAAAAACCACACTAAATTTACACGAAAACTGATTAATCGCATAATGACGTTTTTAAGAATGTAATAATTCAAAAACATAGTTTTTCACTAGCTACAAAGTAATATTGTTGGGTCGATGTAGGTACTCCAACATTACCGTACCTATATAATCAGTTCCTAAGTTTAGTTAAGTGGAAAAAAAATTGGTGCAAAATATCATTATAAATTACTGATGAATGTAGCAAGTTTTGAGACAAGTCGTAAAAGATTCTCTGAGCTTTTAAATAGTTTAACAGTCATAAAAACTGTTAGAAATGTCTTTTAAGCTATTTAATTGAGGAAACCAGCTCTGAAATGCTCAATTTATGTTAAATGTGTTGTAAAATAATACGTATAGATTTCATGCATAATGCATATAAGCGATTTAAAGTTCAATACAGGTTTTATACATATCTTATTTTATAAAATATTTTTGAAATTAAACACTTTGGACCGGATTAATCGCGTTTATTAACACCATGCCCCTACGTTTCGAGCCCTTTACAGCACTCGTTTTCACAGGTTTAAGATGATGGGCTCGAAATGTAGAGTCATCGTGTTAATTAATGCGATCAATCCGTTCCAAAGTGTTTAGTTTCAATTAATGACAATCGCGGTAACAGAAGACAATATTATAAAATAACAATTACAATTTTTACAGTACATAAGTGGTATTATCTACCTATATTATTAGTTGATAATTTTAGAATAATGGCTTATGCGAGTGTCAGGAGAGTCTACAGTTCTCTATTAATTCAGATCGGCAGTTCAGCACATCTAAGCCTACATAAAACGTTATAATAAGATAGTTAAACTATCCATCTAAGGAAGTTACTGGACGCGATATGTACCTAAGTAGTAAAACTTTTAAAAAACCCTAGCCCGGGAGCCTTTTTTGGTTATTGGAAGTTTGCTTTTCGAAGTCATCTCAAAACTCGGAGGTACTAGACTGATATCATTCTTGTTAGGAGATGTATTCTTATACGATTCTAATTCATACAAAATTACTTTTTTTATTAATTATAGTCTGACCAACGTAATACCGCAGTAGATTAAAAATATAGGCTGACTCTATGACTATAGCCCACGTCCATGCTAAGTTTCCTAGATAGCACAGACTGTGAAATTGTTAAGTAAACATCCTAATTTCATAGAAGATTGACGTTTAAAATAACACTTTAAAATGTGACCGTTAATTTGCATGGAAAAGATAACGTGGTTGGACTTTATGCACAAATGAGAACCAATCCTGGGCTTATACTAAAATCGAACGATTGCGGATTTGTATCTCCATCTCTGTCACACTTGTATATTGGAGTGACAAAGAGGTTTTCCCGTCAATGCCAATTTTCGATGTTCGAGGTAGGCATGCTGTCTTACCATCGTCTTAACGCGATTCATTAGGTTCTTAACAACTGTCCTCAGTTATATGGCAGTTCAGTTTAGGAGCTAAACTGAATCCCGTTAAAACGTCATAGGCTGGTCAAACTATAGTTTAGTACCAACTAGATGTCAGTCAACTTTAGGGAGGTACCTTTTTACAATGGCAACTAAAGTGCCTACCAGTAAAAATATATAAGTCTGCCTTTAATATAAATATTTCACCACCTGTCTTTGAATACTTAGGCAGGTATAAGTATATGTTAGAACAGCTATATAATTAAAATAAAAAAAAGCATTTTCTTGAAATAATGAAATTCGTACTTACGTATGCATGCATCCAAAGGCCCACAAGCGATAGCCTATCTGTCACCTGACAGGGCTATACTCGTATCTACTTATCTTCAGATAGCGAGACACTGACATTCGTTTGAGATAACTTTAAATTTTATATAACATTTCCTTTGCCATTTCATTGTAGACACGTGCTTAGTGTCCACTTTTAGTTTTTTTCCGTCACTATTTCTTGTACTGGTTTTTTTTTCAATTAATTTGCGAATGAAAAATGAAGTGAGAATTTTGAGACAAATACAGACCAAGATTTGTTTGATATAAATCAAAATGACAATATTTTGTAGGTTATGTTACCGGATAAAACTTTTTTTTTATATCCGTTGCTATTTTATTTACGTTGTCTAGGCGTCATTAAATTATATATTTTTAATATCTTTTCGAATAAAAAAAATATTTACGCGAACATCATGTGTCACCTAAAAATTCTAACTTGACTCCAATACTAAGATTAGAAATTCTCTCTACATTATGGAATGCAATAAATTCCTCGTCGTCTATTTTGGCCACAAACTCCCATAACTTATTCCATAACAACTTTATTATTTACTAAAGCGTGTTCAGAAATTTCGGTAATGTCCCGCGGAATCATAAAACCGGCAGTTTAGATAGGCACTGCGGAATCATCAATTTTAGCGCCAAAACACGAGATATCGAAGCACTCTAGAGAAGAAAAAAAAATTGTTGCCGCGTGAAGGATCGAAACACTCACACACTGAAAAACATTCTGTTTTCAAACGGCACTTGTTTCGCACTGTTGTTACGTTGTAATTAGCACTCTAGCCGGTGGCGACCGCTCGCGGCGCCCCGCGACACTGCAACTCACATAGCGAACGTCTCTTTCCCCCTTTACTTCCGCACCGGCACTCGACTAAGGGCGCATGCTCCCGACATTTTTTAAACCGCGCCCATGTTCTAGCACGCGCACCTTTTAGTGAAAATAGCTTTTTTCGGGCATTTTTTCGCTACATCCCTCTCTAACGGTCACGTTCGCCAACTCGCCATCCCCCTCCGTCTAACGGTCATTCTTTTACGCTGCTCTAACGTGGCGGTGTGCCGTGTTACTCACTCTTTCTAGTGACGCCGCGACGCCAGTGACGCCAATTATTTTGCTATACTCCCGACGATAAAAGGCATTTAAAAATACCATTTACCTATTTACGACCTTATTGTTATGACATAGAGTCGAAATAGTAAAACTTCTAACGCAGTTGCGACTTTCTAGTCTAACGTGAAAATTGTAAAGTTCCGGCCATTTTTGCGATAAAAAAAGCGTTCGTATGCACGTAACCACGCCTTTGTATACACATATTGCTGTCTATTTTACTCCTTTTTTATTTTCTATTTGCGGTCTCGCTCCGTCACGCACACACATACAAAGCCCAACCGAATGCTTCGGGACGCTAGGGCGCCGCGCGCCATCTAACGGCGAGTAGCTGAATTTCTACAGGGTGTAGTGAAAGGGGTTCGTTTCGTCAACTTTCTCCGAGGGTGGCAGCACAAGAGAAAGATGATACAAGTTCAGCTAATCTCCGCTAGATGGCAGTATTGGCACATTCCATAGAAAACTTACTGGTTTCCAGGCATATAAATGGTTTTTCAATAATAAATTTAATGGCATATTAATACGGTAGAGATTCAATTATAGACCGGCTCACGCTGTTGTTGAATAAATATTTCATGTCAATCTACAGTTTAATTAAAATAGATTTTGCCGTGAATTAGCATTTTATTTGCGCATTTTGCCGGTTTGCACGGCAGGGGGCGCGGATTAAGCGAGTGCCACCGAAGAAAAATGGTGACAGAGGAAATTTAATGAGGCGAGTCAATAAAAACGTTAGTTTTAGTAAAGACCGGTGTGCACTGGCTCTGACACGAGTTATAGAGCTGGTAAGCAACGCGCTCACACTAAATTGAGGGCTATGACTTGTTTTCTGATTACGGCGCTTGTAACTTAATAAATGAATATGTGTATTTTACTTGCTTACTTTTACATTTTATTGCGGACGGGTAACAAGATTGTACAGTGTTTATAGTGGTCGTTAGCATATTTCTCGCTGATTAAATTAGAATTTATGAAAAGAAGTTGAATATTCCATAGAAATAGGCATGTTAGCACACGTTCTATTATATAACATACCCTTGTTAGGTAGGTATGAATATGTTTGTTAATGAGATGACGCCCAGAGATGGCGCCAATTTCGTTTAAAAAAAATTCTTATTGCATATAAGTACCTACTTATACTAACAATAACAAGGATGTACTACTTATACATTCAATTAAGCATAAAGTACCTATAGACAAAGAAGAAAGTCAGATTTTTCGATTTTTGGAACTTATATCACAATCTACCTACCTCATAATTATTATATATTTGTGGTGTAGGTCTTATATTTTTAAGAGTTCGGTATGAGCGTGTTGACGTTCAATCCGAAAGTAGTGAGTTGAACTCGAAACCCCGGATCGTGAAGTTCGGTGAAGCAAAACATTGCGAGGAAACCTGACTAATCCCAATAAGGCCTAGTTTACCCTCTGGGTTGGAAGGTCAGATGGTTTCGTAAAACTGTGCCTACGCCAAATCTTTTGATTAGTTGCCAAAGCGAACCCCTGGGTCCTGGAATCGTGTCATAAGCCGGGAAAACGCTAAGAGGGCATTTTCGCAAGAAAAATCGAATATTATTTTTGTTTTTCCTACTAAAAATCGCGAGCTCTTTGGACCCTATTACCAGGAGAAAAAAAGCGTCCCTAACTTATTTCCAATCCGTTAACATTTTTAAACATTTTGTACAATCGATTTACGAAAGCTAGCGCGGAATGTCTATGAAATTAATAACAGTTTCAAACATTTTCCGCGCCAGCAGTGAATAGATTTGTACGGCGGTGACAAAATGGAAAGTATGTAAAGGCTTGAAAATTTTGGGACATTTTACCTCTACTTTTTCTAGGAGAAACAATTTGGATCTGTAGGTTTTAATCTTATTATCTTGCCATAACCAAAATTACAATATCACCGTTTCGATCTCCACTAACAAAATGTCTTAGCCAGATGTCAAAGCCGTGTTAGCTAGAAAGTGGTATTTTACGTCTCTACATATCTCAACTTGTCCTCAATAGATGGCGCTGATCAGTGTGTTTACCACGAGTTGTAGTAAACAATGTCTCGTTTACGTCTCATTATCTATAGTTACATCTCGCTTCCACCAGCAAGTGCGAGCAAGATGCACTGACAGTGAGTTGACGTAGACGAGTATGGTATTCTACAGTACATTTTGAATTCGTGATACACTGAAGTGAAAATAGTCCAATTCGGAGGATCAATTTTGTATACTGTCGCCATAGATATGAGCACGCCTTTCTTGTCAAGGGGTTAAGCGTTCAGATATTTCTGAGCGTCTTGGCCACTCCTATATTTCTGATGGTGACAGGACATTGTCAAAGCTCCAAAATTTTTCTGCTCATATTTTTTTATCTACCTACTTAATGTCTAAATTCACAGTGTATCCACGCTTTAACGTAGGTGACATGGTGTATGTGCAATATATACGAAAGGCGGAGTGGCAATAAATGTAACGAATCCGTGCGTGGACTGCGTACGCGCAGTTCGAACTACATATCCCATTTGAAAGCAGATTTTAGGGTTCCGTAGTCAACTAGGAACCCTTATAGTTTCGCCATGTCTGTCTGTCTGTCCGTCCGTTTGTCCGTCCGTTTTCCGGCTTAGCTCAGTGACCGTTACAGTACTGTACTGTAATGAATATACATATTAGGTAATCAAGCCGACAAAATGATAAAATAAAAAGGCGAAAAAAGGGAGGGAGATTTTTTTCCGTTTCGACCTTGAAGTGTGAGGTGTCGTTGGACAGGTATTTGAAAAAGAATAGGGGTTGCTATAAACATTTTTGATACAGTCAATATTTTCGGAAATAATCGCTCCGAAAGTTAAAAAAAGATTGTTCCCCCAACTTTAGAACCGCAAGTCAAAAAATATGAGAATATATTATGTTGTTTCCTCTTTTTCCATGCAGGCCGTAAGGCCGTTTAATTGCATTAGCAATAAGTAACTAATAACTATGGTATTTTATCCTAGAGACCATTGTGCAGCAGCCTGACCGTGCATTAGAAATCATTATTACCACATAATAACCACGTAATTACGATCAACAATTGACTAATAATGATTAAAGACTGCGATAAGCATATTTTTATAGACTCCAGCACGCCTACCACGAACATCGAAAATTGTCATTGACGGGAAAACCTCTTTGTCACTCCAATAAGCAAGTGTGACAGAGATGGAGATACAAATCCGCAATCGTTCGATTTTCGTGGTATAGGACCAGGCATTTTGTGGTACAAATTATAGCTGACATGCTGTATTAAAGTTCAGATTGTTTAACTTGTCAATAGACCACATGCACTGTCACTGTCACGCTTTGCTCATGACTAGAAGAATAGGAGTTTGAGTCAGCGTCCGTCAGTCAGAGACATATAAAACGAAAATTAAAACTAAGTAGTAAATTATAAAAGATAATGGAGTATTTTACGTGGGCGAATGAGACATGGCTATTCGGTGCGTTGCAGCAAGTTGCAGCGCGAAAATTAAATTGATATTGTTACGTTTGAGGGGTGGGTACATTTGTTCACATGACCGGCGTAACACTATACTTATTTACTCATTATATGGAAGTGTGCTACGTGGGGGATCGAAAGATAATTTATAAGTTTGTGACACTTTTCTTATCATATTTTGACTAAAGGGGTATTCGTTTCAGCCGAATTTTCATTTTCAACCCCGATAGAAATAAAACCGTTTATTGATGCGTGTACCTTCACGATGTAAGATGACCAGTAAAAATTACAAAGTTAAAGTAGTAATGTTTAAAACTACGCAACGGATTTTGATGCGTTTTTATTATTAGATAGAGTGATTCAAAAGGAAAGTTTATATGTATAATAATAACCCGTGCGAAGCCGGGGCGGAACGCTAGTACCTAATACTAGTTTAAAATGCGACTCAATTAAAGCTATGTCCATATACCTAGTGATCTGTATGAGATTGACGGTGTAGATTGGTTAAACTCGTCAATAGCCCATGTGCACTGTCATCATCAGTATCATCACACGTCCATGAACGTTGAGAGAAAAGGGCAGCTTGGCACTGTCAATACGCCCGTCAATCATTATCTGCTTATTTATATACCAATGCAGCAATGTAGACTAGGTCGGGAAATAAGGTACTTACCAAAAGACGCTATTAGTTGCTATTTAGCAGGTCAGTGTACTGACACATGTCAACTTCTATTTTAACCAGCCTTGACTACAAAAATGCAAATACCTGTGTAAAGTAGTTTTTATTTTGTTTCTCACTAAAACTACCTATTTGACGGTTTACTTTTTGCAGCAAATTATGAACACGGGTATTAATACATTACCATGCTACTTGACTGAAGAAATAGCCATAGCATAAAATTACTCTATTAACAGCAAAATCTTTTTCCAAAAATCGCGAGACGATATTAAAACGAAGTAGGTATAAAAATAAATAAAGAGGCTACCCTTGGATACGTCTATTTACATAGTCTGATATTTATTGATATTATTAATTTCTTTTCTAACCAGCCATCAGTACATAATGCATATAGATTATCTAATAACATCAATATTATTGAATATAATCTTGTTAAATTGTAAAAAAAATCAATGTAAATAAGATTGTAAAACGAATTAAGCACGTACACAGGTAAAACTCGTACATATAATAGGGTATTTAAATAAAAATGTGTAGCTAACTTGTTTAGTGCAAAATCGTTATTCCAAGACGTAACATTATAATTGTCAGTCACAAAAAAGAAGACAATTATGCGGTTTCATAATTTGCTTTCTTTATTGACGCCCATAGTTTTATAGTTATTGGAGTAGGTATCTAACAGCGCCATAGTTACAATTAGAGTATCTGCAACGTATTTCAAGTATCGTTATATTACTATACCTACCTATCTTTAACATTTATAGATATGTATAATATATTTTAATGTATTTTTTTAAATTGCTTTAGTTTTTGCCTTTACAATTTCTAGATGCGTTTCTAGATATAGCTATATTTTGGATGACAGTAGGTAACACCTGATTAATCATGCTCATGATCAGTTTTTTTCTTCTTATGGGCGTGACCTGTGAGGTCATTGCCAGTTTGCTTTCTTTATTGACGTGAAGTCGCGATAAAGATTGACAGTTATTGGGGTATTTAACAGCGCCATAGTGACAATGAGAGTAATTAACACGTTTAATTGAGGTCGGTTTCATTGACGAAAATAGCTGCTGCATTAGCTCCGGTTATTCACTTTTATAATTAACTGGAGGAGGGTTAGCGTCGGATATATCTACACGAGCGTTGAATCATAAACATCTATACAAGTTTTATGTTTTAAGAGGATAAAAAGGATTTTAAGCTAACATATGGTTATGGAAGACGCTTACTCCATGTTTTATTGTAGTTACTTTATTATAACTTATAATGTAGGTACCAGTTATTTAGTATGATAAGTTTAACATGTATCGTTTATTCTTAAGCAATTATGAGCCACGATGGTAATTTTTTTTTCTTTTAATTTACATATTAATTATTATTTAAAACGAGATATTTACCATGTATACTCGTATTTGTTTTTGTGAGCTCTCGATGTTTCGGCACTGTTATATTCTTCAAATTATCGGGAGCTCGCCTACTTTTGTATCTGATTCGTGATACTTTACAACGCCATTTTTGACCAAGTACCACGAGAATCGTACGTTCGAGAATGTGTATTTCGCTCTCTGTCGCACACTTGCTTATTGGAGAGATAGAGAGATTTTTCCTTCAATGCAAATTTTCGATGTTCGTGGTAGGCCCTCTTTTATTTTTGCGCATTAAATATCAGAATAGAACTATACCATCTTGCTATATCGTTATTTGGAATTTATAACCCATTTGGTAAGAACATTTTGTAAAACTTTATTCTAAGATTTCAAGAAACTATGATTTTACAATAAACGATTATAACCCTGACCGTATGCATTAGATTTCATTATACATAATTAAGGCCAATTACATAATTTATAATAATAACGTGCAGATATAAAGCTCCGCCCACACGTGACTGCACGTAGAGTTGGGAAACTACGTGTAGAGATACCTTAACTGATTGACGGTAAAGATATTTTTCGTTTTGAGTTTGTTTTTTTTTCAGAATAATTAGATCGAATTTTCCTTTTTTGGTACAAGCTATGAGTTAATCCACCCTATTGCTCCAAGCGTGCAATAGGGTGTTTCACATTTGTATGGTAAAAAAAATGTGATATTTTTTCAGACTTTGCTCGGCTTCCGGGTCCAGCTTATCTTAAACGCATATACTTATACCAAAAGCCAGGGAAATCTGACACTATTTAGAGGTTGCGCACTGAAGCAACTTTTTTTTTTTTAAATTAAATTCTTCATACATAAGTTGACTCAGTGCGCAACCTCTAAATATTGCCCAGATTTCCCTGATTTTTGGTATATCGACTCTGCATAAGCGTAGAACCAAGAAGAAAAGCAAAGTGAAAGATAAATCAAACATTTGGAAAATGAAACACAGCACAGCAGCAACCAGCAAGCTATGAGTTAGGCGCCCTTTGTGACGTTCTCATACGAGTGATTGGTAAGTACCTAGTAAGGGATTTAAACAAATGTTTTGTGCAAAAGGCAATGAAAACAGTAGCGAACGAAACGCAACTGTCTTTGTCGCAGTAATAAGAAAGAGATGTCTTGTCTACGCACCCTGATCGTTTTTCTACACACACATAAGTACTGCCTATCAACAATTTTATTTGTACGCAGTAACGTCTACGATATCAAATATCTTAGAAAGAAAGAAAGGAAATTGTGGAAAACTGAGCTACCGAGACACATCCGGTGGCCCAGAATTTTTCCACCATATCCCCCGCTTAGGGGGCTTAGCAACATCAATTGTAAGAAGATAGTACTTCTTAGGGCCACTTGCACCACTCTGGGTTAGCCATATAACCCGGAGTTAAGCGTTTTTGTATGGTATTTGACAGCTTAACTGCGGGTTAGCGGCTAACCTTGGGTGGTGCAAGTGTCATTCAGTTGGTAGAGCGATGGGCGTGTATCCCAAAGTCACGAGTTCGAGTCCTGCCCGAGGCTGAGTTCTTCGACTTTTCATTTTTTTCTAAGAAACTACCTATCTACTTAGTCCCGTAGCTCCAGAACAAATTTATATTATTCCAGTTCTATTACTTCTCAATTGCGAGTCCTTGATAAGTCCCACGTACATTTGCTAATCGTAGGACAGTCAAAGACGCCGCTCCGCCATTTTGTTCTCGTAATTACGGTTACACAGAAGTTACAGAACCAAAAGGTCCTATCTCTATGTAAAAATTATAAAAAGTTAGTCATTTTGGAAAAGAAAAGGAGCTATCAGTGGGAGCTTGGATGGAATGCACTCCGTGTGTTCAATAATTAATATTATGTATATAGTATAGTAATTAATCGTTTTTATGGTAGATGTTGCTCAGCGCAAACGAGGGATGTTGGTGGAGAATTTCTGGGCCCCGGGGTGTGCTCGGTAGCTCAGTTGATAGAGTGATGGGCGTATCCCAGAGTCGCGGGTTCATGTCTCGGCCGAGGCCTTGAGTTTATTATTATCTGTGTCTCCGTTTCAAACTCTCGGGTTTTTCGAGCCCGGTCATTTTTAAAGCGTACGTGGGGATACAGATCCAACACGCAGAGGCCGTTTGGAAGCTTTGATGTCATATGGAACGCCTGTTTGTTGTTTTGGGCTAATGAAGATGCCGCGTCGACCAGTTGTGATCTATTGTGGCAGCCCTTTATAATTCATTACTGATTCCCGTTGAGTCCAGAAAGTTCCAAATTCTTTGGGCTGTAATGTTGTTTATCTCACAGGGTTGCAGTTCGTGCCTACCGAGGTGGATACTTCTTTTATGCATTAGTGGTCCGCAGGAGCAGAGGATGTGCATCGCGGTTTCCTCTGTTTCCTGGCAGAACCTGCATGCTGCGTCTTGTTTCTTACCCATTAGAAACATGTGCTTGTTCAACTTGCAGTGCCCAGTCAGAATTCTGACCACCTTGAGTTTAACCACTTTTGCTTTATTTCTAAGAAATTTTATATCTTATGCAGACGTTAAATGTAAAATAATTTAGTCATAATATTGACCGCGGGAATGTCCCAGAGATTCGCTCATTTATTTAAGGGAAAACAATTGAAAATATTTTTATTCTATCCGAATTATGTCCTAAAATTTATTAAGGATCACTCACACTAGGACGGGACGGGCACGTGACCGGGCCGGGCCGAACGGTCAGTTTCTATAGAAAACGTCACGTGACCTCCGAGGGCTCCGACCTACCAAGTGATTCTTTCTATAGAAATTGACAGATCATCTCGTCCCGTCCCGTCCCGTTCAAGTGTGAGTCATCCTTTAGCATTATATTATCTTTATTAAAAAATAGGCATAACAAATTAAAGTATGTGCAACAGCTTACCTAAGAGGAATACATTAAGAGCAGATAAAACGATATTAAACAACGGCTTCATAGACTTTGAATTTACGGTGTTGAGTGTCAATTGAACGACGCTCTGTGTGCATAATAGACGAATACAAATAGACTCCGTTAAGGCTTGCGGGCGACGAACAAGTCGTTTAAAAACGAGTTCCACTTTTTACTCCCTTAACACCTTAATTTCTTCTAATTAAACGTTTAAATATACAAACTTCACTAATACAGACTATAGACACTAAAGTACAGTATCTAAAACCATAGTCAAATTTAAAGCTTACATGTTGTGACTGGGAAGAATCAGTTAGGCACGGCACCACAAGCCGGCGCCAAGTTTTTGGGTACCTACACAATACATTTTGAGCGGTAATTACGTTCCAATACTTCTTTTATTCTCCCAAGCTTGCTAACTATATATTTTATTTGAAAGAGCGCCTTATCGGCTTGCGACGAAGTACCTTTTAATAAAACGATCACGTTTGTTTGAAATTGTGTCGCTTAGCTTCAAACTCGGGTAAATCCATTCGATCCTCAGAGGTGGTGATCCCAGATCCGGCTCCTACCTTGTTCAACAAATATCGCTTGCCATTCAGCGTGGCAATGCCGCGAGCTTATTTGGCACGTTTGGGCAGGGTGAGAGCCGGACCGAGGTATAGTTAGTTTAAGTTAAAGTTAGCTGTTACTTAGTGTATTGTAGTTTAAGTTTTATTATTAGGCTTAGTATTCATTTGTAATTTTTATTGAGACCTATTATGTAGGTTGTACCTGTGTTTTGATAATAAATGTTTTATTCATTCGCCGTCTAATAAGTGACCTGTGACTGTAACTCATCTCATCAGGAAAGCTCTTATGAACAGTGTTAACTAACACGAGCACTTAGCAGCGAGTTGAATTAAAGGATTGTTCTTGAATATTGCTTGTGCAATATGATAGGACGCATTAGTATAAATCAGGGTGTAGGTTTCTAACATTTTCCTATAGGTTTTCCGTGTTTAATTTGCAATATCTCTCTTAATGTTAGACAAAGTTATACAGAGTGTAATAAAATGATGGTGATCCGAGTAACGGCCTAATCAATGCCGTAGGTTTATTAGGTAAACCGCGTTTGTTTTATGTACTATGTATTTGGGTCATAATATTTTCTAGATTTACATAAGTAGGTAGTAGTAAATTAAAAATGCCTTTTTAGTTTTTAGTATTGCTATAAATTTGTGGTTTGTATTTAGAAGCTATTTGACTATTAGAAAAATTACTTGCATACTAAATGATGAGTGGAAAAGTATGCTAAGGACTGGAAACAATTGACGCGTTTCAGTTGACGACCTAAACTGAGTCGCTTCCATACAAACGACCATAAACTGAATCGCGTTAAGAAGTCACGGTAAGGCCCCCGGATTGGGTTTACGGTTGGCGTTTTCTGGAACTTAATTACATTGCCCACCCGTAATGCGATTGCATTTAAATTACAAATTTCTTAAAAACGACACCATAGGACATAGCATCAGCGTGCGTAGCCAAGATGCGAATTGCTCACGTTTGATATCGTAGTGTAATTATCTCTCTCTATCACTCTCCCTTATTAGTGTGACAATGACAGTTGCGTTTCGTTAGCGACTGAGCGTTAACGATTGGCATCTTGGCTACGCACTAAGGGTTTATTTCCTAGCGTTTTCCCGGCTTATGCCATGACTCTCAGGAGCCTGGGGTCCGTTTTGGCAACTTATCCAAGATTTGGCGTAGGCGCTTAATTTTACGAAAGCGACTGCCATCTGACCCTCCAACCCAGAGGGTAAACTAGGCCTTATCGCGATTAGTCCGGTTTCCTCACGATGTTTTCCATCACCGAAAAGCGATTGGTAAATATCAGATATTTCGTACATAAGTTCCGAAACACTTATTAGTTTGAGCCAGCAGGATTTGAACCCGCGACTTTCAATTCGAAGGTCGCGGGTACAAATCCTGCTGCCATCAACACTTACCTTACCGCTGGGCCATGTGATATTTATTAGTTCAACGATGCCTTTGCCAGAATTCCTTAGATTTAATTAGGTAAATAAATGAGTTCATTTCATGTCAGAATGACGAATATCTTTGCGTTAGTCGGTTATCATTGGAATTCGTTGTAATTTACCGTTACAGGATGTGGCTTGAATTATCCTCAATTTCACGAAGTTACAATTTGTACAAACTACAAAGGGTAACATTACTCATAATAATTTACTGGTACATACCTGCTAATACTTGTGTTGCTGACAAATTATTCACCAATCACTTGAAATACCTGAAAAAAATGAAATTACATTAATATTTGATAAAAACAATTTAAAATTAATTTTTGATTTGATAAAAACCCCTTAGGGAGACTTTCTGTAAATGTCGCTACGCGTCTCCCTAAGGCATATATCCAACTCAAAGAAATAGTGGAAACATTCGCGGGGGTCGATCGGGCGTCGATAAATAAAATAAATAAATATTCTGGGACAATCTTACACAAATCCCGCTCAACGCGGGGAATATTTCCATTTTGCTTTCAATTATAAGAAAATATAAATGCCTACTTAATTCAGTATGTAGATAAGACCTAAATAAAAAAACTTAAAACAAAACATACTTAAAAGAACATGTACTGTCCGCTGCAGAGTTAAGTGACCCCCCTGTCACTTAACCCTACAACTGACCGTACTCACGAGTACCTATTCGAATCGTATTCGTAAATGGTTTATACGAAGATTGCGGAGTCTATGTGACAGATTCATGATCATGACTATCACGGATGGTGTGGCCACACAGGCCACGCTGAAACTTACGATCATTAAAGTTAATTAAACATTAAGATATTGGAATAGCACCTAATTGGTCATGACCCGGCCTAATTGGCAGCCATAATGCCTCACGAACTCAGAAATTGTGCTTAATCTGTTAGTATTTTGTGCATAAGAGAGAAAAAAACAATAGGACAAGATAGCCATTTAGAACGAGTATCAATCTATCTAACCTCTCTTTTTTTCTTGTAACTCGTTGGTGGCAAACAAGCATATGGCCTGCAACTCCAGGGTTGTCACATGCGCGAAGCCGACTCATAAATACTTGTACACACGCGTAGAAAAGTGCATGGCCAATTTATGAATGCATTCACTCGTAAACGGCCCATGCAATTTCAAATGCGATAATACACTTTCTTGAAGAAACCCATGCTTCAAGGTTACCAGACAAGGTCATACTAAAATACTTTTATTAGAGGGACCACCCCGTAATCACAAAAAAAAATCCAATCCATAGAATACAGGTCTTTTTCATCCTGTTATCCCATTATAGGAGATAACCCCATAGTGAAAATGGTTCATTGTGACAAAACTTGAGTCAAAACAAAACTTCTCATTCTGTTAGTCTTAGACAATCTAAGAGGCCGGGAGGAAAAGCAATCCTCAAACTTTTCTATGAGTTGTCTTAAGTGTCCTGCTGTTTTCATATCCACTATAGAAAGGTAACAAAGACAAATCACAGATGTCGTTACTGAGATAAAGGGCCACTGTTTACATGTTGACTACATCGCATTGTGGGTGTAACGCTTAACAATGAAATAGGCTTAATAAAGATATGAAGTTGATAATTTGAACGTGATTTTGTAAGTATTACATTTTTTTGAGCAAGACATTGTTGTAGTCTTTTATGTCCTTTTGTTGTAAATATTTATGGCGAAAGTTTCCACATATTTCGGACGTTCCGTTCAAAAAATAGAGAGATGGCGCACACTTTTTAGACTTTCAGAGCAAAATTTCTGAAAATATTTGAACAAATTGTTGTTCAAGAAATGTTAAAGTTAATTTTTACCTCACTAGCTCGAAAAGCGCTGATTTATCCTTTAAAACTAGCAGGGAAAACGCATTTTGCCACTGGTGGGGAAAGTAATTTGACCTTGTGCTAATTCCTATGATACACCAAACGTCCAGTATAGGCAATCAGTGGTCACATCTTTCAATTGGTCAAGTCTTATCCCGCACTTGGTAAGCTATTGGCAATATACGAGTACCACGAGTAACTATGGCACTTTTTGACCTAGAGTTTTGAATAATTTCTTCAAGTTAATTTAAGAAGTTTTTGAATAGTTTTAGTTGCATACAGCCTGCTCCCAGTAACAAATACCTAGTTAATTTCTTCGTAACCATTGCACCGATTATTATCATACTCTGTATATTGGTTGTTAACACCATAATGCATTTGTACAGTCAGCTGCAGAGTTAAGTGACCCCCAAAGTTTGTATGCAGGGGGGTAATTTAGCTGTGCGTGTGCAACGTTTCGGTTTTGACCAATGGCTAAGGATACCCCGTATAATCTGTGGTATAGGTACTATTACGTACTCTACATTGTTTAGTTTGTAGGATAGTTAACGTTGTGACAATCAATTGGCGATAGTCGCTGCCCTTCACCAGTTATTGTTAGACCTGATAGATCTGCGCGGGAGCATTCCGGCGGCCATCGCGATTGTGGCGTACGGTCAGCAAACGAACAAAAGATAATTTATTTTGACAGTATAATTAAATAATAAAAATAATTTTTTTTTGCAATATTGAAATTTTTTTATGTTTTTCATAGTACCAAAGAAAAAAGTGTCCCATGATTTTTTTTTCCATTTCGCTACCATTTTATCATAGATTTAGTATGGCGGTAGCGCAATGGAAAATTTGAGTTTTTGGGTTTTTAGCAACTGCTTCAGCTAAACGGTAGAATACCTTACCTATGCCATTATATATAAAAAACATGTAAAATGCTTAAAATTAGCACAAATCAACAACAAATTAGCATTAAAATGTTAAGAAGTTGTTATGACCAACAACTGCGGACTAGCGGCAATAGCTGGCCATATACGTTCCGGGCATATTTGCCAGATCTGCCGATAAATGTATGGAAAATTTGTCTGGCGGATGTCCGGCGGATATACCCACTATGGAAATCTAACGGATTGCCCGAACGTATATGGCCGGCTAAAGGCTGCATTCAGCTGATTTTCGATATTACAATACAATGTAATTAGGTATTAATTGTATGGCTAATTTGGAGTAGAATGTAAGTAGTTTAAGTACAGTCTTGAATTTAAACTAAGTATTTATACTCTGACAAACCAAGGCTGCAGTAGAACTTTTAATGTATACGCCTCCCTATTTTCTTTCATACTGAAAAAAGGGACGCACATAAATTAAAAACGAAATCTACGCAGCCTTTGGCTTTTCAGACTATAACTTCTACTCCAAAATCACCGTGAAACTTCTTTATTTTTTAATAAAAAAATTACTACCTTTCTCTTTTTACTAACATTCACTACCCAATAATGGTTTGCTTGGCTTATTTTAAGTTTTTTATAACCTTTAACTTTGTATAATAATGTAGTCTAAAAAGTCTCGGAACCTTATTCCTTCAAAAATTTTAATTTAAAGAATCGAAGCTTTCTACCTTTTGTGCGGTCAGTCTACGCCTTTTTTGAGAAGTTAAAATATGTAAGAACATATACATACAAGTCTTACCTGTTTGTCTGTCTGTACTTCGCTGGAGCCGCATGCCTTTCCGGATTCTATCGCCGAGCAAATCTCAGAAACTTTGTTACCTAGAACAAAATGTAACTTAGACTAAGGCCACGCCTTAGGAACAGCGGGCAGACTTAAGATAAAGCTGTGGTTTCCGGGTCCTAACCATTGAATAACATGTATGGAACCATAATGACAGCTCCAAACCGTACCCAAAAAAAATTGCCATGGTTTTAGATAGTATATTTCTGTACCTATGGTCAATTTTAACTATAAAACTCTCCTGAAACTCGACCATAATAAATAATATTTTAAACGGGTCACTAACGTAATTCAGTCGATTTTCGATTGTGATCAGGAAAGACCGCCCGCGACAGAGGCAAGTCGTGCACTGCGGGCTAGCGCCCTCTCTGCCGATGGTGGTAGCAGCGCGGGGGCGACACGGCGGGCGATCTACCCTCGTTTTCAGTATCGTTTTTGTCAACCGGGTTGCAAACAACGCTCACTACGTCACTCGCTAAGGGCACGTTCACACTGTCCACTGACGGGATACCAAAAAGTTTGCAAACTACCTTACCTACATACAAAAAAAACAAGGTTGGTTTACAATGCCCAGAGGGGCTTATAAAGCTAGAAATACATTGCCTGAGGGGCTAAATCAAAGCTACAAAGAGCCTAAGCTAGGTCCTCCAAATCTGATCCCTGCGGTGTGGTGCTCATAAGGCTACATTCCGCTGTTACGAACTTCGAACAGTCTCTTTTTTTAAATCTTCATAAGATACATTGAACTTGAGATACTAAACCATTTTCCGCTGTCAGTGTGGCCACAGTCTCTGGCTGACTACATCAATTTGAGGCGGGGCCATAAAACGCACCCGTTCGGGAGCCTTGTTACCGCGTTCCTACTGTTCCTAGTTGGCGCTGTTTTTATAGCTTCATTTACACTGTAGCACACGCGAATAGGTACATATTATAAGAAGATATGTATGTGATGACATTGTACGAGCGATTGATACATTACCAAACTATAGTTTTTGTATACCACAGGTATACTGCCCACCTGATGGAAAGCTACCGTAGCCTATGGGCGCTTGTTATTTTAGAGAATTCCCATGCATGTTGCCGAACCCTTTAAGAACCCATACATACTTACAATCCTGTTTTAAAACTCATAATTTAGCCCTTTGGTGTGTGTAGTAGGTACTTAGTGAATTTATTTTTCATAATTGTTCACTCAGGTATTGGCTGTTATAGGTATGTATTTAGATTATAATTTACTTGTGACTTTATATTGTAAATGTTTGCACATAAATATGCTTTGTAAAAGTGCCCCTGAGGCCTGCTTGCAGTTTTTTTATTTTATATTGGTGAACCTCTTACTTTTTCTGGAACAGAGATCTCGAGCTATCAAAGCAATTTAACACTCTTGTCCCTTCATTGTTCTTCGCTTCGCTCGATGGATAAATAAACTGATGGCATTCAATTCCGCGTTGAACGTGTAACGTCTGATAACAGCGAGATAGTACACGGAACAATCTAGAACAAGAACCCAATCAAGCGTGTGGAACCACTACTGTTTGTCTATTAAGGTTAACTGAACGGGACGGAACGATGTGTCAATTTTTATAGTAAGCGTCACGTAGTGTATGAGCTGTCACGTGGCGCTTTCTATAGAGATTGCCACATCAGTATCGCGGGTCATCCTTAATAAATTACATGCTTGTACTCCATGGATATAGAATAAAATTGGATACCCAATCAGCCGAAAAAAAAGTACGCCATAAAAGTGCTACAATTGCAGCACTTTTCATATAGTCTTGTTGGGAATGTGACCTTTCGTTAAGTGCCAAACGGCATAGAAAGTATTATCAGTATTGGTTAGTTCTGTGTATGAATTTGACACTTAATACTCACGTCAGTAAGCTCTTTGTCGTACGAAACATTTATCGCTTTTAATATTGTTCGCTAATGTCATTCTTACGCACATTTTTTGACGTTTTTGCTCTGCTTTCTGTCTATATTTCTTTTAATAAGTTAATGCTGTACTCCCAAAAGGAATAGGCGGAGCCAGCGCAGCAGAGTACGGAGAGGAGGCCGATTTTTTCTATATGTTAAACCATATATTTTTAAAATTGATATTGATCAATTATCACTTAATTTAGATAAAAACAACTTCGGTGATCTGAAAAACCCTCTCTTACCTACTTACTTACTTACCTAAACAAATATCTCATCTAATAATTATCTTCGTCTAATTTATCACGTTTATTGTTTAAACCATCGACTAGTAGAATCCTTACTCTAGTGTATTCTGATTTCTAACAATCACGCCAACTGAACACAGATTGTTCTAGGACTTCTAGGGCATTCCAAACTGACCTAGCAATCCGAACATGGAACTCATTTCAATTTAAATTAGGAATGCGAGCATTGGAACGCTATAGTACCTACATTGTGTATAAAGGCCGGTAAACATGAAAGTATGAACGAGTGTGAATTTAAGCCCTTGGACGAGGGCTTAACTTTAACACGAGTTCATAATTCTTGTACTGCCCGTGATACATACAATGTTTTTCATCACATTTGGGAGGAAATATAAAACATTTTTTTTAAGTTTTTAATACAAAATAAATGAACATTACTTTGTAAAAGCTCCTTTAGAGTTACACGAAAGTCAGTGTCAAGTATGACAAAGCTGAAACTTAGACAGCACATGCCAAAACAGCTTTAGTAGTAGATGGCTTAGTAACCTTTTACACTGATTCAGCTAATAAACTTATTGATTGAACATCTCAAAAACTATAATACTTAGTTCAGATACTAGTTTCTTAGAGAAATTATGTCGAGATAACCTGAAGAATCTCCCCTTGAGGTTAACGGAAAAAAATTGGTGTATAAACCGCTATGGTGTCACATTTGACAAAATTTTTGTTTTAATAGTTTTAATGTCTTTTCCTCCTTAAAACTTAAAAGTGCGCTGACTTTACTGTTGTCAGCCCTTAAACAGCCAATGGCTGATTGTCAGCGGAATGCTTTCAAAGTAAGATAAACCTTTCTGCTAGATAGCCTAAACTGCTTGATTTATATAAAAGTGTGGCGTAATTAAGTGCTCTGCTTGATGTTTAATTAAGCAACGGAGTTTGTAAAGTAAAGTAATTGAACGCTTCGTAATTTAGATGAGTAGATAAGATAATATGCATACACCGTGCGGTCTAATAACCAGGCAGATCTTACCGTTTAGATTTTATACCAGTTCTGCACTGAACCAACAACTCGTCACGTCGTGGTCCCGACAATGAACTACTTCACGTCAAATTTACATGACCTACGTGTGTAGTCAAGATGCCAATCGCTAACGCTCAGTCTCGAACGAAACGCAACTGTCATTTTCGCACTAATAAGGAAGAGTGCACGTTCAGATATTTTTAAACACAATAGCCGCTTCTATATCTCTAATCGCGACTATACAATCGCGAATTTACCATTTTGACTTACATACAGCGTACACAAATTTATTTTGGGAACTGATAGCTAACCTGAGTTGTGAGTAATGTTAATAGAAAGTTGCGTATGATAAATTATTTAGGGCTCTCAGATTCGAAATATTATTTGGTTAGAATTAAAATCTCTGCCACCGGCTTGGAAACCAGTGCTTCCTAGAGTGAACGTGATTTAGTGGACACGGTTTAGTTCATTGTGCTAGTCGTTGATCCCGTCAGACGATCCGACAATTCAGACTCCCACAACGACGACGCCAGATTGCTGGACTGCGCTTACTTTGGCGCGTGTGACCCGTTACCTGCACCGGTCTCGGGCAGTGATGCCCGAGCCGCGAAGGTGACAACACCACTCTCTCGGTTTGACGATGAATTCCCGATGCAGTTGAAACGAAACATGTCACGCCTATTGTGATAAAAACACGTGAGTTTGAACCGATGCAATTAAATGTCAGTATGACTCACGATTGTTTAGAATTTGTAGGTTTACTCAGGCATCCGTTGTATATAGTATCTAATCTAACATCAATTCCTGTCATACGGCCTCGGTCTGCGCCGGCGCCATTCAATCAATCAATCAATCAGCCTATTGCAGTCCACTGCTGGACGTAGGCCTCCCCAAGGGTGCGCCACAAAGTACGGTCTTTCGTGACCCTCATCCAACCACTACCAGCTACCTTTCTCAAGCCATTAGCCACTATTAATTGTTTTGCTAATTGCCGCTACCGGCTTTACCAAATTAGGATCTGGCCTAGGCTTGAAGTACTCGTATTACTCTAGATTTACATTTACATAACTTACGAATATTTTGCAGTTATTGTTAAATAGCAGAGCGATAGTTGATCTTAGATTGGGATTGATTTGTCAACCCAAGTAAGTAGGTAAGTACCGAGGCATAGGTACTTACCTACTTACTTGGGTGGTTATTTGGTCGTACCTTAAAGGATGTCTCACACTAGAACGGGCCGGGACGTGCCGGGCCGGGCCGATCTGTCAGTTTCTATAGAAAACGTCACGTGACCTCCGAGGGCTCCGAGCTGTCACGTGATTCTTACTATAGACTGATAGATCGTTCCGTCCCGTTCTAGTGTGAGTCAAACTTTAAGATGAAAATCTGTTTTATTCGAACATTCTTGTATGTATTGTACTATGGCGTTCAAAATAGCATGGGCAGTATATGAATTCATTCATTCATAAATTTTCCATGCGCTTTTGAACGCGTGTGTACATAACAAAAAAAACAAGCTTTTATTTTACTTGTATGTTTGTTAAGGTCAAATCTTGGGGGCTGAATTTAACCGACTTGAATAACAGGAAGTCAGTGACTTCCCATTATTCGAATAAGCTGAAACTTCACATGCTTATGTAGGTTGGATGACAATACAATGTTAAGGATGACCCATGACCCACACTAGCTAGTCTATGATGGTCGGGTTTTTATCGTTTACCGACGTTGCTGTCACGTTCTAACAAGTATGTATGTGCGAAAGTGACGCATAGCGTGATAAGCGATAAAATGGCAACCATGCTAACCCTACAGGACGGAACGCGACGGTACGATCTGTCAATTTCTATGGAGAGAATCACGTGATAGCTCGGAGCCCTCGGAGGTCACGTGACCTTTTCCATAGAAACTGACAGATCTTCCCGTAGTTCTAGTGTGAGTCAACCCTTATAGTACCAAAAGCGATACGAGCTTGTATGAAAAATAAAATTACCGACAAATATTTTTTTTCTTTTACTGCGTCCTACCTACTGATAAAGCTAAGACGCAGTAGTATTTCAATTTTTAAGCACTCATTAGTTACCATTGCATTTAGCTAATCTGTACGTCAAGGATCACAAACGGAACAAAAAAATTAATTTAAAATTGCGGATGGATATATATAGATGTCTATCATAATAAAAGTCTTGTTGATTTAGCTGTGCGCAAACGCATAAAACAAAATGAAGGGCAATGCGCGGGCGCAGATCAGCACTCCTTCACGCCTACCACGAACATCGAAAATTGGCATTTGGCATTGACGGGAAAACCTCTTTGTTACTCTAATACGCAAGTGTGACAAAGATGGAGATACCATTCCGCAATCGTTCGATTTTCGTGGTATAGGCCCTTACATCAAATATGTTTGAATTTTTGTCCGTTTGTCTACCGGCTAGAATTTGAAAAAAAAGCAGGTTTTACTATCCCATCTATAATGTTTTCAAGTGTTTATTTTTAGTTATGAATGCTACAAAGAGCTATTTTCCTTTTTTTCCATACCTACGGCGTAACAAAAATGCAAGTGATCTGTTCAACAGCGTGAACATGTTTAGGGCATAAACATATAGATAAACATAGAGCTGTTGTAGTCATCCATAGCTTTATAATTTATTCTAACATTTAATGAATCATCTATATGATATTTACTATATTTCATAGTATATTATAAATCACACTTAGCATTCAATAGTTGTTGCTAATCTTTGTCTTTAGAAACATGTGACTTCATTTATATTCCTCAGTAGTATTTATTTAAATAACTATGACATTAGTCATCAATCATTAAGGATGTGCATGTAGGGTTGCCATATGGACCGAATTTCCTGATAAAAATCCTGGCATCGCGTTAATAGTCCGGACATTTCATGTATTTTGGCGCTCCAGATACTGCCGACACTGCCGTGCTGTATGTATTATGTATCTACTGTATTGTGCTACGCTAAAAATCCTGATACTTGCCAAGCTCGCCCGCATTCCGGACAAACGGTAAAAACCCCTAACAAGTTCGGAAAAATCCTGACATATAGCAGTCCTATGTGCATGGGTTATTTCTCATACATTTTTTTAGGTTTATGACGATTTCAATATATATACTTAAAAAACCAAAAAAACATGAATCAAAACATTTATTACATTTAATAAAATGATTTGATTCGTGCTTTACAATAGCATACTAGAATATTTTCAAAAATAATCACTCTAAAAACTAAGAAAGTTTGACGCGGTTTTGTTTTATTTTCCCTGTACCACTAAACCAAATTTAAAGTTTAAGATACTCATTCGACGCAGAATTTAATCCACTTTCATACCAATTTGAATGATTTTTCAGTCCCACGTACCATTTTCGAGCTAGATGCAAAAAAACTGAAAAAATACCGAAATTGGGCAGTTATATGCTCTCCTTTGAGAGCATATAACTGCCCAATTTCAAGGTCAAGGTCATGTTCTGGAATTGTGCAAACTCAGTTGACACGTCTTTAGGACCTAATGAAGGTATTAAAACGATATCCAGCTTGCTGGATATTTTAAATATTGCTTACCACATCCCCGATCTGATTTTACGCAAAACTATCTTTAGCGAGTTACAGGATATAGGCGTGACAAAGCAGAATCTACAAACACAAACAAATGAAGGTTTTTATTTGAATTACTCACTTTATTAAATTACATACCTAAGTAATTTATTTTCAGTACACATTTGTCATATAGGTATGGCAACAACCACGATAAACGGGGAAATCCCTAGCATAAACCGCATTACACAGGAAATGATTCAATTTTACATTGAATATGTCTATGCCTATAAAGGCATGCGTAGTCATACTTACTTATTATTACCAAGAATAAATATATCCAATAATTTATGGTGAATGTGTACAGGTCTTTTGTTTCAGTCTCCAGACGATGGTGTGGTAACAAAACACTATTATTTCATCTGAAATTTGAGTAGATGATCGATTCCTCCTTCGTAACAGTTTCCTTTGCTATATCTCTCCCTTTGTAATTGAATGCTCGGCATTCAACCAGACATTTATGTGAGTGACTGTTAAGGATGTCTTACACCAATCCGATCCGATCCGGGACGATCTGCCAGTTTCTATAGCAATCACGTGATAGCTCGGAGCCCTCGGAGGTCACGTGCCGTTTTCAAAAACTGACAGATCGTCCGGGATCGGATCGGATCGGTGTAAGTCATCCTTAACAGATCTGTTTATCGGGTAGGAGATCGTCCCCTAATTTTCTTACCGTCCAATGGTCCTTTCGATGCAACGTAAGTAAAGCCGCGGGAACATAGTGCTCATTTGACAATGACGTTTCTATAGCTTGTTTCGATTCCAGACTATTTTGCATCCTGCTCTTTCTCATTGGTGCGAGCGAGTTGCAAATACCTTAGAAAGCGTTAGTCTCTAGCGACTGTCACTTTGAGGCAGCTCATGGTAAGCACACATGTACGTGTTCCCAATGATGATCGCTTGGAAGGAATTTAATGAGTCAAATGCGCGGATCATCGGGCGAGCAAAGACGCGACTCACGAAGGCAATGCCCAGAGAAGTGCAAGTAATGACTGGCTGGATTGTGTATAGTCAGCATCAATTGCGTGACAGCCATAGTAGGTAAACTAAGTACCAAAGGCTAAGTCTCAATCACACATAATATAATGTCTATACCGGGTCTGACTCTCTCTTTTAAGTACCTCAAAAGGAAAAAACTGAACCCTTATAGGATCACTTTGTTGTCCGTCCGTCCGTCTGTCTGTCTGTTAAGACCATTTATCTCGGGATGGCGTAAAGGTAGCAAGTTGACATTAATACCAGATACACAGCTCTGCAGGACTATAAAGCTGTGAAAAAACCAAACATGTACGTCAACGCAATCAAAAGTTACGGCCATTTATGTCGCATTTCCCATACATTTGCAATCAAAATGTATAGGGGCACCTACTTCCCGTTGCGTTTACCTGAAATCACGAAATTTGGCAAAAAGCAAGTACAGGAGAAAATCTGCTGGTGAGGTGGCAGGGGATGCATCCCTTGTCCGTGGTGGTGGTTTGACGTTCATAAGTGCATTATAATGTGCCTAAATAAATATATTTTTCATTTACATATCATTAATCTTTAAAGTGTTATGTGAACCATCAAAATTGTATGAAATTATAACGTTTACTAACACTTTCACAATCTGTGCTTTCAAAATCTAGGAAATTCATAGTCTGACTCTAGGTAACCGAACCCGGCCATCTGATAAACATAAAAGAAATTAATAATAAATATTAAAATGGCGGTCGGGGACGAGTGTACGTCGCCGGACGTACATCAAATAAAAACAAATGGCAAAAATGCACAAACGCAAAGTGGGTAAGGATTACTTGCAGTTTAAAAGCATTGAGAATTAATAAAAGGCATTTATATGGGATGCACTTCACGATGACTCGAACAATCAATTGTTACATACAATGTATGTATTCGTACCGTAATTTCGTACAAATTGTACGATAAGTGGGAGGAATTAATAAGAATATCTTAGGATTGTGGTTTAAATTTTATTTGTGTGCTTTATTATCTCATACTATACGTACTATATTTTTTAAACTAAGTACATATAAAAAAAAATATACATTATTTTTCCTCTTTTTTCCTAGCGTTTCCCCGGCTTATGAGACGGCACAGGGAGCCTGGGGCCCGTTACGACAACGAATCCCCGTATTTGGCGTAGGCACTACTTTTACGAAACCGACTGCCATCTGACCATCCAGAGAGTAACTACGCCTTTTTGGGATTATTCCAGTTTCCTTACGATGTTTTCCTTCACAGAAAACTGATTGCTAAAACTTATTGGTACGAGCCGGGGTTTGAACCTGCGACCTTCGGATTAAAAGTCGCACGGTCTTACCGCTGAGCCACCGGCGCTCTCATAATATACATTATTAAGCACCATTTTTCGTAAACCTACGTGCTAATCAGATATAATTAAGAATATTACATATTGCCTGTTGTTACCCCTTACTGTTACTGTACTGTATTTTTTTTCTCTTGTAACTGTTTTTCATCTGTGTGAGGTGTGCAATAAAGACTATTGTATTGTATTGTATTACAAGTAAAATTTCATGCTGTTTGTACAGGAATAATGCAATGTCTGTGTACTTGTGTAATCTGTGCACATAGCGAATTTATAACCTATAAGAACCACCAACTAACTTTCGCTGCATCACATCTCGCGTCATCAACATTGCAAAATACACCTTATCCAAAGTTTTTAAGGTTCATTTTTGAAAGGCAGGTGACGGTAGATAAGGGGTTGCGAAGATTGTTTCGAAATGTCACAGAGTAGGAACTTTTCTTAATAGGTGCTAGTCAATGTCACAGCTTACAAAGTCGTTAAGTGGTTAATAATTGTCGCTGGAACGTGGATTGATAACCGATTAGTGAGTGGCCAGCATGATCTTATGTTTATACGGAGTAGACTATGTATTTTTCATCGTATTTTGTCGGAACTGGTCGTATTTTTGTTGCTTTCTCTACTACCTTACTCAGGCAGCAGCTTAAATGTTGCAGATTAACCTCCCTTAGCACCTGAAGTACTATCGAGCTGACCTGATGAGGGAGCGTGAAGATTATTGGAACCTGAGCCCACTTGCAGCACTCAGTGTTAGCCACATAACTCGGAGTTAAGCGTTTTTTGTATGGAATTTGACAGCGTAACATTGGATTAGTGGCTAAACCTGAGTGATGCAAGTGGGCCTTAAATATATAGGTAGTTCAAAATATTTGTCTTGAGTAATCCAAATCATCGGGGACGTGAAATGTAACCGGCCACAAATTCGTGTGCTTTTCCTTAATAATCTTAAAATAGTTGTTTTAGACTTATTTGTAACATTTATAAAGCAACCGTCCATGCTAGCGCGGTGAGTGACACACAATGTATAAGGTTCTCATTATCACCGTGTCAACATATATTGCAACAAATTTATAAACATAAATATGGCACAACATTGGCAAACGCGAATTCATTTGTCTAACAAATAGGTGTGGGCCATGGGCTTACCGCAAAAATCTAATCAGTGCGATAGTCATTTGTCGCCATAGCGATAAATAGTCATTTGTTTTAGCAGGCTCTTGTAAGATGGGATGAAAATATTTCATACTTTGATGGGACGAAAATACTAAACAAAAAGCGTCCATGCTAGCGCGGTGGGTGACACACAGTGTATGAGGCACTCATTACATTATCACCGTGTTTACCCGCTTACACGTGTCGCTTCGCTAGTGATGGGATTAACGAGTCAACATATACATAAACATGAACATAAGTAGTAATTACATTGTACAATTGCCATTGGCAAAACCGAGCGATTCATTTGTCTAGCAAATGTGTGTGAACTTTTATTGTTTCGCTTGTTTTAAGATTCAGATTCAGATTCAGATTTTTATTGATAAAATATAAAATATTCCCGATCTTCCCGTCCCGTCCCGTTCTAGTGTGAGTCATCTCTAAGTATGGCGTTAGCGCATGTTCTGAATAGAATAAAAAAAAAAAAGTTTGCCATGGAAGTGAGTCAGTTTAGGTTGTCATGGTAAGTCCCCTGGACTATCTATAAGGACAACAAAAAAAAATCTAAATAAACTATTTTCTTCTACTCGTTCAGTTTAGGACCTGACGCGACACGTCATACAACTGAGCATAGTTAAGAACCTAAACTGAATCGCGTTAAGACGTCATGGTAAGGCCCTAGGTAATGAGAGAGTTGGCCCGAATTTCAGATTCGTATTAAAAGACATGACATGAAGACATGAGTTGAATTCGATTGCGACTGCGGCATGCGGCAATATGTCCGTCTCGCTCCTGCCAGAGTAGTGGTATTAGGAGCGAGACGGACATACTTTCGAATGCCACAGTCGCAATCGAAAACAACTCACGCTACGCACAAAGTTGACACATAATCCCATCACTGGCTGTGACGTGGCGCGCCTTAGATGCGCGTGCGACTAAGATTTATGAGATTATAGCGTGTGACCGGATTGTTCATGTCCAGTTAGGGTTCCGCTTAAAGGATGCTGTAGGAAGAAACTAACAAACCGATTTAAAAATATAAAAAACCTGACTGCTGTATTATGGCGCCAATTTACCATTTTGTCATTTAATCATTTTGACATAGCTTATGTCACTACCTACCACAACGGACACAAATCTAATGACAACTCACACGTCAAAATCGGGCGATGTAGGCTGTAGCCTGTAGGTCATGCCAAAGAATTAGACAAGAAGGAATGTATGTATGCCTAGGCATACATACTCGTACATTCATATCTTGTCTAATTCTAAATGTACATAAAAAATTAAAAAGAAAAATATTTATTTCGTTAAACAATCACGTTAAATTCACAAATGTTAGAATCTCCTTAGTAAGTTTATAATTACCTTTTACAGGAGACTTCTACGATAAACTCCATTAGTATTTAAACAAAAACAATTTGAGTTTCTACTAAGTAGGTACCTACTTGAAATAAAACAAAAAAATTAACATATCTTATACATATACAGTAGTCTAACTAAAAATAACATGTCTTATACACTATAATTACTATTTAAAACGAGATATTTACCATGTACATTTGTTTTCATGAGCTCCCGATACTTCAAAACAAATGTACATGGTAAATATCTCGTTTTAAATAGTAATTATAGTGTAAATGACCATGTTAGCTTAAAATCTTATATTATGTCTTATACAGGTACAGTAAACTAGGGTGACTTTGATTCATGGGGTAACATTGTTCATCGATATTTAATATGTTAGCCATTTGGTAATACGTTTATTTATTTATTTAATCTTTATTGCACAAAAGAAAAAAGAACTTGATGTACAAAAGGCGGACTATTTATAATGTATTTCTGTTAAGATTGCCAAGAATATCATACAAATCTCATAACTTGTATTCAAAAATGAAGTTTTTATAGCTCAAATGTCGTTGACCAATGTTACCCCAAGAATCAAAGTCACCCCAGTTTACGGTACAGAGAGTGTGTGTCACGTACAGTCAAGTGCAAAAATATGTATCGCCAATATCGTCTCATAAATATGGTACCTTCTATGCTCTTATTACAGGAGCATCCCACGAGAATGTAGCCGGATGCGATTCGTGTAATATTTCTGAAAACGCTAAGAAAGTGATTTTGTGTCTGATGACATTTCATCACTTGGCTAACAATTTGGTAGTATATTCTCGAGATTTACAGATTTGATTGAAGTAGCTGCCATACAAAGCGAAAGCGTCACGTAAACGACATTCTTGCATTCTACACCCTAATGGCATCCTATAATATTAAAAACTAAATAATATGGGACGATATTTTGAGTTCTTTACAGCCCTCGTCAAGGCCCCGTCGTAAAGGTTAATAAACGCAATTTTATACGTGTTAAAATGTTTCATTACAAAATTCATATATAACTTGAAATAATTGTAACCTATAATTTTCTGTATGATCTAAATCATGATATCCACCGCGTTTTAACACTTTAATATAATTATACATTTCAGTCTTTACTTAAGTAACCTGCAATTAGTTAAAGTTACTATAGGTTTAACATAATTTTGGGAGATAACTATCTATAATTACATTTATGCAAATATTTTACCTACATCCTTAAATCATCTCAACAAATTACTGTGTTAGAATTTACTTAAGTTTTTTTCTTTGCCTATACCTACTGTGTGCACGTCGTTTTTAAACTTGAGGCAATTCAAGGCAAACATTAATAGAAAACCAGTAACATGTAATATTATGTATTTAATATTTCATAGAGTTAGCAATAAAGATGATTTAAAGGCATGTTTTTTTCAAATATTGCAATGTTATACTTTGATATGATTTGCGTACAACACCTGATTCAACCAATATTTTTTACAGATTTTAGTTAACAAACTTTATTAGCATAAATTAACGCGTGATTTTATTAATATCCAAATAGACATAATCGGAGATTATCTGTTGCCAATTAAATACATTTAAGGTAATATTTGTATCTATTGAAGTACCCGTGAATAATTTATTACAAAGCAAACAAAAAAATCTCCAAAGAGCCTCTACGTGTCGGATCAATAATTCCATATCCGCATTCAAATTCGGGATCCTAAACAAATATGTAAAGCCGGTAAACAGTATGATCGTATAAAGAAGACTAGGAAAGCGACACTAATGGTGACAAAAATGTCACCCGTGACTTTGGTTTCAATAAATAGTAGTAGGTAATACACTTAGCGTATACTTATAAATATTATAGGACATTCTGACACAAACTGACTAAGCCCCGCAGTAAGCTCAAGAAAGCTTGTGTTACGGGTACTCAGACAACGATATCTATAATAAATACATACATAGAAAAACTCCATGACTCAGGAGCAAATAGCTGTGTTCAGTCGCTACCCAGGAAAGATACGGTTTTGACAGACATTAAATGATAATAGCCTGATTTTTTCAAATTACGTTAAAATGGGATATTTATATATGATATATGCAAAAATCCTACAAACTTTTCTTCCGGAAGTAGGTAAATAGCAAAAAAAAAATTAAACTAAATCGATTTTTTTAAATGAACGGTAGCAAATAGTTTTCTTGTATGTGAACATGACGACATATTTGTCTTCTATCTGTTTAAAGAGAAACCGAAGAAAACTTATTCAAGTAAAACCATTAAATCTACAAAATGTACGGCGCGGGTGATAGATGTGTTATTTCGCTAGAAAAAAATGTTAATAGGTAGAAACTGGTCCTGACCCATTTTAAACGGCTTAAAAAACATATATACATATAAATCTTACAACAAAAATGTTTGTAACATGTGTGTACATATTTGTGACGATTAGCGTGTAACGATATTTTGTTGGATTTTGTTGCCTACTTAATACTAGACTCACGATGTATCCGTTACGCTAAAAAAAATACCTATTATTAATTATTTCCCAAACTGTCAAAATTTCCATACAAGCTGTCAGTTCAATGACTGGATTATGAACCACTTACCCTGAGTTAAGCACGCAGGTTCGTTCTTGGCCACGACTTGGCGTGACTCGGACAAGTTCTGCGGATCACCGCGCGGATTCTAAAAACTTGATCAACCAGACAATCACCGTCTACAGTTCTAGACTTACGTTAATTGTCCTCCATTTTCCTGTACAGACGCCAACAGATATAATGAGAGAATGCAACCGGTAAATACTTTACAAGATAATTCAAACGAATTGAGAAAGAACCTCCTCCTTTTGAAGTTATGAAGTCGGTTGAAAATTACCGGGAACATACCGGTCAACAGCAAATTTTTATATACATTTTTAGCAGTATGCATTCAGTACACACAGTTTCATCTAGATAGTTGTAGTAAATCGAGCCATAATTAGGGAATGCAACTGGTAATTAATTTATACGAAAATTACCGGGAACATACCGGTCAACCGGTAACTCCTATAAAGATTTTTACCGGTTTGCGTTCCCTAGACAGAAAAGGGGGTTGGTTGTTTTATCAAAATTCCTATGGTCACCACCGATCACCATCTCGGGTTTATAGTTGACCAACTGGCAACCCTAGTATTGATAATGAGGGTCATCCAAGCATAAATATTAAGTTTAAAGATAAAATCTAAGCAATGAAACATATAGGTTTTTTTACCATCAGCATAAAAATACAGCATGTGCATCGTTATGTATCTAAAAAAAGCTGTCTTAACAACAGAAGGCCTAGTATAAAAGTTGTACGACATTAACTCCTCGACCGCGTTAGCGTATCGAGGGGTCAAAATATGAAAGTTGCCGGATGATTTAAATAAACGGCAAACATAATTTGAACTCCCGATACGCAAACGCGGTCGAGGAGTTAATGTCGTACAATTTTTATACTAGGCCTTCGGGCTCCAGTTTTTTTCACGTCGAAAGTTGTTTAATGTTACACAAAGCGTTTATTATAAAAACTATTCAACTACAGCACAGCCTTATCTATTACAGGAATTATAGTCCTAATATGGCAACAATAATTTACATATTCATATAAACTAGACCTCAGCAGTTTCCGCACTTTAACGATATAAACAGTTTCTTGTAATTACTGTACCTAACTTTATTTATAGAAACTAAAAAAGTTGAATAAAAAATCTGTTGTATAGTAACGATCACAGATGGCGCTGATTATGAGCCACGCTTCACCACTTTAGCGGAAAAACGTGGAACTAACCCAGTAGCTAAGTTTCACGTAGACAGAGGCGCCACAGGCGAGTGCGTTAAAAAGTATCAACTAAGTAACTTACCCCGCCGCTCTGCTAGATGGCGACTGTAGTCATTGTGAATATCCTGTAACAAAAATAATTTATGTTTACGTGATTTTCTACATATGTTTTTAATTGGTTTAGAGCGCGTATTTTTTTATTTTATTTTAATGGACACCTGTTTGTATTTTGGTGGCCAAACGGCGTGACCAGAAATGTCTTTCAGATGCCGCTGTCGTATTAAGTAGGTAACTACTTACAAAAAAATTGGTTAACTGACTTCAAGATTTCCACGGAGGGAATTCTCAATTAGACTTTGCTTCATAGTTTGTTTTTTGCTTAAAGAAAATCATTAGTTTTGTTTAAAACGAATGTTAAAAAATTGCTTGGTTTATTTTGACATATATAGAGTAGCGGATTAGCTTCTGATCTCCCGATATGTCAAATTAATTCTTGCTTGAACTTGAATATGTCAATAACGAAATAACGGTAGCGTCACAACGTTAAATCAAGTAAAACCGTTATTCAAATAAGAAAAATCGAAAGCAACGAAACTCTTATAAGATTATCTCTATTAACGTGAGTTAGACAGTCCTAGTATAAAATTGAAAACGTACTAATCCAACAAATGGTTTTTGTTACTTGAAAAAGGAATTAAATCGTATAGGTGAATTTATTATCTCTGATTTTATTAAAATATTCCAAGAAAATGTCAATTTGGTGGCTGTTAAATTACTTTATAAGCACCACTAAAACGCCGCTAAACTAACGACACCATTTTTTATCTTTAATTAAGCTATCATTATTAATAGCTACCCTACAATTAGAAAAAAAAACCGGAAAAGCCAACTGGACATAATTCCAACTTCCGTTAGACTTATAAGATGCAGCTGTTAGTTAGGGGTGCAACCCCCACTCCGGGGGGCGGGCCCAACAGTGGGGAGTGGGGTCATTCGCAGGCCGATCTCCAATTACTACCCTTATGCCAAATTATGGGGTAGTGTTTTTTAAAGTGGTTCGGTCATTTTTTTGGTACCGTTTATTGTGAGTGCTGTTTTGTGTAGGTATCTACTTTTTTTAATTTGTATTCTTGTTATTTTACGGTTATTGTCACTAAATATAGAGTGTCCTTGTTATCACTGACTTTGTGTCGTATAAATTTGTGGTTTATTTTTAAATACGTTATACAATACAATACAATACAATACTCTTTATTGCACACCTCACACAGATGAAATACAGTTACAAGAGAAAATAATAATACAGAACAGTAACAGTAAGGGGTAACAACAGGCGGTCTTATCGCTAAAGAGCGATCTCTTCCAGACAACCTTAACGTTATGTTTTTTTTATTGATACAATTCTCGGTGTAGTCGTTTATTATCCCTATTTTTTGCCTCAACTTTTTTTAAGTGTTTACTATTAACCTAATAACTAGATTCTAAAGATTTCCTACCTGTTTTTCTTTGGTTCGATAACAATACATTTGTTGATAACTTATAGAAAAAAAGCAAACAGCAGATTCCGCCGCGCACAATATTTAAAACAAAAAGTTATATGTGCTTGTTTTTAGTAAAACGTATAACATTGCAGTTTGTTAATAATAATATGGTTCATTTCTAAATAAATCTTTATGGCATTAGCGCCTTATCGACAACCGACAAAGTGGTACTTTTTACTTAAAAAATGCTCTTTCATTAGCATATCATTTCTTAGCGCTAAAACTGGCTATATTTAGGTAGGCTGTTTAATTTAATATGAATGATGTTTAAATTAACCATTTAGAAATAACGTTTCTCGTAGTTTTTCTTAGTTACCGCGATAACAATAAGCAAAGCTTTAGGTCGTTTATCATTAACAAAAACTAATTAAAACACATAAAACCATAACAAGCGTATTCCAAAATGGCGGCCAACTAATGCGCCCCGCCCGTTCGCTGTCGCGCCCACGCCGCGTGCGCAGTATAACCGCTTGAATAGTATTGTCATAAACCGTTAGTAATGTTTTTAGTAATTGTATTGTAATTTGTAATTGAAATGTGGTTTATGAAATTAGGGTCTGCACTAAATAGTTAAGGTGTGTCAATGTAAACGTTTCTTATATGCTTCTAAAGGTCAAATTAAGGCAAATGTAGACAAAAGCTTCCTGAAAGATAGTTTGTTTAAATAAAATAGGTAAGGCTAAACATTTAAAATTTATAAAAAAGCAATACATAAAAATGCGTAAAAAATATAGGTTTTACGTTTTTTTGTAACGCACGATGTTTTTATTAGATTTTTTAATGGCATTTTGTGATATAGGGTAGGGATAAACTTATTACGACACACTTAAACTTGGGTTTCGAGAAATGTGTTATTACTATCACGTACTAAGACAATATTCTACTACTTCATATATGTATTTATAACTTTTTTACCTTAAATCTAAAATAGGTCCTTGAGGCATTGTACCTAGGGCGTTGTACTTTTACAACACTAGTTGTTATTTTATTAAAAATTTTAGATCAGACTACCACTATTTCCCAAAGCGAATGGTTAGTAATCGGTTTCATTATCAAATTTCCAAGTATTTTGTAAAATCTTTAACATACAAATTCAAACTCTCACGAGACTACTACTCTGTACTAATATTCACGTTGGATACCCCGGCCCTGTTATTTAAAATATCAAAATTATAACGTAGAAAACAAACTAAACACCAAACCTTGCAGACAGCAAACATTCCCAAACCCTCATAAGCCAATAAATCACTCGAGAAATCAAAAGGCGTATTGATCATCGATTGTGCTGGATCGATTGATGCATTTGCATCGCAATGCACCCATTTGCATATTGGGTTACGATTTTGTGTTTTGCATGACAAAATGTGCCATTCAATTTGGTTGCAGATTTTTACCTGGATGTACAGAGTGTTTATTATTTTACAATTTTAAGGCAATAATTATAGTTAAAATTGAATAAGTAGGTTTTGTTTTTATTAGATTATGTTTTTTGCATGCCATAGGGAGTATTCCGTCTAATGCTCGCCTGCGTTGAATGTGACCACAGTGTGCTTAACCATGAGTTGCACTTAACCGTATAGGCGTTAGAGACGGAGCGTTTCTAAAGTATGTCTGTCTCGCTCCTACCAGAAGGCCTAGTATAAAAATTGTACGACATTAACTCCTCGACCGCGTTAGCGTATCGGGAGTTCAAATTATGTTTGCCGTTTATTTACATCATCCGGCAACTTTCATATTTTGACCCCTCGATACGCTAACGCGGTCGAGGAGTTAATGTCGTACAACTTTTATACTAGGCCTTCAGTACTCTGGCACGGCGTACACAGCGTTGACGACTCAGTCAGGGACGGAATAGTTTGACGGAATTAGCCACATTAAACTTATAAAAAGAAATAGATGTCATATACTAAAGAAACAAAACCAACACCATCCGAGGCCAAGCCGAGAATCGAACTCAGGCTCAGGTCTTCAGCTTACGCGGCTAACGCTATTGATAAGTAAAATTAGGTTTTGAAACATAAAAAAAATGATCTTACAAGGTTAAAGTGTTTTATAATGAAAACTACGATTAACAATCAGTTTTATTTCATGACCTGATCATTGAATCACCATAATTAGTAGGTATATAAACAAGCATTAGTTACTATAAATGTTTATATTTTCTACGAAATGACGAATAAAAAAATCTTTTCCGTTCTGAAATAATGTTTATTTATTGGTTTTTCTATTGGCCATTGTTTTCGAATCATCAAATACACTACGAAGTCGTAAAACGTAAGCCATTAAATGTTTGATAACCCGTTTTGTGTCCCACCGCTGGACGTATAAGGCCCAATCTTTAAAAAAAGATTCAAATACAGGCCAACCACAAAGAACAATAAAATATCTTTTATCAAAATAAGAATTCCATCATACTGTATCACAATCCTCCATACATTTTTTAGGGTTGCATAAAAAGTTAACGATATGCAAATCATTATTGTACAGCCCTGAACAATGCCTAACATGACGGGTATTACTTGAAAAAAAGTCAAACTAATTTACACTTAAACGTTAAGGAATAAGGATGGTTTTCAAATGTAAAATGTGGATTAGTCACCTTAGGGCCAGAAGTACAGCTTTTTACGGTTTGTATAGCGCATCTGTCATTCGTCCCATGTTTTAGTTGTGCCAAGCCTGATTTGTGGTGTTTTTTGAACTCAGAAGAATAATACAGAAACTGTAATGACATTTAGGTAAGTACTTTAGTTTTTTGGAACTTACGTACGAAATATCATTTGATGTTTACCAGTTGCTTTTCGGTGAAGGAAGACATCGTGAGACCTGCATGCATACGCGATGAAATTCAAAGATGAATGTTAAGTCTCCAACCCGCTTCGAGACAGCGTGGGAACTAGAGTCCAATCCCTATCGTGCTTGAGAGGAGGCCTGTGCCCAGACCTGTGACGTATATAGGCTGGTTTATTATTTCTTATTATGTTTAGTTGCCAGAGTTTGAAAAAACTTCTCGAAAATTCGTCATAACCCCTCTCCGCAACTTTTAACCCCATTTCACCCCTATTTAGTGTTTAAATATCAATATCCGTTCTTAGTGAATAAGTATAACTTATGTCACATATTTTAATTTTATTTAGGTTGCACATTACAAATTTGTTTTATACCTCTATATTAAGACGGAAATTATATTTGAAATAATATAAGAATATAACTACGTACGAGTATATAAGATTCTTTATTCAATCTTGAGTGCCTTAGTCTGCATCCAGATAACTTATGATCGATGCAGACGCCATTACATTACAATAATGTGTGGTGAATAACTTTACGTATTGACGTAAATAACTAGTCAGGCCAAGCTAAGCTTGCACGTTTTTGATATTAAAGAAAGCGCAAGTTTTAATTTAAACGTCAAATTTCTATGAAATTATAACATCAAATTCGATGCAAACATAGCCTAGTAGGAATTTATTAAGCATCTTATAGGGCGTGTCTTGATTACAGTTAATTATATTGTGTAAGAAGTTAATAGAAAAACGAAACGATAACGAAACGTAATCTAAAGAAAAACGGTTACAAATTCTGAACTCAAATGTTTCAACCGCTCAACTTCATAGTAAGGAATGCAAACCGGTAAATACATGTAGGTATAGAAATGACCGTTAAATCATTAAATGTGATTTAAAAAAAATCCGGTCGCATTCCCTTTATTTTAGTTAAAAGTTTATAATTAGTATTTACTTAATTGAGACAAAACAAAGAAAATGGCAATACAAGAGGAAACTGCAATAAACCTTAATTTACCTATTTAAATTAATCCAATTAAATCTACCAATCTCGGAGCAGAGGGAAAGTCTTTGCCCAACAGTGGGACACAACATAAAAGGCCGTAGAATTTAAAATTCTTGTTTAGGAAGTGGTACTCCATGCTTACCTACACATATTTAGTTTTATATGTAGGTACTATAATGCTGACCCTTGATACTTGAACTTCCGCTACTTATATAACAACTCTTGACCATGTGTCGTTATAATGTACCGCCATAACGAGGTTTCTCGAAGACTTAGGAAAGTATAACAATCCTCAAAACTTAGTTTAAGTAGGATCTGGGTAACTTGAATGGTGGCATGTTATGTAGAACTTAGAATAACGTCGGTACTTGCTGAGTTTGAGGTTTTTTGTATTTCTATGTAATAAAACGGGACGACACTAGGATATTGCCGCTTTTTAATTTTTTATAACACCGGAATAAAATACCATTTTTGAATAAAACGTGTACACTATGACTATGAGGATTGTTTCACAGTGTTAAATGAAAACTATATTTACATATCTTAGGTCCAGTGATTAAAATTACAAAAATGTATCTATATGAGCACTGTAAACAAGAGTACCTACTTATATCAAAGCTTTTGAATAATCATCGGAAAAATAAAGTTTTTTCTCATAACGTAAACGTTCTTTCCGTAATAATTTGGAGTTCTAAATAACTTAAGTCTTGCCGGTACACAAATGTTCAAATATAGCTATTACAAAAAATCGCTATTTAAAAACATGGATCATAATTTAATTAAAGAATAACCCGTCAACTCTTTACATACCATTCATCAATCGTCTCGATTGAATCGACCCTTATGACTAACGAATGCAATACAAACCAGATAACCGACAGAAGCTCTTTTTAAAATTTGAATTTTTATTGAAAACTCAACCGTAAATCTTTGTAATAACGTTGTGATTTGAATGGAAAAAGAAACCGTTATGAGTCCTAACCGTTTCAATGCGCAAACCCATATGCAAATATAAATCATCTTATCACAATAGCGCGACTCAGGTGTGTCATGGGGGCCAAAAAATTCTTCACATCATTGTCGCGAAAGAATGCTCTATTTAATATTCGTGTGAACTTGTAGTTGTGTTTTATAACGAATGCCGAGTTGTAACGACTTTGTGTTGATGGAATGTGAGGTTGTAGTTGGGAAATTTGATAAACAATGTGCTAAACTGTATTCATGTTGTTATAAATTGTTGCATGACTTGAGAGTTCCTCGTAGTGGAGTACTTCTTGCATACTTTTATTTGTTTCTAATTACTGAACACGGATTTTACCACGGTTTTTTTGGTAAGATCAAGCTTTCGATATTTCGGCTATCTTGCAACCCGAACCCGTTCTTGAAACCATGTGTTCAGTGGGTAATGAGAATGTCAAAAAACCGCGATAGTTTATAAAAGTGTACAAATTGCTGTGTGTTGGTACTCTATTAGAAATCTATTTCGTTTCTAAATAAAATAAGTTATGAAGCATCGCCGCTATTGTCGGTAACGGCTTCACGTTTGGCTATAATATATTATGGAATTCTGATGGATCGTAATTAAAGTTAGCAAAACGTTCAACTACCTGAGAACAATTTAACATTTTTGTTTTATTTTATAGTATATTGTTCTGCCCGCACCTACCAATAACGGCACAAAAAATTGCTTGCTTAAAAAATCAGTCAATAGAACGAAAATATAACTACAAGGGCAAAATACCAATATCAAAACAAGCACTTCACCCAATTATTTTCTCAAACATTAAACTGCACATCTCACCTTTCACGTTCAATTTTACCCCTATCTTAAGATACCCTTATTAAATCATCCCCATTGTAAAAACTACCCCGATTCACTTTCTACGCAGGTGTGGTTACTTCCTGCAGCAGCGAAAGGGTTGAACTGACAAAAAGCTTCTTTAGAAATCACAGGTGGGTAAGGGTTGAGTCAACCCGGTTGACTGACAATCTTTAAAAAAGTTGGTTAAGTGCGAGACGTGTTGATAATCTTAAGTTCTAGTTGTTTTTTTTTTAACTTATTCATCATCATTCGCGTCTATTACAGACGATTTAAACAAATTTCACAGCGATATCTTTTTTGATTTTACTTACTTCATTGTTGGAAAAGCATTATCTATCTTTACGGTTTTTTTTATACTTTATTGTTGACAAAAAAAATATGTCCCGAGTACTAAAAGTTCGTTTTTTTCTTAAAGTTAAATTTAGTTCAGTTAAATTTTTTCTCGTTTCAACATTCGGATTCGGAACAGATAATTATGAGTTATGAGTGATAGCTAAATAAATTACTTTTTACAAAAAATATTCAACATTTTTATAATCATTTTTTTTTTTGGGCGTAATATGGACCAGTAAAAAAGAACATGGTTTTTTCGTGTCAAAATAACCCTAAAAATCACAGGTGAGCGGGTCCCTTTTTTGTCAGTGAGAGAAAGTAAAGCGTTTTTTGCAACGGCATTTAAGGGTTAACCCGGGCGCCGACTACTATCAGTTTAACTTGACTTTTGTTACAACGTGTGCTTAACTTTTTTGGCAAATACAGCTGTTGGAAATATAGCTGAGTTAGGTTTTTTTAACTAAGGTGATGTTTTTTAATAACCTATTTTTTTGAGTTATGAACGAGCATAACGTGTTTTTTACGAAAAACGGTATGGTAATGTCGGGTAATTTTGGACATCGGAAACCATAAAACATCCTAAAGGGGAATTTTTATATGTTGGAATTATGAGTGATCTCCGGAGTTTTCCGACGTTTTGCAGGAATTTTTGTCATTAGTTTGCATGACAATGTGTACAAGTAGCTATTTCACCTTGAATGACATAGTGAACTGTATTATTAATGACGAATATTTAGTATGAAAATGTGCTTGTGTAGATTTAAGTATTGCGCTTTTCTCCGTAACGTATTAATCAATTTAATAGGATTCTCACAAAGCGTCCAACCTTCAAGTGTAAGTTAATAAAAGTAAAACCCCTCTTTTAATTAAAAGTAAGTATGCATAAAATTGACATAACACAACACCGTCGATATTTTATAGTGAAATATACGTGTCCTCTTAATATTCAGAGTGTTATTACAGCGTAACCTTTTTTGGTAGCGACATGGTCGATGTTATTACTGGTAAAGTCATCAATCTATGGAATATGCTTTCATTTTTGTATGGACAGTTTATAGTAGATATATGGCAACATCATCATTATCATTATTCATCATCAAATTGTGTTAAAACAGGTTAAACATGCTCTTAAAGGTATTTTTTTTTTGTATGTTGAGAGTCACTTCTGGGACCGGGATATGTGTACTAGATGAGAGGCCTATGCCCAGCAGTGGGCGATAAATGATATAATATGATGATACCCTATGTCGCTCCCGCGAATAACGACATAACTCGTTGAATCCGTCAAACGATGCAAAAGCAACACGTACATACAGTCAACCAATTGGAACCCTAGGCCACTCCAAAACCATGTCAAAATGACAAGCAAGAAATTTCTTACAATCTGATTTATAGCGTCACTATGATATAGTCCAGTAGCCTAGGGTTCCAATTGGCTGTACAGTGACCACTAAATATAAAAACGGCCAAGGTACTCAATATAGATCGTGTTCAAACATTTGTGAGCACTTTGCATGCTCTATTATTTCTGGTTGCAACTTTATTATGCTTCTCTGTCTATGCTGACTGAAGCATGGAGCCAGGACTCTCCTTTAATTTTCCTTCCACTTCTGTTTCGCGATCTGGATTGTATGGCGTTGGGCTCCCTAGTTGAAGCCTTATTGAGCTTACCGTGTGACTAGGTCGATTTGTGTAAGATTGTCCCACAATTTTTTTTTTATTGCCGTGGGAATTGCTAGTAGGAGGGCTCGCGGGTCATTTTCGGTACGCAGGCTGTAATCTAGAAACCACTGGTAGAAACAGAGAGGATCATTATTTTATTTCATTTTATTTTGTTCATAGTTTGGAAACTCTCTGGACTAGGATCCTTGCTACTATAACTTTGCCCACATCTATCTAAAATGTTAGAGCAGCCATTAACGCCATTAAATTCATTAGCAAACGCCAGCCAGCCTGTTGAGTCGCCGGGTAAATTCATACAGGTAAACGCATTAACTTCCTAGCCGTGGGGTAGCAGTGCCAATTAAGGAGTAAGTCCGAGGCTGGGAGCTAAGATATAATAAATTATACCGGTGTTAATAAACGCGATTAATCCGTTCTAAAGTGTGAATAACAATCGCAGTAACAGAAGACAATATTATATCAAAAAATTGTCTCTCTCTAGACAGATCTATCAATATCTCTATATTGAGTACAGTCAACCGATTGGAACCCTAGGCCACTTTAGGACTAGTCATTATGACACTATAAATCAGTCATAATAAATCTCATACTCCTTGTCATTTTGACATGGTTCTAGATTGGCCTAGGTTTGACCTTACGTGCTTAGTTGAATGAATGATTTGATAAATTCAACTTCAAAAGAGGTTAAGGCCGTCCCCTATGCCAATGACCTCGGCGATTTGAGCTTTCTTCCCCTCCCGCTTACATTCCTCACCGGTTATACAATACGTCAATAAGCATAAGTTCCCACCTAGGAAGAGCTCCTTGTACTAGGACGCAACCCTATAAACTACTAGTGCCATCTTACACGACTGGCCCCCGTCGCCCGCGCAGGCATCTCGAGCCGGCGTTTTCGGAAAAATGCGTGTAATAGCTTTTTCTCGAAAAGTACAAAACCTAGCCAAAAATCAGTAGATGCGTTTAAAGTTAACATAAATATATACTGCTTGTTTTAGTTTCTTGTACTTACAACGCATAATAAGGGAGTAGATACAGATTTAAGGTAGAAAAAAGGGTTTACGGTTATTTTTTTTTCTCTTGATGTATTATGTTTTTCAACAATTTAGTAGAACCAAATGTAGACCAAATACCTAGCTACATTATATATTTTTTTCAAGCGTCGTGCTTGGAGCTGAACAAAGCCTATTCACTTTAAAAACAGTGAAATATCAGTGAAACAGCCGGGTAGCCCCTTAAAAGTAAATGAAGCGGGCAACGGCAAGTAAAAATCTAAAGACTAATTTGACGTCCACCTCCCGTTGCCGGTACCTTGTGTACCCGTTTTTTGTTCCCGTCCTTATAATATATAATTGCCCACATTGTTGCTCAGTCTCGGATTCTTGGCCGTAGCGATAATGAACTAAAGGTATCTCCACTATTCAGGTATCTACTTGAGGGTCGATGATTTTTATCTTATTAAATACTTGATACAACAATAAATCTATATTTTAACCACCTCCGTAATAGAATAGCAAACAGTGTTCATATTTTGATCTTTTCTTAAAATGATTATGCTAGAATGCGGATTTTTTGTTTTTCTCACTGTCGAAGAAAGTACTGCTGTTTTTCCAGCATATTTCTATTTATCGACATGCTCTACACATCGTTTGACGGATTACAATGTATGAGGATCGGTATCATATTCAGGGGTCAATTGCATAATCATATGTGACTTGTAATATTAGCGTAACTCTCTTTCTAATAAAAGGGATTGAAAAGAGACTTAGGCTAATATTACAAGTTACAAGTAATTATACAATAGGCCTGAGCGCCTACCACGAACCGCGAACGAAAGTATACCTCCCTTTCGCACTTGTGATTTCTCACTCAAGTGGGACAGAGAGGTGAAACTTCGATCGTGGTTCGTGGTAGGCCTTCTGATTAGAAAAGAAATATACCTAATAAAAACGTGTTTTTTTTGTATGAAGGTTTGGCCTGTCCACTTGTACCATATGGTAAGTACGTGTTTTTGACGAGTTTTTTTTGTATAATAAAAAAAAAACGCGTTTTCGCTTCGAAGAATTATTTTCCCATTGGATCATTGGATTAAAACTTTATTGTAGTAGTAGTTAAAGTGGTAGGTACTTTAAGTTATCATCGGGATTAACCTTTCCTAGACATTTTAATATATAGACGAAACAGTTTTAATTTAAAAAAAACTATGCTAATATCGTTGGGACAGATGTGTAACTTTATCGATATTTGTCGACGACAAAGCGACATACAATATGGGACAAACTTCGAACATTTTTGCCGCTGACGCTTACGACCTTTATTTTGCAATAGGTATGGATAAATATAGACGCGGTGATAAAACGACGTAAGTGACAAGCGTGTTAAGAGTGTTGCTTGTAAAAATAAAGAAGTATTAAATGTCGGCTACTGGACAGGAGGCCCTTATAGTTGACAGATATATAGGGCTGATGTTAGTTCTATTATATTTATGTAGCAGCTAACTAAGGATACATATACATAGGTAAGGATACATAGGTAATTGTGGTAGGTATATAGGGATCCTACGGCAGGCCCTAATTTCACCACGCTGATAAGTATGACATTCCTAACATGGCATTTCAGGCGTCCATAGGTTACGGAAACCGCTTACCATCGCGCGGGCTGTGTACTTGTTTGCCAGGACTTTGATACTATAAATAAAATCGAGATGTATACCTATAAATGAATAGATAATGTCTTGGTATTGGTGAAGACTTTACGACAATTGTCACGAGATCTAATAGTTTTAAACATCGGTAGTTTTTGACATGAGAATGATCCTGTGTCGGAATTTCGTGACATATGTCGTGTTTCCTGTGACAAATGTCAAGAGCTCTCCACAAAAGTATTCGTTTTAATGGTAATAATGATGTTTTTATTTATATAGAACATATCGGCAAACAAGCATACATCCCGCATAATAGTAAGCAGCGCCCGTGGCCCATAGACACCTATCATACCAGTAATAATGATGATGTTGAAATTGGGGCCAGGAAAATCTGTGAAATTGTGCATAAGACATGTGTGCTTACCATGAGTTGTAAGTAGCCGGAGGAGTTAGAGACTGAGCGTTTCTAAAGTATGTCCGTCTAACTACTCTGGAAAGAGCGAGACGGACATACTTTAGAAACGCTCAGTCTCTAACGCCTCCGGCTACTCACGACTCATGGTAATCACATTGGGTACAGATTTTGGCCAGACAAGAGACAGATCGTGTCCGATTCCCGCAGAACTACTTTGTAATGTACATAGGACGGATAGATTGAAGTATTGCCTTTTTAATGGGACTTAAAATCTCCCTATTTACGTTTAAAGGCACGGTATAGTCCAACAAGCACGATACGCATGACACTTTTAACTAGAATTTACTAATAGACTTTCATTCTCCACATGTCTTTGAAAATGAAAGTCTTCATTGTCAGTCAATTTCTAACGGGAACTAACATTTATCGTGATGAAGTGTTAGATTGAGATGTGACCAAGGCCCCCGGTGACCAGGGCTGGAATAGAACCAGCGACCTCCTGATTTCGCGGCAGAACATTTTAACATTTATTATATTGAATAAATGATTTAATTCATGCTTTACAATTGTCCCCGTTCTTCCTTATCTGAAATCAAGTGCATCAATGCTAATGCACATTGCACCTGCATTCACGCCCGTTGTGCATTAATTGTATGAATGTCGGCGTACCCTGCGGCTAAACAAAACAAAAACAAACGCAATAAACAAAAGAATGCTAAAAAGTAGTAACACAATTTAAATTATAGTTAAATTATAAATTGAAAGAGATGTCATATACTACAGAATAAGTGACCAAGGCCCCCGGTGAGCAGGGCTGGAAGCGAACCAGCGACCTCCTGCTTTCGCGGCATGTACCCTCATTGAGTTTTGTGTCCAATATTAGGTATTCTACTCAGTATGAACCACAAATTTTTAAATTTTATGCAGGTACTCTTAAAAAAATTACTCTGTATTTGTTTACTTATAAAAAATATTTAAGCGAAACTTTAATTAAAATGTGGGTTTTGTAAGTACATAAATAAGTACAAAGTTATTTTGGCTTTAACTAATTATTACCGGAATTAAACACAAATTACGCAAAGTTAAGTTTATTTCTCTTTTCTGCAAATGTATCAAAGTCTAGTGTAATCGGATAGGTCTACTGTCTACTGCTACTGCACCCAATTTGTTTCGTGCCAATACAGCGGCAGTCGCCAGATCGTAAACCACTGCATTACTAGCTGTAGAATGTAGTGCAGGAGACGACAACACTATATTAACTAACATATTATTGTCTTGTATTACCGCGATTGTTGTTCATTGAAATTAAACACTTTATATAGAACGGATTAATCGTATTGACACCATGACCCTACATTTCGTTTTTTGAGTTGATTTTTTTTATTTTAAAGTGTTTAATTTTAAATTAAGTTACGTTTCGAAAATCTGTCTCGAAAAAAAATATATAAGGCTCTGTGAGCTTCTAGACCTAAAGAGGAGACCCAGGATTGTCGTTTAGGTCTCCATTTAGAAACAATTCCAAAAATTTAATTCACTACACGCGGCCCGACATACGGTAGCTGTTATGAAATAGCCTCACTTTACATTATTTTTTATGTGCCAAATACAGTGGCAGTCGATCGTAAACTTCTAAATTAATAGCCTGTCAATCCGAACATTAACTAACAAGCTGACTAGTAGCATATAACAAATAAATAAATAAAACAAAAAAAATCCTTGCCTATAAGGGTGTCCTACTATTGGGAAAAAGCCTTTACCTTGGATCTCCATTACTCCTTATATAATGTATGTTCAGGTCAGTTTTTGAAAAAAGCCGTTAAATCATTCTGCCATATTCGCCTGGGCCTATATAATATTCTAGTCAAATAAAATTAGTGGAAATTTGTACGCTTAATTCGGAACTTGGACGCTGCAAATCTGCGTTTTAAACCTGCGATTTATGGTTGAAAAAGAAGGTCTCGTAGTTTTTAAAATCAACATTACCTCTTTACCAATTTTTATAGCTCTTCTGATTCTATATTCCTAACTACTCGTACCCTGCTTATCTTGAGTTGAGAGAAGCATTGAGACGGTTAAAATTATGGTAAAATTATTTAGTACCCACTTTTAAGCCGTACTTCACAACCTTCTATTTTCTCGTTCATCTCCCGGCCTATATGCAAAAACTTACGATCCTGGCGCCGACACAATATCTATGAAATGTTAAATCACAGCTAAATGGATATTTGGAAACGATTGTTAAAACGCCCTTGGTTTATAGGCTTTTAGCGGAATGACTGCCGGATGTCGTAAACTTAGTACTAAAATTATTAGAGAAATAATAATTTAGTTTATAGATTGAAGCAGGGGAAGTTGAGAGGAAATTTTAATCAGTGTTTTATATAGGCTTCGAGTTACGATGGATACAAATAAAACTTGTGAGTCACTCTGGCATTAATATCGAAAAAACTGTTAAAACTCACGTATTTTTATCATAACAGGCGTGACATGTTTCGACTGTATCGGGCATCGTCGGAAAGAGTGATCCAGTGAGTGACAGAGTGGTCGAAACATGTCACGCCTATTGTGATATACGTGAGTTTTAGAGTGATATCACACTTGTGATACGACTTGTATGGAGGCGAACACGTCACGAGTTCGCCGCGTACAAGTTTTGTTTAGAAATCGCTTTCAAATCGCCCATGTGTGATAAGGCCCTTAAGAGGCCATCAATACGATTTGTACGGAAAAGCAACAAAAGCTGATTTTTGACGTTGTACTACGAAGAAACGGTGAACTGTATGTGAAAGTTGCTAACTATGTTTGATAGCTCATTTCCTAGTATTAAAAATTTCAGCTTCTAATGTAAGTAAAACTCAGTGTTTTAACTTTTACTATACAATTACTGGCAGTTGTTTTCAGAAAAGCGCGCGGAGACAAAAGTTTGACTTCAATCTCTTTTAACACGATACATGAAAACACATGTTTTTTCGGGTTGATATAATATTGTAACATGGTTTTATTTAAACTTTCGGTCCCATATTTCCAATTATTTACACAGATACCCAACTACTTCGATTTTGAATATGCACATTTTTCGATAAAAATACACTGCAAACACTCTTTGCTCACTGCAATTCTCGCAGTAATTTTGACAAAATATTGGGATGATTTGTATACAACATTAAAGTTTATTCTTTTAAGCTCATGTTGAAGTCGAAAAATACATATTTTTTTGAATTTCCGTATTATTTTTTTAAATATTCAAATGGTGTATAAATTCCGATGCGCGCGGGCTGAGTCCTCAGTACCGCGCGTGCGCTCGTAGAGGTAGGACCTGTGCTGTTCTCTGTGGACTGTACAATATGTTTGTTTTGTTGCGCTAGGAAGTGCTGGAAGCGTTTGGGAAAGTAAATAGACCGCGACCAACCACTGACGAAAGTATTTTACAGTTTTGATTATATTATAGACCTGTATGAAATAAAAAAATCTAATAATTTTATCGAATGTCATTGTACCGCAACCAACCCTTCTTGATACTTTAACCATCCTGCGTAACCCACGCCCACGAATTACCGGGCTGTCATATACTTTGATGATCTTTGATCCCCAATAAGTACCTCCTTCCAGCCCTTCCTACATTAGAGCCCGCGAATTATGGGGCGTGGGAACAAAGTGTTTCAATTTTTCAACTGACGAGTGAGTAGCAAGAGTTAAGAGGGACAGTATGGAGAAATGTTATTAAGGTGACGGTACCCATTATGAACACTTTAAGCTGACAGACGCGAGTTATGGACACTTCATTCTTAATTCAAATATCATCATATGCTTGTCAATTGGTTGACACAAAATAAATGTATGAACCTTATTTCCTCATAATAAAAGTGATTGTTCGTTACTGGTTTCTTGACCATTACTGGTGCCACCACCCTAGTCAGGGATAACCATATTGCTATATGAGCAAAATCCGGAAATAAACCCGCCAAGTGCGTGTCGGACCACGCATAATTGAAGGTTGTGTACCGTTATACGATGAAAATATTGTGCAAGAATAAAGGCATAAGTGCCTTCACATATCAAGGCACTTAACTGTATTTTTGTAATTATAGTTTTTGGCAAAAAAGGCTTAACCAAATTTGTTCAAAATAAAATAATTTTCCTAACTTCCTGAAGTTTTCACATTTTTAGGGTTCGGTACATCAAAGAGAAAAAACGGAACCCTTATAGGATTACTTTGTTGTCCGTCCGCCCGTCTGTCTGTCCAGTCGAGACCGTTTATCGCGGGAACGAGTAAAGGTTGCAAGTTAAAATTAATACCACATACACAGGTCTGCAGTCTCTTGAAGCTGCAAAAAAACTAAACCTTTACATCAACGCAATCAAAAGATACGGTCATTCCCATACATTTGCAGTGGGAATCAAAATGTATAGGGTACTTCCCGTTAACATAGAATCACGAAATTTGACAACAAGCAAGAACTTCTAGCAAAAATACAGGAAAAAATCCGAAAACCGTATAACTGCCGCACACTGAGAGTTCCATGCCACTTTTGTGCGGAGCCCTCGGCGGGCAAGTCTGACTCGCACTTGGCCGGTTTTTTAGACCTCCCGATACTCGATTAACCAAATTTTTGTTCAAGAAGCCTTTAAGTTATTTCTAAGGACCTATCAGATGATGTGCTAGAAGTAGATATTTGACAAAAAAAAACTGGAACTCAAAAAAATATAGTGATTTTAAAAATAAAGTTGATTAAAGTGAGTCAGAAGCATTTTTTACTTATTACCATTTGTTTCTAGCGAAATAACACATCTATCACCCATGCCGTACATTTTGTAAGTATTACCGTTTTACGTCTATAAGTTTTCTTCGGTTTTGCTTTTAACACATAGAAGACAAATATGTCGTCATGTTCACAAACAAGAAAAGTATTTACTACCGTAAATTTCAAAAATCGACTTAGTTAAGTTTTATTTTTTACTTTCTACCTACTTCCGGAAGAAAAGTTTTTAGGACTTTTGCATATATTATCTATAAATATCCCATTCGAACGTAATTTGAAAATATTAGGCTATTATAATTTAATGTCTGTGAAAACCGTATCTTTCCTGGGTTAGTTTTCAAGATTCGTCGATCGAGTTCTTACGCCCTTGACAGATAGCAACAAGCAATGCCAAGTTTGTTTCCTTTTATTCGAATAAACAGTACAATTTGTATATTATATGTATATTCCTATTCCAAAATAACATCGGATACTATTTAGAGACATTAGACGTTCGAATAAAAATATTTTTAATCTTATGAAGTTATGATGATACAAATTAAATTTTTTAACATTACACCACGTACGCGAAGTAATAGTTGATGTTCGGACGCAAGTATCAATAATGTTTGGTCCGCGCGTCAAGCTAAAGGCCTTGCGAGTTGCGACGGTGCTACATACTATGAAATCTATGAATGAATGCTCGCTCCCGTTCGCACTAACCGCACCTGCTATGCTGTTCGAATAGGATGGCGATAATAAGTTTGTATTCCTGATTGTAGTGTGTGTCCGCACACAGATGCGTGTCGGCCGGCGCGCAACTGGCGGTAATAATATTGAAATGCGAGCGAGCGGATTTTGTTATAGGACTCTTAATCTTTTCCACGCCAAAGACGTATATAAGGTGCTAACAAATTAGTCCTTTGTATATAATTTTTTTGTTTTCATTTACCGAACAAAAATAATAATTATAATTCCGTCTAAAAATAATCACCATGTGCAAATTTAACTGACAAGATGTTTAGCATGACGTTGACAATCGAGTATTTGATTTGACGTTAAGTGGCCAGTTAGGTGTTAGGTAAAAGAGGTACTAAAATATGTTCAATGAGTACTTAATTAATAATCACACTAACAGGGTGTTTTAACGTTGCAAATTTGTTTCCTATTTTTCTCAAAAAAAACATAACAAAACTTATGACTTACTTACTACATATTATGTACCTAGCTTTAAATATGACATATAAAATTCTTGTATTTTATCAATAAATTATCTTATCTTATCTTATGATGTTTCATACCTAAATGTACTCCGAGAACTGAGTACTATCAGCGGTAAAAATATCCGTGACTAAATTGTTAGCACCTTATATATTGGCACCGCAGGTTCAATGCCAAAGACCGATTAATCGGTCAAAGACCACAGAGCAAAACATACCTTAATGAACACTCATAAAGTTTAACGTCAGTTTTGACACTTGATGTGGTGCCTGAGTGAAAACGTTTGTATGTAACATGACGTCGAAAAGGTTAACCGTTTTGTCAATATTAGACAAATCTTTCTCTTTGCAAAATGCTGGTAAAATGGAGTAGAGGACTCTACTATAGACTGCCACCAGGCTGACACTTTAACCCATACGGCGCCATGTTTTGTAACTTGTAAACCAAAATGATGGATTCGTTCAGCGCTTTCTAGTAAAGCCATCTAGAGTGAGACTAAGGTAGATGTGGATCAATTTTGATATTAGGGACTGCGCTCAAATATCTATGGAATTATACCTACCTAATAGTTAAGTATTAGGTATACTTCATAATTCCATAAATATATGTAAAATCAACGCACCTAATCCTAAAGTATGACGTGGTATGACGTTCTCCAACCGTCTTTTGTTAGATATCCCCTGTTTCAAATACACTCAGGTATCTAAGGGACCCAAGGGATCTTGGATCGGAAATCCCGTCCAGACGATCCTAGATACCGGTCCAATACCCAATCTAACATACAACTGATACAACCTTGTCACTTTACTTAGACCCACAAAGTTGTGTACGCAGCATTGAATTGTGTATAGCGAGAAGGCGCTAAATTGTTTTGAGTCATGAGTTTGCAGGATATTGTTGAGTTTAGGGTATTTGTTATTGTTTTAGGGGAGATTAGGACCTTGAGAAGGGTTCTGTATGTTGTTTATTTTCTAATCAGAGTATAAAGGAAAGTGCTGATGCCACAGACTAGTTACTAGACTCCGTATCTTGCTGGGTTTACAAAGAGGACGTGTGGAAGATGAGGGACCTCTTGTCATAGCCAGTAACACATTACAACGCATTATTATTTAAACAATATATTATTTTCTACAATACGACAAAAACTAATTAGTCTGTCTGTTAGACTAATAAAAAATATTTGACACGTATTTTTTATTTTATTCGTCAAGTGAAAAATGACGGAAATAGTGCATTTGGCATGGTGCATTGGAAGTGGCGCATGACGTCACTATTAGTTACAATTGTTATCTAATAGTGACGTCACCAGCTCCCACCCTGGAACTTGGATGCTTTTCATCTTCGTTGAGTATAGTTTAAGAAAAAACATATCTAATAATAAATAGATAATAGTTTTCTAATCTAGTCGTCCTCCCTATTCCCATTCTAACGTATCTGGCACACTTCAACTATTTAACGTATATATACATTAATTGTGTTTTTCTGCGGTCCATCGAAATATCTATTAAAATATCTATTATCCTGTTTTTGGTTGTATTTCCGGTATTTTCAGTAATTCATCACCTAGGTACCTATCCAAAGTTGTTCATAATATTTCCGGTTGTACATGTACGAGTATATTCCTGGGTGCGTGGTCAAGATGCCAATTGTTAACACTGTAGCGAACGAAACGCAACTGTCTTTGTCGCAGTCATAAGGAAGAGTAATAGAGATAACCACGCTACGCTACGGATCATTGGTTGGCATCTTGTCTACGCACCCTGAAATCTCAAATCGGAATTTTTCCCCGTAACTCGTGTTATACCGGGTGTTTCCTGTAAGCAGTGCTCCTCAAAACTAACAAAAATTGTTCAACGGCTTTTAAAAATTATGTATTCTGTATGTGTCCAGTTTTTCATACAATTGACGTCTCTTGTCATATATCATAAATAAAAAAATTCGCAGCACAGTGGAAGTGTACAAAAATAAAAATAAATAAGGAACATAATTAACTGTATTTATGTAACTGATAGTCCTCATTAATTTAGTTATATAACATAAATGCATGCTTTGTTTAACTAACAATAGAATATAAGTCACAATTAACCTGTAAACAATTACCTCAAGATAACGATTATTGAGCGCGAAGCGCCTACTAACTGGTTACTCCAGTTTGGCGCATTTAAATGTCCAATACATAATTACATATATGTAATGGTTTTACGTGAATAAACGAATTAATAATAATAATAACGTTCTTCAGTTTGGCGAGTACTGCCTACGATTCAATTTATTGCTCCTATTACAGGAAACACCCGGTATACCATTTCCTAAAATGTTAACAAAAACTTGTTTGCCTACTGAGAAGCGAATGCAAAATACAAGTTTGACGAAAGTGAACTTGTTTTGTTGGTAATGTTGGGAACAACGTGCAAAGTTAGGCATTGTTACAACTTAGTATGCTCACAACGAAAGTGAAACTAGTTTAGAGGTAAATATATTAAAGTAGTTTTGATATCTATATACAAAAACTAAAGTATTCAACCTATTTGTGCCATAGTTTGAGTTTAGAAGAGATATGCTTATTTTGACTTTTATATTGTCTTGTCAGATTTCTTCTATACGAATATATTGTTGTACATTTTGTTTATTTGAGAGCTCGTTTTAATTATATTGCTATTCATATTAATATACTTTTCAAGTAGTCTCCATTTCTAAAAACCACAACTCTAATAGGTGATGTGCCCAGCGTAATGGATAATTTAACGACTACGAAATTGTTGATCGGAAATCTTGAAGGCAAACCTAATTGGTCAACATGGAAATATAAGATATGTATAGCCCTAAGAAGCATTCCAAATGCCCTGGATGTTGTCGAAGGTAAATTAACGAAGCCCGCTCAAGTAGCAGCAGCAGCAGCAGAGGCAGGGGCAGGAGACCAGCTTGCTACCTACACTAAGGCTGACTGTAGTGCTTTGCTGCTAATTACAAGTAACATGACTGACGATACACTTCAGAAGGTCATGCGGTACAACAGTGCTCGAGAAGTCTGGTTAGAACTCCATAGATTGTTTGACGGAACTAGTGAAGATAAAAGCTACAACTTATGCATGAGCTTCTTCGGATTCAAACGGAATGCCGAAGATGATATTGCGACGCATATGAGTAAATTAAAGAATATATGGACCGAACTTAATCAAGATTTGCAAAAAGACAAGAATGAGTTACCTGAACTCCTCCTGATTTGCAAGATACTTGACACATTAAGCGAGGAATATACATCTTTTAAAAGTAGCTGGCTCTTGGTACCGAAAAAGGATAGAACAATTGAGAGTTTGACAAATCATCTCTGCGCTTTTGAAAGATCAATCAAAGCTAATTCCGTACCTGATCAAGAGGTTTTAGTTGCTCACTCGCAAGCTGTAAGTGAGAAGAAGGAAAGAGATAAAAAGATTAAATGCAATTACTGTTCAAAAATAGGTCATCGAGTTAAGAATTGTCAAAAATGGATACGAGATGGAAAACCCCCGAAGAACAGCAATGCACCGAAGGGCGACAGTACGCCATCTACTTCCCAAGCGTCAGTAGTAAATATGACAGTTATGCTGGTGCAGGAAGAAGTTTTAGCGGTTGAGCACGACAAGGACAACTGGTATGTAGACAATGGTGCCACAAGCCATATCATAAATAGAGGTGACTTATTCACGACTTTCCAAAACTTTGATGATATTCATACCGTTACCACAGCCAACGGAAATGTTTTACATGCTAAAGGAAAAGGTTCAATAGTATTTGAAGCTAATGTTAATGGGAAAGTCTCATCTGTAACTCTAGAAGATGTATGGTATGTTCCAGGTATCCAGAAAAATCTCTTCTCGGTCCTAGCGGCTCACGATAAGAACCCAGATAGCACATTCACGTCTAAAATGCAAATTTGTAGTATATCCATCAATGGAACTATCAAGGCTATCGCAAGACGACAAAAGTATGGTGGTCTCTATAAATTAGACGTCAAAAATGTTAAACCAAAGACGATGGTGGCTTATTTAACAACGGAGACTCAGCTCTACCATGAGAGATTTGCCCACCAAAATAAACGGCATATTAGAGCTTTTGTGAAACGCGAGTTAGGGATAGAACTTCCCGTGGATAATTCTTTATGTGAAAGTTGCATATTTGGAAAATCACACAGGCAAACGTTTGGCACGAGGCCTAGAGCATCACAACCCTGTGAGCTAATGCACAGTGATGTATGCGGCCCCTTTCCCAACTCAATCACAAATTTACGATATTTCGTTCTGTTTCGTGACGATTACTCAGGATATCGTCTGATATATTTTATGAAAACCAAGTCTGAAGTAAAACAGAAACTAGAAGAAATGATTTTGGAGGTGCGCAATACAGGCCACACAATAAAGACTATTTTAAGTGACAATGGAGGAGAATATGACAATGAGGATGTCAGAAGCATTCTAGCTAAGAATGGAATTAAGCAGAGACTGACAATGCCATACACGCCAGAACAAAACGCTTGCTGCGAACGCGACAATCGTACTTTAGTCGAAGCAGCGAGAACGATAATGTATAGCGGCGAAGGATTCCCTCAAGCGCTATGGGCGGAGATTATCAACACGGTTACTTACGTTATTAATAGAACTGGTCCATCCAGAGTGGAAAATAAGTCACCGTATGAAATATGGAATGGCAAGAAGCCAAAGATATCTCATTTAAAAATAATCGGAAGTACGTGTTATGCTCACATCCCTAAGCAAAAGAGACAGAAACTCTCGAAGAAAGCTCTTAAAGGTAGACTCGTCGGATATGATAATGATGACGGTTATCGCATTTGGGCAGCAATAGAAAACAACAAATATAGACTTATACGATCACGCGATGTCATATTTGATGAAAAGCCACTCAACAGAATGGATTCTGAGGTTAAAGTGTCCCAGAAACCTAACCATGCGAAGCAAAATGAATTGGAGATAAAGATAGTATCACCAGAAAACCGTCCATCATTTAACTTTGGTGAACCTGTACCAAATAAGTTGCTAATAACTCGCCAAGAAAATACATCGCCGTTCGAAATTAGGGAGGAAATTGAAGAAGACTCTATAAGTATCGGTGATATTACTTTTCATACCGATGAAGGGCCTGAAGCCTATGATTCGATTAACGCTGGAGAACATTCAATGCAATCTGATGTAAGACCGGAAGGATCGGTGATAGCTGACGACGTAGCATTAGCTGAAGGACTTAATCCAATCTCATCAGAAATAACAGTCCCTGTTGAACAAGAACAAGGGGAAGATGAAGCATTCAATGACACTGTGCAGCCTAGATTCGACTTAAGGCCAAGGTCGACCCTTAGACCTCCAAGTAAATTCGACGACTATGTATGTAATGTAATGTACAGCCTTACAGATCCCAAATCTTACAAAGAGGCTATCAAGAGTCCCTTGAAAGAAAAGTGGGAGAATGCCATGAAAAAGGAACTAGCATCTTTAGAAGATAATGATGTGTGGATGCTAAGCGAGCTACCACCAAATAGAAAGGCGCTCTCATCAAAGTGGGTGTACAGAATTAAGAGAAACCCCGACGGCTCAATTGACAAATACAAGGCACGGCTTGTTGTGAAGGGCTACAAACAGAGAAAAGGAGTCGACTATGATCAGACCTTCAGTCCTGTCACACGTCTAGCGACTGTCAGAGCACTATTGAGTGTCAGCGCTCAAGAGTACATGCATCTAGTTCAATTCGATGTTGCTACTGCGTTCCTCAACGGAAAACTTGAAGAGGAAATTTACATGCAACAACCAGAAGGCTTTAGCGACGGAACCTCTAAAGTTTGGAAACTTAATCGTAGCTTATACGGCTTAAAACAAGCTCCAAGATGTTGGAACTTTTGTTTTGAAGAAATTTTACTTGATATGGGTTTTAAGCAATGCGAGGCTGACTATTGTCTGTACAGTAAAGAAACAGGTGGCAAGAAGTTATTAATCACATTGTACGTAGATGATGGATTAGTAGCCGCAACAGATGAAGACTTAGCAAACTCTTTTCTTAATGATTTACGGAAACGATTAAAGATTACGACAAAACCCGCGTCGTATTATCTAGGATTAGAAATCAAAAGAGGAAAGGATGGTTCAGTATTCATAAATCAAGAAGCTTACGCAAAGAAAATCCTAGAGCGATTTGGAATGGCAGAATGCAACCCTGTAACAACACCAATTGAAAAAGAAATTTCGCTATCAAGGAAAGTTGAAACAGAAAAGTACGAAAAGTATCCTTACAGAGAAGCCGTTGGTGCGATAACTTACCTGATGGTTGGCACACGGCCGGACATTGCATTTGTAGTAGGTGTAGCTTCCCGGAAATTAGAAGCACCATCTAAGGAGGACTGGCTAGGAGTAAAGAGGATTTTGCGTTACATCAAAGGCACACATTCTTATGGGATTAAGTATAGACAACATAAACCTGGAATACTCGAAGCATTCAGCGATGCTGATCATGGAGGTGATCGAGAAACTAGCCGATCTACTACAGGCGTGGCCTGTTGCTATGCAGGAGGCGTAATATCCTGGCTCAGTCAACGACAAGCGTCAGTTGCTATATCTACTACAGAAGCCGAGCTGGTAGCAGCTAGTGAAGCAGCGCGTGAAATGGTGTGGCTGACCAGAATAATGCAGGAGTTAACCGAGCTCAAGCATATTACTGCGCTATATGTTGACAACGAGGCAGCTGTTCGCTTGGCACATAACCCGGAATTTCACAAGCGAACAAAGCACATTCGCATTCGACATTTTTATGTTCGAGAGTTAGTAGCCGAAGGTACCATAGACGTTAAAAGAATCGGCACAACGGATCAACCAGCTGATATTTTAACCAAAGGACTTCCACGGCCAAGACTCTCTTCCCTTTGCAAATCTCTAGGAATGAATAGTGTTGAATAAGGGAAGGTATTAAAGTAGTTTTGATATCTATATACAAAAACTAAAGTATTCAACCTATTTGTGCCATAGTTTGAGTTTAGAAGAGATATGCTTATTTTGACTTTTATATTGTCTTGTCAGATTTCTTCTATACGAATATATTGTTGTACATTTTGTTTATTTGAGAGCTCGTTTTAATTATATTGCTATTCATATTAATATACTTTTCAAGTAGTCTCCATTTCTAAAAACCACAACTCTAATAAAATAGCCCAAGAAAAGGGAGAGCCTGGAAAATAAGTGTCTAATAATTTTGTATAATTCTGACGGACGAAATAAATAATAGTTTTTTAATATAGACGTCACTCCTAAATTAATATAAATTATGTAAATTAGATACATTTTCGTTCTAAAGTATCTGCCACACTTCAACTGTTTAACGTATAGATAGAGAAAACCACTTTTTCCGTCTAGCTAGAAAATGTACGCCAGACGGAAAAGTCAATCAGGATTAAATTCTACATCCAGTGCCAGATCCAGAACATGAATCCGGATCTGAATTTCGACGGATATCCGGATAATTAGCGTATCCGGGTATTCGGATCGCAAACCCTAAGCCCAACCGAATGAATCTTGAATGAACAATTTTAATGTCCTGACATTGCACCCGCTTACAGTTCAAGTTGATAATAATAATAAAAAACACACGAATTAAGAACCTCCTTTTGAAATTATGAAGTCGGTTAAAAAGTACCAGTGCGATAATTAGGTACTTATATATATCACGTATACATAAATATCCCTTATTCTATAGCTTTTACACATTACCTAATAAACTTATGAATTCATGGCATTTCCATCTCCCATAAAATTACAAGCATAATATATGCTACTATGTAAAATACAACATTCTTTATGTCGATCAATCGTTTTACAAACACAATAATTTTTCAGTTACCTACCTCTGTTGTTATTGCAAAATAGGCAGTAATTCATATGAAATAAAGCCAGGACTTTATTTGCCTAAATGCCTAACACAACTTTGTTACATGCATTTTGACAAACTTACAAATGTAGTTAAATAAATCACTGTTGTCACACGCTTGGCTCTATTATTAGTATGAGTGATTGGCAGACTCAGTTTTACCTAACTGCATTATTAAGTTGGCAAGTTGCTACATACGAGTTGCTTTATGGTAGCCAAGCACGGAAGTCGAGTTAATGCCCGTTCGCGTTTAAGTATTTGGTTTCTAAGCCTCGTTTGAATACGTGAACGATGACTGGAATACGTAAGTCATATGGTCCTAGCGTTTCCTGGCTTGTGCCACGGCTTCGGAACCCTGGGGTCCGCTTTGACAACCTCAGTTCCAAGATTTGGCGTAGGCGCTAGTTTTAAGAAAGCGACTGCTGTCTGACTTTCCAACTCAAAGGGGCTGGTAAATCACATCTAGTACAAAAGTCCCGAACCGGGGTTGCAACTAGCGTCATATGATCTCTCATGTCGTAAAAGATACAGTAGTAGATCGCATATCGTGGAACTTGGTGGAGGCCTATGTACACACGCGTTCAAAAGTGCATGGGAATTACAAATTAATTCATTCGGAAACTGCCCATAGTACGGCAGTGATCGTCTTTCGACTCAAATGGCGAGTACAATTATTTGACATTGTATTGTTTTACATTATTGTCACAACACCTACTTATTCTCGTGTCACCTTTATTCTACAGTATACCCAGCAGCTTTACATTATCGCCTTAATACCTGCTTACTTAGTTTCATATCACCCTTGCGCCTCGCATGCTAGGTACTAAACCGTTCCAGTGAACTGGCACGTGTAAACGCACACCCGGTGCCGTGTTTAGCCACATTTAGCTACTCGAATACCGTGTGATATGTTAATAAGCATACTTCGTGATTTGTACACTGAGACCTTTATGTGTAGGTGCAGGCGATCCATATATATGATTAACATTGTTAGCCAATCGGAAGGTCTAGTGATGTATTTAGGGTAAGTTCAAAAATCGATTACATTTGGCTTCAGAATTATCTTGATGATCTCGATTGAAAATCATTCGTATATAAAATATGGAAGATATTGGTTTGTCTCCTACCTTTACCTTTAAAGATTTAGCTTTTTCGCTATTTTAGCTGTCGTAGAAAAACTAGCGCATGTAACAGCTCATAATTGGTTCTTAAAACTTGAGGGTCGCTCTTTGTAACCCTTATTATATTACTGTTGCATAAACTACTTTAGCTGTAGTATTTTTGTTGATTTTTCTTGCTGTCCATTTTAATCACATTTCGATGGTTTACGAAAATACGTAAAGATATGTCTCCGGCTTTATTATATTCAATCCGCACATGACTTGAGCCAATAAAACTACGTGCCTACAATATTGCAAGGTTTCGTAGATCTGTGTGCGCAGGGTTGGCACTCGTATTGGCTACCTGTTTATAAGTTGCCAATTTTATATGCAGAAAAGTTGCTAAATGGCAAGTTAGGTTTAAAAGTTGCTAAATTTCGCACTTAAGGTGTTGAGTTGGACGGGTGAGTCCACCTTGAGGAATATAGATATATTTAGAGAACTTGGCGAAGAGTCTGGATATAAAATAGGGAATAGTGTAGGTAGGGTACACATCATTTACCTAAAATGTAAATATTCTTGGGAAATACGTAATGTTATCAGCTGAATATGTCTCAGGCTTTATTATATTCAATCCACACATGAATTGAGCCAATAAACTAGGTCCCTAATATATTGCAAGGTCCCGTACATCTGTGTGCACAGGGTTGGCATCACAATATGTGCAAGTATTACTTTGCCGAAATTTCCTAGATTGTCACAGTAGCTTGGAATGACGATGTAGGTATTTATATGTAAGTAATTGCATACTTTTCACCAATTAGTTTGTGTAAAGACTCTGACATTGATACATATCTGACGTCCTGTTACATTACAAAGTGTAAAGTAATAGCTAAGTATGACTCACATCAATCAGATCCGATCCGTCACGAAACGAAAACGTTACATGACCTCCGAGGGCTCCGAGCTATCACGTGATTATTTCTATAGAAACTGACAGATCGTCCCGGATCGGATCGGATCGGATTGGTGTGGGTCATCCTTTAATGTAACATTACGATCAATATGTAGTGCGGCGGTGTGTACATATTATGTTAAATTAACATTATCATTGACAGGCGATCGCACTATGCACACTTGCAAATAACTGTTTAATTGTTGGTATAATAAAACGTGCGGTGGAACGCGCAATAACCACATTCTGTCACAAATTGAAATAAACATTTACTCAGCGCGGACCAATAAATTAGCACAGCATAGGAAACTCAAATAGTTTTTACAGTTTAATCTTTATTAATAGTCATTTCACAAAAAATTGTTACTTCAATCCAAGAACCAAGTGTGGCAACCCTAAGCTACCCAAGGGTACTATCTCGCAGATCACACACACTGAACAAAACAAGATTGTCGCGCACAGTGTACCATGTACCATCTAAACATTCTATGTGTGCGTGATCTAAGCCCGCTGCGGGTGTGTGCGTGATTCTTTACGGCTGATCTGTGGTTGTGTATGTGTGCGTGTACTTAGACAACCCTTTTGTTAAGGGAAGACACGTTTGGTTTTCTTGAGTAAGGAATGAGAGAATTTGTTAGTAGGTGAGTGGAATTTAGGTAGTTAGGTTTTGTTTTTAAAAAGTAAAATACCATCTCGAATCTATGAATGAAGCTAGCCATATGTGGGAAAAAAAGATACACTCTGCCTACGAGTATATAGTATATGCTTTGACTTGAAAATGTCATCACCAACCACCATTAAAGAGGCAGAGTACCAGAAACCCCACTGAAGTGTGGTCACCGGTAGGCATATACATATTACCAGAGGATCGTGAACATGGAAATTTTGTGTCTCCTATTCTATCCACTCATCATGGTTGGCTCAGTTGAAGGAAAGAGACGTAAAGGCAACATGCAAGGAGCAATTCAACTGGTCCAACAGAGAGGCGGTGCTGACGAATCGTTCCTGATGATCACGACCCTCGGTCTTGAGACTAGGACTAAGAAGAAGAGATTCTATCGCAGCTATTCGTTCGGGCATAAGGGACTCAGAGAATGAAATTTGGTTCAGAAAACCTTTTTACGGGACGAAGGTTTTGGCATTTGGCATCCATTGAGGTGGATCTGGATATAGGATTCTTGTATCTAGGAGTTAAATGATCACTCAGAAGTAGTTAATTAGACGTGCATTGCGTTGTACATTGTGTTGTCTTCTTCTTTTATAAATAATGGCATCTGCCCGTGAGTTTGACAATTTTTGCCAGTGTCTATTATTATTAATATATAATGTTCATGGATAAGGAGCAAAAATTGTGTTCCGTGATAGTGTGTACCTAAATTGTAAATTTCCTATTCTTTGTATTTTCTTTTCTGTTATTGTTATATTTTCTATGTAAGTGTAAAAAAAAATATGTTCCTAATGTTATTCGTAACTTTTTGTGTTATCTGTCGTGGCATCACTGAATGGGCCTTACGGAAGACCAGCGCCGGCTTTTAAGGCGGCAATATGCTGAGTTGGGTCCATTTTGTGATGCACACACAACTTACTTTTTTATATTGTTTTGTCTTTATGTCTGTTTATTGTGATCGTCACAAATAAATTTATTTCTTTCTTTCTTTCTTTCTTTCATTGTCGCACACTTGACCGGAGGGGACTAAGGAGCAAGCCAAGTGTTAGGCTTTTATACTGACAATGCGTATACTTTATTATAAAACATAGAACAAGTCTATCGCGAATCGACACAGTTTCACGAGTCATTGTCGTGGCTTGACTGATGAATCAGCGAAGTGTCAACGACGATCTTGCTAGAAATGTTCGCCTACCCAGCAGAAAGACACTTTAAACGCATGGGTAGATAGAAAAAGTTAGGTCTACCCTTTTACTAAATGTTACTAATGTGTTGTTAATGTGTTTTATGAGTATGCTGTTCCTACAGAAGACTCCGGGCAATCTGACTTAAGAAAAGAGTCGACCCAGAGTCGAACGATGACCATAACTAAATGGAATCCTTCTAAACTATGGTGTAGGCACTAGATAAACTCACAAATTTTGATACATGACAGTCATACAAATACTAAAAACTTATATCCACTGAAATGATTCTGGTAGCTGTAGCTACCAGCCGCCACCCTTACGTTACGATTCAAGTACGTTATAAATAATACACTATTACAGGAGACCTATTCGAACATGCTAAACTGACATTTGACACATCCACTTCATATTCCCTACGTCATTAGCATGTCATATGGATAATTTCTATGGAAGTTCGCACCTAAATGTCACTTGAACACATTCAAATAGGTCTCCGGTTCAAGGTATATCTAACCTTTGAATTCCAAATACGTAAGCTTCGCTAAGTTGGCGTGTGGTAAGTAGGTATAATACATATATTTTGAGTAAACTTCGCACAAATATTCTCGGCGGCTTTCGGGTAACAAAGTTAACGTGCATCCGACTCGCAGACGAAGTTGCCGATGTTTGTGTGACTGTACTTACCAACTTTGGCATGATTTGTATTTTTGAGGATAGGAGGATGTTGAGCCCGCAATGTGTATCTAAACATTAGGTCATATTTATCTGGAGAAGAAGACCAACGCAAATATGCTAGTCTTACAGTTCCATATTTAAGGCGTTTGGGGTTGAATTGGGGTTGAAAGTCACCCAAAGGGCAATGGAGAGAGTTATGCTAGGAGTCTCTCTGTGAGATCGTATCAGAAATGAGACCATCTGCAGCAGAACCAAAGTAACCGATATAGCTCTCCGAATCGCTAAACTTAAATGGCAGTGGGCGGGGCACATTGGACGTAGAACAGATGACCGTTGGGGCGGAAAGGTTCTCGAGTAGCGACCGCGTACCGGAGGGCGCAGCGTGGGTGGGCCCCCTACAAGGTGGACTGATGACCTGGTGAAGACAGGAGTCCGCTGGATGCGGGTGGCGCAGGACCGGTCATTGTGGAAATCTTTGGGGGAGGCCTATGTCCAGCAGTGGACATCTTTCGGCTGAAATGATGATGATGATGATGATGATGGGGTTGAATTGAAACGCTGGGGCCGTGGGGATCTGGTGCGCGCAAAATCTATAAAGATTTAGCGTCTCGCTTCATTGAAGAGACAGGTGACCAGCCACCTGTTTCACCACATTGACAATCCCGGCGACATATGCTGTCTGCATACCAAAGCTCATAGAAACTTTGTGACAATTGTCGCAGCGTGATGAAACAGGCTGCAGAGGGCTGGCCAGCATTTCGTTCAAGGAATAAGCATTGCCATTCAAGTTGGCAATGTGGCCAGTCTTCTAGGCACCGCTGCTACTGGCATCGATTAGGCAGGTATTTTGTTATTTAGGTATAGCTATTTATTTTAAAATTGTAATCTAATGTTTTGTAAGATTATTATGGAGTAGGGTAGACCGAGGCAAATTTGATCAAAAGATAATTTCTGCCAAATCTGAAAGATTGCGGCTAGCTACAGCCAGGCAATTAGTATCACGTAATGACTCTGTTCTCTCCGCAGTTTATTGCTCGCCTTCATTTTCAAATCCTAGTTTGAAAAAAAAACTAATAGCTTGAAACAAGCGTATTTATTTTTATAATTTTTGATTCTCTTCATTGTTGAAGTGAAAAGTCGCTTATGTTTTTGGAGATTTGAAGATCAATTTTATTTGTACCGATATTGAAAAAAATCGAAAATATTGAATAAAATTTCACTAGAAAGAACTCAGATTAAGCACTCGAAACAAATTTGTACCCAATCAGAGCAACTAAACGTAACCTTATATCAAATATTAAAAAAAAAACTTTTTAAATTTAACCTACTTTCTCTACAAATCATACCATCGCCTTAACCCACCGTACACACACACGCTCACTCCCATTCAATCTTCTTTCCTTCTATTTTGCAGGGACATTCGATTTCATCCCTTTCCTCCCTCCATATATATGTACTTCCATCCCGCTCTATTCCTAACGGGCTTAGAACGGTGATATATTGTATTGGTTGGATTTTTCGTTGGAAATGGAATTTTCTACCTGACGATGTTAGATCAGACCACAATTTCCGTCCTGATATTATGAATTTCGACAAATGGCTGCTTATTTGTAAGTTTACGAATCGAAATAGGATATAACTTTAGGAAGTAATACTTTGACTTTTTAATTAACCCAACTGGCAACGTTTGTAATTTCCTATAAAAAAAGTCTACCATTTTTTGCTGGGAAGGGGCACGTCAAATGTACAGCTATTACGTAACGTAAGTACAAATAACTCAGGTGAATGTTAGTACATACAATGAGTATGAAACTATGTCATACCCATTCGGCAGAGGTAGACCTGTCATCATCATAGAAACACAATTAAATTACTAAAACAAAAATAACGGTAATATGATATAAATTCATCACAGTTATGAACTTTTAACTAGTTACTTTTTTATAGTAGGTACTGCTCGGTGAATGGCAGCATTGAATTTGTTATATTATTAAAAAAATATTGTGTAAGTAGCTACTATAAACGCAATGCTTCACGATCAAAATCGCAATTTACTTATTTTTGCATACATTTTGCCGCCTGAAACTAGCTAATGACGTCATTCGCAAGTTTGAAATGAATTAGTCAGGGGCGTTTCGAAGACCCCAGAGTCTGTACCATGAGTTGGATTAAGTTGACATTCGGGATCGAATTGTCGATTCGAAAGTATTTGCAACTCGCTCCCACCAATGAGAAAGAGCAAGATGCAAATACTTTCGAATCAAAGCACTGACATTCCTTAAATCGGTACCATAAGTCTGCAGTAATGTCTACGTACGTCTGACTTTGACATGATTTCTGACAGTATTAATTTTATGCAGTTTGTCCCATAAGAAATCTGATTCTCATAGAAAGAAAGACAATTTGATAGTTTTAATTTTGTTTATTAAAAATGCGTAGGTATTATGGAACCAAAAGTTAAATGCAGGTTTTTGGTTTGTATTGTAGCATAAAAAATATCTATTGCAAAATTATTTTTATTTTTAAGGTCTGCGAACGATAACATACTCCTTAGAGATAATTTAAACACTCATGGCCTCAGGCAAGACTCGAACTCGCGACTCTGGGATACATGCCGCGTAGCGATGGGTGCGTCGAGGTCAAGTCTCGTCCGAGGCCACGAGGTTTTCAATTTTCCCTTTCTTTCAAAGAAATCTATTACAAAATTGTAAATACCAGTTGCCATATGCATAAGACTAAAACTATGAACCCGGACTAGATGATAATGATCGATGCAAAACAAGACCATGACTCTCACTTGAACGGGACGGGGCGAGACGGGACGATGTGTCAATCTCTATAGAAAGAATCACGTGATAGCTCGGAGCCCTCGGAGGTCACGTGACCTTTTCCATAGAAAATGATAGATCGGCCTGGCCCAGTCACGTCCTGGCCCGTTCTAGTGCGAATCATCATTTAGTATTATTTTTATTGATGTCTTGGGCTGTTACTGTATTTCCCGAAATAATGATTTGCTTCTTCAAATGTCGTGAACTTCCAAGTAAGAAAGGTTTTTTGTAGTTTACCTCTGAAAGCAACGACATTGAATTTCATAGACTCACCATGACCGCTTAAAATGTGTCCGGAACAAATCGTGCTTAAATTTGTTCTAAGCACAATTGAGCTATCAGTAGCGCGTCAACCGTCCTGCCGTCAACATGCCGAAGTGCTCCGTTAAAAAGTGCAAAAATAACACATTAAATACGCTTAAAAAGGATGGCATATCGTATTTCCAATAAGTAATATCTTACAGTTTAATAATGCATTAGGTTTTTAGTCAAAATTGCTTTGTAACTTACTAAAATCTTTTTTTTTCTAACATAAGTAAAATAAATTTCTTGATTTGGTCTTACGCAGTTGGCCCTTTCCCTCACGCTACGCGCTACGCGAGACGGACAGCGACAAAAGATGTAAAAGGCAGAACATAGTTGAAATTTAATGAATAGAGTCGCCGGTTTATTAATTTTTTAAACAACATTATATTATTAGAGGCGTTTAGATTTTAATAATGTCAGACTAATTACTAAATACACCGATTGCGACAGTTAAATTATCCAAGTTTATAGATAAAAACAAACAACCTGGCAATAGCTATCGTTAGTATCGTTACATCCTTATTATAAATAATAAAAAAGATTTTTATTTGCAGTTCCTCTTAACCATCCCTGATCTTTATCATTAGGTCCACTCCACCAAAATGATGGTTTACGTAAGAAAATGCCCAAGTTACTTATAGAAATTGTCAAAACAAAACACATGTTCCGTTAAAATTTGACGAGTTCCTTAATTCCCCTTTAAAAGGCGATTTTCGGGATAAAAACTATCCTATATCCTTTCTCAGGTGTCAAACTATCTCCATATCATTTCAGCAAAATCAGTCCAGCGGTATTAACGCGAAGAGGTAACAGAGAGTTACTTTTGCATTTATAATATTAGTATGGATATGGATGATTTTTATGACATAACAGAATTTAATAATGAGGAATCTTAATTTTGACAAAGCAAATTTTAGGTATAAGTATTTGACATGAAAAAATGTTCATTTTAATTTTTATTTTATTTTATTTTATTAATAAACAATTGTATTGTATTTTATTGATTAATTTAAATGAAATTTGGAATTTTTATAAATTGTACCAATATGTTAATTATTTTTGAAAATTGTTAATTAATCTTATTTTATTTTCTTTTGACGTGTATTGTATGGGTGCATTTACGAAATAAATGAATATGAATATGATATGGAACTATGGATAGTCACCTAGTAAGTACCTACTCGCCAAGACAATCAAACAAGCCTAAACTCGATAGGGTTTAGGTTTTTATTACATATTTCTTGGCCATCTTCAAGCTCCATCAGCAGATCAGCTTCATATCATAATGAATATTATGATATTGTATTCTGACGTGATATACCTACATTTGCATATAAAATTTCAGCTCAGCTATTAAAGGTATTTGCTTCTAAATGGAGTTGCAATAGCCAAGTTGTCTGGGTTATTCCACCCGAACAAACATATATACATGCATGCATAGTGCATTCATATATACCTACATGAACACTCACACACATACATAGTTACATACCTAGCTACATGCACACTTACATACAAACATGCACAAATACATATATACATACATACATACATATAAACATACATACATACAAACAAACATACAGACAAACAAACATACAGACAAACATACTACATGGTTACATAATTTATTTGTAAGATAAATAAAAGTTTGTAAAAAAAAATTATTCACGACTCCACGGTGTCTCTGTGCCGATGCGAAAAACTTTACTATGATTCTTGCAGTACAAACCGAATTGAACGTTATAGTGATTCGTATACGGTGCGGAACGTAACAAAGAATCGACGGGTAATAAATTTTTTACGACTTGCGCGATGTTCGAATTTCGTAACATCATAACCGCCAATTGCACGCATTTGAAATAAAACATTAAGCTCGACGATTTAAAGTTGTTATTTAAGAAACAAGAAGTAGGCTTGACTATGTGTTCAAGTTTTAACTTTTCAACTAGACGCACACATTCGTAACGTAGCCGTTGGACACTTTTACGGGTAGAATTTGTACGTCGTGCTGTTTCTATCTAATCCTAATTCTATGTCTGAAAGGGTAAAAACGAGGTTGTAAGTTGTAGCAACTGACGTACTTACATGCGAAGGCTAGTATCTCAAACGTCCTTATTTTCAAGTTAGTCCAAATAATCCCACAGCCACCAGGAAACGAGATGAAAGATCTATCCATTACTCTTTTGACAACTGGTTACCGTTATCAACCGGCCAGAAAAGGGTTTCGTATCAATTTTTCCGGCCCTTGTGAACAAAGGACGCACTACAATGTATACCACATTAAGGGCGGATTATCTTATGTTTACAAGGGTACGTATTCTGGGACGGGTACCTACAAGACAAGGGTTTGGTAAGAAACATGTCCTTTATAAGAAAGGACATGTTTGGGCCAAATAATCAATTTTTTTTATTAAAAGTTTTTTTTTTGAAAAAAGGTATAGGTATCGCTCGGTAAATATTTTATATATTTACCTTAATGATGCCTTCGACGTAGTTTTCAGTGTTTTCACCTGTACCAAATAGTGGGTACTTTATCAATTTTATAATATCTTAAGGATGACTCACAATAGACCGAGCCGGGACGGGCCGGGATGTGCCCGATCTGTCAATTTCTACAGAAAGTGTCACGTGACGTCCGAGGGCTCTGAACTATCACGTGACGCTTTCTATAGGAATTGACAGATCGGCCGTCCCGGTCCGGTCTACTTTGTCTAGTGCGTTCTACAAAAATAACAAATTTCGACATTACTATTTACCTAATACTTTTTACCAAAAAGTACTAAGTGAATAACCAACTTACGTTGACATCGGTGACATCAAATGAAAATGAATGACATTTGTTTTAATTGTTAGTTTGAAACAGTAGTTTTATAACAAAGCTATTTCTGGCTTCCCAAAGATACAAAAAGTGACTATGTATTTAAATCAGCTTATCAGTTGCCAGCAAAGACTATACAAACTAAGAACCGTGGCATTTCCATCCGTGAAAATACATAGTTACGTCTCTGGTTAAGTTTCTGTACCTATACCAAATCTATTTTCGTATAGAATACTCTTTACTGCACATCTAAGCTTTTTTTTCAAATTTCAAAATATTTCCATCAAAAAAAATGTACAATGTGTTTCTCAAACACTTAGACATGTGAGACCTTTTCAAAACAGCATATCAAACAACCAGAATAAGCCTCCACGCATACATGTACAATACACGTGCTACTTGCTAAATCCTTCACAACCAAACGAGACGCCACCCTAAGGGAGGAGGGGGGATGTCTCTGCAGAAGGGTTACCGGGAGAATAGAAAATAGTACATAATAAAAATTCAAAAACGGAGGCACCAATTTCGTGGAATACTCTGGGGTTTTGGGTGATGTGTGTTTACGAAGTTTCCAAGATGGATAGATGGTTTTATTTCTAATGCCAAGTCGCTATGTGAATCAAAATAGCGAGAATACTAAGCCTGTAAACCGACATGTGTTTGATTTTCAAAAATCGAAATGATACCCTGGAAACTATGGAATTAACTTTTCACAAAGCGGAATTTATAAGCGAGAATTAGCCAAGTGACAATGTAGTAGTAGTAAAACACTTTAATGTACAAAAACAAAAAATAGGAACACTAACACACATTTGTACAAAGGTAAACTTTTCCCTTTAAGGGATCTCCCAGTTAACTTTTGAGCAATTGAGAAATGAAGATGTTTATCGACTACGCCAACTAATGTAGGTATAGGAATGATTAAGCTACTTTTCGGTCGCGTATCATAACGTTTTTTTTGGTACTGAAATGAATATTGTAATGAAACTCTAAGCGGTGTAGATAGGATATATGCTTAGGTTTCGTAATTGTCTTCGATAAACATTGGTGAATGAGACCGCTCTTGTACAGGCATATTAGGGACTTACTATACAAGTATGGGTACATATCATTCATTTTAAATTTATTTTTTGACATGTAAAATTGTGTAATTTTATGAATAAATGAATATGAATATCATGATCATTTATATTGGTTTTATCTGTCAAGAATATCTTTTATTTCATTTGTTTTTAGATTGTGTAAGTAATTGTTACAAAAAAATGACGTTTAACTCACAATTTTCTTTTTCATTCAGAAATGGTCATGTCATCCATAATAACTACTGTTTTACCATTCGATCGTAAAATGTGTTTAATATTCTCATAATATTCCCCATCAAACAGTTCCGCAGAACCATCATCAAAAAACCATAAATGTTTAATAAACTTAACATTCAACCCTAAACTACTATGATACGATTTACTTTCAAATGAGTCTTGACACACGTTTGGAACAATAAAAGTTTCAAGGTAGTGTCATGACTTCTTCCGTTAGGGTTCCGAGAACCGATATCGATTGTGCAGTCTGGGCTACTATTTTTGTTACTAAGAAGTAGAAGTCATCAACTTTGATATATGTTGGAGCAAAGTTGGCTACCAAGTGACAAACTTTACATGCATAGGAATGGTTGTTTTCTGCGTCGATAAGACAAAAATAGTTGAAATTAAACACTTTATAACCCTATGTTTCAAGCCCTTTACAACACTCATTTTCAGTGTTAAGATGATTACCGAGAGAATGTGAATTCTCCCCGTCAATACGCATTTTCTCAGTCATCGTTTTAAACGGGTGCTGTAAAGGGCTCGAAACGTATGGTAATAAAGTTCGTTTTAAACGGGATTAATCCGGTCCAAAGTGTTTTATTTCATTGATGAACAATCGCTAAATATAAGACAATATTAAAAAAATGGTTACTTTCTGCATAGACTGCAAAATATGGCGGTCTTTTGAATGATGGGTCCTTTTTCGAGACATAAATTGTAAGCCACACTTTAATTAGTAGTTAAGTGTCATAATTTTCCCGTGTTTCCCATACGCTGAGTTAAGAGAAATGTCGACAAGATTTCTAAATTCGTTATTTCCAATGTCCGGAAATTAAGCGATTACTTGCTGGCGCGAGCTAAGGTCCAGTTACGTCATTCGAATTGAACTTCATTCAAAGTTAAGTCTCCTTTTTGATTTGAGGCAAATCGTCACGTAGATAAACTAAATTAATTAATTTATGAATATTGTAATCAATGGTATGGAACATTTCCTATTTTACCGTCTCAAGCGGTGTACAACGCCATGTCGTCTCAAATCAACTACCGCTTCCATTTCCAATAATGTCTTGTCACGATATTACCTTTTATTGCCGTTTATTGCTATTTGCCAATAATAGCTAACAGATAACAAAATGGCGGCCGAACAAAATGGCGGTTGGCGTTCAGAGACCTTAAGCGCTTATGACATTATTTTAAATAGAGCTGTTGCTTGTATTACAACCGCATAAAGAGAGGTTGCCTCACGCCAACTAGTGTAACTAAGATATCAAGATACGCAATAAGTAGCAGTGGTCGAAGATATTCTTATATTTGTCCTATTGCAGCAAAAACTTCCGGGAAGCAGTAGGAATATAGGATCTGATTTAACGTTAACACAGTTTTTAGAAAAAGGGGTTTTACTTAAAGAGAAAACCTTGACGGTTATGCCGTTTATAAATGCGGACATAAAATCTAAATACTGTCGTGTTTTCCAGAAATGAGGAAATTTTGATTTGGTAATGTCATTATTGTATACAAATTATAGCTTTGTTATGACGATGGTCTAACTTAATGAGTTTAGTAACTTTATTGCATTGATTTTGATAGAATTGTTCTTAACAACGTTATCTTTGTAAATACAAACTTATAATAAAATCACAGACAAATCTAATTATTCTCACTTGTTCTTGTTTTCACCTTTACTAAACGTGTACCTAATTAGAGTACTTTTTATAGGTTAGAACCATTGTTGCAACTTAAATAGGTTTAAACACCCACACATAAAATAGAATAGCTCCCTGTACAACCTAGAATAGGCTTACTGTTACGTCATTAGTTAAAAAGTTCTCGAAAGTGACATGTATTTCATACTTTAATTTTAATTGGTATAATACCGACATGATGGTGTTATACCGGTGTGATGGCGTTTTTGTGACACACACACGCGAGACGAATATTTATGGAATAAAAGTCACTGTCGCGGCTTGCAGTGTCGCTGTTTTCAGTGACACTTGTAAATTACTTTTGAAATAGTCTATGATTATCTTCAAAATAAGCTAAACTGCAAAGAAATCTAAGTGTTGCACATAGAACAATCGAAATATATTGTTATACTTGTTGGAATAGAACCCTCGCAATAAGTTCCGTCTTAATTCTCCCCTCGGGCTCATTACCCTGACCTACGCAAGAAATGTAGCATTTAGCGGGGAGTTGAGAATGTAATAATGTTTTTAGGAGCCTTGTCACACTGGGAATCGCTGTGAGTTGAATTAAGACGAGCGCGAATCGAGTTCACCGCGAGCACGCAGCGAATTTGGCGTAAGCGCGTAGCGAGTTAGACGAGCGCGCAGTGAGTTCACCGCGAGCGCGCTGCGAATTTGCCGTAAGCGCGTAGCGGGTTACCCGAGCGCGCAGCGAATTTGCCGTAAGCGCGTAGCGGGTTTGACGAGCGCGCAGCGAATTTGTCGCGATTGCGTAGCAAGCTCGCCACTAGTGAAGATCTTATGAGTACAGTTTGGAACACTAACCTCGAGTTTACATATGTTACCTATTAACTTGCATTTACAGTCGACGCCAAAGATATGTTTACATTTCAGCACTTTAACCCCTTGTAATAAAGTGCAAAAGTGTAAACATATTTTTGGCGTCGACTGTAGATTATTTACTTGAGTATACATTATAAACTTGAATCTTAATTGTCAGAATAGCACCCCCGCAACAAGTGCCGTCTTAATTCTCCCCTCGGGCTCATTACCCTGACCTACTCAAGAGATAAAGCATTTAGCGGGGAGTTGAGAATGTGGTGTCAGTAAGGGTTTTTAAAATAAAGGCTTTGTTTGAGAAATTTGAGAAATTCGAATAAGTCGATTTGTAAACCATATTTTTACTCGTAAATCTTCCTTCTTACAATACCCATATTTGATTAGTTATTACACATGTTTTTAATAGTTCGTAAATTTAGAAACTACTTAAATTGCAATAAATATGTAGGTGTATAACTTAGTATTTCAGTTGTATAAAATATGTAATTCCATTTTGATATAATCAACTATTTGGTACAAAAATAGTTTCTGTGTCGCTTTTAACATAGTGCATAGTTAGCTCCAACTAAAACATGACAATATGGAAATATGTAAGTATGCCTAACAAGAGGCAGGCTTCTTTAATTATTGTAAAATATGTATCAGAATTAGACTCGATGCAGATATATGTACTAAAAATGTTGTCTTATGGTTCGCGTTTTTTATTTGCTGAATTACAGGTATTATAAAACTCTTGCGTCTTTAATATTATTATCTGTGGTACCGTATTTTGAGAGGACTCAAGAAAGGGAGCGTAAATAAACGACCGGAGGCGTTCGCTCCATATTTAAGTCGGAAGAAAAGTAATGACGGTGATGGGGTTATGCTATAGTGAAACAGTTTCATAAAATACAGTTTTTTTAATGAATATTATGATATTCACTAAATTCACTTTTCTATTGAAAAACATAATGTAATTACTGTAATTAAAGAACAGATTTGAGAATTATTTAATAAGAATTTAGGCTTTTAACTTACTTACTTTACAGGAAATTACTCAATTATTGTTGTTACTTTTGCAAAAACAAATATCCAACTTTAAAAATATGATGTTTCTATTCTGCTTCTCAAATTGTATTTTTTATGCGGTATCCAGACTGAGAAATCACACTTGATCAATTGTTGGCTAGCTTGTAAAAAACCTAATTTATTTATTACTTACAGTAGTTACCATGATATTTATGTAAATGTTGTAGTTTTACTCTCGCACGACAAACGATGGTTCCCAACAACAAAGTTCAGATAATACCCAACCAACTAGTTTGACCCACATCCAAACTCCCACTTTCCCCGCTTTCCCTTTCCAATCAAACTTCCGCATGACACCATCCCGGCATAATTAAACCCATGAATGGGAGCGAAAGGGACAACCGTGCGATAAGGACGGAATTGTCTGGTGTAATCAGTTCACAAGCGCAAATTATGTCGCAGGGTGAATTAGCAAGGTCGGCCGACTGTCGATCGTTTTTGTAATGGGGGATTTGAGAGTTTGAATTTAGAACAGCTATTTAATTCGTCTGTGCCACTGGTTGAGTTTAGAATGAATGATACTGGCACACTAAAACAGACGTTAGTAACTTAAAAACAATGCTAGATCTTGTGATGAAACTAGTATGGTGGTTAGACTAGGGCTACCTCGTTATATCGCTACAAAAATATTTCGCCCAACACAACTAACTAATGTTGCCATACGCTACTTAAAACAAATTTTTCTTTAAGATTTTTAAACGCATTTTACATTGCAAAGCTAGATTCTTGATGGAATACAAGAGTATAGATTTAGAATTTGGAAATAGGTGCGTTCAGTTATTTATTTTATTGCAATACCTAGTGGTAAATTCAATGTAAAAGGAAAGGTAAAAAATAGATTATATTTTTAGACCTTGCCTAAGTGACAAGTATATTGCTCTTTAAGCGTTTAGCATTTCATAAGTTAGTGCTTATTGCTATTCATTTGAATGATATCAAAGATATTTTAAAACTCGTTCGTGAAAATGTTACAAAAGACTGACAAAAATAACGAGGTATCTCCCTAAAAGGGGTTACGAGAAATCTATTACTTGCTGAGTGTATACCTAACGCAATAACTGTTGAAGGAAAATCATCCGTCTCGTGAGACAAATAAGGTCCAATTTGAATAAAAACAACATTCGTCGTAGTTAAAATCATCGATAGAAGGAATATCCTACTTAATATAAATACGAAAGTTTGTATGGATGTTTGTTACTCTTTCATGTAAACACGTAATGAAATTTTACAATAATATATATAGCTTATACATCAGAATAGCACATATGCTAAAATTTATAAAGATATTGCGCAGACGAAGTCGCGGGCACCACCTAGTACTTCATAAAGGCATAATCCTACTAATATTATAAATGCAAAAGTTTGTATGGATGTTTGTTACTCTTTCACGTAAAAACTACTGAATGGATTTTAATGAAACTTTACAATAATATAGCTTATAAATCAGAATAACACATAGGCTACAATTTATAAAGATATTGCGCAGACGAAGTCGCGGGCACCACCTAGTAAACCAATAAAAACACGGGTCAAATCATACGGTTCGGCAAAAAAGCAAACTTAACCGTCAAATTACAAGAAACAAACGACAAAAGGAAAAATCGAACGCCGCGCAAATTTAAATAAGGAATCATTTCTTTTTCCCTGAGACGTTTTTCCGCTGTCAATCATTTGTCGGGGACACGGCGAATCGTTATTTTCTTTGTTGATAGATGGGATTTTTTCGAGACGCTGGGTGTATGAGTTGCAAGTGCGTAGTTTGTTTCATCGTATAAAAAATGAATAGGTGTGTGTTGACTGAATTTGGAAAGCTTGAGAAAGGAGTAGGTATTTGTATTTGAGAAGGCGACGCTCTTTTGTAGAGTACTAAATGTCTTGTCGAAGTCTACCAATTTAACATACATACTTATCAGAGAGTTTTAGTAGGCTTAGTCACGAAAGACGATGTCTTCTTTTTCTTAATCTGTGCACTCTTGTCAGAGTGGTCGTAGTCATCATTGTGAACCACGATGATACTTGGTAATACGGTCCCATTTGTTACGGATTACCACTTTCCGAATTGGTATATTCGTAAATCGAGCAATTACAAAACAAAACGAACTTACATACGTGTCCAAAGTCTGTCCATGTACAAAGTCTATATTCTGGTTTTTAAAATTATCTTGATACACAATAGACATACTGTAACGTCTGTAACCTCAATTTATTAGCAATTTGTTACCAATGTTGATAAAAACGAATAATTGACTCCGATAGCTACTTTTAACCCATTTAGTGGTGAGGTGAGGTGCCAAAGCTTAAATGTACGAAAAGAAACAAATAACTCACTTAGTTCGTAAATTATTGTGACAGCACACCCATCAGCTTCTTGAGTCAAAAAAAAATTCAATACCTTATTCGAAATTGGATTCTCCTAATGGAATATTTCAGTAAGATATCGAATGCGACACATGGCCAAATCAAAACGTCTGATACATAAGCAATACTTTACCAGCCGTATTGCATGCATATTTGCCGAATCGTATGGTAATGCCTGTTTTCTCTGCCTACCCGCATTATACGACATTTTTGTCAGACATGGCTAAACGTCTGTTTTTATAAGCTTGTTTCTGGAATTGATATGCGTACAAATATTGTTGTATTGAGAAAGATATGATGTATGTAAAATACCGTATGGTATATGTATTTCTTTTTATTCCGTATGTAAAAAAATCCCCGTTTGCCTTTTTCTCTAATATTTGTGAGACAGGCAAACAGATAAATATTGATGACCTCATCGGGAAAATTTGTTTATGTAAATCATAATTACAATAATTAATCTTGGAAAATAACGTGAAGCAAACGTGACAACGCCAAGAATAGTCGTTTAGTTAATGATTTATATTTTTTCATTTTATAACGAAATCAAATTGTTGAAAGAGTCCAACCTCGCTAAGTTTGTAACAATGAAAGAGTATGCTTGCATCATCATACCTACGTTGAACTCCTATGAAAATATGATGTTTAAAGTGGCTGTCACTTTTTCGCTACCAAATCAAGGCTGAGTTAGCTTTGACGGTCTACCATTGATTCTAATATATCACAGCACCTTACACAGCAGCGGAATACATAAAAGAATTCCATTAGTATAGCCATAGAAAACAGGATGCGATAAAACCCTTCTCATAAATAAGTATTGATCAACGATGTTACATGATACGAGCTACCAAAAAGCCCATAAGATCCCGCCATCAATACCTACCATCGATCATGTACTCATCACGAATTCAGCTTTCGTACCATCGCATAACATGCTTACAAAACGTCGCTTCGAATGAGACGTCTCGCCGCATAGTTACAATTCCCCAACCAAAATGACGTAAACGTCATCGAATTTGTATTTTACCAAACTCTATTCGACTCTCACGAGCATATACTACAGCTATAGCTTCACGCTCAGTAATGGTTTAAGCTAAGTTAAAATACCACATACATGTGCCGTTTCAAATTTGGAACACACTTATAGATCCTAAGTAAAGACTCAAACCACGTTAGGCTTCTAATAGTACGCCCGCCTGACGGTAGATGGCGGTGTCACGTAGCGCGCGTGGCCGGAATTCGAAATTCAAAATCCAAAGGCGTTTTTAAACCTGCAGCTCTTTAGCAAATATAACGGGATTGTGACTGGAATAAGGCGTTTGTTCGCTGTAGGTATTTTTAGTGTTTGAACAGTTGTACGGGTTGGGGAAATTTATGGGGTGAGGAAATATGTGGTTTGTGGTTTCTGTGGTTTTCTTCTCCATTGTGCGGGTGACGTTCGAGAAAGTTATATTTCTTTGCTTTATTGAAAAAATCATTTATTTTCAAAATATATACTCGTACAGTAAGTGTAACTTACCTACCTAGCTACTTACCTACCTTAAATCTAAAATAGGTCTTTGAGGCATTGTAGCTAGGATACTGGCGGCATTTCCTCGTTGTATCGCAATGCTGATACGTTGTGCGAGGAAGCCGGTGCTCTTCGGTCACCAGTTTTATTAAGTATAACGTGTAGCTAGAAAAGACTAATGTATATACTTTCATCTAAAATTATGTTATTATGGTATCACAGGTCATCACAGAAATGTTACGAGTTTTTCTAGATTTGTTTTCTAGTATTATTATAGGTATGCGAAGTCAATTCGTCTTTATGGTGAAACCAAAATTGTAATTGTGTTAAAACATTTTGTATTTTTAAAACTTAAAATCATATACCATACAAAGTAATGGTGCTTCGTTCGTAGGAAAGTCGCATTTAACAGAAGTCAAGTTTTTCACGAGTGTGTAAATTAATAAAAATCAAGTGTCGCAAAATTAGGCAAATCTAGTTGTATACTACTGCTAGTCTTAATATTCGGTTATACAATAATCTATTGAGATGGCAACATGCTCAGCAACATTAAAATTATAAAATTGCGTCTTAATGCAGTCATTACCGTCACCCAAAGCGGTAACAACATAACAACATCTAATCCAAACCCCCCCGTACCAACCTACACGAAAAATCATAACACGCGTGAGTTCACGATACATTCTTCATATCCGTATTCCAAATGAAAAATGCGCAAAGAGTTGACTGCTTCAAACGAGGCTTCCCACCCCAAGGGGGGTAACTACAAATCCACCAGAAAGAGACGGATATAAAGAATGAATGCCGTGAGCGAGAGAGACGCCGTTAAACCCGAAAAGATGGATGGCACACAATGTCACTGCGCGCTGCGAAATTGTATATTTTATATTCGGTATAAAAAACAACATACGATATTAAAAAGCCTCACATTTTCAGCGGAAAGTAGTTATTTTGTTGAGGAATTTAATCTCGCGGAGTATTAAAGTAAAGGATTATTGGAATGTGGGGTTTTGGCATTTTTGAGGAGGGTAATGACGTGTGGGAATTGCCTTTGAGCTGATATAATGTATTTTAAAATGGGCTCGGTAACTGTAGTGTAGCGGATAACGAGTCACTATAGCCGGGCATATCCGCCGGATCTGCTAATCAATGTATGCTAGATTTCAGATGCGACGGATTGCCCGAACATATATGCGCGGTCAGTGGTAGAGTGCGCGTGGAACGAAATACTTGACACAATAGGGGCGTAGTTGTCATTTTAATGTGTCACTTTCGCACTTATGCACTTAGTTACTTGTTAGAGCGTGACGACCACCGTGTTAGTCGTTAAAACCTAACTATTAAGTACCTGTATACTAGAACGTCCTTGTCCGACTACGTGCGGCGAATTGTGACTTTTTTTTGTAATTTTGTGTAACTTTCGAAATGTCAGGTGTAGTGAACCTGGGGAGCTACAACGGGAAACCTCCTCGAGTGCCAGGGCTCTTCTCATTCTTCTTGATCAGGTTGATCCGGGAGAAAGGGAAGGGTTCCTGGACGGTGCTTCCTGGAGTCGAACCAGCGACTCTGGGATACCAGCCCACCGCTCTGCTAACTGAGCCGAGACCCCACACGTGGCCCATAATTTTTTCACCATATCTATAAGGCGCATACGAGGGATATGCTGGAGAAATTCGTAAATATTATTACGTTTCAAAATTGTTATGGTGAATAGTCTTTTTAGGGAATTGCGGATTATTTTGATATTAAGAATATTGTTGACTTATCACGTGATGTCTTCTCGGAACGATCGTGATCATTCGTGATATATTGCTGATAATTTTGCACATGATTTTTTAATGAGCCCTACCTAAGTCCCGCATACTTATAAATACACGTACAAATTCAAAATTCGAATTTTCAAGCCTTATAAAGAGAGTTCCAATTTCAAAAACAGTTTTTTTTCTGGGACTTACGAGATTAAACACATAAGGCGTACGTATTGTTTAACACGTTCGCGGACGCGGATTGCATAGCATCCGTTTTTGTACTTCATCTGGTGACGCGCCTGCTATTGAATCCGTTATTTGGTTTAGATTTCTGCGTCAGTATGCTTACCAATCCGCTTGGCCACAGTATAATATTATTAATCAACATTTCCTCTACCATTGACTAAAATCACAGAATGCATACTGTTATATTTCATAGTTTATGACAGTTAAAAATTATCCTGTGACATCTCAAATTGTGCCCCCCTTTCTGTGACGCGTATGCTATAGCATTCGTCTTTGTATGGAAGACTCCATAGTAGCCCTTGCGCGTGCGTCTGGGAGTGGGCGCGTAAAATGTGGCCAAATTTCGCACGCACACGCTATTTTACGGATAGTTTGTAACATCGTTAGTAATGTTTTTTTTACAGTTTATGTATGTTTTTGGTTGTGGTTTTATAAACAAATCTCTTTACTGAATGTTTTTTGTAGTGCAACTTGATTCTGACTACTATAAATAAAGAAAAGTGAGGCATGTTTATACTTACTATTCAACTAATTATTTTAGTACTTAGTAATTATTTTGGTCATATAATCGTGAATATTGTGCCTATTCGTAGTCGATGCTGAGCGCTAACATTATGGTAAGCATGTGGCATGTATTTTGTTTGTGTAGGGCCGCAGTTTACATGATTAAATTCAAAGTTCGGATACTTCCTAAGTGCTGGTTTGTGAAGAAGGCCCTAACCGTTAAATCCTATAAGTATTAGATGAAATATTACTTCTACTTTACTTTATGGCAAAGAATTTATCATAGTTGTTGACGTAGCAGCTCACCCGAGTGAACGGTATGACAGACATGGTAACATAGTCGAATGCTGTAACATGCGGTGTCATATAAGATCATATTTTGAGTAGGTATTTTATATCAAACATGCATAAGCATCCGAATTGTATAGCATTTGGTGTCACATAGTGTAAAAGAAATGGTTTCATAATGACGGGACTTGCATTGCATTCGACTTGTATAGAATTTCGCGTCACATAAGAATCCTGATTTTAGCTTTGTTGTGACAGGTATGCAATAGCAGTCGTAAAATTCCCATACAAAATGAAGGTGTCCCAGAGGTGTGACCAAGCGTCCGCGAACGTGTTAAGCATGTTTACACGTGGAAGCATTATTGACATCAAATCTCTTCGTTGGTGATATCCGTACCTGAGTTCTAAGATATTTTGCGTCGATTTTCGACGTTAGTATTATCTGTCCCCGATATCGCAAACGTCAATGTCGTCGTATCATCCGCCGTTTGGAGGAAATAGCTCTATAAGGTTTGGCTTATCTGTGCAACTTTGTTGTGACGCTGGCAGGGGTATGGGTGTGAGAATGTATACATACGTACTTTAGTAAGATGCAGGTATGTTTTCCGGAAAAATGTACTTAATTTTCAGTCATAAAATGACTATATTATGAGGCTTTACGCCTTTAAATATACTTCGACTAAAATTGTGACAAAGCATATTTTTAAATATATATTTTAACCAACTGTTTAACACATATCATACTCTGAACTTAATTTTTAGGTAGTAAAAGGGCCAAGACTTTTTGCTAAAATTTAGGCGATCTCGACTAATTTTTGAATCAAGATTTCACCTTAAATAAAACATACGAATAGTACGTCAGTAGACCACAAAAAAACTAGGATAGCTAGAAATTATGATAATTTGCGTAAAATCACACCGAAAATGTTTTAAAAACATGAGCGTTTTTAAGGAATAGGGACTCTTAGACTAGGACTCTTAAGAAGTCATCAGTATTTTTATGTCAATACTAGTTATAATATAACATCACTCTTTTTTAAACACACCGAATATTTGAACGCTAAAACTCGCACAATCGTGCAACCGCCAAGTCCGCGAATGTTCGATAGACTTAGTTTCTTTGTTAGGCAAATAAGGGCAGATGCACCATCCCTTCCACTGCAACATGCCTAATTGGACTGATTTGCATTAGAATGCACTTCCTATGTGTGGGGTTTTATTAAAAATAATTTCGGTTACCTGTGGGGTTATAGCTGAGTTCTGTTGTTTGCTAAAAATGACAGAACTTTTTTATTAGAAATTTGTTTAAAAATCGTAAGTTACCATCTTTCAGCCAGGTCGCACGAAATAAAAACGAAAATGAAAAAAAATTGAATACCTAAAGAAAATCATTAGTGAATTATTTATATCAAAAATAATTTAAAAAACACATATTTCAGGCCTCTTGAAATAAAAGAACTCGATGTTAGTTGTTGAAAAAAAAGCAAACGTATTATATATTAACTTTAAGATAAGCTTCTAGAATTCTAGATGCTTTCTATTTATAATGATTGTTTCGAGAAATAGAAATATTCATTTGTTTTACGGTTAAGGCCCACATGTCTAAGTCTAGAACATTCATAAACACATCTTGAACAGTCTCGTTTTTACACACATACCTACCCCATTATTTACTATACGTTTCCTTACATAAACAACTTGCGATATTTTAACAGAGGCGCGAAACATAAATCCTTTGCCGCCTGTCAACCGCACGCCTAGTGGGTAGCCAAATGTTATGAGGAAATGATTTCCAGAGGAAATGTTTAGCACCCCTGCTTCGAGGTGAAAAGATATTTGGAATATTTTACAAAAACGCGATGACGTCACTACAGTGACTTGTTGACGGACCGGTGTGGCCAATTAAATGTAATGAGGAAATGTTGAGCGCCCCTGCTTCGAGTGCATAATAAGTTGGGAATACAATAGCTGGCCATATACGTTCAAGCAATCCGTTGGATCTGCATAGCCGGGCGTCCGCCGGACAAACCTACCATACATTGGCTGGCAGATTCGGCAAATATGCCCGACCGTATATGGCCAACTATTGATTAGTAGATCCGGCGGAATAATATTGATTAGTATATTGCGGGCTATTTACTGATTTTTATTTTAAAAAATCACTACCTCTTGATGAGTGGCAAATGAAACTTGATAAAGCGAATAAGTTATTGTAGTTCAAAAAATTTAAAAAGAGTATGGGCTGCAACAGCTAACAATTTTCAACGGAGGTAGGCACTTACTTACCTCTTAATTTTGCAACTCTTAAAGGAGAAAAGAGACTAAACTTACTTACAAATTTTTATTTAAAAATATACCTAGGGGTTTTTTGTTCTCTCTTCTCTGTCTATTTTTAGGGAAAGTTGACAAAAGCACAAAAAATGTAACAAATGGAAAGTCGTCGTCGTTACCATCTTGTTCAACCTTTATAATTCCTGCCATTGTGACAAATCAGGCAAAAAACATTCGATTTTGATAGCAAAGACTGTGAAAATGATAAGTAAAGTCATAATTTCGTTGAAGTTTGACGTTAAAATAACACTGGCGGGCGCGACTCTTATATCAAAATCTAGTCAAACTCAGCTTGGTCTGACTTTACAAGAATTCAACCAGATTTTACCGCTAATTTCCACTTGCGCAAAATATTCCTGGCACACAAGAATATCTTCCAAATTCAAAACTTTAAAGCTGTTTAAAAATTAACCGACGCGTCTGAATCATTATCACCACGTTCCGTATTCAAATGAAAACGGAAACGCCACATTTTCTACACCGCATCGCGGAAAAATATGCCCGGGCTATATTTCCATAGCTTACAAAATCAAACGCTCAGCATAACCAGCGTAACTATGACCTCTAGCCTCAAAGAAAGTATAAGACCGCTCTTACACTGGTTTATTTGATTGTTAGACTCGCTTGCGCTTGGTAGGCGATTGGAATAATATATGCTTTGGCACGGCTTCAAGCGCGAGCGAGATAGATAGATAGTTTGGCGCATAAAATAATGATCAATCAGAGAGGGATGACAAGGCGTTTATTGGTGCCGCTGTTTGGCCTTTGACGCCGTTTTCTTGGCTCGTGGTGGGATTTTTATTGCTAGTGCATTTTTGTGGCCAAGTTTGTGTGCTCATTTTAATAATGCTAGTGTTGAAATTGAAGTGGATTTTGTTTGGAGATGTTTGACTAGTCATATACCTAAATTCTGCACTTGTTTTTGCGCGACCGTCATTTTTTTATACTCAACTACGTTTGAATCACGTAGGTAGGTACTAGAACTGGCAACAAATAGTAAGAAATTAGTGAGGTTCCCACAGTACACAGATCATTCACCCAGACAAGCTGGAATTTTGATAATTCCCATGGCATTCAACGCATATTTCCTACGTAATATATGTAGGTACATACGATATATGTAAGCGTAATATCTGGAGTACAATAGCACATATGTGTGGTAAGAAATCGCGCTGACAAACCCTCCCGAGTAACACATTATCTATCACAGGAACAAGAAACCGTGGAGTTGTTTATTTTTTTCTCTTATTTTTTTACAAGAATACTTTTAACAGTTTTAACGGTATGATAAGAACAGAAAACAATCGCATTATAAAACTGATGAATGTATATTAAGTATTATTACAAATTAGGCATTTTTGGTAATTATTCAATTTACGGATGATTTTTTACTTGTGTAGTTTTTTTCTGTGAATCTAATAAATAATTTCTATTTCTATTTTAAAAGTAGAGTAATGGTTGAAGAAACTTTGTTATAAGGGTGCAAAATAACTGTTTGTAAAATGTGTAGGTTAAATTAATTATAAAAAAAAATTTGAAAATGTGAATCCTATTAGCCTCCAGGCATATGACGTGTAAAATAATGTGCGGCATAGTTGCGACATTACGTTTTGCCTGTCAAGCCAGTCAATGTCGATCAGTTAGAATAATAATCATCTACGTATTTTATATCCTAAAGCAACCCGATACTCGCTTTCAGAAAACTACTTCCAAGAATTGGCGCAGTCACTAAAGTTTTACTGCTTTTTTCCATCTGACGCCCAACGCGACTTTCATCCAAAAACCGAAAATATAAAACCATTACACCTAGATGACGTGGTTGGCCCTCTGACCTGCCTCTAAGAATTTTAAAATCCAATTATGAACTGTTGCATGTAGGTACAAGTTTTTTACGATACCAAAAATAGCGAAAAAATTCGAAATCTCGAATGATGACAGAATGTGGAAGATGTCAACAAAAATCAACAGTATTATACACGCGTAACCTGAGGTGGCCGAATAATTTAACATTATTCCTGAGGTCGTAAGAAATAAAAAATGTTATATGAACCCAGGTCGAAATACGGTTTATTGATTTTTATTATACGCTGCTAATTTTTTTCGGTTTCCTTATGTTACGCCGTGTATACCTACAGACGATGTGTACTTTTTTAATACCGCTGTCAGTCATCTAATTGACAGATAGAAGTAGAAAAATAATACACAAAGACGACTCCACGCCTCCCGGCGTATGACACATGTGGTATAAAAGCGAGTATTGATCTAGTGCGCCTTCTTTGCGATAATAATAATAATAATAATAATAATAATATTCTTTATTGCACCAATAACAGTAACAGTATCAGAAGGAAACAAAGAATCAATAGCATTGGGTAACAACAGGCGGTCTTATCGCTAAAAAGCGATCTCTTCCAGACAACCTTAGGGTAGCGGGAAATGAAGAAAGCGTATCAGTTAACAGGTAGTGCAAAAAATGAAAATAAAACTAAAAGTAAGAGCATAACAAGATACAAACACACATCTACGCCTAAAATGAAAGCAGCCAAAACAAACAAAAAATTACATATAAAATAAAATAAATCTATAAAATAATATATACATAAATAAATAAATATATATATATATATATATATACACATAAGTATACACATACACATATAAATAAATAGCAAATGATCAGCTTATGGCAGAGACAGCAAATGAAGCTTCAGCTGATTTTTGAAAATGGGCAGAGATTTGGCTAGTCTGATTTTAACTGGCAGAGCATTCCACAACCTGACAGCCCGAAACGTGAAGGAGTTGTTGAAAAATTTAGAAGTAGATGCTGGAGGAGCAAGAATACCTGTGATACCTTTACGTTTCTTTTCGTGTGTCCTTAGAATCTTGTGTTGCTTTTTGACGCTAAATGTAAGAAAGAGACGTTTGTATTGTTGTATTCTTTAATATGTCCTTAGTTTGAGTTGGTATTGGAATTCACAGCATACTGGTTAATTTAAGGGAATGCTCATTACTGTTTTTTTACAAATACGGTACAGAAACCGGGCATTTCCAGGTTTCGCCATACAAACTACCAGGAGCATAAAGTTACAAAATATATAAAAGCAAGTAAGTTTAAATATTGTGATTTTAAAGTTAGTTTCTTAGTCAACTCTTTATGAATCCGAATTAAAAACTTTAAAAGCCCTTGTAGGATATGTTTATTAATTGTAATTTTGACAGTCGAATACCTATGTAAGATCGAAATACACTACCTAAGTACATTTTTTGTTAGCGGTCCTCTATAGTCCATGCGGTCAGAAAGTGTGAAGGAGAAAAGAGTTATATAATGATATAGAATTTAATTATGGAATGATAGAGAAGACGAATGATATTCAACTATCAAGAAAATCCAGTTTAGAGAAAGCTATTCTCAGACAAACACCTGAATATAGTTTGGCCAGGATTTGTTCACATTCGTACATAGTCAGAGAGAGTCATGCTGTCTTTTTCATACGTTTGTGTTGCCACTCTGAAAAAAGGGAGGTATATTTTTTTTTATTGCTCAGTTTGATTTGTATAGACTACCTATTTCGGATCAATATAAGTAGAACCAATCAGTAACTTTACCGACATACATGATATACAACTACTAATTTAGCCGTGGATAAAACACATTTATAAAAACATCTGTAGTTTCAAGCACTCAGTTTAAAATAAAGAAATAATTTATTAAATCACACAAAGCCATTAATAATAGGCCAGTAGGCTAAAAAATCTATTTAGTCCGTCTGTTAGATTATAAAAAAATCTTCGTCAATTGTTGTTATCTTGAGCAAGGAAAAAATGCGTGTGTAATAATTTTGAATAACATAATTGACGGACTAAATATCATTCTAATAATTATACAACCTACTCGTCATCCTAATAATAAAAAAAAAAACAAAATTAAAACTAAAATACACAAACTAAGCTAAATTCAACTATTTATTTCTCAGTCAAAATGAGTCTAGAATGTTCATTCGCACGTAGAAACTAGAACACCTTTCAACTCCACAAATTTGCAAAGTTCCCCGCAAATATTATAAAGACGATATACACATGAGCAAAGTTGTCCTGTCTGTCCATTTCCGTATGGGAGGTGGTACAGTGATAAGAGGAAGCGATTTGGAAAAAATATTTTTAAAGGTTTGTAAGTTGCGGAACGGAACGATATACTTTTTATACCACCATTGTGGCAAACGAACATACGGCCCACCTGATGGAAAGCGGTCACCGTAGCCTATGGACGCCCTATGAACGCCCGCAACTCCAGGGGGGGTTTCATACGCGTCTTCGTCTACGTAGAGGCTAGAGGCTGATAAAACTTTCAACCCTATTTTCACCCCCTAGAGGTGACAAAATATAAGCTGTATTATTGTTCTCAATGTGCTCTCAATTTATTATATAAAAAAATCTATAAAATATATGTGTTTGTATATAATACACAAGGACACATTAACACATTCTTTATAACCTTTACATAATATAAAAATCCTACTTTTCTTTAACATATTAATTTGCACAAAAATTGTCTTGGACAGGAAGCACTAAAATTAAAATGTGCTTAATTCAGGCCATTGAGCAGAATCATAATGTTTGTTAAAAATGCTTGGGCAGGACGACGACCATCAAATATTCCTACTATACGAAGTTACTACTACAGAATCATATCCAACCGCAGAGCATACGGTATTCAATAAGGGCGTTGCCAACTACCATAAAATGGAAGAACTATACGTTTCTCGACTAAAATTCCCTCTAACTTCCTTATCTGCCGGCAAAAAGCCCATAACTTAAATAAAATACGTTTTACGCAGCAAATATATTGTTGGTAAAACTTCTTTCTTGGAGTGGCTTCGAAACTCCAGTGTCGTAAGTTTGGCATCCGACTGTTGTACTCCTCAGGCTTTGAATTTCGATTTTGTTACTCATGGTATTTCGGCTTTTTGCCGTCGGAGTATTAGGTTTTTTCAGACAGGTATTCTTTGCGATCATTTACACATACGCAAATGTAACAGAGTAGATAACTACTGGATTTTTAGTTCCCAACTTTGAAAATAGAATTCATCAAGTTTAATAGAGCTTGATAAAAAGTCAAACACGTGACAAACCCATAATGCTGGCACTAATAAAAAATGTAGAACATTTGTAACACTGGCAACCAATAAATTACGAAGACACAATGACAACGGTAGCATCCCTTTCAAGAGTGGCACTCAACGGATTACGTTCGATATCGCATTCCATATTCAAAAATCAGTTACAATTGATTGGTTAATCTAAATAGGGCTTTATTGCCTGTGCGATTCTAATGCCCTTGTCATTCGAATTTAGAACACCGACCTTTTAAAAATAAAAAAGTTGCTGGGAGTCTACAAAAGTGAAAATGTCGCTGGCTGGAAACTTAAAAAACACGTACATCTTTGCAAGAAAAGAGGTATAAAAGAAACTCCTCAGGGAAAGTGCATTAAAAATAAGCGGGTGTAAAAGGGACGGGGCTACGTCTTGGTAATGTTGTCCCGCTTTGGAGCTTCTAAGAAAATGGTTTTATGAATGAAAATTACTTTTTTCTCACGCCATTTACTCAGTTCAGGGACGTTAGTTTTGTTTTTCTCTCCCAGATAGGTGAAAGTTGTTTCGGCTCAAGTTTAAAAAGTGGGACATTTCTACCTTGGCAAGGTGTAAAAGGTGTTTTTAGTGTTTTCTTTTTATTTGTACTTTACTTGGGAGTTTACAGAATTGTACTTAACAAAGGAATGTATTCAGGAGTGTCTCAGTTTCAGATTGATTACTTTTATTTGTCTGTTCCGCTATCCGACTTTCTAGTTTTTCAGTTAAGTTTGGCACATCGTCCCGGCTCGGCTCGGTCCGGCCCGGCCTGATCAACATGAATCGTCTTTATCCGGCTAATCAGCTGTTCTCTTTTATATATAAAGTTACAATCCTCAATCGATTCGTGTGACATTTTGTAAATTCGGTACTTGTAATTTGTTTCGGTAATAAAGAGTTTTCTTTGAGTATTAGGGGCCTTTACCATGACGTCTTAACGCGAATCAGTTTAAATTCTTAACTGTGCTCAGCTGTAAGGCAGCGACTCAGTTAAGGTTCTAAACTAAATCATGTTAAAGCGTCATGGCAAGGCCCCAGTTTTATATTAGATTGAAAATTGAGATATTGGGACCGAATATTAATTTTGTTCAATGTTTTTACATGGAGTAAAGTAAAAACACAATTGCTAACTAACGATAAAAAAACTGATCAGTTGATCCCTCTACAAAAAACGCGTTGAATGGACTAAATAATTGCCTGTATTAGCCCCTTAGCTTCCGTTAAGACCATTATACGGCTATTGACAGCAAAAAAAGACATTTACACAGCTATTATAAAACGTCCCGTGGATAAACTTCCGTAGTTGATATCAGACAGATCGTTCTCTATTTCGTATAAAAAAGATTAAGTATATTTTGTGTGTATTACATTATGTTGAGAAATGTTGCATCTAGAAGGCCTGCGTATGAAACTAGGCGTTAATTATTTAAATTATTTATTTAGTTATTATTATTTTAATTTTTTGTTACAATTTAAATGTAAGTGCACCTTAACTATATTTTTAAGATTGTACACTAACCACATATGGATCTCTGATTCGAAATAAATAATTTGAATTTGAATTAAAAAAAATATTTGTATTTTCCAGGGTTTCCGTCTATTACAAGTTTTTATGTAATGTGTCCGTTGGGTATTAACAAACGATATAATATATTAAGTGCTCTTATGCAAGCATTTTAATTGCTTTTGTAAGCTTAATTGATATTATGAAACATGCATTAAAATATATTGCCATCAGTTAGGTACATACCCATTTATCATGTAACAATAGCTATTGTTTTTGAATAAGGTTTTTGTTAAGTAAAAAATTTACTTCACCTTCAATTCATCCAAATGCGACTGACACCAGTATAAATACGAGCAAGATCCGCTAATGATTTTTTTTACAAATTAGTCATAAATAAAATAACAAAATTGTATGAATTAAAATAACTCTTTTTCGTATAATACTGTATTTATTATAGCCGTTAACATAAAAATGTAATAAAATACATCAAAACGCCCGTACATTCTGTTACTTTTTTAATGTAGTTGCCTTTCGGGTTAAAACCCCACCTTTAACAGCCACCGCATAAAATATTACCATAGCATTTATACCGAATAATAAGCATAAATTTATCTATGAAGAAAGGGTTTAATAGCCTATAAATCAGCATTTTAAACAAAGAATAGTCAAATACCCTACAATAGGAAGAGCTTTTGTGTCTGATTTTTTTGTTGTCGCTACCCGTGAAATGTTTGTTTTGTTTGTGTAGTGGTTTTTTTGCGTATAATAGGTTTGTGTGTGAAGTGCGGGTTGGTGTTCGCAAATATTTAGAAACTTGTTTGTTTGCATGTTCCCTTTTTGGAAGTGGCCGTTGAAATTTTGTTTTTTATTTAAAATATTTTTAGATTTTAGTTGTTTCATTATTATTTCTGTAATAAAAAAAACCGTTAAAACATTTTTCTCAATAATGTGGGTAATTATTGCTTTTTATTATCTTCATATACATAAAAATAAAAAATAAAAGATTTTAATAGCTCTAAATAAAAACTAACAAAATGTATTTAATTTGATTTTTAATCGCTTTTGCACTTGATCATTATACCTGAGCCGCCAAAGTGCTCATAACTATCTGGACGCCTTTATAAAATTATTATCAAGGGTAGAGTTGTGGAGATGTTTTTGAGTTTCCATGCCGGCCGATTTGTCTGATGGCGTCTGTTATTGTGAAACAAAAGAAATTTTAAATCACATTGATATTGTATTATGCATTGTATGGAGACAAATATCAAAAAAAGGTCGATATATATTATACATATAAAAAATCAAATGCCCCTTTAATTTGAAGGAGTCTTTGCCTAGTACAGTAGTCCAACTGCAAATTTTATAATTCTCGTTCTAAATTTAAAATTTGAATGACCGTCGAACGGCAGGGAGTGGAAAGGTCTCTGCTTCTTAGATAGGTAATATTCGATTTCAAAATTTGCTTCGCGATGACGGTCGGCCGGCGTTGGTTAGGGGGTTAGTCCCCTTAGCAAACATGCTTAAACCTGCTTAAAGCTGCCGCGTCTTCACTTGTTTTTCCCGAGATCCTCTCAATATAATTTGGTGTACACTGGTATGGAGGAGTCTTCACCCAATTTTATTTTGAACATTTTATAATTTTCGTTCGAGATTCAAAATTTTCTCCCCGATGACGATCGGAAGGCGAGAACGGACCACTCCTAAGCAAACATGCTTAAACCTGTTTAAGGCCGGCATTACACTGGTAGGTTTCATGTACGTAAGTAGGGACGCAGCTATATGTAAGAAGACAGTGATATTCATGTCTTATTCTTGCATATAGCTACGTCCCTAGTTACTTACGTAAGTAAAACTTACCAGGGTCTATCCCACGAAAATCGCACAGTTGCGGATTTGTATCTCCATCTCTGTCACACTTGCATATTAGAGTGGCAAAGAGGTTTTCCCGTCAATGCCGATTCCGGCCTAAATCTGAGGCGTGATCACTTGTTTTACCCGAGACCCGAGATTTTTTGCTCGAAATCGGACTACACGATTAATCAGTGTACAAATATACACTGTAAGTGTCTTACAATAGATCTAAAAAAAGATAAAGCGGTCAGAATATGAATAGAACAAAATGCCCCTTTAAAAACGGAAGGGTTTGAGACCATCGACAAAAGATGCGACTTCCGGTTGAACGGTTGCATTATTAATATTAATAATAGATATAAGAAATATGATCGTATCTATTTTACAACTTGGTGAACAAGCGTATGGGAACTTTAATAATCTTTAGTGGTAATCGCGAGCTTTTTATTATTAATTTATTCATGTTTTGCACAAGGAATGTCTTTTGTAACATTTTTATTGATTGAAGATCTAATTCTTTATCTAATGTTTTAATAAAGATAATTCTGAGATTATACGTTTGACAAAACGTTCTTTTTTAAATAAGAATACGGAGACAAGATCTTTATAGAAACTTGATTGTCACTTCGTAAATTATCACGGTTAAATAAAAAAAATAAGATGCTCGTAAAAAAATGCAGATCAAATAAACTCAATGCTTTAAATTTGTTCTTTAAGACACTAGTTTTAGTGGAAAATGTGTTCATGTTATCAATTGTTCGTACCTATACCTATTTGTAATGCAAAGACTAAAAATAATATGTTCATAATTAAAAACTATTTGTGAATGTAGTCTTAAACTTCATTGAAACAACGTCATAACTCATAATTGAAAACAACAAAGATGAAAATTGGCATTTTTCAAACCAACACCACAAAAGACAATTCTACCAACCTACAGCACAAACCTTCATAATCCTTATTAATACAGCCAATTCATCAACGTTCGGCAACGTTCTAACAATAGCACCCCTACAAATAAATAATAAACTAAAAATTATATGCAAATTCACGACCCATAAGTTCCTATAGAAATAACCCTTTTGGAGGGGACAAAAGGTATAATAATTTATTCAGAAAGATAGATATTTCTGAACGCATTTTAAAAAGTTGAACAACGGTGTGCAGACGTGTTCGATTCGAAATTTGAATCTGGTTCTAATTTGAATTTGGAGTGTGTGATGTCAGTGTCGTTACGAAGTGAGCTAATTGGTTAAGTTTTTTGTTTCACAATGTAAGACACATAAAATGAGTAAGTACTTGGATAGATGTGATAATGACATAAAATGACAATTACTTAACACGTAATTTCATTTTGCTGTTTGATTTTATTAAGTAGGTACTACATAAAGCTATCGTATGAAACTAATATCCAATTATCAAATAAAGAAGCGAAATATTATGAAAAGATACTAAGTAGTGTAGTAGCCATAAAATAAAATGCTGTTTACAAAAATATCTAAATATTAAATATTGTAAATTAACATTTAAACCAAGCAGCAAGCGCGCAGTCAGAGCAGTTTTCACATAGGATGTGGTTTCCTCAGAGTGAAAGGGACAATGCCATATACGTAAATAGCGTTGCCTCGCTCACGCATCTATATGATGAATAATGGCCGCCTACACAACGCGAAAGTGACGCAAAAACTATGGCAAAGTGTGTGCCATTCTCGTAAATAATTGGCTTATCCATTCTTCTAGTCTATATATTCTTCTAAGGTCCATTTGTAATGTACAAAACAGAGTTTTTCTTTAAATCATAATTCATAAATAGCTTCAACAGCAAAAATACTGTCTTCAGACATTAAACATTAGAGCACTCCATAAATTGGAACAAACAATATCTTAATGGAAGTAATACGATATTTGTCAATACATCTTATATACGAGAAATATGTTCAACTAGCAAACAGTCAAAATAATGCTGAACACACAAAAAAAAACGTTAAACAAAAATGATTGTAAATTAAAACTTGGTAAGGTTGTTTTTTCTGTTGAGCCAGTTTGGAGATAAGTCGTTTTTTCTCAACAGCCAGTATGTTTGCACATGTTTGATCGATTGACATCGGGGGTGGGTCCTAACCCTTATTAGAACTACGACACATGATTCCTTTATGCCATATACACATACGCCCTTTTTATTTTATGCCGTGCTGTGTAATATAACCCCCGAATTCACTAACAATGTGTAGTTCGTTTTACATGATTACTTATATTTCGAAGTCTTTTGAAGTTAAGTCTCTTCTGCGTTCTGCTTCTTTGTATCAGGTTTTTACATAAGTAATGGCTTCTGGCTAGTTGATATTTGAAATTAACTTATTGTTATGTCTATGCAATTTAAATATTTATGTCATAAAACTAAATGATAACAGTAAAATTCTACAATAGTTAATTTGCTGGCGTGTAATCAAACCACTAATAACAATATATTTGATTACCTATCGCTTCGAATTATACGTTAAATTCAAAACAACATTACCATAAAAGATAATGACAATAACTATGAAACTGTTAACGACTTAGAACATTCTAATACCCCAATAATAAAATGTCAAACCCAAGTTTATCAAATTAATGGATCATTCAAACTTAATGATACTGGTAATTCAGAAAAAAAACAAAAGATAATCTAGCGCCATAACAATAAGTTCCAATTTTAAAACGTTCCATTTTCAAATTCCCGAACCGAGGCGTTTCATAATCGTCGGTAGCGATCAACGCAATCATGACCGTTTAACCAGCTTTTTTAGTAGGCACCATTTAAATACAAACCAGAAAATAAAATTTAATGGCGCCCTTCAGTGAAAACACTGCTAAATAAATAACCGTTCTTGCGGGCCACGTTTGGTCATGCTGCGAATTGAGTGCATGTAAAAAAATGTGAACGCCGGTTTTTAAGTACAAAATTCTTGCTGAAATAGGCACGCTGCCCATTTTTTTTACCGTCGACGGCAGTTTAATAGCAGCCAGTACACGTTACTTATTTTATTGTGGTCGTGAATCAGCGGTTACAGCTCTTAATGAAGATGTCAAATGAATTGACGTATGTCATATTATGGAGAATAGCTCACCCCCGCCGACCTGTGGCCATTAAGTAGTTTGAATTCGTTCGTACGTTCGTTGCATTTTTTTTCTCTGTGTGTGTCGTGCGAATAATAGGTTAAACACAGACATGATATAGTTATTCCGAGCGTCTTTTGTTTTGAAACATGTATCAAGTGTACTCTATAGTAATACCTTCTCCGTTCAATAGTCAATCAGATCATGCTCCTTAAACAAGTAATAGGTTATTTTTAAACTAATAAAAAGCGCAAGATTAAATTCAATGCTCAAACTTGAATGTGGACTAAGTATAAGTATTAAAAAATATATATATTAATCTTGACTTTCGTATCTTTTATAATTATTAAAATATTTTTTTATCGTTTTAGAAAGTCGTAATTGTTATTATATCTTTTACAAGAATATATTTATGGCTACTTTTTCTCCATTTTAACGAGCCTGTACTACAGGTCTGGTAGCTGCCCTATATTCAAACAGGTCTTAATAATTATACCCTTTTTCCAATCGTCCAAGCAATGGTTATCACAGATATGATCGAAATTTATGACTTTATCACGAATTACAGTGTAAATTACGCCTTAGCAGTTTAGCAACTTGTACTGATTTTAATCTCATGTAAACCGGCCCTTACGACGAGTCAGTGTTTTTTTTAATACAAAAAATGGTGTGTACAAGTCGCGCCTGTTATTTTACTGAGGATTACTTATGCTTGTAGGTATGAGTCATCTTAATAACGTATGGAAAATTATATCCTACTTGCATCACTCGGGGTTAGCGACATAACCCGGAGTGAAGCGTTTATTTGTATTGAATTTGACAGCTTAACCCCATATTAGCGGCTAACCCTGGATGGTGCAAATGGGCCTAAAGGATTTACTGGAGTTTGGAAGTAAAATAGTATTTATAAACGACATACAAACAGATAGATAGGCAGATGTTTTTATGTAACAAGAACCACAAAGAGACAGGCTGACAGACAGAGATGCTTTCGCATTCATATTATGTATGGATGAAAAGATAAAAATCTATACTGTTTTAGTCTTTTGCTGTAATAAAATGTGTGTTATAAGTCGTATAGATAATCTACTGACATTAAGTAAGCGTATTTACCAAGACCTATAAATTTGGCTAGCAATTATATTTTAATAGTTGCAAGAATACATATTTTTAATAACCTAAACTACACTTTTTATTTTTTTTTATAAATATGCTTATTATGTTTGTTAACATTCCTTTCCCTTCAGAGCCCTAGACCTCTTTATAACTCGAAATGTCTAACGGTTTCTCAGAGTGGGTATTTAGTACAATATCAACCTCCATAACTCTAAAATGAAATTGGAGCTCTATGACTCGAAAAAACATATCTATTGTTTTGTCACCTATATCTCGAATTTATTTATCTCATAAACCTCTGTAACTCGAAGAAAATTATAAGACTGTAGAATGATAGAATCCGACTAAATAAATAAATAAATAAATAAAATAAAAATCATTTAATTCAGACTAAAAGCCCATACATGGTTATAAAATCTTATTACTAGTGTTAGTACGACATACTATTTAAAAATCCTAACTAAAACTAAGCTAAGTTTGCCCCGCTTTAGATAGTACAGATTGCGAAAGTGTTAAGTAAATGTCATAATTTCATGGGAGTTAAAAATAACTACTGTATCAACTTTCATATGCAAGACTGCGCAGGTGTTATTTTTAACTCCCATGAAATTAAGTACATTACCGCTCGTTCGTATAATTACCTCTCTAATTCGAACTTTTGATTGGTCTTACCTCTGTCACTCGAAACCTCAACAACGAATTTTTACCCAACATTTAAACACTTGTAATCACCCTACAACTAAATAAAATATTAAATAATCCTACCAAATTAAAATCGAAATTCGTAAATTCTTATCTATTCTTATTCTGAATCTTCTGACATTACAAAACTAAGATCGTTTACAAAAACCGTGTAACTCACAAAACAGCAAAAAATTGTCAGTCAAAAAAATCTCCAGCTCCATAGGGCTATCGATTTTGTCCTTAGCCCCACGTATACATAATGTACATGTGTGCGGAGGGTAAGGTAGAGGGTGGAACGATAAACTATCCTGTCTATACCTATAACTTATATAAATTATATGTCATTCACCCCATATCAATCGTAATGTATGGAGATTCGATATTGTGTGGTAAACTTGGCTGCAGTTTACGGGAGCGTTTTAGACGTTGAGTGATGGGTATTAAATTTGGTTTTAGTCATTTTGAGCGCAAGTACTTACCTATATACGTTGGCAACGAAATTTGAATAAATTTATCCTGCAATGTAAAAAAACTTAGCAGAATTTTTATGTGATTGAGGAAGGAAAATATCACACGTGTGAATGATGCGAAAAGTCCATACTTACTTACTACTAGTCCATACTTAATATATTAATAAGTTTATTTGTAAAGTCGTAAGTAAATCTATCTGTCTGTGTTTGCCACCTTCCACGCCTGAATAACAGGGGTTATTTTATATAATTTAGCAGTTAAAATGAATAATAAATTCCCGGAAAAGTAATGGTCATAGGTACCTGTAGAAATGGGTGAATGCGTCAAACTAATTTGACGCATTCACCCATCACAACGTGGGTGTAACCGCGATCACAGTTGAAAATTAAATAATAGCAAACAAATTTCTTGGTAGATTTTTTACATCAAAAATAATTGCATATTAGATTTTTTTCCTGTTCCATTGAAGAAACTAATTAGATTTTTTTACAAAGTAATAAAAATATTACAGAAATTCTTATAAGGCATAAGCAATAGAAAAATCTCATTAACACAATAAATCATAATTAACCGCTATAAACAATTACTATCGCTATATGAAGTATGTATGTCCAATGCACAGTCATCGTGCATGACACAGATCTGAGTCATGACAAGTCATCGCTTGACATTGACATGACAGAAGGATGACGCTCGGTGCATAATTATTGCAAATCGTGAGTTATAGTCCTTTGTTCGACGTCGGTAAAGTTTTTAATCTAGATATATTAAATTAGAGTGTTATAAAAAGACAAACGCAGAAGTTATGTTGATGAAGGCAAAACTTCAAAATAAAGAAAAAGTATTCTTAAAAGTGATATTCCACTAAGGAAGGAGTTTCCGAACTTATACAAAAAAACAAAAACAGCCCCCCTCAAAACAGAAACAGGAGGTTCGTTCGTCTATTTTCCTCTCTATTGCTCTTGCATATTGCGATAAAGAGGCAAATAAATTAACGGGGACTAGTTTTTGATAATATGTATAAGTAATTTATTTAATTTTGAACACAAGTATTTATTCAATATTCCGTTATAATATATATGTAGGTACGTGTTATTTCCTAACTTAAAAAAAGCATATACAAATTACATTAGTAAAATGTTGTACTGGTACTAAATTAAATTACTTACAACGTGTTTTGACCTTCTTTTTAATAAAACTTTTTTAATAAATTAGTTAAATAACAGTTAAAAAAACAATTTTAGAGTCCGACAGCTTAGTTTGTAGCAATTTTGATAGCACAGACCGTGAAAGTGTTAAGTAAACATCACAATTTCATAGAAGTTTGACGTTAATCAGTCAAACAGTCTCTAACATTAAAATCGATGCAAACTTAGCTTGGCCTGACTCTAGAAAGGATGAAAGTAAATTAATATTTAATTAAAACAACCTTAAAAATACTAAGTTCTATAAACTTCTCCAGCTATGCATGAAACCAAATGTACACGCCTCAAAACTTGTCAAAAGATCACTAAAACCGTCAAAGTACCTACTCAAGTACCAGAAACCCTATCAAAAACGTCAATTTCTTTGTCCTTACAATAAATCTTACCTTTACGATGCCCCGTAGTAAAGTTTTCAAGTTACGTTTTACGCGACGCGAATTTTCTTTTATTTTAACACAGAAAAAAAAGATCTTCTGTCTTCCTCCCCAACGCACTGGCATAATAGAAAAGAAAAAAATCAAATTGCAAATTCAAATTTGGAAACCGGAGACGCGTCCCGAAGGAAATTCGAGAAAAATCGTCGTCTCCATTCGGCTGACGGCAAGCGAATGTCCCGCTCAAACTCCGCTACAATTTTCTCAGCGAAAACCGAATCGACTGCGCTGGCTACGTATAGGGAAGGGTGGTTTTTCCTTCGAATTTCATAAGTATCTACCTTTCTTTATATCTAAGCGCAAGAACTACGCTCACCCCTTGAGAATACCTCGTGAGACTCGATCGCGCGTCAACCCCGCTTTACGACCAACCGTCGCGCCCGAACATTCCAAATTCAAACCGTTGTTCGAAGGAATATGATTCAAATTCAGCACGCACTCCTGTTTGGTTGCGTCTTTTTAAAAAGTTCCCCATTCTAGTAAGGCAACGGTAACATAGATAAAATGTATTGGGTGGTGAGTAGAAATATATTTATGTATGTAGATTCGTTGGAGAGCAAGATATGGTGTGGGCTTCGTTTCATATATGATTGTGAAGCGTTACTTTATACGTAGAAAATGGCGGCGTGTGTGGTAAAAATGTGAATTTTGATATCTGTATTCTACCTCGCAATTTGTCACAAAATGAAATTGTTTCGTCTTTCGAAGGATTCTCCTTTGTCTGTTCTTTGTTATGAGAGACAAAAATTTTCAAAGCTGTTTTTAGGCGTATCAGGGTTCAATAGAGTTAATGGGTGGAAAGTTTATAACGTGTTAATTTTTACGCGTAAAACTAAAGCATTCACGTGAAAACGTGTACGGTGTAGTGAACTTCACGGGTAAATGATGATGATCAAAGTGCCAGCGAAGTGTTATCGCACAAGTCGCCAAGCAAATTAGCGGCGGCGCACCGTTTTAAAATTGGAACACATCTTAAATGCGAAATGATTCGACGCAACAAGTTTCATTCACGGGCAACAGAGAAGGCAATCCAATTAGAAAGGGAAAGAGAGGAATTTAAAAAGTGAACGCCCGGGAAGTTAGGCGGGAAAGCTCCGGTGCTAATAACCTGTTGCTTCCGCGACTAAATTAAATATGAGGACCGGGGTGCGGCGAATATCGACATCGACGTTCCAAATTTGAAAAATAAACCGTCAATTGCAGCCGAAATACAAACGGCTGCAATTGCTATGCTGCAGTCTTTCAAGATAAAAAAAGGTTTCAAGATAAAACACACAGAAATTGGGGCTGTAGCGATTGCAGCGCCATATACGTCGTGCCTTGCGCGTTTATCTTAGGATAAAATTACCATTCAATAAAAATATGAACTAAAAATAGGTAGCAGTATTTTAAAATTTTGACCACCCGTCAAAATATTAAAAATCTTATTTTAAAATCAGAAAGAGAGACATGTAAAAGAAAACTGCCAATATCAAAACACGGATATATGTTCGTCTACAGTTCAGACTTACTTCATAACGAAAAACCCCCTGCCGTATAGTACTCATTCTTATTGATATATGATAAATTTGCATGGAACGAGTCAATTCCATAAATTGCATACATATATCACTCCACTATTCATAACCCGCCCGCCCCTTCTAAAATTTCTAGCTATCGTGAAATATCGATAAAGCGAAACGCTGATGCGGCATAGGTACACCCCTACGCTCCCTGACATTGAGCGGGAACGAGACAAAAATATACAGCGGCAGTCCGTGCGAGCGGGAGAGAACTCAAGACCACGACGAGATAAGTGTTCTAATTTATACACAAATTGCGAACGTCGTCACGAGAAGCACGTGCTAAATAACCGTTCCATATTCAAATCGCTGCAACTACCCACATTAAAATTTTACATTATGAACTTTAAGCTTACTAGTATAAGGTTTATATTGATTTTAGGGCTGTCAAGAAGTAATATTATCTTGCAATTTTCCATTTTTGAAAACGAAACGTTGTACTCGACGATTGTTCAAGAGAAATGAATCCTTAAGCTTAACGAATATGGTGTATGTTGGTATGGCGTGAAAGTTTGCAAATTAATACATCAGATTTTAAAAGAAAGCCTGTGCATACTAACTAGGGTAGTCAAGGTTAAATTGGCGTAGGTATTATTTAGCAGGTTACTGGGTTATCAGTGTCTTGGGGTGGGTTCTATTCGCGGTCGTTATGCGTTTAACGCTCATTTAGGGTGTATTCGGTAATTAAGGGAGGGTTTGTTTTGAGGGATGATTAAGTTGTTAAACTTGATTGACTTTCGGAGAAGAATTCAATTTGAATTTCGCTTTGGTATTTTAATGGTAAGGAATGTGAGGATGAAGAGATGTCTGACTGGGTTAGGATTAAGACTATAAGTTGCTTTTAATGATTTCTCTTAAATAATTTTAGCGGGCCCTTTTAGCGATCCGTTTCTAAAGGGTGAAATAATCCCTATAGGTAGGTACTATTACTAAGTGACAAGTGTTATTACCACGAGTTAATTTACTGTAGAATACAATAATTGCTTATAATAGTTTGGCAGACCAAGTCTGGCAGTAGATTTAAAGGTTCCGTACCGTACCTCAAAAGGGAAAACGGAACCGTTATAGGATCACTTTGTTCTCCGTCCGTCCATCCGTCTGTCAATTTTATCTCAGGAACGCGTAAAGATAGCAAGTTGAAATTAATACTACATATACAAGGCTACGGTTCCTTGAAGCTGTGGAAAAACCAAACCTCTACGTCAACGCAATCAAAAGATATGGCCGATTATGTCTCATTTCCTATACATTTCGAATGGGAATTAAAATGTATAGGGTACTTCCACAATGGGAAATGGTTTCGTGATTCTAGGTCAATACCTAGAATCACGAAATTTGGCCATAAGCAAGAATTTGTAGCGCAAGTACAGGAAAAAATCCGAAAACCTTATAATTACCGCACACTGAGAGTTCCGTGCCACCAGTATTTTTAAGTACCTAAGGTCAAAAATGGAGGAGGGAGGACATTCTTTGTGCGGAACCCTCGGTGGGTGAAACCAAATAGCACTTGGTCGTTTTTTTCTATGCAAAAAACGCATACAACTCATGGTAAGCACATTGCTAAGCACACTGTATCGTAATAGTACATTACCTAACTAGTGCGGTAAAACAAAGAAAGGCCGAGATCGCGGATGTTTGCGACCCGAGCTGCAAGCGAGGGACGTAAATATGCGATCAAGGGCTTTATTTATTACCTCACGTGTTAGGTACATCATTTTATGCCTACACTTGGGCAGAAATCGGCTCTTTCCGTACGCGTAGCGTGCGGAAAAAGGCACTTTATGGCCAGGTGTGATATAAAAACCGTACCGACTCCGCGACCGCTCGACATTCAACGTAATTGTCTTGACAACAGACATTGCATTGAAATTAAACACTTTAAACGGATTAAACGCGTTAACACCATGACTCTACGTTTGGAGCCCTTTACTGCACACGTTTTTACAGGGTCATGGTGTTAATAAACGCGATTAATCCGTTCTAAAGTGTTTAATTTCAATGAATAACCATTGCGGTAACAGAAGAAAATAATATAAACTTCAAAAACTTGCTCAGTTTTCGTACGATAGTTTTTTTCTAAAATCCTATATAACTATACCATCGAGATACAAAAAAGTAATTTTTCACTTTAATACATCTTTTTAGTTAGGATCTCACTTTACTGACGGAACAGTACCTTGATCATTTTAACATGCTCGCGCTACTTCTGCTGACTATACTCGCATATAACGGACACAAGCTAGCTACTTTTGCCGACTGTACCAAAAGTGACATCACAACACACACGTACATAGTGCATTTTTGGCACTTGTCAAACGGGGGTGGCACCCTCTGGTTTACCTTGCTTCCTGCTGGGGGCTGCTGAATATATGTACACATGTAAGCTTAGTGTGATATTCAGTTTTTTTCATATTTTGTAGCATATCCAGTTCAAACATCCAGTCAAAACTGTGGCTAAAGTAAGAATTTAAACGTTGTTCATGAATCAGTTTCAGTTGTAAGGCTTTAAAAAGGAAAAAAATGCACTAAATGGTATAAAAAAAATGTTACTTATTTCATTCAGTAATAAATATTAGGTGATTAATAGGCGTAGTCGTTAGCGACTGCGCGTTTCTAAAGTATGTCCGTCTCGCTCGTGCCAGAGTATTTATAGGGGCGCGACGGCGACGGCGAGCGGGCATACTTTAGAAACTCATGGTAAGCACACAGGATTCGAACCCAGGACCTCCTGCTTCGTAGGCATAGTCACTACCACCTAAGCTAGGAGGCCGTTTATAGTTATAAATAAGATTACATACATACTGTCTGTATGTATGTAAGCATGTATGCTTAAATCTTTAAAACTACTCAACGGATTTTGATGCGGCTTTTAATAGATAGTGATTCAAGAGGAAGGTTTATATGTAAGTATAATAATATCCCGTGCGAAGCCGGGGCGGGTCGCTAGTAATTGAATATTACACCTGATTAATTACTTCAAGTGGACGTGGGTAAAATAATATGGTCTTTTTTTCTAAGAGGCTACAGTACTATTTCGACGTATTCCATAATTTATCCATTTAAAACGCGTTGCGAAAACAAATAGGGATGTAAAAATTCGATAAATTCTGATTAAAAATCAAACATTCTCAAGTATTAGCTAGTCCTAGGTAGTGTGTTGCTATTTGGTCGTGTTCGATAAAAAAATAGTGATGTGCAAAATTCGGGTAACTTCCAGTTTATAATTAGATTTCCTACTTACCTAACTAGCAAACCCGCGTCCACTTCACCGGCCCAAATGAGGTATAATTCAAACTCCAATGCAGAGTAAATAATATTCCACATACGGTCCCATATTGTCGTCTAACAAGCAACCCTCCGACCGATGGGGACGCCACGGGCCGCACGCAGAATGGCGTATTTGCGAAATTTGTGATTGGAAATCGTGAAAAACGAAAATCATTGTTACTTACTCCAAAAATTATACAAATGTACCTATTGTTGCTAACGTCATTGCGCGAAAATGTGAAGTATTTTTTAAATTATATTCTTCTGTTACCGCGATTGTTATTCATTGAAATTAAACACTTTCGAACGGATTAACACTTTGAAAGGGGTTTTCTCTCAGTGATCTTCTTAACCCTGTGAAAACGAGTGCTGTAAAGGGCTCGAAACGTAGAGTCATGGTGTTAATAAACGCGATCAATCGGTTCTAAAGTGTCTTTATTTTTTATATTATATTTTAATTAGAAAGTATTTTTTTGCCAAGCTGATAGGAACGATTAAACAGTATTTTTCGTCTATGCCCATGATTCCCTTCAATATAAGTAGAAAATAACTTCCGAGACAATTCGGTACCTAAAAAAACAAGTTTGGTTGATAAGATAATTTAGTAACTGCCATTTTATATTCAAATTTACTCGTACACAGTAAATAATTGCGATTACGTTAAAACATTATTGGACAAAAACAGTTATTATGGGTTATCATAACATGTTTTTAGTAAAAGGTACAACCTTATAAACAATCGACAAAGTGGTAGGTTTACTAAAACGATCACATTAGTTAAATTGAAAGTCTAGTAATATCTAAGTATGATTTCCATACCACGACTTTGATTCCAGTACCCTAACTGCATTTCGCCCACACCAGCATATGAGTACGAATAAGTGAGCTGTGTCAAGGTGTTTAGATCGCTCTTTGTAAATCAAGATACATAATATTATAAATAAAATATATTGGGGACAATCTTACACAAATCAACCTTGCCCCAAACTAAGCAAGGCTTGTAGGCAACGACATACATACCTACTTATATAGATGAATTCACACATACGAGTATGTACATAGGAAATGTCCATAACTCAGGAAGAAATATTCGTGACAAACACAAATAAATGACCAATTATTGACTATGCTGATGTGTGTTGCACCAACATGACTCAAGCCTCACTCTCTAAACTAGATCGTCTTCTCAACAATTGTATCAGATTTATTTTTAACCTTCGCAAATATGACCATGTTTCTGCTTTTCACCGTAAGCTTCAATTGCTCCCGATCCGTGAACGCAGGTCATTGCGAATCTTATCCACTCTTTTTTCAATTCTATTTGACCCAACTTCACCCACTTATCTCAAGACTAAATTCGAATTTATAACACCCCGTCCCGGTTGTATGCTTCGCACTTCTCGTAACCTGATGCTTGCTGTTCTCCCTCACAAAACTGGATTCTTGTCCAACTCATTCACCTGCCAGGCAATTCGGCTGTGGAATGCTCTCCCTCTGCCTATCAGACAAGCTCAAAGTAAATATTCGTTTAAAAGCAAGTTGCGTAAGCATTTATTCGAAAAAATTATTCATCAGGGTCTGCGTGATGTTTCGCTCTAGGTACACTTATATTAGGTATATATATATTTGTATATGTAGGTATATTTATATTTGTATATGTGTAAGTATATACATTATATTATTAATTAGGTTTGACATGTCTTAGGTTATCATCTCTTTTTTCTACTATCCTGCACCAAACTAACAGTTTCGGTTTAGCCCGATGGTTGACTGGTAGAGAATGCCTAAAGGCGTTAAGTCCGCCATTTGTACTTTAATATAATTGTGCAATAAAGTTTAAATAAATAAATAAATGCCCTTAGGGATTCGAACCCTGGACCTAGAGCTTCGTAGGCAGGGTTACTACCAACTAGGCTAGGGAAGTTTTAAGTAAGGCACTAAATCTACCTTCTCCTTCTGGACTGTGAGAGTCGGAACGAAATATGCGAGAAAGACTGGATAACAAGCACGCGTGGGGTTAACCCGCCATCTTGGATCCATTCACTATCGAATTTAGTTCGGCGAAGGAATTGGAAAGAAATAAAACGCTTTGATGTCTGGACCGTGGTCGCGTTTTGATGAATGCGACATTATTGGACATGCTCGAGGGTAGTTTGAACAAAGTGTACCTATGGGTAAGTTGTTACTTTATGCGAGTCTTGAAAAAGGTAGTCCTTAATCAAAACTTACTGATTGTCGTTAACCTATAATAATTTAGTGCTAATTGCTTTGTGGTAAAGAAAACGGATGGATGCGTAGATGCCATAGCATTTCTTAAATTACAGTAGCTAATCATGGGTAGAATTTTGTATCTTCTTTTTCTGAACAAACTAGGTACTATACGATACTGAAATATAAAACTTAAACTTAGAGTCATGTTTCCTAGATTTTGATAGCATTGATTGTGAGAATTTTAAGTAAACGTCATAATTTCATGGAAGTTAGACGTTTAAAATAACACTTTAAAGATTCACAGTTAATTTGCTTGAAAGAGAAAATGTGGTTTGACTCTATGTACACTTTTAATAACCTAGGAAAGAGTTACGTCAGCTTATTCGCGAACCAATATTGTCATTAGGTTATCCAAGGAAAATTTCGATAAAAATTTTTGTTAGTAAGCGGAATAGTTTAAACACTATTTTCCATAACCAAACGTTCTAATGACAACCATAGGGTTGCCAGAAATAAAATGCAGTAGTAACTTTAGGGGAAATTCTCTATAAAAATTACCCTCACGGCCGATAAAGCTGCGATTGCCAGGGAAAGTAATTTGTTCTTCGATTTAACACAGCACTGACTCTATTCCCATTGCGTACTAAATCGGTTGCTCAGCTAACTAGTTCATTGTTACCGTGACTACGGGATTCGAAATTTTTTCTCGATAATTTGCTTTGTCGATTCATTTTCAGCCCGGGGACCGCTTTCAACAATCTACTCGTAACCTTGGTTAGGCTAGACGACCAAAACAATACGGACTACGGACTGACTAGTTATTAAAAAATATTGTACTCACACGTATTTTTTCTTTCATTCATCAAATAAAAAATGAGGAAATACAGTGCATTCAAGAAAAAAAAGCACCAAACACTCACACACATGGGAAGTACCCTTAACATAAAATTTTCGACTTTTTATCTTACCACTTTCTCGGCATAATTGATATACATATGTATTTATATCAACTTATGGCTTTCTAGTACTAATGGTCACTGAGTTAAGCCGCAGACGGACGGACGGACGAACCCTAAAAAGGGATGGATATAGTTTTTTTGTCCTACTGTTACTGCGTTCACACTATATCTTCACACTATATCTTGGCCGCTCCTTCTCTGCTTGCGACTGTACAAATTTCCATTATACTTTTTGCTACATGTGTCATCGGACTTATAATGGAACTTTGGTATAATGGTTAAACTGAGTGAGCGATCGAGACAGTAGCAAAGAGAATACTCAGGCCTGGCTTTGGGCATCGCCAGAAAGAGTGGAATCGACTCCCGACTTGAACAAATGTGTTGTTTTCGCGGTAGTGATGTGATAAGGTCATAAAAAGTTGTCGATGTCGAAAAGTAGAGATGATTAAAAAAAAATACACTTTTGTCATTTACTAGTAATATACTCCCGATTTGAACAAATGTATTGCTTTCGCGGTAGTGATGAGACAGGGTATTTGAAAATTTTATAAATGCAATATTTTACTGTGTTATTTTTTTTCTGGCAGCTGACGCTGAGATGGATTAGCAATAAAAATCTATAAATTACCAGAAGCGCTTCATAAACTAAGTAAGCCTACAAAACAGACCACAATCTTTAAAAAAAATGCCTATCATTATAATACAAATGATAGTAGATCTAAAATCATGGCAATAAGGCCCATAATTGTGTGTTTTCCAGAGTATATAAATTGCGGATTTTCATTGCGCACCTTTATCATGGTAATGAGCTGACACATTAATTGCGCGCACGCAGAATGCGTAGAAAAATGCAAAAAATGCGTATAATATTGTAATAGGACCGTTCATTGTGTCGGAGCGTTCTTATATTACAGTGTAAGAATGTTTATATTGATTTAAACCGGATGTGTAGTTTCTATGTATGGAAAATACGTAGTAGTCTATGTCGTAAAAACTGTTATTGAATCAAAGACAAAGTGTGGAAATAAATAATAAGTGTAGAAGAATGCTGCTTGTTTATTTACTAAGAATATGCTTGTATATAGAGATTTGCAAATATTTATCCACTTTGCAGTGTTTGAATTATTCATATTGAGTGTAGATGTATTAAAGTTATTGAGAGGTTTCCTTGGTTGTGTGATTTTCTTGAGCGTATAAACCAGCCGAATAATTGCAGAGCACTTTTAATGCGCACAATTTTGTTAGATACCTCATATTTTCATCCTTGAAGAAACCACCATCTATATCGATATATGTACTAGACTATGGGTATACAGGGTGGAAAGACACGACGATCCTTCTCGCAAAGGGGGGTTAGTTTAAGTGAAGGAGAATCGATTAGTAATGTTTATATTTTTGTTACGAACAATCAGTAAAAATATTAAAATTAATTAATGTTCTTCTTAGTGACAACCCTGCTATTACTATGTACTATACCTACATGTAACTGTAATGTGACACTTTATGTTTACAAAAATTTGCTCGACATACCGCAGCACTCGCTCTTCAAACCTTGGTGCAATGTGAACTACACCTCCTCCCCGTTGGTCGTTTTGGCCCGTTTGTGGTACTATGGGCTGATTATTTGCCACGCGATCAAAGGCCCGTAAAATTGACATACGGCTAGTTGGGTGTGGTGGAGGATATCTTTGTCGATAGCGTCGTAACGTCTCGGCGGCATTATAATTACACTCCCCGTATAACATAAGCAAATTTAGGTAATCGCGGGCTCCCAAGGGCATTTTGAAAATAGGTTTTATCACGTAATTTGCAATTTATTTGCGTCACTGTTTTATCACGGGTAAGACTGAGTAAAAATTAATATTTTTCCCAAACAAAATAATACAATTGTGCAAACTACCCACTTACAAAAATCTAACTTAACCATAGAGAAATTGAGACTAAGGGCAGTTACAATAAATAGGTTCATAAAGCCCATAATACACCGCCAGAAGAGCATACTAGGCGGGGTGCGTGGAAGCTAGAAAATGCTGTTGGTTAACCGATTTGTATGGAAATAAATGCAAAAGTAACATGTTTATTTGAATTATAAAAATAAAGGCTTCAGAAGATATTATTTTCAATTCTACGATTCTGCATGTATAACTGCCCTTAGTCTTAATTTATCTATGGTTAGTTAGATTATTGTAAGTGGGTAGTTCACACAATTGTAATATTGACTGGGAAATATTATGGGGTAGAAATGTTGTTTTGGTAAATGTCACTGACCTTTGTGTTATTGTTAAATGTTATTGAACCTAATGAGGGTTGTCACTTGCAGTATTTTGCATCAAAAGTTAACTGCCTATAACTTAAAAACGCTTACGAATATGAGCCTAGTTTCTTTAGAGGAAATACAGTACTAAATCTAAACAATCCCCCTTTTGCGGAAAGGATCGTCGAGCCGTTCCACCCGGTATATGTAGGTGTATATCAACAAACGATTATAAGCTAATAGGGTTATTTACGTTATAATTACTCCTAAAAACGAGGTATTTCTATGTATAAGTATATGTTTTTTCGAGCTCCTAATATTTTGTCACTTGGTAGTAGCGACAGTGACGCTGCGCAAAATAAGCAAACCCGTAAAGCGTGTGGGTAGACCACAATTAACAAATCGCAGTAATTCAGAGGCCCTAGTATAAAAGTTGTACGACACTTACTTCACGATCGCGTTAGCGTATCGAGAGTTCAACTTATGTTTGCCGTTTATTTAAATCATCCGGCAACTTTCATATTTTGACCCCTCGATACGCTAACGCGGTCGAGAAGTTAATGTCGTACAATTTTTATACTAGGGCTTCAGTTACACCGTGAACATGGCGCTTATAACGGTCCAAAATATCGGGAGCTGTCAAAAACAAATATGCATACATACATGGTAAATACCTCGTTTTAAATAGTAGGTAATTATAATGTATCGATATACCATAACATATTGTCGAAATATCGATAAAATAACGGTTTAACCCCCTCCCTGCTTGTGGAACTCACTCGTAGAATTTCAGGGCACTATAAATGCGCAGTTTTGCCGCTGACGTGCCTCCATCAATTACGCACTCTTGGAGTTCCCATTTGTTTTTATTTATGACCCCACCGAAACACTACTTTATACGAAGTAGCATAATCCTGGGATTTGCATATCATACTTCTGTATGAATCACGAAAAGAAGTTTTTTGAGGTACTTAGCATGTGGATTTACCTTAAAAACATTTTATACAACCCTTTTTATTTATAAAACAGTACCTGCCTGTGATTTCAAAATTTGGATATAGTCGTGGAAAAACTGTGTGTTGTGTTAATTGTCACTAACAAAAAGCGACTTTTGCTAATGCTATTCACTATTAAAACAAATTTTCGTGGTTCACGTTTTGAGCTAGGCACCTTCAATAGTATATTCTAAAAAATATGAGACACGGTCTGCACAAATAAGATTGTGTCGGATATTTTTGTGTATACTTATACTTATGTTCAAAATTGCATGGGCAGTTTAAGAACGTTTTGAACGCGTGTGTGCATTTTTGAAATAGTTCCTTAGATGTGTAGTGTGTTTTTTAAATAGTTTTACGTGAAAAAAAATGAAACTACGTACAACAGTTACTCGTAGTATTCGGCTTTGGCAATTTGTTTCATCAGCTTTTGAGTTAATAAAAGTCTCAAAAATTTTTATTTTACTATTTGTCAGTATTTCAAAAGAAAATATAGGTACTTGATTTAATATCTCTATTGAAAATGGAAGCCCGAAACAATATAGAGACTGACAATGAAGCCACTTATTGTAATATTTCACATTTTCCAACAACATTGGATTGGCTTACGCTTGGAAATACCCAGAATACCGACAGGCAGTGACATGGAAAAATGAATATTATTAAAATACACGCACACGGACACACTGCAAATGTATGCTTATTCCAATGAAAGTCACATTCATAGGTAAAAATTCAGCATAGAGATTCTAACGTTACCCTTTCTTTATCAAATACTAACACTAACGCGATCATAACAAGGTTTCCTCTCGTACGTACACGGAATATCTGCACACATACGCAATTTCTTAGCTTCCAGTCCACAAAGAAATCTCAATCTTATTTCAATAAACTAACGTCTCGTATTAGCAAACCAGTTTACTGAATAACTTTTCCTAACTGCAATGAAATATGAACTCTATTTGAATACGACAGCATACAATTTATAACAGTTGGCGTCTGCCGCTTTTCTTCGAAGCATTTCGTTTTTGAATAAAATTGTACTTTTCGCTGCCAAATAGAAGACAACCTTATCACTACAATATTAGAGTGCAATTTCGAATGTAGCGTTACTGAATTGAGAATATCGCGTGGGTGAATTCACGAAGCAACAATAGTGTCCAAAAGGGTACGAGTTTTCGGTCCACTGCGCATCAGTTTGCGCATAAGGAAGATGGCGGCCGCGCTTTGGACGCGCGCTACGCCATTTTGATAGTATTTCCATTGTAAATCTGTTTGGGAAATTGTCACGTGAGTATTATATTGATGAAAAGGTGAAAATAATTGAACCGGAAGGCTTAGTTTGTACAAGTTTAGATCAGTGTTAAGGTTTTCTAGATTTGTAACTGTGTTTGAAGTTTAGATAAAAGTGGCGCACTAATTAATTAATACAAATTAAATATATAAATTGGTATAAATGTAACAACAGTTTAAAAAACCTTTCGGAGTTAATACAAATGGTTTTTAAGTACTAGAGTTATTGTACTATAGGGTTTTTGATTTAAGGAAATATTCTGTTTTTTTTTGCACAAATATGTATAGACCTATAGTAAGATGGGAATCGGCACATTCACTAATATAGACCTATAGTAAGATGGGAATCAGCACACTCACTACTAAATGATTAATAACATGACACATCGACATCCGGGGTTAGCCGGGTTAGTTGGTTAATTAACCCTGGTTAGCGCAATTGGCCTAAATAAAACATGTTTTTAATATATTTTTATTTTGTTTCAGATGTACAGGAAAACAGAGAAGGGTAGATTTAGTTAATGCGTAATCAATTGTAAAATTATGAAAGGGTCAAATAAACAGAAAAATGGATTTTGTAATCCATTGTTGTTAGCAAACTCTGTAGTAAAGTCTCCAATTAAGTAGTTAACAAATTAACTATTGCTATTTTTCCTCTTTTTCTTTACTTACTTTTTAAAATGACGGTTAACATAATTAATTATAATAATGACATGTCTCATGAATCTCATTATATGCCGGCCATAGTGGGCGTGTCCGCCGGGCATCCGTCAGACGACTTTCCCATACATTTATTGGCAGATCCGGCGGATATGCCCGAACGTATATGGCCAGCAATAAATAGTCTGAATTCGATAATTGCAACGCTTTTTATTATTATTAATGATTTGACAAAGTCATGCCATTTTCTACAATATGTAATTTAATTAAAGGTATGTTATGTTAAACTGCACTGATTTCAATTAAGCTAAATATTTCACACAAGTTTTTTTCTTACAGTCACATGCCAATATAAATGAACTAACCCTACAAATTTATTGAATTGTATAACAACCCAAAGAAAGTACAAACTTGTTAAGTATAACAAATCAAAAGTAACAAGTTAACAACGACCGGCAGTTGCATAAATTATTGAATTATACATTCCTTTTGTACTCAAATTTGAATAAATTATGAACAATTGTTATTTAAATAGTTCCCAAGGCTGAAAGGATTAGGGTGACATCTTAGATAATGGTTCACTGCAGGTAAGGGGTTAACAAAGGTTGTAATTTTGTTTATGACTTGGGGTCGTATTTGGGTCAGATGGTGTCAAGTTGTAATAAGTTGGATTTTAACGGAATTTAGAACATATAAATTGAAAGAGATGTCATATACTACAGAAGAAGTGACCAAGGCCGGGTGAAAAGGACTAAAATCGAACCAGCGACCTCTTGATTTCGTACCAGACGCCCTAAGGCGCTTTTCTGTAGTAGGTAGGTATATGGCATCTCTTTCAACTTATAATTTATATATAGTTAGTTTTATTTATAGTTACTATAGATATTCATGTTTTTTGTTTTTTAAGTAGTGTGACTACTTAAAAAACAAAAAACATGAATCAAAACATTTATTACAAAGAATAAATGTTTTGATTCGTGCTTTATAATTGTATAGAAGTTAGAATCTAGTTAGGCTTTAAGTTGTGCAGAGACAAATCCGTGAAGTAATTTTAATTTAGCTATTAACTTTATGAATGTATTTACCTACTTAATTGTTTATTTAATTATAATTATTAAGTAAATACAATATGTGGTAAATTTAATTTATTGAAAGTAATAGTACTCTTTCTTATTTTCTTAATAATACCAAGAAAACCAATTTTCCATAAATTTTGTCTTAGCTTAACTTTTTTAGTTTGTAAAAATGCAAATTTTTTGTTTATTTTTGACCATCACAAACTTAGGTTTATAGCTAACATATTATGTACCTATAGAACATAAGACATAAGATATATTGGACATAAGACATTTTGATAACTTTAAGTAACTGTTAAGTAAGATGTTAAAACTGACAGATAAACCAACTGACAACAGGTGAAATAAACAAGCTTGTGAAATGAAAAATATATTATACACCCGCAGGACGTACCTATAGTTAACGCACTGATAATGGAACGTGTAAGGTTAATAATATAAAAGTCGTTTTTACTATTGAAATTAAAATGATAAATCCATCATCATCTTAACCCTGTGAAAACGAGACCTGTAAAGTAGAGGTATTTGATGATTTATCTCTTGTCGATTCGAAATGGCGGTAGGACGAAAGAATTTGGGCCGATATCAGCAAGTTAAGCAAAAATTTATTGCTTACAATTTTTGATTCCTGATTAAACCAATGTGTTTCGTTTTTTGAGTTGAACATTAATCAAAATCAACCTGCAATCAGTTTTAATTGACGAAATGCACGTTATAAATATAAAATAAGAGTTCTATCAACTGTAAACACATGTAGCATTACAACTTTTACACGTATCAGAGAAATATCAAAAATACTTGTAATTTGCTCTTAAACGTTCCATGATTGGAGAGGTCACCCTAAAGAAAGAATAGCTACTGGTCACAACTAACTACCCTTATAAAACGTCTCGGAAACATTCTAAAACACCGTCCATTCATTATACAACCCTTCACTTTCAATCTTAAACCTTTTTTTACTTCCTGATCGTCACACATCTGTGCGACAAAAAAAAATAATTATGCATAGAGCGGTCTTTGACACGGAAAAATAAAAAAGGTCGGTAAAGGGTTAACTTTTTGCCTTACAATTGAGAGTGAACATAATATTATGCAAATGCGGTATTAGCATAGACGTTTTTGTCGAGAAAAAATCACGCACATCTGTCGTTAGACTTCCGACTTTTTGTCATAGATAAAAGCCGTTTGTTTATGCTTGTGTTTTTTTTACGGATGTCACAGCCCCCCCCCCATCCCTAATGCAATGGTGCAAGATATACCGATGGTCAGTTAGTTGTGTTGTTGTTTAGTGTTGGTTAGAACATTTTTAATACGAGTTTCAGTGAGTAATACCCCATTTTATGCAATGAGGTGGTACAATAACATACCTCATTTGAGGTAAGGTACTCACAAATTTGCAGTAATGTTGTGTTTGCTGCAAATTTGGCGGCAGTAAAAATAGTTAAGTTGTGCAAATGACAAATTTTGAGCCGGGTGCCAAATAAGATCTATGGGAGAAATTTGAGCTGCGACTAAATTTTGAGGCAAATAACATATTATGTGGTGTACTTGAGAACCTCCTCCGTTTTTTTCGTCGGTTAAAAATGAGGTGTTATTGACACGTGTGTGTCGTAGTCAATTGGTCGTTTATTTAAATCAACAAAAAAATAATCAAATAAACTATAATAAATAAATAAATATTGGTCGTAGATTATGAAAATTAAGTATATATAATATGAAAGAAACTTGTCCGTCAAATAGTTTATTTCAGTATGTGTCATTTTCTTCCTAATTCAAATTCTTAAAGTTACACAACGCGAGTACGTAATGTTTATCGATATCAACTAATAAAATTAGTTTAATGTGTCCTCTTACTATTAAACCTCAGAACAGATTTGCACCCGTCAATCCGATGTATGTTCATCAATAATAATAATAAATAATAATAAATAATCAATGTACAAAATAAGAAATGACGATTTATAATTTTTAATCTGTGCTCTTTTATGTAATCTTGTCGAATTAATTTCCGTTTTTTAAGATGTACCTAATCATGTTTTAGTCAGAAAATATACTTAATATAAATTGAAAGAGATGTCATATACTACAGAAAAAGTGACCAAGGTCCCCGGTGAGCAGGGCTGGGATCGAACCAGCGACCTCCTGCTTTCGCGGCAGACGCAAAAAACACAAAAACATGAATCAAAACATTTATTACATTTAATAAATGATTTGACTCGTGCTTTATAATTGTATACTTAATATAATTAAGGTATCTAATAACGCCCGTCATAATTCTTGCGCGTTACCCTAATTTTGTAATTGTATTTTGAGGTCGAGTACCTATAGTCAAGTTATTCATTAAGTATTGAGATTTTGCCTAATATAACTCGACATAGCCTCCCCCTGGGCCCAAAACCTATAAAACACATAACCTTACCTTTATATTTTTTTTATGAATAATATTTTTAATATACGTACCTTCTAGCAGTTTTATCAATAAGCGTAATTTGCCTACACCTTACTATTAAACCACTAACGTAATTTTATATTATAATAATGTTAATTATAGCATGTTATAAAATGTCTTCGTAGATCCCATCACTACCACACTGCGTAGACATGTAGATGGACAGATAAAATTGAGGTATTATTATAGTCAATTATTCAGTCAGTTAAAGAATTATGGCGGAAGTAGATACGATACGCAGTCAACGGGTTAAAAACTGCGCATTGAGAAACCAACCGTATCTATATGAACTTTAGGTTCACTTTCGCTTGAAACTAAAATTGGTTTATACATTTTTTATCTATGATTGTCTAACACTTAACGCAATCATGACAGGTTTCCTGTCCATATTTTATTGTGATTAGAATAGCGGATGGTGACCCTAAGGGCCTAACGATCAGATATTAATTGAGCTGAAGTGTTAAATAGTCTGTGGTTCATGTTGAGATATGATTTAATGTTTTATTTCGTTGCAATTTGTTTGTGTGTGTTACCAGTGATGACATATGGATCCGAGACGTGGTGCTTCACCATTGGGCTCATAAATAGACTCAGAGTCACTCAACGAGCAATGGAGAGGGCTATGCTCGGGGTTTCTCTACGGGATCGAATCAGAAATGAGGAGATACGTAGAAGAACGAGGGTCACCGACATAGCCAAACGGATCAGCTCGCTGAAGTGGCAATGGGCAGGCCATATAGCACGGAGAACAGATGGCCGTTGGGGCCGGAAAGTTCTTGAGTGGAGACCGCGGACCGGAAAACGCAGCGTAGGACGTCCACCGACGAGGTGGACCGATGATCTGGTTAAAGCCGTGGGGTCACGGTGGATGCAGGTTGCTTCCAACCGTAACACGTGGAGATCCATGGGGGAGGCCTATGTCCAACAGTGGGCGTACTACGGCTGATATGATGATGATGATGATGAATTTGTTTGGGTTATAATTTTATAAACTGCAGGCCTATGATGATAAATTTTTGATGTGTCATTTGCTGGTAAGGTGACAGTTTTGCCGGTAAAATTGTAAACCTGTCATTTTTATCAGAATAACCGCAGCGCTATTCGTGTAACACATACGCAATCTGTCAGTTTATCAGATTACCAGAGTGACAGTTGATAGAGCATCATAGCCCTGCTGCTGGTGTTGTAAATGTCTGTGATATGTGTCGCCTGTGTACCTACTATATTTATATTATATTTCAATTTAATAAAAACGTATGTTGTTCTAATTTTTGTTACATTTATTTCTTTTTCTCCATAGCTGTATCATTGCTAGCGATCATGATTCCTTTTCAACTTGTCAACTGCTTGCGTCCATCGGCTATGGCGTAGCGCGGCGATAACCGTTTCGACGCCATGTTTGTTGACGCTTTCACTCTGACGCCACGTCACTGAAGTGTCAAAACTGCAGTTGAACTTTATGAGTGTTCATTAAGGTCTATGTTGCTCCGTGGTCTGTGACCGATTAATCGGTCTTTGGCATTGAACCTGCGGTGCCAATATATACGTCTATGGCGTTGAACCTGCGGTGCCAATACACGGTGCCACGTCTTGGCGTGGAAAAGGTTTGGTCCGTTGGTCTGCTCTGAGATCTGGTCAGACCAGCGTTTCCGGCTCCGGTATCTAGGTCATTTCTCTTCGACTTTTCCGGTGACCATCAGGAGTTCCAAGTTACTTTCTGCGAGCGATGTAGCCGAACTGAAGTAACGCATATGCGCTGTAGACAGGTTCGAAGCTTGATTTTCTTATTTAAGACTTATCTATACTATGGGGTATTTCGTGGTATGATAAAAAAATCATTACTACAGGTCCACAAGCTGTTAACTATTAACCACAGGAAAGAAAAAGTTAGTGATTGTTATGTTGAACTGTAGAGCCAATCTTTCTTGTAGCCAATAGTCAACAGCTTGTGTACAATGTAGTCATGAATTTTATCATACAACGCAATAGAAAGAAGGTACCCCATAATCTAGATAAGGGTTCAATAAGAAAATCAACCTTCATAGCCCTTAACTTTTGAAAAAACCACCAGAAAGATTCCGAAAATCGTTTTGTGTTTGACCCATCCGTCCATGCCATATTCGTGGTAGACCTGTAGAGTTCATCCATTGGGTCGGCAGCTGCATATTGTGCTTATACTCAACGCAGATGAGCATATTTTATATTTTTCCGGCTCTCATAGCGAAAAATACCTACTATTGCGGGTGAGTACATCAATCCATCCTAATTGGCTAAGTAAAGTTTTTTGAAGGTGTGAATATTATATTTTTTCCTGATAGCCGACGTCTTAAAGTTCAAGGAAATGTGGCTCTTTTATTTTTATTTCCTATTACTTATTAATAATATTTTTTTAAGTGAACGAGTTGACATTTGTTCAGTTTAACGGCTGAACAGAGCCCAATGCTTTCGTCCGTAATGAGTATAAGGAATTAGAAAAAAAAAGACAACTGTCAATGACACAAGTGACATATTATTAATAAGTAATAGGAAATAAAAATAAAAGAGCCACATTTCCTTGAACTTTAAGACGTCGGCTATCAGGAAAAAATATAATATTCACACCTTCAAAAAACTTTACTTAGCCAATTCCAGAGACCACGTTTATTAACTTGTGTTGCTATAAATTAAAATCAATGAAACTTATTGGGGGATGTTCCCGTAATCCCCCAATCGATGATGATGATGATGATTGATGGGACTGACGACCCGGTGAAGGTCACAGGAGTCCGCTGGATGCGGGTGGCGCAGGACCGGTCATTGTGAAAATCTTTGGGGAGGCCTATGTCCAGCAGTGGACGTCTTCCGGCTGAAATGATGACGATGACGATGAAACTTATTGCAAAAATATCCTATAGCAAATTACAAGCATCTATAGACCAAGGACTAGATTGCAGAAATAATTGACAATTGACGTTCGGGTAATCAGTCAAAAGTGAGTCCATAATGAGTATATCCACCAGACAAACCCTTATGCCGGCTATACATATACGCTCGGGCAATCCGTCAGATCTTCACCCCTGTGAGAGAACTCCCTAGTTTGACCGCCGGGCATGCGCCGGGCATCCATCGGGCATCCGCCAGACAAACCCGTACTTATTGGCAGATCCGGCGAGTCTGCCTATCTTTTATTAACTGTATGAATTAGAAACAGACGGAAGCCGTTTTCCTTTTTTTGCCGACAATGAAACGCGATTTTACACGCATGTGTAAAATAATAACTGTAGAAACTATTAAAAAAATAAACATATTAGTTTGAAGTAGACTATTTGCTAGTTCTTTTCATATCGGTACGGTGTTTTCTTTTTAGTGGATTTCTAGAAAACACCGTAGAGGGGCCCTTTTCAACGAAGACAGCCTCCCGACTGACCACTTCGTGTGTTTTGAGTTAAATCATATAGGTAAGATGGACAGATGACCTTATGAAGGTCGCCGGGAGACGCGGGATGCAGGTCGCTTCCAACCGGTATACATAAGGGGGTCCAAAGGGGAGCCCTATGTTCAGCAGTGGACGTCTTATTGCTGATATGATGATGATGAATGTAGGTAAGTTTACGATCACTAACCAGGGAAATAACAAGTATACCTACTGTACTATTAAGGTAATTCAATTTTTTTGGCATTTACCTCCAAAAAAAAATTACATTCGAACGACAGTTTTCAGAGCGGAGACAGCTCATTGTGAAAGTCTCGCGCGCGAGAATCGCGAGTTACTGTAGGTGTGCTACACCCTACATTTCAAGTAAAGTTAATATGGATTCCGTCATAGTACCTAGGGACTATTCCGTCTGGTTGCCTGCATTGAATATAAGCAGAATACGCAGTGCTGCCGACTCAGCCGGTAAACAGCAGGCTATTCCTGGTCTAGTACCGCGAACATCGAACAATTCGAAATTTCTACATCCCTCTCTAATAAAAAAGCACTTTGTATGGGGATAGGTGCATTTTTAATGAGCTGTATCATACAATGATTTTATTTTCGAATTTCGAATTTTGTTCGTCTTGCATCACACTCAGGGACATTGACCTTATCAGCTGTTGAAGACTTCTGTTTATAAAAAAAAAGTTATAATAATACGACGACACGATAAACAGAGATTTTTGTTTGAAAAAAAAACTTTTAACTTGCAGTACGACGACACGATACACATTATAATTGGCTTTAAATACTGGTTAGTGCCCACCAAAACCGCAAAAAGTGTCAAGGAAGGCTCGGCCAGGGCCGAGAATCTCGATCCTTTTTGGCCGAGAGCCGAGACCGAGATCTCGGTCGGACCATAGTTATCATATTAACTGTCATTGTGGCTACGGATAAAATGGTAAACAAAGTTGGGTAATAACTATGACATGTCATTTGATGCGTACCTCACTCACAATTGTCTGAACACGTATCTATTTTTAAATACAAAAATACAAATACAAATCGTTTATTTCCTTGAACAAAACAATGAACATAAAATACAGAATTAGGCACTGACAAAGGAAAAAGGTATGGGCACAGCTTAGCTGGTTTTAAGCCCATCCAAGGTCAATCAAAGAGGGAGAAATTACAATTTAGGTATAATAAGGCAATGAATAGAATGTAGGTACACAATAATTTTTATAAGAAGTAAAACTAAAACTACAACTACTTACCAAAGCTACTACAAGCTAGTTACAAGCTACTTACTTTTAAAGCGTTGGAGAGCATGGTCAGATATTTGTGAGCACCTCTGCAGTTCCGATATATCTGATGGTGGCTGCGCAAGGAAGCAGACTCAGGCGGAGCTTGTATAACACCAATAAGTAAGTAAGGTATGTAGAAAATAAATTGAGCCCTTACCAAATCTGGAAATGGTTGTAGTTTATTCTAGTTTCAACGGTTATACGACCAAACAAAAGCAATAAAATAAAATTAAACAGAAACAACATTAATTACTATATCCTCCTGAATCCCACGGTCCTCTCTTGAGGACGTAAGGTTTTTTAAATATCATGTGGAATGTCAAAGCAGCTTAACAAGTTTACACAAATAGATCGTTTCCGAACGAAATAGTCAACTTAATAAAATAAATATCGAACCTCGGATGGACAATCAGCGATCAGTAGTGCGGTCACAATCAATTTAGAAAAAAAAACAGCTTTGCCAGAATCGATACCTTCAGGATGCAGGAGGATATACTTACCTGCTCAGATCAATGAGGGCGTAAGAGTTAGTAGGGGTGGCCACGACGAAACCCCCCCTCGTGTGGTAACTCGAGCGCGGCAGATTAAGATAAAGTATCTCTTGAGTAACTTGTTTGAACATATATAAAACTTTAAACTTTCGCATTTTGTACACATTATTATAAAACATAGAACGGCGGGTCTGTCGCGAATGCAGTGCATGATTCATCAGTCAAGCCGCAACACAAAACTATGTCAAAACGTCGGTTTATGAAGGTAAATTAACTGCATTCGCGATAGACTTGTTATATTTTTTATAATAACTGTTCGAACATATCTTGTGAAAAAAGTATATTAAAAATACTCATACAACTATAATGTTGATAGCGGATGAAATACTTGTTGTAAAGTATCCAAAGTTGCGTGAGTAGGTATACATGAATATTTAACACGCTTGATTTTTTTCACATAATGTTGTTTATCCATTAGAAAATCTGTAGACGCATTCCATACATACAAAAAAAAGAAAACATCAATTAACTTTTTATTCGTCCTACCAACTAATCCTTCGACTCCAATCGGTCCTCACGACGACGCTCGAGTTACTACAAGTTTAGCATCTTGTCCTTCCTTATGCGTAAAGTTTTGTGCTAAGCTGAGTACAATATAAATAAAATGTACACACGCATTCAAATATGCATGGGCAATTTATGATTGAATTAATATTGCATATGACTAAGTAAATAAAATAATCCGGTATTAAAAAAAAAAAACAAAAAACATTTAAAAACTCTAAGTTAAAAAGCGCTTTAAAAAATTACCGCATTGACACGATTATGAAAAGCGGTTTTCGTACTTGATATTCAATAGTCTGATCAAGGCATGCATATAGTATCTATGCTGTGTGGGATTACCTACGCTATGATTGTTAAGCACTACATCGCTGCCTATCCTTGGGTGCAGTCGGTGACAAAATGGTTTTAGATTTACAATTTATTTGGCGGCATCACACACCGCGGAATGTTATAAAAACAAATTTTTTTTAACGGGGTTTTAGGCACTGGCCCCATACTAAATGTTGTTTAGTAGGGGTGTGTAATGATCGGTTTAACTTTTTTTGGTATAGAAACATTTGACATAACACTACTTTGGTATATAAATATTCAATGAAAATAATGACATGATCCGTCGGTCTCTTGCCACCATCAGGGATGATAGCAAAAGACCCGGGGGTGTCCTTGGTTCCTTGGAGTTTGGGTCGGATGCTAGTGTGGGATGCTACCTGCGTAGACACGCTGGCACCGTCCCATCTCCAACGAACCAATGTAAAAGCGGGCGGAGCCGCTGAAATTTTAAAACGTAGTAAATATAAGAGCCTTGATATCAGGATAGCCTGCTGCTTATTGAATCAGCAGCGCTGCGTAATGTGCAGAGGCCTTACCATGGCGTCTTCACGTGATTCAGTTGCCGGCCTGAGCCTAAACTGAATCGCGTGAAGACGTCATGGTAAGGCCCCTTATATTCAACGCAGGCGAGCATTAAATGTCATAGCCGCTATGACGGAATTAGTCACATTGACGTTACACTTACGGTTAGAAAAGAGTTTATTTCTGATTAGAATCCAAGTGGTTTCCACTAAAACAGAGGTAACATGTGCCGACATCGTCTTACTAACGGTATCAACATACCTAGTACCTATTGGGCTGAATGAACGCGCGAAGTGTGCTCGACAGCCCGCCTGTATCCGGCCGGGCGTCCCTACTATACATCTACATCTACATCTAGTACCTATACCCAATAGTGGCTGAAATGAGGTTGAAGAAGAGAAGAAGATCAATTAGACAGCTAGAGTTTGCAATGTGGATTCAAGATGTATGGAAGATCCGTTGGATCCGGATCCAGATGCGAATAATTCCATACATTTCGTATGCGCATTGCAAACCCTATGCCAGTAAACAGCGAAATAATGACTGTACAATTGGAAAGCATGAATTAAATCATTCATTATTACTTCTATGAGATGTCATATACTACAGAAAAAGTGACCAAGGCCCCCAGTGCCCAAGACTGGGATCGAACCAGCGATCTCCTGCTTTCGTGGCAGACGCGTGTTAGTTTATACCAACCTCACGGTGTTAAAAAGTGTTGTTGCTGTCACAAGCGTAAGTCTGATTAGCGTGATTTGGTACCAATCGCTATATGCAATGAGAATGCAGTCTTATTGGTTTCCTGTAATTACATAATCAAACATGCATATCTTCATATTATAAATAACCGTTACGTACTTCCTATGAAATCTAATAAGGTAATCATAACTATATATGCTCTTAACTATGCCTATGGAATGTGCATAAGCATTTTTTGGTAGTTTGCATAATATATGTTTCCATTAATCCCAGATAAAGCTAAATAAGATTCAAAATAGAAAACTCTTGTGAGTATTAGACATATATTAATATACTTAGGTATTTATTTTTGAGCTATTTTCGACTTTATAGACGTGAGTAATCCGATATAAATATATTAATACCACTAAATAAGATTGCAGAATAAAATTAGTTTAGAATAAGTTTAATTGAGGTTAACCAATATTTTCAATTTTTTATTCTTCACGAAGCATCGAATAACTCGCAACACTTCCGTGCGCGACAGTACAAACGTCGTTTTATGCAAATCCGAGGGCGCCGTGCGATTGAACATGCATGGCGTCGCCACCGGCCCTTGTTATCTTGCAACTTGTTACAAGCACTGCTAGACAAAAAATGCAATTCAATTGGTTTCCAACGAATCAATTTCACTGTTGACTAAAAATACTTACTAATTTTCTATATAAAAATTGGATCTCCAAAATTATGTTTTTATTTTATTTTATTGAACAATCTTACAATTACATACAAGTACCTTACTTAAAACATTTCGCCAAACTGCAATACAGTTTGTTGGCGGTGCGCTCAAATAAATCTTAAACTAAGAGTAGTCACACAGTTCAATTAATAGAATTTCGATAGTCCCGATAGATTGAATTTATTTTGCTTATTTTGGTACAGATCGCGGAATGTCTATGAAATTAATGAAAGTTTATACATTTTCCGCGCCAGCTTTCATGAATTGAATGAATGAATTAATGAATGAAATGAGTTTATTCCAGAATATGATTCCATATAAAGCTAATAACAAATAACAAAATCAGAATCTGAATTGATCTGTACCTACCTATAGAAATATTTATCGTAGTCTGTAGAATTCCATGGATTGTAAGAAGGTACTTTTTTTTTTAAATTATTTATTTGATTATTAACTAAAATAATTTGCATTTCCCATTAAAACGAAAACATTTCACCTTCCCATAAGGCAGTTTTTCTAATACGTTCGTCTAGTGACATCTATCCCGATTTTTGTAAAAAGGGAACCTATTTGAACTTAAAAGTGTGATACAGCGCCATCTACGAGAGGCAGATGTAATTAAGAAAATCCATTTTAATATTTTTTTACTGGTATCAAAATTTCAAAAGATATGCTTTAATTGTTTTTATTCAATTCATGAACACAATATATATCCCAATACAGTTTCCAATAAAAAAAAAATGATGATAACTTATAACTAAACATTCTTATTAGATTTTAAGACGCATAGCGCCACCTATTGCTGAGTAGACACACTAAAACTCCCTTGTCGGTAAAGCAGTACACCGAATGCTTCGGGACGCACATTTGGGCATGGGGAACAAAAGTTTATTATAGGAATTAACTTTTGTTTCATTGTCAGTGCGAACTCTGTGGAGTTTTTAAAGAGGAAATGGAACTGGTTGAATTTTACATTAGGTTTCTTTAAAAACTTTTAAGATCTTTTGTGTAGTTTAGAGAACTCTGGAAGTTGGTACCTAACTTTTTTTATAATAGTAGTAGCATCTGTAGCTATACTTTTAACGAATATTTGTACCTATAATTGTATAATTTGCTAAATTTCATACTTAAATGATTTTGTGGAGTTTAGTAGCGGTGATGTCAACTTACGCAGGCAAGTTACCATGTAGGTATTTAGCAAACATAGTTCTGTTTAGTTCTAATAGTCCTCAGAATGCAATAATTTAAATCTATGGGCATTTTTATATTTTTATTACTTATCTCGTTATGAAGGAATACACATAGGTATTGAAATAGCAATAGCAAATCAGCGCGGGAATGCCACCTGCGTGTTGGACACCATGCCCAGCAATCCGGGATTAGATTTTTAAGGCGGGTAAGTAGTTTTAGTAGTAGAAAATGATAATACGTTACGTATCATACCAACATTGTATTTTGAATAGGCATTTCTTCCCCCGTATATTTAACCTCCTGGATCCTGGAGGTACCGATTCTGGCTAAACTTATATGTATTGGAAAATCGATTAAGACTTCTGTCTTAGCCGCACTGATCGCTGATTGGCTTGACCTGAGACTAGGTGTATATTTTATTCGGTTGACAGCGAGGACCGGGGGATCCAGGAGGTTAAATATTTGTTTGATTGTATAAATATCTTACTTACTTAATTAAAAACTTGTAAGTTCTGGTTTACCTACAAGTTGGTAGACTTTCGTAATTTAATGCTTCATGCACCATTAAATAAATCAATATTATGGAACAATCATACTCCAATCAGTCCCACGGTAAGCTCAATAAAGCTTGTGATGTAGGTACTGTTCGGAAATAAAATAATAGGCACTGGTGGTGGAGAAAATCAAATGTAATAATGACATTCAAAATAATAGACTAAAGTCGTATTAAAAGCATAGACAATAATAAGCACGTAATAAAGGTAAATTTATTTAAAAATTTTGTGCATTCTTGCACAGGTACTATACGACGATATAAAGAATAGGTACTTATATATTATTCTTAAATACATATAAAACGTCCACAATTCAGGAATAAAATTTGTGATTAGCCAACAAATAAATGCCCTGGCCAGGATTCAAATTCGTCACTGAATCCAATAAAGGACATTAAAAATGCTTTTGTAAAATGAAAGCTAAAATTCTGTACAAAGCTTATTTTTTTTTCTATATCATCATTATCATCACTACATAGTATAAAACAAAGTCGCTTCCCGCTGTCTGTATGTACTTACATCTTTAAAACTACGCACGCAACGGATTTTGATGCGGTTTTTTTATAGATAGAGTGATTTAAGATGAGGGTTATATGTAAACGGTCGCAAGTCACTAATATTTAACAAGTAACAAGAATCATAGAACTGCTGGAATTGAATACTTACTTACTTATTTATAAATAGAATAGAATAGAATACTCTTTATTGCACACCTCGGTACATGAGAAAGAACAAAACATTTACAAGGTACAAACATTTGATTAACACAGAGGCAAACAACAGGCGGTCTTATCGCTAAAAAGCGATTTCTTCCAGACAACCTTTGGGTAGCGGAAACATTAAAAACGTATCCTTGAAGAGTAGGCGTTGCAAAAAAAAAGGATGAAATGCACTTAACAATCACACAAATCAAGCAAAACAATAAACATACACATATAAGAATAGTATAAATAGACATACATAAACTAACATAAATATATATATATATATATAATATTCTTATAACAGTAACATACAAGCCATACAGTGAAAAAGAAGCAGATAGAAAGACAATAAATGATAGGTAAGTCTATATAGTATATATTACGGGAGAGACAGGTAATGCTCTTTAAGCAGTTTTTAAAAACAGCAAGAGATTGCGCGCGCCTGATGTGTAGAGGCAGGGAGTTCCAAAGCCGAACAGCCTGGAATGTAAAAGAACAGCTATAAAATTTTGAAGAGGATGACGGGAAGGACAGAAGCAAATTGCTAGATTATCTAACAGAGCGGAGATAATTGAAACGTTCTTTAAGATAACAGGGAGTAGCAGGAAAGAAAAGAGTAGTATAAAGAAGGGACAGAACGTGATAGTCACGGCGAAGACGAATAGGGAGCCACTTGAGCTGCGTGCGGAAAAGGGAAACATGGTCATATTAGCGTAACCCAAATATGAACCGGATGCAAATATTTTGAATACGCTCAAGTTTATTAAGCTGATCCTCGTTAAGATCTAGATATGCTACGTCAGCATAGTCCAAAAAGTTAGTTTAGGTTTCTTTGAAATGAAATGATACAATTTGTTAGCTCGTGGGCTCAAAGATATCAGCGATAATTCTTAACCCTTTGACCGCTAAGAATGCCTAAAGGCGTCGTGTGCTGTCGTACCTACGACGCTACAACGCCTAAAGTTGTCTCAGTTAAGGTGTACTTCGATCATGAATAAAATCTATTTAGAATCGTTTTGCACAGCACTACGAGATTCGTCATTTTTGGATCACTTCATTCAAATATGAAAGCGGTCAATGGGTTAAGAAGTTCTGTTATAGTATCAGAACATACGCTGCCTCCTGTTACTCCATACCTACATTAAGTCGTGGCCAATGTATGGACCCGCACGCGAAAATGCGACAAAATTATGCTAGCATGCTAGCCTTTTTTATCACCTACTCATCATGCTAACCGTTTAATGCATTGTTAGTTCACTTGAACAAGATTTTTAATTCAGTTTATAATTAAGTCAAAACGATAATATGTGTTGTTACTTTTAAAATGATCTTGCTCCGTGATATTAAGCAATTTTTAATTAATACTGAAATGTAACTTAGTAGTAAGCTGTAGGTACACATAAAAAAAAACTATGTCGAGGGAAAAGTATCCATCTTATTATTACAAAAAACACAGTCCGTACCTACTTCATTAGGTACTACGGACGATTATCTACCTACTTGGATCATCGACATATAAATAAAATAGACTGATCACGTCGACCATAAGTCGTTTGAAAATAGGTTCCACTTTTTACGTCTTTAAATTAAAACCATAATTTCTTCTAATTATCCAGTCAAATATAATCACTTCACTTATCTAGATCATGGGTACTAAAGTATACTACTCATACCAAAAATAATTATTAAATTATACGTATACCATAGTATCATTTTAAGATTACTTGTTTTGAATGATTAAAATTAGTTCGGCACCACCAGCCGGTACATGTTTTGAGCGGTAAGTATTACGTTTCCATACTAATTAGGTATACTCTCAAGACTTGGAGTCTACGATTGGAACAGAAAAGAGCTTTAATTTGTCAATTATGCAATGTATCAATATTGTAATAAAGGAAATAGAGGTCTGCTAGTTTTATATAAATAAATATAAACACTACGTTTCGTAGTGAATACTATATTTAAAGTGAGACATAAACAGCAGTAAAAAATATAAACAAACCGTTACTACGCTAGATTTATAAAAAAAATACTAAATACGTAATATAGATTACACATAGGCACGCATATGCTACCTTCCAATCATTTAGTTTTCAATACATTGCTGTATCTACTAAACGCCAGAAAAATAAATTAATGTCCACCGAAAACATTTTTTACAGCTTTGTTTTGGTAGCAGTCACAAGGCTGGCCATTAAAGGCGTAATCTAAATCATGGTCTAGTAAGCGAAAAAGGAAAAATAATATATACCTATATAGCAAAAAATAATTTGTGTGGCAGGTCATCCGAACAGGCCAACCTTCCAACCAAAATAAATCGCAACAAAAAGATATAAGACTATTATTTAAACGAATCAGCAGCATTTTGTTACCAGAATTAGGTTTTTTTTAATCAAACCAGATAATTGGAAGGAACTGAACCGATTGCAACGCCATTTGCGTCATTGATCAGCTGAGGCGTTTTGCTGTCTCGTATATAAAATGTGGACTTCGTTAGCGAAGCAAATCAAAAAAACAAACTGCAACTAACCCCCACGATTGGGAAATTCGTCCTAATGATAATAACATATTGGGAAAGATCAGACGGCCACCCCGGGGGTGGTTTTACCGGTCTTATTTCAGATCAACTGTTTATACAACATCTATAGACGTGTGGGTGGAGGCCATGACATGGCAGCGTGGGTTTAAAATTTAAATGCTTTCGGTTTTACGGTTTTAGTACTCGGTTCCTGGAGTATATTTAGGTATGAAACATTATAGGATTTAAGGATGACTCACACTGGAATCGGACGGGACGGGGCGGGACGGGAAAATCTGACAATTTTTATAGAAAGCCTCACGTGACATCCGAGGGCTCCGAGCTATCATGTGATTCTTTCTATAGAAATTGACAGATTTTCCCGTCCCGCCCCGTCCTGCCCCGAGCTAGTGTGAGTCATCCTTTAGGATGTTTTTTTATGAGAAAATTAAAAATCTAATTTGATATGTGATTTTTAAATGGGAACTCATTAAACAGATTCTAGTACCACTTTTATCTAACTAGCCACTTTACGTCGATAAATCAAATACTTGATTGTCAGTTGACATGACAGACAGTGTTAAAAATCTTGTCAGTTAAATATACATCGTGATTATTTTTAGACGGAATTATAATTAACTCGTTTGTTTTGTAGGTAAAAAAAAACAACTTTTATTAAGAGGTCAATGTCGAAATCGCAAAAAAAAAATTGGCTGTGTTCCAAAAATTCCGGCCGGTGGCATGCCGCCGATTTGTATGGGACAGCCCATTTTTTTTCGGTCCTTGTTATTTTACCCTGTATAATACAAAACATGAAATGGCAGAATAATAAAAACATTATCTTGTGATTTCTGTACTTTTGCGAAACAGAGGTCTTCTAACTCAAGAGTCCTCCTCGTGGTTTATTTTGAAACCTAGATGTTGAATACATAGTTTTTTATAAAACTTGAAAATTCATACGTTTGTCGTCTTGAAACTTAAAGGATCGCGATTCTCTATATATTATCGCTCGATCTCTTTTCTTTAAGAATTAAAAACTAAGGAGAAATAAAGGAAAAAAAGGAAACGCAAAGGAACTATACATAGATAGGTAATGAAAACAAATGGATTGATAAAATAAATTTAATAGTTTTATAATTGAAAGGAAAATGGAAATATTCTCCGCGTCGAGCGGGATTTCAACCCACGACCTCTCTGAACACTGGTCAGATCGCTCTGCCAATTGAGCTATCAATGCCCTATCGAACCCGACGAAGGTTTCTCTATTTCTTTCATTTGGTTATACGCCTTAGGGAGACGCGTAGCGATATCTACCGAAATGTTAAACACTTGTACGGCATCGACGCGGAGAATTTTTCAATTTTTCTGTCAATTATAAAATTAAAAATTTCATTCGCAGACGTCTCTGCTTAATACAAAATTAATAGATATGATAGTCCAGTTATATCATTAATTTTAATTTTACATTTAAAAAACATTATACATACATAATACACAGTATTCGGTTAATTCCAATAATAACTAATGCCGTTATTCATAAACGCTCAACAAACCTCCGTTAACAATTTTTTTTGTCCTTATCTGCCAGATTGACATTTGCGTTTGTCAAAAAGGGACAAAACGTATTTTAACCATGGGTCTGTTAAGTTTATATGAATAAGGCGGTAATTACTAATATTATATTTAGTAGTAATTAGTACAATATTTGCGTTCGTAGTAAAAGCTCCCACTTTGTCGATATTGATAAGGTTAATTTCTAAACGAATCTGTATGGCATAAGCGCCCTATAGGAAACCGACAAAGTGGTACATTTTACTCAAAATAATCACATTTAATTAGTAACAATTTGTGAAACCAAGTTGTTAACGGGTTAATTGTGGGCTCGGCAACTTGGTCGTGTATCTGAAACAACCATAATAACACACATTAATATAATTATGAGTTTGTCTGGTTCAAACTTCGCAGTAGGTGAATGATTGGAAACGGACAGTGATATAATAAGGGTTCTTATAACATGAGGGTCGCCGTTAGAAAACGAGACGAAGTCGAGAGAGATAGACCCGAGAGTTTTAAGAATCAATTATGAGCTGTTGCATACGCTAGTTTTTCTACGACAACTAAAATAGCGTAAAAAGCTAAATCTAGAAAAGTGGCAGAATAGGGAAAATGTTCAGCCCCCTATAGAAATAAAAAAAAACAACATCATCATAATATATTGTATGAAAATCCGTAGGAGCAGTGTTCTTATGGAATACCATAGACAAGGTTATAATTTATACTTTTTTAATATAGCTGTCAGTCATCTAATTGACAGATAGAAGTGCTGGAGTAGATAAAAGTCCTAAAAACTAGCGTGTGTGCGGAGGAGATGAAGTCGAAAGTATGTATGTATGTATGTATGTAAACTCTTTATTGTACAAAACACAGAAAAATTAAAATTTACAAAAGGAAAACAGTAAGTACAAAGGCGAACTTATCCCTTTAAGGGATCTCTTCCAGTTAACCTTTGAGTAGATGAGAGAAAAAATGAAAAGAGGTAGACAAATACACCTAATGTACAACAACGTACCAGATAAATAATAATATAAAAACTATATATATATTTCCAAAATACAAAGGAAAAGTATATATATCACACTAACAAGGAAATGTGAGACAACACTAATAAAAAAAAAAAAAAAAAAAAAAAATAAAAAAAAAATAAAAAAAAAAAAAAAATAAACAGAAATAAAAAGAAAAAAAAAAGTCAATTTTTTTTTTGAGTAACTAGTGCTCAAATGGGTTTGTATTCGCTTTTTCTATAAATGATAACAACGAACCAGACGGACATACTTTCGAATGCCGCAGTCGCTATCGGATACGGTTACGTGCAAATCATGGTAAGCCACAGGCCACTAGTTTGCATGTGTCGCCATAGTAACGCCCAGTAACAAGACTCCTAACATTACTACTGCGGCAAAATACTAGGAATCCAGGTCGACCATAAATAGTCTTCTATGCGGCAGGGTTTGTTTCAGTAACTTATTCAGTTAAAGGATTCCGTAGTCAAGCAGGAACTCTTATAGTTTCGCCATGTCCGTCCGTCATCATCATCATCATAATCATTTCAGCCGAAAGACGTCCACTGCTGGACATAGGCCTCCCCCAAAGATTTCCACAATGACCGGTCCTGCGCCACCCGCATCCAGCGGATTCCTGCGACCTTCACCAGGTTATCAGTCCACCTTGCGGGGGGCCTACCCACGCTGCGCCTTCCGGTACGCGGTCGCCACTCGAGAACCTTTCCGCCCCAACGGCCATCGGTTCTACGTGCAATGTCTGTCCGTCATTTGCGAGCTATCAGTGACGATTTGTTGGTACTAGAAAGCTGAATTTTGCTGTCATGGCAGAAGAGTTGACCCGCTTCGTTGCGCTTGTTGCTTGAGTTTTGATTAACGGGGAGAATTCGCACCTCAGTCATCGTCTTAACCTTGTGAAAACGAGTGCTGTAAAGGGTTCGAAACGTAGGGTCATGGTGTTAATAGTAGGTCACGTGACGTTTTCTATAGAAACTGACAGATCGTCCCAGAGCGGATCGGATTGGTGTGATTCATCCTTGCCACTTGCACCAACCGAGGTTCAGAAAGTAACCCGGGGTTAAACGTTGGTTACGTATGGAATTTCACAGTTAACTCCGGGTTAACCGCTAACCCTGGCTACTACTAGTGAGGTCAGTTATTTACATTTGGTTCAGATCTCCATAGTGGGTATGTGTGCCCGAACGTATATTGCCAGCATTTGTTAAATTAAAAATCTTCGCATTATCTTGAAGTTTAAACGCAAAACGTGACCGACGTGCTGATTTTCAGCTCGACTTTCACTTATTTCAACCCCCTTTTTCAACGTATTCTAATGCCTTTAAACTTCGCAACTGTCAATCACGTACGCACACGCGTGCAGGCGCGGACCCCACGGGCCGCGGTGAGGGTGGCGCGCCTCCATTTTTTTGTTAAATCGATCTTGCAATATTGAGCTGTTTCGTGTGTGGGGGCTGCTATGTGGGATATAAGAATTGCGAAGGATGAGAAGATGGTGTGGATAGGTAGATAAGAAACATATATTAAAGACAACTGTTGTAGAGAATTTAATGGAGAATGTTTTTTTTTTGTAGTTTTGTTGTAAATTAAGCTTTAAGGATGACTCACACTAGCATGGACGAGACGGTCACGTCCCGGTCTGTTCTAGTGTGAGTCATTCTTAACCGATGTTTTCACATATGAAAATATGTAGTTAAATTTTGCACGTAGTGGTCTAAAAAAAGTACCTTCCTAAAGAGGGGGGAACTAATCCGCTTGTTTCATTTATTTATTTGCATATTGGGGTACGCTAAACTAAACTACAAATGGAATGAAAGAATGCTAAAAATATGTATTTCCAAATATAAAAAAAACAATTTACTATTATAATATATTTTTACTGACCTTTTTTACGTAAGTGAGAATGTATTCGTTACTAAGTTTAATGTTTACCCGCCTATGTGAGATTAAACAATAAACAATGTAGTTTATAAATACATAAATGAGAATAATATATCGTGTAAGAAAATACTAGCGCCATCTGTGAATCTAGGTAAGGAAACCTTTTTTTTATTATATTAAAGTTGTAATGTGAAGGCATGCATGTGTGCACCGTATGAACTCGCCATTGTACCTAACTTACCACTCGCTCGCATTTTTGGAATCATAATCCGTCTTCTCATTATGTGACATTGATAATGTGGTTACACCTATTTTAATATAGCCAGTACAACTGGCGATATATGAAACTATATCTTTGTATTTGCTTAGTAACCGTTCGAGGCTTTGTTTATTTACTTTTTGATAAGTCAGTTGAACAAAAACAGTGCTGTAAACATTTAATATACATATTCTTCTATATTACTGTGTTTATTTGATCTGTTATCTTGGTATATAGATATAGTGATAATTTATACCCTCATATTATCCTCGTTTAAACAAGGCTTATTTGAGTGAATCCCTCATTTCTGTAAAATATGTACTTCAAAAAATAAACACAATCAGATTATTTTGATGACAAAGTCGACGGAGTTCAGCGGAGCTCCTATTCCATGCTGTTGACACGAGCTTTTATATACATAGGTAGGTACCTACTTACTTAAATGATTCAAATAGGAATAATTGGTGACTTTAATAACAATATTGGTCAAGCCAATTTTAGAAATGGTCAGCAATTTCGTAAAGTCATATTCCTTAGGTAATTGTATGGGGAAAAAATCGTGTCTCTATATTATTTGCCAGCCACTATATTATTTCAAAAAGTAGGTATCTAAATCCAAGAACGCGTCCTTAATTCTCTCAATTCCCAATGGATGAAAATCTCACCACAAACGCCTATAGGAAACTCAAAAAGCCTCTTATCTCCAGACAATACTCACGTGAGGGGGCAGACCATTAATAACCGGATTAGGGGGCAGAAAGAAATTGGGAAGAAACCGCCGGGGGCAAGATTTATCGTGTACTTAGCATAAGTTGTGCAGAAATGCGTTTTTCATTAATTTCCTATTGGTTGGTAGATGCGTAAATACGGGCTGTTTAGTCTGTAAATAAATAATTTATGAGGTTCAGGATTTTTGATGCAAAGCCACTATGGGGGTAAAAAGTGCGACGGACTCGATGTTCGTGGGTTCGAAGCTGGACTATTGTAATTTTAGATTTTTGGGTATTTGGTTATTTCATGATAAAAAGTAGGTACCTACTTAGGTACTCCCGTCTCATTAAAATGAATCCATCCAAACATCTTTCTTTATATCTATGTTGACATACGTAGAAATAAAAAAAACCCTCTCGTGTAGTTACAGAGGTATATGAGGAAAGAATCCTATGCTTACCATAAGTTTTTTTATTTTATTGAAACAAACACACAACCATTTTTACAGGCTAGCCTAATTCGACAGTGTGAAATATCTCTCTCTCTTCAGTCGGTCCCTCATGACTGAGGATCGTGACCATCATGACGTCACTTTATTCTTCACGAATTGCCGCCATCGGTTTCTGTCGGTGGCCATCCTCACCGTGGTGTAGAAACGGGATGTGGAAGTCTCCTTCAATTGATCGGACCACCTGGTCGGAGATCGGCCTCGCGATCTCTTGCCCTCGACGTTGCCTACTACAATCAGTTTTTCAAGGCTTTGGTCTCCACGCCTGGCAATATGACCGAAATAGGCGAGTATACGACGATGGCATACAGTGGAAAGGCGGTCTTCGATCTTAAGCTGTGATAGTATAGATGCATTGGTGCGTTTAGCTGTCCAGGGTATCCGCAGCATCTTTCGCCAGCACCACAAGAAAATACAAATACAAGTGTGAAATATACATTAGAGAAAAAATAACTTAGGTAATAACACATTAAAATAAGTAATACTAACAATTCTCGTAACTTAACACATACAATGTGGCCCTTGTAAATTCGTGCAAAGAACAAAAAAAGTTAGACTTACCTACTAAATAAATACTCTACATCCTAATTAAATAAAAGATTGGTATTATTTTGTAATAATTACCTTACTAATGTTTCACGTTGTTTGCTTCAAAATATTTAAACGCGGCATACCTACATAATTTTTTATATGCACCTATATACCTCCCTATTTCCCTAATCATTGATTTGGCTTCGGCAACCCCATGAAATCACTAGGAACCCCAAACGCCTCACAGCATTTTAGCCTTCAAAGGAAATTCAGCCTTAAATTAAACTACATTAAATCAAAATTAGGATACATTGAGATGGTACTTGTTACCTTTATAGTTGAAGTAAAGAAATGGTAAATCAATCCACGTTTAATCAAATCGTAATACGCCGCGATCTCTGCGATGATTAGCATTAATCAAATCGAGCTGAAGATGGAAATTCATAGAGATGTTATAACCTTTTTAAGCTAAACAGCAGGGTTAAGATGCCAAACAGATAGCGTGATACTTGCTGGATAAAACAACAGTTTGTCAGCATTCTATGACACTTTCTGACCATTTTAAATAGTTATCCACATTTGACAGCAATCACCGTTGCGCTAGTGGCGCTGTGCAGCTTATCTGTTTATGAACTTATAGCTCTATCATATGAAGTTCGTGGATAACCATTTAAGGGCTGATGGTCGTTTATATTATAAATACTATTTAATTTAAAACGAGGTGTCAACATGGCGCTTGTAACAGTGCTGAAATATCGGGAGCTAGCAAAAACAATTATACGTGGTAAATACCTCGTTTTAAATAGAAATTATCATTGTAATGTAATTACCTTTTTATTATAAATAAATATTATAGAACAATGTTACACAAATCGACCTAGTCTCGCAGTAACCTCTATTATAGGCATGTGTTATTTGTAAATAGGAATACATAAAAGACATAAGTCAGGAACAAATATTTGTAATAAACACACAAATCATCCCCCTGACCAGGATTTGAACCCGGGACCTCCTGTTTCGTAGCAGGGTCACTACCAAGTAGGCTAGGAGACCGTTAATGTTCTTGATCGCGGAAACTGGCAAAAAAGAATCGTCACCCGCACTTGTTTCAGAACTTTTTAAACAACTTTTCTATTATTCCATCTGTAAAAAAAACTATGATTTGAACTGCTAACACTGTCGTTGTCAACCGTCTGGCACAGGCTTTATACTGACTCCATAGAGTCCATACCAACGAAGTATACATACTTGCTGTATTTTTTTAGCTCAGCTTATCATTATCAATGACTAGCTTCGTATAAAAAATTATCATGATGATTTTTTTACTTAAGTTCCAAGTGAATTGAAGATTTAACAATTATAAAAAGATTGCATATTAAATCTACACACATACAGCGATACCGTTTTACTGTTCCAAACAATGGTGTGTGTGACAACGTGTACTAGTTCGAAGGCATTCTCAAAAACAGTGTACCATTAATTTTTTTTTTATACGAAGTTTAGGGTTTTTTACAACCAGAATCACGAGTAAGTACTATTGATTAAAAAAAAAGAAAAAGAGTGTCCCTTTTTTTCGTCAGCTTCGTAACCCATTTTTTCATAAATTTTGTATGGGCCGTTACGAAGCTGACAATTTTTTTTGTATGGAAAATCGAGGACCAATTTTCTTTAAAATGGTGCACTTTTTTCTGAAAATACTGTGAGCAATAATAAAAATAAAAATACGTTTTATCAGCTCTCTATACTTCCACCCTTAGAGACAACCGTCCGTCCAAGCTAATTGATGATTACCCGGAATACAGGCGTCCCGGACTCGCGGGGCTCGTGGGACCCCGGGGCTCCGGGACACCGGGATTATCGCTCTATTTAGTTAATTATTGGTCGGTAAGGTAACTACTGCACAGCTAGGGTCATCGTTGAGATTGGCAATAATGTATTGGATAAGTATGAAAGTTAAGTACTTATCCTACATTGAAATTAAACAATTTAGAACGGATTAATCGCGTTTATTAACACTATGGCCCTACATTTCGAGCCCTTTACCGTACTCGTTTTCAACCCTGTGAAAACGAAAAATATCGTTTTATTCTTTCTAAAGTGTTTAATTTCAATGAACAACAAAAGCGGTAACGGAAGACAGTATTACTTATCCTACCTACATATTAAATACTACATGAAAAAACGATATACCTATATAATATAACAAGCTCTGTAGTGACTTTACGTGCCTGCGTTGAAAATTTAAAAGGCCATAATGTACTGTAAAACGATGCACGTGCAAATAGGTAATTCTCATCTCAACTCGTGTCGATTTAAAGTCTCCTTATGGTCGATTCAAATTTCCTCTTTTCCGCACTTGTATCATAATGTACTCTTTTCTACTTATACGATAGATTATTTCCCTTAATGGATCACCAGAATTTTTATTACAACCTGCAGACACTTGAAGTAAGAGAATATATTAGTACCGATTTGTCTACATGTACTTGCGTTTTTCTTATGTTTTTCAAAGAATAAACAACACGCATCTTACTGTACCCCAGGCTACCCCTATCTACAGTAGCGACATCTACAAAATACATATTTTATTAAAACCTCTCTCCTGCACGTAGTTACAAACTCTAGAGTAACGACAAAAAACAAAGCGTAGGGAGAAGGGGGATGCGTTCTCATATAAAATTTATTTCAAATAACAACCAATTTCACCCCGGCTCACCCCGCTTTAGGAAAATATTTAATACAATTCTGTTTGTACCAACTCGCACGCGATTCTCACCCTTACGTGAACGCGTTAAGGTTGTTTTTAGGAGATGAAGGTGAGATAACAAAAATATTTCCAACTGACTACTCATCCACATTGCGCTTTATTGAAATGAAATAAAAGGAGAAAAAGGGAATTCCGAAATTGGTCTAAAGGTGACTTGGTACAAATCGGGACAGTTAAAAAGGATGAGACAGTATAGAACAGATTATCTTTCTTTATTTAGCGTTTTTCTTCTGAAGTGTATATTGTGAAGTATCATTGTTTGGTCAACATTTCAGGAAGCAATAGATTGGTTTTCATAGCTACGGCCTTTGAAATTTAAAATTAAATTTAAAATAAAAATAAGTTTTAAGGCTTTTTAGTTCGTCATACTCGTGTACGGGTGCTGTGAATCTATATCGGAATCATAATTATAATTTAACATTATATGATTTAACACTATATCGGAATTCCTTAAGTTTTTTTTTTTTGCTTTCCCTAATACTGTTTGAGATAATGATAATTTGTCCTAAACTCACAATATGTCCTAATATTTTTTTCCTTAACATCGTTTTAACCTACTTTTCTAGCAGCGATTCCACTCTGTGTGAGGTCACGGTTCTAACCTTAACAGCGGTTCGGTTATGGTTATGATGTCGTTTTTGGGCAATAATTCGATTGTAAATTGATAAATAAATTGTTTCGTTATTCGTTGTCTGTCAATGCCACAGCAGAGGTTACATAACAACGAACGTTACTCGTATAATACTCAACATGAAATTAACTTCGACGAGTACAATGACGTCACTACATGGTTGACAGCGTTTTCAGAATTCAAAGTTAAAAAATACGTATACAAAATTATAATTGAAAATACGTAGCCTTCCTACACTTTTAATACCCGAAATCAACCAATATTGTGTTCTTAAGTCAAATACTATAGAAAATAATCATTTATTGTGCCAAATTTGATATGAGACTAGTAGCCTATAGACATCCATATAAGTTTGTTCTAACAAATATTCTTGATAAACACACAAATAAATACCCTGACCAGGATTCGAACCCGCGACCTCCTGCTTCGTAGGCAGAGTCACTCACTACCAACTAGGCTAGGAGGCCGTTAATATGGTTATGTCATTATCACGAATGTATTATAGGTCTCAGGATGGGAAGGTGAAGCACTGGCGTTATAAAATGAAAACAAATTAATATGATGTAGGTTTATTACTCACCGAAGTTGTTCGTACCAAATCGTATAGCGAAAAGAGAGACTACCTATGATTGCAACCCCTTTTATTAACATTTCTACACCCCCCTTCCATAATTTAATCTACGTAGTAGTTACAAGTCTTTTTATACATACAATTGATACAATCTAACGCAATAAACTAGTTATACATTCTATAATTCGTGTAATAATTAATAGTAATCAAAATATGTAGATTTATTGAAGATTGATATAAAAAGGCAATAATTGAATGAGTTAATCAGAACGTCGTTGATGCGATCGACGTAGGGCGGAAGTCTCAGTGGCGCCACCGCAGACGGCGCTGTCGTGGGTCGTGACTTCAGTGCCCTGCACTAGATGGCGCCCTCGTAGGTCCGATTATGCTGGTTTGGGTGTCGACAAGGTAGGTGGCGCTAACACTCGGCCGTCCTGCCATGGTCGGGGTCCACCACGGCCTGCTGATGGGGCCCTCGAGCCGAATGCAGTTGGGGCGCCATTTGCCTCATGTGACTGAAATGTAGAAAGAACCAGCAGAGTATAATGTTGAATTGACCGACATTTCATATATTGAATTTAATAAAAATACATTTGCAAACCACATCTCTTTAAAGTTATAATAAATTTTAATAAACAAAACGTCCCATCGATGATAAAAGACCACCACGGTGTCCGTATAATATTTAGTAATAATGTAAGGTCACACAGGCATAATCATATCGTATCGAATGCTGTTGAGGTAAAAATGTATCAAAAATATGTAATATTTAATTTATGCCCCATAAGACAAAACACACAGTATCACACAGTGGGACCTAATTTTGTTCGTTGAATTATATTTCGATACCTTTCACACAGTTGTAATAGCTTTACTTACAGGGTAATCACACAGTTACTACTTGGTCACTACCAAAGTGTCACACAGTTGTTTAATGTCTCAACAACTTGTCCCTATTGAAGCACACAGTAATTTGCTATCACACAGTATTTATCACGCACACAGTGGATATCACATAGAAATCAAATAAATTGGTTATTTATGTTGTCTTGTATCAGCCCCAGTAGTCGTCTATCATGATCACTTTGTTATAATGTTGCATTGCACCTTGCCATTTACGAATGTTTGTCATAAACCATCTTATTATATATTTTTTTATTTTATGGATGTGGATATATCCATATATCGATTCTTTATTAAGTTTTATCCTTTAAATATGTAGAAAAAAAAAATCTGATGGTTGGTATTTGTGTACTAACGTATCATTTGTTTATAGTCTGTTGTCACAGCGGAGTTTAAAATACCCTCTTATGGTTATATTATATTGTAGGTACGAAACATTGAAGGTAAAATAAATGTATGAGGTATCTGACGAATTACAAGTTACTTTGATTTATTTGTAAACATATTAATGCTATACCTACTTTGTACATTATTTAAAATATAATTTAGCTAGCTTCATTGGAATTAATTAGATAAATGATATAATTACGAGTTTACAGGTAATTTCTAATGGCAATTTAACTTATAATTGCTGGTGTAATGAACAATCTAATAATAAAATTGGGAGAAAAAAAAGTATTACTATTATGTACCTATTTGATTATTTTTATATGCTAACAGAACATAAAATAAACGTACAGAGAGGAGGTATGGGCGCAAACACACATAGTTTTTAACGAATCAAGTATATTACACGTTTTTATTAACTCTCTAAAAGGTCAATAAGATCATCCCTATCTACCTCACGGTCACTGCCGGAGCTATCGTCGTCAGATAATGTAGTTTTATAGGGTCGAAGGACTTCGGCTCTTACTACAGCAGAGAATCTTTTATAACCCTTCATGCCTTTGACGCTAGAAATAGTATAGCGGTCTAAATTATGGTCACATTTAATCACTCTGTACGGTCCCGTGTATAAACCGTCAAGCTTCCTAGTAACCTTGGCCTGCGTGTCCCTTGCGGATCCGCCTTTCCACAGAACTAACTGGCCTAGTGAGTACTTTCTATACGGTTTTCGTTTTTTGTCGAACCTACTTTTCATGACGGTCATATTCCGGTCGATTCGCAGTTTTGCCGACTTTCTTCGAGATTCAAGTTGAATCTGCTGATTAGTTAGGTCTGCAGGAGTATCAGAGGGATACGCGGGATAGCGTGTGTTACTGTGACCAAACATAAGAGTAAATGGGGCAAAGCCCGTGGTTGAATTAGGTGTGTTATTAATTCCCCAGACTACGTCGGCTACATTGTTGTCCCAAGTACATTCGCTATCAGCCATGGTGTTAAGGCCGTTTAGGAGCGTGCGATTTACCCTCTCTACCTGCCCGTTAGAGCGAGGACTGGCAATAGCGTTCAAAACATGTTTAAATTGACACTCGTCTGCAAACTGCTTAAAGTACCGGCTGGTGAAGGCTTTCCCACGATCGCTTATAACTTTACACGGATACCCAAATTGATAAATAATGTCCCGAAAAAGTTTAATTGTCTCCATCGAGCTAGCATTTTTAGCAGGCTTTGCAAAGACGTACTTGGTGAAGGCATCTATTACTACGAGTAGATACGTATTGCCGTGACGGGTTTTTACAAAAGGGCCCAGATGATCTACATGTAAAGTGTGCATAGGAACAGCCGCCTTATCAATGGGATGCAGTTCACCTTCAACTCTACCAAAGTTACCCTTACCGTAGGCACAGCGTAAACACGAGTTTATATATTTACGTATGAATCGAGTCATTCCTTGAAACCAAAACTGGCCTTTAATAGTTTTTTCGCATTTTTCAAAGCCGGGGTGACCTATTTGGTCGTGATACTTTTGTAACAAACCGTACTTAGCTAACTTTGGAATAACGAAACGTTTTCCTGATAAGGTTTTCCTATATAAAATTCCTTCTTTAAGCACGTAATTGGAAACTATATCTGGGTTATTTGTTCCTTGCGAAAGTTGTGTTACAATGTTTTGTATCGCGTCGTCTTGCATCTGGAGGGTTAGTAACCAGTCTGATTCTTCTGCCATATGAACCTCACGAATGACGGGATTTCTGCTAAGAGCATCAGCGTGACGCATTCGGTTACCAGGGCGATATTCTATTTTTAAATCGAAATCTTGGATAGCTAACCACCATCTTGCAATGCGCGGAATTAAATCCTTTTTGACAAGAGTAGTTCGCAAAGCCGCGCAGTCAGTGACGACTTTTACAGGGATTCCAGTCAAGTAGACTCTAAAGCGCTTTAAGGACTCTACAACGGCTAAAGTCTCAAGTTCAAAACTGTGATAAAATCGCTCTTCTTTACTAGTGACTCTACTGAAATACGCTATTGGTTTGAGACTACGATCAGGCTGGTACTGAAGTAAAATACCACTGAGTCCCAAGCTACTCGCGTCGGTATGCAATTCAGTTTCGGCATTTCGATCATATATACCTAGAACGGGTCTCTCTATAAGCTTCTGTTTAAGGGTTTGAAATGCATGTTCTTGTTCTACGTCCCAGTGCCAATCAACGCCTTTCTGAGTTAGTTCTGTAAGTGGTCTAGCTATTTCGGCAAAACCCCTCACAAATTTTCTGAAATATGAAGTCAGTCCGATAAATTGACGAATTTCATGAACGTTAGTCGGACGTTTATATTTGCTAACACATTCAATTTTGGCCTGCCCAGGTTGTATAGTGCCTTGAGTAATTTCGTGTCCTAAGTAGGTGGCAGTTGGTTTCAAAAATGAACATTTTTGCAAGTTTAATTTTAAGTTAGCATCTTTAAGGGATTGTAACACGCGTCTTAAGAGATCTAAGCCCTCCTCAACTGTAACAGTAGGGAGCATGATGTCGTCAAGGTAAAGAGCTATTTCACTGTGAACGTTGCCCAGTGCTAGTTTTATTAACCGAGAGAAAACGGCAGGTGCATTACACAGGCCATATGGCATTTTCAAAAAAACGAATTGGCCTGAACTTGTTACAAATGAGCTTTTATGAATGGAATCTGCATCTATCGGAACCTGCATGTACCCTTGCGCTAGGTCTAGCGTTGTGAAAAATGCCTTACCAGATAAACGAGTTAACTGATCGTCTATATTTGGTAGGGGATACCTATCCTTCACAGTACGCGAGTTTAAAGCTCTATAGTCTACACATAGCCTATAATCTCCGTTTTTCTTCTTGACTAACACGACGGGACTTGCGTAGTCAGACGTAGACTCCCTAACTATGCCTGCGTCTAATAAATCCTGTACCTTTTGATCCACTATCGCACTCTCACTATACGACAACCGATAAGGTTTGTAAAACACTGGCTCATCGGTTGTTGTTTTAATTTTCATACTGATCAGATTTGTACAACCCAAGTCCTTAGTATCTTTTGCAAATGACGTACTAAACTCATTTAACAAACATGAAAGGCTCGCCATATCAGTTTCATTAAGATCACCTACATTTAATTCATTAGGATTTATTTTTGTTTTAGAATTATCGCAAACGACAGAGTTATCAATTTTAAAAACATCACGCTGGTCTATCTCGCTTTCATTAATAATTTCAGCACGTGCTAATAATTTTCCTTTCACCCATTGAATCGATTCATTGCCTAGATTAATTACCTTTATGAAGGTATTCTGACACGGTAAAATAGCCCGGGGTATAAAATAACATATACTCCCTAACTCGAAACACACTGGGTGCAATAGAAATGTGTGTTTACCTCCATTTAAATTGCAATCAACATTTACTTCTACTAAACTACAACTGTTTTTCGTCACAACAACATCAGAATTTAAATACACTGGGTACTTCGTAACAAAATCAGCAGAAACTAATTTAATGTCTTGAAGGGTACTTTCTAAATCACTAGTATGACATAACCTCGCAGAATTGTGTGTTGTGATTAAGGTGACATTTTCCTGATTTATTAATGGCTGCCCAATGATAAAGTCAATTCCCGATAATTTATAGTTTGTTATTTCCGCTGAGCTTGACAAAGTGATATCATCTATGTTAACGTCAACTTTTACGCTGCCAAGTGATTGTGAATGTGCACCACCAAAGCCGCGCATAACAACCGAAGATGGTGTCATAATAAGTTTCATTCTATGGACATGGTCAATAGTAAGTATGTTAATTTTACTACCCGTATCTATGTAGGCTATTAGTTCGTGACCATTCACACACACTGTTTTTTTATAAAAATCTATAAACACATCGTAAGTTATGTACAAAACGTCACCCACCTTTGTTATTTGTTGTCTTGAGCTCCCGGCAGCAAACCAGCATGTTGCTGCGCTGTGACCGTTGCGCTGGCACACGTCGCAATGAAGTTGCGCCCTGCAGTCCCTTGCCTCATGACCTGGCCGTCGACATGCATAGCAGATCTTCGGCAGCATATGTTGTGCTGTAGTGGAATTTCCTCGCCTCCATGTTGGTCTTCTTGCACCGATAGCAGCTTCAACTCTCTTGAAGTTCTCCAATGAAGAAAGATATCCATGGTAAAGTTGCTCTGGTGTCTCGCATTGGTATGCTTTGGCGTTGGCGCGCAATTCAAGTGGTAGGCCTTTGATGATGCATGAAATGGCATCTTCGTTATAAATATTGCATTTCTTAAGCAGTGAAAGCTTGTCGTGAAAGTATTTCGTCATAGTTTCCGTATCTATTTTAGATCTTAATAGCATCTCTTCTAAACGATCAACAAAATCCGTCGAGCGTGGAAACGCCGTCTGTAATGTTTGCTTCCATTCCTTCCACGTGAGGTTGTAATCTTCTAGGTCGTCATACCAGTCTCGCGCTGAGCCGCGTAGTCTAATTTGCATTACAAACTGGCGATCCTTATTGTGCCAACCGTAAACGTCCCCCAACTGGTCTATCTTATTAAGCCATCCTTTCACATTGCTGTTTTTATCTCCCGGGTTGAATTTTGGTATAACTTCAGCTTCTGTGGGCGTAATTCTGCGTCGTTTTGGTGTGTCTGGTCCGTGTTCATAACCACGTGGTAAAGAAAAAAAATTCGTGGATTCTTCGGTGTCGGTGTCACTAATCGAAGCTTTTCTCTTCCTTTTTCGTCCTAATCCATTGATATATGGACCAGACATGACGTATACCCACTTCTGAGATATTATAGGTCTCAGGATGGGAAGGTGAAGCACTGGCGTTATAAAATGAAAACAAATTAATATGATGTAGGTTTATTACTCACCGAAGTTGTTCGTACCAAATCGTATAGCGAAAAGAGAGACTACCTATGATTGCAACCCCTTTTATTAACATTTCTACACCCCCCTTCCATAATTTAATCTACGTAGTAGTTACAAGTCTTTTTATACATACAATTGATACAATCTAACGCAATAAACTAGTTATACATTCTATAATTCGTGTAATAATTAATAGTAATCAAAATATGTAGATTTATTGAAGATTGATATAAAAAGGCAATAATTGAATGAGTTAATCAGAACGTCGTTGATGCGATCGACGTAGGGCGGAAGTCTCAGTGGCGCCACCGCAGACGGCGCTGTCGTGGGTCGTGACTTCAGTGCCCTGCACTAGATGGCGCCCTCGTAGGTCCGATTATGCTGGTTTGGGTGTCGACAAGGTAGGTGGCGCTAACAAATGACAAAATGATATAACGACATACGAGTATTTGCGATGTTGTCACGTCGACAACGTGATAAATTAGCAGTTTAGAAAAACAGTTATTAATACAAGCGTATATAACTTTATCCACACATTAACTGCAAGAGTCCCGAAGTCTCCGAAGATTTTTTTGCTGTAGTTAATATCGTAATGTTTTTTTATTTGGCCCCAAGTGTAAGAAATCGGCAACACGGATTGGCTCGAGGCTGAATTTTAATAAGATGTCACTGCCATAATAAGGGGGCGAAATTTTATTATAACCGAAAAAACTTAATTAAAAAAAAATAAGAGCCTAATTGGGCCTAAACGCGCAATCGGCGATCGTGATTCATTGTTTCCAATTTCGCGGTTTTTTTTTTAAACCAATAATAGAACATGTTTTTTAATGAACATATTTTATACAGAGCGTTGTTTTTGATATAAATTTAATAAGAATATGTACAATTCATGCGAATAAATATTTAACAATTTATTTGCACATATTAGTGTGTAATTTATTTAACAAAAAATGTGTAGTTTGATGGTAACAGAATGTTTTCGAGCATTCAGTTTTAATTTTGTATTTTTACTGAGGAAAAAATAATAGGTGCAAAAATGAATATCTTATTCTACAAAACCAAACGTAAGAGGTCTAAGAATAAGTTTTGTTTTTTTAACAACATGAACACTGCAAGTATGTATCTTCAAAGGCAAATGGAATGTAGAGAACTCATGATCAAAAAACAATGCGTTTTTTTAATAATTACAATAATAACATCATTTTCACTTTTTATTAGCTGGCCATATAATACGTTCGGATCTCCATAGCGGGTATGTCCCCCGGGCATCCGCCAGACAAATTTACCATACATTTATTGGCATATCCGGCCGGCTATTGTCTAATTCAAATTTACGTTTTTGTTTAGTAATTCAACGCATACCTATAGAGTTTTTGTATCTGTACCCTACCGATACTTTTTAAACAAAAAAATGTAAGACGTTTTATCTAAAATAAACTAAATTATTGGTTGCCACTGTCATAAGGGTTAAATTAAAACTTACTAATTTAACCCTTATGACAGTTACGAAAATAAGTCGTTTTTTGTTTGCAACTGACACAAATATCGAGCCAAGCATAAGGGGATAATAACAGGGCCTTCTAATTTCTTCTAATTTGACATTTATCTAAATGGGTGGCTTTAATTACGTCATTCCGTTTTTTGTGGGGGTGCTAATTGATGGTTTGTCTAATTGCTTTGAAAACAACACCTTTATGTAATTGTTATTGTATTATAATTGTGTCTCGAGGATCCGTGATAATTGTGGGTTCGAAAAATGTCATTATAAATTGCGGCTAATTAGAGGTGATTTTAGCTATAGGCTTTTGTTTCAATGAGAATGTATGTAATTAACATAGTGTCTTTTTATGGTCGTCTAGAGTTATGGTTTTAGAAAGTACTGCATTTATTGTGTTTTTTTTTTCTATAATATGTTACGGGTGAAAACAGAAACAACATTTAAACAATAAGGCAATCAGGGAAGAGTATTAAGCATTCTGAAAGAACAATTTTGTAAGTAGAGTAATTTTGATAATACCATCATTTTAAGAGTCTCATTTCGAAAATACTTAAATGCACCCTACATTTAGACATTTAGACGACCGGTTGGCTTAGTTGGTAGTGACCCTGCCTGCTATGCCGATGGTCCTGGGTTCGAATCTCGGTAAGGGCATTTATTTGTGTGATGAACACAGATATTTGTTCCTGAGTCATGGATGTTTTCTATGTATTTGTATATTATATGTATCGTTGCCTGAGTACCCGTAACACAAGCCTTATTGAGCTTACTGCGGGACTGAGTCAATTTGTGTAAGAATGTCCTGTAATATTTATTTATTTATTATTTATTTATACTGAAAAAAAATTGTAATGTTATGTCATTTCATTATATTCATTAAAAAAACATATAATTATAAGCTTAAAGGTAATCAGTTAGCAGACACTACTAATGGCTCTTGACAAAGCAATTAATTACTAAGACAGCATAAATTAAGGAGAGTACAAAAATATTAAAAGCGAAATTTACATTTCTTTAATGCACGCTAAAAATATGAACAAAAGAAATCATTACAGATGTGAACAAAATATAAACGCAACCATATTATTAAACAGTTGTACAATTGTAAAGCACGAATTCAATCATTTATTAAATGTAATAATGTTTTTTTCATGATCTTTTTGTTTTTAAGTAGTCGCACTACTATATATGTTATAAATTGAAAGAGATGTCATATACTACGGAAAACGTGTCTGCCGCGAAAGCAGGAGGTCGCTGGTTCCCAGCCCTGCTCACCGGGGGCCTTTTTCTTTAGTAAATGACATCTCTTTCAATTTATAATTTATTTATAGTAGAGTGCCTACTTAAAAAAACAAGAAACATGAATCAAAACATTTATTACATTTAATAAATGATTTGATTCGTGCTTTACAATTTCATACCATGTTTTTTTTTGTTTAATTATCCTTTTAAGTGCTCCGTACAAAACATTGTTAACGATAATTATAATGAAAGATTTATTTTTTTAAAAATTATATAATTTTATTATAATACCCATATCGTCATTTGTGTAGATTCTAAAAAAAACGCTTAAACGCCGTTCTACTTCAAACCCCGAATCGACACAAACGTCAGCCGCCATCTTGGTTTTCGCATTTCCTCGAGGGGCGGCCCTCCGCCCTCTTACATGCGGGCTTATGTGCCAACACGGAACTTGTATGGGTTCTGTTGTCATATTAAATATATTTTTTATGCAAGTGATTTTCTATGATTTCTCGTAAAATAAAATATAAGCAAGTTTTAATACGTTTTTTTCTTTTTTGTAATATAACTAATGTACTGTGATTTAATGCATTATTTTATACGGAGCATCAAAAAAGTGTTGGCTATTTGAATTACTACGAAAAAATAGATTGTGCACTAATACAAAGAGTAAATAAAATACATAATATTTATGTTGTACCTACTTCATTTATTTCATCTTTACATTTTGGTGATTTTCACCTGTAATGAATTATATTATATTATGATTATATTTTTGTTGATCTGTAAATTTAGAAAAGTGGACTTCGGTGGGTTTTGGACCACATTTGCTAACAAAGTTCTTGCAGTGTTTTAGGATATTCAAAAAACTTTTTCATACTTATTATTAACGAATACAACCAATCGTTCTCATTCATTTGCGTGAATACAAATGCATGACCCTATTTGTTAACATTAAAAATATTTTTTTGTATGGAAATCGAAAAACACAAAAATAAAACAATAACTACCATAAATATATTAATTTTATCAACTTCGCGTAAATAAATAATGTGATCGACAAAATGAAACAATAATACCACTAACATATTTTGCAAAATCGTCAAAATCCTGCAAAAACTTTTGTATGTAAAATGACACCCTAAGTAAATTTACGAAAGTTTTTATTAAAATTTGGGCTTTTAACACAAATAAAGCCCACTTCCGCCTACAAATTTGTCCGAGTACAAATGTCAAAACTTTGAACCCGTCTTTTAAACGGTTTAATTTCAAAAAATCCGTACTTAAACTTAACAATACAAAAAAATATATAATCATTTCAATTCTACCTTTAAATATTTTTTTTAACACCAAATAAGTTGATACAGTTCCCCCGGAACCCAAAAAAGGCAGCGTCGTCAAAGATTAGCGGCGTAAGTCCGCGATTGCCGCGCAAACAAAAACCTTTTGAACCAACCCACTGGGCCAAAGAAAACATCCAATAACGTAATCATTAGCTGCTTATTTGTTCTATACTAGGGATTCAGCGAGTAGATTGTAAATATGTATTTTACCAGTAGCGCACTGCTTAAGAGTCCTTATTCGTTAAAAACGCTCATGAATTTAGTACCTTTTCGGCAAATCATTATAATTGCTCCTATTTACTATCTTGAACAGGGTTTTTGTGATCTAATGACATACTATTTGTATGTTTGTATGCAAATTTTTTGTGTTTTTTTTTTTAAATCAGTCTTAATCGACAATTTTTTAGCGAAAAATCGGTTTATTCCACATATTTCACAAATAGGTATTATTGTACGAAATTAATTCAAGTTTTGGCTGTTTTACTACCTAAAATTAAGATCAAAGTATCATATATATTAAACAGTTGATTGAAATTACCTATAGTTTCGCCGTAATTTGAGTTGAAATATTTTTCAAATGCGTAAGGACTTTTAAGGTGGATCTGCCAATATTTGTACTAAAGTTTTTGCACATTTTTACGATAGGTATTTAGGCAACCTTTTAATTAATATGTTTGACGAATATGTATAATCAATTGTGCTCATTCTTTTGCGTGAATGAACATGAAAAAACTTTTGCAAAAAAAAAAAATTGCTGCATGTATGGTATATTTTTTGCCTTTTTAGTTTTATAAAGCCGTGACATAAGTCAGGAAAACGCTAAGAAAAAGATTTTTGTATGGAAATTTAAGAACACAAAAATAAGGCAATAATTAATAATTCTTTTAATTTTTTTTGTAAGGTGGTGTGTGTGTCTAATTTATAAATTCCTATGTTTTAAGGGATTTATAACTGTAGCGATTTAACAAATGATGTTCCTTCACGACATTTTACAAACAAAATAGATATAAAAGTTTGGACCATCGTTGGCGTAAGGGACAACTGGGTTGCCTTTTGTCGCCATAACTAGCAACTAATAACATTGTAAGTTGCAAATGTCTATATTGTAACGTAATCTGATGTTAAGTGTGACCTTGAATCAACACATATTATTTTTCAAATATGAGGATTAGAGTGTGAGGAGGAAGTAGAAGATTAAAAAAAGGATAGTAATAAAACTTCCGAAATACTAACCTAACTTACGGAATACTAAACATACTGACTGCAACACTAACTTTGCGAATACTCCTTTACTTACTTCTAGTATTTGACATAGTACGTTAGCTAGTATTGTATGCATACGATTAGTATTTCTGTGTGTTTTCAGTATTATCCTTTGAAAAATTCAGAAGCCATGCATATATGTGCTTAATTTAAGTAAACTGTACATAACTTTTAAAGAAACTCTTAAAGGGATAAGTTCGCCTTTGTACTTAACATCTCTGTTTGTTAACTGTATTTTTCAACTGTGTTTCTGTACAATAAAGTGTTACTTACTTACTTTTTGTTGTTTGTTGGTGAAGTTAATTTCTAAACACTTTTTATGGTTTCAGCGCCTTATTCGAAACAGGCAGTGGTATGTACCTTTTATTAAAAACCATCACATCTCAAGAAGTTATTTACCAATTTTAGTGTTAAAAATCCAATTACAGGTTATCAATTTTTTTCTCAGCTTGATTAACTGATTAAAAAACTGTATTAAATCACGTCACTTAACACGTTGCCTGCCCGTCACTGTGCGGGTTAACTCTTCAACTGCCGGTTCTGCGTTTTTGTTCGGGATAATGAATTCCAGTTTTTTTCACCTCGTCATTTTGGTAGGACAAATTGCAGTGGGGTGACCATGGGTTTGCAGTGATTTAAATTTTAACTGAAAAATTAATAATTGTAAAATTAATAATATAATGTCATATCTGCTTTTTAATAGATTGTATAGGATTTACTGTATATATTAGATTTTACCATTAGTTTATTTTATTGTTACTTTCTTTTGATTCTTCATTGGAATAAATTCTATGAATACTCATGATTATAGAAGATCTAAAGGTATTTCTTGGCTCTGTATTTGTATTCGTGTTGTTAAGTAGTCTTTATTGTGATTTTATACTTATATTTTTTACACTCTGACACGACTTGACTAAAATCAGATGTATGTTTGCCAAATAATAATTAGTGTAACAGAACACGACTTTTGGGACTTGTTTATATAAGAAGGTAAGTACCCACTTTTAATGTGTGTATTAACAGTTTCAATTGTTATACTGAACTAATTAAACTAATATGCATTATCTTTAAAGCACTGTGTTAAAAATCTTAATTTTTTTATTAAAGACTCACTAAAGCAAAGCGTTCCGATTGGTTACTGAAGCAAAGGTGCCCTTCAAGCTTCCTGCGTTTCCGCGCTCAACCGTGATGGACAGTCTCTGCTCCAGGAAGGAATCGGTGCAGGAACCGTTAGGGGGGCAAATAAGTAGCCGATTGTCATTTTTAGGTTTATTTTAATTTTAGTTTACCGCCGCGGGGCCGCGGAGTATGCGGCCAAATCGAAACACGCCAAGTACTCTGCCTTTGTGCCCGTTGCAGTGGAGACTGCGGGACCTTGGGCTTTGGAGGCCAAGGAATTTGTGAGGGATTTGGGTCGGCGACTGAGGGAAAGGGGGGGCGATCCTCGTTCCGGGTCGTACCTGGTCCAACAGATCTCATTGGCCATTCAGCGCGGTAACGCGGCCAGTGTGATGGGTACATTTGGGCCGGGTACGATTCGGGGGGTTGTAATTAGTCCGCTTTATCAATTAATCCCAAGATTTGGCGTAGGCGCTAATTTTACAAAAGCGACCTTCCAAACCAAAGAGTAAACTAAACCTTATTAGGTTTAGTCCGGTTTGCTCACGATGTTATCCTTCACTGAAAAGCGATTGGTAAATATCTATGATATTTCGTACATAAGTTCCGAAAACGGTACGAGCCTGGGTTTGAACCCGTGACCTTCGGATTGAAAGTCGCACGATCTTACCGCTGGACCATTGGTAAAAAAAACTGAATTAACCGAAATAAACTTATTACTACTATAAAAATGCATTAGGGTTGTCACATCTCTTTTTAACGCGGAAGTGATCTCAAGACCCTTAGGATCCATTAAGATGTGTTTAGCATAAATTAACATCCGGGACAGGATATGTTTCCGTCATACGGCTTTTGTATTATCTCGCCATTACCATTAAGAATGCGCGTTCAAAATAACACATGTGATGAGTATTTGGTTTATATTTTTTAAATAATTTCAATGTATTAAATTATTGAATTTCACAGTAAAAAATTACTAACATAAACATCTACCTTAAACATCCAGAACCATATTTTTTTATTCTTAGGCTTTTTGTAAGTACCTACCTAACTATCTACCTACTCATTTCAGATATATTTTATGTTCTTTTTTCGTGGCAAGGGATTTTTTGTGTTTATTTTTAATCAAACTGTAAAAAAACAGATTATCTACCAATAAATGTAATTATATTTAAATTGAACTTACTATTACAAAAACATAAGTAATGTTCTCAAAATTTACAAATAACGCCAGTATTAAAAAAAAATAATAATAATTTTATTTTATAAGATTAATACAAAATAAGTTAAGAATTTACATTATTGTTTTTAGAAGCGCAAATTTTGGTTTTCGACCTGCCAAAGGGTGAGACAACGCTCATTTGAATACCGAAAACTGGTAAGTAAGTGATAGCCCTGGGAGCGCAGTTCTAAATTCAAATTAATAAAAATTGTGTTGAGAACGAATTAGAGAGGGTTCTGTCTAATTTGGTTGAATAATAATTATGAGGCAAATTCACTATGGTTAGGAAAAAACACTATAAAAACCTTAATAAATTGCTTATTAATACGTAGTCACATTATTATAAGTTCATATAATTTTTTAAATATGTTCAATAAAGCACTTTAAAAAATAATCACACATGTATTTTGTATTTTATATGTTATGTTTATATACACTTTCAAAACTAGATTCTATAATACCAACACAATGTTGTATTGTATAATACCAAATACCTAAACAAAAATCAAATTGTTTTGTAATAAATTTTCGATTTTCCGATTTCGCCGTAACTAAGAGTCAGGATCGCTGTACTGAACATCTAAATCGTTTAATTTCAATTTGTAGCAGCAAAATTGCGGGATCTCAACTCTATAACGATATTAAACTGCTAACTAGCTCCCTAAAGAACCCTACAATCCGCGCCATTCATAGACAGTGCCCGCTTTGTTTTTTTTTGCTCAACTTTGTTAGTTCAGAAAGTAGGACATGCATCTCATTATACTCTTTTTTTTTCAGAACCGGTAACTCTATGAATAATACTTAATCATTAGCCTTTTTGAATTTTGAACGCACCTGGTTATTTTTTGTAAAACACTCGTTTAATGTTTAGACTAGCGATTTGAATATTTTTGTTCCGTTTTGACCGTGGAGTCAAAAGTTTGAAAGGCGCTTTTTTTGGAATAAAAAAAACAATATGAAAGTACGGCTGCAAAACTGGGACAGTTTTTTTGGCAACATATGCGCGATATATCATGATAAATGTTATTGTTTATGGTTGGTAAAAATATTCGAATACAAAACCCTTGGAGTCACCGTGCTTCGTGAAAAAATGGGGACTTACAAGTTATTTAATTAAATATACAGTTATGATCATTGGTGTTCCTTTTTTAAATTTATTAATTTCACAAAATAATAAAAATGAAAATTTAAAACTAAGGAGCGCCACAGAGACCTGTAGATGTTTATAGGTAGTGCAAATGCGTACTACACTCACAACAAACCACGATTAGGTAATTTAGGTAATTTACTTTAAAAAAAAAATGGGTATGTGCAAAAATAACTCCAGTAATCACACATAACCTTTTACATTTGCTTTATAAGACAATTTTATTTTAGATTTTTATATTTTATGCCCTCCGGTTAATTATTTAGTATATTCGATAGCATGTTTTCTTACGTCATTTTGTCATACACATTTACATATCGCGGTAAGATATATTTGGGTTGAACAACTGTATTTCGTAATTGTTTATGTCTAATTTTTTTACTAATAATTGTACTTTATAATGCTATTCTAGATCTATCGATATATTGATTTTATCAAATATAGACATTACTTTGCAGTGTTTAAAAATTCCACAATCATCATCGTATTTATCGTATTGGGTATTATAGTTTTACGTGAACTCAGCTGTAGTTTGTAAATACAATCTATGTAAGTATAGAATGAATTTTTCGTGTTAATCTTGCTTTACTGTATTTTTAAAAGTGTATTTAGTTTTTGTATTTACAGAAATACAAAAAACTTAAAGTGGTTAAGTTTTATAATATAATGACACAGTGCGTTCATGTTTCATTTCATTGCGTTGACGTCATAATAAGGTACAATTCTTATGTAATAGTGACGTCACCAGCCTCCACCCTGGATCTTTTATGCTCTTTATCTTCTTCAATTTCACATTATTTAAAAAAGGGAAAAAATATGTGTCAACTAGTTTTGGATACTTAACTGACGGACTAAATAGAATACCTAGTCGTTATTTCTATTGTACAATAAAATTTAATTTATTTTATTTGCTCAAGTAAACAACGCAAATAACGTGGCAGTGTGGCACCCGCTGAAAACTTAATAGTTTTAAGTGAATTTCTTTTATTTTACTCCATTATTATTTATAGTTGCGTCATGTGATATCCGAGCCGCGATGGTGACAACACCACTCTGTCTGTCCGACGATGACTGCCCGATGCAGTCAAAACATGTCACGCCTATTGTGATAAAAATATGTGAGTGTTATCCGTTGCAATTTAATGTCAGTATGACTAACGAAAGTTTAAATTATATGATATTTTCAAGTAAAAATATAAGCTAATGGGTCGTTTAAATTCACACTTAACTTAGTTAATTACTTTTAAGAACACCGCCTTTTCAATGTTGAATAATATATGTAAATTAAATAAACCCACATGGTCAGAGCTTACTATGTATCGAAATTTATGTTTCTTGTACATGTAAAAACACAATGGATTGCTCGGCGTTCAATAAATTGTAAAAAGCATGTCATTAATGCATTAATGAGGTGGAATGAGTAGCGTTTACTAATGAACTTCTTTGTGTACTTAATTTAATTAAGACTTGAAGTAGGGAAATTATGTTTTTTCTTAACATTGCAACATATCAATGGCATAGCAACATTTGGTATTTTTATTTTGTTACTATAAAATAAATAAAATAAAAATTATTTATTTCAGAATACTAGTTCCATATTTTATTAGTATCACTTACAGACTACGTACTATGAGACATGTAATCTATAACTAATATTTAAATGGGAAAATTACCATGTATGTTTGTTTTATTGAGCAAACAAAAGTTAAGTAAAAGTTAGCTTAAAATTGCAGACATATACCTAACCATATATTTTTGCTTAGTTATTTGGTAGAAAACTTTAATACGAAATAATTCACTGAATCGTTTGGTTTTTTCTATTTAAAGTCTTTAAAAAGGATAAAGTTTGTGTTATAATTATACCTACATGTTTAGGTAATAATGTTTATGTAACACATAAGTTATGCACAAAAATGTGGACAGTAAATTTGTATATATTTTGCCGTAAAATAGTATGTTTTTCTGTGAATATTCGTTTTTTTTTTTGGCAAGCTGTATCTTCAACTAAGATCTTCTAAACTTTGTGACTAATAAAGAATCAGTACTTTAAAACTGAAACAAAAATATTTTTTGCTGTTACTTTTGACATCAAAAGTAAGTCAGCAAATGCCAACGTAAAATGTATTTATTTATTGTAATTTCAAACAAAGCCCTTGCCGCAACACTCTGCAACTTTGCCACTGATAATTCTCGATAACCCTTACCACACAGACTTATTATGAGTATATATAAGGATAATTATAACAACATTTATGTTCAATGAAATAAAAAAGAATATTTCTAAGGATAAATAGCAAGAATCCGCTAAGAATATGTTAATGTCGTCACGGATGGGTAGGCCATTTGTCAGCGATACTTCGACCATGTAGGGAAAACGCTATACCATACAAAGTTCTCGTTATTTTCCTTGGACAGGCACCTTAGTATTTTTATCAATAAAACGAGTGTTACATCAGTTTTACTGATATACCTATATAAAAAAAACTAAAAGTGTTGTGTTGATTATAGTAAAGTTAACTCTAACTGTAATTACTTATTTCGCCTAGTCTATTAAATATACAAATATAAGGTAATTCCAAAATATATTTAAGTATCTTTACTTTAAAAGTAATTTTATTTGACTTCATGAGTATTACAGTAAGTAGTGATTATTATTTTAATAACTATTAATATTTGATTTAAATTTGTGACTTTTTAATTAGTTACATTGTATTTATCTGAATTAATGGGATAAAGCTAATATTTTTAAATATCGTTATTTTTATAAATTGAATTTGTACGCCAACCTGCCTTTCGAGATCTTTAATGGCTTCCCGCGGTACGCTGTCCCTTATTCGTTCAGTTTAAGTACAGTGTGGTGTTTATGCTAATGCGCGTTTTTGCTGCGCACGCGTCGAGATGCCTACCGATCGCGAAATGGGAAAGTCACCATGCGCGAGAGCTGACTTTACCTAAAACACATACGTGTACCATGTTTTCTATTATGGTCATGTTTATACGTATGTTTTAATTACATCTATTATTATTCGTTATTATACTTAAAGTTAATACTGTATTTATTGAGACAATACACAAAATCCAACATACAACAACAAATGGTGACAATATGAACGAAGTGGTTCGCCAGGCTTTGGTGTCGGCTAATGTACCCTGCGTTTTGGAGCCTCCAGGGTTATGTTGCGCAGACAGAAAAAAGCCAGATGGTCTTACGTTGGTTTCTTGGCAGAGGGGTCGGTGCCTTTTACAGGATGCGACATGCATGAGCATTTTGCCCCATGCCACATGAGTAGCACCATAAGAGCTGCTGGGCCGGCTACGGAGTATGCAGCTAGGCAGAAGCATACCAAGTACTTTATCTTGGAGCCAGCGTACGACTTCGTACCGGTTGCGGTAGAGACTGACGGATCTTGGGGTGCGGAGGCCAAGGAGTTCGTAAGGATGTTGGGACGGCGGCTCAGAGACGGGCTGCAATCCTCTGTCCAGATTGTACCTGGTTCAACAAATCTCTTTAGCAATTCAGCGGAGCAACGCGGCAAGTGTCATAGGAACGTTTTAGCCGGCTAGCGGCTACGATCCGGGATGAACCTTGTACCTAGTCTTAATTAGTGGTTATGATTGTCAAAGCCGGTTGCAGATTATATCGTTTGTGAGTATATGACATAACCTGTAGCTGTATCTTCCTTACGAAATCTGGGTTGCGGATTTTAAAACACTTACGCGATATTTATTGTTGCAGAATGATATGAAGAAATTTTATAGTTAAAACAAATTAAAAACAAACATCACAGCAATTGGAAAAGTAATAAAAACTACCTTTTGTTCCATTTATTTATTTTTCCTTTAAAATTAATTTAGGAGTACAGTTAGCCGGTAAACATAAAGACAAAGTACTGTTTATCTAGGTGTCGGTATAAATATTTGTTGTTATGACTTTATTGTTTACGATCATCGCAAATTGTGTGTTTGTGTACTTACAAAGAGATAATAACTTATTTTAGATTACAACTGGTGCTACATTACGACACCGGTACTATAATAAGCACTTTACTTAACTACATCAAGAAAAAAAAAATGTTTTTGCCTACTTTGTGGTTCATAAAATATAGCCCACTGCGAGAACGGACAAGCAGACGGACTGATAGCATAGGCTTGAGGGTTCTTTTTACCTTTCATGTCACTTAACTATTATCTGCGAATTATTGATCAATAAATTAGCGTTTCAATACATTAACTTTTAATAGGTCAGCAATTACCACACAATAACGTACAAAACAATCCTGCCACAATTTATATCACTCGCTAGACCATGAATAGCATCAATTTAGTCCTATAAAATTAAGCTTTACAAAGTTATTCAAACTAGCGGTCAAAATTAGAACTAAACGTTTTCTATATTAAAATCGTGCCTGCCGTAGGACAGTAGCGACACAATATATATTTAAAATTATAAGTATCGTAAATTGGTTTGACATCCAACACCAGAAGCCTAATAAATTTCTCATACATCTGCTGCTAATTGTCTAAGTTCAAGGTGCGCAAATTGCAAGGAATAATCCATAAAAAATGCGTTTTCTTTTTAATAGCAGGCGTCTTTTAAACCTGTCACAGCCCTCGCGAAAGGTGTGAAATTTGCAAATTTAAAAAAAAACGGGCGCTAATGCGTCAATTCAAAACGTGCTTTAGTAATATAGTGCCAAGGTGTATAATTGTATGCAGTCTAGAGGTTGAGTTAACGCACTTTTGAAAATGGAACGATCTTTATGCAAAATAGTTAACCCATTTCTTGACTAGCCCTATAATTAAGGTGATTTGCATATTATTTGATGAATAAATATTTATAAGGAAGTGTAATTTAAGAAGTTTCTTTATGAAACTATTCCTAAAAATGTTCGTTACATTGTGTTATGTTAATTCCATGCATATTTGAATTTTTAAATTGTCATCTGGTTTTATGCAAATATGTTTTAAATAATTTTTGTTAATTTAGGGCAACGGTTTCGTGCGAAGATGTGTTGCGAAATAATTCCCACGTATTTTTTTTATTTATTCTAATTTTGGCACGAACTTGTTCTTGAATTAGTAGTGATTTTGCAAACCTGTTTGATTTAAAGGGATGTTTGAGTCACACGCTAAATATATAAAATTTGTCTGAGAAAAATAGGATAACTCATATTTGCATTTTAAATATGTTTCTTTATAAACGGTTTTTTAATAGTAGTTTATGTGACGTTATTTATTTAATACCTACATTCTAACATATAATTTAACTTCTATATGACTAACTAAATTTTCTAAATTATTTATCAGTTAGAGTCAAACCACGTTATCTTTTCTCAGCAAATGAACTGTCAAACTTGAAAGTGTTATTTTAAACGTAAAAATTCTATGAAATTATTACGTTTACTTAACACTTTCACAGTGTGTGCTATCAAAAACTAGGAAACTTAGCATAGACTGACTCTAGGTACTGCGATTAGTACTTATCGACATGAAACAGTTTAAAGTCATTATAAATGGATGAAAACTGTTACACTTTACCGTTAACTAAATAACCAAATAATAAAATAGCCTAAATTTAAATTGTTCAGCTAAATTAAATACGTTGTAATTACATTCGTGAAAACTACCTACTTAATATTAAAGTTTATTAAAACGAATAATTTAAAATATTAATAACAGACCGACATCACATTAAACGACATTAAATAAAAATTAAATGTGACACCTATTAACACCCCTCGTGACTTGATTCGATATCGATCAGTAATCGAATAGTACGCCACTTGACTCTATCGATTGATTGTGATTGCCCCCCTTACTCACTATTGTGATGCTTTAGGCCTACAATAGCCATACAATAGTCATACAATGGTCGTATACAGGTAATTGTACTATTCGATTAGGTGTGTGTTTGCTATTTTGACAGCACAATAACTGATGGTTCGGTTTTTTATATGTATGGAACGGTTTGGATAGCTTTTATGAAATATTTTTCGCGTCTGTTAATACCGCGGAAGTTGTCTAAAACACATTAAATTTTTAGTCTCTTAATCATTAGAAAGAGTTAAAATCTAAATGATTACCTATTAGTTAAAATAATCTGTACGTAAAATTCTCCGCATCGAGCGGGATTCGAACCCACGACCTCTCTGAACACCGGTAAGAATTTTTCGATTTTTCTTTCAATTATAAAATTGTATTTTTTTTTTGCAGACGTCTCTGCTTAATACAAAATTAATTTAGTAGTATGTAGCGCATTGTTATCGATGTTTTCTAAAATGTCTTAAAACATCGATGCCGTACAAGTGTTTAATACTTTCAGTATATGTCGCTACGCGTCTCCCTACTATATTAACTAGACTAAATACTAAAACTACTAATACTATATTAAATGATCGATAACTTACTGGCTATTTATTGTATAACGTATTAACACTAAGTAACATACCCATCTCCTGGCAAACTTAGCTGTTAATAAAATAAATGTAATGTACCTACCTACTGGTCAAATTAATTAGATCAGTCTAAGAATTATTTTAATTGTAAGATTGTACCTATAAAATGACGTGTAAAATATTTTATATTTTATCAATAAAAATCTGAATCTGAATCTGAATCTGAATCTAGCTTATAACCAAATTAAACAAATAGTGGAAACATTCGCCGGGGTTGATCAGGCGTCGATAGCTCAATTGGCAGCGCGATCTGACCGCTCCGATGGATCCCTTTCAATTATAAATATCTTTATAAGTTTTTCCATCAGCTGTTTTGTATTTATAACGTTATCAGATACTTTACGAAAATACTTATTTCTTTATTTACTAATAAAAAACTACATACTTGATCTTTTGTTAATCAAAGTTATCTTTAAAGGTTATTCGGCATTTCAAGGGAGAATTTAAACTCCCTCATTTGATCATTATTATAGCTTTTAAAATGCTATTATATTTTAGGTGGCAATTATATTTGTAATAAAAAAGAATTGTGTTGTACCAACTGGATGAGGCAACTCTAAAGTAATTTTTTGTCTTGTTTGAATGCATCTGTCTTTAATAAGTATTAATGGAATTGAAAAAAATACTTATTTATTTATTTAAGCTTTATTGCCCAATTACAAAAAAGTACAAATGGTGGACTTAATGCCTTGGGGCATTCTCTACCAGTCAACCATTGGATAAAACAGAAACTTGTATTTGGTGCAGGATCGTAAACATCGAGAAGAGAAAAGAAACACATAATAATATCAATAATAATAATGGCGTAGGGATGTAATGGCGTAGGGATGTGACGACCCCATCGCCCACTGGTTTCCACCGGTGCAATCAGTCAACGCAGGGCAGCTTGTGGCGAGCTGTTGGGGAGTAGCGACCCCACGTACCTGAGCGCTCCTGGGGGACTCCGTCGTCCGACCAAGTCCTCCGCCTCTGGCTTGCCTTAACCGGCCGTCCAGAGTGGGGTCGCGAGAGCTGTGTTCTCGAGGGTAGATGTGGAAACCTAAGTGGCGAGTTGGCTATATGTTTAAAGTCCAGTGACACCTCTCTACCCCCAGCCCTCATACCGGTGTTGCCCTCGAGCCATCTTAGATGTCGCTTTTTGTGGGGGCCCATCTTATGTGGGCGAGTCACCGTCTGCCGGAAATAAAATTGATTACCGTTTTGTTAGGCAGACGTCCGATTTTATTCTCCATAACCCAGTATTTAGTCCACCGCTTTCACCTAATAGTCCAGCATATTTTAGATTCCATTAAATCTCAATAGTCTATACACCCTGGCGGGTGCTGCCTCTGCGTGCGTCCCATGACTCGGGCAGGTGCAACATCAGCTCGGTGTACCCCTTACATTTCATTAAATTGTCGAAAGGGCCTCTGCGTGTTGGCTTCGGCTCCGCGCACGCCTCCCAAAGGTCCGGAACACCATTGTTCCGTGATGGGAAAGACATATCAATAATAATACATTGCTTTAATAATTGTATAAACATACACATATAAATATAAATATACCTATGTACATAGATAAATAATGTACCGAAGTATAAGTATGCGGAACATCTATCAAATGAGCAATTTAGAGAGGTGTTTACGTACCTTGCACTTGAAGGAGAATTTGCTCTGTATTTGCGTGTATTTCAACCTTGTTTGTAAATACACGCTTCAGGTTCTTATGTATATTTGTTTATTTGAATTTTTTCGCGTTTGAGTCTATTGGGGTGCTTTCGTAAACTCCGATTGTATATGATTTTTTACTGTACAAATGCACCCCATGGAACTAAAATCAAGAATATAATCAAAATACAGTTATTATGGGTAAGATATTCCTAAAGATTGATTATAACAGGTAAAAGAACTCATAAAATGACGAATCCCAGGTAGAAACGAATGCGTCCTTACGTGTGGGATAAATCCGTACAATTCCCACTTTTTAGGAAAATCGTTATATTGGCCAAATTGTTTTGGATCAAATCAGAAATACACTGTTATTATAAACAGATAACTGGACCATGCAATGGCAATAATTTAATTTTTAAATAACTGTTAGTTTTTATTTTACAAGGCCCAGAGCAAAAAGTGTACGAAGCCTACCCACTTTCCCCTATGGTGTTATAAGATCAATCATTATAATTATGTAGTTACATGTATGCCTTTATGTGTACTTACCCGAGTTTATAATCCCGTGACTGCCCGTACTTATATGATTTTAAGTTATTGCGTTTTTGGTACACATTCTTTAATTTATTCAATTTCAGACAATGACTCCTTCAACCTTGATGAATCGTAAATTAATATTGCCGCCCAAATGCACAATATTGTCATCGATGATAATAGTAAGGCAGACTTTTGTAAGTATTTTGAAGATTACGTACATACTGGGTGATTTTTGGGTCATGGAGCAAGAGTGAACAGGGTAGGTATCGGGGAAGAACACACTACCCAACTTTCACTACGACAACCATGAAATCGTGAAAAAGAAATCTTTGATTGTTAAATATCGATCAACTAATACTAAGGAGTAACTAAATATCAATTAGCTCTTCATTAGGAGACCTTTTCTTCCCGAATTCGTGGTTGTCCACAGAGAGTTGTGAAAGTTGCTCAGTGTGGCCCTCCCCAGTACTCTGTTAACTGTTGCTCCATGACCCAAAAATCATTCCGTATAAAACACATATACAGATGACTAGGGTAGATTAACTTTTTTATAAGTTTTTTATAAGTAGGTAGTAAAACCTATAAGTAACATTAACAGCTTTTTAATTTTTGCGAAAACCCAATAAGTCGACACCCCTTGGTAAAAAACGTTTTCTTACAGGAAAACTAAATTAGTTATATAGCTAAAACACAAATTAACTTAAAGTAGATAAAATTACTTTACACGGAGAACTTATAAAACTACGAATTTACTTACCAAATTAGTGTTTGATGACCATAAATCTTTAACTTCATTTTTCTCGAAACTAGGTTTTTCATACTTATTGGGTTTCACCAGGCAACCCTCGATATATGCGTTTTGAACGCATCATGGAGAGCTGATGATATGTGTGTATATAAAGCAGTGTAGGTATGTAATTGTTAATAATTAGGTATCAAAACTCGAGTGTGGGTTTAAGTAACGATTATATTCACATAAACTACCTACTAATATAATTACATAATTAAAAAAAAATGATCTGTCATACATTTTAAACTGTGTTTCATACTCACATTAATATTAACAAAAAAAACGGTTCAATATTACGTATTTTAAGCAATGACTGCTGCCTTAGCCGCGGAAGTGACAACATCACTCTGTCCGATAATGACTGCCCGATGTGGTCCGAACACGTCAAGCCTATTTTTATTACAATCTATTGTAATAAAAATTCGTGTGTATTAATCGTTTTTTTCAATATTAAATATGATTTATTATGAGTGTGTCAGTATTATTTAAGGCATCAAACATCGAATTGGCGTAATTAAAATGATGCTTTTTTTCACCATATAAAACTTTAGGTTTAATATTTTTTATTTATTGGCAACATATATATTTAAAAAAAATTAGAGAAATAATGGTCCTGATGATTAAGTTGACAAATAGTAATTCACTAATATACCTTCGAAAAAAAAAGAAGTTTAAAAATGTATGTAATTCGGATGAGATCCCTGTAAATCGTATATTGTATAGGTACTTATAGTTTTTTCTTTGTACCTCCGTCTCCACGTTAGCTACAAATTGGACAATTATTTCTTCAAAACCACCGAGGCATGTATAGAATTATCAACTGACCGCCCAATTATTTCCACAATGCCTCAAAGAAACCTTTGTTATCGAAATTAGAAAAAAAATATGTCGTAGGTATCTAAAAACGAGGGTGAGTTTTTTACCAATCCTTAGTATACACCCCTCCATATGAAACATTACCCCACAATACGGACCCCACATCTGCGTTCGTAAACATTTTTTTCTACCGACAAGGACAGAAGTACCCTCTGTCAAAAAGTGTATTTAAACGCGTGGGTAAGAAAGGGATGGATGTAAAGAATAAGTTGCGAGGATAAAGAAAGCTCAGGTATGGATAAGGGTGTAGGAAAAAAAGGGATACGACGGTGCCACCCCCGGGGGTGGTTAGCGTCGTAGTTCACGGCGCTGCCGTTAGATGACGGTGGGGTGTTATTCAATTGTGAGTTGGGTAATGATGATGGATTGTATGACTTAGTTTGTGGAATGCCGTTTTGAGGATTAGGGTAGCATTTAAGCGTTTTTTTGGGTATAAGATGGCGAGTTAATAATGTTTTTATTTTGCTTAGAATATTTAATTTTTTTATTTTCCCGCGCCTTGGGATAAAATATTTTTTTTATGAATAAATCAAAAAACACAAATTAGCTTAAATAAGCCAAAATAGGCTTTAACTGCCGCTGTTTTTAGCTCTAATTTATTTGTATGACGAATGAAAAATCACATAGAACAGGATGTGAAACAAAAACAAGACAATTAAAAGAGCAATGGATCGATATTTCGAGAACTTGCATCTTTCGACATTTTTAATGACCCCTACAAGATCAAATACACTTTGGATGTTGCTTACTGTACACTTTCCAATTCGTTTTAATCAAATAAGAATTTGAATTTGGTTAGACTATTCTAACAAGGCGTTTACTTACTTCATGTTTAAAAGTACTAACTAGTTGGATCAAGTTTTAAAATATAAAACAAACTCCGACATCGGAACACGCACTTAGTGAAACTTTTCTACCACCTATTGTATGACGGTACATCTGGAATCTTTTAATTAGTGCATCTCTACTTCAGACATAAAGTAGTCTGTTTCTGTGTCCCCGCTATGCGAGTTTAAGTCTTATTTGTATTTAGAACAAAGGTTGAATTTGCTTAAACTTCAAAGAACAGAATTTTTATTTATATCGGTTTGTTAGTTTGAACCTTATTTGGGTAACCATAAGGTTTCTTGTTTAACGGGTTCGTCTTCGGAAGTGCTAATGAGACGAACCCTTGACGTTGAGCTTAACGACGAAATGACGTAGATATAATTATATGAGAATGTTTTTTTGAAAAAAGAAGGGTTTTTTGTTTTACTTTGATACTGCCAGTTTTACTTAGTAATTTATTTTATGGGAACATCGTTAATATTAACGATTATTAACTCGTTTCGTTTTTATCAATAATGAAACATAGTTAAGAACATATAATTAAGACGAAGAAGTATTAAATTAAATTAATTTAGTTAAACTCTTGTTTTGTCAAATAAGAAATCCTAATTTATGTGTTTTATAAGAAAATGTAATAAAAAGCATATGCATTTTGATCTAATAAGATATAACAGCAAAACAAGACTTAAAAAAAAATCAAGGACGAAAAAGTCCCCGTTCTCCTTTATGATCTCAAATCGAATGTTAAAAGGACTTCCATTAAGTTTATGTACAAAATATTTTAAAACTATCCTATACAAACAATTCGACAAAGTATTTCGGTAACCAATATTTTATAAAATTCGTCGATTTTGTATTACTATGAACACAGAAAGTTGTAAGTTTTATCTTTCCTACAAATTAAAATAAAATATTTTATTTTAATAGATTTAATAAACAATCTATCAACATATGTATCTATTTTTTAACGTTAATCAAACAAAACACGTAAATTGCAAGAGACTTTTTGTACTTATGACTTTTTTATGAATAGTGATATAATTGTCGACTTGTTACTTGCAAAATAATATTTAAACGTTGGTAACCCTTTTTAACCCTTTGGGGGAGGCCTATGTCCAGCAGTGGACGTCTTTCGGCTGAAATGATGAACCCTTTTTAAATGGTTTCGCGGAACCCTATTGCTGAGTAATTACATGGTGTAATTTAGGATGTCTGAGTACTTTTGCCTCCGTATCAATGTGCAGCAACATTTTTTGTCAAGACCATTTTTAACTATGTTAGACTTTATGAAATGGTTTCTGATCTTTTGTGACTATAGGCTAGACGACTCAAAAAATCTATTTAGTCCGTCTTTTAGATTATTAAAAAATATTGTACACGTATTTTTTATTTTGTTCGTCAAATCAAAAATGACGAAAATACAGTGAGTTCAAGTTTTCCGAAACGTCACTGTTAGGTACAAATCTTACCTAGGAGTGACGTCACAAGCCCCCACCCCGGAACTGATGCTCTTTATCTTCGTCAATTTTAAAAGAAAAACAAAAAATACGTTACGTACGTTACGTACGTTAAATTGAAAAAGAAAAAAATACGTGTCTAATCATTTTAGATAATCTAACTGACGGACTAATTAGAATGATAGTTTTTCAACCTAGTCGTCATCCCTATTGTATCATTTATGAAATATATTTTTAAAATTTTAATTAAGTAACAAATTGATAAGCTGAAAAAAATCTTGTTTCATCACTCGAGATAGTCGAATAAGGTAGTTAATATTTAAATTATATTGTCTTCTGTTACCGCAATTATAATTCATTTTATTTAGGTGTCCCACTGCTGGGCAAAGGCCTCCCATCTTTACAAAGAAACACTTTAAAATGGATTAATAGCGATTTGCCGGTTATATACGTTTTCGGCAATCCGTCGGATATCCATAGTGGGTATGTCCACCAGACAAATTTCCCATACTATTGCCGGCCAAATACATTCGGGCAATCCGTCAGATCTCGAATTAATCGAGTATAACTTTGAAAACGAACCTCCGACGTTTCAAGGGCGACATTTTCCCCGTGGTCCGGGAGAAAGACTCAAGTTTTACACTATTAAGTCCCGTTTTAGTAAATTTGTAATGTGTGAAAATCGTGACAGTTTAAATAAGTGACCTGGGCATTTTTATTTTTTGTTGTAGAAAAAACAGTTTTTTGCTAAATTGGAAATTTTTCATACATTTTTCAAACTTTCCATTGCGCTTCCGCCATACTGAATCTATGAAATGATGGTAGCGAAATAAAAAAATATCTTAGGACATTTTTTTTCCTACCAGAATTGAAAGAGCTCACGATTCTGAATAGAAAACAAATAAAAAAATTCAAATTTTCAAATAATGATTTTTCTACAACAAAAAATAGAAACGCCCACCTACCCTGTTATATCCTTTGTCCTTTGCTTGAATTCTTTTGACTAAATACAATCGCCATCACATATATCGGAACGATTAAGACGATCACAAATATACACGCCTCTATTATTAAGGCTTGCATAAGCCGGATACTTACTGGCATATCCGCCGGATCTGCCAATCTATGGCAAATTTGTCTAATCCATTGTCAAGTTGTTTGTTCAAATACTTTTGTGCCGCCTCGGTACATATTATTGCTACTGCAGTATTTAACGGAAACTCAATACAGACCAAGTAATTCATCTGGTTAATCTCTCGGGCAAACAATTTATGATATTAGTAAGGATATTTCGCCTCCATTTTCCTGCCAAAATTAATGTTGATTTCGTTGGTAACGCAAATCCATTTCACAATTTCTTTTTTTAGCATTCATGTAGATGCCGTATCTATAGTCTGAGAAACATTTTATTTTTTAACCTTTTTTAGGTTTTATTTTCAAAATTTTAAAAGCTTGGATACATCGCTGGCATGTGAAGCACGTTACCGCATGCAGCTACAACCAAATCGAGACGTGCTTATGCACGCACAGCGTGCAAATGGTTTGGTATGTCCTAGCCATTACACGTGTACTGACAGTGTCGTATTGTCAACTGATTTTGGTTTACTAATTTCCCTTATCAAAGAACTTACATGAGTTCTAATCAGCTCGTATATTGAAAGAAAAAAATCTTATAATAGATAATAGATATTATTTCTAATTAGAAAACTACAAGATTAATTTATAGAAGGACGGCAATCGTTTTGGATACTATAAGCTATGTCCGAAAGACGTGGTACCTAATTATTCAAAACCCAATAAATCCGCCATTTGCAATAAAGCTTAAATAAATAAATAAAAAAATGTTACTGACCCGTAAAACGTAATGGCCTTAAACATAAAAAAAACTCAACTGAGTTTTTAACACCTTTTCACAAAATATAAAAATTATCTGTTTTGCGCAATCGGTCAACAAAATTACCAAGCCCGTACTACACGATACGGCGCAAAACAACGGGATTATTAGACCCGGTGCACGAAATATTTCGATCCCTTGTAGCATCTTTATATGATATTGTATCTCAACCAACGTCTCTATGAAAATCCATTTCTATTATTACTTTGCCACATCCCTCGTTATAATCCTTTATTTACAACCATTATTTTGTCCTTGTCTACTGCTATACTGGAAAGGTTTAGGTATTTAACTAAATGTAAACAAACTTTCGCTGCAAGTTTAATGGCGTCAGGTAAACTGGACAAATACAATATGCGGAGCCGAGTTTCAAAATGCTACTTCTGTGCTACTCTTTTATTTGATCGCATATTTGTCGTTTGTTTATATTTAGTTAAATACCTAAACCTTTCTAGTATAGTGCCACTAGTGCCACCACCCTACTAAAACGTAATTAGAAATAAGGTCTTGAAATGGTAAAAAGCGTTACAACTTTAGTCTAATCTTGATTTAAAACTCACCCATATTTTTATTCTAAAATATAAAAACCCATTATAAGTCAATTACAACGGGGCTTAATCGCGTAACAATAACCTTTGAGTCTTTCTCCGGGACCACGGGGACACTTAATTATTAATTTTGATTTTTAGACTGTACCTACCGATGACTTGTAACAATGTTATTAATAAATATTTACTTTACTTTACTTTACTTTACTTTACTTTACTTTACTTTACTTTACTTTACTTTACTTTACTTTACTTTACTTTACTTTACTTTACTTCACTGTCACCCTCTAAACGTTAGTTTTAGTTTTCGGAGGTTAGTTTTCAAAGTTTAACGCAATTAAATCCCGATATAGTAAATTTATAATGTGTGCAAATTGTGAAAGCATATAAAAAAAATGCATGAACAAAAAAAACCCATCCATTTTTTGCAGTCGGTGAACAACATTAGCAAGTCTGTACTATAGCTGCGGGCGCGCGTTTTTCATTAGGCTGCGATCACATTAGGCGGCGGACAGACGGCCGGATTATTGGATCCGACGGACGAAAGACTTCGATCCGTTGCCTTTTTTACTTTTCTTACCCACCCCATATACACAGTATACGGCTTAGAAACAGTACTCCAAATAACATTGTCTTCTGTTTCCGCTATTATTATTAAATAAATATTGTGGACAATCTTACACAAATCGACCTAGCCCCACAGTAAGCTCAGTAAGGCTTGTGTTATGTGTACTAGACGACGATATATAATAGATGGATACGTATTCATATTTAAATACTTACATAGAAAACATCCATAACTCAGGAATTAATATTCGTGATAAACACACAAATAAATGCCTTGACCAGGATTCGAAAGATTCGGACTTCCTGCTTCGTAGAGGCCCATTTATTGAAATGAAACACTTAAAACCGATATTATTATTTCAATTATAAAATTGTAAATTTCGTTTACAGACGTCACTGCTTAATACAAAATTAATTTAGTATGGGGTAGCGCATTGTTATCGATGATTTCTAAAATGTCTTAGAACATCGATGCCGTACAAGTGTTTAACACTTTCGGTAAATGTCGCTACGCGCCTCCCGAAGGCGTATAACCAAAAATTAAAGAAATAGTGGAAACATTCGCCGGGGTCGATCGGGCTTCGATAGCTCAGAGCGATCTGACCGGTGTCCAGAGAGGTCAAGGGTTTGAATCCCGCTCGACGCGAAGAATTTTTCCATTTCTCTTACAATTATAAAATTGTAAATTTCGTTTGCAGAAGTATCTACTAAATACAAAATTAATTTCGAGTTCAAAATGGTGATATGACACCATTATCATGTCGAAATTAGTCACGATTTCGACACATGATTACGATTATGGTGATACTGTGGATACATATCATGGTACATCCCAACGAACGTACTGTTCTTAAACTATATACTGCGGGGCCGTCTGGAAACCTTTTCCTCTTATTTATTGCTTATACGAAACGAATTGGATATTTGTAGAAGGTTGAGATGTTCGGATGGAATATTAGGTTTTATTGTGAGAGGGATTTTAACAATTTCCAAGTCTGACTTGCTTATTTCAGGGCGGGAAAATTTATATAGAAATGTCCGTTTGAACGAACAAAGAAAGAGAAAAAAACATTACCTATAATATAGGAAAAAAGCATCGACATAGAAATACTCATAAATATACTGATAACGCCGAAAAAAAGTCGATAAAAATGTGCTCCACTTTTTACGTCCTATAATCATATTTTTCGGGTTCCGTACTTCAAAAGGGAAAAACTCAACCCTTATAGGATCACTTTGTTGCCCGTCCGTCTGTCTGTGAATACCCTTTATCTCGGAAACGCGTAGAGGTAGCCAATTAAAATTAATACCACATATACAGGTTCTGCGATCCCCTAAAGCTGTAAAAAAATCAAACCTCTACGTCAACACAATCAAAAGATACGGCCGTTTATGTCGCACTTCCCATACATTTGCAACGGGAATCAAAATGTATAGGGTACTTCCCGTTGACCTAGAATCACGAAGTTTTCCAAAAAGCAAGGCCTTGTAGCACAAGCGCAGGAAAAAATCCTAAATCCGCAAACTTTCCGCACACTGAGAGTTCCGTGTCACCAGAAGGCCTAGTATAAAAGCTGTACGACACTTACTTCTCGATCGCGTTAGCATATCGAGAGTTCAAATTATGTTTGCCGTTTATTTAAATCATCCGGCAACTTTCATATTTTGACCCCTCGGTACGCTAACGTGGTCGAGAAGTTAATGTCATACAATTTTTATACTAGGCCTTCAGTATTTTTAAGTACCTACCTACATAAATATAGGGGGGAACATCTTCTATGCGGAACCCTCGGTGGGCGAGTCCGACCCGCACTTGGCCGGTTTTTTTTTAGTTAACCAGACAAATATTCACATTTCTTTTATTTAGTTTATAGGTACTAAAGTATACTACCCAAAACCATAGTAAAATATTAAGTTTAATTGTTTGGAATGGTTAAAATTAGTTCCGCACAAATTTTTTGGGTACGTGTTTTGAACGGTAATTAATTACACTTCCATACATATTAAGGATGACTCACACTAGGACGGGACGGGACGGGACGGAACGGGATGGGACGGGACGGGACGGAACAAATACACGTGATAGCTCGGAGCCCTTGAATTCCACAGATCGTCCCGTCCTGTTCTAGTGTAACCTCTAAGCCATCTGAACTCAATGAAAGCCAGAGAAAGCTCGAGTATCTATATTCAAATTCCGCGAAAGCAGGAGGTCGCTGGTTCGATCCCAGCCCTGCTCACCGGGGACCTTGATCACTTTTTCTGTATGACATTTCTTTCAATTTATAATTTATATTCATTCTATTTGACGGGCTAGATTCCTAAGCTTAAGACCCGGGTTCTATTCCCGGCTAGGCCTCCGATGTAATTAGTCTTTTTTTTGTATATGGAAGCTACTTTTAGTTTTTTTTAATACTACGACGGTGACAAACAAGCGTACGGCCCGCCTGATGGTAAGCGGTCACCGTAGCCTATGGACGCCTGCAACTCCAGGGGTGTTACATGCGCGTTTTCGACCCTTTTTAAAAAAAAGGAGGATTCGTTGTGTTGACAGCTAAAGGGGCAAGTTTTGCTCCGTGGGTCCCCAGCTGTCAACACAGTGAATCCTCTTGGAGCTCTGGCGACCTTACTCACCAACAGAAACACAACACTATGAGTAGGGTCTAGTGTTATTTAACTGCGGTTTTCTGTAAAGTGGAGTACTTTCCTAGATGGGCACTGCTCCAGATTTGAGCGAGGCGACATTCGTTGTGCTGTGCCTGTGCCCTATTGCACTAAATGATATGCATCCGCTGTGCCCATACCTCTCTTACTCTTTTAGCACTGACTGAAAAAAAACAAAGGAAAATGATTATGTACTACATCTGTACCATGAATCATGCTCTTCATATAATTTCTATTCTAACACAACAACATAGAACGCACATGACACACACATACACACCACCTTGCCTTTGAATCAAGTTTCTTTCAACTCAGCACCCAATTGTAAAAACTTACCCCATTCAAGCAAAAGACAATGAACTTTTGCGTCTTCGATTAAGAAATCGCCTATTCACTCTCAGCTGGTATTGCCGTCTCTTTCTTACTTGTGGAAAATCGCTAGGGTAGTTCATCTCTCTCGTTCGAGGTGACGTCATAACAAGGTCGTCTGCTCTCATTAAATAAACAAGGAAGTGCGTTTGTTCAGCAGGGCTGGTACGAAATCAAAATTTAACGCTTTCTGATTGTATTCATTCTCAACTCTCAGCATCTTGACTATCACATTAGTGCAAGTAAATAGGCATTTACGTCAAATAGAGACCTTCCTTATTAAGGCATTTAGACAATACTATTTTTTTTTTGTGACTAAGTAATATAGGTCTTCTCTAGGTGTTAATTATTACAATCAAAACACCGAATATTGTTGTTTGTGTCAACTAGCCAGAATACACCTCAACTACTAGAGAGTTACGAGACAACTAACGGTCACCGCACATAATCTAGAGCGATGTAGATGGTCAATTATTTATCAAAAACTGTCTTTAATAATTATTACACTTATCTTTTTGTATCTGTGTATATTTTTATGAGAGTTTCGTTTTCAATTATAGAGTATACATTACTTACCTCTTAATCTTACCATACATTATTTTTCAGCGACATAGCATGCATTCAGCATGCAGAATCCACATTTCGTCACCGTTGTGGACCCGCCGGACTGACGCTCGTTTTAATTCGGATCCCGACCCTTCTTCATTATCTTATTACTTAGCCAACTTTGGATACTGCGATCAATCTGGTTTGATACTTGTCTTGTATTATTAAATGCTTTTTTTAATTGATAAATACAATATCTCAGATGATTTACCAGTTAACATTGAGTTATTAAAAGAAGTAGACACATCAATATTGTGGGACAATCTTACACAACTATTTTTTACAAATTTTGCCTGTAAATTTACTGTTTCAGTGTTGCTTATATTGAACAATAGTTTAATTTTGATTTTAATTTTTTTTTAGAAAATGCGTGTTTTGATGTATATATTACAAAAGCTCGGCTCGGTCTCGGCCGAGAATTCAATTTAGTCTCGGCCGAAACAAAAAAAGGAGTCTCGGTCGGGCCTTAAATATCAAATCTTGCTTGCAAAATCATAATAGAGGTAACACAAAAACCGGATGATCGAAAATATGTATCTCCCTCCCTGTCACACTTGCTTATTGGAATGATAAAAAGGTTTTTCCGTCAATGCGAGTTTTCCATGTTCGTGGTAGCAAATTTAATTATTAAATACTCAAGTATCAAGACTGCCAGCTCCAGTTATTGTTAAGACGGTGTTCTAAGACTTGCGTTAATGGCGTCTTGACCATCCGCAACTCTCTTCGAGTTGTTCCTGAACTGGGGCGAAAGTGTTTACCGAGTAGGGCAGTATTCAGCACTTTCACTATCATGTAGTGTCATTGACATTGAAAATATTGTTTTTTTTTGACTTGTTAAAGTAGTAACTACCAATCAACTATAAATTGAAAATAAATGTCATATACGAATAGGCCTAGTGCTTATGGCGTTAGAAGCGTAGGCTTTAAGGATGACTCACACTAGCACGGGACGGGACGGGGCGGGACGGGAAAATCTGTCAATTTCTATAGAAAGAATCACGTGATAGCTCGAAGCCCTCGGATGTTGCGTGCCGCATTCTATAGAAATTGACAGATTTTTCCGTCCCGGTCCCGTCCCATTCTAGTGTGAGTCATCATTTAAGCGCTAAGCGGGTTCGATCCCCGTCTTGACCTATAGGTACTTAAGTACATGACAAACTTTGTATTTATCTGTTACTTATAAAACAAGATTTCGTCATTCTAAATTTGTTATTGTGTAATTATTTTTACCTATCAGTGGCGTTGCATCAACATACCTGATGGACAAGCCGGAGATAATTTAGATGTTTTTTCTTGAGAACTAGAGTGCAGTGTCAAATTCAAGCCGATGGGAATCCAGTTCTATGGGCGCCCCGCCACTGATACCTACCTCGTCCTCACATAGTTAAGTGGGGTTTACTTAATTAATGCATTTACTTGTCACCGCATTCCTTGAACCTACAGCCAATTACTATAGACGGAACAGTACGGTTTCCCGCCGTCGGCAACTTCAAAGAGCATTTGAGCTTGCCGACGGGAAACTTTGATTCATTTAACTATAATTTTTAAGCTGAGAACGATACCAAATTTCTCAGAAAGAAGTGGAAAAATTCGCAACTCTGAGATACCATGGCCTATACCACGAAAATCGAACGATTGCGGATTTGTATCTCCATCTCTGTCACACTTGCATATTGGTGTGACAAAGAGGTTTTCCCGTCAATGCCAGTTTTCGTTGTTCGTGGTAGGCCTGCAGCTCATCGCTGTTCCAACTGAGCGCCTACCACGAACCGCGAACGAAAGTATGCCTCCCTTTCGCACTTGTGATTTCTCACTCAAGTGCGACAGAGAGGTGAAACTTCGTTCGTGGTTCGTGGTAGGCCTTCAGAGCTACAGAGACCACACCCGATTAAGAAGTAAGTACTTTCCTACGGTAGATGCTAAGCGCCTCCCTAAATATATGAGGGATATAGTAGAGATTCGGGGCCACATAAATATTTAAATAAAATATTTTATTTAAACTGTTTTGAAAAAATAAGTCCCGATGAAGTAAGTTTCTTGCCGGTTATAATCTTCGGGGGCTGTGGTGTAAGGTTAAAACTAGTGGTAGTTTTTTTAATAGTTAAGTGGAATCTAGTTGAAAAATGTGCCTAAATTGAAAAATGAATATACCTATGTGTATTTTGATGATTGTACAATTTATATTAGGTATTTATAACCTGTTTCTACGTACTACGTGGCTGCTAAAATACGTCAGCAGTTTGGTCTAAAAGTTAGGAAAAGTAAACAACTTACTTATATTTGTCTTAAGAAACAAGTATTTTCATTTATTCATATTTTATATTTAATAAGGATAGAATACTTGGGCAACATCTGCTTTAGGAAAAAATATGGGAGTATTAAGGGGAAGCGACCACTAGAACGAATATATTTTTAAACTAACAGTCACATTCTTACTAAACATCGCTATCAACTTTCGAATTCCGTGGCAATGGTCGGCAGAAAAACAAATACACTTAATATTATTAACCCTTAATATTAAATAAGTAAAAAAGCGCTCTAAAAATGTTTTAATCGTTAAAATAAATTACTAAAATTTGTTCTATGGATTTTGCTGCAAATCTGACGTCTGCAAGAATATATCCGTTTTAAATGACTAAAATACTAATTTTCAGTTTTAAATCTTTCGATAAGCTATTGTTTGTCTTTACAGATTATTAAATTTTGCATGACAGTTAAATTTACATTCGTTAGAGAATTTTGCATGTACTCGTATTATTTTTCGAATGCGAAATGAGTATTAAGGTTTGATAACATATTTAGAATATAATCCTCTTTTAGTATATGTGCAGTTTACCTAAAAATAAAAAATAATCTGCCGCGAAACCACGAGGTCGCTGGTTTGATTCCAGCTCTGCTCACCGGGGCCTTGGTCACTTTTTTTGTAGTATATGACATATTTTTCAATGTATAACAAAAAATAAATTAAACGTTATTATTAAAATATTCGAATGTATTTATTTATTTAGCTACCTTTACAGAGTGCCATGAAATTCGAACGTTGATAGCGATGTGTAATTGTAACTTATGAACACCGGTTTTTACCACGGTGTTTTGTTACGTCTCTATCGCTCGTTATCATTCACATCCTGTCTTTTCATATCGTTCTCACACGGTCCATTCACCGTTTCCTTGACTTACCTTCTCTTATTTCCCTCCACAATCATTGAAGTACTTTCCTCATCACGTGACTGCCATCTGGTATTTTATGTAAGTACTCGCGACCCGCCCCGGCTTTGCACGGGTTATTATTATACATATATAATAATAACCCAGGGCTCCGTAGGGTGGGGTGGGGGTTGCGTAGTTTTAAGGATTTAAGCATACATACAGACAGCAAAAAGTGACTTTGTTTTATACTATTATGTAAGTATGTGTTTTTTTTTTATATTTTCCTCTTTTTAAATAGTCTTATGCGTACCTATGAAAATTTCAGATAGTAAATTTTCAAAGCGATAAAAACATATGAAATCGTAAATATTTACATTTGTATTCAATTCCTTAGATGTTCCAGAAAAAAACTTTCCACTCAAATCAAAAATCTATTCACAAATTTCGTAGCACGCTTCCCCTTAACTTTCATCCCGACACCCCAACCCCTGGATTAAAGGGGGTGCACTCACTGTATCTTCGGCACAAAACGACGCATTATCCGAGTAGAAGAGATGCCGGAGCACGTACATCTATCTATATTAGTTATATATCTGTGACATGTAGCTTCACTTTAGTGATTGTACTAGTGAAAGACAAGCCTAATAATGAAATTGATTCTTAATTTCTTATATTAGGTTGGTCTACGAAGCAGGTGGTCCTGGGTTCAAATTTTCATTAAGGCAAATATTTCTGTACTTGTCACGAGTAAACGATGACTCACACTAGGATGGGACGGGACGGGATGCGACGGTCTGTCAATATTTATAGAAAGCATATTGACATCCGAGGGCTCCGAGCTTTCACGTGACGTTTTCTATAGAAACTGACAGATCGTCCCGTCCCATAAATATTTTTTTCAGTCCTCCGGCCGGTAAGCGCCACTTTACGCAAAACTAAATTGCCGCCTGCCGGCTCCGTCGGACAGAAAAATAGTATACAAACCTCGGCCGGTAAATGGGAAAGCCTCGGATCCGATCTCAGAGCCGAGGCATTTCCCACTTAAACGGCCTTGGTTTGTAATCTACTATTACCGTACATATGGTGCTATATTATCGCACTAGTGCGATAATGAGCACTTTATGTGCCTATGTTAAAAATTCAAAGGGCCATATGTACCGTAAAACGTTGCACGATACACGTGCGAATAAGTAATTCGCAACTGGTGTCGATTTAAAACACTCCCTACGGTCGTGTTTTATTCTATCGCCACTCATTGCGAATTTCCTCCTTTTCGCACTCGTATCGTAATGTACTATTTTAAGCGAGATTCGTCAAAATAACTCATATTTGTCTTAATCATGTCTAGTTCTAAAAATACCATACATATAGATTTTATCTCTATATTGCAGAAAACGGGCCTTCAGTTGTCATAACAACACCTACAAGGGGAGTATTCTTGAGAAAGCTCCCCCAACGCTATAAATTGTACAAATGCGACCCATAAATTTCATCACCAAACGCACTAATGTAGCGTTATGCAAGATCTTGCATCTTTTTTAATAAATGCAGTGTCTTGGGGTTTCTTACCCCTGTTTTTGTGAGTATGTTTAAGCTAGGAAACATTGTATCAACAACTAAAGAATGAATCGTTTACAATCCTACTGCACTTGTTTTTTTGCTTTTTTGTATGCTTGTAACGAGATTCATTATGTTATAATTATGTTTGTATTCGATGTTGGTTGTTGTACATAGATCCTAGGGTAGGTAGGTACATAGGGCCTAAACAAGATCCTTCCACGCCTTTTTATCTTAAGAATCCTTCTAGGCTTATTAATATACTTAGACCGGGTTACTCACGTCTATAAAGTCGAAAATAGCTCGACATGTTTGCCTTCTAGGCTTCACTCCATCTCAGACTTACGGTTCGCAACTCGCTCTCCGAGCTCCCGTCGCCACGTGTGTTCAGGGACCTTACCATGACGTCTTAACGCGATTCAGTTTGGGACCTTAACTGAGTCGCTGCCATACGAGTACAACAGCACAGTTAAGAACTTAACCTACTGAATCGCGTTAAGACGTCATGGTAAGGGCCCAGTTGTATGGCAGCGACTCAGTTTAGGTCCTAAACTAAATCGCGTTAAGACGTCATGGTAAGGGCCCAGTTGTATGGCAGCGACTCAGGGCCCGGTAATGAAATAAGACAATAACCGAAATAAGACAATAACTATTTACTAATTTTATATTTATTGCCCAGTAAATAAAGTAAAGTAAATATTGTTTATATAATACCAAAAACTCACACAAAAACAACAAACAGACCTTTCTCTAGACGCCACAGGGAACCGGAAGTGCGGGACCGGAAGCGGCGGCCATTTCCCGGAAGCGCCCTGCGTTAGAACATGTCGCATAAATCCTAAAAGATACGATACATAGATTATTTATGTATTTTATCCGCCATGAAATGTTATGGGAATGGAATATTGAGATTTTTTTTAGCAGATCGTCCCTTCACACCTAATACCTACTTGTACTTTTGTAAACGAAGGAAAGAACTAGAAACCATCGTGTTGATAGGTATATAATTATGTAGTAGGGCCGTTCGTCTTTTTTACCGACGACACTGATCTGGCTCCGCTCTGAAACACGTCTGATTTAGAATTATATTATTATGTTTTCATCACACCTGCTCGTAAATGGTGAAAGTATTATATACAAGCATACTTAGACTTAATGAGCTGTAAACCGCCCGCCCGGAGCTCCCGGAGGACCTGCCCCCCACGCGCTAGCCGCACGTAGTCGCCGCTCACTCCGGAATATTGCGGACTGTGCTACTACACGACCGCTAATAATGATTGTTTCTTTATCTGACTAGAAAGTTTATTTATTTCCTCGCAAATGTGGTGAAAAACATTGTATGTATCACGGGCGGTAAAAGAATTATGAACTCAATTCACACTCGTTCGTAATTTCTTGTTTACGTCAGTCACCTGAGAGCTCACCAGCGACGTATAAATACAGGATGGTTGTTTCTACAAATAGCTGTTCCATATAAACTGGCGGTATCACACCCGCTGGAATGTATGGGACACCAGCGATTTAGGCATTGGCCCCATAAAAGTTGATCAGTATGACCTATATATTCACTACTTAGAGTTTGGCCAATGACTAAAAAATCACCTTGTATATTAATTCTAATTTGACCATTACTTTTATGATCCAAAATAAATGAGGTATACCTTTGAAAAAGTGGCTATCACGCTTTCTTTGCATGTTTCAGTACAAAATTAACTTTAAACATGTACCTACATAAAGGACGAATTACGAGCTGTCGCGTTACCAGACGAATGCAACCCAATAAACAGCCAAAAACAACATAAACACAGAAATTGCTGGCCGCGACAAACGAGCCGGTGACTTGTACAAATTATACGATGTACAAATTGTAGGTACAATTGTATACTTCAGGATGAGCTAACAATAAAGACTGTAAATACTAAGCTGCATCCCCCATTGTAGATAGCGCGGCGAGAAGAAAGTCTGTCGACATAGCTTTATTAGAGTGTGTCTGGAATTCGGAGTTGAGAAAATAGTTGCGGAAGGTTTTGGTTCCATGCATAATGGCCAAATCAATTGTTGGTTGGCAAAGCCTTTATCCAGGGAAGCAATCACTGTATACCACTTTATTGATCGTTCCCTTGATTAGGGATTGTATATGCTCCCATGAGGCTGACATGATCACCTGGTGTGGAAAAAACCTCGGCAAAAATTTCTTAATACTCTATATTTGTTAATACTATGAAGCTCATACAAATCATGCAATACTGATACAAAAACAGTGTTAAATGATATCAAAATAGAACAAAAAAGTTCATCAATTTGTTAGGAAACCGAGCGTATAATATTTTGCATACCTACATTATTTTAGGTCTAACTGGTCTAAGCTCGATAGATATCTCCAACTTTATTAGTGCTGTTTGATCAGTTAATAGTTGCAAAAAAAAGTAATTTTCTGGTTTAAAGTTTAAACCTGCTGGCATACCATGAACATCGAAAATTAGCATTAACGGGAAACCTCTTTGTCACTCGAATATGCAAGTGTGATTCCAGAGATAAAGAAACAAATCCGTAAGTAAATTGAGAAAAAAGAATACTTCCGCGTGCCCTGCAAGAACGAGGTATGTTCTACCGGGAACCGATTGAACTTACTCGTTGCCTATCTTCATTTTTGACTGGTCCCTGGTTCGTAGTGCAAATCGGCCGTTTAGCAGTAATCAGCAGCAGACTAATCACTAATTGCAAAACGGTGCAATCTTTGAGTAAATTGAGACAAAAAGGAATGCTTGGGGTGTTTTTTGCGGTGATGTGTAAAGGGATGGAGACGGCATTTGTGGGTTATTTTTGTCTACGTAGTTTTTCTTCTTCATACTACATTGTAGGTTGGATGACAATACAATGTTATGGTACAGGCAGCGATAAAAGCTTGTATCAAAAATTAATTTTTTCACAATTAACTTATTAGTGACTTCTTTTGATCTGCGGGCTCTAACTGCCGTTCTACGACTTAGGCGCTAAGCTACTTATGCGGCTCTTTTTTGTGAAATATGACTCTATAATCGGCCTTGGACGATAATAAGTAAGTAAAAATAAAATTTTAAATACCCTTTGTCAGCAATAGAATCTTAAAACTAAATTCGTTTAGCCTCACTCAGCAAATCTTCCGAAGGAAAAGGAGGGTTTTACTTAAATATTAGTTAGAATTTTCAGACAAGTTCTAGCGTGAGCTGAATATATTGGAAAACACTCTTATGCCCACCAAACATAGCTAAAACCATCCTGCCAATCAAGGCTTACGGTTAAAAATCTCACACAATTCGGTTCAGTTCTGGTCAGCAATGTCACCGACAATGTCAGCAATGTCAACAATGTCACCGACACACGCCCATATCCACATGCACACTTGCAGTCGCGGAGACGCTCGTGAAGCTAGTAACACGGATAACTTCTTTAAAAATATACCGTTAAAGAACCGCCTCCAATCTTAGAAGTTCCAAACAAAAAGTAAAATTGTTAAAACTCCCCGGACAAATGGAATTATCGCGGACCGACTTGCCACCTGTTGGGTAATTAATTCAATTTCCAAACGACTTTCTTTTTAATTTCTCCTTTTTATCTGCGGGTGCTAAGCCATTTAGGCGGCTCTTTTTTTTGTGAAATATTGCTCTTGAGTTTGTTTAAGACGTCTAGTATTGCATGGCCGTGGTAAATTCCTATAGGTCTTGCCATTTTGAGATCAAATGGAAGGAATGATGGATGACTAGAGGCTTCACGCTTAAAAACTCATAGAGATAAGAATTCTAGATAATTAATGATGATGACAGTTGCTGCAATCATTTAAATATTCGAAGACAGTTTTGATTTACATACGAAATAACTAATTAAGTAATTTACATAGGAAAAAACAAGTGACGACGCGGCAGATTTCAGCTGGTTTCAACAGTTTCAACTTACTAAGCTAAGGGGTGTCAGTTATCAGTTATTTATATTTTTATTACTCAAGATATTTTTTAATGATTTTTTATTTTTAGATTTAGCACTCTTAGCAGGTAGCGCTGCCGTCGGGTTTTTAATAGAACATGTTCTGTTATTTTAGTATCTTGAACCTCGTTAAGCATACCTACTGATTATATGAAACACCGAGGCAATTATTTATTTTTTCTGACAAATACGTTGGGATTTACAATAATTATTTTATACAATTTTACATGTAGCCAATTGTGTGCTCGGCTACTCACCAATTGGTACTACCGCAGCCTACTAGATTGTTAAACCAGCCATGCAAAAATTATTGTTAGTACTTTTGTAACACATTGTACCTATAATAAATAATAAAATATCTATATTCACCATTAACAAAATATTTATTATAAATAGTATCCAATATATTATAATAATTACCATAGGTGTCAATTGTGTACCTATAATTACTTACCATTTTAGATGTATTTGCATGGAAGTTTATAATGAAATAATACATTGGCGCAGCCCTGCGGCCAATATATTGAATTTCGAACTAGATTCAAAAAATGTTCGATATCGGACTACTGGGTAAAGAAACATCTTCCTTATACTGTGGTCTTTGGCACATTAATAACAAAGTCTACAGTCAAATTCAGAAGCCATACGAGTAATACTTACTTACAACTTATTTATTGAGAGTAGAAGTATAAAACTAAGGACCCGATTATTTTTTACCTAATCAATTATAAAAAGAGTCGAGAATGTGATAAATAATCAATATATTATTAAACTTGATACCCTCAAGACTTTGGTATTGAATATTTTCGTCTTCCGAACATACTGACTAAAATTAATTGTTTATTTAATAATTGGTTGTCCCAGATTTAACGCTGATAAGTATAAAATAATAGCCTTTAAATTCATTATCGCCGACGGTTATTATTATACTTTTTGGCAAAGATCTCAAATAAAATATAGGGACTTACATATTTATTTCGTATTCTGTCTATCTGTATGTGTATACAGATATAGGTATATTGCAAAAATAGATTTGTTAAATTTACCAATTTTTGATAATCCAAAATTTGTGTTAAATAATTTAGGTTAGGTTACCTGCCACTCTTGACAGATTTTTGTACAGAATTTGTTATTTTTGCAGATAAATCAAATTATAATTAAACTGTTTCATACCCTTTAAAAAAAAAAATACTGTAATACTATAATTTAAGCCAAAAATTAATAATTACCTTGGCTTACAAACATCACACCTTCGTCCAATTGCCGAATTCCTCACAATAAAAAAAAGGCAGGTGCATTCGAGTCATTAAGGCAACTTCACCAACTTAGAAGTACTGTTTAAAAATCCATATACTTTTGTAATAAAGTCTATTTTTACTTGATCTATGTTTTTTATTAGTTGGTGTGTTGGCAGGGGTTGCTAAGAAGAAAAAGGTAGTAACTTCATATAAGTTTCGCTTTGTTACTGTCTTTTTGATTATAAATGTTTATTGATTAGCGCCACGGGCTATATTGTTTTTATCCTTGTCGAAAGTTACGTGAATTATAATTACTGTTACGTGATCGGTCGATAAAAATTGATGAAGAGAGTTCTCGAAATTATTGATTGCTTGTGCTTTGTGCAGCTTTTATATTTAATTGTTATTCTGTTTTAAATGTAAAAACCGCCGAAAAACTGAAACTGAAAAGAAAAAAATAATAATTTTGTCTTCAATAACGCTAGTGAATACCTACCCTCCGATTACAATTATAATTTATTTCTCGTCAATTATAATCGTATTTATTGTAAGCACCACACTTGTATTAATAACTGATGTTCTATATATGGCCTTATGCAATGACATATTGTGTGCACTCGCCCTCTTATTTTAGTGTCTATGATCATAGACTTACATTTTTGTCTAGAGAGCTGTCAGGGGATGTTTTTGGTGGGAACAGAGGATTGTCATTACGAATAAGGATATGGTTGTAATTTGTATCGGTTTTCTGACTAAATTTATCAATAAATAGCAGTGAACTTCAAAATAATAGTTTGATTTCATAGTTCAGAAGTGGGATTAAGAGACTCACCCCACATTTCGTTACAAGAAGCGACTTTCAGTGCCAAAATCGAGATTCTAATACGAAAAACCATTATAGCAATACTTTGACCAGAAACATGAATAAAAACTCAGATAAAGATGACGCTGGCGAGAAAAGGAAGTCGCGAGCACGCAAAAGAAAACACAACGACCGGATTAAGGAAAGATGTTCAAAGCGGAATAGAAAATCTACAAGGAGAAGTCATCATCGTGATTACAGTGTACGTACGCCGAGTTTGCCTCGTCGGGAGACTGACGATGGTAATACGCTGCAAAAACAAGATGGTAATAATGAGAATAGTGTTGAAGGACGGCAGGGCAGGCACCGTCATCGTCGAGAGCATCGTTCGCGTCGTAGGTATTCAAGGAGCCTTGATCATCGTGGACGCGTTTTATCAAATTCACGGAGCAGTAGATCAAGTGAGCGTCGACAACATCACTCGCGACGCGGCCACAAAAGGAGCTATAGTCATCAACGGTACTTCTCAAGTGAAAGTGAACAGAGTTCTGTAGCACGAGATTTGAAATCAAAACATAACCAAAAGCAGCATACGAGGAGGCAACACACAAGGAGCAGATCAAGTGTTAAGAATAGGGAGACACCACAACAGATACACATTAATGATAGTGTTGATGCAGCCAACATGGTGAAAATATTAACGGACTTGGTGAAAATTCTAGCAAGTAAACGGCCTGAAGGTAATAAATTTCCTATTTTAGGTAATGTCATACCTGAATTTGACCCTATGTCAAAAGGACAAACAATACATGTTTGGTTAAAAAAGGTTGAAGAATGTGCAAAGTTATATCAATGGGGGAATGACCAGATAATACACTATGCTTTGCCAAAGTTAGCCGGTGTTGCCCGCACCTGGTACCAGGCGCTTCCCACAATGTCGTTTTCATGGTGCGAATGGAAAAATAAATTAACACTCTTTTCCAGTAGTGATGACTATGCGGAGCTTTTAACTGAGATGTTGTCCAAAAAGGTAAGCGTGCTGTTGCCTGTTTACTGCATGGGATTGAGGACCGTTCGCTAAGACTTGGAGCTAAAGTTTTAAATTGTGACGAACAGCAGGCTCGTGAACCATTTAAAAATATTCTGGACAGGAGGTCTAATGTCCCAAGCACCAACCAGGCAACAACTAGCAAAATAACTAGAGCACAAACCAGTGGACCTGCAGGTAAGACTTGTTATAACTGCAAGGAAGCGGGGCATTACAGCTATAATTGCACCAAAAAGATACTGAAATGTTCATTATGCAATTTAATGGGACATGTTAGTACCAACTGTTATAAACAAGTTAAAGAATCTTTTAGTAAAAATAATACTGCCACAATTGAAAAAACTGTTTTGCTAGTGAATTTAGGTAATAATGACGATAAGTATAACATAAATTTAAAACTTAACAGAAGTGCAATTAATGTCTATGTTGATTTAGGAAGTCAGGGTACAATTTTACGTTATAGTGATGCTGTAAAACTGGGCATTACATGGAAAATTAATAACTTACCTATCTTAAGGGGTGTAGGTGACAATATTATAATGCCGATTGGGGTAGTATATGTTAATATTGAAATACAGGGAATTTTAGAGCGTGCTGAGGCAATCAATGTGGATGACAGTGTTATTAAGTATCCCATACTAGTTGGGCATAGTTACACAGAAAAACCAGGAATTACTATTATTAAAACATCAGATACTTTGATTATTACTTGTGACTATATTTCAAAACTAAACTTAATGTTACTAGAGGATGTTGTGATGTGATACCTCCAAATGAAACAATTGTTGCACCAGTGAAATGTGATCAGCAGTATTCTGGTATGGCCTATGTACATGGTACGTTACGCGGGTTGCCCAACTACAAATACTGCTTATTGGCAGGCGAATACAGCATTAAGGAGGGGCGCGGTGGATTAGTATTATTAAATGTATCTGATAATTCTGTACGCCTCGAAGCAGGGTCCCTGATCACTCGTGTTTTAGGTCTGAATAATGTTTTATATATATTAGTTTATTAAATCTTGATGCAACGCGGATCTGACGGATTACTTAGGCCTGTAGCATACTACAGACGTAAAACGACAGCTGACAAACAGAAAATGCATTCTTTTGAACTCGAGACTCTAGCTGTTATATCATCATTGAGTCGATTCCGTGTAGGTATACCTTTTAGGTATACGGTTTAAAATCGTTACTGACTGTGGAGCGCTACGAACGACCCTGACGAAGCGAGATCTTATTCCTCGAATCTCCCGGTGGTGGGTGCGGTTTCAGGAGTAGGTACGACTGCGAGATTGAGTACAGAGCGGGAGCACAAATGGCCCATGTGGATGCTCTCAGTCGGAGTCCTGTCACTGAGCCTAACCCAGGAGATGACACACACGTGATTGACGTCTTACAAATTCACGTAAAAGACTGGATATCGACGGTTCAAAGTAATGATGATGAGATTCGTAGAATTAAAGGGATATTACAAGATAAAAACACGAAACTTGCCGCTGATATACCTACATAAAAATTATCAGCTTAAGGAAAATTATGTGTACAAGGTTGTAGTAGACGGAATACGTTGGGTAGTACCAAAGTCTGTGAGGTGGCAGGTTTTACGCATGAACCACGATGACGTGGGTCATTTTGGTTATGAGAAAACGCTAAGTAGAATTCGTGGTATATTCTGGTTTCCTAAGATGCGTCGTTTTGTCAAAAAGTACGTAGAGGCCTGTCTTCAATGTGCACACCATAAAAGACCAGGGGGTTGTAAGGAAGGTATGCTTCATCCGATACCAAAATTGGAAATACCATTCCACACTCTTCACGCAGATCACCTAGGACCGTTCGTTCGCTCAAAGCGAGGCAATATGTATATTTTAGTAATAATAGACGCATTCACAAAATATATCAACAATAAAGCTGTCCGGGATACAAAAACTACAACTGCTATTCGAGTCTTCAAGGAACATTTTAGCTATTTTGGTACACCTACCCGTTTGATTACTGACAGAGGGTCGTACTTCACGAGTAATAAATTTAAATATTTTACAGAAAGTTTAGACATAAAGCATATATTGAATGCAGTAGCAACTTCTAGAGCGAACGGACAGGTGGAGCGTTATAATAGGACGATTACCGAATCTTTGAGCACAAAATGTCATGGTCAAAATGATAGTTCTTGGGATTAACACGTAGGCAGTATACAGCTAGGAATGAATACCACTTGGAACAAAGCAACCGGTAAAAGCCCCTTGGAACTCTTGTTTGGATTCAAATTAATTACCTCTACAGAAAATATACTCGGAAACATCATCAACGAGACGGTAGAACCTCTGACAGACGAAAGATTACAAACTATTAGATCGGCAGCTGGTGATTCAATAAAACGGCAACAAGAGTCAACAAAACGAACTTTCGATAAACATAGGAAGCCTGGCACCAACTATAACGTAGATGATCTAGTTAGGGTTGAAAGGAACATATTCGATTAAGATCTTGTAGGAAAATCCAAAAAGTTAACGCCTAAATTTCATGGTCCATACCGTATTGTTAAAATATTGCCCAACGATAGATTTGTTGTGGAGGATACTCCTCTTGTAAGAAAAAGAAAAAAAAAACGTTATGAGAATGTTGTGGTCTTGGACAAGATTCATCCTTGGTTACATTTTAAAAAATTTAGATAGTGAGACCAGTGAAAACGACATGAGCGAGGATATAGAGTCTGGTGATAATGATGAGTAATGTACCAATCCATGTACCAAGATTATAATAATATTTATCTACACAACGCAGATTAAATATATATAAGTATAATTAATATTAATATGAGCAGTTGTGTGATGTTAAAAAGTGTCTAAGTATGTGTTCAGAGCTATTCATGATAAAGATGATGTATCTATTCGCATTAAACAGTTGTAATTAGTGTAGTAAATTTAAATGTATAAAAGAGGTTTTATACATGTACTTATAACAATTATTTGGAGATGTGCAATGAATAATTATGATTATAGACATAGTATTGCAGTATTGTTAAAAAAAAACTGATAACATAGGTGATAACAGATATAGGCAGACTGAACAGTACATGTCGTCATGACAGATTGTCTGGAGCAGGCCATAAGTGTTGAGGTTTTGGCAGACTGTCTAGAGCAGGCCTCAAGGGCAGACTGTCTAGAGCAGGCCGTAAACATTCAGGTGAATACAGTTATTGTTAGACTGTTTAGGCATTCAGGTGAATATAAAGGTTGGCAGACTGTCCAGTCAAAGGCATCATGGCAAATTGTCTGGAGCAGGCCATAAGTGTTGAGGTTTTGGCAGACTGTCTAGAGCAGGCCTCAAGGGCAGACTGTCTAGAGCAGGCCGTAAACATTCAGGTTAATACAGTTATTGGTAGACTGTTTAGGCATTCAGGTGAATATAAAGGTTGGCAGACTGTCCAGTCAAAGCCATCATGGCAAATTGTCTGGAGCAGGCCATAAGTGTTGAGGTTTTGGCAGACTGTCTAGAGCAGGCCGTAAACATTCAGGTGAATACAGTTATTGGTAGACTGTTTAGGCATTCAGGTGAATATAAAGGTTGGCAGACTGTCCAGTCAAAGCCATCATGGCAAATTGTCTGGAGCAGGCCGCAGGCTTTCAGGTGATTAAAGATTATAGCAGTCTAACTCATAAAATTAGATATACCCAGGTGATCTAAAGTTGATATTTGCTTACAACATATGGTTAATGGTAAAGCCCATAATCATCTCCTATAACTATAAACAAGGTAATTTGATGTGATATATTAAGGTGAGACTTATAAGACTTAATTAGATTGATAATTAAAATAATGTGAATTGATGTGATATACCTAATATTAAGAGCTGAAAGAGTCAAAGTCAGACTGATCTCCTATTTCTATAAATAAGGTATATTGATGTGATAAGATATGAGAGGTATAAGACTTCAATCTATAATTGTTAACAATAAAGTAAATGTGACCTGTGATCATCACTGGTTGAAATGGATCACTACTAAAATGTATGAATGCATATATATATTAAAAAAAAACTATATTTGTTAGTATAAACTCATGATAGAATGTTCTTGTCAAAGTTAAATTTGTTACTTGTGGTTAATTAGCGATTTTAAGTAATGCTGCTAAGCTAAGTGTAATGTGTAGTGAGAGGGCTCACTTATTGAGGAGGATGGCCGAAGTTGTAAGCACCACACTTGTATTAATAACTGATGTTCTATATATGGCCTTATGCAATGACATATTGTGTGCACTCGCCCTCTTATTTTAGTGTCTATGATCATAGACTTACATTTTTGTCTAGAGAGCTGTCAGGGGATGTTTTTGGTGGGAACAGAGGATTGTCATTACGAATAAGGATATGGTTGTAATTTGTATCGGTTTTCTGACTAAATTTATCAATAAATAGCAGTGAACTTCAAAATAATAGTTTGATTTCATATTATATATATACAATCTGTTATTTTTGGAGTCGGTGCCAGCCTCAAACAAACTTGCTCAACCTTAGTGAAGAGTTGAACGCACATTCCACACATTCCAAAACTGCAACCTCCGCCAAGCGCCCATTACAAGGTTCTTATTGTAGATCAGATTTGCTACTTATGAATGGACGTATAAATAGATTTATTTCTATTACGGGACTCAATCTGTTGGTGCGTGATTTGAAAATTGTGTAAATACTTAACCTACCTGCTTGAAATTTGTGTTGCGTTCAACTCAAGGTGCTCACGTTTGTTTGAGGCTGGCACCGACTCCAAAAGTAACAGATTGTATATATATAAATACGATTATAATTGACGAGAAATAAATTATAATTGTAATCGGAGGGTAGGTATTCACTAGCGTTATTAAAGACAAAATTATTATTTTTTTCTTTTCAGTTTCAGTTTTTCGGCGGTTTTATTTTTTTATTAAAAAGATTTTATTTTATAATTTTCTGTGATTATAATGTGTACAAATTATTACATGCTTAATTTCCGATCACTTTTAAAATAGCTACCTACATTGCTTTAGCTATTAACTGTTATGTTAATAATCCAACTTTAACTATTTGCACACCCCGCTGGGGATGTGCTCTATTATCGTTTTTTTTTCATCGAGGGGTATTTGGATAGTATATTTATATTATTATATGTTTATGTTTACATTTCTACTATAGTAGTAGTAGTAGTTATATTATGTATCTTAGTATGTCTTTTCTTTACACATTTTGTAAGATGCAGCGCCTACAATCTTTTCTGTTTTGCCCTAAGGTTGACTGGTAGAGAATGCCCTATGGCATTAAGTCCGCCTATTGTACGATAAGTTTTTCTTTTGTGCAATAAAGACTAAATAAATAAATCAATAAATATTCTGGGCGATTTTCATCTGGCTTCAAAATCTTTGAGTGAACAATAAATTACCCCTATTTTCCCATCCTTAGGGTAGGATTTATTTCCAAATTTTTAGGGGACCAACTTTGAGGTATATACCCTATCCTATAAAAAAAGAAATATCAAAATCGGACTACTCTGTAAAAAGCTATGCGTCGTCATACATTACGTACGGTGAGTAAACAATCAATCATCCCCTATTTTCCTACCCTTAAGTTGATTTTTTCCAAATTTATATGGAACCAACTTCGAGGTATACTCTATTGGATAAAAAATAATTATCAAAAATCTGACGACTCTGTACAAAGTTATGCGTGGTAATACGTAACAATCGGTAAGTGAAAAATCAATCATCCCCTATTTTCCTACCCTTACGGTTAGATTTTTTTTTCCAAAGTTATATGGGACCAACTTCAGGGTATACCCTTTCTAATAAAAAAAGAATTATCAAAATCGAACCACTCAGTAAAAAGTTATGGGTGGTCATACATAAAAAAATAATAAAAAAATATACGCGTCGACTTGAGAACCTCCTCCGTTTTTTTCGTCGGTTGAAAAGGTGCTATGACTAGGTATAGGTACTATGATAACATTATAATTTATAATAGATGGCGCAAATTATATTGTATACTTTAAGATGTATAACTAAAGAACCTTAACATTTTTGCCGGTCTGCCGTAGGATCACGGAGAAAAAAGTCTAAATTATTCCCTGTAAGAGACTTATTATATTAAATGGGAAAACTATACAACGTGTGTAAGAGCAATTGCTATAAATTCAAGGGTGCATTATTTACCTAAAATAAAGTTAATTTCTATATTTTATGTGTATTCGGCATGACAGTGATATGACATAGTTGTCACTTAATTAGTAAAGTTATTTCGAATGCCCGTTTTACATTAGTGGTTGATGTATTTTGTATGAGAAATAAATAAAAAATAACGAATTTAATCCAACTAACTATGCCACAAGCCGAAGTTAAAGCAAATGCTCAAGAACACCCTGTATTGATTTATTAATAATAGAAAATTGTGCTCTTTACGATATTCTAGTATTAACAGCAATATGACTAGTCGATCTCGATATGAGCTATATGAGTGGTGAGTGTTGGAATATGTCAAAAAAACCCGTTCTGATGAAGTAAACACATCAAATACAAAACTTCGTCAAAATGTGTCTGGCTCGTAAAAACGACAATATGGCATCAAATTGTGTACAAAAACCGGCCAAGAGCATGTCGGGCCAAGCTCAGGGTTTTGTAGTCCGTCCGTCACCATAAGCGAATCTAGATGGGCTTGAAGATAACATGACTAGCAAAAAGGAGTACCTTTCTCAAAATCAAAACGACTTAACTGACCGTTCAAAAGCAGACCAGACCAAGCCAATACCAGACCAGGATCAAAATAATTTTCCTTGGAAGTCTTTATAAGGGCATTTTCAAAACAAGGGTACCTACCATTTTCATTTTTTTAAAACTTCCTAAGTTTTGGGTTTTTTATAACCAGAATCACGAGTAGGTACTATTGATTTAAAAAAAGAAAAAGAGTGTCCCGTTTTTTTTGGTCAGCTTTTTAACGCATTTTTTCATACATTTCGTATGGGCCGTTACAAAACTGACAAAAAAAAATTGTATGCAAAATTGAGGACCAATTTTCATTAAAAGGGTGCACTTATTTCTGAAAATGCACATAAAGCCTTTAGTCTCATGATTGTTTTCATAATTTGTGGACTTGTGGTTCAAAAGTTAGAGGACGGCACGCATTTTTTTAAATTCCGAAGCGATTAATTCCGAAAATAGTTACTTTATCAAAATGAATCGAAAAAAATGCTTCTATCAAACCCCTATTATTTTTAATAAAAAATTATTTTTAAAGAAAAAAAATCATTCCCGCTTTAACTACATGTACGGGAGGTACCGTAAAAAAATATTTTTCCACTTTGTCGGCGTGAATGGTTTATAACCCTTTCTGGCCGAGAAACCTAATTTACGAAAACACTTAAAATTTACCAATTAATCGAGATCTATTACTTTATACTATCGTAAAAAAATAAAATAAAAAATCCAACCGTAACCATTCCCCGTGCAAGTTGACTGCACGATCGTGACGACCAGGCCATATTTGTAAATGCACGATCGTGCAAAATCATTGTAGTAAAGGTAAAGTGTTAATAAAAGACGTTATTTTTAGTAATTCGTTTTAATAATACGTATCAGTCTTCAATCAAGTACTTAATTATTATTATCACATTGGTTCATATTCATAGGAACAGTTATTTTATGAATCTAGCTAACTTAGAAGTCTCAACTCTCAATAAACTCAATCAAAAATATAAAAAAAAAAACAACAAAATAATATATCCTCATAATGTATCACTTTGTGTGGTACATTTTAAAACAATTCTGATTACGTGCAATGCAGAGGTACACATTGCATTTGATGCAACGTGTCTTGGTTCGGCTGCAGCAACGATGAAATTGGCAGGCTCTTGGCGATTTGATGTCATCAAACTCGGGCAAGTGATCGTAACCATCATAAATTAGGGACACAGGTGGATTAGCAGGCTTTTGGTACTTTCTTGGCATCACTGGCATATCATCATCAGAGGCCTCATGTGTTAGAACTTCATTTCGCCTTTTTGGTGGTGCTTTGACTAGAACTTCATGAAGTTCCATACGAAAATCGAGCAAATCTAGTATCTTGCAACCAGGATACTTATTAGCATCGCAATCGATTTTATAAGCTCTCCATGCATTGACTGTAGCTAAATCAGAGAAGTGAATTAGTACTTTGAGCGTCCATTTCTTGGTTTTTATAAAAGTGCGGTAATATTCCATTTGTTGGTCCAACACGTCTACTCCTCCCATGTGTCTGTTGTAGTTCATTACTATTTGTGGAGCAGTTACATCCAAATACGATCGAGCTTTTTTATCCCATCGTTTCACAACTTCAGTTTTGTCTGATCCAGAACAGTTTGACGTTAAAAACACACTTTTATTGTCCTTCCATTTAACTACTGAGACTGACCCTCTGACCATCTGCTGACTCTCTCCGCGTTGCATTGTCTTGTCATCTTTAAACTTTAGGGTAGATCGTTCTGGAATTCTGTTTGTCATTATTGTCCCAGTGCTGTGTATATTGCGGTTACCGAGTTCTTCAACAAGTGGTATGGTTGTAAAATATCTATCATGATATATACAGCTTCCTGGGGGCACACTTCGAGATAGGTGGAGAACCACAGCTGGACCTAATCCAAGTGACATGTCGGGGCCAAACATTGTCTTAGCTCCCTTATAAATGTCAAAGTCCAGCATTAATCCGGTAGAAGTCGTTAGAACGAAGTTTTTTAGTCCTACTGGACGAGGCTTATTTTTTACGACTTGTCTTATTGCACAACGTCCGGTAAACGGGATCATCTGTTCGTCAACAGAGTAAAATCCTGGCACTCGTTCTTGCTTGTAACATCCTTTGCGTATTTGATCTAACATTGGTTGTACTTTCCAAAGGAAGTTTGTATTTCCAGGTGGTGGCGTGTCAGTATCAACAACGTGGAGGGCGTTTCGCAAAGTTGAAAAGCGATCCCGTGTCATAACTGAAGTGATCTTATCCATCGAAATACCTTTTCGCCAGTACATCTTCCATCGTGGATAAGGAATACAGCCCATAAGTATGTGTATGCCAAATAAATGCATTATTTCGGCGCGATTCGTCTTCAGTTCTTTTCCTGTTTTTCTCAAGTGATACATATTGGTGCAATAGCTGATTCTTTCAAAAAAGTCATCGTTCATATACTCCTTATAGTAATCTATTGGTTCTCGTACTTCTTTCACGGGAGGAGGGGGATATTCATGGGGTTTGTTCTGAAAAGGTAATTGCTGCCAAGGTTGACCGATTTGACGTCTTGTGCTTGTCCTAGCTAACATGCTGGTAGCCGCATCAGCAGCTTGCTTTGAAGTACGCGTAGATTTAGCTCGGCTTTTATGAGTTTTCTTCTGTGTTGAATCCGGCCTTGGTGTACTGGCGTGGCGGGCAGTAGTATTCCTACTGGCGGAAAGCTGTTGTGACGTTGGCGTAGACTTTGAGCGAAGCAAACCACTAGTTTTCTTTTTTCTACCTCTAGACGGTCTTGCAAGGGAAGTAGCCCGGCAGCTGGTATTAGATGTAAGAGTTTGATCAACATTGTGTTGTTCAAAACAATCGTTTGAGAGCGTACCCGTTGTCACTAAAGTACTATTCAAGGTACTGCTGTTGCACATAGCTTCATTTGGTGCATCTAGCTCCTCTACCACATTCTGTGATCCGGGGCTATCTCCTTCAAGCCAGTCAAGTAAAGAAAACGGCGATATTTCATTCTCATTATCAAGACCCTCGATATCTGATAAGTTTCCGTCACCTAAAATATCTTGTATCTCAATATCTTTTAGTGGACGCCCTGTAATCAAAGAATCCTGACGTTAGAAACTGAATAAGTTCCAAAAAAGAATGGAAGTCATTATTATTACTGACAATTAAATTTTCGCCTAAGGGCCGAATATACACGATAGTGCAAATAGTTTTCATATATGTATTAGGGCCTATGGCCGAATACACACAATCGTGCAATTAGTTTTTATGAGCGCATAGTTAACTGAAATTACTAGATTAACAATTAAATTTACGTTGCACACTGAAATTAAACTCTTTAGCTACATTGATCACTAATAATATTGCTATGTAATTACATAAAATCGTAAAAAACAATTACTCACGTGTAGTGCTGCTCCCGCCAAAAAACGCCGCCATCCTTAAGAACGCCGCGTGGCCGACTGACGCAACAGATTTACCCCTTTTACTATTCAAGCTCGGCAATAGTGTTTGCACGATAGATCGATGCCGCCTCGGGCGCCAAAAAAGAATTAGAGCGCACACAGGATTTTTTCAAAGTTAGTTGCACGATTGTATCAAGTCGGCCGGAAAGGGATAACAAATTACAGCTTTCTAGTATTAACCGTCACTGAGATTGTCCTCGGACGGACGCACAGACATAGCGAAACTACATATAAGGTTCCTATAATTGACTACGGAACCCTAAAAACCCGGCGGCACTTGTAGAGGCCAATTACTATTGAATTCGCATTTCACTTGAAAATAACATTTCGCGTAGCGGGTGACATTTGACATTTTGACTTGCCATTAAGTTGTCACAATTGTCACATTAGTCCGTCAGAGAAAATTGTCGCTATCATTACGAACAATTTGATGTATAGTTGTATAATTGTTCTTGCGTAATTGTAGGTTAGATGTTTTGTCTTAAAAATATTAAATAGGAAATAAGCGTTTGAATTAAGGACAATTTAAATTACGTGGAATATTTACTATTTATTATCGTTATTACGTGACAGATGAGTTTTACTTAATAGTAGGCGTTAGCGACTGCGCGTTTCTAAAGTATGTCCGTCTCGCTCATACCACTACTCTGGCAGGAGCGAGAGGGACATACTTATACGCACACTGGGCGCGGGCCTATCGCCCACAACACATTTGAACCCATATTATATCCCACAGTGGAGTACTTCACAAAATATAAACAACGCCAGTCATTTGTTACCATATTCCTATTTCTTACCATACTCGTAAACCTTCCTAAACCAGGAAACAATGTTTCAAACCAAGTTTAACGAATTTCCAAAACAACACTTCAAAATAATCTCGCAAGCGATCCCCGATAAGCGATACAGATCTCGAGCAATTCCCAACGTTTCAGGTAAAAACACGATTATGGAGCACCCATTAATTACATAGTTTTTTGTTAAATATTTATAAGGACTTGGCATGCTAATTTATGCGGAGTGAAAGCGATAATTCGGTGTTCACGCCCTTGCCTTGTAAGGGATTAAGGGTCTGTAGGCAGATGGGGAAACCTTATCCTGACACTTAAGCAGAATTGGTCAAAAAATGGTCGCGCACTGTGCGGTTTCAGAGGGAATTCCTCCCGCAGACGCTCCGGCTGTGGAATGAGCTATGCCGAGGTTTGCCCGAAAGATTAAAGTATGGTTCAAAAAAGGAGTGTATAAGATTTTGATGGGTCAGCAACGCGCGTGAGAGCCTCCTGGAATTGGCGACGGTGACCACTTTCCATCAGGCGGGCCGTATGCTTGTTTGCCACCGACGTGGTAAAAAAGAAGTGACTCCAACATCATAACTTCCCGCGAGAGGTGCGAGGTGTGTACATCAAATTGCGCCCGATACATGAGAAGTCTTGTTTTTTGACAAGTTATCCTACGGAGGTAAACTTACTCAAATACATATTTTAATAAAATAGTAGGTATAATATTGTCTTCTGTTACCGCGATTGTTATTCATTGAAATTGAACACTTTAAAACGGATTAATCGCATTTATTAACACCATATATACTACCATATATAAATAACACCATATATAAATAGTAGGCACTTATTTCTCGCAGAACCCTTATTCACCAAAAACGCACAATCTATAATTTTAGTCAAAAAGGCCAAAGCTTGTCCGAACTGACATAATAATATTCTCATTCCGTAGCTGTTTTAGAGGAATTTATATTATGACGAAACAATCCTTTTTCACCCTTATACCCATAATTTTAAAGTCCAAAATATTTTTTAACTAAAGTCCCCTGACCAAAGTTAATGAATATGACGTAATTCGGGGTTAAATTTAACTACCCTACGTTAACAGTTTGTTAAATGATGATTTAAAGATAAGGGTAATGGTTAAAGTTTTTTTGTCGTAAATTGAAAAAAAAGGAATAAGTATGTAGCATGTGTTTATGGTAAGTAAGCATTAAGTAGGTATTTATGGTAAATATTATGTTGGGAAGTACGCTTGTGTTTATAACAAAGGTACATTGTAGTTTTAAATTAACCAACTTTACTGTGTATTATTTAACTATAATAAATAGATTCATATGTATATTTGTTTTGTCCCTTACAAGTGTGATGAAAAACATTGTATGCATCACGGTCGGTAAGAGGATTACAAATCATTAAAAGCCGTCCGCCTGCTGCGTCGGGCTCCTAACAGACTCTCGTTAGTAATCCTGTACTCTCCTCCCTAGATGCACAATGTACTATTGTCTTTTTCAGCAGACACGTCTCCGATACCATACATTCGCAGTCAACGGGTGTCTCGGTAGCTCAGTCGGAGCGATGGGATTACTAAAACATGTCATTTGAATTAAGCCATCAATCAGTCGCACAAACATCGATGAAACTATATGTTAAATATAAAATTTCATATATATATATTCAGGATGACACACTAGAACGGAACAGGGCGGGACGGGACGGGTTATAAAAAAAAATGAAAGTTTTAACAATTTCTGGATGAACGAAGTTGTGGGCGAATCCTAGTCTAATTTACCAAACATCCTGTACCCTTAATTACGGACTATAAATAAAAAAACTAACAATCATTTGTTCACTCCACAAACCGAAAAAAACTAAAAAATTACCCCATTCGCGATAAAAATCGTGGCCATAAACAGTATGTAGGAATAAAAACAATAAACTCTGCTTATGATCTTATCGTGTATCGTGCACTGTAATCTAGCCACTGAAATATCACGATATAGTCATGTATTCCATTAAATACGCGAGCCAGTGCAATCGAATTTTGAAAAGAACCAGTGTAGTATGAATCTTGTAGTAGACTATCTTCCTTGCGAGAATTAAATACGAAATAAAGACATCTGAAAATCGAATGAAATAGGCTAGACGAGTAAAAAAATCTATTGAATCCATCTTTTAGATTATTAAAAAATATTGTACACGTTCTTTTGTTCGTCAAATCAATAATGACGAAAATTCAGTACATTCAAGTTTAGCGTAACGTCACTATTAGGTACAATTTAATTCTCACCTAGTAGTGACGTCACAAGCCCCGGAACTTTGATGCTCTATATCTTCGTAAAATTTATTATTATTATTATTTATTTACCATTAACATTAGCACTTACAGTTATACCTTACATGCTAACAGGCTATTGTTTAAAATACGTACAAGTCAAAAATAAACATAAGAATTGAAAATAATGATGGAATTTTACAATATTGTCTCGTTAGTAAAACGACGTTTAGTTAAATCGAAAAAGGAAAAAATACGGGTCTAATCATTTTAGACAATCAAACTGCCGGACTAATTAGAATGATAGTTTTTCAACCTAGTCATCGTTACTAGTCTCTGCTATATTCCTAGCGCGTCAGTTAGACTGTCACCAGCATTTCCATCCTCCCCATTTAGATGGTTGGCAGTCCTCAACTGTGCGTTTCTCCCGTAACTTCCTGCCTCGCACAGCTCAACCGTGGAACGAACTATCGTTAGCGGTATTTCCAGACCCATACGGCATTCAAATCTTGAAGAAAATAGCGTACTTATTTCAAAAAACTAACATTTACCCAAAAGTGGAACGCTGTTCATCTATTGGATAAATCACACAATATTGGAACCATAACTTGAACAGTTAATATTTAATAAAATAAGTTAAAGTATGCCTTTTTTAATAACGTAAAGGGTAGCGGGATTAGTGTAGAATCGTTACCAAAAGCATGTCAGTAGAAACATTATTCAATTTTATACGAATTTATGTCCTTAAATTTTAAAGCGCCATTCTTAATAAAATTTCCATACAAACGGCGATTTCGGCGCGAGGCATATTTTCGGCGAGCTCTCACAACCATATACACTGATCTATTATTTAAAAGTTTAAATGTCTATGACGGGAAAATGTTAAAGTTTTAGTAAAAAAATATTCATAAGCTTGTAAAATACCGGGATTTAATTATTGTGATTTTTAGGAACAACGTTCATCTATTGGGGGTTGTTCATCTTTTGGACCCTCTATCCTACCATTTTTTAAGACTTCCTAGATTCATCATTTGATTCAGCATCATTTGGCTGCTGACTTGTTTGCCACCTAAAAAATATGATCATAGTTACTAAGACGAGCCTTTTGAGTAATAGCCTTTAGCAAGGCGATCAGAATATCACAACCTGATTATATTTTCTAGTTTACGACCCGTAAAGCCGACTGGGTTGGAATAGACTACCTTCCAGGCTGGGAACACGTATGGTGTCAGGAAGTATTAGGTTTTGGTTTAAATAATGTTTTAAGCTAAAAAGTTCACCTAATCTTTAAATACTGTGAGATTTTCTATCCAAAAACAATCCCGGACCAAACCTATATATAATAAACTACTTCCAAAACTAATTTATTGAATCGTGCTATACGAAACACTTCACTTGTCGGATGCCAGACCGTCAACTCTCCTGCATCTCCTGTGGATGCCTCGTTGAGAGGCGAAACACGTGTCGAGTTTTTGTTTTATTGGTGGTGGTTTGTTATATTTATTTGCGGCGGGAGGGTGCTAAGATTAACTGCATGCAAAAAATACGCAAATAGGTATAACGAGTTGGCACTAATTGACTAGCCCGTTTGGCGGAATAGTAAAGTAATATTATTATTGTACTTCTAAAATATATCAATAAGTTTACAAGCTTTTATTTATGTAACTTACAACGCATGAGTGTTTGTGTGTTTGTTAGAGTAAATCTTGCAAGCCTTTGACCAATTTCCCGTTATTCGAATAAGCTGAAACTTCCCATTATGAAGGTTGGATGACAATACATACAATGTTATGTTATGGTACCAAATTACAGTCAGCGATGGAAACTTGTATCAAAAAAAAAATGTCAAAAAACCTTTAATTGTCAAAAAAGGTAATTTCGACAATTATTTAATCATAATCATAGTCTTTAAATAGTCTTTAATATTGCCAAATTGCCAATGTCCATGCCAATCATATTAAATAGATGATAGATGATCATTCCCAGTACTTCACACCTTAATGTGGCTACAGAACTTAAAATTCCGTATAAAACGCGTTTACGAGCTCGACAAAGGTGCAATTAGTTTGTCGTGCGATAACCATCGCGGCACGACAAACCATGCGACAGTTGGAAATGATACGAAACGTACGGAGAAATTTTGAAATGACTTAAATGCAAATAAGGGCACTGTATTGCGAATTTTTATTTTGTTGTAGTTTTTTTTGCGTCAGCTTTGAATGAAATTAAGTAGGTAGTAAGTTCCTTATTCTCTTCAAGGCCTCCTAGCCTATTCGGTAGTGAGTGTAGTGACCCAGCCTACGAAGCAGGAGGTCTCGGGTTCGAATCCGGGTCAGTAGGAAATCTGGTAGGTATATTTTTTGTCGCACGTTGGGATTTTGTATCTATCTATCGTAGAACAAGGAACTCGGCTTACCCACTTAACCACCAAATTTCATTCAAAACCCACGCTTGTACAATGGATTGTGCTCTGAGGAATTGTTTGATATGATGCCAACGGCTGCATTCTACCACCGCACCGCTCGCCGTCGGCAGGGTGTTCACCCGCATACCCTGGAGCCTAAATGGTCTCGTACCGTGCGGTTTATGAGGAACTTCCTCCCGCGGACGCTCCGGCTGTGGAATGAGCTCCCTGCCACTGTTTTCCCAAAGGACTACAATATGGGGTTCTTCAAAAAAGGAGTGTTAAAGTTTTTAAAGGGTCGGCAACGCGCAAGTAACACCCCTGGAGTTGCAGGCGTCCATAGGCTACGGTGACCGCTTACCATCAGGCGGGCCGTATGCTTGTTTGTCACCGTCGTAGTATTAAAAAAAAAAAACGTGAAAAAAAAACGACAGCAAAATAAAAATCCACCCATGTACAAACGCGATACCTATATAAATGATATATCTAATCATTGTATCGAGGAAATGCCGCTATCATACTAAGTACAATGCCTTAAGCGCTTAGGTAGAGGTAGGTAGCTAGGTAAGTTACGCTTACTGTATATATTTTGAAAATAAATGTTTTCTCTTAATCATTATTTTATGATGGAAGGTCAGATATCACGGGATTAGTTCCCATGCTCGCAGAGCCGTGGCATGAGTCGAGAAAACGCTATGGAGAAGAAAATTACGTAGTACAGTCAGCCACACAGCTGTAAATACAGCCAAAGTGCCAAAAATATGTATACAGGACTTTATTGCCTGAGCATTAAGGTCGCGTATACATATTCGTGGCACTTTGGCTGTATTCATAGCTGTGTGGCTGACTGTACATGTCATACCATCAGCGATGACTTTTAGGCACAGAAGGCTTAGAATCTTTTACTTGTCATATTTGACATTTACTTCTCGACCGCGTTAGCGTATCGTGAGGTCATGAAAGTAGGTCTTCCGTTTGATACTCAAGATGGCGGGTGCGTCTCTTGAATAGTTTTTTGTTTTTTTGTGTGCTAAATGTTGTTTAATGTGTAATATTTATAGCTTATTGTGCAGTAAACTAACGAAAAAGTGAAGCTAATGAAGAATTAATCCTGAAACGCGTGTAGCCGTTGTAGAGTCATTACTCGGTTGTCCCGGGACCTCGGCCTCCTGAGAAACTATTTTATTACGTATAGCTATAAACTGAATAAATAGCAAGGCCAACTACCGAACAACGTCGCCCAAGAGGCAATATACTATTTATATAATATATGATACACTGATATAATATATCATATTATGAATAATACATGACACTGGCAAAATTGTCCAATTCTCAGACAGAGCCTAAAAAAGAAAAGAAGGTCATGAAATTAGGCGTATGATGTATATTTTAACGGCAAACATAATTTGAACTCTCGATACGCTAACGCGATCGAGAAATAAATGTCAGATATAACATTCAAAAATTTATACTTGGCCTTTTCACACGCAGCTATGTTAAAACTGTTCCGTAACTTCCGTAAGTATTTTATAGTCGCGTCCACATTTTGACCCTTTTTATAAGCGCACTAACCGAACTGACCAGTTGAAAAAATACGAGTCTACTTATCGCGTCCTTAGATCTAAATGGAGTAATAAAATTATGTCTTTATTATTTAAGGTTAATTTACGAGTTAGATAGTGTTTGGGTGAATCAACTTTTAAATATCCACATGATGAAATTATGGACTTATATTTTTTTTTCTTATATTTCATATTTCATTATTTTATTTTAAAGATAATTTTCTATAATTTATGATTATGTATAGAGCAGAGCACTTTTTTCTCGAATTTAGTGATTTTTACTAAAAAAAGTTCACCAGCCCAAATCTGATGTCCCCTGGACAACCATTTAAAATTAATTTTTTAACATACCAGACATCAATTATTGTAAAAACAGTTATTTTACCTACATTGATTAAACAATATAGTTTCATGTTTTATCTATAAATATGGCAATATCGCCCTGAATTTCACAATATTTCCCCTTATCATGTCCCCAGGACAACTGTAACTTCACAGGATCGGAACTTTTCGATTAAAACGCTATATAGTAATAGTAATGTAACAAAATTCCTCCGGCTACTTGGTTTTGTATTGTGCTATTGTATTTTTAAAACAATATGAACTATTCTGGGTGTTAAAACGAAAAAAATAATAATAAGTGGTTTTCAATTCAGGGACAACGTAGTTGTCCCAAGGACATATCTGGTTGTCCAAAGGACATTTTAGAGCCTACAATCTTAAGGAAGGTACTAAATAAAACAAATTTATTGAAGTATTAGCAAGCAGTTTTAATATTTCAGCACACCGAACAACAGAAATATTATTACAATTCTTAATAATCAACAACTTTATAAAAAATATAAGATTTGCTTAAGCAGTTCCTGAGATAGCCAGCTTTGTGACAGACAGACGGACAGACAGACGGAGCCTCCTTAGCCTCCTTCCTCCAATTTGTGTACTTTCCCATTTTCCATAAGTCTTCCTCTACGCAATCTATCCACCGTTTTCTTGGCTTTCCTTTTGGTCTCTTTTGCTGCGGCTTCCATTTAGTTAATATCTTAGTTGCTCTAGAATCTGGCATTATTTCTAAATGGCGCGCACAACGCAGTCACTGTAACTTACAGTATCTGACTATGGTCCCCTTCGCATTAGCGCATCTGGCTCGTGATTCTAATTGTACCGTAGATTTATCTCAGCACTTTTCTCTCGAACACGGCTAGTTTTTGTTCAATTTTCTGCGTCATACATAGCCCAGGTTTCGCATGCGTATGTTACAACTGGCCTTATGATACTTAGGTAGATGACGACTTTTGATCTTAGACTTAAGTACTTAGATCCGAGAAGTTTCTGGCATGCGTAAAAACACTTGTTACCTGCCATTAAGCGAGCCCTTATTTCCTCTTCAGTTTTGTTTTGGGAGGTAAGTATGGATCCTAGGTACCTGAAGCTGGCAACTTCCTCAACGGTGTTAGTTCCGAGAGAAATTTTTAGCAATGGGGCCGGTTGGCGCGTTGAGTAAATGTATTTCGTTTTGTCTGCATTATGCAGACCAAACTTAATCGATTCTGCTTCAAGACCAACACCGTGATCGATCATTATGGTTTTGGACCTGCTGGTGATAACAATATCATCCGCATTTGCCGCTATTTGTGTGGTGTTATAATCGATCAGGCCGTTGATACCAAGTTGGCGAGTTGCAGCCTCCAATACCAAGTTGAATACTATAGACGAAAGTGCATCTCCCTGTTTGACTCCAGATTCCAGAATATACTTCAAAAGGCTCGGATACTTTATTTTGAATGGCAACTACAGATTTGGAGTGGGCTAGAGAAGTGTTTACCAGTCTTACCAATTTGCTTGGCACTCCGAGCAGTAACATGCCATACAGTATTTGAGATCGTTTGACACTATCGAAAGCCTGCTTGAAGTCGACAAACATATGGTGTTGATTTAAATTGTATTCGTAGGCCTTCTCCAGCATTTGACGCATCAGATATGGTCAGTCGTATATGGTCAGTTGTAGAGCGGTTCGGCCTGAAACCATACTGATAGTCTCCCAGTATTTACTCAGCGTATACACTAAGCCGCCTGTTCAGTACCGTAGCGAAGACTTTATATGCAGTCGATAGTACGGTTATGCCTCTATAGTTGCTACATGTACCTTTATCGCCTTTTTTCTTATAAATAGGCAATATGATGCCCAAATCCCATTCCTGGGCCATCTTTTCTCCCTGCCATATTTTTGATACTAGCAACAGTCTGTTTTCCAGCATGGGGGCCACCTTTTTTTAGGAGTTCCGCGGAAATAGTATCCAGTCCTGGCGCCTTATTATTTTTAAGTCCTGTAACGGCTTCCTTGATTTCACTAAACGAAGGTGGTAAGAGATCTTCTTAGACGTCGTAATACGTTAAAGTGGGTTCAGGGCTGACTTGACCGATGTTTAACAGATCTGAAAAGTATTCACGCCACCGTTTGATCACTTTTCACGCTCACTGAGAAGTTTGCCTGTTTTGTCGTGGCACGCATTTACTATGAGGGGTGGTTGGCCCTTCGATGAACCCTTCGCCTTTTTTCGGGCTTGGGACTTGGGACCGGCAGCACTACGGTGAGCACAGGCGGAGCAAAGTGACACCATAAGGGTTCCTTTTTTACCATTTTGGTACGGAACCCTAAAAACAATTTAAACGAATTAATCGCGTATATTTTTCGTACATTCATCCCGACGTTTCGAACCCTTTGCAGCGTTCGTGGTCCCCAGGGTAGATTAAAAATAAAACATTAAAAATATTTTTTTTTCACGAAACCTGTTAAGGGTTCGAAACGTCGGGATGAATTTACAAAAAATATACGCGATTAATCTTTTTAAATCGTTTTATACAGACAGTTTTACTTTCATGAAATACGTGTAAGCAAGTTATTAATTAAGGTAAAGATCCCCGTGATTGAAATAAAATTGTTATTGTCGATATCTTAAAATTAACCTTATATCAAAGCGAAAGGTCCAAGACTGGGTATTTACCCTATTTAACATCTTATCACATGTATTTACCCTATTAAACATCTTATCACATCATTTTTGTCTAACGGACAACCAAAATGTCCTAAGGACAACCAAATCCGTTGTCCGAGTGACTGGTTGTCCGAGGGACTTTTCTTAAACTTTGAACCGTTCAGCAAAAATTAATGATTTGTTGTGTTTTATTTCATCCTTACCGTAACATATACATATAACAGAATCTAGTACGACATAATTTATTCAAATATATTAATTACTTACGAATTTGTGCCGGTGGTCCGATGGACAGACAATAAAGCCACCCCGCACTCACCAATAGTACCCGACCGACTGACGCCGCGAGTGTCGTGTATTCCAAATGGCGGCTAGGCCTATCAGATTACCAGGAAATTAAGCTTGTTGTCAAGTGCCTTACTGGGCCAACTACATTTAGATTCCGTAACAAATTTATGGTTGTCCGATGGAACTGCATGACGCGGATAATTTCAAGGGACAAAATTAAAACGCATGAAATTCATAAACGGTTTCGTAAAAATATAAGAAATCGGTGTTTTATTGATGATACTTATCCATAAAAATGATTATGTGTATGTATATCAATCCCACAATAGTATTTTTTTTCGTGATTCAAAGTTTTATGGTGCACCGTCGCAAAGGGACAATTTGACCTACTATGAAAAACCACCTTTTGGTCCTTCGGACAACCATTAAAAACCGGGTAAATTGTAAAAAACAATTCAATGTTTCGTGATGAAATGTTACGTAATATTACTGGGAACAGAATGGAATGCAAATAAAGCTCATTACCTTTATATAAATTTGTAATATCGATCAGGGACTCTGTACGTTTGATGTTGAACACTTAAAAGTTGATTCACCCGTTTAATGTATGGGCTTGAACGTTTTACGGATACTTGGTAAGGTTGATAAATGTTAAAAGGGTCTTTGGAGGAACCGATTAGTTTTAAATTAAAATAATTTTACTGTTTATTTGAATACATTCGTAACTGACTTAAGGACTTACACTAGAACGGGACGGGACGAGCGGGACGGGACGATCCGTCAGTTTCTATAGAAAACGTCACGTGACCTCCGAGGGCTCCGAGCTATCACTTGATTATTTTTATAAAAATTGCCAAATCGTCCCGTCCCGTACTAGTGTGAGTCATCCTTGACGAAGTGAAAGTAAATATACAACCTAGAAATAGATCTTAGGCGGTGTGGTGTACCTATTACAATACGACAGACACGCCTGGAGTTGCAGGCGTCCATAGGCTACGGTGACCGCTTACCATCAGGCGGGCCGTATGCTTGTTTGTCACCGTCGTAGTATATAAAAAAAAAAGAAATTAAAAAGTGGCAACATCGTTCAGCCACGTCTATAAATATCTTTACACTGCGGAACTTATTAGAGGGGGACAAGGGTCAAAATTGAATACAGATGCATATATATTTATGAAGCCGTAGTGTCGTCCCGTTTTCTTACATATATTGATTTGAAAGGCACGAAGGTACTACTGATTAAACTTACAGTAAATAAAATAACAACCCCTAAATGTATCTCATATCTTGTTTTAAATATTCTCATTAGCATTTTCAGATTACTGTTTATAATTTCGCAAATGAGACTTAATTTTTTTTCAATTGGACTTAAGGGTAAAAACGTATAGGGGTAAAAATGGTAGCAGCCATATTTCTTCAGCAGATATTGCATATCGTCTTCTTTTGATTTTCTTCTAATGTTGACATTTCCCAATGACCTGAAATGAAAAAAAAAGAATGAATTTAAAAAAACTGTTGGTATAAATCCCTCCCTTTTTTTCGAAGTGGCAATACATTGTGTAAGAAAAAGACAGTACATATATGTAACACTCTTTGCTTGCCGGTATCTACCATCATACCCATTGATCAAAAAATAGAAACACAAAGCAGGACAAAAACGTCAGAAATATGGGCCAGAATGACATTAGCGAACAATGTGTCGTACGAAAAAGTGACAAATTCAGACACAGAACTACCAACATAGTTAAAACTTTATAGGCTGGTACATGTTGGTACCTAACGAAACGTCACGTCCCAAACAAGACTTCATGAAAAAGTGTTGCAATTGCAACACTTTTATGGCCTCATTTTTTTCGGCTGATTAGGTATCCAGTTCTTTTATTCTATATCTATGATCATACCCCAGAAGACCTACTACTATCGTCTATTATATCGTCGATTTGACTCTTTGTCGCTCGAATATGCAAGAGCAACAGAGAGAGAAATAGAGAAACGAACGAAGTGGTCCGTGGTCCTCTCTATTCGTTATATACTCCCCCCACAAACGTACGTACCGTAAACAGTAACCAACACCTATAAAGTCCGCCATTAACGGTTTTTTTTTGTCAGTCAATTTGCATATTATCTGACATCTGAACAGTTAATTGTGCGCTGGCTAACCGGTGGAACTTACACACGCGAGCCTTAGGGCGAGTATACACTCCATTGTAATTATAATGTGAGGTTTTTTATACCGGCGGTGGAAAAGCCTACCTACGGCCCGCCTGTTGGAAGGCGGTTACCTAAGCCTATGGACGCGTGCAACTGGGTGACACATGCGCGTTGCCGATCCATTAAAACATGTTACTTTTAAAGGCTTGTTATTTTTTATCGCCTCCAATTAGATGCTGACAAAAAAAGCTGATTTATCCGACACAAATATTTTTACAACTTTATTTAAAAGAATAATTTGCAGAAAAATTGCATTGATATTTTGTTTATTAAAGAAGCTATTTCACCACCAAAAAAAAATCACCACTTTTTCTTCAAGTTGCCTATGACTAAAAATATATTGTGTTTGTTATTAACAAACACTACAACACAAACATTACAATTTGTGCACACCTTTTGACAACGTCAGTTTTTGAGTTTATGTTTTCTTGGTTATTTATAACATTGACAAAACAGAAAACACTTTAGAACGGATTAATCGCGTTTAATAACACCATGATCCTACGTTTCGAGCCCTTTACAGCACTCAATAACAATCGCGTGTTTCAATGAATAACAATCGCGGTAACAGAAGACAATATTAAAACAGAAAACGTTACGCCTTACTATGACGTCTTAACGCGATTCAATTTAGGATCTAAACTGATTCGCTTCCATAGAACTGAGCCTAAACTGAATCGCGTTAAGACGTCATGGTAAGGCCCTCGGTCATATTTATATTCCAACAAAGCAAAGTAATATTCCAACAAGCACGAAAATGTTTTCCCGAAGGACTGGGGATGAGTTGAGAGGATGCACCCTGCATGTCACACCCCGAGAGCTACAACCGTCGATGGGCTACGGTGACCGCTTTCCATCAGGCGGTCCGTATGCTTCTTTGCCACCGACGTAGTATAGAAAAACGCTAAACTTTAAGAAGCTTTCAAAACATACCGTAAAAGTAGGAAGCGCTCAAGAAAATTCCCTCCATCATAGTTATATTTTACACGTTTAAACTATGGCGTAAGTTTCATGATGTGAATGAAAAGTTTGACAACATTTTCCAGTGCTGGTGAACTGAGTTTAAGCCAAACAAACTTTGAGAGCAACAGAAACTGACGTGGAAACTTCAAAAAAGACTAAGTACTTTATTTCCGGAACGAAACATGTTATGACACTTAATTTTCTTCTAAATATACGATTTCAACAAATATACGTGGTGAATATATCATTTTAAATAGTAATTATAAATTTCTTCTAAATAATCAAAAACGTATAAATGGAAATAGATGTCATGTACTAAAGAAAAAGACCAACACAATCGGAGGCTAAGCGGAGGATCGAACTCGGCTAACGCCATAACCACTAGGCCACCTGGTCTCAACGAATGTTGGCGAATTTCTCGAGTATATGTACTCGTAACTTACTAACTTCGTAACAAGCAAGTCGCCTGTGGCTGTGGAATTCAAAATATTTAATTAAGCCATTAATTTGTTTCAACAAAAGTTAGTCTTGTACATTGTATTTCAGATTTAGACCCACTTGCACCATCCAGAAAGAGCCACTAACTCAGAATTGAGCTGTCAAATTCCATACAAAAAATCGCTTAACTCCGGGTTATGTGGCTAACCTCGGGTGGTGCAAGCGGCCCTAAGTGTTTCAAATGGAATATTCTTTGCAATATTTTTGTCGTGAGCAATTTTTTAATGCAGATATATCTAGTTTGCAAGTAGAAAATTTCAGAATATCAAACTTAATTTAATTTGCCGCATTTCCTCCTGGCCAAGTATATTCTTACTTACTAGCTTAACATACCTATGTTAAGCTAGTAAGTACGAATATGCAATGGTTAAGGTTAGTGAAAAACCACCTTAACTTAAAGTAGTTGGACTATTCTGTTTAACTTATTTAAAATGCTGTTGACGTGATGCAGAGATATGTTTAATCAGTGAACTAACTCGTTTTAGAATAAAATGCATAGTTTGAGTTAATTATGCATAGGTACAGTTAACCAATTGGAACTGGCCACTCTAGAACCATGTCAAAAATATACCGGCCAAATCGTTTACGTCATAAAAAAATATATATGGAAAACAAACTCGCATACTAACTCCATGTCGTACCTACAAACGACTGACCCAATCACGCTAAGTCGTAGCTAGCTAGTCAAATTTCTACTGCTAGGTGTAGTTGCAACATAACGTTTATACAAAACCCTCGGTGCGCGAGTCCAACTCGCACTTGGCCGGTTTTCTCTTTCTATTTCTCAAATTTAAAATATCCTGATTTTGAACCATTATAAAATAAAATAAATATTCAATATCCTTCCTTATTTAAAACAAAAACCGTAACCCACACGTAACACCCTAATTACAAACTTAATAAAGTTATACTAAAAGCTTTTTTATGATATTTTTATTAGTATTTATATGCAATTATTTCCTGCGACCCAATAGTTTCATAGCCGTAATTATTTATGATTAGTTTTATGACAAGGATGTCATATTTAATGAAAACATGTCTAATTAGTTTGTAGTAAGTTTTATGACTGTTTAATTATGATTTCACATAATTTTACTACGCATAACGTAATTTGTACTAATTTGGACCCAAGTGGGAAAAAATGACATAATTATGGTTTATAATAGAGGTCCAACTTTTTACTGTCAAATTAAAAGTAGTTTTAATAAAATGTTTCGTTTTTATTCGTGTGCTTTCTATTATTTTAGTAGAAATTTTGTACATGTTGGTTTAGGCGACGTAATCCATTTTGTTGTAGTGCTGAGTGAGTCCAACTAAGCTATTTTAAATGAAATTGTAGACGAATATTGTTTAATATGGCGACCAGCGGAATGGCCAGTATTTCACGCAACGTACCTATAAGCATTGGCATTCAACGTGGCAATCCGGCCAGCCTTCTGGGCACGCTGCCCACTGGCATCGATTTGGGGTCCATTTTTATTTATGTTTTGTAAGATTATCTTTAAGTTTTGTTTATCATAAAGCAAGTGTATATGGGAGAGTGTATGGGAATAGTCAAGCACGTTTTAAAGGATGACTCACACTTGGGCGGGGCGGGACGGGACGCGACGGGACGATCTGTCAATTTCTATAGAAATAATCATGTGATTGCTCGTCCCGTCCCGCCTCGTCCCGTCCCGTTCCATCCTAGTGTGATTAAGCAGTTTTTTTGAGAAAAAAAATCCTAAATATCTGGTAATCGCGGTATTAACTTATAACTATGTCAAATGAATATTCCGTTTTTAATTTCTGTCAATGTACTTACATCACCAAAGGGTAGTTCATCACCAAATTTTAACTGCACTTACGCAATGCAATCATCATTATCTCCTCAATTTTTCAACTTTAATATCTAAATATGGCGTCCATTCCTTGGTTATTACTCTCCAACGTAGTAACTCGCACAGCACCCACTAATGTGCCTCTTCAGAATCAACCCCTACGAATTTTTTGCAACCATGTTTTTTTCCTGAGCCCAATTTTTGTTTGTCTGCCGTCTCGTTTTCCCCTACAGTTTTTCCTATTTCTGTCTCGCTTGCGCTATCGTGCCCAAGCGTGGGGTGGCGGGAAAATATGATACGTTTTTTTGGAGTTAAATTGATTTTCGGAAGTGTGTGGAAGCCATTTTATAGCGGTTTCGCGAGTTTGGAGCGCTATGTAAATATCAAATTAGGGACATTTGTATACGTCATTTGCACGCCATTTTTTACAATTAGTAGCAATCATTATTTCTGGAAATCCCGGCAAAAACAACATTTGATATAATTATTCTAATGTAAGTGTTTTAACGTATAATCGTGTTTTTGATATTTAATGGTTTCAGTTTAATGGTTCTAGCTAAAAATAGAAAGCTAGATTAATTTACTCTTTATGGCACACTTTAAAATACAAGCAAAGCATTATTTACAAGAAAAACGATTGAAACTTTTGACTGGATTATTTATAAATAAAGTTTCAAAATCCGTTACGTTTTAGTTATTAACAATTATTTATATTTTTAGTAAGTATCTGTTGTGAATTCTTTTTAATCATTTATTGTTTAATTGTTAACCTTAGAAAATTATTCCCATCAAATTATTTTCATTGCGTTAGTTCAAAAAGTAATGTATTCATATTCATATTCTTTATTTGTATTGATCATAACATTGTCGTTCATATTTACATATATTATGTACATTGTCATGTCAAATTAAACTAAAATAATTTAAATATATTATGGTTAAATATTGGCAAATTATTGAGTTCCAATACGTGGGGTAAATTAAATAAATAAATCAGTAAAAATTACACCTCTAAAAATCGTTTACCGAATAGAACGTTTTAGAAATGAGAAAACGGTTCAGTTTCTTTATATAAATATCTAGTCAGTGTATAAATATATATTATGTGTAAGTATATACCATTAAGGCTGCGTTTTACCAAATTGTTATTCCGAGAATAACGCTTACTCTCAGATAGTAACGTCAAATTACTATGGGATTTTGACATTAGTATCCAAGAGTAAGCGTTACTCTTGGTTAAAAATTTTGGTCAAATCCAGCCTAAGCAATTATAATTATAGAAAGTAACTACTAGTATAGTATAGTAGTTTACTGTGCCAAATTACCTGCTTCCTTTGGCAAAGTATTCATTACATGTAAACGTCAAAAGATAAAGTTATCAAGAGATAATTAAGTAAGAAGCTATCTCTGCAACCGTAGTGTACCTGTCATTCATGCTGTACTGTGAATATTAAAATCTATGAAAATACGGTAACGGAATGATAAAAAGTAACCATTCAAAACAAGTAAACTTTCAATTGTACTATGGTTTTAGGTATTATATTTTAGTTCCGGTTTAAACAAGTGAATTGTGTAGATATATTTGCCTGGCTAGTAATTACGGTTTTAAGGCGTAAAAATGGAATACTTTTTAAACGACTTTTGTTCGGCAGTATCAGTCGATTTACTTATAGCTCGAAGTACATCACACTTTAAAATGTTTTTTTTTTTTTTTATGCTATAGGGGGCAAACGAGCAAACGAATCACCTGATGGTAAGCGATTAACGTCGTCCATGGACACCCGCAACACCAGAGGTGTCGCAAGTGCGTTGCCGGCCTTTAAGGTGGGAGTACGCTCTTTAAATGTAAATTGGATGTAAATTGGTAAAGAACCTTGACTTATTTCCAAATGTACAAACATAAAAGAAACAAATGAACCTTGAAACTGGCAAACTGTATCAATGAGTTCCATTTAAGAGGGCGCCTCCCTTAAATCCGACCCCTAATTAACCGATTTGCCCCAGATTACCCAGATTGGGGCAAATGGGGCAACATTAACAAATTAAGGTAGCTCGTGAAAAAGAACGTCATAAAAACTTGGGTTTAAATCTATTTAGATATTTCCTTGGCTGGATATCTCGCGAATGTGACGATTAAGAAATCAAACATGAACAAGTTCTTATTCGATTTACATTTCTACAGATTTAGTCTTATAAGATTAATATTAGAGAAAATAACTGCTAGGTTCTTAGAATTTTCCAATTCTCAACACAATTCATACGTAAGATAACGCGCTTTTCTTTAAGATCTGTATTTCTGACGAATCGAACGGACGGACGACTTAAAAATAAATATAATATTAAAGGACAATTTGTCCTTGATTTCATAATCGTCAGAAAAACACGAGATTCAATTAATATTATTTTATTTTATCGTATGGCATTTTTTACCAAGTCGCTCAGCAGTTGGATGCGATGCGACTCGGTTTTCGTGCAGTGAGGACCGTTTAAGACAGATACTGCAGCCAAAAGGTTCTTACTCTTTAGCACCACCACTATTTGTATAGGTATTTAGAAAATGAGTGTGTGACCATAAAAAAAATACAGAAGAATACATATTTTTAATATTGCAACGTTGAATACACTTAGCAACCAGCGACTGTAGCAAATAGAGAGTAGTGCATAATGATTTACCCTCGGTACCCTGTATTTGTCATGCTACTCCAATCCAATCGACCTCGATACTTTTAGTACTGCATGCCTACCACGAACATCGAAAATTGGCATTGACGGGAAAATCTCTTTGTCACTCCAATATGCAAGTGTGACAGAGATGGAGATATAAATCCGCAATCCTTCGATTTTCGTAGTATAAGCCCTGAGTGTGACTGAAATAGCATGACGTATTCCGGTGTTTCCGTGAAAATACGAAGGAAAAGAATTATGCACTACATCTGCTAGTCTATGATGGTCGGGTTTTTATCGTTTACCGACGTTGCTGTCACGTTCTAACAAATATGTATGTGCGAAAGTGACGCATAGCGTGATAAGCGATAAAATGGCAACCATGCTAACCCTGATTTAATACATTTGCGTTTTATAAATACATGACTAATTTATTTTATTTTTTGTTGAGCAATTAGTTTTAATTGTTTGCTATTTTAATTCAAGTAAACCCGAAATAAATTTAACAGTACATATGGTGCTACCATCAGCCATCAGTACGATAATGAGCACTTTACGTGCCTATGTCAAACATTCGAAGGGTCATGTGTACTGTAAAACGTTGTACGAGACACGTTCGAATAGGTAATTCGCAACTCGTGTCGATTTAAAACACTCCCATCCTACTTTTCGAACTTGTATCGATAATGTACTAAATTGCAAATCCATTTACCAGTTCATAAAATATTAAGGTAATGAAACATTCTGAACAGATTAATGCAATCTGGCGATAATGGCGCAAACTTAATGACATTTAAATCAATGTGAAATCGGATGATAATTTTATTTTATCTCATTTATACAGCCATGGACGAAGAAATCTTGAGGACTGGCAGTGTCTATGCAAAATGGCATTATTTTGAAATTGATTGTTTTTAGATGGCGTCACTTACGTACACATCGTCAAAACGATGCAGCATTCGTTATTGATTTTTGGTTTTTTCTAGAGTCATCGCGAAGAGCAGGAGCTCTTTAAATAAAAGTGGCGTCAGTGATAAAAACCTTTTAAAAGGTTGCTGAAACATTCTTTACAGAGGCGTAATGGATCTTTAAGCTTTTGACAGTAATGTAGTTTTTGGTCTTAAATTTAGTTTCAGCTAATTGGTTTTCTGTTATCAGCCAGCGCCATTTATTAATCAGATATTGATAAAATTTCAAAATTATTATTTTTTGTTTCATCACTGCATAGTATATGTATAAAACAAAATCGCTTCCCGCTGTGTGTATGTAGGTATGTATGTCTGCTTAAATCTTTAAAACTACGCAACGGATTCTGATGCGGTTTTTGAATAGATAGCGTGATTCAAGAGCAAGGTTTCTATGTACAATACTAACCCGTGCGAAGTCGTAGCGAATCGCTAGTGAAAATATATAGGTAAGGTTCTAATGCTAAACCTGCCGTATCCCACACCTGATCAGACGATGCAACGGAGACACGCAGTTACGTCGCCTTAATAAAGTTAAAAGTAGCGGTTAAGTTTTAAATATATTTTTTTTGTTTGATGGTTGCAGTGCTTTGGTTTTTACTGTTATGCCTTGAACTGTTTTTTTTTAATAAAAAAAAAATGCTGGGAATCGGGCCTACTGGTAAGCAAAAGATTGCCTGTGTTGGGATGCACCGGTCTTCTCTAAGTTTATGACATGTAAATATTGTTGTAATTTTTAATCTATCTTAAACAAAATATTAAATATTACACGACAAACAAGAACAGAACAAAGTAGATGGAACCAATATAATACAAATATTGTCTGTCCTCTCGTTTTTAGTTCATGGTCTGGCCCATCAATAACTGTTAATTACTGAAAGTAAATTTATAAGATAATGGACATGGAGATAAATGTTAATTGTTAGATTATTCCATTATACCTATTAATATAACTACACACATTAATAATGACATTCATTTGTTATTTTATGTTCATTTTCATGAGTTTTTAAGGAGTTTTGTTTAGCCTTTAGTAGTTTTGATTAGTCTCAGTCAGTAATTTTAAATTATTTTTATACTCCAGCACTTCTATCTGTCAATTAGATGACTGACAGCGATATTAAAAAAGTATACATTATTACGTTATCTATGGTATTCCATAAGAACACTGTCCCTTTGGATTTTTATACAATATGTGAGCACTGTTGTTTTTTTCTTAATTTATATAGTGAGCACAACATCTTTCCTATTCTGCCACGTTTCTAGATTTAGCTTTTTACGCCATTTTAGCTGTCGTAGAAAAACTAGCGTATGCAACAACTTATTATTGGTTCTTTAAACTTGAGGGTCACCGTTACAAAACGAGACGAAGTCGAGTTTTGTAATAAAAGACCCAAGAATTGTTAAATCACCCTTATTATATCACTGTTGCATAAACTACTATTTATGAATCCTACGCAGTATGGGTTTAAACTCACATATAACAATGTACCATAATACCTTCATCATATTAATAATGAAAATGCTTATTAAAACAGAATAAACACACACTACACGAAAACATTATCCCTTCATCTATTATTCAGTAATTTTTAACAACGTACCCTACAATGACAGCTTTCATACAAAATTTAATGATGACACAAAGCAAACAGGGCAGATTCTGCAAACCACCATTTTGTTATCACCCTTATTCTATAAGCCATAAAGCCCAATTTAAATTATAATAAGGTTTATTATGATCAAGTTAAAACCTGCATTTTTAGCCTAATTGCCTGGTACAATGTATAAAGACTTTTTTTGCTTATTAAGTTTCCTATTGAAGGTCCTCAAAGGAATCAGTGACAGGGATTAGCTTTCCACGCTTTACCCCGTGTCTTTTTTCCTTATAAATTATAATAGCATTTAATACACATTAGTAAGGCTCAAAACCGGTTTTACTATTTTAGAAATATCTTCTTCTTCTTCTTCTTCAGTTACCATGTCCTAACGGACGTCGGCGACCACCATTGCCATGTCTTTTCGACTCTTAGCCATTCTTGCCAGTGTGGCTGCGTTATTTTAGAAATATCTTCTTAAATACTCCATATTTGTTTGTTATTAAAACCGAAATAAATGTCATATACTATAGGGAAAGAGCAACTTCTTCAGTTTACGCGGCTCACGCCATAACCTCTAGGCCACCTGGTCTCAATAAAAGTCGGCAAATTATTGATTTTCGTCATCTTAACACTGTGAAAACGAGTGCTCTAAAGGGCTCGAAACGTAGGGACATGGTGTTAATAAGCGCGATTAATACGAACTTTATCACGTTGGGTATCAATACCTATTTGTTTGGGATAAATTACAAAAAGTTTTTACTATAAAATGACAAACGTGCTTTACTATCAGGTTTTGACCAAAGCAATTCTAATAAGAAACTTTTTAACTTGTAAAAGCGTAACACACGACGTATAAAGCTATCAACGTAGCGACACGCTTCATCCACATAAGACTTTAACTCCCATAAAATACCTCCACAACGAAGAAAAAGTAATGCAAAGGAATCAGTACCAACTACTATCACAAAATTGATCCAGTACACTACATGCCATAATAACCCTTATAATCTTTAAAATAGTGCATAAAATCGCGTCACGCGTAAATATTTGAAATTGGATTTTTCGCACGATCGATTTTGAGTTTTGCCGGTTTTATTTTTAGGTTGTTTTTCGCTTGTTTCGCCTTGTTTCGTGTTATACCCTCACATAAGTTAAGGCCCTAGTAATACGGATGACGACGAGAACTTAGTGGAAAGAAAGGGGAGAAGGGAAGTGGAATAACGAGGGGGGTGGGGTGGACCCCCTGTTTCGGGTTTTCAATAGATGTTTGAGAGTTTCGCGATGGAAAAGGTAGACAGGTGTAAATGTAGGATGTTCCCGTAGACGGGGTTGGGAATTTGACTTTTTTGTGATGTTTTGATGTAGAAGTAGGTACCACAGATAATCACTTAGGTATATTATAAATACCAAAGTAACTTTTTAACTATTAAACTCTCGTGAGACTCGAACATATTAAATAATATTTAAAACGGGCCACTCACGTAATTTAGTCGATTTTCATCTCTGTCGCAGGTGGTCGCTCCTGATGACGATCTTAGTAAAGATCGAAACATGTCGAGTGAAATTCCCGTTCCAAATATTATTTAATATGCCAAACTAACTGTCTGTTTGTAATTTCTTTACGCTAAAACCGTTGAACGGATTAAGATGGGAAGAATAAAGGATAGTTTTTGTCATGAAATTCTAATTCTACGCAGACGAAGTTGCGGGCAAAAGCTAGTCATTAAATATAACGAACACTTCACCTTTTTTTTTAATGAAATAAGAGGCAAACGAGCTGACTTATCGCCTGTTGGTAAGCGCTTCCAATGCCTGGGGGTCACATGTGCATTGCCGGCTTTTGAGGTGGAAGGATGCCCTCTTTTCTAACAGCTGCTATATCAACTAGGACAAGTTCAAAAATAAAATAAAATAAAATAAAACAGCAATATGGAACAGCCAATTTCTTTTGCTATGCCTAACATTGCAATACACTTATGAATGCCAAAAAATACCACAGCCTGATAAGATTATTAGCGGCAAGAAACATGGCTGAACTTAATTTCAAAAAATTTTACAAAATATATGACTAGGCTTAGGACTTTTGGATGCTCGCCGTGATTCTAGAATCCACGGAGTCGCCATTAAGTCAACATTTTTTTCAAAGTCAAAGTCTAAAAATAGAACATTAGGTATACTAGATTATTTGGGCTGTTATATCATATATAATGATCACGTCTAATTTACACCTACACCTACCTATAATAATCACTCTTTATATCTGCACATATACGATTGTATAATCACGTAAAACTATTAATTTTATAAGAAATTGTGTAGAAAAATTTCATATTACGCTGTTATTGTTTGTTTGTAAAATACTCTGTCACAACACAAGCAGAGATGTTCAAAACAGGTAGTTTAATGTAATTAGATGAAAAATGCAAATACTTTGATATTTTAACTATTTCAAATAAAAATACAAAATAGTTTCACAAAAAGGTATTTGAAATACAAAATAGATATTTTTAAAATACTCTTATTCAAATAAAACACTTTGTTGACATTAGTTACTTAAGAGGCAGACAACACCTAAGTTATGTTCAAAGCAGTATTTTAAGAAAAAAATATTTATTTGAATACTGCTAAAATATATATGTTTTCATTATACATATTTCAAAGACCGGAAATGGAGCAATATTTAATTTAATGAATTCGTCTCAAAAGAAAATAGTTGCAAAGATTGGTCTAAAATTGATCATTAAATGATTTTATGTTTTTATTTTTATGATTTGGGTGTAAACGCTCAACGTGTCACAATTCACAAATAGTCCACGGTTTTCTTTATTTGCATAACAGGCCAGAAAAACCAGGCCGGCCCGCCATAATGCGATCTCGTTATACCCACAGCCAAGTCAGCGCACAAGGTCTATGTCGATAGACCTTGTGCGCTGACTTGGCTTTTGTCAACCCCTTAAGTTTAACTTTAATGACGATGTTTGAACAATTCGTGGCAGTTAGACGTCATTGACGTGTCCATTACCACTAATGCGAACCATAGCGCATTTTATCTATCGATGAATTAATTTCGTTTCATAATATTGTCTTCTGTTTCCGCGATTGTTGTTCATTGAAATTAAACATTTTAATACGGATTAATCGCAACAGCACGTTAACGCTGTAAAAACGAGTGCTGTAAAGGGCTCGAAACGTAGGATCATGGTGTTAATAAATGCGAGTAATCCGTTTTAATTGTTTAATTTCAATAAATTCGTTTCACCCTACTCTATGAAAATAACAAAAAGCATTTTGTATTTTAAACTAAAAAAAATACAAAATACGTGAACATTTTAGTATTTAAAATAAAATATAAAATGGTTTCCGATAAAAGTATTTAAAATACTTGGGGTTATAGATATTTAATAAAATTAATTTCAGTAGGTACTAATAACGTGTTTCTTACCCGTGCCGTATTTTTACACTTTGACTTTGACTTCGAAAAAAAAATGTTGACATAATGGCGACTCCGTGGATTCTAGAACCACGGCGAGCTCCCAAAAGTCCTAAGCCTATATATGACAGTTCGTAGTTTTAAAAGAAACGTAGCCAGTCACCAATATTGTCTAGATGACACATAAACTTTTACGTCATCAAGAGGTTCTAAAGTGAATTAGAAAATGTTATATAACACGGGGTGGCAAGGATAGTATTACGTGTCATACATATTTCATTTCTTTCTCTAACATGATTAACGTCACGTTATGCTATCCCTGTCACACCATGTTATATAATATTTTGAAACTCTATCGCGGGAGCACCATGACGGCAAAGTTCGTATGCTACACTCGTGAGCAAAAATTCCGGGTCACTTAGGATTTACTTGTATTTGTAAATATTCTTGAATACGAATACAGCTAGCGTATTAATATAAATTGATCCTTACAGAGAATTTAATTGTCCTTAATTTCATGTACATACATTTATTGATTGAAGTAATGACATGAAAAGAAAATACAGTTTCTTAGGATTGTTTTACAATTTAGAATTTCTAAGTTTCGCAACCGTCTTTGCTTTTGTTTTTGCCCTGTCATAAAATCTATTTATGAGAAGTGTCGCAAATATTTACTATATTAAAAAAAAAGTTCACTGTGTTTAATTTTCGGTTTGCAAGCAAAAGGACACCGTTTTTACTTTATCGTTTTATACAAAACTAGTAAACTATCAAGAGTTCAATGTAATGTATTTTATTTAGATATCTATTCGTTTCCGAACTATTAAAAAAAAAGTTAGTGACCCAAAACTTTTGCTCTCGCGTGTAATTAAAACTGACGTTCATATATTGTTTCTCCGTCAAACGAAATAGCCAGTAATATGTTATGATTACGTATACAATTATATTTTTTCATCATCCACAGAACTCCATATTTTTCAAAACCACCCTCGCACTTCTTATGGAAAGTTGTCATAGCCCGATTCATAAGCGGAGGCGACTATAATAAAAAAATAATCTACGTATATAAAGAGAGAAAATTTGGGCTATAAGGAACATAATATTGTCTTCTATTTCCGCGATTATTGTTCATTGAAATTAAACACATTAGAACGGATTAATCGCGTTTATTAGCACCATGAGCATGACCCTACGTTTCAAAAAGCTTTGTACAAGTAAATTATATCCCGTTTACACTTAATCTATGCTTAAATAACAAAAAAAAAAACCTTAATAACTCAAGTCTATTATATACAGCATGATTTTTTAGTCACTGGCCAAATTCTAAGTAGTGAATGTATAGGACATACTGAACAACTTTTATTATGGGGTCAATGCCGAAAAGGCCAAAAAAATTTTGCTGTCCCATACAAATTGGCGGCATGTATTTATATTTATATCTATATTTATATAATTAGAAGATGTTAACGTTTAAATAAATAGGAATTAACGCGTTAATAGCCGGCCATATACGTTTCGGTATATCAACCGAATCTGCCAATCAATGTATGGTAAATTTGTCGGGCGGATACGTGAGGAACATACCCACTGTGGATTACCATAACGTATATGGTCAGCTAATACATTTGTTATCTACTAATCGCAAGTAGCAAAACGTATGAGTATGAACTCGAAATGGTCACTAATCGAAGTGTAAACCGGCCTTTACATATTTTTAAAACCGCCATTCTCTTATAACGTGCACAGCAAAACACGGCCAAGTTCGTTTTTCTCCCCGTCTTGGCAGTTTTGATGCATCGCAATATTTTCGCGTCAGACACATGCGCTGCGCGGGACGTCACTTGATATATTGGTTTGCTTAATACGTGTTATGATAATAGCGAAATGTTTTCTTGAAAGGGAATTTTTGTTTACGAATTTTACCATGTACATGGAATGATGAAGTATTTACCTACATCGTAGTATCTAAACATACATATTGTTTTATCTGCCTACACGGCATATATGAATTTAAAAATATATGTGTCGTGTGCTTAAACTATTAAACTTGAAAGTGCGAACAAAATTATCATAATCGGACTCTACTTTTCTTTTCAAGTTTTCTTTCGTTTTAACGGTAAGAAGCTAGCAATGGCGAAGCGTCAAAATGTTCTTTGGGCAAGCCGGAGCCGATTTGGCCTGATTTTTCTTTGAGTCGTTAAGAAAATATGCTAGATTAGCTCACACAAGGTAGGCCGGCAGGAATCGAGTTCTATGAACGCTCCGCCACTGGAAGCTACTCTGCTTGCCTGAAGAGCTCGGGCTCATATTCCCGTTAGACCCTGACTTGTAGATGTTTTCTACATATGTACCTACAAACTACTACTACAGTAATTTTATTGGATATCGTTTACAAAAGATATTGTTTCGATTAGTGTGTTCGTTGAATTATTAATTTTTTTAAAGTACTTAGTACGTACAAATTTAATTTTTGTGGCTATTTTGCTTTTGAAAACTCGACGCGGGCTTGAATAATAATAAAAACTCTTTCCCAACATCACATAAAGCCCTACATGAGCGCCGAAAAACGCTCCAGACGCCAACGACCTCTTGTTTTTCCAAAACGTCTGCAAAACTGGAAAGAAAGACAAAGCCGCGGAAAGTAAAAACAAGTTCAACTCAAAAAGGTCATAAGCCCCATCGAGCTGTAAAGGTTTATACAGCGTTTTAATATTTAATGCGGGAGGGGGTGTCACCCTCGCGATGGCTATCTCATATGTATGGAAATAGGCCCTAATCCCGCGAGGGAGCAAAATGGCGGGCGTTGCGAAAAAATTGCGTGTTTTAGCGTGACGTGTGGATTTGGGAGGACGAAATAAGAAATAGGAACACCATGTGTATTGAACTTTTTGAGACGTAAATGCGATTTGGCTGCCGTAAGTTTTTCACTGCTGATGATCTGCTTAGATATTTGTTACATGGAGGTACTTAGAAATTAGGGCCTTAATTCAAATTCAAACCAAAATTAATTTATTTCATTTAACTTGGATCTGCCAAACCTAAAACTAAAACTAATTTCAATGATCCAACACCTCATTTTTGAGAATGCCTTCAATAAAATAAAAAAAATAACTGTATGGGCATCATCACGTTATGACCCTCAATTTCATTTTATGATTATTTAATTGCTTTTAATTATTTTTAAAGCAATATTCAACTAGTTGCTTAACTGTTGATATCATTATCCAAACACATCGGTATTCTGTAAAGTATTTCGTGTAAAGTGTAATATTTATTGATTGCGTATTTATGCCCCTTATAGTTTTGTCATGTCTGTGCATCTGTCCGTCCACGGATAATCTCAGTAACCTAGAAAAGTGTAATTTGGTACGACACTATATCACTTACGCCGACAAAATGGGCGTATACGTAAAGTGAAGGATGTTTTTTTTTCCTTTTTATGTCTAATCTTACTTCCTTTACAAAGACATACTAAACAGCACACCTGATGCTAAAAGACAAGCTTTAAAACACGAATGTATACTTTAAAAGCACCACGTGCATTAAGAGGATCTTTCCTTGCGTTAGAAAGATAGCGCTTAGCAAAATTAGGTAGTCAAAGAGCCTTCTTAAAACCATACGTACGTAAAAAAATGGAAGCCAAACCACAAAGCTACGGCAAATCAAACCTACTTTGACTTCATCCTTCAGTGAACACATCCTAACGTAAAAACACGACTTTTAAGCCCATAACGTTTCAAAAACCTTCTCAAATATATTCAAGATTGAACGTTAACTGACGTTATTATAGCCTAAAATCAAATCCTCTTTCGATTCCTTTAGTATAAATAGGAATAATATTTTATATATCCTCAGGTACGCTTCGCTTAGAATTTATTTTTCTCCGAGATATTGCGTTCTGTATTTGTGGGCACACATTCGCGTCTTTGAGTGCTATTTACATGGATGTATAAAAAGTCTTAGGTTAAAGAATGAATCACGTTAGATCAGGCCGGAACCGGGATGAGGCGATGTCACTTTTTATAGAAAGTGTCATGTGATACCTCAAAGATCACGTGACGCTGTCAGTAGATATTGACACATCGTCCCGGCCCGGCCCGTCCCGGTTCAGCTTGTCTCGGCCCGGTCTATAGTGAGTCATCCTTAATAACGTGAATCTTCTGGGTTAAAAAGAAGCTATATTTCCTCGTCATATATCAAAAACCTTTGATATAAAGTGCTTCACTTGCGAATTTATTTACAATATTTTGACATTATTCAGTATGTTTGTTAAACTGAAATATATAATAATAACACTGTTTTTTGGACATAAAAAAAAAACAAAACATGTGTCTTGTGTAAATTTTAACTATACATCTTGGCGGTTGCACTACTAGGCATAAATACAATTTGAAATTGGAATAGTGGTTTGACCATAGTGATGTGCTGTTACATGTTGATTTATCGACACTATATAATAGTCTAAAATCATCAATAGGGTAGAGTTCCTCTTGATGATGAAGTTAATAAGATCTTACTTAATGAATAGTAAATAAGACCAAAAATCTGTGAAATATATACTAGAATGGCTAGGCGGCGCGGCTTTTTAAACAAAAAAGCAAAATCCTCAGCTTAGTTCAGTTTTTCAAAACGGATCTATGAAATGAAATATAATTAAAAATTTAGCGGTCGGTATTTTATGAAAAAAAAAAACAATCTAGCTGTTAACGTAATAATCAAAGCTTTCGTTGCGGTTGCCCAAAATCATTTTATCTTGAGAGTGGCCTCGTGTAGTGAAAGTTCCAAAAATGACATTGTTACTTGCATGGTTAATAATTCTAATTCTAATTATTTATTTGTTTTCTAGAACTGTTTAATATTTTTAGGTATCTATTTATTTATCCATTGTAACTACACACAAACGCATCGTCACGTAATACATCAGCGAGTAATCTTCTTACATCTTCCCAATTTCGCCTCCTCCCCCGGGATCACCCCCAAACGGGTGATTTTTCTCCTTTATTATGTTGCCCGCCTTATTTATATTTACATGTTTGAAACGATGTTTTGTTAGAACACTAAATGTAACAGTGTTGAATAGGAACGAAACATTTGAATGTTATTACATACCTACCTCTATTACTAAGATCAAAATATGTGAGTATTTTTAGTAAAAAGTACTACTTTGTACGGGCGTTTGAATTATTTTGTTGTAGAAAAATTTTTTTGCTTAATTTAAAAATAAATCGAAACGCGAGTTCTTTTAGTCTTAGTAAGAGAAACAAAAAGTGTCTGAGATATTTTTCCATTTCGACACGATATTTTTCCATTAAGTATGGCAGTGGCGCAATGGAGAGTTTGAAAAATGTATGAAAATTTTAGGACACAATTTTCTCCTACTGGGATTGAAAGAGCTTGCGATTCGAAATAGAAAAAAAACAAAAAAAACAATTAAACACAAAAAAAAGTTTTTTCTACAACAAAACTAAAAACACCCTAATGCCATAAAAAGTCACTTAGAGTTAACCTTATCAACAAGCAACAAAGTGGTATCTTTCACTAAAAATAAGCTTATAATGTCCATATATAAAATAATTGTAATATTTAATTTTCTATAATGACCAAATTCAATGATAAGTTATACATGTCAATGTAAGGGACCGATTGTTAATATATATACCTACGGCCTATTATAGCAAATAATTTTTCAGTCCTCCGGCCGGTAAGCGCCACTTTACGCAAAACTAAATTACCGCCTACCGGCTCCGTCGGGCAGAAAAATAGTATACAAACCTCGGCCGTTAAATAGGAAAGCCTCGGATCACATGTTAGTCAACCTCGGCTTCGCCTCGGCCGACAATTACATGAAATCCGAGACTTCTCCCACTTAAACGGCCTTGGTATGTAATCTACTATTATATGAAACCAAACTTCGTGCTGTATATACGTTATATGAAGCAAAACTAAATGACCAATATATTACAACTATTACAAGCAAAGTCATACGTATTCCACTGTGCTACATATCAAATTTGCACAATAATGTTAAAAACGCTAAGTATTTCGTTCGTCTGACAGTCTTACTCGAGTGAATAGGTACTTAGTACATGAAACTAGAGTAGACATAACTAAATTTCTTGTTTTTTTAAGTTTGAAATCATAACGTTTAATAGTGAAAATTAATCAATCTCAAGTACGAAGGATTACCTTTTAAAGAAGTTTTATAACCAAACAGAAACTGGCCAAGAAAAACTTATAAAACCTTAATCCGCTTCGAAAATATCCCAAACATTAAGCAACTTTCGTTAACTTCAAACCCAATACCTTAGTGACAATCTAATTGCGTATAATGCGAAAGAAACATTTTCCGCGTGCGAAAAAAACATAATTTACTTACATCCAACCATCCAAGACATTACCATGGGTCTAACAAGACACAATGCCTCTGCGAAATAACGTTTCTCCCTAGATTTGGACGCGGCCAAAATAACCTGGACTTTTATTCCCCCCTAAGCTCCTAGCAAAGTATAGTAAATCCAGGTTTGGTGGTGCAAAGTTAAAGGTCAACTTACGCGGGCCAATGTTGCCACCCACTCCGCGTCACTCGTCCAGTGATTGATGGTGTAGGCGGGGCAAATCCAATCATTATCCGTGATGCATGGCCGTTGGTACATCACTAGTCCTGATTTCGCTGCAAATTTGAATTTGGAACGATTAGATTTTGACGGTTTTCAAATTTTATTGCTGGCTGGTTTTATAATGATTTAATTTTAAATAGATGCGTCATTATCATAGTCGACAACTTAAGTTTGTTTTACGTCGGGTATACACTTAATGGACCTTCCTTAAATTACTAATTTAATTTACTTTGTATAAATATTGACTGTTAATAAAACAAATACTTTTATCGCTTGAATGAATATTATTCACGTAGAATTTTTAAAACGGGAATGTTCACAGTGCCTGATATCAATGAAAAGAAAATTTATTTGACAATCGAATGCAAAAGCTATTTCCTTGAAGGAATTCTTACATTATAAAGAATGAATGGTGAAAAGAAATTGCTATTAGATTTCGGCGAAGAGATCCGAAATATTTTCAGAACTGCCTTTGCGAGTTTCTTCATGGAATTGGAAACGTGTATAAGACGTATTTTACATAGTTGTTTATTTCTTCAATTGTATTATTATGTACTGTTACTTAGAAAAATGACGGTATAACACAAATTAATTTTTTTTTAATGAAGTTAACGATTGCTGAAATATTAAATTTACTTGCAAGGACTATGCCGGGGCTAAAACACTTAAATTTGTCCCTTCTGACAATTCAATGAATCCTTGTAATTGACGTAATTATATATGTATGATAGCAACGCGCATGTAACATATAAATGTACAAAGTTCTACGTTATGCGCTTACCAGAATGCAGCCTGTACATTTTTTAACACTGGTGTTACTAATAATTACTCACCCCCTTAATGACGTATCACAATCGCAAAACATTAAAAACCACTCTAATTATCACACGTTCCACTCTCCACAAAACTCAATGTCAGACTGAATCGCAAAAGCAAAAAAATCGCAACACACATTCTCAAACCGGAATACATTATTTAACCCTTGAATAATTAAAAATATGCGTGAGCTCAAATAATCGCGAACAATTAACCCTTCGCATGCAAATCGGGAGACGTGTCGGTGAAAAAATCACGACCGGTTCCCTCCAGGTGCTTTTTAAAATTTCGAACGCGATGGAAATAACCATTGTGAGACTGGCCGAAAATAATCTTGGCTTCCTACGACAAATTTATTTCCCAAAAATATAAAATGATTAAGAAGATGCACGGAAAGAGTCAAACGAGTGTTTTAAGCGTATTGAAATTAGTAAAAGTCATGATTTGTCATTTTATATAATTGAGTTGACATTATAATGACATTCAATTAGGTGACCTATTTCTTAATAGCATATACATTTAACGTCCTTAATATAATAAGTAGGTAATTTTAGTCGTTGAGACAAGCTTTATTATAAAAACATTTTGATTCTTTTTTTTAAATCGTGGGAGTCTAAGCAGGCATAGATTTGTCTAACTTTTTAAAGACAAATGCGACTGGCAGGAAATCTACGTAATACAAAAGACAGGATCCTGCGTACACCTGCTTACAAGGGGACATAATTTGAATTTGAATGCTCAAGAAGGGTTGCACGTCGCAATTCAATGGTGTACGTTAGTCGTAAACAAATGAAGATTCTTGATAAAATATAGTAATTTGAACAAGTTAAGGGAAGTTTTAATTTATAGGTACCATTATTTCCTATCCTATTACTTATTCATAATCACGTTGAAATTGTAACTTGTACTTCTTTGTTTAGACTAGCGCAAGCCAAATCAATATGCGTGTTACACAAATAATACTTTCAATTACCCGTAGATACTAAGTTTGGTTTTTCCTACGTGGTGTTGATATTAATTATTTTAAGCTAATACAAAACTGATATGGATTCAATTTAAAATTCAAATTTCAAAATAAAAATATAATATTTTTATTCTCAAGGGTACTATTACAAGTCAATAAGCATTACATTACAGTGATAATAATAAATAGTGACGATATGTAAAAATACCTATAAACTAAATACTGATAATTCAACAGCCAATTATTGGGTAAACAATATTAAATGTACTAAGTAATATGGCAAGAGATGTATATCTCTATAGTAAATAAAAAATTAAATTTGGAGATGTAAAAGGTCCCCAACGTCAAAATATACTTTCTGATAGGATTTGAAGGTGTAAAGGCTCTCCAAGCGTCAAATATAATATTTTAATACTTTATGATATAAATACCACATGTCATCAGACTATTAAGTTAACAGTCTTAAAATTAATGCTACAGAATGCATGACTAGTATGTGTCATATAGTAGGGATCGTGGATTTGTGTACAGTTAGCTGCAGAGTTAAGTGACCTGCCTGACTGTACATTATTTCTATATAGAGAACGAAGACTATTATACATAAGCATTTAATTTGTGAAGCTATAAATGATACGTAGGTATGTGAGATTGTACATAACACGACACATAATTTCGCTCTTTTCAAACATGATCATCATAAAAAATATGCGCTTGAATGTAATAAATATTTACAAAGATATACGAACACTCAAACAGCTCTCAACTTATTAAAACTGCAGTAAAGATGAAGATATAAAATTTTACGATCCACAGTCCAAGTCAACGATTAGCATACAACTACCAATGTTGACACAGCTTTCTTAAACAGCCAACCCCATCGATTTACTTACAAAGACAAATTTCTCACATCCAAGAACCTGCGTCCGTTCTCACGGCACCATGAATACATTAACGCATCTATTAGCATTTTTTTAATCTCATTGATACTGGCCGATTTGAATAAAAAGGGTTATTCTTCCTAGTGTCAAAACTGCTCTTCCGTGTTCGAAATTCAAATTTGAATATCGAATTTGAATACGAAGACGCGCTATTTTGCATGCCAGTGTGTTCTAAGAAGGGTTTTTGGAATATTTTAACTTTTCGCGCTTCGACAAAGGAGTATTTTTGCATATGTTTTATTGATTTTCGCTGTTGATGCGTAGTTGTATGGGTAATGAGATGATGTTTTCGTTTGGTTGTCATATTTGGAGCTTTATGGTCTTATAATGTATTCTGGGTTTTGTGTAAGGTGATATATGTTTGCGTAGACCTTTCCCACGACCGTTGCAATTATAAAAGGTTGCTGAGGAAAAAGGATTTGGTTAAAACGGGGAAGATCCCATGTTTTATAGCGTTTCAGTGTGCCCTTTATTAAAAGGGTCGAAAACGTATTTTAGGAAAATAAGCAGAATGGGCTATTTTTAATATCATTGTTCTTATTCTAGTTTTGCTAAATTATGTAAGGATAAGTAATTTGGAAGTAGATTTAGTCTTACTTTCAATTTTAATTATTTAGACCATTTTAATAATTTCAACTACAATTATTATTTCGTGAAGTTCCTTTTTTTGGTGAACTGTCAAACTTTGTGATTATCAAAATTAGGATTATTTATACACATAACTTAAATAACAAGATAATAAATTAAACTGAATAAACCTAAACTACAAAAATTAAAACTATCCTAAATACCTATAGATAGAAAATGAGATCAAATTCGGAGCTCGGCGGTAGGGTGCCCAGAAGACTGGCGGCATTGCCGCGCTGAACAGCAAGGCCTAATCGTTGAGACGACGATCCAGCTCATCCAGCCTTCTGATCACCGAAGCATCTATGAGGCGCTTGGATAAAAAAAAATAGTTTTCTCAAAAATGATCGTAAATGTATGCATTTATGTCACGAAATGAAGACATGAAGTTTCTTGTTTACGGCTCCCCCCATTTTACTTCTTGGCCGGCGGCCGTGAAGTAATGTATGGCGTAAGTATGAACGAAACATTATTGTCCGCTGCTCTATTTAATTTGCCTACTAACACTAAACTGACAAAGGAAAAATTACATACAGCCAACGACCATTAGATGCTTGCGACATTAAAAAAAAAACAAATTCTATGTTTCTATGTATATTTATGTGCGGTTAAACATGGTGCTCGAATACCTCATTTAAATGGCATCTTTAAAAAATAATAAGGTGGCAAACCAAACATTGTTTTCCTTATTAACCTATGAACCTAGTAGTTGTTTTAAATTTTATATTTCCACACAATGTTTGAGAAAAGCACTATGCAAGCCTCGGCCGGAAGAGATATAGCAGGACTTGTTTAATCCGGCCTCGTCTACGCCTCGGCCGTCTACCAAAAACTCGTCCTGCACTCTCTTACTTCACGGCCTCTGCAGTAATGTACTATTTAATTTTTGTAGTTTTTAAGGTTTATTTAGTTTAATTTATTATCTTTTTATTTAAGTTTTATCAAAGTTAGATATTCAATTTAGAAATCTACATAATTATATGTATATACTAGCGTCTACGTTAACTCATAGTCAGTGCATCTTGCTCGCACCTTCCTGGTGGAAGCGAGATGCAACTAATAACGAGATGTAAACGAGACATCGTTTACCATAGAATTAGGATTAGATAGAAACAGCACGACGTACAAATTCTACCCGCAAAAGTGTCCAACGGCTACGTTACGAATGTGCGCGTCTAGTTGAAAAGTTAAAACTTGAACACATAGTCAAGCCTACTTTTTGTTTCTCAAATAACAACTTTAAATCGTCGAGCTTAATGTTTTATTTCAAATGCGTGCAATTGGCGGTTATGATGTTACGAAATTCGAACATCGCGCAAGTCGTAAAAAATTATTACCCGTCGATTCTTTTTTACATTCCGCACCGTATACGAATCACTATAACGTTCAATTCGGTTTGTACTGCAAGAATCATAGTAAAGTTTTTCGCATCGGCACAGAGACACCGTGGAGTGGTGACTAATTTTTTTTTACAAACTTTTATTTATCTTACAAATAAATTATGTAATCATGTAGTATGTTTGTCTGTATGTTTGTTTGTATGTATGTATGTATGTATGTATGTATATATGTATGTATATATGTATTTGTGCATGTTTGTATGTAAGTGTGCATGTAGCTAGGTGTGTAACTATTTATATGTGCATATTTGTATGTGAGTGTTCATGTAGGTATCTATGTATGCACTATGCATGCATGTATATATGTTTGTTTGGGTGGAACCTTGCAACTCCATTTAGAAGCAAATATCTTTAACAGTTGAGCTGAAATTTTATATCCAAATGTAGGTATATCACGACAGAATACAATATCATAATATTCATTATGATATGAAGCTGATCTGCTGATGAAGCTTGAAGATGGCCAAGATCTAGGTAATAAAAACCTAAACACTATCGAGTTTAGGCTTGTTTGATTGTCTTGGCGAGTAGGTACTTACTAGGTGACTATCCATACTTCCATATCATATTCATATTCATTTACTTATGTTTTTTATTATTACATTTATAAGGATGTAACGATACTAACGATAGCTATTGCCAGGTTGTTTGTTTTTATCTATAAACTTGGATAATTTAACTGTCGCAATTGGTGTATTTAGTAATCAGTCTGACATTATTAAAATCTAAACGCCTCTAATAATATAATGTTGTTTAAAAAATAAATAAACCGGCGACTCTATTCATTAAATTCCAACTATGTTCTGCCTTTTACATCTTTTGTCGCTGTCCGTCACGCGTAGCGCGTAGCGTGAGGGAAAGGGCCAACTGCGTAAGACCAAATCAAGAAATTTATTTAACTTATGTTAGAAAAAAAAAAGATTTTAGTAAGTTACAGAGCAATTTTGACTAAAAACCTAATGCATTATTAAACTGTAAAATATTACTTATCGGAAATACGATATGCCATCCTTTTTAAGCGTATTTAATGTGTTATTATTGCACTTTTTAACGGAGCACTTCGGCATGTTGACGGCAGGACGGTTGACGCGCTACTGATAGCTCAATTGTGCTTAGAACAAATTTAAGCACGATTTGTTCCGGACACATTTTAAGCGGTCATGGTGAGTCTATGAAATTCAATGTCGTTGTCGTTTACTATACCAACTCTTGGTAAGCACAATAATACGGTATGCATTCACAATATATATTTTTTTACATTTCATGCATGAGACAATCCCGTATTAAGTCGGATCTGCACAAGCCAATTTTCATACTAGTTTTTAGACAGGCATTCTTAGGATATTTTAGAAAACCTCATATTATTAGTGATAAGTATTAAAGTAATAGTAATAAGTATTATAGTGATAAGTATTATAGGAAATCTTTGGGGGAGGCCAGTGTCAGCAGTGGACGTCTTTCGGCTGAAATGGTGATGATGATGATGATGATGAAGAACATGTGAATCTGTTAGATGTGTGTTTTTGATTTCCATACAAAATGAATAATATGAAAATATACCTACTTATTTTCGCATTTTTCGTTTTATATGGAAATCAAAAAACACCACAATGTCATTGATCACAATCTTTATCAACTTTGCTCAACTAGCGAGCAATCCGTCGGGTCTACATAGTGGGTATGTCCGCAGGGCATCCGCCGGACAAATTTTCCATACATTAATTGCCAGATCCGCCGGACATGCCGAATGTAAATAGCCGGCTAATAAATAATAACTCTGATTGACTCTGACAATCAATCTCTTACTCTCTTACTTTCTTTTTATTGGTTATGTAAATGTCATGTTGGAATATCTCTTAAAACGAGTTCCTAATTTTGTTCATTATTCAAATTATTAGATAAAGATATTAATCTTTTAATCAAAACAATACTCGTAATATTGAATTTATATTATTGATTTATTACCAAACGATCCAACTATCTGATAATAGTGATAATACAGTACAAAACACAAGATTAATTGTTCATATTAGAATAACAAAGGACGCCATTCTATGATCGCAAAACGTTTAAAAGATCAAATAAATAATTGTTATTTCATACAGTTTGCAGATAATAAAATTGGGCATTGAATAAAATTAATATTTTATTGTCATGACAATTGATTGTTTGATCGAGTTTGTACGGGTTAACGCTTTTCGTTAAATAAACATCACATTAATAAGGGAACTTATGATTCGAAGGCAAAATATAGATGTATGAGCAATTCCCCCCCCCCCCCCCCCCTCCCCACAACTAATCCCAAGATATGGTGTAGGCGCTAGTTTTACGAAAGCGACTGCCATCTAACCTTCCAACTCAGAACAAATGCAGCACAGTTTGTTAGAAGAAACTTTGTTATATATTCTACTGACATGCTTGGTAGATGACCTATCAGGGTAAGGGAATATAACTACTTACCCAAAACAATCATGTTTTGTGAATTTTAATGCCATAAAACCGTGATTTTAAAAGTTACCCAGGAGACTGTAACCATAGCAACCAGTGACAAGAAATAGTTGCTATACCCAAATATTTTTAGTAGCCTCGTCATATTATAAACCTACACTATATGCCAACCACCCGACGTCGCAACAATATTTCAGCAGTTACTCTCGAGCCATTACCCGCCCCCACAGATAAAGACTTTGTTGCCTAAAGACGTATAAAGATATCGACGGGGACTCTTATCCGACTAGGAGTGCTATAAAATACTTTTTAATTGATTATAAAATTTATGGGTTTTATTTTTGATTTGGTGGGGAACAGAAATGCGTATTTGACATGTTTTTAATACTCCATTGGTGACAAGCTAGCATAAAGATCCTCTTTATGTAGATCCATATACAGATGCTAAGAAATATAGCATAGATGACATTTATCGAAAAAAATTGGGGTTTTCAATATCAAGTGTTTGCCGTGATTTATGAAAAGTGAAGGCTGGGTTAAATATTACTCTCTGATTGGCCACTGACAGATACTATTGAATAAACCCAGTTCTTACCTCTGGGGCAAGCAGATACTCAAATTGAGGATAAATTGAAATACGGTAATGTTGGTAACATTAACTTGATATAGACTTCCGTCATCCCCAGAAAACAGCTCTAAATTATCACCCGCATCATACATATAATAAATAAGAACAAAAACATCACAACACGAAATCTCCGACGAGTGACAAAAACGAAATCAAAATAATACCAAAATAATAAGCACATTGAAAAAACATGCGACTTCCGTACCGTGACATCCGCAAGGCATTTGCATAAATTAAAAAACAAAAGGGCAACCGTCATAATTTTTTGAATTTAATTTTTTACAGTTACAAGTACCGGTTTGTCTATTGTCGCGCGTATAAAATATTTAAATTTAGAACAAAATCGCCGGGCTTAAACAAAAGAACGCACCTTTTCGAACACTCGGAATACATCGTGTCAAACGAATGTGAACTCTAAAGGTTTGATTTTAAAGTGTTGATTTGCTTGCTTGGTTTGTAAGAGGTCGTAAAAATTAGTAATAACAGCATGCAAATTAGATTGGAAAGAGTGCGGATCGTCATTCAATTTATACCGGTGTAAAAAGTAGTTTATGCAACTCTTTGTTTGAGCTTGAATGTTAAGAAAGGAGCAAAGGAGCACATTTGTGCTTGATTTTAGTGAAAGGTACCACCTTTTCGATTGTTGATATGGTACATTTCTAAATTAATCTTTATGACATTAGCACTTTAGCCAAGCGACAAAGGTCACATTTAATGCGTAAACTAGTAACTCATAATAGTAGTGTTGGTTTAAAGTTATCTTGTTTCAGTAATCGTTGATTTTGCATGCACACGGAAAAGTGAAACAATAAAAAATACATTTTGAAAAATTTACTTTCATTTTTTTCTGTTGGTAAAGGAGGTGTAGGTATACTTATACGGTACACTGTCCTGTTTTGTAATTATATTTTGGTTATGTGTTTTTGAGCCTGATTAGCTTATACCTAGTTGTAAATTAAGTTAAAACATTTTTTAACTTTCTTACGCCAAAATTGCTGAACTGACTGTGCCAAAATAACTTCGAACCGCTATGCAACTATATTCAGTACTGTACAAACTTTACGGGTCATTACGATTACTACTAATTACCATAAACAATAACCCATTAATCTCCAACCAAAAATCCATTTTAAATTCGACCCTCCATTACTAATACTTACTATAAAAACGGAGGTCAAACTGAAATGGTTCATGAATGACATCCCTCAAACTAAGCAACAACACTAGTATAAACATGACCTCCGCTACCAATGCTTACTACCAACATGCAGGGGTCAAAATAAAACGGTTATCGAGTGACATCCCTAAGGTGCGAACACACCGGTCCGCGGCGAATCGCGCGCAAACATGAGTGTCGGAACCAATCGTTCATAATAAGATGCTAATCTGGTCGCACCTTTACATTTGCATACGCTAATGTTTGGATGGATTAAATCTGCATGCAAAGAAGCACACGGGCCAGATGTAATGTGAGAACCGAGGAGACAACCAACAGACCAGATAGTCTGTATTTTTTACTTTAATGTAGGCATACATTAGCTTTACTTCGGCTATACAATGGGTTGTGTTCTGAAGAATTGTTTGACATGATGCCAACGTCCACTTTTCATCACTATCGCACCCCTCGCCTTCGACAGGGCGCTCGTCCACACACCTTGCAACCAAAATGGTCGCGCACTGTGCGGTTTCAGAGGAATTTCCTCCCGCGTGGAATGAGCTTCCTGCCGAGGTTTTCCTGACAGACTACAGTCCGTATGGGTCAGTACGTATGGGTTTCCTTCAAAAAAGAAGTGTACAAGATTTTAACGGGTCGTCAACGCGCATGTGACCCCCTTGGAGTTGCAGGCGTCCATAGGCTACGGTGACCACTATCCACCAGGCGGGCCGTATGCTTGTTTGCCACCGTCGTGGTATTAAAAAAAAGCTTCATACTTAGTTATAAGAACAGATTATACTTAATAGCTATGGATCCTAACTGAGGTGATACATAGATGGAGGGATAGAACGGGGATAAAAGTTCTAAAGGGTAGTTACTGTAAAAAATCCTACTTTACCTGAATCGAAAACCAAAGTTAACTACCACAAACGAAACAGTGAAACAGTGTTACTAGGTGATAAAATAACAACTTCAACATACCTATATGGTAAACATTTAAAAGTAATATTACTAAGAGCCAATCAGCTACATATTTCTGAAGTCATGCTAGTTTTATTGTCTTACAGTTATAATGGGCACTTGAGAATAACAACAAGATATAAACAATCCACTCAATCAAATTGGGAGGTGTGCCACTTAGAAATTCTAGAAATTACGAGAACTTTGAACGTATAATAATATCCGAAGAAGAAGACCTCTGAAATAGTATCACGTTTTAATATATTACATTAAAACGAAAAACAGGCCAAGAACTCCCGTTCGGTTTATAAATATCGGCAGTGTAAACGAATTGATGTTTGTTAAAGTTACCTATTTCGTATATTGAAATAAAACACCTCAAACTGACTAAATCACATTGATCCCAACAACCCGAGTCCCTTACAATACTTGTTGTAGAACCCTGTGACAATTATTTCATAAGGTTCAGAAGTATTAATCATACTATCCAAATTAAACCTAAATTTAGTTCCTAGTCGGGCCTTAAGTAGGACCAAGTAATCTCTTCCAAACAAATGAAATATCAGACATTTAAACTGTTATTTTATACATTCAACTCCTATGAAATTATGACGTTTATTAAACACTTTCACAGTTTATGACATCGAAATCTATGCACATTTAGTTTAACAGGACTCTAATTAGCTCATACAATCCTTTATCCCGCCGGCCAACCATTCCTAACCGCGAAACCCCCGCATTCCATATTCAAAACAAACCGACGCCATTTAGCAAAAGAAAAACTCAATCGAACCACAAACACACACCTGAACGGAGCATGTGCTGAAAAATCAATACCGCCGTGTCGCGAACGCGTGATTCCAACGAAAAACTACTAGGGTGGCACGGCCCCTTTCTTTACCCCACGGGGGGAGCGAGCAAAAAGAAGCCCGTTTTTTCTCTCTCGCATGTTTTTGTTGACTCTTTTATGTGTCAGACAAATTTGAACCTTATCCTAAGATGCGTACGGTTGAGGTTCGCTTGGGAGAATAATCGATATGTGAATGATTGTCTTCAAAGCCGTTTACAGGATTTCGAACTTTAATAGTAGATGTTAAGGTTGGAGTTAGGTTGGAGGGTTTATTGTCAAAAATGCCTCGGTAAACATGGTATATGGGAGTTTTCCGGGCTTCGAAATTAGGGCCCGTTTGCATGGCGTAATGATTTCTTATGATTTTGATGTCACGCAGGCCGTTATGACTTGGGGTTTTGCGCGCGTTCCGAATTTAAAAATAATTCTAGTTGACAGTCATTCGAAAAATGAAGGGATGGTTTTATTTTTCTTTTGATATTTTGCAGGTTCGATTTTTTAGAGTTGTGTATTAAGTCTACTGGAAATGTCCTTATTGCATGTAGGTATACAATCGACATAGATACTTACTAGAACGTTCGTACAATAAATAATATTAGATCATATTAATACACATTTTCTGTTCTTTTGCATACACGTAGATTTTATATTCATATAGATATTACTTAAAGTCTCATTAAAGTAATATTGTCTTCTGTTACCGCGATTGTTATTTATTGAAATTAAACATTTTAGAACGGATTAATCGGGTTTATTAAAGGGAATTAGAATTCTCCCCGTCAATCAAAAAAGTTACTTGTGATGTAAAGGGCTCGAAACGTAGGGTCATGGTATTTAATAAACGCGATTAATCCGTTCTAAAGTGTTTAATTTCATTAAAGTAATTTAAAAAAATAGGTAGTTAATTACTTTTATTTCTACACTACCTGACATTTATAATCGATAATATCTCAACGCTTCATCAATACTCACAAAACAAAATTGCTAAATATTTTCCACTGATTATCTCTGTTAAGTGAAGTCTCCACCCCGCATTCCTATGCGTGCCTGAACTCTGACCCATGAACGGCTATTAAAAAGACATACATATATTTGCTAATCCTATAAAATTACACTACCTGTTATAAATTACTACTTTAACATATTTGAGCAGTTAATTTTGATCTCAACTGTAAAACCAATGGAGAATACTACAAGTTATTTCCAAAACAATTGAAATGTATATGTTATTTCTATATAATTAAAAATTACAACACAGTATTACATTTAAAACCAACTGCGAACTGACATAACATTAAAAAAAGAAGAAATAACTTAAAACTAGGCGACGTAACAGCGTGCTACCTAATTCTTAATCAAGAAAATGTTGATACTTGGCATTTTAATAATGAATTAGTTATGTATATCTACAGGTCTATAAGTCAAGGCAAGGTACAGTAGAATCCATTTATAGTGTCCGCTTTTACTGACCAACCGCTTAATACCTATGACGTGATTACAGTACTAAGTTTAGTTTTCATATATAAATTCCTTATTACAAGCCGGATACAATGACATCGTTTATATTATCCTGTTCAACCTATTTTTTGGAATTATGTTGGGTTATAGTGACGTCTTCGCTCATTTTTGTGACTTTAGGTGCGCCTGATGTTGTTTTTTTTTATTCGATGTCACTATAAGCGGTTTTATATATACCAACCGTCCTTAGCGTTTACTAACAACTTTGCAGGCCAGTATAAATTGGACCTCTGCTTACGAATAAATGTATAGTACTAAAAAAAAAACATTTAAATCTAAGCATAATAACATAGAACGTACATTATAAAAAATCTGATTTAGGTCAGTAGCATTTTTTACTTGCGGTGCGGCACTTTTAACCCCCCTCTACCCTTATTAGTAGGTACTTTCTTCATTCTTAATTACTCATTCTCCCTCAATAGTTCAAAGGTTAACTGGAAGAGATCCCTTAAAGTGGTAAGTTCGCCTTTGCATAAGCTCCGTATTCTCTTTCTGCGTTTCTTTTGTTTTGTATTTTTTTAAATACCACGGTGGCAAACAAGCATACGGCCCGCCTGATGGAAGGGGTCACCGTAGCCCATGGACGGCTGCAACTCCGGGGGGGGGGTCACAAGCGCGTTGCCGACTAGTATTAGTTTGAGCTTGGCAAGCGTTGGTAATAGTACCTACCGGAATCCTCGTGAAGCCCTTAAACTCCATCAGGCACCTAATAAGCCTTATCTTTTATCCGCTATCTTATCTTACAGTTAATAGTCGGATAATTCCTGCAGAGAAAGGTTTACGACAAAATATGTCCGTTACTAATCGAGTGAAGGGGCGTGGATGGTTGCGTCGTGCTTGGAGACTTGATAGCCTACTTGCGGATAGCACTCGCACTTCCTTGAGAAAATATAAATACTTGACTAGCAAATATTGTTGGTAAACCTATTCATTTTTTTTAATTAATACCAAAAACTGTCTAGATGAATTATTACTAAATAAACATATTTTAGTGAGTTGAACATTATTATAATTTTTAGACTGTTTTAGTTTACTAAAATAAATCAAGTAAAAAGTTAAAGCACCTACCTACTAGTAATACAACTATACATACAAAATAAGTGTCACAAATTTTGTTATTATCTACACAAACCTCAGGCAAACGTGTCTATAAGATGAAATACACACTTATTGTATAATATTTATTTATTTAATCGTGTGGCGTAATACATAACAGATACATTCAAGTATATATCTAAATTAAGATTTAATATTTAATAATATGTTAACCTATTTTAGAGCATAATATGTGTGTAGATAAAGTAGTGTGTGCAACTGTACATAATTAGGCCTTAAAGAACCGGTACGATCCTATTATGGAACTCATTAAAATCTAAAATAAGAAGAAACGAAAGCGACTAAAAGTGTAATACTACAAACGGACAAGGAGGGAAATTGAAATTAAACACTTTAGAACGAATTAATCGCGTTTATTAACACCATGACCCTACGTTTCGAGCTCTTTATAGCACTCATTTTCACAGGGTTAAGATCATGATCATGACTGAGAGAATGCGAATTCTCCCCGTCAATAAAAAAAATTACCATGTATGTTTTGCTAGCTTAAAATCGTATTTCATGCAATATATTAACACTGATGTTTTTTTTTCTATAGGGGGAATATGGGCATACACACATCTTCCACATCTGCCACCATTCAATATTTCGCTTTTTGTTCGGTTTCGTAGAAAAACTAGTGTATGCAACAGCTCATAATTGGTTTTTAATATTCTCGGGTCTATTATTATAAAACTCAGACCAAAAACAGCGTACTTGAATTTTAAGAACCCTTATTATATATCAATGTGCATAAACTACTATTGTCGTGCATAGTAACTATATACTACATAAAACCCTATACTTACTGCCATACAAATTATCGTACTAGTCATGGAAGTCATGGAACTCTATCACATTAACAAGTTCAATAACATAACGACAGTCATAATACACATAACATTACGATATTTACGATTAATTTGAAAAGGTTTTACAAAATTTTATTACCTGAGTTAATTACAGGTTTAATTACGTAGTCACAGGGGTTAATAAACACATAATTGCTATATAATTATGTTCGGCAGGAGGTCGATCTCGATACGGCTTCTGACCTCAAGTACACATACAGGCAGTTATGGCTCGTTACCTATCCTATTGATCCCACCAGAATAACTTTGTTTCTGTGTAAAATTTAGTTTTTGTTTTAAGCTTAGTAACCAAATTTTATGAATTTGAATCTGTTTTTTTTTGTTTTTTTTTAGTACTAACCACTTATGGACAATTTGTGTGATTAAACGTTTTCATTTCATTCATTTCATTTCATTATTTCATCTCGAGGTAAGTTGGGATTCTTCAAAAAGTTTCAAATGATCGGCAATGAGTATGTATGATCGCATAAAAAATTACTCGAATTGAAATTCAAATCATAAATAAATAATTAGGAATTACTATCAGGCTGTGGTTTTCTATTAAAATCATACATTGGTTAGCGTTTATTTTCTATATGTTATTAAAATGCAAGTAATAATCTTAAAATAAGCTAAAACAAATGTAGGTACCTATTAGAAATTGAAGAAGATCAGTACTTTATTTATTTGGTTCGGATATTCTCACAATTTAAACAGTACTAATACAAAATCATTTAAGAATCAATAAATGTCAGCCCCTTATATGCACTGAAACAGCTATTACAGCTACTAACAGTTGTCAAAAAATAATGGGGATCCCAGGATCAAATCTGATGGATCTAGCCAAAACCCCAGTTAGGTGTGCAGTGGTCGTCCATCGCTCGACCAATTACAAGCGCACAAAGTGATAAAACGACGTATCTGCTTTATGAATCTGCGTTATCTGCGCCACAGAGTAGGATAATACTGCTTTGCTGTTTTAAAGTCGGCAAGTGTTGATTTTTTAATCGTTTTTTTTGTAGTTGTCAAGTTTCTTGGCTGTGTTCAACTGTCAGTTTAATCTGCGCTACCTGACGGAGTGGGATAACGGATATAGGTAAGTAATATATTTTGTTATAAGATTTTTATGACATTTTGTATATGTATTTTAGGTATTTCTTTATGTGGTGGTTTAACTGTCACTATCACTTTGTTGCGTTATAGTGACATATGACGTGCGTAGATTTATAATAGTTTGATAAGCCAAGACTGCAGTAGTTTTACCTCCCTTTTTTTCATACTGAAAAAAAGAGACGCACATAAAAAAAACAATCTACAACAAGCCTTGCTTGACACAAAAACAAAAAGCCTTGGCTTGTCAAACTATAAAGTTGTTTCGTTTCAAAACGACCCTGGACAGTATGCTGGTTACAAATTAGATGACGAAGCATAATTTATAGTAAAAAAAGCTACATAAACTACGAGTTTGGTTTCTGAATAATCAGCCCGCAAATATTTGCATTCTTACCTCTCCATGCATCATCGCGCGTGTCAATACAGTAAATGTGCTTTTTTTAATAAAAGGGACCACTTTGTGGGTTCTTACCATAAATATTAATTTAGAAATGAACCGTATCATCAATGAGGATTACCGCGAGTCGATTTTCCGCTAGGGGCGCTAGTGGAACGTGGGTCCTGCGGGAACATTTCAAACGTCACTTTGACATTTCTCTCATACTATCACAGGACCCACGCATGAGTGGCGCCGCCTGGTGAGCGACAATAAGGTAACTCCCATCTCCCATTGACAAGTGGTCCCTTTTGCTGACAACAATCACATATACCCATTAGTTCATTCTCATTAAAATTATAAATAACCTTTTAACGTTACGAGGGTATTTCCTAATTCATTAAAATAGCCTTCGTAAAAAATACCTAATAACAAAATTTTAATCCAAGGAAGACTAAAATACGTGTCAATTTTATAATCGTTTTTATCTGACTCATTAAGCCGCGCGCAAAAAAAAAACGGTATTCCTATACGTTCGTGGTAGTCTATGGATTTAGCACTTTACCCTTATCTTATGATCGGCGTGGATACCATCTAGTGTCGCCACTTGCTTTCAAGGTATAAGTTATAAGCGAACAGCGGTGAGTAGCTTGCCTAGCGTCACTTGCACCACCCATGGTTAGCCGCTAAACCCGGAGTTAAGCTTAAATATCACAATAAGATACGCTTAACTCTGGGTTAGTTGGTTAACCCCGGTTGGTGCATGTGGCCCATAGCCCTACCTTTTTAATGATAACTCACGTTCAACGTGTCAATTTTTATAGGGCGTTGAAGATCACGAGATGCTTTCTATAGAAATCAGGATTAACGCGAGTATATTTCTCGCTAGGGACGGCGCTAGTGGGTGGGTCTGGTGGGAATATTTCAAACCTCATTTTGACTATGCTTTCATATGAACACAAGCCATGCATAATTGGCCCGACACATCGTTTCAACCCAGCTCGGGCTGGCACGGTCTAGTGTGAGTCATCCTTAATTCAGAGGTTGCTAAGATGACATGATGAGGTTGCTAAGTTGTACAACGTTATTTATTATGAACTGTATAATGGGACATGTAACAACGATTTTAAAATATTTTGATTTGATTTGATTATATCTAGAGAAATTGACAGATCGTCCCGTGCCGTCCTAGTTTGGGTCATCCTTAAGTTGATCCCTTACTGCTGAGGATCGTGACTAGAACAGAAATATTGCAATAGACTCCTTCATTTGCTACAATCTTCAGCTCGACGCCGAGCTTGTGACATCGGCATCTGTAGCTATTCGGACACCAGCGTGCGTAGCCAAGATGCCAATCGCTAACGCTCAGTCGCGAACGAAACGCACTATCATTATCGCACTAATAAAAAAGAGTGATAGAGAGACAAGACTATGATACGCTACGTAGCGTGAGCGATTGGCATCTTGGTACCCTGGGAATACAATCCATCCACCTCACACATAAAAATTCTCGCAGAAATTTTAAAACATAAAACGCTTCCGCTTGTAATTTGCTCAACCGTCGCATGCGCACAATAGCTCGGATGCCTTCATTACCGCAACAACGATTCGGCCCATTCTTAATTGAACACTAAACTATGCTACACTATTGTGGCATAGTTTAGTGTTTCAATGCCAAATTCTTGAATAACTTCTCACGGTACAGGCTAACCAATCGTTATACTTAGATAAGGAAAGAATTTAACAATGTTTGATTAAGTATTATTTAATGTGCTATCTTAATGAGGTATAATGAGATACCGGCATGGCAAAATCGGCAATGTCTCAGCTGCAAAGGTCAAGTTTTTAGTATCGTGATAACTTCTAGCAAGTACATCCATTCCATTTACATCAATTTTATTGTTTTAATTTAATCTAAGACACTTATAACCATAAACTTTACAGCTTCTATAGTAAATACACCTATGAGAACTGTGGAGCAAGACCTGTGTATTTTTACATGTAATGTTTTTGACGGGATATATTACGCAATGGGTATTTTCGGTGTCTTAGCGCAGAGATTCATGGACGTGACTGGTGACCCAAGAGCTGGAAGTTACCTCGCTCAACGTATTGGTCCCGCTATACAGCGCAGCGGGGTATCGCAGCCAGCATCTTCGGCATCATGCCTATTAGAGGCCCTTTCTTGGACCTGGCATAGTTCGTGTTTAGGTTTTAGAGTTATTTTAAGTTCATTGTTCTACTATACCCGTTCTATCTGTCAATTAGATAGCAATATTTAAAAGTACACATTACGTATAAAAGGGCGTTTAAGCAGTAAAAGCTGCTAAGATATTCCTTTTTATCGTTTTGAACATGGTATCTATTAAATCCCTTTTTAAGTTCGCCTATTGTGACGGACGGTAAACTACGGAACCCTACACTGAGCATGGCCCGAGACACTCTTGTTTTTGTAGAAATGTTGTCTATGGAATACCATAGACAACGTTATAATGCGTACTTTTTTACCATTAGAACACTGCTCTTATGGATTTTCATACAATATAGTATGAGCACTGTTGATTTTCGAAATTTTGCTTTTTTCGCTATTACAGGTGTCGTAGAAAAACTAGCGTATACAACATCTCATAATTGTTTCTTCCCCCGCCCCCTTCGACCTTTCTCCACTGAGCACGGTACAGCGTTTGGGCATACCTCCAAGAGTTAGACATTTCCTGGACCCGTGTTTTCATAAGTATATACTTACAATACCTACACATTATTATAAGTACCTACAGAAAAATATAGGTAATAAAACAGAACACAGGTGTGAACAACTCACGCAAATGGCGTCACGGTGTCCATAGGCTTTAATTAGCAAGTTTATTGTCGAATGGAATAGACACAAAGGGTTTAATTACATGTACGCGTTAAGGGCGAGAGTAACGTTTTATTCTCTTTGTGTGGAAGCAGGGCCGTGGCGAGATCGCTATCGCAATCGCGATCACGCGTACGGACAGCAATGGTCTGAATTAGAAACTTTAAGTCTTAAAAGCCTAAAATGGCTGTCGCTCATAATGATGAAAACTAAATTTAAACTTTTTTGTTAAAACAAATCAAAATATTATGACTTAATAACACTGAGTTACGAAAATCCTATACGATTTCGTAACCCAGTCGAAAACTGTGGAACATACTGGGATATTGGGTCTACCTTGAAGAAAATAAGGAACTCTTCCTTCTACCAAATTTCATTCAAATTTAAGGCGAAAAAAAAAAAAACTCCACAGGTAACGGATGGAGCATTTTAGAGGCACGTGCATGGTAATATATGTGTATTTTTACCTCAGAACACAGGCATTTACTTATTTACACAAATACCTATTACTTATAATAATTACACTAAGCGTCAAATGCACCACCCAGTGTTAGCCGCTATCCCGAAGTTAAACTGTCAAATTCCATACATAAAACACTTAAAGGATGACTCACAGTAGATCAGGCTGGGATAGGAATTGACAGATCTGGCACGGCCCGGCCCGATCTAGTGTGGGTCACCCTTAACTCCGTGTTAGTTTGCTAACCCCTGTTAAAGCAAATGCCCCTAAGGTATTACATTTATTGGCCTTGTTGTATTTGCTTTGCACCCATTACAAGCCTACCTACACAGATAATCTGGTATAATTGAATGATCATTAGCTACGCAGCTAGCTTCTGAATGTGAACTCAGTTTCACAGCACTCTGAGCTAGCTGAGTGGAACGTGTGTGCATTTTAACTAGGTGTAGTTACATGAGTTTAACCACGAGTATTAGGAAATCCGGATATTTCTCAGATAAAAAGAGAACGTGGAAAAATTAATGAGTTCGGGCCGGACTCAAACCCGCGACTGGCATTCACGCTCATCGTTCTGCCGGCTACCAAGAACACCCGTGGCCCCAAATTTATCTATAATATCCCTCGTATCGTATGCGCCGTAGGGTGGTATCGATCACAGACGTTTTTGCTTAAGAGTCCGGTATACTTTTTAAAATGAAAATCGTTAATAATGAAATAACGGATAAAAATTGCAATTGCTAAGATAGTATGAAGTATTGGTATTGCAAAAACAATATTTTGATAAATATATATTATTTATTAATATCCAAAAACACAATTCTTACAGAGTTTCCTTTGCGAGGTGGTTCATTCTTGTAAATTGATATTTTATTATTTATCCTGATACCACCGAATATATTTTTACACACGTGAATTAGGCATAAAATTACCTTAATTTTTGCATCTTTATTTTCATGAAATATATTTTATACATATCCAAATATACCTACTAAAGTTTGGCAATTTTTCTTAAATTTGCTCTAGCTAAATGTACTGTGAATGTAAAAAAAGGTTTTCATTTATTTCTTAGACGACTCATTTTCCAACAAATATGTATAACAGACATACCGGTTTGATATCATTTTGATTATCAGAAAGCCTCAAGTATTTATCTCTTCGAGCAAAACTCGCGAAACAGTCCTCAGATTTTGGTACATTATTAAAGATCGAAAAACCAAAACAAAAAAGTAGTTCATACATTCCATTCGAATTGATATTATCTTCCGTAATATGTTAAAAAACTAACAGAATTCTTGTTAGGCTTGTTAGCCAATATAGTATCAAAAAGTTGAGCAAATTCGTAAAAAAAGTATACCGGACTCTTATACACACAACACCTACCAGTTTTGTCACATGGTTCTAATATTGTCTTCTATTACCTTGATTCGTATTAATTTAAATAAAACACTCTCAAACTACCAGTTTAGTTACATGGTTCTAATATTGTCTTCTTACCTTATTCGTATTAATTTAAATAAAACACTCTCAAACGGATTATTCGCGTACTATAATACTTCGTACTAGGTATATTGATATTTCCTTACGTTTCGAGCACTTTACATCACTCGTTATCGCAGGCTTAATTTAACCCAGTGATGATGAGTGTTAAAGGGCTCGAAACGTAGGAAAATGTGGTGAGCAAAGTAGTCAATCAATAATATCAATAAACCTACTTTAAAAAGTTAAGCCAAGTAAAAAACACATACCTATTTTACTTCTGCGTTCACCCGATCCACTCGTGCGCATAGACTGTACGAAAAAACTGCAAAAAAAATCTCCCCACACAAAAAACGGCAAAAAGAGGTGGGGTCTTGGAACATGTGCAAAAAATTACCCTATAAGCGCTCTAATGGATTAGAAAGAGATAGATGTATGTTTATTGTGCTTGTTTAATATTGATTATAAAGGTTGGTACACACTGGATAAGGAAGTTATTGGAAATAATGGTAATAGTTGTTGAGAGCTAGCTTTTTAAATGTTATAAAGGATAATATGCTAATGGAAGGACATTTTTAGGTATAGTCAGTGTTATTAGCGAAGGAAAATAATTAGGCACTAAAAGAATATGCCACCATCTAAAATGCTTACAAGCTCCGGTACCATAAGTTGATCTCGCTTTCGAATTGCTATCGACTGCGCGATTCGACAATATATGAATCTTTCTTAACTGTGTCTTTACCATGAGTTGCTATAGATTTCAATGGATAGATGGAGACACGTTATCTACAGATGCATCTCGCTTCCACCCGCAAGTGCGAGCAAGATGAACTGACAGTGCGTTGACGTAGACGCTAGCGAGTATAGACATCTACAGTAGATTGCAAAGTTGTGGTAAGCACAATGGTCGGAACGAGTTGCAAATACTTTCGAATCGCTCAGTCGCTATCGACTCATGGTTAAATAAAACTCATGGTAAGCACGCTAAGTAGGTAAGTGGGCAAGTACCTACGTAAGTATATTTTGTTTTGCGAGCTCCCGATATTTCGGCATTGTTTACAAGCACCTTTAAATATTAATTATAATGTAAATAACCATGTTAGTTTAAAATCATAGGTAAGTAGAGACTATCGTTCATTTATTTCTACCTACTTAATTAATTTTAGGTGGGAACCAGTATTGTATTAAAACAGAACGTACCTATATAAGTTATTTCTTATTAGAATTTGTGAATTTTTCAATCTAGGTGTGCACAATGACGTTCCGCCTTGGTACGAGCTATCAATTACAATAATTATATTTATTGAATTAAATACCACCAAGGAAGTTAAAATTTTAGAGTATACTGTATAAGCCATGTTAAAATACTGAGTGTGCGGAAAACAAACGTCGTCGCAAGCGCGCGATCATGAAAGGGTTGCGAATCGGTTCGAAACAAATCTTGGGACGCTGTATTTCTCCTACATGGATGGAAAGAGCTCGCGATTCTGTTTAGAAAACAGATGAAAATTACCAATTTAGCAAAAAATGTTTTTTCTACTACAAAAATTAAAAAAAGCTTCTTTACCCTAACTTAGGCACTGTGCATGGTATTTATACTCCTACATACTCCTACATACTCCTAAAGGGTTACAAATTACAAAACGGTAAGAAAAAATACTGAAACTTATTCTCTTTTACAATTTAAACCACGCTACCACTTTCAAATACATCCAAATAGGACTATAATTGAATCTTATTCGCATCTATTTCTTATTAGGACGGCCAAAGTACGTATATTCTCATAAAAGAGGAGAGAAATGAGTTTGAATGCGTAAAAGCCTACCAAATAAGACGCGAGAAGCAATTTAGATGGAAAATGAGACACTTTGCTTTGAAAGTCACGTACGAGCGCCAAATGGGATTTTAAGGTGATGAAATGATACTACTAGCGCCATCTAGTTTTGATCGTGTACATTAGTACTAATATTATAGCACACGTAAGCACAAACTGTATAAACAATGTAAGCACAAATGTACAACAGTAACTGTAAAAACGCAAATGAAGTTTAAATCAAATATTGATTCGATTATTTCATATAAATTCAAAGAGATTTCTATTATAAACCAAAATAAAACTTGAATTAATATTTTTGATTTCAGCGCCATCTGTTGTCGAGTAGCAAAACTAAACACTGCTTCACTCTCTGAGTCGTTTTATTGTATTAACACAGGGGGTGATTTGTCTATGTGTGCGTGCCCGTCGGTCGCTCCCGCTCGAAATTCAAAATGGGTACTTGAAGTTTGCACGAGATTTTAAAGGGCCTTTTGTTTCAAAGAGACGCGGAACTCGCTTTTTATTTTTGCTTCGTTACTGGTTTGTTTTGTATTAAACATTTTAATGGCGTCGGTTTTGCAGTGGGGTTAATTTTGAAAGTACGGGTTAGTATAAAAAAGTTAATGTTGATTACCTCGCAAAACGGTGTTATGTTATTACTTTAATTACTAAAGAAATACCAAATAGCAAATATGTACATATTTAGTAGTTGAGGATTGTTATTTTGTAAGATTTTGCTAAAAAAATCGTGTTACTCATATAAATATCTACGTTAAACTACTTATCCCAGAAACAAAGCAGTAAAATTAGAAATATATATTTTTACCTCAACCAACTATACCTATATACTTACTTAAACACTACTACTTTACGGAAATAATGATAGGTAAGGTTTATAATTTGTATAATAATTCTATAAATGGTGATTCAATTATGATAAATGCATCTAAAATTTATTGCTATATAAAGTTATCGTGCCCATTACACCCACATGCACACATTAACATGTTGGCATATGACAAAAGGCTGATAAAAGCTTAGATAAGTACATTTCTAGGATGTTCCCTAGAGTCCGTAGCGCCAAATTTATAAGTCGGTTATCCTCATAGAATCGTAGACATTTACAAGTAAAACTATGCACAAGTGTTGGGCACAACTCATGGTAAGAGCACTGGTCTACGGCCTCATTCTCTTTGTAAAAGCTTCATATTGCGGTTCCTGTGAAGTCTGTGACCCAAGTTAATGCTTCCTTAGTTTCTTACGCTCTGTCGACCCTCCCGCCTGCTTTCCTTATTCTTCAATAGCTATAGAAAGCTAAGTCTTTGATCATGCTCATGAATTAAACGGTCCGATGGTATAATGGCCAGTTACCGAGAAACAAAAGAGATAGAGAAAGACACGGAATACTAAAAATAGAGACCTATAAATATTGTAAGCAGAATTGCCTATTCAAAATTGAGGTATCTTTTCGCGTCTCGGCTATTGTTACGGCTTAGAGAGCCTGGGGTCAGCTTTGCTGACTAATATCAGCGTAATCGTTAGTTTTTACGAAAGCTACTGCCCACCCTGAGTGTAAACTAGATCTTATTAGGACTAGTCCGATTTGCTCACGATGTTTTCTTTCACCAAAACTCGATTAGTCAATATCACATAAGTTCCGAAAAATTCACGAGCCAGCAAGCTTACCATGAACATCGAAAATTGTCATTGACGGGAAAACCTCTTTGTCACTCCAATATGCAGGTGTGACAGAGATGGAGATACAAATCCGCAATCGTTCGATTTTCGTGGTATAAGCCCAGGTTTGGACCCGTGGCGTTCGAATTGAAAGTCGCACGCTGAGGAATTAAAATATTGCTAAAAAAATGTCTAAAATTATCTAATATTGTCTTCTGTTACCGCGATTGTTATTCAATTAAATTAAAACACTTTAGAATGGATTAAACGGCTATGTAAGCCCTAGCTTTCTAAGCCCCTCTGGGCATTGTAGACCAACCTTTGTTTTTGCTTTTAATTATTTTTATATTTTTGTATGTAGGTGGTTTGCACAAGTAACTGTTTTGATTGACGGGGAGAATTCGCATTCTCTCAGTCATCATCTTAACCCTGTGAAAAAGAGGGCTCGAAAGGTAGGGTCATGGTGATAGTAAACGCGATTAATCCGTTCTAAAGTGTTTTACTTTCAATAAATAATCTAATTACTAGACATTAGTTAAAAACAAGTTCGGCTGTTATACTGTACACTTGTTTGCCATTAAATAAACAACTTAAAATGATCATTATAAAATTTGCCTCGTTATATAGGAGTTATAGCGTTTTTATCACTTAATGTTGTATAGGCATCTACACTTGTCAAAGACTTAAAAGTTTTTCGTTTGTACACTTTATTACAAACTTCCAACGGGTCTATCGCGAATTTAGTTATTTTACCTTCATATTCCGGCGTTTCGACACATGAAACAGGGCTAGTTGTATTAAAATCAAACGATTGCAGATTTGTATGTCCATCTCTGTCACACTTGATTTTATTTAAGAAGTTGAACAGCGTTTCAGTGAATGACATACAATAAAAATATATACTTATAAGCATAGCCAATAACAGAACTCCCCTGAGTTTATACGAAAATATCATCTGGGGATAGACTTGTGACTTGAGCTGTGCAAGATATTTAAATTGATATGAAGACTTGAATTGAGATAGACTCGTTGGAAGTTTATAATAGGTACCTACTTGTCAAAGAGTTGGTCATGAGTATGTACTTTTTGACAGCTTATGAAAAAAAAAGAAAGGACTATATACCTCCAGCTTAAAACACTGATTTAATTGTCAATATTATCACACATTATTAATAACCACAAGGCCTTTACCATGTCGTCTTAACGCGATTCAGATTAGGTTCTTCACTGTGCTCTGGGGCCTTACCATGACGTCTTAACGCGATTCAGTTGCCGACCTAAACTGGGTCGCTTTCGCTTCCATACAACTGAGCCTTAACTGAACCTAAACTGAATCGCGTTAAGACGTCATGGTAAGGTCCCAGTTGTATGGCAGCGACTCAGTTTAGGTCCTAAACTGAATCGTGTTAAGGGCTCTGGATTTGATCGTGTATAATGCCAGAGGTCATTTTTAAAACACGCGTTTCGGTAAGTCCCGCTTTAAATATTAATACGGTTAGCCTATAAATATTTTTGGCTCGCTGCCATTGTAGGACACATGGCGTCCAAACTGATGGTTTTATTTGATCCCCACTTTTGAAAATAAGTTTTCGAAACTTAACTGCGAGAAATCCTTAACCGTACAAGCAGCTCGTCTATAGAAAGACATCGCAAAGAAGCTCCAAGATACTGGTGATCACTGACCAAACTCTTAGGAGTGAAAATATAGGTCGCACAGAATAACTTTTCCTTTGGGGCTAATTGTCATGTCATACTTAGTAAATAGAGTAGTTGCTAACATAGGTCATAAGTCATTATTGCTGCTAACCATACTATGGACTTGTAATTGTCTGAAAATAAATAATTTTTATTTTATTATTTATTAATGCCAAAGCCGCGAACATAATTTGGCTGTCCCGTACAAAGTGGCGGAATGTGTGATGCCGGACTGTATGAAACAGTAACATTTTCATTCGGAATTTGGCAATAGGCCCAATATAAAAGTTATCCAGACCTACATCCACTACTTACCTAGAGTTTGGTCAGTGCCAAAACTCAATCTGTACCTAAGATAAATTTATGGCTAATTTAATAAGTACATTGAAGTATAACATACGCCACGCTTTGAGAGATACAATTTACAAATACATAATTAAAAAATTACGTTCAAAATTATATGTACGTAGGTGCATTATAATATAATATAATCATCAATTAAATTGTCAATAAAAGATTAATTTTAATTTTCCCACTTTGTCCAGAAAGTAATTTACTTATTTACTGTAGTAACAATAAAATTGTTTATTTTTTGCAAAAACAAGAAAATGTTAATGGTTATTTATTGATTAGGTACAATATTTTTAATTAAGTTTTTGATTAAGTAATTTATTTTCCATATTTTAAATTTTACGTTATTTTTATAAATAAAAACAATACAGAAGAGAGAGGCGTTCAATTTAACGAGACTACAAAAAAAACCCCACGTTTTTCAATAATAGTTTTTTTTTAAAAAAAAAAAACGTCACCCCGGCAGGTAAATCAGATACCAAGCGATGCATGAAAAATGACTCCGCGCTACTTGTAATTAAAAAAAATACATTGACAAAAGAAAACTAAATTTACATTCAAATGTTGCAAAAAATCCCCTATAGTTTTGTCGTTACAATGAGACAAAGCGAAATTTGACTACTGCTTTTGATGACGTGATTTAGATCCGTTTGAACCGTGTAACTAAATTAAAAATAAAAGCTTGCGAAACAAAAGACGGCTTAAAATGGGTGAAGTGTGAAGCTTCTTGCGTAAATTGGAATTCCGTTTAAATTTTTACTACATCATTCAACAGATGTTCAAGGTATTCTATCAATTTTAATTTTTACAGGTTTATAAACTTATAAAAATAAACATAAAAAAGTGTTAAAAACATGGAATACCTACCGTTTGCAATTTTACAACCTGTTTTGCAAATTGACACAATAAAAATGTTGTTCTCTAAGGCCCACCTGCAAAATCCAGAGTCAGGCGCTAACCCAGAGTTAAGCTAACTATATCCATAACTCCGGGTTATCTGGCTAACCCCGGGTGGTACAAGTGGCCCTAATATACATAAATCTTACCTATAAATGTAATGTTTAAAGCTAAAGATATGTGACTTTCATAATACCTACTTACATTTTTACATGAACTTACACGAGCTTATTTATCTCTACAATTTTTACAATTTTATTTATTAGTACTTAGTTATATTTTATTGATAAAATGATCAATTCAATGGTTCAATAATAATAATGATAAATATCTTTATTTTAAAATTTAGGGACATTACAATGCACTTATGAACGTCAAAAAAAAGCTACTACTGGTTCTTTCTAACCCTACACCACAGCCCGAGAAAATTATAAACGGCAAGAAACCCGGAGGGACTTATTTTTACAAAACAAATTACAAAAGTAGTAAAAATAAATAAATCTATTAACATCATCTTCTCCGTTTAATTCAAATGACCCGTCACTTACTTAATCTTTCTGGTTTAGCCTATTGGTTGTTTGGTAGAAAATGCCTTAAAGCGTTACCTAAGTCCGTTGTTTGTACTACTTTTCATTGTCCAATAAAGATTAAATAAATAAATAACATGATAAAATATTTCGATTATAAATGCACGGAACTCTGCAACCCAACATTTTATTAAATTTTGATTACTTACTTTTTGTATATACCACATCCCACACCGGGATTGTCACTGGCTGCTATGAATTAAGCAGTTTTTTTATTTCTTTATTACGCACGCTATAATTTACTGTAGTTGACACGCTAGACGTATCATATACATATTATAATTAGAGCTCATGTCAATTTGCACCTTTTGCTGTGTCCAGGTGACCGTGTAATAAAAGAAGTTTTTGTCTTTTATACAAAACGGTAGCTGTAAGTAGCGCATAAGTACTCCGTTTAAGTGATAAAGGAAACGAAGAAACAGGCACCTATATTTTGTTAATTTATTTAACTTTATCATTCATTCGTTTTTGTATGTTTTTAAAAGCTAAGTTTCCATCGTGTTTGATAGCAGAGACTGTAAAAATGTTAAGGGGCTACCCGGCATATTTCACTGTTTTTAAAGTGCATAGGCTTTGTTCAGCTCCAAGTACAACGCTTGAAAAAAAAATATAATGTAGCTAGTATTTGGTCTATATTTGGTTCTACTAAATTGTCTAAAAACATAATACATCAAGAGAAAAATAAATAACCGTAAACCCTTTTTTCTACCTTAAATCTCTATCTACTCCCTTATTATGCGTCGTAAGTACAAGAAACTAAGACAAGCAGTATATATTTATGTTAAATTTAAACGCATCTACTGATTTTTGGATAGGTTTTGTACTTTTCGAGAAAAAGCTATTACACGCATTTTTCCGAAAACGCCGGCTCGAGATGCGTGCGCGGGCGACGGGGGCAAGTCGTGTAAGATGGCACTAGTAGTTTATAGGGTTGCGTCCTAGTACAAGCAGCTCTTCCTAGGTGAAGACTTATGCTTATTGACGTATTGTATAACCGGTGAGGAAAGGAAGCGGGAAGGGAAGAAAGCTCAAATCGCCGAGGTCATTGGCATAGGGGACGGCCTTAAGTAAGGGCATTTTCAAAAATAGGTAACCGTTTCCTTTTTTTTTAATATAAGTGTGTTTTGGATTTTTATAACCACAATCACGAGTACTATTGATTTAAAAAAAAGGAAAAGAGTGTATGTTTTGGTCAGTTTCGTATAAACGCATTTTTTCATACATTTTGTATGAGTCGTTACAAAACTGTCAATTATTTCGTATGGAAAATCGAGGACCCATTTTATTAAAATAGTGCACTTTTTTCTGAAATTGCCCGTAAACTTCATTGAAGTTAGACATTTTAAATATTACTTGCGCCGTAACTAATATCAAATACGATGCAAACTATATTTACCAGTTGGTTTTCGGTGAAGGATAACATCTTGAGGGAAGCTACATACATCCGAGCAGAAATTGAAAGCTGTAAGTATATGAAGTCTCCAAACGCCCAAAGGCCAACGTGGGGACGTGGTGTGGACTATAGCCAAAGCCCTCTCGCGATTGAAAGGAGACCAGTACGCCTACCATGAACATCGAAAATTGGCATTGACGGGAGACCCTCTTTTTCACTCCAATATGCAAGTTTGACAGAGATGGAGATACAAATCCGGTAGATATTTTCCGAAAAAAGAACTAAGTATTAAAATATTTAATCTGTTTGATGGGAAAATTTGCTGTTTATTTATAGATGTAGAATTTTATACATAATTGAATAATACAATTACGCGCTAAGTGTTCATTATAACTATAAAACTCTCGGGAGACTCCACATATAATAACATAACATATTAAATAATATTTATTAGTTGTAGATTATATTGTGTCCAATCATAAATGGTTAGTTACCCCGTCCCGTCCCGTTCTAGTGTGAGTCATCCCTTATGCGCTATAACATTTAACATTCGCTTAGAATATAATTATCTGCCCAATCATAAAGAGTTTGTTGACCCAAAACATTACATATGTAACCTAAACAATAGAAACATTATAATTATTATTATTATTATTTTTTTATACTACGACGGTGACAAACAAGCATACGGCCCGCCTGATGGTAAGCGGTCACCGTAGCCTATGGACGCCTGCAACTCCACTAAACACTAAATTACACTATGCACTAAATAGTAAACAGTTGCAAATAGTCACACTTAGAATGTGATTATGTGTCCAATCATAAAGAGTTCGTTGACTCGGGGGCAGCTGTCAAACGCACGCTGTACGAAGCCATTAGAAAACCGCGCCGATCAAAATGGCGGACACGCGACACGAGGGGTGGGCGGCGTGTCCATTGCGTCACGAGAATACGCTTAGCCGGCGAGAGGCTGTTCATTATATGTACTTATAGTGATTTTAAATACAATACCATTTCAACGTATCCGCTCATTGTTGTGAATTTATTGCGAGAGGGAAGGTAACTATAATAGTAGTTTATGCAACAGTGATATAATAAAGGGTTTAAGAACCAATTATGAGCTGTTCTACGACAGCTAAAATAGTGTATATAGCAAAATTTAGAAACGTGTCAGAATAGGGAATATTATGTAGTGCTCATATATTGTATGGAAATCCATAGGAGCAGTGTTCTTATGGAATACCATAGACAACGTTATAATGTATACTGTTCAAATATCGCTGTCGGTCATCTAATTGACAGATAGAAGTGCTGGAGTAGAAAAATATTATAATGTAGGTATGTGGTTAACAGTCGACGCCAAAAATATATTTACGTTAAATATCAGCGTTGTAAGTATAACATTTAAAACTTTCGCGGTTTTAACACATATTTAAACATAATTATTAAACGGGTCTAACGCGAATTAACTTGTTTACCTTATTTACCGACGTTTCGACACAGGTTTCACTGGTCATGGTCTCTGTTTTGACATTTTGCTGGGACATCAGTCAGCCGCGACCATGACCAGTGAAACCTGTGTCGAAACGTCGGTAAATAAGGTAAACAAGTTAATTCGCGTCGCGTTAGACCCGTTTAATAATTATGTTTAAATATTAGTAAGTAAGTAGATTGAATTGACATTGATACGTGTCAGGTTAGTATCTTTATACGAATATTATGTATAACTTACCGAAAATACAGGTGCTTAGAATGCAAAAAATATGTATCGATTGGTCACTCATTATTATAAGTCCAAGTCATTTCAAGTCAGTCAGTCAAAATATAAAATATTGTTTGTTTGATCCCAAATCATTCTAATCCATATTTAGCTTAAGTAGTTAGATAAAACTTACATCGATACTTGTTCTTGTTTAATTAGTACCTACTACACATTAATTTTATATCTCAGGAACATTTTCATTTATTTTAAGTACCTACTTACCAACGCATGTTTCAAGATGAAAATCATGTCAAAAATACGAGAATAGTCTGAGTTTGGATCTATAATCTAAAAGTGGCGATTGACGAGTAACATTTGCTCGATGTGAGCACGTTACAAACCGAGTACAATGCTCCATTTGATGGACATCTCAAAAACAAACGCCTATCAAAACGAGCATTGCACGCGAGCTCACATTGAGCAAATGCTCACGTCAGTCGCCACCTTAAGATCAACGGAAAGCTATCGTATCACTAGCGACAGTGGATACGCGGGCGGATAAAAAAAACGTCTAACGTTCCTAGTAAAAACCACTTGGTGCTTAACGGTAGTTGTAGACTTAGTAAAAGGAACCAAGAGTCAAGTAAGGTATAGAGTGGTCGTAAAATAAAATTAACTATATTAAAATTGTTGGGTGATGTACGTAGGTAATTATGATATATTGATATTTTTTACAAATACTCTTTTTTTGTTCAAGAACATACATATTTTTTTATGCTTATTTTAATCGTGACTAGTATTATATTATGTAAAAAACTAACAGTACCACTATAACAGTTTTTTCATTAGGGTTTTGGTAATAAGTACAAGTGAATAGGTAAAAAATTACTTTTTTTCCAAAAAGAAATAATGTTTTTCGAAAATCCTGTTTTTTATTGTGCAACATTAACCTATCTAATAAAATGAAATTAAAATTTACGCAAATCATAAAACGCCTTTAAAAGTGACCAATTAAGTTTTTTTTTTATGGAGCATTCCGAGCGATAAAAAAATAGGTAACCTGTTTAATTACTACATTCAAGTGTCATACAAAGTCAAGCCAAACATGTTTATTAAAGAGCCAATTAGTCAAAAACCGTGCCTACATATTTATGAAGTACGGGGAAAGTTTTTGTAACTTTTTTATCACTTGTCAATAGTAATAGTAATTAAAGAGGTAATTAAGAGTCCAAAATTTGCAACATTTTGGTCGTAAACCGGTCAGCAGATGAACAGTTCAATTCAGAGTTTTTTCTGGCGTTTTGGCCTTAATAGATAGATATTTGGAATATCCTCCTGCTGTCCAACAAAAATTGACAATTAATTAAAAATCTACTGCTTAGGAAATATAATTCAATTTCAATTGTTTTGAAAGCGAACGAAACAAAAGAAATGCAATTCTATTCCAATGACGACTACTGTATTTTGCTCACCAGCCGGCACCACTCATGCGTGGGTCCTTGTCAAGCGCCATTACTATGAATTTGTATGGCGCGAAACCCATATTAGAATTGATTATTTTTCATTAATTTCCATCTTAAAGAGGTACATTCTATTCTAACTATTTTTCAGTGAATGATGATAATTTACCTCCGGTAGAAGATAACACCAAGAATAATAGATTTATAAATTGAAAGAGATGTCATATACTATAGAAAAAGTGACCAAGACCCCCCCAGTGCCCAGGGCTGGGATCGAACCAGTGACCTCCTGCTCACAGGATCACATTGTGATCTGCCGCAAAAGCAGGAGGTTGCTGGTTCAATTCCAGCCCTGGGCTCTGGGGGCCATGGTCACTTTTTCTGTAGTATATATGACATCTCTTTCAATTTATAATTCTGCCACCTTTCTAGATTTTACATTTTTAACTATTTTGGCTTTCGTAGAAAAACTAGCGTATGCAACAGCTCATAATAGGTGCTTAAACTCTCAGGTCTATTATTACAAAACGAGACGAAGTCGAGTCGAACGGCGACCCTCATCTTTTAAGAACCCTTATTATATCACTGTTACATAAACTACTATTTAGGGTTCCGTACCTCAAAAGGAAAAAACGGAACCCTTAAAGTATCACTTTGTTGTCCGTCCGTCTGTTAAGACCCTCTATCTCGGGAACGCGTAGAGGTAGCAAGTTGAAATTAATCCATCTTTTGTGCGGAAACCTCGGTGGGCGCGTCCGACTCGCACTTCACCGAATTTTTACCGCTAAATAAATTAAATTTTCTCGAAAATACGTGTGCGAGAAACTCTATGTAGCATATGCAACATGTTGCTAATGCAGTGTAACGTGTGCCCCACCCAGTCACACGTCTATAGTATTTATCTGGAGTGTGGTTAGACTCTAATCTAATCCATGCTGACCATCAGATTTTTCTGCTGATCAAAACATAGTTTCTTACCTGATCAATGATCATTTAAAAAAATTTCTTTAAATTAATCTAGCATTATCGTTTTATTACCTGAATCCTAGTCATGTCTAACTAATCCTAGCGCTATTCCCGATAGTAATCTAGTGTAATATCGAACATGCGTACGCGTCGGTTGCCAGGCAATTAATTACTATTGTTCGCAAACAATGCTTGGGAAGTTGCATCGGAATCGGGCCAGCATTTCGAAAGAGATACTATCTGGCTTGCTCTGTGCCATGTCCATGTTATGTATAACATTGAAAAGGGTGAATGCACATGTTACAGGTTTTAGACAGTAACCAGTGCCGTGTCAAACATACCAGACCTGTTGGGCAAACAGGAGCCAATTTGGCTGGTGTTTTCATTGTTACATGTCTCCGTCAATCTCTTTCCTAACGTTGTGCCGGTTTATGCCACGGCGGGGGAGCCTGGGGTTCGCTTTGGCAACTACTCTGAAGATTTAGCGTAGGCGCTAGTTTTACGAAAGCGACAGTCATCTGACCTCCAACCCATAGGGTAAACTAGACCTAGGGATTAGTCCTGTTTTCTCATGTTTTCCTTCACCGGAAAGCGTAAAGTATCAAATGATATTTCTTACATAAGATCCGAGAAATTGCCGCTAGGATTTGAACCCGGAACCCTCGGATTGAAAGTCGCACGCCTTACCGCTGGGCCACCAGCGCTCTGTTACATGTTATCGTAATCTTCATTATTCTTTAAGGATATAAGAAGGATCCGGGACGTTACTGGGCCGGGCCAATCTTCTAAAACAAATGACATGTGACCTCCGAGGGCTCCGAGCTATCACGTGATTCTTTCTATAGAAATTGACAGATCGTCCTATCCCGCTCCTAGTGTGAGTCATCCGTTATTCAGCGCAAGCCTTTTTTCATCTTATTACTTAATTGCAGGCATGCAGGAGAGCATAACAAATTCACTTATATTACGAAAACCGGTGAGAATCGTATTCTATAGGCGACTTACCAATATTACGTGCAATCGACGCAAAATATTTTACAGTTTTGCACTTTTTTGATAGTATAAATGGTATAAAAATGTATATGTCACCGTAGAATTGTGTACCGTTAGTTTATATAGTAACGCGCGAGATTGTAAACAAGCGGGTAGGTTATGTTAGGTTCGTTTATAATGTCCCTAGTCAAATTATAAACTGTCGGGATCTTTGGTGTCGATTTACCGACTGAAAGATCACTCGTAGCCTAGAGGTGAAGACATTTTGGTAGGGATTGCAATGTCTGCTGTTCACTGTTACATTCTCGGAGTCCTTCGAGAGATCGCCTACCGTTGCCCCCAGGAAGCACCGTCCAGGAACCCTTCCCTTTTCCCCGGATCAACCGGATCAAGAAGAATGAGAAGAGCCCTGGCACTCAAAGAGGTTTCCCGTTGTAGCTCCCCTGCAGACAATTACCTACAACAACGAATTTCCTAGGGTTAAAAAAACGGAACAAAACATTGTATTCACTTTACTCCTCATACTTTAAGGTTAACTACCTTACCGGCATAAACACCTAACGTATTTCTAATAGATAAATTATCAGTCACTTATATCGTAAAATTGATAGTAATCACCTTATATATCCGCTAGCATCTGCGTAATAGCAAAACGACCATTTTTAGAACCACCTATATATGTATATTTCATTACTACTGGAAAAATCCACTTAATCTTAATATAAATAAGGACTAATTTCGAATGTATTTCTTTTAGAATTAAGACCTTTATAGTGTGCAGAAGTATGTACAGTGTAGTTCTAACGTTTGTCCGTAATCGATCTAATTATAATATGCGATGGTGCCGATGGTATCGCGAATATTTATGAAATGCCAGCGTGGAGTCCCTAGTTCTATTCCTGGTCGATGCGTATTAGCATGGACGAATAAAACAAGACTAAAAATGTTTATACAAAATAGTCTTTTTCAAACTTTAGGGTATTACTAGATGGCATCATAGACTAGGGTTCCGTATTTTTATCGGCGCTGAGACTTCTCGTTTCGAGTTCGCGTTGGCAGCGCCTCTTCTTACATCTCACACCCGGTTCAATACACTCGGAAGCCTTAAATTTCTCCACTGCATCCTTGGTACATGTGCCCCCCGCTTAGCAACATCTACCGTAAGAAGATAGTATTTCTTAATCGGCAAATGGAGCATCAAGTTATATTGAGAGTAATTACTTTTTTTTTCAAATAAAGGTATCGTTCGCAGACGCTTTTAATTAAAATATATTAATTTATATGTACGTCCCTAAGTCATTATAACAGGTCTAAGCGCCATACATGAATGCAACTGATGAAATACCGCGAACGAAGTTTTCTATCTCTATCACATTAGCATAATACGAGAAACAAGTGCAAAAGAGATGCAAAACGTCGATGAGAGTTCGTGGTAGGCTCTCAGAATCCTGCGTTAGTGACGCCAAATTACAATACCTGAATAAACTTTTCCAAGGCGCGGTTTTGTAGCACATAGTCTTCTTCTCAGTCGTTTACTCTTGACAGAGTAGTCGTGGTCACACGTCTCACTACCGCTCTCCTTCTGTATGTGGTGGAAGCGTGCCGTGCGTTGAGAGACTCCTGCGTACGTAGCCAAGATGCCAATCGCTCACGCTTAGTAAGGTATCGTAGCTACCTCTCTCTATCGCTCCTTATTAGTGTGACAATGACAGTTGCGTTTCGTTAGCGACTGAGCGTGAGCGATTGGCATCTTGGCTACGCACCCTGGGGAAGCGTAGAAAGCGCTAACGCTTTGATCTGGTCGGTTAGACACGTTGTCTGTCCTCCAGTTAACTCGTTGCGTATTAGTAAACCGATCTAAGTCTCCTAAGGCTTGCCTACATGATAATGATGTAATTAGTTGCCCTAGTAAATGTATACGGTATCATTTTACGCGCATTAAAATACACCTTTGTTGTAATTTCCATTCGTCCTTTTTTACGCAAATACAGCGAAGTTAAAAGGGTTATGATATTTTATAACCCGCCGGTGGCAAACAAGTATACGTCCCGCCTGATGGGAAGTGGTCACCGTAGCCTATGGACGCTTGCATCTCCAGTGTGCTAACTATGAGTTGTATATACGTAACCGTATTCGAAAGCGACTGCGGCATTCGAAAGTATGGCCATCTCGCTCCTACAACTTCTCTGGCAGGAGCAAGACGGACACATTTTCGAATACGGTTACGTACAACTTATGGTAAGTACACAGGGGTGTCACATGCGCGCTGCCCAGCCATTCTAAAAACTTGTATAAGTACCCCTTTTTTGAAGATCCCCATACTGTAGGCCTTTTGTGCACTCATCCGTATACTTTTAATCATTTAGGATGCAACTTGTAACCTGGGCATGGAATACCGGGATTTTTTTTAATGGGCAATACCGGGATTTCCCCATCGATGGCCAGCGGTGCGATGGTGAAGTGGACGTTGGCAACATATCAAACAATTCTCCAGAACACAACCCATTGTACAAGCAATAGAACACACATAAGGAGGAAAAGTCTCCCTTACACTTAAGGGTTCAATACCGCCAAGTTTGGGGTTGTCGACAATTGTTACAGGGCGCCTTTGAAGTGAATAGCATCCTAGTTTGTTAAATGATCATTTATGAAAAACTACCTACTGCCCTGGAGCCCTTGGGAGGGGTTGGACGCCTAAATTCCTAGAAAATCTGTCAATTTCTATAGAAAGAATCACGTGATACCTCGGAGCCCGCGTGACGCTTTCTATAGAAATTGACAGATTTTCCCGTCCCGTCCCGTCCCGTCCCGTTCTAGTGTGAGTCATCCTTTATACATAATACCTAAATTATATAAGACCTTTTGAAAATACAGTCCTCATACGATATGTGGGTATATAAAATATATTATTTGTAGGGAAAAACAATTCTTACGCAATAGCAAAACTCCAGGTAGTTTTTGCGATTACGCTTCTGGCATTTTAAACGTTTACTGCCCAATCAAATGGTCAGTTGGAGACGCCATTTTTTTTAATCTTCTTTGCAATGCGTAAGTTTGACATAATCTTGGGTTCAGTAGATCACAATGTATTTTTGATTCACAATCGTTATTAGATAAAGAAACCATATATTAGCTAAAGATATCATGTGTAGATATATAGAGGTTTGAAAGAACGCCATGTTTGAAAGAAAAGTGCTAAGAAAAGTGTATGGGCCCATCCGAGGCGGACTTATGGATACCGTCCTCGCATGAATCACGAAATTGATCAGTTGATGAAACAGGAAACAATCGTTAGAGTAATAAAGTCACAGCGTCTAGATGGGCGGGGCATGTGGAGAGAATGGAACCCAGTAGGGCACCCAGGGTCATGACAAATTGGAAGCCGCAGCAGAAAAGGCCAAGAGGGAGGCCCGAAAGGAGATGGTGTGACTGTGTGGAGGAAGATCTCAGGGCCATAGGGAAGGTTACCACCTGTAGGAGAAAGGCTAAGGATCGAAGCATTTCCATCAGGCGGGCCGTTTGCTTGTTTGCCACCATTATGTTATAAAAAAAATTATATATATATAGGTATACATTGATATTTTAACGACATAAAAAGTACAAATTGAACAATGTAGAACTAATTGCAAACCACAGTGGCAACACCAGTGGTTCAATGTAGGGTCAGTTGTATGGAAGCGACTCAGATAGTAAAAAATAGGTTATTTGCTGCGACTGCGTATGCGCACGTCCAGTGTGGTTTAGCATGAGTTTTACTTAACCACGAGTCGATAGCGACTGCGCAATTCTAAAGTATTTGCAACTCGTTCCGACCAGCCCGTGCTTACCATGAGTAACTTAACCGTAGGCGTTAGCGACTGTGCGTTACTAAAGTATGTTCATCTCGCTCCTGCCAGAGTAGAGGTTCTCTTTTGCTCGAGCATATGGACTCTTGGCTACTATAAAATTGACAGAGGAACCCTAAAAGCGCAAAAATAATAACTGCCGCCTGACACATACTGATCGCGCTATTACCCGCAGATTACGCAGCTAATGCAATAAATCGCGCAAATTGACAATTTGATTGCCGCCGCCGGTGGCAGTGATGTAGCTGTTTTATTTACGTTGTGCTAATTGGGTTACACTTTGATATTGATGATAATGAGTTTTTTTAAGTTTCAGTGAGATACATCTCACTTTTCGGGTTTTTGTGGTAGTGACAGGAGCTAATTTTTGCTAAGATATCAGCTTGGTATCGAAAAAGAAATACTAAAATGTCTTATAGACCCATAAATACTTATTACAAATTAGTGAAAGGCAAGGTAAAAAAAAATGTCTGAAAGCGCCTGGAACTTAGTGTGCCTAGTCAGTCTCCACTATACGTATTTTTATCTTATTTTCATTTTAGATTTATGCCCACTGCATAGTTTTAAATATTTCACAGGGTACATTTTAGTCACCAAACATATCAACCCGTCATTGCACAGTCGTATTTCACAAAAAAACATTTTCTATTCCACACAAAAACGTGTTTTAAATATTATTTCAATAAATCCCTTCTATTTTAATCAGATCTTATAATAACCCTTTCTTAAAATAATATCAGAAACGTGCATAAATTTAAAATCATATTCAACATGCAAAAACAAAACGTCAAATTCAAATTTGGAACAGTCGCTGTGAGAAAGCCAGTGACAAACAATTTCTTTAAAAAGAAACCTGTATTGTCTATGTTTTTAATTTAGAATCATTTGCATGGGTTTGCGTTTCATTTAGTTTTAAAATGGATTATTTTTTGGGGTTGGGAGTAGTTATATGACGTTTTGGTTGTGTAAAGGTATTTCTAATGAAACGTGTGAATAAATTATGGAAGGGACAATGTCTTGAAGAGGGAAGGAGCTGTAATTAAAATGCGGGATGAAATAGGGCTGGCAAGATATTTTATTGTATTTTTAAGTTCATTGCTTTCTAGTTTATTTACAAATATTAAAGTTTACGTCTGTATGTTGTACGTATTTATTGAATACAACCATTAGCCATTAACATAAGTTTGAGTCAAGTAGAGTTTGAGTCAGTGTAAAAAATATTTTTGACAGAAAATGAGCATTGTAGATAATCTAAAAATTGATACACTTACTTATTTAAAAAAACGCCTTTTTTATTTAAGCAGATCAGATTTTTATTATAAAAAAGCGTGGAATTTGCAACTTGAATTTGCAATATGTCTAAAAGTAGAAATAGAATTAACAAAATAAATTCTTCCGTTAGCTTAATTACTCAGTTCGTTAACTGCTTAGTTTTAACTAAAAAAAAAACAATTTGTTACATGGTATTGACAACCCTGGGTTCTAAAAGTAACACTCATACTTACATCTCACTTAACCCTTCGAATGGCAAACCTGTTCACGCCATAACAATCTATTTTTTGTTTTAACCCGACCTAACCGGGCCCCTTAATTGTGTCAACCGAATTCCAACAAAAGAACAGATGCCAACCGGAACCAAACGCAACGTAACAATTTAAAAAAAACCTGCTTTGTCTATTGTCTTAATAAAAGAAGGTGCCAGTATGCATATGAGATTGAAATTACTTTTTTTAGTGGGAACGCCGCAAAAAGGGGTCATTGCCATTCGGACGTTGAGATTCATTGTTCTTTATTTGAATGCAGTTTCATTTTTGTTTTATTTTGTCTATGGCGGCAGATGTTGGTTATCTGCGCTAGTTTATCTGTTTTATAGTCTATGGTTCAATTTGAAATTTGCTAGAATCGCTCGTAAATAGGATGTTTTTCGATTTAATACTACAATGTTTCCGCTATCACGGTTACATTGTTTTTAAGTGCCTGTATATTTCTTTATAGAGGGTGTTAAAGTTGCGTAGTGCATAATAATGTTCCTAATAGGCTTCTATGGCAGCTTTTATGATATCACAAGTACATAAAACTGAAGTAAATAAGGCCTACGCATTGCACTTAGCATAATTATGTCATTTTAATCAGTATTTAGAAGCTATCTAGATTCTAGATGGACTGTATAGATTGCAAGTAAGTTAAAGAGTCGCCATCTTAGAGCATAGACAACTGGAGTAAGTTTGTTTGACATTTTATATAAGTACAAAATATTCTACCAAGGGGTGTATGGCTTTTTGTATGTTATGTCCAATACGTCAAAGCTCACTCTTACAGCACAAACTATTATGCGATAAGACTCTCTCTCTAGAGATAAGACCGCCTGTTGTCTGCCTCTACTCTAACCTGTCTCTTGTGATGTGTTTCTTTCTGTCTCTTGTGAATTCTATGAGGAGTGCAATAGAGAATATTTATATTGTACATAATTGTTGTTATTTTTGCGGGGGATAACGTGCAGACGCACTTCTCATACATTACATACGAAAAACAATTCGTAATAAAAATGAAAGCCTGGGCAGAGAGTACCTTTTTGAGTCATTTAGGGTCCAAACTCTAGGTCCACGGGGTCCCAGCGCACGCAAATTTTTTGTAGAAATCGCGAAACGTCTGGTTGATGTAACTGGTGACCGAAGAGGTGGTGGCTTCCTCGCACAACGTATCGGCATTGCGATACAACAAGGAAATGTCGCCAACATCCTAGGTACAATGCCTCAAGGACCTATTTTAGATTTAAGGTAGGTAGACGTAGGTAGCTAGGTACGTTATTCTTACCGTATATATTTCAAAGTCAAGAAAAAAATAATTGTAATGACGACACTAACACATAGAAAATGATACATACTACTATCTATTTTTGACAATCACAAGACCCGCGTTTGTCTTATCGCGTTACAAAATTGCATGGGCGGTTTATGAATGAATTCATTCATAAATTGCCCATGCAGATATGAACGCGTGTGTCCATTTGGGCTTGTACTTCGGGAGAAGGGGAAACTTCGCTTGATTGAAGGTTACGTAGTAAATAAATAGACATGTCAAATAGACTTCAGACCATATAAAAACTTGACAATTGTGCAAGTTTTTTTGGCAGAGGTCTACTCCTTTTGTTTCTGCTCTAAGGTCGCTATGATAATGACAAAGTTATGTCCTAGTTTGATATCACGTAGGCGTTTCTAGTTTTTAACCGACCGCACAAGAAGGCGAGGTTATACATATATATGTATCACATTTTTTAAATCGTATTATAGCCAAAACTAAATAAGACGAGATAAAGTAATTATTTACGCACGTATGCCAATATTTTAGTTGGTTCAGCAGCCCAAACAGTTTGCAATAGGAGCATTTATTTTGTAAAAATGCATGAGTTTATAATATTTACAGTAGTTTTTTTAATGTATCAATTATACAATTTAAAATTTTGTGAATCATGCTATAAATAATAATAACATCAGTGCTGTTTCCGCGATTGTTATTCATTGAAATTAAATACTTTAGAAAAGACTCATCGCGTTTATAACTCATTTCGGGCCTTTACAGCACTCGTTTTCACAGTGTTCGTTGCCACATCTAGTCCGTATTGGTTACAGTTGCTATTAATATTGAAAAAAAGGGTTGAAACTCACGTATTTTTATCACAATAGGCGTGACATGTTTTGACTGCATCTGGGCAATGCAAAAAACCTGACTTTTTGCCGATTTTTATCATGAGAAGCTTGTATATTTGAAATCGTCATCGATGGACAGTTAATTATGTAATAGTATTATACATATAAGAATAAATATTAGGAGATAAAATACAAAAGGCCTCTAAATAAGAAGGGCGATATTTTTGGGTTAGTCTTACAATGACTAGAACACAAAATGAGTAGGTACATAAAATGACCGTATCGATTTTAGTTTACATTGCCAACGGTCTAGATAAATAGGTTGACAGTCCATAGCCCATGTCATTAGTTTGGCCTACATATCATTACTTTGGCATGCAAGTACAGTAGGCTACTGGAGACACATTCGAACGTGTTTAAGTGACATTTCGATACGAACTTCCATGGAAATATTCATTATGACATGGTAATGACGTAGGGAATATGAAGTGGATATGCCAAATGTCAGTTTAGCACGTTCGAATAGAACATTATTTAAAAATTAGGTAAAAGGTCCATGTAGTACCATACACAAAACATTACGTATATTGAATAAGTTATCTATATACGTAACCCCTAATGTAAATAATTTAATACAGTAACCAGCGGGGGTGATTTCAAAAATGAGGGTGGCAATTGATGGAGAAAATTTTGCTTCGTTTTTAATACAAGTTTGGTAGCGAATTACTGATGCTATAAATAAGATTTTTTAGGAGTACAATACATATTAGGAGTACATACCTACAATTTTTTTATAATCATGATCATGACGCAAAAAAGAGAACAAATAAAATACAAACAGCACAAGTATCACGAAAATGGTCTCATTTTAGCGTATTGCTGGCATTTTCCAGCGCTGATCTTCCGATGAGACCTCATACTTGATGGTACTGCATAGTTGTTCACAATTTTTACCTAAAAGATCTCGCAACACTAAAATATATTTTGAATCTCAACTCATTAACCGGTTTCTTTTTGTTCTAAAATATTTTATTTTACAGAATTAAAATATTTCCAAAATTCAAGATAAACGAACATAGATGCAACTCTGCTAAAAAGTTAATATTTTGTAGATTTAAGTAAGGTTTATACCTAATCGATAAAATGTAAGTATATAATTAAGATATACTATAGTCGAGTTGTGCGACTTGTGGTCCAGGGAGATCGGTTATGACGTGGACTGACCAGATAAATCCGTCAGTAAATGGCACGATGAAGGCAGCCATCAGAGAGGAAGCGGCGTGTTGTGAAACTTGTGAAACTTGCCACCATCACCTCAAGTGATGACCACAACCCCTCCATCAAACCTGATATGGACAAAGAAGAGATACTACGGTTGAAGATAAGGTAGGTATAGTTTAAGTCAAATTTCAAAGAAGTCAAGTCTCTTGTATCTAAAGCACTGACTCACTTTATTTTCTATGGTATCCTACAAGAGACGGAAAGCATACAGAGTGAGTTTGCAATGGTTATTGCAATGAATATTTCAATTGTACAAATATATTAAACAAACTTACCAAAGCAATTAATGTCTGAATCTAAAAATAATCCGTTTTGAAAACAATACCTAATATTTTTTTACATTTATAACAAGCGACCCTAATCAGTAACGGCGTAATTCCATTAAAAAAGAATCAATATTTTTATTGAACTCCATCGCATTCTATTTTTAAAAGTTCTAGAATTCCATAGAGAAAAGCACTCGTTAAAAAAACAAAGCTGAAAATGAGAGCTCACTAATGAGAAATAAGATTTAAAAGGAACGGATATAAAACCTTTATCGCATTCACATTCGACCCGGCGAATTAAAAAAATAAATTAAAAAAATAACGCACTGATATACCTAGTTTTGCTGGTGGTATTTTAAGTTATGCTTTAACGGAGTATTTTTGTAGTTAGACTTTGGTAAAAGCAAAAAATATTTTGGCAAACTTGACAACTTGTTGCTACTAAAATCGATTTTTAGTTGAAACGGTATTTTTTGCGATAAATTAAGCAATGTAGAATTGATTTCAACTTTATTTTTTGTTTAGCCTACATAGATGTCTTAGATTTTAGTTCTGATCTAATTATAAGATGTATGATGATCAGAAGATACACAAAAATTTCGAAAGGCACATGCGTAATAATTTTTTAGTGTTTGGACTTTTCACTCGGAAACCACCAATATCTTCACGGAGCTTTTTGTTAATGAATAGAATTAACAGAAACAGTGCGACAGAAATAGGTAGAAATTAATTGTCCCGTTATTCTGACATTTATATTGATTTGGAAGGGACGACACAATTTTTATTTATTATTATTTATTATTTTCTACTTTTTTAACGCACTGTAATTTTAACCATTTTGTTACCAAATGTTATGAAAATTCTTGTTATGTTACATACTATTTGTACGATTTGTACAAATTCTGTTTGATTCATATCCCTTTTTATTTACATGAAAATAGGTAGGTACTCTAGGTTTTTTACTAATTCTTCACATAAATTACAGTCAACAAGTCGTGTAGTTATTATTGATTTTCTCGTCCATATTGGAGAGTAGGGGAGACAATGCAGGGGCACCACCCTCATCATTTTAACAAACCCATGTGCGAAATGGGGTTTTTTGGAGCATTTTAATATAATTAAGCGGGTTATGTAATAGGTATGCTTTATATTTTAACGGGGGACGAGAGAACTGACGTTCTGTTTTATCCAAAATCTTTTTTTTTCTTTAAATTATTTCTATAATTTTTATTTTTTGAAATAGTCGAATTCTATCTTTGATTCGAATAAGAAGCTCGAAATTGGTTTTCCAATTATTGTTTTTTTTATTCACCACAAACGAACAAGCAAACACATAATCAGTAAAAAAACTATATCTACCAATAAAATAAATAAGGTCTTCTGAACTAGGTGTTTCGTTCGATAGCAATACTAATCCGCATGGGCAAAGTAGTGGTCAAATTGTTATCAATTTTAGAATAACGCTTAGTAACTTATTAAAACAATGGTCGCCTTTAGGTATATTATAGTTTTTTAAAGATTAGAAAAAACCGCGCAATTGTCGATATGCATTTTTGTAGAAAACGATATAAATCCTAGCAAACGTTATATTCTTCATCACATCATTAATAATGGATAAAATGTGTAATCTCATTGCAATATTTTCTAGAGAGATAAAAAAACGAGGTAGGGACTTATAATCGGTTGTGACTTTGATTTCAAAGCTGGAAATCTTGTCGCTCAAACCACGGTAACGGCATTACCACAATTGTTTTGTATACGTGACCTATTTATTTGAGTATGTTTAATTAAACTATAAATTAAGAGAGTTGTGATAATACTGTATATAGTTGGGAAAAAAACCACTACTTAAAAAAAAACAGAACATTTATTACAAATAATAAATGATTTGATTCGTGCTTTACAATAACATGTTTAATTAAAGTTTAGTGAGACAAAATATATAGGCTACACCTACACATGTATGTTTTATTGACGCCTTCTACAGACTAGCTGCTTTTTTACGAAGCAAAGCTATTTCATTTTTAAGTTATAAGTTTTTGCTTTCAGTACGGCCGGCCTACAACTCTTATTGCTTTGATTTTCCTCAATATATCCTTGTATATTTATTAATGTGTGTACCTAGTATAACATATTAAATATACATGTGTATAAAATTAAGTGCGTTCTGTTTATGTATGTTTTATTTAGTAAAGCTTACACAGGTCACTGAGGTAAATATCTCTGATGACCGGTTAGGCCCATCTGTGTAAGACTGTCCCCATATTGTTTCGTAATACCAAAAAACGTGCAACTAAAAATAAATCCGTACTTAGCTATTTTGTTACGAAAAACAAAGAACACAAACCAACACAAACAGGAAACTTTGAAGAGCCCTTACGCCTTTGAAAAAAAAAATTCAACTTAAATTGTTGCTGTTAAACGTATGTACCTATATTGTAATCTGATGTTTAATTTAGTTAGTAAAAGAACCAAAACTTAAATAATAATATATAATTATGTGGAAAAAATTACTTTTTTCCAAAATTTAGAAGGTCATTTTAACCAACTGTTTAATATATATATGTAATCTGATGTTTATTTTAGTTAGTAAAAGAACCAACACTTAAATATATATGTGGAAAAAATTACTTTTTTCCAAAATTTAGTCGATTTTGATTTCTCAATAAAAATTCACTAAAATAGTTACCTACATACAAATAGCATGTCATTCGCCCACAAAGACCCTAAGGCAAAAATCATTATGATTTGCATTCAATCACATCGAAAACGTGCTAAATTCATGAGCGGTTTAGAAGGAATAAGAAGTTTTAATTTATTTCAAGTATAAAATTAAAACACCTACAATATCTAAGGTAACGACATAGCTAAGTAGGCAGATCTGCGTCTAATCTTCAAATAAAATCGCCAGCCTGCGCGCGGCAGGGATGCGAACCGGAGAATTATTGTCGAAGATTGTTTTTAATGGCTTTTCTTTGTGAACTAATTTCAGGGCCCTTAACGTGTTGAGGTAATAGCTGGGGTTCGTTGGCAAAAAAAATTTTTTTTTCAGACGTCACATTTTTTCAAATTATTGCTCTGTCAAAATAGTTTTTAAGGTTTTATTGTATGTACCTAATATAATTTTTTAGGTTTTTGCAAAACAGTACTGTCTCCATAATATCCAAAAGACAATTATAAATACTTAAATATATAAATCACTACATAGTATCACTACATAGTATAAAACAAAGTCGCTTTCTCTGACCCTATATCCCTATGTATGCTTAAGTCTTTAAAACTACGCAACGGATTTTAAAGCGGTTTTTTTATTAGATAGAGTGATTCAAGAGGAAGGTTTATATGTATAATAATAACCCGTGCAAAGCCGGGGCGGGTCGCTAGTATTAATATATAAAGGTTTATTTTGTAGGTACTAAAAATAAGTAGATAAGAAAAAACATCGATAACTAAGGAAACATATTCGTGATAAACAAATATATAAAAAAAAATGTTCAGTTCTACTACCAACATCGAAAATTGGCATTGATGGAAAAATCTCTTTGTCACTCCAATAAGCAAGTGTGACAGAGAGAGAGATACAAATTTTCAATCGTTCGATTTTCATGGTATCTCCTATGCCTGGTTGTAGTCATTAAACAAACGTGTTTTTAAGCAGATTTTTTAATCGTATTAACGTGCATGAATTATTTGAGCTTGTAGTAATAAAATACTGTTTTATTTTATGACAAAGAAAACAAATATCGATAGAATATTGTTCCAGTCTTAGTTAGAGAATCGTCAAGTATTTACCGACGTCGGGGAGTAATGAAAAGCAATGGGAAGTCGTGCCAATCTCCTCGTGTTCGGTTCTTCGATGTAACGACAGAAAAAAATATCTTTAGGGCGACTCTGTTTGCAAAATATAGTTTTGTATATTATGCCTTGACAAAGTGAACCCATTATTTAACAGTTTTTTTTTATTTTGGCCGGTATAATCCCAAACGAGACAGAATAGTACATTATCTAGCTAGGGCGGTAAAATAAAGAAAGGCCGAGATCGCATATGTTTGCGACCCGAGCTGCAAGCGAGGGACGTAAATATGCGATCAAGGGCTTTATTTATTACCTCACGTGTTAGGTACATCATTTTATGTCTACACTTGGTCAGAAATCGGCTTTTTCCGAACGCGTAGCGTGCGGAAAAAGGCGCTTTATGGCCAGGTGTGGCATAAACATTTTTTTAATTCTGTCATGATTGCGAATTTGAATAATGATGCTTACAAAGAAAATGCGATAGTATAAAGGAAAGCTTACTTTTATAAATGGTTCTAGTCTTTGAGTCAAAATATCGTCCCATCCGAAATGTTTGTTTGTTTGTTTGTTTGTTTGTAAGCACTTGATTGTACACAAATATAGTAAAAATAAACATTTTGATAAGAACAAAGGTACAAAGGCGAGCTTATCCCATGAAAGTTGGCATGTATATTACTAAGTTTCGAAAACGAAGCATGAAACTTGGCTTTACATGCCAAGGTACCGTTCTCCTCTAATTTAGTGTACTGAAAACTTTTTCATTCATTAAAAAAAACTATCGGTAGATACTAGAAAACTTGAAACATTTAATATTTATTTTTATTAATTACTCTAAGCTACTAAAATAACTGAGTGTACTGTAGATATTCTGATCTGTTTAAAACGTATTTTTTACAAGCATTTATATTAAACTAACGTTTTTTAATCCTTAAAAATGAATCAATATTTTTATTGAATTTCGCGGCATTATATTTTAAAAAATTTCATGGAGCAAAGCATATGACTGGCAAACACCAAATTTTGAAATAAATGTAAAGCAAATTGTTTTTTCTTAGTGTTTAAATACTTTTGCTGCCAGTACCAAATTTGATCAGCAAAAAAATATTTGACTTGACACCCGCGCCGAAAAGAGCATTTCTTTGCCCCGCTATTGCAATTATGGAAATCAAACAGGGGGCCTTCTTTGCGTATTTAAATTCACTCTGAGAAATAATTACGTAGGTATTTTTCGGCAAGAAAAGACCATGTGCCAATTGTCGACACCAATTGTTTAGGTATCAATGGAGAAATGGATTCACATTAAATAAGTTAGATGTCACTGAAATTAAAAAAAAAATCCTCAGAGTACGGCTGCCAAATCCCCTTAGTTGTCAATGGAGTGTTTAGTTTAGTAGTTTACTTAGGTACTTAAGAGCTATATACAATCTCAATAGTCTATTATCTTTTTTCTAAAAAAATTACTACATCTGTAAAGAAATTGTTTAGTATATAGCTATTGGTTTCTTTATTGTGTCTTATATTAAGGTCCTATGATAACGATAGTAAAATCATTTTCAATTTCAAGAATCTGCCTCCAGATGTACCATTTATATACCTACTTTCTCCCTAATACATATTTACCGAGCAGACACACGACGAAAAATCCACCCGGCTCACCGAACCCAATATCTATCTTTAGGGGACCCAACACGGTTCCCAACTTCAAAAGAAGAGGGTGAAAACTTCTCTCAATCTGCATTTTTATTCAAGTTTTTGACGAATCCACCCCCCAAATTCAATTTTTTTCCCCTGAAAATTAATTAGAGAACACGGTTCCATGTTGATTATGGCTTTAATTTCGGCGAAGATTATTGAGTAAATATAGGGGTGGGTATTTGAAGTCGGGAATTTGGCGTTTCTTAGATGCGTTCTGATAATTAGGTTCGTTATGTTGATGTTAATATTTTTTTACGAGGGTGGAATTAGGAGCTTTGTAGATTGGAGGTATAATTAGAATTTTGTTTTTAGTTAGAATTTATTTTTTATTTCGGTACTATTTTGTAAATATACTACGTGTGTGTGTTTTGTAAAATGATTACCTAAGTATATCACAGAATATTAAAAGAAAATCGAAATAAAAAAAGAATGTAAATAGGTACTTAATAAAGTTTTTCTTTTTCATTTTGCCACAAAATGTATACTAATTTGACGTGCACTAGGTACGCACCTTTTTCAGAGATCCCCTGGGTCTCTTTGTTCAAAGACTAATATATGGAAACTATATGGAAACTGGGGAAAGTTTAAATTCGAAATTCAAATCTTTCGTATAATAATGCGTTTGCCAAATGTATGCAGAAACTTAACCTAAGCAATAAAAAAAATCGGGATCTGAAACTCTCTCACGTTTTTACAGTATAAATTACCTAAATCCCAAAAAAATATTAAACGCCGAAAAAAAACGAAAACAACCATTTCAAAATCCATCTACCGTACAGAGTTAAGTGGCAAACAAGAAAAAAACTACCCCAAAGATTGAAACACTCTCACAATTTAAAATTCAGTTCACACATGGGATCAAGTTCAGGTCAACAAAAAGAGATTAAAAAAACAACAAAAAAAATGCAAAAATATTTTTTGACACGTTCTTAACACCCGGTTATTTTAGGGGTTGAGAGGTGCGCAAAAAATGGTTTTGCGCAATTTTGAACCCTATTCATATTGGATACAGTTTATTTTTGTGGGTATTTATTTTTTTACCTGAAATCAATATGATCGATACCCTAATCGAATTTGTATGGAGCTTGTGGGCACGCGACATTTTTTTATTTAATGGATCAATAGGTGTATTGTGTCTATAATGATTGCGGTAATCTCTTGAACAGATTATAATACCCGTATTATATAGAAGTTAATTAGCTTTATTTACATAATTCAGTAATTTACTATTGTCAATTTATTATTTGATGATTGGAATTCCCTTCATAATAGTTTGGATTTATTTAGGTATGTGTACATTTAATGTCAATTTGTTTACTTCGCAGTAGATTAACACAAATATCATATCTTAAGTAAAAAAAATATAAATATAGAGCTATAAAAAAAATCTACTTTTATGAAAAAACTTAATACTTACGTTATTATTTAATAAATAATTTAATATATTACCTAGTAAATATTTGGGGACAATCTACAACAATTCGACCTAGTCCCAAACTAAGCAAAGCTTGTACAATGGGTACTAGGCGATGATGTACATACTTACATGGATTAATACATACATACACATAGAAAACGTCCCTAACTCAGAAACAAAGTAAATATCCGTGATAAACTCACACGTAGTCGTAAATTTCCTTACCAGGATTCGAGCCCGAGACCTCCAGCTTCGTAAGCAATGTTACTACCGATTTATTCAGTTTAAATTTTAAAATACGTAGTTAATACGTACAAATATTCGTAATAAAATGAACACAGTTAATATGAAATTTACCGTTTGAGAGCAAAAACGCATATGTCCAGAAATTAAATTTATTGGGGTTGAGTTTACTATTATATCACACGACCTTGAGGAACCGGGTTTAGTTCTTTGTGCTGACCAGATTGACAAATAGGGTCGAAATCCTGTTTTGCCCAGTTGTGTGAGAGAACTTAATATGCATACATGTATGTATGTAAAAATATTTTTAAAGCTTAAGTAATCCCTAGAACCCACTCGTCATGGCAGATGTTCATTTTGGAAAAACCAGGTTTTTTTTTGTATTTATAGGGATAATTTATAAAGTGGTGGGTTAGCACATGGTTAGCACCTATATAAGATATATTAAATTTACCAAGTATTCAAAAATTAAAGAAATGTAAGTAACGTTACTGTGTGGTAGCCGGGTTTATCAACGCGACATAAATATTATTAAAAGCAACGATTACGTAGAAAACTGCTCGGTATTATTATAAAAGTCCCTAAAGGATTTAAAATAAGTAACAAATTTAGAGTAAAGTTACTACACATACAATACAATTATTAAATTAAAAAAACAGCGAAACCTTAATAATAGAGAGATATTGAAGTAAAAAGAGCAATAAATTGAAAAAGTAGCCGGAGGATTTCCGAGGTCGAAAACTTGAGTTAACCATAACCACATCATTACATATAACAAAAATCAGAACTACCTAAAAACTAAACTTTTTGATGCAAGGCAAAATGTACCATTACCATGTATTAAACATACACATATACATTTCCATCACACACATCACATATACATCATATTACAATTGTTGTAGATACTTACGTAACTTGTTGCAGTCACCTAAGTTACATATCCTAACCTACACCCGATGATTGGTTATCGGTATTTTCTCCATATAAAATGAACAGTTTTTTTTTCTTTTCGTTTTTTTGGTGTATAAATTCATAATTAATGGGGCAATCTAGCAATACGTTGTTGTTAACTAAATAAAAGATTACTACAAACATATCATAACGTATTTTAAAATGTTGGGCTATTTCAAGGTTATTAAGAAATACCGGTTCCGATCAATGCCTTCACGTTCCTACAAGTAATTTTGAACTTTCTTCGCCTGTAATAAGTTCCGAAGTGCTTTGGTATTAATAGTCGTGTACCTGTAAGTACGGGATGCAAGCACTAGGTCCATGAGTCCTTAAACCCATTAATCCCGGTCTTAGTCCTGTATAGCACGGCCTTGGGCGACTGGTCCGACCGCTATAGCGGGACACGAACTTGAACTTGCTTTTGCACAATTGTGAGTTACGTAGTTTTACCTATACATGTGGCCACATTGCGTTTAGTTGGCGTATCATACTCGTATTCTTGGTCGGTTCTTTATTGATTGTCTGTAACCCCCCCACAGAAAAAGCGATGATTTAAATATAGTACCTACGTATTTGTATATTGACTGTGGCGTTTTAGTTCTTAATTTTTCAACCGAAGATGACCCAATTTGAGTTTTTTATCAAAGGTATTGTCTGTCGTTGTGTTGTTATAGTTTTAGAAAAAAATATCAAAATTTATTTCAGTAACAGCAAAATACTGAACACTAAAATAAAATAAATGTTAAAATAAATATTACCCGCGCTGCGTGGTACGGTAGAATGGAAATATTATTAATTTAATTTTAAATATTTAAATTAATTAATAATTGCATGTGTGTGTGACTTGCATATTTTCTTCACAAAACAAATCACCTCTAATTTAAGAAAAATATTACTTTCTCCAAAAATAACTCCACCTAGACATGAATATACGAAATTTATTTAAATTAACAAGACAACAAACTTAGCAGATTTGTAAAATATAAGTACATTTTAAAAAACAGCTAAGAAACGTCTATCACAAAAAATATTAGGCTACGAAAAAAATCCAACATCGTCCCGAGACTATTTTTCTCGGCGAATTACAAACAAGCATTTTTAATTTACGAAGCATTATCTCCTAACCTTCTCAGCGTTCATTTTACTCCAGGGGCTCGTAATTCACTCCCTGTTGCCAACGATTATTCTTTCTTTTAACTGCCTGTTTAGGGGGTTTCTTTGGCTTATTAAAAGTTTGTTATAGCTAGATTTATTGGGTTTATACGCTATCTAAAGTCGGTTTTTAATCAGCAGTAGAAAAGAAAACTACCAATCAAAATTGAGATTGGAAAAAAAAACAATGAGTGACGATTTCTTAAAAAAAGTGAAACATTATTAATTTATATAAGGCGAATATTTTTATATATAGCTAAAAAAAAAGGAAAACCTTTTACGCCTGTTTGCTTCAACTAATCAGATTATCTATATATGTAAATATTTTTTTTTATAAAATAGCCTGTTTGGTGCAGAATGTTGAAGATTAGGTACTGTTTTTTTTTTCAATTATGAAATGAACGTTTTATTATACCTCCGAGTAACCTGAACTAAGTATTTAAGTATATTAACGCACCGTTATTAATAAACACGTAATCAAACTAAAAAAAAACATCAAAAAGTAAGTTGTATTTGTGTCGAACAAATGTACTTTATTTTTTATTACTCAGGTCCACACAAATGTACTTTATTTTTTATTGCTTTTTTACGATCTCGTAATTCGTAATCAGCAACCTAGATAATCTATTTCATTCTGGTCTATTTGTATTTTAATTCTTTTGCCATTCGTCATTATTTTAGTTTTGTTGAGAACTATATATATTTAGGAAAACTGATTTCTTTTGAGAAAGACAGAGGTGTCACAGAATTGGATAGAAGAATTACTAGAACATGGAACAAATTTTGGAGTTTAAAAGAGGTTTTAAAAAGCAATCTTCCTATAACTCTTAAGAAAAAAGTTCTAGATACAAGTTTGCTACCATGCCTAACCTACGGCTGTCAAACTTGGACTTACACTAAAGATATAAAAAATAAGATACAAACATGCCAAAGAGCCCAAGAAAGAAGCATATTAAAATTAAAAAGACTAGATAAAGTGAGAAACACAACAATCAGAGAAAAAACCATAGTCATCGATGCATTAAAACATTGTTTAAAAATGAAATGGCAATCGGCAGGCCATATAGCGAGGATGAACGACCAAAAGTGGACAAAGCGCGTGACGCTATGGAAAGGACCACATGGCAAAAGAAAACCTGGCCGGCCAACCACAAGATGGGTCGACGACGTCACCAATACCGCCCCGCATAGGTGGCAAGATGTAGCGCAGAACCGCTTAAAATGGCGGAGCCTGGGGGAGGCCTTTACTCGCGAAGAGGTCCACAAATCTTAGATATAAGTATAATATTGCATTTTTAGAAATTGTTAATAGTGTGGAATAAAAGGCTTTTTTTTATTCTTATTTTTTTAAACCTAGATAAATGCTTTGTGATAAGTTTTTCCCGTAAACAATATGTAATCAATTTTAACTACTTCTTATCCGGGAAGAAGATAACTCGCGTTGATTCTATTAGAGACCTAGGTATTACTATGGATCCGCAGCTTAACTTCAATATTCATATGGACGATATATGTAAAAGAGCCTATAAAAAACTAGGTATGATACTATGGATAGGTAAACCCTTTAAGCGCCCCTGTACCCTCAAAATATTATTTTATTCTTACGTCAGAAGTATTCTGGAGTCCGGTTCTGTGATATGGTATCCTCAATACGATGTCCATATAAATCGCCTAGAAAGGATTCAGAATGTGTTTTTGAGGGCACTTTGTTATAGGACTGGGACTCCTCTGGAATCGTCAGTAAAGTCTGCCAAACATTTTAATATGATTTCTCTTTGTCATAGGAGACTCTTTTTGGATACTATGTTCTTCTTCAAAATTCTGAAGAATGAAATTAATTGCCCAAATTTGCTACAAAAAATCGTGTTTAATGTCCCGCATCGCTCCTTACGTCCTCGTGATCTGTTTCATGTGAGTTTCGCACGTACTAATTATTCCAAACATACCTTTTTCATACGAGGAACAAAGAATTATAATGAATATTTTTGTGACATTGATCCGTTTATGCATTCTCTTGATGCTTTAAAGGCACGTACGAGATCAAATCTGATGTTGATAAAAAATAATATTTATTAGTTTTTACTTCTTTCTTGTTATTGTATCTTATTGATAAGATTAACCTATTGTTTACTTCCTTAATTTCCTCGTCGCAAAGACGCTTTTGTAACTACCTATTCTTAATGTTTACATTTATGAACCTCCAGGTCTGTTTTTGACATATTTTTGTAACATATATTTCTTGTATATGACTGTATGTGTTCTGAAGAATAAATAAAAAAACGAGTTAGTTTTGGGACGTGTCTATTTAAAAATTGTCGTCACAATTTCTTTTTTTTTAATTTTATGTGATTTCTCCTCAGAATTGCGACCTTTTTCGATCCTAGTAGGAAAAAAAGTATTCCAAGATGTGTCCCATTCCGTTATCTTTTTTCATATATTTTGTATGGTGGAGACGAAATGGAAGGTTTGATAAATGTATGAAAAGTTTTGATAAATACTTTAACTTAAATTATGACGAAAGTATAAGTAAGTAAGTATTTTTAACCATTTGTTTAAGATATGTATTGTTTTTTTAATTATGGGCTTTATGATAATGTGATCTTAATTTTAGGTAGCAAAAGAGCTGTAACTTGAATTTATTTCGTGTTGAATTTATTTTTGTGTGTGTAATTCCGACTTTTAAAAATAACGTGTGTTTTGATTTTTATTACACTTTAAAGTGTGTTTGAAGATGCAATGTACTGCAAATATTGACATTTTTGTACTATGATAAGAGAGGTCAATTTTTAGGCTAATGAAACGTATATTGAAAATACTATTTAGTTTGTATGAAAAAATGAACGCCTTCATATTGTTTAAAACTTGTTGGACTAAAGTTATTTTTTTGCTCCTGTTACGGAGCCCACTCTGTATATAAGCAAATAAAATCACTAGATTACATACCTTACATACCTATACATTGTACGCCACAATAGCTCTGTTTAAGATAGTGAAAGAAAAAAAATATTACGATTTACGTTAAATCACATCGAAAATGTATTAAATTCTCGAGTGTGTCTAAAGGCTCATAAAGCCTCTTAATCTAATTTCAAATGTCTTAAGAAACTGCATATCAAAAAGAAAATTAAATTATAACTATTACATAGGTATTTATTGCTAAACGTCATGGCAATGGTACGGTATTGTGGGCCTTTTGAGCCTAATTAATTATTCTCTTAAATGAAAACAACTGTATGTTTTCCATTCAATATTTACTGTTCAGTTCTTCAATAAAGCTAACAGTTTCTACAAAAATTATCATACATTTGTAGTCTATAAACTTTCAATAGTACATTCTGCGTTGTCATAAATTTGTTACACAAAGCTATTAAGTACTTTCCCATGTTTAAAAAGTGAGGCGTGGTCTTATAATTGGCTTTGCGTGATGAAAATATTACCAAGTTAACATTACAGTTATAACATACCTGATTCTATCAAGTTTTGTTGGTAACGCGTTTTTTGAACGGCAAACTTATATTTGTATTATAAATGTGAACACCTTTGTTTTACCATTGGTTACCACGATGGTCATGGTGACTTGGTTTGGCCATGCAATTAGCGCTCATATTGCTAAATCATAATAAGACTTATAATTCCTTGCATATTTGTCTGATTCGATCTGGTAGGCGGTATTATAAGTATACGCCGTTAAAATAGTAGCTTACCTACTTGTTTACATGCAAAACGTCTCGGTTTAAGACTTAACCGCAAAAAAGTAACAACATTACTGCTTATTTCACTAGTGTAAACTGTTTTGGCTCGTGTACTAATCATAATGTTTATATTTTGTATAATTGCATGCTGTTGGTATTCCAATAATAAAAAACATGGCCAATAACCTCTAGTTTTGGAGTTATGGTTTCTGCATCATACCTCGTAACTGAGTAATTTAATAGTTGTCAATATATTAGTCATTATCTGTATGTCAGTTTTTGAGTAAGTAAATTAGTTGTGTATTAAGTTGAAACGTCTAACGCTAACGATACCACAATTAATTAAGTTTATTGCGATACATTTTTGCGTATCAGACTAACGCGTTTTAATTTTTTTTCCATTAACGATATGCAGGGCTAAGATGCCTAGCAGATAGCGAGATACTTGCTGGATAAGACAACAGTTTGTCAGGATTTTATGTCAATTTCTGATAATTGCAAACAGTTATCCACATTTGACTGCAATCACCGGCGGGCTATCCGTGCAACTAGTCTGTTTATTAACTTATAGCATTATCAGACGACATTCATGGATAACCATCATAGTTAATTTTTTTTGTTACTGGCGTCTGTCCAGTAGGACGATTTTGCCAGTGTCCAGGTTGTGTTCTTCAGGAGTTCAGTAGATTTCAATTTCAGTCCAAGGGGCGGAGATACTTGGTCGGTTGGAGAAAGTAAAAATGAAAAAAATCCCAGAAACCCAGAAGAATTATGCAGATAATCATTTAAGGCAGTTCCAGTTAAAACGTGAAATGACACCAGGCCCACCACGCTGACAAGTGTGACAATTCCTAATATGACTGAATTACTGGCGTTATAAGCGTCCATAGGCTATGGAAACCGCTCACCATTGCGCGGGCTGTGTGCTTATTTGCCACCATTTAGATAATTTTAATAAAATCGTAAAGTATCGTCAATAAATAGATAATTTCTTGGTCAAGAGTGTGTATGGAACAATCCGACGTATGTATATTTTTTCGATGACTAAGTCAATTTTGACAAGTGTTATCGCCCGTATCCCTTTGCCATAGCAACGCTGCGCTGCCATAATAATGCCACTGTCGGCTCAACTCAAGCTCCATATCAAGAAAGGAAATAGTCTCAGTTAAAGTTAAATAACTCAACGAAGTCAAATGATCCATGGGGCACGACGAGTATTTTTTTTAGCTAGGGATGTGTCTGGTGGATGTATCCGACAGAAAAATTCATCGATATGTACTGGGATTAAAACAGATACATCTGACGGAGATCAGTATCCATGTCCAAATTCCCAAGATACAACATAGACGTATGTACCTACATCACTACGATTACGTTACCATATCAAACTTATGTCTCATCAATCTCATCATGAAACCATTTACTTATATTATATGCTAACCTTCCTCGTTGCCATCCATCCATTAGTCATCATCAGTCCAAAACTCTATATACTCACTTAAAGATACTCCACACATACTACCTACCCAATCTAAATACCACCCACAAAAAACGAGGGCTGAGACCCTCACAAATCACCATAAATAAATATATAAAGATATACCCTTAGTCCTCCGTCTGATTACGTCGAAAAAAACGTGGGGGACACACCCTCGCTTTTTTTCACCCTACTTTTTTGATTTTTCGTCTGTCTCATTGGTGATCGATCTCGTTAGGCTTGAGTGACGAGTATTATGGATAGGTACGGTTATGTTTGGGATATGGGGTAGTGCTGTGGGGTAAGGAAAGAGAGTGAAAGAGGGCCGAGTGCATAGGGAGGATTTACAAAATGGAATCCTGCGTTAAGTGAAATTGTGTTAAAATGAGTTTGTTTATAATAAAGATTTAATGCTTGAACTCTTAATGTTCCATGTTTGCTATAACTTAAGACGAGACCGTTTTCATACAAGCTAGTTTTAACTAAACCGACGTTTTCTAATATACCTTACAATCTCTTATCTCCCTTCTATTAGTGAATAAGAATGACAAAGTCTATTGCTGATTTTCTTTTGTATATGATGCTTATGATTTAGGTTATCTGAATATTGTTATTTGTGTCATAAAAATCAAACATATTTACTTATTTTATTTAGTTAATTTACTTTTTATCTTTTGAAAATGTCTTTTCATTTCTTTTAAAAAAATACTCAAACTACTCACAGACTAAGACAGTCTCCCGGGAACCTGTTTTACACTGTTAAAATCCACACCATATACCTAGTTACCATAATCTACGCTACCTAGTTAGCATTAAAATCTTAATGAAACCCCGGTTTAAAAACACATCCAATTAAAGTACTCGATGTACAGTCGAGTTCAGTAATATCTGAACACTTTTTGACCTTAACCCCTTGTAATAAGGTGAAATTGTGTGCACATGTTAATAAACACGAGGTACAGGGGGTGGTAAAATAGGGTGAGCCGCCATTTTTCTTCCCTCGTTTTGTTTTGCAGCGTGATTGATAAGGAATAATAATTATGGGGAGTGCGGGGTAGTTGGACATGGTGGAAAGATGGCCTGTTTAGAAATGCATGTACAGTTTTATTTGCATTTAGTTTGGAAATTGTTTCTTTCGATGAAAATATACATTTTGATTCGAGAATATACCTATTACGATCATGATTCATAATCATCATCATATCAGCCATAAGATGTCCACTGCTGAACATAGGCCTCTCCTTTGGACCTCCATATGTACCGGTTGGAAGCGACCGCGACCTGCATCCAGCGTTTTCCTACGATCTTCATAAGGTCATCTGTCCATCTTGTGGGTGGACGTCCTACACTGCGTTTGACAAGCCGTGGTCTCCACCCGAGCACTTTTCGACCCCATCGGCCGTCTTATTATACAGTGAATTAAAAGACAAGGTGCAGCTAATGAAGAATTAATCCTGACACTTGTCTTAACATTCTTTGGATTATCAATTTATCACCCAGTTGTCTGGGCCACGCGCTATTTGAAATCAGCTACCATTTTAAATAGCAAGGCGTCTCACCGTACAAAGTCACAAGAACCGAATTTAGTTAGACCTTACATTTGCTAAAACAAACCTTGACACTGGCGAAATAGAACCGGACAGGAGCAATTTATTAAAAAAATGGTTGCCTGTAAAGTCGGTTTTACGGGCGAAGATTTTACGTGACAACGTCTTTTTCTCGGTAGAATATTTATTGATATGAATATAATTAAATTGCACAATAGGAACTTACTTAACACTATCAACGTTCGAGAAAGACAAAGACAGAGACACAAGCATGCGCCGATTCAATGCGCCTAATTCTCTAGTGCTGCGCGCGCGGCAGACCGATCATAGTTGAGTGGGAGAGAGACGCAAGGCATTCGGCGGGCCTCTCTCTCGTTCGGTGACTCATCGTAACGTTACCGAGCGTTACACTTTTTCATAAGTGACTCCCAGCCGCAACCTAATTTAAGACGTTGTCACGTCAAAAAAACTTACTCTTGTGCTGTTGTGCTACTCCTGGTCTACTTACTTAAATGATTCAATCAATAATGATTTTGCTAGCGACGTGGCTAGCATTCAACTCTAACAGTGGCAATGTTACGACCAAACTGTCAAATTTTGCAAGTCAACGTAACAGATGTCAGGTGGACGGACTTTTATTTGGTAGTGTTTTTTCCCGTCAGATTTTAATGAAATTTGGTAGGTAGAAGAGCTTCTTATTCTCTTCAAATAGACCAAATTTCCCAGTATGTCCCACAATTTTATCCACTGGGTTGCGAAACCAATGTAAGTCAGTGGACACGGATTGACCTACCTCCAACTAAGCTTGAGCAAGAATTACTATGGTTACATAAATACATACATAGAAATGTCCATAACTCAGAAACAAATATTTGTGATAAACAAACAAATAAATACCCTTACCGGGATTCAAACCCGGGACCTCCAGCTTCGTAGCCAGGGCCACTACCGACTAGGCTACGGAGGCCTTTAATTAATAATATAAATCCTTACCTTATATTTTTTTTTAATTAATTTTACTGACGGTTATATCAGGATAACAAATAACAAGTTTTCGATATTAACAAATAGTAATCCAGCACATTAATTATTCAAAATCTTCTGCAAGGAAACAATCGTGAACAGTTAAAAGCAAATTATCAAAACATTAAATCTCATAACTCTAAATACTTCAATAGTATTGACGGAGCAATTTAAATAATAAGCAGTACTGAAAGAGAAATCAGCATTAAGGAGTTGTGACGTCACACGCTTTGTGGGTTCGTCAAGATTTGAGCAAGTTCCGACGCTCGCCTCTTTTCGGCTTCAACAAGTGAGTTTACTAGAGGGGCAGTACTGGTACAAGTTCCAAGTGGACATTGGTCACTAATTTAATTGGTCCATAATATTGTCTTCTGCTTATCATCCATATGAATCATGTTGCCTGAACAAAAAGCTACTACAAAATGGAAAAACACCCTTGACAACTAGTCATAAGGGTGAGTTTTATCATTTTATATATTTATTATGGCAAAAAGTTCGAGAGACGTATGGGCACAGCGGATGCATATCGTTTAGTGTGGTAGGGCACAGCACAACGAATGTCGTTTCGCTCAAATCTGGAGCAGAGCCCATCTGGGGAAGTACCTCCACCTTACAGAAAACCGCAGTTAAATAACACTAGACCCTACTCATAGTGTTGTGTTTCTGTCGGTGAGTAAGGTTGCCAGAGCTCCAAGAGGATTCACTGTGTTGACAGCTGGGGAGTGAGGTGTACCCACGGAGCTAAGCTTGCCCCTTTAGCTGTCAACTCAGCGAATCCTCCTTTTTTAAAGGGTCGACAACGCGCGTGTAACTCCCCTGGAGTTGCAGGCGTCCATAGGCTACGGTGACCGCTTACCATCAGGCGGGCCGTATGCTTGTTTGTCACCGTCGTAGTATAAAATAAAAAAAGCACATTTTTGCCGTATATAGCGTCACTGGGCCAGCAGCCAAACCGGAAATTTTGTGAATTCCGCGATTGTTATTCATTAAAATTCAACCGTTTAGAACGGAAAAGTCGCATTGATTGGTTCATTTAGCGTTTCCTGCACCACCCAGGGTTAGCCGCTAACCTGGAGTTAGGTGTTTATGTGGATTTGACAGCTAACTACGGGTTATATAGCCCTGATTGGCACAAGTAGCCGTAGAAAATAACCTCGCTTGCTTTATACTTCATACTCAAAAACTAAATAGTATTTTTAACAAGCACAATGTCACTTTACGTATTTGTCGGTGATAAACTTTGCCTCTGAAGCAAGCGAATGTTACAATATGAATTAATAGGCGTTAACATCCTTAAGGCCTAGAATTATTTATATTTTATGATTTTTATGCTGCGTTTTACCAAATTTTTATTCCGAGAAAAACACTTACTCTCAGATAGTAACGTCAAAATACTATGGGATTTTGACATTAGTATCCAAGAGTACTGTTGGTTAAAAAGTTTGATCAAATCCAGCCTTAGTGTCTTTAAATAACATTTTACTTAAATTTTAAAATTGCAAGCGCTTGGACACTGATCTAAATTATTCGGATCATCTTCAATGCTTTTGACATTTCCTTCATCGATGAGGTCAGACGTAATGCCTTACTTTGAATTGTAATAAAAAACAATCTTTTTATTGATAAAATTTTCAGAAATTGATAGAACTCAAATTATGTGCGATCATAAATACTACACTAACCCATGCGAGTAAATCGCCCGACTAGCTAAATTCAAACGAAGCACAGGACGTTAAGGTAGGGGCGCATTTAACCCCCTCCTGAGGGGCGGTGCAGGGGACACACCCCTACGGCTCGCCGTGAAGTAAGAGTGCTCGGGTAGGAAGGGTATTCGGGGAATTATTTTGTTGATTGACTAGTGTTTGGAATTTCGAATATGAAATTCGAATATGAATATGGTCTAAGACCATTCAGATATAGAAAGTGATGTGTGGTTTGTGGTGTGGTAGGGTTTAGTGATAAAAATTGTGTGACTACATTTAAGTTGTTTGAGAAGAACTTTATTAAGTGCAGATTTGAAACGTGTGTTAATGTAGTCTGACAATCCAAGGCTGCAATAGTTTTTTTTTTTAATTTATATACCTCCCTTTTTTATTCATACCGAAATAAAGGGACACACATAATAAAAAAAAATCTCTTGTCAGACTATAAAGTGTGTGTAATATTTTTGAATTTAATGATTTGGTTTAGTGTTCATCCCTTACTACGATTTAATTTAAAATATAAAATAAATGAAGAATATTCTATGACTTTAGTTTTCCCTGAACTGTGGTCATGAATCATATGATATATGGTCTTTAATTAATGAATGTATATACATATTCCAAATGTGTGTGTCTTCATATCCACTGAAAAAAACCTGTTTTATAATTTTGCAACTTTCGCTGAAATTTCCTTAAATACGTATCTGTCACGCAGATATCTGCAAAAGGCGAAAAACTTACTATTTCATTAGCATAGCTTTGATTATTCAATTTTCCATTTTAGTTATGCGCGTGATGTGTAGAAAAATAATTTTCTCCATAAAAATATTTTAGCATTCCTAATTGGCTTCCTAATAAGTTAAATCAGCTAGGTACTTAATCATAAAAAATATCATTACCTACTTTTTGTTCTTCCTATGGAAGTTTCGTTTGCCCAACGAATGTGAGAGAAGTGTTTTCTATGGGCAGTTCCCGCATTCCGGAATTGGCCATACTAAGCAATTCCGGGTTTGTAAGCCCTCTGGAGGCCATGTTACATTCGTAGAGTCAAGTTATTTCATACGCTTCAGGAATTGTGACATTTTCAACGGCTTGAAGAAGACTTGATTGATTTCATGTCTGTATTGTCATGTATGCTTCTTTTATTTTTTTGTGGATTCCTCAATGAAATTGCAAGTGCTTATTTGTAAGTACAAAATTTCAAATTGTTGTCATGTTATTTGAAATATTAGTGCTATAAGAATCTGCGTAGTTATTTTTTGTACCTCATGTCCGTCTTATCGAACAATAAAATATGTTTTATCTTATCATTTTTATTTTACATTTTGATTTCAAAATCTCTTTATCGTATCGTATTTTATAAAAATAATATAATATTTTAGCATTTTTTTAAACACCTCTTATTTACAGCAAAGTTCAACCTAAACCACCCACTGCACCGCGAGCCCTCCTTGCCCAACCTCCCCCGCAGTTCTTTCTCTTATTGCCGGGCTTTTTTCGTCGGCCATTTTTTCTGCGCACGCGCCACGGGGCCGAAGAACATCGATCTAGCTTCGGTAAATAGGGGACTTGTGGTAGGTTATTTTGAGTAGGTTAGCGTTTGACGGGTTTATTTTGATGTGATATTGATGGGGTATTTTGTAATATTGAAACTAAAAATGGTAAAAAATATTTAAAAGTACCTATTTTCAAGCTTGTATATAAAGAGCTTGAGGGAATGAATTCTAATGCTTAGGTATGTCTGTGTATGGATAATATATCCATTAGTAAATATTGTAACTGCTTTTATATTTGTTTCTTTAGGTAACATTTTTCTATTGGCTGCAGTATCATTACTAATAGGCCGGCGCGGCTGCAGCAGAAAACATGCAGAGATGCTTGTCCGTTTTTTTGATAAATTAAGTTAAGGACTGGTTTCGAAGTAGCCTCAGCGTTTAAACCAGTGCCATGGCCTAAATTTTCAAGGATTTTTTTTGTTCGCGGTAGTGTAACAGACTAATTCGGACATAATTATGTGGTTAGATTTCGAATACCACTCTAAGACGCGTGAAAGACTGGTATTATATTTGGGCTGGCTTATTTTACCAAATCCACCAGACTGCTAATAATTATGATTAAAAAGAAATACCGAACTTAACCTTAAAATCATAATTGAAAACGATGAATATGGCAATGTGGCCAGTTTTATGGACACGCTGCCCACTGGTATTGATTTGGGAGGCATTTTTTATTTATAAATACCTATAAGTAAATAAAAATGCCTCCCAAATCGATGCTAAATTTAAATTTTTTTAAGATTATTGTAAAACTAAAATTAAAAGACAAAAAATGCTGCATTTTGAATTTGGATGAAAAACAAAAGTACGATATTTTTCGATGAAGAGAAATTGTAACTCATCAGCCGACCAATGGGCGTGCAGTGATGGCGGCCGGAAGACGGCGTCGGCGTCACTTCCGGGAGGGCCGGTTACGTTCAAACGTGGAACTAAAATCTATGGACGTCTGTAGCAGAAAGCAACATATATTAATTTGTAGAAGGTTAGGTAAACCTTTTACAAAAGAATATATTATGTTGCTTAGGTTTGTTCAGGGTTAAGGGATAATAGTGCTTTTTGTTTTTTTTTTGTCAAGCGTTCACACACCCATCTATCCAAAGGCTAACTGGTAGGATGCAGTCCGTAAAGACAACCAGCTTCAGGAAGCCGTTTTTGAATGGTTAGGCAACGTTTATAATATAGCGTTAGTCGCCAAGTCTTTTGTATGTAATTATGTATGTATAAACTTTGTTGTATGTACATTAACACACGAAATACCAGAAACACAGTTAGAAATTTAATACAACAAAGGCAAACTTTTCCCTTAAACCTTTGAGGAAATGAGAAAAGGTAAGTAAAACGATTTCCGAAATGTTTGTACTTTTAGTCTTAGAACTTTTTTTTACTGTTGGGCCCAAAGGCCTGAAACCAGAAATATAACTTTACCTAATTTAAAGTGTTATATCCTTTTTTTAAATTTTATATGATTTTTATTTATATTTCGCGAGCTCTTTCGATTTTAATATGAGAAAAAAGTATTTCATGATTTTTTTCCATGCCGTTACCATGTTTTCATAAATTTTGTAGGGCAATTACAAAATGGAAGGTTTGAAAACGTATGAAAAGACAAAGAGATTTTGGACATCAGTCAGTTCTACCAGTAACTTTATATCTTTGAATTTTATTCGGATATTGCAATTTTCAGCGGGCATGGGAATTTGGACACGATTTGATCAGTTTCAAACATACTCGTAGCCTATTCGAGCTTGTAACGAGATGTCAAATATAAATGCAAAATACCCCACCCTTGTGTTATGTTCTGGTGAGAGTCGTGACCTCCACGAATCAATATATGGATAATCGCTTTCCACTTGTTTCGGTCTTCGGCCATGTGTAACGCATCATGGACTTTTGTTTTGGCAATGTCGCGGATCTGGTCTATCCAGCGCATACGGCTTCTTCCCCTTGGTCTCTTTCCCGGTACTTTCCCTGGAGCGCTTCCAATGTGTCAGTTTTATATTCCTAGTATTCCTTTTTTTGCTGGGCCTCAAGAATGTGTTAACTGATAGGGACGAATTTGTATTAATTCAAAAAGCATAGCCTATAGCAACTTTACTCAAGAAGTCTGTTCAGGTGGCGTAAGATTGCTTTGTTGTCAATGTCACGATCAATTAAACCTCTATAGTTTAAACTTGCGTTATTCGATGTATAAGTTACTTGTACATAGTTTATAGCGACCTATAACATGGTTGGACCTGATTAGTGCCACATGGCCGGTAGCGTTATCGAGTTAGTGTAACGATGGTACCCGGTCCACCCTTTGAACTCGCATCTGCTGTTTCATTATGACGTAATTTTAATTGAAGAAAAATTGTACCTCATAAGGTAAACGTTCGAGTGCTCATAGATTACACTCTCTTGTCACCTCTATTGGCATTGATATAAGTTAAGAGATGACATGTGTTGGGACAGCATCGAGCTCTGGTGCGTTTACCGCAAATGAAGTGTTGCAACTATTTGACTCTTTTAAAGAGGAGAGTGAAGAACAGACTAGTTTAATTAACGTTGCCAGGGAAATAGACGATCTAATCTATGAAGAAAAGTATCTGTAAACGCAAGTTGATCTGCAATGAAATACTTGTCCTGCAATTATTGACACATTCATTATTATCGTCTAGAAAACCGACGGAAGAATAAGGTTGGGTTGGGCAGCATATGGGAAGCTACGTCACATTGACACTCTCAATTGCTAAAAAAGTAGAGTCTTCGACCAATGCGTCCTTCCAGTTCTCGCATATGACCGAGTCGTGTCTTTAAGTTCCTGGTGGCTCAGTGGGCCATGGAGAGGGTTACGCTTGGAGTCTTTCTAAAGGACAGAATCTGGAACCAGGATATCCGACGGAGAACTAAGGTCACCCGACATATCCCTCAGCCCAAGCTGAAGTGGCAATGGGCGGGGCATCTGTCGGAGAGCTGATGGTCGTTGGGGCAGTCATGTGCTAGAATGGAGACTGCGAACGACCCGCAGTGTTTGACGCCCCCCGCCAGGTGGACCGACAACCTTAGGAGAGTGGCAAGAAGTGGTTCGATGCGAAGGGTTGAGGACCGGTGTGGTGGCTAGAATTATGTAAGGCCTATGTCCAGCAGTGACATTATTGAGTTGAAAGTTTTTAACCTTCTAAGTACTCCTTTAAGTAGTTTTAGTAAGGAGTCTGGTAAACTTTTGACAGATGCAGTAGAAGAAAAATATGTTTCCATGGCGACCCACTGCAATTATCATCAAGTTCTCGCCAGGTTGTTGATAAAAATCGTCCTTCCATCTTGTAGGTGTATTGAAGTGACGTTTATGAACGCACCCTAAAATATTGGATGTCTGTGGCTGACACTTTGACAGCTCTCTTGCCCAACCCCGCTCTACACGGACACATACATTCTCTTAACCTTTAATGTGAAGATATTAATAAATATAAGTAATTATTAAAATAAACAACTGTGAATATTCTAAACGTATTTTTATTCAAAATACTACAGTAGGTGGCTTATCATATGGAGCAGCGGTAAGATTGTGCGTCTCCGAAGGTCCCAAGTTCAAACTCCGGCTCGAACCAATCTGTTTTTTGGAATTTATATACGAATTATATCAATTGATATTTAATAATCGCTTTTCGGTGAAGGATAACATTGTGACGAAACTGGACTAATCCCTGTATATTTACCCTCTGGGTTGGAAGGTCAGGACTCAGGATGGTAGTCGCTTTCGTAAAGCTAGCATAATATACGCCAAATCTTAGGAATAGTTGCCAAAGCGGACCCCAGACTCCTTGAGCCGTGGAATAAAAAAAAAAGCTAGGAAGAAGAGGTGGCTTACCACAACCGCAGTGGATAACAAATTTCCAATCAAGACTTTGTCTTATCCCGTGAACGTTGTCCATTCTGTCAATTTTCCCATTTCCACTTTCAGTGTACAATAGTTTCCACTTCGACACCTATCAAAAAATCCTATTATTAGCACTTGAGTCAACAGCTAAAAACACACTCCAAAAGACACAATATTCTCGAAAGTGACAAAGGTTCCCTTTGAACCTTTACAAAATAATAAGTTCTGAAGTTTCGAGCAAAAGGTTAATCAGGGTGGGGTTAATGGTGCGTGCGTAATGGAATTTCGTGAAGGGGTTGGTACTTGTACAATATACATAAATAGTCTGGGAAAATGTAAGTTTATCATCATCATTCCCATCCTGATCCCATCAGGAAAGAATCGAGCCAAAAAAGTTCATCTGGGACGTCCTCGGCGTCATCATCGGCGTCCGGTGGGACGACCTATAGGTACCGCTGGATCGCTGAAGTTCAGAAGGACCTGACTAAGGGCCTATGCCAGCTTTGAGGAGTCGATTGGCGACAAGCTACTCAAAGGAGGCAAGACGATGAGACGGAAGAAGATAATAATAAGATTCGGGTTGCTGAACCACCGTAGTATCATCATCATTCTAGTTGGAAGATGTCCACTGCGAGGCAAAGGCCTCCTAAAAGATTTCCACAATACGTAGGACCTTGATTATCCGAAGTCTTCGGGACCGAGTCTATTTCGAACTATCAAAATGTGAGATTTAAAAGACGAGATCTAAGAACAAACATGTTTTGATATGAAAATAGTACAACAGGATTATATTATTGGGTTCTTCAAAAAATTTTAGGTATACAAGTTTTTAATAAGCCTATAGGCTATGGTTACCGTTTGTTTGTCACCGACATGGTATAAAAAAGAAACAAAAATAAAATTTCAATGGATTGTACTGTTATACTCGTGTTGGGGTTGCATGGGTTTCCACATTTTCCCCGGATTTTTTATTACTTTTAATTTCTTTTAATTTTCCTTTAACTCAAACCTTTATCAACGAAATTCTTCCCAAATTGATTTTCTTAAAGACTCCAATACATACACACAGTGAAAACGTAACTCCACAGTTTCTCGTCTCAGTGGATTTGGAAAGTAGTTATATTCACTTATGAAAAAATGACGGATTAAATTAAACACTCTCGAACCCTGTGAAAACGAGTGCTGTAAAGAGCTCAAAACGTAGGGTCATCGTGTTAATAAACGCGATTAATCCGTTCTAAAGTGTTTAATCTAGGCGACGATATATATAATAGATAAAATGACAACTACCTAAAACTTCGCTTCTCCCCTACCCAACTACCCTCGCAATCCCTACTTATCCCATTTTACGGTACACCGTTAAGTTATTAAACGTCTTCAAAATAAATAATTTTTTTTGTGTTATGTGTTATTAACTAGCTGCAAGACGAATATAAACAAATCACAAACTTGTGGGCACGATCAATAATAAGACTTTATTGACGATTTTTGTCTTTTCTCAAAACGGCAGACATGAGAAGCTTGCAAAGCATGCCGCTTGCTGAGACACTGATTGTTTGGGTCAACCACAAAACGATATTACCAGTATTTCTAGTAGACTATTTAAAATTGGCTTATTTAACGCTTATACACATTAAAGAATTTATTTTCTACCTATACTAAGTTGTATGATAGAAGTCATCACTACATGCCCACAAGTAAGCTGTAGAGTCTTTCCTGTGGCAAGACTATTAGTCATTAACTAAGTTCAACTGAGCTGTAGAGCTATGGTCAACTGAGCTGTAGAGCTCAGTTGAACTTAGTTATCAGCTTCGTGTCATGTTTGACCCATTTAGTTTATCTTTATCTATTGTATACAATTTTGACTATTTAATCAGCAGGACAGCGTGCGTAGCCAAGATGCCAATCGCTCACGCTTAATAACGTATCGTAGCTACCTCTCTTTATCACTCTTCCTTATTAGTGTGACAATGACAGTTGCGTTTCGTTAACGACTGAGCGTGAGCGATTGGCATCTTGGCTACGCACCCTGGCAATGTCTGTCATTTTTAACACATAAATGTCTATCGTGAATGCAGTTAATTTACTCTTAATTTACTCTTCATTATCGTTTATTCTCCCATTAAAATTCTCTTCCATATTGCCCGATTCGTTGGATTTCTAATCCAGAGTGATGGGCCAGTATTTTTTATTATATTGTCATCCAATGTGGTTGGATATCTATGATCCGGTCTTTTGGAACAAGGTCGCCATACTAGGACGCGTCTGCTCCATTTCTCTTCGTCTCGGTGACATACGTTCCCAACCCAGGCCCATTTCAGAGTAGCAAGTTGGCAACTCACTGACCAATGTCTACTACTGTGGTCATTTCTTCTTTTAGCAATAAATAACTAAAATAACAAGTATTAAAACTGTCTTAGCGGGAATTAATTGCTAAACGATTGGTACTGTACTAACTTGCCTTAGTTAAATAACTGCTTCTATCTTAGTATTGTGTTCCCGCCCTACGCTTTGCTACCTTTAGTACATATATAGGTACATGCGGTACTAAAGTACGGTGCCGCACTTAGGCCCGCCGCACATGAGCGCAAAAAGAAACAAGCGCGACGTACACAGAGACGTTATAGCGCGATGGGGTTTGATACTTGAGTATCTTTGAAAACCAGATGGAGTAGCAATTGACAGGCCTACCCTTTTCCCGAATGTCTATGACAGAATCATACTCATTGTATATGCTGATGTTTATCTAACATAGGTATTTGTTTGTTAAGTGCTAATAACCATACATTTGACATGCCCTTCCCCCGCCAAAATCGGCAGACATTGTTGTATAACACTTTGAACTTTCGCGTTTTGTACCCATTATTATAAAACATAGAACGACGCGACAGTATTTAATTTACCTGAATATACTGTCGTTTCGACACAGTTTCATGTGTCATGGTCGCGGCTTGACTCAAACCTTGAGTCTTGACTCAAGCCATGATTCTTGAGATCTATATTAAGGTGAATTTAACTGCATTCGCGATAGATATGTATGTGTAGAAAATGACAGACATTGTCAGTCCGGCTGATTTAATAGTCAAAAGCTGTAGTCTTTCCCACAGAAAAGACTACAGCTTACTTGTATAAAATTAAAGTATCAAATACTTTCGGTCCGCCAATCGCTCTTAATAAGGAGAGCGAATGCGGGATCTTTCCGCTGGAACTTTCTTTTTTGGCGCCGCCCGCCTCAGCAGAGACGGTATTGAGATGCGAGGGGGAAATTGACAGAGCTGACAGAAAAAAAAACTAGGCATTGATTGTTGTAAACATATTAGTATTACTTTACCATGGCATATGCTGTTGATCCGTTTAAATAAATAATAATAAATAGATTAAATAAATAAATATTGTGGGACAATCTTACTCAAATCGACCTAGTCCCACTGTAAGCTCAATAAGGCTTGTGTTGAGGGCACTAGGCGACGATATATATAATAGACAGATACAGATAAATACTTAAATACATAGAAAACATCCATAACTCAGGAACAAATATTCGTGATAAACACACAAATAAATGCCCTAACCAGGATTCGAACCCGGGAGCCCGGGAAATTGTGTTACAAGAGGCAAATGATATATTTCCGGCGAGAGCGTACATTGAATTTCGAACGAAACGATGGATTCTACAATAGAATCCCGAGCGTAATGAGAGATTCTATCGTTAACGCTCAAGACGAAAATAATTTTGAAACCGTGTGACACATAGTTACCTACTGCTTTTCAAACCAACTAAGAGGAAATAAACAAAACCGAAAACAGCATCATACCAATACAACGATGCCACTAGTTATGCTCGAAAACGTAAAAATGTGTAGTCCTTGAACAGAAAAGTGCCACTTTGATACCTCGTAGCTTGAACAGAAAAACTTTTATGAAAGGTGGTGTAAAAAAACATTTTTTGACACGAAAACACAATGCTTTTTTATGTAGGGTTGGCCTATTTGGACAACCTGCTCCATAATAAAAGTATCGACGGTTTTGTTGCTTTTGTTTTCCCGTTTAACAGTTTGAAGAAAATATATTGAGTTTTATTTATGAACAGCACTATCAATATTGAGATCAAGATGATTGAACGATAATAACTTTGGCATTAAGGCCTCTTAATATCAAAGGATCTAAGCCAAAGTAGATACGTGATCAAGCGCCGATGGCACGCATATCTTAAGCTTCCCTTGAGGGCCTTTGAGTGCTGACCGTTTTCCTATGGCTCATTCTGCTTTCTACCTTAAAATCAGTGGTTTCCAAACTTTTATCCAAATGCCATTAGTAGTTTATGCCACAGTGATATAATACGGAACCAATTATAAGCTGTCGCATACGCTAGTTTTTCTACGACATTTAGCGAAAAAAGCAAAACGTCGAAAGGTGGCAGAATGTGGATGATGTCGTACCTATGCCCCACTACAGAAAAAAAAAACAATAACAACAGTGCTAATACATTGTATGAAAATCCATCGGAGCATCGTTTAGCAGTGTTCTTATGAAATACCATAGACAACGTAATGTTGGTATACCTTTTTAATATCGCTGTCGCTGTTTAATATTGACGGATAGAAGTGCTGGAGTAGAAAAACATGCAAAGAGTATTCTAACATATTAATACCTACTCTCTGTTAAACAGGGCATCCTTTAAAAACATAGGGTTGTCCCTAAGTTTTGTATTTTGAATAATTTGGTCTCAAAACATCATTGGAAAATTGTAACTTTTCAGAGCACTACACCCGTTTCTAATTTAATAACGCAATCAATTATCAAAAAAAGCAAAACATATATTACTCGTAGTAAGACTCTTATTTTTTTATGTATCACTGTATGTGTAATAAAAAATATATAAAACAAAACAAGAACAATAAAAAATATATAAAACAAAACACTGAAAAAATTACGGTGTCAAATTGTTACAACGCAAATGTATGTATGGAGCGACTGAACCGAGTGTCTGTTCTTATTAACCTAATAAATACGAATTCTCCTCAGCATCGCTTTCTTCATTAACAAATAATTGTTTTTATTTTCTCAGCGAAAACCATTTGCTTTGAAACGGTTGAATAGGGAACCCGCCATTACCCGCTGAGTATTATTAAGTGCCATCCTGGAAAAACTCCAGTCTAAAGGAAATTGCAGCTTCTGACCATTTTACTTGCACTAGACTACCCTTTGTCTACGGGTCTATGTTTATTAAAACCCGTACTTGTTTTTAGTTATAAGTAGGTAGCTTTTGCCTAAGGCTTCGCTCGTGTTAGAAAGAGACAAAAAGTAGCCTATGTCACCCGCCATCCCTTCAACTATCTCCACTTAAAAAATATAATGACAAGTAAAATACAGTAATTAGAATGGCAGATTCATATAGATTGGAACATTTTTGCATATCTGCGTCAATATACATGGTAAATATCTCGTTTTAAATAGTAATTATATACATTATACATTATAATGACCATGTAAGCTTAGAATCGTATATTGTTTTTAGTTACTTATTCATTCTGAATTTAAAGTTAAAGCGCACTTACTACTCGTACCATGTGTTCACTGACTTTGGTATCAACCGGAGAATCCTCTGGCATTGTGACATATGACAAAATGTAGTTCGAAATTTCGCAACTTTTAAACATAGAAAATTGTTCTTTATGTTTTCGTACCGTACTTGAAATCTGACCTGAAAACTAGTGTCGTGGTTCGTGGTACACTTAGATTTGTCATGCTAAGTGGCATCCTTTTTGGTTAATTTAGATGTAACTTGTCTATCCTTAATCTTGTAATATTTTTAAACCAAATACATTACTAATTTCTTTCGCTCTTTCTAAAACAATCGTTCCGATTGAAATGGGCAATTAGGCAACCATGGGGGCAATGTCGCCCTTGAAACGTCGGAGGTTCGTTAACAATGTTCTACACGATTAAGCCCCGTCGTTGTAGTAAATTTATAATGTGTCAGAATCGTGGAAGTTTAAATCATTATAGAATTTAAGAACTTCTATGAAAATATCACTATCGGGCTTAAACATTTTAAATACGCGGGTCCATTCACCGCTTCACCCTTGTACTAAATTTAATAATACGTACTCTAATCCTTCTCTAACTGGGGTCATACACGGTCAGCAAAATAATAGACATATTCAAATACGGACCAGGTGTCCATTAGATTCAGATACAGAAAAAAAACCACAATAGAATAGTGAATACCCTTTTGTTTATTCAATCTTTGCTGACCCTACGATCAAAGCAATTTTATTTCGGACCTATTCAAAACTTTCATGGTCCTATTAGTATGTAATTAATGTTCAAAATTGTCCGCACTATGGTAAGCTAATCTTTGTAATTTTCAATGACTAAGTCCTTTGGTTTAAAAAAAAGTGATTATATGCAAATGAGTTGTGATCAGGTAGACAGCTGCATTGACGCAAAATGTGTAGTGACCTTTACAAGCAAAAGGTCGCCGATGAAAAAAAAAACTGTCGACGCGGAAGTAATATTAGATAATTAAAAAACACTTTAGGCACCTACTACATATTTCAATAAACTACAGGTAATATTTATTACCTGTTGTAGCTGCCGCATGCCGACCCATTAATATCTTGGACACTCCTTTTTTCAAGAACCCCATGCTGTAATCTTTCGAGAAAACCTCGGCTGCTCATTCTACAGCCGGAGCGTCCGCGGAAGAAAATTCCTCTGAAACCGCACAGTGGGCGACCATTTTGGTTGCAAGGTTTGTGGATGAGCGCCTTTCTCGATGGCGAGCGATGTCTTTTTTAGGTTCAAAAATGTACCTAGGAACATTATGGGACTCTATTTTTTTCATTAGAAATATAAAAGTTTAACAAAACATTAACAAATCAGTTGTTTTGCTAAGAAACACTGAATTGAATACCTTCACCTTTCGTTCCGTTCCTTTTCGTTCTTTTAACAATCAACTTTTTTTAAAACAACTCTTCTATGAGAAAGAACTTCCTCGGTTATATTTTGCGTTTAGCGCCATCTACGAGTTCAGTGGAGTACTAACGCAATGTCGTAGAGAGCTGCAAGTAGACGTGCCATCTAGGAGTTTTAAATGAAACTACATGAACAAGAAGGAGTGTTGCTTCAGAGAGAGCTTCATTTGCCAATTAGTTCTTGTATGTGCCGGGAGATGGCAGTATACGTGCGATTGGAATAAATTTTTTTTTAAATACTTATCAATTGAGTCAGCAAAATGTGCATAATTATTACGTTTTCAGTATAAATACAAATACAGTTTTAAATCACGATTTAAATAATTTATTATTAAACAAGTGTTAGCATACCTTCAGATATTATATTTAGTTACGTAATATAGTTTGAAATAGTAATAATTGCCATACCCTTGCAGGGTGCCATGTGATCTTATCTTTTATTATAAGAACTGTATTTTGTACAATGGTTTTGTGCAAAGGATATTACTATACTTACTATACTATACTATACAAAATGTTTTGATTCATGAGATTTATTATGTATATCTCATTCTATCATATATAATATATCTCTCTCTTTCAATTTATCATTTATATATACATTAGAAGAGTTTTCATATAGGCGCTACTTACTACCAACTATACTTTTCTTATGTCAAAGATATCTTACGAATAACACTATTATAACTTACATAGTCCTCTTTATCAGGGCGAACCAATTGTGTAATGTGTGTAGCAAAGAGACGAGTAAATGAGGTTAGTTAAAACAGCAAAAAAAAAATGGTCTTATTATTATTTTCATTCATTCGCGTTCTTACACTTTGTGAGCTCTAAGAACCACCTTTTGACATTTACCTATTAAATAAATATTGAAAATATTGTTAATAGTTTCCTACATGAAAAGTCCTAATATTATAAGAGGATTTTATTTATAATTTCGATGGGTCATGCGCGTTTGAGTTCTATGGGCAATGACATGTGTCAAAAGGTTCGTATTGGTCTTAGCCTTTTATCTTCTTTCTGTGGTTACTAAACTATTTATTTCATTCACTTTTCCACTATTGCTAGACCAGATAAACTTAAACTATATTGTCAAAACGGCTTCTTGATTAAGCTCTGACAGTTGAATCATAACCATATTTTCGTCCTTCTTTAAACCTCTCTTCCCCATACCATACGGGTACCTATTAGCCGTAGCTACATAAAATATACCAGTCTTTTTCTTATTTATCGTCATATCCATCACGTTTACAACCCTCGGTTTTCTGTCATAGCACTCATGCTCTCTCGCTTGTTGGATGGTATCACATTTCATACCAACAAATGTCCGAGGGTTGAGCAGGGCAGCTAACCAGAGGAAATAGGCCCGAAAATGACTGCATACGACATCGCAAGGCACAAACCAGATTTCTCCAGGCTGGTACTCCCCTCCGTTTACATAAAACGTGGTATGGCCTAAAGGAGTAGCCATTCCATGGCTGTCCATATTCGTTACTATACTTAGAACAAAATCCGCGTCGGAAGGGTCCAATCTATCCGCTGGACTTAGAGTCCTAAAGCAAGGACCAGCGGGGTCTAAAGCTATAAGCATGGAGATGTTCTGTCCAGTGATTGCCCGATAGTTCTTTGCGACTAGACCCATGGTCTGCCCGCCAAAGCCCCAGCCTACTAATTCTAGTCTTTTTGGGTCTAAGCCGACTGCGGTTAGGTTGGATAACATTTCCCCAGCATGTTTGCTCACTGTTTGCATGAGTTTTGCGGCAACAGGGCTGAAAAGATACAAGTAATTATGTGTACCAAGTAAAACTACTAACATAAAACAAGCAAGTGCAATGGAATGTGGAGTGATCGTTTTGAAAAATGATTTCGGGTGTATTTTGAGTATTGAACAAATCACGCATACATTAAGGACACCACCCGGGGTTAGCCACATATATCGGAGTTAAGAGTTTTTTTTGGTATGGACTGTGTCAGCTTAACTCCGCGTTAGTGGCCAATCTTGGGTGGTGGAAGTAGGCCTAAGTGGATTTGAACGGAAGTAGACTCCAACTGAGCTAAGTTTACATCGTTTTTATAGCGATAGCACGGACTTAACTTAACTTAGAGAGATAAACGTCAAATTTCATTTAACCTCCTGACTTCTCGCGTCCTATACGTAGTACATAAGCCCCAATGGAATTTTGACTCTGTGTCAATTTGACAGAGTTACATTTCAATTGGCGAATTTTGATACCCAGTCGTCAGGAGGATAAAGACGTTTAAACTAACACTTGCGCAGTCTAGTATCAAAATCGATACAAACTTAGTTTGGTCTGACCATAGTATTTTTTTTCATAAAAAAAATCTACATTCGCGCCAATATTAAAACAGCGCGGGTTAAACCTTATTTAAGACCACTGCTTGTATTATTAAGATCTTTAAGCAAATAAGTACGAACTGTGAACTAGTATGAACTGCTCTTGCAGAAACAACTAAAAGTATACTACTGGGATCATACTTACAACGGAAAATTCCTCCAATGTATATCCATATAATTCAAAATAAGGGCGTTATATCCCAACGAAACGTATAGTTTCGTCATAGTCTCGCTGTAAGGGTGCGTAGTTGGGTCCATATATGACCCGACGTAAACCACAGTCTTCCTTTTCTTGAAGTTTATGTCCGGGTGGTCGAGCATGTCTGTCACGTTGTAGTAGTTGTAGGATGTGACGGTTCCTTTTTTGCCCATGACGGAGAGGTATAGTTTCTTTAGGGTTTTAGGTGTGACTGGTGTGGGTTCCGTGTGCAATCCACCTGAGAAACAAAAATGACAGTGTGGAAATTATTTTTGCGAAAAATTCCTTACTTAGCGATAACTTTTTGAAAATGTTTCCTGACCGTACTCTCTAGCACCTGCGTAAATTCACTGTGCACTAAATGCATTTCGTTTGCACCAGCAGCAATACATTAGTACAAGCGAGATGCACTAGGATCGGGTTTACAAAGTCGCAAGCGGATAAAGGATGACTCACACTAGCACGGGACGGGACGGGATGGGGCGGGACGGGAAAATTTGTCAATTTCTATAGAAAGAATCACGTGATAGCTCGGAGCCTTCGGATGTCACGTGACGCTTTCTATGGAAATTGACAGATTTTCCCGTCCCGCCCCGTCCCGCCCCGTCCAGTCCCGTCCCGTCACGTTCTAGTGTGAGTCATCCTTAATGGTTACGTAAAAACTCATGGTAAGGACACTAAAGCACTTTATACGTCAAAGAACAGACCACCACTATAAATTTATTAGGATAACACGAACATAATATTAAGTATATAGAAACCTATGTAACAATTATATTACGGTTAAAAGTAAATGTACCTAGGTACGTTGGGGTAAAAAAGTTTGAATGATACATTAAAGTTTCCAAAATAACAAATGCAAACTGTACAAATTTTCAATTCACAAATACACTTCTAGCGAGTGAACTACTTGCGAGTCGATAAATAAAATTGCGATTGATATATGATTAATATATTCAGATACGATTGATATATTAGGAATCGCGCCTTTTGACATGTCAAGCTAAGGGCAGTTTCTTCTAAGCGAGGGTCCTCAATATTTGCGTTGCGTCGCGGTATGTCACAGAAAATAAGTCGCAGCGTTAACGAGTTTCTATGAAATCAAGAGACGCGACGCAACACATGGGATGGGGTCTTAAACATGCATATTGAAGAAATAAGAAAAAAGTAATACTTACAATATTTAACAAATGCATTAGGATTAGGCGCTCCTCCTTTAGCTCCAATATACTCTACTGGAGACACTGATTTAGATAAAAACACTACTAAACATGTTATTAACCATCTCCAAAAATCCATATTGCAATTTTGTCCAACACTTCTTAAACTATAGTTGTTGTTGTTTTAAATTGTTTGACACTCTAGATATACCTACTGAATGTATAAATACAACTATTTTACGTTTAAAATAAACAAATGCTTCAAGTTGTAACATACGTAAAGACAATGTAACTTCGAGTCGAAACATATGCTTTAAACGCCATTCATTTATAATCGTCGGGCGAATCAAAAACTTTTATACCTTTTAGTTAGACTCTAGTGTTGGGAAAGGAATTGTGGATATTTTCCATTAGAGTTTTTAGCCACGTTCGATGACAGGGCCTATACCACGAAAATCAAACGATTGCGGATTTGCTTTTCCATCTCTGTCACACTTGCATATTGGAGTGACAAAGAGGTTTTCCCGTCAATGCCATTTTCGATGTCATGTGCTGACTGATGATCAGTCAGCACGTATTGTTATCACTATTAGTGATAACAATACGTGAGTTTTAACCGTTTTTTTCAATATTATAATAACTAATCACGACTTTTGCTATGAATAGAATAACTTTAGTATAATTATACAATAATTTTTCCAAATGATATTCGTATTTTGTAGTTAAAGTTTTTTTTAAATGTCGAAATCGATATTTTTAGTTTATTTTTTCTTCCCCGCACTAGCTGTGTTCACTTAAATACAATGTTACTTTGTTTTATTAGGGTTGTCAAGTTTACTTATAGTTTTAACACTTTAAACGTAAGGATCCGTCTGATGCTGTACGTCTTTATATACATTCATTTCAATGCATGGAGCGGCTTTAGGCATTAGGTATTGACCGAGAAGTCTATTCCTACGTAACCGCCGTACTAATAGCCATACAAATCGGCAGAATGTTTTTTTATAGGAATTATTTCTTTATGCATGTATGATTATGTATCCTACAATACATGAAATATATAATATCATTTACAGATTTGAAAAAAAAAACACGTATATCTTGATTTGCGCAGTGTAGCCCTAGTTTGAAAATCGACTATTTTGTAGTTTGAAAATTCACTATTTCACTACTTTATAGTTATTTTATTTTATTTTAATATTTTATAAAACCTCATCGAAGATTTTTTATTTTTGTCTAAGTATTTTTTGACCTTAAAATGTCTTGTTTGACACTTCAGTAAATAGGTACTTGGAAAGGTCAAATACCTTTGTTGTATTTTTGCATTAAAGTCTGGTTTTTGTAATAATATATGTTGCTTGTTTTAATCATTAGCAGATGCAAATAAGCAAGACAACGTCTGTATTAATAAGGAATTAAATTATGCTTTTAGCCTGTCTTACTTAAAACTGAAAACTATAAGCCTATACCGCTTAGATAATTATGGTCATTGGTAAGGAAGTAACACAGCAATTTTTGATTATTTATTTATTTATTGATAAAAACGTTTACATGACATTAGAGTACAACCAATGCGTCAAGTATCTTAAACTAACAAAAATATAATATATATTTTTGTAAAAGGAGGTTATTATTTACAATACAAAGGAGGTGGTGGGATGACTTGGGAACGTTCAACGGGGATGGTCAGGCGGGACTGTGCACTCGACAGAGTCGAACATCGGGAAAGAGACGGGCTAGTATGGTTGCCATTTTATCGGCTATCACGCTATGCGTCACTTTCGCACTTATAAACTTGTTAGAACGTGACAGCTATAGTGATAACCCGACCATATTAGACTAGCAGGTAGGTGATGCAATCACGGGATTTTTGGACAATACCGGGATTCATCATAAATCCCGCGAATGTCATACACTCTAATACCGTGATTGCATGCCCTAAGTGGGACGCTGACCCAAACTAAAGGATGACTGACATTAGAACGGGCCCGTACGTAACCGGGCCGGAGCAATCTGACAGTTTCTATAGCAAACGTCACGTACATCCGAGGGCTCCGAGCTGCCACGTGATTATTTTTATAGAAATCGTCCCGTTCCGTCCTGTTCTAGTGTGAGTCGTCCTTTACGTAGTTTTAAAGGTAATGTTACTAAATTATTAGGTTAATAAAACAGTGAACAATACAAAGCATGTTACTTGGCTTCAACCAAGCATGGATTCATCAATCCACAGATGAACATAATTACGTTCGTAACAAGAAAAACTCAAAAACGAATCATCTTATATATTTTGCGAATAAATTTGGAATACTTAGCAGTTTTATTGATCGGTATATATAAAATATATTACTATTTCAAATATAACATAAAAATATATTTATTGATTTCAATTATATCGTATGTTTAATCGTTTCTATACAATTTTCCTTTCTTTTCACAAATACACATTTGTCAACTATTAATTCTGTATTAGGTATATTATTACATTACATACCATCAACTCTTAAAACATCGACGCCGTTTAAAAGTTGATGGGTCTTAATAGTAGGATTGTCCTCCTTCCTCAAACCTGATTTACCTAACGCATACGGGTATCTATGAAACGTGGCCACGTAATAAATGCCTGGTTTCGTTCTGTCGACCTTCAAATCCATAGTGTTGGTTTCCAAAGGTACTCTATCATAGCACTTGTGCTCCCTCGCCTGCTGTATAGAATCACACTTCATCCCGATGTACCTGATTCGCGGATTCATTAACATTGTGGCCCAGTATATTACTGCTCTGACATGACTGCAGACGAGATCACAAGGGACCGCCCATATATCAAACGGTTGGTATTCTCCTCCGTTGACGTAGAAAGTGGCATGTCCGACAGGAGTCGCTATGCCCCAATCGTCCATGTTAGTAGCAATGCTGAGGACGAAATCTGCGTCAGATGGGTCTAGTCTCCCTTCTGGTCCTTTGGTCCTGAAGCAAGGTCCTGCAGGATCGAGGCCTACGAGCATGGAAATATTTCTACCAGTGTATTGCCGATAGTTTTTTGCTACGAAACTCATGAGCTGTCCACCTGTACCGTATCCTACTAAGTGTAGTTTCCTTGGATCCAAACCCACTGCTGTTAGGTTAGCGAGCATCTCCCCTGCGTATTTACCTATATGAGGTAACACGCGGGCGGTTGTTGAACTGAAATAAGACAACTCCATAAACACATGTACTTAAGTGTAATTACGTATAAATGTAGGTCGTAAAACATAGGTCGAAAGACAGGAAAACGTACTGCAACATATAATTATGTGCAGCATTATCTTTTTTTTATAGTAATAAAGAGTACCAGTTGTATCCAAGACAGACGAAGTCAGACTTAAAGCCAACATAGTCTCTTAATATTTCCCCCGTAAACTCGAGCAAACTTGAAAAGACTTACGTTAGTAAATTCCTCCAATGTCCTTCCAAAAAATGCATTAGAAGCACATTATAGCCTCTATACTTATACTGTCGACCCATAGCCTCTCCAAGCGTCAGAGAGTTTATATCCAAGTACGATCCCACCCAAATGGCAGTCTTCTTCCTTTTATCGAAGCCAGGGTTTTTGACTAGTTGTTTCACGTTATAGTAGTTGTATGCTTGTACTCGACCGTTGTCATCCAGGACGGACAAATACAGTCTCCTTAGACTTTGTGGCGTAATTTTGGCCGGGTCCCAATATCCGTCACCTAATAATAAAAAAACACCATTTCATTATTTCAAATTTTATTTACAATATAAACGAGTTGCTTTTGATCAAAATGTTTTAATCTTTGTACATTCTATGTATACACACTGAAAGCACTAGGCTAACAAACTAACCCCATTGTTTGTAGGAATTGGTTAAGGTCGCAAACCCTAATTGTTTGTTATGGCTCCTGTACAACTCCCAAATTGGGTCGTTGTCTAAAATGGCCTAATAATGCAATTTTTTTTCTCTTCCCGTCATTTCCTATTAATATACTCTGATCTTTGCATAGACACAGGCACTGCGAACATCAAAATCATCAAAATAAGAAAACCCGCCTTTATAGCCCTTAAATTTTGGGTTGTCTACAGGAAAGACGGTAACATTGTTTTGTCTTAGACCCTAATGCTTTTCTTAAAAGGTACTTACAAAATTTAATTAAACCATCAGGGTTATGGTATCCATTCAGATCTTGAGTAAAATCTACAGCAGTCACTGAAACTAACAGACATACTAAAAAGTATGCAAAAAAACACGACTTAATAATATTCATATTCACTTATTGGACTTAGTGCATAGAAATGTGTCCAAATTTTGGCTACTTATTACATCGTTGCAATTTTAATATTTGAATGAACAATAATAAAAAATCACGATATATATTTGAGGTGTATTCATTTGAATAAATATTTATTTTAATTTTTAAGGGCAAAGAATTTCGTCTTAGGTAGTGATGAAATTAAATATATCGATAACATGACAAGACGATTGTCAGGCTGTTAAACATTGTGATATTAAAACTTTTTCTGGATATTATTAGTTATGTTTAAAATCTTTCTTGACCAATCTGCTTATAATAATTACCTATTGTCACTGCTCAGATGACCAAGTCATTGCAGACATGTGGTTATAGTATAAAAGGCAGTAGGGACCTAGTACCTACAAGCCTAAGGTACAAGACAGGTTACAAGCCTTATTTCATATGAAACATCACAGACTTAGAATAATTATTTATCATATTTTACATTCTAATCATATTAATTGACACATCATCTAAACTGGCGGCAGCATGTAAATTGTTCTTTTATCTACTTTTTTCAAAATATCTCTTTAATTTTTGCATTGACTTAATTCATATTTGCTATGAACCTATTCTTACGCAGATTGTCAAAGTTTATTATATATATATATACATTTGACATGTTTTACAAATACAAATACAAAAATGTATTAATAACTCCAAAGTTACATGTCAAAATGTATACATTGCTAAGTTCTTTTGTAAATTATTATTATGTATTAATGAATGGAATTGAATAAATTAAGATATAATTTAATATATATATAAATATAAAATATATAGATATATTTATATATTTTATTACACCTCAATATTAGTATCGATATATTTACTGTCTTGTCTGCTTGTTTTCATTCCAGCACTAGCAAAGCAACCTCAGGTTTATATTTTTTATCAATTTTTTTATCCGAAATTAGGTTTTTCAAGAAAAATGTAAATCACCTCATATCGTTAAACAATTACGCAAGTTAATTATTTGTTAAACTATTAAGCATACATAATTTGTTTTTGCAAAGCTGTATTTTAGCTATAGGTATTTATGATATTTTAAATAAAATAAATATTTTTAAATAAGTTGTAATTTATTAAAATTAATATTCATCTTCAGGGTTGCTAAAAAAAACAGTAAATTAAAAACACATAATAATAAAGAACTTACTTTTATTTATGTTTAATTGCATTTTTTTTTCATTACGTATTCCAAGCCTTTCATGTGGTTGAATGGCTGTGATGTCATCATGGCTTCTTATTAACTTTAAAGTTCTAAAAATATTTGAACCTATAAATTATAAATAAAGTAGTACATTGGTAGTAAACTATTATTCACAAAAATACACTACAACTAAATATTATAAGTACAGGTGATTCATGAGTCGTGAGCAGGATTAATCTTACGGTTTCAGTGAATAATAAGCTATTATTTCATACTAGACTTAACGAAATTAACGTTAAATTTAATTTAATTTAATCTCCTATGAGTTAATTTATACTTAATATCAATAAATATAACTATCAATTGTTGTTGTATTTACTTAAGTATTTATATATACCCATACTATAAGCATTGCTTAGTTTGGGGGTAGGTTTATCTGCGTGAAATTGTTTCTAAATATTTATTTATTGTACGATCTATATTAGATTTTTGCTTCAAACTTCAATGAACAAGCTAATAGAACATAACTGAAAGCATCAAAGAATTTTTGACCACCATTGTCAAGGTGTAAAGAAAGCCTTGTAACCTGAATTACCAAATACGCAATAAATTCATTCATTCATTCACTATCAAATAAGTATCAATTACCTAATAATTAGGAGGTTTTAATGATTTAATATAGACTTTACTAAAATTCCAAAATAATATACATAATGCAGTTTTTTTTCTGATATATCTCCTGTTTCAAGAAATAATGCAAGAGACGTATACAAATATCATTTATTAAATCATTTACATGGTTTATTTCGGTTTTGGTAGTAACATTTTGCACTAGTTAATATTTTACTGAAATATTCATAGCTATCTTAAACTTGTACATAAATACTTGACTGTTTCACCTAATTAATAAATATTACATACAAATTAAATATAAACGAATCTAAAACGACAAAGTATTATATAATTTATAAATACTAAGTTCTTTATCGAGCAGTTGAGATATCTGGTGTTTTAAAAATGTATTGCAGCAAAATATTAAAAAAAAGCCGGCTAGGAGTGAATCGAACTTAGTTTGCGCCCGAAGTGCTTGTTTGAACCCATTTTTGTTTAGACCCACTAAAGATTTTCTTTAGGCTATCGGTATCGCGGTATTGTAATGCCTCAATCCTTTTTTTGCCTTTTATGGTGCTTGAGGTGAAGCTGCGTGACAGACAGAAGGAAAGTGCAATTGTTACTTTTCTTTTGTAAGCGCGATGGTTACTCTTCGAGTAAAAAATCTAAGCACTGTTATTAATACCTACTTTTATTTCTAGGTTTAAAAATTATATCGTTTAAAAACATATGAGAATATGTATTTATAAATATCAGGAGCGTCAACTTCACGTAAGCTGGACTTGGCTATATCCTCCAAAGGCTTTATTAAGCCTTTCTTTCCCAACGCAAATGGCCATCTGTTTGTCGTACGCAGGTAATAAATACCATGTTTAGTTTTGTCCATCCACGGGCCCATTGTGTTGGTTACCATTGGCTGCAAATCGTAACAGTCGCCATCTCTGGCTTGTTCCACTGTATCACAGCGGATAGCTATGAAGTCTTCCGGATACACAACGGCTGCCCACCACAAGAAGAACGACCTGGCATGACTGCATATAGAGTCACAAGGGTACCACGCAAAATGTCCTTCCTGGAACGCTCCTCCGTTAACATAGAATGTCACGTGGGAAAAAGGGTAGGATATACTTGATAAGTCCATAGTTGTTAGAACAGTAGCAACAAAGTCAGCGTCAGATTTGTCTAATCTGTATTCTGGTCCGAGATGTCGGAAGCAAGGGCCGGCAGGGTCTAGTGAGACGAGCATGGAGATGTTCTGGCCGGTTATTTGTCTATAGTTTTTGGCTATGAAACTCATGGTGTGTGCGCCGAGGCTCATGCCAGTGATTTCTAATTTCTTGGGATCAAGGCCATGTTCTGTCAACTTAACTAGCATTTCTGCTGTATGTTTACCGACTGCTCGTGACATGCGTGCGGAGCTGGAAACAAAAATTATTGATAATTATCAACTTGCCACAGAATTTGAATATCACTGGTATGCTATGCTATGCTATAGTATTTTTTTAATTTATAAGTTTACTGTTTAACTAAGGCCTTATGTAAGAAGTTGTTAGTGTCCACTGCGGGTTAAATAAAAGCTTTAGTTGATCTACAGTTTTGACTGATTATAGAATTGCTACTCCCGCTAGGTATCCAAAATTCCATCAAAGTTGTATTTTTTTGTCTTCCTCTGATCCAGTGCTAGTGCAGTTTCTACGTCTTTAAAAAGTTCCTCGTATACTTACAGTGGATAAAAATATGCGGTGAACTGTATTGGCTCCAGAGAAATCACATTATATCCTCTAGCCTTATAGTCAAAACCAAGGAACACACCGGTTCGCCATGCGTTAGAATCCATGTAGCCCCCAACATACATCCAGGTCTTTTTTTTGAAGTCTAGATGGGGATTCTTGGCTAGCTGGTCCATGCCATAGTAGTTGTAATTCCCTGCAAATCCTTTAGGACCTAAGACTGCTATGGCGAGTTTTTTCAAAGTATTTGGCTTAATGGAGGCTGGTTTTTCTGAACCAGGACCTAGGGAACAAAAATTATGTTACTTTAATCTGAAATACAGATACCTAGTGTCAAAACAGTAGTGATCAGTGCCGTAATATGACTATAGTTGGACTCCGCTAAGTCTTCCTGTCAAGTTTTACGTGAAGTATGGCATTTTCATACAATGTCACTGCCGAGTGTGCCAAATCAGTGCCAAGTTAGACAAATAGCCTTATGATTATGACAATGTCAAAGTTTGGCATTACAATTTGGAAATAAAGTTTGTTTTACATCCTTCAGGTACTTACTGATAAGAGAACAAGTTTTTTTTAATTTAATTCTAAAACAGTTGATGCATTTCCAAACGATACTGTTTTTAATACCGATTTGGTTTGGTACCGATTTGTCTTGGCCGACTTCTAACGTCATCAGTTGGTAGCGCATTTAAAAAGGAACATTTTATTTTTCCCTTTTTGAAGTCGGTTTTCTTTTTTGTTAAAAAGTTTTCATTCAAACCAACATAATAGGTAAGCATGTTTTTTCAATTTAAGGGCCCTATACTTACAACATGTTTTTTTTTAAATTACATATACTATGCGTAATAGTTAAGGGCCACTTGCGCCAACCAGGGCTAGAAAATTACCTGTCGGACTTCAGACCGGCAACATCGGAACAACGGAAGATGCCTCGTAGTGAGGCGAAACACGTGTCGGGTTGGTGGTGGTTTGTTATATTAATTTGCGTATTTATTATTGCGGCGGGAGGGTGGGTACATTAATGAAATATATTATTATATATCTTTCCCATCACGGAACAATGGTGTTCCGGACCTTTGGGAGGCGTGCGCGGAGCCGAAGCCAACACACAGAGGCCCTTTCGACAATTTAATGAAATGTAAGGGGTACACCGAGCGGATGTTGCACCTGCCCGAGTCATGGGACGCACGCAGAGGCAGCACCCGCCAGGGTGTATAGACTATTGAGATTTAATGGAATCTAAAATATGCTGGACTATTAGGTGAAAGCGGTGGACTATTATTATATATTATTATTACGTTTGGCGGAATAGCAAAGTAACAGTGTCGTTATTAATAAAGAATTTCGCAAAGTAACGCCTGATTCAATAAATTAACACTGAATTAGCTGTAAAACTCTATACATACTTATAAACGCTTAACTCCGGGTTAGCCGGCAAACCCCGGATGATGGAAGTGGCGCTAAGGGAACTAAATTTAAATTTTCCCTGTGTGGCTCATATCAAAATGGTCTTAACTAACATACAATTTATTTGCAAAAATAAAATAAAAAACTTACAGTCTGAAAGCATGCCTACGGGATAACCTTCTCCATTCCTAGAATATTCAGCACTACTTGCTAGAACTAAAAATATCGCAAAATGTATTATAAAAATTGCGAAATGAGCCATTTGCACTTTCTATCGTTATTTTATTATTCCATGTAAGCTAAAAAATCGAAAATAGGTTTTTACAATATATTTTTACTGTATATAAATAAGTACTTAACACTAGAGGTTCGAAAACAATTAGTGATTAATTGAATGAAAATTCCCTTTTTATAATAAGCTATATTCTCGTGTATTTAAATATATTTTAGTAAAAATTAAAAAAAAATATATAATAATAATTTAAATAACTAGAATATTTGTATAACTAGTATTGTTTGTTTAAAAAATACAGTTTGGAACCTTTTACATACTTAGTGAGTTGGCATTAAGTGATGAGAATTTTATTCTGAAGCATTTATTTAAAGAAAAATTAATTAATTAAAGAAACATTTATTTTCGAAATATATACAGTAAGTGTAACTTACCTAACTACCTACCTCTACCTACCTTAAATCTAAAGTAGGTCCTTGAGGCATTGTACCTAGGATGCTGGTGGCATTTCCTCGTTGTATCGCAATGCTGATACGTTGTGCGAGGAAGCCACCAGCTCTTCGGTCACCAGTAACATCAACCAGACGTTTCGCGATTTCTACGAAAAACTTGCGTGCGCTGGGACCCCATGGACCAAGAGTTTCGACCCCGAATGGTACAAAAAGGTACTCTCTGCCCAGGCTCTTATACGTTCTTATATTACGTTTTAAAATTTCGGCGCATTCAGCCGCTCCGCCCGCTTTTACATTAGTTCGTTGGAGATGGGACGGTGCCAGCGTGTCTACACAAGTAGCATTCCACACTAGCATCCGTCCCAAACTCCAAGGAACCAAGGACACCCCATCAGGTCTCTTGCCATCATCCCTAAAAATGCCAGTAGGCTCATGGAGAGCAGGCACGTTGATGGTGGCAAGAGACCGAGGGATTATGTCATTAATTAATTTATTTAAATATTTATAGGTTTGCTTTATTTTTATATATGTTTAATTTCTAACCAGAAACGGCAGAAAGTAGGCTGTTGCTATAATATTTTTTACATTGCTAATTGAAAATCATATTTAATATTAATCAATTTTATGTAAGTGTTCTGCTTCTTATTTTTTTTTTTTTAATTTATTCTCAAAAAAAAGTTTTGTACAATTACATATAATCATAAATTCGCCAAACATTAAGTTTAACGGCGACTGTTGCACTCACTTTTTGTATTTGTACATATCTATTAGTCCTATATTCTTATCTAAACCCACTTACCTACCTTACAATTTTTTAATGATACTGCAGGTCATTCATTTCAGGTGATTCATTTAATACATACGTTTATTTGGCAGAAAATACTTACATAGCATTCAAAAACTATTTAGAAATTATAAATTGAAAGAGATATCATATACCTACTACAGAAAAAGTGACCAAGGCCCCCAGTGCCCCAGTTATACAGGGTGGAACGGCACGACGATCCTTTCCGCAAAAGGGGGATTGTTTAGATTTAGTACTGTATTTCCTCTAAAGAAACTAGGCTCATATTCGTAAGCGTTTTCAAGTTATAGGCAGTTAACTTTTGATGCAAAATACTGCAAGTGACAACCCTCATTAGGTTCAATAACATTTAACAATAACACAAAGGTCAGTGACATTTACCAAAACAACATTTCTACCCCATAATATTTATTACAATTGTGTGAACTACCCACTTACAATAATCTAACTAACCATAGATAAATTAAGACTAAGGGCAGTTATACATGCAGAATCGTAGAATTGAAAATAATATCTTCTGAAGCCTTTATTTTTATAATTCAAATAAACATGTTACTTTTGCCAAGTTAGTCGTATTTCCTACTAAATCATACCTACGTGAACTAATCTTTCATAAGAAAAGTATTTAAACTATCAAACCAAATTCGATCGTTCCTTTACTTCATCATCTGACAGCCAGTACCACCCTGCCAAACCCAATCCTACTTAACATAAATTAACAACACATTAGGTTCATAAAGCCCATCCTATACCTACCGCCTTAATAGCATACTTCTATCAAGAATAACAACATGTTTGTACATACACTACATGCATACTACCCACCCGCTACAATATGGCGGTTGCCTCCCGGCCCGCTTTACAGATAGGGTATGCAATCGGTTTATTTCTTAGGTATTTCCATACAAATCGGTTAACCAACTGCATTTTCTAGCTTCCACGCACCTCCACCCCGCCTAGTATGCTCTTCTGGCGGTGTATTATGGGCTTTATGAACCTATTTATTGTAACTGCCCTTAGTCTCAATTTCTCTATGGTTAAGTTTGATTTTTGTAAGTGGGTAGTTTGCACAATTGTATTATTTTGTTTGGGAAAAATATTAATTTCTACCCAGTCTTACCCGTGATAAAACAGTGACGTAAATAAATTGCAAATTACGTGATAAAACCTATTTTCAAAATGCCCTTGGGAGCCCGCGATTACCTAAATTTGCTTATGTTATACGGGGAGTGTAATTATAGTTACGACGCTATCGACAAAGATATCCTCCACCACACCCAACTAGCCGTATGTCAATTTTACGGGCCTTTGATCGTGTCGCGTGGCAAATAATCAGCCCGTAGTACCACGAACGGGCTAAAACGACCAACGGGGAGGAGGTGTAGTTCACATTGCACCAAGGTTTGAAGAGCGAGTGCTGCGGTATGTCGAGCAAAATCGAAGTAATTTTTGTAAACATAAAGTGTCACATTACAGTTACATGTAGGTATAGTACATAGTAATAGCAGGGTTGTCACTAAGAAGAACATTAATTAATTTTAATATTTTTACTGATTGTTCGTAACAAAAATATAAACATTACTAATCGATTCTCCATCACTTAAACTAACCCCCCTTTGCGAGAAGGATCGTCGTGTCTTTCCACCCTGTATATAGTAGTAGTGTGTGTACTTAAGACAAAAAAACATGAATCAAAACATTTATTATATTTAATATATCATTTAATTCAGGCTTAATAATTGTATTTAGAAATTGTAAATAGCAAATAAAATGGTATATAAAACGTATTAAAATAAAATGAATATACAACTTAATACAAGACAAAATATAATTAGGGCCTATTTTAGATCTAAGGTAGGTAGCTTGTAACTTACTGTATATATTTAAAACAACTCTGGTTTCTCTTTCTTAAGCTGTAGTCATTACGAAATAATTGTATTTATATTTTGACGCATATTTGGGTGAATTTTTATTTTGTTGTCGTTTTTTTTGCGTCAGGTTTGAATGAAATTTGGTAGGTAGGAAGAGTTCCTTATTCTCTTCAAGATTGACCCAATTTCTCAGTATCTCCTACAATTTTTTCCTTGAAAAAAGTTTTGTCCTAGAAATTTAGCACAATTTTTTTGTCGCATATTGAGATTTCGTATCTATTTAGCGTAGAATAAGGAACTCTACGAACCCACCAAATTTCATACAAATCTGACGCGAAAATATAACGACAACGAAATAAAAATATCCCCATTTCTCTTCTTGGTAGTTACTTAGAATGCTGAAATTGGATGTAATTATCCGATGAATTACGAAACAATTTACGCTAGTTACATAATAATGCTAGTTATATAATTAAAAAAAAACCTTATTGTCATTTAGATAAGTATACCTATTTTAACATTATTCAGGATTTTAAATTCTAAAGTGACAGATATGAATCATCTATTATGTACATATTTTGATTTTGATAAATACATACATTTGCAAGAGTTAATCGTTTGCTTGACAACCATATACATCTATCTTAAACGAATAGATAGGTGTTTAACTGTTTTACTTGAGTAATTAATAATTATTATATAAATTACCTACAAGAAAAATATAAACAAACCTATAAGAAAGTCTTATGATTAGTATTAGAAATAATTAATTAATTTATAAAAGTAGTTGCAGTAAGTGGTGTTATAAAATATTTTCTGCACAATATAGAAAAAAAAACTCGTAAAGTGTGCGGCGGACTCGCGCCAAAAGAGTTTCGTGAACCATTATACAGTTTTGAATGTTTTTTTTTTCTTTATGCTTTCCCTAAGGTGGACTTACCCGTACCCTACGAAGGCCCTTCTTAAGCCCTTCTTTCCCAAAGCAAATGGCCACCTGTTTATCGTACGCAGGTAATAAATACCATGTTAGGTTTTATCCATCCACGGGCCCATTGTGTTGGTCATCATTGGCTGCAAATCGTAACAGTCTCCATTGGCATTTTGTTGGGAATAGCCCAAAAGTAAGTGAAGTACATATTTGAAAATTGTTTATGTGCCCTACCCCTGACTCAGGTAATGCCATAAAAAGTAAGGCCGTGGTATCGACGACGGCCGCGGGTAGCTGAGTGGTTAGCGGAGACTGCCGGCGGCATTAGTGCTTAGTTTATTAATATACTTAGACCGGGTTACTCACGTCTATAAAGTCGAAAATAGCTCGACATGTTTCGGGACGGTCCGCGCCCCATAATCATGAGTGAGAAGCGCTTGCCGCGATTGCTCTGCTATTTTCGACTTTATAGACGTGAGTAACCCGGTCTAAGTATATTAATATGTCTAATACTCACGGGAGTTTTCTATTTAAAATTGCTTAGTTTATGTTTTTAGTACTTAAACGCATATTTTATTGTTGGCTGTAAAAACGATATTTTATCACTATTTTTTTTTAAACTCGTACTCACGAGCGCATGGCTCCATCCTACCCTGTACTATGATACACAAGCGATGACATTTTTGCGACAGTTCTGTATGGATAATTGATATGTCGCCAGAAAATTACAAGAAAATTAATTATTACATGGAATCCGGTCATTAATAAATGTAAGCATAAGCGAATATCACCGGATCAAAAATCGGACATCGTGAGTGTAGTGTGTCGACAGAGTCACATCCCTAGTAAGCAAAAGGGAGTCTATTCAAGTTGATAATCAAGACCAAGTGCGGGTAGTTTGTAAAAGCCGCGCAGCCAGAAGATGTTGATGTCAACCTCCGTCAGTCTTTCTTGGAACGTCGGAGGTTTTGTTTTCAAAGTTTCTATACCATTAAGCCTCGTTTTAGTTTTATAATAAGTTTAAGTATCAATTCTGGGTGTAACATTATTTTGAGTTTAATCACATAACACTACCTATACTTAATCATAATAATGATACAGAAATGTTCACGATATTACGGTCGCCTGGCAGAGTTATTCAGCTGTAGTGCTTGAAGCAAAATGTCAAGAAATTATTTAATTTTATGAAATTATAAAAGTATATGCTTGACAACTTCTAAGACATAACGACAAAATGATCACTATTGTTAATAGTTGTTGAAATATAACTATCGTAAAATGGGGTGAGTAAGGATTGCGAGGCTCATTAAATGGAAAGTTTAGGGATGGGAGAGGTCAGAGTTGTCATATTGTTACAAAAATACTTTATTCTCTTGGTACAGTCAAGTGTAAAAATATGGTGGTGCACATCTTACTCAAAAATATGTCCCATAGTACCTTATGCCGGTGTAATAAGAGCGTAGTACCATATTTATGAGTCGATTATGTCGAACCATATTTTTGTACTTGACTGTACGTCAACCTATTGTAATATTGTGTCAACTTGAGCAATGGTGGTAATATAGCGAGGCGTGCTAGAGTTCTGTATTATTTTGTGTTTATAGTAAAATATTTGAAATTAAATGACAGATTATCATTGAAAAATTAAAATTCATACAAGTGAAATTATTTTCAAGTACTTATTTTTAGTTTTTTTAGTTTTATAATAAGTTTTTGTTTTTGTTTTTTTTTTAATATTTTTGTAAACTACAAAATCAATAAAAAAGCATTTACAGTGCATGAGATATTACTTCCAAAATGTGACAGTTAAGATTTGATAATTATTTAATATATTCGCTTCGATAATAATGCATCGTAAAATTTGTGTTGAAATGGCTCAATGCGTACATGCTCTATACTCACCAATGATTTAAAAAAAACATCTTGAACAGAACAGTAGCACTTTGGTCCTTCTTATCAGGGAAGAAAAGTTACTTATCCGAATGAGAAGTGTGAAAAATGTATTATTCTCTTTTCATCCAGACTTTAAAAAATTAAAAGCAAATAATTTAATTCACATTCGTAGCAGAATAAATAATACATATTGTATATTATTTGTATTTTTTGTAAATCATTTCATATCCTTCGCATTACTTTCGCAAATTTTTTAAGCCTTTTTATATTAAATAATTTTATTTTAGCTTTCCACTTGTCACCAATTTAGCTATGTATTCAAATTCTCCTGTGAAATTATTTGATTTATCGCCCCTTACAGATCAAGGGTGTTGCCCAATTTATCAGTTAATTTTTAACTTTTAATTTTAAGTCAGTAACCTTACCAATGTATTTTAAATTTAATTTAGCCTTAAGCCAATTGTCACTAACAAATGAATTAACAAACTATAGATCGCACAGGTCTGAAACAAAGCATTTTTAATTTACTTTAATTTATTTTAATTTTACTTTTTATTTTATTTTTTTATTTACAGACATTTGGAAGGTTGGTAGCGTTTGATAGCCATCCCTCAAGTGACTACAATTTGTGAAAATGATATTGCAGACATTTTTACCAAAACACGCAACTCACCTCAAAATTCGAATTATATTAATTTTATATAGCATTAAGTAGCCAAAGGATAGATGGTGATTGCCTCAAGTATATAGAATTAAGGGCTCAAAGTGATAGAATTAAACTTTATATACCCACATAATATCATTAAGCTATCTATAATGCGTTCAAAAACCGCGTATTAATATCACTATAATGATAAACTGTTTTGTTACAACAAATTTGCTTTCTGCTAAAATGCGAAAATGCTATTATAAGAAGCTTTGTAATAACATCGACTTCGATAATATTATAAATTTCTTCTTTTTTTATATTTGTATATAATTTTTGAAAAACAAGTCAATTTGATTTGGCCTCTGTTCTATTATCAGTGTCAATTGAAAACAATGTCGCACGCAAGTATTGGGGCCATCTCTAGATTGCAATGTACTTATTGACAAAAAATTCAAAAATTCAATGTCATTTTTATTCATAAAAGCCGTAATGGCGTTTGAAATATTATGCGCCTTGAACGCATCATGGAGAGCTCGTGATATGTGTGTATATTTACCGCTGTATGCGACTGTAAATATTTTGGCATTCAAACACTCGTGTAAATAAACCCACACTCTAGTTTAAATGCCTTACTTTTATTTAGGATCACCAACGGATCACTATACATCATTTTACAATTGAAGCTTACATATTATAAAAGGTAGATGCTTATCTAATTATAGGTAACCACAGCTAATATTAGTCTTTGGACATGCAGTATGGATTAAATTTAAATTAATATTGTTTTCTGTTACCGCGATTTTTATTCATTGAAATTAAATACTTAAGAACGGATTATTCGCGTTTATTAACACCCTGACCCTACGTTTCGAGGCCTTTACAGCACTCGTTTTGACGGGGTTAAGATAATAACAGAGAATGCGAATTCTCCCCGTCAATCAAAAAACGTAGGGTCATGGTGTTAATAAACGCGATGAATCCGTTCAAAAGTGTATAATTTCAATAAATTTAAATTAAATAACATAAATGGTATACAATAAAATAATTAAAAAAGACAGCTCTGAAAAATGTTCGCTTATAGACTTTTTAACACAAAAAGTGGTAAAACAGTCACATAAACTAATATAATAATTATATTATAAATAACCTAGCCTAAGAATAAAAGTGAATAAAGAGAATAATAATATTGTCCGAAGTGTGAAACTGATGGAACACTTAAAAATAGTTTTGGTTCACAATTTTATAATTGATAGAAAAATTGAAAAATTCCCCGCGTTTCTTTAGTAATATCACTAATCTAAGTTCATATGATTTTTTCTTAGAATTTAGGCAAAAGTGGGAAAAATCACAGGCTCGGATGAGACTCGAACTCCCGATTCTGGGTTACACGCTCATCGTTCTTCCAACTAAGTTACAGAGACGCGCTCGTTGGCTGCGAATTTCTTCACTAAGTATTATCTTTGTACTTGCGCCTTAGGCCTTCCTTATTTATAAGATTTGTTTAGCTTAAAAATCAAACTGATTAAAACAATTTATTTACAATAACTATTTCAGATATAACTAAAAAAATATATACAGTAAGTTACAAGCTACCTACCTTAAAGGTTAACTGGAAGAAATCCCTAAATGGGATAAGTTCGCCTTTGTACAAATATTTGTGTTATTTATCTTTTTTTTCCCCCCTGTTTTTGTGCAATAAAGTGTTTTACTACTACTACTACTTATATCTAAAAATCTAAAAATCTATACTTATATCTTCAGGCGTTGTTCCTAGGCTGCTGTGCTGGCGGCATTTTCTCGTTGTATCGTAATGCTGTTACGTTGTGCCAGAAAGCTACCAGCTAATCGGTCACAATTCACCAGACGTTTCTCAATTTGTTCAAAAAACTTTCGTACGCTGGGACCCCATGGACCTATGTACATTTTCGACCCCAAATGGTACAAAAGGTACTCGGTGCCTAGGCTCTTACTTATACTACTTTTCAAAATGTACGCTTTAGTTTTACATTAGTTCTTTTCAAATTGATTTATGTTTTCTTTAATTTGAATAATAGTAAAAAACATTAATGTTTATAATTATAAAAAGTGTAACAAAAATGCTGGTCATCAATTTAATGGCTTTCAACGGCGTAATTGGTACTTTGGACGGATTACAGAAAAACAGGAAAAAAAATAACGCCATCTTTTTTTGTATGTTATAAACCTTTTTATTTTGAGTATAATTGTTGCGTATTAATTTAGTTTTAATCTGGTCTGGTAATTTTCTTTCCCCTTTTACTAACTAGGTGACTGTTGAGCTAGGCTAGATATGTGTAAGTTTTTATTACATTGGCTTATTAAATATTATTTATTACAAAATAAGTTATAAAATGTTTAAATTGTTAGTAGTCTACAATTATAACTATCTGTTTTCTTTTTCGTAAGTTAGTTAAACCTTTATTTCATGGTGAAATATTTAATTTAATAACAAATAATTTAAGTAATTGTATAGTTTAGGAAACTATAGGTTTATAACCATTTAACATAATAGCACTTAGCTTATATGTTTTATAAAATTGTTTGTTTCTCAATAAATTAATAAATAAAGTTATTACACATTTTACTACAACTATAATTATAACAACCTATGACATAAAACTGATGGTATAATTAATTATTTATAAATACATCTTAAGTACGTAATAATATTTACAAACGTACTTTAGGTGGGTGCGTTATAATAATTAAATTAAGATGTAGGTATATATAGTCACTAACGCTAGGCTTAATTTAACTCAGAAAATGTTGTCCTTGTATCTGTACTTCATACGTTGTAAAATAAAGCAGCTACACATGTTTCTGACGTAGGGACAGGGACACACTAAGGAAACTTTAACGTGATAAAAAAAAGAAACTTGTCTTGCATATAAAATTCGATCAAATAAAAAGTTTATTGGACACATTAAAACACCAGTAAAACGTAGGTATTTATTATTCAACTGTATCCACCTTAGGTTTCAAACCTCGCTTGCCCAAACCATACGGCCAGCGATTAGAGGTGCGTAAATAAAATATACCTGTTTTGCTTCTATCAGTATACAGGCCCATTGTGTTAGTCACCATTGGCTGGATATCATAGCAGTCACCATCTCTGGCTTGCTGTACCGTGTCACAGCGTACAGCTTTGAATATACCTGGATGCACAACAGCTGCCCACCAAATGAAGTACGCTCTGATATGGCTGCATATAGTATCACATGGAAGCCAACTTATATCTCCTTCTTGGAACGCTCCGCCATTTACATAGAACGTTACATGTGCTATAGGGAAGGATATACTCGATATATCCATAGTTGTAAGGACACTGACAACGAAATCAGCATCAGATTTATCCAGCCTTTCGTCTGGATCGAGATATCTGTAGCAGGCCCCAGCGCCATCCAACGCCGTGAGTAAAGAGATGTTCCGCCCGGTCATCTGTCTGTAGTTCTTGGCCATGAAGCTCATAGTTTGTGCGCCGAGGCTCATGCCAGTGATTTCTAGTTTTTTCGGGTCAAGGCCAAGTCGTGTCAATTTGACTAGCATTTCTGCTGCATGCTTACCAACAGCCCGTACAAGACGAGCGGCTCTAAAACAAATAGATAAAATAAGTAACGATTAAAATTTTAAATCTCCAAATGACAAATAGTTGCAAATCGGAGGACTATACGAACTGTGCATCTTGCACGCACGAAGAACGTCCGACTGTGGTTTGTACTACACCAGAAACGGATCAAGGTGATATTTTGAAGGTTCGGTTAGGCTTTCAGAACTTAGGCAGGTTAGCGAGTTAAACGTGTGATTTGACACCATTTTTAAATTTAAAATGTTTATAAAATGCTCGAAATCGCACCAGTTGAATTTATAAAAAAGTAAACTTACAGAGGATAGTAAGTAGCCGTAAACTCCAATGTATCCAAAGAAAGTACATTATATCCTCTAGCCTTATAATCATATCCTATATTCCGTCCACTGGAAAAATGATTCCCTTCAAAATATCCACCGACGTACATCCACGTTTTCCTCCTGAAGTCTATATCAGAACTTTTGGCTAATTCTTCCATTCCATAGTAGTTATAATGCCCTGAATATCCTGTATGATTTTCACCCAAAACTGATATGAAGAGTTTTTTCAGAGTTCTTGGCTTGATGAGGGCTGGTTTTGCTGAACCGGGACCTTAAAAATATATTTATAATTATAAATTCGTATTTTACGGTAAAAAACGATCCAAGAGCCATTCGGACTCGTGCACGAAAGGTTCCGTACCATTACGTTGTTTGGGAGTCTCCCTTAAATATTTGTTTTATTTTAATTTAATTATTTTGGCTGTCTATCATCACGGTTAGTGAGATACAGCCTGTTGACAGACGAACGGACAGACGGACGGACAGCTGAGCCTCAGTAATATGGTCCCGTTTTACTTATTAGGTACCTACGGAAACCTAAATTTTTTAAAGTGTAAGGGTAGGGTCAACACAATATTCAACATGATTGTCAAAATTGGTAAAAGTGACGTTTAAAATGAATAGTAAGCATTAGAATACCTTCAAGAAAAGAGCGTACTTCCGATCTCAAAGGCACATGTGAATTTCCTTTTTTTTACTCAGGAAAAGCCGCTATGGATCCCACTTGGCCCGGGAGAAACCGAGTGGGTAGGTGCCACTCGCACCGCCTAAAAAGTAAAAACCCTGCGTTGCTCAGTTCCACCGTTTCACTTTGGGGTGGGGTCTCGGGAACGCGATTGCACAACCTCTGAAGCACATGTGATCCCCTAGGTGTAGCAAGTGTCTACGGGGGTTGATATTCGCTTACAATCCGGCGATTCGTCGTTTGCTTCTTATTATTAAAAAAAATACGATTGTAAAATCACTTACAGTCTGAAAATAATCCCGTAGGGTAGCCTTCGTTAATTCTAGAGTATTCTATTCCAGAGATTGAAGTAAACAAATACACTGCGAGATATATTACTGTTATTATTTTAACATGAGTCATGTTTTGCCGTCGTAGTGTTTCTTAATGTCATTAATACACGTGTATTCAAATTGCTTTCACACCAAAATAAATTCTATAATTTCTAAAGTGTATTATTCAAATATTTATATTCTATAAGTAGTGAATACTCGAAGCTCGACAAGAATTGGTAAGTAAATGCTGAACAATTGTTATTATATAACGATTGATACCTACAAATAGGTAATTAAAAAATGCAAAAAACGTTTCATTTCAATGCGTTGTTTAAAATTGTTTTTATCAATAGTTTAAAGGGAAATTTCTTATCTTTTAAACTTGCAGCTAGATTTTCCCTTTTAACTTATTTTATAAAAGTATTAAGAACAGATTAAGAATGATATGTACTGATAAATATCCTTTTTTAATGTACTGTCATTTGGTATAGCTAATGACTTAATAAGAAAGGATATTGCCATTTTATGTAAGAAGGCCCGTACCCTAATGAAAATCATTGTCCAGCAGTAAAATACATATGCTATTTATAAATCATCAGATAGAATATTTCGTTCTTATTTATAAATATGTAAAATAAAATAAAAAGTATTATTTAAAAAAATCACTCCAAAAAAGTGGCCTGTGTATTTTGAATTTAATCGAGGTACATAAACTTACAGTCATTTTATAATTTCTTAAAATATTTTATACTAGCGACCCGCCCCGGCTTCGCACGGGTTATTATTGTAGATATAAACCTTCCTCTTGAATCACTCTCTATTAAAAATAATCCATTAAAAATCCGTTGCATAGTTTTAAAGATTTAAGCATACATACATTATTTATACTATTTTTATACTTGTAATGATTTAATACAATAAATGTCTGCCTACAAGGATGCACAGTGGGGAGAAGATAATACATAATTATTTCCTAAATTTTGATTTAATTCTAAACGTGACCATTCAAGTTATTCAATGATGGGAATGATGCCGATGTTGAATCCCTCTTGTGCGTGTGAGGAAACCTAAGCCCAGCAGTGGGACGTACCTACATGTTATATTATTTTTAGTGTTGCATATTTAACAGTTGTCTACTAATAGTTAAACGGTTATTTAAAGGTCACCTTTTCATTGTGAATATCCAATAATTTACTAATTGTTTTTCTTGAAAAAGAAAAACTGAAAATAAATTAAACATTGGTACGAGTATTACCTATGACTTAGTGCCTACCTTTTTTGCGTGTAGGTTTAACTATTACTAACTAACTATTCACAGTACATCATCGCAGTCACAGGGAACCATGTATATTTTAATAATTGGAATTGTACCAAATATTATAACCGATTTAAATTCTTAGGCCAAAGATCATAATAATGGTCAGTCAAAGTGGCCAATTCCGTCATAGGGTATATTCCGTCTAATGCGTCTTCGCCTGCGTTGAACATAAGCACAGTCGATGAACTCAAGATTCTGATAGCCTGCTGCTTATAGACTGACTCAGCAGCGCTGCGTAATGTGCAAGCTTGGGACTTTTGGGTGCTCGCCGTGTAGAATCCACAGAGTCCCCATTATGTCAACATTATGTTTTTTTTTTTGAGGACAAAGTCAAAATCTAAAAATGAAGTATTATATTAGAGGTCATGATTAATGCTGTTTTGTCACACTTAAAACTATTCATTTTAAATTATTTCAGAAATTGTGTTGCATCAAAAATTGACATTTTACCCAAGTGATATTTTTTGTTTGTGAAATAGATGTCAGTAGTCTGTTACAACACAAGTATCAAAGAGGAGGATTCAATAAATCATTATATCGCATCACCTGTGAAAGTGTGAACTGTGACGTGTGCGATTTTTGATAAAATCAATTGCAGTCCTTATAACGTGTTTATTACCGTAGGTACAGTCCCAAGCCAATGTGCTTATAGTCATCGCAAGCGAATATTAGACGGAATACTGCCGTCCTAAGAAAAAAAGACGTATCTAACATTTTTTGCGAAATTGAGTTACACACATATTTGGAATCGGCTAAAAAAGGCGCATCTGCCAGTATTTTTAATATTGCTCGAAAACGATCAGAAGTCGACTTTATCGACTACCAAAAAGGGCACATCTGCAGAAAACCTGCCTATGCTACTAGATTGAAAAGGCGTTTCTTTGCCGTACTACAAAGAAAAGACGCATCTAGGTAGATGCGTCTTATTTGATTTATAAAACGCATGCAGGATCATACGTTGAAATGGCGCTTCTACATTATACTAAGAAGAAAAGAAGTTTCTAACACACATACGCCCCTTCATTCTAGTATTTTAAAGATCAAGCCAGACTTAAGTGCCAGAAGCGTCTTTTCTACGTAGTGTTGCTAGGTTTGCTGAGGTGAAGGGGGAGCGCGGTAGTATGGCGGTTGAGTCAGTTGCGCCCGCGCCACCGACGTGGCAACCGGTGCAAGCATGAAAAGGCGTCACCCAAGAGCGCAAGTTAGCAATCATTGACAAGTTGACATCATTAATGCCAGACAACCGGAAACCGTTTTGGTATGACTTACCCACTAATAATAATAGTGCCGATCTTACTCGATTGCACGACGTAGAATAGTTTTTTTAAGTATTGCTTAATTTATACCAGTAGTAGGTACCTACTTGCTTTTTAAAAAAGCAAGTCGTTAGAAATTTTATTTAGTTTTGAGCAATATTCAGAAGACTGATTAATGATTGTTATTAAAGAAACCATAAGTAGGTAGGTAAAATTGTTAAGTTCGTTATAAATCTGTGATTTTGTTTCATACGTATACCTACATTAATATGTAGAAACTATTTTGTTAAAGTACATAAGTATAAGATCGTTTTCATATTGTCCGACCCGATACGATATTCGGTATTTTGTCGGAAGGATGTGCTTCTTTCAGTTTATTATGCATTTAATTAAAAAAAGACGGACTTAATGCCATATGGCACTCTCCCGCAGCTTTTTTTTTCATAAACGCCTTTCGACATCTGATATCGGAAAGAGCTTCCAACAGTTTTAGCTATGTCGGACGATAATTTTTGTTTGTGTGCGTGCATATGTAGCTGTATGTTTCTAGTAGTGTGTGTAAACTGAAATGATGGAAAGGGATAGACTTATGTGTCTTTTAGTATTGTTTGACCTTGCCTATTGTAGGATTCTACATCCGATATCGGATCGCACAGTGTGAGAACGCTCTAAGGGTTAATTTCAGTTTTGACTGACTCCTCACTGACTGAAGCTGTGATTTCAAAAAAGTTCAAAAAGGCTATACCTATGTAGGCTGTGGTTTTTGTTTAAAGTACACACTAAGATTTGCTAACACATTATGCATAAGAGTTAATTAAGTTCACATTGTTTACTACCAATGTTGTGAAGGAAGAATACACAAGTAGGTATTTATTTTTTATTTCTATTCTTTTCACTAACGCTGTAAAGCTGTGATTTTAGTGCCTAAAATTAAATTTGATAAGTTTGAACTGATTATACCTAAGTCAATCTTTAGTTTTGATTGTTATCACTGAAGCTGTGATTTTGTTTTATAAGGAAAACTAATATACTTTGTTCCCTACCTAATTATTCTACAACAAAATAGTAACTTTAGAATAGCTGATTGTTTAAAAAAATATACATGATTTATAAAAAAAAAAAAATTTTTATTTCATACAAATCGGGAATAAATTACTAGATAATGCATAAAATTTACGTACTTATCTCTAAAAGGTTATCGGTATCTGAACTGTCATACAACGTTGAAAAGCAGTAAGTGGCTGGAAACGTCCTTGTTATTTAGTTAACTTTACCCCGTTCCTCGTATTTTTCCTAAGTAGAAAAGACGTAGCAAAAAGTACTACGTTGTAAAAACGTAACTAGCCAGAAACGTCTTTTCATTGTAGTATCGAGTATTTTTATCGGATTTTTTTACTAAGAAGAAAAGGAATTTTCGAGTTTTTGTTAAATTAAATTAAATAAACTTTATTTTCAAATTAACATTTCGATAAAATAGGTGTTACTACACATTTCTGCAAATTAAAAATATTGAATTTCAGGTTTGTCGTCAAGCAGCAAATTTTTTAATTTTCTGACAACAAATTAATTTTTATCTCCATTTACAAGGTAATGTAGATACGTCTTTTTTCCTAACGACGGCAGAATAGTCCCTATGATGATTTAATAAAGTTCGATTTTTTTTGTTGTGTTTTCCATTTAATGATCTAAACAGGAATAAAAATATATTCCTGTAATTTATTTCTTCTCTTCGTTATTCCTATTTACGTAGTTTTAAAGGTAATACATGTTACTAAATTAGTAAGCAAATAAAACACTGAACAATAATAAAAAAAAAATGATTTATTCGTTAGCAAACAATTTTTTTACAGTAACAAGGTAGATGTCTCTTTTTAAGTATTTAAAAATACTTGTGCTAAGAGACACCGCTCTTCCGTAGTACAATATCTGCATTTAACAAAGGTGATGCAAAATAACTTAAGTAAAATACGAGTTATGCTAGAACTTATTCTACTACAATGTTAATATATTTGTAGTCAGCCGCGACCATGACCAGTGAAACCTGTGTCGAAACGTCGGTAAATAAGGTAAACAAATTATTTCGCGTTAGACCCGTTTAATAATTATGTTTAAATATATTTATAGAGTTATACCTAAAAGAGAGAAACATTACTTAATTTCAAAAGTAAAAAAATACAGAATTTAAAGTAAACAGGGCAAGGTAAGAGGTCCGGTTTACTTAGGAGTAGGCAGGGACCGGAACCGGTTACCATAACCCGGGTTTTTCATAAGGTTATTTTAAAGGTTGTTTTCAAAACACCTCCAATATGGTTAACTCATGATACGGAAACCTTAATCATTCGGAAACCTTATCGGTCCAGTTAACCCCAATTAACCTCTAACCAGTAACTAACCGCAATGAATTCTGTTAGTGTTTTAATCTGTTTTGAACAGTTCAAACGAAAGTAATCTTTATACGCCCAGGAATTAGACTTAATATTGAATGACCATGGCTAGGAGTTAGGACGTTGTCGCTCGCTGTGGAACCAGGTTTGTTTTGCTCTTAGTGTGGCATCGTTTCTTTATTTCCTTACTATATTTAGGCTAGCCTAACATTTTTATTATCATACATAGAAATGAAAGCGGCGTGAGCGTTTGTTTCTACTACGCTCAAGTTTATTTATTTTTCTTGTAGTTAATCAGTCAAATATAGGTAGTCGTAAATAATCATCATACATGGGTAACTTAGCGCAATTATTCTGATATTATTTAAAAACAAAACATAACTATTAGTCTCAGATTACGAAGCGATAAAATTCAGCAAATAGTGCTATTTTGTGAGTACATCTTGTGACGGCTGTCGGTAAAGTTAAAACTTTTTAAAATCTCGACATTGTTATCCTTTGTAAAACCAACAGCTAATTACCTGCACGAAATAGTACCATAAAGAACAAGAGATATTTTATTAATAACAACAGTATTCCTTTGGCAATAAAGTTCAAATTGTTATAGCATGCACTCAACGTATAACCTTTTGAAATTAAGAACCGAGGCGTGGTCAACCAGGTGTCTGTTTATTTTTCATAATTAAAAGTTGATTTGATTATTGTAGCTTGTGTTAAATTTTGCAACTTACGTAGGTAGATATTAAAAAAAGTGGGAACAGATTTCTTATCGATTTGAGGATATTGTGCAAGCTTCAGTCGCTATGCTACCAAGTACCGGCAACGTTAGCTACACTGTATTCTATTCCCGATATTTCTTACAATCGACAACTGGCCTACTTTTTGGATTTTTAATGCATTTGGATTCTTGAATTTTTAATCCATGCTTAGTTCATACACTACTCAACTACAGCAAAAATAATATAATAAATACCACCCTCTAACTAAGACTTGCAAAACACGCTACCGGAGGCCTATTGCATAATCAGTTGTAGCTTGTAATATTAGCGGAAGTCTCTTTTCAATCCCTTTTATTAGAAAGAGAGTTCCGCTAATATTTTAAGTTACAAAATAAAATTATACAATTGTATCCAGGTGGTCAGATCATATTTCATTTCTAAAAGGTTTTATGTGAAATGCGTCCTATTCCAATTTGACCCTTATTCTTAAGACAGTAAATTTGTAATTTATATTTCAGGTTTTTGTATTACTGCATTTCATTTTCTGCAGGTAATTAGCGATTGGGTTTAACAAAAGACACTACAATACTATTCATAGCAGATAAGTTTCAAGTGGAAATCGTGATTTTAAAATGTTTACATTATAAAACGGTGAATAGTTTTTATCTTTCCTTAATTTCTCACATATGCGTCAAGAGTGATAATGCGACAATAAAAGTCTTGTTTATTACCAATCTTAATACGATTTTGCCGGCAATTACTTTCTTTTCTTACCTGGGTGCGTAGCCAAGATGCCAACCGCTCACGCTCACTCGCTAATGAAATGCAACTGTCATTGTCACGCTAATAAGAAAGAGAGATAGAGAGAGGTAGTACGATACATTATTAAGCGTGAGCGATTGGCATCTTGGCTACGCACGCTGACGTCTGACGTGTTTTCACTTGAGACCGCTATTTGCTACCATTGGCAAAACAAAAGTATGTATTTGAGTTCATTGTAAGCAAGTGCAGCAAGCGGTGCTCCAAATGATTATGACATACTTTGATATTGGATACTTATTATTATATTATTTTTTCGTATCTCGTATTATCGTAGTAATGAGCAAAATTTGTATAATCGTACGAGTTTGAGATTAGGGCTCCCGATTACAAGAGTACACGCTGACACGTGGCTCCGTGTACACGAGTCGTGTCTTAATTACACGTGGCCTAATGGCATGTTCCAAACAGGGCAGAAAACCGGTATCGTGTGTGACAACGACATTTACAAGACGCTTCTGTAATGTGTTTAAATTAATTTGAAAATGTACCGACAATAAATGAGTAATTAAACATCTATAATTTATTTTATTACATTACAATATCGCATCTCGAGATACTCTGGGTATAACTTTTTTAAGTAGGTATATTCACGGAAATACTACTAAAATTACAGTCTTTCTCCGGGACCACGGGGGCAATGTCGCCCTTGAAACGTCGGAGGTTTGTTTTCAAAGTTTATACACGATTAAGCCCCGTTTTCGTAAATTTATAATACTAAAATTATAATAACAATATCTAATTATATACAAAATCTAACAATGAACAAGAGTTTTCTACTGATTTTATTTCCTTTAAGAACTCTCATATGTACAGGAAGAATAATTATAATATAATTTGATGGCCATAGAGTTACAATTTTTTTTAAGCTATTGCATAGCTTCTATCGCGGGCCTTGAGCGCGGGGACCGAATCCAGAAATTCCGTAACGAAAAAAAACCTGACGCTCCCCACTCCGACGGACCGAAACCGACTTTATTCACTTTGTTACAAAGTTCTTTATCGAGGAAAGGATATATCTCCAAACGAATGTCGCTAAGTGTCATGTTCTATACAAAATATTGAGGACAGTAGCTCTTATTACCAGAGATACGGCGATGTCAAACGTCAAAATAAACACTATTATTTTAGTCCCGCCAAAATCAAATATGTTAGTCGCAAACTTATGTTTCTTATTTCAGTTATCATAAACCTATAGTTTCAATGATAAATATTCCTGAATAACCAACAGCTACTGTAAGATAATAAAACCCACATATATTGTAAAATAATGTTGACAACTTTTCTATCAAAAACATTGAATTTGAAAATGAATAATGATCCACAAGAGTCTACAACAAAATATGGGACCACCATTGACGCGGTATTTTCTAGGTATTTAGAGGATATTAAGTCGCAAACTTATGTTTCTTATGTCAGTTATCATAAGTTTCAATGATAAATATTCCTGAATAACCAACAGCTACTGTAAGATAATAAAACCCACATGTATTGTAAAATAATAAAAACATTTTAAACAATATTAACTTTTTATTTGTTAAATAATAGAAAAATTTGTTTTCTTATCGGTCACCACGCTCAAAAAGTGTAACTTGAATTAATATCAAAGAAAAAGAAATACTGCATGAATAAAATAAATAAATAATTATAATTGCATAAGTTGATACAAAATGATATGCAATAGCTTTACCGCGGCAGTCCCCGAGTGCCACACGTATTTTTTGAAATAGTTTTAATGTCTGATGTGTCGGTATTTAGATCGTGTTTATATCGTTTTTCCCTTCCTTTCATTTTAAACAATTCTATATTATGTTTTACGAATATACACATAACAAATACATATAAGGATGGCAAGGGTAGTATACTTTTTTAAATAATGGCTTGCAACTATCTAGGTAATATGCTCCACACAAAGATCTTACTCGTAAACACTTTCTTTGGGCTAAGAAAACCTTATCAGCATCTGATGAGTTGCCCCATATTATTATTCCGTAACAGATTTGCGACGATACATAACCGTTATAGGCTGCCGTTGCTGCCGCCTCAGAGACGGTTGCTCGCAGACGATACAAAATATAATCTACTGGGTACAAAGGGTATTAATATGGGCTTTCCAATTACAAAACTTATCATTCTTAATTCCTAGAAAAACTGCACTTTCCGTTTCATTAAGTTGTACTTACACCATTAAAATCGGCAGATAATCTAATTGATTTGCTATTATAAGTTTGAAATTAAACCAGTTGTGTTTTGGTTAAGTTAACTTTGAGATTATTATTTTCTAACCAATTTGTTACATTTGTTAATGTAGGTACATGTAATAATATTTCATAGAGAACCATCTGTATTTTCTTTAATTACTATGGTTGTGTCATCTGCAAATAGTATAGTGTCATTTTGTGTGGCGCCAGGTAAATCGGTGATGTAAAGTAAAAACAAATACGGCCCTAGTATACTACCCGATGGCACGCCGCATGTGTTAATGATGAACGGCGAATTATACGTTTTGTTAAGGTTTTTAACTATTTTTGTAACTTCTACACATTGTCGTCTTAACGTGATTCAGTTTAGGGCCTAAACTGAGTCGCTGCCATACAACTCAACACAGGTTCCTTACCTGAACCTGAACCTTAACTGAAATGCGTTAAAGGGCATTTTCAGAAAAAAGTGCACCCTTTTAATGAAAATGGGTCCTCAATTTTCCATAAAAAAAATTTTTTGTCAGGTTTGTAACGGCCCATACGAAATGTATGAAAAAAATGCGTTACAAAGCTGACAAAAAAAACGGGACACTATTTTTCTTGTTTCCAATAGTAATCGTGATTCTGGTTACAAAAAACCCAAAACTTCCTATATTCAAAAAGAAATGAAAATGGTACCCTATTTTTGAAAATGCCCTAAAACGTTATGGTAACGGATAAGGATGGGTTAGGTCCGCGTGTATTTAAGATCTGTTTCTACGAGTACCACGGATACTCGGATCTAAATTACACGCGAGCCCGACTTGTAAACTTGGCTACCTAAGTTGTTTAATTATCATTGCACGTGCAGTATTAGACCTATTCGTTCCTACTACAATGGTTTTGAATGTTTTGATTAAATAACTTAACAAAAAATAACCGACGTTAGTCGTAAGACTCGTAAGAGATATTCACTAAATTCGTTGAACAAGTTAAATCCGTCAAAATAAACACTACGAATAACTTTAAATCACAACATGCAAGCAAACGTAATGATGTTGCAGTTTCATTAATTGCAATTTTGTTTAGTACTACACTTTTAATTTTCGAAAGCTTAAGAAATTCACGTAATTAATAGAAGTATATTTATTTATTATAACGTGAATTGAAGTTGTAAGGTATGACATTTTATTTGATGAAATAAGCTAGTTCAATCTAACGGGTTGTTGTGTATTTGAAGAAAAATAAGAAATTATTAACACGTGCCGTCGCGTTGCCGTCTTCGCTTTAATTTGAAAGTGTAAGACGTAGAAACCGCTTGTTATTATTAATACAACTCTAGTGTAACGGCTTATAGTTCAAAATTGATTGAAGTGACAACTATGAAACAAACCTGGGTTATTCTACCTGTTGGACCCAAAAAACAGTGCAAGATACAAATGTCCTAAGTACGAGGTTTTTATATGTCCTTTACGACATTTCTATCGTTCACTGTTGACACGGAATTGTCTTTGCCGATGCCAGCCTCTACTGTTATTAGATATTGAATCTAATTTACTTACACGTAAAGAGTATAATCGTTTGTTATAATAAGGTTAACAGTAACCTAAAGAAAACCCCAAACAAAAACCCTATCGGGATTGGGTTTTGCAGTTAACCGGGTTATGGTTACTGTTACAGCAACATTTCGCTTACCGTTTGTATTCGGTTACTGAATGTTGCTGTTACAGTATCATTGGGTAACAGATATGATTAGGTAACCAACTCGATAGGCTTAAGCCTAAAGAGGGGTTTTCCGGTCCCTGGGAGTAGGAGATTTGTGTGTGTGTGTGTGTGTGTGTGTGTGTGTGTGTCTGGGTGTGTGAGTGTGTATGTGAAATGTGAATGTGAATGCGTGCGTGCTTGTGCTTAGTAGATGAATAGATAAAGATTGTCCGTATGTGTGGTGTGCTACGAAAGACAGCGTGATTAATTTAATATTAAAATTTTAAAATCATTTATTCTCGAAATATATACAGTAAGTGTAAATTACCTAACTACCTACCTCTACCTACCTTAAATCTAAAGTATGTCCTTGAGGCATTGTACCTAGGATGCTGGCGGAAAATTAAAAAAAAAGTACCTAGGATATTAAAATTAAAATTAAGAAATAGGATAACTAGTGTGTTGTACTTTACTTTAGAAGATTTTCAATTTCGAGATAGCTTTTATCTTTAAGCCAATTTGTTAGCATTACCTTACACTCTTTAAGCCTCACTGGATAGATGTGTATATTTTTGTTTACCAGATTATACAACTTAATAGATTGAGCAGTAAACTGCCTTTTCGCATATGCTGTATTAGTATTCACTATAGGAATTACGTTAGGTATTCTACGTGTAGTCTTAGAATTATGTGTATCTTTTATTGACTTGACTTAAAACCTAATACAAATATGTAATGTTTCACAATACGCTAACACCTCAAGAGTTACTTATGTATTAGGTTTGAAACAGTTTCACCGGAACTGAGCCTCTGTCTCCCGAACTAGGCGGATGCCTGTGACTCGGAAGTCAGTGATTCCACCGAGAAGATGAGTTGACATGATTTGTATGCTTAACTATAAAAGGTTTTTGGAATGATCATGATACAAGGAAAAATAAAGTAAAGAAAAATAAAAAATATAAATAAACACTTTTTACCTGACGTATGGTTGTGTGTGTGTGTGTGTGTGTGTGTGTGTGTGTGTGTGTGTGTGTGTGTATGTGTGTGTGTGTGTGTGCGTGAGTGAATGTACGAGTATGTGCGTATATGTGTGTGTGTGTAAAGAGAGAAGAGAGCGAGAGAGAGAACGTGTGTGAAAGCCTGCAGTGAGCATAATTAAATAGTTATTCATTCTTGGGACGTAATAGAAATAATAGTATAGGATAGGTAGAGTGATTGATAATGGAAAAGGGAATCGGTTGATGATCAGAAAGAATTATGTATGTAGGTAGTGGTAGCCATAAAACGTCTTTATTTCAGACAGTTTAGGAGGTCTTCAGTCGCCGGATAAGTTTGTGATTGAAGCCAGGAAGTTAGTTTTAATTTACAGTGAAAGCGGTTTAATGGATATATATTTAGTTGTTTATTTGCCTTATTATAGATCCGAGCACTCATTGCCATATATTGGCGGCCGGCAAATCCCGTCCGCCGATTTCCTACTGGACAGGCAGTCTGTTTATTGCGCTTACTATTTGCTTTCGCACAAAAAGGTAAGTGTCGATGTCTGCGCAGTATTGCACGGAGGACGTATAGCTGTCTAACCGTTAGGACGCTACATTCGGCGTAAAGTTGGGTTGTAGGTGTAGGTGGTGTATATGTGGTACTTTTATGTTTCTTTAGTATAATATTGAGAACGTAAAGCTTTCTTACTGATAACAAGTCACAATTTTTATATAGTTCAGTTGTGGGAAAAGTGTAGGGTTTTGAGTACATAACCTTTAATAGCGCTCTCTGTGACGTTTCGAGTTCGAGGAATTTAGTTTTTGTGGCTCCACCCCAGATTGGTATACAGTAGGTGAGAATTGATTGTGCTAATGCAACATAAATTTGGTTCAAAATGGTTTTTGTGGCAGCATGTCTCAAGTTCTTAAACAACCATATTAGTTTGCGTATTCTGGACATGATGGCATCTGTGTGAACATGCCATGTTAACCTTTGGTCGATCATAACACCTAAATATTTAGTGTATTCTACTTTTTGTATGAAAGGGCAGGTACAGTTAGGCTTGATAGCATCAGCGCAGGTATGTATTTTTATTTTAAACGTGGAGTCAGGTTGAGTACTATTATATTTAGTAAAGCACATGTAATTGGTGTTTAGGGTTATCAGATTGTTCTGTAGCCAACGGGCAATCTTGGCAAGTCCTGATTCTGCAGATGCATAGGCCTCTTCCCAAGTATCACCCGAGAAGACAACTGCTGTATCATCAGCATAGGAGAACACAGATGCATTATCAACTTGCAGATTACAGAGTTGGTTGATATATACTAGGAAGAGGGTGGGGCCTAATACGCTTCCCTGTGGAACACCGTATTCAATTTCAGACTCATCACTGGTAAAGTCTCCTATTTTAACTTTTTGAATACGATTCTGTAGATAACTACTTATCAACTTCAACGGGGTTCCTCGTATACCAATGTTCTCCAAAGATTTTATAAGAATAGGGACAGAAACGGTGTCATATGGGGCGATAGTTTGAGGTAACGGTTCTGTCTCCACTCTTATAAATAGGAGTTACTATGGCTTGCTTCAAGGAGTTTGGAAATATTCCCGATTTAAAGCAGCAATTAGCCAAGTGAGTTAGCAAGGGAACCACGATAGCACTAGCCTGTTTTAAGAACATGGTTGGGATGTTATCCCAGCCAGGAGCACTAGATAACTTAAGATTAGCAAGAATAACATAGACTTCGTTAGGGTCGGTATCATAGAGTATCATAGAGCACAAAAGAGGATGATGTATATAGAGAGGAGTTAAAAGAAGGATGAGCAGATATTTGACCACTGTTTAAGATATTTTCCGCGAGAGATTTTGAGACAATGATAGCATATATTATTTATTTCGTTTAAGAATCCGATCCGATCTTTGTACAGCGGTTACAAAATGGAGAGTACGTAAAACGATTGAAATTTTTGAGATCTTCCTGTAGTTTGTTTCTCCGAGTTTGATAGAGGCCGTTATTCTGAGTAGGAAAAATTTTAAATTTACCTGCCTTAAAACTTTTTTTTATCTCTTCTCGCGAAAATGCCTTTTTGACATTTATAACATTTAAGCGCGGGTTTACGTTGATTCGCTTCGCTATCGCGTTCGTTCATCTAAGTAGTGTGATGAGCAGAGCAAAAGCCTAAATATAGCTTGGATATTTTATATTTTTAGCATTTGAAGCCTTTGTCATAATTAATTACCTATCTGTGATCTTTCTTAAGGTTTTCTCAAACCGCGTCTTCCCAAAGCATAAGGCCATCTGTTAGATGTACGCAGAAAATAAATTCCCTGCTTCGTTTTATCCGTAAACGGTCCCATTATATTCGTTACCATTGGCTGCAAATCATAACAGTCACCATCTCTGGCCTGCTGTATTGTATCACATCGGACAGCTATAAAAGCACTAGGATGCACAACAGCTGACCACCACACGAAAAACGCCCTCGTATGGCTGCATATAGTGTCACGTCACAAGGAAGCCATGCAATGTCTCCTTCTTGAAATGCTCCACCATTTACGTAGAATGTAATATGAGCGTAAGGAAAAGATATGCTTGATATATCCATAGTTGTTACAACGCTGATTACGAAATCAGCATCAGATTTATCCAATCTCTGATGCGGCTTAAGATACCTGAAGCATGGTCCAGCTCCGTCCAATGCTGTGAGTAAGGAGATGTTCTGTCCGGTCATCATTCGAAAGTTCTTGGCTGCGAAGCTCATAGTGTGTGCTCCTAGACTCATGCTAGTAATTTCCAGCTTTTTAGGGTCGAGACCATGGCTTGTTAACTTAACTAGCATTTCTGCTACATGCTTACCAACAGCACGTACTATCCGCGCGGCACTGAAATGAAACATTTGTTTTTAAATTTTAAATCCTATTCAAAAACGCTATACGTCAATATGTATATCAGGTTGAGGGGAAAGTCTTTTCGTATTTTCTATGGAAATTCTAATCCATAGAATGAGCTGCCTGCATCTCGATCATCGGAACGAACTGTCGCCAGCGGTGTTTCCGGACCGATACGACCTTCAAACCTTCAAGAAAAGAGCGTACTCCCACCTTAAAGGCCGGCAACGCACTTGCGACACCTCTGGTGTTGCGGGTGTCCATGGACGACGTTAATCGCTTACTATCAGTCGATTCGTTTGCTCGTTTGCCCCCTATAGCATAAAAAAAAAATTCAAATGTATTTGAAGTCCTCCGTCAGATTTACTCGTTTTAACGGACAGAAAACAAATGAAAAACTATAGTAAACTCTTTTTGTTCAATAAATATTAAATAAAATAGACAGGAAAGGAATAAAAATATTTTAACCTCTTACAAATAAAATACGAAAAGTTCTAAGTTTTAGTTTATTTAAGTCTTTTTAGTTAAGTTTTAGTTTATTAAGTTTTTGTATGTACCTTTTAGTACCGAATAAATTTATTTCTGGTTGATAAAAAAAAACGAAAAGACCTTCTCCGCGACCTAATATTAATTCAGATACAAACTTGGGATAGTATCTCGCTGTCAACTCAATTGTGTCCAGAGACAGTGCATTATACCCCATAGCCTTATAGTCATATCCCATATTTCTACCACCGTTCCAAGCATTGGCTTCCATATATCCACCGATATAAATCCACGTCTTTTTCTTAAAGTCTATGTCAGGATTCTTCGCTAGCTGGTCCATACCATAGTAGTTGTAATGTCCCGTAAACCCGGTATGATTTTCACCTACGACTGATAAGAAGAGTTTCTTTAGTGTTTGCGGTTTGATGGTTGCTTGTTTCCATGATCCAGGACCTGAGGATAGGAAGGTTCAATTAATTCTCAGTAATTTTCTAGAAAATTATCTATATCCTATAAATTGAAAGAGATGTCATATACTAAAGAAAAAGTGACCAAGGTGAGCAGGGCTGGGATCGAACCAGCGACCTCCTGCTTTCGCGGCAGACGCCCTAACCACTGGGCTACCCGATCACGGCGACCAGAGTCCGAAATTTCCTAAGTATATGCAATCCTTTCTTATTTTAAACGTTTTTAAGGTACGTTGCGCCAATCCTACAGCTCAGACTTACGTCTAGTGCTGCCTTCTAGATAATCTTTACAGATTATTTTCAACTAGAAGCGAGGGTGACGTCACCATTGTGTACAATTTTAAAGCACGAATCAAATCATTTATTAAATGTAATAAATGTTTTGATGACATCTCTTTCAATTTATAATTTATATATAGTAGTGTGACTACTTAAAAAACACAAAAACATGAATCAAATCATTTATTACATTTAATAAATGATTTGATTCGTGCTTTAAAATTGTATCTATATCCTGTTCTATCTTCTATAGCATTGATTATATTAGTGCTTATAATTTTATTTGATTAGCTCAATTAAATCAATTCTGGAAAGCCCAATTTAGAAAGGAAATAGAAACTTACAGTCTGATATTAATCCTTCGGGATATCCTTCTTCAATCCTGCTGTATTCTACTGAGTTGACAAAAATAAAAAAAGTGACGAGATGTATAAGTGTTAACATATTTAAATTTTCACTTTTTATTACTATATACTATGTGAGGCGCTCACTTTAAACTAGTTTACCAATGAAATAAACTAAATATGTTATTGATTCAATTCATGTGAAATAATAAGGGATTTAGTACTTTAAGTAGGTACTTAAGCTTCGACATGTATTATTTGAATAAATCATGTTTATGATAAATAAGATAGATTAACGAATTAAAACAGAAACGAAGACTGACTGATATATATTATATGTAAATTTTTACGCGCCAACAGAATTAAGGCAATAAAAATGAAGTTATGCATTTATGATTGAAGACTGTATATTAGTTTGTTCGTTTGTGTCGTGTGTAACGAATAAATGTTTCCATTTACTTCCAAAATAGCTCCAAAAAGGAATACCGAAGGTTTGTATTTTTACCTACATGGTACAATCTAAAAACATAACCCCAAAATCATTAGCAGTTCTGACATACTTATACACCTATACTATCATCTATAAACATAGATATAGGATAAAAGAACTGGATACCCAATCGGCCGACAAAATTGACGACATAAAAGTGCAGCAGTTGCGACTCTTTTTCATGTAGTCTTGTTTGAAAATGAAAATGTAAATGAAAAATTATTTATTTGGTTTTACAAAGAGTTGTTACTAGTAATAAGGTTGGAGCCTTCTTTTAAGTATATGAAATACTTGTGGCAGAAGGTACCGCTCTTCAATAGTATGTACTACTCAATCAGCTGAAAAAATTACGCCTTAAAAGTGCAGCAGTTGCGACTCTTTTTCATATAGTCTTGTTTGGAACGTGACGTTTCGTAAGTGCCAACAGCTTTTATACTTTTAACAGTGTTGGTAGTTCTGTGTATTAATTTGACACTTAATGCTTACGTCAGTAAGCTCTTTTTCGTACGAAACATTTATGGTTTTGTATCATCATCAATGCAAGTTCGCTAATGTCATTCTGACCCACATTTGTGATGGTTTTGTTCGGCTTTGTGTGTCTATTTCTTTTAATATGTCTATAAAATATTTAGAAACAATAGATTTGGGATGAGAATATAATTTAGAGGCTCAGTTATAAAGTTTTTTTTTTTAATTCGACATAAGAGTTAAGGGAAAAATATCTTGCTTCCTAAAAATATACAAAGTCAAATGATAAAAATGTTTCCTTACAAACTTATGCAATATTTGGGTGTGTTTAATCTGTTTTGTTACATTATCTTTGATATGTTATAAATTGTAAAACATTTGACATTGAACCATCATTAACATGGTTATTACATTTGTTTAGTGTCACCACTCATCAGTTTAAAAACATGAGTAAAGTCACCTTTCTATTGTATTTATACTGTAAAGGATAAAATAGTTAGGTGTCAAATTAATGTTGTTTAAAGTAGGTACCTATGACTGCTAAACGGTAGGTAAATTATTTTAAACATCATTTTTTTTAAATTGAAGCCAGACATAGAATAAGATGAAAGCTAGTGATTGCATATTTTTTGCAGTAGCTCTAATAGTGTGTGATATTAATTAACTTCTTCTTCCTAGTGTTTTCCTAGTTTATGCCACGGCTTGGGGAACCTGGGGTCCGCTTTGGCAATATCCCAAGATTAGGCGTAGGCGCTAGTTTTACGAAAGGGACTGCCATCTGACCTTCCAGCCCAGAGGGTAAACTAGGCTTATCGGAAGTATTCGGGTGTCCTCACGATGTTTTCCTTCATCGAAAAGCGATTGGTAAATTTCAATTGATATTTCGTACATACGTTCCGAAATTCCTTTTCCTTCGGATTGAAAGTTGCACGCTCTTACCGATGAATCTCCAACACTTTTGTTAATAAACTGTTGCGATATTAATTAACTGTTGTAAATAAAACAGCGTCCAGAAATAACATTTTTTTTTAATTTTCTTACAAAAACAGGCATAACGTAAAAGCGGTAACTGTGCAAAATTAAAAATAATTTCAAAAACAATACTTTCAACAACATCATGTTCTTCTCCAGTCAAAGTTTACTCTACTCAATATTGTCTTCTATAACTTGCTTTACTGATTGTATAAACACTGCTTAATATTTAATTACTAGCAATTTAACTTATGCTACCTAACTACTATAAAACCTTATTGATGTGCATTAAAATTTCAAATCATACCCTTTTCATTTGGTTTCGTAATCTTAGCAGTACTTATTCTGGGCTTCTTCAAGCCACGTTTTCCCAAAGCAAATGGCCACCTGTTAGTCGTACGCAAATAATATATTCCTGGTTTGCCCTTATCAGTGAACGGGCCCATTGTGTTTGTCACCATCGGCTTCAAATCGTAACAGTCACCATCCTTAGCTTGCTGCACGGTATCACATCGTATAGCTATGAAGTCACCAGGATATGCCAAAGCTGATGCCCAAAGTAGGAAAGCTCTTACATGACTGCAGATGTAATCACAGGGGAACCAATCAAAATGTCCTGGTTGATACTCGCCTCCATTGACGTAGAATGTCAGGTGGGATATATGCTGCGCTATACCAGCATTATCCATGTTTGTGACGACGCTTATAACAAAATCCGCATCAGATTCGTCAAGCCTTTGAGCGGGACTGAGTTGCCTGAAGCATACCCCAGCAGGATCAAGTGTGGTTAGCAGGGAGATGTTCTGGCCAGTCAATAGTCGGTAATTCTTGGCTGTGAAGCTCGCAGTTTGCGCTCCGAGGCTCATGCCGACGAGCTCCAGCTTTTTTGGGTCTAAGCCGTGGGCTTTCAGCTTGACTAGCATCTCGGCTATATGCTTGCCAACGGTCGGTGAAAACCGTGCGGCACTGGAACATATAAATAATATAAATCAATTAAAATATAATTAAAATAACTAACTTAGAGTGCAACGGGAAAGTGTCTCTGCTGCTGGTGCTTAGGGCCGCAGGTAGATAAACCTTTTGCATCTGATCCTTGATTCACCTCCAAGCGATAGTCTGTCGAGTCTTGTTGGTATTGTTCAATGCTGTTATGAGACCGATAACTGTTATCGATAATCGTCATATCAACATCCCACTTGGCGGTGATCTCGAAAGCGGGGTTTTAATTCTTGCTTAGTTTGATTACGATACAGAAATACTGGAAGAACCTGGTCTAATGGGTTTGGCAAGATTTGATTACTGCTTTGCAAAAAGGCGTGTCAAATAAAATTACGGTATTTGCAAACTCACAGAGGATAGAACATCGTAGTAAAGTGTAAGGTGTCTACAGAAAGAACATTGTATCCATATATTTTATAACCCACAGCCATTGTCTTGGGAGTACCCCAGACATTTGAGCTTAAATAGCCACCGTTCCATAAGACAGTTTTCTTCTTAAAGTCGATGTCAGGGTTCTTAGCTAAGGCGTCCATTTGGTAGTAGTTGTACGATCCCAGAAACTTGCGGTCATCTCCGTATACTGATATATAGAGTTTTCTCAGTGTCTCTGGTTTTATAACGGATGGTTTCCATGATCCTGGACCTGAGGATATAATTTGTAAGTAATGTTTAAATTGCAAATCAAGCATTAGTGAAATAATAAAAACAAAAATAATTATATAAGGAACAAAAATATAAAGTCTCCTTTTAAAATTATCATCATGCAAGGTCCTTTTTATAGACATTTATTATCATAATATATAATATCATTATTGTTCTTAATTATCTCCCCACGACTGTATATATGTATGATCTTACGGTAGATGTTGGCTCCTGACTTCCCGCGTCCTATACCTACATAGTACATAGGCTCCTATGGAATTATGACTCTTTGTCAATTTGACAGATTTAATTTTGAATTGGAAAATTTGCAAACCCTGTCGTCAGGAGGATGAGGGATATGGTGGAAAAATTCGGGGCCACGGGTGTGGTCTCGGTAGCTCAGTTGGCTGAGCGATAGGCGTGTATCGCAGAGTCCCAGATTCAAGTCCCTCCCGAGGTCATGAATACTGTTAAGGATGACTCAATCTAGCTCGGGACGGGACGGGCCGGGACGGGAAAATTTGTCAATTTCTATAGAAAGAATCACGTGATAGCTCCGAGCCCTCTGATGTCACGTGACGCCTTTTACAGAAATTGACAGATTATCCCGTCCCGTCCCGTTCTAGTGTGAGTCATCCTTTAGTGTAACTTCATAATTCCATAGACGTTTGACATTTAGAATTACACTTCCGCAGTCTAATATGAAAATCAATGCAAACTTAATTTGATCTGACTCTATTATAGTTTACAAATACACTATAAAAGCATTACTTACAATGTGTTCCCATTCCTTGGGGATAGCCTTCATCAATCCTAGAATACTCAACGGCTGCAGTTAAAATAAATACTGATGCAAAATGTACTAATTTTAACATTTTCACTGTTTGATTATTTTTTAATTTCACACAATTCTTTTCTGTTCAATCCTTTAAGATAAAAAATAAATTGTTTACCGTAAATTTCTCAGATTTTCTTATTGTTTTTCATTTTGACGATCCTTAACGAGAATTACAAGTGCCTAAAATATTTTTAATATTATTTTATAAAGAGTGCTAAGTATGACAGACTTATAAAATAAAAATAATTTACTTTAGTATAAGAAATTAAATATGTTGATTTGACCTTTTGAAAATATTAAATAATTCGCTTTGGAAAATTTCAATATTGCGATAAAGGCCACTTCATAATGATACTGTTTTTTTTTAAATACAGACATTGTAATAAAGGAGACCTCAAGACTAGGGTTTGCAAACCGGACCGATTTTCAATCCGGTCGGATCCGGCCGGGTTTTCGCCAATCCGAACCGATCCGACCAAAGTACCAAACTTTACCTAATGTTTTTTTAATAATTGTTGATTTTTATGTTTTAGAAAGTTAAAAAGGGATATTCTTAATAGGTTGGAAATTTTTAGTTTCTTACAATAAATATTTTATTACTTATAGGTTGGAAAAAAAACACATCTTTAGCTTACTAATATTGGGTAAATAATATTCTAAAACATATTTTTTGCAGAAACTATCCTTAGGCAAAAATTGGTTGTATTACTTTATCCTCATTAGGGGTCATTCGCATGGGAGCTTTAAAAGCGTCGCGTTAAAACCTGACGTTGACGCTTTTTTACCGCTTCCAATATTCGTTTTCATACGGACGCTTAAAAATCACTGTGGATTGGTGCGATTATCTATGGTTAGTGAGCCCTGAGCCTTACAAATTTTGTTTGGTTAAATAATCTAGCCCCCACGGTATTATTGCAGTAAATGGCGCTTACAGGAACACAACACATGCAAAAATATCACACATGGCCAACTAGCAGCGGCATTGACGTTTTTTAAACGCTTGTCAGAACAGAAATATGGAGTTCCGTACGGTCCATTTGACAGTCGACGGCAACCCTCAACGCTTAAAATCCGACAGTGCGCGATAAAAAAGCGCCTCCGTGTAAACACATACATGGGTATCTATTTATCTGATTCGAACGCTTTTTTAACGTGCGTTGAAAAGCGCGGGGTGTATTGCAGGTACCAAGCGCGGGTTGTTAACACACTCAAAAATTGACCAGAGAAAAGAAAATTATATATAGCTTCAGAACTAAAGGTAAGGTACCTACTTATATAACATTTATGAAGTACCTGACATTTTCCTCTAGAATCCTGATGTTGTGTCCTGTACTGCCAAACAAACGAATACATCGATACTTAAACACTCAATACAAATACGATTTCTTATCACGGTGTTCAATCATGAGGGTATAATCATAGAAAAAGATAAATAGTTATGCAAATTTTACTGTATTTTATATCGAGATACACGTTATGTTAGCACTACTAGTAAAGCAAAATATGCTATCGATAATAATTTCAAGTACTTTTGGTCAAACACTTTACACAGTCCCGAGACGTCCAGAATCCTGATTATAATATTTAAAAAAGAATGAATACAGATTTTTAAATAAATCGGGAACCTCCATTTGTTTAGAGCTCACAACTTTGGGTGTGTACATATCCATCCTCGTCTTCTTCAAGCCTTTTTTCCCCAAAGCAAAAGGCCACCTATTTGACGTACGCAGAAAATAAATTCCCGTTTTAATTTTATCTGTATAAATATCCATTGTGTTTGTGACAGGATTGCCATCATAACAGTCACCATCTTTGGCTTTCTGTACAGAATCACATTGAACTCCTATAAAGGTACCTGGATACAACAGAGCTGACCACCAAAGAAAATAGGCCCTTATGTGACTGCACGAGACATCGCATGGGAGCCACCAGTAATGTCCATTCTGGTACTCTCCTCCATTGACATAAAACATCACATGACCGATATTAATGGATATGCCAGATCCATCCATGTTGGTGATGACTCCGACAACGAAATCCGCGTCCGATTTATCAAGTCTCTGGTCTGATGGTGCGTTTCTGAAGCAAGGTCCAGCAGGATCCAAGGCAGTCAAGGTTGAGATGTTCTGGCCGGTCATCTGTCGATAGTTTTTGGCGATGAATCCCATGGTGTGACCTCCCAGGCTAATCCCAACCAGTTCCAACTTTTTCGGGTCTAGACCATACCCTTTTAGCATTAGCAACATTTCTGCTACGTGTCTGCCAATTGGGTGCATTTGGCGTACGGCGCTAAAACAGACACATTTCTTAATTCTTATTGATTGAGATTTTTATCCTCCTTTAAAGGATGACTCACACTAGAACGGGACGGGACGGGGCGGGACGGGAAAATCTGTCAATTTCTACAGAAAGCGTCGCGTGACATCCGAGGGCTCCGAGCTATCACGTGATTCTTTCTATAGAAATTGACAGATTTTTCCGTGCCGCCCCGTCCCGTCCCGTCCTGTGCTAGTGTGAGTCATCCTTAATCCAGAAAATGGTTTCGTTAATATATACGATGATTCTTAATCGGTGATCAGGTCAGGTACCATTTCTTCTAACTCAGTAATTGATGGGGATCAAGGTCAAGTCATAATTACACAACTTAAATTTGGAGAAAAACTGTATCCTTAAATCCTTGTCACTCTACTAATCGGTATCAATGAGTATATATCCTATTTACTTTGGGCAATTGATAATTTATAAGTCACTGTCATGTAATTCATTAATTATTGGCTTAAGATCCGTCGGGACTACCGGTTGATACTCAAGATGGACTGGCGAAGATATCTCCAGTAGGTACCTGTAGTTTTTTGTTTTTGTTCGTTTAGTTGTTTAATGTGTATATTGAGCGTATTATGCAGTGAGCCAGTGAACTAACGAAAAAGTGTGCAGCTGTTTTCTCATCCCCCGGCAGTCCCGAGGTGAAGCTGCCTCGTACCTCTTTAAAGAATCTATATCTTTACCAAGGCCTCCGTCGAACAACGTCTCTTATAAAAAAACTGTACCTACCAAACTGAACTTAAGATCCGTCGAATTTCTCGCCATAGCGCTGCCACTAACCGTATCTTAGTTACTTCATGTACGATTCCTACAGTAGGATTTCTTCATGTAAGATGACCTACTTCAACAGTGAGGTACTTGCGCGAGAACTCACGTATGTTTAGTTTTGCCGAGATTATTAATATTTTTCTACTCCTGATCACCAATTATCATCGTGTAGGTTTACAGGATAATCTTTTAAGAATCAAATTTAATGTATAGAGTAAGCAAAAGGCGAAACCTTTTATTTTGCTTAGTCCAATAGGTAGGTACAGCCACCCAATTGGAACCCAAGGCCACCACTATGTCATAGTGACGAAATAAATCAGATTGTAAGAAACCTCCTACTGCTTGTCATTTCGACATGGTTCTAGAGTGGCCTAGGGTTCCAATTCGTTGACTACAGTCACGTCTATAAATATCTTTACACTTCGGAACTTATTACAGGGCAAGAAAGGTCAAAATTGAATACAGATGCATATATATTTATGAAGCTGACCGTACATGGTCGTTCGATTATCAATTGTTTTTGTATAAACGGATGTTATGCAATTATTGTGCCAATTACGAATCAGTTTTGATGATTCTTTTTTTGTTTTTTGATAATACCTCATAGGACTCAAAAATTTTATTAAAAAAATTAGCGTTATTTGAAAAACTCAACTAAATTTAATAAATTTTATAAAAAAATTCAATAAAAAGTTTAACCGCTTTTAAAGTGGAAAACAATAGGTATTCTTTTAAATATGCGCTATCAACCGATATATTCGAAGTCAGTGCTATAATGTCACATTATAGAAAAATTAAAACACACTGGGGTGGTACTTATGCGCTCGCAACCGATTTTGCACTAAATAGAGATTTGACTTGGCACCGAATTAAAACGTATCAGTTGGTATCGCATATAAAAAGGAATAGGTAACTACATTTACTCTATTTTTCGCTTTTTGATGCGATTTTATTTTTGATAAAACTGTTTTATACTCACAGTGGATAAATTGTAGCTGTAAACTCCAGTGTTTCCAGTATTAGCGCATTATATCCATAACTTTTGTACACTTGTCCCAAAAAACGTCCACTTTGCCACGTTGTCGAGTCCAAATATCCGCCAACGTACATATATGTCTTCTTCTTAAAGTCTATATCGGGATTCTTGGCTAAATTATGCATGTGGTAATAATTGTAGGATCCTGTAATGTTTCCTTGTTTGCCGACGACGGAAATTATCAGTTTCTTCAGACTTTGCGGCTTTACAATGGCTGGTTTCGATGCTCCGGGGCCTATGAGAAAGAACAATAATTTTATACAGGTTTTTGGACTAGACGCAACACTGCATGTTACGCCGTTGCGGCCATAGCATATGACAGCACCTGTCAACTTTTAAGTAATTGGGTGACGACCAGCCGCTTGTCTCACCACGCTGAAAATGTCTAAGACAGAAATGTTGGCTGCGTGGAAACCTACGACTCGACTACGCCATATTAATCGTTGCCGTCACGCGACGCAACAACGTTTCACGTTGCGAGTAATATTACCCTGACTAAATAATATGGTAATATTGAGGAACATTGGCAAAATAACACATATCTTAGCAATAGAACACAAACTGCTGTTGTAAATAAATCGCAGTCTAGCGGCACTGTAGTTAAACTAAGAGTGCCACAGGGTTCTAGTTTGAGCCCATTCCTCTTTATGGTTTCTATAAATGGTTCATTTTGTGTTTTAGAGAACCGTTGTGATATAGTGCTTTTTGCAGACGATACATAATTAATATTTAATGTTGACCGGAAATTTACGATTATTTACCGATGAATAACTTGGGAGAGAGATGGTGATCCTCGCTCTGGGTGGTACTTCGTTCAACATGTCTCCATAGCAGTTCAACGGGGGAATGCTGCAGGCATTATGGGGACCTTTCAGCCGGGCACGATGCAGGTTGGGTTATTTTAGGCTTAGTTTAAGTTAGTTTCATTTGGTTTAGTTTTAGGTGTTTTTATTACTTATTTTTTAAGTCATGTGATATAATATTATTCTTTATTGAAAATAAATGTTTGTGCAATAAAGATTATTTATCACACACTAGTTGATGTACTTAACTGGTTTACTATTAGCTATCTGCTACTTAATGCTAAGAAAACCAAAAGTATTAAATTTGTTTTGCCGAATGTTAAATGGATATTAGAATAGGTACTTTTAAATGGTGAATGTTTAGAGATATGTAGTTGATAAAGCATTGTTTCTAAGTTTAACGTTGGACAAAAATCTACAAAGGAGTGTTCATATAACAACACTCGCAAACACATTAAGTTTTTACATTAATTATTTCTATAACAAGTTACCAGATGAACCATTGCAATTGCCCTTTGCCGGTCTTAAGAATGATTTGAAAAAATCTTTGATGACCGAGGCTTCTTATGCAGTAGAGGAATATTTAACACATAAACATGCATGGCCCATACCAGAAAATGTAACTAAACCAACAAAAAAAAATTGAATTTGCTACTGCAGACATAATAATAATAATAAAAATCCTTGTGTACATCGTGTAAAACTGTAAAATTTTGTTTTTTATTTTTGATTTTTCTTAATTTCTTCATCATCATCATCATCATCATCATCATTTCAGCCGAAAGACGTCCACTGCTGGACATAGGCCTCCCCCAAAGATTTCCACAATGACCGGTCCTGCGCCACCCGCATCCAGCGGACTCCTGCGACCTTCACCAGGTCATCAGTCCACCTTGCGGGGGGCCTACCCACGCTGCGCCTTCCGGTACGCGGTCGCCACTCGAGCACATTTCCGCCCCAACGGCCATCGGTTCTACGTGCAATGTGCCCCGCCCACTGCCACTTAAGTTTAGCGATTCGGAGAGCTATATCGGTTACTTTGGTTCTGCTGCGGATGGTCTGATTTCTGATACGATCTCGCAGAGAGACTCCTAGCATAGCTCTCTCCATTGCCCTTTTGGGTGACTTTGAGCCTTCTTATGAGGCCCATTGTAAGCGACCACGTTTCAGTACCGTATGTCGTCGGTGGTGGTAGCCGGATCTTAATTTCTTAATTTGTGGTTATTCTGTGTCACTATTTTCTTTTGATGTAGTTTCTTGTAGGACCAGAAGAGTTTTTAAGAGCAAGTTAGGCCTGGCCAGCCACATCTATAGGTAAGCCCACAATAGGAGAAATCCATAAATTTTGAAAAAAATTGTCCCGCCCAGTTTGTTGCCGGTAATAATGTTCTCGGGCTCTGGTGTAGGGTTAGAATCGGTATTAGCTTTTTTTGACTTTTTTAAGTGCATAATATTGTTTTCTGTTACCGCGATTTTTATTCATTGAAATTAAACACCGTAGAATGGATTAATCGCGTTTATTAACACCATGACCCTACGTTTCGAGCCCTTTATAGCACTCGTTTTCACAGGGGTAAGATAATGACTGAGAGAATGTGAATTGGATTGACTTAACCATGTGTATAAATGTAATCAATTTTCATTTGCTATTTATCATTCCATTATATTCAATCCATAAGCTCTTATTATAAAATTCAACAAATTTAAAATCAATGTACACAAATACCATATTGTATGATGTACGTACATAAAATAAATTGATGGGACTGTATATAATACCTATTTATTTACAGACAGATACACTGCTTTTATATAAACACATACATAATTATCATAAGCTCTCAATGATGCGTTCAAGCCGCTAATTTTGACCGTTTTAGTAACGACTATCATTAATGAAATCTTTTTTGACAGATGTCTGTGATAACTGATAAGAAATGGTTGAAACTAAAATGTTTACCATTATCAACAGCCTTAATTACCAAAATATGTTGTTTTTGGACGCATCGTACAGGTTTTATGATATGTGGGTAAATAGTAGTGTAAATAGGTACTTATAATATTTTAAATAGTATTAATAGGTGCTTTATTTGAATAAAGCAGTACTAGACAAAATAATTTTACTAATGAAAGCGAAAACTTATACAAAACCAGACAGAACATTGATCTTATTATGCTCTATTAAACTTCCGAACATAGCTATATTATTACAGTACTATAGTTAAGTGGGTTTACGGTACAGTTACAAAATAATACTTATCTATTGTTTTAGTAGGTGCTGAAAAAATAATAATATTACAATAAAAAATCTACTCGCCCAAACTAAATACTCACTTAATTTAACTAGAGTTCATTTATTTAGAAAAACCATAACAACTATAACAATACCAAATCCTAAATAACTTTTAATAAACATAAAGTACCTATAGCCTTTTTTGGACGGCTAGGCTTAGCCGCAGGCCAAAGTAGCTGCCAGCCCTCTGGTTATCAGACACATCGACAAGGCGAATCTCTATCGGAATCCCTAAAGTTTATTGTCCTATTTTTGCTTTTCCTGATACTGTTTGACATAATGATCATTTGTCCACTCATATATCCTTATTTTATTTTCTCTAACATTGTTTTAAACTACTTTTCTAGCAGCGATTCGAGTCTCACGGTTCTAACCTAACCTAACCGACTTTTCTAACAGCGATTCGGTTATGAGTGAAGTCGTTTTTGCGGTTATAATTCCATTATTTACAGTACATTTACATTTATTTTCATATTGTTTACCCAGGATTTGACTGTTGTATTATCAGTATTTAGATTATACTTTTACTTCTCACTATATATTGTAAATGTGTGTACATGAAAATGCTTTATTGTAATGCTTATTGACTTGTAAAAGTGACCTTGAGGCCTACTTGCAGAACAAATTTTTGAATTTTGAATTTTGGCAAATAACCGTTAGGACTATTGATCGTTAGGGATTATGATCATTAGCACAAACCACTTAGGGCAAGGGATTTTAGGACAAACGATATTAGCTGTCGAAGGAGACCCCGACAAGGCGCTTAGATTTTTTTTTGCCCAGGGTTTCGATACCGAAAGGCGCAAATAGGGATCTGACGTAGAAGTCCCCTAGGACAGCGTATTTCCGCCTTTTATTTCGTTTGGCTGTGGCGGCAGCAGCGAAACTCAATTTAACTAAACATATCGACTACCTCAATTGGCGTAAAGGGCGAATCGTCATTTTACAGAAGACCTAAAAAACTTTTTTTTTTCGAATATCTTTTTTGTTTCTGTGCATTACATATTCCTTTAAGCCAATTGAGATTACGGTAGTCGATATCATAATATAGTAACACACTCTGCATTGCCTAACATGGTCACGACGCACCGCACTCAATCGCTATTTTCGCGATGAACAATCACTGCATCTGTGTGCGTACCATGAAATGCATTCGATTGCGACTGCGGAATTCGACAGTATTTCCTTCTCGCTCCTGCCAGAGTACTGATAGGAGCGAGACGGACATACTTTCGAATGCCGCAGTCGCAATCGAATGCAACTCATGGTACGCACACAGAAACCACCCAGTGTGGACTTCGATCCCTCTGTGTCTTGCCAACAATGTAGGAGGTATGAATTTTCTGTGATGAATTTGTCGGTTCAAACTGTGATTCGTTAAAAATGCCTATGTTTTTTGCAGTGCCTTGAGCTTTTTTTATTATCTGTTAATTTTTAGTCTATGTAACGGATATTTGCATGGTCATTTGGGTGGCCTATTGTTCTATATTGAAAAAAAAGTACCCTGAATAGCCGCTCTGCCGTTACATAGATTTTAACCTTTATACTATAAGGATACCGTTACTTTTGTAGAATATATTATATTGCAAGAAAACAATGTCACGGTTAGGGTTTGGACCGACAAACTCACTTCCGAATATTCATACTACTTACACTATTTTTGACTGAGTTATTTTTTTACGAAGTAATTTAATCAAGTTCATATAATAGTCGCAAATATAATAAGGTAATAGATTAAAACTTTTTAGTTATCACGAACTAACCAATTTGAATTTTTATTTTAAATAAAAAACTTACAATCTGGAAGTAATCCCTCGGTATAGCCTTCGGCATCTCTTGAATGCTTTGCAGCAACCACAAATAATATCGGAAATATTAAAATTTGAACCAACTTTAACATTTTTAAACGTTTTACTTCCTTATTTATTTTTTAAACTTTCATATATTTGGTAACACATATTATTTTTAATTGATATTTTTATCAAAACGCTTAGTGATATTTTTATTCCTTATATTTTACAAACTTGGAATGGTAATTGTATGTGCAAGTTTAGTTATTTACTTATATAAAATTATAAACGCCTTTATAATAAGCCTTAAGTCGCTTCTTTTATATTGACATTTGACTTAATTGAATTTTCCTTAATGGGTTTAAAAAACTTTAATTATAAGTCACCTCAAAAACATTGCCATGACACTTAATAAACAAGAAAACTAATTAATAAAATGTTTAGAATTTAATAGAACAATTGACAAATTTTACTGTCCATTTTGGATACAGTCATTTAAAGAAAATGACAGCTATCATCAGTTTTTATTGCTCATAATATCTTACTTATCTCAAAATATGAAATATGTTCTTATGGTGTTTTGTTTTTAGAACGAGTATATTTAGTAATTTTTTCAATGGAGATGAATGTTATTTTTCATTATCTATCAATCATGATGCTTCTCTAAATTGTCAGTCATGCCTATACTATACAGTCTGTTACCAGCCCGGCACCCAGGCATTTTTTTTTAATTGCTAATAATATTTTTAATTAGCAATAGTTTGAAAGTATTATCAAAACATAATTGTGTTAGTTAAATGCACAAGGGCATATTTTTATTTTGTTGTCGTTTTTTTTTTCGCGTCAGATTTGAATGAAATTTGGTGGGTAGGTAGAGTACCTTATTCTCTTCAAGATAGACCCAATTTCAAAGTATGTCCCACATTTTTTTTTCATAATTTCATACAATTTTTTTCTCGCACATTGAGATTTTGTATCTATCTAGCGTAGAATAAGGAACTCTACCTACCCACCAAATTTCATTCAAATCTGACGAGAAAAAAAAAACGACAACAAATTAAAAATATGCCCACAACTCGATTTTCTAAATTCGTACGTTACACACATGTAGTAGGTGTAGGTACTGCGTAATTTCGTAATTCATATCGTTGATGACTTTGTACAGGGGTAAAAAGATGAAATAACCAAGCCCAGAAATATTGTTGTTTTTATTATCATTGAGTTCATGAATAAAGTTTTTAATACATTATTTGAGAAGTTTTTATGTGAACACGTGTTAAATAAGTTAACAAACCAAATATTTCCAAAACTGATTTTCGTTTTCCAATAAAGATTGAAGTAAAGAAAGAGTGAAATTGCTTACGATGCACGAAAACTATCAGATGTGATCTTATTATACGACGAGACGCATGGATATGCAGTAGTTCATGCTTAATCAAGAACGCTTCCCAAATCAACGGCATCCACATATTCCTCGATTCATAACAAGGGCTATCCATTGAGTACGGGAGAATAGGCCAATTGTACCTACTTGGTCGGCCTGATAGGGCCGTGAAAGAAATCATGACTGTACAAATTGAAGAAAAGGTTCTCGGTATGTGCTTACAAAATGTTCTAACCGACAGTGATACTGTACAGTTATTCATTATAAAAAAACGACATTGTAGCAGCTGTTCGTAGTTCGTAAGCTGGATAATGTGGATTTTGTGCGCTGTGGGGGATGGCCGACAATTTGTATTAAGGTTGGTAATAAATTGTGTATATTCCTGAAAAATGCATTTCATTTGCGATAGTTCAGTGATGGGCAAAATTTATTCGAATGACGGATGACGGATGACGAATAACCAAATCATTCGCGGATGACGGATGAATTTTCGGATGATTATTCGTATTCGAATAAATTATTCGTCGAATAATTTATCCGCGAATAATTCATTCGCCGGATGAATTGCCACGAATAATTTTTTAAATACCTTATCAACTTCTGTTTAAAATAGCTATCTAATTATGAATTCATAACTCAAGTTTCATTTCAACCGCCTAGTTTCATTGACACAATTTCTTTTAAACATTATGGCCTTACTAGTTTATATGGAATTAATTTTATATTCGGTTATTTGAATGAGAACTACGAGGCCTTTTTTAGACCGAGATAGTATATGTCATTGAAATGTACAGAAACTTGACAAAATCTATGCCATAGAAATTAGGCGGTTTCTTTGCTCAGATTTTCTTCCAACCCGCATAGGGATTATAAAAGGACTGTAAATAAAAGTGCACTTTAGAAATCAACATGGATTTATTAATAATTCGTAATAAAAATCATACGTGATGATATTCTTTGTTTGAAAACCAGAGTAAATAACATTAACTACATATAGATCATATCGAATAGATCACTAAAGTCTTAGACGATCGTGAACTTTAGTAAAAAAAATTCATTTTTAATATACGTTTCTTTTTTTAAATTTAATAGAATAGCCAAAAAACCTTTAATATTGTTAGTAAATTTATAGGAGTAATATAATAAGTAAATCATTCGTCAAGTTAAAAACCGGTCGAAATATTTATTCGCCGATAAGTTACTCGCGAATAAATCATCCGCGCACAAATCATCCGCGAATAAATCATCCGCGAATAAATCATTCGCGAATAAAAAATTGGTGGATTATTCGTCATTCGAATGATCATTTAGATAATTTTTTATTCGAATAATGCCCATCTCTGGAACGTAGTAAGTAAAGTTGCTGTCACGAGTATTTACACTTACTTGTCAATCACATTGCTGTCAATTAAAATTTTGTTCGAAAATTAGTCATGTCGGAATTTTATATTATTATAGTACATTTATTAAATTAAAGTCACATTTAAATTAAGCAACTACGTTACTTTAACCTTCTTAATTAAAGGTCCAGGTGCTGGTATAACACAAATTCATATTCATATTCAAGCATTTATTTGCATAATAAAAGCACAAAATCATGCATGCAAATACAATTTATAATAATCTTAAAACTAAAACGATTGAATATTACAAGACACTGTATAAATTTCATTTTTTAAAAGTACTAATGTAAAACATTTTATTTCTATCTGAAATTTACCTTTGATTTTTTATTAATTTACGTTTGACTACTTATGTAATTTAATTTTGCTTCTTTAGGCATTATAACTATCACAAGATGATTGGCTGTTTTTTTATTCATTCAACCTATTTTACTCAAAGAATATCTGTCAAAGATTTGGCACTAACAAATGTTTTAGGCTTTGATTTTTTTAACCCCGCCTTTCCCATGCCGTACGGATACTTGTTACTCGTTTTAAGATAGTACATGCCCGGTTTACTTCTATCAGTGTTCAAATCGAATGTGTTCGTTACTCTCGGCTTTAAATCATAACACTCATCATCTTTAACCTGCTGCATGGTATCGCAACGAATACCTATGGAAGAACCAGGATTATACAAAGCGGCTAACCAAAGCTGATATGCCCTCATATGACTGCAAATAACGTCACACGGAAGCCAAGGAATGTTTCCTACTTGATGTTCTCCACCGTTAGCGTAAAATATGACATTGCCAACAGGGACATCTATGCCCATGCCGTCCATGTTTGTCACAATCACCCGAACCAAGTCAGCATCAGAAGCATCCAGTCTCTGATCTGGCGCTTGCTGTCTAAAGCAGGGTCCAGCAGGATCGAGGGCAGTGAGAGTGGAGATGTTCTGGCCGGTCAACTGCCGGTAGCTCTTGGCGATGAAGCTTATGGTGTGACCTCCGAGGCTCAGACCAACGAGCTCCAGATCTTTTGGATTAAGACCTTGTGCTGTGAGGTTGACCAGCATTTCCGCTACATGCTTTCCGATTGGACGCATTACACGTGAGGCTCTGAAATATAAACAAATACAAATATATATATATATATATATAAAACATTAGTACAGATAAAATAACAAAGGGAGAAAAATATATACAACTGTACTTGTCATTAGTAGTTATTGTTTCTATAATTTTGACCTAACGTCCAGCCAAATAGAAAAATGAAAATTCCGAAAACCTCATTCTTATAGACCTTGACTTACTTGGGCTCATTTCGATCCCAATTATAAAAAAATATATCCCAAAACTTTCTATTCAATTGTCATTCCGATACCATTTTGTAAGAACTTTCTATGAACGTGACGAAATGGAGACTCAAGTATGGAAATTAGGAACATTAAATAATGAATTAGGTTTTCGGGATTTGTTTTGAAATAAGCTCATGTTAGAGATTAACTTTATGTTCACAACTGAATAAAGGTAGTTGCCGTGCTGATCTCTTCTTCTTCTTCCATGCCTTATCCCGTTATTTGGGGTCGGCCCTCCTCGTTTTAAGGCGCCAAGCAACTCGATCTTGGGTTGTCTCATTGTCCATCTGTGCCCGCTCCATATCCTTGGCAACGGTTGTCCACCACGTGGTTTTCGGTCGTCCTCTACCTCTCTTCTGATCCGGGATAGCCAGAGCCTTTCTTACAATATGGTCTTCGTCTCGCCTCATCACATGTCCATACCATCGTAATCGACTCTCCACCATTTTGTCTACAATGGGTGCAACTTTAAAGGAACCGCGAATGTACTCATTCCGTACTCTGTCCATTCTCGTGACACCCGCTGCCCACCGCAACATTCGCATTTCACTCGTATGGAGCCTCTGTTCATGTTGCTGTTTGGAAGCCCAGCACTCGGATCCATACATCATGCATCAGCTGTATGGGCATTTTCGGATCGCATAGTACTCCCGATAGGGTTCTCCATTTGAGCCACGCTGCGTTAATTCTATGCGTCACATCAGTATCGATTGCGGCATCATCAGAAAGTACCGATCCCAGATATTTGAACTGGCGGGCTTTGGGCAGAGGTTGTCCATCCAGGAATAAGGCAGTGTTGGGTATTGGTTTCTCACAAAATCTACAATGCAGGCATTCAGTCTTCTTTCTGCTTATGCGGAGCCCATTGTTTTCAAGTGCTTCCTTCCATTGAATTAGTGAGGTCTGGAGCTTCTCTGCACACTTATCTAACAGAACAATGTCGTCCGCATATAGCATGCACCAAGGGACACAAGGCTGAATATGTCTAGTAAGATAGTCCATAGACAGATTAAACAGGAATGGACTCAGAGCCGATCCTTGATGCACCCCAACCTTTACTTCGAACGGTTTGCCGATTCCAGACAGGCTTCTTACTTGTGTACTAATGCGGTCGTACATATCCTGCACCAAGCTGATATAGTGTTCTGGTATTCTCTGTGACCTCATGGCATGCCATACTAATTTGCGAGGTACCCTATCGAAGGCCTTCTCAAGGTCTATAAACACCATGTGAAGGTCCTCTTTGCAGGCTCGGTGTTTTTCCATGAGGATTCTTACTGCCTGAATAGCATCTGTCGTGGATTTCCCCTGCATGAAACCGCATTGATTTTCAGAAATCGATACAAGTCGACTGAGACGATTATTCAGGACGCGCTCCCAGACTTTCAGTGTGTGTGATGTAAGCTTAATACCCCTATAGTTACTGCAGTCGCTTACATCGCCCTTGTTTTTGTAAAAAGGTACTATATAGCTATGGCGCCACGACTCGGGGATTTTCATAGAAGTCAGTATTGTGTTAAAAAGCTTAGTCAACCATTCTTCGGCAGCAGGTCCAAGCAACTTCCATAGATCCGCCGGTATGTTGTCTGGACCAACCGCTTTATGATTCTTCATTTTTCTGAGTGCATGCTTAACCTCCTCTATCCTTATGTTTTGCAGGGGCCCAACTGTAATCGGCGTTTCTGGTAGCGGCTGACTCGGAAACTCTTCATTTAGAAGTTGTTGATAGTATTGGCTCCAGCGATTGTTGATTTTTACGTTTTCAGTTAGTAGAACGCCTTTATCGTCTTTGATGTACTTATTGACTTTGATGTCTAAACTTGCGTTGTGCCGTTGTTTGGCTAATTTAAATATTTCCTTGTCGTTTGCTGCATGTTCGAGTTTGGAATAAAATGAGTCTCGCGAGTCCGTCCTATTTTGCGCAACTTTTCGCTTAGTTAACTTTTTGGCCGTTTTGTATTTAATGTGATCGTCGTCCATGCCTGATTTCTGCCAGTTTTTGAAACACTCTTTTTTGTGATTTATGGAGTCCTTCACTTCCTTATTCCACCACGTCGGATCTTTATTGTTTCTTAATGCACCCTTTGATATTCCGAGGGATATTTCCGCTTCTTTTTTACAGAACTTCTCAAACTTTGACCACATATCTTCAGCTGAGGTGCCTCCGCTGCTTTCCATGTCTTCTTTCATTAAGTTTTGGAGCTTAGTTATAAGATCGGTCCCTTTTTCCGTGCTGAGCAGATGCCATTTGATTCGGGTGATTGTACTCCTTGCCTGTTTAATTGGTTTGGTTAATTTAATACTACCAACCAAAATCCTGTGCTGAGTGGTAAGTGCCTCGCCTGGTATTACCTTACAATTTCTAAAAGTTTTGAGTAATGCCCTGTCCGTAAGAATAAAATCTATCTGAGACTGTTTATCACCGCTTTTGTATGTTATCAAATGTTCCTTTTTCTTATTAAAGAAGGTATTAACTAGTGCCAAATTGTACCTTGTACAGAAATCTAATATTCGTTCCCCATCCTTGTTGATTGAACCGAAACCAAACTGTCCCATGATCTCTTTATAATTCATGTTGCAGTGACCCACATGACCGTTCAGGTCGCCGCCGATGTATTTGGTTTCTCCTGGTGATATTGTATTGAGTATTTCATCGAAATCATCCCAAAATATCTGTTTATCATTTTCGGCACATCCAGTTTGCGGCGCATATGCCGAAATAATGTTTAGGGGTGGCTGATTATCCATGGCAAGTTTTACTGCTATTAGCCGGTCGCTCCTTCTGTCGACATTAATAACACGATGTTTGAAATTAGAGTCTAAAACAATGGCAACACCATTTCGGGTATTTGTAGTTCCATGGTACAAAAGCTGGTATCCTAATCCTAAATCTCTTGATTTCGACCCTTTCCACCTAGTTTCTTGGAGGCAACATAAGCTTATATTACGTGCTTCCAGTACCTTCGCCAGTTCCTGGCTACGCCCGGTAAGAGTTCCCAAGTTCCATGTGGCTAACCTAATATTGGACTGCGTATGCGTTTGTGCATATTTGTCTTTTCTTTTGTCGCTTACGGGGGACGCCCTAGCACATTCTTCGTTATTATTCGCATATTTCGCATTTCTATCGCTCGCGTCGCTTCCGGGGTACGCCCTAGTAGTTATCCTTGACTTATTTTTGGCTTCTTTCATATTTACGAGGAGGAGTGTATTGACTATAGGGTTTTACGGCCGGTTGTCACCTGACGCCAAGGCTGTAACTAAATACTTAGATGTGGGAGCTGCCGTTGATCCTTATGCAGGATTCGTCCGCCACCATCCCTTCTGAACACTCCAGCCTAAATGTCCAGCACTGCATAGACCTTGCTTTCACTATCCTCGAAGAAGCTCCCTGCAGGGGTTTGGTAACGAAGTATCCATCTCCGACCTGTTGGTTCGCGGGAGGTATTTGATTTCCCTCCTACCTGGCATGTCTGCCGGGCTTTCCCCGATCCACCACCTGGGGACGCGGTCTCTAGGGGTGAGGCTCCCCCGAGACAGTTGCCGTGCTGATCTATTTATTTAATTTATCAGCAAACATATATTTTAGAAATCTCACAGTACTAACGCTCAGTAATGTATGTTGTAAGCATTTAGAAAAAAAGCTTTATGTTTGCCTACATTTGGTAGGAATAAGCTGGAGAAGTAGGAGGTCAAGGTCGTCGACCTTAGGGATGTGTTGCAGTTCTGTAAGAAAACAGGGAGTCTAGAAGGAAGCGATGGGAGAACGCTGCCAGGACAACAACCTGCAGCTCTAGCAACAGAGAAATGGGATAGATTAGCAAGCCAGGGCCCTGTTTAATATACATTACGATTTGTAAATTGTAGCTAACAGGTTGTAATTCTACGAGTTTCTGTTTCATAAAAATTATAAATTACAAATCTGTCATAGTTGAAACTTTTCATAATTGTAAAATTGTGCCTACAATTTTACATAATTATGTTTAATAAACATTTTCATTTTACAGGTAATTGTTTACAAATTTGTATGAAAATGTACTTTATTAAATACATAGTTGTATTGACAAGTTTACATATTTTGTAAATTGTAATACAATTCTGACATGTGTGTAATGCTATGTCAAAACGATGGATAATATTGGAATAAGCATAAAACATTCTTCTAACAACGAGTAGTAATAGTAATAGTAATAGTGATAACGAATATGTAATTCAACGGAATCGAGAACAACGGAAGCAACGGATTTTTCGTTCAACAAAAATCGAACAAGACTACCGTCAAATATTTACTTTTATAAAAAGGGCGTGATCATGAACTTCTTAATTTTCATGTCGTGGGATAATTTCTCACTAAATCTTTATTCTCGTATATCGTTTATCTTTATCGTCGTATTAGAGGTAAAATCGTAATTTTGATATTGTTCTCATGATTTCAACAGGTTAAACAATTCAATAAATTATTAGTAATAAACAAGTCTACCCTCACTTAAGAATTTGTAGAAAATTGTAACATTTTATGTAAATTGTACCTTACAATTACAATTATGTAAGTACAACATTGTCATTGAAAGCGACAGGCGGTTTTTACATATGCAAACGTTTATTAAATAATGTATACAGCTACAATAATTGTAAGTTCTTAACTCGTAAGCTTCTTAATTATTTGTAGGATTTATTAAACCATAGCTGTAGTTAACTAATATGTTATGATATTTTTACAAAATTGTCGACTTGTAATGTTTATTAAATAGGGCCCTGGTGCTCGACAGCCCTCTTAATCACAACATCATAGGTACGATATAGGATTTCCAAAACTCAAAACAAGAACCAGCTTCACAAGCTTCAACAAAGCTGGAGTGGCAATGAAGCATATAAAATAATGGCATAAGTACTCACTGCGGATAAAGCCGAGCCGTAAACTCCAAAGTGTCCAACAGAAGTACATTATAACCTAAATCCTTATACGCAATCCCCAACAATCTGCCAAAAGGCCACGAGGTAGAATCCAAATATCCGCCACAGTATAGAAAAGTCTTCTTGCTGAAGTCTATGTCTTTGTTCTTAGCGAGACTTCCTATGTGGTAGTAGTTGTATGATCTTGTTAGATTGTGGTCTTTGTTCATAACTGACATGTAGAGTTTCTTTAGGCTTTTTGGTTTGATGAAGGCGGGTTTGTCTGAATTGGGACCTGGAAATATTACAGACCAACAATCAGTTACAATTTAACGAATATTAATTTAATTACAAATGTTAATCAAAAATGAATAAAACTGCATGGCGTAAAAAGTTTAAAAAAGTAATTTACATGAAATCATATCGTAGATGGCCCACATGTTATTCTTTGGGATGTTATTTCTTTATTTCAACTAGGCCTTACAATAAGAAATATCTTTGACTATATACTTTGGCTGTTATTGATACAAACAGGCCTCATTTAGGCCTCATATGGATAGGTACTTACAGTCTGGAACTAAGCCAACGGGTCGACCTTCGGCTTCTCTAGAGTATTCGACTGCAGTCACAGACACGAACATCAACACTACAATGTATGTGCACACCTTATTATTTAGACCCATTTTCACTAGATTTGCATGCACTATGTACTAATACCTAGACAATAACTTATTCAACGGTACAATGATTTATTTCCCCTTTAGATATGAATTATTAAAAGCAGATGCTAAAATGAAGTCCCAAAGAATTAAAACTTCTAGAACATCCGAAGTCCCTCTTAATTTTTTTGATAATATGACTTTGTGTTGGAGAAAATTAATTAGATTAGTCAGTTTCAATGGTAGAATTTGAATCTGCTTTTATTTCACTCTGTATATTGAGCTGACTGTTGGAACACCTATCTAAAGTCAATTTTTTTTAAATCACTCCACGCATCGGGCACTGTTCTTGTATAATTCCACACTCCAATTAAACATTGCGGAAGGTTGTACTTATTAAGAAATATGATGGTTATAACTGGTCAAAAACGTGCTGAAAACCGTATCGCCTGAGGAGTAATCAGCAAATGTTTGACACTGGCCGACCTTTTATAAGGAAGTCCTTCTTCGCCCAAGTAGCCCTACGGCCGTAAGAAACACTGGCTGATACGATCTTTTTGAAGGCAAGACTTATTATTGCTGGCTGTGATTCATGAGCCGCTTTTGCATATCAGTTAGGGTTGTCAATGCCAGCTTAAAACATGTGTTCTTTGTAAACAAACGGAGATTAGGTACAGTCAACCAATTGGAACCCTAGATCACTCTAGAACCATGTCAAAATGACAAGCAGTAAGAGATTTCTTATAATAGCGTCGTTATGACATAGTCCTACAGCTTTGAGTTTTAAACCAGATGAAGTAGTAATTGACAGGCCTACCCCTCTGCCGAATGGGTATGACATAGTTTGGACTGACGTTTATCTGATATAGCTATTTGTACCTTCCGTACGAATAACTGTACATTTGACGTGCCCCTTTTCAGCAGGCAGACTTTTTTGTATGGGAATTGACAGACGTTGTTAAAAAGTCAAAGTCCGCCGTGGCCTTCAATTGGTTGACTGTGAAATCAATTAGGTACTTTTCTGCAATCGTTCTAAAGTTCATATTTGGCAGCAATGTTTGGTGAATCACCACAAAATTTAAAAGAGGCGCTGCACCAGGCTCAATTCTCCTGGACGTATAATGCTAGCAGAGTTTTCACAAAATTTTTTAGTGCTCTCAGTGAGACTGGACTAAATAAGCATAAGGTCAGTTTCCAAAAAAGCGTTTAATTGGAGAGACAAGAGAAGACCCCACAAAATAATTAAAACTACATCTCAAAATATAAATTAAAAAGGTCCGATCCTCCCGTCAGGATGCCCATCACGCAGGCAGCATTCTCGCGCTGAATAGCTATTGCAATTCTTTGCGCGAAGAAGCTGCCAGGCGACCGCCTGTAGCCTCTCTCAGCCGCTTAGCTTCTAAAAAGTCATATTATTTTATAGTATATGTTCTTTATTTACGGTCAGCTGGAGAGTTAATGAGATGCAGGGGGGCCTGCATAGAAAATTAACTTAACTTTGCAGCTGACTGTACCTATACCTAGTTAAATTCTAATAATCTTTGTTTAAGACATTCTGTTTCAACCTTAAAATTCACGAGGAATATAAAGCCATGACAACAAAAACAATTTGTAGTAAATATCGCATAATTACAAAAGGCAATAAAATGTTTAAAACGGCAAATTAAAAATAAACTCTTGTTTAGTTCCTCGTTTATAGCCTGACATAAAAAACAGTCAACAGTCTAACTAGGTAGATGCAACAACGTTGCTTGGACCTTATTTTCCTGTGTAAGATACTTCTGGTACCTAGTCTAAGTAGATTCAGAGACGTAGCCGATAACTATGGAATTTGTATGTTTCATTTTACTCTTAGCGAAAAATGGCCTACAGTTCCTCACCCCACACGCCGGTGTCCGCACGCCGCGCATGTTTGAGAAAAGTGCTATATCTGCCTCGGCGGAAACAGGGCTTGCCTGAGCTCAGCTACTCGTATTCCGGGCCACGGCAAGCCTCGCCCCGGCAACCATGAACCACCTCGTCAGTCAATCCCTTACTTTCCGTCCCTCGCCAATAATGTACCAGTTATTATTTATGTTAAATTGTATACAGGGTGTAACAAAAATGCTGGTGATTCGTTTAAGGGTGTAATCAATTAACACCGTGGCCCGATTAGGAAAAATCGGAAAAATAAATCTGACGCGATTTTTTTTTATGGAGGCTTGACCTTAAGTACAAACTGCTTCATAGATTTTATTCCGCATCATTGTTTTTCACACCAGCTATTCATAGAAGGGTTTTTCTGTTCAAGGACTACATTATTTTAAGTTTTCGGGCATTAACTTGTGGCATCCTGGTGTTGATATGATGTTACTTTTGGTTTTGTTTATTTCCTCCTAGTTGGTGTGAAAAGCAGCCAGTGTCACACGGTATCAAAATTATTTTCGTCTTGGGCGATAACGCTTGAATCCCTCTTTGCGCTCAGGATTCTACTTTAGAATCCCTCACTACGTTCGGAATTCTATTGAAGAATCCATTCGCTTTGTTTGGAATTCAATGTACCGCGCTCTCGCCGGAAGTATATCATTTTGATCCCTTGTAGTTGTAACACGATCTCCAAATGCTGTTGCAAAATGTTACAATTCCTGTTGTTATCTTATCAGTCCACAATACTTAACTTATCATCATCATCATCATTTCAGCCGAAGGACGTCCACTGCTGGACATAGGCCTCCCCCAAAGATTTCCACAGTGACCGGTCCTGCGCCACCCGCATCCAGCGGACTCCTGCGACCTTCAACAGGTCACCTTGTGGGGGGGCTACTCACGCTGCGCCTTCCGGTACGCGGTCGCCACTCGAGAACCTTTCCGCCCAAACGGCCATCGGTGGCAGTGGGCGGGGCACATTGCACGTAGAATACTTAACTTAATTATAATAAATACTGTTCAAAAATCCAAGAAATATTTTGACGCAGGGACACTGGCGCCATCTAAGTATTTGCTTAGATATGAAGTAAGTAAATATGGCAAGACAAAACCATGGTTTTATAAAAATATTTTGCTAATTAGCGAACCTTGGCATTTTGGTTGACTGCACCTTATCTTGGACACCTCAGATGAGTGAGGTGAGCAGGAAAATGTTTGCCTCAATGGGTTCTCTTCGCAGACTTCGTAACTTCTTGCCCTTTGCTACCAAAATTGCGCTTGCACAATCCCTCCTTCTGCCTATATTAGACTACGCTGACATCTGCTATCTTGATATCACTGAGGACCAGCTTAATAAGCTAGAGCGTCTTCAGAATTTGTGCATAAGATTTATATTTGGCCTGCGTAAGTATGACCACGTTTCTAATTTTCGTGCCCAGCTCAAGTGGCTTCCCATTCGTTATCGTCGTAATTCTCATATTCTAGCTCTTCTTTATAATGTTCTATTTAACCCATCCACTCCCTCTTATCTTAAAGATCGTTTTACTTATCTCTCCTCTGTCAGGCCTTCACGGAAATATTTACTTGCCTTCCCTCCTTCTTCCACGAAATTTTATAATAAATCTTTTACATTTCGAGCAGTTCAGTTGTGGAACGCGCTGCCGTTAGACATCAGATGTGCTAAGACTCTCCAGAGCTTCAAAAGCCTTTTAAGGAATCATTACTTGTCTCTGCCTTAATTTGCCATTGTGTATGTATATGTATATATGGATAATTTTTATTTGTATGTATTTTATTTGGGTTAGGTATATATGTATGTATTTGGATGTATTTATATTTATTAATTAAGTTGTTTATGCAAATAATGCATAGTTCTGTTTAGTGTATGTGTAGTGTTCTTATCTGTAATACTTCTCGCGCACTACCCGTTTTGTTTTTGTTTTTTGCAACTTATCTCCTGCTACCCTAAGGTTGTCTGGAAGAGATCGCTTATAGCGATAAGACCGCCTGTTGCTACCTTTATATAATTTGTGAATTTGTTCTGTCTTTTGTCTCATATGTGGTGCAATAAAGAATATTTTACTTTTACTTTACTTTTACTTATTTTAAATAATTAAAAAAAAAAACCCGACTTCAATTGGACTTCCCGTTATAAGTTAAAGTAAGCGAATTATTGCTAATTTATGTTTTTATTTTGTTAATTTTCCTTACATCGTATTTAAAACCCACATACATATTACTACCAGGGTTCAGTATCAGCTCCATCTTGTGAACTGCTCTCCTAATTGCTCGTTAACATGAGTCGATTAACGAAAACAGCATACGCGTATGTTTCACCAAACCTGAGTTCCATTAGGTACTGCCAGGGTTTAGCATCAGCTCCATCTTGTGAACTGATCTCCTAATTGCTCGTTAACACGAATCAAATCATTAAAACAGCAGTCGCCTATGTTGCACCAAACCTGAGTTACTAGGTACTGCCAGGGTTCAGCACCAGCTCGATCTGGTGAATTTTTCTCCTAATTGCTCGTTAACACGAGTCGAATGACGTAAATAGAAGTCGCGTATGTTGGACCAAACTTGAGTTCCACTAGTTACTGCCAGGGTTTAGCATCAGCTCCATCTTGAGAACTATTCCCCTAATTGCTCGTTAACACGAGGTGAATGATGAAATCAGAACTCTCGTAAGTTTCACCAAACCTGAGTTCCATTAGGTACTGCCAGGGTTCAGCATCAGCTCCATTAATTCCTCATGATATCCATCATCAAAATATAATTGAAATCAAATAGGACTACCTTGAAGGCATTTCGTAACAAACAAAAGATGAATGTCTCAAATCAGAAGATACAGCTGGGGCCCGCGAATTATAGAGCAGTTCCTCTTTGACATCCCTGGTCGTCATCATCAGGTCTGCTCCGCCAAACTGGTAGGTTTTGTAAAGAAATGCTCAAGTTTCTTAAGAAAATACCCAAATTACTATGCATGTGCCTTTCAAATTTGAGGAGTTCCCTCAGTTCCTCATGGATCCCGTCATCAGAAATGGATTTTGAAAAAAAAGGGACCAACCTGGAACCATCTACTTTCCGAAAACAAAAAAATTTTTTAAATCGGTTCAGCAATGACGGAGTTCTGAGGTAACATCCATTTAAAAAAAAAACTAAATAGAACTGTACACAGACTAATTAAGAACCTCCTCCTTTAGAAATATTGAAGTCGGCTGATTATAACGAATTTGTAGTGAAAATTAATATTAAATGAACCCACCCCCTCACTTAGTACAAGTGTGCATACCAAAAGGGTGAATTCAATGTAGGTAGGTAAGATATTGATGATTAAATTAAAAATATGTTTTACAAGTGAAAAACAAAACAACTTCATTCAAAATTAAGGATTTTTACTGGCTATCATTAGTGTCACATTTTACACATACCTATTTAAAACAAATAAAACTCTAAAACGTAAAAATTGCGGACAAAATAATCAACAAAAAAATGTCACCATAAAAAAAAACAATACGCAACGTCGCTGCCATTATTTGACGTAATAATAAGATAAAATAGAGAAACACTCTTTTTAATAATATAGAAAAACAAACAGCCATAGGTAGAATAGAAAAGAAATAATTTATTCGATGACACACACAAAATACAGTACAATTTGAAATAAAAAAATACTTAATAATACCAGTAAAAGAAGTGCCACGAAATGAACTCATCTCACCGTAATGCTTATACATACGTAGGTACAGTTTTAAGTAATTAATCACTTGATCTGTTTGGGTGTACATTTGAATCTGCGGAAATCTTAAATAAATCAGTCTGTCTCTCCTGTACAGTAGACTTTTTGCAGATGTGGCTTTCTTTTACCAAGGGTACGAGATTTGAACCTTTATACTATAAAAAAGTCATTTATTTCAGACAAAAAGTGTGTCCATACAGGTTAGTTAAATACATACTTAAAATTAATTGTTTGTAGAATTACACACTAAAAACATAAATTAAAATATACTACAAAACAATGGGGACTTGATTACACTTAATTTCTATATTATTTTTTAACTTAATCAAGTTTATGGCCTGTTATGTAGGGCACTGGCGCGTGCTGACGCAGCCAGTGTTTCACTATAGGGCTGTCCCACCTGTTTGCGACAATGCTCAGGATTCTATTGGAGCTGTCTCGCATCCTAGAAGGTTAAAGCACATCTCTTCCGCATACCTGCCTGCCTGGAACCCATTAATCCCGGCGTCAGCAAACATTCCAGATGCGCTACAGTAACGAGGCAGCCCCATCAGTACCCTGTAAGCATTACTATATTGTATGCGCAGAGCGCTGTAAGCCTTCTGCGTGTGGTTAGCCCATAGGCTGCAGGTGTAGAAAGATTGGCAATACGCTGTGAAACGCGTCGCCTTGACTTGTTTCGTACATCGTGCAAACCTCCTAGCCAACATGTTACATCTGACTGACAGCGCTCTGCGCTCATGTTCAATGTCTAAGTTATCGCTCAGATCTTCCGTGACCCAGTGACCCAGATATTTAAATTTTACGACTTTGTTTATAGGAGTTTAACTAAAACTTACAGTCTGGAAGTAATCCCTCGATATAACTTTTGGCATCCCTTGAATGCTTTGCAGCAACCAGAAATAATATCGGAAATATTGAAATATGAACCAACTTTAACATTTGTAAACGTTTTATTTTTTACTTCCTTATTTATTTTTTAAACTTTCATGAATTTGGTTACTCATATTATTTTTAATTTATATTTTTATTTCTTATATTTTAGAAAATCGGAATGGTAATTGTATGTGCAACTTTAGTTATTTATATAAAATTATAAACGGTTTTATATTAAGCATTAAGTCGCTTCTTTTATATTGACATTTGTCAACTAAAAACATTGCCATGACATTTAATAAACAAGAAAACTAATTAATAAAATGTTTAGCCTTTAATAGAACAATTGACAAATTTTACTGACCATTTTGGATACAGTTATTTATAAAAAATGACAGCTATCATCAGTATTTATTGCTCATAATATCTTACTTATCGCACAATATAAATATTACGTTCGTATGGTGTTTTGTTTACAAATTTACAAATTGAAGAAAAGGTTCTCGAAAGTATGTGCTTACATAGTGTTCTAATTCTAACCGAGAGTGATGCTGTAGATAGTTATTATAAAAAAAAGACATTGTAGCAGCTGTTCCTAGTTTGTAAGCTGGATAATGTGGAGTTTGTGCGTTGCGGGGGACGGCCGACAAATTGTATTAAGGTTGGTAATACGTTGTATTTATTCCTGACAACTGCATTACATTTGCCATACTTATCTTAAGGTTCAAAGATTTACTAAGCATAAAAACATGTAGACATCTGTATGTCTATAACTGTAGGTACTTAAATGCAAACAATTAAGTATTTTGATGACGCATCGTACGTAGTAAATAAAGTTGCTGTCATTTACACTTACTTGTCAATCGCTTTGCTGTCAATAAAGAAATTGTTAGAAAATTAGTAATGTCGGAATTTTATATAATACATTTATTAAATAAAATTCACAGTTAAATTAAGCAACTAAGTTACTTTAACCTCCTTAATTAAAAGTCCAGGTGCTGGTATAACACTGCTTAAATTTCATTTTTAAATGTACAAACTACAAATGTCATATATGTAAAATATTTTATTTCTATCTTAAAGGAGAATGGGCATTTTGTACCATGAGTGTATACGATTGAAACGTATCTCGTTTGAAAGGTCTTCACCTCAGCATTATTTAATTGTATGGCACCAACATTGGAAAGCGTGCAGGGGCCGGACTATATAAAAAAAAAGCGGAACATGAAAACGGTTGTTTTATAAAATCCAAGTTAATTAAGCAGTTTTAGCGTATTTGTTTTGAAAGAATATAAGGAATGCTACACTTTTGTATACCACTCCCAACGCCAGAGCACGCACAGGGCTGGAATTAGTGGATGAAAAATATACCATTATGAAAAAACACTCTCTACGCTACGAAAACTAAATTGTATACACATGTCGTACATAACATGAGAAAGGCATTTTTATATGTTATTTTTTGTAATCTTCATTTTCGCTCCAACCGATGCAGGGACCGAAATAAGCATATTTTACGAGTTAATTAATTGCAATTAAAGTTAATTAATGACGGCTTGATTTTCCTACTCACCTCAAGATGGAGCCATGGTTGTAAAATAGGCATTTTTATTACAACTACCTCGTTGTATGCGCCTTAAATTGATTGTAAAATAGGCAATTTATTTTTATGAATTAACACTGTTGATTTTCCGTTCTTAGCTATTATAATATAATCTACAATCTTATTTACTACCGACATCTTGTATCTAGTAGACAAACCGAGTAGACGGCGAGTAGGTGAAGAAAATGCTGGCTCCATATAGTCACTTTTAAACGCTCAAAATACTTTTGAAGTGTAAATTGCAAACTATGTTAATTTCTGAATGTTTGCTATAAAATAGATTGTTCTATCGAAAAAGTTTGGTCTAAATGTCTATCTCTAGGACCTTTGCAAATTAATTCATGGTTTTGTTACAAACTTGCTCTAAACAACAAGTTAAAATGTACTTCCTGAAAATATCCACTACAACCTAATATTAAATCAGCATATAAACACCGTTTATTAAAATAGCTGGTACATGTGTCTGTTTTAATGGGTTTGTGAACCTAAATGCTTTGCAAGACATTTTATGTAGATTACTTATTGAAATATGTAGGTATACTGTTTAATAAAACATTTTGAATACTTTTAGCGGCTTTATTTCATTCAAATCGCGATACAATAAATTAAAAAATAACATTAGTAGCAAAATTCTGTAAAAGTGACTACAGGTTTATACTTGGTCGAATTTTTATCGGCTATCTTCATAGGTGTCACGTTCTAACAAATATGCAAGTGCGAAAGTGACGCATGGCATGATAGTCGATAAAATGGCAACAGTCACTTGGATGCACTGTAGGACTAATCTTGCAATACGGTAAACACATGTCGTCGCGGTCGACAGAGAAAGAAAAGGTATAAATTAAAAAGTCGCAACATCATAGTGTTGTCCCGTTTTATTACACGTCTTCATTTGAAAAGGACGATACTACGGTGTTGCCACTTTTTAATTTCTACCTTATTTCGCACTGTAACCGAGGGTCAAATCATAATGTCACATGTAGGACTATGTTACTAATATCATTTTGTAGCGTGTGTCCTGAGTAGGTACACGCTGCACAAGGCCCAGACGCTGCCCACTACTATGGCCAATGTCCGTTTCTACTCTCATGGGCCGTCCACACAATGGCCCATAATGGGCGATGATAAGGGACGCAGTTATGCGTAAGCAGTACGTAATATTGTCACATCTTTCTACTGTATAGCTGCGCCCGCAATGTGATCCATGATGACCCATTGTGTGGAGAGGCCATCAAGAGCTACGATAGTCGTATAATGGCCCCTCCACACATTGGACCATCATACGGGACGCAATAATGCTTTAGAAGCAGTACGTAATATTGTCACATCTTTCGACTGTATAGCTGCGCCCCGCAATGTGATCTATGATGACCCATTGTGTGGACAGGCCATCAAGAGCTACGATAGTCGTATGATGGCCCCTCCACACATTGGACCATCATGCGGGACGTAGCTATGCAACAGAACGAGATGGCAATATTGCGTATCGCCGCTCGACGCATACCATCTGCATCCCATATCATCGCCCCTCATGGCTCCTTGTGTGGAGAGGCCATAAGGTCGTAGAGTATAGGTATCATAGCCACTATAAGATGACGACGACGAAGCGTTAGCCTTCCCTATAGAACCCCTAATTTCCAGTAGGATCCATCTACTTACGTCACCAGTGCATTGAATAGCACGCTGAAGTTCATTGTGATTTAACATTAGTCATTAGTCATGAGTAAATCTTGTAATTCTTTCATCTCTTACAGTGCATTACCAGTGGTTCGAACATGGACAGGGAAAGACTTCAGGGAAGGGTTACCCACATCTATCGGTTCTCGGCAATATTATGGTTTCAAAATAAGCGGTTTTACTAAATCCATAGCCAGCAATGTGGTACAATCGAGTTCATAAATATATGAGCATTTCCAAGGCTTCAAAAATATCTGTACACCCTTAGGACATTGACAATAAGTTGTAAGCGTTTATAAATTATGCATTCAGATATTTATGAACTCCACTGTACAGTCGCCATCCGATACATCGTCAGAGTCAAAGAGTGCATGTGTTCACATATTTGGTAGCATCTCGGCAGCTACGATTTCTTTGATTGCGACTGTAGGTACTATTGCGTTCAAAATTGCATTGAATTTATTCATAGTAAGGCCCATGCACTTTTGAACTCACGTATACTTTCACTCTAAAAATGTAACAAATCTGAGTCTATCGTAACTAGTTACTTACCATAAAGAAATAAAAAGTTACATTGTCAATTAATTTTGAAATGAAGTTGCGAGAATGGCTAAGTGGTTTTAACATGGACTTGCAAAAATTAAAAGACTCCACTGGGATCACTGATGGATCTTACCAACCTTCATGAGTGCTGCACGGTCCACCGGTAGAGATTAAGAAAGGCAAAGATCTACTCAGACCAAGCGAAACTATAAACCACAGTGAACTTCGGGGTACTATATGATTCTCTGGTGGATAGAGTTGGTGGATCCTAGAAAACTGAGGGACAGAAAAAAAAATCTATATAATTCTAAAAACATTTAAAAACGTGTGCAAACAAAATCATTTTATAAAAAGTTTATATTGTTATCATCTTAAGGCTTCGTCAGACTAGCGCGTGGCGTGAGCTGGGCGCGAGCGGGGCGCGAAGCGAGCGCAACCCGCGCTTGGACGCAGCGCGGCGCTAGCGCCGCGCTCCTATCGCGCCCAGCTCACGCCACGCTTTCAACGCGCGCGCGGCGCGCGGCGCGACCGCCGCGCAGTCACAGCGCAAAGAAAAATGCTCGGTAAATCGAGCGCGCGGCGCTGGCGGCGCGCTCGCGCGACGCGCGCGTGACCCGCGCGCGATGCGCGCCTGACACGCGCGCGATGTAAGCGCGCCGCGCTCCCCGCTTCTATCGCGCTCTGCTCGCGCCCCGCTCGCGCCCCGCTCACGCCACGCGCTAGTCTGACGAAGCCTTTATTGTGGTTATGCTAGAATATGATAGGTTAAGATGGGAGAGCCTAGCAAATAATTGCACAAAGACTTTTAACATGCATTAGAATACAGAACCCATGATTATCAGGAATGCTTAAATAGATATTGATAAAGAAATGATAGCCAAATCAAAGAAACAAATATCCATAGGTATAAAATATTCTAACCGTTCGTTCTGTATTCTTAAGCAAATTATCATTTTAATCGTTAATTTGTTGCTGGGTTACAATGCTACCTAAATACAATTTGTATGTTTACAAAAATATACAATATAGTGTCTATTTTGAATAGGTACTGAAGTCTGACTCGCTCCCAGCGCCCTGCTCACCGGGAACTTGGTCACTTTTTCTGTAGTATATGACATCTCTTTCAATTTATAATTTATATATAGTAGTGTGGAGTTTCTGAAATCATAATTAAGAATTTATTAGTAAAGTAGGTATCCTTAAAATTAATAAATTGTGTAAAGTCTCTTTCATATATATCTCTCTCATATATGAACTAATATATCCTACTTATAGTTCCAAGTTTCATGTACAATTTACCTTCACAGTAAATGTAATAAAATAGAATCCTTTGAAATAATGTACAACCCAACTTATACAAGCCTTATTGTATAAGTAGTAATAATACTAGCAATTTGAATTGAATCTTATTATCTTATTTTATCTGGAGTCAGGGAGAAATTGAAAGAAACCAAATAGGATGTTTAAATCCGTATTCAATTTAACATACATACATACATTCTCCTTGCGTTGCGTTGTCGGTCAAAGAGCTGACTGACTAAACTATGTGGCAAATGGAAATATAAAAAATCGGCCAAAAGCATGTCAAATCACGCGTAGTTTAGGTTTTCGTAGTTAACCCCAATATAGTTAATCCCATTGAGATTAGAGATTCTTAGAATTACCTCGATGAGTGTATGTTGACAATGGAAAGGAAACAACAGTCGGCAATAAAGGCTTTTATAAAAATTACATTTCAATTTTACGGACGGATTACTTTATTACTTGAGTAGAAATAATAAAAATGGAAGAACAAGGCCTCCAGCGAGATTCGAACTCGCGATTTTGGGATACAAGTGCATCGCTTACCGGTTGGCTGCCTATTGTGGCATTGCATAGCATTGCGGTATTATTTGCAGACAAAATTAATTCAATTTAACAGATGAGCTTTAGTCATGTTTAATTTACACACAATTTTTACCTAGGTGTAAAATAGGGATGGAAATACATGTAATATATGCGATCTTTTATCTTACCATTTTATCTGCATGTTGATGTATGTATCATATTCGTAATCATTATTGGCCTGTTGAAATGTCCGTCGCAAATCTTAGCGGACTCATAGGACAGCAAAATAAAAGGGATACTTGACTAGGAAATCAGTCAATCATCAATAACCAAAGATCCATATCCATATAGCATCCATATAGCATCCATATCACACGGATTCAGTTCCTCTATGTGTCGCGCTTACATAACGAGAAATATATAATAGGTATACTTAACTTCACCGTGGTGGTCTAAGTTGTTCTTCGCCGGCAACGGTCCACCCCATCCCATACTAATAATATTCTCCTCCGATGCATTGCAGTGGGATTGGACGCATGAAAAAGAAACAAAAATCGTTGTAATTTTTTACTAATCTAAATTAATTTATCAAGTAAGCAAGTAGGTGCGACAAACAAAACTATTCAATGGAGGAATTGTATGTGTTCGGATACCTACGTTCTCGTACATCTATCTATTCAAATGTATACCTTTAAACGAACATTTATTATTTATATTCTGGTGATGACGATTACGAATTCGATAAAAATTGGTTTCTAACTGGGGCTTTTTTGGGAGCGATAAAATTGATTGACGTTGGTCTAGTCTCTGACAAAAGTTAGGTATTTGGGTTTTTATGAGTTATTAAAACTTCACTCAATCGCTAATCGCTTCACTATTTCTTATAAATATCATTAAATAGTTGAAATTGACCTGTATTCTATAATTTAATAATACACACTACTGGGGTGAGTATATAAATTACAACAACACTTAACCAACCACCAACACCGAATAGTAGGATTCGAACCTACGCTACGCGGCTGTTAATCTTAACTCTAAGTTTACTCCAATTTCTTTATGTCATCAGAACCCCAATGCCTATGGAACCAACTCCTTCCAAACAAACAAAAAGCCGGCCAAGTGCGCGTCGGACTCATCCACCGAGGGTTCCGCACAAAGGATGCTCCCCACCCTTCAACCTTAGGTACTAAAAAATACTGGTGGCACGGAACTCTCGATGTGCGGCAATTATACGGGTATCGGATTTTTTCCTGTAAGTGTGTCTTCCCATTGCAAATGTATGGGAAATGCGACAGAAACGGCGGTATCTTTTGATGGCGTTGATGTAGAGATTGAGTTTTTTCACAGCTTCAAGAAATTGCAGACCTGTATATGTGGTATTAATTGCAACGTGATATCTCTACCTGTTCTTGGGATAAAGGGTCTTGACAGACAGACGGACGGACGGACAGACGGACAACAAAGTGATCCTATAAGGGTTCCATTTTTCCCTTTTGAGGTACGGAACCATAATTAATCAAATCGACGTCGGGGCTCAGAATCATCATTTGTTCACAGCTTCAAGAAATTGCAGACCTGTATATAATAGGTATGTGGTATTAATAGCAACGTGATATCTCTACGTGTTCTAGGTCTTGACAGACAGACGGACGAACGGACAGACGGACAACAAAGCGATCCTCTGAGGGTTCCATTTTTCTCTTTTGAGGTACGGAACCATAATTAATCAAATTGACGTCGGGGCTCAGAATCATCATTTTTTCACAGCTTCAAGAAATTGCAGACCTGTATATAATAGGTATGTGGTATTAATAGCAACGTGATATCTCCACGCGTTCTGGGTCTTGACAGACAGACGGACGAACGGACAGACGGACAACAAAGCGATCCTATGAGGGTTCCATTTTGCCCGTTTGAGGTACGGAACCATAATTAATCAAATCGACATCGGGGCTCAGAATCATCATTTTTTCACAGCTTCAAGAAATTGCATATATGTATATAATAGGTGTATGGTATTAATAGCAACGTGATATCTCTACGTGTTCTAGGTCTTGACAGACAGACGGACGAACGGACAGACGGACAACAAAGCGATCCTCTGAGGGTTCCATTTTTCCCGTTTGAGGTACGGAACCATAATTAATCAAATCGACGTCGGGGCTCAGAATCATCATTTTTTCACAGCTTCAAGAAATTGCAGACCTGTATATGTGATATTAATTGCAACGTGATATCTCTACGCGTTCTTGGGATAAAGGGTCTTGACAGACAGACGGACGGTCGGACAGACGGACAACAAAGTGATCCTATGAGGGTTCCGTTTTTCCCTTTTGAGGTACGGAACCATAATTAATCAAATCGACGTCAGAATCATCAGGTAGTTAATGGAAGTTTTATATGGTAATTCCGGCCTTTGTCAACTAGACCACTTTACCTACGTATTTGGTGGTTCCCCAATGTAAATGTTTGACATATTTATGTACTATGTGAAACTACGTACATAAACTAACATAGAGACCACCATCTATGGTCTGTGCCTTTGAAAATAGAGGAATGAACTCCTTTCAAACGAAAAAAAACAAATCGCAGGAAAGAGTTCGGAATTAATAGTAACGAAATATATTGTTACCGTATTTCGGTAATGAAATTCACTTCATCACCAAAATACAGTGATTATAATTTATAAACATTAAAAAAAAAAAAAAATTTTCGGTCAATGCAAAAATCGTGTGGAAACCTAACTAATTCCAATAAGGCCTAGTTTACCCTCGGGTTGGAAGGTTAGGGATGGCAGTCGCTTTTGTAAAACTGGTACCTACGCCAATTCTTGGGATTAGTTACCAAAGCGGACCCCAGGCTCCCTGCATGAGCCGGGGCAAAAGCCGGGAAAACGCTAGGAAAGAGGACAGAAGAACGTAGCATATCCTCCTCCTCCTTGAACAAGGTTAGACGGCAGCGGTGTGCCATGGACTTAAATGCTAAGAAAATAAATATTACTGTGATAGCGAATGTTAAGAATTGTATCATATTCCCGTTGTAAAATAGATTCGATAAATTATTTAGGTACTACCTTACCTTTAGTTTAGTTTCGTTTAGTTTTCTTATGAAAGAAGGCAGAGAAGAAGACATGATCATTAGCATCGTCGTTCCGGTCGCGACGTAGGCATGCAGGATACAAAAGAATCGCCAGCGCTGTTCATCCAGTGGTGGATGCAGCAGCAGGTCGTACCGACATCAAGCTGTAGGTAAATGGCAATATAGATTTAACTTAGGGGAATTTTTGAAAGTCTTTGCCGCTGCCTATACACTCACCTATTTAGCTGTCTTGTTAAAGGGTGGTAGAATAAAGGTCCTTAGGTATATAGCTTATAAGGGACTTATTGCAGCATTTTATTCAGCGCCTGCTAACAAAAAATAGATATAGGTTTATCCTAATATATATATACCTCCACATTCACACACCAATCGGCCCAGCCGTGAGCTATAAAGCGTAGGTACTAAAGATATACACTTACTTATTTATAAAGCTTTATTCTGCGGCTTATTTGCCTGAATAAAGCTTTATAAATAAGTAAGTGTATATCTTTAGTAACTTTAGTAGGAAGCTCACCGGCGACACAAAGGACTCTTTAAACCAGCGGCCGAGAACTGTTGATTTAGTTCAGATGGAAATATCTTATTTTAATTTTGTATCCTACATTATACTACAACAATTTATTGTTTTGCAAAATGACAACTGTCAACGTACGTTTTTTATTTCCAGCCTCTTTTCCATAGACTATTGTCACAATTAGGTAAGTTTTTTATGACGGAGTTAGACCGACGTTTTGACACGCAATATTGTCATTCGGGATTTGGTAGCTGGCTCCATCTAGCGAGGAGTAGTTATTTCAATGTTTAACAAACTACAATTATTTAATTAATAAAGTGACTTTATTTTGACCCCTGCAAGTGTTGAAAATAAAATATATATATCAAAAAATAGGCAGAGGGAATACCTTTTCAATGCTGTATACGAGGTGCGTATACAGTGTAGTTCTGCTTATATATTCATAAATGTTCATTGCGAGCTTAACTTTTAACAACGAATTCTAACTATCTTTGCACTTAAGCGTTTCAAATGTTACACAAACAGGAAGATATCGCCATATTCTTTAAAATAAAATACTTGTCAACTGCTTCTATAATGTATATTTAGAAAAATTACTGTTAATATGCCAAGCCTATTTTTTTAAATATAGGGGCCCCTGCATGGTATCCAGCTTCGGTGCCATACAAGAAAATAATACTCTGATGAAGACCTTTAAAACAATATACATCTCGATCGTATACACTCATGGTACACTCCCCATACAAAAATGCCCATTCTCCTTTACCTTTGATTTTTTAATTAATTTACGTTTGACTACTGTAGTAAATATTTATTTGTTACTTATCTAATAATAAATACAATCAATTGGAATAAAATTAAAACTACAATTAAAACTAAACATCACATAAATTAAATAACATTATCAAATACCTACATTTATGTTGAATTATGAATATAAAAATTAATAAAAACACGAACACGAATTAAAACAAAACTAACCTACAAAATCTCCCAAGTCGTTTCCCTGTGGGAGGGTGCCCATAACACTGGCCACATTCCCCCGCTGGATGGTAATGCCTAACCTCTGGCCGAGAAATGAGCCAGCCCTATGGTCACCTGTAGACTCAAAAAGCCTATTTTCAAAGCCCTGAATAAGTTGAGGGCGCCAGGACCCCATGGCCCCAAAGTCTCCACCGCGAAAGCCACAAAGTCATGATTGCTACTAAGGCCAGTATACTTCCCCTGCTTTAAAACTTCCGCAGCCGAAGCCGCCCGCCCGCCGTGACCGAAGTGGTGGCCTCCCCAAACGCGACGGAATGAGCGTCATTCGTCACGAGCCAAGCCAGGAGGCTCCAAAGCGGCTGGCACGACCACGCTGACAAAAGCCCGACGAATCACGTCATTCAGGCTGGCGTGGCGGGACATACGGCCAGCGCTCCTCCGACACACTTTGACTACTTATCTAATTCAATTTTGTTTTTTTAGACATTATAAACTATCACAAGATAATTGGCGGTTTTTTTATTCATTTAACCTATTTTACTCGAAGAATATCTGATAAAGATTTGGCACTAACAACTGTTTTAGGCTTTGGTTTTTTTAACCCTGCCTTACCCATGCCGTACGGATATCTGTTACTCGTTTGAAGATAGTACATGCCCGGTTTACTTTTATCAGTGTTCAAATCGAATGTGTTCGTTACCCTCGGCTTTAAATCATAACACTCCTCATCTTTAACCTGCTGCATGGTATCGCAACGAATACCTATGAAAGAACCAGGATTATACAAAGCGGCTAACCAAATCTGATATCCCTTCATATGACTGCAAATAACGTCACACGGAATCCAAGGAATGTCTCCTGCTTGATACTCTCCACCGTTAGCGTAAAATATGACATGGCCGACAGGGACTTCTATGCCAAAGCCGTTCATGTTTGTCACAATCACCCGAACCAAGTCAGCATCAGAAGCATCCAGTCTCTGATCTGGCGCTTGCTGTCTAAAGCAGGGTCCAGCAGGATCGAGGGCAGTGAGCGTGGAGATGTTCTGGCCGGTCAACTGCCGGTAGCTCTTGGCGATGAAGCTTATGGTGTGGCCTCCGAGGCTCAGACCAACGAGCTCCAGTTTTTTTGGATTAAGACCTTGTGCTGTGAGGTTGACCAGCATTTCCGCTACATGCTTTCCGACTGGACGCATTACACGCGAGGCTCTGAAATATAAACAAATACAAATATATAGAACATTAGTAGAGATAAAATAACAAAGGGATAAAAATATCTACACCTGCACTTGACATTAGGAGTTATTGTTTGTATAATTTTGACCCAATGTGCAGCCGGATAGCAATGTCGATATGGGGCGTTTTCCAAAGAAAATTCCGAAAACCTCATTCTTCCAGACCTAGACTTACTTGGGCTCATATCTATCCTGATAATGATAAAAAATGTCCCAGAAGTTTCCTTTCAATTACCATGCCAATACCATTTTGTAAGAACTTTCTTTTTTCTCTCTTTGAATAATTTTACTTTTAAAGCAACGGGTAATTCGTTTAACAAAAATCGGACAAGACTACCGTCAAATATTGTTAATGTTATATTATAAGTATAATATATATTACTTTTATAAATAGGACGTGATCTAAAACATAATACAAAAAGAAATTGAGAAACATACGATAGTCCTTTTTCTAAAATCTTGCCACTTCTTAATTTTCAATGACTTTGTTGTTGAAGTTGTAGAAAATTGTTACATTTTATGTAAATTGTACCTTAAAATTGAAGGGATGTTTACAATAACAACTTAACTAAAATTAATTCGGATATAATATATGTTCGCTCCAAAGGATTAAAGAATGGTGAAAAATAGTTAGTCCAAAAATTATTATGTTTGTCAAAATATGCAATTAAAATATCCTCCATACTAGCATGTACTTAAAATTTACACTAAAAACACAGGATTTAGAGCAACAGAAATATAAATGTTATTTTTACTTTAATTTAGAGGAAACTAAGCGAATGTAATAAGAACATTTAATATAAAAAAATATTTTAAGAAAAGAAGTTACTCATCTTTGCACAAAAACAACGTAACTAACCTAAATTTTACAAAAACTGCATAAGCAACAAAGTATATTTCATATCTTTTCCGCAAAATAGAAAGTCTCAAAACAAATAAAGAGATATTTATAACTTTTTGACCATATATCTACCTATAACCTCCCTGAAAATCAAGCTGCGTTATTATTCAAAGAGAAAATTAGTTTTATCGCTCTCCTGTAAAATTATGCTCAGTGTAGTTATGTTATTTTTGTAAACATCCCTTCAATTACAATTATGTCAGTAGAATATTGTAAGTAATTAAAAGCGATGCGTTTTTTATATATTCCAAACGTTTATTGAAGAATGTTTACAGCTAGGTACAATAATTGTAAGTTATTAACTTGTAAGCTTCTTATTTATTTGTAGGATTTATTAAATCATATTTGTAGTTAACAAATATGTTGATATTTTTACAAAATTGTCGACTTGTAATGTTTATTAAATAGGGCCCTGGTGCTCGACAGCCCTCTTAATCACAACATCATAGGTACGATATAGGATTTCCAAAACTCAAAACAAGAACCAGCTTCACAAGCTTCAACAAAGCTGGAGTGGCAATGAAGCATATAAAATAATGGCATAAGTACTCACTGCGGATAAAGCCGAGCCGTAAACTCCAAAGTGTCCAACAGAAGTACATTATAACCTAAATCCTTATACGCAATCCCCAACAATCTGCCAAAAGGCCACGAGGTAGAATCCAAATATCCGCCACAGTATAGAAAAGTCTTCTTGCTGAAGTCTATGTCTTTGTTCTTAGCGAGGCTTCCTATGTGGTAGTAGTTGTATGATTTTGTTAGACTGTGGTCTTTGTTCATAACTGACATGTAGAGTTTCTTTAGGCTTTTTGGTTTGATGAAGGCGGGTTTGTCTGAATTGGGACCTGGAAATATTACAGACCAACAATCAGTTACAATTTAACGAATATTAATTTAATTACAAATGTTAATCAAAAATGAATAAAACTGCATGGCGTAAAAAGTTTAAAAAAGTAATTTACATGAAATCATATCGTAGATGGCCCACATGTTATTCTTTGGGATGTTATTTCTTTATTTCAACTAGGCCTTACAATAAGAAATATCTTTGACTATATACTTGTGCTGTTATTGATACAAACAGGCCTCATTAGGTCTCATATGGATAGGTACTTACAGTCTGGAACTAAGCCAACGGGTCGACCTTCGGCTTCTCTAGAGTATTCGACTGCGGTCACAGACACGAACATCAACACTACAATGTATGTGCACACCTTATTATTTAGACCCATTTTCACTAGATTTGCATGCACCATGTACTAATACCTAGACAATAACTAATTCAATGGTACAATGAATTATTTCCCCTTTAGATATAAATTATTAAAAGCAGATGCTAAAATGAAGTCCAAAGAATTAAAATTTCTCTAACATCCGAAGTCCCTCTTAATTTTTTTGATAATTTGACTAAATGTTGGAGAAAATTAATTAGATTAGTCAGTTTCAATGGTAGAATTTGAATCTGCTTTTTTTCACTTTGTATATTGAGCTGACTGTTGGAACACCTAAAGTCACAGTTTTTTAAATGACTGCACGTTTCGGGCACTGTTCTTGTATAATTCCACACTCCAATTAAACATTGCGGAAGGTTGTACTGATTAAGTAATACGATGGTTGTAACTGGTCAAAAACGTGCTGAAAACCGTATCGCCCGAGGAGTAATCAGCAAATGTTTGACACTGGCCAACCTTTTATAAGGAAGTCCTTCTTCGCCCAAATAGCTCTACAGCCGTAAGAAACACTGGCTGATACGATCTTTTTGAAGGCCAGACTTATTATTTGCTGACTGTGATTCATAAGCCGCTTTTGCTTATCAGTTAGGGTTGCCAATGCCAGCTTAAAACATGTGTTCTTTGTAAACAAACGGAGATTAGGTACAGTCAACCAATTGGAGCCCTAGACCACTCTAGAACCATGTCAAAATGACAAGCAGCATTTCTTATAATAGCGTCGTTATCGACATATTCCTATAGTTATGTTTGAGAAAAGCACTATATCTGCCGGCAACCACCTCGTCAGTCAATCCCTTACTTTCCGTCCCTCGCCAATAATGTACCAGTTATTATTTATGTTAAATTGTATACAGAGTGTAACAAAAACGCTGGTGATTCGTTTCAGGGTGTAATCAATTAGTATCTTGGACTGATTAGGAAAAATCGGAAAAATTAATCTGACTCGAAAGATATTTTTTGTTTTGTATGGAGACTTGACCTTAAGTACAAACTGCCCCAAAGTTTTTTTTATCGCTTTTTTTTTACACCTATTCATTGAAGGGTTTTTCTGTTCAAGCTAGGAGGGATCACTGTTGGTGGCACTTTTCTGTTCAAGGACTACACATTTTTAAGTTTTCGGGCATTAACTAGTGGCATCGTGGTGTTGATATGATGTTGTTTTCGGTTTTGTTTATTTCCTTTTAGTTGGTGTTAAAAGCAGGTAGTGTCACACGGTATCAAAATTATTTTCGCCTTGGGCGTTAATGCTTGAATTCCTCAGTCTTTGCGCTCAGGATTTTATCATCCATCACTTTGTTCGGAAGTCAATGTACGCCGTCGCCGGAAGTTTATCATTTTGATCCCTTGTTACACAATCTAATACTTATTCCAGTTGTTGTCTTAAACAGATTTCGATCTTTTTATAGCCTGCATTGTCGTCCTACAATTACCTGGAATGCATGTTCTCTGACAGACTCCATAAACCATTATAGAGATTGTATCGCTGGAAATAACCCCAAACTTTTATGTTGAATTTTGACCTCATCTAAACCATTTTATTAGTACTCTTGTACCAAAATGTGCCACTCAAGCCTTTTCATATTCGTTTAGATCCCACTTTCTCTCTCTGACAGGCCGAGTCTGATTGGCAATACAAGCGTACGAAAAAGACAGTATGACTCTCTAACTATGCACAAATGAGAACGTTGTAAGTAACTTTTTATTTATATGTAAGTATACAAAAGAGTCGTGGTGGTGGTGGTGGATGTGTGGACTGTGGACCCCATCAGTTTCTGCTTCAAAAGAGATAAAATTGTATTCGTTTCCTTTTCAATTCTTTGCTCGCTTCCGTTGCCGAGCCCACTTCGACAGATATTCCAAGAGTGTCCATAAATGTACCATCACACACCAGAGGCCTTACCATGACGTCTTCATGCCATTCAGCTTAGGTTCAGTTTAGGCTCAGTTGTATGGAAGCGACTCAGTTTAGGTTGTCGACTGAATCGGGTTAAGTTAAGACGTCATGGTAAGGATCCTGCTCCAATATCTACGAGAAATATTTATCTGCAGATACAAGAATCTCCTTCTTGGCAATTTTTCGGCTTATGCCGCGCCTCAAGGAGCCTGGGGTTTGCTTTGGAAACCAATCCCAAAATTTGGCGCTAGTTTTAAGAAAGCGGCTGTCAACTGACTTTCCCAAATTAGAGGGCAAACTATAGGCCTTATTTCCTTCCCCGCCTTCAGCTTTTGTTGTCCTTTACCGAAAGGAGATTGGTAAATCTAATGATATTTGGTACATAAATTCCGAAATACGCAGGTACGTCGGGGTTTGAATCCGAGACCTTCGGATTGGCTACCAACGCTCTTTAACTTTAGCCCCCTTCTTGCCCACAAGAAAATATATGTGCAGGTATAAGAATGTTTTAATTAATCACGTTTAATTAACACGAGGTCATAATTACAATGAGAGATTTATTTCTCACAACTTTTCAAAGGAATTAAAACGGATACGAATATTGTTAATATTTATTTTTCAAGTTCGCTGCAAAATGCTCAGAACATACAAAAAACACTTAACAAAACAATGACATCCTGTTAAACATCGCAAAATCACACGGTCAGCTTTGTGGATCTGTGGCCATGGAACATACGAGATGTTACCAGTTTAAGGAAGGTGTTTCTTTTACCAGTAGTCCAACTTGAACATATTCAGGGTCAACCAACTAATCCTAAGTTAGCTGTAAAATTCCATATTAAAAAAAACGCTTTGCTCGGTTTAGTTGGCCAACCCCGGCTGGTCGAGGTTGTACACTTATAAGGATTACTCACTCCGATCCCATCCGATCCAGGACGATCTGTCTGTTTCTATATAATACGTCACGTGACCTCCGATATTATATTATAATAGGCTATACGACTGAAAAAATCTATTTAGTCCGTCTTTTAGATTATAAAAAAATATTCTGCACGTTATTTACTTTTGTTCGTCAAATCAAAAATACAGTGCGTTCAAGTTTCGCGTAATGTCACTCCTAGGTACAATTCTTACCTAGGAGTGACGTCACAAGCCCCCACCCCGGAACTTTGATGCTCTTCATCTTCGTCAATTTTAGTTACATTGAAAAACGAAAAAATACGTGTCTAATAATTTTAGATAATCTAACTGACGGACTAATTAGAATAATAGATTTTCAACCTAGTCGTCGTCGCCCTATTATGTGTATAATGTTCAGTAGTTGTGATTACTCCGGAAATATTTGAATTATTTCACTTTATTTGCACTATTTTATAATGTCTCTATTTAGCCCTTTTTTATATTTTGTGCAATGAAGTTAAAGTCGAATTTGCGCACCGACGGTTCCGTAAAAACTTTGAGTTGCAACTGCACCTAGAAGTAGAAGTTTGACGTCACGTCATTCCCTTGCATCGACAGATTGAGTCACTCGTTTGCATGGCTTACAAGTAGTATGAGAGTTTGTTATTCCTTGACATGTTTTTGTTACGTAAACCGTTTTATTAAATTATTTAAAAGTCAGTATTTAAAGTTCTAAAAAAAACAGATTGTATCTTCGTAAACATCAGAATGATCGAATCTATGGGCGAAATGATCTATGGGCGAAAATAAGCACATTGTGGGTCCCACAAAACCGAGTCCGGCGTCAAAGTAGACCGCGAAAACGCTGGAGAGACGAACTTGACGTCTTTCTCGCCAACTGGCGGGAAATTACTCAAGACTGGGATGCGTGGAAAATAGAGAGGTAGGCCTTTGCCCAGCAGTGGGACACTTAAATAAATCAATACATAAAATAAACATCGGAATGGATTTTTTTTCACATTTTCGTTTATAAACACTTTAAAATAATCATATAAAGATTGGTTTGGAATGTGCAAATAAAGCCCTTTCATCTGATATATCACATGATCCAGTTACTAAACTTTTAATTGTTGCCCCCTCTTTTGTCGGATCGCACAGGTTTTTTTTTTTTTTTTATGCTATAGGGGGCAAACGAGCAAACGAATCACCTGATGGTAAGCGATTAACGTCGTCCATGGACACCCGCAACACCAGAGGTGTCGCAAGTGCGTTGCCGGCCTTTAAGGTGGGAGTACGCTCTTTTCTTGAAGGTTTGAAGGTCGTATCGGTCCGGAAACACCGCTGGCGACAGTTCGTTCCACAGTTTAGCAACACAGGTCTGAAAAGAAAGCATTTTTATTTTATTTTATTTATTATTTATTATCGGGCATTTTTTTTAAATAAATAGAATTTTATACTATCTCCTCTCTTAATATGTAAAGGTTAACCTTGTTCATAACTTTTTTCAAATTTCAAATCGGTAGCTTAAGTAGTTCTCATGATATGTAACGATGTCAGAGACAAACGGACTGAATCGCACCATAAGGGAGTTTCCTTTTTTTACCATTTTGGCACTGAACCCAATAACTACTTGGGTTCATTTTGCTTTCTTGTCCGAATCTTTTTGAAGCTAATTGTGGCAATGGATATTTTTTTTGGCACTTAATGGATTTTGTTCTTTAGGATCAGACTCAAACAAGGGTCTTGCCGACGACTAATGCCGAAACATTGGCGTTAAAGGGTCCTATCCCCTCCCGCGGACGCTCTGGCTGTGGAATGAGCTTCCTGCCGAGGTTTTCCCGAAAGATTACAGTATGGGGTTCCTCAAAAAAGGAGTGTAGGTAAGTACAAAGATTTTAATGGGTCGGTAACGCGCATGTGAGCACCATGGAGTTGCAGGCGTCCATAGGCTACGGTGACCGGTTTCCATCAGGTGGGTCGTATGCTTGTTTATCACTGTCGTAGTATTAAAAAAACAAATTTTATTCCTATCCCTTCAGGCGTTCCACAAGGTTCCCCCCTAGGCCCGTTGTTGTTTAATATATTTATTAATGACGTGTTCGAGTGGTTACATCATTACAGGGACATTCTTACTTTATGCCGTCTGTAATATTTAGCGCTGTTTTGAATGGCTAAAATAAGTTGGTCACAACCAGCCAGCACCAATTTTTTGGGTACACGTTTTGAACGGTACATAATTACGTGTCCATACTTATTATTCATGCAAGAGTTAACTAGTACAGTTAAATTCGCATTGTCATCGAAGATACCTACACAAAATTACTTAAAGACATTGTTTCCGATCATCTGTCGTATTTGTATTTTCAAATTTGTTGTTTTTTAAAGTTTTTGACCAAGATTTTATGTGATGTCACTGAAAACTTACGGTATTCAGATTTTTCCCGTTATATTTTCGAAAACCCTGGTTCCAGCCCTTATAACTAGGGTTCTGGGGCCTTACCATGACGTCTTATCGCGATTCAGTTTAGGTTCTTAACTGTGCTCAGAGGCCTTACCATGACGTCTTAACGCGATTCAGTTGACGACCTAAACTGAGTCGCTTCCATACAACTGACCCTAAACTGAACCTAAACTGAATCACGTTAAGCCGTCATGGTCAGGCCCCAGTTGTATGACAGCGACTCAGTTTAGGTCCTTTACTAAATCGCGTTAAGAAGTCATGGTTTTAAGATTAAGGTTTTAAGTTCTTTATTCTTCATTATTAATAATAAAGTGCTGGCAGCTGTCGCGACGAACGCGAATGTAGGTAAAGCAACCTTAATGCCGCAATGCTATTCGCGTGCGGCAACACTGAGAAGCACTCTGGTGGAGTCGTGGTAAGTTACGATACATTGTAAATCATAGTGCACAAAAAGTAAGATGGCGCGAATCGCCATTATCCGAATAGTAGGCGCGAACGCGCGAGTTATAGAATGTGTGTTAAATACGTATCGAGGCGAGCTCCGGGGACTTCTAGGAGATTCCGGAGTCGTCTAAAGCTAAGTATCTAAGTATATAAGTATTAGTTACTTGGTGAGGACTCAAAATATGGTGATATGACATTCTTGCAATCTATAATGTATTATCTATTTAACATCTATTATACAAGTAATGACAAGACAGTAAATTACGATAGGTTCAGGGTGCCACGGTCTCTGCCGTGGACGCTGAACTTATAAGAGCTATTTTATTAGAGACCATCTTAGGTAAGGCAGAAAAGGTCACTTGGCGACGTCTGGCGTGGCGTGGGGTGTCGGAGTTGCGGCAGTTTGTCCCGGCGCAGGCGTCGTGTCTCTTGTATTGTCTCTTGTGTCGACTGACCTGCTTGCAGCGGGACGTATCGGTGTGTGACGGTAGGTGCCCGCGGCTCGCAGGGGTCAGGCCGGCGGCGACGGCTGCACGGTAATTGGAGTGCAGCGTAGTATGGCGCTGGGTACTCCGACAGGGCTCGGATTCGGACCTGTCAGCGGCGACGGCCGCTAGCCGGGCTACATATGGTAGTCCGGCCCGTGGCGACGGCCATGTTGATGGGGGTGCGACCATGTACACCAGGTAACCCATCAGGCTCGGCGTATTCGCCGGAGCCATGATCATGTGCTTGATCCTTCATCTGGCCGGGTAAGATGGGTCTCATGTGTAATAACTAATGTGTGCAATCGTGTACCGTATTAGGGTAACCGAGATTGTAGAGAGTGTCATTTTCATAGAGTCAATCTTCCCACAGATCGCACATATAAGAAAACCACCATCAGATAAGCGAAGCAGATTATGTGTAACACCTCGGGTCCTGAACTGAAGGGAGCCGAGAGTGTGAGGTGAACTACACCTCGTTAGGAGTGAAATAAGGTATGTATGCCTTGCATCTCTTGCCTGAGTTATATATTAACAAACACCCCCATCGCGAGTATCGCGACAATGGTGGAGGTGCTGGGATCTGATCTTCCATGGTGCTATCATGATTTGAGGCTTAAAAGAGTGCAAGGTATACATCTTCACTAAGAGGTTATATTTCCTAAATGAAAACATACATGGCCTTGAGAGTGTCACAAACTCTATAATATTTTGTGATTTAATTTTATACTGTATCATTAAACATTCTTATTTTAGTAGACCTATTTAAATATTCAAAAAGATAAAATTAAATTGAATACAAGCAGTATTTAATTTAATTAGGTGAGAAGTAAAATTATAAGTAGTAATTTGAGCTAAATACGCTTCGATAGCAAAACTTAGTTACGGCATGTTCAATGAACATACTTTAATTCTAATAAGAATTATATAGCAGAATCGTATATAAGACTACTTCTTAAAAATTAAGATTAAGAGATTTCATACTTTTCTGTATTTAACAACAACGAAGTATTTAATTTATGGATTATAAATACTACATTTGGATAAGCCGCAAAGACCAAGTGACGCCATGACAGGCGGGAGAACATGATGAGTGTTGCCACACATGGAGAGATATCCATAAAAATGGGAGAATGGGGAAATACATGGAACAGACGAGATAACTACGAATATGAAGGGAATGATCACGAGAAGTCCAATTGGAAAGAACAGACGTGGAGACGTGGACGAAATTTCGGTAACTTTCGTATTTAAAGCGGATACTACTTATATTAAATACCTACGTATTTAATTTGAGGTTTGAGGTAGAACGACATTTATTTCTTCAATCAAGTGATTGTTTATTTCATTGCCTAATATGTGTAAAGGCTGTGAATCTTAAAGGAAGAGTAAATAAAGATGAGAAACTATAGTCCTAAGTCCTAATAGCTAATAAGTATCTTATGAGAAATGTACAACTAGTAATTAAGAATTCGTACAGATATACGAAAATTGTTCAAGTTATATTTCCTGAATGAATTTACCGTATATTAATAGATAAATAACGGAAATAAAACAAATAAGACAACTTAGTTAGAAAATTCGTTTCGCACTTGTCAGAAATTTTGGGGAAATTTAGTTAACACTGACAACACCTTCCTATGAACTCCTTATAGTCCTTATGGTATCAAGTACGAACTTGTTAGGCGCCGTTGTTTCGAAAGATAAGTTCAAGCTCTCGGAAATCTTAAACATCTAAGGTAAATATTGTTATAATTGCAGAAAAACAAAGTTGTATACAAAGAGTGGTGTATACAGGATTAGTAGATGTATAGATCTTTAATAATAAGTGTTTATTTCTATAGGAAAAGAACTTTAACCGCCAACCATCTCGGCTAAGACGATTTACACGGATTGACAAAACTTCCCTGATTTGACGATAAAACGCTGGACTAGACCATTTCGCGGTAAGTTTCTAAGTGTTACTTTGCAAAAAATAGTACACAAGTTATAAGTTTTGAACCATGTACTTAGTCGAGATAAAATAAAATAGATGCAGCCGCATAACAACGCCATGTTGATTCATTATTGCTTGTAGCGTAATTCACAACGAAGTAATTGTTTAAACACAACTCTAATAATATAAATCGTTGAACTATTTATAGACATAATATAAAAATTATGTCTAAATACGAATTCATAGTCATGTAACCCATGTAAAATGATTCAGAACTTTTCGATCAAAATGGCTGCCTTAGTATGCAATATAAATGTCTTATATATTACTTATTATAACTTTCAAAGTCCATAAATAGATATGATAGCTACTGCAACTTGTCAAGTAAGCGATTCAAGTTAAAGTTGATCATTCAGATGACATTACAGTATATTATTGCGGTATTCACCTGACTGGTAAAGTCAATTGTTTTATGTACATATTGTACATACATGTGACATGTGATCTAATACTTTTTTACAGCTGTGTTGTTGTGTTAGATTAATAAGTGAATAAAAGTGGTGTACAAAAATTTAGTGATGCATGCAAACAAACAAACAAAGCTCAGTAATAAAATACATTGAAGTTAGTGTCTTGATAGCTTACATGTACAATGTTACCTACTTGTATATTGGTAGCAGTGTGTAAAAGTCAGTGACATAAAACAATATACATACAAGTCTCCAGTAATTCCTAATGAGAATATTATAATACATAAATATTTCAGTAAGATTATTATGTTGAGTTTCAACTTTCCATTCCTTTACTATAAAAGACCCTTACATGTGAATTATTGTTAACATTTAAATAATGGAGTAATTAGTTTATGCAAATGAAATTTTGATACAAGATTGGAGTTAGAACTATTTAACCTTATTTAAAAATTGGAAGTTGTTCTGACTTATGACATGAATTAATAAATAGTTCTGAAATAAATATGGAAAGTACATAGGTATAAAAATAAAAGTAAATAAGAATTAAAATAAAATAAAAATAAATCAGCAATAAGAATAGAGAGTAGTCTTAAACGTTTTTATATAAATCAAGTTGTATATATCTGAGGTTAAAGCACCTGCCTGGTCGAACCAAATACTTTGAATAAGTAGGTACATTTTGGTTAAAGGAAATTATCTCTGCAATTACAGGATTGTACAAGATAACAAGATGGATGATATACTTTTGGCTAGACTTAGACTCATAAATGATAAAATATCAACAGACTTAGACGAAGTACCAGACTTAGTTACTTCAGAAACTTTAGGGCAGGCTCAGATCTTTTACAATAAATTAGAAGCTCTAGTGAAAAGGCTCAACGGTGACTTATTAGAATATTTTCGATTAGTATCTACTCCTGCGGTAGATGAAATTGGTTTGATTAGTGAACTCCAGCTTAGAGCTGAGGAGGCTCTGGCCGAACTCAAAGCTAAGATTGATCAAGCGTCTTTGTCAAGCAAGACAACAGAGAAAACTTTGGATGCAAATTCATCATGCCGGCTCCCAAAGCTTCAACTACCTGTTTATAATGGGAACATAACGGGCTGGTGTGAATTTTGGGATTCATTCAGAAGCAACATCGACTCGAGACAAATAAGTGATGTCGACAAACTTTCATATCTTAAGGCTTCAGTAACCGAGGATGCCAAGAAGGCTATTGATGGATTGCCAACCACTAATGTAAACTATGGGATTGCAGTTTCAAATTTGAAAGAGCGTTTTGGCAAGATATCTCATTTGATTGATGCCCACTATGCAACTTTATATAAAGTGAGGACAGCAAAAGGTACCGCTGAGGATTGCAGAAGGACATACAATGAGATAGAGAGAAATCTTAAAATTTTAGAGTCGCTGGGTGAGGATGTTAATCACAACCATCTGCGTTTCATGCTATTAGAAAAATTCCCTTCAGACCTAGTATACGAGCTAAAGCTGAAGCTCAACGATGAAGCTATACAGGAACTCAGAAGTCAGCTGGATAAGATAATTACTGCCAAGGAAGACGCTGACAGGATATCTGGAAGGAAGCGTCTGCATGAAACAGAAGACAGTACCGTAGGTACTCTGCATATTAACGCTTGTGTTTTCATTGTAAGGCAAGGCACAACAGAGCATTGTGTCCTTCGAATTTTCAGAATGATACAGTAGTGATGAAATAGTCATGACAAATTTTTGAAACGGCTTCACTACGCTTCAGACCGCAATAGTTTATGCTAATCCATTAGGTGATAAGGAGCATCAATTTAAATATCGTCTGCTGCTTGATTCAGGTTCTCAACGTTCCTATGTTACCTTCCAGACGGCGAAAGAGCAGGTCAGGCAGAAGGCGAAGGACATAAACGTGGATAACTTCGTTTCTGGTGCCGACTCTACGGAAGAAGCAATGGAGCTCTACAGAAATCTAAAGGGATCATTTCAAGATATTTCAATGTCATTAAGGGATTGGAGTTTCAATTCTGAAGATTTCATGAAGAAAATTCCGGATATATGTCAAGAAGATACAGTAAAAGTGCTTGGTTTACAATGGGACATAAAGAAGGATACTCTTCAGTTGAAACCTAACTTTCAGGAAGAAGCTGTGACAAAAAGAGGCATATTGTCAATCATTTCTTCTATATATGATCCATGTGGTTACGCCGTACCTTATACTTTAGCATCAAAGATTTTTCTACAGAAACTTTGGAAAGCAAGGGTGGCATGGGACTCACCATTATCAAGTGAACTAACTGAAGAATGGCACATCATTAGACGAAATTTGGAATCCGTAGGAGAGGTGTCAGTGGACAGATGTTATATGAAGAGACCAATCAAGAAAGAATACCAACTGCACTGTTTTACTGACGCCTCACTACAGGCGTATGCAGCATCCGTATTTTTAGTCTGCGGATCGGAGAAAAGTTTCATCATTGGTAAATCCCGTATTGTACCAATTAAAGACCAGGAGAGTCTGAAGATACCCCGTCTTGAACTTCTAGGGGTACTAATAGGAAGTAGATTGGTAAAATTTGTTCTTAAATTTCTTCAACATAAAATCATCAGACAAGTCTTGTGGACAGATAGTCAGATTGTCATTGAGTGGTGTAAGTCTAACAAATTGTTACCACCTTTCGTGACTAGACGGATAGAAGAGATCAAAGCAAACAAAGAACTAGAGATCAGATATCTTCCATCGGAATTAAATCCAGCAGACGTTGGTACAAGACCTACCTGTTTAAGAGAGGACGGGGACAAGTGGCTGAAGGGTCCACAATTCATAACGCGTGACTCCAGGAGCTGGCCAGCAACGCCCAGTGGCGGGCCAACCAATTCTCTCTTGACTGGGGAGGGTCTTGAGATCCAAGAAGATGAAGATCTGATGGAGATAGATGATCCATTTATATCCAATGTCAGTCCAATGGAGACGGAAGAAGATGCTACGTTAGAAGAGACTCATGAGAATAGTCACATGTTAGATAATAAACTTCTGAAATTAAGAGAAATTCAGGCTACATACTTTCCTCTAGAGACAGAAGGAAAAGAGACCAGTTTAAACCGGAACTTAGGTTTATTTAAAGACATAGATGACCTATTAAGATGTAAAGGACGTATGAAGTACGCGGATTGGTCGTTTGATAAACGATACCCTATACTCATACCAAAAAACTCAGATTTTACTAACGAGGTTATAATGAAGGCTCATAAAGAAAACTATCACGTCGGTGTAAGTCACACACTAGATAAGATAAGAGAAACCTACTAGATACCTCAAGGCAGAAGTCAAGTTCAAAGGATTTTGAAGAAATGTCCTGAATGTATGAAACATGACGGAGGACCTTATAAACTTCCTGAGACGCCCGCTCTACCAAAAGAGAGAGTGAATTATAGCTCTCCCTTCACATACGTTGGTACAGACTATCTGGGACCGCTTGTAGTTAACAACGGCGATGGAAAGTGTAAAAGATGGATTAGCCTCTATACATGTTTAGCTGTAAGAGCCATTCATCTAGAGATAGTCAAAGATCAGAAGCGGAAGAAGGTTTATTAGCTCTGAGAAGAATGATTTCAATAAGAGGCGTGCCTACTTTGATAACATCGGATAATGCAGCTCATTATAAGTTACTCTCAGAGATTCTTCAAGATTCGTATTGCATAGATAAAGAGATAAAGTGGAAATTCATACCACAACTTGCCCCATGGCATGGAGGTTTCTATGAGAGACTGGTCGGCTTAGTTAAGAATTGTTTAAAGAAAACTTTACAGAAGCATTTATTGAACGATAGTCAATTGACAACAGTGATTAAAGAGATAGAAGCTGTTCTTAACACGAGACCTTTAACATACGTGGACACAGAGCCTGTGCACGTATTGAAACCTTCAGATTTTACGACTATGGGAAAATGCATTGTCATGGAAACTTCAGGAAAGGATCCTAGTACGTCTGTTGGGACGGTGACTAAGGATAACCTAATTAAAGGATGGAAAAAGGCACAGATAATTTTGCAAGAATTTAAAGAGATGTTTGAGAACCGGTATCTCCTAAATTTGAGAGAAAGGTATAGCCACCACCCACATGAACCAAGGGTGACTTCCAAGTTAACGCCAAGCATAGGGCAAGTCGTACAGATTAAAGGAGACACTAAAAATAGGATCAATTGGAAATTTGGTAAAATAGTTTCTTTGAGAGAAGGCGCCGAAGGATTGTGTAGGGTCGCCACAGTCCGAGTAGGTGATACAATGTATACGAGATCTATCGCGCATCTCTACCCGTTAGAGATCGAAGATAGAGAAGAACAGTGTAAGCAAGCATCGCAACAGGAAGAGAACTTAGAAGATCCTCTACAGATTCCTGATCTTCCGCGTCCAATAGATAGCGGTGACGTAACTATCGAAGCACCTTCTGGACAGAGAGTCTCTCAGCAGCTGGCCGGCAGAGAGGAAGTAGAAGAAGAAGTACTGCCACAGACATCGGTTATGGAGGAAGTACGTTCCTCACATATAGAGCCTATGTATGTTGATAACGAGTCTAAGTCTAAGTCTATATCAGAGTCAGAACCACTCGCAGTCGTCAACCACGAGTGTCCTGAACCTGAGCCACGTCACTTAGGGCCAGGCGTACCCTCAGAACAACAAGACTCAAGACCCAAGAGAGAAGCAGCTCTTCGGGCGCTAGAGAAGATTAAGGAATGGACCAGCAATCTAGTCGCCGTGTTGCTTCCTCTGGTGGGGAGTGTCGCGACGAACGCGAATGTAAAGCAACCTTAATGCCGCAATGCTATTCGCGTGCGGCAACACTGAGAAGCACTCTGGTGGAGTCGTGGTAAGTTACGATACATTGTAAATCATAGTGCACAAAAAGTAAGATGGCGCGAATCGCCATTATCCGAATAGTAGGCGCGAACGCGCGAGTTATAGAAAGTGTGTTAAATACGTATCGAGGCGAGCTCCGGGGACTTCTAGGAGATTCCGGAGTCGTCTAAAGCTAAGTATCTAAGTATATAAGTATTAGTTACTTGGTGAGGACTCAAAATATGGTGATATGACATTCTTGCAATCTATAATGTATTATCTATTTAACATCTATTATACAAGTAATGACAAGACAGTAAATTACGATAGGTTCAGGGTGCCACGGTCTCTGCCGTGGACGCTGAACTTATAAGAGCTATTTTATTAGAGACCATCTTAGGTAAGGCAGAAAAGGTCACTTGGCGACGTCTGGCGTGGCGTGGGGTGTCGGAGTTGCGGCAGTTTGTCCCGGCGCAGGCGTCGTGTCTCTTGTATTGTCTCTTGTGTCGACTGACCTGCTTGCAGCGGGACGTATCGGTGTGTGACGGTAGGTGCCCGCGGCTCGCAGGGGTCAGGCCGGCGGCGACGGCTGCACGGTAATTGGAGTGCAGCGTAGTATGGCGCTGGGTACTCCGACAGGGCTCGGATTCGGACCTGTCAGCGGCGACGGCCGCTAGCCGGGCTACATATGGTAGTCCGGCCCGTGGCGACGGCCATGTTGATGGGGGTGCGACCATGTACACCAGGTAACCCATCAGGCTCGGCGTATTCGCCGGAGCCATGATCATGTGCTTGATCCTTCATCTGGCCGGGTAAGATGGGTCTCATGTGTAATAACTAATGTGTGCAATCGTGTACCGTATTAGGGTGACCGAGATTGTAGAGAGTGTCATTTTCATAGAGTCAATCTTCCCACAGATCGCACATATAAGAAAACCACCATCAGATAAGCGAAGCAGATTATGTGTAACACCTCGGGTCCTGAACTGAAGGGAGCCGAGAGTGTGAGGTGAACTACACCTCGTTAGGAGTGAAATAAGGTATGTATGCCTTGCATCTCTTGCCTGAGTTATATATTAACAAACACCCCCATCGCGAGTATCGCGACAGCAGCTTCCTCGCATAACGTATCAGCATTGCGTTACAATGAGAAAATGCCGCCAGCATCCTAAGTAGGTACTAGTCAGCAACAAAGATATGAATACAGCCAAAGTGCCAAAAATATGTATAGGTACTTATTAGGTATATAACCTTAATATTCAGGCAATAAAGTCCTGTATACCTCTTTTTGGCACTTTGCCTGTATTCATATCTTTGTTGCTAAGTGTATTTACAATGTCCCAAGGGCCTTTTTTAGATTAAAGCTAGCTTATATTAGTAGTTTATGCCCTTGGGCTTATATCTTGGGTAAGTGGGTGGTGGTAAGAACTAATTATCAGCTGTTTCTTAACGCTAGTTTTTCTACGACAGCTAAAATAGCGTAAAAAGCAAAATATTGAAAAGTCGCAGAATAGGGAAGATGTAGTACCTACTAGGCATATAAATTAAATAAACAACAACAGTGCTCAGATATCATATGAAAATCCATAGGAGCAGTGTTCTTATGGAATACCATAGACAACGTTATAATGTATACTTTTTAATATCGCTGTCAGTCATCTAATTGACAGATAGAAGTTCTGGAGTAGAAAAAAACAATAAAGCCAACAGTTGTTGTAGTGCGCGATATGAAACAGCGCGTAAGTATGTCAATGTCCTTGACCAAACATTCCGATTTGAACTGCATTGGCCTACACCGGTCGTTGAGTCAGCAGTGACCTTGAACTGTCGATGACAAACTTGTATGCACTAGGCAGGAAGTCTTAAGGTTCTATTCCAATTATACCTACTCAGACGCAGCTACAGGTATAGAACTTGAGTGACGACCTTCTTGTATACTTAATAATATGTATGAATCTTGTATAGCGTTGAAAATTCCGGAAAAAATCGAATGTTTTTTTATGATTTAATGAAACTTTTGTTTTTTTTCGAAGATTTAGGGTTTTTTAAGAAATAAATAATGTCACTATCAATGTCACTCCTTTCGTCTGTTTCAATTGTTTCTTCCTCAATGACATCGATGTAGCTCTGTTGTATGTGTAAATTAGACCTAATGTGCATTGATTTAGAGTTGAAAATTAGAGCGGAAACTTTCATTGATTTTTTCCGAAAGAATCCGAAAAAAACGAGTCGTCTGAGTAATAATCGGATTTCTTCCAGACCTTTTCAACGCTAATCTTGTAAAACGTTGTAATGCAAATAATTCGAGTGATAATTCCAGTGACTTTCAAAAATACGAACTATCATGGGAATATAATCATGACAAATTTTCACGTGCGATTATTTTCGATCAATTGTTTTTGTATTCGAGCGTTCGAATCTCAAAAATCGGTCCCAATGTATTTTCTGTAAAACGTCGTAGGGTACACGTGCGAAGAGCCAATTCGCAACTCGTGTCGATTTAAAGCACTCGTCGTATTTTAATTTATCGCCACTCGTTGCTAATTTCCTTAATTTTCGACCTTGTATCGTAATGTACTATTTCACCACACTTACTTGTAAATGGTGATATTGTATGCAAGCATTCTTAGACTTAATGAGCTATACTACGCCCATGGCCGTAAAGGATTTGTAATCATTTTATCGCCCGTCCGGAGCTCCCAGAGGTCCTCGCGCGGCGCGCCCCACGTCGCACGTAGACCAAGTAATGGCCGCTGACCGCGGATTACTGTGGAATGTGCTACTACACTACCGCTAATAGTAATTGATTTTTTATCTGTTATATTAAGTTTCTTTATTTCCTCGCAAATGTGATGAAAAACATTGTATGTATCACAAACGGTAAGAGAATTACGAACTCGTGTTAATTAAGTTCACACTCGTTTGCAATTTTTGTTTACCGCCCTTAATACACAATGTACTATTTTTAAACGTAAGTTATCAGTGTCAATTAACAGTCATATTAGGTATGACACCTTAACAAGCTGCAGACCACATATAACTTTATGTTATTAAGAGTGTTGTTCTTACTATTGTTTCGATACTGGCAGTAGTGTGGTTACCATGAGTTGTAAGTAGCTGGAGGCGTTAGAGACTGGGCGAGACTGAGCGGACATACTTTAGAAACGCTCTGTCTCTAACGCCTTCGGCTATTTAGGCTCCAGATCGGTAATGACTTGGCGTATAGTCATGTAATACAAGGGTTCCTTATTGCGTACACTTACCGTAAAGTCGGGTTATTTTTGCAAAATAGTAAGTAATTTTGGCCCATACGAAAACTATATTTGGAGGGATCTAATAAAACAATCTGTACAAGTGCGAGTCAGTCTCGCCCATCGAGGATTCCGCACAAAGGACATTCCCATTTATGACTTTAGGTTCTTATAGTTACTGGTGGCACGGATATCTCAGTGTGCATTTATTATATAATTTTAGGACTTTTTCCTGTATTTACAAGGTCTTGCTTTTTGCCAAATTTTGGATTCTAGGTCAACGGGAGGTACCCAATACATTTTAATTCCCATTGCAAATGTATAGGAAATGTGATATAAACCGCCGTATCTTTTGATTGCGTTAACGCAGAGCTTTCGTTTTTTTTTATAGCTTTAAGGGACCGCAGACTTGTGTATATGGTATTAAATTCAACTTTCTAAGGGTCTTGAAAGACAGACAGACAGACAAAAAAGTGAACCTATAAGGGTTCCGTTTTTTCCCGGACAGCAAGCAGAAGTCACGTTGCAATGTTGCAATAACTTTCCAATGTGCAGATTTTTTTTTTTCAATATAAACCTGGACCGTATTAATAATCCCAATGGCCAAAGTTATCCTTCATATCCGAATCCGACAGGTCTTCCATAAATTTCGGATCCGCATTGTTAACCCTACGCCAGGGCTACTAAAAGGAAAATGAAACGAAAAATAATTGCCTTCAGTGTTTATTTGTGTTTAGTCCAGAACTCGGTTACCTACTACAAAACACGTTTTGCATAAACAGGAAAATGTAGTATGAATTAATATTTAGGTTACAAAATAATCTCTAAGGAAATATAATTCATTGGGCAAGACTAGAATAATAGATTTTAAAAGTAAAAAAAACGCGATTTTTCTTTGATGTAACAGGATTAGGTTCGTTCTTTGTTAATGAACAAAGTAAGTATAAATGGGATGCGATTTTTTGTATGTGGGATGTGTTTTTTTGGGATGTATTTTGTGGCTTAACTGTGTACAAAAGGTTTCTAATTAATTAATTGCCTGGATTAATTATCAAACAAATATTCCACACTTTTTACTTATGATTAGAAAAGCTTTACTGCAATAGTATAAGATTCACTGATGGCCAGTAAAAATGTTGCTGTTAATATAACTAGTAATATGAAAATGAATAAGTACATTATGACTATGGTGACAAAATACCATTGCACATTGAAGGCGTCGTCGTCGTCTTTCTGAAAATATTGGAAATATATTTATTACGATAATTGATGAAACCCTCACTTTCAAAAATCACACTGAGGTTTGTGCAATAGAGTTAGAAAGCTAATATTTGCCTTCAGGAAACTTCGTGCAATCGGTGATGCAAATCTAATTAAGCAAGTACACTTTGCACTTTGTCAATCAATCAACAATATCAACATACTGCTTTTCTTCCTGGGGTGGTTTATTTAAAACTACATTACTAAACCTAAAAAGAGCCCAGAGGTGCTAAAAATAGCTACTTTCCGGCCATTTCTATAACCCACTGAACTTCTTTACAAATCATGTGAGGTACAGTCACGTCTATAAATATGTATGGACTTCGGAACTTATTAATGGGGAAGAAGGTTCAAAATTGAATCCAGGTGCATATATATTTATTAAGCCGACCGTACTAACCGTCAACTATTTATATTATAAGCGTAACAACCAAGCAATACTCCAGAGCAGGACTCCAGTTCAGTACTAGATATTCTAATAAAGGGCGCAACTCTGTACTTAATATATACTAAGAAAACACGTTTTTTCAAGTAGATTTTTGTATTTTTGATATATAGAACTTATTAATGGACGTAAAATGATCACTTACTGTATTTTGTTATTAGAAACTTAAAAGAAAATCGCATTTTTTAGATGATAAGACTTAGTATATTATTTATTTAAGCAAATGATTAGAAAATAATGTCCTTTTTCGCCTGAATCACCATCAGGCATTTGTAATCTACTTTGACCATATAAATAATAAATTTTAGTCTTAGGTAACCAGGGTAAAATATTTTGCAATATTTGTATTTGTTATTTATTATTATTGATCTAGGGTTTAACTCGTGATTTTAACTGGTCTAACCGAGCCTTATTTTTCATCCACTCCTTCAAACCTTTCATCCCTACCCCATACGGATGCCATCTCTGTGTCGGCACATAATAAATACCAGGTTTCATTTTATCCACGGCCATATCCATAGTATTCGTAATCATCGGTGTGTTATTATAACACATGCCATTTCTAGCTTGGTCCACACTATCGCATTTAATGCCCACAAAAATCCCTGGATTGTACAAAGCCGATACCCAAAAGATTAAAGACCATAAATGGCTACAGATAATGCCGCACGCTATGAAAGGGATAAGTCCAGGTTGGTACTCCCCTCCGTTCACGTAGAACGTGGTAGTTCCTACTGGGATACCGATACCAAGGCCGTCTATGTTTGTAGCCATACTAAGCACAAAATCGGCATCAGAAGGGTCTAGCCTGTCTTTAGGGCCTAGTTGTCTGTAGCAGGGACCGGCTGGGTCCAACCCGATGAGTACGGAGATATTTTTACCGGTGATCTGTTGGTAGTTCTTGGCTATGAAGCTCATTGTTTCACCGCCTAGGCTGATGCCGAGGATTGTCAGATTTTTTGGGTTCAGGCCCATATTAGTTAGTTGTGCTAGCATTTCAGCTGCGTGCTTTCCGACTCCTCTCGCAATCCGCGCCGCTCTGGAAAAATAAAACATTTTTGAATAAATTAATGTTTTTTTTTTTCAAACTAAAAGTTAGCAGCGTAAGCTGAAGACCCGGGTTCGATCCCCGGCATGGCCTCCTATGGACTTTGGTCTTTTTCTTTAGTATAAATTATGACATCTATTTTCAATTTATGGGCATTTAAAAAAAAAGTGCACCATTTCGTTTTATTAACATATAGCAAGTTTTGGGTTTTTTATAACCAGAATCGCTAGTTTAAAAAGAAAAATTGCGTTACAAAATTAAAAGGGGTCCCTTTTTTTGTCAGATTCGTAACGCACGCAATGGCCAAATAAAATTGAAAAATTGCGTTTATTTTGTATGGGCCGTTACGAAACTGATTTTTTTTGTATGGAAAATCAAGGACTCATTTTCTTTAAAATGGTACACTTTTTTCTGGAAACGCCCTTATAACATTAAGTTTATCAAAATTGATTTATAATTGATGGAGCTTAATATTGATGGAACTATCAGCATCGTGCCATTCGAGCCGCATTTCGTATAATTATGAGAAATCGCTCATTAGTCTGAAATTCATAGGTAAGTAAGTATGTTTTCGGCTTTTTTATATTTACTCATTCAAATACTAACGAGCGATTTCTCATAAATAAGCGGCTCGATGCGGATAGATCTGGTTCCACCGTAACAATCGTAAAATTAACTTGTTTAACCGGACTGATCCCATAAGTGCTCCGTTAATATACTTTTGTACAGACCACTAAAAAACAATTGAGATCATCCTTTTTTGATTCGCATACTTCAAGCAACACAGGCAGGGGAGTGGGCATACGTATCTTTTCTCTTCTGTAAAAGTACAGTCGCCATCAGATATATCGGAGCGTCCGAGGCGTTCAAAATATCTGAACAAGCACTCTAACGCCTTGACAATAGAGGCGTGTTCGGATATTTGTGAACACCTAGGACGCTTTGATATATCTGATGGCGAGTGTACAAACCCCTAATGGTCTGTGTTGTGACTAGGCCGTACACAAAAAATGGTTGCCTGTAAAGTCGGTATACGGGCGAAAGTTTTACGTGACAACGACTTTGAGTGGTAAAATACTGTGCTCGAGTGGAAGGGACGCGTGCCTTTCACTTTTTATGTCTGTCTCTCTCGCTCTTAGGCGGGCTAACCATGCCCGAGTGGAAGGGACGCGTGCCTCTCACTCGCTCTCATTGTGAGCGCATAACGTGAGCGGAGCGTAACGCAGTTTCTTGAAGTGTCACCCGGCAAACCAATTTATAAGACGTTATCACGTCAAAACTAGATCGAGGTGCAAGTTTGGTTTGTAAGTGTAATTGTATCATTTTCTATGTGTCAATGTCGTCATTACAGATTGTTTGTGTTGATGTTTGTGTAGTGCATCTGTGTGCCCGTTTCCCCCACAAAATGTGACAGAATTATTTGTAAAGTTAGATGTCGCTTTGTCGTCTCCCTTCCAACGTGTTGGAATTCCGTGATGCTCGAAGTTCGCATAAAAAAGAAAATCAAACTTAGGTACCCTGGGTAATTTCGGAAAGTGAACTGAAACATTTCCAGCAGTAGGCCATTATACCCCATTTCCTTGTACAGATGAGCAAAATATCTTCCGGGTCCAACACCCGTGAGGTCCCCATAACCTCCGACATAAAGAAATGTCTTCTTATTCTTGAAATCTATTTCAGGGTTCTTGACCAGGCCCTTCATGTGATAGTAGTTGTACATTGTGAACCAGGATAAGGGAAATTCTCCAGGTCCTATCACTCCTATTCGAAGACGTTCCAGGTTTCTGCTGTCGATGTAAACTGGCTTTTGGATTCCAGGACCTTTGAAATAAAAAGGAATATTTGAAGTACCTAACGTAAAATGGGCTTGGGAAGAATCAAAGTTCAAACCTCGATAAAAGTTGATATTTATATGCGGCATGTTAATTTATATACTTAAAACCACCCGAGTACGTATCGGACCACGCATATGAGTTTTCGTACCGTCATACGATGAAAAAACTGTGTAAGCAAAACAACGTAACTGCCTTCAAAATATCAAGGCATCACTTACTCGTAGGTACGTCCTTTCGTAATAAATAGTATTTTTGCAAAAACTCAAAAATGGGTTGACCAGATATGTTCAAAATATTATTGTTATTGGTAAGTAGGTACGCCTGATATCCTATCTACCTGATTTTTTCCACATTTTTTTGACCTCCCATTCAAAAGTTAAAGGGGACACTTTTTAGACTGACATAGCGATTATTTCTGAAAATATTCCATTAATCAAATTTTTGTTTCAGGAACCTTTAAGTTATTTTTATAGATCTATCAGATCTATTTATCTATCTATCCCATGTACATATATGCCAAAAAATTATTTTGTATTTTGTGTCCCACTTCCTGTAGTTTTTAACTTAATGCTTTATAGTTACTGAGTAAAACAACTGTGACATACGGACGGACAGACAGACAGACAGACCGGCTGGACGAAACTGTAAGGGTTCCGGGTTTGCCATTCTGGCTACGGAATCCTAAAAAGTGTTCCGGTTGTATGAATTTTAGATTTACAATAATTCTGTCATTTCATTCTAAAAAAGGGCGAATTCTAGCTCACCACCATAGTTAAGATGAGGAGAGATAGGGACTGAGTGAGATGGGTAAATCGCTAGAATTTACATAATATTACCTTTACAATAAGTTAGCAAGATAATAAGGTATTTTTGTAACAATATGACAGATAAGGTCTAAAATTCTTCTTCTCTCATTCATAATCCGAGTACCCTCGCAATACCTACTTGTCCCATATTACGGTAGGCACATTTAAAGTTTTGCAATAGGTACGGTTATTATTTGCAAAGATTAACTAAACCACACAAGAGGAGAAATATTAATTTTTGCAAAAAAATTACAATATAACCTCTGAAAACATCCTTTCGGGTATTTAATATTTAGTTTAGTTGAATCTACATTATACTAGAATTTCGTGAAATTTGACTGAAACCACTCGTTCCCTATGCTTGCTGCGGGGTCCTTTGTTAAAATATTATAATAACTTGCACTACTGTATTCATGATGAACTTCGAAAGGTATATTATGACGTAGCAGTACCAGTGCTTGACGATGCACCAGTATTCGACATCGGCACTTTATGGACAAGGTTTAAATTCGAATATCGAAAAATCTTCGTTATTCACCTTACGTCATTTTGAAATCAAATGCCCATGTCGAATACTGGTGCAACGTCCAGCACTGGTACTCCTACATTTGGTACTTACATTCCGCATATAATCCCTGGGAATGACCTTCGCTGGTCCTGTTGAATTCCACAGTCCACACAGAACGTAAAAAAAGAACTAAAATATAAGCAACTACCATTAATCTGAGGTTTTCCATTTTATATGATACTTTTCATTTTATTTAGCTTAGCACAGTGTTCAGAGAGTTTTAAATTATAAAGTTTTTTTTTTTTAACAAATTCCTTTTGTGCGAACTGTTAAAAATATTTCAGTATAAAATAAATCTCGACGAGCTCTCTTGCTTAAATAATGGAAGTTATGTGACATTTAACAAAAATTAATTAAGTATTCATACATTTAACTACGAAATGAAAATAATTACTTACTTCTGTTTATAAATTTTGTATAATGTATTGCGTTTATTCATTATGGAAGGTTTAAAACGAAATAAACTAAAATATAATTTTTAGTTTTCAAGTTAAGGATGACACACAGTAGACCGTGCCTGATCTGTCAATAGGCTAGACGACTCATACAATCTATTTAGTCCGTCTTTTAGATTATCAAAAAAATATTTAAACATAATAATTAAACGGGTCTAACGCGAATTAATTTGTTTACCTTATTTACCGACGTTTCCGTTTAATTATTATGTTTAAATATGTGTTTAAATCGCGAAAGTTTTAAATGTTATATCAAAAAAATATTGTACACGTATTTTTTCTTTTGTTCGTCAAATCAAAAATGACGAAAATACAGTGCGTTCAAGTTTCGCATAACGTCACCATTAGGTACAATTCTTACCTAGTAGTGACGTCACAAGTCAAAGTTCCCACCCCGGAACTTTGATGCTCTATATCTTCGTAAATTTTACTTAAATTGAAAAAGGAAAAAATACGTGTCTAATAATTTTAGACAATCTCACTGACGGACTAATTAGAATGATAGTTTTTTAACCTAGTCGTCATCCCTATTCATCCTTTTGTGAGTCATCCTTTAATGTACTAAGGTCAAATCATAGAACATAATATCATACGACAGAATAATTTTTAAGAAAAAAAAACCGACTTCATTTGGTTCCCGGTAAAAGTGAAATTAAGAATTTGTTTGAGTTAGCCAGTTTACTTCACAAATATCCAATACACCGCACGTGTACGATTGAAAATTGAGGAGCTTTCTTAATGTCCTAGGGCTTCCATCATTACATTTGAAGTATAATCAAACGGAACTCCCTTGTAGACCTTTAAACAAACAAAATAACAATGTGTTAAATTGGATGACAGACTGTAAATTAACGAGCATATTCATTATGCCATCCCTGATTATCAACATCAGGTCCACTCCAGCACATTGATGGCCACAGTAAGAAAATGCCTAAGCTAATTATGAACACTCTCTAATCACAATTAACCTGCCGTTCAAATTTGAGGAGTTCTCTGAATTCTTCTAGAACTCCATCATCAGAATATAAATCAAATCAAAAAGATGAATGTCACAACTAGGATAATAAGTAGAGCTAGGTTTATTAACCAGTTCCACTTTGCGATCCCTGGTCTTCATCATCAGATCAAGTTCATCAAAATTTTGGCTCCGCCAAAACACTGTTTTAGTTACTTAAGGAAACCCTCAAATCAGAATGCATGTGCCGTTAAAATTTGAGGAGTTCTCTCAATCCCTCATGAAGCCCATCATCAAAATAGAACTATAATCAAATAGGACTATCTTGAAGGTATTTCTTTACAAAGAAAAGATGAATGTCTCAAATCGGATGATAGAGCTGGGAATTAACAAGCAGTTCCACTTTGCCATCCCTGGTCTATGAAGACCAGGACCAGGATGATGACATCAGGTCCACTCCACCAAATTGATGATGTTCGTAAAGAAATGCTCGAGTGTCTTAAGAAACTACCCAAATCATCATGCATGTGCCTTTCAAATTTGAGAAGTTCCCTCAGTTCCTCATGGATCCCATCATCAGAAATTGATTTTGAAAAAAACAGAACAAATCTGGAACCATCTATTTTCAGAAAAAAAATATTTTTTAAAATCGGACGATAGTCCTGGGAATTACCAAGCAGTTCCACTTTGACATCCCTGGTCTTCATCATCAGGTCCACTCCACCAAATTGATGATGTTCGTAAAGAAATGCTCGAGTGTCTTAAGAAACTACCCAAATCATCATGCATGTGCCTTTCAAATTTGAGGAGTTCCCTCAGTTCCTCATGGATCCCATCATCAGAAATTGATTTTGAAAAAAACGGGACAATCCTGAAACCATCTATATACAGACAAAAAAATATTTTTTAAAATCGGATCATAGTCCTGAGAATTACGAAGCAGTTCCACTTTGCCATCCCTGGTCTTCATCATCAGGTTCACTCCACCAAATTGATGATTTTCGTAAAGAAATGCTCGAGTTTCTTAAGAAATCACCCAAATCAGCATGCATGTGCCTTTCAAATTTGAGGAGTTCCCTCAGTTCCTCATGAATTCCATCATCAGAAATAGATTTTGAAAAAAACGGGACCAACCAGGAACCGTCTACTTTCAGAAAACAAAAAAAAAATTCAAATCGGTTCAGTAATGACGGAGTTATGAGTGAACATCCATTAAAAAAAAAAAAAAAAAAAAATCAGACGAATTGAGAACCTCCTCCTTTTGAAATATTGAAGTCGGTTGAAAATCAGGTATGCACATGACATGGTTTTCTGCTGCTGCTGGTGAGGTATGGTGATAATGATGACTGCTGATCTTTATGCAGTTGCGTTTCTCATTTTCCACTACCTACGTTAGATCAAAACAGTTTAAACATAATTTTGTTTTTAACTTTTATTTCAATTCTTTGTAATTTACTAAATAATATCAACATTTTAAACTTAAGAATAAGATGTACAAAAAAAACATAAACAACAAAAAATTACACAAATCAAACTATAAGAAACAACACATACGTAAATAAACTAATAAATAAACACACACACGAACTAAACCAAGACGTCCCACAAGTCAGCTTGCCACTTGCCACCCTCCCGCGGGAAGCTGACTTGGGGGAGCCCATAATACTGGCTACATTCCCCAGCTGAATGGCAATGCCCAACCTTTGGCCGAGAAAGAGCCAGCCCTACGATCACCCTGGGACTCAAAAAGTCTCTTCTTCGGTATCCACACAAGTGGCATCCCAAATTAGCAGCCTCCCCAACTGCCACGGAAACGGTCTTTGTAATTTAAACCTTTAATAACTCTTTACAAAATAAAAACTTAACAGAACATAAAAAACATATCTGTACACCAGTTTATCGATAGAAAATAAAAAAAGTTTGGGCATGTGAAAGAAAACAGTTGGTCCGAATATTTCAAACATTAGTTTTTACCAGACATTAAATTATAATAGCCTGATTTTCTCAAATAACGTTCGAATGGGATGTTTCTAGATAATACATGCAAAAACCCTACAAACTTTTCTTCCGGAAGTAGGTAAATAGTAAAAAAATAAAACTTAACTCAGTCGATTTTTTAAATTTACGGTACCAAATATTTTTCATGTTTGTGAACATGACGACATATTTGTCTTCTATCTCTTAAAGCCAAAACAGAAGACAACGTATTCACCTAAAACCGTTAAATCTACAAAATGTACGGCACAGTGTGCGTAGCCAAGATGCCAATCGCTTTCGCTTAATAACGTATCGTAGCTACCTCTCTCTATAATTCTTCCTTATTAGTGTGACAATGACAGTTGCGTTTCGTTAGCGACTGAGCGTGAGCGATTGGCATCTTGGCTACGCACCCAGGTGATAGTTCGTGGTATTTCGCTAGAAACAAATGGTAATAGGTAGGAACTGGTCCTGACCCATTTTAAACGGCTAAAAAAACATAAACATACATAAAAATCTTACAAGAAAAACGTTTGTAACATGTGTGTACATATTTGACGATTAGAATGTAATGATATTTTGTTGGATTTTATTGCCTACATAATACTAGACGCCCGATAATTATATGCACTACGTTAAAAAAAACAACTATTATAAATTATTTCCCAAGTAATTAAAATTTCCATACAAGCTGTCAGTTCAATGACTGGATTACTAGTTACTTACATATCATAAATAAGTAATTGATCTCTTAAACATATATTAGACTTTCAATCAAATTCTAAGAAGAAATATTACGTCTAAAAATCTTAAATAACGAAATCCGAATGAAAAATAAAGATTATGAAAGTCACATTGAAATACGGAAATAACATTCGATATATATACGACATTAGGTATTGTTGCCAGTTGAAAATGATAAATCACGGTTTGTGAAGTGATGACTTTAACAAATCGAACCGAGCTTTATCTTTCATCCATTTTTTCAAACCTTTCATCCCCACACCATAGGGGTGTCCACTAGTCGTAGGCAAAAAGTAAATACCAGGTTTGGTTCTGTCCACGGCCATGTCCATAGTATTCGTAATCATCGGTGTGTTATTATAGCACATACCATTCCTGGCCTGCTCCACACTATCGCACTTAATGCCCACAAAAATCCCTGGATTGTACAACGCCGATAACCAAAGGATTAGAGCCCATAAGTGGCTGCAGTAGACCCCGCAAGGCAATAAAGGAATGTGGCCAGGTTGGTACTCTCCTCCGTTGACGTAGAACGTGGCAGTTCCTACTGGAACGCCAATGCCAAGACCGTCCATATTAGTAGCGATAGAAAGAACGAAGTCAGCATCAGAAGGGTCTAGCCTGTATTTAGGCCCTAGCTGTCTGTAGCAGGGTCCAGCAGGATCCAAACCGATGAGAAGGGAGATATTTTTACCGGTGATCTCCTGGTAGCTCTTGGCTATGAAGCTCATGGTTTCTCCGCCTAGGCTAAGGCCAAGCATCGTAAGATTCTTTGGGTTTAAGCCCTGCTTGGTTAGCCGAGCTAGCATTTCAGCAGTATGTTTTCCTGCTCCTCGCATAACCCGCGCTGCTCTGAAACAATTGAAAGGTGGCATCTTTAAAAACGACATATCATTATTTTCAGGAACATCTCGCTAATTGTTGCGCAGATTTTCTCTGCCTAATTTAAATGATTGAAGATACAATGCAATAACACTTACTCAGGATAATATCTTATAGTGAACTCGAAAGTTTCGAGCACAAGGGCGTTATACCCCATTTCCTTGTAAAGACTCGCCAGAATTCTTCCAGGGCCTACACTCATGAACTCCGTATATCCTCCAACGTATAGAAACGTTTTCTTGTTCTTGAAGTCTATTTCGGGGTTTAACACTAACTTGTCGATGTGATAATAGTTGTACATTGTAAACCAGGAAAATGGCCACACGCCAGGACCTATTACTGCGATTCGTAGTCGTTCGAGGGATCTTCTGCTGATGGAGACGGGTTTTTCGGACCCTGGACCTGTGAATACAATACAAGTTTAAATAACCAAAGACCATGTCTTCCGGACTGCGAAAAACAGAACGGAAAAATGGGGAAATCATGACCGAGACTCGAAGTCGCGACTGGGATACATGCCCATCCACAACCAGGGCCACCGGGTGTGTATCGGTAGCTCACTTGGCAGAGCGATAAACGTGTATTCCAGAGTCACATTCGGGTCACACACTTCCTTTCTTTCTAAGTAATTTAGTAACAACAGTCTACATGCTCTGAAGCAAACATACAAATTACACGATACGTCGTGACTAGGGTGTGCAAACTGATTTTTATTTGTATGAAATTTTAGTTAATAACCGGTTATTAACCGGTTAGATAGACTGGGCGTAAGAGGGTAAATCGATATGGCATGTGGGTAGATCATAACTAAAAACTCGCAGCTCATCAGTTTACTCCGTGAACATGACGCTTGCAACAGTGTCGAAATATCGGGTGCTCAATAAAACAAATATACATGGTAATTATCCCGTTTCATATATTAGTTATAATGCAAATGACCTAGTTAATTTATTTGACTCAAGACTGTATTTTCTTTATATGTACCTGAAGATCATCAAATCATATTGTGCTTTTTCGTTATAACACACGTTATGCGGTTTCGAGTGGGGAAACAATGTTAAATATGACAGACAAAGTATATTTTAGGGTAAACAATCGATATCATAGTATTTGAACCTACGGTTAGGCCAAAGTTAGCAAATACAGTAATTACAATTGAGTTTTTTTTTTGTAATCGGATTTTTTCCAGTTTATAATAAAAAATCATTTGCAGTTTCTTTGTTTCTTTGCAGTTCATTTAAAAAAACACTGCACTGCACTGGTGTAACGTTTGAAGGTTAGCAACACTCCAGAAGTAAATTAATAGCACAAATATAGAATTATGTACCAATGTCAAATTATGTACCAATACAAAAATAGTGTTTCTCATTACACCTTAAAAACAATCGAGTCGTTTTTTTGCCTAATTCTGTTTACCTGTACCTACATTTTTACAAAATTTTCGTATCCGGTACGGAAATAAACAGATCTTATCCGTTTGAGTCACCTTCTTGAGTTCGTTATTAGGTGTCCTTAATAAACAACCCATTATTTTTTTTCGTTATTGAACTACCTTTATATTTACTCAAATTTTCGTCGTCAAAACTACGGAAACAAACAGATCTTATCTGTTAAAACCAACTTCTTTAGTTTATTTAATAATGGGTACGTTGATCCTAAATAAACCTGTACCTGCTAGTTTTTTTTTGCCTACATAAGATAATTAAGATCGTTGTCAATGGAACTTCCTAACAATGTAAACAAACCGCCATATTGATCGTAATAACCTAACTTTTAAGTTTTTAATGATATCTCCAAGATTAACTTATTTATCTTTTGTTTTGTATGTTACGATAATACGACCGTTTCAGTAATGAGTGGTTTCAGTGGTGTTTGATGAGGTAGTATAGAAATACATGTCACGCCTTTTGTTTACATTGTTAGGAAGTTCCATTGCCAGCGATTTTAGTCTTATCTTTTGGCCCAAACAAAAACAAGCATATAAATTTGCTATTTTCGTGTGTCACCACATCTGATGCATCCAGTCTTGAAAACACTAAAAAAAAAATATGATAAATTACACTAGAGAGCGAGCGTTCCGGGTCACTAGGATTTACTTGTATTTATCTTCAATACGAATATAGGTAGCGTGTTAAAATAAATTGATCCATATTGACAATTTTACTGTCCTTAATTACATGTAAATATAAAAACATGAAAAAAAAATCGGGTTGTTTTAGAGTTTAGACTTTCTAAGTTTCGCAACTGTCTGTGCTTTTGTTTTTATCCTGTCATAAAATCTATAGCAAATATTCACTATATTCAATAAAAATTCACTTTATATTCAATTTTGGGTTTGCAAGTGAAAGGACGCCGTTTTTAGGGTTCCGTAGCCAAAATGGCAAAAACGGAACCCTTATAGTTTCGTCATGTCCGTCTGTCCGTCTGTCCGTCTGTCCGTCTGTCCGTCTGTCACAGCCGATTTACTCGGAAACTATAAGTACTACAGTGATGAAATTTGATGGGAATATGTGTTGTATGAACCGCTACAAAATTATGACACTAAATAGTAAAAAAAAGAATTGGGGGTGGGGCCCCCCATACATGTAACTGAGGGATGAAAATTTTTTTTTCGATGTACATACCCGTGTGGGGTATCAATGGAAAGGTCTTTTAAAATGATATAAAGTTTTCTAAAAAACATTTTTCTTAAAGTGAACGGTTTTTGAGATATCAGCTCTCAAAGTCGTAAAAAGTATGTCCCCCCCCCTCTATTTTTATAACTACGGGGTATAAAATTCTAAAAAAAATAGAGGTGATGCATGCTAATTAACTCTTTCAACGATTTTTGGTTTGATCAAAGTATCTCTTATAGTTTTTGAGATAGGTTGATTTAACTGTAATTTTGGTTAAGTTATTGTGCTTACACTGAAAACGATGGCTGAACCTTATAAGTTTAGGCTCCATTCACCAGGTGTATAAATTGACATAATAAGTTTATTATATTTGCTGCTACGGAACCCTTTGTGCGCGAGCCCGACTCGCACTTGGCCGGTTTTTACTTTATCGTTTTATACAAAATAAATAAACTATAATTAGTATATGTAATGTATTTTATTTAAGTAGTATTAAATGTTCTATAAAGTTCCCTGTGTTTCAATACGATAGAGCTAGCTCTATTTATTTCCCACTTATCAAAAAAAATGTTAGCGCCCCGAAACTTTTGCTCTCGATTGTAGGTTGGGGAAGACATTTGGTGGGGGGAATTTCAAATATTTCTACATAATTTTGGTCGCGTTAAATAATGAATTTCCACTGTGTTACGATGATAAGGCATACTAACAGCAAAATTTTTAAATGCTTACCAGTAAATCTAATAAATATTTTCTAACCATGAGTAAAAAGTGGATGATATTATGTACACTGACAGTTAACTGTCGTAACACAATGGAAATTAATTAGTTAACTAAGACCCTTAGTTAAGGCTTAACTATGTACCAATTTGTCATTCCCCCTGGTTATAATGAGGATTGTTTATAGTATTTGCCTGTAAGTATAGGTTTGAATTAAAATAAAGCGTTTTATATTTTTTTTCTTAAGTCAAATATTGTTATTATTTAAAATTTAAGAAAGAAATACACAATTTGTTTTAAAATTATTTAGCATTCTCATAAATAAAACATGCGTGCAATTTACAGGACACAAGTGTCAAAAATAATTTATTCACCATAAGTTAGGTACCGAGATGGTTCCAAACCTAAATTCTATGAGTTTGTGGTGTTTAATAACATAAGCAGTTATGCTTACCTACGGCTCTTTTAGGTTTTTACCATTAGACTAGTAGCTGTTGGCCACGACTTTGTACGCGAAGTTTTATTTTTAATTTTTTTATCAATGTTCAGTTCCAGACCAAGAATCCAGTCGTTCGTTTCTAAGTTTTTTAAATTAATTGTAAACAAAGTACAAGATCGATTCACGAAAGCTGGCGCGGAATATCTATGAAATTAATGACAGTTTCATGCATTTTACGCGCCAGCTTTCGTGAATCGATCTGAACTATTTCACTTTTCTCATGAAAAGAAAAACACCTCACTTCTATACAATATTTCAACCCATTTTAAACCTCTTAAGAGAGTAAATAAAAATATCATGATATTTTCTTGTATGTTAATATCAGAAATAGACATGTTTCAAGTCTTTTTCTAAAATTTGAAGACTATCCTCGTACATACTTTCAACTCCCTTTTTGACCCCTTGGGGGATGAATATGTCAAAATCAAAATTCCATCTTTCTACCTTTAGTAGTTTCGCCTCTACGTTGATTAGTCAGTGAATGAGTGAATTGTCATTCACTCCCTGGCATACAGAATGAACTCAGCCATTGGACAAACCCTAACACCCCACTAGGGCTACATCTCGGTCAAGCTCAACCATAAGTGTTTTTTTAATTAGAACAAAAGGTAAAAAAAATAATTTCAAGCAAAAGCTATTTCCAATAATCGTCAATAAAAAGAAACATGCTGTATTAAAGTAATGGGACTGTTTTTGGCAATAGAATATCAGTGACACTTAAATTTTCTTCAGTGATGACAACAATCAAAATGTTCTAAGAGATACATACATATAGGAAAAAAGAACTGGATACCCAAGCAGCCGAAAAAAATAACGCCATAAAAGTGCTGCAATTGCGAAACTTTTTCATATAGTCTTGATTGGAACGTGATGTTTCGTTAAGTGCCAACAATCTATAAACTTTTAACACTGTTGGTAGTTCTGTGTATGAATGAGACACTTTATGCTTACTTCAGTTAGCTCTTTTTCGTACGAAACATTTATCGTCTGTGCCATCATTAATGCAAGTTCGCTAATGTCATTCGGACCACATTTTTGACGTTTTTGTTCTGTTTGGTGTGTCTATTTTTTTTAATAAGTCAGTGAAGTGTCATCAATAAATACCATAAACAAAAAATACGAAGAAAGTTTCATGTTATTCTATGAGGATGATGTGCGACAAAAAAAATCTACTAAATTAGCCACTGAGTTAAGACAATCCCACACGATTTCGTAACTCAGTGGAAAAATTGTAGGACATACTGGGGAATTAGGTACGAGTACCTCATGAGTTTTAGTTGTATACAGGTTGCTCCAAAGTAACGAATATTAATTCTTTCATTTTTTTGCCACTGCACCGATTGTTTATGCTACTTTGTATACTGGTTCTAAACACAGTAATGCATATGTACCTACGTTTCGCAGGTTGAGGACATTCTGTATATTAATATTTTTCCATGACCCTGACTTGTAGAAACTAGTCGGAAATGAAGTTGTGGTACCTGTACACAACAACAATACGCCCTGGCATATACCACAAAAATCTAACAAGCGTATTGGAGTGACACACAGGTTTTCCCGTCAATGCCAGTTTTCGATGTTTGTGGGAGGCATGAGGTTCCAATGACAAAGTTTTTAGTCTTTTCGTGTGTGATTTTTACAAGCTTTTATTTTTAACTTGCAACGTACTCGTATGTGTGTCTGTGTGCTTGTTAGGGTCAAATCTTGAAAGCTGAATTTGACTGACTTCCCGTTATTTGAATAAGCTGAAACTTCACATGCTTCAGTCAAATTCAGACTTCTTGATTATACCCTGACAAACAAACATATATTGCAAGTTAAATAAAGGCAAAAAAATACTTACAATCTGCCAGAATTCCTTGGTGGTAACCCTCTGCAGTCCGGTTGAATTCTGTAGTCAACACGGATGATAAAAAAGTCACTAAAAGACACGCCACATTTGCTATTTTACAACGTTCCATTTTTATAATATTTTCGGTACTTAGGTACAACTTCAACGCAATTTAGGCGTATTTTTGCAACATTAATTTAAACTTTCTTCTCATTCCTTGCGTTTTCCCGGCTTTTTTCACGGCTCCGGGAGCTGACAAAATTAGCTTAAACTATTTACTGATGTACCTTGTTAAAAATGTGTATAGAATAAATTTTGACTCGCTGGTTTATTTTATTATATATTTAGCAGCCTGTGTACAAAAAACTGTATATTTATGTCTGTGTATGTCTATAATATTTTTGTAATATTTACTAATTGCCTTTTGCATATATTTATGAGACGAATTTTTATTTAAGAATTATATAGAAAACCCCGGGTAAATTGTAATTTTTAATAAAAAAAAACATATTAGGTATTAGGTGCGTATTATTTTAGCAACTTGACAAATTATTTAGCCTTAGTAAGAAAACAACTGTAAAGCATGAATTAAATAATTTATTATTATTATTTTTTTTATTTATTTTTTATTTAAGGTTCACCAACAATTGTTGACATCAATACATACACTTACTTACAAAGCTCAAACATATTTAAGGAGTAGTGTCACAATTACTTATAGGTAAACACCGCATGCACAACATTCTGGATAGGTATTAACAACTATAACAATCTATAGATTAAGAGAGAAAAAAAAAAAACTATAACCATACACATTTTAGATTATAAATAGAATACACTTTAAGTTAAATTAAAGTTAAATTCTGCTTAAAAATAATACATTTATTTAAATATTTTCAGCGCCAGTGTAAGGAAACTTGACTTAATTTTGTAAAAAACACTTTCGTACACTTTTTATAAATGTTTTAAGCGAATCAAAGTGCATATCCGCCATGTCACTGCAACCATTGGCAATTTTACAAAGTCTGCGTATCGGGGAGTTAGCACCTGATTCTGATCCTCTGAGAGGCGGGTATAAAGGGGTGATAGGATTTCTGGGATAGCGAGAAGGAGCGCGGAAATTTAGCATTAATAGTAGTTGTGGACAATCTATAACATGGTTTACTAATTTGTGCAGGAATGTTGCATCTAAGATCACCCGTCGGTGTTCCAGTGAATCCATTTTAAAATGTCGCAGTTTTTTTGTATAGGATATCGATCTTTTGGCTACAACACGTGCCTGAAAAGCCAAATGACGAGTAAACCTCTTTTGTATCCACTCTAACCGTAAGGAGTGAGAAGCATAATGTGGCCGCCAGACGACGCTGCAATATTCTAAAATACTTCTTACCAAACTGTTATAGAGTAGTATTTTGGTTGCACTGCGCTTGAAAGATTTACTGTTTCGCATAAGAAAGCCTAGGGTCATGGATGCCTTCTTGACAACATTTTCTATGTGAGGGATGAAAGTCAATTTACTGTCAAAGAAGACTCCAAGATCTCGAATGCTTTCAACTTCCTCTAGTATGCAGCCATTTATATTGTAAACTGACTGCGTTATATTTTGCTTACGAGTAAATTTCATGTGGACACATTTTTTTATGTTTAGATGCATTAGGTTACGGCGACACCAACTGCTTAATCTAACAATGTCACTTTGAAGTAGAGCGACGTCCTCAGATGTGTTAATAACTCGTGCAAACTTTAAATCATCTGCATACATATAAACCATAGAATTGTGAAAGCATTCTGTTACATCATTAATAAATATGTTAAAGAGGATTGGACCTAAATGCGAGCCCTGGGGTACGCCGGATGTTATACTACGATTAGACGATTGATAACCATTTACTACTACGTATAAAGTTCTTTTAGTTAAATAAGACTGTAGCCATTGTAACATAGATCCTGATATTCCATATGCCGAGAGCTTGTACATCAGTATTAAGTGTGAAACTTTATCAAACGCTTTGCTGAAGTCGGTATATATCACGTCTGTCTGTTTGCCTGAGTCCATGCTACTTGTTAGGAATTCAGTAAATGAGGTCAAATTCGTGCATGTGGATCTTGAGCTAACGAATCCATGTTGATGGTTGCTTAGATATGGTTTAAATTGTCTTTTTATATATGGGCAGACTAGGGACTCAAAGAGTTTAGCGAAACAAGAAAGAATTGATATTGGTCTATAATTTGAGATTAGACTATTATCACCTAATTTAGGGATAGGCACAACTTTAGCGATCTTCCAAGCTGTAGGAAAGATTCCTGAAGAGAGTGATTTATTAAAAATTAACCATAAGGGTTCCACCAGCTGGTATGCACAAGAAACAATAAAAATTGGTGGGATATCGTCTGGCCCGGCCCCCTTGTTGCAATCCATTCCTTTTAGCTTAATAAGTAACGTTTCTTTATCTATACCAACAGAAGACAAACTCTGGCTATTATTTAATAGAGATTCTAAAAACTGTGAATTATGCTCTACGCTGACGTCATCATTTTCTAAATTATAGACTGACGAAAAGTAGGACGCAAACATGTCACAGATTTCTGTATTGTCTGTGGCAATTTATAATACATATTAATTAATAATTATAAATTAAAGAGATGTCATACACTACAGAAAAAATGACCAAAGGCCGGAAAAGTTAATAAAATGTCTGCACAAACACGTATCTTACGGTCTAGTTATATTGTTATCTTTATTTATATTCATAAAATTATTTTAAAATGTATAGAGATTTCAAAAACAAAAAATATCAAGTTGTTTAATATATAAAATAGATTAATTTTCACAGATATAGCTACGTATAGTCTGACAAGCAAACGATCGCAGTAATAGTAGAATGATAAAACTATATCTACCTATCCCTTTTTTCGGGATGGTAATACCAGTGTAAGAAAAAGACAATATGATGCTCTCTAACCTACTGTTACTGCTTTCGATTGCTTGTCAGACTATAATTAACATTATGTGAATATGCAGTATATAAAATCATATTTTGACTACAGAATTTAGTGAAATTATAGTTTGAGATCTACATAAGTTATCAATGTGAATTTTGAAATAGTTACAAAGACGGCCAACTCAGACGCAAACAAAAATTAAAAGTATACTTTCATTTTGTATGAAAAATGCCTCATGTGATGGGGGGCAAAAATTACACGTTTGGTTACTAGATCATGTAGGGTACCTATAATTTGAAAGGGCTTGACTTGATCTGCACTTTCTAAAACATTTCATTATTATTTTTTGCATTGTAAAATATATAACGGAAAATGGAAAACAATATCAACACTCCCCCATCCCCCCCCCTTATTTCTTAAGTTTACGAAGGAAAAAAAACACCCTGCGTAAACATTACCAAGAATATTACCTACAGGAATAATAATTTATAATTTTGCCGCTATCTTCATTGTATAATTTTTTAATTAAAAAAAAAAATCTGAACTTAAATAAATAAAATAAAATAAATTAAAATTTATATTGTTTTTAATTTCATCAATAACCTTATAAATTAAGTTAATTATAAACACAACTCCTAAGAGTATTGAGCAGTACTCCAAGGTAGGGAGGTGAATTTGCTATAAAATAGCTGTAGGCGCTAAAAACACCTTTGATGATTATATCGAACTTAAATGTTCAGTGTCTTAAAAACAGCTGTTGTCTTCATAACCTATTTAGTTTAACTGGAAGATATCCCTTAAAAAGATACGTTCGCCTTTATACAAATTATATGTATTATTGTTTTTATTTAGTTTTTCTCGCTATTGGTTCAATGCAGTGATTTACTAGTAAAAACCTCGACAAAAGTACATAAGCTTTATTAATTTATGTATGCACTGTGCCTATTAGGGAAGAGAGTTGTCAGAAAATTATCTTATTATATCGTATTGACATAACTAAATTAGTATTTATTACAGGCAGAGGAGTTTATTGCCCTTTTTAGGATTCCGTACTAAAATGGTAAAAAGGATCCCTTATGGTGTGACTCAGTTATGTATGTATGTCTGTCACATCATTAATAAATATCTCGAGAACTGCTTGAACTACCGATTTGAAATTTGATATATGTAGTTATACACAAGATTATACCAGACACATTAAGAGAGGATTTAAGTATCATATATTTTATTTTATTTAAAAAGTACGCCCTATAAAAGAGGGGGCAAAAATTTAAAGTTTAGTAACCAGGTCATATGGGGGATATCATTTGAAAATGCATGACTTGTACACATTAAAATATTGTTTAGGTATAATAGGTATACATTTTTTACAGTAAATTTTTTTAGATTTATAAACGAAAATGCAAAAAAATACCATTCTCCCTTATTTTCCAAGTTTACGAAAAAAAAGTTTTTTTTTACACAACGTTTACATAATCATTTTTAAATATAATAAACTGGGCTGACATTAATCTTCTACTTTGAGATGCAGTTACATTACAACTAAAAATTTGTACGGAACCCTCGGTGCGCGAGTCCGACTCGCACTTGGTCGGCTTTTATTACGTGTTCTTCTTCTCGTGACATTTAATATTGACTTAAAAAAAGATTCTCCATCGAAAGTCAGATTAATGAATTATGCAATAAAACTTGCATTTTTTAAATACTTAATTGATCAGGATTAAAGTTTTTAATGAATCACTTGTTCTGTCAGTTCTTGTTAATTTCTCCATACATGAGTCTCGTTATTTAAAGTAGTGTGAAAATTGGGGTATATTGGTCGGTACCCATCTTCCTTAAGCCTCTCTTGCCCAACGCATACGGCCATCTATTCCTGGTTGGCAGATAATAAATGCCCGGCTTACTTTTGTCTATGTATAAGTCAAGAGTGTTTGTAACTAGCGGCTCGTCATAACAGTCACCCAATTTCGCCTTTGCCACAGATTCGCAACGCACACCAATGAAGCGGTGGGGATACATCAATGCAGCTATCCAGACAAACAACGCTCTCATATGACTGCACATTGTATCACACGGCATGGCCGACAGTTCTCCTTGCTGCCACTCTCCTCCGTTGACATAGAACGACGCGGTCCCAACAGGAGTACTCATCCCGAACGCTTCGCTGTTTGTGATGATGGCAGTGACGAAATCGGCGTCCGAGGGGTCCAATCTTTGATCTGATCCGAGATGTCTAAAGCAGGGTCCACCGGCGTCAAGCGCAATAATTGAAGAGACGTTGTGGCCTGTGATTTTTCGGTAGTTCTTGGCTATGAAGCTTACGGTTTGCGCACCAAGGCTGATACCGCAAATGGTCAGAGATTTTGGGTTAATACCCAGTTTGGTGAGAACTGCAAGCATCTCCGCTGCGTGTTTGCCAACTGGTCGCATCAGGCGCGACGATCTGAAATAAAATTTCAAGTTAGTATTTATTTATGGTCTAGTGCCTATGCGGAGGAAGACTACAGTATACTTCTTAATAAACAGCAGTTTGTTAAACGAAGTTGGTCCTTAGTTGCTGGCATAGGCGCTATTAAGTGCCCGATATTTTCCAAACTAAGTGCGGAAATTAGAGACATACATATACTTACTCAGTAAAAGGCATCGTCGTGAAAAATACCGTCTCCAGAAGTAGCACATTATAGTTCATCTGCTTGTACAGATGACCAAGCAATCGACCGACGCCCCAGGTCCCAGAATCAAAGGTCCCTCCGACGTACAGGAATGTCTTGTTCTTAACATTGAAATCCGGACTTCGGACTATCTCTTTGACCCGGTAGTAGTTATACTTGGGCCATCTCGCAGTGATGATGTCACCGCGGCTCATAACTGATAAATAAAGGTTCCTCAAGCTTTCAGGCTTGATCTTTGATGGGAGCCAGGAGCCGTGACCTACGGATGAAAGCACCTTTTAACGATCAGATCAGTAAACTTTGACATATTGCTCGTTTTTCCTAAACCTGAGACTCTAGTGATCGCCTACTAACCTTGTTAAGCAGGAAGTTTCGAGTTCAAAACCTGGTAAAGGTATATAATATTGATGCGTTTAAATACCCCATATATTTGACCCAGTATTATGATATTATATCTTAATGTAATTAAGTAATCGTATGCTTTTTTTACATTTTCGCAGTATCTTTCTGCAATAGAGAAAAAGAAATGGCTATAAACAAAGATTCAAAATTCTTTTATTTGAAGCCCCTGGAGTTTATCTTATCAAGTTTTTTAAGCTTTATTTAAACCTTTTTTAGGTTTTAGGCTTTTATAGGTTTAATTATTAGATACATACATAATTTACATTCACACATGACATTGAAATCTGCGAACAGATCCTACATTATATGAATATGTATATACCTACCTACGTTCATTAGATTTTTCTCAGTCGCAGAAGTATGTTGGCACACATCTCAGAAAATGAAATAAGCATAATTTTTCAACTGACTTCAAAAAAGATAATAGTACATTACAATACAAGGGCGAAAACGAGGAAATTACCTTTTCGCACGTGTATCGTACGACGTTTTACAGTACATATGGCCCTATGAATATTCAACGCAGGCACGTAAAGTGCTCATTATCACCCTAGGCCCGTAATGTAGCACCATGTGTACTGTAAAGTTTATTTTTAAAACACTGCGTAGAACGGAGGAAACTACCAAATTTCTTTATTTTGGTAAGGTTTTGCTTGCTGATTTTGGTGTTTTATAAAATAATTTTTTTACTGATCTTGTATTTTTATTCAAAAAATAATGAGTAGACTTACAGTGTGATAGCATTCCTTGAGAAAAACCTTCATTAGTTTTGTTAGTGTCCACTGCTTTAGAAACACAGATAAGCACTGCAAAATAAACTATCACATAAATTACCACTTTCTTCATTTTATTTGAACTAATTGATATTGATATTGGGGTTGATATTGGGACGAGTATTTTAAATTAGTTACTAAGAGATAAATTGATAACACTTAAGAATATGATGCTGCTATGACTGAACTAAGTATTTCTTGTTTTCCTTTCGCTTATTTGTATTGTACAAGGAAAGTCAATTTTACAGTTTATATATTTCTTTAATGTATTCAAAGAAAACATCTCTGAAAAGAAACATTTGCATTTGAAATTGTTGAAGGTGACGATGTCGGTGACGGCTATGAACAATGATTACCTACTTGCTATTTACATTTTGTCTAGTTAGGCAAATATTTTCGGATTTTATTATTTAAATATACCTATCTTATATCCATTTTAGCCATAGACTAATATAATATTACAGAAAATCTTAAACCGCTAATCACTGATGAGTAAATGATTTCCATAAATAATACTTTGGGGTTTTCTAAATGAGAAGATTATTTCAGAAATAATCATACTATACTATGGGGAAGATGCAAAACAGATACCGATGAATATTTTGTATACAAAATGCTAAAACAATATTAAACCTGTAAATAACTGGCTCTTAGTGATTAATTCACATTATTAGTAGGTATGTTGTGTACAGCTGTTGGTTCTTCGTTTAATAAATAAATAAAATAAAACAAAAAAAAACAACTTAGATTACTGCATCATAAAAATACTGTTTTTGGTTTTATTTTAATAAAAATATTGAATAAAGTTACTTGTAACGGAACGTTTTTTTGGAAAATCCGTCGTCTTTTTACTTTAATATTTTGTTTAGTTTTTTATATAGGTTTTAGCTGATTTAAGTTTTTTAAAGCACTTACACTATAAAAAACGTCTCTCAGTGACATCATAATTGTTCACTGACAGCAATGACAACCCATGAGTAGAAAAAAACCAATGACAGCCTGACAACCTAGGAGGGGTAGGAGCACCATGGAAGCAAAAGTTTTAAACAGTCACTTTCAAATCGTATTGTTTCGCAGTAAATAGTAAAAATAAGAAGTTATAACATACAAGTGGTAGACCATGGTGGCCTTGGTGGCATTTTTTACTATGAACGCAAAAAATAAAAAAAATTCAAGATGCCTATTATCAGTTTCCTTAAATTAATACAATCTTATCGTATTTGTACTTATTATACTATTAGAAAATTACAATAACTTATTTTACTTAATTGTCAATAGTACACAAATATTTAACTGATTCTAAAAATATGAAGCGGATTTGTTAGTTAGTCCTTTCATTCCGAGACCAAACGGATATCTATTGGATGTCGGAAGGTAATAAATTCCTGGTTTATTTTTGTCAATAGTCAAATCCATTGTGTTTATTTCCAATGGCTTCCTGTAAAAGCAATCACCATCTTTCGCTTGAGCCACAGAGTCACACTTAACAGCTATTAATTTCCCGGGATTGGATACAGCTGCTATCCAGAGGAAGTATGCCCTTAAATGGCTGCACATGATGTCGCACGGGAGCCAGGGTATTTCTCCCTCCTGCCATTCTCCACCGTTCACGTAGAACGAAGCGTGTCCAACAGGGGTGCCTATACCAAAAGCTTCGCTGTTCGTGATGATGGCCAGGACAAAGTCAGCGTCAGAAGGATCAAGTCTCTGCTCGGGTCCTTGATATCTGAAGCACGGACCTCCGGTATCCATACCAACGAGCATCGATATGTTCTGCCCAGTGATTCTCCGGTAGTTCTTGGCTATGAAACTCATGGTGTGTGCTCCGAGGCTAAGGCCAGCTACTTCGAGGGTTTTGGGGTTGAGACCGAGCGTAGTTAGGGTTGCTAGCATTTCGGCCGCGTGCTTGCCGACTTCGCGCATTAAACGTACCGAACTGGAAATAAACAATGATATTCCTTTTTAACATGAATGTGACGGCCATTTTTGTCTCACCAGTGAAGACAAGCAAAACATGCATACATGAGGATTTAAATCACAGACAAAAATAAATTGTTTGCATGTATGGCGCTCTATTAGATGAAATAGTTTAGAAGAACAAAAATTGAGTTGTTTTTGTCTGCCAATTATAAGAATTTTCAAATGTTGAATAAGTAGGTACAGTCAACCAATTGAAGCCATAGGCCACTGTAAGACTATGAGGCTTCAAATCATATTGTGAGAAATCTCTTGCTGCTTGTCATTTTGAGAGTGTTCTATAGTTCCAATTGGTTGACTGTACATAACGTAATTTTTGTAGGTCACGATTATGAAGACTGAACCTACGGAACTCGAGCATTAACCATTAATTATGTGATTGTACTTACTCAATAAAATACGTCATCGTGAAATGCAAGATATCGAAGAGGAGCACATTATAGCCCAGTTTCTTATAAGCCCTGCCCAACGTGAATCCTAGTCCCCACGAGGTGGAGTCCGCGTATCCACCGACGTATAGAAAAGTTTTCTTTTTGACATCGAAATCTGGGTGATTCACTATCTCTTTTACTCTATAATAATTGAACATTGTCAAATTTGGGATTAGTATTCCGCTTTCACCGACCACCACTAGATAGAGCTTTTTTAGACTTTCTGCTTTTATTTTCGCTGGTTTTGTAGTGTCTTGACCTAAAAAAAAGTATTGATATGAAAATATTAATTCATCCACGAACCATAACACAAAATATATTCAGCTAAGGTAAGTATGTCAGTTTTAATAATAAACTTAATTAAAAATCATACAATGAAATATGCTTAGAAACAACTGCCTTATTCATAAAAACTTAACAGAGCTAAATTATTTAAAATATGTTTAGTACCTTCTTAACAAACGCTTACCTATAGGAAACTGACAGATAAGAACAAACAATAATGTAACGGAGAGTTTCGTATAAATAACGCCATAAGCATGATACAGGTAGCATGAAGTAGGCGCAGAATCAGTATGATGATTTAAACAGATCTGTTACACAGAAACTTTACTTTACTTTACTTTACCAGGACAGAAAAATCCATACAATAAAACGATAAAACGGCGCGGCTCATTTTGTATGGATACAAAATTGGTCTTAAACAGCCAAAACAGAACACCCAGACAGAGAAAGGTGAAGAAATTGGATTGTATTTCATTTTGCTACTAGCTCCTTTTTAGACAAGCAATTTACAGGTTTCGTATTCAATTACATGAACTCATATAAGTCACATCCCTCAGACGTGAGATATCAACCAAGAAAAAGAGTAATTTACTATTAACTTACACTCTGAAAGTAGTCCCAAATTGTATCCTTCCTCAACCCTATTGTATTCGACTGCCACTCCAAAAACAAGTGAAATCACTATCGAAAATGCAACAATAGTCTTATTCATCTTTTGTTTTTCATTTATTTCTAAATTCAAAGATGTACCGATTCGTTCTAATTTGTAAATGTTGCGATTGCTTTTATTCTACCAATTTGGATTCAGGTTAGCTAAAGATAACATAACAACGAGACTAATGCGGGTACGTTGTGCCCTTTTTAAAGAATATTTTGTGCACATTGTTTTGCAGAATACTTCAAAATATTTCGAGAATCTAGTCGATAGTCTGCTTAATGACACTTGCGAAAGAAAAATGCTTAACCATACTGATAGTATAGCAAAAACTATCTGTATGTTTATCAAGGTTTAACTTCTAAATTGATTTTGGTAAAAATATTATTTAGAAAGTTGAAAATTCAAGCGATGTCATTTTTGGAATCTTACGACCAAGTTTGATATAGTTGAGTTTTTGTCGTCTATTTCCGCGTCTGTGTGTCTGTCTCGCTCTAAAGTATTTAAGTACGAATGTAACACAAGTCGTGATAGATGATAACATAACAATATGCTTCTCGTGCAGTACGGGTAGCATGGTTGCCATTTGAGGGAAAGAGAAAGCATACACTTGTCTATTGTGAATATCAAAAATTCGCTATTTCGAGCTGCATCTCCTTCACTCGAATACGTAAGCGCGACAAAGATGGAGGAGATAGAGACAAATTTTCGTTCGTTCGATTTTTATGGTAGTAGGCCGGATCATTTTTTAATTCCATATTTTTTTCGGTGAAATTGGATTTAGGAATTATACGGAAATAAATTTAAAATTGTGGGTTTTGTGACACGAGCAGAGCCACAGGTAAAGTTAGTATTAAATGTATTATGACCTGACGGATACAAAGCAACAGAACATGGCTAGTGTCATGTAACGCATCTAATTACATTTTGTTACAATGTATGCGTATGTTATTATACACAACATACAGGTGGAAAGTATTTTTCTCAGACATGCTCAAAACTGGTCGCATGATGTTCGTCAAACAGAAGGCGTAAAGGTATCCAATCGTTCTCTAACCGTTGCTTCCTGCTGGAGCGCGGACAATAATGGTTTGTATGGTTAATTTTACTCGTAGGGAAAGAATGCCCTACTGGCCCCGGGGACCTCGCCCCACACGCCGCCGGTCGCCGGTGGCCGCGCATGTTTGATAAAAGCACTATATCTGCCTCGGCGGAAACAGGGCTTGCCTCAGTTCGGCTATGCCACCACCTCGTCAGTCAATCCCTTACTTTCCGTCCCTCGCCAAAAATTGAGTATTCCGCACGTATGGTGAACAGTTTTATTATGCAAGGGAGCACAGTTGTTGCTAACTTATGTCAAAGCTTGGCGAAGCCTATGTTGCGGATTTGAATTTTTCATCCCTTGAAGTCGTTGTATATGCCTATCTAATAAATACATTAAGACTTGTTGTCAACATAAGTTACTAACAAGTTTCCTCCCAAGCAATCCGCAGCAGGCTTCGTAATTTCGTATAGTATTGTATTGTATAGTATTTTATTTAGTATAGTATTGTATTGTATAATGAACGTTCATTATAATAATAGCAATAACGCCATTTAATGCTTGTTGGAGAAAACGTCTTTTTTTCAGCGTTATAAGTTTTATTTTACGTCGATGGTATTGTTATTGATATAATAACTGCAGTATGTAATTGAAGTTGTATGACAACCTTATCGAAACATGTTTTTAGTCCAACCCTAGTGCATTGCCCTGTCAAGCCTGCAAGGTCATTTCCTGTAAGTAAGTCTTTTGTTTTTTCATCGTTTCCGTCACAATAACTTGAAGGTACAGTTTGTCGGGGATAGTGTAATACCGAGTAATTAAATAATATATGCCGGCCGTACACCAAACATTCGAAAAAGCGAGACGCGACACAGCCGGCTCTTGCGAGACGAGAGTTCCTTGTTCATTCGCGTTCTCGGCTACCGAATGTTTGGTGTACAGCAAGCATCAAATAAAAGTTTTCAGTCTCCTTAATATTCCGTTTGACATATACTGGTAACTGTCTTAATTTAACTTAGAAAGACAAAAGTGTTGGACATTGATAAATTGGCAAAAAAAAAATTTCATAGGTAATGGTTTTTGAAAACCAGGATTGAACCAAAAGAAATTGTTTAAATTGCAATCATTTGTCATTTTCAGTAGCGAACTTTGCCTATGAGGTTGGTATTTGAGCATATTTCAGAAAGAAACAAAATCTGAATGATTACAATATTAGCTTTCATGTCGCATAAAAACATCAAAAATACATTGAGTTAACTGATCAATACTTGAATTCATTAATTTGATGCTGAGTGTACCGCTAGGTACTTCTGGCGCTAAAACCAGATTTATAAAAATTATATTTATACCAGTAAAAATTGAACCGTCAAGGGTAACTCTCAATTTTATTCAATTCATAGCCAATATAAAGTATACCTGCATATTGCTTCTTGCAAAATAAAATGGGGAATGTAAGCATATAGTTGTCGAAACTGCTAAAAAATAAAAAATAGATATAAAAAACAAATCGGAACGAAACTAGTCATTACGTAATAAAAATGGATTTTTTAAATAAGGGAGTTAATGTAAAAATGTTATCAAAGGTGTTAATAATAAGTTTCAATGTGTTTATGTTTAATCATGTGGCAGCGGATAATTATACGCCAGAAGCAATTGGCGAACCATATGGATATATACCATTTTGTAAGTGATTTTTTTATGTTAAGGAGAAGATAACCAAAACCTATAAACCAAACACCAAAATATAAATACTTATTTCAATTTTAATTTATACAATATTTATTTCCTAATGATATACAACATTTGGTTTATCTGTAGCCCTCACGCTAGGTCCAGCTTGTGTCGTGGGGGCTGTTACATTAACATTAGAACTAACAGAAGGCCTAGTATAAAAGTTGTACGACATTAACTCCTCGACCGCGTTAGCGTATCGAGGGGTCAAAATATGAAAGTTGCCGGATGATTTAAATAAACGGCAAACATAATTTGAACTCCCGATACGCTAACGCGGTCGAGGAGTTAATGTCGTACAATTTTTATACTAGGCCTTCTGTAAGTGGTGCGAAGATATTTACACTTGTAAACAATTAAAAGATGACATGACACAACATTATAATTCCTATATAAACGAGACTAATCGCGATTTTTGAAAAATTACAGATTGAAGTTGACATTTTTTTTTTCTATGAACTTTGTCAGCTGCGTGAAACATTCTTTTTTTTTCTTATTTCCTTTCTAAAGGTATGATGTAGGCAGAAGGATAATAATGGACAAAATTAAATGTCTCTTGGAAAAAAAACTCTATACAATTTATTCGTTGTTCGCAAAATAATGCCACCCAAAATACTAATATAATTTAAAAAAATGTGTAAATAAACAAAAAAATACATAGTTTAATTTACGTTTCACGTATTCATTATACCACGTGTGAATAGATTACTTTTAAAGTTTTCTGTACGTGATCAAAATGACGACAATAAAACTATTTGGGGTCATCATAATATCCGCGATCCGTGACGTCAAATTGATGTGTGGGTCATGATTATTATATACCAGTAAAATGTTAATGTCAAGGTTGATCAATTTATTGCCAATAAAATATACCTACTCAACTGTATACGTCTCGCTTCTTGCATAATAAAATGGCGACTGTAAGCATATTGTTGTCTAAAACTAAAAAATACTTATAATTTTTTAATAAAAATAAATGTTTAGGGACGATCTAATACAAATCAACCAAGCCCTAAACTAAGCTAAGCTTGTACTGTGGGTGCTAGGCGACGATAATCATACTTGCCCTTACCAGGATTCGAACCCATGACCTCCAGCTGCGTAGGCAGGGCTACTACCAACTAGGCTAGAAAGTCCGAAAAAATTACATTTTTTTTTTGCTTAAGTCCTATACACACTTTCTTGTACTAATGTAATTTAAACTAAATCAATACAAGGAAAAGCGATGATTTAAGCACGTGTTACAAAGTGCACGATAATGCCTGTGTGCGTACCATGAGTTGCATTCGATTGCGACTGAGGCATTCGAAAGTATGTCCATCTCGCTCCTACCACTACTCTGGCACAAGCGAATCACACTGTTTCTAGCAGTGAAATGTGGAACTTCTTTATACTGGCATATAATTTCAACTTATATTAATGTTCGTTATTTATGACAACAAATTTTACAAAAAAGGTTACTTGTATTTAAGCTGAGACTCCTTACTGAAACGAAGAGCTGCCAGAAAAGTTGGTTAGGTTCTAGATCGGAACTGCTACACCCTGAAAAACAAACAGCTGCCAGAAAAATAAATTAGGTGAGAACTGCGACATCCTACAAAAACAGACGGCTTCTAGAAAAAAGGGTACATTGGATTAGAACTGTGACATACTACAAAGACAAACGGGTTCTAGAAAAAACGGTTAGGTTAGCCTAGAACTGCCAATATTGGTTGACCATGATTGTGGTGAAGAGGACGATATGATACGGCCCGGCACACCCTAGCGGACGGCCCTAGTCAAACCGTTGAGCGCCGCAAATGTTGGCGGTTTTGAATTTGAAAGACCTCTCGCTACAAAATGTGGTATCTGGCATATTGAGCAGCAAGAGATTCTGGAACGCTGTCACAAATTTTTGTGAGCTTGTCTTAGAAAGGAAAGAGGTACTTTGGCGTCTCCGCCGGAGCGAGTGCGCATCAGCTCACTCTTCGCGCTCCCGCTCCGGTGCAGACATTTGGAGAGAAGGCGGTTACAGTAGGTATATTACCCCCTAGGTCCCACCCCCTGCTCCCCCAGTAGGTAGGGCCAGTGGGTTAGGGACCCACAAATTAAGGCCCTAAAACACGTCTGGGAGAAGGATGAGTTAACGGGAGAGAGGGTAACGCCTGTGTGTTTTGAGTTCGTAGGTTCCTTTCCCCCTTCTGGTATTATATGGAAAAAAACCATAATAACATTTGATGATTATGATTTAGGTTGATATGCCCAAAAACTTTATGTCATTCATTAAATATGGATACAAACATTATGAGCATACAATATATGCGGTTAAATTAATCACTTACCTACTTATGCGCTTTGACTAATATCTGATATAATCTGAAATGGAGATATTTTCGATAAATAAATAAATTTTTAAATAAATATTTTATGGGACAATCTTACACAAATCGACCTAGTCCCACGGTAAGCTCAATAAGGCTTGTATTGTGGGTACTAGGCGACCATATATATAATAGACATATACATATAACTACTTAAATAGATAGAAAACATTCATAACTCAGGAACAAATATTCGTGATAAACACACAAATAAATGCCCTGACCAGGATTCGAACCCGGGACCTCCTGCTTCGTAGGCAGGGTCACTACCAACTAGGCTAGGAGGCCGTTAAAACTCTCGTGAGACTCTAACATTTTTAGTAATATCTAAAATGGGTCACTTACGTAATTAAGTCTTCGCTCGACATGTCTCGATCTTCGAGGATAAATCGTCCGCTGTATCGGTCCCCACGCCGCTACGGCCACCCGCTGCAAGTAGCAGGACGGATAGGGCGCTAGCCCGTAGACAACGTGTCTCTGTCGTGGGTGGTCGTTTCTGATGATGACGATAAAGATCGAAACTTGTCGATTGAAAATCGACTTCATTATGGAGTGGACCATTTTAAATATTATTCATATCATAAGATAACATTATTTTCGCTTAGGAACCGGAAAAGAGAGACTGCCCACTGATTATTATTTATACATATACTTATAGTGTCGTTCCTGCCTACAGATGCAGCATTCTAACATTCGAATGCAACATTTAAAGTAGAAAAGTGGAATTGGCAATACAAGCTTATAAAAAACTTATAATTTCTAAAATATTTTTTAAGTATATTAATTGTCCAATTGTCAAATTGTTCCCAGGTCCAGGAATCTTGAAGCCTGCGGATATCAAGCCAAAAAGTCTAAAGAAAATTGCCATATCTGTTATGTCCTCAGGCCCGTTGCTGGAAGCTAACTGGACATCTTACAACTACTATCGCATAAAGCATCTCGTCAACCACCCAGAAATTGACTTCAAGAACAAAAAAACATTTATGTTTGTCCCTGGTTACTTAGACAACAATGCTTTTCCTATTGGAAGGGGCTTGGGAGAGATTTATAAGAAAATGGGCTATAATGTGCTCATTCTAGACCTGGTACACTTTACGACGGAGGTTTTGCCTATGTAAGTTGAAGGGTAGGGTAATGACCCTATTTCAACTTTAACAGGGAAAAATACTTTGTATGAGACATGAGTCTTTCCAAATTGAGGAATTCCCTAAGTTCCTCATTGATCCCGTCATCAGATCAAAATACAAATCCAATAGGAATAACTGGGAGATATTTTTTTCGAATCAAAAATTATCTATGTCGATTCAATTTAAAATTCATGGATGCCCTTACTCACGCTTGGCATCTGACAAGCGGTTCAGTCGGACACCACTCCGACAACATCATCAAATTCATCAGTATCTAACCTGAGGTCTAAAGGACCATCAGCATCTCATCTGCGTATTTATTTATTCGGTGGGAGTTGGCATTAATTGACTTATACATGAAGCAGAAAGCAAACCTATATGGTTCTTGCAATTAATATAAACTTCCGCGTAGTAAAGACGAACTCAATAGATTATTTTTAAAAACTATTAATTTCTGCTACAGGCTGTATTTCATTTATTTACATTACTATTGTTTCAGAATCGTGCGCGTCATGCGCCCAGCTGGTAAACACGCTGCTGAAATGTTAGCCACCTTAAGAACTCTTGGATTAGACCCAAAAGATCTTGAACTACACGGACTCAGTTTGGGCGCACAAACCATGGGCTACATAGCCAAGGAATACCGCGGAATTACCGGCAAAAATATCTCTAAGCTCGTTGCTATGGAACCGAGCGGACCCTGTCTGAGACATTTGGGTCCGGAGCATAGGTTGGACAAGTCTGATGCTGATTTCGTCGTAAGCGTGGTATCTAATATAGATGGTTTTGGTATGGCAGCGCCACTCGGACACGTTACATTTTACGTAAATGGGGGAGAGTGGCAACCTGGCGGCGTCTGGTGGTTACCGTGCGGGTTAATGTGCAGCCACGCGAGGGTTTACTTCGTTTGGATATCAGCTCTGTTGAATCCAGGCGCTTTTATTGGTGTACAATGTGAGTCTGTGGCACATGCGAGGAAAGGCGACTGCTTCAGCAACTCACCGATGGTCACCAACACATTTGACAGGTTCACGGATAGATCTAAACCCGGAATATATTTCTTGGCTACGTATCACAGGTACCCTTATTATTTGGGTAAGAAAGTATTAAAACAGAATAATGGCTTTGATCATATTCGTGAATTTATGGCAAAGTATAATAAAGATGATATGATGTGGGTTTAGTAATAACTTGTTTTTTTTCCTTAGATTTAATTATTTATATTACCAAGATCGATTTTACACCAATTACACTTGTTATTTTACAAACTATGTCTCTTACTTAATATGAATAATAGGCAAAGTGCCAAAAGTATACACGACCTTAAAGTTTAGGCAATAAAGTCCTGTAACAATATTTTTTTTGTAATTAGGTACACATTCACCCAACCCGTTCATTCATACTTTCTCGCAGTAAGTGAGGAACCTGGATGGAAGTTTGGACCGACTGAATATGTCCAGTCCACATATAAGTCATTTCGCAGAAGCCCGTTCACCTAGATGAGCATGCCACATAGGTGAGTAGCGGCGAGCTGAGGTTGCGCGCAGCCCAGATCCGTCCGACAGTTGCAAGCACGGGAGCCGGCGGGACTTGTTCGGAGGTACAATGATGTTGTTGAGGACGCTATGCAGTTCTATGCTCTTCTTCTTTCTAGCGTTTTCCCGGTTTATACCACGAGATTAGGAAATGCAAACCGGTTATAATCGTAACCGATCGATTATTTTGCCTAATTGCATAACCAGTTATTTGGATTATTAAAAACCGGTTTCGGTTAATATAGTATAAATATTTTTCTTTTTTTTAATATTTGTCACATGCGATTTATTATTTATTGGAAAATAATTTATTTGGACAAACATTTTAAAATGTCTTTAAAATTAAGTAAAAATAATAATCCTAAAACTAAACTAAATTAACTTAAACTAAACCTAAAATAACCCACCCTGCATCGTACCCGGCTCAAAGGTCCCCATAATGCCTGCAGCATTCCCTCGCTGAACTGCTATGGAGACCTGTTGAACCAAGTACCACCCAGAGCGAGAATCACCACCTCTCTCCCGCAAACGCCGGCCTATCTCCCCAAAAAGACGGCGAGCCTCTACTCCCCACGGTCCCGCTGTCTCCAATGCTACCGGCACAAAGTCGTACGCTGATGCCAGTGCGGAGTATTTTACGTAATATTTTTCTTGTTTGTGAACATGACGACATATTTGTCTTCTATGTGTTAAAAGCGAAACCGAAGAACTTATTCACGTAAAACGGTAAACCTTACAAAATGTACGGCGTGGGTAATAGATGTGTAATTTCGCTAGAAACAAATGGTAATAAGTAAAAAATGGTTCAAAGTGACACTGTGATGTCTTTGCAAAACTCGGCTCTACCAAAAAAAATATTTTTTTTGTATTTTAAGTGGGCCTTTTCTAAATTAAATTTACTTACCAGTATCAAAGCATATAAAAAAAGAAAAAAAAGGTGTTTTGGTCGAAATTACCAAAAATCGCATGAAATTTTTATTTCTTTTAGCCTCAGTAATACACAAACCCGTAACGATCACAAAAACGAGACAAACTACGGTTGATTTGAATCCGCTCGGAAAATTCATAGGCCTGCTGTCATGCCGAACAAAAATCGTTTAAAAATGTGCTCCCCTTTTTACGCCCTTAAAACCATACTTTCTTATATTTAACCGTTCAAATATAATATACACACTTCACTTATTAAGACCATACGTACTAGGGATGACTTACACTAGAACGGGACGGGACGGGCGGGACGGGACGATCTGTTAGTTTCTATAGAAAACGTCACGAGACATCCAAGGGTTCCGAGCTATCACGTGATTCTTCCTATAGAAATTGACAAATCGTCCGATTGCGCCCCGTCGCGTCCCGTCTTAGTATGAGTCATCCTTTTAGGTATTACCTAAAGCCATAGTAAAATATTAAGTTTACTTGTTTTCAATTGTAATTATTTTTTCATGCGTGGAAGCGCCTAAGAAAACTAATTAGCAATAACGTTAAGGTTCTCGAGTCTTACAGAGTTAGTATTATTAAAACAAGTCTTAGTATTAGGATGGCAGTTCAACCTAACATCCTCGCTTCGCTCGTCGTCGTACAATTTAACGGAGACTAGAGTTGAGGTTTAATAGGTAGCCTGTTATAATAGTATCTAGTAAGTAATCCATATTATACCAATACGACATTACATAATTTTACACATGATGTCGTCCCAAATCCTTTGGAAATGTCGATTTTTGGGAAAATTCTGACCCGGGCAGTGGACCAGGCGTTTTTGGCCTCTGATAAGTCAGCAACCTCATAGTTTGAAGGGCAGGTCCTTAAGATTTTTCCTACAATAATTGCAGAGCTATGACCAAAAGACAAAAACACTGGGACAGAAACCCTTGAAATTTTGCGGATCCCTATACCGCCGTGGCGAGTGGGAAGGGATGCTTGATTCGAGGACTCTTCGCTTAGCTGCAAGTTCAAAATGGATTCCAAGTTTGATTTAATCATGTCTTCTAGTGGCTTTAATAAATTTATAAATTTTGTAAATTTTAAATAGTTATATTACATATAGATATATAAAATCTTTATTCATACCCACAACATACATGGCATAAAGCACAAAAAAAATGACAAAAAAGGACATGCATGCAATTGAAACACTAAAAAACAGAAGTACTTATTAATAACAAAATGACCATGTGCCGTGGCAGAGAATAGGCGCTGGCTCAGCATTATGATGCGGCAAGCCACATCGCTGGTATTCTGCCAGGACCTTTACAAACTAAAAACTACAACTACCACGTGCAACGCTTAAAATTAAACAAATAAATAGAAACAATAAAATAAAGACAATGAGAAAAGTATTTGTGCTAAAAGTATGGAAGTGGAAAGTGTACTGTGAGTGTTTGAGTTTAGGTTTGATTTATATGGTTTGTGTGTGTCTGTGCGTACCGCGTTTATATATAGTAGTGTTCGAATATTGGTCATTATTTTAAATATGTTTATTAAGAGGGAAGGTTTAACGTTTCCTTAGTACCTTATTATACAGTGTGTAAGTCTAATACGGGCGATAAATTTAACCAAACATAGAATTCATTATTGTTATCAATAATTAAAACATATTTTTAAGTTACACTTAATTATGACCCCATAATTAATTTTTTTATAAAATTTTCAGCAGCAATGTACTATAAACTATTTGACGCTGACAGTTGTCAACGGATGTTTAATTAAGGCGAGTGTGTTTGCATTACATTGCGGGCCGAATTATTTTGTATGGATAAAATTTTAATTGCTATTCCCGTGGTATTAATTGTGGTGTGGTGGTAATTGGTATAACCGTGGGACTAGGTCGATTTGTGTAAGATTGACGCAAATATTTATATTTATTTATTCCATTTAAAAGTTACCTAATTACATTTCTTATGTCCTATACTAACCACCGTTAAGAGGTTCGCCCGTATTAGATTTACACACTGTATAGTAGAGTTTGCAAAATTTTAAAATTTTAATTTTGTTGTATGTTTTATTTATTTTCTTTATTAAGGAAAACAAACAGCTACAATCATACATATGTTAAATACACGTGGATCAGAAGCCAACAAAGTTTCCACCGATATTTTAACACACTTAACAAAACTATGCACGATGATACATATATAATAAACTGTAAAACTACTAACTAAGAACCATATAATTCTAAGAATGCACCTCTACTCTAATTTTGCTACACAGTTCTTATTGCGGTTACATAACTACTGTACTTTTGATGGAAGATGTCAGTATGGTTATATTTACTATTATGAGTGGCCTTATGACAAAGCGATTTCTAGAGTAATTATTTCTACTAGATTTTACTGCGAAAGTGATGTTATACGACATAATACTGTTACATTAATCGTGGTTATATTATAAGTTCAATATACCTATACAATTGTACAGTACGAATCAAATCATTTATTACTCGTATTTGTAAGTAATAAATGTTTTGATTCATGTTTTTTGGTTTTTTAAGTAGTCACACTACTACATATAAATTATACCTAACTAACTACTGATAATTATATCAGAAAATACAAAATATTGCTTTACGAAAATAATGCTCTTTCTTAATAGTTATATCGATCAATAATATATCAAAAATGTTGAGCCGACTAGCATTATCAGGGATGATGGCAAGAGATCCTATGGGGTGTCCTTGGTTCCTTGGATTTTGGATCGGACACTAATATGGGATGCTACCTGCGTAGACAAGCTGGCACCGTCCCACCTTCAACGAACTAATGTAAAAGCGGACGGAGTGGCTGAAAGCGCCGAAATATTAAAACTTAATAAATATAAGAGCCTGGGCAGAGATAACTATTCTGTACCATTTGGGATCGAAGGTCCATGGGGTCCCAGCTCACGCAAGTTTTTTGTAGAAATCGCGAAACGTCTGGTTGATGTAACTGGTGACCGAAGAGCTGGTGGTTTCCTTTCACAACGTAGGTATCAGCATTGCGATACAACGAGGAAATGCCGCCAGAAAAAAATAGGTCCTTGACAATAAGGCATATTTTTTTCTGGCTGGGAGATAGCCTACCTTAAATCTAAAATAGGTCCTTTAAGTTACACTTGTTTAAATACCATACAATCATTTTTCATAATTTCAAATACAGTCAATTACAAAGATATGAACACCGCCAAAGTGCCAAACATATGTATATAGGACTTTGTTGCCTGAACATTAAGGTCCGTCTATACATATTTTTGGCACTTTGGCTATATTTATATCTTTGTAGTTGACTGTACCATACTTTGGACTAATGCCATTTAAAATATAACTTCGTGAGACACAATGAGACATAATGTTCAATTTGTATAATGTCAGTCATAACAACATTTGCTATAACGTTTTTTAGATAATGTCGCCGCAAAGAAACAAGATAACAGAACATGGTAGTTTAGGTAAGGAGACGAAGATGAAAGTGAAACAAATGAGGGATGGGGGGTTAAGCGCCATAGTGCGGAGGCTCGGGGGCGGAGCCCCCCGCATTCAAGTAATAAAATTACACGACCGCTATTTCTCGCTAGGTTTATTAGCTCCCTTTTACCCCTTAGATCAGAAAGAAACGTCGACTATCGTCGACTAGAAGTACGAGTACTCGGATTTTTTCCAAAATGTTTCTGATGTTAAAATTTTGCTCTAAAAATAAAATTATTGAAATTAAAAGTTATAATATGCGAAAGTATTAAAGAAGTTTGTATGCGTTAATAAACTATGTAGCCTAACCTTTGTAGACTTTAATTCGAGGCGAACTAATCATCAAATCGATTTCGGTTTTATAAAGCCAAATCATATTATCATATTTATAGAATGTCGCAATGCCAAGACAGGTTAGCCTCAAAATGTCCAAATCTTGAAACGACTTACGCTTACTTCTCAAATTACTGTATTCTTGATACGACTATAATCCAAATTAACTTTATCGTGTTTTGATGTTTAATTTAACATTTCCCATAATACCCAAAAGTCAAATTCTAAATGTTTCAAAAACAAAACGTCACATTCTATGCCTAAAATTCAGTAAGGTGAAACTATCAACCGTAGATATTTTTGCATTTGGTTGTTATGAAGCCAATGCATTTACACCTTTAGTCATAAAGCTAATTAGATACTGAAGGTTGTTCTGTATGTCCCAGTTGTTGGATGTGGGCATTAGACAGTCGCTGAAAGACGGCTTACAGAAGTACTTCAAAAACTTTTGTCAAGAGGCATCAAGGTACACGCCTTTCCTGTAGGCCTGGGTAATACCCCTACTCACTTACTCCTTTAGTCCTTTGGCATACTAAGGTGGACTCATACCGAGCTTTGAGCTTGATGCTCTGGATCGGAGGGCCAGAGTACTCACCACACATCGTATGTTACCCCCACGCTCATCAGTTAAGAGATTGCAACATGCTGCGGAAGTGTGGAGGCCACGGTTTGATTCGAGACCTCTCTGGATAAACTGAGGGTTTCGTCTATGCAATAGTGGACAAAGTTATCATGACGAATAACTACCGGTAAAGTGTCCTGAAGGACGTTTCGTAGACATTCGATGAGCATGCCGCCGTCCCGAAGAGTCACTCAGGATTATTTCCGGTTGCTTTTATTTTGTTAACGGCGAGTAGTCACAATTATGCACCAGCAATTTGCTTTTATGTACGGTCTTGTGGACCGAGAAGTGCCGTACTACAAGTACGTAATTAGTCGTGCCACGCTCTTTTGGGATCGATCTATCATCACGGACAGGACTATTGTAGCCAATAGGCCTGATATTGTCGTGATAGATCGATCGCAGCGCCATCCCCCATGACGAAAACCTCGTGAAGGCCGAGAAGGACAAGTCCAGCAAGTACCTAGACTTGACTCACGAGGTAACCGTAATGTGGGAGATTGATTCGACAATTATTGTACTAATAGTTATTTCAGCAGCAGTCTTATAGCGAAGAGCCTCGACCAGCATCTTGAGAGGCTCTCGCTACGAAGTTGTGGTTGGATCTAGGGTAAGATGCAGAAGGCGGTTCCTATCCTTACCGCCCTAACCACCGGCCTAGGTTAGGTTTTTTATAATGTGTTTTTGTATTTTACTTTTATAATCATATTATAAAATCCTAACCTAAGAGGAAATTTTATAAAGAGTAACAACAATAACCTATTTTAGATTTAAGGTAGGTAGAGGTAAGTAGTTAGGTAAGTTACACGTACTGTATACATTTTGAAAATAAATGTATTGAATAATAAACGTGCTTTTTGTTTAAAGTTCAGTGACACCTCTCTACCCCCAGCCCTTATACCGGTGTTGCTTTTCAGCCATCTGTCTGCCGGAAGTAGAATTGCTTACCATTTTTTTAGGCAGACGTCTTCTATGTTATTCTCCATAACCCAGTATTTAGTCCATCTGTTTTTTTTGTTATTATTGCGGGTATTTTAAATCAATTTATCTAACGTCAAAGTTCCTTAGTAGTAGGACACTCACTCCCCGATCATCAAAACTCTAAGGTACTTCTAGCAGGCCTAGAAAGTCTTAACAAATAACTGCGAAAGTAAGTATGTAGCTACAGTTTGTAATTTTATATAAATACATACATTACAAAGTTACTTCTGTAGTTCATGCGAATATTATACCTACAGGTAAGTACACCACAACACTACACTACGATTTCAGTAAAAACAACGGATGCATGTATAAAAAAGAAGGTCTGCCACAAGTCTCGCTCCGCAGTTCTAATGCTGCAAAAAAGTTCTAATGCTGTTAAAATAAGTCGGTTGTTTTAGTCGGTTCTGGGTGGTGTCCGTAGAACTCAACTTCCACCGACTTGACTATTTTCAAATCAAAGAGGAACTCAGGGTTCAAATAAATTCGATTGATTCTAGGAACAACTGTGCCAAGTTTCTTAATTTTTACACAAAAAAAGGTTCGGACGCTAAGAACTACTAGGGAAAACTGAAATAAACTAAATCAAATTAATTTACTAAACCTATTTATCACACCTTATTTAAGTCTAGGAAAAAAGAACAAGTAATCACTAAACCCACATCATATCAACTTTATTATACTGTGCCATAAATTCACGAATATGATCAAATCCATGCTTTTGTTGTAATACTTTCTTTCCTAAATAATAGGGGTACCTATGATCCGTAGCCAAGAAATATATTCCGGGTTTAGATCTATCCGTGAACCTGTCCAATGTGTTCGTGACCATCGGTGAGTTGCTGAAGCAGTCGCCTTTCCTCGCATGTGCCACAGACTCACATTGTACACCAATAAACTTCCCTGGATTCGACAGAGCTGATATCCAAACGAAGTAGGATCTCGCGTGGCTGCACAATAACCCGCACGGAAACCACCAGATACCGCCAGGTTGCCACTCTCCCCCATTTATGTAAAATGTAACGTGTCCGAGTGGCGCTGCCATGCCAAAACCGTCTATATTAGATAACACGCTTACGACGAAATCAGCATCAGACTTGTCCAGCCTATGTTCCGGACCCAAATGTCTCAGACAGGTTCCGCTAGGCTCCATAGCGACGAGTTTAGAGATATTTTTGCCGGTAATTGCGCGGTATTCCTTGGCTATGTAGCCCATGGTTTGTGCGCCCAAACTGAGTCCGTGTAGTTCAAGATCTTTTGGGTCTAATCCAAGAGTTGTTAAGGTGGCTAACATTTCAGCAGCGTGTTTACCAGCTGGCCGCATCACGCGCATGATTCTGAAACAATAGTAATGTAAATAAATGAAATGCAGCCTGTAGCAGAAATTAATAATTTTATAAAATAATTTATGGATTTCATCGCTACTACTTACTACGCCAAACTCTATTTTAATTGCGACTAATAAGTAAATTAGTGCAAACTTCCAACGATAAAATAAACCACCACCAATAATTTAAAAAAAACTTAACAAGTGTTTCACTCTACGAGGCATCCTCAGATAAGATACTGATAAATATGATGATGTTAACGGAATGGTGTCCGATAATCAGAAATCGGACAAATTTGCGTCATTGCTCGCAATAATATGGACATGACTCCAAAATTAATCAAAATGTTAATCAATTAATTAAAGGTTGGCCAGTGCCTATTTGGACCTGATTTATACGGCGCTGCAACGCGGCGAGGACCAAATAGGCACTTGCCAGGCTTTATTTTTAAAATAAAATTTGAATTTCCGGACATAATAGTTTATACGTGCTTATAATTATTATCAAAAGTGGTTATCGTTTTCGTCCATATTTTTATATAATAAAATACGATGTTAAACTGACACGATTATAAATATCCTGCTAGATATGATTATTATTTCTGACAATAAAGTTTTTTAGTTCTATACGTATAAAACCTCCGTGGATTTACTTATTCTTAATATATGTATTTCGACAAATTACAGTCGTAATAGCCGTACCTACATTTTAATCGTGATAGTGTATATGTCCGCAAATGTAGACAGATTATGCAGTCGGCTGATGTTGTTAACAATTTACACTTTATTTGACAACATTTACAATAAATTTTGGTTGTAATAGAGAATTTATAGTCGAATACTGTTGAATATACTTTGAGTAAAATAAGAAATATATAAAATAATCTGGACAGTATACCAGGAGAAATAGGTAACAGTTTGCAAACTAAAATGAAAGCCGTCCTTGACAGAAATCCCGATTTTGAGGTTATCGCCCACAACTTAGAACAGAAAATAAACTCTGAGTTATACTGGAATAATAAGTTTGCCCCATTAACATCAGTGGCGTGCGAGCGGAGTTTTTCAGCACTTAAGTATATTTTTGACGTAAAAAGAAATAGACTGGCTGCAGAAAAATTGGAAAATATACTGATTATTTTCTTTAATAAATCTATAGGCACTTTAACAAACATTTATTGACTATGACTTAAAATTTAAGTCAAGTAAGAAGTTAATGAAATGATTACATATTTGATTAATTTTGGAGTCATGTCCACATTATTGCGAGCAATGACGCAAATTTGTCCGATCTCTGCCGATAATGGATTTAGATTTGGGTTCTGATCTGATGAAGGGATCAATGCGGAACATAGGGAAATCCTAAATTTGGAAAGACTTGTCTCATGCAAACTGATTTTGGTTTTTTCTTAAGTAACTCAGCAAGCAATTATTGTCTAGACCCATAATTCGTTATCCATAAAGTTGTAATCGAGACATTTTTAAGTACCCTTCTACTTACATAGGCAGAACATCCGTCGTAAAGTGTACCAGGTCTAGAATGAGCACATTATAGTCCAATTTCTTATAAATCTCTCCCAAGCCCCTTCCAATAGGAAAAGCATTGTTGTCAGTGTAACCAGGGACAAACATAAATGTTTTTTTGTTCTTGAAGTCAATGTCTGGGTGCTTGACGAGATGCTTTATGCGATAGTAGTTGTAAGACGTCCAGTTAGCTTCCAGCAACGGGCCTGGGGCCATAACAGATATGGCCATTTTCTTGAGACTTTTTGGCTTGATGTCCGCAGGCTTCGTGACACCTGGACCTGGAAAAAATTAACGATTGGAAATTTAATTAAAAAAAAATGTCTTAGAAAATGTTTGTATTATTTTATACGAGCTAGCATCGCCGATTCCACTTTTCTACTCTAAATGTTACATTTGAATTGTGGTAATAATGCTATCGTAGGCAGCAACGACACTATGAGTCTGTGGTTTCGTTCTAGGGTAAATCTCAATTTTTGATCAGAAATTTCTATTTATTCTAGCGTAACATTTTTTTTTCCATTTTTTTTTTCATATTTACATTAAATGATATATACATTGTTAAGGGCCCGAATCCAATAAATAATACTGTAACTCTGCCTCTTGTAGCCCTACGATTTTTTTTACTTTTAGCAGTTTATTTATATTATTTATTTATAATTTGTGTACCAGACAAATTACGAAATAAGACAGATAAATTAGGTTTCAAATTGTTAATAAGTTTTTATGAAAATACGTCACAGAAAGGCCATCGAATTATTGTAAAATATTATTACTTTATTTTCGTGTATCTGACGTACTTACATTATGTGTTAGTCGAAACTTGCCCTAGCGTCCCGAAATTATTAAAAAAATATTGTCATTTATAGCGCTTCTGCGGAAACAAGTATAGATTTGAGGATGACTCAAACTAGCACTGGACGGGGCGGGACGGGAAAATCTGTGATAGCTCGGAGCCCTCGGATGTCACGTGACGCTTTTTTTATAGAAATTGCCAGATTTTTCCCGTCCCGCCCCGTCCCGTCCCGTTCTAAGTCATCCTTTAAAGTTACTCATAATCAAAATCCATCTAACGTATATAGATTTCCCTTCCTTAAATAGACAGTTTTATAATTTTTTTGGACAACTGTAGTAACTATCTTTGGTGCTCAAAGCCAAAGAAATCAGAAGAAATTTGTGCCAAAGAAATTGGAAAAGTTCACGAATAATTATTTATAACTTCTCGTATCGTAACTAGCATACAAACGGTGCAAACACTTAAAAAACTACATAAGTATTAATTTTGGTTAAGTAACCAAGTAATTGGGCGCCTCTAGGCAGCAAATTGCTAGAGACGCTAGAACAATTTTTGACTGACCTACAACATACAATGTATGTAAGATATACTAAAATGAAGTAATAACATTTAACAATAATCCAATGCATTTTTGTGACGCATTACCTTAAAAACTTATTTAAAATTTGACATAGTTCTAATTTATCTGTTTTATTCCTTATTTTCTTTGGTACAGAAATTTTAAACTGCTAAAAGTCATGTATTTTAAGTGTTGTTTAAGTAATAAAAACTTAACTTCAGTTGACTCAAGTTGATAGTTGATAGGTCGATCGCCTACCCGATGGTCAGATCTGATACAGACGATCACCGGCTTGCCTATATCTAAAGCTATTAAAAACGCCGAGGACATTAATACTTGGAAGAACATGGTCCATAAAGCAGCAAATCTTTCAAGCCAGACACGACCTTCAGCAATGAAGATGCCGACTGAGACGAAGAAGTAATAAAAAAAGTATAAATGGTTGTCTGTAAATATTTTCATGTTGTCGTTAAGTCTATAGTGGTTTGTTATCGTTAAAATAAATAAATAAAATCAAATATCACTTACATTCTGGTATTAATCCATATGGTTCGCCAATTGGTTCTGGAATAAAATCATCCGCTGCCACATAATTAAACATAAACACAGTAAAACTTAATAATAACACGTTCGATAACATTTTCACATTAACTCCCTTTTTAAATAAATACATTTTCATAATGTCCTTTCTGATCTGATATTTTTTTAAAGATTTTTAATTTTTTTAGTAGTTCCGACAACTATATGCTTTGATTATCCATTTTGTTATGTAAGAAGCGAGACTTATGTCAGTATATTTTATTGGCGATGAATTAATTACAATGAGGGTTAACCTTGACATTTACATGTTTACTGATTTATAGTTTTTAAATTAGAATGTCCACTACATACGCTCAACGTCAATGCAATCGACTCAAGGATGTGCGATGGGTTGTTTGCTTAACTAACACAATGTCTTTTTACTTTTTTTTGCGATTTTGAAACGCATAGCAGCAAATGAAAGCTAGTATTGTAACACTAGCTTTCATTTGCTGACCAGACAGATGACCTTATGAAGGTCGCCGAGAGACGCTGGATGCAGGTCGCTTCCAACCGGTACATATGGAGGTCCAAAGGGGAGGCCTATGTTCAGCAGTGGACGTCTTATGGCTGATATGATGATGATGATGATTATGATGATTGTAACGATGCAGAAAATGTTGAAAATATTCTTGTTTATATTTATTTTCTGAATAATGCTAAAATACCATCAACGTAGGCGAAGTTCGTAAATTTTTGGTCAGCAATATCGGAAAAATATTGGAAGCCAAACGATTGACATTCATTTAAACTTGAGTGATTTTTCTGTGACAAAAAGCAAGGTATTTACATACTATCACTAACATTTTAAACCTAGGTTAAATTAAGATATATGGCAGTTTATGTTATTTAACTGGAGTATTCAGGATATACCTAGGGGAAAACTGTAAAATTAGAAAAATGGACTACAGTCTCAGCGCATAGTCACAATGCGCAAGTCACAAGCAGCTGAACAAAAGGTAAAACGTTTGACTAAACTCTCATTTTTATTCTCCTTTTGTAGCCTTTTAGTAGCTGGGAGCGCCCAGCGATAAAATGTTTCTAACCATTTATGTAGCCTTTTAGTAGCTGGGAGCGCCCAGCGATAAAATGTTTCTAACCATTTATGTAGCCTTTTAGTAGCTGGGAGCGCCCAGCGATAAAATGTTTCTAACCATTTATAGTAGTTTTGTAGAGAATTTAGTCAAAATTACTCTTGTCGAAGAATATTTTTGCCATGTTTACGTTTACCGTTTACGAATTATTTACGAAAAACAAAAAAATGGGACCTTTAAAGATGACTCATACTAGGATGGGATGGGGCGGGACGGGACGGTACGGGACGATCTAAAAAATTTTTTATAGAATTAATTACGTGATAGCTCGGAGCCTTCGGAAATCACGTGACGTTTTCTATAGAAACTGACAGATCGTCCCGTCCCGTTCTAGTGTGAGTCATCCTTTAAAATCCCTCCCCTTTAGCTCCACCCTCATCGTCTAACACACTTTTACCTATTAAGTCGGTTACTAAGTTCTGTTACTAGAGTTTTAACAGATAAATTATAATAAATAGCATTAAATTAAAATTAAATGCCCCTTAAAATCAGTTTCCGGTATATACAACCATAATAACACAGACATAACTTGACAAATAATCCAGTACATAATTTGACAGAAAAATGTCCACTATATTCCATCAGGACTCCTATTATGCTAATAGGTTTGATTTAGTGCCTATGCTCGATCTTAAAGTTAAAGAGAACTCAACTACTTCTGTAGTTCGGTAGGTATCAAATGTAATTTTAATTTGTACAACTATAGTTGCTTTAGGTAATTGTAGAGGAAACGACAAAAAAATACTTACAACAGGAAATAACCTTCACCACAGGGCAGAGTAGGGTCTTTTATTATTATTATTTTTATGTTGCCAAACAACTTGAATTCAAGTTAAAAACGTGTTTTAAAGGCAACAACCCGATGTTTATTAATGATAATACATACGTGTTCAAACAATCTATCGCGTGTTTAACATTGTGTCACATCAATTTACCAACGTAGACATCTGTATCAGTGATAAAGGATTCAATGAGGACGTAATTTTAATGTGTCACCGGAATATTTATACAAACTATTTATCCCAAAACACATGTTTGCCAAATATTCATTTGCCAACTAATCATTTCGCAATCGTATCTTTCGCGGAATATCTTATTCCACTCCAACCCTAACTTAACCTATTGGCAAATGAAAATCAGCCAAATGTGAGTTGGAAAATAATAATTTGGTAAACGTTGATGTGCCAAGTGAACGATCGGCAAAAGGTTGGTTGGCAACTGATATTCGGCGAAATGAAGTTCGATAAAAAGGCAGGATCCCAATTTCAACATCATTTATTTGGTAATGTTCTTCAATGAAGCCTTTGGGTGCTGACCTGCTGACTAAGTCTAAATAATTACCAGAGATCGGACAAATTTGCGTCATTGCTCGCAATAATGTGGACATGACTCCAAAATTAATCAAATAATGTAATCATTTAATTAATTTTTTACTTGACATAAATTTTAATTACTAGTCAATAAATACAAAAGTTTGTTAAAGTAAGTAGGTATAGATTTATTAAAGAAAATAATTAGTATTTTTTCCAAATTTTCTGCAGTCAGTCTATTTCTTTTTACATAAAAATATACTTATATGCATCGAATTTTGATGAATCGAATTGTTTCAAGAGAAACTTCAGACACCTTTCCTTATAGTTTAAATAACAGCGGCATAAAGAAATATCCTTATTCCCTGCAGAAAACGAAAAAATATTTTATTCAGTATCTGCATACTTGTTTGAATTTATATCACTGTACATACGCAAAACGCATTTTTATACCATTTCCACGTCGTATTATATTAATTTCTATTTTCGCCATTAATTCGTTACTTAAACTGGCGATATTCCGGACCCATCAGTAAAGAAAATGCCATTTTTTAATTTTGCTGCCGTTTAGACACGGTACGTGCGTAATTTAGGTACGGCAATTACGACTGTAATTTGACAACTATCAATGTCAAAATACGGAGGTTTTATACCTATAGAACTAGAAAACTTTTTTGTCAGAAATAATAATCATATCTAGCAAGATATTTATAATCGCGTCAGTTTAACATCGTAATTTATTATGTAAAAATATGGACGAAAACGATAACCACTTTTGATAATAATTATAACCACGTATAAACTATTATCTCCGGAAATTCAAATTTTATTTCAAAAGTTAAGCCTGGCAAGTGTCTATTCGGTCCTCGCCGCGTTGCAGCGCCGTATAAATCAGGTCCAAATAGGCACCTGCCAAGCTTTAATTAATTGATTAACATTTTGATTAATTCTGGAGTCATGTCCACATTATTGCGAGTAATGACGCAAATTTGTCCGATCTCTGATAATTACAAACTAAAATTATCTATTTCGTAGAAATCGCGAAACGTCTGGTTGATGTTACCGGTGACCGAAGAGCTGGTGGCTTCCTCGCATAACAGCATTGCGATACGAGGAAATGCCGCCAGCATCCTAGGTACAATACCTCAAGGATCTATTTTAGATTTAAGGTAGGTATAGGTAGGCAGCTAGGTAAGTTACACTTACTGTATATATTTTGAAAATAAATGTTTTATTACCAAATTACCTACGAGTATGTATCTACTTTTAATACTGACGATTATTACAGAGTTACATTAACCTATTTTTGCTATTACAAACTTACTAAATAGTCAACACATCATCAGCATTCAGCCAGTTCAGATGCTTGTTGATTTCATCATTCTGTTTTCTCTTCAATCCTTTTTTACCCAAACCGTAAGGGTATCTGTTAAATGTATGCAAATAGTATATTCCAGGTTTACTTCTATCCGTAAATAAGTCTACTGTGTTAGTCACTCTTGGCTGCCGGTCATAGCACTCTCTATCCCTGGCTTGCTGTACAGAATCACACTGTAAAGCTATGAATATTCCTGGATTCATTAAAGCTGAGAGCCAAATAAAGTATGACCTGATATGACTGCATACAACAAGACATGGTAATGTCCAAATATCCCCCGGCTGGAACTCACCCCCGTTCACAAAGACTGCAACATGTCCAACGGGAATTGGTAAGCCAAAGCCGTCCATGTTTGTTGTGATTTGTAGTACGAAATCGGCGTCTGAGGAGTCTAATCTATCTTCAGGGCCTAAGTGTCTGAAGCAGACGCCAGAGGGGTCGATGGCTGTGAGTGAGGAGATGTTTTGACCGGTCAAGTGTCGATAGTGCTTGGCTGTAAAGCTTATGGCCTGACCGCCGAGGCTGATTCCGACAAGTTCCAGCTTTTTTGGATCTAAGCCGAGCTTTGTCAATTCAAACAACATTTCGGCTATGTGTTTGCCGATCGGACGAATTAGCCGCACTGTACTGAAACGGAATTAAAAAAACTTTGATTATTTAATTAGCCAGATTGGCAAAGTCGGTTATTTTCTATACAAAAAAGATTTTCGATTTTTGCGGTGGAGAGCCGCGTCGAATGTATATTCATACGTACTCGTAGTGTAAAAATAGCTTTGTCAGATAAACGTCAGTTCATAACGTGAGTATGATTGTTTGCCATATGCATTTGGCAAAGGGGTAGGCCTGTCAGATGCTACTCCGTCTGGTTTAAAATCTACTTAAAGAGTAAGAAATGTTGTGTAATAAAATAGTGTAAGCAAAAAGTAGCATACTAATTGAAAAATTAAAGTAGTTTATGCAACAGTATACTCTCGGGTCTATTATTACAAAACTCGACTTGGTCTCGTTTTATAACATTGACCCTCATGTTTTAAGAACACATTATAGGCTGTTGCATACGCTAGTTTTTCTACGACAGCTAAAATAGCGAAAAAGCAAAAAACTCTAAATGCCCACTAAAGAATCTATGCCCACTATAGAAATTAAAAAAAAAAACAGTGCTCATCAAAATTCATAGGAGCATCGTTTAGCAGTGTTCTTATGGAATACCATAGACAACGTTATAATGTATAATATTTTAATATTGCTGTCAGTCATCTAATTGACAGATAGAAGTAGGAGTAGAAAAACTACTATAAAGCTCTAATTTTAAAAACAACTCAAACACTTACATAGGAAAATGTCGCAACGTAAGATCGAAATAGTCGATTATGAGAACGTTATACCCCAGTTCCTTATAAACGGTTCCCATGGCTCTCTCTGTAGGTAGATTTATAGAGCCCAAATACCCGGGCAATATCACGACCGTTTTCTTCCTGAAGTCGACTTCATGGTGCTCAACTAGCTTGGAGACACGGGAATAGCTGTACTTAGTCCAGTTGGCCATGAGAACGTTGCCAGCGCCAAGTACTGAGATGGTAAGTTTTTCCAAAGTTTTCGGCTGGATGACGGCAGGTTTTAAGGAACCTGGACCTGAAATTGGGTAGTATTTATTAATATCAAATTGATTGTCTTTTTTCTTGCTGCCTACACACCCCGCACCCGCCAGTGCACGCCCCCGCCTGCACCAGGCTGTATCTCAAAAACCGTGACAGCTAGACAGTTGAAATTTTCACAAATTATGTATATCTTTTGCCGCTATAACAACAAATACTAAAAAGCAGAATAAAATAAATATTTAAGGGGGCTCCCATAACAAACGTGATGTTTTAAAAAGTTATGGTTCGGTTTTTTTAATACTTAAATAGTGAAATATCTAAACGGATCGTGATCTTACATGTGAATCATTTCAAGATCAAGTTTCAAGTACAGGTTTAGTTTATTGTAGAGTCAAAGGCTATCAAATCCGCATATCACCCGACAAGCAAAGGACCAACGTCCGATGTTTCTTAAATATAAACTACTCTAAAATCCATATTAATATTATAAATGCGAAAGTTACTCTGTATGTCTGTATGTATGTTAACTCTTCAAGCTAAAACCGTTGAACGGATCAAGAATTCAAGACGAAAGATGGTTGATAGTGGGGATAGTTTGATTTCTGGGAAAGGAGATAGGATCGTTGTTGTTTTACTTCTACGCAGACGGAGTCGCGGGCAAGAGCTAGTTATAGGTACATAATTTTGTTATTTGCATGTATGTACCTGTGTATCATATTTTTTTATTAATTTATTTATATAAAAACCTCTCGCATGTAGTTGTGTACAATTCTTTAATGGGGCCATATGCAACGGTGACTGCTTTGCATAAGGCTGGCCGTATGCTTGTTTGCCACCGACGTGATAAAAAAAGAACTGATACATGGACGAATTAAAGCACTTTTAACAATTTTAGCAATAAATTCATAATAAAGATATCTTGGGTTTAATTTTTGCTTAAGGTCTAATGCTTAAAAACTAAAAGTAACTAACAAACCTAACCTATAAAACAATAATGTTTGGTTGTGCAGCTGTTGTAAATAAGCCCAAAAGGGGTAAGAATAGAATAGGGTTGAAGTTTTCATGGAAGTGTCGAACCTAAATAATAAATAGTATGTATTTAGACAAAATAATGAACTATATTTGAGTAGTAGGTTCCGCTGATGTCGACTCATTTTAAGTCATTTTTTTCCATTCCAGTCATAAAAAAACCGTTGGTAATGAAATTAAAGGACTCACTTCAATTTCATGACCCTAATAATCACTGGCTTTGACTGTTTAAGGTTAATTTTCTATTATCAATTTATTACAACCCTTGTTAACAACTTATTCTTGTTTTTAATAGAAAGTATAAAGACCGAGGTTATAAGTAAACTAGAGGAGAAAATGAAAAATAAAAGTAAAAGTACAAATATCAGCCATTCGTGCAGTCTCCATGATGGTGAGAGGCACGAGGCAGAAGACGCATCAAAGCCTTTGATTGTGAAGATGGAGCAGAAATTCATTACTAAGCCAGATTTTACACACAACCTCGCCGTCGTCTAAATATTTATTTTTGTTATTTATTATTATTGTTCCTCTTTATTTATTTTCATTCTTAGGTTAGATTTATTTTCTTGTTTTTGTATGTATGTTATTCAAATAAAGATCCCACTTTTATAAACTAGAGAACTAGAATGTTGGACAGTCGGTGAGTCAAATGCTGGCCATATCCGGGCATGTCCACCAGATCTGCTGGTAACTGTATGGAAAATTCGTCTCGCGTACATACTCACTATGAAAACCAGACCGGCAAAATATTTAATGTAGATTAGCTAAGAGACTTGAAGAGCCGAAAAAGAAGGTATTTTGGGATGGCGTGTCTAATAAATCAATATGGTACAGACATAATAACTTTTGTTATAAGTAAGCTACTTTACTTACAGTCCGACAAAAATCCCACTGAAACACCTTGGCTGGTTTTAGAAAATTCAACGGCCCCCACGGAACCAAATAAAGCCATTGCAAAATACAGTAACATTATTAAAATAATTTGAAACAAGCTATGATTATATCAAGTAACTTAGGGCAAATTTAAATCATTTTACAAATATCAACACCTATTGAACAAGATGTTGGTGAGGAATCCAAAAATATACACGAGGTTTCTGTTTATAAACACTATTTTTTTATTATTTTTAGTTCTATCCTATCTGAGGGTTGATACCCACCGCCAACCTTGTGGTCTTCGCAAGGACAGTGACCTTGCCCACACATTTAAAAAAAATCACGTGAGACTCATAATAATCGCGTGTTTTTTTTATATTGCCATCACATGACAATACAACAAAAACAGTCAGCAAGTCGATTTGCAACTAGTTTAGGGTGTTTTGGCAATTCGCCATTTTGATTTGTAGCAATTTTACAATAAGTGCCTGCTCACTTCCACCACGGTGTTTTTCAGTTAGAACTTTTTTTTCGGTTTTGGAACAGGAATTTTTAAATCTGTACTTTCCCGTTTTTTGGGATGTGACTCTGTCGACACACTACACTCACGATATCCAAAATACGGAAAATGTTCAAGTTGATAATCAAGACCAAGTGCGGGTAGTTCGTAAAACACGCGCAGCTAGAAGATGTTGATGTTAACCTCAGTCAGTCTTTCTCCGGGACCACGCGAGCAATGTCGCCCATGAAACGTCGGAGGTTATTCTTCAAAGTTTCTATACAATCTTTACAGGGGATTGTACTTTCCCGGTGTGCATTCCTTATCTTGTACTAAAGTAAAGAAAAATAATACAATACAACATTAGAACAGCGAATACAACCAACAAAAGAAGAGGTTAGTAAACTAGACGATCTCTTCCGGACAATCTTAGGAAATTTAAAATATGTATATTATGGGAGAGTCAGCGATATTGTACCGCCGGTTAAATCGTACCACCTCTAGATTTCCTACTTAACAGCCTATTTTACTTGCTTATGGGGCACCCAACGGAGCACCTATGATATAATCATCAGTTACCGAAATAAAAAATGACAAAAATTCAAGAATTAACATGAGAGAGGAAAAAATTGATTTTCGTGGGACTCGATGTAACTTTTGATGTGATTTCGTAATTGTATTACTTGCGATCTAGATAGATTAAAATTACAGTATTAACAGTATTTCACTCCTATATTTATCAGGTTTACTAAGTGGTATTAGTGGTGGTGGTAGTTTTGTGCTTATATTTTTTATAATATTATTTATTTCAAAAAGATACCTGGTCGGTTTATTCGTACCATAGCTCACTCAAATCGTACCTATGAGGTACGATTTAACTGACCAAATATGTTTTAATGGTATCAGTGCGATTTTAGTGTATTGCTATTAATAATGGATATTTTAATCTAAAATAAACAATAAACATTCGTAATACTTAACTAATACAGTTTGAATGGTCGTACCGATGGCAGTCCCTTCGGATTTCTTTTTTTACAGATCGTTATTTTAATCCCAGATTATTCAATTTGATATATAACCTAGCCAAGAAACTGAACTTTCATATGAATAAACAGTTACATTTCTATTTTCCTTCAGAAAAAAGTTATCCACGTTTTAGTAAAAAGTGGTACGATATAACCGACTCTCCCCTAGTATGTGTTGCAAAACAGTTAAAAAAAAGGTAGCATAAAAATAAATGAAACAAGTAAAAAAAAGTTGTAAAAGTTGTTATAAGTGTACAGAATTTAATATTACGCCGAAAACAATATGCATCAACGACCTTTACATACATGTAATGTAGGTATTGAAAAACAAAAAGAAAAATATTGCATTATCAATAATAATTTTACAAGATCTGACACCACTTTTATTTTTTAATCCTTGCTCGGACGTTTGGGACTTATGCATATTTAACTTTTAAAATCCCTAAATATATTTTTTTACTCTCTGTGTCTGCATGATGAAAGCAATATGCTTTGTTTTGTGTTTTGTGATGTATGCGCAGTTTTCTAAAATGGATCAAGTGCCAGCGGGGTTCTTAGGAGATTGTAAGTTTTTTTAAATAAAGTTTAATATAAAACCAAACTGTAGTACTACGATTATGGCAAACGCCAAATTATTATCCATGGTCAGAACGGGTATTTTAAATCTCTATTTTAGAATAATCTATGGTCGTTATGTAATATGACTTAATCTTTTATTTAGGTAACAAGGTCGTATTATTAGATTGTCCCATTAAAAATAGATAAATAAGTCAAAGAACGAAAAAGAACGAAATAATTCTGTTGGTTTTGCATAGAGTAAATTTTATACTAGTGTCAGATCCCTGCATGCCTACCACGAAACTTTAGCTGGCCATATACGTTCGGGCATATCTGCCGTATCTGCCGATAAATGTAGGAGAAATCTGTCTGGCGGATGCCTAGCGGACATACCCACTAGAAAGATCTTACGGATTGCCCGAACCGAACGTATATGGCCGGCATTTGTCAATCCAACATGCAAGGGTGACAGAGATAGATATACAAATCTGCAATCGTTCGATTTTCGTGGTTTAGGCCCAGGTCGTGGCATCATCGTGGGCCCTACGGAAGATGTGCGCCGCCTTCTTAGCTGGTAATATGCTGGTTGGGTTCATTATGTGATGTAATATGATTATGTGATTATTTAATATGTTCGAGTCTCACGAGAGTTTTACAAGTAAAATCATGACCCTATGTTTCGAACCAGTTACAACACTCGTTTTCACAGGGTTAAGATGATGTCATGGTGTCAATAAAATGTCTGTATTAGTTTTTCATCGAGTCTTTAAGTGTATTTATTAGAAAGAAAGGAAAAGTGGAATAAATTATTGTCTCGGGCGAGATTCGAACTCGCGACTGTAGGATACGCGTCCATCGCTCTGCGAAGTTTCTCCAACATATCCCTCACACCAACATATACCGTAACAACACGTTATTCGGGGCGATTGGATGTGTCTCGGTAGCTCAGTGGGTAGAGCGATGATCGTGTTCAAAAGTTCCTTAAGGACTAGAAAAGAGTGAATGTATTCAAAAAGATTTTAGGACTAACACTAACAGTTGAGAACGCTTATTAAGATTAAAAATTAATTGAAATGGTCAAATATTTATAAATCTAGTAAAGGCTAGAAAGCCTGGTCTCTTTTTTTGCGGTTCCTATTCAAAATGGTTCGTTATACTACTATTGAACTATGAACCTCATATCCTTTACAATAGCATCCAGGTTTATTTCTTTGTCTGATACTGCACAGCTTTTTCACGAAGAACTACATTTTATTTCTAGGTATTTTTGTGTTTAACAAAATACTGACATTTTAGTTTAAAAAAACAAAAGCAATTTGAAATTAATTCCTATGTTAAAAAATATTTTTTTTCGAATCAGAATTAAATATTCACATACTTACTGTATTTTATTATTCAACAATTTCAACATAGGTACATACATTATATTTTACAAAGAGAGTCACAAAGTCAATATTACCTATCAACTTACCTACTTTTGAACATCAGTCATACCTTGTTAAAATATTATGGATATTATGTTACATTACGTAGGTGTGTGCAAAATATCGCATCAAAATATGAATTAACATTTAAACAAAACAACAAACAACATGGCCATGTGTATGTGGTGTATCCTCCTGGATCCCCGGTCCTCGCTTGAGGATATAAGATTTAAAAAAATCTCATGTGATATGTCAAACCAGCTTAAGCATAGAACGTTTAAGAACGAAACTTTCAGCCGAATAAAATATACACCGAGTCTCAGATGGCCAATCAGCGATCAGTGCGGCTAAGACAGAAGTCTTAATCTATTTTTTCAATACATATAAGTTTTGTCAGAGTCGATTCCTCCAGGATCCAGGAGGGTATATCTTTGACCGCCACAGCAGGCAATAGAGACTGTATAGGTTATTAGGTATGCCTAGGGTTAGGTATATCGACTAAAATACCCCTTTTAGTCGCTTTATACGCGTCCTTGAGGTCGCAGTCGGTAGCATTTAGGAACAGCTATCATCCAAAAGGTAGGATCCACAGGGATGTGGCGCAAGGGCGGCACAAGTGCGTTCCTTTGGAGGTCCCAGGTGTATCCTGATGTGGGAGGTCCCAGGTCTATCCTAAGGGTGTCAAAGAGGACCAACAGGGGGTTTATAGTCGGTGCGAGTCCGACATAATTTCTGTACTATACCTGGGTGCAGAAGTGTCCATAAGCGATTTCCCATTAAAAAAACCGTTAAGCTGGTTAATTTTCAAATGTTGTCCAGAAAAGTATGTTAAAAAAAAAGGAGATAATAACAAGGTTATAATTTTCCCGTAATGTTTATGTTAATATTAACGTTGTGTAAAAATTTCACACTTTCCTTCCTTAACTTCGGAAATTTTCTTCAATAAATCAAAATTTTATCACAGTAAAAAATTTAAAAAAAAATGTTTTAGAATGTGCAAATCAAGCTCTTTCATAGTACCTAAACTTTTAATAATTGCCCCTCGTGTCAGGCATTTCTCATAGAAAAATAAATTGTTTATTAGTTTTTATGGGCCTTCTTTGTAATTATCCCAAAGTATACACCGCTAGCATAAGTTGCTACTTATGCTAGCGATGTAAACTTTGCCGACAAAGTGGTAAAATAAAAAGTGGGATTTTTTTGTTATGGTCATGGTACCTACTAAACCCCGTCTAGGGCCGCTGATTGTGACGATTAACTACGGAACCCTACACTGAGCGTAGGCCGACACGTTCTTGGCCGGTTTTATTTTAAAAACTTTTAAAATATTACTAAACTATTTATGTAGTAAATAATAGCAGTAGGTATATTCCGGTAAACACTAGGATGAAAAGAAAACGCTTTAATAATCAAATTTAAAATACTTACATAATTTTTTAAATAAGAAATGTTCACGCATAATTTAGTTTTTAAATATGAATTGACCTAGACGGTGCAACAGGACAGGTCATTCTCCGCGCCTCAAATAACATCAAAACAAAAATATATTGTTCTATTTTTACCGACTTCGAGAATTCGACCAAGGCGGTTATAGGTATAATCGTCTGTTTGTATTTTTTTACGCATGTGCACCGATTACTCCAAGCTCCATCGTCCGATTTGAGGGTTTTTTTGTGCGAATAGAGTTAACTTCAATTTGGTTCCATACAAATGTGGTGCTGATCTGATGATCGAATACATGAGGAATTAAGGGAACTCCTCAATTTTCAAAGGGACATGGATGATGATTTCGGTATTTTTAAGTAAATGAAGCAATTTCTTGCGAAAACCATGAGTTGATTCTGACGCTTTATGTCAGGAAAGCACAATGTCAGATTAGCAGGATGCCAGATTCGCAAAAAGACAGATTCTCAGAATGTCAGATTCGCAGAATGCCAGATTCGCAAAATGTTAGTTTCTCATAATGTCAGATGTGCATAATACCAGATTCGCAGGCTGCCAGATTCGCTGAACGCCAGATGGTTACTGTGGGTACCAGGCGACGAAATACTTACATAAATAGAATAGGTCTTAATTCTCCCATTGCATTGTGATGTTAGTTTTCGTATTATAACTAAGAGTTGTTGACTTGGTTTAAGATCCATTCTTTAACTGAAATAATTAAAATTTATAAGGAAAGATTACCCAATTTGTTTTATCGAATAATCGAAAATTTGTCTCTCCCTCTCTATAGCATTTGAATTTTCGCGAGAAAGACGTACAGACGTACATTTCGAATCTTAAGGTTGCTGTCTATTCTCGTTCGAGAGCCCGAGAACGAGAGTTTAAATGCTGTTCGTGATGAATCGCCATTGTTTGTCTCCCCGCCCTTTCGTCTCCACCGTTCTCGTTTTCGGGCTCTCGAACGAGAATAGACACTAGTCTATGGATTTTTGGAGATTGTGTAAGTTATTTCCGGATATTTGCAAGCCCTAATCACTCCGGTCCTTTTTAACAGTTTTTACAAATACATAATAAGCAACGTTTTCAATGCCATTTTACGTTAAGTCCATGGTTAGTTTACTTGTTACAGTTAAGTAGTAGCTACATATTTTGTTTATTTTTTGCATTTTATAATTCTGGTGTTTAGTGAATATATTACATAACATTCTCTGGAGGTGTTTTATTATTTAAACAAATCAAAATTAATTATCATGGAGCACTTCTCGTTATTTATTAAAGAACAGTAACTTTTTCCTATTGACGACGTAAAAGCTATACAAAATCTCAATTATTATTATGAATGTTGTTGCTCAAAATACAACTTCATTGCGCAAATAACAAAAAAAAATTAACAAAGGCGGGTATAGTGCCTACTGACATTCCCTACCAGTCAACCATAAGGCCAAACAGAGACATGAAAAAATGGTGCAATGGGAGAATTAAGTATACCTATTCTATTTATGTAAGTATTTCGTCGCCTGGTACCCACAGTAACCATTTGGCGTTCAGCGAATCTGACAGCCTGCGAATCTGGTATTATGCACATCTGACATTATGAGAAACTAACATTTTGCGAATCTGGCATTCTGCGAATCTGACATTCTGAGAATCTGACTTTTTGCGAATCTGGCATCCTGCTAATCTGACATTCTGCTTTCCTGACATAAAGCGTCAGAATCCATGAGTTTGGTAAGGAAGACCTGATGATGAAGACAAGGGATGGCATGTAGAACTTAAGATATAAATGGCGATTTTCGTGTTTTCTTCAGGCAGTTTTTCCGTTCTTTGTGAGTGACCTAAGCATTTTCTTCCGGAAAATTATGAATTTGGTGAAATAGACCTAATGATGAAGACTATTGGTGGCATGTGGAACTTTACAAAGCTGATAATTCCGACCGTCTGATTTGACTAAATATTTTTGTTATTTTATTTTGATAAAATTTGTCCACTCTTCACCTCTACTTTTCGTTTTTTATAATAATTAACACATTGCAATTTCAGGTCCTCGCTCTTCAAAACCAGTCATCATCAAGCCGAAAAGTCTGGAAAAACTGACCATATCTGTCCTTAGCTCAGGCAACATCCTACAAGCTAACTACACTAGCTTTAACTACTACAATATGGGAGACTTGGCCAAGCACCCTGAACTCGATTTTAAGAAGAAAACCTTTATATTCTTTCCGGGATATCTGGACACCATCCTGTTTCCCGCGGGAAGAACAATGGCCTCCCTCTATAAGGAGCTGGGATATAATGCACTTTTAGCGGAGTATTTTTATTTTTCATTCAATCACTTTCCGAGGTATGTTTCCATTAACTTTAACTTTTTGGGTTATTCGAGAAATTTTATAGCTAAAATATAGCTGAACCAGTGCAAAGGGTTACTAAAACATCTACTACTAAGTTGTGTTTTGGCATGTGTTATATTTATCATATCTTAAGTTTCAGCTTTGTTATACTTGACACTTACTTTTGTGTAACTCTAAAGGACCTTTTACAATGTAATATTATACAATTGTAAAGCATCATACATACCAAACATACATGGTAATTATCCCGTTTTAAATATTAATTATAATGTAAATGACCATGTTAGCTTAAAATCGTATATTGTGCACCGGTACGGGCCGGAAAATGCCAGTTTAGTAAGACAGCTAGAACGCGCGCGGAAAAAGTGCGAACGGTTGAGTGATTCACTACTGTTTTTGGTGGGTGCTCAATAAAACAAACATACATGGTAATTATCCCGTTTTAAATATTAATTATAACGTAGATATCATCTTTCAAGATTTCATTGGTTTTGTGGACTTGTGGATTTGTGGATTACTTAGGTTGCCCGGTTGATATTTAGCCCACAAATCAGTCGGCATATGGCAGACGGACCTATATTACTCAGACTAGCCACTGACTGTCTTTGATGCCATTGGTTATAGTTATATCACTCCAAGGTAATATATTATCTTTTTTAGCAGAGTCTGAAAGGTCGATAAGCCTTTTAAGGTCACATGGTCTCAGAATCCAAAGAGTCCCTACTCATTTGACATTTGCGAATGTTTGAAGCAAAACTTGTGCAGAAATTAGACTGACGGATATTTTAAATTATGAATGTCTGTCTTGTCTATCCCCAATGCACATATTAACATAAATTTTATTTTTCACTGTTTCAGATCCGTGCGCATGATGCGACAAGTTGCTAAGCATATTGCCGAAATGCTAGCGAACTTAACCAATCTTGGCTTGAACCCGAAGCAACTGGAGCTAGTCGGCTTCAGCCTTGGCGGGCAGACCATAGGCCTCACAGCTAAGCACTACCGACAAATAACCGGTCAGAATATCTCCTCTCTCACCGCTATCGACCCTACCGGAGCTTGCTTCAGAAGTCAAGGACCAAAGGATAGATTGAACCCATCAGACGCTGATTTTGTCCTTCAGATAACTACGAATATGGACGGTTTTGGCATATCAATTCCCATAGGACAAGTGTCGATCTTCGTTAACGGCGGAGAGTACCAGCCCGGGGATATTTGGATGGTACCTTGTCTGATCCTGTGCAGCCACATGAAGGCCTATATGCTCTGGATCTCTGCTTTGATGAATCCGGGAATTTTTATAGCTTTAATGTGCGATTCTGTGCAGCAAGCCAGGGAAGGTGGCTGCTATGAACGTCAACCAAAAATTACGAATACAATGGATCTGTTTACTGATAGGAGTAAACCGGGTATTTATTATTTGCATACTGGTCATATATATCCCTATGGGTTGGGTAAAAGGGGATTGAAAAGGAAGTATAATAAGATCCATGAACACTTGAGCTGGCTTAATCAAGAAGAAGTATTAACGTATTAATGAGCTTGTACATTTAATTATTTAAACGAATTCGTAAATATTTATTTGTATTTGATCTTATTGTTATCCCTAAAAATGTCTGTAAAATAAACAATGCTTCAAGAAATATTTAATTGATATTTGAATTGAACGTGTGATGTTTCATAAACCCACTCTAAGGTTTTAATGCCTTTCAATTTATACAGTCACATGAAGTACTATGAGAATGTCATCCACTTTTTTAAATACTATCCGCCTTATTCATAAAAACTTAACAGACCCATGTTACTTAAAATATGTTTTGTCCCTTTTTAACAAACGCAAATGTCAAACTGACAGATATAGACAATCAATAAATTAGTTAACGGAGGTTTGATGAGCGTTTATGAATAACGGCATAAAACTATAAACTAAATTAACATTAAATTAAAACTAAAACCTAAAAAAAAACACCTAGGTATAGTATTCCCTTTTAAACTGAACCTCTACCAAGTTGCCCTTCTTTATTGTTCGTAAACCGCAGGTGCTGGTATAAACTAGCCAAGTCATTTTTTTAACTTCACATTCTTTAACTTCTGGAGAACTTGGCAACCATTTAGATATCAGATCTTTTGTCGGCGGAGTCGCCAAATAACGATATTCTTAAATGGAACTTGGCTTCCATTTTCACATTTATGTTTTTGGTCGGATATCACTACTTCTTGTCAATAAATAATTATTATTCATCATTAAAACTTGAATGCTCTACTTCTATAAAAAAATATATAATAAACTACACGTTGTGAATTTCTCAGTGAACTGACGTTTATTTTAAACAAATGATTAGTTACAGACATACTCATAGGTGGCGCTAGTAGTATCTACAAACTGAACAAAACTTAATATTAAATTGTATTTCGATATATTTCAACACCCTCACTTATCGAAATATTTATTTATTTACAAAACCTAAAGCTTGCATGAAATTGTAGTGCTTGCTTGTACAGAAGCCCTTAGTTAGAATATCAGCTGGCATATCAGCTGTTGGCAAGTAATTTAATTTAACAACTCCATTTGCGACACATTCTCTTGTGAAATGCAAATGGTACCTTACATCTATATGTTTAGTATTTTTATGAAATACTGGGTTTGCCGGAAGCTTTTGTGCGCCTTGGTTATCACCTTGGTTATCTTGGGTATCAAAATTAAACTAACGGGTCCAAACACGAGGGTATTACATCAAGGAATTACTAAGTTCCGGTGGTCAGGTTTCTGCTTTATCGATAGACCTTGGACATCATCTACGGTTCAAGTCCCCATCGAAACAAAACTAATGAGTCTAAAGACCAGGGTACTACATTCAATTTCCCTAATTATTGAGTTCCAGTGGTCACCTTTCAGGTCCATCATCAGACCTTGGACATCATCTAGGGTCTAAGTGCTCATCGTAACAAAACTAACGAGTCCAAACAGGAGGGTATTATATCAACTAACTCTTGAGTTCCGGTGATCACCTTTTTGCTCCATCATCAGATCTTGGACATCATCTACGGTCCAAGTGCTCGTCAAGACAAAACAAATAAGTCAAAACACGAGGGTATCACGCTAACTAATTATTGAGATCCTGTGGTCACCTTTCAGCTCCATCATCAGACCTTGGATGTCATTTATGGTCCAAGTCTGAACAAGGAAATAATAAATCAAGTATAATGCTTATCTCAAAATGGTGCAACTAAACTAAAACTGATGGTCTTCTATAGTTTCTGCAACCATAAACATTATCTCCTTCTTTATAGCTCTTACGTACCTATTTCGATGTGTAAAGACAGTGATAAAGTCGAAACCTTCAATTTCATACTCGCGGCGGGCGTGTTGACATGCCGTCCGTTATTTATTTTTTTATGAAAAAATTACTATATTCTTCTTTCATTTATAAGCAATTTATTATAATTAATAAATAACAATCATGGTAACAGTAGACAATAATTATTAAGTACTTAACCCTTAACTACCTACGTCCTATTTGTATCACACAACCACCTACATGCGGTCATGGAGACCGCTACTTGTTATGGGACCTGATTTATTTACTTTGAGGTAACTAAAGGGTGTTTTAATATAATAAGTACTATTTCCGTAGCTTAAGGTATTTATTAGACAACACTAATACAAAAATACTCAACATTATATCTTTCAAACTTAACATACTTAGGAACTTGTTACATTTTTAATCACAAAACTAGTAATCCTTCAGGACATGAGATCTCAATATTGAGGAATGTTATATGATGCTTTTCATTATAAAATATTAAAATTGAGCAATCAACAAGGCTATTAGACTATCTACTTTGGTTAGAAATAGGCTACTTTTATAAAATTACAGGCCTTTAAAATAACCATTTTTGTCGGCAGTCAATACACAGCTTATTATAACATTCAATGCAAATCGGGTTTTTACATTCGATACAGGTACAGGTGTACTGTGTCTTGCGTTTCTTCTTGGGATCACAAGTGAAGTGAAATTTTTCTGACTGTTAACCGCTCTTCAGTATTGCTGGGACCCGGTAACTAGTACTGGTAAACTGGTCTCTTTTTTGAGGATTTGGCTCAGAGTAATTTTCTATTCCCGTGGCATCCAACAGGTCATCTTTGCCAGACGATACTTCTTCTAGCCACCTTTCAATTATTGCATCACTAAAAAGCATGTTTACTAGAAAAAAAACAAGAAACGTATCAAACTATAGTAGATTATTATGACATTAAAAGTAACACAACCACCTAGGTGCGGTCTCGGAGACCGTTAAAAAAATATCGTAACTACCTACATGCGGTCTCACCGACCGCCCATGCTCTTTTTTTACACACCAAATCCAAATGAGCACACGTCCGAACGAGTCAAAGGCATGGCCGGCACTGCGAGGGGACCGGGCAAAGGTACAAGGTCACAGACGCGTGTGCGATGTACTCGCGTTCAGTTATTGACAACTTTGAATAATCCATGGTCTGTGAGACCGCACGTAGGTGGTTAAGGGTTAAGTACCTAAACATTAAATATAACAAGATACTAAAATATCGACGAACATTATAAATACCACCGACCTTCTGTTTTGGCTGTTAAAGGCCAATTCCTTCGTCTTATTTGATCGTTTCAACCGTTTAGAAAAAAAAATTATGCATCAAATGCATGAAACAAATGAATTAACTAACGTCTCCCTATGAAGTTTTTCGGTTTTTGGATGCTTATATCTTAATAACCAGTTAAGCTACATTTATGAAATTTGGGGATCTTGTTAGTCTCGGGGGTCTATATAGATGGGTAAAATTTCGTGTGTTTATATCCAGTAGATTTTGAGTAACAAAGGGGTCAAAAGTGCCTCCCGATGGTTCGTGTAAATATACACTCTGCTGCTGCGTCGCCTAAACTTGGCTGGAAATGAGAAGTCCCTATGACAGCTCAAAAGTGCCAAGAAAACTCCGGCATCTTCCGTCACGTCGTTATTGTATTGTATATTGTATATGTATAAGATAGGGGATTACATTACAGCAGCCAAAAACGCACCTTTGAATATGGAGTGGGCTCCATCTTTTTTATCAACTCTTAATGGTTGACATTGATACCGCATGTGTCCGCCACCTCGGGAAGTCGGAATACGAGGTAGGTATGTCACCTTTAACCTTTAGAAGCGCACATGTAAATATGAGTTAAATATATGTATAATACCTGTTATTAACTTAAACCGATTTCTCTGACGTCAGATTAGATACGATGATATTTTAGAATATTCATGCGTGTAGTTTGAGGTCAATGTATGTAGAGATCACTCAAGGCCCTAATGTGCGCAGTTAACGACGGTTTCATCTGACGTCTAAACTCATTGTCAGAGCATCCTGCTCGCACCAACTTGCGCGCCAAACAACGTGATACTTTTAATACAATCTCATCTCATGATCACGGCCGCTGCAGGACACCAGCGCGAGCGTAGACTTCTGGCCGAAGGGTGTCGTGTTTCGGCGGTTCCGGGGCAACCTGCCGAATCCCACGCCGCCGGTACAGACGCAACGGGGCCATGCTATTGCGTCGCCTGGTACTAAATTATTTTTGTATGCTTTTGTCTCTCTTTTGTGTTATGTACCTATACTTATTATATTTTGTATTTATGATTTTCACAGTGCATTGGTGTTAACTGTAATGCTGTGTTAATTTTTTGAATAAAATAAATAAATAAATAATTTATTTAAACTTTATTGCACAAAATATAAAATAAATGTACAAATGGGGGACTTAATGCGTAATGCTATTCTCGACCACTCAACCTGCAGACCGCAGACCGCAAAACGGTGCTGAAGAAAGATGCCCCGCATCCCTTGGGCAGTATTTCGGACTAACGTTTGTATACTACGATAACTCAAAATCTTTTCGTGGCTGTAATCTCGAGAAGCTCATTTTGACCGGCAAAGTAGATGGTAAAAGAACTCATGGACGCGGCCATACAGTCCACAATGCCCTCCATAGTACCTCCGGAGACAGGAAAGTTAGAATTATGAAGAGAGAAAGAGAGAGAGAATTATGAACATATTTCCGGAAAAAATGCTGATTATTCAATAAATATAACTTAATTGACTAAGTCTTGTGGTGAAGATTTTGCATTTTCTTTATCCGCCTAAAGAAGCGAATCATGCAAAGGTTAGCATCCATCATATATGTAGTTACAGCTGTGTCGTTTAAGATGGAAATTAAAAAACGCCTAAGTATATATTTTTACAAAAAAATCTTACGCAAATACTTATTGCTACTTTCTTTTCACCAGGCGCTTATCTTTGGCGTCATTTTATTACGATATGCAAAGTCCTAATCATTCTTATCCATCTTTGTCATGATAAAGTGTACGTGTCTTAAACCCAGGAGTGAAAATATCAGCAATCCGCCAAAACCCATAATGTGTTTAGATGTGTATGAGTGGTTTACTTACTATACTAGACATTTCAGCAAAGTAGTGCTGCGACAAAATTCTCAAATAGAATCATGTTTGGGATTAACTCGTGGTGAATACTGGTAATATATATATATTTTTCTCTAACTCTTTTTGTATCTTCTTTTATGCTTCCTCCTATCTCCTATCTTCCGCGTAAAAGTTATTAGTTATTACGAAAATCTGTTACCGGCACCCGCCATCTTGACAGTCAGAATGGCGGATCTATTTTAGTTTGCAATGATCCCAATGTTATCAATTTAAAATTTAGTACCATAATATGGTACCTGGTACTGGTACCTTTATAATCAAAAATAATTTCTACGTTTTCATTTAGTTTCCGAGTATTTTACATTTGTATTTGTTTTGATCATAGAGAAAACATGTAACCCCTACAGACGCCCGTATCGAACCGTGACTTGGGTCTGGTAAGACGCACTTTATGACTGTTCGTCGTAGCGCGTCTGTTGAGGCTGTAAGCTGTATACAAGCTTACCAGACCAAGGTCTCGGAAAGCACAAATGAAAATTAAAAATTAAACTGTCACGCACTTTTCGTCACTACACGCGCCATGTCGAATCTATATGAAACAAACCGAAAAGAATAAGAAATTATGTCCTTCGAATATACCTCCAGGAATCATAATAACAATAAGATGTTTTTAATGATATGTCAAGGAAATAATATATTTTTACTACCTACTCGATTTGGAAAATTTACTTCCGCCTATATTATAGCCAGTTTGAATGAGGGGCATGGCCGTGCCTCGACCTAATCAAGACAAAAATATTTATATTTAACTCTGTTTTTTTTTCTCGATCCGTTTCATCGTATGGTTTGGATACTAAGCTCCGCACAAAAGATGCTTCCCCACATCCATACACGCGCGGAATTCTCAGTGCGCGGCAATCATACGGTTTTCAGATTTTTCCCGTAGGTACTCGTAATACAAGTTCTTGCTTTTTACCAAATTTTGTGATTCTAGGTCAACGGGAATGACCCTAAACATTTTGATTCACATTGCAAATGTATGTAATAACACCCATACAGGCACCAAACTCTCAGTGCGCGGCAATTATATGGTTTTCAGATTTTATCCTGTCCTTGTGCTACAAGCTCTTGCTTTTGGACTAATTTCGTGATTCTAGGTCAACAGAAATTACCTTATAAATTTTGATTCTCATTGCAAATGTATGGACTTGCACATAAACAGCCGTATTTTTTGCCTGTGTTTGTGTAGAGGTTTGGTTTTTTACATCTTCAAGTGACCACAGACCTGTATATGTTGAATTAATTTCAACCTGCTACCTCTACGTGATCCCGAGATAAAGGGACAGACAGACAGACGGACGGACGGATGGACAACAAAGTGATCCTATAAGGGTTCCGTTTATTCCTTTTAAGGGAAGGAACCCTAAAAATACAAACAGACGAACAAATAATCGCCTCCGACGCGACGATTTATCGAAGTCCCATTTCTTAATGTCATATATTAAACTTCAAGGTGTTTACATCAAATTTTTTGTAAATTTCTGTTTCTGTTCCAGTGTTATTCAGCAGAAGTTAACAAATTGTTTGTAGTAGGTAGTATGATTGACTTCCCACAACTGTAAAAAGTATAATATAAAAAAAAAATTAAACCCGCAAGACATCAACTTCATTAAGCAAACTTATGTACCTCCAGTATGGAGTATTTAGTCTTTTCAATCCCCTCTTACCTAAATAATATGGAGCAACATGACTTGTGGCCAAATAATAAATACCTGGCTTATTTCTATCCGTATACCGATCCAGAGTATTTGTAACCACTGGTTTCCTGTTATTACAATCATGGTCTTTTGCCTGCTGCAAAGAATCACATTGTATCGCTATGAATGAACCAGGATTTTCCAAAGCTGCATGCCATATTAACAATGCCTGCATGTGGCTACAGATATTATCGCATAGGATCGACGGAATGAACCCAGGCTGGTACTCTCCCCCGTTAACATAAACGGATACATGTCCGACTGGGGTGGCTATCCCATAGCCTCCAGTATTAGTGGCGATGTGAAGGACAAAGTCGGCATCAGACGGATCCAACCTTCCATCAGACCCAAGGTGTCTGACGCACGGCCCAGTGGGGTCGAGAGCCGTAATCTGGGAGATATTCTTGCTGGTGATTTGACGGAAGTTTTTGGCAATAAAGGTCATAGATACGCCCCCGAGGCTCAGGCCGACGAGCTCCAAGTCTTTCGGGTCAAGACCGACCCTTGTCAGGTTGGCTAGCATTTCGGCGACGTGCTTGCCAATGGGACGCATCAATCGTGCGACACTGGAACAAACATAATTAGGGATTACATTAGAACGTTGTAGTACGAAAAATACGACCAACCAATAAATTTCCGGGACTAATGGAGTAGATCACCAAAGCAGCCATAAATACATAAATAAAGCGGACGACTCCCGATGACCACGACTACTCGGCCAAGAGTGAACGACTTAGAAGAAGTATGGGAACATGAACGATATGCATATGGCTGGTTGTAATGTAAGTAATTTAAAATTTGGAATTAGAGCGTCGAGCGCAGAGAACCTCGTGCGGCAAAAAAATTCGGGGCAGGCATTGGTAATGCGAATTCGCATCTATCTCGTATCTAATAAGACGGCTTATTTTGTTTGATTGCCTTCTGATATAGAAGGTCAGATGTCAGTAGCTGTTTTAAAACTAATGTCTATACCAGATCTTGGAATAAGACGTCCATGAGCTTAAGACCGTGGCAAAATACGAAAACAAGACGCAAAAAACGTGATGATAAGTAGTAATTTTTGTTTTAAAATAAATAATACTTACACGGGAAAGTAATTCGTAGTAAACGCGACATATTCTATAAGTAATACATTGTACCCCAATTTCTTATAAAGCAACATCAGAGTTCTGCCAACTGGAAGCGCAGTCGACTCCATGTACCCTGGGGCATACACCACCGTCTTGAGGCTAAAATCTACGTCAGGGTCCTTAGCCAGGGCTTTTACATTGTGGTAAGTGTATGAGGTCCATTTAGCCTCCACGAGCAAGCCGCGGCCTAATACTGAGATTTTCATCTTGTCCAAATGTTCTTTTTTAATATCAGACGGTTTTCCAGAACCAGGACCTGAAGATAAAGTTATAAAATATATTGTTATGATATATTTTTAATTTATTTTCAAGAATAACAGAAACTCCAGAAACCCATAGTTAGCTTCGGCACCGCGTACGCCTTACCAAAGGTCCAGAACATCATTATTCCGTGATGGGAAAGACATAATGATTATACATTGGTCTATTTGGTCTTATTATTATTGATTCCAGTTGTGATCATGGGCTCTGCTTTCCGTAAACTATCTTGAAAATTCATTTAATTGGTTAATTTAAAGGTAATTAAGTTAGGTTACTGATTGGAATGCACAAAGTACTTACAATTAGGAATGAACCCTTGTGCGTAGCCTTCATTCTTTTCAGAGTATTCAACAGCTTCCGAAGAAAAACACATCAGTACTGTGATGTATAACATTGTTCGATTACCATAGTGCCACTTAAAATGCATTGTTTTGGTGCGTTTTTATTTTAGTACCTGTATTTCTATGAACATGTCGTGTCACAGAGATGACTGGTTTCGTAAACATCTTTGCTCTTCAATGCAGAAATGATAATTATAAACTATGTATGTACTAATAATATTATGAATGTGAACGTTTGTATGTTTCTGACGTCATCAATAGCAACGTTCTAACTATAGTAGATACACACACATCCCTCATTTTGATCCCTTGTGACACATCACAAGGGATCAAAATGATATATTTCCGGCGAGGGCGTACATTTAATCCCGAATGAAACGATAGATTCTAAAGTAGAATCCTGAACAAATACGAAAATAATTTTGATACTGTGTGACACATACTGCTATTCACACCACCTGCACCTATGAGGAATCGAATAGGAATTGTGAAAAGTTAACCTTTCACAATTCCTGTTCGAAAATGTGTTTTTTTTTCATAGAACATACGTATAAACTGTGTCATTTATGGCCATGACAGTCGCTCTTGTGTACCGTCCTTACGAGTCACCTACGTAAGTGTCGTGCTTCTATGGATGCTGTTTAAATCGTCATTCTATTGTATTGATTTAAGGCCGACGATGCCAAAGTCACGATTTTATGACGTAGGTTTTGATGTCTATGTGTTTTGTTTTTCTCAATCCTCCAAAACCTACTAAACGAGTTTTATTTTACAGTACAATTGGTGCTACTTTACCGCCCTAAGGCGATAATGAATACTTTACTTGCCTGCGTCGTATATTCAAAGGGTCATATGTACTGTAAAACGTCGTACAATATACGTGCGAAGAGGTAATTCGCAACTCGTGTCGATTTAAAACACTCCCTACGGTCGTGTTTCAATTTATCGCCACTCGTTACGAACTTCCTATTTTCGCCCTTGTATCGTAATGTACTATTACGTTTTAACCTATTGTTGGAGTAATTAAAAATAATTATACTGACACACGAATTTAAAGAATAGGCTAGACGACTAAGGCTGCGTTTTACCAAATTTTTATTCCGAGAATAACGCTTACTCTTGGATACTAATGTCAAAATCTCATAGTAATTTGAGGTAACTATCTGAGAGTATGCGTTATTCTCGGAATAAGAATTTGGTAAAACGCAGCCTAAAAAATATATTTAGTCCGTCTTTCAGATTATTTAAAAATATTGTACACGTACTTTTTCTTTTGTTCGTCAAATAAAAAATGACGAAAATACAGTGCATTCAAGCTTCGCGTAACGTCACTATTAGGTACAATTCTTACCGAGTAGTGACGTCACAAGCCCCCACCCTGGAACTTTGAAGCTCTATATCTTCTAGTTAAATTGAAAAAGGAAAAAATACGAGTCTAATCATTTTATTTAGACAATTTATCTGACGGACTAATTAGAATGATAGTTTTTCAACCTAGTCGTCATCCCTATTACCAAATAATGTTTTTTCAAGCTATTGCTTGGAAATGTGGCAAAAGATGGTCTGAACCAAAGCTGGAAATAAGTAGGCTTTAGTTGAACACCTACCAACTCTCCAACAAGGAGTGAGTGTGACAAATTCCTCCTCACTTAGAAACCAATAAGGTCGATTTTGGTTTAAGACAAGCATCCAGACCATAACATTAAAAAAAGTAATTTGGTTTCGAGCAAACAACGTAAAAAAGCCTCTGAGTCTGAAGCAAACTACGTAAAAACACTTCTGGATACCTTTTTTATTTCTTTACTGTAATCTTGAAAAGCGCTATGTAATGTCCCGACCGAAACCGCTATCCTAGGGGTCGGCCCTCTAACTAACTCGTCCGTCACCTCCTCGCATCGCATTCTGCCTGTCTTATTGCTGAGGGTCGTGAAGTCCCCGCTAAAACAACTTCCTCTGACAATGTCCCGCCATCTTTGTCTGTCTTAACTCTGAACTCGTCCATCTATAGCTTAGCCTCTCCAACAATGTATTATATTTATTATTTATTAAACTAGTTTTAATAAAATGGATGTTTCAACGGTTTCATCATCAGAAATTTCATCACCAAAAATCACATCGTTTAATCGTAAGAGCAAAATAACAACATAAAATAATTTTTCTTAAAACATCTACCTACTGAGATATTAGAAATAGATGTCTAGAAGACCTGCTAAGAGATTCCAAAGATTACGTTATGCCGGGTCCACATTGGCGCGCGAGCCAATGTTCGAGGGTTTTTCAGTGTGGACCCGGCTTTAGTGTAAGCCTGAATTCGGCGAACGCGTCTTAGGATATTGTCACTCTAAGTATTATTTTAGGCGAACGAAGTGGCAAGCAAAAGCTAGTAAAAAATGCATAGTAAAATGCTTGTTCACACTTTGTGAACATTGCATTGTGAATGTAACATACGCGTGTATTTGTTTATGTTTACATTTTTAAAAGTATTATTTCGACCTTGTTAATGATTCAACTGTATTTACCAAACTCTATTCATGTAGAGGTAAAAAATAGCAATGTACGGCCAAAAAACATATTCAAATCAATAAAACCATACAGAAAATATTCCATCAGATTTTTTTAAATCTTTAGTTTGATCCCAATGTGATTACCAGATATTTTATATCTTAACGCTATAATTTAAATAACCTATCAAAGTGTCAATTGTGGATTTGTTTTCACTCTAAAAACGTGTGGAAAATAACAGTTACTCGTCCATTTTCTCTATGAGCGAACAATGTGCAAAATAGATAAACAAAGTTAAAAAAACAGTTTCTGACGTGGAAGTGACATTTGCCCTCTTTCTGGTAAAAAAAAACACTGTAACATAAAATATAAAAATTTGTAAGACATTGCTGAGTGTTTGTCATATTGTGCTTCGGTACATATACTACAAAATACGAGTACTCATTATATTCATACGTTAAACTAAAATAACTGTATTTTCCTATAAAAAAAATACCAATAACATTACAATTTCTATGCGCATTAAATTTAATATATAGAACTATATTTTTAAAGAGCACATTTGACGATGATTAAGTTAATTTATTTAGCGGTGTGTCTTGCTTTGGGACAAGCAGTGGAATACTCTCGAAAAGGAGAAGGGTACCATAGAGGACTTTTGCCAGAATGTAAGTAGTACAATAACATTATTAACAACTTTATAAGTGTTATGATTATGAATGTTTTTATTGGAATTAACCCTGGAGGTTTTTAAATAAATAATTAGTTCATTACAATGTTTTTTTAATACTTATAACAATTTTATTCAGATGTATCTAACAAAATATATACTAATAGTAAGTTACAAGCTACCTACCTTAGATCTAAAATAGACCCTCAAGGTTCAACAACTAGTTACATCAACGAGACGTTTCGCGATTTCAACAAAAAATGGGACCCCGTGGAACTAGCGTTTCTACCCCAAATGGTATAAAACGGAACTCTGTGCCCAGGCTCTTACATCCATACTATATACTATGTATTTTAAATACTTTTTAAATAAATGGTAGTCGTCTCTAATATTTACATAAAATTTGGAAATTATATACGTCTATAATCTTATGCGAAAATAAAGATTGGTCATAACTTCATCTTGATATTATTCGGGGATTCATGTTTGGCGATCGATTAATATCTACTTTAGTGACAAATCATACTTACCCTTAATATTTTCATCCTCCGTAGGTCCTGGCTCCGAGAAACCAGCAGTAATAACACCAACAAGCTTGAGGAATTTAAAAATATCAGTATTAGGGCCAAGAGCCAGCCTAACAACATACGATTATTATAACGCCAAGAGAATAGTTCGACACCCTGAGATAGACTTCAGCCGGAAGACTATTCTCTACGTCCCTGGGTATTTGGACCTGACGGCAATACCCATTCGGAGAAGCTTGGTCCAGCTGTATAAGGAAATGGGTTACAATGTACTAATTTTGGACTATCAAGCATTTTCTGAGGCAGAAGTTCCTGTGTAAGTATTGAGGGATTTGACTTTTGCAGACCTTGTGATAGACCTTACTATCAATACGATAGTATAGACATATTCATACGATTTAAGGATGACTCACACAGCTCCGTTCCGATCCGGGACGATCTGTCAGTTTCTATAGAAAGAATCACGTGATAGCTCGGAGCCCTCGAAGGTCACGTGACGTTTTCTATAGAAACTGACGGATCGTCCCGGATCGGGTCGGATTGGTGTGAGTCATCCTTTATCCGTCCCTAAATCCGTTAGTGTTTTTTTTATTTGTTGAAAAATGTTTTTTTTAGCTAGAGACAGAGTTATATACCGGCCATATACGTCAATGGAACTTCCTAACAATGTAAACAAAAGGCGTCACATGTTTTGTCACTGTTTCTCCTTGTATTTTCACACTACCTCATGAAACATCACTGAAACCATTCTCTACTGAAACGCTCGTATTATCGTAACATACAAAACATAAGATAAATAAGTCAATCTTGGAGATTTAATGAAAAACTTAAAAGTTACCGTAAAACGGTGATATTTTGCTCCAAAATTTGCTCCACTTGAAATCACTTAACTATTTTAAAATTTGATGTAAAACAACATATTGATAAGTATAATTATAGTGGTTAGTAGAACAACGATTCTGGCATTATGCGGCACTTGCAGTATAAAATCATTCTGTTTTGAGAGGAATATATAAGGAATATATATAATATGAACTTGAACATAGGAGCAAACTTAAGCTAGTCTTTGTCTAACTTTGCCCCTAAATGATATTTGTTAGTTGGAGCAATTTCACCTCTTTATCTATAATTTTGCTCCCTGCAAATTGTACGTGGACATAAATACACCATTAATTATATTAGAACAAAAAATCTGGCTCTGTAGCTAATCCCGATTATTTTTTATGTAGGTAATCAATTGCGATATTTTCTAATTTTACCTACTGACAAGAGAATGAGACGAAAAAAACTTGGAGTATTGTTACCCAGTGGGGAGCAAAGTAGCACCATTTTACGGTAGGTAAAATATATCAATATGGTGGTTTGTTTAGATTGTTAGGAAGTTCCATTGACAGCGATTTTAGAGGGTATGTCCGTCGGGCATCCGCCGGATAAATGTCCAATGACATTTAGTGTCAGGGTGTGTAGCCAAGATGCCAATTGCTCACGCTCAGTCGCTAACGAAACGCAACTGTCATTGTCACACTAATAAGGAAGAGTGATAGAGAGAGATAGCTACGATATGTTATTTAAGCGTGAGCATTGGCATCTTGGCTACGCACGCAGGTCTGGCGTATATGCCCGAACGTATATGGCCTTATTGTATAAATAAGTTTAGGAATCGTAATTTTGTTTCCTATTTTACCTACACTCGTATTGGAAACTACTAGTAGTAGTAAAACACTGTATTGTACAAAAACAAAGAAAAGTAAAACAAGAAAAATAACACAGTAGGTATATAAGTATATAATTTGCGCAAAGGCGAACTTATCCCTTTAAGGGATCTCTTGCTTAACCTTTGAGCAATTGAGGGAGAATCGGAGAAACTATTATTAACATCTATGCGTAAAAGGAACGTAGTACTTATGCATCTTAACACGTTCGCGGACGCTTGGTCACACCTCTGGGACACCTTAATTTTGTATGGGAATTTTACGACTGCTATTGCATACCTGTCACAACAAAGCTAAAATCAGGATTCTTATGTGACGCGAAATTCTATACAAGTCGAATGCAATGCAAGTCCCGTCATTATGAAACCATTTCTTTTACACTATGTGACACCAAATGCTATACAATTCGGATGCTTGATATAATACCTAGTCAAAATATGATCTTATATGACACCGCATGTTATAGCATTCGACTATGTTGGCATGTCTGTCATACCGTTCACTCGGGTGAGCTGCTACGTCAACAACTATGATAAATTCTTTGCCATAAAGTAAAGTAGAAGTAATATTTCATCTAATACTTATAGGATTTAACGGCTAGGGCCTTCTTCACCAACCAGCACATAGCAAGTATCCGAACTTTGAATTTAATCATGTAAACTGCGGCCCTACACAAACAAAATACATGCCACATGCTTACCATAATGTTAGCGCTCAGCATCGACTACGAATAGGCACAATATTCACGATTATATGACCAAAATAATTACTATAGAGTAGTAGAATAGTAAGTATAAACATGCCTCACTTTTCTTTATTTACAGTAGTCAGAATCAAGTTGCACTACAAAAAACAATCAGTAAAGAGATTTGTTTATAAAACCACAACCAAAAACATACATAAACTGTAAAAAAAACATTACTAACGATGTTACAAAAAATCCGTAAAATAGCGTGTGCATGCGAAATTTGGCCACATTTTACGCGCCCACTCCCAGACGCACGCGAAGGGCTACTGAGGAGTCTTCCATACAAAGACGAATGCTATAGCATACGCGTCACAGAAAGGGGGGCACAATTTGAGATGTCACAGGATAATTTCTAACCGTCATAAACTATGAAATATAACAGTATGCATTCTGTGATTTTAGTGAATGGTAGAGGAAATGTTGGTTAATAATATTATACTGTGGCCAAGCGGATTGGTAAGCATACTGACGCAGAAATCTAAACCAAATAACGGATTCAATAGCAGGCGCGTCACCAGATGAAGTACAAAAACGGATGCTATGCAATCCGCGTCCGCGAACGTGTTAAGCACTAGACTACTAGTATATGTGACATTTTGCCTACGCCACTCCACGGTGTAGTATTTAATGAATAACAAAAATTAATAAACCGCTATGTTGAGGCTATTTCGTGACTCAGCTGCTCTAATACGAACATCGAAAACTGGCATCGACGGAAAAACCTCTTTATCACTCCAATAAGCAAGTGTGTCAGAGTGGGAGATACAAATATTCGATCGTTCGATTTTCGTGGTACTAGGCCAGGATTAGCAACATTTTATTTCTGTGTTTAGTGTGTTGTAAAGCCACGAATCAACGTATTTTCTTTCTTTCTAACCTAAATAGAAACACTAAGGCCAAACTATTAATTCGTGGTCGTTTTTCTTAAATTATTAATGTCATAAGTTATGTTTGTTTCAGTGTGGCTCGCTTGATCCGTCCAATTGGCAAGCATGTAGCGGAGATGCTCTCAAACCTAACAAAGCTTGGGCTAGACCCGAAAAAACTTGAACTCGTTGGTTTGAGTATGGGTGGACAGACCATGAGCTTCATAGCCAAGAACTATCGAGAAATCACCGGTCGGAACATCTCATCACTCACCGCTCTGGACCCAGCCGGACGCTGCTTCCGCCATCTTGGTCCAGATCAAAGGCTTGACCCTTCTGACGCTGACTTTGTCCTGAGCATTGCCACTAATATGGATGAAATGGGCATCGCTACCCCTGTCGGCCATGTCACGTTCTATGTCAACGGTGGTGAATTCCAACCAGGAGATGTATGGTGGCTACCCTGCGATACCCTTTGCAGCCATGTCAAATCCTACATTCTTTGGCTATCAGCCTTAATTAACCCAGGAAAATTTGTAGGTGTACAATGCGACTCCATACAGCAAGCGAGAGACTTTAATTGCTTCGATAGGAAGCCTTTGGTAACGAACACAATGGATCTGTACACGGATAGAAGTAAACCGGGAATATATTATTTGAGTACAATTCATAAATATCCGTATTACTTAGATAAAGGAGGCGTGTATAGAAGCAATGAACTTATTTTAAAGCAGCTAGGCAGTCTTAATGAGGCTGATGAATTGTTAGTGTAGACTGTAAGACCTTCCATCTACAATTACGTCTACTACAACTATAACAGCTTAGCGCAAATGGTTTTGTAATTGCGCCTTTTTAAGGCATGATTTTCCCTGAGTGTTTTACCAATGATGTACAGAACTTGTGGGAAGCAAATTTGAAATTTGTTAATGAATAAATTTTGTTTCGCTCATCAACAATCATAGGTCAGAAGTGACACTGTTTAAATCGATCTATTATCAAGAAACCGCGTCTTGTTAGCTATTTATCGCCAAATTGGTATTAAGTTGACGTCAAGATAAAAGCGATCGGGTAAATCCACGCTCAGAGTAATGTGAGCCACAATTTTGTTGCATGTTCCCTTTATTTAAGTGATCATTTATTTCTAAATAAGTGTTACATTCCCTAGATTTGTATTGAATCATACATTTTCATCTGTAATTCAAATAAATACGCAATGAAGTCGTGGATTGACCCGATCTAAATATGTGAAGTGATCTTTTGGGGCCTTACCATGACGTCTTAACGCGATTCAGTTTAGGTTCAGTTGTATGAAAGCGACTCAGTTTAGGTAGTCAACTGAATCGCGTTAAAAAGACATCATGGTAAGGCCTCTGTTTCCTGTTAACTCAAATGACTTAAGGGCGTCCCCTATCCCAATGACCTCGGCGATTTGAGCTTTCTTTCTCTCCCGCTTCCTTTCCTCACCGGTTATACAATACGTCAATAAGCATAAGTCGTCACCTAGGAAGAGCTGCTTGTACTAGGACGCAACCCTATAAACTACTAGTGCCATCTTACACGACTGGCCCCCGTCGCCCGCGCAGGCATCTCGAGCCGGCGTTTTCGGAAAAATGCGTGTAATAGCTTTTTCTCGAAAAGTACAAAACCTATCCAAAAATCAGTAGATGCGTTTAAAGTAAACATAAATATATACTACTTGTCTTAATTTCTTGTACTTACGACGCATGATAAGGGAGTAGATACAGATTTAAGGTAGAAAAAAGGGTTTACGGTTATTTTTTCTCTTGATGTATTATGTTTTTCGACAATTTAGTAGAACCAAATTTAGACCAAATACCTAGCTACATTATATATTTTTTTCAAGCCTTGTGCTTGGAGCTGAACAAAGCCTATTCACTTTAAAAACAGTGAAATATGCCGGGTAGCCCCTTAATAAAAAATCGTATACTACTCTCGACCCCTGAGGGACTACCACGAACATCTAAAATTGAAATGGTTTTGATGGAAAACCCTCTTTGTCACTCCAACAAGCAAGTGTGTAGGAAAATACAAATTCTCGTTCGTTCAATTTTCATAGTACTAGGCCTGGAGGTCTACCACGAACCACTTCTATCGTTCCTTCGTCAATTTGCCTCTCTATCGCACTTGAATATTTTAGTGATAAAGAGCTACGTAGACGAACGAACGAGTGAAGTGGGACACAGATGGGAGTCACATTGAGACTACTGAGAACAGGATTACCAAATTTAAAACAGCTCAGACTTTATCATGTTTGATTTGGAACTACCAATTCAGAGTTATTTAACAAACATAACATAAGCCTTATTAAGCTAAGAACCACTCGCACTTACCGGGGTTAGCGAAATACCCGGAGTTAAGCGTTTATTTCATACAGAATTTGTCAGTTAACGCGGTTAGGGGCTTACTCTAGTTGGCACAAGTGGCGGTAAATATGGTACTACGTCGATCAGTTAAGATTGTCAAATAGTAAGTATTTATTTTATTTAGTTAGTTACGTAACTTATTAGCGCCACTTGCACTACGCAATTAGCCGCTATCCCGGAGTTAAGTCTTTATAAAGTATGGGATTTGACTGCTAACTCCGGAATCCGGATTAGTTGGCTCACTCTGGATGGCACTAGTGGCCCAGTTGTAAGTCATTTCAATCAATAAACAAATGAAATAAATAGAGAATAACTGTATTGTTTTCATTTCTGATTTCATCCACCTTTTGGTTTTATTAACTGTGTGTTGAATCTTGACACTAGTATATCCAATCAATATAATGTATTGTTTTTATTTTCTACTAAGATATTACATACTACCAGGGGTTAATTCTTGGTGAAAGATGGATTCGATACAGCGCCTACAACCATTACTCATTAGGTACGCCATTACACTCTTAACAACAGGACAGGACAGGGGACCAATTTTTGAAATTCGAACACTCGAATACAAAAACAAGTGAACGAAAATAATCGCACGTGGTAATTTGTCACGATTATATTCGAATGATACCATAGTTCGTATTTTTTGAAGTCACTGGAATTATCACTCGAAAGGCTAGTGGAATTTCTTTCTACTCCGTTTTTATTCACATTCGAATGAAATATTCGAATCTCAAAAATCGGCCCCCTTTTGTTCGAGAAAAATGCCAAAATAAATAAATCTTTGGACACGATTATTAGTATTATTACAGAATGAATTGAATGGAAATGGACCTTAGTAATATACGGCTCGTTTCAGACTAAATCGACCTGATATCATTTATTTACTTCAATAGAGAAGCCGTGTTCAAGAATCTTTGTACAAGACCTTACGTTGGCCTAGTCCCCAGCAGGGCTAAGGTGCCGAATGTATAGCGTGATATTTGCTGGTATAATGACTGTTCATTATATTGTTTAATTTGTTTTATGTAGGTAGATTTCTTAGCATAACCCCCCGCTTTTCCCCACCCCGCCCGCGCAGCCCTCTTGTTAATTATGACACCTATGACAGACAATAAAAGACATGCACCTAGCCGCGCGTGCTGTGCCGCCGCGACCCATGTGAATTCGGGATACGTACCTATACCTATAGAAGAAAGTGCCCTACGTTTTGTGTGGACTCCTGCCTCAGGAGAAAGTGAAAGGTATGTGCTGTCTTGACCATTGACTATTTCACCCCTGTAATCTGTGTGCCCACCTCGATCTTGAACATTTTGGTAGCAGAGCGTGGTTACATCCCCTCTAATTTAATATCTCATCCCCTTTAAAAAACTACATCGAATTCCCCCTTTAAACCTTCTTTTCCAAATTTGTTAGATATTTAATTGTAAAATTGCATTCTGGAATACATTTCATAACCTCAAAATAACTGCATCTTGCAATTGTCGCATCTTTGCATTCCGCTGGCAATACGGTAATTAGCGCCTTATCTCAAAGACTGACGGTCCTATTTTGCTTGTACGTCCTAGGTAGGTACGCCATAGCTAACATGTGGTTTTAAAATGAACTTAGATTAATTGTTAAAAACCTTTTCCTAATAAGTGATCTGATTAGTTTGCATTCCATAATCCTAGTAGGATTCGATATTATCTTAGTTTGAAATAAAGTTGAACTGTTAACGTAAATAAATACATTTTACTAAGAAACCGCTATTACCCATTTAGACCCGTGTGTGCAAGGTAACAAGATTCAAATTAGAGTGAGTTACGATATAGGTATTATTTGTTTTCCTGTTGTTAGGTGCTCCTTATCTCTTACGTTAAAATGGGCGAGGACAATGAAACAATTAGATCGACGTTGTTTACGGAAACTCCGGATTACAGAAAGTCTATCGGGAGTTTAAGATTAACTAGTGAGTGGATTTCGAATGCGCATTCACAACTTAATACAGCGGACCGCGCCCGCCTTATGGTTTATTTAAATGACTTGGACGAACAGTACAAGGAGTTTCGGGAGGCTAGTGCCCAGCTCCTTGGTGGGTTGGATCAGGCCATGGACGTCGAGGAATATACCTATGTCCAAGGCCTCATCAACACAGTGCGCGAGCAAGTTGTAGATATTAAGGTTAAACGTAACGAAATAGTCGCCCCTCTCGCCGCGAGTACCCCAATGCGTTCGGCGTCTGATCGCCCTACTATTATCGCCTCTGATTTAGACCGCCCGCGGCCCCAGAAATTACCTGATCTACCCATCCCGCGATTTAACGGGAGATCCGACGCTTGGATTAGTTTCATTGACCAATTTGACAGTGTCGTTGACACTCGAATTGACTTGTTACCCACCCAAAAAATGCATTACCTAATGAGTGCCTTATCTGAGGAACCAAAACGTTTAGTGCAACATTTGAAAGTTGAAGCCGGTAATTATTGCGTAGCCCGTGACCTTCTTAGACGAAGATACCATAATACGCGAGTCCTCGCTGATACCTACATCGCCCAAATAATATCTTTGCCCGAAATAAGTTCTCGGTTGACTGGTCTAAGAGCCACATTCCTTAACCCTTTGCTTACGGCCTATCGCTGTTTAGAGCGACTCGAATTACCAGTGAAACATTGGTCATATATCCTTGTTCATATTTGTTTCGTGAAACTCCCAGCGGACTTAAAGTCGCGTTTTGAGCGCCGCCTTGGGGATGGTCAAAAGGAACTGCCTACTTTTGACAAGCTAATAGATTTCTTAGAAGACGAATGCCGGCATCACGATAACGTTGGAAATACCTCTCTAGTTGACGCAGCGCCCTCCTATTCTAAAACGGCTCAAGCACCGCGAGCCCCACGTCATGCCTTCGTCGTCGAATCCGACTCGCACGCGTCTAAGTGCGCCATGTGCTTGAGCCAATCTCATTATTTAAGAGAATGTCGAGACTTCCTAGATATGAGTCCCCGTGACCGGTCGAATTTCGTCAAAACAAATGGTCTGTGTTATAGATGTTTGGACAAACACTCTATTGCATCGTGTACACGTGACTACCGTTGTAGTACTTGTCGTCGCCCGACGCATCACACGCTCCTGTGTTTTAATGACCCACGAAACCCACTTTATCCTCGTGAAAACCTGCAGAATCGGTCGGTTGCGTTCCGCCGCTCTCCGGAACCAGTTAGACCGAGCTCCCCCCACTCTCGCACGGGCGGGGGTGCTCGCTGTTACAACATGAACCGTTATCCACCCCGCCCCATTTCACCGAAGTCACCTCGAGGTTCGCCCCCTCCATCTCCTTCACGTACATGGCACCGTGCCCCGACACACTCACCGACGCGATATGCTTCCCCACCCCCGCGTCGTGATGTGCGTTCCCCTATACTCACCTCGAGTAGAGATAGGCGTGTAACGTCACCACACTCTCCCCGGCCTGATACTTATCATGGCTCTCGCCATGAGAGCCAACGTTAACTAGACTGCCCCTCCCCCCTGCTCCCTACCCGTGCTTCAATCATTATTAATCCTGATTTGGTCATACTTGCCACTGCTATTATTCATGTTAAAACTTCTAACAATTATTTCGTCGAAGCACGGGCTTTGTTAGATAATGGTGCTCAGGGTTGTATGATTACTTGCAACCTAGCGGTAACCCGACTTAACTTAAATTTACAACCCCCTACCTCGTCTCCAATGGTACTTTATGGCATTGGAAATATACCGGCACTGACTGTGCGTAGTTGTGTCCCTCTGAATTTCAAACCCGTGAACTCCCCTTACCCAGTTACTACGGTCACCACATCTATGGTCGTAGATACCATTGCCGGCACTCACCCCGATATAGAATTGCCCCTTTCGGCCCGATCTGCAGCTCGATCGCTGCATCTCGCCGACCCTCTCTTTTATAAACCTGACCAAATAGATGTGCTACTAGGAGCTGATGTTTTCGGCTCCCTCTTGCTTTCAGACGTTATCCATCTACAGCCATCTGGCTTGACGGCTATATCCACCATTTTCGGTTACATCTTATCTGGACCAGTAACAAACCTCCCTAGCCCAAGACCCCTTATGAGTGCCCTTTCGCTAACTCAAGTAGTTGAGCGGTTCTGGAAAATAGAGGAAGCCCCTGAGTCACCCCCACCAAACCCCCTAGATGTTGAATGTGAGATGTTGTTTAAAACCACAACAACTCGAAACCCTGATGGTACTTTCGTTACGAGATTACCCCTTTTGAGCGACCGTCCCTCTCTCGGTGAGAGTTTTGGCATAGCAGAAAAAAGATTCCTTAATTTAGAAAGGCGGCTACAAACCGATCCTTGCCTAAAGTCCAAATATATAGAGTTTATGCGCGAATATCAAAGGCTGAATCACATGTCAGTGTCCTCTGTGAACTTACGCTCAGTAGAACATTTCTTTATCCCGCACCATGGAGTTTTTAAAACTAGTGACGGCGAAAAATCAAAAATTCGCGTAGTTTTCGATGGTAGCAGTAAAAGCTCAAACGGAATCTCCCTTAATCAATGTTTACACACAGGTCCAAAGTTACAGAGAGATATAACCCAAATACTCCTTAATTTTCGTAGACATGCTATCGTATTTGTTACTGATATCAGAATGATGTTCCGAATGTCTTGGATACATCCCGAGGATAGGCGATTTCAGTTGATTTTGTGGCGTGAGTCCCCTCTAGACCCTCTCCTTACTTATGAACTAAACACCAACACGTATGGCTTACGATCAAGTCCTTATATTGCGATTCGAGTTCTTATGGAATTGGCGGAACGGGAAAGATCTAAGTATCCACAAGCAGCAGCGGTACTCGAGTCAGATATATATGTAGATGATTGCTTGACCGGTGCTTCTACCCTTGAAGAAGCCCGTATTCTCAAAAGGGAGTTAGAATCCTTAATGCGTGCAGGAGGATACGAATTGAGAAAATGGCTCTCGAATAAACCCGAACTGTTAGATGACCTCCCCCCTGACCACCTGCAGCCGGTTCATACCATAAGAGATATTGAAAACCCCCAAACAGTAGCGGTCCTTGGTGTCCAGTTTAACCCTATGACTGATGCCTTTACTTATACAACATGTATAGACACCGATCAAGGTCAAACCAAACGAAAGGTGTTGTCGCTTATAGCTCGTACCTTTGACCCCAGCGGTTGGATTTCGCCAATCGTTTTTAAAGCTAAGGTTTTTATTCAACGACTCTGGCTTTCGGGCCTTGACTGGGATGCTCCACTCACCCCAGAGCTAAATACCGAATGGCTCCGATTTACTGACGAATTGATGAACACTATGCGCCAGATTTCTATACCTAGATGTGTCCTGCCCCCCGAACCTCAGTCCTATACCTTGCATGGTTTTAGTGACGCCTCCGAGGCCGGATTTGCTGCCGTGATCTACCTCCGCGCTGTGGATCAGCAAAATAATTGCTCCGTCCATTTGTTAATGTCCAAAACAAAGGTTGCCCCAGTTCGGACTCGTTTAACAATTCCAAAGTTGGAATTACAGGGAGCTGCGCTCCTGTCAAAATTAGTCCAACACGTTGCCTCCTGTCTGCAGAAGTCATTAGTGTTAGACGCCATCTATACTTGGACGGATAGCCAAGTTACTCTTGCCTGGCTCAAGGCTTCACCACATGAACTTCAAACTTTTGAAGCTAATCGCGTTTCTCAGATTAAAAATGCCGTAATCCCTTCCATTTGGCGACATGTTCCCGGCGACCTAAATCCTGCTGACTGCGCTTCCCGGGGCTTATCCCCACGTGCGCTCCTTAACCACCCCCTCTGGTGGTGTCCAAAATGGCTGCTACAACCACCAGATAATTGGCCATCTAACGACTTGTGTCCGATCGCACAGCTTCCTGGACTACGATGTCTCTTAGTCTCCAGTGTAAGTTGTATTCCATGTCCTGATTTCCTCTTAGACCGCTTCAGTTCATTCCAAAAACTGATTGGAGTTACCGGGTTTATGTTACGGTTCTATAAAAATGCTCACCTTCCCCAGCACCGTGAAACTTCCCCCTTCTTGACTGCAACCGAACGAAAAAATGCACTTATGTTCCTCATTAGACTCGTACAACTGACCTCCTTTTCCACAGAAATAGATCTCCTTAAACGTGGACTAACCGTTCGTTCCCCTATTCAAAAATTGAACCCGTTCCTAGACAACACTGGACTAATCAGAGTGGGCGGTCGCATAAAACACTCTGACTTACCTTTCGATGCGCGGCATCCTTTACTTCTCCCTAAAACCGGTAATTTTATAAAAATATTAATTATGCACTATCATATTGAAAATTCTCATGCTCCACCTGGTGCCTTACACAGTATATTAGCCCGCGAGTTTTGGATTTTGTCAGTTCGACGATTAATAAATAATGTGATATTTAAATGTTTGCCTTGTTACCGCCTAAACGCAATCGCGAAACAGCCGTTCATGGGCGATCTCCCGAGAGACCGTGTAACTGCCACACGTGCGTTTAAGGGAGTCGGCACGGATTTTGCCGGTCCCTTTTTCACAAAGGTACAAGCTGTTCGCAACAGAAAGCTTGTAAAAACCTACCTATGTATCTTTGTGTGTCTTGCTACTAAAGCCGTCCACCTTGAGGTGGTGTCGGATTTAACTACCGAGGCGTTCCTTGCAGCACTTACCCGTTTCGCCTCCCGCCGCGGGCTACCCTCGCTTATACGTTCGGACTGTGGACGAAACTATGTAGGCGCGGATAATCATCTCCGTGAAGTCCATAGTTTTCTAAATGCAAACAAATATACTATAGGTTCCGAGATGGCAAAACGAAATGTTACCTGGATATTCGATCCCCCGACCACTCCTCACTGGGGCGGTCTATTTGAAGCAGCTGTAAAATCAGCGAAAGCCCATTTGAAACGTGTTATTGGAGATACCCCCCTAACATATGAACAACTAACGACCGTGTTCACAAAAATCGAAGCGGTTTTAAATTCCAGGCCGCTGTGTCCCCTTTCACCTGACCCTAACGACCTTCAGGTTCTGACACCAGGACACCTGATTATAGGAGAACCTCTGACTGCCATTCCCGAATATCCGCTTCAGAATGTCAAAACGAATAAACTCACCCGCCTTCAACTAGTTCAACAGATGCTGCAGAATTTCTGGGCACGTTGGCAGACTCAATATTTATGTACCTTGCAAACAAGGCCTAAATGGGCATCCCATACTGAGCCCCCGACCGTGGGCGAATTGGTTCTCCTCAGAGAAGACAACGTCCCTCCTTTAGAGTGGAGACGTGGCCGTATCATATCAATAAACCCAGGAAAAGACGGCGTCGTGCGTGTAGTACATGTCCGGACGGCTACCGGCGTACTAACCAGACCTACTAACCGGATTATTCGTTTACCCGTTGATAAACTTTAAATTAACCTTATTCCAGAATGCAAGCATATTCATATTACATACTTAGTATTAAATTATTCTTTCGTAAACATGGTTATGTTTAGGGCGGGGGTATGTTCATTATATTGTTTAATTTGTTTTATGTAGGTAGATTTCTTAGCATAACCCCCCGCTTTTCCCCACCCCGCCCGCGCAGCCCTCTTGTTAATTATGACACCTATGACAGACAATAAAAAGACATGCACCTAGCCGCGCGTGCTGTGCCGCCGCGACCCATGTGAATTCGGGATACGTACCTATACCTATAGAAGAAAGTGCCCTACGTTTTGTGTGGACTCCTGCCTCAGGAGAAAGTGAAAGGTATGTGCTGTCTTGACCATTGACTATTTCACCCCTGTAATCTGTGTGCCCACCTCGATCTTGAACAATGACAGCAAAAGCAAGATAAACTATACTTGATACGGAATATACTCGTAGTGTTGTGTTTCTGTTAGTGAGTAAGGTCGCCAGAGCTCCAAGAGGATTCACTGTGTTGACAGCTGCGGACCCACGGAGCAAAGCTTGCCCCTTTAACTGTCAACACAGCAAATCCTCCTTTTTAAAGGGTCGGCAACGCGCATGTAACACCCCTTGAGTTGCAGGCGTTCATAGGCTACGAGCGCGAACGAGACGCGTGTGTTTTCTTTACATACCTGCAACCTGGTTAGGTACACACGCGTTCAGAATCGCATGGGCACTTTATGAATGAATTCATTCATAAATTGACCATGCAATTTTGAACGCTATATATAGTACATACCACTTGCAAGCTATGTAAAAGTTGCAACACTTACACATTAAAATCATTCGGTTTTGAGACCAATTAATAAATTTTAACTTGAGAGCACTCTTAACCCAGGTTTTGTCAAACTTTGCCCCTTAATGAAAATTGTTAGCAATTTCACACCTTTATCTGTAATTTTGCTCCCTATAAATTTTATGCGGGTATAATAACATCAGCGGGCCCAAGATGGTTATCCACGAATGTCATGAGATAATGCTATAAGTTGATAAACTGACAAGTTGCACGGACAGCGCGATGGTGACAGCTGCCAAATGCAAAGACATTTGACAGAACTATTTAAAATTATCAGAAATTGTCAGAACGTGCCGACAAACTATCATCTTATCCAGCAATTATCAGGATATCAGCTTGGCATCTTAGCTCCGCAGATATACAAACAGAACAACCCTCTGCTAATGTACACATAATAGTAGTTTATGCAACAGTGATATAATAAGGGTTCTTAAAACTGGAGGGTCGCCGTTACAAAACGAGGCGAAGCCTAGTTTTGTAATAATAGACCCGAGAGTTTTAAGAATCAATTATTAGCTGTTGCATACGCTTGTTTTTCTACGACAGCTAAAATAGCGTTAAAAGCAAAATCTAGAAACGTGGCAGAATAGGAAAGATGTTGTAGCCACTATAGAAATTAAAAAAAAAACAACAACAGTGCTCATATAGTCTGACAAGCGAGCGAGCGCAGTAACAGTAGGACAAAATAACTATATCCATCCCTTTTTTCAGGGTGGTAATACTAGCGTAAGAAAAAGACAGTATGATGCTCTATATCCTACTGTTACTGCACTCGCTGGGTTGTCAGGCTATATATTAAATAAAAATCCATAGAAGTAGTGTTCTTATGGAATACCACAGACAACGTTATAATGTATACTTTTTAAATATCGCCGTCAGTCATATAATTGACAGATAGAAGTACTGGAGTAGAAAAACTACTTTATATACCCACATATCATTAGCCCTCAATAATGCGATTTTTGAACGCAAATTTAAATACAAATTTCTTATCTTTTTTTTATTTTTATTTTTATTTTTTTTTATACTACGACGGTGACAAACAAGCATACGGCCCGCCTGATGGTAAGCGGTCACCGTAGCCTATGGACGCCTGCAACTCCAGGGGGGTTTACACGGAGTTATCTGTGTAAATGTTATTATAGCTAAATAATATTATCGATTTCAATAGTATTATTTTTGTTCAAATTTCGAACACATCTGACACAAGAAAATATGATTTGAATATTCCCCTATTCTAATATCAGTCGAGAAGACGTTTAGTTTGAAACGAATTGTCAATTGCATACAATGATGTGCGCAAGTTGCACGTTATTTTGATATCGAACAATATGAAAACTGGGGCCAACTCAAGTTTGTCTCTGAATTTTAAAAATATAAATGTCAAAACTTGAATGTCAGAAAAGTTTTTATTCCTGAAAGTCGCAATGGCGGTCGATATTATATGCGTTTTGAACTCATGGAGAGTCATGATATGTGTGTATATAAAGCAGTGTATGTAATTGTAAATAATTAGGCATTATATACAATCACATAAACTACTATAATTCGTGATCAAAATTACTTCTCAAAACTAATTTTAGAATTTTTCAACAAAATGCCTTGAGAAATGTTAGTGTATTGGCGGGTCATTCAAATGGTTTAAGAAAAAGCAATTAATTAGCTAAATGTACGTAAGAGGAAGTGTGTAAATTCAACATTCAATATTTGATTGACACGTGACACATGCCATTAAAAATAATTCATATAGGTATTTAACATATTTTTTCTATTCCAGCAATTTTATCTGTCAATTAGATGACTGACTGTGATATTAAAAAAGTAAAGGTACGTTGTCTATGGTATTCCAGAAGAATGTAACTCCCCCCAATTAAAACTACTTTATAAACTAAATTCCCCTTAACATTAACTTAAACTAACTTAATTAATTGGCCTTGTGATTCGTCTAGATTAGTGGACCCTAGGTTGTGACGCAGATAACCTTAATTCTTTAAAGTGTGACAAGCTATGTTTCTGATTCCAAAACTTATTTATATTAACTATTATTAGAATACCTAACCATTAGTGAATGCATATATTTATTTATTTGATTAAGCCATTGAGAAATATTAATTAGTGAGAATGATTAATACAATTTAGAGATTGATTTCTTTTGATAACAATTTATTTGAAAGATGGTATTATTTGGCAAACTTAGTAGTATATGAGATAGATAATGATGATGACGGTAAATAGAAGTATATAATATATTTATTACCATTGATTTAAAGGATGTTTAACAAGGTTATTTAAACAGATTTAGCAAGATATTAGTGATATAATAATTTTCTTAGACAATTGAATATTTTGGTGGATAAAATAGATAAATATAATCTTTAACGTTAATCGATATGGTAATCAAGTATTAATATTGAACCTTTACTAAATTGAGAGAAGGTTAGAGATTTTAAGGTGAGTATTCTTAATATGGAATTTACAAACTTATGATTTTCATATATCAAAAGGGTAGTATTTTTAGTATATGTGATTAATATATATTATGTACATAAATATAATTTATTAAAAGGTAATACTCTGCCACCCCTATTAGTCTCTCGATTATGGAGAAAGAGCTTTATTACTGGGCTAATCCCGAAACGTCCTATTCACTGAAAATTTGTCTTTAATACCTAACAGATACCACTCTGGCTTCAGCTACTAAGCTCTTTCTCCACTGGATGCAGTCTGAGAGATCCTATCTAAACCCATCAGTTTATTATATATTATTCTTTTATCAATGGGGCTTCCTACGGTCCTGCCTATTCCTAACGAGTTGTAAGACTCTGCGAAGGACTTTAGTAACGCTTCACAACCTAGTCACAGCCTGTGATAGATAAAGAAACGTTAAGTATCTATCATGTGATCCTACCTACTTTTGTTTTCTTATAAAACGAAACATACAACCCATTACCCAATTCTGTAAGTTTAATGCGTTATTTCTGAGTTTGTTAATGTAAATACGAAGTGCCTTAATTCAATTGCAAACAAACAACCTTTCAAAGTTTAATAGCTAAGTTCCGAGCATTTTTCTACTCATAACTTAAACAAAAAAGGATTCTGAACATCTTTTTGCTCATATCACAGGAACTGCTCTTGCCTGTCCTGAGCCCTATGAACTTTACTATTCTTTTATTCTAGAACAGCTTGTTCAAAACGTGATTATATGTAATAATAATTGTACAACCTTGTTGCAATATCAAACACCTCGTTGCTACACCATTAACTCAGGAATTCAAATAATGATTGTTCTAACAATAAATGGTTGAAAATACTATAAGTTAGGCATTTTGATTTTACAATCGTAAACTGTTAAACATAATATTTCCTTTATTTTATATTTAATCCCATTTTATAAGTATTTTGTTACGACTAAAGTGCGAATGATTTTAGAGCCTAAAAATAAGAACTGAAACGATCCCGTTGATATTTCTTCCTAAATTCTGTAATTTATGTCCATCAATGTTTATATTTGGATGGACAATGAAACACTAATTTCATGATTCTAAAAGAGAGTAATATCAAACCGAGTTTTAAACCTTTCTAAAGATACCATTGATCTGCTCTGCTTGTCAATGATTTCTTCACAATAAAATTCTTAACTGAACCCCGCCTAGATTCTAAAATCGACCCCTAACGGTGTGTGCGAAGTTACTCTAACATCCCCTTCCCTAATTTACACAAAACTACACAAGTCATACTTACCAGCGACTTGTGACATTTACTTTAATCGTGTTCCCTAAGTAAAAGAACGTTCAGTCCGCGAAAACTGATGGTTTCAACCTATAGGCGTCATGTATCAGCCCCCTCAACCACGGCCGAAGCCGGAAGTGGTTAATAGGCCAGTTCTACCGTTAATACAGGACTGAGGATAGGTTTTAGGAAATATATAAATAAGGACCTATACTTCAGGCATCGCATGGGTTCCGTGAGTCCTGATCTCAGGATGGTTTGACTAAGAAACCCCCACTTTCGCCATGAAACAAACTGAAGCACAGGGGGAAATTCACCAGCCAATAAAAAGGCTATATTGGTGCCAGACACCCCAAATCTGGTCAACTTGGACTCAAGAATGTTTTCTTAACACAGCAAGTGAAAACAAACTTGTGGCGTACTTTGCGAACAGTGATTCTGGTTTTATAGATAATAAAAGTTTCTTAATAACAAATTACGTAACAAACTTCCTCTTAATAAACTGAAAACTTCTTGGTCACCTTGATCCAAGTTCAAAACTACGGAAAGGATTTCTCCGTAAAGTTAAACAAAGACCATATTCCAAAACCTAACTCAACAATTACATTGCTAAGTCTAGCCCAGAACTTCGGTGCACCAGGAAATACCTCTTAATAATATAAATGAAACGCTTGTAGTAAAAATCAAAGTCCGGCGTAACGCATAGAAATTAATCTTGCATTTCGCTTACAGAGACTCATTCTACAAGGAAATACCCCTTAATAATACAAATCAAATGCTTGTAGTAAAGATTCTCTAAAGGAGTCAAAGTCCGGCGTAACGCATAGAATTTAATCTTGCATTCGCTTACAGTGACTTATCCTACAAGTCCAAAGTCGCAGGGATTTCTCCTAGCAAAGCTGAACCCAGAGAAAATATTTAGAGAAACTTTACTTACCAGAGCTCTTTCCTACGTTACGACCAGTCTCACTGAGTGTCCCAGAATGAATGAATCCGCTATTTTTTTTTTTTTTTTTTTGAACCTGGCAGGGGCTCCATGCACTGAGCTTTGGAGCGTACGGACTGTGAAGTGGGATGGTAGCCTGGGGAAAATCCAGGACCCTTCCACGACATCACACGATATTTACTACTCTGGAATACTCCTTCTGAGTTTGCGCTCCAGAGAGATCGGTTGGACCGGGTCCAACCAAATCTGAGGTGTGTGTAAGAAAACTAGCTACTGGGAGTTTTATTGCTGGTTCGCTACCCCTAACCTAGCCGAGAAGATTCCAGCAAGAAACTCAGCTAGGTCCGATCGCGGTCGGATTGATGCTATCCGGTACGCGGCGGTACCGGGTCGATAACGGACTGAATGTGTCTATGTCGCGGGGTGGGCGACCCCGCCGGCGGGGACGCTGGTGTGTACGCGGCGCGTCGGGCGACGATATTGCAGCGATTCACCAGCCAATAAAAAGGCTATATTGGTGCCAGACACCCCAAATCTGGTCAACTTGGACTCAAGAATGTTTTCTTAACACAGCAAGTGAAAACAAACTTGTGGCGTACTTTGCGAACAGTGATTCTGGTTTTATAGATAATAAAAGTTTCTTAATAACAAATTACGTAACAAACTTCCTCTTAATAAACTGAAAACTTCTTGGTCACCTTGATCCAAGTTCAAAACTACGGAAAGGATTTCTCCGTAAAGTTAAACAAAGACCATATTCCAAAACCTAACTCAACAATTACATTGCTAAGTCTAGCCCAGAACTTCGGTGCACCAGGAAATACCTCTTAATAATATAAATGAAACGCTTGTAGTAAAAATCAAAGTCCGGCGTAACGCATAGAAATTAATCTTGCATTTCGCTTACAGAGACTCATTCTACAAGGAAATACCCCTTAATAATACAAATCAAATGCTTGTAGTAAAGATTCTCTAAAGGAGTCAAAGTCCGGCGTAACGCATAGAATTTAATCTTGCATTCGCTTACAGTGACTTATCCTACAAGTCCAAAGTCGCAGGGATTTCTCCTAGCAAAGCTGAACCCAGAGAAAATATTTAGAGAAACTTTACTTACCAGAGCTCTTTCCTACGTTACGACCAGTCTCACTGAGTGTCCCAGAATGAATGAATCCGCTATTTTTTTTTTTTTTTTTTTTTTTGAACCTGGCAGGGGCTCCATGCACTGAGCTTTGGAGCGTACGGACTGTGAAGTGGGATGGTAGCCTGGGGAAAATCCAGGACCCTTCCACGACATCACACGATATTTACTACTCTGGAATACTCCTTCTGAGTTTGCGCTCCAGAGAGATCGGTTGGACCGGGTCCAACCAAATCTGAGGTGTGTGTAAGAAAACTAGCTACTGGGAGTTTTATTGCTGGTTCGCTACCCCTAACCTAGCCGAGAAGATTCCAGCAAGAAACTCAGCTAGGTCCGATCGCGGTTGGATTGATGCTATCCGGTACGCGGCGGTACCGGGTCGATAACGGACTGAATGTGTCTATGTCGCGGGGTGGGCGACCCCGCCGGCGGGGACGCTGGTGTGTACGCGGCGCGTCGGGCGACGATATTGCAGCGCGCCTTCTTTCGAAGTCGGCTGTGCCCCCTCCTATTTATACTATCGCGCCGCCCGCGGCATCCGATCGAGTTTTGCGCCATTTCATACGATTTTGAGGATTTAGTATTGAAATTGAGGATTTTGTATTGGAATTGCGGATTTCCATAGTAAAATGAGGATTTTGTACTGAAAATGAGGATTTTGTATTGAATTTGAGGATTTCCATAGTAAAACGAGGATTTTGTACTGAAATTGAGGATTTTGTATTGGATTTGAGGATTTCCATAATAAAACGGTCTTTTCTATACATTAGCGCTAAATCTTCATAATAAATTGGAATCTTCGTGTTGCATGCAACAATGCTGCAAGAAATCCAAGAAAACTCCTGACGTGACTACCAGGGCATCATAACTCTCAAGGAGGTTTATATTAAACTGGCATTCTCCCAAAATCACTCTTAATGCTTAAGCAAGAAGGTTTATATTAACATACCAAGTATACTCTAATACTCGATCCGCCCTAACGTGATCCACAGTCTATATCAATGAAAGACGTATCTTACTATGATTGTATTCAAAATTTATTCATGGTATGTTATTATTAAGACTCATATTCCTATGGCTAATAGTCTATAAGGATTTTGTATTTAAACGTCACTTGAACGATGTTCAGCGCAATCTGAACGCTATCTCTTTTCATCCCCTTTAATGTATCTCGCAAAAATGAGACGCAAACATGTTTGTCTGTCACCTAGACGTAGTTGTTTTGACAGAGGCATTACCAGGAGATTAGAAGTATTTAAGAGCCAAAACATATTTCGTTCAGCGATTCTTATAACATGATTTTAAGGATCTACAAATATATGGATGATTTAAAATATGATTTAAATTTTCCTTTTTAACTAATGTTGCAATTATTGGCATGTTTTACTTATTTACATGTGAAATATAAATATAATGTAAGGATTTTTTCGTAAAACTTGGTTTCTAAGTTAACTCCTTTCGCATGACAGCTACTTATTACTAAACGAAACGTTTCTGAAGCTATGAAGTGTCAAAACAATGTTTACACTAATGTTTGTCTGTAATAAGTTTATTTTTTATTATTTCGATGGATAAATTGAATAATGAATATAGTAAATGGAGCCATAAATGTGACAAAGTGAATTCAAGTGAACCCAAAGTGTACTTGTTGGAATATCACGTGAAATCGTGACAAACACAACACCGGATTTTGTCAGGTTATTATTATGTTTATTTTGCTTTCTTTTGTATTTTGAATGGATCTCGCAGCCGAATTATGGGTAGGATACCTGTACCGTCACAAGAACACTGCTAAAATGAATTTTCATACAATATATTAATAAATTTCTATAGTGGGCATACGACAAATTTTCCACATTCTGCCGCCTTTCGAGATTTTTCTTTTTTCTCTATTTTAGCTGTCGTAGAAAAACTAGCGTATGCAACGGCTCATAATTGGTTCTTAAAACTCTCGGGTCTATTATTACAAGACTCGACTTCGTCTAATTTTGTAACGGCGACCCTCAAGTTTTAAGAACCCTTATTATATCACTTTAACTAGATAAGAAATAACATAGTTAGAAACAGGAAGAGAACAGGCCTTTACAGACTCAAATTCAAACTTCATGGATGGCTGTTTTAACATAGATTATATATCAAAAATTGAAAAAATATACATGACCAGTCACGGGCGACTCAGCGAGAGATTTAATTTCGTAACGGCATATAAAGTTTTAGCTCAGTAGCTCAGTTTTAGCTAAAACAGTTTTAGTTAAAATTTACCTAGACGAATTTCTTAGTCGACTTTTTTATTATTTTCGTAACTTTGCTCGGTCGCTCAGGTAGGTGCTATACCCGTGTAACTTATGTACCCAACGTTTCCCTTTATAACAAAGAAGCGAAAAAAACTCTGTCTATCCATGCCTCTATTTTGTAAATTTTTATTCTTTCCGTTTTTAATTTTCCGCTTCTCTTTTTTCCTTTTGAATTTAAAGTTATAGTAGGTATGCAATATAAATCGTATAAATCGTAAATTTAAGGGGAAGTACCGAATTTCACACTTGTGATGATAAATATAAAGGTGTTTTTAGCTACTACGACTACTATAACTCAGCCTTTGGTTACTTATTATTCTTTGGTTAAAGGTTACACGTCACATAGACACATTTTAAAATAAACCTCAAAACAGTTTTCGCGATGCCAGCACACGTAAAGATAACATAGGATTAGTAAATACGTACGTACACGCAGGTACGTCACGGACATTTTGCGGAAGTAACGAACATTTAAATATAAATTTTAGGTAATAAGAATACATTTAATTCAAAAATGGAGAAGTTATTTAACGGTCAACTCAATAAAGTGATGTATATAACAATGGTGTTGCATATAATGTTGAGTTTGGCGAGTGCTGTTGAATATAGTGAGAAAAATGAAGGCTATGCAAACAATTTCATGCCGATTTGTGAGTATTAACATAACACTTTGACCGATTTCTAATTCAGTAATGACAGCAACCAAATCTAAAAGAATAAAAATATTGCCGACGAAAAAGGGGCATGACAATATTTGACAAATCATTATGCAAAGCTTGTTTTATGATGTTGTTTAATGTTGGGGGTTTAATGATGGTGGGGGTTGTTGTTTAATGGGTGATATGATAACGAATCTCAAAAGTGTTTGTTACATATTTTCGTGGCTACTGATTTCTAATAAAATCTTATTATTGTTTTTCTTGCATCTCTATGCATTCGTAGTAAGAAAAATTACTCGGTCATGTTCATTTTTCGCGATATCCCTAAATTGTTATAGTAAGTATACAAGGTATTACAAAAACAGAAGGAAACTTATGAAGGAGTAAAGGATGACTCACACTAGAACGGGAAGGGACGGGAAGGGACGGGACGGGACGGGAAAATCTGTCAATTTCTATAGAAAGCGTCACGTGACATCCGAGGGCTCTGAGCTATCACGGGATTCTTTGTATGGAAATTGATAGATTTTCCCGTCCCGCTCCGTCCTATCCCGTCGCGTCGTAGGGAAACTCGATTACTTTTTCGAGGAGTATTTTTGGACACATTAATATTATAAGTCTTTCCATGATTACGTTACGCCCCTGCTTCGAGATAAGAAGAGAATTAGTAAGTTATTTCAATCTTAAAACATGTTTCCCCAGGTCCTGGTGTAGACAAGCCTGCTCATATCAAACCAGAACATTTGGACAAAATAAAAATCTCAGTTCTCGGTGACGGTCACCTTTTACTTGCCAATTGGACATCTTACACCTACCACAAAGTAAAAGACCTGGTCAAGGACCCTAATATGGACTTGAAAAGAAGGACGGTCTTGTATTGTCCAGGATATTTGGAATCAACTGCGTTACCTGTTGGGAGGATTTTGATGACGATGTATAAGAAGTTAGGGTACAACGTTTTAATTTTAGAATACGTAACATTCACGACAAATATATTCCCCGTGTAAGTATTATTTTGTACCCCGTGTAAGTATTGTTTTGTTTGTACCCTAATAGCAATTAGGGTCACGTTTGATGAAATACATGAAATATATACCTAATTGTTTGTAGCTTTTTAAAACGCACGCCAGGCATCCACATTCATAGACAAGTTCTCATCGTAATTTTGTTGTTTATCAGCTATCATTGTATAAGTCAATTTTATATATCTATCGTCATATCGTATTCATAGTGACTTTCATGTTTCCATTTTTTATTTATTTATTTATTTAGGATTAACTTGTACGCTCTTATATCTATTTTACAATCATGGTTGATGTTTATCTAATTATAGGTAACCACAGCTAATTTAGTGTCTTCTACCTACGAACATAACATAACTTTAACTTAATACTAGTGATACAATAATAACAACAACAAGGCAATCACTAGTGCTAGTGCTTCATTTTCATCATTTATAATATGACCTTTTTTTAGTGCACTCGTCCTCCTTCCAGTTCAATATTTATAATTTTACCTAATAAATATGCAGTTACAAATGTAACATTATTACCAATATCAATTTTCAGAACTATACGCATGATGCGTCCTGTCGGCAAGCATGTTGCAGAAATGCTAGCAAATCTGATGACGGTTGGCGTGGATCCAAAAAATCTAGAGTTGGTTGGGCTCAGCCTTGGTGGCGTGTCCATGAGCTTCATAGCCAAGAACTTCCAACGTATTACCGGCAGAAACATTTCCCAGATCACCGCTTTGGATCCCACTGGGCCCTGCATCAGACACCTTGGGCCAGAAGGAAGGTTGGACCCGTCCGATGCTGACTTTGTCCTTTTCCTTGCATCAAACATAGGGGGATACGGCATGGCGACTCCAATCGGACATGTATCAGTCTATATAAATGGAGGAGAGTTTCAGCCATCTTTAGTGCCGTTGTTTATCTGCGATGATTTGTGCAGTCACACACAAGCGTTTTTAGTGTGGTATTCAGCTTTGCAAAATCCTGGAAAGTTCATTATGATGCAATGTGATTCTCTACAGCAGGCGAGAGACCATAACTGTTATGACAGAAAGCCAATGGCGACAACTACTTTGGATCGGTATATGAACAAAAATAAAACGGGAATATATTATTTAGCGACCAGTCCTAGATACCCGTATTATTTGGGTAAGAAAGGCTTGAAAAGGAATGGTTCGGAAATGCTAAAACATATAAGTGACCTTAACTCGGCTGACGTACTGCGAGTTTAAAGATGACGTCACATTCCCCAGAAAAACTACTGCATTCTACGTCATCATTTTTTAAGTATTGACAAACGGTTAAGTACGTATTTTGTGACAAACGTTGTAATTTTTATTGAAGACCATTTTTATATTATACAATACGTATTTTAAATAGTACTGTGATAATAGTACTAATGGATGTTACTGTTGAACGACATTTTGACATTTTGTTAAGTATCGTATCAAAACGAAACAATATATTGATTTCGATTACAAGGTTCAGAAAAATCTGACAGAGTAGTTTATGTAATGTCGCAGTATTATGAATAAACAATAGTCAATAAAAAACAGTAGTCAACTTTATAAGAGTTTGACGCAATAACGGGAAAACTGGTGAGGTGAGTATATACGTCAAACTATGAGTTCAACAGTTCAGCTGAATCGACATTTCATTAGCTATTTCTAACCTTGTTCTTATGAAATACACAACAACATTACAGCCCAAAGAGTGGAAATTTTGGCCTCAACTGGAATAAATATAATAACTAACTAAATGGCTGTATAATTGTAAAGCACGAATCAAATCATTTATTATTTGTAATAAATGTTTTGATTCATGTTTCTTTGGCGTCACCCTTGCTTCTAGTTGAAAATAATCTGTAAAGATTATCTAGAAGGCAGCACTAGTCGTAAATATAAGTTGTACGAGATAAACAACGGCAATGCTGTGATTTCAGAAAGGATTGCATATACTTAGGAAATTTCGGACTCTGGCTGCCGTGCTCAGGTGGTAAGGGCGTCTGCCACAAAAGCAGGAGGTCGCTGGTTCGCTCCCGGCCCTGCTCATCGGGGGCCTTGGTCACTTTTCTGTAGTAAATATATGACATCTCTTTCAATTTATAACTTTAAAATAGAGTTAAGGTGCACTAGTTTATATTTAAATTATTTCAATAAGATAAAAATAAAAATCTATCCTATCATCTGAAATCTGTTATCAAAGTATTCTAATAAACGTTTAAGTAGGTAAAACATATATTGGTGCCCATCTAGTCGCATAACAACTTTTTTCTACTCGCCGACTTTAATCTGCCAATTACGAGTACATAGACAAAACTATAAGCTCATACTTTTCGATATTAGACAGTCCAACTCAACTATAATATCTCATTTCGATACGCTGTAGGCAACTATAATAGAACTTCATACAAATTCTATACTTATTTGCGATGCCGCCTGGGACTTTGCCGACCGCGCGCGCCCCACGCCTGCGCCGACCGCGCCGGCCTGCCGGCCATCTTTTTGTGTTACATCCTTGTTAAGTCAATGAAATTGAATGTTGAATGACTCGTAGAAAAAGTATTGTATACAATCGTAATATAATTAAGTTTTTCAATCTCGTACCTTACTTAGGCCACTCAGCAAGCTTCGTGGCCTAAACACGGTGCTCGACTGAAAAACTCTTCATTATATCACGATTGTATAAAATACTATTGTCATAACATCAGTCAAAATATCTCCTCAAGAATTAGTAACTTGAATCCTTTCAATCTTCTTATATTTTTAGCCCAGGGCATCCTTGGATATGCATTTTCCAGCCAGGAAAAAAAAGAGTCAGTCTGCTACTTTAATAAATTCAATTCACCCTGGATTATGCAAATAATGTCAGTGGTGCCTGCAATGAGCTCTTTTCTAGTGTAATTTGAGTGAGCTTAATGCTCGAGTTGATGCTTGTGGAGTAAAGTAGTAGCATACTGTAGCTTTAGTACAATTGTAAAGCACGAAAATTTTTTATACATGTTTTTGATTCATGTTTTTAAGTAGTCACATTACTAGATATACTCGTAAATTTTAAATTGAACGAGATTTCATATAAGTACCTACTACAGGAACAGTTACCAAGGCCCCCAGTGCCCAGGTGTCACTAATAGTAGTACGAGTATTACACGAACTGTCATTTGAATTTTAAATTATTTTGTTTATTATTTGTTTTATTGAGCACGCAATATTTCGGCACTGTTGCAAGCGCCATGTTCACGGAGTTAACTGACGAGCTGCATGCTGCACATACATGGTAAATATCCCGTTTTAGATTGTATTATAGTTATAAGTAGTAGTATTAGATAATAGTAGGTGGTTTGGGCGTGGCTAGGGCGTCTGCCGCAAATGCGACCAGGATATCGCTGGTTCGATCCCAGTCCTTGACACTGGGGGACTTAGTCACTTTTTCTGTAACATCGGCACCGCGTTCATACAGCCACATAGGTACTAAGTACACCGCCTTAACCACTGGTACAATTCATGTAGCGCTAGCTACTAGCTGTCATCTTTGTTTTACATGACAATATCGGTCAATGAAAAATAGCAATTGTGTCAATGGATATAGATTAAAGTTTGCAAATATTGTTCAAATGTTTTGAAGCTACTTGTATTTTTATAAGTTCAAGTCGCGGGCAGGAGCTAGAATTAAACATAAAAATAATTGCACAACGGATAGGTACGAGTATAGCCATTCAAAGAGGGAACGCAGCCAGAATCATGGGAACCCTTCCGCAAGGGTCGGATCTCGGTGACCTCAACTAAGTAGTTCGTTTTTTTCTAATAAAAAAACATAAGTTGAAATTAATGTTCTCCGTTTCATGTTTATTGAAATGAATGATTAGGTAATCGTGTTAACTACATTCCCTACGGTCCTTTACATCACTCGTCACAGATACGTTAAATTATGACTGAGAAAAGTGATATATAAAACGTGATTTCTATTAGATATAATGTTTTTCAATAAGCTTAACTTGTTATAAATAAAAACAAGTGGGCATCGCACGCTGTAAGCTAGAATTAAATCGATGGAGCAATAAAGAAACGGTTTTAAAATATCGCTTCTCGCTTCACGTCACAGTGAAAACAGAATAGAAGCCCATACGATTTTACTATGAGTATTTTTGATCCACCTCGGCGAAAGTAGGTTGTATTAATTTTAATATGTTAAAATAAAAAGTAGTAACATTATTCTAAAAAAAATGTGTAGCCTCAGCAAAAGAAATATACATTGAAATTCGTTGAACTGGCAAAATTAAAGATTTTCTGTAAATTTAATTTTGCTGAAACTTGTAATTTCTTTAATTTTTACTATTCTAATTATTTGAATTTTCACCTAGCAGCACATTATCTTAGTAGGTAATCAACGCAAAACATTTATGATATTTACGTAGGTAGTTTTAAGGGTACCATACCTGAAAAAGGAACCCTTATAGGATCACTTTGTTGTCCGTCCGTCCGTCCATCCGTCTGTCTGTCTGGACCTTTTACGTATCCCAGAAAAGTGTAGAGGTAGCAAGCTGAAATTAATACCACATGCACATAGTTCTGCGGTCCCTTGAAGCTGTGGTAAATCTAAACCTCTACCTCAACGTAATCAAAAGATACGGCCATTTTTGTCGCATTTCCCATACTAATTATCCCAGTATAATTGCCGCGCATTGAGAGTTCCGTGGCACCAATTGTGCATTCTTTGTACGAAACCCTCGGTGGGCGAGTCCGACCTGCACTTGGCCGTTTTCTTCTGAAACACACCGTATAGTAGCTGCTCTGCGTATTTACAATTCGGATGTCATCGGCACATCGTCTCAACGCAACAACATCTTGTCTACGGCGCAATTGTATTGACTTTATTTAAGTAGTGTTTATTTTAAAAAGGTAATACTCCATTGACAACTGCAAGGAGGAAAAGTAAGTAACTAATTGACACGATAATATAGCAGACTCTACAGTACGACGCAACAGGGTCGTTAGATTGCAAATGTATTTTAATTCGTAAGTTATGTGTAGTAAAATAGGAAGGTCTGCGACTAATATGTTTAAATTTTAGTATGCATTATGTACGAGTAGTTGCAGAGATAATGGTTCCTCCTGCACACAAACTTAAATGGCTGTCTCCGTCCAAATGTCCATCTCCGTTTGGGCCTGCTACATCCACGCCTAAATATATTATGGCATCCACTTGGTGTACCAGCTTTCTAAAAAAATAGCTTACTTTTTTTCTACTAACTGTGGAAGCGTCTTGGTGTCTCGCAAAACCCCTTCAATTCCGCCATGTTGCGAACCGGAAATAAGGAGATTTCAAACTTTATTCTACTTTTTAACCAATCTTGTTTACGGATTTATGGTCGCTCAGTCACGTCGATATATCTTCTTGATTGAAATCCGATTTAGAGCGCAGAGTTTCGATTTAAATCGATGTCTCAGCTCGATTGTGGTTATTTTGCGATGGATACATAAATTGTATAATAAATAAGGAATCGTTATATTTAAGAGTTGTTTTTGTTAGTTAACAGAGGACATTTAATTACTTAAACAAAATTCGCTGCCTATTTAGATAATAATGCATTGGACAGGAACTTTGTGTTAAAACAAATCAAATTATTTAATTATATATTTTTATTCCGCAGCAGAACCAAAGTAACCGATATAGCTCTCCGAATCGCTAAACTTAAGTGGCAGTGGGCGGGGCACATTGCACGTAGAACCTATGGCCGTTGGGGCGGAAAGGTTCTCGAGTGGCGACCGCGTACCGGAAGGCGCAGCGTGGGTAGGCCCCCCGCAAGGTGGACTGATGACCTGGTGAAGGTCGCAGGAGTCCGCTGGATGCGGGTGGCGCAGGACCGGTCATTGTGGAAATCTTTGGGGGAGGCCTATGTCCAGCAGTGGACGTCTTTCGGCTGAAATGATGATGATGATGATGATGATATTTTGATTTGTTATTAAAGTAGAGCGTTGGTGCCTGGTGGCCCAGCGGTATGACGTGAGACTTTCAATCCGAAGGACTCGGGTTTAAATCCTGCCGGCTTGTACCAATGAGTTTCTGGGAAATTATGTACGAAGTTTAATTTGATAATAACCAGTCGCTTTTCGGTGAATGACAAGAGATATCCACATATTGGGGTTAATTCCTTAACTGACAACACTGCTATATAAGATGCTGTTTGGTATAGCATTTTAAACGATCGAGTGAAGGATGCATTTTTATATGGTATTCATTTTGATTACAATTAAATTATTAAAACTAAAAATATGTACTAACGTTACACCGGTGGCCTTGAGTTTACTTGCATCACCCGGGGTTAGCCACTAACCCGGAGTTAGCCTTGTTGACTAACCCTGGGTGGTGCAAGTGGATCTATGAAGACCCAGGTTTGATCCCCAGATTGGCCTACGATGTATATACATATATTTCATTTTAACGTCAACAGGAGTTCTTTTTTCGTTGGCACCGATATCTTACATACATAAGTATACAATAATATAACAAAAATAAAACCAAGCAAAAAGTTAGTGACCGCAAGGCAATTAATTATTTTCATTGAGAAGGGAAGTTTTTGTAGCATACTCTGATATTTTAAAATTTACTACAGCGGGACTTAATCGCGAAAAACATTGAAAACTAACCTCCGACGTTTCAAGGGCGACATTGTCCCCGTGGTCCCGGAGAAAGACTGGCTGGCGTTGACATCAACATCTTCTAACCGCGTGGGTTTTACGAACTACCCGCACTTGGTCTTGATTATCAACTTGAACATTTTGCGCGCTAGGGATGTGACTCTGTCGACAAACTACACTCACGATGTCCGATTTTTAAGCCGGCGATATTCGTTTACGCTTACATTTATTAATGACCGGATTCCACGTGGATGAGTTCCTAAAACTATCGTCCCGATTGGAATTGGGGTATTTCTTGATTTCAATAGCCTCCCGTACCGACGATCCAATAATTTTATGGTTATGCAACTCAATCCAATGGTTTGGTCCTCCAAATATACTCTGATATTTTCAAAAGTAAGTTCTCTACCATAGCAAGGAGAGCTAAATGAAATAAGTATATAATATATGTACAGTCATAGTGTATAGTATCTTCCGCTATAAAGACCGCAAAAATATCTGACACAATTTTATCTGTACTTCTGTACAGTCGGAAGAGCATGACACATATTTTTGCGAACATACCATTGCAGGTGACTGTACCCCACGCGATAAGTTTTCCAAGTCCTACGTGGGGGTAAAGAGTCTGACAGACAATAAAAAAGAATGGCAAAAACTCTAGCATTAAGAGCTTGACGATGATGATGATGCCAAGGGGTTAAAACTATTGCGGTGAAAAAAAGCACATTTTACTTTTCTCATTCAAATTGAGAATCTAATTAACAATAAAACGAAATCAATTTAAGCTAGTGAAACTTAAGGGGAAACCTTCACCTTTAGTAATGTTATATTTTAAAGATCTACCTACTTGTAATATTTTTTTAATTTGTTTTAATGAGAAAGAGGTTTTCATTTCCTTTCTTGTTGATCAATACAAGTATTGAACAGGATGATAATCGTAGGCAGTCGGTTTAAACCTTAACCACTGTCAAAGTCCCTATAAAAATAAAAATAAAATATCTTTATTTCAGAACAATTATTCCTTTATTTCATTATGACGTTCCGTGAAAGTTCAAATTCCGCTACCGCAAAAACACGTCAGTGATTAAGGGTTCAACCGAGTTATAAGGCGCTTTGCCACTCTATTCATCTGGAATACAAGCCTTATTCTAGAACCGCGTGTTAGTCTGGCCCGAGGCTAGCACTTTTCCTTTGATTGTTGAACCTACCCCCCCAAAGTTTGGTAATACATTTAAGGACCTACCTTAACCCATTCACTGCTAATGACGACACGTTGACGTCACCCCTCTGCGCGCCATTTTCGCTACAAAGTGGGAAATGCATGTTATCGGCTACGGCGTAGCGCTACGAAAAATCCATAGCAGTGAATGGGTAGCTATATAGCTTATAATGGCCGGCTCTTCGGTTTTTTAATTTATTTATTTGTTTCTTTAACCAACGTTAGGCTTTAAAGTCCCTCTAGGTTAAGTTTCCTAGGTTTTGATAGCTTAGTCTGTGAAAGTATCAAGAAAACGTCATAATTTCCAAGTCAATATAACACTTTAAAGTTTAATAGTTAATTTGCTAGGAAGAGATAACGTCTTTTGACTCACGTTTCCTCTTAAATCGATTCAGATCACCAAATCAAGTCGACTCTCAGATTGAACGCGTGCCCGGAATACGCGCAAAAACCGTTTTACATGAGAATGCCAAGCTCAATGACTCGGATAATAGTACGGCGTGCAGTATCCACTCCACGGTCCCAGTGTTGCCAGGCCGATGTAAAAAATAAGGCATTTGAATAACCTTAGACAAAAATATACAACCTTTTACAATAGTAGGTTAAAGGATGACTCAGACTAGAACGGGACGGCACGGGGCGGGTTGGGACGATCTGTCGATTTCTATAGAAAGAATCACGTGATAGCTCAGAGTTCTCACGTGTTCTTATGAGACATCCTTAACGATACCGAATATTGGGAATTAACACTAACCAAAATCACTTTTTTTGTAATTACACAAATAAACTTTACATCAACATTTATAGCGATCGATATTACTACATTTAAAAAGGATCCATTGATTGCTCCGGGATCCCGGGATGTTTTATTTATACGCACTTCCTGAAAAACCGTTTTACATTAGTATAATGATCCCAGTGTTGCCTGAACGTGCAAACTAAAAAAACTTTGATAAAAAATCGACTTCAAGAACCAAATGTCACTCTCCTAGATAATGTGCAGGACTTACTATAAAAGATATTGGCATCACTAGGTTTAGGTGTGCCAGGAGTTTTTACAGAGCTCACTGACTTTTTTTCAGGATCCCATTATGAGATAAGTAATTATTAGACCTACTTACGAGTAGAGAGACCTCGTACACCTTTCTAGTTTTTACCCAAAAGAAAACAAAAAACAAATCAGGCTAGCCGTATACCTAAAAACTTCTTCGAAGACCAATTGACAATAATTTGTGTTCGGACGTGTGTGCTTACGTGCTATTGTACCTATATGTCACGTGCGAGTATATGTGTGCGTGTAATATATGTTCATTCTATACTAAAAATACTTAACATAATCTATGCTACAGTATGGCAACACTATTTTGATATAACCGTTATGGAATTATGCGAAGTTCGAATTTCGATCAGAAATTCCATGTTTAAATCCAAAACGGATTAAGTAGCGCTAATATTCGTATGTATAAAAGATCTTTCGGATTCCGGTGAAAGAAATGTAAAGTAATATGTCAGAGACATTTCTTCTCACTTACCGAGCTTTTTCTTAAAATAAAATAGCCAGTGTAGCGAGATCAACCCATGGTTATGCAATAAGAAGCTAATTTTTTTGATCTAAACATGGAAATTATAATATAGATGGCTAGTAAACACCAAGTATTTTACAAAATATTGAAAAGGTTATGAACATGAAAACATTGATAACATATTCTCTTCTATATTATAATAGAAGCCAACTAATACAGCAATGTCATTTTAGAATGAATCATTTACATTGAGTTCAAAGTGCTGTATTGAACAGTAATTGATAAGTGATACAAACCCTGTGGTAACAAGCATGCACAGACTCAAGCAACTTGCTGGAAAAGCACGTCAAGCGATGGGAATGTTTCCTGAATATGATCGACAGTCAAAGGAGATTTTATTACGTTCGTGACTTATTTTCCGCCCCCTGATCATCCTCCGATGTGGAAATTATTGCACAAAAGATCCATTATTTTACTGTCAGTATTACTGCCTTCGACATTTTGTCTACGACCCTTTTTATAGATCAGTGAATTTAAATTTTAGCTTAATACCAAAAAGAACATCGAGTAGTTACTTCGTTTGATGTTTACACAAGACAATGTAACTTGTATAAACATTCAATCGAGTCGTGACACTTTTGTGTCATTATTAATAACAAGTCCTTAATACATACAAGACAAAGGTAAGACCGATTTTCTAGAAACTGCCGCGCTGCTACTTTTACTTGCAAGCTCTGTGGCTAAGCTTAAGGTGTATGATTTTCGTTCCTCGGCAATATCGAAAGATGATGAACTCTCCTAATGTCATCAAACGAGTACCTGAGCTTCTATCTAGACCCACACGCGTCTAATAATAACAGCCATCATTCCTCTTTACATCCTCTTCCTAATCTAGCCTTACTCTGTCACATTTATAAACACAATATAAAAACTACCCTAAAACAACAACAATAAGGTTCAGATTTCAATGAAGGAGTGTAGTAAGAATGGGCTAACTCGATTGCCACCTGAACAGTACATCACAAGATTACTGCGAAATCCCTCACAAATTGGAGATTTGCTTGACATGAGAAAAAAATGCCGCATGAGCTAGGCGATTAGGACTTTATTGCCATGTGGTATGGTTGGGTTTGGCTTGAGTGAGATGAGAAAAGTGGAGGTTTAAAATACTCGACTACACCCTTTGCAGTAGATTTTTTATGTTTTGTGGAAATCAAGTCGTTTCTATTAGATCTTATTTTAATATAGGTGAATTTAGAGGACATTGCGCTTTATTTTGTAAAACATGTAGGAAATCAGAAAAATATTGAAAGTTCAAGAAGGCCATATAAAATTTGTATAAATTCGCTAAAATCACATTGAACAAACCGTAACCTTTTAATTCAAAGTCCGTACCTACTGTACCTAGGTAAATTATCACTAATTTTACCATTAATAGTTGTGCGCCTGTGGAAAAAGCAATGGCAAAGTGACGACTCAGCAACATAGCAGTAACTCCTACGGTAGGGTCGATCCTTAGTGGTAAGTTACAAAATACTGAAAACGGCCTATAAGTATTTCCATAAGATGTAGGTCTCTCGTATAATGAATATAATTAAATAAATTAATAAAGATACGGTAAAAGCTAAAAGAGAATTACATTTGGTTTTAACGCATTCGCTGCCAGGGGGCGTGGCGTAGGAACAAACTACCTATACCTAGTATGAAGATGAACGCACATGTGCGTCGGGACAGTTAATGTGTTAAGTATTAAACGTGCTTGTTAAACATAGGTACCTACATAATTTAATAGTTTTCATATGCAGTATTCTCAACTGTCTTTGCAATTACATTTTAAATTTACCTAACCTCCTGCGTTATATTACTATCAGTCACTTGCATTCCAAGATCAGGGGCGCCAAAATCACTACTAAATCTAGGTAAACTTCAGTACCTACTTAACCCTCACTGACATCTCACTTGTAGATTTTTGCATAACTAATTTGTAATTCTTGGAGCCCTTCTCCCAAACACTTAGATCTAAGAGCTTCTTCTTGGCGTTTTCCGCGCTTATTTATGTCACAGCTCAGGGAGCCTGGGGGCTCACTTTGGATCCAAAAGATTTAGATCGATTTACAAAAATATTTTTACAAACACTTTTTTGTCTGATACAATAGCCAATCATTATGCATAGCGGGTGTCCGCCGGGTGTCCCCCGGGTGTCCGCCGGACAAATCTAACATTCATTGATTAGCAGATCCGGCGGATATGCCTGAACGTGTATGGCCGGCTTTTTTTGGGGTCACTTATATCAAAACTATTTTGATCGAGACAACACTAAAATAGTCCCAGATAGTCGATTTTCATTATAAATATCTGAGCTTTCAGCAAGTTACTAGTTGTTAAGTTTTTTAAGATGCTTGTAGACGATAGAGAACGTTTCTGCTAAGCTTTTCTCAAATAAAATGGCAAATCGCATCTTCGTATTACCGGCGATGTACCGCAGACTTATAGTGTTGTTCACCAAAATCTTCAAGTCAGTTGTCGATAAGTTAACGTTGCTTTGCCCTGCAGCCCCTACAGTAGAATACGGCTATGGTATCTCCTGCCTGTCTTAAAGGCAACTAAAAAAAGTCCTTGGGGTCGTAAACGGTAGCAATCAAGGGGGTCAAGTTGACCGCGTCCGTAGGCGTAGTACTTGTTCTTGATACCCTACACGTGACCCCCGGGTAGTGCCAATTAGTCAACACAATTCCTTCGGGTAGTGGGGTTTGTCAGTGGCCTCACGTAATTTTAAATCACTGGTTTTTTAGCTGGTGGTAGAGTCCTAGCAAGGACGGTCACTTTGTTGTCCAGAGGACTCGTCTGGTTGGCAACCACCTTCGCGTTGTAGTTGGCCGCAAAGCATCCTTCCTTGTTGATGTGTTTCGGTTGAGTGCGCGAAAACCAGCCCCCCATCCCGATCATCTCAGTCCCGACAGCCCTTGGTCTTGCACAGGTCTGTTACCTTGCCTTGCTGCCTTGAGCGTGCTTCCTTGGCACGGGGTCCAGGGAGACCCGGTGAAACGGTTATCCGCTGGCCGCCCGCTGGTTCGTAGAGGACCCGAACCCTAGCCGTCCCAGCTGGGGAGGCTGTCCTGCCGCCAGTGTAAAAAGCCCGCAAGTTGCTCGCTGCGCCGGCCTGGGAAACCGGAGTGGAACGTAGCGCTCGACCTCGGGTCGGACCGGGGGCCCTTCCGTCCCCCGTGCCAGGAAATCACTCTACTTGGGGCGCATAGATGAGGCGTGGCCTTGCTTGTGACCTTGTGACTGTCGAAACTTTGATGATCCGTTATTTTCTTCCCTTTATCACCCGATTTTTAAATATGATTGCTCAAAATAAGAAAAACCGTTTCTCAGCGGCCACCTCTTCCACACTTACCGTGGATTTTTGCAACATTAGAGGACTACACTCCAACTTGAATTCTGTCCACCACCACCTTGAGACAGACAAGCCAGCCCTGTTTTTCTTGACGGAGACACAAATATCTACCCCGGCCGACATCTGTTATCTTATGTATCCCGGTTATAGCCTTGAACACAAGTTTGTGTCACGAGCTGGGGTGTGTATGTTTGTCCGGGATGATATATGTTGTCGCCGTCTGAGCAGTCTTGAAGACAGAGACCTGTCTCTAATTCTGGCGCGCGTTGACTACGGGGCCCATGTCCGTATCTTCGTTTGCCTCTACAGGTCTCACAGCGGAGACCGATCGTCTCCTGGAGCGCGTCCAAGTAGGACTCGGCAAGGTTCTCGAGCGGCTTCCCTCAGCAGAGTTAGTAATCCTTGGTGATTTTAACGCACACCACGTTGAATGGTTAGGATCGACTCACACTGACTATGCTGGGAGAGCCGTTCATAGCTTTGCTGCAGCATATGACCTTTCACAATTAGTCGATGGTCCCACTAGAATTCCGGACATTGCTGGTCATACTCCCGCCCTTTTGGACCTTCTACTGACCTCGCATCCAGAACGCCACCAGGTATCCCGACATGCACCTTTAGGCTCATCAGACCATTGCCTGGTGCGTTCTACATTAATCTCGGGTCAGACTGCGCAATCCCGACCCTCTGGGTCGCGCCGTGTCTGGCATTATGGGTCAGCGGACTGGGACGGACTGCGGGAGTTTTACGCTTCCTACCCCTGGAAGCAGATCTGCTTCTATTCGGACGATGTTGACTGCTGTGCGGAACTCGTAGCTGACACGATTATGCAAGGCATGGAATGCTTCGTTCCAAGCACATTAATTCGTGTTGGTGGGCGTTCTCAGCCTTGGTTTAGTAAGTCTTGCGCTAAAGCTCGTAAATCGAAATGTGAGGCTTATCAAGCTTGGGCTGCGTGCGAGGTTAATGATCCAAATCGTTCCGTATTAAAGAAGCAATTTAATGCTGCTTCTAGATCGTGTAAGAAGCGGATCGCTGCAGCAAAGTTCGAGCATATCAGCAAAATTGGCGAGAGGCTGGTCGGTCAACCCTCTGGGTCACGTACTTTCTGGTCTCTCGCCAAAGCTGTTCAGGGGAACTTCTGTAGGGTCTCTCTACCTTCTCTGCACAAACCCGATGGCTCACTGGCTCATTCCGCAAAGGAGAAAGCGGATCTTTTGTGCTCTCTATTTGCGTCGAATTCGACTCTTGACGATGGGGGCAAAACACCTCCCACTATCCCGAAATGTGAGCACTCCATGCCCGCGATTCGCTTTACGCAATGCGCAGTAAGGCGAGCTCTCTTTGCCCTCGATGTTAAGAAGTCAAGTGGCCCTGACGGTATACCTGCAATTGTGCTCAAAACATGCGCTCTAGAGCTAGCTGCGGTCTTAACGCGCCTTTTCTCGCTATCGTATCGCTCAGGAAAATTCCCGTCCTCCTGGAAGAGTGCCTGGGTTCACCCTATACCCAAAAAAGGTGACCGCACAGACCCTTCCAACTACCGGCCTATTGCGATTACCTCTTTGCTCTCCAAAGTGCTGGAGCGGGTGATAAGCGACCAGCTTCTCAAGTACCTAGAGGACCACCAGCTCATTAGTGATCGGCAATATGGCTTCCGCCATGGTCGAGGAGCTGGTGATCTTCTCGTTTACCTCACGCACCGATGGGCCACAGCCATCGAGAGCAAGGGTGAGGTATGGCACAAGGCGCTCCTCTCGAAACTTCCCTCGTTCGGGCTTCACGAGGGATTGTGCACATGGGTTGCTAGCTTTCTGTCTGGGCGTAGTATTTCAGTCGTTACGGATGGAATATGCTCCGACTACAAGCCCATAAATGCTGGTGTACCGCAAGGATCCGTACTGTCGCCCACGCTGTTCCTCCTGCATATCAATGATATGTTGTCAAGGAACAATATTAATTGCTATGCGGATGACAGCACGGCTGATAGCTATTATACGGGTCGTGCAAATGCCCGTCCTGAGCTGGTATTGGAGTGCAGAAAGCAGCTTGTGTCTGAAATTGAGACCACTCTCGAACAGGTTTCCGAATGGGGCGCTCACAACCTCGTCCAATTCAACCCCTGTAAGACACAAGTGTGCGTGTTCTCTGCTAAGAAAACCCCATTTCCCATATCGCCTAAATTTCAGAGCATCCCTCTCTCCATCTCCAAGAGTATCGGGATACTTGGTGTCGAAATCACGAACGAAGTCCAATTTCGGAGTCATTTGGAGCACAAAGCCAAACTGGCCTCTAAGAAGCTTGGAGTGCTCAACAGAGCGAAACAGTACTTCACACCGAGTCACCGTCTTTTGTTATACAAAGCGCAGGTTCGACCGCATATGGAGTACTGTTCCCATCTCTGGTCTGGTGCTCCTCAGTACCAGCTTCTCCCACTTGACTCCATCCAGCGTCGGCGGTTCGTGTTGTGGACGACCCCGAACTCACTAACAATTTAGAGCAGCTCAGCCTCCGGAGAGATGTTGGCTCTCTGTGCCTGTTCTATCGTCTGTACAATGGGGAATGCTCTGAAGAACTCTTTGACATGGTGCCTCCCTCTCGTTTTTACCATCGCACCTCCCGCCAAAGGAATAAGGTTCACCCACATTTCCTGGATACATGGCACACCAAGAATAAACGGGCTTCTCGCTCGTTTTTACCCAGAACATGTAAAATGTGGAACGACCTACCTCCTGAGGTGTTCCCTTTGCGATATGATATGGGGTTCTTCAAGAAACGAGTGTTCAGGGCTTTAAAAGGCTCAAAGGTCAACAACGCATGAGTGGCTCTTCCGATGTTGCTTATGTCCATGGGCGGCGATGACCGTTTCCCATCAGGCGGCTCGTCTGCTCGTTTGTTACCTTACCCATAAAAAAAAAGAAAAACAAAACAGGGACTGCTAAGAAGACCAGCGGCGGGTTTTTAGTCGGTGAGAGTCCGACAGTCTGCACTGTCCCAAAAAAAAGTAATACTAGAGGTGACCACGACATTCGCTTCTTAGTAAAGAATTAACTTGACAAAGCATGAATGTTCAACATTACGGTTAGAAAGTACTCGCAGCGTCCGGAAAAAGATCGAATATCCGGTATTCATGAAAAAATATTATTTACTGCCCTCCGGCCGGTAAGCAGCAACTTGCAGGCCGCTACGCTTAACGATTTCGCCGTTTGCCGACTGATAATAAAAGAATTGGTATTATAACTTACGTAATATCGACTAATTAATAACCATCCTACCGTATTTTTGTGACCTCAAGGCTAGCAGTTTTTATTATCTTTATTTATAACTTCTGTGCATAGAACCCGCACTTAGCGATGTGAGTGATGTGACATACTTAATCGTCATCAATTCAATGAATGATTTAAAGAAAGTAAGGATGCAATTGTGTATTGTTTCACGTGTAGTAGGTAGGTATAGGAATATCCGCCAAGATCTAAATACCAAAATATCGATATCAACAAATTTTATCGACATCTCTAAAGCTGTAAGTGGATTTGTTACGTGTCGCCGTTTCTGTAGGTATTAAGTTTATTTAATTCGTTCTCGCTCGACTCGACAAAAAAATAATCTTTTTTTCATATTGAGTTAAACGAGAAAACATATTTATAAAAAAGAGTAATGTAGATGAATACCTAATAATATAAAAAAGTGCCTACGACTACGACATATCATTTGACATTTACCAGTCGTTTTCCTTAAATGAAAACATTGCGAGAAATCGTGCACACAATAACTTAGAAATACAAAGGTTTTAAGTAATGTATTGAATCAGACGTTACTTTGCGGAATTCCATAACGACAACGAAAATTATGTTACTTTGCTATTCTGCCAAACGTCAATTAGTGCCAACCCGTATTTTTTGCGTACTTGCGTATTTTTTGCATTCAATTAATTGGGAAGGTGGGAACATTAATTGCATGCAAAAAATACGCAAGTAGGTATAGCGGGTTGGCACTAATTGACTAGCACGTTTGGCGGAATAGCAAAGTAACGTTATTTTTGTTTTTACAAAGGTGTTTGTAACACTTTTGAGTTGCATTTAGTGTAGGCACTATAGGTAGACCTATTGAACTCTAAAACTTTTATCTGCGCACATAATTATCATTAGTGCTCTCAAATGAATTCAGAAACCATAGGCAATGAATAACATTACCAACCAGCAGGAATTATCATTACCTACTGAAAACAGTTAATTCAATTCAATTTTTGTTGGTATGGCCTCCATCAAATTCTTGATGATTCCGCCAATGTCGAGTTTGGATAAGACACTGCCAGTATATTTTCTTAATTTGCGGTAGAATTGATCGTGTTCGGTACAATATCCATCCAGCCCGTTGATCTAAAACAAACACAATCTACAACAAACACAATCTAACTACTTACTTACCTACATAATTACAACTAGACACAAGGGTTTTTTTTTCAAAAGGATTTGGGATATATGATTATTGTAATCTACCAATGTGTTATAACATTTAAGGAGGTCCTACAGCTTAATGTTATTTTTTGATAAAAAATTGTTAAGAATTTTGCAGTAAGGAGAAAATACAAGTGTTAAAAGGAAATTAATGTTGATAGGACGGCTCATATCGTTAGGAAGTAAATTATATAGTGGAAAAGATATTTTAGGACATTCCAGAAGTAAATGTTCTACCGTGCCTTCAGCCAGGCCACACTCGCAAATTGAGCTGTCTCTTATATGTAGTTTGGACAAAAATACCGGGGAGCAGACATGCCCCAATCTTAACCTTGTAATGACAGAAGTATTTAGTTTTGAGAAGCCCCTATTGTTAAAAAACCATGGCTTTGTAGGAATAGTTGGTTGGAGATTGCCATAATGTCGACCTTTGGTTTGACGCGACTGCTGCCATAAGGTGTTCCATTTGTCCATCATCAGAGGTTTTGCTGTGGATCTTAGATCTCGAGAGTAAAGTCTCATGCCTACGCTAACTCCCAGCTGAATGGCGTCCTTAGCGTGCTGATCAACAGTCTCATTACCCACAATACCGCAGTGGCTTGGGATCCAAGCCAGTACCACCTGTAAATTTGCCATTTGACATTCCCTAAGTTTCTCTTTTATTTTTAAAGTTAAGAAAAAAATATCTTTAGAGTGAAACGGGAATCCCATCAAATCCTGCAAACAGCTTAGTGAATCGGTGAGAAGGATACATTTAGAAAAGTTATGAGAAGTCATATGAGAATGGAAAAAAGAAATGGCCTCGTATAAAGCAATAGCTTCCCCGGTAAAGATTGACGACTTAGGTGGACTTTTGAAGTTTAAAATAATATTAAACTCTGGAATCCATACAGCAGATCCAATATTGTCATTGAAAACAGTTGGTGATATTTATTATGAGTTTAAATTTGGAACAGCTGTCAAATTAAAGAGGATGTCTATTCTAGATTCAAACGCCGCCATTCCGAAATGTTATTTATTTGTTGGCTTTTTACTGTTTACGAGTGAAAAATTATGCAAAAGTTGTTTCTGTATGTGTTCAATTTATTTTTTATTGCATTCGTCACACACTCTTCTTATGGTCCCCTTCATTATGTACAATCGCATAAACTACTATATTGCATAAAACAGGATATGCTTTTACAGAATTAAATAAATAAAAAAGTACAAAGGCGAACTTATCGGATCTTTTCCAGTTAACCTAGGTAACTAATAGTATATAAGTCATAGAGCTATGTCTATGATATAAGTATGCCTAATCTTATTAAATTGCAACGGTTAACACTCACGTATTTTTATCACAATAGGCGTGACATGTTTCGTCTGCGTCGGGCAGACCTCGTCGGACAGACAGAGTGGTGTTATCACCTTCGCGGCTAGGACATCACTGCCCCAGTACGCCGTTGGTACCGTTGCAATTTAATATCAATATGTCTCACGAAAGTTTAAATTATATGATATGCCTAATCTATTGTATAGAACATGACGCGGCTGGTATGTAAAGTAGATAATCAATTCTAACCCTACTCTATTTCGGTAGTGAACGGCACACCATGTTTATTTTTCTTTTTGGTCTAAATACCTATTGTCTTTAGGTATACGTACATAGAGTATAATATGTCGTATCGTATTATCAACCTAAAACCAAAACCTATGAAATAATGCGCAAAACTGATAAAACCATTCAGAACAACATGTTATACTTTCATACACTAACTTCAAAGAACTCCACTGGCCCACGTTAACATCCCCATCTCATCGGTAATTGTTAAATAAATAGCCGTCGTTCCCGACAGCGCGTAAGGCGGTAACATTATTGCATACGGGAACTGCAAAAACGAACAAACGGGGAAATACCATGCAAGGAGCAGCCAAGCTGTGGTAATGCTGTAGATACACCGTCGGTGAAAATCGCTTGTTTTCTAAGATAATTTAAATAAGATTAATGAAGTAAGTAAGTTATTGTTTTTTGTTACTATAATACTAATAATTGTTTCTATATCAGGAGAAGAATTTTAAATGTGCAAATTGTTAATATATAGTGATATTATTACATACGAACGACGAGGTAAAGACCGCACTTCTCGACAGGCAAGATGGGGTAATGTGAATATGTTATATGTTTATTGACAGTGTGCTGGGGGCACACAAAACAGCTCTTTATTCGAGGAGAAATCTTTAAATGTTAATATCGTGAAACGCATGCAACAATAGCCACGTTCCGGCCCGATCTAGCGGAAATCATCCTTTACGCATATTGACAAGTCAGAATCCTTTACGCTATCATATAAGTGATATAACTTACTGTTACTGCGTTCGTTTGCTTGTCAGACTATAAGAAAGAAGAAAACTAAAAGAACTTTCACACGATCCGGAGTCAGTTCGGGTTCAATTTTGGGTCCATTTCTCTTTGGTTTGATGATAACAGACTTAGTGGCAACCTAAGTATGCCAGATGTTTATTGTATGCTGACGACCTTAAACTTGTTTAAGGAGTGCAGCAATTGTCCGACTGTGTTTCTTTGCAGGAGGACATTGATTGCTATAAATCAGTGGAGCGTTAAGTATAAGCATCTTTTCAATAATTTAAAGTGCACTATGTTGACTTTTAGCCGCGCCAATAATCCTATATTCGCTCAATAGCTACTAGGGCCCGATTCCATATCTCGTGTTAAGTCTGTTCGCGACTTGGGTGTCATCCTTGACACGCACCTCAACTTTCATGAGCACATGAAAGCAGTTTTTGAGTTTTGGCCAAAAAACTATTTATTACAAAATAACGTAATTAATTAACTTGATATTTTAAAGGCACTTACTCCTTCTGGCTTTCACAAATTTTTTCATCGTATGACTTTACAGAACCCTCAATTATGCGTGATCCGACACGCACTTGTCGTGTTTTTTGTTTACATTCAACCAATTGCGAAATATATGTACTTTAAAACCGAATGGACAGTACCTGTGTACCTATGTCACAGTATAAAATGTTTAAAGACATATTCTCTGGCGAGTGTGGACCCGGCAGCGGGCGCGTCACAAATGCACGGAGTGGATGAGGCACGTATATCGTAAAATATCTCCGCGCTCCTATGCGATGATCCAATTTTTAATAAACCAGAGAGAATGTAGACTAGGGTGCGCACGTCTTAGGAAAATTTGGGACAAAATAGTGCACTTAGATTTTATTTGTAGTAATTTTATGCATAGGTACGTCATTTCCTATTAAATAATTAATATTTTGTAATCGAAATACTTTTGTACAGAATTTTTGATAGGTTATCTGAAAAAACCGAGGGAATTTGTTAACATATTAAATAAACAATATGATTGTTTTTCTTTATGTGAGTACCTACATAATAAAAATATACCTAATGGCAAAATTATATTTTGAGGAATTTTTTATTCTTAATACTCATACATAAAAAAATAGCTTCATAATTATAGGCAACAAACAATTAGCAAAAACTGACGTCTTAATTTTCATAAGTAATTAACAAAAATATTTACGCGTTTCCCAGTTTTTTTACTCATGTGCCTGAAGTATAAAATAAAACAAATAAGCAAGCCCAGATTTATTACATACGTATTTTTAGCAGGATATTCATTAGTCATGATGAAATATTTTAAATATTTTTGCTACTAAGTACTAAGTAATTCAGGACGTTGGAACTGCGTGCTAAAATAATATAAAAATGGAACGACGCAGCATTTCAAATGTTGTGTATCTTATAGTAATTTCTTTATCTTCTGTGTTGACCGTTGAATTCAACCGAACCGGAGAGGGCTACCACCAAGGATTGCTTGCAGTATGTAAGTATGATTACAGTAGCATTACTTGGAAAACATATAGGCAATAGAATCGATGCTTCCTCAACGATAAGATAAAACTGGATCGATTGTTTGATTGTTGAAATTGCATTAACATTTGGTTTATGTTATTTTCAATAAAATACATAAACGAATGACCAAAGTTTTCAACGTAATCTAAAAATTGCAGATCAAATATAAGTTCCTGATTATTTGTAGATTACTGTCATTTAAATATATGAAATAGTATAGCCCCGCATAGCTAAAACCGTTGATAGGACCATGACTTGTACGAAAATATAGCTTTCAAATGTCATGGAAATCAACCAAGAAAAAATTACGCGGGTGACATATTCGTACTCCGCAAGATCAATTGTCTTCAGTAAGATAACTTGGTTTTATTCACAGGTCAGGGGTCCGAACAACCCGTTTCTATCAGCAGAAGGAGCCTCGAACGACTGCGAATCGCAGTAATAGGTCCTGGCGTGTTCCCTTTTACCTGGTTCACCGCGTACAACTACTATCACATCGACAAGTTAGTCTCAAACCCTGAAATAGACTTCAAGAACAGAAAAACTTTTATGTACGTTGGAGGATATGGGGAGTTTCTGGCTTCAGGACTTGGAAGATACTTTGCGAATCTTTACAAAGAAATGGGGTATAACGCCCTGGTGCTGGACACTTTCGAGTTCACTTTGAGATATTATCCTGAGTAAGTATAACTACATTGTAATCATAAATTATTCTAATTAAGCAAAGAAAATCTGCACATCAGATCAGATTTGCATGTTTGAAGAAAGGCTCTCTTAAAAATATATTATTCGTCCTGCCAAAAATTATGTAATTACACTCTAAAGATGCCCTTAAATTGTTTCAGAGCAGCGCGGGTTATGCGAGGAGTAGGAAAACATACTGGCGAAATGCTGGCTCGGCTAACTAAGCAGGGTTTAAACCCAAAGAATCTTACGTTGCTCGGTCTTAGCCTAGGCGGAGAAACCATGAGCTTCATAGCCAAGAGCTATCAGGAGATCACCGGTAAAAACATCTCCCTTCTCATCGGTTTGGACCCTGCTGGACCCTGCTACAGACAACTAGGACCTAAATACAGGCTAGACCCTTCTGATGCTGACTTCGTTCTTTCCGTCACTACTAATATGGACGGTTTCGGCATAGGAATTCCTGTAGGAACTGCCACGTTCTACGTCAACGGAGGGGAGTACCAGCCTGGCCACATTCCTTTATTACCATGCGGGGTCTTCTGCAGCCACTTATCGGCTATAGTCCTTTGGATTACAGCGTTGTACAATCCAGGAATTTTTGTGGGCATTAAATGCGATAGTGTGGAGCAGGCCAGGAATGGTATGTGCTATAATAACACACCAATGATAACAAATACTATGGACATGGCCGTGGACAGAACCAAACCTGGTATTTACTTTTTGCCTACGACAAGTGGACTTCCCTATGGTGTGGGGATGAAAGGTCTGAAGAAATGGATGAAAAATAAGGCTCGATCAGAACTATTAAAAACATCGTTTCATAAACTGTGATAGGATTATATGATTCAACTAAGACCTGAGATCTCTAATTTTGAGTATAAATATTTTTGTGTACGTAAGTACCTAACAATAATATTCATAATACTTAATGTTATTTCAATGATACGTTATATTTCTTCGTGTATTATACAGATTTCATTTATAAAGCTCATGAGAACCGTAATATTTGTTTATAATTTAGAACAATTGAATATAAGTACATTATGTCCTACTCGAGAATTACCATTTCAACTGCTCATCCTAAGTTCGAACAAGGAAAACGTTCACACTAGGACTATCCTTCACTGAACAGTGACAGACGTCTGGTCACACCATAAGTCCCCCAACTCAGCCACGTTATTGTTTACATTACTACCGTCTTCGTGCCTCACGCTTTCATATTTTTACGCGGCACGTTTGGCTTTATTAGAACCCAGGCGTGATTCCAGCTAATACGAAAGTCAGGTTTATAATCCATGGAGATTTTTAGAACCACAAAAAAAAGAAAATTATGCGCGTTATATAGTTGAAATCTACATAAAAACAATATAAATGGACCAGACTTTTAATTAAATCCACTAAGCTAATTTCGCTAAATTGACAGAATCAATAGAAAACCGGATGAACAACAACCAAAATAGTCTCTGACCCGGGATCAAGAGGGTTTTCAGTCCGTCCCCTTTTCACTGGACTGCAATTATTAGTTGCATCGATACATTTGTCCCGACCCGGCCCTGTCACGTCTAGTGCTAGTCTTCCTTTAAACTGCCATGTCTTTACAAAAGGGCCAAGAAACTAAGCTTTCGATAGCAACCTGTGTAATTTATTTGTAAAGTTTGTAAAATATTTTATTGTTATCAGTAAGGTCTGCGAATGATGTGTGGAAAAGTGGTAAAAACTCAAGGCCTCAGCCGAGAATCGCACTCGCGGCTCTAGTATACATGCCCATCACTTTACCAACTGAGCTACCAAGACACACCCGGTGGCCCCGAATTACACCATAGATAGCAACTTGTACCGTAAGAAGATAGTACTTCTTAATTTATTTATTTTTGTCGCCAATTATCCGTTAAGCATTAGAAAACTTTGCACTACTTCCCACTTAAACCATAGACATAAGTCATTGTCCTCAACTCCTCAAAGACCCCATTAGCCGGTGTCGACCCCGGGGCTAATCTGCCCGTCTATCTCGCTAAATGCGTGTCGAGCGATCGACAAAAACCAATTACGGGCGAAGTTGCGGCGAAGCAAGTGCGGACATGAAAAGTGGATTGGGATGGATAAACATTCTTCCCTTCAGACTTCATTCAGACTTTTTGATTAGAGTTTAGAGTTGTTTCACGTTAGCTAACAGTTAAAAAGTACCTCATGCGAAGTGTAAGGCAATTGCTGGCCATATTCGTACGGGTATCCACCGGAGATGCCAATGTATGGGAAATTTGTCCGTCAGACTCATTATTTGATCTGTACTCCACTACCTAAAGGTTGTCTGGAAGAGATCGCTCTTTAGCGATAAGACCGCCTGTTGTTACCCCTTACTGTTACTGTTCTGTATTATTATTTTCTCTTGTAACTGTACTCGTATTTCATCTGTGTGAGGTGTGCAATAAAGAGTATTGTATTGTATGGCACCGGCAAATGAAAGATTTTTTTATTAACTTAAAACTACTTTTAAATACTGTGAGTAAGTAGGTAACTCTCGGTCCATGGGGTCCCATGGTCCCATGGTCCGATGGGTTGATGTAACTGGTGACCGAAGAGCTGGTTGCTTCCTCGCACAACTTATCAACATTGCGATACAACGTGGAAATGCCGCCAGCATACTAGGTACAATGCCTCAAGGACCTTTTTTAGATTTAAGGTACACAACACAAGGTAGGTAGCTAGGTAATTAAGTTACACTTAATGTATATATTTTGAAAATAAATGTTATATCATATAACTAAACACTACTTTTAAATAAATATGAAGTTACTACTGTCAGAGATATAAAGGAGCTGCCAAGGTGCTTGAGGTGAACACGGCTTTATCTTGTAACAATAGAGTCGTGTTTAGACATTTGTGAGCAACTGCGCTGCTCGGATATATCTGATGGCGACTATACCAATTCGGGAATCAGAAAATGGTTCATAAAACGAAAATTCCGAATAAAAAACAATCGATATTTTTTATATCTACAGTTTAAATTGCAAGGGTGTGTATTCCCGCCGCTCGCCAGTGTAACGATCTGGCTAATCCGTTTCCCCTGGCTACCTACACGTCGTGAGATATGGCTCGCATTCTTCACCCCTGACGCTGCATGTATAGACACAGTAAGTGCGATGTTTGTTCGCTAAAGCTGGGTCCACACTAATATCATTTTGCCGTATCGTATCATAATCGTTAGTGTGGACGTAATTGAGAGCAATCATTTTGCGTACAAACTAACGATGGTGTTACGCGATGGAGATTTGAAATGGCAAAATGATACAAGTGTGGACCCAGCTTTACGTATAAATATGTAACGAAACGTATAGGTACATATTGTTAGAAAATATACAGAAATATATTGATGTCAGTTTAATGACCGCAAACAGCTCGCTGACACAACCAACTAGGTATTCATAACATCTTCTCCTTTAACCCGGCGAGCATGATGTGAAAAAAAGTTACATCAAGCATGAGACAGGGTATGACATGCCCCAAATGTAATGTACCGTGAAATAGTTTTCATTAATCTTATTTCTTTTTTTGTGTTGTATATTGTTTAATAATGAATTATTTAATGAAATGAAATCAAACACAAATTTTAATCATGAAATTATCATTATTTATTCGCGTTTACCTTATGCTATGTAATTATAGGAACAAAATTTTAGAGGTTTATAAAAATCAACAAATAAACAAAATAAACAGTATTAAGAATAAAAATCAACTTATAACTAAAAGATAATAAGATCTTCTCGTAAAGAAAACATAACAATATTTTTTTATAGTTAATTTTTGGTTAATCACTGCCATCGAAATCATAACAATTTCCGCACATGAAATTAGCATGCTCCATACATATTAGAGATAAGGGTAAATCATCTTCAGGGTCGCTGTCTGGTTTGTTTGCTACAGTCTCGGCCTGTCTAGAGTTGATGGGAACATCAACTAACTGGTCGGCCTCTTGCTCCGAGTCAAAATTCCCTTCGTGCTCAGTTTCTTGTTCCGAACTGGATTCACCAGAAAAATCTGATCCTACCTCCTCTAACATGGCACGAATCCTTTCTTCTTGCCTTTCAATATCCATTTTGATGAAAAACTAAAACAAATAACTAAAACGAATCAAATGAACCCAAACCTATCCATTGAAACTTTGAAAGTAACTTAGAACAATTAAAAACAGATATAAAAATATGTACGTAAAAAAAATACGTATAAAATGACGCAGGGTGTGACATACCCGAAGCAGGTCAGTGCACGAATATTCTGGCCGACGCCTCGCGTTGCACTGCGGTCACGCCACTATCCCCTCCCGCACATCCCTACCTCCAGCTACTGAGCGGGCTAGTGTTGTCAGGTAAAGATTTAAAAAATGCCGACACTTTTTAATAATGTCAGGGTATGACATACCCTGGGTCATGCTCGCCGGGTTAAGTTTTTTATCATACAACATTTCCTGAACTGGGTGCGTAGCCAATGCTAAGATTCAATACAGTAACAACAAAAGTATGTATACATCTCTTTTCGACACTTTCCTTAATTGGTGAGAAAGTAAAGGACGGGAACTTTGATGTATTTAGTTTTGACTGGGGGGCTTGTCTAAAACCATAATTAGTTCCGGGGTAATTCGGCAGTGTTCGGAAGCGCTCGGGTGGTCTACGAGTACTACGCATCGACGCGCGCGCATTCCGCGGCCGACACGAATCGCTTAGATATGGTGTGGAAGCGTTACAGAATACCGCTTACGAATGCTACTTTTAATACGTCTCTATTATTATAAATGTTTCTAGTCCAGCACTTCTATCTGTCAATTAGATGACTGACAGCGATATTAAAAAAGTATACATTATAACGTTGTCTATGGTATTCTATAACACTGCTCTATGGATTTTCATACAATATATGAGCACTTTTGTTTTTTATTTTTTATTTCTTGAGTGGGCATACGACATCTATCACATTGTGCAACCTTTCTAGATTTTGCTTTTTTCGCTATTTTAGCTGTCGTAGAAAAACTAGCGTATGCAACAAAAGAGTTATCTCTTGCGGTGTAGCTGATGAAGTATGCAGCTCTCTCCAAGTACTTCCATTCAAAGCTGCCTCCTTAACCTCTGTATACGACTTGACTTCTATCTTATCCTTTATTTATTGATGTAGCTTATCCTTGGGTTTCTCGTTCCTAGCATGCCTTCAATCATTCCCTCTATTATGTTGGATATGCAGGAGTCATATTATTCAAGGTGGTCCAATCTTTCGTCCTCGCTCCTCGCCGATTTTCAATGGTTTGCAGGATTCTCCTGCTTTCCGTTACTCTTTTTAGGACATCATCATTTGTAACTTTTTCGACTGGGCCAAAGAACTTGACTGGGTTCAATTAAAACAGCTTACATATGACACTATCACTCGTATGTTAGAACGTATGGTATTCAACTATTAAGAACAGTACTAATTACGCATTTTGATGTACAAGAGCTCGATGTTTACATTCTGAACAAAAATAATGCATAATAATTGGCACCCTCGGGATGTAGTACCGTCTGAATTACGTCACTTTCGAATGTATCTTTCTGCAGAACAATTTTTTTGAAGGAAATTGAACCTAATCATGATAGAGACGGTTAGTATATCTAACATTAATATACACGGTGTCTCCGACTTTTGGGCTTTAAATCCAGGGTCCGACTTTACTCTCCAAACCGAGCATGTTTTACTATGGTAAAGTCATCCGTAGTTTTTTTTGTGGTATAATGGATAGTTTTATTTATAAACGACGTGTTGGTGGTAAACAAGCATACAGTCTACGCAATAGTACGCGGCGCCCGTAACCCATAGACGCCTGTAATACCTACTAGTAATAATGATGCTAACGAATTGTCACACCTATCACCGTGCTGAAATAGGACTCGGATTATACGATTCCTACGGAACCCTATCCAAGACTAGCAGCTGTTCGGCCATTACAACACCGCTTGACCAATCGCTTGTCCCGCTCATTGGGGCCAAATCGCGATACGCGCGCGAGCGATCGATCAATTTTACACAATTAATGGGAATTTAGAATATTAAGGTTAATACGTGGAAATGACAAGGTACAGTCAACTACAAGATATGGATACAGCCAAAGTGCCAAAAATATGGATACAGGACTTTGTTGCCTGGACATTAAGGTGGGGACCTTGTGCAACAATTGAGCAAGAATTTGAGAGAGGCTGATGAGAAAGACTACTAAAAATGACACACACTATCACGACGTCTTTTTTCTCGATTTGCCATAATAAATCTAGAAAAATACCAATAAAATTAGCCAAATGACTAACAGATGTATCTAGAAACATATGACATTCACAACATTTATATTTAAAATATGTTTATTTTTCACACCGTCAGAGGAAAGTTGTTTTCACGGGGACTTCACGACCCTCAGCAATGAGGAATGCGACGCAAAGAGGAGGAGGAATGACTTTTCCTACTATACTGTTCGTATTGACTTTGAATTTCGAGTTGAACTTTATTGCAACTGCATGCAAACCTCACGTATTCATAAAACTTGAAGAACAAAACTCGTATTCAGACTTGCTCTTGAACAGTAAAACTCTGATACTTATTCCACCAAGTCTGATTCTGATGAGATCATTTCAGCAAAATTTAGAATCTGCTATTTATGTGGCAGTTACAAGAATTGACTTTTGAACATACTCTACTAATTCTGTTAATACACAAAAAATAAGTAGAGTATATAACTGTAAAAAAAATGCTAAGTTCATTGCATGGCACTCAGTGGTATCTGAAGGGGTACCAGAGGAAGGGATTTGCCCCATTTGAAAGTATTACGAGATTTAATATATAAAATACCTATGGTTTGAACCCGCGACTTCCGGATTGAAACTGCTAGGCTCCCATTGCTACAAAGACAATTTGAACCACAGACCGCCTCAACTAGACAGAGCATTGCACACAAGACTACTCACGGTCACCGCACATATGCAATTATGCAGGCCCATATGATACTAATTTAGTATCGAAGCGCGGCCGCATGTCTCAGTTGCACCCACGTTTACGAAGTGTTTTCGTGAAAATGAAAATTATTTAGCATAAAATGGGTGGTAGTCGGTAATTCTCATATAATCGTAGAAAACAAGTAAAACTCTGTGCATATGTGTAGTGACGTTATTGTCTTAGTAATCGCTTTGAATTGCGGCGTCTGTAGTCTGTGGTTAATATTTTATTTAACTTGCAGTCTGCCAAGTTTTCGGAATAACACCGCAAAGTTTGAAACTGCATCGCCAGTTGCTCTCAAGCTGGCATTGCCTTGTTCTCTTCACTTCCTGAGATCGAACGATCTAGCAAAAGTTATCTCAACTCAAATAGGTTTGTTTTCTATAGTTTTGTGGTTTTATAGCAGTGATGAAATCTTTAGGAAATGAAGCAAATATGATATCTTCACATCTCATGCTATGAAAATGGATCATAATTAATCTATCGAGCGGGTGGAAAATGAGAGGGTCAGCCTCAGGGCGCTTTTTTCTTAAGTTGTACTAATTGCTATAAAATTCGGTTTAAAATAGATGCTTTTTACGATTTCCATTCTCATATTTATTTCTCGAATCCTATAATGATGACATTAAACCGTATTTTTTAAGTTTTTTCATCTTATTTTTTATAAATACACCTGTATTTTTTCCTCGTATTTGATATGAAAAGTAAAGTGTTTAACTCGGATGAAAGACACCTATTTGAGTCTCGGACTATCAGCGGCAGCGCTTTCACTACATTCGAGCGTCAAAATATCTCGACTGAAATAGGTGTCTCTCACCCCTTGGTTGACAATTTACTATTTAATTTGCATTGATTCTACGTGCATGTTTTATTTTTCTATGTATAAAAGAATAAGTACAGTTTGTACTTAAATTAAAATTGTACGCCTGTATTTAAATTGAGTTTAAACACCATTGAAAGAGCTGATTCAAATCGAAGAAAGAAAATACGTAGCAAATAAAATATAAAATACTGTGTCCGGAAAATGGAGCGTTCGGATAATTCAGGATCCGAATAATCGGGGTTCTACTGTAGCTACATCGTCACCGCACGATTCAATAAGTTAAAAATTAAATCACTGACTGAGACAAACAAACAGTACACAATGATATAAACTGTACGTTTTATAAATTACCAAACAACCTCGTTTGTCTGTATTGTGTCGCATAACTCCCGCCCATCTGTCGCAAACAAAACGCGGCGCTTCGTTTAATTACGTCACGTTTGTCGTTTGTCGCGCGGGAACACGATCTGTGACAATTATATTGTAAGAAAGGACATGATAAAATATGGGGTCGCAGAATATGTTAAAGAAGATATTGCACTTTATCATATTCAAGGTTGTTTGACATTTGTATTCGTACAAATAACGAGTAGGTACCAAAGTAAATGGACGGACATGGTAAAATATGAGTCGCACATTATGTTAGAGAAGATATTGCGTTTTTCATATTCAAGGTTGTTTTACATTTGTGTTCAATGGCGAGTAAGTAAATGGAATACAACACGACAGTACTCAGTTTCGGAAGAAAATATGGTCATTCTAATGTCATACTGTGTATTGCTTTGTAGATAGACTAATTTAATTGAAACATCATGAAATACGTAAAGGGCTACGTATGTGTGAGTGAATAAGTTAAAAAAAAACTAATGTTTCCGTAACCGGTTAAAACAAAATTTTACTTTGACCTTGTCTAATAGGCAGAGGGCGAGCATTCCCCAGCCGAATTGCCTGGCAGGTGAATTATCTTCACCGAAACAAGCTGTGTCCATTGTGGGCCGGTGATTCGTAAGGTGTCAGGTAACGTATGACTCACTGTGGATTCTGTGAGTCCTGTGCAACACCGTGCAACGTATTCGTATTTATGGGCCAGATTATTTTTGCTTGAGCCTGTAAACCCATATTTGATTGAGATACGATGTTAGGTGGGACGCCTACTCAATATTGAGTTCTTTAATGCATTTGTATGATTTGCTGGCCATATACGTTCGGGTCAGATCTTCATAGTGGGTATGGGTATGTCCGCCAGGCATCCGCCAGACAATTTTCCCATAATATTGGCAGATCCGGCAGATTCGTACCGAATGTATATGGCCAGCTATATGGCTACTAACAAAATACATTAGAAGCCGTTCACATTTAGCCACTCAGTTGCTTCATATTTATTGGTGGACTCTATTGCCTAGTAAAATAAGAATGACCGCTGGTAACCACAGTTACCAGGGGACTTCAATTAAGTATTAACTTTTTAAACTGCATATAAGTAAAATAAAAGATACCGTGACTCCAAAGCATTACCACAGTCCATTTGACACAATAACATATCTAGAATTATCTGTTAATCATTCGCGAAATGTTTAATGTCGAGTCAAGTTACAACATGTTGCATGTTCCACGTTGTGTACCGTAATATTTCTGTAAAATTGCTGTCAATGGAAATGTCTAATAATGTAAACAAACCGCCATATTGGTCGTAATAACCTTACTTTTAAGTTTTTAATCAAATCTCCAAGATTAACTTATTTATATTATGTTTTGTATGTTACAATAATACGACCGTTTCAGTCATCTAGCAGCTCCACGAGCAGTCACATTTGTATGGTTTTAGTTGATTGACTTCCTTAGTTTTTTAACGCCATATTGGTTTGTAATTTAAATATGTACAGCTACATTAAATTGATAATTAATTCCGTTTGCCATTGTATATTTTAAAGTTATTGAGTATATTTGGAATAAGTAGATTAGAAACCTTCTGATTAAAGATTACGTTATGATTTCCCTCAGAACTAACCTCTGTACCTGCGCATAGCCCGTAGCTAAATACTTATTTAATAAAAGGTGTTTATATGTCGTGTGTGTTTCTGTAAGCATTTCTCTTTCTGTCTCGCTGTGCATTTTAATGACTGCCTTTTGAATTCCGCACTAGCCAGACTTTTTCCGGGTTTAAAAATGAGGGTAACTTCTTACCCGTTACTATCTTCTTTGTCCTTTTTTACTTGCATCTTTTTAGCATTCGCAAGGACTCCCTACGGATCATCTTATCAGTGTAAATGTTTTCTAAGATAAGAGCTAAGTGCACGAACAGGATTAATTGCTTGCCATTTGTTCATTTAAAATGGAATATAGTTAAAATATTTAAAAGACAAGAAATTGGATAGACTTTGAAGTTTCAGTTAAACTTGAAGATATTAGCATACTTAGACAGACTCTAGGTGCATTTTTAGGGTGTCATAGTCAACTAGGAATCCTTATAGCTTTGCCATGTCTGACTGTCTGTCCGTCTGCGGCTAAGCTCAGTGACTTAGTACTAGAAAGCTGTAATTTGGCAAGGATATGTCAATCAATCACGTCGAGAAAGTGACAAAAGAAAAATATAAACATTTTTGGAACACCTCTCGAATACGTATAGAGGAAGGATGTTTTTTTTTTTGTTCAGCCCTAGAGTGTGGGGTATCGAAAGATAGGCATTTGAAAAAGAATAGGAGTCTTTTTGCTAGTTATGGTCATGGCAGTCTACTAATACCCCTTCAAGGCTGGCTTACTGTGACGGACGGTTAACTACGGAATCCTACACTGAGCGTAGTCCTACATGCTCTTGGCCGGTTTTTTCATATTCCTCAAGTTTGAAATTTAATATTCCCCCAAATATGACATGTTAGTCCTAGCTTTATTTAAGATTAGTTTATTTTAGCATGTAGTTTGACATTTACTTTATGTTACTGAATGTATTGTAAATCTTGTTGCCTGAATAAATTATTTCTATCCTTACAAAACTGAATTACAAAATATTTGAATGCAAGTAATATTGTAGCCAAGTGTACCTAAGACAGCTAAAGTAGCCTACATTATTTACATTACCTATATATTTATATAAGGCCAAGACTGTTTCGCCCGTTAGGGCATTCAGCTATAATTCATTGTGAATAAGACATCTCAAGCAAAATCTCTGGAAAACTCATAAATAAATCTCTCAAAGGACGAACCCCTAGAATCAAACAACCCTGCACCATTCAATAATCAATAAATCATCTAAACATCCTTAACTGGGTCCCACACGAGGGTCACGATTGAAAAGCGTAAAAAAACCGTAAAAGTCCGTCGTAAATAGATCAAATCTCTGGAATCATTTCACCCCTGACGTACTAAATAATATATGAAGGTAGAAGGGACATTGCTTTGAAAGCTCTTGTTGTCGACTGTGCCGGTTTGGTGCAGGGGTTTTGCTTTATTACAGGAAAAAAACACAGTTCTAGGTCACAGTTATATGACATCTCTTTCAATTTATAATTTATATATAGTAGTGTGACTACTTAAAAAACAAAAAACATGAATCAAACATTTATTACATTTAATAAATGATTTGATTCGTGCTTTACAATTGTACAGTTCTAAGGTTTAAACGGCCTGTAAATACGGCCAATTTTAACTATTATAACGCATTAAGGATGACACACACTATTACCGGACGGGACGGGCTGAGACAGGACGATCTATCAATTTCTATAAAAATAATTACGTGATAGCTAGGAGCCCTCGAATGTCACGTGACGTTTTCTTTAGAAACTGACAGATCGTCCCGTCCCGTTCTAGTGTGAGTCATCCCAATTAAATGTAAATGAGTAACAAGGATTTGCAACAGGAAAGTGTTTTAAATCGGTCACTTTTTGTATACCGGCCCATTCTAAAATATTATGGAATCACGATTTGCTTCACCGGATCCTTATTTTATACTTTGACCTTTCTCTTACTGAGAAAATGTTCAAGATATTTCTTTATATTCAACTTAGTGATATTTAAGTAACGAAGAAGCTCTTCAAGAAAAGAATGCTTTCTATCTCTATACTTAACACGTTTTTCAAAATATTGCCTAGTTACAATATAGTTATAATAAGTCAGTCAGCCGATTGTCAGCTAAAAGTGGTTTTCCGGCCTTACATTTTTTAAAGATATATCTAAGGATTATAGTTTTATGATTTAGTCATTCATGTGTCAATCTTACGTTAGATATCATCTGAGCCGAGAAATACCAAATGAATGGTGCAACATTACACTTGCTTTATAGATTTCCTAGGTCGAGTATTCTCGTAAAGGGAATGAGCAGGTGGGTACGAAAGAGTGCCGCGTCTACATACTCGCTCTTTGCCAACGGAGTATACATGAGATAACAGGCACCACGGACAGGATCCTCTTCAAATTGTACCTTTCTTATCTCCACGAAACGCGGCATTCAAACCTTGTTAATGTAACTTTGATTTGATATCACGTAACTACTCGGACTTTAATTATAAGGAAAAAAATATATCACGTTATAACAAAGTAGGTGTCCACAATTACCACATATTTTTGTCCCAGTATCCAATTCGATATTGTAGACTCACTTCTCTCTCATTAATAGGTAATTAGAGGTCGGCTCGTGCCAATGAGTTTTCCAGAACATAATAATATATGTGCCAAATATCATATTGTTAATATTATATTTACCAGTCGCTTTTTGGTAAATAAAAACGTAGTAAGGAAACCACAGTAGTAACAATATGGCAAAGGTTTTCCTCTGAGTTAGAATCTGCCTACGTTAACATGATTCGTTTGCCAAACGGACCTCAGGCACCCTAAGCCGTGGCTAAAACTAGGTAAACTAGTGTCTTTACCATGAGTTGTTATAGATTTCGAGGAATATATTTCAACACGTTATGTATAGTTGCATCCCGCTTCCACTCGCAAGTGCGAGTAAGATGCACTGACAGTGCGTTGACGCAGACGCTAGCGACTATAGATATCTATACTTAGTAGATTTCAAACACGTGGAAAGTACATATGACAAACCCGCGCACCAAGTACGAATGTGATGCATTAAAGCGTGAGAACGAGTAAATTATTAGTAATATCAAATCACATTAGTATTTATTAGAGTTTACATGCCGCACTAAATCGGCTCGCGAGAAATATTGCTGTCGGGGAAATTGACTTTTTCATTTCACCGGCCTTTTGAGGCCGTTATTTATTTGAATATATGTTAGATAGTTTTGTTGGTGGATTTTTGGGTGCGTTCAGAGGCTACTTTTGCCGTCCCTAAAAGGGGTAACATATTTAGTACTAAATACGTATACCATACCCAATAAAAGTTGTTTGGTATGATATACATTTACTATGCAGAATTTGATGTCCTTTCTATTGAAACCCTGTATAAATGTGTGATAACTACGGGGTGCTTCATCTATAATTAAGTAATCTGTGCCTATTTCCCAACGACTACGGAATGCGTGAACAAAATGGCCGTAAATCACGACGCATTGTCGTTAAAGTTAAATCCGAGTTGCATCGAACTGCAGTTGACCTGCTCTATAACTAAATCAGTAATTCGGTTTAACCCAATTAAAATAAACTATCTAGGTTTACCACAGACAATATAGTCTGGGATCTTACGAACCCCGCATTTAAGCAATATGATTTATAAATTATAAAATTGACCAAGGCCCCCAGTGCCCAGAGCTATCTTTAGGTATACCTAAAGATGTTAAACTGGTGATGTCTAGAATGCTTCCCGTTTAGATACACATCTGATTAAGAATGCAGTTTTTCGGCTTCCGTTGGCACTGTTCCCTAATTAACGCAATGTAAGCCAGACAGATGTTTTTATTCCCGCTCGACGCGGAGAATTTTTCCATTTTTCTTTCAATTATTAAATTGTAAATTTCTTTCGCAGGCGTCTCTGCTTAATACAAAATCAATTTAAATCAAGACTGTTCTTAATTGAGAACATTAGGCAGGACGAGGATAGATAGAGCAATAAGCCAATGTCGCGTCGATTTTAACAATTCACTTTCCCGCGGTTCCTGTCTCCAGACTTCCAAAGGGTCCAATATTCGGCGCCAAAGATAACAAAGCGCCACTAATTACCACTTAAGACGGGCGCAGCCGCGGCAGGCGCTTGTCTAACGAGGTTAGTGCCTGAAGGCACTATTGTAATTGTGTTCAGAGTTCTGGCTGTGTGAGACCGCCTTTAGATTAATATAATGAGTCCTAAAATGGATGTTCTCGACGTATTTCATCGAACTTATACAGGGAGATTTTTGATTGCGAACCGAACCGGCGTAATCGTCTGTGAATGTCGTGTATTTATTATCACTATATGTGTTCCTGAGTTAAGTATATTGTCGCTTAGTAGCTAGTGTTAGTCTATCAAAGGTATTAAAAACATTTATTTTCGAAATATATACAGTAAGTGTAAACTTACCTAACTACCTACCTCTACCTACCTTAAATTTAATCTTGGTTGTTTGATAAATATACATATATTTGCTTTAGCCAGAGTGTTTTTTTTTTCAATTTGCACTTTAAGGATGTGCACGGGTAATTTTTTATACAAAAGTTTTTGCAGTTTTATGACGAATGTACTTAATATTTTTGTACTATTATTGTTTCATTTAAGGATGACTAACATTAGAACGGGACGAGATTGGACAGGACGGACGGGAAGATCTGTCAGTTTCGTTTAGAAAACGACAAGCGACATCAAAGGGCTTCGAGCTATCACGTGATTCTTTCTTTAGAAATTGACAGATATCCCGTTCCTCCCCGTCCTGTCCCGTCCCGTCCCGTCCGGTCCTAGTGTGAGTCATCCCTTAAGTTATTTGTGCGAAAGCTTATAAAAATAATAGAATAACCGTGATTAGTTCCTTATTTTTGTATTATTAGATTTCCATACAAAACGAAAATTTTCGTTCGATCTTTACAAAACGCACTGTATTGGCGCTAATTAACGAGCACGATTGGTTATATTTGTTAATAATAATACAAAAAGTTTCCTAATTATCCCAAAAACCTACAATAATTTCAGTATGAAAATGTGCTTGAGCAGATCCACCTTGAGGACAAGAGACTGGCATTTTACATTACCAAAGACAAAGGTAAAATGACAGACAAAGATACACAAGCCATGTCACGTCCAATTTCCATCAAATTGATAGAATATAGGCAAACAAATGCACCGAATCGAGCCCGGAGTGCATTAGGGACGCGAGCTGAATACGTGCCGGCTTGTACGTGTGTCAATCTCTGTATGTTCATAGATGGAGCATATCGAAAGTCCATCCCCCAACCTGATAATTAAATTAAAAAATGAAAATGAAAATTATTCATTGCGTTAATGACAAACAGGGTTGGGTCTTCCTAGTAGGTAAAAAACCTGGTAAGTCGAGTAATCGGGTTTTGGAATCTTGAATCGTCCAAAGGGACGATTCAAGATTCCAAAGATAAAGATCCTTCCTTCCTTCCTCCAGATTCCTTGAGATAAAGATCTCAATCAATATTATTTAGTAAAGACATCCGGCGCCAAACGTAATCATCATTATATTTATATATGTTGTTGTAGATAAGGCCTCCAACAACTCCACAAGATCTTTCCATGGTTTTCTAACTTGAGCACCCTTTTTGGCTTCGCTCCAGCTCAGTCCTACGGTTCGAACTCTTTCCACGCTCCGCTGCCACATGTGTATAGGGCCTCCACGAGCTGCCTTTCCATCGTGAGGCCTCCACCTAAAGGCGATAATGGAGCTGTTCATTGCTCCTCTTTTAGGGGTATCCGTCTGCAATTCCGCAGCGCTATTTCTGGGGTATTTATGTATACTCATACATATTAACACGAGCAGTAAGCTGCAACATGAAAATATCAATAGTGATTTGATTTACCAATAAGTGCATGAGATCATGCAAAAAATACAAATGTCATGGTGCCTTTCAGAATTGGAAGAAAGAATTGCAAATTGAGGAATGAAGTTGGATTTTGAATTGGTCCTTATGGAGGGAAAAGAGATAAAAGATCCTTCGTGAGTTCACAACTTAAATCCAATGGGGGCTACCGTATTATCGCTCACCAGGTGGCGCCACTCATGCTTGGGTCTTGTGTCCATATGAAAGAATTGGCGTTTGAAATTTTCACTTTCCACTAGCGCCCAAATTGAGTCGCGGATTGGACTACCTCGGTATGGATTTTGAACAAAAAATTATTATTTAAATCGAATTATCAACGGAATAAACACGTAAAAAGGTACAAAAAAATATGCATGCTTTTTAAAGTTGCTTTTACCTAAGTCTACAGTAAGGTCTTTAAGGCGCAATGCAAAATACAATTCGGTAATTCGTGTGTTCGATTCGAGAGAAGAGTCCCATCAGCTATTCATTTTTAAGAAGAGCTTCCTAAAAAGGTATCCAATGGATGGTGATCTATGAAGTACGTGTCTTCCGAAGTGAGTTTTATGAGAAAATGCGTTCAGAAACATTTTAATAGTCTGGGATGGGGTTTATAGCTTATAGCTGAATAAAGCTGTCTGGCTGTTGAAACTTATTCTAAGCTACTGTATCTTTTAGAGTATAAATATTCCTCCTTCTCCCTAGCGTTTTCCCGGCTTATGCCTCGGCGCAACGAGCCTGGGGTCAGTTTCGGCAACTGATGGCGTAGGCGCTTGTTTTACGCAAGCGTCTGCCATCTGACCTTCCAACCCAGAGGGTAAACTAGGCCTCATTGGGATTAGTTGTTTTCCTTCACCGAAAATCGATTGGTAAATATCAAATGATTTTTCGTACATAAGTACCAAAAACCCATTGGGACGAGTCGAACCCACGACCTTCTGACTGAAAATAGCACGCTCTTCTCGCTGGGCCACCGACGCTCACAAACAGTAAAAATAATCCAGTTAGATAATATATTTTTTTCCCCACACTAGCTCGGAAAGAGCTGTTTTGTTCTTTAAAACTAGCGTGAAAAAACGCATTTTATCCACATGTGGGGAAAGTAAATTTGACCTTGCTCTAATTCCTATCACTTACCACCCGTCCGCTAAAAGTAAGTCCTATATGGCCATAGCAAAATTTGCCCAAATTGGTCAAGTCTTACGCCCACTTGGTAAGCTGTTGGCAATGTATAAGTTATTCTATAACAAATTTTGAAATTGTATTTAAAATGGTTTCTTCAAGATAACTTACATGAGTTACATGTGGATAAGATTTGTAATCGTATTGTAGTCTTTATTTTCCTCGCGATAGTGAGGGGAAAAATGTTGTATTATACTCGGCGGCAAACTTTATTCAATTCTCGTACCTTGAGACCCTCGTAAAGCTTAAGATTCCAATTATTGAACCACTCGCTACGGTCGTGACTTAATTTTGGAATCTTTAGCTTGCTCGGGTCTCAATATAAGCTCGGGCTTAGGAGTTAAATAACAACTTTACCCTCTTGTATAATAAACAACTATTATTTGAAGATATTTTAAATTGAAAGCTTTTAAAGCGGATTATTATGTACTCGTGAAAGTTTTAAATTGATTCCTTCCGATCTTAGCGCGTATTCTGAATTCCAAACATTGTTTTTCTTCGCTTAAAAGCAACTGGTAATTATTAAAAAAGACATATACATAAAGAGTGACTCACACTTAGACGAGACTAGACGAGACGGGACGGGACGGGACGGGACGGGGTAGGACGGAAAAATCTGTCAACTTCTATATTTCTATAGAAGTCACGAAAGAATCACGTGATAGCTCCGAGCCCTCGGATGTCACGTGACGCTTTCTATAGAAATTGCCAGATTTTTCCCGTCCCGTCCCGTTCTAGTGTGAGTCATACTTTAAGCATGCCCCAGAATACGACCACTCTGCCAAGACTGAAACGGCTTGGAAGGAATTATTAAAAACAATATGTCGTTATACAGAATGATTCATAAGACGTGAACAGAAATAACCCCACAGTTTGAGTAAATGATAAGGTATTGATGCATACTAGACTTAAGGAGATTAACGCTATTCATTTGAAATAGTAAAAACAATAAAGTGTTTAGTTTATCGCCGATTGCATGGTCACCCTGCAAATAAAATACTTGCGTCGACAGTGGTAACTTTTGAAACATCGTATCTCTTTTTCTTCATAATTAAGATGTTGTCATTACAGAGAAGTTTTATCATTATTAATAAGCTGTTGTAGCGTGACCATTATTGCAGACCATCAACTGTACATTATCATCACATTATTATTTTCTGTCAGCCTAAAATTCCATAGACATAGCTTAAATTAAAAAAAGACGCAAATATGGTAATATCAAAACAATACAGCATTTTAAAATCAGAACACAGCTTTTGAGCGACAGCCGGATATTGCGCTCTCGTGCCGCGAGCAACGGGAGCGAACTTTGCTTTATGTATCAGTTATTAAACAATTATATCATAATGCGATATTGTGCGAACATTAATAGTGCCGCTGTTTGATGTTGCGATCAGTCTATGCGTTATACAAACAGCCCGAGTTTAAGTTTATTACTTTAAATTTAAAAAAAAGCTAGGCCGTGAAATGTTGTATCAACATCATCTAGCGAGTTAAAACTTGAACCCAATATTGATAGACAAGGGTCTCGATAAAAAAGTGTACTTTAATTGTTACCTACCGAGATGTACAGGATGTGACAAAAGCCCCGAACGATTATTAATAGCTGATAACGTTAAAATATGTAAGTGGAAAAATTCTCTAAATTCGATTTTGTTTTACTTTGTATGGAACATCGAATTCTGATCGAAAATTTCCATAAAAAGTGATTTTTTTTTTTTCGAATTTCGAAATTATCCCACTTGCTTCGTACTCAGGGTGGACAAATTATGAATGAATAAATTCACACAACAACATTTTTTAACACGTTCATTTTGAACGTGACTGTTCAGATGAATTAAGATCCCTGCTTTTTTAAAGCTTTTTGATAAACAACCTTAAGTTTTGGACCAACATTTGCAATTCAAATACTAAATCCATGTGCCTACATACAAGCAAGGCATTTGTTAAGCTTGAACACAAATACTCATTAATAATTAATCACAAAAAGTATTAATCGTAAAACAAACCCTACTGTTTACATACAAACTTAACAAAAACTAGGGTTGCCCCCTCAAAGTTCATGTATCAGTATCAAATATCATTGCGTACTACGTACCAAAAACACCAACCCTAACGATTCGCTCTTGCTCACACGCAGCATTACAAAAAGGGACGGCTGATTGTTTGAAATGGAATGTCGTTAGAGTTTTGAATAGGGTTGTCGCAGTTAATAATGGAGCGTATTCGAGGCATTTAATTAACAGGGGTGCTGCCCTCTGGTGTTGGAATTGCAGATTCTTTGTCGCGGAATCCGATCGGATTGTTTTGCCTCGTTCGGGTTGAGTATAGAAGACCAGGAACAGTAGGTTTGCTTTTAAATAGTATTCAAATTTGGGAACAATGCTTAGAAAGTGCCCGATTAAACGTGGAACAATATAAATATTTGAATAACTGAATTTTCGCATACGTAGAGAGCTAACAAATTTAAAATATGCCACCAATTTGATTACCGTGAACTGTTTTTTAGGGAAATAAGTTGAGTCTTAGTATTTCTTATTTAATTAATAAATAATTAAAAGTCACTCAGAATCTCTACAAGCCTAAGGCCGCATTTATATAATTTGGTGGCAAACCAGGAAGCACCTACTACATAGGCGATGTCGCGGATCGCCTATATAGCGACGATTTTCATATGTTCGTTTTTGCAAAAGGTACCAAATTGTCACTAGTTGATAAGGTTCATTTCTATAGTTTGAATCTTCTGAATTTTACGGTTTGAGCCTTAGTCCCTTAAACAATGGCCGATGTCTTTGCAACTGCTACCGCCACGCGCCAGGGCAGCATTAAAGTTAAAAAGCAACTGTATCGTCACACTACTTAGGTTAAAATTCGTGTCAAAGACACTATAAATTATAAATTGATAGAGATGTCACATAGTACAGAAAAAAAGACCAAGGTCCTCGGTGAGCGCGTCATGCTTTATAATTGTACAGTATGGTGGCGCCATCTCTCGCTTAAAATAAGAAAGGATTGCATATACTTAGAAAATTTTGCACTCTGGTTGCCGTGATCGGGTAACCCAGTGGTTAGGGCGTCTGCGGCGAAAGCAGGAGGTCGCTGGTTCGATCCCAGACCTGCTCACCGGGGACCTTGGACACTTTTTCTGTAGTATATTATTATGACATCTCTTTCAATTTATAATTTATATCTAGTAGTATATATTTATATATACTATTCTAAATAATAAATAATTTGATTCATGCTTTACAATTATTGTAAAGAAAGACACTATAAGTTAAGACGTTTTTGAAATGTAAGACGATGACCACTTAAATGTCAAAAAACTGTCTTATTAAAGTATCTGTGTTATAGCTGTTATAAGCGACTAAGTTGTACCTTTTATTGAAGCCAATCAAGTATCAAGAGTCGATAATGTCTATGTGTCACCTCTGAAATTTCATGTTATTTGTTTGTCATATTTCAGCTAAATTATACCCGTTCTTGGTCTTGGCTTGTTCAACAGGTGCCCTATCCCACAAAACTTACAATTCTCAAGTCAAATCAAATCAAAACTCCATCGCTGTACAGCATGACAACGCAGCGATCGTAATGGGGACTTTTGGACGAGGAATGGCGCAGAACGGATTTTAAGTTAGTTTTTAATTAATATATTCATTATTTTTATATTTATTTCTTGTGTGTGTGTGATTCATTCTGAATGTTATTGTTTATTAAAAACTATACACGCTATACAATAAAATGGCAAACTGGTAGTTGAAAGTTGAAAAAGTAATTATATTTTATCTTTGAAGCGCGCCTACTGTTGGATCTGTATGTTTTGTGTCATTCGGTTCTTGTTACTCTTTCTACTTCAACGACATAGTGTAAAATTACTAAAGGAATTATTTGACATAGCCTACAGTAGGCACAATGATATCCGTTCACATTAGTACCGTTTGAAAAGGTTGAAGGGCCGGGTGCCGGTTGAATGTACCTATGTCTATTTGTGTGTAATTAATGTCAGATGTTGTTATATTGTTTTTCACCTTACCTGCACGGAAGCGCTATATTCATTCACATGTGAGAGTGAAATGACATAAAGTACGGATATAAAGTTTCATGTATTTGATCAAATTGGCAATTTGGCAGTTAGGATTGGATTATGAGCGGGCGTTTTTATTCAAACTAGTCAGTGTTTTTCATTTGGAAAATTGTATATGTTTTCTACACATCAGAATCGCGAGCTGTTTTAATCCTGGTAAGAGAAAAAAAGTGTCCCAAACTTTCTATAAAATTTTCAAACCTTCCATTTTGTCAACGCCTTTTAAATTCTAAGAAAAAATGGTAACGTAATAGGAAAAAAACATTATGTTACATTAGATTCGAAATCCACAATAGTATCTTAATAACTAGAAGTGGCACTAAAACTTGAGTCGTTTCAAATGCTGTGCCTATCTTTTCTAGAAATACAGGCGTGAGTTTATGTATGTACTTTCGAATTAATTTACAGCTTTTATTTTCATTGCGATGGTGAGGTGAAAAATGTTGTATTGCACTCGGCAGTAAAGTTTGTTAACATGTCGTCACTCTCAAAACACTCAAAATTATTTTTCTTACAATACTAGAGGTATAAAAATCTTGTATAATAATAATATTTGATACTAGCTCAGAGGAGTATATTATTTGTAAGCAACACATTATTTTTTGCCTAGTGTATTCTTCTTCTTCCTAGCGTTTTTCCTGGCTTATCCCACGGCTCAGGGAGCATCGGCTCCGCTTTGGGAACTAATCCCAGGAATGGGTGTAGGCGCAAGTTTTACGAAAGCGACCATGCCATCTGACTTCCCAACCCATCCCGCGCCGTCCTGTCCCATTCTAGTGTGATTCATCCCTTATCCTGCTAATTATCAAACGTTCCACATTAATGATCTACAAAATATAATTTTTTTCTTGATTTGTTCTACTTGCACATTTTTACTTCTCCTAAAGGATGACCTTCCTTTTTCAAATATCTTTATAACTCAATCAAATCGTAATATTCAAAACTTATACAATACAGTTATTGCCATTTTAATAAAGCACAGACGTCGCAGAGAAGCCACGTGTCGCGGATTATGCTCCCCTAAATAAATAATTAAACATAAATTTTGGGACAACCCTAGTGCAAAGACGTTTGTTTGCTATGGTCATGATGCATTGAATAGGGGTGAGGAAAAAGTGAATATTGGCGGTGTGCGTGAAATTAATATTAAGACGCTGTTTGAAGAAGATACCTAATGAAGAATGAAAAATGAAAGTAAAAAATGTTCATTTGCTATCACAATAATCATCTTTAAGTTAGTGATTGGCACCTCCTTTTAAGCTATAATATAGTCTGGGCCAGGAGATTCCGCTTTTCCTTATCTAAAGTATTCTGGACAAAATGGTGCTAACAATTTATTAATATGGTAATAATTATTATGTCGAGGGTTTGGGGATGATCCGCAAGCTCACAAATCGAAAAGAGAGTATTCCGTTAAGAAATGCTCTGGTTGATACTCCGAGGGTGGAGTGTCGTGAACGTGATCGAGTTTCAAGTGAGAAAGGGGACGGTAGTAGTGCCAGTGATAACACGCAAAATTGCGAACACGTAAGAGGGTAGATCGCTATGAGCAAGACAAACATATTTGTACCACGACACGCCATGTTCAGGAAGTAACCTTTTTGAACATGGCGCTTGCAACAATGCCTAAATATCGGGTGCACACAAGGTAAATGTCCCGTTTAAGATTGTAGTTATAAGGTAAAAATAATGTTTATATTGCGAACTACTTAGTTATAGAACCATAAATTATAGCAAAGAAATTATATCTAAAAAATAACTGAGTGAAACACAAAACGTTACAATATTTTAATCTGTGGCAATCTTTCCTGTGGACTACTTATTTAACCCTTATAAATAAATAAATAAATATAAATAAATATTATCGGACAATCTTACACAAATCGACCTAGTCCCACGGTAAGCTCAATAAGGCTTGTGTTGTGGGTACTAGACGACGATATATATAATAGATAGATACATATAAATACTTAAATACATAGAAAACATCCATAACTCAGGAACAATATTCGTGATAACCACACAAATAATTGCCCTGACCAGGATTCGAACCCGGGACCTCCTGCTTCGTAGGCAGGGTCACTACCAACTAGGCTAGGAGGTCGTCATGTAAAGTATTATCCACATGGAAGGGTAGGTACTCTTTTTCTATCGAGTTGTATGATAAAAATCATTACTACCTACATTTTAAATTTAAGTTCGAGTCTCACGAGAGCTATATCATTAAAATTAATCAGTTAAGTTAACTCCATAACTAGGAAACGCTTAAGACAATTAATTAAAAGCAGAAAACATAGTTTCCTTCATAATTGGACGCCATTAAGAAATTAAGCTGCCAATCATTCACCATAAACCGTGGTTGTTCATTCATTCACTCATTCTCTCTAATAAGGGCTCTGCTCCATTGACTGGTCAGCTATATTGAGTTCGAAGTGACATTTGAACTGAAATAATTCTATTCATCCGGAACTTTTAATTACGTACAAAACGAATTTATTATAGATACTTAATCAATAATTAAAATAAGTAATAGTATTTATATTAAGCATAGTAAGAGATAAAAGTGTACTAAAAAGCACTTACCTACAAAAGCCCAATTAAAGAAAGAATACCCCGTCTAAAAGGTCCGCCTGCGGCATGTCCCCATGACACTGGCGGCGTTACCTCCCTGCAGAGATATGGCGATACGTTGGGAGAGGTAAGCGCCAGCCCTACGGTCCCCCGTAGTCTCAACAAGCCAAACTGAAATATTATTATGTTTGAATTTAGTAAATAAAACATTTTGAACTGTATTCATCACAAATCATCAGCGTGCGTAGCCAAGATGCCAATCGCTCACGCTTAATAAAGTATCGTAGCTACCTCTCTCTCTATCACCCTTCCTAATTAGTGGGACAATGACAGTTGCGTTTCGTTAGCGACTGAACGTGAGCGATTGGCATCTTGGCTACGCACCCAGTTCAGTCAACCACGTTATCTCTAAACAAATGAACTGTCAAAATGTAAAGTACTATTTTAAACATCGAACTTCTATGAAATTATGGCGGTTACTTAACACTTTTACAGTCTGTGCTATCAAAATCTAGGAAACTTGAAAGACGGACTAACATTTTTCTATTAAGCACATCATCTCGTACCTTATATCTATCTAATAAGCCTATTAAAACTCAGCCAAGTCCACACGTGTGTCGATTTTGTAGAAGGTATGGCCCAGCCATTTAGCTGTACGGTGTATTTCATTTTTTTATACACTGGATTCTTATGCATGTTTTTTTTTTTAATTAAAGACAGCCTTTAGTGTATGCTTAACTAAAATATGTGATACATATTGCAATCCATAAGTTAAACTGTTTAAACTATAACTTTTTAAAAACTAAAATAATTTAATAACAAATCCCACTGCGGCATGATACAGCAGTGGCAGCTTTTTCTCGTTGGATTGCCAGGCTGATACGGTGAGCGAGGAAGCTACCAGCTCTTGGCTCTCTGAGTCTCTTCTATACTTAAGTCTTTGAAAAGACTCAGAGCGCTAGGGCCAAAGTACCAAATAAGATTTTCATTATTTTGATGTAGCAGGGAGCGTAGGTGGCCCAACGGTATGACGTGAGACTTGCAATCCGAAGGTCTCGGGTTCAAATCCTGCCGGCTCGTACCAATGAGTTTTTTCGGAACTTATGTATAAAATATCATTTGATATTTACCAATCGCTTTTCGGTGAAGGAAAACATCGTGAGGAAACCGGACTAATCCCAATAAGGCCTAGTTTACCCTCTGGGTTGCAAGGTCAGATGGCAGTCGCTTTCGTAAAACTAGCGGCTACGCCAAATCTTGGGATTAGTTATCAAAGCGGACCCCAGGCTCCATGAGCCGGGAAAATGCTAGTTAGAAAAGGTTTAGCAGGCTATAATTCCAAGATATCAATTTTAAACTACGTGAAGTATAGTAATACAATACAAGTTTAAGTTACCATGCTTTGTCGATTATTGGTCGCGCGCCCTAACTTTTATTTAACCACTTTATTTCGAGTTTGTTTTAACGCCAGTTGAATTTACAGCCGCCGCGATAACAGGACAGACAGACAAACAAACGCGTTTAATTTATCGTCTCATAAATATACATTATGTTTATGACGCGTGTATGGATAACCTCCGTTAGAATCTACTTAGATACCATAGCCAGTGTGTTTATCCGTAACACCTTTTTGTTTATCATATGTCCTTTTATAACCGTGAACAGCAAACACGTGCCCACATGGAAGCTCCCACATTTTTGCTAACATTTTCATTGCTTTACGATCTGAATATACACCCTGTTTTTTTTCCATTAACTTTAAGCCTTAAAGTTAATGGTCATTCTCCCCTTGAATGGGAGATTCTTCAGGTTAACCTCAGTTAATTACTCTAAGGGCGACTTGCGCCACACGGGGTTATGACTTCAATAAATACATTTATTAGTGGAACCAGTGTAAAAGGTTATTAAACCTCCTACTAAGCTGTTGTTTTAGCATGTCTCTGAGTTTTAGCTTTACCCACCTATTTAGTCGAAGATCGCTTGCAGACTGCGCACCTGTCGTATAGACTTGCATGTAGGATATTATGAAAGGGTGTTTATATGCGCCGTCCATTGGATCGATCTGTGGCGGCAGAGGCTTCGATCGGGAGATATGTCAGCAAATGAATGAATGGGTTGGAATGAGATTTTAGTTCAGTGAAAGCTGAGGAATTTATTGCGACCATTTTTAATTTACGCCAACAGGTGCCTGTGTTGAAATTATAATGATGGAAAATTTTACGCTTTTCTCTAACGCTACAGGTGTATCGTGGGTTAATGGAAATAAAATCTAGCCATTTAGGCTTGGTTAGGGCTTTTTGCCAATCATTTATACATGCAGCCTGTGGATTAAATATACCAAGAAGTACTCCGCGTCCAGTTCAATTACGGCTATAGGATGTTGGGGTTGCCGCGGTTCTGCAGCGCATCGGGCATGGTTGCGCAGGCGCAACCTCTTCTAAGTTCTCGCTACAAGCTCCTTTAGTAAGGTAGTATGTGGGCATTTGATGTAAATTTGAGCAACGATGATTTTTCTATGTTCGAATTTAAGCCTTGTAACTTTGACTTAAAGGTGTGTGTGTAATATGTGTTCTTGTTAGTCTTTTTTCATGTTGTATAGTCGCAGATTTACTAAATAAACTAATGATTTGCACTTCCTTTTTGAACGCAAAAACGGTTGACATTCGGAATTCGAAATCAAACGAGTAAAGCGGCGCGCACACTAATCCCGCATTCCCGGTGTGTCACCGGCCTTACACAAATAGACGCAAAAACGCGCTAATCCTCGCTTTCCTGACGATTCTGCGTGTCACTGCGCAGGAACGTCATTTGAAATTAGACCAAAAAATATATATTTATTTCAAGTAATTAATATAAATAATGTGAATATGTGGGTGATGATAAAGTATGACTCATACTAGAACGGGACGGGACGGGACGATCCGTCAGTTTCTATAGAAAACGTCACGTGACATCTGAGGGCTCCGAGCTATCACGTGATTCTTTCTATAGACATCGATAGATCGTTTCGTCCCGTCCCGTCCTAGTGCGAGTCATCCTTAATACACCACATTTAATATTTTTATGAATGTGGCTTTCTATTTCACCGTTAAATCTGCGTCCGGACTTAGAGAGTTATTATTTGATTGCTTTTATTAAGAGTCCACATATGCGAGCAAGAAAACCAGATAGAGAGCGGGATAGACCTAATTGCAAGAGCACGCGAAACATGAAAAGGCGATAGTAGGCGGGCGCGTCAAAATACACTGCATAATCAGATAATTGCTGTTTACACGTTAACTACAATTTCTGTAGATAAAAGCTTTTACCAGATTTAAGAACTAGTTATTACTTAACTATTTAACTAAGAATCATGTTTATAAATTCAAGGGTTTCGACGTTCTAACCAAAAACATGTAAAAAAGGACCTATGTTTGAAAAATAAAAGTATCGAGGCTTTTGTTAAAAATCATATTTTCACGTTTACCAGTTTGAAGGAAATATGTTAAAGTTTTATGTGTATGAATATCAGATACCTAGTTGTTATCAATATTGAGATCTAGACGTCTGAATGATAACAATTTGGCCACTGTGGCCTCTTAAATGCCTAGTTTACCCTCTGGGTTGGAAGGTCAGATAGCAGTCGCTTTCGTAAAACTAGCGCCTACTTCTAAGTAGTTGCCAAAGCAGACCCCAGGCTTCCTAATATGTGGCATAAGCCGGGAAAACGCTAGAAAGAAGATCACGAATATTTTATCCTGAGTTATTGAGGTTTCCTATGTATTTAAGCAGGTACTTATCTTATAATTTAAATTTTCGTGAGTCATACTAATACTAAATTGCAACGGTTAACACTCACGTATTTTTATCACAATAGGCATGACATGTTTCGACTGCATCGGGCAGTCATCGTCGGACAGACAGAGTGGTGTTGTCACCTTCGCGGCTCGGGCACCACTGTCCGAGACCGGCGTAGGTAACGGGTCGCACGCGACGAAGCAGGCTGATTCGAGCAATCCGGCGCCGTCGTTGCGGGAGTCTGAATTGTCACACTGAACTAACCGTGTCCACTAAATCGTGGACGTATGTATCTATTGTATTTATCTTTGTCTTTGAAATTTACTGCAGAAAACTATTTCTCTCTAGCGTCTACGTGAACTCACTGTCAGTGCATCTTGCTCACACTTGGTGGTGGAAGGGAGATGCAACGAGATGTAAACGAGACATCGTTCACTACAGCAACTCGTGGTAAGTGTGCAGGAATACCAAAGGGCCTCAGTAAGACATCAAAGTTCACCGTACAATGTAATAAATCTAAAGGGTCATCCACACTCAAGCGCTCTCTGATTTGACACCTGATTGTAGACATTGACAGCCCAACTTACACATTCCGTCACACAACTCATGATCAATCGAAAATAGTCTTTAGCATCTTTAAAATAAAGTACCCATCTGATTTTGAAGACTGCATTTCAGCACCGAATTCAGTATTGATGGACCAACTTATCAATGATGTTACTAAAGTAAGTTCTAAGCCATTTTGTGTCTTAAGTCGTTAATATAAGGTTGTAAGGTTTGTAATGTGAGTGTACGTAAGCGTGGCGTCGGCGTCTTTAAGGTCGCGAATGATAGGTGCTTGAGAATCGATGATGGGTCCTCGTTAATTCTGTTGCAGATTAGTTAGTATTAATATAGGTTTATATGATATTGTATGCGTACTTAATTAATACACATCTTTTCAGACATTTTTATGTCAAGTAGTAGTTGTTTGACCTTTTAAGTGGAAGAAATGCATTTTGTTCTTGATTGTCTTGGTTAGAAAAGATGGGATAGCCTTATCAAAAGTGGGTGAAATAAAATACAGTTATGTGATTCGTGAAGAACAGACTATCTAACAATGACATGTCAAGTTTAGTAATCGTGTTTAGAGTGGTTATAATCAAGGTCTGAAAAAGCGATAAGATTTTTCGGACAAAATTGTGGGCAAGTACCTACGTGAATACGCACTTTTATCACGCCTTATATATTTAGTCCAAAAATCGCATCGTCAACCTTGACTCTACCTACCTTTTTATCACACTACCACGTTAATGAGTTAGATTGGGTAGGGCATGGAACATTGATAGTAAATCAGTACCTAGCTATATACGAGAATGCATTTTTAATGAATTATAAGGGTTATTTAATACCATGATTTTTTTCATCATCATTATTCTTATTTAAACTTTCACGAATTTCACACATTATAAATTGATAAATTGAAAGAGATGTCATATACTTACTAAAGGAAAAGTAACCAAGGTCCCTGGCGAGCAGGACTGAGAAAAAAAACATGAATCAAAATATTTATTACATTTAATAAATGATTTGATTCGTGCTTTACAATTGCATTAATTTACTAAAACGGGTCTTAATCGTGTCAAACTTTGAAAACGAACCTCCATCCGGAGAAAGACTGAAACGTCGGAGGATCGTTTTCAAAGTTTTACACGATTAAGCCCCATTGTTAGTTTTTTTTTTGCAATTCGTGTTATTAAACAATATTACATTACATTAACAGAAATCCAAAATGTGGCATACTTACATTAGGATCCGTCACAGTGATAAAATACTTTATTTAATAATTAATTAATTCTGGAAAGGTGGTTCGGTAGATAATATTAAATGCTAGCACAAAATAAATTTTGCCTTGTTCTGAAAACATACTCTAAATAGTCTAAATCACCATTTACAATTTAATTTTATGGTTAAGCACTATGTTGGATTTATGAGTATGTAGTAGGTAGGTACTTTTACCTACTTTTTTCAAAACTTGCACTTCTATATTTATTGGCAACATTAATACCTTTAAAAAAAATTTAAATTAACTTAAAAATATAATAATATTAATTAGTTGTTTAGACTGTTTCATTTTCATCCCAACTTACCCTATTCTGACGTAGTCGCAAAAAACTTACGGACTCTAATCGTATTAACACATTTTTAAGCATATTAATCATTGATAATCATGTTAATATTTCACCAGTTCAGCTGCTCCAGATTCTCTTAAAATAAAACTGTAGGTATTATCTGATTTTGTTTTTAGATAGTTTTCTATGTGTTAGATGCAGTGAAAGAAATTATTATTTCACACCATTTGTGTATTTTTAATCTATTTATCATTAAAGTATTATAAGTTGAAAAAAATAATCATAAAAGAGTTTTTTCTGTTAAAGCTAGGAGGGATCAAAGTGGCACTTTTCTGTTCAAGGACTACACATTTTTACGTTTTCGGGCATTAACTAGTGGCATCGTGGTGTTGATATGATGCTGTTTTCAGCTTAGTTTATTTCCACTTAGTTGGTGTGAGAAGCAGTATGTGTCATACGGTATCAAAATTATTTTCGTCTTGGGCGTTAACGCTTGAATCCCTCATTACGCTCAGGATTCTACTTTCCTTGACAGATCGGCTCGGCCCGGTCACGACCCGGCCCGTTCTAGTGTGTGTCATCCTTAATTGTACTAGATAGCGGCTTCGCGATTCGATAGTGTTTGCTTCTCGCTTGCATCAGTTAATAACGCAATGCAAGAGCAAGATGCAGACACTATCGAATCGCGCACTTGCTACCGAGTAAGCACACATTACAAGTCTACCAACGCACTGTTCGTACTACTTATGAGCGTCGTCGGCACCTAGTCAACTCATGGCTGAAAGCGTTGCGTCGCAGTTGCGTCGACGTTGCGTCGGGCAGCACGCAGCAGTCATAAAGTTGCCAGACGCCGTCGCTCAAAAGACGCTACTTTTGATGCCTTCTTCTTCTTCGTTACACTCTTAAGTGGTCGTGGTCATTATGTAGTCTTATAAGCGACTTGCTTAACAATACGACACCATTTTTCCCGTAAAGCTGTTCTTTGTGAGCACTCGTTTATTGTGTCACACTGTCTTAATCCAAAAGCTAGTGTGTGTGATGACTCATCACACACACTAGCTTTTGGATTAAGAGCTGGATACGGAAATAGGTTTGCAATTCGTGGAGCGACTACATTCCTATAGTTAATGTGCCATACTATTATTTTTGATTAATCCGGGCGCCTGGCAGCTATTCAGTGGTAGGTGTGATAGTTGCTATTTGTCGTCGCCGATTTTAAACCCCCTTTGTTGCCCATCCACTGTTACACCCACCGCTGAACAGCTGCCAATCGCCCGGATTAATTGATAATGATAGTATGGCACACTAACTAGAACTTCGTGAACTCTAGCCCTGACACTTTCTACTTTTCCTTACACAACCACACGTTCTATGGATGCTCCGTCTCGAGACACTTGTCTAAAGAGGTTGAGGATCCGAGTTTCGACTGTGGAAAGCAAACGCTCTTTGACAAGCTCTTCAAGAATCGAGACATTGGTCCGAAACTTAGTGCCAGGACAGTGCTGGAATTCAGTTTGTGTGTATCTAGTCTATACTGCAAAGCAATATCGCAAAATTACTGTCTACAAAGATATCTTCCAATGTCACTAACTCCTCTATTCTGCTCCCCTTTAGCCACTGCAAGTTTTAAATTACCTCAACATTAAAGTATTCCGCCAATCAACCACCCTCGAGGAATGTCAAAAACAACTAGTTTTAGTGTCTTTACATGACACTTATTAACTAGAACTGTTCGATTTTGAACTGTTTCATAGTCATAACAAAGTCTAGTTTGGTATGTCGTTAGTTTTGCAACGGTATCGTAGATAATTTAGTTCCGAATTCAATTTCGGAAGGCGGGAAAAGTTATGCTTGGAATTTTTGAGATCGTTCCAGACTACTTTAAGTTGTTGTGCTTTTCATTCAAAATTGAACTCTGTGGTACTAAGAATTGGGTGGTTTTTGGAAGGGTGAAAGATGTCAAGGGTGGTTATCAGAGGTATCAGTGACCTCTTGTTTTTGTGCACCCCTTCTGTAAACATTGGGGTGAAGATTGGATTGTGTACGAGCTCTTAGTTATCACTTTGTGTTTGTTATCAGGCTCGACATTTATTGTCTTCTTTTAAATGTCGAGAAAGTCAAGTGAAATAAGAAGTTGGTCGGCAATTTAACTTTTTGGAGTTATTAGTAAAATAGGGGTTGAAGTAATGAATCATGAGGTGCTGAAATTGTCGAAATTAAAACCAAAGGCCAATTTTCGTAGGCAATTGAGCTTAGACTGACTACTCTTTATCGAAATGTCAGATAGAAGCGTAAATGTCTACCATCCATAATACAAATATTTGGCTCTAAACCATTCCTTCACTTTACTACATTAATATTTAAAACAAAGGCGCTTCCCGCTGTCTGTATATATGTATGCTTAAATCTTTAAAACCACGCAACGCAACTGATTTTGATACGGTTTTTTAATAGATAAAGTGATTCAAGAGGAAGGTTTATATGGATAATAATAACCCGTGCAAAGCCGCTAGTTTTGGAATAAAAGAGTAGGTATGAGTATGATAATTTTTTTTGTAATTATTGCCCGTGTCATATCTGTCTGCATTGTGCGTGTGTATTCCGGTCAATTTATTACCTCCATCCATCTTGCACCCTTTATAGAAAATACCTTTTTAATTCCTTAACTTTCTTAAGCGGAAGAGACAGCATTTTTTACAGGTGTGAGTATAAATATGGCCTATGTCTCTATTCCCCAGGTAGTTAAATCATAACGAGCATATCGGCCCGCATTGTGCATGTCTATTTCGGTCGATTCTCGTAAAAGCACTAACAATAGGCCTCAGTCATTGCCCGAGTGCCCGAATGCGCTGAGACTTATTGCAACGATTGGTGAATTCGTCATATTTATTTTCTTAGTTGCGTTAATCAATCGACGTCAAATACGCGATTTAAACTTGTAATTTTTCAATATTATTTATTTTTAATTTATTGGTTTTGAATGATGTGATGTACTAGTATGAGGAACAAGTATCCTCAAATTTAAAATAGACATACATGGTGGTTTAGGTGTTTCCGAGTAAAGGATTGACTCACATTAGGACGGGACGGACGAGTTTCAATAAAAAAACTGACAGATCGTCCTGTCCCTGCAGTAAACAACAAAATATATCCTCCTAGACTAGGTATTTAGGAACTCCAAACACACTAAAGGAGGCAGGTAGCACTTAAACTGGAGCTAGGTTTTGTAGAGAAGCTAGTGTGGTTAGAATAGGGCTACCTCGTTATCACGCAAAAAAGGTACAGTCAGTGGATGTCCAGTTGCGGAAGAAACCAAGGAAAACTAACTAACAACGAACTAATTAACATATATCACTGGCTTTACAACAGTACACGTAGCTCAGCTATGACATGTGCTAACCGTTTGGCGCGCGGCGTGATTGACCATTAGTGCGCTGCGTTGGCGCCGCGCCAAACTGCCGAACCGATACACCTGTGTTTTTGTTGTTCTGCCGTTTTGCGATGTTACTTCATTATTTCAGTTCATCTGGTTGATATACATATATTACATATACTCTAGCTTACAAATTAAACTGACCCAAACCATGCAAAGGATATCAGATTGGTTTACCGCTAATGGGATGGTTTTGAATGTCGATAAAACGAACATAATGTACTTTCAGTTAAAGTACAATGTAAACACTCAGATTAAAATCGTTTTGAATAATATTCCGGTACCACATGTACACGAAGTAAAATATCTAGGTTTTGTGATCGATTCAGGACTAACGTGGGCGCCCCACATAGACGCGACGTGTAAACGTCTCGCTTCTGCGTGTTTCGCGTTGTCCAGGCTTACTCATAGTCTGTCTGAGGAAAACTTAAGGAAGGCCTACTATGGATACATCCATTCCATATTAATCTACGGAGTCGACCTGTGGGGTACTGCTGCGGACCGTGAACGACTATTTAAATTGCAAAAGCGTGCCCTGCGTATTATGTCTAGAAAACCTCACGACTATCCCGCTAGGGAACTGTTTTTAAATTGTAAAATACTCACGTTACCCAGCGTGTACATAATAGAGGCATGCAAATACGTGAGACAAAATCTTCATCAGATACCAACTCATAGCCAACTCCGGGGTAGCGTAACGCGCAGGCGCAATCAGCTGGTTGAGCCTGCGTGCCGCCTCGCGAAAACTAGGAAGTCTATACATGTTATGGGAATAAGACTATATAATATTTTGGATGATGAAATAAAGCAAGCTTCTAGCGATGCAATATTTGTCCGCAAACTGAAGGCAATCCTACTAGAAAGGGTTTGCTATACTATCGATGAGTTTCTCGATAGCCCTAGGTCATTAGCCTACTAATATACTTTGTAGAAAGATTAAATTATGAATGACTATATTATAATTGTGTAGCGAAGTTTACATGCAATGTAAACTACTTATTTATTTTATTTTTTATATGACTGACTGTAAAATGACTTGTAAATGTGAACTTTTACCAATAAAAAATCAATCAATCAATCAATATGTTGATATAATGTAACACTCTCTTTACAGCAGTACACGTAGTTCAGCTATGACATGTGCTATGTGCTAACCGTTTGGCGCGCGGCGTGATTGGCCTGCGTTGGCGCCGCGCCAAACTACCGAACCGATACACCTGTGCTTTTGTTGTTCTACCGTTGTAGCGATGCTACTTCATGAGCTCTTTTCTCATACCCAGCTTATGGATATTTGTGAATTTTTAGAAGCTATTGTTGGTACGTACATGGTTACCACACGCCGCTCCATCCACACGGCGTGTGTGTGAGATAGCGTTATGCACGTATATAACATTGTCCCGCTAGGTCATTGGAGTGCCATGAAGATCCCGATCAAATATCAAGACCGCCTTAAGAGCAATTTTTAGATGCAATCAAGCAACCATAGACATTCATTAACTCCTCATTGATAACCGACAAATTATTAGCTAGCACTACTAATTACTAGCTAGTACACGACGTTATTATTGACCGTTTGACGCTCGGTGTGATTGGCCATTAGCGCGCTGTGTTGGCGGCGCGCCTAACTGCCGAACCGATACACCTATGTTTTTTTTTTGTTCTGTCGTTTTGCGATGTTACTTCATTAGTACAGTTCATCTGGTTGATATGTTTAGTACTGGGTTTAATCTAGTACACGTAGTTCAGCTATGACATGTGCTAACCGTTTGGCGCGCGGCGTGATTAGCCATTAGTGCGCTGCGTTAGCGCCGCGCCAAACTGCCAAACCGATACACCTGTGTTTTTGTTGTTATACTTCATTATTCTAGTTTATCTTGTTTATATAATGTGGTACTGACTTAACAGTACACGTAGTTTAACTATGACATGTGATACATAATCGTTTGGCGCGCGGCGTGATTGGCCATTAGCGCGCTGTGTTGGCGCTGCGCCAAACTGCTGAACCGATACACCTGTATGTTTGTTGTTCTGCCGTTACAGCCATTGCGATGCTACTTCATTTGAGCTCAATTCTCATAACCATACTATAAATATTTAAAAAGTTGTACATGTTGGTATTGCCGGTACCCGGTATTGTTTATCCACGAGCCAAACTATCCCCATACCAAATTTCATCTTAACCCGTTCAGTGGTTTTAACGCGAAGAGGAAACTGAGGATTACAAATACTTTCGCATTTATAATATTAGTAAGCATGGATAGTACGGATACGGATGGACTAGCATGGATTGCTGCAGGTGGCCGGGCCTTCAGCTTGTCACGAGACTCAAAATAAATGTTATTTGAGCGTTTGTTGATAGGTACACACACGTTCAAAATTGCATTGGCAGTTTATGAATGAATTCATTCATAAGACACGCACAAGACATGCACTTTTGAACACCACCTTTTTTGTCCACCTTTGAGTGTGGAGCACCGGCTTTAGATCTGTGTTTGGCTTAGCGATGTTGCCACGGAACTTACCATGACGTCAGTTGCATGGAAGCGACTCAGTTTAGGTCGTCAACTGAATCGTGTTAAGGCTTCTGTTTTTTTGCCTGCATGGTATTTTAAAGCAGTTATTTCTGAAAGGATGGTAATAAAACGTCCGAAAAAATACTAACCTAACGTAACTTACGAAATACTAAGCGCACTGACTGAAATACTAAACATTGCGAAGGCTCATTTACATACTACCAGACACCAGTGTTTAACACAGTTAGTACTATTCGCGCGTTTAGTATTTCTGCGTACCTTTCTTTAATAATCGTGTAATTCGACAAGTTACCATAGTTTAATTTCACTTTCCCTCTGCAAAAACGATATATTTTTTATCTGTGACACTGTAAGTTTTTAGTGCGTGTGAACTGTTTGATCTCCCTATATCCCACCACACCACTAAATACCAAACCTTTTGTTGACTTAATAGACCCAATTAACTTATAAACAAATAAAAATAATAGTGCATCTAAATAGAGGTAATTAAGAAGAGATAAGGCGATACAATATAGCTGATGAGATGCGGGTGCGCCCTAATGACACTAGATACATTCAGTCATTTACATTTTAATATAAGGGTGTAAATGCAAATTTAATTACGTAATTTGGTGTCTTTGTTCAAAGAAAACATATGGTGCATACTTATTTCGTATTCATGATCCTTTTGCTGTTGACTCACTTCATATTCAACGTCTGTTGATCTATACTTACAATCACGGTGACAGTATACGGCGAGTCACTGTGATTTTTTCATCGTTGCCTTATATATCACACAACCCTATGCTGAGTAGGAATTCCACAAACATTCTCATGCGAAACTTAGTGTAATCTTAACTCAAACGCATTCCGTTAGGCAGAAACCGAGGAACAAGGCAAACGCAGCTTAAAAAGCCATCTGTCTTTCCAATATCTTAACTGAGCAATCATGGATACTCCTATTGAGAAGTCACTCAAGCCAGAAAGGGCAGTGAAAGTCAAATGTAGACTATATTATTTGAAGAGTATGGTTCAATTTAAACTAATACAAATTTGAAATTGTGGAAATGTTACAGAGGATAAACTTGCTGTTTGATTGAATGGGGTCAATTCGAAAAGTTTATATTGTAGTTTGGATCTTTTTGATCAGACTGTAGGCCGATATTTGATTAAAGGCACGATCGACGCTAAAAATATTTTTGCATTATCACCCGTGTGATATGATAACTGATAAGGCGAAACATGTAAACATTTTTTTGGCGTCGATTGTACTTATAATATTATACACATACTCGTACCTTAAAACTAACATCAAATTTTCATATTTGTCTCAAAACAGAAAAACTAAAATAATTTATTGTTATCAGTAAAGTCTAAAGTATAAGCAGAGAGTAAATAAGATTTACACTAAGGTATATTAAACTAGCGGCAATTGCATCTCAAGAAGACTTTCCCGCATAGATATAGAATAACAGAACTGGATACCTAATCAGCCGAAAAACATGACAGTGCTGCAGTTGTGGCAATAAAATATGGAAAAAATAATCTACTAATAGGAAAGCTAATTTTATACCTAAGTTGAAGAGCAATTTTGCACTACCCATCTTCATCTACACGCTCCTACCAGAGCCTCCTCTTCCATCAGATCTGGTGGCTCATCGTAGTAATCGTAAAAACTAATTCACATCATATTATAATACCTAATTACGAAATTGTTCAAACAACTGGAATATGGATAAATAAATCAAATAAATAAACATGAAGCGTTAAGCGCCATTACTCATGTCTGGCGTCACTGATATAATAATTCAATATGGAAAACGAGTCACTGATAGAAGAGAAAAAGTAGCATTGCTACATGTCTCTTTCAAGAAAACATTTCTACCCACTGGCTTTTTAACTCATCTCCATAGTCCCGTATTGCAACGCTATTGAAGACAAAAGCGTCGTCGCACCTAAAATTTATTAAATATCATGTACCGCAAAATAGGGTAAGTTAGGACGAATTCAAAGTTCAAAACTTTGACAAAAGTTGATAATAATATATTTGGCACGTTAATTTGGTACGTTCTTAAAAAGTGTTACTGTTGTATGAATTCTAGTTTTTCATTTAAGTTTATATGAATTTAGTTAAAACGAACAAGTTTTTATTTATAGTGAATACAGTTGCATGCACTCATCTGAAAATTAATTTCATAGATTTTACGATAAACGCATAAAAGTACAAAACTCAGTTTATCCCAATTGAAAAAACTGATTGAATAAAACCAAAAGAGTAAAAAAGTATTGAAATAAATAGGTACCCGATTCGATTAGACCCTTGCGCGGAATTTTGTATGGTGATTTAATTAATCAAAAAGCTCTGTAAGCTATGCCAACAGCAGAAGCAATCCATATCAATTACGAGCAGCGTCTCCTGCGCATTTAGAGAGCGCATGCGCCAGAAAAACTCACCATGGCTAATCGCAGACATTATCCCGGTAAGGTATCGGATAGAGTAGGAAAGATACGGTTAACCCCACATAATGGATGTCATGTACCGAAACCAAAATTCACCAATGAAATATATTAAGAGGCCACAGTGACGTCTAGGTACATGATATTCATATAAGGTCAACCGGGATAAAAGCGTCACTGTTTTTTTGGATATTTTGTAGTGTCCCTTAACCTCAATTTATGAAAAATGTAACCAATATATAGAAATATTATTTCATTCTGCGCCTTCTACAACACTTTATCCAAATAATTCGTAAAGTAACTTTTCCGCTACTCTACAAAGAAACGATATAATAGAGTTTTAACATAAAATGGAAATTACACGTAAATTCCAATGGGAATTACGTTTTTGGCCCAGTTGGGTTAATGGCGTCTTTTAAAAATTATTTGAGAAATACCTATGACTTTTGTTAACGTTGGTATGCCAACTATACTTTATGCGATAAGTATGGTAGGAATCGAAATTATGCGAAAAAAAGGCAGCGAAATAGCAGTACACCGACGAAGATTTGGCATTATTTTTAGGACTTACTAAGTAACTTTGCGTTTTTTTAAATTGGTTTCCAAGTGGATCACTTTACAGTTTTCGCCATTTATTCACTGCCTAAGATTGAATTCCACTTTACGGCAGTTGAGAGGAGAGGTCATGTTCACCATAAACCGGCAGATTTTAACTGTTAGATCGTGATTATGTTAATTTTATCGGTGGGACTCAAATTTATTTCTACCCTGAGGTTTTATTACTAGTTTATAAGTACAGGGGTCTTACCATAACGTCTTAACGCGGTTCAGTTTAGGTTCAGTTTAGGCTCAGTTGCATGGAAGCGTCTCAGTTTAGGTCGTCAACTGAATCGCGTTAAGACTTCACCGCAAAGCCCCAGGAGTCAGTAGGAAATGAGGCAGTCTATTTTCTTGTTTTAAACATTTATGTATGGAGTAAGTAAGTCATTGATTGGGTTCATTTTCAAATAGTGTCAATTGGCAATATTATCATTTCGCATAGGTTAGGTTAGTATGCCAAATAAAACATATGCGAAAAGTAAAACTTTCCATGCCTTGCCATTCGACCAAATTAATAATATGGGACCTGTTGCTTAGGAAGTAAAAATTGCCACACAATTTTCGGTGATATACAACGTGTTTTTGAGAAATTGCTTTAAACTCAAGGGTGCATTTTTTAGCTTAAATTAAGTTAATTTCTCAAAGACACCGGTATTCCTAACTAAACTAATTAGCTTCATTTAGAAAATAACTACTAATTTAATTTTACCACATATGGGATATGGCATGTGTGTAAACGGAGTATGAGTGTTCGACATGACATTGATATGTCATAGTTGTCACTTACTAAGAAAAGTCAATTCTAATGCCCGTTTTACATTAGCGGTTGATGCAATATGTCATCATTTTGTATGAGAAAAAAAAAATAACGAATTTCATAAAACTAACTATGCCATTCTGTTTCCTTAATTATACCAAGTCTCATGACGAAGTTAAAGCAAATACTCAAGAACATCCTGTACAATAAATCCATATCTTAGGTTTTGTTTTTGTTCCACGTAAGGATATTTCTTGTCAAATGTGCGATAAGTACTTTAGAAACAAAAATGAGTAGGAGACATATTCGAAAACAACTGTCATAAGTAAGCTTTGCTTAAGTTCCGTTCTTTACAAACCATTCTTATCCTTATTACCTATGTATTATAAAAGGTGAATGATCAGAATACCAAAACTAAGCGTCTATTTAGACAGGCGCTTTTAATAACTATCAAAACAAAACCTAATCAATAACAATTATTATTCATCGAACAACGCTTACTGAGGTTTGTGATAATCAAGGGTATAAGGAGATTCCAATTAGGGTTAATGTTTTAAAAAACAGTACAATAATGTAGGGTATGAGAATTTTTATTTTGGAAATATCCACAGGATCTGTTTCATAACTATACTCTACACATCCCGAAGCAGTCGGGCGCAAAAACCTGCGCATGCGGTGAAGACCGGGCAGAGCCTACCGCAAACATCGGAAAAAGTTTCGTTCTGTCTCTTTCTCACTATGCGAGTGCGATAGAGAGGAAGATATAAATTTAAGATTTTAAATACTTGCGGTAGTCTTTGGATATGAGCTACTACTCGTAGTTGCAAACGGAACTAAATGAGAATTCACTCATGAATTCTAAATATAATCGTTTGTCACTCGACGACATTGATACAAAAACAGAAAAATGGCGTTAAATAATTATCAGATTATAAAGAAAAATGTATCATAAAGCGTAAACACGCAGTTTATGCCGAGCTTTGGATGCTGATAGTTGCTCCTGTCGATGATTCGATGATTGATCGAAACGGGAAAATTTTACCTAAACGACTTTAATTAGTGAGCCGTTGTAAATATATATTAAGCTAAACCCATAATAAAATTTAAAGCTACAATAAAAAATTGTTTTTTAAGGTAGAAGTCCACTGTTAAACATGTTCAGAGGCCCATGGGCCTCCCCCAAAGAATGCCACATCGAGAATTATTTAGTAAAAGGCTAGACCTAACTGTTCTATCTACCCATACTTTTAAAATGACTTTCTACCCGGCAGAAAGTCATGTCAGGTGAACATTTCTAGCAAGATCTCCGTTGACACTTCGATTCATCAGTCAAGCCGAGACCATGACACAGGAAACTGTGTCGAAACGTCGGTATATTAAGGTAAATTAACTAAATTCGTGATAGACCCATTCTATGTTCATAATAAGGGCATATTCAGAAAAAAGTACACCATTTTAAAGAAAATGGGTCCTCGATTTTCCATTCAAAAAAATTGTCACTTTCGTAACGGCCCATACAAAATGTATGAAAAAATGCCTTACGAAACTGACCAAAAAGGGGCCACTCTTTTCTTTTTTAAATCAATAGTAGGTATAATATTATTCGTGATTCTTCCTATATTTACAAAAAAAAGAAAATTGTACACTTCTTATGAAAATGCCCATAATAGGATATAGTTTTTTAATCTACTGGTTTGTCAGACTATTCACAAGTCACAAACCCCAAGCATAAGAATTGGACTTGAAGAAAAACAGTTTTCTTTCTTCCTAGCGTTTTTCCGGCTTATGCCACGGCTCATTAGGGAGCCTGGGGTCCGTTTTTATAACGAATCCCAAGATTTGGCGTAGGCACTGGTTTAACGACTGCCATCTGACCTTCCAACCCTGAGGGTAAACTAGGCCGGTTTCCTCACGATGTTTTCCTTCACCGAAAAGCGGTTGCTAAATATCAAATGATATTTCTTACGTAAGTTCCGAAAAACTCATTGGTACCTCCAGGATTTTAGAAAAACAGCCAATGTAGATTAGATATATTACCTTCCTAAGTTCACCCAGCAATTTCTCCTAAACTTTTTTCATTATATCCTTATGATCATTTCACGCGGAAAGCTACGAGGATAGACTATTTTAACAAACTTAGTTATTCCGACGACGTTCCTGGGTTGACTTGGGCCCAATTGAATTTACGTTGACAAGTATTTGACACGTTTGCAGTTCGTAAATCGATTTCAGTAAAATTTTGATAACCTGTAACTCTAGTCTGAGTCTGACTACCGAACGAACAGTAACAGTTAGACAAAAAAATATATATCTATCCCTTTTTTCGGGGTGGTAATACTAGCGACAGAATTAGACAGTATGATGTTCTCTGTTACTGCGTTCGTACGGTGGTTACTGTATTTACAGTGCGAGAGAATAGTACATTACGATACAAGGGCGAAAAAGAGGAAATTCGAAACGAGTGGCGATAAATTGAAACACGACCGTAGGGAGTGTTTTAAATCGATATGAGTTACGAATTACCTCTTTGCACGTGTATCGTACGACGTCTTACAGTACATAAATGGCCCTTTAAATATTCATTATCGCCCTAGGGCGGTAAAGTAGCACCAAGTGTACTGTAAAAAAGTAGACATTTGCGGATGGCGCCACTGAGCTATAGCAGGCTAAATTGTATATTCTAACATTAGACATTTTATGACTTAATAATGTGTGATGTAATTAGAAACGAAGTTAGATAAGTGTTATATTGGCTTAAAGAATTGTACTGTGTTTTGTAAAGAGGGGAAACATGAAATCGCGTCATCACATGATCTACCTCCAAATTGGAACTACCTCGTATTTTGTTCAATTACAAAAATGTAATACAAACCTTCGTGCTTGCTAATAAGGTTTCATTTCAAGTAATCAGAGAATTTATTTTGGAATTTGAAGGAACGCTTGATGAGGCTAGACATATTAAAGGATTGACCCCAGACAGCATTAGTGTCTGAAGACATCTCTTGGGAATATTATGGTTGGTTGCATTTGCTTTCCTTCCTAATTGGATTACGTCTCGATGCTATAAATGTGCAGTATATTATCTTCACAAATGGCCCCTAGGCCATTTCTTAGAGCTCTGTGCATTATCACGAGAAGAGACCCAAAAACTTTTTTTTCTGAAAGACGTAAATTTAATGTTTTTCCTACTTAAAATCACGAGCTCTTTCGATCCTTACTAGGAGAAATAAGAGTCCCAATTTTGGTTTTCCATTCCGTTACCATTTTTAAAACACTTTGTACAGCGGTTACAAAATGGAGATCACGTAGGACGTTTGAAAATGTTGAGACCTTTTTTTCTCGTAGTAATTTTCTCCTAGATTCAAAGAGCTCGTTATTCTGAGTAAAAACCCATTAAATTTACCTATCTTAAAAATCTTTTTGGATCCCATCTCGCGAAAATGTGCATCTAAGACATCAAATTTGAAATCCGAAGATCGAAGGTTTGAACCTCGTATCAATGAGTTTTTCGTAACTAAGTATACGAATTGTCATTTGTATGACTTTCTTTGAAACAGTGTTTTTTGGTAAAGTATATTTTCGTGAGAAAACCTGCATACATACATTTTGGATGTAATTCAAATATAGTGAAGATTCCAACACGCTTGGGTTAGCGTGAGGACCATGACCATACCCTCCCTTGCATGGGAAACAGCATGCGCCCAGCCCGCGACGTAAAGGCTGAAAAAAGCAACTTTAAATTAGGGCTTGTGATATACGTGTTACACGCGGAACCGTAGCTACGTAGCCTTAGCACCGGCGGTGCTAAGATCCCGTACTACACGGTCACGTCAAAGATACGTATCCGTTTCTGGATTCGGCTACGTTCCCGCGAATCTCGGCTTCGGCTCCGCTCGGCTTCTTTTAATACACATCTTTTACAATTTGTACTGGTCTATTATTTTTGCCTCCAACATAATATTTGCATCTAATTATTTTTGATCTCTTAAATTTTTATTTATAATGCAAAAGTATGGAAACTGAAATTAAAAACTCGCCCCTTGCATTACATTCGGGGGTTTAATAACACGCATAAAATCTACACTTAACGTCACGGTCACGACTGGATCCGATCTACGTATAAATAAGATACGTATCTCCGTGTACACGTAGCTACGTATCTTAATTACACGTAGCCGAATCACACGGAGCAAACGGAGCGGATCTCCGTTGCCGAGTAACACAGCAACGTAGATTCGGCTACGGGTTCACGAAACACGGTCACGACCAGGAGCACTACTTTAAATTACATAACTTTTGTAAGTAAAAAGACTGGGGGCCTTACCACGATTGCCTTACTTGATTTAGTTTAGGTCTATTTAGCTCACTTGCACCTACTGATGTGCCGACGGAAGGTTTCCAATATTGCTAAATATTTCGCATAGGAAAGTTTCAGAAACTTCTCACATTTTTGTATGGGGATTGAAACTTTCCGCAAAGTAAAATGGAAATTTCTTAAGTTTCTGTGTAATTTTCAAGAAAGTTCCTAGAATTTTTCCAACTTTTTGGAAACTTTCCGCAACTTGCACATCTGTACTTGCACCACCCACAGTTACCCACTAACCCCGAGTTAAGATGTCAAATTCCATACATAAAACGCCTAACTCCGGGTTATGTAACCCGAATCGCGCTAGGCGATCGTGGGAACCACCCAGTTTTCCCCTCAGATTTGAAGATTGAACATCAGTATTTACAGATAATTTAGTACCGAATTAATAAAGAACCTATAACGCTTTCATTTGCAAAATCCTTTAATCCATTAAAGCTCTCTTATAGTTTCATATAAGCACAGTACCTAGGTAAGTAATTGAATTTCCTACTTATCGTACTATACTTGCGTAAGTTCGTTAAAGCAAAAGTATCTCCATGATCCTGACAAATCCTCTTAATTCTTGCACTAAATAAGGGGCTCATTAAGTTAGCACCTCGTGGGTTCCATAATTGGGTTATCCGGGTGAGTCTCTCCGGATATATGTGTTGAAATAGGAGGCCTCCGTTTATTTTGCAAAAGAATTGAACGAGCTAGCGATATTCTCCGAGTCTTCTGGTTCAATCCGGCAGCGTTTCTATCTTTGTAAATTTGTATCTGTGTATTGTGGTGTTTTCGATAGAGATGCAAAGGAAAGTAGTTTGGCCGGATAACGGATATCCGGATTTCATGTCTGCCGAATATCCGGTGTCCGGCCGCCGAATATTCGGCCCAAAGTTTTTTTAATTGACTAAATTCATTCGCGCGTGTGTGCATTTTTTTTGCACAGGTTGCAGCTTCTTTCTACTATTAGGCATGTTTTTATTGAAAACTTATTTAGGTACATGCCAGTGTACCTAAAAATTTGCACGTTAAAATGTGTACTTTCTGAGAGTGTTTGAAAGATTCATTCAGAGCTTTGCTCTTGTCGGTGGAGTAATCGCCACTCTTTTGTTTTCTGGGCCAGCCTTTTTACTTCCTCGTACGACACGGCAGAGACTTTATCTTTAATTTTGCTGAATTATGTGAGTCGGGGGCCTTCCTCTTAAAAGAAGAAGGCTCCGATGTTAAGTAGTTAATCTTTTCTTTGAAAGATTAACTACTATAAAATATAACATTTATATTCAAATTAATTACTTACTTTGTAATTTGATAGTTTTAGGATATTCGTCCGGATACCGGACGGATATTACGTCAATTATTCGGTATTCGGCCAGAAAAATATGGCTAAAAGGCTGGATACCGGGCTGATTTGACGTTTAAAATGACACTTTAATCTTTCACAATTCATTTGCTTGGAAGAAATAACGTGGTTTTACTGTAGGTATTGACCTAATATGGTAATCTTCTTAGATTACTTTATTGAAGAACTTATGATTTTATTAGCCACAAACTACAATCTTCTATTGGTAGATATCTAATAACACGGCGCGGTGTACGAAGGATATAGGAGAAATTCGCAGCCAACGGGTGAGCTTCGGTAGCTCAGTTGGTAGAGCGATGGGCCTGTATCTCAGAATCGCGCTTTCTAGTCTCGCAGCCGTGAACTTTTGCATTTTTTCTCATAAACTAAACATATTTGTTTACGAAGAAGAACCTTCCCCTTTTTAAAAGCCAAACTGCCAGTAACGAACGCAATAAATCGGCAATGATGCCATAACTCACCGACTGGCCACTTATATCCGGGTTAACCCTTGCGTCATCGATAGGGTAACGGATGGGATCGCTATCATTTGAGACGGGACGCTTTCGCACGTGCCCTCATCAAGGCCCTTTACGATTATGAGAGAAAGCCAATATTACGTCCTAAATTATTAGAATAAAATCATTTATTGCACTGCACAACTTTAAAGCATGAATTAAATCATTTATTAAACATAATAAATGTTTTGATTCATGTTTTCAAGTAGTCACACTACTATATATAAATTATAAATTGAAAGAGATGTCATATACTACAGAAAAAGTGACCAAGGTCCCCGGTGAGCAGGGCTGGGATCGAACCAGCGACCTCCTGCTTTCGCGGCGGGAGAGGCTGTTTTCGGCTGCCGCGAAAGCAGCAGGTCACTGGTTCGATCCCAGCCCTGCTCACCGGGGACCTTGGTCACTTTTTCTGTAGTGTATGACATCTCTTTCAATTTATAAAATCATTTATTTTTAAAATATATAGGTATAAGTAGTAAGTGTAACTTACCTACCTACCTTAAATCTAAAATAGGTCGTTGATGCATTGTACCTAGGATGCCGGCGGAATTTCCTCGTTGATCGCAATGCTACATCATATGTTGTCCGAGGAAGCCACTAGATCTTTGGTTAACAGTTACATCAACCAGACGTTTTGCGATTTCTACAAAAAACTTGCGTGCGCTGGGTAGGACCCCTATGGACCTAGAGTTTCGACCCCAAATGGTACAGTGGTATTCTCTGCCCAGGCTCTTATATATATTATATATTACGTTAATTTATTGAGTTGAGTGTTGAATGGATGATGTTTTTTACTGTATATGGTAATACAATGTAGGTTTGTGTCGGGTAACTGAAGTGTCAAAACGACCGATAAGATTATTAGGCTCATTTGCACCACCCAGGGTTAGCCGCTAACCCTGAGTTAATCTATCAATGTCCTTACAATAACCGCTTAACTCAGGCTTATGTCGCTAACCCTGGGCCCTGCTTATGTGGCCCTTAGAGGATTGTGATATAAATTTAGAGAGCATTATCAATCAATTTACTTTTATACATAGTTACTGAGCCCAGTTGATCGGCTGGAACTTCCAAACTACCTCGAAGATGTATCTTTCAAACAAAAAAAAAAATTGATCGCGAAACAAACAAACTCTTTACAATCTTCTTTTTTTGGAGTTGACCAATCTGCCTGTAACGAACCCAATAAATTGGTAATGACGCCATTGATTCAAACCACTTTCTTTCAAACAAATGAACTGCCAAACTTTAAAGTGTTATTTTAAACGTCAAACTTATTTGAAATTATGACGTTTAGTTAACACTTTCACAATCTGTGGTATCAAAATCTAGGAAACTTAGCATCGATAGGGTAACGGGCATGGGATCGCTATCGTTTGAGACGAGACGCTTTCGCAGACTCCAAGTGACAGAAACCGTGAAAATACTAGTTTTAGAGTGGCCTAAGGTTCCAATTGGTTGACTGTAGGTGCCTTCATAATATAGCAATAATAAAAAGTTAACATTGACATTAAATTGCAACGGTTAACACTCACGTATTTTTATCACAATAGGCGTGACATGTTTCGACTACATCTGGCAGTCATCGTCGGACAGGCAGTGGATTTGTCACCTTCGCGGCTCGGGCATCACTGCCCGATATATTTATTGAGACAAAAGGAACAAAAGTGGTACAAAAATACAGAATATAGGTATATGATAAAACTAATACCAAATAAAACTAAACAAAATAAACCTAATACTAAATAAAACTCGAACCCGCCGAAGGTCATAAATTTTTCCACTTTATCTATCCTTCTGAGAAATTCCATAATTAAATAAATATGAAATTATCCTAAGAGTTCAAGTGTTACATTAATTGTAGGGCAATTTCATCAGAATGTTGATACGGATATCGCGTCTCAAATGGCGGAGTTCTCCCCCGGTAGGGGTAGGGTTGAACCCCTGCAAGTGGACACCTGAGCTTGCCTGTGTTGCAGTAATTATGTTTTTGCATAAACAGTGTGGTTGGAATGTTATTGAGTGTACGAATAGTCAATAGAAACGATAAAGGTCAAAAAGGTGTGTTCGAGATTCGAACTGTATACTCATATGTGACTGATTCGAATTAGAATAAAAAATCGGTTGCTGTATTATGTTTAAAAAGATAATGATCTACTTTAAATTAGAAAATATCAATACACATTTTGAAAGACATGAACTTATTATCTGAGAGGTGTATTTAACCTGGTAAATGGGCATTTTCAGAAAAAAGTGCACCCTTTTAATGAAAATGCGTCCTCAATTTTCCATACAATTTTTTTTTGTTATTTTTGTAACGGCCCATACGTAATGTAGGAAAAATGCGTTAGAAAGCTGACCAAAAAAACGGGACACTCTTATTCTTTTTTTTAATCAATAGTACTCGTGATTCTGGTTATAAAAACCCAAAACTTCCTAAATTTTCAAAAAAAAAGGAAATTACCCTATTTTTGAAAATGCCCAAATATTATAACAATTTGATATTGATATTGTCTTCTGTTACCGCGATTATTATTCATTGAAATTAAACACTTTAGAACGGATTAATCGCGTTTATTAACACCATGATCCTACGTTTCGAGCCCTTTACAGCACTCGTTTTCACAGGGTTAAGATGATATTGATTCACTGGAATTCAATGTCGTAATTTTTGATTCCTTAGTAGTCATTGTCATCCTCGTCTGCAATTTGAATTTGCATCAAATCGGTTTGTACGACAATATCAAAGTATGTACTTATACATTATTTTATAAGCTAGCAATCATCGTCATTTTTAACTGCTCATCGATTCGTTATGTTGAGTAAAGCGCTTAATTGAAGTACCTAGTGGGTGTTACTGTGGTCCAAATGGCACCTTCGATATATACTCGTAAATAACCATTCATAGTCCTTATTACAACTGGATACGGTCTAATGAGGCTCAGTAATATTATTATATCAATGTACAGAGTTCAGAAATATGTATACAGTTTTCGCTCTTATTGTAAGGGATTAAGGTGCAAATTAAATATCTTTAACTTTGATATCTAGTGAGAAAGCGTAGGCGTAAGGACCATATATGGGTTTAGTTTTCATTGTGTGTGGTCCTCACTGTTTCTAGCTGTTATATTATTAAATATATATACAGGTTTCCTATAGTTGTCGTTGTTGAATGTAGTTTAAATGGGTCAAAAATAAATATTTCCTAATTAGGTTTGAAATTAATTGACCAATAGTTTTCAATTTGTAAATAATTTGGTCTGTGACGAATAATCGATCGTTTGATTTAATTTACTTACAATTTAAATGTAAAATAATATACAACGTGTTTTTGAGCAATTGCTTTAAATTTTCTAACTACTATTCTTATTAGCTCCATTCAGAAAATAACTATTAATTTAATTTTATCTCATATAGGATTTGCATGTGTGTAAACGGAGTATGAGTAGTCGACATGACATTGATATGTCATAGTAGTCACTTACTCAGTAAAGTCAATTCTAATGCCCGTTTTACATTAGCGGTTGATGCAACATGTAATTATTTTGTATGAGAAATAAAAAACAAAAAAATTACGAATTTAATAAAACTAACTATGCCATTCTGTTTCCCTAATTATACCAAGCCATATGACGAAGTTAAAGCAAATGCTCAAGAACATCCTGTAGATACCTAAAACTCAATAATAAATTGACAATAGCTCACTCAGGTGACTGTCACTGACGTCACAATTAGGTAAGACTTAATTGTTCCTAATTGTGACGTCACGCGAAACTTTAATGCACTGTATTTCCGTAATTTTTCATTTGATGAACAAAAGAAAAAAATATTTTTTAATATTCTAACAGACTAACAGACGGACCATTTTTTTGTCGTCTTGCCTATTCATACAAAATACATTAATACAAAGCCAGTTATGATCTGTATGGAAGTAACCGAAAATCCGGTTAGTAAACGGTTATTAACCGAAAATACGGTTAATAACCGATTATTTACATACAACCATAATCGGTTTTACATTCCCTAGTATGCATTTTACAATTTGAATTGCATTTTGGGGAGTAAACTAATTGTTTTATCAATACCAATATGCTACGAGAAAAAAAGGTCTCGAAATTTTGAAACGTTTTACGTTCTTACTCTCCATTTTGTAACCTATACAAAGTGTTTGAAAAATGGTAACGGAATGGAAAAAATGGGACTCTTTTTTTCTCCTAGTACTCGTAGGATCAAAAGAGCTCGTGATTCTGAGTAGGAAAATCATTAAATTTACCTGTTTAAATAAAATCCTTTTTCCTTTGTCAGTGCCTAATTTTGGATCCCATGGTCATTGTTTTGTTCAAGGAAATAAATTACTTGTATTTGTATTTTTGTAAAACATTTGTATTGCCATTGAGTTGAATAAAATAATCAAACTCTATTAAGCACGAATCAATAATTTATTGAATGTAATAAATATTTTGATTAATGTTTTTTGTTATTTAAGTAGTCACACTACTATATATAAATTATAAATTGAAAGAGATGTCATATACTACAGAAAAAGTGACCATGGCCGCTGGTGAGCAGGGCTGGGATCGAACCAGCGACCTTCTGCTTTCGCGGCAGACGCCCTAACCACTGGGCTACCCGATCACAGGTGATCACAGGTGCTCACCGGGGGCCGTGGTCACTTTTTCTGTAGTATATGACATCTCTTTTAATTTAGAATCTATTTTTCTAGCTTTACCAAAAAAAAATGTTGTTTTACATAGTTTATTAGGTAATCTATACCTACCTGTTTTAGGACGGCGGCACAATTTGCACTTATGTAACTACTTTTGGAGCGTGTACTCACAGTTACAGGTGATAAATGTTGACCATTACATATCAGTTACCTACATGGTATCAGCTCTTCAAGATTGACTACCTAAATAGCTGGGCATATACGTTCGCGGATCTGCCAATAAATGTATGGGATATTTGTCTGGCGGATGCCCCGCGGACATACCCACTATGGACCCAACTATTCCCCATACAGTTAATTACCTACAAACATGACTGAGAATTTCATGGCAATTTAAAAAGGGCTTGACCATATTCATGTTATTCCGAATTTAAAAATCGTTTATGCGATTCGCTATATTCAATTTTCTTGCTTTCATGAGTCGGAATTTTGATAGGTTGGGATTTTCAAAATCGGGGTTATAAATTCGGGATAAAAAATTGGCAGAAAGTTTTTCTGAATTCATGTAGTGTACAGTCTAGTTCACAAATATATGTGCAGCTGAATGCATAATGTATACTTACACTTACATTTTATTGTTAATGTCCTAAGGGTGTACAAATATTTTTGACGCCTTGGAAATGCTCACATTATGAACTCGACTGTACCTATAATCATAATTGAAAACTAGAATAGAAGTGGGTAAATGTATTTGTTATAGATATTATAGGTGTACAGTCAGGGGGTTGAGTTAATGCAGGTACAGTCGCCGATGGGTGCGTAGAGAGTTCTCAATGCTTACAAATAATGCCGTCTAGCGAGCGCTGTCCAAACTGAGGGACTCGGGTGGCGAGCTTTCTGAGAGTTGTTTTTATTTTGTACTCGGTTAGGTTGAGTATGTTGTTATTTAACTAAGTGAATTATTTATATTATGTGAAAAAATAATGTTTTTTAGGAAATTACGAAACTCTTTACTGCTTACATAAAATCATTAGATGTAAGTATATTCAACGTTTTCTAATATTAATTAATGCACAGAATCTTAGTAAATTATTATTAAGTAAGTAGTTATCATTATTTAATTGAGACATGTGCAGACAAACAATGTAACATTGTAAATTAAAGGGTACGTACACATTTGACTAAAAATGATAATGACCAATTAATTGATCTTTTTATTATTCGTTTTATAATTTACTGCTTTCCATGTTTTATTACGTATAGTACGATAAGTTACATTACGTAACTTATTAACAAGTTCAGTAAGTAATTGAATTATCATTGTAAAAAGAGCTTTTGGCTTTACAGGAAATGGTAATCTCAGACTTTAACTTATAGTATTAAAACTAAAAGCTTAATGGTAAAAGCTAAATGGTAAAATTAAAAGCTTAAAACTCTGCCATAAACACAATTCTAGCTAAGTATAATTAAATAACATTGTGGAAAATCAAACGGCACGGCTTTAGGTATACATTAATTAAAGCTTATCGGCTTTTTAATGAATAATCGATGCAAAGTCGCGTAATTATGAATTCAAATCCAACTAAGCTAATTGCAATGCATTTCATAAAAGCTAGCATCGTCCAAAATATCGCAAACAACCGAAAAACTGTAAACAATTGAACTTTCACCGGTCGCCCAGTGTGTACGGGGGCGCCCGCGCCCCGCGTCAGTCTGCCGGCGGAGCCCGACCGGCGCGCACGTCCTGTGTCCCAGCTCCCGCCAACTTCCGCGAGTGTCGTGCCCGAGTGCTCTACCATGCTTGCCCGTGCGCTGGCCGTGTTAGCCGCCGCGGCGCTCGCGCTCGCCGTCCCCGATCCCTGCTATGAGGACGGCCGCCCGCGCCGATGCATCCCCGACTTTGTCAACGCCGCCTTCGGCGCCCCTGTTGCCGCTTCCTCCATCTGCGGACGACGAGGCCCCGAGCGACTCTGCGACCCTCCAGGAGATTCCGACCCGGAAAGCGCTTGCAGAGTCTGCGATGCCACCCGCTCCGATCGCCGCAACCCACCCACTCACTTAACCGACTTAAACAACCCTTCTAACGTGACCTGCTGGCGTTCAGCCGCCCTAGCCCCCGTCTCCTACGAATCTCCTCCCGATAACGTTTCCTTAACTCTATCCTTGGGGAAAAAATACGAGTTGACGTACGTGAGCCTGCAGTTTTGCCCGAAAGCGGCGCGACCGGATTCCGTAGCGATCTACAAGAGCGCGGATTATGGGATGACCTGGCAGCCGTTTCAATTCTACTCCAGCCAGTGCCGTCGAGTTTACGGAAGGCCTAATAAAGCCTCAGTGACGTCTGCTAACGAGCAGGAGGCTAGATGTTCGGATTCTCATCGAATGGCTGGGGAAAGTGTGAGCGGTTCCCGCCTAGCGTTCTCGACTTTGGAAGGCCGTCCTAGTGCTCCGAACTTTGACGTGTCTCCTGTATTGCAAGACTGGGTGACTGCTACGGATGTGCGTGTGGTTTTTAATCGTTTACACATGGTGACTGAGGGTGACGAGGTGGATTATAAGAAGCAGGCCGCGGGTGGGACGCAGCACTACGCTGTGTCCGATTTCGCTGTCGGCGGACGATGTAAGTGCAACGGGCACGCTTCGAGATGTGTTCCGTCGAAGGGAGAGGACGGTCAGCAGCAGCTGGCGTGTGATTGTCGGCACAACACTGCTGGCCGGGACTGCGAGAGATGCAAGCCATTCCATTTCGACAGGCCGTGGGGGCGCGCTACGGCGAGGGACGCCAATGAATGCAAAGGTAGCGCATGTTGTCTTGTACTTGTAATTTATTTGTTTTTTAAATAGTCACACTGCTATAAATTATAAATTGAAAGAGAAACCACTAAGTCCAGTGGTTAGGGCGTCTGCCGCGAAAGCAGGAGGTCGCTGGTTTGATTCCAGCCATAGTATACGATATCTCTTTCAATTTATAATGTTTTGTATTTGTTTATAACCAATGTCATAGGTAAATTAGTAAGCTTATGTAGATTGCTTACGGCAACGTCATCCATCGATGACAACTTATTCAAGTAAGTATAACAAGTTGTAAGTGAGCTCTGATAAAGCCTATTTGGTACATATTGATATGATTTAGGCTCTATATAGTTTACCATTACTGTTTCGTCCAACAGATTATTTAAGAAGTCTTGCGACTATTTATGAGCAGCTTGTTTCTGTATGCTAATAAGGATATTCGTAAATATTAGATCAACAATTCAACGGTAGCTGAATTTCTTACGTTTATTATTTCTATCATAAAATTGGCATTTCTATTATAAGTTTGTATTGGGTCGGCAACGCGCATGTGACACATCTGGAGTTGCAGGCGTCCATAGGCTACGGTGACCGCTTCCCATCAGTTCGTAATATCGTTTGCCACCGTCGAAGTATAAAAAAAAATGCCATGAATCTTATTGGTATTAAAGACATTAAATTAAAACTAAGTCCAATATTTTCAATGCACTTTGGCTACCATCATCAAATTCAACTCGAATTGAATCAAATACAAAAACAATATTATTTTATAATGGCGCTGAGCTCTGGAACACCATTTCACTCGAACAAGTGTGACATTTGTCAGCATAATTGTAACTGATATTGCAGGCGTCAATGGGCTACCGGCGCCGCTTACTATTGCGCGGGCTGTATGCTTGTTTGCCTCCATCATGTCATTTATAAATCAGAACATCGTTATTAACATTAAAAACGAATACTTTTGTGAAGAGCACCTGACATAAGTCACAAGAAACACGGCATATGTCACGAAATTCCAACACATGATCACTCTCATGTCAAAACCTACTGAAAATTCTTTAAAACACTATTAGATCTCGCGACAATTGTCAAAAGCCTTCACCAAGAAATCATCTATTTAATTGTCTTTTTTTAACGGGTTATCAACACATTTATTTTCAAAATATATACAGTAAGTGTAACTTACCTAACAACCTAAAAAAAAACATTAAATTATCGAAATGGTGGCAAACAAGCATACAGCCCGCGCGATGGTGAGAGGTTTTCCTAGCCTATGGGCGCCTGAAACGCCAGAAATTCAGTCATTTTAGGATTTGTCACAGTTGTCAAAGTGTGGTGAAATTGGAGACTGGTTACGTGCTAGCGTAATGGGAGCTACCGTATTGTCGCTCACCAGGCGGCGCCACTCATTGCGTGGGTCCTGTGTCAATATGAGAGTGACAAAGTGACGTTTGAAATGTTCCCGCAGGACCACTAGCGCCCCTAGCGGAAAATCAATTCGCGGTAATCCTCATTTAATGCGTATTGATGCTTTTTGTATCGAAGTTCATTTGATATGCACCTAATTAGAGCGTTCTGGAATTAACTCACGGAACATACGTATTCTCAATTACATTACTTTGTTAGAGCAACTGCATTCCGCGAGAATTTCCCTTACGCGAGGCTTTTGCTTTGTATGGCAGCTGCTTTAATCAAATCCGGAAACCTCGAGAATTTACTAGCGACACATCTAAAAATATTTCATGACTTATATTTTCAGAATAAATAATAAATAAATATTATACGACCTTCTTACAAATTGACTAAGTCCCGCAGTAAGCTCGAGAAGGCTTGTGTTACGGGTACTCAGACAACGATATATAATATACAAATACATAAAAACAAAGAAAACATCCATGACTCAGGAACAAATATCTGTGTTCATCACACAAATAAATGCTCATACCGGGATTCGAACCCAGGACCATCGGCTTAGCAAGCAGGGTCACTAGCAACTACGCCAACCGGTTGTCATCAGAAGTATTAGAGAAATCGCATTTCGTTAGGGACATTTTCGTAGACCCTTAGGTTATTTTTAATTTAATCTAAATCACTACATAGGTAGTATGAAACAAAGTTGCTTCCCGCTGTCTGTATGTCCTCCTTAAATCTTTAAAACTTTGCAACGGATTTTGATGCGTTTTTTTAAATAGATAGTGTGACTCAAGAGAAATGTTTATATGTATAATAATAACCCGTGCGAAGCCGGGGCGGGTCGCTAGTATACGTATATAAGACAGTGCGTTACATAGATACTAAAACATTACGCTCAGCTTAAATCGGTGAAGTGGTGCCCTAAAATATACTAAAGATAAACCCCCTATTCATAATAAAGACAGACGTTTTAGTGAAATTATGTTTACTCACTTTCTAACAAAGAGAAACGTCAAACTGATAAGGAGAGACAATCATTTAGCTAAATTGTGTTTGATGTGTGTTTATGAATAACGATAAAGGTGACCAAAGTGAATTCAAATGATTCCTGGTCAGGAATCGAACCTGCGTCTTCAGACGCCATGCGCCATATAATACTTCATGTTACTTATGTAATCCTAGTGTCGTGAAGCTCTATAAAGTTTTATTGCAACCTTTAAGGAGGTGAAAACGGAGTTGAAAGGGCACGGAGACGGAACGAATAGATACTAGCGACTTAAGTTTAAAACCATTACTATTTTAACTATAAAACTATGTTAAGACTCGAACATATTAAATAACACTTAAAAACGGGTCACTCATGTAATTAAGTAATTTTTTATCTTTACGAAGATCGTCATCAGGAGCGACCACCCGCGAGTCGTGTTACGTGAGTGACCCGTTTTAAATTATCATAACTATTATCGCCACATTGTCCATATCTACATAATTTAAGAGTAAACAGAGGACATACACATTAAAGATAATTAGTTATACAATTTAATGTGATATTGTAATAGACCAGTCAACGGAGTGCTTCATTCGGGCAACATTTCTTCCGTAAACTTATCTAGATGCAAATTAGGAGAGGAATACATTAGGGTGGACCATTTTATAATACTTATGGGGAATTTAGGAAGACGACTTTTAAAGTCGGGTTTTGATAACTTTTGATGATATAACACTTTTCGCATTTTATACAAATTATGAACATAGAAGGGACTATCGCGAATGTAGTTAATGTACCTTAACATGAAATTGTGTCAAACGTCAGTATATTAAGGTAATTAACTACATTTGTGATAGACCCGTTTTTTTATAGTATAGGACAATCTTACACGAATATAGCTATCTTCTAGATCAAATCAATAAGCCTTCTGTTATCTTATTAGTACTAAAACAATGACCAAACAAAAATACCATCAAGTAGCAAACTCTGGTAACCTATGTTTTCAGTTAGTCATAGTCATAGTAGTTTTATTTATGAACAATACAAGATTGTGTTTGAATATTAACTGAACATTGCGTAATTAGGTACACTCTGAATACCATAAAATGCATTTTTAAAAAAACTTTCGCTGTAAATATAACAAGCTTCAATCACCCATGTTGTGATGAGATGGTATATTCGAACTTTAAAATCCAATTGAAATTAAACACTTTAGAACGGATTAATCGCGTTTATTAACACCATGATCCTACGTTTCGAGCCCTTTACAGCACTCGTTTTCACAGGGTTAAGATGATGACTGAGAGAATGCGAATTCTCCCCGTCAATCAAAAAAGTTACTTGTGCAAACTACCTACATACAAAAATATAAAAATAATTTAAAAATAAAAACAAAGGTTGGTCTACAATGCCCAGAGGGGCTTATAAAGCTAGTAATACATAGCCTGAAGGGCATTCTATAATTAAAATAAAAAATGTTTAAACCCTGTGAGGATTAACATACATACAACTTACGAACGCTTCCCTAACTGGCTTATGGAGCAGAAAGAAGCGACAAGAAAACTACCCCATTTTGCCTCTTTTATCCGTTTTCAATCTTTTCAAACAAAGTCCACACTAAGGTCTTCCAGTTCTGTGTCGTGCTTGATCCTTGATGAGATGTAAAACAGGATCCCAAGCTGGTGGTACCGAAAAGCCATCCTCTCTATTGAAATTAGGGACCTTCTTGATTTCAATAGCCTCGCGCAGCATCCTGGGAATGTAACGCTTCTCCTTGGCGAGGACCAGAGGTTTGTCAAATTTAATTGAATGATTAGGCTTATCAGAGACATGTTCCCAGACTGCAGACCTTGGTCGACGATGCTTGACATCGGCTATATGTTCCTTCACCCTGGTTGATATGCTACGCTTTGTTTGCCCAACGTATGATAGACCACATTCACAGTCAAGCCTGTAGACCCCAGCATCTTGTAGAGGCAAGTTACACTTTACAGGCCTCAGGAATTGTGACATCTTCTTCAACGGCTTGAAATAGGTCTTGATTGAAGCACGCCTCAAGATGTGGCTGATCCTGTCCGTAACTCCTCTGACAAAAGGCAAAACAGCAGGCCTACGCTCAACTGTTGGTATCTTCACACTGAGGGGACTGCTTGACACGAGGTATCTTGAGGTTGTTAGCCCACAGCGCACATTTTGCACGCTGTAGCTCAGCACCAAGATGTTTGTCATCGCAGATCCTTTGGGCTCTCTGAAACAAAGATTTGCCAACTGTAGCAAGCTGTGAGGGATGGTGGTGCGATTTACCATTTAAATACCTATCTGTATGTGTAGGTTTCCTGTACACGGTTCGGCCTAAGGAGTTATCAGGATTCCGTACAATGAGAGTATCTAAGAAAGGAAGTGAACAATCTTTTTCCAACTCCATAGTAAATATAATTTTACTATGAATTGAATTAAGATGCTCCAGAAAAGCTGATACACTACTTCTAGGTAATATAGTAAAAGTGTCATCTACGTATCTTTTAAATATCTTCGGCTGGACAGGAGCCACAGCAAGCGCCTTCTCCTCGAAGTCCTCCATGAAGATATCCGCCACGACAGGAGACACAGGGGACCCCATTGCTACACCGTCAACCTGCTTGTAGAATTCATTGTTCCATAGCAAGTAACCCGACGTCAGGCAATGTTCCAGTAGTTCAGCATATTCCAGAGGCATGTTGTGCTCAGCTAACCTCTTCTTAACAATTTCAATGCAGTCTTGCACCGGTAGGCAGGTAAAAAGTGACTGAACATCAAAACTGACCATGGTTTCATCATCAGTTAAAAGCAGGTCTTTAATTTCACTGATGAATCCTTTGTATATGCCTTAGTTTTCCCACGAAGCGTCGAAAGTACCTCAGCCAAGTGTTGAGCTAATCTATAAGTTGGAGCATCAATCTGGCTCACTATCGGACGTAGGGGGGGGGGGGGGAGGGTAAACGCGATTAATCCGTTCTAAAGTGTTTAATTTCAATGAATAACAATCGCGGTAACAGAAGACAATATTTTAAAATCCAAATTCGATTTGTCATTGACATGAGTAGTAGGTGATACGAACGACAAACACTGCAAACCAAGCTCGTAGCATGTAAAGTAAGAGGTCGAGTTAAGATTTAAAATCTGAATACAGCTCCTATAGTAAGCCAATCTTCCTGTTTTCACTCCTCTTCTAGAGTTGAAAATCCTTTAAACCTAAACTAACCTGGTGAACACGAGAAAGCAATTAATGTTGCACGCACACTACTAGTACGTATACCTACGCTTTGTGCAGACATAATTGCTACCTAAATAGGTACTCTAAATGCCTGCCTTTGAGCCTGCTATTTTAATAATGACTAGACCTTTAAGGGTAGTACAAAATAGACTGTCTAAATTTAGGATGTGAAAAGATTTATTTGCTACGCGAACAAATCAAGTTGTATGAGTAAATCTATTTAATTCAGTTGGAAAGTAAATCTGATATTGGAGGATGAAATACTACGGCACCTCAAAAGCCCATGCTCCCATTACCCATTTCCTCTTAAGGATAACATTCCGCTTGTTACGGTTTTAATACTACTCAGTCTTCTCACTTTCTTCGATAAATTGAGTTTGGAAATCGCAACAGCGTAACAGTAGCCGTATCAAGCTAGTGACAGGTCAGCGTAGCTAGCAGACTACAGCACAGTCACGACAATATTGTTACCTTTCGAATGTCACCCTTATTTGGTAAACTTGGGAGCTATTTCTAAACGTGAACATTGATCCTAACAAAACCTATTAATCTAAATAATTTATCATTACGCCCCGTAAGTATTTAGTAAATATGAGTAAAAAAATGGTTTAGTAAATGAGAAATAGTTAAACCAGGATTTTTTTTTTATTGCCACCTGCATGGCTAACAAAACTATAGTCGGCATTGTGGTAAGCAACCACCGTAGCCTATGGACACTTCAACTCGAGGTCTATAGAGGTTTTACTATCTTGACCACAAAACCTCGTTCTTGCAATTATTTTAATAATTTTTGGTAAATTGAACATAGTTCAAAGTTGTAGGTAAATGCTCGATTTCCAGGAATACAATATACTTTTCTCTTTATATATCAAACATCTCGTACAAAGTTCTGTATTGTTGACTGAGATATCATCTTGCACAAATATTTACACACCCGGGTTGTGTACGTAAGGAATGATATTTTACTCACATGAAATAATATACGTTGTATTTTATCTGTAGGTATTGTATTAACATAACAATGATTCATAAGGAATAAGTTGAGGAATGAGTTTCTTCCATTTCTCTTGAGAATTTTAGACCAATCAATGAGGCTGTTGTCTCAACCAATATTTTATCTGTCATGATTATTTATTAATTTATTTAACCTTTATTGCACAAAAGAAAACCTTAACGTTTGAAAGGTGGACCTAATGCCAATAGGCATTCGCCCACAAATTTTCTGTTTTGCCTTAAGGTTGACTGGTAGAGAATGCCCACAAATTTTCTGTTTTGCCTTAAGGTTGACTGGTAGAGGTGCTACTAAAAGTCAAAACTAAAATTATATTATTACTAATATTATTTATAAATTTCAAAAGACTTGTTAAGATTAATGATTGGTAAGATAATTAATATGGAAAAATCTCCTAAAACAAAGTACAATGTCCAAACCGCTTAAATTACTATATGGCTACATGAATAGATTTTAGACTAAATAAATATTTAAATCTATGTATCAAAATAGTGTTCTCTTAATAATAAATTCAAAATAACTCATATACATCCATATCATGCTTTAAACTTAGATCCATACCTACCCATACAAATATCATAAATGCGAAAGTAACTCTTTCTGTCTCTGTTACCCCTTCATACTAAAACTGCCGATGCCGAACAGATAAAGATGGAATTTGGTATAGCCTCGTAAGGTCCTATTTTTAGGACAACACAATTGAGGTATAACGACCACAAACCTTAATTTTGAAATCTTAAGTTTTAAAACATGATGTCCTATTTTTAGGACACAGGGTCAATATTGCACTTGTCTTAAAAATATATTGAGTCTTAGGAGGATAGCGGTATTTTGCCTCCCGCGTTGTATACTAATACAAGACAGTTTTTGTTCTAAAAAGTTTGTTTAATATATTATACAATTCAAAATGTTTTTTTATTATTATTGTGACAGACAAAGATGTTTTGACAGCAATAATATAACACACTTGAAATCTAGACAATAACCACACGCGAAACACGATTTGCTACAAGTGGAATACACTGTATATTTATAGCCATATAATGAGTGTAATTTACATACGTTTACGTGTTACTCATTTAGTAATTTGTTTCGCTTTCATGTATATTGAAACATGTTCTGTCACGAACGTTTAAAAACAACTGAGATAGTTTAGTAATTCAAAAAATATAAAAAAAATGTAGGGCGGGTCTGCATAAGCGCGTTTTCAACAAAAAATACTGGTGATTAATTTATGGGCTGAATCAGCATCGTTGTCTTGTTACAAAAAAATGGATTAAAAAAATGTTTTTATTTTTCCTATTTTGCTCAGCAGACCTCTGTATAACCACGCAGACACGCAGTTACGTCGCCTAAATTAAAGTATAAGTAGCGGGTAAGTTGTTTTACATGTATTTTTTTTATGTTTGATAGTTGCAGTGCAACGTGCAACGAGACGTGGTGTCGCTTCGAGAGGTCGGGGCAGACTGGCTATTTTGGGTGTTGATCACTTGTTATATTTCAACGTCTAGATCCCATAGTAATTTTGTATGGCGGATTTTGAGGGCATTTTCAAAAAATCATAATAAAATAACCAATAAGTATTTGGGCATAAAATAAAAATTCCAGTGTAGCTAACATACTTGAGATTGTATTTAGTATGTTTTTAAAATTACAGTAGTTTTTTTTTTTCAGGAGAGGTTAAACGCTAACACACGTTTTCACAAGTTTACTGAACTTTTGCGTTGATGTGTTTAGTAAAGTATACATTATTTTCGATTATTATGAAAAATGCGGTGTAAACATGCTATTTGAGAACCTGTTAACATACATTTTGTATATCTTTGTAAAGTATTATGACCCTGAGACGCTTAACGGCAACTGCTGTTTTCGTTGATTTTACTCTGCCCCCTCTTAAGGTGACACCATGCCGACTACTAGTATGGAGCGCTAATAAAAACTCATGGTACCGAATTAAGTGCGGATTTTACAGTGACGTTTCTCTAGCCTACACGATTTCAGAGTATTTTGCATCCTGCTCTTTCTCATTGGTGGGACAGAGTTGCAAATACTTAAGAAAGCGTCAGTCTCTAGCGACTGTCACTTTAAAGGAACTCATGGTAAAGGCTCAACTTGTCGTAAACCTTTTTTTTCTGAAGAAATTCAATTGCAAAGTGTAAAGTGCCGACCTCTTCGTGTCTAGACAGTACTCAGTATTAACTACGCGATACATTTAACTGGTCAATAAAGTAGTTATCGTGTTATTGAAATTTAACTGGCAATAAAATTATCTGTAGTCGTAAAACTGTGCGCTGTTACGATAGTCGTAAATCAATTGGAACGAATTTTGGGACACGCCCTTATAATTGAATATATTACGATAAGCATTAGTTAATTATATTTTTAGTGGGAAGTATTAGATATATATAGGTTAAAAACAAGGCGTCTTAGAATTTGTCATCATCATCATCATATCAGCCAAATTAGAATTTGTATCTTACTGTTATTGCTCAGATTGAATTCTGAAGTCGCATTTTATTTATTGCTAGATGATGCCCGCGACCTCATCCGTGGATATATTTTTTTTACCTTTAATCTTACAGGAGATCCCCTTAACGTGCCAGTGAAGGTTTCATCTAAATTCATTCAGCCGTTTCCACGTGATGCTTGAATAAATAAACAGGCAGACAGACAAACAGACAAAAATTCTAAAAATCAATGAAATGTGTTCTGTTATCAATTCTAAGAGCTCCTAACTCATTATTTTTTCAAATAGGTATATTCAATGTACAGATTTATTAAATATATATACCTAGATATAGATAGATAGATGCTGTGAAAAAAATGGTTATAACATCTATGTATTATTTTTAAGGCCGTCCCCTATGCCAATGACCTCGGCGATTTGAGCTTTCTTCCCCTCCCGCTTACATTCCTCACCGGTTATACAATACGTCAATAAGCATAAGTTCCCACCTAGGAAGAGCTCCTTGTACTAGAACGCAACCCTATAAACTACTAGTGCCATCTTACACGACTGGCCCCCGTCGCCCGCGCAGGCATCTCGAGCCGGCGTTTTCGGAAAAATGCGTGTAATAGCTTTTTCTCGAAAAGTACAAAACCTATCAAAAAATCAGTAGATGCGTTTAAAGTTAACATAAATATATACTGATTGTCTTAGTTTCTTGTACTTACAACGCATAATAAGGGAGTAGATACAGATTTAAGGTAGAAAAAACGGTTCACGGTTTTTTTTTTCTCTTGATGTATTATGTTTTTCGACAATTTAGTAGAACCAAATGTAGACCAAATATCTAGCTACATTATATATTTTTTTCAAGCGTTGTGCTTGGAGCTGAATAAAGCCTATTCACTTTAAAAACAGTGAAATATCAGTGAAACAGCCGGGTAGCCCCTTAACTGTAATTATAATAATTAATTGTTAATTCTAATTGTTATACCTGAATAAATTGTTATTTATTTAAAAAAGCAGGAGGTCGCTGCTGGTTCGATCCCAGTATTCAGTAGTATATGACATCTCTTTCAATTTATAATTTATAAAAAGTAATATAACAGGGTTTCAGTAAATATGTATGGCACCAATAATGACTGACAGGCACCAGTCATGGACACTTCATTCCTAATTCAAAGATCATACGGTTGTCAATTGATTGACTCAAAATAAATATATGAACTTTATTTATTAAACTACCTACATCGGGTTACTCACGTCAATAAAGTCGAAAATAGCTCGACATGTTTCGGAACAGTCCGTGTCCCATATTCATGAGTAATGCGTCTAGCCGCGGCGGCTGCTCTACGCACACTGCGAGCCCCAGCGCGGTCTGATCTCGACTCTTTCAACTTTATTTACATGTAATAAGAATGAAGGTACATTACCGGTCCCTTGACCATGACTGGTACCGACCATATTATCCGACTGATATCCTACGGCACTCTCGAGCTAAAACGAACATAGGGCACCTACGCATCTATGATTTATAACCCTCATCCTATTTACCATAAAAGTATCAAATCGTTCGAATCAAGGACGTATTTTACTACTTAAGAGCTATTGCGCAAGTATCAAATATTAATGCAAATCGCCGATAAAGTGCATCACAGTTATGCGACGATGCGTAGTCGTTTTGAGAAATACGGCTATTCAAACGTTTGTAGGTGTGATTGCATAGTAAACTATAAAGTTATAATTAATTTGTGTAATACCTAGTAATTTAACCTCTGGCCCGGTTTGAGGTTGCGATAGGTTGATTTTACTAGGTTAAAGGTTGACACGCCAATCCGATTCGATCTGGGACGATCTGTCAATCTCTATAAAAAGAATCACGTGATAGCTCGGAGCCCTCGGAGGTCACATGGATATGGTGAAAATACATGGTACTGAAAAATGTGATGCCTTTTGTTTACATCGTTAATAAGTTCCATCGACGGCGATTTTGGAGTTAGTTTTTTCGTTGAACTAATAAAGCAAGTCAAAAATCGAACTACTTAAGCTCTTTAATAAAAGCTCAGCATAATATAAGAAGAAAAACGTGTAAACTTTCAATATTACTACATAGATTACATACCAAGGCCGTTTTAGTGGGAAATGTCTCGGGTGCCATGTAATTGTCGGCCGAGACAAAGCCGAGGTCTACTAACATGTGATCCGAGGCTTTCCCATTTAACGGCCGAGGTTTGTATACTATTTTTCTGCCCGACGGAGCCGGCAGGCGGCAATTTAGTTTTGCGTAAAGTGGCGCTTACCGGCCGGAGGACTGAAAAAAATATTAAAATAAGACAAATAGTGGAGTTCGCTGGGGTCGATCGGGCGTCGATAGCTCAATTGGCAGAGCGATCTGACCGGTATTCAGAGAGGTCGTGGGTTCCAATCACACTCGACCCGGAGAATTTTTCCATTTTTCTTTCAATTATAAACTTACTTATTATAATACACTTTAGAACGGATTAATCGCGTTTATTAACACCATGATCCTACGTTTCGAGCCCTTTACAGCACTCGTTTTCACAGGGTTAAGATGATGACTGAGAGAATGCGAATTCTCCCCGTCAATCAAAAAAGTTACTTATCCGTTCTAAAGTGTTTAATTTCAATGAATAACAATCGCGGTAACAGAAGACAATATTACTTATAATAGTTTAGAATAATATTTATAAAGATAAGTTAAAAGAGTAACTTTATAAGATAGGATACTTAAAATCAACGACGTTCTGAATTATCATTTAATATTATAGCGGGTAGTAAATATGTGATACATATTGCCACTTAAATGGCGGTTTGGCTTTACGACACCCGCAATTCGGACGACGGATCCGAACTTGAAAATATTATAGTGATTTGATATTTGATCCCGCTTGCAGCTTGTGCGCAATGACATTGAAGTTCGAGGCCGAAGGATCGCTATTTTATCGTTCGGGAGCGGCTTTTGAATCTAAAATGTTACATTGATTTCATATTTGTTATCCCACTGGCAGACCATTTCAAGCTCAAAGTAGGTAATAAGCATAATAGCTAGGTCATAATTTTATCGTCTATATTTATTTTTTTTTATTTTTTTTATGCTATAGGGGGCAAACGAGCAAACGAATCACCTGATGGTAAGCGATTAACGTCGTCCATGGACACCCGCAACACCAGAGGTGTCGCAAGTGCGTTGCCGGCCTTTAAGGTGGGAGTACGCTCTTTTCTTGAAGGTTTGAAGGTCGTATCGGTCCGGAAACACCGCTGGCGACAGTTCGTTCCACAGTTTAGCTGTGCGAGGCAGGAAGTTTCGGGAAAAGCGCACAGTTGAGGACTGCCAACCATCTAAATGGTGAGAGTGGAAATATTGTCGCGTAGGGCGATGGCGGAAAGAAGCGGCAGGGATTAATCCGAACAATTCCTCGGAACACTCCCCATAATACATGCGATAGAAAATACAGAGTGAGGCCACATCTCTACGCAGCGCCAAGGGATCAAGCCGATCAGAAATACGTTGGCAGTTGACAATTCGAGCTGCTCTCCGTTGGATGCGGTCTAGAGGAAGAAGCTGGTACTTAGGTGCCCCTGCCCAAAGATGAGAGCAGTATTCCATATGCGGGCGAACCTGCGCCTTATAAAGCTGTAGGCGATGGGCCGGCGTGAAATACTGCCTCGATCTATTGAGCACACCGAGCTTCTTCGAGGCCAATTTGGCCTTACCCTCTAGGTGGCCGCGGAACTGGACTTCACTCGAGATGTCAACGCCAAGGATTCCAATACTGGCTGTGGCAGATAGGGGAGTGCTCTCAAAACGAGGTGACGCGACGAACGGAAGTTTTTTTGCGGTGAACGCGCAAACCTGTGTCTTTGTAGGGTTAAAATGGACCAAATTAAGTCGACCCCAATCTGAGACTTCTTTTAGGGAGGTCTCAATTTCGGACACAAGTTTGTTCCGGCTCTCAATGACGTTTTCCCGGGAAATATTGGCGCGGCCGGTGTAGGAGGCATCACCCGTACTATCATCAGCATAACAATGAATGCCGCTAGTTTGCAACATGTCATTGATATGCAGGAGGAATAGCGTGGGTGATAGCACACAGCCTTGAGGGACACCAGCATTCACAGACATTGAGTCTGAGCATTCACCGTCAACTAGGACCTTAATGCTTCTGTCTGCTAGAAAACTGCTGACCCATTCGCATAATTTCCCGGGGAGCCCATAGCATGGAAGTTTCGAAAGAAGTGCTTTGTGCCAAACGCGATCGAAGGCCTTCGCTACATCCAAACTAACTGCCAGTGCCTCACCTTTACTCTCTATCGCCTGTGCCCAGCAATGTGTCAGGTAAACTAAAAGATCACCAGCCGAACGACCCCTACGGAAACCGTATTGTTGGTCACTCAGCAGCTGGTGATCCTCTAGGTACCAGAGGAGCTGACGATTGATGATGGACTCCATAATCTTAGAGAAAAGGGAGGTTATAGCTATCGGCCTGTAGTCGGATGGATTTGAGCGGTCGCCTTTTTTAGGGATCGGGTGCACCAAATCTGACTTCCACGAAGTCGGGACTACGCCAGAAGAGTAGGAGAGCCGAAAAAGACGCGTTAAGACCGGCGCCAACTCAGGAGCACACATCTTGAGAACAATTGCAGGGATTCCATCAGGCCCACTGGACTTATGGGTGTCGAGGGAGCGAAGAGCCTTACGCACAAAGCTTTGGCGGAACTGTACATCTGGCATACAGCTCTCGCACCGCGGTATAGTCGGCGGCGCTTGTCCCCCGTCATCCAAAGTCGAGTTGGACGCAAAAAGCTTACCCAGTAGATCGGCTTTGTCTTTTGCGTCGTGGGCCAACGAATCATTTCCCGTGTGCAGAGGTGGAAAAGACGGCGTGCAGAAATTCCCCTGGATAGCTTTGGCAAGAGACCAGAACGCACGAGTTCCCGAGGGGAGACGCTCTAGTTTCTCGCCAATCCTACCAATGTGCAACAACTTTGCTCTGGCAATGGCTCTTTTGAAGGACCTGGAGGCAAAGTTAAACTCCTTTTTTAAAGCGCTGGTCTTTACATCCTGTACCGCCGCTGCATTTACCCAGGCTTGGTAGCACTCCAGCTTTCGGCGAGACGCCTTTTTGCAGGAGCGATCAAACCAAGGCTGGGTTTTGCCACCAACAGGTACCGCAGAGGATGGAACGAAAAGTTCCATTCCCTGAAGCACCACGTCAGCAACAGAGTCAGCAGCGATATCAGGATCATCCGGCGTGAAGCAAACCTGCCCCCACGGGTAAGACGCAAAGAACACCCGCATCCCGTCCCAGTCTGCTGACTTATAGTGCCACACACGGCGGCTACAAGCAACTCGCCGACGCGGCGGGCACGTGAGAGGCACTGTACTCCGGATGAGGCAATGATCCGAGGAACCGAGAGGGGCTGCAACGGATACATCATAGCCAACCGGGTGAGAAGTCAGCAGAAGGTCCAACAGGGAAGGTTCCTGGCTCTCCACATCTGGGATTCGCGTAGGCGCAGTAACCAGTTGTGTCAAGCCGTAGGTCAGAGCAAAGTCGTGAACAGATCTCCCCGCATGATCAGTCTTGCTGGAGCCCAGCCATTCGGCATTATGGGCGTTAAAATCGCCAAGAACGATGATCTCAGCGGATGGGATCTGCTGCTGCACTGAATCCACAGCCGTTTGAATCTGCTCCAAGAGTCGGTCAGTTTCGGCATCACCGCTATGGGACCTATAGAGGCACGAATAGACGCGAGGATGATCATCACAATCAACACGTAGCCATAAGGTGGAAAGGTCCCTACCTTCAAGATTGCTGAGGCGACGAGAACTGATATAAGCAAGCGAGGGACGTAAATATGCGATCAAGGGCTTTATTTATTACCTCACGTGTTAGGTACATAATTTTATGCCTACACTTGGACAGAAATCGGCTTTTTCCGTACGCGTAGCGTGCGTAAAAAGGCACTTTATAGCCAGGTGTGGCATAAACTACTATTACCTACTTATTGCTTTTTGGATGAATTGCCAAAAATACATATGAAATATTGTTAATATTATATGTGTCTTTGAAATAATTTAATCAACCAAAACATTTCACCATATGCACCATTTTTTAATATTATGTATCTACTTACTTATTTATGTAGGCCGGCAATATTGGTCAATAGTAGAAGTAGAATATTAATACGAAATTCATTGCCACGTAATTCCCTAAAGTTCCTATTGTTAAAAACGTAATCACACGCATCTTTAAAGAAATATTTGGCTTTCACATTGAAAAATGCTTGACATACCACCATCACCAAATACTACCTAAATAAAATATTATAAAATGATTTATAACTTACCTATTTTGGACCAACAAGTGTATGCCAAACGTGTAAAAACCTTATCCCACATGCCTATTTCGAATTGTTTGATCAGATAACCCAAGGAATGCGTAGAAGCGTGGAAGGCTGTGCATTTTCATTACTAGCGCCTACGCTACTTCTATATGTAGCTTTTGGATTAATATGAATGACCAATATTAATCTAAAAGTTTAACAGGTAAAAACTCTTTTAGTCAGTTTACTGGCCTAGGCCGGCAATTTATTTCGAAAATCATTCGCTGATTTTGTTAAAGCACTTCTCAGCTTATTATATTATTAAAATCCAAACTGCAATATTGCCACACGTATGTCATTGTGAAATGATTTATAATGTACTTGATCAAACAAATAGGTTGGTACGAGTAAATAAGTAGTGTGTGCCAAATGTATTGTAAAAAAGGTTATCCCACATGCCTATTTCGGACTGTTTGATCAGATAACCCGAGGAATGCGTAGAAAGGCTTGTTCATTTCCATTCCAGACGCCTACACTATCGCTGGATGGACGGCTCCTGATTTATGTGAGTGAAAAAAAAACCCGGTTATATGTCATTGTTTTATTATTGGGGATGTTAGTGGGTCAAATTGCTGGAGTAAATGGGTTCTAGAATGGGCACATCTTGGCAAACGTAATGTGGGACGGTCCTTGGCAGGTGGACCGATGCCGATAGTTTGAGGAGTTGGATAAGGGTCAGGAATGACCGTACTTTGTGGAGGCGTACCTCCTGTACTGCAATCGGCTGATTGGCGGTGAGTCAATTTCCATGTAAAAGATTAGTGAAATGTTTTTCTATAATTTTTCCATTATTAATCCATAAAAATATTATATCAGAGAATATTCCTAACTTTTTTTTTATATAAACCTTATACCTCTATAGTCTAGATCGATAAAAATGCACATTTATATATTTTGTAAATTAGTTACCGGGGTTAATCAAGCTTATAAAAGCTTAAATGATGAATCGTATTAAAACCGGGCTGAGCGAGACGTGTCGATATCTTACAAACTGTAAAGCAAGTTTTTTTTTGCACACACTTTCCCAAATAGATCAGATTGTAAGAAATCTGTTACTGCTTGTTTCGGTTCGCCGCTAGGGGCGCTAGTGCAACGTGGGTCTTGTGGAAACATTTCAAACGTCACTTTGACAATCCTCTTATACTGACACAGGACCCACGCATGAGTGGCGCCGCCTGGTAAGCGACAATACGGTATCTCCCATTTTTTGACTGTAAGTTCTTAAATAAAAGTATATAATAAGTACCATGAACATAAACCTTCGTTTGAAACCGCCACACGTTCACAAGAAAACATTTCTTTAAGATATTTCCCGACGTCAATAAGCCCCCCTCACGTTCCACGGCGGAGTAATAAAAATATTTGTCACAATAAAGTTTCGCTATAATAAACTTCGTCTTTCGACGGAAATTAATTCGCATTTCGGAAATTGCGGGAACATACTGACGACATTTTGTCTACATTCTTGACATGACATGTTGTTTATTAAGGGAATCTAAGGGAAAACGAAATTTAACAAACATTCCCCGATAGTACCTAATAAATAATTTTTATAGAAAACGATTTTTTTTGTTCAATAAAGAGATTATACAGAAGAGTCGGTTAAATCGTACCACTTTTTACTCAAACGTGGATGTCTTTTTTCTTTAGGAAGTTGGAGATGTGACTGTTTATTATTTTAAAAGTTCGAAGGATACATTGTTTAATTAAATAAAGAGATTATACACATATATAATAGGTATAGGTATGACAGGTTTTGATCGAACGTAACAAATACTTGTACTTTCCTTATAAAAAAAGTAATTAATAAAAGTAACCTTAATAATATTTTTTTTATTTATATCAAATATACAGGTCGAGTCACGAAAGCTGGCACGAAAAATGTATGAAACTGTCATTTATTTATTTCATAGACATTCCGCGTCAGCTTTCGAGAATCGATCTGTACTGTACCTACTATTCTGTTTACACTCAAGAATTAAATTTATTTTTATTAAAGCTAATAAAGCTTTTTTTAATGTTAAGACCATATGCGTGAATTCGTTGTACTTAAATTAAACACTCATGGTTAACAATAACAGATTTTAAACGAAAAGGTTATAAAACCATACAAAAAAATAACAAGGTTTTCTATCCAGACAACAAAACGGAGCATTTTAAAATACGTTCAGTCATCATTATTTTTTAGAATAAACTCAAAAACTGTCCTATCTCATTAACTACACAAAAAAGTGAAGTTGTCCAACCGTTTTACGATTCAATCCTTCTCAGACTACCATAAACTATAACGACGTAACTATTTTACCAAGTACATCACATACGCTACTTCTACACTGTGCTCCATTGTACTGTATAACCACGCTAATTTAAAAAGAATGCTGTGTATAGCATGATGGTCATGGTAGTAGACTTTTTAATCAGACGGGTAATTCAATCCATAAAATACTGTAACACATTTGTTTTATACTAATATCGTAGCATTATCAATCGTATTAAGGCAATAAAATAAATCTTTATAAACTTCGTTGGAGCGTTTTTAACACCGACTTTGTGTAATAAAACTGGATAATCCCATTCTGATGATTATACGTTGGGAGTGTAAATTATTCATTTATGTACATTGAAAAAATATTTTATGAAGCAAGCCACAGATTTTAGATATTGTAACTAGTGCATCATAAAAATATATATTATCAGGTATACAAGGATATGATAAGGGAAAAACAGGTTTTTTTTAAAAAAACGCATATTTTTTTTCCTTATAAGAACAAACTGATGTCGCCCTTAAATAGATCACCAGCATTTTTGTTACACCCTGTATTTTGTGAATATTTAGTTAGTGAGGTGGATGTGATTCGCACCGCACTACGGTTTCTGTTCTGAGTAAGATAACGCTACGCGCATGTATAGCGCATGTCCCCCTTGCACCGGCTGATGTGACCGGCATTAGTCGCAAAAATGGAAAACATTAAAATTAGAATTTTACGTTTGCAGTTTCAATGTTAATATCCATAGCGCAAAAAGGAGCACGGAACCTTATCCACTTTGTAATTATTATTTTTTCATTATTTTCTTAGGTTAGATTTATATTTACGGAAAAGAGCTTACTGTAGTAATAATCAAGTGTCAAATTCATACACAGAACTTTATAGGCTGTTGGCACCAAACGAAACGTTATTACGTTCCAAACAAGACCAAGTATAATTATGAAAAAGTGCTGCAAGCACATTTATGGGGTATTTTTTCCAGCCAACTGGGTATCCAGTTCTTTTATTTTATATATATGATGATGTTAGCCCAAGTTAGTTAATTAAATCTAAAAACTACGCACAAAAACCTCAATTATTTCAGAATTCAGCAGTTTTGGGTCTAAACAGAGCATTTGAATGTGACGGCCATTGTTAATAATGGCCAAGTTAGTTGAGATTCATAGAGTAAATACCGGGATATCGCAGCCGCCGATATTATCCCAAGGCGGCGACACTCAAGATCTTTATTACGGCGCGCTCAAATAAACAGAGATCGGAGATAAAATGCATTGTCTGTTGCCTCACAGCCGTGTTCATGTCGCATACCGAGAGCTTTGCGCTTCCGCGCTCGAAAGTATGTCCGTCTCGCTCCTGTAACCCAGGAAAGATACAGTTTTGACAGTTATTAAATTGCAATAGCCTGATTTATTCAAATAACGTTCGAATGGGATATTTATAGATAATGTATGCAAAAAGTAAAAAAATAAAACTTAACTACTTAAGTCGATTTTTTTAAGTTACGGTAGTAAATATTTTTCTTGTTTGTGAACATGGCGACATATTTATATTCTATGTGTTAAAAGCGAAACCGAAGAAAGTTTATCCACGTAAAACGGTAAAACTTACGAAATGTACGCCGTGGGTGATAAATGTGTTATTTTGCTAGAAACAAATGATAATAAATAAAAAACGGTCCTGACCCATTTTAAACACCAAAAAAAAATACAGAAAAATCTTACAAGAAAAACGATTGAAAAATATGTGTACATATTTGTGACTATTTGCATGAAACGACATTTTGTTGGATTTTGGTGCCTACATGATACTAGACTTACAAATTATTCGTTACTATCCTTAATCAAATTTTCCATACAAGCTGTCAGTTCAATGACTGGATTACTACCATTACTCTGGCAGGAGCGAGACGGACATATCCCCGAAAGCCGTAGTCGCTATCGAATACGGCCACTTACAACTCATGGTAAACATACATGAGTTGCACGCGACTGCGGTGCTCAAAAGTATGACGGAACGGGACGGGACGATCCGTCAATTTCTATAGAAATAATCACGTCCGAGCTCGGAGCTCTCGGAGGTCACGAGACGTTCTATAGAAACTGATAAATCGGCCCGGCCCGGTCTAGTGTGAGTCAATCTTATGTCTTATCGCGGATGAGTTTATCGATAATTTAATTAATAAATATTGTGGGACAATCTTACACAAATCGACCTAGTCCCACTGTAAGCTCAATAAGGCTTGTGTTGTGGCTACTAGAGGACGATATATATAATAGACAGATACATATAAATAGTAACAAAAAAACATCCATAACTCAGAAACAAATATTCGTGATAGACACACAAATAAATGCCCTCACCAGGATTCGAACCCGGGATATAAAATTGTCACAAGACTGTGACCTTTATTCCAAACTATCAATGCGGTCTTTGTACAAAAATCAAGATGCAATAAAATTATCAGATGTATGGCTTATAGAATAAGTGACCTCTAATAATGATGTAATATAATTTATATTATCAGTGCTTTTACAGCATTTATTTACTAGTAAGTATTTGCGGAATTAGTTGAGATTTAAAGTCAAACTTGAGAACTGTAATATTACAAACAAGTAAGATAATTATAGTTCTTACGATCAGCCTAATGTCAAGAATAAACATGTCGGAAATTTGTTAATTTTGTGTGTCACAAAGTTACCTTCCTGTCTATCTAAGAGTTAGATTTAACTCAAACAAGAAAAGTTATTCACAACATGTCAAACTTAAAAGTTCGCTTCCTTGATATCAAATAACCCTTTATAGAATCCCAGTTAAATTACAAATGTTTTGGAACATTTGCTAATTTAATGATGACTTACATTAGGCCGGGACGGGATGGGACGGGACGGGACGAGACGGAGCTCGGAGCCCTCGGTTGTCACGTGAAGTTTTCTATAGATACTGACAGATCGTCCCGTCCCGCTCCGTTCTAGTGTAAGTCATCCCTTAGTAAATACGCTGATTAGTTATTTATGTTTGTTTTGTTCAAAAATAATTGTTGTTGTAAATAATTGTTATTTGCCGAGTAACGAAGAGAAGTGAAATGGAAGAGCAATGGTAATATTAAATACTATGTCTAAGTTATTTATTTATTTTTTTATAATTTTATTTAATTTATTATTTTATAATATTGTACAGCGCAAACGGTTTTTGGATTGAGTTTATGACTAAAGTATCGTAATTTTATTTTTGAGATTTAATATGGCATATACTTAAATCGTATAGTCTACTTTACTTAGTCGTACGAATGTTTCATACAAACTTTATTTACTTACTTAAGTATAAACGAATAAAAAAACAAAAACCTGTCATAATGAAGCTTGTAGCTAAATATTTGTATTACTACCTGTTACTAGGCGGTGACTATCTTGACATATGTCAATTTGTGCCACCTCTTCTAACAATGACGAAACACACCACTTTGACAATGCCGCTACAAGTCATCAATGACACTCAAAATTCACACTTAACCCTTTCGTAACAAAGGTCAAAGGATTTTTATTTAACGGTAAAGCATTTGTAAATCTGACTGGCAGCAAGGACAAATCGAACGCATATTATGAAAAACTCCTATCAAAATTTCACCTGGAATTATAATTTCGATCTTATTCTTTACAATGGAAGGTTTATTTTCTATTGCCAGTTATAATAGGAAAGTTATTTGATTCAGGGAGTGACAGTTATTGGGTAAATAAAGGAGTGAATTATGGCTTCCGTGGTTCGGACAGAATTAAAAGCATTGTGTAAACAGAAATTAGGGATTTGTAATTTAATTACTGACGCCATTATGTAATTTATTGCTGTATTTTAGATTGATATAGTCATTTGTCTAATTTGGTTCGTTTGAGTTGAAAATGGTTAAGTAAGAGTTGAACACGATAAATAACTAATTTGCAAAACTAATGATATTCTATATTAACTTCATATGTAATTTGCAATAATATGAAACTTATTCGGCTAAAATATCGACCACCCCTTGTTACAACTGAGCCAATTTTTGCGAAGTTGAGTTGTCCACCCCACTTTTTTATTTGAAATTTCCTATGTGAGTTTTACTCAGAATCTTGTGCTCTTTTGATCCTAACAAAAATGTCCCGAGGATTTTTTGTGTGTTTGAGTTTGAAACATTTATGGAAATTTTGGGACATTGTTTTCTCCTATTAGGACTGAATACCTAAGATGGACCAAACTCGAGTCGACATGGGAGGGCCCCACAGACAAAAGGAAGCATGGCAGACCTTACGCAAGATGGGAAGACGAAATACGGAAATCTGCACGCCTACCGAAAACCGGAAATTAGCATTGACGGGGAGACCTCTTTGTCACTCCAATATGCAAGTGTGACAGAGATGGATGAGCACACATTCGATTTTCGTGGTTTAGGTTTGGTTTAGGTTTTTTTCTTGTAAATCACCGTATCTAATACTTACCCAAATATAAGCAAGAATATTTACATAAAATGTAAGAAATAAAAGGCTTTTTTAATTTTTTTGTTTATTATTAGGACTTTAGGACCAAAAAGCTCGTGATTCTGAGTAAATATCACATAATAAATACCCATGTTAAAAAAAATGTACTAAATAAAATTACCCTACTATTAGAAAGGGTGCAATTTACCCTACAGAAAATTTTCAAATTCATTGTAGTATGAGTATAACAGAAGCGGCATTATAATATCACACAAAGCAAAATGAGCAAAACCTTCTACAAACACCATTTTATATTTTGTAAACCTATCTATTAATCTAGCTGTCAAAACCGACATGTCCATACATTATATATACAAATCCATAAACTTCGCATATTTCCACGTAATCTAAACCAAAACAACAAAAACACGCAACTCTCCTATAAATACTCTCCACTAATTTTAACAGGAAAAAAACGTCTCCAGATAACCGCCGTACCACTGTTTATACGTCATTCAGATATCATCATAACTATCGCAAACTCGTATCTTGAACAAAAACTTCATTTTAAAATACACCTAGTAACAAATCCGTAAAGCTCATATTTGAAGTTCGTTTCTGAGTGTGTTACGGGAATGGGAGGATTGTCAGAGATAGGCCAGTTGGCAACTAGTCAAGTCTGGAAGCTATTGTGTCGGGACGAAAAACGGTTAAGGCAATCGAAATTTAAAATTGGAACAGTGCCGCCAAGATTTCAGTTTTAATTGTGGCTTGTGACATTGACGATTTGTGATGTTTCCACTTTAATGATATAGTCTGACAATCATAATGGCGTTAGTAGATAAAAAAAACTCTAAATTCCTCCTAATTTTTTTAGGAGTGGCAATACAAACGAAAGAAAAATGTTCACCATCCGTCCACTGGACCATCCGTCTGAGTAAAGCAGACTCCTAATTGTTTCTTCAGCTTAAAGTACCTATATTTAATGGCTCGTTTCAGATACATTTATATTTATTTACATTACCTCCAGCACCGTAGATGGATGACGTGTCAATAGATTTGTTAACCCGCGGTTGACAGACTAATGACGTCATTATTGAAACAATATGGCTGCCATGTGACGTTGTAAGAAAAAGGTATCACTTTCACTATCACTAAAGATGATTTCTAGCTGCGTATTGATCCATCTAGCGCCTTAGAGACAAACGCTCAAAGTGATGCATTTTGACTGGTCGAAGTCAAGAGACGTTTAAAAAAAAAGATAAACAAGTGCGAGTCGAAAGTTCCGCACCAAGGATGCTGGGCCATTTATGACCTTAGTTACTTTATAATACCGGTGGCATGAAACTCTCAGTGTGCGGCGATTATACGCTCTTGTTTTTTTGCCATTATTTTCGCCTTTTCTGATTCTAGGTCAACGGGAAGTACCCTATTTACATTTTGATTCCCATTGCAAATGTATAGGAAATGCGACATAAGTAAACGGCTGTCTCTTTTGATTGCGTTGACGTAGAGGTTTGCTTATTTCATATCTTCAAGGGACCGCAGACCTGTGTCAGTCGTATTAATTTCAACTTGCTACCTTTACACGTTCGTGAGATAAAGGGTCTTGACAGACAGACGGACGGATGGACGGACAACAAAGTGATCCTATAAGGGTTCCGTTTTTTTCCTATTGAGGTACGAAACCCTAACAACACTATCAGTCGTCATTAAATACGATTTCGAGCTGCATCCTAATGCAAATAGTGCCTTAGTGACAACATTTTGAGTGGTAGGTTTTGTCCACGGAAGAACAACTAAAGCACGGAAGTAGTACAAAAACTGTCAAATGACAACAGTTTGGGGCAGCCTTGAAATTGGCAGTGGATTTCGCAAATGTCGTAAGTCACGACATTTGAAAAATCCACTATCAAAATATGCGACTAAGTTAAGTTGTAATGCCTTATGGCATTAAGTTCGCCTTTTGTACTATAAGTATTTTCTTTTGTGCAATAAAGATTAAATAAATAAATAAATAATGCATTGACACCGACAACCAAATTACAACGATGTATTTAATTTGGCTGCTTGGACGAATTGCATCAAAAGAGATCAGCAAAACTGTTGTCAACCTACAAAATCGGAGAAATAACAAACATATATACATCTCTTTTTGACACTTCCTTTACTTGGTGAGGAAGTGAAGGACGGGTTTATGACTCTGATGTTCTTAGTTTTGTTTTGACGGGGGGCTTGGTTTTGTCCGAGTGTGACACTTTTTGTCGATGTTTTATCGTGGTTGACATAGTTGACGGTGAACTATTTTGTTCGTCTTTATCTGATGGCCGATCTTTGAGTACCTATCTTACATCTTATTGACCCAAAAACCCTTGAATTAAGTAACTCAATCCTTTGTTTTATACGTTTTAATTAATACATATATTACTAGGATGTCGTTAATATTTTAATAAATAAAACTTCACGAAAAATATATACACATCCTTTTTTTCTCTCGATTTTAAGCTACTATGGTCCATGTATATTTGTATTTGCGAGCTCCCCATATTTCGGCACTGTTACAAGCGCCATGTTCACGGTGTAACTGATTTACTGCGAGTTTTTATTTATGGTCTAGGTTTAGTGCCGAAATATCGGGAGCTCGCAAAAACAAATATACATGGTAAATATCTCGTTTTAAATAGTAATTATAATATACACTTAACGTAAAAAAGGTCAACTGAATCCCAAATGTATTATCCACCGGCCAGGGTATAAAAAAGAAAATGGCAATGGCAATTTTAGGGTATGCTTACAATCTTAATCGATCTTATGCCGTAAGGCATCTGAAATTATGTGTTACAATCTTCGTGCAACCATCTAAGATGGTGCAGCAGAAGACTGGAAACATCACATAGCCAAATTAAAATCAAAACTATCTTCATTCCTATTCGCATTGAGCCTCTTAAAAGCGAATACGCATACCCAGTGCGCCTTGTCAGCTTATCACGCATACGCACAGTCTTGGCTGAGCTACGGTTTAATTTTATGGGGCCACAGCAGTGACGCCCACGATCTCTTTATACTACAAAAAAAATGCATACGTATACTAGCTAATATATATCACCCCGAAAGCTGCAAATCTCATTTTAAAAACCTCCAAATATTGACTCTCCCCTCTCTGTATGTTTTTGAAATAGCTTCTTTCGTTAAAAACAATATACACCTATTTGAATTTAATAAGAGTGCGCGCCGCAAAAATAATCTTGTCCTTCCTGAACCAATTTTAGAAATGTATAAAAAAGGTCCGTATTACCGAGCCATTAACATCTACAATAAACTACCTATTAACATAAAAACCGAACAAAAAACACATATATTTATTAAAAAAATCAAGTCCCACCTCATAAATAAAACATACTATTCCATAGATGAGTTTATGCATGATAATCTGGTATGATCTACCAAATGACCGAAAGTACTAAGATTAAGTGTTAGCATAAGTTCAGATATTATATTTAGTTAAGTAAGTTTGAATAATAATATTAATAATAATTGCCATACCCTTGCAGGGTGCCATGTGATCTCATATTTTATTATAAGAACTGTATTTTGTACCATGGTTTGCAATAAATAATACTATACTATACTATACTATACCATGAACATCGAAAATCGGCATTGACGGGAAAACCTCTTTGTCACTCCAATATGCAAGTGTGATAGAGATGGAGATACAAATCCGCAATCGTTCGATTTTCGAGGTATAAGTAGACGCTGGCCATTCGTCTTCTGTTTCTACCGTTTTACACGACGCTTTATGTATTAATGGTATCGATTTTTTTTATTACAAATCTACAAACATGTTTCGAATTATCACATTATAAATTCATTCGTCAAGGAGATAAAGGAGTTAATCATAAATGCAATGCAACATTAACGATGCATCACATTAATGATGATAAATACGAGATTCCATTATCATTACTGGTCCTGCGTTCATCAATTTTACGAGTAAATATGACATTACATATTTTAATGTCCATTCGTATTTAACTGAGTTTCGGTGTTTTCATTTTATCCTTTGTTTCTGACACTATATTACACTCTTTCATCAACACTCACCAAAACATTTTTTTTCATAACACCATTTATTATTAAAAAACATCTGTCAACACAAAACGGTTGAACTTACGACCCGCGAACTAAAGCTAAACTAAGCCCTATGTTTAATATTGTTTACTAATTTAATGGAGTAACATATCGCAATGTCAAAACGAGCCAGCTGCCATAGATAAAATAGTCGGCGACAAATTCTACGCGACAGGGACATGACATGGAATTAAACGTTACTGGAAAGCGCTCTTTTAGAATAATGTCTGTGGTTTGCCGAGGGCCCTGGGTAGACGTAACTAGCAGTGGCGAAGCGAAAGCGTCAAAATCTTATGCGCAAGCCGGAGCTGATTTGACCTATTTCCTTGAATCATTAAGAAAAAAAATGTGCTAGATTCGCTAACGCAAGGAAATCCGGTAGGAATCGAATTCTATGAACGCCCCGAAAGTATTTGCAACCTTTTTTTTTAATTTAATTTAATGTGCTTTCCAGAAATTTTACTAACTCCATGGACGCGGGTGGAGTGGAACATCAGGGGCTTTCGTGACATTAAATATGATATAACTGTGGTAACGGCAAAGTTATGAATTTGTCCAGTAATATTATAATTTTCATTTAGTTTTAGAACTCCGCCAGTCAGTTTTGATTGTCTTTGGCAAAACCGCGTTAGGTTTGCTGGTATAGCATTTTCCCTGGGTGTTTTCATATTGCCCAAGACACAGTTTCGAATCCTAAAAAAGCAATGTATTCAGTTGCCAACTTTGTTCTACTATAAAACAAATAAATTAAGCAGCTAGATAGTTTTTTTTTTTTCCTCTGGGTTGGAAGGTCAGATGGCAGTCACTTTCGTAAAACTAGCGCCTACGTCAAATCTTGGGATTAGTTGCCAAAGCGGACCTCAGGCTCCCAAAACACTAGGAACTTCTTCCTAGTGTTTTGGGAGCCTGAGGTCCGCTTCGCAGAAGAAGTAGATTTAAGTTACTTTAAGATATGTTTTTCACCATTATAACAATTTAAAAATCCAAAATCACTAGTTAAAAACTAGTGATAGAGTAGACTAATATAAAATATTTATTAGAGAAATGCGTGTTGAAGTGAAAGCAGCTACTTACTAGTTGAAATATGTTCAAAACCAAGCTTTAATAACTAAAACAAATAATTCCGCTCACTCAATTTTATTCATTCACTCACGCGATCTGTCAATTACGGGAACCATTCTTAAGTGACCTGTGACTTCCTGATTTACTTCTAAATACAAACTTATCTCTTTCATTCCTGAAAAGAAACCTCCGCGCAAAATTGCTAACGTGATATTTTTTCTAGCCGCACCGAAAAGTTGGTAACAATTCGTGATACATAATTATGAGATGCCGTTGCGAAAATGGAAGATCGTTTATATTTTGATAGTGTGTTTAGATTTTTCGGCTGAAAATATTAAGTTTGTATTGGGGATTTAGTTTGAAGGTTGTGTAGGTTTATTAGTCATTTACTTCCAATGTTTGAAGTAAAGTGTTCAAGTTACTTTAGTAAAGGTGACATATTGCTTGATAAAATGATGGCTCATGTTTTATTTTTCAAACCCTGAAAGAGTGACCTTTGCCTATATTCTAAAGTAAGTATATAAATGCAAACCATAATGGACGGAGTTTTGCACGTCATAATACAAACTTCAATTTTAAGGACGAGTCACACTAGAACGAGACAGGACGGGGCGGGACGGGAAAATCTGTCAATTTCTATAGAAAGCTTCACATCCGAGGGCTCCGAGCTATCACGTGATTCTTTCTATAGAAATTGACAGATTTTCCCGTCCCGCCCCGTCCCGTCCCGTGCTAGTGTAAGTCATCCTTTAAACGCACACGATCCAAAAAATACCGTCATCACACTATCACGCCAATAAATCCAACCATCCTATCAGTTCTAACATAAAGTTATTTCAGACCAAGCAACAATCTCCTCTAACATTAATCTTTTCATCATGCAACCCGAAAACACAATGAAAACAGTTTAAAAATACCGCCTGTCGTCAACAAAGCGGTTATTATAATTGTCACATTAAACTATGAAATATTAGTTCTTTTACCGACTCCGGAGAGTTAAACCGTCCACACGTTATAACAGTAATGTTATTCCAAAAGCGTAGATCAAAATATTTAATGGAACCAATCTAAGAAGAACTCGATGCGCAGTTGTTATTGTTACCATTCATATTATACACTATGGATATTGGAGGTCCATTAATTCACTTTTCATTTCTTTCTTCTCAAAATGCGTGACCTACCGCAGTGTAAGTATCTTGCTTACTACACATATGTAACCATCGTGTGATTATTTACACCGTGTTTGTAACGCGACTGTTTTCAGCATGGTCGTCGGTGTAATATTAATAATATATGTATAAATTTATAGAACACTAAACGATACGACGTATGTTCAGTCCGATTTGTAAATAGAAATATTACACTACTTATGTCTCGACTTTAATATCTCTAAATAGTCTCTAAGTAGTGGAATAACCTCACTAAACTAACTACTATCGCTGTCGGTGTAATATGAATATTACGAATAACCGATACATTAAATAGAATACTTGACGATACGACGGATGTGTTCAAACCGATTACTAAATAGAAATGGTACACCCCGGCTCGGGTGGAAATTCCTTTAAATAGGTTTGAAGTACCTTCAGTAGACGTAATGGGAGCTACCGTATTGTCACTCACCAGGCGGCGCCACTCATGCGTGGGTCCTGTGTCAATATGAGATAAACGTCACTTTGAACGTTCGAAATGTTCCCGCTGGACCTACGTTCCACTAGCGCCCCTAGCGGCGAATTGACTAGCGGTAATCCTCATTGGAACACTAAAGAGTTTTTAGATCACCCAAAAACCCAGTATTAATAGATGATTTTTACTTAAAGAACTAGGTAGGTATATCGTTGGTTTTTTGTATATTTTTCCTAATAGTAAATTAGGATACAAGGGCAAAAAGAGAAAATTCGCAACGAGTTGCGAATTACCTGTTCGCACGTGTATTGTATAAGACGTTTTACAGTAGGTAGGTACATATGGCCCCTTGAATATTCGACGCAGGCACGTAAAGTGCTCATTATCGTCCTAGGGTGGTAAGGTAGCACCATGTGTACTGTAAATAGCAACGTATTTATAGGTACATATTCCAAGCGCAAGCGTTTCCCTTATCATCATACAGAAGGCCTTGTGTACATTTCTTACTTTTTGTATTTGACATCTTTTCGATCGCGTTAGCGTATCGAGAGATCAAATTATGTTCGCCGTTTATATAAATCATCCGGCTTCTTTCATATTTAGACATCTCGATACGCTAACGCGATCGATGTCAAATATGGCAAGTAAAAATGTATCGGTACTTGGCCTTCTGATCGTACACTCGATTGGCATCTGTGAAAAACTGAACTTCCTACAAACGGTTAGTAAAAGTAATAAGTCGTTAGTTCACTGTTATGCTGTTTATTTTTAGGCGTCGGTGTAATATGAATAATCGATACATTAATAGAACACTTGACGATACGACGGACGTGTTCAAACACATTTGTAAATAGAAATGTTACGCTCCGTCTCGGGTGTTTTCTTTAAACACTAATATTAGTACGAAAACATGAAACATTTTAGTTTGACGTTGGGGGACCTTTTACATCTCCCAAACTTAAAGAAAATTAACTATAGAGACTATACATCTCTTGCCATATTATACATTTATTTTATACATATTTTTTTTTCTAGGTAGGTAAGTATTTTCTTTTTGTAAGTTCTTCTTTTATTTCGTTTTTAGCTTAAGTAATTTAATTAATATGTTTTAATCAAGTTCATTTAAATTTTATATTATTATTAATGTTTTTTTTTAATTGCGTGTAAAATAAAGCACTTATGAACATTTTAATATTGTTTACCCAGGTTTTGGCTGTTGTATTATCAGTATTTAGATTATACTTTTACTTCTCACTATATATTGTAAATGTTTGTACATGCAAATGCTTTATTGTAATGCTTATTGTCTTGTAAAAGTGCCCTTGAGGACTACTTGCAGAATAAATTTTTGAATATTGAATTGAATTTTGAATTTTGACGTGATAAAAAAGTTACAATGGTGGCACTGAAAGTTTTAAGAATAAGTATTCTAAAAACTTCACCATTGTAAATAGTAGTATACTTATAGTAAAATAGTATTAAGTAAAAGTAAGATATCATCACGCAAATCATTTTTTGTATGGTGTTTTTGAAGTCCGACAGGAAAATGGTCTTCTAATTAAATATATATGACCAGACGACAAAAAAAACTGATTTGACAGTCTGTTAGATTATTAAAAATATTCGACAGATTTTTTTTTGCTCTTGTTCGTTAAATGAAAAATTATGGAAATACAGTGCATTAAAGTTTCGCGTGACGTCACTAATTATTATTATTTATTTGTATGTCTTTCCCATCACGGAACAATGGTGTTCCGGACCTTTGGGAGGCGTGCGCGGAGCCGAAGCCAACACGCAGAGGCCCTTTCGACAATTTAATGAAATGTAAGGGGTACACCGAGCGGATGTTGCACCTGCCCGAGTCATGGGACGCACGCAGAGGCAGCACCCGCCAGGGTGTATGGACTATTGAGATTTAATGGAATCTAAAATATGCTGGACTATTAGGTGAAAGCGGTGGACTAAATACTGGGTTATGGAGAATAAAATCGGACGTCTGCCTAACAAAACGGTAATCAATTTTATTTCCGGCAGACGGTGACTCGCCCACATAAGATGGGCCCCCACAAAAAGCGACATCTAAGATGGCTCGAGGGCAACACCGGTATGAGGGCTGGGGGTAGAGAGGTGTCACTGGACTTTAAACATATAGCCAACTCGCCACTTAGGTTTCCACATCTACCCTCGAGAACACAGCTCTCGCGACCCCACTCTGGACGGCCGGTTAAGGCAAGCCAGAGGCGGAGGACTTGGTCGGACGACGGAGTCCCCCAGGAGCGCTCAGGTACGTGGGGTCGCTACTCCCCAACAGCTCGCCACAAGCTGCCCTGCGTTGACTGATTGCACCGGTGGAAACCAGTGGGCGATGGGGTCGTCACATCCCTACGCCATTATTTATTTATTATTTTATTATTTTACTAATGTCACTATTAGGTAGAATTCTTACCTAATAGATTTTTTTTATGTAATGCAATAACTTTATGAGCCTTGAAGGTTGAAATAAAGTTATAAACAGCAATTAAAACATTTATTTTACAACGAGGAAATGCCGCCGGCATTCTCGGTACAAACAATGTCTTAAGGACCTTTTTTTTAAATCTAATAGTGACGTCCCCAATCCCTGACTTTTGATGCTCTTCACCTTTGACAATTTTTATACTTGACTTTGAAAAAATCGACCTTGTTGCAACGATTTAAAGTATATTTTTATGTGTAGTGTCATGTCACCGAAATAGAAGTATCACCAAATTATGAGAATTTACCCTTGTTAGTTGTAAAATACTGTGTGCAAAATAAATAACCGCTCGGCCTCCTTAGAAATTGATGAAATTGTTTATTCTATTTTGATATACCTACATAGTTCAGTGGGCCACAGGTTAAGCTCAACAGCAGTTATTAATAGAGTTTCAAAGGTTCTCCATTAGTTCTAACCCCAGAGTTGCCAGCGACAAATGGCAGTTATCGTTATACAGTCTCAGTCTGACCTGTAAACCATACTGAATCGGTATTTTCGCCGAAGTTACCTAATTCCGAGAGTATCGTTATTTATAGAATGTCAATTCTCATTACTTTTATAGTTAAGGCGAAGTGTGGATTTTCAAATACTTACACGAATTTATACCATAATTATCAATTGCTTTATAAATTGAAAGATATGTCATATACAACAGAATCGGGTAGCCTAGTGGTTAGGGCGTCTGCCGCGAAAGCAGGAGGTCACTAGTTCGATCCCAGCCCTACTCACCGGGGACCTTGGTCACTTTTTCTGTAGTATATGACATCTCTTTCAATTTATAATTTATATATAGTAGTGTGACATTTATTAGATCTAATAAATGATTTGATTCGTGTTTTACAATTGTATTTAAGTAGTGCTTTTATCTTAAAATCCCTGGAAGTGTAGGCGTCTATAGGCTACGGTGGCCGCTTTCCATGCGAGCCGTATGCTTGTTTGCCACCGACGTGGTATAAAAAACAGTTATTATTTCTCGCATATACCTAGTTGAGAAAAGGAGCGTTGCACGTTGGTTTGGTGGCCCAGCTGTAAGAGTGAGTATATTTCTTTTACATCTTTTACAACGTTAGGACATTGATAATAAGGTGTAAGTGTTTACATATATTATACATTCAGCACATATATTTATGAACCCGAGTATACAAGCAGAAGCCCACAGAAGAATAATGTTTTATCTACTTCCTAGAACCCCTCACAGATAGATTACGAATCCCAGATCCCAGGCGTCGGAAGTAAAATATAGGCCAAGTCTTAATCAACGGACGTTTAAGAACAAGACTGCAAAGTTATGTTACATAAAAGACTAATAAGTAATACAGACAGACGATGGTAATTTCAAAAATTAAGGAGCCTTTCTTCCTAGCGTTTTACCGGCTTATGCCACGGCTCATAGCCCGGGGTCGCTTTGGCAAGTAATCCCAAGAATTTGGCGAAGGCACTAGTTTTATGAAAGCGGCTGCCATCTGACTTTCAAACCCAGCTGGTAAAGTAATGCTTTAGACATATAAGTGTTAATAAAAAAAAAGATATATATGACATCTCTTTCAATTTATAATTTACTAGCGACCCGCCCCGGCTTGCACGAGTTATTATTATACATATAAACATTCCTCTTGAATCACACTATCTATTAAAAAAACCGCATCAAAATCCGTTGCGTAGTTTTAAAGATTTAAGCATACATAGGGATATAGGGACAGAGAAATCGACTTTGTTTTATTCTATGTAGTGATATATAGTAGCAAAACATTTATTATGTTTAATAAATGATTTAATTCATGCTTTAGAATTTAAAAAAAATTGGTTTATTTTTTGCATGAAATAGCTGCCCTGCTGAGCTTTTAGGTACTATCCTATATAAAATGTGTAGATTTTCACGGCAAATGCGGTTTTAACCATGTGAGAGTGACGGACGAGCTTTGATGTGATGATTTGTACTAAAACCTAGATATCGGCATTAGAGCACGCACGCAAAAACATGTAAATTTCTTTTATGTAAGCAGCTAACTGGATTGGCTAAAATATCCCCTTATCATGACGTCGTAACGCGATTCAGATTTGGGTTCTTAACTGTGTTCAGTTGTATGCGACTCAGTTTTGGTCCTAAATTGAATCGCGTTAAGTAGTCATGGTACGGGTCCAGTTTCGGAATTGCCAATGTTACATATTAAACTTTTACGTACCTAGTAAACGTCACTGATTACTGTTTTTTTCTATTCAGATGTGCCTAATTGCATGTTCAATATCAACGGAGATTAAAATCTTTACTTAACCTAGAGTCAAACCAGGTTATCTCTTCCTAGCAAATTAACTGTCAAACTTTAAAATGTTATTTTAAACGTCAAACTTCAATGAAATTTTGACGTTTACTTAACACTTTCACAGGCTGTGCTATCAAAATCTAGGAAACTTAGCATAGTGGGACTCTTGTTACAAGACATTGAAGGATGATGATAGGCAGTCTTATAATTTACTATTCTCTGGTAATGCTTAGCAAACGCAATAAGTATACTGTAATGAGATATAATTTATTCATACTTCCTTTGAGCTTTGTTATTTGCTTTGGTAATTTTATTTCGCGTAATTTAAAAACTCGTTTGTTTTATTTCCTGGCTCTTGTTGCGGAAAATTGATAATAATTAGATTTCGGAGAAGCTTAATTAGTAAAGTTTTGTTTTTTGCTTATCTTTAGTTTATAGAGGTTAACTTAACAAACTTTCGTTCATTATTTTTAATCCCGTTTCTAAAATGTAACACAACATAACCTTATTCAGAAAGTGTCTTTTGTTAACTTTTAAGTGTCATCATCATCATCATCATCATTTCAGCCGAAAGACGTCCACTGCTGGACATAGGCCTCTCCCAAAGATTTCCACATTGACCGGTCCTGCGCCACCCGCATCCAGCGGACTCCTGCGACCTTCACCAGGTCATCAGTCCACCTTGTGGGGGGCCTACCCACGCTGCGCCTTCCGGTACGCGGTCGCCACTCGAGAACCTTTCCGCCCCAACGGCCATCGGTTCTACGTGCAATGTGCCCCGCCCACTGCCACTTAAGTTTAACGATTCGGAGAGCTATATCGGTTACTTTGGTTCTGCTGCGGATGGGTTTTAAGTGTAATTTGTTTTTATAATGTGAATGTATTAACTAGAAAGCTTTGGTAGCCCAGCGGTAAGAACGTGCGATTTTCAATCCATAGGTCGCGGGTTTCAACCCCGGCTCGTGCCAATACATTTTTGGAACATAATGTACGAAATATCTTTTGATATTAACTAATCGCTTTTCGGTGAAGGGAAACATCGTGAGGAAACCGGACTAATATCGATAAAGCCTAGTTTACCCTCTGGGTTGGAAGGTTAGATGGCAGTTACTTTCGTTCTTTCGTAAATCTAGCGCCTACGTCAAATCTTGGGATTAGTTGCCAAGGCGGACCCCAGGATCCCTGAGCCATGGTATAAGCCAGATAAACTGGAATAAGCAAAATGCTTTTTAGCGGATTTACGGTGTATCCAGATAAAACAAAAATGCGTACCGTTAGTAAGTAAGTAGTAAGTAGTAGTGCGTTAGTAACACTAGCTAAAAAGTTATTTAGAATAATCGTGGGTGTCCACCACAAAAAATATGAGCAAAATACGATAGTCACACTAGTCGGATAATTTAATAGAACATGCTTATAATGTACAAAAAATGCATGTAAAAATTCTATGTCAGGCACGTATTAAAAAAAACAAATCCCGCAGTCAAGAAGCCGTGAAGGAACATTTCAGTCTAGCGTCCAAAGAAAACAAAGTAATTCATATATTTTAAAATTGATTACAACTCTATGGTAAAAGAGATAAAGTTCAAAATGCATTGCGTGCCATCAAGTTGACAATTCATCAGCAATATAAAAGTGTGTGCCAATGATATTATGCGTAGACACGCGTACGAGCTGCCTTCACTGTTTATTCAGCTGCCGCAAGCTGAAATGTATTCTAAAACAACATACTAAAGATCAATTTCCAGTGTAGCTGACGTAAAACAAATATGAACGAAAATATAGAACCACTTTTGAAAATCGAACACGATTTTAAACTTGTACATACGTAATTTGTCTTCGGTTTGAATTGGATCATATTGCATTGTAATAAAGTTGTTTTTGGATGCGTGGTATTGTTAAGGGGCAGGCGAAGTTAGCTTCCGCTGCTTTTGTGTGGTTAATCCGTGAGATGGGTGCGCGGGCGCGTCTCTGTTAAGGGTATACGCTCCCTAAACGTAGTAGGATTAATATAACAGCAAATTATAAACTATTCCTTTAGAACAGAAAAGTCTGCGAACGATACCAAATTTATCAGGAAGAAAGGAAATGAAAATTTCACGACCTTGAGTAAGATACCAGCCCACGCTCTGCCAACTAAGCTACCGAGACCACACCCGGGGCCCCGAATTTCTCCACCATATCCCTTGTATGCGTCTAAGGGAGGCGCTTCCACAACATCATAGCAACATTGCTATAGCAGAGTAGGGGGTTGAAGTCCCGACCGAGGTAATGAATTTTTCCACTTTTCCTTTTGCTATTTTTCCTCTACATGTAATTTAACTGCAAAATAATTTAAGGATATGTCAAAACTTTCCGCAAGCCCAAATACTTCAAATCTTGAATAATTACACAGCATTAGAATATTTGCATATAAAACTTAAATTTTAATAAAATTTGATACAATTTTCAAGGTGCTAGGAATAGTAGGAATTTTAAAAGCATACCCTTAAGGCGAGGCGGCACGCTTTGTTTTTTTTTTCTAATAGCTGCATGATTGAACGATGAAATTAATCGATTAAGAAACGAAAGTTTTTGTCCGCGGCTATTAAAACTGTATTTAATTGTCGTGGAGAATGTTATTGTACAACAAATTGCAATTGACCTCATACGTTGTTCTTTTATTATTGTTCTTACAAATCATTTTCGAGTTTGATTATCTGGGCCATCTTCTTTATTGTCTATGTATGTTTTATTAAAATCTAAGAATAGATTTTCACGCCTTGCACTTCAACTGTAATAATTAAATAAAAATATGTTCTTTGTTAAGAAATCCTTTGTAGGAATTTTCTTAAGTACCTACATTTTCCTAGTGGACAATTCAGAGTATAAGTATTGAACGACCAAATTAGCTAAAACGAATGAATAATGCATATCGTTATAATTAACCTACCTATATGCCGAAATATTGTATCATTTATCATTGGCTCAAATTATAATTTTTTGATGATTATTTTACGCATATCCAAACAAAAAAAAATACGAAAACTGATATTTTGGAGGAAAACTTTGAATGGTTAGATTTTTTGTAATTCATTTTAAATAAGTAAACTCAGAATAATCAAATTATATTCTTTACATAAACTTTTAAATATAATTTGTAATTTCTAAGTATTCGATACAGTAATTCATTTCCCTAAGTAAGTCATTTGCCTAATATATCTCTATCTCCCAAATAAAGGGGTAATGAGCAACTTCATTAATTCCCGCCTCTTATTGCTCTAAAACTGCAATAACTTGACAACCAAACCTCAATCCTTAAACCATCATAACTCAGAACTATTGTCTCACGTCCCGCGGCATCCTGCCAACCATCCATCTCCGTCATGCCGGCCATATTGAATCCTGAGTAATAGCGGGACTGATTTATTAAATAAATTAACGTCCAAGTGATAAACGATGGCTTCGCCTTAAATGCATTTGCTAATCCGAAGGGTGTCGATGGTTGGAAATAATTTTGCGATTTTGGCAAAAAATGATTTTTTTTTCGTCATATAATTGGATCATAGAGCCCTAAGCGTGTTGGCCTCGGTCATGAAGTAAGGGTAATTTTGGTTCAGCTTAGAAACTTTAGGCATATGTACGTACGTAAATATTATAATAAAAGGTACACGTATATAACACACGTATGTATAATACGTTAGCTATTAAAAAAAACCACAAGAATTGAAATCCTCCTCCTATTCACTTCCTATTTACTTTGCCTATGATACTTGCAAACGTTTGTTGTTTATGGTATAGTGTTTAAGATAGCGAGGTCCTGATTAGGTATTGGCCGATGTTCTTGAAAAATTCTGGTGATTTATTTGAGAGTGTAATCACAATCAGTCAATTATGCTGGTTTGGAAAATATAAGCAAAAAATATTTTGACGCGAAATGGAAATAGATTGTATGGCTGTCCTATAAAATTTCGTCCCAATAGGCCAATCATCCAATACAAATAAAAAATATTATTCGCATTACCTCAGTCATCATCTTAACCCTGTGAAAACGAATGCTGTAAAGGGCTCGAATCGTAGGGTCATGGTGTTAATAAACGGGATTAATCCGTTTTTAAGTGTTTGATTTCGATGAACAACAATCGTGGAAACAGAAGGCATTTTTTTTCTACCCCAGCACTTCTATCTGTCAATTAGATGACTGACAGCGATATTAAAAAAGTATACATTATAACGTTGTCTATGGAACACTGCTCCTATGGATTTTCATACAATATATTATGAGCACTGTTGTTTGTTTTTTTAATTTCTGTTGCACGACATCTTCCCCATTCTGCCACTATTCTAGATTTTGCTTTTAACGCTATTTTAGCTGTCGTAGAAAAACTAGCGTATGCACCAGCTCATAATATGTTAACTACTATTGTAAACTTGTGTTTTGAATATTCGCAATGATGAATTTACTGTTTATTAGCAACAGTATAACAGTTATTGGTGTTATTTATGTGTTTGAAAACGTTATTAGACTGTGTAGTGTATACAGTATATGTATATAGATAGGTAAGGACCTAAGTCATCATCGGGTCAACAAGGAATGACGCTAATGTTTCTTAGCTACTATCTCAAGTATCTTCCTGAAGACCAAGGAAAAGGGTCAGTTCGAGCGAAAATTTAGAAGTGTAGATATAAGAAAGAAGTCATTACGTTAATTTTTTAAGGGTGTCAGTCTGTCAGTCAGCCATTTAATTGACAGATTGAAGTGCTGGAGTAGGAAAATATATTTTATGCCAATCTTGAATATTAAATTTATACCTACGTACACTATAATACTTTAGTCCTGCTGCTATCAACGTCTAATCTTCATACCAGTTTCCACATTCTTGTACAATTATTGTCAGCAATTATGTTATTTAGGTGCTGCACTAGTCATGAATTGTCATTGCTTGCCAAGTCGTACTTCATCAGAACCAGTGGGATATTGACATCAGTAGTCCTAGCACGAGAGTACCGCGACAGTGTCGCGAAAGAAACCTAGCAGCTGATTCTGATTCTGATTCTGATTCTGATTCTTGTGGTAACTCCAGCCAGCAGTTCTGCAGCAAGGACTCGGAAGCAGTGACTACGAGAGGAAAGAGGTGTTGAGGGTAATAATAACTTTAGGGGTTCGTATGATCCTCTGATTTAGCATGATCGGTAAAATCGGCGGAGTATGTCAGAATCACGCCGCACCGACCACACCTTAAATGCTAAATCAAACTGGATATGCGAGCCCTCATGCCTTATAAGCCTCATCAGCTTCCGCCGCCCCACCGCAGGCACTAGCAACCTGCCCGAGACACCGGAGCACCAAGTAGATAGGACAGGAGTGTAGGTGTGCAGTCGGGGAGTTTAGGAGAGACAGGAGGTTAGAGCCGACCCGAATACATAGCATCGTGAAGCCAGCATGAGGAATATAGATACTATACTTGGTGTATAATAAATATAAGGTGTGTGACTGCATGGTCTCCCCTCCCCCAGATTCTTTACTCTTCCGCTAGGTAGACTGATCTCGTGATCGTGAATATATGCCGCTGTCTTTGCCTTGTAATGTTATTATAGCTCTGTTTTGCCATGGATACTGCGTTCTTCTTTCACGGTTATACCAATTGATATTCTAGTATGGGTATTAAGCTTCGGCTCTTCTTTTCTCCGTTTCTTTGCTTCAATGCACTTACGTAACTTCCCTTATTAAATAATGATAATTTAAAAAACGCTAAAAGTAACCAAAGTGTACTTCTAAACGACTTCACATCGATCATGTATGTAATATCACCACAACACAACTCTCGAAATTAATTCAACTAAAACAATGCACAGCTAAGCACGACACAGATGTTTACAAATTAACTATGCACAAAAAAAAGGCAAATCTAATCCTCCGTTTTTCCAGTATAAGGCGCCAAGTCCGTGGTGTTTTCTGAGGCGGTGCATCAGTAAAACTTTAGTTGTACAATTTATATTAGCTACAGGTACTATTTATTGGCTTCTTTGCATCAGGTTTTGTTTCTTGTAGACTCAATAAAGTAATTTGTACCTATTCTCGCACAAAAGGCAAAGGCACAGGCAAACAAAGGCTTTTTTGTAGTCTTTAGTAGCTTCCAAACTTTGTTACACATCTGGTCGAGGGCTGTATTCCGGCCTCTATACAAAAAAACAATATTCTCAACTGGGTAGTCATACCTGCTGGTATAAAGTAGTTGTAGGTTTAGATTGCAATTTGGTTGTTTCCTTATGCTGCTGTTAGGTATTATTCGTCGCTGGCAAAAATGTATTTCCTTTGTGTTGAATTTGATATTGCCGAGTTTTCCTTTAACTGTCTTGATTTAGTTTCCTTTTCTTGTAAGAAATTCAGCTGCGTTCTTTTAGAATGTACACACGGTCAAAAAAAATTAAAAATCTAACATGTAAATCACCATTGCACTCATAATCCCTGAATCAAAACACAGACCACAAAGAACAATCACAAACAAGTATTATAAAAAAAAAACACTACAACTTAATTAATTTGACTGGTGGTGGTATTTTGAAGGTACATTTCATTTATATAGGATCCTTTTGCCTTAAGTAGGTATACCTAGTGTACACTATAGTTCGATGACCTACATACATAGGTACCGGCTATTTAGGAGCATCGTCAATGCTAGTGTTGGTCAGCTATATACGTATGTAACATGCTCAAGAGCCGAGTTTGTCACTATTTAGGTAATGCAGGTATGTAATGCAAAGCACCGGACAGCTTTCCCGTTTTTATTCAGTTTTTCTTTTTGTTGACCACGGGTCACATAACAACAACAGGCCCCAGGCCAAGCGGGTATCCAGGATTGCATCATATTTCATTGCGGTATCTTACGATTGCCAGATGGATTTCCAGTGTCCGCTAGGCCTTTGTCTTTGTTTATAGTTGCATCACTTGCAACGGTGAAGTAAAAAGGCTTCCTCCTATGGGCAAGACCGCATTTAATTGTTTGCAGACGGAAATAAGTTCCGAAATGTTCTTATCTCGCCGGGGTGAAATCTTCGAGAAGTGTTGGCCACGCGCGTTCATTTAGAGGTAGTCGATAAGAATGAAGTATGTTTAGGTAATTTCTGTATGAGTACCTATGCTACTTTTATGGTGTTATTTCACGCGTACGTTGGTACGTAACTTGGGCTGCCAATTCAGATGTGGGAATTGCGATCAGTTGCCTTTCAGTAAGTAATATAATTTAGTGTAAGGGGCGAACCTAACATGTTGAGGTGTGTGCCCATACCTGCGCTTGTGCAGCGCGTCCTCCGTGTAAATTCAATTTGAGATCTTTGATTTTACGGACTTAGATCTGTACGGCCTTTAGGTACAGTCAACCAATAGGAACCCCAGGCCACTCCAGAACCCTGTCAAAATGACAGGCAGTAATAGATTTCTTACAATCTGATTTATAGCGTCACCATGACATAGTCCTACAGCGGCCCAGGGTTCCAATTGGTTGACTGTACACGTGCTTCTAGTTAGGTCATGCTAGACATGGCGGCGGCCCTTACATTTGTAATCATCTGTAGGCATCTTAAATTTTACACCTATTAATTTACATGCGAAAAGGAACAGTCTCACCGGGGTTTCAGCATCGCTATCTAACGGGTCAGTTTCAGCAAACACACTAGTCGTACTATATATACACACAACACACTACACTGCACACCATTTAAATTGCTATTAGTTATAATCGTAGAGTTTAGACGCTATATAGTCAAGTCAAGTCGGTCGGCCGGCCGGGCGGCCAGTCGGCACATCTGGTGTTACTCGCACTATTGTTTCTGATGGGTTTTGTAAAAAATTAAGGAGCGAAATATGGGCCCAAGAAAGCGACCGTCTCGGTCCGAGGATCGCACAAGACTCCTCGTCGCGAAAGAAACCTAGCAGCTTTAGAATTAGTGACCTAATGCCAATGTGTAACATTTTTGATAAATGACAGGTCCTGTAATTTACGAACTGTTCGGATTAGACCATGACAGTTATCTTTTTCGACCCGATACTGTTGCGGCAGTATTTTGTTTGAGCTACATTGACAAGTGCAACAATTAGGAATGCGTAATCGGGAAAATATGTAAAAAATGCTGTTGTTTGAACTGCCATCATAGCAATGGCGCACATCAGTTCTCAATTTTCAAGCACAACTCGCATTTTTCTTAAACATCAATATTAAACCCCTGTATAAAACTTAAGACCCTTTCTCTAATAGCCTCCCTTCCGTCTCCTGACAGATCGCCTTTTGTACACAAACCTGTGACTATTGGAGACGTCAAAAAGATTTTACATACATTTAACCCTTAAATGCATGATGATTCATATATGACTCAGAAACGAGACAAGTGACAATCAAGTTCTCTTGGAATGTAGACTTTGCCATATCGTCGTAAGTTCTTAATTTGAAATTAATCTGGTTGTCAGTTACGATGTTTTATCGATATTGTTCGATGGTTAAATCGAACGCCGGTCATGACGTCATAGGCAGGGCCATGATCTTGCCTATTGCTAGCAGTGTTCTGTCGGTGATCACCAATCTTGTTAACTTTTCTATATATATATATATATATATATATATATACTGGTGTTTTTCCTTCTTCTTGGCGCAAAGCGTATGTCATTCCTCTACCCAATGACAATGACAATGACAATGTGTACAAGGCAACAAACGAGATCTGTAACGGCAATGCAACGCTGTCGCTGCCTAGCTGGAGCAAGCTTTGGTTAACTTAGGAGTTAAAAAATCACTATTACAGTTTTCTTTGTATGTGTATTTATCATTATTGGTGAGCAATAAAGAATATTATTATTATTATTTATTTATTTTTATTCCTACCATACGAAACCGTTGCACTGTAGGTACAAGGCCAATAAGTGTTTGTCGGATATGCTCTGCTCGTGAAGCAATGAGAATAATCTACCAAGCCAACTCAAAGGTGGTGTTTTATCACCGCCCACCGCGAGATGTTATCGCGCGAGTTATGTCGAACGACACCGTGACAACCAAGGATAGGTTGTTAGTGGAAAAAAGACTACTAGTTATGGTACTACCGTTTTGATTGGTTACTCTTCGTGCCTTTGAAAACTTGTAAAACATTTTAAGTATTTTTTCGTGTTTTAATGAATAAAGAGAAGTTTTTCATATGCAAACTCGCTACCTGCCGTTTTGCCGGCCATGTACGCTCGGGCAATCGGTCAGATCTCATTAGTAGGACCATTTTTTTATACCGAATTAACGGGACGCACATAATTTAAAACAATATCTACTGCAGCCTTGGCTTGTCAGACTATATTTAGAACTAAAATATAATATTTAATTTTTTAAAGACACAATTGGTCGTTATAATTACCTACTATTTAAAACTAGATATTTACTATGTATGTGGTTTTGTGAGTTCCCGATATTTTGGCACTGTTACAAGCGCCATGCTCACGGTGGAACCCAACACATCTTAGCTTAAAATCCTATACCGATATTTTTGAAAGTACCCAAAGGAATGCTTTAGTTAATTAAGAAAGTTCAGAAAACACCGAGTTCGATTGAGCACCTCCTCCTTTATTGAAAGTCGGTTAAAAGGAGAGGACAGATTTCTTTAGCACCAATAGAGGCTGGCGCCAAAACTGTTAAGAACCTATGTAATAAAACAAAACACGAAGAAAAAAGATTGTGCATACAATTTATAATATTATATAATTATGTTGAAAGCATCTTATGTTATGAATATCTTTTGACTTATTTACAAGCCAAATCATGTTTTTTTGAACAGAAAACATCAAAGAAATTTGTCATGTTGAAATATTTATTGCAATTCGCAACAGTGTTTATCGTTTTATGCTGAAATTTTGTCAACTCAGTAATGTAACATTGAAATTAATTACGATATTTTCTTGTTTCAGGTATTAATCAACTGCGCAGAATCAAAAATGTTAAGTTAAGCGTGCACGATTCTTTTATTTGGCACAAATTATATAACAAGTAGCGTTAGCACAAGAGTTTCGTGACAGTATCTCTCAGTCGAGAAAGACAACTGTCACTGCCTAATCCGAGCGGTTAGAAAATGACAGGTGTCTTTGTCGACCGCGATATACCGTCGCGGCACTGTTGTGGTAGGTCTACTGAAAAGAGGCTATCTCGAGGATTTCTATAGAAATTGACAGATTGATGATAGTTCGTTTTTTTAGGATTAGAGTAAATCGTGCGATTGTCCACGTGTGATTTTTAGGAAAACGATTTAAAAACTAGCATATCCGCCTCTTACGTCATCGGATCATTAATAATGGAAATAAGTAATCTTACTTTAATATTTTCTATAGATTACTGATATAGTTGAAGAAACGTAAGCAAATTCGACCGTTATTACTCTAATCCTAAAAAAACGAGGTATAGTGTGAGTCATCCTTTACCAATGATGTATGCCTTGCCGAAGCCGAACATGAACTTGCATTTGTAGATACCTACAGCAACACAGAGACGTCAAAGCGACATCTTACCGTACAATTTTTTCAGACACTTTTTGAAGGACTTCTCACATAATACATACAAAAACCAATCCGTATAATGTGATCACAGTGACCACACTGACACAGAAAACGATACAGCTACACTAAAAAATCTTACACACTTCGATCTATTGTTGTATACCTACTGAAGAGTAACAACACAGACCCGCGTAGGCTCGTACTTTGGCAGAGGGGAAATAATACGCATGTAGTCGATTCCCTGTATTGCTTAAAAGGTTTCGCCTATGTTTTGCCCTAAAAAAAAACTTTGTCATTTTTGTAGAATAGGTATATGTTTATCTGGATCGTGACTTGGCTTGTTTTCTACAAACTTATATTTTAAATCATGCTCCCGTTTATTTTAAGCCCACAATTTGTATGCGTTCTGTAATTTGTAGAATAAGAACAAAATGCTGCAATTGTTATGACTACGTGAGAAAAATACGACACACGCAAGGTGACAGTCTTGACCTTACAGGCAAGCTTAACCTGTGTAGTTAAAGACCACTTTAATATCATAGACATACAGGTGATAGTTGAGTGAACTAAAGTTTTGGTAAGTTTGGTAAATGTGACTCGGCGATCTTTGAAGAGGAATACATGTTGTAAATCTTTAACAATAAGGTTTAATTTTTAATGTGTTTTATTGTTGTATTCCGTGTAGTCCATGGCATCATTACGCTATTGTAAAGTTTTTAATATGTATGGATTGTAATACAGAGTTGCAAGGTTCCTGATAATGATAATTGTATTCACGATTTCTTCAAAGTTAGCGGGATGTATCAGTACCCAACAGCCACTGTGCCATATAACTAATATGACACAAATGCTTGGCAAACATTTAAAAATTGACCAAAAACGTTGTGTTAAGTTTACCTCTCCTCTTGGCGTCTCTCAGCTGGCAAAGTAAATTTGCGTAATAATCAGCATTCCTTGTAGGATTTTAGGTGAATAAATATTACAAAAAATCCACTAGGCGATGGACGAACCTTGTACTTCCGAGGATTTTCATCCTTGAATTTCCATTGTTGCGACTCCTGATTACTTTCTGGATCCCATTGTCTAACCCAAGTCTCATCACATGTCACGATCCTGGAAATAATTTCTTCCTCTTTCCCTCGACTCATGTGCAAAAACTCTTGAAAACATTTGACACGTCTGTCCTTGTTTAAGGGCCTACGCTAGCTGATGCGGATTACCCGGAACGGACGCCCGTCTAATGCAATGTCAATGTTAAAGTTGCTCATCCGGTTTATCTTTAAAATTAAATATAGGATTTATATGTATGTACTAACAGTAGTAAATAAGAATGCACGGTACTAAAATATCTATGGGTCCTGCCCGAAATAAATGATTATGTAATTTAATTTAATAAGAAATTGTATGAACAGCGCTACGACGGAGCGGGTGCGCCTGCGCCATACTAAATCCACCCACCGCGTGCACCCGCTCCGTGCACCCGCGCCAGCTAGCGTTGGCCCTAAAGCAGTCAGCATTTTGGGCACCCAGCGGGCACTAACCTTAGACATGTTCAAATAGCCATGAATTGTTTCATCAGCCCGTTCCGTACTAATGCGGTCTTCAAGTATTATATTTTTCACCTTGGTCATATATTCTTCAGTGATGGCATAAATTGGTCGTCCACGATCGTCTTCGTGGCTTTCGCGCCCAACCATTGCTTAGACCATAACTTGATTGTGAAATCGGAATGACACGAATCACCGAATACGAGGAACGTACATTATTTTATCTGCGAAGGCGAATTTCCTTCTTTAGTGAGAAATGTAATCACTGAACGTTACTCAATTTCGGTCAAATTATTAAGCTATTGCATAGCTTCTATCGCGGGCCTTGAGCGCGGGGACCGAATCCAGAAATTCCGTAACGAAAAAAAACCTGACGCTCCCCACTCCGACGGACCGAAACCGACTTTATTCACTTTGTTACAAAGTTCTTTATCGGGGAAAGGATATATCTCCATACGAATGTCGCTAAGTGTCATATTCTATACAAAATATTGAGGACAGTAGCCCTTATTACCAGAGATACGGCGATGTCAAACGTCAAAATAAACACTATTATTTTTTCCCGCCAGAATCAAATATGTTAAATCGATTTTGTAATCGATGCATAATATACTGGCTGGATCGAATTAAAGGCAAAAGGCGCCTAATTTTTTATTTAGACTGCGAATCGTTTTGTTTTTTTAATCGATATCTTAGTGCAAATGCAAAGTCGTACTAAGTACCATTTTAAATTTGTGAATTTAGCACGTTAGTGCACAACGGAATAAAGTGGAAATTTCATTGGCATAAGAAATATTAGTACCTACAAAGAAGTAGAGTATCGAAATATGCCTTTGTCTTGTTTATCAAATATTTTCTATTGGTATATTAGATTCGTTCCTTATTGTGATAATCACAAAGGTGACATTGCTGCGTGCTGTAAATATTGTTCGAAGACGATGATCACCGTATGTTGTTCGCCTATAAAAAAGCTCTCTTTCACTGCAGACGAAAATGTACCCAAATTTATTTTAAGTTTGTATTGTTCAGTAGTGTCATAAACAAACAGAAATTAAACTTAAGTACATATTTGTCACTACTGACGAAAGTGCACAAAAAATACATAACTGTGTTTTTAGGAAATTAGTTGAAAAGTGACCAATGTGCCGGGATCCATTAAATCTATGTAAATATGATATGTTTAATGCTGTCATAAATTTGATTTGATAATAAATAAAATCCCACTAATATTATAAGCGAAAAAATTTTAGAGGGTTTTTGAAAGTTGCAATAGAGTATTAAATTTAGTAAATTGGAAGTTGTATTTATGCAATGTGATTTAAAAATGTCGATAGCGTGATGTAAAACATTTGCAATTAATGCAAACTTCATACGTTTCAAATACTTTAAACGTGTACTACTACGTGATTTCCCGTTTAAGAAGCATATTACGGTAAATTTAAGTTGATTAATTCCAACAGTTATTAATAATGTTCAAAAATCCAAAAAATATTTTAATTCAGGTACACTGGCGCCATCTATTTGCTTAGATATGAAGTAAGTGAATATGCCACGACAAATTCATGGTTTTATGGCAATATTTTGCTTATCAGCAGAACTTATTTTAAATAAAATTGTGCCAAGTTTAATACGTTTATCGGAAGAAATGGGCACAAAGGCATAAAAGGTACATTTTCCCGTTCATATTATGTTTATTACACTGCCATCTATATATTACACGTAGAACTACTTAAGAGCTGTAGGTATCTAACTGTTTCGTTCTAAGGAAACATACTAAGCCGCGAAGTCTTCTAGATTTGTTTGATGGCGCTGTTAACAGTTTAGTAGGTTTTAATATAAGATTTTAAGCTAACATGGTCATTTACACTATAATTACTATTTAAAACGAGATATTTACCATGTACATTTGTTTTAATGAGCTCCCGATATTTCGGCACTGTTACAAGTGCCATGTTCACGGTGTAACTGATTTGCTGCGAGTTTTTATTTTATTTGTGGTCTACCCACACCCCGTAGCGATCTACCCGCTTACGGGTTCGTTTAATTTGCGCGGTGTCACTACCGCTACTAGCGTCTACTTTCTCACTTAGAACTCGATCACGTTCACGACACACGACACTTACAGTATCGACTGGTGCATTTCTTACCGAACCAATAACTTTTGGATTTTTGAATTTCCGAATCACTGGATGCCAGACCCTCGACAGTTGAAACCCGTCCTCTCGGTTGAAATTTTTGTATTTTAGGATTTCTATAGCTTCTTTAACCATCCTAGGTATGTAATGCTTTTCTGTCGAGAGTATCAGAGGGTTATGCAACTCAATCCAGTGATTTGTTCCTGCCTCCAAAAGATGTTCAGCGACTGCCGATTTTCTAGGTTCGTTGTTTTTAACCGCTCGTATGTGCTCCTTTATACGGCACGCGATTGTACGCTTAGTTTGTCCTATGTAGGAGCTACCACAGCTACAGTCAATCTTGTAAACGCCTGGATGTTCAAGTGGAAAACTGTCCTTCGGCGTCCGTAAATGTTGTGACAGTTTTTTGTAAGGGGTGAAGATAGTTTTTACCGAGAACTTCTTTAAAATGTTAGCAACCTTATCTGTCACTCCCTTTACATATGGTAAAAAAGCCGGTTGTCGTTCCACGCTGTAGTCCAGGCGCTTCGTCGTATCAGTGCGTCTATGTGGCATGGTCCGCCCAATATAACCGTTTCTCTGCAAAACGTCTCTTAAGTGTATAAGCTCCTCATTTAAATGTTCCTCGTCACATAGGTTATATGCGCGGTCTCAGATACTCTCGACAGAAAAGCATTACATACCTAGGATGGTTAAAGAAGCTATAGAAATCCTAAAATACAAAAATTTCAACCGAGAGGACGGGTTTCAACTGTCGAGGGTCTGGCATCCAGTGATTCGGAAATTCAAAAATCCAAAAGTTATTGGTTCGGTAAGAAATGCACCAGTCGATACTGTAAGTGTCGTGTGTCGTGAACGTGATCGAGTTCTAAGTGAGAAAGTAGACGCTAGTAGCGGTAGTGACACCGCGCAAATTAAACGAACCCGTAAGCGGGTAGATCGCTACGGGGTGTGGGTAGACCACAAATAAAATAAAAACTCGCAGCAAATCAGTTACACCGTGAACATGGCACTTGTAACAGTGCCGAAATATCGGGAGCTCATTAAAACAAATGTACATGGTAAATTAGTAGGTTTTGTCAAACAAAATCTATGAAATGAAATGGGTAACCTAATGGTATAAATTGAATATACTGAAAAATTAATCACAGCCAGTTACTTAAAAACTGAATTACATATAAAAAAAACCCAAACACAAGTCTTATTATAATAACCCGTATTTCGCCATTCTTGGTGCAAAAGAGCCCAGAACACTGCGGCATTTCCATGCTGGATGGCTACGGACAACCTTGGATCGGACTCCTCTCCCTTTTGTCTGAGTCGACGGCTTATGTCATGCAGAACAATTTGGGTTCCCCCAAAGCAGCCCGCAGTCTCCACTACCAAAGGTATGAACATGTATTGTATCCATGTCCTACAGACCTAAGTTGGTTATCCACGAATGTCATCTGATAATGATAATGCTATAAGTTCATGAAAAGACAAGTTGCATGGATAGCGCGACGGTGATTGCTGTCAAATGTGAGTAACTGTATAGAATTATCAGATTTTTACACACAAATGTAACAATGCGTTGGCCTATTACGTAAGTATCCCGCTATCCGTTTGGGATCTTATCTTAGAAGGGAGCGCACACTAATGCCGCTTCGTCGTCGCTAAAGTTTCGGCAGAGGGCTCCTGCCACGTGGGAAGTGCGAGTAATATGGGTAGTCGAAAATGTGCTGACGCATGTAGCATCCCACACCAAACACCGCCCCGTCTCCCATAGCACCAGCGTCACTCCATCTTGCTATCACTGCGCCTAAACTCAGTGGCTCCAGAACGGAATGAACAGCCGCTGACTGACAGACCTCAGGACAATATCATTGAGGCTATAGTGACAGATACGCGGAATCCAACCACTACAAAGAAGGCAACTCAATGTATAATATGGCTAAGCTTAGATTTTTTCGTATGATTACTATACTTAAAAGGCTAAAAATTACTGAATATGCACAACTTGATGGATTAGGATGGCACTTATTACAGTTCTATCTATATGCCACTAATCGAACTAGGTATCGCCTATATCCTCCTTAAATTGATTTGATTAAAATTATTTTAACTTTGCGCAAAAACATTCTCTTAAAGAATCAACTCCAATAGTTAAAAGAATCCCAAGAGGTGCAAGACACGCCGTCGCTCAAGCGCTTATAAAAACACTTAACAACTGTGTTAACACTAATAGCCTACTAGCTTGGGAAAAATTACTAACATTCGCGTACAGTGTCCTACATGTTGATCGCAAGTCTTCAAAAACATTAACCAAGAAAATTAAAAATAACTGCTCTCAACCCTTTCTTCTGTCCTATTCTTCTGATTTACCACCCCCCACACAACACAAACTCTATAAGAAGATTGAATCCAAAGTCAACGATGGAGATCTCCGTGGTGCTGCCCGCATGCTTTTTTCGAGCGACACGACAGCCCCTGATTCTCAAGACACCCTCGCTGCCCTCGAGAGTAAACACCCACCACCCCCGTCAACTCTTAATTTCCCAGGTCCCCCAGACACCACGCTGCCTAGCCTTGTCGCATCAGAAGACGCCGTTTTTGCAGCGATCATGGCGTTCAATAACGGTTCGGCTGGTGGCTTGGACGGTATTACCCCTCAACACATTAAGGATCTACTCATCAGTAACAATACTGGCGAACTTCTCTCCAGCCTTACTCGTTTAGTAAATTTAATGGTTAGTGGTAAGTTACACAAAACTGTTTGTCAAACCCTATACGGAGCTAACCTTTGCGCCCTCTCCAAAAAAGATGGCAGCGTACGCCCTATCGCCATAGGTTCAACATTTAGGCGACTCGCTTCCAAAGTATGCTGCAGATACATACGCCCGGTTCTCGAATCCAAATTTAAACCCACTCAATTAGGCTTTGGCAGCAAGGGCGGCTGCGAAGCTGCAGTTCATGCCTGCCGCACTTTTCTAAATAATTCTTCTAATGCCGTTTTGCTAAAATTAGATGTCAAAAATGCGTTTAATTCTGTAAATAGACAAGCCATTTTATCTGAAGTTTTAAAAAATACCCCCAATATTTACCCCTATATATGGCAGTGCTACAATTCTCCCACCGATCTGAAGTTCAGAAGTCATACCATACTGTCATCCACCGGCTGCCAACAAGGCGACCCCCTGGGACCGGCTATCTTCAGTCTCGCCATTCATCCTCACATCTCAGATCTCACCTCGCCTTTCAACATTTGGTACTTAGACGACGGAACACTAGGTGGTGATTACACTTCAGTTTTAGATGATTTCATCTCCATCAGCACCAAATTCGACTCCATTGGCTTACAACTCAACTTTAACAAATGTGAAATTTATATAAACCCAAATGATGCTCATAAAAATGAAATTATAAAGTCTTTCCAAGTTATCTGCCCGGGTATTAGAATATTAGAAAAAGAGTCACTTCATCTACTCGGTGCACCTATTTTTGATGAAGCTATTCCAAATTTCATTGACAAGAATGTTGACCACTTTCACTCATTTTCCGATCGCCTACTCAAAATTAACCCCCATATGGCCATTTTCATTTTGCGGCACTGCCATTTCGTTCCAAAATTTACCTACGCTATGCGCTGCAGTCCCTTTTGGAAATATTCAAATTTATGTGAAAAACTAGACAGCATTCTATGGTCTCAAATTGAAAAAATTATTAACATAAAAATCGACGCAAGGATGTTCCTTATTGCATCTTTACCCGTAAGGTTCGGTGGCCTAGGGCTAAGGTTGATTGGGTGCGTCTCCCTGCCGGCGTTCCTGTCTTCGATACACAGCACATTAGCTCTCATAGGCAGTATTCTACAACCCTCACTAGGTGATTGTGAGATAGTGTGCTTGTCCGAGGCCAGGGACGCTTGGCGGGCGGCCTGCCCTGACAAAGACCTGCCCTCCAACCCAGGTATACAAAAATATTGGGACGAACCTCTTTGTCGGTCCATCCACGAAGACCTGCTGAAAAACAGCCCTTCAATATTAGAAAAAGCACGCCTGTTAGCAATTTCAGCAAGAGAATCAGGGCACTGGCTCCATGCATACCCATCCGCTAATTTTGGAAACTTACTAGATTCTAACAGTTTCCGCATAGCGGTTGGGTTGCGTCTTGGGGCCAACCTCGTCGAGCCTCACCAATGCGTCTGCGGGGTAACGGTGGATCGTCTGGGTCACCACGGGCTCGCATGCTCCAAAAGCGCCGGACGCCTATCGCGTCACGCCTCCCTTAATGACATCATCCGTCGGGCCTTAGTTAGCGTCAACGTACCCGCCATGCTGGAGCCTAGCGGTTTGGCACGTGATGACGGCAAAAGACCTGATGGGCTGACTCTCGTGCCGTGGGAAAAAGGTCGGCCACTAATATGGGACGCAACATGCGTGGACACCCTCGCGCCGTCTCACCTCGGCACGACGTCATTAAGGGCAGGCAGCGCTGCCGCTTCAGCCGAAACCGCAAAACGTCGCAAATACGCATCTTTAGGCGAAAGTTATGTATTTGCGGCGTTTGCCGTTGAAACCTTGGGTCCTTGGGGGCCAGAGGCCCTCAATTTATTTCTTAAGCTTAAACACAGGCTTATTCATTCCACCGGTGACCACAGGGCTGGCTCTTTCCTCGCTCAGCGTATTGGTATTGCCATTCAGCGAGGTAATGCAGCCAGCCTTGTGGGCACTCTGCCATATTCAGTTAACATTGGGGACATATGTACATATAGGTTAGGCCCCATAGGTTAAGATAGTTTTAGTTTTCATTTTTTTTTTCTCCTTTTTTTTACTTCCTTTTTTCTATTATTTGTGTTCCTTTTTATAATTGTTAATTTCTAATGTATTTAATTTTTGTTAATTGTTACCGTTACTTTATATTTTCCAATAAAAGTTTCTACATCTCAAAAAAAAAGAAACAATAATATACTTATATCGTAGATTTACTTAATCAATTTGAATGATACCTGCTTTTTATTGAAAAAATAACACATAATTCAGTATTTCACACTCTAAATATTTTTACTTTTTAGTATAATATTCCAAAATAATCACAAATATATATTTATAGTTCACTCCAAAAAAAAAAAAAAAAAAAAAAAAAAAAAACATTCTTAGATCATGTCGTTAGATTTAGATACATTTTACTTGGCATCTATTTTATTTTTGTTGTCAAGCAAACTGATGTTGCGTTAGTGAAGCAGTCACAAAACCAGAGCACGGTTTCTTCAATTAAATTTTGGACAAATTTCCATGCTATGCTAAATTGTAAAGATGAACTCTTATCTGTTACCATTTCAAAGTAAATTAAAAACGCTGAACGGATTAAGGTGAAATTTGGTATAGGGATGTTTTGACTCCTAGGAAAGGACAGGATAGTTTTTGTTACGGAAATCATCCTATATAGAGGTGCAAAGCGGAAAGAAAGCAAGTGAAATAGTCAATTCAATACTGTGCATTGCACTTTTTTACAGTAGTTTTGTTTTTATCTTATGTTGAGTAGGTACATGCGAATAAAGGCCTATGCCGAACCTATCATAGGATCGTCGTTGGATAAGACATATATACTTACCTACTACCTAATGAAAGTTTATATGCGCGACGTAATTATTTCGGTATCCTCGCAATGTTTTTCTTCACTGGGAAGTAAGTTGTAATCAGGTATCGAATGGCATTCCATGGGTTAAATTCAGTGAGCTTAAGACATTGTTTTAAACTGTGATCAAAAACACTCGGCCTTGATTACTTATTTAATTAAAAGATACGAGTAATTTATGTAAACTTGGACGTACTTTTTACTATATCTACAAAGTATTCCAACCACTGAAAGATTAATATGTGGTAGATACAAAGAGACATATAGCTGTACAAAAATGCTGCTGATTCGATTAAATGCGTAATCGGTATCGTATTGTGATAAGCAGAAAAAATTAACAAAAAATGTTTGTCAAAAAAACATTCAGTCCTATTTTTTCTAAATCAGATTACAATATTGATCACCAGCATTTTTGGTATATCCTGAATTATTAACGAGAAAAAATAATAACAGGTTACTGTAGTTGCAAGTTAGTTATTTGTTTTATACGGCCCCGGAATTTAATTAGCAATTTACAATTCAAGTCAATTTGGTCTTTAATACTTATGCTAATAAAAATACACTACCAAACATTATAATACTACGCAGACGAAGTCGCGGGTAACAGCTAGTCACTAATAATGGTAACTTTGTAACTTTACTGTTAGAAATAAAACTGAAAAGGACCAATTCCCTTAAAAATACAAATAGCTCTTAAATGCTACAATTAACTTTTTTTTTACTAGTATAAATCTATCTTTCGCTCGACTAATATTTTGTGTAGCCGCCATCAGCTGCTTTTACGGCTGCTAAGCGAGTTTTCATTGAACTCACGAGGTTTTAAGAATAGTTCCCCCTAGCCTCCGTAGTATTAGTGTAGTAGTATTTGTTGATGAATATGTCCGCGTAAACTATTATTGCTTTTTCAACCGACTTCAATATTTCTAAAGGAGGAGGTTCTCAAATCGTCTGTTAAGTTATTGCATAGCTTCTATGGCGGGCCTTGAGCGCGGGGACCGAATCCAGAAATTCTGTAACGAAAAAACCTCACGCTCCCCACTCCGACGGACACGGAGGTGTGGCTTGAAGGCCGTGCATCGTCTAACGTCGTTTCAGTTCGGCAGTCTTCGACACGGCGTTGTCGACACCGCGTTGTGTGCTTGTTTATTTATTTAATAATAGAAAAAATTGTTTTCTTATCGGTCACCACGCTCAAAAAGTGTAACTTGAATTAATATCAAAGAAAAAGAAATACTGCATGAATAAAATAAATAAATAATTATAATTGCATAAGTTGATACAAAATGATATGCAATAGCTTTACCGTGGCAGTCCCCGAGTGCCACACGTATTTTTTTTCTTTAGCGATATGTTGCATGCAATCGAGTAGCAAAAACAAATTAAGAGCAAATGACAAATAAAAGTTTAATATTTTGATAAAAGAATAGTCACACTAATTCACAGTTGCCAGTGTTTTTACATTTATATATTAGGTACTTATTAATTTTCGGCCACCCCTCGTATCATTACGCAAATTGAAATCGAAACATCTGGTAACCAACTTTTTTTATTTCAAGACCAATAACCTGATATTCCCGAATCATCAAGCAGGTGAAGGATGATTCACACTAGAACAGGCCGGGAGACGTGACCGGACCGGGCCGATGTTTCAGTTTCTATAGAAAACGTCACGTGAACTCCGAGGGCTCCGAGCTCGAATGTGATTACTTCTATAGAAATTAACAGCTCTAAAAAAAAACTGTTTATTATCACATACTAAGATTACAATTTTTATTGCTATCTCTTAAAAATAAAGCAACCCCTTTTAAATTATAAAATTAATTTAATTACTTTGACAATTTATCAATTTTCTTTCAAATTTAAATTTATCAGTGCTTTTTTAAAGGTAGTTTTGATACTATTAGGCTTGCTTATTAAATCATTAATGACATCACTGGGAAAGCTGTTTAGAGCTTTAGGTATGTACGAACTCCACACTCTGTTACCATATTCATTGATATTTTTTGTAGTTATGAAGTTCGGTACTTTCTGGAGACTGCGAAGGTTATCTGGTCTTTTGTATCTAAACAGCTCTCTAAGTTGATGCTTATACTCCAGTATCATAGCCGGTTTTGACTTATCTTGTTCCGTCGTGTATACTTGGGAGCTCAAATATGGTCCCATTTTCATTTGTCGTGTGTCTCTTTCGCACTCGTAAAATATTCATATAAAGATGACTTCTCTTTTGCTGTTAGCGCGAAGTCATACATCTATGTCTTAAGCCAGCTCGTGATGTATAACCAAAAAAAGGCGTTTTAAGGAAGTTACACTTCTGAGTTTTATGTTTTTACGTGTATTTTAAAACCGATTTTACACTGTAGTAAAATACGACGTATTGTATACAGCTATAATAAAAGATTAAAGTTGCAAGCTACTCGGGATTATCTGCCTGAGATATAAATATCGGCCGATAAATCATCTTTGATACCTTGCAGAGCCTCCACTAATTACACTTTCAGATACAACAATGTAACAATATACAACGCCCACGCAAAAATGCTCTCTATCTCCTATAATTAAAGTTCTGATTCGATTGTCAATCATTTGTAGATGTAATCTTTAATTTTGAAGGGACACAATCGTGATTCTTGTATGGTGAAATAATTACAGAAAATCTCAAATAAATGGCCAAAGATATTCTTATTGCTTATACCTAGCGTATTGCCTCACTAAACCATCGCGAGACATATTAATATTATGATAAAATTCCTCATTTGTGTTGCTTTACAAAATAAAAATAACAAAAAGAACCAACCTATTTAGCTGACACTAGTCACTTAGATTCGGACCCTGTGTGTGTCAGACACAACACAAAATTATTGACTCTTTTATTGTCAAAATTAAATGAAAGTGATTACAAGGTTTAATTCCCTTTTCGGTTTATTTCGATTTTCAAGGTACCTATACTCACACTTATAATATTCTGAGTATCCTGCCTAGTACGTCAAAATGATTACAAAGACGGACTAACCTGTAAAGTTTCTAAAATTAGTTTTGCTAGCCCATTCAGCGCTAATCGCGACGCTATTATTATGCCTCTACGCGGAATATTCGCAACAAAGCGGGAATTCTATGTGGGCTACGACGTAGCGCTACAAGAATGTCTTAGCGTTGAAAGAGCAAGACGTCAATGCTTAGTAGAAACTGTACAAAGTTCATTAGATGGACTCAAGTTCTTCTATTTTCTCGAGTCGATAAACTTCATGCGCGTTGGGAATTTTGCTCCATGTTGGGTCTCGCCTTGGCTTTTGTGGTGATTATTATATAATAATAAATAATAGCTATATTATTGATAGTTGCGTAGGGCCTGATTGATAATTGAGGCCTCGTTGGGCAATGGGGATCAAATTGCTTTATTTCTCTCGAAACGGTTAATTTCCGTTTGTTTTAAAAATGCTATTGGATGTGGTTTGGCAGCAGTACTTTGATATTTCGGTGAAGAAGAACATCGTGAGGAAACCGTACTAATCCAAATAAGGCCTAGTTTACCCTCTGGGTTGGAAGGTTAGATGGCAGTCGCTTTCTTAAGACTAGGCTACGCCAAATCTTGGGGTTAGTTCTACCTCTGACTCCCTGAGCCGCGGCATACTTCGGCAAAACGCAACGAAGAAGAATTTGTTAACAACATATTAAGAATAAGTGTCTCTACTCTATCCGGTCCCCCATAAAAAAACTAAGTAGGTTCAATAACATAAGTTACTTAGTTGTAACTAATATAAATTAACCTGCTACACAATCTTCGCCACCGCAGATTTATTAATATTTGATATGGCGATGATATCTCCACATACATTCTGGTTTCTACCGTTTAATGCGACAAACTTAACTTTGCCGGTAATAAAATCTTACACTAATACTTTTACATACTAAGGAAGTAGAAGATATAAGAGCTCGGCTTTTTAGGACTGACAGTATGATTTGTTTTTGAACTAGCTCTACAAACTTAATTACACTGGTGGATAAATGAGAAACTAGCCTTATTTCATACACTTTTGTATCGGGGTAAAATGAGTGGCGCCTCTTTTAGCCGCAAATGTAAGTTTGTATCAATATAAGGTTGGTTGCCTTTTAGGTATCTTCAATGTAGGTTTAGATTTACTTTGGTAACGTATTTGAAATTAATTAGTTTCTAAGAAGGTGAAACGACTTGTTACTTAGCTGTGAGTAGGGTTACCAGTCTTTAAGATTTTTCTTGAAAAAAAGTGGCCCGAAGTATCCATACATTTTTCAAATTTTCCATTGCGCTACCGCCATACTAAATCTATGAAAAATGGTGGCGATATGGAAGAAAAATCTTGGGACACTTTTTTCTCCTACTATTAGGATCCAAGGACGCAAAAACTGATTTTTCTACAACAAAAAATAAAAACGTACCTTTTCTATTAAAATATTCAGTTTCCTCTGGAGTGACAGTGTAGTACGTGGGTACCCTAACAAATACTGTATACTTTTATGATGATATCCTTATGAGCTGAAATAGATTCTTTATGGACCGACCGACATTTTATGTAACAGCAGTTGTAACACAAGTATGTTGTAGCGGCAGCCTTTATAAAGTAGCTGTTTAAACGCTTCTTATATTACGGTTGCGTTTTTACACTTAGCGTGGGTCGATCTACCCGCTGGACCTACCCGCAGGCCTGTACTTAACCATAAACCTGGTAAGTATATATATAACTCAATACAGCTTTAAGGGGCAGGTAAGATGATAACCGTTTGCAGAAAATACGATAAAGCAGAGGCTTCCAAAACTTTGAAAGGGAGACGGCAAAACGACATTTTGTCATACCATTAGAAATTATTCTGCCACCTTTGCGGGGGAAGTATTACCTCGCTGCACCTCAAGCAGCAATAGCTGCTTGTTCAAATTGAAATCATATCATATTTACACTTCACATTGTATGCCAAAAGAAAGTGATAATACTGATAATGATCATCTAATCTCCAGTATCCCGATAGAAACTAAGATAAACCCTCGTCCGGACTTTCTACTCTACAATGTTTCTTCAAAACACGTCATATATAACGGCTGTCATCGTTAAATAGAAGAACAAAAGTATAGATAATTTCCCAACACTCCATCGGGCACTATAGTAGTAAGTCATAAGCAGTAGCGACTAGCCGAGCGTTTGACTTAAATTTTGAATATTTTAAACATTTTAAGGATAACTAAAATAAATACTACAAAATTTGTATATTTTAAGTTAAGTTTTCGAAGCCTCTTGAATTGGAATTTTTTTATTTTTATTTATTCAATTATTAAACTGACAACAAAATTACGGTACAGACAGAAGCCCTGCAAAACTGTTTAAACAGTTTGACTGCAGGAGGAACAATATCTTTATTCTATACGATTAGGTACATATTAGTGAGAAAAGTATGTCATTTCATACATAGTTTTGAATAAAAGCATCATTTCATAAATAATCAATTTCTTATGCATTGTAAAAGTTTCTGAATTCAATCACATCTAAATTAAAATAAAAAGATCATTTCATTTCAAAGATTTTCAAAATCTATACAGTAAGTGTAACTTACCTATTTACTTACTTCTACCTACCTTAAATCTAAAATAGGTCCTTGAGGCATTGTACCCAGGATGCTGGCGGCATTTCCTCGTTGTATCACAATGATGATACGTTGTGCGAGGAAGCCACCAGCTCTTCGGTAGGTTTTTATCGATCGGTAGGTTTTCTGGTTTTGTAGTTTTTCAGATACCTATAAATCCAACCAGCTTTGAAGTGCAAAATCAAAAATTTAAAATACGACAAAGCTTAAGGACTCTCTTTCACCCACCTAAAACTTGTATTCGGCAATACAACACCTATAGTTTATTTGAAGGCTCACACATAATCTAATTTATACCTCTCACTTGTCCAACGCCGTCTTTACGATTTACGATTAATATGATTTAGTACCTATATTAGAATTATATTTGGAGCAGATGGCCGATGGGGTCGAAAAGTGCTCGGGTTGGCAAACGCAGCGCACGACGTCCACCCACAAGATAGACAGATGACTTTATGAAGGTCGCCGGGAGACGCTGGATGCAAGTCGCTTCCAACCAGTACATATCAAGGTCCAAAGGGGAGGCCTATGATGGTGATGAATTATATTTGAATTTGGTGTTGATTATAATGTAAAATCGGCACAAAACAGACCTTAAGGACTCTATCCGCGCCCGCCTGTACGTTAGCCCTCAGCAGCACAGCGGGGGACCTCTAATTTATTTGAAGGCTCTATTACTGGCCGGGCCGTTTACACATAATGTAATTTACACCTATCACTTGTCCAGTGCCGTCCTGTTTATCGGATTATTACTACGATTTAGTGATTTAGTGGTATATTTGCATTTTGTTTTGATTAAGTATAAGCTGAAAGTAAAGTTATTGGATATGATGTTAATATAGAACAGTTTCCGTTATAAATTCGGTTTTTAATCGTGTAATTTTTTCGTCAATCGTGCACTTTATAAGTGCCTTTTTCCCAAGTGTAGGCATAAAATTATGTACCTAATACGTGAGGTAATAAATAAAGTCCTAGATCGCATATTTACGTCCCTCGCTTGCAGCTCGGGTCGCAAACATCTGCGATCTCGGCCTTTCTTTATTTTACCGCACTAGTTAGGTACTGTACTATTATGATACAAGTGTAGAAAGTAGGCTTTTTCCCGACGAGTGTCTTAAACTGACACGAGTTGGAAAAAAGCCTACATTTCAACACGTATATCATACAACATTTTACAATGCGTTACTAGACTAAAAATTACAAGTAATAGGTATAATTCCATTGACATGGTTTTTATTATTTCAAAATTTCATAGATATTCACAAAATCACCCAAGAGGAAATTATTAAAATTAAATGTTGGTTTTTGGAAATAATTATAAGTACAAAAAGTAAACAATCAACTGCAATATTGTTATTTCAATCAATTTGTAAGGGCTTTATTTATTACCTGTTAGGTACATCATTTTATGCCTACACTTGGGCAGAAATCGGCTTTTTCTGTACGCGTAGCGTGCGGAAAAAGGCACTTTATGGCCAGGTGTGGCATAAAAGCCATTTATGCAACAAGTTCGGAAAGTAGGTGATTTTCGGCGAGCGTAGCTAAGCGACATGTCCCGGAAATCATCTTTACGCTCGTGTTTCATACAATGTTTTACTACACATTGCGCGATTAAATAAAAAATCTGACAAAAACCTTTAATTGACAATGCATCTGCTTGATAATTGCGATTTATATGGAGTCAAACCGTGTGGAAAAGTTCCATATTCCCTGTCACAACAACGAAGTGATGTTGCTTCTCTGTCACACTGGTACTTAATTTCATACACATATGTGACAGAGATAGCCAAAAACGTGTGCCACGGGTTCGTGGTTAACGTAGGCCCCCAGGCTTTTAAAGGGCGAGGAGGTACAAATAAGATGGTCTTGAAATCAATTACATGTCCTCTTTAGAATACAGAGACAGACATTTTGAAATTTAAAATCGAAATTCATAACCGTATGTTATTTGGAATTTTTATATTGAGTCAACAGGCTCTTTTTGGATGCAATTGAAATCGTGAAAAATGAAGAAAAAAAAATTCTGCTGATAGGTACATTTATTATATGACGATTGACTTTATTTGTTGATTGTTTAAATCATTAAATTAAGCAATAATCCAACAAATACATTTTATTTTATATTCACACACGATTAATAAGCATTTATAACATAGCTATGACCGATTCGAAGTTCAAAATCTTAAGTTGTTTTGTTATTATTACGCTATGACACTGACACGAGTCGCATTGCATCTCTCTCAGTACATGCAGGGACCGGAACCGGTTACCATAACCCGGGTTTTTCATAAGGTTATTTTAAAGGTTGTTTTCAAAACACCTCCAATTCGGTTAACTCATGATACGGAAACCTTAATCATTCGGAAACCTTATCGGTCCAGTTAACCCCAATTAACCTCTAACCAGTAACTAACCCCAATGAATTCTGTTAGTGTTTTATTCTGTTTTGAACAGTTCAAACGAAAGTAATCTTTATACGCCCAGGAATTAGACTTAATATTGAATGACCATGGCTAGGAGTTAGGACGTTGTCGCTCGCTGTGGAACCAGGTTTGTTTTGCTCTTAGTGTGGCATCGTTTCTTTATTTCCTTACTATAACCTAACATTTTAGGCCTAACATTTTTATTATCATACATACAAATGAAAGCGGCGTGAGCGTTTGTTTCTACTATGCTCAAGTTTATTTATTTTTCTTGTAGTTAATCAGTCAAATATAGGTAGAGTCATAAATAATCATCATACATGGGTAACTTAGCGCAATTATTCTGATATTATTTAAAAACAAAACATAACTATTAGTCTCAGATTACGAAGCGATAAAATTCAGCAAATAGTGCTATTTTGTGAGTACATCTTGTGACGGCTGTCGGTAAAGTTAAAACTTTTTAAAATCTCGACATTGTTATCCTTTGTAAAACCAACAGCTAATTACCTGCACGAAATAGTACCATAAAGAACAAGAGATATTTTATTAATAACAACAGTATTCCTTTGGCAATAAAGTTCAAATTGTTATAGCATGCACTCAACGTATAACCTTTTGAAATTAAGAACCGAGGCGTGGTCAACCAGGTGTCTGTTTATTTTTCATAATTAAAAGTTGATTTGATTATTGTAGCTTGTGTTAAATTTTGCAACTTACGTAGGTAGATATTAAAAAAAGTGGGAACAGATTTCTTATCGATTTGAGGATATTGTGCAAGCTTCAGTCGCTACGCTACCAAGTACCGGCAACGTTAGCTACACTGTATTCTATTCCCGATATTTCTTACAATCGACAACTGGCCTACTTTTTGGATTTTTAATGCATTTGGATTCTTGAATTTTTAATCCATGCTTAGTTCATACACTACTCAACTACAGCAAAAATAATATAATAAATACCACCCTCTAACTAAGACTTGCAAAACACGCTACCGGAGGCCTATTGCATAATCAGTTGTAGCTTGTAATATTAGCGGAAGTCTCTTTTCAATCCCTTTTATTAGAAAGAGAGTTCCGCTAATATTTTAAGTTACAAAATAAATTATACAATTGTCCCCAGGTGGTCAGATCATATTTCATTTCTAAAAGGTTTTATGTGAAATGCGTCCTATTCCAATTTGACCTTATTCTTAAGACAATAAATTTGTAATTTATATTACAGGTTTTTGTATTACTGCATTTCATTTTCTGCAGGTAATTAGCGATTGGGTTTAACAAAAGACACTACAATGCTATTCATAGCAGATAAGTTTCAAGTGGAAATCGTGATTTCAAACTGTTTACATTATAAAACGGTGAATAGTTTTTGTCTTTCCTTAATTTCTCATATATGCGTCAAGAGTGATAATGCGACAATAAAAGTCTTGTTTATTACCAATCTTAATACGATTTTGCCGGCAATTACTTTCTTTTATTACCTGGGTGCGTAGCCAAGATGCCAACCGCTCACGCTCACTCGCTAATGAAATGCAACTGTCATTGTCACGCTAATAAGAAAGAGAGATAGAGAGAGGTAGCTACGATACATTATTAAGCGTGAGCGATTGGCATCTTGGCTACGCACGCTGACGTCTGACGTGTTTTCACTTGAGACCGCTATTTGCTACCATTGGCAAAACAAAAGTATGTATTTGAGTTAATTGTAAGCAAGTGCAGCAAGCGGTGCTCCAAATGATTATGACATACTTTGATATTGGATACTTATTATTATATTATTTTTTCGTATCTCGTATTATCGTAGTAATGAGCAAAATTTGTATAATCGTACGAGTTTGAGATTAGGGCTCCCGATTACAAGAGTACACGCTGACACGTGGCTCCGTGTACACGAGTCGTGTCTTAATTACACGTGGCCTAATGGCATGTTCCAAACAGAGCAGAAAACCGGTATCGTGTGTGGCAAGACGCTTCTGTAATGTGTTTAAATTAATTTGAAAATGTACCGACAATAAATGAGTAATTAAACATCTATAATTTATTTTATTACATTACAATATCGCATCTCGAGATACTCTGGGTATAACTTTTTTAAGTAGGTATATTCACGGAAATACTACTAAAATTACAGTCTTTCTCCGGGACCACGGGGGCAATGTCGCCCTTGAAACGTCGGAGGTTTGTTTTCAAAGTTTATACACGATTAAGCCCCGTTTTCGTAAATTTATAATACTAAAATTATAATAACAATATCTAATTATATACAAAATCTAACAATGAAAAAGAGTTTTCTACTGATTTTATTTCCTTTAAGAACTCTCATATGTAACAGGAAGAATAATTATAATATAATTTGATGGCCATAGAGTTAGAATTTTTTTTTAAGCTATTGCATAGCTTCTATCGCGGGCCTTGAGCGCGGGGACTGAATCCAGAAATTCCGTAACGAAAAAAAACCTGACGCTCCCCACTCCGACCTCCGACGGACCGAAACCGACTTTATTCACTTTGTTACAAAGTTCTTTATCGGGGAAAGGATATATCTCCAAACGAATGTCGCTAAGTGTCATATTCTATACAAAATATTGAGGACAGTAGCTTTTATTACCAGAGATACGGCGATGTCAAACGTCAAAATAAACACTATTATTTTAGTCCCGCCAAAATCAAATATGTTAGTCGCAAACTTATGTTTCTTATTTCAGTTATCATAAACCTATAGTTTCAATGATAAATATTCCTGAATAACCAACAGCTACTGTAAGATAATAAAACCCACATGTATTGTAAAATAATGTTGACAACTTTTCTATCAAAAACATTGAATTTGAAAATGAATAATGATCCACAAGAGTCTACAACAAAATATGGGACCACCATTGACGCGGTATTTTCTAGGTATTTAGAGGATATTAAGTCGCAAACTTATGTTTCTTATTTCAGTTATCATAAACCTATAGTTTTAATGATAAATATTCCTGAATAACCAACAGCTACTTTAAGATAATAAAACCCACATGTATTGTAAAATAATAAAAACATTTTAAACAATATTAACTTTTTATTTATTAAATAATAGAAAAATTTGTTTTCTTATCGGTCACCACGCTCAAAAAGTGTAACTTGAATTAATATCAAAGAAAAAGAAATACTGCATGAATAAAATAAATAAATAATTATAATTGCATAAGTTGATACAAAATGATATGCAATAGCTTTACCGCGGCAGTCCCCGAGTGCCACACGTATTTTTTGAAATAGTTTTAATGTCTGATGTGTCGGTATTTAGATCGTATTTATATCGTTTTTCCCTTCCTTTCATTTTAAACAATTCTATATTATGTTTTACGAATATACACATAACAAATACATATAAGGATGGCAAGGGTAGTATACTTTTTTAAATAATGGCTTGCAACTATCTAGGTAATATGCTCCACACAAAGATCTTACTCGTAAACACTTTCTTTGGGCTAAGAAAACCTTATCAGCATCTGATGAGTTGCCCCATATTATTATTCCGTAACAGATTTGCGACGATACATAACCGTTATAGGCTGCCGTTGCTGCCGCCTCAGAGACGGTTGCTCGCAGACGATACAAAATATAATTAAATCGATGTAGCTTATTACAAAGGGTATTAATATGGGCTTTCCAATTACAAAACTTATCATTCTTAATTCCTAGAAAAACTGCACTTTCCGTTTCATTAAGTTGTACTTACGCCATTAAAATCGGCAGATAATCTAATTGGTTTTGCTATTATAAGTTTGAAATTAAACCAGTTGTGTTTTGGTTAAGTTAACTTTGAGATTATTATTTTCTAACCAATTTGTTACATTTGTTAATGTAGGTACATGTAATAATATTTCTTAGAGAACCATCTGTATTTTCTTTAATTACTATGGTTGTGTCATCTGCAAATAGTATAGTGTCATTTTGTGTGGCGCCAGGTAAATCGGTGATGTAAAGTAAAAACAAATACGGCCCTAGTATACTACCCGATGGCACGCCGCATGTGTTAATGATGAACGGCGAATTATACGTTTTGTTAAGGTTTTTAACTATTTTTGTAACTTCTACACATTGTCGCTGCCCATTGAGATAGCTTTTTAGCCAACAGTACGCTTGCCCTCTTATACTGTATTTAACTATTTATATTACTTTAATAGCAATGTTTCATGGCACCCTAGATCCATAAAGCCATCCAGGATCTAGATTTCTGCTCATTCTATGCATTCGTGTACATACACACAGAAAACATAGAAAAGCGGAAGTGTTTACCGTGACACCAATTAGTAGGTATAGGTATCGGGATACAAAGTATCAACTCAAAATATGTGTAATAATAATTTGACTGGATTACGTAAATTGTAAGAATATTAATGTAAAATACCAGACCAAGATAATATAACGCATCGCGGCTTAGACATTGCCGAGATTCATTGTTTATGTGGAACCGATAAGGGCAATAACAATAAGCCTGCACTCGGTCGGTATTCATCTTTGTGCACTTAAATGTCATTGTCTCATGAGAGTAATTAGTAAAAACAATGCAAGTAAAGTTTTTGAAGCAGGAATTTCTAGAGCTGCTTTCAATATTATCATTTTAAATTGCCATATTTTTTATAACGATACCCTTACCAACAACTCATACCTATCCGTAGTCTGCACGTGCAAGGCCATTTTTTTGTTTTATAAACGAGCCTTTGTTAATATGAGCACGTCGGCTCCAAAAGCTAATCCTAATAATTACCTACCTACTAGATGTGGAAACTAGGGCTCCTGATATCCGTGATGTACGCCGATCCGTAGCTACGTGTTCTTAAGCCCGGCGGTACTAAGATCACGAATTTCACGAACACGCCAAGGTACGTACCTCGTACCTGCGTTCGCGTACGGATTCACGTGACACGCCGTGACACGCCATGATACGTAGCCCGTACCTGCGTTCGTGCGCAGAGCTTCGGGCTCGGTTCCATTGGGAACTTACTTATCGCACGTCTCGTAGGTTCGACACGCCCGGGAGAAATATAAATAAGGACTAAGGTATTATTGAATTGAGTTACCACGTAGTATATTGAATACGGGACGAACGGACAAACATTTACTTGTGAATTAAACTTAGATTTTATTTTTTGCATGAATATAATAGTTATATCTAAGTAATTTATGGGGATATTCTGTTTTATGTATAACCAGCTATTGATTTTCGTCAAAACTAGCGACCTGCCCGTTGAATTGCACTTATATAAATATAAGGTGTAAAACTCCCTAGTACGTATCATTATAATTATGAACTTAAGCAACACTGTGCTACTGGTTGTTATTATTAAATCAAGAGACTTTTTTTCTGTTAAGTATTAATGTAATGAATGAAACGTACTAGTAAAACCTTTGTACTATCAAATAATATAACGAAGCCTAAATATAAAGAAGGCAACCCTAATCCTAAGAAACAAAAGGGTAAAATTCTGCAAATCATCGGTAGGTATGATAAAGGTAATACAGGTAAACAAATTCAACAAAAACATGTACGGGGCCACAGAAAAAAAAGTACACAGCTGCAGTTCTTATCAGTTTCGGACTTTTAGTCACAGCGATAACTTTTCAAGTTTTTAAGAATATTCATGTTGCTTATTTAACATATAGTTTCTAAACCATCTCAGTCCTAATAACAATAATTTGTGTCATGTTAGGTATTTAGTGGTAATTTAGGTATTCTTTTTAACTCGAATAATCTTTTCAACACACTTGCTCGTAACGAGGTTCTTATCGTACCACTTTTAGGCTCATAATCCAAGATATTAAACACGCGTACTTTCTCATTATAATTATTGAACTAGTGTGGTAATGAGATAAACCCATCAAATTCAGTTTGTACCCTACAAGACTAAGTTACGTACGCAAACAATACATTCAAATTATGTCGGATTAAAAAGGTTTTTTTTTCAAACAAGTACTTACACTATTTTTAGTCGCATAATAGCTTATGCGCTAAAAAGCAATATCTCCGTATTTAGTTGAATACATGGATTAAAACTTTCAGAATTATTTGATATATGTACAATTTTATTAAATTATTCATTATTTACAATAATTAGTGCTTTAAACATAAATTACAACATTTTTTATTTTGGCTGTTTGGCGGGCCTTTCCTTCAAATATGCGCGCGTAACGCGATTCGAAAAAAATGCGCTCCAATGGCGCGCCGCGGTAAATTGTTTACATAAAACATTTGTGACCGTCTTCTCGCTTAATTATTATGATAAAATGCAACAAAAAGAGAATTAGAAGTAAAACTATAACAATATGTGGATGAAATCTCTGGAACCGCAAAACGCGAGTGTTACCATGAAAATCTAGTTGATGTAGTGATAAATATACCTACTTATTTGCGATGTTTGGGCCTTAAGTGGATCTATTGGTTGAAAATATAAAGTATTGTCATCAACCGACGTCGAAAAGGCATCGCAAGAAGCTTCATGTAGTCTATAAAGGTCATTTTAACTATAAAACTCTCGTGAGACTCGAACATATTAAATAATATTTAAAACGGGTCACTCACGTAATTTAGTCGATTTAGTCGAGCGAAAATCGACTAAATTACGTGAGTGACCCGTTTTAAATATTATTTAATACTATAAAGGTCAGTCAAACTCATATGCCATTTATAATTCTGACGTAATTCTGACAATTAAGTTAACGTATTTAACAAAAGTTAATAAACACGAATAAAATTTTGATTTTTACTTACAAGTGTGTTGAAAAATGTCGTATGAAACGTGTGTGCATGGTGTACACATCGGCTTCCTTATTGCGCACTCGCTTTTAGCTCGCGCGCACAATATCGACTCGTGTATAATGACCATCATAGCACACGTGTATCACAATGTACTATTTGAGTGATTTGGAATACTATGACATTGCATAGGATTACAGAGGACGGAAGTGACACAAACAACGTTTCCACACCAAAAATACTATTCTAAATACAACACAGTTATGCGTTTAGTCTCGAATATTCTTTTCTTCAAAACAATCCAAAATGAAAATATTTACCACAAATTATCTAATTACTCAAAAAGCAAATTATATCTGTGACACAAAACAAAATGTCAGATTTACATGTTAACCAAGTATTCATAGGCGAAAAAGAATTAACATGAATATTCGTTAAGCTTAGGGCTCCTATAGCCAGGGCTCATATAGCCAGCGCTGCAGAAGGCCTAGTATAAAAGCTGTACGACACTTACTTCTCGATCGCGTTAGCGTATCGAGAGTTCAAATTATGTTTGTCGTTTATTTAAATCATCCGGCAACTTTCATATTTTGACCCCTCGATACGCTAACGCGGTCGAGGAGTTAATGTCGTACAACTTTTATACTAGGCCTTCTGGACTATTTCGGCACATTAAAGAGTACTATTTATTTCTAGATTGAAGGTAATAATGGCATAGGTACTATTATTAGAGTGTTTTATTGTATGACTAACAAGCTAAGCCAACCTACCGGGGTTTTTTTGTAGATAAAAAGTGCAGTTGCACGTGCAGACAAAGATAATAAGATTTGCAAGCGACTTATTACAATGAAACAAACAATATGCATAAGTAGCTTTGGGCTTTACCCTTTGTTCGTGAAGTTGAAAGAAGTGACCGCGATGTTTTGTTTCACAAATTCGTGGTATTTTTTTATTTAATCTGGAGTTTAGAATTTTGCTTTCGCATTCATTGTCATTAGTTACTCCTGACATCACAAATCTTCAATTTATAATTCAGCTGTGAATTTAAAGTTATTTTTGTTGATGTTTCGTTATTTTTTGTTTGTTATTGTTAATGTATGATTAGTGTTACTATTTAACAATGAAGAGAAGTTGGGTTATTTTAGCAACCCGTTTATTAAAGTAGCTATTCAATGTATTTATTATTTGGTTCTTTTCATTTATTACTTACTTAATATTTAAAAGGCCTTACTATTAGAAATAAATTTTAATTCAAAAGTAATGAAACGGAATTAGAGCTATGAATAAAAAACACACGATACATTTTTATTCGTAGCTCTTAGAGACCGCATCGTATCTTCACTCAAGGTCGCGGGCGGACCGAACGGGCGTGTTCTTAAAGAACGTGAAGCCGTGATCACGCCTACACGCATCTACACGGATTCACGTACCCTAATTTCACGTAGCCGAACGTCACGTGCGGAACGGACCAGAAAACCGTAGCAGTGAATCACGAACACGGGCGTACGGCTACGGGTTCACGAATCACGGACACGACCGCGAGCCCTAGTGGAAACTTAAGTGGCGAGTTGGCTATATGTTCAAAGTTTAGTGACACCTCTCTACCCCCAGCCCTCATACTGGTGTTGCTCTCGAGCTCTCTTAGATGTCGCTTTTTGTGGGGGCCCATCTTATGTGGGCGAGTCACCGTTTGCCGTAAATTAAATTTATTACCATTTTGTTAGGCAGACGTCTGATTTTATTCTCTATAATACAGTATTTAGTCAACCACCTTCACCTAATAGACCAGTATATTTTAGTTTCCATTAAATCTCAATAGTCTATACACCCTGGCGGTGCTGCCTCTGCATCCCATAACTCGGGCAGGTGCATCATTCGCTCGGTGTACCCCTTACATTTCATTAAATTGTCGAAAGGGCTCAGCGTGTTGGCTTCGGCTCCGCGTACGCCTCCCAAAGGTCCGGAACACAATTGTTCCGTGATGGGAAGACCTACCTATTATGAAGATTTAAGACAAAAGTGTGATATTATTTTTTACTATCGTTGTAGAATTGTTTTTGCTGAATATTTTGTATTTTGATTGTTGTTCACATTGATCATAATATGTACTACGAGTATGTCTAATTTTTTGTTTGTATCCCTACTTTTTATTTTAATTATCATGCACTGTTACTTTACACGCCAAGGGGCCTTACCATGACGTCTTAACGTGATTCAGTTTAGGGCCTAAACTGAGTCGCTGCCATACAACTCAATACAGGTTCCTTACCTGAACCTGAACCTTAACTGAATTGCGTTAAAGGGCATTTTCAGAAAAAAGTGCATCCTTTTAATGAAAATGGGTCCTCAATTATCCATAAAAAAAATTTTTTGTCAGGTTTGTAACGGCCGATACGAAATGTATGAAAAAAATGCGTTACAAAGCTGACAAAAAAAACGGGACACTATTTTTCTTGTTTCCAATAGTACTCGTGATTCTGGTTACAAAAAACCCAAAACTTCCTATATTCAAAAAGAAATGAAAATGGTACCCTATTTTTGAAAATGCCCTAAAACGTTATGGTAACGGATAAGGATGGGTTAGGTCCGCGTGTATTTAAGATCTGTTTCTACGAGTACCACGGATACTCGGATCTAAATTACACGCGAGCCCGACTTGTAAACTTGGCTACCTAAGTTGTTTAATTATCATTGCACGTGCGGTATTAGACGATTTATTCCTATTCGTTCCTACTACAATGGTTTTGAATGTTTTGATTAAATAACTTAACAAAATATCACCTACCGACGTTAGTCGTAAGACTCGTAAGAGATATTCACTAAATTCGTTGAACAAGTTAAATCCGTCAAAATAAACACTACGAATAACTTTAAATCACAACATGCAAGCAAACGTAATGATGTTGCAGTTTCATTAATTGCAATTTTGTTTAGTACTACACTTTTAATTTTCGAAAGCTTAAGAAATTCACGTAATTAATAGAAGTATTTTTATTTATTATAACGTGAATTGAAGTTGTAAGGTATGACATTTTATTTGATGAAATAAGCTAGTTCAATCTAACGGGTTGTTGTGTATTTGAAGAAAAATAAGAAATTATTAACACGTGCCGTCGCGTTGCCGTCTTCGCTTTAATTTGAAAGTGTAAGACGTAGAAACCGCTTGTTATTATTAATACAACTCTAGTGTAACGGCTTATAGTTCAAAATTGATTGAAGTGACAACTATGAAACAAACCTGGGTTATTCTACCTGTTGGACCCAAAAAACAGTGCAAGATACAAATGTCCTAAGTACGAGGTTTTTATATGTCCTTTACGACATTTCTATCGTTCACTGTTGACACGGAATTGTCTTTGCCGATGCCAGCCTCTACTGTTATTAGATATTGAATCTAATTTACTTACACGTAAAGAGTATACTCGTTTGTTATAATAAGGTTAACAGTAACCTAAAGAAAACCCCAAACAAAAACCCTATCGGGATTGGGTTTTGCAGTTAACCGGGTTATGGTTACTGTTACAGCAACATTTCGCTTACCGTTTGTATTTGGTTACTGAATGTTGCTGTTACAGTATCATTGGGTAACAGATATGATTAGGTAACCAACTCGATAGGCTTAAGCCTAAAGAGGGGTTTTCCGGTCCCTGAGTACATGCGATATGCCATATGACGTGAAATGTTACGGCCCTAAGTTCAAACAAATGTATCATAACCATAACAAATCAAGCTAAGATATTAAACGCATTTTAGGCAGAGACACAATTTTTAAACATTTAGTTTGAAGCTAAGTCTATCTGTCTCTCCTATTCAGTAAATAGATTATTTTAGTATTAATTTTTCACAAATAGTCGTCAACGAATATTAAGTAGGTACCTACATTTCGTAGGTTTTCTACGAGTATATCCACGAGTTCCACAACGATACAATAATCTACGAATACTGTAATTTATCAAATAAAATGCCTGACATAATTATACTCATGTATACAATTATGTACTCAGTATTAAATGTATTATTGAGACATGCTGACTAAATGTATTATTCCGCGAAGTTGCGTTTGCAAAGCGAAGCATCCAAATATCCAATCTTAAAGAATGCTTTCATCAATCGTAGGTAGATAAACCGTAAACTAAAAGAATTGTTTTTTTAACACAAATTTAATAAGAATTAAACAGCATACACGCGTTAATAGACAAACTTACAGAAAAATAGATGCACAATGTCTGATATAACAGTTTTTGTCATGTAAAATTACATTCGTTGCCAGATTTGATGGAGATTTTTAAAGTATAAGTACAGTGGGGTAGCCTGATTGCACACCATAAACATCACAAACATATCAGGTTGAACCAGCTTCAACTGATCTGATTGAGTCGCAAACTCAGTAGAAATATTGTAGACGCTCATGTTGATGGTCCCTTGTTATGTCACTTTAGATAAAACTTAAAAGGTTTCTAATTTGCTACTTTGTTATGCTTTTAACTAAGCTCAATGTGGCTAATTCCGTCATAGAAACTATTACGTCTAATGCTCGCCTGCGTTGAATATAAGCACAGTACGTTGCTGCCGACTCAGGTGATAAGCAGTAGTCTATCCTGAGTTCATCGACTGAATCGGCAGCTGCGTACTGTGCTTATATTCTACCATTAGACGGAATAGCCTCTATGGCGGAATTATCCACATTGACCTAAAAATACTACTTTATTCATTATGATAAATAAACCATCATGCAAAATGAAATTATATCAAACATCAAGCATGACAAAAACATACCTAATCTCAACAACCATATTACTTCCGAGCCTTCGCATGTTCGTTATTCCGTTGATCTAACAGTAAGTGAGCAAGGTGGAGATTGAGCAGGATTGGTCGCAGCACTCCTCGATAATGCCTCTCTTGCCTCGGACCCCCAGGTCTCTGGTCAGACCCCGGTCTTGGTGAGGTCGGTCTAGAGTTCGGACTGAGAGCCAGGGCCAGCCAAACTCGGGCTCGTAGCCAAGTCCGAGGGAGTTGTAGTCTGATCTGAGGAACAGGAGGAAAATCAGCAACTAGTTTTTTACAGATAAAGTACGTGCTTTCGTTGTAAATACTGTATTTCAGTTTTCCTCTGATATTTTAAATCAGGTCTTTAAATTATTTAGTTTCAAAACCGACCCGGGGGACATTTCAATTTAATGACTTTTTCAAAGACACTAAGTAGGTGTATGGCCTTCGATAAAAATACAAATACAAATATCTTTATTTTGGAAGTAAGGCACATTACAATACAGTTATGAACGTCAAAAGAATAAGCAACCATCGGTTCTAACCCTACACCACAGACAGCCCCAGAAGATTATTACCGCCAAGAAACTCTTCTGGGCTTATAAAAAAAATGGGGAAATTACAAAAAAACAGGTTTAGAGACCCCTTAGGCTTTTTAAAACTACAAACGTTTGACAAATGGGGAATTTACAAATCAGCAGATATTCATATCTATGACGTGTTAATGTCAGTTTTGGTATGTCGTTTTCAGGGCCTTTACCATGACGTCTTAACGCGATTCAGTTTAGGTTCTTAAGATGTGTTTAGTTGTATGGCAGCGACTCAGTTTAGGTCGTCAACTGAATTTGTCAACTGAGGGCTTACCACGAAATCCACCAACGGCAAAAGAAGCCCTTTCTGACGCACTTGTATTTGAGCCAATACTCCTATCGTATCTTTTTATAAGAGAACTCCTGTTTTGCCCACATTTTTAAGACTCCACCCCACTAAGTGTAGATCAAACTCCAAACATGTTACCGGACAGGACTATTATTTTTGAGATGAAGCAAAGAAAGCTAAGCAAAAAGTTGTCTCTTACCTCTTGTCATATTTCGACTGATAACAAATAACCGCCATGGTTTGTGCTAGTCGTCTACCGCAGTAAACCTGAGGAGTATCTCCAGACTGACCATAAACTGCCACAAAGAACACAACTACTACCACAAACAGGTACAATTGGAACTTCATTTTAGAGGAGGTTTTAGGGTGCTGATCGTTACAACAGATAACCGAGGAATGTGCTGAAATCTTAGAAGCTTCCCTATTTATACCATTATTCTAATTGGTATTCGATCCAGTGAACACCAAGTTACCTTAATGAAAGGTGAATATGTGAAAAACACATGGAGTAGGTTAGTTGATCGGTAATGGGGGGTGACGGGCTGTGAAAGTCTATTGTCGCACGCCTACAGTACCTATCAATTGTGACAAGATGAATATAAACAATCTAAATTTAGACCAGAAAATTTCATATTTTAAAATAATTTGCTAAATCATTTAGGTACATATAATTATGACAAGACCAACAATGCATTGGTCCATGTTTTATGAGTTTATAATTCCTGCCTTCTCAATTATTATAGAAAGACAACGCTTTTAAGAAAGCTTTTTTGAAAGATTCTTATTTTTTTTTCCATTGTTACTTACCTACCTACATATGTAATTAATACTCGAGTTGTACCTATAACCGAGTTATTTTCTTCGTTTTCATCTTTTACTTTGGTGTCAAGATAGGAGTCAAACAGAGAGTTTATTTAGTGCAAGAAATGCAACCCGGAATCTTGCAAAACACCAGGTCACCAGTAGGTACACCAAATGAACGCTAACATTCTCCATTCATGATCAGACAATGCTTGCAATCAGCTACAAACAGCAAACAACTGAAGCATAATATTCCTTATCTAATTGCAATAAAGGTTATGATTGGTCAAAGAACAGTGCTGATCATATATTGGATGAATTGCACTTTCTGTTGTACAACGGTTGAACTACAAATATCAATCATCATTATTTGAATAGATACAACGGGGAAGCAAGGCACTTAAGTTTCCAGGATTTGATAGACGTTTCTGAGTACGTCTTATTTAGATAGACGGCTCTAAGCATGGCGGCGTTTATGCAGGCTAATCAATGAGAGAGAGTCTTTGAGTGCTTCAAGCCAAAGACATTCGTGAGTACAGCCTGAAATCTTACTAATGAGTTTCCCGGGAAGATATTTAAGTTCTGCTTCACCACAAAAAACAACTTAAGCATATTCAAATTTTAATTTAAGATGAAGGAAACCAGCATACCTACTTTAGGATGACTCACACCAATCCGATCCGATCCGGGACGTTCTGTCAGTTACTATAGAATGAATCACGTGATAGCTCGGAACCCTCAGAGATCACGCGACGGTTTCTAAAGAAACTGACAGATAGTCCCGGATCGGATCGGATCGGGTCGGATTAGTGTAAGTCATACTTTGTGCGGAGAAATGCTGTCGTGGTGTATTCTTGACTCTTGTGGGTGATTTGTAATAATCTCTCAAGTTCAAAAGATTGTAATTCGAGAAATACCTAAGTAGGTAGTAAAGTAATAAATTTTAGTGCCTGTCATTTCTAATATCTTGTCCAACTTAGCGGAAACATATTTCATACCTAAATACAGTAGAATATATAGCCATAGAAATTGCAAGTTGTCGGAAAGGTATTTGTAATATCCAGGTTATATGAAAGTGCAGAAACAAAGAGTCTCTTCCTAATTCTTCAAATTCCCGTTGAAACAAAACAGCCATAAATATTTCAGAACCTGCTGCTCACAATTTGAAAACAATAACTTATAAAAGGAACAATCACCAGTAAAATTAAAGCCAACAAGCTTTGTTCTGAAATTGCGGTAGAACAATGAATAGTCGGGAATGAGGAATCGTGCTTTTAGTGATGTTTCCAGCAATATTCCTGGTTAAGGGGAACCTTATATTCTCCTATTTTAGACCAAGCGTTAAGGCCAGCGGTTTCAGATTCAGCTTGGTCAAAAGTGATTTCGTATGTCTGGCTGTAAGCGCGTCTGCCAGGCTGTAGGTATGTAACTATATTCATACGATAATCTTAAATTACTTGAGACAGAGAGTACTACATATTAAGTATGGAGGATTTTCACAGTGATATGATCTTAACACGGTAACGGAAACTCGGAAAGTATGCAACAAAACCATCACATTTTTGTATTTTTTTATAATTATGTATATAATTTATTTTAGTCGTACCCAACATTTTCATCTACATTACTCAGGAATGACTTCCCTACACGTGTTATTCTCTAATGTTTACCTCATACATGTAAATATAAGGTCAGGATCTTCAGGAGTGTTACTCAGGCAATTTTTCCATCTGCGTCCCTGTAATTTTTTTATGGAAAGAGCGGTAGGGATAAAATAAGACTTTGTACACATTTATATTTTAGCGGTGAAAGTGATTTGTTTTTCACGCAAACTTTTAAAACCCTCGTGTAAAACGCGTCATCTGTTTTCAAAAAAATAAGCGCACCGTAAAAGTTTTCCACTGAACATCGTCTTAAAATTCCATTTGGACGACGACGAAAACGCTTTCATGTTTAATCACGTTTTAATGTTCAGTGACATTCACAAGGAAATATATTAATTATGCAACTGGGTTCATTCTGGTGTAGCAAGCCCGTTACCGTAAAATCCGTTAGATAATAATTATAAAGGTACATAATTATGTCGAATTTGTTCGATTGTTAATCTTATCTGTCTTAATATAAATCATGTAAGAAAAGTGTGTTAAGTAATTTAAATTCAATTAGATCACTAGAAAAAAACTTATCCGGGACAAAAGCTTCCGAGAGCAATGTCGCCCTTGTAACGTCGGAGATTGGTAGAAGTCAAACCTAAAAACGATTTTATTTTTTGTAAAAGAACTTAAGACTTTTTGCATCAAAATGATATAATTTCCCGCTTCGCATTTTAATATAAACACTTTATAAGGTCATCGATAAACACGTGTCTTCAGATAATGACGTCAACACGCAGACTATGTGGGCAGGTCGCCCTTTCCACCTGAAATCCCAATCAGGTCAACCCTATCTTAACACGATTGCATATTAATAAATCTTCCAGTATAAAAGCTACGTATTTTCGTGCACATCCTCACTTTAAGTCTTCTAGTCTAACAGGTCACCTAGTTCTTCATAAACCGTGCTATTAAGGAAATAATGAACCACCTAATCCTGTTTGTTCTCGCTTGCTTTTGTCTCATCCACGCTGAAGGTTCTAATGAGCACCATTACTGCGGGAGAATTTTGGCTGATACTCTGGCCAATCTCTGCCCTATACTCTCGGAAGATTCTGGAACAGACAAGCGGTCCCCTCAATACGGCTTCCAGGCTTCTAGAAATGACCTCGAGCCGTGGAAACCAGACTCCTGGCCTTGGGTGGTTCCAGCAGCTCACGTACTACATGGAAGCAGGAGCAAAAGACAGGTGGTTTCCGAATGCTGCGACAAACCCTGCTCCCTTGATGAGCTCCTTTCTTACTGCTAATAAGAAGTTCATAGGCAAGGAGTATTTACACGAAGATATATTGGATTATCTTTATTTGTTGAACTTATAAAATAAATATGCTTTGTTAGTCACTTTCCTCTTTTATTTGGATATTTAATTTAAACAATCCGTAAACGGGCTACTTAGGTGTAAGGTTTCACTTAACATTCATTTGATGTAAAATAAACATGATACAGTGCTGTAGCATTTAGTTTTCTGAAACCAGGAATTTCCTAATTTGTAAATTTTTTTTTTCTCGAATTTCCATATATTTCTAAAACTTTGCTCTGTGTTAACACATAACACAGACAGTACATTACAAATGGTAACTTAATAGGAAAACAATTGTTGTTCTTTGAGGGAAGCTGGTGATTCTGCGTAGAAACATTCACAAAAAGCTTGTGATTCAAAAATTATTTAATATAGAGTAAAGGATCTTTCACCAAATGACTAAATTACTAACTTCGTTTGGTCCTCACAAGTAGCTTTACTTTACAGTCCACAAATAATATAGGTTGCTTTGACCATGCCCACATTCACCGTTTTACAAATTTATGTAAATAAGGCCTTTCCATCAGTTTATAACTCAAAATTACGGCTGTTTCTTAGGCAAATGATGGCTCATTATAGTTGTTATAAACGTCTATGGAATGTCTCGATTATAGTCTGTCTATTCAGAATGCAATCCATAGTTTAGTGATATCATATTTTGAGCTCTGAATTCGAAGCAACTCTTCGTGATCGTAGGTTGAATTGTTATGTTAGTGATTGTTTTGTGTTGTCGTTGAATTTTACTGCCGTGGGATAAATTCTGGAGCAATGTACATCATCGTGTTATCTAAATAAAATTACTAGGGAAATTATCTTAATGCGAATAGTCAATAACTAGTAAATAGAGTATGAGCATTTGTTGTAACGATTATAGACAGCGCAGTTATCGAATGATTTTTGATGATGTTTTAGATGTTACATAACTTGAGTTCAAAGACAAATGATATTAAATTGATAAGGACAAGCAAATGCAAATAGTTTGACTGCGGTATATGCTTATATAATTCGCGTATACATTTAAAATAAGCTTTTTGCAACGGTAAATTTTACAAAAATGTTTACCGATTTATTTAATAGCAGGGGTAGCAGGATTTATGGAGGTTCTCAATACGCCGGAATCTTTTATTATGTTACTTTTTATGTAAGTTCACCGATCGCTCCCAAGATTTTTTTTGTAACAAAAGAGGTTATTTTCAAACCAGCCCAAAACTCTAAGTCATCAGTTCATGGTTCTGATCTGATGATGGGATCCATGAGAAATCAAGGGAACTCCTCAATTTTTAAAGGCTTATGCATTTTCATATTACGAACGCTATTTGTTTTGTAATAATTAATATCCAAAAATCTTTTACTGTACTATTCTAATGAATAGTACAGTAAAACTGGGACTGGGTAATCCCAGTTATAGCTTAATCGTAGTTTTAATTAAATATAAAATTAAATTAAATGTAAAAAAATGCTCTTTTTCAAATGCGCTACCAATTGATTGAAGTCGGTGCATTTCTCAACGATACTGCATTGAATAACGACTTGGCATCGACTTTAAACATATGAGTTGTTCTGTTTTTAAGTAAGTCTTTTTTCGTTCTATTAAATAAATCTACTATTAAGGATGGTGTAATTGGCTAATGAATAGTACAAAGGTAAAGTACATAGGTAAGACAGCCAGAAATTTTGATAAGTACCAATTACCTTAGGTCACTAGGAAAGTTTCGAGATGCTCGAAATCTATAAATGTAATGCACCCTTATTATATGTTTTTAAATAGCATTTTTGAATATAACTTAAACACTATTACCAAATTTCTTTGAATTTAAGAAATACAACAAATATGAAGTGATATTCTTACTATGGGAAATGACGCGCGAAAAAATATAGTATGAAAATGTGAAACTCCACGACATTAAGGCTTCGTCACTCCCTACACGACGATAAAAAATAATATTAATGCCTAGCGATACAATCTCTAGGATGTTCTCTATAATTACATCTGATATTCGTAGGTCTGCTAACACAAATATTTCCTCAGGCATGAACTTTCGTAACTGCTGCTTTTAGCGATTGGTCCTAATAGAGGTTAGGTACTTATACACCTTTTGAAGTCGCAAAACCGTCGCTAAATCATTAAACTAGATGAAAGAGATTCCGTACTTCTATTGAAATAAGCTTTTTAAAACATATAATACACGAGCATGCCATGTCTAGATTTCGAGCGTCTCATTTATTTCCTAGTGACCCACGTATATTAATAGTATTGTATGTATCTATTTTATTACCACAATTATTACGTTTAAAAAAGTAGTGTTTCAAGTGAGTCCTTATGTATTATACTTTTGGCCTATCAATTTCTTCATACTCTAGCAGTAACTAAGGAGGATATAAAGGGAGCAGGGTTCCACGCAGCATTGGGAAGCCACCTACCTTTTGCCCCTGCTCTCATGAAGTTCGGAAGCTGCTGCAACCATCCGCGGCCAGAAGTCTGGTTTCCACGGCTGGAGGCCATTTCTAGAAATCTGGAAAACGTATAGAGAGGAGCGTTTTTCAGCAGGTAGTAAGTTGCAGGGGCAGAGCTTGGCTAGAGTTCCAGCCAATTGTCTCCCGCAGTAATAATGCTTATCAGCGACTTCAGCGGAGATGAGGCAAAGGCAAGCGAGAACAAAAAGGATTTGTATCTTCAAGATTCCCTCGGTGTCACAGTTTATGAAAAACTATGTGACCTATTAGACTAGAAGGCAAAAAGTGAAGATGTGCATAAAAATGTGGCTTTTATACTGAAAGATTTATTAATATGCAATCATGTTAAGATAGTGTCGACCTGATTGTGATTTCAGGTGAAAACGGCGACCTGCCCACATAATCTGCGTATTGACGTCATTGCCTGAAGACCCATGCGTTTATCGATGACCTTATATAAGAAAAGTATTTATATTAACAGTATATCTAATTTAAACATAATTTCCAAACGAGTCTCTCGCGAATTCACTTTTTTACCTTATTTACAGACGTTTCGAAACAGGTTTCACTGGTCATTTCTAATTTCTAATTATTGCAATAAAGGAATTCTAGGACGAATCAACAAAGGAAGGTTTGGGACAACTTCAATTATAAACGCCCTACGTTCTGAATGAATATCAAGCGTTGTCCGTATTCAGCCCATCTTTAAGCCCTAGGATGGCTGGACATGCGCCGTTTACAGCCTGTAAAGCGATAAACGGCCCATAAACGTACACACCGGCTTGTTAACAATGTCAGTAAACAAACTGTTATTTCCTGCTTTTTATCGCTTTTCAGTTATGTTTTACTATTAATTCAGTTCTCTGGGTTTATCAGTTATAGGTAGATAACATGTGAAGTGTTCTGTTATTTTGTTTAGAGGATAAATCGTACTTGTCAAGCACGGAAGCTGGACTGGACGATCGCGATTGATTGTTTACCATCTAGCTTGAAGCTATTGGTTAGATATGGTACCGACTGATACCATGATTAAGTATGACTCACACTAGATCGGAACGGGACGGGGCGGGACGGGACAATCTATCAATTTCTATAGAAAGAATCACGTCCGAGCTCGGAGCCCTCGGAGGTCACGTGACGTCTTATATAGAAAATGACAGATCGTCCCGTCCTGTCCCGTCCTGTCCCGTTCTAGTGTGAGTCATCCTTTAGACAAAATCACCCATCACTCTGATCCTCGACAATACAACAGGTTCTTTATACCAACTCAACTACATCGCAGTAAATAATTAAATATATTGATTTACTGATAGGTCCTTCGTACACAGTCTGTTTGTTATCAGCTCTAATGAATTGCCGAGATAGCGGAATAAGATTTATTCAAATCAGTCGTTGAACCACAAATACGGTCTGAACTGAATGAAAACTGGAATTGTGAGTTTAGTGGCGGTGGGCTGATGTTAGTTACGAATCCATTGATGTTTCACATCATACAACTAAAGTTGATTTTGATTTCTTTAGACTATCTTTTATAAATACACGATACACATGTCGTGCCAGAAGGTGAAATGAAAATAATGAGACACTTTCAGTTTTTGAAGAACCATTACTGTTTTTTAAGGCCCAGAAGTGAGTCGAAACAGTACCTACTGAAGTTTTACCAATAAAGAGCATCAGCCTTGTGTTGGTACTAGAATCATCAAACAAGAATAAATTAATGACGAAATTGGAATGTTCAATGGATACTTTGAATAACCTATCGTCCTTATCGATGTAGAACAATATAGAAGAAGACAAAAGAGGCTATTGGCAAAGTCCAGACTGTTATCAGGACGTGGTTACGATTAAAATATTTATCGGTGATCGTAGACATATCATGAAACAGAGCACATTTGAATATCAAGGGCATTCATTCACAAACGATACCTTGGAAGATGATTACAAAACAAGGCACTCGATATTTAATGTTCTGGCAGCGCAAACAAAAGCCATATGGTTACGGAGTTAATATTGAGTCAAATACTTCTATCGTGTCTATGAATGATAGCTTTGCACTTTATACAGAGCGGCGTCGACTTACGACAATATTATCAGAATAATAAGTAGAATAACTACGTGGAGAAATGAATGCGAAACGATCGGATCTTGTGGATCGTGAGCGCCGATAATCCGTCGATGCTTGGCTGCGGAGGTGTGAACTGCGGGCCCATGTTGTAGACAACACGCGATTGCTGTCTGCATAATTTATAGGCAGAGCTGTCCTAACATGAGTACGCTTCACTGATATTTGCTACACAAAAATAATCTGCCGATTTCTGTGGGGTGTATGGCTATTCATATATGATTTTTTATGGCAAATTAGTACGATGCCATCTCCTTGTATTTAACTTAATGTTTAAGGACTATAAAGGTTACATTCCGATTGTTGCGATGTTGCGTCTGCAGCGGGAAACGCGATAAATTGAGTGTTGGAACTTCATAGTCATCGGAGCTTGGAGATCGTCACGGATTTGCCAGTGCTCTACAGAGTAAAATTCGAGGGGTAAGCGCTAAGCGGTCAAACCCTATAAGTCGAGATCATTTTTCATTGAAATAACAACGTTGCGTAAATTGCACATAATATATATAGTTCGAATTTCAAAAATCGGTTTGCTCGACTAATCGGATTTGACCGCTTACCCCTCGAAATAGTAGGTACATTAGGTACGTTACTAATAGGGCGAAAAAGAGAATTCGCAACGAGTACCTAGTGATACATTAAACACGACCGTAGGGAGTATGTTTTTTAATCGACACGAGTTGCGAATTACCTCTTCGCACGTGTTTTGTACGAAGTTTTACAGTACATAATGGCCCTTTTAATATTCGATGCAGGCACGTATAGTGCTCATTATCGCCCTAGGGTGGTAAAGTAGCACCATGTGTGCTGTAATAGTACATATCGATGCTAGTGCGGAAAGTATGTCATTACTTCACGAGTCCCGAGGTATCTTGGCAATACTGGCAATACTCGGGACAAGTGAAAAATGACATATCCGCACGTGAATGGAAGCACTAGTTCGCAAAAACAAACTTTGCGCACGCAAAACAGCCAAAAAAAGGGCACTTTTTATTTATTTATTTAAAACTTTATTGCACAATACAAATGGCACAAATGGCGGACTTAATGCCTTAAGGCATTCTCTACCAGTCAACCAATGGGCTAAACCAGAAAGATTAAGTGGGTGCAGGGATTTTGAGCAACTGTACTGAAAAAGTATAAACGGTTTCAATTTAGACAAAATAAGGGTCGCATACATGCGACCCTTATTTGTCTACTTCCCTGCTCAGTTAAATTAAGTTAAATCATCAAAAATATTTAGTCATGATTGATTGGTTGAAATCAGTCTATCTGCTCGCCATTTCACGCATTCTCTTCTCCCTTACACCACAACACAACCGAGCTGGATTGCGCCTGCGCCGTCCAGTCACGAGTGATGACTTTTAACAGCGCGATGATGGGATCAGCTGTCAGTTATTAAATAGATACCCTTTTAATGGTACAAATTATTGCCTCTCTAAACACCTATAACCGGTACTACGGCTTTTATTGCTCTGTAATCGTTATGTTTCGGGTCGGTAATAAGATTTGGGTACATGCAGCGCCCACACGCTCCGGTATTCGGCATGTTAAGTTAGCTTTGAGATTCAGGTATAGGTTTAGGTTCAAGTGTAAGCCTAGAGATAGTACAAAATAATATTTAAGGACGACTCACACCTAGGATCTGTCAATTTCTATAAAAAGAATCACGTGATTTTTGGAGCCCTCGAATGTCACATGAAGTTTTCTATAGAAACTGGGAGATCGTCCCGTCCGGTTCTAGTGTGAGTCATCCCTTATTCTTTAATTTTATTTTACCACAATAAAAAAGAAGTGTTTTAAGTGAAACCTTATAGCTAATGTAACCTTTAACGTATTGTTTAAATTGAATATCCAAATAAAAGTCAAAATCGATTAACAATTCATATTTATTTTATAAGTTCAACAAATATAAATATTCCAATATGTCTTCATGTAAATACATCTTACCTATCAATTTCTTCTTAGCAGTAAGAAAGGAGCTCATCAAGAGAGCAGGCTTTCTCGCAGCATTCGGTAGCGACTTGCCTTTTGCCCCTGCTTCCATGTAGTACGTGAGCTGCTGGAACCATCCAAGGCCAGAAGTCTGGTTTCCACACCTCGAGGCCATTTCTAGAAGCCTGGAAGCCGAGTTGAGGGGAGCGCTTGATCGTTTCAGAAGATAGTAAAGGGCAGAGCGTGGCTAAAGCTTTAGGCAAATTTCTCCCGCAGTAATAATGCTCATCGGCGTATGAGTAGATGAGACAAAGGTAAGCAAGAACAAACAGTATTTGGATCTTCATGGTTTCTTTGGTGGCAAAGTTTACGAGAAAGTAAGTGATCTTTAAGACTAGACGGCTTGAAGTGAGGATGTGCATTAAAATATGTGGCTTTTATACTGTAAGATTCATTAATATGCAAGTGTGTTAATAGGGTGCAGCTGATTGTGATGTCAGGTGAAAAGGGGAACCTACCCACTGAGTCTGCGTGTTGACGTCATTGACTGAAGATACTTGTGTTTAGAGCGACCACGCTAACTTTACACTGATTTGGTATACTTGGCAATTACATTGTATGAAAATAATATATAACTTGGCAGGAAGACTTAGCGTGGTTCTACTATATCGGTATCCTTATATGAAAAGTGTGTTAAAAGTTAAAATGCTATGTGATTTTATTATTTTGTTAGCCAATTCTTCTATGCTTCACAAGAATTGAGGCTCCGGTTTCCCAGGAATTGTCTTTCAAGACTAATCTGGTTTAGAGAGTTTTAAATCTATTTGCACAATCAAGTTATAGGTTATAGCCAAATATAACAATACACAATGTTAGTAAATATTTTTGTTTTAGCTGACAAAAGTGTATCAAGAATAATCTAAAGAATATCATAGTAATATTATTTATACTTAAAAAACTTGACGACGCGCACTGATGTTGACGCCTGATAATGGCATCCTAAGATGTCCGAAACATGTCGCGCATAGTGACTAAAAATACGTGAGTGTTATCCCTAATTTTATTATAATCTGAAGAACACGGCGATTCAAAGGTTATTCCATTATTTTTAAGAGATTTCCAAACAGCTTAGTATGTTGTCACACAAACTGTTGATTTGGGCACAAGATTACGTGATTAAGTTATTAGTTATTTGAAAACAAGACAATAACCCACTCCAAAGCCATAAACTTTCATATCATTGTTTATTACTAACCTTTGGCGTCGGTGTGCCCCCGGCTTTATCTTTGGAATTTTAAAGTGTGGCAACACATCGTTAATCTATCTAAAGATGGTTATTTTTATGGCGGAATTTACATATATTTTTATGTTTTATTATTATATTTACAACCGTGAACCAGCGTGTGTATTGTGATTTAAAACGTGATAAAAGCGTTTTAGTTGTACGAAAAATGACTCTATTTTGCACGCTACGGAGTCAGACGACAGTAAATAAGAATTACTTTGTACAACGTCATATTTACTCTACAAGAATATAGCAATATTTCTGTGGAGCGTAACGGTATAGTTACTAGACGTAAATCTTCATCAAGAGTTATACACATTAAGTAGTGTAGTCGCTAACTGGAAAAAATGTGCGCTTTGAGTTAGAGCTCTGAAAATAATACCAGAGCTGGGTCTTCACTTTCCCCTTAGCGAGGGGGAGAGGGTATGTGCAGGTAGAATGGTTGATTTTAATATTTTTTCACTTATTAGTTAAGCCTGATAGCGTGGTATCATTTTTGTATAAAAGAGGCAATACATTTTTGACGGGTGCCCTCTATTTGGCATAATTTGTTTCGTCCGAAACGCTTTTGTCCTAACAGATTTGGCAAAATCCAATCCATATTTTTTCCCAATCTTAGCACAAACATAATTTGGCATAATGCACAATAAGTCGAATTCTATTTTGCCCAAAAACATATTAGCATACTAAAAAGTGGGTAAGGTTAGGTTCGGACTGTGTCCGAATATTCGTACTAATTAACATACTCGGGTGACTATGCCATAACAGTTTATGCGTAAAACCAATTATGACTACGTCGATTATGCCAAATAGAATCATGAAACAAAAAGAAAACAAGGGGAACCATTGTTGATATAAGAAAGTGCAGTTTCATATAAAAAAGAGTTATCGAGACAAAACTAAAAAAATTGCCATTTTTATTTTCTTTAAAATATGGTATGATGATTTTCCCTCCAAATCGAAAAATAGCTTCAATTTTTGACAATTTTGGCAAATTTTCTTCAAGAGTTCTTGTATTAATGGTACTTATCCTTAACGAACGTGTCAATAGTAAATTAATCCAACATAATCAACAAATCAGACTATAAAATCTCGATCTTTGTAACTCTTCGTCTTCTGCATTTTTATGTCCACATTACGCAGATCCTCGCACCAGATTTAATCTGACGATGTAATTATGTCGCAAGTCGCATGTAGACATAAAATAAAGCGACAAACCGACACGTTTTATCGGTACCAAGGTGTGTGATGCGACGATAAGGTGTGTGGAAACAGGGTTGTTTAATGGTGTGCTTGGAATTTCATTCAATTGCGGATGTAGTTTGTAATGGGGAAAATTCTGAGATATCCCACAGAGGGGCATTTTATACTGGCAAATCAGTAATCAAACGCCCCTTGTATATATTTTATACAAATAACCCCAAGATTAGGCGCTAGTTTTACGAAAGCGACTGCCGTTAACCTTTGGGTTAAAAGATCGGATGATCTTTTAACCCAAAGGTTAAACTAGGCTTTATTGGGATTAGTCCGGTTTCCTCATTATGTTTTCATTCACCGAAAAGCGATTGGCAAATATCAAATGATGTTTCATACATAAGTTTCGAAAAACTCATTGGTACGAGCCGGCAGGATTTGAACCCGAGACCTTCGGATTGAAAGTCTCACGTCATACCGCTGGGCCACCAACGCTCCAACTTACTTATAGCAGCATCAGAAGATATTCGTGAATAACCTGCAGCTTGTCTTAAGTTTTTTATTTAGTTTTACATATTGTCCCGTTTTAGTCACATCTTTTCTAGAGAAGACTACAAAAGCTGTCTGTCTGTGTCTATTGAATGAGCGGACGGGGTCAAAAGTCAACCAAACCAGACAGCACTTCAAGAAAAAACGCGTAACATGTCTCCCTACTGTATACCTTTTTTCCCCGATGCCAAAAACGTCTCATCACTTAACTACACTGTTAACTAAAACTACTTTAATTCAGATTTGAGACGAACTTAAAACCATATCCATGATGAGCAGCTGCATCTGCAATTTCGCAGATAATTGTACATTTCGATGCTAGTGCGGAAAGTTTGTCAATACTGAAACTAAAACTGTGTATCGAAGGACGTTTTTCAAAAAATATGTGGAAAAAAAATACAAGTATAAGAACAAATTCTAAAAATTGTTTTATAATTTATGTAACACTGTTGTACCGTCATCTTTACTTCTCATTATAAAAATAATTAATGGCATACTTGGTATTACAAATCTCATCGTCATATTCCAGGTAATTTTGAGTAACTTTAAGTAGTATAACATATTAAATGACAACTGATTGTGCGGAACAGTCAGTTTAGAGCTTGAACCAATCAAGAACCACCAGATTTTTAAAATGGGTTTCTTGAATTGTTTTATCACGCAAGTGTGATTTTAAACGGACTTCTATAACTTCTATGAAAATATTACGTTTTTAGCACTTTCACAGTCTGTGCTATCAAAATCGATACAAACGTAGCTTATTCGGACTCTATCCACTTATAAAACAATTCTAGAAACCCATTTTAAAAATCTTGACACGACCCCAAGCAAACTTCAGCAATAACTTAAAAGCCTTAACTTTTTAAACGTCGAATAATTTGAATGGCAACATTCCTCGCGCTGCGTTCAGAAATAATGAATTGCTCATTGTGCATTCAATGTTGCCAGGACAATGTTGAAAGTTGGAGATTTACGAACCAGTGCAATTATCAGAAAATGCCAGATTTAATTGATTGGGACTTCGTGGATGGATTTTCAATTTGCGATGGCGACATTTGTTTATAATAATTGTTGGGTAATATTTCAGGTCAATCTGTGTTTCAAACCGTAATACATATAAATTCATAGTAGTAGATACTTTCGTATTTAAAGTGAAAGAGATTATTTATTTTTACACTTTAGGCTACTTAACAGGGTGCTAATAGATTCGGTTTTACACATTAGCGTTACAATAAACTAGACGACAAAATCTATTTAGTCCGTCTTTTACATTATTAAAAAATATTGTACACATATTTTTTCTTTTGTTCGTCAAATCAAAAATGACGAAAATACAGTGCGTTCAAGTTTCGCGTAACGTCACTATTAGGTAAAATTCTTACCTAGCAGTGACGTCACAGGCGGACCCCAGAACTTTGGTACTCTTTATCTTCGTCAAATTTAGTTAAATTGAAAAAGGAAAAAATACGTGCCTAATCATTTTAGATAATCTAACTGACGGACTAATTAGAATGTTATTCAACCTAGTCGTCATCCCTATTGCCCATAAAATGACATCATAATTTCGGGTAAAAAAACCTTCAAGGGCATATCCAATAATTTCCTCAATATTCATTCGATCGCCAATCGTATACAAATCACCCACTTCCTCGCGATTTTAGTCCTTGTTGAAAGCTTTGCTATGCTGCTTCTTCTGGTATGCGGTCGCCTCTCGAGATCTTTTCTGCCTCAGCGGTCAGTACAAGCAATATTCCCAAGTGTAAATTGAGGAACTTGTAAACAGCCAAAGACAAAACAAACACAAGTAGGCAAATCTGTCCCTTCCCTCCTTTTTTGCGCGTCCGCTGGCAAACGGCAAACGGTATAAATGGTTGTTTTATTAAACGCCATCTCTCGGGCATGAGCTCATGCTGCTTAATCAATTTGCAACGCAATGCAACATTGGTTCTCCAAATAGTAGTTATGTTGATTTGGGTCATATAAAGACCTAGGGCCTAAGTGGCTTACGCAGTGTGATAATGTGATTATTACTGGCCAAATGTGGTCACCACATAACTATATCGAGATAGAGCAAAAATGCTGGTTTTCAGTCCCCAACCAGAACTACTATAAGTTCAATTCTTAAAACTACGTCAGTTCACTAAACAAGAGAACTAGACTAGTTCGCTGCCAGTAGGATAATCTAACGTAAGTTGACTGGCTAACATATGTAGTTAAACACATTTTAAGATACCCTAATGAAATACAATGTGGGCTTGGCTTTATAGATTTGCTTTTAACAAACGAAGAAAAAAAAGCTTAAAGAAAACCGCAAAAAAGTAGTAAGCTGACCACTTTCAAAGGGCTTGGGCTTATAAGTGGTCTTTGACCAGTTAATTATTGAACGAGTCATTTTCTGTTTTAAACAACGTCACACGCAGTCCACGGTTTTCAGCGGCCTGCAGTTGACAAAGCCTTTCTGGCCTCTTTTGCCACGCGAGGTACATACACTTTTCGGTTATTTCTCGATATACTTCTGTAGTCGTAGCCAAGATGATTGTTTGCAGAAAGTTTCTATGGAAAATTAAAATAAAAAGTTTAAGAGGAATTTGAATGATAGATGCGACCGAGTCATATAATAATATCCATACATTTGGCGTTGTTGATAAGCAAAGCAATTGTCCCATGGGTCCGTCCTTAGCCCTGGGTCTAATGCGAGAAAGTTTTATATCGTACTAGATACTGGGATCGCTGGATTTCAATAAAGGTAGATAGTTACTACCATTTATTCAAAGCAATTTGATTTTTGTTATTTATTGTAAAATTACTTTAAATATATAAATTACTTTAAGTCATCAAAACAACCAGGAAATCTCAAGAAATACACTTTATAAATATAAATTTTCAGACATATTTAAATACATACATAAGCTTACTCACGTCTATAAAGTCTAAAATAGCTCGAAATATGTTGAATCGATTCGCGTTGTGCTTGCCATGACTTGTTGTAGAGTAAAAACGAATGTTTCGATTACGTCACGTTATCTACAGTTGCATCTCGTTTCGACCCGCAAGTGCGAGCAATATGCACTGAAAGTGCGTTGACGTAGAGTCGTAGACGCTAGTGACTATAGATTTCGACAGTATATTTCAAAGTCGTGGTAAGCCCACTGTTTACTAAATAGACAGGCTCCAGCCCGCAGTGCGCGAGGAACAACCGTCGCAAGCGCATCTTAACAAAGTATTTTAATAAATACACATTCTTCGACTCTCTGCATACTCTTAACTTCATATTTTTACATCAGCGACTTAATGGTTCGGCGCCTTCACAGCGAAGGTTTTAAGCACCGGACTCTAAAACAATCTAAATTGAAGTTCATTTCCTAAAACATATTGTATTAATTTCCAAATTTTAAACCGGTGCCCCTAATAATTAGAAGAAGCACACAGTAGATTCGTTCAACAATTTGTCATAACCGGCGGCGATAAGCTATCGTGACCGATGGAGGCGGAACGCATCGCTCATCCTTATCTATAATTTATTCCATCTATTTCCCCACAATTTTGTGATTGGGACAATTGGGAATTATTTACTTTTAATCTGAGGTTGGAGGTTAATTCGTTCCGAAAAGATAACTGGAGATTTTCTAAGAAATATAACAACGGTGTTTAGAAAAATGTTGGCTCTTGCTCGTAAATCCGTCCGTGTATAACAAAGAACAGCGATTTAGTTTAGGTTCAGTTAAGGCTCAGTTGTATGGAAGCGAACGGTGTATGGCAGTTGAGGTCGTCACCTGAATCGCGTTAAGCCGTCATGGTAAGGCCTCAGTGTGTCATATTTAGCTTCCTAAGAATGACCCATTTATTATACAGTACTAACTTTTGCCCGCGACTTCGTCTGCGAAGAATTAGAACAGGAACTATCATAGAGTCAAACTTCCATATCCTTTCCCAGGAGTCAAACTATACACATACCAAATTTCATCTTGATCAGTTCATCGGAACGGAATTCCTTGCCGGCGTCTATATTTTAGACCTCATATTAACCGACAGCCTTAAAATCAAGGGTGAACAGGCACCTTCTGGGCTGGACTGTCACGTCTTTGCATTCAGCTAGTATGCGGACAATGGTCATGTATAAGCCGATTTATAATTAAAAAAAAATCGATTTATTAGGCGATGGGAGGAAAGGGGCTGGTGAGATTCTTAACCCATCACCACACGTGGGTTTTTAGATATACTAAGCTATGCAGATCCGACGGACTACCCCGATGTATATGGCCGGCTAATTTGAGTCTAATAGGAGTAAAAACTAATTTGTCGCGAGAGTTATTGACAGTTCAACAACACAATTAAATTATCTTCAATATTTATTGACATTATTAATTCATTGGACATTTAAGAACAAAACAAAACACTACCCATAATCCGATAAAGATAGTACGTAGTGATTGCAAAATGACATTTTAAGTAACTTTCATAAAACGAACATGAAAAAGCAATTAATGATTGTATTGCGGCTGGCGGATATTTATTATTTATATTAAGAGGAAAGTTGTAAAGGCATTTAGAGGTGTGTGAAGTATCGGAGCTTACGAATGCGAAGTTTTCTAGTTTCGTAATCGTGCATTTACCTACTTAAGTGTAGTTCGCATTGGTCACGAAATAAATATTCATAAATTGTTTTTCATAAAGTAAGTTTTTTTGCACTATTTGCCCTTTTATTTTTATCAATAACGACAAATATTGAAAAAGATTAGCAATAAAAAAAATTGGCGCATTTTTTTCTACCTACCTTTTTGTTATCAATCAAACTACGATACTGAACACGCCCTTAAACGGATCACCAGCTTTTTTATTACAACCTGTATATGTATACCACCATGGTATGGCATGGTATGGTATGTACTTACCATAATGGTTTCTTCCGGTAAGATGAAGGTAATATACTCGTACCTCGTTTGACTTATTTCACAGTCGCACGACACATATTTTCTTCCTTTCTGCTTTTTTATCGTAATAGTATATCCATCCATACTGACATAGGGACGAACACAACAACCGGTCGTATAATGCCTTTACCTAATGATTCCCTGCAATCCGGTCCAGATTGTCGGACCATCTTCTAAGGCGGATGTCACACTGTCGCACCGCATGCCGCAGGCGTGCAAGAGAGACAGAGCTATACACGCGCGTAGCTTTCTCTCACTCAGAAATCATTTAGTAGCAGTGACATCGGTGGCGATTGGCGACCGCGGTGATGAAGGAGGGGCAACACAATTCTGGTGGTATTCCACCAGAACTGTGTTACCCCATAGGCCAATGGGACCACTAACGTGTGTTACCTCTTTCTCTGAGTCTACGACCTCCTATATTAACCCTTTCCTACTAATCCTCAGTTCCCTTGCACCCAGTGGTTCCTCCTCCCTCCTTGCGTCGGTTTCCTCATTGCTGAGGGTCGCTTGCCTTCATCTTTACCAGTGACCATTAGTTTTTCAGGGTCATCACTGTCTTTCCTGGCAATGTGATTAGCGAATGCAAAACCGGTTATTTTTGTATGGGCGTAACCGGTTATAACCGGTTATTACATACAAATCATAATCGGTTTTGCATTCCCTAAATGTGATCAAAGTATTCCAGAACTCCGCGAAGACAAATCGCGGACAGTCTAGTTTGGATCTTAAGGTGGACTAAGATTGACACGTTCGTGCGTCGTTCATAGTAAATCCAGGGTTTAGCAACAGTGAATTTTGCATTAACACGTGCTCCGTACTAATAAATAATAACACATGTCCAAGCCTAACAATTCGCTCATTACTCCCAGCCATTGCTATTTGTAAGCCCTTTCTAGTTTACTTTTGCATTCGAAACAATCGCCCATTATACCCGTGTCCATTACCTTTACAAGTGCATTGTGTAACTATCACTTCCATAACGTCTTAAGCACGCTTCCACAAATACCCGTATACACCGTTTTTATTTTAAGCTTTATGAAAATATCAATAGAAGAAGAAGGTGGTATATGCAGAATAACGGGATGGGTTTTAGGCTCATTTGTAGTTGATGCTTTGAAGGATCGATTGCTATGCATAATGAAGTCAGTATCGATGTATGGGCAGGGAAATGGAGAAAGTAGCTGTTGGCTTGGGAATTTGTTTCTGGATGGGGCTTCAAGGAACACAGGGTCGAGTTGAGTCGAGATATATACGGTTTCTTCTCTGCCATAGTACAAGTCCAAATGAGCATACACGAGTCTGTGTTGTATTGTAACTAGTACGTAACAAGAAAATAGATGTGCAAGATTTGTTAGCATATCTGTATCATTATCTATGTGTTAGTGTCGTCATTACAGATGGTTTTTGGTATGTAATGTGTGAGAAGTGCGTCCCCTTCAAAAGCGACAGAATAATTTGTAAGGTAAGATGGTTTGCCGTCTCTCGTCCAAACGGGTTGGAAGCCTGTATTACTCATAGAGATGGCACAAACATAGTCTATAGATAAAGTCAAGTGTAAAAATATGGGTGTACACATCTTACTCAAAAATATGTCCCATATCACCTTATGCCGGTGTAATAAGAGCTTAGTACGGTCGGCTTCATAAATATATATGCATCTGTAATCAATGTTGACCCTTCTTCCCCTGTGTCCGAAGTGTAAAGATATTTAAAGACGTGACTCTACCATATTTATGAGAAGATTTTGCTTATACATACTTTTGCAGTTGACTGTACAATTAATTACGGCTAAAATGAAATTAAACACTTTAGGACAGATTAATCGCGTTTATTAACGCCATGACCCTACGTTTCGAGCCCGTAACAGCACTCGTTTTCACAGGGTTAGAATGATGACTCATCATCACGTAGAACGCTCGAAACGTAGCGCGTCATGGTGTTAATAAACGCGATCAATCCGTTCTAAAGTGTTTAATTTCAATGAATAACAATTGCGGTATCAAGATATTATATGGCTAAAATGTATAAACGCCCGACCTAGCAGTTTCTGCTTCGTACTACCTCACCTAATCTAACGGGCTTGTGGCACATGAAACTCGTTTTTTACCGGCAATTATCGAGATAGTCCGATAGTTTTTGTGCAGCAGAGACAATGAAATAAAACAAGCGTGACTAAATTAATTGGAAAAGTTTGGCTTATAATTATAACTACTCTTATAAAGGATGACTCACACTAGAACGGGCCGGGACGTGAACGGGACGGGACGATCTGTCAGTTTCTATAGAAAACGTCACGTGACCTCCGAGGGCTCCGAGCTATCACGTGATTCTTTCTATAGAAACTGACAGTTCGTCCCATCCCGCCCCATCCCGTCCCGTGCTAGTGTGTCATCCTTAAATTTACAATTATTACCTGTTATACCAATTCCAGTTTTCCCCCTAAGGCTACGAGTAAGCCCAAAGTCAATATCCAAAAAAAAACAGACATACCGAATTATCTCTATTAAAATAAGTATGCCATAACTGAGATCCAATCCATATCAGTAGCTTTATTAAAGTATCGCATACCGACAGGTACCCTTTGAGCACCCCAATTTCAATCTACCCTCACATTAATAAGGATAAGTAGCTGCATACAATGTTCAGAGGTTTTGGTTTAATATGGACTGCGGCATGTTTACAGATGCTATTCTCATCCCTTATCCCTAACCAGAATAAATATGAGCTTCGGTGATGTGACAGAAGGTTTTGTAATTCAATGGTGTATGCATGTTTTGTATAAAATGAGCCGTTATAATATTTTTTAGAGTGCACTAAGATTTTCTTTTAAATTTAATGTATCACCAAAAAATCTGCAAAGTTCGAAGAGTTGGACTAAAGTATTTTTTTTATGAACATCGTCGTTTTAGTACTTGGCAAACAATTAAAACAAACTCACGCTCACCGGGCCGGGCCGTGACAGATCTGTCAATTTTTATAAAAAATGTCACGTGAGCTCCGAGCTGTCCGAGGCGATCGCGACGACGGTCCCAACCCGGTCGACCGTGAATGATCCTTTACACGTTTGGCGCATGAATGAGAACACATTGGCTGTAGAAACACCGAAAGCTTTATGCCCAAGAAAATGGAGATTCTTTAGTGCCGATCGCAAGTCGGTGCCATCGTGGCCTGGCTGGACTTGTCAGCTGATATGAAGATACCGTTAATCGGCTCCATCAGGCAGTTCAGCTGCAAGGACGCAGAGGCACTGGTCACACAAAGGCGGGAGAAAAGGAAAAGCTACCAGATAGATCAAATGCACGGTTCAGGCCGGTCGGTCAGAGGCTTGTCAGCAGAAGGTAACAAACGAGCAGACGGGCCCCCTGATAGTGGTCATCACCACCCATGTACATAAGCAACATCGGAAGAACTAGCATAGTTGACCTTTGAGCCTCAAAGCCCTGAACACTCGTTCCTTGAAGACCCCCATATCTTACAAAGGGAACACCTCAGCACGCCTACCACGAACATCGAAATGCAAGTGTGACAGAGATGGAGAATCGTTCGATTTTCGTGGTACTAGCTCAGGAGGTTTTTGGAACGATCAGAATTATTCTGGTTTACTAAAGGCGTATGCGTTGAAGTGGTTGGAATACGATACAGGTTTGAGGGGAGAGTTAAATTAATTTTGGAGCTTTGATCATTGGTCGAGACTCGAGTACTATCGAGAATGAATTTATTTTATATTTCGGTTTACGATTCGTTAATAATTGAGGAAATACAAACAAAACTAGAGATGGAACTGGAAGACATTTTAATCTCATAATGTTTATTTCAAATATTTTTGTAATTCTAAATATTCAATTTTATGGACACATTAAAAACAGGCTTTGTCATTCTTATTTACTAATACTTATTTAATTACAACCCCCCCGAATCGTACCCGGCCCAAATGTACCCATCACACTGGCCGCGTTACCGCGCTGAATGGCCAATGAGATCTGTTGGGTCCAACAGATCTGTACCAGATCCAGATGGTACCTGTCAGATCTGTATCTGTACCTGGTCGGTACGACCCGGAACGAGGATCGCCCACCCTTTCCCTCAGTCGCCGACCCAAATCCCTCACAAATCATGTTTATTTTGACCATCTTCAGACGTCTCCAGAATTGTTTTTTTGTTCGTTTAGTTGTTTACCTCCTTACCAATGTCCTCACCGTACAACGTCGCTCTTAGGGCAAATGTTTTAACTCACCGTAAATTGTAGTCCATGTGGCAATATACCTTGACACTGGCGAAATTATCCCACGGGCAGAGCCATTTTGTTTTAAAAAAACTGAACTACATTACTGTATTTTTTTAATGTTTGTTTTTCTTTTCAGGTATGGTTATGAATTCCCGGACTTTCAACGATACTTTGTAAGTACTTAACTAAAATAAGAACAATAAACTGTCTCAGGGAGAAATTTACGTTACTGTAGAAAATTACTAAAGAAGTTAGGATCAACTCGGGGCTGTATTAAGCGGTTTAAAAACCAGCAGGGGTCGGCAACATTTCGGTCTTAATAAGACATTACCGAAATAAAAAAACTGGAGCTTAACCTCAACTTTAAGGTAAAGCAATAAAGTTTAAATTTTAACGAACTAATTCTATTATTGGTTATTTATATGCGCCCTGTGGTCAATTACAATGCGACTATTGTGGTCCGAATGTGACAAAACATGACAATTGCGTGTGGTCTCACTTGGGGCTTTTAAGTTTCTTGGAATATACATTTTGTTTGTTTTTGTTTTGTACCAAGTTTTTGTACTATGGAAATTTATATGTGCATTCGTAAATTTTATGGCAATAAGGAACAGTTTACTAATACTAGTATGGTAAGTATGTGATGGTCACTTTGTTGTACTATAACGGTTGTGAATAAACATTTTATTGTTCGTTTACTGACCGGTGAGGATTAGGATGTCAAACAACGATGTCGTATGAAAATATCGTACCACCTCTGGATGTTCAATTCCTTGCAAATTAATATTAGGTAATAACGATGCATAGATGTCATAAATCAGTCTGCCTGCGTATGTACGTGTACTCTATTAAGTTTCCTCTTGAATACATCAATACAATGTTAAACATTTTGAAGTACAAAACGACACTAGAATTGCCCACGGATATTTACTGAAATTGTATTTTTACTACGGCATCAAGATTCCCAACCTAGTAAATGAAATCACCACGCTAAATTAACTTGCCACTAAAAACAACCGCGCAAACATCTCAGTCTGTATCTAAATCCATTGAGTGTCCCTTACAACAAGCACAAATAAAAGCGAACCCGTTTGCGCTCGACAGTACGCCCTAGGCGTTCACTGATCCAGACACTTGAATTATCAGTAGCCAGTTCAACTAGCCCCGCTCTTCTCTAGCTAAGGTTCTAACCAATGGTTCTTAAGCCCTGGTCATAATTGTCCGAGATACTTAGACCCCCTAAGTAGGGAAACTTGTATGAAATCGTAGGTCTTTATTTTTGGCCACTATTTCGCTCTATTATGACCATATTATTTAGAACTTTTAATACGTATATCAGTTATGAATTAAGGGTTCAAACTAAATTGGCGTTTAAAGGCATGTAATTGCGCCTGTCAGTCCGTGAATTTGCATAGTTATTAGTGTTTATTTAATTTTACATTATTGTTAAAGATATTATCATGTAAATAAGTAAGTTATGCTATAAAATGGCGTTTGGATCGATTCAGATAAACTTATGAAGTTAATGTAAATATTAGTATTCGCGCCTTTACGATGGTTATGCAAAGTGGTTGGCTACCTGTATCAAGTTGGTCCTTCATTTGTAATCGCTTTAGTGGTCTGATATGTTGGTACCACTTAATTAAGAAAGTAATTTTCATTTCAACAAAGTATTTCAACCTGTTTGTTACATTCTTTGTACAAAAAAAACTGATATAACACTAGCTAGTATATATGCCGTTAAATTGTGAACTCCCTGCAGATTATAATTTGACTAGGGATATCATAAACTAACCTAACCTAACCTATCCTTTTGTTTACAATCTCGCGCGTTAGTTTATAAAATAACGGTACTCACAATACTACGGTGACATATTACCTTACCTAATAACACAAGTTTTCATCTCTTAGGAATCTTTGTGTAAGCGGATGAAACTATTATATTTATTTAACGCGAGTCGATTCGCCATAAGGGGCGCTAGTGGCACGTGGGTCTGGCAACATTTCAAACGTCACATTCACAATTGTTTCATATGGACACAAAACCCACGCATGAGTGGCGCCGCCTGGTGAGCAACAATACGGTAGTTTCCATTAGAATATGTCTAGCGTCGAAATATACTTCGACGCTGTTATTACGCTGTTTTTTTTTCACTTATTACCAAAAAATATTTCATACAAACACATTCAGTATAGGTATCTAATGGCCTCCTAGCCTATTCACTACCAACTGGTAGTGAATCGAATCCTGGTCATGGTATTTATTTGTGTTTATCTCGAATATTCTATATTCCATAACACAAGCCTTATTGAGCTTACTATGGGACTAGGTCGATTTGTGTAAGATTGTCCCATACTGTTTGTAACGGTTAAAACTAACGTATTGTTCGACTGGCAACTTTTTTCTTTACAGGCATCGGTATATTAGACTTGAATATCTCCTTGTGGCTCCAGTACTTGTTCCAAGTTATATTTATGCGTCTCTTTAGTTCTTTTATATGTCTATCTTTCTTGAAAGTTATCAATTTGCCGAGATAAATATATTCATCAACGTATTCCAATTTGTTTTCCTGTACAGTTATGGGGATAGTATTAGGGTTGTTTGTCATTATTTTGGTCTTGGTAATATTTATCTCTAGGCCGATATTTGAACTTACTGAGCATAATTCTGTTAGCATTGTCTGCAGTTCAGATGGTGATTCAGATAGAAGGACTATGTCGTCCGCGAAGCGGAGGTGACTTAAGCGCTTATTTTTCATCCATATTCCTTTTCTAGTCCAGGGCAGCTTTTCCATTATATTTTGCAGTACTGCTATGAATATTTTTGGTGAGATGGGGTCACCTTGTCTGACGCCTCTACATATTTTTATGGGCGGCCCTGTACGATCTAATCTGACTTTACTTGAAGCTTTGCTGTAAATGTCTTTTAAGATGGTGATGTAAGTTTGCGGAATAGATTGTGATAATAGAGCTTCCCATATGCTATTGTGAGAGATGGAGTCAAAAGCTTTGGCGTAGTCCACGAAAGCTATGTAGAGTGGACTATTGAATTCTACATACTTTTCTATAACTTGATCGAGGACGTGAATGTGGTCGACCGTACTATAGTTTTTTCTAAATCCCGCTTGCTCTGGTGGTTGGTAAGTCTCTATGATAGGGCCTATTCTGGTTTCTATGCACGATGAGAACAGTTTGTACAAAGAAGACATCAAACTAATTGGTCTGTAGTTCCCAATATCTGCTGGATCTCCTTTTTTATAAAGCAGTATAATATTAGAGTCGCACCATGACGTTGGAACTCTTTGTTCCTGCAATACTTTGTTGAAAAGTTGTGTGATTGGTCGAAGTAGGTACGGAATACCAATTTTTAGCAATTCGTTTGATATTCCATCTGAACCTGGACATTTACCGTTTTGCAGTTTCTGTATTTGTATACATATTTCCTTTTCATCAAATGGTTCTACTGATGTTACTTTTTCTACGTCGACCAAAGTATCGTAGTTTGATGCCAGTTCATGCGTGCCGGAGCTGTATAAGTTTCTATAATACGACGTTGCGATGTTAATGATATCTTCCCTCTTATTACTCGCCTCTTGGTGATATTTTAATTTTCCTATCCAGCCCTTGTGCGTTTGTAGTTCCTTAAGTGCTCGTTTTAGGCTACCAGTAGCGTTCAAGTGCCTTTCTATTGTAGTTGCCCTATAAGTACTATAGTCGCGTTTAATGCACTTACTTGTCAACTTATATAGTGCTTTAAGCTCATTTTTCATGCTTCTAGTTTTAGGTTTCGTTTTTTGGAGTTCACTTCTGCGTGCTATCAATTCTCGTGTGTTATCGGATAATACTGATAATGATCTGGTATCTTTAGCGCTTTTGTGGGCATTCTTAGCGCTATTTTCAATCATATTTATTATTTTTTCACAATATTCTTGCCTATTACCTTGCTTGACCTATGGATGCCAAACTTGGGTATTTAACAATACAGCAAGAAATAAAATACAAGTTTGTCAGAGAAGTATAGAGAGAAGCATGTCAGGTCTAAAATTAAAAGACAAGATAAGACACTCTATTATACGAAAAAACACTAAAGTGGTAGATGCCTTAGAACACGCACAGAAATTAAAGTGGAAATGGGCTGGCCATGTGGCTCGAATGGACAAGAACAGATGGACACATAGAGCCACGTTCTGGGAGGGTCCGCAAGGCAAGCGAAGGTCAGGAAAACAGAAAGAACGGTGGGTCGACGAGATTAAAGAAACAGCAGGAGGTGGGTGGCGACAGGAGGCACAAGATAGAGACCGATGGAGACAACTGGAGGAGGCCTTCACCCTTAATGGGGTCCTTAAATAATTAATTTAAATTTAATAATGATAAATGAAATAATTTGAATTTTAAAATAAAGTAATTAATATATTTATTGTGAATGAAATAATCAACATGTATGCATGCATCTCTGAAATATTGTTTTACCATTTGTTTAAGGAATAAAAAGGCTTTTTATATTTATTTTATATATTGTTCGACTGCATCGTGCAGTCATCGTCAATTTATGAATGAAATCATTTATAAACCGCACATGCACTTCTGAACCCGTGTTTACAGCTATGCATATTTTTGCGGACTTACACCGGAAGATATTATTGGAGGTCACTGTACAGACACCCTAATTTAGCTGCAGGGCAATTGCTTTTAACTGAAACTGAGTGTACGTAGGTCTGACAGATGGGGAATTTGATATTTGAAGTTGATTTAATCCGTCAGGTTTGTGTATTAGCCTTCAGGCAAGTTATAGAGTGTAAAATTATTACATTCTTCCATCCATTTATAATATCGTAAAATGGGGTGATTAGGGATTGCGAGGGTAGCCCATCTCACTCAGTTCCTATTCCTATCTTAACCCCTAATGGAGTGTATTGGGATTTCGTACCATTTTTTGTTTATCTTAAAACCTATGAATTGAAATGACAGATTATCATTGAATAATTAAAATTGATACCTACAACCGGAGCACTTTTTAAATAAGTATATAATACATTAAAGTGCCACGTACAAACATCAGTTTTTATCAAAGTTTGAACTTCGAATTTGTCCGAACTTATCCCATTGTACCTTATTCCTTTGCGCTCTGAAAACTATACTTAAGAAAAACGCAATATTCGTTATCCTATTATCAAAAGTCAAAGTTTACCGCTAAGCTCGCGTTTACGTCATCAAATTCAAATTCAAATTCAAATGCTTTATTTCGAACCATTAAGTCCATAGGGTTAGCTTATACGATAACTTACATAACTATCGCATATACAGCTTCTACAACTACATGCGCTGACGTGACGCGGTATGGTTTTGCCTCATAGGTACGAGTAAGTACCTATTAAACCGTATTTCAGACTACCGCAATATGTTAAGTATCATTTAGTGATATTCATAGTCAAGTATATACTTTTTTGTGTAATAGGAGAAAAACGAGCAAACATATCGCCTGGTAAGCAACTATCGCCACCCATAGATATTTGCATTGCAACACCTGCGTGCGTAGCTATATGTATATATCTCTATCACTCTACCTTATTCGTTTGACAGTGAAAATTGCGTTTCTTTCGTGACTGAGCGTTAGCGATTGGCTTATTGGCTACTCATGCAGGGGGGCACATTGTCGATCTGCTACATCATCGCGAATTCAGTTTCCTTGCGAAATTTACATTTGTCATCGCACGTTTGCTACTGCAGCCGCAACATCGCACCAACAAAGCTGCTGCAGTCTCCATCACAACGTTACTGTTTCGCAAAAAAACCCTTATTCCATTTTATTGCACGTTGTGCAACTTTTCCTCATATCTTCAAACCTTTTTGACAACCCTAAGTCAATGTCTGTCAGTATCTCTGTTTGTAGACGTAATTACAGGCATGTCGGTATATTTACCTTAAACGTTAATATAAAGGTTACAGGTAATCTGCGGAGCGTAAAGGCATAGATAATTTCTAGTGGTTTACTTATTAGAAATACTAGCCTCCTTAATAAATAAAACTTAAATACTTGGTTAATCACCAGTAAAGTTGGAGATGACTATAAAGGTATTTCCTTTCATTTTTACGTACGTTCAGCTACCCTAGAAAGTTCGTATGCAGGGGGGTCACTTAACTCTGCAGCTGACTGTACTTAATCCTAAAATAATGTGTGCAAAATATTACACTCTCGGTCTTCTTACAAATTGACGAACTTTTTTGTTCTGACTTGATAAACTTCTGACACACACATGTGAAACATATAGCACCCCTCTTTTTTCATCACGGGTAAAAAATACCTTTTTTTATTTTAACGCTTGTATTAGGTAATTTAACACTAAAGTTACTTTATCGCAGGAATCAATTGATGCGGGCAACCGACCGATGGATGTGGCATTCTCGGGGGAAGCTTATATTCAATGGACGTCTCTTGGCTGATGATGATGAAAGTTACTATCTTACTTTCTTAGTTCCCAAACCGTTACTCAAGTCCAGACCATCCAGGGCTCCTATTTTTAGATCCTAAGCAGAGATGCCCGTTGAATAATTTAAAGAAAGACAATGGCGCGTCGGTCCGTTTGTCCCATTGTTCTGTCCGCGGTCATATTTCGCTGCAGCGCCGGGAGATTTCGCTTGTATTAGAGTGCCTCATAGGTTATCTGAGTAAGGGTTTGATGTAGATCAAGCTGTTTATAAAGATAATAAGAACGGCCTCCTAGCCTAGTTGGTAGTGACCCCGCCTACGACGCAGGAGGTCCCGGGTTCGAATCCTGCTCAGGGCATTTATTTGTGTTTATCACGAATATTTGTTCCCCAGTTATGGATGTTTTCTGTATATTTAAGTATTTATATGTAGGTTTATCTATTATATATATCGTCGTATCGTACCTACAAGTCTTATTGAGCGTATCCTGAGACTAGGTGGATTTGTGTAAGATTATCCCACAATTTTTATTTTATATTTACAATGAGAGGTCTTTTATTTGATCCTTTAATAATTGTAAAAGTGCGAAATAATTGCATTGCAGTCACTCTCGTCCAATTTCTATTAAGATCAATGTGGCTAAACGATGACTCACACAGAATGGAACTTACGATCTGTCAATTTCTAAAGAAAGAATTACGTCCGAGCTTGGAGCCCTAGTAGATCACGTGACGTTTTCAATAGAAACTGACAAATCGGCCCGGCCCGGGCACGTCCCGGTCCGGTCTAGTGTGAGTCATCCGTAATTCCGTTACGTCATAGGGACTATTCCGCCTTAAGCTGCACTGCGTTGGATATAAGTACAGTACGCAGCTGCCGACTCAGGATAGCCTGATGCTTATCGACTGAGTAAAGAGATCTACTGTAGTTATATTCAACGCAGGCGAGCTTGAGGCGGAATAGTCCCTATGACGGAATTAGCCACATTTACCTTAATTTATGTCCCGTTTGCCTCTATAATCGACTATTCGCTTGCTTTTCGAACATTTAAAAAAGTAGTAGAGTACCGAATGTACACAAATGCGCACTAATCTATACCAACATTGTATGAATTATGCTTTCGTAATTTAATGTCGGCTAAAAAGTGGACACAGGGTCATTAATAGGTACCTACATAAAACAAAAACATAAATTACAGCCGTAATGTGCTGCGAAGGCATGGGTCAGTACTCATAATTTGTACCATTAATCTCTCATAATCGCGAAAAATTATGTCTTAGATTTTGACTAAGTAATACCAACTTATATCGAATTCGTCCTAACACACCCTATTTGACGGCATGTACAGTCAGCTGCAGAGACAACGGATCTCCCGAGTGCGGGGAACTCCTGTGCCATCCCTACTCTCCCCATTGATGACCCAACTCGCGATACCTACTCACCCATTTTACGGTATTACTATCTCATCAACTTTCGTAAGCAAAAGATTCGCAGTAACATAAACGACAAACCCTACTATTGCAACATATGTAAGTAACACGCACGTATAGAACAACTGCGCCACTTGCGCCAGGAAGATCGTGTGTGTCCGTAACCCGACCCGCGCGTGCGCAAACGGGTTCTGAATGTGGCCAAATATCACGTTACTGGCAGCTTCGCATGAATCAAGTGGTATCTTTGAAGGGCCGCTTTGCTTTGAATACCGGACTCTTTCTACTCAGTTTCTATAGATTCCGAAGGATAGATTTCGACACTTTATCTAGAGTTAAACCCTGCAATCTCGCGGTAAGGACACAAATCTGCTACTTGTGATTCGACGAACATGATTAGATTTCGAAATGTCTTCTATTCTAATAGGGTAATTTATAAAGGAGCTATAAAACTGTTAATTTTTGAGGATGTCATTTTCGAAGTAGGTCAGTTTCTGAAGATGTTTACAATAGATTACAATAATCACAGTCTGGATGTAAATGGATAGTTTTTTTAAGGACCTTGAATAGAAAGGAAGGAAAAGCTTCGGAATAGTAGCAGTAAGCAAAGTTTGGTAATTCATACAAAGTTTGTGCAAAGAAGCAACTTGCTTCTGATCATTTGTTTACAGAGAACTTAAGTGCTGGCAACTATTGTCTACTTAGACTTTTAATACATATTACGTAACTTAAAGGACTCACATTAGAACGGGACGGGACAGGACGGGACGATGCGTCTGTTTCTATAGAAAACGCCACGAGACATCCGAGGGCTCCGAACTATCACGTGATTCTTTCTATAGAAATTCCCGTCCCGCCCCGTCCTAGTGTGTTTCATCCTTTACCTCTAACCTCCTGACCATACACTTTTTTGCCACCGTATTTCACAAATCTTTCATTAGCACCTAGGTACAATTTGTAAATAACTCGACAGTCCCCTCCTATCTTACAGTCTTCAACCGCCATATCATAAGTCTCAATATTTGCTGCAGCCCAATTTCCTTAATAAGGCGCTGCCATAATGGCCCAATAACTTAATTAAACTGACGTTGTTATTCCCATCTATTCGACCAACGAACTTCAAAATCTGTAAGTTACATTAGACACTTGGTTAGTGTACGCTACTAATTAAAATACGAGACGAAACAGCTACGAGATGACAGCTGGGGACCAACGGAGCAAAGCTGGTGCTTTTATTATTATTTATTATTATTTATTATTTATTTATTGGAAAACCAACAGCACGTAACACAATGTTAACGATTTGTATAAAAACAAGAGGCCAATTACAGGTTTTCACTGATAGCAATCTTATAGAATCTTAGCTGTCAACAGTGTCAACACAGCGAATCCTTTTTTTTAAAAGGTCGGCAACGCGCATATAACACTCCTGGAGTTGCAGGCGTCCATAGGCTACGGTAATCGCTTACCATCAGGCGGGCCGTACGCTTGTTTGTCACCGTCGTAGTATAAAAAAAACTTTTTATATTCCGATCGCTGACTAAGAATTGGACAAGTAGTTTTGCTACAGACGTGAATACTGAGTCCTCTTGACCTTCAGCCTCCTCTCAAACGTTTACGCATATCCACTAGTGGTTTGCCCCGAAGTTGAACTCGTCACCACTATATCTCGGCAATACTTTGACCGATTTCACTTATATTCGAACTTAAATTATATTTATCTCATCTAACCACCTGCCAAGTTTCACGACGGTCCGATCATGGAGACTCGAGTTATCGTTGAACAAACATAGGTACAATAAAACATTTATAAAAACAAACTAACATACAAACAAACTAACATACAAACAAACTAACATACAAACATACATAAAAAACGACGGAGTGTCCTAGTACATTGGGAGACCTCATTCGCTTCGCTTGCTCGTTCGATTACCAATTTATCAGACGGGCATTTTCAAAAATAGGGTACCATTTTTTTTATTTAGGCTGTTTTGTGTTTGTTATAACCAGAATCACGAGTACTATTGATTTCAAAAAAGAAAAAGAGTGTCCCGTTTTTTTTGGTCAACTTTGTAACGAATTTTTTCATAAATTTCGTATTGGCCGTTACAAAACTGACAAAAACAATTTGTATAAAAAAATTGACCCATTTTCATTAAAAGGGTGCACTTTTTTCTGAAAATGCCCAGACTAAAGCGCTTTCTTAGCGATTTCAGAAGTATTAGGAGAATCGCATTTCGTGACATTCTCGTGGAATGCCGGAATGCCCCGAGATCACGTAACACTGGCGCCGAGAACTGAACTCTCCAGCTCTCGCAACTAATCGGGGCATTTCCTAAGACGCGCACATTGTAGACGGCCCGCCATAAATTTAATTGCTCTTAGTAATTTATTTCGTTATTTATGAGAGGTCAAAGTGCTTTATAAACTTGAGGAAAGGGCTGCGAGCGATTTTTAAACGATTTTATTTCAACGCGGGTCACTTAATGAGTATGGAATAGAACTTTCATTAGATAGTTAAATAGTTTAAATATAATAAAGAAGCTACAACCGTGCTACTGTTAAACAAGATTTTATGAGAATCAAGGTATAGAATCTAACCTTAACATTTTTCTAGCAGCAGCGTTGGTTTGCGACATTGCAGCTGCAACGGGAAATGAGCGATGGCTCTTCTCAATTGCTTTCTCGTAACTGACACTGCATTATCGTCACTTTCCGAAATCGTCAATCATTTTTGTACATTTTGTATGAAATTGCTTATCAAATGTCACAGTAACATTGTTTTTGTGAACGGTTGTTCAGGAAACGCTGTTATGTCATGCTCATGTCATGTCAATTAATTTCCAGAGTGTTCGCCCTAGGACAAAATTCAACTTCTAAAGGAAGAAGGAATATGTTTTTTTTTGCAAGTAGGCCTCAAGAAACTTTTACAAGTCAAAAGCTCAAACCTCCTTATCAAATAAAGACCGTAGAGCTGGCAGCTTCCTCGCCCAACGCATTAGTATTGCAATACAGCGAGGAAACGCTGCCAGCGTTTACGGTACCATGCCGAGGGGGGAATATTTACTTTAACATTTATTTTATTTTAGTTTAATGTATTTTTTCTCATCAAATTGTATATAAAAATGTTTCTCATATTAAAATCAAAATCTGAAGTCGGGTTAACGATAATGTTACTTGACATCGATGATTATTATAATGTTTGTTGGAGAATTGAGGTAGGATCACAAAGACAACTCAGTTAAATCTCAATTGCGTTTTTACGACATCATAAAAGACACGATAATGTGTACATTTTATAAAATTTTATACAGGCTAGATAATAAATAGTTATTAAAAAATGTGAACATAATTAAATATAATCTAAAAACGAACTAACTTCTTTAAAAAGGAAACACGTACCTACTTCTAAGTAACCTGTACCTCTCGCGCATGGTACGTGGGTAACTAGGAAATAAATGATCTGCTGTCAGCATTTCTCCAGAAATTGCCAATCCTTCGGTCATCATTAGAATTGACCAATCTTTTGGCGAGGTCTTTCGGCATTGCGACTGTAAAGGATGACTCACATAGAACGGGCCGGATCGTGACCGGGCCGGGCAGATCTGTCAGTTTCTATAGAAAACGGCACATAGGTACCTCCAAGAGCTCCGAGCTCGGAGATGATTCTTTCTTTGTATTGAAAATTGACAGATTGTCCCAACCCGACCCTTCTTTAATGCAAAACGTTCAATGACTCCTGTCAATTCCTTGATAAATTGAGTGAGATCTAATCACGATAGCAATACGGCAACGACGAGAAGTTACAACAACGGCAAAATGAGTTTTTTTTTATGTAGCCGCCAGTTGTTTAGAAACGCGTCCAGACCATCCCGCCATCTCATCCTGGGTCGGCCAATCCGCCGTTTGCGCTTTGGTATCCACTCCGTAGCTAGTATAGCCCACCTCTGTGGATGCATAACATGGCGAACGTGGTCAGACCAATCCCATTTTAGCCTAAAATAAGAATAAAAAAGTAAAAAAATAGATGACAAAACTGAACTATTTAAGAAATATTCCGACAAAGTACCTCCTCACTTATGTTTGAAGTCGGTTACTTAAAACAGCGTATGCTCTGGTGCGAGAGGATATCAGAAGCCAGTGTGAGCAAAAAAAGCTTTTGCAAATGATGCAACATCTGCGGCAGTTAATAGAGCGTGTAATGCGACAGGATACTGATGAAGTTTTTAGTGATTTGAGAACGGTCTGGTTCAATAATATTAGCCGGCCGTATACTTTCAGGGAAATCCGTCGGAGCTGCATAACGGGTATAGTCTGACAAGCCAACGATCGCAGTAACAGTAGGAAAAAACAAACTATATCCATCCCTTTTTTCGGGGTGATAATACTACCATAAGAAAAAGACAGTATGAGTCAGACTATATGTTCGCCGGGCATCCTCCGGACACATTCTCCATACATTGATTGGCAGATCCGAACATATATGGATTTCACAAATGGTTTAATTTTATGTATGTCAAAATTAAGTATTAATTAAAAAGAGGTAACGGCAAGTAGTTTCGTCCCTTTCAATATAATATACTCGTATTACCGAGATTAGTATTCGTAAAATGAAACACTAATCCGATGAATAATCTCTTTTAAAGTGTGTAATTTTATTAGTACGGGTCTCTTTAATGTGAAAGTTTATTGACCGAGCGAGCGAAGCGTCTCCGTTTCAGCTTGGGCAAAAATAGTTTCGTCTGTTCTTTTGTTATTCTCTACAGGTTGCATTTATCAACCAATTCTTGTAGTTAGTGTAGTTTTTGGAAATTTCCAAAATGGAGGGAACTGACACAAAGGTCGTATGCGCCATAAACTTCAACGGGGCTTAGGACCTTTGTGCCAATACTAGAACCATCTCGCGAGGTCTGTGGCTCAGAGAGCCACTATTAGTTTTAATTCACTTGAATCAAAAACTAGGACGGGACGGGGTGGGACGGGAAGATATCTGTCAATTTCTATCGAAAGCATCACGGCTCAGAGCCCTCAGATGTCACGTGACGTCTTCTATAGAAACTGACAGATCGTCCCGTCCCGCCCGTCCCGTCCCGTTCTAGTGTGAATCATCCCTTAGGGTCAGTTGCGGCAATCACGACATGGGCTGCTATATCTTGGCCGAGAGCTGATGAACTTTACGTGCAATATAAAATGGGCAATATTTTGACGACGATGGCAAACGGTTCGGTGCAACCGACCTAAAGATACATGAAATGTTACAATCTATAAATATAATTATCTACCTAATTACGTTATTACGTATTACAAATATAGCTGTGTGCTTACCATGAGTTGTAAGTATAAGTAACTTTTTTATTTTATACGTGGCGGTATTCGATAGCGACTGCGGCGTTCGGGGCTATGTCCGTCTCGCTCCTACCAAGTAATGGTAAGAGCGAGACGGACATCCTTTCGAGCGCCGCAGTCGCTATCGAATACAGAACAGTTACGTGCAACTCATGGTAAGCACACTTTACATGCATATATGTAGGTATGTATACTGATAGCCAAGATTAACTTCATAAGCTAAATTGATTAAGTTTGCTGCTAGCCGCGATCAACTGTTGAGTCAGGGCTGTCGCTCGCAGCTAATTAATTTATGCTTGTAAACTTTAGTGAGCGTTTTGGAAGTTTGATACACCGCAGTAGCTTAATTTGGTAAATTTAGGTATTATACGGCAAACTGGATTAGAAGCGGTTTGGCACTTTCCTGTTTGCAAATTTTTAGACATAGATTACTGCTATACATTTTGAGGGAAATAATTATAACGTGGAATTAAAATGTTTGCTGCCGCGCAATTGATGAGCAGTTTCGTTTTCATATTTTTTGATGTAGAATCAAACATTCACCTAAGCCTATTTAGCAAAATTATTATAAGACCTATTTTATATAATTCTCGACTTTTAACCCCGTTTCTTTTCTCTTAGGCGAATGTCACGCTGGTTTCTATTCGCACTGCACGCTGTGCGAGGGGAATAGCGCTATACACGCACGTAGCGTTGTCTCACTCAGAAACCGGGAAGCAGTGCAAATCGCATCCAGTGTGACATCCATTTCATAGTGTGGCTTGATGACTTTAGAGGAATATATTCCAAGTCTCAAGGTTTACTTTTACTGGTTTGTTAACTCTTAAGTCCATGGGGTCCCAGCGCACTCAAGTTTTTTGTAGAAATCGCGAAACGTCTGGTTGATGTAACTGGTGATCGAAGTGCTGGTGGCTTCCTCGCACAACGTATCAGCATTGTGATACAACGAGGAAATGCCGCCAGCCTCCTAACTGCCTCAAGGACCTATTTAAGGTTTAAGATAGGTAGGTGGGTAGTTAAAATACACTAACTGTTTATATTTTTGTTAATCAAACATTTATTTGACGTCTTATTATAAAGTTGGCAACCCTAGCGCTAATGATGAATAGTATTGTAGGGCGTGTAATACGAAGTTATTAATTAAGTGGCGGTTAATTAATTCTACACGACTCTACATCCATTAGCAGCCACTCAGTCACGCATAGATGGGGATTTGTTGCGTTACAGTTTTTTACGTTGCGTAATATAAATCATTGTTAATTATTAACAAGATTTTGCAGTAGTCAATTTAGGAGGCAGGTGCTAGAACAACGGTAAGCGAGAAGCGAGTTTAGTTTAGGCCAAGAGATACGCGAGTTTATTTTTTCTCGTGTGAGTGCGAGCTAGAGAAAAAAGCATAGGTACAACTCTTAACACGTAGCAGGGAATCTCCAAACTATGTTAAAAAATAAAGATTGAACGTTGATCGTATATCTTGATTTATTGGCACAGTTCAGAGAGCTTTATTAAAAATATGAAATTGAGACAGATTTCAAATAGTTATGAAGTTATGATTCCGGATAATTAATTGTCGTGTACCGACCTATATCGGTACGGAATTATATCAATTTTTTACCATTTATCATAGACCTATAAAACTACAAGTATTATATTTTTTTTATTTTAACCTTAAAGTATTACCACAAAAAGGATTTAAATGTCTATAAAATTATTCTTACTTTTCCAAGCTATCTAAAAATACTAAAACGTCTGCTATACGTCGATTCAAATACAACCTGCGTTTACTATTTCCGTCCCTGTTTGATACAAACTCGCTTCCCGAAACCATAAAAACTCAACATATTTCGTAGTAAGCTAACATTAAATCAGGTACAAACTTTACAAACTTACATTTACCGTCCACCACGCCACTAACTTTAAGCAACAAGCCAGAAAATCCTTTAAAATAACGATACAAACTTGTTTTGCCACAGAAAATTTAAATTTGTGGAGCATTTAACACCAGGTAATCGTCCATATTGGAATGTCAACCATTTTTTTTTTCGCTTCAATGGACCACGGAATACGGCAGACTGCTCGGCAACAAAAACTTTTTTTTTTCGAAATGCGACTGGCCATTCATAAAAGTTGCCTTACATTTAAGATTTAAAAGACATCATTGTGAGAGTGCAATTGGAATTCAAACTTATTTTAAGGATGTTAGAAATCGATTTTGATTAACTCCTGTTACTTTTTTTTAAGCCAAAATAAGAACTCTAAATTTTTATGTTCACTTAAATTGAGTTCTATGTCATTCAAATTAAAGTATAATTTTGATGTTTTTTTCTTTTTTTTTTCTTGATAGTTTGTTTAGGACATTAGTGATGTACCGAAGCGTCACATTTGTGTGACGATACTATTAGCAGTTTTAAATAACAATACGTTTAGCGAACTACACCGCATAACGTTATTCTTAACATTATGAATACGCCCAAGATAATTTAATTTAAAATTCGAATGGTCCTTTTACTTTCGGGTGATTTCATTTCCTTTGATTGTGTTAAATTGGTTTGTGTTGTTTTATGTAATAACTCCACTGTACATATTATGTTACCGGGAAAACTTGTTGTCGGTGAAAATGCTTGTCGTCGCTTCGCTCGTCGTCAAACCTAATAGTAGTAGACGTATACATGTCTTGGCTACTCAGTCGTCATAATCATAATCACTGTTTCTTTTAGTGTACCTATGTCATTTCAGATTGTACTCTTAATAAAAGGTATACCTACTCCACTAGCTCTACCAACTCTCATAATGTTTAAGTAAACACATCAGACTCCCTAAATCCAACAGACAGATGCAGATCCCGCTTTACTTTAGATATTTACCTTTAACGTATAAAATAAATTTGTTTATCGCAATACATTGTGATACAGGTGCATCGAGGTTATGCACCCGTCGTAACTCGCGCAAACACAAACAGACTGCGTACGCGCAGGAAGGCAGAATAGCGGCTTGAGTTTAACTCCAAGATGATACATATGCTTTTTACTGATGATAGAGGAAGTTGTTCCATGCAAACACCAAGGCCATGATCTTTGATACAAGTTATTTCTTAAGAGTTCGGTATATAAATTTGGCCGATTCAGCTCAACTTTTTGCTTGAGTTTTCATACTTACAAAAATATATTTACATGTTTGAATACAACAACTGAAAGATAATTTCAATTTAAATGGAATTAATGAAAAACATTTTCAAAATTGTTGTCAGTTTTTGAAAAATCCACCATTTTCTAACAGCTGTTTAACAATTTTTTTCTAACAGCGGTTTAACAAATTTATAGTCTTCTACGGAATAAATGAAACACTTTTGAACATTTTCACAAAAAATTATTGAGTAAAAAAATGTTAAATAAAAATGGTAATTTTTGGTAGAAATACACGAGTTTTCTGGCTAAACAATAAGTTTTTTTTACATAAATGAACATGCAATTATAAAGTTTAGGTCATAGTCTATCCAAAAACTAAATAGTGTAAACCTATATCTCTAGTGTTTTTTTTTCTTAAACAGCGCTTCAAATTACTCTGATAATGCTATAAAATATGCGACGTAATAAATGTAGCGCCAGTTCAGCTGTAGAGTTCGTAGAAAGAGGCTCTCTAGCCTAGTTGGTAGAGGCCTTCGAAGCTGGAGGTCCCGGGTTCTAACCCTGGTAAGGGCATTTATTTGTGTGTTTATCACGAATATTTGTTCCTGAGATGTGGACGTTTTCTATATATACATGTATGTATTTATAGTTATACTACAAGTTTTGCTCAGTTTAGGGCTAGTTTGATCTGTATGAGATTGTCCCCAAATATTTATAAGTACACCGTTTTGAACACAACGCAGTCAGGGCCTATACCACGAAAATCGATTGCGGATTTGTATCTCCATCTCTGTCGCACTTGCGTATTGGTGTGAGAAGGAGGTTTTCCCGTCAATGCCAATTTTCGATGTTCGTGGTAGGCCTGCAGCACCTAAAAACAATTGACGCTCGGTCTGCACAAAATGCTAGGGTTGCCCACGATTACAAAATACTATATAACTAGCCCCGACCGCCGCAGGTTGAGTGAGCAGCCCGTTAGTAATATGTGTCGCTACAGACTCAAGACAATCTATTCAAATTCACGCAGAGAGTCCATATGCTTAGTAATACACAAAATCTTTTTCTATGGAGCAGACTCTGAAAAAACCCTACCCTTTACCCTTCACACATTCCCACAAACTATTACTTTGCGGAAACCACCAAGAAATCGCTGGACTATTCTTAACCGCATTTAAACAAGGATGTTCGGACAAAGAGCCATAAACTCGCTGCCTGGTTACTGTCAGGTTATTTGTTCAAGCAGTGTAGGTAGGAACTATATACAAACGATCTTAGCTATACGATTCTGATACAGGTAGCAGGATAATGACCATGACACGATGATCAAGCCACGAACAATGTCCAACTAAATTATATTCGGATCGGAACGCAACGAAACTAAACAAGTTTAATAAATAATAAATAAATATTATGGGACTATGGGTTACCATTTTTCAAAAATGTACTTTGTACAGTTGTTACAAAATGGAGAGTAAGTACGTAAAACATTTGAAAATTTTGAGACTTTTTCTCTCGTAGGTTTTTTTCCTAGATTGAAAGAGCTCGTTATTCTAAGTAGGAAAAACATTAAACCTTATTTTTTATGGAGCTCTTCTCGCGAATATGTCCTTCTACGTGTAGACAATAGGTACCTACCGATAGAGCTGGTAATCTATTCTGATTCCGTTTTAATCAAGGATGTTCGGACAAAGAGCCATAAAGTCGCCGCCTGGTTCCTGTCAGGTTATTTGTTCATGAGCCGTTAATACGAGAGAAAGCAGAGCTGTTGTTAGTAAGTATACACAACTTTAGCTATACTTAGATTGTGATACAAGACAGTATGAGGCCCATTCCAGCATGCCTATCACGAACATCGAAAATTGGCATTGACGGGAAAACCTCTTTGTCACTCCAATATGCAAGTGTGTCGGAGATAGAGATGCAAATCCGCAATCGTTCGATTTTCGTAGTATAAACTCTGGCTTTCCGCTCGCCACTGTGCAGCGTTGCAGTTGCAGCGGAAAATGTCTGCCAATTTTCTTGACAAATTGACCGACGACGTAAGCCTTTCAAACGCAATAACAATACAAATGTCATATGCAGTCAATAAAGTGGAATTAAACACTTTAGAATGGATCGTTTCGAGCCCTTTATATCACTCGTTTTCACAGGGTTAAGATCGTGACTCTAGTAACTAGTAGTACAGTGGTAGAGTTGTCGCGAGTGCGTCAAGGCATCCTCTACTAGCCAAACAATGAGATAGCACCGTCAATTTCTTGAGTTCCGAAACAGCACTATTGTTCAGAAATCGCCACGGTTTCGATCGACCCCATTATGGAATTGACATTTCTTGCTATAATGTAGATGACTTTTGTATTTTTCTATGAAGTCAAGTCAGTCCATGTTTCCTGGCTATAAATGCCATGCGTTATTTTCACAACGAATGGAAACAAAGCAGAACTTAATTATTTAGCAATAGCCTTACTGTGGCTATGTGTGGTCCTGAGCTCACCACAACTTGATTAAAAGTTCCTTTTTCATTGCGATCTCTGACGGAAGAAGCATCTTCAAAGCACCAAAAATATCACTTTCTGAAATGCAATATAAAATGGCTTCCTTAGTAAATCTCGAGATTAAAGCGATGTTGATAACATTTATCACTACAAGGGCAATTAGGAAAATTTATTGTAGAATTTGTGAATATTATGGTTGAGATGTTTTGTAAATAAATGTTAATTTTACTCGCGATCTGTGGATAAAGTTTCATTATTGTTTTATTCATTTCGTTTGATGAAGAATGGTTTTTGTTTATCTAACGAAATTGGTAACAGTCTTTTTTATGACTCACGAAAGTTTAAATTATAAAAAAATTACAATAGATATGAGATGTCATATTACTAAAGAAAAAGACCAAGTCCACCGGAGGCCAAGCCGGGGACCGAACCCGGGTCCTCAGCTTACGCGGCTTAATCTGAATCTGAATCTGGTATTTTTTTTTATTCTGGTGTATGATATCTATTTTCAATTTATAATTGTAGTTTATTCACAAATCTGCTGATTTATGAACTCAGTAAAATAACGAAATATTATTAAAATTTGGTGGCTTAGTATAATCGATATCTGCAGATTTCTTGTCCATATTATATACAGTAAGTGTAACATACCTGAATACCTACCTTTACCTACCTTAAATCTAAAATAGATCCTTGAGGCATTGTACCTAGGATGCTGGCGGCATTTCCTCTTTGTATCGCAATGCTGATACGTTGTGCGTGGATGCCACCAGCTCTTCGGTCACCAGTAACATCAACCAGACGTTTGGCGATTTCTACGAAAAACTTGCGTGCGCTGGGACCGCATGGACCAAGAGAAAAAAATGTCCATATTTGGTTGTCGAAGTAAAACAAAACATGTACTGTATACATATTTTAGGCCATATTCATATGTTTGTAGCTGACTGTACCATGATAGAATTATGATCTCGTTCTCGAGCGATTAAGATGAGTGTTCATACACATCTATTCTTTAACTTGACAAGATCAAGTCAAGTTATATTTAACAAACCAGACTAACATCCCAACTAGGGGATTCCAGAAAGAATGCAAGTAGACCGGCGCTTAAACTCTTCGCACAACTTTTTGTGAACCTTTCAGTGAATATAATTGATTAAGTCATCAATATGTATAGGGTCCATTCCATAGGTAGCTATGAAAAACTAGTACAGTCAAGACTATTTAATATGCAAGAATATACCCATAATATCTGTCACGATCGTATTTATAAAGCCATAAGATCGTGTCACTTGTATTTGCGGTCTTCATTGTGCAAGAGATCTTTGCAGGTGACTGTATCAATTCTTGGTACAAGCCCTAGATCTTCACACTTTTTTTTGTCAACCATCTATGGCAGCTTGTTAGAACGAGATAGTAACATGGCGCTTAGCCATTGTATTCTCATTGATATCTCCTTAAATATCTTTAGCAACTGGCCATACTGGTCCAGTATCAAGTTAGCTAAACAAAAACGTGATTATCATGGAAGTATCATAAATCTTACCCGCATCAGTGTCAACGATGTCAAACAAAAACAACCTCTAAATCCATTGTCGTAAGGAACTTTTACAAGGGAACTGCAAAGGAAATTAACCTCTAAATACGATACTTCAAGAGTGAGTTTCAAATGGATGGCAAGGAAAACTAACCTTTAAGCTGATTGTTTTAAGAGTGATAAATCTTCGTGGTTAGTAACGTTGTTCAATTGTCCGTGTAAGACGGATGGGTATATAATTGTGCGGTTTAAACGGTTTGGTCGCGGAAAGCGCGGATAAATCAAATTTGTACCTTAATGTTTTAGCAATAGAGTCCAAAAATAAACAGATCTTGGTTTCTTTGACAATCATATCCAGGATATTATTCACTGGTTATTTGTGAACTTTATTATAATGTCATAAGGAATATTAATGGTCATATGTATGATGATGGCTTCAAACTGACCGTTGTGGAATCTATTTTTAATGTGATTCGGCATTAATATTGTAATGTTTTGTTTGTTTTTGATAGAAGAGGGATGCATTAAGGAAGGCCGAATATGTAATTAAATAATGATAAGCGTTTTATAATTGGTATGTGGATAAGTAAACAGGATTATTACGTCTTTACTGTCGTGGTCAGCACGCCCACTCTTTGTTTCTCTAATATGCAAGTGTGATAGAGATGGAGATACAAATCTTTCAAGGCCACAGTGAGGTAGTTGCAATTATTATTATTATTATTATTGCAAGCCTATACTGTCCCACTGCTGGGCAAAGGCCTCCCCCCACCTTCTCCACTCTTCCCGATCGAGAGCAGTCTCTGGCCATCGTTGCAAAAAGGAGTCAAGCTCGTCTCGCCATCGCCGGCGGGGTCTGCCGGGTCGTTGCACTTATTACATAAAATTACCTTACCACGATTGCTTCCTTACCTTTGACCGCAAGAGTCATGTTAAGGCCCCAGCATGCGTAGCCAAGATGCCAGTCGCGAACGAAACGCAACTGTCATTGTCGCACTAATAAGGAAGAGTGTTACAGAGATAAATAGGATACACTTCGTAGCGTGCCGTGAGTGAGTGGCATCTCGGCTACGTAACCAGTTGTAAGACGACTCAGTTTAGGTTCTAAACTGAATTGGGTTAAGACGTCATGGTAAGGCCCCATAACCATTAAAAAGCTACTTTCTATTCACGTTCGTATTTTTCACTAAAAGCCAAAAAGGTATCCAGACTAAAGGTAACTCTTACAGATAAGTACCTAAATAAAGTAGATACCAAAAACGTTCCAAATGTTGGTCACAGTCGGGTAGTCGCAGAAACAATTCTCCCATAAAATTACAGCGCAGCCGCGTCGCGAATCGTCGCGCAGACAATGGGTTATTAGAGTTTTTGCCATGGACTTATGCGGTATCGACAGCAAATCATTATGACGATTGTACATGACAAATGTTTGGTACTATTTTAGATTTATCTTCATATTTTATAAGAGTCAAGTGGGTTTTTGCCATACGGCTTAATATACGGTATCAACATCAAATTATTATGTTATGACAGTTGTGTGACATAAAGATGTAGATTACAATATTTACAATGCATAATCAACACAGTTTCTCAAAAAATGCCCAGTTTGGCAGTTTTGTCTGCGCAAAGTTTGTCTTTGCGAGCTAGTGCTTTTTACTTTTAAACATGACTGCTTACCGAAGAGTTTTATTGTTAGTTAACTTTACCGAAACGTAAAAAAACTTAAAACCTACTATCAACGCGATTTCATTAAAGATATATTTCATATTTCACTATTTGCCTCTACATCATTATAATGATCATTTATTAAAAATATTCAATATTGAAAACAGTTCTTGTGACAAGTGTTCGTGCGTATATGTCATTTTTCACTCGTCCCCAGTTCAGCACTAGCGTCAAAATGAACTATTCTTTTATATTTCTCTTTTTTCATCGTCAAAAGATTATTATGACGATCACTTGACAAATTGTTTATGCTTTGAATATATTTTCTAAAAGGAAGTCGTAAGTAAAATATGCTTTGTTCAATATTAGATTAATAGGATCGATAAATACCTAATCTTAAAATAGTGACGATAACCGAGTAAGTTATACTTCTAAAAATAGCTAAAGAGTTATAGTTTAAAAAAAGTGTTTTTTTCATACTGCCTGGGTCATTCCCAGGACTTTCAGTATTACCCACGTATCTCGATTTTTGTGTGTTACCTCAACTAAAAATTAAAAATAAAGTAGCAACACCAACTTCTACAGAGTGCAACAAAAGTCCCGAATGATAGATACTTCAATAGATAAGATCAATGACCCGATTTTCGTTTCCCAACTTAGTTAGTTTAGGGTTCGAATATGATATTCGGCTAGAGATATGGTTGCAAAATGATTAGTTGGGAAATGAATATAATGTTTTGGGATACAATACAATACAATACAATAACTCTTTATTTGCTTTATTTATTTATTTTTTTATTTTATTGGATAAATTGTTTCGGAAATGAAAATTTTGCAAACAAAATTTGGCGATACATTAGTAACCCGTTTTGATTAATAATTTATTCGGTTGTCAATAATTAGGCATCCGTTTTGCTGCCAGTACACGTCGAGGAGCGGCAGTCATTATAACAAGACCGGATTTGGACGAAATTACCGAATTATTAGACCGCTTAGTATTGTCTGAGGTATAGGTACTTTGTAGTAAACAAAAAAGACGGACAAGTGCGAGTCGGACTGTGGATTACAAATTAACATTTGTCTACCAGTTATTTTCAGAATATATAAAGTAAAAGTAAGTTTAACTTGCCTAATACCTACCTCTACCTACCTGAAATGTAAAATAGGTCCTTGAGGCATTGTACCTAGGATGCTGGATTTCCTCGTTGTATTGCAATGCTGATACGTTGTGCCACCAGCTCTTCGGTCACCAGTTATATCAACTAGACGTTTCGCGATTTCTACAAAAAGTTGCATCAGCTGGGGCTGGGACCCCATGGCTCTTTTCAGGGAGGGGATGAAATATTTGATGGGTGATAAGATTTATCCTGCAAGACAAAGTATTTATATATTTAACGGCCTCCTAGCCTAGTAGGCAGGGTCACTACCACTGCCTACGAAGCAGGAGGTCCCGGGTTCGAATCCTGGTCAGGTCATTTATTTGTGTTTTTATCACGAATATTTGTTCCAGAGTTATGGATGCTGTCTATGTATTTAAGGATTTATATGTATACATCTATTATATATATCGTCGTCTAGTACCCACAAGTTCCCACAACACAAGCCTTATTGAGCTTTCTGTGGACTAGGTCGATTTGTGTAAGATTGTCCCACAAATATTTAGTTTATTCATGTATTTATTTATTTAACTGCAGCTGATTTTTGCTATCGCTACTAAGGCGCGGCGTGTCATTACAAGGGATCGGTATGCCCGGCCCGAGCACCGAACCCGGGCCCGCGCAATTACAGCGCCATTATTTAACGAGCCACTAAATACATACAATCCGGAGTTTCTTGGTATGTCGAGCGATAATCGATTGTAAGGAGTGTTGAGGTCCAAATGCGGTAATAAAATTCATAGGGTTCCGCACAAAAAGGTTAAAACTGTCTGTCCGTCCGTCTGTCACCAGGCTGTATCTAATGACCCGTGATAGTTAGACACTTGAAATTTTCATAGATGATGTATAGATTCACAGAATAAAATAAAACAAACACTCCCACGCAAAAAACTTATGAACGTTTTTATAGATGTACGGTCGGCTTCATACATATATATGCACCTGTATTCAATTTTGAACCTTCTTCCCCAGTAGTAAGTTCCGAAGTGTATACATACATATTTATGGACGTGACTGTACGGAATATCGTTTCATAGCACTAGCGCCTACGTGTGGTTATTGAGGTAATGTTTAAGATACACGCTGTATACCTACTTTGGCGTGAAAAAGGTTAAGCGGTCTTCACATCAGATAAAATATCCATAGCGTTGTCTCGCTCATACACCGGAGCGTCATACGAAATCCACATCAATGTTCACAATCCACTGTTGCAACGAAGTGTTAGATTTCTCAATCTTTTCTCCACCTTCGATCGGATTTCTAAATCCATTCCAATCACGAAATCACACAAATATGGAAAAATATTATGCATCGGGGTTTACCTGTTTGGGACGTTCCACGAACAGACAGACTGACGTCAAATCACGTGCGACACGCCTCCTGAGGACGTGAAGACGCAAGCGACGAGCTGAAGCGAGTTGCGACAAATTTAGTTTGATAAGGGTCCTATATGCTTAGCACGAGTTTTAAATCTACTGTGGAAATCTATAGTCGCTAGCGTCTGCATTAACGCACTGTCAGTGCATCTTGTTCGCACTTGCGATAACGTTACAAATTAAAAGAGATGTCATATATATTACAGAAAAAGTTACCGTGAGAATAAATTGAGTATATTACAGTACAGCCCTACCCATCGGGGGCCTTGATCACTTTTTATGTAGTATATGACATATCTTTCAATTTATAATTTGTTATAGTAATGGGACTACTTATTGAAAAAACATGAATTAAAAATATTAAATGATTTGATTCGTGCTTTACAATTATTGTTGTAGAAAACGTCTCGAAATCTATCTTTCAAAATCTACAGCAACTCATGTTACAGACTATATACACTTGTCATTGAAGCATAGATGGAAAGAATCATAGTGTCTTTGTGATTTTTGATGTATTTTACAGCCTGCAGTGTCCTTTAAAGATAACGAAAAATTACCTTTTAATTAAAATTGTTTCAGTACTTGTTTGCTCTCATATATTACGAGTTCCAAAGTGTCCTTCCTATTAAATAAAGAAACATTACCCGCCATCTCTTTTGGCATGCGCCGTCACGAGCGTTGTTTTGACAGCTGTCATTTTACGCTCAATGTGCTGAATTGGGCCGTTGTTTTTTGTCATTGTTTTTTTATTGCGCGAGCGATATCACGGATCTGAGAATACACGAGTTGAATGGGCAATATTTGTATTAGTTTGTTTTGTTTTTTGTGCCAGTTTTTATGAAATTGTATAGTTACACAAACCTACTGTGATTTTATTCAGTTATTGTGATTATTAATTATTATTTTTTCTGTTGCAGGTAAGAGATACCAAGTTTTTGAGTTTGGAAGAGGTGGCAGGTAAGTTAAATTATTTTTTAAATAAATTAACGGATAACACTCACGCTATAATTACGCGCGGCGAGACGCGCCACAGTATGTCCGCCTCCTTCGTCGCGCACGATACTCAACGCTTGATAATGGAATCCTAGAATCTACAAATCATGTCGCGTAGTGACTAAAATGTTGTTTTTGTAGATCCTAGGGCACCCTGGAGCTGCATAGAGCCTCTACAAGATCTTTCCACGTTTTTATATCTGAAGCAACCTTCTTCTCTTCGCTCCAGCTCAGTCCTACGGCTCGCTACTCCATTTCCAATCTTATTGTCATAAAATTTGTATACCTAGGTCAAAACTAGATTAAGCTGCTATTGCTATTAAACCAAAGAATCCAATTGTTATTTCATCAAACCTTTTTTATTTCATAAATAAAATTAATAAAAAATACACAGCCGTTACTATTCGTCTTCACTACCCGTATAAACCTTACAACGTTGTAAGTGTCATATTCCCGTACAGTCAGCAGCTAAAGTAGCTGAGCAGGTGGGTGGGGAGCCCCAAATGATCTTGCTACACTCTTATTGTCACAACAATTAGGCCTATGGAACTTCCTACGCCAACTCAAATCGATTGTCAATTGGCCTGTGTTTGTAACGACACATATTATCAACAGGCTACCTAATCGTAGTAGAGAAGAATACTTCCAATTGTAGGCAACCCTAGCTTTTGTGCGGAGGATCCCGCAGGCCGACCGTCATTTGTTTTTTTCATAATGTTCAAAACGGTCAATATTTGATTTTTGTATGAAAGATAAATATATATATCTTCTTAAGAACTATTATATTATCTGTGGTCTTACCAAGATAATGTAGAACACCTTGCCACCTTAGTTAGGTACTTCTGTTGCTAACTGTACCTCGGTATCCTTGTAAGATTTACAGATTCACAAGGAAAACGACGCCATAAAAATGACGACGACCCTTTGAAACCCTTTTGACACCCGTACAAGATATGAGTGTGTTATGGTGCTATTATATAGGAATAGGGTTGGAAATGTGGATATGAATTGTAAGCAATCTTTTTTGTTTTACTATTGCTAAGGGGATGGCTTACTCAGAATGGAAAAACTGAACCTTCTTATTTATGGGTAAGCTAGGCTATTCAACATTAAAACGGACTCAAAGAAACTAAGCGATATAAGTGCCTACTATTAAGAAAGGACAAGGTCAGAGACCCCCAATGCCTCCCCAATATACTGGCAAGCCTAGGAGAAGAAGCACGAGGCTGCGAGCGTTATTGTGATTAAAAGTGATTGTGAAAGTAACTTTTTAATTAAGTATATGTTTCACTTTTTGATGCAGTTTTGATGAATAGTTTTAAAATACCCTGTTGCCTCGCAATGAAACAGTTTACAATGAAACAAAAATACTTTGATTGACGCCAGTAACCCGATACCGAGTATATTAATATGCCTAGGTAATATCTAGAATGCTGGATTTTACACTTTTCCGGTAACATAGATGGCATAATTATATATACCTACTTTGTGGAAATGCTTAGGCACCTACTACATTTCTAAACTGTAAGCATACCTACGTGATGGTGCTTGTCAACTTTGTTGCATTCCTGTCAAGTGTTTCCGACCAGCTTGCCCACTCCATCGTCGGCTCGTTGCCAGTGCCCGTGTTAACGCGCCCTTTGTAAACAACGGCTATTTACGTACTGAGTACTGACGGAGTGTCAAGGTTATTTTGGAAAATGTTTTGTATTTACAATAAATAATAACATACACCAGCAATACTAACATAAAGGATGACTTACACTAAATTAAAATCAAAATATTTATTTTCTAAGGAGGGATGTTGCAGTGCACTTTTGAACGTCGAAACAACTAGAACAGCATGCCTACCACGAACATCGAAAATTGACATTGTCGGGAAAACCTCTTTGTCACTCCAATATGCAAGTGTGACAAAGATGGAGATACGAATCCGCAATCGTTCGATTTTCGTGGTATAGGCCCAGGACGGGACGTGAACGGACCGGACCGATCTGTCAGTTTCTATAGAAAAGGGCTCCGAGCTATCACGTGATTCTTTCTATACAAATTGACAGATCGTCCCGTCCCCGTATTTGATAGCGACTGCGGCGTTCGGGGATATATTCGTCGCGCTCCTGCCAGACAATGGTAGGAGCGAGACGGACATACTTTCGAGGACCGTAGTCGCTATCGAATACAGTTTTGCATGCAACCGGTGCAACTCATAGTAAACACACAGATGCAATGGTGTCTCCCATTAACGACAAAGTCACTGACAGCTAGTCATTCGCACATGCCAAAATTGTATATTTATTTCTTAGTCCAACTAAAAGTGGCTCCGATGCCTCAGGGAGCATTCAAGTATTACGTAACGCAATTTTCGAAGATTTTTGACCCCCCCTCCCCCCCTTGTAACGCACCGTAACGTTTTTCTGTACACCCCCCCCCTCTCTCTAAACGTTACGTAACACTCATTCACTCATTTTTACCCTAAAGTCGCAAACAGTTATCTTATATAGTTTTAATTGCCTTTGCGGTAATAATACTAAATAAAACAAGAGATTTTTAATCCGCAACAGCTGCGTATTTTTTTTATTTTGTATAAATTGTTGGCTTTATTAATTTATTTACTAATAAACTCTTAAAATAAAATAACGTTTTATTTTAATCTTTGGCAATGCAATTATAAACAGAAACACAACTGAAATTAACATTTGACTCGACTTAAAATCGTATTCTTAACAATATTAAAAAATAATCAACTATTGACCAAGTAGGTATATCAAAACAATTCTATTGAAATTACTGTTCCTCTGTCCACGGGTTTGCAAGCCACTCAGATACTTCCATCACTGGCACCTGGAGTACAGACGAAGACCGTTCTGGGATTGCTAAGCCACTTGCGTCAACTTCGTCTTCATCGAACCAGTCAGCATCCTCAGACGATGTTTCATAACGACGCACAATGCAGAGAAGCTCATTCGCCCTTCTGGCAGCAAGGCGCTGTGGCCGTACTCTAGTTTCACAATGGTCTGGTACAGTCTTGCCATGCACGTAACGACAGTGCATTTGAACACTCTTGTGAGATGTGAAATAGATCCCACAGGTTGGACATACTTTTTTCTTTAGGTCGGATTGTACAGATGGACAAAAGAAATCGTACGGCATCTGCTTAAACCCTTCTAGAGGAGGTGACAGTTCAACGGACAATCTCATTAAGAAGTGGCGAAAACTTGGATGTTCCTTTGTCTAGCAAACTGGGTACTACGAGCTTGCTTGGGGTTTGAAGTATTGGGCAAGGTGGCGGCATGAAAGCAAACACAGATTTCAATGCACTTCTCGGTGGTGAACAGCAGGATTCATCCGCGCATTTTATAATCTGTAAGAAATATTGCGATTCACGGACGTGAACGCTATACCACGCCAGATTTGGTTCTGCTGGATCCTGCATGCTATTTTCGGGCTGTCTATACTCCGCCGAAACGTCGTAATTATCAATTTTCATTTCTCTCCACACTTCTGCAAGTGTTTCCCCGGCGTGCTGAAAATTGCGTTTCTCCAAATCTTCATCCGTAGTCATTCCTTTGTCGTTGAGATGTGAACCAAAATGTTCATGAGGCAGAATGACGCCTGCCAGTCGTTTGCTGAGGGGAGCCATCCGACGCTCAACTCGGTTATATGCGCTTCGCCCAGGAGCATTAGTCGCTATAAACAGAGCGTCCGTTGTATTTTTTAAAGTGTTCAATTGCAAAGTGTTTGACTTTGCGATAACGCGGGTTTTCGTCCGGCCCACCATCTACAAAGATGATGATCACTGGCTTGACGGTGTTCGATTCTGTCATCATTAAGGGTTTGAATGACGGTATTGATAAAAGTGATTCGAAATCATAAGCATGGGTGTTCGCTGTAGAGGATGAGTGTTTCCCGCTCCTTATAGATATGTGTGTCGGCCCGCTGTACCCAACAGCTTCTTCCTTACCGAAGCCGTTAGGTTCCACGTTGACGCCGGCGTATACAGAAGGAATAAGTTTGTGCCGCTCTGCCACGACCCAGTCATGATCAGGTAAAAGTATTCTGTATTCCATATGCATTAAAAGAGGGCTCTGACTTTTCACTGCTGGTAAACCTATTGGTACACGTGCCTTATCGTCTTGTGAGAGAACGAATACTTGCTGCGGCCCAAGAAGCGACGCGAGAGATTCCAATGACCTGATTGTAGCAGTGCAAAATTCCCCGTCCTCGTGCTTTTTGTGCATCTCGTTCTGTGGTCTTGCTAACTTTACGGGTACGGTACGTACATGCCTTCTTCCCTCTTGAGTGTTAGAAACGCGAGGGAGTAAATGAAGATATGTGCCGCTTCGAGAAATTTGGAATCCCATTAACAACAGCCTCTCATGCAGGTCGGACAGAGTGAGACAACTCCTAATCATCTCTGTTCGGCGGCGTTCATCAGCAGCGCTGCCATGAATGGCAATATTAATTATCGTCTCTAGGAGAGCAGGTTGTGAGTCAACTAAAGGGGGCTGTCCAGGGCCAGTTCGAGGTTGTGTTGCAGCAGGATTGTTTCTCTGACGTTCAGTTTTTTCCAGTTTTTCTTTGGCTCGAAATTTTTTTGCACGCTTAGCAGAGTCTCTTTTTTTCTTTAAAGATTTCTCTTCTTCCTTCAACGCTTCGCGCAGCTTTTTTATTTCGTCGTGAACATCATCTTTCGCTATACCAGTGTCCCTTGCTTCAGTAAGAACATTTATTCGCTGTTGCAGTAGACCAATTTTCTTCATAAGAGTTTCTTGAGCCGGTTTGCTTGGAACATTTTTAGTGATGGCCGAATCAATCAAAGTCGTATGTGGTTCCGTAGACGATGTCTCCACAGTTTCCTCATCAGTATTCTGACTTTCTTTCATCGTGGGTATCGCTCATCTTTCGTTTGACAGCAGTGCTTTCTTTTCCAGCGACTGCGACAATCGATTCCATAAGAGATGAACACGTGGATGAAGCTACAACATCCTATAGACCAAGAAAAAATAAATTAAGAATAGTTATTATTGACACATGCGATAAAAAAGAACATAATATACAACATATACAAGCAGGTCCACCTGTTTTTGTTGAAGAGCACGCGAAGTCGAGGGAACATTGGGCCTTAGTGTTGCTGGGGTGCCTGATGTTTTTATAGGTAGCTAGAAATATATAATAATTATGACCAGCTATTTTATAAAAAAATCAAAGTTTAGATTACATTACATATTATAATACTTATGTCATTATTACATTCTAGCAGTAAACTTACCTGTGTAAAATAACTAAGCATTGTTGCTTTTTTCTTCGTGGCCTTCACCTTCAACTCTCGTGTAACATCATTTATATGTTCTATAAACTTTTCTTTATTTTTTAGTTTTTCTTTAGGCGTTTTCCAAATTACGTTGACATTTTTTTGACACAGTTGCGCTGGTAAGTCAGCATGAGAGCCTTTATAGGCCAAGAACAGCTGATGATACAAATCCCCCTCCCTCCCTCCCTCTCCCTCCCTCCCTCCCTCCCTCCCTCCCCCCCCCCTTTTGAGGACATTACAGTATGAACTCACTTTAATTAAACACCAACTACAACAATGTATTTCTGCATAAACACTAACGAATACTGACAACGAAAACAACACTAAATGACGTACAATATAATCTAGGGATTCCCCTTGTAATATAAACGAAAAGGTTTGCCAACTTGGGAGAATAAATTAAAAATGACGACCAGACTAATACAATCGAGGGATTCCCCGTAAAACGTAAATGAAAAGGGTTGCCAATTTGGGAGTTTTAATTCCCTAATTTTTTATTTAAAAAAAAACCATGTTACGTAACGTGTTGTAGGAAAGACCCCCTCCCGCCCCTGTAACGCATCGTAACGTTTTACGAGACCCCCCCCTCCCCCCAAATTGCGTTACGTAATACTTGAATGCTCCCTCATAACGTAAGCGTTCTAGCGTTCAGGGGTAAAAGCCAGACGCGTGCCCTATGCATTACGTCATAGGCACGCGACGCAAGCTATGTGACAACTGACATATACGAGTACCTACCTAAATGTGAATCACACCGTGTGCGCATGTTTGTCCTCCACTGTCCTATGGAAATGAAAGTTTATTCAGGCTATTGCCTAGTGCACGAAGATATTATCTTTCATATCATCAGTATCCTAAAATGGCCGTCAATCCACCTTTCTAACAATGTAAACAAATCGCCATACTGATCGTTATAACCTAACTTTTATGTTTTTAATGAAATCTCTAAGAAATATTATAAATAAGAAGGATCGCATATACTTTGGAAATCCGTTTTATTTTTTTATTTCTAAGTTTAAGTTATTTATCTTACGTTTTGTACAGTACAATAATACGGCCATATCAGTAGTGAACGTCTTCAGTGGTACACTTATTTAAACTTTCACGATTTTCACACATTATATATTTACTAAAACGGGGCTTAATCGTGTATAGATTTTGAAAACAAACCTCCGACGTTTCAAGGGCGACGTTGTCGCCCTCGTCAAACACCCTGTCTTCAGTGGTGTTTGACGAGGTAGTGTGAAAATATAAGGAGACCTTTTGTTTACATCGTTTGTAAGTTCTATCGACGGCGAATTTAAATCATGTGCTACACTTAAATATTCATTATAGCTGCGTGGTGCCTACCACGAACCACATCGTTCGTTTGTTCTCATATTTCCTCGTTGTCGCGAATATGCAAGACCCATAGAGAGGCAAATACCCGAACAAACGAACGAAGTAATTTGTGGTAGCCCCCAGAATGTCAACATCGCTGCGTCTGCGCGCCGTCATTAGCACCCAATAAAGCGCATGCGCGTCTATTTCGGCGTCCTGGGGAATTGATGGCGATGTTATACATTCCATAAGGAACGATAGCTTGTAAGCTTAATTAATTTTGTGTCCAGTATTTTGAGAGCTAACGAGGGGAGTGTTGAAAATACTACACCTTAACATATTTTTATAAACTTCAGACGCAAAAAGAGAAGTATAGAGTGTATTGGGATAAATTCGAATTTCAAAATCAGCTCATTCTAAGATCGAGCCGTAAAAACAATGTTGTGTGTTTTTTTTGTTTTTTCCTGGAATCGGCATTGAGGTAGGTACACCAGTACACCGTACTTTTGCTGATTAAAATTTTTGTTTAGGTACTCGTACAATTAGCCGATCCTTGGCGTGTAACTGCTTTGAACCGCATTTTGCATAATTAACTTAAATATATTTAACGTAAAATTCTAGCCCGTACTATTTTAGCTCTGGCTTTTACCCTTCCTGATCTCCTATAAAAGATTGTTAGACACCACATTAAACCTCAGTAACACTAATATCCACACGGACTGTCAACAGAGACCAAACAGTGCGACCGCGGTCTGATTGTGCATGACGGAGTAAGTCGACCGAGGCGTGCCTAACGAACCAAGACGCCATGACAGGATAGGCATAGACAAAGGGATTCTAGTGCAAACAGCGAACTTAAAAAACATGGAAGAGGAGCTTCAAACAAATTGTCAACATAAAACGGGGTAAACACTCGATATGCGCATGCACGCTACGCTGCCAATCAAACTCGTCAAAATTTTCAGTCGGTTTTAATAACTCAAATATCCCAAAATATCATTGGTCAACGTCAATATGGTGCGGTGGGATTGGTCTGAGCGCTGACACTTATAGATGACACAACAACTGTGACATTGGAAACGTATTGTTAGTAGACGGGTGTAATGCAATAAAGAGCAAGTTTAACATGATATATTTTTGTTGTGATAAATTTTAATCAAATTTTCAGTAAACAAAGATAACTTACTTTATTGATCTCGTTGGTTTGCTGTAGGATTATTAATATATGTAATTAATATGAATAATATTGTAACGTCCATAATACCGCAACCGTGCTAATTATTCGCGATCTCATTTTCATAACCTGGTATATGGTCAAACGTACTCTTAAATTCATAGGTGGGTGTGTTAAGTCACATAAATATATCAGATAAAAAAATAGATTTTTTTTTGTCCATGAAGTTACAGGCAATTATAAGAACCCTTAGACACGTATTTTAGGAATATGGTAATGCCCCTTGCTGTCGTTAAATATGTTAAGCCTTGAACAGCATAATTCAATTGACATAAGCAATATATGAATGAAAATAAACGCGTAAACCAAAGAAAATAATAACTATGATTACGCAAATATTTCATTCTAGAAAAGGTATGAAAAAATACTTCCCATTAACATTTTCACATATTTATAAAATGGATGTTATAAAATTATCTAAGACTTTCACTACACTAATCTATACCTAAATCTTAAACTTGGAGTCCGGTTATTTAAAGCCCTAGCTGAGCCTTTGAGGTATTCCGTATTGTTGTATAATATGTTTTTTTTTAAACATACCGTACAAATTGGGATTGAACCCTTTTTTAAATTTGTTAATCCTTTATTTGTTAAGTACATGTCGTCCTCGTCGAAATGCATTGAACAAATATTTGTGGATTTGGTCGGTTGCCATGTTCGATCATGCCTTTCTAATCTAACGGCATTGGTCCACATTTTCCATTCCTTATAAGGGTTGGTGGGAAATCTGGAAAAATACCTATATTTAATCATAAAAATATAAATTCTGATTACACTGATACACTATTTATGTCACTTGTTTGATACGTCGGGATTGTAACTAATTTAATTATAATAAAATATATATCTCTGTATTACAATTTCAATGGTTATCCAAAAGTTGGCATAACACCATCCCCATATAAAATTGTCCCGGATCAAAGAAATTTAAAATAATATGTAAAATAACTACTTACAGATAAAAAGTAATGCCATCTTTTTTGTGGTGTTTATCCGTGCGACTTCGACACCATTTCACAGCGCAACAGGGTATTTTTATTATATATTATAAAATTTTACGCTATCTGTCAAACTGACCACATCGCTGACGGCCATTTGTATACTAAACGGCACGCTGGCGTGCCTGTGTAAGCCCCGCCTCGCGTGGCGTGCGTTTTGTGGGGTCATTATTTAGAGCTTATTGGTCTTCCATGTTTTTTAAGTTCGCTGAGTGCAAACTACTGCTAAATACTGTCACTGTAGCGTGGACGGACAAGAATAAAATAACAATTAAAATAGGTATAGTAGGGTGATACATCATTTTAATTTTGCGTAATTCGTGTGTGATGAGTTAAAAATTTCACCACCCCTTTTCCATGGGTGTCGTAAAGTGGACTGTGGGATATGAGTTCAAAGTGCAGGCGATGGGGTAGAAACTTATCACTGCAATATCACAATTTCATTATCTTTAAACCCCTTTCTAACTGTGGTCATAGATATAGAATAAAATAACCGGATACCCAATCAGCCGAAAAAAATGACGCCATTAGAGTGCTGCAAGCAGCACTTTTTCATATAGTCTTCTTTAGAATGTGACGTTTCATTAAGTGCCTATAAAGTTTAACAGTGTTGCTAGTTCTGGGTATGAATTTGACACTTAATGCTTCGTTAGCTACATTAGTAAGCTCTTTTTCGTACAAAACGTTTATCGTTTGTACCATCATCGGTACAAAATTGTTCGCTTTGTAATTCTGACCCACATGTTTTGATGCTTTTGTTCTGCTTTGTTTGAATTATTTTAATAAGTCAATGACTGTGGCACATAAAATTGAGCATTTTCATGTGCTTTGCTTTTGGAAATACAGGCGTGAGTTTATGATTTCATTAATTCGAGAGACGAATTCATTAATTTCTCCTTTAAGGAGTAAAAAGTAACTAACGAACCTATCTGCCTAGACAATATATGATACTTTAAATTACACACTTCATAATTTTGTTTGTATGAACATTGAGTGACACCCGTAATATACACAAGCACGCACGTGCGGTAAAAGTGAAATTAGCGCATATATTTTATTGGATACTAATGCCGCGACACAGAGCTGTTGACACCCTGACATCACCGGCGCAGCCAGAACATGATTGATGCATTGCGAGACTAACCAGAAAAGTCTGCAATCTGCATAGCTGATATATGCCAAGATAATCAAAGCTTTGAACTGCAATCCCTTCATCTAGGTGATTATGCATTAACTACCCATTGTTCTTATTTAAAGGTAAATTGTAAATAAAATAAAATAATTTTCAGTCCTCCGGCCGGTAAGCGCCACTTTACGCAAAACTAAATACATGGCATCCGAGTCATTTCCCACTTAAACGGCCTTGGTATGTAATGTACTAACTAGGGCCAAACTGTTTGCATCGATTGTGATATTACTTTACAAACTACTATGAATTTACACTAATTCTAGCCACCACTCTTTTATCTCTGTCTTTTACTGTTCCTGATCTAATCTAAAAGATTGTCAGACACCGTATTAAACTTCAGAAATTTCCACAAGGACTGTCAACAAATTAAAGACTGCGCAAAAGTTTTAAACATCAAACTTCTATGAAATTATGATGTTTATTTAACACTTTCATAGTTTGCGCTATCAAAATCGGCACAAACTTAGGTTAGTTTGAGTCTATGGGGTTTCAAGATGACGAAATTGTGGTAAAGCAGTGACAGGTCGCTAGTCCAACACATGTAACACACTTGAACCCATATAAAGACAAGTTACTAAATTGAATTCATCACATTAATCTTAGATCTTTAAAAATGTTATTTTATATCCCACAATAGATTTCTATGACACCCGCGGGAGGAAATGGAGTAGTTAGTGAATTTCTCAATCCGACACATAAACATTGTTAATTGTCATTCAATCATAATCTTATTATTGAATCAACAATCAATTGATGGCCAATTGGTTTATTTATTAAATGGACGGAGTATTTCACTAGGTCAAGTTTTATGTTTACAACATTTTGAGGTTATGAGGTGTAAATGACAAATGTCAGACTCACCGTAGATGTTGACAGTCGCTGTTCATCTAATATTAGTTTGGTTTAAGGTGGCGTTCGAAAGCTAACGACATTGTCGTGGCCGTTCTGTAAACTGTTTTAAAGTGCTGCATTTCGTCAATTATAGTTCGCAAGATTTATTTAAGCTTACCATGAGTTCAACGTAACCGTAATCGATAGCGACTGCGCGATTCGGTAGTGTTTGCATCTCGCTCTCACCATGCAGTTAAGAATTAACAACGAGCAAGAAACAAACACTATCGAATCGTACAGTCGCTATCGAAACGTAGAACTCATTTTAAGCACACTTCACATAATTTGTTATGCTGTCGCAAGTGTCGCAATAGCAATCCGATCCGATCCGGGACGATCTGTCCGTTTCTATAGAAAGAATCACGTGATAGCTCGGAGCCCTCGGAGGTCACGTAACGATCCAATTATTCATTCTGAAAACTTCCTGGCATGAGTACCCATAGTACTTATTGCAATAACTTCTGATGCCTTAAATAAGGTTGAAGGCTCGGAAAAAATAACAAAAGCATGGAAGGAGTACATAGCGTCAAGTGTCACCAACCTACTTCGACTACAAATGTTCATGCCACCAAGTTAAGTTGTAATGCAAAAAAACGAAATAACAATAAATAATGCACAGAATAACCAGAAACATAGTTCCTTAAAGCCAACGCGTCAAAAAGTGAAGCCTAAAATAGACTGTCTCCATCTCTTTCCGTATCATAATAATCGAATGAAATAGCTACGAGTATATGGCTCTATGAGGAAATTGAAAAAAAAAAAAAAACAAGTTGAAGGGTTGTTATTATTCTAAGCAATGATGTGTGATGCAGCCAAATTAATCACTTCGGTGTCAATTTATTACAACTTAATTTGGTCGCATGGACATTTTGAGCAGAAGTAGGTTGGTGACAATCCACGCAATCGAAAAAATAATAAATATATATACATCTCTTTTTGACACTTTCTTAAATTGGTAAGGAAGTAAAGGACGGACATATATCTTTGACGTTCTTAGTTGAGATGGGGGCTTGATTCAAGGTGTCCACCACTTGTTAAGTCGCGATAATGCGGTAGAAGAGTTAGAGTAGGTAAAATCCATTTCCAAAACAGTCACCGCATTTTTATGCAAGAATTTAAATTAAAAAATGACTGGCTGTTAAAACTCGTGATATAAAACACCATTTCAAACCAGCCGATACTACACAAACATATTAAAAGGCAATAATACACGGCAATACTGTATTAATTATTTAAGCATGCACTGAATACATTAATCCAAGAATCCAAAGAACGGCTGTATGTCAACGTGTGTGGCCTTATAAATCGATTAAAAATAAAACGTACCATAAACAGACTTTTATTGCTTTCGTATACCTTATTCTCCCATCCTTATTTTCATAGAAAGAAAGACTTGTAGGTCTTACACGAATACACTATTCAACTGGCTTTATGTGATAGGCTACTCAGCTTTTTCAACAACAAGCCATAATTCTTTAAATATTTATTCTTTCATCTCAACGGATGACATCTAAATCGATCCACTTGGCGCGCGATGAAAAACAAAACGTCAAATTTCGCGCGCTTTCCACTTTTTTTAATCCCATTGAAACCATGATTGATGACATACAGCCGTGCGGAAAGGCGTTAACTCAAAAAAAGTAAAAAACCGGTGCATTAAAAAACAATTTTTCACACTGATATCGGGTCCGATGCGTTTTTTAACTGCTCTCTGCATGCAGGTCGGTTAAGACATAAATATAGGTATTTAGAACGGGCAAATTGATTTTATGGTCGTGGAGGGAGATTTTTTATCTGTGTTGTTTATACGCTGTGCGGAATGTTTTATTGGCTAGATTTTATTATCTTGTGTTAAAAAAGGACGGCTCTGTCTTATAAAGCCTGAAAAAGACATAAACTCAAATTATGATGAAAACATTTAAAAAAATTGCTAAAATTCATATAAATTTAATGCTATTATAAAAGATATAAAAGAGCACAATAGCCATGTTTAAGATAAGTACCTACTTGGTAAAAGAAAAATATTTTTGTTTACGTTAAATTATACCGATAAAGTACCTAATTCATTCCATTTTACAAGAATAGATGTTCTTATAACTTGGTTCCCTTCAGACTTCTCTACTTTACCGTATGGCATTAAGTCCGCCTTTTCCACATTAAGCTTATTTTGTGCAATAAAGTTTAAATAAATAAATAAACTTAATTCATAGTGAAGTTTATTATATGAACAATTAATTGGCTGGTACCTTAATAAGGCCGATTAAAAAAGATAGTATTGCATAAAGCTGCTGTCACACCGCACTTGTGAAGCGAACAGCCGCTAATGGTTATTGGTGAGCATGATTGACGCGCAATTACTGAGCTCAAACTTGTATTCTCATTGCTTGGAGAGCCCTGGGCCTATACCACGAAAATAGAACGATTGCGGATTTTGTATCTCCATCTCTGTCACACTTGCATATTAGAATGACAAAGAGGTTTTCGCGTCAATGCCAATTTGCGATGTAAGCATGCTGGTTCGTAGGTGACTTAATGTAACCTGAGAGCCTAGTTGTATTTATATGCCTGCCTTTTTTTTTGAAGAAAAGGGAAGAATATTAATAATATTAAGAATATTAATACTAGCGGCTCAGTGAGCTGTATACCTCCATTTTGAAATTCTCCATTCCCGCCATTTAAATTGTTTCCAAAAACTGAATCAACATTTTTTTAAATGTAATAAACAAACTTGTTCATAAAATTTCATAAGAATTGGTTGATACGAGTAAATGCGAGCTGTAGAGGAGAACAAATGGACAGACACACGAAAACATTTCTGCCCAAGCTGAAACGATTTTTAATAATTTCCTTAACCGGAAGGCAAATTAATGGTATATTTTAAATTATATTTGTCGTACGCTCAAGTTCTTAGACTGCTTGGTTGAAGTGGCAGTAGGTTTGAAAACCTACGACTTCTTGCCACACATCGAAAGTATGTCCGTCTCGCTCCTACCACTAGTCTGGCAGGAGCGAGACGGACATACTGTCGAATGCCGCAGTCGCAACCGAATGCAACTCATGGTAAGCACACTGGTTCTTCAAGTGAATAGCCCGAGCGTGGCAAGCGATTGGAACCTTCAGCAATGGTTTTCCAGCCAGTTACACCAACAAACTTACTTGACTCGCCAATCAGCCAATTATCAACCTTTTGTTTACACATTAAGATCGTTCACACATGAGCACTAAAACTTGTAAACGCACACGTTAACAAACTTTTCCAAAAATCCACGAGGACTTTAATATAATGTATTAAAGTTGATTTTCCGTTATTTCATGTGAAAAATAATTTTGTTGCCAGAATTGACTTTTGATCGATGATACTTTGTTCGAAATTGGAATTATGAAAAAGTTAAGCGGATCATGGTGAAATTTAAAATGGCGTATCGTAGACATTAACGAGGTATTAAGCAAAATGAAACGGTTATCGCCATAGTGGTGCGATTATATGCATGTAAATATACATTCGGGGGGAAAGTTATGCCGAATAGTTTTACGACATGAAGAGAAATATATTTTCTGTATTCCAAGTGTCAGGTGCCATAACTTCTGAGGGCCTACCACGAACCACGCCGTGCGTTCGTTTGTCTCTTTCCCTCTCTATTGCTCTTGCATATTTGAGCGATAGAGGCAAATAGACGAACGAACGAACGAAGTGTTTCATGGTAGGCCCTCTGAATTGTGGTGCTGAGAGATATCAAAGTGTGACTTTTCCGCCACCCTAGGAGGGGAGAAAAAAATATGGTTGAAAGAGCTCATAGTTTTAGGTTTAATATGGTAACGGCCTCCTAGCCTAGTGACCCTGCCTACTTAGCAGGAGGTCCCGCGTTCGAATCCTAATCATTTATTTGTGTTTTTTTTTCATGAATATTTGTTCCTGAGTTATGGATGTTTTCTATGTATTGAAGTATTTATATGTATGTATCGATTATATATATATATATATATATATATATATATATATCGTCGTCTTGTAACCACAACATAAGCCTTATTGAGTTTACCGTGGGACTAGGTTGATTCGTGTAAGATATTTATATATTTATTTATTTATTTACTTATTTGGTGATATCGTGATGTTCTTGTACTTGGCATACCCCCTGGTTAATAATAACCACATTCTAGTGTAAGTAGTTATTTCTTATCAGTGCTTTTCACAATTTCACGATTCAAACCGTCATTTTATCTCATGACATTAACGATGCGAATGATTTCATTCAAGTTACCGAGAAGCGGTTCTTTTTTTAAATAAATTGGCAGTGTTGCCAACCTGCCGCCACCTGTCAAACTGGGCCGCTCTATTTATACCGACAATGGGGCTTACCTCATTACGATTTGTCGGCAGTTAACTGAGATAAAGAAAACCTTACAAAAACTTCTGAGTGAGTGAGAGATATAAATATAAACGGGTCACTCACGTTTTAGTAGATTTTTGTGCAATACGATCTATAACAAGGAAAGCTGTTTGTTTTCGGCGATAATCATATCGAAGCAAATCAAGCTAATTTTAACATGGCGTGAGTGACCAGTTCGGATATTTATTAAACACAAGTTTACTTGAGAATATTGTTTAGCCGGGCCTGTCACTGAACCTTAGACAGATAATAATCCTGTTGTAATGTTTTTTTTTACTTTAGTGATGTCTGAAAAAATTGAGTTAACTTTCTCCTGCTACTACAGGTAAAATTATCATTATTTGGTACTCATATGTTAGCCGCATGGGCTTACATTGTAAACAAAATATACAACGATTTAAGAACCTAGCAAGTGAAATCAACCTGTCATGGAATCACAGACCAGAATATCACGTCCGTCCGTATTTATACATAAAAATTGATCCTACTCGTACACCTGTATTTAGTAGTAACATTGTAACTCCGCGATTAGAAAAACACGCGCTCTATTCCGGCAACCCGATCAATCGATACGGGAATAGCGCCTTTGATGTCCATCAAACGGTGCCGTGTTTACGAAATGCATGCATGCACCGGATGACGATTTAATATCGCGAGAATGAAGATGGATGTGATTATGTTTCGAGTCGTAAATTCGTAATGTCTATATATCTAAAATGAAGATTGGTTTTATTCTATTTTTTCTTAGCCTATTCTGCTCGTCAAATACGGCAGGGTATTTTTGTTTACTACCGGGGATGTCACGTTTTAACAAGTATGTGAGTGTGAATTTAATAACAGACAACCTTCTATCCATCCTGGTGTTTCACTGCGGCTACTGTTCTACGTCTAAACACAATTTTGGACATTTATACCCATGTGCATCAGTTAAGCTAATATGTTTTAATCGATTTCGTACTTACCTATAGAAAACTTGGCTTTTGACTGCGCCTACACGTAGCATATTTATACTCGTAGAAGCTTCGTTAAACTTCGTTAATATACTGCATCTTTGGACAAGTGTTCATGTGTTTGACATTCATCAGCGGAAGGAGTTGATAAATCCTACCTCAGATACTAGAAGCATTTGTATTTTTCTATAGTATATGGGTTTGGCGGTCGGCTGGGAGAATAAGGTCATTGTCGTCGACAATAGAACATTGACAAACTTTCGATTTGCCGATGACATTTTACTTTTCTCAACGTCAGCCACGGAGCTTCAAGAAATGCTTCAAGACCTTACTCGTACTTTGGCAAGCTTTCGAGTAGCTTTAGTCTCAGCATGAACAGGGCTAAAACGCAGACAATGACCAATAGCATTGAACGTAGGGTCGAGATAGATGGGCAGATATTATCATATTGTGTCGATAAGTACGAGATCGATAGACGGATCCAAAGCGCCTAGAAGAGCTATTGGAGCTGAAGAGCCATGGAACGAAGCATATTAGGAATAAGGCTGATCGATCTAATAAGAAACTACGCTGCGTCCAAAAACTGGTATTACCGGTGTCGGAGCCAAGACTGCCAGGCTAAAGTAGGAATGCGCCGGTCACGTCTGCCGCATGCACCCACAGCAATGAGCTAAATTAGCTATAGAGTGGGTGCCGCATAGTGGACGGCGATAAAGCGGCAGACCGAGGCAGATATAGGGGGATGACCTGGACACATATCTTAACGACTGGCAGAAGATTACTCGGAACCGGGACGAGAATGGAATACAAAAGGGGAGGCCTTTGCTCAGCAGTGGGACACTTAACGGCTTCATAAAAAAAAAATATAAATTTATAATTCTTCTAGTAGTTTTACCTATTTCCAAATTACACAAATCATAATGCTTTTACAATAACGCGAGGCAAAGTTACAAAATCATGCATATCGTATCGTGGCTGATAGGCATCTGTATTTCTAATAAATATATTATAATTCAATTACTTCCGAACGCTACACCATAAAAACCAAGGTACAAAACGCTACAAATTATTAAACCAAACATTTACAAGCGTAAACCAAATAATCTAAATATTTACATTTGTACCACGGATATAATCATAAAGTGTCGGCGTACATAACACATAAGGCGTTTTAAAATTGTACTAAAGATCAGATTTTAAGAAAGTCATAAGTCCATCTTGAAAGACAACTGTAAAGCATCATTAGCCATAGGTACAAAGGTACACCGGCACTCGCGTTGGCTCGCTTAAAAGACCAGCCCTTGGAAAGAGTTTCTAATAGATACCCGCAGCTATAAGAATACTAAACTACTAGACTTAGCTAATATTGTGTTTGTAACGGTGAGCTAGAATATTGACGGTTTCAGACCTCGACTCTTTCAACATACGTATAAACGGTTTAACAACGGCAACATATGTACGTTTGACATGTTGTTAAAGCCATGAAGAGGTATCATTTTACAACAGAGATTACCTTCGTGCTATCCTGTAGGTTGACTCGGCTCTCTCGGCTACATACGACTGACCACAGCCGCTTAAGCTCTTTTATCGTCATGTCAAAGTTAAGATTTGTCGCGCGATAAGCTCACCGATAAATGGTCGCGATAAACCTCCCTTTCGCTTCGGCTTTTTTCGTGTTTATGTCAATGCGACGTGTGATTTGGGTTGTAATTTTACTGTCTGAGCATTCAGGTTAAATTTCTTATTCGGGGTGTGGTTTAAAATTCTTATAGACGTGTATTATTGACGTTTTTATGACTTCTTTTATACGTTGTAGTTTGGAACTACTTGGTTGAAAATTTAAATAAGTCGTAAAATTGTAAATGGGAATTGGAAAAAATGTTGTTTGATTGCTGAATTACGTCAATGATGTATAAAAATCTATAGTAGGTAGGATAAGTCGTTGTAAAACATGAGGTATGTCATAAATGCAATATTGAGGAATATTTATTTCTTACCGTAACTATTTAAATTCAGTAATTTCATACTAAATACGAAATATGTATTAGCTAATTTAGGTATGAATACCTACGTGAGTAGCTTATAATTAACACATTGACTGCTGAGACTATGAACATAAATCAAATTATAAGTTATTTGTACATGACATGGTGTACGAATATTTAAACGGGTCACTCACGTTTTCAAGTCAAATTTAGCTCGAAATATTTCAAAGAATCGGTTATACTTTGCTAACTATTATTTTGCAATCGTAAATTGAACAAAAAAGCTTATTTAACTGAAAAGTTTTTGTTTACGTGTATGTTAAATTCAACTTAATGTCTTCAAGCATAAATCATACACATTTCTTATTAAAGATTATGGTTCGTGAAGTAACTTTTGTTGTAATCTTTCTTTATGAATGGAGTCAACACTGCTCATGGCATATAACTCAGGCTTAGCGTATAAGGGACCAGACGAAATTAATAACGATTACTGTTGACACAATGAGGGTTTTTGTGAATACCGTAATATTGTCCGACTTCTGTTTACTGACTCACTAAATTCAAACAAAGATTTCAACAAATTGGTGATAAATTGAGTAATTAAATGACTTTTACTTTCTGCTGTTAAAAAAAGTTAATTTCACAAATAATACAAGTTCAGTCTGAAATTTGATCATGGTTCGTTTATTTTAAATATAATAGCTTTATATGAAATGCAATTACTTTACCAAAACTACAAAAATAGAAACACGTAAGTAAAAAAGTAAACTCCTGCGGCCGACCATACAAAAAATAAGTTAAAATCAATCGTGCAGAGAGTAAGGTTAATTTCTTTTTGTTTTAAAATCACATATAATAAGGTTGTCTGGAAGAAATCGCTTTTTAGCGATAAGACCGCCTGTTGTTTGCCTCTGTGTTAATCAAATGTTTGTACCTTGTAAATGTTTTGTTCTTTCTCATGTACCGAGGTGTGCAATAAAGAGTATTCTATTCTATTCTATTCTATAATATAAGATATTCAACTCTGTACCAACTGAAAATAGTATAAATTTAACTAAAATAACTAGTCCTATGAGTAGAACCGTGGACTTTATGTCCTCCTATTAAGAAAATTTTTATAAGCAGTGCACCAATTTCCGAAATTTAAAGCCAGAAGGTAATTCCTACTGTTATTTTGTTAATTATCACAGTCATTACCTACTCATTACAAACCAGCTAAAACAGATCGTTTAAAAAATAAACGTTTTCAGAAGTCACCAAAAGTTTTATTGAATTTGTTTTTAGTAAATTAGCATTTAAAATGCTTAAAGTACCACCAACTTAAGTAAATATTCGTTATTCCAACTGCGCAAACGTACGGCTTATTTTTAATACAAATAGCGTAAGTCCGGCCATGACAGCTTAAGCCGCAGTTCAAAATGTTCAAATATGGCAGTTTGCAAACAACTGGCACAAAGTGAATTAAATAAACATGTGATTTAATTGCTTTGCTTGTGTTTTAAAGGACGGCAATGTTTGTGTAATTTAAGTTTAACTTTCACGTTTTTTCAAATTACTTTTTAAAACGAATGTTTATTTTAAATGTAACTAAGTCTTAGATTAAACGTTTGTATAAAAGAGCGTTCTTCTACATTATCATTTCGGTAGAAAGATGTTCACAAGTGGGCAAAGGCCTCCCTCAAGGATTTCCATAATATTCGATCGTTCGATAACTGTGCTGGTGAACTTAACGGCGAGATTGCTCAAGGCTTGCCCATGCTACGGGATAGTATTACTGAAGTTTTATCGACTTGATTGAATTTGTCAGCCACGATGACACTTATTTTCTAAAGTAGTTCTGAAGGCTTCAAGTGCGTTTATAAACTGTTCTACTGTAGGACTTGAAATATCCTAAGTAAGTCCCAAGGGAAGATTATATTTACGGGAGCACCAAAAATACAACCGTTAGGAATATTCATGTATTGCAAGAATTAACTAAAACGATGGCATGCGTTTATGAACTCCTACACTACAGGACTAAAAAAATCACACTGAATTCAAATGAAAAAAAAGGCCGGAAGCGTTTCGCAGTCGCTAAGTAAATACTCTTAATTCACGGGTATTTATGTATCCCAACATGGCTCAGCACCACAAAATCCTTCAAAGTAAGTGCAGTGCCGACGGCTCGCTTGCCCTTAATCCGGCGCAGGCGACCGTCACCTGTTTTAATTTGTCACCCTGTCACCGCCATGTGGGGAGCAAGGGACAAGTGAGAAACGATATCTATGTAATTCATATTAAAAAGTCGAGGAACAAAGGTTTTTGAGGCACCAGCCCATCACATAAGGTGTGTTGCTCAAATTTCTTTTTTTGTTTTGTTAGTAAAATAGTTGAATTTAATCAAGTCCGGGCGCCCTAATGCCTTTAATGTTTAGTATTTGCATACGGAGAGAAGGTTTTACCTAGCCCTAATTTTACGGTTTTCCTGTGTTTTATTTTAATAACTTCGTATATACGGCGTTTGATGTGTTTTTTGGGGAGGTATCTCTAAATTCGTATTAAGTATTGACTTATTTCATAAGGTACATCCGTTATTGTTTCTTTAACTGGAAATTGCAAAACAACTATCGAATGAATCAAATTGGTGATTGGTGTTTTTAAGTAGTCACACTACTATGTATTTACTTAATGAAAAACCGGAACATTTATTATTATATATATTAAATAAAACGTGACATAGTCCTACAGTGCCCAGAACTCCTCCTCCTGTGTGCTCCTCCTCCTATGCCTCCCCGCTGCTGTGAAATGAGCTCCCCGCCGAGGTTTTCCCGAAAGATTACAGTATGGGGTTCTTCAAAAGAGGAGTGTATAAGATTTTAATGGGTCGGCAACATGCATGTAACCCCCCTGGAGTTGCAGGTGTCGATAGGCTACGGTGACCGCTTTCCATCAGGAGGGCCGTAAGATAATTTGCCACCATCGCGGTATTAAAAAAAACAGGAATTGTATCTGCACCTTGTGCACGTACAAACTATAATCCTTTAGCTGGCAAACCCAGCCACCACGGTAGCGGTGGATTCTTTGTCTGGGTTCTGAAGGCTTAAATCACTTTTTCATCAACATGATATCTATTTCAGTTTAAATATAATCTAAAACTTTTAAACTACACATTCGAAACATATTTAAAAATAAAAGTATCTGACCTGATTGTTAAGGAACTTGTTTTTTTTTCTTCCCGCGCTTCTTTTGCCACTCGTACCACGCCACACCCAGTCCCCCGCTGCATCGTCATAACGATAATGACAGGTATGCCCGATGACACTCCGACACATAATTACGGCGTTTACTCATAATTAAAGAGGGCAGCGGCAAACCGATGTGTTTGTGTCATAAACTCGCTCGTTGCAGGTCAAATACACCGGTTTTATACGCGATATGGAGAATTATGTGAGTTATTTTTGCAGTAGCACTATTTAAGGTGGCATGCTATATCCGACAACAGGAACTCCGAATTTAACCGTAGTCGTAAATGAAGTATCTTATTAGTTGCGGCGTTACGACTGCAGCCGGCAACGTGGGATGGCACTTGACAATTCCCTTAATAAATTGAGTGACGGAACTGAAATTTCGCAGATCCGGAAATCGCCACAGCGTTGAGGTTGGCGTCGTCCTCAATTTATCTAATAAATTAACAGATAAAATCCCTTGTTTCTCGCTGACCATGAAACATTCATAACTAAGACATTTTCGCTATAATTTTCTTTGTCATTAATGTCAGTAATGTCAGTATGCAATTTCGACTGCATCGTAACTTACAAAAGAATTTATAGGTAAGGTACTTATAATTACATGTTACGACACAACACAAACATATCGCTATTAGGGACAGCTTAAAACGGGTCACTCACGTTTTATAACTCGCGTGTACCTCAACATTCACGTATCACGAGAATGTAATATCATCTCAAGTAATCATGAGCCGTTCGCGCTTCAATGTCGAAAAACATTGGAAAAACAATACGTGAGTGACCCGTTTTAAATTTAACATTAACACTTAGAGTTGTCCACACCATAGTGTTAGTGTCAAGTTATTAAACGTGGCCTGTCATAACGTGCTTGCAACGAACGGATTAAGTTAATTTTAATTTGTATAATTATATGAATAGGTATGAGATTACTAATATATTTTGATTAGCATAATTTGGTTATTAATTGCATTTCCTATCCAATTCATTTTAGTATTGTGTATCTACTAAGCAAAGAAAACCGTAAATAAGGCAGAATAATACCGAAGTATACGGAAAATTTCGTTATTTTTTATGGAGTCTTCTCTTCGTGGTGGTTTACTTATTTAATTATAAATATCGTACGTACGTACGTCTGTAATACGTATTACAGACGAAAAACGAATAAACATTTTATGTAGTACCAGTCCACAAACATAACATGAGATACTTAGTAAAACTACAACAAATACTGAATTAAGAAAACATACTTACCTACCCATAGGTTTTTATTTCAACTTAACCAAAGCGGGTTTCAATCAAATACCTTCGCGCATACTAAAAGAGCGTCGAAATTGAATGGCTATGTATCAAATCCTTTTAGTTCGGAATGAATGAATGAGTGAACGAATGTCGGCTCGATCCTAATTCAATAACGTTCAATTACGCCGGTCTGCAATTAGAAACCGGTCTCACAGGGATATTGAAGTGCTGGATGAGATTTTAAAATGGTAATGGAATTGTGAGACGATTTTTTTTTAATTATTGTTTGTTTTTTCTATTATATCTTTTTGACTTCACTCGTGGAGCAGCTAGGTAGGCATGTATATTTTAGGGCAGTCGTGTGCAACTCATGGTAAGCACACAGATAGTAAATAAGCATGTAGGTAGAGTTTACACTGTGAAGTGTGAAGTATAAAAAATATTTATTCCATCTCACCCGTGAAAACCCTGTTGGTTCAGCTCAGCCATAATAGAGAGAACAAATACTAGCTGAAACATCCATTAGGCGATTCTCCTATTTCGTTGCAACATTCTCCGCACAACGCATTTTCAAAATGGCTAACTGTGTTAGCTTTACAGATAAAAGCATTTACGTGTTTTAAACTTTGTCTCTTTGATATAAGATTTATTTTGGCTTAGCGTAGGATTCTTGTGCAGTATTTCATAATTTTTTGTGCTGAAAGAGTGAAACTTTGAGTTTGTAGGAGCTATTTAGCTGAAATAATATTTAAAAACTTAGTACCTAGGTAGTTTATTTATGTTGTTTATTTGCTTGTCAAACTATATACCCTACTTAATACTGCGGGCCTACCATTCGCCCCCAGGCCTCAGGCCTCTTCGTTTGTTCGCTCATCTATCCTTCTTCTCTATTGCTCTCGCAAATTTGAGCGATAAAGAGGCAAATAGACGAAAGTACGAACGAAGTGGTTCGTGGTAGGCTCTCTGGTTATAATATAATGCGTTGTGATCTCATCTAGCGCCATACGTCCCAGGGGCAGAATCCCTATAACAAATCGTCGTGTCATGTTTTATGTAATTTGGCTTTATCTAGATCCGACATAAGGCTTGGCGTTGTACACACTTCCCACCACCACTCTTATACAGACCCCTCGCTACATATTGTTTGTTTGAATCTAGGGGTCATGGTTAGAATGGACTTTGGTTGATGGTATCACAGGATGTAGGCTGGAGTGATAAATGTCTGTGATACTATTAATTATGCGGTTACCTTTATTAGTAAGAGTTTAAAGTCGGCTTCGATTGTATTTAAAAGTTTTTAGTTAGAAACTCTGTTCAATCTAGTAGCTTGGCGTGGGTTGTACAATCGAGTTCATGAATATCTGCGCAGCTGGATGCATAATGTAAACATTTACACTTTATCGGACAGATATTTTGGAAGGCTTGGTAATGCTCATATTTTTATGAACTCTACTGTAATATTAATTGCTTGGCCTGCATAAGATTCCAACCCGATTCGGTACCCGAATATTGATAATCGAAAGCCTTTTACTAAGTTTAGGTTATCCGTCTGTCTGTTGTAGGATTATTATGTCAAGAATTAGCTGTAATCGTTACAGCAAAAAGTAATAAAACTTTAATTTATTATATAAGTATTGCCTAATAAATAAATAAAAAGAACAAAAAAAAACTGTAAAGCAATATGTGATATTACGGAACCATCAGGACAGGAGTCCGCCTTGCACTTCCCCATTTTTTAGCTTTATTTTAACTACTTTAGTTTGCATGGGGAATATCAGTATACATTAGCACATAGATAAGATTCCGATGACAGTTCTATATGGTCACAATTTACAACTTGTCTATAAGTTACTCGTAGTCAAGAAGCACTTAACGATAATTTGCAAATTGTAAGTATTTCAAAAAATAGTCAACTCCAGGATATCTTCCGAAGACTCAGGACGAGTGAAAAATGCACTTTTTGAACAAATGTAGTAAAAATGTTTCCGATTTCTTCGTGTTAACTGTAAAATTATTTATGTAATAGGCTGGACTACTAAAAAAATCTATTTAGTCCGTCTTTTAGATTATTTAAAATAAAACTAAACGTAATTACCGTACTGATCACTTTTATTTGAACTACGTCTCTTCAACTCAGGCTCTACTATCGAACTATGTAATTATTTCGTTACTTTCGAACCTAACAACGTTGCCTAAGACAAAGGCTTAATTGAACTAGTAACAATAACTTAAACCACGATATCGGTTTCTTAACTAATTTTGCAACAAACAAGCACGAAGTTTTGTCCTGTCTAAAGACTAAGGTATAGATAGTCTCTCTGTTGGATTGTTGTCCAATCTACGTAAAGGGACGTTTAAAAGGAAACAAAGGTTGTATGGTTAAACTACGAACAATTATTTGACACGATTTTGCTAGTACTACAGTGACGCGTACCGAAAGATGCAGTGTAGGAAGGTCTCCAACCAACAACACTTTGTTGAGTCCACCAACTGATCTGGTCAAGATCGTGGGGATCCGTTGGGTGGAGCACGATGGAGATCCTTGGGGCGAATTACCTCTTCGCACGTGTATTGTCCGTTTTACAATACATATGACGCTTTGAATATTCGACGCAGGCACGTAAAGTGCTCATTATCGCCCTAGGGCGGTAAAGTAGCACCATGTGTATTGTAAAACGTCGTACGATTCGATTCGTGTCGATTTAAAAATCTCCCTCCGCCCTCGGTCGTGTTTTAATTTATCGGCACTCGCGAATTTCTTCTTTTTCACCCTTGTATCGTAATGTACCATTACAGTACATATGGCCCTTTGAATATTCGATGCTGGCACGTAAAGTGCTCATTATCGCCCTGTTATGGATAACAGCTATCAGCCCTTAAGTAAGCAATCAGGGTATTACTCGTGCCTGACCAACTCGAAACTTATTAGCAAATATACCAACGTCACTTTCGACGTTTTAACCATGGAACTCTATAGAATCTCACGCCGTTCGAAATTGAAACCCGCCAATGATAAACGATTAACGGAGTTGTCTTTGGCTGCCATAAATTAAGTCTGCGACCGGCCGTTGCGTGTCTGTGGCGAAAAGTACAGGGTCCAGTCGAGATTCTTGAACCTTCGTCTAATAAGACCAAAACGGGGCTTAATTACGTATCGTTTAAAGTCTTGAATAACCAAGACAGAAAGCAGACAGCGTGTTTGAGCTAGGTAAAAGTTACCAGATGTCTGCATTTTTATGCCTATGTTCCTGTGTTCCTGCATTTCTTGTACATGCAAGTACACCGTTGAAAATCCGCATCTTCAAAATATTAAGTTTAGGGAATTGCCAATTTGGCGCCCTATTCATCTCAAAATTTTGGAGGGGGAAAAATTTCAAAAAGATTGTGTAATGTTACAACATTTTATGTTAATCCAAATAAAATCGAGACAGTGATAAATATAATCGTGATAAATGGTACTAAATATAGTTTTCAGTGCATAGTAATTTCATGTTAATGCAATTAACTGTCAATTGAATAACAGACGAGAGAAAGCCCATACAGGGCCCGATTTCGGACCATAAAGTTAGTAACCGTTCTGTTCCGTGCGCGAATAAAACACAAACTTATTTATTGCCGGCGGTCAAAAGAGACATTAGCGTCACTACGTATTAACTCCACGCCTAATGGAAGGTGACAGCGACGCTTTTAGACGCAAATATAACTTGGTACAAGAGGCTACATCCAAAGACTCTAATCACAGTATTTTGTACTTTATCACATGATAATATGGTATATTTTTGTACACAGGAAAGTATTTACTAGTGTCGTCGGTTTTGCAAATTTATATCTACAGGTGGATGAATTGGAACTGTCTTCTTAAAATAGTAAATTTATGAGCAATGTTTCTAAGACGACAGCAAAGCAACTAACGGCTTTAGATTTGTCTCTTTAGAATCTGCGTTTGAATTTTCACACGATTTTACATCGATGAAAGCTATTAGCCATTTATTGGTCCGCATATTTTGTTCAACTAAAATAAATAAACGTGAAACACGGGAATTCAGATGAATTAAGTATATTTTCGCAGTTTTGATAACAATACTTATTGCATGGTAACATAACAGTGTGCGTAGCCAAGATGCCAATCGCTCCCGCTTACTAACGTATCGTAGCTACCTCTCTCTATCACTCTTCCTTATTAGTGTGACAATGACAGTTGCGTTTCGTTAGCGACTGAGCGTGAGCGATTGGCATCTTGGCTACGCACCCTGATGATGCAGTAGAAAAATGGTCATAAAGAACGCAGCCATTTTGTTTTGACTTATAATCATTAAAACCTCGGCAAGTAGGTTCAGTCTGTAATAAAAACGAGTAAATGACATTCGAATTTGTCGTGGTAGTATTACAGTTTGCTAAACAGTAACATTAAAAAAAACACACTTATATCGGTTACTCACGTCAATAAAGACGAAAATACTCGACATGTTTCGGAACAATCATTGACCCTTAATCATCAGATTCGCACGCGGCGGTTGTCCTGCGCACACGCGGAACGGCACGGGAGTTTTCTATCAAAAATTGAGTGATAAACGTCAATGCAGTTTATTAACTCAATTTATCAAGGAAATCGTCAAGTGTGTCCGTACGTTTCCCACTGCACCCGTTACTAAAACACACAAAAAGTTTAAATAAACTCCAAGCCAAATTAAAGCTCAGAAATCCTTAATCAATTAGTTTATTGATACAATCTAACGCGTTTAGGTTATCTCGGATCTTAAATGTAAGTTCACGCCTGTTCATTTTATCCAAATCGCGGCTGCGGTTCGACCAGTTTATTGTACGGATAATATACCGTGGTTAATTGTTTCTTTGTGCAAAGTATGTGGATATATGTAGCTATAGTATAAATAGTACATTGTGTACAATTATTATTTTCTTTAGTATATGACATCTCTTTCAATTTATAATAGTACATTGTGGTTTAAGGGCGGTAAAACAGAGTGTGAATTTAAGCCCGAGGCGAAGACAAGGGCCTATTTTTAGCACGCGTTCGAAATTTTCGTTTAAAAGATACGTGTCTAATTAAATAATTTTGGATAATCTAACTCACGGATTAAATATTATTTATTTAATCTTTATTGCAAAAGAAATACGGACTTAATGCCATATATAGGGCGTTCTCTACCAGTCAATCTTATGGCAAAACAAAGATTGTAAAAGATACATCATAATAATATAAACTGTATAAAGAAAATATGTACTAAGTTACATTTAACTACACTATTATAATAAAAATATATGCATGAACAAATAACATAAATATATACATATACTACAGCTACTGAACTGTACCTACTGAAGATACAATTTTTTCTTTGAACTGCCGCAATGCCATAATTACATATGTTTTTCAACCGAGTCGTCATCCCTGTTGCCATCTCACCTCAGAAGACCTCTCACTGGTACATAATTGGTCGTACGCTACATGTAATCGCTTGCCGTGTTGTCGTCTCCAATCTCCTTGTTTAATACGAAAACATCAAAATGCTTTTCGTTTGTCGCAAGAACAAATAAAGAAAGTCGCATACCGTACTCCAGCACGATATTTGGCCCCATAAGATATGTATCGGCCTGTCAGCGCCGGTCTGCGATCTTGTTCTCAAATGTATGCGTACGAGTTGCTTGAAGCATGCAAATTATATGGGAAATGTATTGCAAGATCTCGCTGGCTCCATACCTCAAACGGAAAGTTAAAATTGTTAGTAAATTTATTTTCAGCGTTACGCTGAACAGTCTGCTAATGCTATCATTAGCAAACTTTTCATCCTACGATGCTTAAAACTAAAAAAACGGCCACAAAGGATGCTCCCTCATATAAGGCCTTATTTTAAATCGTAAATATTGCCGTAATAAATTTATATTGTGATATATTACATTTATGTTTCAGAATTGCTCCTTGTCAGTGCGTGCAGCATTGTGACTGTTTTGCATACAACTCGCGAAATTTCACGGTTTAACACGCTAGCTGTCACTTCAGTTTTTATTTTTGTAACATGGTATATTATAATTTAAAAAAGTCATGGGATAATGCAATAAAAGAGAAAGAATTCACCAGCAAAAAGGTAAAAATTAATAACTAAGAGTAATAACAATAAGCTTGGAGTGTTCACTCCATACATGCCTAAAAGGATGACTCACACTAGAACGGACGGGACGGCACGATCTGTGAATTTCTATAGAAAGAATCACGTGATAGCTCGGAGCCCTCGGAGGTCACGTGACGTTTTCTATAGAAACTGACAGATCGGCCATCTAGTGTGAGTCGCTCTTTATATAAACTTTTATTCGATTTCAATTTTAGTAGGAGCATTTTTTTGTATTTTCTTATGCACATGTCTTATCCAAGTTCAGATAACCACGGCTTCTCTAGCCTAGTAGTGGCCGTGCCTAAGAAGCTGGAGGTCCCGGGTTCGAATCCTGGTAAGGGCATTTATTTGTGTTTATCACGAATATTTGTTCCTGAGTTATGAACGTTTCCTATGTATATCTGTATGTATTATCTATCTAAGTATGTATATCGTCACCTAGTACCCATAGTACAAGCTTTGCTTAGTTTGGGGCTAGATCTGTGTGAGATTGTCCCCATACATTTCTTAATTTATTTACTATTCCCATATAACTTATAATAAGTAAAGCCCAGGCAGCCATAGTCATATATGAGCACTTTTAAGTGGAAACTTATTTATTAGTTGGTACCTAGTGCCTACTAAAAGAAAGCTTAATAAATAAATCGGCGTAACCTATTTTGTAGTAAGGTTCTAAGGCAATATTTTTTTACTAAAAGTACCCATTTACTTACTTAAAGTACACCGCCTAATGCAGCTGTAACTTCAAATGTTTCCTTTTACTCCTATTCCCTCGGCAAAAGAGCCATAATCATTTCGTCCGCAAACCAATGACTGTTGCCCACCGTACATCTATAAAAGTCTAGGAGAAATTCCCAAGTCAACTGCAAGATAAAAACCGTTTTCAGACCGCCTCGTAAACATGTAACGCCAACTTTACACTTTTACGGCACTCCCTTAATAGAACATACAGGTTCCAGCTACATCCCAATCACAAACCAAAACCAACTTAATCCCTATACGTTTAAGGTTCATTTCATATTGGTAGCCTTTGCTAAATCCATTTCTTCTCATCTGTCCTTTCCTATCAGCATTCCAAGTGCAATCAAATTGCTATCATAATTAACTTAGCATAGGGTTGGTTTCACCTTGTTAGTGCATCTGCTTTTGATTAGTTCATTGGCAACAGATGTCCTTTTAGCAAAATTTTAGCACAATCAATTTGAAGCCTTATCACCCTTACTTTAAGGTAGTTTTCGTCGTGTAGATTTTGATTTATACTGTTGATTACCAGCAATGGTTCTGCCTTATCCGCTTGGAATGTCATGTGAAGGAATCTAGTCAATTTGTCTGTATACGGCTTTATTTTACTGCTTGCTAATTGTATTTCGCGCCTTTTTCTTGGCGATTCTCGGTGTAAATGGAATTAAGGCCAAGTGATGTGAACTGTGCTCCTGATGGCTCTTAAAAGAGCCTAAAATAAAGGCTAAAATATTCCTGAAGCAGTTTTAATTGACGTTTAGGTATGAACCTATGTACGTTAACCTTTATTTCAGTCTTTTAAGTCAAACGGTCTTCCAAAGTAATCACGTAAGTGTTTCCGTGGTCCAAAATTGGTTAAAAATAGTAAGGACGACTTGCACCAACCGAGGTTACCCAATGACCCAGAGTTACCCGGTAAATTCCATACCTTAAAACGCTTTACTGCGGGTTAGTTGGTTTTCAACTTATCTCCCAAACCCGAAAATTCGCGGACAACCTCATACTTATCTCCTACTAGAGTACATATCCCGTGGGGGTTTAGAACTATAGAGCCCGACAATTCGCGGGCCTTGGGAGGAAACAGTTACAATTAAGTTTGTACGGAACCCTCGGAGCGCGAGTCTGACTCGCACTTGGCCGGTTTTTTTTATTTTTGTTGTAGAAAAATATTTGTTTGCTAAATTGGAAGTGTTTGTGTATGTGTTTAGTCGGAGAAAAAAAGTGTCCTAAGCTTCATTTTCCATTTCGCCACCATTTTTTGAAAAATGTATTGATATTTTTGGAAACCTTTTTTCTCCAACTACTCCAACTAGGGTTGAAAGAGCTCACAATTCTGTGTAGAAAACGTATAAAGCTTTCCAATTTAGCAAAAATTATGTTTCTACAACAAAAAATAAAAACGCCCAAGTACTTTTTACATTTAATTCATTTCGCATAATTATAGTTGGCGGTCATTATTATAAACTCAAAAGTCTAATTTCGTCAAATAAACTCCGTGAGATGACAATTATAAAAATTGTACACTATTGCAAGCATTTTGCGGAGCTTATACTTTATCAGAATAAAAAAGACTATCTCACTTAAATGTATGTGTTTACTTTTAATCTCGCTCTCTTTAAGTAATAAAATGAGAAAATACCGCCTTTGACAAAAACCGTAAACATTATTGCTGTACATTTAAAAACAATATGCGATGAATTTATTCATAAAACATAACATAATATTGTTTTACCTTGCACGCTGATTGTAATTTAAAGGATCTGTCATTTCGTCAGCGTAGTTTAGCATTTAGTTTCTCGTTCTATTGTCCTGTCAGATTGACATTTATGCCCACCTTGAAGAGCTGATGCAGTTTCAGAGTGAATTTATGAAAAGTAGTCTATCTTCGAACAAAGGAATTCGCGTTCTAAGCTAATTTGACGGCTTTCAGTCACATTCTAACAATGTAAGTGCAAAAGTGACATATTGCAAGATAAATGTTAACCATATCCGTATCCATAGTCCGGCGAAGCTTCGAGTTATCGCTACCAATCAAATTAACTGTCTAACTTTAAAATGTTATTTTAAACGTCAAAGTTCTATAAAATTATGAAATCTACTTAACACTCTCACGCTATCAAAATCTACGAAACTTTCCTAGATTTTGATAGCACTGAGAGTGAATGTGTTTATTAGTAAAAACATCATAATTTCATAGATTACCATTTTAGCGGTATGACGTGAGACTTCCAATCCGAAGGTCTCGGGTTCAAATCCTGCTGGCTCGTACCAATGAGTTTTTTGGAAGTTATGTACGAAATATCATTTGATATTTACCAATCGCTTTTCGGTGAAGGAAAAACACATCGTGAGGAAACCGGACTAATCCTGATAAGGCCTAGTTTACCCTCTGGGTTGGAAGGTCAGATGGCAGTCTCTTTCGTAAAACTAGTGCTATGTCAAATTTTGGGATTAGTTGCCAAAGCGGACCCCAGGCTCCCTGATCCCTGGCATAAGCTGGGAAAACGCTAGGAAGAAGAACATTTAAAATAATACATGCGCAGTCGTTCATATCAAAATCGATACAAACTTAGCTTAGTCTGACTCTAGTGAGAAGCAGTTATTGCATGGCGGTAAAAATGTTGTGTGGAACAGTGGGGCACTAAGATTTATTTATTTTAAACCACATCTTGAAACATTACAGCTAGGCGCCAATGCGCTGTAAGGCTAAATTAAATTGTAAATAATTATGATGATTAATGAATATCCTCGCAGAACCCCAAAAATATAGATTTAAACATGGAAGGCTCGTCAAAAAATAAGTCGTAGTCTGGTACAACATTTAAAAGTTTGTTCAGCAGTACACAGGATGTAGGTGCACAGACGATTCTATTATTAATACTCGTAGGATCTGACGATTCTATTATTTATTTCTAAATGTTCAGAGATGGACTACTGTATTTAGTTCTTAGCTATACCGTTTTAAGCTATTTATTCATTTTATATGTATGTAATGTTTTTGTACGTATGAAAATGAAAATGTTTATTTTACTAGGTATACTTTATTAAACATTTTTCCTTGAGCAATTCTTACTCTTTTAGTGGTTCGTTTAATTTTAACAGTCGAATATTTATGCACGCTTCATTGCGAAAGTGTTCTTGCAACAATGTAAAATACAACATTACTACACCAACACAGGATACATCCTATACCTAGTGTTATTTAAAGTTGAACATTTTAAGAGAAGCCTTGTTTTACATATTCATTATCATTTCAAGAGCAACACAAAAAGCTTGTAGGTGGTGCACTAGACAAACTAAAAACAAAAGAAGAATGTTTGTTTACCTGTTATAATTTCAACTACATGTACATTGCAATATCACTTATTTCAAAAAGGTCATAACTGTTGTAAATTTCTCAAAAGCAAACGCCATTTTAAAGTAAGCGGAGCAAAACAAGATGTCTACGAAATGTGGTGTGCCTAAGGGCAGTGTTCTAGGCCCACTGCTTTATCTCTGCGAAATATAGGGCTGCTGCTCACAGGGATTTTTATGATTATAAATAAGTTTGTGTAAAATAAATTTATTGTACGTTGTATAACATCTACTTCAGTGATATTGAATTGATTGAATTAGGAGTACCGATTCTTGTTCCAGCGTCGAAAATTCCGGAAAAAATCTAATTACTTTTCATGATTTAATGAAACTTTTGTTATTTTCCGAAGTTTTTGGGTTTTTTGACAAATAAATAATGTCCTTATCACTGTCACTCTTTTCGCGTGATTCAATGTCATCGATGATCCTTTTTTCGGGTGTATATTAGACTTAAAATACATTGATTTGGAAATGAAAATTAGAAGGGAAACTTTCATCGTTTTTTTTCCGAAGGTATCCGAAAAAATCGAGTCGTCTGTGAAAAAAAACGAATTTTCCAGACTTTCAACGCTAATACAAACGCAGTGAAAGCTCTTCAATTATTGCATTAGTATGTCACACCTTTATGTAGGTACAGTCGCCAACAAAATAAATAGGGGTGGCCAAGGTGCTCTTAAATATCTGGACAAGCACTCTAACGCCTTTAAAATAAAGGCGTGCTCAGATATTTGTGACCACCTTGTTTCTGAGTCATTTTATTTTTTTATTTTATTTTATTAATTCAATTACATTTATAAGCTCTAGACACCAAAGCGCTTATAATGCTACTACAACTAAAACTAAATGGATAAATACTTAAAGTATCATCTAATTAGTACATCTTAATATAATTAACTAAATAAATTACACAGGGCACTAATTTTGCCAAGCAGAATGTACCATTCATCGGCGAACAAGTCAGCATCCTGCGTCAGTACAAGCTGATTGAGTAACGCTGGCGCACATCATGGATGGATCATCATCCATCATCATGGATGTTTTCTATGTATTTAAGTATTAATATGTAACTATCTTTTATATATGTCGTCGCCTAGTACCCACATCACAAGCCTTATTGAGCTTACCGTGGGACTAAGTCGATTTGTGTAAGATTGTCCCACAATATTTATATTTATTTATTTATTTTTGTAACCCTATGATTCTATATTTGAAAATATTTTCGGTTGCTAATCCACAACTTAAATCTGACATTTAATTTAATTCTACTCAAAATCGTTTTTTCCCCAACCCAACCCGTAACCGCGCAGTTTTCTGCAATCATATCATCAGAGCAATCACTCTCGCCCACGGGGGCGAATTATCAGGCCGCTGTTTACTCTGTACCTTTACTTAGTCTGTGGTACGATTTGCGTTGGGATTTTTATTTTAAAATTATGGTGCTTTGGGCTGATTTGTGATTTATGGGTATGCAATCAATATTGTATGTTAAAGTTGGGTTATTGCTTGCGTGAACGCTATGATAAAAGAGGCGTGTTCAGATATTTGTGAGCGTCTCGGCTGCTACAATATACACATCTGATGGCGACTGTACAATACCCATAGCACCTTGTTCCGATGTAATAAGAGCATTTATGAGTGCATTTTGCCGATATATATTTTTGTAGTTGACTGTACCTACCTACAAACTACCTAAATGTATAAACTAACCAATTTTTTTAAATTTTTTTTTACGTCTACCGCTTTCACTATTGCCATGTATTATTACACAAAAAAAAACTCAGTTGGAACGGAAAACTAATAAAATTAACTTACTGCCTGACTAAATGGCTTTTGCGTGTAATTCGAGGTAGCGCTACTCAACATTTTCAGTAAGAATTCCTTTTCTTTCTTTTTTTCATATAGTAAAAACCGCTCTGCCCCCTAACTATGACGTCTTCAGTTGCATGGAAGCGACTCAGTTTAGGTCTTCAACTGAATCGACGTCACAAAACGACGTCAGACGTCAGGACGTCATGGTAAGACCAAGACCTCTGGATGACCTACCTACTCGTACATATTGACGTCACAAAACTGACTGCACTCACCTCTTAAGATAATTACAGGAAAAAAGCCGGAAATCAGAAATTTATGGAAACCCCAAGTAATTACTTAACCAAGCCGGAAATAAGTAGAAGAAATTATGTTAGCTTTTTTGTATTTGTAGCACACAATTTCAGAAGATTGGCGTGTATTTAAACAACTTTAGGGGGCAATTACTTACTGGTTCCGTACTTAGAATATAAAGAACTGGAGATGGCTTTCAATACATAACTCTTTGTCAAAATATTGCAGAATTGTGGCCCACAAAAATCATGTCAACGAAAATGTCAGACAAGGCACGTCTTGTGTGCGTATGTACCATGAGTTGCATTCGATTGCGACAGCGGCATTCGAAAGTATGTCCGTCTCGCTCCTACCACCACTCTGGCAGTAGGCTTAGTTTTGTCACAAAAATGTATAGGTACCTAACTGCGTTACTTCAACATGGTTTTATTTCTAACAGAATAGCCATTTCGCCTGAAGGCACACGTGGTGATGAGAATCACTCCCCGCTTCCCTATAAATTCGAAATGGTACTAACTCTATACCGAATGGGCCCAGTTACAACCTTGTGGTTTCAAGTCACCACCTGATTATCTACCATTCTACCATTCGTGTTTATGGTAGAAATGCTTGTGGTAGATTTATTTGGTTGCTGATTTCTGTGATTTTGCTAAGTTCCATTGCGCTTGGATTTATAGGAAGTTCCGAGTTATGATGCCACAGATTATTTGCCTACTAGGCAATATGCCTTATATAGTTTATGAATTTAGTGGATAGAAAAGACTTTTGAAAAAAATCGATTTTTATGTTTTCATTGCACTAAGCCAATTTGTGGGTAAAACAACGTATTAGTGTAATTATTATCGTCCCAACGTAGTTTTAGTACTCTCAAATATTATGCCAATTACATAATTCTAATGATAATTTAAATTTGTTTCAGGTAATACTCGTATTCAGCATACGGAGAGATCCTCTACACCTTTTTGGTGGTCTACCTTCAATGCGTCTTCCACTGAGTAGGTATTCAGATCAGAAACATCAGTACCAATAGGAACTTTCAGTCAGTTCGCCGATTGTTGTGCAACTGGAGAGTTGGAGACTTATTCGAACGTGCTAAACTGACATTTCACATATCCACTTCATATTCCCTACGTCATTGGCATGTCATATTGATCATTTCCACGGAAGTTCGCATCGAAATGTCATTTAAACATTTTCGAATAGGTCTCCTAGCCTTAAATGTTTATTATTAAATGTATTACAACAGTAGAGCCATAGATAATAGATATGCCCGTTTGTGAAAAATATTGTTGAACTGAATTTCTGTCGAGTGAACATTACGATATTAAAAGTTTTCAACAAGTAAAATGCTTTCACCAAAATGACCTACGCTTATGACGTATGACGCTTTGGCTGAACTGATCCCAAGATTTGGCGTAGGCGCTAGTTTTAAGAAAGCCACTGCAGTCTGACCTTCGGTTCGGTTTCCTCACGATGTTTTCTTTCGAAAAGCGATTGGTAAATGGTAAATAATATTTCGGACTTAAGTTATGAAAAACTCAATATACAACCCGGGGTTTGAACCCGCGATCTTCGGATTGAAATTTACATGCTCTTATCGCTTCTTTGTGATGGGTTGAGCATTAGTGGTGGTGAAGATGCTGTTGAGTGGGTTAGAGTAAAGTCTGAGAAGTATTTTTCAGGCAAGACTGACACACATACACATTTTAAAACACCCCTCTTTCCGTTGGTGGTTAAGTATAAGTTATATTTAGCGTCTACTGCACTTAATAATGCTATTATTTGCACAGCTAATGCAATTTTGTCTGGTTTGCAAGTTGCAAGTTGGAAAAACAAATAGTAAGTTTATGTTGGCTCGCAATTGCTTCTAGTGATGTCCTGGGCTGGGCGTTGTCGATACAAAAAAATCGATTCGGATCATCTTTAGAGTGAGAACATTTTAAGTTACATATTGATAAGAAAAAACATGCACTATAATATTTAATCCTATCACGCTACTGTTTGGCAAGTGAGTACCCACGTAAGTTGAATAAGCCAAATTCGAATAGGTAATGGTTCACAAAACAGCCTAAATAATTTTTTTTTAAATCTACCGGTTTACCACCACATTGTGAGTTAAGTACCCTTGCCAACCTTGGATTTAATTTTTTTTTAATCTAATTCAAAAGTAATAAATAAATAAAGTCACACTGCTCGTAGCAGATCACTTTAAACCAAGTATACTTACTACAATATTGACGCATGTGTATCTTCGTGTCGATTTTGTACTGCGACGTGCTGTAAACGTCGCCTAGCCATAAATCAACATTATATAATTACATTTAAATAATCCAGAAAGTCATAATCAACATAAGTATAAATAAATAAATATTATATTATAGGACATTCTTACATGTATTGACTAAGTCCCGCAGTAAGCTCAAGAAGGCTTGTGTTACGGGTACTCAGAAAACGATATATATTATATACAAATACATAGAAAACATCCATGACTTAGGAAGTCTGTGTTCATCACACAAATAAATGCACACAAAAAAAAAATATTTATTTATTTGTTGTTGTTGTTTGTGGTCGTTTTGTTTAATTATAATTGTAAACTGTATTTTGTTATTTGTTATTAGCTTTATATGGAATCATATTCTGGAATAAACTCATTTCATTCAAATGCCCTTACCGCGATTCAAACCCAGGACCATCGACTTAGCAGGCAGGGTCACTACCAACTACGCCAACCGGTCGTCAAAGTATGAAAAAGAAAATAAGGCAAATGTATTAAAATATGTTGATTTAAAACTTACTTCAAACCGTCACAATCCCATCACTAGTAACCCCCAAGTCCATCGTAAGTTCATTCTACTCGCACTTCCTCTCTTAAAGACGTGGTTCGTTGTTCAACTACTTCCTTCTTACGGACGTTAGGTAGAGAGCTATACAGGGTGTCCCAGGACTATGGGACATGAAGGGAAAGTACCTTAAATAGTTTTGCTGAAAGAAGACTGTTTTTTTATTTTTAAAAGTTAATAATACGGCATCTGGTATGAAATTGGGAAAACTCAATTACCAGGCGCGTCATACAGTGAATTCCTGCATATTTGTCACTTGCCCGTTTGTCAAACGAAGGTGATAATGAAGTGGACAGAATCCGTCCAAGCTAAGTTTCCATAGATTTTCTAGCACAGACTGTGAACGTGTTAAAAGTAAACCTCACAATTGAATAGAAGTTTGACGTTTAAAATAACACTTTCAAGTTTGACACTTTATTTGCAAGAGATAACGTGGTTTGACTCTAGTGCTCTGTCAAACGAATACATCGAATCACGCCCCTGGTTATTTTAATTTTACAGGCACTTATTTTAAATCTCGATTGATTATTTATTTGTTGTTATTTGGCATTGCAAAGAGCTTTTATATATTAAACCTAATTGTATTAATGTTTTTCTGGTAATTAAACATAAATTACATCAAGGTATATAAACTCCACCACCCCCAGGCGAGCAATTATCCGTCAACCATATTTCGCAATCACGGCTTAAATGAACGCATTTATTATTTAAATTAGCAAATGCAATGGTCGGAGCCGATGTCTGATATGTATGGAGCTCTTTGTTCCGTCTAATAGGTGGGATAGGTAGGTCTAGGTATACGCTAGAGTGAGATAATAATATTGAACTAGAAATTAAACACTTTAGAACGGATTAATCGCGTTTATTTACTCCATTACCGTACCTTTCGAGCTCTTTACAGCACTCGTTTTCACGGGTTTAAGATGATTACTGAGAGAATGCGAATTCTCCCCGTCAATCAAAAAAGTTACTTGTGCGAACTACCTACTTACAATAGTAGATTGTACATCAAGGGCATAAAGTGACCCATTTTAGACGAGGCCATTTATTGGTCCGAGTGTAACGAGGACCAATATAGTAGCCGAGGATACAATGGGTATTTATGCCCGAGGTATACACTCTGCTTTTCACTACGATTGTAAGGAAAATATTAAGTTTTATATCACTTTAAATCGTTGAACATGTAAGATCCATACTCTTGCGCTTATGTTCTCCCCGCCGCGCGCCGCCTGCAGGCGGCCGGGCGCGCGGGGGGCGAGGCCGCGGCGAGCGCGCTCCATCTGCGACGTTACTTATGCCCTAGTGCATGAAAAGCGATTTTGTGTCGCCTAGCCACGACACAAAAGCGAACTTTTCGAGCAAGAGAAGTGAAAATATATTTTTTTCTAACCAGACCACGATACTGCTTACTTCCTTAAACAGCTCACCAACATTTTTCTTACACCTTGTAGAACTTAACCTACTTCGTCATGACCCCTCATGAGCTGTTTTTTTTTAAATCTTGATGAGTTACCACTACAACGATTCGACTTCGCCAGTCGGTTCCAACCAAGTTGGGTCTGAAATCGACGCGAGCCTGCCATAAATCGAAATCTTGATGAGTTACCACTACAACGATTCGACTTCGCCAGTCGGTTCCAACCAAGTTGGGTCTGAAATCGACGCGAGCCTGCCATAAATCGATTTCCAGTTTTGTTCACCCGTTATCCGCCTTCTATTGAGTTGTATTGCTGCGTCACTTTCGTCTGCCATACTGAGGAAAGAGTTGTAACTAACGCCAATTGATAACGATACGCATTACGAGTCGTGTCGAGACCTTATCGACGACGATAGCAAAACCAGTTCACATTTTAAGTTTAGAATTGTTCTCTATGAACGACGGGCGTTTAGAATTGTTCTCTATGAACGACGGGCGGTCTTATACTTATGTGTACATGGGCATTTAAAAAAAAAGGTACCATTTAATTTTTTGTGAAAATATAGAAGGTTTGGGTTTCTTATAATCAGAATCACGAGTACCTACTATTGATTTAAAAAAAAAGTGTCCCGGTTTTTTGGTCACTTTCGTAACGCATTTTTTCACACATTTTGTATGGGCCGTTACAAACTGAAAATTTGTGGAAAATCGAGAACCCATTTTCATTATTATGGTGCTTTTTTTTCTGGAAATGCCCACATACCTACGTCATCATTTCATAGAAATTTGACGTTTAAAATTACACTTTAAAGTTTGAAACAAGGATCGTAACCGGTATTTTTTTAAATCTTGAAATAGCCCAATATTTTTGAATATTTTATGCTTGTGATGTATGACTTAATCTTTTATTTAGGTAACAACGTCGTATTATAAGATTGTCCCACTAACATTGGATTAAAAACCCAAAGAACGAAAAAGAACGATATAATTCTGTTCTTTTTGTATAGAGAAATTACCGGTATCCGATCCCTGGTTTGACAGTTTATTTGCTCGGCAGAGATATCGAAGAAACTCTTATCTCCATACACAGTTTTTTTTTTCACATTTAGAATTTTTTTCACTTGCATCATACTCGGGGTCATTGACCTTATCAGCTGTTGAAATATCGTTCGGGACTATTGTTACACCCTGTGTAGTATATCGTCTACATCAACGCACTGTCAGTGCATCTTGCTCAGACCTGCAGGTGGAAGCGGGATGAAACTATAGATAACATGTCGAAATCTATCCTTTAAAATCTATAGCAACTTATGGTAGAGACACTACTTCGCATATATCTTAAAACCTGTTCCTACTTTTTCCCCGCAAAATGCAATATTTAACATTTCACGGTACTTCATCTACCTGGCATCCATTGCCCATCCACCGTGCAATCTGCAATCTAGGTATAATAAATGACTTCGTAGTACAGTCAGCCACACAGCTATGAATACAACCAAAATGCCAAAAATATAAAAAGGACTTTATTGCCTGAGCATTAAGGTCGTGTATATTTTTGGCACTTTGACTACATTCAAAGCTGCGTGGCTGACTGTACGAAAGACCTAATCCCTCCCTATATGACTTCGACTCCTTCAATGCGAAAAGCTTAATAAGTCGAACCACTGTAAGACACCATTCGCACGGGAGATTTTTCAACGCGCGTTAAAAAAAACGTAATGTTGTCTGAAATAAACGGTTTTTTTTTATTTTTAGAATAAGATTACGGATAATACTCACGTATTTTTAGTCTACAATAACATGTAGCACATAGTGCGATATGTTATTGTTGCGTCATCGCGCACAGTACTTGGTGCTTGATGATGGCTTCATAGGATGTCCGAAACATGAAACATTCTTATTATAAATGAATACCCATGTATGTGTTCGAAGGAGCTTTTGAATGCGCTTTTTTATCACGCTCTGTATGAATTTAGGCGTTCAACGTTGACATTAATTGAATTGACCTTACGGAACTCCATGTCTCTGTTTTGACGAGTGTTTAAAAAACGCCAACGCTGTCAGTTCTTCGCATGTGTTGTGTTGCTGCAAGCGCTATTTATTGCAATGACACCGTGGGAGCTAGACCCAGTAACTAAACGTAAATTTGTACGGTAAGGCCTAACCAACCGTAGATAATTTGCATTTGGCGCCAATCATAAGTGCGGAGCGGTAAAAAACATCAACAGTGTCTTATCTCTTAAACTCGACGTTTTTTAAGCTCCCGTGCGTAGGGCCTAAAGTGCACTGCAGAACGGTACTTCATTATTTTGCACACTCGTGCATAAATATTGCGAGCTTCGAGATCAAACTATGCTGGTACTAATTCTTATAAAAACGAATGCTCGCTGGAAACAGGGAATCTTATAGTCATTCTTAATAAGAAAGACTTAATGTAATATAAACGTGCAAGCACATATGACCTTATTTAATTTAATAGTTAGTAACATGCGTATCTTCCGCTCGTTTATCAAGCCTACGCATATTTCTCTGCTTAGTTTTAAAAAGGATTATAGAACTGTTATTTCTCGAAGATTATTGCTTTTGACAAACGCAGTTGGGATAATATTTTATTTGGATCTTGTGATTAATTCAGTTGCAGGATATTGTTTTATTTATTTTGCTTTTACTAAAGCCGCATGCCAAGAACTTATGAAGCTAATAGGTTATAGTAAAAGCTGGGATCTGTATTGTATAAACTGGGATTCTTCTTTGTCGGTGTCAGTCTTGACAGAGTGGTGGTGGTCATCATTCTCTGAAGGCCGCCTTCCTCGTGCATTCATGGAGTGATGATGAACCACTTAATGTCGTTTTTATCTGGTCAGTCCACCTCATAGGCGATCTAGGATCTCGAAACTGGGATCACCTACTTTGATTCCAGGTGTAAACATTTTCATAGATTTTTAACATGTAAGCTATTAATTTTGAACGCTTTTGTCAATATTGTCATGTATTTCTGTTGAGGTTGCAATAAAACTTTTAAACTTGCATTCAAAAACAAAGTTGTTATAGCTCAAATATCGCTGATCAATGTTAGCCCAAGAATCGTGATGCGAGAAATATGGTTTGCGAGTGATGACGAGATGAGAGACCAAAGCTTTGGTCTATTCAGCGGTACTTTGGTCAAATGACTGGTCACCAAGTCGGTCCATACTCGGTCGACCAAGGTATGCTCTTTTCGCCTGCAAATCCTCTCACCAAGGTCAAGGTGTCCGAACTCCGAGTCAGCGAAGACAATGGGCCTTGGTCTCATCAAAGCTCCTGCGTCGGTCCAAGCCTTCTTTTTGAATGAGGCTTGAACTAACTTGTTTAGTTAGTTCAAGCATTGGTCACGAATTTGTTTGTATTCTGATCCAGCTCCTCCCCATTTATACCTAATGAGGGAAGAATACAATTGTACATATATTATTCAATTATTCATAAAAATCAGTCCAGATATTTTGCAGTTACATTCACATAGGTCATACCCTTTTGCCCGCGGCTTCGCTCGCATTAGAAAGAGACAAAAAGTACCCTATGTCACGCTCCATCCCTTCAACTATCTCCACTTAATATCACGTCAATTCGTCGCTCCGTTTTGCCTTAAAAGACGAACAAACAAACCGACACACACTTTCCCATTTAAGTGTAATATTAGTATGGATTAATATGGATAGGTCCCAGAGAAGCTTTCAGTCGAATGATACGTTCGCATCAATATATACTTGCGATAATAGTCATTCGGCATAATATTATTTTGGAAGAATGCAGAAAGGGATAGTTTCTGCCAAATTATGCAAAATTATGCGAAAACAATCATTTTGTGAAGTAATATTATTCGAAATCAGTATGTCAAAAGTATTTCTTCTGAACGATATTTCTACCAAGTAACGATATGCAATACGAAATTCAGTTTTTTTTGACACGTTATAAACCCTTTTTGCTATATTCGCCTAATTAGCTTAAATTACTATAAATGAAATAATGTTAGTAGGTACATACATCATGGGTGGTCTATTATTGTTTAAATATAGATTTCAGTCAAAGCAGTTTTTGCCAAGTCCTACAGATCGTAAGTGTATGTTAGATCATTTTTACGATAAAAAACAAGCTACCTAAGCGAGTACATTATACGTTTTTACTGCTAGATCTTTATCTCAGAGCATAGATTACCTCAATATAGACTCCGCAATGTATATACCTATAGCGGTAATATATCTAGACTCTCGGGGACCACAATTGTTACTGTACTAATAAAATAGTAGCCGCCTAGCCGTACCAGCACTACATCTATTACAAAGTTTTCTTAATTTTAGAATTTCATAAACAGGATATTATGCAAGACAAAAGAGTCCATCATATTCAATAAATATGTAAGTCGTGTTGTGTTATCCTAGGTAGCATTCCGTTTTTACAGACTGTGTCTTTTGACGTCAGTCGTGAGACTCGTGACCTAGTGCACGTTGCTTAACAGTCAGCATTTGTCTAAAAACGTATCATTTATTTGCTTCTTCAATCATTGCTATCATTGTTTTCATTATTCTTATTAGACTGAGATTTCTATACGTGGCACATTACTATATATTTTATGTCAGGACTGACCGTCACAAAAAACGAATACAGGCACGTCTATAAATATCTATCTATACACTTCGGAACTTATTACAGGGAAAGCAGGTTCAAAATTGAATACATGTGCATATATATGTTTGTGCATGTGGATCTATATGGATTTGAAATAAATAATTGAATTGAATTGAATTATGAAGCCGACTATGCAACTAGAAGTATTATCTCACGTACCAAAGCTGACACATGGATGTGAGTTTCCGCAGATCGTCATTTCCCCATTAACGGCCTCCTAGCCTAGTTGGTAGTGACCCTGCCTACGAAGCAGGAGGTCCCGGGTTCGAATCCTGGTCAGGGCATTTATTTGTGTGTTTATCACGAATATTTGTTCCTGAGTTATGGATGTTTTCTATGTATTTAAGTATTTATATGTATCTATCTATTATATATATCGTCGTCTAGTTCCCACAGCACAAGCCTTATTGAGCTTACCGTGGAACTAGGTCGATTTGTGTAAAATTGTCCCACAAATATTTATTTATTTATTTATTTAATATTTGTCAAACGATATGATGTGATGATGTAGACATTCCCTTATGTCGAATTTGTAGTTCTCATCCCAGTTTTGTATACGCCATCTAGTGGGGTAGTAATCTGCGTCTCAGAGTCTAGCTCAAGGCGTCAAGTCGTTTTTTCCCAAGTTTCAAGTTACGATGAATTGGACGCGCTCCTTGAAAGGATTTATTAAGTGAACTCGACGGAATTTATTTTCTCCCTTTTAAGTTTAAGTTATTTTTGTAACAAATACATTTCTCAGTCGGAAATGTTATTTGTATGGAAATGCGAGTTGGTGGGAAACAAATATTTGCAAGCATTAATATTGAAGAAACATGAACATGGAGATGTTGGTGCTATTTTCAATACGTGTGCTGACTTATATCTATCGAGTTTCTTGGCGCATGATTCAGGTAGTTAGTGTACGATGAATTTTTCAAACGACAATTGCGTGTTTCCGATAATTCGTTATATGTAGAGGAACATTTAATTATAATAATATACGATAATGCTGCGTGAGACGATGAACCCATTCAAAAGGATAACAAAAGACAGTATGCATGATATTAACTACTTATACGGGAAGTAACAAAAAATACTGGTGATCCGTGTACGGGCTCAATCACTATCGTAATCTGAGTAGGAAAAAACAGGGAAGAAAATTCCTGTAAATAATATTAAAAAACATGTTTAATTCTTATGAGTTTCCGTTAACATGCGTATTCCGTAGGGATATTTAGTGCCGAATTAACATATACTTACCATGTTGATATTGTTCAGTTTAAACAAATAAAAAGTATATTTCTTTGTGAAAATAGCGCGACTTACTATTTAACTCTTTTATCAAATATTATCACACTAAAACACATCAACCCTATAATTTTCCAAAACACACAATCTACACATAACTGAAAAATAGTTACAAACAAATATACCTCTTTTAACAGTTTTAACATGGAAATTAATAAAAAATTATCAATTCTAATACTGGATTCGCGCCATACAAACTCATACTAATGGCGCTTGACAAGGACCCACGCATGAGTGGCGCCGCCTGGTGAGCAAAAATACGGTAGTCCTCATTGCATGGGCAGTTTTGAACGCGTGTACTGTACATTCATACTTACTAAACAAATACCTCATTCAATTCAATATTTACGTATCACCAACCTAACACATGCACTTTTAATGAAACATACTCAGAATCCATTGAACAGGTCATAAACAAACAAATCGTCATAAACACCGAGCGAATTGTCCGACTAATAAGAGAGCGATAAATAAAGCTCATTAATCGGCGCGCGCGCACGTCGTAATTCGAGCTGTCATCTTCAACTGCTGTGGTCGCTCGCGTTCTTATTTTGAATTTTTAAGCGCACTACACATTTTGAGAATTCGGATATATTCCAAGGAAGACTAGAACCGCGCCATCTTAAGTAAGTTCTGTAAAAACCGAGAGTATCAATAGACGATTGGAATTTGGATTGGATTAGATATTATTATTATTTAGACAAAACAACAACACTATTTTGGTCAGAGGATAAGCTTGGCTATCCAAAGAGGCAACGCTGCCAGCCTTCGGGGCACCATAACACAGGCTTATATAGTATTAGGTTTATATAGTATTAGTTTTATCTTTTATTGTCTCTTTTTGTACCACTTTTGTTCCTTTTTGTTCCAATAAAGTACTTACTACTAATACTTAATGATTAATAATATATAAGTAGTAACTTATATATTATTAATACTTTATTACCTTAATTGCGGGACGAAGAAGTGACTTCTCTAGCAAACCGTTCCAAGGATAAGTTAGTTTAATAAAAACTGCATACAATTTTAAAGCCTTATTAAAAACAGTTGTTCGATCACGATTTGAATAGGAATGTGGAGGCTGCATAAAAATGATCAATGATGCGCCGTGCGCCTGATCACTGTGCAGTCGGCCAGTGACCGACTTGACAAAATTAGGCTGAATGCCGTCACGCTGTAACCTTTTCACTTAAAAAGTGCTGGCGCCTTTAATGCGTCACGTTTTACTCGTAGCCTATTACATAATTTATGCACAAATTATAGCACCATTTTAACGAACCACTGACGGCACTAACGGCCGACCAAATCTACTTACTACTACGATAATTTAAAGATCAAAAATTTGTATCTTCCTCTCTGTTACACTTGCATATTCGAACGAGAAAGAGGTTATTCCGTCAATGCCAATTTTCGATGTTCGTGGTAGGCCCTCAGAATAATCTTATTCTATTGAGTTCCCATCTACGTTATCTCAAAGCGATTTTAAATATTTTTCACGAATCAAGTATCAGACTACTTGGTGTTCCTAATGATTTCTGCAACTTAATCATGTTTTCAACCCCTTGGCTATATTTTATTATATAAAAATGCTTTGCGTAGTTTACTGCAGTTAAAGAATCACTGTTCCCAAGGTTTTACCTTCAACTGTTTAGGTTGAGCATTGTGTGTGCCCTTCTGTATAATCAAGATCATTATGTATGTATCTACATAACGTGTCTGACCATGGGACTTTAAATCCAAGGCTTGACTTTACTCCCTAAACTGAGCATCCTTTACTTGTGAGCAACCATGTGATCTTCTTCTTTCCGTGCCTCTTCCCATTATTTGGGGTCGGCCCTCCTCGTTCTCAAGCGCCAGGTCTTTCGATCCTGGGTTATCACAGTGTTCAACTGGGTCTGTTTCAAATCCTTGGATATAGTGGACCACCATGTAGCAGGCGGACGACCTATGCCTCTCTTTTCCTCTGGGAGTGCGAGGGCTTTCTTTACGACATGACCATCGTCTTGTCGCATAACAGCAACCATGAGCAACCATGTGATCGCAGAAAAAAAATTGACTGGCCCATAGTACAACATCCGATTTGACGAAATGTCTGAAGCAGAAAAAACATTCTTGGCAACTTTGGGGTTAATCCCGTAGTAAAAGATGGAAAGCAAAATCAAGCATTTGATTTAAAGCTGACACCCAATATATTTCGATAGAAGATAGGTCATGTCCCACTACGATTGCTGAGCGCAGACCTCCTCTCCACTCTCAACGGTTTCAGTGCTAGCGGGCGACTTCTCTGCACATCTTTCGATTTCTTCCCAGGTAAATATTCACCATGTATCCCCGTAAAGGAAAGACCTAAATCCTTTCCTAATTTTTGGTAGATCCCAAAATTGTGAAATACTTCAATTCTTCGGCATTATGTTGCTGTCACCCTCAAAATTAATTACAACGTAGCTATAGAATTTTCTCACATCAGTACCGCCTGTGACTAAAAGACTAATGTTCTCAATGAACGAGGCGTGACATCGGAGTAACTGAATCGGCATCACTGACGGATGCAACGCCGGAGTTGATTTCACGGTACGGCTGTTTCATACTCACAACCAACTTACAAGGAACTTCGCCTCGGTTCTGTGTCCCTGGTATAACTTGACACCTACTGGCACCTGTACAGTCGCCATCAGATTCTTCGAAGCTGCCGAGATGCTTATAAATATCTGAACAAGCACTCTACCGCTTTGGTCGTGTTCAGATTTTTGTGACCACCTTGTTCGCTCCGATATATCTGATGGCAAGTGTACAAAAAGCAAAACTCTTTATTGGCCATCTATAAACCTTAAGCCATTGTAATAGAAATTAGACATAGTAAGTCAACAGAAGAATTATCCTGATCCGCGACCACATAACGCCATGTGGTCGCGGATCAGGATAAGTCTTTATCACTCGCGGCGTATCGGTGGAAGGGAATAGCGAACAAGATGCGCCTGCGTCGATTTCACGCCGGCCGGCGGCTGGTCAGAGCAATTTAACGCGTATCATGAAGGACGAGGAACTTAAAGGTCACGTTTTGTTATCTCTGCCCGATTTGCTAACGACATAAATTCAGATTAATGAATTTATGCTTCTGCACATTAACTATCGTATTAAATTGCAGACACTTGCATCTTGACTTCAATCTCAGTCGCCCTATAGATTAGGATTAGATAGGTATACTTGTCAAACTATCTGAGCTATGAATGTGATTGATTTAAATAAAAGGAACCACGATTCATTTAGAAACGAACGACGAAGTGGTACCATTTACATGAATCAAGAAGACATGAGGTTGCTTTGCATTATGTATAATTAAAGTATCAGTCAACTGTTATCCCATAGAGAACTGACAAAGTTTTCATACAAGTAAACTAACTACGGTCAGCGTTTCTTTTTTTTTTATAACAAATGGGCTTACTCTTGGCCACAGACTAGCCAAAAGCAAAGACATGCCTACGATGGAGCGAGTTCGCCCAGAAGGTGCCTGTTCACCCTTGATTTGAAGGCTGCCGGGTTATATGTGCACGGAAATATAGACACCGGCAGAGAATTCCACTCCTTGGCAGAGCGCATAAGAAAAGAAGAAGCAAAGCGCTTCGTGCGAATTAGTGGAATGTCTACCAAGTAAGGGTGGAGTCCGGCCGTGCCTCTAGAAGTCCGATGGTAGAAGGGGACGGTGGAATAAGCTCATGAAGCTCTTGCGCACACTCCCCGAAGTGCAACCTGTAGAATACCGACAGACTGGCAACTTTCCGCCGATGGGCCAAAGACTGCAGCTTGGCCGTTAGCTTCTTGTCACCAATTAATCTCCTGGCTCTGCGTGGCTTTCTAGGTTTAGCCGGCCATGTCCGCCGGATTTACTAATCAATCAAGCGGATGCCCGGCGGATATACCCGCTTTGGAGATCCGACTAATTGCCTAAACGTATATGACCGGCTAAAAACGGAATCGTCCTACTGTTTTACTATTGAGAAAGATATAATAGTAGTAGATATAGTAGTATTAAGTTTTATACGTTATGGTTTTATTTGTGTTTTTTGTATGTACTTATTATATGTTTTGCTTTTTTATTTGATGGTTGCAGTACGTTGGTTTTGACTGTTATGCTGTAAACTGTTGTTTGAAATAAATAAATAAATAATACACACTATCTCTACTATACTTACAGATAAACTTGAAGTAATAAAGAAAGGAACGTAGTTGCGCGGGTGTATCTATATATGTTAAGTAAGTAAGTAAATATTCCCTATTACACCACAGATGAAACCAAATACAGAACACATTTATAATGTAAATAAAGTTAAATAGCAACAGACGGGTTCATTGCCCTAAGCGATCTCTTCCAGACGACCTAGTTACAATAAAAGTAAGAAATATTTTCAATACTAAATGGCGTGGCAATAATTTAAAATAAATCCAAAGAACCGTATTACCGTATACACTTAGCATACAAAACCAAAGGCAATCTATTCTCAGCCGGCATCTTTATCAGATCCAATCACTGGTTATTACGGTTACTTAACTACCATCAGCATTTCAACCTATTTATTTCGCTAAAAAATATTTTAATGCTCATTCCTTACAAATATGCGAGCAGAAACAAAACGCCGCAATATTCAATCAGTTTTCAAAATGGCGCGGTTTTGTACGCATTGTTACAAGATTGTATCCTCGAGACGCCAGCAAATGACGACATTAAACGAAATTATTGCTACATCACGTTTTATTGCAAGGATTCTTAAGGTATTGTTTCGTTGCGGTTATCGTATTAATTTTGTGAATATTGTTGTGACATTCTTACTCTTATGAGCGTAATATACATAATTAATAAACTTTATTCGGAGGTTCTGTGGAGAGAGAGCGAATATGAATCCAGTTATTTTTCTATTTCAGACGATGTATTTACATTGATATTTACGAATTTTGATGCCTTTTCGAAGTTTAAGTACACATCAGATTTTGCCATTAATTTATTCTGGTTGGCTGAACCGTATACAATTGCTAAACTTATACGTTCAGGCATATCTGCCAATCAATGTATGGGAAATTTATCTGGCGGATGGCAGGTAGGTACAGTCAAGTGTAAAAATATGGTGGTGCACATCTTACTCAAAAATATGTCCCATAGCACCTTATGCCGGTGTAATAAGAGCGTAGTACCATATTTATGTTTCGATTATGTCGAACCATATTTTTGCACTTAACTGTACTCAGTATGAAGATCTGACGGATGGTCCGAACATATATGTATGGCATGAAAATGTCAACGAAAGTATTACAATTACTACTAAATTATACATATTTTAAATGAAAATAAGAGGTTTGTGGCTGCTTTTTCTGCTGACTGCACTTGAGAACTTCTAATGTTCATGCTTAATGGCTTAATGGGCGTTTTTATTTTTTGTTGTACAAAAACCATTTTAGGATTTTTTTTTATTGTTTTCCATTCAGAATCGCGAGTTATTTCAATCTTAGTAGGAGAAAAAAAGTGTCCTAAATTTTCCATACAAATTTCAAACTTTCCATTGACGCTATCGCCATACTAAATCAATGAAATTACGGTGGCGAAATGGAAAACAAATCTTGGGACACTTTTTTTCTATTACTAGGATTGAAAGAGCTCGCGATTCTGAATAGAAAAAAAATTAAATTTTCTAAAAATGGTTTTTGTACAACAAAAAATAAAAACGCCCTAATACTTTATCGCATTTTTGTTTTGTGCAAACTACCTACACTTCTTAAACTTATTACTGCAGACTCCACCTACTCGTATAGATAGAGCTTAAAGGAAATAAATACTTTACTGCCTTAAATACATGAGGCCATGACACCACATTCCAAATAATAACGCAGTATAAAACGAATCACTGGAAAAAAGATAGGAGTATGCATGAGATACTGACAATTGAAATGTCAATTACATAGGTAGTACTTAAAATTAAATATTCTGGCGAGTAAAGGATGACTCACACTAGAACGGGACGGGGGGATAGAAAGCGTCACGTGACATCCGAGGGCTCCGAGTTATCACGTAATTCTTTCTATAGAAATTGACAGATTTTCCCGTCCCATCCCGTCCCGTGCTAGCGCGAGTCATTCTTAATGATATTGAATCACACCAAACACACACACCATACACACCAAATTATGCCGGATTAAATATCATTCAAAAACCCGAATACAATGAGCCTCGATAAATGTCGAAACGTCTGCTGGCTTCAACACGGATTAAGTTTATTCACGCTTGACACCGGCTCTTCAGATAGCCTTATTTGGAAGCCGGTGCCGAAAATACGGGTTCTTTGGAAACTGGATGCCAATTACTTTATTTTATTGTAATTTATAAACTGAGGGATTTGGTCAAAGCGCGAGAAGAATAGTGCGACAGAAAAACAATTGGATTTACGGATGGCGCCACTGAGCTTTAGCAGGCAACATTATAGGTATGTCCATCTCATTCTGTCGCATAAGTGCGAGCAGTAACTTTACTGTTTGACAGATGTTTGTTTACAAAAATAATGACACATTTGACAAGAGAACTGGTGTTGCCACTGTGTTTGCGTTTAGTTCCACTTTTTTTTTACCTTTAACTGTCGAACTGTAGGTAAAAGTATTCGTCTAAGTTTCCAGTTGTTTTTTTGTAAGCATCATCATTTATATTACCTAATTTGTAAGTTTAAATGCATTTGTTCATAGTTAGATTGAAAGGGAGTGTCAATATGTTGACTCTTGTCTTGTCGTTTTGTGTGTAGACAACTGTGGCCAGCAGTTCGAGCCTAGCCGGCTCGTAGGGATGATGTTTTGGAAAAGTTATCGTTGTGAATATAATAATATACATTTTTTTGTGTAGTGCAATGAAACTATTTCACGCTTGCGTGTTCTATAACAGCTATATAGCTAGTATATTTATGTATGAATTCCCATAGTTATCACGGCGAGGATCGATCGTTACTATCCTAATTGGAGACGCGATCACGCGAGCTAATTGCTCGCCACCGGCGATTGGACGTGGCTACGATATTATTAACAGTATTGTAACTTCGTGTAAACGACCAAAACAGACAATATAGTTCTATAAAACACAGCACTTTAAAATTGGTGACGGTAATAATATTTTAACGCTAGCAAAAAATATCAATAAGTACCTAATAACTTTGGCACTATGTACTAGGTATTTGTTATTTTGCTAGAGCCGTCTTTCTTTTTAGTTTTTTTGTAACCATAAATATATATCATATAATTGGAAATTAAAAACCCACGAAAATTAATAATATGTAGGTAGGCACGTGTTGACACATGTTGACTATTATATTCGAATCAACGTCTTCAGCTTAATCAAAATAATATAAAGTCGAGTATTTTATGACTTTAATAAACAAATAAGAAACTAACGAAAAAAAGTGTTTTCTATTATAACTTTTTAATCAAATATTGCGTTATTTTTGGGACACCATTTACAAAATCAGGAAACATCTTTATATAATTTCAATCCTTCACGGTACGATATTCTAATCTGTTAACAATTTTATCCGATGTCCTGGTTGTGTGTAGTCCTTGGGACTGCCTCGCGTACAAACGTGTGTTTAGATTATAGCGTTTCTGTGAAGTCAAAATACTGTATCTTACTTTCGCCGCCAAGAACCTTACGCCTTGTACTGCCGAGGGCAGTAGTCTCATGTTTTTCCCCGCGTTTACTAACACGATAATAAGGTACTACCTTTACGGCAACGATGAACATACTAACTTGAGAATCGTGATTTGTTTTATTACTTACATGCCGATGAAAATACGTGGATAAGTTGCAAGGTTTGATTACGAACTGGGCTCGCGAGTTGTAAATCGGACAAACCCTTACGAACCAGGGATGTTGCGGATGCTGATTTTTTGACATCCGCGGATGCGGATGCGGATGCGGATATTAAAAGGCTCACATCCGCGGATGCGGATGTTATGTTAATATTAAAAATTTGTATTAATTATTGAAAAAAAAGGACAGTTTAATATTTAAACATAAATATAGGCGAGTTATACTTAATAAACAATAACTTTGCTGCCTTTTCAGGGTTAAGACGATTTCTCAGCGGGTCATAAATAAGGCCCGCAGCACTGCTAATCAAATCACTCTTCCCAATGTTTATTTACTTATTAACTTTTCATTATACGATTTATACCACACCCTTCGTCCTACAATAGCATGTCAATACTAAACTCAAAATAAACAAACTCGTCATTTCTTGTCGCTATCCTTCAAGGACGCAAGAGCACTATCGACGAATCAGGAAAAAGTAACAATATTCCTATTGGGTAATGGTGAAATTGCCTACTTTAACTAGCACGTGCGCCATTACCGAGACGTTCCTGCATCGACTTGTTCCACATCTGCATCCGTATCAGCTCCGCATCGACTTGATGCGGAGGCGGATGCGGATGCGGATTTTGAAAATGATGCGGAAGATCCGTGGTTGCGGATGCGAATATTCGCAACATCCCTGTTACGAACATTAGAATTATTGTGCTTGTGCTGTAAATCGGTTAAAGGATTCTAATAATATTTTAAAATTGTTATAACATTAAAAATAGCAATCTGCAGCACATCCACGCAGCACGCTGACAACCCTAATCTATGGATTTTAGACATTTGCATGCTTAACAAGATAAATGTCAGACGTAGGAGAGATCACCTTCTCTGCTTACACTGTTACTTATTTTGTGATATAATGCAGTCGTCCCCGCCTAGTACGGGTCTTAAAATCTCACTTACTCAAAAAAATATTCCTTAAAATACCGACGTGACAAACTGTTAAATAAGCCGTGAAATTACGATTGCGATTACTCGATTCGGAATCGACCGGACCGATTGATCAACGTCGTTCCTTTATCAAAAGGAATTATTCGCGAATTATTGGCGACGCTCATCTTGATAAACCGTCGCCAATATCGCCATTTTAATAATGGCGGAGTGGAAAACGCGATTTGCTTTTATTAAAAAGATTGCGAGTAAAATATTCAATCTCAGTTCATCGAAGTTTTATTTGAAGCTTGAGGTTATGTTGGAGTAAAAAAGGTTTGAGAATTGCGGTAGTGGCTCTAATCATAATTCTGTACGTAACTCATGCTCTGAAAATGGGTTATTGTTAACCTATGGAGCGGGTGGAAAATGATAGGGTCCGCCCTAGAGAGTTTTTTTTTTCCCAAATGTATTTTATTTCTTAAGTTTTAATAATTGCAAAAAATCGATTTGAAATGGATCAAATGGATGCATTGTACGCGTAGGTACGATTTCCATTCTGATATTTATTTCTCGAATCCATAAAAGACGATATTAAATCGTTTTTCGTTGGACACCGAAAGCTACCCAATTTTGAAAGATCGGTATCACATGCGTGAGGATTTTGGCGTTCTCTTTAGATACCAGCCTTCAAAGACTTCGCCAATTTTAACATTGCAGTACTTTTTTTTGTCTTATTTTTAAATATAAGACCCTTAAAGGATGGCTTACACCCATCGGATCCGATCCGAGATGATCTGTCAGTTTTCTATAGAATCACGTGACCTTCGAGAGAAACTGACAGATCGACCGGGATCGGATCAGTGCGAGTCATTCTTAAAACCAGTGTTTGTTATATTACTAAACAGTTAAATCAGGTGTTTGTACATAAATATGATCTTAATACCCATTTTATGACAGTTGCGTTATTAATGTTCACTTGTATAGAGTTAATCCTTTGATTTATAGACACGATTTTGCTTTAAAGCCGTGCCTTTGGTCTAAATATGTCTTAAGGGTTAAGTACCTAAATGAATCCATAAAACTTAAAACTCTGGGCCAAACAGTCGGAGCTACATTTAAGGAGATACCTACATTGTCTTACAAAATTGACCACAATTTGTTATTTTTTAAAGCACTCGTATTTTTTCGTAATGAGGCTTGAGGGTTACCGTATTGTCGCTCACCAGGCGGCGCCACTCAGTTACTTTTTTTAAAAGAATTGCTTCCGTCCCGTGGGACAAATTTGCCAGTGTCAAGGTATATTGCCACATGGACTACTCGTACAATGTACGGTGAGTTAAAAAAATGCTCTTAGAGCGACATTGTACGGTGAGGACCTTGGTAAGGAGACAGTTTCTTTACAGAGGAACGAGACAGCTTCACCTCGAAACTACCGGCTCATGACAAAACAAGGGTAAGACGCGTCTCAAGAGTAATTCATCATTTGCTGCACACTTTTTTGTTAATTCACTGTATAATACGCTATCAGTATTACACATTAAACAACTCTTCGTCATCTTGAGTATCAACCGGAAATCCAGGCGGCGCCACTCATGCGCGGTTCTTGTGTCAATATATGAAAGAACTGTCAAAGTGACGTTTGTTAGCTTCCCAGTAGACCCTCATCCACTAGCACCATGCACTAGCGGCGAATTGACTAGCGATAATCCCGATTTTAAACGCGCTTTTTCGAGGTTTTGACGTATTTGTATCAAAATTATTTTTTTTATTAAGCAGGACCACTGCAAACGAAATGAAAGAAAAATTCAATGTTAAAATTATTCATTTCGTTCGCAGACTTTTGTATGAGGTAGCGCATAGTTCCCTTTTTAACAAAAAAAAGCGCGAAATCCAATCCAATCCAATCTATACTCGTATTTAAGTGATAACTTTTTAGAATTTACCGATTTAGTTACGTGCCCAAGTGTTGGTACCACGCACTATTGTCACTCGCTAGGAAGTAGCTATACACGTATTATATCAAGTGCATATCACACACTAGTTTCTCAATGGCTCTTTACAAGATCCGAATTTCTATCATATATATCATATATCATAAAGGAAACGTATTGCAATTGAAAATCAACCACACCACTACTCATTTGTCAATTGTTTATTATTAAGGGCTTATGTAAATAGGAGGTGCAAGGTATTGTAAGACCTTCTCAAAGGTGAATACCGTTTGTTAGACGTTTGATCCTGAGAGCGTATTCTCTATGGCTTACCTAGTATTCGCTTAAGCAAGGTATCTCAATATTGTAAATAATAATTTTGATGGAAGATACGAGTATGGAAGTGGCCATTAAAAGGGGGTAAAGTGTGGAGAAAGCGAGGTTAGGATTCAATAGGGAGTAAGAGCCAATTGCACCACTTGAGCTAAATTTTTTTGACAGGTTTACTCCGGGTTAACGGCTAACTCTGGATGGTGCAATTGGGCCTAAGAGTGCTAAAGTGAGTAGCAAGGGAGGAATTTCAAATTAGGATTATTTACGTATTTTTTACAAAATTTGTATATAAAAGTTAGTACCTACATCTCTCATATATCTCATATCAGGGGTTTGCTTTGGCAACTAATCCCAAGATTTGGCGTAGGAGCTGACTTATTTAACCCCTCTGGGTTGGAAAACATCGTGAAGAGCATGAACATCGTGAGGAACCCGAACTAATCCCGATAAGGCCTACTAGTGACCACAACGTCACCGAAAAGCGTTTTATAATTTATAAATGTCAATGATATTTCGTACATTAGTATAACTCATTGGTACGAGCCGGCAGGATTCGAAGCCGAGACTTTCAAATTGACCGCTGGGCCACCAGCGCTTTTATAAAACAGGTAACATATACCTACTTATTTATTCATTAAATCCTTTGTTCTTATGTTTCCTATACAACTCAACATTTTTTCTGTCTTACCGCGAACATCGACATTTCAAAAGTATGTAATCTGCGTCTCTTTCACTCCAATAAGCAAGTGCGATAGATAGAGAGGAAGATAGATAATCTTAATATTTGTTATGGAGCTCTGGGTTTTACTGACACTGGTACCCCTTTAACGATTGTTTGCATCCACCGGGATGAGCGCCCAATGAATAATTAGCAATTAAATAATTAATCGTAAGCCGGATTGTGTAGTATGTAATCAAGAGGGATCCCCTCGGGGTGGAGATAATGTGGAAGTTAACAATAACCATGTATTATACGCAATTGGTAGTTCAATCACCACTTGTCGTTATGTGTGGAAAGGGATCCCTTTCCACACAACGACAAGTGGTGACATACTCATAGATCTATGAGTATGTCACAACTGGCAGTGTAAGGACTACACCTAGAGATTTTCCTAGTACGAACGAAGAAAGAGTTTGACAAAAAAAAAATAAGATAGCCCTGAAGCAGCCGTGCAAAGTGCCACTAAATATCTAAATCCAATAATTACAAAACCTAAGTTAAATCTAATGGGAGGACTGCACTCCGTGTCTAGAGCATTTTCCATTACTCCTACTTTTCAGAACGCTGTACGTATTCAATCTGAATAAGAAATTCACTGCGTCACCATATGAAAACCCAGAACGGAAAACACGTAACCAAAAGAAAGACCTTTTACATCCAACAAGAAAAACAAACTTCGTCGCTTTCCCCAAAAATCTCTTTCACTTCCGAAATTCGCGCGGTAAATGGTAAATGCAGCGCTTTGAGTTCGCACCTCACTGCACGGGAGCCGGCAGATCGTACCGGTAATGACAAATATAATGAGGACGGTAATGAGGCGAGAATTATATGGACCAGTGTTTAGGAGCTTTAAAATTGTGGCTCGTGTAAGCGGCGAAAAACGCTTTTGATTCCAAAGTTGAATCACATTATCATGAATAACGGTTTTCGTTCACACCATGGAGCACATTATACGACGTAACCCACTGGACGATCTGAAGATCTGTTAAAAATGTAGTGGTTCGAGACCCTGAATGTGGATTTAAGCTACCTATTGTCGTAAATGTTTATGTAAATATGCCATACGATTAAATAAATAATCCTGTCCTGAAAATAGTCCTGATCTTTGTACTAAGTCTGTCCGGCCGTTAGCCAAAAATTGACATTTCCCACGAGTAAATGTATGTCCCTTTGAGTTCGCAAGGGTAGTAATGAATATAACGAGGACGGTAATGGGGTGAGAATTATTAGGACCTGTGTTCGGGAGTTGTAAAATTTTGGATGGAAAAATGCTTTTGATTCCAAAGGTCACACAGGTGACCTTTCATAGTATTTTTTTTAAATCGAAGTTAAGTATTTCATTTTTTACATTAATTTTAGGATGCCATCACCGAAGAGAAGAGATACTTTACTGTACTTCCTTCCATCTGCGTGTTAAATTTGAATATTTCGCTGTCATAAATACAGTTGGGTTTATGTTCGCACCTCACTGCACGACTAACACTGCTGGCATCGTTTGCCCGACGATAATAATGACATCGAATTGTAATGAAGCGATATTTATATGGCAATAGGTAAAAGAGCTGATATTCTGATTCGAGTACAGGGCAAAGAAGTGAGGCTTACGTACATTAGTTAGGGCCATAATGGAAGATTGAGACCGGGAGTTTCGTTAAAACCTTCAAAAATAAATGAAATAAATGTAGGTGTAGGAAAAAAAAGTGTTAATATTTATATGCCGGCCACATATGTTCGGGTATATCCGCCGGATCTGCTAATCAATGTATGGGAAATTTGTCTATCGGATGCCTGGCGGACAAACTCACTATGGAGATAATACAGATTGCCCGCACGTATTTGACCGTCTATACACCGTTTCACACCTCAACCTTGTACTCACACTATTAACTACCTAATACACAAACTGGCTTAGCACAATAAAGTCCATACATGGATGTCGTTGCCTCAATGAGCGAGGGGATGCCGACGGCACCTGAATATTTATGAGTCTCTAAAATTATTGGCGACATCAAAGCGAATTATCGGCGCGTGTTTTGTGTGATTGGGACTAGGGGATGTCGAGTTCATAAATTATAGTAGTCGTTGCCTACGGCTTTTTCCGCTTCTTATTGGTTATGGAATTTTAATGATATCTTATGGTCGCCTCTATGCTGGTCTTCCTTATTTTTTCTGGCTTATAAAATTATTTGAACGTAATAACTGAAGAATAAGCAGTATCAGACGATGTGTGGGCTTGTATGTGCTTGTAAGTTCAATTGTGGCGTACATTTCACAATACTTATGAGCAGTTGATACTTCATAATTTTGAAATATCAAATACAAAAACTCCTTACATCTGTGCTTCCATATATTTCGAATAATTCGAAGGAAAAAGTATGAACCATGTCTGCTTACTATAGTTATCACCCCCAATTACCAGAGAATATTCAACATTTGCTTAGTCACATTGAAATTTGCGACTCAAGTCGCATTAACAATCATCCGAGTCGATAATGGAGTCGGAAGCAATCGGTCAGCGAGTGGGCGCCATTGAAAGCTTTAGAATCAGCTAGTAAATCTGATTTATAGGTTAGATTACCCGACTTGTTATTCTTGCACACTTTGACCGATACTTAGTGGGTATAGCTATATGGAAAGGTGTTTTATTAATTGTTTTAACCCGTTAAAGGCCATAAAAAGGGTCAAAAGTTTTCTTGTTTCTGACTTACATTTGGAAACTTTATAAAAACCAACTGCCACAACTACAACTAGAAAAAACCTACTCAAAAGATAACAGAAAATTCAGTACATAACTTTTGACATTTTTGACACTGAATGAACTGAATTTTGTCCATGAAGGCTAATATCATGTAATTTTCTGCTTGTAGGTACTATGGCCAATATTTTTTCAAAATTGTCCCACACTTTTTTTTGTTTACATTTTTTTAAGGGATTTTCATTCAGAATCGCAAGCTCCGTCGATCCTAATAGGAAAAAAATTGTGTTCCAAGATTTTTCCTTATTTCGTTACCAGTTTTTATAACACTTTGTATGGCGGTAACGGAATGGAAATAAGTTTAAAAATGTGTGGACATTTTGGGTATTTTTTTTTCTCCTACTAGTATCGAAAGAGCTGGCGATTCTGAGAAGTCACATAAAAACATGCCCATAGAGCGCAAAAGCTAAGTTCACCTTATTTAACCAGACTAAACAATAAATTTGATTTCTCAGTTTCATGCGAGCAACTAAATACGCTATGTACTAGCGTCTCAAGCGTTACGTAGGTACCTACGCAAAGTAATTTCGCGTTTGGAACGGGAATGATAAAATGTTCATGTTCGTACGGAAGGTAATGATATTTTATGTTACGATTGCGAACGTTAGCTTTATGACGTGGGTAAATAATCCGAGTACGTAATGTAGCAATTTACTTTACGACTGACTTTTGATGTCGCGATGGTACGCGTTGTAAATTGATAGTGACATTTGATAGATGATGACTTTGAGTGTGCAATCTAGAGTTGGCATGAAAAATGGTTTGTGTGAACGTAAAAGTCAATTTTAACGGCCTCCTTTTTCTAAGTGAAAAAGTAGACACGTAGAGTTTCATGGTCAGCGGGTTAATAATCGGAGATCCAAATATTTATGTCATACTGAACATCTTTGGTTGCGGGACCTGGCGGGACCAATCCCGAAATTGTAAATGTTTCAGCTACTTATAATAAAATACTTAACCGACGATGGTTCCAGTAGAGCATGCAGAGAGATTTTGCTGTCGTTTCATACACTTTTCTTACAAATTTTAAGGCATTCTTTTATCTGCAAGATATTTTTTACACATTGTAAATATTCATAGCTAGGGCACGAAATAAATTAGGTACCGGGTATTGTGTTCATATATTTATAATAACTTTCCCAAATTGTTGAAATTGTAGTACTTAATGTACTTCACTGACAAAATTAGAATTATATGAACATACATAGATAATTGGTAATTTAGTGGAATATCTGTAACAGACACAAAGCAACTAACTACATATGTCGTACATGTTCATGTTGCCTCTGGCGTTCAGTAAATGGAAACTTTGTTAATACGGCTCGGCTGCCAACTGTTTAGGACCGACTGTGTCCGCGATTCCGAACTTGGTACAGTCCTTGTATTTATTAAGTGGCACAACTTACTTAAGAGTCGTTAAGGCCTTGAAAAATATTTCAACTCAAATAATGAAGAATTTATAGACAATTTTAACTAACTGTTTAATATACTTATATTTAGGATACTCTGATCTTAATTTTAGGTAGTGAAAGAGACAAAGCTTGAATAAATTTCGTATTTATAATATTTAAGTGGGGAAAACCGACTTTTTGTTAAAACTTTGTCAATTTGGACTGATTTTTAAATCGAGATTTCTCATTGAAAATTTACTATAATACATACAAATAGAATGCCAATAGACCACAAAAACCCTGTTAAGATAATAAAAGGCAAATTATTATGATTTGCGTTAAATCTCACCGAAATAGTATATTACATTCATCAGCGTTTAAAAAGAATAACTTTTGCACTGGTTCAGCTAATAAATGTATTTATTGGATATTTCAGAAACTGTAATAGTTAAGACACTAGTTTCTCTAAGAAATTAACGCTAGTTAACCTTCTTCTGTTTTTCCATTGTTGTCACCCCGCTTATTGCAGAAAACCAGGGCAAGTTTTAATTTTAGCCCTTTACAGACTACAGACTGCTAATAGGAGAGGGTAGTCCGCTCTGATAAAATCTGCTCCATCGACAAATAATAGTTCTATCGCGGTACCATTAGGTATGACTCGCACTAGAACGGGACGGAACGGGACGGAACGGGCCGGTCTGGCAGTTTCTCGGATGTCACGTCACGTGACATCCGAGGGCTCCGATCTATCGCGTGATTTTTTCTATAAAAATTGTCAGATCGTCCCGTCCCGTCCTAAAGTGAGATGATCCTTTATAAACTAAATTTAGTATTATTTATATTTAACCTGTAAAAAAGTATATTTCAGCAGAAACCCAATTCTGGTGTCACAAACCACGCATCATAAACACAAGTTTGCGAGATGTGCCAAAATCAACAAAGTGTTCATGGATCTCGTAAATTTCATGTGGACTGTCCAATTTGCTACCACTGGCAAATTACGTACAATCTGCGTAAGATTTTGAACAAAATGTATCTTCTTTTTAACTCAATAGGTATTCAAAAGCTCCCGTGAAAACGGGTATACTTGAGGTTGATAACTGTTTTAAGAAGAATTATAGGTACTTATTTATATCAAATCCCCTTTATCGAAAACAAACGTTTAGGGTTATGATAAAATTACGGATACCACTTACGTATTTTTAGTCACTATGCGCGACCTCTTTCAGACATCTTAGGATGCCATTATAAAGTAAATTCGATACGTTTAGGGGTTACAATGCTATAAATTGTGTTAGGTAATAGGCATTCCCTTACAAAACGCTTCTAATACTTCTGAAGATGCTGAGAGTGCGATATTGGCACTGGTAATATTGCATGCCTTGGCTAACCAATTGGCAGTATTTTCCTTCAAGAAAAGAGCGTCCCACCTAAAGGCCGGCAACGCACTTGCGACACCTCTGGTGTTGTGAGTGTTCATGGACGGTGTCAATCGCTTACCGTCAGGCGATTGGTCTGCTCGTTTGCCACCTGGAATAAATCCAGCCAAGTGCGAGTCGAACTCGCCCACGAGGGTTCCGCAGTTTCCGCACACAGGATACTCTGACCTTAGGTGCTTAAAGATACTGGTGGCACGGAACTCGCGGTGTGCGGCAATAATACGGTTTTCGGATTTTCTCCTGTACTTGTGTTACAAGCTCTTGCTTTTTGTCAAATTTCGTGATTCTAGGTCATCGGGAAGTACCCTTCACATTTTGATTCCCATTGCAAATGTATGGGAAATACGACATAAACGGCCGTATCCCTTGACGTAGAGGTTTGGTTTCATGACAGCTTCAAGGGACCGCAGACCTGTGTATGTGTTATTAATTTCAACTCGCCACCTTTACGCGTTCCTGAAGTAAAAGGTCTTGAAAGACAGACGGACGGACGGACGGACAACAAAGTGATCCTATAAGGGTTCATTTTTTTCCTTATGAGTCCTGAACCCTAAACATTAAAAACATTCTCGAGCATTACGGATTAGATTGAAGTATCTGCCAAGGCAGATCTCGTTTTGCATTTCTATATAAATTACCACATGGTTGCACTGACTGTACGAGTACTTTATGACTAATATTATCACGATCCGATAAATTACCGATTTTATAACACTTGTCACTTTGAAGCATTACAGTCACAATAATTTTAGATTCTGATCAAATTCATTTATTTCTTCGATTTCGGCAACTTCTGTGTCATGCTACGCGTTAGTGCTTCAATATATATATATCAATCACTCAGCGTATAGTTTCTGATTGTAGTCAATGTGTACGACAAGCGCTATTTCATGCTGCCTGTACACTGTCTCGGCTGAAAGTCTCTGCCGAATGTCTCGTGAAACCATTTAGATTTTCGTTTTAAATGACGAACGAATGAATGCTTAGTTTTATAATTTATAATTTGGATTTAGATGACACCTGTCACCTTAAATATCGAAGCTATTTAAGACACCTTTTAACTCATATCATTTAAACTATCGTGAGTCATACTGACATTAAACTGCAACGGTTCAAACTCACGTATTTAATCACAATAGGCGTGACATATTTCGACTGCATCGGGCAGTCATCGTCGGGCAGACAGAGTGGTGTTGTCGTCTTCGCGGCTCGGGCATCACTCAAGGCCTCACCTAAACTACCTGAAAAAGCTTCAATTGTCTCTGGTCCGAGTCTCACCCGAGGGTCTCGAATAAGAGTGTGGGTTGCATTCGCCCGCGGCCGAAACATTCGACCGAGGGCTCGAGAGTGTACAAGCAGCATCAATACTAACTAACACGCCACGCGAACTATAGGAGTTTTATCATTATAACCTTTCTCGAAGCAAAAACAATAGCCTACGTGTTAATCACAAAGACGTATTTCCCGGCACAGACAGTATAAAGCGTTAATCGACTCGCGTGTGGTCGTCTAAAATAAGCTAATCGTAAAAACACCTAATTGAGTTGAACTCGTAAACGGAACGACTTACGCCGTATCCAGTGTGCTTACCATGAGTTTTACCTAGGCAAGACTGGCAAGAGTCGATAACGACTGCGCTGTTCAGAAGTATTTTCAACTCGTTGCCACTACTTAAAAACGAGCAAGATAGAATTACTTTCGAATAGCGCAGTCGCTTCGGTAGTGATTTTCATTCGAAAATTCATGGTAAGGGTACAACAGTGTGTTTACCATGAGTTCTATGTAACCGAAATCGATAGCGTGTATCTTTCTTTTTTGTTGAAGATGCAAACAACATCGAATTGCGCAGTCGCTATCGAGTACAGTAGTAAAACTCATGGTTAGCATACTGTACCCTTACCATAAGTTTTACGTGACCGTATTCGCAACGGCGACAGTGGGTAAAATGACAGCCGTCACTATTCATCCACTTTACTACTAGAGTCAAACCACGTTATCTCTTCCAGGCAAATGAACTGTCATACTTTAAAGTGTTATTTTAAACGCTTTCAGTCTTTGCTGTCAAAATCAATTAAACTTAGTACTCGTATAAACGGACTCTGGTTCAGGCCTCGCCAAGTTCAGGCGCTGCAGCTGCAGTGTATATATTTACACGAACAATCAAAAATTACTTTTGACGTTACTCAAAATATAGGTCAATCTGTAATCTAAAAAAGATAGCATATATTGAAGAAAAAGTGACCAATTCCTCCGGTGCGTAGAGCAGGGATCGGCATCCGCCTGCATTCGCGGCAGACGGCCTAATCACCATCTATTTTAGTTTATATAGTAGTGTGACTACTTAAAACATCTTAAATATCTATATATATATATATAATAGGTTACTGATTTGATTCTTGTTTACAACTGTATAGCTCAATTTGTTATGGAGATAAACTTGCCGCTGTTAGTGTCCTGTACTTCTCTGTTATCCTCTCTCTCTCTCTCTCTATCTCTCTCTCTCTCTCTCTCTCTTCTCAATCCTGTCAAACTGTCAAGTCAATGCATTTCGTTCGAACTAGCATATTTTTAGTATTTAAGCGATATGTAAAGTGAGTTTACGGACTCGCCCGAATACTGTTACTTACATCAAACTCATGGTAAGGGTACTGCTGCCAGCCAACATCAAAACTGTTATGTTGACAATAAAAGTCTGTGTCATCGCATTGAAGTGATGAGGATTATTTTGCTCGTAATAAACAATTTTTGTTCTTTGAACAAAGCCGAACAAAAATGATGTTCAACGTGTGCAATTTAAGTAGTTTTATTGTAGTTTGCTATGTCTACACCAATTCCCGCATACATTATGCGGTAATATAATAACGTTAAGAATCAGCGTTGATAAAAGTAGAATATAACTAAGATTAACAGCAGAAATGTACCTAAGGGATGACTCACACTAGAACGGGACGGGACGATCTGTCAGTTTCTATAGAAAACGTCACGTGACATCCGAGGGTTCCGAGCTATCACGTGATTTTTTTTATCGAAATTGATAGATCGTACCTCCCTCCCCGTCCCGTCCTGTTTCCTCCCATGCCAGTGTGAGTCATACTTAATCATGACGTTTATATTTCTCATTTTTAAACTACAGTATCGGTATAACAAGTTTAAAAATTACCTATTCGCTGTATTTACTAATTTTTAGTATGAGTTTTGTTCAATAAATGACAACATATTTTTTTAGGCACAGATATTCAATACAGAGGTTAAACAATATTTTTTGTTTTGTTTCAGGTATGCTCGAGCGTAGCACGTCTTCCAAAGAAAGTGAATGAAGTTTTCTACCCTCCGTTCGGCAAGCAGCCAATTGCAGGCCGCCACGCTTAACAAATTCGCCGCTGACTGCATTGATCAGAAAAATAGTGCACAGACCTTGGCTAGTAAATAAGAAAGCCTCAAATCACATATTTGTCGACATTAGTTATGCTTCGGCCGACAATTACACGAGATCTGAGACATTTCTTACTTTACAGGCCTCGGTACGTAATCTACTCGCGTAATCTATTCGCAGCAGTTCGTAAGTTTAACCTAAATAAGAACAAGAACCTTTTCTATCGTACCCTTATACCGACCAACCAAGCACAAAGTTCCCACCATTAACAAAGCTGAAATCTATTTAACTCCAAAACAGACCTATATTATCCAGCAAATTATCTACAATCGCTTTGTCTAATAACTTTGCCAATACAAACTTGTAGCAACCACGCATCTTGTACTCCTTAATTGCAATTTCAACCTTAACTAAACCCCAAAAGGTTCAGTATCTACCAATAGTTAAAAGATACGAGTGTTCAGAATTAACTGACGTTTGGCCAAACTCAAGCCATTGAGAACGGTAGCCTATTTTCTCATATCTCGGGCGAGACAATGGTCTTATCTACCGCGATACGCTTTATTGACGTTACATTGTATACATAACGATATAACTATGGCTAACGTTATTTAGCGTTTAATTTACCTCGGAGTGTCTTTGTTTTCATTGTTTGAATTTGAGGTTTGATTTAATGGACATTCTAAATAGCGACATATAATTTAAACTTTTCTGAGTCATACTGACATTAAACTTAAACGGTTAAAAGTCACGTATTTTTATCACAATAGGCGTATCGACAGACTGATACCTCCGCGGAAACATGTCACGACTATTGTGATAAAAATACGTAAGTTTAAGTTTAATAAATGTGCTGCCATTTATCGTTGTTAAAAGCTTATTAAGCTTAGTGATATTCAAATCTTACCCAGTTTTTGCTTGATTTTAATATGAAATTGTATTCATACTAGAGTTAGACCAAGCTAAGTTTGGATCGATTTTGATATTAAAGACCGAGCAAGTGTTATTTTAAACGTCACACTTCTATGAAATTGTGACCTTTACACAGTTTGTGCTATCAAACTTATGCAAACTTAGTTAAGACGGGCTCTAGTCACGCTTGCTATACTTTTTTTTTGTCGGTATGAAAATGCTTTATGCATACCTCCCTAGGGGTATGGTGGGAGGTTATGTGGGACTCTCCTCCCCCGCAACTCCCTCTGCTAGCAAGGAGGGATGGCATACCCACTAAAAACACACCGGCGTCATCCGCACAACCGTTAAGGGAGCGTGTCAGGATCACATGGTGCAAGTCGATCGCTACGCTCCCCAGTCGCCAGGCTTTTGCCGGGCACCCGCGCCTTAGGAGTACTTGACTAAATCAGACAGATAGGCTAATTAATGTGTGGGTCCCCTACCCACAACCCTATATAAAAGGGAAGAGCTAGCTGTTGGCTAGGACATATTGCCTTACGCCTCCTCCCGAAAACGCTTGCTATACTGACAATCTGTCAAGACGAGTTATCGCTTTCCGCGCGGCAATCATCTAAAACCTTTGAGTTTTAAACCAGACGGAGTAGAAGTCTTCAGTTCGCTTTGCAATTATTTCGATATTATTACCTTAATTCTCCCTTTGCACCATTTTATTCACGTCTCTGTTTGGCCCTATGGTTGACTGGTAGATATTGCCATTAGGCATTAAGTCCGCCATTTGTAATTTTTTTGGTATTTTGTGCAATCAATTTTAAATAAATAAATAAAAATCTATGCATAAAGTTCTGCCATTTTTTGCGGGGGAGGGGCACGTTAAATGTACAGCTATTTATACGTGACGTACAAATAGCCATGTCAAATAAATGTCAGTCCATACAATGGGTGTGACACTATGTCACAACCATTTGACAGAGGGGAAGGCCTGTCAATTGCTACTCCGTGTGGTTTAAAACTCAAACCTAACAGCATTTCATCGTTGTCGTGTTTTTATTAGTCAATAAATCATTACCCAATACACGAATGCTTTCACAGTTAATGTCGACTCTACATGTCCCACTGACCCCTATTGTCCAGCTTACCCGGACATCCTCGTGTAAAGCTTGAAAGCGGGCCTTCCGGCATTATGCTCCTCACTTAATTAACCCCTGCCTTTTGACTTGTAATTAATTAATTAAAAACTTCCCATGTATCTACACAATACAACGAGTCGTCCTTTACTTTTTGCAAATAAGTTTTCGTATATGTTTATAAGAGGGCCCGTAATTTTCTGTGTTAATATACCTACGTCATAATGACGTATATTAACACACAGGATGTTTTAATACGAAATGAGTTAATGACAGATAAAGTCTATCAACTTTCGATTCTAACGTCGAACGGAATAATGCTGTCATTAATAGTGTCAATAGTTTTGACACTATCAATGACAGTATTATTCTTTCAAACGTAAAACCCAAAACATGATGTATGAAGCTTGACGTCATTTGTCTGTCATCGGCATGAAAATTACGGGCCCTGAATTATAACCAAACATGTTGTACAGTCGCCATCAAATACATCGGCGCGGCCATAGTGCTCACATATATCTGTACACGCGTATTTTGTCTGTTGTCAAGATATAACGCTGTGATGTATCGGATTATTAAAAAGGGTAAGAAGAAAACTGATGGCCTCGGCCGAGACTCGAACTCAGGACCGGGTGTGTCACGCTAGCTCAGTTGGTAGAGCGTTGGGCGAGTATACCAGAGTTGCGAGTTCGAGTCATGCCCGAGGCCACGCGCTTTTCCGCCTTTCTTTTCTTTCTTAGAAATTCAGTGTCCGTCGCAGGCATTACTGCTTAGAAATAAACAAATAGGTAAATATTGTGGGACAATCTTACACAAATCGACCTAGTCCCACTGTAAGCTCAATATTTCAATATGGCTTGTGTTGTGGGTAAGACGATGACGATATATATATATACTAGATAGATACATATAAATACTAAAATATATAGAAAACATCCACAACTCAGTAATAAATATTCGTGATAAATACCTACACAAATAAATGCCTTGACCAGGATTCGAACCCGGGACCTCCTGCTTTGTAAACAGGGTCACTATTAAAAATAGAAATAAAAATAATATGTTATAGCTTTTTCGCCTTAGAAACGTGAAAAAGTATTATTAACACATTTCTTATGACGAAGGCAAGTTTATTTATTTATCTAAAACGACAAATTTATATCTCACGTCCACGTAATAAATAAGCTTTGTCGCATGTCAAATAAATTTTATCACGTACAATTGGGACTGGCACCAAAAATAAAGAGTAGGTACCTATGTGTAATGGATTGATGAAGTGAAAGCACTTTATATTCCGTCTGCCATATATTTAAGGAAAACGGCTACAGAAAAACAATAAACGCACGACAAAAATTAATAGGCCAATGGCGATTAACGCGTCAATCCGCCACTAGGCACCGCCACGCTCAAACGTTGAGAATTCTTTCATATACAAGACCGTGAGCGACAATACGGCCTTTATTGAATGACGGAGTAGAACATGCTTTTACCTCAAATAGTCGCCATCTGGTATATTTAAACGGCCAAGACGTGCTCAAATTTATGTGGCCTTACCATCACGTCTTAACGCGATTCAGTTTAGGTTCAGTTGTATGGAAGCGACTCAGTTTAGGTCGTCAACGGAATCGCGGTAAGACGTCATGGTAAGGCCCCTGAGCGCTCCTCTATTGTCAAGCTTGTACTGCTTGTTAAGATATTTTTGAGCACGTTATATATCTGGTGACCACTGTACAGAAAAGGAAGATGCGTATTCAGGAAATATGTTTTAATTTTCTACCAGTAGGTACTAACGGCGTTTTCACACTTGCGTACAAGTTTTGTATAGAAATCGCTTTCAAATCACCCAAGTAAGGCCCTAAAATACAATATTTGTTGAAATATGAGCAGCTACTCGATTCATGTGTACAATGTTGTTTTATAATAAGTAATTATATATTCTTTAATTATGTTTTTTAAATAGATATGCGTCTTATTTTGTGTGTTATATTTTTAATTATTAATAATATTTTGACTTACGGGCGGTTTCTGCCAAGGTTTACTTAACCCTACTAATAAAAGGGAAACTCGTAACTTTTAAAAAGCTCATTATTATTACTATGCCATATTCGTATTGCCGAGATGTGAATTATTGCTACCTATTTATTTTGTTATTTTTATTACTTTTTATGAATAAATGATAATTTTCGTTAAAAAAAAAAAATTAAAAAGCTCATAGAGCTCGGCTAAGCCGAGTTAAGTAAACGTCATAATTTCATAGAAGTTTGACGTTTAAAATAACATTTGCAGTCTCTAAAAATTGAAGAAAACTTAGATTGGTCTGGCTCTAAATCGCAGCTTATTTTTCCGAAACTTAGTGTTCCTTTCAAGCCATTTTGTCTACGGAACCCTAAATAGCAAGATACATTAACGTTAACCACAGATAAAATATCGATTCAGTCCCATAACAATCGAATGCAATGAGTACGCTCGGTTCGCATCCAATAACGAATGCATCGAATGAATCACTGATTACCGATTGATTTAGGACCGAACCGCGGCCCGCACCGCCAACATAACGAAATTTAAGGGCCAGTGTACACGAATTGGTGGTAGTTTTCTTTATTAACATATATTTGTGCATTTCTTCGTGAAAGGAGTACGTATATATAACCGCCTCCTTGAGTGCGCAAGATAAGCACCATCGTATGTATTTTTTAAATGTAAATTAGAAGCATGGCTTCTTACCAAAATGTATTATAATGTTAATGACATAATGAAATTGCCGTTGGCACTGTAAGTAATTTCGTGATCGACATTTGAATGCATATTTTGCGTACGAGAGATATTTTATAAAAAATGGATTCTGAAATACCTAGATGACATTGTGAACCTGTCTTTATCCAAACAGACAGAATCGGTGAAAAGCGCACAAAGCCACAGCGCTAAACCGAGCACTCTCGATTTTAACTCTAATTGTTTCTATTGTTTCGAAGTTTAATTAAATTATCTTCTAGCTACACAGGGACAGTCGGCACGTACCGTGTCTCCTCTGCCGAAATGCAAGCCCAAATGAACATGCGCGGGTCTGTGTTCTGGGAACGTGTTGTTCGAAGAAAATTTATCAAATAACACCGCTATACAGAATATAACAAAAGTTCCGAACACCACTTGAACAGCTGATAGGGTCAATGACCCGTGCGAGTGAAAAAATATAGAAAATCTAAAAAAAATCGCTTTGTATGGAGATAGGTGCATTTTCGGTTAGCTTCACTTGTCGGACGCCAGTACAAGATCTCCTGCATCTCCTGAGGATGCCTCGTAGAGAGGCGAAACACGTGTCGAGTTTTATATTATTGGTGGTGGTTTATTATATTTATTTGCGTATTTATTTTTTGCGGCGGGAGGGTAGGAACATTAATTGCATGCAAAACATACGCAAATAGGTGTAATGGGTTGCCACTAATTGACTAGCACGTTTGGCGGAATAGCAAAGTAACGTTCCAAAACAAAACGGAATACTTCCAAAACACTTTAAACCAGCTAAAATTAAGCCCGTTCTGAACCATGCCAGCGTGCGTAACCAAGATGCCAATCGCGCACGCTTAATAACATGTCGTAGCTACGTCTCTCTATCACTCTTTCTTATTAGTGTGACAATGACAGTTGCGTTTTGTTAGTGATTGAGCGTGAGCGATTGGCATCTTGGCTACGCACCCAGGAGAGAAGGGCTCCATCACGCTCGCAGCATTGCCACGCGTATGGCGATGGAGACGCTGTACAGAACGGGGGCTGCCACCTCTCTCACAGCCGCCTGCCTGATCCCTAAATTATTCGCGCCTCGTGACCCCAGGGTCCAGCTGTCTCGACGGCAACTGGTATAAAATCATAATACCTGTTCCAGGATGTTGAAAAACTTTTTCCTATACTAAAAATCTAAAATAAGCCAAAGAAACATAAAAACACTGTCCGCGCCACTCTTACACGGTTGTTGTTAATTCTATTCCGGTATTTTACGAGCCACCAAGCATTCACCTGCATGCGTACAGTCGAGAGCACGAGTGAACATTATAACCCAGGAAAGATACGGGTTTGACAGACATTAAATTATAATAGCCTGATTTTCTCAAATTACGTTCGAATGGGATATTTGTAGATAATGTACTTATCCGTAAAATTACAAACTTTTCTTCCAGAAATAAAACTTAATTATGTCGATTTTTGAAATTTCCGTTAGTAAATATTTTTCTTGTTTGTGAACTTGACGAAATATTTGTCTTATACTTATGTGTTAAAAGCGAAACCGAAGAAAACTTATTCACGTGAAACTGTAAAACTTACCAAATGTACGGCGCGGGTGATAGATGTGTTATTTCGCTAGAAACAAATGGTAATAGGTAAATAATGGTCCTGACCCATTTTAAACAACTAAAAAAACATACACAACAATCTTGCAAGAAGAACGATTGAAACATGTGTGTACATATTTGTGACGATTTGTATACACGTATAATGATATTTTGTTGGATTTTGGTGCCTACATGATAAAGTACATACATTACGCTAAAAAAATCACCTATTATTAATTATTTCCCAAGTAATCAAAATTTCCATACAAACTGTCAGTTCAATGACTGGATTATTAAAATTATAGCTACTACTACGTGGTATTTACCTTGTATGTTAGTTTTTAGGGGTCCGTAGTCTACTAGGAACCCTTATAGTTTCGCCGTGTCTGTCTGTCCGTCCGTCTGTGGCTTAGCTCAGTGACCGTAAGTACCAGAAAGCTGTACTTATTTTGGTATAAATATACAGATCATACCGACAAAGTTATAAAATAAAAACTCGAAAAACTTGTATTTTTAATTTTTTTTTCGTTTTGATCCTTAACTGTGAGATATGGATAGGTATTTGAAAAAAATAGGAGTTTGCTACAAACATATTTTGATAAAGTGAAGAATTTAAAAAAAAAACTTATGAACCGCATGTCTTAAAATATGAAATAATTCAATAGAGCTTTATGAAGAGTCCCAAAGGAATATTACTTTGAAATTGGTCAACTATGCCATTTTAGATATTTTGCAAAAAGGAACGTACCTATATGAGAACATACTTTTTTGCATAATATCTAAAATGGCTTAATTGACCGAGGGGTTAAAAGGGCGTTTAAGTCATAAGAGCTGCGAACTACCTCCTTTTTATTGTTATGAGCATAGTATCTATTAAAACCCTTTTTAAATTCGCCTATTGTGACGGATGGTAAACTACGGAACCCTGAGCATAGAGTAAGCAACAAGCAGCAAATAGAGTAAGCGACAAATTGAGGTAGTAATTTTGGAGGGCTTAAAAACTGTTCCATCACCCATAGTCATCATCATCAGGGGAGTTCAACAAAGCTAAGTAGGCCGACCATCTGATCAAGACCGCCAGGCAGGAACTCTTGGATGCGGGATGCGGCTGGTGGTGCACGCTGTTGCATATCGCGGAAATCCCCGGGGAAAAGCATCCCAGTTGACCTTTTGCACCTGAAATGATGAAGACTGAAAAAAGTATTAATATCAGTGTCAGTGTCGCGGTACCTACCGGAAATCGAATCTCGCACCCTGCAAACGGCAAGCTGGAAGCGTATTCAAATGTATAAAATAACACATTGATTTAATTTCGTTCGCTACGTATTTCGAATATCAATACTAAAACTTAATTTATTAAGATGCAGGTGGACTTAAGCTGTCAAATTCTGTATAAAATAACGCTGAACTCCGGGTTGAGGATGACTCACTCGAGCCGTGATATATATGGAAAATATCACGTGATCTGCGAGCTTTCCGAGACAATCACGTGACGCTGTCTATAGAAATTGACACATCAGTCACGGCCCAGCCCGTCCCGGCCCGGTGTAGCGTGAGTCGTCCTTTTCATGACGAGATTCGCAGAAGAGCCAAAGTAATTCGAGCTACCGTATTGTCGCTCACCAGGCGGCGCCACTCATGCGTGGGTCCTGTGTCAGTATGAGAGAATTATCAAAGTGACGTTTGAAATGTTCCCGCAGGACCCACGTTCCACTAGCGCCCATAGCGAAAAATCTACTCGCGGTAGTCCTCATTGATATAGCTCGGAGAGTAGCTAGACTTAGCGGCAGTGCGCGCGGCAAATTGCTCGCAGAGCCGATGCCCGATGGGGCAGTAAGGTTCTCGAGGTGCGACCGCGTACCGAAAGACGCAGCGTGGGAAGGCCCTCAGCAGGGATCGACGATCTGGTAAAAGTCGCGGGAAATCACTGGATGCGAGCAGCACGAAACCGGTTGTTGTAGAGATCTTTGAGGCCTTTTTCCAGCAGTGGACTTCCATAAGCTAATTTGATGATGATGACATGAAGAAACTGTAGAAAGGCAGTGACTGACTGGCGGATTTGCAATAAATACCATTTTAGTTGTAAGCGACTAAACAGTACCCTTTATGGGTGCGAAACGTGTTATACTTGTATAACCACAAGTTGCGAATTATGTCACGTGCATAACATATAAATAATAACAAATAAGCCTTCGTCGGTGTTGGTCTTTTTCTTTAGTATATGACATCTTATTATTTCAATTTATAATTTATATATAGTAGTGTTACTACTTTAATAACAAATCAAAAAATATTAACTAAAATAATTTGATTTGTGTCAACAAAAAGTTATAACAAATAAGGGTCAGGTGAAGCGTCAGGTGACCAGAGGGCTGGCTCGTATCTTGCCCAGCGAATCTGCATCGCTATTCCGCGGGGCAATGCCACCAGCCTTCGGGGCACCCTACCGTCTGGCGCTGAGCTAGCTCCCATTTTTTATATAGCTCATAGGTATACGTATTATTATTTTCTTTATTGTTATTATTTTAGTTAAGTGATTTTATGTATAATTGAAATTGTATGTATTTAATTAATAACAAATTTAAGTTAAGATTTCTAAACTCCGAACTCCCCCCAGTCGCTAATCGCTAAAGTCCGATTCTGTTGCATTTTACGATCCATAAAACCACCTGCGTACAGTCCGGTACACAAGTGACAGTTTTATGGCGCCTTGTCTTCAGTAATTTACAGGCTGCTTGAGGTTATTTATTGAAGGTATGAATAATTTTAAATTATGTGTGTTTAAAGAGTTGGCATGCTTTGTTTGTGTGTCAGTACAATCAATGTCAAAAGGTGGATACGTTCGATTTTTCGTGATAATTCATGCAGTGATGCAACTTCATTGGTTAATTTTACCAAAAATATACCTACATTACCGGATGTCAGTTTGTGTGTATGCCTCGTTATCCAGAAAGACAATAACAACAATAACCGATTATGAAATGAGCTTAGAACATAATAAAAATTCAGACGAATTGAGAACCTCCTCCTTTAGAAATATTTAAGAAAATGTATGGCTGGCATGTTCGGTGAATTTGAATTCTTTATGACTATGGTTGGAGTAGCCTATGAGACAATAACATACGTATTCGTAAACCATGGGAACAAGTGACAACAAAAAGTTGAGTTTAGTAACTTAAAACAACTAATAATAATAATGAAAGTTTAATGAAATGAAAGCATACAAAAGATTAATAAAACATACAAAATTAACAAACAGTAGCAAGAATTAGGAATCACAATATCAAAAATATCCTTCGGCCCCAAACTAGGCACAGCCTGTATCTTGGAAACCGAAAAAAACATGATTTACCGAGAGAGTTTGACATACTGATGTATGAAGGCCGTTTTTAACAAAAGTAGTTCAAGTTGAAAGAAAAATAACAACAAAATACAAAATTAAATAAAGTGAAATAAATGCATGCAATATAACACTAAATTAATTAATTACAGTAATAATAATGTGTGTGAATACTGTGAGTATGTGTGTGTGTGTGTTAATGTGTGTGTGTGTGTGTGTATACGCTACTCAAGTGTGAATTATTATATCCTCTGTCTTGTCGTACGACTGAGTAAGAAGCCATTTTTTTACTTTCGATTTTATAAAAGAACAAGAGTCGTCATCAAAGTTGAGTAATCTGGAAACCTTATTGTAGACAGTAGGATGAAGGTAGAAAGGAAATCGCTGAGCAAAAGCAGTTTTAACTCGAGGACAAGGTATGGTCATGTGGTTGAGACGTTTTAGACGACGTGTGATGTGGTTTACGGAAGCTACACCAACTCGATGAGATTCAGTAACAGCTTTAACTATAAAAAGTTGTCGAACTCTGAGGACTGAAGCTTCCATGTAAAGATCATCAGTGGGGTAACGAAAAGGTTTCCTCAGCATGACCTTTAGCACAGCACGCGCAGCACTGCGTGTGATTGTACACAATGACACGGATGCAACATTTTTTTTTTTTAATTTCAATGCCGCAACGTTTTAAAAAGATCGTATAGGTATATTATTTTTTTAATATGCATAAATACGTTATTTGGAAAGTTACCGGAGCGACAAGGAATAAACAGAGTTTATTCCTTACACTACACACTACAATTCTGTTTTCCTGTTTTTGTTATTTTATTATGTGTTTTGTGTGATCGTCACGAATAAATGATTCTTATTCTTATTCTTATTACACTAGGTTTATAATGAGCAGGTTGCATACATTTTTAAAATCAGAACTAGTACCACGAACATCGAACGATTGCGGATTTGTATGTGCATATCTGTCACACTTGCATATTAGAGCGACAAACAGGTTTTCCTTCAATGCCAATTTTCGATGTTCGTAGGCATGCAGGCTCAAGTGTCCTTAAATTTCGGGTGCCAAAAAGAAAACAACGTTTTTCTACCTAAAACCGTATTCTACCTAAATATGACTCAAATACCTGTACCAAATTGACCTATATACTATTACGTGTAAAGAACATCCAAAACAACAAAAACAATTCAAGTTTTATGCCGCGCGAAACGGTCGTAATTTTGAAACGTTCGAAAATCGAATTGTATCGTCCCCGCGCAATCCCATTTCCAACGGCTGCGTTCGGAAATCAAGTCACGCCGGGTTCGTTAGGTTGGCTGCTGTCTAAGACAAATAAAAGGACTTGTTTTGAATATTCTATTCACAGTTTTGGTGCGTATCACAATCACAGAAATAGCAACGCAGTGCTCACCTTGCGGTTAGTTGCATTGTGATCCGTCTATCTGTTAAAGTCCTTAGTTTTTGTGTGTATTAAAAAATAAGAATAAATTCATTATCAATGATACACAAACAAAGTACACGATTCGAAAGTGCTTGTTGCTAAGCCTACTTTGAATAAATGATATTTTACTTTGACTTTGGCACTATAGATGTCCGACCCGTATCTTGGAGCTCGAAATTAATTTACAACTACATATAACAAAAGAAAGAAATAACTAAAATTAGTAATAAAAGGTGCACTTTTTGACCGAGTGAGCGAAGCGTCTCCGTTACCGCTTAGGTAAAAATGCTTTCGTGTGTCTGTCCATTTGTTTTTCTCTACAGGTCGCACTAATAAACCAATTCTTGTGGTATATTGAAAGCAAGTTCGTTAATAACATGGTAAATAGGTCCTAAGCCTAAAAGCACATTTTTCCGTCGGTAGATTAAAATATAAACAGTTTCTCAGAATTCTCGCTACATACTACATTGACACATTGACTACATTCATTAGAGTCCGCCTATGCTAAGTTTCATAGATTTTAATAGCACAGACTGTAAATATGTTAAGTAAACGTCATATTTTCATAGAAGTTTGACGTTTAAAATAACACTTTAAACTTTGACAGTTCATTTGTTTGGCAGAGAACGTGTTTAGACTCTACTTCATTACGACGGTTACATTTGTAATAAATTAGGTATCTTTAGAAAATAAAAACTGGAAGTTTATTGATATAATAACACTTAAAAATTATATCCAACAGGACACCTTGTATCAAACAAAGTATTATTTACATGACAATTTTAATTAATTTCCCATAATTCGTGCAGCACGATATTCAATTTCAATTTTGAAAAGCAATTCATTTTCGTTCCCATTTTTATTTACAAAGTACGATCCAAATATTTATATTAATATTGTTAATATGTTGTGTATGCTGATAGCCTGCGGCATCATATTTATTAAACAAATTATCAGCAATTTTTTGCTGTCGGCGAAGAATTTCATGGATTATTTATTTACAGTATACAGGCTGTATCGGGCATATTCGCCCGATCTGCCAATCATAGACCATTAAGGCCCTCCCTGGTCCCAATGACCTTCGATCTGTATCTCTTAGTTTTCAAATATATTTTTTTGGATTATTGCATTAACCCCAACGGCTTTTAAAATTATCTTATCATATTTCGCATTATCGCACGCAGTCAGTGGTAGTCTTGGGGTTTACTTCGCGCAGTAAATATATAAGTTCCGGCGTCCCCCGGGGATCTCATTTGGGACCTTTATTGTTTATTCTATATATAAACGATATTGTAAAATCGATTTCTCACTCTTGTATACTTCTTTATGCAGATGACGCTAAAATTTACAAAGTTATTCGTAATAAAAATGATCGTGAACTACTACAATCTGATCTGCTAAGCTTTGAGAATTTCTGTAGGGATAATCGTTTGTTTTTGAATACCGATAAATGTAACACAATAAGTTTTTCTAGACAACAAACATTGTCTCACTTTAATTATAGATTGTGTAGTAAAACTTTAGTAAGAGTAAATGAGATACGTGATCTTGGAATCATTATTGACAATAAACTCTCTTTTATACCACACATTGATCATGTCTTAGCTAAATCATTTAAACAATTAGGTATGATATTGCGAATAGGGAAGCCCTTTAAGAATACTTTGACACTCAAAATCCTTTATAATAGTTATGTACGTAGTCGCCTTGAGTTCGCGTGTGCAGTTTGGAAACCGTTTTATAACGTTCATATTAATAGAATAGAAACATTACAAAAGAAATTCGTTAAATCTCTTGATTTCAAATGTGGTTTTGAATACAAGGACTATATAGAATCTTTAAATCGCCACAAGATGCAATCTCTTGAATGCCGTAGAGATTGTGTTGACTCCGCTCTATTGTATAAAATAATAAATAATTATGTCGATGCCCCTAACCTACTCAAAATTATTCACATTAGAGTTCCAAGTACCAGAGAACGCCGATGCCGTCTTAAGCATAAACATCTATTCTCCATCCCTCGTAGTAGGACAAATTATTCGAAAAATATGTTTATCAAACGTGCATGTGAAATTTATAATGAAAATATGAAATTAAAAGATATAGATATATTTAACTGTACTATAACTTCATTAAAAAAGGTGTTTAAAACATAGAGTAAAGTAGAATATGTACTTACTTGTCGTGCAAAATCGTGTTCGTTTTAATTAAGGAAATTTGAAAATTCTGGAAACTATAGGTCTAGAAATAAGAAAATAATTTGTGAAAATATTTTTGTAAGACTGTTTCATAATAAATAAAAATAAAAATAAAATATTTACTGTCTTCGAGATATACGGCATTACACTTTGGCAATTTTAGTCTAAAATAACAGTTTTTTGTACATAAATTTTGTACCAATAAGTTTAAGTTTAAAATCTCTGTTAAGTTATTAGAGACTTCAAATAGGAACATGTAGATATCACATATATAACAGCATACCTACAGAACCCTAAAAAAATACCTAAAGAAGTTTAGAATATCGAAAATGTGGTTTTTTACACCATTTTGAAAAAACTTAAAAAAATTACTTTTTTTAACTTGTTAGTCAAGATAAAATATTGATAAACCCATGACAGATGGTTTTGTTATTGTATTTACAGTATTCGTGGTGGAATATCTAGTCAAAACTCGTTAAAAACGGTCGATTTCCGCTTTAGCTTTGATTCCTTTTAGTGTTAAAAGCTTAATGTTCTATCCTATTATTATTTCACATTTCTGATTCGTTCTGTAAAACTGTATCTTCTCGTTCTCTAAGGTAAAACGTAAAACGGACATAAAGACGCTGTATGTTTTATCTGTTTATGCTCCAGAGGCAATATCAAGGCACAAGCAATTGTTATAAATAAACGATTAGGTTATGTAGGTGGTACATTGTTAATGCAACGCACTTTATCTACATAATAAAGTTCACCAAAACCGTTGATTATCTTACTTAGCCAATTAACTCATATCATAATTATATTATTCTGACAACCCACACGTCCTAAGCAAAATATACGTAATTCGTAGCACATAAACCAAGCAAAACTAACCCTAAAAACATACAAATTAAGAACTTCACTTCGAACCGATAAATTGGTGCAACTACGGCTACAAACGCCGTAAATCTTTGAATCTAGCGACACCTTATACCAAAGCTTTAAAAATTGTTAGAACTGTTGCATTTATTTTGGTTTTCCGCCAGTGCTGTTAACATAAAAGGTTCTATGTTTTTAGAGAAATTGTGGCTGTTAAGACCTTTTCCATGAAGGCGGGGCGCGTAATAACCGTTTATTATATTGCTTTGATTGGTATTGGGTGTTGGTTGTGAGCTGACCGGTCTTTTAACGCGAGGACAGTCGACATCGAAAGTGAATCGGTTTAAAAATCAATAATCAGTCAATAGAATCATATTTATTTATGCTTACGATTAGTCGTTGTGACCAAGATTGTTCTAAATGCGTTACATATTAGGGTCAAACACAAAAAGATGTTACACGTCTGTCCGTCCGGTGGACTTTTCAAAAGTTAAGGGCTATTAAGGTTGATTTTGTTATTCAACCCTAATCCAAACTAACAGGTATTCCTTTTCTATTGAATTGTATGATAAAAATCATGACTACATGTCCACAAGCTGTTAATTTTAGGCCACAGGAAAGATTGGCTCTACAGTTCACCTGAACACACACTTTTTCTTTCCTGTGGTCAATAGTTAACAGCTTGTGGACAGCAATGCAATAGAAAAGGAGTACGCCTTAATGTTGATAAGAATAAAATAAGAAAATCAAGCTTTATAGCCCTTAACTTTTGTGTAGTCCACCGGAAAGACTCGGAACATCTAACGGAAGCGTGTCTACCAGATTAGTTTTATTTTAAAAACTTTCTTCCACAACATTACCGCTGACACCTCCAGCACTCAAATTACCATTTTTCGTTGCAAGTTGCGCGTAAAGATTGAACGATTATTTAATCGACATTTTAAGATGGTCATTTAAATTCCATAACCGTGTTGAAACTGACACTTACTGGGGTATATTCCATAAGGAAACATATTTACTAAACTTAAAAGCGTTTCGCATAATAATACCACAGAGCGTTGGTGGCCCAGCGGTAAGAACGTACGACTTTCAATCCGAAGTCCGTGGGTTCAAACCCTGGCATGTACCAATGAGTCATACAATGATTAGCAGAATATGCCCGAAAGTAAATCATGTAACAATTATGAATTTATCCAAAGCATGGACGATAGCAGACTGGGCAGTTTACTTACAAGGGCAGCAGTATCAACAGTTTCTGTTGGCATGCATAAAACATGGCAGCCAAAATGCGAGATTTAAGCGTTCAAATGAACGCTATTCTTGAAGTCAACGGTTTTTGGTTTCCCCTCACTGTCTTTTCAAGAAGGAGTGAAAGAGAAGCACTGTGTAACAATTATGAATTTATCCAAAACATGGATGATAGCAGACTGGGCAGTTTACTTACAAGGGCAGCAGTATCAACAGTTGCTGTTGGCATGCATACAATATGGCGGCCAAAATGCGAGATGTAAGCGTTCAAATGAACGCTATTCTTGAAGTCAACGGTTTTTGGTTTCCCCTCACTGTCTTTTCAAGAAGAAGTGAAAGAGAAGCACTGTGTAACAATTATGAATTTATCCAAAACATGGATGATAGCAGACTGGGCAGTTTACTTACAAGGGCAGCAGTATCAACAGTTGCTGTTGGCATGCATACAATATGGCGGCCAAAATGCGAGATGTAAGCGTTCAAATGAACGCTATTCTTGAAGTCAACGGTTTTTGGTTTCCCCTCACTGTCTTTTCAAGAAGAAGTGAAAGAGAAGCACTGTGTAACAATTATGAATTTATCCAAAACATGGATGATAGCAGACTGGGCAGTTTACTTACAAGGGCAGCAGTATCAACAGTTGCTGTTGGCATGCATACAATATGGCGGCCAAACTGCGGGATGCAGCGTTCAAACGAACGCTATTCTTAAAGTCAACGGTTTTTGGTTTCCCCTCACTGTCTTTTCAAGAAGAAGTGAAAGAGAAGCACTGTGTAACAATTATGAATTTATCCAAAACATGGAAGATAGCAGACTGGGCTGTTTACTTACACGGGCAGCAGTATCAACAGTTGCTGCTGGCATGCGTAAAATATGGCGACCAAAATGCGAGATGTAAGCGTTCAGCGTTCAATCTTCCAATTCCTGAAATTTTTAACTTGACTTTACGTTATCCACTGTCCGTCTCGTTCGCACCAGTAAGTGCGGATGAGAGTGGTTGTATGACATCCGGTTAGTATGACGTATTTGTCATTTCCCTTTGATGTCACTATAAGCGGATTCTACTGTACTGTACTAAGCATATCACCATAAATATTGTCACTATAAATTAGGATTCTACTGTAATTTCTAATCAAGTTCTATTGTGCATATGATACTGGTCTGTATATGTATTACTGCGCAGCAGGTAGCTCGCCATTGACGACGGACACTTATGTAAGTATAAGAGATTAAAGTAATCTGACTAGAAAACTAAATTTATATTCATAAGTAGCCAGTAGGATTAGCGCGCTAAAGTGGCAAATGGAGACGCGGTTAATATAACCACATATTAACTGGAGGCCCGATGAGGCGATGACAGTTAGAATAGACACCTATTTATGAACCAAGGACTCTCTTATATTTACATCTACAGTGTAAGTTTTTCCTGTGCTTCCTGCTTTGGCTCTTTCTGCTGGCTGATCCTTTTTACACTGGCCCACTCATAGTCTCAAAGGCATCAATAATAGAACCATCTATAATTATAAATGAACGGACTCGATCGTCATCAGCACGTAATTGTTCTGTGCTATACGAGACCTCTTCTCTTTCACGCCACCGAGCACGATTTGCGCCTCTCAGTTCCTACCAGCCTTGCGAAGACCGTTACACCAATTCTTCTTGCTGATGGCGTCCCATACTACGTTTGCCCAGTTAAAATGTCCCCCATCTAGTGACTGGAAACCCCGTGGTCTGTGCACACTCACGATGAAAAAACGTTAAGTAGAGGATGACTCACATTAGACCGGACCTGGTCAATTTTTATAGAGCTATACGTGACCTGCGAGAGCTCCGAGCTGTCACCGTGTCACGTGACGTTTTCTATAGAAATTAACAGATCGGACACAACCTTAAGAGGGCAGAGGACAGGGTCACTTCTTCATACAAATATTGTAAACGTACTCGACAGTTTCCTCCTTGGTTTTTGAAGCTACAGCAATGATTTTTTCAAAACAGAATAATTTTGTTATCATCGGTGTCGTTGCTTTGCTTTTTTTTGAAAAAATATATGAAAAAAAAAACCAAAAATATTTAAAAAAGCAAAACAGTCCGACACGGATGAATATAATACTCGTATAAAAAAAACATGGATGGCAGAGATATGACCTGTTCTATCCCCTCTCAAAACGGAATAGGGGACGGAAACAGATAGGAATTTCTATGTCCCTTACCCGAATTGAACCTACGAGCTACGGTCGACGATGTATGGAAATGAATGGGCACAGTGACATGGGTCATAGTGATAAATTTATAACGTTTCGCTTAGCAATTTTTGTAAACAATAGCCATTTTTGCTACACTTCCTGTTCGCAAAGGAATCGCTAACTCTTATACCTTGTAACTCGATGGTCCATACCAAGGAATGCCTTAACAGAGGCTAACCACGAATAAATATTGCATGAGCTCTCCAGGCGACTTGTCGCAAATTTGTCGCGATTTTGTCGATAGGCTAGCGTCTACGAACGAGTAAGTTTACTAGTAAGGTCCTTGTAAGGGCAGGGCATCTTAAGGTAAGCCGTTATTCCGCGTGCTTCGGTAATTTGTGGATACCTTAGATTTCAATTAAGAGCCCAGAATTCTTGCGATGAATTTAAAGTAACAGCATCATTTTTACATGTTTTCATAGAACATTTTGAAGATAATTTCAATTTGAGTAATATAAATGAAATACTTTATCAATGTTGTTGTCAGTTTTTGAAAAATCCACCATTTTTGCCTCAGCGAGCTTCAAACATCAAAAAAATTTCAAATTTGGTCAATTATGTACTAGAGATACTCGATTATTAGCCAAGTTTTCTTAAATGATGTTTCCCTCTCCCACTGTTTTTTTTTTCAAATCCAGCACTTGAATCACTCTAAATTTTCTTATAAAATATGCATCGTCAATTTTGCCTCACCAGTACGCTGTCAGACCTGATGGGGGAAAGGACGCGTCGCTCCGCGCTTTGAAAATATTTACAATTATGAGGAGAGACTGAATACATAGGAACATGTAAGTAGTGGCTATCGAGGTAATGGGTGACTGAGTAGCCCCTTGTACAGCGTTAACTGCACAAAGTACTTGAATCATGACCGGACTCTTAATATCCTAGAAAAGTGAATGAATTTCAATGAGAAAATGTATGGTTTCTGAAAGTAAATTATTGTCCTCAAATCACTATCCGTGTGCCCTCCAAAATTAAGGAGTTAGGTACCTCCATTCCACATCAGGTAGCCACCAAAATCCAATGGGCCTTAAGGCACCTTAAGGTGCCCTTCCACCTAGTATGCTGCGCTACGTTTACATACAAATCAATAAATTATGCAACGATGCTGTATGTTAGTTGATGACTTTTATGGAACTAGCGCAACATAGTTCTGGTGGACACCCTTGAAATCTCCCTTCGAACCTCCTTTACCTCCTTTCGAATAAAAATGAATCCATAATAGGAATCGAAGTCAAAGCTGTTAGGGGCGCTAGTGGGTCGTGGGTCTAGCGGGAACGTTTTAAACGTCACTTTGACAATTCTTTCATATGGACACGAGACCAACGCATGAGTGGCGCCGCCTGGTGAGCGACACGGTAGCCTCTATTGAGTGAGTAATCGCCTAACAACAAACATACAATTTTATAATTAAAAGTAAATGGAAAAATTCCCAGCGTCTAGCAGGATTTGAACCCACGACTTCTCTGAATAACCAAATGAAACCCCTTAAGCGCGTGTAACCAAATGAAAGAAATAGTGGAAATATTATATTATAGAGTAAGCCCATTTGTTATAAAATAAAAAAAATTAAAAAATTTGCCGGGTCGATAGGCGTCGTTAGCTCAATTGACAGAGCGATCTGACCTGAGTTCAGAGAAATCGTGGGTTCGAATCCTGCTCGACACGGGGAATGTTTCTATTTTTCTTTCAATTATGCATTTTTTAAATTTCGTTTGCAGACGTTTCTACATAATACAAAATTAATAAGCATACAGTTAAATTGAGATTATTTATTTAAGACGCAATCATAACTCATTCGACATACATTACATGTGATCTCACACACATGTACCTATGATCCCTCATTTTGTAAAAAAAACATCAAGTTAATATACGTAAACCATAAATTTTACTAACGTTCCGAATTTATTAAAAGAGCATGTGGAAATTTATAGCAACAAATTAATTAAACTGGCTGCATGAATTTCCCGGCGCCATTTGTTGCCAAAACGCTAATAAATCTAAATTACACCTATTAAATAACATTGTAGAGTGTATATTGTATACGTCGTCCCGTTATAAACTAAATAAATAGAACAGTGGACTAAACTAAACAAATAAAAGCTAAATAAATAACACGTCAACGAGCGATCAAACAGTGTCGCATTAATCACTTTGTAATCTACGAGATGCTACTATAGTGATGGGCAGTGAAAGTAAGAACTGAACTGTTACATATGAGCCAACATGCCTACCACGAACATCGAAAATTGGCATTGACGGGAAAACCTCTTTGTCACTCTAATATGCAAGTGTGACAGAGATGAAAATACAGCTGCCGCATTCTCCGCGTCGAGCAGGAATCTCTGAACAGCTATCAACGCCTGATCCGGTGAATATTTCCACTATTTCTTTTATTTGGTTACACTCGTTTAAGGCCACTTGCACCAACCGAGATTAGCCACATAACCCGGAGTAAAGCGTTTTTTTGTATGGAAATGGATAGCTTAACTCTGGGTTATCGGCTAACCCTAGGTGGTGCAAGGGGGCCTTAGGGGTTTCATTTGGTTACCGGTGTTCAGAGAGGCCGTGGGTTCGAATCCTGCTAGACGCGGGGAACCTTTTCATATGCCTCAGAGCGGTTACGGCGTAAATGTTTACATCACTAGAGTTGCATCCAATTGGCATCCTACCAACAAATATGGGCCACAGATTTGTCTAACACAGATACACGGGGCTACAGTTAATCCACGATATATAAACCGACTCGCGATTGCATACCAGTCTCAATTACAAAACAGCATAAGCGACGTGAAATATTATATGTAGATACGGCCGTTTGTAGATGGTGAGCGAAAATACAGTTACATGCAGATTTTGCGCTTTACGAGCTCTAGTTTTCGGGTAATGTTGTTATATCTCAATTCTCCAGTGATTATTTGTGTGGTTTCATGAATTAAACCGGCTTGATAGCTAGAATGTAGGTACTTGTGGCAGTTATTATTTTACCCAAAACTCTTTTTTTTAGGGTTAGCCAATTAGGAACTCTTATAGTTTCGCCATGTCTGTCTGTCCGTCCGTCTATCTGTCTGCGGCTTAGCTCAGCTTAGGGTACCTCCCATACACGTAAAGGGGGGGATATTTTTTTTAGTTTCAACCCTTAATTGTGTTGTTATTATCGTTGGATAGGTATTTGAAAAAGAATAGGGGTTTGCTAAGACTTTTTTTTTGATAAAGTCAATATTTTCGGAAATAATCGCTCCGGAAGTTGATATTTTTCGGAAGTTGAAGGTTCTCAATTCGTTGGAATATTATTCTACTAGCGACCCGCCCCGGCTTTGCACGGGTTATTATTATACACATAAACCTTCCTCTTGAATCACACTATCTATTAAAAATCCGCATCAAAATCCGTTGCGTAGTTTTAAAGATTTAAGCATACATAGGGATATAGGGACAGAGAAAGCGACTTTGTTTTATACTATGTAGTGATTATCATGTATTTTTTAATCACCGCATAACGTAAGGATATTGTTTTGACATTCCATTGTCAAAATTGGTTCACCAAAACCCTAATTCAGGTGTGGTAAACCTAAAAAGGATTTTGACTTATATTTGAATTCTGGGGTCTAAAATATGAAATGCTAATTTTATTAAGCACTTGCTTCGTCTGCATGCGCCAAACAGAATTGGGTGCGGTGTGTCATATATTAGTATTAGTTTAGCCTTTATTTTTATTTTAACATTTTGTTGTAATATTTGAATGTACCTAAAATGTAACTAACCTAGACATTTACATTAAATTTATGTCTGAAATTTCCTTTTTTTTAATTTTCATATAACATTTCGAATGAACACATTCCCATTCCCTTAACGATCTAACGGCAACATCAAATTCAATTTATCAAAAAATTCGGGCAAATATTTCCAAGCGGAGTTCATTTGTCAATCACTGTCGGTATGAAAAATGGTAGATCAATTTGCGTCATAGCTGTCCAGTCGGTGTTTCACGGTATAATTGAAATGGGTATGTAGGTTTATTGGTTTTGAAAGAATATGCGTTTTTGATTACCTTTCAGAAAATCTTAGGTGTGATTTATAGTATTAGAAATTCAATGGAATGACTTCATAACAATGGCACTTGTAATATGCATAATTAAAAAGATTTTGTTTTTTGTAGTTAAGTTCATTTGTTAATGACATTAATTGATATATTCGAAATATGTACATGAAGCATTTCACCTCGCCGCATGTAGCTCATTATTTCTTAGATTCTCAGCTTAAATTTTGTGGGAATTGCATGCGTTGACGTGATGCAGTTTAAGAGTGCATTTTGAGTGCGTATTTTGATATTTGACTAACACTGGCAAATTGTATCACGCTGACATAATATCTAATTATTTCTTATACCTTATTAAAGATTATCGTGAATTACCCAAAATAGCGTCTTCCTAATTAAATAATAGTTACCTAATACAGCAAATTTTCCACGTATCAAACGCCGTCTCGAGCAGGCGTCGCCAACTAACTACATTAGCCGGAAGCCAAATTGCCACACTCGAGATAACGAGTTTATTAATTAAATTAATCCATGTATCAGTCGTGAAAGGTTGAGCGCGCCTGACTTATTGGAGGAGTGGTTCCATAAATGGCAAAATGTCTTATTTCCATAGAATAAATATGGTGGTTACGACTTTTTTGTGATGTGATATACTAAGCTATGTTGATAGTAATGGAGTGTATGAGGGTAATAATTACTTCATATGGTAGAATACACGTAGGACCGTTTCTCGTAACGGCTGGCACGTGAAACGATAATTAGGTGCCTTATATTTTGGTCGTCTACGTGACCAAGAATGAAAATGCATGAATTTTCTTGCACTATTGACATAATACCTATGTTTCGTTCGATTGCATTAGGCAATCATCATCAGACAGAGTGTTGTCACTTCCGTATTGCAGTCAACATTGAAATATGGCCGCTAATAGTGAAAAAGTGAGTTTTAAGCGCTATTTTCATATTAAAAAACTTCGCGTTTTCAAAGTCGGTGGATGAAATTAACGTCCTAGTTGTGGAGTGCCCTCTGTTGTAACTAGCTCGACTTGACCCGGTTGCAAAACTGCAAACTGCCCTGTTAAGAATCGGTGTTGCCAACGACTCGGGTACTATTTTAGCAACTTTTATTTAGCCATAACAAAAATATCGACCTCATAAATTTTAGCAAATTTGCGGCTCTCGTTTAGCGTTTTATAAAATTCCGATTTGGCGACACCTAGCCAAGAAGCCAATCACTCACGCTCAGTCGCTAACGAAACGCAACTGTCATTGTCACACTAATAAGGAAGAGTGATAGAGAGAGGTAGCTACGATACGTTATTATATTAAGCGTGAGCGATTGGCATCTTGGCTACGCATGACTAAAACGCATGACTGAATAAAATAAAATAAAATACCCTGAATTAAAAAGCATGTGCTAAAGTATGGGAAGTATTATATTTACTTCCCTACTTATTTCTACGAATTTTGAGTTTTGATCAGGATTATTCCCAATCGATAGGGCATGGCCTTCTCTGATAAGTCAAGGAAAACTGTTTATAGTAGGTTAATAAAAAAACGCATAGAAAAGTTTTTGGACTAAACACCAAAACAAGAAGCATTTTTTTTCGCTAATGCTGAAGCGAAAAGGTCGAGATTTCCTGATTTCAATTCGCGGCTTAACGGTTTTTTTATCGTAGTTATTTTATTTAATATCAGTCTCGATGAAGTCGCCTTTCTAAATACAAAAAATCAAGAATCGATATAATCATTTTCAAATTCAAATTCAAATTCAAATAATTTTATTTCGGAACATGTCCATAGAGTGTTAGTATACATGCTAGAATTTTGGAGCTACGATGCCCTCAACAGTATAATAAAACCACATGGGGCCTTCCAACCGTTATTGCGCATGCACTTTTGAACGCATGTGTACAAATGAGTTTTCCATAATTCATTAGATAACGTCTAAGTCTCATTTTACTACACCATATATTAAACGAAAACTTCATATCTGATTCATATTCTTCTTTCCACATATCCCTACCTACATTTTGTTATATAATCTATCTTAACTACAAAAGGGCGTAAACACCACGCAATCACCATCAAATTATGACCTTCTGCCAATTATGCTGCCGGGCTACGTGCGCGATGGCTTCCTTCAGTACTTTACCGGACGCACGTGCCTTTATAAAGGACATATTCAACTCGAAAGTATGGCAAAGAACTTGTAACGGTCAATGACGGTAATGATACAACGTCCATTCGCGACTAGCTAGCACTGAAGCTGATGGGTCTTGGGTTCGAATTCAGGCAAAGACAGTTATTTACTGGGTTTATCTCAAATATGAGGAGATTTCTCTTGGGAGACTACGGGATCTTTTAAAGATATTATACTAGTTAATTGGAAAAGCTAATGTAACCTAGGATATTCAGGTTTCCATAGGTTTCTGTGATCGGTGACTGAGCAACAATGTGATATTTAAAAAAAAAATCTATAGGTAATGGTCCTTATGTGTGTGTCTCTGTAAAAAAACATTTTTGTTTCAGTTTGATGTTAGTAAGCAAATTTAAAAAGTAAACAAAACAATAATGTTTTGTTCGATCTTACGCCATACAATACTTCTTGACTTCCGCCAAGAAGTAGGTAAATATACATATAGGGAGGTTAGGGAGCCGTAAAAAAGAAACGTCATGTCTTCATTTCGTGACATTAACGGATACATTTCCGAGCATGTTTGACAAAAGAAAGGTTTTATACGTTAACTGTATCAGTATTCTGTGTATGTCTGTCTGTGTGTGACTGTGTGTTGGTATCTGTGATACAAACTAGTGGCTCTGTGAGCTGTAGACCTCGCGACCATCTGCTCTTAAGCGCCATAGGCCTGTGCGGCGCTTAATCTCTTTGCGCCAATTTCCATCAATTCTAATATTTTTCAAAAAACTAAATGACAAAAAGATCCTACAAAGCTATAAAACCTGATCGCTCAACTTTCACGAGAATTCGTAGATAAAAACAGAGAGAACAGCCGGAGATATGAAAGCATTTTTGACTAAGCTGAAACGTAGACGTTCGCTTACGCTAGGTCAAATCAAGAGCCATAAAAGCATGTCACATGTCATATTTAGCGATTAGGTATATATTTACCAGACAAACATCTAAGTTACTCTTTAAGAATCCTCAAAACAATTTGGTAGGCACGCACTAAAAAATAATTTATTTATAAATTTAAATAAATATAAGTAATCTTTAAGAAAAAAAAAAACAACTTCCCGGTCAAAGTTAAAGTTTGAGTTAGTTTGAGTATAAAATACCGAAATTGCCATAAGGACCTTTCTTACCGTCTCATGGATCCCATCATTAGATTTGAATTAAAACGAAACAAAACTACTTTGAAGGTTGGAGGAAACAAAATAAGAATGCTTCAAATCGATTGAAAGATCTGGAAATTATCGAGCAGTTCTACTTTGTCATTCCTGGTTTTCATCGTTAGGTTCACTCCACCTAAATGATGGTTTCCGTAAAGAAAAAATTAAGTTACTTAACCCTCAAACCATAATGCATGTGCCGTTAAAATTTAAGCATGTCTCTCAATTCCTTATGATTTCCATCAACAGAATTCAGAATATAATTATAATCAAATGGGAGACTATTTTGAACATATTTCCTTACAAACAAAAGAAGAATATCTCAAATCGGATAATAGAGCTAAGAGTTACCAAGCAGTTCCTCTATACCATCCCTGGTCTTCGCCATCAGGTCCACTCCAGTAAATGATGACTGCGGTCAGAAAATGCCCCAGCTAATTATAAAAGCCCTCCAATCTCCAACAAAATTATTATATGGTTTTCGTGAATGTTCAAGTTAGGAAAACCCTTTAATCATAATGCTTGTGCCGTAAGAATTTGAGGAGGAGACATGAATTTCATTATCAGAATAGAATTATATTATAATCAAATGAGACTACTGTTAAGGTATTTCCTTACAAACAAAAGACGAATGTCTCAAATCGGATGATAGAGCTGGCAATTACCAAGCAGTTCTTCTATGCCATCTGTGATCTTCATTATCAGGTCTACTTCATCAAATGCTTCGAAAAACACACAAATCACTAAATCACTTTTCAAATTTAAGGACATCCCTCTATTACTCACAGATTCCATCATCAAAACTGACTTTTGAAAAAAAAGGGACCAATCTGGTACTTTTTTTTCAGACATTTTTTTAAATCGGTTCAGTAATGAGGGATTTCCAAGGTAACAAACATTTTAAAAAATCACACGAATTGAAAAGCTCCTCCTTTTGACGTCCGTTGAAAATTACAATAATTTTCATACAAATTCCGCTATATCGATCTCATAACATCTATAGGATTTCTAAGAGAGGTATGGGCACAGCGGATGCAAATCGTTTAGTGTGGTAGGGCACAACACAACAAATGTCGTCTCGCTCAAATCTGGAGCAGAGCCCATCTGGGAAAGTACCTAAAAATTAACGAACTTGCTTACAAAATTTCACAAGAATTGGTTGATAGCGACCTCTCGAATACATTTTTGCAAAAACTGAAACGGAAACACTACGCTCGCTCAGTCAAATATGTAATAAAAATTATAAATACTTACTTCCTTGTTTCATTATCACAACGAACGTTCAATGGTCCTAAGCGCCATAGACTCCAATGGCGCTTAAGACCTTTGTACCAATTCCCGCCATTTTTAAAATTTCCAAAAACTGAATTAACAAAATTTTTTTATGTAATTAACGAACTCGTTTACAAAATTTTACAAGAATTGGTTGATAAATGCGACCTGTAGAGGAGAACAAATGGACAGACACCTAAAAGCATTTTTCTCCAAGCTGAAGCAGAGACGCTTCGCTCGCTTCACTCGCTCGGTCAATAAAAATAAGAATTACTTCCTTTACCGTTTCATTATCACAACGAACTCTCAATGGTACTGGTATTGGCGCAAAGGTCCTAAGCGCCTTTGATTTCTATGGCGCTTAGGACCTTTGTGCCAATTCTTGCCATTTTTAAAATTTCCAAAAACTGAATCGACAAAAAGTTTTTATGTAATTAACGAACTCGTTTACAAAATTTTACAAGAATTGGTTGATAAATGCGACCTGTAGAGGAGAACAAATGGAACAGACACCTAAAAGCATTTTTGTCCAAGCTGAAGCAGAGACGCTTCGCTCGCTTCGCTCGCTCGGTCAATAATGGGCATCATATAATAGGTACTTAATCAAATAAGTTGAATACTTTTAAACTTTTGACACTAAACTGGACACTATTTTATATCAAAAACCGATTTGACCCACGGTTATTTTAAACTAAAACTCACCGAAAACATTATTTATTTTTTGTTAGTCTACAAAAAAGCTTTCTTTTATGTCTGCTATCTTTCATTCGCACGCATATTAACTTCTAAAGAGTTATTTTCACCCCGAACGAGGCCAAGAAAATTTATCATAAGCAAAACCAGAGTTCATCATACAACACGTCTGCGTTTATATTAGACTAATAGAACAAATATTTAGTCTAATAGAAACGAACCAGAACAAAAGATCATAATTTTTCGTCAAGCGCCATGTGTTTTATTATTTAACTGAAACGTCGTATGTGCGCATGTTTTTATGTTTTAATGCTGCATGTTGGTGTGATCTACTTATTTAGGGAAAAACGCACTTTTCTAAAACTGAGTATACATATGTCTACAAGTATACAGTAGACATATGTTTGCATATTTACTGTACTGTAATTTCGATCATTAAATATAGTTATTATTTTTCTGAAATTTATAAACTAAGGGAAGCTCTAACTCTGGCCCTATGTGTATTTCTAATCTCGAATGCCCTTCATAGTAAGTTGTTACGACTTTAACATATTCCAACTTTAAAATTTGTTTGTAGTTATTCAAATGCTTTTCTAAGAATCCTCTCAGGCGCCCGATTTTCAGTTTCATCAGTTACATAGTAGGAGCAGATCAGAGTAGTGTGTTGACAGGTTAAGTGCGCGTGCGCCGATGATCGTATTAGTTTTTGTCAACGGTACAAGTTCTGTATTCTGGTTGGCGGCGAGATAAGGCCTCGAGTGAACCAGTGTACAGAGACACTGGTGTCCACGTGATAGACATATTTGAATTCAGAGTTTGAAACCCTATTAAAGTTGATAAATAATGAAACCTGATTATATGAATTAATTTCCCAAAATTCAGATTTATAATGTCTATGGTTTGGTTATGGAAATCTGTTTGATACAAAAGACTTTCATGCCTTATACCGTATTTAGTACAGTCACGTCTATAAATATCTATACACTTTGGAACCTATTACAGGGTAAGAATTGAAAGGGTCAAAATTGAATACAGATGTATATATATTTATGAAGCCGACCGTATCACAGATATTTCGATGTGAATATATGATTTAGGACACTAGTTCTTAAACCTATGAAATTAGATTTTCATATGTGTCTGTGATGTCCCCATGACATGGAGTGTTTACGTTGGTTTCATAACCAAAGATAAAGCTATATTTAGCGATAGAAACCGTTTCTATAATAGCAGATTAACTATGTATATAGAATTTTACATACCTATAATTTTTACTGTAGCTGTAATCGTTTTTCTTTTTCTTCCTATCGTTTTCCCGGTTAATGCTCAACTCAGGGAGCCTGGGGTCCGCTTTGGCAAATAACCAAAATTTGGTGGAGCGTAGGCTCCAAAAACTGAAGGGTGCGACCTGGGGTCAAAATATGAAAGTTGCCGGATGATTTAAATAAACGGCAAACATAATTTGAACTCCCGATACGCTAACGCGGTCGAAGAGTTAATGTCGTACAATTTTTATACTAGGCCTTCTGATTGAAAGGCGTACGCTCTTACCACTGGGCCACCAACTTTGACGAATCTTATCTTAGTCACGTACGTATGCATTCATTATACAAGTTACATTATAATGCATTATAAATGTAGAGCTGGTCGAAATATTTATAATACTAAATATTTCGACAAGCGATTGGAATGTCGTAGTCCCTGTATTGTTTTATTAGTCATTGAGCTTATTTGAAAATAGTTTATTGAAGTGATGAGTTATCGAACGTTTTAGATACACACTGTATAAACAGTGACTTCCGCCTTCACATAATTCTTCGTACCAGAATACTATTCTAAATACAATCTTGAACGCATAATGCTCCTTACAGGTCCAGTTTAATCTGTGATAGATAGAGAAAACGACTTAATTAACTTATAGGAGAAACATTTCTATTGAAAAACTTTTGTGTTAATGCATCGCACTTTTTTTGACAGTAGTCATATGCAACTGTATACTTACTTACTTACTTAAATAGTACTCTGGTTCAGCGACCCAGAGTGTATCTTACCGACACTAAGCTGCGTCATTCTTCCCAATCGAAATCGGCTCCTCAAAACTGGCATACCTTACTCGTAGGTATTTCTGGACTTTATCGATGCAGCGGTACCTAGGGCTGAAACGAGTAGGGTGATAAAACTATATGCTTGGGGGTTTTTCACGAAAAATTCACTCCAAAGAAGCATGAAAACAAGTATCTCCGTAAAAATATGTTTACCCTCTTTCTTAGGGTTTGTATTTCTTAAAAAAACTTTCTTGGTAGAGCTGACAGACTGATCGAGCTTTTCACGAAGTGCTAAACGTTTTGCTATCATATACTAAAGATTTATATTGTATTGTAATTGAATTTCCCATTCGTCGGTAATATCTGTTAACTTTCCTCGCCGGGAGCGAGCCAGGGTTAAAAGCTACAGCCATTACGGCTCGGTTTACAAATGCGTGCATCGTTAGCTTTATGGTGGGATCTGCGAAACATAGGCTAGCTATCCATTGATAGCAACAACCTCGCTTTTTACAGCTTCATCGAATTCCTTTTAATCCAGGAAGGCTGCGCCAGATAGCTATACACTAGCATCTTAGCACTGTAACTGCTGATTGCGGATCTCTTGGGCTTGGAGTTAGGCTACCTATCCATTGACTGTCATAATAGTCTCGCTTTTTAATATTCCGACCGCCACCATTCTCTTGCCCTGCCTATCTGTTGAGTTTTTCGAAGGCTGGTTTACCAAACAATATAATATTAACATCTACCCTTTTTTTCGATTCATTGTTATTACTATTCGATATTTTTGATTTGTAAGTATTGACATACTTACTGTTGTTTTTTATTATTAGATATTACACTCATGACGATCCTTATTGGGAGACACAATTTTATTATTATTGTTAATTATTATTATTATACTTTAATTAATTCGTGTTTGTGACGATCATGATGGAAATTCGTATAAATTTATTGAAATGTAAACTTATAATGTAATTATCTTTCATGAAATAAAAATCTATCTATCTATCTATCTATCTTTTAGCCTTATGGTAAGTTGTGGTTAAAAGCTAAAGTCATGAAGGTTCGGTTAATAAATGCGTGCATCGTTTGCCTTATTGCTGTCTGCGTATTACTGGGCTCTGCAAAACATAGGCTAGCTATCCATTGATAGCATTGACCTTTATATGTAGAGGTCCGCCATATTTTTTACGAGCAGTAGTTATTTTTGTATTGCAAAACGAGGAAATTGCTAGAGCAACTTGCTGCGCTGAAAAACTTTTAGAACGTGTTATAAGCTTTAAAATAAATAAATATATAGGCATCTAATGCATCTAAAATCTAATATTTTCACATGCTATAAGGCCGAATACATTAAGGGTCAAAGTATATGTAACATCTTATGTACAGTGTACCATATTATGTACCATGTATTCCTGTGAATAAACATTCATTCATTCATTCATTCAATGATAAAAACACGAAATCGTGGGCCGCGATAAGTAGTCAAAAGTGGAGAAGAATCCTACTAATATTATAAACGCGAAAGTTTGTAAGTAGGGATGTTTGTTACTCTTTCACGTAAAAACTACTGAATGGATTTTGATGAAACTTTACAATAGTTTTGCTTATACATCAGAATAACATATAAGCTGCAATTTATTAAGATATTGCGCAGACGAAGTCGCGGGCACCGGCTAGTACTGTGTAACCTAAATCCACGTACAACTTTATAAAGTTTCTCATTTTCCAACTCTTTACAGACGTGCAAAGTGCCCGAACGTGTCATAATATTTCAGTCAGTGTCAGTAGGTAATAAAAGTACTGAGGTACTGAGTAAAAATATTAGGGCAAAACATTATGCAGTACATCTGTACTTCTAAGCTATCTTTGAGTATTGTTAATGGATGAGTAACCTTATGAGCATTGGGCGATGGGCACTGGTGTTCGAACACTCAACTAATGTGCAGCCGGAACCCCGCTGCGATATTAATTATTGCAATCACGCTAATCCCTGCCCTCGGGATAGTCGGGATAATAACCCACGGTACCTAAATTAATTTGCAGTTTTGGTATTAAACCTATATTATTTCTATTAATAAACCAATAGGAGATTTATGTATGACTTAATTATACAAACCTACACCTCTTTCACAAATGTCAAGTCTAAAAGTACTCTTCTGGATTGATATAGAAGTAAATGAAAAGAATCTCGATCAACCTTGGGGGAGATCAATAAGCTTAGTAAATATCTATTTCCATTCTCAATTTGTGAGGTTTTGTAATCCAGTCCATTTCGCGGGTTGTCTTGCTACGTGTCTACGTTCTGCACTACGTTCGCAGTCTCCATATTTCATAGGACCTAATAGAGAAGATATTCCTCGCCCACTTCCACCTTAAGGAAGACTCACACTAGAACGGACCGGGACGTGACCGGGCCGGGCTAATCTGTCAGTTTCTATAGAAAACGTCCCGTGACCTCCGAGAGCGCCGGGCTATCACTTTCTTTCAAAAGAAAGTCCCGCCACGCCCCGTCCCGTTCTAGTGTGAGTTATCCTTTATTGCTTTAACCAGCCTATTGCAGTTCACTGCTGGATGTAGGTCTCCCAAGGGTGCGCAAGAAAGTACGATCACTCGTGACCCTCATCCAGCCACTACCTTTTTCAAGTCATCGGTCCACCTGGCAGTGGACCATCCTACACTACGTTTGACAAGGCGTGCCCATTCAAAAACCCTTTTGCTCCAACGATCATGAGTTCTACGACAGACGTTGCCGGCCCAATGCCACTTCAGCTTGCACCTATAGACGATGTCTACGACCTTGGTATTGTGCCGGATACTCTAGTCTCGTGTTCCTATGCCGATTAGACTTGTGTTTCATATATTAAAAATGTGAAAAGAAACTCGCAACATGGTACTACTCTTACGATTTTGCAGTTATTCGAACAAACAATCTCTAACCATCCCGTTTCTTTCCAGAATGCAACTGCAACGGGCACGCGCGCCGCTGCCGCTTCAACATGGAGCTGTACAAGCTGTCTGGCCGCGCCAGCGGCGGCGTCTGCCTCAAGTGCAGGCACTTTACCGCCGGCAGGCACTGCCACTACTGCCGCGAGGGCTACTACAGGGACCCTACCAAGCCCATTACTCACAAGAAGGCTTGCAAACGTAAGTTATATCCAGATGAGGTATTATCCCAGTGGCGGCGTCTGCCTCAAGTGCAGGCACTTTACCGCCAGCAGGCACTGCCACTACTGCCGCGAGGGCTACTACAGGGACCCTACCAAGCCCATTACTCACAAGAAGGCTTGCAAACGTAAGTTATATCTAGATGAGGTATCCTCCCGGTGGCAGCGTCTGCCTCAAGTGAAGGCACTTCACCGCCGGCAGGGACTGCCACTACTGCTGCGAAGACTACTACAGGGACCCAACCAAGCCCATCACTCACAAGAAGGCTTGCAAACGTAGGCACAATCAATATCTAGTATAAAAATGGTTAAAAAGAAACGGCTATTGAGTCTTCCGTCATAAAACTGAACTTTCATTTTCATGTCATCAAAAATTAAAACTAGTCTAATAAAACCACCAAGAAAGTGAAAACAACAAGCTAATCTCATATTTTATAACCTTTCAGACATCAGTCTGACATTAAAAGAATAATAACAATTCATAATTAAACGCTTAAGTCCAAAGAATTTAACAAGAAGCGTTTAAACTCCCATAAAAAAACTTTAAAACGTACCAAACTTATTTAATACATTCTTTCTTCAACATAGTATTAAACGTCTCAGATGGGCTATGAAACTTTACTACTAAATATAAAAAGGGCGTAAGTAAAATAAGAGTGAAAATTTAGGCGGCTCGAGTAAAATTGTATCGCAATAAAAGAGGGTATAAAAAGTTTTTTTATTGAGTTGAGTACGTAAACTCTAAGGCATAAGTGAAAGTTCTGAACATTACTTGTGAAGTTACGTTTCATTTAGAACATGTTTAACTTTAGATTTGTTATTTTCACGTTATTATGAGGGCAATGATTCAACTTTTAAAACTTTAAGCTTATTTATATACATAGCTGCAACTTTAATCAGTTCTGACAACAAATCAAACATATTACTATTTTTTATTACCTACGCTAAGATATGGATATATACTTAAAATATATAGGGGTCAGCTATGTAGGAGTCAGCATATTTGATTATAAATCGAAAGTAGATGTCATATACTAAAGAAAAAGACCAACGAGGCCAAGCCGAGGATCGAACTCGGGTCTTCAGCTTACGCTGAAAAACAGGTTGACAATGTAGCTTAGCTAAAAAAAGTAGCATATTTGATAATAATAATGCGATGCATGAAATAAGTACTGACATCCGTTGAATTTTTTAAAGGAAAACTAGGGGAAGTCGATAATTAATTTTAAAAAACATAAGTTTCCAATAAAAATAAACAGTTAATGCAACTATAACTAAAGAAAAGTAAATTGCAATTCACATTTCCACACAAATACGGTTTGCTTTATAAGACTGACTGACAATAACCCTTTTTATGACCCAACATTTTCAAGCACATAAAACTAAAAATCCCATACAATCCAATATCAGCTGAAATATCAGCAGTCAGCAACCGTATAAAACTAAAAAACAAAAGCCAACCACAGGCCATTTGTCGGCCTCCGAATAGCGGCCATAAAAATTTCCCGGACTAGTGCGAAATGGGCCGGGACGGAATCACACCCAAGGGAGCAAACACGTTGTCTGAGCACATTGGTTTTGGACCTGTGCTGACTTGCATTTATAACGATTGTAACGATGTGAGGGTTTAGTAGTTTTGATAATGTGAAGTCATACAGTCGATCTTTACCTATCACTAACGGGGTCTCCTTCGAAATCCCTAATACCGTTTGTCCTAAAATCATTTGCCCTGACTGTTTTGTCCTAATGATCATAATCCCTAACGCTCAATTGTCATAACGATTATTTACCATAATGCTCAAAAACGACTCCACTCAGAAACAACTCGCTGTTAGAAAAGTCGGTTAAGTTAGTTTAGAACTGTGCCCTCAGACAGATCCGAATTAAAAATCATTATGACAAACAGGGTATGCAAAACAACATAGGGTATGCAAAAATAGGATAAAAAACTTTAGGGATTTCAATAAAGATCCTCGAAATTGCATCTCGAAAGTATAAGACGCCATCCTGGAGGATCTGGTGTTCCCGGCCGAAATCGTCGGCAAGCGCATTCGCATCAAGCTGGACGGCTCGCAGCTCATCAAGGTGCATCTAGACAAGAACCAGCAGACTACTATTGAACACAAGGTTGACATCTTCCAGTCTGTGTACAAGAAGTTGACGGGTCGCGAAGTCACCTTCGAGTTCCCAGAACCCTACTTGTAAACTAGATTATGACTTTACAATAAAACAAAATCCATAATAAATGTAGCCAATCATAAATGAAATTCCACTTCCAAGTTTTACATCGGAAATCAAATATGGTCCAATTTAAATTTGAATGTCTGCATTGGTTTCGTCACGATTACTTTTCGAGGACAATGTCAGGAGCAAGGGCCATAATGAAGATAAGAAGTATGTTTAAATTTCAACACATTAAGTATTTTAACGGTCAATAGCTTTTTTTTTTAATGCTATAGGTGGCAAACGAGCAAACGAATCGCCTGATGGTAAGCGATTAACGTCGTCCATGGACACCCGCAACACCAGAGGTGTCGCAAGTGCGTTGCCGGCCTTTAAGGTGGGAGTACGCTCTTTTCTTGAAGGTTTGAAGGTCGTATCGGTCCGGAAACACCGCTGGCGACAGTTCGTTCCACAGTTTAGCTGTGCGAGGCAGGAAGTTTCGGGAAAAGCGCACAGTTGAGGACTGCCAACCATCTAAATGGTGAGAGTGGAAATATTGTCGCGTAGGGCTTTTGCTATTCTCATCCGCATTACCCATCGCAAAGGATAGTTTTGACACACTCCCAAAAGGTCAGGTCAATAGCTCCAAACTCAATTATCCGTCCAAGAAATCCCCGGTTCCGAGGTGATTCCGGCCCCTTTACGAGGGGAACTCGGAATTGCGTTGGCAACACTATTGGGTGCCTGAGTGTTTTGATGGCCGATCGCATTTAACAGTTGAGTAGACAAGCCTTTTTTGGGTCGACCGCGGCCTTTGGGGTTGCAAGGGTCGTGATAATAGTAATTTTCGGGGATTGAGTGATTGTAATCAGAGTTTGGGATTCTTGCGGGTTGTGTAGGAAGGCAATATGTATAGCGTATTTCGTATGGTTCTTCAGAAAATGTTAACAAAAAATCGCGTGACTAGCGTGAAACCAATTCATGTACTTTTGTTTATTTATACAGATGAACTGGCCATTTCATTTAGACGACCGGTTGGCGTAGTTGGCAGTTGGCAGTGACCCTGCCTGCTAAGCCGATGGTCCTGGGTTCGAATCCCGGTATGGGCATTTATTTGTATGATGAACACAGATACTCGTTTCTGAGTCATGGACGTTTTCTATGTGTTTGTATATTATATATATTCGTTGTCTTACTTAGTACCCGTAACAAGCCTTCTGGAGCTTACTGCGGGACTATTGGTGTAAGAATGTCCTATAATATTTATGTATTTATTTACGTTCGGGTATATCCGCCGTATCTGCCAATCATTGAATTGTAAATTTGTCCGGCGGATGCCAGGACGTATATGGGCAGCTATTATGCAACAATCCAAATGGAATACATAATAGTCATAATGTCATATTCTGCAGCGTATCATTCAACTAACTTCATCACTATTATAATTTTATTAATAGATAATACTTTTAAAAGAGATTGAAACCAAATAACTATGTTTAATGAATAAACCACCTCGCAAAACAAGCTCTGTAAGAGTAAATTATTTATTAATTTAAATAACAACAAATTTGAATAGAAAACCTTAAAATAAACATACCTAAATAAAAATTAAAAACTGAACTTAAAAATAAACTACCTATAAATATAAAAAATCCCCCAAATCGCTGCCTAGTGGAAGCGTGCCCAGAATGCTGGCAGCATTGCCACGTTGTATGGCAATGCTGATCCGCTGTGCTAAATATGACCCAGCCCTCTGGTCACGCGTCAAATGTATACGTCACGCTACCAAATATATATTGTATATCTCAAACTGGTTTTTTATCATATTTTTGCAGTGTATGCAGTATCCTAGAAAACTTCAATTAAATACTTTACCTATAAATTTACTAAAACGGGGCTTAATCGTGCGGGGTTGAAACGTTGGAGGTTCGCTTTCAAAGTTTTGCATGAATCAGTAAATTTATAATGTGTGAAAATCGTGAAAATTTAAATAAGAGTCAAATAACTTTACGTATAAGTTCCACGGTTTATATTTCATGTTTTTAAATCACAATCGAACCGTTGTATTTTGTCAAAGATACTGTTAGTGTTGCCAATTCGAATCACGGCAATTGGATTGTCAGCTGCTAACGAAGTGAATTGCAGTCAACTAAATAAACTCTTTGAACTTTAAATAAATAGAGTTGCTGCCAAATGTAGTTGACCTAAGAAAGTATATTAGAGACCTAAAATAAAAACTTTAATATAATAAGCCTGGTCGTAGCGATAGAACGGTATTCATATTTTAAGATCATTATATATTTCTTATGGTATTATTATCTTTTGCTCAACGAATTGTGTCATTAAGCATTTTGCTCACATTTATTGGCATGCGTGAAATGCATTGGTAATCCTTTCGGTTTTTATCATAACCATAACAAAACCTGTTCGAAAAGTTCGAATCAGCCTCCTTTAGTACAAAACTATCCCATTATCACGTCGACACATATGACTATAAATTATGGACCCGTACTTGAAAATAAATTTAATTCATTGCTTGTATTGTTAATTATTTGGACTAAATATATATAGTGACTGGCAACCACAGGCTGCAGTAGATTTGTTTTTAAATCTATGTGCGTCTCTTATATTCCGATTGAAAAAATAGGGAGGTATATAATTTTTTTTATCTTTTTCACAGCATGCGACTGCCACCCAGTGGGAGCGAGTGGGAAGACGTGCAACCAGACGAGCGGGCAGTGCCCGTGCAAGGACGGCGTGACAGGGACGACATGCAACCGCTGCGCTAAGGGTTACCAGCAGTCGAGGAGCCACATCGCGCCCTGCATACGTGAGTAACCCTGAACCATGCCAAGCTGTTGGCCCGAACAGTCCCCTATAGTTCCCACAAACACCCTACCACGACTGCTCAGCCGTGGTAGCGTGGTTGTGAGGACTATTGCCCAAACACTGTAAGTAGTTGAAACGAGCGCTCTACGAATCTGTCACAACAAACGCTAATTTTTTAGCGTTAAGTTGTGTATGTCATGTTTTTGAAGCATTTTTGAATGACAGGGAAACAAACAAACGGAGTTGACTGTGACAGTGAAAAAAACTGTGGAAACCGGTCGATCGATACTGTACATATTCTGTAAATACTTAATGTTTTGTACAGGACAAATCCATAGAACGTCTATAGTAAAAGACAATGGGCTAGCTAGTCTCCGCCCTCGACTACGTCTGCGTAGAATAGGTTCAACTTTAAATCCCATTTTCATAAAGTGTTAAGGGCTCCGGCAGGGTCAACCACCCGTCCAGAAATGGTCAGAGCTGCAGAGAACTGTTAGTTTTATTTCATTTAATTGCAAGATTTATAACTGTAGTTGTATTAGTTTCTATGTATTAGTGTCATCATTGCAGATTGCTTTTTGTATGTAATGTGTAAGTGCGCCTGTGTGCACGTTTCCCCCGCAAAAAGTGGCAAAATAATTAGTATGGTTAGACGTCACTTTGCCCTCTCTCTTCCTATGTGTTTGAGGTCCGTGTTGCTCGAAGGGATGATATGATATAATTATTAAATCCTCTGTCAACAGGTATCCCGCGCGTGGTGACTGCGGTACAGGCCATGGAGGCAGTAGACGGGGAGCCGGCGCGCGGTAAGTAGTAAGTGGCCTTCATTGCACTTCCACCATCACAAGGCGCGGTCACGATGGTCATGATGGAAATGATGATGATGATTATGCTGATGCTAATGTGTGTGATGTTGATGGTGATAATGATGTTGTTGAAAATAAAAATGCTGATGACGATACTAATTGTAAGTGTCTAAAAGAGAAAAGTCACCTTATTTCTGCAGGTATTATTGCAGGCTAATAATACGTTGAAAATGCAATAATAGGCAGTGTCAAGTTGAGAAGATTCCTGGCCACGTTGCGAAAGTCACTCTGAACTAAATAAACATGAAGAAAAAAAATTAAAGTCGTATTTATACAACTCAGCATACCTATGCTGAGCCTATACCTAGTAATCATATTAAACAACATTGACTTCACAACGTCATATTACAGCAACGGCAAAATCGTGCAAAAAGTGACCGTCGACTTGGGCCCACGGCCCAACATCGACGGTCTCCTCTGTAGGTAATAATTGGCAAGTATATGGGTGGCGTCTATGTTTGGCAAAACCTGTGTGCCATTTCTCTAACAATTTCACAAAACTCATCGTGATCGCGCTATGGAATGACCGTATCTTTTTCAATTCTAATAGGTTTCAAATTTCAATAGTTATTACTTTACCGCCGTCTCATTTCCTGTTAATATCTACAAACGCGATAGATTTCTGTCTGAAATTGAATTCTGCAATTGCATTTCTAATGGAAAATTGAATGCAAAACTTCAAGTGAACGGAGATATGTTTCTTTACAACCATTTAAGATAATTTTTCTTCTTGACTGTGGGAAAATTTATAGTTATTTTGCTGACGCTATTCAAATAATTATATAGGTAGGTATTGCACTTGTTTCGTTATTGAAATTCTGATATGTTTTTCTACTCCAGCACTTCTATCTGTGAATACGATGACTGACAGCGATATTAAAAAAGTATACATTATAATGTTGTCTATGGTATTTCATTAGAACACTGTTCCTATGGATTTTCATACCATATATTAGAAGTGTTGTAGTATTTTTTAATGTCTATAGTAGGCATACGGCATCTTCCACATTCTACCACCTTTCGATTTTTTTCTTTTTTCGCTATTTTAGCTGTCGTAGAAAAACTAGGTATGCAACAGCTCATAATTGTTTCTTAAAACTCTCGGGTCTATTATTACCCTCAAGTTTTAAGAACCCTTGTTATATCACTGTTGCATAAACTACTATTTATTTTCTTATGTCTGATCTTGAAAGTGCATTAGTAGCTAGTAGATTTACATAGAAAGGACTTATGACAGAAGGCTAAGCTGATGAACTAATTATTACATCTAGACAATATTATCGTTATTAATAATGGATGTTTGAGTCTTATTAGAATTTTATAATTTACCTTTCTGAAGTGAGTAAGGTAGTTTTAATCCATTAATGTTCAGATTTCAATCTCAGACAGATTAAACCCAAATATTTTACTTTAAAACCTCTTCATTGCCATTAAACGCAAATACGGTCGTTCTCATTCTAATTGATTTGCACATTACATTTTAATTTACGTTTTGGGATCGATTTTTATCACCTTTTCAACCACATTAAGTACTAAAATTCCGTAAATGCTGTAAATCCCAGAAACACTTATGTTTTTTTGGCATTAACGCCGTCAGCACACCGACGCTGCCAAATCTGCCTTTTTGCAGCTGTTCCGCAACCTCAGTGTGCTAACAGCTTTAAGGCAGTTTTAAGGATCGGAATGATAATGTTCTTCAGTAAAAGGGTGACATAAATGGGTCTTAACATGAGGCTATCTTTGGGAAATCTGTTCTTAATTAATTAGTAAATTTGTAAGAAAGGTTAACCTTTTATGTACTGGTTTGTCGATTCTGCATAATTTTATCACTAATTAAGTTCGCGTCTCATTTTTTTTAAATGGTAAAGAGGTAATTGTCAGATATCAATACCAGATTTTTACGTCTTTCCGAAAGATAGCCATGAGTCGAGATTTTCTCAAGTTCTTGATCACCTTGAAACCCCAAGTATTAAGTCGCCTCGAAACATAATTATTTTGGTTAGCTAGAAAATTTGAGGCAAGCGTAAGTTTACAAAATCCTTAAAACAAGATACGACTTGCTTGAAAAATTCGCACTCCACAATCTGGACTAAATCTTGTGTTCCACTTGGGGTAAGTGGTATTACTCTTTTAGCAAAGGACAGCAGCTTGAGAAAATGAGTCGATATCGATGTTGTTGCAAATTCGTTCCGATTGCTTATTCGACCATTCTCATACATTTTTTTTTTGTTATCAGTGCCGAAGACGAGGTAAATTCATGTTTGTCTGTCTTGTAAATCTTGTAATGTCTTATAGTATAATATTTGTAACTTATGGGCCAAACTGAAGTGTAATCAGAACACTATGGTACTTTAGGAGGTGGCATTTTAAACTGGCACTTATGGTGATTTTAAGTTTAAAAAAAAGGTTAGGTACTAAGCACTGAAACCTTCAGGATGGTCTTTTTTATACATACTTTTTTAAGTCTATTTTAAACTAGCTTTTGCCCGTGGCTTCGCTCGCGTTAGAAAAGATAATAATTAGCCTGGTCACTCTCCGTCCCTTCAACTATCTCCACTTAAAAATCACGTCTAGTCGTCGCTCCGTTTTGCCGTGAAAGACGGATAAACAAACAGACACACACTTTCCCATTTTCAATATTAGTATGGATATAACTTGAACTTGGTGTTCTTTAGTGAAATCATCATCTTTGTGTCCATCTGCAGAAACAATGCTAGAGTATTTTCATGTGTGTACTCGTCTCGTAGTGATCCTGTGTAAATAGATAATGCACTTAAAAACTGTTACTATTAATCAAAATTCTACAGATTTTGCTAAAGACCAATCTGTTACATTTTGGAGGATTGGAGGTTTCTTTTGACTCTAGACGCAAATACATTAAATGGAACTCACTAAGAAAGCCGTTAGGTTAGGTCGATGCGCACTAGATTTATCTGCTAAGATGCGTAGGCGAGCGCCTTGTAATGCGAGTATTTGCTTTACATTACGTCACACGCAATTCACGCATACGCCCGCAACCAGTGTGACGTGTTCTGAGGAGTTGTGCACGTCCGCGACGCCTTCGATGTGCATCGACCTGATAGGGACTAATAATCGGTCTTCACATTAAATCCGGATCCGCACGCCATTGTTCCTATGTGCAAGTAGGACATCGCCATTGGGATGCGAATCAGTGTGATAACCGAGTAATAGGTACAGATGGTTGGGGCTGGGACGTGGGGTATAATCAGGTTTGTGATGTTGCAGCAGCGGATCAGTGCGGCCGGTGCCGCGCCGGCGCACGCACGCTAAACCTCAACAAGTTCTGCAGCCGAGACTACGGTAAGCATAACAACTTTTTACTTCAATCCCATCCTTCTATCCTTTATGAAGATCTGTTCAGATCTTACAAATATACCTCTGGTGCTGATCGCGTGCTGTAGAATACAATAATTCCGCAATCGTTTCGCAAAAATTACCAAAAATTTGTTATGTGGTTCTCAAAAATCAAGCTCAACTCCTGGAATTGTGCAAACTCGGTTGGCACGTCTTTAGGACTTAATTAAGGTATTCAAACTTTTTCCAGCTTTCTCAGAAGGAAAGGAAAAGTTGAGAAATGCATGACCTCAGGCGGGACTCGAACCCGCGATTATGTTGATAAGCGCCCCCTTAAGGCGCATATGAAGACGGATACTGTGGAGAAATTCGAGGCCACAGGTATGGTCTCGGTAATTCAGTTGCAAGAGCGATGAACTGGTATCTCAGAGTCGCGGGTTCTAGTCCCGCCCGAGGTCATGAATTTTTCACTTTTTCCCTTCTTTCTGAGAAATTTGGTGTCGTTCTCATACGTTTCTGGTTAAAAATGATATCCAGCTTGCTGGGAATTAGTTCCTGAAAATTATCAAAATTTTTTGGGGTAAAAATGGACCTAACTCACCCTATAGCTGCTTTGGAAAGGCATCCAGTCTTCTTGATTCCTGTAGATACATTGATTACCTGCAAGTTATGACAGTTTGCTAGCGACTACATATTTTACCTAGCCCATTTTAGGAATTCGTACGTGAGCTTGTACGTATTAAGCATGTTAAAAGCCCACACGTCAACAATTCCATTAGATCGCAAACAAATTACTTCCTCGGTAATCCTCGCCCATGCCAAGCAGTCTCCATATTCGCGTGATTGATATCAGTCATAGATCTTTACTGAAATACTAATTACACTTATTACTGTACTGTTAAACCGGCGATACATCACAGGGACAATCAGTCGTTTGTATAAATTGGTGAGTGGGTAGCGTCACATTAGCTAACGTATGTGGAAATTATAAATAGTTTGGTTACGCGGCACGTAAAGTGTGATACTTTGTATGGCGAGGTCCTTGCCATAAAATAAACTGGGTTCCGTGGCCAGGGAGCAGAATTGTTCTGTTACTTATCACAAAATTAAAATAGTAATTACACTTTTAGATTTACATACTTGTGTTCCCAACTCTCTGAGCCTTGGCCATGTCTTGTATAAAGCCAAGGTGAGTGTAATTTTTCGACACATGTATTTTTGTTAAAACTATAATACATAGTACCTACTTCTAGGTAGCAGGTAGGTAATATGTAAGTAGCATGGAATTACGGAGAAAATAACCACATCTGGAAACTGACTGATATGTTGTGGGGACATGATACCTGCTTTAAAACGAGAAAAAAGGAAATGTGTCTGGTAAAACAACGTTTCTAACTTAACGACTTGTCTCTTTTCTAGAGCCCCCTTACACCTACCTAGAAACTCTTTCAGTGCTATCACATAGAGTCAGACCAAGCTAAGTTTGTATCGATTTTTATATTAGAGTCTGCGCAATAATGTTATTTTAAACTTCAAGCTGCCATGAAATTATAACGTTTACTCAACACTTTCACAATTTGTGCTATCAAAATCGATGCAAACGTAGCCTAGTCGCACCCCAGCGTTTCCAGGCGTTGGCGTAATGTACGGCGACGTAAACTTTAACACAACGGCGACGTAAGATGTATTCGGGTAATTCCGAATGTCGGATAATTCTGAATGTCGGATAATTCTGACCATCGCATTAGAGTTCATTTTCGAAATTACCCGACATTTTCCGACATTCGGAATTACCCGAATAAACCTTACCGCTTTTTCTCATAGAGTTCAGTAAACGCTGTCGCTCGAGAGACGTTAGTGTGAGGGTCTCAGACTCTTGGATTGTACAAGTAGATAGCCTATTTTGTTCCTTTAGTTACAAAGTTGAAACTTCATATGTGCTTGGGTTTTGCAGTCATAATGGGCAAGGTGGTCGGGCGCGAGGCGAGCGCGCCGGGCGACGAATGGGCTCGGCTGCAGCTCAGCGTGCAGGCGGTGTACAAGCGCGGCCCGCGGAGCCGTCTGCGGCGCGGCGCCGCGCCGCTTTACGTGCGCGCCAGGGACCTCGCATGCAAGTGCCCCAAGCTCAAGATTAACAAGTAAGTGGTATTTAACTTGTTTTTTTTTAATGGGAGGACAATCCATTGTGGATACTTCGGCACCGCAGGGACAGTGCAGAAGTTATGTCGGACTCTCACCGACTAAAAACCCCCGTTAGTCATCTTAGACGCAATTGAGGTGGTCTTGGAATCTCCAGTGAAACGGACCAGAGCCGCCCTTGTAGCACACCTCTGTGGGTAATACCTTTTGTTTTGGAGTAGTCCCTGATTGCTAAAGTCTGCGACCCAGAGGACTCCTTTTAGTCACTTTTTACATGCAGGAGATACCGTAGCCGTATTCTACTACCCGGGCTACAGGGCGAAAGTGGTGTATAACCTAAGCAGGAAACTTAGCTGCAGGGCTATGACTGCTACGCTTGCAAACAAAGTTAATGGGCGTGATGTGGTTCACAGGCCAAATGTCATGTAATCAGGCCCGTGAAAGGGAATAGAGAGAAAAGTGACGAAGAACAACTGTCTATCTCTAGAAGAACTCTCTAGAACTGTCTCTCTCTCTTTCTGTCTTGTTATCGAGCTAATGATTTTGCCGAAGTCCACTAAAAATATGCTATGATATAAGTCAATTCGCCTAGCGACCAGCGTCAGTTCAACATTTTTGAAAACAAGAATGACTCACTACACAATAGAACGGAACGTGACTTGGCGGGACAGGACGATCTGTCAGTTTCCTTAGAAAGAATCACGTCCAAGTTCGGACCCCTAGGAGGTCACGTGACGTTTTCTATAGAAACTGACAGATCGGCCGGAGGTCATCCTTTAAGCGTTTAAATCAACATGGGATAATAGTATAACTAACTCAGAATCTGTCACCTTATACAAAAACTCTGTTCCCAGGTCATACCTAATCCTAGGAGTGGAAAAGGAAGGAGCCTCATCAGGAATGCCAGGGCTGACCGTCGGCGATCGGACCCTGCTGCTGGAATGGCGCGATGACTGGCACCGGCGCATCAGACGTCTGCAGCGCCGGGCCATCAACTGCCACTAATCTAACTCGTGCCCAACTTCAGGTCTAGGACCTTGAACAGCAGTTTAAGTATCGAATCAACGTGCGCGGCGGCCATTTTGTAAAGCATTTGCGACGCCATTTTGGCAAGACGACTGTAATAGCTTGTTTGACGTTTAGTGGTAAGTATTGTCCGAATCGTAGTTTACTGCATCCTGTTTTGCGTGGTAACTTTTAATATTCGCCAGTTTTTACTCATAATTTTTAATACCAAAAATATCTTAAATCCTCTTTTCTACTTCCTAGGGTTACGTTATAAAAATGTACATTAAAAGATTTATTTATTTAACACATTTAAGATAGGGCTACCGATTGTTTCGTTCCATTATTACTTGCATTTTTGTATAATTGTTACGTATGGAATGCATGTTATTATATTGTAAGTACAACTGACAGCGTCGAATTTACCATTTTGACAGAGTCGTGCGTGGTAAAGTCATACTGAAGTTAGATATGCCACTATTCATAAATGCACCGAGATATTCCTCGACTGAAGTTCGTATTCGGTACAAAAAGATGTGTCACTTATAAACAATTGAAGTCGAGAAAAAGACATTAAATTGATGTATCCGCAATTTCGTATAATATAAAGAAGTACTTATCGATTGACAAGACTTCTGTCTTCTGTGGCACTTCAGGCCTAACTTAATTTGTAATATGTCGTGTCGATTGTACAAGTTAGCTTTAGGTCACTCACGCGATAGTCACAATGGTTTATATACCTCATTTATTAATATAGACTTATATCGTTAAGGGTTACATATTTAATTTATGATAGCTTAGATTTTCTACTTGCGCGACTTATAATCGTGTTCGTTTATAAAACTAACAGGCTCGTATTGATACCGAGGTCAAATACAATAGTTGAACGTGTAAAGTACTTCGAAACGTTATCAGTTTTATAATACGAACTGAGTTGTAGTAGCCACCTATTTCTTGCGTTAAATATGGCCAAAGTTATGTGAATGTTGACGCCGGTCCGCCAAATCGCATACGTATAAAACTTTCTTAGTCGTATATTTACTTACTTAAGTATTTGGAAACTGAACTGAAACTACTGACTGAACTATCCATAGAACGAGAATTCACTAAGGGCAATGAACTCCATATTAACTTTATAAGACCCATTTTGTTAACATGTACCTATGTATGTACAATTTTGAAATTCATAATAAATGACTTTGGTCACTTTAACGCGTAAGTAACAATCGTAATACATTTTGATATCATGGAGGCCTGTCTACCTTTTTACTCTTTTTTAAAGGTTTTGTTAATATATTAAATATTGATTTGCTTAAGGCTTTAAATTATTGGCCTAAATATCTGCAAAATTAATTTAATTTGCTACAAATTCTTGCCAAAGTAGTGTACAGTTTATAAAACCATTATTTGTTTTTCTATCTCTTTGTATGTCTGAGTCGCTGTCACGTGGCATTTTAATATAAGTACTTAAGTTAATAATGGCGTAAACATTTATTTGAGAATAACAATATAATTACGTAAAAGTCGCGACAGTAGGCTAAAACATTTAAAATAATACGAACTTTAGTACATGAACAATATGCGCCTATGAAGGTATGTACAGTATTATTAGCTTTACTAAGTTTAAATATTAACTATAAGGCTGAATTTAAAATTGTGACGTCATTTACATAAAATTATGAGTGATAAGTACCAAAAAAATTCGTTAAACTTTTGCCTAAATTTTCAAAATTACTTACAGCAGATACAGAATAAAATTAAGTTTTACCTACACATATTAAGTTTCTCTTGTTAATGTGTTGAATGCAAATAGTAAATATTAACAACTTCCGAATAGTAAATATTGAACAACTTTTTAAAACGATTCGTTTATTTATTTAAAATAGACTCAATAAACCATGTTTCTTCCTCAATCATCCACAAGATAATGGCTAAACGAACCATTTCCCCGTTACTATTCAAGCCTTCATTCTCCAGGTGCAAATAATACACAATCACGACAATTGAGCTGTCAAAATTACACACCTTTCTTAAACGTCAAACGTTACCTGGCTTTGTCATTCAAATTCGAACTTTATAACTAGTGTAACAAGTTTGAGAGTTAAATGGAATTGCGGATGTAGTTACAGTTATGTTGAAGTAAATTATGCATGCGATTTTGAACAATGACGCAAATCATTTGACGTTCAATCGATAACAATCGGCTGCCAACAATCTGTAATTGGCTGAACACAAATATAATCCCGCAGTTTAGCTCTAATTTAGTATAAATAATCTTGACACTACATAAACTTCGTATTTGACATCTTATAAAAGAAATTTAACGTGTATTCGTATATCGGTGCACAACTTCTTTAAACATAAACTATGATATCCGCAAAGACAATATGACGTCACAATTTCCTAATTTAGCGTAAACAATTGGTTGTTTTCAATAATGTAGTCGATATTTTTTTTCTTCTGGTTTAACTTCGTTTGAATGTTAACAGTCACTGAGATACAGATATAAATGTAAAAATCTGGACTAGATATTATTGAGAACAACTGTTGATCGTTTAGACGTATAATCATAGTTTCACAAGTAACTGACTGTAAAAAGTGTATTTAGTTGTAGACTAATCTATTAACCTGTTTCTAGTTATGCATATCTTTAGAATTCGTAATTTGTATACCCTAGACGCTGACACTGAATTTCTAGTCGAATCCCGTCTGGATAAAAGAAACGAGTTAAATTGCGCCATTTTTGCATGTGTAGGTAATAGTTAAGAGAAAACTGTTAAGGCTGCGTTTTACCAAATTTTTATTCCGAGAATAACGCTTACTCTCAGATAGTAACGTCAGATTACTATGGGATTTTGACATTAGTATCCAAGAGTTAGCGTTACTCTTGGTTAAAAAGTGTGGTCAAATCCAGCCTAAGTATTTTAGCAAATTTTGCCGTTTAAGCTTCATATTAGCCAATTGAAGCAGGTGTAAATGAGCGGAAGCGATATTCATTACTACAAAACCATTACTAGCCCCTTATACATACTTGCGGGTATTTAAATGTTCCAAATTCAATACGCAAGTAAGTATAACGGGTTGCCACTATCCAAATATAGATGTTGTGATTATCGCGGAACAGCAAAACGTTAGTTATACGTATACCTAGTAATGTTTTTATTTAATATGAACAAACAGTAGCTAGATTCAAGACATAATTAGTCGATTACGAGTTGAGTGTTGGCGTTTAGCTAAATGTTGTCGTTTACGCGCTATTTTCAATAAGGTTTAAGTTAAACAACGTAAATGTCCTAATACTTGACGCGTTACTCAATAGTTGACACATTCACTCTTAGCTACCAAGAAATGCTGGCCGTATACGTTCGGGGATATCCGCTAGACATGCCAATAAATGTATGGGAAATTTGTCTGGCGGATGCCGGGCGGACACGCCCACTAGGCCGGCAAAGGGGTGGCAACTATTGATTTGTCAAACATTAGTATAGCTTTTTGTTAATACTCGACTATGCCCCTTCATTTAGGGAAACCAGAGGACTTACTGTAAACCGCTTACGAATCCTCCTCTGCCACATTTTCGTAGGAAGTTACAAGTGCGATAGAGAGAAGATTTCGTTCGCGGTAGGGCTTTAGAGGCTCTGACTGATAACTTTATTTGTGCCATGTTAAGAACAATCAGTTTACACTTCTGTTAGCCTACTCTCATCTGATAAATGTTACTAACAAAAGATAATTACGTATTGATGGCAATAATTATGTTCATGTGATTATTCCATATCATAATAGCGCGTAACATTAAAATAAAATAATATAATGTCTGAATCTAATCTACGATTCTTATTAATGGTCGTTTTGTATTTCTCGACGTAATGTGAATATTAATTTGTAAATTTTATTTATTAACTGGTATTACTTACATTTATTTGGTAAATGTGTTAAGGTTTAAATGCCATTCCAATCCAGGAAAAAGGTTTATATATTAAATATGAGATAATAAGTTCAAGTCTATGGCTGTTAGAAGGTTTTCGTGATTAACATAAACGCCATCTGATTAAGACCGATGTAATGACTAACTTTTTCTGTTTAAATTAATAATCATCCGTCTTAAAAATCGAATAAAAGCTGTCCATTTTGAACTAAAAAATATGTTTTATCGCACAAGGGCCTATTATTAAAAATGCAACTTCGGAATTAAAATAAAATTAATTATATGGTAGTTTACTTATTTATATTTAAGAGACGTCAATTGTATTATGGCATGTGCACAATTGTTTATAGGTTGGCTATAGAGAAACACATTTACGGTGTTGCCGCTTAGAGGCTTCTCACTTGTTTTATATGAAAAAAATACGTCTAAAGCCACATTTTTTTCTCTATAGCCAACAAATAAAATAGTGTTGGTAGTGTATTTGCAATAATCATTAATTGTGTTTTATAATACCCTGCTCCTGTGATGTAATAAATGTTATTGGTTATATTTATTTAAAAATAAAACTACATTATTATACTTATCAGCTGTTTTTATTACACAAATCGCTTTTTTTTTTTCTTAAAACTTTAAAAACTTTTTTGCTCTACAGATCCCAGTCAAGAACTTTACCTTACATCCGACCATACATCCTAATACGTAGGTATCAAAATAATTTCATAGACGCCACTTTACAGCTTTCGCCCTTACAAGATGTGAAGTCCCTTATAGCCCAGAAATAAACATACGCGATAAAACAAATTTAAAAGCACGTCCGACGCTGATTTCCCAGGGGACTAGCGTCGTCACTATCAAAACTATCGTCATCAATCTAACCATTTTGATTCGTATTACAAAGAGCATATGATTCACTTAAGGTCAGTCACTGGTGTTACTGTTTCGTACCATAGCAGAATTGACTTACCCTTGTGCAACCGTATTGCAAAGCCATAAGAATTGTCTAAGATCAGTCAGTTGTCTGTACCGCTCTGCAAAAATACCTCGTTTCGATGACTTATGGTGGAGAGTTGAGTCTTTTTGTTTATAGGGCGAGGGGGAGCTGAAGGTGTCTATTAGATTAATAGTTTTGGGGGTTTCTTATGTCGTAGCTTAATTGCGATACGATTCAGCTGATGGTCTGTTTTGTTGATGTTCTTAAGTAAAATATATTTATATGTAGACTGAAGAAGGCAATTAAAGGATTGACTTTTGCATCCAATGCTCAGCTAATACAGTCGCCATCAGATGTATCAGAGCGGCCGAGCTGCAAAAATATCTGACCACCCCTGTATTGTTAAGGCTGCTTGTTCAGATAAGCACCTAGTCCGCTGTACATACATTTATCTGATGGCGACTATACATAGTGCTCCGTAAAACCAGCCAACTATACTCAAAACCACGTTCATGTTCATGGCCCTAAATCAGCAATTACTTAGCTTGGTTTGGTGTCAAAGTCCTCCCCCTCGTTTTTTCCGTGGCATTTAAGCTTGGCGGTCTTAACATCTACGTCTGCAACGTGAGTTCTGGTCGTTCTGGAGCGCAGTTGTAACGTGTACAAACAACTCAAACATTAAGAAACAACTAATGAGATGATAATAACTAAACATGCGGGCGGAGCGGCTGAATGCGCCGAAATTTTAAAACGTAATAAATATAAGAGCCTGGGCAGAGAGTACCTTTTTGTACCATTCGGGGTCGAAACTCTTGGTCCATGGGGTCCCAGCGCACGCAAGTTTTTCGTAGAAATCGCGAAACGTCTGGTTGATGTTACTGGTGACCGAAGAGCTGGTGGCTTCCTAGCAGAACGTATCAGCATTGCGATACAACGAGGAAATGCCAGGTACAATGCCTCAAGGACCTACTTTAGATTTATGGTAGGTAGAGGTAGGTAGTTAGGTAAGTTACACTTACTGTATATATTTCGAAAATAAATGTTTTTACCATCACTAAACAAAAAGTAAGACATAAGGAAATTACCAGATTGCTTTATTGTTTTTTTTAAGAAATGTCGATGCCTGGAAAATTAATATTTTTTTCTAAATCGTTTTTATCAAAAAAATTAGTTATTGATAATGGCTAATTGTAAAACTGCACAATTTTCACATCTACTCCGTAGGTTCTGAAAATTAGACTTATTTCCAAAATAACTTTTCGAATCAACTAACAGCATTTGTGAAAAGGAATTCCACTGAAAACTAGCCCACATCAAAGGTCATTGAACTCTGTTTCGGCGCACTTTCACACAAAAGGCTAGCCCTAGACTAAAGGGGACGCTAAACAATGCACAAAGCGGAGTTGTTAACATTTCAGTTTAGAAACTTAGATTGCGGTTGTCGACTTTCAAGACATGGAGGATCTCGCCCGGATGGATGATGTGTACGTAAGTACTTTGCCTATTTTAATGGTGCTCCCACACTGGCCAGTATGCCTGCAAAATGCCTTACAAAAATATTGCCCTACCTTAAGAAATACCATCAACCCTGATCACTGATAATATACCTACCCCGAAATGCTTACTTGCGTCCTACCTGGAATGACGAATGCTCTATCTTAAATTCGACTCCGGCTACGGCCACTGGCTGTTATAACTCATTCAATCTCAAATTCATTCAAGGGGGTCATGGTGTTAATAAACACCATTTGTTGACTGATCGTCCCGGCAGGGCCGGCTCAGGCCCGATCTAGCGTAAAGGATGACTCACACTATAACGGGACGGGACGGGAAAATCTGTCAATTTCTATAGAAAGATTCACTTGATAGCCCTCGGATGTCACGTGACGCTTTCTTTAGAAATTGATAGATTTTCCCGTCCCGCCCGTCCCGTGCTAGTGTGTCATCCTTAAGTCATCCTTTGCTTCTCGTTATTTTGCCCATTGTAATATCTAATAATAATAATTACAGATTGTCCCTAAAAGTTACGTACAATTGTAATAACAGAGAGACTGTTGAATTGTGATGTGACAAGCATGCAAGAACCTACAGAATGCATTCGCAATTACGGGGCGCCGTTTACCTTTGATCAAATAAGGCTGCTCGCACACGGTCGACTTGCAAACGTTCAATCTCAAAAAATATATCTGGAAAGGGACGGGACGCAGATATATTCTCAGAGAATGACCCCAAGGCCAGGCCTAGTACCATGGAAATCAAACGATCGAAAATTTGTATGTCCCTTTTTGTCACTCTTGCTTAATGGAGTGATAAAGAGGTTTTACCGTCAATGCCATTTTTCGATGTTCGTGGTAGCCGTGGATAGCACCGCTCTATGTAAGTATTGACAAAGTGACACGTTACGTACTATTGTCAGTCACGGACAAGTCAGTCTTTTGCATTTGAAAAGATCTTTGTATCTCTTCGTATTGCAATCGATATACAGAATGAGGTAATGAATGAATTTATACTGAACAACTTTTATGCCGCCAATTTGTATGGGACAGCCAAATTTTTTTTCGTGATTTTGGCACTGGCCCTATAATAAAAGTAGGTATGACCCTATACATTAGTTTTGGTCAGTTACCATAAAAACATGTGGGTACTAAAGGACAATATACAGGGTGTCGCACGGTGATGCCACATGGAGGGAAAGTACCTTAAATATCGAAGATAGGATATTATGCTGAAAGAAGACTTTATTTTATGTTTAAAATTTAGTAAAACTGCATTAATAAAATAAAATAAAATTTGAAATTTTTTTTGCATTTTAATCACTACCCTTTGATAGTCCAGTGTAACATTAATATTGTAAAATCTAAGTTATGTAACTTTAACTTAAAATCGGAAGGTAAACGAATAATCTGGGGTGAACGTACACCCATAGAAACCGAAACTTATACTAATAAATGTAACGAGCTGTTATCATTAATTGAATTTCCTGCCGATCTTGTGGCCTGTTGTGATGCCTGCTGTACCAACTTAAACCATCACAGGATTATAGATAATCTATATCACAATATAATTAGGACACTGTGTGAGGCATCTATACATAGTAAAGAGGTCACAAGTAGATCTAGGTCTGGTATAGTTATAGGTTGGAACAAGCATGTTGGCGAGGCGCACAGGGAGGCTAGGCTCTGTTTCCAGAACTGGGTATCCTGTGGCAAACCTAGATCTGGTCATATTTTTGCCGCGATGAGCTCTAGTCGTAAAATATTCAAGTCTAGACTAAGATGGGTTCAAAACCATCAGGAACAAATTAAAATGGATTTGCTAGCATCGCATCACGGCAAAAATGATTTCCGGAGTTTTTGGAAGCTCACAAAGAAAATGGAGGCAGGGCATGGACTCCCTGTTTGTGTTAACGGCGTTTCGAATGCGAAGGATGTTGCTAACTTGTTTGGGGAGCATTTTAATGTAAAGTCTTCTCATAGGGAAAGGGGGGACCTGTCTATGCTCGATGCTGAACCTGGAAGTGACCTTCAAATTCGTTTCAGTGCCAAAGACATCGCTAAAGTTCTAAGGGATATGAAGAGAGGGAAGTCTCCCGGTCACGATCAGTTAAGCGTCGAGCACCTGCAGTACGCCGGCCCGCACTTGCCTAGATTGTTAGCAACGCTCTTCAATCTCTGCATTAGTCATTCGTGTTTGCCCGAGAATATGATTAAAACAATAGTGGTGCCTATAGTCAAAAATAAAACTGGTGATATTTCGGATAAGGCGAACTACAGACCTATTTCTCTGGCAACTATTGTGGCTAGAGTGCTCGACGGCCTGCTTAATTTGCAACTGGACAAGTGCTTGCAGATACATGACGCTCAGTTCGGTTTCTGTGCCGGACTCTCAACTGAGAGTGCAATTATTTGTTTAAAGCAGGCAGTCGAGTACTATACTCACAGAAAAACACCTATTTATGCGTGTTTTTTGGATCTCTCTAAGGCTTTTGACCTAGTTAATTATGACCTACTCTGGAAAAAGCTGGACAGGGTTGAGTTTCCAAAAGAGCTAACACGTATATTTAGGTGTTGGTACACGGGCCAAAGAAATAGTGTCCGGTGGGGTGACGTACTCTCGGACGAATACGGACTGTTATGCGGTGTGAGGCAGGGGGGGCTTACTTCTCCCAAATTATTTAATTTGTATGTTAATGACCTCATCGGTGAGCTTAGCAACACACATGTCGGATGTCACATTGACAGGGTCTGTTTTAATAATATGAGTTACGCTGATGACATGGTGTTGCTGAGCCCATCGGTTGGGGGACTGAAAATACTGTTGGGTATTTGCGAGAGGTATGCCTACCATCATAATTTGAAATACAATGCAGTCAAAAGTGAGTACATGGTATTTAAAGCGGGAAGCAAGTGCCCATCTTATGTACCTCCCATACACCTTAGCGGTCAAGAGCTAAAAAGGGTAACCCGTTTTAAATACCTAGGGCACATAGTGACTGACGATCTGCGCGACGACGCGGATATAGAGAGGGAACGCAGGGCATTGGCGATAAGGGCTAACATGATAGCGCGCAGGTTTAGGCGGTGTACAGCCCAAGTTAAAATAACTCTGTTCAGAGCGTACTGTACATCGCTGTATACTTGCAGCCTATGGACTTCTTTCACGCAGCGATCGCTAAATGCCCTGCGAGTCCAATACAATGACGCATTCAGGGTGCTGTTGGGACTGCCGCGGTACTGCAGTGCGTCTGGGATGTTTGCGGACGCTGGCGTGGACGGTTTCCACGCCACGCTCCGCAAACGTTGCGCCGCGGCGCTCTGCAGAGTGCGTGGCAGCCCCAACAGCCTCCTGGCCGTCGTGGGGAACAGGTGGGACAGTGGCCTACTACGGCGCTGGTCCTCCCTACATGTAAGTCCCAATTCTATTTTTAATAAAATGTAAATATTTGTAACTTTGTAATAATATTTTATTTAAAATTTTAATAATTTAATTGTTAATTTAATTTATTTTGGTATTTTATTTTATGTTTTAAATTTTCAAATTTTAATTCTCATGACATTTAATTTTTAATATTATGTAATCAATTTTAATTTAAATTTTTATAATTTTCATTGTAATTTTCATTGTAATTTTAACTGTAGTAATAGGTAGATTAATGATAGCAATATTTCTATGGAACGTGGTCTTCCGAAATAAATGAATTTTATTTATTTTTTTTTTTTTTTTTTTAATATTCAATTTTATGGATTATTTGTCGGATATACGAGTGTAAGACCTAGTGTTTCTTTGAGAATTTTTAAAACAGGCATTAACAGTATCGGTTAGTGGAAAAGGAAAAAAAAGTATATTTTTAAAGTATTTATCTGTTTGGGTTTCCGGGCGAGACAAGCTAAATTAAAAAACTTTAAATGCAGTTATACTAAGTCTGAAAAATAAAATAAAGTCTTCTTTCAGTAAAATATCCTATCTATGATATTTAAGGTACTTTCCCTCAATGTGGCATCGCCGTGGGACACCCTGTATAATATAATAGATACCTACATATAAATACTTTAATACATACAGAAAACATCCATAACTCAGGAACTCGTGATAAACACACAAATTAATCCCCTGACCAGGATTCGAACCTGGGACCTCCTGCTTCGTAGGCAGGGTCACTACCAACTAGACTAGGAAGCCGTTACATAATACAATGTATTTCTAGCTAAATATAAAAAAGATGACCGCTGAAATATTTATATCCTAAAATAAAAGTAATATTGTAAAAATTTATTCGGCAAAAGTTGTAATGAAATGCATGGAAAACAAATTGAACTGTCAGCGTGCTGTACCCAAGAGGCCTGCTTTTTTACCTGTTTTGGAAATATTGCTTTTGCGGAATGGTTAAGCTTTCGGCTACATATGTACATATTTTAAAAAACCGGCCAAGCGTGAGTCGGACTCAGGGTTCCGTACCATTATTACAAACAGCGACCGTTACATTATTATAAACAGTAGTATAAAATAAACAAACAAATAAACAATAATTATTTTTAAAAACGGCACAAAAATCACGTTTGTTGTATAGGAGCCCCTTAAATATTTATTTTATTCTGTTTCTTAGTATTTAAATGATAAATGATAAATGATAAATATCTTTATTTTTCAATTTAGGCACATTACAATGCACTTATGAACGTCAAAAAAAAAAGCTACTACCGGTTCTATCCCTACACCACAGCCCGAGAAGATTATTACCGGCAAGAAACTCGGCGGGACTTATTTTTCAAATTTATTGTTATAGCGGCAACAGAAATATCAACTGTCTAACTATCACGGTTCTTGAGATACAGCCTGGTGACAGACGGACAGACATTTATTATCATTAATAAACGATTTAATTCATGCTTTACAATTGAAAATAAAACAATTAGATAAAACACGTTTAAATTCTAACTTTTTAATTTATAGCAAGTTAGTTAAGTTATATACCTACTCAAAATTGCGTTGAATACTAAATTGTATCATCACAAACAACAAATACATACCTAAGCAAATACATAATCTATAAAAAAAATGGCCCATGTCTTCCGAGCTAGGCACCCTGCCGAGCCTACAAGGTTGGCCACGTTGCCCGTAGGATAGCAATAATAATCCGCTGGGCAAAATAGTGGCCAGCCTTCTGAATACTAATAAATAAAAGTCTTAGAGAGAGAGATTTAAGGAACGGAAGCATTTGATCATCAACCTCAAAATAATATTGCTCACAACAATAGTGATTAGTTTATTACAATGTCAATCCGGAGTAAGCAATCAATTCGAAATCTCCGCCCACCGGCGGTAGCAAAATCTAAATCAAATTAAGAATGATTACCTCAAATATATCAACGCCCAAAGTTTCTACTTCGTTTCCTCTGCTTATTACTAGAACAAAGCAACAATCAACTTAGTTTGGAAAGAACTACTTACTTTTCTTTTGTCTGTATTTTATCTGGTACTTAATAACATAATTATGTAACGCGGCTTCTGCGGTGTTTCAGCATCTGTTTCTGTCATTTACATTCTATAACATGTAACTGTGTTTATGTTATAAACGACGAAAAGGTAGTATGATTTAATTTAAATAATTTTTATTGGTTATAGCATTGATCCATTCTATAACTGATATGAAATAAGAAGCAGCAGAAGCAGTGCTAAAACGACCCTAGTGCTAAATTACTACCAACTTTACCCTACTTATTTGTGAAAAAGGAATTCCAAATTAGTTCCGGGTTCCCTACTAATATATTATTAGATATATATTAAAATAGATGGCAGACGGTAAACAAAACTGAAAAAATTATTGCCGCGTGTACAAATAATTCACTGCGTTAATCACTTTTTCGGTAGTATGTGTGTGTAGTATATATGTACGTATATGACAACATTTTAGTTTATAATTTATAATAATGATTGAAAAATCGGCCGCGTCAGTTCGGCCTAAGCTCTCCGTCCATAATGGCCCGACAATGGCCGATGATAGCTTTCTTTGTGCGCACGCACATTTTAATCACGCATTGTTGTGCATCGCGTAGATACGCGATCCGCACAGTGTGGTTACCACGAGTTTGAAATCTACTGTAGAAATAGTCGCTAGCATCTTCGTCAACGCAATGTCAGTGCATCTTGTTCGCACTTACTGGTAGAAGCAGAATGCACCTGTGTATAACGTGTCGAAATCTTGAAAATCATAGCAACTCATGGTAGAAACATAGATCCGCCAATCAACATCCCGCCAACAACACTGTCTTTATACAGACATGCTAGGGATGTGCGACTTTCTTTCGATTCATTGACAGAGACTATATGAAACATCTATAAGTAATCGATGAATTTGCACGTAACAAAATATTTGTCCAAAACTATAACATTGAGCCTTAGTATAACATAGAGGCCCTTCATTATTATTTAAGCTTTTTTACATTTCACATAAAAAGGTGTTGAATTATATTGTCCTTTTTGTCTCTTCTGTGAACCCCTTGCGGGTAATGAGTTTTGCAACATATTGGCGTCTTTTGTTTCCCGTTGTAGTAGCTGTTTCGTCCTGCAACTTGATCTTGTCCTTCGCCCCGCCAGAAATCCTTGGTATCATAAAAATAGTATGAAATACTGATTATTCGGGCCTCAGTCATTCGATAAATTGTTTATGCCATTAAATTAAAAGAAAATTAATAGAATTATAGTGATTAGTGCCTCATTTTTGAGTCGAGTTGAAGAAACATACAATAAGTAATATATTCTAAATCCTAACATAAACGCACATGTTTTTCATATTCATATTAAATGTAATAATATTAAAAAGTTTCCGCTTTCAAGTGCCTTAAAACAGGTATTTACTCAAAATGTAGTCAAAATTTACTCAGAATTATTTATTTATTATTTTAGTCAAAATATCTTCAATTTTTATTAGAATTTAAAGAAGAAACGTCAACAGATAAGTAACAAACAGATAGATAAATATGATTTAAATCTTCTTTTTCCTTCTAACTTCGTTATATCCATCAACCTAGCAATCCTTCCAACAGCCATAACATAACTTAATGCAATCCAGAGTAAACACGAGCATTGTGAAGAGCTTTGATTTAGACCTCCCCAAATTAACTTTAACATCGATTTACCGAAAACCCTCCTTATATCTGAATCAATACAGTCCTGGATAAGCGCATGATATAGCTGGTACTTAGACAAACTTAAGTCTTAATGGTTTAACGAAAATAACCTTTTTTGTAACCTCATAAGGTCTTTGACAAGTGAATGGTGATTTGGTTAGAGCGTAGGCGAGTATTTCACGTTGGATCATCCAATTTGCCCGACCATGTGAATTGAGAAAGAAAATTCGTGGGCTTTTGACTTTGGACTTAATTGCAAATGGATTTGGATTGGAAGAATAATACAAAGCTACGCGTACAATTAAAGGGTACCAGATTATTCAATAGCAAAAACTGGCCAAGTGCGAGCTGGACTCGCGCACCATGGATTCCATACCATACTCTATAAAAACGTAAAAACATGTGAAAATTTCAACTGTTTAACTATCATATAGCTCATGAGATACAGCCTGGTGATAGACGGACGGATAAACAGATAGACAGACAGACGGACAGCGGAGCCTTAGTAGGAGGGTCCCGTTTTACACTTAGGGTAAGGAACCCTAAACATTAAAAAAAAGTTTAAATTCTTACCCCCTTATTTATAAAACTTTAGAAGCCTCTACTAGTTAATTTATGCGTTGACTCTAATGAAAATACTAAACAAACAATACCACGTGACTTGGCCAATGATAGTACAAGTTTTTTTTAGACATTACAATGCACTCATGAACGTCAAAATTTCGTATCGGTCATCCATCATATAAAATTATGTCATTTGCCCAATATCTGAGTCACATGGTTTAATTTCTTATAACTCATGTTTAAATGGTCTACTCACCTTTTTTTCTCTTTTACGATGTGATGATTTTATAAATTATAAATTTATAAATTAGGGCAATATAATCGTCTGATACTACCGGACCTATTAAGTAATAGTTTGCTCAAATTATTAAACCGTTTAGGTACTTTTAACCCGTCTATCTGTCCTTCTATGAATTCTTGAGAGCACTTAGCCTTTTTATAGATGATCCATTATCCGTAACTTCCTTGTAAGAGTACAGTAGCGCTTTTTATCAAACAGAAAGTTCAAGTTTATGGTCGGCGGCATTCCATTTTCAAAAGTGGCTAAGAATGGAAAATAAACCGATATTTTTTTAAGAACGTGCCCCGGCATCGAGCCCGCGGCAAAACACCGTGACTTGGCAGCCGGGATAAGGCTGGTTCACACAGGGATACGCAGCTTATTATTATGAAATAACAAAAATTGCAAATATAGTTTGGTCAGGATCTGTTGTTACTCGTGCATAGTCAGTGAGAATCATACTAGGTATCTTTTTCTTATGTTTATATTGCCACTCCGAAAATAGAGAGAGATATAGAGTTTTTTTTAATGTACTGCGCAATTTGCTTTGAAAAATTATATTTGGTGGATTTGGCTATGACATCGTGGCTTCATGATTTGTTAAGTTCAATGTGTGTTGTTTGTTAGTGAATAAACTGCTTTAAACTAAACGGGTACCTATAAAGTAAAACGTAGTAATCCTTTAAGGCAGCTTTTTTGCAAATTATTTAAATGTTGTATTAACGTAGTTTTTAAAATACAACATGAAACCCGTTTCAAAGAAGAACGACTTATCGACCTCCTACCGCACTTAAATCGTAACTCTATTTTCAATGAGGAATATCTGACTGATATACCTATTTGTGTATTGACTGAACAATAAAGGTTTTGAGTCATTTAATTTATTGATAAAAATGTTTACATGACATTACTGTATAGCATAACTTGCGAACCTATAGCCTACAGATGAAAAAAAGTTATCTCGTTTTTGCGATTTTCTTAGAGTACACGCGAGTTGTACAATTTATGAAACTTTTGCCAATTTTCCTACTATATAGGATAGGTATGTTTGTTTCAGAGTAAATCATTCTCCAGGCTTATAATGTTAATTTTACGAAAGTTCCAAAATAAAAATTACTTACATTTAAGCTATAATGCGCAAGAGGTGCACCTTCTCTAATGCGTCGCCTGCGCGGCAGCCCCAAGAGCGAGAAAATGGCCCCACCCCACGCTCAACCATTGGCAGAGACTGCATGCAGTCGCCGTTTAGTTTTTTAGTTCTAGTTAGGATTTTTAAATAGCATGTCGTACGAGGGCATTTTCAAAAATAGGGTACCATTTTCGTTTTTTTTGAAAATATAGGAAGTTTTGGGTTTTTTATAACCAGACCACGAGTACTATTGATTTAAAAAAAGAAAAAGAGTGTCCCGTTTTGTTTTGTCAGCTTTGTAACGCATTTTTTCATACATGTCATATGGGTCGTTACAAAACTGACAAAAAAATTTTGTATGGAAAATTGAGGACCCACATTCATTAAAAGGGTGCACTTTTTTCTGAAAACGCCCACTAAATTTTATTTTTTTTAACTTTATTCGTAATTTAATCGTAGTATGTGTGTATCCGACTTTAATGCCCTTTGCGGCAAAAATACGATCCATCCGCGACCCAAGCTGCGAAAAAAAGTCTTGCACAAACAATGATCCCAATATTGCAAATCCGCTACTGGCTTGATCCCCTCCCAGTGAGCCATTTGATCGTTAAAAATCTGAACATGATATTGACATAACAATTTCCAAGCTCACTCGTCCTAAATTTTCCATACAAATTTCAAACTTTCCATTGACGCTACCGCCATGCTAAATCAATGAAATTATGGTGGCGAAATGGAAAACAAATCTTGGGACACTTTTTTCTCCTACTAGGATTGAAAGAGCTCGCGATTCTGAATAGAAAACAATTACTTAAAAAAATTACATTTTCCAAAAATGGTTTTTGTACAACAAAAAATAAAAACGCCCATCAGGCCTATGGAACTCTCCGCTCAAACTCAAATCGATCGACATTTGTCTTGTTTCTTGTGTCGGTACCGACACACAGACTGTCCACATATCCCGCGCCCGCCGGTGCACGCCGCCACCATTATTACCTATATAATAATTCTAACCCTAGGCATTGTGCGGAGGTGACGGGAGCCGAGCTGCAATCGTTTTTTGCATGGTGTTCAAAACGCTATGTATTCGCTTTTCCTATGGGAGATACATATCTATTCTTAAGAACCATATATAGTTCATATAATTCGTAAGTAGTTTAATATCATAATATAATATGTGCTTATATGCGACCGATGTAGGCGAGGGACGAATCCGGTATTAAAAAAACCGAAGTATGCCCAATGTTTTAAGTTATTTTATGTTCGTTATGTAGAACTCGATCGTATATTTAGGTAACAACTTAGTAAACCGAAGAACGTGACAATAATTAATTTTTGAAGTAGGTCACTTTCTTAGAACGTTACTTTCGAAGAAGGTCACGTTCGGAACGGAAGACGTCACTTTCGAAGAACGACAGATTCTTAGGACGTCACTTCCGAGTTAGGTCACTTTCCATGTAAGGCACTTTCTTAGGACGTCACTTCCGAGTTAGGTCACTTTCCATGTAAGGCACTTTCTGAGGACGTCACTTTCTGAGTACGACACTTTCTAACCATGCCACTTTCAGCGATTACCGATTTATTTACAGGTATAGCTGCATGAAAAGAGGATACCAGCAACCAGATAAGCTAAACCAGTAAGTAGTTCACAATTAGGTACAATTCTGACCTAATAGTGACGTCACCAGCCCGTAACTTAGATGCTCTTCATCGTCACTAATTTTAGTTAACTTAAAAAAAGAAAAAATACGTGTCTAATAATTTTGGATAATCTAACCGACGGTAGAACCTAAAATATAAAAATCATTTATTCTCGAAATATATACAGTAAGTGTAACTTACCTAACTACCTACCTCTACCTACCTTAAATCTAAAGTAGGTCCTTGAGGCATTGTACCTAGGATGCTGGCGGCATTTCCTCGTTGTATCGCAATGCTGATACGTTGTGCGTGGAAGCCACCAGCTCTTCGGTCACCAGTAACATCAACCAGACGTTTCGCGATTTCTACGAAAAATTTGCGTGCGCTGGGACCCCATGGACCAAGAGTTTCGACCCCGAATGGTACAAAAAGGTACTCTCTGCCCAGGCTCTTATATTTATTACGTTTTAAAATTTCGGCGCATTCAGCCGCTCCGCCCGCTTTTACATTAGTTCGATGGAGATGGGACGGTGCTAGCGTGTCTACACAGGTAGCATCCCACACTAGCATCCGTCCCAAACTCCAAGGAACCAAGGACACCCCATCAGGTCTCTTGCCATCATCCCTGAAAATGCCAGTCGGCTCAAGGAGAGCAGGCACGTTGATGGTGGCAAGAGACCGACGGATTATGTCATTAAGAGATGCATGTCTCGAAAAACGGCCTGTACTTTTTTTACAACACAATCCATGGTGTCCCAGTCGGTCCACGTCTGTGCCACAAGGACATGAGTGTGGCGCACACACCGAAACCCCCAGTCGCAAACCAGTCGCCAGTCTAAGGGAGGCCGGATCCAAGAAAGTACCAGTATTGGGCGAAGGATGGGCATGAAGCCAGTAACCAGCTTCCCGGGATCCGACCGCCAAAAGCCTCGCGCGATCTGGACCTGTAGAGTTATTTAAAAGAGTATTGTAAGTTAAATCGCAGTAAACATTATCCCAACTCCTTTGTGATTTTGGATTGTCTGGAAAGTCTTTGCCCGGGCAGGCAATTTTAAAAGCATTTTTAGCATCCTCAAAGCTTGCGATCTCATAGTTTGTGGGCAAAGCCCTTAAAATATTTCCTATGAGACCGGCTGTGCTATGAGTGGATGCTAAAAAGGCTGGGGATGCCACACTGGAAATTTTGCGAATTCCTAAACCCCCGAACCGAATAGGGAGGGACGCCTGAGACCAGGAAGGCTCATTCAGCTGAATGTTTAGAATCATCTCTAAACTAATTTTGATCAAATCATCTATAGGTGATAGTAAATTTAGATATTTCCAAAAAGGACGCCAGCGGCTGCATTCTACCACCGCACCGCTCGCCGTCGGCAGGGTGTTCGCCCGCATACCCTGGAGCCTAAATGGTCTCGTACCGTGCGGTTTATGAGGAACTTCCTCCCGCGGACGCTCCGGCTGTGGAATGAGCTCCCTGCCACTGTTTTCCCAAAGGACTACAATATGGGGTTCTTCAAAAAAGGAGTGTTAAAGTTTTTAAAGGGTCGGCAACGCGCATGTAACACCCCTGGAGTTGCAGGCGTCCATAGGCTACGGTGACCGCTTACCATCAGGCGGGCCGTATGCTTGTTTGTCACCGTCGTAGTATAAAAAAAAAAAAAAGGACAGCATCGGAGCACATATGTAAATTTAGGGACAAAAAGACAGAATTTAAGAATCACAAGAGCATAATGAGGGCTAATTTCGAGTAAACGATTCGTGTGACTTTTGAATTTTGATATCGAGTTAAATAGAAATAGAATTGAACCTAAATAGAAATGATAGATCAACATTGTCTTCATCCCTATTATTGTAACTGCGGACGACGTCATAACAATATCATATTTAAAAAGGTCGCATGCCGCTGCAGCTCCCTCTATACGAATCAATGCATACCTATGCAATGAAAATGGTCGACGAATGGTGGCAAACCAATTTTGTTAGTAGTAGACGAAAAAAAACTATACATCTCTATAGCATAGACAGGGCTCTTGCCAAACTAAACTTACAGTGTGGTTACCAGTTACCATGGATTGTACGTTACGTGGCCGCATTCGATAGCGACTGCAGCTTCGGGGATATGTTCGTCTCGCTCCTGCCAGAGTAATGGTAGGAGCGAGACGGACATACATTCAAGAATACAGTTGCGTGCAACACATGGTAAGCACACAGTAAACCAGTCGTAACCGTAGTCGATAGCGACGGTGTTTTCATCTCACTCCCACCAGTTAAGAGGCCGGTCTATAAATTTGGACGATTCAGCTCAATTTTTTGACATGAGTTTTCATAGTTACAAAAACGTTATTACATAATTATTTTAATACAAATATTGAAAGATCATTTCAATTTAAATGGAATAAATGAAACATTTTTCAAAATTGTTGTCACTTTTTGAAGAATACATCATTTTCTAACAGCTGTTTTACTATTTTTTGATGGGCGATCTTCAAACATCTATCTAGTTTCGGCGTTTATTGCTATTAAATCTTAATAAAACATATTTTTCATCTTCAGTAGGTATACTGAATAAATGAAACACTTTTGAACATTTTCACACAAAATAATTGAGTAAAAGTTTTTTTTATTTGGTATGTTTTGGATATATTCTGCATCACGTGGCGGAAACACCCAAATATTCCGAAATATTATTTCCGATTTTCATAACCACGATTTTAATAATCCCGATTTTGTATATATCAAAATCCCGAATTTTAAACTCCCGTCATCAATATTCCGACTCAAGAAAGATTAAGTAACGATTATGTTAATCGACTCTAATCTGGTTCGGTATCATGTTGTTTGGATTTTAATTTTATTCGTGCTTTCGTGAGTCGGAATTTTGATGATCGGAGTTTTGATAGGTCGGGATTTTCAAATCCGGGATTCTAAAATTAGAGATTAAAAAATTTGGCATAATCTTTTTCGGAATTATGTAGTGTACCTAATACCCCACGTATCACGTACCTAATATACTTCGGTAAGGAGCCCTATAAAATAAACAATGTTGCCCTCGCTACTTTAATGCAAAATATAAAATGTTATGAAAATATTTCCTGTTTGAAATTGCATTGTGAACATTTAATAAAGCGTGTTATCGGACGGCCGATTAAATACATTATGTTTATTATACTTCCCTACTTGCGCAACTTTACGAGTAATGGTGTAATGGGTTTGCTTCAGTAGTGAAAATATAGGAAAAACTATGGCCCGATGTGTTTTTATAGAACCATAAAGGATGACTCACACTAGAACGGGACGGAACGGGACGATCTGTCAATTTCTGTAGAAATAATCACGTGGTAACTCGGAGACTTCGGTCACGTAACGTTTTTTTATAGAAACTGACAGATCGGCCCGTCCCGGTCACGTCCCGTCCCGTTCTAGTGTGAGCCTTCCTTAAAAAAATATCGATTGATAACTGCATACACCCCCACCACATAGTATATAGTTGGCAAAACAGATCGGCAGACAGCAGAAAAAAAACTCTATCCCTCTTTCGGGGCGATGGTAATGGTATAATTGTACTAGCGAATGAAAAGACAATATGGTTGTTTCTGACTATTCACGAACTAGAAGAGAACCTTATAACATTGTAATAAATAGGTAAACAAAGCCGACTCTTTGCGTAGTAGGGTGACAAAAAGGTTGTAGATTTGTTTACTACTTCAACTAAATAATCAAACACAGTTCAGCTAAATGATTGTTTTATTCTTATCTGACAGTGATCACCCGGTTGTTCGAGGCACCTGCTATTTGAAATCAGCTACCATTTTAAATAGCAAGGCTTCACACTCACACCGTACAAAGGGACGCGTGCGAATTTAGTTATAAGACCATACACTTGCTAAAATAAACCTTGACAGTGGCGAAATTGTCCCACTAGACGGACAGAAGCCATTTATTAAAAAAACCGAACGTGTAAAACATCTAACTAACCTGAATAAGGGCTAAACTATTTTTTCAGAATTATATGACCCATACATTTAATACACCTTACCAGACAGACGTGGCTGATCGCTGATCAGTGATCTCTAATTAAAGCAAACATCACTAACGAAGGACGCGTGACCGGCGTACTGACTTAATTATATTAGAGCACCGCTGTAACCAAAACATGGGGATAAGTATGTAAGGTACCTTGAATTACCCCCAAGTTGAGTTTGGGTTAGGCGTTTCACACTTAGCTTTTTGTCCGGCAGATGCATACGAGCCGTTGTCGACGGAAGTTGCTCCGATAGCATGGACATAAATGCTGGTGTCCCACAAGGCTCTGTGCTATCCCCAACGCTGTTTTTGCTGCATATCAATGACATGTTGTCCATTGGCGATATTCATTGTTATGCAGACGACAGTACTGGGGATGCCTATTACACAGGCCGTGCTAACATCCCTCGTCCCGTTGTGTTAGAGAGTCGTGAAAAGCTTGTGTCAGACATCGAGAGTGCTCTCTCTGATATCTCACTGTGGGGCCAGGAAAATCTTGTCCGATTTAACCCCACTAAGACACAAGTTTGCGCGTTCACCGCTAAAAAAACCCCATTTACTGTGGTCCCACAATTCCAAGACACAGTCCTTACCATGTCAGAGAGTATTGGGATCCTGGGTGTTGACATTTCCAGTGACGTCCAATTCCGTAGCTACCTGGAAGGGAAGGCCAAGCTGGCATCCAAAAAGCTCGGTGTGCTCAATAGAGCTAAGCAATACTTCTCTCCGGGGCAAAGACTGTTATTATACAAGTCTCAAGTCAGGCCCCATATGGAGTATTGCTGCCATCTTTGGGCGGGAGCACCTGGATACCAGCTGGGCCCCTTTGACTCGATCCAAAGACGTGCTGTCCGAATTGTCAACGATCCCAAACTCACGAGCGATATCGAACCCTTAAGTCTAAGGAGAGACTTCGCCTCCTTATGTGTATTCTATCGCTTGTGCAATGGATGGATTGTGCTCTGAGGAATTGTTTGATATGATGCCAACGGCTGCATTCTACCACCGCACCGCTCGCCGTCGGCAGGGTGTTCACCCGCATACCCTGGAGCCTAAATGGTCTCGTACCGTGCGGTTTATGAGGAACTTCCTCCCGCGGACGCTCCGGCTGTGGAATGAGCTCCCTGCCACTGTTTTCCCAAAGGACTACAATATGGGGTTCTTCAAAAAAGGAGTGTTAAAGTTTTTAAAGGGTCGGCAACGCGCATGTAACACCCCTGGAGTTGCAGGCGTCCATAGGCTACGGTGACCGCTTACCATCAGGCGGGCCTTATGCTTGTTTGTCACCGTCGTAGTATAAAAAAAAAAAACTTCGACAGCACAATCTGCCGCGCTAAGCAAAGCGATAGACTTATCAATCTTTTGACTGCCTCCTAGACTAGTTGGTAGTCATCCTGCCCAAGAAACAGGAGGTCCCAGGTTCGAATCCTGGTCAGGGCATTTATTTGTGTGTATTTTCTATGTATTCAAGTATTATATATATATCATAAATATCGTCGTCTATTACCTATAACACAAAACCGTATTGAGCTTACTGTGAGGCTAGGTCAATTTGTGTAAAATTGTCCCTTAATATTGATTTATATTTCTTCGATTTTCGTTCCACTGACAATTGCAATGCGGTGTTATTGTACGAATTAATATTGTTTTTTTACCAAGGTAGTGGCCAAAAAATCCACCTGATGATAAGTGATTTAGCGGTTACATACCATCGTATGAAACTTCGCAGTAGTCACACGCACGTTGCCTACCCTATACTTTAAACATCAGTGCACTCACGTTTTGAAGAAGTTCATTTCACTTCAATCCGTGTTCCATTGCTGGAACGTTCGCGACGGAAGAAAAGTTAATAAAATCGTTATATTCTTCGATTTTCCTCTGACATCTAGAATTTGCAATTGGATGTTCTAATTCATTTCCTCTTAGGTCTAAGATAAAGATGTTTACATAATAAGTGTATTATAACAGAGTAAGATAAAAAATACTTAAATATTTGGGGACAATCTCACAGACATCGACCTAGCCCCAAACTAATGACAGGTACTAGTGTTACTAGACGACGATATACATACTTAAGTATTTAAATAAATACATACATATGTAAATACATGGAAAACGTCCATAACTGACGAATATTTCGTAACATAGAACAGATCTATCGCGAATTTAGATAATTTACCTTAATATACCGACTCAATATACTAAATTCGCGATAGATCCGTTATATGTTTACAATAGTGTGTACAAAACGAGGAAGTAAAAAGTATTAAGCTCACGAATGCCCTTACATACCAGAAGCTTCGTAGGTAGGGTCACTGCCGCCTTGGCTATGGAGGCCGTTTAATATAAATAAATAAAAACATGTACACATTCTCTTTGACGTCGACTATACATATACGAAAAACATGTAATAACTATTTGACGTCGACTATACATATACATAGGTTACTTACTTTAATCAAATTCACAAACATAGAAAACAACTGCAATCTTCAGCAGAAAGCAACAAATAAAAAACAAACTAAAACAAATTGTCTCACAGATTCCGAAAACTTTTAAATAGCAAATGTAATTTACAGAAAAAGCTCCCAAAAGCTCTAAAAGGCTGAAGTCTCAACCTTAATCTTCAGGCTCTCGTAAAGAACTAGGCAATTCAATTTATTTTATTTACATACAATCGGGCTTGAACGTAAAGCAATTTAGTTAATGGTATCTGGTCTGATAGGATTCAGATATAGATACCAGATAAAGTTGAATTTACATAATTTTATCTAAATTCATTCTTTTACTACATACAGTCGCGTTCAAAAGTGCATGGGCAATTTATGAATTCTTTACGAAATTAGTGGCGTGAAACTAGTTTCATGACATTAGTTTTACCAATAATTTCACGTGTTTAATACTTTCGTAATGTTTATATTTATTTCATAAAACCAAATCAATTACGTGCTATGAGCGATTATTCGATAAAATTACTTTCACGCCTCTAAAATTTTAACACAGCTCTATGGGCAGAAGTGAGATGACTCGTTATTACGTTATTTAATAATGTATTGTATACAGAAAATAAATAGATTAGTATATACGTATATAAAAAAATACTGAGATTTAAATACATAGACTTGTCTAGTCACCTTTCAACCAATTCCGCACCAATAGCTGGCCATATACTTACGGGCATATCCGCCGGATCTGCAAATAAATTGCCGGTCATATACGTTCGGGCAATCCGTCAGATCTCCATAGTGGGTATGTTCGCAGGGCATCCGCCCGACAAATTTCCCATACATTTATCGACAGATCTGGCGGATATGCCCGTTCGTATATGGCCAGCAAATGTATGGAAAATTTATTTGGCGGATGCCCGGCGGAGATCTGACCGGCAAATGACCCGATATTGGGTTCTCTGTTCGTAAGCGCTTTCTGCTACATACGCTTTTCTCCATATTACCGGCTCGAAGCTCGTACCACGCGTTAGCACTGAATATGTTAAGATACATCTAAGATTAATTGGTGAGCTACAAGTTTGCGTCACAGTCAGCCATACTTACGCCCATTCGCCACTATCGTAAAAAAGTGCTTAACGGGCAAAACAATCAGCCGATAAGTCCGCAGTGGATTGTCCCGAGTCCCAGAGATAAATCACGGGAATTAGTGCACTGATAACATTTCGGCCAGGGCTGGTTCCATTTGATATGAGTTACTTGTGTGTTGTGTCTGAACTTTACTTTCTTTTCCCCTAAAATTGAGGTAGAAACTTATATTTTTTTTAACTCTAGGCGAAGATAGGCAGCGGAGGCGATGATACGGGAGTTCCTCCTCTGCGTCATTATCCTCAGTGCTGAGGGTCTAGACCTCCTCCGCTGATGATACGGGAATAATGAAGCTTTAATATAGAGAGAAATAAATATATTTATTGCGTCTTGTTACTGTGCATAACGCCTTTTTATTACAGAGACATGTTGCCCTATCACTGTTGGTGTTGGGTAAATGGGTCGTTTATCTTTTTTTACCGACAATGACAAGTAATTTCCTCGATTTTTCGAATTTTTGATCATTTTAAAGATGTTAATGGCAGAAAACACTAGAAAAAAACTACGTCAGAACTAGACCGTGTATTTTTTTCACTTTCAATACTCTGCTTGATTAATTTTCAAAATATCATCACGCTTTATTGATTAAGACTAACTTGAAATAACCTTGAAATAACTTGTTCATAGTACTAAAAGCTACGTTTCGTTATGGTTTGAGGTAATAATAAATAATATTTTTTCGAAAACCGCAGTAGTGACACAGCCCTAGCCGGGGGCGATACAAAAACACGGTGTAATCCGCCCTAACGACGCGTAGAGCGCCACCTAGCGGCATTATTTGTTCACTCCGCTCATTAGGGAGTCCCGATGAAAGATTTATACTCAAGATGGATTTGCACATAGATTGGTTAGCTAACTGTTTGTATTCGGTTTTTAGGTTAATTAGGGATAGATGAAATAATTATACTTATCGTGAGCAGGGCCTTGACGTCTTAACGCGATTCAGGTTATGACCTAAACTGAGTCGCTGCCATACAACTGAGCATAGTTAAGAACATAAACTGAGTTTCTACTATACAACTGAGCACAGTTAAGAACCTAAACTGAGTCGCTGCCATACAACTGAGCACAGTTAAGAACCTAAACTGAATCGCTGCCATATAACTGAGCACAGTTAAGAACCTAAACTGAGTCGCTGCCATACAACGGAGCACAGTTAAGAACCTAAACTGAATCGCGTTAAAACGTCATGGTAAGGGCCCTGGTTGTTTCATAATAGTAGTTTATGCAACAGTGATATAATAAGGGTTCTTAAAACTTGAGGGTCGCCGTTACAAAACGAGGCGATGCCGAGTTTTGTAATAATAGACCCGAGAGTTTTAAGACCCATTTATGAGCTGTTGCATACCCTAGTTTTTCTACGACAGCTATAATAGCGTAAAAAGCTAAATTTTGAAACGTGGCAGAATAGGGAAGATGTTGTGCCCACTATAGAAATTAAAAAAAAACAACAACAGTGCTAATATATTGTATGAAAATCCATAGGAGCAGTGTTCTTATGGAATACCATAGACAACGTTATAATGTAGACTTTTTGAATATCGCTGTCAGTCATCTAATTGACAGATAGAAGTGCTGGAGTAGAAAAAAGACTTTTAGGCGTTCATTATCATCATCATCATTTCAGCCGAAAGACGTCCTCTGCTGGACAGAGGCCTCCCCCAAAGATTTCCACAATGACTGGTCCTGCACCACCCGCATCCAGCGGACTCCTGCGACCGTCACCAGGTCATCAGTCCACCTTGTGGGGGGCCTACCCACGCTGCGCCTTCCGGTACGCGGTCGCCACTCAAGAACCTTTCCGCCCCAACGGCCATCGGTTCTACGTGCAATGTGCCCCGCCCACTGCCACTTAAGTTTAGCGATTCGGAGAGCTATATCGGTTACTTTGGTTCTGCTGCGGATGGTCTCATTCCTGATACGATCTCGCAGAGAGACTCCTAGCATAGCTCTCTCCATTGCCCTTTGGGTGACTTTGAGCCTTCTTATGAGGCCCATAAGAGTTTTAGGCGTTCGTTATTTGGAAATACAAAATATTTTTTTTAATTCAATTATTGCATAGTACAGTCAGCAGCAGAAGGAGCTGAGCTGGCAAGGTATTTATTTAAGTTTTTTATTAAAGTTACTAAATGCGTGATACGTGACTAGACTAGTAAATATCAAAACAAAATCACGGAAGTCGTATTATATTTATGAGACACCACTCAGACATGCAGTATATAAATCAAAATTTAAAGTTACTTTGGAAACACCAACGTCTGTTAAACTAAACAGCATAAATCAACTTTGTTTTGATACATCTTGACAGGACATTCGAGTGCAACGTAGCTAAGTAGCCGATTCGAACTTTTAAACCCGAAAAAATCAACTTTAATAGGCTAGACGACTAAAACATCTATTGAGTCCGTCCATCCGTCTTTTAGATTATTAAAAAAATATTGTACACGTATTGTTCTTTTGTTCGTCAAATGAAAAATGACGAAAACACAGTGACAAACTGACACAAATTGACAACCATTCATATTTTTAAGTGCTACTTTTTATTGTATGGTTCGAAAGAATGGACCAATTAATGGTACACGTATTTTTTTTTATTTGCGTAACTCTCATATTTTTGTCTAATAATCCATTTATATTGTTACTCGGGCAGGAAAGGCGTAAGTAACAAACGTCATGAGTCAGCCTTGTGACGTCATGATTGTGTTTAATACACTAAAAAAATCATTGTTTTTTTTTTATGCTATAGGGGGCAAACGAGCAAACGAATCGCCTGATGGTAAGCGCGATTAACGTCGTCCATGGACACCCGCAACACCAGTGGTGTCGCAAGTGCGTTGCCGGCCTTTAAGGTGGGAGTACGCTCTTTTCTTGAAGGTTTGAAGGTCGTATCGGTCCGGAAACACCGCTGGCGACAGTTCGTTCCACAGTTTAGTTGTGCGAGGCAGGAAGTTTCGGGAAAAGCGCACAGTTGAGGACTGCCAACCATCTAAATGGTGAGAGTGGAAATATTGTCGCGTAGGGCGATGGCGGAAAGAAGCGGCAGGGATTAATCCGAACAACTCCTCGGAACACTCCCCATAATACATGCGATAGAAAATGCAGAGTGAGGCCACATCTCTACGCAGCGCCAAGGGATCAAGCCGATCAGAAATACGTTGGCAGTTGACAATTCGAGCTGCTCTCCGTTGGATGCGGTCTAGAGGAAGAAACTGGTACTTAGGTGCCCCTGCCCAAAGATGAGAGCAGTATTCCATATGCGGGCGAACCTGCGCCTTATAAAGCTGTAGGCGATGGGCCGGCGTGAAATACTGCCTCGATCTATTGAGCACACCGAGCTTCTTCGAGGCCAATTTGGCCTTACCCTCTAGGTGGCCGCGGAACTGGACTTCACTCGAGATGTCAACGCCAAGGATTCCAATACTGGCTGTGGCAGATAGGGGAGTGCTCTCAAAACGAGGTGACGCGACAAACGGAAGTTTTTTCGCGGTGAACGCGCAAACCTGTGTCTTTGTAGGGTTAAAACGGACCAAATTAAGTCGACTCCAATCTGAGACTTCTTTTAGGGAGGTCTCAATTTCGGACACAAGTTTGTTCCGGCTCTCAATTTTAATTTGATGCGGATACCGACGTTTAATTTTAAACCTTAAATAGTCTGAGCCAAACTGACATTCACGACAGACGTCACGAACGTCAAAACATGTAAACAAACACTGAATTTATTGTTGTTGGTTTATTAAAATGCCGTGAGTTAAATATTGCTTTATGAAAACATGCACAAATAAAACGGGTTTACCGCCTACCAAAATGTTACTTACTGTTCCAACGGAAAATAAAGCTAAGTGGATGGTGTTCAGCAGACGGTTTGGATCGTTTACCTACAAGCGCACTATTTATTTGCGACGATCACCTAAATAAATGTATTTATTTAATCTTAAGCGTCGTTTAAGTCCATGAGAAGGTGGAGTTGCAGTGAAGATCAAAATCACACACGAAAAGTACAAGAAAATCACCAGTAAATATCCGAATAATTTGAACTGTGCGGTTAGTGCCAAATGACACTGTCAGACTCAAGTGACAACCCAGCCGGAAGATTTTTTTTGGTTATAGTGGCAGCTCTGAATCAGCTGTGTGACGTCACTTACCCTTTAAACTATTTTTAAGGATTTTTACATAGGATTTTTACTAAAAATATTGCGAAAAAAAATTGAAAAATATATTTATGTGATCTACAGGCGTATATCTCGAAATGGTTTTCGATTTAGGAACATTGAAAATTTTGAAATGTTGTCAATTGAAAAAGGGAAAAATATGTGTCTAATCGTTTTAGACAATGTAAATGACAGACTGATTAGAATGATAGTTTTTCAACCTAGTCGTCATCCCTATTGGACATTACCTACTTACGATTCTTTTCACGCTCGCTACTATAATGTCATATTATTTATATTGTGAGTAGGAACAATATACACGAGCGACTATCAAATAAGTATCTTATCAAGATAACATTTTTGTACTGCACGTACAGTCGCCATCAGATATATCGGAGCCTCCGAGGCGTGCAAAATATCTGAACAAGCACTCTAACGCCTTGACAATAGAGGCGTGTTCAGATATTTGTGAACACCTCGGACGCTCCGATATATCTGATGGCAACTGTACCCGGTGCGCTGACCCAAGGGCAAGCGAATAATGATGACGATCAAGTTAAAATTTTAGCAAATATTGCTGTAGGAACATAACTTTCGAGTGTTAGTATGAATTCATTCATAAACTGCCCATGCAATTTTGAAGGCGATAGTGCCTATAGTGAGGTTCAAAATTGCAGGGACAGGTTATGAATTAATTTATAATTATAACACCTTTACAATACAATACACATTTTTATGAACTTATAACGGGTCTATCGCGAATGTAATTAATTTACCTTAATATACCGACGTTTCGACACAGTTTCATGCGCCATGGTCTCGGCTTGACTGATGAATCAGCGAAGTGTCAACGGCGATCTTGCTAGAAATGTTCACGTACCCGGCGGAAAGTCACATTGACCGCGTGGTATAAAAAGTTAGGTCTCCCTTTTACTAAATGTTATCGGCACGACACGCAACACTTACAACATTGGCGCATCGATGCGAAGATAGATCTCGCGGTTTGAATTTCTGAATCACTGGTCCCCAACTAGGAATTTATTCATGAAGTTTTGAACCTGATAATAACTCATTATCTCATTAAACTAGACGACTACTCGTAGCTAGCGCTTTTTGTCTGTGGTAATGCGCGACGCAGCGATCTCGCTTTATTTTTATTGAACCCCTATTTAGGAGCGTAATCTGAAGGAAACAAGCGTAATTAATATGAGCATTGAGCAAAGCCATGAATGAATGTAAGAAAAAACTAACTAATGATGCTATTATTCTTGTAGTTCTTCATCCCATTAATGCAAGCAATGTAAATACGAGTAAATCTACGTTTCCAATTAAGTGCAAGAATAGCGCATTAAATTAAATCACAAATAAAGATAATAAATTCAAATAGTAATTGCCATGAGGGATGTCGTCATTGCTCATTGCAATTACTATTTGAACAATGCTCTAAAATATTGATATGAAACCTTTAGTTTCTTTAGTTGAGGCCTGATTTTATAGGTCTTAATATAATACAAATTCAATTTACTAATGTTATATTTCTTAATGAAGCCATCATTTTGCTGGAGTGAACCTGATTGATGTTGAAGATTTGGGATGGCATAATGTAACTGCTCGATAATTTCCAGTCTGTCATCCAATTTGACACACTGTAGGTCTGACTACAAGGTAGTTATGATGGAAGCCATGACACATTAAGAAAGCTCCTCAATTTTCAAAGGTACATGTGTGGTGAATTGGATATTTTTGAAGTAAACTGGCTGACCCAAACGACTTCAAAATTTCACATTTACCGGGAAGGCCAAATATAGTAGGTTATTTTTTCTTAAAAATTATAGTATTTCCAAGCAACTCAAGTATCCAAAAACCATACCTACATTGGTTTATTTTCGTAGATATTCATACGAGGCCAGTAGGATTTGAAACTAATATCAACACGTCAAATATTGAGCCGCGAATCGTACCCCTAGGCATAGAAATTGCGCCTGCGCCTATTGTCCTTCGCAGTAAATGATATCAGCAGTTACTACAGCTGTAGTTTCACTGGATGTGGTTTATAATCGTATATCTACGTACTTGTATATTTATGTTTCGGAGTAACATTTTCGCCTTTTTTTCAAAGATTAGAAGACACTTTTTAAAGGATTATTGAAATATCGTTTACAAAGTTAAGTTTACAAATATCTATAAAGTATGATTCACACTAGACCGGGACGGGAAGGGCCGGGCCGTGTCCGATGTGTCAATTTATAAAGAAAGTGTCACGTTACCTCCGAGGGCTCTGAGCTATCATGTGACGCTTTCTATAGAAAATGACACATCGTACACGACCCGGCCCGTTCCGGCTCGGGCTAACGTGAGTCATCCCTAAAGCTGAAACTCAATATAACGTTTTCAGCAATTAATAAGATACCCAAATGGTTTTTCAAATTAGCTAACATAACATTTTGAAATTTTGATATCGGTTCAAAAGTTATTTTTTTAAAGTAATTTTAAAGGAAAACACGAATGTCCCCTGTGCGTATGTAGTTGCCGACCTAAAAGCCTGTACGAAAATTACACACTCCTTTTTTGAAGAACCCCATCCCGATAGTCCTTCCAGTGCTTCTACAACCTATAATTCAGACTCTATGAAGTCGCCGCGGCGGTGCGCCGTAAATCAACGCACGCGCACTGTAACTGGACGCGCTTATACCTGTGCCCATTGTACTTATACACGAGCCTATAACAACGCTTTTAAGTAAGTTTAAGTGTGGCTACTGTTACCTTAAGGATGACTCACACTAGAACGGGACGGGACGGGGCGGGACGAGACGATCTGTCAATTTCTATAGAATCACGTGATAGCTCGGAGCCCTCGGAGGTCACGTGACGTTTTCTATAGAAACTGATAGATCGTCCCGGGCCGTTCTGGTGTGAGTCATCCTTTAAAGTGATTAAACTCGACCTATTGGAATAGAGACCTATGTGCTTACCTTGTGTTCTACGTACTGCGCGATTCACTACTGTTGGCATCTCATTGCCACCAGTTAGTAATAGTAACGAGTAAGATGCAAACACTATCGAATCACGCAGTCGCTGGAACTCATGTTAACTAAATGCCTTTTTTTTGCATATATTATGTGCTTGTGGCACATCATCTAATCATTTCAGCCGAAAGACGTCCACTTCTGGACATAGGCCTCCCCCAAATATTTATAAGGGGGGTTTTTGCCGTAATCGCCACGCTTGGCATGCGGGTTGGCGATCGCAGTGTCTCCACCGTAACTTAGGGATGCTGCTGCCCATCCCCCGGTGTTCTTGGTCGTAGTTTTAGGACATACCCGGGTCCATCATCTAATAGGTCTTTTAAAATAATTTGAGTTTTTTTGGACAAGAATTTGATTAGTCGGATATTTTCAAAAATAATCGCTCTGAAAGACGAAAAAAGTGTGACGCGGTTTTGTTATAATTTCGCTGTACCGCTAAACCAAATTGGAAGTTTAAGATGCTCATTCGACGTAGAATTTAAGCCTCTTCATAATGACTGAACTGACTGATGAATGATGAATACTTATCATAATGATTTTTCCGTCACACGTGCCATTTTCGAGCTAGACGCAAAAAAATTAAAATTAACCGAAATTTGGCAGTTCCCAAAATTTAAGCTCAACTCCTGATCTAATTTTCTTGGCCTAAGAGTGTATAGTGGAAAACTTGATTGTGATAACGCTTAATGTTAAGTGTAACTAATGACATTTGTTGTATGGGAGCCCCCCTTACATATTTATTTTATTTAATTTTAGTTTAATATATAACTAAATATTCTGTGAATATTTCAATCGTCTACCTGTTTCCGTTATCAATATCGAGCAAATGCGAGCAAAAAAATCACGTTTGTTAAATATTTATTTAATTGTCCCTTAAATATTTATTTATTCTGTGTTTTAGTATTTGTCATAGCAGCAACAGAAATACATCATCTGTGGAAACTATAACTGTGTAACAGAGATGGAGATAAAATTGCGCAATCCTGGTATAGGCCCTGGTAACCGACAGACGGATGGACGGACAGCGAAGCTAACCCTTTGGGTACGGAACCCTAAAAAAGGTCCAAAGACTTCGTTGACACGGATGTCTGAGATAAATACCTGTTGTGAGGCAAAAAATCGCCAAGCTAAGAGAAAACAGAGCTTCAGACCAAGTAATTATAAAACAAAATGTCCGGTTATAGCAATTACTAAATGTTAAGCGTAATTACTACTTAATTGCTTACTTAACATACTCAGAAAGCGCGGGCCGCTTGATGTACCTAGTATGGGAAATACGTAGGGTGTAGTTTTTTACCTGACTGACAAATGAGAGGATAATGTTTTCAAAATATGCATAATATAAGCCACCTTGTAATTCAACATAAGTATCCGGATATTTCGGATCTGGCAGCCATATCCATACGTATGATACCTTTATGGATATTGTAGTCTATCCCTTAGAACAAAGATATTTGTCACTTACTGGCAGACAATAATACAAGCCGTGTGAGCACTAAGTTAATAAAACCGGCAAAGTGCACGCAGCGCACGAAAGATTCCGTACCATTCTGTCAGTTATTTATAAAAACGGCAAAAAAGTAATATCTGTTATTGTATGGGAGCCCCCCTTAATTTGCTTTATTTTAATTTAATTATTTATTTCTGTGAATATTTCAAGCGTCGACCTGTTACCGTTATCTTAATATCGAGCAAAAGCGAGCAAAAAAAAAAAGATTTTTTGTATGGAAGTCCCCTTAAATATATTTTTTTAATTCTGATTTTTAATATTTGTTGTCATAGCGGCAACAGAAATGCCTTCACCATCTAAAAATTTCAACAGTCTAACTATCACGATTCTTGAGATACAGCCTGGTGACAGACGGACGGACAGCAGTCTTAATAATAGGGTCCCGTTCTACCCTTTGGGTACGGAACTCTAAAAATACATATATTACTTATATTGCTACTGTTTGTCATTAATTGCTTCATATCGTGACATTATTCAGGCACTGAAGGCCTAAATAAAAGATTGTACCGTAAAATGAGGTGAGTAGGGAATGGGAGGAAAAAAATATTTTTTAATTGCCGATTTAAGGATGACTCACACTCACACTAGAACGGGCCGGGACCGGGACGAAACTGGGCCGAGGCGATCTGTCAGTTTCTATAGAAAACGTCACGTGATACGATCCGAGCTATCAAGTGGTTCTTTCTATAGAAATTGACAGAGCGTCCCATCCCGCCCCGTCCCGTTCCGTTCTAGTGTGAGTCCTTAAATCGGCAAATAAAAATAAACTTTTCTCTAGCAGGATGCAGCCATGTTTGTGTTTAGCATGAATAATATTTTTTATTGAATAGCAATTAATTGATTCAATGCAATCTAATTATACCAAACAGCCGCCGTTCTGGGTTACTTAGAAAACAATACGAATGTAGTTTTTATTGATGATTCAATTCAATGGATACATTCAGCGACAGCGAGGTCTACCATACAAATAATGAGCAAAGATAATTTTACTAATAGTGGATAGTTGGATACAGTCAAGTTTCTTTTACTTTCGGTGTAATTCGACAAGGGGTTGAATTCGTCCGATTTCAACGGACACTGTAACGTATTTACGTTCAGGGAATGGAATCGGCAGTTTTGAAAGACCTCGAAGTAGCCCAATATTTTGATTTATTTTATGCTCTTTATGTAGGATAGGACTATCATTTGGTTCACAACTTCGTATTATTAAACAGTCCCATAAAAATGAAGTAATAATCCAAAGAACGACAATAACGAAAATATGTATTGTATAATATCGGTACTCGATCCCTACCTAGTCTGCCCACGTTATTTCTTGAAGTCTTGTTACTAGCGGGAGCTCTAGTCAGTTATTGGAAGTGCCTACATAGGCCAAGAACTAATTCCCAGCAAGCTGGCTATCGTTGTAATACCTTCATTAGGTCCTAAAGAGGTGTCAACTTAGTTTGCACAATTCCAGGAGTAAAATCATTTATTCTCGAAATATATACAGTATTTAAGTGTAACTTACCTAACTACCTACCTCTACCTACCTTAAATCTAAAGTAGGTAGCTTCAATTTTACTTGGCTCTCAAAAGTTAGTCAATGTAATGCTTTTTATACATCTAATATTCTTAGCATAACAGCTCGCGCAGAAAGCCTAGAAACGTGTGATCTACCTCAGCTGAAAATTCCTCAGACAGGGAGAATGTGCGCTAGCTATGGCATCTTGGCAACGCACGCTGCGTGCGTAGCCAAGCTGCCATTCGCTCACGCTTAGAAGGGAATCGTAGTTTTCTCTCCCTATCGGTACCTTATTACTCGTAGTGTGAGAAAGACAGTTGCATTTCGTTCGCGACATGAGCGTGAGCGATTGGCATCTTAGCTACGCACACTGGGCTCTACGATTTTTCACTAATTAGATTTGTATCCAATAAATCAGCTCCTAAGACCGTCCACTTTCGTCACCGAGCATACTTCAGAACAAGTCCACATCGGGAATCCGGCCGCGCAACTGCGAGCAATTATAGCGCAATTATTGCGCGCGCAATTAGCTGGGAGATGCGCCGGCGCCTGCGCACAGGATACCTACTCGTAGGAGTAGCCCAGTCAACGAGGTAGTGCTTACAAATACAAATGTGTTTATTTCCATTATTTAGTTCATATTTTATTATGGAGATAAAACAAAAACAGTCACGAGAATACAGCATAAATGTATGTGGGTAAAAGTACATAGGTATAGACGTTTCCTTAAACATACGAGTATCTCACTGGGAACATGAAAAGTTGTGCATCATCACCATAGTATATTACAATTTAGTTATGTGTATTGAAAAGGGTACAGCTTTCTAGTGCTTCAATGTTTACGTGTCATTTGTACCACCCGGGGTTAGCCACATAACCCGGAGTTAAGCGTGTTTTTTGTATGGAATTTGACACCTTAACTCCGAAATAGAGGCTAAATCTGAGTAGTGCAAGTGGACCTAAGTCTGGTAACTATCTGTCTGAACTTTATTTTAGGAACTAAGGGTTAAAAATCAAACAAAAGAACTACGAAAGAACTGCTAACGCGATATCGAAAAAGCGAAAATGTATAACTGTCTTTCTATTGCAGTTACCTACTTACTTGAGGGAAAGAAACACAGATATAAGATTCTGATGTTTTAATTGTTACGGTGGGTCCTCTGCTTCGTGGTCTCAGGATATTACGTTGTTTCGTAGACCATAATTATTCCCAAAAATGCATCTCGTTGATTAAGCTACATGACCGAATGAGATGCGCGCGCAATATGGGCATTAATGACATAATAGAGCCATTCGTCTTACAGGACGGGTCAACCTTTCTTGCCAGCGAATGGCAAAAACGACAACTGAATGGATTGGTTGACACTGAAGAACGAACATTATTATAGATCCGAGAGGTCCGCCAGTATAGATGGTTAGCTTGTTTTTGTGAATATGCTTATTATTTTCTCACGGTGACGACGGTGGCGTTATAAGTGGTGAAAAATAATGTATGTGTATGTACGTTGATGTTTTAATACAACTTAGATTTTCTTTCAAATTTTATGTTTGTGTGCGATGAAAGTATAGAGAGGTTTGAGGTAGCGGTGAAACGCGTGATTTTAAATGCGAAACTTCCGAAAGTCGTTACTTTAACGCAGGCACGTACAAAAGTTTTTTGCAACATACATACGATATCATTTGATATGACCAATCGCTTTTCCCTAAAAATACGTACTTTTCTTTAGGAAGCCGTGAATTAAGCCTTTAGTCAAAATTCCAAGAAAAACGTGGCAATGAGGGCATCAAGCTCAAAGCATTATATTACAAAATATAGGTACAGGTACCTACCTACCAAAAAAGTGTAACTTACCTAGCTACCTACCTCTACCTACTTAAAATAGGTCTACCTCCATCATACCTCCATACTAATATTATAAATGGGAAAGTGTGTGTGTCTGTTTGTTTGTCCGTCTTTCACTGCAAAACGGAGCGACGAATTGAGTGGAGATAGTTGAAGGGATGGAGAGTGACATAAGCTACTTTCTAACGAGAGCGAAGTGGCGGGCAAAAGCTAGTATAAGATATTTATCAAACAGAAATATAACTTTAAAAAACAGTACACGTTATTCATAAATACTAAGAAAAAAACTACGACTATACACTTACGCTAGGGGCCTATGGCTTAAGCTAGGGCCGACAGATACCCGGCTAAATATGGTACCATGATAAATTCATATTGTAAAATTGTGAAAGTCATGTTCATAACAATAATGGCGTAAATAAACATTGAATAATCCGCGATAAATTAAAAAACATTAGGTACTCTTTCGAGAATCGGTTAAAAGGATATATTTTTTCCGTCGGCTCGCCCTGTTATCCGTCGGTCGAGTGCTTTACCGTGTCCGCCCGGGGCACGGACGGGACGCTCCGAATTGGCTGTGTAGCTACTTATGAGTATCTAATTGTACTTGCATCGTATAGACATACTTGTACATAACGTGCCTACTACTACTGGAAGCCTACTACAAACCACTTCTTTCCTTCGTGCGTCTATTTATCATTTTATCGCTCTTGCATAAACTGATAAAGAGGCAAATAGACGAACGAAAGAAGAGATTCGTGGTAGGACTGTAATCGCGAACGAAATGTGTGCACTTACACGAGCGGTATTTATCATCAAAATGCAGTCCCTGGCTAAGATTCAATGCGTAAAATCTAAACCCTTTAGTATACCTAGTATTCAACAGTTACAGTTTTAGAAAACTTCATTTTATACCAGTTAGCCCCTGACTTTCCTATTATTCGAGCCTAGTCGAGAAAATATGTTTTTCCCAAACAAAGGGCATTTTATTTGTGCTACAAAAAGCGAAACAGCCATAATATTTATTTGGAATCTTATTGTGATTTCTATAGAGCGTAACGGGATTACCCGCTCTGGGGTTTCTATTGTGCGATGGGATCACACGGCCTAAAAGAACCGACGTGAACGCCTCTCGAAGTGTGCTTAGGTAGTTTCTACATTAGTTTGAAATGTACTGTATAGTCGTTAGCGTCTACTTTAACGCACTGTCAGTGAATCTTGCTCGCACCTGCGGGTGGAAGCGAGATGCAAATGTAGATAATGTGTCGAAATCTATAGCAACTCATGGCAAAGATAAAGGTGTAGCTAATAATTCCTTACATGGGAAAACGTCGGGCAATCCGAAGAGGGACTCTTGACACGAATTGGGTTTGATTAAATGAGCGTTGGTCTTGCACACTAACATACACATCTTGAGGAAACCGGACTAATCCCTATAAGGCCTAGTAGACGGTCGGAATCTGCCATTTGTAGTAGCTTTCGTAAAAGTGACGTCTATGCAAGATCATAGATTTAGTTGCTCCTTGAGCCGTGGCATAAACCGAAAAACGCTAGGGAGAAGATTCGGAATTTTCCTTAAATTTCTGACATTCGGAATTGGACAGTGTTATGAAATAAGCGGTCAAGCGACGGTTAGTTGAAATCGAGAAAATGAGCTCGCAAGATTTGAATTTGAGTCAGTTATTGTAAGTTCATTTTTAAAGCAAAAAAAAATATTTTAACACTGAACCTATAAAAGTGTTCATAATTTAATAGAATAAAAAAAATAACACCATACCTATTCAAGTTTCGAATTTATTGACGATTTTCCGCTTGATTCTTTATTGCACTAATACTGCGCCCGCCCGCGCCGTTGCCTCAGTCGAGAGCTGACCGCGCTGGGGCTCGCAGTGTGCGTAGAGCAGTCGCCGCGGCTACACGCATGACTCATGAATAAGGGACACGGACTGTTCCGAAACATGTCGAGCTATTTTCGACTTTATTGACGTGAGTAACCCGCTATAAGAATTTGAATATGTCTGATACTCACGGGAGTTTTCTAATTAGGTACTGAGCTCTAAACACCAACAGCGGGTCCGACTAGAGAATAGCCCCGTGTGTTTCCAAGGCAAGGCTCGGATACCGGTTAATTTTTCAAACCGGTATCATGTACTTGGGGAAAAACCTTTATATTTCGGTTACGTTCGTGAAACCGTTATTTTTAAACCGGTTTTTAGAGTAATATTTTAATAGAGTTCTTGTTCGTTTAACCGGTTTAGAACAATAAAAACCGGTTTTTGCGACGCAGGATAAACAAGTTACAGTCCAGTTAGCAAAGTTTAAAAAGCACGTCGTTTCGCATATTTAATCATTTTTAAGCGTGTTTTCTTCTGCCGCGAACTAAATATATTCAAAGAAATAATAATATCAAATATTGAAGAAATAATATTATAAATAATATAAATTCAGTATTTCCCACACTATTTTTACTTTTTAGTAGGTACGACTATAATATTCCAAAATAATCACAAATTATGTATTAACAGTTTACTCCAGGTTTGCAAATTATACACTATTGCGGTTTAAAAAAATGTAAGTAATTTATACAGAGTGAATTTTTTATGGGTCAGTGAGGGCACCTACCAGATCCCGTGCTGCTACATAAAAACTATATTTTTAGACCTTCCCTTCCTTTTCGATTTACACCGAATGGAGATAGGCGTTTACAGATTCTAGAATAAAAACCTACATGGTAAGAGAATGTAAGGTAATTTCTGGACAGTATTTTTTTAATGGCGATGTATTCCACTCCTGCCTGAGATCAAAAGAAAATAAGTATGGAAAAAAAATCCGGCTATAAATCGAAGCCCACACAATAGTTTCTATAGGAATATTTTTTTTATTTTCATAGATTTTTTTTCATACTAATCGTTTTAATTAGCACAAGCCTAGTGGTACTAGGCCCATATTTAAAACAACTTTTTCCTTACATTTACTATGGAGAAAGACTGAAGTTTTATTTATATATTCAATCACCGACGCGGCAGTCTAACATATGGGGAATACCTTGTTAAGTACCTCCCCCGAATATAGATTCGCGCGACCAGGGCATCATGATAAAAAATGGTATAAGAAAAATATTTTAATCTGTCATATTAAATAATAGTGGAATAAGTTACCTACTTGTTAAAAGGTGTTCATGTAAAATCTGGCAATATCAGTGAAACTTTAAGGAGTAGCAGGGTTACAAAGTTCCGACAAACCAAACGTTATCTTGACTTACTGGAGCGCAATAGATTATTATTTATTTTTTAGGAAATGTTGCGCGATCTGTACATCAAAATCTGCCACGCGCGAGTATTTCCGCGTATTTTTGGCATTCAACTAATTGCATAGTTTCTTTTAAGCAACTAATACAACAACAACAAACAAGTTTAATTCCACAAAAATATGATAATAACAAAAAAAAACAATTTAAAATATGTATAGATAAGATGCCATAAATCCTCCGCTTGAGGCATAGTTCCTAGGATGCCACGTAATTGCTTTATTTATATTTGTACCTGTAAGTGATTTTAAAATTGATAAAAACAAATAATTACATACATTTATACCTCTTAATTAGTATACTTTCATTTTTAGGGTTCCGTACCTAAATGATAAAAAGGGGGTTCCTTTTTATTATGGAGTGACTCAGTATGTCTGTCACATCATTAAAAAACGTCTCGAGAACTACTTAAGCTACCGATGTTATATTTGGAATAGTTACAAACGAGGTTACTCTAGACACAATTAGAGAGAATCTATCGCATATTTTAATTTACATACTATCAATGATGATTTGATGATGTTACTCGAGCAGATGGAGCGAAAGCGTACTCCACTAGTGGCGACGCGTAGAGAAACGGCCGCAGGGCCGTCCTCAACGAAAGTGGAATTAAGACATTGTGCTGTATGCAGGCTCTACCTGGACAAGAATGGCGGCTGATAGGTGTTTATGGAGCACGATGGAGTAGGCCTTTGCTCAATAACGGGTAGCAAAAAAAACAGAAATAAGTAATTTTGTAAAATGTATTATTTGGAAAATAAAGACTTATGTTAGGCATGTCTTTCCCATCACGGAACAATGGTGTTCCGGACATTTGGGAGGCTTACGCGGAGCTAAAACCAACACGCAAGATCATGTCGAAAGGGGACAATGTAATGAAATGTAAGGGGTACACCGAGCGGATGTTGCACTTGCCCGAACCATGGGACGCACGCAGAGGCAGCACCCGCCAGGGTGTATGTACTATTGAGATTTAATGGAGTCCAAAATATACTGGACTATTAGGTGAAAGTGGTGCACTAAATACTGGGTTATGGAAAATAAAATCGGGCGTCTGTCTAAGAAAAAGGTAAGCAATTTGATTTACGGCAGACGGTGACTCGCCCACATAAGAGGGGCTCCCACAAAAGGTGACATCTAGGATGGCTCAAGGGGGCAACACCGGTACGAGTATCAGGGATGAAGGTAAAGAGGTGTCACTGACACATAGCCAACTCGCCACTTAGCTTTCCACATCTACCATCTATTATTATTATATTCTTATAATATTATTATCAATGAAAAATTTATACAAGATGGTGCTAAAATTTTAATTTTAGTTGGTGCGTCATGTAGGGTGTGAAAGTGCCAAATTTGGACTAAAAAGAATGTGTTTTATTTCATCTATACTTAAACCAAAATGTAAAAAAAGATAATTTTCATATTATGAATTTCATCCGTAAGGGACTGATAATTATGTTTGTATTACATTTGAACGGCATCCTGCCTGTTGTTAGGACTAATAGGAAAATATGAAAATGCATTTAGAAAAAAAGTTTTTTTTTTGGTTCCATGTCTCATACAAACTTTTTATTCTGGATAGGAATTGAATAAATAAGCACAAATAAATGTTTGTAACAAATTACCTTTTTCTCGTAACCTGTATATATGTTTTTCTTCTGTAAAGGCCACTAACATTAATTTAAAATCGAGGAAAGGTCTGAAGATCATTTTCGTGTAACATTTCGGGATCTGTTAGTTGACCCCACTGGCCCGAAAAGAAAATACACCCTGTATGAACTTATATTTTGATTTCTTTTAAATAAATTATTGACACTGTTGGCTGTCACCTATAAATACCAGCTCACTGGTTTGCCTATATTTTTTGACCCGTCTCTAGATACATGTATGCAAAATCATAAAACTAAAATTGTTAAAGGAACCATCCGTTCGTACGTCCTGCGACTTGAACACGAAATCTGGCAACGTCGCGTTTAGACCGTCAAGTTGCTTTTCGGATAAACCGGTTAAATCCAGGTTTTTATTATGTTCTTAAAACGTTTGCGTTCTTGGAGAAAGTTCGGAGTAAAACCGAAATAAACCGGTATAAACCGCTATTTTTTAAACCGGTTCCGAGCCCTGTTCCAAGGGCCCTCCCGTCCTTATTCGCCACCAAAGGGCACGGATGATGGGATTATGCGGACCAATCATTTCCCGGTGTACTTTCCTTTGGTTTACCGTGATTTAAACGTGGAAGGTGAATATTATGTTTGAAATAAGTGGATTTTTACACCACGTCGTTGTTTAGTAGTCCAGCGGGAATACCTCGGTAGGCAATTCTAAGAAACCCAAGCACAATGGGGTTCGGTTCTTTCATCACAGAGTTCCTATGGCCGCCTCCGGTCTCCATCATCCAATCAGCTCGATGGTATTATAACATTGTATTGTCATTTGTCATCCAACCTACATAAGCATGTGAAGTTCCAGCTAATTCGAATAACGGGAAGTTAGTCAAATTCAGCTGCAAGGTTTGACCCTAACAAACAAACTCACAAACAAGCATACATTGTATTGTAAGTTAAATAAAAGCTTGTATGCTTGTAATAAGATGGAACTAAATCATTAATCAGCTTCATTGTGATATGTCACCGCTTTATAATATAATCAAATCGGTTTCTTCTTTTGTATCGACTATTTGCCTCTTCATTGCTCGAATACGCAAGAGTGATAGAAAGGGAGATAACGAAAGGATCATAACATTCATAACGAATTTGGCCTAAGATTATCTTCAGAGCCCTCGGAGGTCACGTGACGTTTTCTATAGAAACTAACAGATCGGCCCGGCCCGTTCTAGTGAGTCATTCTTTGAAGCACCTTATTTCCTTTTAATAAGACATAATATTTTTTGAAATAGTCTGTACGAACTTACGTCTGTACGGCTCTACTATCTCCAGTACTTGCGCCATCACCAGGTCTGCAGTGGAGCGGCTGGGAAAGATTTGAAGAGACAGAAGGGTTACCAAGAATACGAAGGTCAGGTTGATGAAATGCCTTTATGGAGCCGAAACTTGGTCGCTGAGACTACAGGATCGCCGTAAAATCGACGCACTGGAGATGTGGTGCTGGAGATGCCTCCTTAAGATACCGTGGACGGCGTTCCGCACTAATGCCTCCATCCTCAAAGAGCTTAATATCAAAGATCGGCTTTCGTCAACTGTGCAATTACGAATACTGAAGTTTTTTGGTCACATTTCCAGAAATGAGAACTCGATGGAGAGACTTGTGGTTCAGGGCCCGGTAGAAGGCAAAAGATCACGCGGACGGTCACCAACTCGCTGGACTGACCTGATTAAACAAGCTACCGAGTCCACCGTGACCCAATGCACTCGCAACGCCTCTAACCGGCAAAAATGGAAGCAAATCGCTAGGAGAGCTATCCTAGAGAAAGTTAACGACCCAACGAACATCTCTCCAAGAACCTCGTCTGCGCAACCACGACCACTCTGACAAGAGTGTCCGACTAAGAAGAAGAAGTACGAACTTAAGAAGGTATACTAATTAGGTTCAAGGCGGAATCCTAACCTCAACATCGTTGAGAAATTCCATCTTTACAATGTTCTGTGAAGTGTCCGTGAAATTCTATTATCTATCGGGACTTTAATTTCGTATTAGCCTACCACCATGTTAGTTGAGTCTTAAGCCAAACTTGTATGGAAGTGGACCATCATTCTTTCCACTTTGTATCCCTTAATAGGTACAGTGTACAGTCGGTACCCCCGGTAGGCCCTCGCATAAGTATCCAACCCACGATACGCCGTAAATACTATACTGTACTTCTCTAGCGCGTGAAATTCTAAATGAGTCTAATTTGTGCCTCAAAAAAAGAGGTCACAAGAAGTATATGACCGTCCGAAACCCTCCAGGTTTATAGCCCCAAACCAAATGAAACTAGCCATCAGGGCCGCAGAGCATGAAAGGGTCCGAGATGGACACGCGGACTTAACGACTGTGAAACTGGGCACAGAGTACATAACGCTACAGATATGTTACTGGTATACAAAGATAACCAAATGCGACGTGTCATGAGAGAAGTTGCGGCCGTGGTATAGCTGAGTGTTTTCCAAAAACGTTATCCACGATGTAGCGAGTCATGCATTTTACTCCTGTATGGTGTTTCTTGTGTATTTTCCTCCTTGTTTCTAGCTAGTTTTTTAGCCTTTTGCTATTTTTTAACAATTTGTAACAATTTTTTTTTTGAATTTCTAAAATTTTTCATTTGCTTCGTACTCAGAGACGACCTTATCAGCTGTTCAAGTATCGTTCGGTACTTTTGTTACACCTGTATAAAAAAACCGGCCAAGTGCGAGTCGGCTACAAGCTCTTCAAATTTCGTGATTCTAGGTCGACGGGAAGTACCCTATACATTTTGATTCCCATAGCAAATGTATGTAAAATACGACATAAATGGCCGTATCTTTTGATTGAGTTGACTTAGTTTAGTTTAGTTTAGTTTTAATGGTTTAGTTTTTTCACAGATTCAAGGGACTACAGACAGACCTGTGTATGTGGTATTAATTTCAACTTGCTACCTCTACGCGTTCCCGAGATAAAGAGTCTTGACAGACGGGTGGACGTACGGACAACCAAGTGATCCTATAATGGTTCCGTTTTTTTCCTTTTGAGGTATGGAACCCTAAAAATACGTCAATAGCACAGTTCGGCAGATAATTCATTCATGGAGGTGAAACCAAAGCACGAGACCGATACGGTCCTAATAACGAATATATTCGCAAAATTGTTTGTTTAAGAGTTGCGTATCTGTTATTGAGTTATATAATCTGTGGAACAGACCCTCGCTGCCCTCGTCATTACGACTGCCATTTCTCTACTGCCGTGATTGTGACAGTGGCTTTGTATACTTTATTTTTGGCCCATTAAGTTTTTTTTGGAAAATTTACCACATTTCGCGACATTGCAGTTTCATTTTGCACGTTATTTCTTATAAAAATATGTAATGAAAGTAAAGTAAGTGGTACTGGTACCTGTATAGAAAAATGACTTCTTCTTCTTGCCAAGCGGGCTATACGCTCGTTTCCCACGAAAGTGGTAAAAAACCATTGTCGTATTTACTACTTCACTATACTCGGTCAACAGTACCGTAAAATGGGGTGAGTTGGGACAAATTCGAAGTTCAAGCCTCGATATTTATTCGTGGCACGTTAATTTCTATACTTACCTATTTACAAATGTGTTCCAGTTGTATGAATTTTAGTTTATCAATGATAATCTGTCATTTTATTTTCTACATTTTACGATAAACCCTATTTTGGGTTCGCGATCCCGGCACACCCCATATTTCGGGTTAGGAGGGATAGGAACGGAGTGAAATGGACAGTAGCTAGAATTGACACAATGTACAATGGAAAAACAAATTATTTAAAATAGAAATATTACAAGAATAATATATACAGTAAGTTACAAGCTACTTACCTTAAATCTAAAATAGGCCCATTATGCATTGCACCCAGGATGCTGGCGACATTTCCTAATTGTATCGCAATGCTGATACGTTGTGCGAGGAAGCCACCAGCTCTTCGGTCACCAGTTACATCAAACAGACGTTTCGCAATTCTACAAAAAAAACTTACATGCGCTGGGTGGGACCTATATTACAATAGGTTAACTTGCCAAGAGAATAAAGTATTTTTGTAACAATAAGACAACTCTGGACTAAAAATACCAACTCAGCAACTCACCCCTCTTCTCGCCATTCTTGAGCCAACTACCCCCGCAATAAAACCTAGTGTAGCATAATTATTATAAATCTAGTTATTAAGTGCCTGACATGTCCTATATTGTATGCCCTAACAGGGTATCATGTACTGACTAAGGGTAAAATGTAAGACCTTTATGACCTAATGAACATGATAACAATGGATTAAATGAATATGAATATGAATATGAATCCCTACTCACCCCGTTTTACGGTACACACGGTGTTTGTCAGTGAAGTGGCATAGAAAATCGTTTGCCGCCGGTATTTACTATTTCCACCAAAGCCGTCAACAATCCTGCAACGTCAAAGTTTGCGCGAGCCCCAATATCGGGTGCCCGCGTGTTTATCACACGACCGGCGCACTGTTTTCCTTTCCCAAAATTGGTTCGCCACAATTGATTTCACGAAACTCAGGACTCAGGATTATTTCGATTTCCGATAAAACAGGTACAGTCAGCTGCAGAATTACGTGACCCCTGCTGCATACATACTTTCTGTGGTGGATATAAAATAAAAATCAAAGTGGTGACTTATTGAAAAATGTGCCTAAGGTATACAAGATACAAGGCTAATTTACCTATAGTGCTACAGAAAAAGTTAACAATTAAATAAAGTGGAACTAAACGCAAATCACAGTGGTAACACCAGCGTGCATAGCCAAGATGCCAATCGCTAACGCTCAGTTGCGAACGAAACGCAACTGTCATTGTCGCACTAATAAGTAATTTTTCAATACAGTTGCTCAAAAAGTGCCGTTTTTTTGGCTGTTTTGCGTGCGCAAAGTTTGTTTTTGCGAACTAGTGCTTTTTACTTTTCCAATCTTTTTAAATTTAGTTGTGTTCCAATTCATGACTGCTTACCGAAGAGTATTATTGTTCGTTAACTTTACCGAGCCGTAATAAAACTAAGTACCTACTATTAACGCAATAATATTAAAGATATTGATATTTCATATTTCAATAATTACTTCTTCATCATACTAATGACCATTAATTAAAAATATTAACATTGAAAACAGTTCTTATAAATCTGTGTGTATGAAACGGAACAGAGCCTACGAAACGTCAGTCAAAGTAGAGGCGTTTTTCAATCAGGTAAACATGTTCGAAGGGCCTCTAAGACATGACGATACAATTTGTCACATGCGATTTATTATTTTGTTTATGAGAAATAATTATTATGAGATTGAAAATGAGAAAGTAAAGAAGATAAGAAGGTAAACACTTTGAAGATGTTCTTAATATATCAACTGTATTACAATCGTGTCACGGAAATAATAAAAAAACTTTAAATTCGTTCTTATGTTATTTTTTTTTCGCATCTGTATTGAAAAACGTCGTTCGATTCACGTGCGGATATGTCATTTTTCACTTGTCCCGAGTATTGCCACTCGCCTACGGCTCGTGGCAAGATACCTCGGGACTCGTGAAGTAATGACATACTTTCCGCACTAGTATCGAAATGTACTATATTGAAACGTGCGTTACTTTGCGGAATTCCATACTAAACTAACAACGAAAATAATGTTACTTTGCTATTCCGCCAAACGTGCTAGTCAATTAGTGCCAAGTGTGCCCGTTATACCTGCGTATTTTTTGCATGCAATTAATGTTCCCACCCTCCCGCCGCAAAAAATAAATACGCAAATAAATATAACAAATCACTACCAATAAAGAGATCTTGTCGTACTGGCGTCCGCCAAGTTTCACTTGTTGTGAAACTTGTTGTTGTTGTGTTGACACTAATTGACTAACACATTTGGCGGAATAGCAAAGTAACATTATTTTCGTCGCACTAATAAGGAAGAGTGATAGATAGAGATAACGATACGATACGTAGCGTGAGCGATTAGCATCTTGGCTACGCACTCTACTTACCTAAACCTAAACTGAGAACAGTTAAGAACCTAAACTGAATAGCGTTAAGACCTCGTGGTAAGGGCCCAGAACTCTTGTCAAATATGTCATTATTTCCGTAAACAAACGCTTGTCAAACTGCAGTAGGCCCCGCTCTAATAAAGCTCATAAGGAGGACATTTTAAATGGGTCTGCTGGGAGAGATTTGTAGCAGGTCTTATTATACCGGTATCGCGGACGGTCAGGCGCAGCTGACGGTTGATTGATCACGACTAATGCTCTACAGACTACTTTGCCATCAGAAGGGGAACAGGCAGACATAAATAATTGGATCTAGTCGCATTTGTCCAGTAATAATCGCTAATAACAACATAAAGGATGACTCACACTGATCCGATCCGTCCAATAGAAAACGCCACGTGACCTCGGAGGGCTCCGAGCTATCACGTGATTATATCATTTATATCTATAGAAACTGACAGATCGTCTCGGATCGGGTTGGGTTGGTGTGAGTCATACTTAAGGGTAACATACCCTTATGTTACCCTTAAGTATGGTCAGATGGAATAATTAGAAATAACACAGAAGACATATTTAAATGAAAAAAATACCAAAACCTGTTAACCTTATCTAGCTATACCCTTTTAGGTATCTAGTCTAAAATAACTGTGACCTGGAACTGAGTATTTGTCCTTCTTCCTGCCAGCCGCTGCCTACGCATATCCAGGTGCTAGGCAGCAAAAGTGCTGACGCACGTGGCGTCCCACAGGAGGCACTTACCTCTGCGAGGTCACCAACGTTATCATCATCATCACCAACGTTATCAGGTCTCTTGCCATCCGCCCGGCTAAGACTAGGGAGCTCCTGCAGACAAGAAACATTAGCTGACACCGTGCCCTCCGGATAATGTCGTTGAGCGCGTGGTGACGAGGAAATCTCCCAGCACAACGACAACACCTCAGGGTGTAATGACCGTTACCCTCAACCATGGTATCGCAGATGCATAACAGAGGTTCGCAAACATCGCAGCTCAGGCGGAGAGCATTACTTAATTTATATTATTATTACCTCTAACCACACTATAATAGAAGTTTATACAACAGTGATGTAATAAGGGTTCTTCGAAGTCGAGTTTTGTAATAATAAACCCGAGAGTTTTAAGAACCAATTATGAGCTGTTGCATACGCTAGTTTTTCTACGACAGCTAAAATAGCGTAAAAAGCGAAATCTAGAAACGTGGCAGAATAGGGAAGATGTTGTGCCCACTATAGAAATTGAAAAAAAACAACAATTGTGCTCATATATTGTACGAAAATCCATAGGAGCAGTGTTCTTACGGAATACCATAGACAACGTTATAATGTAGGTATACTTTTTTAATATCGCTGCCAGTCATCTAATTGACAGATAGAAGTGCTGGAGTAGAAAAAAACTTAAAAATCCATTTTCTACATACTCAAAACAGCTCCGTAAACTACAAAAATCTAATGCAATTTTTAAAAAGAGAATCTTTACGGCGCACCGTCCATTGTTTTCCCGCGTCTTTTGTCATTTTGTTCAGCCACTATAACCTGACCCTCGCGATTACTAGCTTACACCCTTTGTCTGCAGCTTTAATTAAAAAATGGAGGGGGGTAGGGGATCAACCTACGGTGGTTCCTGTAAAGTACTTGAAACGCCCTCTGGTGAAGTGGAGAGCACGTTTGTAACGGTGCCTGGAGAAGTTTCCGATAAAACCTAGGTCTTTGTGATTTTCATTAGAAAATTGCAGGTTAAAAATTAATTTTTAAAACAGCAATTTTATCGATACTTGTAGCGATTTTAGGTACCTACTTACCAGTGGCGTAGCGTTCATAGAACTCGATTCCTGCCGGCTTCTCTTGCGTAAGACAATCTTCATGCCATGTGCCATTTTTCCTTAACAACTCGAACAAAAAGCATGTCAAATCAGGGGCCTTACCTCATGCTAACGCGATTCAGTTGACGAACTAAACTGAGTTGCTTCCATACAACTGAGCCTATACTGAATCGCGTTAAGACGTCATGGACCATGACGGCTTAGCCGGAACTGGGGTCTTACCATGACTCATGGTAAGGCCCCAGTTTCGGCTTGCCCAAAGAACAATTTGACGCTGCCCCAATGTTACTTACAAACGTTTGTTTGTTTATAACCTACTTAGAACCTGTATACTACGATTACTGCGTGGATTTTTTTCCCATTTATTCAAAAATCGAAAACATGTGGCACAAGACAATTCGGGTTCCTTTCATATTTAGCTAGGGCAAGTGATCGGGGAAATGCATTAAATGGTCGCAAAACTTCAGCAAAACTTTAACCTTAAAGCTAATATTTTAATGGATGTAACTGCTGTAAGCACTCTATATTGTCCACTTAACAGGTTTTGTTAAAGAATGACTCTCACTAGAACGGGGCGGGACGGGGCGGGACGGGATCTCTCAATTTCTATAGAAAGAATCACGTGCTAGCTCGGAGCCCTCAGAGGTCACGTGACGTTTTCTATAGAAACTGACAGATCGGCCCGTCCCGGTTATGTCCCGAGCCGTTCTAGTGTGAGTCATCCTTACAGTTTTTCTTTTATCCTTTTTCCCCAATCACTGCTTATATAAGCAAACACTGCAAGAAATTTGCTCGAGGCCTGTCTCGTGTCATCCAGGAGACAATACTTTCAGAGAATAAGCCAACAATAAAGGGGTGCGGCGGCCGTACAGGCGTCTATAAATGACATCTGTGACTTCATTAGCTGTCCGTGTAAAAAGTAGGTACTCTGTGTGTGTGTTTGTTTGAAAAATATGCCAAGTTTCATGCTCCCTAGAAGTAGGGTTTTATAATATGGTGGTAAATGTTAACGGTGGAATAACTATTAATGAACTTTTGAAGTGAAAGACACGTTAAAATATTTTACGCTTTATTCATACAGACAAGAAAATATAAATTAGATTATTCAAGTTATTAAAAAAAAGTTATCAAGTAATCATTCTAAAATGTATGCAAAACGAAAAATAATCAATCGTACCCCTTGCCATAAACGACCTAATGGGTGATTTTCGGGGTCGTGGATTTACTTACACGTCCTTGGTTCCTTGGAGTTCGGGACGGATGCTAGTGTAGGATGCTACCTGCATGCGTAGACACGCTGGCACCGTCCCATCTCCAACGAACTAATTTAAAAGCGGACGGAGCGGCTGAAAGCGCCGAAATTTTAAAACGCAATAAATATAAGCCTGGGCAGAGAGTACCTTTTTGTACCATTCGGGGTCGAAACTCTTGGCCCATGGGGTCCCAGTCCCAGCGCATGCAAGTTTTTCGTAGAAATCGGGAAACGTCTGGTTGATGTTACTGGTGACCGAAGAGCTGGTGGCTTCCTCGCACAACGTATCAGCATTGCAATACAACGAGGAAATGCTGCCAGCGTCCTAGGTACAATGCGTCAAGGACCTATTATTTTAGATTTAAGGTAGGTAGAGGTAGGTAGCTAGGTAAGTTACACTTACTGTATATATTTTGAAAATAAATGTTATTTCTCTTTACACGACACGACACTTTCGGTCATCACGTCACTTTTTGTATGCGAATAGATCACGATAAACATCTGCAAACAACTGCCTATATTTTGGATTCGGGTTTTGTACAACCAAATATTATAATAGTTACCTAAAGTCGGATATGTATAAATTACATAACATTTGGTTTAAAATTAAATGGTGAGTGCTACCGCTGTGTACCTGTGTGTACACTAGATTTTATAAGGTTAATTATTATAGGATTTCTGACAATTGTTTATAATTTGGATCACCGGTATAAAAAAGCCCAATCAATTTCGGTTGCACAAGTTCAACATAATAAAACAATTACTTATGTAACTAATTTCAGGAAGGATTCAACGGATCATGCCGACTAACAAACACGAGTTACTCGTATTGTTACGATTTCTCCTGATACTTGGCTGGACACTACCCTGCGTGTCGCGGTTTAATTAAAAATATTGTTGCGAGAACATGTGTACGGTATGAGGTACGGCTGTGTACATACTAGCGTCTTTCCGGCAGTTTTAATGCGGCGTCCACGCTGCGCAGACGGCGATTAATGGTAATGTGCACACGCCCTAAGAGTGAGATCACCGCAGTGGTAAAATTGTGACAATTTATTGTTTGTATTTTTTTCCATCTTTCACAATTTGCTATGGAATAGATAACTGACGTTACACCAACATTGCGGCATCGCATACTACCTATACGGTCTTTCTAATACATATCGTCGAACTGTAGGTTCATAAGGTAGGATAAGGGAAATTCCTGTCCTTTAACCTATTCAACCCACGGTCCACGACATAGACAATGTACATATATCATAATTCATAACCAAATCATAACATGTCAAGATTGTAAAATTCGATTACCGCTCCAATCGATGCTACGCTAAGAAATCGCCGATATGTCGTAGCTCGTAGCATATTTTATCTGATTTGTAGCAAAACATATGCGTACTTGCGTAGCGGCGCGACGTACAAAGTATTGATCTAATTTTGAGTACTAAGCATCAAAACATGCTAAAGGCTTTATCTGACTAAAATAACTAAAATTGTGAAAACCATAACTCAAGTCTAAAGTAAATTCCCCGTTAATGAGCTCGTAAATCTTAGCCAGCTAGTGATAGCAGTAGGGGGGTTAACGAGAAAATGCAATTATTCGGAGTAGACAAACATTGCAGCTGATCCAGTGCGCAGTCAGCCGAGGGTTAATCTCGGAGCAACTACGAAAACTCGATTGGATACTAGGATGATTCTAGGAAGAAGCTATAAGGAAGTAGTAGAATAGTAGTAGAATCTTCCTATTCCTCGCGTTTTCCGTCCGGTCCGTACCAAAATGGTAAAAAAGGAACCCTTATGGTGCGACTCAGTCTGTCTGTCTGTCTGTCTGTCACATCGTTAAATATCTCGACAACTGATAAGCTACCGATTTGAAATTTGGAATAGTTATAAACAATGTTAGCGCAGACACATTGAGAGAAGATTTATCACATATTTTAATTTATTTTTAATTAAAATGCCCGATATAGCACAGGGCAAAAATTACAAGTTTAGTTACTAGGTCATGTGGGGTATCATTTGAAAGGGCTATATTAGCACATGCTAAAACATTTTTTTTTCCTTTTTTGACCACTAAAAATTATGAGTTAATAACGGAAATGTCAGAAAAATACCATCACAATAATATCATAAAAATACACACCTGTCACCGTGGTGAAATTGGGGCCAGAGGATCTGGAGACCACTTCGTTCGTTCGTTCGTCTATGTGCCTCTTTATCGCTCAAATATGTGAGAGCGATAGAGAGGGAAATAAACGAAGTGATTCTGGTACGCTCTCTGGTCGTTAACCGACTTCAATTCGAGTTCCCGCAGTGACGGTTTAGGTGGTTACAAGTTACAACGTGCCGACGGGGCGCTACGTGCGTACAGACGTGTCACGTGCCTCCATTACCTATCAGGCGACACACCAAAAACAGACCCGACTTTATAGTTTCGCCAACAAAAAGCAGTAACAGTAGAACAAAAAACTACAGGTCATCCAGAAGATGATCAGGACTGTCCCTACTCAGACAGTTAATGATAATGAATTGTTTACTATATGTGTTGGTCGTTTTTTTTTTACTTTTTGTTGAGTACGGTTTTATTTTATTTATTTGATCTTTATTGCACAAAAGAAAATACAAACGTACAACCGGCGGGTTTCATTGGCTGCAATAGTGGTCACCCTAAAATATTAGCTAATTAATAATGATAAAACCTTGATTATGAAGAAAACGAATTGTCATAATATGACAATGTCAAGTGAGATAGGTATAATGTTTGTTATTTGTACTGACCATGCAGTCGGCAAAAAAAAAATAAACTTAATTGTTTGCATTATTACAAATAAATAACGTTAATCTCCCTAAGTCTAGTACGCAACAATAGCTTATCATATATTCAAATTCTGGGGTTAATCCTGCTGTCATCTTATGAATCATTCTGTATATCTGTTCCTTTTTTTTGGGAGAGAGTGGAGAGAGTTTTTAAGAGAAAATACAGTAGGTTCTCTTTGAACATGATTATAATTAATACAATTATTTTATACGAAGGCGTATATAAGAATTACCGTGCAGCGAATGCATCAGGAGAACCATAATGTTACTAATAATTATATATACTTAATATTGTCTTCTGTTACCGCGATTGTTATTCATTGAAATTAAACACTTTAGAACGGATTAATCGTGTTTATTAACACCATGATCCTACGTTTCGAGCCCTTTACGGCACTCGTTTTCACAGGGTTAAGATGATGACTGAGAGAATGCGAATTCTCCCCGTCAATCAAAAAAGTTACTTGTGCAAACTACCTACATACAAAAATATAAAAAAATAATTTAAAAATAAAAACAAAGGTTGGTCTATAATACAATACCCAGAGGGGCTTATAAAGCTAGTAATAAATAGCCTGAAGGGCATTCTATAATTAAAATAAAAAATGTTTATGTGTGTTGTTTCAGTCATCATCTTAACCCTGTGAAAACGAGTGCTGTAAAGGGCTCGAAACGTAGGATCATGGTGTTAATAAACGCGATTAATCCGTTCTAAAGTGTTTAATTTCAATATATATACTTACTTAAGAAAAACAACTGGATGTGTGACTGGATGTGGACTGGTTGGATGTGTGTTATTTATTGTATCGAACCGCCTACTGACAAGTTTTCGCCAGTTTTCAATGACACTATTTTTCTTGTAACTTTCAAGTGTCAGCGCTAGGACCAATGACAGCTAACAATATTGACGCTGTCGAATTATGTTTTAGGCTATTGATAATAGAAAACCGACCGATATTTTGACGAATTTGATTGGCAGCGTAGCGTACATGTGCATATCGAGTTTTTGACTGGCTTTATGTAGACGATTTGTTTGAACGTACTCTTCCATGTTTATTTCCGTTCACTGGCCCGAACGTATATGACCAGCATATGACCAAGGTGGGAAATATTATAATTTCAATCTTACTACGATCTTACATTGTTTACCCCGCACAACGCTAATTAGAATGTTTTCATTCGTAACTCATTATTTTTCCCAGACAAGCGTTTACAGAAATAAATAGCTTTCTCTCCCTTTGCCTATCAATGGCTCATTATGCGTAAGTAACTGACTGAAAAGAATCGAAAAATTTAAACGCGTTGGGGGACATTTCAATAAGCTAAGGGGGGTTTATAATGTAGCAATATTGACAGAGGATCGCTGAAGCCTGCAGGGCTCAAACTGTAATGCTAAGTTCAGATTGCAGGGTGGTTGTAGGAAAAATAACTTATACTACATTAGCGTCACCATTCCCGAACTAGCAGCAGTAAGTACACTAATAATTATAACGTACTTAATCAGAATCAAACCAATGTGATTGCGTTTATACAAGATTGCGTTTACATATGGCAAAAACTTTCACATACAAAAAAAAACAGCGGCAAATAAGATTAAAGTGGAAATATTTATGAATAAGACTTAAAATATTGAAATTATTTATGTAATAAAAAAAAATTATTAAAAAAACACTATTCAAACCTACATTAAAAACTATTGGGGCCTAAACTATAGGTACAAACGTCCCCTATACCGCCGCCATCTGGCAGGGTGCCCATAAGGCTAGCTGCGTTACCTCGCTGAATACCTATGCCGATTCGTTGGGCGAGGAACGAGCCAGCCCTACGGTCACCGGAGGACCGGATAAGCAACTAACTGAATTTTTTTAAAGCAATAAAATTACTAAACACCCCCGGTCCTCATACCGGTGTTGCCCTTGAGCCATCTTAGATAGATGTCGCTATTTGTGGGGGCCCATCTTATGTGGGCGAGTCGCGGTCTGCCGGAAATAAAGCAAGTAATCTTTTCCACCTCTCATGCTCAAAAAATACGTTTTTGTATACCTTTGAAGCGAATAGGAAGTGACATATTTCCGCCCCAGGGAGTCTCACTTTACATCAAGGATTTTGTTTTAATTTACTCGATTTGTGATATTATTTCTATCATTAAATTTTACAGTAAAAGGTACCTCAAGTACCTTTATACTTACTTACATAGTTGTTTCGTGAAATTATAAAATGCACATGCACTTTGCATGTGCATTTTATAATTTCACTTCATAATTTCGCTTTATTTTAAATAGAAGGCGGAGTGCACCTATATCTCGGATGAAAGTAGGATATTTCCAAAATGAACAGTAAGTAGTTTTAAATATGGTACTACTCCCCGATAATATTGAACGTAGATAACTATAACCAACCGGATATCGGTAACGGAGTCTTAATTAACTCCAGTGTCCGACTCCGACGAGACAGTCTTGCGAGCAATTAGCCAAACTTTCCCCATTTGCATGTTATGGGGAAAGTTCCCCGAGGCTGGCAACCCCGACCCTCGCAAGAATTCCAAATTTGAAGGAAATTATTTTTTAATTTGATCCCCACGCGTCGTGGAAGTGTAATGGCGGCGGATTTTTTATGTGTTTTGATGGCGTTATTTAAAGAAGTTTAGATTTGTCTATGGATTAATGAAAAATGTTGAGGTATTGTTTTTGAGAATTATTCCTTATTAGGTAGGTAGGTATATGTGTCTTTATTTAGATAATACACTTACATCGTCAATTTAAAATTGTTGTTAGTAAATATTTTATATAAGTATAGTGTTGTATTGTTTCGGTATAAGTAGGTAAAGTAAAACAGAGTGTATCTCATGGTTAACTTGGTCTCCTCATCACTACTGATCCCACTGTAGATCAAGACGATTAGTAAAATTAAACTTAGAAATTGCATATACAATAAATGGACATCCATATCTACATGGATCATTTAAGAGACAGTCAAGTCACGTGAGTCAAAACCAACTGGTCGAAAAATAGCCATATCTCAGTCGTAAACAACAAATGCCCACGATTCTGAAAGTTAGACACCTTAACCATTGCGAACCATCAAAAACGAATCCCAAACTACCCCATAACTCATGCCCACACTCCAGTTATCCAAAGTTACAAATTAGCTTAACTCCCGTAACTACACTTTTGTGCTAGTTTTTTTTTCGGCCGTTTATTTGAGTGATTGACTGCCTTCCAAGTTTCCGTATGAATACGGGACTGTGTTGTACGGGGTGCTTGGCCAAATAGGCCATGAAAATTAGATGATTTCCAGGAACTAATTCCCAGCAAGCTGGATATCATTTTAATATCTCCATTAGGTCCTGAAGACGTATCAACTGAGTTGGCACAATTCCAAGTAACTGCAAAATATCGGTATTTTTTCAGTTTTTTGCGCCTACCTTGAAAATAAAGCGCCGGACGGAAAAGTCATTTAGGAAGGTATTAAAGAAGGTTAAATTATACGGCGAATAAGAGCCAATAAATTTAATTATAGAGCAATTAAATTTGAAAATATTTGATCGATCAAATTCTTGTTCAAAATAAATTGCTTGAAATTATTTTTATTGATCTAGTTTTCTTGGCCTAAAAATAGGATAATACTATTACCTAATAAACTTTTTATCCTAGCAACTTCGCCGAATAAAAAAGATAGAGTGCATTCAAAGATTGTCTGAAAATGATATCCAACCGTGAATTGAATTCGGTAAAATCTATAAATAAGATAAGCACGCTTTTGCGTAATTTTTGGATAAATAGGCTAGGTAAGTAAGATTAATAGATGTTATAATACCATAATATCGGCGACCAATGGAAACTGTCACGTTATTTCGTTTAAGAACTCGGAGTTACAATTAAAATATTTATAATAATACCATAGAAAATAAAAACTTACTTATGTAAGTATTAAAAAAGTAGTACTTTACAATTTTTATTTATCTAACAGTTTCCGAGTTCAACATCCTGTATGATATCCGTTTAGCTGAAGTGTGAAGGGAAAACCGCTACGTGACCAGATTCGTAACTCGGGGAAATATCGCACTAGTTTAAATATGGGTCTTAATGGATTAAAGGTCGATTCAAGGTTGATGCTAATACCAAACTACATACTCGTATATATGTATTATGTACCTTCATTTCGGCTTAGGTGCTACCTGTGTACCTACGCTTGAAATATGAGCCAAAATTAAGAAACGCCTGGATTCGACAGAGACACCTATTCCTAGCATAAAGATGCAAGACTTCAAACGTATCAGTCAGTAGCGCATATAAAAAGGACCATTTTATTTTCCCTTTTTTGAAGTCACTTTTCAGTCACTACAATTTAGGTGTAATTAGATAATAAATATTAAATAGTACATTATTCATACAACAGTAAGATGCGACAACTACCAATTATACATATATTAATAGTACTGTATCTATGTATAGTACCTATCTATTCTTTTACAACAAATATTAAGAGCTGGTGGCTTCCTCGCACAACGTATCAGCATTGCAATACAAAGAGGAAATGCTGCCAGCATCCTAGGTACAATACCTCAAGGACCTATTTTAAATTTAAGGTAGGTACTTGTAGAGGTAGGTAGTTAGGTAAGTTACACTTACTGTATATATTTTTGAAAATAAATGTATTTAAATCCACGTAAGTTAATAAAAAATAAGTGTTTCCACTTCCAGTGAAACCTTAACCCTTGGTATGTGACCCTTTTACGGATTATTTAAATTAATATCCAAATAAAAGTCCAAAATAATGACAAAGCATGTTTATTTTATAAGTTCAACACATAAATAATCCAATATATCTTCACGTATTATACTGCTGGCCTATAAAATTATTCTTACTCTAGCAGTAACTAAGCAGCACTTCAAGGGAGCAGGGTTTTAAGCAGCATTCGGTAGCGACCTGCCTTTTGCCCCTGCTTCCATGTAGTACGTGAGCTGCTGGAATCATCCAAGGCCAAAAGTCTGGTTTCCAGGGGTTGAGGTCATTTCTAGAAGTCTGGAAGCCGTGTTGAGGGGAGCGCTTGGCCGTTTCAGAATCATCTGATAGTAATGGGCAGAGCTTGGCTAGAGTTTCAGCCAAAAATCTCCCACAGTAATAATGCTCATCAGCGACTTCAGCGGAGATGAGGCAAAGGCAAGCGAGAACAAACAGGATTTGGATTTTCATGATTTCCACGGTGGAACAGTTTATGAAAAACTAGGTGATCTATTAGGCTAGAGGGCTTTAAGTGAGAATGTGCATGAAAATATGTGGCTTTTATACTGAAAGATTCATTAATATGCAATCGTGTTAAGACAGGGTCGACCTGATTGTGCTTTCAGGTGAAAATGGCGACCTGCCCACATAGTCTGCGTGTTGACGTCATTGTCTGAAGACTTACGTGTTTTTATCACAAAAGGCGTGACATGTTTCGACTGCATCGAGCAGGCATCGGGTGATGCCCGAGCCGCGAAGGTGACAACACCACTCTGTCTGTCCGCGATGACTGCCCGATGCAGTCGAAACATATCACTATCACGCCGCCTATTGTGATAAAAATACGTGAGTTTTAACTGTTGCAATTTAATGTCAGTATGACTCACGATAATTTAAATTATATGACACGGCCCGGGTGTTTATCGAATACCTTATAGGAAAAGTATTTATATTCAAATGCGATGTGGGCAAATTAAATATGACAAATTAAAAAGGTGGGGGGACAACTTTTCAATAAAAACTGCCTACGTTCTGAATGCACACTAAGCGCTGTCCATATTCAGCCCGTTTTTAAGCCCTAGGATGGCTGGACATGTGCCATTTACAGCCTGTAAAGCGATAAATGGCTCATAAACGTACATACCAGCTTGTTAACAATGTCGGTAAACAAACCGTTATCGCCTGCTGTTTATCGTGTTTCAGGTACCTATATTTTAGTAGTCATTCGCTGCTCTTGGTATATCGGATATAGATAGCATGTGTAGTGTATAGTGTGTTCTGTTATGTTGTGTGCAGAGGATCAAGCGTGCTTGATAAACACGGGACCTGACGATCGCGATTCATCGTTTGCCATCTAGCTTGAAGATATTAAGCTAGACGCTATAGTGCCTACTGATACCGTGATTAAAGACACTTGACAAACATTTAGATTAACATAAAATATGTACTAGGTATATTCATTCTACCCTGCCTGTGTTTTTTTACATTATGTGTCACAAACACAAAGTTAACAAGCCACATACATATAGCCATTTGTTTTGATATCGATGTCACAGTTCTAACAGTAGCCCAAGCTAATTCTTGCAATTTTTTCTTCTTTTTATGTTAAGGTTGCAGTTTTTACTTAACGTTGCTGACAAAAAAAAATATACGGAGTTACTTTCAGATTTATAATGTGATAACATTTGATGCAAGCATGCATGGCATTAACATCGCCATATTATAGTTATTATTATTCAGAGAGAACGGTGGGATTCATTATTTATAGGCTATTTGTCTTGGCACCGACTTCAAACGTATCGGTTAGTAGCGTTAGTATCACCTTCATTTGTTTGATTACCTACTCATCCTTTCCGAACCTTGCAGCAAATAAAAATTAATACCTACAAATTATATTTTGCTTTTTGAAGTCTGTTTTATTATCTGTGTGAAAGTTTTTATTTTTCTATTAAAGTTGGCAAGTACCTACTAGTATGAGTAACGCAATACTACTAATGGACAAAAAAGAATTTGTCAAATCAGACGCCGGAGCTCGGAATTATCAGCTTACGTAAGTGAAGTTGCATATGTCACCCCTGGTCTTCATCATCAGCCTTACCAAATTTATGGTTTAGGCAAAAAAGTGCCTAATCTACTTGAGAAAACACCGAAATCATCAGCAGTTCCATTTTGCCATCCCTGGTCTTCGTCATCAGGTCCACTCCATAATTATAATGGTGTCCGCAAGAAAATTTTCAAGTTACTACATAACATACTTAAATATTGAACCAAACTGGAACTATCTAGTTTCAGATAAAAAAATATTTTTTTAAATCGGTTCAGTAATAACGGAGATCTGAGACGTAACTAATATAAATATTTAAAAAAAAATCAATTGAGAACCTTCTCTATTTAAAATTATGAAGTCTGTTAAAAACAGTAACTTCCCGCCATTTCCATTTAGCTAAGTATATTTTTTTAAATCTAGTTTATGGTAGTTTCCTCTTCCCGTCACTCGGAGTTGCCAGGGCCAAATTCCAAATTACCCCATTACAACATGGCATTAATTTGCATAGATTTAGGTAATCTGACCCGGTATCTAATGAGGCTCTTAATTGTTACAGTTATGGCTGCCGTTGCCATTTTTAATTGCATATTTAATTGCACAGCACTTGAGACTTCAGGGAAGAAATTATGCGAGATTGTTTGCTTTCTGTTTAGGGGAATATAATTAGGTTTAAAAATGAAATTAACTTTGAAAAGTATAAAGATATTGAAGGGAGAATGTTCAGGTAAGTTATTATTTGTTGAAACTGAACCCATGTTTTTAAATAATTTGAAATTTGAGTTCGATATTTCAGTGAAGCCAATGCCTCTCTCCTCTCTCCTCTGTATCGTATAGCTCACATGAGATTTGTTTTGAGTAATTTAGTACATAATACTATTTTTGTGCACTCGTAGGTATAGGTTCGAATTTACAACTTCTTAAGTCATGGAAAATATCTTCGCAACTCTTACGAGTCTTACAACTTATACGCTCTTTTAACAAAGAGAATATGTTTTTTGCAAAAATAAAAAATGTCCACATTCAAAATAAATTCCTTTAAAATTCTTTATAAAGCTTTACCTTCTTGATTTTTTTCTACGGAATTAAACACTTTAAAACTCATTAAATTGATTGATTTCAATAGCCTCGCGCTGCTCGCGCAGCATCCTGGGAAGTATCTCACCCATCTGGAAAGCATCTTTCCTTGGCGAGGACAAGAGGTTTGTCAAACTTAATTGAATGGTTAGACATGTTCCCATACTGAAGACCGTGGTCGACGATGGTTGATATCGGCTATATGTTGCTTCACCCTGGTTGATATGCTACGCATTGTTTGCCCAACGTAGGTATGAAAGACCATTCACAGGCAAGCCTGTAGACCCCAGCATCTCGAACCTAGAGGCAAGTTACACTTTACCGGCCTCAATTGTGATATCTTCTTCAACGGCTTGAAATAGGTCTAGATTGAAGCACGCCGCCTTGGCGATAAATGGCCAACGGCACCGATGATTGATTACCGCTACGGTGTCGAACTAGGCCGGCGGCGTAGGTCGGTCATTGTTTTACTTACTTAACAAACTTCATGTTTTCATAATCGCACGGCCAGTAAGTTAGTGTAGGTAGGTAGGTACGTACCGGTAGTGATGAGGTAGGTATGTAAGTATATATTCCAACGGCTCCTCACAAAATAAAATTTAAACATAATTGTCCGAGTCAAATGATATTCCAATTTAAGATTTCTATACCTACATATACTCGTACAAGTACCTACACCAATTTAAATTATAATATTTACTTAAGTTAAGAACCGCTTGCGTTACCATTATTATTGTAAACACCTTACTACTTTTCCCTTTATTAATTATACATCCTCATATACGAGTATCATCTATTTATCATCATTGTCTATATTTCAGTCTTACAGCGCATTGGCGCTTAGCTGTAATGTTTTAAGATCTGGTTTAAAATAAAATAAATAAATAAATTACGGTTAAATAATAATTATGTTTTAAATCTTTATAAAACGAGACCAATAACCAACAGATTATTCTTAGGAATATGTTTTATTTCTGGCGTACTCTAATATCTACCGGTAAAAAATTGTGGCCCAATATCGATTTTCAATACCGCTATTGAGAATTGTCGGTATTTGCATGAACGTGTAGGTACGGGATGTAGGCTAAATTTTTTCCCAGTTTTTATTTAATTACTGTCGGCGGGATTGATATCTTCGTACCAAATTACAGTTTTCTACTACTGACAGTATCTGACCTTATTCACGAATAGTCAGACAAACATACAAGTCGAAACTATTTGGGTTCCTAGTTAACTACGGAGCCATAAAAATAAATAGTTAATATTTTATTGTTAAGCATTTTACACATGGACTCACATAAGTGTGTAAGGGGTAGGTCAGGAACCGGCGGTCATTAGGCAGTACCTAGTTCGTTTCCGTCCGGATGCTCGCTGGCCCGGCTCCAGGTCAAGGAGCTTCGAATGTCTTTGGAAGCGTTATACCGGCCATATACGTCTCGGCAATCCGTCAGTTCTCCATAGTGGGTATATCCCCCGGGCATCCGTCAGACAAATTCCCCTTACATTTATCAGCAGGGCAAGTACCACGAAAATCGAACGATTGCGGATTATCCATCTCTGTCACACTTGCATATTAGTGACAAAGAGGTTTTTCCGTCAATGCGAATTTTCGATGTTCGTGGTAGTCCTACAGATCTGGCAGATATGTCCGAAACTACACGTTCATTAATGCCGTCCTGGTGTGCGTGCCTTTATTGAAATCAATAATTCGTTACTACCTAAGTTAGGCCTACTGATGTGTAGGTATACTTACTTTAAAACATCGTGCGATACACGTGCGAAGAGGTAATTCGTATGACTCGTTGCGAATTTGCTCTTTTTCGCCCTTGTATTGTAATGCACTAAAAAGCATCAAGAAAGCCTGCTCCACGAATCCTAGACAACGGCGCTGGCATTGCTTCAACTAGGCCGCAGGATATCTCTGTAACTACGGATTGGCGCAGAACAGGACTTTATTGTTGTATTATACAACTCACAAACGCATCTTTGTAGTCGGAAGTCGCTTCCTAAATGATAAAATAAACCAAATTAGAAAGGCTCTTTGCCAAAAACTGCTTTTTTAGCTTTATTTTTATAAGGCCCCGAGATGGCCTCAAGATACATAGCCAGACTCTTTCATCGCATGCACGGTCAAAACATGGTAAGAAGTGTTCAGGGGCCTTACCATGAGTACCATGACGTCTTATCCCGATTCAGTCTACGACCTAAACTGAGTCGCTGCCATACAACTGAGCATAGTTAAGAACCTAAACTGAATCGCGTTCACGCGTCATGGTAAGGTCGTAAATAAGCGGTCGCGTTGCCATATGTACTAAATTAGTATTGGATTATTTTGGACTGCGTATGGGTGGTGACCACCAGTCGTCTTATTTATACGTATGCTCAGTTTAGTAGGAAGTGTCTGTGATATGGTAGCTCTGGTTATACTGGGGTCATTGACACCACAAGGAACGTGGGCCAACAAGGCCATAGCCCGTGGCAGCAGTGTTTTTAGGACGGCAAAGCCACCCGCCAGGTGGCCAGGTTTGGTGAATTCTCTGGACGCCAAACCTTTAAATACGCCTCGAGTCACTACACGCAACAGCCATTGTTACATTTATTTCTACTTACATTTGCACAACCAAGTTGATCATATCAAGTTCGCGTCGGGGGCTGAATGAAACGCATCAAAAATCTTTCTAACTTTATTCAAATAATTCAAATATTTCTAACTCATTCTAACACTATGCACATACATACACATTGACACAAACAATCTTAACTTGTTCACGTATCCTACATTAGGCACGTACAATGTACCATAACATGGCACTAATATCCAATTCTTATTTTCTCAACACAATATGAAATCAGGAATATCAATCAAAGTGAGCTATAGATACAATATCATATTATTACACTATCATGTCTATGCTCATAGATCTATGAATATGATAATTAAAGTATTTCTTTAAGATCACTAAAGCTGGCGCGGAAAATGAATAAAACTGTCATTAATTTCATAGAAATTCCGCGCCAGCTTTCGTGAATCGATCTGTACCTTTTACTAATATTTAAAAAAAAACATGGTTAAATTGCTGAAAAAATAAGCATTAGATACTTAACTTATGTAATAGCAACGGACTCCAGTTAATAGCACACGTTTAGGCGAATATCTATAATAAATCTCAACCATCGTCTCATGGTGCCAGTAACTAGAGTTGTTTACCCTAATCTTAAATATTATATTCAAGTCAATCTTTACTAATATCCATACAACTGGTTTAAAATAATAAACTAACATACTCAACGTGATGGTTGGGAACATAATAATAGCATTGAAAAATTAAAACAAAAACTTAAATTAAACAAATCAAATTCATTCTTTAAAATCTCACTTAGTTACTTATGTTTTATATTACTATCATTAATGTCGTTGTAAGATATATAATATTTTCACATGATAATTAAATACCAATTACGCTCAAGTTTAATAACCAAATTAGGAACGCGAAGAAAATACCCTCATTTCACGACTTACGCGATATTAAAGTCACTTAGTGGGTAATGATGTAAAACTATGCACCCTACAGAACGTCTTCTGTATTGATAAGAGGTTTTATCTAGTATCTAGTCCATGGAATATTGAAATTCTCTCGGCGGTCAACGATTTTTATGCACACTCGCGGTTGTGAAGTTTAAAATTAGCTGTTCTTCGTCAAATTTGGAAGAATAAACAAAATTGAGTGCTGGGTATTAGAAAAATTGATACAGCAACATTCTATGGAAAAACTCGTAAGTATTTTCATTCAAATTATTATGGTTTTAGGCCTTTAAACTTTGTTCCAAAAATGGATCACGATGCATTACGGGCTGCAACGCTTGTACCTAATATGGAACACTATGCATTAGTGTATATTTTATCAAATTGACAAATATGGAACTTCATGCACTAAGGGAAGTGGCTATTTATATTTTATTCCAAGGAGGTAAATATGATATGATAATGTTGATGTTACCCTTATAACAAAAAATATTGTTCAATAAAATTATATTGCGATGTACGCTGAGATTTCGTGATGAGCAGAAGATGGCATAGATCATTGGGGGAATGAAAGACAGAGGTGTAAAATATGCAGCTAAAAGTCGCATATATATTGCAGCAAATGTGTCTGTTTTTTTGTATTAATAAAGACCGGAATTGTTTCCAGAGTTTTCATGTAAAATGACTTGTAGTAATATATTCCAATATATTCCACTTAATACTTATTTAATAATACGAGTAATACCTAGGTTGACAAGTGACCTCATATATGTTTTCTTTTCTATGTTAGATTCTGTCTGTTGTTAAAATTAAACATGACAAATTATTATTATTTCTAGCCTAATGTGTCCCACTGCTGGGCAAAGGCCTCCCCCCTCTTCTTCCACTCGTTTCGGTCTTGTGCAACATCTGGCCAATCTTCCAAAAAGGAGTCTAAGTTATCCATATGACAAATAAAAACAAGTTTTTTTTTAAGTAAACTACCTTGTCATATCTATTACTGCATGTTGTTCCAAATTTGGCTACAGAAAAAAACACACGTCGCGTGACCACAAATGCATGCTGTTCCAAATTTGGAAAAAGTTGTTTTTTACCAATATTTTCCACTGGGTTGACTGATTTTTTTTTTCCAAATTTTCTTATGTTACATTTGTCGCACTTTATATCATATATTTTTTTGGAGGAAATAAAAAATCCATGCGGTAAAGGGTTAAATATTATATTCAAGTCAATCTTTACTAATATCCATACAACTGGTTTAAAATAATAAACTAACATAGTCAACGTGATGGTTGGGAACATAATAATAGCATTGAAAAATTAAAACAAAAACTTAATTAAACAAATCAAATTCATTCTTTAAAATCTCACTTAGTTACTTATGTTTTATATTACTATCATTAATGTCGTTGTAAGATATATAATATTTTCACATGATAATTAAATACCAATTACGCTCAAGTTTAATAATTATAGGCTTTTAGAAATGTTAAGATACTCGTAATTGAAATTAGAACATGATTTTGAAATCCCACAAAATGTCGGTAAACAAAGATTGTAAAGCTATTACCAAATCGCAAACAGATACATTATAACTGTTTTAAGCATTAAAACCAAGCTAACTATATCTAGGAGATATGTGAAACATAAGAGACTGACCTATTAAATGTGATACTGATAAGGTGTTATGGTACCTACCATAGCCGAAGAGTACCTCAAAGCGCGAAGTAGTGCAAACTGACGCAAATTTACACCATATATAGGTAAATACGTTCCTCTACTTATTCTTCTATGAACGCGTTTGTACATTTAACTAGCTATATCCGAATTCCACCTAAAGCTAGTATTACATAGCACGATCCGTCGGGGCCGAACATCGGTGTACCCTGCCCGTACCTACCCTCCCTAAGTTTCGTTGATTAACAGTCTGACGCGACCGATTGGCCCCGAAAAATCGCGCCGTATAATACTAGCATAAAGTGTATTAGATAGCCACAGTGCTCTTTCTCCGCCTGGTCGACCGTTTAGGTGTCTCCATCTCCTGCGCTTCCTTAGCCTTTCTCGTGTTCCGTTTGACGTTGCCGTCGGACTCCGCTAAAGGAGTGTACACACTCTTCCTGGTGCTACGTGTGTTCCGAGTGGTTGTGTCCTCTAGGGGGATCTGTACACTCTTGCGTCGGCTGCGGGTCATGACGGGGCTGGGTTGGTCTGCGGCGTTTTGGCGTGACAGCCTGTAAAAATGCAGTGTTGGCCATTAATGGGCATTTTGCGAGACAAGAGCCAAAAACATTTTTATCAAAAACAGATAAATTTTATGTATTTAGGATAAGACACCTAGTAGAATAAGACGCGAAATAAACGTTATCAGTGATCGACAAAGTGGTACGTTTTACTAAAAACGATCAACAAATATCCAAATGAATATGGTTAGAACCGTTAGAAGCTTTCTCCTCTTCCCAAAGTTGTGCTTTCTCGAGACCATTCTCCGATTTGTATGGGGAATATTCTTAAGTGACAACATTTTCCATACAAATCAGAGAACGTTCTCGAGAACGGCACATCTCTACCTCTTCCACTACAAAAAAATGGACCAACCTAGATTTCCTGGACGAAGCCGGCTTGGGGCTAGTTTTATTCTCCTTGTCGTCAGCCGGCAACGGCGCTACTCCCGGCTCCGCATCGCAGCTGGTGCGGGAAGCGTGGCTGGAGCGCTCGCCCTCGTGGAAGAGGACAGTCTTCAGCTTGTCCGGCTTCTTGGTGCTGATGGGGTTGTTCTGCTTGAGGATGCTGCGGGTCGGGGTGGCGTCGAAGTTGACGGGGGTGATAATGATGGTGGGGGTTTGCTGAAATGTGGTTAAAAATAGATTACAATTTATGAAAACGTTAATCCTTTAAAGTGTTTCATTTCAATGAATAATAACCGCGGTAACAGAAGACAATATTGAAGTAGAATTAGTTTATTGACCATTTTGGAACAAGGCAGACTGAGATGACTTTAACTATAAAACTCCCGTGAGACTCGAACATATTAAATAATATTTGAAACGGGTCACTCACGTCATTTAAAGACGTCTTCGTAAAGAACGAAAAATTTCGAGCGAAAATCGACTAAATGACGTAAGTGACCCGTTTTAAATATTATTTTATATGAGATGACTTTCTCAGAACAATTTGTCCCAGCGGTTACTGTATTAGGGCATGCAATATTTACTGCATTAGCTGTATCGTGCTGCATGGAGGGATAAATAGCGTACCATGAGGGGAGATACACCGTCAATGTCCACGTTCTTGCTCATCAACGAAGCTCGCAGCATGGCGAACGACGTAGAGTTCTGAAAAATAAATGTCAGGTGTAGGTACTAACATATACTATAATCGATGTAGATCCACAGCGGCCACTAGTCATAAACACCTCTGGCCCCTGTTTCACAACACTGACAATGTCGGCTGGAAATAAATGTTCATATAAAAGTTGTGACAATTGTCGCTATGTCAACATGGTGGAACAGGAGCCTGATCTCATACATAAGTCTCATTACGCCTTCACATATCGAGGTAAGCGGTAAAAACCGGTAAGTCGAGATCATTTCTCATTGAAATAAGAACGTTGTGAATATTGCAAGTTCGAATTTCAAAAACGAGTTCGCTCGACTTATCGGGTTTACTTACGGACTCGTGCCAGACGCGCTGTGTTGTTCATGTCACGGCAGTTATTTATCAATACTGAGGAGATCACGATGTGATATCCTTCTCTTGCCAAAGGCCTCATGCAGTCGTAAATGCATGAATGCAGTAGTTATTTAACTCTGGCCTTGAACACCTAGCCTAGTTTAACTAACCTTGGACACGGACTTCTTAGCCTCGCTGGACAGCACAGTCTTCAGCAAGCTGTTCTTGTTGCTGGGCGTGCCCGGGGCCGGCGACCTCTTCATCGGAGAGCTGACTCTGAAGAAGCCCGCCTCAAAGGTTTTGATCTCCAGAGACGCTGCCGACTCAGATTTATCCGATTCGGAATTTTCGGATTGAGACTCTTGGACTTTCTTCGCTTTCCTTGCGGCTGAAAAGGGGAGACAATAATTCAGGTGATGCATAGATTTATCTCTAAGCTAGCACGTGTAAGCTGCAGCAGCATGTCGCGCGAGAGACACAATACGTGGCTCTTTATGTGAAAAGATTATTTTATTTTTATATTAATTAAGAACAGACTATTGTTGTTTTATCAGTTTTATCACGGGCTGGTTTCCTCAACTCGACTCTAGCGGCTATTTTTTGTATTCCGTAGGACGCCTGGGAAAAAATTAGGATATCCGGGATGTTTTGCCCTGTGTGGGGCCACACCTTTGCATTACGTGGACGGCCGTCTTTTCGGTCTCCATACACCCTCAGCATGGCGGATTTAATGTATTCTAAATTCGAGTGAAAGGTTCAGACAGCAATGAGCTTAGCACAGAGCAGATATATCTCGGGGGCCGTGTTGTGCTAACCATACTGATTGTTTCAACAGTTTTTATGTGAAAGCATTAGTTTTGTTTAACCGCGACAGGTAAAATCAAAAGGAACCCGCCGCTCGGTTAGACCACTGCTTCCTCGTCACTGGTTTCTGCTCCTCGATTCTACCCATTTCAGTCATGACACGTGGCTCAAACCTACCTCCAAATACAGTTAAAATCATTCTTATAAGAAATTGTGTGACTTACCAGCAATCATTTCCCTGAGCCGGCTGGGCCCGCCGGTCGGCTTGGCTGCCACTTTCTTGGCCGCTGGCTTAGGAACCACTTTCTTTGCCACCGGTATTTGTTCCTCGATCCAATCGCGCAGACGTAGCTCTTCGAGATTCTTGAAGCGCATGTCTACGTTCTCCACCTGTGTAAAGATTAGATGTTGATACATACATTTATTTGTAAACGTCGCTGATGTAATGGCAACTATAAAAGACAATAACTTGGACACAACCAGTGGCGGGCACGTAAATAAAATCACGTAAAAGATTTCTAATGAGGCTCTTCTTGATGAGTTGTAAGAAAAGTGCTCAACTTTTCTTTCTGGCGCTTTCCCGGCTTATGCGACGATGCTTATGAGTAATCCCAAAATTAGACGTAGGCGCTAGTTTTACGAAAGTGACTGCCATCTGACCTTCCAATTATTAGGGATTAGCCCGGGATTAGCCCGGTTTCCTCACTATGTTTCCTTCACCGAAAAGCGATTGGTAAATTTATTTATTTAACCTTTATTGTACAAAAGAAAATACAAACTTACAAAAGGCGGACTTAAATGCTATAAGGCATTCTCAAAATCATTGGTATTAGGAGTTTTAAACCTGAGATCTTCGGATTGAATGTCTCACATCGTACTGCTGGGCCACCAACGCTCAAATGCCTCAAGCACGAAAAGTGCTCAACTGTCTGAATATTAACCAAACCGTTGGGAATCGAGTTCTATGGACGCGTCGCTACTAGTAGCAACTAACACTTCGATGTCAGAAAGAAATAAGAATGGTATGGTTTTGCGCTTTAGATTATCTCTTGGACGACCTGTCGGCCCACCTCCACAGCGAAAACCATTCATCTCTAAGGGTGTGGTGGGAACATTTGCATCAGATTAGGGATTCTCGTAGCTCCGTTATAGATATGAGCGCCGCGCCGGCGCGCCGCCGCCGCCGGTAAAAACTCTCGCGCCGCCGCCGCCGACGCCGCCACCGGCGTGGCATCGGCGTGACCTTGATGAGGCATGCCGAAGTTACACTTATTTTGGGACCGAAAATTAAATGTTTTTAATAGCAAAATTCATCGTAAATGCCACCTTTCGATATGTTATGATGGATATTTTGGTTACGCTTCTTTGATTAGTATATAATATATAATAAAACCAGTAGGTTTTCTTTAAATTTTTCTTCTCGACGACATCTTTTCCACATTATGATTTTTATCGGTTATCAGGTACTATTTTTTCTAACTCAGTAATTGATGGGAATCACGTAGAAGTCGAAATTATACGGATTTTTTAAATCATAATTTTAATGTTGATATAAATTTTATACTTAAATCGTCCCTTTACATATTTAATACATATGGTATGGTAGACGCACTGATACGACGAAGCGCCTGGACTACACAGTGGAATGACAACCGGACCTTTTACCGTATGTAAAGGGAGTGATAGATAAGGTTGCTAATATTTTAAAGAAGTTCTCGGTGAAAACTATCTTCACCCTCTACAGAAAACTGTCACAACATTTACGAACGCCGAAGGACAGTTTCCCACTTGAACTTCCACATTGTAGCTGTGGTAGTTCATACACAAGTCAAGCTAAGCGTACAACCGCGTGCCGTATAAAGAAGCACATACAATCGTTGAAAAACAACAAACATCTTTTGTAGGCAGGAACAAATCACTGAATTGAGTTATATAATCCTCAGGTAATCTCGACATAAAAGCATTACATGCCTATGATGGTTCAGGAAGCTATAGATCCTAAAATACAGGAACTTAAACCGAAAAGGTCGGTGTCAACTGTCGAGGGTCTGGCACCCAGTGATTCGAAAATTCAAAAACCCAAAGTGATTGGTTCGGAGGGAATGCACCAGTCGATACTATAAGTGTCATGTGTCGTGAACGCGATCGAGCTCTAAGTACGAAAGTGGACGGTAGTGACACTGCGCAAAATAAACGAACCCGTAACAGGGTAGATTGCTACGGCGTGTGGGTAGATCACAAATAAAACCTCGCAGTAAATCAGTTACACCGTGAACATGGCGCTTGTAACAGTGCCGAAATATTAGGAGCTTTCAAAACAAATATACATGATAAAATTGATAAATACCTCGTTTGAAATAGTGATTATAATATTATTATAAATCTTTCCCATCACGGAACAATAGTGTTCCGGACCTTTACCTACCCCCTGCCCTCATACCGATATTGCCCTTGATCCATCTTAGATGTCGCTTTTGTGGGGGCCCATCTTGTTATATGCGAGTCACCGTCTGCCGGAAATAAAATTGCTTACCATTTTATTAGGCAGGCGTCCGGTTTTATTCTCCATAACCTACCGTTGGAAGTTGGTTGGAAGATGTTTTCAAGGTTCTGGACTAAAGGGGGTTTGGCATCAACATCAATGGCAAGTATATCAATTCACCTTCGGTTTGCCGACGATATGATAGTTATGGCCGAGACTATGAAGAACTTGAGTACTATGCTCGATGATCTCAGTAGAGTCTCTGAAGATGTTGGTCTTAAGATGAACATGGATAAAACGAAGATCATGTCAAACGTCCATGTGATACCATCTCCAGTGAATATCAGAGACTATGCCCGAAGTTGTTCACGATATATGTGTACCTGGGACGGACAGTCCAGCTGGGTAAGTCCAACTTCGAAAAGGAGATCGATCATCTAATCAGACTGGGTTGGGCGGCGTTCGGGAGACTACGCAATTACCGTCTTCGTCCAATATCCTGCAGTGTCTCATCTCAAGACCGTGTATGTTGCCGGTGATTACTTACGGCTTTGAAAAGTGGTCGTTCACTGTGGGACTCATAAGAAGGCTCAAAGTCACTCAACTGATGAAGAGGGCAATGCTCGGGGTTTCTCTGCGCGGTCGAATCAGGAACGACGAGTTCCGCAGAAGGACGAAAGTATCCACAAGTACGAAGAATTGCTAAGTTGAAATGGCAGTGGGCTGGCCAAATTTCCCAGAGAACCGGTGGGGTCGGCGAGTTCTCGAGTGCCGACCACGCACTGGACTAACTCCGCGAACGCTCCCAAAAGGTGGTCCGACGACCTGGTAAAAGCTGCGGGTGTCTACTGGATGCGGGAAACTCACGACCGATCTTTGTGGCAGTTTCTGGGGGAGGCCTATGTCCAACTGTGGACGTTGTTCGACTGATGATAATGATGATGATATTATTTTATGAAAATTTGTGGTTTTATTTCTTTGAATCCTATGAACAAGTATTTTCAAGGCCACGCCGCCGATTCGCCGCCGCCGCCGATTGATTTTGACCGGCGCGCCGCCGCCGACTATTTGGCCATCGGCGCTCATGTCTACTCCGTTATTACAGTGGTGGGTAGACTAAACATGGTAGTTTTGTTAGAGGATGGTTTTTTTTTTATACTACGACGGTGACAAACAAGCATACCTACCCGCCTGATGGTAAGCGGTCACCGTAGCCTATGGACGCCTGCAACTCCAGGGGTGTTACATGCGCGTTGCCGACCCTTTAAAAATTTTAACACTCCTTTTTTGAAGAACCCCATATTGTAGTCCTTTGGGAAAACAGTGGCAGGGAGCTCATTCCAAAAATTCAGCCCTACACTACTAGATAGCGTAGCGTACCTGCATGAACACCATGTCCCAGAAGCCGTGCAGGTCGGCGGGCGTGACGAGCGGGGCGCCGGGCGCAGCGCTCCAGCAGGTTTAGCTCTACACTACTAGATAGCGTAGCGCACCTGCATGAACACCATGTCCCAGAAGCCGTGCAGGTCGGCGGGCGTGACGAGCGGGGCGCCGGGCGCAGCGCTCCAGCAGGTTTAGCTCTACACTACTAGATAGCGTAGCGTACCTGCATGAACACCATGTCCCAGAAGCCGTGCAGGTCGGCGGGCGTGACGAGCGGGGCGCCGGGCGCAGCGCTCCAGCAGGTTTAGCTCTACACTACTAGATAGCGTAGCGCACCTGCATGAACACCATGTCCCAGAAGCCGTGCAGGTCGGCGGGCGTGACGAGCGGGGCGCCGGGCGCAGCGCTCCAGCAGGTTTAGCTCTACACTACTAGATAGCGTAGCGTACCTGCATGAACACCATGTCCCAGAAGCCGTGCAGGTCGGCGGGCGTGACGAGCGGGGCGCCGGGCGCAGCGCTCCAGCAGGTTTAGCTCTACACTACTAGATAGCGTAGCGTACCTGCATGAACACCATGTCCCAGAAGCCGTGCAGGTCGGCGGGCGTGACGAGCGGGGCGCCGGGCGCAGCGCTCCAGCAGGTTTAGCTCTACACTACTAGATAGCGTAGCGCACCTGCATGAACACCATGTCCCAGAAGCCGTGCAGGTCGGCGGGCGTGACGAGCGGGGCGCCGGGCGCAGCGCTCCAGCAGGTTTAGCTCTACACTACTAGATAGCGTAGCGCACCTGCATGAACACCATGTCCCAGAAGCCGTGCAGGTCGGCGGGCGTGACGAGCGGGGCGCCGGGCGCAGCGCTCCAGCAGGTTTAGCTCTACACTACTAGATAGCGTAGCGCACCTGCATGAACACCATGTCCCAGAAGCCGTGCAGGTCGGCGGGCGTGACGAGCGGGGCGCCGGGCGCAGCGCTCCAGCAGGTTTAGCTCTACACTACTAGATAGCGTAGCGCACCTGCATGAACACCATGTCCCAGAAGCCGTGCAGGTCGGCGGGCGTGACGAGCGGGGCGCCGGGCGCAGCGCTCCAGCAGGTTTAGCTCTACACTACTAGATAGCGTAGCGCACCTGCATGAACACCATGTCCCAGAAGCCGTGCAGGTCGGCGGGCGTGACGAGCGGGGCGCCGGGCGCAGCGCTCCAGCAGGTTTAGCTCTACACTACTAGATAGCGTAGCGCACCTGCATGAACACCATGTCCCAGAAGCCGTGCAGGTCGGCGGGCGTGACGAGCGGGGCGCCGGGCGCAGCGCTCCAGCAGGTTTAGCTCTACACTACTAGATAGCGTAGCGCACCTGCATGAACACCATGTCCCAGAAGCCGTGCAGGTCGGCGGGCGTGACGAGCGGGGCGCCGGGCGCAGCGCTCCAGCAGGTTTAGCTCTACACTACTAGATAGCGTAGCGCACCTGCATGAACACCATGTCCCAGAAGCCGTGCAGGTCGGCGGGCGTGACGAGCGGGGCGCCGGGCGCAGCGCTCCAGCAGGTTTAGCTCTACACTACTAGATAGCGTAGCGCACCTGCATGAACACCATGTCCCAGAAGCCGTGCAGGTCGGCGGGCGTGACGAGCGGGGCGCCGGGCGCAGCGCTCCAGCAGGTTTAGCTCTACACTACTAGATAGCGTAGCGCACCTGCATGAACACCATGTCCCAGAAGCCGTGCAGGTCGGCGGGCGTGACGAGCGGGGCGCCGGGCGCAGCGCTCCAGCAGGTTTAGCTCTACACTACTAGATAGCGTAGCGCACCTGCATGAACACCATGTCCCAGAAGCCGTGCAGGTCGGCGGGCGTGACGAGCGGGGCGCCGGGCGCAGCGCTCCAGCAGGTTTAGCTCTACACTACTAGATAGCGTAGCGCACCTGCATGAACACCATGTCCCAGAAGCCGTGCAGGTCGGCGGGCGTGACGAGCGGGGCGCCGGGCGCAGCGCTCCAGCAGGTTTAGCTCTACACTACTAGATAGCGTAGCGCACCTGCATGAACACCATGTCCCAGAAGCCGTGCAGGTCGGCGGGCGTGACGAGCGGGGCGCCGGGCGCAGCGCTCCAGCAGGTTTAGCTCTACACTACTAGATAGCGTAGCGCACCTGCATGAACACCATGTCCCAGAAGCCGTGCAGGTCGGCGGGCGTGACGAGCGGGGCGCCGGGCGCAGCGCTCCAGCAGGTTTAGCTCTACACTACTAGATAGCGTAGCGTACCTGCATGAACACCATGTCCCAGAAGCCGTGCAGGTCGGCGGGCGTGACGAGCGGGGCGCCGGGCGCAGCGCTCCAGCAGGTTTAGCTCTACACTACTAGATAGCGTAGCGTACCTGCATGAACACCATGTCCCAGAAGCCGTGCAGGTCGGCGGGCGTGACGAGCGGGGCGCCGGGCGCAGCGCTCCAGCAGGTTTAGCTCTACACTACTAGATAGCGTAGCGTACCTGCATGAACACCATGTCCCAGAAGCCGTGCAGGTCGGCGGGCGTGACGAGCGGGGCGCCGGGCGCAGCGCTCCAGCAGGTTTAGCTCTACACTACTAGATAGCGTAGCGTACCTGCATGAACACCATGTCCCAGAAGCCGTGCAGGTCGGCGGGCGTGACGAGCGGGGCGCCGGGCGCAGCGCTCCAGCAGGTTTAGCTCTACACTACTAGATAGCGTAGCGTACCTGCATGAACACCATGTCCCAGAAGCCGTGCAGGTCGGCGGGCGTGACGAGCGGGGCGCCGGGCGCAGCGCTCCAGCAGGTTTAGCTCTACACTACTAGATAGCGTAGCGTACCTGCATGAACACCATGTCCCAGAAGCCGTGCAGGTCGGCGGGCGTGACGAGCGGGGCGCCGGGCGCAGCGCTCCAGCAGGTTTAGCTCTACACTACTAGATAGCGTAGCGTACCTGCATGAACACCATGTCCCAGAAGCCGTGCAGGTCGGCGGGCGTGACGAGCGGGGCGCCGGGCGCAGCGCTCCAGCAGGTTTAGCTCTACACTACTAGATAGCGTAGCGTACCTGCATGAACACCATGTCCCAGAAGCCGTGCAGGTCGGCGGGCGTGACGAGCGGGGCGCCGGGCGCAGCGCTCCAGCAGGTTTAGCTCTACACTACTAGATAGCGTAGCGTACCTGCATGAACACCATGTCCCAGAAGCCGTGCAGGTCGGCGGGCGTGACGAGCGGGGCGCCGGGCGCAGCGCTCCAGCAGGTTTAGCTCTACACTACTAGATAGCGTAGCGTACCTGCATGAACACCATGTCCCAGAAGCCGTGCAGGTCGGCGGGCGTGACGAGCGGGGCGCCGGGCGCAGCGCTCCAGCAGGTTTAGCTCTACACTACTAGATAGCGTAGCGTACCTGCATGAACACCATGTCCCAGAAGCCGTGCAGGTCGGCGGGCGTGACGAGCGGGGCGCCGGGCACGGGCCGCGCGCAGCACTCCAGCAGGACGGCGAACTGCTGCAGCTTCTGCGACATCAGCAGGCGCGCCTGCCCCACTGCTGTCAGCACCAACTCCTGGAACAACAACTATTGCCATATAACCAAACAAAATAGGTTAACTGGAAGAGATCCCTCATAGGGATAAGTTCGCCTTTGTTGTATCAAATTGTCTATGTTACTGTGTTTCTTGTATTTCTTGTGTTATTGTACAATAAAGCTTATACATACATACATACATACAAACTCAAGCTGCTGGTCACACTACGCGTAATGAAGTTAATATTCGATTTTTTTGCATAAACACGTGTCAATTATAATTTTACCGATGAAAGGTCATTCCAAGTGACTTGTTTTTGTGACCGGTTGCGTTTTTACTATGTAAAACTACGCACGTCGGCATTTTCACATTATTTTCACGGAGTTGTTTGTTGTCAGTTGGTTTCGTTATCACTGACAGATGACAAGCGTAATGTTTTGTCTGTGCATGTGTGCGTTCTTGTCGGAACAAGGTGACAGGCGTAATATGGGCGTAATATGGAATCACAGTTTCTTCTTAAATGATAATGATAAATATCTTTATTTTTCAATTTAGGCACATTACAATGAACTTATGAACGTCAAAAAAAAAAAGCTACTACCGGTTCTATCCCTACACCACAGCCCGAGAAGATTATTACCGGCAAGAAACTCGGCGGGACTTATTTTTTCAAAACAAATTACAAAAGTACTAAAAATATTTACAATATGTAGTTCTACAAGAAACCATATCAAAAGAGAATAGTGAAACAGAAAGACATAAAACAGAATAAACAAATTTTACACGATATACACAACGATATATACATTTGATATGATTTCTTTCGTGAACTGTGTCCTTCACTCTATAAGCAGTACATTCAATTTAATTTTTTGTTGATTTCGTTAGTTTCTGGTATGGGCCATGCATGTTTGTCTGTTAAATAGTCCTCTACTGTGTAATAAGCCTTCGACATCAAAGATTTTTTCAAATAATTCTTAAGAGCGGGAAGGGGCAATTGCAATGCTTCGTCCGGTAACTTGTTATAGAAATGAATACATTGTCCAAAAAATTACTTATATACTTTACGGACACGACACTTTCTGATAGCTAGCTTATTTTTGTTTCTAGTGTTATAGCTAGAGACATCAGAAATTCTATTGAATGAATCTAAGTTTCTAATAACATGAATTATATTATCATAGATATATTGGGATACTACAGTTAAAATATTAATTTCTTTAAATAACTCCCTTACTGATGCACGTTTACCTAACTTATATATAAAACGAATGGCTCTCTTTTGTAAAACAAATATAGTCTGTATGTCAGCTGCCTTGCCCCAAACCAGAATACCGTATGACATTACACTATGAAAATAACTATGATAAACTAGGCGAGCTGTCTCAACATTAGTTAGTTGTCTTAGTGACACTACGTCTATTTATTTTCTGTCTATGGTTAAAACGAGACCCTATTACTACGACTCCGCTGTCCGTCCGTCACCAGTCTGTCTGGCACCAGGCTGTATCTCATGAACCGTTATATTTAGACAGTTGAAGCTGTATCTCATGAACCATTATAGTTAGATAGTTGGACTTTTCACATCTGGGCCTATACCACGAAAATCGAACGATTGCGGATTTGTATCTCCATCTCTGTCGCACTTGCATATTGGTGTGACAAAGAGGTTTTCCCGTCAATGCCAATTTTCGATGTTCGTGGTAGGCCTGCTGATGTCTTTCTGTTTCCGCTATAGCAACAAATACTAAAAAAACAATAAAATAAATATTTAAGGGGGCTCCCATACAACAAACGTGATTTTTTGGCGTTTTTATAGATAATTGTACGGAGAACCCTTCGTGCGCTAGTCTGACTCGCACTTGGTCGGTTTTTCAAAGAACTCAATATCACAACATTTCTTGGGTCATAAGAATCTAAAAAAATCAAGGGCACCTTTTTGTTAGCCTCAGTCTAACAAAAAGGTGCCCGGCGGTTTTCGAGTATAATGTTAATCTTGGTTTTTTAATTTACCATGAGTAGGTTCTTCTATATTTTTTTCAACAAAGAATAATAATACATCACATGACTTAAACATTAAGTAAAAAAAAAAACTAAACCAAATAAAACTAACTTAAACTACGCCTAAAATAACCCACCCGGCATTGTGCCCGGCTCAAAGTTCCCCATAATGCCTGCAGCATTCCCCCGCTGAACTGCTATGGAGACCTGTAGAACCAAGTACCACCCCAATAAAGGATCACCTTCTCTCTCTCGCAAACGCCTATTTCCCCAAAAAGTCGGCGAGCTTCCACTCCCCACGGTCCCGCTGTCCGCGACAAAAAGTCGTACGCCGATTCCAGTACGGAGTATTTAACGTAATTTTAGTTGATCAAAAGTAGTTACATTTTAGCTTGTTTCAATTTACATACTAAAGTAATAATTGAAGGTAAGATTCACGGAAAAAGAGGTCGGGAAAGAAGAACATCTTGGACGAAGTATATAAAAGACTGCATAGAAAAACTAATTCGCATAACTATACATGTATCGAAATATAAGCAAATGGTCGCAAACAGCAGTTGGCAGCAGGATGAAGTGGTTCACACTCTTCATGTTCTTGTTGTCCTGATGCACGTTCACAAGTCTATGATGTAAAGATATGAGTAACAAACCTGAACAGGCTCTGGCATCACAGTCTGCGCAGAGATCTGGTCCCAGTTGTCACACATGGCCGTGATGCGAGCAATCTCAGAGTTCAGCTGCCGGTGGAAGTGGTTCACGCTTTCCATTTTGCTGTTGTCTTCGTCCAGGAGTCCTGGAATTCAATAATTGATTACAATAAATAAAAACTCCTAAACAAATATAACAGAGCTAGTGTAAATGTAAATTTCTCATACTTTGGTTGCAACTTGCAGCACTAGTCTAGAGTTGTTAGCTACCAATATGCCCACTTAGCCAACTCCATGGGTACAAAAAAAATTGCACACTTAATGGGGGACACAATATGGGGCTTGATGCACAATAGACATAAGCATGAGCACAAGGTTATCTAACATTTTGTTTAAAAGGTGGTATTGAAATGTCCTACCTTCTTCCAGTTTTTTTTTCATCTCCTTCCTAGCATTATCCTTCCCTCGTGACATTGTGACACAAGGACTGATATTCTTAGCCACCTCTGCAATCTGTTCGGGAGTCAATGGAATATCAACAGCTTTTGGGGAACAAAGCTTCTCCTCCGAACTTGACTCACTAGCATTATCCATCCCTCGCGACATTGTGACACAAGGACTGATATTCTTAGCCACCTCTGCAATCTGTTCGGGAGTCAATGGAATATCAACAGCTTTTGGGGAATAAAGCTTCTCCTCCGAACTTGACTCACTAGCATTATCCATCCCTCGCGACATTGTGACACAAGGACTGATATTCTTAGCCACCTCTGCAATCTGTTCGGGAGTCAACGGAATATCAACAGCTTTTGGGGAACGAAGCTTCTCCTCCGAACTTGACTCACTAGCATTATCCTTCCCTCGCGACATTGTGACACAAGGACTGATATTCTTAGCCACCTCTGCAATCTGTTTGGGAGTCAACGGAATATCAACAGCTTTTGGGGAACGAAGCTTCTCCTCCGAACTTGACTCACTCTTAGGAAACTTGTTTCTTGGAGTACTTAGTTCATCCTGGGATGAGGTGGATGCTGTGTCTTGAGACATTGAGGCATCTTGTGAATCTTGTGATGACATAGACACAGTCTCTTGTAAAACACAATCAGAGTCCTGGAAGGTAGAGGCTTGAGCGGGCAGTGGTTTTTCCTTAGTTTTGGTTATTGACTTTCGTAGGCTTGGCTTACTTCGCAGCCTACTAGGCTGTTCCATATCACTGCTGGATGAGCTGCTTTGGAACATCTGCTGTTTCAACGGAGGTGGTTTCACTAGAACTTTAGCTTTGGTCTTTTCATTTGTTTTTTTCTTGCTATCTATTACCGATTTGTTTGCAACTGGCTTAGCTCTTGTAGTTCGGGTTGTCCTGGTCTCTTTCTGCAAATTTTTTGCTAGCACAGGTTCAAAAGTTATGTTATGTTTTGGTTTACTGACTTTTTTTTTGTTTGTAGGAGCCAGAGTTGGAACTTCAGTGTTTAAGAAGATAGATGGTTTAAAAGTGGCATTTCTGGGTGCAAAGGATTTTGTCTGTGTATTTGAAGGCTTTGACTCAGGCTTTTGTCTGGCTTGGGACCTTGTGACTCTTCCTGATGTGCATGGCATTGGCTTAGGTGGTGGTGGTGGTCCAAATGTCTTCCTCTGAGGCATTCCAGAAACAAATGGCTTCTTTTTCTGTGCTGCAGCTTCTTTTTTCTTCTTGTCCTTCTCTTCCTTCCATTTCTCCAACTGCTGTTTCCTGTGCAGAGCTTTCTGCTGGGCATCGGAAAGAGTTGGTGCCTTTGGGCTCTCGCATTTTGTGATATTTCGGATTCTGTCAAAGACAGACAAGCGACTGCTCTTTCTGTTCTTGATATTAGTTTCCAACCTCTTTTGAACCTGCAAATCAGTTTTAAACTATCAAGGTAGATAGTATATGAAGCTACTGGTGTAAAACACATTGTGGGTCTGAATTCTGTACTAATTTGTACCTAATTCAATATTTAAATTAACTAAATGTGATAGAATACAGCAATCTGTTGGGCTATGCAACTAAAATACCCAACAAATAATGGTGTTCGAAATTATACAAAATTCAGACCAGTAAAGAGATCATGTTCACCTACCGCATGCATGTTAAGTTTTTAGGAATACTGGGGGACAACAAAAGAATCACTAATTAAATATTAGACAGTACCCCTCCCGCTACGCTCACAAACTGCGTAGGCCTTATTTTGTGACTCTTCGTAGTAGGTTGCTGCTTCTCCTTCCTCAGTAGAGCTACTAGGTCGAAGCTTGTATCTAAAATCAAATAAACAGATATGATAAAGCCACTTCAATCTGTCGAAAACCTTTCATCTCTCGAATGCGAAGAAATTTTATAACTTACCCATTCCTGACCTGAAAAAAACTAAAACAAAATTAGAATAGAAACAAGCAACCTCGACCTCATCAATCAATTTTTTGAAATAACTGCATTCACCGTCAAACATCAGAAAAAAATAAAAAGCATAGACTAGTTGTCATTTACAAATCGATATGACATTGAAATTGATTAAAATGTAATTTACATATAAAATATTAAACTATTTTAAGTTCCTTAATTAATATATTAAGTTTAAAAAAATTTAGTATTAAGTTTGTAAGTTAGTCATATTTTTGATATTTTATTTAGTTTCAACATGAAATAAATACATTTGTAGCGATTCCATTGTTCGATTCGACCGTATCGATTCTTTGATTCCGCACTAGCAACATTACAAACAGCCACAAGCGTGGCATGGCAATCTTGTTTCCTTCTTCCGGCTGTCAGCTGATAGTCCCTTGCTTTTGCTTTCCAAAACCTATTTCGATTATCGCAAAGAAAACGTCAGGCACCATTCAACATGGGCTCGAAATACGCGATCAAGAGCTAGTTATAGCTGAAATATTGCTCTAATTGTAGTGTTATCGTTATTATAGTTTCATTTTACATGTACGTTGTGTAACTCTTCAATTAGTCGAAAATGGATACGTTTATCACAGGATACCTCAGTTATGGCGTTTGTTGATCACTAAAAAATTTCGTTCGGTTGATAATTTTCTTTATATTTGATGTCCGTTTTTCGTTCGTGATCGTCTGTTTCGTTCGCGTTTACGTGTTTACTCGAAATGGTGAAGGAGAAGCCAAATTCGATCCGGATCTACGATGAGGAAGGTTTCCGACGCCGCGCGGCTTGTATATGCGTGCGATCCGACGCCGAAACGGAGGTTAGCGTAAATAAAATAGTACACTTTAATATTAACCAGCATTCTATCCTTGAAGAATCTTATTATTTTGTTTCGGAACGTGAAAAATCGGTGTGTTTGTGGCAGGTGTTGCTAGTGACATCATCTCGGCGGCCGGATAACTGGATAGTGCCGGGTGGCGGCGTGGAGCCCGAGGAGGAGCCCTCGGTGACGGCGATGCGGGAGGTGCTGGAGGAGGCCGGCGTCATCGGCAAGCTGGGCCGCTGTCTCGGTGTCTTTGAGGTATGTTTACAATCGCATATGTTTCATGCTGACATCAAAATAAAGGGTCAAACACACCTTAATGGGCCCAAATGCATGGAAAGGCAGTCCTATCACGCCAGTCTAAGAGAAATATAGATGTGCTCTTTGGGTAGTGTACGGAAATATAAGGTCAGTGTAACTTATTTATGATGCATCAATATTCTGAGTGTGACAGTTGGATATTTACATTTGCGTCTGTAGCTTTGGCTACTGATGTAAATCTTCTACACACATATTGACAGCTTACATTATGCTTAAACCATATAGTTTTTCTGCTGACATATTTTTGTAGGTTGCAACTCTGTAGAGGCAGAAGTGGCTTAAAACTTTGAACCCCATTCACACCTCTTAAAGAACAGTTACTCTTTATAAAGTTTTGGCAATACACACTCAACTTATCATATATTTTTTAAATTACAATTGATTATCCAAAAACTCTTGAAAAGACGCACTGTTATAGACTCGGAATAAAGGTGTGATGTCACATATTGACATGTTAGCTAGTAACAAGGCAACCTTCATCAATGTTAATTATGTGCTAGATAGATATAGATTATGATAACTGAAAAGTTTTAGTAATCAGTATACAATAGAAGCTCTCGACCAGGCAAGAAAGTTAAAATGGAAGTGGGCTGGCCATGTGGCTCGTCTGAAAGATCGATCAATGGACTAACACACAGACAACAGTTACGGCATGGAGAGGCCCAGATGGCAAACGTCGTGTAGGAAAGCCATTAACATGCTGGGACGACGACATCAGGAAAGTGGCTGGTCCAACTTGGCAAAAAACTGCTTAGGATCGGGACAAATGGCAGTCTTTGGAAGAGGCCTTCACCTTAGGGGTTCCTGTCAAATAAATTATTGAAGTGCATATATATGCTATAATGTACAGGAAATAAAGGGCTTTTTTATTTTTATTATACAATAGAAGCATTGAGATACCTATTGGTATTGTAAGCAAATCATGTGTACCATTTGTTTAAATCCCACAACTAAGATTTTTTTCCCATTTAATATGAAAACCATTAATCAATCAATTCCAGTTTACAATACAGAAAATCGCCATAAAAATAGGCCAGGGTTATCATGTCTCAGGGACCAGAAATGATTCATTGGTATACCTAGATATTTTCCTAGCAGGAACGTTGACATCTAAGTGTTTGACAAAATAAAAACATCGACAGGCCTGTTATCGATACCTAAGTGCCACTTGAACGTCATAGAGGTAATACAAAGAAAAATACAGGGTAATAAGGTGCGTTAAAAATATATAATTGTAAGAAGACTATGAATTTATTTATATTTTACATACTTTAGAAAACAATTTGAAACTCTTTTGTAACTTTCTTTCTTCGTGTCACTGAATTAATACTCTCATAAGTCACTCCATGATACACACACACCCAAATTGTTTTTCAAATTGACGCAGAATGATACAACATGTAGTATATCCCAAACCCATTTTTGATCCCATAGCAAATCTGTGTCTGTGTCTCTGTATATGGCTACAGTGTACGTGTATCTTAGTTTTTTATTATTAACAGTATCGCACTGATGTATTTAGGACCCTCTTTCTCTTTTACTTAAATATGTCAACATCTTTTTACACATTTTGGGCGTATTGTACGTAATAATTATATTCTATGTAAGTTTTTATACATATAATCTGCTATGAGTGTAGTGACATAAATAAATCCCCTGTTATTTATCTGCTAGGCAGTTTTACAGCCAGTAATAAAACTATCAAAAAGGTTTTCTTACATGATTGTCGAAGTACACGATTATAATTTTTTCCATGTTTTCTGGTGTCAAACTTCTTCGCCTTTTGGAGAAAATCCACTTAAATTGGCTTTCAACTTCGACTGATGTTATGGGTGCATATCAGAAATATGGAAAACTATAAACTGTTCCACGTTTGTCATTTTGTGTAAGCTCCACTTCTTCACACTTAAGTAGTTGATTAATTTTCATTACAGTTTTGTATCCTGAATATTTGTTTATGACGGTACGAAATTTACGGCATATTTCCTTGCCCTTTATGTGTAAACTGATATTTGACAAATTTGTTAGCACATTAATGCTCGAGTCTAGTTCCAGTGAAGGCGACTATAGTTTTTCGAATCGAATTTGTGCAATAAATGATAAATCTTCCTGTATATTTGCTTTACTAATTTCCCTTTTTGCCTCACGTATGGGTGTAGCGTCTGTTTCTCGAAATGTATTTAAGACTCGTTTTATGTCATTTAAATATTTTGAATAATATTCTGCGGCTTCTAGCCATGTACCCCATCTTAATATGATCGTGGGCTCAGGCGGTAAAGGAACATTTGGTAACATCATCTATAAAAGTATTAAAGAAAGTTACAAAAAGGTTTCAAATTGTTTTCTAAAGTATATAAAATATAAATAAATTTATAGTTTTGTTACGATTATCTATTTTTAACGCACCCTACTACCTTATATTTTTCTTTGTATTACCTCTATGAGGTTCAAGTGTCGATCACAGTCATCGATAACAGGACTGTCGATGTTTTTATTTTGTCAAACCCTTAGACGTCAACGTTCGTGCTAGGAAAATATCTAGATCGGTATAATTTATTCAACACACACTAGCATTTTGTGCCATCATTATTAACTTACCATACCTAAACCCTATTCTATTTACATAAGGTTGACAATGGTCAGTTAAAATTGAAACTGTTATTTCCTGCACTTGAGCTATATACGGTCTGTTATTTACAGCCTGCTCATGTTCATTTGCAGTCATTGCCGTAAATGAGGACTTTGACCTTTTGAGTAAACAAAATGAGAAATATGTGTAGCTATGTTTGTAACCTTACTGATGTACCTAATTGGCGGGTAAAAATCGCGCACATTCAGTAGTAAGGCGTAGAGGACGAAGCAGGATAGAAAGGACTCAAAATAACTGTGGTAATTAAAAATGTGGTGTGGTATTTCTTACTTAGGGAGGGCACATCACTAGGCAGAACTTCTACGTAGGTAATTAGTGATGTGACGAATAATCCGTGTCTGATTCTCTCTTCTACATGAACGGATCGGAGACATCTGACAGACAGATCAGGTATCCCTAGCTACCAGCAAAACACAATTCATGTGAAAATTTTAATTTCTGGACCCAATACTTGTAAAATTGTTATTGTAGAGAGAAAATTTGGTCAGGGAAATTTTAAGAAATGGTCATGGAAAGTCAGGGAAAAGTCAGGGAATTTTTTTGGTGGTTATCAGTGGACACCCTGATTATATATAATTACTAGCTTTTGCTCGCGGCCCCGCTCGCGTTAGAAAGAGACAAAAGGTAGCCTATATCACTCTCCATACCTTCAACTATCTAAAAAAATCACGTCAATTCGTCGCTCCGTTTTGCCGTGAAACACGGACAAACAAGCAGACGCACACTTTCCCATTTATAATATTAGTATGGATTTATTCAAAAATATGTTATTGAGCAGGCGATTTCACATGAAACAATAAATTGACTAAATGTGTAAATGTTACTGACCGGGATTCGCGGATAAGCTGCTCATGTGGGAGCAGTGGGAGTGTGGGAGTCTAAATGATCTTCACTCAGTCTTGGCAGAGTTAAAAAGTGAGACATTGCTAATATCGCTACAACAAAAAAAACTCATTCGATAGGAAAATCTATTTCACAAATTAATTAGGTAAACGTGGCCACTTAAAAAAGCGTATTAACGGAAAAACGAACGACGGAACTGGTTTTTTTGCAAATAATACATTACCTATTGTTTTATACGAAGTTTCCTAAACTACAATATGCCAATTTCTTCGATTTGTATCCCGCAGCAGCAAATTCTGAAGCTGAATTAGATTTCGGCAAAACTTGCTAGTGCTGTTTTTTTTAAGTCCTGACAGATAACAAAAACATTACTCTCCCTTCCTCTCGTTAAAAGGGATGATTATCATCCAAAGTGTAAAGTTAGCGTGACCTTGTTTTTACCGTTGAAAGTCAATCGTAATCTCAATACAATATTAACGGCCGGCCATAATAATATTTCCCGGTACTTTACTACGGAAGACCTAATTATAGTTTCGTATGAGCTTTAGGTACTGTTTTCCTTGCGTTTAGGAACCAAGGATATTATACCCTATGGATAATACTTCTCCTAGAAGGATTTAGGTTCACCCGGCCAAGATGTCAATTGCAAAAAAGGCGTATGTTTTAGGTTTTCATACAAACGTTTTGGACTAAATAGGTCCTACATTATGCTTGTTTTCAAAATGACGGGCGTTTTTTCCAAGCCTTTAGAAATTAAAACATTGACCCAATCATACTATTGATTTAAAAAAGATTTTATACATATGCCTCACGCTTACGATAAATATTTGCTCAATTGTGAAATTGAATAGTCACGCATTTTCTTTATTTACATTTACGTTACTTACACACGTTATAACTACAGCTACTAGTTGTGCATATCGCACCGCAAAAATTGGATGTCATTTATCGGATTGTTTAACAACATTTCCATCCTCACTACTTAGATGCTTGGCAGTGCTCACCTGTGCTGTGTTGCCGAGGCCCGGCATAGCCGAGCTCAGGCAAGCTCTGTTTCCGCCGGAACTGAGACGAAGTCGCGGGGACCAGCTAGTTACGTCATAAAATAGGAAAAAAATCGTTCTTGCACTACCTATTAGAGTGGCAAAGATGCAGTTGTCTCTTACCAGCAAATCGCAAGAAGTACACCTTTCCTGTCCTCAAAAACATGCTATTTAAATTGATACGAGTAACTTGTGAATTTGTGATCATGAATAACGTAGAGGATTGTATCTACTTTTACCATTTTGTAATACTTAATTGAATTTTATCACTGAGCAAGGAAGGTGAGCGGCCGGAAGGTATCTGGAGCCCTGTATCAAACTCAAACCCATGAGAGTTGCAGCATTGAGCTGAGCCTTAATAAGTAGAATTCGGGCTCGGATCTTGGTTGGATGATCAATAAGAATTAGGGTCAATGAGGGCAACGCCGTCATATTTTTTAATAAGTTGACTTTGGTCGATCATAACTGTGCTAATATATTATTTTTAGTAAATTTTATGCAAGTAATAGATTCAACATTTAATTGACTTCTTAAAGGTATTTGAGCAAAATCGCTAGAGTTCCGGGTTATTTAATTATGTTTTTTTTTTCAAAACATGTCTGTAGACGGATTTTCCCTAAGGTTTGGGGTTTTCCCGTCTACCATCTACTTTTCTAGTATAGGGATGTATTACAAGTCTATGCCTCAAGTGAGCGAATACTAGTGTATTTTAAATCAAAACTAGACCTTACAGGGTTCAATTGGACGTATATTTTAAATTTTATGGCTAAATATATTTTTTTGGGACTATCTCGGCATACTTTGAAAATCAGAGGTAATAAACATTTTACATTTTCTTATAAAAATTGTATTCATTTTAATTATTTATTTTCAAAACCAACTTACACTTCCAATAAATAAATGAAATAAATAAAAAACATAAAAATACATCAAATCATAAATTAACCTAAAACATCTACTAATTAAAAAAAAACCCTGGCACAATAAAACAGGGATCGGAACCGGTATTGGCTTAACGGTTAATATCGTTCTAATTCCATTTCTTTATTTCGTTCGACAATTAACCGGTAAATTGATGGAACGAACAGAATGAAATCGAAATGTTCGTGCTTACCGTTAAGTACAGATAACGTAATTTTAACGTTCGCACGAACGAAATAATAACGGTTAAACCCAGCCGATCCTGACATGTGTCTGCGTGCGGCGGCGCTGTTTCGTCGATCGGCGGGCATAGTGCTATTTTAGTTTCCATCATGTAGGGAATATTCTACGCTTCATGTTTTATTTATAACACAAATTCGGAAAAATCATCTAAGGGGTCTCACTTTTTTATACATGCATATAATCTTTGTCAAATTTTAGCCCGCGATTTTCGAACTACATTTACAGTTTACCGATTCCGATTTCTAAAAATTTCTTAAATTCGGTTAAACATAGATGTGATATACAGGGTGGAAATAAATTTTGGGTCAGTGAGGGCAGCTAGCAGATCCCGTGTTGCTAGGCTAAATAGGTCTTAGGAGACCTTCCTTTGATTTCAAATTAATGAAGATTGGCGTTTACAGATTTTGGGAAAAAAACAGGGTGCAAGAAAACGGTCATTTTTGACAAACTGTTTTTTTGATGCCGATCAATTCCATTCCTGTAAAGGATCAAAAGCTTGTATCGGACCAAAAAAAAATTCCGGCTAGAAAAGCCATAAATCGAGAAAAACTTTCCCCATACAATTTGTATGAAAATGAAAAAAGTTTTTTTACATGTATTTTTTTTATGTCAATCGATTCCATTTCTATCCAGTATCAATAGTTTCCTTGGGGTCACTTTCGGTAATGTACAAAAAAGCCAGAAATTAAAAAAAAACTGTTTTCATACATTTACTATGGAGTAAAAGTAAAACTTTATTCTTATTCATCTGTCACCATAATTCGTCCTCATATGCTGTATGAAATTTGATGGTATTGCATAGATGATCTCTAATTATCAATATGCCTAAAGTTTGATTTCTATAAATGTTACACAAAAAAGTAAAAACACTTAAATTGAAGTCACGGGGTGTTCAGTGGTGCTAAGAATCTCCGGCAAAGATCCGGCTAACACCACCGACGACTCCTGGCCCTGGCAACTTACAACACGCGTCCACTGCTGACCGACGAAAAGTTAGCGGAACTGGAGGAAGGATTGAGAAGGAAGTTGCGTTGGGATGTCGTGGGGTTGTCAGAAGTCCAAAGAGAGGGCGAGGATACGATAATCCTTAAGTCCGGCAATTTGCTTTATTTCCGGGAGGGCGACCAACAGTCCCAGGGAGGTGTCGGGTTCATCGTCCACAAGTCCCTCGTGAACAACGTGGTGAAAATCAAGAGTGTGTCGACTAGGGTGGCGTACCTTATACTCAGAGTATCTGAGAGGTACTCGTTGAAGGTCATACAGGTGTACGCGCCGACTTTGGCACACACCGATGACGAGGTGGAGGCTATGTATGAGGATATTTCAAAAGCTATGCATAGCTCCAGAACCTGTACCGTTGTTATGGAGGACTTCAACGCGAAACTAGGCAAGAGAGATGGTGACGAGCTGAGAGTGGGGCAGTTTGGGGTTGGACGTCGGAACCACCGGGGGCATTTACTGGTTGGTTTCTTGGAGAAGGAGGGACTCTACATGATGAACTCTTTCTTTAAGAAACGCGAGCACAGAAAATGGACCTGGATGAGTCCCGACCGGTGCAACTAAAAACGAGATTGACTTCATCATGTCGACGAAGAGACATATATTCAATGATGTTGCTGTGATCAATACGGTCAAAACTGGAAGCGATCACCGCCTAGTAAGAGGCACATTGAATATATTTACTAAGCTAGAACGCTCTTGATTGATGAAGTCTACGCTCCGTCCTGCACTCCAAACTCAAAACCACGAGAGCTGTCAGCTGGAACTCCAAAACCGTTTCGATTGCCTAGGCGATGATGTGGGCGAATTCAACGACGGGTTTCTGGAAGCTGTCCATAGCGCTGGGTCTAAGTTTTTTAAGACCCAACGGACAAACAAGATCAAAAGGCTCTCAGACTCTACTCAAAAGACTCATCGATAAAAGGAGTAAAATGGTTCTACAATCTTCAGTTGATGCGACTCTATACCGGCGGCTCAACAAGTAGATCTCTAAATCCCTCACTCGAGATATGCGTCAATTAAATACTAAGGGTATTAAAGAGGTCATAGAGTGAAATAAGGGCTCCAAAGTTTCTGTAAGTTGTTCTGTCTTTTGGGCAAAGCCAGCTTGCTAAGTTAAAGACTGAAGATGGTAGAATCGTCACATCCAACCCTGAGCTCCTGAGTGAGATAGAGCTTTTATGGACAGCTATACACGTCTACTAGCAGACCCGAAGTTGGTCTGGCGGAAGACCCTGGAGCTAGACTGACCCGACACTATACCGAAGACATCCCGGACATCACAGCCTGTACGAGATTAGAATGGCTCTTAAACAGCTCCAAAATAACAAGGCGCCTGGTGAAGACGGAATTACAGCCGAACTTCTGAAGGCGGGTGGTAAACCGATCCTTACGGCCCTTCAGAAGTTGTTCAATTTAGTCTTACTGGAAGAGAGAACGCCAAAGGCATGGAGCGCAGGTGTGGTAGTACTGTTCTTCAAAAAAGGCGACAACGCCTTACTGAAGAACTGCCGACCCATCTCACTTCTGAGCCATGTCTATAAGCTCAAGAGTCATTACGAATCGTCTCGCACGCAGGCTTGATGACTTCCAGCCTCCCGAACAAGCCGGTTTCCGAAGAGGCTTTAGTACCGTAGACCACATCCATATGCTTCGTCAGGTTATACAGAAGACCGAAGAATATAATCTGCCCCTCTGTTTAGCGTTTGTGGACTACGAGAAAGCCTTTGATTCGATCGAAACCTGGGCGGTACTACAATCTCTGCAACGGTGCCAAGTAGACAGTAGTCTACTATAGCGTATAGCAGCAGCTATATCGAAGTGTTGAAGGGTTTGTACGAGAGCGCCACTATGTCAGTCCGACTCCAAGACCAGAACTCGAAGCCTATTCCGCTGCAGCGGGGAGTCAGGCAGGGAAAAGTCATCTCTCCTAAGCTGTTTACCACTGCACTTGAGGATTATTTCAAGACTCTGGACTCGAGAAGGCTAAACATCAATGTAAACGGCGAGTACCTCCGTAGACCATGGAGGATTTGTGTACGATGCTTGTTGACCTACGAGCGTGTTGGTTTTAAGATGAATATTGATAAGACGAAAATTATGTCAAATGCCCATGTAGCACCAACTTCAGTTACAATCGAGACTTAACACTCGAAGTTGTAGGCGATTATATATACCTAAGACAAACTGTCCAGTTAGGTAGGCCCAATTTCGAGAAAGAGGTTAATCGTCGAATCCGACTCGGATGGGCAACGTTCGGGAAGGTACGACACATCTTTTCGTCCAATATTCCGCAGTGCCTGAAGACGAAAGTCAGTATGTCAGAAGAAATCAGTCTGTGCTGCCAGTGATGACATTCGGTACTGAAACGTGGTCGCTTACAATGGGCCTCATAAAAAGGCTCAAAGTCACCCAAAGAGTAATGGAGAGGGCGATGCTAGAAGTCCCACTGCGAGATTGTATCAGAAATGAGACCATCCGCAGCGGAACCAAAGTAACCGATATAGCTCTCCGAATCGCTAAACTTAAGTGGCAGTGGGCGGGGCACATTGCACGTAGAACCGATGGCCGTTGGAGCGGAAAGGTTCTCGAGTAACGAAGAATAAAAAAAAACCCATGGACTTAGTCATTTCATTCGTACCCCCAAAGTACACTCATGATTTTTTAACTAAACCTAATTTCAGTTCGTATACTTTTTCAATCAAAAGGTTTAAATATCTTACTATTCAGTTATCTACAACGTGTAAAAAACAGAGAAATAAAAGTAAGTTCTTGGGATTTGAACCTGGGACCTAACAGCCTAATCGCACTTATTAACCAAACCATCTACCACTAAGCTATGTTTTGGCATGAGCGGTCACGAATAAAGTTAAACTTTGTCATGCTTGTCACTAACTTTTCTGTAACTCTAAAGGACCTTTTACAATGTAAAATTTATTTACTTTGTATGGACAACAAAAAAAAAATATTTTTGATTCGACTATAAGCGACCTACAACGCAGCTTCTATTAACGTAACAAGCAACCTGTAAAATTAAAAGGATATAAAAAAACATCCTGTATATTTTTGAATATTCAAGTTAGCAACGAATACATACGATGAGGTAAAAAAATTGTTCTCCAATTATGTCTCGTTTAATAACGAAGTTCACTAACATCCACATTCCAGCACCATTACCAGACCCTCGATTGATACCATTAAGAGACAAAATACTCGTCAAGACAAATTAAACGAGCCCAGACTCGATGGGATTAAGTCGTTTTATTACGGACTTCCTATGGCCACCTTCAGGCTCTATCATCAGACCCTGGATACCAGGCTTTATCATCAGATCAGCTCCATGTCATCATAATATTGCATTGCCAACCGGGAGATGAGCTAAATTTAACTATCAAGATTTCATTACAGATTACAAACAGACAACGGCACAGTTGAATAAATAAAACGTTGCATTTTGTGATAAAAACGATTATAAATATTAACTAAGACTAAACATAAATGAACGATAATAATTGCAAGCAAACAGCAGGATCGGAATAAAATATTCTAAGTCGAGTACAGCAGGTTGCGTACTCACGAGTAGTCGTATAAAAGAGACAGCAATACACGTTCTATCTCGTTTCGAAATTTTCAATTTAACCGATTAATTTCGTTCCACAGGAACGAATTTCTACCAAAATGGGCAAAACCGGTATCTTATTTGAACGGTTCTTTTACCGGTAACCGAGAACAGAAACGAAATCCTTTCCGTTCATGGCGGAGGGAGCGATAACGTTACGGCAAAAATACCGTTTTCCGATCCCTGCAATAAAATAAAACAAATTATACAATAAAACAATTACGACATGTCAATTATCTACTCAATTTGATAAAGTGAATATTTTCGGATTATACAATATACAACGAAGAAAATTGAAAATAGTTTTAAATAAGTACTGATCTTAGCATCTGGATTTGTTAGATGAGTTCACCAAACGAAATTATTCCTAGCAGCTAATTTTCTTTTCGCCATTATAACTAGTCGCATAATTTCCCATTTTAAAAAATTTCCCTGTGTAATTATTTATTGGTGGCGGATATTATGATCGCATTTCTTTACGGACGCATTTTTTATAGGTATTCGTTTTAATAGGAAGTAGGATATTTTTTTGGTAGCTTTACCGAGCGCTAGCGAATTCGGAAAATCATTTTTTTTCACTTGGTATTGATACGTCATGACGACTACATAAAAATGATAATTGAAGGCAAAATTGAAAAAAGAAGAGAGAGGGGAAGGCCAAGACGGGCGTTTTTAGATCAAGTCAAAGAGAAAGTTAAAGTAGTGACGTACCAGGAACTCAAAACAGTAGCAGAAACAAGACCCGAGTGGCGATTACTCCACCGACAAGAGCAAGGCTCTTAAATTTATGATGATGATGATGATGATAGGTAACACATACAATAACATGGTGAGGTCGCTGTAGATAATGTAAGGCGGCTAAAAGGTTAGCTCCTTTGATCAAAGACTTGTCGACTTTTAATAAAATTAACTCTCTTCCATAATTCGAAAACTTTGCGTGCTACTTTTCATTTCAACCGACGAAAAAAATGGAGGAGGTTCTCAACTCAAGTCGACTCGTAAATATATTTTTTTTTGTATGTTTATTCTGTATGTATGACGCATAACTTTTTAGAGTAGGTAGTTTGATTGTGATAATATTTTTTTTATTGGAAACTTATGTACCTAAATAAATATCATTTGATATTTACCAATCGTTTTTCGGTGAAGGAAAACATGAGGTAACCGGGCTAATACCAGGACAGTTTACCCTCAGCGTTGGAAGTTCAGATGGCAGTGGCTTTCGTAAAACAAGCGCCTGCGTCAAATCTTGGGGTTAGTTGCCAAAGCTCCCGGAGCCGTGGCATAAGCCGAGAAAAACCCTAGAACGAACACGATTGAGAGGTACCTATACAAATTTCAATGTCCGACAGTTCCGCCGAAACCTTCACACGTGTTCGTATTGAAATGTCACTTCAGCACTATTCAGCGTGTAGTTGCAAAATTCGATTAGCCGTCTTACTTTGCGGTCGTTGAACTCGACCTTGATTCGATCGTAATAGACATCTATATTAATTGCTATTACGTTGCTCGTTATTAACTGAACACCAGTAGACCTTAGGACCGTTGGAATAGGGATTACAAATAGCCAATTAACAGTGAAGGTGAGTTTTTGTAATACGTTTTGGCTTGGACGCGTGAGTACGCGACTATATACGCGTTCCCGTCCGCGGGACTTTTAGCGTACGAGTATTTAGATTAGGCAACTGACAACGTTCCGCCAACATGAAAACCAGTCTAGTTTTTAATCGATATTGAATTATTAGACTTTATAAAATACGAAATGTGAAGACTAGGAAGACTTCGGTAGTTCGATATTCGTAAAACTACTGTAATTCGTACGGTTTATACGCATTTAGGGGAATCATTTTGTTTAAGAGCGGGCAGAGTGTTTGCCGCGGACACGAAATAGGCATTTAGCGGCCCCGCACTGCTCGCTATCTGTGTGCGTGCGCGCACGCACACTACACCGGCGCGTCATTATTCGGGCGTTAAAAGGTTATAACTTAGAAATCTTAGAATTCCTCATTTTTATAATCCTTTGATACAGATATTGTATTAATTCACCTAATATTTGTTCGGTTTTTCCAAATGATTTTATTATTTGTGTTTGTATTTAGTACTAAAGAAAGGTACCATTCTGTCGGTTGTTGATAAGGTTAATTTCTAAACTAATATTTATGACATTCGCGCCTTATCGACAACCGGCAGAATGGCAAAGTGCCTTTTTCTAAATAAAAGCACATTTTTTATGATTTCATATGTGGCTATTTACGGCTAAAGGTACCTTATGGACGGTCGGCGCTTACGTCGCGTTGCAGCGCATTATTATCAGCGTCTTTGTTAACAGCGTAAGCGCCGATCGTCCATAAGGTACCTTTCACCGCAAAACGTCACATATTATGAAATCGTTAAAAAATTGTGTCGTTTTCTTGGTAAAAGTACCACATTGTCGCCTGTTGATAAGGTTTTCCAAGTGATTCTTTATGACAGAAGCGCCTTATCATTCTTATCAATAAGCGACAATGTGGTATCTTTCTTTACCCAGAAAACGTCACTTTTATAATATTGATTATATCAATATTTATAAATTTTGTAAGGTTGACTCCGATTTGGATAAAAATCGATATCCGAGGATCCGACGAAGTGATTAACATGAATCCAGAGTCAAAATGGTAAAATATTGTAAAAACCGACGCCATCTTGAATTTTGTAAAATAAACTCCGATTTGGATAAAAATCGATATCTGACTATCCGGCGGGGTCTTTAACATGAATCCAGAATCAAAATCGTTAAATATTGTAAAAAGCGACGCCATCTTGGATTTTGTGAGATTAACTCTGATTTGGATAAAAATCGATATCTGAGAATCCGGCGGGTTGATTAACATGAATCTTGAGTCAAAATTGTAAAATATTGTTAAAACCGACGCCATCTTGGATTTTGTAAGATCAACTCCGATTTGGATAAAAATTGATATCTGACGATCCGGCGGGGTCCTTAACATGAATCCAGAATCAAAATCGTTAAATATTGTAAAAAGCGACGCCATCTTGGACTTTGTGAGATTAGCTCCGATTTGGATAAAAGTCGATATCTGAGGATCCGGCGGGGTGATTAACATGAATCTTGAGTCAAAATTGTAAAATATTGTTAAAACCGACGCCATCTTGGATTTTGTGAGATTAACTGCGATTTGGATAAAAATCGATATCTGAGGATCCGGCGGGGTGATTAACACGAATCTTGAGTCAAAATTGTAAAATATTGTTAAAACCGACGCCATCTTGGATTTTGTAAGATCAACTCCGATTTGGATAAAAATTGATATCTGACGATCCGGCGGGGTCCTTAACATGAATCTAGAATCAAAATCGTAAAATATTGTAAAAAGCGACGCCATCTTGGATTTTGTGAGCTTAACTCCGATTTGGATAAAAATCGATATCCGAGGATCCGACGGAGTGATTAACATGAATCCAGAGTCAAAATTGTAAAATAATGTAAAAACCGACGCCATCTTGGATTTTGTAAGATCAACTCCGATTTGGATAAAAAATTATACCTGACGATCCGGCGGGGTCCTTAACATGAATCCAGAATCAAAATCGTTAAATATTGTAAAAAGCGACGCCATCTTGAACTTTGTGAGATTAACTCCGATTTGGATAAAAATCGATATCTGACGATCCGGCGGGGTCCTTAACATGAATCCAGAATCAAAATCGTTAAATATTGTAAAAAGCGACGCCATCTTGGATTTTGTGAGATTAACTGCGATTTGGATAAAAATCGATATCTGAGAATCCGGCGGGTTGATTAACATGAATCTTGAGTCAAAATTGTAAAATATTGTTAAAACCGACGCCATCTTGGATTTTGTAAGATCAACTCCGATTTGGATAAAAATTGATATCTGACGATCCGGCGGGGTCCTTAACATGAATCCAGAATCAAAATCGTTAAATATTGTAAAAAGCGACGCCATCTTGGACTTTGTGAGATTAGCTCCGATTTGGATAAAAGTCGATATCTGAGGATCCGGCGGGGTGATTAACATGAATCTTGAGTCAAAATTGTAAAATATTGTTAAAACCGACGCCATCTTGGATTTTGTGAGATTAACTGCGATTTGGATAAAAATCGATATCTGAGGATCCGGCAGGGTGATTAACACGAATCTTGAGTCAAAATTGTAAAATATTGTTAAAACCGACGCCATCTTGGATTTTGTAAGATCAACTCCGATTTGGATAAAAATTGATATCTGACGATCCGGCGGGGTCCTTAACATGAATCCAGAATCAAAATCGTTAAATATTGTAAAAAGCGACGCCATCTTGGACTTTGTGAGATTAGCTCCGATTTGGATAAAAATCGATATCTGAGGATCCGGCGGGGTGATTAACATGAATCTTGAGTCAAAATTGTAAAATATTGTTAAAAGCGACGCCATCTTGGATTTTGTGAGATTAACTGCGATTTGGATAAAAATCGTCAGATATCGATTTTTATCCAAATCAGAGATAATTTTCCAAAATCCAATTTGGCGTCGGTGTTGACATTATTTAACAATTTTGACTTCGGATTCATGTTATGGACCCCGCTGAATCGTCAGATATCGATTTTTATTCAAATCGGAGTTAATCTCACAAAATCAAAGATGGCGTCACTTATTACAATATTATACAGTTTTGATTCTGGATTCATGTTAAGGACCCCGCCGGATCATGAGATATCGATTTTTATCCAAATCAGAGTTTATCTTACAAAATCCAATATGGCGTCAGTGTTGACGTTAATTAACAATTTTGACCATGGATTCATGTTATGGACCCCGCCAGATCGTCAGATATCGATTTTTATCCAAATCAGAGTTATTTTTACAAAATCCAATATGGCGTCTATTCTTACCATATTTTCCAATTTTGACTTGAGATTCATGTTAGTCACCCTGCCGGCTCCTCAGATATCGATTTTTATCCAAATCGCAGTTAATCTCAAAAAATCCAAGATGGCGTCGCTTTTGACAATATTTTCCGATTTTGATTCTGGATTCATGTTAAGGACCCCGCCGGATCGTCATATATCGATTTTTATCCAAATCAGAGTTGATCTTACAAAATCCAAGATGGCGTCGGTTTTAACAATATTTTACAATTTTGACTCAAGATTCATGTCAATCACCCCGCCGGATCCTCAGATATCGATTTTTATCCAAATCGGAGCTAATCTCACAAAATCCAAGATGGCGTCGCTTTTGACAATATTTTCCGATTTTGATTCTGGATTCATGTTAAGGACCCCGCCGGATCGTCATATATCGATTTTTATCCAAATCAGAGTTGATCTTACAAAATCCAAGATGGCGTCGGTTTTAACAATATTTTACAATTTTGACTCAAGATTCATGTCAATCACCCCGCCGGATCCTCAGATATCAATTTTTATCCAAATCTGAGCTAATCTCACAAAATCCAAGATGGCGTCGCTTTTTACAATATTTGACGATTTTGATTATGGATTCATGTTAAGGACCCCGCCGGATAGTCAGATATCGATTGTTATCCAAATCGGAGTTAATTTTTCAAAATCCAAGATGGCGTCGCTTTTTACAATATTTGACGATTTTGATTCTGGATTCATGGTAAGGACCCCGCCGGATCGTCAGATATCGATTTTTATCCAAATCGGAGTTAATCTCACAAAATCCAAGATGGCGTCGGTTTTAACAATATTTTACAATTTTGACTCAAGATTCATGTTAATCACCCCGCCGGATCCTCAGATATCGATTTTTATCCAAATCGGAGTTAATCTCACAAAATCCAAGATGGCGTCGGTTTTAACAATATTTTACAATTTTGACTCAAGATTCATGTTAATCACCCCGCCGGATCCTCAGATATCGATTTTTATCCAAATCGGAGCTAATCTCACAAAATCCAAGATGGCGTCGCTTTTTACAATATTTGACGATTTTGATTCTGGATTCATGTTAAGGACCCCGCCGGATCGTCAGATATCAATTTTTATCCAAATCGGAGTTGATTTTACAAAATCCAAGATGGCGTCGGTTTTTACAATATTGATCCTAGATTCATATTATGGTCCCCACTGACAGATATCGATTTTTATCCAAATTGGAGTTGATTTTACAAAATCCAAGATGGCGTCGCTTTTTGCAATATTTTACGATTTTGATTCTGGATTCATGTTAAGGACCCCGCCGGATCGTCAGATATCAATTTTTATCCAAATCGGAGTTGATCTCACAAAATCCAAGATGGCGTCGCTTTTTACAATATTTTACGATTTTGATTCTGGATTCATGTTAAGGACCCCGCCGAATCGTCAGATATCAATTTTTATCCAAATCGGAGTTGATCTCACAAAATCCAAGATGGCGTCGCTTTTTACAATATTTTACGATTTTGATTCTGGATTCATGTTAATCACCCCGCCGGATCCTCAGATATCGATTTTTATCCAAATCGGAGTTGATCTTACAAAATCCAAGATGGCGTCCGTTTTAACAATATTTTACAATTTTGATTCTGGATTCATAAGGACCCCGCCGGATCGTCAGATATCAATTTTTATCCAAATCGGAGTTGATCTCACAAAATCCAAGATGGCGTCGCTTTTTACAATATTTAACGATTTTGATTCTGGATTCATGTTAAGGACCCCGCCGGATCGTCAGATATCAATTTTTATCCAAATCGGAGTTGATCTCACAAAATCCAAGATGGCGTCGCTTTTTACAATATTTTACAATATTGATCCTAGATTCATATTATGGTCCCCACTGGATCCTCAGATATCGATTTTTATCCAAATCGGAGTTGATTTTACAAAATCCAAGATGGCGTCGCTTTTTGCAATATTTTACGATTTTGATTCTGGATTCATGTTAAGGACCCTGCCGGATAGTCAGATATCGATTGTTATCCAAATCGGAGTTGATTTTACAAAATCCAAGATGGCGTCGCTTTTTACAATATTTTACGATTTTGATTCTGGATTCATGTTAAGGACCCCGCCGAATCGTCAGATATCAATTTTTATCCAAATCGGAGTTGATCTCACAAAATCCAAGATGGCGTCGCTTTTTACAATATTTTACGATTTTGATTCTGGATACATGTTAATCACCCCGCCGGATCCTCAGATATCGATTTTTATCCAAATCGGAGTTGATCTTACAAAATCCAAGATGGCGTCCGTTTTAACAATATTTTACAATTTTGATTCTGGATTCATAAGGACCCCGCCGGATCGTCAGATATCAATTTTTATCCAAATCGGAGTTGATCTCACAAAATCCAAGATGGCGTCGCTTTTTACAATATTTAACGATTTTGATTCTGGATTCATGTTAAGGACCCCGCCGGATCGTCAGATATCAATTTTTATCCAAATCGGAGTTGATCTCACAAAATCCAAGATGGCGTCGCTTTTTACAATATTTAACGATTTTGATTCTGGATTCATGTTCATCACCCCGCCGGATCCTCAGATATCGATTTTTATCCAAATCGGAGTTAATCTCACAAAATCCAAGATGGCGTCGGTTTTAACAATATTTTACAATTTTGACTCAAGATTCATGTTAATCACCCCGCCGGATCCTCAGATATCGATTTTTATCCAAATCGGAGCTAATCTCACAAAATCCAAGATGGCGTCGCTTTTTACAATATTTGACGATTTTGATTCTGGATTCATGTTAAGGACCCCGCCGGATAGTCAGATATCGATTTTTATCCAAATCGGAGTTGATTTTACAAAATCCAAGATGGCGTCGCTTTTTACAATATTTTACAATATTGATCTTAGATTCATATTATGGTCCCCACTGGATCCTCAGATATCGATTTTTATCCAAATCGGAGTTGATTTTACAAAATCCAAGATGGCGTCGCTTTTTGCAATATTTTACGATTTTGATTCTGGATTCATGTTAAGGACCCTGCCGGATAGTCAGATATCGATTGTTATCCAAATCGGAGTTGATTTTACAAAATCCAAGATGGCGTCGCTTTTTACAATATTTTACGATTTTGATTCTGGATTCATGTTAAGGACCCCGCCGGATCGTCAGATATCAATTTTTATCCAAATCGGAGTTGATCTTACAAAATCCAAGATGGCGTCGGTTTTAACAATATTTTACAATTTTGACTCAAGATTCATGTTAATCACCCCGCTGGATTTTCAGATATCGATTTTTATCCAAATCGGAGCTAATCTCACAAAATCCAAGATGGCGTCGCTTTTTACAATATTTGACGATTTTGATTCTGGATTCATGTTGAGGACCCCGCCGGATAGTTAGATATCGATTTTTATCCAAATCGGAGTTTATCTTACAAAATCCAAGATGGCGTCGGTTTAAACAATATTTAACAAATTTGACTCAAGATTCATGTTAATCACCCCGCCGGATCCTCAGATATCGATTTTTATCCAAATCGGAGTCAACCTTACAAAATTTATAAATATTAATGTAATAAATATAATTTATAATTTTTTAATATATTTGTAAATATCTGCTCCATCATCAGACTTTGGAAACCATGCATGGCCCAAGTGCTCGTCGAATCAAAACTAACGAGTCTAAACACGAAGGTATTCTATCAACTGGTTCCTGAGTACCAGTTGACACTTTACTGCTCCACCATCAGACCTTGGACACCATGTATAGCCCAAGTGCTCGACAAAACAAAATCTACGAGTCTGAACACGAAGGTATTCCACCCACTGGTTCCTGAGTACCGGTTGACACCTTTCTGCTCCATCATCAGACCTTGGACACCACTCACGATCCAAGTGCTCGTCAAAACAATACAAATGACTCCAAACACGGGGGTATTACATCAACTACTGCCTGAGTTCCGGTGGCCGCCTTTCTGCTCCATCATCAGACCTTGGACACCACCTACGGCCCAAGTGCTCGCCTAACCAAACCTAACGAGCCCAAACACAGGGGTATTACATCAACTACTTCCTGAGTTCCGCTGGTCATCTTTCTGCTCCATCATCAGACCTTGGACACCAGTCACGGTCCAAGTGCCCGCCAAAACAATACAAATGAGTCCAAACACGGGGGTTTTACATCAACTACTTCCTGAGTTCCGGTGGTCATATTTCTGCTCCATCATCAGACCTTGGACACCACTCACGGTCCAAGTGCTCACCAGAACAAACCTAACGAGCCCAAACACGGGGGTATTACATCAACTACTTCCTGAGTTCCGGTGGTCATCTTTCTGCTCCATCATCAGACCTTGGACACCACTCACGGTCCAAGTGCTCACCAGAACAAACCTAACGAGCCCAAACACGGGGGTATTACATCAACTACTTCCTGAGTTCCGGTGGTCATCTTTCTGCTTCATCATCAGACCTTGGACACCAGTCACGGTCCAAGTGCCCGCCAAAACAATACAAATGAGTCCAAACACGGGGGTATTACATCAACTACTTCCTGAGTTCCGGTGGCCACCTTTCTACTCCGTCATCAGACCTTGGACATCTTCTACGGTCCAAGTGACACTATATACAATGAGGTATAAACGAAACTAACTCTGTATGTCATTCATTTTGAACTGGTTGCTATTGCCTATTTCCTTTGGAAACACAAAAAATGGTAAAAAAATTCTTATACCGTTTTGCTACCTATAACGCAGTATACGTACACAATGAACATCGATTTATTTCAAGATGTAGACGCTCCGCAGAGAGACGTGGTGTCGCTTCGAACATTCGGGGCCGACTGACTATTTCGAGTGTTGCTCACTTGTTATATTTCAACGATCAGATTCCATAGTAATTTTGTATGGCGGATTTTTAGGACGTTTTAAAAAAATCATAATTAATTAATGAACCAGTATTATGTAACAAGACTATACGAATTCAGTAGCTTGTATATTTGAGATTGGATAGAGTTAGTTTTTAAAAATAAAGCAAATGATTTTTCATTCACTTTGGCATAAACGCTGACACGCGTTTTTCTCAATTTTGCTGCGTCTTTGCGTAGACATATTTACTAAACTGTACATTATTGTAGATTGTAAATACACGAATATGGTAGACACACTCTTTGAGATAATAATTACATGCATCTTGTATGTCTTTGCAAATAATTGAGGACGCCACAGTCTTAACCGTAACTGTCGTTTACGTTGAAAACACTCTGCCCCCTCTTAAGAACTACACTAGCAAATCTTGCGCACTTCGATATGTTTTAGTGTACGGGCTAGTGACAACGCTGAGCCGCGTATGGCCATTTGGGCCTGTAGTTCGGCAGAGGGGAAACGGTACGTATGCCGACTCCCCTCCCTGCGTTGCTTGAAGCCGATGTCATTACATGACAATGTTGTCAATGTTGTTGTGTGCGTGACCTCAACTCTAGTGGAACTATCTATACTCGTTGATCTAGTATTTTTGTGGACGCGTACTCGCAATTACGTCTCACCTCTAGGTAACAGTGTCGGCGATGGTACAAACAGTAACACGCGTGAATATACACCGGTGGACCTTATGTAGTTTCAATAAGGACTAGAAATAGTCCGTATTGAAACTATATATAATTAAAATAGTGTTGGCGGTGGTGGAGTAAACAGTTTTATTACACGTTTTACGTTTCCTGTGTAAATGATTTAATTAGAATATTAAACCACATCGGATTCTTAAATGGTTGACCAAATTTATAAATAAGAAAAGGCAAAAGTAAAAATCTGTTTTATAGCCGAGTAGCTTTGCGCGCTGAATTGGAAATCCTCTATTATTGGATTCGTCCATACCATAATAGAAGATTTCCAATTCAGGTCGATTAAAAATACTGTATGTATATGTAGTAACTAGCTACCTGTTTTCTATCCCTGTATGGATAAATATAAGCACTTTCAAAACATGCCAATGCACGCTAAATTAATGACCTAGGTATTATCAGCCCTGTGGAACTCAAATCGATCGTGTTTTGTCTTGTTGGTACGGACACGGGGATGCCCACACATCCCGCGTGCACCGGTGCACGCTGCCGCTGGTATTATATAATATTTCTAATTGTAGGCAACCCTAGCGTTGTGCGGGGATGAGGGGGCCAAGCGTCAATTGTTTTTGCGTTATATTCAAAACGGTTTGTATTCGCTTTTTATATGAGAGATAGGTAAAAATAGTTATCTGTTGTTAAGAACACTTATATAAACTGGTAATATGTAATTCTAGCTTACGGCATATGAGATTATGAATTCAGTAGGAAAATCAACCAGTCTACTATCTACTTGAGACTGGGTCCAAAACATAGCATTGAATTTATATAACACTGAATTTACGAGTATGTGACTGACGCATGTCGAATTTTGCGTGGGGATTCTGACTGTCCTTAGCTGGTCTCGAAATTGGTACGTTTTCACGTGCCCTCTGTCCCAATCTGGGGCTAATCTCAGACCATGTAATCGCGAATTACTGGCAGTTCCTATGGCGCGCACTGTGCACCTCTGGTTCGCGCTTTATGCTACTTAACGCGCTTCTCAAGTCGGCACCGCGCTGCCATGTTTTTACTAGCACTTGGAAGATGATATGATATGTGGTGAATGTAAAAGTTTTTGTGAGGTGATGAAACTGATGAATGACCGTGCGTCTTCAGTTAATTGTTAAGTTTAAATAAATAAATATTACAGGACATTCTTACACAAATTGACTAAGTCCCGCAGTAAGCTCAATAAGGCTTGTGTTGTGTTACAGGTACTCAGATAACGATATATATAATATACAAATACATAAATACATAGAAAACATCCATGACTCAGGAACAAATATCTGTGTTCATCACACAAATAAATGCCCATACCGGGATTCGAACCCAGGACCATCGGCTTAGCAGGCAGGGTCACTACCAACTACGCCAACTGGTCGTCAAGTTTGTTATTGATAATGTTATTTATTGGTTGCCTAGTATTAAGTAGTACTTAAGTAGGTACTTAATTAGCAGTGTTTGCATTACACAGTGCCATGGTTTCCGTAATACTATGTAACTGGTTTTTTAAATAAAATAAAATAAATAACCTGTGAGCATAACACTGTGAATGTGATCTGCTCTATAGCTTATCAATTATTGTATAATTTCAGAACCGCGAACACAAGCACCGTACGGAAGTGTACGTGATGACGGTGACCCAGGAGCTGGCCGAGTGGGAGGACGCGCGCCTCATGGGCCGCAAGAGGCAGTGGTTCTCCATCGACGATGCGCTGGCGCAGCTGGCCCTGCACAAGCCCATCCAACGGCACTACCTGCAGCAGGTTAGTCGTCTTATCTCACTCTAGCGCAGGGTAGAGTGACAGAGACACTAAACGTATGCTACTACAACTCCAACGATGTCATATATGTGTTAACACAAGCACCAAATGCAGGATCTTCACTGTTAATAATTGGGGTTTATTGGGGTGGAGATTTTTCTTTAGCTGGACAGTTCCAATACTATTATTAGACTGTCCATGATGGATTGTGGTAGTGCTTGTATCTCATAAGTAGTGGTATGTTCATCCTAATCGTGCAAGAAAAACAATCGCCTATCAACTACATAAATTAGGTATGGTCCTTGGGCCAGCCAAGAAACCGGTATAATTTGGAGGTACAAAATTTCCTTTATACAGCGCAGCAGGTAGACATGTTTATTAGGATGTTAATAAACCATCATGGCCATCTTAAAGTGGTAGCTAGTAGGAATGGCGGCCAATCCAAGATGGCGGATGTATGACAGGTATGCGTAAATTTTGGAGGTACAAATTTTCCTTTTCACGGCAGTAGGTACTTAAGCATATAAAAACGTAAAAAAAATATATTTTGAAATGGCCGCCATTTTTGTTAGCTACTAACAAAAATGGCGGCCAATCAAAGATGGCGAATGTCGAGTCTTATAAAATTAACTATATCTTGAGAATTATTCATCCTATCTTATTAGTCTTTCTTTAATTTAAGGTTTATATGTAAGCTATTCCGCAGTGCCTGAAGACGAAAGTCTTCGATCAGTGTGTGTTGCCAGTGATGACATACGGTACTGAAACGTGGTCGCTTACAATGGGCCTCATAAGAAGGCTCAAAGTCACCCAAAGGGCAATGGAGAGAGCTATGCTAGGAGTCTCTCTGCGAGATCGTATCAGAAATGAGACCATCCGCAGCAGAACCAAAGTAACCGATATAGCTCTCCGAATCGCTAAACTTAAGTGGCAGTGGGCGGGGCACATTGCACGTAGAACCGATGGCCGTTGGGGCGGAAAGGTTCTCGAGTGGCGACCGCGTACCGGAAGGCGCAGCGTGGGTAGGCCCCCCGCAAGGTGGACTGATGACCTGGTGAAGGTCGCAGGAGTCCGCTGGATGCGGGTGGCGCAGGACCGGTCATTGTGGAAATCTTTGGGGGAGGCCTATGTCCAGCAGTGGACGTCTTTCGGCTGAAATGATGATGATGATGATGTAAGCTATAGATTTTGCTATAAGCACTTCATCGCTAAAACCAATCAATAATTAATTATGACAGAAATAATGAAAATTTCATGACTTTTATCTTTTTGTGTCGAGTTTTAACACCTTGGCCGGCCGCTAGCTACCACTTTGAAATGGCCATCATTGTTTTTCAACATCCTAATTAACATGTTTAACTGTTGTATAAAGGATATTATACCCTTTTCGAATTTTTGGCCTGCTGGCCCATTTGATTGACAGTACACTAACATTTAGAATTCTGATATTCAAAGATCTCCACGTATCTCGTTATTTTGTAGTGTCCCACCGATCCACAGACGTAGATATGACCGATTTAGGCGAAAGTCGATTTTGCAAAAATCAACATATTAATAAAAAAATACCACGTGGAGGTAGTCTATAGACCCAGGCATATTATATGACCCTCCCCACTCCTTATCATCAAACCTGAACCGCATAACAGGCAGTCGAACTCTGACTATCGCTGAGCGCGCAAGTTTCTGTTCTCGACGCTCCAAAATATTGCAAGTTTTCCCAAGTGTTTAATTGGTTTTTCTGACGTTTTCATAGAGTTTTTTTGATGGATTCCAGTTATTCAGGTAAGAATTCATATATCTCAATAATTTTATATTACATTTTTGACATTTATCATATATTTTGAGCTCGTTAAATATGACCCTTCACAAAATGTTGTTTTTTCATAGATTTTGATTTTCAATGGTATTTTTGTTATACTTCAGGGTGCGTCCCTGTCTTGTATTGTATATGCCTGAACAGATTACTTAGTCGTATTTATGGTATCTCAGAAATTAGCCGCCACTAGCCGCCCCTATGTGGTCTTAGAGGCTTTCAAAAATAACCTATGAAAAAAAAACGCACATTTAAACAAAAAATTGTTAATTTAGTTTTATCTTTTTACAGGTGAACCCAGTGCTTCGGGGAGAAAAGTATTTGCTCGAAAATATATTTTTGAGCAAATACAAGAGCAAAATTTGCCAAGTTTAAGTGAAAAGTGCGATTATTATGAAAATTATCTTGTGCTTACCTACGGAACATCGGAAGAGCTCAAAAAATATATATTAAACGGTCTGTAATTTTCCAAACTTGATGAAACTTAGTAAAGTTGTACCAATTTTTAAATCGGGCAAGAGAGATAATCCTTCTGATTATCGTCCTGTTTCCGTGTTACCAGCGTTTAGCAAAATATTCGAAAAAATAATGCTGACGCAGATGATTTCTCACTTTAATTTAAACAAAATCCTGCACGCGCAGCAGTTTGGCTTCACAAAAAGTAGATCCACTACTGACGCAGGTGCTAGCTTAATAAAGTTTATTCTGCAAGCATGGGAAAAGTCCCAAGACGCCATTGGAGTGTTCTGCGACCTTTCTAAGGCTTTTGATTGTGTAGACCACAGCACTCTAATTAGTAAGCTTAACTGTTATGGCATTAAAGGACTCGCATTGGATCTCATTAAATCGTATTTATCAGAGAGAAATCAAAAGGTAGCGCTAAGTGGAGTAGTTTCATCTGAGATAGCGGTAGAGATGGGAGTACCTCAGGGGTCTATATTGGGCCCATTTCTATTCTTGGTGTATGTAAACGATCTGCCATATATGGTGAGCCGAAGATCAGGAATTGTTATGTTTGCTGACGACACTTCCTTGTTATTCAAAGTTAATAGAAAAGATACTGAGCTTGTTGAACCAAACAATACCCTCTCCATGATATCCGACTGGTTTGCTGCTAATAATCTACTAATGAATCCGAATAAAACAAAATGCATTCGATTTTCATTAACACCTTCTCGTGACGCTTCTAATATTAAGTTAAATGGCCATAAAATAGAATTTGTTGAAACTGCTGTATTTTTGGGTTTTACTCTTGACTCCAAACTGCAATGGGGCTCCCACATAACTGCACTGTCAAGCAGGTTGAGCTCCGCTGCTTTTGCAGTCGGGAGAATAAGGCAGCTTACCGATGTAGCTACGGCACGGTTAGTCTACTTTGCTTACTTTAATAGTATAATTAGTTACGGTCTTATTTTGTGGGGATCTGGGGCTGACATTGAGTCAGTATTCATATTACAGAAAAGAGCAGTTAAAGCAATTTATAACATGGGGAAGCGTGAGTCTTTGAGAGATTTTTTTAAGGAAATAAATATTCTAACTCTGCCGTCGCTATATATATATCAAATAATAATGTATGTAAGAAATAATTCACACAATTTCCCAACGAATATTGATAAGCCAAAGGCTACCAGAAATACAGGAAAGCTTAAAGTAACATCTTATAGACTGGCTAAAACAATAAAGTCATTTTTGGGGAATTGTATTAAATTCTATAATAAGATACCTAAAAATATTACTGAGCTTACAGACACTAAATTCAAAGCTGTTGTAAAAAAAACCCTGATTTCGAGAGCATATTACAAAATTAATGATTATATCAACGATAGGGATGTCTGGCAATAGTAGGTGCTTATTTGAAAATGTTTGTTGTTGCTGGTCATGCTCTGAATTATTATTGCATGTTAGATTTATGATGTAATGTTATGCAAAGATGTGTCCCGCCGAGTTTCTTGCCGGTGCCATTTATTTTTAACTCGACGTTCAAAAGTGCATAGTAATTTGCCTACTTGAAGAATAAATTATTTTATTTTATTTATTTTATTTTATTTTAATGCTGCAACAGATACAAAATCCACGAGCAAGTGTTATATATGTGGTGCTAATCAAACGAAGGATTTTAATGATCTCAACAAGAAAAATGAGGAGAGTCCGGAAGCTTTGGATTTTGGATTATCAGTCTTACTGTATCAGTGCTAGAATCCGTTTTATGGAAAGCATCCTGCATTTAGCGTACAGATTAGCTACAAAGAAATACAGACAGAGAAAAACACAAGAAGAAAAACTTATGGAAGAAGAGAGAAAAAAGGATATCCAAGAGAGATTCAAAACTGAGACAGGATTGCTGATTGATATGCCGAAGGCTAACTTTGGCAACACCAATGACGGTAACACCAGTAGGAGATTTTTTGATAATCCGGAATTGGCGGCTGATATCACAAAAGTCAGCTACAACTTGATTTTTAGGCTGAAAGTTATTTTAGAGGTAATATCTAGTGGTCATAGAATAAATATTGCTAAATTCGACGAATACGCTTATGATACAGCAACATTATATAAGAATTTGTATGGGGAATGGCATCCTATGACTCCAACCATGCATAAAATTTTGATCCATGGGGGACGTGTAATAGAAAACGCTCTATTACCCATTGGCCAGTTGTCGGAAGAAGCAGCAGAAGCCCGAAATAAACATTTTAGGGCATATCGACAAAATTTTGCAAGGAAATTTTCAAGAGAACAATGTAATTTTGACGTTTTTACTAGACTTTTACTAACATCCGATCCACTCATCAGTAGTATGAGACCAAAAAAGCAATCGCCTTGCAACAAAGCCTTTCTTCCTGAGATAATCGAGCTTTTGTTGCCTGCCGAACCATATATACCAGAACATGAAAGAAGCATTGAAAGTGAAGTGAGTGATGTATAAAGTGAAAGTGAAGTGATATTTAGTTATTTTTATTGTAGTGTAGATTTGTGTGTATTTTAATTTTGTATTAAATAAATTAAAAATATTTTTTTTATATATATATATTTTTTGTTTTTATTGACAGAATACAGTTGATTTTAGTATAAAACAACGTTTTTACTTTTCTTTTCTCATTTTGTACCGAATTATACCCTTAAATAATTTTGGCCGCCTAAATCGGTCATATCTACGTCTGTGCGATCTTTATGACTCACTTAAACACGTCCAAATCTTTGAGGTCTACCTTATAGAGTTTAGTCGAAAAAAATCAATTAATTCATAGGAGGTGTAGTTTGTTTGTCTAACTTTCTGTTCTCTTAATTTCAGCTTCGACGCAGCCGAAAGCCATCAGACCCCGACGGGAGCTAAGCTGGGTCCAGACAGGTTTTTGTGATGTTCGCTGTCGCCTTCCACACGCCGAGCCATTCTCACCATTTCCAATGCAACATAACTTGACACTAACTACAGCAACTTCTAAACATTAACTTTGACTAAGAATTATACATTTAGTTATAACGCACGACATGTTTCGGAGAACCTAGGTCTCCCATCTTCAAGCTATAAGAATGCCGATAAGCGACGTTTCTGTACGCAGACCGATTACCGATTTAAATCCTAAAATATCGAAAGTATTCTTTTTTTACAGTCGGTATCAGTAATATTCGTATTTAATATTTTTAGTGCAGAAATGAGTTTGAAATTGTGGATTTATTGACACTAAGTGACAGATTCTAGTATCTCGTATATTCTAGATCAAGCTAACATAAAACTGGAGTTGTGCCCTCAAATGTTCTCCTTTTTGTAATGAAATTATTCTCACTAGAGAATTATCTATGTTAGACAGAGAATGTTCTCGAGAACGGCACAGCTTTGGCTATGCCAAAAACTAAGAATACCTTTTGTGGAACAGTAAAAATTGTAGACACAAATGTGTTATGTAATATGATGATTACGAGAGCTATGTTTTTTCGAAAACGATGCTTTAAAAAACAAGTTTTGACATACATTAGTCACTCAAGTTCATCTTAACATAAACTATCTAGTGTCTTGATATCTTGTAATTTGTTAGGTAAGAATGATGCGGTGGTGGGAGGTAACTTTCGCATTATACATTGTAGATGCAGCATATTTTAATCTTCTACAATACTATTTTAGCAGTGTTGGCTTTCGATTTGTCCTAGTTTTACAACAGTAATTGTATTTATTGTAATTGTAACACTTTTTATTTATGTATAGACAACTGTATAGTCATCATATCAGAAAAAAAGAGTGATATGTAAGAGAAAAATGCTGAGAAATGAATGGTCTTGATCACTGATATCAGTTTCATAACGACACTGATATCAGTTTCACAATGACACTGATGTCATGAAGCGACAATATTTTATACAACATTTTGCACTCGCATTTTAGTATAATTTGTCTATATCCTAAAGTAAGGATAGATACCTAAGCCAACACTTTCATAACTGACTAGACCACTAGAGGATGGGAATGAGATTAAACTTATTTTATTAAGACGCCCACTTTGTATTGATATTATACTGTCCTATATGAATGACAATTGTAAAGTCATCTAGCTGCATGAACGCGATGAACATTTATACTGTAAATTAAGACAATTTTAATACTGACAATAGATATATTGTATTGGTAAATTATTTTAATTTAATTAATCACTCGAAATATACAAATGTATTATTCTTATTCGGACATTCATGAGTTATTATTTTAATGTTATATTTAATCATAATAGGGCAGTATAAAAATAACATGTATGTTTATTTTACCATTAAAACTGCAAGAAATCAGTGTTACAAGATTATTCTTGTTACATGGTATCTTGCTGTAAGATTTTTTAACTGTGTCGTCAGTTTCATTCGAATTAGAGGTTTCACATTCACAAAATGCCACATCACCAAAGCTTATATATTTTGGGTCGCTGTTTCACTTTCGTTTAATTTGTTGAAAAAAGAGATGCAAATAGCAGAACTGTATAACAAATCACGAAGTGCTGGCATAAAATATATCTCGCAACAACATATCAAGCTATTATATTTGGCATTCATCTCAAAATGAACTCTGGGTCCTTGGCAATAGAGTCGTATTTAAATATTTGTAATAAACTGATTGTTTGCTCAGACACATTATCCTCTTAGTTTGGCTAAAAATAAGCAGGAGACCAGAATTATTTGGTTTGAAAATGTGGCAGTTTGTGAAATTGTTACAATTTAAACACGTTTGACAGGTATGTTTACGAAAAATAACTTGAATAGATTGAATCAGTTATACTGAGAGAGGAGATCCGTTTAGTTAATTCACCGGGGCAAATTTCTTAAACTTATCTATAAACATACAAAATGTTTTCTCCCATTCAAATTGCGTTTTCGTTACTTACTTATTTTTTATGTAGAAAAAATAAAATTTTCACAATCAATATATCTAATGAAATTAAATGTGGAATCAGTCTGACATTCACATTGGCCTGTCACAGGTTAGGTTAGGTTACCGGACTGAAACTCGGCTAGGGAACTTCAGCGCAGACAACTAGGAGCCTTGTAGTTAACGAAATAAGGGTCTCTGTTGCACGCGTCGGACGAAAGTTTGTAAGAAAATTGACAACACGCGCGTGGAATGTTGAGATTTTTAGCTTTTAAAGTGACAACCCTAAAATTCTACCTGGCAACCCCACAGTCTGTTAATTTTTTTTACTTGACCCTTTAGAAACAAAACTGCAATAGGAAATACAATTTCAATTGTTTTGGGTGCCAAATAATCATTAAAGAAATATGAAACGGATAATGGGGTTGCTGAGTAGAATGGTAAAAAGCGTGTGCTTAGTGAATTTGGTATTTATTTGTTAGATATTAGAGCTCATTTTTGATGTTTCCCGCGCGCGTGTTGCTAGTTTTCCAGTAACGTTGGCGGTAGATCATCGCTATGAACACTTCTTTTCTATTTTTACGTATATTTTTATACTACGATGGAATAAATGTTAATTTTATTTTGTTAGCATTAAAACGAAAAAGACATCGCCGATATTTTTTATTTAAATTAAATCTTGTTTTTAAGTATCCTGGTATAGTTTTAATAATAAATTTATATTGCTCTTCTGTAAAGGGTTTTTGTTTGAAAACTGTCTCCAGAAGTTAATATACATGTAGGTATCCCAAATTTATAAGAAGGAAAGCTATCTGGGTGCGTCCATATCTAGCGAATGCGAAAAAACTGCGGTAGTGCTAAATGCATTAGTAAAGTAAAACGCACTAGGGCGAAAAATAATAATTTTCCACCTGCTTCATAAGTTAACAATGATCACTTTATACTTTACACTTTAATGACTTTTTACTTTATACTTTAATGATGACTTTATAGACGTGAGTAACCCGGTCTAAGTATATTAATATGTTTAACAATGATCACCTTACAGAGCAAAGAAATTCTATCCAAAATTTTATGAAAAGAGTTCGCCATATCTTAGATAAAATATCAGTTCACAAGGAAAAATCACCAAGGATCGCTTTTTCGCACAATTAACTTTACTGATCCTAAAGGCATACCGAGTAAAAAATACTTACGTAAAGGGGATTTTTAAACAAAAAGTCATAAAAGCGTCTTTAATATTTGTTCTTATACCCTAGTAATGCTAGCCAAGAACACCCACACACTGATAACATTATTAGGGTACGCGTAAACTTCGACTCCCAGCGCGAACTCCGCGTTAGGGTCCACTTGAACGTGGAGCCCCGTAGACTTGATTCTCGAGACAACAGATTTTATATTGACAAATGGCATATTTAGCGGAAACCCGAACATCTGAAAAAAAAATGTCTGGCTTGACAGTGATTTTTAATGCATAATAAGGAGAAACCCCAGTAGAACTAAACAAGTGGGGTTGCCAAATAGAAAGACACAAGTAGTGGTAGCAATCTCGTTATTTATTTGTTTCGTTATTGGTTAAGCAGAAAATCGAGCTAAAAACCTATAAAATTAATCAAATAAGAAATGAATGATCGAACGCTTGTCAATCATGAATACACAACAGTAACATGTAGTAACATGATAGCCACATATCATATCAAAGATTGCCCTGACCTGGAAGATTGCCGGGAACATGGCTCCCCAAATCTACTTGGCACCACTCGTTGCAGCAAGAAATGGCTATTGGGCATCGGATGGGAGAAGGCGTCCCAAACTGTCTGGAACGAAGTCAGTGGAAGAATTTAACTCGGGCCCTGTACCCCATTTTGGTTAAAGATTAAGATTTTTAGCTTTTAAAGTAACCCTAAAGATTATTCCACCTGGCAACCCCACTTGTCTATTTATTGCGGTGTGTCCGTGGAAAAATTTAACTCGAGCCCTGCACTCCCAAGTGGATAAAAGATGTGAAGAAGTAATGTAGCCTACCTTGTGTGTCGCCATCAATTGTTTCAACCGCTGTCCGAGCCCTGGCTTCTGTTCAGAGGGGTTGAAGGCGTGGTACTCCCAAAAAGGTAACACCTCTCGGAGAAGTGTGCTGCAATATCTGTAAAACATTGTAAAAAACTTTGGATCAAACGATAGAAAAAGTGACGTATCCAAAAGAGAGCTGAACTAGAAGATATATATTCCACTGGCATTGCTTGCCAACCCCTAAGATCCTACCGCAAAAACAACGAAAATTTCGTTAGGTAGATACGTAGTAAGTACCTCTGTTGCTCTTAAGTGTGGGAAGTACAAAGTTTCGATTTTATATTTTAACAGTATCTGGTCTGGCCTCGACTTGTTTTTTGTAAGTAAGATTATCGTTTTACCTGTTCCAGATAGTCTTGACGTGAGGGCGCCACTGTTGCACCTTGCTTTTTATCCGGGCCTCTAAAGCTACTCGTAAATTCTCGACACTGACTGGCGAGGAGTACAAACTGACGTCAGTTACCACCGGGAGCTTCATTACGAAGATTGACTTGTCGAATACCTGAGGAGTAAAAGTAGGTCGTGGCTTACAGGCACAAAGCTTGGGAAACCAGAACTCAAGCGCACGCTGGTAGGGTCTTTCGAACCGTTTACCTATGTTTTGTTTATGCGTAAGCCGAGTCCAACATATTCGGGCACGGCCGGCTATATATTTTACCAAGGGCGTCAACGAAACATTACATTTTCCTGTCATTATATTTTCGGCAACTGGAATTAGTGAAGTCAACACTTACCGGCTGCCAGTCTGAAGATCTGGTAAAATCAAAAGAGACACTCTCACAATCCAGAGAAGACTGGACATTCACCCAAATCTGGAACAAAAAGATTTAGTGACGATCTTTAAGAATTACATTTCTGATACTCACAAGCCTTTGAATAATTTATATTGAATAATTTGCTGACTTTAGTGACTACATTTTTTAATCCGCCTACTAGTTTATCTACTACTTATTATGAAATCGATTATAATAAACCGAAACTCGAAAACGTTGATTGTATTTACACGCGAATATCTATAAACCGCATTTAATGGTCGAGGGTTAAAAATAAGAATAGGTACTTACATTATCGTTATCAAAGATGTAATTCACACTTTTCATCGGGCAACTGACATCCCTCAACTCAAATCTCTCCCCACCGACCGCATCATACACATACCACACAAATCCATCGTTCCTCCCAAACAGCTTATTCTTATACTGATCACCGGACAGAACCATTCTATGGCCCGTTATGTCATATTTGGTGAGCACGTAGTGGCTGAGCCCTCGAGGGAGGCCTAGGCCTGCAGCTATGTAGCATTTGAGGCCGAGGTGGAGGAAGTAGCTGGCTAGTAAGATGGCGTGGTCGAGAGGTGAGCCGTGGAGGACTTTTAGGAGTTCCTGAAAAAAGGTAGTTGGTTCTTGGTTAACTTTTCTGATTAGATCGCCTTATCTAGTTAGCTAATAAGGGGGTTAGGGGAACAGGAAAAGTTCCGGTTATCCGGCAGTTTGATGATTAATCTCATTGCCACTTACACTTATGTCTATTTTCATCCATGCACTTGCACTGAAAACGTATGAACATCGTGACATTTCCGGTTAGAAGGACCAATTCTTATTCTCATTCGTGTGTGCCGTCGTGACTATTCAAACCACAAGCTCTGGTGTGTGAAAAGGTCCCGATCTTAACACAGGAGAAACCTACCATAAACAAAATTGAATCTCTTCGTCGGACAGGACAACAATGACACCGAGTTATTCACCATAACGTAACAACCGAGTACTTTACCATTCCCAGTAATGTAACAACTCGTGCGTCCGTGGGTTCGTAGCACGGTATCAGTGATACGTATCTCAAGCACGCGTCCATCATCCTCCCCAGCCCATCCGCTTTGCCGCTAAACCCGCTGTAGACTGATTCCAACTCGCTTCTCTCTTCGCCCTGGAAAATATTCCTTTAGTAGAACTGTCAGGAACTGAGGGTAACATCGAAATTTGTATATGTCCATTTCTGTCACTCCACAAAGAGTGATGCAGATAGCCTATTCTGATCTTCGAATTTCAGTTCGCTGCAACCAGTGCATTGCGGGAGGTTGTGTGAAAATGGAACATTTATCCCTTGTAATGTGGTTGTGATAAAGGTGTTATCACAAGTGAGTCAAGGTAGAGTCTGCAATAAATTTTACTTACACATCAGCAGTAACAACAAACTACTAATCTAATAAGTATTAGAACTTTGACATACCACATCCTTCTTTTTCCCACTACTCGACGATCGAGAACTTTTTGACATAGCCGATCCACTCTTCGGATTCTTAGGGAAGCTCTCATAATCCGGCGGAGGGATGGGCTGCAGGAAATGCGTCACAGACTTGTTGTGACCCGTGCTGTCAATGTACGCGAGAGAGATGTTCCTGGAGGGAAACTCGTTTGTGTACTCGGTTACAAAGTTGTTCAAGTGTCGGATGATGTAGTCGTCTGGGTCAGTTGGGACTGGTTGATTGTAACCCTAAAATTTAACCATGTGTAATGAGAATCGCAAAAGTTATTAAATGGGTTAATCAAATTCACAAAGCATGTTTTTTTGGTAGATAGGTATATATTCCATTTCCATGATGGGCATTCTACCAAGCATGTCAGTAGAACATACTTACTACAACGTTTCTTCTAACGTCTTTCAACGTCTCTTGGCTTACGGGATAAAATAACAACAAGAGGTAGTTGATACCCTAAATACATCATGATATTTAGCAGATTATCAGTGCGGATCGTTGGGCTTGCCAATGGTTACTTAGGTAACTGTGTCAACAAATGGTAACCAAGAAGTCCAAGAACTCACCTGCCCGCCTCCCAAATGTGACAGACTACTGGTGATCTGAAGCGACACGAAAGCAGCCTCTTTCCTCATGAGTTGCGTCACCTCAGGGATCAGGGAGTGGGTGTTCTTGGGCGCGCTCTCGTAGCCCAGGAGGAAGGGTGGCGAGGATAACTTAAAGGTGCCTTTTAGCTGGAATCCAACCATGAGATATATTAATTCTCGCACAACCCTCAAGTTGTTACTGAGGCAAACTCATTGAAAACCGGTTGACTAAACCTTTAAAACGCTGCTGCTCTGGAAAAACTGGTAAAATCAAACAAATCTGAATGCCACTAGTTTTGAGAGCCACGGAAAACTAAATGTGAGTCCTCCATTACCAAAACAACTACACTCGACTTTCGATGGTTATAGGCATACCCTACGATCTTTAGAGGACAAAAGTTATTTCTTCGGAAAACAAATCATTTATTCATATATATTCAGTTGATAATGACACTAGTCTAATTATATACATATACTCCCACTTTCCTAATGATATTCCTTCTTTATACTTACCATGCCCATGTCTAGCACAGTTTTCAAAGGAACCTGTACACAGCCAAGCCACTTATTCTGACATCGGTAGTGGACCGTCAGCGGCTGGTCAGTATCCTCTGCGACCGGCGTCCGCTGCTCATCGAAGATGTTCACTTGGATTGTTGAGAGAGGACACAGTCTGAAATGTACACACGATAGCAGCAGGTATTTTTTGCAGGGCAACTTGAGTCAATCCCCGTGAAGATATTGAGAAGACTCGTTTATGGAATCATTATTATTTGTATGTTTGAAGGCTATATCCTTCAATCTACAACTATCTACACTCTATAGCGTGTAGATTTCATAGTATATAATATCGACTACTACCTACATATTGATTACTAAGTACAGTCGACGTCTTCTCAATAAGGTGCAAAATTGTTAACATGTCTTCGACGTCGTGTTTTTTATTTATATTGCAATAAATTGAGGTTTATCTACAATTTATTCAAAGCATTTTAGCTCTCTTCCGATTTTAAAACCACTTTCAAATGTTGGTCCTTCGAACCGGATCCCACTACAATGAAATAAACTTACTTAGTTTTGATTTTTAGTGTCTGATTCCAAGTCGGATGGCAGCCAATAGCAGGAGTAGTTTGCTCTGATATCTTATGATAAGACACTCGAACGAAGGGACGGAGAGGACGAACTTTGAAACCTAAGAAATATAAAAATCTGCGTGTATGAAGATGTATATGCGCATTATCTGCTTATTGGTGCAATAATGAATACAATTTTAGCCTTAATCTTTATGTATTACCTACTCATAATCTCCAACAGAAAAACCACATACAACCTTAACGATGTGTACGCAAGATCAGAGGGCCTATCACGAAGATTGAAAATCGGCATTGACGCAAATAACGTAATTATTTGTCCTTATTTCTCGAATATGCAAGTGTGACAGAGAGAAATATACACATATTCGATCGTTCGATTTTCGTGGTGTTAGGCCAGGATGGATAACAGAAACGTGATACTTACCAGCAATTTTCTCATCATCTTCGTCGTTGTGAACGACCGTTGCGCTGCGGTCGCGTAGTCCAAGAGCACGGAACACGCTCACACGGATCTCTTGCTCTTTGAGGAGAGCTTCTGTTATCAGTTGCTGTCGAGTGCTGTTTGAAAGGGCCAGGGACTGGTTGGGCTGGTTTAAGAAAATACCCCTGAAAAGGAAGTAGCAAAGAATACAAAGTAAAATGAAAATAATTTATGTTGCAAAATAAGCGATATACCTAAAATCTACCAAACCTTAGACTCAAATCCTTGAAATCCTGTACGACATCTTTATGTGTTTTCTTCAACAGATGCTCACTTAAATTCCTCAGCATATTCTTATTCAACTTTTCTACATATTTGGCACCAATGTACCTCTGTATCTCTATCGGATCCATATCTTGATTATTGTAATATTGAACATCAAACTCATTTTCAGAACTTTTTTGGAGACAACTCAATTGCTCTGTTGAAATTTGGCTTGCCAATAAAGGTATCATTTTGTTTTCTACATTTGTAAAACCACCATTATTTCTCAAATGTAAAAGTTTAAGCCTGATGAATTCGGGACTTTTTTCGTCTATAGGAATATCATCATTAGAACCAACATTTAATTTGGATAAACGTCTCAAGGTGTTTATTATTTCTTCGTCATCGCCAACGTCCCGTTCATAAATATTCTCGATTATATTTTTCAGTGTTTCGATATCAGGCTTATCGATGCCATGCATTAACCTTTTTAGCTTTCTACCTACTACCATAGATGATTTTACTGATTCCAACTCGTTTTCGTGTAGTTTCTCATTCCAACCCATTTGCATACTAATTTCGCAAGCTGTATACAAATTTCCCTTAAATAAGTTACTGCTTTTTAGTCTTACTTTATTTTCTGCTGCTATTTCTTTGATGTTATGACCACTGCCAACATGTTTATAATTCGGCTCCACAATATTGTTATATACGAATGTTTCAGTCTTATAATCTACATTAACACTATTTTCTTTTATTTTGTTTAGATCAATTTTTACGTAAGATACAGATTCATCCTGCTCAAATAACTCTATTGTTATTTCAGTGTTATTGGGAAGAATTTGTACTGAGAAAGATTCCGTAAATTCCACGTTGATTTTATCGGATGGATTACTTTCGTAAACATCCGACTCACAAACAAACACATCATCTACAAATATTTTGAAGTAGTACTTTTTAGATTGAGGTATCTGATGTTTTCTTCTGACAGATAATAACTTAGGATCTTGTCTTAGGCTTATGTCGATATTATCTTTGGTTACTGTCTTGTTAGCAATAGTTTCCGCTTCCCTCTTTATTACATCTTCATCAAAATTTAACTTAGGCTTATTAGTTTTTGACTGTAATTTATTTGCTTTCGCATTTTTGTACTCTATATATTTTGTTACATAATCATATTCTATCATATCCAGTTTATCGGTATATTCTGTTTTAAATACTGCAGACCATTCCTTCTCGTAATCTTCGGGTTCTTTCTTAGTTTTACCAACATCTAAAACATATGGCGTTTTTACTTTCCCTGTTTTTTCTCTAGTCATTATAACGTCTGACCATAAAGAGCCAATGTTGTGCAACATTTCGTTTCTTATGCATAAATGATGTGCATGTCTATGCTTCAAATCAAAAAGATTCGCCGAATATTTTCTAACAGTTTCATCAAACCTTACCGATTCTTTTTTACCAGAAATGTTCGTGAAGTCTTCTTTGAGACTATCTCTAGTTTCTCTAATAATCTTGATATCTCTTATTATTTCACTGAGCATTTTTTCATTTGCTTTGTATTCATTATAGATTTCTAAAAGTTTACTAAAAAGTAATTCTTCTAAGGATAATTCATGGTGGTGTTTGAATTTCATATTTTTTATAGTTAAATCTAGAAATTTGCTCAAGCCTTCATCAGATTCATTGGTAGCCACAACATCTTTAAACTTTGCGGCTTCGATATACTGAACTGGTATAGGGAGGTACTCAGTTACGGCATTTTCAAGGACTTTGGGGTAAACCGGACTTAAAACTGTTGTTAGTAGCTTATCACCGTAGCTGAAACAAGGTAAAGAAAGCTAGGGATTTATTTACATTGTTTTCGATTCATATGTACCTATATGTATCTGTATTACATGTTTTTAATTGATACCATATTTCTAACTTAAATATAAAAAGAATAGGTAATAGGTGAATTATAATGCATTAACTTACCCTTGCTCAGGTATAAAACAAGGAGGTTTTTTAAACATTTTTATGTCAGAACTTGTCAAGTAAGTGTTCAATAAAGCATCTGATTGATCCATTTTCGTGATCACTAGTTCTTCAGATACTGGTGGAGTTAGACCAGCTAATTCAGAGTTGATTATGTCCATTAAATTTGAAGCGTCTGTTTTCTTTTTCGTGTGTTTTTTCTTGCCTGGCTTCTTATGAGCGTATTTGACATCGTATTTAACAAAGAAATCTTCTTCGGTGATACCTTTTGTATGAATTTTCGAAAGCGGACGTTGTGAATGTGCATTTGGTTCAGAAATTGCTTTTTCGTCTATTTCGTGGTATTCTTCTATGTCATTGTGCTTCCCAAAGTTGGGGGGAAAAGATTTCAATTCAATAGTTTCATCCATCACTAGACAATATAAATAGTTACCTACCGTGGTCGCTTTTATTTCGCATTCTTTGTTTTCATAACTTCCGCCATTTGTTGTCATAGTGATAATGCTGCGTTCAAAATAAAGGCGAACGCAGCCATACGCCACAGTTGCAATGATTATTTATATTAAAATTAGCGTTTTATTACTTGTCTGGAATAACATTTCTAGGGTGCGTTCCACTTTTACATGAAATATTAGTAAGTTTTTCAAATTTGGAACGTCCAAAGGTGGTCCAAAGTGAAGTGGAATACAGCAATGTCTATGTGAAACTGTCAAAACAACAAATTAGAAAATTTATAAATTGTGTTTTTTGTGTGTAAATAACAATATTTTGCAATAAACATGGCTAAATTTAGCCTGAAAGATAGTGATGAATACTATTTAGCGCTCTCCGAGCAGCCGAAGCGATTTGACGCCGATAGTCCAGTAACCAATGTGTTTTTCGATGACACAAATGGACAGGTAAATCAGCTTTCAATTAACGCTTTCTAAGCACTTATTACTTTAGAATTACCTTATTATTTACAATTAAATATATAGTCATGTAAACTGAATGGCAATCTATTATATATTCTGGCTTATATTTGTAAAATGTCACTAATGAAAAAAACATCGTTTGTCTTCAAGGTATTTACAGTCCGCTCTGGGGGCGTCACAGGCGTCACGGTCAGCGGAATGGATGAATCCAAATCAACATCCTTCAGAATGGAAGACAGGGGCCCTATAATCTCAATAAAATTCTCACTAGACCACAATATCCTGGCTATTCAGAGAAACCTCGACAACCAGAGTGCTAATGTGGAATTCGTAAACTTCAAAGACCTGGTGCCTACCAATGTAGAATATTCTCATACCTGCAAGTGGAAGAATGCCAAGATATTGGGGTTTGTGTGGCCAAGAGTGAATGAGATAGCATACATTACAGATCATGGGATTGAACTGTTGCAAGTTTTTCCAGAAAAGAAACTGCTAAAAAGTTTAAAGAGCACTTCATTTAGGTAACAATTAGTATAGTGTAATGTCTGTACTGTAATATATTTTTGTTAGTAATTTATTTATGTCCCATAAAATTCCTAAACAGAGCTATTTAAATAGTAATAATTTCAATACTTATCTGTCTTCATAAATAATTATTAAAAGGATACTTCAATTTCACTATTTGTAGGCTCATAATTACAATAATGCTTCAGGGTTCTTAAATATTGACTAAAATATCCAAAATTGTTAGCCCATGCGCTGATTCAAATTTTGTATTGCAGAATAAAAATACCCTGAACTTCTGTACAAAATTAGAACTGGGTCTCTGGCTCCTTACTAATAGTTGTATTTCTCTTCAGTGGAGCCTGGTTCTCATGGTGTGCCCAGAGCAACATAGTACTGCTAGCCGGAAACAATGGAGCGCTGCTGCAGCCTTTTGCATTGAACAACTCCTCCATCAGCAAACTACAGAAATTGGAATGTGAGTTATATGGAACTTTGGGGGTTGCTTAATTATTTTTAAATTAATGTGGCTATTAAGACCACACAAACCATTTTTTGCAAGCATTATATTTAACACACACATGTAACTGAGATGTTAAACAGTCCAATGCTCTCTCTCTAAATTACTCTAGAACTTGTGCTTAAACTTATGCTCATGGAGGACTATATTGTGTCTTCCCCATCCCCTCGAAATATCGGAGGTAAATAGTCAAAGTTTATAAGCAAATTAAGGCCCATTTTATTACTTATGTATGAAAATCATGAAAGTTCAAATCAGTGTTCGGCTGATATAACACTATCACATAACTATGATCGTAGGACTCAAATAGGACAAACTTATGATGATGACCTACACATGATCATGATCATAGATCTACATCTCGGTTTTATACAAACTTGTGTAAAATTTGTTTTTTTCACTAGTGGACAAGCCTGTGGTGGAACGTGACGTGATGTTACTGCGGCTTTGTGGCGCCACGTGGTGTGCTGTATTTCGACATGCGACCTCTGCCTCTGTTCTCGCGCCTGGACCCACTGAGGTAAATGTCCTTAGACCTATACAGTCGGCAACAAAGGTCTCCGACCGAGGTACGATATTGATTAACACTCACGTATTTTTATCACAATAGGCGTGACATGTTTCGACTGCATCGGGCAGACAGAGTGGTGTCACCTTCGCGGCTCAGGCATCACTGCCCGAGACCGGCGTAGGTAACGGGTCGCGCGCGATGAAGCGGGAGCGGGGTGATTCGCGCAATCCGGCGCCGTCGTTGCGGGAGTCTGAATTGTCGGATCGTCTGACGGGATCAACGACAAGCACACCGAACTAACCGTGTTCACTAAATCGTCACCACACAAATTCACGTTCCCTCTAGGAAGCACTGGTTTCCTACTCCCGAAATGACTCACGAAAGTTTAAATTATATGAGGTACGATATTGGCTATGTACGATACCGTACACCATACGCTATTGATGTATAATTTGTACAGATCAGAGTTCTTTACTAATACTCTCTTTGTTCTGACTAAACTGGTCTCCAAAACATAAAGAATAAATATTTTTCTGGTTTCGCCAAAACAAGCAGGTTTTGTTAAAAAAACTGACAAAAGTCGGCGTCAATCGAACTTGCTGACGTTGTAAAACCCTTATTAAATACATAATAAGGGTTCTTAAAACTTGAGGGCCGCTGTTACACTCACTACTTCGTCTCGTTTTGTTATAATATACCCAAGAGTTTTAAGAACCAATTATAAGCTGTTACATACGCTAGTTTTTTTTACGACAGCTAAAATAGCGAAAAAAGCAAAATCTCGAAAGGTGGCAGAATGTGGAACATGTCGTATGCCCACTATAGAAATTTAAAAAATCAACAGTTCTAATATATTGTATGGAAATCCATAGGAGCAGTGTTCTTATGGAATACTATAGACAACTTTATAATGTATACTTTTTTAATATTGCTGTCAGTCATCTAATTGACAGATAGAAGTGCTAGAGTAGAAATGCTACTAAAGGCTTTGTTTCAGCAAAAACAAATAACAATTTAAAAAAAACAATAAAACCTTAATTAACTAACTAGAAATAATACAACTGTTTTACAAATAGTTACAAGTAAAAAATAGGAGCTAGCTCGCCACATGGTAGGATGCCCCAAAGGCTAGTGGCATTGCCCTGCTGAATAGCTATTCCGATTCGCTGGGCAAGATAGGAACCAGCCTTCTGGTCACCCGTGGCGTCCATGAGGCGCTCTGCGGGTGCCACTAATCCGCATCCCGCGAAAAGGCAGCCCAATAATCGGCGACCCAATAATTGGCGACCACGATGTACATGGATCATTGGGTCGCCGATTATTGGCTTGCCTTTTCTTGGGTCGAGCAATCTCGAAGCGGGCCAATAATCGGCAACCAAATAATCGATGCAACTAATACATGTACATCAATTATTGGGTTGCCATTTATTGGGCTGCCATTTTATCAGGTTGGACAAGCTCGGTAGCGGGCCAATAATCCGAAGCCACAGTTTTTCCAGTACAATAATCCGCATCCAAAAAAATGGACACGAATTATTGGGCTGCCTATTATTTGGCTGCCTTTTTATACGGACTCCGCTTGGCCAGCTCCTTCAAACTAGTATTAAAATTCCAGTTGTGGCTACTACCAGTGACTGGTGGCGGCCAGACGAGGGTGCTGCGGACGGGGCTCGCGGGCCGCTTCGCGGTCAGCGTCCTTGACAGCCTCGTGGCTGTACACCATCAGGTAACATACTTAACCGCCATAACTGCAGCCTTTGTGCCCACTGCTGGGCTCAGGCCTCTCGTACAGGAGAGAGCTTGGGCTATGGTCCCAAGTCCGACACTGATTCAACCAGATTGAAGAGTTTTTTTTATTTTATTTTATTTTATTCGGAGAACCAACAGCTGTAATCATAAATTATACATTGATGATGGAAACAAAGAGCCAATTATAGGAACTCACAAGTAGCAACATAGTATTTAACTTACACACTAGAGAATTAAACCGCAATTAAACGAACAAATAAATATAACTAAAATTTCAAAATGATGATGTTGTCTTCTATTACTGCGATTAGTATTAGGGTTAATCAACAATTTCTTGTTGTCATGGTGGTCTCATGGGTCACTATTAAAATCACGGTTTTATGGCATTAAAATTCAAAAACTATTTTTTTTTGTAGTCATTCACTTTCCATGATACAATGGGTTGTGTTGTGAAGAATTGTTTGACATGATGCCAACATTCAATTTACACTATCGCACCGCTCGCCATCGACAGGGCGCTCATCAACACACCTTGCAACCAAAATGGTGGTTTCAGAGGAATCCTCCCGCGGTCGCTCCGCCTGTGGAATGAGCTGTGGAATGCCGAGGTTCTCCCGAAAGATTACAGGATGGGGTTCTTCAAAAAAGTAGTGTACATGATTTTAATGGGTCGGCATCGCGCATGTGACCCCCTGGAGTTGCAGGCGTCCATAGGCTACGGCGACCGCTTTCCATTAGGCCGGGCCGTATGCTTGTCTGCCACCAAAAAAAAACAAAAGAACATACTAAGTACAAAGTTTCTTCTAACAAACTGTGTTGCATTTCAACAAGAACTATTCACCCATTAATTTGAAGTGAAACACTTTAAAACGGATTGATCGTGTTCTAAAGGGTTCGAAACGTAGGGTCAGGTTGTTAATATACGCGACCAATCCGTTTTAGACTGTGTCATTTCAATGACTTTGTTTATGGTTAAAATTATAAACTTGGGTCATTCTCTGGAAGATCAGATTAATCCATAGGTGGCCCGTTCTTTTTTTTTGTGACAATAAGCTGTCTCCGCGCTGAAAACTGTCTGATTTAGAATTTGACTGTAAACTTACCTACATTATTAAATAATTTACACATGATCAAAAATTCGAAAAATCGAGAAAATCTTTAACTGTCGGTAATAATTAATAAAGGAGCACGGCCCAGGTTTCTATCCCCGCCAAATGAACTTTCTCGTGCGTGTTTAATTGTTTTTACAGTACATATGGTGCTATATTACCGCACTAGTGCGATAATGAGCAGTTTATGTGCCTACTCGTATATCAAAAATTCAAAGAGCCATATGTACTGTAAAACGTCGTACGATACATGTGCGAATAGGTAATTCGCAACTCGTGTCGATTTAAAACACTCCCTTAGGTCGTGTTTTATTTTATCGCCACTCATTGCGAATTTTCTCCTATTCGCACTTGTATCGTAATGTACTATTATAGTAAAAATAGATCAATAAATGATTATGCACGAATGAGAAGGGATCCCGGCCAAACTATAGCAAACATATTTTTTTATTGCAGTCGAGCCAGACCTCTCAAATCTTCGACATCATGGAAGATGCTAAAACAGAGCACAACACTAGTGTTCACATCCCGGTGCTGCCGGCACACAGCATGCGGCCAGCTTTGGTGGATGGCCAACTCTGCCCTATGTGTATCCTTTACTTATGCCTATGTCACTGACTGTACAGGTCGTTCCAAGACCATAGTCTTAAAGTCCATAAAAAAATGGTATTTATTTCAGATCAAAATCCATATGCATGGGCATGAAGGGAAACTACCTTAAATATCGTAGAGAGGATATTTTGCTGAAAGAAAACTTCATGTTATTTTTAAAAGTTAGTAATGCTGCATTCAAAAATATTCTTAAAATTATTTGATTCATCTGGGAATCGAACCGACTTATATGTGAAAAAATTACCCCTATTTTTATGGTGCCAATCGAAAGAATGGATGAATAATAATAATTATTCGTAAGCAACATAGTATTTTAAAAGAAAGGCTTGTAATTAATCATTTTAATCAAATAAAAAACATATGAAACTGCCGAATTTAATTCAGTACTATTTTTGAGAATAACTTTTAATGCAGTATTAGTAACTTAAAAATAACATAAATTCTTCTTTCAGTTAAATATCCTATCTACGATATTTAAGTTACTTTCCCTTCATGTTCCATAGTCTTGGAACACTCTGTATAATAGCTCATAAGAACAGATAATTATTAATCTCTTCACAAGCACAAATCTTCTTGAGCTTACCATAAGACTAGGTCAATTTGTGTGTGTTTAATATAGCCAATGCTCTCGTTTGACTAACCAATTTTGTCAATAGCTGTAGGAAAAACTAAACTCATTTATTTTCTTCGATTGATTCCACTGGCGTAAAATAATACTATGATTATCTCTATTGTGTTCCAATGACGGCTGAGATTGCATTGCTATGCGTGGATTGATGTTAAAAAAAATGTTTTCCTCAACTATTACGCTAGATTCCGGCAACTGGGTGGTGTTCCAACCGGACTATATCATCGACGCGCGTCTAGGTTGTCTTTGGCGTGTCAAACTCATCCCGTCCGGGCTGGCTCATGCCGTAAGTATAACTTTTTGGTACCGCGAGTAACTACAAAGATGGACTAACTTACTTTTAAGCTAGCCGTTCTGGTGGTTTGGTGCATTCCACGATAATGTCAAAGACAAAGAAAGAAATACATTAATTTGGGTCCATCACAATAAACAGTACAGACATAATATTAAGACTATAAAAATTAAGTTGTGTAAACAAAATGGACCCGGCTGAGCTTATTGCCAGCTAGGAAGTCGGCGCTGCCTATTGCCTTGTATTGTTCTATCTCGTTAAAAATTGCATGGGCATGAATGAATCCATTCATAAATTGTCCATGCTCTTTTGAACGCATGTGTACTTCAATCAAATCCGTAAAACTCGAGATTATACCACCAATGTGTTACCCAAGTCCTGAAATATTATCAGACACAACGCTTTATTATTGTTGTTATCACAAGAATCGCACTTCGTAAAGGACATTCTTGTAATGCCCCTTTGGCACCTAAAGCTTAATTCGAAATTCAAACTTGACATGTGAGTCGTCGCGCTAATTGCCGGCCATATACGTTCAGGCAATCCGGTAAATCTCTATAGTGGGTATGTCTGCCGGGCATCTGCCAGACAAATATCCCATACATTAAGTGGCAGGACCGGGCAACCGGCAGTTATGCCCCAACGTACTCGTGTAAGGTCGGCAAATAAACGGGGGGTTCTTGTACTCTGACGCTTTATTTTTATCAACTAAACTTTAGTGTATCAGTAATTCCTTTGTTCAGGTACCAAAAGAGGAAATATCGAAGATAGTAGCAGTGCTGCTTCGACGGACAGACGGCAAAGAAACCATCTACAGCATCCTGGACCAGTTGGTGTCCAACCCGGCAGCGTATTTAGTACAGCTTTCCAAAGTGTTCGACGAAATCAATGCAGTGTACAGGTACAAGCAATTATCAACCTTATCTGTAATAGTATAAGGTTGCAAAAGGTGCATCCATATGATGCCCGCTGCCTAACACAATAAGTTACAAACATAAAATTAATCTTATCAAACCATAATAAGGAATGGAGAATGTTCTATGATTTTGTCTTTCGACTCAATTGCTTCTGGTAGCTGTGGTTACCAGCTGTCATCTTTATTTTACTAGGCAATTGAGTCCACCAATAAAAATGAAGCAAGTGAGTGCTTTACAATTGGAATTAATGTTATGTTGGAAAAACTCCGATAGATACATTTTGAAAGATAGGTAGGTATGTTGATGTTAGGGTACTTTAGAAGTGTATATAGGGCCTCCACAAGAGCCTTCCACGCCCTTCTAACTAACCCTCTTGACTTCGCTCCATCTCAGTTCTACGGCTCGCAACTCTCTCTCCACGCTCTATCGCCAAACCTTGAGGCCTCCTCTCAAATTCCATTCTGGCGCTGTTCGTTGCTCCCCTTAAAGATATGACAAAGTCATAATTAACGGCCTCCTAGCCTAGTTGGTAGTGACCCTGCCTACGAAACAGGAGGTCCCGGGTTCGAATCCTGGTCAGGACATTTATTTGTGTGTTTATCACGAATATTTGTTCCTGAGTTATTGATGTTTTCTATGTTATTTATATGTCTATTAAATATATCGTCGCTTAGTACCCACAACACAAGCCTTATTGAGCTTACCGTGGAGCGTATCGTGGACTAGGTCGATTTGTGTAAGATTGTCCCATAATATTTATTTATTTATAATTTGTGACAGGAAGTGGGCTGACCAAGAAGTCGCCAGAAATACCGCGGGCGAGGGCGGGACCCTGGCGGCACACATCCCTGTACTCATCACTCAGGAACACATGTGCACGATATTACAACCACATAATAACTTGGTGCAGGTATGTAATGACTCTATTTTTTTTTCTAGTTCAAAATGGCCCAATATTTTAAATAGGAAACTCACGTGAGTATTAGATGTATTAATATCTTATGAGTGTGCGCAGAGCAATCGCCGCGAGCGCATCTCACTTATGATTATGGGACGCGGATTGTTCCGAAATATGTCGAGCTATTTTCGACTTTATTGACGTAACTAACCCGATATAAGTATATTAATATGGATCAATATTTACCATTTTTTAGTAATTTTTCAACACACTTGCTCGTAACGAGGTTCTTATCGTACCGCTTTTAGGCTCATAATCGTAGATATTAAACACGCGTGCTTTTTCATTATATTATTGAACTAGTGTTGTAATCAGATAACCCCATCAAATTAAGTTTGTACCCTACGAGACTAAGTTACGTACACAGATAATACATTCAAATTTTGTCGGATTGAAAAGTTTTTTTTTTTCAAATAAAATAAACTGTTTTTAGCCACATAATAACTTACGCCCTAAAAAGCAATATCTCCGTATTTAGTTGAATACATGGATTAAAACCTACTGAATTATTGAATATAAGTGAAATTGTATTAAATTATTTAAAATTCACAATAATCTGTGCTTCAAACATAATATAATAATTTAATTTTTTATTTTGGCTGTTTGGCGGGCCTTTGCCTCAAATTTACGCGCGCAACGCGATTCGAAAAAAATACACCAATGGCGCGCCGCGGTAAATTATTTACTTTAAACATTTTTGATTGTTTTCTCGCTTTATTATTATCATAAAATGCAACTATAAGAGAATTAGATGTAAAACTATAACAATATGTGGATTAGGCTCCTCTGAAACTAGAAAACGCGAGTGCTATCATTAAAATCTAGTTGTACTTAGTAGTGATAAATATACCTACTTATTTGTGACGTTTGGACCTTAACTTCGGGATTTATTAGTTGAAAATGTAAAATATTGTCATCAACCGACGTCGAAAAGGCATCGCAAGAAGCTTCAAGTAGTCAATAAAGGTTAGTGAATCTCATATGCTAATTACCATGTACGCATTCTGACATGATTCTGACAATTTAGTTAACGTATTTAACAAAAGTTAATAACCTCGAATTAAATTTTGATTTTTACTTACAAGTGTGTTGAAAAATGTCGTATGACACGTGTGTGCATGGCCATTATACACATCGGCTTCCTTATTGCGCACTCGCTTTCAGCTCGCGCGCACAATACCGCCTCGTGTATAATGACCATCATAGCACACGTGTACTATTTCCTCACAACTGCTCATTAATGGTGATATTATATGCAAGCAACCTTAGACTTAATGAGCTGTAATAAGCCCATGGTCGTAATGGATTTCTATACTATTCTACTAAAGCTGCGTTTTATCAAATTACTATGGGATTTTGACATTAGTATCCAAGAGTAAGCGTTACTCTTGGTTAAAAAGTTTGGTCAAATCCAGCCTAAAGGGAATCCCGTCATGAATTGTTGGGCTGAGCTTTGCTAGTCCGTATATCCACTTTAGGCATCAAAGGTATAGTGACAATTGGCTATGTTTAGTTTTTTGAAGAGGTGCAAATTTAGTTTTATACAATACAATACAATACAAATACTCTTTATTGTTCACCAACAAGGAAATAAAAACAATATACATTAAACACTAAAATATAAACACTGGTAGATAACAGGCGGCCTTATGGCTAAGAAGCGATCTCTTCCAGACAACCTCTTTTATTTCGATAATAGACTCTTTTAATACGAAGAAAGCACAGGTGTTTTAAATTGCAACTGTTAACATTCACGTTTTTTTATCCTAATAGGCGTGACATGTTTCGACTGCATCGGGCAGTCATTGTCGGACAGTGGTGTTGACCAATGCTTCCTAGATCGAACGTGAGTTTGTGTGGTGGTGATTTGGCGGACACGGTTAGTTTGATGTGCTTGTCGTCGATTCCGTTCCGTCAGACGATCCGACAATTCAGACTCCCGCAACGACGACGCCGGATTGCTCGAATCGGCCCGTTTCGTCGCGCGCGACCCGTTACCTATGCCGGTCCCGGGCGGTGATGCCCGACCCGAGCCGCGAAGGTGACAACATCACTGTTTGTCCGACGACGACTGCCCCGTGCAGTCGAAACATGTCACGCTTAATGTGATAAAAATTATGAGTGTTAACCGTTGCAATTTAATATCAGTATGATTCACAAAAGTTTATGTTAAATCCAGAAGGGATTCAACTAACTTATCTATGGGAGAGCTGTAAACCTATTACGCCTAATTCCTACTGCCCTAGTCAACACTAAACAACCCTAATTCTTTAGCCCTACCATAGATTCAGTTTACATATAAATAAATATAATAAACAGGGATCTCTGCACTTCTGCGACCTACGGGTACAGACGGAAGGTTGGAAGGATATGGGTAAAATGGGATGGATAGTCACTGCTAGTTACACAGACTCATGCAACTAATTGAGGCGTGAAGGTGTCTTATGCCACAGTGACGGAGTAACTTGGTTGATGAAGTAAACACGGTGTCCAAATGAGAAAAGAGGGTTTATTTACAAAAACTATTATTTTATACATAGATTCTGCAGATGAGTGATTAAATTTACTTTAGTGTGCGTTTCCGTAGTCGGCAGTTTTGTTGTCCCAGATTGCTCTGCTGCTGATGTAGTCACATGTTCAACGCACGTGAACAGTTTAAATCATATTACATGTATTTTATTTACATGTTGTATTATTAATTGTCAGGTGGTGACAGCGTACCTGGCGTCGCTCTCGCGCCACAACATGCAGGTGCAGCACGCGTGCGCGGCGCTGTGCGTGCGCGCGCTGGTGACGGGCGGCGCGGGCGGGCGCCTGCGCGCGCTGGCGCGGCGCGGCGCGCTGGCCGACGCGCGCCCGCTGGCCTGCCAGCTCCTAGCGCTCGGCGGCAAGCACAGCCACCACGCGCAGCTGGCGCTCGACATGATGTGGAGGCTCGACGCCGTGCAGGTGCAGGTCTACTATACAACATGCAGGTGCAGCACGCGTGCGCGGCGCTGTGCGTGCGCGCGCTGGTGACGGGCGGCGCGGGCGGGCGCCTGCGCGCGCTGGCGCGGCGCGGCGCGCTGGCCGACGCGCGCCCGCTGGCCTGCCAGCTCCTAGCGCTCGGCGGCAAGCACAGCCACCACGCGCAGCTGGCGCTCGACATGATGTGGAGGCTCGACGCCGTGCAGGTGCAGGTCTACTATACAACATGCAGGTGCAGCACGCGTGCGCGGCGCTGTGCGTGCGCGCGCTGGTGACGGGCGGCGCGGGCGGGCGCCTGCGCGCGCTGGCGCGGCGCGGCGCGCTGGCCGACGCGCGCCCGCTGGCCTGCCAGCTCCTAGCGCTCGGCGGCAAGCACAGCCACCACGCGCAGCTGGCGCTCGACATGATGTGGAGGCTCGACGCCGTGCAGGTGCAGGTCTACTATACAACATGCAGGTGCAGCACGCGTGCGCGGCGCTGTGCGTGCGCGCGCTGGTGACGGGCGGCGCGGGCGGGCGCCTGCGCGCGCTGGCGCGGCGCGGCGCGCTGGCCGACGCGCGCCCGCTGGCCTGCCAGCTCCTAGCGCTCGGCGGCAAGCACAGCCACCACGCGCAGCTGGCGCTCGACATGATGTGGAGGCTCGACGCCGTGCAGGTGCAGGTCTACTATACAACATGCAGGTGCAGCACGCGTGCGCGGCGCTGTGCGTGCGCGCGCTGGTGACGGGCGGCGCGGGCGGGCGCCTGCGCGCGCTGGCGCGGCGCGGCGCGCTGGCCGACGCGCGCCCGCTGGCCTGCCAGCTCCTAGCGCTCGGCGGCAAGCACAGCCACCACGCGCAGCTGGCGCTCGACATGATGTGGAGGCTCGACGCCGTGCAGGTGCAGGTCTACTATACAACATGCAGGTGCAGCACGCGTGCGCGGCGCTGTGCGTGCGCGCGCTGGTGACGGGCGGCGCGGGCGGGCGCCTGCGCGCGCTGGCGCGGCGCGGCGCGCTGGCCGACGCGCGCCCGCTGGCCTGCCAGCTCCTAGCGCTCGGCGGCAAGCACAGCCACCACGCGCAGCTGGCGCTCGACATGATGTGGAGGCTCGACGCCGTGCAGGTGCAGGTCTACTATACAACATGCAGGTGCAGCACGCGTGCGCGGCGCTGTGCGTGCGCGCGCTGGTGACGGGCGGCGCGGGCGGGCGCCTGCGCGCGCTGGCGCGGCGCGGCGCGCTGGCCGACGCGCGCCCGCTGGCCTGCCAGCTCCTAGCGCTCGGCGGCAAGCACAGCCACCACGCGCAGCTGGCGCTCGACATGATGTGGAGGCTCGACGCCGTGCAGGTGCAGGTCTACTATACAACATGCAGGTGCAGCACGCGTGCGCGGCGCTGTGCGTGCGCGCGCTGGTGACGGGCGGCGCGGGCGGGCGCCTGCGCGCGCTGGCGCGGCGCGGCGCGCTGGCCGACGCGCGCCCGCTGGCCTGCCAGCTCCTAGCGCTCGGCGGCAAGCACAGCCACCACGCGCAGCTGGCGCTCGACATGATGTGGAGGCTCGACGCCGTGCAGGTGCAGGTCTACTATACAACATGCAGGTGCAGCACGCGTGCGCGGCGCTGTGCGTGCGCGCGCTGGTGACGGGCGGCGCGGGCGGGCGCCTGCGCGCGCTGGCGCGGCGCGGCGCGCTGGCCGACGCGCGCCCGCTGGCCTGCCAGCTCCTAGCGCTCGGCGGCAAGCACAGCCACCACGCGCAGCTGGCGCTCGACATGATGTGGAGGCTCGACGCCGTGCAGGTGCAGGTCTACTATACAACATGCAGGTGCAGCACGCGTGCGCGGCGCTGTGCGTGCGCGCGCTGGTGACGGGCGGCGCGGGCGGGCGCCTGCGCGCGCTGGCGCGGCGCGGCGCGCTGGCCGACGCGCGCCCGCTGGCCTGCCAGCTCCTAGCGCTCGGCGGCAAGCACAGCCACCACGCGCAGCTGGCGCTCGACATGATGTGGAGGCTCGACGCCGTGCAGGTGCAGGTCTACTATACAACATGCAGGTGCAGCACGCGTGCGCGGCGCTGTGCGTGCGCGCGCTGGTGACGGGCGGCGCGGGCGGGCGCCTGCGCGCGCTGGCGCGGCGCGGCGCGCTGGCCGACGCGCGCCCGCTGGCCTGCCAGCTCCTAGCGCTCGGCGGCAAGCACAGCCACCACGCGCAGCTGGCGCTCGACATGATGTGGAGGCTCGACGCCGTGCAGGTGCAGGTCTACTATACAACATGCAGGTGCAGCACGCGTGCGCGGCGCTGTGCGTGCGCGCGCTGGTGACGGGCGGCGCGGGCGGGCGCCTGCGCGCGCTGGCGCGGCGCGGCGCGCTGGCCGACGCGCGCCCGCTGGCCTGCCAGCTCCTAGCGCTCGGCGGCAAGCACAGCCACCACGCGCAGCTGGCGCTCGACATGATGTGGAGGCTCGACGCCGTGCAGGTGCAGGTCTACTATACAACATGCAGGTGCAGCACGCGTGCGCGGCGCTGTGCGTGCGCGCGCTGGTGACGGGCGGCGCGGGCGGGCGCCTGCGCGCGCTGGCGCGGCGCGGCGCGCTGGCCGACGCGCGCCCGCTGGCCTGCCAGCTCCTAGCGCTCGGCGGCAAGCACAGCCACCACGCGCAGCTGGCGCTCGACATGATGTGGAGGCTCGACGCCGTGCAGGTGCAGGTCTACTATAAAACATGCAGGTGCAGCACGCGTGCGCGGCGCTGTGCGTGCGCGCGCTGGTGACGGGCGGCGCGGGCGGGCGCCTGCGCGCGCTGGCGCGGCGCGGCGCGCTGGCCGACGCGCGCCCGCTGGCCTGCCAGCTCCTAGCGCTCGGCGGCAAGCACAGCCACCACGCGCAGCTGGCGCTCGACATGATGTGGAGGCTCGACGCCGTGCAGGTGCAGGTCTACTATACAACATGCAGGTGCAGCACGCGTGCGCGGCGCTGTGCGTGCGCGCGCTGGTGACGGGCGGCGCGGGCGGGCGCCTGCGCGCGCTGGCGCGGCGCGGCGCGCTGGCCGACGCGCGCCCGCTGGCCTGCCAGCTCCTAGCGCTCGGCGGCAAGCACAGCCACCACGCGCAGCTGGCGCTCGACATGATGTGGAGGCTCGACGCCGTGCAGGTGCAGGTCTACTATACAACATGCAGGTGCAGCACGCGTGCGCGGCGCTGTGCGTGCGCGCGCTGGTGACGGGCGGCGCGGGCGGGCGCCTGCGCGCGCTGGCGCGGCGCGGCGCGCTGGCCGACGCGCGCCCGCTGGCCTGCCAGCTCCTAGCGCTCGGCGGCAAGCACAGCCACCACGCGCAGCTGGCGCTCGACATGATGTGGAGGCTCGACGCCGTGCAGGTGCAGGTCTACTATACAACATGCAGGTGCAGCACGCGTGCGCGGCGCTGTGCGTGCGCGCGCTGGTGACGGGCGGCGCGGGCGGGCGCCTGCGCGCGCTGGCGCGGCGCGGCGCGCTGGCCGACGCGCGCCCGCTGGCCTGCCAGCTCCTAGCGCTCGGCGGCAAGCACAGCCACCACGCGCAGCTGGCGCTCGACATGATGTGGAGGCTCGACGCCGTGCAGGTGCAGGTCTACTATACAACATGCAGGTGCAGCACGCGTGCGCGGCGCTGTGCGTGCGCGCGCTGGTGACGGGCGGCGCGGGCGGGCGCCTGCGCGCGCTGGCGCGGCGCGGCGCGCTGGCCGACGCGCGCCCGCTGGCCTGCCAGCTCCTAGCGCTCGGCGGCAAGCACAGCCACCACGCGCAGCTGGCGCTCGACATGATGTGGAGGCTCGACGCCGTGCAGGTGCAGGTCTACTATACAACATGCAGGTGCAGCACGCGTGCGCGGCGCTGTGCGTGCGCGCGCTGGTGACGGGCGGCGCGGGCGGGCGCCTGCGCGCGCTGGCGCGGCGCGGCGCGCTGGCCGACGCGCGCCCGCTGGCCTGCCAGCTCCTAGCGCTCGGCGGCAAGCACAGCCACCACGCGCAGCTGGCGCTCGACATGATGTGGAGGCTCGACGCCGTGCAGGTGCAGGTCTACTATACAACATGCAGGTGCAGCACGCGTGCGCGGCGCTGTGCGTGCGCGCGCTGGTGACGGGCGGCGCGGGCGGGCGCCTGCGCGCGCTGGCGCGGCGCGGCGCGCTGGCCGACGCGCGCCCGCTGGCCTGCCAGCTCCTAGCGCTCGGCGGCAAGCACAGCCACCACGCGCAGCTGGCGCTCGACATGATGTGGAGGCTCGACGCCGTGCAGGTGCAGGTCTACTATACAACATGCAGGTGCAGCACGCGTGCGCGGCGCTGTGCGTGCGCGCGCTGGTGACGGGCGGCGCGGGCGGGCGCCTGCGCGCGCTGGCGCGGCGCGGCGCGCTGGCCGACGCGCGCCCGCTGGCCTGCCAGCTCCTAGCGCTCGGCGGCAAGCACAGCCACCACGCGCAGCTGGCGCTCGACATGATGTGGAGGCTCGACGCCGTGCAGGTGCAGGTCTACTATACAACATGCAGGTGCAGCACGCGTGCGCGGCGCTGGTGTGCGAGCGCAGTAACAGTAGGACAAAATAACTATATCCATCCCTTTTTTCAGGGTGGTAATACTAGCGTAAGAAAAAGACAGTTCAAGTTCAAGTTTCAAAATCTTTAATGTCATAAAACACATGTCAAGAATAATAAAAATAAATTAAATTTAAAATACACAATATCATTACAATTAAAAATTAAAATACCAATAAAAATAAAATAAAGTAACAATATAAAAAACAGAAAAGGTAATTATACTGGGTGTGGCCTGTAATAGGAGCAATAAATTTAATCGTAGGTTGTACTCCCCATACTGAACAACATTTGTTCAGCGACTTTTAAAAATAACTTGAATTTAGATTTTTATTACACTTTAAAGTTTTTTAGAAGACGCAATGTACTGCAAAGTTTGACCTATTGGTACTATGACAAGAAACGTCAAATAGACTGATGTTAACGTACATTGAAAATACTATTTAATTTGTATGAAAAAGTGAATATCTACAAATTACACAATTTTAAAAAGTTGTTGAATAAAAGTTGTTCAGTTTGAGGAGTGGAACCTACGATTAAATTTATTGCTCCTATTGTAGGCCACACCCGGTATATGTCAAGTATACATTTTAATTATATATGTCATTTACATTGTAGTATGCTTTAGTATGATTCTCTCTATCCTACTATTGCTGCGCTCGCTGGGTTGTCAGACTATAATACTACATTATTGCCGAGGGACGAAAACTGAACCGGGGTGAGGCTTGCCGTGCTCAGGCAAGCCCTGTTTCCTGAATCCGCCGAGGCAGGTATAGTACATTATTGCAGAGGCCGGGAAACCGAATTTCGTGGATGAGTATTCTTCGTCAATTACATACGAATCCACGAAATTCTATTAAACTGTATTTTTCTTCTATACGCTATTCAAGATAACTAAACTGGCGCGGTACCAATATTATAAATAATAACCACTGACCTACTGTTTTGACTGTTTAGAGCCAATACCTTCATTTTATATAACAGTTTCAACTTTTTGGAGATCGCTAAATAATGGAATTTGTATGCAACTTATCCATCGCAAAATCTCGCTCTGGCTCTCTATTACTCTTACACATGAGATCGTTTTAAAATACTTGAAATCAGTTGACGTGAACAAAGGCGCTGGACCCGATCGAATACACCCTTTATTAATAAGTAAATGCGCCAACACGTTAGCTTTACCTATCACAATAATTTACATGAAATCAATTAAAGAAGGGCATTTTCCACAAATCTGGAAAAAAGCATTTATAACACCTATTCCCAAGGGCAATATCAGTCAACACATTGAAAAATATAGACCTATATCGAAATTATGCCAGTTCGGTAAAATATTGGAAAAAATTGTTACAAACCAACTTTCTTACGCTGTTCGTCGTCACATAAACCCAAACCAGCACGGGTTCTTCAAAGGCCGAAGCGTTGAAAGTAATCTTCTGTCGTTTACTGAGGTTATCTGTGATGCTATGGACAATAAATATCAAGTCGACGCTGTGTACACAGACTTCGCAAAAGCGTTTGATAAAATTTCGTATAATACACTATTGTTAAAATTATGGAACCTTGGTATACACGGCGACCTTTTCCGGTGGATTAAGTCATACGTAGAAAATAGATCACAAGCCGTTGTCATTCAAGGTTTCTCATCAGCTTTTAAACAATCAACATCAGGCGTTCCACAAGGATCGCACTTGGGCCCTCTTTTATTCATTTTGTATATAAATGACATGACGGAGTGTTTATCTAACTCGAGAGCCCTTATGTATGCCGATGATACCAAAATATTTCGAGTCATTAAGACACATACTGACTGTCACTTGCTCCAGGATGACCTATACAAATTTGAGAGTTATTGTGCTAGAAATAGTCTGTTTTTAAACAGCCAAAAATGCTCCGTGATGTCGTTTACTCGAAAAAAAGATCCCATAATATATGACTATAGGCTATGTGGCAGTAGTTTAACGCGGCAGAACGCTATACGAGACTTGGGAGTGACAATGGACACTAAATTAACTTTTACTTCTCATATTGATGACATCTTAAATAAAGCTTTTAAACAACTAGGTTTTATTCTACGTGCTGCAAAACCTTTTCAGAGACCTGTAACTTATAAGATATTGTATAACAGTTATGTCAGAAGCCGCTTGGAGTTTGCATCTGTAGTGTGGAACCCTTGCTATGATGTACATAGAAATAGAATAGAAAGGGTACAAAAAATATTTATTAAAGCTCTTGAACTTCGAATATCTGGAAAATATCAAAGTTACACGGGCTCAATATCAAAACATCATCTTCAACTACTTTCCCTGAGGCGCTCGTGTACCGATTTAACATTTTTATTCAAAATTATTAATAATATGGTTGATGCCCCAGATCTTTTAAGCAGTATTCGCTTTCGTGTACCCCGTAAAACTGAACGTAGTTGTCGCAGTAGAACATTATTTAGTGTTGGAGGAAGCAGAACTAAACATGCAGAACATTCGTACATTAAGCGCGCATGCAGGTTGTACGATAAAAAATGTGTTAATGTAGATTTATTTGGCAGTTCATTAGGAATATTTAAGAAAAATATTCATTCTTCCTTAAAGTAGTTACATAAGTACTCGTTTAAGTTGTAAGTAGCATTTGTGGATCTCTCTTCCTCTTCTTTTTTGCTCTCTTCTCTTTTGCTCTCTTTTTTGTAAGATAGTTAAACCTTTATATCATGGTGAAACATTTATTTGTAAAAACAAACTATTTAAGTAATTGTATACTTAGTAATTAAGGAAACTATAGGTCTATAACCATTTAACATGATAGCACTTAGCTTATTAACTTGTATGTTTTATAAGACTGTTTGTTTCTCAATAAAAAAAAAAAAAATCTAAACTGCAATTTTATATTTAAAATTTTATTTTTCCGGCGAAGACGCGCATTGAATCCCGAATCAAGCAATGAATTCTAAAGTAGAATCCTAAGCGCAATCAGAGATACGAGCGTTAAAATAATTTTGATACCGTGTGACATATACTGCTTTTCACACCGCCTATGATGAAAATAAAGAAACCCTGTAGTAACAAAAATGGCATCATACCAACACCACGATTCCACAAATTAATGCCTTATAAAGTGCCACTTTTATCCCTCCTAGCTTGAATAGAAAAAACGCTATATCTTTTCCCTAGTAGCTTTAAGTCGCTGGTCTTCATCGCCAGATCCACTTCACTAAAGAAAATTCTAGGATTAGGTACTTAAGAAAACACAAATTACCATACATGTGCCTTTAAATTTTTGAGGAGATCCTCAGTTAGAAATAGGTTATCCAAAAATGGGAAAAAAGCAAACAAATTTGAAATCGGTTCAAAAATAACATTAAATAAATAAACACGAATAGCAAAAACCTTGTTTTAAATTTTTGATCTCGTTTAAAAATAGGGCTGCATTAGTTTAGTTTAGTTCATTTATTTCACGAATAAAATTATATATACAATTTAGTGTTAATGTCAAAGTATACAAATTCTCATCATGATCGTCAAACAGAACAGAAAATATAAATAGGTACAAAGCAAGATGTCATAATTAAATAATAAAAATTTGTACAAAACATTATTATTTGTCCCTTATATATAAGCTCCCCAGCTTAAGACCATAAAACTGAACTGTCAAACAAATTTCTAAACTGGCTGTAACTTGAAACGTAGCTGTGGAATGGCGTTATCCTGACGACGTGCCAGCATTTTTCACTTAGGCGCAAGCATAATCATCACGCTTATTGTTTTAGATATGATGCAAACTTGTGCTATTGTATAATCAACCAATTGGAACCCTAGAACCACGTCAAAATGACAAGTAGTAAGAGATTTCTTACAATCTGATTTATAGCGTTACTATGGCATGGCAGTGGCCTAGGGTTCCAATTGGCTGACTGTACAAACATTTCATTGTATATTATAAAATAACCACCGTTCGTACAGGAGGTAGAAGAGGTCCTGCTAAGCTGGAACGAGCCGGTATCCGCCATAGGGGCCGCCAAGCAAGCCGGCGCTCACGTTTGGCACGCCATCCCTCCACGCAAGCTGCTCCAAGCAGCAAAACAGTACGCTGAGACGAGCGGCGAGCCAGGCGCGTTCGCGGCAGTGTACCGGGCGCTGCAAGCCAGGAACGACAGAATACGGGGGTCGCCACATTTCCTAAAAGGTTGGTGAAAGAAACAGGGTCTAATAAATCTAAATAAGCAGGTGCCCTCGGCCAAGAATTTTCTTCTCCAGCGTTTGTACTCTAGAAAGTAGTGTAGATAGAAGTGGTCGTTTTAAATTTAAATTAACCAGTCTTTAAGCATGTCAGTGAACAATTGTTGTATGTTTTCCCTGCGCGCAAGCTGCTCCAAGCAGCCAAACAGTATGCAGCATAAACAGCAGCAGCAGACACGATGGTCGCCACATTTTCTAAAAGATTGGTGAAAGAAACGGGTCCCAATTAATTTATATGTATGTAAGTGTATGAGCGGTTAGCCAAGCATTTCATTCTCCAGTTTGTTTGGACTCTAAAAAGTAATGAAGATAGAAGAGGTCCTATTGGGTTGGAATGAACCCGTCTCTAAGCATCTCGTTAGCAAGTTTTGCACGTCTGCTCCAAGCAGCTAAACAGTGCGCTGCAAGCTAGGATAGGCTAGAATACGACGATCGCGGCATTTTCTAAAATGACGGTGAAAGAAAGGGCCCTACTAAGTCAGTATGTATGTAAGAGAACGGGCCCTCAGCCAATCAATCCGGCGTGACGAATGGCACGCCATCCCTGTTCGCAAACTGCTCCAAACAGCGAAATAGTACGCCGAGCAAAGCGGAAAGCCGGGCGCGTTCCTGGCAGTGTAGTAAGGCGGCTTATACCTGTGAAGGATCTCTTCTAGTTAACTCGTCAGTAGATGTCAGAAGAAGATTATAAGACAAGTAGATTAAGCTTTAGGCAGAGAAAGTCCGTAATTTCTATGTTAATTTTTCAACCTCTGCTATTATATACTAGTTTTTTATCAAATAAATTATAAAATGAGTATATTTATGAACCTGATGAACAATATCTTAACTGTTATACCATATCCGCAGATGATAAACATACGTTATCAAAACACCTAATTGCGTCTTTATCGTGCCGATATCAGGTTATGCGAGTTTATCACTTTATCTTTAATTTAGGGAATAAATAACTTCATGTGTGCATGAATGCAAAAAAAACTTTAATCGTACGACATTAAGTTCGAGCCATATAAGAATTACTAATATATACTATTGACGCGAGTCATGAATTACCTTCGGCTTCTGAACCCATTTTAGACCACTAATAATATAAAGTAGTGTATGCAACTGTACATAATTAGGCCTTAAAACACTCGTGTGATCCTATATGCGTTAATGCCTCTTATTATGTAGCAGTAAGAATTCTGTAACATAACTTACCTATAGTGCCTACTGTAGAAAATTTTGTAATTTTATTTTAGTTTTTATTGTATACAAAAAAGGAATCTGCCACATGCTTCGTCAACTTACCATTAGACATAAACAATCCGCACAAGCTTCGTCAACTTTATAAGTAAAAGCTACCTTAACACTAACACAAACCTCATCTGCAACACGCTTCGTCAAATCAGACACATATCAAAGTAAAACCCCGCCCCGAGCTGTGCCCGGCCCAAAAGTCCCCATTATGCTGGCTGGCATTTTGTAATTTACATGTAAATATTATTATTATCCCATTAAAATATAGAAATGTGAAAAACAACAAGTTCGTACACGATTTTCGTTTTCGTTTCGTTTTGAAGTTATACCCCTATACCTACCTACTGGCTATATTCTCCTAGCAATAAAGCGTTCAAATTATTTGAACTTATGATTAAAATACGAAAGTAACAAGATATATATATTTCGCCATAAACCATAGGCCAAAAGTGCGATATGCGCTTACATCTATTGTTATCAGGTGACCACGAGATTGTAGCCTGAACACTTTTTTGTACAACATCCTCAATAAAGTTGTTGATTGATCAAATAAGTAGTTGAGCTTTATTATCTGAAATGAAATAACCGTGCCAAAATCCTAACATAGCCATACATTAAATAAATAAAAATAACTCTGCTCCAATTTGCTTAACTGAAATAGATTCAAACGGCAGATATCATGTGTCACTTTAAAAATTACTAGGTACAAAATTATCAATGCTTATATAAGCTGGAAATCAGGAAATGACATCATAGCCTCTCATCCTGGCATCCTGTCAGTGTCCGACTGACTCACAAGGTATTTTTTTGGTTAATTTCCCGTACGTAAGACATAGTAACCACAATATGTTGTATGTACTCTACTACTTGTATAGTAATCGTCCATAATTTGTATTTGTATTTGTATTGTTACAGGCGAGCAATGCGATGCCTACGTAGAATACTACAAGCAGATCATGGCGGAATGAAACCAAACCTGTTGCACCAGAATAAGTAACAGGTTTTAAAGCTCAAGATTATTAAACATTTAGACACTCAAGACTGGATTTAACTGGTGATAAGACAGACCTCTATTGATCCATCTATCCAGTAAATGGCATCCAGAAATCGCAGAACATTCACCACTCTTGTTATGAAATAAGTTTTAACATTATAGATGCGAATGATTATGTTTAGATATTGTATATTGTATTAGATAGATATTATTTGGATGTTTCGTTCTCCTAAGCTGATCAGATGTGGAACACAATGAAATAATTAACCGAAGGGGGGTAAGGTGAGGGGGGCGAACTGCGCCTACCTTTAAACTATTTAATATTACTAGTAAATATCATTCCTCAGCTACTACAATCAACAAAATCACAAATAGTTTTCGATATAATAAAGGTAGGCGCACTTAGACGGCAGGCGCACTTTGCCCCAACACCTTATGTGGGACGAAATGATGGTTATGAATACGGGAGTTATAAGAGAAGCGAAGCGAGAGGCTTTGGAAGTTTCAGTTGTATGCAAAATACGTCATAGGCGGATGCTAAAATTCCAAACATTTGAGTGGTGTTGACGATAGGTAAAATTATATTTATCCAAAGCAATCAAATTATATACCTATGTCACGCGTCACGCGAAGCATCGTTGGTCAAAATGGTCAGATTGTGTGGACTTATTTCTTCGTATTAAGATATAAATATGTATATAAGTAAAGTAAATTGATCTGTGATCATGGTATTAAGAAATATATTAAATTGAATGTGTGTTCCAGCGCCAACACTGTTAACTGGCGATTTGTAAACCTTATTGCAATGGCAGAAGGTCTAACCCTTGTCAGTTAAAGAAAGATGTTGCTGTTTGTGTATATTTATAAGTAAGTATATTTGTTATTTGTGAATCGTCAGTTCATCAGATAGTCATGGTACTCATGGTAGTATTTAGACTAAGGGTCGCCACACACGTCCGGAATCACGACGGAACTCATTATCTTAATAAAATTCACCATATGAACGCACGGAATTACATACAATGTAGCTGATCACACACATGCAGATTTTTTCAGATTAATCTGATTCTGGCTGTGTGGCAAATCGGCATCAGAGTATGAATTCATACTATAAATTCCCTTTCTGATTCCGGACCGGAAAGTTGGAACCATGTGTGATTGGAACAAGGTTCCAATTAAAATAAAGTTTGCGAAACTGTCTCTAAAAGTGCATATTACCTTTATTATACTATTTAATTGTTTTAATCTAATTATAATTAATCAAATACCTACGCATTTCAAAGAAACTGCGTATCGAAAGGGTTTTATAAAATTCAACCCGGTATTGTAATGTTAACGGGTACTTTTACCGACAACCAGGAGGATGAAGTCGCGGGAGGAGGGTTGTTAAGGACAGGAATCGATATATTTAATGTTATTTATTAATTCATGATTACGTAATCACTGTTAGAACTTTATAACGTGTTTGTCTTTTTGTTTCATGAAATTTAAATGTTATGTAGGTACCTATTTGTCTTGAATAAAGTTGTTTTTTTAACACAGTAGTTTCGTTGATAAGTAAATGCGTCCAGCTACATACATATATATTCAACTTTCAATTTTAAATTAAATTAAATAATCATTTATTTCGGGCAGGACCCATAGATATTTTAGTACTGTACATTCTTATTCACTACTGTTAGTACATACATATTATTCCAATATTTAATTTTAAACCTTCATCCTCAGTAATAAGTTCCGAAATGTAAAAAAAAAACATATTTTATGATACTTTTTAATATAGGGAGGGATCGATAGTCAACTAATAGGAACCCTTACAGTTTCGCCATGTCTGTCCGCGGGTAAGTTCAGTGACCATTAGTGCTTGAGTGCTGAAATTTGGCACGACTCCACATATCAATTACGCCAACAAAGTGGTGAAATAAAAAATGTAAAATGGGGAAAGAATTTTTTTTTGTTTGAACCCTAGAGTGTGACGTAAAACCATTACTATCACAAACCATTGCTAAAACTATTTCTTTATCAAGAAGATGATTTCCGAAGACTGACTTTGTCTTATGAAGACTTTGACTTTTTGAACCTTATCAACGGTCGAAGTTTTACTAGAATCGTTCACATTTACGCAAGTATAACGATGACACTTACGTAACTTGTTATCGACGATAAAATACAGGTTACGGTATAACCTTGACTTATCGCTTTTGTGCATGGAAGACTAGCTCTTTGTTGTCATGTTAATTTCATTATTCCGACTAAACTATTGTTCTAAGTCTGCCCATCTCGTTCACACTCAAGTAATTAGGTATTATAAGTTTGAGTGACAAATCAAGAATTTATCCTGTCCCTTATTAAAATGATATGATATATTATCTATGATGATCACTTAGCAGGCCTGTGTTAACCAAAATTATTTTCAGTAACAGGTTGAAATATCAGACAAAAAAGGGGTTCTCCAATAAAACAAAAGATAGTGTAAAAATATAAGAGTTCAAACACCATAAATGCTTTTACAAACTTACAACTGGGTTAACATTTGATAAATGCTTTACATTGCATGTTTTTGAGACTATACATAGTTACACAAGTGAGAGTATAACTGGTTTGGTTGTCAAAAAGTGCTTAGCACAAAATTAATATTACAATTTAAAGGTGGACCACAGCACGGATGGACTTGCCAGTGTGCATCAAGTGGAATGCTTCGTTGATCTCCTTCAGAGGCACATTGTGGGTCACAAATTGATCAATAGGCAGTTTGTTGTTCAGGTATTCTTCCACTAGCTTAGGGACGCTGTCAATGCTCTTGTAGCCTCCAAAAGCGGTTCCCTTCCAGGTGCGACCAGTGACAAGCTGGAATGGACGGGTGCTGATCTCTTCTCCAGCCGCGGCAACACCAATGATCACAGACACACCCCAGCCCTTGTGACAAGCTTCCAGAGCTGCCCGCATTGTGTTAACATTACCAATGCATTCAAAAGTGTAGTCCAAACCACCATCAGTCAAGTCAACAAGCACCTGCTGGATGGGCTTGTCATAGTCCTTGGGATTGACAAATTCGTTGACACCAAATTTCTTTGCAACCTCATATTTGTCAGGGTTGATATCAATACCAATGATCCTTTTAGCACCGGCAGCTTTGCAGCCTAGTGCAACAGCTAAACCCACAGCTCCAAGACCGAAGATGGCACAGTTGGATCCAGGCTCTACTTTAGCGGTGTTCAGGGCCGCACCATAGCCAGTGGGGATACCGCAGCCCAGCAAGCAGACCTTGTCTAGAGCAGCTTTCTCGTTGACCTTGCAGAGAGAAATTTCAGAGACCACAGTGTATTCACTGAAAGTGGAGCAACCCATGAAGTGATAGAGCTCTTTACCTTTGCAACGGAAGCGGCGAGATCCGTCAGGCATCGCTCCTTGGCCCTGGGTGATACGGATTTTCTGGCAGAGGTTAGTCTTCGGGCTAAGGCAGAACTTGCAGGACTTGCACTGCGGCACGTATAATGGGACGACGTGGTCGCCGGCCTTAAAGGCGGTGACGCCCGCGCCGACGCTCTCGACGATTCCACCACCCTCGTGTCCCAAAACGACGGGGAACACTCCTTCCGGGTCCTTTCCGGACAACGTGTACGAATCGGTGTGGCACACACCGGTAGCGGTGATCTTGACACGGACTTCACCCGCTTTAGGGGGGTCTACTTCGATCTCTTCGATGGAAAGTGGCTTGCCGGCCTCCCAGGCGACCGCCGCTTGGCACTTGATCACTTTTCCAGCTGTAGACATGTTGAAAACCGGCTTATTAGAACGTGCACCCCGTCCGACTTCCGATCAGAAAGTGATTGAATACTATTGACTTCAATTTAAATTTACTGATAACTATATAGTCGGTATTCAATAATGTGATAAGAAATTGAGAATTATAAATAGTGATGTAATGGAATGGATAAACTGCGACCTTGAACGTGAAGTGAAGTACAAGTAGTACAAACAGACAAAATCACAATTTGCTTTTGTGTACAGTCAGCAACACCGCTAACAAAAACAAAACACGGTCGACAAACTTATGTTAAAGTCCTTGGCTAGCACAGCAGCGTGCGGTTTTTTTGTCATTAAGGTTCATATTCCTAAAAAAATTATTCGTAAAAAATAGTTAGTTTTGTTGGCCACACGCACGCCGGAAGTTGGTCATCTGTTTTTATCACTCAAAACTTGAGTTGTCGACTGTACACATAAATTCTAGGCTATTCAAGGTACCGTTTAAAACGGCACTATCATCATAAGATTAAATTAAGAATGTGACAGTGACAGTGATAGTTCAATATACGCCAGGGGTGCCAACTTAGGGGTTTTCCCCCTAGATTTAGGGGGTAAACAAGACGCGTGAGGTTTTTTTAGGGGTGAAATATTTCTAGGGGTAAATTTAGGGATATTTGATGTTCCTATTCCATGTATGTGTGACAGCGAAAAATGTGTTGAGAAGCGAAATTATTACTGAAAATGAAATGATACTACAGTCCATTCCACTCTCAGTTGCTCGACCTCAAATGTGTGCGATTGAGAAATAAATATACGACCGGAACTCAAACGCTCCGATTTACGCTACAGTGATGTGTAAGAGAAGAGACATCCTAACGTCTGGACAGGCCATCATTCAACCTTTCCGACCAAAAATACTAAATCTGTGGCGTAAACGGTCGTGCGTTAATGACTTTATGTTAGAGATACTGAATAATGTCGATAATTAATGTTGAATAAAGAAATTTTATTTAATATTCATTAATTTTTTTATTTAGGGGGTTTTCCGAAAAATCACTACAGTTTTAGGGGATTTCAATTTGTGCTTTAGTGGTAAATAAAAATTTGAGTTGGCAACCCTGATATACGCTTCTTCTATGGTCAGGCAGGAATTCAAAACAGACCCATGTGCTTTTCTTCATTAAATTCCATGGTTTTAAACAATTTCCGGAGGTAATAATTAGTCTTTAATAATGGCAAAACTACAGAGCTACTATGTGCTGTGTCCTCTGATTGATCAAAAAAGTTTCCTTGGAATATCGGAGGATATAGAAGAACAAACTGTTATTGTTACATTAGGCCGGAATGTGGTCAACAAATACAGGGTAAGCTACTTTAAAATAACTAATAGTTAATAAATCAGAGATTGGAAATGTGATAAATGTGCTATACCCCATAAAACATATATTTGTGAATGTATACAAGTGAGGTTATTATAAATTGTAAAATGTTTATCCTGTAGCTTACAGATCAAAAGCAGACGGGAGGATGGACGTCTAAGGACCATATCACCGCACCAGTCATTTATGACACAGAAAACAGTTGCTATGTTGGTGTGTTCAACAATAATACAATAAAAATGTGGAAGGAAGATTCAGACAATTTGGATAAAGTAAAAAAATATAAGGTGAGCTCTAGCATACTCAATCTATTCTCTACTATCATTCATTGAAACACTATACTTCTTTTTAGTAAAAGGTACCAGTTTGTTGATGGTTGATAATTAACTTTGTCAACCATCAATGATATATAGAATCATTTCTAAATGATTAGATACATCAGTAAGACCTTATCGGCGAGCAACAAAGTAGCACCTTTTTTTACTAAAACTACCACATAACTAAGTAAAAACTAAAATCACTAAGTAAGGTATAATTTTATTTAAAAGTTAACTTACGTAGATATCATATTAAAATTACAGCATATTATTAATATAATATACAATGTTAATTTGTAAGATTATGAGTATATTTCTATCTGGTAGTTAAGGCCGTATCCTGGTTGAGTCTTAAGGCTTATGTTGACAAAGTTGTGACCCACTCCACCTGTAGTTATGCTAGCTATGACTTCTTCATTGGCTTTATCCAGATCTAGGATTTTTATGGCCTGAAACATAAAAGACATTCATCAACAACAGCAACAAGGATCACCAGTATTTTTGATACACCCTGTATAATTATACACATTGTTGTCTAGAAACTATAATATAAGCCTTATTGACCTACAATCAGTTTGTTTACGATCAGGGTCAGATAAATATATAGAAAACATCCATAACTCTGGAACAAATATTCAAAATTGTCACCATCTCCTCTTAAGCAATGTCACTCCAACTGACACAGATTGATTGAGAATTGACAGGAATTGGTGACCAAACTAGGCTATTTAAAATTCTCAGTTTACAGTTATTGTTATTGCAAAATCTGTGTAAATTAAAATTTTCATATCATTATTTCATCATCATTATTATTATTATTATTGGATAAGCTAACAAGTAGTATGTAGTACAAAATGAATTAACAAATTATGGAATAATTGTTCTGAAATTAAGATATTTTTTTATTTTTTTTTATTTCTATTAAATACAATGTTAAGCAAAATCATACTCGTCTAGAAATACAGTCAGCTGCAAAGATAACTGACCTCCCCACTTCCCGGCATACAACAGGTGCATACCTTGATTAACTTATCCACCTTCCCAGAATAGTATATAACATCTTCCTCCCAGGTCTTATTAGGCTCTGGACGGTTATCAGCTACCTCCATGTATGTCAGTGTGCTATTCTCAGTGCTGCCAACTATCAGGTCCTTACTGTACATGTCATGGATGCTCAAGAGGATCAGGAAGACTGCAATCTTCATTTTAGAAATGCTGTACTGTATATTCTGTAAGCAATGCATAAATATTCATAGTTTTCTTTTGACTGCTACTAGTTTTGGCTTGATATGTGACAAAAATATTTATTGAAATTTTGGGATATATTGCCCAAAGTTACTACTTGCAAAGGTTTCAAAATACTAGACTCAATCAAGCAGAGTGGTAGCTAGAGGGGAGCATTATGGGGCAATGCCCCACCTTAAATTTGATGATATCTTTGGCATATTAAGTATTATGTGTTAGCTTGAAGCATTAAGTTCAATACATGGAGCGGCCTTAGGCCCACTTCGCCTCTGACAAGTCTATTACTACTTAACCATACAAATAGCCATATACCTATACCATACATAATTTTGTATAGGAAATGTCACAGAAGTGCACTCCTGTCAGAATATAGCTTGATTTAAGTAAAACACTTACATAAACAAGTTTAGACGTTAGTTAGGAAGCGTTCAACCCTGTGCGTCTCTTAAAATGACGCGGCAAAATAAAATTACGCGTTTTCTCTTAGGTACAGTCAGCCACACAGCTAACAATACACCCAAAGTGCCAAAAATATGTATACACGACCTTAATGCTCAGACAATAAAGTCCTGTATACATATTTTTGGCACTTTGGGTGTATTGTTAGCTATGTGGCTGACTGTACATACGAGTAGATACGATTTAGTGATATTTGGGTAGACTCCCTACTTCTTAGCGTTTTCCCGGTTTATATGCCACGGCTCAGGGAGCCTGGAATCCGCTTTGGCAACTAGACGCCCTCCCCTAAACGTTTGGCCTAAATCGTTGATTACATGCTTAAATTAAAGTACCTATGTTAATTTACCATTTTTCAAATCGTGTAATCCCCTTCCAATAATAGACGTCCAAATTGCAAAATCCTGTGATTGTTTACTTTCCGCTGTCGCGAGCGTAACGCAAGTGAGGTTGCGAACTAGACTTATTGCAGATAAATTGGATAACTGGCTAAATCATCCAGTTCAGTTCAGACCCTAAGTGGCCCTGTATTACGATTGGCCACCGAGTGTACGGACGTCAAACTATTATATGAAGCTTTCTGGCTAAATTAATACAAATGAGGAAAAATAAGTACAATTGTATAATTGAGTGGAAACTGGAAAATATTCACGCGTCAACCAAGATTCGAAATTGCGACATGTCGGAACACCGGTTCGATTGCGCTGCTAATTGAGCTATGAACGCCTACTTGCCCGAGATATTAGCTCTAAATTTCTGATTAATCAGTGTAGGAACGTCACTGCAGCTACAATTAAGTGATGTCTGATGCTTTTAGGCCTGAATGGAAGCGGTTAGATGCACGATAATATGCGATGATCCACGACGATGATTAGCCAATTTCCCCTGTACTCTAAGGTTGCATCGTAACCGCTCCTAATCGGTTTAGCAATATGAATATGAATAAATCTACAGAGAAAGGAATATCGTTCACATCATATCTTCTACGTTAGACAATTGGAGATATGATAACTCCGAGTATACACGTCCATGTGTCAACATCGCAACATCAGGTGTTCCAGATTGCGTATTTGGAGATCACATTTTATTCAAACTATCTAAATCCAAATCTAAATTCAGTGTTAGGTGAGCGATTAGAAGAACAGAATAGGTATATACTAGCTATTCACGAAACGTTTTGTCCCTACGAGCCGTGACTACTAACACTCATAGCAACATAAGCAACTATCCGTAATCAGAGGGGCAAACTTATACTGGTCGACGTGGTCTGGTTGTGTTGTGGGGATGTGGGTGACAAGCCCTGCCCTGAGCCGACTGGGCTCATTGAGATTTAATTTGTCGGTCAGGATCCTATTGTCTCCTGATTTGAATTAGTACTTAAGCTCTGAGATCTGTGATCTGTTGCTTTTGACAAAGTACCTACTGAGTCATGGAAGGCAGGGGCGTAACTAGGGATATATTGTCAAAAGTTGGCAAACTGGCAATGGTTATGGCCGGCCTGTGATTACTAACATTACTATATGTAGGTACAGTGCGACAGAAAAAGGTAGAAATTAAAAGTGGCAATATCGTAGTGTCGTCCCTTTCAAATCAATATATATAAGAAAACAGGACGACACTACGGTGTTGCTTCTTTTTAATTTGTACCTTTTTCTGTCGTCGGCTACATACTATAAGCTGGACTTGTGCTCAATTGAACAGAATAGGTAAATCGATGAGAATCACGTCGTGTAGATGCGCCAATGGATTGAAATTGACACTCTATAAAGCATTTTTTTTTCAGTTCCCACTCCCCATTTTTCGAGTCCTGCCTGGACTGATTATCTTCGCCAACGGCAACTGCGCGTCCCTCACGTACGCACTCGAGAACCGCAACTCGTATGACGGGAAAGCCACAATTAAGGACGCTGACGAGATCGTGGCAGTTACCACATTTAAGGACAGAGGGAACAATATATGTTTCGTCGTTAAGAATGACCAAGACTATGAGGTAAGATATACTGTCAGCAACACTGTTAACAACTCATTTGTCATCCCTATTGCAAGTACTTATTGCAACCAGATATGGTCCACCGATGGCCAATTACGGTTGTTACTGTTTATGCATAAACTATGATGGAAAGTAGGTACTTGTCGAAAGTGGAGCTATAAGTGCTTTGTCGTCAAGAATGACTAAGGGTATGAGGTAAGATACAAAACACACACACAACCATCACAACACAAGCTCACAAGGTAATCATCGAGGATATCGAAAAAATCGTGGCTATAAGCACTTTTAAGGAGAGAGGGAACGATATACCTATGCTTAACTTCGTCGTCAACAATGGCCAGGGCTATGGGGTATTTACGTATGATGACAAGATTTCATTAGGGACGCAGAGGATATCGTGACAGTCAGCTATTTTTAGGAGAGAGGAACCAATATACCAATGCTTGTTTTAGTAAAGACTTTGTCAGTGGCTTATAAGAGTTATAAGGTTCAGCTCGGATCAGGTTGAACTCGGTAAATAAAGTTATTAATGTATATTTCAGATCATCCAGTGTCCGTTGAGGGTAGAGCTGGGAGACATGGACAAGTCCAAGCTACACCGTGTGAAGGTGACGCGACCAGACGTGCACGTCGTCGGGCAGCTTATACACGCGTCCGAGAAAATGGTCTACCTTCTGTGTAAGTGTCATGGCTGCTTTCTACAGTTTCTACTACTGCACCGCTCGCCGTCGGCAGTGTCATTCCCTGGACTCCCTTAAACGTCCGTATAGTATGGTTTCAGCGGAATCCTCTCCTGCTAATGACTCGAGGTTTTCGCGAAGGTAATCCCACGTCCCAGGTATGCCACGGCTCAGGGACCCTGGGGTCCGCTTTGGCAAGCAGTTTTACGAAAGCAACTGCCATCTGATCTTCCAAACCAGAGGGTAAACTACTCCTTGTTGGGATAAGTCCGGTTTCCTAGCGATCTTTTCCTTCACCGAAAACCGATTGGTACATATCGAATGATATTTCGTACATAACTTCCGAAAAACTCATTGGTACGAGCCAGGGTTTGAAACTGCAACTTTCGGATTGACAGTTGCACGCTCTTACCGCTGAGCCACTAACGCTACTCTCGAGGGACTTCGAGGCCCTTTATCTGGATCTGAGACGTAAGACCGTTATTTTTCTACTTTCCATGTCTACCTATTTTAGTTATTCTGTCTATGGTTGTAATCTTAAATTGCAATTTGATTATTTCAGGGAGCGACTCCAAAATGACCGCTTACAACTTATCCAGGCGCTTCTGGAAGACCATCGGCACCATCCCGTGGGTCTCGGCCCCCGCCCGAGTCTCCCTCGGCTGGATGGGGCAGAACCACATCGTGGCCTTCGGCAGTAACGTAGACCGCGACGGAGCCATCATAGTCGCCTACAACGCGGTACTCAACATTGGCTCCTGCAAATACCCCATGAAAATGTACACTGCTGATGCCAAACTGTACTGTTTTGATGACCGGATAATTTTAGAAGCCTCCAATCATATCGGAATCCTACCCTATGTTGTTGAAGAAAAACGACAATTGACAAGTCTACTAGGTTCCCATGAAATTGTAGATGATTGCTTAAAAATCGCAGATTGGGGGACAGGTACCGCGTCGATACCGACTTTGAATGGTAAACCACTACAAAATGGTTTGTCAGAAAGAACTCTTTGCGCACAAGTCATTAATAACGCCTTTGAAGAATCCAACATTGACTGTGAAAGGTTTGTAGAGATTTTAAGGGAATTTAAAGATGTACCTGAATCTGTGGTGGTGCTTTTAATAAATCATGTGATGAAAAAGGTTAATCAAGAATCAGATGGTCCGATCAGTGACAAAGTTGTTGCGGCTTACAGTGAATATGTATCAGAGTTTAATCTTCTTGATTATGTACTTGGTATAACTGTAAGCGATTCATTATTACTAACTTATCTAAGGAGTAGTATGTCTCTCGACAACGCTCTTTTCTTATTGACTTACGTCGCATCTTTATTGAAGACAGGAAAAGGCGTGGAAGTTGATGAAAATAAACTTTTAGACTGGTGCATGGTACTGATGGATGCTTTCTATCAGCAATACTTGATGACTAAAGACGAGAAGGTGACAGAGGTTTTGACACAGACACTGGCAGTTATTAAAGAGTTGATTCAAGACCTGGGCTTAGTCAACAGCACCATTGCGCTGATGCATAAACTGATGTACAGTAAAACGGTGGACAATGGGGAAGATTTACCGTATTCTATTGAGTTGATGGAAATATAATTATTATTCCTAAGCATTGTTTTTATTTATTACTACAACCTACAACTTCAAAACTCTTGTTTTACTAGACATACAATTAATGAAATCGAGTATATTAACTAAATAACTACATCCCTACTTTTGAAGTCCTGTCCAGCATTCTTGTACTACAGTTATGAATGTTATGTTGACTGAGGAAATAAGAATTGGTCATCATTACATTCAATACCCTGTGAAAACTAGTGCCGTACGCCCCTCTATTGCCACTTTAAAAATTTATGTTTTGTTGTAAAGGTAAAAGGAAAAGAATGTTTACTACATACAACTAAAACTATAGTAATAATAATAACAAAAGATTGAAATTAAAAAGTATAACCAGTATGTATTTATTGAACTGTTTTATTAGCAGCCCTAGCAAACTGTACAACCATTGGTTTTTCCTTCAACATATACCCATTTGTCTCATTAAGCGCTTTCTCTGCCATCCTCTCTGAGGGGAATGTCACAAATGCCTGTCCCTTCATGCGGCCCTCGTGCATGACTCTCACATCAAAGCCAATTTGCTCCTCTTCAGAAACACCTTCAATATAACGTCGGTAAATCCTTTTTAGTTCCTGTTCGGTTACTGCCTTTGCTAAGTTCTTAATATAAAGTCTCATTGATGGCTGTCCTGGGTGATAGTTCTTGAAGACTTTCATTACTTTCATGTCGCTGCGGGATACTCTGTTACGTAGCAGCTCATTCTTCGTTATAGTAGGCAGTTCAGGTTCTTCCATAGGAGTCTCTTCCTGCACAGGTTCATCTTCTTTCTGGAACTTTCCTAGTTCTCCAACAACTTCTGTCTCTTCTGATGGTTTCTGCAATGCGTCTTGATGAACAACTAATGAAATTTTCTTAGGCTCCTGAACTGGTGTGACCATTTCAAACACGTCTTCCTGACTAATAACTGTTTTCTTAACTTTTGGTAGTACAGCTGTTTTTAAAACTGCTGCTGGCCTTTTTCTAGTAACTGGTAAAGTATGTTTTCTCTTGCTCACTGCTGGTTGGTGAAGTTTCTCATGCTCTGTCTCATCACTTGATATTTCTGACTCGGGTTCACTCTCAGGCTCCGCAGGTAAATCAGGAATTGGTATTTCAGGTATTTGATCTAGGAAAAAATGTCTAAAAGTTTCCTTAAAGTAGTCAGTTGCCTTGTCATCCTCAGCAAAAGGTGTCGGAAGACACATTTTGTTCATTAAATGTAAAGTTTGGACATACAGTGGCTTATGTGAAACTAAAGCATGAGTAATGTTTATAATTATCTTTGGAGATATGACTGGATATTTGTACTTTATATAATTTGTTGGAGGCTGGTAAAAATCTACCGAAGGATTCCAAGCGTTTAACCTTCTAAGGAATTCTTTAACATGTTTTGTTGTGAGAGAACTATGTTCGTCATCTTCTGTTTTCTGCGACGCAGGTTCTTTCTCGAACGAGTATTCAACAACCAGCCTCCTATTGGCAATTTTGAGTTGATGCAGTCGGTGGAGAGACTGTTGAGCCGAGCTTTCTGAAGAAAAAGCAGCGAAAGTGTAGTTCCTTTTGGAAGAGGGTTGCCAAACCTTTTCAGCACCAAAATGTTTCAAAAGTTGTTCTTTTTCTTTAAGTGTAAGTGCCGTAGGTAGATGCCTAATTATTAGTACCTTCGACATAATCAAAATTTCTGGAACTCAGCCGCAAAACAAAGTTGTTATACCTACTTGTGTTTGTGTATAATATGACAACTTGTCAACACTGAATTACTTGAATTAGTGACATTTGAAGTTTCATGGTGCGTTCAAATATGATCTATATAAGAATTTCTGCAGGCGGCACTTCAGTGCAGTATGCGGGTTCGCGTATTTGCCGTGTTTGGCCGAATAGACGATGTGTGGAGGGTTTATTCGCCTATATTCGTGAATATTAGCTCGAACATCAAATCAAATGCCAAACTCGCCTGTTGGCATCCAAGTGTGGATGACGTATTCGTAGTGTTTGCAACGTAAACTCCAAACTTGCAGTGAAGTTCGATTTTGATGTAAAATTCGAACGCACGCGTGTAATGATGCAAGCGTGTTAGATTTTCCCTGCCAGCGGGGAAAATAAGGTAGGGTAAAGTAGAAAGTTTTATGAATTACAGTAATCCTTTAGACCATCTGCTGGTACTGGATATTGCTTTTAATACAATTTCCCCTCTGGCAAAAAGTTGCAAAATGAGGATTACCGCGATTCGATCGCCTGTAGAGGCGCTAGTGGAACGAGGGTCCTACGGTACATTTCACAGAGGGTACATTTCAAACGTCACTGACAATTCTCCCGTATTGACACAGGATCCACGCATGCGTGGCGCCGCCTGGTGAGCGACAATACGGTAGCTCCCAAGTCCCGTACAAGTTTTTGTACGGGCTGACATTTATCTGTCATGTCTAATTGGCCCTATACGCACGAATAGTTTACCAACGCGCACTAAATTTATTTATGAGCGAAATCCGTATACGAATGTCATTCATAACGCCGTAAGCGCCACCGACAATAAGGTCCCTTTTCCCAGATAACGTCACATTTTTCTTTGCAATATACTAATACATACTTTAATAATGCCGCCAGTGCCGCCACCGCGCCATTTATCTTTACGTTGGAACTGCTAACACGTTTTGAATGTTGGAGTAAGGACAGCGCTACTGACATCGGTCACTAACAGAAGACGTAAGCGTTAACGGGTAAAATCTCCGAATAACAAGTTATTGCAGGTTTTTGTTTGAATAAAGTAATATTATACACTCTTTTTAAACTATCGTGGTTTTTTGACATTTTAACTAATGAACACGAGTTCTTACCATGGTATTTGCTATATTGGCGCAACATGGCAGTTGTAACATAGCCGAAATATCGAGATCTCAAATATAGCAAAAAACCGTGGTTAGAAAACCCGTGTCATTAGTTAAAGTAATATAATTGCCTGCAGATGATCTCGATTCATACTTTAAATTTTCTACTAAATCTTTGCGCAAATATCAAAACGTCTTATGTATCTGCTTATTTAAAGCCTTAAACTTTGGAGAAAATAATGAAAACTATTTTTTTTTAAATAAAGTGACATCTGTTGGTCTATAGAATCACCAGGCACTTCAACCTTAAGAGGGTTTATACTACAAAAGCGCGAATTCAATGGTTTACTAGGTTTTCGGACTCAATTTTGTATGTGATTGATAGAGTTTAGCATAAAAATATTGATGTGTGTACAACAAGCAACTCAGTCACATTTTTTTTCCACTTTTATAAGTTTTATATGCCATTCTGGCCACTTCTATCACGGCCATTTTTGAAATCTGTCGAAACATGTTGTCTAATACGTCCCTCTATCTATCTACACTGTAACGATCTTCTACAAAAAATGGTTAGCGAAAGAAAATAACATTATCTCTTCTACCCATTGCCTGGAAGAGATCGCTCTTTAGCGATAAGACCGCCTATTGTTTACCTCTTTTTCACGTGTACTCCAGTCAGTTTGTGTTATTTTTGTTGTTTTGGGTGCAATAAAGAGTTATTGTATTGTACTGTATAGTACTATTACCGCTCTCTGTTGCAAAACTGGCGTATTACTTAATTACACGTCGTCCCAATGAAATCAGAGATTTATTTTGTGAGTTACGCCAGCACGCTTGGGGAAATGTGGTCTAAGCACCCATCATCACAGAAGGTGACTGCGGATTTCGAGAAGACCTTTGCTGTCGCGGCGTTTGGGATGCACAGTGGGATGCGTAATTTGATATCCGTATCGTAGACACTGACGCTCCCTCTTATATCTCACGCCCAGTAGCACGCAAACTTGAATCCACCGAAGACAAAAAAAATGAAAATATCTGAATTCATGTGAAAAACGACATGCGATATTTACTCTCCTTGTAACATCCATTAATGGAATCTTCGCACCACAAATGTCTGCTTTCGTGAAATATCTTGGTGAAGCCATTGCCGAACGATGGGACAGATAGATCCCTCAGTCTTGTAATGGGCTGGCTTAGATTATAATACCAATCCGTAATCTATGCTACAAGCATTTGGTCACGGCACAAGATGCCAATCGCTCACGCTTACTAACGTATCGTAGCTACCTCTCTATCACTCTTCCTTATTAGTGTGACAACGATAGTTGCGTTTCATTAGCGACTGAGCGTGAGCGATTGACATCTTGGCTCTACGCACCCTTACGTCTTACTTACTACTTACGTGATGTTTTTGTATTATTTTCCTGTTTATTACTTTTTTTTGTAAATAAATGATTTTTGGTTTAGTTGTGGCGACTAAAATTTACTCGTTTTAACCATTCCACCACCACAACTCCGGTTTAACAAATTTACTAATGAAAACTACGCAATTTTCATAAAATTGACGCTGTATTTTAATATTATATTTTCGTAGTAAATGTTTAATTTTTCAGTAAAGTTTGTCTAACTTTCAATATTTCAATTTCGAAAGCTTTCGCTTGTTCATTGTTCGGGTCTCAATAACACGAGATAAAAATGTACCACCACAAATATGTATACACAACCTTGCCTCAATCTTAAAGTACATACATACTTTTGCTGCTTCATTTGAATTGATATCATCAGACAGACCGTGAAATTAATAACTATTATTGATATAAATACAGTACCAAAGTAGCAACAAAATAAGTAAGCAGAAACGTTGATTATTAACAAGTCAAATAAGGAATAATAATTTATTCACACAAATTACACTTGAAAAACAGTTGTCTAAAATCCGCTACATTGGCTTCGTCAGGAGGATGCAGATTAGGCTCAGCTACAGGCTAAATAAGTATATAGGAGAATAATTTTAATTAGTTACTACCTTAGAGCTAAATTCATTAGTACAAACATCAAAGTTATAAATTGCAATCCCAATTTTACACAAATTACTGTAAAGAATGATTAAGTACTTGTCAAAGTAATATAAGTTTATCGGATTTAAGTATCAAGGTAAAATACACGGCTTGAGTACGATATAGTACCTACCCGTCGCACGCGCGGCCCTCACCGTTGCGGGTGCGGCACTCACCGGTGCCTAGGATTCCGCGCGTCGCTCGGGTGTTAACCGTCTTAACTAGCGAAGAATAATCATATGGTAAAATTGGGGAAAAAAATGAGTTTAGTATGACATCCCTAAACACGGTACTGTCATGAGTGTCATGGCACGATGGCATAAATGTCAATGTCAAAACCCAAAAGTGTCAACTCTGGATTGTGCCGACTGTCGTGTCCTTGTTTTGAAATAGTTTCATCTTTTTAGAAACTCAAGTCAAGATTTTACTCACAAAATATCAAACCCAACTGGCAGACCATGACGGATATACCTCGAAAGACGGCAAAGGTTGTGGTACTAGGAGATATTGGGCGCAGTCCACGAATGCAATATCACGCTCTATCACTCGCCAACAGCGGTCTAAATGTTAAAATAATTGGTTATTTAGACAGTAAACCACTGCCCGAGATATTAGAGCACAAACATATTACGATAACAAAGCTGTGCCCGCTAATATTTAACCGAGGACCGAAGATAATTCAGTATGGGTTGAAAGCCATTTGGCAGGCTATAAGTTTGCTTTTGACGTTGTTTATAACGGGGAAATGCCACTACCTGCTCTGCCAGAACCCGCCGGCGATCCCCACGTTGCCTGTATGCCGATTCTACTGCTTGTTAACTAAGACAAAGTTTGTAATTGACTGGCACAACTATGCTTATTCGATAATGGCGTTGGCTTCGCCAAATAAATTGTTGTTGAGGTTAGCGACGGCACTGGAGAGGTACTTTGGGCTGTCGGCGGCCCACAACATGTGTGTGACATATGCTATGAAGTCAGATTTGTTCCGGAACTGGGCTATTGAGTAAGTTGGTATTTGAATCCCTCAATTGCGTAAGCTGAATAGTTAGTTATTTCATAACTTGAGTATTAAAAAAATTTAATTGACTGATATTGGTTTTAGCAAACATGGCAATGATGCAGCATGATGGTTGTGAAAGTATTTGTAACCAATAGGGATGACAAACTATCTAGGTTGAAAACACACTTCAATTTAACTAAAATTTACGAAGATATAGAGCATCAAAGTTGGGGGCTTGTGACATCACTACTAAAGTGAATGTCATTGGACTTTCAGGACTATGTAAACAAACGGCGTCACTTTGATTTATCACTGTTACTCCTTAAAGTTTCACACCACCTCATCAAAAGTCATTGAAAACATACACTATTAAAATAGCCTTTCTCGTAAAAACAAAAAAATATAGGAAAAATTACTTAATCTTGGAAATTTCATTGAAAATTCAATACGATTTAAAAGTTACGTTATTTCGACAAAATGCAATGACGTTTTTGTTTCTTTTATATTCTACGTTTGTCTATGACGTTTAGTGATGTGATTAAAGTTAGTGACATTGTAATGCCGGTACTCACGGTATCTACCTGATATAGGCATTGTGTACACTACACGGTAAGTAAATGAGCAAAGGATCGTAGCGTAAGTTATAATATACTTAAAATTAAATAAATACCTAAATTCAGATGCGGATGTACGCAGTGGAAGAAATGTGTGGATCATGTAGGAGAAGAGCATAAAATGAAAAATTTAGACGGCATCATCGATAGGGTATACCGATGATGTACGCCACCTTTTATAATTAATACTGGTGACTCTAGTAAAACTTCAAGCACCGATTTTTCAGAAGATTAAACCAATTAAAAATATGAAGATGAGATGTGTTTTACTTTTGGTATTTTAGTAATCGATTTATTTTGACTTAAAATAGCACTTCCCCATCACTAGTAAATTCATCATTCAAAGACAATTTCAATATGGCGGTTTGTTTACACAGTCCTGAAAGTCCAATGACATTCACTTTAAGTAAGAATTGTACCTAATAGTGATGTTACGCAAAACTTGAACACACTGTATTTTCGTCATTTTTGATTTGACGAACAAAAGAAAAAATACACATACAATATTTTTTAGTGATATAAAAGACAGACTAAATAGATTTTTTTAGTTGTCTAGCAGTAAATTAACAAAAAATATTTTCTACTGAACTTAGTACTGAACTTAGTTTTTATAAAGGCTGTAACTACTACTGTATATTACAATTCTATTTTCTTATACTATTTCCCAATTTTCCACTTTTCAGTGCAACAGTGCTCTATGATAGACCACCAAAAATTTTCCATCCCATAACACTAGAGGAAAAACACCAATGGTTCCTTAAAATCAGCCAGCAATACCCGGAGTTCAGCTGTCCAGGGCGGGAACTGCTCAACCACCCTGCCGGAGACATGGTCACCAAGACGGCTTTCACTAACTTTGTAAATAATAAGGTGGAGAGGAGAGCAGACGCTCCGGGGCTGCTATTTAGCAGTACTAGTTGGACACCTGATGAAGACTTTGGTATTTTGATGGAAGCACTCCAAGGTGATTTTTTTTTCCCTCATGGCTGGATTTGTTTATTGTTTTTTTAGACATGGGGCTTCAGTTTAGTTCTTCACTATTTCTTATAATTATTTCTTAGAGCAGAACCTAATTTCTGAATAAAAAGAACATAATAATCACAAATTATTAAGGGGACATAGTTCTAGAATATATTTAGAACACAGCAAATCCTCCTTTTTTTTTAAAGGGTCGGCAACGCGCATGTAACACCCCTGGTGTTGCAGGCGTCCATAGGCTACGGTGACCGCTTACCATCAGGCGGGCCGTATGCTTGTTTGTCACCGTCGTAGTATAAAAATAAAAAAAAACTGAAGTGTGTATGTTCTAGAATTTGTGTTAATGAATAATGATTTAAAATCTGATGCTTATGATCCTGATTCTACAATGAGAGTTCTGTGCTTGCAAGAGTGGGAGCCTGCCACTGCCATTGGGTATTGCAAGCATAAAACCACAGCAGAACTGAACCTCTGGATAATAAGTATTTAGAATAATTATGATGCATCATGTATCAAAACGTAATGCAACTAATGCGTCGCTTAAGAATTTTTGCGTCTAATTAGAGCAACTTCTGACTGTATTATAACAAATTACGGATAACACTAACGAAACATGTGCACGCACTATGCGCGACATGTTTCGGACATCTTAGGATGCCATTATCCAGCGTCAACAACCGTGCGCGTTTCCGCCACCATTGTCTGGTTTTCGCCACAAAAAAAGCTTTTTTTTTTTAGTTCATAAGTGCATTGTAATGTGCCTTCGCTAAAACTGACCTCCATTCGAGCAGCACACGTGCGGTGTGGAAATGGGCTGAGGACCGCGCATGAAATTCATTTACAATGTATTTGGACGACATGGATACGCCTTTAGAACTATGGATAGACCCTAGGTTTCACACTTGAAAAAATAATTACGTGTCAATATTAATTTTTCAGTGTACGAAACCGCATTTGACACCACAAAGAAACTACCCAAACTAATTTGCGTAATAACCGGCAAGGGGCCAATGAAGCAGCACTACATAGACCTCATCGTCTCCAAGTGCTGGCAACACATAAAAGTGGTTACCCCATGGCTGGAAGCCGGGGATTACCCGACCATGGTGGCCAGTGCCGACCTGGGGGTGTGCCTGCATACGAGCTCGTCGGGGCTGGATCTGCCGATGAAGGTGGTGGATATGTTTGGCGCCGGGTTGCCGGTTTGTGCGTTTGATTTTAACTGGTACGTAAAAAAAAGGTGACATGGATATCTGGGGTTTATCTATTCAAATGGGTTAATTAAATGGGTCAATCCACGTAAAAGTTACGCGAATCACGACTTCATTGCGTGTTTATTTGAATTAAAGATGCAAATGTATGATTTAATACATATCTAGGGAAAGTAACACTTATTTAGAGATAAATTATCACTTGAATACGCATCAGGAATATAGGGAACATGCAATAAGATGGTGACTCACTTTACTCTTGCTGTGTTGACCCTGCCTTTGAAATAAGCAATAATTTTTGATCAACGATAAAAAAAAACTAACCCTCATCTCTAATACCAGTATTTCTTATTTTAGCATCGACGAATTAGTAGAGAATGGTGTAAATGGATACACGTTTAAGAACAGTGATGACCTTGGTAATCGAATCGTAGCTTGGTTTGAAGACTTTCCTAACAACAAGGATCAGAATAAGGTAATTATGGAAACTGCTACTTACCAATACCATTACCACCTCTGATACTTAAAAGTTCAGAAGCCACTCAAAAATGTTATTCTCTTTTACACTGGGGGTTTTTACACAGTAATTATTAAGGGCTTACGGTTCTGTGAAACGCGGCGTCCACGCACGTCGTTAGGTCCGTATCCGCATTGATTTAGATCAAAATGAATAAGCATTCCTAAACAATGAATTTAGAATTGATTGCTTAGGAATGTTTTTGAAAGTACCTAGTGCAAAATGTATGCGTGCAGCCGAGACACCGATATAACAAATACCTAACGAAATCGCGACGATCTCCTCAGACGCTCGCGAGTCATAGACATAGACATAGAAAAGTTTTATTCAACACCAAAGAAAAAAAAGCAAAATGTACAAAATTGAAATAATGTTACAAACTAAAAGTATAACTTAAAACTACCTGGCTTAATAGCAAAGAATACATTTTGATGTTAAACAGGATCCCACCTCAGCATAAAGTTGCAGTGCATTTACTGCAACGCTGGTTTTCAGGCAGACCCTTTAGTAAAAAAGCGAAAAAAAAGAAAAAAAAGAGAAGAAAAAAAAGAAAGAGAAAGAGAGAAGAGAAGAGAGAGAGTGTGAAAAGCCCTTATTTGTTGTTTGCAGGTAGCAGCAAATATGAGGAAGGAGTTAGAAAAGTTCCAGATGTCACGATGGGAGACCAATTGGGACCTGCGGGTGAAGAAATTCTTCACATCTTGATCTCAACTTAGATGTATTTATTGTTATTTGGGGCCAAATTATATAATTTTTATGATATGCAATAATAAATTTATTTTGTTATATTTGTTCAGTTATTTTACCCCCTCTATCGGTGGTCAGTATCACTCAAAATGCTATTACACATAGCCATATAACCCAGGGTTAAGTGTTTTTTATATATATGGAATTTGACAGCTTTACTCCAGGTTTGCGGGGCTAACCCCGGGTGGGTGCAAGTGGGCCTACCACAAATAAAATCAAACATGGGTTTAAAGCTTATATTTAAGAAAATACATATCTTTCACTATCACACTTATACTAATAGTCTTTCAATTTCCTGCTGAATACTCTGAATCTGAGGCTTCAGCTGTGAGCCCTCATTAATTGTAATGGAGCATGCCACAATAGGGCGGGACACGCCACACGCGCGACCTAGGGCTTGCTTAGACCGGACAAAGACGTATGGAACATTCTTATCTTCGCAGAGGAGTGGAATGTGTAAGACAATCTCCAACGGCTCTGCATCAGCTGCCATGACGATGAACTCAGCAAGCCCACGGTTCAGGGTTTTTGTTGCCTCATTGGCACCTTTACGCAGCTGCTTGTAGTTTGCTGCTTGCTGAACGAGGTTCAGCATTTTGCTGGTCAAGGGGGCGTCCGCCAGCGGATATGCTTTGGGGTTTACTGCGGCTTCGGTTTCGGCCTGAAATTATAATATGCATGTTAATCGGGTAAAAGCATAAATCTTATTTTGTGTTGCGATCTTGTGTGTTCAATGATTTTTGACTGATAGTGAAGATCGAAACGCATGTGTGCGGTTAACATAACCTCAAAATTTTTGTTTACAAAAATCATAATTTTTACGACTCCTGATCCTATTATTTTAAAAATGTTATGTAACATAGAAAATCATTTTTAAAATGCAAAACCTTATAAAATGTGGTTATCATAATAATAAACACGTGCACTTACCATGTTGATTTGTTTAGAGTTATCGAAGTTTACTTTAATTCAACCTCTCCGCGATTTCTCGCTTCACTGAGGAAACGGTATCCAAGATGAGTTTTAATTAAAAGCAACAGCTGCTATTATTTTCTTTTCGTTGGATGGGTAAAAGCCGGGAACTCGAAGGGCACAGCAAAAGCATGCACGATGCACACGAGACGCGACGCTAATATTAATGACAGCAGGGTTGCCAACTCAAATTTTTATTTACCACTAAAGCACAAATTGAAACCCCCTAAAACCGTAGTGATTTTTTGTAAAACCCCCTAAATAAAAAATTAATGAATATTAAATAAAATTTCTTTATTCAACATTAATTATCGACATTATTCAGTATCTCTAACATAAAGTCATTTACGCACGACCGTTTACGCCACAGATTTAGTATTTTTGGTCAGAAAGGTTGAATGATGGCCTGTCCAGACGGGACTACTAAATGCAATTTGATAGATTGGGAGAAAATTTCATCCCCGTTAGGATGCCTCTTCTCTTACACATCACTGTAGCGAAAATCGGAGCGTTTGAGTTCCGGTCGTATATTTCTTTCTCAATCGCACACTTGTGAGTTCGAGCAACTGAGAGTGGAATGGACTGCAGTATCATTTCATTTTCAGTAATAATTTCGCTTCTCAACACATTTTTCGCTGTCACACAGACATGGAATGGGACAGTCAAATATCCCTAAATTTACCCCTAGAAATATTTCACCCCTAAAAAAACCTCACGCGTCTTGTTTACCCCCTAAATCTAGGGGGAAAACCCCTAAGTTGGCACCCCTGAATGACAGTGACACTGACTCAGTGTCACCGAGTCACTGACTGACAGCCACCAATTTTTTTTTTTTTTTTTTTTTTCGTCCATTCGGACAGGCTAAGACCATAAGGCCATACTGCCTCGTCTTCAGTAGATTCAAATTTCAGTGATAAAGTCTTCCGTATTTGTTTTTCATAAGTCCAATCCAAGTAAAATGTCTTCAGTGTTTTCAGTTAAATCCGGTAGGTTTCCAATTATCATTAATAATGTTGTCTTAGTCCATAAAATCTTCGTATTCCAGTGTTACCAAATCTTGGTTTTTTCCTCATAATCTAGTAGAAATTAAAATTTCAAGTTACATCCAGATCAAAGTTAAAAGTCATAAATAAGACAGAAATAAATCTGTGAGAATAATGCAAATTTAAACTCAGACCATTAACATACTTATGCTATTAAAATTTCCTTATGCTATAATTCACCAACAGTGCTAACTAAATATTTATACAATGGCAGATATGTACACGTATTTACAATAAGATCTGTAACGGTACGCGGGATAAACTCTGAACCGTCAAATATTCTTATTAGTTCATCCATTAGCACAAGGCGCTGAATGCCAAAGGATGGACAGTCGAAAATTATATGAGATATGGTTTCTTCATGAAGATTACAATATGAGCATTGAGGGCTTTGAATTATTTTAAGACGATACAAATGAAAATTTAACCGACAATGGCCAAAGCGAATTCGCATGATAATAGAGTAAAATTTTCGATTAACATATACATGACTTTTACAAAACCACGGTTGACTGTTAATTTTTACTCGAAGTGTAGCGTACCACAATCCTTTATTCTCAACTTGCACAGCTTGATTCCAGTGTGTCATCCATTTTCTAGTCATTCTTTGTTTCAAAACTGGAATAAAATCTGTATAAGGTAGCGGTATACTAAAATAAGAGTTAACAGAATTAACAGTATTAATTGATCTAGCTAAAAAGTCAGCACGCTCATTTCCTACTACACCAATGTGAGATGGAATCCACATAAAACGTACAATAATATCATTGTGGAATAACTCAAACCAAAGACTTCTGATAACATAGATGATATAGTTAGTTTTTGCATTAAATTTATGATTTTGCAGATTTTTAAGTACACTCATACAGTCACTTAATATTAGCCATTTTTTTATTCCTTGATTTTGATGCTTAATATGTTTCAGAGCCGCTACTATAGCAATCGCTTCAGCCGTAAATATAGTACAGTTTTGGTCTAACTTGTATCCCATACCTCTAGCCATACTATTATCAAAAATTGCAAAAGAAACGTTAGAGTCAACTTTTGAACCGTCAGTATATAACGAGTGATGATCATTCCACGCAGATAATTGTCTATATACTTCCTCTTTAGAGTATAATTTATCATTGATAATAATGTCAATCTCAGGAAATTTACTGCCAAAACTGCCTTCATAACATGGTAACACCCGAGTAGACGTCTTGTGAATATTGAAACTGCCATATAATTGCAATAATTCAGTAGTGTTTTGAAGAATATATAAAGGATTACGAAGTGAAACTGAAGGTTCTAAAAGGTTAGACAAAAGCTGACTATTGTGTGAATACAGTTTCAAAATAAGGCTTTCTTTTAAATAATTAAATCGAATTGCAATAGGAGGAAGATTACATTCAACTTGCATTACATTAATTGGAGTACTTCTAAATGCACCTGTTATCAAACGCATACATTTATTTTGTATTTTTTCTAACATATCTACAAGTTTATTATTGTTAGCATAACAGAAGAAACCATACTCAAAGTGACTACGAATCATAGATTTGTATAAAAGCAGTAATATTTTAGGGTCTGCACCCCAATAAGTTGCAGTTAAAGACCTTAAGACATTTAGAGCTTTATTGGATTTTTGTAATATATGATCGATATACTTTTTCCAAGATAGGTTGTGTGTAAATATAACTCCTAGAAATTTAGTTTCAAGAGAAACTGGGATAATAACACTGTTATAATAAACATTGGGTACTAATGCACTGGGTTTTCCAAAAATGAGAAGTTTGGATTTAAAAGCATTTACACTGAGATTTAAATAAGAAAAGTATGTGGACAGATTTTGTAAAGCATTATTAATCACATAAACTAAGTTAGCAATGTTATTTCCACTAGCATAAACAACCAGATCATCAGCAAACTGCAAATTTTTAACCTCATTTCCAAGCACCAAATTTAACCGTCTAATATACAATATGAATAATAATGGAGATAAAATTCCGCCTTGACATACCCCAACAGAAGAGAGCCTGGGCCCATAAAGATATCCATTGCATTTAACAAATACTTCTCTTTCAGATAAAAAGTTTGTAATCCATTGAACTAATTTACTTGGTAATCCAATGGCCGAAAGCTCAATGGATAAAATATCAATATTAACACTATTAAACGCACCAGCCACATCAAAAAAACTGAAACTAATGATTGTTGATGACCTAAGCTATTTTGAATATCAAGATGTAATTGACAAATACTTTCAGCAGCTGAATGACCTCTGCGAAAACCAAATTGATTTGAAGGTAAGATGTTATTTTGTTCTATATAAAACTCCAACCTCTGTTTCAAAAGTTGTTCAAATATTTTTCCAACGCAAGATGTTAGAGCTATAGGTCGATATGAATCCTCATTAAGTCTAGGTTTGTTAGGTTTAATTATTGGAACCAGGCAGTCAATTTTCCAATAGGGAGGGATTTCATTGGTATCCCAAAGATAATTATATAAATTTAATAATACCAATAAACAACTTTCTTTAAGATTTTTAATCATTTTATATGGGAAGCCATCTAGTCCAAAGGCAGTATCTTTTCTGGAAAAAATAGCAGATTTTAACTCTTGCAGTGTAAATGGTTCTATTAAAAAAGAGTTACTAGAATTATGTGAGTTGTGTTCAGAACAAGAGGCAAAATTTGGATTATTTGAAACATAGTCAGGAGTGTATTTTTGAAGGAATTTGAATACCCAACTGTCATCACTAGCCTGTCTAGAGACATAAGATCTATTAAATTTGCGCATATATTTCCAGATAACAGAAAGTGGAGTACACCTATGAAATGAACTACACAATGATGCCCAGCTCTTGATCCTTTCCTGTTTTAAAGTAAGTTTTTTTAAAGCTTGTAGTCGCTTAAATTCTAAATAAGTCTGTTCGGAGGGATCATTTTTAAACTTAATATAAGCATTTTTTGAATTGTTGACTGCTTCAGAACATTGCACATTCCACCAAGGTAGATTAAATCTTCTTTTTGACTTCTTAGAGGAAAATACGTTTTTGGAATTGGTTTGCTTATCTTTAACTGATATAAATGATTCTATAGCACATTGTAAAGCTTTGCAAAATAATAGGTAAGCTTCTTGGGGAGAGTAAAGAGCCACATCAAAATTTAATAACAAAAATTCAACTTGATCTTGATATTTTTTCCAGTCAACTAAATTATAATTTGGAAAATGTGGACACTGTAAAACGGTATTATTTGTTAAATTATTATTGTTACAACTGTCTAATGCAAAATTTATTAATACAGGAAGATGATAGCTGCCAAGTGGATCATTATGTACGAACCAGTCGCAGGATGGAGCCAAGGAAGGACTAACAAGAGTTAAATCTAGAGCATTTGGACGCCAAGTGAGAGAGCCAACAGTTGTGGGTTGTCCATCATTAAGAAGAACTAAATTATTATCGTCAATTACTTCAAGTATATCTCTTCCTCGGGATGTAGTGTCATGACATCCCCAGGAAACATGATGAGCATTCATATCTCCAGCAAAAATCATAGGTTGTGGAATAGATTTTACTAATGCGTCAAATTTATTTTTGTTGAAGACTGGGTTGGTATTGGTTGGACTATAAAAACTAACGATGCTAATTTGTTTATTACCAATAAAAATACGAACACCAATGTTTTGCATAGAGTCGTCAAATTGCGTTACTAATTTAGAGTAGGCAATGCTGTTATGAATAAGTATAGCAACTCCATTGTGTTTGTTACCTGTGTCATTCCTTTCTATTATGTAACCCCTAATATTAAAATGTTGGTGTGGCTTCAACCAAGTTTCTGAGATGATAGCTATATGAATGTTATTGGAATAAAGAAAGTTTGTTAAGATTAGTCTATTGCTAGATATACTCTGTGCATTCCATTGCATAATATTTAATGAAGTATCCATTATTTAAAAAAAAGATTGATTTAAATGAATGTATCTTGCAAATTGTAGTGTTAAGTAGACTAATGTAATATAAATATATTTTAATAATGTCTTAAAATCTTTAACTTTTTAAATTTATGTTTTCTTTTTTGACATTTCAAGGAATATTTCTTTGATATTTTGAGAACATATTGGTTTTTCATTATTTTGTTCATAGTAATAAGCTTTACTACTGTTTCAATTATCACGTTCATTAATGGGTCTGAGTTTATTATTGTATTTATAATATTTTCAGGTCTTGAGTTTAATTTTGGAAAATTTGTACTATTAAATAAATCTGCGTACTTCTGTGTCTTTTTTTCTACTAGTAATTTGTTTTCTTGTATTTTCTGCTGTTTTATTGGACAATTTGTTGAAATTGATATATGGTTTCCGGAGCAGTGAACACATTTTGCAGTTTTGGGGTCATTTGGACATTCAGTGTATTTATGGTTTTGTTGGCATATTGAGCAGCAAAGTTCATTTTTACAAAATTTGGCAATGTGGTTAAACCTCATACAGCGAAGGCATTGTTTAACCGGCGGGATGTAAGGCCGGACTTCGAAACGCCAACTGTTAAGGTCTACGCTGTCTGGTAGGACTGGGCAAGAGAAGGTAATTGACACAGTTTTAGTTGGTTCCTCTGTTACTTTTCCGTCGACATAATTTTTTCGCATAAATCTGCGCACGCAGACTATATTTTTGGAGGAGGTAATAGCCGTATAGATTTGTTCATTAGACATATTCGTTGGTACGTGAAGTATAACTCCAGTTACTTCGCTGGCCGATGCAGGAATAGAAGCTTGAAATTTATATTGTTCAAGAAATTTTTTATTTGACAAAGCCGCATTAGCCTGTGCTGGTCGCTCAAATATCACACCAATTTTATATTTATTAATTCGTAATAATTGCTTAACACCTTTGTTGTAACGCTTAATGCAATTGGACAATGACATCATTTCGCGATTACCAATGGGCTGGTCAGGAATAGCACTCTCCATAAACACAATATACTCAAAGTTTCCCCCATCTTCCGGATACATTCGTGAATAGTTTGGTACTTTATACATTGCGTACTTGTTTTGATTCTCTAGTTCTAAGGACTTAACTGAACTGAAATCGGTACTCTCCGCCTCTGAGAGCTCCGCGTCCTCACCACCTTCATTTTTCTTTTTTCGTTTTTTGGATTTTCCCATATTGTTACACTTTAATCTATATATATATTTACAATAAGTACACTATTTTAACATATATTTACAAAAATAAGTACAGAAAAGACTTGTACGCGCCTTAAAATTAATTTAAATTTAAAGAGGCCGCCAAAAGACAACCGATCGGTTCCCGCGCTTTTTTTTTTTTTCCTGACAGCCACCAAAGTCCAAAACGCCAAATTAGGTTTAAGCTATTTGAGTCATTATTTTAACCTCATGGTTTGGCCATGATGATTATCACTACATAGATTTAAGGTAGGTAGTTAGGTAAGTTACACTTACTTACTGTATATATTTTGAAAATAAATGTATTCATTTCTACATAGTATAAAACAAAGTCGCTTCCCGCTATCTGCAGGCCTACCACGAACATCGAAAATTGGCATTGACGGAAAAACCTCTTTGTCACTCCACGGGTGGCCCTCTACATCCCTAACAATTTTTGTCCTAAAATCACTTGCCCTAACCGTTTTGTCCTAATGGGCATTAGCTCTAACGATCTATTGCCATAACAATTATTTTCCATAACGTAATGGTTGCCCTAAAACTCATATTTGCTCGAAGCATTTTTGGCATAACATCAATAACTGTTGGGTGTACTCCTCAAACTAAGCTCTTCTGACCAGGAACCGAGGAATTTGGTGTCAATGAAGTAACTCCAGGATAGGACACAATGTAGATTTAATGACTTATCGTTACAGGTAAGTTTAGGTAAATGAAAATAATTAATTGGTATATGTGTTGCCGCTACAGTCGTACGGTGCAGTCTGAATAGGTATGCTGCGCGGGGTGCCTCGACGTATGTGTGACGTCATGAACGCGTCGTCAACCGGTATTCCGGTTTATGTTGCGCCAACATCCCCCCGCCTCTTAAAGCTTTGGCTTTAAGCTTCATCGTCGTCGAGGAAGGGACATATTCTATTAATAGCTCTCCGGATCGTGCCCTTGGTGGTGAGTATGTCCGCGACTCGACTTGCTCCGTCGCTGCCAGGATACACTGCCTGGATCCGTCCCAATGGCCATTTGAGTGGTGGTGTAGCTTCGTTCTTTATCAGGACCATCTGACCGGGCTTAATGTCAGGGCGTCGCTGCTGCCATCGGGTGCGCTGCTGCAGCTCGCAGATGTATTCTTGACTCCATCTTGACCAAAAGTCCTGTCACGGTCGCCATTATGTTGGGTGTACTCCTCAAACTAAGCTCTTCTGACCAGGAACCGAGGAATTTGGTGTCAATGAAGTAACTCCAGGATAGTACACAATGTAGATTTAATGACTTATCGTTACAGGTAAGTTTAGGTAAATGAAAATAATTAATTGGTATATGTGTTGCCGCTACGGTCGTACGATGCAGTCTGAATAGGTATGCTGCGCGGGGTGCCTCGACGTATGTGTGACGTCATGAACGCGTCGTCAACCGGTATTCCGGTTTATGTTGCGCCAACATCCCCCCGCCTCTTAAAGCTTTGGCTTTAAGCTTCATCGTCGTCGAGGAAGGGACATATTCTATTAATAGCTCTCCGGATCGTGCCCTTGGTGGTGAGTATGTCCGCGACTCGACTTGCTCCGTCGCTGCCAGGATACACTGCCTGGATCCGTCCCAATGGCCATTTGAGTGGTGGTGTAGCTTCGTTCTTTATCAGGACCATCTGACCGGGCTTAATGTCAGGGCGTCGCTGCTGCCATCGGGTGCGCTGCTGCAGCTCGCAGATGTATTCTTGACTCCATCTTGACCAAAAGTCCTGTCACGGTCGCCATTATGTTGGGTGTACTCCTCAAACTAAGCTCTTCTGACCAGGAACCGAGGAATTTGGTGTCAATGAAGTAACTCCAGGATAGTACACAATGTAGATTTAATGACTTATCGTTACAGGTAAGTTTAGGTAAATGAAAATAATTAATTGGTATATGTGTTGCCGCTACGGTCGTACGGTGCAGTCTGAATAGGTATGCTGCGCGGGGTGCCTCGACGTATGTGTGACGTCATGAACGCGTCGTCAACCAGTATTCCGGTTTATGTTGCGCCAACAATAACCCTAATGTGTTTTGGCATATTCATCGCGCTCCCTAATAACGTGTATCCTCATATCTCTTGCCATAACTATTTTATCCTAACCGGCATTAGTCCTAACAATCAATTGTCATAATAATTATCATCCATAATGTAATGATAAGTAGTCCTAAAACTCATCTGTTCGAAGCATGTTATCATATACATACGCAGTCTTGTACCAGTTTTAACCATACGATATTTTAGTTGGACTGTACCAAAATTATAAATTTTAGTCGGAAGTGGTGTAATTATGACATATATTTGAAATGATTGTAACGTATATAACACATCACAATAAAGCAGCTTATAATTGAAAAACTTTTTTCTAAAATTTAAAATGGCTGAGATCGAGCGCTTCAAAGATCAAAGTTTAAGGCAGGTCGGTTTAGGTACAACGACGAGCGAAGCGAGGAGGAGTGTTAGGTAGAACTGCGACCTAACAGCGCGCGAGCCGAGCGAGCGAAGCGAGCGTGCCGTGGCAGCGGCCGGCAAAGCGCCAGAACCGACTTTTTCCATAACACTGTTTACAAAGTACAATTTTGTATTAATTAATTAATTTGGGCTAAGAATCTTCAGTACAAATAATATTAGTTGTAACGTATATAACACATCACAATAAGCAGCTTTTAATTGAAAAACCTTTTCTAAAATTGAAAATGGCTGAGATCGAGCGGTTCAAAGATCGAAGTTTAAGGCAGGTCGGTTTAGGTACGACGACGAGCGAAGCGAGGAGGAGTGTTAGGTAGAACTGCGACCTAACAGCGCGCGAGCCGAGCGAGCGAAGCGAGCGTGCCGCGGCAGCGGCCGGCGAAGCGCCAGAACCGACTTTTTTCCATAACACTGTTTACAAACTACAATTTTCAATTAATTAATTAATTTGGGCTAAGAATCGTTAGGACAAATAATATTACGTAGGTACTCGTATTACAATAATAGGATAAACGTCATTAGGCCATATAAAATTAGGGAAAATAATGATTAGGACATATGATCAATAGGACAAATAGTCATTATGGAACATAACATTAAGATATGTAATCAATATGTCAGGTGACATTAGGACATCAAACATTAGGGCAAACTAAAATCATCCATTCAATGAGAGGGCAATCAAAAATAGGGCAAATGAGTGTTATGACAAATGATTATTATGGCAAAAAAGTATTAGGGAACGCAAAAATAGGATAAAAAACTTTAGGGATCCCAATATAGACCCCACTCCACTCCTGCAGGTGTGACAGAGATGGACATATAAATCCGCAATCGTTCTATTTTCGTGGTACTAGCCCTGTATGTATGCATGCTTAAATTTTTAAATCTACGCAACGGACTTTGATGCGGTTTTTTTTAAATAGATAGAGTGATTCAAGAGGAAGGTTTATATGTATAATAATATCCCGTGAGAAGCCGGGGTGGGTCGCTAGTTTAAAATATAGACTGACAACCCAAGTTGGACATTTTTTCGTGTGCCTCCCTTTTTCTCAGAGAAGGGGGGCGGAGTAAATTGGCCCCGACATATTGTCCCATTTAATACCCGTTTAAATGTGGTTCTAGACAACTCGAACTCTAACCTAAAGCCCCTCATTCACGGCAGTCCGCCGGCACCTCCGGCACGTAATATAGCATCGTGAATGTCGTTGCCGGATGCGTGCCGTACGGCAACATGCTGCTAGCTCCGCCCACCTCCTTGCAGTCCGAATTGCACTAAATTACAGTAATAAACAATTGAGAAACGCGGCAATGCAAAACATATTAATTATTCCTTATTAAAAATGGCAAACGAGATGGCGGTGATTTTTAAAATTCGAGTACATTGTATGCGCTACAACCTACAACGCAGCGGCACACGGCAGTCCGCCGGCACCTCCGGCACGTAATATAGCATCGTGAATGTCGTTGCCGGATGCGTGCCGTACGGCAACATCTTGCTAGCTCCGCCCACCTCTTTGCAGTCCGAATTGCACTAAATTACAGTAATAAACAATTGAGAAATGCGGCAATGCATAAAATTGTGACGTCACGACCCGCGACGTCACCGCGGGGAGCGGGGCGCGGCCGGCGGAGCGCGGCGGCGACATCCCCACCGCGCAGCCGACCGCCCACGACGCGGCCGGCCACCCACGACGCGTGCCGCAGCTATAAAACCCCGTGCGCGCCCACGAGAGCCAGCCGGATAAGAGCGCAGCGATAATATTCCACCCAACAGACAATATGCCGTTGGACTCGAGGGTGGAACCGGTTCGGCTTTTCGACCAACGCATCCCGTGGGTCAATGAGGTGAAATACCTCGGCGTTACTCTCGATCGTAGACTGACTTTCCTTAGCCACATCCGTAGGGTACGAAGAAATGCGAGCTTCGTACTAGGTAGGCTTGGGGGGATGATCAACAGGTTTAGTAAGATGTCACTTAGAAATAAGCTGACGCTTTACAAGACGTGTGTTCGTCCCATAATGAGTTACTCAAGTGTGGTATTTTCCCACATGAGTAAGGCACGTCTCAAGCCGCTTCAGGTCGTACAGAATCGTTTCCTCCGTAGGGCGACTGGTGCCCCGTGGTACCAGACGAACCTCAGTCTGCACCGCGACATGAAGCTTAACTCCATGTACGGTTTCTTTAAGCAAACTGCTCGGCGTTACTTTGATAACGCCTCCCATCATAGGAATCCACTAGTCAGGAATGCTGCCAATTATTTGCCAACTCCTCCACCACCTCCGGAACTTCTTGCTCACGATTCACTGATTAGGGGTCGCTCAGTCCGGCGACCTAGGCACACACTCACGGACCCGGACGACGAAATCGCAGCCGACTTCGAAAGAAGGCGCGCTGCAATATCGTCGCCCGACGCGCCGCGTACACACCAGCGTCCCCGCCGGCGGGGTCGCCCACCCCGCGACATAGACACATTCAGTCCGTTATCGACCCGGTACCGCCGCGTACCGGATAGCATCAATCCGACCGCGATCGGACCTAGCTGAGTTTCTTGCTGGAATCTTCTCGGCTAGGTTAGGGGTAGCGAACCAGCAATAAAACTCCCAGTAGCTAGTTTTCTTACACACACCTCAGATTTGGTTGGACCCGGTCCAACCGATCTCTCTGGAGCGCAAACTCAGAAGGAGTATTCCAGAGTAGTAAATATCGTGTGATGTCGTGGAAGGGTCCTGGATTTTCCCCAGGCTACCATCCCACTTCACAGTCCGTACGCTTCAAAGCTCAGTGCATGGAGCCCCTGCCAGGTTCAAAAAAAAAAAAAAAAAAAAAAAAAAAAAACGAGAGCCAGCAGTCGATGCTCTCAGCCCGCGCTGAGAACAACGGCTGCGTCCCCCAACCCGGTGTGGCGGTGTGTGCAGAACGCGTCGTCCCGGGTTGGAACCCCGGGTCCTTTATAGGCCGTGTGTGCTATAACGCATTTGTGCCGAAGGACCCCTCCTACCCCGCTCCGGCTTGCTTGAGGCCGTGTGTGCACGTAACGCATAGGCCCGTAAGCTATCCCGACCGTACCCCCGCGAACGAGCTCGCGCCGGGCCGTGTGTGCAGCAACGCATAGGCCAGTGAGCTCATCCTACCTACCTTCCTTAAACCCTTTCCCCCCTCGGGGGAACGTACCACCAATCCCTAGGCCCGGGCCTCGCGACCGTAGAATTATAATACTAGTACTTATAAAGTAGGCACTAGCCATTTAAGTTAATAAAGGGCATAAAAGACCCGCATTTATATTAGAGTAACTGAGAGTTTAACTTAACCCTATCCTCCAAACCCTGAGTTAGTCTGGAAACCCTCGCACAACCCTTCAGGTCGAGGGATATGTGTGGCTGTCCTCACGGCAACCATCACATTTGGCGCCCAACTAAATAACTCACAGACAGGGGAGCTCACTAGCTCAGGAGGAAGGGAAGTCATAGATACAAGATCCATTCAGTTTGCTTCTCAAGAATAGAAGGAACTAGGGAGGGAGTGTAATAACCTTGTGTTGCAGAAAACTCCGTGATTTAGCCGCCGTTCGACGACAACCGTCGAGAAGCCAGCCCTCCCGTCCGAAACCGCATTGGTAAAGCCCCGTAATTTAGCCGCCGTTCGACGACAACCGTCGAGAAGCCCGCCCGCCCGTCCGGAACCGTATTGGTGAGTCGTAGCCGCAACCTCAGTCGGATCTCGGCAGCTGCAAAGAACTGGTGAGTCAGACACAACTCTCAAGGAACGCCACGTCAATGCCGACGTCTTGGATATACCAATTGAAAAAGGAAGAGTTGATCCGGGAAGCTAGCACCAGAGATCTAGAGACTGAGGGGTTGACGGTGGACCAACTAAGGAAACTCTTAGTGGACGTAGTAAAGGAGGCCGAAGAAGGTAAGCCAGAGGAATTTAAGACGCCAGTCAAAGAGCGTACCGGCGGAATGTATCAACAGGACGAAAAGGACCGGCCAAGGAACGTAGGGAAAACAATCCGGGAATGGAACCTTACGTTCAGACCTACAGACGATCCGGTCGAGTTTTTAGAAAGAATAGAAGAGCTGATAGCAGCAAGCAGTATAACACAAGAAGACGTCTTGACCGCCCTACCCCGGATACTAGAAGGTAAAGCCTTGTTGTGGCACAGGAATAACGCCGACGCATGGGAATCATGGGATGAGTTCATAGAGTTATTCAAGCGATACTATTTCCCGGTGAATTACGAGGAAGACTTAATTGCTAAAATAGTGACCAGGAAACAAGGATATAACGAGAAGTTCACAGATTACCTCACCGATCTCCAAACGTTAATGAGACGATACGGGGGTCTCACAGAGGAGCAAAAACTGCATCGTGTTCACGAAAACATGCAGACGAGGTACAAATTGTACATAAAGAAGCAAGATTTCAGGGACCTCAGGGGATTACTGAAGGTTGCCTCCGAATACGAGAATATAACCAGAGCGTCATGGACGGACCGGAATAAAACGAGCAGGTATGATCAAGACGATGGTCAAGTCGCAGTCCCGCAGGATAGCCAGGGAGCTACTCGTAAGGTGAACCCGAGATACGATGCGAGAACATGCTGCCGGTCATGCGGCAAACCGGGTCACGACACGAGAGAATGCCGGTCGGAAAGAAGGTTGTTCTGTAGTGACTGCGGGAAGCTGGGTGTGTTGAGCAAGGACTGTTGCAAAAGGAACAAATGGGGTAAAAACGAAGCCGCAGGAGCCGTAGATGATCAAGACCGGGAAGACAACAGGATTTTTATAAATGCAGATATAATGGGGAAAAAGTATTGGTGCCTCGTAGACACAGGCGCCACAAACACATACGTCGACCAACACACATACCAAGAATGCGTCAAAAGCGGCGCGGAGGAGAAAGAGGTGCACAGGAAAGTGACGCTAGCGGACAATGGGACGTCCCAGGTCACAAGATACGTACTGGTAGACATACGCGTAAAAAATGTAAAAGTGAAACACTGGTTACGTGTCCTCCCTACAGCCACACACATCATGCTGGGTATGGATGTGCTAAAGAGAGCCGGCATGAAGATGACGTGGGAAGGGGAGACGACCCCGGAGAAGGTTGAGCCAGACAAAGCGGCTACAACTGCTCAGCACCGGACAAGCAGTCAGGAAAGTACCGAAACCCAGGGTAACAGAGCCAAGGCCACGGGGCAGGACGTTCCGGCATCGCAGGGCAATCGGACACTGATTGATGACAACACGGCGGAGTTAACCAAAGCGCACGGGCGCAAATTGGAAGTATTCTTCGAGACGTGGGCTGAGCACAAGACCAAACACGAGGTGTACGCGGCGTGCATCCAAGATGTGCTGGACAGAGCGACGCGTGATCCGGACACGCTACCAGTACGAGGTAGCCCGGAAGTCCAGACACGTACAAGAACGAGACCGAGGAGGGGCCGTCTCAGGAACAGCCGGTCCCGGAGAGGCATGATCAGGCGACTACGCAGGAAGCGAGAGCCAGATTAAGGCCATCAATTTTTATAATTTTATTTTCTTTTATTTTATCCATTTTTAATCAATTACCGGCCCAGAAGGGGCTTGCCTAGGTTAAAGGCACAGTTTTTTTTTTCCGTTATGCTCTTTTTCTTTCATGATATATTATTTTGCCTTGTTTTCCGATTACCGGCTAAAACGTCCCGTTTATTATTATTTTTTCTTTTTTTACTTTTTGCCTCTTGCCCAAAAGGGGAAGCCAATGAATAGCCTAGGAATATACGAAGGGACCCCAACATAAACAAATGTACCATTTACAATATGCTAATGCATCCGGCGATTTTTACTATAGGTAAAAATCTACTCTTCGGGGGAGGCACTGTGACGTCACGACCCGCGACGTCACCGCGGGGAGCGGTGCGGGCGGCCGAGCGCGGCGGCGACATCCCCACCGCGCAGCCGACCGCCCACGACGCGGCCGGCCACCCACGACGCGCGCCGCAGCTATAAAACCCCGTGCGCGCCCACGAGAGCCAGCAGTCGATGCTCTCAGACCGCGCTGAGAACAACGGCTGCGTCCCCCAACCCGGTGTGGCGGTGTGTGCAGAACGCGTCGTCCCGGGTTGGAACCCCGGGTCCTTTATAGGCCGTGTGTGCTATAACGCATTTGTGCCGAAGGACCCTTCCCCCCTCCTACCCCGCTCCGGCTTGCTTGAGGCCGTGTGTGCACGTAACGCATAGGCCCGTAAGCTATCCCGACCGTACCCCCGCGAACGAGCTCGCGCCGGGCCGTGTGTGCAGCAACGCATAGGCCAGTGAGCTCATCCTACCTACCTTCCTTAAACCCTTTCCCCCCTCGGGGGAACGTACCACCAATCCCTAGGCCCGGGCCTCGCGACCGTAGAATTATAATACTAGTACTTATAAAGTAGGCACTAGCCATTTAAGTTAATAAAGGGCATAAAAGACCCGCATTTATATTAGAGTAACTGAGAGTTTAACTTAACCCTATCCTCCAAACCCTGAGTTAGTCTGGAAACCCTCGCACAACCCTTCAGGTCGAGGGATATGTGTGGCTGTCCTCACGGCAACCATCACAAAATATTAATTATTCATTATTAAAAATGACATACGAGATGGCGGCGAGTTTTTAAATTCCAGACTCAGGGACCGGAACCGGTTACCATAACCCGGGTTTTTCATAAGGTTATTTTAAAGGTTGTTTTCAAAACACCTCTAATTTGGTTAACCCATGATACGGAAACCTTATCGGTCCAGTTAACCCCAATTAACCGCTAACCGGCAACTAACCGCAATGAATTCTGTTAGTGTTTTCTTTCTGTTTTGAACAGTTCAAACGAAAGTAATCTTTATACGCCCTGGAATTAGACTTAATATTGAATGACCATGGCTAGGAGTTAGGACGTTGTCGCTCGCTGTGTAACCAGGTTTGTTTTGCTCTTAGTGTGGCATGGCTTCTTTATTTCCTTACTATATTTAGGCTAGCCTAACATTTTTATTATCATACATAGAAATAAAAGCGGAGTGAGCGTTTGTGTCTACTATGCTCATAAGTTTATTTATTTTTCTTGTAGTTAATCAGTCAAATATAAGTAGAGTCGTAAATAATCATACATGGGTAACTTAAAACAAAACATAACTTAATTAGTCTCAGATTACGAAGCGATAAACTTCAGCAAATAGTACTATTTTGTGAGTACATCTTGTGACGACTGTCGGTAAATTTAAAACTTTTTAAAATCTCGACATTGTTATCCTTTGTAAAACCAACAGCTAATTACCTGCACGAAATAAGTACCATAAAGAACAAGAGATATTTTATTAATAACAACAGTATTACTATGGCAATAAAGTTCAAATTGTCATAGCATGCACTCAACGTATAACCTTTTGAAATTAAGAACCGAGGCGTGGTCAACCAGGTGTCTGTTTATTTTACATAATTAAAAGTGGATTTGATTATTGTAGCTTGTTTTAAATTTTGCAACTTACGTAGGTAGATATTAAAAGTGGACAGATTTCTTATCGATTTGAGGATATTGTGCAAGCTTTAGTCGCTACCAAGTACCGGAAACGTTAGCTACACTGTATTCTATTCCCGATATTTCTTACAATCGACAACTGGCCTACTTTTTGGATTTTTAATGCATTTGGATTCTTGAATTTTTAATCCATGCTTAGTTCATACACTACTCAACTAGAGCAAACATAATATAATAAATACCACCCTCTAACTAACACTTGCAAAACGCTAGACCAGAGGCCTATTGCATAATCAGTTGTACGAGTAGCTTGTAATATTAGCGGAAGTCTCTTTTCAATCCCTTTTATTAGAAAGAGAGTTCCGCTAATATTATTATAATTTACAAAATAAATCATACAATTGACCCCAGGTGGTCAGATCATAATATTTCATTTCTAAAAGGTTTTATGTGAAATGCGTCCTATTCCAATTTGACCCTTATTCTTAAGACAATAAATTTGTAATTTATATTACAGGTTTTTGTATTACTGCATTTCATTTTCTGCAGGTAATTAGCGGTTGGGTTTAACAAAAGACACAACAATGCTATTCATAGCAGATAAGTTTTCAAGTGGAAATCGTGATTTTAAAAAGTTAACACTATAAAACGGTGAATAGTTTTTATCTTTCCTTAATTTCTCACATATGCGTCAACAGTGATAATGCGACAATAAAAGTCTTGTTTATTACCAATCTTAATACGATTTTGCCGGCAATTACTTTCTTTTCTTACCTGGGTGCGTAGCCAAGATGCCAACCGCTCACGCTCACTCGCTAACGAAATGCAACTGTCATTGTCACGCTAATAAGAAAGAGTGATAGAGAGAGGTAGCTACGATACATTATTCAGCGTGAGCGATTGGCATCTTGGCTACGCACGCTGACGTCTGACGTGTTTTCACTTGAGACCGCTATTTGCTACCATTGGCAAAACAAAAGTATATATTTGAGTTAATTGTAAGCAAGTGCAGCAAGCGGTGCTCCAAATGATTATGACATACTTTGATATTGGACACTTATTATTATATTATTTTTTCGTATCTCGTATTATCGTAGTAATGAGCAAAATTTATATAATCGTACGAGTTTGAGATTAGGGTTCCCGATTACAAGAGTACACGCTGACACGTGGCTCCGTGTACACGAGTCGTGTCTTAATTAAACGTGGCCTAATGGCATGTTCCAAACAGAGCAGAAAACCGGTATCGTGTGTGACAACGACATTTACAAGACGCTTCTGTAATGTGTTTCAATTAATTTGAAAATGTACCGACAATAAATGAGTAATTAAACATCTATAATTTATTTTATTACATTACAAAATCGCATCTCGGGATACTCTGGGTATAACTTTTTTAAGTAGGTATATATTCACGGAAATACTACTAAAATTACAGTCTTTCTCCGGGACCACGGGGGCAATGTCACTCTTGAAACGTCGGAGGTTTGTTTTCAAAGTTTATACACGATTAAGCCTCGTTTTAGTAAATTTATAATACTAAAATTATAATAACAATATCTAATTATATACAAAATCTAACAATAAACAAGAGTTCTCTACTGATTTTTTTTCCTTTAAGAACTCTTATAATAATATGTACAGGAAGAATAATTATAATATAATTTGATGGCCATAGAGTTACAATTTTTTTGAAATAGTTTTAATCTCTGATGTTTCGGTATTTAGATCGTGTTTATATCGTTTTTCCCTTCCTTTCGTTTTAAACAATTCTATATTATGTTTTACGAATATACACATAACTAATACATATAAGGAGGATGGCAAGGGTAGTATACTATTTTTAAATAATTGCTTGCAACTATCTGGGTAATATGCTCCACACAAAGATGTTAAACACTTTCTTTGGGCTAAGAAAACCTTATCAGCATCTGATGAGTTGCCCCATATTATTATTCCGTAACAGATATGCGACGATACATAACCGTTATAGGCTGCCGTTACTGCCGCCTCAGAGACGGTTGCTCGCAGACGATACAAAATATCGATATAAAATATAGGTATTAATATGAGCTTTCCAATTACAAAACTTATCAATCTTAATTCCTAGAAAAACTGCACTTTCCGTTTCGTTAAGTTGTACTTACGCCATTAAGCTATTATAAGTTTGAAATTAAACCAGTTGTGTTTCGGTTAAGTTAACTTTGAGATTATTATTTTCTAACCAATTTGTTACATTTGTTAATGTACATGTAATAATATTTCTTAGAGAACCATCTGTATTTTCTTTAATAACTATGGTTGTGTCATCTGCAAATAGTATAGTGTCATTTTGTGTGGCGCCAGATAAATCGGTGATGTAAAGTAAAAACAAATACGGCCCTAGTATACTACCCGATGGCACGCCGCATGTGTTAATGATGAACGGCGAATTATACGTTTTGTTAAGGTTTTTAACTATTTTTGTAACTTCTACACATTGTCGCTGTCCATTGAGATAGCTTTCTAGCCAACAGTACGCTTGCCCTCTTATACCGTATTTGACTATTTATATTACTTTGATAGCAATGTTTCATGGCACCCTAGATCCATAAAACCATCCAGGATCTAGATTTCTGCTCATTCTATGCATTCGTGTACATACACACAGAAAACATAGAAAAGCGGAAGTGTTTACCGTGACACCAAATAGTAGGTATAGGTATCGGGATACAAAGTATCAACTCAAAATATGTGTAATAATATTTTGACTGGATTACGTAAATTGTAAGAATATTAATGTAAAATACCAGACCAAGATAATATAACGCATCGCGGCTTAGACATTGCCGAGATTCATTGTTTATGTGGAACCGATAAGGGCAATAAGCCTGCCCTCGGTCGGTATTCATCTTTGCGCACTTAAATGTCATTGTCTCATGAGAGTCATTAGTAAAAACAATGCAAGTAAAGTTTTTGAAGCAGGAATTTCTAGAGCTGCTTTCAATATTATCATTTTAAATTGCCATAATTTTTGTAACGATACCCTTACCAACAACTAATACCTATCCGTAGTCTGCACGTGCAAAGCCATTTTTTTGTTTTATAAACGAGCCTTTTTTAATATGAGCACGTCGGCTCCAAAAGCTAATCCTAATAATTACCTACCTACTAGATGTGGAAACCTAAGTGGCGAGTTGGCTATATGTTTAAAGTTTAGTGACACCTCTCTACCCCAAGCCCTCATACCGGTGGTGTTGCTCTCGAGCTATCTTAGATGTCGCTTTTTGTGGGGGCCCATCTTATGTGGGCGAGTCACCGTTTGCCGTAAATTAAATTTATTACCATTTTGTTAGGCAGACGTCCGATTTTATTCTCTATAACACAGTATTTAGTACCACCTTCACCTAATAGTCCAGTATATTTTGGTTTCCATTAAATCTCAATAGTCTATACACCCTGGCGGTGCTGCCTCTGCGTGCATCCCATAACTCGGGCAGGTGCATCATTCGCTCGGTGTACCCCTTACATTTCATTAAATTGTCGAAAGGGTCTCAGCGTGTTGGCTTCGGCTCCGCGTACGCCTCCCAAAGGTCCGGAACACAATTGTTCCGTGATGGGAAGACCTACCTATTATGAAGATTTAAGACAAAAGTGTGATATTATTTTTTACTATCGTTGTAGAATTGTTTTTGCTGAATATTTTGTATTTTGATTGTTGTTCACATTGATCATAATATGTACTGTCTAATTTTTTGTTTGTATCCCTACTCTTTATTTTAATTATCATGCACTGTTACTTTACACGCCAAGGGGCCTTACCATGACATCTTAACGTGATTCAGTTTAGGGCCTAAACTGAGTCGCTGCCATACAACTGAGCACAGGTCCCTTACCTGAACGTCCTGAACGTGAACCTTAACTGAATTGCGTTAAAGGGCATTTTCAGAAAAAAGTGCACCCTTTTAATGAAAATGGGTCCTCAGTTTTCCATACAATTTTTTTTTTGTCAGGTTTGTAACGGGCCATACGAAATGAATGAAAAAAATGACTTACAAAGCTGACCAAAAAAACGGGACACTATTTTTCTTGTTTCGAATAGTACTCGTGATTCTGGTTACAAAAAACCCAAAACTTCCTATATTAAAAAAAATGAAAATTGTACCCTATTTTTGAAAATGCCCTAAAACGTTATGGTAACGGCCAAGGATGGGTTAGGTCCGCGTGTATTTAAGATCTGTTTCTACGAGTACCACGGATACTCGGATCTAAATTACACGCGAGCCCGACTTGTAAACTTGGCTACCTAAGTTGTTTAATTATCATTGCACGTGCAGTATTAGACGATTTATTCCTATTCGTTCCTACTACAATGGTTTTGAATGTTTTGATTAAAGGATGACTCACACTAGCACGGGACGGGACGGGACGGGACGGGGCGGGACGGGAGAATCTGTCAATTTCTATAGAAAGAATCAAGTGATAGCTCGGAGCCCTTGGATATCACGTGACGCTTTCTATAGAAATTGACAGATTTTCCCGTCCCGTCCCGTTCTTGTGTGAGTCATCCTTAAATAACTTAACAAAATATCACCTACCGACGTTAGTCGTAAGACTCGTAAGAGATATTCACTAACTTCGTTGAACAAGTTAAATCCGTCAAAATAAACACTACGAATAACTTTGAATCACAACATGCAAGCAAACGTAATGATTTTGCTGTTTCATTAATTGCAATTTTGTTTAGTACTACACTTTTAATTTTCGAAAGCTTAAGAAATTCACGTAATTAATAGAAGTATATTTATTTATTATAACGTGAATTGAAGTTGTAAGGTATGACATTTTATTTGATGAAATAAGCTAGTTCAATCTAACGGGTTGTTGTGTATTTGAAGAAAAATAACAAATTATTAACACGTGCCGTCGCGTTGCCGTCTTCGCTTTAATTTGAAAGTGTAAGACGTAGAAACCGCTTGTTATTATTAATACAACTCTAGTGTAACGGCTTATAGTTCAAAATTGATTGAAGTGACAACTATGAAACAAACCTGGGTTATTCTACCTGTTGGACCCAAAAAACAGTGCAAGATACAAATGTCCTAAGTACGAGGTTTTTATATGTCCTTTACGACATTTCTATCGTTCACTGTTGACACGGAATTGTCTTTACCGATGCCAGCCTCTACTGTTATTAGATATTGAATCTAATTTACTTATACGTAAAGAGTATACTCGTTTGTTATAATAAGGTTAACAGTAACCGAATCAAAACCCCAAACAAAAACCCTATCGGGATTGGGTTTTGCAGTTAACCGGGTTAATGGTTACTGTTACAGCAACATTTCGCTTACCGTTTGGATTCGGTTAGTGAATGTTGCTGTTACAGTATCATTGTGTAACAGATATGATAAGGTAACCAACTTGATAGGATTAAGCCTAAAGAGGGGTTTTCCGGTCCCTGTGTGCAAGTGGCCCAGCCTGGCAGTCCAATTCACACCACACCGTGTGTGCGCTACATCCAGCCATGCCGGAGTGCCGGCGGACTGCCGTGAATGAGGAGCTTACTACGAACATCGAAAATTAGCATTGACAGGAAAACCTCTTTGTCACACCAATATACAAGTGCGACAGAGATGGAGATACAAATCCGCAATCGTTCGATTTTCGTGGTATAGACCCAGCCATGCCGGAGTGCCGGCGGACTGCCGTGAATGAGGGGCTTAACGGGCCCGAAGAAATGATTTTCTTCGGGCCCGTTAGGTTCGAGTTCGGCGGGATGTGTAAATCAGACTAATAATAGTTAGGGCATTTAGGACGCCTTGGAACATACCATGGAAAGATCGAGATCATGTAGGGTCGCATTTTACAAAGCTACTGTGTACTTACAATTTCACTGTCGGAAATCACCACGACCGTTCAGAAAACGCTGGAGGTGTACCATGAACCATTTTTTTCGTTCGTCTATTTGCCTCTATCGCGTGATAAAGAGGCAAACAGACAAACAAACGAACGAAAAAAGTGGTTCATGGTGAGTGGTGAGCCTACGGGCCTAGTTTAAGATTAACAACCACGTGTAGAAAAAAAACAGTAACATTAAGACAGTATTGTTTTTATATTTCAATCAGTTTTCAGATGTGTCCTCTTGGCATGTCTTTACAAAATCGGCATCGGCTTTATAAGTTTTGGATAACACAATTCCAATGTCAGAGGGCGCAATATAACAAGAAAATTCATACAATCATGTTCTTAATTGATTAAATCATAAATAAAAGTATTGTCTTCATCACTAATGTATTAAAACTTTACTGTCCTTAAATTATTACAATAGGGATGACGACTAGGTTGAAAAACTATTATTCTAATTAGTCCGTCAGTTAGGTTATCTAAAATTATTAGACACGTATTTTTTCCTTTTTCAATTTAACTAAAATTGACGAAGATAAAGAGCATCAAAGTTCCGGGGTGGGGGCTTGTGACGTCACTCCTAGGTAAGAATTGTAACTAGGAGTGACATTACGAGAAACTTGAACGCACTGTATTTTTGTCATTTTTGATTTGACGAACAAAAGAAAAAATACGTGTACAATATTTTTTTATAATCTAAAAGACGGACTAAATAGTTTTTTTCAGTCGTCTAGCCTGTTATGGCAGCCCCGCGCCATAAGTAATCCCTATATGCAAGCGCTTTTTGAATGAGTTTATCACACGCCGCTCCGGTGTGTGAGCGAGACAAAGATATGGACGTAAATGTACATAGCGCTCTCTCGCTCACACAATGGTGTACAGTGGTGTGAACAAAAAAACTACTATGCTCATCAAAAAAGCGTTTACGGGTACAGTCAACGTCAAAGATATGTTTACTCATTTGCACTTCATTACAAAGAATTAAGGTGCAAAATTGTAAACATGTCTTTGGCGTCAACTGTAAAGCCTGCTCCACACAATGTGCCATCATGGGCGACGGGACGTCGCTATATGCAGCAGAACGAGATGAGAATATTGCGTATTCCCTCTAACTGCGTCCCGTATCATCGCCCATCGTGGGCCATTGTGTAGACAAGCTATAAAATATTTTAGTCTTCATTTCTATCAGAACTAAATCTTAAACTATCACTGCTGCTGCTGTTGCTGCTGTTGCTGCTGCTGCTGCTGTTTGTCTCTAAGCCACTGATTCTGGTTCTGCTGATTCTGACTCGACAGGAATGCAAGATGTCCCTTGGGGCACCGGTTGGCGTAGTGGCCCTTGGTGCCGCATTTGAAGCAGGTGACCTCCTCGAGTGGTTTGTGCATCATGCGCTGCATGCGCGGGTTCTCATTGTTCTCGTTCTCGTTGGCTGGCTTGATGTAGCCGAGGGCTCGGTACCGGGCTTCCTCTTGGCGTTGGGCGGCTTCGCGTTGCTGAAACAAAGAGTTTAATCGTACACATTTCGCAATAGATTGTTGGATATGCTGAGAATAGCTAGACAAACAAGATACAAGATATTTTCATCGTAGCATGGAGTTACTACTTACATATATGGGTTAAAATTATCATGTATCCATAAAAAATATCATGAGTGATGATCATATTGCGGGAGGAGGTGCAATTGAAATCACATGTAAATCATACACAACAAGAATGATCAAGGAATATTGTCATACGAATATAAGAAATATAATCAATATAGTCATTAACATAGCTGGCTAGACCTCAGAGCAATAATGGCATACAGACAGCCACTTAGCATCGTTGGTCTGCTCCGGCAGTGTGGGCAGCTCGAAGTGCAGCATGTACTTGCAGAAGGGCCCTTCGGGGCACAACCTGGCCAGGTAGTTGGTGCCATACATACATTTGACAAGGGTGAGGCGGCTAATTCTGTCTGACCAGCTAAAGGAGATAGCTACATAGGAAATATTTCTTACCTCTGGCGGTATCTTATTACACGACGACGCCTTATGTCCGACCTCAGAGCAATAATGGCACACAGGCAGGCGCTTAGCGTCCTTGGTTTGCTCCGGCGGCGCGGGCAGCTCAAAGCGCGGGTGCATGTACTTGCAGGAGGGGCCATCGGGGCAGAGTCCGGCCAGGTAGTTGGTGCAGAGGACGCGGCGCACGTGGCGATGCCGGCAGTGCGGCCCGTGCCTACAGAAACCGCGGTCGTACCTGGAATATTGTTTGAAAATGAGCGACGCTTTGCACCACACCACTCACACGCGTGAATAAGCCTCTAAATGGATAGATTGCATGTTCATTTATTTTAAACATCTTCCCAAGTGTGTGAAATGAATGGTGATGTGGTTTTCGACGAGCCCCTGACAAGGTAAATGCTGCAAGAAGCAGCTTGATCTGTGTAGAATTGGCTAAAATCCCATGGTTGCTTTAATTGGCGATCAGTGTGCTCTGTGCTACTACTACTATGGTGAATTTAATGGAGAATGGATTGTTCAATGACGCTTTTTATCCAGCCAGATGGTGCCACCTATCTATTAAGCCATTTATTCTGAATGTCTCTAATATCAGTTTGCCGCTTGGAAAAGGCATCCTCTAGCTCTTTCCAGTGTAATCTGTGCTAGGCCACTCTCCTCCAACAAGGGCCCGCTATGATTACAAGTTCATACTCGCATTGCCTTAAAGGTTTACCCTGACTTTGTTTGGTGGTGACAAGATAGTGCCATACTTTTGAAATTTGTTAGTATAGCTAGGACTCATACTAAAATATGGTTTCTGACTTTTTGTAGGTTCCCAATACTTGCAAGTTTATGTGTTTCATATTTAAATTTATGTTTAATGCACTTATGATGAAGTTATGTGTGTATAGTCAAATGAAGGCTCCTTATTCAATTAAAAATGCTCAATTCATGAACATAGCACCATAGTCCTCCATGTTGAGCTATTTTCGACTTTATAGACGTGAGTAACCCGGTCTAAGTATATTAACATAGTACCTATTCAGTGTGATTTAACATCTTAATTAGGGCTATTGTGGTCTAAAAGCATATAATATATATGTATTTTAGTGATTTTTTATTGAGAAATCTCACTTCCAAAATCACTTGAAAGACCAAATTCTAGCAATAAATAAACATATATTATTATAATAATAAATTAAGAGTAACATCCCTCTTAATTTATTATATATATATCTCAGCCGTCCTACATTCATAGCAGACACAATAATTAAACACTTAAGGTGTCACCAATCCTGCAGCACAAACTTACCTCTAGTGCTGCTCTGATAAAAACAAATGATTTCATTTGTAGATAAATTAAAGTTTTGGCTCTATTACTACCTAAAATGAAGATCAAAGTATCATATCTATTTAACATTACCATCACTACATACATAATTCTCAAAAACATCACCCTCCTTTGGCAGTGACGTACAAAGCATATTTGCATGGCACCAAGTTATTTCATATCCTCTTTTCAGCAACTCCTTGTTTATTTGCATATTTGATAAAAGTATTTTATTTCATAGCAGTAAATTAGTTGACTGTGTTCAGGTGGAAGTGGTCTTGGATTGGTAGCCAAAGCGGACTGTGGCATAACCCGGGAAAACGCTAGGATGAAGAAGCAGTAAATGATAAACTTTGGAATAGAATGAAAGCTACTGGCTCTTACCAGGGACAGTCTTTGATCTTGCTTTCCGGGTCTATATGCAGAAACGGACACTCCTTATTGTGACAAGCATTAAAACGGGCATAGAAGTAGCACTCTGGCATTTTGGACATGTCATACTCGTGGAGGAACTCGCATTGGTCACCCTTCTTGCAGAGGCCACGCAGCCAGTGCTTGCACACCACTGTGCGGTCGCCGCGGACGTGTCTGTAAGGGCACTGAGGTCCGTTTGTACAGCCAGTGGGTTGACTGTAAAATTCGCATACTGCTGCTGTGGACTCTGAAAATCAGAAGTAAAAGGTTTTAAATATCACTTAGATAGCGTGAAACAAGTGCTAACAAGGTTATTCATAGTATTATTGGTATGTAATTTGTACATACTGTCCATTCCGGGAAACGGCAACGGTAGAGCTCCATATTGTTCGTCTAGTGCAAAATCTATATCGAATTTGATGTGGTCTACACTAGCGACTAGAACCTCCATTGGGAATGGTAAATTTAAGACTATTTATAGAGAAAACTGCAATAAATCGCTTGCAAATGCACATCAATGCAGCGACTGCAGCGTTGACATCATCATCATCATCATCTCACTATATATAAGTTACTCTATGGTTGACATGTCTTGGTTGACAGTTTTTTTTTATAATTACACCACAGACAAGTAGCTGAGCCATTTGGCCAACATAGTAAATTCGTATTCCTGGCTACAATGTACCGTTTTTATCATTGCCTTAAACAGATTGGTCGCGTTTAATAAACGTCAAATACGTCAATGTCATGTCAAAATTATCAAATCCACCGTGTATGAGGTTAAGGGTTGGGAGACGCTTTTATCTTAATTTATTTTAATACTTTTGTCTTAATATTAAACCGATACAATGTCTATGTCGGACCTAAAGCATTCCTTACGGAAGTATGAATTTCCTCAATGTGCGAAAGAAGCACTTTTAAGAATAGGTAAAAATCTCCATAAAATGGGATGCAATGGGCTTTCTATGGACATTGCTTAAAATTGTAAATATTTATTATTATTTGCAGAACAACTGCTGGCCGGTCGTGCAGCTCCCAGCAGTAAACAAGTAGATGTGGCCATGGAAATTATTTCTGAGTTCATATTCTGCGAATCTACACGCCGCGGCGACCGTAGAGGTTTGAACCCTCTTCAAGAACTACAGCTTATTGATGTGATCTGCGAGTATTTATCGAGCTGCACGAATGAGACGACGAAAAATACAATATTCTTGTCCCTCTTTGGAGGTGGAGATACTCAAAAGAGGCTGAAAATATTAAGCATACTTGCTAGTATGGCTGTATCGGCTTCTAGCACACCGGTAAGTATTAAGTACCTAATTTATTTAAAATATTTCAACATGACAGTATCTTTAAGTCAATTGTGTTTTTACGAGAAAGGTATATGCACTATAATTACTATTTAAAACGAGATATTTACCATGTACATTTGTTTTTATGAGCTCCCGATATTTCGGCAGCTCGGAATATCGGGAGCTCATAAAAACAAATGTACATGGTAAATATCTCGTTTTAAATAGTAATTATAGTGTAAATGACCATGCTAGGTATATGCATCTAATACCAAAAAGGTTATTAGGGTAGCTTTAAAAGGATATTCATTTTGTTCCCAGGTATTACTAGCAGTGGGTGTGTGGTTGCAACAAATGGGCTGCTCATCCCCACCATCCCTCCAGCTTGTAGAAAACATCATCAGAGACCACTTCCATTTGAACACCTTCAACCAAACTGCCTTAAAATCCTTAGCCTCCAGTGCCCCTCAATTTGTTGCCAATTTCATTACTGCGGTCACAGAATTGTACATGCAAGAGGTGCAAGGTGTGAGGAAACTCCCGCCTAAGAACTTATTGGAAGTGATCACTTCTTGGGTGGGTACTTATTACTATTTACTACCTTTACCAAAAAAGTCTAAAGTTTTTAAGTTTATTGTATGGGGTTTTCGAGTGGCACACTCATTCCAGGCTAAACTGTGATATATTTTTTTAAGATTATTCTGACAATCATTATGACTAGTTTTAGAATTCTATGTTTTTGTGAACATTAAATATTTTTTATGTTTTCGTTCTTTTTATTTTGTTACTGTATTCAATTTCGTTTTAACACTACACAATTTCAACATGATTTAATTCTAGCTTGACACAGACATTATCAAAGTTGTCAGAACCAGATCAAAGTAATTTAGCTTTTTAAACAACTTAAAAGTTGATGACATTATGGTGCATCAAATAATCTTGTGTCACAAAATAATCTATTATTATTATTATTATTTATTTATTTATGCACAGGCAGCTTATAGCTGATGTGTGCACAATCAATAAAGTCTTGTGTTTTCATCTTTGTTTTTCATAAATTCATCAAGTCTATTTTTGAAAGAGTTCACAGATGATGCACTTATCACCTGACAAATATGTCCTGTAGCGACGGGACATCGTGGTATCCATGCAATATCTTAAATGTTTCAATTAGGTCACCACGCTGTCTATTAAAGTGAAGTTTTTAACCAACTTTTGGAAAAGGAGGTTCTCAATTTGTTGTTGTCTTTTTTTATATCTCTCTTTGTTTCTATTTTCAGGTATACTCTAACCCAACACTGTGTCTCTCTGCACAGAACAACCCACCACAGCTGCCACCGGGATCCATTCCGATGGCGGCTGTGACACCTCTGGCAGGACTTGTGAATTGGTGTACCCTGGCACCACTCTACATTGACTCAGGTACAAACTATATACATAGTTATAGTTAGATTTTTTCTAGCATTTCTTTAATATTTACCCTAAGTCATTTTCAAAAGGCATTTATGGATGCAGTGCAAATTACAAGTTTCATATATATACCTACACAGTGTGTTTCCACCCTAGCAATATTCCTATTTTTTTTTTGTTGTATTCATATCATATGAATAGTAAGTCATAGCAAGATTTGAATCAAAATTTAAATATCAAAGCATCTACATTTAAAAAAATATGTTAGTGGAATGTACACTACTCACACAGTGATACAGGTAAAATGTTTACCTTTCTTGAATACCTGTAGGTAAAGTTATGTAAGTAACAAAGTTTATTAATTTACAGACACTGAAATGGTGGAGGTGTCACCACCGAAAAAGATCAAGATTGAAGGAGAAAACCTTTCACTTATCAAACCCTTGCCAGCCAAAGTGTTGACAGAATCAGAGTTGTATATAAAGTTGCATTTAGGTAAGTTTAGAAAATAATCCAACTCAAATAACTCCTTCCCCTCCTCCTACCTCCAAAATGATCCACGGATCTTGTTGGTGTTTACCTAATTGTAAACTATATTCTCAATTCATTCGTAATCGTCAGATGTTGGGAGTACCATTAGTCATTATTATTTGACAGCTCCCGAAATGAGGACAACGCGAGATAACCATGAGATACCTACATGATACATGTAGTAGCGATACCAACCTTAAACAGCTTAGTAGTCTAGCGTTCAACATACATCGTACGGTGATTCTCCGCGGGCATTACCTACAAGTCCTTCAACTACAGGATGAGGTTCACTATTGCTCAATGACGGTTTCCCAAATGTATACGACTAAAATGACCAAAGAAAACGGTTTCTCGACTGCGGCTCCTATTGTAAGAATTATAAAACAAATCTGTGTAATGTAATATCGTATAATGTACATAGGGATTTAGGCAGGCCGCTGAGGGAGAGAGGTGGCAACCCCTGTTCTGGGTCTTGGTTTGTACAACAAGTCTCCATCGCCATACAGCGTGGCATTGCTGCGAGCGTGATAAGGACCTTCGGTCCTGTCTGTCCCGTTTTGAGGGTTATAGAGGAAATCCGTTTTGTTTTATAGCTTTCTTTTTAAATATATATTAAAAAGTGAAGTTGAATAGGGGTGCTGCATAGCTTGCGCGGGCGGCGGACAGCGGCGGGCGCCGTGCACGCGGCGGCGCTGGCGGCGGCGGCGCCGGCGCTGCGGGCGCGCCGGCGCCAGCTGCTCGCCGGCGGCGGCACACCACAGCACGACGCCAAGCTACAGGTAGGCTTACCTGGGCCCTGTCAAACGCTTCTAACTTGTAAAATAAGCGGAAATCGTTTTTTTTTCCATCAGAAAGGAACTACCACTTAATTTTTAAGTTAAAATGTTTGATAAGTACCCAAACACCGGGTAGTTAACCATTGTAAAACGTTAAATTAAACTTGTCTGATAGCTGTAAAGTAATTGTCACAATAAAATCATAATATACGTGTGATGGGCGAGATAATAAGAAAGAATGATACCGATGTCTCGGACTCGTTAACCAGCGACTTTTATGTTCGATATTTCTAAGCATTTTGTTTCTGTTAAATTTTTGAAATTTCGCTTTTATTCCCACAGGACTGCCTAGATCGACTAGGGCAAGCCGTACAAGTAGCGCTAGCATCGGGCTGCGTATATGGCAACACCAACCACCTGCTGGCGACATTAGACTCGCTCCCCGAGAACAGACTCCTCCGGATCGTGATCCAGACGCATAGACAACTTTGCTGACAGGAGACCATTGAGATTGATTAAAAATCTATTTTGGAAGATCGTTGTAATATATGGAATATGCAGATCGACAGATAACGGAGAACCTAAGGATGTTTTCGGTAGAGGTCTTAAGGAGGCGTAATGAAGATGTGCCATGTGGACCAGTAAACTTTGCTTAACTAAAAGGCGGGCAGAGAAGCCAACGAAGCCAGAGTCACCTCTCTTGAGCGGCAACACCGCCCAGGACCTTAGCATCTTGCTCTTAGGGTGAATGCAACTCCTAAAAAGGTTGTCACTTTTTCTGTAAATATTATGAAAGCTCTCAAGTCTGCTTGAGGGCTAGTTTTGATAAGCTACTACTGCTACTAGACTTGTGAAAACACACAATCGCTGTGACACGATCGCTATAAAGGCATTTTAAAATAAATTAAGTAAATTAGTGTTTAGATTTATGGCAAATGTAGACTCCATCTTGCTATTAGTTTTACCGTGCGATGAAAACTCCGATAGTGATAAGAGAGCACATGAAATAGTTGACACTATACCTCGTTTTATTTAATTAATAAAATCGTGCGATGGTCGTCGTGCGATTTTTAGGAAAACAAGACAATAGCTAAGTACTGAACACGGGCTGTTACCACGGTTATTTGTTAAAATCGAGCTCTTGATATTTCGGCGATGTTGCAACCGCCATGTTCACGAGAAAACTGAAGTCTGCAGGTAGGTTGAAACTTAGGATAGCCATAACGAACTACCCTCTTGATCGCTTATGTTCACCACTCGATAATGGTGAGTTCCAATGAACTCGAAAGTTAAAAACCGCAAAAGGAAATGTCGAAAAACTGCGATAGTTTAAAAATGTGTATTTTAAAAGCTGGCATATTTGAATCTTATTTTCTTCATCATAACATTAACAATAGAAATTCGTAATGTAATTTTAATATTTTCTAGAGATGACTAAAATTATTAATTTGGAACTATAAAAACTGCAAAAAAATTCAAGTTGTTGTATTTGTTTTATTCTGTTTTGTTCTTACCTATTTGTTCTTACCTATTTGTTCCAACAGAAATGCATCATTTGTGAAAATTTCAACTGTCTATGAGTAACTATCACTGTTAATGAGATACAGCCTGGTGACGGACGCACAGCAGGTTCTTAGTAATAGGGTCCTGTTTTACCCTTTGGGTATGGAACCCTAAAAAAACGAGGTATAAGTGACTGCAATTTGAAAAGACCCTTTTTCACTTAAAAGTCACTTACATGATTTGTTTTGTAAATGATTACTCAAGTGCTGTAAATAATCCATGTTCTTTATTTAGGTTGTAGATGAATTGCTGTATTAAAGAATTATAGTTTATATTAAGTTAATGAGAAAGTAGGTAAATAAAAAGCTATTTTAAAGAAATGCTGTTGTTTGCACACTTACTTTGAACCCAAGAAGTCATAATAATGTCTTCTGTTACCACTATAAGTATTCATTGAAATATCATCATCATCATCATTTCAGCCGAAAGACGTCCACTGCTGGACATAGGCCATTGAAATATAATATTTTAAAATGGATTAATTGCATATATTAACACTGAAACATGGGGTGATGGTGTTAAGATACATGATTAATCAGTTTTAATGCGATTCATTTATAAGAAGTCATGTTAAGCTTAGGGCTTTTAAATTAGGTTTATATTTGCTAACTTTTTCTATAATTGGAGAGTACGTGTGATATTCTTGAATATGGAAATAGCAGTGATACTCATATCATACTATATTGCAGATTTCTGGTTTTAGGCTTAGCAAAAAAGTAATACTAAGTTTAAATACTAAACTAGTTTATTCAAAAAGGCTTAAATCTACGACTCTGCTTAATCTGAGCTATTTTCTTCTTGTCCTCTTCAAATTTCTGCCGCAAAGCTACAACATGCTTCATTTTAGACTCTCTAATCTGGAAGGTATAGAAATTCTTCAGTTCTTTCCGCTTTTTGTTTTTCTCTTCTTTAGCCATGACTTTGCTCTCTACTTTCTCAGAGCGAGCAAAGCTCTGAACCTTTCCTTTCTTAGTGACTGTGATCCAACCATCATCATCCTCTTCCTCAAGCTTTTTCTCTTTATCTTCAGTGTATTTAGTTTTCTCATCATGTTTTTTCATGAAATCCTCTACTTTTTCTTTCAGGTCTTTTGATAATAGGACAGAATTGTTGTACTCTTCTACCCACTTCTTCATACCACATTTAATTTGATAATCGTCAGAGTTAACAGGTGCGAGTTCAGAAAGAGCTAGGGCTTTGTCTAACTGTGCCACTTTAGCAAACACTACATAGCCCACCTTGAATATAGGTTTTTGAATAGCAGGAAGGAATTTATCTATGGTTTTGGTTTCTGATGGAGCCGGTTTTTCTAAAAGAGATACAGATTTCACAGTCCCAGCGTTTCGAAATGCGTTTTTGATTCCATTTTCGTCAACGTATGGGGGAATGTTGACCACGAACAAAGTTCTGCCTTGAGGTCTGTCCTCCGTATGATCCCTTACCGCATGCTCTTTAATATAGATTGTGTGGGGAGCTTCTGAATCATCCGTAACTTTCAGTTCTAAAGCTAAAATTAAATATTGCGTTATAAAAGTAAATATTATGAAATGTATTTCGAACTAGATAAGTTTAAGGAGGTGGGATTAAATACCTTTGAAAATTAAAGGGCGTTTACTAGACTTCATGATTTTAAGTTCCAGTTTCATTTGGCTTTACAACTCATTATTTATAAATTAAAAAATAGGCAATACATGCCCTTGTGCTTTTGAGGTTATATTTCATTTCATTTGTTTTGACAACGACTTCATGTTCAGGAATCAAGGGACAATTCTCTATGCTTTCATTTTATGAAGTTCTTATTAAAATAATTGCAAGATAGGATGCTTCACTACAAAACATTGTATTAGCCAATTAGTGAGAACGTTTTATGTGTTCATTTATTAGTTGTAAATATTTAAATTATAGTGAAAAATATCTTTATGTGTTGGTTCAGAAATCTGTTAAGTTACAGTTTTTTTTAAAGTGACAGCTGTTACTGTGACGTTTTAGAAAAATGTGAAAATTGTCTATGGGGGAACGTTTTCGTTGTGTGTTGGCTGAAAACGACTGTTTTGACCGTAAATTTGCGTAATTTTGCGGCCATGTGTGGTTTAATTTGTGCCCCTAGCGACAATTTTAGTGATGTTATCAACCACTGCAAATAATAAAGTGAAAAACTTGAAGGGATCGGAGCCCCCGGACATTCTTGAAAGGGAAGAAATCGGCCAAGAAAACACGGATGATAAGGTCAGAGGTTATGTTGGATCGTATGATGCATCGTCCTCTTTTGGCGGGCCGAGCCGAGACGGGCGTTTTCGGCCCCGCGGCCGGGTCACGGAGTTTCGCCACTCGCGAGGCGGCGGGCGCGGCGGCAGAGGCAGAGGTTTGCCGCCCCGAAGCGACCGAGATCTGGACGGTTCTTTCAAATATCACGAACCGTTAGCTCATTCCGCGACTGACTCCTGGGCCCAGACGAACTCTAACAAGACTTTCTTCGAGCGATCTGAACTGGCTATCCACCTGCCGGAAGATCCACGCATATCTAAACTGCTGCGTCGCTTGTGTGCTGAGGTGGACGTCGAAAAGTCGCTCGCAATATGCAGCAAGCTGCAGGAGGCAGTCATGCTTCCAGAAAACGCCAGATATATTAGAAGATCTTATGAGATACTTGTTGAATCACTACTTGATGTGCTCTATGATGCCCCAGGCCCAGAAACAAAGGAACAAGCTGCGGTTGTCCTTGGCAGGATTGGCTATGTTATGGGGCCAGATTTCCGTAAACATCTGGAGTGGATAGAGTCTACATATGCAGCACATAATAGCTGTATTAAACATCTGCTTATACTGTCCTTTTCTGAAACATTTCAACTAGACTTTCAGACACCAAATCTGTCAGAGTTTGCAGAGACAACTCTGGCAAGACTTCAAGTCATTATAGAAGGCACTGACTCAGCTGATGTCTTTATGGCTGCTATAAGCGCTATGATAGTGATGTCTAATTCTTATCCAGAACATTTTGCCAACCATTTTGTAGATACTGTGGACATTCTAGTTGGCTGGCATGTAGATAACGCTCAACCGAGAAAGATCAAGGAGTTTGCACTACAATCACTGTATAAACTGAGTCGTCACTGGCAGGCTGATGTGGGGTTCTCAGTTAACCTGCTAAACCAATTTATTGAGGACATGGTGGCTTATTCAACCGACCTGGATTCTAATAAAAGTGACACAGACACGGAATCTACATCTGCAGAGGATTGCATACAGAAGATAACCTCATTTCTAAATGTCTTTAACACAGTTGTCAGGAGTTTGGGCACTTTACTTAGCCCTACTACATCTCAAACTGTCAGCTGGACTTTCCTGACTGAATCCATGACTAAAATACTTCAGGTCCTAACTAAGACTTTGAAAAATGATGCTGAACCTGATTTGATTGTGGCGGGAAATGAAAGCATTACTTTACTTTTGAAGCATTTACAAACCAAATCTATGTCAAGCTTCCCGGCCTTGTTCTCATTGATATCAACGCAAATCACAACATATCTGAATGAGGAGGAAAATGTGTGTCTTAGTGTGATTGATTTAGTATCCAAAACTGTCAAAGAGATTGCGTCAAACCTTCCTATAGAATTTATAACCGAGACAATTGGACCTGAATCCAAATTACGTCAGTTGCGCAATTCAGAGAGTGCTCATGTTCTTAATGGGGTAATGACGGTTTACAGTAACCTTTTGAACTTGAAGAATATTCCGCTGCTGCAAGAGACTTACAAATTTGTGCTTACAGACATACAAAACTCTTATTCAATAATTGTGCCTGACATACAAATCATTCAGCCTGAATATGCTGATGAAGTGTGTAAAGAAGATGCAGAAAAGAATGTTATATTCTATCTACAATGTCTTTCTGAACTTGCAAATGCTAGTAACTCCATTATCGGCATGTGGGCACTACAGCCAAGCATTCTAGAACTCCTAGCAATCAAAATGTGTCCTGAAGACGACAAATTGAGCCAAGAAAAACCGGCCCTGCAATATGCCGTGTTATATTTGCTTTATTCCCATTGCAAAAAGAACAATCATTTTATTGCATCAAGTGATTTAGTAAAGATGAAGAATTCACAGCAAAGAGCAAATGACATATTTGGTTTATCCAAATTAAACCTTGGGGAAGTGAAGGGTACTAGCCCTACATCTGGACACCTAGCAGTAATTCTCAACACATTGAGTGTAATTTTGGAAAAAGATGTTTGCAAGGAAACCATGTTGCTTGTCCTTCATTGGATTTCAGACATACTCAGCCAGCTAGACAAATATCTACCAATTGTCAGCATGTCTAACGGATTCCTAATCTTGACCACAAATATGCTGTCTCTGGCTTACTGTTTTGACGATGACATTGTGCTAATTGTAATGAAAAATAGCCAGTTGCTGTTGAAAAACAAAAACCTTAGCTTAAATACAATGATACTAAAAACCATAGCTGTATTGTGTGTATTGCACATGGACAACCAAAATGATGCTGTAGCAAATATTTGTATGGACGTGCTTTTTGAACTCCCATGGGACATTGTGCAACTAGAGCTTGACAAACAAGTCATCAAAGTTTTCAGATATCGGAAAATGAGCTTACATCTTCTCAACAATGAAAGCAAAGCAAACTCATTAAAAGAATACCTTTTGAAAGGCTCATATACAGCTTTGTCAAATCATCATTACAAAGCTATAATTGATTGTATCCTCCAATCTACAATCGAAGACAAAAATCTATTGATAAACGCATTTTTAACATCTTGGCCCTTGCATTCTCAAGATGCTGATGAAAATAATGTTCTGTTTTTCCGACAATGTGCCACGAATTTTTCATCAATTTGTATTAGCTGGGCGCTATCAGAACTGGCTTTGACAACTGTAACACTAAAACTAAGAACTGCTCTTGGGAAGCCTCAAGAAACCTTTATGAAAATAGAAGGAGCACTAAAAGGGATTGCAAGAGAGACTTCATCATTAGAAACTAAATTTGTATCCACAGATCAGCAAAATTTAATGGATGTTGTTGTTGGAGAGCAAATGAGATCTCGCTGGATCACAGAGTTCATGATGTTCCTAGAGAAATACATATACAATGCTGCTGAAGGGACAGCTACCGTCCTGCCACCAGTTGCCAAACCTGTAAGGACATTCTTTTATACAAACTGGACAACCTGTCGCGATTGGCAGAACCGATTGCGGCTGGCATCTCTTGCAGTCAGTCAATACTCCGGCCATTACGGCGCAGCTATCTACCATGCATCGTTGATTCTCCAGACAGCTGCGACCTCTACAACGAACATTGATATTGAAGCTATCACCATGACCCTAGCTCGTGCTCTGATAAAAATCCAAGAGCCGGAAGTATTGCACGGCCTCTATGTCTGGATCAAGCAAACATTTGAGAAAAAGCTGTATTGGCTAAAAGGAGCTGCAGAACAAGCAAATTCTAGACATGAGTTGGCTTTGGAATTCTATAAGAAACTTAATAGTTTAAAAGCAAATGAAGACAAAAAAGAATCTGGTGACACACCACAAACTGAGACTAAGAGTGAGAAGTTCATTGATGAACAAATGATGGACAGCTACAAGCACATTCAGAATTGGGAGGACATGCAAGAATGGAAAGAAAATGAAAATCAAAAGAAACATAATTCACCGTGGAACTCGTTCACAGCACTACGGGTATTCGAGGAAAGCACTGAAATTCCTGATGAACTTACTAATTGGGACATTCTCGATATGAATTCTAATGAGATATCTAAAAACGCGTGCTCATATCAAAACATCATAAACAAGATTGAATCGACGTTAGTGTGTACTGCTGTCAATGTGTGCTATACCGAAAACTTTGATCAATATGAGAGATTGCTAGCAGACTGCGACGCCCTGCTGAAATGCAGTGCGCAAGAATTTGCTAGGACGAATGTTGTGCATTTCATGAAAGACATTGCCGTGCTTCAATTGGCGAATCTCGGATTAAGAAACATAGTCAAAAATGGGAAAGTCATTTCAAATCCATTCAAACCGTCAGTTCTAAAAGAGCATAAATATGGCACAGATTTTGAAAATCTCAGTCGCATTCTATGGTGGAACCAGTATTTTACAAAACTGAACATGACTGAAGAGAACATCTTCTTTGCAGAATGCCTGCGATTAGATGTAATAAAGAATGCCAGGAAACACTCTAATATAGGAATGGCTAAGAGAGAACTATTAAATCATTTCAAACAGAATTCAGCATTTCAAATGTATCTTGGTAATGTTAGCAATTTAGATGAACTGAGTGAGGTATTGATAATGTCTACTAACACATATGATTTAGACATTTGGACATTAAATAACACAACAGCTTTAATGGAATTGTGCAAACTGACGTACGCTAAAGAAGACACTAAAATGCGAGCTATCAATCTGTGTTCGAACATATCACTGAGTTTCTCACAAAGACTTGCAATGGGAGAACAAAATTACGAACTGCGTGAAAAAGGAACTCGGATGCTTTTGACGTTGTCGAAATGGATCCAAAGTCAGACCGAAAATGAAAATATCTTGGAAGTTGATTCACCATTAATGAAATTGGTATCCGCTCTACCTGAAATCGGTCTCGTTGACAATAACATCTCTGAAAACGTGATCCCTTTAGCCGATTCCGCTGTCGGCAAGTTATTGCAATTTGGGGTTAACCAATGTCCAGGACTGTCAAAAGCTTGGGCTAATTTCGCAGCTTGGTGCTTCAGATGGGGCAGAAAGATGGTTGAGTTTAGTTCAAAGACGCGTGAACAATTAACAGACAACGATAAAGTACAAATAGAGAGCGTTATGATTGGATGCTCCCCACAAGACTTCGAAGCAGTTTGCGAGATTTTGTCAAAAACAAAAGCCACTTGTGACGACGAAGATATTGACTGGAACGAGATTAATACATCAGAGATGATAGAAAGTCAACTTCGTACGGTGCCTTCCTTGAGCAACGCTTTCCCCGAGCATCTTGCTTTGCTGGTTGATATATGGCGCCAAGCCCAAAAAAGAGTATTTTCTTACTTCGAACTATCAGCAGATGCTTACTTTAAGTTCTTGCAGCTAATATGCGCTTCGGATTACATTAATCACAGTGGCGAAAATGCAGTTGTCAACGCGACGTTACGACTGCTTCGTCTCATAGTGAAGCACGCTATGGAGCTTCAGACTGTCTTAGAATCTGGATTAGCGAACACACCAACGCAGCCATGGAAAGTAATCATTCCTCAGCTCTTTTCAAGATTAAATCACCCGGAGACTTACGTGAGAAAATGTGTTTCTGATCTGCTATGTCGACTTGCGGAAGACACACCTCATCTTATTACATTTCCTGCCGTCGTCGGTGCAGTAGAAAACGAAACGAAAGATCTAACAGAGCTTAGTGTAGCCAGATCTTATTTGTCAAATGATGAAGAAAACAGTCAAGATAATAGTGACTTGGACGACACTGCTAGTGACAAAGTTATTAATAATGAACTAAATTCCTGTTTCTTAGACATGGTGGAGACATTAACAAAGCAGGCTCCAAAGACCATACAACAAGTGAAATTGTTGGTGAAGGAGTTACAGAGGATTAATCTTTTGTGGGACGAGTTGTGGCTTGGAACACTCTTGCAACATCACTCAGAGTTTAATAAGAGACTGTCACAGTTAGAGACGGAAGTTGCTAGAGTTAAAGACAATGCAAACCTGAGCGCTGAAGATAAAGAAAAGCTGATCAAGGAGAAGCATCGAATTATATTTGAACCCGTTGTATACGTATTAGAACAACTAGAACGTATCACATCAGCAAAGCCAGAAACTCCTCACGAGGCCAATTTCCAAGCGAGGTTCCATAATCTGATAACAGAAGTTATTGAGAAACTTAAAAATCCAACGAGTCCTGAAAAACCACAAGAGTCATGGGCACCTTTGAAACAATTACAGCTTAAGCTCCAACAAAAGGTGAATAAGAGAACGTCTTACATTTTGAGGATGTCAGATATTAGCCCGGTATTAGCTGAACTAAAACACACTGTTATCACGATGCCTGGAGTCCATACTAACCAAAGGACCGTCAGAGTGACAATAAAGTCAGTTGAAAACAACGTGGCAATCCTTCCAACTAAAACTAGACCTAAGAAATTGGTCTTCTGCGGGTCAGACGGTAGAGCATACACCTATCTATTCAAAGGCTTAGAAGATTTACATTTGGACGAGAGAATAATGCAACTGCTGTCAATCACAAACACAATGTTGGCTAGAGACTCCGAAAACAATGAAAATCAGACTTACAGAGCGCGGCACTACTCCGTGATTCCTTTAGGCCCTCGGTCAGGGTTGATAAGTTGGGTGGACAATGTAACGCCACTTTTCGCGCTCTACAAACGTTGGCAAAATCGCGAAGCGGCTATTCTGTCCGCTAAAACCAACAAGACGGTAAACGTATTGCGTCCTTCAGAGCTGTTCTACAATAAACTGAACCCTCTTTTGAAAGAAGCTGGTATACCAACTGAGAATAGGAAGGAATGGCCCGTTTCTATACTTAAGCAAGTGCTTCAAGAGTTGGCAGCAGAGACTCCTAACGATTTGCTGTGGAGAGAGCTGTGGTGCAGCAGCGTATCTCCTGAGCAGTGGTGGCAGATGATCCGTCGGTACAGTTACTCAGTGGCAGTGATGAGTACGATAGGCTATATAATCGGACTCGGTGATAGACATTTGGACAATGTGATGGTGGACTTGACGTCTGGTGAAGTGGTGCATATAGACTATAACGTGTGCTTCGAGAAGGGGAAGACGCTTCGGGTCCCGGAGAAGGTGCCGTTCAGGATGACCCCGAACTTGGTGACGGCCCTCGGAGTGACTGGTGTTGAGGTGAGTTTTTTCTTCTTGTTTTTGTATTTTATATGCACTGTATTTAACCTCTACAGTTAACTGACGTGTTACTATAATGCAGCTGTGAATATATGCAATGTTTGTCTACGACACCATGTTACTGTTATAGTAAGAAGCACAATAGGGTTATCGATATCGGAGTTTGTTTACGCGATATCGCTATACGAATGGATTTTAACGACTCGTAGCCCTAGACGTCAGTCAAACTTATAATAAGAATCATGTACCTACCTAATATTTCGTGTATTCGCAAACCTTGTATTAAAGTTATTTGAATTTTGAAAACTAATCGCAATAAACATTGCTTTACTGCTTAGCATTTACTTTTTAGTTAACTGAAAAAATAATTAACGTCTGCCCATTATTGACACTAGTACCTAGACTTTTCCTCTCTACTCGCTTCTTGAGAAATTATCACTTTTTAAACTATTATTCATAGGGATCATCTTCCTACTCAATGGGACCGTTTAGTATCTAAAATTATTATGTCAGTACTAAGTAACTTCGTTTAAAGTACACATCGCGTTTATTTTGATACTTATAAATAAATAAGAGCACCTATCGTGTGATAGTGGTTTGGTTTGGACTTTTACCTACTGTGTGATTAAAATTTCTTTACCCCAAAATCATTCAATCAAAAGTTACTATTCGGCCAGATAGTAACCGAATATTCGGTGCATCTCTAGTATCTTACTAAAATCTATTCGAAAACCTGTCCTTGTTCTTTGAGTACAAACTATATGCTAAACCTTTTAGAGACGTTATTAGTACATAAGTATGTGCGTTTTTTTAAATATTGAAAAACACATAATTTAAGTATAACATAGCACTGTGCTTTTGCTTGCTTGATTTTTACCTGTATTTCTTTGCATCTGTTATTATATGCTAACCTGTTTTATGGCTTTTCTAACTAGAAACTTTATTGTCTCTTTGACGAAAGCGCCATCTATTCAAGGAACGCTAAACGTTGTGGCACGCAAGGTGTTGTTTGTCGCCGTATATAACGGAGCCGGAGCTGTGTTATACTATCGCTAATAGATGGCGGCGACTCTTGTCTTATCTTATCCCATAATAAGAATTTTATTATTTTCTTCTTTGATGGCATTGTTTCAGGGGTTATATTATAAAAATAAAGTTCAATAAAGTTAGATAGAATTAATTATATATTTTAATGTTACATCGAACAGTTTTACCTATATTTTTATAATTTAAACATCTCAATTTATTTAAGTGACAGAGAACCTCAGTAAGAATTTCATTATGGCAGGGAACTCATTAAAACCTATCAATAAAAATTCAACAATAAAGCTTTTATAAACTTGAGCGTAGATTCAAACAGGTACCTTAATGCGAAGGGGGTACCTAAAGTCACTAACAACTTTAAATGCTAGAAGCGTTTTACGTTTCCCACTGAACGTCTATGAACGTTTAAGATACACTACACTACGTCGGGGCGCGTGGCGGGTCGGTGGACCGGGGTCGGGTCGGGCGCGTACGAAGGGTTCGCATCTCCTCTCTCCTCTACGTAGCCTGCGTTCTCGATTATACGGCACCTCGACGTGTCAGTCTCGCGTTCGACGTACAGCAATCTGGCTGGTCGCCCTCCCATACTCGAGAGCGCACTGGGAGCGCTAGAGCGCGTTATAGACCCTTCCCTAAGCGCCACCGAGCCCCTTTTCCTCTCCGGTGCCGGCGATCCTCTATACTCCGATGTATCTGGCCGTTTGCAACGCAGTAGCTTCACGAAGGCCGCCCGGAACCCTGCGTTCTTCCACGCATATATCAGTGGGTTGATTCCAGAATTAGACATGGCCAGGGATGAAGTCAACCGGTACGCGATAGGGCTGTGCAGCGTGATGACCGGCAGGGTCTGAGCGCACGCCACTACCACGAACGGCATCCAGCAAATTGAGAACGACCCCAACACTAACAACACCACCTGAAATTTAAAATTTATATCCGTTATAAATCGTGTGTCAACCTGTCATCGCGTCGAAACAATAGCTTTAAAATGAACGGAATATCGGTTGAATGCAATCTATCACGAAAGGCTGTCTCGCAATATTTAAAATCAGTCCGTTATACGTAATCATTGTAATCAAACATGAATTTTACGATGTTCCGAGGAAGGCAGTAAAGGTAAAGACTGGTTTTACGAAGGACTCGTAAAATTTAGGGACAGTGAGAGATATAACGGCAGACGTATACATTTATGTGCTGAGTCAATGTTCGAAGTGAGGTCATAATTTGTATACCTATATAGCGATATTTTTTTGGTTGGGTATTATGTTCTTGCATGTTGACCCGGATGTAGATGTATGGGCAATATGGATAAGATGATGAGTATTTTATTGTTATAGATATGCAATAAAAACACGGTGAAGGAAAAAGGTAATTAATTATGTATGACATATAGGAGATTTTTAGAGCTTTAAATGTCATGTTCTAACTGATAATTATATAGGTGTTAATTGCAAGTTGTTAGAAATGATTCCCTTTGTAAGTAGTTAATAAATCATTACTTAAAAAAAAACCTTCATGTACTTTTACAATCTATATCTCGATGTTTGTCATCGACGTCGCAATCTGATTCTAGCAACTTGTATTAAACACACAACCTCACGGCTGACGCCCCTCAGTGAGGTCCACACAACACAATGTAAGTAGGTATTCTACAAAGTAGGTACCATAAAGGTGTATACACGTGGAACGCGTGTACCTGTATGCTCTTCCAATCGTTGGCGCCAGTGGGGCAGCACGTGTTGGCGCGCATGCGGCGCGCGTGGCACGTCGCCTCGCGCCAGATGCGCCAATACAGGATGAACATCACCATCCAGATGAGGGAGAACATGGGCGCCAGGATCGAAGTTGTATACTCCTTGGGCACCACCTAGAATTGTTAAAATTTTGCTGTAAATCTTGTTTAAGACATGCTTGTGCCACATCACTACGTCATTACTTCTCCCCATGTGATACTTCGTTCAGTCGTCAATTTGAGGACTAATATAACAAGTGCATGCCTCCGCCTTAGTCGAACAGTTGGGTAGCGTAACGATTAACGATGCTTATGAAGTCTAGTCTAGAGTTTATACGACTAAGATCCACGCACAGGGAGTTTTTGCAGCTGATTTTTTGATGCGGTTGCAATATAGCTATTACAATGTTGCAACTTTCAAACTAGAGGTCGCGGGACTCGTGGAGTTTGTTAGTACTTATGAAATCCTACTAATATTAAACTAATTTGCGAAAGTTTGTATGGATAATTACTCTTTCACGTAAAAACTACTACAATAATATAGCTTATAACATCACAATAACACATATAGGCTACAATTCATAAAGATATTGCGCAGACGAAGTCGCGGGCATCACCTAGTATTTGATACTTGTCAGTCATCTTTTCGTGAAGGAAGACATCGCGAGAAGTACGCCATCATGAACATTCAATTTAAAATTCTTTGTTGTGTTCGTCATACGTGTGAGATTAGGTCCGTTTTGATTTTTTTTTTTTTTTTTTTACTTTATCAACACCACCATGAAAGGTTAAAATACCGTGCTACGTTCACATAAATCGATAGCTAAAATCGCCGTCAATCCAACTTTCTATATAACAATGTAAACAAATCGCCACGTTTACCGTAATAACCTAACTTTTATGTTTTTAATGAAATCTCCGAGATTACGTTATTTATTTAACGTTACAATAATACGACCATATTAGTAGTGAACGTCTTCAGTGGTGTTTGATGACGTAGTGTGAAAATATTAGGAGAAACAGTGACAAAACATGTGGATACCCTTTGTTTACATCGTTTGTAAGTTATATTGACGGGGATTTTAACTGATTTCTCATCATGAGTTGCAAACTATTGTCGACGGCGCCCTAATAATATACACGTTATAGAAAACAGGAGCGCGATATCTAATCTACCGTATTACGCTTCGGGAACTAATATTGAAATGGTTATCGAAATAATGTTATCGTTGTTATTAATAGACAGCGCGGGCATCATGGTACCGCGATGGTTGCAATAGGAGGATGTTCCGTGATAAATCATGGTAATAAAGGTCATATTGCGTGTTGTTAATTGTCTTGTTGTGTCGAATATTGCAGTGCAGGGCTATGCAGGTGTAAATATGTGATATTCATTTATATTATAATAAAATTACGGATAACACTTACGTATTTTTAGTCACTATGCGCGACATGTTTCGACCATCCTATGATGCCCACGTGAGTGTTACCCGTAATTTTATTATAATATTAATATGTCTCATGATAATTTAAATTTGGTTTATTTTAAACTTTTTTACAAATGTATTGAGGGAAATTAAACAACTCAAAATTTCTTGTTACTAAGTATGTTATTAAATACCAAATATTTGCCAACTACGAGTAGGTTCAGGTGCGAGTTAAAATGTAAATTCAGGGTGTATCGGCCAAACTCATTTAATTAAAGTAATGTATTCAAATAGCACGTTTTTATTGTGTGAACTGTGTTGGACAGTAGCTGTGTAAATTACTCGTTGACCAGTGCCCTATTCCACAAAACTTACAATTACAATTTTACAAGTGTCAAGTTACAAGTTTGTAGTAATACAAGAGTGCGTACCACAAAACATACAAGTAAAAAATTTGTAGTGGAAAATTCTTACAAATATGTAAATTGTATTGACAAGTCTGGCCCGTAACTTTCATGCCGATGACAGCCAAATAAGGTCAAGCTTCATACATCATGTTTTAGGTTTTACGTTAGAAAGAATCATGCTGTCATTGAAAAGTGTAAAAACTATTACGTTCGACGTTAGAATCGAACTTTATCTGTCATTAACTTATTTCGTATTAACACATCCAGTGTGTTTATATACGTCTTTATGACAGCATGAAGATGCCGATGACAGCGACGTTAAATCATTAGGAAACAAAATTCTGACTTCGCTTTCTAATGGATAGTTCATGAGAATGAGAGAGAAAAGATAACCAGACAAGGGACCAGATGACTCACCATATTCATCTCACAGGCGACCCCTTCGTGCCAGTCGTTCCAAAACATGGGGATGCAGCTGATACACAGGGCCACCGACCACGTGGTGCTCATCAGTAACCTGGTCACCAGTTTGGTCATGTAGCGGCTGTAATGCAGGGGATGCACTATTGCTATGTACCTGTAAATGTGAAATAGTGTTAGGATTGGCGTTCATAATTGGCAATGCAAGACAACTGAGTTGCAAGAAACTGTAGGATAACGCGAGAGCTTGCCAGGTTGCCGTTCGGTTGGTTACCTTTGCGCACAGATAATGTTTATATAGGTAATTAGGTACTAATCTTACACTATGACTAAGCTCCAAGTCTTTCTTTCTTTTATACTTTCAAATAGTGAAAGAATTTTGCGGGAATATCTAAACCTAGGAAAAAAAATTACTATCACGTTCAAAATTGCATGGGAAGTTTATGAATGTATTCATTCATAAATTGCCCATGCACTTTTGAACGCGTGTGTACCTACACTGATGAGCAATAAAAATACTTAAAATAAAATAATAAACGGTTAAACTGAAGTAATAAAATCACATTTATCCCGTTTTCAGTTCTTATTTGAAAGTATATTTTATCTCCGCGTCGCACACGCTTATACTTTTCATTATTTAGGTATAGTTTTCAGTATGACACGATAGTTTAAATGTATTACATCTTTACTTTTGTTTACAACCAATCTACACCCGTATTGTTGCTCATCCATGCCTTGGATAACTCGGGGATAACTCTATACAAAAGTGATGTAACAAAATGTTTTATCGACAAAAAATATATCGATGTTACTGTCAACATCTAAATGTTACTCGACAAGTCGACATAAGTAAATATTAATAACTTTCTCCCCATTAAAAAAAAACGATTAAAACGTGTATTTAAGATACGAATAGTACCTACTGACAGTAAATTGTTATTTTGATTGAAATTACATCCGCATATGTACTTTTATTATCTTAGGAGGCTCATTATCAGATATGACATCGAACCTTCTTATCGACATCATTTTTATCTATATAAAAACCCTAGAACATGTCCCGAGTTATCCCAGGTATGCTCATAACCACCTACGATAGAGCTAAAAATTATGGTTCCGTGGTAGGCTTTAAGACATAAAATGAGGTCAATATGTTCAGTTGAAATAGGTTCAACTTTACATATTTAACTCATTTTGACATCACTCGCATCTCGATCGCCAATAAATAACTTCGAGTTAAAAGTATCTAAAGCCAAAAAGGTCGATATTGCCGTATCGCTACCAATAAAACTGCTCAGATAGGTGACATGACATATTCATTGCAGCTACAATATCTTAAGCCCCTAAATTCTAAAAGCTCGCTCAAAGGTGAGACGATAAAGAGAATTCAAATGTGTGATACGGCTTTTATGCATGCGAAATTGTACCGTGAAATGGAAACCTTTGAAATTTGAAGCTACGTTTAGCAAGTTTCATTCGAATAAATAGTTTTACTGTCGCAGGAGACGTGTACACGAACACCACTGTCAATCCTAAAGCTTGTTAAGACAACTACGCTCTGGTACATGTGCCGTTTGAAACAAAACCCTACTTTTGTTTTTTTTTGGTTTACGAATTTTTATGGCGTTAACGGAAAGGAAAATACGTAGAATTTTTTGAAAATTTGGCGCGATGATTTTAGACAGCGCCTAGTGTAAAGTATTAGTAAGTGACTAGCCATAAACGTGGAAATTGAAATCACAAATACTGGTTTGCTTAGGCTAAGACATTCTTGTAGTAAAACGTAGGAATAGCAGCCCTAGGTTCAGGTTCAGTGGCATGCTTCGTGCGGTTCAAGTTATAGCATGTCACCGTTTTTGAACGACCTTTTTAGCTTTATACCGATAACGTCCATATAAATACAATAACACGTGAGAAAAGCATTCGTACCTGTCTACAGCTATCGCTATGATGTTGTATATGGACGCCAGGCAGGCCAATATGATAAGTATAAATCTCATCAGACATGACCACTTGATTTTGCCGAAGTCGTCGTCCAGGTAGAATACGAGGTGATAAGGTAGGGTCAATCCCACCATGAGGTCGGAGACAGCCAGGTTAAGGACGAACTGATTGGAAACGAGGGAGGAGAGTCTACGGCTGAGGGTCACGGCCAGGATCGTGAGGGTGTTCCCACTGACGATGAGCAGCATAAGTGCTCCATCCACAATGCTCCAAGGCCAGTAGTTGTACAGGTCCTGCTCCGGCACCGCCGCCGTCGTATTCGCCCACTCGCTCTCATTGCCGAAGATACCGTCCATAACATCGCTGGCCGCGGCCAGCCCGCTGTAGTTCGTCGTCGTGGCCGAACTTTAACACTTCGCTTTAACTATTATTATCACTAGTCACACGCGGTTTTAGTCCCTCGGGCCATTGTTCTGTTTGCACTCTCAGTTTCGCCGTGAACATCTGGAACAGAGCAGTTAAGGTAAGAACCGGGCGTTAGCTGGAGCGCGACACTTGTGAATGCATGTCGTGTATGAACGCGAGTCAGTATGCGGGGGCGCGTTCCCCCAACAAATTACTTCGCAGCGGGGGCTAGGGCTAGTGCGCTCCACTTCTCGCGTCTGTAAATCACATTATCAACTTTTCCGAGGGCGCGTGTCGCAGAGTTGGCCGTCGCCCTCGGCGATGAATTATTTATGCCCCACAACATGATCCGAAATGAGCTTTGTCTGTCTGCAGCCGAATCGATTGCTCTACAGCTATAAATGAGTTATTCCGAGACGAAGGCCATGGATGTTCCATAAAGTTAGGCTACTGTTTTCATGTTTTGTAACGGATTATTAATGCCCAAGGAGAAATGCTTGAGTAGAGTTTAGTTATCGTCGAATTATTGATTGAATTTCAAGTGTTTGTGGTTGCAGATCTACATAATGGATTGTAAACACGATTAGAAGGAAATGAAGCCGTCCCATTCCGCGAAAGCGCCAGTTTCCACGGTTATACGCTATTCTCGCTTGAAAATAGCTGTTAGCGACGTTTAATAGACGCCAGGTGAAATGAACGTTGAAGCAGATTCTCGTGCAGATATGATATCAAGTGGCATTTCGCAAGGAGCTCAGACGCGGCGCCGGCGGATATAAACGGACAGTCGAAGATGTTTCGGAGATTATAGGAGATACTGTTAATCCATTACTGGCATCCGCCCCACCTTAAGAAAACTCGTCACTAGCTGTTTTTATCTTTAATCTTCTCCGTTAATGTATTCGAGGGGCGTATTGTTGGCTGAAATATTCAGTTCAGCTGAAACTGTCGGTGTCAATTATAAACTCTGACCCGGGATTTATCTAAATTTCAAATTCCCTATCATCAAGCACAGAGCGTTAATTATAATAAGCATTTTATCTGTCAGTTACTAATTAAAATAATAACAAAAATTTGACGGCTAAAAACGAGTCTTTCACCGTATTCTAATTAGAATTGATCAAATTACGAATATGTTCATTAATTTTGAGTGGAAAAGGAATGTCCATTAAAGTTCATTTATGGACGCAGAAATGTAGCGTGGTCGGATGCAAATTATCGTATACGGTGCGGAAACATATCGATTTGGGCAAGAAGGCCGTTGCGGAGTTCGATAGCCTGTTTACGATAATTCCAATCCACCGACATCGGCGGTAAACGAGGCGAAAAAATGAGCGACATATTTCGAGCTGACAGAAGAAAAATGGATTAAAGAAGATTGATTGGCTGTATAATGGATTCAGTCCGAACGACATTACCTATTCTTCGCGCTTATATTAATGGAATGTGGAATCGACTAATTGTGCATTTACCTACAGAACCACGTGCATCCATAATTTTGATGAATGAAACGGCAGCCATGCATAATTCTTTGAATTTGTCAAACGCTCTGCAATGCCTGTTTCTGGATGAATGTTTAAGTAGATTGAGTTTGTTTTTCTTCTCTCCTCTATTAATTAACTCTGGAGTGCAGATTGCATTCGTGTCGTACAAGATTAGCCGCACGTGTTCAATTATTTATAGGTCTGCGGTGGGTGTCTTCCAAGCCTTCGCAGAACATCGTAGATTTTAACGACTCTAAAATAATCCTTATGTACTTACTTGTTACAAAGCCGAGTTTAGTACAAAGCTTTAATTTAAGTTAATTGTTTATTAATTTCTCTTTGTTTTAATTGCTCTTTGATCACAGTTTATTACAGAAAGGAAAATTGGTTTATGTAAAATATTTCTGTTAAAGTACGATAATATCTGGGTCAGGCCAAGTAAAATTACTTTCATTTTCCAGTTTATAAACAATACAATGTGGCTCGTCACGCACGGTGCAGTGAAACCTTCGGGATGTATGCCGGTCACAATCTGGCGTTGCGACAACGCTAGAACATCTTATGCCCTTTGGCATCCAACTAGGTGCATACTCGCACGAGCACCGCGTGCAACTATAGCCCTTCTTACCTAATGTTTATTACACATAATCCCACTATTTGGAGTTCAACCGTAGACTATATATGACCAATGACATCGCATTAATATGCAACAGCGTTCGATCACTGTAGCTAATGTTGTTTGACATTTGCGGCGATACGTGCGACCTAATCCCCGCATTTTGATGCTAGCCTAGTTCAGAAATGCGGTTGCAATGGCCTAAATATGACAACTCTCTCAGCTACTCTCAAGTCTTGTTCATTGATGGGGTATGAAGCATAAGCGCGCGTTCCCTAATCTTGTCTCATACTTTTGTACGTAATAGAAGTGAGTTAATACGAGGGCTGAAGGAAAACTTATTGCGATCCGGGACTAGGTAATAATGCGTTAGAAGAGATAAACAGCACGTGACACTTATTCAAGTTGATGAATATCCGAAAGGTTCACGCAAAACGACAACCTCGAACGAGAAACTGGTATACGAACCATATAATTTGATGGCCTCCTAGCCTAATCCGTAGGGACCATGCCTACTAAGCAGGAGGTCCCGAGTTCGAATCCTGGTTTATATGTGTGTTTATCACGAATATTCGTTCCTGAGTTATGTCTGTGTTCTTTCAGTATTCATATGTATCTATAGTCTTACCGTAGGACTAGGTGGATTTTTGTAATATTGTCCCACAGTATTTATTTATGTATATATAATATTTTCCTTTTATAATAAGAACAGGTTATTCACGGATATCACATATCTTTATATTTGTTGATTTTGGTTTGGTCATACATATAATTTTGTGTGGATTGTAAAATCTTGATATTTATACACCAATCCTTTACTGGTTATGATTTTTTTTTTATAAATATTATGGGACAATCTTACACAAATCGACTTAGTCCCACGGTAAGCTCAATAAAGCTTGTGTTGTCGGTACTAGGCGATGATATATATAATAGACATACATATAAATACTTAAATACATAAAAAACATCCATAACCCAGGAACAAATATTCGTGATAAACACACAAATAAATGCCCTGACCAGGATTCGAACCCGGGACCTCCTGCTTCGTAGGCAGGGTCACTACCAACTAGGCTAGGAGGCCGTCAATTAAATCCACAAAAAGGATAGGTTTTCATATACATAGTTATATTTTGAGAAAGAAGAGGCAGCTTTTTGCAGTGTCAGTCATTAGTAAATTTGGACGCTCGGTATAAAAGAAAGATGTTTCGTAATGAAAGAACATACTTGACTGTTTGCCCTGTATTGTTTTGACAATGATTTTAAACATTATTGTTCAACTAGCCCTTACAATGTAATCGTAATTGTTACGGATCGATGGTCTCCAAGGACGATGTTATTGTGACCAGTCGTTTGTGGATAATGGTATTTAGTCGGACACTGTGCACTGGTAATAACACCCTTCTGAATAATGGTCATATGTTATACTTTGATGGGCTAGTCTAGAAATTACAAGGCTATAAATAAACGTATGAACGTTATTCTCCTACGTAGAGTAATAAAATTGCGAACGTACCGTAAGATAGGAGTTAGGAAAACGTTTCGCTTCGACGCAAATATGAATTTAATCAGTAAAGGCCGCATTAACCTTAATGTTTATCAAGATGAGTATACAATTACAAAAAATGTTAATTGGGACCACTTACTCGTTCAAATATGCAATTTCGAAATCCGAGATGATATCATTGAGAACTTCTTGAGAGCCAAGGTCCGCGCGAGTTACGCAAAACTGCATTTGTAATTGTTCACAGTAAGGTTAATAGCCACCGCAAATTCAAGTTGTCCCGTGTCACGTTTCACTTAGGCACTAAAGTCGAGATGAACATCGATTAGTTTGACCGACGATATCGAAATTGAAAGTCAATTAAGATACTGATATCACGGAAATTAATGTTACATTTATTTCCTCGTATATAAATGAAGCGAAACTTTAGTTTTAGTTGAATAAATTCTGAATTCTGTATTGCTGTTTAGTAGTTTGTCATTGAGGAAAATGTAGAGGCATCACAAAAACTATTCGACATTGATCTCTTTAACGTATGAGATGTTATCGTTATTATTCGTCTAAATCCTTTGACATTGATACTGTCTCAAATACTCTAACAAATATAACAAGAGGAAATTTTTGGCGGGTATTTTTGGTAACATCCTTTAAAATGTTTATAGGATCAAGATTCGTTACTGATTTAAGTGTGATTTCTTTTGATCGTACCGCTTAAGTCGGTTAATCCTCAATTAGACGTATCAGTCAGTTGGTCTGCAATTGCGTGTTTTACGCGTATTTGATATGTATGATGTAAGTTTGGGACAATTGCGGTGCTTTACGTTTAGTTGGTTAATTGATCCGATGCCACGATCCACTGCAAACGCAAGCGTTTAAACCAAATGATTTGTTAATTTAACAATACACACTAACCCTGAGACTTAGCCTTCAACTAGACAGTTATTTAATTAGTATTGATCGTTGTTCTTCATTGACGATTACCCGCTAACGCTGACACGACATTGTGGCGACCATTTTTATTTAAATAAAGATCGTTCTTATTTTAAAACGTGACGTTATTTTAAGAATGGGCGGTTATCTTTATCATGTGCAGTTACACGCGATAAGTCGATTTTCGCTAAGAACGGGGCGGCGGTCGTGACGTCACGCCATAGATCCGTATCGCCTCTTGCCTCTACATCAATGGCTGGAAGGTCAGGGGCTCGGGGTCACTAGCCATTTATCAGCATACAGGGTTCCGTGTCGGAATTTTAAACAATTTATTTTGCGGACAGGGGTAATTTGTGATCTGTGGCGTATTGCATCAGGAATAATCATTAAGAAGCTGTTGAAACTTCAAAAGCTATTGAGCTGTTAGATCCTCATCGCATTTAGGTTGGGAGCAAATGTATCCGAAGCACGCTTGTTCGCCAACCGAAGGCTGTTAGAAAGCGTCCGACAGAACATGAAAACTTCGTGACTCCCAAATGGACTCTGGAATTCCCCTAGTGTCATGTGGCGAACTCTCTTTCATCTATGTCAGTATCAAATAAAGCAATCTACGTCCAATATGTCGTGAAAATTGACTGCCTCCGCTTTGATCCTACGGAAATTGTGATATATGATCCTTCGGAATCTTGTGGGAGAAAAATAACCGAATTAATCCTAAAATCTAAAGCAAATTAGTATCATCGAAGGATTTGCACGTTTTTTTCCATCTTCGTAATTGCGGGATATGTCTGACGTTATCATCTTTTACCATTCCTTTTTACTTTTCTTTCTATATATCCCTTTTAATCATTATGCCTCGATCTTGTGTATTGTATTCAAGATAATTAAGTAATAAAGGGTGTAATAAAATGTACTCCCATCTCCTTTGCCTTGTATTCCATAATAAAAATAAGTTTACCACGTGTTGTTTTGAGAATAACGATGGTTTATCATACGCTTGAAAGGGACTTACTTTTGCAAAAAAGTGACATGGTTTTAATCTCGTATCGCCTTGGATGAAAGATGAAAACAATATTTAAAACACTAGAGTAGCAGAATAACCACATATTTATATAGGTATCCCTCTTCATTGTACTCCCCTCATGTCACCAGGCTATCGTAAACGCCTGTATCACGTATACTGTGTACTTAAGGGTGCGTCTCTTGTGTACACTGCCCCCAAATAAATATTCCAGACTCTCTATTCTTATGTGAAATACCCTTTACAATCTATATGAATCATGTCAAGTTAAAAAAATTAAAAATCGGGGCTATTCGATTTTTTAAACTTGTTATCTTTGATCAAAAGTTTAGGAGAAATTTCAACAGCGCTTCCAGTGTAATACGTGGCTTTTGTCTTGGTTAAGCGAAAATGAATTTTCCATTACGATATTGTGGATTGATATAACAAGGGCTTGGTTTATTGTATATTTTCCTGAGCGCACGTTCATGGATGTGTGTATCGTGTTAATAATAAATCACATTTATTACTTCTTATGAAATCTCGATGTTGGCAGACTTATAGCAGTTAGCTTCGTTTCTGTTTTATTATTATTAACTAGCTAATTTATGCAGGTCCTAAACTATAATGTGTTGTATATATTTATAAAGCTTATAATCTTGATAAGGATATACAACTACTACTATCAGGTGTCTAAATTTACTCCTGTTATATTCAGTAAGATTTGTTAGTTGTTGTTTACAGATCACAAATTTATCGCCAGTCGGTATTGTTTACGTGGCAGTTACCGGCAACTTTGCCCGCGATGTTGACTTTGACTTTGACTCGGCTACTTCTGTTGCTGTTTAATGTTACGTGTTGTTTATTGCTTTTAGTTTTATCAGTTTTGTTACGGACGATTTCACATTTGCAAGTACTTCAAACTTTAGATATATTCTCTGGTTCTTGGAAACTATACTTGTAGCAGCATCGTCCTCTGTCGTGTCGTGTGGCTGTGGATTTAATACTATGTAGAATTCTCTAGCCATTCCAGTGTGTAAAACAATAAATGCGAACTCGACTGGAGACAAAGACAATCTCGTTCACATTGTACATTGAAGTAAAAGTTTTCTGTTAAAGAGAAGCGAGAGCGAACCGTGTGTTTGATTGCGCGCATTTTTCGAATAGCTCAACAGAGTTCCATAGCAAAACGAGCAGCCATGCAAAATGTATTACACATCAATCATATCATATAAATTAAAAACAAATACATCATCGTTTAAAACCATGTGTGTGTAGGTACACAGCTAAACATTTTATTTCAAATTAAGTGTTCGTGCGTGATTTTGATTGCGTGATGTTCATTAAAGTAACGATAACAATGGGCTTTTTAAGCACATGTGATTGATTCGATTGAAGCTATCGCCCAATTAAGCCCCTTTTGTATTAAATTTACCGCTTTACCCGTAGAATTCCTTAAATTCAATGTCAAGATTTAACTGATTTGAAATTAGAAAAGTACCTACTTAATTTGCAAATTTCAAACATGAAGCTAGTTAATTCCAAATGAATTTAGTCACCGGTTTAAAATATATAGCATATGGACATTTCACAACAAACGTTTCGTGTATGCTAGACTGAATTATATTATAAATGCATCCATAAAATATCGATATCGCATCCATTCAACAGTTAACCTACATTTCCTCATCTAAACGATGAAAGGCAAAGGTTAGAACACCTTGAAGTAAAGACCCCTACATGATATATGTAGGTATATACATCTGAGCTATATTAAAACGAATTGCGACACGTGGAGTTCCGGGTATATTAAACTATCCGCATTCGACAAGTAAGATGCATGCTACCTATCCCACATCGATTTCTGTATTCTCTTTTCATGTAAGAGATTTGTTATCTAACGCTCACTTTGGGGGCAAGTGATGGGGCAGTTTCGATAATCTGAATCAATAAAATAATGAAGTTGATTATAAAAACTTGAACTGCTCGTTATTATTAACAAAATCGTGTACTAAATAATTAAAATTTACCCCCGACGATAAACTGCTCGTGCTAAATTACCTAGTAAGTCGTCTGTGTACTGTTCAATAATTGTCGTCCTCTTATTCGATCAAATAGATACAGAACATCTAATGACATCAAATAGAACTCATTCATTGCATCTACAATGAATGAATTATCTCAAAATTATTCATAAAAGAATAATTTTATTTTGACTTATTAATATATATGAATCGACTTAGCAACATCACTATTTTAGCTTGCCCCCAAAATGAGCGTTAGATAACAGGGTGTAATAATGGTTCAGTTAAGACTGCCTGCTTTCCTTTAGGTAGGGGTTCTATTACCCATTTAGCCTAAGATTTTCCAACACTATCATCTTCAGGTTTTTCTCATGTAATCGCGTCACGTTACATAATATTCAGTATCTCCCTTTATTGACGTTAATTGTGTAACTTATATGAGCAGTTCTAATTAGTGCAAACGTTACGTCGCTTTAAATTTAAAGCTTAGGTCCTGCAAACTTCTTCATGTCCGGGTTAAATTGGCACGAACGTGGTTTATGGCCTGTAAAACGCTTCTGGGCCGTAAAGGATTTACTGACCCGCCAATAAATACCGATTCCTACAGAGATGTAATTCTATTTATTACCGCTGTTGCTCTTTGTGACGGTAAAAGAGATTTTAAACACGCAAAACTGTTCCGATAATCCACATTGCTATGGGAAGTAAAATATTAACACAGTCAGGTAAATGACGATGGATAAAAAAATTGAAATGTATGTAGCAATTTTACGAAGTGCCTCTAGAGTCTCTAGGGTTATATCGATTTCAGGCAATTTGTTTTAATGGGATTGATAAACCGAAATAGCCTAGCGCCGCACCCGTCCTCTTGTCATCCACTCGATTAAAGTAATACCAACTTAATAAGATCAAAGCGATTATTAACTACTAAGGTATTGTTCCCACATGATTTGTAAACTCGAGAGGATTGAGTAAAGTAATTGTGTGCCCATCATCAAAGCCCGCGAAGCGATCAGGAGGATCGTAATAAATTTGTGTTGGCTTAGTTAAGTACACACAAAAGAGTTAGCAAAATTGAGACAAATTATAAGTAGCCTGAGTACACTTTGCAAAGAGGTATTGAAGATAATGTTCAGGAAAAAAATAAACTATTCAAAACAGCGGAAGTCGTGAAATAAGTGCTAGCGATTAAGCTAAGTTGCTCAGATGCTAAATTTAATCGGATCTGTCGATTTGGAAGGGACTACGTAACATAAAATTGTGGTTTAAGTCCGTGCTTAACTAAACAAGTAGCAGTAGCCTACTACTTGTGCTAGTACTAGTAGCCTAGTACTAGCACAAGAACACTGAGTGCAGTATCTCGCGGTTGAGAAAGACACCTGTCATTCTCTAACTGTTCGGACTAGACAATGACAGTTGTCTTTCACGCCGGTGAGATACTGTCGCGAAACTCTAGGTCTACCATGTAGTGCCAAGTCAAGACTTTTGTTCCCCAGAAAATGTTTGATTACTTTTGTTCCCTCGACAATCGATTCATCGTTATCTCTCGAATTCATCAGTATCGCTCGTGCCTTAACAATTGCCCACGCGCGTCGATTATACTCATATTCGGCATTAATATTAAATACCTTATTCAACAAAAGGATTTTGCAAGACAAATGTTTTCCTTTCGGCTTTAGCATAGCCCCAATTTCGATTTCCGTAGCAATTCAATTTCCTTGCGCTTTGTCAAAACATAAAGCTTTTGGACGTAACAAATATGAAACGTAGGCGGACGGAAAGACTTTTATGCATAGGTATTTAATTTATATATCTATTTGCGAGCCTACACATTGACTTGAAGCGTTTACTGTAATAATATTTTTTTATCGGACATGAGATTCAATATACACTGTAATTCAATCCCTCAGATGAAATTCCTGTCAAAACGGGCAGTTACATAAGTGGGGGTGTAGACTGCCGGCCGAGGCTTACGTAAGGCCGGCTGGCGGGCTCACCGCGATCTCCCAGCTGACGCGGTGTCTAGTTAGTTTTAATTCGCACTTTGCATATCGGAATCGACCCCGCGCGTGTCATTTGACAAACGGCAAACATGGAATGAGCTAACTGTCGCTCGCTAACCGAGGGTGTGGAATTTAATGTGTTTCAATTTGCGCCAACCGTGTTTGTTTTCATATCGTTTAGGTATGTTCAAACATGTCCGAGCTTTAATTGGAGTCATTTGAGCGTGTATGACGAAATGATGATCACGGATGGATTCTCTCGGCATTTGTCCAGTAGTCTGAGTCGTGATTTCCCAGCGTCAATATTTACCTTAGCAACGACGTCGCCATTAGCGATACGATGCAACTAAAGTTTCACTTTCCCGCCAAAACAATTTTCATCACAGCAAAACTACATCATACGGTAACACCTAATTTTTATAAACAAAAACCACACAGTAAGTTTTTTTTATTAGAAGTCACAACTCTTCCGACGGGATCGTTATAGGTTGTGTCTATTGAGACGCAGACGGACGACCGAGTCGGTTGCCGGCACGCAACTAACTGTGGATGTGGAAGCCGTCGGCACGCGACGCCCAAACTCGAATTTCGAGGCATTAGTGGACTAAGCACCAGTGGCAAAGGTCATGGTTTTTGGTGGGATAAGCAGAACATATGTCATTATTCTGTTTGTGAAATACGAACGGATTAGTTGGGCGCTCGCTGTGTTTAAGAGAAATTTGAGAAAGTGGGTCACTGTTTGTCGCATGGGACTTAAATCAGACTAACGAACATTTTAATAAATAATGTTTGAGGTAATGAGTGCAAGCGCAATTCTTCCTTTGAATCTTAAATTATCTTCTTCAAATTTTGTGCTCCGTCACAGACATAGGTTTATGGATCTTGGTCGATGCTAACTTAGTTATTTCGCTGGAGCTTGGGGACTTTCTATTTAAATGTCATAAATATAATATGTCTTTGAGCCCTAATTTTTGGCCGTAAAAATTGTTATGGCTTTCTGGTTAATATTTTTAATCAAATACTGAATTCTCCTCAATCATATATTTATGTTTAAGGCGTTATTATTATAATTAATAATGTCTTGTTGTTTTCATGTGACGCAAGTGTTCGGAAATAATTTTGGAAGTCGAACCATTTACGTCAGCGGATGACTTGGAAACAATTGAGATGCGGAGGAGTGAAATATGCAAATACAATCTGGCTGACGGGACTTATTAAAACCGAAAGCTGGTTAAAATCTTGTGGACTTAGTGAATCATCACTACATAATATAAAACAAAGTCGCACATTGAAAGTGCTTGATTTGCACATTCTAAAACACAAAAATGTAAAAAAAAATCCATTTCCCCCCTTTATCTCCGAAGTTTATGAAGGTAGAAAATTTGTTTTTTTTTTACAAAACATAAATATTATCCTAAATATTACAGTAAAAATGTAAAATTGATCCTGACTCCATAATTATTTTTTAATAAAAAAAGACCTTCCTGAACCAAATTTGTACTTTATGTAACTTAGGTTGATTTTTCTTTCTTTAATTTTATATTTATTTATTTATTTAATCATTGTTGCACAAAAGAAAAAAAACTTGATGTACAAAAGGCGGACTTATTACCATAAGGCATTCTCTACCAGTCAACCTTTATATGGCAATATGCTGTAAGTACCGTCTTATAAATAATAAAAAAAGAAAATAAGTACTCTCATATTAACTCAGTGAAAACTAGGGACCAAATCTGTCGATACATGTGGCTGAGGTCAAATTTCTACTTCTAGGTGAAGTTGCAACATAACGTTAGTACGGAACCCTCGGTGCGCGAGTTCGACACGCGCTTGGCCGGTTTTTTTAGTTATGAAAAGAGTTTCTCCTTTTTTTGTGGTAAACTGAATTCTGACAAAATGAATTTGAGTCCGCCTCCATATTACTCAACCCCAACAAGGTGTAGGTACTAGTCATAGTATTTTTATTAATGAAAAATACAATATTGTGTTTTAATATTAGTTAAACAATACATACTCGTGAATCCATCATTATATACTCCAAATATTAATATTATTACATACTTAATTGTATATAGAATTAAAACAACAATATCTTAATACAACTACATATACACATAAAATCTGAATGAGCACAAGAACATTACATAGATACATTTTTTGATTTTAAATTTTATGAAAAGGACCGTTAAAGCTATTCATTATCACATCTTGTTTTTAATAATACAATACAAACAAGAACTAACTTAAATCAGGCTCAATCACTATCGTCCAGACTATAGCAGCAACCTCTTAGTAAAAAGTGTATTAATTTTTGCTTAAATTCAGCATACATTGCAATAAACTTTAAAAGAGGAAGTCTGTTAGATAACTTCACAGCCTGGATGTCTCACGCAATTCTCCTCTATTTTAGAAGTTGACCGAAAATTAATTTTTAGATTTTTTGTTCGTGTGAGTAAACGCAGCTCTTCTTTATCTGATTCAAATGTATGCTTATGTTTTACGAATTCCGTGAGCAGTATAGTATATGCATGTATAAGCAAGGCACTGTAAATATGCCTAGCTTAAGAAAATATTCCCTACAAGAAGCCCATGGCGGAATTCGGAACATGATTTTTATAGCTCTTTTATGAGCGATGAGAGCTCTGTTCACATTATATTTGAAATTGTTACCCCAGAACATAATACTATACCTAAATTTAGATTCAATAGGGGAATGATATACTGTTTTTAGCTGTAAATACTATACTAATTTCGTACTCAACTACGTTTTCAATAGTGTCCATCTCCTGTACCTACCCAGTTTTATTTTGAGTCAAGATGCAAGCCAAGAACTTACAGAAAAAATTACATTTAGGCTGTCCGTTTTATTGGAGTATCTGGATCTTAATTATTAGAAGTAAACCATTGATGGACGGTGGATAAACCAACATTTACTATTTCATTAAGTTACTACTATATTATCAGCATAAACAATTGGATTTGTTTCATCAGCAAACATGATTAGATAAAAATTTGGTACTATATTAGAGACATCATTGATAATATGGCCGAATTTTAGGTATAAGAGCAACCGAATTTCCGATCCCTGATTATGGCGCCGAAACGTGGATTTTGAAAAGCTGTGATGTGGCCAATATCGTAGTTTTAGAGATGTGGTGCTAGCAAAGACTGCTGCGTATACCCTGGACAGCCAGAATAACTAACATCTCCATCTTAGAAGAGCATCACTACACGACATTTCATCCGTGGACACGGGTGTGCTCTCGGTAGCTCAGTTGGCAAGGCGGTGGGCTGGTACCTCAGAGTCGCGGGTTCGAGTCCCGCCCGAGGTTATCAATTTTTTCACTTTTCCCTTCTTTCTAAGAAACTGTATTTTTGTCACATATAATACAATACATCTGTTAAAGGGAACTAGACTTTTTTCTCCGTGCAAGATACAGCATTTACCTGCAGTTTTTTGTAGAAACAACACTTTGATAGGTACGTCTACTACCTCTGAATTCGAAGATCAAGTACTCTCTGTTTGAAGTAGTTGAAGTTTGTGTCCGAAATTTTAGGTATATTATGTTCCCAAGAATTGACTTTTTTATGGATGTAGATAGTTGAATGAGGGGTAAGCTAAGCCGCTCCTAACGGCGTAAATATCTGAGACACCGAAGTTCCGCGCTCGATGCCGAGCTTCATTAACAAAGTAAACTCCCTCCATTGTGTCTCTGGTTTTAATTATTACACGCCGCCATTATCCAACCGTGGCCGCTGAAAAATCCGACGGCGCTTATTTGTCTTTCATTTAAGCGCTGGGATGTTATTCGTTAACTTACGGAGAATGTGAGCGTTCGCCTCAATCTGACCAGCGTGCGTAGCTAAGATACCAATCGGTAACTCTCAGTCGCGAACGAAACGAAACTGTCATCGTCACATTAATAAGGTTGAGTGATAGAGAGAGATAACTACGATACGCTTTTAAGCGTGAGCGATGGGCATCTTGGCTACGCACGCAAAACAGTGTGATATTTTATAACACATCATGATATCATTCAATAAAAGAAGACCACAGATTGACTGAGGGTCTTTGGGTCTTTCTTTATTGTTCCATTGACATTATTGGCCATATGAGCTCTTTCCATCAGATGAGTTTAACCTGTGGTAAAATTGGCGCAGAGAGTCTTCGCTGGTCTCCCCACATGACATAACCTCCTTCCTGGGGGAGGGGAGGTTCGTCTAAATAAGTTCCCATCGACCACGACTTTCACCGGATTGTTGTTGACATTAATAATCGGTATGCCATCCCATTCGTGATCCCCACTATCATAATGTTCATCTGCTTTCGATCAACTGTAAATGTTACAGATCTTGAGTTCACTGCTGGAAGCGAATTCTCGGTAAACAATAATGGTGAAAACCCTGTTCCCCGTCTGATGACTTGTCTTAATTGGATTTTTGAAGATGTTCGTGTATTTTTGAAAGTCGATTCAAATTTATTTTAGAGGCTTTGTAAATATTGCCACTTCTCGAACTTGTGTTATTAGAATTTTCGTAGGGACACCGGAATTACTTAGGTTTTCCTTATCTACGTAATTGGTATTAAAAGTAGGTTCTGAACAGGCTGTGAATTAGGCAAGCTGGTGGTACATAATTGTTTTATTCTTTATTAAAGATAAACCTATGTCCAGCAGTGGACGTCTTTCGGCTGAAATGATGATGATGTCAATTTACAGCTTCATTTTAATTTTATAGGTTTTAAGCTCATCATATTTGAAAATTACCTAGCCATAGACAGTTGTTTCGCGGTCTTATACAACATACCTATGCAAATGTTTGAAAGTGTCAGTGTATTTTTTTTTCATTGTTTATTTCTGTTTTTAGAGTTAAAGATTTCGCCACATATATTGTTATGGGCAAGTTATGACGTCATTTGGCAATCAGCCCGCCGATGGGCATACAAAAAAGTGAAAAAATGCTGAACGTTATTTTTTCAGAGTTCCGGTGTGCGTTGCCGAATTTTTGTGTATTAATATTGTCTTCTGTTACCGCGATTGTTATTCATTGAAATTAAACACTTTAGAACGGATTAATCGCGTTTATTAACACCATGATCATACGTTTCGAGTCAACATCTTAAACCTGTGAAAACGAGTGCTGTAAAGGGCTCGAAACGTAGGATCATGGTGTTAATAAACGCGATTAATCCGTTCTAAAGTGTTTTGTGTATTATTTTTATTTTAATTGAATTATTTTGTGTATTGGGATTTAATTAAAAAGTGTCCGGTTGTTCGGAAAATTCGTCGATACGTCAATATTCATGCAGGACAGTATTCTGTGAAACTATTGAAATAACATAGTTGAATGTTGTCATTCAATTACTGTAGTTTTAGTTTTTTACACGTGTAAATTTGAATTCTATAGCAATCACACAAAACAATAGAAGACCTGGGTTTAGTACATATTTTGCATAAATATCTTATGAATAACAATTTCAATTATAAATTGAAAGAGATGTCATGTACAGTCGCCTCGGATCGGAGCGTCCGAGGTGCTCACAAATATCTGAACACGCCTATATTGTCAAGGCGTTAGAGTGCTTGTTCAGATATTTTGAACGCTTCGGACGCTCCTGTATATCTGATGGCGACTGTGCTACAGATAAAGTGAACAAAGCCTTTGGTCTATTTTTCTGTCGGTCGCTGGGCTACCCCAATCACGGCATCGCGGCATTTACTTTACAATTGTATACAAAGTTATTGGTGGTCTCCAGACCACTGGTTGAAAACCTCTGCATTACATGCACCCTAATGATGAGCTATACAATCTTATACGAGAAAAGTAGGGTTCGAAATATTCGAATCGCCTTTAATTTCCCGAGTTGAGTGGCGGTCGTAAAGATAAGGGGATATCAATCTACCCCGTTATTTACGTTGTCATTAAACTTGACATTTCTATCGCCATGACAATTACAGAATTTTAAGGGTAGTGTAAAAGTTGTTGATCACATCTTTCTGCTGACAAAGTAAGATTAGTTTTGCACAAGCCACGAAAAAGTATAAAAAATTACTGATTATACATTTTCGGAACATTATACATATACACAAACATAACTATAACACTCACTTAGTTTCGGCTTCAATTCAATTCTTTATTTTGCATAAAATGTGGTACACAAGAGTATTAACAATCTAATATTGTCTTCTGTTACCGCGATTGTTATTCATTGAAATTAAACACTTTAGAACGGATTAATCGCGTTTATCATCATGATCATGATCATGGATCATGGTGTTAATAAACGCGATTAATCCGTTCTAAAGTGTTTAATTTCAATATTAACAATCAGTTTAAAAAAGTTTCACACAATTTACCAATATCTGGCATGCATAATATTGTCGGATCACAATCCAGCTTAAACTAATTTAAAATTAACATGCAAACAATATTTTGCTCATAGTTTGTATACCTAATCAAGATTGGAATATCAGTGAAAATAAGAAAAAAAATATACCTATATAATATATATAAATATAAATGTAAATGAAGCATTGTGAACTTCATTCATCTTTCCTCAGTTTGGACATGTCGGTGACAGTCAATGACAGGTGAGAGCTGACAGGTAAAATGTCAAACGTCAGACCAGGTTCATACTGACTAAAAGTGCATTGTAACGATTATATTTGAAATTAACAATTAAATAGATAGAAATACTTCGTTGGTGAAATATTAGCTTTAATGTTGTTTCTCTTTACAGGTAAGTTACATATGTTGTTAAATTGAACTGTACTGTTAAATGTGTTAGTTAAATATAAGTTATTTATAATAAAAACTATTCTCTTTACAGAGCAACACAATTTTGTTCTTATTTCACCTCTACAATATTAGACACTGCATAATACACATTATAAAACAACATTCTTAGCTATTTACTGGCAAATATGGAGAAATTGAGATTTGAGTTTGTGGTGAAAACAAGCAGTGAAGACCCGAAATCTAGTATCATTTGTGTAACCTCTATAACGGATGTTGACAAGAATGTCTTTGTTATCCCTGAGCAATACCAACCAGTGAAGCTACATGAAGTGATTATGGGAACAGAAATCTTCAAAAAAGTGAAAACCACATTGCGGAAGAGACATGATAGGAGACAGGTGTGGATTGCGGTGACAACAGAAATAGCTCAGTGCTATATGGATGATGATGGCAACATGCAGTTTAAGGGATATTTGTTAGAAGAAGTTGCACCAAGGACCCAGGAACTGGTTTCAGCGGCTGGAATTTCCGAAGAAGCGTTATCAAGGATTCTTGAAAATTTTGCTGAAATTAAAAGTGAGAAGCCTAAAACTAACAGTATGAAGAATTTGAAAGAGAAGTTTTTTATAGAAAAATTTTCAAGAAAGATGGCCAATGTGACGCAGTGGATTATGACTTTTGAAGCTGAATGTGCACGGTTAGAAATAGAAGAGGATACAAAACGGATTGAAGCTCTTAGGTTATTAAGCTATTGCATAGCTTCTATCGCGGGCCTTGAGCGCGGGGACCGAATCCAGAAATTCCGTAACGAAAAAAAACCTGACGCTCCCCACTCCGACGGACCGAAACCGACTTTATTCACTTTGTTACAAAGTTCTTTATCGAGGAAAGGATATATCTCCAAACGAATGTCGCTAAGTGTCATATTCTATACAAAATATTGAGGACAGTAGCTCTTATTACCAGAGATACGGCGATGTCAAACGTCAAAATAAACACTATTATTATAGTCCCGCCAAAATCAAATATGTTAGTCGCAAACTTATGTTTCTTATTTCAGTTATCATAAACCTATAGTTTCAATGATAAATATTCCTGAATAACCAACAGCTACTGTAAGATAATAAAACCCACATATATTGTAAAATAATGTTGACAACTTTTCTATCAAAAACATTGAATTTGAAAATGAATAATGATCCACAAGAGTCTACAACAAAATATGGGACCACCATTGACGCGGTATTTTCTAGGTATTTAGAGGATATTAAGTCGCAAACTTATGTTTCTTATTTCAGATATCATAAGTTTCAATGATAAATATTCCTGAATAACCAACAGCTACTGTAAGATAATAAAACCCACATGTATTGTAAAATAATAAAAACATTTTAAACAATATTAACTTTTTATTTGTTAAATAATAGAAAAATTTGTTTTCTTATCGGTCACCACGCTCAAAAAGTGTAACTTGAATTAATATCAAAGAAAAAGAAATACTGCATGAATAAAATAAATAAATAATTATAATTGCATAAGTTGATACAAAATGATATGCAATAGCTTTACCGCGGCAGTCCCCGAGTGCCACACGTATTTTTTTTAGATGATTCATGTCAAGACTGGTTTAGTGCCATGATAATAAAGCATACAGTTAATTCGGAATGGTCTCTGTGGAGGAAAAACTTTTGTGAAACTTATGCAGATAAGAGTTGGTCACCGGTCAGGTATGCATTATTGTATAAATATAGACAGGGCTCATTGCTAGAATATGCATTGAAAAAAGAAAGGCTTTTATTGGAGATGAATAGAAATATGGATAAATCAACTTTGATAGATCTCATCGCAATAGGGTTGCCAAATTTCATAGCAGATAAGATTGATAGGTATACATTAAAAGAGACTGAGGATTTATTTAGTAGCATAAGGGGTTTGGAACATTTAGTAGAAAGAAAGATTTGGGAGAAGAAGATGGTTGGTTCTGAAAAAAATTTTAGTTCTGAAAATAAAGTAAAGGGAAAAAATTTGAAGGAACCATGTAGGTTGTGTGATAAAGAAAATAGGGGAAAAAGGTATCACCCAGAGTCTTTATGCTGGTTTAAAAACAAAAATATTGATAGACTTAAGGGGGATCATGTCAGGAGTGTTAATAATTTCACATTGGAGACTGAGTTGAATGAGATCGATCCAAAAAACTAGATATTCCACCATTGATCAAAATTAGCTTATTAATAAATGATACCTTAGAGGTATTAGGCGCTTATGATTCAGGTTCTAATGTGTCTTTGATAAGCTCAAGATTATTGTCCTTGAGAAATAACACTAGTAATAGTGCTATAAGTAGTGTAGGCCTAAAGACGATTAATGGTGTCAGAAAATCAGCAGGAATGGTAACGTTGAAGATAAAAATATTTGAGATTGAGAAAGTAGTAAATGTTCTTGTAATAGATAAGGAAAACTTTGATGATGATTTCTTAGTTGGCTTAGATTGCATTCGAGACTTTAAATTGTGTCAGAATGAAAACTTGGAGATATCACAAAGTATTCCTATTCAAGAACAAGAAGATGTCTTAAACTTTAAAGATGAAAAAATAATTCCCGGCTTAACGGGTAGAGCATTTGAAGGGAAAAATGATGATGCAGGTGATTATGAGTGTCGAATAAATTTTAATGAACACATTGAGGTTGATAGCTTTAGTGTTTCAGTAAATCACTTAAACATACAACATCAGACGGAAATAAATAAATTAATAAGCAAATACACATCACTTTTTGCTAGGGACAAGTATGATGTTGGTACTGTGAGGGATTATGAAGCGCATATTGACTTATTAGTAGACAAATACTGTAGCAAGAGGCCCTACAGATGTACCATTGAAGATAGGAAAGAAATAGAACAACAGGTGTCAATGTTATTGGAAAAAAAATTGATTGAGGAGTCGTATAGTCCTTTTGCGGCACCAGTAACATTAGCCTACAAAAAAGAGGAAGGGAAAAGAACTAGATTGTGTGTGGATTTCCGTGATTTAAATAAAATAGTAGTCCCACAATCACAGCCCTTTCCACTAGTTGAGGATTTAATGGTCAAAACTAGAAACTGCAAGTTTTTTTCCACTTTGGACATAAACTCAGCCTTTTGGTCGATCCCACTGAGAATTGAAGATAGGAGGAAGGTAGCCTTTGTTACTCAGGAAGGCCACTTTCAGTGGACATGTTTACCATTCGGGTTAAAAACATCGCCTGCGATTTTTCAGAGGATATTGAGTAGTATAATTAGGAAGCACGGATTGTCAGATTTCACAGTAAATTATATTGACGATATCTTGGTATTTTCTGAAACATTTGAAGATCATATTAAACACCTGTCGTTGTTATTAGAATCAATTTCCAAGGAGGGCTTTAGGCTAAAATTTTCGAAATGTACCTTTGCTCAGGACTCAGTAAAGTACTTAGGTCACATAATAAAGGATAACACAATTACTCCATTAAAAGATAACCTAGTTGCAATTAAAGATTTCCCTGAGCCAAAAACACAGAAAAACGTTCGACAATTTCTTGGCAAAATAAATTTTTACGGTAAATATGTACCGAATATTTCAATAATTTTAGATCCTTTACATAATTTATTAAGGAAAGGACAGAAGTTTTGTTGGACGGATAAATGTCAAGAATCATTTGAGATAATAAAAAAACTGTTGTGTCTTAAACCTATTTTAGCGATCTTTGATCCAAACTTACCGATACACATTTATACAGACGCGAGTATTCAAGGTTTGGGTGCAATTTTAAAACAACCGCAACGTAATGGAGAAGAGAAACCTTGTGCTTACTTTTCCAGAAAATTAAGTGATGCCCAAAAAAAGAAAAAGGCCATTTATCTAGAGTGTTTGGCGATAAAAGAGGCCGTAAAGTATTGGCAGCACTGGCTCATAGGTAAAAAGTTTACAGTTTTCTCGGATCACAAACCTCTAGAAAAAATGAACATCAAAGCTAGGACAGACGAGGAATTAGGGGAACTTACATATTACCTATCACAATATAATTTTGAAGTCATATATTCGCCAGGTAAATATAATTTGGAGGCTGATTGTTTAAGTAGAAATCCTGTGTTAGAACCTAATGACTATCAAGATGAGAAATTAAAATGTGTTAATTTTATAAAACTTGAAGATATACAAAAAGATCAAAGAATGAATGACTTTATAAAGAAAAATGAGAACAAACTAAAATTAAAAGATAAGGTATACTATAAAAAGATTGGTAAAAAAGATAAAATAGTGATATCTGAGGAATTCAGTAGAAATATTATAAAAGTAACCCATGATTTTTACTGCCACTTAGGGCCACAGCAATTGGAAAATAAGATAAAACCTTTTTATACCGCAGAAAACCTTATAAGTAATATTAAAGAGATTTGTGACAATTGTGAAATTTGCATAAAGAATAAATCTAGGGTAAAATGTAGAGTTGGGTTAATGTCTCACTTAGGTCCAGCAACTTATCCTTTTGAAATTATGTCTATTGACACCATTGGTGGATTCGGTGGCTCACGGTCTACAAAAACGTATTTACACTTACTTGTAGATCACTTTACTAGGTACGCCTATATTTTAACGTCTAAAACTCAATGTTCTGGAGACTTTATAAAATTAGTAAAAAAAGTAAGCCAGGAAAACAAAATTGGCATGATTTTAACTGATCAGTACCCCGGTATAAATTCAAGGGAATTTAAAAACTTCCTAGATAAAGAAAACATACCAATTATATTTACCGCAGTTAATGCTGCTTTTTCTAACGGTTTGAATGAGAGGTTGAATCAAACTTTGGTGAATAAGATAAGATGTAGGATAAATGAGCAGAATAATAAATTAGCATGGACTACTATTGCTCACGAATGTACAGAAAGGTATAACGAGACTGAACACACCGTCACAGGATTCTCTCCTAAATATTTATTAGAGGGAAAATTAGTCAACATACTACCGGATGAATTAAAACAAGAAAAATCGTATAATGAATTGTTTCAGGATAGGAAAACCGCATTAGAAAACACGATAAAATCGCACAATTATAACAAGAAACGATTTGATAAAAACAGGGAAAAATGCGATATTAGTGTAGGAGACTCTGTGTATGTGGAAAATGGCAATCGCTTAAATAGGAAAAAGTTACATGAATTGAAAATTGGCCCATATAAAGTTATAGGAAAAATTTCTAACTCAATTTATAGGATAGATACGGGCCATAAAAAGTCAGAATCAAACCTTTTCCACATCACAAAGCTGTTGCCCGTTAGGTAAAATTGTTAGTTTTTGAATGTTTATATTTATACTTGATTTGGGGGGGGAGATGTAAATGAAGCATTGTGAACTTCATTCATCTTTCCTCAGTTTGGACATGTCGGTGACAGTCAATGACAGGTGAGAGCTGACAGGTAAAATGTCAAACGTCAGACCAGGTTCATACTGACTAAAAGTGCATTGTAACGATTATATTTGAAATTAACAATTAAATAGATAGAAATACTTCGTTGGTGAAATATTAGCTTTAATGTTGTTTCTCTTTACAGGTAAGTTACATATGTTGTTAAATTGAACTGTACTGTTAAATGTGTTAGTTAAATATAAGTTATTTATAATAAAAACTATTCTCTTTACAGAGCAACACAATTTTGTTCTTATTTCACCTCTACAATATTAGACACTGCATAATACACATTATATAAATAAAATGACACACCTTAATATCCTCAAAGTATTCATTAACGGAGTCATGACCGTATCGTTAATTAAGGAAACAACCTAGCCCTTTTTTTGGACAATATTTTTATTTAAAAATTATAGATGTGTTTAACTAGTGCTTTATTTTATTAAGGTACACATTTCATCCTGGAAGTTCCATGCAAAGCATATGGATGTAGATAACTAATTTTTATCACAATCAAGTCGAGCTAAAACTGCTCTTGAATTAACTAAAATGACTGAGCTAAGCGAAACGATTTAAAGACAATCGACACAAGAGACCGCCATTTTTCCTTTATCGCCATTTGACGATATTAGGTGCCCGAAAGTAATCAAATCGTTGGGTGCGGCCCTTTTTAGCTTATAGAAATAGGAGTAATAAACAAGGCTTAAAAAGTTAGATTGAATTTGGCGTTTTAGTTGGTAGGCGAAATGTACTGGACATATACATTTACTTTGTTTCCGATTGAGTTATGCTCGTAATGACATGGCCACAAAATGCACTCTAAAGCTCGCAGACGCCGGCGGAATCAATTTTGGTTTTTGAAAGCGCAACTACGAAACATATTTGCCTCAGCTATAGGCCTTAACATAGCTATAGGCGTAGGTAATATCTAACCGAAAGGTTCATTGCTCCCTAGAAATGAAGTGAAATGTAATAATTTTATTGCATAAGCATGGTATACAGAAGATGGTTCATTATTTCATTATAAATATGTGACAAGAAACTTGATCTTCATTTGCATGCTATTAGTGGCTAAACATGCCACCAAGTTTCTGCAAAAAACCTATCTTCCCTGTGAAAAGGGCGTAAGAGCAACGAATACACTCCTTTATAGATTTTTTTTTGTTATGAGCATGGTACCTATCTGTTAGAACCTTTTTAAAGTTTGCCTATTGTGACGGACGGTAAACTACGGGATCCTACACTGAGCATGGCCCGACATGCTCTTGGCCGGTTTTTATATTGGAACCAACGGTCGACTGGTCGACTGTACAGTCGACGACGAAGACAAATAGCAGTATTACAGTATCTTTGGCATAGATCGTACAATTGCGAGAAAGCTGCACTGAGAGTTAGGTAAAGTCAAATCTAAATTAGCAGTATTTACTTGGAGACTGAATAACAGTTATCTCCCTGACTAAAAAAGTGCTAGTTACACATATTAGGTTTTTGGTAAGTTAGTCAGGAATCAGATTGAGTTTCATAATCACGGGTTTCACAAATAAATTAGAGCTCATATTAAACAAAATCAGAACTTCGCTTAAGTACTTCTTCTGGTATGGTATGCATTGCATACGCTACGGAATCTGACAGCATCCCGGCCAGACATGTCAAGTGCTTACTCATGAGAAATGGTGTGTAAACAAGTTAAAGTGTCCATAAAGCGAACCCAATGATATCTCTCTTAACTTATATCCGGTTACTCACGTCAATAAAGTGTGCGCAGAGTAATCGCCGCGAGCGCTTCTCGCTCATGGGACGCGGACCGTTCCGAAACATGTCGAGCTATTTTCGACTTTATTGACGTGAGTAGCCCGATATAAGTATATTAATGTCTAATACTCACGGGAGTTTTCTATTTAAAATATCTCTCCAATTATATAACCTATTTATTTTAATCAATATCAGTTCCCTGGATCCCGAATGCCACTGCAACAGATGCGTAGGGAAAGTGTTCTTGACATTGGCGGCCATATGGCGCCTCTGCCAATCGATGGCCGTTTGTTACCCGACTTAGTTTCGCGAAGTCATGGATTTGCGCGTCTTGGCTGATATATGCGTTCCGATAACTTATTCCAAGGTTATTAGAGAAAATCTTTTCATGTTGTTGGTTGGCAAAGAGCGAGAAATTCGATATTTATCATCTTGTCATTCACTTTCTAGAAACGATTTTGTTTAGTTATAACTATTTTGTAGATTTAGTCTTGTAAATTCTACATAAACCGCATGAATCATGTTTCATTGACAATTGAATCCCAAAAACGAAACCATGTATCAACGAGTGTGCATCGTTTAATGTAGGTATATCTCACAACACAAGCCTTAGAGTTTACCGTGGGACTAGGTCGATTTGTGTGAGATTGTCCCATAATATTTATTATTATCTCTGGATATTGAGTGTAGCAATCTTGTGTCTTTCTTTTATAGAATACTTGAGTTAAAAATTCTAAAATACACATTTTTGTTACAGGTAAGTGGCCTTCGTGATTGTGCTGATTGCGGGTTTCGGGATTTTCGTAAGTTTTATTATACACTGACATTGGATTACTCATATTTTCTATGGCGCTCTCTGCTCACGAAAGAGAGAGAAGAATAAGCGTCATATGTTTGATATATTAGATAGGGATGCTTACAAGTTTTGTGACGTTCTGCTGTCAAACAAAGCTTTTTTAGGCAATAAGAGTCTATACGCAGTACTTATTATTAGTGACACTGAATCGAAATGAATTGTCCGCGGCATAAACTTGGTTGAAAGCAGAAAAACAATTAAAATACTCTACAATCGTGACATTGAATGTCCTAAAACGTCAGCTTCAGCTTGCTAAATAATGATCTAGTTAGGCGATGCAGTTAATTAATCCTCGGAGAGCGTGCTAATGTAGAGTGTCAGACACGTGCCAAGTGTCACTGTCTACTAACTATATCAAGCGCGAGACTTCCGTGGGCACCACTGAGCTGGAAACAGATTTCGCGGTCGTATGTGTTTTATTTAGTTAGTTTGAAGTGGACATGGTGTAACGCGGTTCACTATGTGGGGTGAAGCAGCGTGGCCCGGCGCACACCTAGACACTTCAATACGTATCGACGGTGTGTTGTTTGACATTTGTGACATCCCGACAAGAAGCGCAGCGCAGCTTCGTGGCGGTCACTGCACCGCACCGCTTAGCCATCGCCTCTTTTTGCTCACATAGTTTACTTAGGTACATTAGCAAATCCGCTGAAATCCGTCCGGTAAATCGGTTCTTCTAAATGAATGTTAGATATTTTTGAGTGCTGTGCCCGCGATGTATTGCTAACCCATATCGATAAATTATGACTGCTCACTTTAACTTTAAATAGCCCGTTGCTCTTTCTGCAGAATTCTAAAATTACTTTTCTTTGAATTAGAAAGTTCCTTAATAATAAAGTCTGTAAACCTGTCGCATTCGCACTATTAAACCCAAATGTATATTTTTACGAAAGCCCGCCTTAATCCCGGCCCACGCTATTATCAAAGTAGGATAAACTTTCCCGTCCCTTCCGTTCCGCTGTTTGTCTAAGAATATCTTCAATAACAAGTATAATAAGGTTGTGTTTTGAACTTTTGGCACCGACCCCGTGTTCATATGGCGTTGGCATCCTGCCAGAGTCTCCCCAATGTCAATGGCATGTGGTGGAGTAGACACTTCCGACCTTGAGCGTGGAGTTAGCTGCCCAATGATAATTGGCGTCTTTGATCTGTGTGAATGACATAATTGCTTTGTTGGATTTATCGTATGCTTTGAGAATAGTTATGGCGAATTTTACTGGTATTGAGGTGACGAGCGATTACGTGTGTTCTGTATTTGGTTAGTTATAAATAAAAAGATTATTTAGCTGAAAACGAATCGGATTTCTTTGTGGTTATGTAAAATCTATATGCGCTAGCATTTTTTTTACTACACGCCAAAGAAAAGTTAAAATAGCACAGAAAGACTTGCTAAAGTCTTTTTGTGCTATTTTCAGAACTGGTCGATTCTTTAATGTCGCTGCCAACAAAGAAAGTAGATGTGCGAGAAAATGTCAGATTCCTGACGTTAAGTTGGCAAACTTTCTAACACTTAGTTCTTCCAAGCTTGCGCGTTCAGCGTTTCAAGTAAGCTTTTAAGGGATCTTTTTAAAAGCGTATATCAATATATTTAAAAGCGTATATCAATATATTTAAAAGCGTATATCAATATATCTACAATGTTTTACGAACACATAACATGATTATGTAGTTTTAAAGTACGTACAAGAGGATTATCTACGTAACTTTGAAATTAAAATCCGCGGTAACATAATGGACCGGATTATTCTTTGTCACACAACCACAAAATACCTATGTGCCTAAGAGCTAAATAGCGACTGATGTGAATCTGTCATGCGTGTCAACATCATTCAAAAAATCATTTATTCTCGAAATATATACAGTAAGTGTAACTTACCTAACTACCTACAAACTCTGAAACTCTTGGTCCATGGGGTCCCAGCGCACGCAAATTTTTCGTAGAAATCGCGAAACGTCTGGTTGATGTTACTGGTGACCGAAGAGCTGGTGGCTTCCTCGCACAACGTATCAGCATTGCGATACAACGAGGAAATGCCGCCAGCATCCTAGGTACAATGCCTCAAGGACCTACTTTAGATTTAAGGTAGGTAGAGGTAGGTAGTTAGGTAAGTTACACTTACTGTATATATTTCAAAAAATGACTCTAAACTTATCAAATACGAATGAACGCAGAAAATAGGCCCAATTGAAGATGCTGTGGAAGTAATTTTTATTTCTAATATTAAAGAAAGAAACATGATAATGCCTTAAGTTAACTTAATCTACGTATTAACCCAATGATACATGACAAAATTGAAATGACTGCAACTTTTGCTCAACCCTGTATACGAACGTTATTTCGGTAGATTTAGTGGTATAAATAGAATTGTGAGCATTATTCGTGTGGATTGGCGAAGTTTGGCACTGGAGCGGCATTGGCGACGGCAATGACCCACATTGTGATATATCGTTAATGCCAAGGCTTCTCAAATGTTTCGCTAGTGTTCCTGAAAACTTTGAACCCTTTTTATAGTAGAACTAAAAATCACCAAACGACTCTCAACAATCTGCCAAGAGTGGGTTCACATATTTTTTTGGCACATAATGCGTTCGCCACACAGAGTCTCGAACGTGACATCATACTGGGGCAAGTTGAGGCCAAGCGTGCTAGAGGAAGAGCCCCTGCAAGATGGTTGGATCCTATTAGACAAGTATGTTGATCGCGATAAATGGAGGGACATAGTTGTTGTTCACGATCCTCAGTCATGAGGGAACGAAGAAGAAGGAGTTATAGTTAAAACTAAAGGGTTAATTTCAAACCAAACTTAAATTAAAAACAACTTTTATAAAGCTGTAATAAAGTTACCTGAATACATACATTTCCTTGATCAAGAATAAAACAAAAAAAAATTGGAACCATACATTTTAATAATACTTTATTAACAATAATATAAGGTGATGTGAACAATGTTGCCCTTGAGCCATCTCAGATGTCGCTTTTTGTGGGGGCCCTTATGTGGACGACTCACCGTCTGCCGGAAATAAAATTGCTTACCATTTCAGTAGGCAAGCGTCCGGTTTTATTCTCCATAACCCAGTATTTAATCCGGAATCTAAAATATACTGGATTATATTTTAATTCTCAATAGTCCTCACACCCTGGCAGGTGCTGCCTCTGCGTGCGTCTCATGAATCGGGTAGGTGCAACATTCGCTCGGTGTAAATGATAATATGCACATTACAATGCACTTACGAACGTCAAAAAAAGCTACTACCGGTTCTAACCCTACACCACAGCCCGAGAAAATTATCACTAGCACAAAACTCGGCGGGACTTATTTTTTCAAAATATGTTACAAATGTCATAAAAATATTTACAATTTTTGGTTCTACAAGACTCCATATAAAAATAATATAACTAAATAGAAAGACCACGGATAAGAAAGTGCAAAACAAAATTTAACAGTTTTACACAATATATACAAACATTTGATATGATTTCTTTCGTGAACTGTGTCCTCCACTCTGTAAGCAGTAGTACCATGTATTTTTGTCTGTTAAATAGTCCTTTATTGTGAAATAAGCTTTCGGCATCAATTATTTATTCAAATAATTCATTAGAGCGGGAAAGGGCAATAGCAATGCTTCATCCGGCATAACAAGTTTGTTATGGAAATTAATACATTGACCAAATAATGACGGAATTTACGGACACGACACTTCCTTACATCAGAAAATCTAGTGAATGAATCTAAGTTTCTAATAACATGAATAATATTCTTATGGATATAATGGGACGCTACAATTAAAATTTCTTTAAATATGTTGTCCCTTCCTGTACATAAATCGAGTGGCACTTTTTTGTAAAACAAATATAGTCTGTATGTCAGCTGCCTTGCCCCAAACCAGAATACCGTTTGACATTACACTATGAAAATAACTATGATAAACTAGGCGAGCTGCCTTAACCCATGCACTGCTAATGACGACACGTTGTCGTCACCCCTCTACGCGCCATTTTCGCTACAAAGCGGGAAATGCATGTTATCGGCTACGGCGTAGCGCTACGAAAAATCCTTAGCGGTAAATGTGTTAACATTAAGTCGTCTATAATCCTCCTAACAGCGTAAACAGCCGAACTTAATCTATTTACGAGTGTTGTTATATGAGGACCGCATTGTAGATTTTTGTCGAACTTTAAACCTAGGAATAAAGCTTTATCAACTAGGTATTTTAATACATTTACTATTCAAAAGTTTTCTAATATCCACTGTTTTAACATGTACCCCTTATATTTCATTAAATTGTCGAGAGGAACTCTGCGTGTTGGCTTCGGCTCCGCTTACGATTCCCAAAGGTTCACTTCGGAATACCATTTTGTGGGGGTTGTGGTGGGAAAGATATAGAAGGTGATCAATATTATTTGAACCTAAGTAAGGCGATGTAAATCGTTTAAACGACCCAACCAAAGTAGCACATCATAAAGATATCGTCTTAAAAAACCTAAAATGTTCAACAGGCTGCCCTGATACCGCCCTTTGATAGTGATATACGCTAATTCAAAGAAGCCAGGCGTCATACACCACGTTTTATTACTCCCGATATCTTTATTACTGTTCGAAATGCTGCCATAAAAGATGTGATAATAGACAGTTATACGGCTCATCTGTCTCTATATCTATTATTAGAATGTCGGCTTTGTATGGAGTTGTCGTAAATATGGGAAAACCAATAATTACAAGGCTGGGCATTATCTGAATTAGATCAAGGATGACTCGTACATTTCCCCGATGTAACTATGACCAATTTGATGAATATTAAAAGGCTTTCCTAATGTTGATGTGGCTGGTGTTGTTTATGGATTAAAGTACATATTCGACGTGAATTATTAAACGAAATTGTAGTGGATGCGCTGTGGGCACTTTGAATAAAGCCTGTCTGCATTGTGTTATAATTTTAGTGGTGCATTTGTTTTCATTTGATATGTTTTAATTACTCCGTATTTATTTGATTTATTTGGGTAGAAGAGACGAATATTCAGAGAAAGATGTATTCATTTTACTCAATTTTACGGAACATTCGATGCTAGAAAGGACGACAGCTAACACAAATCATGATTGATTCATATAACTTTAAATATGTAACTACCAAAACACTAGTACCCACCAGTGTTTTGTTAGTTTTTTTAAATCTTTGTTAAATAAAAAGGCCTTCATCGCTGAACGATGATATGGCCCGTTTTGTTAGTTATTTACTCATCTGAGAAAGTTTTCGTTTCTTTTTCTACAACCTCCGTGTTTAAATCACAAAAATTATGAATAGCGTATAGCGTTGCAAGTAATTAACCCACATCTATCTTCAGAAGGCGCTAATGCATTGTCGATAGCATAAATCCTCTGAGATTGCTCAATCTTTCATCTCAAAGAAATTCAATTTAGAATACACGGATGAGATTTTATTCAAGGCGTCTAATAAAGGACGAAAAATTATTTATTTATTCGTATGGAAAAATTGGATTCAATCGTTCGACAATTCACTACAAAGGATGAAGAATGAACGCGCAAATCACGATGTACGAGTAGATGAAATTGTTATTTAAGTTCCAGATTTAGTGTGTTTGTGTTTCGGGTACTAAAAAAATAGAACGATATCTTGTTTATGGTACAGTCGAGTTCAAAAATATCTGTGTAGCTGAATGCATAATATGTAAACACTTACACATTATTGTCAATGTGTTAAGGGTGTACAGATATTTTTGAAGCTTTGGCAATGCTCATATATTTCTGAACTCGACTGTATGTAGTATGTTATGTAGCGGTAGTATATAGCCATTGATTGGATGTTTAGCGCAGACACAGCTATATCATAGTTGTGTGCAGATAATATGTGATCGTGTTTAGATAAGGCTGTTATTCCATAAAGAATAATTTAGAAATGAACCTTATCAACAATCGACAAAGTGGTACCTGTTACTAAAAAACAAGCACATATTATGTATATCTCTCCTAATATGGATATGTTTACAAGGTATCAACCAGTTCGTTTTGAAATTATTTATCACACTAATAGCTTAGAATTTTATGCTTCGAATAAGCCCGATTCGCAATTTTTTTTTAATATTGTCCCGTGTGATTGTTTCTTCTGAAAACCTTTTATGAAATGATCATAAAAACATAAAATAAATCTGATATTGTGTTACCCGGGTATACGTTCACGCCCGGAAACCAGGTTTTTATGACTTCCGTTTTTATTGCGCGTTTTTATTTTGATGGGAATATTAAATACAAAGCCGGAATATCAGCGGACAAAGCAGTCAAAACAATTAACTTGGTTATTTGAAAGTCAAACCGTTTTTACTGATAAATATCTAAAAGAATTTAGGCAATTATGAAAGCGGTTAGATTGTTTGTCTCGCTGTGCTGTCAAAAACAGGAAAAATTTGGTTAGGTATCAGTTAGTAACCGACGATTAACCTTACAATGCGGAGGTCAGTATTGCCAGATCAAAACTTAAGCTTATTTATGCTGCATTTATCAAAGGTGTACTTAACATCAAACTAATATAATTTCCCAACGAAAAAAAATCGGCCATGTGCGAGTGGGACTCGCCTAACGAGGGTTCTGTACAAAGGATGCTGGGTCATGACGACCTTAGGTACTTCAAAATACTGGTGGCACGGAACTCTGTGTGCGGCAATTATACAGTTTTCGGATTTTTTTCTGTACTTGTGCTATAAGCCAAAGCGGCTGTGTTAAATTTCGTGATTCTAGGTCAACGGGAAGTACCCTATACATTTTGATTACCATTGCAAATGTATCGCAAATGCGACATTAACGGCCGTATCTTTTGATTGCATTGACGTAGAGGTTTGCTTTTTTCACACTTTCGAGGGACCGCAGACTTGTGTTTGTGGTATTAATTTCAACTTGATACCTCTACGCGTTCCCGAGATAAAGGGTCTTGACAGATAGACGGATGGACGGACGGACGGACAACAAAGTGATCCTATAAGGGTTTCGTTTTTTCCTTTTGAGGTACAGAACCCAAAGAAAAACAAATAATTCGAACACTTCCATGGAAAAAACAAACGAAGGAAGCTGTTGTCAGGTGCCCCGTACCCAGCATTGCCAGAAGGCGTCAGTTAAAATGAAATAACTCATTTGGGGGGGAATCACGAACCTGTCGACATTTGTCTGTCATAATACTCATAATTTAACTGGAGCGGAGTTTAGATTTAATTGCTTCGTGTTGATTACATTAATTGGCCTGGGTTTATGGAATTGCTACTCAGACGTGATATTCAGGAAACACACACCTACTTACGTTATGTTATTAGTAGTTACTGTATAAAGTGTTTTAAGGGAGTCTGAATGTATGTTGGTAATTATTTATAGTGAAAACGAATTCTAAACGCCTCCTGCACCAACCGGGGTTAGCCAATTAACCTGGAGTTAAGCGTGTATTTCATATGGAATTTGGAGTGGCGCTTAGTGGTTTAATAGAATATAATATACTTAGGTTTGGAGTAGATCATTATAATATAATATTGCATTATAATATTGCAGCGCGCCGAGCGCCAACTGATAACGCTCGCTCATTGCAATTTATGTAGGTATGCCTACTTGCCTAAAATGTGTGTAAAGAAATTTGTCGTTTTTTATTGTAATTTAGATATTAGCACTACTAGCAGTATATATATGTGGAATGCAGCATCGAGACAACCCTATTTGGTTTAACGATGCTGTTTCAATAATGTGTATTATGGTTTGTAATTACGGTAATAAAAAAAAAACTCCACGCTTTACTTTGTGAAGTCTTAGAACCGGCTTTTAACACATTTCAACGCCCATAGAACGTAAACCCAATTCGGAGATAAGGAGACGAACTGGAGTAGCGGACATAGCTCTCAGAGTAGCCACTCAAAAGTGGAGATGGGCGGGTCACGTGTGTAGGAGAGATGATGGACGATGGAGCCGAGCTATGTTGGACTGGAGACCGAGGACTGGATTCAGAAACAGAGGTAGACCACCAGCCCGTTGGAGCGATGACATCGCTAAAATAGCAGGGAAGATGTGGATGAGAACGGCAGAAGACCGTAGAAAATGGCGTGCAATGGAGGAGGCCTATGTCCTGCAGTGGACGGAGAAGGGCTGAAGAAGAAGAGAAGAAGAAGAGAAGAAGAAGAAGAAGAACGTAAACGCGCATGACCCATCGAAATATAGATAAAATCATGTTATAATATTAGGACTTTACACGTATTTATTAACAATATTTCCCGCTTTTTAAACAAAACTTAACCGTCTTTAAATCTTTTTAAATCGTAGTTATTATGTATTTAACGATAATAATTAATTACACAAACAGGTACTTATTATGACTTACATATTTATTTTCTAAAGCCGCACCTCACTAAACACCAAGCTTCACAAATCACACAAGCACACAAGCTGCATTTTTAAGGCCAAAGTCCGACACATGGCGTACTATGATAAGAGAGAAGTTGCTTTCAAAGCAACTTTCTCTCAAAGAGAGAGAGAGAGAGAGAGAGATTTTCTAAAGCAGTGTTGTGACCGAGTCTGCTGTTTCGATTCATATGACATTCCCGTAAGATGATAAATATCGATTACAAAATTGAATAAAAATACATACAAAAGCACAAAAATATTATAAAATGAAACCCGATGTGAAAAAAAAAGGAAAATTAATGATATGAACCAACAAACTACTCTTAGCCTCATCTCTATCTCTACAAACTTCAATAGACAAATGTGAAAAGGTTGTTTTAGAAGCTCACGAAGTATAACCATTAGGTTTTAGGTTATGTATACATAATATTTGACTAAAAAAACAGCATGGCAAATCAAGGTAATTCCAAACAATAAAATATTTATCAGTAACGCCTTTCAGTATAAATAGACGTCTTTTTTCACTGTTTCTCGCCGATTGTCGTCCGCGCGAGTATACTCCCCTCGAATTCTTTTCACATTTATTCTCAGTGGCTCCGACTATTTTATTTAAAAGTTGAATTGAATCCCGTCAAAGTTTCCACTTTTGTAATCGAATAACTTTCGAGATTTTCCTGCCATTGTTGCAAGAGAACCGGCATACCTCCTATGGGTTAGGACAAAATAATTATTACGGAGAAAAAGAAAAGTGAAGTTTGATTTATTTTTCTGTCGTTTCTCTTGTTATATTGTACTATAATTAGAACTCGTGAAATATATTCTTAACATTTTTAAATAAAAAAATACTGTTTAAAAATATTTATGTAGGTCCTTTGAGTTTAAATAAAGTAAGTACTTGCAGTTTGTATTCCCGGAGAAAGACTAGGAGGTTCGTTTTAAATGCTTTCGCGATTAAGCTCCGTTGTAGTAAATTTATATTGTGTGAAAATCGTGAAAGTTTAAATATGTGATAAGAAGCCCTGTGTTATGTAAAGGACGTTGAAACAATACCTTTCTCCGTTAGGTTGTATTTATAACGTTCTGCTGTGCGCTAGTGTTGTCAAAGACTACACTTTTGAGTCGTTTATTTAAAACTCGATTCATCAGTTTAACACATTCAGTGCCAACGCGTGCTCGCTAGCCGGCAGTCGAAGCTTTAGTTTTTTGTACTTTTACGAGTAAGAGGCTTTTACCTTCTGTAGCTGGGCCGTTCTTCTTCTTTACCGACAGTGAAACGCGATTTTCTCCATTTTTGATCATGTGTAAAATGTGCGGAAAGTATGTCATTAGTCCACGAGTCCCGAGGTATCTTACCTCTTATCTTATCTATCAATACTCGGGACAAGTGAAAATTGACATATTCGCACATGTATCGAACGACGTTTTTCAATACAGATGCGAAAAAAATTAAAATACATAAGAACGAATTTGAATGTTTTTGATTTATGTCCGTAACACTATTACATCCATCCGTAATACAGTAAACATATTAAGTACATCTAATAACCCATGATTACAAAGGAGAAAAGGAGGAAATTCGCAAATCGTGTGGCGATAAATTAAAACACTTCCTACGGTCGTGTTTTAAATCAGCACGAGTTGCGAATGACCTCTTCACACGTGTATCGTACGCCGTTTCACAGTACATATGGCCCGTTGACTAATCGACGCAGGCACGTAAAGTGCTCATTATCGCCCTAGGGCCGTAAAGTAGCACCATTTGTAAAAGTACTGTTTAAAGCATCAGGAGCTCGCAAAAACGAATATACGCACGCACTCAAAAGTGCCTGGGCAACGAATTCATTCATAAAATGCTCATGCAATTTTAAACACGATAGTACATGGTAAATACCTCGTTTTAATTAGTAATTAAAACGTGTTAAAGCTTAATTAAAGAGTCAATCAACGCAGCACCCGTGCCCCTGGCTGTTTTTTTATTGTTCACAAATGTGGTATGTTCTCTTTAGTGCTTTTGTCACTGCTTATGCCTTCTAGTCGTAGAAAAATACTAGAATTAACACTATTTTGACTGAAACGCATTTTTAGAGCAGGCTCCTCGTATGTAAAGTCGTGTTTCGTCTAAACGGCTCGAGTTCTGCCAACACTATTCTATGCTCTCTAAAAAAAAACATGTCGAAGCTCAACAAAAGAGCCAGTGAATCGCAGAAGCGTGATACGCGGAAACCGCTTCGCTGACGGTTTTTGTTTTCATTGTCCACAAATGCAGTCTTTCTTCAACGTTTAAGCCTCTTCAGTGCTGCATTTGAAGTAGGTACTTGACACAATCGACAAATTCGAATCTCGAACGTCAAAAACACATTTAAAAATAAGCTCACGTACAGTGCTTTCCGCTCGTGCTGTACGGTGTAAGCGAGATGGACTGGTGAGTTGATAATGGGTGCTAGCGTATACGTTTCAAACTATTGAATGTGGAAATTCAGCCGTCTAGACGTGAGGCTATTGAGTGCCCCATTCCAGGTTTCTAATCCGTTTTACGTTTTAGCATTTGTCTTTTTTATTGACCCGCTATCTGCAGTCTTATACTGGATTTTATCGCTCCTCTTCGACAGTAATTGGTCCCTTGAAACGTGTACATCTTAGTATGTTTTCTTTTTTATTGAGGTGTGCCATAAAGAGTATTCTATATTGTTGGTTGGAGTGTTGGTGGCTCAGAGGTAAGGCGGGCGACTTTCGATCCGAACGTCGTGGGTTGAAACCCCGCTGACTCATGATGTTCGGAACTTATGTACGAAATATCATGTGACATTTATTAATTGCTTTTTGGTAATGAAAACATGAGCAAACCGTGCTTATCTCAATAAGGCATATTTTATCATCTGGGTTGGAAGGTCAGATGGTAGTCGCTTTCGTAATCATAACACTAGCGCCTACGTTAAGTCTTGGGATTCTTGTATCAGGCTCCTTAAGGCGTGGCATAAGCCCGGAAAACGCTAGAAAGAAGAAAAACTACTTTCTGTCAGTTTATCTACATAATATGTAAGTAACTGTTTTTGCCTGATTTGTAATAAAGGCCGCACCTGTTATTTAGGTACTATACAAGTTACCTTTCAACATTGCTAACCTCGAAACCATCGGAGACGTGTTTCCCGAAATTTTAATCGTTTCTAATTTCTAAACGAATAATACTAGCAAATATAAATACATTCCGCTACGAACTCATTTATTCACAAGAAAAGTCTGTCTTAAAACTACATTCAAAGTTATCGATACATCTGTCGGACTAGTTTCATATATACATTCAATGACTTCTTAGTTCGAAAGGGATTTTCAAAAGTTTGATACATGATAGATTTCGTGGGTGTTATGTATGTCTCGGAAACTTTAGGGACATGACATGACAAGCCGTGGCTTGGAAATGTAGTATTCACAATCACTAATAACAAACTCTTCACATATGTATGAAGTGAGTCTTAATAATTTGAAGCCCGAAACTTGTTTCAAGTATTTGCGTATTGAACAAGATATTGAAGGTTAAGCTTTTCGATACCGCTGTAGTATTATAAGCAAAAAGTTAGCAAAGGTAACTAAATTATACTTGTGAGTATTGTACGAGAAACGTGACAAATGGAAGTAAGTACCTATCTCACTTCTAAAATAATCTTAATACTAGAACAGTCGCTACCGGGTCTACTGGACCCAACCGCCTACATTTATCACTTTAATTTATTCGTTAGGTATTGTCGTCTATAGTACCTTCATGTGAAAGTTCGTAGCATCGATTCATCCATTCGGATGTCCGCCGCCGCCAGGGCGTTGTCTTCAAAAACAAGGACGTCTGAAATGCGTATGGGTCTAGTCGATCATTTACGCAAGCGAACATTTCTTAGATCTGTGTCCACTGGACCCAGTAACAACTAAATTAGTGACTATACAAGTCGCTATATTTTTAACAGTTTTCACTTTTTTTTTCATTTTTTGCAACAAAACATAATAGGTTGCTCATAGGGATTTGTCAAAAAATTGTAGCAGACTTTAAAAACAAACAAATAAAGTACGAAAAGTTGTCTGAAATTGAAAGCGTTTACTTTAATTTTGTAATAGGTGTTATTCGGAATGAATTTTCAGGTTTTATTTTGGTTCCTATATATTATGATGAGTTTTGGTAATTTTGAGTGTTATCAGAATGGTTGTTTCAGGAGACATAGATAAAAAGACATGGTACAAAGAGCTGTGAGAGTTAATAGTTTATCATCTCAATTTAAAAATGCATAATTATAAAAGGCTGTTCTTTATGGTGCCCAATACATCATACCTACTAAACCATGACTACGCCCATATTGACACATGAAAATCAATTACAGCTTGGTCTAAACTTGTTCCCTGCAACTTATGTACTGTAACACCACAACACAAAATCAGCCTTTAAAATTATGCATTTTTTAAATTGTTTAACATGTTTGCGATGTTTCGTCAATTATAAACTATTAGTTGTATACTGTAACTGTGTTGCGTACTGTAATTGTTTTAAGAAATATGTGCGTAATTAGCAACTAAAAGTGTTCGAAACTAGAGCGCGACCGCTCTAGTGTTAACCTGTAGGGTATCTTAACCTATTAACTGGTAGCATGCCCATAAGGTGGGCTACATTATTTTGTAATGATAATGCAAACGGGAACGGATGAATAAATTCTTTAATTTTTGAAACAGAGTGACCGTTTGGTTTAAATATAGGTAATTAATATAGATAAAGGAGAGTTTTTATTCCTGTCCGCTCCTAAGTACAAGGGTTATATAATTTTGGTTTTACGCAAATTTCGACGATTACATTAATATGTATAATACAGAAACATGTTAACCGGGTTTATTATTCCTCCCATATTTGCTCAGCGCGATATTTGTGCAGACGGGAGTCCTAGTTTTTGCTGTATTTTATCAGCGAAATGGTACGCGGGGCACGCTGGGCCAAATGGGACTATGTTTGTCCATTAGCCTTGGCTTTAGTCTTTTTTAACATTCCGATTTGTGTTTTTTTGTTATAAACGAGGCTTTTTCTGTAGTTTTGCGGGTTCAATTAGTTCTAGCGCCCATGTAACTTTAAAACCATTTCGCTAAAAGTTTTCATTGGTTATAATATAGGGTATGATGGGTAGGAATGTGCAAAGTGTGACGCTACTGAATGAATCTAGAAACTACAACAGTGCACGGTATGAAAATACATGTGAGCTTTAAGAAAACAATATTTTCAGTGGTCAAATTGTTATCATTCAGGGATCTATATCTCAATATTGATAACAACGAGGTATCTACCCAAGCAGCACATTAGTGAATTTTGCAGCTTATCTTATAGCTTAATGTTCTAAATGAGTGGTTTAACAGTGTTTGATAAAACTTATAGCTTTAAACACAACTCAAAATGGTATACGAGTTCATCCTGTCACTTATAGTTGCTTAGTAACGTTTTTTGTTACTACTTTAAAACTTATAGATTTAAATACAACTCAAAGTTGTATTTGAGTTTATCCTGTCACTTTTAGTTGCTTAGGAACGTTTTTTGTTTCTACTTTATTACTTATGGTTGGGTAGAGTCGATTTTGCTACTTAAAGTTGCATTCAGGTTTTAATTGTCACTGAATAAGAAGTAATAGTGCTATATAAGGGCCTAAAGTCACTTATAAGCAACTTTTACAAATAAGTGGGAACATACCCTTATTTGGAACTTTTAATTCCAAATGACTGGTATAATAGAGTAGTATATCACCAATAGTGGCTAAAGAGATCATTTTACGGCCCTTTTGGTACCTAAAGTAATTGCAACTTTAAAGTCTAGAAGGGCTGTAAAATTATTTCTTTAGCCACTATTGGTGATAAACTACTCTTTTATACTAGTCATTTAGAATTAAAAGTTCCAAATAAGGGTATGTTCCCACTTACATGTAAAAGTTGCTTATAAGTAACTTTAGGGCATTATATAGCACTGTTGCTTCTTATTCAGTGACAATTAAAACCTGCATGTAACTTTAAGTAGCAAAATCGACTTTACCCGACCATAAGTAATAAAGTAGAAACAAAAAACGTTCCTAAGCAACTGAAAGTAACAGGATAAACTCAAATACAACTTTGAGTTGTATTTAAATCTATAAGTTTTATCAATCAACTCATTTAGAACATGAAGCTATAAGATAAGCTGCAAAATTCACTTTTGTGCTGTTTGGGCTCTTATTGCCACTCCAACGCATAATTAAGTCTCAATAGGAGGTACTTGAAAACCAAAAGCAGTTATATTCACTTATTTCGAACCACTAACGATCTCACAGTTCCAATATTAGGACATATTAAGTACTTGTTGTTCCTATTGCCACTGCCAAAATATATTATTCGTCCTGCGTCATGCACTCTGTTGATATAAATTTGTTTTTAACATTTGTTTCTGTTGATATAAAGTTCTAGACATTAAGCTCATCAGAAATGAATTCCGCGAAATGGAAAAAAGTTAAAAGATGTGGAAATTATCATGGACAGGCCGTAGATACTTTAAGAAATATTATGGAGAAGGACACAGAAGATATCGATTCAAACCATGAAGTTAATCAACAATCCAATTATGATTAGAACTTTGGCAAATATTAGCTGTATGATACAAAAGAAATAAATTGAAATAGGTTATAATAAAATTGTGTCAATAATAATTGATTATAAATTCAAGGGTTCCTCCGCATACAAAAGTGATTTGTTTACTTGTATTTTCCGTGAATTAGAGATATACTGTATACCAGTGATATATATATATATATATATATATATATATATATATATATATATATATATATATACTGTATACCAGTATAGGGATATACTGGATATTCTGTATACAGAAAACCAGTGTTGCCACTTATAAATAAAGTTGCCAACCAAATAAGTTCAAAAACTATCGAAATATTGCAAATGGCTGTTTCAAAACCTGGCTCCTACATCCCACTTCTCCCCTACCTACTCACCCAGATTTGCTTACAACAACATCAATTTGGGATTTTGGAGCAGTATTGAGGACTCCTAATTCACGAGCACTGGGCGATCTAAAAAAGTGCAAATAATTAGAATTGGTAATAGCATTCACTGCTTTGCCACGCGCAAGATACAAATAAGTGATTTTCAGACCTAATAGTTCCAAATAGAGAACAAATAAGTGAAAATAAACACCGTAAGATCTTTTATTTTCCGCCATGATTACAAAATGGAGTCCTTGAAAATGAATTATTTTAAATAGAATTTTATCACACTGACGCATAATCACAGAATTTTGATAGTTGTGATGGTGTTAATTTAACATTGTACGTAACCTACGATCATTAAGTCCGGTTTTTAATAGTTTTATTTCTTATCAGTGTCAATTCCTTACGTGATTTAGCACTCTCTTTTTAAACATTTTTGATCAAATCAAAGGCGCATCGAAATTTACAAAGAAACCATACTATAGTTTCACAGTGCCAAAAAATTCCCAAGCATTTCGTGCTTATTTCAACTGCTGAACGTGAAGTTTTAACCACTTATCAAACGGATGACATATACCAAATTAAAATGGCAGATCACATTCACATGAACTTTGGCGTCGCAATTATAAATCACTCATTGACCGAACTGAAATATTTATTTTTGTATCATTCAATAAATATCGGTCACTGCGCATAACTTTCACTCATAGTTCTAATTGTCACTTAAGGTAATCGTGAGATCTCTTATGGAGTCTATTTAGAACCAAAAATCGTTCAATAAAAATGTCGTTCACTGCGCATAACTTTCACCCGTAGTTCTAATTGCCACTTAAGGTAATCGTGACATCTCTTATGGATTCAATTTAGAACCAAAAATAGGCTGCAATTTTTCTCCTTTTGGTTCTATATTGGTTGCATAAGGGTTCTCTCCACCTATATAGAACTAAGTCATAGCTATATATTTCACTTAAGTATCTAAATATATATGATATACGAGCTATATGGCTTCCAGTGTGCTACTTGGGTAATATTCACATACATAAACATATTTCCTTCAAAATAGTTAACGAGAAAACATGATTTGTATCATAAGCCTTCCATACTTTTATTTATCAAAAATAGGTCCTTTTTAGGGTTCCCTACCCAAAGGGTAAAGCGGGTCCTTTTACCTGGTCTGTCACCGGGCTGTATCTCAAGAACCGTGATCTTTAGACAGTTGGAAGTTTCACAGATTATGTATTTCTATGGCCGCTATAACGAAAAATACTAAAAAGCAGAATAAAATAAAAATTTAAGGGGGCTCCCATACAACAAACGTGTTTTATTTATGCCGTTTTTAAAAATAATGGTACGGAACCCTTCGTGCGTGAGTCCGACTTTTTTATATGGTTTTGGTTAGAACGTCGAAACCCTTGAATAAATAAACATGATTCTTAGTTAAATAGTTGGGTTATATCTAGTTCTTAAATCTGGTAAAAGCCTTTATCTACAAAAATTGTAGTTTATTTATAAACAGCAATTATCTGATTACGCGATTTATTTTGACGCGCCCGCCTAAATAGCCTTTAGACTTATAGAATTTTTCGCGTGCTCTTGCAATTAGATCTATCCCGCTCTCTTTTGCTCGAGTATGTGGACTCTTAATGAGATTTAACTGCTGTCAATTGTTAGATAAGTCGCTGTCATGCAACGAGCAAATAAATAGAGGTGCACCTTTGTTACTGGAAAGACTAGTATCTGATATAACAAGTAATGTGTTACATACTCGTACATATAGCCCCAGGTTTTCTAGACTTCCGATTTATTCTATCGATATTCAAACAGTAATCACCAAATTTTACTTTGAGCTCGAACCTGGTACTTTTCTCAAGTACAGAGCCATGACAAGCCCTATTGGCATTTATAATTCAACTAGAAATTTGCCAATTTGTAGGACTCACTATGCATTTTAAATGAAAACTTAGCAAGTAAGTTTGAGCAGGTATGCATTATCTATATATATATATAAAACAGAGTAGGGTCATAAATCTGTACATTTAAGGTATTAAAAGGTCTTGAAATTGATAACAGAACACATTTCAATGATTTTGCGAATTTTTGTCTGTTTGTCTGTCTGCCTGCCTGTTTATTTATTCGAGCCTCACGTGGAAACGGCGGAATGGATTTAGATGCAACCTTCACTGGCACGTTAAGGGGATCTCCTGTCAGGTTATAGGCTAAAAAAATATCCGCGGACGAAGACGCGGCCATCAGCTAGTTAATAAATAAAGCATACCTGCGCCTTGTGCCGCCTAGAGTTAGCCGCTGACCATAAAGTTTAAGATTTGACAGCTAACTCCAGGTTAGTTGGCTAGCCCTGGTTGGTGCGAGTGGCACATTGCATATGTGTTTAACCTCTTTTGAATGGCATGGATTTATTGCTGCCTATTGCAGTTGTATTTCCTACGAGTGCAAATTATTTCCCAATACTCTTATTAGGTATTTAACGGTAGCGGCCGTTTTCCGGCAGCGCTTGATTTTCCGGAACAAATGGAGCCTGGACCGTCCGGATGCTCGGGGGCAGGGGAAAATAAATGTTTACATTCTCTATTGTTTTTTTTACCCTCAAAGATATGCCGTATTTAGGTAGGTTTCGTGGAAGGACTTCATAACTCGCTTGATCTGCACGTGTACATGATTTGTTGAGATCCCTGGAAGATCAAAACGAAACGAAGATCAAACGCTCCCGGTTCTGTTACTATACGTTTCACGCGAGTTATTCGTTAGAGCCAAAGTAAGCTTAACACTAGTGTAGCTAGATTATTTTTACAAGGTTTGCCCGCGGCTTCGCTCGCGTTAGAATGAGACAAAAAGTAGCCTGTCTCCACTTAAAAATCACATCAGTTCGTCGCTCCATTTTGCCGTGGAAGACGGACAAACAAACAGACACACACACTTTCCCATTTATAATATTAGTATGGACTTTAAAGTAGAAACGTCTGCGAAGGATACCAAACTCTTACGCTTGATGATGCTACTCGTACGTGCCCCCCTAATGCTTAAAACGAGGGATACGAGGGAAGGGGAGGGAAGGGGAGGGAGGGGGGAAACGACTACCGCTGTATTCCCAAAGGACTACAGTATAAGGTTCTTCAAAAAAGGAGGGTTAAAGTTTTTAAAGGGTCGGCAACGCGCATGTAATACCCCTGGAGTTGCAGGCGTCCATAGGCTACGGTGACCGCTTACCATCAGGCGGGCCGTATGCTTGTTTGTCACCGGCGTTGTATAAAAAAAATATGGTGGAGAAATTTGAGGCCACCAGGTGTGTCTCAGATTCTTGATAGCTCAGTTGGCAGAGCGATGGGCGTGTATCCCAGAGTCGCGAGTTCGAGTCTCGCCCGAGGCCGAGATTTTCCACTTTTCCTTTCTTTCTAAGAAATACTAGTGTATTTAATTCACTCAAGCATGTTAGTGTGAGCGAGATGAACTGTTAGCGATTACGGTAGCTCGTGGTAGGCTGCTGACGCTGCAGCACGCGTGTGATTCGCATCTGCATCTCTTTCACTCGAATCAATAAGTGTGATTGAGAAGGAGCTACAATTTTTTCGAGTTTCCAATGTTTGCGGCAAGCCTTGTGATATTATTGCGTAATATATCCAAATGAGTTGCGCCTTAAAGGTTATGCGTTGGTTATGCGGGCCTCCGTATTGGACAAGCTTTGTCGCGGCACAATGTAGCGCTGGTCCTGGCAGCCTCATTACGTGTTCCTGACGTTACGTAAGTCCGCAGATGGGGTAGGGCCACAGATTATTTACAAACAGATACATACTTAATATGAATAGCAGCCTAAATAGGGCAGGGATTAGTTATGTCTACCTGCGTATTGGACACGCATTGTCGCGGCACAATGCAGCGCTGGCCCGGGCAGCCTCACTACAAGTTCCTGACGTTACGTAAGTCCACAGATGGGGTAGGGCCACAGATTATTTACAAACAGATACATATGTTGTTCATTGTACTTAATATGAATAGCAACCTATACGTATATAGGTTAAACAGGCTTACGTATGTTGGACAAGCATTGTCGCAGCATAATGTAGCGCTGGCCCTGGCGGCATCATTATGCTTTCCTGACGTTACGTAAGTCCGCAGATGGGGGGCCACAGATTATTTACAAACAGATACATATACCTTGCTATTCATATTAAGTAAGAGATATCTCTTATACGTATATAGGTTATGCAGGCTTGTGTACGTCGGAAAAGCATTGTTGCGGCCCAATGCAGCGCTGGCCCTGGCAGCCTCATTATGTGTTCCTGGCGTTATGTAAGTCCGCAGATGGGGTAGGGCCGCAGATTATTTACCAACAGATACCTACCGTATTAACTAACTTAAATATTCTTCCGGGTAGTTGATCGTACACGGCCGCGAAAATGGCAGGGTTATCTAATTTAATGTTTTGACAGGAAATCGTAGAAAATCATATCATATAAAATGAATGTAGGTTACGCAAAAATGGTAACTCCACGCTACTTACATATAACCCAAATATTCTGTCTCAATTTAACTGCAACATAATACGACCGTTTAATATTTATTAAATAAATAAATATTATTTGTGGACAAATCAGCCTAGTCCCATAGTTAATTCAATAAGGCTTGTGTTGCAGGTATTAGACGACGGCATATATAACTGTTACATATATAAAAATATTCAAATAAAATAAACACATAACTCAAGAACAAAATATTCGGCATAAACACACAAATAAGTGCTCTGACCAGGATTCGAACCCACGTTTTCCTGCTTACTAGGCTAGGAGGCCATTTATACACTTTGTACCCTAAGATAACTAGTATTCCTTAAAATTTCGTAAGAAAACTTCGTAGCGGCTACGCCGTAGACCGTCTACGGTGCACCTGCTACGGCACGTAGCCGCGTATAAATCATTGCTACGAGTATAAGTGCCTTTCTTTGTTCCCGTGTTGTACTAAATTTTATCGCTTTTTGACGGCTAGGGTTAGGACTTCATTACCTTGTTGACGGTTTTAGTGCTTGATACCGAGGGCCCTATTCGACTAGGTTTAACAAGTGCTCGTGACATGGCGATCATAATAATAACGCAAGATATTCGAAATTCATTTTGATTAATTAAGTCGTCAGAACTTCTAAACTTAAACTTGCTTGAATGCAACATTTTATTGAAAATATAAACTGGGACACGGAAATCTTTTGTTTTTCGACGTCGCTACCCTCATATGAGGGTTAATTCAGAATCCTCGTCTTTATTTCCAAGTAGCGAAAATTGAAATTCCCTGCAATTAGCTGCAGCGGCGTAGAATATTGCGAAAATGCAATACTTACAACATTTCTCGGCTAAAACTTTTTCTTACAGAATGAATTATGATATATTTTGATGCATTAACTAGCTAAAGTTATGTGTTGCTCAAGGGCAAAAGTTCATTTAGGATTTTAAACTTTATTGAAAGAGGAATGTTACAGATATAAGTGTCAAGCGTGTATTTGTCTCTCTGTGGCATACTAGTCTGCAAACGGCTTTTTTTAAATCTGTTTCGTTAAATTTTAACTTATTTAGACGGGGTTGCTAAATTTTATACTTTTTATTAATTACAATTTATTTATTATATTTACTTATTAACGACCGATTTTTTATGTCTCATAAAATGTATACCTTTTATTATTTAAAATTAAGTTATAAAAAAGTTAAGTAAAAGTTAGACATAAAAAATTAAGTTATTAATGTTATTATATTTACGACAGTTTTTTTATGTCTCAGAATGAATAAAAAAAATTGTATATTGTTTTGTTGCCATTTTAGAAAATTGTCAAAGCTACGTCATGAAGCTTTGACAATTTTGTCACATTAAAAAAAATTGTCGTACCTATAGCACCGCTAGGTTAAAATGTGTAGAAGAATTATTTTCGTAACACCTTAATAACAAACAGCTTCATGATTTTGACACAAATAAGTAATTAAAGCGAGTTTGAAAGCCCTTAATGGAGTCTGTAAACTAACTCAGCGCCCCCTGATTACGTAACAACTACCCAATTTCAAGCCCTATTAGCTTTTAATCGTTTTATAGACAAGACTGGCCCGCGGCTCCGTCTGTGGCTTTACTTGCTTTTAGTAATATTATTTTAATACGTAATACGACACGTTGTCGTTGTGCCTCTACGCGCCGTAATGTATGCATATAATGTAATGCATGTTATCGGCTACGGCGTAGCGCTACGAGAAATCGTAGCGGTGGATGAGCCAGTGTTACGCGCTACGCCCACCGATCCCATCGTTTTTCCGCCAGAAGAAAGAGACTAGCGGGTTCCCGGTACTGGATGTGTTAATATACCGTCTTCGAATTTTACTATAACATCAGTGTATGGCCAAGATTGTAAGGGCCATTATCGGTATCCCTCTGCGCCAAGAGGAGAAACTGGGAGAAGCGAATGCAATGGCGCAAATTCGTTGGGGATGGTCGCAAATTCTGCGATGAGGCCGTTTGCGGCACTTGCTGATAAAAGGGAAAGAAGGCAACGAAGCGACACCTTGCAATCTGTCCCGAACTTCCCTTGTCAGTTCTGTGGCAAAATATGTCGCTCTCGTATCGGTCTATTCAGTCATCAAAAGCAATGTTCTTTGGACGTTGCACCATAGATCGTCTGAAATAGACGCCAAGGCCAGTGTCTATATATGTATGTAGCAAAATACCGGGTAGCAAAAAATATCAATTCTAATAGGTACTGGTTTCGCGCCATGCGGCGGCGGGTTGACAAGAACCCACCGCCGCCTGGTGAGCAAAAATACGGTGGTCCTCATTGCTTCACAAGCATCTTTAGGATTCTAGCATGTATTCTAAGTTACAAAAAACCGGCCAAGTGCGAGTCGGACTTACTCGCGATACGGAAGGAACGTAGTATTCCGTACCGTAAAACGGCAAAAATTCACGTGGAGCGAAAAGTGCAAATATCTCGAAAACCAGGAGATTTTTACTAACACTTAAAGTCGAATTTCTGGACCAGCCTATGGTGCCCTATTCGTGGTTTGAAGCTTAGTTAGTTAGTTAGTTTTCCTGGGCTTTTTCCGCAAATCGACATCCATTGTGCCTTTTTTGCGTGATAGTGAGGTAGCTCTACTGTAACCACCCTAGTTCGTCCACGAAACCTATCGTTTTAAGGTTGCAAACTGCCTCCTTTAGTGTGCTGGGAGTTCCTAAGTATTTGCTCCTGTATACTTCTACTTGTTTTGATTTGAAGCTTGTCCGTTAATTACCGGACAGTATGCAATTGTATTTACAAATTTTAGTAATCATGCGTGCGCTTTTTATTTCTGCCTCCTCTAAGGTTTTCTAGACAAGGCTCATACACAAATCATGTGAGGTTTCTGCGGCTACTTGTTGACCGCAACCGGTGATCTTTTTGATCCTTGGTTTTCCCGACCCTCATCCCCCATACCCACCATCCATAATCTATCACATGATTTATGCATGAGCCCCAAGTTCCATAAAACGCGTTAAAAAGTTTTATGACTAAATATTTTCATTGGTAATAAATTAATGAATTGTCATATAATTAAAAGAATGAAACATATAATACAATAGTACAGTAATTAATATACATTTTCATTAATTATTTTCAAACCACCAACACAATTAACAGGAATACCCACAAGTAGGTCACCCAGAAAAACATAAATACTGATACAATGTTGTCACAAAAACATAATTTTCGGGACATACGAGTAATTAGTTTTTACTAATTACTGTTGGCGGTTTAATTGAAAATAACAAATGACGCGCATAGCATGGAATAAACTTATTAGTTGTTATTTCACTTATTATTTTAGACGTTAAAACTATACATCTGTGTTAATTTATGTTACATATAAATATTTTAGTTGGGGACAACAGTAAAACAGATTCTTACAAAATAATGTTGAAACACGTTTTTCAATGATATAAATATATAAAAAATGGACTTATGGTTACTAAAAAAATGTGCCTGTTTGATGAAATTAAAAGGCCACATGTGCCAAAGTTGTACGTGCCTTATATTCAGACGGCTCGCAATGTGCACTCTTAAGACATAAAGATAACAATGGGAAAAAATAGTTGTCAAAACGGACTCCAGGCTCCCTGAGTCGTGGCATATGCCAGGAGGATGCCATTGATGTGATTGGAATTCGCAATGGTTCGTAATGTCTCGGAGCGCGAAAATCAAATTCCGTAATAAGCGCGAGTGAGATGCCTGTGTGTTTACCATGAGTTGCAGGTAACCGTATTCGATAGCGACTGCGGTATTCGTATGTATGTCCATCTCGCTCCTACCACTACTCTGGCTGGAGCGAGACGGACATTCTTTTGAATGCTGCAGTCGCTATCGAATATAAAGTAATTATACGTACATCTCATGGTAAGCACATTGTAGCCGCTGTCGATTGGATTTACTCACACTCACATATGTTTTTGTTTAACTTATTTCAAATGTGAATGATCAAAAGGATATTAATTCTTTTTAAATGGTTATTGTTTTCAAAATCAAGTATATTGTTAAAGTAAATGGATCGATTGAGAATTGCGCGTGAATAAAAACAAATCTTGATTTGACTTAGCGTTGGCAAAGTCGATTTGTTTACAATTGCAAAATGAACCTTTTTGTAATCGTTGTAGAGTTGAGATTAAAATTCTGTTTCTTTTTAAGTACAATTGTGACGCGATCAGAAAAGTAACGTTTGACAGTAACATGGCAGCTTAATGCAAGAATTTACATAGAAGAAAGAAGAAAAAACATTTACATTTAATTATAGAGATTATTTCAGAATTGTTGCCAGCGATCACGTTTTTCCAACGAAGGTTTCTTAAAGAAAGGGGATCGGTTATTTACGTACGATTCACATTCAACGGCTGCAGTCGGAGCGTTACTAACTAGTGTCAAAGACGAATGTATTCCTACAGCGTGGAGTTCTATATTAAAATAACAGTTCTGTGCTATGCCTTTGTATTTGTATTTCTTTATTGCTATTCACATGTACATTATAGACATTACATAACAAAACACACTGTTAAAGAAGGTACATAAATGCCATATGAAACCCTGACGGAGCAATGAAAGTAGAATGCTAACTACCGTACCGACCGGTGACAATATTATTATTCTATTTTGGTACATTGGCGTTCGGAAGCTATGTTTAAAATTAAGTACATACAAATTCTGATATCGCAGTCACAGATACGTAGATAGATTGATAATTCGTTTACTGCAGCTACATTTACTTAAATACTAATATTTACAGATAAGTGCCTAGACAATTATTGAAGTATTTATAATCATTCAAATAATCTTTTAAATTGTAGTAACCTTTTTTAATTAAATAGTCTTTTAAGGTGTTATTAATTTTATTTTCTAATTCTATGTTTTTAATAACTATCCTCGGGAATTTTTATTGTAAATTTTTATTGCCATATTTTCTGCCTTACGCCAGTTGTTGGGCGCATCGGCAGTTTCATACCTACGGAACGTAACTGGTTTGACCCAGTAAGATGCGCGCCCACTAGACCCTTTTGATGTGAATCGTACATTACTGTTTCACTCGCCACGTGTACGCAGTAAACGGTTATGTAAGCATTGTATCGCTTTTTCAATATTTTTTACTGTATTTATTAGGTCCTTATCTTCGTTGTTCGATTCTTGAATAATTGTAACGTTCTATGGTTAATTGTATAGTAGCTCTATTAGTGAATTTGCTCGTTACTTATATATGTCAATATTTATTTAATTTCCACTCTAATTGTAGTCTGTATAAAAAAAACTGTTTCCACTTAAAATTACGTGTCAATTTATTTCTCTTTTAAACTCACTATGAAAATCTTATTTTTTTGACGATCGCACACAGATCGATCTAGTCTCAAATATATAGTCTCAAATAAACAGCTACAGACTAGGTATTAGATGACAGCAGCAGACTAGGTATTAGACGACAATATACATACTTTTACAGATAAATACATACATGTATACATAGAAAACGTCTATAATTCGTGATAAACATACAAATAAATGCCCTTACCAGGATTCGAACCCGAGACATCCCGCTTCGTAGGCAGGGACACTACCAACCAGGCCAGAGAGTAGAGGCCGTTAATTATTCTATAGAAACACTATTCGGTTTGCAACTTAGTAAATTCCAACAGTTTTATTTGTTCGTTGGCGGTCCAATTCTGCTCACTGAAATGCGGACAGTGAAGGCGTTTTAACGAGCTGAACTGAAACTAAGGATACTAACTGTAATGATTGTCAATAAAAGATGTCTTGTCTAAATTAGTTATTTATTATTAATACCTTTACAATTAAGGTTTTACGTCTCTCTACAATGTTCACTGTTCAGCTAGTGGCAATCACCCAGCTCATTTTACCAAACCCCAAAACCCGCGTCTGTACCAAACCGACGCTACCAACTGTCATCGTCCTATTCCCTAAGTGACGGCTCATTCAGTCTGTACTGACGTTCCGTTTCAAGGATCAAACACCATTCATTACATCATCCCCTTTTTATATAAAAATATATATATATATATATATATATATATATATATATATATATATATATATATTTTTTAAATAAACATCACACTAAAGTAACAAAGTATGTAGACTTACTTTACTAAAACAAAATTGCACTGACACTACACACCCAGAACAGGCACAAACAAAAACAAACGAATTATTGAGATCGAACATGAAATGATGTCCTAGTATATGTACAACCATTATTATCTCTTATATCATAAGATCTAAAATTATTGTTGCTGACAACTTTACCACACAACCATTTTTTAGAATTTGGGTCTAATTTAAACCATACATTTTGTCCAATTTCAAACTGCGACTTTTCTTTACAACTTTTATTATAATTATTTATATTTCTATTTCTGGTCTTATCAAATTCCACCTTCGTATTATAATTTATTTTTGATGTTAAATATTTATATGTACAAGGTAACTTCGTTTTTAAATTTCTACTCATCATTAATTGAGAAGGTGTAAAATGTGTACCAGAAACAGGAGATGATCTATACTTCAGTAAGGCTATTCTATAATCCGTCCTGTCCTCATTACATTTTATTAGCATTTTTTTTGCTATTTGCACACCACGTTCTGCCATACCATTGGATTTTGGATATCTTGGACTTGAGTAAATGAATTTAAAACCCCACTCACTTGCAAACTTTTTACATTCATATGAATCAAATGGAACATGATCCGCCACCACTTCCAATGGTATACCAAAACAACTAAAAACATCAGTTAATGCATTTATGATGCTTTGCGAGGCTTTACTTGAAATGTGTTTAATATCTAACCATTTTGACATATAATCATAAATAACTAAGTAACTTTTCTTTTTAAAATCCATAATATCAATTCCAATTTTAACAAATGGCAAAGAAGGTACCTCATGGGACAGTAACGGTTCTTTTGTATTATTGTTTTGATATGTTTGACAAATAAAGCATTGTTTAACAAATGATTCTATATGAGCATCCATTTGTGGCCAATAATATAATCCCCTTACAGTTTGTTTCATCTTAGTGATGCCTAAATGCCCTTCATGCAGTTTTTTTAATATTGTTAATCTTAATGACTTTGGAATAATCAATCGATCATTCATAAAAAGTAATTTCTGATCTATAGTAATCTGATGTCTAAATTTAAAGAAATATTTAACATCATCTGGAACCATATTAAGGTTCTCTGGCCAACCCTCTTGTGTGTACAGTAATAATGTTGCCAAACACTCATCTTTTGAAGTTTCTAGTATTAATTCCTGTTTCTGTTCATCAGTACATTGTAAATAATTTCCTAGTCCAATACAATGTATAACTTCATACATATATGATTGATCTTCATCAACTTCATCCAAATAACTACGTGATAACAAGTCTGCAATATGCATCAAACGACCTTTTAGATACTTGAAATCAATATTATATTTTAATAGTTTTAGCTTTAATCTTTGTAATCTGGTCGAAGGGATCTCATGAATACCTTTTTTTAACAAAGTCTCTAAAGGTTTGTGATCATTGAGCACAACACATTTTTTTCCATAAATATAATAATGAAATTTTTTCGTTGCCCAAACTACACTTAAAAGTTCTTTTTCTATCTGTGAGAAATTTTTTTCTGCACTAGTAAGACTTCTTGATGCATAACAAACAGGTTTACCATTTTGCATCAAACAACATCCTAAACCATCCTTACTAGCATCACATTGTATTGTTACCGGCAAGGAGACATTAAAGTTTTGTAAAACAGGTGCCGAACTTATACATTTTTTAATATTACAAAAAGCATCTTCATGTACAACTGTCCAAAGCCAAGTTACATTTTTTTTCATTAAAGCTTGTAAAGGTGCTACTATGTCTGCTAAATTACCAATAAAGTTTCTCAAATAATTAACCATTCCTAGAAAAGATTGCAATTCAGTTTTATTAGAAGGACTTTTAATATTCACTAATGCTTTCACTCTTTCCGGATCAATGCTCATACCTTCCTTAGAAAAGATATGCCCAAAATATTTAACTTCCTTTAATTTGTATTGAAATTTTCTTTTATTAAATCTTACATTGCTTACTCTTGCTCTTTCAAAAACACGTTCTAATATTTGATCATGTTCCTCTTCACTATCAGCACAAATCAACAGATCATCACAGTAAATGACAACACCGGGGATGTCACCAAATGTCCGCTCACTATACTTTTGAAATATTTCCGGTGCGACAGACAAACCGAACGGGAGCCTTAAAAACTTATAGCAACCGAAAGGACTGCTAAACGAACACAGATCTGTTGATTCCTCTGTTAATTTAATGTTATAAAAACCATCAGATAAATCCAATACAGAAAATACTGATTTATTACTTAATTTTGTAAGCATCTCTTCTAGTTTAGGTAAGAGATGATATTCCCTTATTAAAACCTTATTTAACTCCTGTGGGTCTAGACAGATTCTTAAGTTGCCGTCACTTTTCTCAATTACAACAAGGTTACTTACAAATGACTTAGGATGTTCGACTTTCTCAATAATTCGCTGTTCCTGTAGACTCTGCAATTTATTAGCCAGACGCTCCCTAATAGCATGAGGAACTCTCCGAGGGGGCTTTACCACTGCCTTTGCATCTGGTTGAGTGTGTAGTACCAGCGGTTCTCTAAACTGTCCAATTCCCTGAAAAAGTGACAAATTTTTATTAACTATGGTCTCTTTATTATTAATATTAATACTGTTAATGTTAGTTTTTTTTAATAATCCTAACTCAATTAGGGAATGTAGCCCCAAAATTGGCTTAACATCCTGTTTAATAATTATAAACTCAGTCTCAACCATGTCATTCTTATTAACACCAATTTTCAATATTATTTTTCCTAATGGTTTTAGTTTGCTACCCCCAAACACTTCTAAAATAATATTTGTCTCAGACCACTTAGGATTTTCATCATCGACAATCATCTTCAAGTAATTTAATGATATAACATTTACTTGGGCCCCTGTGTCACACTTAAAACTTATTTTTTTATGTTCAACGTACAACTCTGTTAACCATTCATTATTATTAATATTACTACCAATTGAGTGACACAGCCTAATCAGTCACATGTTATGAACTGAGTTACTATCCTTATTGTCATCAACTTCCATTAACGCTACACTCTTGTTTTTACACCCTCTAGCAAAGTGATTGAGTTTCTTACACTTAAAACATGTTTGACCAAAAGCTGGACATTCAGCTGGTCCATGTTCATTATTACATTTGAGACACCTATAAAATTTACTGTTATAAGTTGTCATTTTCTTTTTATTGTTATTAAAATACTTAGCTCCAGTATTTGATTGCCTCGACACAAGATCCACCGACACAGCTGCTTGCTTCTGGATGACTCCTACATGTTCTTTGGACAACTCAGCAACTCTGCACTTGTCCACAGCCTGTTGTAATGTGAGGTCTTTTTTTTCTAACAATTTCTGTTGAAGTGTCCGGTCCCTGATTCCCATGACGATTCTGTCTCTAAGCATTCTGTCTTCCATTTCCTTAAAGTTGCAATTTTTAACCAATTGTCTTATTGCGATGTAGAAATTGTCAAATGTTTCCCCATCTTCTTGCTTCCTGTTATTAAAGTTGAATGTATTGATGAGTTCATTCTGCTTTGGTTCAAAGTATTCATCAAATAATTTCAGCAAGTCTTCACATTTTGGACAGTCATCCGACTCCTTAATTAAACTGTGATACAGGTCCAACCCCTCTTGCCCGATACAATTAAGCAAAATCGCCGACTTCCTAGTTTCAGTCACACCCGTTAATCCAGCGGCCGCGATAAATATTTTAAATTGTTGTTTGAAATTCTTCCATTTCAATAACACATCGCCTGCTGAAGAATCCAGTATTAATGCGGCAGGCATTCTAAAATCAATCTGATTTCCCGTCATGGTGTCTTCTTTCTTGTCCTCTGTATTTAACAACGTTTCCGTCGTTTCCAACATCAAATCTTCTCACTAACACGTTCGATGACCGGCTGCGCCATGTAATGATTGTCAATAAAAGATGTCTTGTCTAAATTAGTTATTTATTATTAATACCTTTACAATTAAGGTTTTACGTCTCTCTACAATGTTCACTGTTCAGCTAGTGGCAATCACCCAGCTCATTTTACCAAACCCCAAAACCCGCGTCTGTACCAAACCGACGCTACCAACTGTCATCGTCCTATTCCCTAAGTGACGGCTCATTCAGTCTGTACTGACGTTCCGTTTCAAGGATCAAACACCATTCATTACACTAACTATGTCCATTGCTCTTTTTTTCTTAATTTGAAATGTATTTTTAGCTTGATTCTTGATTTGTGTTGTAACACAGATATGTTTTATGTTTCTAAGCTTCGATGTGGTTGATACTTAATAGTCACGTTTGGGTCTATGGTAAATACATGGTGGTTCTATTCATACAATATTTACTAATGATGGAACGTCAACATGCATGCAACAACACGCTGATTGACTACGTTTTTATTTCCACTGTATTCGGGGTTTAAAAATAACATACCGCTTCCAAATAAAGTTTCAATTTATTTCCCTCCTTCGCAGATCGGTTCACATTGCACATTCGAATTGTTCCATAGAAACACTATTCGGTTTGTAAACTTGGTAAATTGAACAGTTCTATTTGCTTCTTAGCGGTCCATTTCTGCTCACAGTGAGTTTCGGATCTTATATTCAGAACCCCGGTAACCTGTTCGCTATCGTCCTCAGATGATTTCATTTCGTTGCCGTAAACGTAACATTTTACTTTGAATGCGGGCGTTTCGTGAGTGCATTCTAAATTATTAAATGCGGGCAGTTAGGGCATTGCTCTTAGCGAGCTGAAGGGAAGGATTCTATATCCATCCATCTTTAGCTCCTATCCTCGGACGTGTGAAGAACATATACATGTGTAGATGTAACGTTCGTTAACAAAGTTTGACCCCTGTAAATTGCTCGATGGAAAAACGCCGTAAGATTTTATGACGAGCACTCATTACTTCCTTTTCTCCTTTAGGTTAATGTCCTGAGTCAGGGCACGTAGTGCAATATCGAAAACTCGCAATGGTCTTCAAGGTGATGCTCAAACTAACATAGTTATTAAGTCTAGAGTATAAGTAGGTTCTAACATATTATGGATCACTGATCTGAAATATTTTGTTATTTTAAGATCCCTTACTGTCAAGAAATTGTAGAAACAATGAAGGACAATTGGTGATGCACTACGTTTAAAAAGAAAGACATCAACTAGTAAAAGCTGTGAACGTTTGCCCTTAGTAAATAATAATATTACTTTATGTCCAACTGTAAAACCAACTATACATATAAAACATACTAAGACCAAGGACTATCTCAATTATACAAGTAAAGTGACGTCTTAATACGGTTTACACTAATTTACGATGTATATAAAAATAAAATAAAATACTTCGAGTTCTTTAAACAGGTTTAACAAAATGGTCTTTGAATTTGCATCTTTTTAAAGTACGGAATGTTGTCAATAACCAGAATTTTATAAGTAATTTTGTACAGCATTGACATCAGTTCCCTTATTTTATTTGATGTACTTTATTTCTTCTTGCTTGTCAAACGCATACATATGTTAAGTATACTTGTACACGCTATGAAAGCCTTTTAGGAAAGCAGGTGCGTGATATTTCGACAATGCCGCGAATTCTGAAGCTGCAGCTTCCTAATGGCACATAAGTTTGTAAAGGTAATCCGATTGCTTTCATACTCGTACATTATTCAACATTGAAAGCAGAAGATACATCCCTTGTAATAATACATAGGTTTCACATTTCAACATTGAAGTAAGCGTTGCGTAAAGTCCTATACATGTACTCGTAATACAACAGTATATAACTTGGTAGCTATTCATGTTAATAACTTGTCGTTTAGTTTTTCGTAGGTGAGAATCATCATCGCTTGCCTATTTTTATTGATTTAAATTTCAGAATATATTTTGAAAATGTTAACAGAAATGACTATATTTTTGAAGTATATTTTTGGAGCCAGCGTCCTTGTACTGCTGCAATAGTTTGACAATTAGGTATTTGCCAGTGTTGACACTATTAAAATGCCCTGATTTTCGTTGTAACTCATATAAATCAAGCATATTTGGGCCGTTGTCCTTTTGTACTGACAATGAATCGCGATTTTCTAGATTTTTCAGATGATCATGTATAAAATAATAACGGTAGAAATTATAAAAAAATGCAATATATATGTTTGAAGACTATATAATAGTTCTTCTCACGTTACCCACGTATTTTTCTTTTTAGTAGTTTTCTAGAAAACACCGTGACAGAGTGGCCCTTTTCAAATCAAATCAAACCTTTTCAGCGAAGACAGCCTTCCGAATGACCACTCCGTCACGAACACGATGTTTAAAGTTAAATAATGCAAGTAAGTGTAGTACTGTACTGATAATGTAAACTAACATTTTGGGCATTTATCTCCTATAAACAAGATAGTAATTAAACTCCAAAACAGCCATTTTTCAGCACGGAGACAAACCATAGTCGCTAAAAAGGGCTAAATAAACTAATTGTAGTATAAATATATTACAAATATTTTGCAGAGGCTGTCCATTGCAGTTCAACGTGGTAACGCGGCGAGTGTAATGGGCACCTTTGCACCTGGAGGACTACGGAGCGATTTTAATTTTAATATTTAGTTTGTTTTTGTAGGACATTTTTATTATATTTGTATTTTATTTGTAATTTGTAAAAAAAAAAGAAATACAAATATAATAAAAATGTCCTACAAAAACAAACTAAATATTAAAATTAAAATCGCTCCGTAGCCCTCCAGGTGCAAAGGTGCCCATTACACTCGCCGCGTTACCACGTTGAACTGCAATGGACAGCCTCTGCAAAAGGAAAGACCCGGAGCGGGGATCGAGAAATTAGTATAAATTCATAAAATAAATAAGCGAGTACAACAGTAACCAAATCACGTAGTATATTGCTTCATTATGAAACTCGAACGGGCTCCTTCTGCAGCAAACAGCCAGTTTCTCACCAGTGCGAAATGAGGAAAAATAGTCCGTGCAAAGTTATTAGCGAAGACATTATTCAGTGGTCGAGGACTAGCCTTATTTATGTTAAAAAAATATCGTTGTACAGGACTTAATATTTCAATAATTAAAGAAGGAACGAAATAAATTATTAATTTGGTTTAAAAACATTACAAAGTTAAGGATAAACACGTTACAGCTAAATAAACCAAAAGGGATGCCACTCAGCATGAGCCGTGACACATTACGTATGTTATGTTACCCCAATTATGTATGTTAACTGTTAACACTTAAATTGGCATAAGCGTGTTATATCTGTTAGTCTAATATGGTCGGATTATCACTGTTGCTGTCACTTTCCAACAATTATGTAAGTGCGAAAGTGACGCATAGCGTGATAGCCGGCAAATGGCAACCATACTCGTATTAGCTCTTCTGACCTGTATAAAGTATAATTCCCTATGTCCCAGCTAATTGGAAACTGCGTTACTGAAATAAATAATCTATTTGTAATTGTATCTTTACCTATTACTATTATATTATTCTGCAACCTCTTTTTGGCGTTTTCTCGGCTCAGGGAGCCTGGGGTCCGATTTCGCAACTAATCTAAAGATTTCGCGTAGGCGCTAGTTTTACGAAAGCGACTGCTATCTGACCTTCCAATCCAGAGGGTAAATTAAGCCTTACTGGGACTAGTCCGGGTTCCTCACGATGTATTCTTTCATCGAAAAGCGATGGGTAAATATCAAATGATATTAAGTACGTACATAAGTTCCGAAAAACTCATTGGTTTGAACCCGCGACCTTCGGATTGAATCGCACGCTCTTACCACTAAGACACCAACGCTCATTAGATTAACCTGCAACCTACTGTTTCAAATTAGAATGAAGTATTTTTTGTAAAGCACAGCACCTCAGCAAACGAAAACAAAAACTGTGTTATAAATTGAGAAACAGTGTAAGGAAATCACTGCCGCGGCGAGATTTGAAGTCTTGGCACCTGGGTTCCAGGTCAGCCGCTATAGCAACTGAACTACAGAGTGTTACTCAGTAGTCACAAGTTCCTAGTCTTGCTGTAGAAAGCTTTTTTTTATTTTATTTAAATAACCACTCTAATAAAACATAAAAACTGGAGTGTTTTCGGTACCGTAATTACAGTGGTAGCCGATAGTGCTGATAAGATAACTACTTTCCGACGTTCGGCCCACGCTGGGCCTATTCCCAGCCAATGTCGACTAGTGTAACGACCCCTTTTATAATTAGACACTTTCATTTTAAGCTGATATTTATAATGAGATTTACGCTTACTTATTATGCTAAGAATATGCTATTAATTTTTTTTTCTTATGATTTCTATCATTATCAGAATTAAGTACAAACTATAAAACTAAGTTAAAACTATAAATCTACAAAAATTAAAACTACTTAAAAACCAATATACCCTCTATAAAAGAAAAACCCCGCCCAGCAGGTCTGCCTGCGGCAGGGATCCCATGACGCTGGCAGCGTTACCTTTCTTTATTGCCATCGACTTTCGCTGAGAGAGGTAAGAGCCAGATCTATGGTCTCCCGTGGCGTCGACCAACCGCGCCAACAGGGCCCCCATAAAGGTAAAAGACGGAAAGAAAAAGTCTTTCTTATATATTTCATAAACCCTGCTACACTTTGCAGATACCGGTCAACAAGTTAAAAATCCATACCAAACGTGTGGTCATTAACCTATCACGCGATACGGGTCAACAAGTTAAAAATCCATACCAAACGTGTAGTCATTAACCTATCACGCCTCTACGCACCATTTTCGGTACAAAGCGGGAAATGCATGTTATCGCGGCTACGGCGTAGAGCTACGAGAATTCCTTAGCATTGAATGAGTAATGGATCGCGCCCATGGTCGCAATCGTTAACTCATTCAACCTATGTATGTACAATATAAGTATACAATTGTTATCAATAACAAAACTAATATGCAATTCAGCGCAGGAATGCTGCCTGCGAGATGGGTACCCTGACCTATTTAATTATTTTACTTTAATAGTAGTTTAAGTTAGTTTAAGGGTGAATTTTAAAAATTTTGTTCCTACATGACGTCGTTAAGCAATTAATTTCCATTGTGTTACGACAATTAGTCATATTAACAGCAAACTTTTTAACTGGCCATCAGTGAATCTTATACTTTTGCAGTAAAGGTTTAATGATAATCAATAAATCAGTGTGGAATATTGTACATTTCATAGTTAATTGTCGTAACACAATGGAAATTAATTACTTAACTACAATCCCCCATTAACGCTCAATTAAGACTTAACTGTTTTGAACTTACCCTTGAGTAAGTACCCTTGAAAAACCTACCTTTAAATGTTTCTACTCCAGCACTTCTATCCGTCAATTAGATGACTGACAGCGATATTAAAAAAGTATACATTATAACGTTGTCTATGGTATTCCATAAGAACACTGTTCCTATGGATTTTCATATAATATATGAGCACGGTTGTTGTTTTTTCTTTTTAATTTATATAGTGGTTACAACATCTTCCCTATTCTGCCACTATTCTAGATTTTGCTTTTTACGCTATTTTAGCTGTCGTAGAAAAACTAGCGTATGCAGCAGCTCATAATTGATTCTTAAAACTCTCGCGTCTATTATTACAAAACTGGTCTTCGTCTCGTTTTGTAACGGCGACCCTGAGGTTTTAAAAACCCTTATCACAGTTGCATAAATTACTATTATATTTTAAAGTATGGTCCAAAATAATATGAAATGTCCTTACGATACGCACTGTATTAATACAAATCATGTAACAACTTATTTAAGCAGCTACTGTTTGTTTGTTATTCCTTGACCTATATAATATTGAAGTCGAGGACAGGACATTATTTGCAAAGTTATAGCTGGTTTCCCACTCTTTTGGTTTACAAGTATGATTTGTCCTTCTATAAGGTTGTAAATCTCTGTATCTATGGGGTTGTAGCAATGCTTTTGTTGTTTATTCTATACTTTTTCTTTCAAACTATAATTGGGTCTATGTTATTTCGGTTAACTTATTTTTTGCTGTGGTCCTGTCTTTTGAGCCAACGGAACACAGATTTTTAGAATGTATGATGTAATAATTTTCAGCGATTCATAATAAGTTTCATAACACGCACCAGTCTCCTCTGATACTTTACGTAGGTATTGGTAATATTTTATGAAATTAAGGTATGATATTATTTAAAAAAAATGTGTGTTTAGGTCAATCAAATCCTACGGTGACTAAGGAACCATAACATCAGACCGAGTCACTCACATCACACTTCAGACTTTGCATAAGTCGAATGTTCGACCGCATATGTTCCCTCTGGTCTGTTGCTGCTCAAAACAGCTACTCCCTCTTGACTTCATCCAACGACGGGCAGTTCATATTGTTGATGACCCCGGTCTTACTGACGATTTAGAACTCTATAGCCTCCGGAGAGACGTTGGTTGGTTGGCACAGGCCTGTAATGGGGAATGGTCTGAAGAACTTTTTGACATGGTGCCTCCGTCTCGTTTTTACTACCGCACCTTCCGCCAAAGGAACAAAGTTCATCCTCATTGCATGGATTAATGGCACACCTAAAATAAATGATCATCACGTGCACAAAAAACGTGAACTCACATACGTGAACGTTACTTAAAACTCTAAAGCAAGAAGCGCTTAATTACTAAGTCCTTTCGTTTATGTCGGAACTGTTTTTTTTTTTAATATTATGGGACAATCTTATACAAATCGGCCTATTCCCACGGTAAGCTAAATATGACTTGTGTTGTAGAAACTAGGCGAGGATATATATAATAGAAAGATACATACAAATACTTAAATACATAGAAAACATCAATAAAGCACAATCAGGAACAAATATTCGTGATAAATACACAAATAAATGCCCTGACCAGGGTTCGAACCCGGGACCTCCTGCTTCGTAGGCTGGGTCACTACCGCCTAGGCTAGGAGACCGTTGAATATAAAATCGAAGCTCCCGCTTGGATTATACACAGCTCGGTTGTATTCATTACATTCAAATCCGTTTAGTCTTTGCGTTGAGCGGTTCTAGTTTCAGAGGGCTTCTTATTAAATATATATTAAATGGAAAGCCAATGTGGAAAAGTACAGTGGTATCGACGCCGAATAACGTTTTGTTCCTTCCGGCGTCGACAACTTTGGTCTGTTGGGCCCCTAGTACTATGAGTCTTTTCATAGACCTATCGAAGACTCAGAGATGCCACGGGAGACTCAAGAGCTGGCAGCTTTCTCATTGATGTGTAAATTTAGTACTGTGGCGATTCTCACTGCCTGTTTATTTATAGATTTTTTGAAATGTATTTTAAATTACAACCTCTTGAAGCAGATCATAACACTGTATCACGTTTCATGTTACGAGTATGTCTAACGTCAAGACTTCTTTTCTTCAAGGATTACAAAAAACGTTTTTGTCGTCGCGAGATTTTTACTGATTTAACTGGCTAATATGTCTCATGTTGTTTTTAGCATTTAGCGTATCATATTGTAGGTACGAGTATGTGAGTAATTTTCATTTTATGATGTTTCCGTTTTCTTTAACTTGTTGAAATAAATAAGTGACACGAATTCCACTGCTATTTTCAAATTTTAAAAAACAATATCCTCATTTGTCTAATCGTACCAAAGAGTAATAAAACTACATTAAAAAAAGAAAAGAGTCCGTATGTTAGCTGCATTTTTCTTTGTAGCTGCATTTTGTATAGTTCTATATAAATAATAGTTGAACAATTATTATTAATAAATAATGCCTTCCCACCGCTCCAATTCCCACCACTCTTTATTTCATATTCAAATCGCAGAGCGATACTTTTATTTGTGTCTGCGCTCTTCCCTTCGATATGAATAAATAAGGCCGGTGACATGTTAATGAGGCTAACGGACTGGAATTCTGCAATTCCGAGAAAGTTTTTGTTTTTCCGAGGCAGTTAAATTCGACATCTACATATACTTTCACATCTTCATAAATACATGCCTGTATTTTGGAAAGGGGTAGTCACTACATAAAACTTTTTTCAGTTTTTTTTTTAGACAAGTGTATTTCTTTACTTGTTACCAGAAAATTGTGCTCACTAATACATGTGCGCAGACATATTGGCGAGGGAAGGTTCGGAGACGGTCGTGGTAGGACCAGAACCGATCATACCCCTGCCATTCGCCTGGCTGCGGAGCACTCTCCAACAAGACACCAGGGTAAAACACCAACTATACTGGTCTAACATAGGAACCTGCAGGCAAACAAGGTTAGCCCTCCCGACAATCACCCCCGGGCTGTCGCGGAGGCTGAGACAGCTGAAAAGGCCCCAGCTCCGTCTCCTGACTGGCGCCATAACAGGTCATGCCTTATTCAACAAACACTTGCATACTTTGCGTGTTACAGACAGCGCACTCTGCAGGGCCTGCTTGGAGGCAGAAGAAACAGCCGCCCACGTCATCATCGAATGCACTGGGGTGGCAAACTACCGGGCAAAATACCTCGGTACACCGAGGTCTCTCCCGGAAGTCGTCGGCAACATCAAGGGTCTGCTAGGCTTCCTGGAAGAGCTGGGTTGGCAGGAGTAGTGCCGGCAACCCACCACGCAAAATAGGCGCATCATTTGACGTCGAGTTGCGGAAACTAGCCCGCGTATACCTATACCTATACCTATACATGTGCGCAGCAATATATATTGCTGATAATACTAGAATTATATTAATGAGTAAAAAATATGGTCGTCACATATACTTACAAAAATAAATCTGGTAAAGGGAACTAGCCTGTTTTCTCCTTGCAATTTACCAAAAAATTACCTTTATGTACATTATAATACTTACATTGGTATATTCTATTACATTTGTGACTGTAAAGCGCGTGTATGAGAAAAACGGCGAGCCGAAGCGCTGTCTTTTATCTGTCTGTAATAACTTTATGTTCTTTTTGAAGAGTTTTGCTAAAATACTTGTCATATATATTACAACTTACAGTACAGCAAGCCCCGAAGACTGAAAGTAGAGATTTGCCAATAATAATAGTTATTCCAGCATTTTTTTATGACCTTCATACCCAAACGTTATATTTTATTACCAGGTATTTTACGTGACTTTGTGGAAACATTGAAAGTCGTCAGAATGTAATCATAATCCCTCCCGTTTGTGTACACCCTCGTTTTCTTCAATAACGGCGAACGCCGATTTGATGGTTAATACGTCAATAACTGAAGACGAAAGTCTTCGATCAGTGTGTGTTGCCAGTGATGACATACGGTACTGAAACGTGGTCGCTTACAATGGGCCTCATAAGAAGGCTCAAAGTCACCCAAAGGGCAATGGAGAGAGCTATGCTAGGAGTCTCTCTGCGAGATCGTATCAGAAATGAGACCATCCGCAGCAGAACCAAAGTAACCGATATAGCTCTCCGAATCGCAAAACTTAAGTGGCAGTGGGCGGGGCACATTTGCATTGCAAGTAGAACCGATGGCCGTTGGGGCGGAAAGGTTCTCGAGTGGCGACCGCGTACCGGAAGGCGAAGCGTGGGTAGGCCCCCCACAAGGTGGACTGATGACCTGGTGAAGGTCGCAGGAGTCCGCTGAATGCGGGTGGCGCAGGACCGGTCATTGTGGAAATCTTTGGGGGAGGCCTATGTCCAGCAGTGGACGTCTTTAGGCTGAATGATGATGATGACGTCAATAACATGTACACATGTTTGGCCTTAAAACAATGGAATACGGTTCATAATCGTAGAAACATTTATTAGGTCGACTATACAAATGGATTTCCACCGAACTCATCACTTAACAATAGTTATTTGTATACTGGGGCAGTGTTGTTGTTTACATCCCGATTTCATATTATGACAAGCGAGAAATTCTAAATTTAATCCCTAGTGAAATGTACTATAAAACATTAGAAATGCAATACAAATTATTGCTGTTAAATGTTAAGCAATCACAACCATAGCTTAAAGATCGTATAGTTAGTTAAGGAAACAACTTTACTTTTATTTAAAAGCCCTCGCGGGTATCGAATTTAAATGACGCCTTACCAGCTGGCTTCTGGAAACGTGTTTTTACAGTGTAAAAGTTTACCTAGAACACAAGTAGACTGTTATTTTAGCTTTAAGTGTAGAAATAAAATGTATAACATTTAAAACTTTCGCGATTTGAACACATATTTAAACATAATTATTAAACGGGTCTAACGCGAATTATTTATTTTATTTTATTTATTGATACAGGTTTGCAAACAGGTGCAATACTAAAACACTTTAATCAAAGGTACAAAATCATTTCAGAGTATTCACCCAATTATAGGTTTCACTGGTCAGCCGCGACCATGACCAGTGAAACCTGTGTCGAAACGTCGGTAAATAAGGTATACAAGTTAATTCGCGTTAGACCTTAGACCCGTTTAATAATTATGTTTAAATAAAATGTAATTGTAAATATTGTATATACTAGCATTAAGTATTTAAACAATTTGCACGCTTGTATACAAGCTGAATACACTGACCGTAGAACAGTAGTTATATGACCAATTGAATGTACCTATAACTGTATTCTAGCAAATAAATAATTTAAAATTTGAATTTAAATTTAAAAATTACACATGTGTTTAATTAGTGCTATATTAAGGTACACATTTCATCCTGTGAGTTCCGTGTAAAGCACATAGTTTAGACAAAATTTACTCAATCTTCCCGAGTAACAAAAACAAACGTGTACCACAAGAAGTTTTACGGTATGCGAACAAAACGATGTATAAAAAAAAAATCGTACCATACAAACCGAAGCGATACATGATTTGTAGAGCGAAACATCTGACATAGTCTTAGCATATTCTTTTTGCTAAATATAAGAATCTGAATATGTGAAATGGTGTAAAATACAACCAATTTAAACGAATAAACAGTTTTCAGAACGAATTACTATTTATAATTGGCATTTAACTTTGTAGTACAAATGTTCGATAAGATCAGTGTGTCATTTCTTATTTCAAGTAGACCAGGTATCTACTATGTTACATCAGGTACAATCAACACATCACATCAGGTAATGTTAACATTACTAACGTAAAATATTATATTTTAAACTTTTTATTTTACTACTTTGTGGGCACAATTCATACAAAACTACAGATTTTTAGCACTAACGAGCATAGCTAAACCGCAGACGGACGTGATGACAGACATGGCGAAACTATAAGCGACTACAGAACCCTAAAAACGGTTAAAACCAGTTTTTATGTTTCAATAACGGTATCTACCCCCGAGGCTAGACATGACATGTATATATTGACCTTGGTTCCAGGAGTTTTATACTCCCTGTTGCACTATGTGTGCTTTTACGTACAGCTATAGTTTACGAGGCACGAGGCACTGCGAGGTAGCCTCGGGGTGATTTAGGAAATTGGCTTGAGTAATATATATGTCGGAGAGTGGATAGTCCATCTGCTATTATATTAAACAATTAAACACATAGACATAGATACCTGCACACATACTTAATGCCTTCATCTTCTTTGAACAAGAAATAATTCGACATGGTTGCTTTTTTCGTCACGTAGCCCTTAGGCCTTCTTTCCACTGCAACATTAGCCGCCTTAGCTTACTTGTCTAAACTTTACTTGTCAAGCGCGAGTTGATATACTCACTCGTGCCAGTCGCAGTGACTTGTGCTGGGCGACTGGGCGTGCTTATCATTTCCGTATTAGTATATATATATATATTAATATAGCACTCTCATTAATTTATGAAGGTTTAAAAAATGACAGCATACTGAACCAGGGAAGTGATGAAAATTAACCTTAATTTCAAACACTTCCCTGCGTTAGATTGCTGTCATTTTTTAAACCCTCATATCATAAATTAATGACAATGCAATATTATTGTAAAACATAGAACGGGTCTATCGCGAATACAGTTAATTTACCTTAATATACCCGTTTATAATAATGTGTACAAAACGCGAAAGTTTAAGTTTTGTAATGCAATAGTAATGTATACACTAATACTAATACCTACAATATTTTTTGTTTCACTCCTTATAGAAATAACACATTAAAAGACACAGAAAACCTGTATAGGCAGACAACGGGCGGTCTTATCGCTAAAGACTAATTACTTCCAGAAGACCTACATGAACCTTTGAAAATGTGCTCATTTCTATTTTAAACCTTCGTCTCTTTAAATACTGGAACAATATATAAAATTAACATACCTCAGACAACTGGCTCACGTATGTGGCAGGCTGGCAGGCTTAATCCGTGAGCAGCAGATAGCATCTCCGCGAAGATTGCGCTTCTAATTCCATCTAGCCGGCGGCTTGAATGTTAGGGCCGTATTAGATTCGTTAGGTATGCTTATCTTAAGTGCTGTGACGTGGCGTCAAATTACGTTTAAATAACGAGAGTATAGTCATGGTCTATAATATCAAAGAAAAAAATAAGACTTAAAAAAATAAGGAACCTGCTAGGTGGGTTCTTTATTCGCAGTAAGTAGCTTTCCTCTTCAAAGAAGAACAAGCTAGGTTCGGCTGCGGGTCTATCTCGTAACAAATTACGGCACCGAGTCAACTCATTCACTGCTACAAATTTTTTGTAGCGCTACGCCGTAGCTGATAACATGGCTTTTCCGCTTTGTCGCTAAAATGGCTCTTTGAGGCGTAACGACAGCTTGTCGTGATTAGCGATAAAGCTAAGTTATATTGACCAGTGAACAATATTTAAAAAGTCATCTTATACTGACTATTATAATTTAAAACTGTTTATCCTTTTTCTTATCCGTGTTTCAAACGGTCTCTTTTTCATAAACCTATCCCATTTAATTTAAAATACGTACCTATCAAATCAATTACTATCGGGCTAATGCACCAGTGCATCTGAATAGCGAGTCTGTTAAAAAAGTAAAATTTCTAATATTAAAATCATTCATTTCAAGTATTTTGTATGTTCTAGTGTGTCTGTTTCTAATATTTTACTATTGAAAAATCTTTTTTATTTCACCACGCATTTAAGACATATCGTTTTAACTCGAAGACCTAATGAAATTTTCAGTCATAACTTGATTTTTATTTGATACGATACATCAGTGCCGCGACAGTATATTGCGATCGAGAAAGACAACTGTCATTGTCTTATGTGAACAGTTAGAAAATGACAGATGTCTTTCCCAACCGCGAGATACTGTCACAGCACTTTTGTGCTGGCGCTAAAGAAATTGGACATTTTCTCGCTCGCGCCGTATTCGTTATAACTTTATTAGAGCATTATACAACAAGTACCTACAAATGTAATAAATAATTATCTAATAAAACATAAAATTAAAACTTCTTCTAAGTTATAAATTGAAAGAGAGGTCGCGCACTACAGAAAAAGTGAGCAAGGCCCCCGGTGAGCAGGGCTGGAAACGCACCGGCGACCTCCTGCTTTCGCGGCAGATACCCTAACCAATGGGCTACCCCATCACGGTTCGTTTCCAGCCCTGCTCACCGGGGGCCTTGCTCACTTTTTCTGTAGTATAACATCTTTTTCAATTTATAATTGATGTAGTGTATTGTAGTAGTGTGACTACTTAAGAAAAACTGAAAAACATGAATCAAAACATTTATTACAAATAATAAATGATTTCATTCGTGCTTTTACAATTGCTTCTTCTAAGTCTTAAAATTTTAGTCTAAGGATATTAATCCAAAACTAAATTTACAAATATCTCTTACAGTGTGCCCATAATCCTGACTGCGTTACTTCGCTGACTGGCAATGCCAATGCCTCAGGAATGAGCTAGACGTGCCGTATCCTTTCAATAACAAATCAAGTCGCGATTTCAAAGATGTGCATCTCTCTGTAATTTACATCTCTCTTAATCCTGGCTCACCTTCGAAAGCCTTTTAATTTGCGAATGAGCGCGAATGAATTCGCAATCTGCTTAAGTAATCTCCGAGATAATAGCGAGCCTTTTCTTATTGTATTTAGATACATGGTGGCCTTGGTTGTGTGGGTTTCATTACGAATACGAAATAATCCCAATAAGACTAATATAGTTTCTTCATTGGATCTGAAGGGCATATAGCGCTAAAGGACACGTTGTGGTCACCCGCCTACGCGCCATTTTCGCGATAGCGGAAAATGCATTCTCTATGGACCAACCGTGCCAGTCAACAGGGAACTCAATTTGATTAAAGATTTTCAAAGTGTGATTAAGTAGATTCTAGGAAAAATCCACCTTAAGTTTGAAGAAGTTTACTAAGCCTACTAAGATTAACCTAAGAAACTTTCATTATACAGGTAATTCAATGCGAATCCATCTAGTCTAGTTAGTGAAGTGAAATCTTGTTTTCTTTAACTCTGTTTGATTAAATTCTAGTAAACGCCGCAGCGTCCCTCGAGATTTTATCGTCTACAGAGGTATAGTGCTTTTATGTGTAGATGTGAGGTGTCCGTTTCTAACAAAACTAGCAAACGGTTTTTAAGGTAGGAATTTTTAACTCTGGTTTAGGTATATTTGTGTGATTGTTACTCGATTACTTCGTCCATTATGCACCGATTCTGATTATTTTTAATTCGGAAAGTGATCCTATTCAATTGGTTCTAACTCAACTATGGGATTCATGATATAAGCGGGAATATTGCGATTTTGAGAAGTACGTCATGATTTTTCTTATTTATTCAGAAAACTGATATCTAAAAAAGCATTTGCAAACGAAAAGCAAACGGCCTCCTAGCCTAGATGGTAGTGACAAAGCAGGAGGTCCCGGGTTCGAATCCTGGTCACGGCATTTTTTATTATTTTATTATTATTATTTATTACAATCATAGGTTACATATATTGTGTTATTTATATGCTCCACAAAACTAAGCATTTAGTTTGACTGTGGAGTCAGTTACATTATGAACATTATATTACCTATATTTATAATGCATATACTATTAGACTTATGTATTACGGGCAATTGGCCTACCTATAAGGCATCCAAGAGAAACTTTTTCAACATGTTTTTAAATCTATTTCTTTTAGGTTCCATTACAATGTCCGCGGGTAATGTGTTCATCAGGTAAGGTATTCGTTTTTTTAGCGTTCGGTCTCCATAGTAATTGATAACTCTTGGTACATCGTATTTACCCGCGGTCAGAGCTCTGGTATTGTGGTTATGTCTGACTAGGTTTAGGTGGTCGTGACTGTGTTTATTTATTTGTGTGTTTATCACTATTCCTGAAGTTCTGGATATTTTCTATGTAGTTAAGTATTTATATGTATATATGTATATATCGTCGTCTAGTACCCACAACACAAGCCTTTTCAGCTTACTGTGGGTCTAGGTCGATTTGTGTAAGATTGTCCCACAAATATTTATTATTTATTTATTAATTATTTATTTGCTTTCGTAAACAACAACACCATTAAAGTAGTATTTGCTTCACAAAAAATTAAAGTAGTTTAAGGTATTAATATTTTAGAGCAACGTTATATGAAAAGTACCTATGTGAGATACTAATAATTTGAGACACTGAAGTGGGGATGACGTGTTGCTATTACGCTTTTTTTCGTAATAACATGCTATGTATACACGCGTTCAAAAGTGCATGGGCATAGGACCAACGCGATAGGACCCTGCTGCACGCATACAAAGTTTTGCTTTAGTTTTGTTTTAGAAACGTTTTAGCTTGTACTTTGGAAAGAAAACAATATAAGGTCACTGTACCGCACGTCTAATTTTGTAAAAAAATATGATTTTATTGTGATCTTTGTAGTGAATCTAATTTAAAAACGTTTAAGGCCGTAAAACATTAATTAATGATGTGCGTTTAATTGACTTCAGGGCAGGCTGTGAGGTGGCAGCTGGTCTGCTATTCAAAAAGCTATTCCACGGCGGCTTAGTCGCCATTCCTTATTTGTTCTTTCACGACCGAAAATCATGATTAGATCAAGGTTGGGTAGTAAATAAAATTCAAATCTACTACCAATTATATAGTTCATGACCTACCGATTACCGAAGCTTATGGTCGCTTGCAACTCCAGGCATATCATATGCGCGTGATCTACCGAATAATGTGTACACTTATTAAAATAAAATAATTTTACGAAGTGAGCTCGGAAAGCTTAAGTATGTACGTAAGTATATTTTTGATAATTCTGCGGATTTTGCCGACCGTAATCCAGTGCGCTAGCTATACGCACATCTGTAGCACAGATTACTTTACACAAATATTTATTTCTCACAGAAACAGCCAAAATTTTCCGGTTCAAAACATTTATGAGACTAAAGTTATGATTTGTAAGACAACCGGTTGCGTACGAAAATTACCGGTAGTTAACCGGTAATTCCTATGCATGTGTTTACCGGTTAGCATTCCCTTGTTCTTAGGCAAATTGTGCCGCAGGCGGAACATAACAAATGAAAATTGACCAGAGATTGTTGTGTAAAGTGCCATAGATAAGCCTGTCTATAGGTTTCTACAGGTCATGTTACATTGGGAAGAACTAACCGGCGATTAACTCGCTTTTTATACATGCTGGTTAGTTAGGGCGTGAACGAACGTTGCACACTCTTCGAATTCTTACCGAAAGTTGCTCGATGTGGAAACATTTCGAATACTTCGCTCCGCTCGTTATAAATCTATGAATTATTTCATAAGAGCTTTGTGAAATTAATCGTTTAGTTCTGATGTCCAGAAGCAACACCTTTTTAAGTTAAAATGGTAGTCTATAAACTTTTTACTTTTTTTGCAACCAAGTCTATAGCTTTCCCAATGAAAATAAACACGTATTATCGGCTACGAAAATTCCTTAGCGGTGAATGAGTTAACTGCCCTGCTAATCTTACTTGCAGTAATTGACATAGGTTGACCACTGTAAGTACTGCGTTTGCAATAAATAACTAAAGCAGCATAGGTAGACTTTAGCAAATTTAATGCAACCGTCTAGATATCAACTCACAAAAAACATTATTTTTGTTTAAATAGCGATCCCAAGCATAAAATCAAAACAACTAAATTAAATAAGTTAAAATTAACTTTTTCACTTGCTGAAGGGCAACTAAAACACATTTTGTTACTTGCAGTTAACAATTAATATTGTCAGATTGTCACAAAAAGTGATATCATATACAAAAAAAAGATCACTTTCAAAGGTCACTTTTTCTGTAGTATATGACATCTCTTTCAATGAACAATGAATATGGTCACTTAAAATTATATACCGTTTAACAAAAAATAAAACACTGTCTGAGGTTATAAAATATAAAGTAGCACAACTGAATTATAAATGTTGATCGTAAACTTTTCGCCGAAAACTGTTTCAGTAATATAATAGCGAACTCTTTTATGAATTGTTTACCCTGCCAACAAAGTTTTCATTTTCCATTCAAAATTACGACGTGTAGAAACCAATTTTGTTAGAAGTGGGAGAAAAACAAAAACTAAAATCATATGTGGTGAATAAAGTTGCGTATAAAAACAGAACGTGTTGTCTCCATCTATACTTTAGTGAGAAAATCCTTACGTGTTTAAGATCAATGTGACTTATTCCATCATAGGGACTATTACGTCTAATGGGCGATTGCGTTGAATAAAATACAGTACACAGCTGCCGACTGAGTCGATAATATCCAACGCAATCGAGCATTAGTCGGAATAGATACTGTGACGAAATTACCTAAAATGACCTTACAGATTTTATCAGCCGTTAGTAAAGAACATGATCATATTTTCCATAACATATTAGGTCTTGATTGAGAGCGCCATTAATTAATTAATTTCCATTGTGTTGCGATAATTAGGCATATTAACAGCAAACTATTTAACTGGCGATCAATGAATCTTATACAATTGCAGTAAAGGTTTAATGCACTTGCAACATAATTACCGTAACACAATGGAAATTAATAACTACTATCCCCAATTAAGACTTAACTTTTTGATATTCAATAGGGAATAAGATTTTACTCCCAATTTCAAATGATTTCAAATAATCAATACAAGCAAAGACAAATAAATTTCAGCTAGATACTATGTTACCTACACCCGATAGGCTGTTATTCCTCCAGGGGGGTTATTACCCCCAGGCTCGGAACCGACTATATCTCAAAAATACAGCCTGTGCATATCACGCTTTAATCTAGTATACACGGCGGTTTAATGAAGTCGGCGGTGATAACGACAGGTGATAGCTGATAACGATAATCGATAACGCGAAAAACAACGCTACCTGAATTCTATATTGGGTCAATATACGCCAAACACTCTTATTCTGCCAACGTTCTGAACTTTTCCTACAGTTGTTTTTTTACTTTTGAGACATACTGACTTAAATCTGTCATCTACTAACGGAAAACTGCACTGGATAGACTGGGCAGGGCCTCCACCAAGGATTTCCACAATATGCGATTGTAGGCCAGCCACGTCCAACGCTGCAACTGTTCCCCGCGATCTTGATCAGATCATTAGTCTACCGCGGTTACACGCTGCGTCTTGATAATTTACAGATCTTAGCATTATACATAATAATATTATATGTAATTAAATTATAACAATAACCTTATACATAAAAAAATATTTTATGCTATTATATTTTATACGATATCGCTATTCGAGAACCTTTTGGTCTCGGCGTTCCTCAGTTCTTCAAGCATCGTGCCCAGCCTACTTGTCTTGTCGCGACTTTGTTTCTCATACGTTTCTCCTCATTTCTAATTCGATCTTGAAGGGAAGTTTCCTTTCATCGGCGCCCTCACTAGTTCTGGTGTAGGATTTGACAGATACCCCCGAAACCGCTGAATCACTGGAATTTCTAGAAGTCCCAGCTTACGGTTCGAGTGAACTCGATCAGAATAGCATGTCTCAAGACCACTGTCTAACAATAATGCACCGTCGGCATGCCATACAGTCGTTATTTCACCACACCCCGCTTGTTAGACCCGACCTTATTCAATTTGCGACGGAGAATCTCAAATTTGTTTAGAGAAAATGGTTTAAAAGAGTTTGATATTGATTTGACATGGGCGACCGCGTTTCTGACTGCTCTCAAGATTATTTAGTACTATAGTAGTTCTATCTTACTTGAAAGGACCTCGGTTGAAAGTTTAGATGGTAGTTGCTTTCGTAAAACTAGCGCCTACGGCAAATCTTGGGATTTAGTTTCCAAAGCGAACCCCAGGCTCCATGAACTGTGGCATAAATCGGCAATAAGCTAGGAAGAAGAAGAGTACCTAGTTATATCTAACTTGCACCAATAATGCTTATGTTTTAAATAAGATAGGAAAAAAAGAACGAAAAAATACCAATCTAATCTTCGAAATACTCGTTTTGCAAATGCTCATTTACTTACTACCAGTATTTGACACAGTAAAGTTAGTATTACATTAGCACGTTTAGTATTGCTGCGTTCCGGTTGATTACTTTCCTATTAAATAAAAGTAATCGTCGGTTGATGTAACTGAAATTAAGTTCATTACACACATAAGTTTATGACGAATACAGTAAAGTACGAGTTAATACAGCTACGGATTAACATAACTATATATAATTAACAGGCACACTCCGAAACCTCGCGATTTAACTTTCGGAGCTTACCACGGCACTTTTTAGAAGCGAGTTTCATCAAAGTTGTTTCAAGCGAGGAATTCTCAGTGTAAAGTGAATAAATAAACAGCCGCAGCGTTCCAACTGATATGTATGTAGCTCGTGTGCACTCATTAAAAGTTCAACGTCCGTGCTCATAAATAAGTAAAATTAATAAACAAATTCTCATAATAACGGGGCACAAACGCGCGTCATGATATCTTACACAGCGGAGCGCGCTATAATCCAATACAACCTTATCTTTAGAGCCGTAAGAGTATGTAAAAAATGTTTTGTGTTAAAGATTTTTTACACCCTGGCGAATAGACGGTTACAGAAACATGACCGCTTATGCAAATACAATACTAAAAATATAAGAAATTCATTGCGAGCTTAAATGAAAGAACAACACCCACGCGACACAACATCCACTTGAAGGACAGTAAAAGCCAGTCACTCACGTACAGATTCGCCCGTCAGATAACTTTGTCTAACCAACCTGTGACTTTAAAACGTCGTTTGAAATTGATAACGTCGACCGATAGTCAGCCCGAATATATGGACAGCTAATATGTTTCTCGTGGTTTGGACTTGTTAAAAACTAGTCAATAGGATTTCTAGACATTCATAGACATTCTAGATCTTGCAGATTACAGTTATGAAAATTGGGTATGCTTTAAATTATGAATACTGCTTTGTCATTTTGACATGGTTCTAGAGTGGCCTAGGGTTCCAATTGGTTGACTGTACCTAGATATTTTTTTGAACTGTGTGTTTAAAAACCTGTATAATATAATGGTAACATAGACTACTGTATAATAGTATACTATAATAGAACATAAATAGTCATAATGTTACAACAAACAACTTAATTTGAATTGTTTATTTGCGATTACACTCGTTATATTTTCTTAGAAAGTCCAATTACCGGCTAGACCCTGAAATGAAGACCCCGAATGAAACGTCTGTAATTCAGTAGTTTTAGGAATTGTTACATGTGTCAGCGTGGTAAAAAAGGGCCTGATCGTATCGTACTTCTTAAATAACTAGCTCAAAGATTTTTATTCAGATTTGGTCTCATTCAGCGCAAATGACACGTTGTCGTTTTAAGGGGTATTTTCGCTACATAGCGGGAAACCTATGTTATCGGCTACACTTCCAGAATTCCTCAGCGGTGAATGTGTCAAGATCATATGGTATGACATGATCGTTTATTGGTGTCTTGTTATTTAGCATTTAGGTCGAAGGGAAGATCATAATGAAGGTAAAACATAATCAAGTTTTAAAGTTAGAACAGACTTCCAACTTTAAAATCGTGATAAATAATGCTTTCCGTAGAAAAGTTCGAGATGCATTAAATAAGACTTTGTTGAGAGTAAGTTCTTTCGTTATTTATTAGATCCAACTTTGGCGACGTGTTATACCATAATTATATGTAATATGGCCTTTATATCTTGAATCACTTTGTATTTTTCAGTCCTCAGTATTTCACATAATAACTAAATATATTTATTATATATATTTAATCCACATACAATACAATTAAATAATACAAAGTTATGAATAATAAATACTACACCCAGTTTTTGTTTTAGAGTCAGTCTAAAAATAGCGTATCGGATATTCGCGTCCCTTTGACCCGCGCTCGGCGCGCTCTGCGTATAAATAAATAAGCAGACCATTGAAAACAAACCTGAAAATGATATAAAATATACATAAACGACTTTGTAGGTATATTTTACCACATAAAGGTTTAGAACCGGAATAGATGTCATATCACTCTTTGTTGAAATAAATAAATAAATAATTTAATTAAGCGTAGTATTTTAAGGTACAACAAAAAACCTAACTGAAATACTGAAAATCTCATTGGTACGAGCCGGCAGGATTTGAACCCGAGACCTTCGGATTGAAAGTCTCACGTCATACCGGTGCGCCAACAACGCTCTCCCACCATCATGTAACGCTCTCTTTTATTTTACCTTATAAAGTAATCTTTTATTTTATAAAGCTAATTCACCTGGTTACTTGAACTAGTTCTGGCATTGTAATTGATTATTATATAACTATTTATTTTTGTTACAGGTATGGTCAACCAACTTTAATTTTCTGTATTCTAAAGAATATATGGACAAGACAGGTACATACAATGTTATTATTACACAAATAAAGTCTCTCATTACCGATTAAATAGTAGGTACTTGTTGAAATTACGAGTAAAGCCTTTAAATCGTATTAATCGCGTACTCAATTATTTTCTTTGTCACACATAATAAAGTAGTTACAAACAGATTAAACGAATCGACCCATGTATAATTTTACCGATTTTGTCCCGGATCTTTGTAAATCCCCAACCCGGCATAATCATCGACGTATGCGGTGACACGCCGCGGCGCCGTTTATCCGCCATTTGCATTTTAATTGGTCTGTACATTTAAAAAAATAATGGCCGAATGGACTCTGTGCAAAATATCTGTTATTGTTTAAACGTTTAAATATTTAATGTCTAAAGAAGTAGCAATCCTCTGAGCCATTTTTTTCGATGTTGACCCCCATTTTTTTTTGTTTGGCGTTTTGTGATTTCTACTCGGAATTGCGAGCTCTTTCGATTTTATTAGGAGAAAAAAATGCATCAAGATAATTTTCCCAGTCCGTTCCCATAGACTTGGTATGGCGGAACGGAATGGAAAGTTTGATAAATGTATGGAAATTTTGGGATAATTTTTCACCGATTCGAAAGAGCTCGCGATTATGTGTAGAGATCACATAAAAATACCCATGTGGGGAGTGACTAGTGACTGTGAAAGAGTGGGGGATAACTTTAAATAAAATGACCCCTTGATCATTTTGGCGATGTCTCATACTCGTTATATCTCGTAATAGTTAGCTTGAGCAAACCTTTTACAGGAAACCTTCGAGTACCTAACAACAGTGTGTTTAAACAATTCATAAAGTTGCCCCTCACTGCAAGTTCCGCTGCTTCGTATGTCCATATTTATTTATCTGATATTATCGTATTATTGTGACAAAGTGTAAAATTTCGTAAAGGACATGTAAATTGGACAGAATTATATCCACGCTCTTCCGTCGATTAATTACTCGATTGTGTACTACAACTCTTTTTTTTTTAATTATTGAAAAATGTATCTAAAATAAAATATCTGGGTGTACTTTTAGACCAGCACCTGAACTGGTACTGTCAACTTGACCAAGTCACTAATAGAGTAAGGAAAATAAAATAAATAAAGAACTATGAATAAACAATCGTACTTACCTTATACTCAGATACTTTAGTTGAAACATTGTGATAGGGACGGTGAATCCTGACCCACCGTGATACAGTTTAAACAAGTACGGGGGTCAGATACACGTACTTACCTTTGGTTTTTACCATAGTATTCTAATAAGATTTAAGAAACAATGTAAGTAGTACCTAAGCACTTTTGTCAGCTCAATACACACACACACACACACACACACACACACACACACACACACACACATTCGTGCGCGTAAACATATGTACCTAATATGTACACGTGCGCATTTGCATGTTAATATAATAAGTTAGTTAATTACAATTATAATGAAGAGGTGGGAGTGGTCGCTTTTCTGGCCTCCGCTCATGGCACTTTGGGTCTTGTCACTCGAATTTTGACCAATCATGGTGGCATTACTCAGGTACCTTTTGTGGCGGAGGCACTTTCAAAGTGGACTGCTTTGAGTGGCGACTGCGAGCAGCCTGATAATCTCATCTTACAAAGAGGGTGGGACGATATTTTGTGCAAGCAAATCGTCGCAGAACTGGTGAGGAGTGCCGTAGGGTCAGATTTGGCTCGCCTCAAGGCCGCATCAAGCGTTGAATCAGGCGCGTGGCTACATGCGCTACCTTCCCCCTCGTTAGGCACATTATTAGACAACGATTCTTTGAGGATAGCGGTTGCTTTACGATTGGGGTGTAAGGTGTGCGAGGCACATCGGTGCGTGTGTGGAGTCACGGTGGAAGAGAATGGACACCATGGCCTTAGTTGTCTGAAGTGTGCAGGGCGATTTCCAAGACATCATGCACTCAATGAGGTGGTTCGCCGGGCTTTGGTGTCAGCCAATGTTCCTTGCGTTCTGGAACCTCCAGGGTTGTGCCGAACGGATGGCAAGAGACCTGATGGTCTGACATTGGTCCCATGGCAGAAGGGTCGGTGCCTCTTGTGGGATGCAACGTGCGTTAGCACGTTTGCAACTTCCCACTTGAATCTTACCATTAGGTCCGCTGGGTCAGCCGCAGAGTTTGCGGCCAAATTGAAGCATGCCAAGTACTCTGCCTTGGAACCAATGTACGATTTTGTGCCCGTTGCAGTGGAGATTGCTGGAGTTTGGGCTTTGGAGGCCAAGGAATTTGTGAGGGATTTGGGTCGCCGACTAAGGGATAGGGGAGGTGACCCTCGTTCCGGATCGTACCTGGTGCAACAGATCTCACTGGCCATTCAGCGCGGTAACGCTGCCAGTGTGATGGGCACATTTGGGCCGGGTACGATTCGGGGCGGATCTTGTAACTGACTCTAATTAGTGAATAAGAATGACAAAGCCTGTTGCGGATTTCGTCATTGTTTTGTATGAGACGAAGCCTGTTGCTGATTGTCTTCTGTAGCCATGCCTGACGAAGCCTGCGTTGCGGATTACTAGTTAATTATCGCTTTTTGTTACATTATAAATAATGATTTTAAACATGTAATAAATAAATTAATATTAAATTACAATTTAAACAACTAAATAACAAGTTTAATGTACCTTCCTAAAGCTTATATTTTATGTATAACTTTCTTAGTACTTCCTAATCGTAAAGAAAAACAACTATAATTAACCTAGGGAAGAGCGGTGCCTCCCAGCATAAGCAATCTTTTGCTTACCGGACGGCTCCTATCCTCTAGACCATTGCCATGTTGTATTTTATTGAATAAATATATTTTGTAATTTGTATTTGTCTATAATGTAAATTCATTCAAAAATCTACATTACTGTCAAAAGTCACAATATCCATAATATGGATATTGTGACTTTTGACAGTAACATCTTGCAGGAACGCGACTTCAACTGTATATTATACCGTTAAAGTCGCGTTCCTGCAAGATGTATCGCACAACCTAGACCTAGACCTTCTCTACATTGGTCGCGTTGCGCCATCTATAAAAAATCCAAACCTGAACCAGAAATGGGGTCCGCAAACCGTAAGGGTACTTTCGGCCTTTGAAATCAGTCCTATGGCAATGACGCGATGAATTTTAATTTGAATTAAGTTCGGGTCAACACGGCGTGTCTGCACAGGACGCCTATTCAAACATTAGAATCTTAACTTGAGAATCTGTTGACGTTACTTTTACACAACTCGCTCGCGTTTATATGTGCCCGTGAAATGAGCTATCAACTGTGTGTAGTTCCCACCATATGAACAACAAATCAAGCTCCAATATCCGGGTTTGAAACAGGTCTCTATAGGGTCTGTCTGCGGCCTACTTTATTGTTTTTATGAAATCCTCTTTATTGCGTGACCGATGTGTGTGAATTATTTAATACAACGAGTACGTTTATGTGACTAATCTAATTTTTACTGAGATAGTTAAGATATTATTTATTTTTTGATTTTGCCCGCAACTTCGTCTGCGTAGAAGTAGATTTTTTTGGTATCGTATGTAATTTTTAGGAGTCTAACTATCCCCATACCAAATTTTATCTCAATCCGTTCAGCGGTTTTAGCGTGAAGAAGTAACAGACAGACAGGGTTACTTTCGTATTTATAATATTAGTATGCATTACACTGCCTTCATTCTAGTCGGAGTACCTAACCCTCCCTGCGAAATGTAGTTCTGAGTTCGAATCCCGGTAAGTATAATTATGCGTTTATCACGAACAATTATATCTAACCCGATATAAGTAAATTAGTATGTCTAATACTCACGGAAGTTTTCTATTTAAAATTATGTTAATTATTTACTTATTGAACTGTATTTAATTTTGATTAAAAAGATTTCAGGGCAAATTGGAGAACCGAAGAAAATTTCTCTCAGATTTATGAATCTTAAATTGTATTGTCAGTTCCTATTATTAAATTCGTTATATACCTTTAAAAAATCTGTCTCTGTACGGGCGAATATTACGATTTTATGTCACCAACAAATAACTTAGTATTTGAGGCAATTCTGAATTATATTACTGTCCCTCAAACTCATTTCTTAAAATGGTCTAGTCGTTACGAGCGCGAATTAGTTTGCTACGCAGAAACTAACTAGAGATGGAAGATATTGGTGAGAAACAATATTAGAAATTAAAACTTTATTCACAAATATAACTAACAAAATATATACAGTTACAAGTTAGCTTAAATATAGAATAGGCCCTAGAGGCATTGTAATTGGGATGCTGGCGGCAATTTAATTTAGCCTTTTATAAGGACTTATATAATCGTCATGTATGTAAGTTAGATGTTTGCTTGAAATGTAATTTGGCATATAGGTTCTTAAGAAACATCGGTGACAATGCAATATTAAAATAGCATCAGGCTGACCTGATGACTAGATCAAAGGTGACCAAAAGAACTATGTGATTGATAAAACAAGGCAACCTAAGTGAGTTTGGGTTCGTTACAACCATTTCGATGAGTACAATAGATGGCAGATGAAAGAAAGGGATTGTCACTGTTTGTAAATGGTTTGCAAATTACATATAACCTTTTTACCTCGGTAACCCAAGTAGTAGTATTTTGAGGCGAGTTTTAATAAATGTGATAATGAATGTGTTATATATTCCCAAAAGTAGTATTTAGATTTTATGTATAGACTTATGTAATCCGCAAGCTCGAGATGTCTGGATGTTTTTGTTTACAACACTTGACTACGCAAGTACGCACTCTTAATAAAGTTATTTGTTCAAATTGGTAGACACGTGTAAACCAATTTAGTAAGTAATTGGTTATAAGTAAAAATATCTAAACGTGGAGGGTATTGTTCGCAAAAAATTACCAGCGGTTAAGGTGTATTGATTTTTTATATATATCGTGGTTATTTGACGGGGTTCTTAACTTCATACAAACGTTTTATTTTAAGTACCCGTGTTCATTACCTACTTAGAATGTATATTTATTTGTTGACTTGTTGACGTGATATGCCCTCCAATTTCGACAGAAGAAGTAGGAGCAAACAAATATTTTTTTTTATCTTCGAGAATTGCTCTAGTGACAAGAAACTTTGCTAAATTATAACTATAATTAGCGGACTTAATGACTAAAGGCATTATCTACCAGTCAACCATAAGGCTAAACTGAAGCAGATGATGTCCTGTCTAAAAAACGAGAATATAATTAATTTTAAAACTATTTAGGCATTTCAATAACGGCCCCCTACCCTAGTTGGTAGTGACCCTGCCTACGAAGCAGGAGGTCCCGGGTTCGATTCGAATCCTGTCAGGGTATTTATTTGTGTGTTTTTATCACGAATATTTATTCCTGGTTATGGATAATATGGATGTTTTCTATGTATTTAAGTATTTATATTTATCTATATATCCATTATATATAATATATCGTCGTCCAGTATCCAAAACACAAGCCTTATTGAGCATACGACTTGTGCACGATTGTCAAAAAAAAAAATCGAGTATATATTTTATTTTAAGAAGAAGTTTTTACGACGGGTAAGGTTATGAAACAAAGGAGCAAAAATACTGATATTATCTCCTTTAAATATTTAGGTACCAACAATTTACATGTCCGAGTAATAGAATGTCCTCAATGTCCTCATTTTGAAATCGTTTTCATCACCGTAACTGCCTATGGCGAGATGGATTGGGCCGTGTACGCGTGCTCCCCGAGGGGCAGTCGAAGGTTGACCTTCTGTAGGCTGTGTACTGTTAATTGGTGGTATCATTAGTTGCTATACATTCATTAATGAACGTATCTAATGTACAGTCTCGAACCGGGATTGTTTAGCCACCTAACTATATTTTTATACTTTGCCGGGTAATGCAAATCGGTATGGCAAGTGCCTCAACAATCCCTGTTCGCGACTGTACGTAGTGTTAACCAAACAATGTACGATTTTAAGCTAACATGGTCATTTGTATAATATTTCGGCACTGTTGCAAATCGGCTCAAATCGCGTTCACGCAGTAAACATGGCGCTTGCAACAGTGCCGAAATATCGGGTGCTCAATAAAACAGACATACTCGTACATATTGTAAATATCCCTGTTAGATTGTAGTTAGAACGAAACAATGGTTGACCAACCACGAGTTAGACTGCAAAATTTCCGAATTTCCCAGCATTATTTTTATAATCTTATATTTTGCTTCCCGCAACACATAACTGTTTCCGGTGGTTTCCGATGACCGATTTGATAAGATAATAAATGTCAGTCAGTTGTCACTTTTCATCATCGCACCGCTCGCCATTGACAGGGCGCTCATCCACACACCTTGCAACCTAAATGGTCGCGCACTGTGCGGTTTCAGAGGAACCCTTCCGCGGACGTTTCGGCTGTGAAATGAGCTTTGCCGAGGTTTTCCCGAAAGTTTACAATATAGGGATCTTAAAAAAAAAGAGTATACGAGATTTTAATGAGTCTACAAGATTGAGAGAGAGGTAGTTAGTTTCCTGGACTTTTTCCGCAAATCGACATCCATTTTAGAGAGAGTATACAAGATTTTAATGGGAGGCTACGGTGACCGCTTTCCATTAGGCGGGCCGTATGCTTCTTTGCCACCGACGTGATATTAAAAAAAAACCCTCACAAATATCTGAACACGACTTTATTGTGAAGGCTTTAGAGTGTCTGTTCAGATATTTTTGAACGCCGTGTTCGATCCGATATATATGATGGCGATTGTACAATCACAAGTCAATGAGAGATGCCATTGTTGATTGCCAATCTTCGTTCGTTGGGATCGCTTCCTTTAATAATCCCACCTCCACTCACAGCGCCAGAGCTTTTGCTAGAAATAATCACTGGTACAATACTACTGGTCAATGTAGGTATTATCCGCTAATGTTACTGTAGTTAGGTTTACCTATAGTAGGTACGTAATTGTTTCATAAGTTATGATAAGGAACGTGGGGAGTAAATAAATCAAGTATTTGTACTGAAATATTTTGATTTGGTGTTTTTCGAAGATTAGGTGTTACTCCTCTAACAGCACGTGGCATAAATTTAATCTGAGAGAAATGCTTCAAAAATGTTGCCATATAATTGGTTATTGTAATAAATTCCAAAATAAAAAGGCGCTCTTAAAAAAAAAACTCCATAAATATAAAATATATCAAGCACTTGCACGAGGTTTGGATATGAACTATCCAAAAATTATAGACACTGACATTACAGATACAATAAAATTACAGCCAATGTAGGTAAATTATATGTTCGAACCAATTGAAATGTAAAAATTCAATGAGTGTACCTACAAGTATGTCGAGCGGCAGATAACGAGTACTGTCGGAGACAATAGCTGAACAAACGAACTTAGGGCCCGTTTGTTTGCCATTATTGTATAACAACGAAGTCTCAAGTCGATTTTAAAGTTACAAGTAGGCAAGGTTAGCGTGGTATGATTTGTATTTGTATTTGTATTTTGTATTGTTATCGACCGAGTGAGGAAGCGTCTTCGTTTCAGCTTGGACAAAAATGCTTTCGTGTGTCTGTCCATTTGTTCTCCTCTACAGCTCGCATGTATCTACCAACTCTTGTGAAATTTTGAAAGCAAGTTCGCTTATACCATAATTTTTTATTGTCGATTCAGTTTTTGGAAAATTTCATAATGCCTTCTGGCATTAAGTTCGCCTTTTGTGCATTATTTACTGTGCAATAAAGTTTTAAATGAATAAATAAATAATGGCGGGAATTGGTACTAATCGCAAGCGCCACAGACACAAAGGCATTTAGGACTTTTATGCCAATACCACTACCATCTCGCGAGGTCTTCATCTTACAGAGCCACTGGTCAAGTCAATATTTGGTAAAGTTTGCAAATAAATTAAATTAATACAGTAATTTAAACAGATTTACGAAAATACAGCGAATAAACAAGCTAAACTTTATTTTTGCGCTTGCGATTGTTTTAAAATCACCAAAAATACACGTCACAATGTTCACGATCAATTAAACCGCATAGCTACGTACTCGTTTTGATATTTTAAATAGAAAACTCCCGTGAGTATTAGACATATTCATATACTTAGACCGGGTTACTCACGTCTATAAAGTCGAAAATAGCTCGACATGTTTCGGGACGGTCGGGATTTTCGACTTTATAGACGTGAGTAACCCGGTCTAAGTATATTAATATCTCGTTCTGATATGTCATAAAGAGTTGGTGATTTGACGAAATTCATATTTCTACCACACGGTGGTTCGTGAATTCAATGCAATTTTCTGGAATATATGGCTAATATTCTCTCACATGAGACTCTTACATACAGGTAGATGTAAATCCTGTAATGGACGGTTTTTAGCGACTATGATCTGGGTCCGCGCTTAAAAATGTCTGAATAAGAATTTTATTATTATGTTTTTTATATTAATTTTAGTTAACCTTATCAGTACAGTATACTTGTTACTTCCCTTGTTAGTGACTGTTAACTTACCTACATTATTAACTAAAAACACCGTGACAGAGTGGTCAATCCGAAGGCTGTCTCAGCAGAAAACGGCCACTGTGCCTCAGTGTTTTCTATAAAAACCAAAGAAAAGAAAAATACGTTACACAATATATCATAAAGGGATGACAAACAGACATTACGTGTATTAGCGACGAAATGGTAGCCAATCCGCATAGTTCTGGCGTATTGTCCATCTCTTATCCAATACAGACTAATACAGTATCGCTTTTGATATTAGGGCCGTTCTCCTTTTTTCCCCACAATGAAACGTGATTTTTTAGATTTTTCGGATTTTTGAACATCTGGAAAATTATAATGATAATGTAAAAGGTATTTGAAAAAGAAAATAGTGCTTAAAGTAGACAATTCGATAGTTCTTTTCATGTAGGTAACGTGTGTTTGTGGGTTTTGTTGTAAACACCGTGACAAAGAGGCCTTTTTCAGCGGATAAAACCTTTTGACTAATTGTGTCAAGGTGTTTTAAGTTACATAATGTAGATGAGTTAATAGTCATTAACCAGAGAAGGAACAGGTATAGTGTACTGATATTTTTCAGCGCGGAAACAAATAATTGTCGCTGTATAAAAAGGGTCCAGATACATCTACTGAAAATCTCAGCCTTCCAATCGAATCTCGCCAACTAGACGGCTCACTTAACGATAATCTAGTTGCAGAAATGATGGCCTACATCTGAGGCAACGCCTTATTGGCTGAGTGCAGTGCTCATAAGATCAAGGAGCTAAAACCGTCTACACATTGATATCTGTAGTACCTGGTTCTGACTTAGTTCAGTGTATGTATACCGGGTATGGCCCATAATAGGAGCAATACATTGAATTGTACGTTCCTCAAACCTAACAACTTGTGTTAAACAAATTAAAAAAAAATTAGGTACTCTATAGGTTTTCAAAACCGAAAAACTTGAAAAAATATGTACACTAGACTTCATACAAACTAAACAGTATTTTCAATATATGTTAACATCAGCCTAATTGGCGTCTCATGTCATAATACAAAATTAACAAATTAAGTGTAATAAAAATCAAAACACACGTTACTTTTAAAAGTCGCTGAGCAAACGTTTAGCTCGAGGGAGAAACGCTAGTTTGAGTACCTACGATTAAATTTGTGAAAATAAAATTGATGAAACAATAAACCCTTCAGTTTAATTAGGAACAAGTGTATGAATATATTCCCAATTACTTCAATTGGACGTGTTTAGGCATTATTACGGGGAAAATAATATTAATAATATACATTCAATGTCTTGAAAGTATGTTTTTTATTTAACCATGAGATATTGCGTTTAAAAGCACATACTCGTACTTAGTTGTTTTACGATTTTGATATTATAAGACAAACTATAAAATTTATTTATTTTCTATGCCATAAACTAAATATGTGTCAACATCCTTATTTAAGACGTAGGTATAATTAGGCTTTTGTTATTGGTTATAGGATTCAGTCAATAGGAACCATCCTATTGACTTTTCTATTGACAATCTCAGAAAAGTAGTTATCCAATACAATGGGAGCAACCGTATTGTCGATCACTAGGCGGCGCCACTCATGCGTGGGTCCTGTGTCAATATGAGAAAAATGTCAAAGTGACGTTTGAAACGTTAGCGCTAGCGCCCCTAGAAGAAAATCGACTCGCGATACTTCCTCATTGAGCAGTAAAAAACGGGTCGCTCTTTATGTACATTTTTGTCTAAGTGACCTATTAAAGTGGGTATTAAGTGTAAAAATCTAGAAAGTAGATGATAAAACTCCGAACCGCATTTTGCTAACCTACTTCGGGATGTCATCGCGAGGTTAATTGGGTACTGCATTCGCGCATTTGCAGTTGAAAATACATGAAAATTGTCCTCGCTAGGACAGATTAACGTTAACAAGTTCGTTATCCAACATCAAAGCATATACGAGTAAATGGCAGCATGGCTCTATGCTACAGCGCGATAATGTACCTTATCAATTTATGGTCTAAACACGTTTTCTCGTACTCGGAGACTTTTTTTCTCTTATTAGGATCAAAAGAGCTCGCGATTCTGAATAAGAATCACATAATCATTTCCAAATAAATAAATAAGCTGCTCGTCTGTGAGGCGCTTCTACCGTAAATTACACTGGGAAATTACTTTCTTCGAATGAATAACGATAAAAACATAGTTGAAAAAAATCTGTTGGTACATTTCCCATGAATACCTATGTTGAGATGACATAAAGTTATTTTGTATCGACATTATCATTCTAAATCAAATCTACGGTTGACAAATTCAAATCCGCAACGCAGGCTTCGTCAGGTAGGTACAGATTAGTAGTTTATGCAACAGTGATATAATAAGGGTTCTTAAAACTTGAGGGTCGCCGTTACAAAACGAGGCGATGCCGAGTTTTGTAATAATAGACCCGAGAGACAAAATCGCGGCTGATCCCGCAGACCTCCGCGTGAGGCTAAGGTGGGATGGTGCAAACGTACTAACGCACGTGGCGTCCCGCAAGAGGCACCGACCCTTTTGCCAAGGAACTGATGTGTGACCGTCCGGCCTTTTGCCATCAGTGCGAGACAATCCTGGAGGCTCTAAGACACAAGGGATGTTGGCTGACACCAGAGCCCGGCGAACCACGTCATGGATTGTATGATGCCTTGAAAAATGCCCTGCGCATCTCTGACAACTAAGTCCATGGTGTGGTGGCCATCCTCTTCAATGGCACCACAAATGCAACGGTGTGGCTCGCAGACTTTACACCCCACAAGGAATCATTATCGAGCAGGGTACCCAGCTGAGGGGATGCTCGTAAGAGCGAGAAGTTTTAATTTGTTTAAAACCGTGTAAATCCCCAAGAAGTATTAAAAATGTGTCTGGTCTGGTTGTTAAGTTAATAGCTACACAGAAAACACAATAATACAGCTGGATTAAATTAAACTCGTTCAGGCCACCTCCGCAGTGTAATAAAAAAGTTTCTTTTTATTCGTGGTAAATAATGTTTCTTTGCTGCTGTCCGAAATACGAAGCTTTACAAACTAATTTTGAGAGAGAAGTAGTATTTATTTCCTTTGAACATGTAACTTTAAAAAAATGTAGAATAAAGAAGTATACATAGAATGAACTATGTATACGTTGGAAGGGAGACGTTATTGACATCTTACCGTACAATTTTTTCTGTGAGTTTCTTCAGGGGAAACCTGCACACAGACCCACTTTTCACACATTACACACAAATATACATCACGTTTCGTTATTCTTGATCAAGGCTCCTGAATAATTATGTACATTAAGAGCATTTCATTACGCAGTATCAGAGACTAGTAGAGGATCGACATACACGCCACGCCAAGCAAATTAGATCATTGGTCTTATAGCGGTTTTACGCAGAAACTTTAAAGCTGTACCTATTTTGTTTGCCGCTACTTAGGTACTTTTGTGTATAATTGCGAAAAACAATATTTTTAGAGGGAGACACATGGAACTGGAACTAATTGTTTTTTTTTTTTAATTTTTGCAACTTGCTTGCTTGCATTTATTTGCTAGAATTTATTTAACAAAAGTTGTGAACGTAATAATTTAGTAAACATCGTTACGATCATTAGTCCTCACAACAGACAATCAACGTATGATACGTATATATATATATCAACGTATTAGTGAATCTGGCTGATAAGAGCGAGCGAAAAATGGCACCATGAAACAGGAATAATCTTGATAAGGGCTTATAGTTTACACTCTGAGTTTTAAGGTCAGATGGCAGTCGCTTTCGTAAAACTAGCGCCTACGCCAAATCTTGGGATTAGTTGTCAAAGCAGACCCCAGGCTACCGTAGCCGTGGCATAAGCCGGGTAAACGTTATGAAGAAGAAGAGGAGATAATCCTCCTTTTTTTAAAGGGTCGGCAACGCGCATCACAGTGTGAGATATGGCCTTACTTGCGGACATCCTCTTTTTATGTTTGAAATTAGTGCACCTAAGGTCAACGAAGAGGGTTATGAAACACCTATGTCGATAACTTACTTTAAAACGGAGATATAATTTATTTTATGAAAGGTCATTGACCTCTTGGAAAAATGTTTTTGTCTATTAATTACAAACGAGTCAAAATTATCCATATTAACCTAGTGTATATGATACGGTATTCAATAATATACTACGAATTAAACCCACATGACTGTGATTGCGTAGGAATTGAAAAAAAATCGTAATTTGTATAATTAAATAAAATATATATAAAAAATTAACTATTTTACGGTCGCATTTATTTCCACTTGGAAAATTTGCTACATAGTTTTACCTTTAACCTGTAAAAATCCTAAATCTATATCTTGCGAGACTTTGGAGATATCCCATTTCTATGTTTTTTTCTGGATTTCTATGGAAATAGGGTTGTCACAAAATGGAATTAAGACAGTAATATTTTTTTGTGTGAATTATTCTATCAATTTATAAGCAACGTGGAAAGTCAGTTTAAATGATCAGTCTTGGATAACTTGTTCGTCTGTGGTCAAAATTATTTTATCAGCTTCAGTGTAATCGGGCTCTGAATTATGTTCTGTGACTTTGATGAGATAAGGACACTCTTGGGTAAAGGCTTTTTTTCTTTTTGACGGGTTTGTTGTGTTAACAAAGATAAATACGGGTCTGAAGATTCTATAGCTCGGTAATAAGTCCAACATTGTGGTTTTGCGATCAAATTTTTGGGTATGGTGTTGTCTATCATAACGCCAATACTTATTTCTCGATTCCCCTCCCTGCCTGTTCGGAAAGCATTCCTATAGGTATTTCGCTGGATTCTATAATTCGACGAAATTTTATGTAATGTTACCGACATATACATAGAACCAAGAATACGTCTGTAAATATTTGACAGCAACAGATTTACAAAATTCTTCAAATTTTGCACAATCAATCGACAGCCCACATGAAAGCGCTACCAAAATAGTATAGAGTTCGTCCACCAGCCATTCGTCCAAGTACGAGCAGGGCGCCTCGTAAGACTCTGCAAGGCACGGCCGAGCCGGTTAATTCAGGTCTACGGGTCGCCACGCCTAGTAGAGCGCTCTACGTGTCGCGCTTGCACTACTCCGCCGTGGCTAACGACGTGGTGGAGTATGTCCACCGGAAGACTGGCTATACGCTGAGGGTGCAGCAGCTGCAGTCGCGCCACTACGTGCACTTCAGCTCGTTTGTGGTGCGCGTACTGCTGCCGCTGCAGGACACCATCGCGAGCGCAGACTTCTGGCCGAAGGGCGTCGTGTTTCGGCGGTTCCGGGGTAACTTGACGAATCCCACGCCACTGGTTCAGACGACGCAACGGAGCCAGGCTATTGCGTCGCCTAGTACTAATTGATTTTTGTTTGTTATTGTCTCTCTTTTGTGTTTTATATATATTTTTATGTATAATTTCTGATTTTCACAGTGCATTGGTATTAAACTGTAAAGCTGTGTTAATTTTTTTAATAAATTCAAATTCAAAATTCAAAAATTTATTCTGCAAGTAGGCCTCAAGGGCACTTTTACAAGTCAATAAGCATTACAGTAAAGCACCCACCACTCACCCTCTCTCTCTCTGCCACCGGCTTGGAAACCAGTGCTTCCTAGAGGGAACGTGAACGTGTTTGGTGACGATTTAGTGGACACGGTTAGTTCGGTGTGCTTGTCGTTGATCCCGTCAGACGATCCGACAATTCAGACTCCCGCAACAACGGTGCCAGATTGCGCGGATCACCCCGCTCCCGCTTCGTCGCGCGCGAGCCGGTACCTACGGCGGACTGGGGCAGTGATGTCCTAGCCGCGAAGGTGATAACACCACTCTGTCTGTCCGACGAGGTCTGCCCGACGCAGACGAAACATGTCACGCCTATTGTGATAAAAATACGTGAGTGTTAACCGTTGCAATTTAATATCAATATGTCTCACGAAAGTTTAAATTATATGATTACAGTAAAGCATTTGCATGTACAAACATTTACAATATATAGAAGTAAAATTATAATCTAAATGTTGATAATACAACAGCCAAAACCTGGGTAAAGAATATTAAAATAAATGTGTAATATGTGCAAGAGATGTATAGTGTCTATAGTTAAAAATAAATTAAGTGTGGGAGATGTAAAAGGTCCCCCCACGTCAAAATAAATACGAATAAAATTTGGAGATGTAAAGGCTCCCCAAGTGTCAAAATAAAGACTGGAGATGGAAACGGTCCCCATCGTCAAAAAATAATACTAATAGGATTTGGAGGTGTAAAGGCCTCCAATTGTTATTGTCTCTCTTTTGTGTTTTATATATATTTTTATGTATAATTTCTGATTTTCACAGTGCATTGGTATTAAACTGTAAAGCTGTGTTAATTTTTTTAATAAATTCAAATTCAAAATTCAAAAATTTATTCTGTAAAGGCTATATAGTAAAGGCCTCCAAACGTCGAAATATAATATATTTATGATATAAATACCACAAGTCATCAGACTGTTAAGTTAACAGTCTTAGATCTAATGCTACAGAATACATAACTAATATGTATCCAACAAGTCAAAATTATAGAATCCAACAGAGATGTAAAAAAAAAACAAATTAATAAAAAAATAATTGAAAACTCAAGGAATATGGGTAGAAATATTACTACATTCTAAGTAGGTGTACCCGAGAGATGAAGACTTATTTTATAATGCATACGCTCGGAAAGTACATGATTTAGTGACTACCGCAAATAATTATAGGCGTAAAGGACATGCAGCGTGCATTATAATGCGTTATAAAATTTTGTATGACATACGTGTTGGAATGTAGTTTTTTTATACTGTTTAGGTATTCTTCTTTAGGTGCTCTTCAATGAATTTAAACTTGATTTTACAAAAACGTGCTTTTAATTAAGCTTATATAAATTACAAATAAAAATGTAGAAAAGAGTGTTTGCTTGACCGCGGTCGGATTGCGTCTCAGCGATAGGTGGCGGGGCGCATCCCGTACGATACACGGTGCCGACACGGTGCCGCTTGTTGGAGGTGCACAGTGCTTTGCGGTGTCCTCAACATGCTCCCGCGCCTTGAAAGCTCCTGCTTTCAACATTGGGTCTGGTCCTTATCCTCCCCGTCCGTCAGCAGAGGGCAGATGCAGGAGATACCACGCCGAACTAGGCCCTTTCGTGTCCTTACGTCCACCACGCGGCATAGCCCGTCAGTGCCTTTGTGTAGGTTTTCAATGCGGCCGAGCGGCCATGTCAACGGCGGGCCGTGGGGTTGCTTCACAAGGACGAGTTGGCCCAGCTGGAGATTGGGTTGTCTCGAGCGCCATTTGATACGCTGCTGCAGCAGGCTGACGTACTCGTGGCTCCATCTGGCCCAAAAGTGTTGGCGCACTTGCTCCATTCTGGCGTATCGGTGCAGCTGGCTTGGTTGTGCTTCCTCGAGGTTCGGCGCCGGTAGCGAAGTCAACGGTCGTCCGATTAGGAAGTGCCCTGGAGACAATGGGGACAGGTCGTGAGGATCGGATGACAAAGGACATAAAGGTCGTGAATTGAGAATCGACTCAACTTGCACAAAAATCGTTTCCAGTTCAACATATGTAAAGTGCATGTTGCCAATTATTCTTTTAATATGATATTTCGCAGATTTGACTGCGGCTTCTATTAAACCGGAGAAATTAGGCGAATACGCGGGCGCGAATCTGAACTGAATATGTTCATTAGCAAATATTTCCGAAACAGAGTTGCAAGAGCTATCAATAACTTGCCCTACTTCCTTACTAGCCCCTAAAAAATTTCGGCCATTGTCCGAAAAAATCTCGAAAGGCTTTCCTCTCCTGGCAATAAATCGCTTGAGAGCAAGAATGAAACTCTGTGTGCTAAGATCACTAGCGAGTTCGAGGTGAACGGCCTTCGTTCTCAAACAGCACATTATACACAAAAATGATTTTATTAATTGTGCTCCGCGCCCTTTTTTGCTTAAAATTAAAAATGGACCCGCGTAATCAACGGCCGTAGATTCAAATGGGTAGCCCGGTGTCACGCGCTGGGATGGCAGGTTACCCATAAGTTGAGTCGCGACTGCTCCTCGCAAGCGTTTGCAAGTCATACACGTTTGGTATGTTTTACGCGCTAGCAAACGTCCGCTTATTATCCAATATTCTTCGCGAACGCTTGAGTGCAGCAGCTGCGGCCCGGTATGTTTTAATTGTACATGAAAATATCCATAAATCAGATTACTTAAATAATGTTTGCCGTCAAGAATAACCGGGTGTTTTTTATCATATATATAATCCGAATTGGATAATCTGCCGCCAACGCGCATAACACCGTCTTCATTTATGAATGGGTTTAAAGGCAAACGCTTTGATTTTTTGCTCAAAGGTAAATTATTTTTTAACGCATTTAATTCGTCAGAAAATGAATCCGATTGCGAAATTTTTATAAGTGTAGTTTCTGCCGCATGCAATTCTAAGACGCTCAATGGCCCTAGTAATTTATTATTAGGCTGTTTACAATTATGTATAAATCGTAAAACATATGCGGCTGACCTTTTCAAGCGACTAAAACTCGAAAAGTTTTCTATTTTAATAGAACTTGCGTTCGTGCTTACACTTGCGCGCATCGCATGAACTGTGGATTTGATTTCCGGTATATCTGAATTTAATTCAGTTGAATTGTCTTGAGAAGGCCAGTCAGTTTCGTTACACTTCAGAAAAGGCGGTCCTTGAAACCACATACCGTCAGGCGTCAGCTGCTCGGGTGATAACCCGCGGCTAGCCGCATCAGCTGCATTTTGACCAGACGGAACGTAGCTCCACTGAGCGCCGCGCGACAGTTCCGTTATCTCAGACACGCGATGTAATACAAATGTTTTCAATTGCATTTTATTTAATTTGTAAATATTTAACCACGAAAGTACGATCTTAGAATCCACCCAAAAATATACTTTGTCAATATTCTGGCGCAATGACTTCCTTATTTTGTCGTAAAGACGAGTGGCTAACAATGCGCCCAGTAGCTCCGCACGTGGGATAGTAACAGCTGGTCGCGCAGGCATGACCTTGGCCTTAGCACAGAGCAACCGAACAACTACCCCCTTATCGCTAATCGAGCGGAGATATGCACAAGCGGCGTAGGCCGATAAGGAAGCATCGGAGAAAAAATGCAATTCAATGTTTTCTGCCTTAGGTTGCAGTGCATAGCGATCAATTTGGAATGAACTTAAAATATTTAATTCGCGCACGATCTTATTCCACGTTTGCTTTATATCGTAAGGTACGTCATCATCCCAATCTAAGTGCAATGCCCAGATATTTTTTAAAAGTATTTTAAATTTAATTGTACAAACGCTTAAAAGGCCCAAGGGGTCGAATATGCTTGAAATTGTGGATAAAATAATGCGTTTAGTGCACTTCGCATCGGCATTGTTTACATTTACACCTTTAACGCCCTTTGAGCAACTGATTAAGAGCTTATCAGCTGCTGGGTTCCAACGAATTCCGAGCGTAGAACACTCGTTATTAAAGTCGACATTCGTTTGGTCGTTAAAGTTTTCTTCATCTTGGAAGAGGTAACTACAATTAGATTTTATTTTGCGTAAATTCATCTGCGCCTTTGCTAAGGTTTGTGAGACCGATGTTAGAATGTATTTTAACTGATCGGGACTGTCGGACCCGGTAACTAAGTCATCTACATACATATCCTTTTCAATTATAGTTTTGTAGCTCTGTTCTGTTTTATGTTTCAATATCAAAAATTCACTGAAACTAGAACTCAAGTGAAATAATGCATAAACTATCGTTTACAAGAGTATCAAAAATTTGATAATGTCTGTCATAGCCATAAGTTACTATGACTATGTTAGCAGTATGCATCAAACACCGCAACCAAGAGAACAATCGTTTCGCAGAAATCGCCGATACAAATTTCACGTTCGCATAATTGTCAAGTTAGTATACATTTTTGTTTAATAACTGTGGCAAAAATATGTGACATAGTCTTACGGCTATACAGTCAACTGCAAAAGTATAGGACTATATGAAGGCTGCAAAATAATCTGACACATTCTTATTTGTACCGCCATAAGAGCGTGTCACATATTTTTGCGGCCTTCACATAGCGTCATATAATATTGCAGGTGACTGTACAAATAAGATTATGTCAGGTATTTTGGTGGCCTTCGTAGCGTAAGATCCTAATGCAGGTGACTACGCTACCGCTGCCTGGATGAACACTAAAATATTTGGTCGCTCTCGGAGTACCCAATTGCAGAACAGGGCAAATTGGCGTTCTCTTGTGTCAGAGGCCAATATCCTCTTTGGGTCGCTGAGCCAGTAGAGTAAGTAAGTGGTTCACTAAGCAAAAGTGCAAACTCAAATCATGACCGATTGAAGTAATTGCAATGTAAGCAGTAGTAACGTTAGTACTATCACCCATTCCGCGCTAAGCGTTGAAAATCAAGTTTCCAACTAGGCCTCACCAAGAGTGTTAAATGCTAAAAACTCCAGCATATCGACGCGGGCATCCAAACGTGCACTATCGGAGTTAACTTGATTGAACGGGACGTATTGCAAACATCCTGATTACGACTTGTTATATGGCTAATTTGGTGACATGCGATATAACAGTGGCACGTTAGACGGTTTGTACTATCATTGTAAAAACGGTGATAGTCAAGTTTACTCCTAGGCCCCAACAAGAATGTTAAATGCTCGAAACTCCCGGAATATCACGTGCAAATTTCGATTAGATATATGGCTGGTCATGTAATACGCGTATTCTGTATTTTTTGTTAATAAAATAAATAACACAATGTGGCTTTGGAATTTCACTTGAGGTCTCGCGAGGTGTCGAGAGATTGGATCTTCTTCGAGGCGTATTTTTTTCAATAAATGTATAATGATATTTGCAACATGCAACATGGAATAGCGCATTGATACCGAAGATTTCGGAATACGATTTGGGACTTTGATGCTGGTTCGAAGTAGAGTACTCTTAAAAGGTGCCATTACGCGAAAGTATGAAAAGTCAGTTCAATGTCTAAAAACGGACATTCCATAACGCCGATTTTGTATGACAAATCCAAGTTCATCAAAAACTAGCAAGTCATATCTCCAATCAAGTCGAACCCGCCCCACGTATTGACTCCGGAGCATACATCCGCGCTCCTAATCCCCCCGACCCCCGCCACGGGTCACTGCATTCCAATTTGAAGCAGCCTTCATACACAATCCACTTTTGCCGGTTAACTCACCCCAATCGAGCGATTTTCACCTTGACTTAAACACCAATCTGATCTTTGGAGACGTCAAAATAAAGATGGTTAGTGTGCTAAATGATTTTGCAAGTCTGAATGCGCTGCTACAATGAGATTTAAGAGTCAATTGCAGAACTGTTTTAAATGTGATCTCGCTGATTAATGCTTCAGTTGGTTAGGACTTGTGCATAAATCACGTGAGGTTTTAAAAAGGAAGGGGGGGGGGGCTGGATCTACGAAAAAGTCACGATCAGACGAAAGACCTCACGTGTATTTCTATACATTGACCGCAACCAAGAACAAATTTAGGTAAAACCTAAATCATCATCATCACTTCACACTTCAAGCGAGCCTATTTTACAAAATATTAATATCGTAGTTCAGTCGAGCTAAGAAAAAACCCCAGGTAACTAGACTAACGAGGTTATCTACTTTCATGCTAAAATTTTGCTCAGTCAAAATGAAATATTATTTTAGAAAATGTAACGAGCCGTGATAATCACCTAGAAGATGAATGATGACTATAAGATTGAACTACGTTCCCAGTCTTACGACACCTTTCTTGACCATTCTGCAGGTTCTGTCAAATCTACCGACCCTACCAAACTCTAAAGCTTTACAGTAATTTTATTGTAATGGAATAAGAACGACAACAGCGGATAGGTATCGAGTCGACATATTTGGGGCAGTGGATGCAGATCAATGTTAGAAACGCCAGCTAAGAAGCCAGCTTGTACTAATGAATTTCAATATTTTTTAAGACATAGGGTATCATTTCATAATTACCAGAAGCATTTAAAAATAACATCAAAGGGACAGCTTAATCAGTGTTGCTCTCTGGAGAAAATCTGTTTTGTAGAAACTAGTGCCTGCTTCATTTTTGTAGGTTATTAAGCATATCGGACGCCGTTGCACATTAGACACGAATAATAGGAATATTAACAATAACAGGCAGAATGAAATATAGTCCTCTACCTGTCCTACCGCACTTGATCCCGACCTTCCTATAGACACTATTAAATCACAGAACCCTAGCAACTATAAAAATCAATCTAGTTATTTTATTGTAAAGGAATAAGAACTTATATATACTATAGTTACTATTTAAAACGAGATATTTACCATGTACATTTGTTTTCATGAGTTATATATATGTAATTAATATTAATATTATTTGAGTATTGATATGGTTAAAACATAGAAATATAATTTTACAAATACAAATACAAATCATTTATTCGTGGCAAATTTAAGATACAATTACATATAAGATACCAATATACAAAAAATTACCACGAAATGGTCTCGCCTCAGCATAATGTCGACCCGAGAGTCAACGCTGTTCTTCCGGCCAGACCATTTTTGGGCCACGATCGCAGCGTGTAAATATGGCCTAATAGAAAGAAAAGTAATATTATTATTCCATTACAATAAAATTACTGTAAAGCTTTAGAGTTTGGTAGGGTCGGTAGATTTGACAGAACCTGCAGAATGGTCAAGAAAGGTGTCGTAAGACTGGGAACGTAGTTCAATCTTATAGTCATCATTCATCTTCTAGGTGATTATCACGGCTCGTTACATTTTCTAAAATAATAATCAAATAATAATCACTAAAATAATATTTCATTTTGACTGAGCAAAATTTTAGCATGAAAGTAGATAACCTCGTTAGTCTAGTTACCTGGGGTTTTTTCTTAGCTCGACTGAACTACGATATTAATATTTTGTAAAATAGGCTCGCTTGAAGTGTGAAGTGATGATGATGATTTAGGTTTTACCTAAATTTGTTCTTGGTTGCGGTCAATGTATAGAAATACACGTGAGGTCTTTCGTCTGATCGTGACTTTTTCGTAGATCCAGCCCCCCCCCCCTTCCTTTTTAAAACCTCACGTGATTTATGCACAAGTCCTAACCAACTGAAGCATTAATCAGCGAGATCACATTTAAAACAGTTCTGCAATTGACTCTTAAATCTCATTGTAGCAGCGCATTCAGACTTGCAAAATCATTTAGCACACTAACCATCTTTATTTTGACGTCTCCAAAGATCAGATTGGTGTTTAAGTCAAGGTGAAAATCGCTCGATTGGGGTGAGTTAACCGGCAAAAGTGGATTGTGTATGAAGGCTGCTTCAAATTGGAATGCAGTGACCCGTGGCGGGGGTCGGGGGGATTAGGAGCGCGGATGTATGCTCCGGAGTCAATACGTGGGGCGGGTTCGACTTGATTGGAGATATGACTTGCTAGTTTTTGATGAACTTGGATTTGTCATACAAAATCGGCGTTATGGAATGTCCGTTTTTAGACATTGAACTGACTTTTCATACTTTCGCGTAATGGCACCTTTTAAGAGTACTCTACTTCGAACCAGCATCAAAGTCCCAAATCGTATTCCGAAATCTTCGGTATCAATGCGCTATTCCATGTTGCATGTTGCAAATATCATTATACATTTATTGAAAAAAATACGCCTCGAAGAAGATCCAATCTCTCGACACCTCGCGAGACCTCAAGTGAAATTCCAAAGCCACATTGTGTTATTTATTTTATTAACAAAAAATACAGAATACGCGTATTACATGACCAGCCATATATCTAATCGAAATTTGCACGTGATATTCCGGGAGTTTCGAGCATTTAACATTCTTGTTGGGGCCTAGGAGTAAACTTGACTATCACCGTTTTTACAATGATAGTACAAACCGTCTAACGTGCCACTGTTATATCGCATGTCACCAAATTAGCCATATAACAAGTCGTAATCAGGATGTTTGCAATACGTCCCGTTCAATCAAGTTAACTCCGATAGTGCACGTTTGGATGCCCGCGTCGATATGCTGGAGTTTTTAGCATTTAACACTCTTGGTGAGGCCTAGTTGGAAACTTGATTTTCAACGCTTAGCGCGGAATGGGTGATAGTACTAACGTTACTACTGCTTACATTGCAATTACTTCAATCGGTCATGATTTGAGTTTGCACTTTTGCTTAGTGAACCACTTACTTACTCTACTGGCTCAGCGACCCAAAGAGGATATTGGCCTCTGACACAAGAGAACGCCAATTTGCCCTGTTCTGCAATTGGGTACTCCGAGAGCGACCAAATATTTTAGTGTTCATCCAGGCAGCGGTAGCGTAGTCACCTGCATTAGGATCTTACGCTACGAAGGCCACCAAAATACCTGACATAATCTTATTTGTACAGTCACCTGCAATATTATATGACGCTATGTGAAGGCCGCAAAAATATGTGACACGCTCTTATGGCGGTACAAATAAGAATGTGTCAGATTATTTTGCAGCCTTCATATAGTCCTATACTTTTGCAGTTGACTGTATAGCCGTAAGACTATGTCACATATTTTTGCCACAGTTATTAAACAAAAATGTATACTAACTTGACAATTATGCGAACGTGAAATTTGTATCGGCGATTTCTGCGAAACGATTGTTCTCTTGGTTGCGGTGTTTGATGCATACTGCTAACATAGTCATAGTAACTTATGGCTATGACAGACATTATCAAATTTTTGATACTCTTGTAAACGATAGTTTATGCATTATTTCACTTGAGTTCTAGTTTCAGTGAATTTTTGATATTGAAACATAAAACAGAACAGAGTTAAGGAATTCCCATTAGAGATTAGTAAAGTTATACAGAGTATGCAATAAAACGTACGTGCTTTGAATACAGTTTTCTGTGTGACCAAGCGCATTCAGTAGGATGCGTTCTCATTGGTGGGTGCGTTTCTATTCGAATTCCTATTGGTGGATTTTTCTAGCGCAACCTTCTGATACCTCGCTCGAACGACGGGTGACAACTCCTTGTTTACAAGTTCTTTATTTTAAAAGTTCTCATGAGGGGTCTGAATTATTGGCGCGTTGAGATTTGTACCGCTCTTACTTTTAACGGGATTAACGAACTTGTGTTTAATACTTTGGTTTCGTGTCAAGAAAGTTTACTCCTAGTCAGTGTTTCTAAACTAACCTAACAAAGTTACAACGAGATCAAGTGTTTGCGTTGAAAGAGATCATCTTATCTAGGCAGGATTATCTAGTAAATACAGGCGTAATAAAAACCGAGTTATTATGGAGTCAAGGCCCAGAATGAATTATGAATTATAGGGTGCTCGTAACAAAATGAAAATAAGAAAACATAGAGGCGACTACGAGTGAAGCGATGAACTTTAAGTTAATCGTTAATCGAATAGCAGGCCGAGTTGATTTAGCTGAGCTATTAATTTTTCACTCTACCGATCCAATCCGAAAAAGTTACCTGATATTAATAAGCTCATGTTACAGTATTTACTTGAGAGCCTTCCTTTTTTCTAGGATTTTTCTTACGGCTTATGCCAGGGCCAGTGACCCTGGGGTCCGCATTGTCGCCTACCCCGGAGGCGCTAGTTTTATGAAAGCCATCTAACCTTCAAACCCAGATAGTGGACTAGGCCTTATCGGAATTACTCCGGTTTACTCACGAAGTTTTCTATCAGCGAAAAGCGATCGGTATATAATACCAAATTATATTTTTCGTATATAAGTTCCGAAAAACTAATTGCTATGAGCCGGCAGGATTTGAACCCGCGATCAATGGATTGAAAAACGCACACCTTACCGCTGGGCCACCGACGTTTTATTTACATGAGAGCGACCATACTTAGTTTTTTTCTCCATCAACCTTCGATCGAACAGTCTGTAGTTTATCGGGGCAGTAGCCCGTATAATTTTAATTGCTTCAGAACCGCTATGCAGAATTTCCATTTTCTGGAATAGACCAGTACAGTTAGCTGTGCAATATCTAATAGCATGTTTACTAACGCTAATGGCACCTAAACTGAACACTAGAGTATTTTTACCCGGACTACGACGAAGCCAACAGGAAGTGTAATGATTTTAGCAGCCTATGTAGGTAGGTATGTATGTTTTTTCCACTATAGCGTCGAAACTACTGCACTGATTTCGATGAAAAGGGGACAATCGATTCGTTTTTGTAGTGAGGATGTCATAGGCTTCATTTTGTTCGATTCTTGATTCAGGATTATATATTCGAAACTGTCCATTCTGTATCTTTTAATTTGCTTGTGTTGAAGAAAATGTCAGTAACGTATATTTTGTAACGGCAGTAGTCAGCGATAACAATTTATTGGTTATCTGGTGTTTGTAGTTTTTCATCGTCCCATCTAATTATCCCTCTTTTTTCGCTTTTATTCTAAACCTCACGTAGTACACTTCTAGCCCGTTTCCATTATTCAATCCAATTCCATCTGAAGTGTTCGTCTTGGAAGGCGAGTTTTGTTTAGTAGAACTGTTGCTGAAGTCTTTGCAGAAGAGTATGCTACGCTTGCTCCCTTACAAAAATCAGTGTCTTTTGTTTAATTTCTTCTTAGCTTCGACATGAAACCAGCATAAGTTGTCATCCCAGTTATATGTCCCTGTAAATAATGATTTTTTTAAATCTATTTCATCAATGACATGTTTAACGTGGCTCACTGTACCCGATAACCATGTCGCCATACAATTAAAATGCAAATGGCGAGCCCTTCAAACGCTTACGGGAGTGACACTTCTTTGTGCCCACCGGCCTGTAATTATTTTTATGGTTCCGTCGAACGTTTATTACTTGATAGAATGTAATCCAAAGTTAATCTTCTGAACGCTCCCGGCTGCATGTTAAAAGATACTCGTGTTAGCTTGCTGATCTTGTTTCATGATTAGGCTTTTATAACAGCATTAGCAATATGAAATTTGACCGCGATGAAAACTAAACCAGCTACTACTATTTCGTTTCATGCGGTTTCTTCACGATATCTTTCTTCACCGCAAACTACTAAGTAATACCTAAATATTTACAACATTTTTTATCAGTACCTCTCGTGTTTCTGGTGCTTGTTCAGTGTCAGCACGAGCGAGATATATCGAAAAAATAAAATAAATAACACGCTTTTTTGATATGAAAAAAATGCTAATTAAAATTAGTGTTCACAACTCGTAACTGGGCATTTTTTTTCTACATTAAGTAAATTTAATGTTTTCTTTCTCAGAATAACAAAATCTTTCGTCCGAGGAAAAAAAGAGGCTGGAAATGTCGAGTATATATGCCCATATTCCAAGCCTGACATTTCAGCCTGAAAAACCGGATAGAGTTACGGACTGAAAAAGTGTTTCCATGTTTAGTGCCAGCACGGCCCCGCAGGGACCTCTGGGCTATTCAGGCGTGTAAAACTTTACTTGAGAACAAATTAAACACTACCTATTTAATTAAAATTAATTGGTGGAATTTTGAAATGGCGTTTCTGTTTTAAGTTTTCATTATTTTATTGCAAGTAAAAATATCTCATATTTTGCGTCTGGCTGTTCGTGTGAAGTGACAATAATTAATTATAGGTTTAATTGAACCGTAGGAATTATGTGTGCCGGTGTACGTATTTTTGTCTGCTGGTACATGGTTTTATGGCATAACTCTTTCAGCTGTGTCACTATGTTAGGTGTCTTAAATTGTAGCGAAGCCGCAAGTCCGCAGCTAATTTGGCTAGTTCTTTTATTAATAATTGTAGGAAAAGTTATTTGAGATCAGGCAAGCCAACGGGGATCGACTTCACACCAGAAACAGGCGTATGTAAATAGCCTGTTCCAAGGCTGAACACCTATCTACAAATAACAATGCTCAGTAGTAAGCAAGAACTGCGGCGCAGTTCGGTAAAGCGCAAGTTTCTGTTTAACTGCACTCCGTTCAGTTTCAGTTTCACACTTATGAACTGTGTGAAGTTTCGGAGATGTTACATCTGTTTGAGTTATGACTCATAAGATGTACATAGGTACTGCAGTTGACTGACGATGAGAGATAACCTCTTGTTTGTTAATTCAATGCGGTAAGTACCTACCTACATTAGACCTTTAGGGAGTATTCAACGATCGTTAAGTTTTTAATTAACCGGCCAAGTGCATATTGGGAAGGATCCATCAGATACTGTGCATTATTCCTTCATTTTGGAAACGACCGACCATTTCGGTGATAGAAACGGCCAGGGCCTTAAAAACAGCGAAATGAAAGCTATCAAGCTATCCCACATAATCGTAAACGCCGAAATTGTCGCCCAAAAGAGGTATTGTACAAAGCTATTTTTAGCAACAGCATTACGAGATTGTTTGTCGACGGTTAGCAATATTTGCTTATCTGTGCGAAACTGGCGGATTCCGCTACTCTAACATGTTCATGAATAAAAGTGATGCTCGTTTACATTCAGTTAGGCACTATCCGTAATTTATTATAATATGTAGTTAAGTGTTAATTGTTAGTTAACAGAAACTAACTGGCAAAATGTCCGTGGAACTTGATTCCGACTGTAGAAAGCGTAAGTTTCGGTGCTACTGCACCTGACTGCACACTGAGTTTTTTGGCAAGTATGGAACTACCCACAGGAGTTTAATAGCTCGAGATACTCGTACGTTGTAGGTTTAGTTAAAATTCTATCCATACAATACACCATCTAACACCTGTGATTTCGACTGCATAAAAGTCGATAAAAGTTTCAACCCCCTTTTCACTCCTAGGGGATTAATTTCAGTAAATCTTTTCCTAGCGCAGCTTCACATTAATAAAATATATGTTTCAAATGTCAAGGTACCGCTACCGTCGCGATTTAGGGTAGGTACAGTCAACCAATTCGAACCCTAGGCCATTGAAGGACTATGTCATAGTGACACTATAACTCATATTGTAAGAAATCTCTTGCTGCTTGTCATTTTGACATAGTTCTAGAGTGGCCTAGGGTTCTACTGTACATAATTTGTCAAACTGTCCTTTCCTTTTGAAACATTCAAAAGTCCTATATGAAACACAACAGTGGTATGTACTCGTATATTTTTATTTTTAGATGATATCAGAAATTAAACCAATTACCCTACGGGGTTACAGGAGTTACCTAAGCATTGTTTACAAGACGGAAAAACATTAAATTGAGTTAGCTACATTTCAATTAAGATTCGTAATTCTTATGCAAAATTTTCCATAAAAGCTACACAACCGGTAAACACTTGTAGCTATTTTCGGGATGATGTTTGGTAAGTGCCCTTCTAACAGTGTTGACATACGGTACTGAAACGTGGTCGCTTACAATGGGCCTCATAAGAAGGCTCAAAGTCACCCAAAGGGCAAAGGAGAGAGCTATACTAGGAGTCTCTCTGCGAGATCGTAGGAGTCTCATAAAAGCTACACAACCGGTAAACACTTGTAGCTATTTTCGGGATGATGTTTGGTTAGTGCCCTTCTAACAGTGATGGCATACGGTACTGAAACGTCGTCGCTTACAATGGGCCTCATAAGAAGGCTCAAAGTCACCCAAAGGGCAATGGAGAGAGCTATGCTAGGAGTTTCTCTGCGAGATCGTATCAGAAATGAGACCATCCGCAGCAGAACCAAAGTAACCGAACACGTAGAACCGATGGCCGTTGGGGCGGAAAGGTTCTCGAGTGGCGACCGCGTACCGGAAGGCGCAGCGTGGGTAGGCCCCCCACAAGGTGGACTGATGACCTGATGAAGGTCGCAGGAGTCCGCTGGATGCGGGTGGCGCAGGACCGGTCATTGTGGAAATCTTTGGGGGAGGCCTATGTCCAGCAGTGGACGTCTTTCGGCTGAATGATGAACAGTGTTGACATTTTCTGGAAAACGCTACGAACACAATTTTTTTTGAATTCATACATTCCTAAAATTATGTAAACAGCCACGTAACTATGCATTATTTTCACGTCACGTCTGCGAACGATACCCAATTTTTCAGAAAGGAGGGAAAACTGGAAAATTCGGGACCTCGGGCGGGGCTAAGCGCCCCTCTAAGGCGTATGCGAGGGATATTATGGTGGAGAAATTCAGGGCCACGGGTGTGGTCTCGGTGACTCAGTTGGAGGAGCGATGAGCTGGTATGTCAGAGTCGCGAGTTCGAGTCCCGCGCAAGGTCATAAATTTTTCCGCTTCTCCTTTCTGAGAAAGCCTACCACGTGTGTTCAAACTCGAGGACTCCATGGGTTTATAAGCAAAATTCAAGGAATTTCGTGATAACTGTCTGTAAGCAAGGGTCTCCAAACGGTTTGAATACCTTTCACAGGCTATGTAAGTATACGGGCTGATTTTTAAGTCACTGACCAAACTCATACTGAACACCAACTTTTATTACGGGGCCAGTGCCAAAATAGCAAAAAAAATGCTGTTTCATTTAGCGTTTGGTCAGTGATAAAGAAATCAACCTGGTTATGCTGATCTCATTTGTCTTCGTGTCATAGTTATAATGACAGTGTCTGCCTCTTACAGCTGTTGGTCTAAGATGCCAAGCGGATCCCGTGAAATTAGTGACTCGAGATTATTATTATCAAACAAACAACATATAAAATTGTATTCACAATTACATATGCGGGAGCAGCGTTAGATTTTATTAGTATTGCATGTTTAAAATAGTGTGTTACTTTCTGAATATCATGAATTTTGATATTTATTGGTGTAAATTTGGAGCCTTGATATTAGTTTTGCAAAGGTTTCAATAAATGAATAACACTTTCAGAAGGCATATTGTTTGCTGGAACCTGACAGGGTTGAAACCGCGGAAATTATGTAAAATAATTAGGGATATGTAGGTACTGCACCACTGTGATAAATATGACTTAATGATATGCCAACTAACAATGCGAGATAATTATAATCAATTTAAACATCTAAATACTCTATATTGCACGGCTAATTATCACACCCTACGTTTTATTATGCAACAAGTGCATACTAAAATAACACCTGCTGGTTTAATCACAAACTGCTAAAAGCGTGTGGGTAGTCTTTTATTATACTTGTCACTTATACATTGATCCTCAAACAATTTACCCACTTATTTGTTAGAACATAAAGGTGTTATTATCGTGAATGAAAATGGCTGATCAGTTTATGCGAATGACGACTAAGTAATATTGAAATCTATGCTTTATTCCCTTGTCATAAGTTTCAAATTTTATAGGCACAGATATTTGACGTAGATTGTATGTGGTTAACGAGGTTGGAATGCGACAAATTGTTCATGATAACTTTTATTAATATTGCATTATTAATTGCGGGAATGGAAGCCGAGTGGATTGCGTTAATAATTAATGTGGGATGTGAATAGACTTTCGGATGTGATTTATGGTATTTATTATTCATAACATTATGCTAATTAATTACCAATAAATGGTTATAAGTACGTATACACTACATGCTAATAATGAACTAACATTACGAGTTTGAAATCTGAAGTGCCGTCTCTTTTTACTTATAGTTTTTTTTTGTATAAATAAGACAATGCGAAATCTAAATTCTCTATAATGAGAGTAGATACGTACCAATTTTTTTTTATGGCCATGTGGGTTTTACATATTTACTTCTAAAAGCTTAGAGTTATTTGAAATATATTTTCTGTATAATTTTTTACAGATTTTCTCTGTTGACGTATCACACGTGGTGTGCTTACATTTAAAACCATAATTAAGTTAGTACTCACGTGTTTTAAGTAATTACAAGTTAGGGTAAATGTACCACTTATTCGTTTAAAGTTTGAATAACTAAACTTTAGCCGTTTTAATGAGATTTACGGTGTTCGCGGAAATGTTTAATTTCACACTTTATTAGTTTTCCAAAGAAAATGTTTGCACCTACTGTTAGAAGTTTCAGCAGCGACGGTAGTTTTTGCACTTATTGTAGGTACTATCGCGCCCAAAATTGCATAGGCAGTTTATAAATTAATTCATTCATAAATTGTCCATGCACTTTTGAACGCGTGCGTACCTCTTAATGTTTTAGGGGTAAGTTTTTTCAAAGTTTTGGTTTAATGTTTAGTAAACTCTGATTTAGAAATTTTCTGGGAAGGGTTAACTATAAAACGTGCACAAAACTAGACTCATAATCTGTCGGGAACTTATTATTAATAAGATTTAATCTTAATAAGTTTTCATTATTAAGGCGCATTTACATCTTAGTTTTATCTTAGGTTAGCCGTTAACCAGGAGTTCTGCTGCCAAATTCCATACAAATAAAACGCTTAGCTCCGGTTTTATGTGGCAAACCCCGGATGGTGCAAGTGGTTTTCTTTATATGCTTCCCGTACAACTTATTATTTATAATAATTATAATAGGCTAGACGACAGTAAAAATCCAATTAATACGTCTGTGAGATTATTAAAAAAATATTCGACACGTGTTTTTTCTTTCGTTCGTTAAATGAAAAACGACGGAAATACAGTGCATTAAAGTTTCGCATGTCACAATTATGTACAATTCTTACGTAATAGTGACGTCAGCAGCTCCCACCTCGGAACTTTGATGCTCTTCATCTTCGTCAGTTTTAGTGTTTTTGTAAAAGGAAAAAAAAAGTGTCTAATAATTTTGGATAATCTAACTGACGGAATAAATAGAATAATCGTTTTACAACCTAGTCGTCATCCCTATAACCCATTCACTGCTAATGACGACACGTAGTCATCCCTCTACACGCCATTTTCGCTACAAAGCGGGTAATGCTTGTTATCGGCTACGGCGTAGCGCTACGAAAAATCCTTAGCAGTGAATGGGTTAAGGATAGCCAATGTAGCTATGGTTTTCCCCCATCGCGCATCCATTCACTTAGTTATGTGAACATTGTGCTACGCTTGCTACGAAGCAGCGTAGAGACAAGAAATCGTAGCTATCGTAGCAGACATACGTACGACATTAATATTGCGTAGCTGCGGCGGCGCGCTACTAGCTCTAATCCACAGACTACCTCAACTGCTAGACAGAGCATACAAGACAACTGGCGATTACCGCACATATGTAGTCCCGTACTAATTTAGTATGGTACGTTTACGATCTGCGTGCGTAGCCAAGATGCCAATCGCTCACGCTTATTAACGTATCGTAGCTACCTCTCTCTATCACTCTTCCTTCCACAATGACAGTTGCGTTTCGTTAGCGACTGAGCGTGAGAGATTGGCATCTTGGCTACGCACCCAGTTCTCGTAAAAATTAAAATTATTTACAGTTATTGTTTTCTACGGGGTGAACCTGAAATATACAGTATAAAACAAAGTGTGATGTGATGTGACTACTATTTACCTAAATTGCTTTTGACCAACATCACCGCAAACATCTAGACGTGTGTATACTGTACGGTCGGCTTTATAAATATATATGCATCTGTATTCAATTTTGGACCTTCTTTCCCATTAATAAGTTCCGACGTGTGTACATATTTATAGACGTGACTGTACGAGTATGTTTGTATAGTAATGCAGAGGTTAATGTATACGAATACCCGTCGGTTTTCATTTGCGCCGGGCGGCAAATAAATGGTTATTGCTGCTCATTTTTTCGACTTGTTTCTACTAAACGGCTTTTTGCTCGCCCGGCGTGCTGTTGTCGATAACACTTTCAAGAACACGTATTGCAGGGTCCAATATATTTTAGTGGAGGAAAAAAGGAGAAAAACATTTTTTTCCAAGTTGAAGTATTTTACGCTGCAAGTTCAGTCAAGTATTCAGCGCCATTTATGACACCTTTTTCGTAACCTTTTTCGCTTAAAGCCAAGTTATTGGGTAAATACCGCGTAGTGCTTTGAAAAATTGTTAGCGGTGAATGAGTTAAATATGAAATAAATATCGTGACTCGAGTTATAATGGGATTAAAAAGTCCAACTAAAAGAGAAAAGTACACATTTTTTTCCTCCGTTTTTGTGATAAGATTTATCTAACGAATTAACATGTTAAAGAATTGATCCCATTTTGGAGTAAATTACCATCTAGGCTCTATGTATTTTTACGGGCAAAAATGCAATGAAATGAATTAATTACTTCGTATCAAAATAAAAACGTACTTTATATATATTTTAGACCTTGACTAGCAATGTTATACGAGGTAATTTACACGACTTGCGAGGTTCTTTTATACTTCATAGTATACGTACAATTAACTTTTTCCTCTTATAACTAACGTGTAACAAACATTCCTACCTCTGACAGACTCTGTACGACCCTAATGGACTTCTACTCCCCAAGCTTCCTAACTTAGTTACTGAGAAAACACGCTAGATTGTAATCAGATACCTAGGTTTTATTGGCATTAGCGTGTAGTAACTTTAAAACTGTAGCTATATCCCAATCAATGAAGCGAGCGAGTTCAACAGTGTTAGTGAGAAGAATGCTTACACAGGCTGTTAAAACAAATAGAAATCCTGCATGTAAGATTTTGAGTTTACATGGTATTGTTAATGACACTAGTGTTCACATAAACCCATGCATTTAAAAACTAAGTGAACATTCAATGCAGTGAAGTCATGAAGAATTCTGTTCGTAATTTTATGTCCGCGTTCAACTAAAAAAAATGGTTGCCTGTAAAGTCGGTATACGGGCGAAAGTTTTACGTGACAACGACTTTGAGTGGTAAAATACTGTGCTCGAGTGGAAGGGACGCGTGCCTTTCACTTTTTATGTCTGTCTCTCTCGCTCTTAGGCGGGCTAACCATGCCCGAGTGGAAGGGACGCGTGCCTCTCACTCGCTCTCATTGTGAGCGCATAACGTGAGCGGAGCGTAACGCAGTTTCTTGAAGTGTCACCCGGCAAACCAATTTATAAGACGTTGTCACGTCAAAAAGATACAGTTTTTTTAACAAGTCTCACTTCACCAGGAAAATAGAGCAATAACGAGAAATAAGAAAAGAAAACGAAATTAAACATAATGGGAAGTCTTAACAGTAATACCTAAATATCAGATATTGAGGGGTTTTATTACAATAGAAATCTTAGTTGAATAGACCTCATACCCAGTTCGCAGACTTGGAGCACAAAGCTGCTTAATCTGATAACTGTCAGCTTAGTTTCCTATGAAGTCTGTGGAACCTGAGCCCCAATCTATTTTCCGCAAAATATGTTTTTAATGTATTATGTGCTACATGAAAACAGTTCGTAGGTATATTGAATTTAATATACCTATGATACCAGGCTTAGAAGTTCGTTAATTTCTTTATCTGGGCTTTTTCCGCAAATCGATATCCATTGTGCCTTTTTTGCGTGAAGCCTTAGAAGTTAATAGGTACTTATACAGACATTTTACCAGTTAGTATAGAATAACAATAATTCATCGACGTAAACACGTTTCAGCTAATGGTTGACATTTGATTATTAACCTAAAAATGCATAACAACACCCGCCCAGAAATGATTCCTTGAAATATGTGAATGTTTGTTTGCATGAGAGAATGATTGAATTGTTTTGTACGGATTTTATTTTATTAATATCTGCGAGCAAGGCGATCAACACATGTTGAGCTTTGTATACGTAATTTTAAATAGTAAACATGTTTCTCATTCCGTGACATTCCAAAGGTAACTCACTTTACTATGATGCTATCGGCGTTACGAACAGTCATATTGATTTGATATTACATTTATTTATAGCCTCTTCGATGCTTTCTGAAAGGGATATTATTCTGTTTGTCTTGGAAGTGTAGCTGACGTTAACAACCCAACTTAATATACGGCCTCAGCCTCACGTTAGGAGCCAGTGTAAATAACTTTTCGATGTTAAATGTCACCCTTACATGATATAACGAATACTTAGGTAACCCGCAACTGATTTAAATGTTTTTTTCCCTATTTGTAACCTTAATATCAAGAAAAATGGGTCACTTATTTTCGTGCTGATAAAGTCGAAAGGTACGTCGCGCTGTGCACTTAGTAAGGGCCAAAAAAGGGTTATTTTAAAGTTCTTCGGAAATCGGAACTCGTGTGTCATGTACCTAGACCTAGCTCGTAAGAGAACTTAAGATACTCGCGCGGTAGTCATATTTTCAGTCTATAATAATTTTATCTGCGCTGCTAGAGGCCCAAATACCTCAAAACTAGCATAGGTACCATAAGCTGAACATCTTCGTCGTAATCAGAAATTTACTTCGGAAGTGTCAAAAAGGGCAATTTATAAAAAATCTAAACTATGGGCGTTAGCTACGATTATGGGATAACTACGTATTTCCAGACGAAGCAAGTCTTAAGTATATGTCTGAATATATTCAATAGAACACTCTAGTATTCAATTTGCTCGATCAGTTCTCGCGTCTCGTCCACTATGGCGCCTCAGGGGCCGATCCGCGGATTGCCCATGTCGCTCGCGCCGCCGGCACTTTGGCTGATTTAAAAGAGAGACAAATATATAAAAACACTGGCAATGTTAGTACGGAGTAGTGTTTCTATTTGCCGATGTCCATGGCGTAACCAATCGCCATTAGCGACAGCTCAATCCCCTGCCACCTCAGCATATCTTGTCAAAAATCGCAATACTTCATACATTAAATGGGCTTTCTTACGGTAATGCTGAACTTTGACATAAATTATAAGGCATTGGACACAATTTGCATCCATCGTCCGCCCCATAATCATTACTTCATTAGATACTTAGCAAATGTACTCGCGCCAGGCCTTTATACATACTTACTGTGCCGACCTGGCGATATATGACCGGTATGACAATCACGATATTAGTTTTCAAGATACCGTTTTCGAGCGCCATGTATTGTATTGAGCTTTGAGTTTGACCTTGGTTCAACATAGATAATATAGTATTTTTTTAATGGACTTAGCGTCACAGTGTTATACCTAAACCATAACCAGTGAGAGTGAATGTGACGCCATGTAAAACAATGATGCACATGATAAGGATACAAGATGGAAGGAACATCGAATTCTTGGGTTTTAACAAATGTGATTGGGCTTATTAAGAGTTACCACTTTATCGGTTGCCGATAAGATTTGTTTAGAATTAAACCTCATCAACAGTGGTATCTTTTACACAAATGCTCAATCACAAATGCTCGTAAGATACGAACTGCACTCGCTATAAACCTATTTGATCGACCTTATCGAACGTTTTATACATTTTCCGTAGCGAATGGAGATCGCGTGTAAAATAATGCCTTACTCTGTCTTTATAACAAACATGTCTATATTTGAAGTATAACTCCCCGACGCGACACTGGATACTAAAGGGAACGTGATCGGCATCACCTAGTGTTCTACGCTTTGGAAATTTGAACAGCCAGAAGTTATTGCATCAAAGGACAGGCGAACGAGAAGTTAGTACTTGTAACTTTGTTTCTATACTGTCGATGGAGCTGTTTCAATTAGGTTTTTTCAAGGAGAATTATCCAGACATAAGCCAAAGAAATAAATTCCTGACCCCATTGGCCTTATGAAACGACAATTCAGACATACTCCCTTTGTAAAATGAGTCTAGTATGACTTATCTATATTTTACTCATCTGGCAGATTATGGCTAAATGTTGATAAAATAGCCCACATTTCCCCTTCCGTTTTTGACTGACCTGCAATACAGCGAATCAGTGAATCGTCCACTAAACTCTAAATTTCCATGTGGAAAGAGTACATGCATGTTACTTTACCGGCCACACCCCTGCTGTTAATAGTGCAGGTTGATTAATGTGTAATATCGGACGGCGGCCGTAGAGTAAATTGTATCTATGCATTGTTTGCTCGGCTCTTTACTTACTTTGAAACCTGTACCCACGTGTTTCGTTTCACACAAAATTGGAGGATACTCTAAATTATTTGCTATCCCCTAGTTTTAACTTTCCATTTTTTATACTATTTAACACTTCCAAACCGTTACAGAGTAGTATAAAATATGCAAATCTGTAAGCCATTAAAATATTCGCAATAACAATGCATTTCTCTCGCAGGTAAGCGCACCGTGAGAGCTGCAGCGTATCTGCTTTCCACACCGCTGGCCTGCTAATTCTAGCTTAGTTCTCGTTTCGTTGTTTGCACTGCAGATAAATTAGCTGCATTGTTTTAAATGCAGCCACTTCGGTGTAAGTGTAGTTTGTTAAAAAAGATTTCTTACCTTCGTTGGGTGTGATGCTAAATTAATCCAGATAATGAAACGTTATTTAGGAAAATCCTTCATTTGTAACTCCAGGCATTTATCATTACGTTCCGTACGTTTCCGTTTTTACGGTAAATTAATATCAAATCATAATCAAATATTAAAGTTATAATTTCAATCCGTATAATCATTTAGGATTCCTTCACGTTCAAATCTGTAGGAGTTTTTAATTGGACAGAAGAAGATGGCAAAAGTATCGAGAAAAATGACACGCTAGAGTAGGTGTTAGTTTATCAGCAAGACGGTCTTCGAATATAAGGCGGCCATATACGTTCGAGAAGATCCACCGGGTCTACCAATCAATATGGTAAATATGTCCAACGGATGCCCGACGGCCATACCCGCCATGCAGATCCCACTGATTGCCCGAGAGTATATGGCCGCCCATTCTGCCGTGCCATATCCGTTAGCGAACTCGTACAATTTTAATAGATATGAAGACGTAACGAATCATCCTGAGCTTTGTATTGTAAACATAAACAAACGGAGTTATTGATGCGTGGCAACAGAGTCACACGTAAATTATTCATATTGGAGAGTTTGCCGTGTTTACGCAGGCTCGAGGACACCGGTAATGTGCGCGAGTTATCTGATTCACACATCTCGTAACCGAACCAGTATTGCTGTCGCCCCGCAAATCGGTATAATACTTCGAGATCCACCAGTAGCATCCCAGAACTGCCGGCGCTGTGATCTTCCTCTCCAGGTCTTCCTGCCGCCGGGCTTTGTACGGCTTCCAAACCTGCTGACACTTATCGCTAAACTCGGAGATATAAGCTGTCCATTTTGTTAGTTATTCATTGCTTTTTGGGGTTCTGTAACAAAATGGCAAAAAAGGAACCCTTATGGTGCGACTCAGTCGCGAGAACTACTTAAGATACCGATTTGAAATTTGGAATAGTTTTAAACATAGTTAACGCAGACACATTGAAAGAAGATTTTTCACATATTATAATTTATAAGAATAAGAATAAGAATAAGAATAAGAATAAGAATATTTTATTTCGGACCAGGTCCATATACATTTTATACTCGTACGTTTTAATTATAATACCTAATAATAACATTAATTAGATTATATTTGTTAGTAAGCAACAATAAATAAGTAAGTACATTATTAGCCTTACAACTAAGATTAGTATACACATACAGGTGAAACAGCATCCTATTTCTACATACAGTATATTGGCTTGCCTGACAGTACATGTATCATATGGCAATGGTTTATGTTTAATGAAAAATGCCCGATAAAAGAGGAAGCAAAAATATAAAATTTAGTTACGGGGTCATGTGGGGTATCATTTGAAAGGGCTTCATTTGCACATTCTAAAACAATTTTTTTCATAATAATTAAAAAATTGATTTTTTAAACGAAAATGTAAAAAAAATACCATTCCCCCCTTAATCTACGAAGTTTATGAAGGAAAAAATAAGTTTTTTTACACAACCATAATATTATCATATAAATGACAGGAAAAATATAACATTGAACGTATATAACTTCATAAAATAAAATAAAAAAACTTTTCGGAACAAAAGTTGAAATTTATCCAACTTCGATTGTTTTTTTCCCCTTAAATTTATGTGATATTATGCTAAAAGTACTGTCCTATAAGTAAAGTTAAAAAAAATGGTTTACGTCATAAAATAAGATCAAGGAAAAACAAACTAGCATACTAACTCCATGCAACATGTGGCTGACGTTAAATACCTACTTCTAGGTGTAATTGCAACATAAAGTTAGTACGGAACCCTCGGTGCGCGAGTCCGACTCGCACTTGGCTTGTTTTTTTTATTGGTGGTATAGATTGATACGGTCTTTAGGAAAATCAGAGCAGTACGTTGACGTAAAAATAAGAATTTGCAATACAAAAGTGAGAAATGAGAGACAGAGAATCGCTTTCAAAAGCCACGCTAGGGACAACTTTCCTTACCAAGTAGCTCAAAATCATGACGGCCCGCTAATATAACCTTGAGTCTAGAAAACCAAGTTTGCGGTTTTTATGCAAACAATTTAGAAAGACGTAGAAGTCTTGTATGATTTTTAAATACATAGGTATTTTTTATATCCACGCTTTTATAATATAGTTGTCACTTTCTATCTAAGTAAGAAGATGTTTAATAAAAAAATTGTGCCATCGTCCCTTTTATATAAGTTTGGGAAACACAATTAACTTATTCGCATGAGGCGAATTGCTTGGCAAGTGAGAATATTATCCTGTTTATGTTATTGAAAGTGACAGGTATATTTTGAGCAAAGCTCGAAAACACTCGAAACAACACAACGTATTGGTTGTGCGTATTATTGCGTCTCACTATCATATTTGTCTATAAATAAATCATCTATTGCGTATGTTATACGCTACTTTGACGTAACCTAAAGTCACAGCTAACGACATACTCGTACATATATTATATACCTTCCACAAAGAGGCTTACTCTGACCGGTGTGAAGTTAGCGGCCAAAGTTAGCAGCCGACGATAACCCGACCAAATTAAAAAGTCAGATATTTTTTAACTAGAAAACTAGTTTTAAAGTTATATATACCTGTATTATCTTAAACAAATCGACAAAATATCAATTTAGGTACCAAAACACGCGCATAGATCAAAATATTTCTTTCGGCCGCTAACTTCACAACTTAGCAGCCAAAGTTATTTGGATCAATACATTCGACTTTTATAACATATTTAAATTTACATAAAAAAATGTTATTAATTGTGGAAAACAGAGCTATTTAAAGCCAAACTTCCTACCCAAACAAATGTTTTTTGTTTCTCATTTGACAGTTGCTTGTCGATTAGGTATATCAAGTCATCCCCTAATTTTCTTAAGTTCAACGACGCATTTTTGTAAGAATATTCCTGTAGGCTAAAAACAAACGTAGTCCTGGAGTGGCTTAGGACCTTTTCAACAAGCTACGGTACTGACGATATCGTAGAAACTTTTTTCTTTCATTTTTGATATGACGAGCGTGTTCGCCGCGTTAACCCCTGATTTTGTTGGATAAAACGAGTTATTTTGTGAGAATGTTTCAAAAGGGTAAAAACAAACCTAGTCCTGGAGTGGCTTAGGACCTTTTCAACAATCTACGGTACTGACAAAGACGTTGAAATTTATTTTTTTAAATTTTCAGTTGTCTGGCGATTTCGTCACGTTATCCCCTAATTTTGCTGGATAAAACAAGATATTTTGTAAGATTATTCCCTGAAGCTTAAAGCAAACCTAGTCCTGGAGTGGCTTAGGACCTTTTCAACAAGCTAAGGTACTGACGAAAATTTGGAATTTATTTTCTTTCATGTTTTCCTTATTTGGCGTGGTTGCCACGTTAACCCCTAATTTTGTTAGATAAAACGAGTTATTTTGTGAGCATGTTTTAAAAGGCTAAAAACAAACCTAGTCCTGGAGTGGCTTAGGACCTTTTCAATAAGCTACGGTACTGACAAAGACGTTGAAATCTATTCCTTTCAATTTTCACTTGTCTGGCGATTTCGTCACGTTATCCCCTAATTTTGCAGGATAAAACAAGATATTTTGTAAGATTATTCCCTAAAGCTTAAAGCAAACCTATTCCTGGAGTGGCTAAGAACCTTTTAAACAAGCTCCAGTACTGACGAAAATGTAGAAACTTTTTTCTTTCATGTTTTACTTGCTTGGCGTGTTCGCCACGTTAACCCCTAATATTGTTGGATAAAACGAGTTATTTTGCGAGAATGTTTCAAAAGGGTAAAAAGAAACCTAGTCCTGGAGTGGCTTAGGACCTGTTCAACAATCTACGGTACTGACAAAGACGTTGAAATTTATTTTTTAAAATTTTCAGTTGTCTGGCGATTTCGTCACGTTATCCCCTAATTTTGCTGGATAAAACAAGATATTTTGTAAGATTATTCCCTAAAGCTTAAGGCAAACCTAGTCCTGGAGTGGCTTAGGACCTTTCAAACAAGCTACGGTACTGACGAAAATTTAGAATTTATTTTCTTTCATGTTTTCCTTATTTGGCGTGGTTGCCACGTTAACCCCTAATTTTGTTGGATAAAACGAGTTATTTTGTGAGAATGTTTCAAAAAGCTAAAAACAAAGCTAGTCCTGGAGTGGTTTAGAACCTTTTCAACAAGCTACGGTACTGAAAAAGACGTTGAAATTTATTCCTTTAAATTTTTACTTGTCTGGCGATTTCGTCACGTTATCCCCTAATTTTGCTGGATGAAACAAGATATTTTGTAAGATTATTCCCTAAAGCTTAAAGCAAACCTAGTCCTGGAGTGGCTTAGGACCTTTTCAACAAGCTACGGTACTGACGAAATCGTAGAAACTTTTTTCTTTCATTTCTGATATGACGAGCGTGTTCGTCGCGTTAACCCCTGATTTTGTTGGATAAAACGAATTATTTTGTGAGCATGTTTTAAAAGGGTAAAAACAAACCTAGTCCTGGAGTGGCTTAGGACCTTTTCAATAAGCTACGTTACTGACAAAGACGTTGAAATCTATTCCTTTCAATTTTCACTTGTCTGGCGATTTCGTCACGTTATCCCCTAATTTTGTAAGATTATTCCCTAAAGCTTAAAGCAAACCTATTCCTGGAGTGGCTTAGAACCTTTTAAACAAGCTCCAGTACTGACGAAAATGTAGAAACTTTTTTCTTTCATGTTTTACGTGTTTGGCGTGTTCGCCACGTTAACCCCTAATTTTGTTGGATAAAACGAGTTAATTTGTGAGAATGTTTCAAAAAGGTAAAAACAAAGCTAGTCCTAGAGTGGCTTAGGACCTTTTCAACAATCTACGGTACTGACACAGAAGTTAAATTAAAATTTTCAGTTGTCTGGCGATTTCGTCACGTTATCCCCTAATTTTGCAAAATAAAACAAGATATTTTGTAAGCTTATTCCCTAAAGCTTAAAGCAAACCTATTCCTGGAGTGGCTTAGAACCTTTTAAACAAGCTCCAGTACTGACGAAAATGTAGAAACTTTTTTCTTTTATGTTTTACTTGTTTGGCGTGTTCGCCACGTTAACCCCTAATTTTGTTGGATAAAACGAGTTATTTTGTGAGAATGTTTCAAAAAGGTAAAAACAAAGCTAGTCCTGGAGTGGCTTAGGACCTTTTCAACAAGCTACGGTACTGACGATATCGTAGAAACTTTTTTCTTTCATTTTTGATATGACGAGCGTGTTCGCCGCGTTAACCCCTGATTTTGTTGGATAAAACGAGTTATTTTGTGAGAATGTTTCAAAAGAGTAAAAACAAACCTAGTCCTGGAGTGGCTTAGGACCTTTTCAACAATCTACGGTACTGACAAAGACGTTGAAATTTATTTTTTTAAATTTTCAGTTGTCTGGCGATTTCGTCACGTTATCCCCTAATTTTGCTGGATAAAACAAGATATTTTGTAAGATTATTCCCTAAAGCTTAAAGCGAACCTAGTCCTGGGGTGGCTTAGAACCTTTTGAACAAGCTCCAGTACTGACGAAAATGTAGAAACTTTTTTCTTTCATGTTTTACTTGTTTGGCGTGTTCGCCACGTTAACCCCTAATTTTGTTGGATAAAACGCGTTATTTTGTGAGAATGTTTCAAAAAGGTAAAAACAAAGCTAGTCCTGGAGTGGCTTAGGACCTTTTCAACAATCTACGGTACTGACGATATCGTAGAAACTTTTTTCTTTCATTTTTGATATGACGAGCGTGTTCGCCGCGTTAACCTTTGATTTTGTTGGATAAAACGAGTTATTTTGTGAGAATGTTTCAAAAGGGTAAAAACAAACCTAGTCCTGGAGTGGCTTAGGATCTTTTCAACAATCTACGGTACTGACAAAGACGTTGAAATTTTTTTTTTTTAATTTTCAGTTGTCTGGCGATTTCGTCACGTTATCCCCTAATTTTGCTGGATAAAACAAGATATTTTGTAAGATTATTCCCTAAAGCTTAAAGCAAACCTATTCCTGGAGTGGCTTAGAACCTTTTAAACAAGCTCCAGTACTGACGAAAATGTAGAAACTTTTTTCTTTCATGTTTTACTTGTTTGGCGTGTTCGCCACGTTAACCCCTAATTTTGTTGGATAAAACGAGTTATTTTGTGAGAATGTTTCAAAACGGTAAAAGCAAACCTAGTCCTGGAGTGGCTTAGGACCTTTTCAATAAGCTACGGTACTGACGATATCGTAGAAACTTTTTTCTTTCATTTTTAAAATGACGAGCGTGTTCGCCGCGTTAACCCCTGATTTTGTTGGATAAAACGAGTTATTTTGTGAGAATGTTTCAAAAGGGTAAAAACAAAGCTAGTCCTGGAGTGGCTTAGGACCTTTTCAACAAGCTACGGTACTGACGATATCGTAGAAACTTTTTTCTTTCATTTTTGATATGACGAGCGTGTTCGCCGCGTTAACCCCTGATTTTGTTGGATAAAACGAGTTATTTTGTGAGAATGTTTCAAAAGAGTAAAAACAAAACCTAGTCCTGGAGTGGCTTAGGACCTTTTCAACAATCTACGGTACTGACAAAGACGTTGAAATTTTTTTTTTTAATTTTTCAGTTGTCTGGCGATTTCGTCACGTTATCCCCTAATTTTGCTGGATAAAACAAGATATTTTATAAGATTATTCCCTAAAGCTTAAAGCAAACCTAGTCCTGGAGTGGCTTAGAACCTTTTGAACAAGCTCTAGTACTGACGAAAATGTAGAAACTTTTTTCTTTCATGTTTTACTTGTTTGGCGTGTTCGCCACGTTAACCCCTAATTTTGTTGGATAAAACGAGTTATTTTGTGAGAATGTTTCAAAACGGTAAAAGCAAACCTAGTCCTGGAGTGGCTTAGGACCTTTTCAACAATCTACGGTACTGACAAAGACGTTGCAATTTATTTTTTAAAATTTTCAGTTGTCTGGCGATTTCGTCACGTTATCCCCTAATTTTGCTGGATAAAACAAGATATTTTGTAAGATTATTCCCTAAAGCTTAAAGCAAACCTAGACCTGGAGTGGCTTAGAACCTTTTGAACAAGCTCCAGTACTGACGAAAATGTAGAAACTTTTTTCTTTCATGTTTTACTTGTTTGGCGTGTTCGCCACGTTAACCCCTAATTTTGTTGGATAAAACGAGTTATTTTGTGAGAATGTTTCAAAACGGTAAAAGCAAACCTAGTCCTGGAGTGGCTTAGGACCTTTTCAATAAGCTACGGTACTGACGATATCGTAGAAACTTTTTTCTTTCATTTTTAAAATGACGAGCGTGTTCGCCGCGTTAACCCCTGATTTTGTTGGATAAAACGAGTTATTTTGTGAGAATGTTTCAAAAGGGTAAAAACAAAGCTAGTCCTGGAGTGGCTTAGGACCTTTTCAACAAGCTACGGTACTGACGATATCGTAGAAACTTTTTTCTTTCATTTTTGATATGACGAGCGTGTTCGCCGCGTTAACCCCTGATTTTGTTGGATAAAACGAGTTATTTTGTGAGAATGTTTCAAAAGAGTAAAAACAAAACCTAGTCCTGGAGTGGCTTAGGACCTTTTCAACAATCTACGGTACTGACAAAGAAGTTGAAATTTTTTTTTTAATTTTTCAGTTGTCTGGCGATTTCGTCACGTTATCCCCTAATTTTGCTGGATAAAACAAGATATTTTATAAGATTATTCCCTAAAGCTTAAAGCAAACCTAGTCCTGGAGTGGCTTAGAACCTTTTGAACAAGCTCTAGTACTGACGAAAATGTAGAAACTTTTTTCTTTCATGTTTTACTTGTTTGGCGTGTTCGCCACGTTAACCCCTAATTTTGTTGGCTAAAACGAGTTATTTTGTGAGAATGTTTCAAAAGGGTAAAAACAAACCTAGTTCTGGACTGGCTTAGGACCTTTTCAACAATCTACGGTACTGACAAAGACGTTGCAATTTATTTTTTAAAATTTTCAGTTGTCTGGCGATTTCGTCACGTTATCCCCTAATTTTGCTGGATAAAACAAGATATTTTGTAAGATTATTCCCTAAAGCTTAAAGCAAACCTAGACCTGGAGTGGCTTAGAACCTTTTGAACAAGCTCCAGTACTGACGAAAATGTAGAAACTTTTTTCTTTCATGTTTTACTTGTTTGGCGTGTTCGCCACGTTAACCCCTAATTTTGTTGGATAAAACGAGTTATTTTGTGAGAATGTTTCAAAACGGTAAAAGCAAACCTAGTCCTGGAGTGGCTTAGGACCTTTTCAACAAGCTACGGTACTGACGATATCGTAGAAACTTTTTTCTTTCATTTTTGATATGACGAGCGTGTTCGCCGCGTGAACCCCTGATTTTGTTGGATAAAACGAGTTATTTTGTGAGAATGTTTCAAAAGGGTAAAAACAAACTTAGTCCTGGAGTGGCTTAGGACCTTTTAAACAATCTACGGTACTAACAAAGACGTTGAAATTTATTTTTTTAATTTTTCAGTTGTCTGGCGATTTCGTCACGTTATCCCCTAATTTTGCAGGATAAAACAAGATATTTTGTAAGATTATTCCCTAAAGCTTAAGGCAAACCTAGTCCTGGAGTGGCTTAGGACCTTTCAAACAAGCTACGGTACTGACGAAAATTTAGAATTTATTTTCTTTCATGGTTTCCTTATTTGGCGTGGTTGCCACGTTAACCCCTAATTTTGTTGGATAAAACGAGTTATTTTGTGAGAATGTTTCAAAAAGCTAAAAACAAACCTAGTCCTGGAGTGGTTTAGGACCTTTTCAACAAGCTACGGTACTGAAAAAGACGTTGAAATTTATTCCTTTAAATTTTTACTTGTCTGGCGATTTCGTCACGTTATCCCCTAATTTTGCTGGATAAAACAAGATATTTTGTAAGATTATTCCCTAAAGCTTAAAGCAAACCTAGTCCTGGAGTGGCTTAGGACCTTTTCAACAAGCTACGGTACTGACGAAATCGTAGAAACTTTTTTCTTTCATTTCTGATATGACGAGCGTGTTCGTCGCGTTAACCCCTGATTTTGTTGGATAAAACGAGTTATTTTGTGAGCATGTTTTAAAAGGGTAAAAACAAACCTAGTCCTGGAGTGGCTTAGGACCTTTTCAATAAGCTACGTTACTGACAAAGACGTTGAAATCTATTCCTTTCAATTTTCACTTGTCTGGCGATTTCGTCACGTTATCCCCTAATTTTGTAAGATTATTCCCTAAAGCTTAAAGCAAACCTATTCCTGGAGTGGCTTAGAACCTTTTAAACAAGCTCCAGTACTGACGAAAATGTAGAAACTTTTTTCTTTCATGTTTTACGTGTTTGGCGTGTTCGCCACGTTAACCCCTAATTTTGTTGGATAAAACGAGTTAATTTGTGAGAATGTTTCAAAAAGGTAAAAACAAAGCTAGTCCTAGAGTGGCTTAGGACCTTTTCAACAATCTACGGTACTGACAAAGAAGTTAAATTAAAATTTTCAGTTGTCTGGCGATTTCGTCACGTTATCCCCTAATTTTGCAAAATAAAACAAGATATTTTGTAAGATTATTCCCTAAAGCTTAAAGCAAACCTATTCCTGGAGTGGCTTAGAACCTTTTAAACAAGCTCCAGTACTGACGAAAATGTAGAAACTTTTTTCTTTTATGTTTTACTTGTTTGGCGTGTTCGCCACGTTAACCCCTAATTTTGTTGGATAAAACGAGTTATTTTGTGAGAATGTTTCAAAACGGTAAAAGCAAACCTAGTCCTGGAGTGGCTTAGGACCTTTTCAACAAGCTACGGTACTGACGATATCGTAGAAACTTTTTTCTTTCATTTTTAAAATGACGAGCGTGTTCGCCGCGTTAACCCCTGATTTTGTTGGATAAAACGAGTTATTTTGTGAGAATGTTTCAAAAGGGTAAAAACAAAGCTAGTCCTGGAGTGGCTTAGGACCTTTTCAACAAGCTACGGTACTGACGATATCGTAGAAACTTTTTTCTTTCATTTTTGATATAACGAGCGTGTTCGCCGCGTTAACCCCTGATTTTGTTGGATAAAACGAGTTATTTTGTGAGAATGTTTCAAAAGGGTAAAAACAAAACCTAGTCCTGGAGTAGCTTAGGACCTTTTCAACAATCTATGGTACTGACAAAGACGTTGAATTTTTTTTTTTAATTTTTCAGTTGTCTGGCGATTTCGTCACGTTATCCCCTAATTTGGCTGGATAAAACAAGATATTTTGTAAGATTATTCCCTAAAGCTTAAAGCAAACCTAGTCCTGGAGTGGCTTAGAACCTTTTGAACAAGCTCTAGTACTGACGAAAATGTAGAAACTTTTTTCTTTCATGTTTTACTTGTTTGGCGTGTTCGCCACGTTAACCCCTAATTTTGTTGGCTAAAACGAGTTATTTTGTGAGAATGTTTCAAAACGGTAAAAGCAAACCTAGTCCTGGAGTGGCTTAGGACCTTTTCAATAAGCTACGGTACTGACAAAGACGTTGAAATTTATTCCTTTCAATTTTCAGTTGTCTGGCGATTTCGTCACGTTATCCCCTAATTTTGCAGGATAAAACAAGATATTTTGTAAGATTAATCCCTAAAGCTTAAAGCAAACCTATTCCTGGAGTGGCTTAGAACCTTTTAAACAAGCTCCAGTACTGACGAAAATGTACAAACTTTTTTCTTTCATGTTTTACTTGTTTGGCGTGTTCGTCACGTTAACCCCTAATTTTGTTGGATAAAACGAGTTATTTTGTGAGAATGTTTCAAAACGGTAAAAGCAAATCTAGTCCTGGAGTGGCTTAGGACCTTTTCAATAAGCTACGGTACTGACAAAGACGTTGAAATTTATTCCTTTCAATTTTCAGTTGTCTGGCGATTTCGTCACGTTATCCCCTAATTTTGCAGGATAAAACAAGATATTTTGTAAGATTATTCCCTAAAGCTTAAAACAAACCTAGTCCTGGAGTGGCTCAGGACCTTTTAAACAAGCTACGGTACAGACGAAAATTTAGAATTTATTTTCTTTCATGTTTTCCTTATTTGGCGTGTTCGCCACGTTAACCCCTGATTTTGTTGAATAAAACGAGTTATTTTGTGAGAATGTTTCAAAAGGGTAAAAACAAACGTAGTCCTGGAGTGGCTTAGGACCTTTTCAACAAGCTACGGTACTGAAAAAGACGTTGAAATTTATTCCTTTAAATTTTTACTTGTCTGGCGATTTCGTCACGTTATCCCCTAATTTTGCTGGATAAAACAAGATATTTTGTAAGATTATTCCCTAAAGCTTAAAGCAAACCTAGTCCTGGAGTGGCTTAGGACCTTTTCAACAAGCTACGGTACTGACGAAATCGTAGAAACTTTTTTCTTTCATTTCTGATATGACGAGCGTGTTCGTCGTGTTAACCCCTGATTTTGTTGGATAAAACGAGTTATTTTGTGAGCATGTTTTAAAAGGGTAAAAACAAACCTAGTCCTGGAGTGGCTTAGGACCTTTTCAATAAGCTACGTTACTGACAAAGACGTTGAAATCTATGCCTTTCAATTTTCACTTGTCTGGCGATTTCGTCACGTTATCCCCTAATTTTGTAAGATTATTCCCTAAAGCTTAAAGCAAACCTATTCCTGGAGTGGCTTAGAACCTTTTAAACAAGCTCCAGTACTGACGAAAATGTAGAAACTTTTTTCTTTCATGTTTTACGTGTTTGGCGTGTTCGCCACGTTAACCCCTAATTTTGTTGGCTAAAACGAGTTATTTTGTGAGAATGTTTCAAAAGGGTAAAAACAAACCTAGTCCTGGAGTGGCTTAGAACCTTTTAAACAATCTACGGTACTGACAAAGACGTTGAAATTTTTTTTTTTTAAATTTTCAGTTGTCTGGCGATTTCGTCACGTTATCCCCTAATTTTGCTGGATAAAACAAGATATTTTGTAAGATTATTTCCTAAAGCTTAAAGCAAACCTAGTCCTGGAGTGGCTTAGGACCTTTTCAACAAGCTACGGTACTGACGATATCGTAGAAACTTTTTTCTTTCATTTTTGATATGACGAGCGTGTTCGCCACGTTAACCCCTGATTTTGTTGGATAAAACGAGTTATTTTGTGAGAATGTTTCAAAAGGAAAAAAACAAACCTAGTCCTGAAGTGGCTTAGGACCTTTTCAACAATCTACGGTACTGACAAAGACGTCGAAATTTATTTTTTTAAATTTTCAGTTGTCTGGCGATTTCGTCACGTTATACGTATATAAGAAAAAAGTTTCTACGATATCGTCAGTACCGTAGCTTGTCGAAAAGGTCCTAAGCCACTCCAGGAGTAGGTTTGCTTTAAGCTTTAGGGAATAATCTTACAAAATATCTTGTTTTATCCTGCAAAATTAGGGGATAACGTGACGAAATCGCCAGACAAGTAAAAATTGAAAGGAATAAATTTCAACATCTTTGTCAGTACCGTAGCTTATTGAAAAGGTCCTAAGCCACTCCAGGACTAGGTTTGTTTTTACCCTTTTTAAAACATGCTCACAAAATAACTTGTTTTATCCAACAAAATTAGGGGTTAACGTGGCGAGCACGCCAAACAAGTAAAACATGAAAGAAAAAAGTTTCTACATTTTCGTCAGTACGTAGCTTGTTGAAAAGGTTCTAAGCCACTCCAGGAGTAGGTTTGCTTTAAGCTTTAGGGAATAATCTTAAAAAATATCTTGTTTTATCCTGCAAAATTAGGGGATAACGTGACGAAATCGCCAGACAAGTGAAAATTGAAAGGAATAAATTTCAACGTCTTTGTCAGTACCGTAGCTTATTAAAAGGTCCTAAGCCACTCCAGGACTAGGTTTGTTTTTACCCTTTTAAAACATGCTCACAAAATAACTCGTTTTATCCAACAAAATCAGGGGTTAACGCGACGAACACGCTCGTCATATCAGAAATGAAAGAAAAAAGTTTCTACGATTTTGTCAGTACGTAGCTTGTTGAAAAGGTTCTAAGCCACTCCAGGACTAGGTTTGCTTTAAGCTTTAGGGAATAATCTTACAAAATATCTTGTTTTATCCAGCCAAATTAGGGGATAACGTGACGAAATCGCCAGACAACTGAAAAATTAAAAAAAAAATTTCAACTTCTTTGTCAGTACCGTAGCTTGTTGAAAAGGTCCTAAGCCACTCCAGGACTAGCTTTGTTTTTTGCTTTTTGAAACATTCTCACAAAATAACTCGTTTTATCCAACAAAATCAGGGGTTAACGCGACAAACACGCTTGTCATATCAGAAATGAAAGAAAAAAGTTTCTACGATTTTGTCAGTACGTAGCTTGTTGAAAAGGTTCTAAGCCACTCCAGGACTAGCTTTGTTTTTAGCTTTTTGAAACATTCTCACAAAATAACTCGTTTTATCCAACAAAATTAGGGGTTAACGTGGCGAACACGCCAAACAAGTAAAACATGAAAGAAAAAAGTTTCTACATTTTCGTCAGTACTGGAGCTTGTTCAAAAGGTTCTAAGCCACTCCAGGACTAGGTTTGCTTTAAGCTTTTGGGAATAATCTTACAAAATATCTTCTTTTATCCAGCAAAATTAGGGGATAACGTGACGAAATCGCCAGACAACTGAAAATTTAAAAAAATAAATTTCAACGTCTTTGTCAGTACCGTAGCTTGTTGAAAAGGTCCTAAGCCACTCCAGGACTAGGTTTGTTTTTACTCTTTTGAAACATTCTCACAAAATAACTCGTTTTATCCAACAAAATTAGGGGTTAACGTGGCGAGCACGCCAAACAAGTAAAACATGAAAGAAAAAAGTTTCTACGATATCGTCAGTACCGTAGCTTGTCGAAAAGGTCCTAAGCCACTCCAGGAGTAGGTTTGCTTTAAGCTTTAGGGAATAATCTTACAAAATATCTTGTTTTATCCTGCAAAATTAGGGGATAACGTGACGAAATCGCCAGACAAGTAAAAATTGAAAGAAATAAATTTCAACATCTTTGTCAGTACCGTAGCTTGTTGAAAAGGTCCTAAGCCACTCCAGGACTAGCTTTGTTTTTACTCTTTTGAAACATTCTCACAAAATAACTCGTTTTATCCAACAAAATCAGGGGTTAACGCGGCGAACACGCTCGTCATATCAAAAATGAAATAAAAAAGTTTCTACGATATCGTCAAAACCGTAGCTTGTCGAAAAGGTCCTAAGCCACTCCAGGACTAGGATTGCTTTAAGCTTTAGGGAATAATCTTACAAAATATCTTGTTTCATCCAGCAAAATTAGGGGATAACGTGACGAAATCGCCAGACAACTAAAAATTTAAAAAAATAAATTTCAACGTCTTTGTCAGTACCGTAGATTGTTGAAAAGATCCTAAGCCACTCCAGGACTAGGTTTGTTTTTACCCTTTTGAAACATTTTCACAAAATAACTCGTTTTATCCAACAAAATCAGGGGTAACCGCGGCGAACACGCTCGTCATATCAAAAATGAAAGAAAAAAGTTTCTACGATATCGTCAGTACCGTAGCTTGTCGAAAAGGTCCTAAGCCACTCCAGGAGTAGGTTTGCTTTAAGCTTTAGGGAATAATCTTATAAAATATCTTGTTTTATCCTGCAAAATTAGGGGATAACGTGACGAAATCGCCAGACAAGTAAAAATTGAAAGAAATAAATTTCAACATCTTTGTCAGTACCGTAGCTTGTTGAAAAGGTCCTAAGCCACTCCAGGACTAGCTTTGTTTTTTCCGTTTTGAAACATTCTCACAAAATAACTCGTTTTAGCCAACAAAATTAGGGGTTAACGTGGCGAACACGCCAAACAAGTAAAACATGAAAGAAAAAAGTTTCTACATTTTCGTCAGTACTGGAGCTTGTTCAAAAGGTTCTAAGCCACTCCAGGACTAGGTTTGCTTTAAGCTTTAGGGAATAATCTTACAAAATATCTTCTTTTATCCAGCAAAATTAGGGGATAACGTGACGAAATCGCCAGACAACTGAAAATTAAAAAAAAAAATTTCAACGTCTTTGTCAGTACCGTAGATTGTTGAAAAGGTCCTAAGCCACTCCAGGACTAGGTTTGTTTTTACCCTTTTGAAACATTTTCACAAAATAACTCGTTTTATCCAACAAAATCAGGGGTTAACGCGGCGAACACGCTCGTCATATCAAAAATGAAAGAAAAAAGTTTCTACGATATCGTCAAAACCGTAGCTTGTCGAAAAGGTCCAAAGCCACTCCAGGACTAGGTTTGCTTTAAGCTTTAGGGAATAATCTTACAAAATATCTTGTTTCATCCAGCAAAATTAGGGGAGAACGTGACGAAATCGCCAGACAACTGAAAATTAAAAAAAAAAATTTCAACGTCTTTGTCAGTACCGTAGATTGTTGAAAAGGTCCTAAGCCACTCCAGGACTAGGTTTGTTTTTACCCTTTTGAAACATTTTCACAAAATAACTCGTTTTATCCAACAAAATCAGGGGTAACCGCGGCAAACACGCTCGTCATATCAAAAATGAAAGAAAAAAGTTTCTACGATATCGTCAGTACCGTAGCTTGTCGAAAAGGTCCTAAGCCACTCCAGGAGTAGGTTTGCTTTAAGCTTAGGGAATAATCTTAAAAAATATCTTGTTTTATCCTGCAAAATTAGGGGATAACGTGATGAAATCGCCAGACAATTGAAAATTGAAAGGAATAGACTTCAACGTCTTTGTCAGTACCGTAGATTGTTGAAAAGGTCCTAAGCCACTCCAGGACTAGCTTTGTTTTTACCTTTTTGAAACATTCTCACAAAATAACTCGTTTTATCCAACAAAATTAGGGGTTAACGTGGCGAGCACGCCAAATAAGTAAAACATGAAAGAAAAAAGTTTCTACATTTTCGTCAGTACTGGAGCTTGTTCAAAAGGTTCTAAGCCACCCCAGGACTAGGTTTGCTTTAAGCTTTAGGGAATAATCTTACAAAATATCTTGTTTTATCCTGCAAAATTAGGGGATAACGTGACGAAATCGCCAGACAACTGAAAATTTAAAAAAATAAATTTCGACGTCTTTGTCAGTACCGTAGATTGTTGAAAAGGTCCTAAGCCACTCCAGGACTAGGTTTGTTTTTACCCTTTTGAAACATTCTCACAAAATAACTCGTTTTATCCAACAAAATCAGGGGTTAACGCGGCGAACACGCTCGTCATATCAAAAATGAAAGAAAAAAGTTTCTACGAAATCGTCAAAACCGTAGCTTGTCGAAAAGGTCCTAAGCTACTCCAGGACTAGGTTTCCTTTAAGCTTTAGGGAATAATCTTACAAAATATTTTGTTTCATCCAGCAAAATTAGGGGATAACGTGATGAAATCGCCAGACAACTGAAAATTTAAAAAAATAAATTTTAACGTCTTTGTCAGTACCGTAGCTTGTTGAAAAGGTCCTAAGCCACTCCAGGACTAGGTTTGTTTTTACCCTTTTAAAACATTCTCACAAAATAACTCGTTTTATCCAACAAAATTAGGGGTTAACGTGGCGAGCACGCCAAACAAGTAAAACATGAAAGAAAAAAGTTTCTACATTTTCGTCAGTACCGTAGCTTGTTTAAAAGATCCTAAGCCACTCCAGGAATAGGTTTTCTTTAAGCTTTAGGAAATAATCTTACAAAATATCATGTTTTATCCAGCAAAATTAGGGGATAACGTGACGAAATCGCCAGACAACTGAAAATTTAAAAAAATAAATTTCAACTTCTTTGTCAGTACCGTAGATTGTTGAAAAGGTCCTAAGCCACTCCAGGACTAGGTTTGTTTTTACCCTTTTGAAACATTCTCTCAAAATAACTCGTTTTATCCAACAAAATCAGGGGTTAACGTGGCGAACACGCTCGTCATATCAAAAATGAAAGAAAAAAGTTTCTACGATATCGTCAGTACCGTAGCTTGTCGAAAAGGTCCTAAGCCACTCCAGGACTAGGTTTGCTTTAAGCTTTAGGGAATAATCTTACAAAATATCTTGTTTCATCCAGCAAAATTCGGGGATAACGTGACGAAATCGCCAGACAACTGAAAATTTTAAAAAAAAAATTTCAACGTCTTTGTCAGTACCGTAGATTGTTGAAAAGGTCCTAAGCCACTTCAGGACTAGGTTTGTTTTTTTCCTTTTGAAACATTCTCACAAAATAACTCGTTTTATCCAACAAAATCAGGGGTTAACGTGGCGAACACGCTCGTCATATCAAAAATGAAAGAAAAAAGTTTCTACGATATCGTCAGTACCGTAGCTTGTCGAAAATGTCCTAAGCTATTCCAGGAGTAGGTTTGCTTTAAGCTTTAGGGAATAATCTTACAAAATATCTTTTTTCATCCAGCAAAATTAGGGGATAACGTGACGAAATCTCCAGACAACTGAAAATTTAAAAAAATAAATTTCAACGTCTTTGTCAGTACCGTAGATTGTTGAAAAGGTCCTAAGCCACTCCAGGACTAGGTTTGTTTTTACCCTTTTGAAACATTCTCACAAAATAACTCGTTTTATCCAACAAAATTAGGGGTTAACGTGGCGAACACGCCAAACAAGTAAAACATGAAAGAAAAAAGTTTCTACATTTTCGTCAGAACTGGAGCTTGTTCAAAAGGTTCTAAGCCACTCCAGGACTAGGTTTGCTTTAAGCTTTTGGGAATAATCTTACAAAATATCTTCTTTTATCCAGCAAAATTAGGGGATAACGTGACGAAATCGCCAGATAAGTGAAAATTGAAAGGAATAAATTTCAACGTCTTTGTCAGTACCGTAGCTTATTGAAAAGGTCCTAAGCCACTCCAGGACTAGGTTTTTTTTTACCCTTTTAAAACATGCTCACAAAATAACTCGTTTTATCCAACAAAATCAGGGGTTAACGCGACGAACACGCTCGTCATATCAAAAATGAAAGAAAAAAGTTTCTACGATATCGTCAGTACCGTAGCTTGTCGAAAAGGTCCTAAGCTATTCCAGGAGTAGGTTTGCTTTAAGCTTTAGGGAATAATCTTACAAAATATCTTTTTTCATCCAGCAAAATTAGGGGATAACGTGACGAAATCTCCAGACAACTGAAAATTTAAAAAAATAAATTTCAACGTCTTTGTCAGTACCGTAGATTGTTGAAAAGGTCCTAAGCCACTCCAGGACTAGGTTTGTTTTTACCCTTTTGAAACATTCTCACAAAATAACTCGTTTTATCCAACAAAATCAGGGGTTAACGCGGCGAACACGCTCGTCATATCAAAAATGAAAGAAAAAAGTTTCTACGATATCGTCAAAACCGTAGCTTGTCGAAAAGGTCCAAAGCCACTCCAGGACTAGGTTTGCTTTAAGCTTTAGGGAATAATCTTACAAAATATCTTGTTTCATCCAGCAAAATTAGGGGAGAACGTGACGAAATCGCCAGACAACTGAAAATTAAAAAAAAAAATTTCAACGTCTTTGTCAGTACCGTAGATTGTTGAAAAGGTCCTAAGCCACTCCAGGACTAGGTTTGTTTTTACTATTTTGAAACATTTTCACAAAATAACTCGTTTTATCCAACAAAATCAGGGGTAACCGCGGCAAACACGCTCGTCATATCAAAAATGAAAGAAAAAAGTTTCTACGATATCGTCAGTACCGTAGCTTGTCGAAAAGGTCCTAAGCCACTCCTGGAGTAGGTTTGCTTTAAGCTTAGGGAATAATCTTAAAAAATATCTTGTTTTATCCTGCAAAATTAGGGGATAACGTGATGAAATCGCCAGACAATTGAAAATTGAAAGGAATAGACTTCAACGTCTTTGTCAGTACCGTAGATTGTTGAAAAGGTCCTAAGCCACTCCAGGACTAGCTTTGTTTTTACCTTTTTGAAACATTCTCACAAAATAACTCGTTTTATCCAACAAAATTAGGGGTTAACGTGGCGAGCACGCCAAACAAGTAAAACATGAAAGAAAAAAGTTTCTACATTTTCGTCAGTACTGGAGCTTGTTCAAAAGGTTCTAAGCCACCCCAGGACTAGGTTTGCTTTAAGCTTTAGGGAATAATCTTACAAAATATCTTGTTTTATCCTGCAAAATTAGGGGATAACGTGACGAAATCGCCAGACAACTGAAAATTTAAAAAAATAAATTTCGACGTCTTTGTCAGTACCGTAGATTGTTGAAAAGGTCCTAAGCCACTTCAGGACTAGGTTTGTTTTTTTCCTTTTGAAACATTCTCACAAAATAACTCGTTTTATCCAACAAAATCAGGGGTTAACGTGGCGAACACGCTCGTCATATCAAAAATGAAAGAAAAAAGTTTCTACGATATCGTCAGTACCGTAGCTTGTCGAAAATGTCCTAAGCTATTCCAGGAGTAGGTTTGCTTTAAGCTTTAGGGAATAATCTTACAAAATATCTTTTTTCATCCAGCAAAATTAGGGGATAACGTGACGAAATCTCCAGACAACTGAAAATTAAAAAAAAAAAATTTCAACGTCTTTGTCAGTACCGTAGATTGTTGAAAAGGTCCTAAGCCACTCCAGGACTAGGTTTGTTTTTACTCTTTTGAAACATTTTCACAAAATAACTCGTTTTATCCAACAAAATCAGGGGTAACCGCGGCAAACACGCTCGTCATATCAAAAATGAAAGAAAAAAGTTTCTACGATATCGTCAGTACCGTAGCTTGTCGAAAAGGTCCTAAGCCACTCCAGGAGTAGGTTTGCTTTAAGCTTAGGGAATAATCTTAAAAAATATCTTGTTTTATCCTGCAAAATTAGGGGATAACGTGATGAAATCGCCAGACAATTGAAAATTGAAAGGAATAGACTTCAACGTCTTTGTCAGTACCGTAGATTGTTGAAAAGGTCCTAAGCCACTCCAGGACTAGCTTTGTTTTTACCTTTTTGAAACATTCTCACAAAATAACTCGTTTTATCCAACAAAATTAGGGGTTAACGTGGCGAGCACGCCAAACAAGTAAAACATGAAAGAAAAAAGTTTCTACATTTTCGTCAGTACTGGAGCTTGTTCAAAAGGTTCTAAGCCACTCCAGGACTAGGTTTGCTTTAAGCTTTAGGGAATAATCTTACAAAATATCTTGTTTCATCCAGCAAAATTCGGGGATAACGTGACGAAATCGCCAGACAACTGAAAATTTAAAAAAATAAATTTCAACGTCTTTGTCAGTACCGTAGATTGTTGAAAAGGTCCTAAGCCACTTCAGGACTAGGTTTGTTTTTTTCCTTTTGAAACATTCTCACAAAATAACTCGTTTTATCCAACAAAATCAGGGGTTAACGTGGCGAACACGCTCGTCATATCAAAAATGAAAGAAAAAAGTTTCTACGATATCGTCAGTACCGTAGCTTGTCGAAAATGTCCTAAGCTATTCCAGGAGTAGGTTTGCTTTAAGCTTTAGGGAATAATCTTACAAAATATCTTTTTTCATCCAGCAAAATTAGGGGATAACGTGACGAAATCTCCAGACAACTGAAAATTTAAAAAAATAAATTTCAACGTCTTTGTCAGTACCGTAGATTGTTGAAAAGGTCCTAAGCCACTCCAGGACTAGGTTTGTTTTTACCCTTTTGAAACATTCTCACAAAATAACTCGTTTTATCCAACAAAATTAGGGGTTAACGTGGCGAGCACGCCAAACAAGTAAAACATGAAAGAAAAAAGTTTCTACATTTTCGTCAGTACTGGAGCTTGTTCAAAAGGTTCTAAGCCACCCCAGGACTAGGTTTGCTTTAAGCTTTAGGGAATAATCTTACAAAATATCTTGTTTTATCCTGCAAAATTAGGGGATAACGTGACGAAATCGCCAGACAACTGAAAATTTAAAAAAATAAATTTCGACGTCTTTGTCAGTACCGTAGATTGTTGAAAAGGTCCTAAGCCACTCCAGGACTAGGTTTGTTTTTACCCTTTTGAAACATTCTCACAAAATAACTCGTTTTATCCAACAAAATCAGGGGTTAACGCGGCGAACACGCTCGTCATATCAAAAATGAAAGAAAAAAGTTTCTACGAAATCGTCAAAACCGTAGCTCTTCGAAAAGGTCCTAAGCCACTCCAGGACTAGGTTTCCTTTAAGCTTTAGGGAATAATCTTACAAAATATCTTGTTTCATCCAGCAAAATTAGGGGATAACGTGATGAAATCGCCAGACAACTGAAAATTTAAAAAAATAAATTTTAACGTCTTTGTCAGTACCGTAGCTTGTTGAAAAGGTCCTAAGCCACTCCAGGACTAGGTTTGTTTTTACCCTTTTAAAACATTCTCACAAAATAACTCGTTTTATCCAACAAAATTAGGGGTTAACGTGGCGAGCACGCCAAACAAGTAAAACATGAAAGAAAAAAGTTTCTACATTTTCGTCAGTACCGTAGCTTGTTTAAAAGATCCTAAGCCACTCCAGGACTAGGTTTTCTTTAAGCTTTAGGAAATAATCTTACAAAATATCATGTTTTATCCAGCAAAATTAGGGGATAACGTGACGAAATCGCCAGACAACTGAAAATTTAAAAAAATAAATTTCAACTTCTTTGTCAGTACCGTAGATTGTTGAAAAGGTCCTTAGCCACTCCAGGACTAGGTTTGTTTTTACCCTTTTGAAACATTCTCTCAAAATAACTCGTTTTATCCAACAAAATCAGGGGTTAACGCGGCGAACACGCTCGTCATATCAAAAATGAAAGAAAAAAGTTTCTAAGTAGATATCGTCAGTACCGTAGCTTGTTAAAAAGGTCCTAAGCCACTCCAGGCCTAGCTTTGTTTTTACCTTTTTGAAACATTCTCACAAAATAACTCGTTTTATCCAACAAAATTAGGGGTTAACGTGGCAACCACGCCAAATAAGGAAAACATGAAAGAAAATAAATTCCAAATTTTCGTCAGTACCGTAACTTGTTGAAAAGGTCCTAAGCCACTCCAGGACTAGGTTTACTTTAAGCTTCAGGGAATAATCTTACAAAATATCTTGTTTTATCCAGCAAAATTAGGGGAGAACGTGACGAAATCGCCAGACAACTGAAAATTTAAAAAAATAAATTTCAACGTCTTTGTCAGTACCGTAGATTGTTGAAAAGGTCCTAAGCCACTCCAGGACTAGGTTTGTTTTTACCCTTTTGAAACATTCTCACAAAATAACTCGTTTTATTCAACAAAATCAGGGGTTAACGCGGCGAACACGCTCGTCATATCAAAAATGAAAGAAAAAAGTTTCTACGATATCGTCAGTACCGTAGCTTGTTGAAAAGGTCCTAAGCCACTCCAGGACTACGTTTGTTTTTAGCCTACAGGAATATTCTTACAAAATGCGTCGTTGAATTTAAGAAAATTAGGGGATGACTTGATATACCTAATCGACAAGCAACTGTCAAATGAGAAACAAAAAACATTTGTTTGGGTAGGAAGTTTAACTTTAAATAGCTCTGTTTTCTACAATTAATAAAAAAATTTTAATGTAAATTTAAATATGTTAAAAAAGTCGAATGGATTGATCCAAATAACTTTGGCTGCTAAGTTGTGAAGTTAGCGGCCGAAAGAAATATTTTGATCTATGCGCGTGTTTTGGTACCTAAATTGATATTTTGTCGATTTGTTTAAGATAATACAGGTATATATAACTTTAAAGCTGGTTTTCTAACTAAAAAGTATCTGACTTTTTAATTTGGTCGGGTTATCGTCGGCTGCTAACTTTGGCCGCTAACTTCACACCGGTCTTACTCTGTGGTTTGTGCGCCGTTCGATGTGCGTATTTTAGTTTTAACTTTTTGGAAAAATCACTTAATTGACCAGAACAATCCTTAATAATTATACGAGTACTTAATTTAGAATCAGAATCAGAATGTACGTATGTATGAATGAATCGGAACTGAGTAACTATACTTATAAAATTATGGATCATAATCACGTATATGATGTGTTTATAAGAATGGGTTAAACTAAGCTTTCGGAAACATGTCGCACGAAGTGACTAAAATAGTAATTGTTATCTGTAATTTCATTATAATATATTATAGGTATAAATTAGCCACGTTCCAGAGTTTTCTAATGTGAACGGTTTTACTTTTTCCAATTAAAAAGTCGTGCAAGTCAAACACTGAAATTCACAAACCAAGATAAATTAACTCAAGCAATCCCTGATGGACATCAAAGCTAACATTAATTACGAGTGTTCGCAAACATCAGTTTTATTGAAGGACCAATTTTTAACTATTCGGCGTCGGTTGAAAGTCCATTGCGTCGTGAATACTCGTGAAATTGCAAGGAAATCCGAGGAGAATATAGTTATTGCAGATATTACGGTTTAGTCTGGATTAATTAAACTGAATTGAAATGGGATTGCGTAGTTTCAACAAAAGTGCTAAAATGCGATTATTATCCTCGTAGTTAAAAAGAAATAACGTAATCGGTTTTATAATGTATTCCTTTAAGCTGGCCATCTTAAGTACAAATAAAGTAAATATATTAAGTTTTTGGTTGCGTCAAGTAAGGGTGAGTATGGATCACAAGTAATATTAAATTAAATATAAACATCTTTATTACTTGTTTATTACTTACTTATAAACATTTTCAATCAAATAGATAAAAATATAAATAAATAAATAAATAAATAAATATTACGGGACAATCTTACACAAATCAACCAAGTCCCACGGTAAGCTCAATAAGGCTTGTGTTGTGGGTACTAGCCGACGATATATATAATAGACAGATACATATAAATACTTAAATACATAGAAAACAACCATAACTCAGGAACAAATATTCGTATATGAAATACAATTAATTTCCTTGTTATTTTCAATCAACATTTAGTTAGTAATACAATTTGTCAACATATATGTTAAGGACACAGCTTAGGTTTTAAGCTTGCCCAAAAAGTTTAGCAGCGAATCTTGTGTTAAGCGTGCAGGATTAAAGAGGGAAAGTCGCAATTTGAGTGTGTTAACCAATTCCGACCGGGTTCCGATGTGTAGGGTTGCGAATCGCGACAACGTAGATTAAAAAAAAAAGAATACTCACCTGCTCGAATCGCAAGGGTAGACACATAAAACCTATTAGACAAAGCCTCCGCCTTTGTTCGCTGCACATGTGCCCGCCTTATTCATAATTAAACCGCTTGCCGTCTGTTCAGTCTGCGCCGACCGCAGCGGCAAACTCAGTGAAAACCACTATCACGTCAATAGTGCAAACCACGAAGCCAGTGAACAAAGGTAATGGAACCCGCTTGATTTTCTCATAATTTACCCATTTTTAACGAAATTGATGTGTTTTAAAATTTACTTCAACGGGACTTAATCGCGTAAATACATTGAAAAATAACCTCCGACGTTCCAAGGGCGACATGCCCCTAGTGCGCAAAATGATCGAGTTGATAATCAAGACCAAGTGCGGGTAGTTCGTAAAACCCGCGCGGCTAGAAAATGTTGATGTCAACCCCAGCCAGTCTCTCCACGGGGACAATGTCGCCCTTGAAACGTCGGAGATTAGTTTTCAATGTATGACGCGATCAAGCCTCGTTTTAGTAAATTTTAAAATGTGGGAGAATCGTGATAGTTTAAATAAATTGATTTGTTGATGAAAAATTCATTAATGAGAAGGAATATCTACAGGTGCGCAACATGCGTTATTATATGTACACGAAGAACATTTCTATACTATTGTTGGGGCTGCTCTAAAAAACCGCCCGACGCTTGTGCAAAAACGCTTCAATATGGAACGCTGCTTCGTGACCGTCATTAAGGAAGCTCATCGTTTGTTTTGGACGAATGTCACTATGAGTATGAACGTCTTAAATGTGTTTGATAGGGCGAACCTATTCTTTAAACATTTATATTTGAGAGAATGAAGGAATATCTGACGTGTGGTCCCTTGGATTATACTTTAATACTCAAGGAAAAAAACCTTGCGTATTTTTGTAATCGTCGTCTAATTGATAAATTGGTATCCTGAACGTTTCAAATAAAGCTCATTTCAAATAAAGTATCACACCAATTTAATTTCAATTAACAAGACAACAAATGACCTTAAATGAATTAACTGTTCCACAGTGCTGCTGGCAAGTGAGTAATTCATTTAGTAGACCGAAGGCCGCCGTGTCGGAACTAATAACTTGGTCTCCCTCGGCGAGGCCTTATAATGTGTTTGTGTTGCGAGTGTTTGCCGCGATACCGATTTATCCACATTCTGCTTTATTGCCATGAACTATCACGATTATGGTTGTATGTTCAAGTGCGAAATGATCGCGACCGGTGGTCGATCAAAACCATTCTAACTAAATGAAAAAGGTTTATAGGGTTTCGTACACAAAAAATAAAAACGGGACCTTATTACTCCGCTGTCCGTCCGTCCATCCGTCTGTCTGTCTGTCTGTCACCAGGCTTAGAACCGTTATAGTTAGACAGTTGAAATTTTCACAAATGATGTGTTTCTGTTGTCGCTGTAACAACAAATATTAAAAAAAAAAACTGAATAAAATCAATAATTAAGGCGGCTCCCATACAACAAACATATTTTTTTGCAGTTTTTATAGATAGCGGCCTCCTAGCCTAGTTGATAATGACCCTGCCTATGAAGCTGGAGGTCCCGGGTTCGAATCCTGGTCAGGTCATTTATTTGTGTGTTTATCGCAAATATTTGCACCTGAGTTATGGATGTTTTATGTGTACCTGTCTATTATATAATATCGTCGCCTAGTACCCACAACACAAGCCTTATTGAGCTTACCGTGGGACTAGGTCGATTTGTGTAAGATTGTCCCATAATATTTTTATTTTATTTTTATTTATGGATAATGGTACGGAAACCCTTCGTGTGAGAGTCCGACTGGCTCTTAGCCGTTTTATTTACTTAAAATTGAGTTTCCGATATTTCAGCGATGTTACAACAGCCATGTTCATGAGAAAACTGAAGTCTGCAGGCAGCGGGTACGTTAATAAAAAACCGTTGTAATAACCCGAACCGGTGTAAAACCCGTCTGTCACTTCTGTCAGTATGTGGTCTTACAAGTAAATAGTTGAAATTAAACACTTTAGAACGGATTAATCGCGTTTATTAACACCATGATCCTACGTTTCGAGCCCTTTACAGCACTCGTTTTCACAGGGTTAAGATGATGACTGCTGATGATGCTGCTGTAAAGGGCTCGAAACGTAGGATCATGGTGTTAATAAACGCGATTAATCCGTTCTAAAGTGTTTAATTTCAATGAATAACAATCGCGGTAACAGAAGACAATATTAAGTAAATAGTTAACGAATTTTTAGGTTAACTTTATCATAGTTTGTCAAAACGGACAATTGTTGAAGACGTGCAAGATGATCTGTGTGACTATTTCACAAATGCTAATGTAGAACATTAACTATAAGTACCAATGTATTTTGAGAGTAGATTTTTTTTCAAGACTCTTTGTAATAATATCATACTACAACTCAATACTGACCGTATTGAGTTATATATATAATTATGTGTAGATCATAGGCAAATATTGAAGCAAATAAAAGCCCACTGCAGTAAATAACCCATGTAAATTAAAATTTTTGTGAACCTAAATAAAAGATAAAAAGTAGCTTTCGATTCCTGATTTACTGACCCATAATCTAACGTAATCAAGCTACCTAACCTTTAAAAGGATTTTAATTCATTATGTGTAAAAATACAGGTAAAAAATCACACAGCAAGTACGTCGCCATGTCCCACAGTATGTATGCGCTGTAAAAGTACGTAAGCGGCTTACCTCTGTAAGCCCCGCTCAGATTGCTCAACTTTTTAATCCTAACAAAGTTGTTTGCTCATGTTAAATGAGCTACGCGCCACACCGGATACGGATGCTGTATACGAGTTATGCATGGGCCGGATAATGAGTAAGCCCATTGACTTTTCAATGTCTAGGTAATAACGGATTTTATTTCAATCTTTAAGCTAATTAAATAGAACAGTCGCATTAGATATTGACATAAAACGCATAGCCTAAACAGCTCAATGTGATAATGCCCCAAAACTTCAATAAGAAAGGATTTTTTGTAATTCTACTCCTTGGCTGCTCTAGAGCGAAACAAAGTAAGGCATTTTAACAAAATGTTCAGGAGAATAAAACAAAGTTTTTGTCATGCTACAGCATCACCATCGCAAATAAATACTAAAAAGTGAACACGATCAAAAAAATATACTTGTTTTAAATCTATTTACAAATGTATAAGTAAGTATTGTATTGAGCTATTCGACAAATAAATGTATGCACTGTGTTTTGTCATGGGATTTCGAACAAACTTTGTTTTGTACTTGTAATTTATACATATTTGTCAAATACATCCCAAGAATACCTATTTATTTTCATTCTAAAATCAGCAAATGCTTATACTGCGTTTTGATATTGGTTTGTGCATGCACTTGCAGTGTGCACATCAAAACTGTGTTTTGATGTGTTTGTTGATATAAAACTTGGTTTCATCTTTGAAACTCTACTGTAAATTTCTTTAAGGCTCTTTCACAAGTTGGTCTTTATACTAGAACAACACAACAGTTAATAATAAAGCATCGTAGACTATCAATCATGAATGTACGTCGTTGTCCTATTGCTCGTTAGTTGGAAATTGGAAGTGTAGTCAATAGAACCACGGAGCATAGATACAACTAACTAGTGAGAATTATATGACTGAATTTGAAATGGTTGACAAATAGATAGCTGAAAAGGCAAGTTGGCAAAATTGAGGGTGAAATTTTCGTTTGAAATATAGTCAACTTTCGGGAAAAATTCAATTTAACAATAGAAGACAATATTTAATTTAATTGAAAGCTTTGTTGTCTCGTGGAACCGAGTTAACGTACACGTGTTCGTGATTTAGAAGACTTTAAATAATTGGATAATTGTTGTTTTTATCTCAAGAACAAATTACTTTCAAAATAAAATGAAAACATTTTTTCTACTGTACATTTTAAGTAAGTGATGAAACAAAACAGGACATGCGTTTACAAAAAGGAATAAATATAAAAGTACAAGTAGAAAATTATCCATATGAAGGATCTCTTCCAGTTAAACTACACGGTTAGCACATGATTACACGCGGGATAGCTCGCTCCGCGACAAACGGCAGTCGCGGCTGTCAAATTTTTGTCTTTAGCTGTCATTTTCTCGATTTCCGATAGCACGAGTTGCGAGCGCGAGAAAACAGTTCCACACGGGAGACAAGTTTCGACTGCATCGGGCAGTCATCGTCGGACAGACAGAGTGGTGTTGTCACCTTCGCGGCTCGGGCATCACTGCCCCCTGCATCACGCCTAATGTGATAAAAATACGCGAGTGTTAACCGTTGCAATTTAATATCAATATGACTCACGAAAGTTTAAATTATATGAACAAATACCAACTTTATTTTATTCTTCTAAACATTAGTCTAATTGTACGCTCTTGGTCTGGTCGCTTTTAACTATTAAAGCGGTCTTGTAATGTCTTGTAAGCGGTCGTGTCTTGTAATCTACCTTTAAATAAAATTTGGTACCAATCCAAATATTCCCTTGTACACGTGAACTCTTATCATGTTTCTGCTCTAACCTAGCTGATTTTCTCATGATTTATTATTTATTCATAATCATAAATCATCCATTGAAGCTACAACAGTATTTAGTATCAACGTGTCAAAGTACACACGATACAATTAATTTCTCGTCGAAGCTGGCACGTCAATCAATCAAGGCTGACTCGAGGATGTCAAATCACTAAGTCAACTTAGTCGATGTCATGAGTAACGTGCTTCAAGAGACTTCTTTAGAAGTATTTCTTAAAATCTCGAAAAGTTTCTTTTGTTGAAATGAGTTAATACACACACGTGTTTGTGATCGACAAGTTTCTTTAATGATTGGAGTTTAGTTTCTAACTAATCTGTGATTTTGTAATTAATCAAATCAACTTCGGTTTTTGGAGTTAAATGGTAGCTTATGGAACAGTGATATACTCGTAACAAGGGTTTTTTAAACTTGAGGGTCACAAAACAAGACGAAGTCGAGTTTTCTAATAATAGACCCGAGTGTTTAAAGAACCAATCATGAGCTGTTGCATACGCTATTTTTTCTACGACAGCTAAAATAGCGAAAAAAAGCAAACCTCGATAGGTGACAGAATGTGGAAGACGTATCCCAACTACAAAAATTTTGAAAAAAATATATTCACTTACGCTTTTATTTACTTATTTCATATAACTCTAGCTTCTGGTAGTGACAACATTCCTATTAATTAATTTTATGAAGCAGACAATAACCAACTGCCTCGTTGAATCGGGTATTTGCGCATTGTCTTTTTGAACTAAAATTAAAGACCCTCAGTATGAATTGTATCAAATTCAGTAAACACTGGCTTGTAAATAAAAATAAAACATGGTTAAAGAAAATGTTAAAACGCAACCTCGTAATTCGGTGTCGCTAAATCGCGTATAATAAAATAATAAACTACAGCTATGGTCTGGAAAATAATGAATATTATTAACATATATTTTTGTAGTTTCACCAAAACTAATCGTACTTGCCTTAAAACTGGTTAAATAATGAAATTAAACACTTTAGAACGGATAAATCGCGTTTATTAACGCGTTTATTATTAATCTAAAGTGTTTATCAATGAATAACAATCGCGGTAACAGAAGACAATATTATGGTTAAATAATGTAAATTTAAATCTTCTCACTTATAAATTTATATATCTATCTCTGAATATAATACAAATAATATGATCAGAGTAAGTGGCGTAAAGTTAAAAATACTTACCATTTTTGGTCTACTGAGCTGAGACATGTAATAATATATAAATAAAGAGAAAAAGCCGCGAAAGCAGGAGGTCGCTGGTTTCGATTCCTCCCTTCTGTAGTACTCGTATATGACATCTCTTTCAATTAATTAATAAAGATTATTTTATTTTATTTCATTAATAATATTCTGCACTTCGTAGATATTTGAGACCAACACGTTAATTTAAGTATTTCACGCATTATAAATGATAAATTTATTTGCATAAAATATGTTGTGTGCCATATCCATTTTTAAAAAAATAGATGCAGTTTAACGACTTCTAATTAAGTCCTGGTACTCGGTTCGAATACCGGTCAAAACACTTATTTATGTGTATTACGAATATTATTTTGTTTCATAGTTTTCTTATTTATATCATCGTCTGGCATCTGCAACGTAAGCCTTATTGACCCCGTTCGACTAGGTACCTAGTAATAAACCCATCCTGCATAACTTTTATTTATGTAGTATTTTCATGCAAATTGAACATATTCTCACTTCTCTCCAGTATATAATATATGTTAATGTTAAGATCCTCGTGCATGGTATCGTTTACATTGGGTCTTCAAGTACCCAATATAGCCACCCTTCGTTGACATTACCAAGTGCCCTTGGCTTTCTTTGTCCCACGGATAAGGTTATAGCCTAATATAACAAAACCGAAATACCGTTCCATTTCAACGGTACTGTGTTACTGCAGCTAACAGTTGTTTTATGAGATAACATTAGACGTTTTTATTATCGCAGTAATGAATGTGTTTGCAAATTACTTTAAGATGTTTTTTACATATATGAAACGCGTGGTTAAGTTAGCCAACTAACCCGGAGTAACGCGTGTATACTTTACTACACATGGAATTAGACAGTTAATACCGGGTTAACGGCTAACCCTAGTTGGTACAAGTGGCGCTAATATATATGAAAGTCTAATAAGCAAGAAGTTTATAGTGGCGCCCAACGTGGGGCCATTATTTTCACCGATGACCGGATGCATACATTAAAGACAATCGATGAGCTTGCAGCCCGTGACCTCGCAACCGGCTCAAGGGCACAGTTAATAATCGGAAATATCCAACACTGCCTTCCATTGTGCTGTGATTTTATTTATGGATGTTACAGACAATATGTTCCTATAAAGGTATAGTTAACTAAAATTTATTGTAGCTTTACTTTATTGTTATCGTTGTGTTCAAAAGCCGTCTTGAACTTGTGTGATATTGAACAATCAATTCCAAGTTACTTAAAGTGTGGAAAGCAATTTTCGCCAGCTGCATCTTAGTTATTCCTACATTACCACGGCCATATTTTAACTATAGTAACGTAACTAGTTTTACAGTAAAGAAAAAATATAAAGGAACCTGTAGGAACATACACATCTTCAAGTATACCTAAGATTTTAGCACCCTTTAGAATACAACCGAGAAGATCTATGATACGGAGAAATTAATTTTTAATACAAATGTGGCATTTTCAGGCTAAAGGTACCACATTGTCGGTTATCGATAAGGTCGTCATAAATAATCACTTAGAAATCAACCTTATCAACAACCGACAATGTGGTACCTTTAGCCTGAAAACGCCACATATTCTTTCAACAGCCGAGCCGGGTCAAATTACTTCCAGAAATGAAATTCCGAACTTATCCCTCTCATTAAGTGTACCACAGAGATGAAACGAAGAAACTTTCGAATTTCGTTCACAGAAATACGTCTGCAGACTGAAAGTTGTTGTTATTTATTGTTTCCCGGCAACTAGTCTCGGTCTGCGTTTGATGTTGTAAACTGTACGTGTACTTGACGAACTGGGTTATTGAGTGTAATCCGTCGAGAGACACGTTTGGTACTCGATTGTTTGAGTAGCCTGGCTTCTAATTCGGTTAAATGTTAATGATGTCGAATTTGAGGCACGAATCCTTAGACCTGACACTCCATTAACAATTAATGACTTTTCGCCACACGTATTAGAAGTACAAGCTATATAGTATAGTACGAATGAAGTATAGCATAGGTATACCCACGCTTTTCGTTTACTCCTCATATTCTTCGCGTCTTAAATTTTCAACTTAATCTTTCAATTTCTGTTGAATGCAACAGACTAAATGTTGTATTCAACTGCTGTGCGCATCAACACACAAGCTACTACTCGTAAATAACCATCCTCATTAGTCTTTGTTGGCAGCTATGTTAAATAGAAATCCACCGAGGGTGGGAATGCATTTGCTAGATATTTATTCTACGAAGAAAATGTGTTACGGTTTCCAGAGTATCCCTCACATACGAAATTGATTGTTATTGCTGATACCCTTTCTGTACGAATTGAGGCACATTGATTCCCCACACCAGTATTCGGCCCATTATTATGCAATTTCGGTCAGAGTGATATTAAATACCTCCATCGTTCTAATGGCGATGTCTGTTATGTCATTATTATGAAGATTGAATGCTGTTAATTGGCTTACATGACCTAGTAATTACGATTATCACAGCTAATATCAGAATTATATAGTTACAAATTGCTTTATTTAGTTTATGATCATCTTAAGTATCTATGAATTATTTGAGCTAGTACGAGTAAGAAAGTTATTTCAGTGCCGTGACCAAGATTATTAGAGTTTCTTTAATATATATTAAAGAAACTCTAATAATCTTTTTGTCAGTAACTACTCGTACATAATATATATAACTATTATATTAAATGAAATAGATTGTTAGTCGTCAATTACAAGTTATTTATTTATACTCTCGGGTCAATATGACATCTTGGGTTTGGATGTGCAAATATTTAACTTTTTGAAGACTTAGTGTGAAGGTGCTTAAGAACGTTTCCTATTATATTACTATAGTTTGCGACATTGACAGATGCTCGAATTCGTCTTCTTTCATGAGACAGGTTATAATCGACTAAGATATCGAATAAGATATTAAGTGTCTAAATGTCAATTCGTATTGGGTGACAATGACCTGTAATGGAAAGTATTTGTATTGTTCTCTTTAGGAAGAACATTTACTTTGCTTCGTCCGTCATTTTAACTACCTACCTACCTATCATTTTATCCTTTCCCCCGGTTGCATCCTTCGCTAATGCCTCAGTCATATCAAATAATATTATTATGACGTGGTTATTGTTAATCATGTTTTTTTCGTTTGTTTGTAAGATAAGAATATATTCAACATTGTTTATTATTTTAAGTTGGCATCAGTTCACTACTGCCACATATCGCGTGGCATCGGGCAACATAAGCCGATATCAAATAAATAAAAAGGGCCACCCGTTATACAGCCGATAACACCAAAATAATACGCAAAAACTCCTATGAAGCCGGAAATCGTAAAAAGAAAGGGAATACTCTATCGAAACGAGAAGCGTCGATCCCAGATCGTATGCTGAAGTGGCATCTGGGCTGCGTATGTATGAGCCTAGCTACCACCTTGATGTATAAGGGTGAAAGAATGAGAAAATGCTTAATATTAATTTATTTGAGTCGGGGTTGATTAGGGTGTATACAGGAAAAGTCGCACGGCGATTTATAGAATTTGATTTATTATCGCAATAAGAGGCCTAACTACGAGTTCACGATTCCGTCTAAAGGTAGCTTTAGGATCTAGGACAAACCTCAAAACCTAGATCGAACCGGGCCTAGCTTGAATCTCTTGAACTAAGCTAGCTTCTAAGATACGATAACCATTATTAATCAATACAACTTAATAAATAGAATTTCCAAGACAATATACAGATGTTGTGGGGAACACACAATCTAAAATAAATGTATTAGCAGATGTCATGTTATGAGCAATACATTGTCCATATTGAATTAAATGATTTGTTTTTATTCTTATTTCATAAATCTGGGAATCGAACCCATAACAACAAGCAAGGTTTCACTTCTGTTAAATACAACGAGAGTCGAACTCGTTTAAGTTATTCTACAATTAAACATGTGTTTAATTGTAGTTTAATCCAACAATTACAAGACAGATTTCACACAGTGAAACACTATTTACAAGCGTCGTCAAAAATAACAGAACTCGTCAACACAATGCATTACAACATAAGAGTTCAACTAAAGAGGGATATATTTAAATTTCATTAATGAGGGGCACACGAATGAATATAACTCGTAATATTCTTCACAAACTTAATAATACCAGATTATAGGGTTTATCCAGGGCACGGGAGTCGAACCCGTGTTCTACATTTAATAACAAAATACTTAACTGGATCAAGCTGCTGGACTCTGGCACTGACTTTAATATATTCTTTATTTAGTTTAAACAATAAAATGCAAACTGACAATCGTAATCTTCCCGTCGTTGTCGCTGCCTTCCCGTCCTCGAACCAAGTGTTTCGCTTTACCGTCGCTACTCCTCAAACCTTCATATAACTGCATTTTATTTTTACTTAAAGCTAATATATACTTTATTACAATAATTATAAAGAACATTTTATCAGGCCGCGCGTTGCGTTCGTGTTGTCAATTTCCATCCCTGCTCCAAGCCGATGCGGTGGATGTCGTGAGGCTATCTCCCTCCTATGCACGACAGGATCTGCTAGCTGCTGTTGCCCTCTCTCTCTCTCTCGAAGGGTCATCGTAGCGTCCATAGCCAGACGCAATGAAGGACGCTTGAGGTGCAACATGTGGTCTGCAACTGTGTCAGCTTTCTGGAATTTTACAACAACAGAAAGCAGTCTCTTTGTTTTATAGTGGCTTTTCAAGCCTGAAGAATAAGGTCCAAGTTCAGTTAACAAATGTTTTGTGCGCTAGCCAAGTTAATTTGTCCTTGTTACTTTCTAAACTACTGTAGATTTACGATACCATTTCTTAATAACTGGCCCTAAACAGAAAATAAACTCAAACTTATTTTAACGCTCTTTTGTTTAATTGTTACCTTTGTACAATCCTTAAAATATTTGTTTCCTTCAATTTTAACACTCTTTGTCTTGGTGCTTTTGAAAATAGCGAGTAAATTATGGATGCGCTGCTTAATTACACCTCTATCGTATGTGGAATTGAGTTGCCATCTCACCCCCCTCTCTGTAGATAGTTAAAATGTAACCTATATTTTAGCTCTCTACACACTCTAGGGACATCGAAACTTTCAGGAACTTGTATATTGTTCCTTTTTTTTTACTGTGAAGAACAATAAGTATGGCGCAATTATATCTCCGCTCAAAACGTGTACCAAAAAAATTGCTGCTGGTTAGTGGTGTCGATCCACTTTACTATGGTATTAGATTGTATAACTCAGTAACTATGGTTTAAATAAGCAATGTGTGTATATTTGACTGATTAACTAGAAGAAAATATTATTTAATTGGCATAAAAGGTGGAACACTTTTTAAACGACTTTTATTCGGCGTTAACAGTCTATTTATTTGTATGCCGATGCTCCATTGACAAAATTTCTATAAAAACAAGACTAAACCTCACTTGGACTCAAGTGCCTTTTGTCAATCCGAAGTGGGCCATAAACTAATGCAATTTTATTGCAGGCACTTCCCCGTCTCCTGGGAATTATCTCACTGTTACTGACAATACTGACAAACAGATGTCCTTCGAGCAAAAATGTAAATTTATTTATTTATTTGTAATCAGTATTACAAGATTGTTAATTTGAATATACACATATTTAATTACATAATTATTCACCGTGGTTTTGTTTTATTTTGAACTAGTTTAAAAACCAACTGAATATTGATATAGCAATAGGTACTCCTTCCTCATATCAACTTTCATTCGCAACGAAAGTGCTCCGGAACACACTCGCAACGAAATAAGTAGATAACTCTCGTCAACCTAAGCATAATTACGATTTGACATCGGGATAATATTGGTCTAGATAAGTAATGGCACATAGTTGTATGAAAAAGTAATTTGAATAATTTGTGACGCACAGCATAATAGCCGGTCTTATGTGATTTCGTCGCACAGTTTTCACCGGGCTTAATAACAAAGGTAGTGATAACTATTAGTGACGCACAGCATAACAGCCGGTCTTATGTGATTTCGCCGCACAGTTTTCACCGGGCTTATTAACAAAGGTAGAGATAAATATTAGTGACGCACAGCATAACAGCCGGTCTTATGTAATTTCGCCGCACAGTTTTCACCGGGCTTAACAAAAGTAGAGGTAAATATTAGTGACGCACAGCATAACAGCCGGTCTTATGTGGTTGGGTATTACCGCACAGCTCTCGCCGGGTTTTAAATAAGTACTGCCGCACAGTTAGGTAAATAACCGGGCTTCAACCTGATATAATAATTTAGATCAATTCTGACGCACAGCGCTACAGCCGGTCTTGATTGATACGCCGCACAGCTCTGGCCGGGCTTTAAATAAATACTGCCGCACAGTTAGGTAAATAACCGGGCTTCAACCTGATAAAATAATAGATTAAATCAATTCTGACGCACAGCGCTACAGCCGGTCTTGATTGATAAGTAAATATTATATGTTTTGCGTAAAGCAATAATACCTACCATAAAATTGCTTAATTAACGAAGTATCAAGAGTTTGTATAACAGTAAGAATTATGTTTAGTAATTTTATTAGCGAATAGTCTTAACCCTTCTCACATTTCAGGACATAGTCAATTACTTTATGGAATAAATATGTCTTTTTTTTTCTTTAACTCAACCAAGTCTCTTGATCATTAAGTCGTCATAAAACACGTATCGTGCACATTCTAAAGTTCATAATTCATTCATCACCTCATCATGATCTATTCAATAGTCTGGCCAGACTGTCATTCATTACATCCCTTAAATTCATACAACTCACATAAAACTCATTCATCACTTCACGTCCCTTTTTATGATATCTAAGTCACACACTATAAATGATTAAGAGACCTTTACTTTACTTTACTTTTACTTTCATAAGTATTTTACTGTCATGTAAAATACTCTGAATTGACCGACAGGCATATTATTCAATGGAATAGATCAACGCTATTTAAAATTTATATCGTGATTGATACTTCAGTATTTAATTTAATTTATAGTACACGTGTACTCAAATCTACTCGCTGTTTAATTAATTATCTTTACATCCAACACATATATAATTATGTACTTGAATAGCCTTCAATTCGAAATAATGATGGGTTTTGGACAGGGCTTATACGATTGACCGCTAGTTCACTCATAGCCCCACTGACGCCGTAACCTCCTCACCCATCTCGGACTATGATAACCTCGCCCCTTTCCTTCGCTACCTGACGTACGAGTAAGTATACTACTACCATGTGTGTTATCTGACGGTGTGTTAACAGTGGGCTTATAAGATCGACTTCTATTAATCTCACGGGTCTGTCCCTGCCATAATCTTCTCATCCACCTCGGCCTATAATAAGTTTTTCTCTCGACACCCGCCATAAGCATACTACTACCGCGTCCGCGCCACCTACCACTTAAAGGTTTGTCATTACCGTTACTAGACTCTTGGCTTGTGGGATCTATAATATCCTGTACATAATCAAATAAGAAATCCGACGCTGCCCGAAAGCTAACTTTGCCCATCCGTGTAAATGTAAACCACATTTCCTGTACGTTTAAGGGGTAGTGCCGCATAATATGTCCTACCAACACGCTTTCTTCAAATGGTATAGTTAATTCACCAACCGATTCCGCCTGTTCCATAAAATGCTCCCACATGTTGAGTTCCCCGCGTACGTCAAATTTTCCGTTAATCACCCTATTTACAGCTGCTTGTTGTTGCCGCCTAGTCCAATATCTACGCTTAAAATCTATTTCAAAGTCCTCAAACGTCTCCCAGTTATTGCTATCTAAATAAAATGTTGTCTGCGCGATCCCAGTCAAGCATTCATGAATAACATCTACTACTCTATCTTGTGCATTTATGATATTGACGTATCTACGCAAAAATTTTAGGAATTTAATGGGGTTAGGGTCTTTCCGTCCATAAAAAATCGGTTTTTCTAATAAAGGCTGAACAAAGATTATGTTCCCAACTCTACTTTCACTATTTACATTCGAACGTGTTACGTTACGTTGTTGCGACATGTTTAATATTAATTAAAAGTCTACCGGACTGAGCACTTGACAGTGTAAAACATAAATCAAAGAGTAAGTATTTATCACGTTTTTTAATATAATTCAAACGTCACTAGTAATTATTATAATCGACTAAGTCGTGTAGTTAATATTTTAAAGAAATCTCTACGAATAAGATGCTAAAGAAAATGCTTCCGTCTATCCGATATTATATAAGATTTTAAAATCGAAAAATATGTACTAGTCTGAATAACAAAACACAAACTATACTTGGCCAACGCACACACATGCACACAATAAAATCAACAAAATAAAAATACGTACAATGTCTTGGAATTTCTACACATCGAATAATATTTTAAGGTGTATAATCGTCCAGTTGATTAAATAAACACCCCTCTCAGACTCTTAAATTAAGCATTGGTATCTAAACCTTGACAAGGTTTAGAAGTACAAAAATGTAATCTCTATTTTTGTCATTAATAAAGCACCCCTCTCAGACTTTTCGACTCAGCATAGAAATGTAAACTTTATCAAAATGTATAAGTAAATATCAAAGTAATTCTCCTTTTCTCAAGTATAACATATAGTCGTGATCGTCAAATTTAATTAAAATTGAAAATATAATATTCCTACGTTGTGTTTATTTTTTTTTAAATTATAAAATTAAGTCCTTAATCTAGCAGTGTCTTATTTTTTTTTTGTCATATAATACAGACACAAAGACTAGATCCTGGTCACGCGGCGCCACGTGAAGTGGCATCTGGGCTGCGTATGTATGAGCCTAGCTACCACCTTGATGTATAAGGGTGAAAGAATGAGAAAATGCTTAATATTAATTTATTTGAGTCGGGGTTGATTAGGGTGTATACAGGAAAAGTCGCACGGCGATTTATAGAATTTGATTTATTATCGCAATAAGAGGCCTAACTACGAGTTCACGATTCCGTCTAAAGGTAGCTTTAGGATCTAGGACAAACCTCAAAACCTAGATCGAACCGGGCCTAGCTTGAATCTCTTGAACTAAGCTAGCTTCTAAGATACGATAACCATTATTAATCAATACAACTTAATAAATAGAATTTCCAAGACAATATACAGATGTTGTGGGGAACACACAATCTAAAATAAATGTATTAGCAGATGTCATGTTATGAGCAATACATTGTCCATATTGAATTAAATGATTTGTTTTTATTCTTATTTCATAAATCTGGGAATCGAACCCATAACAACAAGCAAGGTTTCACTTCTGTTAAATACAACGAGAGTCGAACTCGTTTAAGTTATTCTACAATTAAACATGTGTTTAATTGTAGTTTAATCCAACAATTACAAGACAGATTTCACACAGTGAAACACTATTTACAAGCGTCGTCAAAAATAACAGAACTCGTCAACACAATGCATTACAACATAAGAGTTCAACTAAAGAGGGATATATTTAAATTTCATTAATGAGGGGCACACGAATGAATATAACTCGTAATATTCTTCACAAACTTAATAATACCAGATTATAGGGTTTATCCAGGGCACGGGAGTCGAACCCGTGTTCTACATTTAATAACAAAATACTTAACTGGATCAAGCTGCTGGACTCTGGCACTGACTTTAATATATTCTTTATTTAGTTTAAACAATAAAATGCAAACTGACAATCGTAATCTTCCCGTCGTTGTCGCTGCCTTCCCGTCCTCGAACCAAGTGTTTCGCTTTACCGTCGCTACTCCTCAAACCTTCATATAACTGCATTTTATTTTTACTTAAAGCTAATATATACTTTATTACAATAATTATAAAGAACATTTTATCAGGCCGCGCGTTGCGTTCGTGTTGTCAATTTCCATCCCTGCTCCAAGCCGATGCGGTGGATGTCGTGAGGCTATCTCCCTCCTATGCACGACAGGATCTGCTAGCTGCTGTTGCCCTCTCTCTCTCTCTCGAAGGGTCATCGTAGCGTCCATAGCCAGACGCAATGAAGGACGCTTGAGGTGCAACATGTGGTCTGCAACTGTGTCAGCTTTCTGGAATTTTACAACAACAGAAAGCAGTCTCTTTGTTTTATAGTGGCTTTTCAAGCCTGAAGAATAAGGTCCAAGTTCAGTTAACAAATGTTTTGTGCGCTAGCCAAGTTAATTTGTCCTTGTTACTTTCTAAACTACTGTAGATTTACGATACCATTTCTTAATAACTGGCCCTAAACAGAAAATAAACTCAAACTTATTTTAACGCTCTTTTGTTTAATTGTTACCTTTGTACAATCCTTAAAATATTTGTTTCCTTCAATTTTAACACTCTTTGTCTTGGTGCTTTTGAAAATAGCGAGTAAATTATGGATGCGCTGCTTAATTACACCTCTATCGTATGTGGAATTGAGTTGCCATCTCACCGCAGATACGTACGTGATGGACTGTTTGGAATAACTCACACCGGTTTCATAGACCGGGAGCTGGCGGTCGGACTGGCTAGGTCGTTAAATGAAAAATATTGCAGACAATCAATTAGGGTAATGGAACGTGGGAACAGAAGGCGGGCGATAATTTGGAGAAGTTTTTCGTGAGAGCTCGTTTATGAATGGATGAATGCCTCGGGGCTTATGTAGTAATTAACGGTGCTGAATAAGACACGACGTTCAGTTCTGAGGATACGTAGAGACTTACAATTTCAAACTTAGCATATAAAATTTCATATTCTTAATGTTTTGAAATTCATCCCCTAATAGAAAAAAAATACAAGAAGAGAATGAAGGCCAGCTTTATGAATGTAAATGTAGCTAACAGGTAAGTTGAGACAAAGACATAACAAAACAAGTTTGTACCGACCCGAACAAGCAAGCGCAAAGCTCTCCCCACTAGCCAAAAATATGAAAGCCTTTGTCCAAATATGAGGCACAAAGTATAAACTGATCCTAATTTATAATAATTGTATAAAACCATACTAGAAGCCCACTTAAAACACGTACTGGTGCCTGGACTACAATCCTTGGTCATTCAGTCGGACCGATCGCGTTACGTGAAACAAATTGGGCATAAAGGAATGGCTAAGCGACTCTTGGATTTACGCACGTTTTACGTAGTCCGTGACCTGGCCTTGTTTCATTTGTTGGTTTTATATTTGTCAATTTATTTTATATTTGCAAATTCACATACTTATATCAAATTTTCTTTCTTAACTTATCCACATGCGACCGGCGACCAAAACGTCGTACCTACATATAATAAGCTATAATAAAACTGCGACTTCTTGTCAGTTTGGCATGCATACTTAAACGTAAACTTTCACTAAATTTCTATTTCGAAACTCAACGATCAAAAGGATAAAAGCACTTTAATTAAATGCTTGAAATTCTGTCTCGTTGAAGATCGAGGTTGTCAGTCCTTGTACCTATTGTGGCAGAAGAGCCTGAATTAAAGAACCTTTTGTCCGTGAACGAGGCAATAAACAAACTGCCCGATCTCAAGTATTCGCAGGGAGATCACCGGCAGTGGAGTAATCTGAGATGTCAACATGTCTTTTGAGAATAGAAAGAATTTACCTATAGATATTTCGTCTTGCACGATACCCACTTTTCATAGTAGGTACTAGGTACATAATATTTTTTAGATTGATTGATGGGTTTTTTTTAGTTTTTTTGATTGTTTTTCTTAGTTGTTACGAGTACATTGAATGCTATCTTATATTTTTTGGTTAGGTTCATGAAGAAATGTATCTTGATTATGCTTATAAATAAAACCAGTGCTCTTGTTAGACCATTGTCTCTGATGGTGGCTGGTCACGATGATTTTGAAAGTGCAAGGTTGCTAATTTATCGACTATCACACCATGAGTCACTTACGCACTTACGTACTTGTTAGAATTTGACAGTATCGGTGATGATAGCCGATAAAACCCGACCATAATAGACTAGCAAAAGAACGATGTCACGTATAGTGTAGTTCCCCTACTGCTCGCACCGCCGTATCGCTTGCGTCCCGAGTGGCAGAATGAATCCGGACTCGTGTAAATTAACTGCATTCCTCGGTGTGGACGTTATTCAAATCGCCCTGAATACTGAGCAAGATGCCGGGGCTATTCGGAAATCATTTCCTGTAATCCAGGGTTGATTGGGGGAAATAGAGAAGTAGGGATTTATACGTGTTTAGAATTCGTGATGAGTATATAATTATGTTTGTATTAGGTAAGGAAATAGAATGCTTTTGAATGGATTTTATAGTGTCCCTCGTTTTATCAATATTGAATTTTATTTTAATAGAGAACTAGAGAAGTAAACTACTCTGGAGCGGGAGCGGCATTAAACATTGAAATTACTCCCAGTGCTATTAATAATAAGTTCGCTCGAAAGGTAGTAAATTAAAATGTAATTATAATGAATAGCCGTACTTTGTTAAGTAATTTAAAAGGGTGGTTAACAATGATCACGTGAAATCTCGATTTTTCTATATTTCACAAATTTAAACCAATCTCATAAATGTGTAGTTCAAGTTTTTACCTAAATACGGTACCTATGCACGCAAAGCGCATCGTAATCGACCATTGAGCGTGTAACTATCATTCTCTAGGTTCTAACCTCAAACCTAACAAGTTAGCTGCTGTGATATAATTTTACTTTACAATCAATTTAAAGTAGGTTCATTGAATCCGCAGTACGATCCTTTATTCATAATGTGTGTAGGTATTCTTTCACCTAGAATAAACTGATAAACATCAAATTATATAATTTATTTACGAGCTGGGGATTGAACCTTTGACCTGCAGTTTTGGCAACGCCTTACCGCTCGCTCCCAAAGCTCTTATTCATACCATGACATGACCTCTCGATTTTTTTATACATATTTCACCAATTATAACCCAACTTCATGCTTCAACTTGATGGATAGTTCAAGGTATACATATTTTTACTTTTAGCTAGTTGCTGTGACATAATCTCACTTTACAATCGAATCAAATTAGAACTTCATTGAATCCGCAGTGCAATCCTTTACCTAGCAAAGTGAATTAGCCACCGTCGGACACGTAATGGAGGAATGCAATTTGCTTTCTACGACTGTTGCGACTGCGTCTTGTCCTTGTGCTGCACGTCTTTTGAATAACGTAGGAATTTAGTGTTGTAACGAATGTTAGACTAAAACATTTTAAATTTCACACAACACTATATTTTTCGCACACATGCTGGTTTATTCATAAGGTTTGTGTTCCTAGTCCTATAAGCAACTGATCAAATTTCATAATTTATTGGTTAGAGTTGCTGGGCATTGAACCCTCGACCTTCGATTTTACGAAGCAAATTCCTATGCCGTACATTACCTATATCTTCACTTTATGTCACTTGCATGGGGTATACATCCCCACTCGAGCTGCCACTTATCTGTACCTTATCGTACCTACACCAATTCTATGGCTGCTGCCCGCTGCATTGGCCCAACGGCGACGCTTACTTACGCTAACTTACGTTATTAACTTGTTAGAACGGGACAGCTACGGTGGTAATCGGTAAAAACCCGTCCATAGTAGACTAGCAGGGCTCTTACTTGAATACTTAGAGCGTTCAACTTGCTCATACTTAAGGTCGTGTCAAAACTCGCAGCCATAAATAAGCGATTGCATTACGAAGCCATGCATGCCCCTGACTTTAACTTTTGCAAGTCAAGTTCATTGCTTGTCAAACTTTCTAAACATTTAGATTAGATATGCAACCTATGGAAGCGTGTCGACACGAATTGTCAATAATGGACTCGAAATCATCGTATTCAATATTGCAGGCACCTGAGTATTAGAAATAGTTTTTCAGAGAATAAAACTGGCATTTATAAACGGGAATACATTTAATACCGGATCACAGAATTCCTATTACAAATCAGTAGGCATATACCTAATATAAGTGTCCATCTTTGCCTTACTCTGCTTAGTCATCATCAGTCATTGCTTCAATGCTGAGGATCGTAGTAATATATCCTTACGTTGAAGACCAGGTTCTTCCATGGGCTTCTGCCTCGGCAATCGCCATGACCCCGTTGCATAGAAGCAGCAACACATACGGCTTACTTTTGACTATTTCTGTCTAGTTTAAACATGTAGTTGACCATGTGATTGTAATCTTGAATACATAATAGTTTTTTTGAAATAAAACGAATTCAAAATTCGCCCACCACTCACGAAAGGGTGACTGCTCTAAGCGGAGCCAACTTTAAATTAATATAATCAAATGCACCAACAATATCATTTTCGCATTTTATGACTTATTTTTTATGGCAATCTACAGAATACATTAGTTACGATAGAGTTAACAACGAGTTTTAAATTGCTAATGCATTGTACCGAAAATAGAATAGGTATTGACAAGGGCGAACGTGTTGTCCTTGTGAGGAGCTAAAGAACATCTCTAATGCTATATCTAATGCATGAAGCTCATGCAAAACAACTCAGGCACAAATTAGGTAGGTATTATAACGTGTTCCAATAACATAAATATGTTTTTCTCGAATAGCAGCCGACTCCGTGCTGCACAAATTGTAAAAGCACTGTTATAAAATGTATATAGGTATATAAGATTCTAAGATACCTTAAGATCTTTCTCTCATGATTTGTACGGCAAGAGAAATTAATACCGTTTCGACCCCGTTTTACCCCTACTTTGCCCCAGGTTGCACTGTTTTCATAAGTCAATCGAGACAAATTCGATTGCATGGGTGCAAACTCCCGCTACACAAGTCCTATGTTAGGACTCCTAACAACAAGCACACAGACTAGCGAAGTCGGCTAAGTCGATTTATTGCCTCTGATCTTTAGTATATAATCGGTTACCGGTACCGGAAGTTATCAGGAACGCAACTTCCACCGCAGGATAAAATAAAACATTTATTTTCGAAATATACAGTAAGTGTAACTTACCTAACGACCTACCTCTACCTACCTTAAATCTAAAATAGGTCCTTGAGGCTTTGTACCTAGGATGCTGGCAGGATTATAACTAGGTTTAAGAACTGACTACTAAGTAAATTGTTTTACGATTACGACGAGTTCTATGACCTTACGCACTTAATTTTTTTTTAATAGAGCAATAATGACTTATTGACCGAGTGAGCAAAGCGAGCGAAGCGTCTCCGTTTCAGCCTGGGCAAAAATGCTTTCGTGTGTCTGTCCATTTGTTCTCCTCTACAGGTCGAATTATATCAACCAATTCTTGCGAAATTTTGTAAACAATTTTTTTGATTAGGCACATACTTTTTTTTGTCGGTTCGGTTTTTGGAAATTTTCAAAATAGCGGGAGTTGTTACAAAGGTCCTAAGCGCCATACCCCAAAGGCGCTTGCGACCTTTGTGCCAATACCAGTACCATCTACCATATTACCATCTATAAGTACCTATTTGAAGAACTCCATAACATGTGCATGTCGTACAAATTGTATGTAGGTTATTTGCACAAGTAACGTTTTTGATTAAACGAAGGTTTTTGAAGAAACGAAGGCTCGAAACGTAGGGTCATGGTGTTAATAAACGCGATTAATCCATTCTAAAGTTTCAATAAGAGATATCAATTGAAATTAATAAACGCGATTAATCCGTTCTAAAGTGTTTAATTTCAATGAATAACAATCGCGGTAATAGAAGACAATATTATGAGTGATATCAAATTTGTGAAGTACTAAACATTGCTTACAACATGTAACGTTCAAAACGTTCGTATAATGACCGTTCCTTGTACTGTCTTGATTACCATTAGCAATTCAGCCAAAGTTAATTCTCAGAAAAGGAGAGAGGAGCTCTCTCCTTTACTGAGAATTTCCTTTATTTTATACGAGAACAGTCAGACTTCCTTTGTAATATCACGTCGCTCAGTAACTAGAATAGCGATGAATTAACTACAATTGTTCATAATTCATAACCAAACCAAGAAACCCGTTCGGGTGTTTAAGGTTCTGATAGTAACACGGCTTTACCTCGTTTCGCAAGATTCCTTTATTATTTTACCGCTAAGAGTGTCGGAATGACAATAAAGCAGTGTTTCAGTTCCTTTTGCCGCACATTAGGGTTACTCATGTCAATAAAGTCGAAAATACCTCGACATGTTTCGGAACGGTCCGCGTCCCATAATCATGAGTGAGAAGCACTCGCGGCGGACTCAGCGAGCTGTCGCGCGGAGTGTGTGCAGACTGCAGAGCGGTCGCCCATATATCGCGGACATATGGGACCGATATAAATATATGTCTTATACTTACGAACTTACAAATTTATTTCAGTCTTGCAGCTTGATCATGCCATGTATTATTTCGTCGGTATTGGTTGAAATGACATTGTTTTATGAAACGTTTTATCGTTTTATTGCGAGTATATAATTATTTTTAAGACTTGAATTCTTTTTTTTTGTTTATTTAGGTATTTTGCCAACGGAAAGCAGTTTTTTTTATGAAAATGCAATTCAACGCTTCACATCTGCTTAATTTATTTCTAAACAAAAGACAGAAGCCAAAACTCGACGCTTTAGGACACAACTCGGATAGCCACAATGCATCTCGACCAAACTGAACAGACCTCTTCCTTAAATTAAAAAGAGTTACCAACATCTCTCAACGGTGGTCGGTTAACATGCGACTAACCAGCTGTACCGAACTCTTGTCGCACGCGAGAAGGTGCGTTTTACAGCTCAAGTTAGAATTGTTTAATACGTGAACGGGGCACGGAATGCACCGGCATCACTCACTGTCGCGCGCGACAAATAACGCTCGTAATTGAGACTTTGTCGCGGTGCGCCGCAATTTAACTTTTATTGCTGTAAGAAATGCTTTTTTTATTCATATGTGGTGCCATCTTGATTTTACTGGTTTATTTTGCTGTACGTTTTGTTGGTCTGTAAAAAAGTTATGAGCAGTTTGGTGTTTGATCTTTTAGACTCTTGCTCTTTGTTTGACCTTGGTAATAATATATAATTTTGTTACTTACAAAGACTAACTAAAACTAAACTCCTCTGATTTTATATGCACTTTATTGAATGAACACATTTCAATTCCCCTTTAGCAAATTCAGGAAGTTCAAACTTGTTAACAAATCGTCGGGTTACGAGTATATGCAAAAGTCACTAAGTACTACCACAAGTACATAGCGATAGTCAACCATACTATACATCTATTATAACAAGGTCGATTTTTGTCTAATAGGTTAAAAAAACTATTTAGTCCGTCTATAGGAAAAATAAATGTATGTATTATTTTTAAATAATCTAATTATAAAATAATGTAAATACACGTATGTTTTCTTTGTTCGTCAAATCATAAATGACGAAAATACAGTGCGTTCAAGTTTCTACGTATGTCACTTTTAGGTACAATTCTTATAGACGTCAACATGTCTTTTGAGTAGTAGTGACGTGACAAGCCACCCCTGAACTTTTATGCTCAATTCATGTCAATTTTAGTTAAATTGTATAAAGAAAAAATACGTGTCTAATCATTTTAGATAATATAACTGACGGACTAATTAAAATTATAGTTTTTTAACCTAGTCGTCATCCCTATTATTTTATTGTACTAGTGAGTTTTACTTGTCACCTGACGAAAAGCAATAAAGATGTTTTGACGTAACTAAACATACCTACCAAAAATATGTAGTTTTCAACAACTATCACAGGATAGCCGTGAACAGTATATTGAAGAAACAAACACGAAATAATAAATATTCCTAACCAGCTGTTGTCAATAAAATACATATATCTGGTAAGTAGGTATTAGTAGTTTAATGAGCTTAATTCATATGATAGTATCAAAATGATTACAGAAGAAAAACATATTTGACGACTAACTCTGCTAAGCTGGAGTGCTACCAAGCCTGGGTAAATGCAGCGGCGGTACAGGATGTAAAGACCAGCGCTTTAAAAAAGGAGTTTAACTTTGCCTCCAGGTCCTTCAAAAGAGCCATTGCCAGAGCAAAGTCGTTGCACATTGGTAGGATTGGCGAGAAACTAGAGCGTCTCCCCTCGGGAACTCGTGCGTTCTGGTCTCTTGCCAAAGCTATCCAGGGGAATTTCTGCACGCCGTCTTTTCCACCTCTGCACACGGGAAATGATTCGTTGGCCCACGACGCAAAAGACAAAGCCGATCTACTGGGTAAGCTTTTTGCGTCCAACTCGACTTTGGATGACGGGGGACAAGCGCCGCCGACTATACCGCGGTGCGAGAGCTGTATGCCAGATGTACAGTTCCGCCAAAGCTTTGTGCGTAAGGCTCTTCGCTCCCTCGACACCCATAAGTCCAGTGGGCCTGATGGAATCCCTGCAATTGTTCTCAAGATGTGTGCTCCTGAGTTGGCGCCGGTCTTAACGCGTCTTTTTCGGCTCTCCTACTCTTCTGGCGTAGTCCCGACTTCGTGGAAGTCAGCTTTGGTGCACCCGATCCCTAAAAAAGGCGACCGCTCAAATCCATCCGACTACAGGCCGATAGCTATAACCTCCCTTTTCTCTAAGATTATGGAGTCCATCATCAATCGTCAGCTCCTCTGGTACCTAGAGGATCACCAGCTGCTGAGTGACCAACAATACGGTTTCCGTAGGGGTCGTTCGGCTGGTGATCTTTTAGTTTACCTGACACATTGCTGGGCACAGGCGATAGAGAGTAAAGGTGAGGCACTGGCAGTTAGTTTGGATGTAGCGAAGGCCTTCGATCGCGTTTGGCACAAAGCACTTCTTTCGAAACTTCCATGCTATGGGCTCCCCGGGAAATTATGCGAATGGGTCAGCAGTTTTCTAGCAGACAGAAGCATTAAGGTCCTAGTTGACGGTGAATGCTCAGACTCAATGTCTGTGAATGCTGGTGTCCCTCAAGGCTGTGTGCTATCACCCACGCTATTCCTCCTGCATATCAATGACATGTTGCAAACTAGCGGCATTCATTGTTATGCTGATGATAGTACGGGTGATGCCTCCTACACCGGCCGCGCCAATATTTCCCGGGAAAACGTCATTGAGAGCCGGAACAAACTTGTGTCCGAAATTGAGACCTCCCTAAAAGAAGTCTCAGATTGGGGTCGACTTAATTTGGTCCATTTTAACCCTACAAAGACACAGGTTTGCGCGTTCACCGCAAAAAAACTTCCGTTCGTCGCGTCACCTCGTTTTGAGAGCACTCCCCTATCTGCCACAGCCAGTATTGGAATCCTTGGCGTTGACATCTCGAGTGAAGTCCAGTTCCGCGGCCACCTAGAGGGTAAGGCCAAATTGGCCTCGAAGAAGCTCGGTGTGCTCAATAGATCGAGGCAGTATTTCACGCCGGCCCATCGCCTACAGCTTTATAAGGCGCAGGTTCGCCCGCATATGGAATACTGCTCTCATCTTTGGGCAGGGGCACCTAAGTACCAGCTTCTTCCTCTAGACCGCATCCAACGGAGAGCAGCTCGAATTGTCAACTGCCAACGTATTTCTGATCGGCTTGATCCCTTGGCGCTGCGTAGAGATGTGGCCTCACTCTGTATTTTCTATCGCATGTATTATGGGGAGTGTTCCGAGGAATTGTTCGGATTAATCCCTGCCGCTTCTTTCCGCCATCGCCCTACGCGACAATATTTCCACTCTCACCATTTAGATGGTTGGCAGTCCTCAACTGTGCGCTTTTCCCGAAACTTCCTGCCTCGCACAGCTAAACTGTGGAACGAACTGTCGCCAGCGGTGTTTCCGGACCGATACGACCTTCAAACCTTCAAGAAAAGAGCGTACTCCCACCTTAAAGGCCGGCAACGCACTTGCGACACCTCTGGTGTTGCGGGTGTCCATGGACGACGTTAATCGCTTACCATCAGGTGATTCGTTTGCTCGTTTGCCCCCTATTGCATAAAAAAAAAAAAAAAAAACTCTAGTAAATAATATATTTTCCCTAAACGAATAGAACTCCATTCTTATCTTATCGACTTTATAGCTCTTTAAAATTATGTATTAATTCAATTTGAACATTGGCAACTTGAATATTGGCATAAATGCGTATGTTATGCCAATATTCAAGGGAAGAACGGTTTGATGACTTTATAATAGGATACTTAATGTTAATGAAGCAGAAAGTTAAAAACCCGACTTCTGACAAGGGTATATGTAATTGACGATACAAGAGAAACCATTTAGGATACACGGAATTGTACATTCAAAATGGCGCTTGACGTGTTGTTATGTGCGAGGCTTTAAACCGAGGGTACACTAGGGGACATTTGTTCCACGACATGTGTCGGCGACGAGTCGACCTGTCATATCTGGCGACATCGCTCCCCTCGATGTCATGTCGAGCGAGGTCCGGCAATGTCGCACCACACACCCGACGTCGCTGACGACACGTGTCGCAGGGCATTTGTCCCCAGCTAGTCTTATTATGATGGGCGTCTATCGACCATCACCAAGGCTGTCACGTATTACCAAGTATGTACGTATAAGTGGGAAAGTGACGCATGGCGTGATAGTCGATAAAATGGCCATGCTAGCCCTTCTGGTGTATCCGTGGCTTATACTATGTACTCCTCGGAACATGAAGGTTCCTAATGGATAAGTTGTTTCGTATCTACCAGTCTTACTTATCTCTGCTTTGTTGCGTACGCCAAAGTTATGAACACGCGACTTACTCATGAATTATGTTTCATTGTAGAAGCACAACATTACAGGTAACAAAGAAAGAAGCCGCGAAATTTATTTTTGTGGTAACATTACGTTTTCATTATCTCCAAGCCGACGAGCTATATGTTTTAGTGTGCCCGCCACAGAAAATGCCACAGCTTTTAGTGTTCGACAAGAAAAGAAAAAATGTAACTGCAAAAACAATATGTTAGTAATATAAATCCAATCAATTTGTTTCGGGTCTGAGTTTATACTCAATTCGTTGATTCCTCAATTTGTTGTGGTATATGAAGTAAAACGTTGAGTTAGCAAGCTAGATTATGACTGGTTAACCAATCGGCGCAAGCGCCTAATAACTACGTACAGGTCATAAACTTTGAGGTGTAGTAAGTAACCTATATAAGTAGTTCATTGTACTTACAGAATGTTCATCAATATGTATTTAGTGTAATATTTGTAGACATATCTTATAAAATAATCCAGGTTCGTCCTTGTTACTACCAGAAAGGTGAATTGAATGTGCCCGCCAAGTCACAAAATGATATAAGTAAGTACAATTTTAGTCCAATACTACATTTACTGTTAATAATTGAATATCCTCGTTTATTTTGGTTTGATACTTTGTCATCGTTTAGTTAGAACTTACCTACTCTCAAAAGTTTAATTAACTGGAGCTTTGGTGGCCAATTGAAAAGCTATTATGTTTCGGATCCCTTCTGTCTTACAAATTAAGCAATTTCCAATTACTTTGCGAAAAAGGTCCCAAGGGCAACATTAATGGAAAAATAAAAATTCAAAAAATGTATTTCTTATAAACAAGTACGTTAAATAGGTATCGCAAAAAGTATTAATAAACGCGTGTCCTCTCGGGAAATCAGGAGCTTCTAAGAAGTTCCCGCTGGGATGGTGTTCACGAAGCTTAACCAACGTATCGTCTCGAAACCAGCATATAGGTCATCGACATATATAATAAATAGACAGATAACGCCGAACAAAATACATTTAAGACCATTGTTTAAAAGCAAAAAAGTATTGACATTACCCTCCATGTACATATACGAAATGTGTATTTTTGTCAGAAACCACCCAGATTACTTTAAGACTATTACTATGACATCACAACGAAGTGCTTATAGGAATAAACTTTTGATGCCTAAAGCAAATCTAGCACTCGTTAAAAATAATGTCTGCGGAATGGCAGTACAAATATTCAATTGTTTAACCGATAGTTTTAAGGAAATGCCATTTAATTTATTTAAAAAGAAATTGTATAGCCACTTAGTAGAAAATTGCTATTATTCTATTGATGAGTTTCAGACAAGTTGTGATTTATGAGTTGCTTATTATTTTGAATTATTTATTATTAATCTTTAGGACATAAGTTATTTATTAAATTCTAGTATTACCTTGACATTGTAAATTATTATGTGCCATAATTATTATAAGAATGCATGCGCATGAATTTAAATATAGGTTAATTATAATTAACGAATTAATATTTGTACGCCATATTATGGTAAAATAAGGATTGAGAGCTCATATTTTATATCATCTGTATGTACCCTTATTTATTCAAATAAATAAATTGAATTGAAATTGAATTGAATTGAATTGAATTGAATTGAATTGAATTAAAAATGCTTTCCACTGCTGGATGGTTAACCCGTTAAATATACCCACTTTAATAGAACATAGGTACTAGGGTATCTATACTACGTAAAACCATAGTAAAAATAATTAGTTTAGATTGGTGAAAATCTGTTTGGCAATAGTTTGGGTACACGTTTTGACCGGTAATTACGTTTCCATACTTACGTATTTATACTATGTATGTTTTGTTACTTTGATTATTTGTTAACTTTGTTGATTATTTTATATTTTAAAAGAGTGGAATCTTCTGACACAGGCACACTCCAGGTACTTACTAGAAGATTCCAAACTTTATAATACTTATTATTTTTCAATGATATTAGTTCCAAGTTTTTGATCTGTGTTGTTTTATTGAAAGCATAAGCCAAGTTTACAAAGTAGTGCCGGCGTATGACTTTAAATCTGATACCTGTATCGATCATTGTCAAATTATACATTTTTTTGAGTAACCAGGATTTTGAAGCTTATTTACTACTTGTTTGTTTGGTGAAGAAAAGACGGCCACTTTCGAAGGCCGAATCGAGCTTGGATTTTATCCACCGCCCACCTTCCACTTGAAGTCAACACTGTACTCTTCTAAACGAGAAGAGGCCGTCAGTTTTTCCTCTTGGTGGGAAAGTCAAGTAACAGACGCTCTTCCAAAATCTAGTGCTGTGCTGGTTATTACCCATGATTGTGATGCGATTAGGAGAGCGCTTACTAAGATAAGGTCAACTTAGACTAGACATCGAATGTTTGTGTACTAACAGTTAATGTTTAGAGAACGAGATAGCAGTTAATAACGAGATGGCAATAAATTATACCGCTATCGAAACGGACCATATATCTTCCTCGATTCCTAAAGATACGGGTTTTTTTCAACTTGCGCAGGCACAAAAAACACATATTTCATTACATAATGATATGAAATGTCTAATAATTCACAGCGGCGATGTTCAATATCAGTTTCTCGCTCTGTTTCGGATTGCGAGAGTGAGTAGGGTAGCGTATTGGCGAGGTTAAGAGCGTTTATACCACAAAAGCGCGAAATCAATGATTTACGCGGTTTTCGGGCTCGATGTACTATGTGATTGTTAGACTTTTAGATCAAAATATTTATATGTACATAATAAACAACTCATAAGCCAAATTTTGTATTATCGACATTTACAAGTTTTAGATAATTATATGCAATTCTAGCCAATTCTTTCGCGGCCGTTGTTGAAATTTGCCGAAACATGTTGTCTTATACGTCACTCTATTCCTACACTGTAATGATCTTATACAAAACAAAACTGGTTTACGATAGAACATTACACTATCTATTTTTTGTATTGAGTAAAACTAGTAAATTTCAGATTCTGTTTAACTAAACTTACTGATGAAAACTACGCAATTTTTGCAAAATTCACGGCGTGTTTTAGTATTATAATTTCGCAGTAAATGGTTCAGATTGTCATTTTTATGAGACTATAACTCGTTGGTTACTCTATTTAATAAAAAAAAGTGTCAAAAAATACGAAATAATATTTATTTAGATTTTTTATCAAAACCCCGTTTATAAGATTGCGCGCGGCGCGTGCTCGTCAGTCTGGCCCCATGCCTTCTAGAGAGTGGACGTATCGCTTTGCTCCGCGGGCCTTCTTTTTACGAGTGAAGTTTGCGAGAAAGAGAAAGAGATGATTAAAAAGAGAAAGACATATCTAAAAAGATAAGATAGACGGTGATACCGCGACCAACCGATCAAGATACTTGATAAGTTCGATTTCTATTTGTGTTGATGATTTAATTGTTGTTTATATATTAGCTATAGTAATTTTTTTTAATAATCATCAGCTGGTGACCAGGACGTGATGTTTTCGTAGTAAGTTGTTGGTAAGACCTGGAAACCGCCGTTAAAAACAGCTAGTAATTGCTGATTAGGACTAGGTGATGTAATCAGAAGACAGTGCTGGTTCTGTAACCGTTCACATAAGACTTGTCGCGGCACTTGAAGACCAGGTGTCAAAGACCTGGATACGTAACCAGAAGGCTAGGTCAGGAACTATGTAACGGCTTACACAATACGCACCGTGTTTTAGCTTAAATGCATTGTCTTGGTAATTAAGACCTGGAAACGTAACCAGAATATTGGGTTAGGAACTATGTAACGGTTTACCTTAGATGCATCGTGTTTGAGCTCAAATGCATTGTCTTGGTGAGCACTCGTAGACCGGCTGGTGACAAAGATCTGGAGACGTAACCAGAAGTGTGGGCCAGGAACTATGTAACAGCTTACAATATACGTACCGTGTTTGAGCTTAAATGCATTGTCTTGCTGAGCACAAGTAGACCAGCTGGTAATTAAGACCTGGAAACGTAACCAGAATACTGGGTCAGGAACTATGTAACGGCTTACCTTAGATGCATCGTGTTTGAGCTCAAATGCATTGTGAGCACTCGTAGACCGGGTGGTGACAAAGACCTGGATACGTAACTAGATGGCTAGGCCAGGAACTATGTGACGGCCTACACTATACGTACCATGTTTGAAATCAAATGCATTGTCTGGTTGAACACAAGTAGACTAGCTGGTAATTAAAACCTGGAGACTAAGTACCGGTTTACACTATACTTACCGTGTTTGAGAACTTGGCAAAAGCTTGGGAAGCTTAAAAGTAATGTTACGCATTTATAATGTTGAAGTAAGTATTGCTATGAGTAGTGATGTACCATAGTAGGTTCGGAACCACTATGTTATTATTACGAAATCCCTCTATATGGGTAAAAAAAAATCATGGCACCTTGATTTGCTGTATTTTTTGTAGGTTGAAGCCAGTTTGCTAATCATGGTTTGTCATTGTCTACGTGGGTGGTGACAACTATGGATTAACAACGACTATAAACATATTGTCATGTTATAAATTGAAATAGATGTCATAAAACTAAAGAAAAAAATCAACAACATCGGAAGCTTAAGCCGAGGATCGAACTCTGATCCACAGCTTACGCGGGAACAAGGCCGCCTGGCCCCATCAAATGCTGGCGAGTTTTTTTTCTGATTTCCATAACTCCGAATCTCCAAAATTACGAAGTTACCGAACCACCGTAATTCCGAAAGAATATTATATTTTCGGAATTTTGAATTCGGATAAATTATTTTCGGAATATAAAAAATTGGATTTTTTTGTATTCGTTCAAGTTGCTATCGGATTTTTAATATTGAGAATGTGAAATACGGAAATTTGATGTATAGGATTTATAAAAATTCAGAATAATAAAAATTGGGATTATGAAAATCGGAAAAAAATATTTCGGAATATTTAAGTGTTTTGTTCTATATGCACTTATAATATAAAAATAAAAAGAAATAGAAATTAACTTGGAAATAACGATCATTAACAATTTCCTGACTAATGTGATGAGAAATGTTGTGTTTCACTTCGCAGTAAAGTTTGTCTAACTCTCATACCTTAAAACCAAGATTCTCAAGATTTAAATTTTTAAAGCTTTCGCTTGGTCGGGTCGGGTCTCAATTCTCAATATTAACACGAGAGCTTGACAACAACTTTGCGCATTTGTACAGTCAAATCTAATAACATCTATAAAAATGTACTACCAGAAATATATTATTATATACGTACACAATCTTATTTTCTCAATATTAAGGTATTGTATACATATTTTTGGCGCTTCATTAGAATTGATACCATCGAACGTTAACGTGAAATGAAAACTATTATTAATAGAAACTCAGTACTAAAATAGCAACAAAATAAGTAGGTATTATTAAGGAAAGTTGATTATTATTATCAAAGGAAATAAGTACATAGGAAAATAATTTTAATTACATAGTTAGTACTAAATTCAGTTAGTACAAGACTACAAGTATCAAAGTTATAAACTGCAAACTCAATTTTACGCAAAATACTGTAAACAATGATTACTAATCAAAGTAACGCAAGTTTATCTGATTTAAGTATCAAGGTAAAATGCACAGCTTGAGCGCGCTATAGTATACCCGTCGCACGCGCGGCGCTCGTCGATGTCTAGCATTGCGCGCGTCTGGTCACGTGGTCGATGCGGAGAAATACCTAAACTTGGGAAGCGCGCTAGGGCGAGAACGCTCTTAACAGTTCGGAAAGGGACTTTAAATGAACGGATGGGTACGGATGCTAACATCAACATCACCAACCAACCAGACGACTGTCTGCCCACTTTTATACAACTGAAATAGCTAAAAAACATCTTGTATAGTAGTTTATGCAACAGTGATATAGCGCTAAGGGCTATTAACACTCAAGGATCGTATAATAATGGACCCGAGAATTTTAAGAACCAATTATAAACTGTTGCATACTAGTTTTTCTAAGGCAGCGAAAAAAGCGAAATCTCAAATGGCGGCAGAATGTAGAATTTCTCTCATGCCAATTATACGATTAAAAAAAAAGCATATACCTAACGTTTTAAAAATAATCATATGGATACCATATTCAACGTTATAATTTAGGTATGCTTTTTAATATCGCTATCAGTCAGAAATAATATTAAACCGTCATAGAGACTTAAAGACAAAGCCTATGAAGTTAAATATACATAAGTATATTTAAACTTTCCTGTTACCTTAATACCGAATTTTGTTGACTGCGACAAATGATGTACCTCTTAAAATTTAACAGCTGTCTTACGCTAAATTAGTAATTTACCTAGTTAATAAATCACGATAAGGTTTAAACACTTCACGACGTCACTGGAACTCTGAGATAGCGGCAGACTGGCTAGATAGAAATTAGTGACCTCAGATCATAAATCCTGCTCAGCCAGAAATTATCTTTGAAATTTTGAGTAATATTTCAAAGGTGTTCTCGGCCTATGCTGCTCGGTGTTAGGCTTTTCGGAATAATATAATACCTAAACAGACTCTCAAGAAGATACCTATTTTATAGAGCAAGTAGTTTATATCCTACAGTTGTGATAATTACGGTATGCAATTATCTAAAAACATACTCTTAAGTAGTTCAAAATATAGGTTATATTTCAAAAATTCTTTTTTTAGTTCGACGAAAAGCAAAAAATAAGTTAAGTATTCGAAATTAGGTGTGATAGACCAAAAGTTAGGGAATTAGTATGACTACAGTTGAAAGATCCCTGAACAAAGGGCCCAAAAATCAAAGCACTCACTTTTGACATACAATGATGTAATAATCAAACAAGGTACAGATGTTATAAAAAACTTAAATAGAAGATAGTACCGGCCAGAGGTCATGATTTTAGGATAACTTTTAACACCGCGATGTAGAATATTTGACAGGCAGTACAGCGACATCTAGCAGGTAATTAAGTAACTAAACAGACATTCTTCAACCAAAACTATAAATTGCAAACTACAGTTAGACATTCCGCCCACCAAGGACAATTATGAAAATACAAATTTCCTTAATTCCGCCCACCGTGAGCGTTAAGTTGACATTTCATTGTAAAAAAGAACACAACAAACAAAAGTTAACTAATTAACAAATAATCTAAGTTTCTATTGGCAAGAAACATAATTTGCCAACAGGTCGTTTTATAATATTTCCTTTACAACGCAAACTAACTACTCGAGTGATTCCATCCAGACCCGGGTGTTTGTCAGTGACTAATCCATATAGCCATCTAGCTGGAGGCAAATCATCCTCCTTCACTAACACTATGCTACCTACAGCTGGCTCGGGCGTGTGATGAGCCCATTTATAACGATGGTAAAACTGAGTTAGGTATTCTCTCGACCATCGGCGCCAGAAATCTTGAATCATCTTCTGTGTTAGCTGCCATCTTCTGAGACTTCCTATATTGGCACTTTCGTAGTTAGAGTCTGGCACAAGTACCAGCGGCTCTCCAACAAGGAAATGCCCAGGAGTGAGTGGTATAGGGTCCTCAATATTGTTACTATTGATCCTTGACATAGGCCGTGAGTTCAGGCAAGCTTCAATTTGAGCCAAAACTGTTGACATTTCCTCAAATGTCAAGGTGTAGGTTCCAATCACTCGTCTAAGGTGGTGTTTTGTGGATTTGACTCCTGCCTCCCAGAGGCCTCCAAAGTTTGGAGAATGCGGCGGAATCCAATGCCAATTAGTAGAGTTTGTAGCGAGCTGATCTGCTATTTCCACAGCTACACTTGATCGTTCTTCGGCGTACAGTTGCTTTAGCTCACGAGCAGCTCCTACGAAATTCGTTCCGTTGTCGCTCCATAAATCAGCGCAATGACCACGGCGTGCTGTAAAGCGTTTAAACGCCGCAATAAATCCTTGAGCTGTCAAGTCACTAACCGCTTCAAGATGTATAGCTCTTGTGGCCATACAAATGAAAAGGCAAATGTAGCCCTTATACGATCGCTGACCTCTTCCCTTTGAGGTGCGCATGTTTATTGGACCAGCGTAGTCCACGCCACTCTGATAGAATGGACGATTGACAGTTCCTCGAACTGATGGCAATTGACCCATTAGTGGGTGTCGCGATGCAGCAGCATAGCGGGCACAGGTCACACATTTGCGAACGAAGAACTTAACCGAATTGGTTGCCCCGATTACAAAATACTTAGATCTCAAATAATTGAGCATCAGTTGCGGGTTACCATGTAAAGTTTTTTCGTGAGCATTGTCTATGAGCAAAGTTGTGAAGTGTGACTTGTGTGGAATTATAATCGGATGCTTCATTTGATCACTAATTCCAGCATGCTCTAATCTTCCACCAACTCTCAGAATGCCATCTTCGTCTATCATCGGATTCAGTGAGGTGAGTTGACTCTTTTTATTAATTGTTTTATTTTCTTTCAGGTTCTTCAACTCTTCTTTGAAATGGTTTGCTTGTACAATCTTCACGCACATTTTTAAACTGTCTTTAATTTCAGTGCTTGTTAACCACAAACTAATCTTTTCTTTTCTAGCATATTTCAAGAACCGTTTGCAAAAAGCCAGGACGCGTAGCAGTTTCCTCAACTTAGAAAACCTTGCAATAACCGATTCTTCGGCATCACTTGTGACATCGTCATCTGCATGAGTATTTAAGAAGCATGCCTTGATACTCCTTTCTTCCAGATTCGTATCTTTTATGTCCGGTTTCTTGTAGCAGATATTTTTGTTTTCCAGCCAAGATGGACCTTTCATCCAAAGTTTTTCTTCTCCCAAGTGCTGTGTACCTCTAGAAGCGCAGTCTGCAGGATTATCTTTTGACGAGACATGAGACCATTGTTGAGGCTCAACTGACGTTACTATCTCAGATACCCGATTCGCGACGAAAGTTTTCCACTGGTTTGGACGACTATTTAACCAAGAAATGACTACTGTGGAGTCAGTCCAAGCATGGATATTCTTTTTTGTGATGCTCATAACGTCAGCCACTTCGACTAGCAGCTTAGTTAGTAACACAGCCCCGCACAATTCCAGACGTGGAATTGAGACTTGTTTGATGGGTGCCACTTTCGTTTTAGATGTTATTAGTGACACATTCACGTTTCCTTCTTTGTTTACCGTTCTTAGGTACACGACAGCAGCATATGCTTCGTTCGAAGCGTCACAGAATCCCTGTAGCTCTGAAGTTACATTCGAATTGGAATGATTCCACCTAGGTAGCTTGAATTCGGTAAGTTCGCTTAAATTTCCTCTGTAATTTAGCCAAGTTTTCAGTAATTGTGGCGGAACTTCATCGTCCCATTCGATCCCTGAAAGCCACAATTTCTGGATGAAAATTTTAGCAACTATTATCACTGGAGCTAACCACCCAAGAGGATCAAACAGCCGCGATATGTCAGATATGACACTTCTCTTTGTCACAGGAACTTGGAGTGGAGGAAGTTGTACTGAATACTCAAATTCATCATTTTTGCGGTTCCAAACGAGTCCCAAAATTTTCATGACCGCATCAATCTTCAACTGTAGACTTCCTTCTACTTTGACGTCACTTTCACTCATGTATCGCAATAACTCTTCATTGTTACTGCTCCATTTTTGCAACTCGAACCCACCTTTCTTCAAAAGTTCAGTCATCTCCTGATATACTACCTTACCTTCTTCTACAGATTCACAGCCTGTTAACAAATCGTCAACATAAAAATGGTTAAGAACCCTATCAGCAGCAGCTGGATACTGCGCTCCTTCGTCGTATGCGATTTGCTGAAGAGCACGAACAGCGAGATGGGGTGCTGAGGCCGTACCGAAGGTAACTCGCAGCAATCTTAAGTGCTTCATCTTCTCCCCCGAGTTTTCACGCCATAGAATGCGTTGAAAATCTACATCGTCTTCATGCACTTTCACCTGTCTGTACATTTTTACAATGTCTGATACCAGGCATATGGGATGACAACGCCAACGAAGGATCGTATGACGTAATACAGGTTGCAGAGTTGGGCCTACTAAGAGGTCTTGATTTAAAGATGCGCCATTAGAGCCAGGACAAGACGCATCAAATACGACCCGAAGCTTGGAAGTGGTTCTGTCGTCGCGGATGACAGCGTGATGTGGCAAATACACTGCATCTGGTTTGCTCTGCTGCTCCGGAGGAACCTCCTCCATGTGTTCTAGTTCGAGGTACTCATTGATGACATCTGAGTAGCGTTTCTTCATGTCTGGATCTTTCGCAAATCTCTTTTCTAACTGAATGGGGCGCCTAGTGGCGATTGCCTCAAAATTTCCGCGTTTGCAGCTGGGATCTTCATCGCGAAACGGTAGTTTTACGATGTATCTACCTGTGCTATCACGTTCGGTGGTAGCAGCAAATAGTGATTCACACTTCTTCTCGTCTTCAGTATACTGTTGATTGGGATCTGTCGCGTTGTTGTCAGCCTCGAGCTCCCAGAATTTCTTGAGCAGCTCGTTTTCATCGAATTGAATGTGGTTAACGCTAACTTTTTTGCGATTGTCAACTCCACCTAAGTGAGTTGGCCCGGAAACGATCCACCCGAAAGACGTTCGCTGAGCGATGAGAGCACCCTGTGGAGCTCTGATTAAATCGTTTATGAGTATTTGGCCGTAAATTTCTCCACCAAGGAGCATGTCGATTTTTCCTGGAATATTGAATGTGGAATCTGCTAACTTGACGACAGACAGCTCGGTCCACGATTCAATGTCGACTTGTTTTCTTGGCCGATTATTTGTTACTTTGCTTACTACATGAGCATACACGTTTAACTTAACGTCAGGTTCTAGGAGCGATGCCAGTGTAACTTTCACTACCCACTTAGAGTTCAAAGATGGACCCTCTTCACCACCTAGTCCCGTGACTGTGCTCTTGCAGGAAACCTTCTGAAGTCCGAGCAGTTGTGCTGCAGACTCCGATATAAAGGAGGTTTCTGAACATTGATCAATTAAACATCTGAGAGTTATACCTGAACCTGTTTTCGACTGAGCTTGAACCAAAGCCGTAGGCAAGAAAACTTGACCACGACTAGTCAAAAAACAAGTTGTTACATCATTGGGCTCATCACACGATGGTGACGCAGCTGTTGTTGCGTGTGCAACAATATTGCTTTCAACCGATTGATTGGGTTTGACTTGAGAATCGGTTGAATTAGTGCTTGCTTTTGGGTGCAGTAGAGAATGATGTTTGCGCTTACAAATTCGGCATCTGGTGGATTGGCGACAGGAATATACGTTGTGACCTGAACCTAAGCAATTAAAGCAAAAATTACCGGACTGGATGAAATCACGTCGAGCATCGACATTCATTTTAGCAAAACCTTTGCAATGACAGAATTTATGATCCTCTGAACAGTAGGCACAAGAAACGTCAGTAACAAGATGCACATTTGGGTTACTACTAATGTGTGCATTGTATTTCTTTGGAACAAAGCTTGGCTTCGATGATTTCCCGTCAAAACATTCTAATGCCCTAAATCGGGTTTCTAAAAATTCTTGAAGTTGACTGAGTGTGGGCAAATCATCAGAAGACTCGCTAACCTTAAGTTCCCACTGTTTTCTAGACTCGTTGTCTAATTTAAGACAAATGATATGAATCACAATTATGTCCCAAGTAGAAGTGTCGATCCCTAAGTTGTTTAATCCATTTAAACACTCGTTCGTAGTATCCAGCAACTCTTTGAGCGCACTCGCGGACTCCGTGGTGACGTTTCTCTGACTCATGAAACGTTTGAGCAAGCAGTTTGAAAGATACTTCTTGTTATTAAAGCGCTTTTCCAATTTTTCCCAACATGCGCTGTAATTATCTCCCGTGATTTGTACGTGACGTAAAAGCTGTTCAGCTTCACCGACTAAATATCCTTTCAAGTAGTGCAATTTTTGGACGTCATCTAGATCTTTGTTCTTATGTATAAGCGACGTGAACAAATCTCGAAAGCTAGTCCACTCAGAATAATTCCCTGAAAACGTAGGTATTGAAATTTTTGGTAGTTTGACCATCACCGACTTGCCATGACCAACATCACACTTATTCTCAATAGTTGTAGAAGTAGAACAGGTAGGCTCAGTACTTTTTCCAGGAATTGACACGTTTAGTTTTCTTAAAGCAACCTTAAGATCTGACTTGTAATCCATAAACATTTCTTCTGCACAACTATACATTTCCACAGTTATATACTCGCATAACTCTAGTGCATTGGGATCAGACTCTTGAATAATACGAGTGTGAGTTGATTCAAACTGGGCCCACAAAGACTCTAGGGCTTCTAATCTTGTGGAAATATAGTCAGAGGAGTTAAGTCGTTCTTTTGGTGATTTTTTAAAGTTACTCTTAGCCTTTTCAATTCTCAAGTATAAGTCTTGCTGCACTTTAACTAAAGCCTCCATGATTGAATTTTTCTAAGTTTGGAACTGATGAAAATTTTCTAAGTGTTTGGAACTTAGTAAATTTGGGCCAAATCGGGCGTGGATTCCCCGTCGTTCCACTTTTCCGAAATTATTCTAAGTCCAAAGTTGCTACGAATTTTTCTAAGTCCAAACTTGATGAAATTCTTATGTCTTTGACAGTTGCACTACGTAATAATTTAATGTACTCACAGTTTTCACTTCAATACGTCACTTAAGTCACACTGCTGCTTCTCACCACTGACGTCACGCTGCGTTGCTAACGTCACACGCTGCTCCGGAACATAGGCTCTTCTCGCCTTAACACCGCTGGTATTATCCACACTACCGTACCGGCGTCCGTCGGTCCGAAGTTCACCGAATCCTCTAAAGCCGAACTATCCGACTCGAAAGGACCATGAACAAAGGGCCCAAAAATCAAAGCACTCACATTTGACATACAATGATGTAATAATCAAACAAGGTACAGATGTTATAAAAAACTTAAATAGAAGATAGTACCGGCCAGAGGTCATGATTTTAGGATAACTTTTAACACCGCGATGTAGAATATTTGACAGGCGGTACAGCGACATCTAGCAGGTAATTAAGTAACTAAACAGACATTCTTCAACCAAAACTATAAATTGCAAACTACAGTTAGACAATCCCATTACCATGATGATTATAGAGATATGGAAAAGTGTATCAGGAAACACAATGAGGGAACCACTGGATGCTTTGAGCCCCCTTAATCATGCTCATTAAGACCTCTGCACTCACAAACCTCCACACAAGTTTTTTCACTACTACACTAAAGAACTCTAGTTTTTACCGCTTTATTTCGCCAAGACCAGGTATAGAAATTCAGGTCAAACATTGCACCGTTTCCTGGCGCGATACAAACGAGCATTAAACTCGAGCAACAGGGCGGCGACAAGGTGCACTCGTTACACCTGCTAGGCAATTCCCTAAACATCTAGTGTAGATAGACTACTATATGTGTCATTATCTGGTAAAAGGGACCTTATCGTCGATGGCGGTTACGCCTCACTGCGCCGCGCGGTGTTGAATTTTGTAATGGAGCATAGTACACAATGACGTAACCGCCATCGACAATAAGGTCCCTTTTACCAGATAATGACACATATCCTGACCTGGTACACTGCGCTTTGAAATTAACTCGGAAATCACGTATTATCGGGTTCAGAATTGCATGAGCAGTTCATGAATCATTCATCAATTGTATCATCATCAATTGTATAAAACGCATGTGTACATACCAACATATCCAGAGCAGACTACAACGTTCTGACATAATCCCAGATTTAATGCTGCAGGAGGAAATAAGGGACTATAACAGCTGAAAAAAACTTTTTTATTTGTTGAGCGAGCACCAACTGGTATTTCATCTTAAAACTTAAAGAATGCTACTTACATTGCAAAGCTACATTAATGACAGCCTCCTAGCCTAGTTGGTAGTGACCCTGCCTGCGAAGCAGGAGGTTCCCCGGTTCGAATCCTGGTCAGGGTATTTATATTTGTCTTTATCACGAATATTTCTTCCTAAGTTATGGATATTTTCTATGTATTTATTATTATTTATACGTATATAGTTATATAAATATATATATATAGGTATAATTTATATTTCGTCGTCTAGTACCCACATCACAAGCCTTATTGAGCTCACCGTGGGATTAGGTAGATTTGTGTAGGATTGTCCAATAATATAAATAATTAAAAAAAAAAGAGCGTTAAAAGATACGACGTGTGAATAATGCAGGGCGGGCTGGCACTCGAAAACACTAATTAATGATATGATATGAGTAAGCGTTTCATACTCATATCATATCTATATAAAATGTGCAGATTTTCAAAATCTGATTACCGCTTCTGGTGTAGATGCGGTATGTGTGCAGACGATTTGTTGGTTAAAAAGTCTAAAACTGTTCAGAACATATCTGGCAACGCTACTTTTATTGCGCTGTTTCAATCGTTTCGCGAGCACTGCGCTGAATAATGCAGCCGCGGATCGTGGCCGCCGGGAAACTGGATATTATTGGTCACATGGACACTTGCGGGTATTGCTTGTTTTGTCACTTCGCTGTACTGTTGTTCTTGTTATCCAGGAAAGATTGTTAGGAAAACTTCTGGAATACAAATGTCTCAGGAAGAAAGGAAAAGTGGAAATCACTGTACTGCGTGCGTAGCCAAGATGCCAATCGCTCACGCGTGATGATATTAGTGTGTAAAAGTTATCACCACTGGAGTGTAGATGACATTGCGCCTAGTCATGTGGTCGCAACGATTTGATCACTGCACTGGTGTAACAATCGTTTTGCGAACACTGCGCTGAATAATGCAGCCGCGGGACTTGGCCGCCGGGAAACTGTATAATATAACTGTATTGGTCACGTGGACACATGCGGGCATTGTTTGTTTTGTCGCCTCGCTGTACCGTTGCATTCAGGAAGGGTAGTTAGGAAATGTCCAGGTATACAATTTACGGAAGCTACAGTCTGATTTTTATTTCTTAGGCGCGCTCTTTTGGTTTGGTATATTTATATATACTTTCATTTAAAGTATCGTCGTCTTGATAATTGCTGTCAAAAGCGGGCAGGCACTAAGGCCACTCGTTTAGATATACATTTATTTAAAGCTAGAACAGACTACTACGAAAACTTTATGCGTAGACACGCATATGTCTCCATTTTACAGGCGCTGTATGCGGTGATGTACAGCTAGAAGAGAATCGCAAACAGTTAGCATGAACAACGCCGTTGTATAAAGTGTAGCTTCAATTTTAGCCACCTTAGAAAATTTTAAATTCAAAAATATTAAAGGAATCCAGTTAAGGTGACGCCGTGAACTTTATGAGACATTTAACCCGTTTTTGTCTATAAAGGAGAACAGTGGAGCGGTTTCAAAGGAGTCTGCAGCCGGAGGGTAATGAGATTTCTGTCGTGGACGGGAATTAGAATCACAAAGGCTGGTGCTCTTTGGCAAAAAACCGGTGTTTTAATGGAAATCGTTAGGCCGAGTGGCGTTTGTTTTTATAGTTTTTTAGGGTATAACGGAACCCTATTACTAAGACTCCGCTCCGTCCGTCTGTCAACAGGCTGTATCCCATCATCATTAGACAGTTGAAAATTTCACAGATGATGTATTTTTGTTGCCGCTATAACAACAAATACTAAAAATCAGAAAAAATATGTTTACACCCTTACAACAAACGTGATTTTTTTGCCGTTTTTATAGATAATGGTACGAAGGGTCCCTCGTGCACGAGTCCGACTCGCACTTGGCCGGTTTTTTTTTTAAATTGAGTAGCTTGTCACAAAAATATAAAGAAACTCCGTACAGAGTTCTAACTGTGACGTCTTGAATCACATTGTTCCTAACGCAAGAAACTTCTTTCTTACTTACACAGTTGCTGCTCGGAGCATTCGCAAACCATTGTGACAATCAGAGCATCAATTTCCCAAGTATAATGTACTTAATACGTGTGCTATCTGAATCATTATATTATGGACGTAAAAAACTTTAAAATGACCGAAATGTTGGCAAATACTTGGCTTTGAGAGCGTTGGCTCTCAAGCTCGCCTCCTGGAATTGTGCAAATTCGGTTGACACGTCTTTAGGACCTAAATAAGGTATTTAAACTATATCCTGCTTGCTAGGATTCCTGGAAATGCTTTTTATTGGTCTAATTTTCTTGCCTATAAGTACCTACGGAATGTGTTTTTTCTACCGGGTGTTGCCTGTAACAGGAGCAATTAATTAAATCGCAGGTAGTACTCATCAAACCTAACTACTTTTGTTCAACAGCTTTTAAAAATGATGTACCTACTCTCTAGGTTTTCACTTTTTCATACAAACTAAATAGTATTTTCAATACGTTAACATCAGCCTAATAGACGTCTCTTGACATAGTACAAAAATGACAAAATTCGCAGTACATTGCTTCTTCAAACAAACTTTAAAGTGTAATAAAAAACAAAACTTATATTATTTTTAAAAGTCTCTGAACAAACGTTCAATTTGGCGAGAACTATCTAAGATTACATTAATTGCTCCTATTACAGGCAACACCCGGTAGAAAAACACATTCCGTAGGTTTATAGGCAAAAAAATTAGACCAATAAAACGCATTTCCAGGATTGATTCCTAGCAAGCAGGATATCGTTTTAATACTTTATTTACGGCCTAAAGACGTGTCTATTGAATTTCCACAATTCCAGGAGGCGCGCTTAAGTTTTGAGAGCCAAGAAACGCCAAGGTTTCGGTCATTTCAAAGTTTCATTTCACCAGCTTCCTAGTGAAATGAAACATCTTCAGGGCCCAAATATTGATTCCTTCGCCAGGTTTTACAAAGAAGCTCTCTGCTAAAGCCAGCTAAGAAGCTATTTGTATCACGTGATACAGCAATATTGGAGCACTTGTGAGCAAAAACTGAAACCTTTAAAATTTTACATAGAACTAGCGGTTTCTTCGTCCTACAATCGCTTTTCACGACAACTGTAAAAAGCAGCTTCCGTCTACGCCATTAGTTTCAAATAGCTTTCTTGCTATCACGAAATGCTGCAGTATCCAAAGGTTGTATTTGTGTGTTAATCTCGGACGTATGAGCGTTTTATATTCGGTGTAGTCTGGAAATTGAAATCGTAAGAATAAAGAACGCCCTCAATAACCAATAGACGTTAAGTGTCTTAAGGGCTCTTCAAGATAGTTCGTTTTGTAAGTGGCCAGTAACGGTGTCCATACGCGGACCACAGACAATACAAAGCAGATGCGCAGTTAAGTTTTATTTCGCAAATAACGCCCTTGCGCCATCCGGACAGGGCCTAGGGTTGTCGGTCGTTAGACACATGTATTCTTGAACACACTTCCTTTTATTATTATTATTATTATTTATTATTTATTTATTCAATAAGTTAACACGACATTACAGCATACGCCAATGCGTCATGAAACTAAGACAAATACAAACATAAAAACAAATGTAAACATCGTCATGAAAAACAAATTTTAAAACATAATTAACTAACTAATATTTAGGCGACGTAACAGCGTGGCTCCGTTGCGTCGTCTGAACCGGCGTAGGATTCGGCAGGTTTCCCCGGAACCGCCGAAACACGACGCCCTTGGGCCAGAAGTCCGCACTCGCGATGGTGTCCTGCAGCGGCCGCGGCACGCGCACCACAAACGAGCTGAAGTGCACGTAGTGACTCGACCGCAGCTGTTGAACCTTCAGCGAGCTTCTTTTGACGGCGCAACTAATGATAGTGGCGATAATCGTAGACGGCCTGCAAATGGGTCTTGAATAAGGAAGAACACTTTATTGGCGTTATATTTTTTTTTTACTTTCATAATAATTAGTTGGAATATGTCGATGACTCTCATCCACGGTGTCCAATTAGATTGGATTAATAAACAGAGTATTATACGTAATAGATAAGTATAGAGGGTAGAGACTCAAAAATGTAAACCAAAACTCACAATTGCTTGTGAGTGAGTAGGTACTTTGTTAATTTACCTTAATATACCGACGTTTCGACACAGTTTTATGTGTCATGGCCTTGGCTTGACTGATGAATCAGCGAAGTGTCAACAGCGATCATGCCAAAATCTCTAACCTCTTCTCTCTTGAAATTAACTACATTCGCGATAGACCCTATGTTCATAATAATGTGTATAAAACGCGAAAGTTTAAAGCGTTATAGGTACTTTTGTAACGGGATCGAACGGGATGTGATAGATAATTTTTTTATCCAGTAGGTACTGAGAAAAGTAAATGGAATCGCCGTCAAGTCAATGCCTAAGCATTTTAATGTAGAATTTTTCGCGTTTGTAATACCTTAAATTTTGTTTTTAACCTTTATTGTTTTTATATCCATATTACTAACTTATTCTTATGCAAAAAAGTTCAAACACAAAATACAGAAATTTAAGGCTACGAGGCGCAGTTTGAGGCCCTCTCCTCGATTTGAAGCCATTTCTTCGGCCAATAGTACAGTACTATACTTTAAAAAATATATATGTGTACAAAAGTGTGACCAGCCCTAACTGCAACGGCAGTCGTTAGTGCGGGCGTGGCGCAAAGTGGCGACGTGGCACCCCTGACCTTCTTACGAGCCGCAGTTTGAGGCAATCGCCATGTAGACTTACATTTTAAGCCTTTTCTTAAGCCAGTATTCCATGTGAATAAAAAAAAAGTTTGTTATTTCATAGAAAAAATGCGTTTAGTTTATTCGCAAAAGATTTCGCTTAGCGAATATACGGCACCGATCAACACTTTACCTGCCTACTGAAAATGAACAGGCTGCAATATAGAAGCCGCACCAATAATGGAACGTTTAAGACCAAATTCAAAGCAATTTTGATATTTCTCTAATACCTGTAAGGTTGTATTGCTAAATATGTTAAAAGTTGAAAATCCTAATCTTATATAGGTAATATTTATAATGTGTTTCATGTGGAGATCATAATCGGTTTCAAAAAAGTAAGCAAACGAAAACGCATCTTTTTGGACCGATAATGTAACGGCCGAGTAAAAACTAGCCCAATATCATTAAACATAGACATCTCTGGAATAACAACTGAATATCTTATCACCTGGATTAATTGTTAACTCAATGAACAAAATACATGTTGGTTTATAACAGTAATGAAAATATCCTGCGACTGCGGTAGGTCGTGTGGGGGAAACGGGGCGGAACGTGTAGTTACGAGATTGTCAGAGCATATTCGAAGCGTGAAAAATCAGGACGTAAGGAATTCGGCAGTGGCGGAATATACTTGCGGAACGGACGCGACCTAACAGGCTCGGGCAGTGATGCCCGAGCCGCGAAGGTGACAACACCACTCTGTCTGTCCGACTATGACTGCCCGATGCACTCGAAATATGTCACGCCTATTGTGATAAAAATACGTGAGTGTTAACCGTTGCAATTTAATGTCAGTATGATTCATGAAAGTTTAAATTATGGGAATAAAAATGTCTAATGCAAATTTTATATTTAACTAGCCTATATCGACCCAACCTCCTTAGTCCTACCGACATTTTAAAACAACAAGACAAAAATCACCAAAAACCTCGATGTTTAGCAGTTTGATGGATGACTGATGTCAATGCTAAAATGGTGTCAATAAGTATAAACACTTCAATCTCATTTTTGTTGCATTTAGCATGCCATATCATTTATTGCCATACAACTTATAAATCATTTCTCAGCTACAATCCAAAATGCCGATATATTTCCTGATAACTGGAGCACCTTACAAAAAAAAATTAATCTTTACCTCAATAGCTATTCTTGTAATTTGTAAATAATTTACATATCGTATCACACTTAATAATTTAGATTATTCATGACCTACCTACGCCTTAGTAGATTTTCAACATGTTCATCAATCGTGATTTGGCATAAGCTGTAAATTGCAATCAATAAATGAAATGAAATGAAATGAAATTGAAATGATTATCTTCAGTAAAAATATCTTTATAAAAAACGCGGTGCGTTTACCATATACGTAATGCAAAAACAAGAATCAATCTATCGTATCTATCGGAGTAGGAATAAATCGGATAGAGCCATCTGGGTATTTAAATATTATTCAAAATATGTAAGTAGGAACTAATCCTACTAATATTATAAATGCGAAAGTTTGTATGGATGTTTGTTACTCTTTGACGTAAAACTACAGAATTAAATGAAACTTTACAATAATATAGCTTATACATCAGAATACCTAACATATTTGGCTACAATTTATAAAGAAGTTGCGCAGACGAAGTCGCGGGCACCACCTAGTAGAAAAAGAATGCTTCTCCTCAGTAACTTCTATTCGTCCTTTAACATCGGAAAATTGATACCTAAGTACGGAAGGTTAAAACTTACGGAAGGATGGTTATCTGAAGGAGTATTAAACCATCGATAAACTTCTTGTGACATTCCTTGAGCCCCGGGTATAATAGATTAAACTTTAATTAACTTTTTTTCTTTAATTGAATATGTCTTGTCTACATCACGGTCTTTATTTTTAGAGCCATTTCGAGTTCCAGCTAATTTGACTGTTGAATATTTTCGTTATGCTTTAACCCAATCAGCGCTTATCACGACACGGTGTCGTCACGCCTCTACGCGGCATCGCCAGCATGTTATCGGCCAAAGCGTAGCGCTACGAGTAACCCTTAGCGGTGAATGAGTTAAAAAGTAAAGTTAAAGTTTTGTAATTGTGTATGTGGATTATTTCCGTTTTTGCACTGAATTGCGATGGACGGTCACTGCTCCAGGAACAGACCGGAGCGGGGATCAATGCTCAATTCCCTGCAGGCGGCGACCTGGTTCCCTGAGAAAGCTTTTTTGCACCCTCGTATATTATTTCAAGTACAATTAATATTGCTCATTGCTCCAGATGCAACCTTGGGGTCTTGACCATAAATCTTCGCATGCCCAATAAAGGTCCAAGGTCCTATAGAATAAGGCGTCAGTCCATCAAGGACTAAGTAAACGGGACAATCGAAAAACCGGCTCCTGTGACCTTTCACACTTCAACGTTGAATACAAGGAAAGTTGGAACTGGCTGGTTGCCAAAATATAAAAAGCTTATTTATGTAGTTGGTAAAATAATTGTAAAATACAGTGTGAACGCGAGGAATATAATACAGCTTATTCTTGTTTCGAAATAAGCCATAATAAAAGATTAAATTCATCCATTTTTTTTATAATTTTTAACGAGTAGACGGTGTCACTTTGATATCTAACAAATATAAAGAATGTCCAGACTAAACCTTACATGTGAACGAAAAGAGATTTATACAAAGTGAATGTATTGCGTTATGAATTGATCAATGCTGGAAAAGTCATGTCGGAAATATTTACAGTAAGTACTTACTTATATCTGAAACTTCGTTTCTATCGCTAAATATGCCCTGAAATACGCTACTAATTTCCCCCTGTGTGGTTGTATTTTAACCAAAACTCCAAAAGCTAAGACCTGTTACGAGATTAGTGCTAATTGGCGGATCTCTTTGAGACTAAAAAAGGATTATAGGATACTATTATCAAGCTTCGAGTACCGTGCGCGACGACGCTGAATGACGGTTGGATCTAGATTCTACTCATTCGTACTCATTGGCTGACAAATCATATGAAAATGTGATTATCCTAATTTGTTTCCCCCACCACACGTCGGGTACATTCTTAGATCACAGGCTTAGTATAGCTTACTAAAGGAATAGCAACAATCATTACGCTCCCTATTTCGACAGTCAATTTGTTACAGCGACCTTCGACCAGCGAATTCTTGTAAAATTTTGTAAACAAGTTTGTTGAGCTTTTTTGTCGATTCAGTTTATGGATTTTTCAAAATGGCGGGAATTGTTAACAAGGTCCTAAGCGCTATAGACCCCAAAAGCGCTTACGACCTTCGAGTTTCGAGCCAATACCAGTACCATCTCGCGAGGTCAACAGCTCACGGAGCCACTAGTAGTAGTTTTATGCAACAGTGATATAATAAGGGTTCTTAAAACTTAAGAGTCGCCCGACCCGAGAGTTTTATGAACCAATTATGAGCTGTTGCATACGCTAGTATTTCTACGACAGCTATATATACAGCAAAATAAGCAAAATCTCGAAAGGTGGCAGAATGTGGAAGTTGTCGTATGCCCACTAAAGAAATAAATTAAAACAGTGCCAATATTTTAACTATAAAACTCTCGTGAGACTCGAACATATTAAATAATATTTAAAACGGGTCACTCACGACACCGCAGTCCGCAGTGTACGACTTGCCTCTATCGCGAGTGGGCGCTCCTGATGACGTTCTTCGTAAAGAACGAAACATGTCGAGCGAAAATCGACTAAATTACCTCAGTGCCAATATATTGTACGAAAATCAATAGGAGCATCGTTTAGCAGTGTTCTTATGGAATACCATAGACAACGTTATAATGTATTCTTTTTTATATCGCTGTCAGTTATCAAATTAACAGATAGAAGTGCTGAGTAGAAAAAAAAATAACCAACCAATCAACAACCAAAATTATTAATCAACCACGTAATCTCAATCTTAGGCAACAGAATACGTTCATAAGACGGGTCCAGACGGATCGTTGTTCAAACTTCATTAATTTTCTAGTACTAGGTCCCGAATGCCGTGTTATTGGATAACGAAATTAATTATACCTGTTTCCATCAGTTGAACGTATAATAGGTAAATATAGATATATTTATGGGTAAAGGTTTGTAAATTAATATCCAAGAAATACAAGTATACGTCGTCAAGAGCCAAAGTGGGCTTTTAGGGTACCGTTTTGAAAAGCGCAAAACATTTCGTTTCAAGATATAAGGATTATTTTAATAGCCTACTATGAAGTGTCCCATTGCTGGGCAAAGGCCTTCCCTCTGCTTCGCCACTCACGGCTTAGTGCAAGCTCCCGCCAATCGCTAAAAACAAGGAGCTACTCAGCCACCCAATATCTCGATATCCACTACTTACACGTTCCTCAGTACTCTCAGTCTCTCATTTTTGTAAATATTGTCAGAGCGCGGAGCGACATGACCACTCTCTGCGAGCCCCCGAAGGCGTGTGAATGAAGCCAATGTCATAACGTCGCAGATTTTATTGGACTAAACAGAGCTACTTGAAGTGGGGTTTAAGGGAAAAAACAGTAGAGATAGATATACACTATTTATTATTTTTGGATAGAGTATTAAATAAAGTTTATAACTGCATATTCATTTATGTAAAAAAAGTTACTGTTTAGCCAGAAAACTTGGCTAATGTTCGTGTATTTCTACAAAAAATCACAAAAAAAAAACTCAATAATTTTGTGTGACAATGTTTAAAAGTGTTTCATTTATTCCGTAGAAGACTATATACTTACTGAACAAGAAAAAATGTTTTATTAGTATTCAATAGCAATAAGGTCGAAAACTAGATAGATGTTTGGAGCTCGCTCATCAAAAAATGGTAAAACAGCTGTTAGAAAATGGTGGATATTTCAAAAACTGTCAACAATTTTGGTAAACTTTTTCATTTATTTCATTCAAATTGAAATTATTTCTAAATGTTTGTATTAAAACATGTACAAATGTTTTAGTAACTATGAAAACTCATGACAAAAAGTTGAGCTGGATCGGAAAAATGTATATACCGGGCTCTTAATATACGCAATTAATACGTTTTAAAGTCTTTCTTTCAGGGCTTTTTGGATTTTTGAGTTATTTAATTATTCTGTTTATAATACGCATAACAAATGCGATGGTTTAGACAGTCGAGTAGATATTTATTGCTTCGTGGAAGTTGTTCCCTCTTGGAAATTCTCGTGTTATATATACATAATACGTTTCGTAATGAGTGCTTACTCATTAATTATTTAACTTGGAGATGAGACTTAATTTAAAAGTCAATTTTTTCGCAAAATAATTTGCTAACTCATTTAGTGCTCGACTCAATTTTCTCAAAAGCAACGTAATCCGTAAAAAACTAAAGACATTTTCTGGGGTCGGTGAAAAAGTTTTAATTACTCCGGGCTTTTCTATCATTAAGTATACGCGAAGAGCTAGACTCAACAAAAGACTGTAAAATTTCATGCTTTATAAACGCTCAACTCCTCTTTTTTAGTATTGCTCAATTTTAGTATTGTCTTTTTTGCTTTATCCAAGAACTTTATAATAGCTGTACATTGGTCAAACTTAGAGTATCTGGCCGGTGTAGGAATTGTAAAATCCATAAAAAACTGTAGCGTATTTAATCTTTCATGTGAGTTATAAAGACGGATCGGATGACACATAATTAATAAAATTCGGCTCAATAGTTTCGACGTTACAGTAATAAACAAAACGAATTTTACCAATCATATTACCGCATAAAAATATACTTATAGTAGTAAAACTGTAACCTTTCTTTTTCGCTTCTGTAGGCTGGTAAAAATGAGCTTGAAATCTGGACATCTATAAAATGCAGACCTTCAATTGTTTTGAAAAACCTTTGATGGTCTCTTGACTTGTACCGATGAAAACCATCCTCGTGTCCGCAGATAGTAATAAGGATACTATGGCATACTTAGTGAAGCAGTTTCGTTGCTTTATAATTTGCCCTTCTTCCGGGCTGGCTCTTAGACAATTAGACCTACGGCCTGAATGTCGGATTCTTCAATTAAACAAGTCTATTGAGGCTCTATTTACAAAAGGGCAAGCATTTTCTCTTTAATTTCTCCGAGATGGCAGTCTATTTCACCCAATTTCGTGGTGCCCTGATGCTTTTCCTGTAAGACCACTGGGATTATACCGTTATGTCTTGTAAAATCTTGTAAAATTTGAAGGTGGCGTATATAAAATAGTAGATTTAAAAAAAAACTCTGTCAGATTCACTCGTTTTGACTGGCAGAAAACAAATGAATAATAGTAAGAAAGTTTTTTTTTTCTTATTTATTACTTTTGGAATAGGTAATCTTATGATGTTATCAAAACCAAAGCGATATGTACCGTTAAAGCATTTAAAAAAATTATAACTTTTTGTATTTAAAATACGAAAAGGCTTTCTGCCCGACCTAATTTTATAACGAGACTACAGTGGACAATGCAGTTAGCCTTCACTTTCTACGCTCTCTGCTAAACCGTGGGGTATTGTCTATAAATTCTAGTGTATTAAAGGAGAAGGGTTAATAAAGAAGTTACATAAGAAGTATGATTCACATGGCAGACATGATTAGAAACATCGTATAATAAGTTAACAGTGTTCGCTATCTTTTGAAATTGAAGTGTGTGCCAGTCCCTTCACTCATTTGAATCACTCAAAACTTTAAAGTTGACCTTCTCGGTAAAATGGTCTGATATGGTATAATGTTGGGTATACTGAAGTGCTGGCAACGCGAAGTAGAAAGTAACTTGCTGTCATAACTCCGACAGTGTTAATGCCGGGAACTTCGATGCGAGGCTTCTCAAGTTCTATGTATTATATCTACGGAGTACTTATTTATTATGTATTAAATACAGAAAATATACTGTTGGTTATTTAAAAGTTGGCACTTAGAAGAAGCAAGGGCAGGGTTGGTGCCAATTTTGTTAATAGTTTATTTGTATTTTAAGGCAAGCCTTCTGACTCTTGTCTGTTCACACTTTTATCTAGACGTAAGGAGGAAATAATTTTAAATGCAATTATGATGGTGTCGACGACTTGTTGGCGAGAAAATCTAGTGGATGGCCAATAGTTGACTGTAAAAAGATGAGTGCGTCAAGTTCCAATTGTATTCAACTGCCAATCTGAATGGCCGAACGTGAGAAATGCCTACATTTTTAACCACATCTCACGCTACCTAACTCCCGTCCTTGTACTGTAACACCATTACAAAACACCTGTATTAACGTCCAAGAAACCGTTTAGCCTCACGCCACATAATTGGGTTCCCCTTTGATCTCCGTGTAATTCCTGGCTCATTGTCCGTCGAGATTTCGTGTGTAATGGAAAAATTCCGGGCGGCCCCTGATTGCCTGCCGCCTGGATGCGGCTTGTGCGTTAAAATATAATATTGCATAATTTAGCCTTTGATGGTGGCTATTTTCTTCGTTAGAAGCACAATTGAAGGTCTCAGGAGTGTTGTGAGAAAGTGATAAGAAACAAAGATTGCTTTTTTGTGGCGTAAGTTTATTTAAACACGTAATTAGATAAACGCTAATATTAACAATTTACATTCAAAACTTACTAAATGAATAACATTATAATTAAATTAAGCTAAAACTAAACAAAAGAATAACCTAGATAATACTTACCTAAAAAAATTGTTAGGTACCTAAAAAAAAATACTTCAGCTGTAGCCTTCCAAAAGCTCCGCCTGCGGCATCGACCCCATAACACCGTTGGCGGCGATATCCCTCTGTATAGCTAGTGAGATACGCTGAGAGAGGTAGGCCAGCTCTGGGTTCCCCTGAGGCGTGGATCAGCCTTTTCAACAAGGATAAAAGACTTCATAACAACTGACCAAGGACCTATTGTTTCCACGGCAAGCGCCGCAAACTTGTAGTCTTTCAGTAAACACGAGTATTTGCGACGCTTCCGAAGTTGGGCCTGGTTGGCTGCAGCACCGGCCTGTACACGGGTGCGGGTGTATGTTGCTTTTTTTAATATTATTATGTTGTAGCCCTGTCTTTTCATATTATTTTTAAGAGACACTCGGTGTTCTAATTGACAATGTATTAGTCCCATTTCAGGCCAGTCACTCCATGCACGACGTACGAGTATAACTACATTTAAACGTACATTGCTTAGATGCATAATAATTACGGCTCTGTGCTTTTGTTTTTACTTTCTATATTCATTATTTCCTTTTTTTTATCAACTTGAAAAAGAGAACTAAAACGTATCTCTATCTATATATTTGGATATTTTGGTTTATTGTTAACCAATATGTTTTCTTTTTCAGGTAAGAACGCAGAATTTTACATCACCACTTCAGTAAGTTACATCGGTTTATTCCAAAAACTAATAGTTTAGTAACACTTGGCCTTGTTTAAACTTAAATTAAGGACAATTTTATCGTATTATATCGATGCCTCGTCCATTGAAGGCATACATTCATTCTATCATGCACATTTTACTTACAAAGACAACAAAAAAGCTTAAGAACCATTAAGGTCTCACTTCGCTTGCGTTCATACGACTCACGTCGCGTCAAAGCTTTGTAGTCACGCGCAGAAGATCTGATGTAACTGCAGTGTTCCGTTTCACGACCTGAATTAAGATATGTGAACTATTTTTTTTTTTACTTATCGTGTTCTGAGCACATGTTGTAGGTCGTATCAAAGGAAATCAAGAATGGGACCAACAACGTGTGAAATTGCGGTCCTTTAAAATTCAGGCGGTTGCTAGGTGACTTTAGGTCCTTAATAGGATTCCGTACCAAAATGGAAAAAAGGAACCCTTATGGTGCGACTCCGTCTGTCTGTCTGACTGTCACATCATTAAACATTTCGAGGACTACTCAAGCTACCGATTTGAAATTTGGCGTAATTGTATACAAAGTACATAACAGAAGAAACAAAGAAACTAATGAAAAAACGACAACGACGACAATAAAGACTCGAAATAATATACAACGTAGTATTTGAAACAAAGCTTATTCACAAACAGAGAAATGCAGACATAAGGAAAAAGACTGGAATAATGGTTGCCCTAACATTTTCTCAATAAAAGTTAAAATAGAAATGGTGTGGCCACACTGCGCGAATTCACAGGGAAAGGTGTGCAAAAATAATCACCCTATGGTGCAGTCCTTCGGGAAAGAGGAAAAGGGGAAAGCCCAGAGAAAGATGGGTCGATGAAATCGTGTCTACAAGACAGGAAAAACTGGTTAGAACTGGAGGAGGCTTTCACCCGACGAGGGGTCCCTAGTCCCTACGATTTAATTTTATGTTTTTTTATATTTTTTTATTTTTTCCAACTCCACTGTGCCTTCGTAGAGAATTAATAAAGGCTTTTTATTTTATTTATATGCAAAGTTAATCCGGACACATTGAAAGATAAATTATTATATATTTTAATTTATTTTCAATGAAATATTCCCGATTAAGAGGGGACAAAAATTAAATGTTTTTTTACCGTGTCATAAGGGTAACATTTGAAAGGGCTTGTTTTGCACATTCTAAAACATTTTTTTATATTTTTTTGGTAATGAAAATTTTTTGATTTATAAACGAAAATGTAAAAAAATGCCAGTCTCCCCCCTCCCCCCTCTGTATCTCTGAAGTTAATAAAAGTAAAAATATTTTTTTTTACACAATATTTATATTATCCTAAATCATCAAGGAAAAAAAAAACTCATACTAACTCCGTGCAAAATATTAGTGACCCAATCTGTCGATACATGTGGCTGACGTCGAATTTCTACTTCTAGGTGAAGTTGCAACATACTCGTAAAGTTTGTACGGAACCCTCGGTGCGCGAGTACGACTCGCACCTGGTCGATTTTTGTTTATAGGTGGGCTCGGGTTCCGCAGCGCCATCTATGAAACAAATAAATCGGTTTGCCGGAATAACAAGTACATATCTCCTCTTACAAGATGCACCGACAGAATCGGTGGAATTGAATTTCCCCGTAGCACGTCTACGCCGTAGCTACGAGCCGTAGCGCTACGGCAATCAGTCCCGTATACACAGTGAATATAAAATGCCACGATTCTACGACTTATAAAGTAGGATGAGTATTTTAAAGTACGTTGTATAACTTTCATGAAAAGATTTTTGTCACGTAAGGTATTCAGACTTAAAATATGTAATGCTCTTGATTGTAAGAGGTATATTTGTAAATTTACATATATTCGATAAAATTACACTGGAAGTAGGTATTCAATAATTTTATCGCGAAAGCAGAAGGTCGCTGGTTCGATCTCAGCCCTCCTCACTGAGGGCTTTGGTCACTTTTCCTGTAGTATATGACATCTATTTCAATTTATAATGATGAATAATGAAGTATGTCACATTTTGAGTTCAACCTTAGATTTTGCCGGAAAATAATTCGATAAGTTTTATTTTTGTCATTTGTATTCAAGACATTGCAAAAAAAAACCACTGTTTGCGATGGTTTAGCGCCCTCCTATTGTATTATTCAACAGGATGTTGTGCTTAAAAAAAGGGTAAAAATTCACGTGATTTTATTACAACAGGCAGTGCTGTCTGAGCCGCGGACGGAAAATTTTCCGCGCTGTGTATTTTGTGCCCACAATGTTCCAATAGATTCAAAAGGGTATAGAACGCGAAGCGCAGCGCATAAATCATTTATAACGTGCGCGGTGAATATTCATACTGCTTTGGCTGCGAAATACATGTATGCCACCTGTAACCACATTCAGGTTATAAAAAACAGTTTTCATATCTCATGCGCTGAAAGCGTGTCGTATTTTTTTAATACTACGACGTGACTAGCAAGCATACGGCCCGCCTGATGGTAAGTGGTCACCGTAACCTATGGACGCCAGAGGTGTTGTTACATGCAAGTTGCCGACCCTTAAAAAAAAGGAGGATTCGCTGTGTTGACAGCTAAAGGGGCAAGCTTTGCTCTGTGGGTCCCCAGCTGTCAACACAGTGAATCCTCTCGGAGCTCTGGCGACCTTACTCACCAACAGAAACACAACACTATGAGTAGGGTCTAGTGTTATTAAACTGCAGTTTTCTGTAAGGTGGATCTTACCTGCATGTGATTTGCACTAGCACTAGCATTGACATCCAAATGCATGGTTTAAAATTGATGCATCGTTTGATTTCTATTCTGATAGTTATTACCCGAAACCATAAATGACGACCGTAAATCAAATTTCTTAAATAAATTTAATGTTCTTCAAACCTCTCATACTACTTATGTTTAGCTATATTTTATAAAATACACTTGAATTTTTCTTTCCTCATTTACGATATGGAAAGTAGTGTTTAACTCGGGTGCAAGCACTCGGGGCACATTTTAGTCTCGGACTATCGGCGCTCTCACTACGATTGAACGCCAAAATACTTTATCTGAGTACACCTCTTTTGTCAAGGCGTTAAAGTGCTTGATGAGATATTTTTGAGCAAAGCAAGTTGTGCTAGTGAAGTATACAGTAAGTTGGGCTGGGGTCCTTTTCTGGTCTCTTTTCTTTTCAATGGCAATAGATACCATACCATCTTTTTTAACGCTAATCGTACGGGGTAAAATATAGGGACTTTTTTTTTCCTGCTACTGACAATAGTACATTTCGATGCTAGTGCGGAAAGTATGTCATTACTTCACGAGTCCCGAGGTATCTTGCGACGAGCCGTAGGCGAGTGGCAATACTCGGGACAAGTGAAAAATGACATATCCGCACGTGAATCGAACGACGTTTTTCAATACAGATGCGAAAAAAATTAAAATACATAAGAACGAATTTAAAGTTTTTTTATTATTTCCGTGACACGATTGTAATACAATTGATATATTAAGAACATCTTCAAAATGTTTATCTTATCTTCTTTACTTTCTCATTTTCAATCTCATAATAATTATTTCTCATAAACAAAATAATAAATCGCATGTGACAAATCGTATCGTCATGTCCCTTCGAACATGTTTACCTGATTGAAAAACGCCTCTACTTTGACTGACGTTTCGTAGGCTCTGTTCCGTTTCATACACACAGATTTATAAGAACTGTTTTCAATGTTAATATTTTTAATGAATGATCATTAGTATGATGAAGAAGTAATTATTGAAATATGAAATATCAACATCTTTAATATTATTGCGTTAAAAGTAGGTATTTAGTTTTATTACGGCTCGGTAAAGTTAACGAACAATAATACTCTTCGGTAAGCAGTCATGAATTGGAACACAACTAAATTTAAAAAGATTGGAAAAGTAAAAAGCACTAGTTCGCAAAAACAAACTTTGCGCACGCAAAACAGCCAAGAAAAGGGCACTTTTTGAGCAACTGTATTGAAAAATTAGTTTCCCCGTCTATATTTTCAATTTTCGATACCAGCTTCGAGCCCAGTTCGACAAACGTCATAGCAATTTCAGCGCAGCTCAGAAAAGTCATCAAGTGAACGTTTTTAAGCCGAGCAAAATGTAAAATGCATCGGATAAATATAAAATGGCGACCGTGAACTTGCTCGGTTGTATTGGATTCGGTACACGTGGCAGCCTGTAGCCAGCTAGTTTTCGATGGCATAATATTTATGCACATACTCTAGCACCTTCGCTACGTACGAGGCCGAAATGGCCTGGTACAGTAATGGTTGATTGCGATGTTAACTAATTGCGAAAGTGCTAGACAATAGCCGGCCATAATATACTTTCGGGCAATCCGTCGGATCTGTATAGCGGATATATCTGCCGGGCATCCGCCGGACCATATGTTAGCAGATCCAGCGGATATGCCCAAATATGGCCGATTTATGCTGTACAGATATAGTCGATGTCGAAGATACGTATAAATAAAAAATGTGCAATTGTGCAGCAACAGTGGAAAAGAAAATAGTACTAAACCTACGTTAAGGGGATTTAACAATATTGACAGGACTCGTTCTAATTTGCTATTAACATACAGACAAACCGCACTTATCAGCTCACACTTTCGGGAGCTAAGAAATATATTTCACTAGTGAAACATAGTTTGACTGGTGCCCTCTTGTCACTATACCATAGACAGAGAGAGAAAGCCGAGCGAAATATAAAATGCATCGGATAAATATAAAATGGTGGCCGTGATCTTGCTCAATCGTATTCGACTCGGTACACATGGTGGCCGTTATGTAGCCAGCTAAGTTTTCTTGCCATAACAATGAGTACAGACGATGTCAAAGCCAAGGATAGATTTTAAAATAGATAAATAAAAAAATAAAATTCTTTATTTCAGACCAAGTAGATCCATAGTATGTTAGTAACATTTTTAGCCTTAAAACTATTATTAGTACTTATATCTACTTAGACCTACCAATAACTACTCCTACCCAGTATTTAATGAGGGGAGAGTCGAGGCGCTCGTCTAACACCCTTAGCATGCTGTTGGTGCTACCTCGCACCCTCCTTAGCAATGAGGCCACTCGTTTACGCCTAATGGCGTAAAAGTCGTCCGTACGCGCACCCGCGAACATGCCTGACGCACTCCAGTGCTCAGGCAGCCTCAACAGCATCCTAAGGATATTATTATATTGTATCCGCAATGAATTATACGCTTTTTGCGTGAAGTTTGCCCACAGACCGCACGTGTAAAACGTCTGGCAGTATGCTTTGAATAGAGTCAGCTTCACTTGCGTGTTACATCGAGCGAATCTGCGGGCAAGCATATTGCCCCTTATTGCCATTGCCCTCTCCCTTTCGATGAGATTTTAATGTGACTGTTTTTTTTAGAGGCATACGGTGTGCCAGTATTCTGTTTGCATATCTTCTAGCTACTTTTAAACCAGTAACACAACACAATTGGGACACAATTAAGGATATAATCTCAGTATAAATACTGGATTCAAACCACGTTCTTTGCTGAGTAAATGAACTGTAAAACTTTAAAGTGTTATTTTAAACGTCAAACTTCTATGAAATAATGGCGTTTACTTAACACTTTTTTTTGTCATGCATGTATTCCTTGCTTATTATAATTAGCGTCTTTTTAAATCTTAAGTGAAGAGCCACATATTAGGTAAGAAAGCTCTGAATCTGGGATACACCCAGAACTCATCATCACTTAAGTAAACTGTGGTCAATTGGTTATGTTTTTCTCATAGAATGGATGGACAGACAGCAAAAGCTTAGTAAAACGGGTTCAGTTGTCTCCCTACTACGGAATCCTTAAAGCCCTCTAGAACGGTATTTGTTTTTCTTGTGGATCAACAGATCCATATGACCTGGAGCAGTCGCAGATTTTAAATTTTATTTTCACACGTGCCACTACTTTGAGTCAAACAGAACGCCACACTGCACAAAGTATGACATAAACTTAACGACCGATTTCGGGACATTCGGTTTACCGAACAGAGAGATATATCTGTTAAGGCGTTAAGGATGATTTTGGGTTGCTGGGCATTTCGATAACTCAAACAACGTGTTCTCTTGGTGCTGATTTATTTAAAACTAAAAACTTCACATCGATAGTGGACTGTATAAACTATCTATAGCTAGGTATGCACTCGCGCGTATAGCAAAGTACCGTAACTTAAACTAATTTGGACAATATCAGAGCAGCCAAAGCGCTCACAAATATCTAACCACGTCTTTATGATGAAGGCGTTAGGGAGCTTGTTCAGATATTTTAGGACCTCGGACGCTCCGATATATGGCGACTGTACGAATCCAGACCCTACGCCGATGCGATAAGGACTATATTCTGTGTTAGCGATGATACGAACTTAGCCTTACCTATTTTATTGCAGCTTCGATTTTATAGCTCTCCATTTTTGGATGGGAATGTATTTTCAAACGTTTGTTTTTGTTTGTGACTGCCAGTAATCACACGTATCAGGTTATTTAGGCTTTTAACTTTGTGCTCACATGCTGTGGATTTAGTGGTGGCCATAGTGAAGCTCTAAAGCGGGTCACTGCGTGCAAAATGACATGAAATATCTATCTATTCTGTATGAAAAGCGGAAAACTTTTACTATTAACATTATTAAATAATATTTAAAACGGGTCACTCACGTAATTTAGTCGATTTTCGCTCGACATGTTTCGTTCTTTACGAAGAACGTCATCAGGAGCGCCCACTCGCGACAGAGTCTCACGAGAGTTTTATAGTTAAAATTAACATTATTTGTATCAAAAAAACTGACATCAGTTTTAAGTCAACATACATGATATAAATAGGTACAGAAAGCCCACAGAAGTTATGTTTTGGTAATAAATAAGGCAAGTTATCGACCATTGATAGCACTTTGCCTACTTTTTTAAAATACAACTTTAAATGTTTGAAACTTGTATATTTACTTATAAATCAGTTTATTTTAGTTCATATCTATACTTTCTTTAGAATTAAAATTACATCTTCAACAAGCTTCAATCTACAAACTCATTTCTCGAGGGATTCTTATCGTCGATTTGTTCGATTAAATATCTCAGCTCTAAATATTCAAATCTCGGATTAGTCGGTTCCATCCGATGGGTTCCGAATATGAATATTTATTCGTGCATAAGTTAAGCAGCGTCTTACTTATTCTGTAAGCACAGGAATGTTGAGTTCGCTCTACTATTTTCAATTGAAATTAAAAAGTAAAATATGCAGAATTTAAGCGATTTGTTGGTCCATGTCAGAGAGATATGTCGAATCCGAATCGAATACAATGGCGCTTATTCACAATAAGTGACAACATCCAAAAACAACATTAACATTAGTGATGAAGCTTTTATTGCCGACAAATTCTTTCGGTAGGTATTAGGTCAACTCAATGTCACATCGTTTTATTGTAATTGTCATCAGATTTTCACATGCACACCAAATTTGTACCCAAAGACTAGAAAGTTTTTCTTATTGAATTCCAAGAACATGGCAGAAAAAATAAAAGATTGTCAGCTGGTCCAAGTGGTAAATCAGTTTATTAGCGGGGGTATAAGGACGAAAATATTTACAACCCTCTAGCACTTGGCAAAGCAGTGTTCACATATTTATGCCAACATATCCGGATCGATATTTTAGGCCTTGACTACACTCGTGTCCTGCCTTCAGTTAAGGGATAAATTACAGCTTGGTGCGCTAGTTTCAGTAACACTTCATTCAATTCGTATCGATTGTAAATTGTGACCTTACACGTACATTATTAATTAGTCCGTGCATATGGGTGCCATCGGCAACACAATAAACTGACCATATTTAACCCTATTCCCACTGCAGAAGATCTACCGACTCACTCATCAACGTAGAGCTGAAACTACTAAACGTAGGACCCTGAATTTTTCACTTTACGTTAAGTGTTTAACGAAGATAAGTAATAAGATGGGATTTTGAAAAATTCACCTCTTAAGGGAGTAAAAACGGCATTGTATGTTTGTATAGGAGAAAGATTTTTTTTAGATAGACACTCAAAACTTAGTGTAAAGGTTTGTTATTAAAATACAAAAAAGTAATAATCAACCCCAAAAGGGGTGAAAGTGTGTTAAAAGTTTGTATGGTGGAAGGTTTTCTGTTAGGTTGTTTACACTTATGGGTGTTGTTTGTACGTGTGAACTTATCGCTTGCAGCAGACGACAGCGACGATAGCGTCGTGAATTATTTCATCATCTTCCTGTATACGTCCCACGGCTAAATATAAACACTCATTACGTTTGGGCTTTAGTGGCAATCTGGAGAGGCTCATTGTGACCGGCAAAGTAGATGGTAAAAGACCTCGTGGACGCAGCCCTATACGTTGGTCTGATCAGATCCGCTCCGCACTTGACTCCACATTCCACAATGCCCTCCATACCGCCAGAGACCGAAAAAGTTGGAGGAATATCGTCCGTGAGAAGGTGATGCAGAAGGGAGGTCACGACCCTCAATTCTGAGGAACACGACGCAAGGAGGAAGGAGGTTTGGGCTTTATTAACGTTTAGACATGCCGTTGGATCTACATAGTGGGTATTTCCGCACCGGACAAATTTACCATACATTGGTTGTCAGATCCAGCGGATATGCTCGCACGTGCCGATATATATGGCCGATATATATCTGGATATGGCGGGCTTATAGACCATGCTAGGCAGTTTAGGGATTTTACACACATCATTGAATTTATGTGTATTCTTTGTAGGCACCTGTAGCCTACGAGGAATATGGTGGATAAATTCGGGGCCACGGGTGGTGTCTCTGTAGCTCAGTTGGCAGAGAAAAGGGTGTGTATCCCAGAGTTGCGGGTTCGAGTCCCGCCCGAGGTCATGACTTTTTTCCACTTTTCCTTTCTTACTAAGAAATTTAAACGTTGGTACTTTTTTATTATTAATTGCAATAATGTTAAGAACAGTAAAAATTCATATCTCTGTGGTCGTAAATTGGCGATCTGCCATTTCACATGGAGGCATTTAATGGCGCTAATAGCCGAAGTAAAAGCTGGAATTTGCTCGAAGGTCGTGTAGTATGCCGGGCGGCACTAATCAAGTAATCGCCATTTTTATTGATCTAGTTTCTTATATTCGTGGACTAACACTGCATACGACTGCATGGACTAACAATCGCGGTAACAGAAGACAATATTATGCTTAATATGCTTTTAGTAACATCATTTTAATACAATTTTTAAAGCACGAATCAAATCATTTATTAAATGTAATAAATGTTTTGAATCATGTTTTTGTGTTTTTTAAGTAGTCACACTACTATATATAAATTATAAATTGAAAGAGATGTCATATACTAAAGAAAACTCAGCACTCCCAGCCCTGCTCACCGGGGACCTTGGTCACTTTTTCTTTAGGTCATGCTTTCAATTTATAATCATTTTAATGTCGAAATTTATAGTTAAAGTCTGCATTTTAGATACATACCATCACTTTTTATAATAGTTAATTGAAGAACCATTTTTTAAAATTTTAATTTAATTTTTAATATTAGGCTCAGTTAGGCTTAAACATTTATTTTTTTTATTAAAAAAACTATTGATGTTTTGAATGTTGCATCCGATATGTACGACCTGAAACTTTGTAACACAACTTTTAAAAATAACCAATTGTTAAATATAGCTATTTTAACACTTGGTCCGAGCTCGGACACCAAATCTGTACGAAACAAGAGAATGACCCAGTGGGTGTAGTTAAACGAAGCTTTGTCCCGTGGTCCCGTGGTGCTTTATATTATCTACCGACTGCCCACGCCCACGATCTAGTCTTTATACTCATTATTATAAACGCTGGAGGAGTAAACATAGGAGGTCGTCTAAGGGAGTACGGAATGTACTAGAAAAAAACATTAATGTTGGTATACTGGACATAAACTGCGGTTTAATATTATTTGGTTTTTGAGGTTAAATTTAATTTATTTCTATAAATTAGATACCCTAAGATGTCCAAAACAATATTGTAGACGTCTACCTACTTGTAATACCCCCTGGGATGCATCCACGCCGTAGTTTTTTTTTTCCGGTTATTACCAAGAGAGAATGGAATATTGTACTAGAAAGAAGCACAACTTGACGATAATATTGATTGATTACAAATCAAAGATGAATTACTTAATTCATTTGGCCATATTGAACATCTTAAGAAATGCACATCACGAACAAACTAAAAATTGCAATTTCACCGCTGATGGCAATATTGCAAGATTATAAAATATTCTATTTGGGTTACGCAAATATGACCATGTTTCTTGTTTTCGTTCTCAACTCAAGTGGCTCCCTATCCGCTATCGTCGTAACTCCCATATTCTTTCACTTCTCTATAGCATTCTTTTCAACCCTGGAACCCCCTGCTATCTCAAGCAGCGTTTTAGATATCTCAATTCTCTTCGTTCCTCTCAAAACATGCTTCTGACTGTGCCATCCTCCTCTTCCAAATTTTATAATACTTCTTTCACTTTTCAAGCAACCCGGCTGTGGAACTCTCTCCCTCTTGATATAAGTCGTGCTGAATCAGTTGCTTCTTTCAAATCACTCCTTAAAAAGCACTATTTATGACTTCCTTAGTTCCTGTTCATGTAACTATTGTTTTCCTTTAATTTGACTGTGTAATCTCTACACCTCGTTATCTAACGCTCACTTTCGGGGCAAGGGATGGGGTAGTTTCGATAATCTGAATTAATAAAAAACTTAAACTGCTCGTTATTATTAACTAAACGGGACCTGATAGCGCGTACTCAATAATTCAAATTTACCCCCGACATTAAACTGCTTGTACTAAATTACCTAGTAAGTCGTCTCTGTATTGTTCAATCATTGTCGTCCTCCTATCCGATCAAATAGATACAGAACATCTAATGACATCAAATATAACTCATTACTTGCATCTACAATGAATTAATTGCCTCAAGATTATTCATAAAAAAATAATTTTATTTTGACTGATTAATAAATATGAATCGACTAAGCAACATCACTATTTTAGCTTGCCCCTAAACTGAGCGTTAGATAACGGGGTGTAGTAATCTGCTATCATCATTTCGCTTAATTAGTTTGTATTTGTATATATGTATTTATATATTTATGTATTTTGGTATGAATATATATATATGTATGTATATGTAATTGTGTGTGTGTTTGTTTTCTTTTTTCTTGTAGATTTGTTTTTTCTGTTTATGTCATATATTTTGGTTCTCACATAATACTTTTTCCAGTTTTGCACCACCTACTGTATGTATACTTCTCCTCTACCCAAAGGTTGTCTGGAAGAGATCGCTCTTTAGCGATAAGACCGCCTGTTGTTTGCCTCTTTTTCATGTGTAATCTATACCAGTTTGTGTTATTTTTGTTGTTTTGAGGTGCAATAAAGAGTTATTGTATTGTATTGTATTCTTGAAAACATGGAAATCTCTATAGTAAACATAATGATTTTGTCATTTTATGATTGCCGAATTGATGTATATTTCTTTGTCACGCCTTGACGTTAGATTTCATTAGGCACGTCTCAGTCCCTTGGCGTGGGCATGACAAGTGATATAGGGTGTGTTAAATTGATGATTCATGATTTTAAGTAGTCTCACTATGTTTTTTATTTATTTATGGAACTGAAAAACCACACTAAAATATATACTAATCTAGATAAAATAAAGCTACGAGGAGAATAAGCTAGGTCCCCCACATCTGATCCCTGCGGTATGGTGCTTATAAGACTATTTAGGTGCGTTTCCTCGTTAAATGGCAATGCCAATCCTTTGCCCGAGGAACGAGCCAGCCTAGGGTCACCTATGGCATGCAAGCAGCAGCAGGCAGGAGTTGAAAGCCATGTCATAATATACTACAGAGAAAGTGACCAAGGCCTCCACTGCCCAGGGCTGTGATCGAACCAGGGGGACGCTGGTAAAAAGATTGAAGGTTGGTTGAGGTTTGATTGAAGGTTGATAGATTTTAACGTTGCATTTCTGCTTGATATGCATTATACAGTTCTCATGCGGAATGTCTATGAAATTAATGACAGTTGCATACATTTTCCGCGCCAGCTTTCGTGAATCGATTTGTACCTATAATAAAAAAATATGTTAACAATAATTAAAAAACCGTCTTAACTGTTAAATAAATAATAAAACGGAATACTCGTAAACGCATTGGTTTGAAACGATAATGCCACCATTATCCGGGAGCGGTAAGATTTGAATCACAAAGTGTATTGAGCGGACACTCTGCGGACGGTGGTGCATTAAATTCGCATTAACAGCCACCGAAGTCACCGTAAAATTAAATATTTAATGTTTTATATTACGTAGATTTAGAAAAGTATAAGTTTTCTTTTATTTTCAAACGATAGTTATAGTACATTACGATACAAGGGCGAAAAAGAGGAAATTCGACACGAGTTGCGAATTACCTCTTCGCACGTGTATCGTACGACGTTTTACAGTACATATGGCCCTTTGAATATTCGACACAGGCACGTATTGTGCTCATTATCGCACTAGGGCGGTAAAGTAGCACCATGTGTACTGTAAATAACTATATATTCTTTGATTAACATAATCGAAATACCCTATGTATGACAGTTAATTTTTAAACATGTTTTTATCAATTATTTTCTAAATTAAGCTTAAGCTTAACTAGCTAGCTTAACTCATGATAATCATCATTCATAGATAGTTACTCTTGATACGCGTTTAACTATTCTTTGGTCATCACCCGGCAGTTCAGGGTCCGGGGGTTTTTATAAAGAAAGCTGTCTCTTTATCAAGAGCAAAGCCTCTACTTTTTTTAACTCACAGTACACTTGTAGCCAATGTGGCAATATACTTTGACACTGGCGAAATTATCCCACTAACAAAACCTGAATCATTTCAACTTGTGGTATCACAATACACATAGTCTGCCGGTTCTGTAACGAGTATGCTAGCCCATGTTACCTTTTAGCTTACTAATCCTATGCAATGCAAGCAATATACTCTGCTAAACCCTATATATACTCTATTGAAGCTATTTTTATCGTGTCATCTGACGCTGTATGAAACATTGCAGTATTAGGTACTATATCACTTCACTGGATTATTGTTCTAGCAGAATAATGGATGATCCTTTTTTGGCTTCACTTTTTAATAGCTCGCAGATCGGTTTTATGAAACTATAATATCGTCGTTGCGCTTTCCAAATCTGATATGTGCTCGATTTTTGACAATTAATAGGTAACCTAGTAATTAAACACATAAGGTTTTAATTCATTTAATTATTATCACACACATATCAGATTTGGTGGGCGCAACGACGATATGTAGTCGTTTCACTTGCGCACATTCGTAGGTATATTCTCTGCAGGACTTCGCAAACGATTTTCGTGAAATTTTGAGAGCAGGTTCGTTATATAAGCAGTTTTTTTTTAAAACACAACAGTGGCAAACAAGCATAATACGGCTTGGACGCCTGCGATTCCAGGGAGGTCACATGCGCGTTGCCGACCCATTAAAATCTTGTACACTCCTTTTTAAAGAACTCCATACTGTAATCTTTCAGGAGCTCATTCCACAGCCGGAGCGTCCGCGGGCGGAAATTCCTCGAAAACCGCACAGTGCGCGACCATTTTGGTTGCAAGGTGTGTGGTCGAGTTTTTACGACTCGATTCTTGCAAATATACTAAAATGACGAAGCCAGGGTGAGCTCTTAGAGCCACGAGTTCAACAGTCCGACAGAAAAAGGTAGACATTAAATAAAGTAGAATTAGTGTGCCTCTTCTGAAATATGTCATTATTTTCGAAAAAAACATTGTTAAACAGTCAACTTAATGCTCGGACTATGCGACAGAGTGAGATGCACAATATAAATACAATGTTGCCTGGTAAACCTCAGTGGTGCCTTCCGTAAATATCAACTTTTTTCTGTTGCACTGTAGCTTAGTCATATTTTCTTACTTAATACCAATACTCAACTGAGAGCTTTAGACTGTAGAGCTTTGTCGTTCATCGCAGCTCTTCCACCGTGCTGAAAACACAGACTAGGAATATTATACAGTAGATACAACATCAAGATACTGTAGACATAGGAAAGCATAATTTACTCCCGCCATCCGCCATTAAAATACAGCCGCTGTTGACAGCAGGCTTAAGATCCTTTCTCGAAGGCGCCGCTTGCAATATGCATGCTCTTAGATCCAGCGCCGCCGCTTAGCCGCCCCTACTAATGTTCTTCAAGGATTTTCTCATCTCTTGTTGTATAGTTCGTTGAAATTCTTTGACTCGTATACACACGAAAAGTCTTTGTTCACCACGCGCAGCATTACATATGTTTCTTAGCGTTCCGTAGTCAACTAGGAACCCTTATAGTTTCGCTATGTCGCCGTGTGCGGCTTAGCTCAGTGATCGTTGGTAGTAGAAAGCTGTTATTTTGTATGAATATACATATCAATCATGCTGACAAAGTGGTAAAATGAAAAATCGATAAACTTTTATTTTTAGGAAACCTCCCATTGGACCTTTTTTTTGGACTTTTAAACTGCAAGTAGAAAAAATCATGAAAATAGAGCTTTATAAAGTCTTTCAAATAAAATTATTTTGAACTTGGTCTATGAAGTCATTTTTTTTAAACGTAATTTCTTGGTTAAAAGGGCGTGTACGCCGTAAGAGCTACGAAGATACACCTTTTTTATATTTGTGATCTATTAAAACCCTGTTTGAGTTCGCCTATTGTGACGAACGGCTAACGACGGAACCCTACAGTGAGCATGGCCCGCCATGATATTAGCCGGTTTTTGTTTTGATACTACTTACTGTATTCCGTAGGGCAAACTCACGCTCTTCGCCACACCATCGGGTCTAAGTACTTTTCGGTATCTGATGAGGGCATCCTTAAAAATAAAATGATAAAGATGGCCTAAAGAAACGAGAATGATGATGCATGGTACCCTCTCGGTATAATGTCTTTCTCTTCGGACCCCAGCTCGTACCAATTTTTTTTTTCGGAACTTTAAATGCGATATCCTTTGATAATTACGAGTGGCTTTTCGGTGAAAGAAAACATCTTGAGGAAACTGCGTAACATCATACTGTGCTATTCTTGTCTCTTGCACCACGGGACAGAATAACGACGCGTATAAAGTTGATCCACCCAAATAAGCTGCATTGGTGGAAGTGGTGGTGAAGATAGTTGTTAAGAACTGGATGCTTACGCACGGGAGGAGACGCGCGGGCGGCGAGCGGCACGACGTCACCGCGGCGGAGCGCGGGCGACCCGCGAACGACACTCGGCTTCACCTATTCCACCGTCAACGGACGTTACCGACATTTAATTTTATACTATGTTTGGCCGGGTTCGCATCTGTAATTAAGGCGGAATAAACCAGCCTATTGTAATACAGTTCTCTTTAATTTCCACGTCCCAGTAGGACCCTAACAATAGTAAAAGCTTGATTTACTTCATCAAGACAGACTTATGGTAGGGGCACCATCTTAATTCTAAAGGATTTATTACAGACAAAGACTCCTAAATATAGAACGGAGTGTAGGGGTTAGAGTGGAACATTAATATTAATATGTGATTTCAGAATTATGTCAGTAAGTGGTGGTCAGGGTGGCAAACACTTCGGAGCACTAGCGACAACAATTACTTTACTAACATAGTAGTACGTTTTGTTGTGTTGTGACTTGATTGTCTAAAGCGGATGTTAATGAGTAAATAAGTTTAATGAGTACAATCAGTATCAGTTTCTGTTGAAATAATTTGACGGGTTTAGGGGCAGAATCGTTCACTCGTTCTTTATTAGTTTACATACTGTGAGCTTTAAAAGTTTCCTTAAATTGTTTGATATTAGTCTATAAGGATAAAAATATTTCACCTACAATTGGCTCTTAGAGACGACATCTTTTCATATATTCTAGTCCTTGATGAATATAATAATATAATACACCACCCCCTCCTGCCAGCCGGGACAGTAAAGTCCGCCCGCTCATTATAATTTCATTCGGACGAGCGTTGATCGGATCTTCACTACACTTAGGAATGACTATTGCTAACCGTAATCTATGACTACTGAATTGTCTCCCGTCTATGACTATTAATAGTTTGGAATGCTGTCCCTCTTAATAAATACTGCACCACCTCTTCCACTGGGACCGTCAAGTCCGCCCACTCATTATAATTTCATCCGGGACGGTCGGTGAGCGGATCTTCAGCTGCACTTGAGTATGACTATAGCTATCCGTGTTCTATGACGACAAATTGTAGGTACGAGTAATTGGATAATTTGTGAAAGGTATTTGCTAAGTAATGGGTTTAATTTAGCGTTAAAGAGGGCTTTGGTGACATAGCCTCCGTATTTTCGGTTATTAATAATAATTAAAAGTCGTTCAACTTTTGCATTAATATAATCTGGACAAAGTTAAGTATATTTACAATGCATGTGCTCGAAAAGTGCGCTCTCTATCAAGCCAAATCGTGGGGAAAGTTGTACTTTTCCGCACGATTTGGCCGCAGTACGTTTACTTTTCAATTTTTTTTTAATTTTGGATTCCGCTATCAGCCCGATACAAAAAGTATTTTCTATGTAAGAAAGCTATAAAATAATATAACTTTTAATTTTAATAATTAAAGTACTGTCATGTATGTAATAATTAAATTGTTTTGTCATGCTATGATTTTTTATTTACTCGCACAATGCATACTAAAACATTGTATAAAACACATGCGTAAAGATCGGAAATCACTGATTTTCCGCACTTGTTGCATAAATAGCTACTTTCGTTGCAGTCGCTAAATTTGTACCAAATACTACGATTTAGTCGGAAAGCTGCCACTTTGAATTTAATTGGCTCGCTGAATTCTCAGCTTACATTGAAAATGCTATGAAAGCAAGCAGTCAACCACACAGCTATGAATACAGCCAAAGTGAAAACATGTATACATGACTTAAATGCTAAAGCGATGAAGTCCTGTATACATATTTTTGGCACTTTGGCTGTATTCATAGCAGTGTGGCGGACAGTACATAATCTAGTTCTGGACTGAATAAATTATGTTAAAATCAAAATAACGCTTAAGCGATACATTAGTTTGCATCCGGCTTTTTGCTTACTCTACAATTCAATTATGCCAAAGTAAAATGGAGCGATATCGTAAATGTTGATATTTTATTAGGAGTATCTATGCCATGAAATGTGCCATAAGATGCGTTTATGGATTGATTATTTGTTTGTTTATTGATTTATGATGAAATTATAGACAATATATAATAGTGGTATGGATATGCGCTGTCATAGCGTGATAATCACAACATCTATCTTTTCAATCCCACGGCCAACCGGTGTAAAATTAACGTTTGTTTTATCACGTAAATATCCGCATTCACCATATCCCCGAATCAAATCGGGAATAATGTATATTTTCGATGCACAAGACAAACTTTACAAGTGGAAATAATGTGGAATCGAATAGGCCCAGGTCTCACTAAAATCAAAAACACATCAGGCGATCTTCTTTTGGTCTCCGTTGTCATATTTTTGCAAACTGTAAACGTTAAATGTATATTTAAGTGACTGCAAGCGGAACGAAGATCACGGGTCGCAGTTTGAGGACCGCCATCTTAAATTTAATATTTAAAGGCGTAGAAATGAGCAGTACTTCCAGTTATTTTGTCATTTAAATATGATGTTCCTGGTTATAGGATATTGTATATTGTAGGTAGTCGTAAATGTTTTCGTCACTTACAGTTTAGGTTCCGCTAAACATATTACTGATTGTTTATTATTTTTATTACCTATGTTTGTGTTCTATTTATATTAATAGTTGCAGTGTGACAAACATGCTGCGAGCTGGCTAAGTTGGCCACAAGGTCTTATGTAAACTAGTATCAGTATCCTGCAATTGAGTTCAAAGATTGAAAATGTGATCAATAACGCAAAGGTCAACTGTCATTGAGAAAATTCAAGTCGAAATGAATATGAAGTCGAGATGAATATGTCATTTGTTGACATATGTTGTATATCAACAGCGAAAACGGGCAAATAGGAGGAAATAATTCTCTAGATTTATAGTAGGTATTACCGGCTTTTTACTCTGCCATTTTAATCATAAACCGTCGTTTTAATGCGCAGCTGGTTAATCGCGAAATGAGTGATCAATCTGAAACGGATGAATGCGGAGAATGATTATGATTCATGATTAATGATTGTAGTATTCAACGGAAATGGCTGCAGGTGAAATTTTGCTCATTTTGTGTGTTGCATGCATGCAATTACGAGTAGCAGAAGGATGGAAGCGTTGGTAAGTGTGAATTTTGAGACGAAGACCACTGGTGCGAACCACCGTATACTGCACAGTCAATAGTAAAAATATAGGTGTATGCAACTTAATCAAAAATATTGTCCACAGATAGATCTAAACCCGCCGACTTAAGAGCTCTGATAGTGACCTTCTCACGCGACCTAAAAGAAAAAGAAGAAAAAGAGCGTTTTCGAAACGGGCTCTTTCTTTCCTACTTGGAGGGATGAAAGTGGCACTTTTCTGTTCAAACTATGAGGGATCGAATCGCACTTTTGTGTTCAAGGATCTAAACTGTTTAGTTTTACATTTTCGGGTATTATCTGGTGGCATTGTGGTGTTACGCTCAGGATTCTACATTCGGGATTCTATTGTAGAATCCATCGCTTCATCCGGGAATCAATGTACCTATGCCCTCCCCGAAAATATACCATTTTGATCCCTTGTGACACAATCAACTTTTTCTCAACTTAGTACAAATTATTATTTGACCAGTTTTTGGTCAAAGGAAACATCGTTAAGGGTAGTTTAGATTCTAATCTAAAAATAGGTCTTCGTAAATCAATAAAGGAACATCCGATAGACAAACCAGATCACGCACGGTTGCCCCGAGCAAACATGCCATTTGTTATTGTAATCTAGCCGAGCAAACAGCTTGGCGGCGTGACGGGCTGTCAGGGCGGCAAGGTTGACAAACAGGGAGTTATTGTCTCCTAAAAGGTTTTATATTCGTTCATACAATTTTGTCTTTGATATTAGTAAGCTGCTCGGTCCGCGACACGGCTCGTTCGATTTAAATCCTAAGGTGAAGGTGCTACCCCAGTTTAACCGATGTTCAAATGTTTACAGGCTGGCCCAGAAATTCGTTGTCAAAGGTTTATATCATTATGTTTATAGCGTTACACGAACTATACTGTCTTCTTTTTCTTCTACCTAGCGTTATCCCGGCTCTTGCCAGGGTCCGCTTTCCTGCATCCTCTCCTCCACTTTGCACGATCCTGGGCGTCTTCCCTTATAAGCCCGTTTACGCTCATGTTGAACTATACTGTAAGTATATTATTAAAATTTAAAACCGTAATAATGTTTCACTAAGTAAACCGAATCGTGTTCAAAATATCCGCGTTTGGCTTTAAAACATAAACGCAAATGTTTGTAAAAAAAATATCAATTTACCATAGCTCTTCTAAGATTTATGTTTGTATAATTTACAGCAAGTATAGATTTCAAAATATCTCGAGTTAGTGGATAGTAGAAAGAACAGAGTTTTGAGACTGTTCACAAACTATAATCCATATAAGTAGATTTAGTTAAATAGGCTGAATATATCAAGCTTATGAGTCTAGGATGTGTTTTGACCGACACTATTGATCGACATTGCGTCTCTTGCGAAACAGGAGACGAGTCAAGGAGAGAAACTTTACAGCTTCATGAATATCTTTTCAGTAACTAGGTGCATTATTTTGATTCATTTCAACATTTTACTATTTTACTATGTTATGTCAACGTATATTTGCCCACCCTGTAAATAGAGAAATACTACCGTTTAAGTTCAATAACACCTAAAAGTGTAAAAAATATTTTACGGCATCAGTTCACGAAAGCTGGCGCGGAAAATGTATGAAAATGTCATTAATTTCATAGACATTCCGTGCCATACAATCTGTTTGTCGCCTTTGCTTGTTTCAAGATCACCGCAATATCAATCTTGTGTAATTTTTCTTAGTAAGTACCACCTCATGTTTAAAGAATCTCAAAAATATTAGCTTGTTTTATACTTCCTGAGTAAGACTAATGAACCCCTTTTCCGCGACAGCTTGCCAGCCTTAAGAAACTGCCTGCGACGAACTTATATTTTAAAATGCCGACTGACTACGTAGAACGTACGTCTTTCTAGACTTTATAATAAAGCGACAGTACACGAAGTGTCTACGTTGTCTTATTTGTTGACGAAATCTTTCCTTAGCGTAATGATTCATTCTCTATTATTGAGAAAACTGCGGACTTTTTCCAAGCGAATAAAGTGAAAAAAATAATTAGCAACTCAATTTTCGAATGCTAACTTTTTCACTACTGTTTAACTTTTTTTTCTGTACAGTATATTTAAAAATGACTTTGCCTACAGAATTATCATTTCAACAACACCTACAGACACCATTGTACCACTTTTCACTTTATTGCTTTTGCCCTTTTATTTGTTACTAAATATATAAAATAAAGCCGTCAGAACATCGTACAGTCACGTCTACATATATATGGAACTTAATTCAGTGGAAGAAGGTTCAAAATTGAATACAGGTGCATATATATTGGTCCGATCAGTTTACTGACGGAATTTCAACGTAATTTAACTTCTGATTGGTTGATCACGCGAATTAATTTCCCGAGCGGCTGTTTGCCCATCTTCAGGCTTGATTTGGAAAAATATCAAGTGATCAAGTTTACGGGATTGCTACTTTGGATTAAACGGTATTTTAATAGCAAGTCCGACAGATGCTATCAAAATACCGTCTAAAAAAAAATCGTCCGTCCGTTAAAATATCGTCGTCTTTGCTTTGACGATGCTTGCATCTCGTTCATACTTAAGTACCTACATATATATTGGTGCGAAAGAGCTGGAGAAAACTTTGATGAATGAAACTCTGCCATGTGTTACTTAATTTAATATCTATCAGTAAGTAATCGCATTCTCATTTTTACTTATTTTAATGCCGAAACAATGTTCACTAAAATGGAATATTTAAAAGCTTAAATTGACTTCCAGGGTGTTAATATACCTACATACCCAATATGGAAATCTGACGGATAGCCCGAATGTGGCTGGCAAATGATTCGCTCCATTTTTGCCAGCAGACGTGAGTATTTGAAAATAACCCTAAAAAAGGACTAATCAACCAAAGAACTGTGCGTAGTTTCAACGGATAAATTGAATTATCAAAACAAACAATAAAAAATTTTTACGCCATTTGTTCAATGAAGAACTATTAACTTATTGATCCAATTCGTCTAGAGGCTGTTACCTAGAAAATCTGAGTTTTCTTTCACTGAAAACCCTCAAACCATCGTTTCATAAAGCTTTGCTACACACGCGTCAGCAATCTTAAGAAACCAGACGAGCGAACACTTTGACTTTCCCAATCACGTGGTATTAATACGTCAGCATGAACAAACGGGCGGCTTGGATGAGTGGCAAGTTGAGCGCAGACTTAGAGTAGGGACTTGGCCCCATTGTTGTCAGATACGAGAACTGTTAAATAAATAGGTAGGACATAGTGCGCCTGAGGCCGCGGTAAGCCTGTGGTAAGGTGAGCGCAGACCTAAATTACGGGCCCGGCTCCAATATAGTTCGGCATGGAACCGGCAAAGATGTAGGCATTTAGGCAATACGTCATCGGGAATCGGGCGTTTTCGAGCCTTGAAGTGAGAATAAAGTTAAACGTAGACTTAGGACACGTGTCTCCGACAATGGACGCCACGGCACGAGAACCGGCAAAGATATGTGCAATACGTCGACGTGAAAAAACGTTTTGGATGAGTGGGATGTTGTGTGCTGACATAGAGCAGGAATTTGACTCCATTGTCATCTGGGAACAGAATATGCAAATATATAGGCAACACGTCACCATGAACGTTCGGCTGCGTCTGGATTGAGGGGGATGTCTAATGCAGATTTAGAACAGAAACTTGGTTGTATTGTCGTCCGGAACTAGAAACAACCAGTGAGGCTAAGTCAAGTGGCTAAATTATAAGGAAAACCTTCAAACTCACTGCAGTTTTTTGTTTCTGTACCCAATGTAACCAAACAACAAGGCGTCTCGTGAATTTAAACCTCGGTTATTTTCCAAGTAGGTATTATTTAGGTATGTACACCAATTAAAACACATATGGTTACTACTTACATAGGGTTACTTTTACTTAAGTCAGTAAAGTCGTAAATAGGTCGACATGTTTCGGATAAATCCGTGATCCTTATTTATGAGATGCCCTCGCGATTGTATTTCGCGCACACAATCCGCGCGAGGAAAAACCATGAGTTTTTTAATATGTCTAATACGCACGTGAGTTTTCTACCGAAACCAGCTGTCTAGGATATCGAGTAAAAAACAATATATCCTTGTAAATGTTTTTTTCTTTCTCATATACTGAGGTGTGCAATAAAGAGTATTCTATCTATCTATCTATATCCCACTCACCGGCCAGTGCTTAATCTATTTGAAAAACTTATTATATCGATAAGTACTGATCTTAAAATTACTTGAATTTCAAGTCCTGTGGAGTCGCGCACCGCCCGCGAGGCGACACTTCATTAAAACTTGGAACAAGTTGCACTTACAAAATATACCATGCAGCTGTTATACTTAACCAAATTTATTTTTACAAGAATTCATAATTTAATTTGCATAAATTTTAATTCATAAGCTTTAAAATGTCTATATACCAGTCGGCGGTATGGTTGCTGAAACGTTGCTAGGCTTATTAGCTAGCTAGCTAGGTTCATCAAAGGGGATCGACGTGTATGTATGTTTTTTTAATGACTGCAAAAAGGCGGATTTCAGTGGGGAATGGGCAGTGCAGAGAGATGTCATTTTTGCATTTGATGTGCCGGACCAACTCTTGAGACCCTTTCGGTTCTGTACCAGTTAAATTAAGTATGTAAGTAAAAAGCGACTCGCACGTCTTTTATTTTTCTTGCTAAAATTTGGCTGTCAAAACTGTTAATTTTCATATCGTGCGTACTGTGTTGTATAACTATATAATAAATTAATTATAAATACTGGGTGAATTTTTGTAACAAACTGTATAAATAATGTTTTCCGTGTGTATATTTTTCTTTTTCGAGGCCCGATCTGCTACAGTGTATATGTATAACAAAAAGTCGTCCATTCTTACCTATGACCCAATCATGTCCACTCTCTTATCTGGTCTTATGAAACTAATTAATTTGCTCGACTATTAACATAATTAGTTCCTGTCACCATACACTGGCCGATATATCGCGTCATTAGCGGAGGCGAAGTGAAACATCATCTATACGCCTACATATAATGTGGGTATTAATAGCCCAATTTGGCAGGCCATTAAATATTAATACAGATAAGGTTCGCTCATGTATGGTACGAGAAAATACATCATGGAATGCCCGTATGACCGTATATTGAGGATATTCTGAGAAAAGTCCTTTATAGAGTTTGACCCAAAAATTCGCTGACATAACATAGTAAATTGGCGTCATTAATCCAAATCAAAACTACATAGTTACCGAAAAAATATACATGAGGCTGTAAACCTTGGATATTTTTGCATTCACTCGTCTCCGATTACGCAAGACACGCAATGTCGATCAATAGTGTAAACACATTTTTCCTAGATTCATAAGCTTGATACAGGATGACCTCAGCCACTGGACAAGCCCTGAAAGCCCACACAATGCTGAAACAAAAACTTTTTTTATTTAAACAAATAATTTTAAAAAATAAGTTTCAAACAAACAGCTATTGTTTGAAACTATTTTATTATTGTCCTATAATCAATAATAATAATCGTCTCTACTTATATCTATGGATTTGTGATCAATCTCAAAACTTTGCCCTTTATATTAATCACAAATTCAAAAGCTATTTTTGCTGTAAATTAGACAAACATAAATCTTAGAGGAACTGCGGGTATATTGATAAATTTTTTACAGTCATTTTCGTTCGTGTTTGAAAGCAAAACGCGTATCTTTTGAAGAAGTATATACAGCAGTGAACCAGTACAGTGAAGGAGTGAAGTACAGTGACCTGTAAAAAAAAAAAAAAAATCATTTATTTCGGACCACATACAAATCCATATTGAGTTAGTAGTTATTATCACGAAACTTAATACTAATACCTGTACAGTAGTGAACGACCTAAGTGATTTCACCTAATATTATAAATTATAATAAACATTATGCAATATTAGCTTTTGCCCGAGACTTCGCTTAAGCTCGGGCAGCAGCTAGTAGATTAGTTTTAATGGTAAGGTATTGTAGCGTATGGGGTCAAGCCACTACATAAGTGTTACATGCACATTACCGTTTTCGAAACCTCAATATTTTATCTAAGCGAGCCACCCCAATACAAGGCGAAGAAGACCTAAACTTACAGCAAAGCCCAAGAAATGAGTAGGTAACTGTTAAGCTGACTGTACTCGTGCTCTGATAACATTAGGTACACAAAATAATCGTGTAGCACACAGCATTTCCATGTAAATTCTAAGGATTCAGTAATACGTTTCGGACAAGTTTAGCCGGAAGGGATCAAAAAAGCCACCGGTAGGTTGAAGGAACATTGTCCATTGAAGATACATCCTTTTTGTGAGTGTGACAAGCCCCGAAGGCGTATACGGTGGTCAGATAATTCAGATTCAGAATCTTTATTTGCTTTCGTAAGATCATGCAAAATTGTGTAGGTACAATATATACTCTTAAGCCTCAACCATGCAAGGACTATAGTAGGTATTTTCATAATAACGAACATAATGAACGTTAACGAACGTTACAAACAGGAATTCTTAATTATTATTTTACATTTTTGACATAAGTTTTAAAAATATAAGAATATTCATATATTATTTTATTATGCTATTTTTAAGTAGTCTAACATAGTTATATATATAAGACGCTTTGTTATTAACAATTTATGGATATAAATATATCCATAAATTGTTAATAACTATTGTCTATAATGTCTGAAATAAATAAATTTGAATTAGAATTTATGGGCCTATGATGTCTGAAATAAATAAATTTGTATTTGAATTTGATACATAAATTCAGCATAATGGAACAGGTCAAATAGTATTTTAAATTAAATAAGACATGTCGGCTCGTACCAATGCGTTTTTCGGCACTTATGTACGAAATATCATTTGATATTTACACCAATCGCTTTTCGGTGAAGGGAAACATCGTGAGCAAACCGGACTTATCCCAATATGGCCTAGTTTACCCTCTATAATATAGGCCTTATTGGGATTAGTCCGGTTTCCTCGCGATGTTGTCCTTCAACGAAGAGAGACACCAGTCTCTACCAATGATACTTCTTATACAAGTTCCGAAAAACTCATTGGTACGTGCCGGGATTTGAACCCGCTGCATTCGGATTGAAACTTTCAATCCGAATGCAGCGGGCGCGAATGCGCGTAAGAGCGTACGACTTTCAATTTGAAAGTCGTACGCTCTTACGCGCAGGGCCACCGCGTGTTTGGGTTTGGGTGTTGTGGCTTTGCATGAATAAAACATTTAATTAAATTAGTTAAAGAAATATAAAATGAAGCAAAACAAAAGTACGAGTGTAAGTATAACGAGATTCTAGAATGTAGTATTTCAAGAATTGGTGCTCGCAAACATTTCGTTAGCATATCTTATAATGAACCTGGCGGAAACGTAATATAAGTCTTGAGTTCAATTTGCTGCGTTCGAAGCTTTTGTACCACTGGGCAAAAATGAGAACTGAAGAAAGAAACAATACAACAGAAAAAAAGAAAGACAAAGAATTACACAAGAATACAGAATGAAGATTTATATATATATATATTTTTTACTGTGAAGTAAACTAGTATACCTACTCGTAGTTTAAAGGCATAAATTAATAGTAGTTTATGCGATTTGATTTTGATTTAGATTTGAATTTCAGTTGCATACACTACTTTTTCTACACACATATCAAACGTGATCTAAGATGGGTTCAGGAACCGTCTGAGTGAGTTGTCCGAGGGAAATGATCTGCAATGTTACTAATGCTACTTGTAAAATCTATAGATATTGAAATAATGCAATAAAAAAAAATTGAACGCATTCGGAAACAAATTTTTCACAATTTTTTCACTCGTTAACAGTAAAAAGCCAACAAACTACTGACAGTTTGGAATGGCGGCGTTTCGAATCTAGAATCCACTTGAATTTGACAGCTGTTCCAAATTGAAACTCACAACCTACTGTTTTCGGGAGGTAATGTTAAAATTACAGTTCCGTTCCGTTCGTTAATAGTTTGATAATATCATATTGGGTTGACGACTGGGTTAAAAAAAACTATCATTCTATTTGTAATTTATTTAGATTATCCAAAATTATGAGATACTTTTTTTTCAAGTTAATTGAAATTGACGAAGATAAAGAGCACCAAAGCTCCGGGGTGGGGGCGTGGGACGTCACTACTATGTAAGAATTGTACGTAAGTGTAACGTCGCGCGAAATTTTTATTTGACTAACAAAAGAAAAAAATCGTGTACGATATTTTTTTAATAGTCTAACAGACGGACTTTTTTATCGTTTAGCCTGTTACCTATATTTATACCTAGTCTAAATAACCATATAAAGATGTTGGTTTTAAAACAAAAGACAATTGGAACATCTATTATCTGTACATCTTGTATAATCTGTGAATGTTTATGCTCATTACATTACACATCCGTAAAATAAATAGCAAATGTGGAAAGTAATACAAAGTTTGATTTGTTTCAAGGTTAGCCGATATAAACATAATTTAGTTCAGACTCCTACTACATGTATGTTTCATTTCATCCATTGCCCCGTTTACATACTGAAATTACTGAATCCTTCCTGGAAATCAAGACGAGAACGAGGTGGAAGCTTAATAATATTACACATTAGCATATATTTATAAAGAAAGTTCACTTAATATGTTCTTACAACCACGTCTATAATTTAATCTTTTTTCGCAGAAATAACCTCCAAAAAAAAATAGTAAATTTATTTAAATCAATTCATTAATACAATATCACAATTTCCAAAAGAACTTAGCCTAAAACATGTCAAAAGGTAATTAAAATAACAACAAAATTAAAATTAGACTTAAATAAACTACATATAAATTTAAACCACCAAAAACCTCCAAAATGTATACATATTTATAGATTATACATTTGTATACATTTTGGAGGTTATTTCTGTGAAAAAAGATTCAATATCGAATACATATTTTGTAGCTGACCGTACATGTCAAGTCCGTTTTGTCATTCAGAGACCGAAAGTTAAGGAATCGGAGGGGGCGGGGGGGATACGTCTAATTACTTATAGATTATAAGAAATATATTGGTGTATTAGAAAACCTAATCCCACTAATCGTAATAACCTAACTTTTAAGTTTTTAATGAAATCTCCAAGATTAACTTATTTAACTTATGTTTTGTATGTTACGATAATACGACCGTTTCAGTAGCGAATGGTTTCAATGGTGTTTGATGAGGTAGTGTGAAAACTGAAAATACAAGGAGAAACAGCGATAAATCATGTGTTCATGTGACACCTTTTGTTTACATTGTTAGGAAGTTCCATTGACGGTGATCTTACATGAATATGAACTACTGGGCCTTTGAGTACTGTGGAACGGTAAAAATAAATTATCCAGTACCTTTGAGGACTAATTATGGTGTTTTATTAAATAACGAGTAGCTCTGACCTTTGCCGAGAGAGAATGTTGGAGGTAACTTGATTTATGAATTTTGAGTCCGACTCTAGTATGCTTTTACTAATTGGACATAAGTAGTAGCTTATTATAAAGGTTCTTGTTTGAAATGTAATGTAATTTAATACTCTGTTTAAAAACACAAATGAATATATTACATAGGTACACACGCGTTCAGAATTGCATGGGCAGTTTATGAATGAATTCATTCATAAATTGCCCATGCAATTCTGAACGCTATAGTAACTTTGTGTAAATATATCTTTTGAGGCTATAATTTTGATGCTAGACGATATTTTTGGTATATTGGATTTACCTATATGGTACAAAGAACTGGCAGATTTTTACTACCGACGTGTAGCTACCACAGAAAAACAGAATTAAAAACCGGATAGTCGTGAAAAACATTGAGATTTAGTTTATGATTTTATCAAATATTTGAATTTAGTAAGTAATTATAAATAATAATTATGTAATAATATATACTAGGTGTAATCAAAATGGTGGTGAAATCAGTAATGTGGTCTGATTAAGAAAATATTTCTCGTGAAATAAATAAATAAATATTTGCGGGACAATCTATAAAAATATTCAAATATTTTTCTTACTTTTTCCTAACCGGAATGCAAAACTGATTACGCCCGTAAACAGATCACCAGTAGTTTTGTTGCACCCTGTAGAAACCGACAATGTGTTTTAACTTTAAAACCACAGGTTAAACACGCATCTGATAAAAACTATATTGACATGAATTTGAAATAGAACACTTATAAAGGGTTAATCATTTAACCCTGTCTTTTATTTATATGAGTTCTACCAGAACACTTTTATTTTTAATATGTACCTAATCTTTGTATTAAATCCATCCCACACATCGTGGAATGAGAATGATGAAGACTACCTATTGACTCACTAACATTTTCCCCGATAAATGGACACGGTAATACCTCTCGTAATACATTAAATAATATTTCTAGTCGACATGAGACGCCAATGTTTTCGCCGAGATGGTCGCGCAAATATATTAGGTATTTATTGTTAACTAAACTGCTAATGGAAGTATTATACGGGTTCTACTGAATATCTAAGGAGATAGTATGAATAAACGGCGGTAATAAGAATGAAGTTGGTACTAGCACAAATTATATTACAGTTCTTAGGACAGATATTTATCACACAGGATCGATTCGAATTTGCGCGGAATGGATTCTTCTTTCCGTAAAGTTGTGCCTATCAAGAAATGCGTATACCAAGATGGTGACAAAGTATTTCCATCCTGCTCTATATTAGGCTCGTCTCGGAGCCGTCGGTATAGTGAGCCCGGTCGCGTCTTTTCTTTGGTCTTACCAATGGATAGGTGAACGGCCCCATCCCACACACCGGACCATCTATCAAGTAGCCTAGTACTCGTTGGTAACAGATAGTGGACAATCTGGTTTTGATCTTCAGTATAAGCGTAAAGTCTAAGAAACAATTCGCAACGCAATTCAAATTTCAATAATTCTGTTGCTGTACAGTCAAGTGCAAAAAGCTGATCGAGAAAATCGTCTCATAGATATGTTCTTATTAGACCGGAATAAGATGCTATGGGACATATTTTTGAGTAAGATGTGTACGCTCATATTTTTACACTTGACTGTAATAAAAATGTTCTTTTGCATGCATGTATTAAGTAGGCAATTATTTTAATATTTGTTCTTAATCATTGTACAAACCTCACACCGTTTAAGTGTTGATACGCATCTGTTATGGGTGCATAAATAATATTTGTGGGTACTATCTTCAATTCAACTACTTGTCATGTTTATGTACAGTCCGATTCACGAAAGCTGGCGCGGAAAATGTATGAAACTGTCATTAATTTCATATACGGAGTCTGCTGAATATATAGATAATATAAATATAGCGGTAATGCTTCATCGGGTTGGTATAAGGATGGTTATCCCGTGCGTGTCAAGGTTGTTAAAATTATTCTAGATAATCGAGATGGTAAGGCTCTTTATGAAGCCTGTAGTACTGCCATGAGGCAGTACATAGTAGATAATATAAGTAAAAGCAATAAGAAGAACTGTATAGCTGAATGAGTTAATTTGATAAAATAAATAAATAAATATTATGGGACAATCTTACACAAATCGACCTAGTCCCACGGTAAGCTGAATAAGGCTTGTGTTGTGGGTACTAGGCGACGATATATATAATAGACAGATACATATAAATACTTAAATACACATTAAACATCCATAACTCAGGAACAAATATTCGTGATAAACACACAAATAAATGCCCTGACCAGGATTTGATAATGTTACATTATATCTATAGGCAGTAATACAGCTAGGTATAGCTGCTGCCATCTTAGAATTAGTTCTTACACTTCTTAGTTAATGTGTAAACTTTGCTATTAAATTGGTATTTGATAGTTTGTATATATCATGGTGCGTAGTTTGTTAAAAGTGTGTTAAGATATTGGTCGAAACTTAGCTACTGATCTACCTAAATGTATTAACATATGTATTGTAGCTGGTTGTTTTCCTTAACAAAGAAAAAAATGTTTTAAGAAGTTTTTTGTAAGAGAAAAGATACGCTTACGCATACGCAGCGCTTTTTTGCGCGAATAACTGGCCCTTTTTTTAAATACTATTGTAACGCAAGGGTAGAATACAACGATGATCCTGTTTTTAAAGACACGGTCAAATATAACTATGTCGGTAGTTACTAGTTACACATGTGTATTGTCTTTAAATTATCATCGTAACTAGTCCATGGTGGGCCATCATTTATATTGTTTAACTGCCCAAAAATATAACACGTAACTTGTGTAAAACAACAATACTCTAGAGACGTGACATCAGCTTTGTAGACAGACAAAACATCGCTTTGTATGTATAGGTAAGGTAGATAACTGCCGTTTCGGAGTAGGATTATCGTATTAAAGTGTTTCCAGAATGGCATCTGCATTAAACCAACTATTTGAAGCGAGAGCTTTGTAAGATCACAGAATAACCGATTGAAACGACAAATGAATATCTTTTCATGGTCCTGTTTTAACGATGTTCTTAATTCGACTGTATGATTTTGTCGATTTACAATACGCACAAGTCTCAAAACGGTACCTATGAGAGAAAGTTACTAAACAAATATACTTAACAAAATGTTAAACTTAACTTTTATCGGGATATTTTTTTAAAGCAGGAATGTCTTCGAACGATACCAAATTTCTTAGAGAGAAAGGATAAGTGGAAAAACTCATGGCCTCGGGCAAGACTCGAACTCGCGACTCTCGGATAGACGCCACAAACACGGGGGATATGGTGGAATCATGGGGAAATTCGGGGCCACCGGTTGTGCCTCGGTAGCTCAGTTGGTAGAGCGATAGGTGTGTAACCCAGACTCGCGAGTTCGAGTCTCGCCCGAGGCCATGAATTTTTCCACCTTTCCTTTATTTCTAAGAAATTTAATTAGGAAATAACTTTCCGTAGCGCAATTGATTAATATTTGGTTTTAACGTCATCTATCAGATATAGCTATTACAGTTTACAGTACGTCGAAAATTTTGCTAGTTGTCCCTCGTGACATAATTGTTTGCATACCGCAGTGACGTAATGAGAGTATTACCGTTCCCAAATCAATAAGCTAACCTAAGGATCAAATTACTAGCGTATCCCCCCACCACCCCCTCGTTAGTGCACAAGCTCAGACCCGACTAATAATGCAAGCTATTGACTTTCATAATATTTACTGCCGCGAGCCATTGCTTAACAATGCGCAGCTTGTAGTCTGGAGAAAATGAGGGGTGCATTTTCTTTTGAAGGGTAATATGGAGGGAATATTTAACATGGTATGTTCCTGAATATATGATTGCTCAGATATAAAAAAATTTAGTACACAATCTTAAATCCTTTAAGTAGCAGTCTGTGATTGAGTTTGATCATCATCTAGTTAGTATTAAATTAGTAAGTCGTTCATTGTGCTACGAGCGTCATCTATATAAATGCTATGTGTAAAGTATGTGTGCGGAATTGCAAACGAAGACAAGGTACGGAGTGGAAACACTGAACTTTCAGCCACAATATTTCGATGTTATATCACAGACGTCATCCGTCTTCTTCTTCTTCCATTGCAGTAGGTCGTCTGTTCTTGCGTCGTCGTCATCTGTTTGTCGCTTGTTCATTTAATTATTTCATATCGCTGTAATGTAATATTAAGAGGATTGTTGTTCTCTCAAATCAATGAACTAACCAAAGGATCAATTACTAGAGTATACCCCAACCACCCCTCGTTAGTGCACAAGCTCAGACCCGACTAATAATGCAAGCTATTGACTTTCATAATATTGACTGCCCCGGGCCGTTGCTTTACAATCTAGCTAAGTAATCTGGAAAAAAAAATAGAATTCTGTTTTGAAGGGCAATATGGAGGTAAATAACAGGGAACATATACTGAGTATATTATTAGTATTATTACTCAGATATATAGCATGTTTGTATGTACACAAAGACGCATCTTTGGCGCTGAGTTCGTACATATACGTGCTAGTGTTTGAACATTATCTAATTAGTCTTTTAGTTAATTAGTCGTACAGTCGCCATCAGGTAATGTGGATTACTGTCCTCTTAAATCAATGAGCTAATTAAAGGATCAAATTACTAGACACAAGCTAGACCCGCCCGACTAATAATGCAAGCTATTGACTTTCACAATACTTACTGGCCAGAGCTATTGCTACACAATGCAGCGTGTAGTCTGGAGAAAATGACGGGTGCATTTTCTTTTGAAGGGTGATATGGAGGTAATGTTCAACATGGTATGTTCCTGGATATACTATTATTTAGATAGTTATATAGCATGTATATATACTGTGTGGCAAAATAAGTCTGGCCCTGGAGGGAAACTACTTTATTAAGTTGGCTCGTATTACTTAAAGAAGATGACGGCGCAATGCCAGTTTACTGTTGTAAACAGGTGCGCCAGGTCGAACATCACGCCACCATCGCCTCATCCCCACCGCCCCTCCAGTAAACTTGTTTGTACGAGGGTATAAATTGCGGTACGCAGGTAAAAAAGGGACAGATATGCCGTGACTTCGGTCTGACGCACTTGTACTTAGACTGTTGACGCTTATGAGATTAAATTGCGAATTGTAAATTATACGTAGAAGTGATAAATAAAATCTGATTGGTTATCAAAGTGATTCCTGGTTTCCTTGTCACAATGGCAACAACCCCTCCTACGACTTCAACTACATCAGAAGTGACGAACCCAGATCCACAGACGTCTGTGAACAAACCGGATGGTAGTTTACTTACAATGTTTTCTGCGGGAATTGAAATGATTCTACAAGAAATATCAGACAAAATGACTAACAGTTCAACTGTGGACCCACGGACCAAGTTGTTACCTTTTGATCCAGACATAACAGATGCTGATATAGAAAACTGGTGTTCATTGAGTGAGATGATCATTGAAAAAAAGAAACTACAAGGTGTGGACTTGATTTTAGTTCTAACTCACTCTCTAAAAGGTCGAGCTGCTACATGCCTTACTAAAATTAAACCGGATGAGCTCTCCTGGCCCACCATCAAGGAAATGCTGATATCGTCATTTGCGAAACCAATGATGATGCAAGACTACTTCGACGACGTAATAAAATTTCGACTGCAAGACAAAGAGAGCCCAGCTGAAGCAGGTGCGCGTCTCTGGCAACTTATGGAGAAAATACCTGATGCTGATCTTCCTGAGAAGGTTCTTACTGGGTTTGCCATCTCTATATTATCCCAGTGTGATGACAAAATTCGACGGGAGCTCAATTCAGTCGTGATAAGTAAAAAAAGTCAGTTGTTTCGCACTCTACGTGGATTTACTCTGAAGCGGAAATCTGAAGAACAACCCAATTACGAAAATGATACGAAAAAACAACGCCTATCTGCACCATTTCGCGGCGCGTGTCACTCTTGTGGCAAAATTGGTCACCGTGGTAGTGAATGCAGAGATAAACAGCGCCTCATGTCTAAAAATCAACATTTCTCCAATAAAACGGAACCTAAAACTACTACAACTTGCTACATCTGCAATAACCTTGGACACGTGGCAACCGCTTGTCCTATGCGTTGGAAGAAGAAAGAAGATCCCAGTGTCAGCGCCGTTGCCAGCAGACAGGTGAACCTGTGTTCGAGGACGGCGCGAGGTGTGTTACAGATAAGTGGCTTTCAATTACCTTTTCTGTTTGATTCTGGTGCAGAATGTAGCCTTGTGAGAAAAAGTATAAGCCATCTTCTTAAAGGGGAAGAATTTCATGAACCATTGGTTTTTAACGGTGTAGGTCCCAATAATTTCGTAAGTTCGTTACAAATCAAATGCTCGACTGTTGTAGGAAATACAAAATTTGATGTTATTTATCATGTTCTGCCAGACGAATACTTAAGTGAAGATTTGTTGTTAGGTCGTGACATTTTGAAGGAGGGATTAACGGTTAAAATTACAGAGGATAGTTTAACTATTTCCAAACCCAAAAATATTAACGCTTGTTCTAAATCAGAGTCTGTTGACATGTCATCGATTGATACAGATCTTGTGGGTGAAGAGAAAGAGCAATTAATAAAAATACTAACCAAGTATTCTTCAAACTTCATTCAGAAGTTTCCATCCTCTCGTGTTACGACAGGTGAACTTAAAATTGACTTACTAGACCCCAACAAAACCGTACACAGACGACCATATAGATTATCCCCAACTGAATCTGAGATCGTAAGTAACAAAGTCCAAGAATTGTTAGATGCAGGCATTATTTGCGAGAGTGCTTCGCCATACGCTAGCCCAATGTTATTGGTTAAAAAAAAGGACGGCTCAGAACGCTTAGTTGTTGATTATAGAGAACTCAATAGTAATACTCGTTCAGATAGCTACCCCTTACCAATAATTAGTGACCAAATAGATAAATTGAATGGAGCTCATTACTTTTCAACCATAGATATGGCATCGGGTTTTCATCAGATCAAAGTGCATCAGGATTCTATAGACAAAATTTCTTTTGTTACACCATCAGGGCAATTTTCTTGGTTAGCTATGCCGTTCGGGCTCAAAAATGCACCTCAAGTTTTTCAAAGAGCTATAAACGCTGCCTTAAAGCCTCTTAATGATGGTGACATTTTGGTTTATATGGATGATGTCCTTGCTGCTTCGAAAACAGTCGAAGAAGGCTTAGCTCGTCTTGATAAATTGCTTGACGCTTTATCAAAAGCTGGATTTTCTTTTAACTTTAAAAAATGTTCTTTCATGAAAAAGAAAATAGATTATCTAGGTTTTGTCGTATCAGCAGGAGAAGTGAGGCCAAACCCCCGTAAAATTGAAGCTCTTAAAAATGTACGCACCCCGAAAACCGCTACACAAGTTAGACAGTTCATTGGGTTAGCAACGTACTTTCGGCGTTTTATCCCTAACTTCTCAAAAATCATGAAACCTTTATACCCTCTCACGGCCTTCAACAAAGGGAAAATAACATGGACTGAAGAATTTGACCAAATTCACAAAGAAATTGTTAATCATTTAATAAACGAACCTGTTTTAAAGATTTTTGATCCGTTGTTGCCTATTGAGCTCCATACTGATGCTAGTAGTGATGGATATGGTGCTATCCTCATTCAAAGGGATAATAATGTTCCCCACGTGGTAGCTTATTACAGCCAAAAGACTACCGACGCAGAAAGTCGCTATCACTCTTACGAGTTAGAAACATTAGCGGTGGTCAAATCGATTGAGCATTTTAGACACTACCTTTATGGTCGTAAGTTCACCGTCTTTACAGATTGCAATGCACTAAAGTCCTCGCATACAAAAAAAGATTTAACTCCTAGAGTTCATAGGTGGTGGGCTGTATTGCAATCATATGATTTTGATATAGTCTATAAAGAGGGAAAAACTATGGCTCACGCAGACTTTCTTTCTCGCAACCCTGTTGGAAATTCTGAGTTAAAATCGTGTTGTACAAATTCAAATAGAGTGAAAATAGTGAACCTATCTGAATTAGAAACTGGCTGGTTATCTGTGGAGCAATTAAGAGACTCTGAAATATCCGATATTATGTCTAAATTACGAGCAAACGAACTTCCCACTGACGTGACACATACCTATGATATCAGGCAAGGTATCCTATTCCGAAAAATTGAGCGAGGTAAAATTACGAAATGGCTACCGATTCTGCCACGCTCATTGATTTGGTCTGTCATTAATCTGGTTCATAATGAGATAAAACACCTTGGCTTCGAAAAAACCCTTGACAAGTTATATGATATATATTGGTTCCAAAACATGTCCAAATTTGTGAAGAAATTTGTTGAGTCTTGTGTAGTTTGTAAAGCCTCCAAGGGCCCCTCAGGAGCCCAACAAATCCGTTTGCACCCAATTCCCAAATTAGCTGTACCTTGGCACACAATCCATCTTGACCTTACTGGTAAACTTAGCGGGAAAAGCGAGCGTAAGGAGTATTGCTCTGTCATCATAGACGGTTTTACCAAGTATGTTCTTCTCGAACACACTGCCACTTTGAACTCTTCAGACGCTATCAATGCTATCAAAAATTCAGTACATTTATTTGGCGCTCCGAAGCGAATAATTGCCGACAGGGGTAGGTCTTACGACAACATCAATTTTAAAAACTTTTGCAAAGATAACAATATTGAACTTCATCTAATTGCAACCGGTGCTAGCCGCGCTAACGGACAAGTTGAACGAGTTATGCGAACACTTAAAAGTCTTCTTACTATAATAGAATGTGATTCCGAAGTGCGATGGCAGGACCATTTAGGAGAAATCCAATTAGCTTTAAATAGCACCCGTTGCAGGGTTACAGGTTACACGCCCTTAGAATTAATGTTTGGAATTCAATCTAGTTCCTTAGAACTTTCAAAAATATCCGTGAACTTGAATGAGACGGACAGGGTTGATTTAGATTCAGCTAGGTTTAATGCAGCGGCGAACATTCAGAAAAATTCGCAAACTGATGCTTTACGATTTAATAGAGGAAAAGCTTAAGTCCGACCCTTTTCTGTAGGAGATTTTGTTTTTGTTAAATGTGAAGAGAGGCATCAAACTAAATTGGACCGCAAATACAAAGGACCCTTTAAAGTCACTGCTGTTTTGGACAATGATAGGTACGAATTGGTGCATGTCAATGGAACGAATAGGGTTTTCAAGTATTCTCACGAAAAATTACGAGAAGTACCTCATGGGCTGTCAGGGTTAATAGAAGCTGCAGAAAACCTTGGTCATGATGACGTGACGGCGGTCAATGACCATAACGATCTAGAACCTTATGAAACTTTCCCGATGCAAGGTGATTTAGCAGTTGATAGTACTCTTAATAGTGACACAATGTCTGCCCATCCCACCACAATACCTGATGACATTTTACCAAATCGAATTTATTCCCGCTCATCCTCAGAGGAGTCTGTACAGCATCAGCCTTTTCATGTAATCACAGATGCTGTGGTACATAGGGAAACGTAAAAAAGAGGCAAAAAAAGAAGAGGCAAAAAAAAAATGAGACAAAAAAAATATATAGAAAAAAAAGGGAGTTTATTGGACTTATTATTGCCGGGCCAGTTTGAACAAACTGCAGGGGTACTGAAGGATCAATGTTGATCGGACCAGTGGTGGCAAGCCTGAAGAGTCGATTGACAGGGCCAGGCTTGCACTGAAGAGCCAAGGAGGCTGGACCAGTTACACATCTCTGCGCAGAAAGTCTTATCATATCAATCTTGATTCTAACCCAATGACATAGCATTACTTTGTAGAGTTACTGTGCCAGGATGGGCGAACATTAACTTAAGTTATTCTTTCCCAGATAAGTAAAGATGAACGTACGAAGACGTACGGCCCGTCAGCATGGCCGTGACGGCGCAATGCCAGTTTACTGTTGTAAACAGGTGCGCCAGGTCGAACATCACGCCACCATCGCCTCATCCCCACCGCCCCTCCAGTAAACTTGTTTGTACGAGGGTATAAATTGCGGTACGCAGGTAAAAAAGGGACAGATATGCCGTGACTTCGGTCTGACGCACTTGTACTTAGACTGTTGACGCTTATGAGATTAAATTGCGAATTGTAAATTATACGTAGAAGTGATAAATAAAATCTGATTGGTTATCAAAGTGATTCCTGGTTTCCTTGTCACAATGGCAACAACCCCTCCTACGACTTCAACTACAAAGACATTATTTTATGTTTCAAAGAAACTAAACTGCATTCAAAGATTTTCTAAAAGTCACCGGCCTCGCCTGCGACTCAAATCCAACCAAATCCAATAAAATTTAAAAAAAATCGCTGTTTTAATATACTAATCAAAAAAGATTATTCTTCAGGATCAAATTTCTGTAACAATCATTTTCCAAAATAACCCAACTTAAGGGTAGTTTCCTTCGAAGGCCCGACTTATTTTTCCACTCTGTACATGCAAGCTTAAAACCTTTGCGTCTGAGTTTATACATAAACCTATTATAGAATCCGACGCCCAGGCTTGCTTTCAAATGGTACAGAATAGAAGTGCCTGGAGGAACGTGGTGTGGGATACAGGCAAGAAACCGTGAATGGTAGTCACGACCCTCAGCAATGAGGAAACGACTAAGAGGAAGAATTATAGAAGCTTAGTTGCACCTTGGAATAATAATAAGTACCTACCTTCGGAAATGTAATCACCGCTCAAAACGTGTATCCAAAACGTGTTTTAACCATTAAAAACAAGTAAACTAAAAAATTGTACCATAGTTTCTATAGTTTTAGGTAGTAAAGTATATTTATCTGATTAACTAGTAGAAATTATGGTTTTAAGGACGTCAAAAATGTAAATTATATTGGTTCAAAACGCACTATTTTAGTGTTTTTTGTTCTCAATGTAATGATTTAGTTTGACAGCTGCACATGTTATGATTAATACTTCAATCCTTTAGATTCGACTTAAAGCATTGGGCAAGTGAAAACATTACGCATTATTCTTTAGAATAAGATATGAATACGTATTTCATTCGCTCACTCACTACTCTCATTGCAGATGTTTTTAGTATTAATTACCTTAATAAAGTCCTTGGGCCAGAAGCCAGAACCTTCAAACGTGAAAAGTTACATTGTACGCGAGACCTTAACATTTTTCTTACCGAAGCTTTGAAACAAAATCAAACTCGTGGGTTTCCCTTTGTTCCGTGTCCTTTATATTTCAAAGAAAAATACAAAGGATATTTACCCTGTAATACTAACAGGAAATACCCGAATATTCGTATTCCATATTTACCGAAGGTATGCCTTCTATAGGCGTATATTATTCAGCCGAAGTTGAAGCCGGTCCGCTGGGATTGAACCCGGAACCGCTCGTAAATGCTGCGGGCACTATGTGGGTTTATTCTAAAACTGTTCATTTATATATCAAAATTCACATTAAAGACAAATTGGATCAGCTCGCCTGTTTGCTCTAAAACACGATTTCATGAGTGTGACCGGGACACACTGATTTTTAAATAAAATTGTACTGTCATAGTGGAATGAAATTGCACGTTTCTGAATAGGAAAGGAGAACCTCTTGCATTGTTAACAGACTGCGAAATGCTCGTCAAGTTTCGTCTATTAACTTAGTCGGTTCCTGGTGGTGTTTAATTGGTGACGTACCGTTTAGGTTTGATACATACGACTTTTTAAAACAATAAAATAACTATTTAATATATAAATTGAAAGAGATGTCAAATACTACAGAAATAGTGACCAAGGTCCCCGGTGAGCAGGGCTGGGATCGAACCAGCCCTCTCTCAATTTATAATTTATATATAGTAGTGTGACTACTTGAAAACATGAATCAAAACATTTATTATGTTTAATAAATGATTTAATTCATGCTTTAAAATTGTAACTATTTAATACTTTAATAACATAATATCCTTTAGATATACTACACTACAAAATCGCAATTTCTGACCCCTATTTACCATCGTCCCTGTTACCTCTTTGCTTACTGATATTGTCACACTAACTGCCAAAATAATAAAGAGCACTTCTGATTGACAATAGTGCACATTATTTAAAAAAAATACGAGTGTTTCATTTCTCTCAAAATGCCCATCAGCGATAAAGCATCACCCACTGATACATGACCGCAGAGAGTGCAAAATGAAATCATAAATTAGGTCTCAATTCCGAACTTGAAGTACGAAGGAGGTTAAGTTACAACGTATTACTGAAGTACATACGTCATTTTATTGCGAGCAGAGCCGTCAGTAGCTGCCGAAATTATAGCCATAAGTCTTTTGACTCGCGAACTGTTCAACTAAAAGCGAAATTTCACTATAAAAATCTCATAGCAAATTGGACTCTAAAATCATTTGCATACATACTTAAATCGTAATCATTTTATTGTGTCTTGGTGTCTTATTGTTTTAAACAATAACCCTGGCCTAGTAACCAGGGCTGAGAGGACAGTGAAAAATTTTACATCGTAAAATGTTGGACCATTAGGTGCGTTTGTGAGTGCAAACAAATAAAACGTTGACTAAAAATCCTTTGTTTTGACTGACAACGTGTGACGTAAGAAAATACAAGGCAGTGTATTTTTAACGTAAAATTTGCCACCAAGTGCAATACTCCCTTACAATTGCGAAGTATGTTTAAACATATTATTACCTTATTTTCATATTGATAATGCTTTGCTATATTGAAGATTAGTGTTGCGACAAATAAATAATAGTCATACTTTTTAATTATAGCTCGTAAAGGAGTTCAGAATTGAGACCTAATTATCTGTTGTTTACCCTCTCTGCGATCATGTATCAGTCGATAATGCTTTATCGCTGGTGGATATTTTTTTGATAAATCCTGCAATTGTAGGTATTTGTTTTAGTCATCAATTTTATAAAGGAGCTTTCATACCTCTTGTTCTGAAAGTGTGTCATTTAATCTGATGCTGATGCTGATGATGCGGGTGGAAATTTATACTTTTCCACTCTAGCACTCATTTTTGCGGCATTTTTAATTATTGCAATAAAAATATTCGGTATACAAAAAACAGGGACAAGAAGAATGCGGGGCTCAGAAATTATAATTTTGTATTAATTAAAAATTGCAAACTCCCGACAACCGCAATGGGGAATGCTACTAAAACTAAAATATGGGGTGTGTGACTAGTTCCAATATTAGTTAAATATCTTAACAATACAATTGAATACGTCCTATATTTCCACGGTCTAGCTGCTAAATATGTATCATTCCGCTTCCATCGCAGTAGTTGTTTTCGTCCGCTATAAATAACTAATGGACCAACCTTTCATATCTGAAATCTTTTCAGTATATTTTTATGAAGAATAGATTTACATTCAAAATTGTGCCGCGGAGCGTGACTTGCAAATCTTGTGTGCCTCAAATGCTCCCCTGGCGTCAGCTAACTCTACCGTTACTTGCGTTTTCGATGTTGGAAAAAGGGTTCCTTATAATGAAGTCACTTGTTCTAAGAATATTCTTAAAAAAGTTAACTCCCCCAAGTTTTCTCCCTTTCTAACAAAGGCAAATGTCAAACTACCAGATAAGGACAAACAATCATTAAGCTAATGCTAATATTATTCGGCGTGAGTCGTCGGGGCAAATTGGTCGCATCGGCCTGTGTAATCGACGAAAGGGAACGATGAAAAAGACAACCCACGAAAATGACGAAAGAAGAATGGCTGACGTAAGCAACCGGGACGAATTTTAAAACTTGACAAAAAACAAATGAGACGACCCCAGACGATACCAAAATTGCTTTCCCAATCAGACTTATTACCCTCTTAAACGGATCACCAGCATTTTTGTTAGCAAATTGTATAAAAGGAATGTAAATGATTCGAATTCACTGTAATTTCACTGTCTGTCAACGCATAAAGATTGTATATAAGCGAATGTCGAGACACATACCCCCAAAATAATAACAACTTCAGACAACCTTGATATATTTTATAGGAGCGTAAAAATTCCTAAGGTTACGTCCAAAACTATTCTCATAATACTTCCTTTTTAGGGTTCCGTAGTCAACCAGGAACCATTAAGTTTCGTCATGTCTGTCTGTCCGGATGCGGCTTAGCTCAGTGACCCTCAGTACTAGAGAGCTGTAATTTGGCAAAGTGGTAACATAAAAAGAAACGAAAATGAACTGTGAGGTATCGTTGGATAGGTATTTAAAAAAAGGAGAGGTTTGCTAAAAATAATTTTTTGATCAAGTGAATATTTTCGGAAATAATCCCTCCGGAATTTAAATAATAATAAAAAACTATAAAATTAGAACTTTCAACTTGGTCAGTTAAGTCATATTTGTGTGTTGATACACATACTAGCCGTTTACAGCAATAATTACATAAGTAAACATAAAAGTTTAAACGCAGTGACACCATTTAACGTGAAAACTGGTGGGAATAGTGGAATTTGGAGCGGACTGCACGAAGTCTCGAATAGTTGTAAAATGCTTTTAATTTTGTACCGGGAACAGCTATTTAAGTCTTGCGCTTGGGACATTTTAGCCGCATATTAGTGGTTAATGTTTGTATGTTCTACGTGTTGCTTTGTTCACCTTTGTATGTCCAATATATACATTTTCTACTCCAGCACTTCTATCGGTCAAAAGGATGACTAACAGCAATATTAAAAAAAAAAACATAACGTTGTCTAATTGTTTATGCTAATTCATAAGAACACTATATCAGCACTGTTAATTTTTTTAATTTCTATATTGGGCATACGACATGTTCCACATTCTGCCACCTTTCGAGAGTTTGCTTTTTTCGCTATTTTAGCTGTCGTAGAAAAACTACCGTATGCAACAGCTCATAATTGGTTCTTAAAACTCTCAGGTCTATTATTACAAAACTCGACTTCGCCTCGTTTTGTAACGGCCTTATTATATCACTGATGCATAAACTATTATTATTTAATCGTATGGCATTACAAAAACAACAGGCAAATAAACACTTAAAAATTAAATAATATTTATATTTATATTATTTATTGGTAATAAGCAATTACATGTCAATATTTTAATTAAAATTACAATTTATATTAATGTTTTAAATACAATTGTAAATAAAATTCATAAATAAGCTAACCTAGAAAATAACTCCTTATGATCATAGAACGCCTGCTCTACGAGCCATTTTTTGAGTTTAATTTTAAATGCATGAGCACTGTGTGCAGCGACTATTTCACCCGGCAGGTGATTGTAGACCTTGCGACCCATGACGTGGGTGAGTTTCCCTGACTTTGCGAGTCGGTGTGACACACCAGGCAGTTTACCAGCACGCACACTTCGGGTTTCGTACCTGCGTGGAGCCATCTCCATGTCATTGGGCGTTGCGTCCAATTCTTCCCTCGTGGTCATTGCCATTTGCAAAATTAAGAGTGACGGCAACGTTAAGATGCCTAGTGACTTAAAGTGCGGCTTTGCAGAATCAGTCCGAGGGACCCGCACTATAGCCCGCACTGCCTGTTTTTGTAGCCGAAAGACCCTCTCCCAGTCGGCGGATCCCGCCCATAGCTCCACCCCGTACTGAAGGTGCGCTTGTACCGACGCAAAATAACACGTTCGAACCGTTTCTCTCGGGAGTATACGTGCTAATCGTTTTAGTGCGAAGCATGCCGTGGCTAGTTTGTTGCATACCTTGTCTACATGGTATCGCCATGTGAGGCCGCTATCCAACTCGAACCCAAGGAATGTTGTGTTCTGAACTTGGTTGATGAGTTTGTTGTTAGCCAGTACAGTCAATGGATTCACATGGCGGCCTGAGAGCTCAAAGTGGATGTACTGCGTTTTTTTTACATTTAAAATAAGCCCGTTAAGGCTAAACCACTTTGACACTAATGCTGCTGTTAAATTCAGTTTATGCTCGAGTTCTTCATTGTTCGAAGCATCTACCACAACGGCCACGTCATCGGCGTACATGTACGTTTCACCAGTATCTATAGCGTCCGGAAGGTCATTTAGCAGTAGCGAGAAGAGGATATTCGAGACGGAGGATCCTTGTGCTACGCCCATACTCGTGTGACTGCGTCTGATCGCACTCGACCACTGTCGGCAACCACAACTTGCGTCCTTAATAACAATCAGATGTCAACACTAAGACTGTTAAGCCGCGCAATGAGGATTACCGCGAGTCGATTTTCCGCTGGGGGCGCTAGTGGAACGTGGGCCCTGCGGGAACATCTCAAATATCACTTTGACAATTCTCTCATACTAAATACAGGACCCACGCATGAGTGGCGCCGCCTGGTGAGCGACGATACGTTAGCTTCTATTGCATCGGGTGTGAGGTGTATCAAGTGTAGCAGGTCTTCCGGAGGCCCCGTGTATAAATGCATTGCCATATATGCATTGAAGTTACCGATAAAACTTTTGTCATTTTTCATAAAGTTCGCTCAAACCTAAAATTAACGTGAATGTGAACGGACGACACGGCCCTTGTACATAATAAAAATAAAGAAATAATAAAAGTATAAGATCAACATGTATGTATATTTAAAGCTTAAGTTTAATTTTATTGTTAGTTGACACGCATGGCCAGTTTCAATTGGGATTAAGTACCTACTTGATAGAAAGATTCGAAACTAAAATACCCTGTAGAAAAATATTTTCAACATAGGCGAATACGCGAAGACTATAATGACCCCTAAACATAACATAACTCACAAGTCGATTTTTTTTAAATTACCTATTAGAGTACACTTTAGACTAATCGAGAAAAATAATGTCTAACTGTTTTAGATAAAGCTTTGGGTAAAATATAGGTATTTGTTACCGACGCGTGTAAAATCAAGGAAAGATTATGCAAGTCATATTTTCTATCTTTATATTATTGGATTAAACTATTTGAATGTCACCTGTCATTTTATAACAAATTTGTCAAAAGCTTTCTTGAAGCGAGAAAAACCTACATATTTTCTCCAAAAAAATACTTAAGTACATCTAAGTACCTGAAATGTGTTAAAAATTATGTAGATAACGAATAGGTTCCATGTCTAACGTATTCATCAATAGTTTCAATCTATATGAAGAATTCAACTTTTAAGGTCTTCTGTTAACTTCAATAAAAATCTAGAAATTTTCAAGTTGGTACATTTTGTTCATTAGTATTATAGAAATGCATACACTGAAATTATAAGAAATACATCAATAGCTCTAAATTTTATGATCTTATCAGTTCGCATCATAATTCGAACTCGAAGAGATTTGAGCGGGATAGTCTATCGCGCTACGGCCCGTGCTGTGTGACCAATCACATCACGATTACGCAACGCGTTTCTTACATTTCGTTTGTGCTACGTATTAAATTATGATCTGTAATGTAAATATTAATTTGTTAATTTTAAATTGTAATCCATATTGGTACCTAAAGCAAAATTGTTTTCTTCTTTAAATAAAATATTAAATGCACGCGTAGTATAAAATTATTTATTCAAATACTGTTTAATCACTATTTCTAAAGAAACCTCATTTAGACCGATATCAGACAGACGATGTGCCCTTTCAAAGGGTACGCAGTGAAAGACTTAGATTTTTTTTAAACATAGGAGTCGTAAAAGACTTCGATTTTATTTTGACAAAAAGTGAGATATTCATAAGTAAATTTAAAAAACTTAGTTTTTCTACCAGAAGTAACTACTTGGTCAAATTTTCGATGGTTGTTGTGCTATAATGACACTTACTTTATATGGAGGAATCGTGTAGAACACGCTAAAATAAGCATGTTTTGTACGGACAGTTTTTATCTAAAATCAAAAATGGCCGACTTATTTGACCCCAAAGATGAACAATTTTAGATCTCAGTAAAATTTTCGATGGTTGTTGTGCTATGATGACACCTACTTTTTATGTTAGTATCGTGTAGAGCACGCTAAAATAAGCATGTTTTGTATGGACAGCTTTTTTCTAAAATAAAAAATGGCCAACTTATTTGACCCCAAAGATGAACAATTTTAGATAAGTAAAATTTTCGATGGTTGTTGTGCTATGATGACACCTACTTTTTATGTTAGTATCGTATAGAACACGCTAAAATAAGCATGTTTTGTATGGACAGTTTTTTTCTAAAATAAAAAATGGCCGACTTATTTGACCCCAAAGATGAACAATTTTAGATAAGTAAAATTTTCGATGGTTGTTGTGCTATGATGACACCTACTTTTTATGTTAGTATCGTATAGAACACGCTAAAATAAGCATGTTTTGTATGGAAAGTTTTTTTCTAAAATAAAAAATGGCCGACTTATTTGACCCCAAAGATGAACCATTTTAGATCTTAGTAAAATTTTCGATGGTTGTTGTGCTATAATGACACCTACTTTTTATGTTAGTATCGTATAGAACACGCTAAAATAAGCATGTTTTGTATGGACAGTTTTTTTTCTAAAATAAAAAATGGCCAACTTATTTGACCCCAAAGATGAACAATTTTAGATCTTAGTAAAATTTTGCGATGGTTGTTGTGCTATGATGACAACCTATTTTTTATGTTAGTATCGTGTAGAACACGCTAAAATAAGCATGTTTTGTATGAACATTTTTTTCTAAAATCAAAAATGGCTGACTTATTTGACCTGAAAGATAAACAATTTTAATTCAAAGATTCAAAGTATTTATTTGCATCGAACACAGTATAGTGGGTCTTACAGTTAGAATGGTTAAGTCCAGTGCATTCAACCTGCATGCAGGCGTGCAAATATTTCGAATAGCGTTCAGTATTTACAGTACTATATACCTATATACCTATAACCTTTTATGTGTTAATAATTATATCTAAAATTATAAAAAATATGTCAAGATAGATAAAAATGCATGAAACTATGTGTAAATTATGAACAAAACCCAAAAATAAAAATAAAAAACAAAAAACAATTGTGGTAGGTAATGAATGCAAATGTCAATAAAAATTCAATATTAATAATAATTAAAATAAATATGTCAGCTATATTCTAAATATTCTTTAACACTGTAGATGCAATGGTCTCAGCAATGGTCTAAAAGCCAAGAAGTCAATTTATTCTTAAATCTATTGCCTTGCAGGAATTTTGTGTCAACAGGTAATTTATTATAAATAATTATACACATATTAAAAGCATTCTTATCATAAATCATTTTATGAGCACGTGGCTTGTATAATAAATCCATAATGTTTTCATTTCATTTCATTTCATTTATTAATTGCTTTGTGTGTTTTGTCGGGTCTGTCTGTTATTCATAATTGCACCTCGCGTTTTGAATGAAGTTTGGTGGTTGTTTACAAAAATACATATATCCCTTATGTACAAACACGGTAATGGCAAAATATGCCATTGTTTAAATAGGGGGACACATGGTGTTTGGTGGTTTAGGTCTTGCACCCGGCAGGAGCAGCTCCCGCCTTAGTCTACGATGGTTTTTTTTATCCGTCCAAATAAGATAACTTCACAGCTGGCTGTTGGTTGGCACTTTAGACAGCGAGCGAGCAAATCCTCCGGGGCAGAACCGACACGGATTTGGTTAGGTTAGAAGACTAAGGCGAGAGCTTCGCTTCCCTTATTAAAAATTAATAACCTGGAAGTCTAAGGCGGGAGCAAAGCTCTGCCCGGGAAGGTCTTGCTCGCTCGCTGTCAAAATCATACCATCAAAAATATTACCAAGACATAAAACTGCTCATCTTTTGGGTCAAATCAGTCGGTCATTTTTTATTTTAGAAAGAAACTGTCCTTACAAAACATGCTTATTTTAGCGTGTTCTACAAGATTCTACCATAAAATGTAGGTGTCATCATAGCACGATACCCATCGTTGTTTTTTTTTGTAATAGCCTGTTTTTGTGTCCCACTGCTGGGCAAAGGCCTCCCCTCTCCTTATCCAATCCTCCCTGTGCTGGGCAAGATCCCACCAATACCGCTGAAACGCATCCAAGTCGTCCCGCCATCTCTTTCTCGGTCTGCCTCTGCCACGACTATACCGGGGATGCCAGCTAGAAAATTTGACTGTCGTAAAATATCTTCTATCTTTCGAGTCAAATAAGGTAGACTGGGGACGATTAAAACAATTTGCCTTTAACCGTCTGTGACCGTCATATTTTTATGAGTTGAAAGATGTCCGCACAAAAACTTCATGGTTAGTTATCTGGTTCCTAAATAAAATATATTTGGATGGTCTATAATGCATAGTTTTTGACAATGACGTAATAAAGAAAATAGGGCAGTGTGGTTCAATTGACCCCACATGACTGTCAATTGAAACACTATCTGAGATCAATTGAAACACTCAAATATCTTCGGCACAATTAAAGTACTTATATTTGTTTTTATCTTTTTCATAACTTCCTCTGCATACAATGAGCTCATCAGAAGTTCGCAAGCATTACATAAACATTTCTCAATTTATGAGCATCTGAAAAAAAACGATAAAAATACTTGAACAAAAAATATAGCTCTTTTAGTCTTCTTTGTCGCTGCTACATTATACAGTTACCTTAAACAAAGTAATTTTAATGCAATTATAAGATATAACTTTAAAGAATCGCAGAAATAAGCATAATTATGTTTCATACAAAAGTGCTTGTTTCACCTATAAAAATGTTTCAATCATAACCATTCCCACACAATTCGAGACAACGAGTGATGCAGACATCGGGATGTAATATTCAGTAATAGACGCCATAAAGTATTATATTATATTTCTAGCTTAAAATAATCAGTTTAAATTGTTTTATTATGTATACTTACTTAAACATGTATACCAAATAAAAAAAAATGTTCCGTAACTCTGATTTGAATTTTAGTAGTAGGCGACCTCGTTAATCAGTTGTTGCTAAAATGTATTAATATGCTTGACATATGTGTTATTATATGTCATAAATATCAAATCAACATATAAAACATTCTGTAACAAGTGTTGCTATATGGCGATATACCAAAATAAAATAACATATTATGTTTTTTATGTGACATAAAACAAAGTAGTTGTGCTCACCGCATCAAAATCAGTTTAGCCGAACGCGATAATCGTGTACAAAACAAACATAAATACAAACATACGGGTCAAACTGAGAACCTCCTTTTTATGAAGTCACATATTCTCAAAAAATCAGTATAAAAAACATCGAATATCTATAATTTAACAACTAGGTCAAAAACTACACAAGTGAATAATATTGTCTTCTCCTACCGCGATTTTATTCATTGAAATTAAACACTGAAGAGAAGAGAAGAACGGATTAATCGCGTTTATTAACACTACGATCCTACGTTACGAATACAAGTGAATTTGAAAAATGAAAGAACAAACTTGTGCATCGAATACAGAATCTTATATTATATTATATTCTTATATATTTTTTTTTTTCGATATTTGTTCCTGAGTCATGGATGTTTTCTATGTATTTATGTATTTGTATATTATATATATCGTTGTCTGAGTACCCGTAACCCAAGCCTTATTGAGCTTACTGCGGGACTTAGTCAATTTGTGTAAGTATGTCCTGTAATATTTATTTATTTATTATTTATTTATATTTCGAAGTTGGTTACTTTTGGGGACGATTAAAACGCGAGGACGATTGAAACGTTTCAATTTGTTTCTGTCGTCCACACACCACATTTTTCAGTTCAAAGTCAAATATTATATATAAAAAGACTCGAACGCTGATCAACGGCTGTTAAAAACATTCGTTTATTCTTAAATATAACCCCTACATAATTTAATTCGTCAAAATACAAGAGTGAACGAAGTTATAAGAAAATATACGAAAACACAAATACTTATTTTACACCGCGTAAACCTGTTTTGGCTCGTGGATACTCCCGTAACGCACCGGCGCTCGAGTGGTACTGGCCAAGTATTCAAACATGGCTGGCCATGTTTTCAGAGTGATGCGTCAGACGCGTAGGTATTATAGTTTTCGAAAAATTTGAATAGTTTCAATTATAACGTGTTTCAATTGTCCCCTTTCTACCCTAAATCGGCCATTTTTGATTTTAGAAAAAAAAACTTCAAACAAAACATGCTTATTTTAGCGTGTTCTACACGATACTAACATAAAAAGTAGGTGTTATTATAGCAAACCAACCATCGAAAATTTAACTAAGATCTAAAATTGTTCATCTTTGGGGTCAAATAAGTCGGCCATTTTTTATTTTAGAAAAAAAAGTGTCCATACAAAACATGCTTATTTTAGCGTGCTCTACGCGATACTAACATAAAAAGTAGGTGTCATCATAGCACAACAACCATCGAAAATTTTACTGAGATCTAAAATTGTTCATCTTTGGGGTCAAATAAGTCGGCCATTTTTGATTTTAGATAAAAACTGTCCGTACAATACATGCTTATTTTAGCGTGTTCTACACGATACTAACATAAAAAGTAGGTGTTATCATAGCACACCAACCATCGAAAATTTAACTAAGATCTAAAATTGTTCATCTTTGGGGTCAAATAAGTCGGCCATTTTTTATTTTAGAAAAAAAACTGTCCATACAAAACATGCTTATTTTAGCGTGTTCTATACGATACTAACATAAAAAGTAGGTGTCATCATAGCACAACAAGCATCGAAAATTTGACTAAGTCCAGCGCACTAATTCTGGTAAAAAAACTAAGTTTTTTTTAAATTTACCTATGTATGAATATCGCACTTTTCGTCATAAAATTCTAAGTCTTTTACGACTCCATGGTTTTTGCACTTTCGGCAAAAAAACAAGTATTTTTCACTGACATCGACCCAGACTTTATCACACGACATTGACATTTTGATTTTACTATCTTGCGTAAACACTCAGTTGTAGTCATATTATCGACATCATTGTTATGTTATTTGTTGTTATTGACAGACAAGTGGGACAAGGTTAGTTAGTTATGCTGCGCGTTTTCCGCAACTCGACATCTATTGTGCCTTTTTTGCGTGATAACGAGGTAGCCCTATTCTAACCATCCTAGCTCCTCCACGAAACCTAGCATCTTTTTTAGGTTGCTAATTTGCTTCCTTTAGTGTTGTTGGAGTTCAGTATTCAGTGTGAGACAAGGTGCAAATACAACATTGAGTTATACTATATAGTTATATAATCTATGCCGGGATCAACATCGCGACTAAACGTCGAAAGCGCCGTGCAAATCGCGGCGCTTACGACAATGCAGAAGCGGAACATTGCATCTCGTGACCTAAACGTGTAAGCGCCGTGAAAATAGCGGCGTTTACGATGTTTTGGTCGCGTGGTTGACGCCCCTACTAAGTTCGCAAGTTGTGACACATTCCTTGTTTGCCTACGGCTCCTCTATACGAAGTAGTATAACTCAATGAAATACAACGACCTACCGATGTAGTCGATGTACGTACCAATTCACCGAGAGGCAAAGGCGCCTGGCGCGCCGGCTGTGATTGGTCAAACCGCCCCCGTTCCGCGCGAAACACACGCGATATTAATTCCCGCGCGTAGCTTCGAGCATTTGAATTACGCCTAGAATTGATAAGATAATAAAAGTTGAATCTTTCGATGAAATCCTTAGTATTTCCGTATACATACTATTTAAATGATATTGAACTAATGACCTTGACTTGAAAATTATGAGATTTATATTATGGCAAGGAGAATTTTTTTTTAATTCTAGTGCCTATATAAATTTAAGCTATTGATGAATGTGTTAGAAATGGGCTCTAATAGTTACCTTTGATAATATTAAATGCATTTCAGTTACCATAAAGCACTTGCGTAATGTTTTCGAGGAGTAATATTTTTTTTTAAGTTTTTATATTATATTGAAATAAGCTCTTGTCAAATATGTTATTAAATGATAGGCGACGTTCAAATAGTTAAATACGATTATCTGATGAAAAAATTTTCTTCTTGTTTATTTTTTCCTAAGATTTAAAAGGTTGGTAACGAATTTTTTTTTAATTCCTAAAGCAATATCAAAATCTGTTATCTTTTTTTTTTACGCCTTGTTCTAAGAGTATTCTAACCGTCGACAAATAATATCGCTCTTGGGAGTTGTAAAATTTTATTTCCTTTACGTACCGTACTAACAAGCCTATGTACAAAAGGCACTTTGTGCCTAACTCCTGAGGCTAGACAGGCAGACAGTAGATTATTCTTATGCTAATATCTGTGTGATGTGGGCCGTGTTATTCACGGACTGATGAGGATGACTTTAGTAGCTGACCGATATGTGAAAGGAATTTCTCTTGTTATAAATAAGAATAAGTGCACCTAAACCGATAGCTCTAATAATAGGGTTCAACAACAAAAACACTAAAGAGCTCCTAGGGCTCAAGAGGTACAAAGCCTGTGTAGTGATTAGAATTCTGACTGGGCACTGCAAGTTGAACAAGCACATGTTTCTTATCGGTATGAAACAAGATGCAGCATGTAGGTTCTGCCAGGAAAAAGCAGGTATGCTCCATAATATATGTTAACTGCTAAAGAGCAGATCTGCGCATACCAGAGGTTAAACGTGTATAATGATCAATAACGTAAAGGCACCAGTTTTATCACCAGATGCGGGACTAGGTGTGTATGAATTAATTAATCGTTTATTTGCTTAAGAAACAAGCGTACATAAAAGGCGTTCCAATCAGAGAGATCGATTTTTATTTTTAGAGTAGGTAGTAGTTAGTCCGGGAAAATGTTAAACGATTATGATAGCGACGAAACCGGTGTTGCTAGTTTGCTGTACTGTCCCTTCTACTATAATCCAGGCGTCCAAATTGTTATCCGTTTTCCCTTGGAGAAAGACCTTGTATAGTGTGGGCAGAGGAAGTGTTAAAGCTAGCATATTAAAAGAATTAGCAGAATTTCCTTTAATCACAAAGTTCCCGCATAACAACCGTGCAAAGTTGCTGTATACAAGGCGAGAGTTCACCGTAATTACCTTTATACTACGCCGTCGTCACATTACACAGACCATTCTTAACCCTTATTACTTCTACGTAAAGTCCACCATTGACCAGTTAATTGTGTTCCACTGGTTGGACGCAACGTCGGATGAAAAGCCCCCAAGTCGGGCCAAAGTTTTGTAATCTGCCCTGTTCCTTGAAGTAGCCAACTACTAAGCACTGAGTTCTTCTGCGCTATTTTGTATAAGCTGCGTCCAGATGTTGCAAACGAGGCGTATTAGGCATTAGGAGGTTCACAAATTGTATGCCTACCATGACAGTCGTAATCTCTATTAACTACGAAAACTCGCTATGCATCTAGCTCATATTATACGGTGTAAACAAGGTGCACTGACAGTGTTTTGACGCGGGCGCCCGCGAATACGACTGCGACAAAATCATGGTAAGAATGTGTTTCGCTGTGGAAGTAGACAGAGATTATAAAAATCCAAATGCATTTAGTGATCGGCAATTTTTAAAAAAATCAATCAATCCGATTTATTCTATCTACTTGCTGTAAGAGCTAATGCAAAAAATTTCCTAAAAAATATAAAAAATACAAATATAAGTAACAAAATATAAATAGTAAGTGTAACTTACCTGCCTACCTACCTTTACCTACAGGTCGATTCCAGAGAGCTGATATATATCATCATATCAAACTTATTTATTAACGCCGCAATCTACAAAATGACGGGCGAAATATTTGAAATTATTACGAAATTGTTATTTTCTCGTTTCACGGCACTTTTTTACGTGTCGTTAAAGATCTAAGTCATGATCATAGTACACCTTAGCTTAGTTATCTTCATGGAATGTTGGCGTGGTAGGCACGACAGTACCTATACTTTAGGTGTTCTTGGTGTACAAAGGTTTCATATTTTAGCGAGTATGCTAGATTCTCTAAAACATAATTATCATAAACACTTTTTGCATCAACCTGTATTTAATAATTATGCAAAGCACACATAAACATTAACATTCACTCGTTTAATTCATTCGCGCCAGCTCTCGTGAATCGACCTATACCTACCTTAAATGTACTCGTACATCAACCACACGTTTAGCGATTTCTACAAAAAACTTGCGTACGCTGGGACCCGTGGGCCTAGAGTTTCTCTTAAAATACTATTTAATTCGGCAGTATATAAATCTATTTCGGATGGATATATTTCCGTCTCTTAATTCTCTCAAATGTCCAACTGTCCCAATACTGGACATCGGAAATGTTCATAAAAATTTCATATTGTCTGCGTCCCGCTTCAGTCGGGAAAAAGTATGTTTTGAAACATACTAGTACAGGTACGTGGTCTATTAGCTAATGCGGGCCTGACCCAGTTGCGATGGAATATGCCGATAGGCTGCATCATATCTCGTTTCTATTTCGTGTGTTGCGGAATTTTTGAAATTCATCTCTTTTAATGGAGCTTCAATCTTGGATTACTTTGATTGTTGATGTTTTATAAGTATTGGGGTATTAAAGGTTATGCTTTAATAAGCATTGTGTTTAAAATGAATTTCCATCAGAAAATTTAAACCATTAACTTTATTAAAACCCAAAAATCTCTGAAATTTCATAATGACTAATGACATCTCAAAGATTGAAATTTTCATTGGCGTTTCGTTTATAAATCGAATTTATTGCACCAAAGGGAAAAATAATTGTTAAAACTATTGTAATTGAAGCTTTTACATTTTACAAATCGGCTGTAGAAAACTGGTGCCAATTTTAAAATAATAGGAATGCAAAATCTCAGGGCTATCGGATAAATTTATCGTTGTTTCTGGTTTGGCACTTAAGAATTTCGTTTTCCGTTAGATGTAGGAATAAGATTGTAATTTGTAAGTAATGAATTTTTATGTGATTCAATGTTTAATGTTTGCCTTATCCATCCCGTGAAAGCTAGAGCACTCCAAATTTGAAGAAGATTTAACTAAAATCTTGTAAACAAGTCTAGAGAAGATTTTGTTTTATTACTAAAGTTGGCATACGACAAATTCCACATTAGGCCGCCATTTGTGATTTCGCTTTTTTCGCTGTCGTTGAGCGATCCTTTAGTTTTATGAACCCCTATTATATCACTATTGCATAAACTACTATTTGAAGATATTGTATTAAAACTGTTCTTTCTTTTCTCCCACAGGGCATCTTCCGCCTCGCCTGCGAGCACGTCCTCCGTACAATGCGCCGCGGACGAGAAACATTACTTACACTCCTGGAGGCTTTCGTTTACGATCCCCTGGTGGAGTGGGGCGGTGCCAAGAAGCGAAGAGGAGAGCGGGATCTCCGTGCTGCTGTAGCCATGCTGGCTGTCAGAGCACATGAGCTGAAACAGCAGTTTGCTGATGTCACGTGAGTCAATATTCCTTGGTCTGGTCTTTACTCTAAACTGTCAGCACATCACAAAGTGCAGCTAACGTGAGACCTTACTTACACGCTTGAAAGCCTTAGTGTAAGACTCGAACGTATATGGCTGGCTTATCTCACCCTATCTGACATTTTCCTTGCATCCTATAAACTGTCTATTTATCCCGCCCTGAGTTCTCGGTTCAAACAGAAATGCCGAGTCACTTAATTTATCAACAGCAGTATACCCGCACCAAACACTGTACAAATGCTACTAGAAATCGTAGTGTTTGTTTTCCGCCAGTTACAGGTCGATAGGCACACTTCGATAGGATATACGCTTTACACTACACATTGTAGCATTAGCCGCTTCCTTCCAGGTTAGTCATATGTAAACTGTTTTACAATTTAAACTAACGCTTACCGCCTATAGGTCGGGAAAACGCTGCTTACCTTACTTATACAAGTTTGCAAGCTGTTTAAATCGCGTAGCTTAGTACGGATGCACATTATGTGCAGCTTAGGTATTAAGTAGAGCTAATTTTGCAAGCTTGCGGTGTATGCACCGTAAAGTTGATATCGTACACAGCGACCGGGCGTGATCACGTACCTGCTTTGTAAAGGAATTTTGATAGTTAGGAGCTAACGTGCTTAAGGAGGAGGAACGTATATTGTGATATTTTGATGTTAATTCCTTAATTTCCAAACTGCTACTCAAGAATGTAATAATCTACATCAATAATAATGAACGGATATGTGTCGGTAGCTCAGTAGAGCAATGAGCGTCTATCTTAGATTCGCGAGTTTGAGTCTCGCCCGTGGTCATGACATGAACTATTCCCTTTTCCCTAAGTATTATACACAAACCGATGTCACTTTTATTTCGAAAATGCAATAAATTTAAAAATATTTTATGGGATTTGAAATAAAAAACGAAAATAGTTTTTATTTCGGAAAATTTGTATTACCTTATACGTAGGTACGCAAATACCTAGTGTGTGAAGCAGTAAATGCATCCTATTGGTGCGTCGGGACAGTCAAGGTCGCGCATTCGGCACGTGCCTCTAGGGTTGCCTTGCCAGGCTCTCAACTAAACAAAAATAAATTTAAAATACCAATACCTTCTGGTAACAGTAGAGCAAAAAATGCTACAAAGACTAAACATATAAATAAAACCAAAATTTGGGGATTATTTCCAATATTAGCTGAGGTATGCAACTCCTATCTGAGCTGAATATCTTGGAGTCGATTGCTTTTATGTCCACCAAATATAGTTAAGAACCATTCCAATATTGGCGATTAAAAAAATGGATTCAAGTCGAATCATCCGCTAGGAATTACGATGCTACTTAGGAGTTGTAATGTCGCGTGCGGTGTGTGCAGAGCAATCGCCGCGAGCGTATCTCAGACATGATTTAGGGGCGCGGACCGTTCCGAATCATGTCGAGCTATTTTCGACTTTATTCACGTGAGTAACCCGATATAAGTATATTAATAACACACACATACCAGTTAAACTTATTCGTAATACCGTATTTTTCCGTCGGGGGTAAAGTACTATCTAATTTCCCATTCTCAACGAAGTACTGAGTCATGAACATTTTCATTTGTTCTACCTACTCTTTTTGGAAATACAGGCTATTCATGAACATGTATTTCGATCTAAAAAAGAGTAAGACAGTTTTTTCATAAAATCTTTTTCTGCCCGTAATGCGTCACTTGTTGACACTAACAATAAGTTAAGCTACGTCCTGGACGCGCAAACGACCGGAAAACTGACATCGTAACGAGATCTTAGTTTTTGGTTGCAGTTTCACTCGTGTGTTAGATATAAAGTATACACAAATTATTTTCAATGAAATTTTAAATTAGGGAATAAATCACTCGAGTACCTCTAGCCATATTGTCATTATTTGCAAAAGCCGACCAGGCACGACACCTTTATATATTCCGCCGGACAGCATCCTTTAACCGGATATGTTACAATCCTACACAGTACACGAGACTTGAGCATTTTTTGGGTGTATATCAATCTATAAGTTTGTTTTTGTTTATCCCAAAAAACATTTTCTTTTGTTACCCGGACTCGGACATGTTGCAACCCTACACGTGTCTGCCCATAATGAATGCATCGCTGTGTTTAATGTTGACATTGTGTTAAACTATGGTCGGAAAGTTCGAACGACACTAAAACTGACATTGTGACGACAAATATTATTGGATGTTTTTGTGTGCGGTTCATATGTTATTAATAAACTGTTATGTGTACACATATCTAAGGAACACTTGTACCAACCGGGGATAGCCAGCTAACCCAGAGTTAAGCGTTCATTCCATATGGAATTTGTCAGTCAACTCACGGTCTGCTAACCGAACCTAACCCCGGTTGACGCATGTGGTGCTAAGCGTTACTTTCTCTGGAGTTGACCGACTACCCCAGAGTTTTAAAGTATGGAATTTGAAAGTTAACGTTGGGTTACCGGCTAACCTTGTTTGGTACAAGCGGCCTTAAGAGATTTTACGGGTTGTCAATAAGGCCAGGAATTAGTCTATCGACGTATAATTTGGTATCAAATTAAGCCACATTTCTCGGTCTAACTAGCCGTACGTACCTGCACCACAGATTATTAATGATGTGTGATTGCCTGACCAACAGTGGTTTTGTTGGCTCACCTCGTAACAAGGACGTTTCTCCTGAATTATGGATTGCGGATTACGAGCGGTACGTGTAGGATTCTCTACAAAAACATTCCGGTTGTTTTCTTTGGATAAGATCCACACGCCACAAAGGTCAGGGTTGGGTATACTAAAATATGTATGTATAAACTGGATTACTAATACAATTGTAAAGTACGAATCAAATAATTTTTTTAATGTAATACCTAACTGTTTTGATTCATGTTTTTTTTAATTGTCATACTACTATATATAAATTATAAATTGAAAAAGGTGCCATATACTACAGAAAAAGTGACCAAGGCCCCCGGTGAGCAGGGCTGTCAAATGTTTGCCTAATTTTCATTTCCCAAATAATCATTTCGCAAACGTATCTTTCGCCGAATATCATATTCCAACCCTTACCTAACCAAGTTGGGAAATGAAAATCGGCCAAACGTGAGTTAGCAAATAATATTTTGGTAAACTTTGATAGGCCAAGTGAATCCTTTACACTTACGTATTTATGATAGTGAATATTACAAAAATATAATATTAACAGTTGAAATTAATGGCCCCGTAATATAGATAAGGTTTTAATAATAAAACGATACATAAAACATTCGTCCCACATTTATTCGTAGTTACAGATTGTACCATGGTTTACAAATACTTAGTTTCCAAATAGTTTCCATTTCTCCTACCCGTTATGCCCGTAATAGTGGTAAGTCTCTACTTACTAGGGCAATGTTACCGGTGCAATAAATATACATAAGTCCTGTTTATGGTCGCGATAACCGGTCTACCGTGAGCCGAGGGAGATAGGCGTGAACAACTGCTATCGCGTTGCGTCGGCGCCATTTACGCCCCAATTCGCCAGACGAACAAAGCCTTTATGACTCTATAAATAGAGTGGGAAAAGCTACGGAGGAATGTTCAATATCTAACATAAACTTGCCTTGACCTCATCGCTAACATTTCTGGCTGTTGCCCTCATAGGTATAGAAAGTATTGTTTTCTCAGTTTGCCTCGTTACATCAAACTTCTACGCCTCGTGTTTCATAAGCTTATGACAATATTTACATCGATCAAACTTTCTATTAAATAGTTTTCAGTTTCTATAGTAAATATTGGTTTTACTTAAAAGCTAGGAATTGAACAATAGTCTGTTTCTATTTAAAGTTTCGAGCTCCGCGCATAAAGCCGACACGTAGGTGTAGTAGAATTATTAATCGCGAATGTTCCACTGAAAGCCACTTTGATAACACACGCTCCATATGCATTATTGAATGGTCCTGTCATCAAATATTCACGGTTCGATTTTGTTCCAGGGAGCAGTTTCTGGCTGTGCTGCCTGACGTGCAAACGAGCGCCGATCAATGGCTCCAGGAGACGGAAGAACTCAAGTCCATCGAAACTAGACTCCATGACTGTCATCAGCAGATGGCACTGGTCAAAGAAATAGAAGCCTACGGACCGAATCTGAGCAGCCATCCTTTGTACGCTATCTCACAGAAATACTCCTCCTACAAAAAGGCAAAGAACGCCGTCGAGGACTCCATGAAAGCCCTTGTAAAGATACTCAACGATTTTGACACTCAAATAGAAAGTTTCGCAGCAGCCAACGAAGCCATCAACGGTCCCAAGTTGGTAACTTGGGTGCAAGAATTTTCAGGCCCAAGTGAAGACGATGATAAACCAATATTCAACCACATCAAAGAGTTCCTTGCGAACGCTGGACAGAGCTCCATGATCACACAGTGCGAGCAAGCGGAGAACGAACTGAATCAGAGCATGCAAGAGACCATAGTCCTTGTTAGATCATGCTTAGAACTCCTTTCACAGTACGTCGCTATATCTCAATACTATCCTCAGACCCATACCGAGTACCACCGCGTTGTGATGTTCCGCAAATGGCTGGCAGAAGCTCTAGAGAGCAAATCCCCTGAAGTTTGCCGTGAAGTCTCCAACCAAGTCACAGCTCTAGTCAATGCTGACAGCGGAAACAATACAGAACAGATAGTTGCGTACAATTTCCAATTACAAACTATCACTGCTGAAGCCAACGTAAATTTAAACAAGGCGATTGAAAGACTGCAAATACATGGAGGCCCGGACGCAGTGGCAATAGCTCAAGAAGCATACATTGAGGCCAAGACGAATATAAGCACTTGGGTGCGATCTGAAGAACGGGCTGGTGCAGCGTTAGAGAGCGTTGTCATAGGAATGCTCTGCAACTTGAACAGACGATACTTGATCCTAGAGAATAGCGCGCAAAGCGCAGGCGACTGTCTAGTCGACCTGACATCTAGAGAAGGAGAATGGTTCTTAGACGACATGAGCGCTTTATCAATGCAAGCTGTTGAACTACTATCGTTACTACCTCTCCAGTCTGCTTCGGCCGAAGACTCGGCCATGCCAGTAGCAGTGGAATGCGTTCGAAATGCCAATCTACTTCTATCTGACTTGGTGCAGTTGAACTACAACTACAGCACCATAATTCTGCCGGAGGCTATGAAGAAGCTTCACCAGGAAGACCCGTCGACGCTGATGGTGATCAGTGAGCTGAATGCGGTGATCATGAATACTCCGATACCGTTGAACGAGCTGCTCACCCAGTTGGAGATGAACTTCAGATATTTGCTAATGGAAATGGAGGTAAGTCAATTAATTTGTTTTACTCCAGTAAACAATTACTAGTGTTCTTGCAGCATCCAGGTTTTTACATACCTTTAAATACTGTAAACCTACACTTAGGCTATTTGAAATTTCACATTTTCTGGCGTAACTTCGTCTGATTAAAGCTCAAAGAGCGCTGCGTACATGAACGTTCAAAAATCTTCCATCTGCTTTCTTTTCACTCGAGTATTGCACAGGCGTTAGACATTTCTTTGCATTTCAATATTCACGGTATCCGCCGGACGTCGGTTTTCTCCTTTTCACTTTCTATTCTGCCTAGATCAAACCCATCCCGCACTGTCTATATGCATAAAAGTTTCACGGCAGTTAAAATTTTCTTGTATATATTGACAGTGGTTTTGGGATACCAGATGGAAAGGACGCTAGTTTCACATTTATTCTACTACATCTTACGAGGAAACGTACCTTTATTCTTAAAAATAAATGTTCCAAACCGTTCTAATATCTGCTAGTGACCCGCATCTTAGAATTCAAAGCCGGCGGAGTCCCGGAACTTACAACTTATCGACGTAGCCCGCATCGCAATTTGCTACTTGCGAACTTGCCTGAGATTGAATCGAAAACTTTCGCTATATCTGCATCGTATATTTTAAGATAATCGAGACACGTGAATGCTGTCGTGATTTTACTCGTAGGTGCTTAGAAGTTTAGCTTCGCTGTAACTAGTAGGTGTTAGTGGCGAGGAGATTACTAAACTTTGTAAGCCAGGTGTCATGTAATAGCATTTCGAAGTATTCCGTTAATACCTAGTTTATGGAGTGCTGTAATAAAGTCACACATTATCTCATCTGTGCCGTTTCCTGATTAGTAATATATCTGGTGAGCTGTATATAAACATTTGGCTGGCTTATGGTATCTTTACAAAGAAGCTAAGAATATACGGTCAGCTGCGAAGTTTAGTGACATTTTTATAATAAGTATTCATTGTTGTCCAGTGCCCCACGGGTGCGCAAGTGCTGGCCGCCGAACTTCGCGTCCGCTACGAAGCCCTACTATCCGGGGACACCCCTGGACGCATGGTGCTGATGGGCCTGAACGGGCTGTTCGCGGCGGTGGAGATGCGAGCGAGAGAGCTGGCTGAACCTCTAGCTGCACCCGTCCCTCCCGCTTGGAGGAAGATCGACCATGTCAGCGACGCCATGCATATGTCGGTGAGTAAACTCTGTCTCAAATCTCCAGCAGCCACTAGCTACGGAACCGTACTCTCCGTCGTCGCTCCAACCGTGGCGGCGAACACCATGATGACGATGAGCCTGAATAAGCGCGGCGGAGCCCTCCGGGGAGACCGATCTTGCGGAAAAGTACAGTCAAGTGCAAAAATATAGTTCGACCTAATCGACTCATAAATATGGTACTACGCTCTTATTACACCTGCATAAGGTGCTATGGGACATATTTTTGAGTAAGATGTGCACCACCATATTTTTACACTTGACTGTACCTACCTACTAAAATCGCCATCAATCCAACTTTCTAACAGTGTAAATAAACCGTCATTGGTCGTACCGAACTTTTATGTTTTTAATGAAATCTCCAAGATTAAGTTATTTATCTAATGTTTTGTATGTTACAATAATAGGACCATATCAGTAGTGAACGTCTTCAGTAGTGTTTGGTGAGGTGTGTAAATATAAGGAGAAACAGTGACAAAACATGTGATACATTTTGTTTACATCGTTTGTAAGTTATTGACGGCGATTTTATGAAAATCCTTTCCCGCACTAGTGAGGCAAACTATTATTGTCCGCACAGTCAATTTGGCTCCACTTTTCGAGCATTAAAAGAATTTGGGTTACAGTTCTCATATGTGGGAGAAGTTCATAAGCTGATCTAGTATAATTGTGTGTCCAAGGCCGCCCTGCAAAGCCCGGCGCTCCGCTCGGTGCTGGAGGACCTGTTCCTGGTGCGACGCGTGCAGGCGGTGGGCGAGGCGCTGGCGCTGTGCGCGCAGACCGCAGCCGCCTTCCGCGGCTCCGGGCCACTCGCCGTCTACGATGACACGGCGCTCTGTAAACCTGTCAAACGGTGAGTGTAGCTTGTACCTGCAAACTGTAGGTTTCAGAGAGTTCCAAAGTGTTTGCTTGCTGTTTAGTCGAAATTTGGTTGTCCGTCCGTAGCTATACATGCATACTGCATATTTACATCTATCTAGCGGCCCGCCGCTGTTTTAGTTGCAATAAATCGTCATTACCGTATGAATCTGTTTTTAATTCAAAAAACACGTTCACTCCAAAACGAACCTTATTAGTGTCTCGAACACATGCCAATAAGATAGAGCATAAATAATAGTATACTTATACTTGTAATCCCCTTATTCACTAAAAAGTTAGCAGACGTTTTAGTTAAAAATATGTTTTCTGCCTTACTAACAAATGCAAATATGAAACTGATAAGGACCAGCAATAATTAAACTAAACTGTGTATAAATAACTCCATAAGTGTATAAACTAGTAGCGGTTTCTATACCTAAGTAGTTGTGGTTATTTTTCATTATCGCTGGAGGCCTGTTTGAACTGCAGTAAATGATTTAATTTTAATCCTATTTGGTCAGTGCACTGTCACCAATATATACAGTTTTTCCGACCCTTACCCATATTGTGCTAGAGGTGATCATGTTGCTCTTACTCGTCAATTTTAACTGTGGAACCAACTTCGAAATCGCAAATAAAATTGACTTTTTCTAACATTTCGGCAAATCAAACATCGATGTTTTGCATGGGATGGCCAAATTTATTTTTGTGCTTTCCGCGTTGGTCTCATGGTATAATTTGTTCAGTATGATCACCAAAATTACCTCGCAAAATATGGCTAAGGGTGTATATAAATTAAAGTGGAATTCGCTGTAAGTGATGTCGAGAGGAGATATCTAGAAATGTTCAAACAGACCTCGTAATTATATTTGTTTCGTGGTTTTAGGTTCACTGCGGAATACGTGTCCCGCTGCGTCCTAGGCGTGCACTCAAAAGCGCTCGCCTCAGTACTGTGCTTACTACTACGAAGACAGCGGTTAGATCTCGCAGCTGAAGTGGAACAGAAGGAAATCGGTATGTCTGACAATTATTTTCATTCGGGGTAGCCAAACTGTTCAGATATTCTAATTGCTGTTAAAATGTCTCTCAGGAAGTAGTCTCCTATATTTTTTAGATACCAAGCTACTCGTAAACTCTACGGTTCCTCGTAGGCGATGTTACATGCGTTTGCTTAGGTGGAATTGGCATAATAATTCGTTTATTCTAGGTGCATCATGGAGCGTGTCGCTCGAGTCCCTCTGCGAGAAGGTCCTTATCACCTCACCCCTAACTGAACGCGCAACAGTACTAGCGGCACGAGTGGCGGCCACCCGTAGCGCGCAGCAGCGAGCGGCGCACGCCGCCGCGGCGCGCGCTCGCGCACACGGCGCGCACCACGCCGCACGCTCTAGGCTGGCGGCGCACGCTCAGCTGCACGCGGAGGTAACCTTATCTGACCTCTTACAGCCCTCGAGCAGTGTAAACCTGACCGTGTACAACTTCAAACAAAAAACGAGCGGATCTCGAGTAAAAACAAGTGACGACGCGTCAGATTTAAGCATGTGTACTAGGGGCCACTTGCACCACCCGGGGTTAGCCACATAACCCGGAGTTAAGCGTTTTTGTTGTATGAAATTTGACAGCTTAACTTCAGGTTAGCGGCTAACCCTGGGTGGTGCAAGTGGGCATAAGGAGCGGAATACCTCACCCCGCCGTTCAACCGTCGCCGGGAAACAAATTTTGAATTTCGAATGAGAATTTTAAAATGTCCGAAGTAGGACTACTTGGTAAAAATACTCTTCCTTATACTGTGCCTCGAGTTCCTATAAGCGTTGATAAAATCTGGGAACAAATCCGTTTCTTTTTCGGATTTTCTTCGTAAAATAATAAAAGTTTCATTCAATCATAAAAAACATTTTATTTTTCCGGAATTTTCAATGCCAGTTCCTATTCTGCATGCATAACAGTACTAGGCGCGCGATTCGCGGCCACGCGTAGTTTGCGATATCGCACTGTCTTCTCCTTTATTTAAATAAATAATCTCGTACATTGTCCAGGTATTGTCTACGAACCAAGAGGCCCCAGTGTTAGCTCGCCGTGCCAGAGACTTGGGTGCCGCGATGGAGCGACTGTCGACCGCCGCAGCTAAGGCGCAGGGCTTGCTGACTGCTGCTCATCAAAGGTAAGCGTTATTGGATAAATGTTGTCTATAACCTAGAACTTGTGATTTTGCATTCTACAAAATATTTTTTGTTTAACCGCTTGGAATTTTTCATTGAGCGTGCTCGTATCGCCACGAAAATACACGAAGCTGTGTCTTATTTATCAGACTTCGGCGAAATGAGCTGGAAAATGTTTGTCTTATTTATCAAACTTCGGCGAAATGAGCTGGAAAATGTTTGTCTTATATATCGGACAATGGCGGTTAAAAGGTTAATACCTGAAAACAGAGTTAAAATTGTAACTTCGAACACGTGAATATATGGTTGAAATGTTATGGATTATGAATCGTTTACACAGAAATGTAGTCATCACATATATGCATAGCTTCATGTGTAAATTGCTACGATTCTATGATCATAGCCGAGTACCACCGTGCCAAAATAAACAGAGCGTGTACGTTGGTGCAATTGAAAAAAGCGGTCGCGTTTCCATAAAAATTAGTAAGGAAATGCATAAGCACAGCGTAGGGATGTATTCTATTCAGTGGGTCAACTTCATACAACCTACACGGCCAGCGGCCCGGCTCGGTAATCGCGCTCGAGGCTCAGGGTTGTCAAAATGTATGCGGAAGATATTTAGTATTTTTTCTACTATTTTGATGATTTGACCGGGGGTCACAAAAGGAAACGTGGGAACTGATTTAAACTACGTACTCTTTATGTTAGAAAAGGCCGCCATCTTGAATTTCTTAAGTTTTGATCCGATCGTGATGAAAAGCAATATCCCGAATAGACCCGAGAAACGCCATCTTGAATTTCATCAGTTTTCAGCCGGTAAAAATCGATATTTGAGGATCTGACAGGTTCTTTATAATGAACCTGAGGTCAAAATTGCGAGATACGGCCATCATCTTGAATTTCTTCAGTTTAGATCTGATCTTAAGTTAAAATGGCGAGAAATGGCCGCCATCTTGAATTTCTTAATTTTTGATCCGATCCTAAGATTTCGTTATAAAGATCCTCTTTGATCCCCAGATATCGATTTTCGTTAGGATCGGATGAAAAATTAAGAAATTCAAGATGGCGGCCATTTCTTGCAATTTTCACCTCATATTTGTTATAATGAACCTCTCGGACCATCAGATATCAATTATTATCACGATAGGATGAAAATTGAAAAGATTCAAGATGGCAGCGGTTTTACGCAATTATGACCTCAGATTCGTTATAAAGAACCTCTTGGGTCCCCAGATATCGATTTTTGTTAGGATCGGATCAAAAATGAAGCAATTCAAGATGGCGGCCATTACTCGCAATTTTCACCTCATATTTGTTATAATGAACCTCTCGGACCCTCAGATATCAACTTTTATCACGATAGGATGAAAACTGAAGAAATTCAAGATGGCGGCCGTTTTATGCCATTTTGACATCAGATTAAAGAACCGCGTTATAAAGAACCTCTTGGATCCTCAGATATCGATTAGGGGAAAGCAAGGCAAAACGGCACACTTAAGGGAAAGAAAACATATCTCAATAATCAACAGCTTTATTCATGAGACTCTTGTCATTAATTAACAAGTATTTATAATTCTATAATCTTAATTAGTCAGACTTTACTCAAATCAAAGGAATAACAAGATATTGGATGATTTCCAATATCTTGGTTTTGGTCCGTTTTGCCCGCATGGGTAGGTAAAACGGACCACAGTTGAAGGCAAAACGGACCTAAGAGTGACATTGTTTAAAAATGAGGCTAGCGTCTTCATCTTCATCGTCAATGCTAGAACAATGACAGTGGGCCCACTTTTTACATTTCTGACACTGTATCGAGCCGTCGTTGGACTCTGAATACAGATGCGAGCAATACAAATACTGAGCATCTTCTTCATCTGATCAATCTGTTTCTTTTTCTTTGCCTTTACCCTTGCCCTTGCCCTTTCCCTTCTTCTTACCCTTCCCTTTACTTTTGCTTATATTCTCAGCTTTGTCTTTATCTCTAGCCTTGTTCTTCTTTGTTCCTTTCTGTTCTGTATTTTTTATATCGTTCAATACAATTTTTTCTTTGTTCAACTTTAGTATTTTGTGAAGCGTAGTTCTACCTTCCTGACCGTTTTCCTTTTATAGTTGTTAACCATCTATTCAAAATAAATGATAATATTTAATTACTATAGGGTATAAGGCAAAATGAACCAGTGGACCGTTGTGCCCGGACCGTTTTGCCTTTAGGTAAGTTTCTAAAACAATGTGTATTTTGTAGGTGATACTAACACCGACCCCACAATGTTTTATGCTTAAAACAGACAATACTTAACAGTTATTAATCTGAACACACGAAGTTAAGTATACGAGGTACTGGGTAAAAGAGACAGCTGAGCGAAATTACCGTTTTTCACCAAAAAAATTACTTACCTTGATAAAAACGTGGCCCTACGCATGGCAGTTTCGAGAGCACTGACCGAGAGCGGGAGAGGGCTGACTGAGATATTGCCAAAAGACCCGCTGAATGGAGTTAGTAGTTCTCAAGATAATAGACTGTTCCGTTGTACCTTACTGTACCGTTTTACCTTCCTTTCCCCTATTGTCAGGATCGGCTAAAAAATGAAGAAGTTCAAGATGGCGGCCGTTTTACGCAATTTTGATTTTAGATTCGCAATAAAGAACCTCTTGGATCGTCAGTCATCGATTTTTATCCTGATCGCGCAAAAACTGAAGAAATTCAAGCCGGCGGCCTTTTTAGGGATTTTGACCCTAGAGATTCGTTATAAGTAACATCTCAAATCCTCAAATATCGATTTTTATTGATATAATCGTGATTGGATCAAAAAGATCAACCAAAAAAAATAATTTTGTTTACATGGCGGTTGTTCACCTTTTACGGACGTCATGGCAAAGTAACTTCCATTTACCACCCCTTAAAAATAGATCGCCGAATTTTCATAGAAATTTGGCGGCATTTCCTCCCCGCCCACCTCCCCGCGCGCCCCTCATCGATGACCCAAAAATCGGCGCAGTTACCACACTGTATAGAATACATTCGTACGCTGTGGCATAAGTATGTTGTCTTATATGGTCTGTGTAGAAGTCGAGGTAGTCTGTGGCTATAAATGGTGTTGTGTATTTCAGAGTGAAATGGGGAGCCGGAGCGAACCCGGCGCTGCAGTCGCCGCTCGCGGCGCTGGAGGCGGCGTGGGGCGCGCGCTCGGCGCGGGCGCGGCGGCTGGCGGCGGCGGCGGCGGCGCTGGCCGCGCACGCGCGCGCCGCCGCCGCCATGCGCAAGCAACACAACAAGACCGCCAAGACGGCGCGCCAAGCACTCGCGCACTGGGAGAAGGTAACACGTGTGCCGAGCACGTCGACCCCGCGCTGCAGGCGGCGTGGGGCGCGCGCTCGGCGCGGGCGCGGCGGCTGGCGGCGGCGGCGGCGGCGCTGGCCGCGCACGCGCGCGCCGCCGCCGCCATGCGCAAGCAACACAACAAGACCGCCAAGACGGCGCGCCAAGCACTCGCGCACTGGGAGAAGGTAACACGTGTGCCGAGCACGTCGACCCCGCGCTGCAGGCGGCGTGGGGCGCGCGCTCGGCGCGGGCGCGGCGGCTGGCGGCGGCGGCGGCGGCGCTGGCCGCGCACGCGCGCGCCGCCGCCGCCATGCGCAAGCAACACAACAAGACCGCCAAGACGGCGCGCCAAGCACTCGCGCACTGGGAGAAGGTAACACGTGTGCCGAGCACGTCGACCCCGCGCTGCAGGCGGCGTGGGGCGCGCGCTCGGCGCGGGCGCGGCGGCTGGCGGCGGCGGCGGCGGCGCTGGCCGCGCACGCGCGCGCCGCCGCCGCCATGCGCAAGCAACACAACAAGACCGCCAAGACGGCGCGCCAAGCACTCGCGCACTGGGAGAAGGTAACACGTGTGCCGAGCACGTCGACCCCGCGCTGGAGGCGGCGTGGGGCGCGCGCTCGGCGCGGGCGCGGCGGCTGGCGGCGGCGGCGGCGGCGCTGGCCGCGCACGCGCGCGCCGCCGCCGCCATGCGCAAGCAACACAACAAGACCGCCAAGACGGCGCGCCAAGCACTCGCGCACTGGGAGAAGGTAACACGTGTGCCGAGCACGTCGACCCCGCGCTGCAGGCGGCGTGGGGCGCGCGCTCGGCGCGGGCGCGGCGGCTGGCGGCGGCGGCGGCGGCGCTGGCCGCGCACGCGCGCGCCGCCGCCGCCATGCGCAAGCAACACAACAAGACCGCCAAGACGGCGCGCCAAGCACTCGCGCACTGGGAGAAGGTAACACGTGTGCCGAGCACGTCGACCCCGCGCTGGAGGCGGCGTGGGGCGCGCGCTCGGCGCGGGCGCGGCGGCTGGCGGCGGCGGCGGCGGCGCTGGCCGCGCACGCGCGCGCCGCCGCCGCCATGCGCAAGCAACACAACAAGACCGCCAAGACGGCGCGCCAAGCACTCGCGCACTGGGAGAAGGTAACACGTGTGCCGAGCACGTCGACCCCGCGCTGCAGGCGGCGTGGGGCGCGCGCTCGGCGCGGGCGCGGCGGCTGGCGGCGGCGGCGGCGGCGCTGGCCGCGCACGCGCGCGCCGCCGCCGCCATGCGCAAGCAACACAACAAGACCGCCAAGACGGCGCGCCAAGCACTCGCGCACTGGGAGAAGGTAACACGTGTGCCGAGCACGTCGACCCCGCGCTGCAGGCGGCGTGGGGCGCGCGCTCGGCGCGGGCGCGGCGGCTGGCGGCGGCGGCGGCGGCGCTGGCCGCGCACGCGCGCGCCGCCGCCGCCATGCGCAAGCAACACAACAAGACCGCCAAGACGGCGCGCCAAGCACTCGCGCACTGGGAGAAGGTAACACGTGTGCCGAGCACGTCGACCCCGCGCTGGAGGCGGCGTGGGGCGCGCGCTCGGCGCGGGCGCGGCGGCTGGCGGCGGCGGCGGCGGCGCTGGCCGCGCACGCGCGCGCCGCCGCCGCCATGCGCAAGCAACACAACAAGACCGCCAAGACGGCGCGCCAAGCACTCGCGCACTGGGAGAAGGTAACACGTGTGCCGAGCACGTCGACCCCGCGCTGGAGGCGGCGTGGGGCGCGCGCTCGGCGCGGGCGCGGCGGCTGGCGGCGGCGGCGGCGGCGCTGGCCGCGCACGCGCGCGCCGCCGCCGCCATGCGCAAGCAACACAACAAGACCGCCAAGACGGCGCGCCAAGCACTCGCGCACTGGGAGAAGGTAACACGTGTGCCGAGCACGTCGACCCCGCGCTGGGGGCGGCGTGGGGCGCGCGCTCGGCGCGGGCGCGGCGGCTGGCGGCGGCGGCGGCGGCGCTGGCCGCGCACGCGCGCGCCGCCGCCGCCATGCGCAAGCAACACAACAAGACCGCCAAGACGGCGCGCCAAGCACTCGCGCACTGGGAGAAGGTAACACGTGTGCCGAGCACGTCGACCCCGCGCTGCAGGCGGCGTGGGGCGCGCGCTCGGCGCGGGCGCGGCGGCTGGCGGCGGCGGCGGCGGCGCTGGCCGCGCACGCGCGCGCCGCCGCCGCCATGCGCAAGCAACACAACAAGACCGCCAAGACGGCGCGCCAAGCACTCGCGCACTGGGAGAAGGTAACACGTGTGCCGAGCACGTCGACCCCGCGCTGCAGGCGGCGTGGGGCGCGCGCTCGGCGCGGGCGCGGCGGCTGGCGGCGGCGGCGGCGGCGCTGGCCGCGCACGCGCGCGCCGCCGCCGCCATGCGCAAGCAACACAACAAGACCGCCAAGACGGCGCGCCAAGCACTCGCGCACTGGGAGAAGGTAACACGTGTGCCGAGCACGTCGACCCCGCGCTGGAGGCGGCGTGGGGCGCGCGCTCGGCGCGGGCGCGGCGGCTGGCGGCGGCGGCGGCGGCGCTGGCCGCGCACGCGCGCGCCGCCGCCGCCATGCGCAAGCAACACAACAAGACCGCCAAGACGGCGCGCCAAGCACTCGCGCACTGGGAGAAGGTAACACGTGTGCCGAGCACGTCGACCCCGCGCTGCAGGCGGCGTGGGGCGCGCGCTCGGCGCGGGCGCGGCGGCTGGCGGCGGCGGCGGCGGCGCTGGCCGCGCACGCGCGCGCCGCCGCCGCCATGCGCAAGCAACACAACAAGACCGCCAAGACGGCGCGCCAAGCACTCGCGCACTGGGAGAAGGTAACACGTGTGCCGAGCACGTCGACCCCGCGCTGGAGGCGGCGTGGGGCGCGCGCTCGGCGCGGGCGCGGCGGCTGGCGGCGGCGGCGGCGGCGCTGGCCGCGCACGCGCGCGCCGCCGCCGCCATGCGCAAGCAACACAACAAGACCGCCAAGACGGCGCGCCAAGCACTCGCGCACTGGGAGAAGGTAACACGTGTGCCGAGCACGTCGACCCCGCGCTGCAGGCGGCGTGGGGCGCGCGCTCGGCGCGGGCGCGGCGGCTGGCGGCGGCGGCGGCGGCGCTGGCCGCGCACGCGCGCGCCGCCGCCGCCATGCGCAAGCAACACAACAAGACCGCCAAGACGGCGCGCCAAGCACTCGCGCACTGGGAGAAGGTAACACGTGTGCCGAGCACGTCGACCCCGCGCTGGAGGCGGCGTGGGGCGCGCGCTCGGCGCGGGCGCGGCGGCTGGCGGCGGCGGCGGCGGCGCTGGCCGCGCACGCGCGCGCCGCCGCCGCCATGCGCAAGCAACACAACAAGACCGCCAAGACGGCGCGCCAAGCACTCGCGCACTGGGAGAAGGTAACACGTGTGCCGAGCACGTCGACCCCGCGCTGCAGGCGGCGTGGGGCGCGCGCTCGGCGCGGGCGCGGCGGCTGGCGGCGGCGGCGGCGGCGCTGGCCGCGCACGCGCGCGCCGCCGCCGCCATGCGCAAGCAACACAACAAGACCGCCAAGACGGCGCGCCAAGCACTCGCGCACTGGGAGAAGGTAACACGTGTGCCGAGCACGTCGACCCCGCGCTGCAGGCGGCGTGGGGCGCGCGCTCGGCGCGGGCGCGGCGGCTGGCGGCGGCGGCGGCGGCGCTGGCCGCGCACGCGCGCGCCGCCGCCGCCATGCGCAAGCAACACAACAAGACCGCCAAGACGGCGCGCCAAGCACTCGCGCACTGGGAGAAGGTAACACGTGTGCCGAGCACGTCGACCCCGCGCTGGAGGCGGCGTGGGGCGCGCGCTCGGCGCGGGCGCGGCGGCTGGCGGCGGCGGCGGCGGCGCTGGCCGCGCACGCGCGCGCCGCCGCCGCCATGCGCAAGCAACACAACAAGACCGCCAAGACGGCGCGCCAAGCACTCGCGCACTGGGAGAAGGTAACACGTGTGCCGAGCACGTCGACCCCGCGCTGGGGGCGGCGTGGGGCGCGCGCTCGGGTCGACCCCGCGCTGCAGGCGGCGTGGGGCGCGGACATATGTGCATTCAAAACCGCGCACGCGCGCGCCGCCGTCGCCAAAAGCAGATATACCTTTCCATAAACTTACGTACTCCTTGATAAACATTTTGACGGTAGGTTTTATTTTAAAAAGAAAACTAAAAGTTTAACGAATCCACATTGTCCACAGGCGTGCACCCTGTCACAAAAGTACTCCCTACGAGTGACGGACGCCCAACACGCGCTCATGGAGATGCTGCATCCTGAAGGCAATATCGATCAACATTGGGTAAATATTCAATAATGACGGCGATAAATATGTTACAAAAGATTTCTTTCTTTTAACTTACACTTGACAAAATTGTAACAGCAATGAGCATCGTCTAACGAGCTAAACTCTGTGTATAATATTTAGGAAATGCAACCCGGGTTTTTTACTGTGACAAAAATTCGGGTTTTTGGGTGTTACCCAAGTTTTCCATACTAAAAGAAAACCGAGTTGTACCTATTAAAACATTTGACGTAACAAAATCAATTGACGCTATCTTATAATATTAAGAACCTTTACTTTATTAGCTGACCATATACGTCCATATCTGCCGATAAATGTATGGGAAATTTGTCTGGCGGATATCCGGTAGACATACCCACTATAAAGATCTGACGGATTGCCCGAACGTATATGGCCAGCAATTCACATGTGTACATACACCAGCCTCTATTACAACTGTTGCTTAATATCCATTTCTTAAAAATAATATATCGTTTTATAACAGTTGGAGAGCGTAAACTCGCTCCTGATAGACATGATATCGTCGCTGACCCGCGACGCGGGTGCACTGACCCAGCGAGCCGAGGCCTCCGCAGAACAACTCACAACCCGCGCCGCCACCCTCGCGGCACCAGCTGCCGCCAGAGCTGCCCTTGCGCAGGATATCAAACCTCCGCTACAGGCGTTACAACATGTCAACGATGTAAGTGTTACCAGTAGATATCCAAAGTTTCAGCAGAATAGCTCATTAACCGGACTACCAACTTGGCAGTACCAGCTCCTGCTAGGGCTGTGCTCACGCTTGATATCAAGCCACCGCTACATGATTGACAAATGTGAGTAGACCAGTAGATACTCAGTGAGCCTGTAATAGGTCCTGTCACGGTCGCCATGTAATAGGCGGAGCGCCACGGTGTGGGAAGAGGGGATTTCAATTCCAAACACAGGTTCCCGTCTTACAATAACTCCACCTTAATTGTAATCCTAACATTATATACACTACTTGTACGTGTCAGTCGAGGGAAACTCTTATCTGATGGAAGCGCACAATCTACATCTAACACGCTCATCACTCAACTACAGACGTGTAGATTTGGGCGTTTGCCTAGCACAAGCCAAAGCCAAAGCTCTGTACTCTCTTTCGCACCCTTATACTGGAAATTACGCTTTACAGGCTTTACAAAATTTCAAATGTACATACAGGTTGGACAAAACACGAAACATACGTCGGTATACTTACCGTTTCCTTTGCCTAAGTACAAGCCTTTGCCCTAATGGGTATACGCTGGTCTCTGTTGTGACTACTCTGTACACGAAAATAGATCGAAGTGTACAAGATTTGTTAGTGTACTTGTATCATTCACTATGTGTTACTGTTGTCATTACAGATTGATTTTTTAATGTGTGAGAACTGTGTCTGTGTACACGTTTCCCCCCGCAATAAGTGATAGAATAATTTGTAGCGTGAGCTGTCGCTTTGACGTCTCTCTTCTAATCTAATGTGTTGGAAGCCCGCATTGCTGGAAGACGTCCTATACTGATTATCACCCGCATGCACAACTTGGCGTTGCTAAGAGCCATGATGTTGAAGTGTTCTAGTATAATACTTCATCATCATCATCATCATCATTTCAGCCGAAAGACGTCCGTCCACTGCTGGACATAGGCCTCCCCCAAAGATTTCCACAATGACCGGTCCTGCGCCACCCGCATCCAGCAAACTCCTGCGACCTTCACCAGGTCATCAGTCCACCTTGCGGGGGGCCTACCCACGCTGCGCCTTCCGGTACGCGGTCGCCACTCGAGAACCTTTCCGCCCCAACGGCCCTCGGTTCTACGTGCAATGTGCCCCGCCCACTGCCACTTAAGTTTAGCGATTCGGAGAGCTATATCGGTTACTTTGGTTCTGCTGCGGATGGTCTCATTTCTGATACGATCTCGCAGAGAGACTCCTAGCATAGCTCTCTCCATTGCCCTTTGGGTGACTTTGAGCCTTCTTATGAGGCCCATTGTAAATACTTAAATGTTACATTATTCTCAGGGAATGAATCCAGCAAGCGAAATCCTAGCCAGTGAGAAACGTATCACGGAGCTGCTGAACATTATAAACGACACCAGCGCCGGGCCCGCTGCCGTGACTGCAGCCGTCTCGGAACTGACTACTCGACTACCCGCTGTCTATACGGACTTAGCCGAGTAAGTACTGTTACTTAAACTGAGTGTGATAATTTGGCATTTCATGTAAAACATCAAAATCCATTTGACGTTTCAAAAAGTTAGTTTCTACTCCAGCACTTATATCTGTCAATTAGATGACTGACAGCGATATTAAAAAAGTATACATTATAAAGTTGTCTATGGTATTCCATAAGAACACTGCTCCTATGGATTTTCATACAATATATGAGCACTGTTGTTGTTTTTTTTTTAATTTCTATAGTGGGCACAACATCTTGCCTATTCTGCCACGTTTCTAGATTTTGCTTTTTACGCTAGTTTAGCTGTCGTAGACAATTCATAATTGGTAACTCTCGGGTCTATTAAGTTTTAAGAACCCTTATTATAATAAGGGTCACTGTTGCGTAAACTACATTTTTTTTTAAATAGTGTAGCGCTTTAATGACATGCGTGTCGTTGCAGGCTGGGGGCGCGCTGGGCGGCCGAGACCGGCGCCCGGCGCGGGCTGCGGCCGGCGCACGCGGGGGCACGAGGCGCCGGCGCCAAACACGGTTTGTATCTTGCATTATACTCAATGGCAAGCCACTATGTGAAAATCGTGGTAGCAATTTTTTCAAAAATTTCATGAAAATTCCATAAGAATCAAAGAAAGTTCTATGATTAATTTTAGAAAGTTTCAATCCCCATGCAAAACAGTAGGATTTTTCCGAACATATCCTGTGCCTAAAATTCCGTACAAACTTTGCTTCGACGCATCAGTAAATGTGACACGACTGTGCGACTTTCATACGAAAGATTCAATTGATTTGTCCCCAGCATACGCTCCGAGTCCAACTTTTTTATGTAGATTGTAAGTATAGGGATGACGACTACGTTGAAAAACTATTATTCTAATTAGTCCGTCAGTTAGATTATCTAAAATTATTAGACACGTATTTTTTCCTTTTTCAATACTAAAATTGACGAAGCTAAAGAGCATCAAAGTTCCGGGGTGGGGACTTGTGACGTCACTCCTAGGTAAGAATCGTACCTAGGAATGACATTACGCAAAACTTGAACGCACTGTATTTTTGTCATTTTTGATTAGACGAACAAAAGAAAAAATACGTGTACAATATTTTTTTATAATCTAAAAGACGCACTAAATAGTTTTTTCTCAAACATGATCGTAAATGTATGCATTTATGTCACGAAATGAAGACATGAAGTTCCTTGTTTACGGCTCCCCCCATCTACTTCTTGGCCGGCGGCCGTGAAGTAATGTATGGCGTAAGTATGAACGAAACATTATTGGCCGCTGCTCTAACTTTTTAAATTTGCGTACTAACACTAAACTGACAAAGGAAAAATTACATACAGCCAACGACCACTAGATACTTGCGACATAAAAAAAAACAAATTTTATGTATCTATGTATGTACTATTTTTCAGTCGTCTAGCCTATTGTGACCAGGAGTGGTGTGGTTGTTTCCAGGCGGCGGCGAGCGCAACGCGGTGGGCGCGCAGGTGTGGAAGCGCGTGCGGCTCAAGCTCGAGGCGCGCGACCCCGACCCGCCGCGGCCCGCGCGCCCGCAGGAACAGGTCAGCGACCCACCACGATCAATTCAACCTCTCTTTCTTACACCTTCGTTCTTACATCTCTCACTCTTTCTTACATCGTCACCCATGCCCAGGGAAGGGAAGACGTGGAACCCTCGTCCTAATTGGAGGAGAATATCCTACAAAACTATGCGGCGTTACCCTGTCTACCGATATAGGGTGCATCATGAGATCGCGAACATTCTACAACGATGCTCCCCCGAAATGCAACTGTACCTTGATAGTCAATGTATTTTAGTATTCTTTTTTGACCCTGACTTAAAGTAACATCATAATTTAGGTAGGTAACTAATTGCCTATCATGCGTACGTTACTTCTTTTTGGAGGTACGGCATCATTCTATGGGGAAAGTTCATAGACCAAGAATCGGTTTTTAAGAAAATTATGATTGACAGGCTGTATGTAATATACCGCTAACCGAACCCATAAGATAAACCTAATTCCTTCAAAATCCAGATTATTGCTAGATAGATGATATCACTAAGCAGCAAGTTTTAAGATTTCTCGGTTTGAGCTCGGTTTGAGTAAACACATTGAACCGAAGTTATTTTGAGAAGAGGTCAAAACACCGTACGAAAAGACAGGCTTTAGTGGCATCACCTTGAAAGAGCTTGAATAAAGTTTCTACTTAGGAGAAACTCGATTTAGTATACCTATTGTTTTTGGTAAGTATGTGTGTATAGATTTGAAATGTTAAAATGTTCGCAGGTGGAGTACATAATATCGGAAGCGACTAACGCAGAGAACTTGTGCCTGATGTACGAAGGCTGGATGGCGTGGGTGTGAGGCGCGGCGCCTGCCCCGGGACTGCTGCCCTCCCCGGCTGCGCTGCGCTGCGCTGCGCTGCGCTGCGGTGCGGCTCGCTGCCTGCGCCCGGTGGAGAAGAGTACTTCAGTACTAGGACGTAACAAACAGAAGTCTGCCCCTAGACGTTCCAGACCGTTCTCGGACGTTCTCGACGCAAGGCCGACTTCGCTCGGAGATGGCTCACGAGCCGAAACCCCACAAGGGGTAACCTATATGTCTTTTTCGTTCGATTCTTTTCTAAACTTGGTCTCTAAAATCGAGTAGGTTTTGCCGGGCAGTGATGAAATTTCGCCCTATAATACCTGTAGGCGTACTTGAATCGGGATTCAAACTCACGTCCTATGTCAGGCGATTTCCTGAGCCTGTCGAACCTGTCGGTAATTTTAGACTCACGAAGGTCGATCAACGTGAAATACGGTATAATTCAATTGAAATTGTGCTGCAAAGAGCACAGTTGTTATTTAACACTACTGCCGCATAACGTGCGGTGGTCGTCCGAACAACTGGACGGCAATAATTGACAGAAACGTCAATTTATCTGGTAGATGTTTTAAATTCGCGATTATTTTTTAACGCTCTCTAACCGGCTTAAGTTATGTCTATATCAATTGTGACGGCAATACGCGTCTGATGACGATTATACACGTCGATAGCACAAAAAGCTGACAGGCCGAGAGCTATATTTAGATTATAGAAAGCTTATATATGTAATACTACTGTAAGAATCCGCTGACTTGTGACGTCTCGCTTCGAACGCTTTTGAATCAAACATATTCCGTAAACAATAGACTTCCACAGAACTTGTTTGATTTAAATATTTACCGTGACAATTAGTTCTAAAACTAAGAATTTACATTCACGAAAGTTGCTTTAAACTTAAAATTAATATTTCACAAAGATACACAATAAAACAAGAGAACAGTGAGTAAACAATGTAGGTATTCTGTACATTGTATTGAGCGACACTCTGAGCTTTCAATACGTATTTTTTTTTTCTTAATTACAGTTTTGAGTTTGAATAATAGACTAATACAACTATTCCTGTGCTAATTACTCCAGATTGATACATTATTGTAGAAATTGCCGTGAGTAAATTCACAACTACATACCAGCAGAGAATTCATAGGTTATTAGATTAAAATAAAACATTTTCCTCAACTCAATGGTTGCACCTCACACCTAGAAAAATAATTATTGCACATAGACATTCAAGACTTCAGTGCAATCATAAAATTAGAAAATATTTGTAGTATCCGCAAGAAAACGAAAAAACTAGATTCTGCTCGATTAAAATTACCTAATTCTAAGATTTATTTCGACGGCTCCTTATTGCCTAGTTTAAGACATCGTCTCTGCTGGCTTTGAAATGGTTTTTAAATAATTGCTTTTTGTAAGCTCAAGTACTGACCATTTAACTTACACTAAATTGACAAGTCTGTAAAGACAAAAAACTCCAGACGCGTTGTATTTCAAATAGTTCCTCAGACTCTTTCACATTTTGACAGTCTTGGAATTACGACTCCAGTATTTTTTGTGCAAACACTTGCAAGTAGATTTTCATTTAGCAAATACATTCAAAAGCGTTCCCAAGAACTCATTTTCTGTATTAATTTTATTTTGTATTTGTTTGAGATCCGATGCAACAAAAAAATCAAACTTTCACTATCTTTGGCATAATCTTTAAGTACTTATATGTTGTTTGGTAACTCTTACGGTCGTTGACTCTCAAAAGAATGTAGTTAATGTAGTAGACTTACTAATTATACAAATTTCATGTATCATGGTTAAAAACCAAATCAAAGCTATTTAATAAAGTTTAAAAAAAAGACAACAACATAAACTGTTATCCATAATTTCACGTCAAATTGTTGTTTAAACATCAAAAATAATCTGTTCATTTTTGTTTTTCTGTATTTTTTTTGTCATCGACATTAATTCTCAAATATTAAATGGGTTAAAAACCACATATTCATATCAATTTACAGAAAATGAGTTCTATATTCATTATATACCCGCATTATGTGTAGTGTCATCGTGTGCCTGACGAGAGCATGTGTAGCCATAGTCTTCATCCATATGTATCCTATGGGTGGATGGGCAGTGGGACATTTTGTAGTACATAGTAAAGATTCTGTTCCATGTACCTAGGCTTAGTAACTCAACTGAAAATATTGATGTCTGTTATCTGGAAATCTGAATTGATAATTCACTGTTGTAATAGGTGTTACTGATATATTCAATATTAATAAATTGATGTCGACATTTAATTATCTACTAATAAATATTAAATGACATGTTTTAGAATAATGTCGGTTCATAAACAGTAGAAACAGGAAACTTGAAGAGAATCCCGCAAACTAAACTTTCAATGTACCTAGTTAATGCAATGTTAACAACCCAAGAAACCCAAAAAATATATTAAAAGGTCCTCCTTTAAACAATGTAAATTGTTATACATGACTATGTCTTGCCTTTTCAGACTGCAAAATTATTTTGAATCTGTAGACTTGAATGTATCCACTGCTGTATGGTTGTTTATTCAATATTAATAAATGGTGTATGTCAAATTCTTTTGTTTTATTGGATCGCCTATCCTCCTAAAGTCGTACCTTCCGCAAGTTATAAAGGTACTTAAGAGTTTCATCTTTGAAAAAAGGTTCAACTCAAATCATGATGAAACTATAGGTCATTTTAACCAACTGTTTAATATAATTATATGATAGTCTGATCTTAGATATTTAGGTAGTAAATAGCCTAAGAAACGAAGACCAAAATTGCCAATTAGGGGAAATAATTCGGATGGCAACAAATATTGGAACAATTGAAGGTAAGTTAAAACTCGCGTTTGGTAAACCATGTTAATACTTATTTGTGATGTTTCGGTCTCAGGTGGATTTATTAGATGAAAATGTAAAATATTATCATCAACAGACGAGCAACGACGAGAGAAGCTTCAAGTAGTCAATAAAGGTCAGTCAAACTCATACCTATGCCAAATAACATGATTCTGTAAAGTAAGTTAACGTATTTAGGCTGGATTTGACCAAACTTTTTAACCAAGAGTAACGCTTTACTCTTGGATACTAATGTCAAAATCCTATAGTAACTTGACGTTACTATCTGAGAGTAAGCGTTATTCTCGGAATAAAAATTTGGTAAAACGCAACCTAAGTTAATAATCACGTATAAAATTGATTTTTCCGTTACAAGTGTGTTGAAAAATTTCGTGTGAAACTTGTGTGCATGGTCATTATACACATCGGCTTCCTCGTTGCGCACTCGCTTTCAGGTCGCTTTCGCGCGCACAATATCGCCTCGTGTATAATTACCATCATAGCACATTTGTATAACAATGTAATATTTCTGCCCTCCGGCCGGCAAACGCCATTTTACGCAAAACTAAATTGCCTTGTACAAACCTCTGCCGGTAAATGGGAAAGCCTCGGATAACATGTTAGTCCAAGCCGATGTTAGCCAATTACATATCATCCGAGACATTTCCCACTTTAACGGCCTAGGTATGTAATCTACTATTATTAGACAGGGAATTCCGCTTGTATTACAATTACAGGCTACCGAGAAACGCGCCCAAAGTATGAGTTTACGTATGTTTATTTGTTGCTTTTCGATGATGGTACTTTATTGTATTTGACGTGCGGCGCCAATTCTCTCTTCTGTCTCAAGCATCTTCAATTGTTTTCTACCCAATCCATAGTATGTTGAATAAGGACTAGTCATCGGGTATGGTAAAATAAACAAAAAAATAATTGTTTCATTTTTATTTACAAAAACATACAGGCAGCTGTGAATTAATTACAGAACATGTCGTTTTCAACAAAAAGGTGGTAGAAGCCTCATCCATATTTATATGTCCAAAGCAACGCTATGCGACATAAAAGCTTCTTTAACTTTAACTTAAGTCTCTTTCTCTCAAAAACGATACAAATACAAATGCGCGATTTTCAAGATAAAGGGTAATAATTAAAGAATTACCTATATATATAAGCCACTACAGCTTCAAAGATTTAAGTAGAAATCGCCGTTATCGACACCCAGTGCAATGGAGTAACTTTTTGTTAAAAACGTCACGAATATAGCATTACAAATTGCAGAATACCCCAGCCCTCGACTTAAACGTATGGACACCGAATTTGACTAACAATTCGGTTTTAAAACTCACTGGTCTTTACGTTCGCATATTTGTGTCTGCGGCCTTACAAAAAGCTTTATACACAATTGATCTACATTATTTAATATATATTACGTAAAATTTAGATAATATCTAAGGTATGTAGCAAATAATTAACAAGCAAACAATAACATAATATGTGTAATTGAATTAATACATTCCATAGAATTTTTGAAACTTGACCAAGATTTTGGCAAACCGGACAACACCTGGTTAGATAAAAAAAAATTTTTTTGCCTATGACCTCAATATCACTTCTATTTAGTGTGAGTCAGGTTGTTAAAATACTAATACTAATTTTATATTAATTGAACCTGATTGAATTGCGACCATTTCTATATATGGCTAAAAATATTGTTCCTTATTGCTATAACATGCAGAATTACCAAGTCTAGAAATTTCTCTTGTGTTTTTCAAAAACTTGTTACACGAACGAAAATCTAAAAGACCCGATGAATGTAAATTGTTAGTCTAATGACAAAGTACAACTACAGAGTTCTCACTGTTTCGTTAATCATGTTGTCCTTCCCTAACGTATGACACGTTCTCTTTCACACATTAACGCTCGGCGCGGCCTTAAACAGATTGCGTATACAGGTAATGCCAAAATGCCTGCACTGAAGTTACCGGATGGAACACGGGGCTCATAAATATCTAAACTCGAGTGTAGAATAATTATCAAAGCAGGTTTAGATTATATACCTACAGCACCTTTACATGTATATTTTAAGGTAATTAAAAAAAGTATACACTTTATACAAGTGTAACTAAAATGCTGGCGATCCGTCATTAGACCACGATACCCTAAAAAAAATACTAAAAAAAATTGCAGCGATATTTTTTTTGTATGGAAGTTTGGCCTAATCAGATACTAAACCCACTCAAACAGATCACCAGCATTTTTGTTACAACCTGTCCTCGTATTTTCACGTTACATGCTATTTCAGTTAGTGTCAGTACTAAAAGTACCGATGTCGATTGAAGTAGCGTGAAAAATACGGGCGTTTCCGACAAAATACGAACGTTTCCGACAAAATACGACGGCAAAATATTATGCACTACATCTGTAGTCGCAAAAATGATTGGTTTAAGGTCCTGGGGGCCGATTTTTGAGATTCTAACGCTTAAATATTTCATTCGAATATGAATAAAAACGAAGTAGAAAGAAACTCCAGTAGCCTTTCGAGTGATAAGTCCAGTGACTTTCAAAAATACGAACTATGGTATCATGCGAATATAATCGTGACAAATTTTCACGTGCGATTATTTTCGATCACTTGTTTTTGTATTCGAGCGTTCGAATCTCAATAATCCGCCCCTGTAGGACCTTAAACCATTGGCAATAAAGTTTATCTTTCCATATTTTGCTACTATCCACCTGTCGCATTATCATGTTTTTAAATCTATTACAAGTAATATAATAAAGGCATATCACAATGTAAGCTATATACACAGCACGAGGTGTTTTTCGAGTGAAGTACACATTGAATATCATCTTAATTTAAATGGCAAATACTAACAAGTTTAATTTTAATTATAAGGATGCACCAACTGGGGTTAGCCATCTAACCCGGTGTTAAGCGTTTATTACATATGGAATTTGACAGTGAATTTATTGAGACTAAAAGCAAAGCAGGCTGCCCGCGCGGCTGTTGAAAACGTATTAATTTAGATCAACGATTTATTAATTTAATTTTTAAAAGATGTTGTTTTAAAAATGTGCTTTGAATTTGACTGCAGGATTAGAAGGCATACATAATATGAAGTAACTCAGTTAAGTTTTTTTAGAGTTCACTCCTTTTTTTTTTAATGAAAACTGACAAAAATACAGCATTAAAGTTGCGCGTGACGTCACAATTACGTACAATTCTTACCTAATAGTGACGTCACCTTCACGTTCGTCAACTTTAAATATTTTGAAAAAGAAAAAATACGTGGCTAATAATTGTGGGTAATTTTACTGATGAACTAATAGAATAATAGTTTTTGAACCTAATCGTCATCCCTATTTTTTCATACGCAAGACCGACGCATGAGTGGCGCCGCCTGGTGAGCGGCAATACGATAGCCCCAATTCCCCGCGACGCGGCTCGCTCTGTGTGAACCCTCCTATTAAACAGAAGGCCTAGTATAAAATTGTACGACATTAACTTCTCCATTGCGTCAGCGTATCGAGAGTTCAAATAATGTTTGCTGTTTATTTAAATCATCCGGCAACTTTCATATTTAGACCCCCTCGATACGCTAACGCGAGAAGTTAATGTCGTACAATTTTATAGTGGGCCCTCGGTAAATTTCCGACACGGGCATTTGGGTTAAGACGGGCCGGCCGCCGGCTATGAATGAATGAATGAATGAGGTTAAGACGGGCCGGCTGCCGGCTATGAATGAATGAATGAATGAATGAATGAATGAATGAATGAATGAGGTTAAGACGGGCCGGCCGCCGGCTATGAATGAATGAATGAGGTTAAGACGGGCCGGCTGCCGGCTATGAATGAATGAGGTTAAGACGGGCCGGCCGCCGGCTATGAATGAATGAATGAGGTTAAGACGGGCCGGCTGCCGGCTACCTGCGCTTGAGCGCGACTAGTTCATCCAATTGCGCCTTGTATAGCTGGGTGACGTCCTGCAAGTCCAGACGGAGTTCCTCCATTTGCTCTTCCTTCTCGCCGTACATTTGGAGGAGGGCGTCGTATTGCTCTTGGACGCTCTGTGGATAAAATAGATTGACGTGAAAATTGGTTGCTTGGTCGTGAATATAACGATTATAGAAGGAAAGAGAGGGAGAGGAAGACCTAGGGAAAGTTATATAAGCCAGATAAAGAAGTATGTAAACGTCGTGTCGTACCAGGACATCAGGGAGCTGGCTTCGGCCTGACAAAGGTGGAGACTACATCAAGCTACAACGACAAGAGCTTAGCTCTTAAGAGTTAAGAAGAAGGTCGTGAGTCGTTTAAAGCGGACGAAGTGCGAGTGGCGCGAAGGGTTTAAAAACGGCAAAAATATCACGTTTGAATGAGAGTATTGAAATGAAATGGAATATTTGTGAATATTTCAAGCGTTTACCTGCTACCGTTATTAGTATCGTGCAAAAAAAAAGTTTGTTGTATTATTTATTTTATTCTGCAGAAATACATTATCTGTGAAAATTTTCACTGTCTAACTATGGTTAATGAGATATAGTCTGGTGACAGCATTATCATATGTCATACTGCCAGCCGTGCCGAGCTCATCTGACGTCAGTCGAACGCGACTCGAAAGTACGATATTGTAAGTTTGGCTGGTTCGAAATCGAAACTTCGGTCGGACACAACAATTTACCTGTTAGGCCCCTCATTCACGGCAGTCCGTCGGCACTCCGGCATGGCTGGATGTAGCGGACACACAGTGTGCAAGTGGCCCGGTCTGGCAGTCCAATTCGCACTTATTCGTTGAAAGATGCGCAGCGCTGCGTTGGAGCGCATACACTGTACTCGAATTTAAAAAATGCCGCCATCTCTTATGTCATTTTTAATAATGAATAATTAATATTTTATGCATTGCCGCATTTCTCAATTGTTTATTACTGTAATTTAGTGCAATTCGGACTGCAAGGAGGTGGGCGGAGCTAGCAGGATGTTGCCGTACGGCACGCATCCGGCAACGACATTCACGATGCTATATTACGTGCCGGAGGTGCCGGCGGACTGCCGTGAATGAGGGGCTTTAGTCGTGTAGTAGCTAGGTAAGGCAACTTACCTGGTAGTCATCGAGCCTGGCCCGCAGCGCCGCCACGTGGCCCCGCAGCGCGGCCCGCTCGGCGACCAGCTGCCGGTGGCGGGCCCGCTCGGCGCGCAGCTCGCCGTCGCGCCGCTGCAGCTGTGCTAGCAGCTCGTGCCGCCGACACTAACCTGGTAGTCATCGAGCCTGGCCCGCAGCGCCGCCACGTGGCCCCGCAGCGCGGCCCGCTCGGCGACCAGCTGCCGGTGGCGGGCCCGCTCGGCGCGCAGCTCGCCGTCGCGCCGCTGCAGCTGTGCTAGCAGCTCGTGCCGCCGACACTAACCTGGTAGTCATCGAGCCTGGCCCGCAGCGCCGCCACGTGGCCCCGCAGCGCGGCCCGCTCGGCGACCAGCTGCCGGTGGCGGGCCCGCTCGGCGCGCAGCTCGCCGTCGCGCCGCTGCAGCTGTGCTAGCAGCTCGTGCCGCCGACACTAACCTGGTAGTCATCGAGCCTGGCCCGCAGCGCCGCCACGTGGCCCCGCAGCGCGGCCCGCTCGGCGACCAGCTGCCGGTGGCGGGCCCGCTCGGCGCGCAGCTCGCCGTCGCGCCGCTGCAGCTGTGCTAGCAGCTCGTGCCGCCGACACTAACCTGGTAGTCATCGAGCCTGGCCCGCAGCGCCGCCACGTGGCCCCGCAGCGCGGCCCGCTCGGCGACCAGCTGCCGGTGGCGGGCCCGCTCGGCGCGCAGCTCGCCGTCGCGCCGCTGCAGCTGTGCTAGCAGCTCGTGCCGCCGACACTAACCTGGTAGTCATCGAGCCTGGCCCGCAGCGCCGCCACGTGGCCCCGCAGCGCGGCCCGCTCGGCGACCAGCTGCCGGTGGCGGGCCCGCTCGGCGCGCAGCTCGCCGTCGCGCCGCTGCAGCTGTGCTAGCAGCTCGTGCCGCCGACACTAACCTGGTAGTCATCGAGCCTGGCCCGCAGCGCCGCCACGTGGCCCCGCAGCGCGGCCCGCTCGGCGACCAGCTGCCGGTGGCGGGCCCGCTCGGCGCGCAGCTCGCCGTCGCGCCGCTGCAGCTGTGCTAGCAGCTCGTGCCGCCGACACTAACCTGGTAGTCATCGAGCCTGGCCCGCAGCGCCGCCACGTGGCCCCGCAGCGCGGCCCGCTCGGCGACCAGCTGCCGGTGGCGGGCCCGCTCGGCGCGCAGCTCGCCGTCGCGCCGCTGCAGCTGTGCTAGCAGCTCGTGCCGCCGACACTAACCTGGTAGTCATCGAGCCTGGCCCGCAGCGCCGCCACGTGGCCCCGCAGCGCGGCCCGCTCGGCGACCAGCTGCCGGTGGCGGGCCCGCTCGGCGCGCAGCTCGCCGTCGCGCCGCTGCAGCTGTGCTAGCAGCTCGTGCCGCCGACACTAACCTGGTAGTCATCGAGCCTGGCCCGCAGCGCCGCCACGTGGCCCCGCAGCGCGGCCCGCTCGGCGACCAGCTGCCGGTGGCGGGCCCGCTCGGCGCGCAGCTCGCCGTCGCGCCGCTGCAGCTGTGCTAGCAGCTCGTGCCGCCGACACTAACCTGGTAGTCATCGAGCCTGGCCCGCAGCGCCGCCACGTGGCCCCGCAGCGCGGCCCGCTCGGCGACCAGCTGCCGGTGGCGGGCCCGCTCGGCGCGCAGCTCGCCGTCGCGCCGCTGCAGCTGTGCTAGCAGCTCGTGCCGCCGACACTAACCTGGTAGTCATCGAGCCTGGCCCGCAGCGCCGCCACGTGGCCCCGCAGCGCGGCCCGCTCGGCGACCAGCTGCCGGTGGCGGGCCCGCTCGGCGCGCAGCTCGCCGTCGCGCCGCTGCAGCTGTGCTAGCAGCTCGTGCCGCCGACACTAACCTGGTAGTCATCGAGCCTGGCCCGCAGCGCCGCCACGTGGCCCCGCAGCGCGGCCCGCTCGGCGACCAGCTGCCGGTGGCGGGCCCGCTCGGCGCGCAGCTCGCCGTCGCGCCGCTGCAGCTGTGCTAGCAGCTCGTGCCGCCGACACTAACCTGGTAGTCATCGAGCCTGGCCCGCAGCGCCGCCACGTGGCCCCGCAGCGCGGCCCGCTCGGCGACCAGCTGCCGGTGGCGGGCCCGCTCGGCGCGCAGCTCGCCGTCGCGCCGCTGCAGCTGTGCTAGCAGCTCGTGCCGCCGACACTAACCTGGTAGTCATCGAGCCTGGCCCGCAGCGCCGCCACGTGGCCCCGCAGCGCGGCCCGCTCGGCGACCAGCTGCCGGTGGCGGGCCCGCTCGGCGCGCAGCTCGCCGTCGCGCCGCTGCAGCTGTGCTAGCAGCTCGTGCCGCCGACACTAACCTGGTAGTCATCGAGCCTGGCCCGCAGCGCCGCCACGTGGCCCCGCAGCGCGGCCCGCTCGGCGACCAGCTGCCGGTGGCGGGCCCGCTCGGCGCGCAGCTCGCCGTCGCGCCGCTGCAGCTGTGCTAGCAGCTCGTGCCGCCGACACTAACCTGGTAGTCATCGAGCCTGGCCCGCAGCGCCGCCACGTGGCCCCGCAGCGCGGCCCGCTCGGCGACCAGCTGCCGGTGGCGGGCCCGCTCGGCGCGCAGCTCGCCGTCGCGCCGCTGCAGCTGTGCTAGCAGCTCGTGCCGCCGACACTAACCTGGTAGTCATCGAGCCTGGCCCGCAGCGCCGCCACGTGGCCCCGCAGCGCGGCCCGCTCGGCGACCAGCTGCCGGTGGCGGGCCCGCTCGGCGCGCAGCTCGCCGTCGCGCCGCTGCAGCTGTGCTAGCAGCTCGTGCCGCCGACACTAACCTGGTAGTCATCGAGCCTGGCCCGCAGCGCCGCCACGTGGCCCCGCAGCGCGGCCCGCTCGGCGACCAGCTGCCGGTGGCGGGCCCGCTCGGCGCGCAGCTCGCCGTCGCGCCGCTGCAGCTGTGCTAGCAGCTCGTGCCGCCGACACTAACCTGGTAGTCATCGAGCCTGGCCCGCAGCGCCGCCACGTGGCCCCGCAGCGCGGCCCGCTCGGCGACCAGCTGCCGGTGGCGGGCCCGCTCGGCGCGCAGCTCGCCGTCGCGCCGCTGCAGCTGTGCTAGCAGCTCGTGCCGCCGACACTAACCTGGTAGTCATCGAGCCTGGCCCGCAGCGCCGCCACGTGGCCCCGCAGCGCGGCCCGCTCGGCGACCAGCTGCCGGTGGCGGGCCCGCTCGGCGCGCAGCTCGCCGTCGCGCCGCTGCAGCTGTGCTAGCAGCTCGTGCCGCCGACACTAACCTGGTAGTCATCGAGCCTGGCCCGCAGCGCCGCCACGTGGCCCCGCAGCGCGGCCCGCTCGGCGACCAGCTGCCGGTGGCGGGCCCGCTCGGCGCGCAGCTCGCCGTCGCGCCGCTGCAGCTGTGCTAGCAGCTCGTGCCGCCGACACTAACCTGGTAGTCATCGAGCCTGGCCCGCAGCGCCGCCACGTGGCCCCGCAGCGCGGCCCGCTCGGCGACCAGCTGCCGGTGGCGGGCCCGCTCGGCGCGCAGCTCGCCGTCGCGCCGCTGCAGCTGTGCTAGCAGCTCGTGCCGCCGACACTAACCTGGTAGTCATCGAGCCTGGCCCGCAGCGCCGCCACGTGGCCCCGCAGCGCGGCCCGCTCGGCGACCAGCTGCCGGTGGCGGGCCCGCTCGGCGCGCAGCTCGCCGTCGCGCCGCTGCAGCTGTGCTAGCAGCTCGTGCCGCCGACACTAACCTGGTAGTCATCGAGCCTGGCCCGCAGCGCCGCCACGTGGCCCCGCAGCGCGGCCCGCTCGGCGACCAGCTGCCGGTGGCGGGCCCGCTCGGCGCGCAGCTCGCCGTCGCGCCGCTGCAGCTGTGCTAGCAGCTCGTGCCGCCGACACTAACCTGGTAGTCATCGAGCCTGGCCCGCAGCGCCGCCACGTGGCCCCGCAGCGCGGCCCGCTCGGCGACCAGCTGCCGGTGGCGGGCCCGCTCGGCGCGCAGCTCGCCGTCGCGCCGCTGCAGCTGTGCTAGCAGCTCGTGCCGCCGACACTAACCTGGTAGTCATCGAGCCTGGCCCGCAGCGCCGCCACGTGGCCCCGCAGCGCGGCCCGCTCGGCGACCAGCTGCCGGTGGCGGGCCCGCTCGGCGCGCAGCTCGCCGTCGCGCCGCTGCAGCTGTGCTAGCAGCTCGTGCCGCCGACACTAACCTGGTAGTCATCGAGCCTGGCCCGCAGCGCCGCCACGTGGCCCCGCAGCGCGGCCCGCTCGGCGACCAGCTGCCGGTGGCGGGCCCGCTCGGCGCGCAGCTCGCCGTCGCGCCGCTGCAGCTGTGCTAGCAGATCATCCACGCCGGCCGCCGACACTGATCCCAAGCCCGTCGGCGTGGCGCGCCCAGTCTCCTCCTGGGACCAACATTACAAACATATATTTTGTATACCTAGTCTCCCAATGGTTCCCAAGCTACAGGCTCGGCCTAGTTTGGGGACCGCTGTTTTTCATATCATAGTGTTATCTTTTATACCAATAAATAATTTCATAAATCATGTATTTTCACTTCTCTAGCTCGAAAAGTTCCACTTTAAGTCGAAGCTGAGCGACATAAAATCGCTTTTTATGCTCTAAGAGCATAAATTAACATCGCAAGCGCCGGCGCCGGCAAACATGGATGTTTCTTTTTACGATTCAAAGTGAAATAATTTTCTTCTCATTCGAAGTGAAAATCAGAGGCATAAATACTCATTTTATCCTCGACAACTATTTTAGTCCTCGTTGAACTTGGACCAATAAATAGCCTCGGCTAAGATGGATTAGTACTTTATGCCCTTGTCATACAATCGACTATTTATTTCCAAAAGTAAATAAATCAGGGTGTAAAACCCTAATTTCTAGTTATATCTTAATATCAATATTGACGTTTGAACTCACAGACTACGCATTATGAGGCGTTTAAAATGAGAGTGAGATATGGAGACACCAAAACACAGATTTACTAGTAACTTTCTACGATACTACTCTACACCATTTTATACTACAATATTCCAGGTTCACCCTTAAAACACAATAATTGTAATAGTACATTACATACCAAGGCCGTTTAAGTGGGAAATGCCTCGGATTCCATGTAATTGTCGGCCGAGGCGAAGCCGAGGTCGACTAACATGTGATCCGAGGCTTTCCCATTTACCGGCCGAGGTTTGTATACTATTTTTCAGCCCGACGGAGCCGGGAGGCGGCTGTTTAGTTTTGCGTAAAGTGGCGCTTACCGGCCGGAGGACTGAAAATAATTTTAATTTACACGGGAATAAATCGCAAACGTAGATGCAACTGAAGCCACGCTTTCATACTAAATTAGTAGGGAAATGCATATGTACGGTGACCGCGAGTTGTCTGGGTATGCTCTGTGTAGTGGTCGAGGTGGTATGTGTTAGGGTGTTTTTATTTTTTGTTTAATTTTTTTATTCCATTTAATTAGATACGTTGCTCTGTACATTAATAGGAGCTACCTGGCATATTGCTTTTGTCGAATTTTATTCGGTTTTGATACAAAAAGAATGAGTATTAATTATGTTAAATTGTAAAAGGTCCTATAAAGTTACACTAAAATAAGTGTCAAGTATTACAAAGCATAACTTAAGTAACAACACATGTCAAAACACAGCTTAGTGATAGATGGTTTGGTAACTTTACACTGGTTCAGCTAATTTATTAAATTGAATATCTCAAAAGATTTAATAGTTTGGACACTAGTTTCTTAAAGAAATTAAGTAAAGTTAACCTGAAGAATTTCCTCTTAAAGTTAACGGAAATATAAAACACAGTGTACTCGTAGGTACCGCTCACACAACAATAATTACAAACTTATAGTTACCTTCCCTAAACTGGATAAGTATTCATATTCATATTATTAATTGGTAATTGTAAACCTGTAAAAATATGGTGGTGCACGTCTTACTCAAAAATATGTCCCATGGCACCTTATGTAAGTGTAATAAGAGCGTAGTACCATATTTATGAGTCGATTATGTTATGTCGAACCATATTTTTGCAGTTGACTGTACGTACGGAGGCCCACAGCGAGGAGGGCAGCGAGTCGGACGCCACGGAGTGCGGCGGGCTCACGTCGCCGCGGTGCGACACCTGCTCCTGAAATACACGTTTATATACCCACATGTCATTAGCCCTCAATAATGCGTTCAAAAATCGCATATAAAGGCCCCCATAATAATAAACTTTTTTGTTACAACAAATTTCTTATTTGTGAAAATGTTATAATATAATTTTTGTTCAAATTTCGAACACATCTGACACATAGAAAATTTGATTTGACCTCTATTCTAATATCAGTCGATATGACGTTTAGTTTGAAACGAATTGTCAATTGCATACAATGACGCACGCAAGTCGCACGTTATTTTGATATTGAACAATATGAAAATTGGCGCCAACTCTAGTTTGTCTCTGAATTTAAAAATATAAAATGTCAAAACTTGAATTTCAGAAAAGTTTTAATTCCTGAAAGTCGCAATGGCGGTCGATATATATGCGCTTTGAATGCATGATGGAGAGTCATGATATGTGTGTATATAAAGCAGTGTATGTAATTGTAAATGATTAGGCATTAAAACACTAATTTTATACAATCACATAAACTACTATTACTTTACACAACACACTAAACAAACACCTACACAACATGGGTATAACACATAGTCCTATGTGCAGCCTGCATGGAAGAGGACACAACGAAACATATTGCACTGGACTGTAGACAGGTGGAAGTATACAGGAGTAGGCAATACCGGCCTTAGATCAGCAAGCGCCCTGTGCGAATTGGTGAACTGGCGCCCACTGGACTGAACTTTTTACTTGGGAAATTTCGACCGGAGGCCTAGTGGTTAGAACGTCCGACGCGAATGTGCCATTACTCATCTACTGACTCTAAATACAATGATTATGAATAGGCCAGTTATAAGGCACCAAAACTAAGCGCAAAATGCGGTTTAGGATAACAGCAGCGCACGGTTACTTCTAAAACGGGCTGCGCGCCACTGCCGGCGCCCCCTGAACCTCGGCGCCCCCCTGAACCTCGGCGCCCCCTGAACCTCGGCGCTCCTGAACCTCGGCGCCCCCTGAACCTCGGCGCCCCCTGAACCTAGGCGCCCCCTGAACCTCGGCGCCCCCCTGAACCTCGGCGCCCCCCTGAACCTCGGCGCCCCCTGAACCTCGGCGCTCCTGAACCTCGGCGCCCCCTGAACCTCGGCGCCCCCTGAACCTAGGCGCCCCCTGAACCTCGGCGCCCCCTGAACCTCGGCGCTCCTGAACCTCGGCGCCCCCTGAACCTCGGCGCCCCCTGAACCTAGGCGCCCCCTGAACCTCGGCGCCCCCCTGAACCTCGGCGCCCCCTGAACCTCGGCGCTCCTGAACCTCGGCGCCCCCTGAACCTCGGCGCCCCCTGAACCTAGGCGCCCCCTGAACCTCGGCGCCCCCCTGAACCTCGGCGCCCCCTGAACCTCGGCGCTCCTGAACCTCGGCGCCCCCTGAACCTCGGCGCCCCCTGAACCTAGGCGCCCCCTGAACCTCGGCGCCCCCTGAACCTCGGCGCCCCCTGAACCTAGGCGCCCCCTGAACCTCGGCGCCCCCCTGAACCTCGGCGCCCCCTGAACCTCGGCGCTCCTGAACCTCGGCGCCCCCTGAACCTCGGCGCCCCCTGAACCTAGGCGCCCCCTGAACCTCGGCGCCCCGTGCGACCGCACGCGTCGCACGTACCTAAGGCCGGTACTGGGAGTAGGTATTTAGGGACTATAAACCAATCGCAATTTCATGGTTCCTCTTCCAAATTTCAGATCTACTTTTGCCAAGCGTTCACCTGATTATATGCCCCTTCGCATTTATAAAAACGTTTCTAAATTACTTGGTATTCAGTACTGCCCACTCGGTAAAACGACGAAAATTGTAAGAAAATGGCTAGTGCCCCTAACATATCAGGATACGGAGGCTCTTCTTCTAATCAGTTAAATGTTCCTACATGTTCGTGTACACACAACACACACACTCACATACACACACACACACATAATAGATCGCTCGCGCTTATCTTGTTATCTAGATAACTTCTAAACTGTTGTATCATAATTTATCTCACTGTTTAATGTCCAAGTCCAATTAGTTTACAAATGTACCTATCGCACTCCAGGGTCCCAAGATACAGGCTCAGCCTAGTTTGGTGGGGTCCGCCGGACAACCCATTTCATGTTTTTTTGTATATGTGTAATTTTTTTTTTAAACACACTAAAGGAGGCATTTAGCAACCTAAAACAAATGTTGGCTTTCATAGAAGAGCTGGGATGGTTGGAGTAGGGCTACCTCGTTACCACGCAAAAAAGGCACATTGGATGTCGAGTTGCGGAAAAAGCCCAGAAAAACTAACTAACTTTATTCAACTATGTATACATTTTTTTGCTACTTAAGATGACATTTTATAAATGTCACGTGATTTATGTTACCTTTTTGGAGAAGCTACAAAACAAGCTATAAATGGATGATACGGTATATCGATCCAGTGTTCCAAAAGCACTGTTTGATAATTTCAGTGTTACGTAGATCCCCAATTTCTATCCATCAGTAGATAGCGTGATATTTACCTGTAGTATAGCATTCCGTTTCTTCTCCGTGTCCAGGGCGTCTTCAGCAGTGGCTAACGAAGCCTCGGCGGCGGCAAGCTGTTGCCGCAGCTCCGATATCTGCTTGCCTGTTTCCTCCTTTAGCCGTGTCAGCTCTCTTGATTTACTGGAAATTAAATTTAAAACATAGTTAATTAAAAAGATGTCAAAGAAAAAGACAAACACCGACAAAGGCTAATCCGAGGATCGAACTCGGGTCTTCAGCTTACGCGGCTAACGCCATAACCACTAGGCCAATTAGTCTCACTGAATACCGGCGAATTTCTCGAGTATATGCAATCTAAGTAACAGGCAAGACGCCCGTTGCTATTTGTCTAAGTACAAGCGAAGTTTATATATAGTAGTGTTACTACTTTAATAACAAATCAAAAAATATTATATAAAATAATTTGATTTGTTTCAAACAAAAAGTTGTATTGATGACAGCGCCATCTCTCTCGCCATATCGGAACCCCGAAGTAGTTTGGATGGAAGTACTAAGCAACGTCAAATCGTTAAATTATTTGATTTGTTTCAAACAAAAAGTTTCAAAACATAGTACAAATAGTATTAGAACAGTCCAAGGGGTGTTGGTTTGTACAAATAGCGGACCACGAAATGTTTTGTGATTCATCTAACTGTTACCCTCGACATTATAAAAAGCCATGTTGCCGCGCGCTCGCAGTCCTGTCATTCAGTAATTAGCCAGATTTCCTCAAGTGTGTCGACTCTAGCGACCAGTTACCGGCACTGTGTGGTCACTGTGTCCAGTCTTACACGTCTTCTAGTAACTGTCATCTAAGTTAGCTCTTCTGACTCGTCTCACACTTACCTAGCGAGTTCGTCCTCAAGTGCGTCTACTCGAACGACCAGTTCTCGACACTGTGTGGTCACTGTGACCAGTCTTACACGTCTTCTAGTAACTGTCATCTAAGTTAGCTCTTCTGACTCGTCTCACACTTACCTAGCGAGTTCGTCCTCAAGTGCGTCTACTCGAACGACCAGTTCTCGACACTGTGTGGTCACTGTGACCAGTCTTACACGTCTTCTAGTAACTGTCATCTAAGTTAGCTCTTCTGACTCGTCTCACACTTACCTAGCGAGTTCGTCCTCAAGTGCGTCTACTCGAACGACCAGTTCTCGACACTGTGTGGTCACTGTGACCAGTCTTACACGTCTTCTAGTAACTGTCATCTAAGTTAGCTCTTCTGACTCGTCTCACACTTACCTAGCGAGTTCGTCCTCAAGTGCGTCTACTCGAACGACCAGTTCTCGACACTGTGTGGTCACTGTGACCAGTCTTACACGTCTTCTAGTAACTGTCATCTAAGTTAGCTCTTCTGACTCGTCTCACACTTACCTAGCGAGTTCGTCCTCAAGTGCGTCTACTCGAACGACCAGTTCTCGACACTGTGTGGTCACTGTGACCAGTCTTACACGTCTTCTAGTAACTGTCATCTAAGTTAGCTCTTCTGACTCGTCTCACACTTACCTAGCGAGTTCGTCCTCAAGTGCGTCTACTCGAACGACCAGTTCTCGACACTGTGTGGTCACTGTGACCAGTCTTACACGTCTTCTAGTAACTGTCATCTAAGTTAGCTCTTCTGACTCGTCTCACACTTACCTAGCGAGTTCGTCCTCAAGTGCGTCTACTCGAACGACCAGTTCTCGACACTGTGTGGTCACTGTGACCAGTCTTACACGTCTTCTAGTAACTGTCATCTAAGTTAGCTCTTCTGACTCGTCTCACACTTACCTAGCGAGTTCGTCCTCAAGTGCGTCTACTCGAACGACCAGTTCTCGACACTGTGTGGTCACTGTGACCAGTCTTACACGTCTTCTAGTAACTGTCATCTAAGTTAGCTCTTCTGACTCGTCTCACACTTACCTAGCGAGTTCGTCCTCAAGTGCGTCTACTCGAACGACCAGTTCTCGACACTGTGTGGTCACTGTGACCAGTCTTACACGTCTTCTAGTAACTGTCATCTAAGTTAGCTCTTCTGACTCGTCTCACACTTACCTAGCGAGTTCGTCCTCAAGTGCGTCTACTCGAACGACCAGTTCTCGACACTGTGTGGTCACTGTGACCAGTCGGCCCTGCGCGTCGTCCAGTAACCCTTCGGATGCGGACAGTCGTCGGGTTAACTCTTCGAACTCGTCGCGGGAGAGGCGCTCGCGTTCGATGGCTTTGGTGAGGGAGGTTTCGGCTTCAGCTGTAAGATTAAACATTGAGGTTAGAAAGGGAAATTGGTATCGTTCGCAGACGTGTCTGCTTAAAAATTATAATTGAGGTTAGAATTAATGGGAGCTACCGTATTGTCGCTCACCAGGCGGCGCCACTCGTGCGTGGGTACTGTGTCAGTATGAGAGAATCGTCAAAGTGACGTTTGAAATGTTCCCGCAGGACCCATGTTCCACCTAATTAAATTTGAATATTAAAAAAAAACAAGCACGAATCAAATCATTTATTTATTGAATTAATAAATGTTTTTATTCATGCTTTTTTTTTAAGAATAAGAATAAGAATAAGAATAAGAATATTTATTTGCTTTAAACATTACCAGGTACAATAGGTGTTCATACAAAGAGTGGTAGGTTTCCATGTTTAACCATAGCAGGTATGCAAATGTACACATAAACTTAAAACTATAATAACTTAAGCAAAAAATATGTACAAAGTTAATACTTTACATGGTTTTCCTAATTAATGTATTTGTAATTAAATGTCAGACTTATATAATAATTCAACTTTATATATACAACAATATATTATTTCATGTCAAGGTATTCGTTTATGGTATAAAAATTATTAGTGTTGAGCCATTGATACAATTTAACTTTAAATAGTTGAATATTCATAGATTTCATGTCAGCAGGCAATTTATTATAAATATTCAAAGCCATAATCAAGCAGCTTTTTTTATGCTTTGCCAATCTTGGGTGTGCATCGGGAAGTAATCTATCCGGATTTCGGCAGGCGCGCGGATGCCTGTCACAGGCTTGTCTAAACATAAGTTTGTGTTTGTGAACAAACATGCACATTTCATAAATGTATAAAGACGGAAGTGGCAGTAAACCAAGGTTTTTGAATAGAGGTCTGCATGTCTCTTCTCGCCGCATTCCGTGAAGAGCTCGAATGCACGTTTTTTGTGCAATAAACGCTCTGTCTCGGTCAGTACTATTTCCCCATATTATCAAACCATAGCGGAGTACTGACTCTACATATGCATGATAGCAAGAAATTGCAGTTTTAATATCTGTGACTTTTCTGAGTTGTTTCAGAGCATAGACATATTTATTGATCCGCTTTGCAACGCTATCTAATTGCGGCTTCCAGTCAAGATTCTCATCTACTATTATACCCAGGAATTTAGTTTGAGTAACTTGTTGTATACTTGGGATGTTCAAACTAATATTCAACTTAGGATTTGGCGATTTATTAAACTGAATAAGTTTCGATTTCTCTAGGTTGATTATTAAATTATTGGCATAGAGCCAATCTTGTATTATATTAATTGTATTATTTATATCTTGTTCATGGTCTGTAACTGTATGAATGCTTCTGTTGGTTGTTACAATGATAGAAATATCGTCGGCAAATAGTATACACCTGTGGTTAGTTATATCAGTGATGTCATTGATGTAGAGCAGAAACAGAATCGGACCCAGAACGCTTCCCTGGGGGACTCCGAATGGGTTGTGTCTAAATATTGATGAAAAACTAGCCAATTCGTTACTATCATCGAGTTTACTTATTTTTACGCATTGTCGTCGGTTTTCTAAATATGATGAGATCCATTGTAGAGCAGGACCTCGGATTCCGAGTCCCTCTAGTTTTGATAATAAAAGATCGTGTGAAACGGAATCAAAGGCTTTAGACATATCAAAAAACAGACCTGTAGTCCAATAATGATTGCTAAGACTCGGCAGTATGACTTTAAGCAATGAGAAAACAGCTAAAGTGGTAGACTTTTCTTTTTGAAAGCCAAATTGCTCATTTTTAATAATACTGTATTTTCCACAGAAATCCAACAGTCTCTTATACATACACTTTTCAAAGATCTTAGAAATTATGGGTATTAGTGTTATCGGGCGGTAATTTTTCATGTCATCTTTTTTCCCTTTTTTAAATAGAGGCTTTATTACGGATATCTTAAGAGCTTCTGGGAACGTCCCACACATAAAAGAAAGGTTTATTAGGTGTGTCATGATGGTTAAAGTTTCATTTAAGCATGTTTTAATTATATTTGTATTTATTCCATCATAACCTTCCGATTTGGTATTGTTAAGTGACAAGATTTCATTTTTAACTTCATTTTCCGACATCGGCATCAAAAACATAGAGTTTGATCTAGAATTACTATTCGATTTAATTGATTGAGCATTTTGTAGTCTGTGTATAGAATCTATGTAATAATCATTAAAGGCAGTAGCGATATCAATTGGATCTGTTATGACCGTGTTATTGTGGGTTATAGATTCTAAAGTTTCCGGTGGCTTCGTACTAGATATTTGATTTTTTATTACCAACCAAGAAGCTTTACATTTGTTAGAGCACGTTTTTATAAAATTAATATTAGCATTTTTCTTAGATTTATTAATACATCGTTTTAGTAAGTTAGAGTATTTGGTGTACAATGTCTTATCACATTCATTTTTGTCTTTATAATACTTGAATCTTATCTGTCTTTTTGTTTTACAGCTTATCTTTAATCCTTTCGTTATCCATTTTTGTTTGTTTTTAATAGTGTTAGTTACCTTTACACGTATAAGAGGAAAACAGAGATTGTATAGGAGGCAATATAATTCGTGAAAGCTATTGAATGCTAAGTTAAAATTTGACTCCTCATAGACATCCGACCAAGAAAGACTTTGCAAACATTTTTTAAATTTATTTATGTTATCAATATGGAAATCTCTCTTATAATTAAAATAGTTGGTAGCGTTTGAAACTGTCATGCTAACCGGAAAGCTCAATAGTTGTGCCGTATCATGATCAGAGAGATGAAGCGGGAGCACGGTCGCTATAGCGTTAGGTATATTGCTAAGTAAGTGGTCTATGCAAGAGGACTTTCGAGTTGGTACGTTAATATGCAATGTTAAATTATAATTTTTTGAGATATCTTGTAATTCAGTTACTATGGCACTTTTTTTTAAGGTGTTAATATTAAAGTCACCTGCTATTACTATTCGCACGTTTGTGTTATATCTCTTCTCTAGCTGGTAGAGAAGCACATCTAGTTTATTTAGAAATGTTGTAGGATTTGACGAGGGAGTTCGATAGAGGCAAATAATCACAATCTTATGTGTCGGTAGCTCTATGCCGCAGACTTCAAATACCTTCTCTGCTGCCAAGTCTTTAAGGAATGTAAGCTCCTTGCACGTTTGCTCTTTTTTAACTAATATACATGTGCCACCTCTTTGGGACTCTCTACAAAAACCAGCTACAAAGTCGTAATCGCAAAGTTGAACATAGTTTTCACAGCCCGCCCTTAAGAAGGTCTCCGTTAGGCAAAGGATGTTTGGGACATAGTTTTTATGTTTTAACTCTTGTAACGTTAGTTCCAAAATATCCTGTTTGGCTAAGATACTGGCAATGTTTTGATGAAGAATAGTAAAATTGTCCTTTTCTGAAGGTTTACTCACGAAAAAATGCTTTCTTTTTTACTACTGGGAAATAATAACTTATTGTTCCTTTTTTTGGTGCAATTATTTCCGTTGGACCTTGATCGGGAGACACCTTTAAATTTTCAGACCGTGCATTTACAGCGTTCGCCCATGAAAAATAATAGGGAATAGTACCTTTTTTTTGCAGGTTTAGCTTTGGCGTAAAATTGTTTTGACTTGGTTTACTACGTAACATTAATTTCTTTAATTCACTTACATTTAAATATTTGTTGTTGTAATCAAGACAGTCTATGTGATAGTTTATTAAACTACACATATTAAAAAGTTTCATGTGAGAGCAATCGACAAAATGGCTATTTTTAAATTCGTTACATAATTCGTTAATTGCAAAGTTTAGCTTGGAAGTATTTACATATTGCGTATTTTTTTGGACACTTAATATTAGCACCGGGACGTCAGTACACTTCTCAAGTATAGATCGCATATGTGATAGAGTGTACAGAACGTTATCATCATTTTCACCAATACATATGACTATTTTATCTTCCGACTTCAGTTTCGAAGTCTGGCAGCACCTCGTTATTTCGGCGCTCAGACAATATGGTTTTGTCATGGCCGTAACGTGGTATTTGACATAATTATTTGACTCCCTTGAGCGAGCCAAGGCTGAAGCCAGACCTACGCATTGCTGGGTGCCGTATATTACTATAGTGGGACCAAAATCATGTTTTTCACGCATTTTAAATGATCGAATTCTTGATTCACTGGTTGCCGGAGCTACATTTTTCTTCGGCTGAGATGGTGTAGGTGGTGATATTCTCTCTGTTGTTGAAGTTTGAAGTTTATGGACTGATTTCTCCAGTTGATTTGCGAGCCTTGCAATATCTTTTTCCACATTCTTAACTAGTTTTTCTATTTCTATAATTTTTATTTGCATGTCAATCAAATTTTTATTAACATAGGATTCTTTTCCAGAACTTTGGAAAGCGCCTGGCGAAATAGTAGCTGACTTCATTGGTGACGTCGGTTGTAAAAAAAGCCTCTGTTTCTTCCTCGCGCTGCCACTGGTTTTCGATTCGAAAGATGGTACATGACACAATGATTGTAGTACCTCTGTTTCCATAACTAGCTTGCTGTATTTTTTTTGGAGTTCAATATTTTCTATTATTTTATTTTCTAACTCGTTTTGAGTACTAGCTAATGTCAATTCGAGTTCAGAAATTTTTTCCTGCAATTCATGCACTGGTAGGTGAATGTTGGTTCCAAGCAACGAGCCATTCATGCTTTTTGATAATATTTTACCCGTATTCGATAATGAGTCAGCCGAGTCTCTTTCAGTGAGAATACTCTCGTCAGAGTCCAGATTCTGCGAATTGAAGGATACGCTGTGTAGCGACGAGTGTTCATCTTCGTAGTCCTTGTTTTCTTCGATGCTTTTTTCGAGCAGCGAAGGTGATAGAGTGGGGTTTTCTTTACCTTCGATGATAGTGGGCGGATTTTGGTCTAACGGAAGCCGGTTAATTGGTGAAGCGAGTGGTGGCGGCGACGACGAGGCTTCTGGGCCGGTGTCATTCAGAGATGGCCCTAAATCTATCGACGGCGTATCGCTTTTAATAAGCGGAAGTGGCGACGAAGTGGTTTCAGATGGAATATTTTTCTTACAAATTCCTTTTTTTATTTTTCTGAGTGTGATGTTCGTGGGTGGACCCCGCACTTTTACGCCTTTTTTTGCCAAACAAAGCTTACACTTCCATTCTTTTTTGGATGCCTCATTTAACAAGTTGTATAATTTTTCTGAGTATCCTGCGCAGTCAAATTCATATCTGTTATTGCATTTAGCACATTTCAAAGTATTTTTAATGTCAACGCTGGACTTGCATTTGTAGCAGCATACCTGTGCAGCCATCTTGCGGCCACTTCCTGAAGCCTTCTGTTCAAGTTTGTTTGACATTTTTTCCCTTTTAGCCAAGAACTATATCGATTTTCTATTTAGTATGCAGTACTACCGGTAGATGGCGCTATGCAATAGTTCGGTTGCTAGAGTATAGTTAAGTACCTAGTCACACTATTCTACATAAATTATAAATTGAAAGAGATTTCATATATTACAGAAAATGTGACCAAGGCCCCCGGTGAGGAGGGATGGAATCGAACCAGCGAACTCCTGCTTTCGTGGCTTTTGGTCACTTTTTCTGTGGTATATGACATCTCCTTCAATTTATTGTTGAAAAGTAAATATGCACACCTACAACAATAATTTAACTGGTTATGTAATTTACTTATTTAATAGTAGTATTAGAATGTTTTTTACTGCAAAAAGGACTTATTTGTTTATTTAAATCCTACCACCTCTGCTCTTGTGCTAGATGATGTCATTTCATTAACAGCTTTTTTTCTAATAATTGTGACATAATACAGACTCAGATAGAGCTGCTAAACTGTAAAGAACATGATGTCACCTTTATAAGAAGCAAACATTTGGCTATGAGCGCAATGATCCTACCGACTACGCCAGTAAAAGTCGTCATGACTACGACTGGTCTTACCAAGTTGCTGCTTCAGTCCCCTCACAGTATGGATATGTGCCTGGTCGCGCTCCAGCGCGGACCGCTGCAAGGTCGCCAGCTGCGCCAGCAGCGCGGCGGCGCCCTCCCCGCCCCCGGCGCCCGCCCCGGCCCCGCCCCCGGCCCCGCCCCCCGCGCCCCCCGCCCCGGCGGCGCCCGCGCGCGCCTCCAGCGCCGCGCACAGCTCGCGGGCTTCCGCTAGCTCGCGGCGGAGCGCCTCCTCGCGGTTCATCCAGCGCCGTTCCTCTGAAGACAACATAACGTTCATTATCTGCCCTCCAGCCGGCAAGCAGCTAATTGCAGGCCGCTAAGATATAAATATAAATATTATGGGACAATTTTACACAAATCGACCTAGTCCCACGGACACCACGGACTAGATAAACAAATTCACCGCTTGCCGACTGCGTCGAGCAGAAAAATAGTGTACAGACCTTGGCCAGTAAATAAGAAAGTCTAATATCACATGTTTGTCGACCTCTACACGACAATAATTGTAATTCTTACACGAGATATGAGACATGTTTTGCTTTTCAGTTCTCAGTACGTAATATACTATGTATTCAAAACTTCAACATAACTAAAAACTGGTAAATGCTCGCAACAGATAGGTTTGCACTTGTTACTCCTGTCGACATTTCTCGCAGCGGATCGAAACATGTCGAACGATCTTAGTCTTTGATAATATGAGTGACCCATTTAATTATTTCAACATGACTCAGTTACACAAAAAATGTGTCAATAAAACTATACTACGAGTACATACTTTCCTTTAGTAACGTTATTAATATTATTATCAATGGCCTCTACAAAAAAACATTCGTGTGTCTATTTGATGACAAGATACTTTATAAAAAACGTTGGTGGCCTTGTGGCAAGACCGTGTAACTATCAATCCGAAAGGTCGCGGATTGAATCAAACCCCGGCTCGTCCCAAAGCTGCCGAAATTATTAAATATCATATCACCTAGACTATGGATATTTACTAATCGCTTTTCGATGAAGGAAAACATCGCGAGCAAACCGTACTAATCCCGATAAAGCCCGGAAAACGCTAGGAAAAAGAGATACAAAACTGTCATAGAAATCATCATTCGACGCAGGTTTCATGAGCTTTTTATCTCTACTACCTACACTGACCTTGTACAACCTCCGCCCGCAGACTAGTCAACTGCTGCTGCAGCGACTCCGCCTGCGCGCGCTCGACGTCGGCGTCCCGCTGCGCGCGCGCCGCGGCGCCGCAGCGCGCGCGCAGCTCCGCGCGCTCCGTCTCCACGTCCGCGAGCTCTCGCTTGGCCGCCTCGAGGGACGCCTGGGTTGTGGTTAAACGTTGAGTCGCGTCATCTAGTGCGCTTTTTGTCTGGAAGCATTTGTAGAAATTTTAACGGCACGTATAGAGAGCGACCACGGTAACTTTGCACTGATTCGGCAGTCACATTGTATGAGATGCCATACTTCACGTTAGAATCTGTTAAGAACTTGTACCGTGAAAATCAAGATCATAACCACAATTGTGTGTTTTTAGTAATTGATTATTGCAACTGTTAGATAATTTATTGAACTATTGATATTGCATGTTTCTTTCTAATTATTTTGATTAAATTAGTATTTCGGAGGCCGGATGGCGAGTAGAGGGATTGTGCCTGTCATTCACTGTTACAATTCAGAGGTAGCAGAAAACTGAAATAGTTAGACAATGATAAGGATATAATACTTTTTTATGGTCCGCATAGCATGCAGAAAGAAGTGTTTTACATATTTGCATAAGCATGCGTTCAGTAAGCGTCAGTTTAATAGATGGTTTGGAGTTGGACCATTTGTAATTATAACGTACTTTAGTTCTTTCTAATCGACTTCCAAAAAAGGAGGTTCTCAATCCGCGGGATCTTTTTTTTACCAGTATATTACTGCCATTCACTAGAACCTTTCGCTATTACTTGAAACGAAAGATATATGCTTACTAACAATCTAAACAGATGTTGTAACATTTCTGCGCAAACCGTATAAAGTTTAAAATTGGAAAACTCTCACTTGCCAATATTACATTTCAAACCTTAGCAGCATTCATTTAGAGCTCAATTTTGAAGGCTTTGCATTTCAGTAATAACCTTTTACTAAATTAGCAACGCCTCGATGTTGTTACTGATAAGGAATGCGTTGAGATTCGTCGTGTTATGTACACTTTTACTGATTCTCGTTTCATGATAAACCTGCTAGAAAGCGTGTAAACATTATAAACAGAGATTAAGTACATTAGAACTAAACCTGCCTCACTTCATCTCAGTGGAGATATGGCCAGTAGCCCTAACATGAGAGTTCTGCGACAGTATCTCGCGGTCGACAAAGACAACTGTCATTTTCTATACTTCGTTTTTTTAGCATTAGAAAGACCTTTGCAGAACGATATATAAGGATTTTTATCGGGCACATTCTGCGGATCGAACAGTGGAAACGAGTTAATAAATATTACGTACTTATTATCATGTTTCATTAATACACACATTGCTCAGTGTTGTGAACAAAGAAGAAACATAATATTATTTAATTTATATTCTAAGATTAAAAGATATTTTTCATGGAAAGGTTGTACATTAAAAAACCTAAAGAGGCAGAGTTCTCACACAATGGTCTGTTTTTAAACGTCACTGTAACTATCTGTCAACTGTAACTCATGTGGGATTTTCTTTCATTCGAGTTACTATTGTTGTCGGTTGACTCGGTTGTATTTTCTATTGTTGTTAGCTTACTTAAAGATTGTTGTTATCATTTTTGTTGAATTTCGTTGTTAATTGTTGATCTATTTAGATAGGTATTTCCAAATTACCGCTTTTAAATTATCTTGCTTATAAACACTTAAAATATTTTTTATACCCAACAAATTAGTACCTAATAAATGTGAAAACTATGCATTCAGCTAACGGTAAATATCAAATGATGTATGTTGAGTTCCTAGAAATTCACTGATATCGGCCGAAATCGAAGAAGGAAGGTTTGCGACCACTGCTACTTTGTTTAACCGTTTGACAGATAATTCTAATCTTAAAAAAAACTAAGTATAACTGTTCGGATTAGACAATGACAGTAACTGTGCAACGACAGTATCTCGCGGTCGAGAAAGACAACAGATGTCACTCTTGTGTTAGGGCTTTAAGAGAGGTATGGGCACAGCGGATGCATATCGTTTAGTGTGGTAGGGCACAGCACAACGAATGTCGTCTCGCTCGAATCTGCAGCAGAGCCCATCTGAGGAAGTACCTCCACCTTACAGAAAACCGCAGTTTAATAACACTAGACCCTACCCACAGTGTTGGGTTTCTGTTGGTGAGTAACGTCGCCAGAGCTCCAAGAGGATTCACTGTGTTGCTGCTGTCAACACAGCGAATCCTCCTTTTTTTCAAACGGTCGGCAACGCGCATGTAACACCCCTGGAGTTGCAGGCGTCCATAGGCTACGGTGACTGCTTACAATCAGGCGGGCCGTATGCTTGTTTGTCACCGTCGTAGTATTTAAAAAAAAGGTACACAGCCTCTATTTGAGATACTTCAGAGTTCTTCTTTGTTATTGATATGCATATGTTGTGATATGTGAATTCGACACTAATATTATTGAAATAAAGTCTACTTTACCTCGACCAGTTGCACCTGACCGGACAAATTCAAAGGCATTACACCTAGACCAAATACAGCACTTTAGAATTTTTTCACCTTATTCTTGTAAACTCGACTCTGTACCTAAAGTTTTAAGGTTCACTTTACCTCAGCGATTTCCACCTCCAGTTTCTTATTCGCCGTCGTAAGTCGGTACACCGCTTCGATTTGCGATACTTCAAGTTCTTCTTTGGCAGCGATCGCTCGCTTCAGGCGGTCTAGTTCGGAGGACTGTTCTGCTATTTTATCTCTGAAAATAAATGCTAGTTATACTTTCTTAAACTTAAATTGACTACTTCAAATTTAAGTAATCTATTGCGTATCCAGAGTTATGGTTGTTTTCTATATATTATAAGAATGTATTAACAAGTATGTATGTATGTATGTAATTATAGGTCCTTCAGACCTACTTTCAGAACATTTAAATGCCGCAATCAACGTAAACATGTTTTTTCCTTAATTTTAAGAAGTATTGCTGGTTCTTTCTATGGCTGAAATTTACTATGTGTAAAAAGGAGGCGGATAGATTTCCTCCAGATCAGTCATCAGCCGCTTTGTGTACTGGCAGGTAAAACACTTACCTAAGTCCTTTAATAACTTGCTCATTATCCTTCTCTTTCGCTCTCAATTTCTTAATAATATTCGAGTGTTGTAACTGTTGACGAGCCAGCTTCTCTCCTTCCTCTTGCATCTGCGCTATAACTTCGTCTCGCTCTTTCAAACTGCTTTCTAGTTCTGAAGAGTTCTTGCGGGACGAGTCGGATTTGAGGCCTTCCAGCTGCTTGCGTAGTTGGTCCTGAAAAAAAAAAGTTTGGAAAAGACTTCACACGACAGTTTGTTTATTAGGTCAAATTCCGGCAAGAAGGTATATTTTATTTGTAAAGTGAAAACGATCTATACAATTGTGTATGTGGTTTATAGTTTTTTACATACCTGATTATTTAGTTATGTGCATTTGGCTAGTTTTGGGCTATGTCATGCATAGAATTGTGCCCCAATAATGCCCAACAAAGGGGAAAATTGCGTGACAATCAGACCAAAGGGACATTAAGGAAAATTCATCCATCCAAGAAATTACGTAAGTGACCCATTTTTAATATTATAATAATAGAAAGGGATCCGCGAGCGTGTTTAAGAAATCAAAACAAATATAATATATTAGGGAGCTTTAATAATTATTTCTAAATGTTTATAAAATGTAAACTGAAGTTCCTATTGGGTCCATTAGGTCCATAGTCCAGACTTGAAGCCCTCACTACGCTTAGGATTCTATCAATAGGAAATCTTTCAGTTGGTACTGGATTCATTATATATTCTTTCTTTAAATATGTCATTCTGCTCCCTTGTAGGTAATTGATATGGTACTTACTTGTATTATATCTTCATTCTAAACAGAAATAATACATTAGAAGGCCTTAGATATTAAATATGAAGTTTAAAGACTATATTCCATATGTACCTACCTACTAGTTCTACTAGACAATTTGAGGGGTGTCTTCGCATCGCGACAATAGGGATGATATTACAATTACAGTCACCAGTAGATATTTCACTGAGGCGTATTGATATCTGTGAGCACCTTGATTGGTTAGATAAATCTGATAACTGTCTGTACGTAGGTACAAAAACACGTAGAATAAGACGTAAAAAAATGAAAATACCCTACCGTTTATTAATAATATAATAATAAACGTTTAAGTACCCTTTTTATGATCAAACTATCGCAATATGTATAAAATATTTATTATCACTTAACTCTAGTCCTTCGTTTTTTCAACTATGTAGGTATCAGATGTTCGATATAGACGTAAAATTATGTTACCGAATACACACTATACCTACTATTGTCCAAGGTCGGTTGACCGTACCTACGTAATATGGATAAGATGTAAAATAACGTCCTCGTCAAAGGAAATGCGAGAAGCACCTACGAGAAAGAGCTGGGAGGAAGGAGACCCACATATGCCAAAACCATGGGGCCCCGCCCCTTCGAAGTCGGAAAGACAATGCGTAAAAGCATTCCCACACCATAATATGTGAAATATTTTACCTTTTCTCTTATGGCCTGTTGGAATTTCTTTTCCAGCGCTGACATCCTCTGAGTATAGTCCTCCGTGATTGTACTAATGTCCCCACCCTCATGCGTACCATGCTTTGCCAGCAAATTCTCCACTTGTGTCTTCAAGTCTGCATTACTCTCTGCTAACTCCGCATTACTCCTGCTCACCTCCATCAGTCTGTTTTCTCTGGCTTCCAGTATTTCTGCCATTTCACATAACCTCCGCATCAATCGGTCGTTTTCTGTGTTGCTGTCGTCACTTGTGTTACTTTGAACTGATGCTTCAGACAATTCTCTATTATGCCCGCGGATTTTAGTAGCTAGAGACTTTCCTAGAACTAAATCCACTAAATTCGGTGAAGTTGTACCATCAAATTTCGTTTTGAAGTTGTATTTGGCTGGACTGTTACGAAAACCATGATTGTCACCATTTGGACTTGGAATGATTTCTATATCTGATGATGTTGTTGTTTCAAGCTCATCACCTGAAGTATGGCCAGAGGTTCGGTCTGATCCAATCTTGACTAAGTCACTCTTGCTCTCGGAACTTGTTGGGGATGTTCGCTCTTTAATGCTGCTTTTTTGTGACTCAGATTTATCTGATTGGCTACATTGCTGCTTCTCAACATTAACAAATGCTGAGCTTTCTGACCTGATCATTTCTCCACAAACATTCACATTGTAAAATGAGGAAGAATCACTCAACTTCTCCATCAGAGTATCTTCGGGTTCAGTCTCTTTCTTTGGCTCATCAACATTGACATCTAGAATCATACTGTCATTATCAGCATTCAAGGTCCGATCAGACCAGGAGCCGTCATTAGAAGAGTTCTCACTGATTTGCATTTTCTGTGGTAGCAATGGAGGATCTAAGTGTAAAAACTCTTTTTCCAACAACTTCTTACTGTCCCTTTTAGGGAATGGACTTACAGGCTTGTCGTCAGTATCTAAAACTGTGGGTGCTGTGCATTCTGAGATGGAATTATATGACATGGTGTCTTCATCATCATCGGCAACCAAACTAACACTGTCAGCTGTCTCTGCTTTCTCTGTCCTGTCAACTGGTGTAGATTTTTTATCACTCAACTCGCCAGGTGACAGATTTGAGGATGTACTGCTGTTTTTATCACTAGAATAACTGTCAAAGCCTAAACATTCAATAGAGCTTGGACTCACAAGGCTGTCTGGTAAAATTTCCACAGATTCTGAGTTTAATTTTTGACCAACACTACTACTATGGGACATGGAGTGAACAGATGCAGCTTCAGAATCTGGTGTAGTCTTCAAACTCTGTGATAATACCTCAACGGAATCAGAACTATTCCTGCTAGACACAAGTGACAATCTGTTTGAACGTGTGGAGCTACGTCTCTCATCTGCCTTGACTTCATCTTTTACTTTTTTGATGTCAAACTCAGAATCATCAGACATAACAAGCTGGCTTTTAGAGAACAAGTCAGTAGCACTACCATATTTCGAATCATTAATAACATTCATAGACTTAGCTTTTGGAGGTTGAACAATAGCTGTATCTCCTTCAGAATTCTTTGGAGGTTCAAAGAAAGACCCTGCAAAAGAGCCCCACAGGCTCTGAGAGCCCTTAGAAGGGCTCTCGGTCACTACGGCCTGCTCGTTGGCATCCTGAGGGCCTTCGGCGCTCACCGTGAGGCCCCAGGAGGCAAAGAAATCAGAGTTGTCTTTTGAGGTCGTTTCACTTTCACCAGGCGACGATTTCATCTGAGAAGTGGACGCTACCGCTTCCTCTTCTTCCCCGCTCTCGTCCTGGATATCCAGAGCCTTGTCCAACGTTTTCTGGGCCTCTTTCAACGCCGTCTTCGCCAGACTGGTCAAACCAGACGTGTCGAACCAATTCATATTGAAATCTCATTGATTGCACACTCAAACATCACGTTCGACTAATTAAAAATTTCCGCCGTATTATATCACCGTCGGAATGTTTTAACTGGCCATTGTTTAATCGAAAAACATTATTCACATTATCACAACACAGGAACTAAGTGACGTTTCCATTTTGTAATATTTGTATTTATGTTTTACTTTTTGTGTTTGCCCGATGGAAATGAAACATCGACCGATCGTTGAAATGCAAGACGTAAACCGTCTCAAATTTAATTATTTAATTTTATAGCGAAATAAAACGATATAAACTATACTTCTTAATTTCTTGTACACGAAATATGGACTGAATTTTCTGAAACGATTTTTAATTCGGTCAAATACCAAGTCGTATTGACGTATCAAGATCCAATCAGAAACGTTTCGTGGTAAACGACACAGCTTCCGATTGGTTGACCAAATGTCAAAACAAACACAGTTTCTACTAAAGTGTACAGTTGGAAAACGGAATTATTCTGACATTTGGTATCACGAAAGAGGACGTCATTTGACCAAAGTGAGTAGGCGAACGTGACGAGCAATTTCGGCCTGTGCCATCATAGCTCCAGTGGCGCAATTGGTTAGCGCACGGTACTTATAAGACAGTGTTCGTGTGAGATATGCCGGGGTTGTGAGTTCGAGCCTCACCTGGAGCATAATTTTTGTATGACACAATTAAGTTGTATTAAAATTATAATACAGAAATTATAGAAAGCATATTCATGAAGACGCCTGGTTTTGCCGTTTTAATCTAAAAAAATATAGTAGTACTTTTTAACATTTTTCGTTTAATTATATTTTTTCACATACGTACTTATTTAACTTATATGAAATGTTCAGAAATTATGTACTTAGGTACTTATAAATTAATAATTAGTAACTTTCCACCACGGGACAGGCATTGCCTAGGTGGAAGTCTGAAACTGTATATTTTCTCTGAAATAAACAATTTTTATTTCTTTCTTCTTTTTTCATTTAATGAAATTGGAAGAAGAAATGCAAATTCTACATTTCTATTTTTTTAGGGTTGCGTACTACGCTGCCCGTCTGTCTGTCCATCCGCCTGTCTGTCTGTCACCAGCACACCTACCACGAACGTCGAAAATTGGCATTGACAAAAAAAACCTCTTTGTCACTCTAATATGCAAGTGTGACAGAGATGGAGGTACAAATCCGCAATCGTTCGATTTTTGTGTTACTAGCCCAGGCTGTATCTCATGAACCGTTATAGACGTTATAGTTAACCAGTTGAAATTTTGACAGATGATGCATTTCTGTTGCCTCTATAACAACAAATACTAAAAAACAGAATATTTTTTTTTTTGATAATGTAAAGATCTACATAGCTCCCGTAAAAAAAGCCATGGACACAACATGGCCTACAGTTATAAATTGGACCAAGAAATACTTGGCATCCGCCATATAGTCACGTCATCGGGTCGCTGTGGGTTGGAAAGTGATTCAAATTCGAATTTAATTGTTAAAAATAAGTATGTTTTTTTTTAATTTTTGATTTTTAAATTTTATAACTTTAAATTACTTACTATGTGCTATTATTTTGTTGAGTAGGGTAACCCTGGGTCGCATAATTTTCATGCATACATAGGAATGAAAGTATCAGGTTGGTATATATCAAAATTTATAATTTTAATGTAATATAGTTATATATTGAATTGAATTATTTGGATTAACCATACAATATGCAATGGAATGAAACATGAAACAAACTACAATGAAAATATGTTTTTAAGATTAGGTATAGTGAACAAACAGTAACCTCAAGTTATTCAATGCAATAACATTTAAAAACAAGACACTATTTCAATAATATTTTTTACTTAATAAATAAAATACTTACAAGGAACTGTATTTACAACTAAAAACAAATGCAACGGTAAAAGTGATTTTTATCCAGAAATGAGTAGGTAGGTACATTAAACTAAGGGAAAATTTAAAACTTCAACAACAATAGGCAGCATAATTTCATTGGCTTGGAAAATCAAACGACACTTTGTATTTTTTTTCATATTGACAGAAGACCCCACGCATGGATAGCGCCGCCTGGTGAGCGACAACCGACAATACGGTAGCCCCCATTGATATTTCTTACTTTAATTTTCGAAAAAAAAAAATGTACCGCGTCGTGACACTCGTGACAAACTTTTAAGAAAAACGCCAAAACAAAATGACATTTACACATTTATGGCAAAATCACTCTTATCCCCATATCTTTAGAGTCTAAAATAATATAATTCGTTAAACTACGCCAGTACTAGTCCCACCCGCTGTAGGCGGAGAAGGCTGGGAGAACATGAACGAAGTGGCGTTCTGAAGAATCTGCTTCTTCACGAAGTCCGTTGTGGCTGATTGCAGGTTCTCCTTGGCCCCAAACTTGCATTTGATATAACCGTACAGGTTCGCGCCGGAGAGAGTCAGCGCGATCAATACTAGAAGCTGTAAATTAAAAAAAAACCTGTGAATATTCGCAAAGGTTTCATTTTTGGAAATAAGTAATGGAAAAAATCGGAACCTGTCTGTACAATACTCTAGCCTTGCCCTTATAAAAAAACTAGCGACTCGCTTTACATACAGACAGCGGGTACCGACTTTGTTTTATACTATGTAGTGAAGAAACACTACATCCTTAATTGTCTTTAACTTGAAAATTTGTGATTCCAATTATTAGACTTCACAGCCGAGTATTTACACACAAAATTGAAAATTAAATCATAAAACTGTAGTATTTATTTTAGCGCATTGCTAAGTTTTAAATATTTAAGAAAATGGGAATATCGCTAATTTATAACGATAAACCTGGCAACATTGAGTTCTCAGTATAAAATATATTCCTTTCGATTTAAGGACTGGTACTGTAAATTGTGTAATATTGATAACTTTTTGTGCAGTGAACCAACTGAAGAAGTGTGCAGCTAATGAAGAATGAATCATGAAACGCGTTTAACCAACCCGTCCCAGGATATGGGCCCCGGACACTATTGTAACATTTAGCTATTAATTTTACAAATGGTAAGACCAGCTAATGAACAACGTCGCCCAAGTGGCATTATACTATACAATTATTACACTGATATTTTGATTTACATTGGCAAAACTGTTCAACTCTCGGGCAGAAATCATTATCTAAAAGAAGAAGGATATAATCACTAGCTAGCCTGTATTCAAGTTATGCACTGACAATAGATGGCGCTGTAATCAATAACAGTTGAAACGTTACCATCCATTTGAACTTGAGTGTGAAGAGGCACATGAGAAAGAAGCCGCTCCACATGAGGGGGCACAGGATCAGCCCCAACCAGAATAATCGGCTTTCATTGCGGTTCACACGGTTCTAAACGAGAAAAAAGATTTTCGTCAAAAGTTGAAAAACTGTAACCCAAATAGATATAACACAATATTTAAAAAAACCGGCCAAGTGCGTGTCGAACTCGCGCACCGAGGGTTCCGTATAAACTTTATGTTGTAACTACACCTAGAAGTAGAAATTTGACGTCAGCCACAGTATGTATCGACAGATTGGGTCAGACGTTTGTATGGCATGGAGTTAGTATGCGAGTTTGTTTTTCCTTGATATTTTTTTATTTTATATACTACATATTTCTAATTTGATGCTCGCTCATCTAAAATGGTAAAACATCTGTTAGAAAATGGTGTACCTATTTTTCAAAAACAGACAACAATTTTGAAAAAAATTTCATTTATTCCATTTTAATGGTACTGATCTTTCAATTGTTGTATTCAATTCAAACATGTAAATAGTATTTTATACAAGCTTCGTGGAGTAAGGTACGAAATTGAAAAACTTAATTATATTACGATTGTATACAATACAATAATAATAACTCTTTATTGCACCTCAAAACAACAAAAATAACACAAACTGGTATAGATTACACATGAAAAAGAGGCAAACAACAGGCGGTCTTATCGCTAAAGAGCGATCTCTTCCAGACAACCTTTGGGTAGAGGACCTTTGGATACAATTAATACTTTTTCTACGAGTCATTCATCATCATCATCATCTATGGAGGAACAATTTCATCATTCAATTTCATTGACTTAACAAGGATGTAACACAAAAAGATAGCCGGCAGGCCGGCGCGGTCGGCGCAGGCGTGAGGCGCGCGGTCGGCAAAGTCCCAGGCGGCATCGCAAATTAGTATAGAATTTGTATGAAGTTCTATTATAGTTGCCTACAGCGTATCGAAATGAGAGATTATAGTTGAGTTGGACTGTCTAATATCGAAAAGTATGAGCTTATAGTTTTGTCTATGTACTCGTAATTGGCAGATTAAAGTCGGCGAGTAGAAAAAAATGTTTTTGTAACTATGAAAACTCATGGCAAAAAGTTTAGCTGAATCGGCCAAATTTATTTACGCTCTTAATCGAGGATAGAGGCAAAACTCGCAGGGGAGAAGTCTCAGATCTTGGTAAATATCACTTAATTCTTTTTCCACAAGAAGCAGTGTCGAATTACTTACGAGACCATTATTATGATAAAACCTACGCCATACCTGCTTGGATTCAAAGACCCAATGCGATTTCCCATCGTCATCGACATAGTTCCACCATCTCAGCCCCACGAGGAGACGGCCTGGAATGAAACACAGAAAAATAATTTAATTACTAAAAACTGTCTTGTTTCAGCAGGCCTCTCTTACAAAACCAATTTTTAAAAAGACATTTTACAGTATGATTATTCTATAAATTGTCATTGTTTTATAAATGTCCCCAATGAGCTAATAGATTTTTGTCGGTGGTTCTCTGGCAGAACACTTTATACAAAACTATTGACACATGTTTAAAACTTTCGCGATTTAAACACATATTTAAACATAATAATTAAACGGGTCTAACGCGAATTAATTTGTTTACCTTATTTACCGACGTTTCGACACAGGTTTCACTGGTCATGGTGAGTCAGCCGCGACCATGACCAGTGAAACCTGTGTCGAAACGTCGGTAAATAAGGTAAACAAATTAATTCGCGTTAGACCCGTTTAATTATTATGTTTAAATATTGACACATGCCCGACACCAATATCCTTGCTAGCGGAACTTTTAGCGTTTTCCCGATTTATATCACGGCTCAGCGGGAGCCTGGGGTTCGCCTTTTGAAGATTTGGCGTAGGTGCTACTTTTTAGTTTTACGAAAGCGACTGCCATCTGATGTCCAACCCAGACTAGGCTCTATTGGGATTAGTCTGGTTTCCCCACAATGTTATCCTTAACTGAAAAGCGATTGGTAAACATCAATTGATATTTCGTACATAGGTTCCGAAAGACTCATTGGTACGAGACGGGGTTTGAACCGAAATGTCAAATTAAAATTCGGACCCAACATCCGTCATTAATTTTGTTTTAAAAATGTTGTTAAATAGATTGGTATTTGCCTGCGCCGCCCGCACCCCTTACGCCGTTCCCTCAGTCAAGATTACAGCGCACTGGTGCTCGCAGTGTGCGTAGAGCAGCCGCTGCGGCCAGACGCATGACTCATGAATAAGGGACACGGACTGTCCCGAAACATGTCGAGCTATTTTCGACTTTATTGACGTGACGAAGTATTTTAATACATTGCTATTTAATAATATTACCAGTAATATTCTTGACGCTCCAGAAGTCAGCAGACAGCAGCAGCGTCACCAGCACGAACGAGGCTATGAAGGAGTCAGAGAACCAGCCGCAGAGGATGTACACCACAATGGCTGAGCAGCGAAACACGAGGTGGAAGAACACGATGTATGGGTGACTGGAATGTTGAGATTTACAATGTACATTAAGGTTATAATTTACAATACATCCAGTGATTAAAGCGGGGAGTTTGGACTCCACCTGCAACTTCATATGTATGGCAAGACTAGCTTATTGTGGTTGGTTATACCTACTGGAGCGTTTTTCAGAATAAATCCCGAAAATCTGATTCTTCCGGATCTGGTCTTGCCTGGGCTCATTCGAATCAGAATCACGAGCTGATTCGATCCTGATAATGAAAAAATGTCCCAAAAATTATTTTCCATTACGTCTCGTTTTTGTATGAACTATGTAATGGAAACTTTTAATTTTATATGGAAATTTTGGGATATTTTTTTTTACTATAAGGATCAGTTTTATTCAGCTCGTGATTCTGATTCAAATGATCCCACGCAATTTCAGATCTGGAAGATTCAGGTTATCAGGGTATATGTATATGTTATAATTATAAGGGTTTGAAAAATTACTGCCAATAACAGTTTGTTTGACTATTTTCCTCTTTATATACCATAGTAGTTTGCGTTCGGCTCTTAATTCAAAATTCAAACAGGGGTATGTGAAGGCCCTATATAGGCAGCACACCGCCCGAAAGCGGTGAGATTGTAACGCGACGTCCCGTTGTGTGAGAAACCCTTTACAATTGTAATAACTATCCATCATCTGTCATTCATAAACTATAAGTAGCCAAGCCATACTTACATGAACTTCTTCCCTGCATTATCCTCTTCCCCAAACGCGATGGTGTCATCATCCAGCAGCGGGACCTGGGGCACACCTGGCTGTAATATAAGTAGCGACAACTACAGGCCAAGCCGTGCAAAGCTAATGCAAACAGCATACAAACTCAGGATGATTGGAAACTCAGTTACATGATGGCAGATAAACTTAGTTCAATGAGGTAGGTATACTAAGTAAAATGATAGCAGGTGGACTCAATTGAATAATGGCACTGAGGGCAGATACACTCAGTTCAATGATGGCAGGTAAACTCAGTTAAGAGCGGGCAGAGTGTTTGCCGCGGACACGAAATAGGCATTTAGCGGCCCCGCACTGCTCGCTATCTGTGTGCGTGCGCGCACGCACACTACTACACCGGCGCGTCATTATTCGGGCGTTAAAAGGTTATAACTTAGAAATCTTAGAATTCCTCATTTTTATAATCCTTTGATACAGATATTGTATTAATTCACCTAATATTTGTTCGGTTTTTCCAAATGATTTTATTATTTGTGTTTGTATTTAGTACTAAAGAAAGGTACCATTCTGTCGGTTGTTGATAAGGTTCATTTCTAAACTAATATTTATGACATTCGCGCCTTATCGACAACCGGCAGAATGGCAAAGTGCCTTTTTCTAAATAAAAGCACATTTTTTATGATTTCATATGTGGCTATTTACGGCTAAAGGTACCTTATGGACGGTCGGCGCTTACGTCGCGTTGCAGCGCATTATTATCAGCGTCTTTGTTAACAGCGTAAGCGCCGATCGTCCATAAGGTACCTTTCACCGCAAAACGTCACATATTATGAAATCGTTAAAAAATTGTGTCGTTTTCTTGGTAAAAGTACCACATTGTCGCCTGTTGATAAGGTTTTCCAAGTGATTCTTTATGACAGAAGCGCCTTATCATTCTTATCAATAAGCGACAATGTGGTATCTTTCTTTACCCAGAAAACGTCACTTTTATAATATTGATTATATCAATATTTATAAATTTTGTAAGGTTGACTCCGATTTGGATAAAAATCGATATCCGAGGATCCGACGAAGTGATTAACATGAATCCAGAGTCAAAATGGTAAAATATTGTAAAAACCGACGCCATCTTGGATTTTGTAAAATAAACTCCGATTTGGATAAAAATCGATATCTGACTATCCGGCGGGGTCTTTAACATGAATCCAGAATCAAAATCGTTAAATATTGTAAAAAGCGACGCCATCTTGGATTTTGTGAGATTAACTCTGATTTGGATAAAAATCGATATCTGAGAATCCGGCGGGTTGATTAACATGAATCTTGAGTAAAAATTGTAAAATATTGTTAAAACCGACGCCATCTTGGATTTTGTAAGATCAACTCCGATTTGGATAAAAATTGATATCTGACGATCCGGCGGGGTCCTTAACATGAATCCAGAATCAAAATCGTTAAATATTGTAAAAAGCGACGCCATCTTGGACTTTGTGAGATTAGCTCCGATTTGGATAAAAATCGATATCTGAGGATCCGGCGGGGTGATTAACATGAATCTTGAGTCAAAATTGTAAAATATTGTTAAAACCGACGCCATCTTGGATTTTGTGAGATTAACTGCGATTTGGATAAAAATCGATATCTGAGGATCCGGCGGGGTCCTTAACATGAATCTAGAATCAAAATCGTAAAATATTGTAAAAAGCGACGCCATCTTGGATTTTGTGAGCTTAACTCCGATTTGGATAAAAATCGATATCCGAGGATCCGACGCACAGTGTGAGATATGGCCTTACTTGCGGACATCCTCTTTTTATGTTTGAAATTAGTGCACCTAAGGTCAACGAAGAGGGTTATGAAACACCTATGTCGATAACTTACTTTAAAACGGAGATATGATTTATTTTATGAAAGGTCATTGACCTCTTGGAAAAATGTTTTTGTCTATTAATTACAAACGAGTCAAAATTATCCATATTAACCTAGTGTATATGATACGGTATTCAATAATATACTACGAGTTAAACCCACATGACTGTAATTGCGTAGGAATTGAAAAAAAATCGTAATTTGTATAATTAAATAAAATATATATAAAAAATTAACTATTTTACGGTCGCATTTATTTCCACTTGTAAAATTTGCTACATAGTTTTACCTTTAACCTGTAAAAATCCTGAATCTATATCTTGCGAGACTTTGGAGATATCCCATTTCTATGTTTTTTCTGGATTTCTATGGAAATAGGGTTGTCACAAAATGGAATTAAGACAGTAATATTTTTTTGTGTGAATTATTCTATCAATTTAAAAGCAACGTGGAAAGTCAGTTTAAATGATCAGTTTTGGATAACTTGTTCGTCTGTAGTCAAAATTATTTTATCAGCTTCATTGTAATCGGGCTCTGAATTATGTTCTGTGACTTTGATGAGATAAGGACACTCTTGGGTAAAGGCTTTTTTCTTTTTGACGGGTTTGTTGTGTTAACAAAGACAAATACGGGTCTGAAGATTCTAAAGCTCGGTAATAAGTCCAACATTGTGGTTTTGCGATCAAATTTTTGGGTATGGTGTTGTCTTTCATAACGCCAATACTTATTTCTCGATTCCCCTGCCTGTTCGGAAAGCATTCCTATAGGTATTTCGCTGGATTCTATAATTCGACCACCATGCATTAAAATTTTATGTAATGTTACCGACATATACATAGAACCAAGAATACGTCTGTAAATATTTGATAGCAACAGATTTACAAAATTCTTCAAATTTTGCACAATCAATCGACAGCCCACATGAAAGCGCTATCAAAATAGTATAGAGTTCGTCCACCAGCCATTCGTCCAAGTACGAGCAGGGCGCCTCGTAAGACTCTGCAAGGCACGGCCGAGCCGGTTAATTCAGGTCTACGGGTCGCTACGCCTAGTAGAGCGCTCTACGTGTCGCGCTTGCACTACTCCGCCAAGGCTAACGACGTGGTGGAGTATGTCCACCGGAAGACTGGCTATACGCTGAGGGTGCAGCAGCTGCAGTCGCGCCACTACGTGCACTTCAGCTCGTTTGTGGCGCGCGTACTGCTGCCGCTGCAGGATACCATCGCGAGCGCAGACTTCTGGCCGAAGGGCGTCGTGTTTCGGCGGTTCCGGGGTAACTTGACGAATCCCACGCCACTGGTTCAGACGAAGCAACGGAGCCACGCTATTGCGTCGTCTAGTACTAATTGATTTTTGTTTGTTATTGTCTCTCTTTTGTGTTTTATATATTTTTTATGTATAATTTCTGATTTTCATTGCTGTGTTAATTTTTTTAATTAAAAAAAACAAATTAATAAAAAAATAATTGAAAACTCAAGGAAAAAATTTTTTGGGTAGAAATATTACTATATTCTAAGTAGGTGTACCCGAGAGATGAAGACTTATTTTATAATGCATACGCTCGGAAAGTACATGATTTAGTGACTACCGCAAATAATTATAGGCGTAAAGGACATGCAGCGTGCATTATAATGCGTTATAAAATTTTGTATGACATACGTGTTGGAATGTAGTTTTTTAATACTTTCAACACATAAATAACTATCACACATAAATAATATGAAATCGTACCTAAGATATGAACCGTAATAAGAAGACATTATGATCGACTTAGGAAATAGTGACAACCCTATGTAACATTTTGAAAATTCATATCTCCGAAGTCTTGATGTTGTTGCGTTTGATTTTTTTTGTGGTAGTAGTTGTTACTGTAATAAACAAATTAACATTGAAAAAAAATGCGACCATGCCCAGATTAACGAGAAAAAAATATGTGATGAAAACATATAAAATTAAGTTTAGTCAGCAAACTGACCGTAATTATGCTAATTTATATAGATGAACGGGTACTTTTAGTGTATAGTTATGATATGATATCGTTCTTTTTTATTAGAAGTAATAAGACTTTGAGTAAAGACGTTTCTATGGTTTTCATAGAATTTTCTCGATTTCTCATATAACTCCGAAACTATTACAGATATCAACATGAGAGTTTTTAAATGTGTTTAATATTCGTATTATCCTTCTTTTAAACACATAAAAACAGGATGTCCGCAAATAAGGTCATATTTCACACTGTGCGACGGAGTGATTAACATGAATCCAGAGTCAAAATTGTAAAATAATGTAAAAACCGACGCCATCTTGGATTTTGTAAGATCAACTCCGATTTGGATAAAAAATTATATCTGACGATCCGGCGGGGTCCTTAACATGAATCCAGAATCAAAATCGTTAAATATTGTAAAAAGCGACGCCATCTTGGACTTTGTGAGATTAACTCCGATTTGGATAAAAATCGATATCTGACGATCCGGCGGGGTCCTTAAAATGAATCCAGAATCAAAATCGTTAAATATTGTAAAAAGCGACGCCATCTTGGATTTTGTGAGATTAACTGCGATTTGGATAAAAATCGATATCTGAGGATCCGGCGGGGTGATTAACACGAATCTTGAGTCAAAATTGTAAAATATTGTTAAAACCGACGCCATCTTGGATTTTGTAAGATCAACTCCGATTTGGATAAAAATTGATATCTGACGATCCGGCGTGGTCCTTAACATGAATCCAGAATCAAAATCGTTAAATATTGTAAAAAGCGACGCCATCTTGGACTTTGTGAGGTTAGCTCCGATTTGGATAAAAATCGATATCTGAGGATCCGACGGAGTGATTAACATGAATCCAGAGTCAAAATTGTAAAATTATGTAAAAACCGACGCCATCTTGGATTTTGTAAGATCAACTCCGATTTGGATAAAAAATTATATCTGACGATCCGGCGGGGTCCTTAACATGAATCCAGAATCAAAATCATTAAATATTGTAAAAAGCGACGCCATCTTGGACTTTGTGAGATTAACTGCGATTTGGATAAAAATCGATATCTGACGATCCGGCGGGGTCCTTAACATGAATCCAGAATCAAAATCGTTAAATATTGTAAAAAGCGACGCCATCTTGGATTTTGTGAGATTAACTCTGATTTGGATAAAAATCGATATCTGAGGATCCGGCGGGGTGATTAACACGAATCTTGAGTCAAAATTGTAAAATATTGTTAAAACCGACGCCATCTTGGATTTTGTAAGATCAACTCCGATTTGGATAAAAATTGATATCTGACGATCCGGCGGGGTCCTTAACATGAATCCAGAATCAAAATCGTTAAATATTGTAAAAAGCGACGCCATCTTGGATTTTGTGAGATTAACTCCGATTTGGATAAAAATCGATATCTGAGGATCCGGCGGGGTGATTAACATAAATGTAAAAATTGTAAAATATTGTTAAATCCGACGCCATCTTGGATTTTGTACGATCAACTCCGATTTGGATAAAAATTTATATCTGGCGATCCGGCGGGATCCTTAACATGAATCCAGAATCAAAATCGTAAAAAATTGTAAAAAGCGACGCCATCTTGGATTTTGTGAGATTAACTGCGATTTGGATAAAAATCGATATCTGACGATCTGGCGGGGTCCATAACATGAATCCATGGTCAAAATTGTTAATAAACGTCTATTTACGTCGTTAATAAACGATTTGGATAAAAATCGATATCTGAGGATCCGGCGGGGTGATTAACATGAATCTTGAGTCAAAATTGTAAAATATTGTTAAAACCGACGCCATCTTGGATTTTGTGAGATTAACTGCGATTTGGATAAAATTCGATATCTGAGGATCCGGCGGGGTGATTAACACGAATCTTGAGTCAAAATTGTAAAATATTGTTAAAACCGACGCCATCTTGGATTTTGTAAGATCAACTCCGATTTGGATAAAAATTGATATCTGACGATCCGGCGGGGTCCTTAACATGAATCTAGAATCAAAATCGTAAAATATTGTAAAAAGCGACGCCATTTTGGATTTTGTGAGCTTAACTCCGATTTGGATAAAAATCGATATCCGAGGATCCGACGGAGTGATTAACATGAATCCAGAGTCAAAATTGTAAAATAATGTAAAAACCGACGCCATCTTGGATTTTGTAAGATCAACTCCGATTTGGATAAAAAATTATATCTGACGATCCGGCGGGGTCCTTAACATGAATCCAGAATCAAAATCATTAAATATTGTAAAAAGCGACGCCATCTTGGACTTTGTGAGATTAACTGCGATTTGGATAAAAATCGATATCTGACGATCCGGCGGGGTCCTTAAAATGAATCCAGAATCAAAATCGTTAAATATTGTAAAAAGCGACGCCATCTTGGATTTTGTGAGATTAACTGCGATTTGGATAAAAATCGTTATCTGAGGATCCGGCGGGGTGATTAACACGAATCTTGAGTCAAAATTGTAAAATATTGTTAAAACCGACGCCATCTTGGATTTTGTAAGATCAACTCCGATTTGGATAAAAATTGATATCTGACGATCCGGCGTGGTCCTTAACATGAATCCAGAATCAAAATCGTTAAATATTGTAAAAAGCGACGCCATCTTGGATTTTGTAAGATCAACTCCGATTTGGATAAAAATTGATATCTGACGATCCGGCGGGGTCCTTAACATGAATCCAGAATCAAAATCGTTAAATATTGTAAAAAGCGACGCCATCTTGGATTTTGTGAGATTAACTCCGATTTGGATAAAAATCGATATCTGAGGATCCGGCGGGGTGATTAACATAAATGTAAAAATTGTAAAATATTGTTAAATCCGACGCCATCTTGGATTTTGTACGATCAAATCGGAGTTGATCTCACAAAATCCAAGATGGCGTCGCTTTTTACAATATTTTACGATTTTGATTCTGGATTCATGTTAAGGACCCCGCCGGATCGTCAGATATCGATTTTTATCCAAATCGGAGTTGATCTTACAAAATCCAAGATGGCGTCCGTTTTAACAATATTTTACAATTTTGATTCTGGATTCATGTTAAGGACCCCGCCGGATCGTCAGATATCAATTTTTATCCAAATCGGAGTTGATCTCACAAAATCCAAGATGGCGTCGCTTTTTACAATATTTTACAATTTTGACTCAAGATTCATGTCAATCACCCCGCCGGATCCTCAGATATCGATTTTTATCCAAATCAGAGATAATTTTCCAAAATCCTATTTGGCGTCGGTGTTGACATTATTTAACAATTTTGACTTCGGATTCATGTTATGGACCCCGCTGAATCGTCAGATATCGATTTTTATTCAAATCGGAGTTAATCTCACAAAATCAAAGATGGCGTCACTTATTACAATATTATACAGTTTTGATTCTGGATTCATGTTAAGGACCCCGCCGGATCATGAGATATTGATTTTTATCCAAATCAGAGTTTATCTTACAAAATCCAAGATGGCGTCGGTTTTAACAATATTTTACAATTTTGACTCAAGATTCATGTCAATCACCCCGCCGGATCGTCAGATATCGATTTTTATCCAAATCAGAGTTAATTTTACAAAATCCAATATGGCGTCTATTCTTACCATGTTTTCCAATTTTGACTTAAGATTCATGTTATTCACCCTGCCGGCTCCTTAGATATCGATTTTTATCCAAATCGCAGTTAATCTCAAAAAATCCAAGATGGCGTCGCTTTTGACAATATTTTACGATTTTGATTCTGGATTCATGTTAAGGACCCCGCCGGATCGTCATATATCGATTTTTATCCAAATCAGAGTTGATCTTACAAAATCCAAGATGGCGTCGGTTTTAACAATATTTTACAATTTTGACTCAAGATTCATGTCAATCACCCCGCCGGATCCTCAGATATCGATTTTTATCCAAATCTGAGCTAATCTCACAAAATCCAAGATGGCGTCGCTTTTTACAATATTTGACGATTTTGATTCTGGATTCATGTTAAGGACCCCGCCGGATAGTGAGATATCGATTTTTATCCAAATCGGAGTTTATCGCACAAAATCCAAGATGGCGTCGCTTTTTGCAATATTTTACGATTTTGATTCTGGATTCATGTTAAGGACCCCGCCGGATAGTCAGATATCGATTGTTATCCAAATCGGAGTTGATTTTACAAAATCCAAGATGGCGTCGCTTTTTACAATATTTTACGATTTTGATTCTGGATTCATGTTAAGGACCCCGCCGGATCGTCAGATATCAATTTTTATCCAAATCGGAGTTGATCTCACAAAATCCAAGATGGCGTCGCTTTTTACAATATTTTACGATTTTGATTCTGGATTCATGTTAAGGACCCCGCCGGATCGTCAGATATCAATTTTTATCCAAATCGGAGTTGATCTCACAAAATCCAAGATGGCGTCGCTTTTTACAATATTTTACGATTTTGATTCTGGATTCATGTTAATCACCCCGCCGGATCCTCAGATATCGATTTTTATCCAAATCGGAGCTAATCTCACAAAGTCCAAGATGGCGTCGCTTTTTACAATATTTAACGATTTTGATTCTGGATTCATGTTAAGGACCCCGGATCCTCAGATATCGATTTTTATCCAAATCGGAGTTGATCTTACAAAATCCAAGATGGCGTCCGTTTTAACAATATTTTACAATTTTGATTCTGGATTCATGTTAAGGACCCCGCCGGATCGTCAGATATCAATTTTTATCCAAATCGGAGTTGATCTCACAAAATCCAAGATGGCGTCGCTTTTTACAATATTTTACAATTTTGACTCAAGATTCGTGTTAATCACCCCGCCGGATCCTCAGATATCGATTTTTATCCAAATCGGAGCTAATCTCACAAAGTCCAAGATGGCGTCGCTTTTTACAATATTTAACGATTTTGATTCTGGATTCATGTTAAGGACCCCGCCGGATCCTCAGATATCGATTTTTATCCAAATCGGAGTTGATCTTACAAAATCCAAGATGGCGTCCGTTTTAACAATATTTTACAATTTTGACTCTGGATTCATGTTAAGGACCCCGCCGGATCCTCAGATATCGATTTTTATCCAAATCGGAGTTGATTTTACAAAATCCAAGATGGCGCCGGTTTTTACAATATTTTACAATTTTGACTCTGGATTCATGTTAATCACTCCGTCGGATCCTTAGATATCGATTTTTATCCAAATCGGAGTTAAGCTCACAAAATCCAAGATGGCGTCACTTTTTACAATATTTTACGATTTTGATTCTGGATTCATGTTAAGGACCCCGCCGGATCGTCAGATATCAATTTTTATCCAAATCGGAGTTGATCTTACAAAATCCAAGATGGCGTCGGTTTTAACAATATTTTACAATTTTGACTCAAGATTCATGTTAATCACCCCGCTGGATTTTCAGATATCGATTTTTATCCAAATCAGAGCTAATCTCACAAAATCCAAGATGGCGTCGCTTTTTACAATATTTGACGATTTTGATTCTGGATTCATGTTAAGGACCCCGCCGGATAGTCAGATATCGATTTTTATCCAAATCGGAGTTGATTTTACAAAATCCAAGATGGCGTCGGTTTTTACAATATTTTACAATATTGATCCTAGATTCATGTCATGGTCCCCACTGGATCCTCAGATATCAATTTTTATCCAAATCGGAGTTTATCGCACAAAATCCAAGATGGCGTCGCTTTTTACAGTATTTTACGATTTTGATTCTGGATTCATGGTAAGGACCCCGCCGGATCGTCAGATATCGATTTTTATCCAAATCGGAGTTTATCTTACAAAATCCAAGATGGCGTCGGTTTAAACAATATTTAACAAATTTGACTCAAGATTCATGTTAATCACCCCGCCGGATCCTCAGATATCGATTTTTATCCAAATCGGAGTCAACCTTACAAAATTTATAAATATTAATGTAATAAATATAATTTATAATTTTTTAATATATTTGTAAATATCTGCTCCATCATCAGACCTTGGAAACCATGCATGGCCCAAGTGCTCGTCGAATCAAAACTAACGAGTCTAAACACGAAGGTATTCTATCAACTGGTTCCTGAGTACCAGTTGACACTTTACTGCTCCACCATCAGACCTTGGACACCATGTATAGCCCAAGTGCTCGTCAAAACAAAATCTACGAGTCTGAACACGAAGGTATTCCACCCACTGGTTCCTGAGTACCGGTTGACACCTTTCTGCTCCATCATCAGACCTTGGACACCACTCACGATCCAAGTGCTCGTCAAAACAATACAAATGACTCCAAACACGGGGGTATTACATCAACTACTGCCTGAGTTCCGGTGGCCGCCTTTCTGCTCCATCATCAGACCTTGGACACCACCTACGGCCCAAGTGCTCGCCTAACCAAACCTAACGAGCCCAAACACCCCTGTGTTTACATCAACTACTTCATCAACAACTATCACATCAACTACTTCCTGAGTTCCGCTGGTCATCTTTCTGCTCCATCATCAGACCTTGGACACCAGTCACGGTCCAAGTGCCCGCCAAAACAATAAAAATGAGTCCAAACACGGGGGTATTACATCAACTACTTCCTGAGTTCCGGTGGTGATATTTCTGCTCCATCATCAGACCTTGGACACCACTCACGGTCCAAGTGCTCACCAGAACAAACCTAACGAGCCCAAACACGGGGGTATTACATCAACTACTTCCTGAGTTCCGGTGGTCATCTTTCTGCTCCATCATCAGACCTTGGACACCACTCACGGTCCAAGTGCTCACCAGAACAAACCTAACGAGCCCAAACACGGGGGTATTACATCAACTACTTCCTGAGTTCCGGTGGTCATCTTTCTGCTTCATCATCAGACCTTGGACACCAGTCACGGTCCAAGTGCCCGCCAAAACAATACAAATGAGTCCAAACACGGGGGTATTACATCAACTACTTCCTGAGTTCCGGTGGCCACCTTTCTACTCCGTCATCAGACCTTGGACATCTTCTACGGTCCAAGTGACACTATATACAATGAGGTATAAACGAAACTAACTCTGTATGTCATTCATTTTGAACTGGTTGCTATTGCCTATTTCCTTTGGAAACACAAAAAATGGTAAAAAAATTCTTATACCGTTTTGCTACCTATAACGCAGTATACGTACACAATGAACATCGATTTATTTCAAGTTGTAGACGCTCCGCAGAGAGACGTGGTGTCGCTTCGAACATTCGGGGCCGACTGACTATTTCGGGTGTTGCTCACTTGTTATATTTCAACGATCAGATTCCATAGTAATTTTGTATGGCGGATTTTTAGGACGTTTTAAAAAAATCATAATTAATTAATGAACCAGTATTATGTAATAAGACTATACGAATTCAGTAGCTTGTATATTTGAGATTGGATAGAGTTAGTTTTTAAAAATAAAGCAAATGATTTTTCATTCACTTTGGCATAAACGCTGACACGCGTTTTTCTCAATTTTGCTGCGTCTTTGCGTAGACATATTTACTAAACTGTACATTATTGTAGATTATAAATACACGAATATGGTAGACACACTCTTTGCAGGGGCGTAACTAGAGGTATCGGCGCCCGGGGCAAACACCAAATTTGCGCCCCCCCAGGCCCAAATATATATATATAAATATTTTTATGCCACACCTGGCCATAAAGTGCCTTTTTCCGCACGCTACGCGTACGGAAAAAGCCGATTTCTGTCCAAGTGTAGGCATAAAATGGTGTACCTAACACGTGAGGTAATAAATAAAGCCCTTGATCGCATATTTACGTCCCTCGCTTGCAGCTCGGGTCGCAAACATCTGCGATCTCGGCCTTTCTTTGTTTTACCACACTAGTTAGGTAATGTACTATTAATTCACGTGAGTGAGAGGTGACGTCCGTGGCTAGGAAAGTTTTTATCGATGATCACCAAGTTAAGAGAGAAGACAGTCTTTTATATATATATCGTCACCTAGTACCCATAACACAAGGCTTTTATTGAATTTTCAGTAGGCCTAGATTAATGTTGATTTGAGTATGATTTCCCCATCCCATGGAATAAACCGAAAAATATCATTTATGTAGGTATATTATATTCTTTATAATCATCACAGTACAGAGTACAGTAGGTAACTTAACTTGTTTTTAGGGTTCCGTAGTCAACTAGGAACCCTTAATAGTTTCGCCAAGTCTGTTTGTGTGTCCGTCCGTCCGCTCAGTGACTATAAGTACTAGAAAAAAGTAGAACTGAATAAGAACTTTATTGGAAAATTATTTTAAACTTGATTAGTTGAATGGTTTTTGAAAAACTTTACAAAATAATTTCTGAAAAGTTTGTAATTTAACCGTATACCTATCTTCTTCTACCTAGCGTTATCCCGGCCTTTGCCAGGGTCCGCTTTCCTACATCCTCTCCTCCACTTTGCACGATCCTGGGCGTCTTCCCTTGTAAGCCCGTTTATGCTCATGTCGACCTTCACGACATCTCTAGCCATCGCTTTTTTTGTCTACCGCGGGGTCGGGGTCCGTCAAGGGCTAGGCTAAGGCATTTGTTTCCCACGTAGTCGGGTGGCCTGCGACAAACGTGGCCGAACCACCGAAGGCGATATTCTTGGAGCTTCTCCGCTACGTCACGGACTGCGAGGCTGCCACGGATGTACTCGTTACGAATACGGTCAGCACGCGTAACGCCGCACATCCATCGCAGCATCCTCATCTCTGTAACGCGAAGCTCCTGAACGTGCCTTCCAAGAACCGGCCACGCCTCGGCACCATAAAGTAGGACTGGGCGAATAATGCACTTATACACTAGCCCTTAACATTTTTTTTATCTTGAGTTCTTAATTTATCATCCCGCACGTAAAAATTCTTCCTTCTAATAAAAAAAGAATTATTCAAATCGATTTACGCGATCAAAAGTTACCCCTGAAAACCCAACATATATAACCTGTCTAGTTTGTATAAATTAGTAACCCAATTTCCCGAGAGATGGCGCTGTACCGTGGTCTACTTTGCGCTGTTAAGATTTTTCCGGAGTTGGTGGGGTCGGGACGGGTAAGCAAATTGAGCATGGAATCTATTAAAACACTTTTTAAGGTTGCCTATTGTGACGGACGGTAAACTACGGAACCCTACACTGAGAATGGCCCGACATGCTCTTGGCCGGTTTTATTATTTACTTTATAGAGGGGTCTTTCTAGCCTTTTGTGCAGCAAACTGGTTGATTATTTCGTCAAAATCTAATTTTTCGGTTACAGCAGCCCTCTCTATGCTTAACAAGGCGAGGTCCACCAACCTTTGCTGACCCATTGTGGTCCTTAAGTACGACAATATGAGCTTTAATTTGCTAAAGGACCGTTCACAACTTGCAATGGATATTGCGATCGTTAAAAATATTTGTAATGCAATGCGGAGATTGGGGAACACGCCTTCATCTCCATACTGTACAATGAACTGGATTCGCTGTACAGGCTTAGTTATAGGTATGTAATGTATCTCCGTTCTCGTTTTCAACAGCATCCGAGCATCTACGACTTCTTTAAAAAGTTGTTGGCCGTTAACGCTTCTATAAATATTTCCGAAATTTATGCACCTCGTTTTTAAGTATTCGAGGTCATTATCGTTATAGCCGTAACATAATTTTTCTATGTCCAAGAGAAAACCGAATTTTTCATTGGTTTCACACAAACGAGTGAATCTACCATACATTTCACTTATTAATCTATCAATCAATCAAGGGGTCCCCTTCATAACCCGTTCGAGTTCCTCCTTCGCAGACAGCCCAGCGTCTGTTGCCTGCTTCCCGGCCATGCGCTTTCTTCTGCGTGTGCGTCCGACCTCCCAATCGTGGCATAGTTTATGCCCTCTCTCTGTCGCTTGACTAACAAACTTTTTTTCAATAGAATAAGGTATTTTATCGAATGCCATAAGCTCGCGCAGGCATAAAGGGGCGCGCGCTTATGTACTGTGTAATAATTCCCGTTGGCTTTTATTACCCAGTTTAATGTGACCTCGAGGTGTCTAACAAATACTATGCACAATTGTATACTGGTTTTCTTTATCCTCCGGTTAGCCATTGCTTGGTAAGCGATTAGATAAAATTCATTCGTTGTCTTCGTCGGCGGGAATTTTAAATGTTTGAATTTTTTCTTGCCCGTTTTGGCGCCCCCCTCTGGGCAGCGCCCGGGGCACGTGCCCCCCTTGCCCCCACCTTGTTACGCTACTGACTCTTTGAGATAATAATTACATGCATCTTGTATGTCTTTGCAAATAATTGAGGACGCCACAGTCTTAACCGTAACTGTCGTTTACGTTGAAAACACTCTGCCCCCTCTTAAGAGCGGGCAGAGTGTTTGCCGCGGACACGAAATAGGCATTTAGCGGCCCCGCACTGCTCGCTATCTGTGTGCGTGCGCGCACGCACACTACTACACCGGCGCGTCATTATTCGGGCGTTAAAAGGTTATAACTTAGAAATCTTAGAATTCCTCATTTTTATAATCCTTTGATACAGATATTGTATTAATTCACCTAATATTTGTTCGGTTTTTCCAAATGATTTTATTATTTGTGTTTGTATTTAGTACTAAAGAAAGGTACCATTCTGTCGGTTGTTGATAAGGTTCATTTCTAAACTAATATTTATGACATTCGCGCCTTATCGACAACCGGCAGAATGGCAAAGTGCCTTTTTCTAAATAAAAGCACATTTTTTATGATTTCATATGTGGCTATTTACGGCTAAAGGTACCTTATGGACGGTCGGCGCTTACGTCGCGTTGCAGCGCATTATTATCAGCGTCTTTGTTAACAGCGTAAGCGCCGATCGTCCATAAGGTACCTTTCACCGCAAAACGTCACATATTATGAAATCGTTAAAAAATTGTGTCGTTTTCTTGGTAAAAGTACCACATTGTCGCCTGTTGATAAGGTTTTCCAAGTGATTCTTTATGACAGAAGCGCCTTATCATTCTTATCAATAAGCGACAATGTGGTATCTTTCTTTACCCAGAAAAGGTCACTTTTATAAATTGATTATATCAATATTTATAAATTTTGTAAGGTTGACTCCGATTTGGATAAAAATCGATATCCGAGGATCCGACGAAGTGATTAACATGAATCCAGAGTCAAAATGGTATAATATTGTAAAAACCGACGCCATCTTGGATTTTGTAAGATCAACTCCGATTTGGATAAAAATTGATATCTGACGATCCGGCGGGGTCCTTAACATGAATCTAGAATCAAAATCGTTAAATATTGTAAAAAGCGACGCCATCTTGGACTTTGTGAGATTAACTCCGATTTGGATAAAAATCGATATCCGAGGATCCGACGGAGTGATTAACATGAATCCAGAGTCAAAATTGTAAAATAATGTAAAAACCGACGCCATCTTGGACTTTGTGAGATTAACTCCGATTTGGATAAAAATCGATATCTGACGATCCGGCGGGGTCCTTAACATGAATCCAGAATCAAAATCGTTAAATATTGTAAAAAGCGACGCCACCTTGGATTTTGTGAGATTAACTGCGATTTGGATAAAAATCGATATCTGAGGATCCGGCGGGGTGATTAACACGAATCTTGAGTCAAAATTGTAAAATATTGTTAAAACCGACGCCATCTTGGATTTTGTAAGATCAACTCCGATTTGGATAAAAAATTATATCTGACGATCCGGCGGGGTCCTTAACATGAATCCAGAATCAAAATCGTTAAATATTGTAAAAAGCGACGCCATCTTGGACTTTGTGAGATTAACTCCGATTTGGATAAAAATCGATATCTGACGATCCGGCGGGGTCCTTAACATGAATCCAGAATCAAAATCGTTAAATATTGTAAAAAGCGACGCCATCTTGGATTTTGTGAGATTAACTGCTATTTGGATAAAAATCGATATCTGAGAATCCGGCGGGTTGATTAACATGAATCTTGAGTCAAAATTGTAAAATATTGTTAAAACCGACGCCATCTTGGATTTTGTAAGATCAACTCCGATTTGGATAAAAATTGATATCTGACGATCCGGCGGGGTCCTTAACATGAATCCAGAATCAAAATCGTTAAATATTGTAAAAAGCGACGCCATCTTGGACTTTGTGAGATTAGCTCCGATTTGGATAAAAATCGATATCTGAGGATCCGGCGGGGTGATTAACATGAATCCAGAGTCAAAATTGTAAAATATTGTTAAAACCGACGCCATCTTGGATTTTGTGAGATTAACTGCGATTTGGATAAAAATCGATATCTGAGGATCCGGCGGGGTGATTAACACGAATCTTGAGTCAAAATTGTAAAATATTGTTAAAACCAACGCCATCTTGGATTTTGTAAGATCAACTCCGATTTGGATAAAAATTGATATCTGACGATCCGGCGGGGTCCTTAACATGAATCTAGAATCAAAATTGGAAAATATGGTAAGAATCGACGCCATCTTGGATTTTATGATATCAACTCCGATTTGGATAAAAATCGTCAGATATCGATTTTTATCCAAATCAGAGATAATTTTCCAAAATCCAATTTGGCGTCGGTGTTGACATTATTTAACAATTTTGACTATGGATTCATGTTATGGACCCCGCTGAATCGTCAGATATCGATTTTTATTCAAATCGGAGTATTCGGAGTTAATCTCACAAAATCAAAGATGGCGTCACTTATTACAATATTATACAGTTTTGATTCTGGATTCATGTTAAGGACCCCGCTGGATCATGAGATATCGATTTTTATCCAAATCAGAGTTTATATATTTATATAATAAACTAGTTTTCGCAACTAACAGAAGTTGTCACTCAGTTCGAGTCCCACGTACTCTGATGCTACAAGCTCCAAAACATCGTACTGCCGCTTTTCGAGGGAGTTTTAGGTATTATGCCACAAAATGTTGGAATAATATACCGCCACCGATTCGGGGCCTGCAATCTAAATTTAGTTTTAAAGCGAATTTACGGTTGCACCTTCTAAAAATACAAAAAGATACCTAAACTCCTAATCATTGTTAACTCTAAATACACTAGTCTCTTAAAATATCACTTAATACTAACTATAATCTATAAAATTTATTTTTATAGTACCCTAAACACACATAACACATATAACCAGTTTTTAAAATTATCCTATACTTATACACATCACAATCATACACTATTGAATAGTATCTACCTGTTGTACACATCATATACGCAAATTATATCATATTTACACAATTAAAATACAGATTTAAAGACACTGACAAGACTGACAGTGCTGCACTGATTGTTCGGTCCTGTATTAGGTTTAAGTATTAGGTTTAAGTAATGGTTTCTGACGGAAGATCAGCGCTGCGTTTTTCGCAGCATTATGCTGAGTCAGCACCTGGTTCGTACCACAACACATTGTCTACAAGCATGTTTTCTTGTTATAATTTGTGAATGTCAAAATGTTTATGCTTACTTTATAGTTGTATACTTTTTGTGATGATGTTATTGTTTGTGGATGAATAAAGATTTTTATCTATCTTACAAAATCCAATATGGCGTCAGTGTTGACGTTAATTAACAATTTTGACCATGGATTCATGTTATGGACCCCGCCAGATCGTCAGATATCGATTTTTATCCAAATCAGAGTTAATTTTACAAAATCCAATATGGCGTCTATTCTTACCATATTTTCCAATTTTGACTTAAGATTCATGTTAGTCACCCTGCCGGCTCCTCAGATATCGATTTTTATCCAAATCGCAGTTAATCTCAAAAAATCCAAGATGGCGTCGCTTTTGACAATATTTTACGATTTTGATTCTGGATTCATGTTTAGGACCCCGCCGGATCGTCATATATCGATTTTTATCCAAATCAGAGTTGATCTTACAAAATCCAAGATGGCGTCGGTTTTAACAATATTTTACAATTTTGACTCAATATTCATGTCAATCACCCCGCCGGATCCTCAGATATCGATTTTTATCCAAATCTGAGCTAATCTCACAAAGTCCAAGATGGCGTCGCTTTTTACAATATTTAACGATTTTGATTCTGGATTCATGTTAAGGACCCCGCCGGATCGTCAGATATCAATTTTTATCCAAATCGGACTTGATCTTACAAAATCCAAGATGGCGTCGGTTTTAACAATATTTTACAATTTTGACTCAAGATTCATGTTAATCAACCCGCCGGATTCTCAGATATCGATTTTTATCCAAATCGCAGTTAATCTCACAAAATCCAAGATGGCGTCGCTTTTTACAATATTTAACGGTTTTGATTCTGGATTCATGTTAAGGACCCCGCCGGATCGTCAGATATCGATTTTTATCCAAATCGGAGTTAATCTCACAAAGTCCAAGATGGCGTCGCTTTTTACAATATTTAACGATTTTGATTCTGGATTCATGTTAAGGACCCCGCCGGATCGTCAGATATAATTTTTTATCCAAATCGGAGTTGATCTTACAAAATCCAAGATGGCGTCGCTTTTTACAATATTTGACGATTTTGATTCTGGATTCATGTTAAGGACCCCGCCGGATAGTCAGATATCGATTTTTATCCAAATCGGAGTTGATTTTACAAAATCCAAGATGGCGTCGGTTTTAACAATATTTTACAATTTTGACTCAAGATTCGTGTTAATCACCCCGCCGGATCCTCAGATATCGATTTTTATCCAAATCGGAGTTTATCGCACAAAATCCAAGATGGCGTCGCTTTTTGCAATATTTTACGATTTTGATTCTGGATTCATGTTAAGGACCCCGCCGGATAGTCAGATATCGATTGTTATCCAAATCGGAGTTGATTTTACAAAATCCAAGATGGCGTCGCTTTTTACAATATTTTACGATTTTGATTCTGGATTCATGTTAAGGACCCCGCCGGATCGTCAGATATCAATTTTTATCCAAATCGGAGTTGATCTCACAAAATCCAAGATGGCGTCGCTTTTTACATTATTTTACGATTTTGATTCTGGATTCATGTTAATCACCCCGCCGGATCCTCAGATATCGATTTTTATCCAAATCGGAGCTAATCTCACAAAGTTCAAGATGGCGTCGCTTTTTACAATATTTAACGATTTTGATTCTGGATTCATGTTAAGGACCCCGCCGGATCCTCAGATATCGATTTTTATCCAAATCGGAGTTGATCTTACAAAATCCAAGATGGCGTCCGTTTTAACAATATTTTACAATTTTGACTCTGGATTCATGTTAAGGACCCCGCCGGATAGTCAGATATCGATTTTTATCCAAATCGGAGTTGATTTTATAAAATCCAAGATGGCGTCGGTTTTTAAAATATTTTACAATTTTGACTCTGGATTCATGTTAATCACTCCTTCGGATCCTTAGATATCGATTTTTATTCAAATCGGAGTTAAGCTCACAAAATCCAAGATGGCGTCACTTTTTACAATATTTTACGATTTTGATTCTGGATTCATGTTAAGGACCCCGCCGGATCGTCAGATATCAATTTTTATCCAAATCGGAGTTGATCTTACAAAATCCAAGATGGCGTCGGTTTTAACAATATTTTACAATTTTGACTTAAGATTCATGTTAATCACCCCGCTGGATCCTCAGATATCGATTTTTATCCAAATCGGAGCTAATCTCACAAAATCCAAGATGGCGTCGCTTTTTACAATATTTGACGATTTTGATTCTGGATTCATGTTAAGGGTCGCCGGATAGTCAGATATCGATTTTTATCCAAATCGGAGTTGATTTTACAAAATCCAAGATGGCGTCGGTTTTTACAATATTTTACAATATTGATCCTAGATTCATGTCATGGTCCCCACTGGATCCTCAGATATCAATTTTTATCCAAATCGGAGTTTATCGCACAAAATCCAAGATGGCGTCGCTTTTTACAGTATTTTACGATTTTGATTCTGGATTCATGGTAAGGACCCCGCCGGATCGTCAGATATCGATTTTTATCCAAATCGGAGTTTATCTTACAAAATCCAAGATGGCGTCGGTTTAAACAATATTTAACAAATTTGACTCAAGATTCATGTTAATCACCCCGCCGGATCCTCAGATATCGATTTTTATCCAAATCGGAGTCAACCTTACAAAATTTATAAATATTAATGTAATAAATATAATTTATAATTTTTTAATATATTTGTAAATAACAATACAATACAATACAATACAAATGAGTCCAAACACGGGGGTATTACATCAACTACTTCCTGAGTTCCGGTGGCCACCTTTCTACTCCGTCATCAGACCTTGGACATCTTCTATGGTCCAAGTGACACTATATACAATGAGGTATAAACGAAACTAACTCTGTATGTCATTCATTTTGAACTGGTTGCTATTGCCTATTTCCTTTGGAAACACAAAAAATGGTAAAAAAATTCTTATACCGTTTTGCTACCTATAACGCAGTATACGTACACAATGAACATCGATTTATTTCAAGATGTAGACGCTCCGCAGAGAGACGTGGTGTCGCTTCGAACATTCGGGGCCGACTGACTATTTCGAGTGTTGCTCACTTCTTATATTTCAACGATCAGATTCCATAGTAATTTTGTATGGCGGATTTTTAGGACGTTTTAAAAAAATCATAATTAATTAATGAACCAGTATTATGTAATAAGACTACACGAATTCAGTAGCTTGTATATTTGAGATTGGATAGAGTTAGTTTTTAAAAATAAAGCAAATGATTTTTCATTCACTTTGGCATAAACGCTGACACGCGTTTTTCTCAATTTTGCTGCGTCTTTGCGTAGACATATTTACTAAACTGTACATTATTGTAGATTATAAATACACGAATATGGTAGACACACTCTTTGAGATAATAATTACATGCATCTTGTATGTCTTTGCAAATAATTGAGGACGCCACAGTCTTAACCGTAACTGTCGTTTACGTTGAAAACACTCTGCCCCCTCTTAAATGATGGTAGGTGAACTTAGTTGAATAATGGCATTAATGGCAGATACACTCAGTTGAATAATGGCAGGTAAAACTATTTTAAATGATGGCAGGTATAATCAGTTAAATAATGGAAGGTAAAATTATTTGAATAATGGTGAGTAAGCTCAGCTCAATCATACCATGATGGCAAGTAAATTCAGTTAAATAATGGCAGGTAAACTCAGTAAAGTGTCTAGTGGTAATGAAAGATTAAATATTATATCTGCCACTTGACAAACTGCCTATGGCTTGTGTTAAAAAATTATTGAACTCGAAGCCTAAGACAATTTCTTCTACTAGGAATCAATATGACCCTAAAGTAAGGAATACTACATACTAATGATTAATATTTAATAATGTAATGTGAGCCAATGGACCCTATATACTCGGTTGTTGATTTCCATGATAATATACGATTGTGTTGGCACAACACATTGGGGAAGCAAAATGCATGGAGTTGTATGCAGAGACTTTTATAGTTTTTATACTTATTGTAATTGATTCCCATACAAACAGTTTTGTAGCACAGTGGTGGAAATCCACAACCAAGATAGCACCCAATGAATTGTCAGGCATGTAAAGGTGGTCATACATTTGACCATACACTTGTAACAAAACATCAAGCCTTTTTAAGTTGAACAGACAATAGTGAATGTTACCTTAACTATTGCTAAAATGGCACCGGTTACATGGACGATCTGGATCGACAGATTCACGACGGTGAATGACTAATTCCTACAAACTCTATGGTTCCACATGGACAGATCAATCATCATTGTGATCTTCATTCCAGATTGCCTGTGTAACCAGTCCCAATGCACACAAGCACAAGTGAATGCTCAAGTTTAATAGCACCATAAAAATATGAAATACTGGAGATAGGTTGCATTTTGTTTGAGTTTGACGTGAGCAAACAAATGGAACGGTTTTAACAAATCTACAGCGAAATTTTTACTTGCGCAAATGCTAGTTAAAGAAAAATCATAAGATAATTAAATTACAAAAGAGCAAATCATACCAGCTATGGGGACATTAACGTTTCAAACGAAGAAAATACATGAATCAATCACGAGTAATGTTGATCTTTAAGTTTTGGCAATTTACTGCATTCAAATTCAAGATTTTCTAGCCTGTAAATACTTACGGTAGCAGAATTCATTTCTGAATCTTAGCACTTAAAATAATTCTTGTATTTTCAATGAAAATTTGTGAAAAACACTGAAAAATCGAATATTATTTTCGTTTCCGAGAAAAGTTGACGTGAATGACTGACGTGACATATACCAAAGTTCCACAGATTACAAAATTTGTTAATTTTGACATTAACTGAAACATCTAATAGGAATCCTTGTATATTAGTATGGTTGACAGTACTGTTTTAGTATGTGAAATTATTAAGTTTTTGAAAAAGTAGTGACAAGATTATTTGCTAACTACGCATTAATGATTTCGTATAATCATAATTTTCAGCTCTGTGGTTTGTAGTGGTTCGGGCAGATCTGATCTGTCAAAATTTTGCAGGAAAGCAGTGAGCTACCTCACCTCACATGCATCGCTGTTTACTTTGCGGAGGCCTGTCGTTTCCCGTGATAATTGTCGTTTTACACGTAAAAGGCCTCAATTAGAGCGCTTCGTAAGATGCGTTCCGCCGCCGCGGGCGTAGCGGTCCGCGCGTTCTCGTAGTTAAATCCTCGGTGCGTGTGACAGGTGTTTTTTTGCGTAACATTCAGTGCAGCAATGGGTGCAAAGGCGAGTACCGCGAACGGGGGGCAGAGTCCGCGGGCGAGGACATTCTCGACGAGCTCGAGCAGCGAGGTGGTGTCGGGGGGTGCAGGGTTTAGTTTGTTGCGTGCGATTCCGGGGATCCAGGTGACGAGCGATCGCCAGCGAGCTAGATCGCTGTCGTCGGTGCCGGACCTTCACGCGTCGCACGAGGCGATCGCGATCCCGCCGAGCTCGGCGAGCTACGAGGCCTCCGCAGCCGCGAGCCCGGACACAGACTCCAGCTCCAACGAGGAGGCCGGCCCGGGCCCCGGCGCTGCGCTAGCTCTCGGCCGAGTCTACGCTGCACACTCCTTGCCTTCACATATCTGGTCCATAAACGGTGAGTTTGTTTTGCCCGTTTTCCCCTTAAAATGTATATATAGTAATTAATGTGATTACTTAAAATTGAACCCTCAAAATTATTCAATTTGACCTCTAACTTTTGTGAAACCTCCCAAGGTCCTCAGATTTATAAATTAGTAAATTGACCAATCATCTCAACAGACTCTCAAGAATAAGATTTTAACTGGTGACACAAGTCAGTGTTATTCTTTGTTCTACACTTGAATCTGTTTTATATGCACTTATTTCATTGTTTAGTTTAAGGCATCAACAAGTTCTAAAGTACTTTTTGTTTACATTGCACACCATAGTATTTGGCAAAATGTTAAAAATGTGGATAAAAATCAAAACATTGGTTTAATAGTCATTTAGTTCCAGTTTGCATGTTTAAACATTTGCATGTATGAGTATGGTACAAGTATATACAGTAATCTAAAATGATGTCTTTTGTGATTTACGATTAAATTTTCTTTCTAGAGTGAGTATCTGTATAAGCAACAGTGGCATTCGTAGAACGACTGGTAATGATTGAGTGATAATCAAATGATAAACATCATTACATGTTTTGTTTTTTGCGGTACATATCTTTAGTATCTTTACATGCTGCATTAGGTGTGAAAAGGCGTCAAATACTTTATTGAAATTACATTTTCCAAACCACATACATAATTTACAGACTGGGTTAAATAGTCTATGTATGGCGGTTAACATTATTTGTAAGCACGCTTAAGCTTATTTGACTCTTCTTTATAAAATTTAGGACAACTGCTTGACTGATAATGCACATAAATCCTTAAAAAAAATTAAAACCCTTTAAATTTTAAGATAACATCTTAGCAAAATCTTGATAAGACTTCAATTTTATGTGTGTAAAGTAGTTAAAACTGGCAATTGCCAATCATGTAGCATACACAACCAGTGCAATCAATTAAGTTTTATGACAGCATATAACTTTCCAATCTTAATGAGCTCAGTCATGCATCATGAATCATGTCTTTGTGAGCCTGTATTGCCTAATAAGATTCTTACTAGAAAAGAAAAAATCTTTATTATTGAAAATTCTATGTAGTTTTATAATTGAAAGAAAAATTGAAAAATCTCCCACTTTGAGCAGGATTCGAACCCGCAACCAATCTGAACTCCAGTCAGATTGTTCTGCAAATTGAGCCATCAACAATATGTGTAGTAATCAAACGACCATTGAAATAAAAATTAAGTTGTAAGTAATTCATAGGTCAAAATGTTATCAAATTATTTATGTTCAAAATATTATAGAGCCTCTAAACTTTCATTCATTTTGTCTTCCATTCCAAGCATCTTGAGAATTTCTTAAAATGCCCAAGCTTCCTTATTAAGATTTGCTGGTTTATTATCATAACCCCATTTCATTGCTTTTTTTCCAACTGTACTCTCAGATTACGAAGCAAGTGACAAATATTGCCTATTTGTTTTTGTAGAAGCCTTAAATGATATAGTTCTTAGAATGTAGAATTACATATAGCTAGTTACTACTTACCCTACTAAGATTAGCACGTGAGGTTTATCTGTTAGTCCTGATTTATATAAAATTAAACAATAAAACAGATTGTTTTGTTGGTTGGCCAATGAGGATGACGAGGCCTGTTGCGGATTTTATCATTGATTTGTATATTTAAGACGAAGCCTGTTGCGGATTTTCATGTGTAACCCTTTGACGAAACTAGTGTTGCGAATTAAAAAAAAAAACTAAAAAAATTAAAAAAAAAAAAACAGATATAAGTATAATAAATACATGCAGGAGTAAGGGATAGCTCGAGCGGGGCGTGCGGCGAGGCGGGCAGAGTAGCGTTCATCTTAACACAACTCGTGCATTGGTAGTGGTACAGTCAACTACAGAGGTGCCAAAAATATGTGTACACGACCTAAATGTTCAGGTAATAAAGTCCTGTATACATATTTTTGGCACTTTGGCTGTTTTCATATTTTTGTAATAGACTGTACTTGGTAGGCCAGCGGTTAGAAAGACGTGCAACTTTCAATACGAAGGTCGCGGGTTCAAACTCTGATGAGTTTTTCGGAACTTATGTACGAACCAGGAATTTACGAAATATCATTTGATATTTACTAATCGCTTTTCGGTGAAAAATAAATCGTGGAAATCCGGACTAATCCCTATAAGGCCTAGTTTAGCTGCTGGGTTGGAAGTAGGGTTGCCAACCGTAGTTCACCAATTTGCGGTAAGTACATTCGGGATCAACATGCGGGATTTGGCTATAAAATGCGGGACGGCTCCGGCCTAAATATGTAAGGTTCAATCGACTGTCAACGTATAGAAAGGCATACAAAAAATTACCTGGTTAACTTTCTTAGCAATTATTGCATATTAGAATCGCGGTAAATTCAAATTCAACGCTCGCGCTCTGAGTCACATTCATAAAACGTTCTTTTTATGTCATATAATTTAAACTTTCGTGAGAAACACTGATATTAAATTGCAACGGTTAACACTCACATATTTTTTATCACAATAGGCGTGACATTTTTCGTCTGCGTCGGGCAGACATAGTCGGACAGACAGAGTGGTGTTATCACCTTCGCGGCTAGGACATTCTAGGAGGTTCTTTTTTGTGCTTATTATCCAGTCTAGCATAAAACGGGACTATCGGCGTCCCGGGCGGCCCCGTTGCGGGACGCGTCGTCAAAATCCCAGAAACCGGACTTCCCGCGTAAAGCGGGACGGTTGGCAACCCTAGATGGAAGGTCCGTTGGCAGTGGCTTTCGTAAAATTAGCGGTTACGCCAAATCTTGGTATTAGTTGCCAAAGCGGACACCAGGCTCCCTGAGTCGTGGCATAAGCCGGGACAACGCCAGGAAAAAGAGAAAAGAGTGTGACGAGCGTCTCTGTGTGAATGCTGCACAAAGTATATCGACGCTTCCCGCTCCGCCGCACGCTCCGCTTGCCTCTCCGCCGCACGCTCCGCTGCATGCTCGCCACTCAGACCTTATACTAAGGCCCACTTGCACCAAACATAGTTAATCGCTAACCCGGAGTTACGCTGTCAAATACTATATAAAAAACGCTTAGCTCCGGGTTATATGGCTAACCTCGTGTGGTGCAAGTGGCCGTAAGAGTAATAGTAAGTATAGTAACTAACATCATAATCATAACAAACGAAACAAAAATTGTATTTTTTCATACTGATTTAATTTATTCTGCCTGTTCCAAACATGGGATCGATTTTTACACTCTTTTTAATTAAAATAAATAAATATTGTGCGACAATCTTACACAAATCGACCTAGTCCCACGACTCCCACGGTAAGCTCAATAAGGCTTGTGGTGTGGGTACTAGACGACGATATATATAATAGATAGATACATACAAATACTTAAATACATAGAAAACATCCATAACTCAGGAACAAATACTCGTGATAAACACACAAATAAATGCCCTGACCAGGATTCGAACCCGGGAAAATATGAAGTTTATAGATTGATATTGACTGTGGAACCCTGTCTTGTCATAAGGTTTCATAGTCACGAAATAATCGATAGCAAGCTGATGCGTTTTCTTTCTTGTGTTGAAATCTGCTAAACTTCCTTTCCGTCACAATATTGTGGTAGTTGCATGCTAGTTTTAGATAACTCTTGCTCTTGATTACCTACCTCGTTTAGGAGCATGTTTTTTATGGTTTTGCGTCTCTGTTTAATATCTCGTAGTTAATCATGTCTACACGCTCATAATATAGTGTACGGCGTTCAGGGGTTATAATGATAACACAAGAGTCGAGTGAATACTGAATATATTGGTAGAAAAGCGCTGGTCTTATATACTAAAGTTTTAACAGGCTTAATCGAGTGGAAGTTACGGCAATGGTCATAAAACCATTGTATAGTAAATTACCACAGTGACCACACTACAATAAGCCACTAGGTAAACTCATTACACGTATATCACATTATGACAAGTCAAAAAAAATACTTAGTTAAAAATTAATAACCTCCTACCGAGATATGATTTAGCAAGCAATTTTACGATTTTTATAATTTTAAATTTATTGCTTTGTAATGATGTATAGATTTTCCGTAATTTCACTGCACTGTAACAATAAAATTCCTGCACTGAAAGTGCACACAGCAAACATTTTTTTCGGAATAAAAACTTGTTATATCTGTTAAATGACGATAAACGCGTAAAGCTATGTGCAGGTGGCGTTGCAATCGCTTAAAACATATCGTTGGTATAACCACGTATAACTGGTGGGTATGTTACTTTCATCTATTATCATGGATGTTGGCAATTAATGTGTCATAAAAGTATTCTTCTTGAATATATTTTTTGTATGTTATGTTGCAAATAATCCCATGTATATTAATAAACCATTGTAAATCACAGATAACGAGCCTCTACATGTAGACAGATGGATGGATGTTATGTTTAAACTGGGATTTTAAATCCAATGTTTGTTTTTACGGGTTTAGGTAAAAAAAATGTGTAAGTATTAAAGTTTCTGTAGATTTTTCATTCATTTTACTTAAGTACTTATACCAATGGGAGCTACCGTATTGTCGCTCACCAGGCGACGTCACTGATGCATGGGTCCTGTGTTAGTATGGGAAAAATTGTCAAAGTGACGTTTGAAATGTTCCCGCAGGACCCACGTTCCACTAGCGCCCCTAGCGGAAAATCGACTCGCGGTAAACCTCATTGTATTCCCGTCTATATGCCTCTACCCAGTGTGCAGGTGGTCTGTGTGACGCACTGTCTATGCCACAAAAAAAAAAATCACACCGCCGTCCGGTAATTGACGGCTGGCAATTTTGTCATCACTGTCTCCCTCCCGCGTTGTTGGCACATTCTAACGGATGCGCGAGCGTGTGCTGAGTTGATCAACCAGTAGTACCAGCACACTCGTAGTTACTTGAGTATCTTTTTTTTTTATGACTGTGTCCCTCATATTATGTGATTTTCATAAGTCGCTTTATCGATGTAAGGGATCTAAACTACAAGTCACGAGGCTCTCACCGGTTATACGATTCCCGCCCGCAATAAGACAGCGTGAGAGTTGAAGGGTGTTTTTATATGAAGTTGTGCCCACACTTTATTTAAATTTGTTTTTACGTAAATTCTACTCAGAGTCGCAACTTCTTTAAAGCTTGCCGCAGACCCTAAAGGCTCCTAAGTCCGGCCTAAAGTTTGGAGACCTAAGTTGTGCATTTAAGGTGAAGAAGAAGTACAAGCCATTTAGTGGCCCTTGGGCCACATAGTAGTTACCGAAATTGACGCGGGCCGCACTTTCTTATTAGTGACTTGACGCTGGACGCACTTAATAGTGACTTTAACATATACGTTATAGTTAAGGAGACTTGCGGGCCGCCTGTTGCCGACCTGTTCCCGATATTTATATTTATTTATTTATTTACTAGTGGGTAACATCCCTGGACACACCTTAAAAGTTCTTCCTTTGGACTAGTGGGCCCGTTTCAAGTATAAGTGCTATCTCTGGCTCACTAAATGTCTATGGGGAGATGAAATTTAGTGGAGGCGAGGTTGATGTCAAGCTCTGTTCAAGGTTGCGAGATTCCTGTAACAAATCCGTAACAACTGTGCGTAATCGAAAGACATTGCAACAACACAAACATAACGTATGCGTCCTACGTATATACCATGCCCTCACTCCTGACCTCACTTCCTGACACCGGAGCCACTTGTTTCGTTTTAGAATTCGTTACTCAACATTCAGAAAAGATTGTGGAATATGTACAAAAATATTACGTAGGAGGTTCAGAGCTCACTGGCCCGGTTGAGGTGACGACTCTCCCGTTGGTCGAGTGACTGGAATGACATCCCTGATATTTACGGGACGCCTGACCTACTTGCAGAGCGAAAACAACTACTTTTATTTAACCTGCGCGTTTAAAAACACCTGCAATAACAATAAAGGAAACCGCAAAATCCAGGTTGCATCCAAACATAGGGTCAGTTATTGTTATTTGAGAAATAAAAATATAGGTAATTTCGTTGTAGGGTAGCCTGCTATTGGGAGAGCATCGTAGTAGAATGTTCGCGATCCCATGATGCACCCCCTACGGCAGACGGGATAAAGCCGCGGGGTCACTAGTCGGTTTTCTCTTCCATTTTAAAAACAAACCCTCACATGGGCTTCCTCTGCTGAAGTTTATGATGCATAAATGCAACTCCTTACGTAGGAAAAAGGGTCATCTGCCCTTACATCAAAAACACTACGAATATCAATAACTACCATTTCTTTGAAAAATAGGTTTCCGATGCTAAAAAAGAAGGTTATCCCAACCAAACCTTTGCCGGTGTGTGTAAATTTAGGGGACCAATAAAGAAGGCTTTTCGCTAAAGCTACTTTATCTTACACAAGGCTCATGATCATGAAAGATGGAGCTGCACCAATACAGTTTAATAGGATTTGCTATCCGATTCTTAAGTGTATGAAGGATCCGTTGGAGCCAAATAATTCCATTCATTTCGTATCCGAATTGCAAAACAGAGGTTTCAGTAACAAATGCAGACGTCGATAAAAACAACTGAAAAGTAATCCAAACTTTTTAATTGTGGTATTAAGTTGAAAGTCTGTAAAGAGCGATAACACTCGCGAAAGTCCTGGATATTTAGTTTGGTCAAACCAGACACTATTATAGTTAGTAACGTCTTGTTAAAAATGCTTTCGGTAGGTACTTAGAGAAGTAAATAGGTAGGTACTTGTTTGATTATTGAAATATGATGGCACTTTCTTTATATGTCTTAGGAAAAACTTGCCCTAAACTAAACGCAGTGTGTTGTAAACTCAACTCGTTCTATTGACTAACTGAAAAATATTAACATATAATAAAGTCAAACTGAAAAACACTATCAGACCTAACCGCTTTCCCACCCGCCTAGCTCCAGTGTACTATAATAAATCCACCACCAGCTCATTAACGAAATGTCTTAAACGCCGTAAGATTGCTTAAACATACGACGATTCGTAAAAACCGGGAGTTGTTCCGGGATGCGTAGGCGCTGCAAAGTATTCTTATTGGCTTAGCAAGCGTTGACAAGTTGGTATAACCAATGTAGGAAGACCTCGACATCTGTGACAGCTAGAACGCGAGCTTACGCTGGTTCGGCGGACCCTTTAGCTTTGTAGGTTATGGGAACACGAAGCTTTCAGTTCAGCTTCAGTTTGCAACGTACCTCCGTCGCGTAAACATGTACCGCCGCCGCTACCGTACCACTCTCGGCCTCGGCCTCGGTTCTTCCTTCTCCTCTGTGTCGACGACGCTCTCGTTCCGTACAACGACGACGGCGACGGACACGGTCCGGTCCGATGCGCGTGCGACGGCTGCGAAGCTCAAGTCCAAGTATGAGAATGCTGGCACGGCGCAAGGTGCGTGTGAATGAACTTGTATTTTTTGCATTGGATTGCGAATTAAATGCGTCGGAATAGAGTTGTAAATCGAACAGTGGGTAAGAATTTACAAAATTCGGAAGATTTCAGTTAAGTACAATTATGTTTCAAAGTTAAAAGTTGAAGTTGAGTCTGGCACTGGCACATGCCTATTTGTAAAGCTTGTGAAGAGCAAGCACCATTTACTGGAATTATTTGTGCTAACTCTAGGTTAGGTTTAACTAGGAAGTGTTCCCGATACTGGCTCTCTATATAAAATTAACCTATCTGCGGATCAAGCACGTCACAGGCACACAGGTCATTACATCTAGGCAGTAGCCTAGATGTAATGACCTGTGTGTATTTTTTAAGTAAAATTAGTTTTACCCGTAATTAGGTACACATTTTTACCTAAGTTTTTGCTTTTTGTAGCCCTACCTCATCTACCCCCTGCTCACTAATAAAAGTTTAAAGTTGCGTTAAGTTTCAAAACCTCGTCTTTTTTGGTTTCGTGTCGCCAATGCAGTGTAGTTCGCGTAATTTGCATATCTGAACTAGCTAGTTAATTATAAGCAAGCAGTTGTACCTAGTCTAGAAAGCACCAGACGGCCGGGCGGCGTTGATGCAAGTTGTATTTATAATTTACAAGCCTGACAACCCAAACTTGTCAATAGTTGACGCAGAAAAAATACACTGTGGGTTGGCCAAAAATGTTTTTTGGGCCAGCCTTGGCCTGTTTTTTCTTTGATTTGTTAAGGGATAGGTAGGTAGGATTAGTTCACTCAAGTGGAACTGGCTGAAATCGAGTTCTTAGCACCCCTTGACTGTTATCTATGCTCAACTATTAAGTGGAGTATAGACAAATAAGTGAAGATTTCCTGTGGAGTAACTCAAAACAAACCCCTTCGGTTTGACAGACAGAGATAGTTCCAAATATAGTACCAATTAATGTGCCAATCTCTGCTTGTCAAACCAAATCGCTAATGGTGGTCTTTACAGTATATCATAAAATACCATAAGGAGTGACATTATTAAATTAAATCATCTGTAATTAAAAATTAAATCCTGTTTGGTTTCCTATTCGAAACAACAAGATTGATGCATATAAAAACGTTCATCATAATATAACGAATCTCGCTTCACAATTCACAAATTCCACACATTTTTCAGAAGGCTGTTGTTATCTCTATTACCCGAGGCCCTCCCCTCTTTTTAGATGAGCGACAGTACATGCGTCTCTTGTTAAAGATGTCACATAGGTACAAGGATACATATTATACTCAACGGCGACAATACAAGCCTGTTTTTGAGTACATGTCGCAGACGTGACAATTGACAATGCCCTCTTGTTTCTGAGTATCTCTTATTTGGTCTATTGTCAACTGTTTTGAAAACGTTTCTTTGGATAAGGATTGTGACAGCAAGGGATGAGTGCGGATTCCAGTAGTGTTAAGGCTTAGGTATTAGACATTTGTGTGGTTAACTGTCTCTAGAAGCGATCTGACCGGTGTTCAGAGAGACCGTGGGTTCGAATCCCGCTTGACGCGGAGAATTTTTCCATTTTTCTTTCAATTATAATGAAACCCTAAATCTCCTTGATTTATAGGAGTGTCAGAAACAAGGACCGTCTGTCTGGCATTACAACTCAACCGGTTGGCTTTGACATGCAAACTCCCAACCGCACTGTGCGGCGAGACGAAACGCAAACAGAAGGAACTTAAGACCGTGGAACTAAACGCTCAAGTCGCTTAGTCGTATAGTACGTTCGTATGGATACAATGGATAGTGACTGTCAAAGTGGTTGAATATAACACAACACCTTTTTTGCCATAAGAATATTTGTTACACATCCTAGCAAAATACAGGGTACTGGAGGTTATGGGTGATAAACTAATACTGTTCGTGTTGCAAAAACAATACAGAATTTACAGGTGAATCTAATGTTGATCATAAATTGAAAGAGATGCCATATAAATTATATCGCATAATAATAGTGTGACTACTTTAAAAAAAATGAATCAAAACATTTATTAAATTACAAATAAAAATGATTTGATTCGTGCTTAACAATTGCTAATGATGATAATAAAATTTACTTTTATATCACTAATATCACTATATCGCATCACCAGAGAAGCGGTGGCAAAAGACCCAACCTAGACATGACCACGACCACTCTGCCAAGAGTGCACGACTAAGAAGAAGAAGAAGAATATCACTATACCATAGTGGTGATTATTTTTGAGATAATAAGTAGTAATTTCGTCACCTTCTTCTATGTGACGTCTTGTCAAATACAGCAAGAAGCGTAGTTGGCAATAATTAATTCTCGTAGTTTAAGGTAAATTAAGTTTAGTTTAATCCATACCAAAGTGTACATCACTTTAGTATAGGTTTAAGCCTAGAAGATATGTGATCGTTTTGAGAAAAAGGCACCTACCTCTTTATCGCTTGTTGATAAGCCGCTAATGACATGAAGATTCATTTAGATATGAACTTTATTAACAATCGACAATGTGGTACCTTTTACTAAAACAAGCAAGTATTATGTAGTTCTGTCATAGTGACGCTATAAATCAGATTGTAAGAACTCTCTTACTACCTGTCATTTTGGCTTGGTTCTAGTCTAATGTGGCCTAGGCCAGTTTAAATTGGTTGACTGTACGTATAATATACTGGGTAGTGACGGCTAGGCTTAATGTATTATTCATTTAAGGTGTGTTAGTTCCAGTTTTGCAAATTTTACAAATTGCAAAAACCTGAGAGTTATTTTTGTTACGTATAAGGAAAAAAGAACTATCTGCGTTATAGTAACTAGTTAAGTATTTCTTATTTATATTCAACGCTGCGTAAATAGTGGTACCCAGGGTGCCCTTGAAATTGTCATTGTAAATATACCTCATATTCCGTGTGGTATATAGAAATTATGAATATTATGATATTACAAATATTATAATATAGAAATCACAAATGACTTGACTTGACTAACCTTACAAAGATACTGTTTCCAATTTGAATCATCCATCTCACACAACAGGTTCGCTTTTTGAACGCGTCATTTATACCACTTTAATTTCAAACGTGATGTTTTAATTTAAAGGTCACAATAGCTGTCGATTAGGCGCTAACCACATACAGATTCATTTTGAAATGAGCCTTGTCGACAACTGACAAAGTGGTAAATTTTTCTAAACTCAAGCACAAATATATTTAGGTTTAGGTGTAGGACATATGCTCGTCCTTTGTTCAGACCAATCATTTGTCTTCAGACCCTTGCGAGGGGGAGGGGTGACTGGGCCTTGTTTGTCGGAAAGTTTTTATTGCCGAGACTGTTGCCACCGTTGCAATATCACCGTGTTGCCATTTCGACGAAATTTCTCGAGCGCCATTGTTATGAGAACCTTATAAGCGAAAAAATATGCGTATTTGGAAGTTTGCGGTTAGAATGGGTATTGAGGCGAGTCTGTCGGCGGTAGGTAGTATACAGAGTCGTAACATTTGCTGAAATTGCTATGTTTTTACCGAACCGCACGGTAAACATCGGAGACGGGAAGTTGATAGATAGTTAGAAAGTTAAAATTATTTTTCTAATTTTGAAGTTGATTATTTATCATGTTATATTTAACTGGTATACAATTTATATTAATTAGTAATTTTGCTTTTTTACCTATGCTACGCTGATTTTTTACATTTATAAGTGTAGGTACGAACATAATTCTGTATCAGTCAAGATGCCGTTGGTAATGAATGATAAGAATAGGTAAAAGATAGGATAAAATAAAACTAATTTCGTTATTATTCTAACAAGCATAAATGGTTAAGGATTGCACCAACCGGGGTTAGCCAACTAACCCGGAGTGGAGTTAAGCGGTTAGCCGCGGTTTTTCGAGGCTAACCCCGGTAGAGCCCTAAGTGGTGATAACGTGATAAGTATAAGAACTCTCAAAATAATTCTACCTTAGACGTTTCTGAGTGACTGTTAGTGTTGTTTGTTCGCTTTTCGCGTGATAGTCTAATAGCTACCATTACAGTCTCCAAGCAACACAGGGAGGGGATTCCGCATACATACCGTTTTCCCCCTGCTGAAGAACAAGCCCAAATGGGGCATACGCGGCTCTGTGTTGTGACTAGTCCGTACACAAAATTTTATCGAAGTGCGCAAGATTTGTTAGAGTAGTTGTGTCGTTTTCTATGTGTTAGTGTCGTCATTACAGGTTGTTTTTTGTAGGTAATGTGTGAGAAGTGCGTCTTTGTGCACGTCGTCAAAAAAGAAACAGAAAAAAATGTACGGTAAGATGTCGTCAAGCCCGTGTTGCCCGAAGGTTAAAATAGTTCGTCGCATTTCCCCATTTCCCGTATCCAATAAAAACATCCACATTGTAGTTTATAAACTCGAATGATATACGCTCGACATTTAGTTCACCCGTGTTCTTCCCACGTCACGTCTTACGTCAGCCCAAAATATAAACGACTAGGAAAGCGTTGTCCATTAATTCAAAGTGTCTGAGGATACTGACCTTGGGTGTTTACCGAAAAAACTAGAAATTAAAACGATCTGCCAAGAAATTAGACATTAAGATGGTGACGCTGTTCGATGAGACATGTCTGATCATTCTTAAAACTATATTTGGGGCGATGGGGTGTTTTAGTAACTATGATTGTTTTAGTGAATGACAGACTAATGGCTAGTATGAATGAAGTTTAGCGATGTGCCGAAGTAAATCATACAACAGAATCTTGGACTTAATTTGTCTTTCATATATTTTTTCTTATATTCACGACGACGCTTGTTGATAAATTGATGAAACATCTACTTCTTACATTTTGCATTAAGTAGTGTGCCAAAAAAAAAGGTTAGCCTTTTTTGTAGTCGATTTCAATTTTTTTTGTCCTGGGCCTGATTCCTTGACCTTCGTAGGTGCCAATAAAACAATGTACATAGGTCATGTTGTAAACGTCATGTGAAGTCATATGAACAATGGATCGGTCAACTAAGCAGTAGTGACATAAACGAAAGCGATGAGTTCGCTTCTATTTTATACGACGTCTTGCTTCGCCAGTCTGGAGCCAGAAGGCTCCATTAAATTATTAAATGCGTTCGTCATATTCATACTGGGATGCCATTTCTATTGCAAAATGGACAAGCGCGAGTCGTAGCCATAGGCTCGGACACCACTCCTATTAAATTTATGAAACGAAACCGATCCAGCCTTAATCACGACACTTTGCGGTTACGCTTCTACGACTATCTACGTGGAGTTTCGCGACGTTGTAGAAAAAACCCATGTTACAGTGCTAAGAGAATTGGTGAACCCTGAATGTGTTAGGATAGGATTCTCTGTCTCATCTTAACGTTTAGACTGAAGCCTGACGAGTGTATCATTTTCTGATGTCAGTCTATGCATCTTAGATTTCCCTCTTTTTGCCAGAACCAGGCTTTTTCCAGTGGAACATATTATCCGTGTCAGCACGGCATCCTCCTCCTTACGCCTGGCAGCCACCGATTTGCCGCCTCTTCATTTTGCCGCTCCAAGCTTAAGCCTATTCGTACCTAAATCCGCCTTTGTGTTTTTTTTTAAAGTACCAGCGAAGGCGGCAGTGTCCAATTACCTATTGTTTGCACGTACCGAGAAGGTCACGTCACAGAATAAGTAAGGGTATTTCATCTCTTATATTCACCTGATTCAAATCGAATCAAATAAATACTGTGAGGTTCGTTTTTGGTCTGAAATTAAAAATAAACGTGTAAACAGTTATATAATAAAATGTTGACATCTGTAAACCGTATTTTAATCATTTGTAATTTTAACAAAAAAACTTTCTCTTATTATACAAATTGGCGTTACACTTTGTTTGGAGCTAGTTTAAACGAATGGCCTATCATAACAGTGTGTTTATTTAAAGTTGTGAACTTTATTCTAGCAGTTTCTGCGCAGCTGGTGGCTTTCCCGTCTATAGAAAAACTAGCGCGTTGACAGTTTTATAGTATTTATTGTGTAAAGAAAAACTGTAGCAAGTCTAATTTATAACGTCGCAAAACTCGCAAGAGAATATATGAGGTTAAAATGGTTATTGTAAACATTTAAAACTTAAATAACATTAGTGGTTCGCCCCGACCTATACTCGCGGCCTATTGCTCTTCAACCCCTAGACGATTTGTCTCATATTTCAACTCAAAAATTATATTAATTTCATGTGAAAACCTACAGCCAAAAATCACGATGATCCGATTGACGATACTCGAGTTGAAACTAAATACTTTAGAACGGATTAATCGCGTTTATTAACACCATGACCCTACGTTTCGAGCCCTTTACAACACTCGTTTTCACAGGGTTAAGATGATGACTGAAAGAATGCGAATTCTCCCCGTCAATCAAAAAAGTTACTTGTGCAAACTACCTACATTCAATGAATAACAATCGCGGTGACAGAAGACAATATTATGAAACTCGAGTTATCATCAGACGTACAAATACAAATATACACACAAGTTCTGGATTGTTCCAGTAGATTTGGAGAATTTCCCTCGCTCGTTCAATAACTTAAGATAGTAGACTACAACATCGTCATTCCTCAATAGTTATGAAATGACAAATTCATTAAATCTCGCCCCAGCGCCCGAATCTTAATTATTTATGTTTACGATTTAGTGGAAACCCCCAGTTACGATCACATATATTAATATGTTATAGCCGGACATCATATGTTTATTTGGCACACTGATGTTATTAGTTTAGTCTGCCCGGACGTGGGTTTAACTGGTCGTTTACTTTGCTTCTGGAAATTAGGCAATGATCTATCACAACTACTTGTGTTTTACGTAGATCGTATTATAATTATTTTACGGTTTAATCACTTATTTTTTTGTCACTAACGCCACTTTTAAGCACTACAGTTCCGTTCACAGCTTCGCACCGCTTTTAAATGTTTTTTTTTAAATGTATTATTTACTTATCTTAGGGTTCTAATGTAATCTAAACCTGGTTTCGTATAACGCAGCGCTAATCACGACAGGTTGCGCGTTGTCGTTATGCCTCTACGCGCCATTTTCGCTATGAGTGATAACGCCTACGGCGTAGCGCTACGAAAAATCCTTAGCGCGAAATTGGATAATGTGAGGAAGTTAATAAACATTTCGCTTGACACATTCCAGCAACGTACATTTGCGTTTGCTTTCATGCAAATTTGGCGTGATTCGTCAATATAAGTACTTCTAATATACATAGGTAGGTACCTATTTCTTTCCACCTATTTGTTATTTAATTTCACTGCAACTATTTGAAATCATAGCTTAAGACACTCGTCGCGTAAAACTAATAAATAACGTCACGTGTATTCAAATATTTCAGTATAAATCTGCTTAGTCCCCGATATTTGCCCCAGATGGTTACCTTCACGTAATAAAAATCTTCAGTGTAAGGGGCTTGTAATGATTTATACATGTAATCTTTCTTTGCCCGCCGCGATATAATGGGTCAGATATAAATTGTTGAGCAGAAATATATTTCATGGTGTATTTGTATTTTTTTGAACATTATTTTATTTCCTCATATTTATTTATCCTTAGGTCAAGGCTTCCCTACATTTTCTTGCGGTGCTGGCGTCTTTCGTCTGGTTGAGGTAGTACCCTACAACTACTTACCCACTCCTGCTTAGATAAAAATATTTTTTTTTAGGTACTTTTACCTACGTACAAATTTTTGCATCATGCATGAGGCATGCTAGGGCTTACCTTTTGTATTGCATTTTGTTTATATAGGGTTAAATCACCTTTATACATTCAGGTAGTTCTTGTTTGTAATTCGGATCCAAAATTATTTAAAATAATTCAGACCTTGATTCGGATCTCACAGATCTTTGTCATTTTATGATTTTATATATCAAAGCCCTATTTGAAAATGTATTTTTTTTAACTTAATTCAGAGCAATGCGTCGTTTTTACCCAAAATACCATAACAAATACAATATTAAAGAAATATTCAACATGTAGGGCGATATTCAGATTTTCTCAATCCCAGGCAAATCCCCTGTACAGCAAGTGTCTACAGAAAACTGCCGATACAACCGTTCCTCAGATTATGCAAAGAGGCGATGCCATAAAAGTGAGTTAGTCGGCCCTCAAAGAGCCTATGAATATCGCGTCGAAACCTTATACGATTGCTCGGTTCGACGTTTCAATTTGGTTGTTACAAAAAGATTTATTCAATTCTAGTGTTAGTCTATGATAAGGTTTCTAGATTTTGATAGCACAGATTGTGAAAATGTGAAGTAAACGTCATAATTTCATACAAGTTTGACGTTTAAAATAACACGTCAAACTTTGACAGTTACTGTCATCAGATGTGACTAGAGTCAATAGCCGCGCGACGGTCAGTTTATGTGTGATATGTGTGATAAAAAAATTAAAAAACACATCCGAGTGAGTTTTAACTGGTATTTTAATATTAATGTCAGATTAAGAACTGTTGTATTTTTAAAACTGAAATGAGAAGCGCCATTTAAAAAAAGTTGAATACAAAAACGCTTAAACGGAGTTCATTATTAAAACGATAAATTGGATCTTAAATAAGATTAATATTAGTTAAAGGATCCGCCATTATAGGTACGTACTTCTACACTCGCTATCAGATATATTAAGCGGCTAAGCTGCTCAAAATATCTGAATAATCACTCTAAAGCCTTGACAATAGAGTCGTGCTGAGATATTTGTGATCACTTTGGCCGCGCTGGTATATCTGATAACGACTGTACTATACAAAGGCTATTTATAAGTGCCGAATACCAGAGAGCCGTACTGAGGCTGTAATTATATCCAATCTAGACGCCCCGACGCCTCTGCTTAATTGAGAGACAAGTTGGTTACGATTAAGATGAAAATAATTTTCAGACCGTGTGACAAATACTACTTTTCACATCTATGCGGATAACAAACAACACCAATAATTATAAGAACTGCATCATAATAACCACCACAATGCCACCAGCAAATGCCCAAAAGCATAACTGTGGAATTGGAACGAAAAAGTGACACTTTGATCCCTCCTCCGGGAGTGAAGAAAAATGCTTATTTTTCGAATAGGTGGTGTGAAATGCGCTTTATTAGCGCCGTGTAGCTCGCAGCTTGCAGTCCACCTGAAGGTCTAATTATATCCAGACGCCCCGACGCCTTTGTTTAATTAAGCTGTAACAGAGATAAGTAAAACAAACAAGAAGAGAAAATAATCAAGGCTTGGTTCCATCACACTTCCATCATTAACAATCTGGAAGACTGATAATGTCTTTCTTTACCGCGTCACGTTACTCCGAGATCGTTTGCTTAGCCTATGTATGTGCCATTATATTTAAAACAAAAACCATTAATTTGACTAGTGTTGGGCTACTCACTCGTGAGATTCATGAGGCACCTCATTTTTGCCCCACTTTTTCTTCGTTTCTCACAGTACCTCACACCGCAAAAAATGTACCTCTTCAAAAATTGTGTCCCACCACACCTCTATCTCTCATGCACCTCATAATTTGTCACACGTCTCAATAAGACCTAATTTTGTCATACACATAAAAATATGTTACATGCTTCATAATTTAGTCACAGCTCAAATTTATCCCATAGCTCTTATTTCCCACGTGTTTCAAAATTAGTATATCTTGATGAAGTATAGTCGATGTTGTGATGCTGCAAATTTGAGTACCTCCCCTCAAATGAGGTATGTCATTGTGCCACCTCATTTCAGAAAATGAGGTCCTCACTCAAACTCATTTTAAAATGATGATCCTACCCAACACTAAATTTGACTGTCCGGGGTCAAGTAGCAACACTATTAGACGAGTGTCTAATAGTTTTGATACTTGACGACTGAAACTTAGCATAACCTTGACAGCCGATGCTTTCGATTTTAGTTTTAGCCTCTACGTGCCAAGGTCAGACACTGCGCTTCTGCTGATAATGAGTATCCAGGTGCCAAGTGTGCCAACGCGTGAATTTAGATTTCTGGTACTTACGCGGAATAGTAAATACATACAAAAATGCTTCGAACTTCAAGCATACTTGTATTAATTACGAGTATTAAGGTGTAAAATAGTTGCTTTCTTCTTTAGCATTTTATTGTTGGTCTCTGAAAACTTTAAAGATCTCCGTACATTGCTAAAGAGAAGAGTGGATAGAATAAGAATAAGAATAATCTTTATTGACTTAAAACCTAATACAAATATGTAATGTTTCACAATACGCTAACACCTCAAGAGTTACTTATGTATTAGGTTTGAAACAGTTTCACCGGAACTGAGCCTCTGTCTCCCGAACTAGGCGGATGCCTGTGACTCGGAAGTCAGTGATTCCACCGAGAAGATGAGTTGACATGATTTGTATGCTTAACTATAAAAGGTTTTTGGAATGATCATTATACAAGGAAAAATAAAGTAAAGAAAAATAAAAAATATAAATGAACACTTTTTACCTGACGTATGGTTATGTGTGTGTGTGTGTGTGTGTGTGTGTGTGTGTGTGTGTGTGTGTGTGTGTGTGTGTGTGTGTGTGTAAAGAGAGAAGAGAAGAGAGCGAGAGAGAGAACGTGTGTGAAAGCCTGCAGTGAGCAGCATAATTAAATAGTTATTCATTCTTGGGACGTAATAGAAATAATAGGATAGGATAGGTAGAGTGATTGATAATGGAAAAGGGAATCGGTTGATGATCAGAAAGAATTATGTATGTAGGTAGTGGTAGCCATAAAACGTCTTTATTTCAGACAGTTTAGGAGGTCTTCAGTCGCCGGATAAGTTTGTGATTGAAGCCAGGAATTTAATTTTAATTTACAGTGAAAGCGGTTTAATGGATATATATTTAGTTGTTTATTTGCCTTATTATACATCCGAGCACTCATCGCCATATATTGGCGGCCGGCAAATCCCGTCCGCCGATTTCCTACTGGACAGGCAGTCTGTTTATTGCGCTTACTATTTGCTTTCGCATAAAAAGGTAAGTGAGAGAAAGAGAGCAAGACTTAATGCGGATTGCACCAACTGCATCTGGTGGATTAGTTATCGCAAAGCGGGCTGGATTGTAAGGCGTCTGCCTGAGGGGATGCTACCGTTACTGAGATTGTATCGCGAGAACCGGGAATTCCCGGTTCTGGTACACTACTTGTATAGGAAACCAGTACCGGAAGCACGCCCTAAATGAGAAGTCCCTGTGACAGCTCGAAAGTGCTACCAAAATTTTGGCCTCTGCTGATTACTTACTAGTTATACATTTTTGGGGCGATAGTATCTTGCAATCAAGAAAGACAGCTATCATTTTCTAACTATTCGGATTAGACAATGACAACTGTCTTTTTCGACCGCCAGATTCTATCCCGGCACTCCTGTGCTAGGGCGAGAGGACACATTCTGGACAGGTTCCGTTGAAAATTCTAAAATATTCAATATTGCGGACTCAACATCATCTTACTCTATAATCAAACTGTAGAGTGTAGATCATTCCTAAGAACTGCAGAGTACTGCAGACGGACTGTGCCAAAATCAACTTGCAAGATGGATTCGCGCAAAGCCAGTAAAAATGATGTAACCAAGAGTTATTAAACAGTCAATGAATTAAAATAGCAGACTGGGGTTAGTGACTAGCTGTGGGCTCTAGTCCAATGGTTATCTTTGATGTTCGCAATCAGACTGCGTAAATGTAAACAAGTGGTCTCGTAATTTACTTTATGCTGTCAAATTGAATGTGCTTTGCTTGCCAGTAGGCGTGTACGGATCGCTTGATTATCTGTCAAGTAAAGATTTTTAATAAGTGTTGCATAAAAAGGTGACACTTTTTTAATGGTCGTTGCATTCTTGTTTTCAATTTTTAATCGGATGGATGGAAACACGGGTGGGTCCTGCTTACTGACCTGTTTTGCAGCCCACCAAACTGTTATTTGATTACTTTATGGCAAATATGCTGTTTTTAAATAAAGGATAATTGGTCGGTTATCAATGAGATCCACTTAAAATTCGGCTACTAATAATGAAGTTTATCTACGCAGGACTAAGGCTAAGAACGTCGCGTTGCTCTCAGTACCGGTTTTCTATACAAATACAGAACCGAAATCGGGTATTCCTGGTTCTTATTACCCAGTACCTACAGTTACAGTACACAGACAGTAGGAATGCTCCCATTTCCTTAATCAATTCAAAATCTTGCTGAACACACAAAAAAGGATCATAAACTCAGTTACAAAATGATCATACTCGTATATCAGTAGCATTTCTAAAACTGTCACGTGTGAAGCTACAAAAGATAATTGTAGTTTGCCAATTTCCCCGCACGTTTATTTTCACTCGTTTCACGAAACCTTGTCCCCGTGAATCTTTTTAATTCAATGCCGCGCGCGGCCAACAGTAAATCTCAATACAGGGGTGTTTGCGGCATTGCGAATGCTTGAAGATTGATCTTTCGAAGGAACCAGTATTAAATTTCTAGGTGGGTCTCCGTTCTAATTACCGATTCTGTGACGAGCAACTGAGCGCAGTAATAGTAGGACAAAAAACTATATCCATCCATTTTTTCGGGGTGGTAATACTAGGGTAAGAAAAAGACAGTATGATGCTCTCTACCCTACTGTTATTGCGCTCGCTTTCTTGTCAGACTATAGTTACGCATGCACAATTTTTACGGGATATTTACCATGATGATATTTGTGTTCCCCATAATGGGCTCCTGATATTTCAGCACTGTTGCAAGCGCCATGTTCACGGAGTAACATGGTGCAATGTAGTTGCTGTGGGTTTGTTGTGGTTGTGTGTTCTGCCCACACACCATAGCGATTTAATTATGAATAATTAATAAAACAGTATATATTATTATGCATATTTTTTATGAATTTCCCAGTCATTCCAATGGCTGGTCTGTGTCTTCCACTTTCAGAGCTCGTTATGCAATGGGAATCCACTGCCAGGTTAAATAATTACATAAATTTCGGTTAGTTCGGACGTGACTGAGATTCGAGCACATAAACCAGTCATTTAGACTTTAACTCTTTTCAACTCCCGATACCCGACGGATGAAGGGTTCTACTTCTAAGACTTACGTGTGTCTGTATCTGGAAGAAAAGCTATTTAAATGCAGTTTTTTTGTGAAGATGTTTCTTAGATTTCAACTCACTAGTTGACACTGTTATAATTTTTGCGGAATTATTCGAAATTATGATTTAGAGTTAATGTTACTGCATCAGCGAGGAAGATCAGGGTGAACTTTAGACAGCGAGAACCGAGACTGGTACGTGAAATGGCAAACTCGTTTTGTTTGATATTTTAAGTCTGAATAAAAATTTGTTTTTGGCCTGTCAAATTTTTAAGACAACCCGTTAAACGATACTTACTTAATTTATCGTTAAGCAAACATACATACAGTCAAGTGCAAAAATATGGTTCGACATAATCGACTCATAAATATGGTACTACGCCCTTATTACACCGGCATAAGGTGCTATGGGACATATTTTTGAGTAAGATGTGCACCACCATATTTTTACACTTGAATGTACAAAAACGCCAGATTGTTCCACTCGGGACAATCTGGCGGGCCGGCTCTTTACCTGGAAAGTAAAAGATTATTTATTAATTTAAGCTTTATTGCACAATTAAAAAAATGTAAAAATGATGGATTTAATGCCTTGAGGCATTCTCTACCAATCAACCATTGGATCAAAGAGAAACTTGGTCAGCATCGATAAACATTGAGAAAAAATAGGAAACATAAATCAACAATTATACACATTGCTTTAATAATTGTATAAACATACACATATAAAAATATAAATATACCTTTATATACATACATAAATAAATAATATAGGTACCCTAGTATAAGTAACCAGTATGCAGATCAACAAAAACAAAATTTGGTTTCGAATGGGATATTTATAGATAATTTATGAAACATTTTCCAAACTTTTTTCCGGAAGTACGTAATTAGTAAAAAAATTAAAATTAATTAAGTATGTATTTTGAACATGACGACATATTCGTCTTCTATCAGTTAAAAGCGAAACCGAAGAAGACTTATTCACCTGAAACCTAACGGTTTCACGTGAATCGGTTAATTTACTAAATGTATGATAATGTGTTACTTCGCTAGAAATACATGGTAATAGTTAGAAACAGGTCCTGACCCATTTAAATGACAAATAACATATAAACATGAAAACCTTACAAGAAAAACGTTTGTAACATGTGTTTACATATTTATGTCGATTAGCATGTAACGATATTTTGTTGGATTTTATTGCCTACATAATACTAGACTCATGATATATCCACTTTCACTAAAAAAATCTGCTATTATAAATTATTTTTCAAATAATCAAAACTTCCATACAAGCTGTCACTTCAATTACTGGATTACTGTGTCACTAGGCGGCGCCACTCATGCGCGTGGGTTTTCTGTCCATATGAAAAACTTGTCAAAGTGACGTTTGAAATGTTCCCGCCAGACCCACGTACCACTGGCGCCCCCGTAACACACACACACACACACAAACACACACAAGTGTAAGCGTAACCTTGACTTATCGTAAGATACATCTTACGTGTTTAATTATTTTTTGCACATCCGCAGATATAAATACGAGTCGGTTTCTCTTCGGTCAGGATAAAGTTTCAGACTTCAATATCATATATTTTAAATGCGCTTTTTATTATTTTTCCTTGAATTGCGTTTCAATATATGTAACGCGAAAATATGATTTAATATATACACGGCTCTTACATGTTTTTAAGTCGACATTGGCTTATGTTTAAGGCCGTTCCTGGTCCCAATGACCTTCGATCTGTATCTCTCAATTTTCGAGTATTTTTAAGGGCTTATTACATTAACCCCAACAGGCTTAAGAAGATTAACTTACCATAATTACTGTCTTCGAGATATACGGCAATCAAACTTTGTCAATTTTAGTTCCGAATAACATTTACTAGACTTCAAATTAGATCAGTTATATGTGGATTTCACAAATATAACAGCATTGACTTCTTTAGAATATCAAAAAATACGCTTTTTTAGATCATAGAAAAATATAAAAAATTAACTAAGTACAATTTTTTGTCGAAATCCGGCTCTTGCAAGTTTTATCTTCACTTAATTAGATTGATGAACTGACGACACATTGATTTGTTATGGTACTAATAGTATTCGCGGCTGAATATCGAGTCAAAACTCGTAAAAATACGTCTATTTCCGCGTGGAGCCCCTCAATATCTATGAATGTCAGAGTAGTTTTGTAATTAGAGTTGTAACTAATTTTAGGAAAGTTTAGGAGTAGTAGATGTAGGGTAGAGCTGCGATCGATCAATTACACAAAGATCCCTACTGCCAGAAATAAGTATATTAAACGGACAAACACACTCGAAGCTTGAAAATGTTTTCTCTATTTTGTAACCCGAATTAACTATGTTCCTTTCAGAGGACTAAAGAAATACATCACCTTATGTAGGAATCCATGTAAAGGTCGCAGACATCAAAGCAGCGTTTCCTTGTAATCTTTATATACTTAGTGTTGTGATTTTCCTTTGACGTTTTCGTTTAGAAGTAATTGCTTTATAGATAAAGAGCTCCGGGAAATGGTGGGTGGGTGGAGCGTTAATACCTGTCTAAAAACTTATTTGTAGATGGCATTTGGCTGCTGTTCATCGGTGGAGGTCAGAGTGACAGGACAACAAAACATGAGAAAAAGCAATGTGAATAATGCCAAAGTTGTTTTGTTTTTTAGGGTATTAACTTCACATTGCTACCTCTACGCGTTCCCGAAATAAAGGTACTTGGCAGACAGATGGACTGACGGGCGGACAACAAAGGGATCTTATAAGGTTTCCGTTTTTGAGGTACGGAACCCTAAAAATGATTAAAATAAATAATAGATGCACAACTCTCGTTTGCAAGAATTGCGTTATGAATTTAGGAACTATAGTTGCCGATTTCTAAGTCTGAACTTTTGACACTTGAGTATTGACGTAGGTACTTAGTGATGAGGCTAAGACAAATCGTTTGTCAAATTCAGCGATTATTGATTTTAGCGATGAATTGTTTGATTCGATTTTACTACTACGGATTTGTATTTGATAAGACCGAGAAACTTCGACAAACTGCGCATTTGACATACGATTTTTTCCAAAGTCATCTTAGTTTCGTTCAGAAATCAATACTGTTGAATTCTTAAAATGTAAGATAAAAAACATAGTTAATTTGTCTTATTTTAAATAACATTTTTTTCCACATCGTACTTAGTTTTATTTTCGTTTTAATTGTTTTGTTTTGATTTTTACTGTATTGCCTATTGATTACAAGATCGATTTTTATCGATTTACGGCCAGTTATATGAATTGGAACAGCAGACATGGAACAGAACTAACTAGACATGGTCATAACACAAAAAAAAAACGACGTAGACCGTAACTGTTGGCGTGCTAAATTGTTATCGTAAAATATTCAATAACTAATGTATGAAAAAATTTAACATTCATCACATTATGTTTATGAAAAGTGAAATATTGTGTTTATGTACCTACATGACTAGCTGTAATATCTTTATGGGATTTTGTTTATAATTCCAAAGTGTCTTGCGCGTTTACGTTCTACGGGTATTTCGATGTGTCAAAAGTTCAGACTTAGAAATCGACAACTATGGTTATACAGGGTGACTTCAAAATGGTAATACAAAATCAATGTTTTACACACATTTCCCCTAAACTAAGCCTCTCAATTAAGTATCATGCATTTAAAATAATCGTAAGAATATTTTTTTAAATTTTTAATTTATCCTATTTTGTTTGACTTAACATGGTTAACCTACCATAATAATTAACAAAGAAGTTTAATAAATCACTTTCCTCTTTAGTTGTCAATCAGCTACCATGGTATTTATGAAGAAAACGTGTTTTGATTATTAAGTGACACTTGTCAAAGAAAATAAGATTTACCGTAATATTTTGATTTCACTATTAAATAAAATGCCTCGACCTTATCCTTATACTAATATTCAAAAGATGGATATGCTTGATTTTTATTTAACATCGCGAAGTACTGTGCGAGCTCAGGTATTATTTAACGAACGTTACCCTGATTGTCCAACACCTACACGTGTGTTAATAAACAGTACCATCCAGAATTTACGAGACTATGGTCAGTTTGCAGTTCCGGTGCATGCTCAAGCTCGAGGCCGACGGCCGCGGTATTCACAAGCTTTTCGGAGACGAGTGCTCGAGTATTTTAACCGCAACCCAGAGGCTAGCACAAGGGACGCTGCTGCGAGATTCGGCACGAGCCAATTGTTTATTTGGCGGCTAATGAAAGCTGAAGCAAAACATCCGTTTAAATTTCAAAGGGTTCAGGATATCGTATTAGCAGATTACCCTAGAAGAGTTATTTTTGGTCGTTGGCTGCAGCAAAACTTACACCTAAATATCTTATGGACCGACGAGGCAACTTTTACAAGAGTCGGCATGTTTAACGTCCACAATGAACACTGGTGGGCTGATCGTGATGCAAATCCTCATGTAACTCGCCGAGACTCTTACCAGACTCGTTTCTCTGTAAACGTTTGGGCAGGCATTCTGAACAATTGTGTAATTGGCCCATATTTTATTGACGGGAACTTAAATGGACCGAAATATGAAGATTTCCTGAGAAACGTGTTACCGATTTTGCTACAAGATGTGCCGGAGCAAAATTTGGATAATCTTTATTTCCAGCAAGATGGTGCACCAGCACATTTTGCTCTAAGTGTGCGAAATTATTTGGACAGACAATTCCCTGAGAGATGGATTGGACGCAATGGTCCAGTCGCATGGCCGCCTCGAAGTCCCGATCTGACGCCACTCGACTTCTTTTTGTGGGGCGAAATCAAAAGGAGAGTGTACACACGGGAATCTAATACCGTCCATGAACTTCACCAAAAGATAATTCAGGCGTTTGACTCAGTAAAAGCCAATGAATTTATTCTAGGCAGACTTAAGATCAACCATAGACGGCGGGCGGACTTATGTGTCCGGGAAGGCGGTGGTCATTTTGAACACATCTTAAAATACGTTTAGGAAAAGTAGGTTCACACTTATCTACTTAAACGTAGATATTTTAAGCTTGTAATTTACGGTAGTTTAGGTACATTAATAAATGATTTTATTTAAACTAGCTCCGTTTATTATTTTCACAAATTTATCAGGGTACTTAAAACTAAACAACAAACAAGTTAATATTGTCTTCTGTTACCGCGATTGTTATTCATTGAAATTTAACACTTTAGAACGGAATAATCGCGTTTATTAACACCATGATCCTACGTTTCGAGCCCTTTACAGCACTCGTTTTCACAGGGTTAAGATGATGACTGAGCAGCTTAACACGACATGTGCCTTAACCTTGTGAAAACGAGTGCTGTAAAGGGCTCTAAACGTAGGATCATGGTGTTAATAAACACGATTAATCCGTTCTAAAGTGTTTAATTTCAATGAACAAACAAGTTAGTTATACGACTGTCACTCATAGTGATATCGATAATAACTTGCTTTGATGATAACATCGAGTGACAGGTATGACAGTCAGGTATTGAATGTAGTGTAACAACACTTCGGGACTTTAAATATTTGTTTTGTTAGAAAATTAGCGATAATTAAATACAGCTAATTTTAACAACGGGGTGCATGTATTATATAGTTTGGCATTAACTGAGCCACAACCAAGTGTTTTGTATTACGATTTTGAAGTCACCCTGTAGATACGTGTAATGTTGAATTACTCGCAATGCATATCCGCCACTGAATCCAGCCAGCTGTTAAATTGTCTGCGGAATTGTTTAATTGTATAGCGCGGATCCCATTACGAAATATCTCACCTTTTAAAAACTTCGGTTCTGAATCCAACGCGATCGGTCACACGCGTTACTCCTGACCATATTCAAATAAGGCGCTCTCACTCTTTCGCGATCGTAGACACTCGTTCTGTAATTTTAATTCAGACTTTATAGAGTTCACGCCTTCCCGGCTTTGTTGTCTCTGCGGGAAATATCGATAAATTTTAAACGCGATCATCTCCTAACAACTTGATATCGCTTTCAGCAGTTTCAGCTTTGTTTGTCTTACTAGACGTAAATCTTGGGACTACTTTATAACTTCATCCACAAAATCGAAACTATTTTCAATGGAGCTTATAATATACTTACGTTTAAAACGGTATCCTGAAAATATTCTAGCCCTTAAACTTGCTATATTATTATTGAAGAATAAATAACAGTCTGTTCTAACTTCTTACTGCTCGTTGACTTAAATATTTAATTTGAAACTTTGTTAATTATCATTAATGGAAGCTTCTATGCCTTCATTATGAAACGCTATTTGTAAATTGGTCGCCGCAGACAAGACAAAACTATACGGTAAAACACGAGACATCAACGAGTGAATAAGCCAATATGCCTGCACTTTGTTTCATTTAAGTATTTAAATTACACAGCTGCCTTCATCATATTTCTGCGATACCGTCAACCATTTCAGCATCGGCAGCTGCCTGTCGTCTGCACGCACGCCCTATTTCCAGACTGGGTCGATACAGTAGCTTTTGGATGGTTCTAGTGTTGTTCTTTGCGGTTTTTACCTGAAGGAAAAAAGCGTACATACAAGAAGAGTACGCATCTCAAAAGCTGGTAGCGCTTGTGACTTCCATAAAATCATCCATTCCAAACAATCATAAAATAACTAGAAGGCTAGGTTTTTAGAGCGTGGGTGTGTGTTTTGTATCTACAATTTTGGCATCTCCTGCCTGTCACATCATCCAAGTCGCGTATCTAAATCATATTTTGTCTTCACCGCATTCTCATTGTGTATCTTCTCATTTTCGTCCCATGGTTGCCGAGTGCCAGTTTGCAGTTAAGATATTTTGCATATTTTTGTAAGTACATGTTGCGAGCCGCCCAGCATTCTATCTTTCCGGGACAACAAGGAATCGATATCTTTGTAATGTTTTCCGTTTGTTTTTTTTAAGACACCTTTGCCTTTCTGATCAGTATAAAAAACAATCAATATCTGCAATCATGACAAAAGGCAGTCTTTTAAATACGCAGCTGCCATTCACAAAGCAATTTGTGGCACTTGTTTCAGTGTTACGTGCGGAAACTTAATTTACGCACTAGGGCTTTTTGATTGCCTAAACAGGTCCTTAAGGACATCTCAGGGCTCGTGCAAAATAAACATTTTACGCCCTAAATAACATCAGAATATACGTACTATTATTTACATATCTTAGGCTGCGTTTTAAAAAAAAATTATTCCGAGAATAACGCTTACTCTCAGATAGTAACGTCAAATTACTATGGGATTTTGACATTATTATCTAAGAGTAAGCGTTACTCTTGGTTAAAAAGTTTGGTCAAATCCAGCCTTGACCATATGTTGAATGAAACAAATATATTTGTGCTTTTTAGGGTTCCGTACCTCAAATGGAAAAAACAGAACCCTTATAGGATCACTCGTCCGTCCGTCTGTCTGTCAAGACCCTTTATCTCGAGAACGCGTGGAGGTAGCAAGTTGAAATTAATACGACATACACAGATCTGCGATCCCTTGAAGCTGTGGAAAAAGCAAACCTCAATCAAAAGATATGGCCGTTTATGTCGCATTTGCAATAGGAATCAAAATGTATAGGGTACTTCCCGTTGACCTAGAATCATGAAATTTGGCAAAAAGCATAGCTTGTAGCACAAGTACAGTAGAAAATCCAAAAAACGTATAATTTACGCACACTGAGAGTTCTGCGCCACCAGTATTTTAAATCATAATTGGGGGACCGGAGAATCCTTTTTGCGGAACCTTCGGTGGGCGAGTCCGACTCGCTTTTGGGTGGTTTCTTTTGTCGGTTGTTGATAAAGACAGTTTTTAAATGAATATTTATGGCCTTAGTACCATATCGACATCCAACAAAGTGGTTCCTTTTACTAAAAATATCACATTTCATCCTAAAATTTATATTACGAGTATTATGTGGTACAATTTTCCGGAAGTGTCGTGTCGCTGAAATCGGCAGCTGCCAATAGGCGAACTAATTCGGGACTGGGTCGAGTCAGTGGGACGACGGGCCTGGATTTAGATCTAGGATCAAATAATGGCCAGGTGGCAACTAGGCTTGGCTTTGGCACAATGGTAAATTTATGTTTCAATACTGCGTGATTTTGTTGTCTGTACTAAAGGTACAGTACACTAATATTGATGAAGTACCTACATTGATTACTAATTATAGTCATTATTACCAAACACCTGAAGGAAAACAGAGATTCAAAATGGTACGATTCATCAAAACGCCCTCTATGTTACGTGTTGACCTCGAAGTAGTTCAAGCCTTTATCCCTAGATGGCGAGAACTTTAGTGACTCATGTTGTTTAAAAAAGAGCTCGAATAGACGCAATAACCCCATAGTGGCCTTTAGCCCGGTTCACTTCAAAAGATTTTCATACTGATCATATGTGATTGTTTTTGTCGGTTGCTGGTAAGGTGCTGATGCTAATGCCATAAAGATTAATTTAAAAATAAACCGTATCAATAATCGACAGTTCTTACGGTTTTTAATATTAATGTCTTTATGACTCACGAAAGTTTAAATTGCAAAGAAACGATACTGTTCACAATTGCTAAATATTTGATATTACCAGTGATAAATATTTGCAGAGCGAGCCGCAACTGCATTAACGCCTTGTTTGCATAAATGCTTGCACACGTCTGAAACGTTAACATGTGTTGTTTACCCCAAAATTGAGACAGAAGCGGTTACAATTTACAATGTAGTGAATCCCTTGAGTCTGTGAGATTTAAATAGCTTATTAACTGGCGTTGGTTCGTGACCACGTATGTACGAGGGCTGCTCTGAAAGCTGTTAGCTGCTCAGTCTGTATTCATGCAAACATACAGTAATGTCACCGTTAAATTGTGAACTCCCGACAGATTATAATTTGACTAGGGATATTATAAACTAACCTAACCTAACCTATCTGTTTGTTTACAATCTCGCGCGTTAGTTTATAAACTAACGGTACCTAGTAACAATTCTACAGTGACATTACACCAAAATGAGGGGTATTTCATTGCTTATTCATCTGTTGTCAAATAGTTTTTATAGAAATATTCGTTTTTTTTAATATTAAGTTTACTTCAACGTGTTCAACCATTACCAAAATTAACCTATAGACGGTTTTGGAAATGTTTGATTGTATAGATACTGCTAATTAAGGATCTTGTCCGTAATTCTACATATAGACGGTATTTAGCGTGCAAAAATAATTTTGACTTAATAGGCATCAAAAATGATTCCAAGCCATATTACTAAGATTTCCAGATATTTGAAAAAACAAAATGTATATGAATATGCAAAATAATAAATAAATATAATATGAAAAAAGCAGAACTAAACAACTATAGTCTGTCTGACAAGCAATCGAACGCAGTAGCAGTCGGTGTCATAGTTATCGTTCTGTCTTTTTCTTACCATAGTATTATCTCTCCGAAAAAAGGTATGGATATAGTTTATTTGTCCTACTGTTTTTGCACTCGGTAACCCCCCTGAATAAATAGCCTCGTCTAAAATAGGCTTCATATACAATCTTCTATTTTCTACTTCTACTTCATTAGTTCACTAAAGACGTATAACTCGGTTTTAGTGAATCCTTATTCGTTTTAATGATTTGGGTGACAGGCCGCATATTTAACAGTCTTTGAACGATGAGAAGGTTAAAAAAATTAAACCGGTTTGCTTGTTTACAACTATGATGTCTATCAATTCATCACAACTTATACAAACAGTTGAAACAGTTATAGGTTTCCACACAAGTCAGTAAACAGGTGCTTGTTTTATCAAAGTTTCATATGTTTGCGAACTCAGACGTAATAATTCAGTCTCAAGAGTTGTATAAAGAAACAAACGCTAGGTTTATTGATTACGCTTGGACTATCGCCAGGTACGGTCTGTGAACCTGCGTCTGCTCTCGATGCAATCCATGCGAATTGACTTGACTGTCTCTTCGCTATGCTGTTGTCCTGGTACTTTAGTACTTTTTAGGGTGTTTTTTATGGCTCACCATGGGAAGATGGGGTCTTCAGTAGGCCTACCAGTACCACGAACCGCTTCGTTCGTTCATTCGCCTATTTGCCTCTATATCGCTGGAATAGGCGAGAGCAATAGAGAGGGAAATAGACGAGAGAACAAACGAATTGGTTAGTCGTAGATCCTCAGATCGCATTACTAGTAGCTAACTGGCCATACAATAGAAGTTGCTAAACTTTATCCTACTTATGGAGAAAGAAATCAAATGGTCTTAGTAGCCCACGAGTACATTTGTCGTATACAGTCAGCTACAAAGATATGAATATAGCCAAACTGCCAAAGATATGTATTGACAACCTTAATGTTCAGGCAATTAAGTTCTGTATATATTTTTGGCACTTTGGCTTTTTGGTTTTCATATCTTTGTAGGCCCTCCCGATGAAAAGCAGTCACCCTACCGTAGCAGGAGTCTGTAATCTTTTTTTGGAGAACCCCATACTGTAGTCCTCGGGCAAACCTCCGCAGAGAGCTCATTCCACAGGCGGAGCGTCCGCGAGAGGAAACTCCTCTGATACCGCCCAGTGCGCTACCATTAGGTTGCAAGGTGTGCGGATGAACAGCCTGTCGATACATTCCCATCAATAAACTTATTATACAGATTTCCCCCGCAACAATTTATTATTTTGGAACAACAACCTACTTTGTTGTGTGGATGTTGCTTATTTTGTTCTCGGTCCACGTATGCAATAATTCAGTGTCTAGAGTTTCAGTATAGAATAGAGAAACGCTAGCAATATTGATTGCGCCGTTTATCGTTGGATAGCCGCCAGGTATGGCGGTTTGTGAACCTGAGATTTACACTCGCTAGTCTCGCTACACATTTCTTTACTCATTTCCTCGGTTTCCTGTTATCCTGGTACACATTTGTTCAACATACATATTATTTTATAACTAGTCACGTCTGTTTCCCGGTGGGGTAGACAAAACCACATGAAATCCTGGCATAGGTACCTTTTTTCGTTTCCTTTACTTCAAATCACATTTGTACAGTCAAGTGCAAAAAAATGTGAGAAAATCGTTTCATAAATAGAAGAACTATTTCCGTTCTTATTAAATAAATAAATAATAAAAAATAGTCTGGGACAATCTTACACAATCGACCTAGTCCCACGGTAAGCTCAATAAGGCTTGTGTTGTGGATACTACATAGACGACGATATATATATAATAGACACTACATATACATACTTAAATACATAAAAAAAATCCATAACTCAGGAACAAATATACGTGATGAACCCACAAATAAATACCCTAACTAAGAAATAAGATGCTATGGACTATACTTTTGAGTAATAGATATAGAATAAAATAACTGGATACCCAACAGCCGAAACAAATGACGCCATAAAAGTGCTGCAATTGCAGCACTTTTTCATATAGTCTTGTTTGGGTCGTGACGTTTCGTTAAGTGCCGTACCAACAGCCTTTAATATTTTAACTGTGTTGGTAATTCTGTGTATGAATTTGACAATTAAAGCTCGTTTCGTACGAAATGTTTATAAATGCAAAATTATTCGCTAATGTCATTCTGACTCACATTTTTTGACGTTTTTGTTCTGTTTTATGTGTCTATTTATTTTTATAAGTCAATGGTAGGTACAGCTGAGTCCACATTATGCGCGGCAAACCCTCGAACGTTACCAGTATTCGAGCGTTAATATATGTGCACCCATTTTTTGAACTTGACTGTACAACATTTTAAGAGCGCACCAACCTTTTTCCAAGGACGGCATTTAGCGCGCCGAGCGTGACTCGCTATCTGTGTGCGTGCGCGCGCACACTACTACGCCGTCGGCCCGTCATCACTGCTATGGCAAAAGTCGGTAACTTAAAATTCGACATTTTTGTAGTCCTGCGATGCCAACGATGAATAAAATCGTCTTAAATTCAGTTGAGATTTTGTACGATATTATTAAACTAAATGATATTCTAATGAAGTTGGTATAGTAAAAAATGTACATGTGCGTTTTGGATTTGTTACATTCATTTTTTTGAGAAAGCTAGGATGCAGGTGTTATCGAAGATGTGATGATGGAGCAGAAAGGTTAGTTGACATAATACCCCCGTTTCTGGGCTCTTTACTTTGAATTTCGCGAGCACTTGAGCCTTCGGTGGTGTCCAAGGTCTGATGATGGAGCAGAAAGATGACCACTAGACCTGAAGAATAAGTTGATGTAAAACTATCGTGTTTGGACTCGTTATGTTTGTTTCGGCGAGCATTTGGACCGTGAGTGGTGTCCAAGGTCTGATGATGGAGTAGAATTATGGCCACCGGAACTCAGGAATTAGTTGATGTAATACTCCCGTGTTTGGGCTCGTTAGGTTTGTTTTGGTGAGCACTTGGGCCGTAGGTGGTGTCCAAGGTCTGATGATGGAGCAGAAAGGTAGCCACCGGAACTCAAGAAGGAGTTGATGTAATACTCCCGTGTTTGGGCTCGTTAGGTTTGTTTTGGTGAGCACTTGGGCCGTAGGTGGTGTCCAAGGTCTGATGATGGAATAGAAATATGGCCACCGGAACTCAGGAAGTAGTTAATATAATACCCCAGTGTTTGGGCTCATTTGCATTGTTTTGGCGAGCACTTGGATCGTGAGTGGTGTCCAAGGTCTGATGATGGAGCAGAAAGGTGGCCACCGGAACTCAGGAAGTAGTTGATGTAATACCCCCGTGTTTGGACTCATTGGCATTGTTTTGGCGAGCACTTGGATCGTGAGTGGTGTCCAAGGTTTGATGATGGAGCAGAAAGGTGGCCACCGGAACTCAGGAAGTAGTTGAAGTAATACCCCCGTGTTTGGACTCATTTGTATTGTTTTGGCGAGCACTTGGATCGTGAGTGGTGTCCAAGGTCTGATGATGGAGCAAAAAGATGACCACCGGAACTCAGGAATTAGTTGATTTAATACCCCCGTGTTTGGGCTCGTTAGGTTTGTCTTGGTGAGCACTTGAGCCGTAGGTATCACATCAACTACTTCCTGAGTTCCGGTGGCCACTTTTCTGCTCCATCATCATACCTTGGACACCACTCACGGTCCAAGTGCTCGCCAAAACAAACCTAACGAGCCCACACACGGGGGTATCACATCAACTACTTCCTGAGTTCCGGTGGCCACCTTTCTGCTCCATCATCAAACCTTGGACACCACTCACGATCCAAGTGCTCGCCAAAACAAACATAACGAGCTTCAACTCGGGGGTATTACGTCAACTACTTCCTGAGTTCTGGTGGCCACCTTTCTGCTCCATCATCAGACCTTGGACACCACTCACGGTCCAAGTGCTCACCAGAACAAACCTAACGAGCCCAAACACGGGGGTATTACATCAACTACTTCCTGAGTTCCGGTGGTCATCTTTCTGCTCCATCATCAGACCTTGGACACCACTCATGGTCCAAGGGCCCGCCAAAACAATACAAATGAGTCCAAACACGAGGGTATTACATCATCTACTTCCTGAGTTCCGGTGGCCACCTTTCTGCTGCATCATCAGACCTTGGACACCACTCACGATCCAAGTGCTCGTCAAAACAATATAAATGAGTCCAAACACGGGGGTATCACATCAACTACTTCCTGAGTTCCGGTGGTCATATTTCTGCTCCATCATCAGACCTTGGACACCACTCACGGTCCAAGTGCTCACCAGAACAAACCTAACGAGCCCAAACACGGGGGTATTACTTCAACTACTTCCTGAGTTCCGGTGGTCATATTTCTGCTCCATCATCAGACCTTGGACACCACTCACGGTCCAAGTGCTCACCAGAACAAACCTAACGAGCCCAAACACGGGGGTATTACATCAACTACTTCCTGAGTTCCGGTGGCCACCTTTCTGCTCCATCATCAGACCTTGGACACCACTCACGGTCCAAGTGCTCACCAGAACAAACCTAACGAGCCTAAACACGGGGGTATTACATCAACTACTTCCTGAGTTCCGGTGGTCATCTTTCTGCTCCATCATCAGACCTTGGACACCACTCACGATCCAAGTGCTCGCCAAAACAATGCAAATGAGCCCAAACACTGGGGTATTATATTAACTACTTCCTGAGTTCCGGTGGTCACCTTTCTGCTCCATCGTCAGTCCTTGGACACCATCTACGGACCAGGTGCTCGCCAAAACAAACCTAACGAGCCCAAACACGGGAGTATTACATCAACTACTTCCTGAGTTCCGGTGGCCATCTTTCTGCTCCATCATCAGACCTTGGACACCAGTCACGGTCCAAGTGCTCGCCAAAACAATACAAATGAGTCCAAACACGGGAGTATTACATCAACTACTTCCTGAGTTCCGGTGGTCATATTTCTGCTCCATCATCAGACCTTGGACACCACTCACGGTCCAAGTGCTCACCAGAACAAACCTAACGAGCCCAAACACGAGGGTATTACATCAACTACTTCCTGAGTTCCGGTGGCCACCTTTCTGCTCGATCATCAGACCTTGGACACCACTCACGATCCAAGTGCTCTCCAAAACAATACAAATGAGTCCAAACACGGGGGTATTACATCAACTACTTCCTGAGTTCCGGTGGCCACCTTTCTACTCCGTCATCAGACCTTGGACATCTTCTACGGTCCAAGGGACACTATATACATATGAGGTATAAACGAAACTAACCATGTATGTCATTCATTTTGAACTGGTTGCTATTGCCTATTTCCTTTGGAAACACAAAAAATGGTAAAAAAATTCTTATACCGTTTTGCTACATATAACGCAGTATACGTACACAAAGAACATCGATTTATTTCAAGACGTAGACGCTCCGCAGAGAGACGTGGTGTCGCTTCGAACATTCGGGGCCGACTGACTATTTCGGGTGTTGCTCACTTGTTATATTTCAACGATCAGATTCCATAGTAATTTTGTATGGCGGATTTTTAGGACGTTTTCAAAAAATCATAATTAATTAACGAAAAAGTATTATGAAATGAGACTATACGAATTTTGTACCTTATTTATTTGAGATTGAATGCAATTGGTTTTCAAAAATAGACCAATTAATTTTTCATTCACTTTTATCTAAACGCTGACACGCGTTTTACTACATTTTACTCCAACTTTACGTAGACATATTTACTAAACTGCACAATATTTTAGATTCTAAGTATACGAGTATTGTAGATACACTCTTTGAGATAATAATTACAAGCATCTTGTATATATTTGTGAAGAATTGTGGAAGTCACAGCATTAACCGTGACTGTCGTTTTTGTTAAATTTACTCTGCCGGCTTTTAAGATAAGTCATAACCTTGGATATCAAATAAGTTAGCAGTAAGGCGTATTTATACTCGTAAGTTGATCCAATATATCTATGACGTCCATCATAAGTTTCTTTCCACTGGGTTTTCGTAAATATTAAAGCGACGAAACGACCAACGAAGGTCAACTTTTGCGTACAGCATTTCTTTGCTAACCGTTATCCTCGTGTTTTATTCACATTCGTACTCGATTTCAAGAAGACACGCAACTCTTCAAGGAGCTATTTATACCAATTGGAAGTATCGTTCTACTTTTATTTTATTTATAGGGGACGGTTGTACATATAGTTTAGGTCCCAATAGTTTTTAAAGTAGGTTTCGAGTGTTATTTGTTTTTATTTTTTATTTATTAATAAAGAAGATTTATTTCGTGTACAATTTTAGAATTGCGAGCCATAACTTCTGTAGCTAAACATTTCAAAGGTCTACCCAGACTTCATTAATTCATTATAGATATTCTTATTAGTAAATTGTGTATTAAGGGCGGTTGACAAGAAATTAGTAACGAGTGTGAATTTAATTTAATTATAACACGAGTTTGTAATTCTTGTACCGACCGTGATACATACAATGTTTTTCATCACATTTGCGAGGAAATAAATAAACTTAGTAGGCAGATAAATAAGTCGCAGTCTTAATCGTTACAAGTACACCTCCGAAATGAACGTACTATATTTTTCAAATCTTGTAAAGCTCATTTTAATTATGTCTTCTATTACCGCGATTAGTGTTTATTGAAATAAAACACTTTAAAACGAGTTAATTCTTAGGGTTTTTAAATTTTAATTGTAGAATGCCCTTTAGGCAAATTATCACTAGGTTTAATAAGCTTCTGCCTTTTTTTTGTATGTAGGAAGTTTGCACGTAAAAAACTTTGGGAAATGTGGTTTACATACACGATTACTCCGTTTATTCAAACTCTGCTTGGGTGAAAACTTCACGCAAACAACGTAGCGAACGGAGACTTATTCAGAGATTCGTATAGATAGACAGGTTAAATAATCTAATAATTCAGTCTCAAGAGTTTAGCATAGACTATTATTGATTGCCGTGTATTCAACTATTCGCATCGTTGGAGCGTCGCCAGGTCCGGTGCTTGAACCTGGGGTCCCCGCACTCGCTGCAGATCTCCCACGCCGGCTTCTCAATTGGGTCGATGGTCTTCCGGCATTGTGTACTCCTTTTTTTACATCAGAGTATAGGGCAAGTTTTGTTGATTATCTCATTTACCGCTAAGGATTTCTCTTACCGCTACGTCGTAGCCGATAACATGCATTTCCCGCTTTGTAGCGAAAATGGCGCGTAGAGAGGTGACGACAACGTGTCGTCATTAGCAGTGAATGGGTTAACACATTGAGCGCCGGGAACCCGCTAGGGGAGTTCTCTGTGGGTGGTCGCTTTCCACTACAAAGAGGAAAAACCACGGAATCGGCTACGAGCGTAGCGCGTAGCACTCACTGGCACTCAATGTGTTAACTCAATTCACCGCTAAGGATTTCTCTTACCGCTACGCCGTAGCCAATAACATGCAATTCCCGCTTTGTAACAAAAATGGCGCGTAGAGGCATAACGACAACATGTCGTGATTTGCGCTGAATGGGTTTAGATTAAGGATTCGTTGGACATTTCTACAACAGGATTTTGGAAAGAAAACGTTGTTGGTACAAAAATCCATCGTCAGATTACAGATATAGAAGAAGTAAAGAAAGGAAACCGTTCGAGGCTTTTGTGGGAGAGTTGGCACATACATATCCATATTTAGTATTATAAATGGGAAAGTGTGTGTGTCTGTTTGTTTGTCCGTCGGTCACGGCAAAACGGAGCCACGAATTGACGTGATTTTTTAACTGGAGATAGTTGAAGGGATAGAGAGTGGTCATAGGCTACTTTTGTCTCTTTCTAACGCGAGCGAAGGTGCGGGCAAAAGCTAGTACTATATAAAGAAAGAAAGTGAATGATAAGGTGACTAGCGATAGACAGGCAAAATAAGTAGGTATATTGAAGAAACCATTAATCCCTTTCATTTGAGGACGCATATCGTCCTGAAATTAAAGAGATTAATGTAAGCGAAAGATGATGGAAAGACTTATATTAAATAATGAGAATGTAATGCAATGTATTTGTGTGATGCGCTAAAACTTTATCATGATTAGGAGGTCAGTTAATTCATATATGAATGCCCTGTTTTATATTGTCGTATATTTTTACATGATCAATTCGTGTTAGGAATATGATTATTTTATTAATTAGGGAATCTCGAAAACGACTGTAACGATATCGAAGTATTATTACAGTAAAACTTCGTCTCCTTTGAAACGTTTGTGTCGCCCTTGAACGTCGGAGGTTAGTTTTCGAAGTTTTACACGATTAAGCCCCCATTTAATCAATTTATGATATCGATGTAATTTGCTACGTGTAGGTATAGGAGTTTTTAATCGATCGAACATGGACGAATATCTAACAAAGTGGTTTTTAAGTTTTAAGCACATTCTTGAGTTTGAATCTTACTTGTCCACTTACTTATATTTAAATGTTCAAAATAACCACCGCCTGTCCCTGCATCGTTCCGGACTCCGGGTGCATATAAAAAGCAGAAGGCCGCAGCTTTGCCGCGGTATTTTTAGTCGGCCGCGAGCGACAGCGGGCGACGCTTGTCAAAATGGCGAAAAGTAAAAATACGGGTGGATAAATTCTAGGCTGACATTGAAAGAATATATGTGTCTTTACTTATTTGACTAATTGTTTCATTAATATTCACGTGTCTTATTGGGAATTCTTCATGTCTGGAACGGTTACCTACGAGACAGGCTTCGCCTAGTGTAGGAGCCAGTGAAACCTGCTGATAATTTTTAAATGTACTTTACTGCTTCTTTGTTTTAAGACATACACACACAAGGATAGTTTTAAATTTCTGTGTAATTTATCTTGTGTACAATAAATAATTTTTACTTTTACTTTACTTTAAAATATAAAATCACATCTGTCTGTATTGCCTAAAGAGGAAGGCAGAGCATATCAAAACTGATCAAGTTTCAGTGCCATTATGGGTAATTAAGGGGTTTCTATTGGAGTGACTGGTTGCTGGCTCATCGCCCACAACTCGCTTGAACCCATATATTCCATAGCCAACTTCGACGAAACCCACGGGAGGAAAATGGTGGTGAAATTATTAACCTGTTGATGATGAATATATGAAGATTTCCTAGCACCAACTTATCAGTATAAATTCTATGGTGACAATGTAAATGAAAATTATCCAGGAACAACTTATTTATGTAATCATAAAAAACTTAACAGACGTTTTATTTAAATATTTTTTCTACTTTACAAGCAAACCTGATTTTGTTTTACACTAAGTTTAAGTTAACAGTGTCTCGCGAATCACAACGATTTACTTATTCAATTCAAGACCGCATCAGAAATGTCGAGATCCGAAGGCGCACCAAACTTTCCGACATCGCCCAGGTCATTGCCAAGAGAAAGTGGAGATGGGCCGGGCATGTAAGCCGCACAACAGACGATCGATGAAGCCGACGAGTATCTGAGTGGAGACCTTGGCTTGGACACCGGAATCCTGGAGGACAGTTCGCGAGATGGGCCGATGACATAACCAAAGTGGTTGGAAAGAACTGGATGCAAAAAGCCCAGGATAGAAAAAGATGGCGTACTCATGAGGAGACCTATACCCAACAGTGGGTGAAATAAGGTTGAAAAAGAAGAGAAGAGAAGAGAAGACTTATTCAATTTGGCATAGTTACCCGCCCGCCCATACATAGCCGGCAATTCGATTAACTTGTCGCCTCTATACGCCTACAATTATAATTGGCTGCTTTACTGACTAGTCAAATCGATTGTATTTATCAAAGATGTAAACGATTTTTACTATGAGGTTTCTTTCGGAGAATTCATCTAGACATCAGAGAATTCATCTAGTCATCTAGATCTCTAGAAGTGGCGGAGGACATTGAAGGATATCCTCCGTCTATAAAAGTTTTTGGTGATTTTAACAGAGTGTGATTGATAACTTTAGTAAGGGAGTAAGGTCGATGTGGGTTCAATTCCGGCATAGGGTCAATTCGGGCATCCGTCTAATATTCGCCTGCGTTGAAATAACGCAACTGCGGCTGTCGGCAGCAGGAGCAGGCTACAAATTCATCAATTGAGCCGACTCAAGACTTTTCGACTTTTCGACTGAGCTGTGTACTGCGCAGCTCAGCACGGCACATAAAGCGGCGGCAGCGTGGCAGCTACGTACTGTGCCTATATTCAACGCAGGCGAAAATTAAGTAGACGGATAAGTCCCTAAGCCGGAATTACCCACATTCATCGTACTTGAATCTCATAGTAAGTATTACTCTCTAGTGTGTTTGTATCTTGTTATGCTCTTACCTTTTGTTTTATTTTCATTTTTTGCACTACCTGTTAACTGATACGCTTTCTTCATTTCCCGCTACCCTAAGGTTGTCTGGAAGAGATCGCTTTTTAGCGATAAGACCGCCTGTTGTTACCCAATGCTATTGATTCTTTGTTTCCTTCTGATACTGTTACTGTTATTGGTGCAATAAAGAATATTATTATTATTATTTGTATGTCTTTGGCATATCTCGGGACCATGGGGTCCCGGACCTTTGAAAGGCGTGCGTGGGGCCGAAGCCAACAGCGCAGAGGCCTTTTAAGACACTTTAATATAAGGCAAGGGATACACGTGGCGGATACCATCTCCGAGCGCACAATATGATACACCCGGAGATGGTCCCCGCCAGGTGCAAGGACTATTGAAATACGGCACATTGGCTGCGATGGATCTAAGGTCATTGGGCTATTGATGTGAATGTTGGGTGGTCTGGATATTGGGTTATGGGAGGAGACTAGCGGACGCCTGCCGTGACAATCAGTCTCAAATTGTAATAGGCAGGCGGTGGCTTGCCAACTCATTTAGTGGGCCCCACAATGGCCGCACGCACAGTGCGACAATGGAGCAACACTTCGGAGCGGCTGTGAGGTTGTCGAGAGGTGAGTCTGCGGTAGCCAAATTCCGGTGGTCCGTTCAGCGGGCCGCCGGCGTTATGACATTTTACACTTCCAACCTGGAGCATAGGTCCCGCTCTTGCGGATCCACTCTGGCTGTCTTATGCATCTTTCACTTCCACCCTGCGAGCATGTAGCTCTGACATCCCACTCTGACCGGCCGGTTAAGGCAAGCCAGAGGTGAGAGTCCTGTGGCCCCTACTGGGGTCCACTCCAGCCGGCCAATTAAGGCAAGCCGGAGAGAGGGGCCTGACCGACTCTCGGGGACATGGGACCCAAGGGACGTCACTTCCCATTCAGCTCGCCACAAGCTGCCCTGGGGGTTTATTATTATTATTATTACTCACTCTAGGGTCGAAACATGCGTGGACCCAACAGGGTTAGATATACACAATGTGACCAATTTGGAAGCTCGTTCCAAAATAGCTAACAGCGTATACCATACAAAATCTACATAAAATACCGGGTTAAAGTATAAGAAACTTAGTGTACTTTGGATCATGAAAAGTGAGACGGACATGGGCAAGATAATAGCGCCTTCTCTGCCACACACCACACCTACTGAAAATTATATCAGACCACCCCGTTCGCACTTGATATTAATTACGTTGTCAGCTCTAGAGTTATACTCACTTTTAGAGCTAAGTAAATACTTCTAGGTACATGCTTCGCAAATGCACCATTATTTCAAAGATAAACGAGGCATAACAGCTGCTCTTATCGAGCAGACAATGCACAAACTCAGGTTAAAGCGCAACTTGGCTATGGAAATAAAACACAATGAAGACTTTCAGAGCGGAGTGCTCTCTGAATGAAAATAAAAACCAAAAGCCCTGCTAGCTATTCACTATGTAACATACAGTTACGTTAAAGAACGAGTATAACTCTAGAGCCGCTACTACGCATAGTTCTTGCATGACGGTTCATGTGACACTGGGGATGAACGCAAGTCTGGTAGGAGATGACTTGTGAATAGACAGGAAAGCTATTAACAGAGCGTTTTAACGAAGCGGTAGGCCATTGGCGGTTATCTAAAATTTTGTTTTGTTTTTGTTCTGTTAAAATTAATAGTATAATAATATAATATATAATTTTATTTAATTGAATGTACTAATATTAAAATATTTTTGTAAATAACAAATTGATCCCAGTTGGTCGTGAATAAATGAAATTGAAATTGAAATTAAAACCTATTCTGTAATAGCTACTTTTTATGGTAAACAAAAGAAGTTGACAATGTTTTTTTTTTGTTTCAGGTAAGTTGAGCAGTTGCATATGGAAGCCGCCATAAAGGTTTTATCCAGATATAACGAAGTTAGAAATTGAATATTTATCTACATTTGGCCATACTTCAGAGTCCTACCACATTTATGCGGACCGATCGTGATGAACATCGAAAATCATAACTTCGTTATCTGCCTCTTTAGCGCTCTTCGAATTTCTAGTCACAAATAGAGTATGCAGACGAACGAAAGAATTAGTTCGAATTTCCAGAAAGGTATATTGACTTTTCACAAACCATTGCGCGCGGGTCCATAGTTGCATAGTTCTTGGGTTAGATCCCTATCTGTTGTCTACATGCATACCTTTACCTACCCTTACTTGGTAGCAAATATGTCAGTTTTGTTTATCATGTACGCAGCACAAATAGCTTCGCTCTTATTTACAATCGCTTATACAATTTCACCGGACTTGCTCGTAAATCAACCTTGTATTCAGGACGGCACATACATCGTCTGCCCTGTCTAGCTTCAATAAAAGTACACATGTGTGAGTGTAACGGAGTTTCATCTCGAAATGGAATGCGACGCATTGTTGGACAGTCAATATTTAATAGCGTCACTTGAATAGAAGTGGGGGTGTATGCACGATGGCTGTAAGGTACCTAAGGTACAGAAATACAGGGTTACGTAATTTTCATTAAGAAATAAAGATATCTAATTTAATCTAATCACTATTATTATTGATATTACAATATAAAACAAAGTCGCTTTGAAAAAAGAAGAAGATGATCCTTATATGATTCTTGATTTACTGACCAATCAATTGCTCTAATGAATACGATCTCTCAATATTACAAAATGGGCTTTTGGCATAAATAATGACCCATTTTTAAACCGGATCATTTAAATAATGACCCCTCCGGACGTCATTCCCGAAGTGCTGATTGAATCATTTATCCGATCCAGAGACGCTTAAGATTAAGACTGTCAACAAAGTCAACCCAACCCGCGGTTCTTGCACGGATGAATTTGCCGTTAGGGGCCGCTAGCGGAACGTGACTCTTGGGGGGAAGTTTCAAACGCCACTTAAATTAAGCTTTGACACAAAACCCACGCATGAGCTGGTAAGAGAAAAACCCCCCATTGTTGATGGCGAGGCCTGAATCATGCGTTTAATAGTAAACTGTGGAGCTTGCCTTACGAATCTTCAATATATTACTATCTTTAACAAAGGTATCAAATAAATAAACTTGATCCCTTATTTATTTGACACCATCTTGTACGTACGGTGATGAACACAACTTGGATTTAGTCCATCTATCATTCATACTGCTTGGGATCGCCTTATCGGTACGGTATTGATAACAAAGCTAGGCAACAGTGCAGCGTGCGTAGCCAGGATGCCAATCTCTCACGCTTAGAAACGTATCGTAGTTATCTCTCTATCACTATACCATATTATTATGGACCTACCTGCCTGACGTGTAAAACTATGTTTTATTAAAAATAAATGAATGAATGGATGAAATACCTTATTAGCATGACAATGACAGTTGCGTTTCGTTCACGATTGAGCGTTAGCGATTGGCATCTTGGCTATGCACACTGTTTGCTTACTGAGGAGTCGGCAGAACTCAGATCTTGACAACCAGTATTTATTACATACATGTCTCTGTCGTACACTACAGGTCGTTTCCGCCCTATTTGTCGGATTGAGTGATACGATTGAAATTCGGGATGATTGTGAAACTTTGATTTATGTTTTTTTTTACTTGGTTATTAAAAACGCCACACTGAACGGCCTCATCTGAAAGGGTTATAACTAGAGTCTAACCACATTATCTCTTCCTAGTAAATTAACTGTCAAACTTAGTGTTATTTTAAACGTCAATTATGACACTTAACACCTTCACCTTCACAGTATGTATCCAAAATTTGTTTGCGAGTTTGTGTCACCATAACTCTGGAATGCAATTTTGACAAAAGTATCGTTAGAATCCTTATTTAAATTTCAAGACATAATATCGTTTTATTTAGGAAAAATAGTTCTGAGTAAGGATTTTTTTTTTGTAAGTGGCAGTTCGTCCTATATAGTCTCAGGCAGAAACCACGTGAGGTTTTTGTGGCTACTTTTTGACCCGTGGTGATCTTTTTCGTAAATATAAATAAAGTCAGGTGAGTGGTACCCGAGCCGCGAAGGTGACAACACCACTCTGTCTGTCCGACGGTGACTGCCCGATGCAGTCGAAACATGTCACGTCTATTGTGATAAAAATACGTGAGTTTAACCGTTGCAATTTAATGTCATTATGACTCAGGATAGTTTATATTATATAATCGATTGCTGACCCATTGTAAAGACAGCTTCACACAAAGTTTGCCGTTACATGTTTATAACAAATACAATTACGCTAAAAAGTGTTATCTTCGTTTTCTCTTGCCAAAAACTTGTAACATTTACGCTAATACAACGAAACCGATCTTCCCTTGGCACTGACACAAGCCAGCTAAATCTAATAAACTCATAAAATGTCGCATTCGTTTTGCGTTTTCGTGAAGATCCGGAACCTAGCCAATTTTTTACGCTATAATTATTTTATGTGAAAGTTTTCAGACAGTTTTTGGGTAGACTAGGCTGCCTACCGTTACACAGATGCGGATCCGCATCCGCATCTGCAATCCTTTACCAATCAAAAAAAAATTTTTAGTCCGTTGTAACCACTCTATATTATGTCCTCCCGCGAAGAATAGGTAATTTAGCTCACCTAATTCCAATCACTAGTGATAAATAATTTTAACCTTCGCGGTATACGTGATTACCTTTTTATGTTTCTGTAGTCAACTAGTTTTCAGCCATATCGGCCCGGAAATATCCAGACAGACGGTAATTCCAGACCTATTTATTATTTCAGTGGTACTGCCATGATGCCGCCTCAAAATCCTTTTCCCGCTTTAATCAATTGTTCGATTTAAATTGTCAATTTGCTCACAAGAGCCCTTTTTCAGGCGCAGGTCTGTAATATAATGGTTCCATTCAGTTTGGTGTTTAAATTGGATTTCTTCGGAAGATTATTACTTTACTTTATTCTTTATTTATTTACCAACTTCAATTTTAGGTTAAATGTCAGGTATTTTTATCACAATGGCGTGACATGTTTCGATTGCTTCGGACAATCATAGTCGGATAAAGTGATGTTGTCACCTTCACGGCTCGGCCTGCATTGACTGCGACTAGCGTATATGGCGGGCCGTGGCGAATTATTAGAAGTCTCAGGTCTCCCACTTCCACTTGGCAGTATCTGTGTGGAAGTTGAGGTCAAAAGTACAACTATCGAGAATCAGAAACCTATTGTCTTGGAAAGAAAGGAAAAGTGGAAGAACTCATGACTTGCCTCGGGCGAAAATGGGGACTTTGGGATCACTCTGGTGAGCTTCCGAGACATCCCCGGTGCACGGTGGTCTGGCTAGTACTCATAATTCAAAAAAATGAAGGTTTAATTTTAAATATCGAATGCTGTCATGTCATTGGCCGATAAATATACTGTAATTAACTATAAATAGATCATGGATAGCTAATCGTTTTCATTCCTTAAGGAAACTCGAAAGTGAACACAACTTACGTTTGCACGCGCATTCTTATCAGTGACTCATTAAGTGACCGTTCATTAGCGGTTATCTTTAGAAGTTAATAATAAAAGTGACCATTTATAATAGTGGACCTTCAAGAATCAGGTATGTTGTTTCATTTTATCTTACTTGTTTGTCATGTTCATTGAAAATATAGATATAACAACGGGTCTACGACACGAGCTATTTTCTATAAAAAAAGTTAAAAATTATAATTCACTTAAACTTTTAACTATGTTCTTAATCTAATATAACGATGTTTTTTTCTTAATGAAGAACTTAAATGTGTCTAGATTAACGGCCATAAACTATTGTCTGCGGAAATTTGCGGATTGTCTAGTTAGAAGCCTGCTACGCCTGCGTAGGCCGAAGCGTAACAACGCTACGACAATGTTTCAAATATGCTTATTGACTTTGTTTTATTTTTTCAGATGGGCAGTACATTGGATCCTTTTTAAGGGATTTTATATTTGAACTATGGCTGTCTACGAGTGGTTCAGACACAGAAAGATACCTTCAAGTGTTACAGCAGTTCATGGACATGGTGCCGAATGTAGACAACATAGATACTGCCAATTTGGATCCGATTATCAAGTATGTTTGCCAACGACTTTCCGTTTTATGGAAATCTACTTCTCGGAAAAAAAGTACTGTTCTGAATAAACATTCTAAATGGCTGAGTGAGAAAGAAAGTGTAAATCTACCGAAATTATCCATATTAAACAAAAATACGCCACGTGATATTCCGCACAAACCGCGGAGCGGCGGTAGTGGTACGTCAAATGACGGAAATACGGCACGCAAGTTTTTTAAAAATCCGGCTGTACCTGCTGAAATGACAGGTATCTAACAATGCCTTATCGAAAGGTGTGGAGTTCTTTTGGAGTGTATGTCACCTGGCTACAATATAAATAAGTTTGATGAATACGCCAAAGAGACGGCCAAGCAACTCGTGACAGCATACCCATGGTATCCCTTACCTTCAACTGTGCATAAAATGCTCTTACACGGTGCTATAGTAATAGAAAACGCATTAGTTTCTATTGGTGAGCTGTCCGAAGAGGCTGCAGAATCAACTAATAAAAATATAAAGGCGTTTAGGCTCAATCATGCCAGGAAAATGTCACGAGTCTTAACAAATACAGACCTTTTAAACAGACTTCTACTGAACACAGACCCATTGATCACATCCATGAGGCAATTGCCCAGAAAAAGAAAACTTTACTGTCTGTAAACGTTATAAGTTTGTTAGATTTTAGTTCAATTAAAAATTAAAAATTAAATAATATTACATGTCATGTCCATGTAATATTACTTAATTTATTTATTTATTTTATTATTTGTACTTACTAATATAGCTTATAGAACAATTATTGTTAGATTTTAATACAATAGAACACCTGTACCTAACAATCTATATACCCTAAGTTTGCTGTTTAGTTTAAATAATTGTATACTTATTTTTTGCTATTTTTTATATAATACATTTACGTGTAGCATTCCCCAAATTGAGTTTTTTTTTAATAATCGTTAAATCCCTAAATTATAAAAATATTTCCAATAAAAAAAATCAAGTAATTGAGTAAATAATTAATTATGAGCGCCTTACTTAGGCGCGCAGCCCACCGTGCGGTGGTCCCGTATTTCTCCTCCATATTCATTATATGCGCCGTATTTGGTATCGGTCGGAGACATTTCTGCTTACAAATAATGATAATTTATAATGCAGAAACCTATTTTCAGCATGTAATCCAGTAATTGAACTGACTTGTATGGAAATTTTGATTATTTGGGAAATAAAAATAAAAAATATATATTATGGGACAATCTTACACAAATCGACCTAGCCCCACTGTAAGCTCAATAAGGCTTGTGTTGTGGGTACTAGATGACGATATATATAATAGATAGATACATATAAATACTTAAATACATAGAAAACACCCATAACTCAGGAACAATTATTCGTGATAAACACAAGTTTCGAACCCGGGACCTCCTGCTTCGTAGGCAGAGTCACTACCAACTCGGCTAGGAGGCCGTTAAATGCAAATAAATAATCATAGCTGATTTTTTTAGCGTAACGGATAATTTGTGAGTCTAGTATCCTGTATCATGTAGGTACCAAAATCCAACAAAATATCGTTAACATGCAAATATTCACAAATATGTAAACACATGTTTCAATCGTTTTTTTTGTAAGTTTTTTTTTGTATTTATGTTTTTTTTAGTTGTTAAAAATGGGCAGGACCATTTTTTACTTATTACCATTTGTTTCTAGCGAAATAACACATCTATCACCCACCCACACCGTACATTTTGTAAGCTTTACCGTTTTACGTGAATAATTTTTCTTCGGTTTCGAGTTTAACACATAAAAAAATTTTGACTACCGTAAATTTCAAAAATAGACTTAGATAAGTTTAATTTTAAAGAAAAGTTTGTAGGATTTTTGCATACATTATCTATTAATATCCCATTCGAACGTAAATTGAGAAAATCAAGCTATTACAATTTAATGTCTATCAAAACCGTATATTTCCTGGGTTAATGTATGACACAAGCCGAGTTACACGTTCGCGAACCAGTGATTCTAATACCATAACTCCTCGAACTAGGTCAAATGTTACTGCAACTAAGCGCTTACATGATTCAGTTGCTGAATAAATTGGACCGAAGTAACGTTGGGGGTAAAGTTCACATTAATAGTGGAGCGTTCGGTGTACGGGATTAAACCATGGCTCAGTGCAAGCTAAGTTACAAGTACAGTCAACGAATTGGAACTTGGAACCACTCAAGAACCATGTCAAAATGACAAGCAGTAAGAGATAAGCGCGCGGTTGTTTTATGCGATAAACGCTACGTTACACGCAATGCGATAAACGCAGATCATTTCAAATCAGGTAATATAATTATAGACCATTGTTTTACGCGGTTAACGCAGCAGGTGAAACATACGGGGCAAACGCATTCCGTTAATCGCATGCGTATAAACGCTGCGATTGCCGCACAAAACAACCGCGCGCTCAGATGTATAGCGTCACTATGACATAGTCCTACAGTGGCCTAGGGTTCCAATTGGGTGACTGTACCTATTTAGTGTCCCAGGAAACAAAACACGCCAGGACAAATGCAATTTTGATTTTTGTAAACCATGGCAAATGCAATTTTGATTTTTCAAATCATGACAAATGCAATTTCAATTTTTTCAAACCGTGGGCAATGCAATTTCAGTTTGTGTAAACCATGTCATGACAATTACAATTTTTATTTGGATAAGCCATGACCAATACAATTTTAATTTCAAATTAGACACTTTAGAACGGATTAATCGCGTTTATTAACACCATGATGACCCAAAAACCAATCTAAAGTGTTTGCAATGAATAACAATCGCGGTAACAGAAGACAATTTTAATTTGGTCAAACCATGACAAATGCAATTTTAATTTGTACAAACCACGACAAATGCAGTTTTAATTTGTTCAAACCATAATAAATGCAGTTCAGAGCTTAAAAAAGAAATCTTAGTTTGAAATGATTTACCCTGAAAATCTAATAACATCCAATATTTTTTGAATTGACGATTGATATATCAGTTGTATACACTAAACGGGTGTAAATGGAACAAGGGTAAGTTGCCCAACACTGAAACAATGCCTGTATATTAATACAGTAATAGGGGAGTGTCCGTGAAAATTAGCGAACTATTATATCGGACGAAACTTGACGTAACTTGCCTTTGAAGTAAGTAACACAGTAGCTTGCAACTCTCGTCGTGTGTCTTGCTCTTGCGAAGTTTGTTGTTCGGAACTTTGATGAAAGAGTACCTTTATAATAGGCTTTGTAGACCGACTGACAGCAAGAAGGTTCTTTGAAGTTTGGTTAGTGTCAAGCTTATTTTACAAGAAATTTATCGCTTATTTATATTAACATTTTTGATACTCATCATCATCATCTCATCCTGACCGGTATCGGCCTAGGCGACCGGTTTAACTGGCTATTGAGAGCGCTACTCGTGTGCTCTTAGGATATAGACATTGATGCAAGAAATGTGTTGCGAAAAAATGATCCTAAAATGGAATAAAAATAGGAAAAAATTACCATCTGTTCATGACAAATGGCCATTTTTCCTATTTTTAACTGACAATAAAACAAAAACTTTTAAATGTATGATTCACAACTCCATTTTTTGAGAGTTCCGTAGTTTATTTTTTGATACTATTCCGGTGTAAAAATAAAAAAATGTGTGATTTCTCGGGAAACCCTAACGTATAGATATCTCGACAACCACCATTGACTAATTAAAAGAATATAGACCCGCAAAGCAGAACAAAAACGTAAAAAAATGTGGATCAGAATAACATTAGCGAACTTGCATTGATGATGATACAAAACCATAAATGTTTTGTACGAAAAAGAGCTTACTGACGTAAGCATTAAGTGTCGAATGTATACACAGAACTACCAACACTGTCAAAAGTATATAGGCTGTTGGCACTTATGGAACGTCACGTTCCAAACAAGACTATATGAAAAAGAGTCGCAACTGCTGCACTTTTATGTCATCATTTTTTCGGCCGATTGGGTATGCAGTTCTTTTATCCTATAACTAAGACAACCACCAATGGACAAAGGCTCCCAAGGATTTGTACGGTATTTTTCATTCCATGTCGCTATATTTGGCAGGCGGATTGACTAGGATCGTCAACCTTTGCACTTTTGACGACGCTGCTCTCCAATCTTTATCCCCGGGTTTCTGGACGCATTTTAAGGGTCATTCATAATATGTAAAAAGTTAATTTTGTAAACTGCTTGGTAAAATTTATTAAACGATGCATTTCCTACAATTTAATACAGTAACAGCGTGTATCCGAACCTGGCTGAAGGCCAAATGCCAATTTGTTATGTGCAGACCCGTTTTCTAGCCGGTGTTTTATATTAAAGTCCACATCGACTTGATAAACTATCGCCTTAAACTTGACATGAAAAAGATCGCTCACCTTGACTAGCTTTCCTCTTTTATACCAAAAAATTATACTAAAATAACACTTGAAGCTTAACAAGTATTCTGGCGGAAGTGTATGTGATAATGTTACCTTTGTTACCCTCGAATTCCGACACTATACCTATACTTACCGTTCGGCGGATTTCATACTTATCGTATTATTTTATATCATCGGTATGAGGTGTAGCCAGATTCGTCCCAGTTGTGCAAGCGACAGAGGGCAGACCAAATAAATGCAAAGGAGGGCAAAGAGATAAAATGGCGAGATTTTTCGCCAAAATATTAATGAAATTGTGTTCCTTTATATTTTTGTTAGTACTCATTGGTTCCGTATCCAAGATATTCATGACACAACGATACAATGCATGACCGCCATGTCGTTTGGTTGGACTAATGTGCGAATGACACAGCTAGCTGTCAGTGACGTCGTCTTTAAGCGGAGATACCACGGGATGGTCTCACCTCTTGTTATGTCCAAAGCAATGCTTGCTCTCTTTGACGTTATTATGTGAACTTAAGAGCGAGGTGATCGGAAATATCGGAATGCTCTGAGTAGGTTTTATTTAGTAAATCTAATAGCTACCTAATATTGTCTTCTGTTACCGCGATTGTTATTTAATCTCGTTAAAACGAGTGTTGTAAAGGGCTCGGAACGTAGGGTCATGGTGTTAATAAACGCGGTTAAACCGTTCTAAAGTGTTTAATTTTTAATTTCAACTAATAGCTACCTATTTTGTAAATCGACCTTCTGATTATGGCGCCGAAGGATCAATAAAATTCTATTCTAACCGCCGTGCCTTTTGCATAGAAATGAAAGATAAAGTGTAGTGTGTAGATTTCAAGAAAAAGTGAACTATTTTTACACGCATTTTAATGCGAAAATATTATGGCTGCCGAGCACTAGGTTAATAGTGTTTCATGGAAACTACACGTTTTTATATGCTCGGTGAAATTGCATTTTTTAAATAATACGAGCCACATTTGTTTATAATACACCGCTACCACAGCACAGCAGTTTATATTCGTCCCACTGCTGGGCAGTCTCCTCATGCATTGGAGGTATTGGGCTATAGTCCCGACGGTGACCCAAGGCGCGTTGGAGACTTCATGTACATCATGAATTTCTTAAATATATTATTTCGTTCATAGGTAAGTACATACTCGTATGTTCTGAAACACCCGTTGGTTAGAAGCGGGTTTTGAATTATTTTATTGGTGTTGATCCTATGGCACCCCAGTGGTACAGAGGGCCTTCATAAGACGTTGCCACCCTCTCCTGTCCTGTGCCTCGCGCTCCCTCCTACTCAGCGCGGCTGCCCGCAGCTCGGCGTCGACGGTGCCCTGCTATGTGTGCGCCGGCCGGCTCCGCCGCCTGCCCTCATGCGGCCTCCATGTGAATGCTACCCTAGTGATATCCTCTTGTCTACGGAGGGTGTGCCTATCCTCTTCCGTCATTATTTACAGTAGATTAATTATATAACTATTGCCAATTACCACTAACAAGGATTTTTTGCAAAATTCAACCCCTAATAGGGTCCCTAGCCCTAATAGGGTAAAAAATCCACGCAAACGAAGTTAGTACAAGTAGCCAGAAATATAGTTCATGTATCCATTCGAAAATCAATCCTACATTAAATCTCCATATGGTTTTCCTCAAGGATCCCCTGATGGACAACCATCATCTGACGATGCTTTGCGATTTGGGTTCCTTCTGGCAGCATCCTCCGGTCCGTGGTTTTCAGTTTGTACAAATATACCCAGATACTCGTATACTCAGATACGTTTACCGTACGTTTTCTATTCCGAAATCTTGTACTTTGTAATTTAGATTTCCAGATCCCAAGCAAGTTTCCCACCGGTTTACAAGTAAAAACCAATGAGCTAGTTATTAGTTAGCGTGCCGAGGCTAACACGGGGTTGAGTGTAGCCGTAATGAATATATAATGGCCGATTAGCGATTGTTCCGACTAAGCGGTTTGCTTCCATATTACACGAGGCCGGGTTGTGTGGATAAGAAAAAACCGGCCAAGTGCGAGTCGGGCTCGCGCACAAAGGGTTCCGTAGCAGCAAATATAATAAACTTATTATGTCAATTTATACACCTGGTGAATGGAGCCTAAACTCTCCCGATATTTTGCCTTGTACTTTTATGTATGAATATTAATTTTAACTTAACCAAAATTACAGTTAAATCAACCTATCTCAAAAACTATAAGAGATACTTTGATCAAACCAAAAATCGTTGAAAGAGTTAATTAGCATGCATCACCTCTATTTTTTTTAGAATTTTATACCCCGTAGTTATAAAAATAGAGGGGGGGGGACATACTTTTTACGACTTTGAGAGCTGATATCTCAAAAACCGTTCACTTTAAGAAAAATGTTTTTTAGAAAACTTTATATCATTTTAAAAGACCTTTCCATTGATACCCCACACGGGTATGTACATCGAAAAAAAAATTTTCATCCCTCAGTTACATGTATGGGGGGCCCCACCCCCAATTCTTTTTTTTACTATTTAGTGTCATAATTTTGTAGCGGTTCATACAACACATATTCCCATCAAGTTTCATCACTGTAGTACTTATAGTTTCCGAGTAAATCGGCTGTGACAGACGGACAGACGGACAGACGGACAGACGGACAGACGGACATGACGAAACTATAAGGGTTCCGTTTTTGCCATTTTGGCTACGGAACCCTAAAAACGGTACATACTATCTATTAAGAGTTGTTCTTTTTTCGGTGGAGTATCTTCCAGCTATCTCTGTCCTGCGTCAGCTCTTTCACCTGATACGAAACGGCTTCTACTTTTTTCTTCACTTGGTCCATGTAGCATGGTCTTGTTTGCCTCTACCTCTGTTTGTATCGGGATAAAGAGCTTGTGATAGTACAGTTTTTCTGTCCAGGGTGCAGTTTCTGTTCAAGATCCAGAGGACGCGATCAAGAAAAGGCGTGCCCGTGCGTGAACGTGCGTTGCCCTTATCTAACGATTCTCTGAGTTCTGAGGGTCTGCCATGAACCACCTCATTCGTTCGTTCTGATGTTTGCCTCTTAATCCCTCGAATACGTGAGAGCAATAGAGATGGAAATAGAAGAACGAAGGGAAGAAGTGGCTCGTGATAATAGGCCCTCTGCATAAGGCATGATCTTATTACCCTCGTTAGGGTTTCACCTATGTATTCGGTTCCCGGTCATCACTCAAGAACTTATTTATTGGCTCAAAACTATAGGTAACCTCATAGATTAACTTTTTGCTGCATAATTTTCTATAAGTAAACCAACTATCGCCGATCACCTACACGATGTCAGTTACTATTACTAATAACTCTACAGCTTCAAGACGTAATCCAATTAAGGCCCAATCACGCTTGACCGTTCTATTTTCACCCGCACTCGGCCATGCAAATCCCGACCTTATTGCATGCATAATAAGCTACTCTAACTAAGCTGCTTCTTATATATAAAAGGTAACAAGTACCGTGTGTGTGTAGTATCAGACAAGTATACAGTTTTAGCCCTAAGCCGGCGCAATAATGTGGATTTTTGTATACATGTTTATGAGGGTAGTAAGAGCCTTAGAAGGCTTACATTTTGTGGAGTGACTGAGCTCTTTATGTATTTGTAATGCTGCATTACTAAATGGAGATATGACCTTTGGTTTTATATTAGTAATGTATGAAATACTGACTTTGTGCATGCGAACTACTTCCTATTACAGGCATGATGGTTTCGTGATTAAACTGATTAATGTAGGTACTTAATTAATATTTTTGCAAGCGTATAAGGGGATAATAGCGATATTAGAAACTGTTCGGTAAACGGTGTTGGGTATAGTTTGGTTGGTTTGGTGCCAAATATACACCACCATAATGTTCAGGCAGTAAAGTCTTGTATACATATTTTTGGCACTTTAGTCGTATTCATATAGTTGTACTCTTTGTAGTTGACAGTACTACGAATTAGAAGAGATTACTGTGTCGCATTGATCTCAATTGTCACGAAACAAACGAATGATTCATTTCTTATTGAGGTGTTGTTTTTGGCTGAAGTTGTTCTGTAGTCAGAATGTTACTTAATGTGCTCAAAATGTCATTATCGAAAATATTTGTATCGTTCATATAAAGTATGTTACAAAGATTGTGTAACTAATGACACTTATAATAATACTGTCAAGGCTGTCAGACACAACGGGGGGAAATCTGTGATGATTAATGTGCCTGAGAAAGTCTATGGGCAGTGTTGCCAAGTTGCCAACTCGGAACTTCGAGTGGACGAGAGGCGAAAAGTTGCTAAAATGTATCGGAATGTTTGGGTACTAGGTGCACGGGAAAAATATGCCAATTGGCAAAAAATCGAAATAGTTGTAAAGGAAGGTGTCTGCGTGTGGACTGTGGAGTAAATTAAATAACATGAAAATGTTAGTTGAATTAAACGGATCACCAGCATTGTGTGTATCAAATATGAAGTTAGTAAAGAATAATAACTGTAAAGCTAAAGATATATTGCTAAGGAGTATAGTGTCTGCTTGTGACGTGACGCAGTTCATAACTAACAACAATAAAAATATCAAAATGTGAGCTTGGAAAACCTTCGTAAATAGACGTAGTAAGAATAACAAAAGAATTCGACCGGAAATTATCGTTTGCGGAGCGCGCCCGCTTTACTATAGTGTGCTTACCATGTGGTCTACCTACGTATCTCGAAGCGATCTTTGTTATATCGATTATAGCCCAAGAACTACATCAATAAAAAGTATTTCCAGGAATGAATACCCAGGCAAGATGGATATCGTTTTAATACCTTCATTAGGTCCTTAAAAACTTGTGAACCGAGTTTGCACAATTCCAGGAGTTGAGCTTGGCTTGACTGACAAAGGTTTACTCATTTTTCAGTTTTAAGCTTCTAGCTCGAAAATGGTACGTCGGACGGAATAGTCAGGTTGGTATTAAAGAGGGTTAAATCGTATGAGTATCTTGACCTGAGGTTTCTTGAACAAGATTTCTTTCTCGGGTTCCTAACTGGTGGGAACGAGATGAACACTATGAAATTCGCAAGTCGCTATCAAGTAAGGTTACATAGACCTCACGGTAATCACACAAGGTTCAATGAAAAATGGGTGGTTTCATCGTTATGTCCATTAGATTGTAGATCTATTGATCAAATACTATGTTGTGTGAATCATATTATCAGCTTAAATTTTAGAGCGCGGATTTTTTGGGCCAGTACCTATAGCCAGTGCAGAAATTAATAATGGCCCCAGGTCACAGACATAACTACCAATGGGATGGAAATACCAGATTAAAACTTTTAGATTTCGTAAAAGTACGTCAAATCTTGGGATTAGTTGCCAAAGCAGAACCCAGGCTCTCTGAGCCGTGGCATAAGAGGGGAAAATTCTCTGAAGAAGAATAAAACTACATAAAACTCGATTCTCACCAGCTTGTAAATTTTTTGACAGCTGAGAATTTTCCCAACAGCTCAAGAAAACAGAAGCCTTGCTTGCAAATATTTTTGACGCCTCGCCTCATAACTTTTTTATACAATAATTTATCAAGCGTCGAACAAATAATTTATCAAGCTTAAACCCGTCTGCCATCATAATCTCACTAAAAGCCGTCGGGTAGAACAAATTAAATCGGGCTCCGAGTCTGGGTTCGATTGCTTTTGAGGTGAAAACACTTCGCAAACGCAATAGTCTGCGCACCAGACGCTCCACCGAGTAGGGCACATAATACCATCCATAGACTCCGTTTGGAGCGTTTATGCTCGATATAAATCTTGCGGGAACGATAATGCTTTAATCAAAGTTGATTTTTTAAAGTAGAAACGTAGACGTTCGCAGACTTGCGAACGATTCCATAATTCCTATAAATAAAGGGTTGGTTACGATACGCTTGATAGGACATACGCGACTACGCCTCACTGTAACTACACACCGGGGGCTACTATACGCGTAAGCTGTCATCTACTTTACTAACTTTACAATGGCTTTAATCAAAGTTGATTTTTTAAAGTAGAAACGTAGACGTTCGCAGACTTGCGAACGATTCCATAATTCCTAGAAATAAAGGGTTAGCTACGATACGCTTGATAGGACATACGCGACTGCGCCTATCTATCTATCTATCTATTAGCCAGTGCCGTCTACACCAGAACTAAGCATCTCCTTTACAGCCTGGGGAAGAATCCCACTGTCCAGCTGCCCAATTGTTCCCTTTTGGAGCATTTCAAGAGAATATCCATCACGAAATGCTTTTGCCTTGTATCGCAAACTTTAATAAAATCCGTAAAACTCGATAATATACAGTAAATTTTCAAGCCAAGTCATAAAACATTATCAGACACAAAATCGCTTTCTTAGCGTTTTCAGAAGTATTAGTACAATCGCATTTCGTAACGCACATCCTCGTAGAATGCCGCTTTTACAGATCGAAGTTAGAGAATTTCTTTATATTGAATTTATGAAATAATGTTTTTTTTTATAATAGAGAAGGAATAGAGGTTCGGGGCCTACAGCTCACAGAGCTTCTGACAGACGCAAACAGATATGAGGGAGCGGTCGGGCTGTTATATCTACTAAATGTAGAGCCTGCGAGTTGTCTTCCACGCCATCTATTGTAAGTGATCTGTGGAGGGTGCTAACTCGAGTTTAATAGAATGTAATGGGACTTGTAACGCCATGTGTGACCCGAACAAATGAGTCTCGTTAGGGAACTCTATTATAGGAGTTGGTAATATTTCAAATATACTAGGCATGTTGGTTGTGGATCTTGCTGAATAGAAGGGTCGGAATATTTTAGGCTTCATCTTTCGTGAATATTTAGGTTATTTTGTGGTTATTTGAAGGCGTGACTTATATCGGCTTTCGCTTGGAAAACCTTTCAGACGCAGATCATTATTTTTTTTGCTTTTCTTCACGACTACGCTCTGTCCGCGTGAGCTTCCAGTGCTTCTTTGAGGCTTTCTGACAATTCTGACGTAATTGCCTCCGCTTTTTTAAAATTTGTGGGTGTGTATCGTTTAAAAGTTGTATGCATAATAAAATTCATACATATAATTAACAAAAAACCTGCCTGTAATTCAGAGAGAGAGCTAATTTTTTGGAAAAAAATGAGCTCTAACGTCCCAATCTTGCTACTTACGTGATGTTTTACTATATTTTTGTATACTGGACTATGAGGTGAAAGTGGTGGACTAAATACCGGGTTATGGAGAATAAAACCGGACGTCTGCCTAACAAAATGGTAGTCAATTTTATTTCCGGCAGACGGTGACTCGCCCACATAAGATGGGCCCCCACAAAAAGCGACATCTAAGATGGCTCGAGGGCAACACCGGTATGAGGGCTGGGGGTAGAGAGGTGTCACTGGACTTTAAACATATAGCCAACTCGCCACTTAGGTTTCCACATCTACCCTCGAGAACACAGCTCTCGCGACCCCACTCTGGACGGCCGGTTAAGGCAAGCCAGAGGCGGAGGACTTGGTCGGACGACGGAGTCCCCCAGGAGCGCTCAGGTACGTGGGGTCGCTACTCCCCAACAGCTCGCCACAAGCTGCCCTGCGTATGACGTATGACTTAAACATCTATACTTGTTTATTATTATAATAAGACATATTATATATGCAAAGCTTTGTGTTTTATAAAATATTTTTAAAACTTTTAATTGCGTTTCATGAGTTAGTTTAACTTTAAGACTTAAAACTTAAAGACAAACTTTCTATTCTAAGTTTAACTAAATGTGTTAAATAAAAGACTTGGGTGTGGTTTCATAGATGGCCATTTAATAACTGCCCGTGTCAGGCGTTTCTATGTCTACCCTAAAGTACATAATTAATACACAACACCTCCACCGTTAATCAAAACAAATCTTTCGACTAAATAAGTACTATAGATACAATATTGCATGGGCAGGTACCTACCTATTTAATGAATACAATTAGGTACTTCCATCGCTGACAGAAATAACTTAAGTTCAGTTTACCATAGGGTAGGCACATAATGTAAGATAAGGAAAAACCCAAAGCCAATCTAGGTATCTACTTATTTGTTTTCTCTAAATAAATTGACATGTTTATAACCACTTAACTAGTACAATGCATTGTATTTAGGTAATTACATCTAGATAGGTAACCGAAACAAGTAGGTGACTATTCGCCTCACCACAATTTTTCTTCCCCTCTTAACATGCACCTACATTACAACAAACCTATGTATTCTAGTACCTCCTTCTATGGATGTATGTATGTATGTACCTGTACCGGTCTCCTACATTATCTACGAATAATTGCTGTCGTGATAACATGGTAGACCAAAACAAAAAGCAAACAAGATAGAATCAAATACAAGTAAGTAAATACAAACTTTACTTATTTATTTTATCAATGATAATACTTTTATCACCCAACTTTACAGCGCCCAAGGCCATGCTGTTTTGTAAGGCAGGTAACGAATATAACTAGATAGGCACATATGATATGAAGTAGGTATTAATGTCTAAGGTTCGTACACAATACAAAATCACACGAATACAGTGTACTTATAGATCGAATATCAGGTAAGCTATAAGTTGAAAAATCTTATAAGAGTACGTATTTAACTTTTTATAATATTTATGCAAGAACTTACAATATTACAATCTAAATTCTGCTGGTTTTTTTTTTTATATATATTAATATTAATGTAAGCATTATTAGGAGCTGCCAAACATTGCTGCTGTCAGAATGACAGGTACATGTGGGACAAAAAAAATGAAATTGTTAGAATACTTCCTCGAACCCATATCGTTGAGGAGGATTGCGAATTCTAGGAGGCTGATACCTCTGGGGCTGGTTGGACGGCGGCGCACTGGCACCGACCTCGGCTGCGCCCCCGCGCCCGCCCGGGCTGCTTGAGCCTTCGGCTCCCGACTGTGTCACGTCATTCGCATTCGGAAAAAATAACAAGTTATTACGAGAACGCCGTTTTAATTGGTCGACATGACGATGAATTATTTCCCCCGTTATAGTTTCTACTGCATAATCTGTGGTACCTAAACTTTCTTTGATAACACCCTCGAGCCACTTAGACGAATTCCTAGTGCTATAATTCCTGTACCAAACCCTGTCACTCGTTTGGAAAACGCGGTGCGCACCGCCCGCACGTTCTTCTTGACGCTCTTGCACTTTCCGTGCATGGGCCCCTCTGTCCGGTTTTAAACAATCCAGCCGGGTGCGCAGACGTCTACCTTGCAGGATGTTAGCTGGACTGTCACCCGTCGCGCTATGTACCGTGTTTCTATAAATTAACAGGAATCTACTCAGAGCTATTTCGGAATCGAGTTGCTGTTTTTGCGCTTTTAACAGAACGTGTTTACATATTTTTACAGCACTTTCCGCAGCGCCATTCGACGAGGGATGATATGGGGCTGTAAATACATGTTCCACACCGTTACGCGTGTTGAAATTTTTAAATTCCTGACTAGAGAAAGGAGGTCCGTTATCTGATACTACCTGTTTAGGAATTCCAAACCTAGCCCAGGTTTCTCGCAACTTAGCAATGACAGCGGACGCTGTGGTACTTGCCATTCTAATAGCCTCAATCCACTTAGAACACGAATCTACTATTACCAAGTATATAGTACCAGCAACCGGGCCCAAGAAATCTAAGTGTATCCTAGTCCAGGGGCGCTCCGGCCATGGCCAAGCGCGCGGGGCCTGCGCGGGCGGCGCGCTGGCCGTCGCCGCGCACACCGTGCACGCGCCACACGTCCGCTCGATCGCTTCGTCTATGCCCGGAAACCAGGCGTAGCTCCTCGCTAATGATTTGGTCTTGACTACCCCCATATGAGCTTCATGGAGCTCCCTAATAACCTTCTCTTGACAACCCTCCGGAATAACCACGCGATGACCCCACATAATGCACCCAAGCTCTAAATAAAGTTCCCGCCTACGATTGAAAAACGGCTTCAATTGGTCTATTTCTACGGAATCTGGCCACCCGTCCAGAATAAAGCTCGATACGCGGGACAATAAAGGATCCTTATTAGTTTCTTTATTTAGTACTTTGTAATCAAGTAGCAAGGCATCAGACGCAAAGTGGAGATAAGTTTGCTCCGGTTCCTGTTTATCACTCTCCGCTTCAATCAATTTGTGCGCTTTAATTAGACGCGATAAAACGTCCGCCACGTTTTGTTCCGATTTTACATATTCAATATCGAAATCGTACGCCGACAAATATAAAGCCCATCTCTGTAACCTACTGGCAGTCATGCTTGGTACGCCGACATTGGGGCCAAAAATGCTGACCAAGGGCTTATGATCCGTCCGCAAAGAAAAACGCCTACCGTACAGATACTGGTGAAAACGTTTTATCGCAAAATATATCGATAACGCCTCTTTGTGAATCTGGCTGTAGTTGCGCTCGGGCGCGGTAAGCGCGCGCGACGCGTACGCTAGGGGGCGCTCGGAGCCATCCGCGTAGCGCTGAGCCAGCACGGCGCCCAGCGCGAACGAACTAGCGTCACTCGTGACCACCACGGGAAGCGCGGGGTCATAGTGCGCCAGAACATCGGCACTTGTCAGCATCATCTTCACTTTATCAAACGCTTGTATCTCCTGTGCACCCCACTGCCATCTAGTATGTTTTTTTAGCAGCGCATGGAGTGGCGCCAAATAGGTACTAAGATGCTTGACGAATTTAGCATAGAAATTGACCATGCCTAAAAATGACCGGAGCTCACTGACATTACGAGGGTAAGGCATTTCGACGATCGGTTTTATTTTAGATTTATCTACACTAACACCACTTCTGTCAATAATATAACCCAAATATGAGACCTTTTCCTGTAGAAATACACATTTTTCTCTCTTAAGTTTTAAACCGTGCTCCTGCAGTCTAGCTAAAACCTTATTCACCGTTGATAAATGCTGTTCCAAATTTTTACCCGTAATTAATATATCGTCATAAAACACCACAACGTTATCGATACCCTGTATAAGGTTACTCATTAACCTTTGAAAGATTCCTGGACTAGATGCTAGGCCAAAAACTAACCTATTGTAAGAGAATAGGCCTCGGTGGGTGTTAATTATAGTATAACGTTTCGATTCATCATCCAGTAATACCTGAGAATACGCTTGTGACAGGTCCAATTTAGTAAAATAAACACTACCACTAAGACTACTAAACACATCTTCTATCTTTGGAACGGGATATTTGTCGACCATTAAAACTTTGTTCAATGTTACCTTATAATCGGCACAAATACGTAAGCCACCGTCGGGCTTACGGATGGGTACGAGTGGCGTGGCCCAGTCGGAGGAATCCACAGGCTCGATGACGCCAGCGCTCAACATGGAGTCGAGCTCAGCGTCGACGCGCTCGCGCAGCGCGTACGGCAGCGGGCGCGCGCGGTGGTACACAGCGGCGGCCCCGGGCCGCACTCGCAGCGTCGCCGTCCCGCCAGTGAACTGTCCCAGCCCTCCATCAAACAATTCTTTATGCCTGTGAAAAATATCATTTACAATTTCATTTTCCTCGACGAAGTTGCATGGTAAAGGTACCCTAACACTCAACCCTAACTCCGCCATCCACTGCCGGCCCAATAAATTTGTGGTCCGGTTCCCGTTCTTGATAACGTACAAATCTAGATGCTTCTTAACATTATTGCACTCCACTGGTACATGAATGTAACCAAGTGGTGTAATTTTATGGTAATCATACACATTTAAAACTAAGTCACAACTGCGTAACGGTACAGAATGAAACAAACTTTCATAAACCTTGTCACTAACACACGATAAAGCACAGCCTATATCGATCTCCATTTTAATTGGCACATTGTTTACATTCGCCAAAATGCTCACCAGTAGCGTAACAAGGTGGGGGCAAGGGGGGCACGTGCCCCGGGCGCTGCCCAGAGGGGGGCGCCAAAACGGGCAAAAAAATTCAAACATTTAAAATTCCCGCCGATGAAGACAGCGAATGAATTTTATCTCAATCGCTTACCAAGCAATGGCTGACGGAGCGGAGGCTCAAGAAAACCAGTATACAGTTGTGCATTCGAGGGCGACACTGAAAGTTCTTAGAAAATCAAAAACTGAACAATCTAGCAAGTTATTACTTTTATTCCTCACCCTAAAGGTAGGAAAATTGTACAAAAAAAGATATCCGATTATCTCGCAGCGGAGCTTGCAAAAACTGAATCCGAATTCAGTGAAAATGTTGTAAAAGGAAAAAAGGTAATACAAAAAAAGATATTAAACTATTTCACAACAAAATTGACTTCTACTAAACCAATCTCGACTCATGACTCAGCTGATCACACTAAAGATTTTTTTCGTGACTGATTCAAGTAAGCGAACCGTTATTACACAAAAGCCTAATTATATTGAAAACTTTTTAGTAAATAGAGATAGTATTAAACAAAGTAGTAATACAAACTCTGAAAATATAAACTGTTCAAATAACTTAAAACTCAAGTGTCTATCTATACTGCATCTCAATGTAAACCGTATACGAAACAAAGTACTGAATATAGAAACTTTTTTGGATTCTGATTTAACAGAGAAACCGTGTATTGTGTGTATTACGGAATCATGGTTAAGGTCGGAAGAAGTAACGTCAATTAATTTAATGGGTTACAAAGTTATAACAAGTTACTGTAGAAAGAAAAACCAGGGAGGTGGTTGTATAATGTTTGCAAGAAATGACATATTTGATAAATGTGAGGAGTGTAATGTTGTCAAATATGGCAAAGAAAAAGTATTTGAAATATGTAGCCTATCAGTAAAACTTACACATGCACAAAATGTAACCATAAGTACAGTTTATAGAAGCCCAAATAGCGACATTAGAAATTTTTTCATCCAGTTACAATTATTCCTTAATGACATAAATCCACACAATTCAATCGTGTGTGGAGATTTTAATATTAATCTGAAAGAGAAAACAAGTATGGCAAAGGATTTTTTGCAAATATTTTTGGAGCATAACCTAACACCTACAATCCATGAATACACCAGGGTTACGGAAACATCAAGGACCTTAGTTGATAATATTTTTTCAACCATGGTTGATCACATAGATGCGAGCGTTATTCCTTGTAGTTTTTCAGACCACGATGCGCAAATTGTGTTCTTCTGTGAACAGATTATTTTAGGTTCTGTAGAAGATAAGTATCAATTTAAACGAATTTACAGTAAGGCTAATTTAAAAAGACTAAAGGAAGAGCTAGATAATGTTTGCTGGGATGATGTTTACAGAGCTAGAACTTGTGAATACAAACTTAATCTGTTTTATGACACACTGCAACATTTATTGAATAAGCATTTACCTATAAAGAAAGTCAAATTGCGCAATCAAACTAAATCATGGATAACACGTGGATTAAGAATATCTTGTAGGAAAAAGAGATCATTATTGATACAAGTACGGAATAATAAATGCAATAACCAGGTAAAAACATACTCTCAACAGTATAGTCGTGTATTAAAGAAAACCTTATCTATAGCAAAAAACTTACACGTAACGCGTGAAATTAAAAATGCCAAATGCAAAAGCAAAGTCATATGGAAAATAGTTAATGAAAATACAGGAAGAAAGGTATTTACAAATACAAAATCGATTCAATTAAGAGAAAACAATAGGATAATTAAAGATCCTAAATCTGTAGGCAATGTTCTTAACGATTTTTTTGTAAATATAAGTAAAGTAACAGCTCCTACAGGAAACAGTATTAATAAGCATGGTCCACTCTTGTCTAAACATAAAATTAATAATATAAAATCAATGTTTATGTTACCTATTGATGAAGTAGAAATAATTAAAATAGTAAGATCATTAAAAAAAACAAATTCCTGTGGCCCTGATGGCATTTGCACTGAAGTAGTAAATTTTAATATTGAAACTTTATGTATCCCATTATGTCATATCTTTAACGCTTGTATAGATGAGGCAACTTTCCCTTCACAATTTAAGCGTGCAAAAATAATTCCTCTGTATAAAAAAAGTGACAAGACTGATAAAAATAACTACCGTCCTATTTCTCTATTATCGGTTATATCAAAGATCTTCGAAAAAGCAATTGCTTCAAGAATAACAGACCATTTTAATAATAATAACTATTTTTGTCCTGAGCAATTCGGATTCAGGCAAAATCGCAACTGTACGTCAGCAGTCATTGAATTAGTCATAGAAATAATGAATAATCTGAATCGAAATCACAAATGTGCAGGGATTTTTTGCGATCTAAGTAAGGCGTTTGACTGCGTCAATCATCAGGTACTTATTGACAAATTGCAATATTATGGAATACGAGGTCCGGTTTTAAACCTACTTAAGTCCTATCTGACAGGTAGAACCCAATATGTTCAAATATCATATGCAAATAAATCAGGATGTATAGAACTAGTTGATTCAGATGATAAGAATATTTACTGTGGCGTACCACAAGGATCGGTACTGGGGCCGTTGCTTTTCATAATTTTTATAAATGACCTTCCTAGAAACATTACCCATGGCAAAGCTTACCTTTATGCAGACGACACTAGTATAATTTTTCAAAATAATGACCTAATGACTTTCCAGTCCCAAGTCAGCCAAACCTGGTCTGAGCTCGTTTACTGGTTTGAAAGTAATAGTCTAAAATTAAATATTGATAAAACCAACTACTTAAGTTTCTGTAGACATACAAATAGCGTACCTTACGATTTACCTCTTTCTTTAGCTAAGGTGGATCAGACTAGGTTTCTGGGAGTGGAATTGGATGAGCAACTACGATGGTCACATCACATAGATACCACACGGAAACGATTGGCTAGTGCTCGGTACACCCTCAAGAATTTATCAAAAATGCTTAACACATCAGTTCTTAAGACGGTATATTTCGCTTATTTTGAAAGTATATTAAGATACGGCCTAGAGGTTTGGGGGAGCAGTGTTCATATAAATTCAATACTTATTTTGCAAAAACAAGCAGTAAGGTGCATCGAAAAAGCAAAAAGGAGAGAACACTGCCGTCCTCTATTTATTAAACATAAAATAATGACAGTGATATCACTCTACATTTACTTAATTAGCATATATATTAGTAAAAATAAATCTAAATATAAGTATAAAGGTGAAAACAGGATACATGCATTAAGGAATAATGATGACATTGAATTGCCAAAGTGCAATAATTACATACACTTTAAAAGGAGCCCAGAATATAAAGGTATTGAAATATATAATGCTTTAAATAATGATATTAAACAATGCAGCAACATGGATGAATTTTCTAAGAAATTAAAATCTTTTTTAATTAATAGACCTTTTTATTCTCTAGCAGAATTTTTTGATAAAAAATATGGATAGCATGTGAATATGATGATTTTTTTTTTTTAATATTTGAACTGAATTTATAACTACTTTTGCATTTTCACACTTTTAATTGACATTATAATGTAAGTAAATAAGCAATTATTATCACTATTTCTTTAAATCTAATGTTTATTACATATAATTGTCTGTTTTATATTTTGAATGTATAATACAATTATTTTATTAATAATTAAGCTAGACTAATTATTTATAAGTAGAGTAAGAGCATTTGCATGCCGCATTGTGGCAGAATATGCACTCATGTGTTTGCTTTATTCCACTGACATGACAATTTACTGCATCTGTGTGTATTCTTGCAAATGAAATAAATTATCAAATTATCAAAAAAATTATCAAAATTATATCTTTTCAAAATAGTGTCCCTTCACATCAATACATCGCTGCATCCGATGAAACCACTAAAAAAAAGCACTTCGTCCACTCTTCCTTAGGGGTCTCTTCAACGGCCTTTTGATACGCAGCCACTGCTTCTTCGGCGTCGTAGAAACGTTTTCCTGGAAGTTTTTCTTTTATTTTTGGGAATTAATAAAAGTCGCAGGGTGCGAGGTCAGGGCTATATGGCCGGTGACCCAGTAATTCCACGTCTGACGTCGCCAACTACTCGATTGTTTGCTTGGCGGTGTGCGACGAGGCGTTGTCGTGTTGAAGGAGGATCCTACTGCGAGGTCGTTTCTCCTGAACTTTTTCCAAGACAAGTGGCAAACAATTCTTAGTGTACCATTCTGCAGTAACTGTTTTCCGATCCACTAAAAAAATTAATGCGTAATGACCTGTCCTTCTGAAGAACGAGGCTACCATCTTTTTTCCCACGCTTCGACCTCTCTTCACTTCAGTTGGCAAACACCCACTCAGCAGACTGTCTTTTAGTTTCAGGGTCATAACAGTAAATCCAGCTTTCGTCACCCGTTAGTATGCCGAACACAGCATATGAGTCACCTCCGTTAAATCTTTGAACCATTTCTCGGCACCAATGTACCAGACGGAGTTTTTGGGCCTCTGTCAAATTATGAGGTATCCACAAGGCACAAAGCTTCCTGATCCCTAAATGTTCATGAAGGATTTTGTGAACTTGACTCATACCAATGTCTAAGCTTGTCCGAATCTGTTGATAGTTCACTAGCTCTTTTGTCGGCGTCTATCATACGTCGCACAACACTGATGTTATCTTCATTAGTCGCCGTACAAGGCCGTCCCTCACGCAAACCATCGGTGAGATTAGTGCGACAACGTTTAAATTCATTAAACCAGTTGTGAACAGTGGCACGAGATGGGGCTTTACCGTGAAAGGCCAATCGAAGTCTATCATAACTTTCTTGTTGACTTAAATGACATCGAAAGTCATAGAAAATCATTGCACGAAAATTTTCTTGCGTTAAATTCATGCTTACGTGATACAGACTATTTTCAATTTGCCGCCAAATCGAATAAAAATGACAATCGAATGAAATACATAGACAATAATATTGACAAAGAGTTCGATTTTCAAAATAATAGTAGACTATATATCAAGGGCATAAAGTAAGCCATTTTAGACGAGGCTATTTATTGGTCCGAGTGTAACGAGGACCAATATAGTAGTCGAGGATAAAATGGGTACTTATGCCCGAGACATACACTCTGCTTTTCACTTCCATTGTAAAGAAAATATTAGGTTTTATATCACTTTAAATCGTTGAAAATGTAACATCCATACTCTTGCGCTTGGGTTCTCCGTCTCCCCGCCTGCAGGCGGCCGGGCGCATGGGGTGTGATGCGAGGTCGCGGCGAGCGCGCTCCACCTGCGATGTTACTTTATGCCCTAGTGCATGAAAAGCGATTTTGTGTCGCTAGCCACGACACAAAGGCGAACTTTTCGAGCAAGAGAAGTGAAATAGTACATTACCTAACTAGTGCGGTAAAACAAAGGAAGGCAGAGATCGCAGATGTTTGCGACCCGAGCTGCAAGCGAGGGACGTCAATATGCGATGTAGGGCTTTATTTATTACCTCACGTGTTAGGTACATCATTTTATGCCTACACTTGGGCAGAAATCGGCTTTTTTCCGTACGCGTAGCGTGCGGAAAAAGGCACTTTATGGCCAGGTGTGGCATAAACTTTTTTTTTAATATATCGCTTACAAGTGGCCAGTTCTAAAAAGTTTCAGTGTCGCCCTCGTAGTATTTGTTAGACATCTCGAGGTCACGTTAAACTGGTTAGGTTCCAACGGGAATTATTACACAGTACGCGCGCGCCGCTTTACGCCAGCGCGAGGTTATGGCATTCGATTCGACACAATACCTTATTCTCTTTCCTCTCTTCGGGTAGAGGAGAGGAAAGAAAAAAAATAATTATATATTTGGGGGGCGCAAATTTGGTGTTTGCCCCGGGCGCCGATACCTCTTGTTACGCCCCTGATGCTCACCTCTTTGTAATTTGCTAAGGACATCTGGTTTATAAACTCTTCCTCAGAGCCCGCATTCTCTTCCTCAGAAAACTGATTTTCATCTTGTACCCAATTCACATTAGGGTTTTGGCGTTGGGGGCCGCTGCGCCCGCGCGGTCGACGAGACCCCGCGCCCCGGCCAGCGGCAGCTCCATTTCGCCCCCTACCCGCCATTCCGCCGCGTGGTTGCCATGCGTTTTGACACACGCGCCTCAAATGACCCATCTTCCCACACCTACTGCAGATGAAATTTTGGAACCTACATTCCCCGAAATTATGGTAAAGGTCCCCGCACGCCGAACATCCGCTTTTAAAATTTACTGCCCCGATGTTAGCTTGTTGCGAAGCGCTTCCGAATGACGAGGCGCTCGGCGCGGGTGCGCCTGCGCGAGCATGATGCACCCCCTCCGCCGCCACTCCCGCGGTCCCGTTAGATTCCACCGCTAATGCATCTCTTTCCGCCGCCTCTAAGCTAGATGCGATAAAAACTGCCTTTTCGAAATTCAATTTCGATTCAGTAAATAATCTTTGTCTAATTAAATCGTTACTAATTCCGCATGCAAATTGATCACGCAAATTCTCGTTAAGCGTATTACTGAACTCACAATAACGGGTCAATTTCTTCAACTCTGCGACATAATCTTTTACCGACTGACCTTTGATCTGACGACATTGTCGAAAGCGAAAACGTTCTGCCAGCACTGACGGCCGTGGTTGGAGATGGCTTTCCATTATTTTTACAACCTCGCTGTATACCAAATCTGCAGGTTTTTGTGGGCTACAAAGGGTTACCATCAACTCATATGCCGCATCACCGATAGCCGAGATTAATATCGGTAGCTTCATGTCGTCCTGCACTTTGTTAACCTTGAAGAACATTTCCACTCTGTCCACATATGCGCGCCAGTTCCCGTTCGCCACATCAAAAGCACTTAATTTGCCGATAGTCGACATGTTTATCTCTCACCCGCACACGCGAATTACTATTCCACTGAATTAACCCAGCCTGTCGCCAGTGTTAAATAAAAGACTTGGGTGTGGTTTCATAGATGGCCATTTAATAACTGCCCGTGTCAGGCGTTTCTATGTCTACCCTAAAGTACATAATTAATACACAACAAAATGCTTAAACAAGCGAAGAACCGAAGAACGTAACTTTCCAACCTGTACTTAGTCGGAGCAAAGCCAAAGTTAGGTCCAAAAAGTTGCCATATTTTATGCAAGGTTTATGCTAATGCGTCCAGGGTCTGTTTAGCAACCTAATAATGGGTATCGAACTTACGAATTTCGGTTAGGTAGTCTTACCACTCAGCTAACAAAGGTAGTAAGTAATGCAAAATAAGGTGGTCAAGGAGAAATCTAATTCAATGTTTTTTTATAGCAAATGCTGCAGTTACTAAAAAAATCACCAAAAGTGCCTTTCAGGAGTTCCCTTTATTTTTTTCAAATGGATTTAATCATCCGATTGGAAATAAAACTCTTCCTTTTTTGAACTAAATTGAAAATATCTTCAATAGGTTTATTCCACAAAACCGACCAATGTTCCATAATCTTTATTAAAGAATGTACATAATAGGTTATCTTTAGTATAGTATTAGGGAGTAAGTCGGTTTTTAACCGAAACCGTGGCTCCTTCATACAAAATCGGTTAACAGTTGTATTCTTTATTTATCATTTCGTACTACAGCAAACAGGCTTCGAATAAAATGTTTGAAGTTCATGAAAATATTCAGAGGTTTGAATAGTTAGCTTCCCAATAAGTGTTTGCGGGTGACCCTGAGAAGCATGGAAGGACAAGGTCAACTGCGATCAATGAATGTCAAGGTCGCGAACTCTTACGATAGCCTCGTGTATGCGGTGTAAGATAGGAAAGTAGAGCGTTTTAAACCAAAACTAAAAAAAAATATGTTTAACAATTTTATTTTCCAAGAATCGTTGGTGGCTCTGCGCTAAGGCAAGCCAAATATAATCCGATGAATCCGAATTGCGAGGAATCCGGACTAATCCCGATTGGAAGGTCAGATGGCAGTCGCTTTCGTAGAACTAGCTACGCCGAATCTTGGGATTAGTTGTAAAAGCGGACCCCAGGCTCCGTGAGCCATGGCATAAGCCGGATAAAAATGCCAGGAAGAAGAGATGTTTCTAGTAGTGTGATGCAAAGATAAGGCAATAAGAATAGATAGAAGAATTAGACGTTTGTAGACCAGAGCCCGGGTTGCAAAAACCACAAACGAACTTTGGTTTTGCCACAATATAAATTTGAATGGTACTAACCAATGGCAAGTAAAAAGAACCTCGATTTCGACAGCTGGACTTAAGTTTGCAGCAAGCAAAAGCTTGTCAGCAGAGTTACCACAACATATATCTAGTTATATTGTGCAATTTGGAGCACTTTATCTTAAACTTGGGAATTGTTACCCTTTCCCTCCCTCCCTTCCCTCATTTTGCCACTTGTGTTAAAAGTGGCAAAATGAGGGATCAGAAAATACCAAAACCATCACTAGCTTTTAATACTTTATTTTTGGTTTATGATTTATGCGATAATACATATTCAGTAAACAAGTTGGACAGACGTAGTTTTGATTAGTAAAGTGTTAGTGCAAGAGTATTTTTTTTTAGAAAAGTATCTTGTCTCTTATAACTTGAATCACCCACCACAGAAGGCCTAGTATAAAAGTTGTACGACATGAACTCCTCGACCGCGTTAGCGTATCGAGGGGTCAAAATATGAAAGCTGCCGGATGATTTAAATAAACGGCAAACATAATTTGAACTCCCGATACGCTAACGCGGTCGAGGAGTTAATGTCGTATAATTTTTATACTAGGCCTTCTGATAACCACTTTTGTCGCATACTTGTTAGGGTGAGAACGACCGTATATTTTTACCCTGCTCGTGTTTTGAGAGTCACGTTTACGATGTTGAAAGAGTACACACGTCTTTCTTTATAGATGTGGTCGGTCTCGCATCAAGATTTACACAAGAAAATTTTAAGTTTGTGACAATCTTATAAATTCGTTTTCATAAATATAAATATGACAAATTGAAAGAGATGTCATATCCTACAGAAAAAGTGACCAAGGCCCCCGGTGACAGGGTGGAATCGAACCAGCGACCTCCTGCTTTCGCGGCAGACGCCTTAACCCGATCCCCCACGTATTAGGAGGTGATCGGGTAGCCCAGTAGCTAGGGCGTCTGCCGCGAAAGCAGGAGGTTGCTGGTTCGATGGAATCAAAACATTTATTATAAATAATAAGTGATTTAATTTATGATTTAAAATGACATTACAATGTAAAAAGACACAAGTCTCGTTTCGCAGTACGTACTCGTACCTATTATGCTGTAAAAAAGTTTTGAGATGTAACTGTTAAAACAAGTCGGTTATTTTAGTCAGTACCGGGGAGCGTCTATAGACCGTGGGTGTCGGTTTGTCTTAACGACAAACTTTTCATCGAATATTATTTCATCGATAACGAATCGAAACTTCAGCACTAGTAATATTTCAATATTGTGTATTGTATTTTGTGTTATCAACTGTTTATTTCAATCTTTCTTACTGCTTAGAAATACTATTCAACGAATATCAATCGATCGTCGATTCGGATGCAATTTATTAATTCAATACATATTTAGGTATATGTCGTAACTCGTGCTGTACATTTATAATTTTTTCTGGATGAATTTTCAAATTATGTATTTCAACGTAGAATTCAAGATTGAATTTTGTATCGTCTGTATATTTTTTTTGCAAGCTTCAACTCTAACTCTTCTGAAAAATAAATTAATAGGTATTATTGCATGATTATAACAAAAATTAACTTCAAACACACTGTAACATACTGGTTGGATTAGATTCAATGTAGGTTTAGGTTAAGTTAGAACTGCGACCCCACACAGAAACTAGCGGCTTTCAAAGTAAGTTTAGCTTAAGTTAGAACTGCGACCCCACACAGAAACAAACGAACGGCTATCAATGTAGGTTTCGATTAGGTTAGAACTACGACCCTGATTTAAATTTACTAGTATCGATTCTTCGGCGACATGACTTGTCGATGTAACGAAAATACTTGAAAGTTGTCTTTGAAATAACATTCGATTAAATGACTGTCGGCAGTTCAAGGGTAAACCATAGAACGCGACTTCTATCGACTGTTAAATTTGGAGGTTCTGAGCCTGCTAGAAGTACCTTAGAGTTTTGATAATCGGTGAATGAGCGAGTGACCAAACAAAGGAACTTTAGACGTTCCATAACTCTTAAACCGCAAGTTCAACTTGAATGTTATTAAGAATATATATTATCTAAGACATGTCACTGAAAATTCAGGGTTCTAGCTTGAACCAGCGCGAAAATAACAGGGGGTTGAAATTGGCCTGAATGGGTCCAAGAAAAGGATGGTACGGCCGTGCCTTTGTTCTGCTTGACTTGTTGGGGGCACTCCCATGCCCCCATGATTTGGTATCTTAAGTATCTTTATAATCATTACCTTCTAAACTGAAAATACTTAAGAAAAGAAAGTACTTAAGACGGATTTTACACAGCATGCACTGTCTTTTTCCCACTTAACCTCCCTCTGCAACTAAACCGCGTTTAAAATTGCCCGGCTCTGTTAATTTTAGCAAACTGAACCCGGCCTTGTACAGTCGGACCGCTATTTTCGCTGCACATTGCTCCCGCGTGCACTGTCTGTATTATTATCTGCCGAGATGGCGAGATAATTGCCCGGCTCCGTTAATTTTAGCAAACTGAAGGCCGGCCTTGTACAGTCGGATCGCTATTTTAGCTGCGCATTGCTCCCGCGTGCACGTATATTATTATCTGCTGCGGCACTTTTGGGATGTCTGGGATGTAATTTTAGTTACCGTTCAGTTTCAATAAGGGCTTACTCAGTTTCAAGACTTTCAAAGTCTGATTGGGAAAAGTAGGAAAAAAATATTTACAATCAAGTTTTTAAACAATTTATTTTAAATAACTATTTTAGATATAACTAACAAAATCTATACAATAAGTTATAAGTTACCTTAAATCTACGGGCCTAAAATAGGCCCTTGAGGCATTGTACCTAGGATGCTGGCGGAATTTCCTCGTTGTATCGCAATGCTGATACGTTGTGCGAGAAAGCCACCAGCTCTTCGGTCACTAGTTACATCAACCAGACGTATCGCGATTTCTACAAACAACTTTCGTGCGCTGGGACCCCATGGACTTAAATAGTACTCTGTGCTCAGGCTCTTATAGTTATTACGTTTTAAAATTTCGACGCTTTCAGCCGCTGCGTCCGCGTTTACGAGTACATTAGTTCGCTACGCAGGTAGCATCCGATTCAAACTCCAAGGAACCAAGGACACCCCATCGGGTCTCTAGCTATCATCCCTGATAATGCTAATCGGCTCAAGAAGCGCAGGCACGTTGATGGTGGCAAGAGATCGACGGATTATGTCATTATTTGACGCAAAAAAAAAAAAACTTTATGGGGCAGGTCGCCCGATCAAGCCAACCGCCTCGCACCGCGCTCCGCACGTCGCGTTAACGCGTCAAAAAAATTGTTCTTTACTTTTTCTAATCAGACCACGACTTTGAATTACTGATTAAGTACACCCTTAAATTTACCACCAGCAGTTTTGTTACACCAAGTCAATGGTTACAACCTGTACACAGTACATAGTAGGTACTAGGTGAGTTTCCTAGTATTTTTCTCAAAATCGGTGAAAACGTGTCACCCGCTCTCGGTTCACAAAGATCTAGTGTTTCGTTTGAATGTATTTCCTCACGGGTAAAGCGTCTTGGTCCCTAACAAAAGCAGTGACATATATCAAGTGTGTAAAATATTACATTCTAGACAGCTTGAAGCTTTCTTTGTTACTCCATCCCTTTATCCCAAGATTGTTTCATAAAATCTTAAAGAGACTTATTGAAACGTTTTCGACTCATTGGTCTCGAATAAGTCTCGTATTGAAAAGTAAGTTAGGGTTTTTGTCGATTTAGTTCAAGGGATTAAGCGAGATGGGTTTCCATTTTGCAAATTGTGAAAGTAATATGTCCAATCCAATGACAAAAGAAGTTAGCGTTAATATCTTTTTTTGAAATTAAATTGCGAATTGGATTTTTAATACTAAAAATACCTACTATATATATTTAACATAATATACGTGAGAGAAACATTTGGGTTTTAATGAAAATCTTTGTTTGGATGGGGTATTTACTCGTACGTATGTATTCTCTAACATTGAGTAATTTATTTACACATATGTTGTTAGTTCGGTGTTAGCGCTCACTGGCGCGATAATTACTATAAGGCATGTTGATATAATTTTTAGTCTCAATAAGTGAAATGTAAATTTCTTTGAGATAATAATAAAGAATCTATAACCGGATATTTTCGGATATAAATATTGCCATAGGTATGATTAATTGATTAGTCTAATCAATATACAAATACAAGAAGTAGAGTTTATTCAAGCCTGTGTGATCTCACTGATCTCCTATACATTTCGGATGCGCATTTAGACATAGACATCGAAAAGTTTTATTCAACACCAAAAAAAAACCTAAACAAAATTCAATCGTACAGTAACGTTTAGTAATATGTAAACCTTCCTATACGTACATTCAGAACGTCTGTCCAAGGCTTAAGGATCAAAATCTTTCACATATTTTTGAGCTGACCGTATTAGTACTGTCAGTAGGAATTATTTGGCGTTGAAAGCCAATTAGGCATTACAAAGTTTAGAGGGTTTCGCGGCCTCGTCGGCTAATTTACGCCGACGTGCCGTTGACTCGCAGTGAACAAAGCCCTTTATGGTCTTGTGGAAGCGTCATGTATATTTAGAACCGTATTATGTGATTGTTTTTATCAGTATTAATCAATATCAGTAAATGCCGTGATGTTTAATTTGGAAATTACGCTTATCAACAACCGGTAAAATAGTACTTTTTACAAGTTTTACATTAAAAGCACGTAAGTGCCGTTCTGAAGCTAATGTGCATACTTAGTAAATAGTCAGTTATAACCCGACAGACCTTAACGGTGTATTCCTGACCGCATTTAGAGACTATAATGTCATATGAAATTACCTAAATTTAACTTAGTTACAGACATAATTACATCTTTCTCTAAAACTGTTTTTCACCATAAACGTATTTTTGATTCCAGTTTTAACCACAACGAGTTTTAGTTTTGACGTACTCATTCGAAGTATAATTTAATCCTTTTTAATACCTACCTGAGGGACTATTCCGTCCGACGTAAAATTTTTGAACTAGACGCAAAAAACAGTTACTTGGTTCTCAAAGTCAAGCTCAACTGCCGGAGTTGTGCAAACTTGGTTGACACGTCTTTATATGCAGCTGGCTGGGAATTACTTCCTGGAATTTATCTAATTCTGGAATTTATTCTTGTCCTACCCTAGGGAAAATCTTCGAGATTAGTTCACAGCTGTATAATAATTTGCGGTCCCTTGACGTTCCCCATCAAATTATTTTCGTTCGAAATGTACACAGGTGAACGAACCCAGCAGGGGCAATGCGATTTGCTAAATAAAATCTGATGTCGACGCCTGATTGCAATGTACATCCTGTCGGTGCATGGTAACCTTCAACTTTGTTTATAGTTATTTGTACTATCCTGCTCGTAATTGCATTTTGTTGATGTAGGTCGTGATGTAGATTCCGTGGAATGATTGAACATTACAACATACCTACTTATGTTGTAATGTTCCGTACCAAACTTTAGTTGCGAATATTTCGCTTTATGCCCGTCTGTCACAGTCACAGGGGTTAGAATGTTATCTATTATTTACCGGACAACCTATAATCATCGAGTTTTGGTTGGGATTTTTTCCTTATTCTCTTAGCGTTTAAAACGTACGGTTGCATTGTTGACTCCAGCTTGACTGATATTTCGAAAGCCGACATTTTACATGTTTCACAATGTCTGCAATTTGTAGGATCTCAGTTATAGATTTTCCTTGGGTTAGAAATGGTCTGTCGTCAAAGTCGTCATTTTATGTGAAGATGTTAACATTAAATAAATTACAATGTAGGTAAGTATATGTAATTTGATAAGATTATAACTGTTATAAAATTGGTTTCAAGGGTTCATTGTAATAACATAAGGATCAATGAACTTGAGGTTCTTGATACTTGATAGGTATGTGTGATTCCATAATGTTAGAACTGGTTTTGCATCCAATTTAGTCAAAATTTATGTCCGACCCTCGTGTTGCATCAGATTGAATTATTTTTAAAACCCAAATTATTTTATGTAAGTATACAACTCGTTTTTTACTATAATTAATTAACGTTTATATATTTTGCACTTAGGTAACCGATAAAACCAATAAATACATTGGGATGTACATTATGTTGGGACCCATACATACATACATACTTACATATAAACCCATGCAGTTATGGCAGGGCTTGGACCGGTATTTTTTTAAACCTTGGAATTGCCCAATACTTTAATTTATGTTATGTTCTTTATGGACTCTTCTTATTATTATTCGTCTTCTTATTATCTTCGTATTATTAGATAACCCCAAAAAAAAATTCAAAAATAATAATACTGATAACCATAATAATACCAGTATGTATTGGATTATGTATGTATGTGTTTTTGTATATGGTGAAAATATTTACCGGTATTCGAGCCTTGATTTAGAGTGAGAGTCTTTTTGAGTTTTTGTGCAAACTCTTTTGAGAGAGGTATGGGCACAGCGGATGCATATCGTTTAGTGTGGTAGGGCACAGCACAAAGAATGTCGTCTCGCTCAAATCTGGGGCAGAGCCCATCTGGGGAAGTACCTCCACCTTACAGAAAACCGCAGTTAAATAACACCAGACCCTACTCATAATTTTGTGTTTCTGTTGGTGAGTTACGAGTAGGTCGCCAGAGCTCCAAGAGGATTCGCTGTGTTGACAGCTGAGGACCCACGGAGCAAAGCCCTTGGCCCGTTTAGATGTCAACACAGCGAATCCTCCTTTTTTTTAAAGGGTCGGCAACGCGCATGTAACACCCCTGGTATTGCAGGCGTCCATAGGCTACGGTGACCGCTTACCATAAGGCGGGCCGTATGCTTGTTTGTCACCGTCGTAGTATTAAAAAAAAACTCACGAATAACATCTACTTCTACTTTCTTCTTCTTGCTAGCGTCTTCATGGCTTATGCCACGGCTCCGGGAGCCTAGAGTCCGCTTTGGAAACCAATCCCAAGATTTGACGTAGGCGCTAGTTTAACGAAACCGATTGTCATCTCACTTTCCAACTTTTTACCGACGAAACTTACAAAATTGTTAACTAACCCCATCATATCTTCACACGCATATTAATTATTTTGCCACTACAAACATACGCAAATGTTAAGCTGATAAACAAAGACAAAAAATCATTAAGCACGTACTGCCCACTGCATCTACAAAGTATATATGTGCCAGCAATATCTCGCCAGAGCCCATAAAATACCTAAAAGCGTTCTAGAATTTAATACACAGAGTCCCCCAACGAAGCAATTAATATTTTATCTCCCTTACTAACAAACGCACATGCCGAAGGGACAGATAAGGACAAACAATCATTAAGCACTGCACTGTCCACTGTATTTACAAAGTATGAATATGACTGAGTAAAATCCAGCGTCGACAGAGCTCATGAAATATTTAAAAGCGTCCTAGAATTTAATACTCGGAGTCCCCTAGCGATGTAATTAATATTTTATTGGCTGTCGCTGTTTCTGTAGTTTTCAGACTGATATGAAATGCAGTCGAGATCGCCATCATAAATTCAAGATAGTTAATATACCTATATTATTCTATGTTAATTCCACATTTGAGATGACTAGAATGTTACCACAGACGTGAAAAGATAAAGGGTAAAAGAATGTCAATGTGGCTAACTCCGTCATAGGAACTATTCCATCTATATAAATCCACTATATAAATAAAATAAAAATAAAAACATATGCCAAGGCATCATAATAATTTCAAATTGTTTTTTTTATTAATTATATTCTAGGGTCGCTACAGAACCGTTTACAGTTAACGTCTTCTTTAAGCATAGCTCTAAATGTAAATAATTTAGGCCGTAAACTAGTTAATTCACAACAAGCGTGTTCAATTGTACTCACAAGTTACTATCTAACTCCGCGTAGCGTAACTTGTGTTATTCCAAACGCAGATCGAGGACGACTGCGGTCTGCGATTAAAGTATATGCCCAAGTACAGCATCACACCTTCACACCATGATACTCGTTTTAGCCATGCGTGTACAATCCTATACACAGAACACAGTATACAACAGCACAACGAATGTCGTCTCTCTCAAATCTGCAGCAGATCCCATCTGGGGAAGTACCTCCATCTTACAAAACCGCAGTTTAATAACACTAGAGACCCTACTCATACTGTTGTGTTTCTGTTGGTGAGTAAGGTCGCCAGAGCTCCAAGACGAATCGTTGTGTAGACAGCTGGGGACCCACGGAGCAAAGCTTGCCCCTTTTAGCTGTCAACACAGCCAATCCTCCTTTTTTTTTAAAGGATCGCTGGAGTTTCAGGCGTCCATAGGCTACGGTGACCGCTTACCGTCAGGCGGGCCGTATCCTTGTTTGTCATTGTCGTAGTATAAAAAAATAATATTTCTATTACTATGACGTAACGTCCAATAAAATCTTCCGAGAAGTCTGCTGCCGGGTCTGATCTGCGAGATCCAAGCTACCAGCGTTTTTCGGCAAATATATTTAGACGTTTTCCAATGTCATATTGATGTACGAGTATTTCTTTACATTTCGTTTTGTCGGACACTAAGCTATTTTATTTCTCTTTCTCGTCTGCGCAATACTTTCGTAAAACAATTTAGCTACTTGATTTTGTCAGGCGCTCACAATATACTTGTCATGTGCAGTCAACCGATTGGAATCCTAGGCCGCTCAAGAAAAGATTTCTTACTCTCTCATTTATAGCGTCACTATGACATAGTCCCACAGTGGCGTAGGGTTCCAATTGGTTGACTGTACTCTTCGAAGCTATGGTCCTCTAAGTGCTCACGAACATCTAAAATTGGAATTGACGGAATAAAATCTGTATCGCTCAACTATGCAAGTGTGACAGAGAGGAAGATACAACTTTTCGATCGTTCGATTATCGTAGTAGTAGGCCTGAAGGCCTAGTATAAAAGTTGTACGACATTAACTCCTCGACCGCGTTAGCGTATCGGGAGTTCAAATTATGTTTGCCGTTTATTTAAATCATCCGGCAACTTTCAAATTTTGACTCCTCGATACGCTAACGCGGTCGAGGAGTTAATGTCGTACAACTTTTATACTAGGCCTTCTGGTTCGTAAAAGCCCACATCTCGCATAACGACGTGAACTGACGGACAGAAGTTAGGTACGGCAATCCGCTGTCTTGTTTTGCCATTTGCAATTCAAATGCTGTGAACTCGAGGACTACAGCTGGCTTGGCTTACCCCTTTAACATTTTATACGTGACATTTGATTCTGCCAAAAGTGGCTGTCAAAAGTATTACAAAAATAATGTATGTTGATTAAATAAAACTCCAAAGTAAGCAAAACTTGTTATGGGTCCCTGGCTTCGTTCTCCTCAGGGGTGAGGGTCGTGATACTCGTGAGCTCCGTGGATGACATGATTCCGGGTTGCGGATTTCCAGGCATTTCGGTCCTTTGCGACTTTCAAGGCATTATGGAGCTGGGTGGATAGCGATGTGCCGGTTTGGTCTGTCCATCGTGTGGACTGTGGCCTCTTCCTCTTTTTCCTTTAACCGAACCAATGGCAATTGCCTTCATCGATCAAAGGCATAAAAGTTAAACAAAGCTAAGCTACATTCTTTGACTAACTGACTGTCAAACATGGAAAGCATGGCGTACTTACATATTATGTTCTGATTGTGTCCTTCAGTTGTACCTACTTATTACTGTTATTACCTCAATGGTCTGCGGCTTTGTTTCTTCTAACGAACGCGAACCACAAGCAGCTTTATAGAGACTTTTCTCTAAATTAAACGACATTTTATACAGTTTGTTAATTCAAATGAATATTTTCAAAATGATTATGTCGAGCTATTTTCGACTTTATTGACGTGAGTAACCCGCTATGAGAAATATAACATCTCTGATACTCACGGGAGTTTTCTAGGTAACTAACATATCCAATTTTAAACCACAAATTGTTATTTAAAATAAATGTTTTTGCTTTAAAAAAAAAAAAAAAGTTTGTAAAGCTAAACAAATGAGTTTTTGCGAGAATTTTTATATAAAGTAATCCGTTTTGATTGTTCTTGAGCGTATTTGCTTTGCCTTTGTTAGTAAAATAATAAATAATGTGCCGTTCTTGCAAAAGCAAATGTGACAGTGTCCTTTGAAAACAAATGAATGTTATAAAATATGTAAGCAACGAGGAACCTACCAATAACAGAACAACAATATTCTATAACAAAATTACGGAACACTCACGTTTTTTAGTCACTAGGCGCTACTTGTACTCGACCTTTGAGAATGGAAACTTAGGTTCACCGAATCATGTCGCGCGGAGTGACTAAAAATATTTGAATGTTATCCGAAATTTTATATAATTACTAGCTTTTGCCCGCGGCTTCGCTCGCGTTAGAAAGAGACAAAAAGTTGCCTATGTCACTCTCCATCCCTTCAACTATCTCCACTTGCAATATCACGTCAATTCGTCGCTCCGTTTTGCCGTGAAAGACGGACGAACAAACAGACACACTTTCCCTTGGAACGTGACGTTTCGTTAATGCCAACAGCTTATAAAGTTTTAACAGTGTTGGTATAATTATAGTTCTGTATACTCGTATGAATTGGTCTCTTAATGATTGAATGAATGAATGAGTGAATGAGTGAATAAATGAATGAATGAATGAATGAATGAATGAATGAATGAATGAATGAATGAATGAATGAATGAATGAATGAAAGTTTATTGGTAAAAATCAATATTTTACATGTCAGACATAAAAAGTATATTTACAAACATTCTTATAACTTTCATATGAATTAAATCAATAATTAAACACTTTAGTTAAAAAATCGGTCCAATTTTATAACATAAAAATAATATGTAAGTAGTTTACTAATCTACAAATTACAGTTTAATTAGTGACTTAAAGTTATTTTTATTAATTCATCATCATCATCATCATTTCAGCCGAAAGACGTCCACTGCTGGACATAGGCCTCCCCAAAAGATTTCCACAATGACCGGTCCTGCGCCACCCGCATCCAGCGGACTCCTGCGACCTTCACCAGGTCATCCGTCCACCTTGCGGGGGGCCTACCCACGCTGCGCCTTCCGGTACGCGGTCGCCACTCGAGAACCTTTCCGCCCCAACGGCCATCGGTCCTACGTGCAATGTGCCCCGCCCACTGCCACTTAAGTTTAGCGATTCGGAGAGCTATATCGGTTACTTTGGTTCTGCTGCGGATGGTCTCATTTCTGATACGATCTCGCAGAGAGACTCCTGGCATAGCTTTTATTAATTATAACAAAAATAATAAACTATATTATCTCCCAAAAAGAATATTCACTTACATTGGAGTTATTACGCCAGTAAGCTCTTATTAGTATGAAACATTTATCGTCTGTATCATCATCAATGCAGAATTGAAATGTGTGTCATTCCGACACACATTTTTTGACGTTTTTGTCCTGCTTTGTGTGTTTATTTCTTTTAATTTATTAACACATTGAGTGCCAGCGACTGCTACGCGTACCCTCGTAGCCGATCCCGTAGTTTTCTCGCTTTATAGCGGAAAGCTACCACCCACAGAGAACTCCCCTAGTGGGTTCGGCGCTCAATGTGTTAGTCAATGGGGACGGCTGACTGTTTGTATCAGGTCCATCATCATGACCATCGGGTAGGCCTGACCAACTACCATCATCCGGGTTTCTACGAGCGACATGTCCAAAACAATTAAGGTTCTTTTGGAAGCAGATAGTTGATAGTCCTGTAACATTTGTAGCATACGCTTCTAACACATCTCAAATGCGTCACACTTATTTAAACTATCACGATTTTTACAAATTAAAAATTGACTAAAACAAATGCGTCAATTTACGTTCTTTCTTTCTGCGTTATTACCACAGAAAATTAAGTGGCCACAGTGGTCAAATTGCTATCATTCAAACGTCTAGATCTCAATATTGATAACAACTAGATATTCATACACATAAAATTTCAACATATTTCCTTCAAACTGGTAAACGTGAAAACGTGATTTTAACAAAAGCCTCGATACTTTTATTTTTCGAACATAGGTCCTTTTTTACATGTTTTTGGTTAGAACTTCGAAACTCTCGAATTTGTAAACATGATTCTTAGTTAAATAGTTGGGTAATAACTAGTTCTTAAATCTGGTATAAGCTTTTATCTACAGAAATTGTAGTTTACGTGTAAACAGCAATTATCTGATTATAGAGTGTATTTTGACGCGCCCGCCTACTATCGCCTTTTCATGTTTCGCGTGCTCTTGCAATCAGATCTATCCCGCTCTCTTTTGCTCGCATATGTGGACTCTTAAAACACCCCTCTTTTGCCGTCGAATGCTTGGATGTAAACTAAATGAAATGAGTCCCACTGCCATTACCGTTAATAAAGTGGAGTGGAGTCGCTACCTGATCGAGGATCCAGACAGTTTTTTCATCGTCTGCCTCCCCGCGGGAATGTCGGCTAGACTATGAGACCGATCAATGGAGATGTCGAATTGTGACAGATTTTCCCCAATAAGAATACAATGAAAATATTATTTATATTACTTTAAGACACAGGAGTAAATCGATACTAATATTATAAATGGAAAAGTGTATGTGTGTCTGTTTGTTTGTCCGTCTTTCACGGCAAAACGGAGCGACGAATTGACGTGATTTTTTAAGTGGGGATAGTTGAAGGGATGGAGAGTGACATAGGCTACTTTCTGTCTCTTTCTAACACGAGCGAAGCCGCGGGCAAAACTTAGTAAAATATATAAAACCCCTCGTAAACAGTGTAATACAAAATGCTACAGAAACTAAACGCATTACAAAAATTTGGAGGGTCCTCTTCACTATTGACAGAAATCCTGTGACTAGTCTTAGTTAGGGATTTTTAACAATTGATTATAAAATTAAGACCTATGACGTAGATCATTTTGGCTGATATGGTTAGGTAGTGTGTACTATAATATTAAAAATGAATGGTGTAATAATAATCCCGAAAGAAACTTCAGCGATGCAAGTGGAAAAAATTGTATCAAACACAGAGTCATTATCAATCAACTGTTGTAGCATCGTTCGGAACTCTTGTTACCTGTATAGGTGTCGAGTGGGTTTCCTAAACATGTTTTTTGTGATAGTTGACAAAACACCCTGTTGACTGGGGTAAGCCCCCTAGACTAAGGGGACCTAGTGCTCAATTATCCTTACTGTGCAAAGTTAGATCCTAGAATTAAAAAGTCTCAAGTGATTTCAAAGTAGTTTACACTTTAATGTTTTTGACAATATAGTGATGATTTTCATTTTAAGGCTCTGTTTGATTTATTTTATGCTCAAGTCAAAAAATCAAAATCAAATCAAATATTTTAGTCGTAATTTTTTAACGAATACAATTGTGAAAGTAATTAATACCGGAGCTTTGTTGTATGCCTTTGCCTACATAGATGCTTAATTAAATTATTCAATTTCTTTTGTAACTTCCTTTTTTACACGGTGACAAACAAGCATATGGCTCGCCTGACGGTAAGCGGTCACCGTAGCCTATGGACGCCTGCAACTCCAGGGGTGTAACATGGGCGTTGCTGACCGATTGTTTGATTGTTTGCTTCGGGGTCCTTTGTACAAACATCCCGACTATCGGGTCGCCCGGCCTCAGAACGAAATCATGAACTACCCGATACTCCCGATAGTACGACATCCGTCCCAGCGGCAATACTTGACTAATTGTCACTGTGACAATATTCGAAGTGGCAGAGTGGCACAGAAATCGAATGCTTAGACCCTACAAGAAATTGTTGATGAAATGAATGCTTTTATATTTTGCAAAGTAACAGCAGTCGATAAATGCAAAGCAGCTGAAAATTGTCACCTGAATAGTTATTCAGCTCGTTCATCGGTAATAGGATATTTCCTTGTCAATTCATCTCTGTCTAGGTTTCCTGTCTTTTCCATTTCGAATGTAATTAGATACCAATGGCGGGCGTTCAAATAACTCAATTCCTGTCGGCTTTCCTTGCATGAGCCAACCTAAAACATTTTCAACCGACTTCAATATTTCAAAAGGAGGAGGTTCTCAATTCGACTGATTTTTTTTTTAAATGGATGTTCACTCATAACTCCGTCATTACTGAACCGATTTGAATTTTTTTTTTGTTTTCTAAAAGTAGACGGTTCCTGGTTGGTCCCGTTTTTTTCAAAATCCATTTCTGATGATGGGATCCATGAGGAACTGAGGGAACTCCTCAAATTTGAAAGGCACATGCATGCTGATTTGGGTGATTTCTTAAGAAACTCGAGCATTTCTTTACGAAAATCATCAATTTGGTGGAGTGGACCTGATGATGAAGACCAGGGATGGCAATATGGAACTGCTTCGTAATTCTCAGGACTATGATCCGATTTTAAAAAATATTTTTTTGTCTGTATAAAGATGGTTTCAGGATTGTCCCGTTTTTTTCAAAATCAATTTCTGATGATGGGATCCATGAGGAACTGAGGGAACTCCTCAAATTTGAAAGGCACATGCATGATGATTTGGGTAGTTTCTTAAGACACTCGAGCATTTCTTTACGAACATCATCAATTTGGTGGAGTGGACCTGATGATGAAGACCAGGGATGGCAAAGTGGAACTGCTTGTTAATTCCCAGCTCTATCATCCGATTTGAGACATTCATCTTTTCTTTGTAAAGAAATACCTTCAGGATAGTCCTATTTGATTATAGTTCTATTTTGATGATGGAATTCATGAGGGATTGAGGGAACTCCTCAAATTTTAACGGCACATGCATTCTGATTTGAGGTTTTCCTTAAGTAACTAAAACATTGTTTTGGGGGAGCCAACATTTTGATGAAGACCAGGGATGGCAAAGTGGAACTGGTCAATAAACCTAGCTCTACTTATTATCCTAGTTGTGACATTCATCTTTTTGATTTGATTTCTAGTCTGATGATGGAGTTCTTGAAGAATTCAGAGAACTCCTCAAATTTGAACGGCACGTTTATTGTGATTAGAGGGTGTTCATAATTAGCTTAGGCATTTTCTTACTGTGGCCATCATTTTGCTGGAGTGGACCTGATGTTGATAATCAGGGATGGCATAATGAATATTCTCGTTAATTTACAGTCTGTCATCCAATTTAACACATTGTTATTTTGTTTGTTTAAAGGTCTACAAGGGAGTTCCGTTTGATTATACTTCAAATGTAATGATGGAAGCCCTAGGACATTAAGAAAGCTCCTCAATTTTCAATCGTACACGTGCGGTGTATTGGATATTTGTGAAGTAAACTGGCTAACTCAAACAAATTCTTAATTTCACTTTTACCGGGAACCAAATGAAGTCGGTTTTTTTTTCTTAAAAATTATTTCTTAACGACTCGGAACAGCAGGCCATTTTGACATATTGACGCTCCGCCACTGTTAGAAACGTACCTAGTACCTATACCAGGTACTTCGTACTAGCTATTATAAAAATTTTGAGACTTTTCAGGATAAAAGGAACAACATTGTCAGTTGTCGATAAGGTGTTAATGCTATAAACTCATCAACAATTATTTGGGTGGGTATGTTTGTCCAAAAAAAGTGTCTTTTAGGGTTCCATACCTCTAAAAGAAAAAACGGAAACCTTATAAGATCACTTTGTTGGCCGTCCGTCTGTCTGTCAGTCAATTCCCTTTTATCTCGGGAACGCGTAGAGGTAGCAAGTTGAAATTAATACTACATACTCAGATCTGCGGTCCCTAGAAGGTGTAATAAAATCAAACCTCTACGTCAACGCTATCAAAAGATATGTCCGTTTATGTTGCATTTCCCATACATTTGCAATGGGATTCAAAATGTTCTACTTACTTGGCAAAAAGTAAGAGCTTGTAGCATAAGTACAGGAAAAAGTTCCGTGCCACCAGTATTAAGTCAGCATCCTTTGTGCGGAACCCTCGGTGGGCGAGTCCCACTCGCACTTGGCCGGTAGACGATTGCGCTTGGCTATAACTAATAAATGCTTTTCTCTCCGTCACCCGAACCTCGAGCGATAGACTTATTAAAAAACTTGTTTTTTTTTTTTAATAAATATTTAAAGAATATGTATTTGAGATGAAACACATTAGAACGGATGAGTTGCGTATTCGGAGCCTTTTCAGCACTCGTTATCACATCATCGGTTTCGATTTTTTACTTTTTGTGGCCGATCCGATAAGCAGTAAGTGATGTGGTGTGGCTTCTAAAACGTAGCACGTTTGATCGTAAATTGTAATTCAGTCATTTAATATTGATAGATATTTTTACCACTTGCTCTTCGCCGAGAGGGAAGTAGTATACTTATAAGCTAATCTATGTGTAAAAATTCTTGAATCTTTATTTTCCGTCTTTATCACGAATAGAAATGGACTCGACGCGAGAGGCTGACGAGCACAGTGTGCTTACCATTAGTGTAATGTACTCGTAGTGAAAGTAAGTCGCTGCTGCTACTTTAGAAACACGCAGTCGCTAACGCCTACGGTTACCTACAACTCATGGTAAGCACACTGCTCTTAACAATGCTCTTACTTACATTTCGAAAACTTGCGCGCGCTACTCCTAGTGGCTAGTTCGCCTAGTGGGTAGAAAAGCTATGTTCATAGTCTTTATGGCATTCGCTTAAGGATAATTTTCGCCTGACTTATGCTTGTTAGGTTGAAGGAAAGCACGTCGGTAATTATACCGCTCCTTCATATTATAATGGCCACTAGCGACCGTGGTAATTGGACCACGGTGTTACACTATACTTTTCGTACAAGAGTCTAGATGTAGAGGGATGTCTAGATGTTTGTCGCGGAAAGTAGCGTTCACAAGCCACATGTATTCACTATAAAAGTTTAGTTTATAAAAAAAAATACACGTGGATCAAACATAATCAGCTGCATACGCAAACGGTCTAGCCAAGCTATAAACATGAAATTCTTATGCTTATGGGTGTTTTCAGAAAATAGCGTAAGTAAAAAAAAAAATTGTCAGTTTTGTGACGACAATGCGCGTCTGGATTTTGTTTGCGGTGACGCTGCAAGCTGCAATCCCTAATTCCCTGCAGACGCAGGCAGTGTAACCTAGCCTTATTTTTGCCTTGATGCCTTGCTCATTTTATTTTAACAGCATTAATATCGCCAACAACAAAGCTTATACCTAATTCATTGTACATATTGAATCCCAGAAACTGTATATTTGTATAGGTAAATAACGAATCAATTTGTTTTGGCGCCTATCCAAATGAGTGTAGCCATAGCGTACGGCCGACAGAAGCTTTGTTGCTAATAGGTTTTCCGTAGGCGCTTTAATGTTAACTGTAGAAAATCGTTGGCACCGACACCGTTTGTAAGGCATTTGAAATGATATTTAGTTTATTATGTTATTGATTACCGTGTAGCTCTACGAGAGTTGCTTAGCCCTAATTTAATTAAAACGATGCAGACTAGCTACCCAGTCCGTGCTACCACAGTATGCAGCACATAACTACATGCAGCTGCAGCTTCAAATAAAATTGAGAGTATTGAGACACATGCATACACTCTTATCTACGCGCGTCTCGAATTTGTAGAAGCTGCAGGCGATTAGGTGATGCATACGGTGTGCCTTTGCCTAGTTTAGTATATCGAGACATAGCATAGATCAATGTAATTAATGTCTCTCTTGTATACAGTCTTCAGTGATTATTTTCTATTGTGTAGAAATTACATGATGTAACAACATGATTGACGGCTTTCTACGTCACGTCATTTCGAGGAAATCCTGTTTATTAGTTGCACATAAACGTTAAACATCAAAATTTAACGTTGAAAAGATTAGTCACAGTGGAAAAAAAACGCTGTTAAAATTCATTAATGTTTTTTTTTGTGGAAGATTGTCATTCCTTATTCTGTTTTACTTTTAACCTTTTTGATTATGAACTGTGCATGCGATAGAGCTATACACTTGTTTTCAAATTAACTGATTGGTAAACTTGTGTTATTAGAATAAATAATAAATAAATATTATGGGAACAAATATTCGTGATAAACACACAAATAAATGCCCTGTACCCTTACCATGAGTTACATAGTTAACGAGGCGTGAGCTTGTGTAGATATCGAAAGCGTCTGTAGAAAATGTGCGTGAGCGTCTAACGCTCAACTGTCAAACCCATACAATTTTGTTAATTGCGGTACCATGAGTTTCAAGTTTGACAATCGCTTTAGAAAAAGGCGTTAGCTTCTGTAGCTACGACTCTCACCGCCAAAGTCGTGCGTGACAAAGCTGACAAACGCTTAATGGCGTCAGTACATTCTAATTCTAAACCTACTGTCAGTTACAAAATTACACGGAACTGAATGAAACTATACTCAAATGAAAGAACGTAAAAAAATAAGAGTTTTGAGTCGACAACATATATTGGCAAATTTCGGATTATCGTGTATTTTGCATTTTAAAGTGTTCATTTATTGGTTAACAGTGACGGGTGCGTTCGGAAATGATAAACTATTTTTTAGAACGAACGACGGTTGGCTGTGTAAATAGTATTTGTAGCAACGGGAACCAACATTATGGATTGTACATCGCAATCGAACCTTAGCCACCTCGGCCCACCTGTATTATATTTATAAATTATAAAAACTACACAAATGAGGAGAAAAGCTGCCTTTTATCCCGCCACGTGTCAGCAAAATCGACGTTCCTTAATGTCTACTTGTCATCTGTCAAATCCCATACAATACAATAAAATTACATAAACATATGTAAATAACATTGCGCATTCGCAATAATTAAGATATTTCTACTACAAAATGACTCACTGTCGTGCTCTAAACTGCAAAAATCAAGGCATTCACGCATTTCTAAAAGACCACAAGCGTCGAAAGGCTTGGGACCGTTCGTTACGTATCATAAACTTCAAAACAAAACATTCATCCCGTTTATGTTCGATGCATTTTACATCAGACTATTACGGTCAAAGTATATACACAAGTAAGTTTCTCTTATTATTTTTACTTATCCTGCATCTAAGCATTACTTAAAGCTTTTAAACAATCGTGGCTCTCTTTCAGATTATGCACCGAAAGCAAGATTCCTGAGAAAAACTGCTGTACCTTCTATATTCTCATTCAACATTTTAAAGGTTGGTGGCCCACCCTTGCCCTTGGTGTAAGTACCACCAAGTGCAATCGCCCGCCAGCAGCGACTTGAGACGACGTTCAGAGAAAATTACAATTTATGAAGAGGTTCCATGTCTACTTCCAAATGTCATGGAAGTAGACATGGAAGTGGACAGTGAAATAGAAATTGCTGCCAGTGCTAAAATAAAAGACTGTACAGTGCCTGTTGTAGATAATCAAGAATTCTCATCAAAAGGAATGCAAATTGATATGGAACATGTGTTTGGGAAAAGTCATTGATTTAAAAATGATGACAAAGCTATTCAATTTTATACAGGCTTTGAGTGACATGTTATCCATGAGACAGTTTCATTTTCAAAAAGGAAAAAATACCTCACAGCTACTAGCTCAATAATTTACAGACAGAAGTTAATGGTCAATTTACTATACAGGGGCCAACATTAAACTGGTTCAAAGATTACCATCACAATAGATACAATGCAGTCAGTATTGCTGGAGAGTGATCTAAGAAAATCTAATTATGGCACAGCCCGACAAAGTACTTAATTTATGCCAATGATATGTGTAACTTGTTCAAGACCGCCCTGTGTACCAGTTTGCTGATGAAAGATGTCAGGACAACGGAGAGTCAGATGCAAAGTGAATTTGATATCTTATGTAAATGGGTGCATGACGCAGGATTATCCTGAAACTATAAAAAAAACTAAGATAATAATAAATATTACAGGACATTCTTACACAAATTGACTAAGTCCCACAGTAAGCTCAATAAGGCTTGTGTTACGGGTACTCAGGCAACGATATATATAATATACAAATACATAAATACATAGAAAACATCCATGACTCAGGAACAAATATCTGTGTTCATTACCGGGATTCGAACCCAGGACCATCGGCATAGCAATAATGTATTATAGTTTAAACTATATAACATACCTAGCGTTGTAGCTCACGAGCACGTATGCATGCACACATGGTCAACAAGCTGCAACTGTGAAAAACTAGAAGTTATTGATCAATATACATACCTATTTAGGCCTCACAATAGATACCAAATTTAACTGGGGGCACATGTTGACCATGTGTGCCAAAAACTTAGGACAATCCTAAGCAACTTTAGTATATTAAAACAAAATGCCACATAGGTACTATACTTTGTATGTTATACCTGGCGTTGGCTGACTCTGTAATAAGCTATGGGCGAACATATAATACATATCTACTAAAAATATATACAAATAAGATTATTAAAAACCATAGTTCCCTTGAAAATAAAACTTCAGTATAAAAATAACTATCACAAACTATTTAATTATTGTAGAACTTTTAGTGTATATGATAAATTAAAACTAGCTGTTGTGTTAGAACACGAACACTTGATGGGCCAGCTCGACAGGTACAATAGGCCATCCCACCTGCGGGATATTAACCAATGAACCACACTTTAAGATACCTAAGAGTAACAATGACAAAGGTAGACGGCGCTGGTTCTCATACCTACCTCGCACCCTGAACAGCTTACCCAAACAAGTAATAGAAACTTTAGATAATTACCCTGATAAAGTAAAGAATACATTTAAGAAAGCACTGGTTGAGCTTAATAAGAACTAACGTTAAATCAATACATGAGCACTAACTACATTGAATCATTTTAGGCTGAACTCAGTTAATAGAATCTCCAAACTTCGAGATTGTAACTGAGCTCTAGCATGTAAGAAGATAATTTATATTTTGAAATAAACAGTTAATATTTTTAGTGTTACATACAAGTTATTTTTTGTATACTCAACTTTAAGTCCTACGGCAGATAAAATACAGTATTATTCTAGTTCTGTTATTCTGTTAGGTAGGGAAGATCAGTTCTTTTTGACCATGATGAAATTAAGGCAAAATAAATGTATATTTCAATTAAGTAAGTTTTTTAATAAAAGTACCACCACAGTGTCAAATATATTCATCAGCTTGGTAAATTGTATGGTTCAAGGTATGGAACTGTCACAGCAGTAACAGGCATGGACCTGGCAGCGTAAGGGCATTTCACTTCAATGACAGTGTCATCATCTAGGAGACTATCTGGTAATGCTGCCAGGAATGGTGACTGTTCTGAAATGTGGAGTCCACTTTTTTCAACTCTCAGTCCAAAAAATTCAGTGTACTTTGTTATTACAGTACTCTTATGAATTTTCCTCCACCTCCACCTTCTCCACTCTGACCACGAGGAAAACTCGAAACGGTCAGTCAGTCTGTGTGTTGTGTGTAAGGACAGACAGAGAAATAAAATTCAACATGATATTGTGATTTTTAGTTTAATTTTTATCATCATAATGAACAATCATTGCACTCAGTTCTTATGTGACAGATATAAAAATCAACAATGTTCATGGGTACAGTCAAGTATAAAAATATGGTGGTGCACATCTTATTCAAAAATATGTCCCATAGCACCTTATGCCAGTGTAATAAGAGCGTAGTACCATATTTATGAGACGATTATGTTGAACCATATTTTTGCACTTGACTGTACACAGTGATCAAACTTAACTAACAACTTTAAAAGAGCTAACAAGATCCTACTCCCATTTTTACAGTATAGAATAACATAGAATAATAAATTATTACTTTGATAAAATTGTACACCTAACTAAAACTTTTCTATACATTCATTAATAATGAATATAACAATTATGCTAATAGAAGATATGTTGTCTTATATAGACAAAACAATTTTAAATCTAAAATAACAACAATACAGTCAGTGATTTATTCCATATTTCTACTTAACATTTCTATAAAATTTTCATAATATCACTTAACTTGTTTTTTTTTCTTTTCTAGTGCACATATATCTGATATCTATATAAACTAAAATATGAATTATGGGAGAAGGGCTACCCCCCAATACGGGGTGCGGGTGACCCCGTGGAACCCTATGGTTATGGAGATATTCATGGTTAAAGTTTATAGACACTTTAGAACGGATTAATTGCATTTATTAACACCATGACCCAACGTTTCGAGCCCTTAAAGCACTAGTTTTCACAGGGTTAAGATGATGACTGAGAGAATGAGAATTCTCCCCGTTATCGTTACAAAGTTATCTTGTGCAAACTACCTATATACAAAAATATTGAAATAATTAAATACAAAAACAAAGGTTGGTCTACAATGCCCAGAGTAATACATTGCCTGAAGGGCATTCTATAATTAAAATTAAAAATTATTAAAACCATGTGAGGATTAACATACATACAACTTACGAACGCTTCCCCTAACTGGCTTATAGGGCAGAAAGTAGCGACAAGAAAACTACCCCATTTTGCCTATTTTTCCCTTTTCAATCTTTTCAAAACAAAGTCCACACTAAGGTCTTCCAGCCCTGTGTCGTGCTTGATCCTTAATGAGATGTAATACAGGATCCCAAACTGGTGGTACTGAAAAGCCATCCTCTCTATTGAAATTAGGAACCTTCTTGATTTCAATAGCCTCGCGCAGCAACCTGGGAATGTATCGCTTCTCAGCCAAGCCTGTAGACCCCAGCATCTTGTAGAGGCAAGTTACACTTTACAGACCTTAGGAATTGTGACATCTTCAACAGCTTGAAATAGGTCTTGATTGAAGCACGCCTCAAGATGTGGCTGATCCTGTCCGTAACTCCTCTGACAAAAGACAAAACAGCAGGCCTACGCTTAACTGTTGGTGTCTTCACACGAGGGGACTGCTTCACACGACACGAGGTATCTTGAGGTTGTTAGCCAACAGCGCACGTTTTGCATGCGTAGGCGGCTCTAAAGAGTCCAACACTCGCGGACTAGAAGGCGACACAACACCAGAAGAGGAAGGAGGCCGTAGCACTCGACTCTTCGGATTCGGAAGCATAGGGCTTCGGAGACGCCATGGTAGTCACAGGTTACTAGAAATCACAGGGATACGTAAAAGAAAACTGATTATCAATTTGATAATATCAAAACACATTCCACAGATAAACTCAAGTCAAATCAAAAGGCTGCCAAATAATCGGCAGCCCAATAATTCGTGTCCATTTTTTTGGTTGCGGATTATTGGGTTGCTGATTATTGTACTGCAAAAACTGTGGCTTCGGATTATTGGCCCGCTACCGAGCTTGTCCGACCCGATAAAAGGCAGCCCAATAATCGGCGACCCAATAATTGGCGACCACGATGTACATGGATTATTGGGCTGCCGATTATTGGCCTGCTTCGAGATTGCTCGACCCAAGAAAAGGCAACCCAATAATCGGCGACCCAATAATCCATGTACATCGTGGTCGCCAAATATTGGGGCGCCTTTTCGCGGGATGCGAAAAAAGTCGGTTCTGCCGCTTCGCCGGCCGCTGCCGCGGCACGCTCGCTTAGCTCGCTCGGCTCGCGCGCTGTTAGGTCGCAATTCTACCTAACACTCCTCCTCGCTTCGCTCGTCGTCGTACCTAAACCGACCTGCCTTAACATTCGATCTAAGGAGTCTGTATAAAAAGCAGACAAATAATCGGCAGCCCAATAATTCGTGTCCATTGTTTTGGTTTTGGATTATTGGGTTGCTGATTATTGTACTGTTAAAACTGGGGCTTCGGATTATTGGCCCGCTACCGAGCTTGTCCGACCCGATAAAAGGCAGCCCAATAATCGGCGACCCAATAATTGGCGACCACGATGTACATGGATTATTGGGCTGCCGATTATTGGCCCGCTTCGAGATTGCTCGACCCAAGAAAAGGCAGCCCAATAATCCATGTACATCGTGGTCGCAAATTATTGGGTCGCCGATTATTGGGCTGTCTTTTCGCGGGGTGCGGATTAGTGGCACCCGTCAAAAGTCAATGAGACACAGTGTTGCCAGATACTGAAATGCAAAAACAAGAAGCTTCAAAAATGCGTATTTATAAATAAAAAAGTGGAATATAATTTTAAACTTTTTTTTACTTTCGGCTTTCGGGTAGTAACCGTATACGGTATAGTGAAATATGGCCCTAAATCAGAGCTCGGGATTTTTATGATTGTATGTAATTTCCCACTATGAAAATTGAATGATTTAAAAATGCGGATCCGCTTCACCATAGAGCGGATTGCGGATCTATAGACGTAAATGCGGAATGAGGAGCATCTGGCCACAATTGAGACATTAAAAAAATATTTTTCTACAACAAAAAATAAAAGCGCCCATTATTGGTATCATGCGAAAATAATAATAAATAAATAAATAAATAAATAAATATTATGGGACAATCTTACACAAATCGACCTAGTCTCACGGTAAGCTCAATAAGGCTTGTGTTGTGGGTACTAGGCGACGATATATATAATAGACAGATACATATAAATACTTAAATACATAGAAAGCATCCATAACTCAGGAACAAATATTCGTGATAAACACACAAATAATTGCCCTGACCAGGATTCGAACCCGGGACCGGGACCCGGGGGGATAATGGTGACAAATTTTCACGTGCGATTATTTTCGATCACTCATTTTTGTATTCGAACGATCGAATCTCAAAAATCGGTCCCCTCTCTGCTGGGAAAATTATATTATAATCATGCGATTTTGTACAAGCCAAGAACAAGTTACCTGTAAAAAAAATTTAAAACAAAATTTGTTACTTTGATTTAACTAAAAGTTTATTTTCATCGTTTTTGGGCCACTTCAAAAAAGCTGGTTTTAAAAAGTTTTTTTTACAGTCACTTTATTTTTTTTTGTTATTATTGGGCATATTTTCGTGTTCTCCTCGGCAACACCTTTCATTTGATATTCATATTGTGGTAGTGCAGAAAAAATAACTAGTCCACCATCTTGGATAATCCGCCATAGTAGATTTAATGTGACTTCGTACAGCGGCATATAATCTATGGTTAGAGATATGATCGTATATGGTATAGTATAATATAGCCAATATGGGTCTTAGTGGTCTTACACAAATCTTTACAGTATAAACATTATGAATTAAATGACAAATATAAGCAAACAGTAATCAACAAAACAATAATATTCCTTTCGTAGCAATTTGAAATAGGATATTTCGCAGCATTTGTTGGCATCAAATACGATGTGCAATTCATGGAATTAAATTATTGATGGTGTTTCATAGTGTGGACTGTGGAAGTAGCATAGGCGGCTTGCGTAGCTCCAGAAGAGCTCTCTGATTTTTGGGGTTTAATAAATGCGTCGAGTTTTGTATTTTTTTAATAACTGTTTTGATGTTCTGTTCTGATGCTTGCCAGTCTGAATATGGTTCTGAATGTCTGTTGCACCTTTATATTTTATGCTAAAGTAACTGCTACAAATTTTGCACATCACTTTACTGGGCTCTCTACCTTGTTATTTCAAAATTGACCAAAAACACCACATGAAAAATTGTCATTACCGACATTCTGTGAAGATGGTAGGGAATTTTTGTCGGGAAATTCAATTTGTCCATATGGCAACCCTAGGCGCGATCGCGTAGCCAGAGCTTCTAACGCCTTCGCCAGCGCTAATAAAAACCTATGGTACCAAATTAAGTGCTCATTTGACAGTGACGTTTCTATAGCTGGTTTAGAATCCAGAGTATTTTGCATCCTGCTCTTTCTCATTGGTGAGAGCGAGTTGCAAATACTTTAGAAAGCGTTAGTCTCTAGCGACTAACGCCTTGTTGGCAACTCATGGTACTGCTACTGACCAGGATTCGTAGGGTCACTACCAACTAGACTAGGAGGCCGTTAAATAATATCCTTGGTAAAATTGTTTTAAAAAATTTAACAAATTTAACTCGAATCTCGTATGGTCGAAAACGAAGTCTTGGAGAAAAAAAACTATATAGACAAAATGTTTATTTTTATAGCGATTTTATTATCAGCTTCCCACTATAAAATACCCTATGGCATTGGCACTGCACTTGCGGAATTTTGCAACCAAAGTCTAGACCACTGGCCATTCTGAGTGAGAGAATGAGTATTTAGTGTCAATAAAATGTGTGATATCGTGTATTTATTTGTAGGTCTTTGTCCAGCAAGAAACGTCTTTCGGCTGAAATAATGATGATGAACACGTGATGCGCGATTATCGTCATATGTCTGACTTACACGAGTAACTATGCTGTAAAAATAAATGTTTTTGCTTGTTGTTAGTAAACTCGTTGGGTGTTTAACGTCACCAGTAGATCCTCTGTAAACTACGCTGTGGCATCAGCACTGCGCAATTCCGCAATCAAGTTGCAGCTCAGACCACTGACCGTTCTGTAGATAAATCTGTTTATAATTACTCTGGCCATTGTATTCCATCTTTGTTTACTTCTCGGTTTGCCGTTTAAGGATTTGAATGAAAATATAAATGGTATTCATTATAAACTACTAGCTGTTGCCCGCGACTTCGCTTGAGTTGAATCTTTTTTGATCTACTTAGAGCCACTTAAGCCATTTGGGGTTAGTCAACTAACTTCCGAGTTATGCTTAACTCCGGTTAAGCGTTTTTTTAGTATGACATATACCGGATAACCCTGGTTGGAGCAAGTGACTCTTAGGGATTAATTTTGCGAAACCCCTTGTCAGTGAAAACCAACATTACATTATACTATACCTACGTATCTATGTATACTATATCTAAGTAACAGTAAAAAAAACTAATCTAAAATAAATTTAAGTACCTATTTAGCAGGTTTATTTTGCGGCCATTTTGTTTGTCAAAACTGAGCTACGGGTTGTCCTTAATTCGTTGAGTTAATAATAAATATAGGTAACTGTTGTAATTAGATATATCTATATAGATTAAGGCCGCTCCTTCGATTTGTATCTCTTAATTTTTGAATGATTTTTAGGGCTTATTACATTAACCCCAACGGCCCTAAGAAATTAGCTTATGATATTTACTTAAATATTTACTGTCTTCGAGATATATTATAATACGGCATCTAACTTCCGCAATTTTTGTCCAAAATAACAGTTTTTTGAACATAACTTTTGTACCAATAACTTTAAATTTAAAAACTCTCCTAAGTTAGAGACTTTAAATAAGAACAGTTATATGTAGATTTCACGTATATATAAGTTTTTTAGAATATCGAAAAATGTGATTTCTTAGACAATGGTAAAAAAAAAAATTAACTTTAATTTTTTTTGCGGAACCCGGCTCTTGAATGTTAAATAAAAAAATTATGAATTGATGACGGATTGTCTAGTAATTGTACTTATAGTATTCGTGGCGGAATATCGAGTCAAAACTCCTAAAAAAACGTCGATTTCCGCTTGGAGCCCCTTAAACGAGTATATCTTATTAGATAAGATTTTGACGGCCTCCTAGCCTAGTTGGTAGTGACCCTGCCTACGAAGCAGGAGGTCCCGGGTTCGAATCCTGGTCAGGGCATTTATTTGTGTGTTTATCACGAATATTTGTTCGTGAGTTATGGTTGTTTTCTATGTATTTAAGTATTTATATGTATCTATCAATTATATATATCGTCGCCTAGTACCCTCAACACAAGCCTTATTGGGCTTACCGTGGGACTAGGTCGATTTGTGTAAGATTGTCCCATAATATTTATTATTATTTGTATGTCTTTCCCATCACGGAACAATGGTGTTCCGGACCTTTAGGAGGCGTACGTGGAGCCGAAGCCAACACGCAGAGGCCCTTTCGACAATTTAATGAAATGTAAGTGGTACACCGAGCGGATGTTGCACCTGCCCGAGTCATGGGACGCACGCAGAGGCAGCATCCGCGAGGGTGTAAAGACTATTGAGATTTAATGGAATCTAAAATATACTGGACTATTAGGTGAAAGTGCTGGACTAAATACTGGGTTATGGAGAATAAAATCGGACGTCTGCCTAACAAAATGGTAATCAATTTTATTTCTAAGATGACATCTAGGATGGCTCGAGGGCAACACCGGTATGAGGGCTGGGGGTAGAGAGGTGTCACTGGACTTTAAACATATAGCCAACTCGCCACTTAGGTTTCCACATCTACCCTCGAGAACACAGCTCTCGCGACCCCACTCTGGACGGCCGGTTAAGGCAAGCCAGAGGCGGAGGACTTGGTCGGACGACGGAGTCCCCCAGGAGCGCTCAGGTACGTGGGGTCGCTACTCCCCAACAGCTCGCCACAAGCTGCCCTGCGTTGATTATTATTAGATTATTATTATATTATTATTATAAGCCAAAGGTTAGTAGGAGCACAGATTTTCCAATACAACACCTATGAATACCTATCGTAATCGGAAAGCAGTTATTTTAATTAACATTGAGATTAAATATTATTTTTGTAATTATTTTACAACATTCTGTGTATTCTTGTGTATCTATTTAATTAATACGGTAATAAAAGCGTATCTAAGGATTTTATTGCCTTTTTAATACCCAAGTTTATTAGCTTTTTATCGTTTCATTGGTGGGGAGGGGTTCTTTTGCCCTGTGCGGTTAATTTGTAGTGGTAATTTTATTGTAAGAACTTTTAAAGTGAAGAGGCGTATTATTTAGTTACTTACCTAACATTAGTTTTCCTCCTCGGCGAAAACTGGTTTAAACTGGAAATGTTCGGTCAAAACTAATATTCGAAAAGCGCCATGATGAAAGTTAATTTCGGCTCATTATGGAAAAACATTGTAGTAACACCACTATGAAAGATCCATGTTATAGTAGTTTTCACTAAAGCGTTTCGGATAACTAGCGAAAACAATTTACGATAAACGATATAGATTTAACTGCAGCAAACGCGCTTTTACTAAATTCAGATTTTATGGTAACAACGAAAATAATGTTACTTTGCTATTCCGCCAAACGTGCTAGTCCATTAGTGCCAACCCGTTATACCTACTTGCGTATTTTTTGCATGCAATTAATGTTCCCACCGCCGCAACAAATAAATACGCAAATAGATACAAAACACCACCACCACATATAAACCTCGACACGTGTTTCGCCTCTCTACGAGGCATCCTCAGGAGATGCAGGAGATCTTGTCGTACTGGCGTCCGACAAGTGAGTCTACCAGTATATCTGAAATGAATTCCACTACATTCTCATACAATGATAGATAAGATAGATAAAACGTTTATTTGGATGCTGCAAAAACACAGTAAAACACACAAGGTATAACAAAATAAAAATCAATAAAATGTACGCAATCAGAATTACGCAGGACCGGTCATTGTGGAAATCTTTGGGGGAGGCCTATGTCCAGCAGTGGACGTCTTTCGGCTGAAATGATGATGATGATGATGATGAATCAGAATTAAAACAAGGAAAGGAAGGAGCGAGTCGGACTGGCCCACCGAGGATGGTCCCCCCAATTATGACCTTAGGTAGGTACTTAAAAGTGCTGGCACGGAACTCTCAGTGTGCGGCAATTATACGGTTTACGGATTTTTTCCTGTACTTGTGCTACAAGCTCTTGCTTTTTGCCAAATTTCGTGATTCTAGGTCAACGGGAAGTACCCTATAGGTACATTTTGATTCCCATTGCAAATGCGACATAAACGGCGGTATCTTTTGATTGCGTTGACGTAGAGGTTTGGTTCTGTCACACCTTCAAGGGACCGCAGACCTGTGTATGTGGTAATAATTTCAACTTGCTACCTGTGCGCGTTCCCGAGATAAAGGGTCTTGATAGACAGACAGACGGACAGACAACAAAGTGATCCTATAAGTTTTTCCTTTTGAGGTTTGACAAAACATATTAAATGACACATGTGATCCTCGCTTTAAATGCATCCTGTATATTCCGTTCTGTGACTTCTGTTGCGTGCGCCACTCCTTTCCAGTTGCATTTTATGCTCTTGTGTTAATTTTATGAGTTGTCGTACGAGTTCTTTTATTTATTAGCTTTTTGTCTAATTGAGTTCGTTACTGTGGGACTGTTGTGGTTATTGGTGTAATGTATTGTTTTCGTAGGGTTAGGTTCCATTACATTTTACTCGGTATAGTTATTAAATGCTAAAGGTAATTAAAGACCGTAGCGCGACACGTTGGTAGGATCAGATTTCCGATAACATGCAGCTGGGATCTGCAGACGATGCACTCCAGCACTCCGCCAAGCGATGGACCGATTCTAAATATTATTTATAATAGAACAGAACAAATAAGAGAATCTCTCTTAAGAACAAATATTTATCTCTCATAGAAAAAGCGAATACAAATAGTTTTGAACACTATGCCAAAACAATTGACGCTCGCCCCCCTCTCCCCCGCACAACGCTAGGGTTGCCTACGATTACAAATATTATATCCCATCAAAAAGATTACATGTAAAAATATACATAAGTCTCGCTCCGCAGTTCTTATGCTTCAAACAAGTTTTGAGATGTAATGTTAAATAGACAAGTCGGTGGGAGTCGAGTTCTATGGACACTCCCCGGTGCTGACTAAAATAACCGACTTGTTTTAACGATAGATCTCGATACTTTGCAGCATAAGAACTACGGAACGATACTTGTGTCTTTTTACATGTTATGTTTTTGATGGAATCTGATCTGTTTTTGTAGGCAGACCTTTTTTTAATACCTACATGCATCTGATATTAATACCGACACCGTAGTGTATTGTGCATTGTGCCCGTAATATATTTGCACGAACTACATAAGTAACTTTGTAATCGTATGTATTTATATGGAATTACAAACTTACTTATGTTGCTATGACTTCTCCAATTTTTGCGTATTTTCTATGACTCGGTATGCTATAAGGGCGTTTTCAGAAAAAAGTGCACCCTTTTAATGAAAGTGGGTCCTCAATTTTCCATACAAAAATTTTTAGTCAGTTTTGTAACGGCCCATACGAAATGTATGAAAAAATGCGTTACAAAACTGACAAAAAAAAACGGGACACTCTTTTTCTTTTTTTAAATCAATAGTACTCGTGATTCTGGTTATAAAAAACCCAAAACTTCCTATATTTTCAAAATAAACGAAAATGGTACCCTATTTTTGAAAATGCCCATAAACTACTTAAGTTTAAAATTTGGAGCTTCTGGGTCTGCTAGAAGTATCTTAGAGTTTTGATGATCGGTGAGTGAGTGAGTGTCCAAACTAAGGAACTTTTAGTTCAAATTCAATGTTATTTAGAATATAATTATGTCCTGTTATAGCCAACAGGTCCCTGAAAATTCAGGGTTCTAGCTTTAACCAGCGCGAAATTACAGGAGGTTGAAAATCTTGGTAAGAGACGCAAACAGCAAAAATTTAACTTGCACTATAAACAGCGATCTAGGGGTCGTTGTCTCAAAAATAGCCCCAAAATCATAGTACGTTTTGTTTATTTCTAATTTAAAAATATCACTAATTATTTTTTCTTTCTATTTCAGGTAATGTACGAGACAAAACATTCCGGTAACGTAGTGCCACTTTTCGCTCAACATGTTGACGCTACAGCATGCCTACCACGAACATCGAAAATTGGCATTGACGGGAAAACCTCTTTGTCACTTCAATATGCAAGTGTGACAGGGATGGAGATACAAATCCGCAATCGTTCGTTTTTCGTAGTAGTATACCAGTTTAGCATGTAACTGTAATATACGTATTCGACAGAATAATAGTATGTATAGAGGAAAATGGGAATTTTTAATCACTAGAAGATGTACCTAATATACATATAAGTAAATGGAAGAGCCATATTTAAACACTAATAAAAATAGATGTTCTTTGTTACCTTCTACTAGAATAACACGTACAGAATTAAATACAATCATATACCGATTTGTTTTTTAAACGCTATTAGATCTCGCGACAATTGTCAAAAAGTGTTAACCAAGAAATTAGCTATATTGACGATACTTTACGATTTTATTAAAATTATTGAAATGGTGGCAAACAAGCACACATCCCACGCGATTTTGAGCGGTTTTCGTAGCCCATGGACGGCTCAAACGCCAGTAATTCAGTTATTTGTTATCATGGTGAAATTGGGGCCACAAAGTAACAACGAATGTTTTGATGTCCTATTTACCTGATGACATTCATGTTTTCACCGTCGTTTTGCAAATTGGTTTACAGTTAGTTAGTGTGGAGTGCAGACTTTAATCTCCATAAAATTATGCAGATAGAAGACCCGTTGCTCTGGCCGATGCTCAGCTGCCCGTTGCCTCTTGTTACCGCCTTGTTACCAGGATACCAGGTTGGATGAAATAAAACTCATAGTAAGTTTTAAGCGCGCCGTACTAGCAGAGGCGCGGGAGTTGTTGTAGACTTGTAGAATAACTGACTTTAAGGGCAAAGGGGGCCCTTATTTGTATACTCCCCGCGTCTACCATATAGGTGGGTGGACGATACTAGCTTGCGCATCTTTATTGCGACAATAAGCTTACGATTATTACATGTAAATCGGGGAGGTATAGGGTTAATGTTATTTATTTAGGAACATTAATATTCATTTAAATAAGTGTTACGTTCAGTAATAGTAACAATAAACACATTGTCAATCTTTGATTGACACAATCATACGATCTTTCTTACGGGATCGGTGTATACATGATATGTGTGCCCAATCTTTCTTATGTGATTGGGCATAGTAAAGACGTTAATTACAGCATATATGTACCAATCTCTCTTGCGGGATTGGTTAAATAATAAGAACCTTGATTATAACATATATGGACCAATCTCTCTTATGGGATTGGTCGAGTGTAAATAAACGAAAACAACATATTTATAAAAACTGATTAACTTAATTATATATACAAACTTAACCTAAAGCTATTCGCGACAATCTCCCCCACGTGCGTCAGCACAGTCATAAATATGTGAAGCGTGGCGGGTTAAGTTTGGAGACTGGGCGGCGAACATCTCCTGCGGCGTGCGTACCATGGCTACTCTTATATGGCCATCCGGGCCGGGAAAGAGTTGTGCGATTTCGCCTCTAGACCATGTACCTCGTGGCATTGAATTATGGAGTATGTTTTCGCCGGCATGAATCGGTGTCGCGTTCTGCGTTGCGCTGGACCTCGGTGGCAGTACCGGGTGAAATTGTGTATTCCAGCGCTGCCAGAATATGTTAGCTCTCGCTCGCTCCGTTTCGTAAGAGGGCGGCGACACGGTTTCGTTTGTGCTTGTCTCAAGCGGTGTCATGCGTGACCGGCCGTTAAAAATACGAGTAGGCATCTTTGCCTTGGCATCTGGGTCGACACTCGCTGAGGTTGGAGGGTTCGAGTTAAGTAATCTCTCGACCTCTTGCAACAAAGAATGTATTTGTTTTTGGCGAGCTCGTTCTGACAAATAGGGATCAGACGGCTCTGCAACTTGGTTGGCGTCCGGAACTGGGGGCGGACAGCGACGAGACCTCTTCTTTGAAGGCGTCATCTTGTGGCCAACTCGTGCGTGACTCTTCTTATGCAATCTGGCGTCTACTTCCTCTGCGACGACTACCACTTCGGCCGTGACGTTACTAGCCCTAAATTGTTCGGGACGGCGGTTTGGGTTACGACGCGGACGCGCACGATTGATATTTGCAAAGTTTATATTATTAGGTGAGTCACGAGGCGCGAGTATTTTATTTACGTCGCGCGCGCCCTGCTTCACTCGACACCGGTCGGGAGCGGTAGCGCTGTATGGTGTTGACGTTGTTTTGCCGTTGCGGCGGCGGCGTCGGCGGCGATTATTGCGCGATTTGGGGAGACTACTTCGCTCCCCCGGTGGGGTCTCGCGGGGACCAGGGAGCGAATGTAAACTCCCCCGATCGGGGTCCGCGCGCGGCGACCTACCGGCAACTATTGGCGCACTCGGACGCGTGAAATTGACCGCTCCGAATTTGGCGGTTTTAGGGCGAACGTTGCTCATGAGCGGTACGTTCGGCTTGTGCGCAAGTCGTAATACGTTTACATTATTCGGCGCCTCGTTGGCGTCCGAAGAGACGACTGCACTTCGACCGTGCAATAGCTTGTGATGTCCCGCCTCGCATTGGTTGATACCGCACGGTACGTACGGGACAAGACTGACAGTGCTGCACTGATTGTTCGGTCCTGTATTAGGTTTAAGTATTAGGTTTAAGTAATGGTTTCTGACGGAAGATCAGCGCTGCGTTTTTCGCAGCATTATGCTGAGTCAGCACCTGGTTCGTACCACAACACATTGTCTACAAGCATGTTTTCTTGTTATAATTTGTGAATGTCAAAATGTTTATGCTTACTTTATAGTTGTATACTTTTTGTGATGATGTTATTGTTTGTGGATGAATAAAGATTTTTATCTATCTATCTATCTATCTACCTACACTTTTCATCTCTGCGATGCGGGTGCAGACATTTGTAACAAAGTCTGGATTCTCTCACGATTTCCCAACGCTCGGCTACGTCAGCCGCTAAAAATGGTTTGCACGAGCTCGGCTCGTGTCCGGACGTGCCGTCGCAAATTGGGCAATTAGAGGGGGGTGGAGAATCTACTAGCTGTTTTGGCCTAGTGCCTGAGGACGCTGAGCTCCTATTTTTTGTTTGAGCCACGAAGAGGCGCGTATTGCTCTTGCGTTCGTGGCTGTCTACCCTAACCTGCGGTGTTTCCCTATAGCATGAATCTTCCGACCCCGTGCTCTCGTCCCGATATGACGTGCGGGAGCGAGAGTCATCGCGCGAGTGAGAGGGGTGCTCGCGTGGTCTAGACCTGCTTTCTTTTTCACGAGAGAACGCGTGTACCGAGGTTTTAAGTTTATGTAACTGAGGGCGATTTGTTCGTTTAGCGGCAAAACTAATGTCGTTAAGGAATTTTGACATTACGACAAGATCCGGCGCGTCCAGAGTGGCTTGACGGACTTTCGACCACTCGTACCTCACGATAAGATTCATTTTATCAACGATTCTATTTACTAACTCTGGGGCGTACAAATACCTATCTTGACCCAGAGATCTTATCGTGGCTACGGCGTTTGCCACGTGAGCGGCGAAAGTCACTATATTACTGTTGTCCTCAGCCAGTCTGGACATGCGTTTCACATTGTGTAGCTCCGTTAATATTATTTCGTCCGGATCCCCGAAATGCCTCTCTAAGGCATCCATTATTTCGTACGGGTCCTGGACGGTGAACATAATAGATTTTACGGCGGTACGCGCTTCGCCTTTGAGCGCGCGCCTAATCCTACTAACGTTGTTCACTGAGCTAAACAAAGGCGCGGTATCTGTAAATTCTGCCTTAAACGCGATCCATTCGGTTATATTACCGTCGAATGGAGGCAACTCCGGCGCGGGCCGGTGTATTATGGGGGCATACTGCGTAGGGACTTCTAGCGGGGGCGGCAACTGCGAGCGGTAGGTTGGCTCTTTACGGTGCGTGATACTATTTTTTGGCGGGAAAATGGTTTTACGCGTCTCTTTCGGTGTTGCTTTCTGTGACTGTTGTTCTACCCAACTTCTCACACGGTGGACGCTGTGAACAGAATCGGAATCGTTGCTACCCCTGCCAGATCGCGCCCCAATTCTGGCGGCCTGCAGGTTCAATTTGGCAGCTTCCGTCTGTTCTCGCGCCACGGCGAGAGCGGCTTTACGAACCTCGAGTTCAGCTAACAACACTTCGAGAGATTTGTCACTACGCGGCGGCACTTCGCGGTCGCGTTCGCGGCGAGCACTGTTATCGCGGCGGACACTGATTTTATCGCGGTTATCACTTTCTTCGCGGCGTAACGGCGCGTGTTTTAGGGTGCTCGGTGCACTCCTAACTACCGTACAATCTAACCCGTCGTCCTTGTCCGAAGGAGCTCGCGTTTCGCTATTCGACCGCGAATCGTGCGTTTCACTATCACGGCCGTCGTTGTAGTCGTCGCCGGTGCCCTTGCTCCATTTTTCTGATGAGCTCTTCGCAGCGGCGTCTTCCTTCTGCTTGCGGGACCGCAAGTTCTTGCCTCCTTTGTCGGACATCTTCTTCGTTTTGGACGCACGTGGGGTTCCCTACCTACCTAAAATCCTAACCACAGACGCCACTTAGTGCAACGTCTGCGCCCTAAATCCCTATTGGACTCACTTTTCAGCGTAGATCCTTCGGTGCACTGTGTCTCCCGCAAAGGCTAAGTGCAGTGCCAGAGCGTTTGACGGCAGTGTGATGACGTCAACCCTGTGACGTATGCAACGAAAGTTGCCAGGTCAACAGACGTGGAGTGAACTCAACACGAATGGACCGTCCAGCGGGGCTGGTAACAAGAGGCAGCACCAAGCAGAGCTATGTGTCATGCGAGGGCTCTTCCGCTAAAGCGGGCGGGCGCGTCAAGTTTTGCAACAAACTGAGCACCGTAGAAAAACGAAGATTCTGAGAGGACTATAGCGTCACACTCAGCGCGTACTTGTTTCTTTCTTGAAATCTGAGAGGACTGTAGCGTCACAATCAGCGCGTTCGTTTTTCTTTCTTCTTTGGGCCAGGTTCTTCTTATCCGGCTCTTGAAGGACCACTGTGGAGTGCAGACTTTAATCTCCATAAAATTATGCAGATAGAAGACCCGTTGCTCTGGCCGATGCTCAGCTGCCCGTTGCCTCTTGTTACCGCCTTGTTACCAGGATACCAGGTTGGATGAAATAAAACTCATAGTAAGTTTTAAGCGCGCCGTACTAGCAGAGGCGCGGGAGTTGTTGTAGACTTGTAGAATAACTGACTTTAAGGGCAAAGGGGGCCCTTATTTGTATACTCCCCGCGTCTACCATATAGGTGGGTGGACGATACTAGCTTGCGCATCTTTATTGCGACAATAAGCTTACGATTATTACATGTAAATCGGGGAGGTATAGGGTTAATGTTATTTATTTAGGAACATTAATATTCATTTAAATAAGTGTTACGTTCAGTAATAGTAACAATAAACACATTGTCAATCTTTGATTGACACAATCATACGATCTTTCTTACGGGATCGGTGTATACATGATATGTGTGCCCAATCTTTCTTATGTGATTGGGCATAGTAAAGACGTTAATTACAGCATATATGTACCAATCTCTCTTGCGGGATTGGTTAAATAATAAGAACCTTGATTATAACATATATGGACCAATCTCTCTTATGGGATTGGTCGAGTGTAAATAAACGAAAACAACATATTTATAAAAACTGATTAACTTAATTATATATACAAACTTAACCTAAAGCTATTCGCGACAGTTAGTTAGAAGTTTTCGACGAACACCGTCATTTAGTGACACGGATTTTGAGTGAATAAGCGTTGAGGAATACTTTATAATAGCTTGGGAGAATTGTGAAACACTTAAGTATCTAATTTTCGACTTCGAGGCTGACTACAGCCAAATTCGGTCACTTTCTTGGATGGGAGAGAATGTGGTTAGGAAGTGACCTAAAATACAACCAATAAGTAACATCTGTTAACAGTTCTTGCGGCGAGCTGGGGTATGCATGTATGCTCGGCATGATGTCTGCTGTCGCCGTCTCAATGCCTATGAAGACAGGGATCTGTCAGTGTTGTGGGTGCGTGTGGACTACGGCGGCCACACTCGTATCTACGCGTGCCTATACAGGTCCCATAGCGGGGACACGGACGCAACTCGGCTCTTTGAGCACTTACAAGTGACGTCCGACAAAGTTCTTGAGCAGTACCCATCCGCGGAGTTGGTAATCTTGGGGGACTTCAATGCCCACCACGTGGAGTGGCTTGGTTCCCGGTCCACTGACCACGCGGGGAGGTCTGCTCTCGAATTTTCTCTGGCCTATGGTCTCTCGCAACTGGTTACTTCTCCCACGAGAATACCAGACATCGGGGACCATACGAGCTCTTTACTGGACCTTCTGCTGACCTCTCGTCCCGACGGATACTCTGTCTCAGTGAACGCACCTCTCGGCTCGTCCGATCACTGTCTTGTCCGGACATTGCCACCTTGCGCGCGGCCTGATCCACCTCGGCCTACTAGCTCGCGACGCGTATGGCACTATAGGTCAGCAGATTGGGATGGATTGCGTGAATTCTATGCATCGTACCCGTGGAAGCGGCTGTGTTTCACATCAGATGATCCTGACTCCTGTGCAGCTGAGGTCGCTGAGACTATCTTAATGGGAATGGATTGCTTCATTCCCAACTCAGTAATAGCTGCAGGAGCTAAGAAACGACCTTGGTTTAACCGGCCCTGTAAAGAGGCGACAATTCATAAGCAAGCTGCCTACAGGGCTTGGACCAAGGCCGTTACTGATAAGGATCCTAACGCTTCTGATGTGAAACGCAAATTAAATGCTGCTTCGAGGTCCAGTAAAAGAGCCATTGCCAGAGCTAAATTCGACTTCGTCGGCAGAATTGGTGAGAAGCTCGTGGGCTATCCCTCAGGGAGTCGTGCCTTCTGGTCGCTCGCCAAAGCTGCCGAGGGAAATTTTTGTCGGTCGTCCTTACCACCACTGCGAAATGCTGATGGTGATCTGGTCCACAGTGCAAAGGAGAAAGCTGATCTCTTGGGCAATCTCTTTGCCTCGAACTCGACCATGGACGATGATGGCAGCACCGCACCGCCTACCGTCCCGCGGTGCGGTTTCTCCATGCCCGGTATTATATTCAGGCAAACTGATGTCCGGCGGGAGCTGCTGTCATTAGACGTCCACAAGTCGAGCGGGCCGGACGGCATACCAGCAGTGGTGCTCAAGCGGTGTGCTCCCGAGTTGTGTCCAGTGCTCACGCGCCTTTTCACGCTCTCATATCACAAACGGCAGGTGCCGTCTTCGTGGAAGACCGCCCTTGTGCACCCTGTGCCTAAAAAGGGTGACAGATCAGACCCGTCGAATTACAGGCCAATCGCTATAACCTCCCTTCTCTCCAAGGTGATGGAGCGCATAATCAACGCAAAGCTCCTGGGATACCTAGAGGATCACGATCTGATCAGTGACCGACAGTATGGCTTTCGCCATGGTCGCTCCACTGGTGATCTTCTAGTGTATCTCACCCACCGCTGGGCTTCAGCTATTGAGAGTCAAGGTGAGGCATTGGCAGTCAGCCTGGATATAGCGAAGGCGTTCGATCGGGTTTGGCATGGGGGTCTTCTATCGAAGTTACCATCTTACGGACTGCCCGGGGGATTATGCGAATGGATTGCCAGCTTTTTGTCCGGCAGATGCATACGAGCCGTTGTCGACGGAAGTTGCTCCGATAGCATGGACATAAATGCTGGTGTCCCACAAGGCTCTGTGCTATCCCCAACGCTGTTTTTGCTGCATATCAATGACATGTTGTCCATTGGCGATATTCATTGTTATGCAGACGACAGTACTGGGGATGCCTATTACACAGGCCGTGCTAACATCCCTCGTCCCGTTGTGTTAGAGAGTCGTGAAAAGCTTGTGTCAGACATCGAGAGTGCTCTCTCTGATATCTCACTGTGGGGCCAGGAAAATCTTGTCCGATTTAACCCCACTAAGACACAAGTTTGCGCGTTCACCGCTAAAAAAACCCCATTTACTGTGGTCCCACAATTCCAAGACACAGTCCTTACCATGTCAGAGAGTATTGGGATCCTGGGTGTTGACATTTCCAGTGACGTCCAATTCCGTAGCTACCTGGAAGGGAAGGCCAAGCTGGCATCCAAAAAGCTCGGTGTGCTCAATAGAGCTAAGCAGTACTTCTCTCCGGGGCAAAGACTGTTATTATACAAGTCTCAAGTCAGGCCCCATATGGAGTATTGCTGCCATCTTTGGGCGGGAGCACCTGGATACCAGCTGGGCCCCTTTGACTCGATCCAAAGACGTGCTGTCCGAATTGTCAACGATCCCAAACTCACGAGCGATATCGAACCCTTAAGTCTAAGGAGAGACTTCGCCTCCTTATGTGTGTTCTATCGCTTGTACAATGGATTGTGCTCTGAGGAATTGTTTGATATGATGCCAACGGCTGCATTCTACCACCGCACCGCTCGCCGTCGGCAGGGTGTTCACCCGCATACCCTGGAGCCTAAATGGTCTCGTACCGTGCGGTTTAAGAGGAACTTCCTCCCGCGGACGCTCCGGCTGTGGAATGAGCTCCCTGCCACTGTTTTCCCAAAGGACTACAATATGGGGTTCTTCAAAAAAGGAGTGTTAAAGTTTTTAAAGGGTCGGCAACGCGCATGTAACACCCCTGGAGTTGCAGGCGTCCATAGGCTACGGTGACCGCTTACCATCAGGCGGGCCGTATGCTTGTTTGTCACCGTCGTAGTATAAAAAAAAAAAAAAACTTGTATTTTTAAGATGTATCGAAGTAGCAGAATCAAATAAGGCCCCGTTATTAAGCGAGATAACTTTCGAAATTTCATATTTAAAAAAAATGACTTTGATCCCATATTAATATACTTAGACCGGGTTACTCACGTCTATAAAGTCGAAGATAGCTCGACATGTTTCGGGACGGTCCGCGCCCCATAATCATGAGCGCTTGCGGCTATTGCTCTGCGCACACTGCGCGCGACAGCTTCTCACTCATGATTATGGGGCGCGGACCGTCCCGAAACATGTCGAGCTATTTTCGACTTTATAGACGTGAGTAACCCGGTCTAAGTATATTAATATGTCTAATACTCACGGGAGTTTTCTATTTAAAAAAGACTTTGATCCCTGCTAGCTTGAACAGAAAAAAACTCTTTTATGAATTGATGGTGTGAAAAAAGATTTTGCTGTCCCCTACGTTCCGGCTGGTGTGATGCCGCCAATTTGTACGGGACAGGCAATTTGTTTCTCATTTAAAAATTGAAATAGTACCCTATAATAAAAATACAACCTGTACTTTCCCTACTTAGAGTTTGGCCACTTTGGCCAGTGAGTAAAAATCAACCTGTATAATACTCTTTCGGAATTTATATATCTAGGTTGAAATTTGTAATTAAAATGTGTTACTGACGTAAGAGTCGTACCGCTTGTAACTAAAATAAATACGGTGCGTAAACAGTAGGCATAGCAAATCAGACAAGCACCTACTTTAGAGTTTAAAATAAAGGAACCATTTGGTTTAGGAATTAGTCACGCTGGCTGGTTGTATTTGTACACACACGCGGTGCCTACGAGTGTGTGTGCACAAATGTGTTACACGCACTGATGTGTTATATTGGCTTTCTTTTCATACGATTTATAAATTAGCACAGGAAATTCTTCTAAGAGCCTGACTTGTGAGTTGCGACTCGACCGGATCCTTTTTTCAGGATTCCGTTGTCAACTTTTGCCATGTCTATATGTCCTTCCGTCTACGGCTTAGCTCAGTGACCGTTAGTTAGTACTAGAAAGCTGTAATTCAGTATGAATATACATATCAATAATGCCGACAGAGGCGAAAAACTTTTATTTTGAGGTTATTCACGTAATTCACGTCATTATTGTTTTTCGTTTCAACCCTAAAGTGTTGTTAGATAGGTATTAGAAAAAAATAGGGGGTTTTCTAAAAACATTTTTTTTTAAAGTGAATGTTTTCGGAAATAATTGCGCTGGAAGTTAAAAGAAATGTGTCCCCTTTGAGCCACAGGTCCAAAAAATATGAAAAATTCATGGAAATAATAGAGTTTTATGAAGACTTGCAAGGAAAATTATTTTGAACTTCGTCAGATAAGCCATATTTGTGTGAATTTTTTCGCATAAAAACGTATCTTCTCTGTTAAAAGGACGTATAAGTCATAAGAGCTGGGAAACTCCTTTTTATTGTTATGAGCATAATATCTATTAACACCCTTTTTAAGTTCGCCTATTGTGACGGACGGTAAACTATGGAACCCTACACTGAGCATGGCCCGACATGCTCTTGGCTGGTTTTTATTTATAGAAAATGAGTAGAGTCAATGTACTTTTGATACAATTGTAAAGCACGAATCAAATCATTTATTAAATGTAATAAATGTTTTGATTCATGTTTTTTGTTTTTTTAAGTAGTCACACTACTATAATTATAAATTTAAAGAGATGTCATATACTACAGAAAAAGTGACCAAGACCCCCGGTGAGCAGGGCTGGGATCGAACCAGCGACCTCCTGCTTTCGCGGCAGACGCCCTAACCGAGGTACTTTTGATGTTAATTCTGTACATAGGTTAATTTCGTTATGATTATAAATTAATTTTGATTTATTTCACATTGAAATCTGTTTTAAAATGGAATTCAATTTTTTTTAATCATTTCTTTGTAAATAACTCATAACTCATAACCGATTATAGTTCTTGCTCTCTAGCTGTGTACCAACAAATCATTTGTTTTCGTAATTAGCTGGCCGGTAAATTAGCCGAAGCGTTAATTATACTTAATGGGCCATTATCATGACAAGTTTGTCCAATCCAATCTATTGTTACCGCTATATCTGATAATAGCGTTCCGCAGCAAAATGGCAAACTCTGAACCCGGAATATTGCCAAGCGCTATACCATGTCCATCTCTTTGTGTGTATGTCACAGACATTTTACTCAGTAACTGAGTAAAATATTTCAATAAGAGGTGTCATTTGTGTGATGAAGAACTGAAGACCCTCCGGGAAAATTGAAAACTCTAAATACCTGTCTCTCTCTCTATGTCTGTGTCTCGTTCTTTCAAAATGGCAAATACGAAAAAGGAGAAGTTACTTAAATTTTTAGATTTTCTGGGTAGACTTCCTGCTACTTAGTTTTGTTGTTAAATTGATAAAATATATATATTTTAGGGTAAGTACCACTCCATTCATGTAACTAAAAGTCAAATAAAAACAAACGAGGTAAAAGCGCCCCTGCTCGATTCTGCACAAATATTCGACATGGGCAATTTATGTCAAAGTTTGATTTCGGTTTAATTTCGAATACAGAAAAATCTTTGTTGTTTAAATTTGACCTATATGACTTTGACATAACGTGCCCATGTCGAATACTAGTCCTGCGTCGAGCACAAGTGGGAACTTCTACCTTATCAATGTCTGGCACATCGCTCGCCAGGTTTTTAAAACGTCTCTTCTGAGTTAACCCTCCATTATACGTAGTCCGACACGCACCTGACTGTTTTTACTGTAATTTAATTTTAATAGGTTTGTGACCTTTAATACCGTTACGTCTGTTTACTTATAATAACATAATTACTAATTTCGTAATCACTGTAAACTTGTTAAAGGTTATGTTATTGATAAATGATATTGTACTCTAAGGTTCCAAGTACCTACTGTAGTGTCAAATAAATTATTTTTCATACATTTATTTAGTCCATATTTCTGTGTAATCAATCAATGTTTGTAGCATTGATTATATACTATTTACACTCTACAGGCTGAAAAGTTTTTTTTGCAGAAGGCGAATTCAGGTTTTTTCCCGAATGGACGAAACCCCACCCTAATCCCAAGAATCGCAATAATAACATGTAATAAAAGGCTCTTTTTCAATGCTGAGCAATTATTGAAGATACTTTTTATCAAAATCCGGAATTTATCAGATATATAACAAACCATCCGGAATTTATCAGATATTGTAACAAACCATTCACCAAAGTTCGAATTGTCTTGTGCACTGGTGAGATTGGTTAGATTTTCTTCAGTAGGTATATGACATATATTTCAGTTTATAATATTAATATAATATATACATAATATTTATATACCTACGTAAGTTGTGAACGTTTTCCGTTAAGCTCCATTAGTTGTGTTGTTGACAGAACTGATGTACTAGTTAGAGCCTTATTACTTCTCGCATTGTGACGTCGACGCCGTTAGAAATACATAACACACTTACATATGTACTTAGAGTTAGGATGCTAGTTTTTTTTTTTTTTTATATACTACGACGGTGACAAACAAGCATACGGCCCGCCTGATGGTAAGCGGTCACCGTAGCCTATGGACGCCTGCAACTCCAGGGGTGTTACATGCGCGTTGCCGACCCTTTAAAAACTTTAACACTCCTTTTTTGAAGAACCCCATATTGTAGTCCTTTGGGAAAACAGTGGCAGGGAGCTCATTCCACAGCCGGAGCGTCCGCGGGAGGAAGTTCCTCTTAAACCGCACGGTACGAGACCATTTAGGCTCCAGGGTATGCGGGTGAACACCCTGCCGACGGCGAGCGGTGCGGTGGTAGAATGCAGCCGTTGGCATCATATCAAACAATTCCTCAGAGCACAATCCATTGTACAAGCGATAGAACACACATAAGGAGGCGAAGTCTCTCCTTAGACTTAAGGGTTCGATATCGCTCGTGAGTTTGGGATCGTTGACAATTCGGACAGCACGTCTTTGGATCGAGTCAAAGGGGCCCAGCTGGTATCCAGGTGCTCCCGCCCAAAGATGGCAGCAATACTCCATATGGGGCCTGACTTGAGACTTGTATAATAACAGTCTTTGCCCCGGAGAGAAGTACTGCTTAGCTCTATTGAGCACACCGAGCTTTTTGGATGCCAGCTTGGCCTTCCCTTCCAGGTAGCTACGGAATTGGACGTCACTGGAAATGTCAACACCCAGGATCCCAATACTCTCTGACATGGTAAGGACTGTGTCTTGGAATTGTGGGACCACAGTAAATGGGGTTTTTTTAGCGGTGAACGCGCAAACTTGTGTCTTAGTGGGGTTAAATCGGACAAGATTTTCCTGGCCCCACAGTGAGATATCAGAGAGAGCACTCTCGATGTCTGACACAAGCTTTTCACGACTCTCTAACACAACGGGACGAGGGATGTTAGCACGGCCTGTGTAATAGGCATCCCCAGTACTGTCGTCTGCATAACAATGAATATCGCCAATGGACAACATTTCATTGATATGCAGCAAAAACAGCGTTGGGGATAGCACAGAGCCTTGTGGGACACCAGCATTTATGTCCATGCTATCGGAGCAACTTCCGTCGACAACGGCTCGTATGCATCTGCCGGACAAAAAGCTGGCAATCCATTCGCATAATCCCCCGGGCAGTCCGTAAGATGGTAACTTCGATAGAAGACCCCCATGCCAAACCCGATCGAACGCCTTCGCTATATCCAGGCTGACTGCCAATGCCTCACCTTGACTCTCAATAGCTGAAGCCCAGCGGTGGGTGAGATACACTAGAAGATCACCAGTGGAGCGACCATGGCGAAAGCCATACTGTCGGTCACTGATCAGATCGTGATCCTCTAGGTATCCCAGGAGCTTTGCGTTGATTATGCGCTCCATCACCTTGGAGAGAAGGGAGGTTATAGCGATTGGCCTGTAATTCGACGGGTCTGATCTGTCACCCTTTTTAGGCACAGGGTGCACAAGGGCGGTCTTCCACGAAGACGGCACCTGCCGTTTGTGATATGAGAGCGTGAAAAGGCGCGTGAGCACTGGACACAACTCGGGAGCACACCGCTTGAGCACCACTGCTGGTATGCCGTCTGGCCCGCTCGACTTGTGGACGTCTAATGATAGCAGCTCCCGCCGGACTTCAGTTTGCCTGAATATAATACCGGGCATGGAGAAACCGCACCGCGGGACGGTAGGGGGTGCGGTACTGCCATCATCGTCCATGGTCGAGTTCGAGGCAAAGAGATTGCCCAAGAGATCAGCTTTCTCCTTTGCACTGTGGACCAGATCACCATCAGCATTTCGCAGTGGTGGTAAGGACGACCGACAAAAATTTCCCTCGGCAGCTTTGGCGAGCGACCAGAAGGCACGACTCCCTGAGGGATAGCCCACGAGCTTCTCACCAATTCTGCCGACGAAGTCGAATTTAGCTCTGGCAATGGCTCTTTTACTGGACCTCGAAGCAGCATTTAATTTGCGTTTCACATCAGAAGCGTTAGGATCCTTATCAGTAACGGCCTTGGTCCAAGCCCTGTAGGCAGCTTGCTTATGAATTGTCGCCTCTTTACAGGGCCGGTTAAACCAAGGTCGTTTCTTAGCTCCTGCAGCTATTACTGAGTTGGGAATGAAGCAGTCCATTCCCATTAAGATAGTCTCAGCGACCTCAGCTGCACAGGAGTCAGGATCATCTGATGTGAAACACAGCCGCTTCCACGGGTACGATGCATAGAACTCACGCAATCCATCCCAATCTGCTGACCTATAGTGCCATACGCGTCGCGAGCTAGTAGGCCGAGGTGGATCAGGCCGCGCGCAAGGTGGCAATGTCCGGACAAGACAGTGATCGGACGAGCCGAGAAGTGCGTTCACTGAGACAGAGTATCCGTCCGGACGAGAGGTCAGCAGAAGGTCCAGTAAAGAGCTCGTATGGTCCTCGATGTCTGGTATTCTCGTGGGAGAAGTAACCAGTTGCGAGAGGCCATAGGCCAGAGAAAATTCGAGAGCAGACCTCCCCGCGTGGTCAGTGGACCGGGAACCAAGCCACTCCATGTGGTGGGCATTGAAGTCCCCCAAGATTACCAACTCCGCGGATGGGTACTGCTCAAGAACTTTGTCGGACGTCACTTGTAAGTGCTCAAAGAGCCGAGTTGTGTCCGTGTCCCCGCTATGGGACCTGTATAGGCACGCGTAGATACGAGTGTGGCCGCCGTAGTCTACACGCACCCACAGCACTGACAGATCCCTGTCTTCATAGGCATTGAGACGGCGACAGCAGACATCATGCCGAGCATACATGCATACCCCAGCTCGCCGCAAGAACTTATGTTCGAGCATATAGCCGGGGCATAACAGGTATGATGTATCAGCTGGGCAAGATATCTGGGTCTCTGTGAGGAACAGTAGGGTCGGCTGCGCAGTCTCCAGGTGGTGGTGTACTGCGTTTAAATTGGAGTGAAGTCCCCTGATGTTGCAGAAGTCGACTTGTGTGGAAGGGGACGCCGCTGATGAACTATTCCTTTTTTGTTTTTCGGCCATATTTAGGGAGTGTGTTAAGAAAAAAAGGAGGATTCGCTGTGTTGACAGCTAAAGGGGCAAGGGGACGGACCAAACCTGCCAGAGGGCGACGTAGGTGGTGCAGTTTACAGGTGCGGCGTACGGAAGGGCCCCCGGTCCACACCTGTTGCAGCAGCCGGGTCCACCCCGGTCTCCTTCTCCGGCACGACTACTACACCAGGGATTTTGCACAGGTTGGTGGCTCAGCCTCCCAGGGTGGAGATTAAGTGATCCCTGGGTTCGGGAACCCTACTGACCTGCGGGCGGCCAGCGGACAGCCGTTTCACCGGGTCTCCCTGATCGCCGCACCTGCACTCCGCGCCCACATCGACCTAAGACAGTGTTCTTTGTTCCGTGGGTCCCCAGCTGTCAACACAGTAAATCCTCTTGGAGCTCTGGCGACCTTACTCACCGACAGAAACACAACACTATGAGTAGGGTCTAGTGTTATTAAACTGCGGTTTTCTGTAAGGTGGAGGTACTTCCCCAGATGGGCTCTGCTCCAGATTTGAGCGAGACGACATTCGTTGTGCTGTGCCCTACCACACTAAACGATATGCATCCGCTGTGCCCATACCTCTCTTACAACACGAATAATCTGTTCCGAAACATGTCGAGCTACTGGTGACTTTACTGACTTCAGTAACTCCTACACAATAAGTACTATAGTAAACTCGGCTCAGCGGGAGGAGCAAAACACTTTTTTTTAACAATTATAATTATTTTTTTATCCAACCAACTTAGTGTCTAGGCTCCTGCTTCAGGAATGACCCTCAAAGAATATGCTGTTGGTTTGACAGCACTGGCTAGTGTTCCAAATTTAAATACTTATTATACCACACTCTCCATCACACCAACGAGGCTGTAAAGGTAGCGAACCTTTACTGTACACTACTCACTACTTTCTGAGAAAATTAAAAGAAAAAACGAACACATGTGTCCTGACTGACTTTGAATATGTTCACCCAGTACCAAAAGTGAGTAATGTGGAAGTAAATATGTTTTGTTTACAGTAGGCTATAGGTATAGTATAAGGTGTTAATTTATTAGTTGCAGATATTTCAACACATGATACTTTACTTTAATTTCAGTTTACTTTTAATAGAAATTAGGAAACATTTTAGTATTTTTTTTTGTTTTCATTGGCCAAAAAAAAAACCGTCTAAAAATAATCACCATGTTCAAATTTAACTGTCAAAATGTTTAGCATGACATTGAGTTCTCATTTAATAATCAAACTAACAGGGTCACACTCAAAAGCTATAATGTTCCATACAGGGACCGAGTACCCATCAGCAGATTAGGTGCAGAATCCAAGCCCTAAGGTTTATCGACACATACACACATACCGCGAATAGAGGGACAGTTACACGGATTAGGACATGACCGGAAAATAAGGGTTTCTTATTGATTATATATAAAGCCCTTCTCTACTGGCAGTTACATCCTGACAGTCTAATAAAAACAACATTTAAGCGAGTAGAGTCCATCTATGGTAAGTTTCCTAGATTTTGATAGCACAGAATGTTACAGTGTTAAGTAAACGTCATAATTTGGTAGAAGTTTGACATTTAAAAGAACACCTTAAAGTTTGACAGTCCATTTGCTCGGCAGAGATAACGTGGTTTGACTCTAAAAGAATTTCCTTTTTTTTGTACTTAAAAAAAGTTGAAGTATGCTCCAATATCTGATAATTCCGGATTTGATTAATATGTATCTTCAAGAATTGCTCAGCATTGAAAAAGATCCTTTAAATCAGTGAATAATTATTAATTAATACCATTCGTTAATGATAACATAATACTCGACCCTAAACCCGTCAATCTATTCATACCAAACAAACATAGTATTCAAACTATCTATATGTGGGTCATTCTTATCGGTCACCGCTCACTCGTTCACTTCGTTCACTCAGTACCGTTCCTGCTGCCGTTGAGTGCGCACGTTGACGCATGCGCGGCGCGACTGTCTATTGTTTTGAGTTCATCAGCTGATTGTCAATTCTTGTTCGTTACTTTTGGAGTGCGTGCGATCGTCGATTGTTTTGATTTTAAGTTGTGTCAAGTTCTGTGAAGTGTCAAAATGGGCCAGTCTTTTGGAACGACGTCACACAATGACAGGCATTACCATAGGAAAGAAATAGGTGGGTTTTGATATGTCGGAACGGTTTTCGAAAGCGTTTGCGCAGATTTGTACGGAATTTGTTGGGAAATTAACATTTCAAAGATTTACTAACTTTTGCGACTAATTTATACTACCCAAAATGGCAAAATTGGGTGCGTATGCGTATAACGACGCTTGTTGCTTAAAATGATTATTATATGTATACTTATCAGGCAATTTATTACGTATTTTTTACGGTTATCTGTGTTGTTGTGTTCGGCATGAATTTGGCCGGTCCCAAACGTTTATTATTCTGTTTTCGTATGGATTTCACAGTTCTCACAAATCTCTCTTTATCTTTGTATGCCGTCTAAAAATATCTGTGGTGACAGTAGTGATCTGAGCGTTTCTAAAAAAAACTGACACTTTTGTTATTGTTTCGGCTTCTGAAGTTTACGTTTTCCTTCTTAGAATCACGAAATATTTCAATATGTTATCGCCATACAATGTATGTATCTGCGAAATGGGGAAATGGTAACAAACTATGAAAAACAGTGGAACTTTTGCCCAATAAGGTCGAATCGGAAGTAGGGGCTGCAAAATCGGTTACGATTTGTATTAAAAAAAACCGGTTATAACCGGTTTTGTATTTCCTAGTCGGAATGGCTGGTGACTCTGAGTTAAAATAATCAAATTTTATAAGTGGCTTTAAAAAAATTGTTAGGCAGGCATAAAAAATATATAAAATAGGTGCGTACCTACCCGAATAAAAAAAAGCCTCAAATGTTTCTTTCGGTACTACAAAAAAGTGAGCCTTATATACGTCAGTCTTCAATTTTAGTCAACATGTTTATTTGTTTTGTTGCAAACGTATCAAACGTCATAATCTTAATCATACGAGCAATCGCGATCTAAAAATAACCTTATCGCTTTTGTTTTAAAGTTTTGTTTTACCTGCTCGCTATTTCAATTGTTTCCCGAATGGTTGTGAGGCTAATTAAGAAGTTGCGGTAAAGTGGAAAGTAGATGTTTGATAGAGAAATAAAAAATATTGATATTTGAACCTTGTATCTTACGAATAAAGGTTGTTTTGGCTTGAATGTATTTTGTGGTCGAACTAAACCAACCTTGTTACTTACTGCATATATATTTTGTTAGTTATAATTATTAATTGAAAGAGATGTCATATACTACAGAAAGAATGACCAAGACCCCCGGTGAGCAGGGCTGGGATCGAACCAGCGACCTCCTGCTTTCGCGGCAGACGTCCTAACCACTAGGCTACCCGATCACGGTATAGTTGCATACAAATCACGACATCAAACTAAAATAAATAATTACCTTGCTTAAAATATGTTTATGTTTTACATTGAATCAAATTGTATTAAAAATAATTATTTTCATGCTGTAGCTCTAATCAGATTATTATATTAATTAACTTTTAACGATAGTGGTATAATCAATGTCAAGGAAACAGAATTTTTCCGATCAATAATTAAAATTTTAGTCATAAATTGCTTGATATAAAATAAATCATTAACCTACGTCAGTCTTAAATTATACTCAACTCAATCATATCTTCTGTTACCGCGATTGTTGTTCATTTGAAATATTGAAATTAAACACTTTAATATCGTATCGTATAAATAACGGATTAATCGCGTTTACTAACAGCATGACCCTACGTTTTGAGCCCTTTACAGCACTCGTTTTCACAGGGTTAAGATGACAAACAATCACAATCGCTGTAACCGAAGACAATATTGACTTATGTCAGACTGTGCTGATAGTTTTTTAAATGTAGCTCACCTTACGAGTACGCGTCACTTGTAAATGAAATTCATTGATAGATATTTGTGCTTTGAATGAATGAATGAATGAATGAGTTTATTCCAGAATAATTAATTCCATATAAAGATAATAACAAAAAAACAGCTTACAATTACAGCTTTGAAACCTGATTTATTATTTACGAAGAAACCTTTTTCATGTAGATTTAGCAACACGTACTTTCGGTTTGAATCGTCGGTTAGAGAATTCATTTTAAGTTAATAATTCCGCGTAATTAATTCCTGCAGTTATTATTTACTAATAAAAAGTATATGAAACACTTTGTATAGAATTAAAATAAATCATTTCATAATAAGATCGTCAAAACGTAAAAACTACCAGTCCAGAAGCTCCAAGTCCAAACAGTATATAAAAGTTTAATCTCAGTTTCCTCAACACCACTAATATATTTATAATCAATAATCTCTATAACACTCACGTATTTTTAGCCAAAGCGTAAACAAGCCTGTGTGCGTACCATGAGTTGCATTCGATTGCGACTGCGGTATTCGACAGTATGTACGTCTCGCTCCTGCCAGAGTGGTAAGAGCGAGACGGAGATACTTTACATGCTTTTACATATACACAGTGCGCGTCGACGAACGAAATATTTCGCGCATAAGTACATGTTTTGTCGACGCGCGCGCTTGTTTACGCTTTATAATGGCATATCATGTCCGGAACATGTCGCGTAAAATGACTAAAAACACGTTAATTAAGTTAATTATAATAATAATTTCTAATACTCATATTGTAAATATACGTAGGTTTAGTTCGTCAAATATCCGACGATAGCGTATTTGCTCACAACATATTTGTTCATATCTCGGGAAAGCCAAGAAAGGTTTACTCACATAGGTACTTTCAGAGCTATCTAAAGTCAATGCCATTAGATTAATAATAAGTAGTAAGTAAATAGATTTGAGGCCCCATTTATGTTATAGGTAAACTTTCGATGTTTTAAAATACCTGGGAAAGACCATTTATACAACTAATCTGGAAAAATCTTACGCAGTAATGAGTTTTACATTGATGTGTGTATTTATGTAAATGTGTTTTAATAAATAAATATATTGTGGGACAATCTTACACAAATCGACCTAGTTCCACGGCTTGTGTTGTGACTTGTGGGTACTAGATGACTACATAGAAAATATCCATAACCCAGGAACAAATATTCGTGATAAACACACTAATAAATGCCCTGAACAGGATTCGAACCTGGGACCTCCTGCTTCGAAGGAAGGGTCACTACTAGGGTGTGCAAATTGGTTTTTATTTGTATGAATTTTCGGTTAATAACCGGTTATTAACCGGTTTGTAAACAATTAAAACCGGTTTGCACACCCTAGTCACGACTAGGCTAGGAGGCGATTTACTAATATTAATTTAGAAGAAAGTTGCCAATTACACTAGATTAAGTAAGGACAACGAAAATAGCCGGCTCATTGTGGCGGTGATGTCCTCCTTAGATAACCGGACTTGTTTTAAGATAACACTATTGCAAAACAACAATCGATAACTATTGCGGATGTATATAATATAAACAATGCTTCACTTTAACATAATCACATCGTTTGATAAGTACTTTAAGTTTGTAATCTGTGCGATTTAAGTCTGGGGGCACAACAGTTCCCCCAACAAGTCGAGCAGACAAAGGCATGGCCGTACCATCCTTTTCTCGAAACAGAGGTATTTTCAAACTCCTGTAATTTCGCCCTGATTAAAGCTAGAACCCTGAATTTTCACGGACTTCTTGGCTATAATAGGATATAGATATATTCCAAATAAAATTCAATTTGAACTTGTAGATTAAGAACTATCGAACGTCAAAAGTTCCTTTCTTCCTTTGGACACTCACTCACTGACTGATTCACTCACTCACTTACCGATCATCAAAACTCTAAGTTACTTCTGGGCCTTCTGGCACGCCCAGAAGCTCCAAATTTTAAACATGAGTTAGCCTACTAAGTCATAGAAAATTCAAAATAGCTGGAAAAGTCATACCAACTGTATACGTAAGTTTGTAATTCCATATAAATACAGACGATTACAAATCTTAGAGGAACACAGGGTTCGAATAGAATAGGCACGTCAATGGAAGTCGAGTTCTATGGACACCCTCCGGTACTGACTAAAATAACGAACTTGTTTTAACTTACATTTCAAAACTTTTTTGCAGCGTAAGAACTGCGGACCGAGACTTGTGTATTTTTACATGTAATGTTTTTGATGGGATAAAAACGTTGCTGTAAATATTAACACAACGCACATATAAAAAAATATAAATGAAAGTAACAGCGACTTGAGGGGTAGGGCGTAGTTTTTTTAGGAAAAACTGTTTATTTCAATACTACTAAATAAACTATTTTGATCATATTTCGAAGACCGTAGATGGAGTTTCGTGTTTCCCTTCTAAAGCCAGGCCGGCCGGTGATAGTGCGATCCCGTTTACTCCGATACAAATAGACAGTGTGCCCTGACTTGGCTGTTTCATCTCACTATGAAACTTAAAACCTATTCCAGGGTTTATGAAAGAAAGAAGAAAGAAAGAATCTTTACATATTCACTCTGTCAGGTGAATATGTAAAGTCATAACACTTTTACTTTGGAACTGGAGATCGCAATAAAATATACCATTCCATACGTCTATATTTTCTGCAGCAATATTTACAATTCGATGTGAATATATACTCGTACATAACCTTGTGGCTGGGACGAAATGTTTATTGTTCAGCAAGTGACTAAATATAATTAACTGGAATATTGTAATAGTTAGTTCACGACTAGTAGGTCATCACTCTTTTTACATTCACATTGGCAGCAGAAGGCCTAGTATAAAAATTGTACGACATTAACTCCTCGACCGCGTTAGCGTATCGGGAGTTCAAATTATGTTTGCCGTTTATTTAAATCATCCGGCAACTTTCATATCTTGACCCCTCGATACGCTAACGCGGTCGAGGAGTTAATGTCGTACAACTTTTATACTAGGCCTTCAGAATAATAATTGAAAAACGGTGTTTGCTAAACTGTTTATTTCGATGCGATGACATTTGACATTTTGTGATGTATTTGGAATTTTGGAGTCGACAATGAACTACAGATATTTGCATTTTGTATTATTAGTTATATTGCTTTATTTATTTGAATAAATGAAAATGCTAATTTACAATACTTATTATTGTGTTCTGTAATTATTGGTTGACTTTAAAAACACGAAGAGATTCTACATCGTCATTGACATTCTGATTTAGATTCTCGTACATTGTTTCATTTAACATACCCACCGTCATAAATTTACGTATTGTTTGGTTCCACTAGTAAATCAATGCCAAAATTATGTCCTCATTGAACTGATAAGTACCACCGATCCTACGTCATCCACTTTCTTTCTTATACACATCTGTAGTTCTGTAGACCTAAGTCGGCTTGCAAATTTGTATCTCCATCTCTGTCTCACTTGCATATTAGTGTGACAACGAGGTTTTTCCGTCAATACCAATTTTCTATGTTCGCGGTAGGCGTGCTGATGCTTTATCGCTTGTCACTTTCTCGCGCCTGGTACGATAGACGACAATAACTCGACCATGCTTATCCGCGTTGTTTGTGTCCTCGTATTCGCGTCTCACATCTGCGGTGTTAAAGAAGACACACTATAAGTACCTATTCAGGCAAATACAGCAATGTATGTTTAGTCGACAATAGACTCTCGCGACCTTCGTCAGTTCAATCCTCCTACGACCCACATTCGCTGTCTACGATAAGGACGTGACCGATAATATTCGTCTTCATTCTTTTGCAATTTATCTATTATTGCCATTATTGGAGCGTATTATAACATACATCCTTTGTACTTATCTATAAGCATTCCAGTGAAATAAAACGCAGACTAAGAAAATATACTTTTTCTACTCTAGCACTTTTATCTGTCATTACACTGAGAGCGATATTAAAAAAGTATGCATTATAACGTTGTCTAATGTCTATGGTATTCCATAAGACCACTGCTCCTATGGATTTTCATACAATATATGAGCACTGTTGATGTTTGTTTTTTTTTAATTTCTATAGTGAGCACAACATCTTCCCTGTTCTGCCACGTTTCTAGATTTTGCTTTTTACGCTATTTTAGCTGTCGTAGAAAAACTACCGTATGCAACAGCTTATAATTGGTTCTTGAAACTCTCGGGTCTATATAACTTATTAAATCACTGTTGCAGAAACTACTATTGTGGGGTACTTAACATTATATATTGAACAACCATATACTTTTTTTTCTGTCTTATCCTGTACTTCCATCTCTATTGGCGACCTCCCTTGAACATTTACTAATACAGCATACGTACAGACTTTGGAGCTACGGGCCAATTTCATAATTAGGTTAGTCCTCTTATTCAACCGTGATCTCTAGTATTTCTATAGTACATGTATAGTATCATTTGTAGGTTAAATATATAGTTCCATTGAACCGCGGGTAAACGACTCCCGTGAACCCGCCGCCATGCCAGCGGCCAGTGCCAACTGGATTGTAAACAGATTTGTGCTGACACGTGCGCCTACGCAGCTAGTGTGGAGACAGTCTGTTTCCATCGCGAACCGCCAGCGAAGTTATCTTTGTTGCACTTGCGTAAACACCAATGTAACGGAGAGGCTTTCTTACCATGAGTTCTATGTAACTGTAGCAGATAGGGACTGCGCGGTTCGACGGTATTTGCATCTTGCTCGTTTTCAATTGTTGAGGCGAGATGAAATGCTGTCTCTTGTGGAAATGGTCTGTCTTTGGGCTCATGCAGTAATCACGTGAGGATCCTTCGGCTACTTTTTGGTAATCAGTTGGATCTGCATGTGTTGAGTTGCTCTTCTCTTCTTCTTCTTCAGCCCTTCTCCGTCCACTGCAGGACATAGGCCTCCTCCATTGCACGCTATTCTCTACGGTCTTCGGTCTCTTCGGTCTTGAGTTGCTGATCCGGCGTATATGCCCAAACGTATATTGTCTTTGTTTGTCAGCATTTCTACCATGGTAAAAGGAGCTGTTTTAGAAGATTAAAAGTTAGCTTTGTAACTTAGTTAAAAAGAGCAGTCAGTCCCAGTAAATGTTATGAGTCACGTTTTTTAGTTTTTATTTCTAATTTTATCTCAATTAGGTACCTACTGCATTACTCATTCTCGTGGTAGGTAATAACCTGATCTGAGTCAGCTTCTGAGAAGTCTGAGATCCTAAGCTAAAATTAATGATTAAAAACACTCGACGCAATAATATTTTATTACATTCGTTACTGTTATTTTTAAATTTTTCAAGAGTTGTATGTAGATTGTTTGTAAACATTCTTAGAGCATAGATGACTGGAGTAGCCTTTCAACACAATTTCCCCTCTGCCAAAAAATCTGAAAAACGATCTAGTTGCCTATGCTCTTTGATGGTATCATTCATCTTTGTAGTGCCTAATAGGTTTCAATTCAATAACTTGATAACATAACAATGACCCTTGGACTTTTACAACTTTTTTATCGTGTTAGAATAATGTTAGTTGTAGTACGCGTATTTTTTTACTAAATAGAGAGGTTTAACTAAGTACAATACAATACAAATACTCTTTATTGTTCACCAACAAGGTAAGTACCTACTTGTCTTAGGATTCTTAATAAATAAAGCTCATGTCGTTACATTTTAGTAAGTAGAAGGGGTTTTAGGTATAGAGTATACACATTAATAAATGTTACATTGCACAGACATGTTCTTAAGTTTGCATATTGGTTAGCCTTATAAAGGGCTACCCTTATAGTAAAGGCGTGCTAATTTAAACCGTCTACCTTGTGCATAAAACGCACATTTATTCGTACATGATAGCAAGCGATCGTAGTTAGCGGCGGCACTCTTTGATGTTCGCCCGCTTCCGAGTGGTAGAAGCCGCAATAGATGAAATAAGGTTTAATTTTCAACCGACTTTTAAATTTCAAATAGGAGGTGTTTCTCAATTCTTGTGTGTTATTTTTAGATGTTTGTTACCTCAGAACTCCGTCAATACTAAACCGATTTTAAAAATTCTTATTTTATCTGAATGTAGATGGTTCCAGCTTGGCCAAAATTAATTTCTGATGATGGGATCCATGAGGAACTGATGGAACTCCTCAAATTTGAAAGGCACATGCATGATTATTTGGCTGTTTTCTTAAGACACTCGAGCATATATTTACGAAAACCATCAATTTGGCGGAATGGACCTGATGATGAAGACCAGGGATGGCAAAGTGGAACAACATTGACAACATTTTATGTAGGCATGCATGGCATTAACGTCATCATATCATATTTATTATTTTTCAGAGAGAACGCTGAGTTTTATTATTGCCAGAAGTGTGTTTATTTTGCTTGGCACCGACTTCAAACGTATCAGTCGAGCACCTTCATGTATTTGCTTACTCATCCTTTCCAAACCTTACAGCAAATAAAAATTAATGCATTTTATTTTTCATTTTTTGAAGTCGGGTTTAATTTATTGTTAAAAAGTTTAATCTTTCTATTTTAGTTGGTAAGTACTAGTATGAGTAACGCAGTACTACTAATAAACAGAAAAAAATAGTCAAATCAGACGGCGGAGTTCGGATATATCAGCTTAAGTACCTATGTAAAGTCCCACATACCACCCCTGGTCTTCATCATCAGGTATATTGCACCAAATTTATAGTTTTCCGGAAGGAAATGCTTATGTTACTTAACAAAACACCAAAATTGCTAATTTGCCTTTGAATATTGAGGTGTTTCCTAAATTCCTCATGGATTCCATCATCAGATTAGAACCAAGCTAAAGACCGCAATCACTAAACATGTGCCTTTAAAATTGAGGAGTTTCCTTAATTCCTCGCGGATCCCATCATCAGATCAGCACCAATATCCTACATGGGCCATCTAGGAGGCAACTCTTTTCGACTAAAAAAAGATTGCTCAAATTGGACGAGGGAACTCGGAATTATCGTCTTATGTATCTGAAGTTCCACATGTCATCCCTGGTCTCCATCATCAGGTCTACCTGGCCAAATTTATGGTTTTCGCAAGAAATTGCTTCATTTACTTAAGAAAATACCGAAATCACTATAAATGTGCCTTTGAAAGTTAAGGAGTTCCTTTAATTCCTCATTAACCTCATTATCAGATCAGCACCGAATTGCTACCAGACCAATTTGGAGGTGACTCTTTTCTCACATAAAAATAATTGCTCGAATTGGACGACGGAGCTCGGAATTATCGGCTAATGTATCCTAAGTTACACTTGTCATCCCTGGTCTTCATCATCAGGTCTACCTTACCTATTTATGGTTTTCGCATGAAATTCCTTCATTTATTTAAGAAAACACCGTAATCATCATACATGTGCATTTGAAAATTGAGGAGTTCCCTTAATTAAATTGGAGGTAACCTTTCGTAAAAAAAAACACCTTAATCGGACGATGGAGCTAGGAGTAATCGGTGAACATACATTTAAAAAATAATTTTAAAGAAAAAAAAACCGACTTCAATTGGACTTCCCGGTATAAGTTAAAGTAAGCGAATTATTGCTAATTTATGTTTTTATTTTGTTAAATTTTTCTCAAATCGTATTTAAAACTTATTACTACCAGGGTTCAGCATCAGCTCCATCTTGTGAACTGCTCTCCTAATTGCTCGTTAACATGAGTCGATTAACGAAAACAGCACACGCGTATGTTTCACCAAACCTGAGTTCCATTAGGTACTGCCAGGGTTTAGCATCAGCTCCATCTTGTGAACTGCTCTCCTAATTGCTCGTTAACACGAATCAAATCATGAGAACAGCAGTCGCCTATGTTGCACCAAACCTGAGTTCCACTAGGTACTGCCAGGGTTCAGCACCAGCTCGATCTTGTTAACTGTTCTCCTAATTGCTCGTTAACATGAATCGAATCATGAAAACAGCACTCGCCTATGTTGCACCAAACCTGAGTTCCATTAGGTACTACCTGGGTTTAGCATCAGCTCCATCTTGTGAACTGCTATCCTAATTGCTCGCTAACACGAATCGAATCATGAAAACAGCACTCGCCTATGTTGCACCAAACCTGTGTTCCACTTGGTACTGCCAGGGTTCAGCATCAGCTCCATCTTGTGAACTGCCCTCTGAATGGCTCGTTAATATGAATCGAATCATGAAAACAGCACTCGCCTATGTTGGACCAAACCTGAGTTCCACTAGGTACTGCCAGGGTTCAGCATCAGCTCCATCTTGAGAACTGTTCCCCTAATTGATCGTTAATACGAGTTGAATGACGAAAACAGAACTCTCGTAAGTTTTACCAAACCTGAGTTCCGTGAGGTACTGGCAGGGTTCAGCATCAGCTCCATTAATTCCTCATGATGATGGATCATCGAAATATAATTAAAATCAAATAGGACTACCTCGAAGGCATTTCGTAACAAACAAAAGATGAATGATACAGCTGGGGCCCGCGAATTAAAGAGCAGTTCCTCTTTGACATCCGTGGTCGTCATCATCAGGTCTGCTCCACCAAACTAGTAGGTTTTGTAAAGAAATGCTCGAGGTTCTCAAGAAAATACCCAAATGACTATGCATGTACCTTTCAAATTTGAGGGGTTCCCTCAGTTCCTCATGGATCCCATCATCAGAAATGGATTTTGAAAAAAACGGAACCAACCTGGAACCATCTACTTTAAGAAACTAAAAAAAAAATTAAATCGGTTCAGTAATGAGGGAGTTCTGAGGTAACATCCATTAAAAAAATAAATATAATAATAATAAAAATTCAGCCGAATTGAGAACCTCCTCCTTTAGGAATATTGAAGTCGGTTGAATATACAAACAGATGAATAGGTACATAACCGTCTCCGTCGAATTCTCGAAGTCGATTAAAAACATTCAAACAGCGCGCGAGTAGCGCGACGGACGACAGACGAGTTGGATTGGAAGAAAAACAGCGAATGTAAATGTAAACCAAAAATGTGCTACACCGAACGAAATAGTTACCTACTTAGAGCAGATACTCAATAACTGATGCTGATTGGCTGCCGCTGTTTGGCGGCATCCTCATAAAGAATGAAATTGCCAAAGGGAAAGCTTTATAAAAAGCGCTTAATTATAAGGGTAACCCTTATATAAGGGTAACAAGACGTATAGGTTAGCGGTAAGCAATTGCAAAGGGCTAGCTTTATTGTTCGGTCAGTATTTTGGTAAGGGCTAGTCAAATGTATGGGCTAGCTGTTCGAACGGCTAAGTCTTATTTTGGGTAAGTCGTTTTAAAGGGACGCCGTTTGAAAGGCTTTTAGCGAGGAAAGGGTTGTCCGGTCCCTGATTAAAACTGTCATGGTATTTGGGCTGTGCGCCGCGACTAAGAAAAGGATGCACTCACGCGTTCATAAATGCATGAATGAATTCATTCATAAACTGCCCATGCAATTTTGAACGCCATAGTACATAGGTACATAGTAACATAGGCTTACATATTTACATTCCTAAAACCATTAGAATGTGGCTTTCATTAATTGTAAATTGGGTAAAAAAGTATCATCAGCATCGTTACTACTTAGAATTCCTTAATTAAGTAAACGAACCGGCGGTCTTATCATCAAAAGCGATCAGTGCGGAATTAATTAATAAAAACCCTGATGACATCATTATACGGGTCCCTGCTGGGCGCAGCTGGCGGAGGGGGTCTTATTATAATTCTTATTTGTTTTTTAAATATATGGCGTGAAGGGTAAAGTTAGGATTTCCTGTTTACATGCATTAGAAGTGAGAACAAAATAACCTGTAGTCTCTGTGTTAGGCTGCAGACGCTGCAGTAGGAAAAGTGCAATTGCTGCTTTGTCAATTTCCTAGATAAATTAAGCTGGAGACCTTTTCGACCATGCTAACCTGACATTTGATATATCCACTTCATATTCCCTACGTCATTATCATGTCATATTGATAATTTCCACGGAAGTTCGCATCGAAATGTCACTTAAAATTTGCATTGACGGGAAAACCTCTTTGTCACTCCAATACGCAAGTGTGACAGAGACGGAGATACAAATCCGCAATCGTTAAATTTTTGTGTTATAGGCTTCGTTGTCATTGGCTCATTGTTGTCGTGATTGCAACGTTGAACTCCATGAGTCCGTATAAAAGGCAGCCAAATAATCGGCAGCCCAATAATTCGTGTCCATTTTTTTGGTTGCGGATTATTGGGTTGCTGATTATTGTACTGCAAAAACTGTGGCTTCGGATTATTGGCCCGCTACCGAGCTTGCTCGACCCGAGAAAAGGCAGCCCAATCATCGGCGACCCAATAATCCATGTACATCGTGGTCGCCAATTATTGGGTCGCCGATTATTGGGCTGCCTTTTCGCGGGATGCGGGTTAGTGGCACCCAACTCCATCACTTAATTCATCAAAGAAATTGACAGGAGCCGTCGCCTGTTTCTCGCAGCAGCGGCATTGCTGCAACAAGCGCGAGTGAAATTAAAAGTATCTCTTAAACAGCTATAGTGAACCAATTGGAACCTGCCACTGTGTAGGACTATGTCATAGTGATGCTACAAATCAGATTGTAAGAAATCACTTACTGCTTGTCATTTTGACATGGTTCTAGAGTGGCCTAGGGTCCAATTGCTTGACTGTACTGCGACCGCTAAACACTTGAAGAAAATAAACGCGATTTAGCTATAGTTTCTTGGCCTTCGCGATACTAAAAGGTATTTCACCTCTAGATACTTCTAGAAACCACTTAACTCAAGAGTGATCTGAGATTAAATTAAATATTGACGTAACATACTCCTATGTTATCGAATAACGTGTGATTTCATTGTAAGCACCAAGATAAGGGTTTCTCCCTGATTCAGCAAACAATCATGAATTTTTTTGTGAAGTATGACTCGTTATTTCATTTATGTCTTACTAAATTGTATGTTTCATTGACTAGGTACCTATTTGTTGTAGGATGTACTATCACGTTCAAAATTGTATATGCAGTTTATGAACATAAATTGCCCGTGCACTTTTGAACGCGTGTGTACCTATGAAAACTTGAACCCTATTAATTAGCAATTAATGAAAATCGTAGAATTGCTTGCCACATTTTAAATGTAAACCAAAGCCTAAACATTAAGTTCGTGGTAAATATTATACACAGTAAACGATAGTTAAGGTTTCACATCTTCTTTTATTTCAAAACAAGAACAGTCCACCACCTAATTCGTTAAAAATGGAAGCTTGAAGTTTGAAATCCAGCTCTTTAACAATCGATTTATTTTTTTTGGTTAAAGCTTAAGAGGGGGCAGAGTGTTTTCAACGTAAACGACAGTTACGGTTAAGACTGTGGCGTCCTCAATTATTTGCAAAGACATACAAGATGCATGTAATTATTATCTCAAAGAGTGTGTCTACCATATTCGTGTATTTATAATCTACAATAATGTACAGTTTAGTAAATATGTCTACGCAAAGACGCAGCAAAATTGAGAAAAACGCGTGTCAGCGTTTATGCCAAAGTGAATGAAAAATCATTTGCTTTATTTTTAAAAACTAACTCTATCCAATCTCAAATATACAAGCTACTGAATTCGTATAGTCTTATTACATAATACTGGTTCATTAATTAATTATGATTTTTTTAAAACGTCCTAAAAATCCGCCATACAAAATTACTATGGAATCTGATCGTTGAAATATAACAAGTGAGCAACACCCGAAATAGTCAGTCGGCCCCGAATGTTCGAAGCGACACCACGTCTCTCTGCGGAGCGTCTACATCTTGAAATAAATCGATGTTCATTGTGTACGTATACTGCGTTATAGGTAGCAAAAGGTATAAGAATTTTTTTACCATTTTTTGTGTTTCCAAAGGAAATAGGCAATAGCAACCAGTTCAAAATGAATGACATACAGAGTTAGTTTCGTTTATACCTCATTGTATATAGTGTCACTTGGACCGTAGAAGATGTCCAAGGTCTGATGACGGAGTAGAAAGGTGGCCACCGGAACTCAGGAAGTAGTTGATGTAATACCCCCATGTTTGGACTCATTTGTATTGTTTTGGCGGGCACTTGGACCGTGACTGGTGTCCAAGGTCTGATGATGAAGCAGAAAGATGACCACCGGAACTCAGGAAGTAGTTGATGTAATACCCCCGTGTTTGGGCTCGTTAGGTTTGTTCTGGTGAGCACTTGGACCGTGAGTGGTGTCCAAGGTCTGATGATGGAGCAGAAAGATGACCACCGGAACTCAGGAAGTAGTTGATGTAATACCCCCGTGTTTGGGCTCGTTAGGTTTGTTCTGGTGAGCACTTGGACCGTGAGTGGTGTCCAAGGTCTGATGATGGAGCAGAAAGATGACCACCGGAACTCAGGAAGTAGTTGATGTAATACCCCCGTGTTTGGGCTCGTTAGGTTTGTTCTGGTGAGCACTTGGACCGTGAGTGGTGTCCAAGGTCTGATGATGGAGCAGAAATATGACCACCGGAACTCAGGAAGTAGTTGATGTAATACCCCCGTGTTTGGACTCATTTGTATTGTTTTGGCGGGCACTTGGACCGTGACTGGTGTCCAAGGTCTGATGATGGAGCAGAAAGATGACCAGCGGAACTCAGGAAGTAGTTGATGTAATACCCCTGTGTTTGGGCTCGTTAGGTTTGGTTAGGCGAGCACTTGGGCCGTAGGTGGTGTCCAAGGTCTGATGATGGAGCAGAAAGGCGGCCACCGGAACTCAGGCAGTAGTTGATGTAATACCCCCGTGTTTGGAGTCATTTGTATTGTTTTGACGAGCACTTGGATCGTGAGTGGTGTCCAAGGTCTGATGATGGAGCAGAAAGGTGTCAACCGGTACTCAGGAACCAGTGGGTGGAATACCTTCGTGTTCAGACTCGTAGATTTTGTTTTGACGAGCATTTGGGCTATACATGGTGTCCAAGGTCTGATGGTGGAGCAGTAAAGTGTCAACTGGTACTCGGGAACCAGTTGATAGAATACCTTCGTGTTTAGACTCGTTAGTTTTGATTCGACGAGCACTTGGGCCATGCATGGTTTCCAAGGTCTGATGATGGAGCAGATATTTACAAATATATTAAAAAATTATAAATTATATTTATTACATTAATATTTATAAATTTTGGAAGGTTGACTCCGATTTGGATAAAAATCGATATCTGAGGATCCGGCGGGGTGATTAACATGAATCTTGAGTCAAATTTGTTAAATATTGTTTAAACCGACGCCATCTTGGATTTTGTAAGATAAACTCCGATTTGGATAAAAATCGATATCTGACGATCCGGCGGGGTCCTTACCATGAATCCAGAATCAAAATCGTAAAATACTGTAAAAAGCGACGCCATCTTGGATTTTGTGCGATAAACTCCGATTTGGATAAAAATTGATATCTGAGGATCCAGTGGGGACCATGACATGAATCTAGGATCAATATTGTAAAATATTGTAAAAACCGACGCCATCTTGGATTTTGTAAAATCAACTCCGATTTGGATAAAAATCGTTATCTGACTATCCGGCGGGGTCCTTAACATGAATCCAGAATCAAAATCGTCAAATATTGTAAAAAGCGACGCCATCTTGGATTTTGTGAGATTAGCTCGGATTTGGATAAAAATCGATATCTGAAAATCCAGCGGGGTGATTAACATGAATCTTGAGTCAAAATTGTAAAATATTGTTTAAACCGACGCCATCTTGGATTTTGTAAGATCAACTCCGATTTGGATAAAAATTGATATCTGACGATCCGGCGGGGTCCTTAACATGAATCCAGAATCAAAATCGTAAAATATTGTAAAAAGTGACGCCATCTTGGATTTTGTGAGCTTAACTCCGATTTGGATAAAAATCGATATCTAAGGATCCGACGGAGTGATTAACATGAATCCAGAGTCAAAATTGTAAAATATTGTAAAAACCGACGCCATCTTGGATTTTGTAAAATCAACTCCGATTTGGATAAAAATCGATATCTGAGGATCCGGCGGGGTCCTTAACATGAATCCAGAGTCAAAATTGTAAAATATTGTTAAAACGGACGCCATCTTGGATTTTGTAAGATCAACTCCGATTTGGATAAAAATCGATATCTGAGGATCCGGCGGGGTCCTTAACATGAATCCAGAATCAAAATCGTTAAATATTGTAAAAAGCGACGCCATCTTGGACTTTGTGAGATTAGCTCCGATTTGGATAAAAATCGATATCTGAGGATCCGGCGGGGTGATTAACATGAATCCAGAATCAAAATCGTAAAATATTGTAAAAAGCGACGCCATCTTGGATTTTGTGAGATCAACTCCGATTTGGATAAAAATTGATATCTGAGGATCCGGCGGGGTGATTAACATGAATCCAGAATCAAAATCGTAAAATATTGTAAAAAGCGACGCCATCTTGGATTTTGTGAGATCAACTCCGATTTGGATAAAAATTGATATCTGACGATCCGGCGGGGTCCTTAACATAAATCCAGAATCAAAATTGTAAAATATTGTTAAAACGGACGCCATCTTGGATTTTGTAAGATCAACTCCGATTTGGATAAAAATCGATATCTGAGGATCCGGCGGGGTCCTTAACATGAATCCAGAATCAAAATCGTTAAATATTGTAAAAAGCGACGCCATCTTGGACTTTGTGAGATTAGCTCCGATTTGGATAAAAATCGATATCTGAGGATCCGGCGGGGTGATTAACATGAATCCAGAATCAAAATCGTAAAATATTGTAAAAAGCGACGCCATCTTGGATTTTGTGAGATCAACTCCGATTTGGATAAAAATTGATATCTGACGATCCGGCGGGGTCCTTAACATGAATCCAGAATCAAAATCGTAAAATATTGTAAAAAGCGACGCCATCTTGGATTTTGTAAAATCAACTCCGATTTGGATAACAATCGGTATCTGACTATCCGGCGGGGTCCTTAACATGAATCCAGAATCAAAATCGTCAAATATTGTAAAAAGCGACGCCATCTTGGATTTTGTGAGATTAGCTCCGATTTGGATAAAAATCGATATCTGAGGATCCGGCGGGGTGATTAACATGAATCTTGAGTCAAAATTGTAAAATATTGTTAAAACCGACGCCATCTTGGATTTTGTGAGATTAACTCCGATTTGGATAAAAATCGATATCTGACGATCCGGCGGGGTCCTTACCATGAATCCAGAATCACAATCGTAAAATATTGTAAAAAGCGACGCCATCTTGGATTTTGTAAGATCAACTCCGATTTGGATAACAATCGATATCTGACTATCCGGCGGGGTCCTTAACATGAATCCAGAATCAAAATCGTAAAATATTGCAAAAAGCGACGCCATCTTGGATTTTGTGCGATAAACTCCGATTTGGATAAAAATCGATATCTGACTATCCGGCGGGGTCCTTAACATGAATCTAGAATCAAAACTGTATAATATTGTAATAAGTGACGCCATCTTTGATTTTGTGAGATTAACTCCGATTTGAATAAAAATCGATATCTGACGATTCAGCGGGGTCCATAACATGAATCCGAAGTCAAAATTGTTAAATAATGTCAACACCGACGCCAAATTGGATTTTGGAAAATTATCTCTGATTTGGATAAAAATCGATATCTGACGATTTTTATCCAAATCGGAGTTGATATCACAAAATCCAAGATGGCGTCGATTCTTACCATATTTTTTCAATTTTGACTCAAGATTCATGTTAATCACCCCGCCGGCTTCTCAGATATCGATTTTTATCCAAATCGCAGTTAATCTCACAAAATCCAAGATGGCGTCGCTTTTTACAATTTGTTACGATTTTGATTCTGGATTCATGTTATGGATCCCGCCGGATCGCCAGATATCAATTTTTATCCAAATCGGAGTTGATCGTACAAAATCCAAGATGGCGTCGGATTTAACAATATTTTACAATTTTTACTCAAGATTTATGTTAATCACCCCGCCGGATCCTCAGATAACGATTTTTATCCAAATCGGAGTTAATCTCACAAAATCCAAGATGGCGTCGCTTTTTACAATATTTAACGATTTTGATTCTGGATTCATGTTAAGGACCCCGCCGGATCGTCAGATATCAATTTTTATCCAAATCGGAGTTGATCTCACAAAATCCAAGATGGCGTCGGTTTTAACAATATTTTACAATTTTGACTCAAGATTCGTGTTAATCACCCCGCCGGATCCTCAGATATCGATTTTTATCCAAATCGCAGTTATTCTCACAAAATCCAAGATGGCGTCGCTTTTTACAATATTTAACGATTTTGATTCTGGATTCATGTTAAGGACCCCGCCGGATCGTCAGATATCGATTTTTATCCAAATTGGAGTTAATCTCACAAAGTCCAAGATGGCGTCGCTTTTTACAATATTTAACGATTTTGATTCTGGATTCATGTTAAGGACCCCGCCGGATCGTCAGATATCGATTTTTATCCAAATTGGAGTTAATCTCACAAAGTCCAAGATGGCGTCGCTTTTTACAATTTTTAACGATTTTGATTCTGGATTCATGTTAAGGACCCCGCCGGATCGTCAGATATAATTTTTTATCCAAATCGGAGTTGATCTTACAAAATCCAAGATGGCGTCGGTTTTTACATTATTTTACAATTTTGACTCTGGATTCATGTTAATCACTCCGTCGGATCCTCGGATATCGATTTTTATCCAAATCGGAGTTAAGCTCACAAAATCCAAGATGGCGTCGCTTTTTACAATATTTTACGATTTTGATTCTAGATTCATGTTAAGGACCCCGCTGGATCGTCAGATATCAATTATTATCCAAATCGGAGTTGATCTTACAAAATCCAAGATGGCGTCGGTTTTAACAATATTTTACAATTTTGACTCAAGATTCGTGTTAATCACCCCGCCGGATCCTCAGATATCGATTTTTATCCAAATCGCAGTTAATCTCACAAAATCCAAGATGGCGTCGGTTTTAACAATATTTTACAATTTTGACTCAAGATTCATGTTAATCACCCCGCCGGATCCTCAGATATCGATTTTTATCCAAATCGGAGCTAATCTCACAAAGTCCAAGATGGCGTCGCTTTTTACAATATTTAACGATTTTGATTCTGGATTCATGTTAAGGACCCCGCCGGATCGTCAGATATCAATTTTTATCCAAATCGGAGTTGATCTTACAAAATCCAAGATGGCGTCGCTTTTTACAATATTTAACGATTTTGATTCTGGATTCATGTTAAAGACCCCGCCGGATCGTCAGATATCGATTTTTATCCAAATCGGAGTTAATCTCACAAAGTCCAAGATGGCGTCGCTTTTTACAATATTTAACGATTTTGATTCTGGATTCATGTTAAGGACCCCGCCGGATCGTCAGATATAATTTTTTATCCAAATCGGAGTTGATCTTACAAAATCCAAGATGGCGTCGGTTTTTACATTATTTTACAATTTTGACTCTGGATTCATGTTAATCACTCCGTCGGATCTTCGGATATCGATTTTACAATATTTTACGATTTTGATTCTAGATTCATGTTAAGGACCCCGCCGGATCGTCAGATATTAATTTTTATCCAAATCGGAGTTGATCTTACAAAATCCAAGATGGCGTCGGTTTTAACAATATTTTACAATTTTGACTCAAGATTCGTGTTAATCACCCCGCCGGATCCTCAGATATCGATTTTTATCCAAATCGCAGTTAATCTCACAAAATCCAAGATGGCGTCGGTTTTAACAATATTTTACAATTTTGACTCAAGATTCATGTTAATCACCCCGCCGGATCCTCAGATATCGATTTTTATCCAAATCGGAGCTAATCTCACAAAGTCCAAGATGGCGTCGCTTTTTACAATATTTAACGATTTTGATTCTGGATTCATGTTAAGGACCCCGCCGGATCGTCAGATATCTATTTTTATCCAAATCGGAGTTGATCTTACAAAATCCAAGATGGCGTCGGTTTTAACAATATTTTACAATTTTGACTCAAGATTCATGTTAATCAACCCGCCGGATTCTCAGATATCGATTTTTATCCAAATCAGAGTTAATCTCACAAAATCCAAGATGGCGTCGCTTTTTACAATATTTAACGATTTTGATTCTGGATTCATGTTAAAGACCCCGCCGGATAGTCAGATATCGATTTTTATCCAAATCGGAGTTTATTTTACAAAATCCAAGATGGCGTCGGTTTTTACAATATTTTACCATTTTGACTCTGGATTCATGTTAATCACTTCGTCGGATCCTCGGATATCGATTTTTATTTAAATCGGAGTCAACCTTACAAAATTTATAAATATTGATATAATCAATATTATAAAAGTGACGTTTTCTGGGTAAAGAAAGATACCACATTGTCGCTTATTGATAAGAATGATAAGGCGCTTCTGTCATAAAGAATCACTTGGAAAACCTTATCAACAGGCGACAATGTGGTACTTTTACGACACAATTTTTTAACGATTTCATAATATGTGACGTTTTGCGGTGAAAGGTACCTTATGGACGATCGGCGCTTACGCTGTTAACAAAGACGCTGATAATAATGCGCTGCAACGCGACGTAAGCGCCGACCGTCCATAAGGTACCTTTAGCCGTAAATAGCCACATATGAAATCATAAAAAATGTGCTTTTATTTAGAAAAAGGCACTTTGCCATTCTGCCGGTTGTCGATAAGGCGCGAATGTCATAAATATTAGTTTAGAAATGAACCTTATTAACAACCGACAGAATGGTACCTTTCTTTAGTACTAAATACAAACACAAATAATAAAATCATTTGGAAAAACCGAACAAATATTAGGTGAATTAATACAATATCTGTATCAAAGGATTATAAAAATGAGGAATTCTAAGATTTCTAAGTTATAACCTTTTAACGCCCGAATAATGACGCGCCGGTGTAGTAGTGTGCGTGCGCGCACGCACACAGATAGCGAGCAGTGCGGGGCCGCTAAATGCCTATTTCGTGTCCGCGGCAAACACTCTGCCCGCTCTTAATAACTTCAGTTATCAGTAGGTACTACGAAGTCATGTCGTGGGCGAAATCAAGCAAAAAATATGACAAAAGCCGTTGTTCAAACCTAGTCAACGCCTCGATTATATCAGATCACGTCCGAAGTCAATGCCATGGCCAAGGTTGCGCTGATTAAAAACGCCCCCGGGCGATCTATTCTGCCCCATTCTGGAAACATCTACTAGACAATAGTCATAGCCAGTGTAACTTGGCCCCGAGCCAATTTTAGCAATTTGGTGTAGTAAATATGAGACGAGTGGCGATTACTCCACCGACAAGAGCGAAGCTCTTAAATATTGATGATGGTGTAGTAAATATGTTCTATCTAACTACAGGTTCTGGGCAACTTGACTAGGGTTTGCAATCCCATCAATATGCGGATCCGAAACGTATGACATTATCTGGATCCAACGGATTTTCCAAACATTTCGAATCCGGATTTGAAATCCTACCCTTGACTGCTTTGGCTCATGTTCGAACTTAAATATTCTTTTTAATTTAGCTACCTGTCAAATTTCAAGACGATCCGATCAAAGATACTCGAGCTATCGTCCATCAAACATTCATACAAATACCGGATTGTTCCAGTCTTCTTCCAGTGTTTTCCTGGCTTATCCCACGGCTCAGCCTGCTTTGGCAAGTACTCCCAAAATTTGGCGTAGGTAGGTGCTAGTTTTACGAAAGCGACTGAATATGACCTTCCAAGCCAGAGGGTAAACTATGCCATATTAGGAATAGTCCGGTTTCGTCACGATGTTTTCCTTCGCCGAAAAGCTATTCGTAAATATCATAATCAAATGATATTCCGTACATCATTTCCGAAAAACTCTTGGTTTGATTTGACTGGGTTTGATTTGATCCTCGGATTGTTGCAGTATACTGGGAGAAATATAGTTGTGTAAATTTTCCAGGCAATAGGCAACATCTGAGAGATTTTGAGATCTGACTTAAAATGATCGTGGATAGACAGATTATGAATATCATCAGATGGTTATTAGTTATATCGATCAATTAACCGTAGGTACTCGTGGACTACGCATAATTGTTACGGATCACCACGGGGTCAATCATATTTATCGTTATCGTGTCGGTTACGTTATGTAAGGTCGCATGACGTTGATCTCGTTGTCGACACACGACCATCATACTCATCATATGCCCAGTTATGTTAGAATGATCTCCAGGATGATTCGCTTCAACTCGTACAACCAATAGGAATACTTCGCCAGTTTCTATAATGGAGCTGTGGTTTTTCTTCACATTTTGCATTTCAATGAAGGTTTGGTCGCGAATTCGAAATGAGACGGTGGCATTGAGACACTGTCGGTTACCAGTAAACACAAGACAGAATATTAATGGCGAAAATGTAGGAGGAGGCCTACCTGAACTTTAGTTGGTTTCCACTACGCCACGCTCATAGTAAGTTCATACTGAAACGTGACGTAATGGAAATGAGTTTTTTGGGACAATGTTTTTTATTATCAGGATGGATTCGGCTCGTGATTCTCATTCGAATGAGCCCAAGCAAGTCCAGATCTGGAAGAATCAGGTTTTCGGGTTTTATTTTGAAAAAGGCTCACATATGTGTTTCAAAATAGCTCTGTACTTACTTGCACGTACGTGCAATGCCTTTGCATGAGGAATTTTTTACTAGCATTGTCTCTACAACCCTTTTCATTGTAAAACGTAATGCGGAATATACGGATGTATTCAACGTATAAGAATACAATTTAAATTACGTACCATGAAACTATTTTCCTATTCAATTATTTACATATTCTACGCGTTTTCTTCACCTATTGTCAACCCACTACGCTTCATCCACTGTTTATTTGTGATTGTTTTTAGTAAAAGGGTAGAATCGGTAACTTTGTCGGTTGACGATACGGAGCAAATTCCATAAAGATTCGTTTAGAAATTAACCTTGTCAACAAGCGACAGAGTGGTACCTTTTCACTATAATTTTTAAGAAAAAAAAACCGACTTCATTTGGTTCCCGGTAAAAGTGAAATTTTAAATTTGTTTGAGTTAGCCAGTTTACTTCACAAATATCCAATACACCGCACGTGTAAGATTGAAAATTGAGGAGCTTTCTTAATGTCCCAGGGCTTCCATCATTACATGCGAAGTATAATCAAACGGAACTCCCTTGTATAATAAAACAAACAAAATAACAATGTGTTAAATTGGATGACAGACTGTAAATTATCGAGCAGTTTCAATATGCCATCCCTGATTATCAACATCAGGTACACTCCAGCAAAATGATAGCCACAGTAAGAAAATGCCTAAGCTAATTATGAACACCCTCTAATCACAATAAACGTGCCGTTCAAATTTGAGGAGTTCTCTGAATTCTTCAAGAACTCCATCATCAGACTAGAAATCAAATCAAAAAGATGAATGTCACAACTAGGATAATAAGTAGAGCTAGGTTTATTGACCAGTTCCACTTTGCCATCCCTGGTCTTCATCAAAATGTTGGCTCCCCCAAAACAATGTTTTAGTTACTTAAGGAAAACCTCAAATCAGAATGCATGTGCCGTTAAAATTTGAGGAGTTCCCTCAATCCCTCATGAATTCCATCATCAAAATAGAACTATAATCAAATAGGACTATCCTGAAGGTATTTCTTTACAAAGAAAAGATGAATGTCTCAAATCGGATGATAGAGCTGGAAATTACCAAGCAGTTCCACTTTGTCATCCCTGGTCTTCATCATCAGGTCCACTCCACCAAATTGATGATGTTCGTAAAGAAATGCTCGAGTGTCTTAAGAAACTACCCAAATCATCATGCATGTGCCTTTCAAATTTGAGGAGTTCCCTCAGTTCCTCATGGATCCCATCATCAGAAATTGATTTTGAAAAAAACGGGACAAACCTGGAACCATCTATTTTCAGACAAAAAAATATTTTATTAAATCGGATGATAGTCATGGGAATTACCAAGCAGTTCCACTTTGCCATCCCTGGTCTCCATTATCAGATCCACTCCACCAAATTGATGATTTTCGTAAAGAAATGATCGAGTTTCTTAAGAAATCACCCAAATCAGCATGCATGTGCCTTTCAAATTTGAGGAGTTCCCTCAGTTCCTCATGGATCCCATCATCAGAAACCGATTTTGAAAAAAACGGGACCAATCTGGAAACATCTACTTTCAGAAAACAAAAAAAAAATTGAAATCGGTTCAGTAATGACGGAGTTCTGAGGTAACATACATTAGAAAAAAAAATAAAAATAAAAAAAATTCAGACGAATTGAGAACCTCCTCCTTTAGAAATATTGAAGTCGGTTGAAAAATAAGCTCACGATCACGATGCGCGTATATTTTGCTAGCAAAAGTATGACCGCGCTTTAAGACATTTTTAGGTTTAAAGATCTTTATTTCTCATAAGAATACATAATATTCACATACAAGAAGAAAGTTTGTTTCATGCAAAATACACGATTTAAAAAGTGGTGAGAAATGAATTCATTCATTAACTGCCCATGCAATTTGAATTAGAGTACCTATTATTTCACTTATATGTAAATAGAACGATTATTCTTAATCTTTTTTGTCGTTAATAATGTCACATTTTCGTATTTTTTTATTAAATTATTACTCTAACTCGTCTTGCTTAGTATCTGAATATAGCTTATTGACCAAGGAAACAAATCTTTCTTTTCGATTTGATTTTCTATTGAATAGCGAATAGACAAAATATATCAGTTAATCAAAGAGAATTGCTACAATTCACAAATATTATCAAAACAATATTCTATGCTGTCCAGTGTAGGTATGGCTTGCCCCCAAGAGTTTGTACAAATGTAGGGACTAAATTAAAATGGAGTTCAGTTAACTGTCGAGAAGAAAATATTTGGCGAATACAGGTAAGTAAGGAGGCTGGGACCCTTGGATGACCTTTGAGCAATGTATTCATGTTACTTTAATCCCGAATATGGAGGATTCGGGAAGGGTTGTACGTTAAAGGTATTGTTGGATGAAGAGTTTTTTACATTCATATTTTAGTACAATGGAATAAGTAACACGGAGCTGGTCTGATGCTGGAAATTGGATTATCCGCAACGGATAGCGCAAATATATATTATTAGAAAACATAGAACGGGTCTATCGCGAATTCATACAGTTTTACCTTATACCGACGTTTCGACACAAATTCATGTGTCATGGTCGCGGCTTGACTGATGAATCAGCGAAGTGTCAACAGCGATCTTGCTAGAAATGTTCGCCTACCCAGCGAAAAGTCACTTTAAACGCATAGGTAGATACAAAAAGTTAGATTTTACCTTACCAGGAATCGGACTTCCAAACAGGGTCACTACGAATTAAGCTAACGATAAATTATTCCTTTCGGAGTGTTACGGAAATTAGTTCCTATTTTATTGCGTATCATGCCTTAATCTCGCACTTACATACGTGTTAAAACGTGTCGTCGACAATAACGCACGTTGACTATGATGAGAAGGTGACAGAAATACACGACTGTCCTAAGCCCCCAGTAAAGGACACTGCTTGCTATAGGTACTTCACTTGGTGCTAATTAATGATACCCGCTTAGGGAGGTACTTACTTATATCGCTCGCGTTCTTCTAATGCAGCGGTTTCACTTAACTGAGTATGGGACCGTCTGAATTTTTGATGGCATGATATGCAGTCTGCCCCGCAATATACCTGAAAGTAATCTGTCGGATAATGCAATAAAGATTGTCGCGCGCTGTGCGCTTTCAGAGAAATTGACTCCCACGGACGCCCTAGCAGTGGAATGAGTTTTTCCCGAAGGACTATAGTATAAGGTTCTTAAAAAAGGAGTATACCTACAAGTTTTAATGGGTCGGCAACGCGCATGTCACACTCCTTGAGTTGCAGGCGTCTATAGGCTACGGTGACCGCTTTCCATCAAGCGTATGCTTTTTTGCCACGAAAACAAAAGATGCAAATGCACTGACGCGTAAAATAGCCAAGTTAAAGCGCGCGGTTGTTTTGTGCGGCAATCGCAGCGTTTAGACGCATGCGATTAACGGAATGCGTTTGCTCCGTATGTTTCACCTGCTGCGTTAATCGCGTAAAACAATGTTCTATAATTATATTACCTGATTTGAAATGATCTGCGTCTATCGAATTGCGTGTAACGTAGCGTTTATCGCATAAAACAACCGCGTGCTTTGTTTTGAGTTGTGACGTCATTAAATAATACGCCGCGCCGTATTATATTCGGTTTATTGTCTAGACTAACATTTCACCTCATTACTCGTTTATTGCTAATCGCAACGCAATTTCCGTGTAGATGTAGATACCTAGTAAATATTCTATAAAGATATGTGTAAAGCTGTGTGTGTTATCTTTGTTTACCGTGTTATTAGGTCTGGGTCGCAATATCCGTCTTTATTGAAGTTTTATTTATAGGTTTGATTTTAATCAGTTACTAACTAATTAGCACCTGTAGCACTTTCTTGTTAGGTTTATTCGAAAATAGCTGCCTACACCGGGTTATCGTATACGCAAGCGTATGTGTCCGTTCAAATTTCAAGTAACCGTACGCGTAGGTAGTTTTTGATAAAATAAGTATTTACAACGACTTATTTTTGTAGAAATAGTCTACTACTTCCTGTATTATATTATATATAAAGATAACTAGTCATACAAGTATTTATCTGCTGGAGATATCTCTTGCGGATACATCTCGGTACGCAAGGCATCTGAGTCTAATACTCGCCATAAATTTACAGATTTTTCTGTAGTACCTACCTATATGACATCTTATTCAATTTATAATTTACAGATTTTTTCGTCAAAAGCTAGCACTACACGTAGACGGACGCATCCGGGCACGTCCATAGTCCGCGGATGTCGGCATCTGTGCTACAAAGCCGACAACGAATGGATTGTGACATTTTTGACAAATGTACCTGTAGACATCAAATACCTACCACAAATCAGCGAATTTCACCGTATACACGACCGCGGATGCGATCGCAGTTGCTGCCGATGAATCTGCCACATTTAGTCAGATTTGAGGCGCGAAGCTGTGTGTTCAGTACTCGTATGTGTTGTTCATAATCGTAGTCGATAGACTGCGGCATTCGAAAGTATGTAGTACGTCTTGCTCCTACCACTACTTTGGCAGGAGACGGATATACTTTCGAATGGCGCAGTAAAAAACAGTAATCACTGAAAGATTAAGATGAACACGTAATTGATTGTTACACTTTTTACGCTTTGTTTATACAGATGTTTAAACAATGCGTAACTGCATATAAATTGGTTACGATAATGCGTGATATGGCAATACCATTGTTTGAAAACTGCAAAGTGTCATTTGATTGTAGTAGTAGCTTCCTGATGCAGTAATGCCTTTGTCTTGCTCTGTGTGTGTTTATAGCGCCGCACTGGTGGGTAAGGGGTGTATTAGATATACTGAAACGCTAAAAAATTCCTGTTATCGAGTTTTCTTCTTATAGAGGTTTCGACTTAAAGATGTTTTTATAGGTGTTTGTTTTAATTCAAGAGGTTTCGAGTAACAGAGGTAAAACTAGTCAAAACTTCGCGTTATAGAGGTAATACAAACGCGCAAAGTACAACCGTATAATTTTCTTCGAGTTACAGAGGTTTATTAGCTAAATAAATTCGAGATATAGAGGTGACAAAAATACATCGATTTTTTCGAGTGATAGACATCTGATTTCATTGATCGAGTTACGGAGTAGATAGAGTTTCACGAAAGTGTCAAGTATGACGAAACTGAAACGTTATAGGTACATGACAGCACATGCCAAAACACACCTCAGTAGTAGTACCTAGATGGTTTAGTAACGTTTTACACTGGTACAGCTAATACATTTATTTATTGAATATCTAAAAAACTGTAATAGTTAAGACACTAGTTTCTTAGAAAAATCAACTCGAGTTAACCTGAAGAATCTCCCCTTAGAAAGAATACAGGGTGTGTATGAGACATTAATTCGCCGATAAACGTGACGTTTGGCGAAACGGTTATAATTATAAATTGTGTTACACTTTTTATTAGAAATAAATTAAAGAAATACATCACAAGCGTCTTTTAAATAAACATAAACAGTCTACTCTCTGATGCCCTCTACACAGAGTGACCGTAGGTAATCTGCGAGATTACGTAACACAGGATGCAGTACGGTACGCAACCAATGCAGTTTGCAGCTATTGTTACTCTCATGATTCGCTCTCGTGCTACCACTGTATAACACAAAGTGCAAAGTGCTTTAAAAGTAATATATACTTTATATCTATTGGAGTAAGACTAAAAATCTTAATTCGTAAAAGATTAGTTACGTCTTCGTATTGAGGTTTGATGAATAGAAAACGTGAAGAACCCTTACCATGACGTCTTAACGCGATACAGTTTAGGTTCTTAGCTGTGCTCAGTTGTATGGCAGCGACTCAGTTTAGGTCCTAAACTGAATCGCGTTAAGACTTCAAGATAAAGCCCCAGTTAGTTACTAAGTGAGAAAATAAATGTTCTAAAAGTATGTGAACAAAAGTCGTTTTCTTAGACTTTCTTGAGTTTTATAAGGAATTCATGGCAATCAATGGCGCAAACGTGTAATTACTGTTTTCAAAATTCAATTCAATTCAAAATTCACTGGCTATTTTTGTTGTGTGGTGGACGGGACAGGGGGATAGATTAATTTTGCAATGACATTTTCTGATTAATTATGTTTTGTTTTGTTTCAGGTACGTTTTTTATGCTGTAGTACTTACACACTTATTTTCAAACACAGTATGTATGTATACCTACCTATTTGTTGGATACGCATAGGTAAATATTAAATTGCATTTGAAGATCCTTTGAAAATGGCGATGACAAAATTTTGATTTTTTCATATTACGAGTTTAATAAAATTACAGGTTTTGTTATAAATATCAAGCTATTAGCAATATCATGCATAATGAAATTATTGTAGGTACGGTCACATCTATAAATATGTATACACTTCTGTAGTTATTACTATGTAAGAAGGTATAAAATTGAATACAGGTGATTATATATTTATGAAGCCGACCGTACACAAGGAAAACACTAGGTAACCCTAGATTTAACTAGGTATTTGCGGGATGATCTCGTCGCATTTTCTCGAGTCCACTCAAGGGAAACAATGAAATGTAATCACTCTAAAATCAATCTTATCTTAATTTCATAAGGCACACATTGCTATACGTCAAGGATTTTCAGCGCACCTAGAATAATCAGTGCAATTCAAATTCAAACATTTAAAATATCAACTTCAATGCAATTAAATAAGATACAGATTAGTGAAACGTCAAGGATTTTCAATAAAGAATAAAAGAGTACTAAACAGAATTTTAACTAAACTTATTCAAATCAACCTTAATGTAATTGAATACGGTTCAAAATTGACACACGTCAAGGCTTTTCAGCCTATCACGATTGTGACATAAAATAAAAAATGGCGTCAATGTGAAGGATTTCTTTTGTATTTATGTCCTTTTAAAACTAATTGTATGTAATGTTTTTCCTTGTTGATGTAATTATTATGTTACATGATTGTATGTTTACATAATAATGGCTCGTAATGTATAATGGAGTGTTCGTCGTTGCTGGTGGACACGCAACGTGTTATGTCTAGTTGCACGTTGTTGGTATATCTTGGATTATTCTATAGGTTGTTAGTAGTCTGGTAGAAATTTATAACAAAATTAAATAATAAAAAACCGGCCAAGTGCGAGTCGGACTCGCACACGAAGGGTTCCGTACCATTATTTTTAAAACTGGCAAAAAATCACGTTTACATACCGAATTATACAGTACCGATCGATACAGCAGTTAGATATGTTTATTAGGATGTTAAAAAACCATGATGGACGCCTCAAAGTGGTAGCTAATAGAAATGGCGGCCAATCCAAAATGGCGGATGTATGACAGGTATGTATAATTTCAACCTCAACCATGCACTTAATTGCAAGAGAGGAGGGCTCATAAAAAGAGGCCACGACCAACACAGAGACGACATCAAAAACTGGGCAGAACTTGCATGCGGTTCGGCTACTACTGAGCCAATGATGAGAACCGCAACTCTAAATCAACCAGGGCTAATAAGCGACCTACTATTGGAAAGTGTGTGGGAACCAGCGAGGAAGGCGTTTTTTGATATTCGCATTGTAAATGCTGACGCCGCTTCGTACGGCCTACTCACATGGCCCACAATCGCCCAAATACACGCTCGTGAAAAACACCGCAAATACGATCTGGCTGCGGAAGATCTAAGAGCGTCATTTACTCCCTTTGTGGTATCCTGTGATGGCATTGTCGGAACGGAATATGAATCATTTATAAAGAAAACCTCCCTAAAACTATGTGAAAAATGGTCCAAACCATACTCACAAATAATTAGCTGGATCAAAGTCAAAATACAAATATCAATCATCAGAGCGGTATCTATTAGAATTAGAGGAACAAGAAGGAGGATACAGAGATTTAGCTGCGAAGACGGATGCGGAATACCTAACGTAGAAAATTAGATTATTTCCTGATATATTTTTATGTTAATTGTTATATATGTACCCATATATGACAGGTATGGGTAAATTTTAGAAGTATTAATTTTCCTTTTCACTGCAGTTAAGTTAGCTTATAAGAATGTAAAAAAAAACACGATTGCCATTTTCAAGTGGTAGCTATTAAAAGGCGGCCTACCAAAGATGGCGAATGTCGAGATCTATAAAATCAAGCATTTCTCCAGAACTATTCATCGTATTTTAATTATTTTTTATGGCCTTCATAGCGGACTACTGCAGGTGACTGTAAAAAAACACTTCTGTAAAAAAAAACTATTAAGTCATGCAGACTCATGCAGTGGCTTTTACCTAAATGTAGTAATTACAGTTATATGCTCTCGCGCAAAAAAAAGCAAACCGTGCGAAAGGCGAGATATCTGCGGTCTGGTTTCTTGTATTTAGTTACTTAATTGATTTGGTATTGCTGGTTCGAAACATAAACTTTTTTTTTTATACTACGACGGTGACAATCAAGCATACGGCCCGCCTGATGGTAAGCGGTCACCGTAGCCTATGGACGCCTGCAACTCCAGGGGTGTTACATGCGCGTTGCCGACCCTTTAAAAACTTTAACACTCCTTTTTTGAAGAACCCCATATTGTAGTCCTTAGTTTTCTTTTGATTCTTTCTTAGATTCGCTCGTTTAGTAAGGGTCTCTGTATCAGCTTAGTCGAAAATGCTTTCGTGTGTCTGTACATTTGTTCTCCTCTACAGGGTCGCATTTATCAACCAATTCTTGCGAAATTTTGTCAGCAAACTTGTTAAAATAATTACATTAATAAAATTTGTCGATTCAGTTTTTGGAAATTTTCAAACGATCCTAAGCGCCATATACCAGCAAAGGCGCTTAGGACCTTTGTGCCAATTTATACCATCTCGCGAGGTCAACAGCTCACTAGTTAATAGTTAGGACATATAAAACTTACTATCGAGCAGGTTATACTAAATATTGGCCTTAAAAACTGCCATCTTACTTGGAAATGTCGTAGAATGTGGTTCTTAAGTTGTCACATCTAGTTTAACACCACCCACTGCCAGTGGGTGTCACTGTTTTGTAGCTATTATCGTTCGCTCATTACAAAATACAAAACGAAAACTAGCTGTTCTGACAAATAGCTAAAATGAGTTGAAATGGAACACCGGCCCAGCAGAGGTCGGCGAGCGGTCGGGCGCCAAGGCGAGCTACTTGCAATTTGACACTAGCATGGCACACAAACCGAATCACACCTAGTTACTGTGGCCATTTGAAGTATATTGACGTCTTTGACGCGTTTGTACAGCAATTGGAACCCTAGGCCACTAGAACCATGTCAAAATGTCAAGCAGTAAGAGATTTCTTACAATCTGATTTATAGCGTCACTATGATATTGTCCTACAGTGACCTAAGGTTACGCAACGGAATTAAACGATGTAGACTATTTAGATGTTAGAGAATTGCGCTAATTGATATGGGGACAATCTTACTCAGATCTGTTTATCGTTATAGGGACGATATGCGTAATTTAATTGATAAGTACATACTACTCGTATTATATAATTCAATGGATGTGTTGTGTCTAAACACAGAAAACATAATTTAATAAACAACATGGAACTGATACTCGAGATTCAACCCTTAGCAATGTATTCTCAGGGCACTTCTGACAAGTAAAAGAGTTTTTTAATTAACATAATAATGAAGTAAAAAGTAAAAGGAATCGTAAATCAAGAATTGTCGATTCGAAAGTATTTGCTACTCGCTCCCACTAATGAGAATGAACAAGATGCAAATATTTTCGAATCGAAGCACTGACATTCCTTAAATCGGTACCCAGATCCTGACCAACTTCGAACTGAAGCGGCACTTCATATTTATCTGGGTTGCGTTAGCAGTTCTTTGGCGTTATTCACGAGGTTCAAAGACCTTTTGCTGTTTGCTTTGTTGCTTTCGGATCTGGGTTTTAGGCTTCTGTCAATAGGTCACTGGAGTGTTACGTTGAAAAGGCCTTTTTGGAGAATAATATACCTTTCAGGTAATTTACAATGCGAAATCTGGGTCAGTTTGTATATATTTGCATGACAATTTATATGAAAGAGACGACACTTACCTGTAGTTGTAAGTGTTGTAACATATACTGCATAGTGAACTCCCGTCAAAAAGAGGGAATATATGATGAGGGAGGGGATCAAGAGGGAGAAAGGGGTTATAAGCTTGACGTGTCCATGTGTCGAACCGACGTCTGTGGCACCGTAGCTGCCAAACGAGTGAAATTTCATGGAGATTTTGTTAACCAAATCAAAGAAGTAGTGGAAATATTCGCCGGAGTCGATCAGGCGTCGATAGCTCAATTGGCAGAGCGATCTGACCTGTGTTCAGAGAGGTCGCGACGCGGTACGTAGACGCGGCGCGACAAACGCGATTTTTACGGGCATTGTACACAGGGACTAGAACAAGTCATTTAATTTCGCCACCGAACTGCCGGCCGGGCGGTGCGAGTCAGCCCAATTATTACCGCTTCCAACTAGACCTAATCTAGACCTGGCAAAATATGTTAAGACCTGAGCGTGATACACTGTACGTGACAAAGAAAACAATTTTCAACTTCTATTACAAATTGTACACAAACTAGTTACAACTGAATTGGACTTTAAAATGTCAACTGAGATACAGATACAAAAGAATAGAGAGTAGAGTGTAAACTTTTTACTAAGCGTTTTAGTTTATTTACGTAGTGACCGTTCGATTAACTACAATGTTATTTTGTAACTTTGTAACTTCATTTAACAGTAACAAATAGACGCTGGCAGCTTTCATTTAATTTAACATTTATTTTATTTTAGTATTAAGTGTTTTACTTGTTATTGAAATAAATATATTTTCACAGTAACAAAGACTAAGTTTAGGGTACCATGTACAATGATTTCTTAACGTGATTCATTTTAGGAACTAAACTGAGTCGCTGCCATACAACAGAGCACAGTTAAGAACCTAAACTGAATCGCGTTAAGACGTCATGGTACGGCCCCTGCGTGCGTAGCCAAGATGCCAATCGCTAACGCTCAGTCGGAAACGAAACGCACCTACTCGTATCGTTGTCGCACTAATAAGGAAGAGTGATAGAGAGATAACTGCGATACGCTACGTAGCGTGAGCGATTGGCATCTCGGCTACGCACCCTTGTCAATTACGAAAACTGACGATTTACCAACTAACTAATTTGGAGTTAAGCGTATTTAAGTATGAAGATTTACAGCTAACTGCGGGTTAGTCGGCTAACCAACCAGTTTGTAGTTTGACGACCGGTTGGCGTAGTTGGTAGTGACCGTGCCTGCTGAGCCGATGGTCCTGGGTTAGAGTGTCCCGGTATGGGCATTTACTCGTATTTGTGTGATGAACACAGATATTTGTTCCTGAGTCATGGATATTTTCTATGTATAAAATTTATGTTTTTCTATATTATATATATCGTTGTCTGAGTACCCTTAACACAAGCCTTCCTGAGTTTACTGCGGGACTTAGTCAATTTGTGTGAGAATGTCAATATAATATTTATTTATTTAAGCGTTGGCATAAGATACTCCTAGTTTAAAATTGACATTTTTGGCTTATTTATGTATGTTCTTACAAGTCTACAATACTAATGGCATCGAAATGTATTGTCTTAATTGGATTAAGATTCTCTTATGGGTTCGTAATCGTGCTCTGTGTTCTAAGTATTTGTAGATGCGGACGGAATAACAAAGCAGCCGAAATAACAAAGAGCAAGCCCAGAAATAAGTGAACGTCATTCGGTAAAGTTACTCTCAATCAAGGTCAAATTTATAGTTAGATGAACCAGGCGATGTAAAGCAAATAAAATTATGGCAACTCTTAGTCTAAATATATATGTTTATATTAATATTTATTTTTACGATAAAGCCGTAGGTCAAGGTGTCCGATTATCAATAATAAGGTTGTGGATTGAGAGTTAGTTGAGTATATTGGCTCATTTGGCCCGTAAGAATGAGTTTTTATGTATAGGTATGTGAATTTTAATCTTAGATCACAGGTTCAAAGTAGGATTCGTTTCTATAGGTTTTGTGGAGCTTCTTCCAGATCTGGAGTTGCTTGGACTTTGAATTAAAATCACGAGCTGATTCAATCCTGATAATAAAAAAACGTCCCAAACATTCCATATAAAATTTAAGTTTCCATTACGTCACGCTCATAGTAAGCTCATACATAAAGTGATGAGGAATTTTTTTGTGGCAACTTTTTTTATTATCAGGATTGAATCAGCTTGTGATTCTGATTGAATGAGCCCAAACAAGTCCAGATCTGGAAGAATCAGGTTTTCGGGTTCTTTTTGAAAAACACTCTCCTACAACATATTAATTTCCTTTTCCGTGAAGGAAAACATTGTGAAGAAATCTGCATGCTTCCGAGGAGAAATTCAAAATAGGTATGGCGAGTTTTCAATCTACCGTGGAATGGAATAACATGGGGGCTATAGCCCAAATCTCCTTGTGCATGAGGAGGCCTGTGCCGAGGATGCAGTGGATAGTTCTCAACGCCCATGGTCAGCTTGTTATGTTTACTGACGATGTATGTTATTTACTTAAAAACTAAGGAAGCGGTATCTTTATACTTTATACTTTATTTGTGCCAACTGAGTGCTATTGACCCAAGAAAGCGTTGATTATTTCCGTCTGTCGTCCCGTTTTGCTCTCGATATGTCTCTGCCATAATTAGCTATTGTCATGAGTGACACACTTTCTTGAATACTTATGGATATTTATTCTGCAAGTCGGAAAAGCCGACATGTTGTATTAGTAAATGAACATTCTGATGGCCAAATCGCTTGTGTTAAAATGTAAAAAAATATCATTGGCAAATTGTTTATTTACGACTTTAAAATGGATATCAATTTAACTGATAAATATTTAATGATGTACGCGAAAGAGGTATAAACTGACCGGTGGTTTTGACTCATAAGTGCTTTATAATGGACCTACTAATTTACCTAACAACGTATGTAATGTATCTTCAATGGCTTATTTTGAAGAAATAATAATGGAATGAAATAACAATGTCGTACAGTTCTACAATTAAAGGTAGACATTAGACGAAGTGGAACTAAACGCAAACAACAGTGGCTGTGACTGATCTCTTGTCAGATATGTAATTATTTTCGTATACAAGCATTTGTCAAACAGCAAACTTACTGCTCAGAATAAGATAAACAATAAACAATGTTGCCTGTTAAAGCTCAGGGGCTCGTCGATGTCTACTTCTTGTAACACTGTACCTTAAACTATAATTTATGGCTTGATTTATGTATTTTATGTAGTGTTCGTATTATTTTGTAGTTCGTAGTATTAGAGATATTAATATTTAATATCTCTAATACTCACGGGAGTTTTCTAAGTATAAATGTAGTTTATTATAAGTAGGTTTTTTTTTCTTGCTGTCAGTATTTTACTTTTCTTTTTCTTGCTGTTTATTTCTTTTGATGTTTTGCACTGCCCAATAACATTTTTCTGTAGGTACGCTGTTTCGCTATCTAAAGGTTGACTGGAAGAGATCGCTTATTAGCGATAAGTCCGCCGGTTATTGTTAATGTTATTGAAAATCTTCTCCGTATAGCCAGGTGTTCTTGATTTAGCCCACTTGAGCCGTTGCCGGTTGGTGCATTTGTAAACACAAACGGCACAACAACACATTCTTATTTAAACACTAGGGAGGATTTCTTCGTAGAACACCATACACGTAGCAAGATTTTACCATATTAGTATCCCAAACAATCACTTTTTATTGCGCTTTTATTGATTTCACTATTTTATTTGTTAAATATTAACAGAGCTCAATGTTGACGCTCGCGAGGTCTACCCTCTTTTATAAGTTATATTTATAGATTACTGCGAAAAGGAGGAAATTCGATTGCGAATTGCGAAAGGGAGTGTTTGAAATCGACACGAGTTGCGAATTACCTAGTCGCACATGTATCGTACGACGTTTTACAGTACCTACATATGACTCTTTGAATTTTTGAAGCAGGCACATAAAGTGCTCAGTATCGCACTAGTGCGTTAATGAAGCACCATGTGTACTGTAAACTTGTTATTGTTATTACATAGCCAGGGTAAAAGCTGTGTACATATATCTGTTGTTGAAACAAAATTCATTTCATAACTTTTGTCCATACAATTTTTAGAATAGAATATATTTAGAATTTTCATGTTGCTTCCGTGTCTCTATAGCTGCCTTTGAAGAATTCCCGACTACCTCCGGAAACGTTCTCGCAAAATAACTTTCTCGGAGCGACGTAGAATCTCTTCTGTGTCGTTTCGCATTCCGTTTATCATTTTTATGACGTAAATTTTTATTTTTCTGATTCTTGAGGAAGCAGAATTAAGCAACGAAACATCATTTTATAGCAATATTGCATATTTCATGTGGAAACGCTGCTTATGTTGCTTTCGCGACACAAGACTCTTGTTGAATTTTAAAATAAGTTGTGGAAAAGAGCCAGTCAAAATTCAGACGTAGAAAGGGGAAAGTAAATATGAAAGAATACTTAAGCAACGTAAACATAATATCAAATGATTGAATATACAATTTTCGTTAAAACATCTTTTAATTTTCTAAAGATTTTGACAGAAAGGGGTGCCCAATTGTTTTTATTTGAGCAAGCTAATGGGGTCGGAGTTACATGGACGAATTTTCTCTACTCACTGACAACAGTGACAACTGATTATTTGATTATCCAAAAGCATTCTCGTAGTACTGTATATTTGGATCTCTTGCGGTTTCGCTTATACCTTATTACCGAACATAATCCAGCACACGATATGAGTTCAAACATTCTTTTCATTTGTAAGCCTTGTTCGTACGTAGTAAAGTACATATGCAAACTTAACTTTAACCACACACACGCGCATATTTAACTGCATGGTGTATGATTTCGGCGGCGCTAACCACTGTTTGGCGGCCATATTTGTTTCCTTAACCTCCCCTAACCAGGTCATCGGACCAGCTGGAGGTCTCACCCGCAAATAAGACAATAAATTACGGACAATGTGCGATAAAGTTCGTTCACACATTGCGGTAAGTACGCCACAGTGTGGTGAGAAGCAGTATTTATAATTGATGAAAATTATAGTGTGCTGATAGGATGGTTGACGTTTTATCGTATATCGTGTGCGTCACTTGTTACAAAGTAGAGTATCGGCGGTAGATTATAAAAATAGTGCTTTTTTTTATATTTAATTTATACTTATGCCTCCCTTTTTTTCACAGGTGTGTCACACTCACACTACCTATGGGCATTTTTAAAAATAGGGTACAATTTCCATTTTTTTTTAAATAAAGGAAGTTTTGGGTTTTTTATAACCAGAATTACGAGTACAATTGATTTTAAAAAAGAAAAAGAGTGTCCCGTTTTTTTTTGGTCAGGTTTGTAACGCATTTTTTCATACATTTTACATGGGCCGTTACAACACTGGCCATTTTTTTTTGTATGGAAAATCGAGGACCCGTTTTCATTAAAATGGTGCACTGTTTTCTGAAAATGCCCCTATATCTTCTTTTTTTCTGAGAGCTTCAAGTTCCTTTAAGTCGTCAAGCCTGTCCTCGTCTTCGTGGTTTGCCGTGACTACAGCCTCGATATTATATATGTGAAATATGCTAAATGTCGTGTGAAAAAAAAAGTTATCAGATTTGCTTTGTCTATGGTGTAGGTATGTTTGTCCAGTCTTAGTGGACATTGCTTAAATTCTTTTAACAGCTAACAATTTAACGGACAGAAGACAGTAGGGGATGATTCAAAATTCCCTTCTAGTTCTTGCGGTGACCCTAAGTTAAAAAACTGTCAGTAATAGTTAGACAGTAAAAAGAGCACATACATTTACGGGAACCGGGCCGCTACCTTGATAGTTCACTGAACCGCGCAAATTGACAGTGATTGGAGCATTCAATACTTCATATTGTGTGCAAGGTTGAATTAAGGACTAATGACGTCATTACCTCACTTGTTGGAAATGTACTACAAATATTAATCAAGTGGAAATTTGTCATACTTTACGAATTATGTGTCAAATCTATAAGCATTGAGTGAGACTTATTTTCTACGGATCTGTCTTCCGTGTGTCAGGTTTCATGTTTATCTCAACTGTTTACGTTAGGAGACTAATATTGTTCTCAGTGTTGAAGCATTTGATGTGTCTTTAATAGCAGACTGAGCCGAGGGGAAGTACATGTGTTAAATATCTCTAGAGATGGCTGTGGGTGTGGGTACCTGTGTTTGCCAAAATTTGTGTTGTTTGACTTGACATTACGATTAGCTAATGAAATAGATGGCGTCCGCAGAACAGCTGCAGTAATAGACGCGACCAACTAGGCACACAAATATTCACGGAAACTGCCGTTGCCATATGTCTAAGCCAATGAATAATTGAAAGCAGTGGCATTGTTATCGGATCGATGCACTGCTCAGTGCTCATTTGAACGGACATTTGAATCTTGCAACCGTGCCTATTGTCCATCCTAACAGTTCAGTGTGTATGAAGTGTAACCCCAACGTTTCACAAACACGAAACACTTTGAACTCCAGCACATTTGGAAAATAAGTGTTTCAAACTATGCTCGAGGTTAAAATACTGTAGTATATAACTATGTATATTGCCGGTTGCCGGCCATATAAGTTCAGGTAATCCGTCAGATCTCCATAGTGAGTAATTGAGTATGTCCTGCGGACATCCGCCAGTCATATTTCCTATGAGTATATTTATTGGCGGATATGCCGGAACATTTTATCATTTTTGAAGTGTTTCATTTCTAACGACGTGTGCACACTAGCGTTTGCGCGTTGGCATATTTGTAGAAGAGGTACTAAATGTCACAAATATCAAGAACCAAACCGTTGGTAAATATGGGGAGTGTCCTATGGGAGCGGCACGCCGCGCCGCGAGGATTCGCGTTCGCGTAACGATCGCGCACGTAAGACACATTAAGTATCAACGATGTTTTTTCCACACCGCACCGCACATAATCGCATCGCACCACATCGCACCGCATCGCACCGATTCGCACTGCACCGCAACGCGTTTATTCGCTCACGTAATACCCACATACTGCGTAAGAGCACTAATCGTGGTAACCGTAGAAAATGTTAAACACAGTTCAGTTAATACCCATATCTGACTCTAGTCCACAGGTGAAAACTGAATGTCGTGGGACAAAAGTACAAATAACACAATGTAGAGATTTGCGAGTGACAAGGTCGGTTGAGGGGCAACGAACGTGTTATTGTCGTTCTTGTTAAGGAAAACGACATTAAATACGACGTACGTGAAATAAAGAGACGCTATTATGTACAGTAGCCGAACTAGAACATAAATGAAGACTAATAGTTTGTTTGGGAAGTAGGTAAGGTTAACTTAATGATTGATAGATGGATTCAAATTGAGAGAGGTATGGGCATAGCGGATGCATATCGTTTAGTGTGGTAGGGCACAACAGCACAACGAATGTGGTCTCGCTCAAATCTGGAGCAGAGCCCATCTGGGGAAGTAGACTAGACCCTACTCATAGTGTTGTGTTTCTGTTGGTGAGTAAGGTCGCCAGAGCTCCAAAAGGATTCACTGTGTTGACAGCTGGGGACCCACGGAGCAAAGCTTGCCCCTTTAGCTGTCAACACAGCGAATCCTCTTTTTTTAAAGGGTCGGCAACGCGCATTTAACACCCCTGGAGAGGGATTGCAGGGCAAAGGCATCTCATGTACGAGAGGAATTGACCTATAATAACCACTAGGTATAGCGCAAAGCATGCATCAAGCTGACACTGGAGTCTTCTATATGTGCATGTAAGTACCAGTTAAGGATGAGCAGGATGCATATACTTTCGATTTATCTTTCGATTTGGAGGCCTACCACGTACGTTCGTCTGTTTGCCTCTTTATCACTCGTATATGTAAGAGCGATAGATTGGCAAATTGATCGAGTTCATTATTATTATATTAGTATTAAACTTTATACTATATTCTCAGTATTTTCTCTGCTGCATTGCCATGCGAATCGCATACAGAGTAAAATTGCATATTAACCTCCTTTCGCTGTGGACCTTGGCATGCGTCTGTAATATTACATCTGTATGTTTTCAATTATTTAAAGTAGATATGCACTAACTTTTTATGAATTTTGTTTATTGAGGCTTCAGTTATCTGGCTGTTTATCTTTTTTTTTAACGAACAATAATGTATGTCTAAGGTACACCCCCAGGGTTAGTCGCTAACCCGGAGTTAAGCTGTCAAATTCCATACAAAAAACGCTTAACTCCGGATTATGCGGCTATACCCGGGTGTTGCAAGCGGGCCTAAGACTTTTAACGTTTTAAAAATAAAAAATGTAATAATGAATCAATAGGTATTTCTCACAGTGATATGGGTATCGTCTTAGCACGGATAATCACAGTTGATACCTGGTTTTTGTCAGATTAATTAGAGCTGACAATGAAAGAAGTCGCGTACATACTCTAAATTATTTAGGACTTAGTTCCACTGGTTGACAGTCCCCGCATCCGGAGATCTCCATCCCGCAAGTCGTAGGGACCGCATTGCATACTAACGTTACGCTAATAATTATAGTTGGGATGTTTGGTGGCAATGGGTGAACAAAGAACAATGGAGTCGTTGTTATATATTTTTCGATTGAATGAATGAATGAATAAATTATTGATATACCAATAACGTATAATAAAATTTATTGGTTACAAAAAAGTAAGTGATAAAATGTATAATATTGTACCTATTTAAGATCTTGAATGATTTTCCATTGGAATAAGTTTCAGTACCTATATTACTGATACTTACGTATCAGTAGTAGCGTATTATATTCATTTGAAATACCCTCTCTTACTACGTCAATATTCATTCTTGTTTGATTTCACTAGTACTGTACAATTATATGTTTAAATTTCATAGCATCGTTTTTATAAAATGAACTTTACTTATTTGTCACGTTTTTATTGGAGAACAATAAAAGCGTACATTGCCAGAAATATACAATATCTAAATTGACGTAAAAAATATACGCAGGGACTTCAAAGTGAATTAAAGAAGTAGAAATTATTTAAATGTTATGTTATAAAAAACTACATAATATGGATTTATCATTCAGTTATTCATTTATTCAAATAAAAAATATACAATGGCTACTCCACTGCATTACTTGTGCTAAAATGCCACCAGAATCCGAACCCTACAATAATCTCCCGCACTCGCATGCGGGCATCGTCTGACAATGAAACAGAGCCTGTATAGGTTCATACATACTATACTTGTATATACTGATAATTATATAATTACACAACTTATATAAGTTGTTGAAACAATACGGCCATTACAGCGTGAATAGCTTGATACGGTATTATTGAGGAAGTTATCTTGTTTGGTTATTATAGGGGCCGGACAAAGAAAGTACTATCGAGGTGGGAAGTGACAATAATATAGGTAATATAAACAATGGAGTGTTTCACATTTACATGGGAAAATATGTGATATTTTTTCTGACTTCGCTCGGCTTTCGGGTCCAGCTGTACCAGATTTTAAGTAAATTAAATTAATCAATTAGTATTTGGGGACAATCAACCTAGCCCAAACAAAACTAAGCAAAGCTTGTACTATGGGTATTAGGCGACGATATAAGTACATACTTATATAGATAAATACATATATATATATACATAGGAAACGTCCATAACTCAGGAACAAAAGTTCGTGATAAACACACAAATAAATGCCTATACCAGGATTCGAACCCGGGACCCACAACTTCGTAGGCAGGGTCACCACCAGCTAGGCTAGGGAGGGACATTGTTTAGAGGTTGCGCTGGATGAACAATCATTTAAGTGACCATGTTGGACTCTTTTACGGTTTACGCATGTTTTTAGATATGTTTACCAAACTATTAATGCATTTTCGTATATGTATCTAAGTTCGGAAATTAATAAGTGCAGTCGGAAGCGTTTGAGTTTTGAGCGCTTGTAGGATAAGTTTTTTTTAAATGCTGTTCGTTTCTAATTCCCGCATTTTTGTTTCAGGTAAGGGAAGCTGATATCCATGTACAAATTGTATACATGTATAAAAAAAAGATGACTTCATACCTACTTCGATCGGTAAGGTAGATTATTATGAGTTAACGCTAACCCACATATTTGTGAGCTTGTGTGCTTACCTATGCAGGTTGGAACTTTTTTGTAATTTTTCCTAAAAGGGTAGTGTTATTTAATTCATATTTAATCAAATTATTAAGATAACATTCAACGTTCCATAATACAAAAAAAAATCGGTTTGGTGTCAATATTTTCAATTTTACATTCAAATGATTACATCACAATTTACATTTATTTTTGCCACAAAAGGTCATTAACCTTATTTTCATGACGTCATCACCCGATTAACTAGCTAGGGTTCAAACAGGTGGATTTTTGCTCTAAAGTTTAACAAGCTTATCTCAAAAACGGTACATAATATTGACATGGTTTACGGGTATTATAAAGCTCTTGGGGTGAACAACTTATCGTTTTCTTAAAAATTCATAGTTATGTTCCAGGCTGTATACACGTATGTTGGTGGTTGATATTTACGTTTCTACAAATAGAGACGACATAAAATCCACATAAAGACATTGTCAGTTTTAACTATTAAATAGATCATTGCATTAAACTAGCCCGTAAATGATGAGATGAGCACGAACAAAGGCTCGTAATGATATAATGATGTTGAGGCCTCGTTAACCCACGCAACTCGCAAGATTGCTTCGCACATTTCTGTTTAATTGTGTGATGTCACCGGCAATTATTATAACGCTAATTTATTGTTTTTTTCCTTACTTATGTAGGTACTTTTGTTAGCGACTTCGTCCACGTTGAAACCAACTGAATTTCAGAATTTCAAGAATTTTATAATACCTTCTAAATACCTAGAAGGAATTCAACGGTTTTGACAGTTTCCTATATCACTGTATTTAGGAATATAACGCGTCGCTTTATACCTGTACATTTAGAATGATTTTGATACATTTCGGTCCATGGGGCTTTATCTTTCGGTTTTTTCGGTGATTTACCGAAAGACTCCGGGATGTGACTGGTGACAGAAGAGCTACACGCAACTTTATCTCCTACCATTACTCTAGCAGGAGCGAGACGGACATACCGCCGAACGCCGCAGTCGCTATCGAATACGGCCACGAACAACCAACCAACCAACCAACTAACTAACTAACCAACCAATCAACCAACGGCCTCGCTCAACGTATTACCTATAAATAGTCTAGCTATTCAGCGGGGTATATTAAATGTAATAAATGTTGCTTTTGCCGGGGGCTTTGGTCACTTTTTCTGTAGTATATGTCATCTCTTTAAATTTATGAGTTATTTTAAGTTTATTTTATGAATTGTTTTTGATATGTTTTGTACTTAACTGAATAAAACAACATACATAAAATACATTACATTTTTCGGAACCAAATGCTATCTTAGTATAGTAAGAAAAATAAACCTATTTATTAGATCACAGAAATACTTGTCGAATCGTCTGTACCAGTATTGCCCGTAAAGTTTGTTCTGATTTCCGATAATGTCCCCATTAGTGGGTGTTTTGCAGCTGATAGAAACTTAGCGTAAAAGTTCTGTCGTTTTGCGGACTTGTGTGTATTATACTAAGATAAAGTAAAGTAAAGAAAAAAAAATGCTCTAGTGTTGTTACAATGGTTGGTGCATATCTAGTTACAAACATGAATTCCAGGAGTCCCCGCACTAGGCTAAGCCTGTATCGCGGGAGACTATTTACGTTTTATGTCAAGCATGCTTTGTATCATGAAAAGAAAAATAATGATAGTAAAAAAAAATGCAAATAACGAGTAAAGTAAAGATTACAACCGGCTATTTCAATTATTTAGGGACCACGTTACACTACTTTCAGGAGTAAATCCTCAGTTTCTTAGTAATTTAGAGATAATAGCCAATTAAAGAGTAACTGTTTAGCCATTGAAGCTGTAAAAGTAATAGGTATATAGATTTTTAATCACACCTGCTCGTAAATGGTGATATTATATGCAAGCATTCTTAGACTTAATGAGCTGTATTAAGCCTGTATAGCGTTAAAGGATTCTCATACTGCTTTACCGCCCGCCCGGAGCTCCCGGAGGACCTGCCCTCCACGCGTTCGCCGCACGTAGTCGCCGCTCACTCCGGAGTACTGTGGACTGCGCAACTACGCTACCGCTAATAATAACTGTTTCTTTATCTGCCTAGAAAGTTTATTTATTTCCTTGCAAATGTGATGAAAAACATTGTATGTATCACGGGCGGTACAAGAATTACGAACTCGTGCTAAAATTAAATTCACACTCGTTTATATTTTCTTGTTTACCGCCGTTAATACATACTGTAGGTACTGTTGTGGTTCAACGAAATTGACCTTACATACTGATAATTTATTTGGTAAACATTACGCTTAATCTATACATGCAAACATAACATTCCGCTGGCCAGTGCTGACCAGCGGCGATGACACCTGTCACTTTTAAATTAAATATCTCTCGTGAGATCAGGCTTAAGAGCGGTGGCCCAGCGGTTGGGGGGCAGTCGGGTCGAGGGTTGATCCTGCCGGCGCGTAACAATGCGTTTTTCGGAACATGTACGAAATATCAATTGATATTTACCATTCGCTTTACAGTTAAGGAGAATACCGTGTTAAAACCGGAATAATACCAATAAAGCATAGTTTACCCTCTGGGTTGGAAAGACTGGGTCAGTCACGTAAAACTAGCGGCTACTCCAAATCTTGGGAGTAGTTGCCAAAACGGACCCCAGGCACCCTAAGCCGTGGTATAAGCCGGGAAGCTAGGAAGAAGAGACCTGTATAGATTTCGTTACTAGTTTAACGAAATCGATATTTATATAGCATTGTAGCATTTTTAAATCATAAATTAAATAGATCGCATTCGCTCCCTCTCACTAACGCAACCGGGTTCGAACCCCCGGTGAAGTAGGTAAACATTACGTAAGTTAGTAGGTGCATTACGCAAAGAAAGTTAATTTTACTGTGCATCGTCTTAGATAATTAAACTAATTGAAACGCTTTTCAAAGTAGCTTGTAATATCGAATACAAATTAGGTAATTAATAATTTTGGAAAGTAAGTACGAACAGACAAATCGATTCCTAATATTTTATCTAATCATTACAATCAAAACTTACCAAGGTCCCTGGTGAGCAGGGCTGGGATCGAACCGAACCAGCGACCTCCTGCTTTCGCGGCAGACGCCCTAACCACTGGGCTACCCGATCACGTCGCTGGTCGGTGGTTCGATCCCAGCTTGCTCACCTTTGTCACTTTTTTCTGTAGGTAGTATATGACATCTCTTTCAATTTATAATTTATGTATAGTAGTGTGCCTACTTATAATTAATGTTTTGTTTGATTCATGTTTTTACACATTGTAGGTAAAGCATGAATTAAATCATTTATTATAAATAATAAATGATCATTACAATCAATAAATAAAACGCTAACGTTAGAAATATAATTTTCTAGACTAATCTGAATTACTATGGCGGATGTCACACTGGATGCGATTCGCACCGCACCGCACTCCGGTTTCCGAGTGAGATAATGCTACGCGCGTGTATAGCGCTGTCCCCCTCGCACGTCGGCGTGCGGTGCGATGAGAATCGCATCCAGTGTGACATCCGCCTTTGATCGCACTTTTCAAGGCAACTGACATACTTATTACTCAAACTTGCGTGATACCTATGCCACAATTGTTGATCATGATCGAACAATTACGTGACTAATGTATGATATCATCCATGTATAGTTTCATACAAATAGATAAGTATTAAGCTATGTATACATATGCGTGTAATTTAAATTTATAATAATCTCGTATCTGTATGTACCTTCTACATAAATACGCTAAGAAAATGGAATAGCTCCTATAACGGGCAATATTCACTCACTGTTATTATAATCTTGAAAAAAAAACTTAAATGTAGTATATAAAACTTCTTTCTTAAACTCGTTCTCGGCTTCTTGAATGTTTGGTGTACAGCCGGCCGCAAACTATGACGTCACACTCGACCAATGACATTGACATTGCGTTTTAACCGTTTTGAATTTTACACATTGTTTTGCACTTTATATTTTTACAGCATAGAATTAACAAAAATTAAGAAATATCGATAGGGATATATATGTGGCGTTGTCAGGCTAAAGGTACCACATTGTCGGTTATCGATAAGGCTCTACTGTCATCAATAACCACTTAGAAATCAACCTTATCAACATTAAAAACCGACAATGTGGTACCTTTAGTCTGAAAACGCCACATATAATGCTGATCCGACATAGTTAGATCGTATCAGAAATGAGACCATCCGCAGCAGAACCAAAGTAACCGATATAGCTCTCCGAATCGCTAAACATAAGCGGCAGTGGGCGGGGCACATTGGACGTAGAACCGATGGCCGTTGGGGCGGCAAGGTTCTCGAGTGGCGACTGCGTACCGGAAGACGCAGCGTGGGTAGGCCCCCCACAAGGTGGACTGATGACCTAGTGAAGGTCGCAGGAGTCCGCTGGATGAGGGTGGCGAAGGACCGGTCATTTTGGAAATCTTTGGGGGAGGCAGGGGGGGTACAGCAGGGGACGTCTTTCGGCTGAAACGATGATGATGATGACATAGTTACCGCAAAAAAATATAACGTTTATCTGTTTTAAGTTACATATAGCCTATTCTCCTACTACGCTTTCCCAGCTAGTCTAGCCGCTCTAATTTCCATTTCACACTAACGAGCCCTAATAGGATTACCTGAACCTAATGAACGGCTGAATCTTAATCCCGGGCTGTAAGGTTTCTTATTGATTGGCATATCACTAATAGCGACTAACGAGGTTAGCGGACAAAGGTTTTTGTGTGGTGTTATAATGCTATTATGCGACTATTATACGTCAGTCAGTAATAAAACCAAATTATGCTTGAGTGTTTATGATAGTTAATCTTGGAATTGTCATACGACGCGTCTTCACCATGTTATCATTTATAATTGCTTTTATTGCATAATGAAGGTCGCGAAATTATGTAACACGCTCTACCTCTTATTTGTACAGACAAATATTATGCGCGGTTCCTTGTTTAACACTGAAATAGTGGGTAAAAACTTGTGTATGGTAAAATGCATTGGCAAGAAAGTATTAACTAAAGGCGGAAACTTTCGCTTTATTGATATTAAACAAGTTTTTGTCAAAATATTTAATTTTTGATACAATTTTTTATCGCTGCCTGTACTTTCGTTTCCACGGTCAACTTATCGAGGCAATTGTGAGAAACTCAAACAGAATGGGGTTTGGTTGATTCATCACAGAGTTCCTATGGCGACCTTCGGTCTCTATCATCCGATCAGCTCGATGGTAAATACCATTATATTGTATTCCAATGCCATCCAACCTACATCCTAATAATATTATAAACGCGAAAGTTTGTATGGATGTTTGTTACTCTTTCACGTAAACACTACTGAATGGATTTTAATGAAATTTTACAATAATATAGCTTCATCAGAATAACACATGGGCTGCAATTTATTAAGATATTGCGCAGACAAAATCGCGGGCCCTACCTAGTATTTTATATAAGCATGATGTGAAGTTTCAGCTTATACGAATCACGGGATGTTAGTCAAATTCAGCTGGCAAGATTTGACCTTAACAAACACATCAAGTTAAATAAAAGCTTGGAATATCCCTCCTAACCTCAACTTTGGGGTGAACTGGGATCTCGTACTATTTTGTTTTATCGTATAACTAGAAAATGAAATTACAGATTATCGTTGAGGAACTAAAATTAAAAGAACCGGAGCACTTTTTAAGTAGGTACTTATAATTATGTATATATTATAAATTAATAAAACATCAACTTTTGTCGGGGCTTGAATTCCGAGTTCGTCTTAACTCACCCCATTTTACGGTAGTCGGGTAAAAATCAGCGGTAGTATTTCATTATGAAAGGTTTACCGCACTTTAAACTTATATTACATCTCAGCGAGAAAAAGCACCTCCACTATATAAGAAAGTTCATAAAATTCCATCTAACGGCTAGCTAGCTAGTAAATTTAGCCACTTTATCATTCGCTACACTCAGTTTTCAGAAATATTTTTGAAATAAAGTGTTAAATTACTCCCTCTTTATTATGATTATTATTTCAATTGTTGATGTCTTCGTGTAAAAAATAAATGAAGGTATAATAAAGCTCAATTGCTATAAAAAATCTGTTACTTGAAATGAAGAGGTTGTAATTCTAATGGCGGTATTTTAAAGATGGAATATTTTGAAAATAATTCGTTGATAAACAATTAACTGCTCAAACACCAACGTTGGAGATCAGGATACAATATTTCCTTTCATTTTTACGTACTAAAATAATGCATGCAGAATAGTACACGCTATTGATTAGCTTTTTTATTATATCTCAATCTATAGTTCTGTGAAGACAGCAAATGCAAAAGTAGATGCCGACTGCTAACAATCGTTGACAGATATATAGAGGCGTGTTTCAGCAGTGGCCCTTGAAAACATTTGTGGAGCCACATCAACCAACAATTAGACTCACAAACAAACACAAACAGACCAACTGACAACTAGCATCACATGTTCAAAAGACGACCACAACGTCCAACTGACACACCTAGTGCCAAGCGTGGCGATTACAGCAAAATCCCCCCTTATGATTGTGGAAATCTTTGGGGTAGGCCTATGTCCAGCAGTGGACGTCTTTCGGCTGCAATGATGATGATGATACACCTAAAAAAGACCTGCAAACCCTTCAGGCATTTCCTATTCCCCCTGGATGGCCCTGCGAGTCATTTTAAGGTCAGCTAGAGGCCCCCATCTAAGTCCCTTCTTAAAAAAAAAGAGGCGTGAGCAGATATTTATGAGCACTTTGGTCGCTCTGATGAATCTGAAGCCAACTGCTGGTTGTAGTGTCAAAACAATCCATGACCGCGACACGAAGGCTGCCTAATCACGCAGGCGTTATCGTAATTGCTTTTATAATTTATAGAAATTATCTCGTAAGGTCGGTCAACAATGGGTGGCCTCATGGCGCTGTTACTATTGGAACACCGTACCAAGGCGCTAGAGGTCCTATTAAGGAAATAATATCAGGGAAATTCTTACACAAATCTTATTTTTTTATATCAGGAAAACCGTGAAGAAATTTCTGTTGTAAATACATACTGGATCTACGAGTAAAGACAACTTGAGACAGCTTTCTCTAAACTCCCGTCATAAAGAAGCTAAATCATTCCAATATCATCACACCATTAACGGCACTAAGTCCTTTATAATTCGAGCATTATCTAACGATAATGCTGTAACTGTGCAGTAATGATGAGAAGAGAAACCGGGGTTATGTAAGTCGCAAATGTTTCGTTGTGCTGTGCATTTGCTGGCCATATATGTCCGAGCATATCTTCTGCTGGATCTGCCGTAAATGTATGGGAAATTTGGAGCACCTACAACAAACATAGGTATTGTAAATGAGTAGAATAATTAAGCGAAGATCCCAACGTCCGCTTTTCACCATCGCACCGCTCGCCATCGACAGGGCGCTCGTCCGCACAACTTGCAACCTAAATGGTCGCGCACCGTGTGGTTTCTGAGGTTTCTCCGCCTGTGGAATGAGCTCCCTGCCGAGGTTTACCCGAATGACTACTTATCAACATATCAGCATTGCGATACAACGAGGAAATGCTGCCAGCATCCTAGGTACAATGCCTCAAGGACCTATTTTAGATTTAAGGTAGGTAGAGGTAGGTAGTTAGGTAAGTTACACTTACTGTATATGTTTTCAAAATAAATGTATTTATTAGTATTACTTTATGAACTTCGTCAAACAAGGAGTGTACAATTTCGACAACGCGTATATGACACTCCTGGAGTTGCAGGTGGCCATAGGTTACGGTGACCGCTTTCCATCAGGCGGGCCGTATGCTTGTTTGCCACCGACGTGGTATAAAAAAAAGATAGAGAGCGGACACTAAGGGGCGGTTTGATGAGATAAGTCTTGCCGAGAGGGTCCAAAGAGGCCTACCGCGAACATCGAAAATTGGCACTGATGAAAAAATCTCTTTGTCACTCCAATAAGCGACAAAGAGCGAGATACACATTTTCGATCGTTCGATTTTCGTTCTAGGCCAAGAAACAAAGTACATATGTTATAGGCAGAGGTCACGTACGAGTATTATCGGGTGGACGGGCCTCCGGGAACATCGAACAATTTCTGTCTAATTCTCTATCGCTTTCGATTCGACGCATTTAGACAAAACTTGGATTTTATGTGACCTTTACCTGAAACTACCATCATTAGAGTTCTCCTTTCAAAGTAGGTACAAAACTCTGAATGGTCCTAAACTATATCTATTATACACCATACCCAATTTGTGAGCCATTGCGAAGTTGTGAATGCTATCATATCAAACCAACGCTTCAGTATTACATGAACGTTTACATAACATCGGTATTCATTTTAGCACTAAAATTCCGATAAAAAGGTCGTAAGTGCCATATAAACTTCAATGATTTTATGTCGTTTTTGTCTTGGTTCCGTATCGAATTACCATATGAATGTTGTGATCGTGCTTATCGAAACTAGACCGTGACGTCATAGACTTAAAGTGTGCCATCGCATGCAGTTGTCGCGTAGGAAACAATCGGTTATCTCTTCCTGCATTTAAATGCTTAGAGATAATGGTTGGTGCACTTACGGATAGAAATCTGCAGTCTGAAAGCAAAGCAATAATGCTAATTATTTTACATAGTAGAGGCAATTTTACAAGATTTCGTGTCCAAAATTTATGTTCATAGACCGGGTAATGTATCCGGTTGGGGAGTAGAACAGTCGTCAGGCCAATGTGCAGGTGCATCGCTCAACCACCGCGGCTCCCACCACAGCGGGTGATGCAGTAACTCGGCCGCCGTGGACCCGCGAGATGCGACATCTGCGCAATTTAGTTCACTGGGAACGTGCCGCCATTTCATACTAGTTTTAATCGTTATTATTTGTGAAACCCGGTTTCCTTCATACACCTGTAGTTTAGGCGGTGGGGTTTTTAACCATGCCAAGACTATTGTACTATCGCACCATGCAATCACTTCATTTAACCTAATGTCGCGCTCCAGCGAGGAGGCAACATGGTTAATAAGAGTGGTTAATAAAACCGCGCCATTCAATTCCATTTTAGGAATAGTTCGTTATATATATTGCCTTTCCATGATGGGTCATCTAATTACCATATCAGTAGAACATACGTTTCTTCAAACAAACTGCTGCATTTGTCCCCTGGCTGACAGGACGGAATAACACCAAGAAATAGTTGATACACCCACACAGTAATTACTCGGCTCTGTCTCATATAAATTCACCTATACTTTATAAAGTTTACTTATTAGCTTGATAATATCTCGATTCTTAAAACACTAAGGTCTCCAAATAAATTTGAGTCGCCATGCCCTAAAACCCTGGCCTCTGCCTTTGATAAATTATGCCCCGGCAACTAAAAGGCAGTCTTGAACTTTGTTGACATTAACACCAGCTTACTCGATTTTAAACCTTAACTTTATCCAAATAAGGCTCACAATTTTATGTCACCCTCGTCACAATGAAGATTTCAGCAACCAAATATTCAAATCTGTTTTCCATAACGGCGCAAGCCGCGTACAAAGTTGATAGCGCTTACGTCACTTTAAAATGAATACGAATCGATAATGACACTAAGACCATTGAATATTGAATACACATACATACGTCCTTTACTGTTTAATCAGCCGACCCAGGGGTCTCCAACTACTTATTTAGTCAAGGGTCATACTGCACCTTTGAATATTACGCGGGCCAAACTTAACTTTCTTTGGTGCTTTGTGAATTATGAAGTAGACGGGCACAAATCGGTGTTTCTTCCGCGGGCCGCTTTGAAATTCCTCGAGGGCCGTAGTTTGGAGATACCTGAACAAATCGAGTGACATTAAGTTTTCCGGTCCCTGAATAATAGTGAAATCGATAGTCTGAGTTGAATCGGCGCTTTGAATAGCTTGGAATAGATATGCAATCGTGTGTTTAAATAAACTGTGATGGTTGCTCGCATGTTTTAATATTCTAGATTCTAAACGGAACTAAAGATAAAGCACTGATTTAAACGGTCACGATTTTCGATCAAAGTTGCGATAAAAATCACCATTGATGTTTCCGGCTAAAGACGAACAAGAGGAGACGCATTGCAACCGCGACGTTGTCGACAGTCGTCCCGTCATCATGAAACCGCGACCATTTTCTCAAGAGTAAACCACTAAGCAGCGATAGATGGGCCATTAGTAATGGAATGGCCCATTACTTGTGGGCACTCGCAGAGCCGCTGTGAGAGAAGAATGGCGAAGAACTTTAAAACGTGTCACTCAGGACACAATATCATGATGACCACGACCACTCTGTCAAGAGTGATACGCAGAAGAAGAAGAAACCAATAAGGAGGAGAAATAATAATCAATAGTTTTGGTAATTAATAATAGTTTAAAGGTAGTTGCGGTGGTTTTTTTCTAGAAGAAAAAGTTCCAGTAATTATCTGTGGATAACGCATCATTCTTATGTGCCTGAAGAAAATTATTGTATTGTCAAAGCTCCGCGAATTGTCATTTTGACTTTTCACTCTTGCACACTGGCAATTTCAATGTTATGTCAAGAAGACTTAGAAAATGGCGATGGCGTCTCTAAAATAGATTTTGTTTTTGTTTGCTAAATGTTGTTTATTGTGTTATATTGATAGCTAATTGTGCAGTTAACTAACGAAGCAGTGTGCAGCTAATGACAAATTAATCCTGAAACGAGTTCAATCACTCCTTTTGTCATCAATACCTTAAATACCCAATAAACTTAACATATAGCGAGGCCAATTACCAAACAACGTCGCCCAAGTGGCAATATACTATTCTATTTATATAATATACTTAGATTTTAATAATACTTGACACTGGCAAAATTGTCCAACTCTCGGGAAGCCATTATTTAAAAGAAGAAGAAGAATGTTATGTCAACAAATGTACTCATTTCGCGCCTGAAACATACGCACAGTATCCATAGGTTGCAATATCTTTAGATAAACCTATATGGTGTACTATAGTGCCTATAACAGCGACTGGCCAGCTGAGCGAGGCTGCAGGAAATTGGCCCTGTCACGGCGTCTGCGCCGGTCCGCTTCACTGCGCCGGTCGGGGCGACCTCGCGGAGAGCTGAGGAAATTCTCGACAATATTACTTATAAAATGACAATTATTGGAAATGTATTGTGTCCTTGAGATCAGTCGGTTTAGTCAGTACATTTCAGAAGGGATTTATTTCTGGCTTGGAAGGTTAGATGGCCGTCGGTTTCGTAAAACTAGCGCCTACGCCAAATCTTGGAATTAGCTGTCAGAAGCGGGCCCCAGGCTCCCTGGGCCGAGAAATAAGCTGGGATAAAGCTAGGAAGAAGATGAAGACACTGTAAATTTTGGAATATATTGACCTCTATTATATTATCTGTCAAGAAGACGTTCAGTTCGATACGAAGTGTTAATTGCAAACAATGTCGCACGCATAATAATATATAACCAATGGAGGTGCTTAAAGATCCGAAACATGTGGAGCTATTCACGTATTTATTACAATAGTCGTGACATGTTTCGACTGCATCGGGCAGTCATCGTCTGACAGACAGAGTGGTGTTGTCACCATCATCACGGCCCGAGACCGGCGTAGGTCGCGCCTGGATGCCTGAAAGGTCAAACCTGATTCAAATACCGTTGCTAATTTGACAAGTTTTAAACCAGGCTCGAAGCCGGCTTACCTAATAAATTTCCTGAACAATAATGTGTACCTACACACGAGTTTGTGTTCGAGAGATATATCGCGTCACTCCCTTATTTGTCGCGCGACAAAAATTAAATGTACGGAGGTCGTCTCGTTGTGGTTCCCTTTGTTTCTCGTCTCGACTATAATCTCTACCGATTTACAAATACTTGCTGCATTAAATAGATCGTTTTTGCTGCGACGTTAGATAAGAGAAGATTAGAGTTTAAATATGAAAGTGACAATGGTAATGGCCTCCATTTATTTTCGTGAATTGGTTTTATAGTGGCTCTGTAAAATATGCTCTTTATAACACAAACGTGAGGGTAGGGTAACTAAAACTATAAACGAATAATATAGAAAGAGTAATATTATAGATTAGACAGCCGTTTATGATATTTGTGATTTTTTTTTTATTTTGTCACTAAACCGTGGACCGCAGATTCAATTAGGGTTACCCTAAGGCAGTGATTTCTACATTAAGTTCAATACATGGCATCGTACTGTTTTCCCCTCTGCCAAAAAATATGCATAAAAATCATATCATTGTATGGGCTGACAAGTCGAATAGACATGCATCCCCCTCCTCCCACTCTCTCACTAGCATACTCGTAATTATGCAGAATATTTTTGGAGATGTCAGTCAAGAGTACTTCTATTATGACAGCTCTATGGATTTCCGTGTCCCTTATCCTTACTCGACAATTACTTGTCTCGACTGTATTCGTTTTAACCATTGCAGTCGCGTCCGCAATACTCGCCCGTATGTCTAGGTGATAAGCTACATTTAAACCAGCAAGTGATTTATACGGCGCCGCGCGAATTTATTAAATCGTTAATCATCGTTCCCTTAACTCCCTTTTAAGGCGGCTGTTTTACTAACAGCCTGTACATTGCTGCTTTGCGCGGTTTGTTAGGGAGATAAAGTTGCGAATTGTTTAAGTTGTTCGTATAAGTGACCGAACGAACACGAAGCATGAGCGGATCTTTCCCGTTTACTCGTAAGCTTGGCTAAAAGGATTTATTTTGTCTGTCCCACTGTCCGTCTGTTCTACTGTGCAGATCGCGTGTCCCAACTCATTTCCGTCATAATTAAGACATAAATTTAGTTTTATTTATTTTAGGCAGAATAAATGAATGAATGATTGACGATTGAGAATGACGGCGATTTAATTCGAAAGCTGGAGCAAGCTATTCTGTGTTCATCGACTAAGTTGCCAGGTGGGTTGCGTAAGCATAGTTGCTTATAATGAACGCAGGCGAACATTAGACGGAATAGCCCTATGATTGAATTAGCAACTTACTGTTTATCTGTTTTGGTGTGTGTGATGATGTTTTAGTCATAAATATGTTGATTTAATGATTTAATTCATATTACTTACAATTAAAAGTGTCTATGTTAAAACTAAACATCGGTATCACTTCGAATTGCATGGCACTCGGTACTCGATACACAAAGTAAATAAATACATTCGAATATTGTAATGTTTAGTCCGACGTTTAGTTATAACTTATTTTGTACTATGATGAGTAACCATAGGTTACTACGACAGGCAATGTATACTAAACATTTTTATTAGTTTGCGCAAACCAAAATTAATATGATTGTACTTTGTAACGAGTTTCCAGGTAAATTCGTTAATTTATGATTACGTCCGGTCCTACTAAATGGACCAATAAAACTCGTTTTATGATTTCGCTTTTGGTTTAGGTATTATTTAATTCTATTTTGTGCGTATTGGAGAATTACTTGAGAATTATATAACTGTTTATCTTAAATTTTATTGTCTGTAGGTGACCCGATGTACTGAGGGGATTAGTAGGATGTTTATGTGGTAATTTAAAGATTCTGATGTACCTCCGAAAATAGATAATGTATAGGTAGGTTAGGCTGGGTCATTTAATTTTGTTTTTTTTTTTACAAATACTTATTGGTTCTCTCTGCATGTTACTGTGTAATTTATTTACTTTTAAAAATCCAATTTGTATTTCTCTAGTCAATTGAATTGTACTCTGTTTTGATAAATAAATGTCTTAAACCATATTTTTTTTGTTTTTTAAGGGGCACACTTAAAAAGGGTTGTATTTGGTAATCGATTACCACATATATTTTTTATTAGATTACAGTAAAAAAATCCCTTAATGTTAAATGTTAGGACGTTTCAAATAGTACATTACGATACAAGTGCGAAAAGTAGGAAATTTGTAATGAGTGGCGATAAATTAAAACACGACCGAAGGGAGTGTTATAAATCGACACGAGTTGCGAATTACCTATTCGCACATGTATCGTACGACGTTTTACAGTACATATGGCACTTTGAATTTTTGACGCAGGCACATAAAGTGCTCAGAAACAGTAACAAAACATGTGACGCCTTTGTTTACATTGTTTGGAAATTCCATTGACGGCGATTTCATGTATGTGTTGTTTCTATGAGAACTGCAATACGTAACATTTTTATTGTAAGTATTCATCTTACATATAATTATATTAGTTATGAGTTTAAGTCACTTATTATCACAATATTATCTTCCAAAACTAATTCTTATAAAACTCTACAAATAAGATAGTAACAGATATTTTTCAGACTTATAACGATAAATATAATACGGCTAGTCTAAGATGCTTCCTCCCGTTGAAACAAAGCACCGGATGTTCCAACCCCACAAGGTCATTCACCCCGGAAGTGCATCAGACGACAACTAACAATGACGTAAGCGCCATCTACTCCAAAACACAGTAAACAAAAGTTTGCTAAAGAATAAAGATGTAACCGCCATCTATACCAAGCACGGAAGAATAAATAAACCATGGAAGTAGTAGAACAACTGTCAAATGTCAACAGTTTAGAGCGTATTCAATTGGCCTTGAAATGGGCAGTGGATTTTTCAAACTTCGAAGGAAATTTTCTTTTAATTCTTACAGCATTTGAAATGTACACTGCTAAAATATGCGACTCAGTTATAAATTAAGTTGTAAATTGCAATGCATTGACGCTGACGACCCAATTAAGTAATAATAAATAAAAAAATATTATGAATTGCATCAAGAGAGATCAGCAAAAACTGTAGACAACCTATACAATCGAAGAAATAACATTCATATTTATCCCTTATTGACCCTTTTTTATACTTACTCTTTCTTTCTAACAAGGTTAGATATGGATCTGTGAAATAAATAATTTGATTTGATTTAATTGGTAGGTAATTAAGTCAAGGATGGGTGTAGAACTTTGATGTTTGTGGATTTGACGGGTGGCTTGATCACAAGCAACAGTAGACTATTAAAGAGAGTAACGAGAGCATAAGCATCATACTTCTATCAGTTATATCATTAGCAATAGACCATATTACAAGACTTAACACAAGTAACTTACTAAAGGGATAGATGTAAGCGCCATCCACGTGTTTATTTTGACGGTATATTAAACTTACAGGATTACTAATTACTACGCATTCATGTGTACATACGTCATTTTCATATGAAACACAACTGACACTACATTAAACTAGATACCTATATGTAAGCGCCGTCTACTCCTGTTCAACATTTTGAAGTAGCAATCTCGACGTGACATCTGAAATTAACACATCAAATTGAAATGTGTTTGGAAATTAATTTGAGAGCATAACTTTTCTCATTAGATTCTGAACTTTAACTCATGGTATTAAGACAGATATTCCAAGTTAACGTATGATAATAGTAACATGCACTAGTGTTTTCACCTGGATCGATCCGGCGCGCCACTCTCGCTCGAGCGCCGTCTGGCTACAGTGCGCTTACCACGAGTTTGAAATTTACTGTAGATATATACAGGCCGTCCCACGCCTATGCCACATGGAGGAAAAGTACCTTAAATATTATAGATAGCATATTTTGCTGAAAGAAGACTTTATTGTATGTTTAAAACTTAGTAAAGCTGCATTCAAAGATTATTCATTCTTTTTGAAAAAAATTGTATAGACTAAATTTATTTCTCTCCACGTGGCATAGGCATGGGACGGCCTGTATAGTCGCTAGCGTCTACCTCAACGCACTGTCACTTGAGGGTAAAAGCGGGCTGCAACTGTAGATAACGTGTCGAGACCTATCCATCGAAATCTATAGCAATAGCAACTGGTATACCCGGCTTATTTGTCTGCGTCCCGTCTGTCTGTATTATGGCACTTAGTTCTGTAATACGGGGAAGAGAGACAGTTTTATTGTGGACGCAAGTTTGTAAACACTAAAATAGTTGATATGGAGATAGCATGCAATGCACTTTCATGAAATAATCCATTTAAGAGATAACGCTCGTTTAGGTATGTTAATTATATTTTTAATTTTGTTTTTCTTTTTTTTAATATGTTTTTTAATGATATAGGTGGCAAACGAACTGACGAATCGCCTCATGGTACGGAATTACCGCTGGCGATAGTTTTTTTTAATACCACGTCGGTGGCTAACAAGCATACGGCCTGTCGGATGGTAAGCGATCACCATAGCCTACGGACACCTGCTGACCCATAAAATACCAGTACATCTAGTCCTTTTTTAAAGACCCCCACCGCACGTCACCGTAGCCCTGCAACTCCAGGGTTGTGGCAAGCGCGTTGCAAAAGTTTTAAACACGTTCACTTTTTTAAAGGAACATCTATGAGAGAAAATCTTGTCAGGATGCCGGATTGTTACTATTGTAAAATTTCGATTTTTTTTATACTTAAGACCAATTATAGAATGTGTATTTTCTAAGGTGTGAAAATTTTATTTAAAATTTTGATCTGGACTTGCTACAAGTTTTTTATAATACTGTGACGGTGACAAACAAGCATACGGCCCGCCTGATGGTAAGCGGTCACCGTAGCCTATGGACGCATGCAACACCAGGGGTGTTACATGCGCGTTGCCGACCCTTTAAAAAAAGGAGGATTCGCTGTGTTGACAGCCAAACAGGCCAAGGGCTTTGCTCCGTGGGTCCTCAGCTGTCAACGCAGCGAATCCTCTTGGAGCTCTGGCGACCTTACTCACCAACAGAAACACAACACTATAAGTAGGGTCCAGTGTTATTAAAGTGCGGTTTTCTGTAAGGTACCTTTGAGTTTTGATGATCGGTGAGCGAGTGAGTGACCAAACTAAGGAATGTTGACGCTGCTTAGTTCTTAAACATTATATTATCACTTGTTTACTTTAATTTTTTTTTTTTTTAAACAAAATCAATTTACAAAAAATTACAAATGTACAATCAATATCCGCAACGTAGGCTTCGTCAAGAGGGTACAATCATAAATCAGCAACAGGCGTCGTCATCACACAAACAATAAAGCAATCCGCAACAGGCTTCGTCATTAAACTACTCCGTCGTCGTCGTACTACTACGTCGTTCTTAAACTACTATTTTAAATTAAATATTAGTGGGAATATATCGATGCCATGTGTCATGCCTACATGTCACTGAAAATTCAGGGTTCTAGCTTTAACCAGCGCGAAATTACAGGCGGTTGAAAATGGCGATGCCTTAGTTTAACTCGACTTACTGGGGGTACACTCCAGTATCTACTGAAGCCAAGCGGATAATGTTCAACTCTTACCCTGCATAGTTCCTGCTCTACGTGTACATAGTTCACCCCTCCAGACTTGGAAATTCGCAGACAAACTACACTACCTATCTACCTAACTAGGATACTAAGTCCCACGGCAGACTGAGCCGGATGTACTTGCGGACATTTTAAGTGCACTTGCTACGCGATTAGAGCGTTATCTTTTATCTGTGGTAGGAAATGAGTCAACTGTTTTGAAAAGTGTTGTGGGGAACTACGTAAGGCGTAAATGATTATGTATGTAGCGCAGACTACACAGAACCCGCATTACGGTCTATACAAAGAGAATGAGGTCACAAACATATCACATAAGCACAGTTTTACTTGAGGTCACATAAGCACAGTTTTACTTGTAAATTTCTGGTTCTATGAGCATAATCGACTACCCTACGCAATTTTATACTACAATATTCCAGGCACAGTCGTAACGCACCTCTAAACTAAATTTATACGAATGCATATATGTGCGATGACCGTGAGTTGTCTTGTAAACTCTAGTAGGTGAGTTTGTGGTAGGTATGTAGAAATTGAGGGGATGACGACTAGGTTAAAAAACTATCATCAAACTGACGGACTAATTAGAATGATAGTTTTTCTCATTCTAAGTAGTCCGTCAGTTTGATTACCTAAAATGATTACACACGTATCTTTTCCTTTTCCAATTTGTTTAAAATTGACGAAGATAAAGAGCATCAAAGTTCCAAGGTGGGGGCTTATGACGTCACCACTAGGTAAGAATTGTACCTAATAGTGACGTTACGCGAAACTCACGGCAAAGGGACATGGAATTCCCTGTCGTTTACCCTGAGTAATTGAACCTACGGTCGTCGATATGGGGCTTTATATTTTTCGGGGGTCTTAAAAGTTGAATTTAGTCGTGACGTTTTGTATGCGTATGCGTACAATGTTCCCACTGTTCGTTGTATCTTTTTACAGCTGGTAATATAATATTGACCATGATATCAGTTGTTTCAAGTGGAAAGTCAAAGTGTATCCATTCAAGTGCTCGCACGTGTATCAAGACGCATTACCTCTCAGTTGCCTTGTGTTGTTGCTGTTTGTCTTCATTTTTCTTGTAAACCCTTTGTCTTCAAAGGCAGTTTCTTTATGTCAGGTTAATTTTGCTTTGATAGTGAGAATTACTAGTTTTAGTTACTTTAAAATTTGCTACAAAAAGGAGAGAAAATCTACTTATTTTTTTATGGTTGGTGGCCAGCTTTGGTGTGGGTAGACAGCATAGAACATGACAAGAGCGTCGATGGCTCAGCGGTAAGAGCGTGCATCTTTAAATCCGAAGGTTGAGGGTTCAAACCCCGGCTCGGACCAATTACTCGTAGTTTTTCGGAACTTATGTACGAAATATCATTTGATCTTTACCAATCGCTTTTCGGTGAAGGAAATTTTCTTATTTCTATAATGGATCTGCATAGAAATTAAAAACGAAACATAAATTGTAAGAAATGTACTTACTACAGAAAAACACAGAACTAGACTTAAGTCTGAGCTGTAACATTAACGGAACGTACCTTAAACGTTTAAAATAAGAAAGGATTGCATATACTTTAGAAATTTCGCACTCTGGCTGCCGTGCCGATCGATCACGACAAAAATCTTGTCAAACTGGTGGTGAAACATATCAAAAAGTTGCTAAACCCAAAAAAAATACAAATTTCTAACAACAATCAATAGTCTAACAACCACAGGCTGCAGTTTTTCTTTTATTTATGTGCGTCTCTTTTTTAAGGAGTAAAAAAATTGGGAGTCATATAAATTAAAATCCTTATCATTGGTTAGCCACCGAACTCGCTGCCTATGTTATTGCCGTACCGCGACGTAAGGCGCTTGTTGAAAACAAGACTTCGGAATGGAATTGATTTAATTTCCACACACAATTACTAATGTCGTAAATTAGGATTGAATAGAATAGAATAGAATAGAAATAATTTATTCGTTGACACACAAAATATACAGTACAATTAACAGAAACAATAATAAAAGAAGTGCCACGAAATGGATTCATCTCATCATAAATCTGGCGACTTCAAGCGCTAATGCATTGCCTACTGAGATTAAAATAAGACTAGATATTACAGTTTAGGCGGTTGTAAGTGGCTTGTAGACCATGATTCACACGGCTAAGCACTTCTTTACAACTCGAAGATGAAAAAAAAACGGCCAAGTGCGAGTCGGACTCGCCCATCGAGGATTCCGCACAGAGGATGTTGAGCCATTTATAACCTTAGGTACTTAAAAATACTGGTGACACGGGATTCTCAGTGTGCGGCAATTATACGGTTTTCGGATTTTTTCCTGTATTTAGCTCTTGCTTTTTGCCAAATTTCGTGATTCTAAACACCCTATACATTTTGATTCCCATTGCAAATGTATGGGAAATGCGATATAAACAACCGTATCTTTTGATTAGGTTTTTTCACACCTTCAAGGGATCGATCGCAGACCTGTGTATGTGATATTAATTTAATTAATTTAAACTTGCTACCTCCACGTGTTCCCGAGATAAAGGGTCTTTACAGACAGACGGACGGACAACAAAGTAATCCTATAAGGAATCCTAACAACAGTCACTTTTTCGCCCTGTCGGTATCACACGCGTTTTAAATTTACCGAACTGCGAAAGTATAGGTTAAGATATAAATATAAATGTTCTACCAAGGCCCACCCACCTTTGCATGCAATAAGATATCTGAACTAAGTAACCTCAAGCACTAATGGGCCAAACAAGCTAATGGCTACTTGGTTATTAGTTTTGTTTTAGATGGCTGCGATATCATGTGGCTGAATAGCTTCGAAATATCGCCTTATCCAATTAGAGTGGAGTAGTGTGAAAAAATAAGGATTAGCTATAACTACAATCTAAAACAGGATATTTACCAAGTATATGTACTCCTTGACGATGGCGCTTGCAATATTGCCGAAATATCGGGTGCTCAGACAAACAAACATAGATGGTTACCGTGTTATGTTAGCTTAAAAAAGTTAAGATTGTAAAGATCCTCTCGCATTTTTTACTATACTCGTTTAAAAAATTTGAGGATAAAACTATGGATTTCAACGTTTAACCGTTTTTGTATGAAAACACCGCGGCTTCGGTTAAAATTTGATTTGTGTTTCACATAGGTACCCAAAATTACCGGTTGCCCTACAAAATACTCAATCAACTCGTAAAACCTTGACTTCTTCATATCATACGATATTAATATAATTCTGTATTTATGTATTGTATGTTAGAGAAATGCTTTCTCTACAAGAATATTCAGTCAGACATAAAACAAACCTCGTGATTGATGAAAACTCTATTTTTATCCTTAATCCTGGAACCTCATTGAAAAATCTCCTGAATACAATACTATATGTCAGTTCGTTACGTACAACGGATTCACCCTCAATTCAATCTCCTGTAGACTGTAGAACTATTTGTTTTCTGTGTTTAATAGCTACATGTTCTTATTATTTTCTATTTGTTACAGGTAATTATCGCAGCTCTTCTTTATAATCGAATGACGTCGTGAGTAAACCCAATTCCAGTTACGTTGGGTGTATTCTATTCTCGTGCTACTTGGAGCAGTTACTCGCAAAAGCGGGGCCCATATACGTTTGGACATATCCACCAGATCTGCCAAAAAATGTATAGGGTCTGCCGGATGCCCTGCGGACACGCCCACTATGGAGATACGACGGCTTCCTCGAGTGTATATGACCGGCAAAAGAGGTATTCTACCATGTTCACTCTAGTAGCCGCGTATGTAAGTGCGATAGAGAGGGATATACAAATATCCGTGCATTCGGTACGGTGCAAAAAACCCTGTAACACAACTGCTTCCGAATACTCGACTGGCACATCGTCTGAAACTTTAGGTGGGTAACAAATCTTCTTGTCTCCTACGTCGTATCCTTATCTCTGAGGGACGTGACGAGCTTAACTTTTCACCAACGCTCTCTCAAGCCGATTGTTCTTGAGCTTGGTGCATGCTGCACGCCTACTACGAACATCGAAGATTGTCATTGACGGGAAAACCTCTTAGTCACTCCAATATGCAAGTGTAACAGAGATGGAGGTACGATTCCGCAATCGTTCGATTTTCGTGGTATAGGCCCTGACCTGTCTGTAACGTTGCTTTGGTCGCTGAGGTTATTCTGTCACCCCAACGCGTAGCTAAACGGTCACTCTTCTTTCTTGCTATTAGTCCTGTGAGTATACTATCTGGACAAGCTCTGCTCAGGTGACCCAAGAAACGAAATACGTGTCGGGTGCAAAGGGTTGGCTAGTCTCAAAGCTAAGCTCATCAAGGATAGACGCATTTCATAGATGCAACTCAGCAGTATTTAATCTACTAACCTTCCAGTAACGACTCTAAACCAAAAGTCTGAAATAAATTTAACTTTAATAGACTCGGTGCGGCGTTTAAGTTTCAATTCGCCCCGTTTGAAGTCGTTTAGCAACAATTGTCGAGGCGAGATTGCGCGCTAATTGCCCGTTGACCCGCTACCGAGCTGTTAATAAAGGCCGTTGTTATAATAATCTTTAACGAAAAAAAACTGGCTCCATAGCACGTTTAATGCGAACATTTTAATCCACTTACTTCATCAGCACTTCCACTTAGCGTATGATGACAGAAAATTCACGAGGAAGTTATACCAATATCAAGAAATTCGTTACTTGTTATTAAGAGCAGTTGCCTAGAGGTTGTGTGAAGACCCGGGTTTGATTCCCGGCTTAGGCTGCTTTGGAGTTCCTTAGGCATATAACATATTTTCTGTTTATGATTCAACTTCGTGCTTAGTCGCTCGTACCTGGTCCCAGCAGTTTCCCGCGTTGTAGAGAAAGCGCCTATGAATGGAGACCCTGTATGACGGGGAATCTTACCTTCTCTCACTCTCTTTTTAACCCTTCTCTACCCTTCGGGTGTAGACCTTCAATTTGCTCCACTCCTCCCCGTTCTGAGAAACCTGGAGCCACTTTATCCCAGCAGTCCTTTTGATATTGTCGTCCCAAAGCATCTGTGGTATTTGCTGACGACGCTCTTCTCCCCATGGTCGCCATTCGAGCTGTTTGCTCCACGAGTCTCGTTTTCTCGTGCTTTATGGCCAGCCCATTTCCGCTTCAATATGGCTGCACGGTTTACGACATGACCTTAAAGTAAAAATCTAAATAACTGGTCGGAGTAGTTACAGAAGTTGTACGTTGAGCGCAATTATTTATAACATAGTCCTAACCGAACTTCTAAAGTACTCTGATACTAAAGTGAGTAAAAAGGGAAAAAGCAAACTCTGTCGGCGCGGCGTTGTTAAAAGTTTGAATCTGTTTGCCGAGCCGAGGTATGCGGTCTCTGGGAAATTGCGTTTCATTAATATTCCACGTTATTTTAGCATGTTGCTGGGCGAGGCCTCGCGTGGGTTTGGACCGTCTAGTCAATTTGATTATTAATGCGAATTAAATAATATGCGACAGTAACTATAGAGGAAGAAGCCTGAGGAGAGCGTTGGTGGAGCGGTAAAAGCCTGCTACAATAAATTTGAAACCGCGACCCTCGGGGTTTCAAACTCAGGCTCGTGTGGAACCAATTAGGTTTTCGCTCTCGATCAATCGCTTTTCGGTGAAGGAAACATCGAGGAAACCGGACTAATCCCAATATGGCCTTGTTAAGTCTCTGGGTTGGAAGGTCAGATTTCAGTCACTTTCGTAAAACTAGCATCAGAACCAAATTAGTTGCCAAAGCGAACCCCAGGCTCCGTGAGTCGTGATAGAGGAGGAAGGGAACATCAAATGTATAGCAGTAACATTGATATATCCCAAAATCATTAATGTTAAAGGCTGGCATTTGTCATATACAAACTCTGCTAAATAAACTTAAGTCCTTAATAAATCACTGGGACAAGTTTCCTACTAAATCTGAGCGAGCTAAACTTTAACCCCCAAACTACCGTAAGATGGACTGTTGTTATTGACTTACGTAAATTATGTCCAAATCCACAACGCAGGAGATAATTCGGGGGAAACGGTAGCTTTTCATCATGAGCAAGAGATTCGAAAGTTTAGAATAATTGCAAAAGTTTTTATTGTGTTTACTAATGTAAACTTCTCCTCAGTCGGCATCTTCATTACCTACTGTAGGTTGTATCTAGCTTTAGACTACTTTAGAGATTTAGTGCTTGATGTACTATGCTCTTCCAAGTGTTACTGTCCTCGGCGGTCTTTATAGCAAGCTATTAAGCATATAAGATTGAACATAAAAACATTTATGTAAAAACAATAAGATCGTCAGCAGCTGCATTAGTATAAACGGTGTCGCAGCTCTTACACCCACCTCGGGACAGAAGGGGGTTCTAAAATGAAACATTTATACTGGTAAAAATACAAAGCTAAACTTAATTAAAGTACAACTGTAAAGCACCAATCAAATCATTTATGAAATGTAATAAATGTTTCGATTCATGTTTTATTTGTTTTTGTGTTTAATCACACTACTATATATTAATTACGATATCTTTATAAATTGTAGCCTATCTGTTATTCTGATGTATTACATAAGCTATATTATTGTAATGTTTCATTAACATCTATTCAGTAGTTTATACATGAAATAGTAACAAACATCTACACAAACTTTCGCCTTTATAATAGTAGTAGGATAGAACATTATGATTAGATAAGAGTTTTTATTAGTAATATAAATCATTGGTTGAGTAAGTATAAGTATTCCCTTGTCAGCTGTTAACGTAATTTTCTCGTACAAATTTTTCGTGTTTCGTATAAGGTTGTCGAACCCATGTATATGTATTAAGAGAATATGAGTAAATTTATTGACCATATTAAACAAAAACAATTTACACCACAGATATCCGGTGAGCTCCAATGTAGGCTAAGCCTCTAGGTTTCTTGGAGATGCTATGAGTTATAATACGATATATCAAAAGAAACTTACGGACACGTTTGAGATGAGAGTCAAAACCTGGACCATTAAAGAACTTTCTTCCTAGAATCCATGTACTCGTAATTAAATTAAGCAATCGTTTAGCAATGAAGACTCTTCGTGTATCAAAACGTAATTGAAACTTTATTTTGTTTTGACAAAATAAAGTAAGTTACACTACCTTTGAGAGCCTATTAAAATAACATGTCGCCGAAAGGAATAACATGTTATGAGAAATAACAAGAAATACTGATCCGCACCTTTGTATGAACATGAACATACAATAAAATAAACACGTGTATATCGCGTATACTTTGTTGTTTATGAGGTCAGGACCTTTTGTGGGTGTATGAATGAATAGATAACGTAACCTAAATGCTATGGAAAAACACTCAGATTGTTTTGGCCAACAATTGACAACAGGAGGGGTGTGGCAGGTGTCATGCCTGCTATACACAGCTTAGACCATCAGCTATTGTTAGGTAACAATAGCTGATGGTAAAAAATGCTGTCATGGTGGGTAAAAAATGTCCCAAAAAAGTTCCTTGAACTTACTATGAGCAAGACGTAATGTAAACTTAATGTTAAATGGAAAATTGGGACAGTTTTATCATCCGGATTGAACCAGCTCCTGATTTTGATCCGAATGAGCCCAAGTAAGTCCTGATCTGGAGAAATCAGGTTTTCGGGTTTTTTTTGTATATCATTCCCTATTGACATCACTATAGCTGTACGAGTACATAATTATATCGACAAATGTAAATCATTTATTTCCTTGAACAAAATAATGAACATAGGTTAAGGAATGCCTAATCCCCTATAACCTATGACAAAGGAAAAAAGGTACGGGCCCAGCTTAGCTGGTTTAAGCCCATCCAAGGTCAATTAAAGAGAGATAAACTACGATTTACATATAATGTACCCTCTGATTTACTTTTTACACACAATGTCATACTTTATTACTGCCATTGACATTTTCACTTGGATGACCTTCACAAACATAAATTTACATCGTATACTTACACGTATTTAATTTCATGTTGTAAACCAAGTAATATATTTTTTGATAAATAAAAACGAATAAAACGTATAAGCATATTTATATTTTCGGTCGTATATTTTTTGCTACACCCAGGCAGAATATTCTATCCTCAATATTTCTTCTAGCAAATTAAGTGCCTATTTCTTTTCAATTCAAAGCCTTTAGAAATGGCTTTTATATAAGTACCTATTTTGGGAAGTTTTATAAAGTTTTCGTGTATTGATATTTTCGATAAAAGACTTTAGTAGGTACTGAAAAGTGTATTCAGACATTAGTATTTGAGTCTAGCCAATTACATTTTATTTATAAACTTGATTGTATTTTCACATTGTTCCTGAAAGCGTGTGTGATTGTGTAACGGCTGTGATATAACGAAGCTAGATGACAGTTTAATTGAATGGCTGAATACAATTTCAATAACCCGCTGTAAAGGTTTGCAATTATCGAATTTTAACTTATTGCTTGTAAGTGCGAAAGTGACGCATTGCGTGATAGCCAATAAAACGGCAACCATAGCCCTTCTGGTCGTCCCGCCACCGCCTTCTGGGCCTGCCAGCTGCTCGTATGTCTTGCGCGCGTAAGTACACTCACGCATTTTTTAGTAAATGCGTGAGTGTAATCCGTCATTTTATTATAAAATTAAAGTACACTCCAACAAATAGTGGAAAATCCTTTGCCCCTTGCCTCTTTCTGGGCTAAGAATTCCTCGTAGCGCTCCGCCGTAGCCGATAACATGCATTTCCCGCTTCGTAGTGACAATGGCGCGTAGAGGGGTAATGACAACGTGTCGTGATTAGCGCTATTTACCCACGACTTTATCATTAAAATTAGTACCACTGGATACATGGACACCCTACTTTTATTAAAAGGAATTAGTGTACGGTCGCCATCAGATATATATATAAGCGTCCCAGGCGTTCAAAATATCTGAACAAAATAATCTGTAATGGAGCGTTTCCGCCGGGATCTATCAAAATGCACTCGATACAGAGCTCTGTGCCCTTACCATGAGTTAACACTACTCTAAATTTACTGCTCATATTAACTAACCTAACCTAACCTCTTGCCTGAGAGTCTTGGCAATCACAAGTGGTACATGTTGTGCCTTGCAACCTTGGCGATTTTTTTCCTTCCTAAGGAGTCCTGATGTTCGACGCGTGTAAACTCTTTGATCGCATTAAACCAGCGAGTGAGTACGCTCCCTCTCTTTCGATGGCTTTCTCTGGACCGAAGAGCAACGTCTCCTCCAGACTATCAGGCTCGCGTCGAGCAAGATGTTCATAAAAGCCTAGGATTCTTCTAAACAAAGAGGAGAGTTAAATATAATTTTGAGCTCTTGCAAAATAAATATGTTGGTGGAATGTGCCGTCCAAATGACTCCCAACATTTTACGCCAACTATTGAAATAGATTAATGTGATTGATACTTATCGATTATTGTGTTGAATAGTACTGGCAATAGAAGAAACTATAACAAATTTGTATTTGCATAGTTACCGTTCTAGGCCTTGTTTATTTACTTTTCTTAAGTCAGTTGAATCAAAACAGTGCTCATATAAACATCGAATATATTCCGTTAGTGCTTTTTTACTGTGTTTTATCTGCTTTGCTATCCTTTATATATAAGGGTAATTTTTACCCTCACAGTGGTTATGGGCTTTATGCAGTAAACGGAAGAAATTTTCAGCTAAAATGAGTACGAGTACTGTGAAAATTGACCAACTCAACGAAAGCAATTATGAGACCTGGAAAATCCAAGTAGAAGCAGTTTTAATAAAGAATGATGCCTGGGGATACGTTAATGGAACTATCCAGAAACCAGCAGAACCAGCCGAAGCAGCCAAATGGGACATTGGAGACTCAAAAGCTAAGTCTGATCTCATTTTATCGATAACCCCGAGCGAATTGCGACACCTCAGAGGTTGTAAGACATCGCGAGATGTATGGTTAAAGTTACAGAACGTTCATGCATCGAAGGGACCTGCGAAAAAGGCTACCTTATTAAAAGAGCTGTTGCTTCGTAAATTGGAGGAAGGTGGTGACCTTAGAGAACATGTCATGAGATTTTTCGATGTGATAAGTCAATTAGCTGACATGGATATCGAAATGAATGATGATCTAACTTCGATAATGCTCTTGTATAGCTTGCCGTCTAGTTTTGATAACTTTAGATGTGCTATAGAATCTCGAGATTCACTGCCGAAACCAGAGGCATTGAAGATTAAGATATTAGAAGAGGAACATTCCAGAAATAGTAAAGATAGTGTAGACAGGGCACTTCTTGTTAAAGGAAAGAGATCTTCTAAGCCAAAGAGTGGCACAGAGCAAAAACAACGCGCATGTGATACGGCTGAGCAAGGAAATTCGAAATTTAGATACAAATGTTTTAAATGTCATCAAAGTGGTCATAAAGCGTCCGAGTGCACGCAGAAGAAGAATAATTGTAGTGATTCTGTAAAGTATGTGTCGAACATAAGTGATTCATCAGATGTTGATTCCAATTTTGTAACATTTAATTGTGTTTCAGATGTTAATGCTGTTTGCAACGAGAATGGAGATTGGATTTTGGACAGCGGATGTACGTCACATTTATGTAGAGACGCAGGCAAATTTGATACCAAATTTTTACATGTAGCTGGTAAGCTGAATTTGGCAACTAACTCTAGCACGAACGTACAAGGTAAGGGGACAGTCAGATTATCTACATGTAGTAATGGTGCTAAAACTGTAATCCAGTTGCTCAATACCCTATTTGTTCCGGATTTGCGATGTGACCTTATCTCAGTAGCTAAAATTACTGATCAGGGGTTTAGCGTTACGTTTGAGAAAAACAGAGCTATTGTTCGAGATAGTTGTGGTAACACTAAACTTGTGGCGAATCGCAAAGGTAATTTATATTACGTTGAGGAACAATGCGACAGAGCGTCAGCGATTTCCGAGCGAAAAGTTGATGTGAGGTTGTGGCATGAGCGTTTAGGCCATTTAAATGCGAAGGATCTTGTCCAAATCTTAAATAAATCTGGCATGAAGCTTAAGATGACAGATGTAAGAGAGTTGTACGATTGTGATGTTTGTATGCAAGGGAAAATGAGTAGGTTACCTTTTACGAGATCTAGTGGGCCATGCGATGAAAAATTAAAAATTATTTATTCTGACGTGGTGGGCCCGATGCAGCATACATCAATAAATGGTGCCAAATATTTTGTGACATTTATTGATGATCATACTAGATGGTGTGAAGTCTATTTTCTTAGCAAGAAAAGTGAAGTGTTCACTACGTTCAAGGTATACAAAACTCATGTTGAGAACCTGTTTAATAGGAAAATAACTTACCTTCATACAGATAATGGAGGCGAATACTGCAACCGAGATTTCGACGAGTTCTTGAAGAAAGAAGGAATAGCAAGAAGGCTGACAATTCCTGGCGTACCTCAGCAGAATTCGATAGCTGAAAGGAAGAACAGGACCTTGACAGAGATGGCAAGATGTATGCTCATTTCGTCGGGGCTTTCTCCGGGTTTCTGGGCGGATGCTGTGGCTACAGCATGCCACGTAAGAAATCGTTGTCCAACAAGAAGTCTTGAAGGAGGAATACCTTTCGAGAAGTGGTTCGAACGACCTGTCAAATTAGATTACTTACACAAGTTTGGGTCTAAGGTACACGTCTTGGACAAGTCAACCGGGAAAGACAAGTTTGCTCCTCGAAGTCAAGAAGGAATCTTTGTAGGTTATCCTAGAGATCGAAAAGGTTATAGAGTATGGATGCCGAAACAACGACAAGTTATCATGTCAAGAGATGTAAAATTTCACGAAGTGAAGAGTGAAGAGAATAAAATGACGAACATGAAGGTTGACCCCTTTGAAATTTACAAGGGAGAATCGGCAAATGTTCAAAATCAACCTTCAAAGGTTGAGGTAGAATTTCATCCTGAAAAACCAAATGAAAATCGAATTGAGCAGATTTCTCATGAAGAGAATGAAGTCAGAAATCTTGATCCTGCATCTAAGGGAAAAGATGAAGTTTCCGTTGTAGACCGCCGAATGACAGATGATCCAGATATTGTTACGGAACCATTTCAACATGATCATCAACACCATGATGTTCATATTGATGGGAGGAGGGTAATGAAAAGAGGTCTAGGTCGACCACGATTGGAGCGAGGTCATGTCGGGCGTCCACGGAAGATATATCACATGGTTGACATTGAGCCACAAGAAGGTTTTGAGTCGAACCTCGAGTCACATATTCCTATGGAAGAGAACGTCGAGTCGAACATGGAGTCACATATTCCCATGGAAGAAGATTTAGAGTCGAACGTCGAGTTACATATTCCTATGGAAGAGAGCGTCGAGTCGAACATGGAACCACAAGTATGCATACAGGAAAATACCGATTCTGTCGAGACGTATTTAGACTGTGAAGATTTCGGTGGGATAGCTGAGATTACGGTAAAGCAGGCTTTATCCGGTAATGAGCGAAAAGGATGGAAAGATGCGATACTTTCAGAAGTAAAAAGTTTAGTTAAAAACGATACTTTCGATATTGTTAGTAAACCTATGGGTCGAAATGTCGTAGGATGCCGTTATATACTAACTACTAAGTTGAATGTTGATAAAACTGAAAAGAAGAAAGCCAGACTAGTAGCGAAAGGATTTAGTCAACGTTACGGGATTGACTACCAGAACACCTTTGCACCAGTAGCCAGACTTGACTCTGTAAGATTATTAGTTGCACTTGCAGCAGAACTTGATCTTGAAATTCATCAGTTGGACATTAACACGGCATATTTAAACGGATTATTAGAGGAGGAGATCTATATGAGAGTGCCTGATCTTCTAGAACAATGTCTACTAGATCTCACGCGTGTGGAGCAACCAGGTTCAGTTATATACGAACGAGCCAAAAAGATGTTGGATGATATAAAATCTGGGGGCGACGTCTGCCGACTAAAAAGATCGCTGTACGGGCTCAAACAAGCTGGACGACAGTGGAACATCAGACTCGACGAACAGCTGAAGAACATGGGGTTGCAAGTCTCCTTGAACGAACCGTGCCTTTATTTTAAGGATATAGATTCGCAAACTAAACTCTTTGTTCTTATTTATGTAGATGATATTCTCGTCGCATCGCAAAGAGGTGAATGCATAGAAAGTTTCAAAAAAGAACTGGCCACTAAGTTCGAATTGAAAGATTTTGGCATTGCGAAATATATGTTAGGCATAGAGTTTGACAAATGTGACAGCCACATAAAATTGTCACAACAAAAATACATCGAAGATTTATTGGTAAAATTTAATATGGTTAATTGTAAACCAATTTCTACGCCGATGGAAAATAAATGCAAGATGAATAAACCCACCGGGAAGTGTAGTACTAAGGAACAGTATCCGTATCGTGAAATTATAGGTTCGTTGATGTATCTCTCTATTGGAACGAGACCGGACATTACTAATACGGTTGCTATATTAAGCCAATTTTTGGATTGTCCAAATGAGGATTGTTGGAATGCTGCGAAACGTGTATTGCGATACTTGAAACATACTAAAACGTATGGCCTTATTTACACGAAGACGGGTAAATCATTGAATGGTTATTCTGATGCTGATTGGGGAGGATGTCTGATAGATAGGCGTTCTTATTCAGGTTATGTTTTTATGTTAGGTGGTGGATGTGTGTCTTGGAAGTCGCAGAAGCAAAAATGTGTATCAACATCTAGCTGTGAAGCGGAGTATGTTAGTTTGGCGTCGTCAATGAAGGAAGGCATATATCTGAACAGCTTGCTTAATGAGATTGGACTAAGTAAGTTTGCACCATTATCTTTACATGTGGATAATCAGGGAGCGATTTGTCTGGCTAAGGATCCAATGTTCCATTCTCGGAGCAAACACATCGACATAAGGTATCACTTTATACGAAGCGTATTAAGGGACAACAAGAGTATTATGTTGGAATACTTGTCAACCGACTCAATGCTCGCAGACATTTTAACAAAGGCGTTGCCTAGAGAAAAGCATTATATTTGCATGCGTGGTTTAGGCATAGCTTGTTAATTGTTATTATTTTTGGAGTTGTTCTTTGATATCACTTTGTTTTGCTTATGTGTTTTTATTTATTTTGAATATGCACATTAAGGGGGCGTATTGAAATAGATTAATGTGATTGATACTTATCGATTATTGTGTTGAATAGTACTGGCAATAGAAGAAACTATAACAAATTTGTATTTGCATAGTTACCGTTCTAGGCCTTGTTTATTTACTTTTCTTAAGTCAGTTGAATCAAAACAGTGCTCATATAAACATCGAATATATTCCGTTAGTGCTTTTTTACTGTGTTTTATCTGCTTTGCTATCCTTTATATATAAGGGTAATTTTTACCCTCACACCAACGACATATATGTATTATTATTTTCAACGCGTCTATTCTGAATTTCGCTTTTACAGTCATCTGTATCTTCCGACATGAAGGCCACGGAAATATCTGACACCATCTTATTTTGTAAAAGCGTGACCATAAAGGACCGATTGGAGAAAAAGAGAAAAGGCCTTTGCCAAGCATTGTGACACTAAACTAAAAGTGACTGTACTAGTACGAACCAAATGCAAGGCGAGCGAGTTTACACTGTCGCTAGCGATACAACTGCGGTAAACTCATGGTAAGCGCGCGGTAGCTATCAACAGTATCAACGGGCATTACGAACTTTGCGTCGGTATCGGTGATATTTAGGATTTGCCATTTCGATATTATTTTTGCTTTTATAAAGATTGGATTCCCAGATTTCGTTTGTTAATTTGATAGCCTATATTTTAAAGCGGATTTAAAAAAAGAATTGTGATACAATGTTGGTATTTTTACTATATACCCCGCCATAATTAAAATGTGTTGAATTAATTGATTTTTAACGACTTAGGTAGTCGTTAGGTATTAAATTAAGAAAATTTGCTTAAAATCAATATATCTCAACGTATTAAGAAAAAAAAGTGTTTCGTTTAAAGATCTAGCCTAGCTCAATATGCTGTAAGGACATAAAAAACATTTATTTCTTTAAGAAGAAAAATAAGCGTTTACAGAATACCCAATTATAAATCAACAAGATTAATATTGTCTTCTGTTACCGCGATTGTTATTCATTGAAATTAAACACTCCTCCTTAAATTAATCCTCACAGGGTTTAAACATCTTTTATTTTTTTTATTTTAATTATAGAATGCCCTTCAGGCTATGTATTACTAGCTTTATAAGCCCCTCTGGGCATTGTAGACCAACCTTTGTTTTTATTTTTAAATTATTTTTATATTTTTGTATGTAGGTAGTTTGCACAAGTAACTTTTTTGATTGACGGGGAGAATTCGCATTCTCTCAGTCATCATCTTAACCCTGTGAAAACGAGTGCTGTAAAGGGCTCGAAACGTAGGATCATGGTGTTAATAAACGCGATTAATCCGTTCTAAAGTGTTTAATTTCAATCAACAAGATTAAATTGTGTTTTTGTCAAAAAAAAATCATAAATATCATATCACATAATTATCGAGACAATTTAAGACCAGTATTAACAACAAAATATTTTGTTCACGTATACGATGTTCATAATAGGTATTTTACGTTATTTTGGTCACGTAGACAACGTTACCAAATAACATTTTAACGTTTGTCGCGAAATAACTATTATTTCTCATTTAGCAATTACGATATAGTTAGTTTGTTCATACTCCTACGTGCACATCTATGAGTATTTTAATTTATTAAAAAATAAAATATTACCGAAACACACAGGAAGTGCACAGACAATTAAATGCAGAAACTTATATAATAACCTATGACTAAATAGGTTAAATATATTTCATGGATTATTGGAATTGGGATCCGGTTAATAATTTATGATGAAAAGTCCATTTAATAAACATGAAACTAACGTATGTTTTTAACTAGATATAAAATAAAAAAAGTTTGTGTCTGTACACACAACATGTCTAAAATAGTTACATGGACAACATTTTGAGATATCGCGATATGTCAACTCTATCTCACAGCAAAATATTACATTATTATTATTAGGTATTTTCCTTGACTTATCAAAAGAAATAGATACACAAAGCAGAACAAAAACGTCAAAAAATGTGGGTCTGAATGACATAAGCGAACTTGCATTGATGATGATACAAAACCATATATGTTTCGTACGAAAAAGAGCTTACTGACGTAAGCATTAAGTGTCAAATTGTCACACACAGAACTACCAAAACTGTTAAAAGTATATAGGCTGTTTGCACTTACGGATCGTCACGTTCCATTCCAAACAAGACTATATGAAAAAGAGTCGCAACTGCTGCACTTTTATGGCGTCATTTTTTTCGGCCGATTGAGTATCCAGTTCTTTTATTCTATATCTATGGGTATTTTAAAGTAAAATAACCGGCGAAGTGCGAGTCAGACTCGCGAACGAAGTCTGTTTTGAGTTAAATAATGTAGGCAAGTTTACAGTCACTAGCCAGGGAAATAACAAGTATACTGTACTGATAAGGTAATCCACCATTTTGAGCATACCTGCTACCAATAAAATAATAATTAACTTCTAAATCAGACAGTTTTCAGCGCGGAGACAGCTCATTGTCGCTTAAAAAGGAGAAAGACCTTACTGCTTAATCCTATTGCATACTTATAAGAAATTTCCAGAATTTTCCATCCAAATGCCATCACATTAAAGTGATAAACATCTGCTTAAAGCAGTTCATTACTCTTCAACAAATTGTAGAGGCGGGTCGGCCCGTTCCAATTATCCCGTGCATCAGCCGGGATCGAAGCCGGGACTTGGCACTGGCGGCGCCTGCTGGCATGGCGCCCGCGGGCTGTGGTGGCGGTTGTAGCGGGTTGCCATAGGCGGGAGAATAGGAGGTAGCGTTTTGTTTGTAATGCTAAGATATCTATTTAAGTACTTTTGTTTTGTTTTATTTTTACGACGGATCTTTATTGTCTAAACTTATACATATTATGTGCAAACTATGGAAAAAAATACAAACTTTACTCATTTATGCGCTGTCACTAGAGCGCCCTACCAGACTTGTTAAATCGTAACTGCGGCGCATTTCGGCCAGTTGCGCCCGAAACAACTAATATTCCGCTGAACTTTTAAATTGTTCGCTCGCTAACCGTTGTCACTGGAGCCACACCCACCCTCGTTACATCGTAATTGCGGAGCGCATTTCGGCCGGCTGCACTTTACGGTCGTGCCCTACACAACTTATTCCGCTAAATGTTAATGTTCGCTCGTTAATCGCTGTCACTGGAGCCACACTCCACCCTCGTTACGTAGTAACTGCGGAGCGTATATCAGCCGGCTACACGGTCGTGCCCTACACGACCTATTCCGCGAAATGTTAATGTTCGCTCGCTAATCGCTGTCACTGGAGCCACACCCACCCTCGTTACATCGTAACTGCGGAGCGCATTTCGGCCGGCTGCACTTTACGGCCGCAAGCGACACAACTTATTCCGCGAAATAACTTTATTGTTCGCTTACTAATCGCTATAAGTGGCTGATTCGATTCATTAGTAATTAATGACACAACTGCGATATCACTGTAGGTTTTTTGCATATTACTAAATTTAATTTAACTATAACTAATGAAGGGGTTATCCCTTTATTAGTTATAGTTAAATTAACTGTGTTTCATCGCTGTCCAACAAACGTAAATGTCAAAGTGACAGATCAGGATAAACTATATTAATAAGTATTTCCGGTTGACACTCAAGATGGCGAAAACGTCTCTAGAATAGTTTTTTTTTATTGTTTAATGTGTAATGAATGAATTCTTACTGTAATTTCATTGTTGATTCAATGTTGAATTATTGATAGCTTATTGTGCAGTGCAGCTACTTACTGAAAAATTACTGAAACGCGTTTAGCATTTGATCATCACCCGGCAGTTCAAGGTCCCAGTTGCCAGCGAGCTTTTCGAAAAGAAAGCTATCTTCTTTCCAAGAGCAAAACCTTCACCGTACAACGTTGCTGTAAGAGCCAAGTTTTTTTTTAACTCACTAATTTGCCCAAGTGACAATATCCTTAGACACTGGCGCAATTGTCCTACGACAGAAGCTATTTTATAAAAATATTTTAAAAAAGAAACAAACTATTAATTCGTTGATTGATGTTTGATGGGTGTTTATGTTCCAATATATTCGAAAACTCGCCCGCATCACTCGCTTCACTTGTTTAACAATGTCGCAGTATTGCAGCTAAACATATAATATAACTTCCCACATTTCGAATACTGCCATTAGTGACTGGCTGTAACTTTGTCTCCATGCAGATACTCGCAGTTATAATGAATTGGCTTTTAACTTCGACTTTGTACACAATTTCCGCGGCGTGTTTTCTTTATGAGGCTTGTTAACTTCTTTGAAATCGAAGTTCCGTAATTTTACTGAAAATAGGTAAGTTCGTTGTCAATGGAACTTCCTAACAATGTTAACAACCCGCCACAGTGATCGAATAACCTAACTTTTAAGTTTTTAATGAAATCTCTAAGATTAACTTATTTATAATATTTTCGTCTGTTACCGCGATTGTTATTCATTGAAATTAAACACTTTAGACGTAGGGTCACGTAGGGACACGTAGGGTCATGGTGTTAATAAACTCGATTAATCCGTTCCGAAGTGTTTAATTTCAATAACTTATTTATGTCATGTTTTGTATGTTACAATAATACGACAGTTTCAGTAGTGAATGGTTTCAGTGGTGTTGGATGAGGTAGTGTGAAAATACAAGAAACAGTGACAAAACATGTGACGCCTTTTGTTTTAGATTGTTAGGAAGTTCCATTGATGGCGATTTTAATAATTAATACTTTTTCCATTTGACTGGTTGCCTGTGTCTACATTTACTTAGAATTGTGTAGGAGAAGCAATTAAATAAATCAAAATAAGACATATTAATGTGGAACGAAGTTTTAGGTGTGTGACCCCAAAAAAATCACGACATGTTGTTACGCCTCTACGCGGCATTTTCGCTACAAAGCGGGAAACCCATGCCATCGGCTACGCCGTAGCGCTACGAGAATTCCCAGAATAGGTTAACGCATTCGGTGCTAATCACGAAATGTTACGCTATGTAGCCAAAATGCCTTGTAGATACGTAACGACAACATGTATTAGCGCTGAATGGGTTAATAAGACCATTTAAATTTTGTTCCAAATTATAATAGCCTTATACTGTGATTATACAAATAATCTGCCATTTTGTCATTTTAATCTCAGGTTTGGATCGGAAACATTTTTCGAGTACGTTGGAATCGAAATACTACGTATAGTTTTCGCTACAATCCCGATGCTTGTTAACCACTACGTAAGGGGCCGTATACTAAAAAAAAACGCATGCAAGTTTTAACTTGTTTCTTCAAGCTGCAAAGTTGGACTTTGAAGCCTCATGCTTAGACCCTCAAATATTAAAAACAGTCGCGTTATGTCGGCTCGGACAGACCACGCAGTTCTTAAACCGTTGAAAGAGGGGAGATATAATATAATATATTTTTCAGTCCTCCGGCCGGTAAGCGCCACTTTACGCAAAACTAAATTGCCGCCTGCCGGCTCCGTCGGGCAGAAAAATAGTATACAAACCTCGGCCGTTAAATGGGAAAGCCTCGGATCACATGTTAGTCGACCTCGGCTTTGCCTCGGCCGACAATTACATGAAATCCGAGACATCTCCCACTTAAACGGCCTTGGTATGTAATCTACTATTTAAAGGCGCCCGTAAACTCATGGGGAATCTTTCCGAAAAACTGGTTGGGGTCACCGGGGACCAGTAACTGACGATTTACCCTACATTGTTATTATTCCTTAATCTTGTTGAAGAAATAATATTTTACTTTTTTAAATGTGAACTCTAAAAGGTTTTATACCAGGCATTTTTTCAATTGTCGTTCTGAAAACCTTTGTCGTACATGAGATGTAAAAATAGAATTTGGCTACACCTTAGCCGATAAGGCAAATAAGGGTACCTTTTAGGTAAAGGGATAAAAGTTGTCACGGAGATGGATTAACCCGGGGAAGAGGTTGCAAAACTCGGCTTTTCAGTGATGCCTTTAGGGTATTTTCTTTTCCTTATACAATTTTCTAGCAGGTTGGAAAAACTGTCGAATCGTTTAGTTAAGCTTACCATTATGAGCCCTCGCCATTGGTGATTTCTTTTTATTTGTTTCAATTGCGATTAAAACATAATTCCGAAGCTTAAGTACTGTATACATTTTGAATATAAACGAATATTAATAAAAACATTAATCGAATATAAACGGTTCTGCAGTAAAAGTATCTCAATCGACGCTTAAATCTGAATATTGTGTCAGATGTTTTCGTCCTTAAACCAGTCCGTCCATTTAGATATAAGTGAATGAAATCTACAACTTATCTAATATAAGTAAAAATAGTATGAAATAAGAATACTACATTCAAAATCACGCTGTCACTTTGATGTCTGTTGTTTGTGACACATCTTTTAAGAGCGAGACTTATATAAAGCATGGCGTTTATAAAAATCTATTCTTAACGCCTGATATATACTTAGATAGATAGATAGAATACTCTTTATTGCACACCTCAAGTTTAAGTTAGATACAAGAAAAGATAGTTAAACACAAGAAAAGCTTAACTAACAAAAAAAGAAAAAGAAAATACAACCAGTCGATTTAAGATTGAGGCCAAACAATAGGCGGTCTTATCGCTAAAAAGCGATCTCTATATACTTACCTATTATTTAAGGTCGTAAACGCCGATCAGTTTAGCCTTTTAATTGGTTCTGGCATTGTACCATTTTTAAAGCATTTTTATTTTTATATACCTAATAAATGTTTTAATTCATATTTTAAGTAGTCCACTACTAGATATAAATAAAATATTGAAAGACATGTCATATACTGCCGCGAAAGCAGGAGGTCGCTGGTTCGATTCCAGCCCTTGGCACTCGGGCCTTGGTCACTTTTTCTGTAGTATATCTTTCAAGTGATAATGGTTCTTGCATTATTCACCGGACTCTTTATTATTAAGACATTATTTCATGTTTGTTAGTATTTCTTACGAATTTTGTTTGTTACAGGTAAGAAAGGTATCATATTTATTACATCTGCCGCTGAAATCTTGACCTACGTGATAGGTAAGTCGCTTTTGCAGCAATATGTACAAGAGCAGACATCATCATCATTTTGAGCCTCGCTCTTGTTGGTGGCGGGGGAGTAATCGCCACTCTGTTCTGGTCACTGCTACTGTTTTGAGCTCCTGATACTTCATTACATTCAATTTCTCTTTGGCTTGATCTGAAAATGCCCGTCTTGGCTATCCTTTCTCTTTTCTGTTTTCAATTTGGCCTTTCATTATGGTTTTTATTTAATCGTCATGACGTTTAAGCGCTCCAACATGTTTTCTCTTATCTTCTCTATTGTTTTCAACAGGTTTTTTTTCTCACCTACCAAATAAAACACCTCGTTTGTTCTTCTCTCTCTCAAGCCAAAGTCTCAAGTCAAGTTCTTCCATCCTTCTCTTTCGAAAGCACCCAATTCCCTTGCACACAGGAGTATGTGCAAAAAAGTGAATAATTAAAATGAAATTGTTCAAAACCGCCGCTTGCAAATATTTAAAGGGTTGTTTGAAACACTAACAATGTCTAGCTTTAATTTAACCCTCCCACTGGTCCTCTGTAGTTTTATGACTACGAAAACTTTTTAATACTAATACTACTTATGTATTATGTTAAAGCGTAGTTCAAACGATTTCGCATAATAGATTTGGGAAACTTCAAAGTAACAAACTTTACAATGTAAGTTTTTTAAGTAATTAAGTAAAATGCCACTTAGGAGTCCCACTCAAAAGGTTAAAAAAAAGTGCTCGTTTTAAAAGTTTGTTTTCATATTTAAGCGTAATCAATACTTTTGTAGATCAGTTTTGAAATTCAGATTTTACCGAGTATTCTTATTTCCTAGTTTTGAAAAAAAATATATTGTTGATACAAAAAACCACGAACGAAGTAAGAATTAAGTAATTGAAACTTAATTTTGCTCAAACTCTTTATGGATATGATCATATAGAACCGAGATTTTACCTAGAAGTTCTTGAACCTGAAACCAAAAAAGCCAAGTGTGACTATTACACTATTGTTATCCCTTATACCCTTGATAATCTTAATCATACTTTCGTAAATTGAACGTAGGTGACCTCAATATTTTCCTCCCTGGATAACATCTTTATGGCAATTTCCCTCATTGCCATCTACGAAACCGAATGAAAGAAACCAACAAATTACACGCATCTCTTTGAGCGCAAACCCTATACTTATTCATGACGTTCTCAAAGGACAAAAATCCCGCGATACGTGTAGTTTTGTTTGTCAATTAGTTTGTATTCATCCCCCTCTCCGTCGCCCCCCAGTTTCACCCCCCGGCCGTCAGTCGCCGACGCGCTCGCCCGGGAGCGGCCGTGTCACGGGCCTCTGCGCTCGGTGTGTGTTCAACCTAACTTAGTATTTACGTATTTTTGACTGGAGTTTTACACATAGGACATTGTATTCAATAAGGTATGCTTTGGGTTTGTTTTTGTGAAAGTATGGCGACAGTTTTGAATGAAAATCTCTTTGCGGTACAGTTGAGGAAAATAGGTGAAGCAACATGTTTTCGGAGGAAATATTTTTAGAATATGAATAGCCATTTCTCGGGAATATATTTCGTTATAGTCAACTTGAATAGCACTGGGACGCTTAGAGAATTTTACCAACCGGACTGGATATGTCTGTCATTTTCTGTACAAAAATATTCAGCCGATATTTACGGCGGAGGGGACCTCAAATGTCGCCTTCGCTGCGTACGAATAATCGTCACAAATACCTATGTGAAATAAACATCTTCGTTGGTCATATGCTTTGGACACAGAGAGGAACACCTGCCAAATTTCCAGCCCGGTTGGTTAAGTAGTCTAAGCTGCGACGTAATCTTCTATCATCTAATAAATACTTATACTTATATAAAACAGGCGTGTTATGGTATCTATATAACACCGAATGGTGTTATATAGATACTGTAAAAGCAAGGCACAGTCTAAAGCCGTTTTAAAATAGAACCTTGAAATTTAGAACTATACTTTAAATATCCTGAAGCTCTAATAAGAGGACTTTTTGATGTAGTTTGCATTAGATCAGATCTATAAAAAATCTGTATTTTAAGGAAAAGTATGTAAGGTTAATATATCTATAATTATTACTCTTTGTTCTTCTACGGTAGTTCTCATTGCGGTCCATACCGGGTGGACGATAATTATCACAAGTAAATTTCGACTTATTTGCTGGCGTACCGTTCGGGCATATCCGCCGGATCTTTCAATCAATATATGGGAAATACATACCCACTATGGAGATCCGACGGATTCCCCGAACGTGTATGGCCGGCTATTCACTGATCTAGGCCATACAAATATACTGTAATATTAAGATTTATGTCCACAATTCCATATAAAAATATAACAACTGATGCCTCAAGGATTTTACTATCGGTTAAAACAATCTTATACCGACTCTTTCATGTTTGAACATGAGGTAACCCTCTGATTACTTTTTAATACTTCATACATAGGCATAAAACTAGTTTAGATAACTAAGTTTTATCGAGCGGTTATAAACCCACACGTTAATATGATAATTCACCGTTCCGAACCACTGAAAATATCGATTAAAGGCCGGGCAATTCACGTCAAGCTTTGTCGTTTTAACAAAATGCATGCTGTCGGATGAATCTGTCAAACTACTTGATGTGACAGGGTACTATAATGCTTTGTTTTATGTTGCTGATATGAAGTGCTTTAGGTTTTTATTTGAATTTGGTTGCCGATATGAAGTGCTTTAGGTTTTTGTTTGTTGTCCCGTAAACTTTTTTAAATATCCCAAAATATCAATACATTTTTAAAAAATCTGTGAAAATATGGTAACGAAATGGACTATGTTAAGTTTCCTAAATTTAGATTCACAGACTGTGAAAGTGGAGTAAACGTCAAAATTTCATGCAAGTTTCACGTTTAAAATAAAATTTTCAAGTTTGACAGTTCATTTGCTTTGAAAAAATAACGTACTTTGACTCTTTAGACTTGAAACTGTCAGCATCATTTTGAATTTCGAATTCTCTCTTTAGACTTGAAACTGTCAGCATCATTTTGAATTTCGAATTCTCTCCATCCCATTCAATTTCACCTGCGCCAGTGATTTCAATCATTACATTCAGTCTGGACGGCGGGTTCTATGCGAAGTAATTTAAATGTTAGTTCGCGAACTCCTCGTGAACCAGCTTAATTTATATACGTGCCTTAGTTAGGTAATTGAACATAAATGAAAGTGGAAATTGTTTTAGAACTGGGAAAGTTACTAGAGAAATGTTTGATGTGTAACATTAAATTGTATTAATATTAGATTAATGTTAGTTGTTAGGAATGTAGTTATTACTTTATTTAAATAATGCTTTATTGAAATGCATAATATCTCTTTTGTTTGGGCATTTTCGCTAGAAAGCATAAAAAAATGAAGGTAAGGATAAATTGAATGTTTTTCCTACTCAAAATAATGAGCTCTTTCAATCTAGAAGAAAAATACGAGAAAAAGTTCTCAATTTTCAAACGTTTTGGATTAAATATTTTTTTTCTTGTAGGATCATTCAATTTACCTGTTTAAGAAAAAAAAGTGGATCTCTTCTCGAAATTGCCCGTTTAGACTGTTGTGAATAATAAGCATAGAATGTTCACTCTATACTTAAATAATTTCACCATTAACTCATTCAGTGCTAAAAATTTTACGTAGCACCGTAGCGTAGCGTAGTGAGCAGGTTCGATAATTACATAGATAGTTTATCGATTCATTTTTTGATTTTTTACAAAATGGCGGCGCCATAATGTGCGTGAGGTTTACAGTATACATTATGAATGTATTCATTCAGTAATTGGGTATGCAATTCTGCTGATGACAGAATATTACTCACATGTGTATGCGTTAGTATGTAAATACGAAGTCCGCCCAGCAGAAGGTGTTGTGTCTATTTCCTGTTCCGGTGACGCGTCCGCCGCGGGATCGCGTCCGGTGTCATGGCCGACGCGATGCGAGTTTATATTCCACTTTGTGCTTTGTTGTTTACAAAAAGGATGTGTTGTCTAGCAATACCTTAAAAGTTTTTTTTAAATTTCGGGTTTGATTATTTTAACGGCCTCCTAGCCTAGTTGGTAGTGACCCTGCCTACGAAGCAGGAGGTCCCGGGTTCTAATCCTGGTCAGGGCATTTATTTGTGTGTTTTATTTAAAAACAATAAGAGACAAGGAAAAATTTTACTTGTACACCTATTCGATGATGTTCAGCATCTATCACGCTGCTAATATTTCCACATTTCCTTTTTTTCTGAGAAATAAGGTTAAATAAATAAATAATGATCAAAATACTCGCACTGTAGGTAGGCGTACGACCTATTAGAGCGTGGACATATAACATATGGCACTAGTAATTACTTACGTATCGATCGGAAGCCACTCTCCACGATATGACTATTACTATGATAATCCGACCACTCTTGCTTATCTACTGGAAGGAAAACCAAAAAAACCGGCCAAGAGTATGTCGGGCCATGCTCAGTGTAGGGGTACCGTTGTCTAGCACTCTAAATAGCACTAACAATCACTGAGCTTACCCGCGGACAGACAGACGGACAGACATGGCGAAACTATAAGGGTACCTTTTTAGGGAAACTAAAAGGGTAGTTGAAGGGTAAGGGGGGACCTTAAAAACACTATTAAATTGCAACGGTTAACACTCACGTATTTTTATCACAATAGGCGTGGCATGTTTCGACTTAAAAACAAGTTAAAAACGTAAAAAAACTATCTCCACTTTCTCAATGTTAACACATTCACCGCTAAGTATTTTTCGTAGCGCTACGCCGTAGCCGGTAACATACATTTCCCCCTTTATAGCGAAAATGGAGTCGACAACGTGTCGTCACCCCGCTACGCTTTTACAGCATAGACAACTGGAGTACGCTAGTCTTACGTTTTCTATACAATAATTTTCCGATTCCGGGGGTATGGCTATTCTTTGGGTTATTATTTGTGCATACGTGAAATAGTATGAAGGCGACTCTTTCTATATTAAACTTAATGACTACACTCAAGCTTTCAAACGGGAAGAGAGTATTTTCAAAATTGCAAATACGTTATTGACAACCTATTTTCTGATAACATAGGTTATCACATCGCTTCGGTGTGCAAGCGAGACAAGGCTATGCACACACATAGGCGTTGTCCCGCTCGGGACGACGGCGTGACGGAACCGCATTCGGTGTGAAACTGCCCTACGACCCCTATCCGTAGCGCTACGCCGTAGCAGCGTAGCATTTTGAGAATCGTAGCAGACTCCCAGCTTTTGATTAATATGTCATCTTGCAAAATGAATTCTAAGTATTAAGGAATACGGTTCGATTTCCAATGCCAACAGTTTGCGTGTACCGAGTAATATTAAAACATGCTAATGAAAGCGTGTCCTATAGTTCTAAATTTAACTACGACTGATTGAACCGGACTATGTAATTATCTGTCTAGTGTTCGTATTTTTATCGATTTGTAAAATAGTAGTTTGTTTCATTTTAGGTACTTGGGAAATTCTACCGAACACCGTCTATCACCGTACTACGAAATAATACACTGGCCGTGTCTTATCCAACCTTGACATTGGTAGAATCATCAAGGCCTTGATGGAGCCATAATACACAAAGATTGATTTATTGATTGATTGATTTGTAAAATAATTGACGCCCGTCAAAAATTAATTTACAGAAACATTATTTCTCTTTGAACAATTTTATTTCAAATGGATCAACAAAATTGAAATAATTACAAATTGGACCAACAAAGTGACTGCTGATACATAATCAAGTTTTATTTCGTTACAGGAGCAATATCCAATTTTTTTACAATCAGAAAAAGTAGGTCATTTTTCTTTTGTCCGTTTAAAACGGCTTTACGCTATTGAATTCGTTTAGGTATTTTTAGATGGCTTAACACAAGCCTTAAGGTGATATTTGGAAACGAACGACATTGTCGTGTCGAATAGTCTGTTACATTATCTCGAAAAATTCCCTTGAGAGAGTGATGATGCCGTCAGCGATGCCATCATATCCAAACTCGATGATTATCCGTTCCTCAATCAATCAAGGTACTGAAACAAGCCACAATGTCGCAACAGCATTGCTGCCGCAGTCATCAGTAGAATATTAAATTATACCTTTTTCGAGCTTTCGATTACGTCTTTCCGTTTGATATTCGACCTTCCTTTGTTTGGAATTTGTTTATACGTTTATTAGTTATTTCAAGAATTTCTGTTTCAATTGTTCTCATTGTGTACTTCGAGAACAAGACTTTTTAGCTATCGGAGTCAATTGTTCTCAGAAGTATTACTTCAAAGGAAACTCGAGACATTTAATCGTATTTACGATACTTGATACCTTAGATTTTGAATAGAATTACGAATTCTGTACCGCAATATTCAAATAAATAAATATAAATATAAAATATAAATATATATATTGTGGGACAATTTTACACATATCGACCTAGTCCCACGGTAAGCTCAATAAGGCTTGTGATGTGGGTACTGGACGACGATATATATAATAGATAGATACATATAAATACTTAAATACATAGAAAACATCCATAACTCAGGAACAAATATTCGTGATAAACACACAAATAAATGCCCTGACCAGGATTCGAACCCGGGGTGCGGGATTGGTAGACCTCCTCGCGGTGCGCCCTGGGAGGGGGAGGATAGCCGCTCAATCGCTATTCTCCCTCTGCGAACTACCAATCACAGGATGGCTGTAGCAGTAGAGCTTGCTCCTGCGTGGGCCTTGAGCCGTGAGGTTGCTGCTTGCAGCTGGTTTGTGTGCAGGGCAGGGGCATCTGCCCTCCTGCGACGCAACCCTCGTTGACCAACCACTGAGGGCGGGTTAAATGGAGAAGAAAGGGAAAAAAAAAACTTTAAAAAAATCAATAAAAATCAAAAAATCAAAAATACTCGGTTCTGACCGGGGCCGTATGCAGCCGCTCTACACCATCTCGCGGGTCCTCCTTCTGGAGTCGGCCGGTTTTATTAGTCCCTTAAGTGGGCATAAACCAACTCCAGCATGGGGATAACCACCCCCTCATGGCAACAAAGAGTTGACCCGTGATTTGGTGTGGAGCGGGGATACGGTGCATAAAAAGTTTTTGTGTTAAACTATGATAGTGTTGTCCCTAGGTTAAGGCAAGGCACCAGTACATCCTCGATGTGTATAAGTAACCACAGAAGTGCTAAGAGGTTCGGCAGCAAAGACCATGTGCCCCGTCTAACGTCACCCATACGTCTCTGACCTACGGTGCGTGTCGATTCAGGGATCTTGGTGTAATTCGTCGCTGACCTCAACCCCAAGTACGTGGCGAAAATCACCGCTCAGGTGTTGCTGGGTGTGACGCTTGTTTGGTTTCCCGCGTTGTTTCAATGACGGGAAATTGAACAGGCAAAACGGCGTTTGCCTATGTGCAAATCCCCGAACGCGTGACGGAGCCACGGGTATCGGGAACATTCCAGCGAACGAAGTCCAGTAGTCGTAGTGGAATGCGCCGTCTCTGCTGTCCCCTACAGTTCTGGGCCCGCGTAGGAAGAGGCGAACCCTGTTTCCTTTTTCCTTTATATATATGCGGCACAACACATTTTATGATTCTATGGTCATGGAAGATTTAACAGTTACTACAGATATGTTGAAGGATACATCCTGCACGGTGGCCAACGCGCCTCTAGGGCGAAGGGCAGGCGGTGGAAAGATGAAGGGGAGATCAAAGTCCCCCCCTCCGAAGGAAAAGGAGGGAAACGGTGGACGGATGTCAGCCAAATCGGGGGACGAATCCGACGGAGGGCCGGGAACTTCCTTGGTTGGGAAAGCGCCTAAGGGGGGCAAAAGGGGGGCGCCCAAAAGGGCCAACCCCTACATCAAGGAGGCTCACCCTGACAGCGCGGCTAAAATTAGCACGGCCGGAAGGGGCAGGAAGGCAGGACCTGGGACGAGTCCCCGTCTCAGGCTCAAATTGAAGGGGAAAATGCCCACCGGAGCTTACGCCGGGCTGGCGGCTGCCCGTAGCAGCCTGCAGAACATGGTGACGGACACGGAGGACGAAGAGGAGACCGAGGTGTCGGACAACGAGGACGGGGGGCACAGAAGGGAGGGTCGATCCTCCCCCGAGCTAACTGAGGATCCCCTGGAGGTTGCCCGTAAGGCCGCGGAAGTAGTCCTAACGCAGACGGCGAAGTCCTCCAACCTCAAGGGGGCAGTCAGGGGCGCCATCAACGACGCCTGTCGGGACATCGTGATGGCGGTGAACGCTGTCACAGGGGGATGGAGAGGAGATCCGCGCTCTCCGCGCGGACAATAAGAGAATGAGGGAGGAGCTCGCTATTGTACGCACGGAGGCGAAGGCCCTCAGAAGAGCCTTCTCAGAGAGGGAGAAGGTTCATCCAGCGCCGGACCCAAATGCGTCGGAGGCGGAGCGTATCCGTTCGGTGGTGCTGGAGGTCCTTACCTCCTGTAAGGAGCAGCTCGCCAATGAGCTATTCCTCTCGGTGGGTGAGATGGTCAATGTCAGGCTGGGGGAGGTCAACAAACGTCTCCCTCCAGAGCCGACCATCCGCCCGCCCCTCGCGGCGGATAGAAGGAGGGCAATGAGCTCGCAGGAGGAGCAACCAGCACCAGGTCGTGGAAGCTCAAAACCACGTACAAGCGGTGAGGCGACAACTGGAGCAACTCTCATGCCCCCAGCAAGGCTGGCGCCAGCCCCGCGAGGCAAAAAGGGGTCAACGGCGCCGAAAACTGCGAGCACACCGTCCGCGACCCCGGCCCGGGCAGGGCCATCATCCGAGCCAGGATGGACGACGGTGGCGAAGGGCGGGAAGAAGAAAGCTCTCCCTCCCTCTAAAGGGTCACCGACTTTGCCAGCAAAGCCGGTAATGGCGCCAAAGGTGGCCATTCCTAAAACGGCAGCGGTGGTGGTGGCCCTTAAGCCGGAAGCCAAGGAGTCCTATGTGGCCATTATGACCAGGGCCATGCAAGCCTTCCGTCTCCAGGACGTGGGGCTGGAACATGTAAAGGTTCGGAAGACTGCGGACGGAGCCCGAATCTTCGAGGTGGAGGGCACGGATAATGGCCGCACGGCGGACGCCCTCAAGGAGGGACTAGAGGCGGTTATCGGAGACGCGGCCCGGGTATATAGGCCCGTGAAATTGACTCGCATCCGCGTCTCCGGCCTCGATGAGGCAGCCACACAGGAGGCTGTAGCAGAGGCTGTCGCGGCCAAAGGAGGCTGCCTGCCGACGGCCGTCAAGGTCGGCGAGATCAGAAGGGGCTACAGTGGCACGGGCTCGGCCCTTGTGCAGTGCCCTGTCGAAGCGGCGAACGCGACAGTCGTGGCAGGAAGAGTCACCGTGGGCTGGTCGGCGGCCAGGGTGGAGGCGCTTGGGCCGGAGGCACTCCGGTGCTATAAATGCCTGGGCATCGGCCACACCAGGGCGACATGCCCATCAGCGGTGGAGAGGGGGGCCCTGTGCTTCCGCTGCAGCAAGCCGGGCCACAGAAGTGCGGAATGTCAAGAGGAGGCCTTCTGTGCAGTGTGCCACCAGGCAAAGCTGCCAGCGGGGCACAGGATGGGTGGCTCGTCGTGCAACCCCCCAAAGGTTAGGGGGGTTGTAGCCGCATGCGGCCGCGGGGCTCCTGAAAGAGTCCCCATAGTGGCAGACCCCGCAGCGCCAGGGGCAAATGAGGGAGAGAACATGGACCTCTAAATGCCAGCACGCCCACAGAACATTGGTCCCCAGGAGGTACTGCAATGTAACCTCAACCACTCCGCCCGTGCTCAAGATCTGCTCATGCAGAACATGGCGGAGTGGGGGGTTGCCCTGGCAGTAGTGGCGGAGCCATACACCGTCCTCCCTCGGCCGAATTGGCTGGGATCGAGAGACGGGACAGTGGCGTTGGTGGCCCCAACAATGGGGGAGGCTCTTGCGAGCACGGAAATAGGGGACGGCTACGCAGCGGCAAAATGGCAGAAGTCGATTGTGGTTGGGGTGTATTTTTCCCCCAACAAGCCGCTAATTGACTTCCAGAGATTTCTGGGGGTACTGGAGGGTGTTGTGCGGAGGGCCGGTGGTGTACCGGTGCTGGTATTGGGCGACCTAAACGCCAAAAGCCGAATGTGGGGGAGCCCTGAGACTGTCCCAAGAGGAATCGAGGTGGAGGACTGGGCGGCAGCTGTGGGTTTGGTACTCCTGAACCGGGGCAACGCTCAGACGTGCATTCGCAGGAACGGGGGCTCCATCGTGGATGTCTCCTTCGCGACCCCCGTCCTAGCGAACCGCGTTGCGGACTGGCGAGTGCTAGAGGACGAAGAGACCCTCTCGGACCACAGGTACATCCGAATGAGGGTCTCCCTGCAGCACGTGGCACTGCCGCACGGTCCCAATGGCCGGCACCCTCGTTTGCCCAGATGGGCCATGGTCCACCTCGACAGGGAAATGGCGGAAGAGGCCGCCATAGTGGAAGCATGGAGCGCCCCTCCGCAGGCTCACGGGGGGATTGAGGAACGCGCACTCTACTTCCGCGACTCCCTGACAAGGATTTGCGACGCGTCCATGCCGCGAGCAGCACCCCCCCGAGATAGGCGCCAAGTCTATTGGTGGAGCCCTAATATAGCCGCTCTCCGCACAGAGTGCAATGCGGCTCGGAGGGCTTATGCGCGTTGTCGCCGGAGAAGACACACCAGGGAAGAGGAGGAACAAAAGCATGCTTCCCTGGTGGAGAAAAAGCGGGCCCTGCAGGAGGCCATAAAGAGGGCCAAAAATGAAAAGTGGGAGGAGTTTTTGGTGTCGCTCAACCAAGATCCATGGGGACGGCCTTACAAAATGGTGCGCAACAAGATTAAAAGCGCACCCCCCATGGATCAAATGTGTAAAGATTCATTATTTAGGAGTCGTCAATCAAACACGGGCGCTGGGCTGAGACTGGTTTATTCATCAATATGGTTCTACCCACCCTAACCACATACAAATAAATAAGGATACCTACAACCTCCTTTTTCAAAAATACAAACTTTTTAGACGCAATAGGTACCATGAAGGTTGTAAGTTTTTTAGGCAAATTTGATTTAAAATTTTATTAGAACATAAACGATAGACATTATTCAAAAGAACAAACATGCATGAGTATTGCTGATTACAATTATAGTTGTAGAACATGCGAAACTTATTTTTATATTTAACATTAATTTATTCCATATAAATCCAAACATAAGTATCTCTTACGTTAAAGCAAGACATTATACTTTTATATTATATATAATTTCAAACTGAAGTATCTCTTACGTTGAAGCAAGATGATATTAGTTGAGGTTTTATAATGATTTAGGGTAACGGATATCATCGATAACCCTGGTGATAGATGTGTTATTTTGATAGAAATAAATAGTAATGAGTAAAGATTGATATGACCCATTTTCAACAACTAAATATATATATATATATATATATATATGCATATGATCCTGCATGAAAACACTTGTAACATGTGCGTACATATCTGTGACAATTATCGTGTAAAGAAATTTTGTTGGATTTTATTACATACATCATATCAGACTCACGATATATCCGTTATGCTAAAAAAAAACTATTAAAAAATATTTCCAAAACTATCAAAATATACATACGAGCTGTCAGTTCACTGACTGGATTAAGATCATAATAATATATTAATTGTTTCCCTATCGTATAATATATTTGACCAAGTTATTTACCTACCATGCTAATAAGTACCTATGCCATAAGCATATGGCATACTTATTATTATTTAGGTAAAACTTCAATCATGTTTCACTATAATATTATCTTTATTATGATAGGTATACTTACATTATTTTTTTATTAATAACTAACTAAATTAGTACTTTAAAATTAACAAACAAAATATTTGAAGCATTGAACATTTTCATCGAACATTTTATATAGGTACTCGTAGTTATGTACTTTTATTTTAATTGTAAACATTATTGAGTTGCCTATGATAACAAAAATCACTTTTAGGAAGAAAACTGAATAGAAAAAAGGCTCACGTGACTGGATTAACCGCGGAGGACGTGGAGGGGTATCCCCACCGATCAGGAGGTCGCACTATCCTGCCGGAACGAGTACGATAAAATTCATTAGTTGGTACATTCTGATCAGCTGATTGCAGTACCGGTTGGTTATCTCTGGATATTGTTTGTGATTGCGTAACTAATGACTCTAATGAGGGCAAAGTTACGTCATCATCTAGGTTATAATGTACCGAATCCGGTCTTAGATTCGAATCTTCAATTAAATGTCTCCTGTTACGACGCAACACGTTACCGTTAGGCATTGAAATTAGATATGACCTAGGCCCTACTATACCGTCAATTTTTCCCGGAACCCAATCATTACCTAATCTTACTTTTACTTTTTGTCCGATGGTTAAGGAGTTTAAGTTTCTAGTCCGTAAGTCGTAATGCTGTTTTTGAAGCTCCTGTCTATGCTTTAATTTATCATAATAATGACAATGCGATCTGATCTTAGGTTCCATTGGATTACGTTTGTTTGGTATTATGCTACGAAGTTTCCTGTTATATAATAATTCTGCAGGTGAGGGTAAATCGTCACTTATTGGAGTAGATGCGTATTCCAACAATGCGATATCTAAATCGGATTTATCAAAACTAGTTTTCTTCATGATATTTTTTATGGTTTGTATGGATCTTTCGACCTGCCCGTTCGATTGCGCATATCCGGGGGATGACGTGACGTGATGAAATTTCCAACCTAATGAAAACTCTTTGAAAAGGTTTGAGGAAAATTCAGGTCCATTGTCGCTCACAACAGTTTTTGGTATCCCATGTCTACGAAATATTTGTTTCAGCTCGCTAATCACGATTTCCGATTTTAAACTTTGTAATTTTGTCATTTCTATGTATTTACTAAAGTAATCTACTACAAGTATATACGACTGATTCGCTAGATGAAAAATATCTACGCCGACTTTGCGCCACGGTTTTTTCGGTATGCTATGTGAAATTAGGGGCTCTTTAGCATTTTGTTTCTTGTACGTTAGGCACGCCTGGCAGTTCGATAAATAATCTTGTAACTGGGAATTGATGTTTGGCCAGTAAACTGTCTCCCTAGCCCTGAGCTTGCATTTTTCTAATCCCAAGTGACTGGAGTGGATTCTTTTTAACATGTCGTTCCGCATGCACTTTGGTATTATGATTCTATTACCCTTCCATACTATTCCAAAATCCGTAGTTAGTTCATCTCTGATATTCCAATAACATTTTAAAGTATCGTTTAGTTTGTTTTTATCGTTTGGCCAACCGCGCTTAATGACTTTTATTAAAGTTTGAAGCTCGTTATCTTCCTTTGTGCATTTTTGTATTTCCAATAAGTGTGTATCGGTTAAAGAGTTAGTAGCCGCGATCGCACATACTTGTGCCTGCGCATCGAGGTAGTCGCGCGGGAGGAGGGGGGCGGCCGCGTTCGGTGCAGGTGCACGCGATAGTGCATCGGCGATGTACAAGTATTTTCCCGGCTTGTACACCAAGGAAAACGTGTATGGATATAGACGCATCAGCATTCTTTGTAATCGGGCCGGAGCATTAGCAAGGGGTTTATTAATTATACTCACAAGCGGCTTGTGATCAGTTTCTATTATTATGTTTGTACGGCCATATAAATATGGGTAAAATCTCTCGCACGCGAAGACACATGCATACAACTCTTTCTCGATTTGAGCGTATGCCTGTTCTGTTTTCGTTAACGACTTAGAAGCGTAACAAACTGGTAAATTATTTTGTAATAGACAGGCACCTAAACCATGTTTACTAGCATCAACCGAGACAACTACTGGGCTGTTTATGTCATAGTATTGCAATACTGGAGAAGAGGTTAAACACGTTTTTAACTCCCTAAAACAGTCGTCATGATTTTTGTCCCAGTGCCATTCTATGTCTTTTCTTAATAATTCTCTCAACTTGGCCGACTTTTCAGAGAAATGGGGTATAAAATTACTAACATAGGTCACTAGACCTAAAAATCTTTCTACATCTTTCACATTTTGTGGCGTGGGCATATCTCTAATCGCAATTACGTGAGAATCGTCCGGACGAATTCCATTGCTGCCAATTTTGTGGCCTAAATACTTTATTTCAGTTAAACCTATTCTGCATTTTTGTCTGTTTAGTTTAATGTTTATCTCTTTACACCTATTTAATACCGCTCTCAATCTCTGATCATGAAGTTCCTGAGTCGGGCCGTGTACTAACAGGTCGTCAACAAATAGGACAACACCCTCGATATCATCAAAGTGACCGTATAACCGTTTGTGAAATACTTCAGACGCCGATGAGATTCCATACGGCATACGTAAGAATTTATATCGCCCAAATACCGTATTGAAAGTACAAAGATCTGTACAACTTGGATCTAGCTTTACTTGCCAAAAACCTTGCTTCGCGTCTAATGTGCTAAAATACTTTGCGCCCAACAACTCAGCCGTAATTTCATCAAAGGTTGGAAGTTTAAAATGTTCGCGCCTAATTGCTTTATTTAAATCGCGGGGGTCCAGACATATACGCAAGTCGCCATTGGGCTTTTTCACTACCGTCATACTATTAACCCAGTCTGTTGGACCCTCTACTTTTGAAATAATACCTTCTCTTTCCATTTCATCCAATTTGTTTTTTATTTGATCTTTCAATGCCAACGGTAACTTTCTGGGCGCGTGAACAACAGGGGACACATTATCATTTAATTGTATTTCGTATTCCCCCGGCAAACAACCCATCCCATCGAAAATGTCCAAAAAATCATCTAATATTTTTTCACTTGAAGTACTTGGCAAATATTCGTCAACAGTCATGACGCGTTTAATTAAATTTAATTCTACACACGAGTACCTGCCAAGTACCGGAGGCGAGTCAACATCGGCAACTATAAATTTCAAAAAATATGTTTTTCCCTTGTGACCCACTTTTAAGTAACATTTACCGACTACCTTGATGTCACTGCCGGAGTAACCCGTCAACTTTGTTGACGTTTCAGTTAAATCAGCTGATGATAAATTTATTTTACTTAGAAATCTTTTAGGCAAGACATTTACAGCCGCTCCGCTGTCCAAATTGAAATCAATATGCCCTTTATTTATTATTTCTAATTGAACTGACCAGTCACTGTCAACATTATGAACTTGAGCGATTACCTGATCGGTGGAGTCCTCCTGTATTTCGTACACGCGCTGCGACGACCTACACATTCTCGCATAGTGATTCATCCGATTGCAACTGTTACACCGCACTCCAAACGCGGGGCAGTCCATCCTTCTGTGTGCATGGCCGCAATTACTACATCCAGCAAAAGTTCTCCGTCGGTCATCAAACGTCGCTCGTGCGGTCGTGTTACGATTGGTCGTATTTTCTCTGGGGTCAGGAGTAGAAAACGATGATCTTGAAAATGTCTGATTTTCGCGGGCTCCGCTGTACGCATTGCGCGTCGGTGTGTGAGGCGGTCGGCGTACGCGGTTTAGAACAGCTGGCGCGGACCGTTTATGAACTAAGTGTACATGTTGGGTTGCGGTTCTGGGGTGATCGTTTGTTGAGATTTCATGTATCTGATGCTCGACACTATTTGTTTTTATGTGTGCTGCCTGCACTTTAGACATCTCCGCTAATTTACATATGTCCATTGCTCTTTTCAATGATATATCTGGTTCCCTGAGCATACGTTCCGAGAGAGTCACGTCCTTTACACCGCAAATAAATCTACTGCACACTAACCCATCACGTAGTTCTTTAAACTCACATTTTGAGGCAATTTTGTTTAGTTCAAAAATGTACTGTTCCGTAGATTCTAATTCCTTCTGGTCTCTTTTGAAAAATTTATGTCTTTCTACTGCCAAATTTTTTACAGGAACGAAAAACACATCAAACTTTGCGAGTAAGCCTTCTACTGTATCACAGTCCTCTTCCGTAAATTGCTCATACACTTCTCGACACTTGTTTCCGATAACGTGCAGCAATATGTTTACCTGCACTTTTTTAGACTTCTTTGATAGTTCACACGCTTCGTAATAGATTTTAAACGACTTTTTCCAATTATCCCACTCAGCACTTAAATTGCCAGATGTCACGTTAACTAGATTGTTCTCGAAGGAAAATGGCGGTGGTGGTTGTAAGACAGACTCCATTTTTGTATAATCTTTGATAGTGTCCTCCACAGAAACGGCAACTTGTTCACCTTCACAGCCGTTCATTTATTGGCACTCTGAACAAAACAACTCAACTAATTTTATCAATAGGTACTGTCGCTAATATCCTACCGGCTGCGCCATGTAAAGATTCATTATTTAGGAGTCGTCAATCAAACACGGGCGCTGGGCTGAGACTGGTTTATTCATCAATATGGTTCTACCCACCCTAACCACATACAAATAAATAAGGATACCTACAAAATGGACCCAAATTTACTGTCCAGGGTTGTGGAGGGTCTTTTTCCGGAGGCGCCGGACTTCGCCCCACCGGTAATGGCCCCCCCGGAGGTGAATCCAGGCGGACCCCTTAACGTCCCCCCCATAACCGAGGAGGAGTTTGAGCTGGCGGCGGAGAGAGTCAGGGCCACACGAAAAGCCCCTGGGCCGGACGGAGTGCCGGGGAGAGTTCTGTGGCTGGCCCTGAAACACCTCGGGGAGCGCCTCAAATCCCTTATGGAAGACTGCATGAAGGAAGGGCGCTTCCCGGGGCGCTGGAAGGAGGGAAAGCTCTGCCTGCTTAGAAAGGAGGGGCGTCCAGCAGACTCCCCCGCTGGTTACCGCCCCATAGTGCTGCTGGACGAGGCCGCCAAGCTCTTTGAGCGAGTTCTGGCCTCCCGCATCCAGCGACACTTGGCTGGAACGGGCCCGAACTTAAGTCCCAACCAGTTCGGGTTCCGCAAGGGGCGGTCCACGCTGGATGCAGTCAGCGCACTCAGGGCGTTTGGTGTGAGGGCGGAGGGTAAAGGGGAGGGAGTAGTGGCGGTGTCACTCGACATCGCCAATGCGTTTGGTTCCCTCCCTTATGAGGCTATTGGCGAGGCACTTCGCTTCCATGGAGTGCCCGCATATTTGAGGCGAACCGTGGAGCACTACTTGACGGGGCGGGTAGTGCTCTACGAGCAGAGGGGGCTTCGAAAGGAGAGGGCCATGTCGTGCGGGGTTCCACAGGGGTCCGTCCTGGGCCCCCTCCTGTGGAACCTCGGTTACGACTGGGTAATCCGGGGGGTACAACTCCCGCGCATGGTCACCGTGTGTTATGCGGATGATACACTGGTGGCCGTGCGGGGGAGGGAGATGGAGGAGGTGATGAGGAGGGCAGAGGTGGCAACAGAGTTGACGGTCCACCGAATCAGGCTGCTCGGACTCGAGGTGTCCATCACCAAGACCGAAGCCATGGTCCTGGGGGGCCCGAGGGGTTGGAGGGTGAGGGCGGACACTGCACTGCGGGTGAGCGGCGAGTCTGTCCGGGTCGGGGCGCACTTAAAATACTTGGGCCTCGTCCTGGACAGAAAGTGGACCTTTGAGGAGCACCTGAGAAGGCTAGCTCCTCGCCTAGTGGGCGCCGCAATGGCGTTGGGCCGCTTGCTGCCAAACATAGGAGGGCCTAATGCCCCCTGCAGGCGACTGTACGCCGGGGTCGTCCGCAGCATGGCGCTCTATGGAGCGCCAATTTGGGCCGAACGGCTCAAGGAGGGAACGAGGGCGTTGCTCCGAAGACCGCAGAGGGTAGTGGCCCAGCGGATCACCAGGGCCTATCGCACCACCTCCCACGCAGCAGCCTGCATCCTCGCTGGCACCCCGCCCTGGGAACTGGACGCTGAAGTCCTTGCGGACAGGTACCAGAGGCGGGCGGAGGCAAGAGGGAGAGGGGAGGCCCCAGACCCCGAGGAGGCGGAAAGGGCCGAGAGGGCAGCAGCGGAGCGCCTTCACGCCCGATGGAGGGATGCCCTGGAGGATGCCCACTACGGAGTCCGCACTATAGGGGGCATCCTCCCAATAATAGAGGACTGGCTCAAGAGGAAGGGAGGGACCCTATCTTACAGGGTCACGCAGGTGGTGTCCGGACACGGCTGCTTCGGACACTACCTGCATAGGATAGGGCGGGAGCCAGGTCCCGAATGCCTGGAATGTGGGGCAGATGATGACACGGCCCAGCACACTCTAGAGGAGTGTAATCGCTGGGCCGTGGAAAGGGCGGAAATGGTGGCAGTCACGGGTCTGAGGGACCTCTCGCTGCACAGCGTCTTAGAGGCGATGCTGGGCAGCGAGAGGAAATGGAAGGCGGTGACCTCCTTCTGCGAACAAGTCATGTTGCAGAAGGAGGCAGCAGAGAGAGAGCGCGAAGAAGCGCCTGACGCGCTTCCGCTCCGACGCAGGCGGCAGGGCCGACGGCGACGCAATTTTGCTCGCCGAGACCTGTAGTGGGGCTTGCGGGTTCGGGACCCGCAATGCACGGCCCTACTCGAGTCTTCGGGGGGGAGACTAAGCGTTTCTAATCTCCCCCCCTCCAGTAGTGCGGATGCCCAAGCGCTAAGCTGGGCAGTTGGGGGGGCGCTGTGGTAGAATGTCCAATGACAAATCCCACTGCGCCCCCAAATAAACGACAGCGAGGGTGAAACGCCGGAGTGGGGTTTAGTGGGTAGTCCTCTTCCCCCCCCTCTTGTTAGGAGAGGGGGCCGAAAGAGGGAGTCCCACATACCCCCCCATTATAGCCTTCCCGCGGCCGGGGGGGACGATGCGTAAATGCATTCCCCACTTCGACAAAAAAAAAAAAAAAGGATTCGAACCCGGGACCTCCTGCTTCGTAGGCAGGGTCACTACCGACTAGGCTAGGAGGCCGTTAATTGAGCTATAGTTACACGATTTCTGAAGGAAAACAAAAAATCACTATAAAAACGAACAGACTTTCCACACACAGTTTTCCTACAAGACACTTTTCGCTACTCACCTTCAAGCAATCGTACAGTCGCCATCAGATATATCGGAGCGTCCGAGGTGTTCACAAATATCTGAACACGCCTCTATTATCAAGGCGTTAGAGTGCTTGTTCAGATATTTTGCACGCCTCGGACGCTCCGATATATACGATGGCGACGGTACGATACGAGTGGGCATACGTACCGTTTCCCCTCTGCCTACGTACAAGCGCAAATAGCCTGTATAGCGACTAGTCCGTGTACAAAAAAATCGAAGTGTGCAAGATTTGTTGAAAGAAAGAAAGAAAAAAATGTTTATTGCCACAAAAAGCTTATAAACTAAGTACAATAAATTAATCCGGAATTAACATGTCTCAGCATATGCCGAGCAGAGGGCCCGGCGCTGGTTTTGAGACTGGCCCATGAAGGTCGTTCGGTCGCAGGTTAACAAATTACCGTGCATGTAAATATGTTATGGTGATGAATAGGTGACTAATAAAGTGCCATTCCAGCTTTATATAATATTTTATATATCTAAGTATTTAAGGAAGGATTCTACAGAAGTAAATATATATATATTTTTTATCAAAAATGTAGGTATGTGTGTGCGTGTGAGTGTGTGTGCGTGCTTGTGCCGAATTGCTTGTGTTTTCTTTATGAGGGAGCACAAAATTTTATCTGCAAGTCTAGTAGGTATATTTTAACTAACCTAACTTTTGTTAGTGTACTTGTATTATTTTCTATGTTAGCATTGTCAGTTTCTATGTAACTTATGAGAAGTGCGTCTGTGTGCACATACTGTAGACAAAGAAATCATGTTATAATGTCCTTTGGACCATAACCCTACGTGATGTGAGTTTTACAACTTCATTATATGATTCTAATCACGTTGAGTGCAATTTAAGGGCTCCATAACGTCGTGTATTGGACGTAAACTTACCTAATCCAATATTCTTCATAATTATCTTTATTATGTACCGTAAGTAGTAACTTATTAATAAAGTTACGTAATCTAGATAAAGTAAAGGTTAGATTTTATAGGTTGTGTATAATTATAGAATAATAAACCTACCTCGTATACAGCCCGATAGGTGGTGCCGTACAGTCGAGTTCATTAATATCTGCGCAGCTGAATGCATTAATATGTAAACACTTATTGTCAATGTTCTAACGGTCTATATATATTTTCATCACACCTGCTCGTAAATGGTGATATTATATGCAAGCATAGGTACTTAGACTTAATGAGCTGTATTAATCCCATGGTTTTAAAGGATTCTCATACTACTTCACCGCCCGCCCGGAGCTCCCGGAGCACCTGCCCCCCACGCGTTCGCCGCGCATACGTACGCGCATAGTCGTACTCACTCCGGAGTACTGTGCTACTACACCACCGCTAGTATTTATTGTTGCTTTATCTGCCTAGAAAGTTTATTTATTTCCTCGCAAATGTGATGAAAAACATTGTGTGTACCACGGGCAGTAAGGGGATTATTAACTCAGGTCATTTAAAGCCCTCCGCCTTCGGCGTCGGGCTTCAATAGACCCTCGTAAGTAATGCCCTTCTTACCGCCCTAGATGCACAATGTACTATTTTGAAGCCTTGTAAATTCTCATATATTTATGAACTCGACTGTACTGTGTGTAAGTGTACACCATACATTATGGTGTAACTTTAGCTGTCAACACTTATTGTTTGATAGCTCATTTTGGGTTGCTAAGCTAACACAGTTAGTTTAGTCACTTGAAATATTACATAAAACCATTTCCTAAGTTCTGCTTCACAAGACACGAACATTTTCATGTTGTTATAGAAGTAGGTCTTTATGGAAGGTAAGCAATCACGCAAGTGCTAGGTAGGTTAGGTAATGACGTAGGTTTGACGTAAACGTGACGTCTGACCCGTTATAAAAACGTAGTCTACACATGCATTTAATGCACTAACACAACTTAGTTCTTTTAACTACTTGCCTACCTGTAAATTAAGTATGTACTTTACACACTTATTTATTTATTTCAAACAACAGTTTACAGCATAACAGTCAAAACCAAAGTACTGCAACCATCAAATAAAAAAGCAAAACATATAATAAGTACATACAAAAAACACAAATAAAACCATAACGTATAAAACTTAATACTACTTATAATTTAGGCGACGTAACTACGTGGCTTCGTTGCGTCGTCTGATCAGGCGTAGGATTCGGCAGGTTGCCCCGGAACCGCCGAAACACGACACCCTTCGGCCAGAACACTTCATAAATTCCTTCATGCACTTTTCAACGCGTGTGTACCATTGTACAGTCGACCAATTAAAACTTTTGCTTTAACTTCAATAGATTGAAACAAAAGTGAAAAACTGGAATTTTGTTCATAAATTTTGTATGTTATTTTTTTTTTATAAGCTACATGCATGCCAAGTTTCATGTTTTCTGCCATATAGTATCATACTTTTAAAATTTATTAGAGCTGTGAGCCGTACTATACTCGTAGGCTTAAATAGGACTAGTCATGTTTGATTACGCCGTATTCCTTTAACGAGCAATGAATAATAAATATCAAAAGATATTTTTAACGTACCTACATTGAAAAAAAAAAGGTTTATTAAAAGAAACCGCTCTTTCGTCTACCGGTGACTTAAACAAAGTGTTTTTTAATCCAGCACTTTAATCTGTCAATTAAATGACTGACTGTAATATTAAAAAAGTATTTATTATTTCGTTGTCTATGGTATTCCATATGAACATAGCTAGGCGATCATATGGATTTTCATACAATTTAATAAAATAACACATTGATATTTTTTTATTAATTTCTGTAGTTGCCTAACGACGTCTTCCACATTCTGCCGCCCATCCGAGATATCGTTATTTCCGCTATCGTAGAAAAACTGGTGTATGCAACAGTTCACAATTGGTTCTTAAAACTCAAGGGTCGCCGTTATAAAACGAGACGTGGTCGGGTTTTGTAATAATCGACCCGAGAGTTTGAAGAACCAATTATAAGCTGTTGCATACGCTAGTTTTTCTACGACAGGTACCTAAAATAGCGTAAATAGCAAAATCTAGAAAAGTGGCAGAATAGGAGGATGTTGTGCCCACTAAAACTAAACTAAACTAAAACTATACTTTTTAAATATCGCTGTCAGTCATCTAATTGACAGATAGAAGTGCTGGAGTAGAGTATTCAAATCGAAAGGTATATTTTATACTCGAATAAACTAGGTATAGTCTAATAAGTCCAAGCCATACAATCAAATGTTTTGTCTGCTAACGATGTTTGTAGTGTGTACGTGGGCGACACAAAACCAAACCATTACGTTTGGTCTTTGTGCTATTCAAACACGTGAAGCGGAGCGTTTGGGAAAATATTACGGGTATTTCCAATATCAATTACTCTATGGGTTCTAGAGAGCTTAATGGAACCAAAGAGAAAGGTGTACTAAAGGCGTAAAGACTTTAATAAAGTGTAGACATAACACTTTAAATAAAAGACCTAGTATACATTTTTGCTTGCTGTAGACATTTACTTCTCGATTGCGTTATCGTATCGAGAGTTCAAATTATGTTTGCCGTTTATATAAAACATCTGGCTACTTTCATATTTTGACCTCTCGCGGTCGAGAAGTCTAATATGTGTCAATTATGACAAGTAAAAATTTATACTAAGCCTTCTGGTCCCTACTTCACCGCGGTGACAAGTGTGACAATTGTCACCATCATTGTTACAGGAATTACAGGCGTCCATGGGCTACGGGCGCCGCTTACCATTGCGTGGGTTGTATGCTTGTTTGCACAACATGTCATTTATAAATAAGAACATAAATTTTACCACCATAAACCAATGCTTTTGTGAAGAGCTCTTGACAGTTGTCGAGAAACACGACATATGTCACGAAATTCCGACACAGGAAGAATCCTATGTCAAAAACTACTTATAGAAAATTATTTTGAACACTATTAGGTCTTTCTCGTGACAATTGTCATTCTTCACAAAAAAAAACTATTTATTGACGATACACTATGATTTTATTGCAATTATCGAAATTGTGGTTAACAAGCAGACAGCCCGCGCGATGTTTAGCGGCTAACCTAAAGGCTACCAGAAGTAGGGACTCTTTGCAACTGAACGCCGGGACGGTCGTGAGAATAACGGAAAATACATACCCAATTGTAGATAAGTGGCCTGCACCCCTCGCGCATGTCACATGTCCATACAATTGGGGTCACCGCTCCATCCCCTCGCGTCCGCATCGTCACGACTCCACGCCTGGGTTGGGAATCCCGGGACTGAAAAATAAACGCCTTTAGAACGAGTTCCAACGATTCGTCACTCGATGAACAAAAACTATTACCAAAACACTCACTTAAAAGGGCGCTGGGTCCCGATTTCCGTCTTTACGGAAAACATCGCTCATGGCGGAACCAAAATCATCTGCCGGCCCTCCTGGGTTAAGAAATCTGACAGTCACAACCCACGGGTTGCCAGTCGAAGGAAACAAATCTCCACACTTGAAACGACAACAATAAAACAAAGTTCATTTTGCCAACGATCCCAATTTGTAACTAGAATGTTAAAAAGTCAATAGGCCCATGTTAAATGACTAAACTTGAATATAAAAGGCTAAGACATTTTAATTACAAGATGAAAGAACAAAAACCTTTAAGGTATGTCAACTGGCAATACTTACCTTACGCCCTCCATCTATCGGCAGGGAACGGAATCAACAACTATTTGCTATAACCTCGCGCCCGTAGGGTCGTTCGAAGTAATCGACCGCTCTCGCAGCAGTCTTCATAGATGGCGCTGTGAGTCTCATATTGTCGATTGGAATAGAAAACGAAAACTTATATAGCTTCGAAATTTATATGTTACAATATATTGTTTACTTTTATAATTTGTAACAGTAACCTCAAACTCATCATAGTAAAACACATGTTTTCTAAATTCACATCCCAAAACCCTTCCTCAATTAGGACGGAAAAGGGACATGATAACAGTGGGCAACCCTTTACGGGTAAACAGTCAGGAAGACGAATATCGAGCGATCGAGTTAAGTGATGGCGGTCGCGGTTTGGCACGAAGAGCGATGTCTGTTACTAATGCTGGGGTTTCGGACGTTTCATGCTACATTTACACGCTTGTGGAAATGTGTACACTGTGCATACTTATGATATCTAGCTTGCTACTACAGTCAGGAAGACGAAATCGTGCGATCCACGTCAGCGATGGCGATCTGGGTTTGATATGATGACCGAGGTCTGTTACTAATGCTGGGGTTTCGGATGTTTCATGCTACATTTACAATTTTACACGCGTGTACATTCACGATAGACCCGTTCTGTGTTTGATAATAATTATAGTTATCCTACAATAGATGTTGTAAATTAGGTATACATTGAAATACTATAATTATTGAGAGTCTAATTAATCTGCATCTGATGTCGCACACACTATGAGGTTATATGTAATTCTAGTAAAAGCTATAATGTTTCCCTATTGTCTAGGTATCTACAACACTAGACTTATACTATAATTAAGTAAGGTAAGATTCCTTGCAGGAAGTGTAATAAAAGCACTTTTTATATATAGTGGCGTACGAATAATGGTTCGCATTTGTGTGGAAAGAGTAAGGCTTAGAATATATTCTCGTGTTTTTGTTTATTTCGGCGTATCTTGTTTCGGTTTAATGTATTGTGTACATGTAACGTTTTTCACAATAAAGAACAAAAGACGGAGGAAGAAAAACGCTAGGACAAGATGACTACAAAAAGGGGCTCTTTAGTAAAAGGTGCTCTGTAACCTTTGACCTTGACCTAACAACTAGGGTTGCCAACCATTCGGCTATACGCGGAACGTCCCGTTTCTGGGGTCTTGTCTTGACGACGTGTCCCGCAAAGGGGCCGCGCGGGACGCCGATTGTCCCGTTTTCAGGCTAGACTGAAGCTAGATGAGGCTAGATGAACGTGATTCGGAGCGCGTGCGTTGAATTTAAATTTACCGCGATGCTAATATGCAATAAATGCTAAGAAAGTTAACCAGGTATTTTTTGTATGCCTAGTCGTTGACAGTCGATACACCTTACATATTTAGACCGAAGGAGCCGTCCCGTATTTTATAGCCAAATCCCGCATGTTGATCCCGAATGTACCGCAAATTTGTGCACTTAGGTTGCCAACCCTACTAACAACCTTTTTTTTTATACCATTGGTATCCAAATACCAATGGTATAACATAACACTACTGCGAAAATGATACAAAGGTAAAACATTTTGCAACCAATCACGTAATGAAATGAAATGAAATGAAATGAAATACATTTATTTGCATGAATGCAGGTTATAAACAGTTACAGGTAGATAGAAAAAGGTGTTCCATGTACATTCCGCCATATCGTGGCATGCAAATTTAGAAATGTGAAGGTGCGAAGTAGGTATTTGTTACAAGAAAATATTATATTATTAAATGCAGTTTATGCAGTAATATGAAATTGAGCGATTTTATTTTTTGTTGTAGAAAAATAATATTTTGCTAAATTGGAATTTTTATCTGTTTTCGACTCAGAATCGCGAGCTTTTTCAATCCTGGTAGGAGAAAAAAGTGTCCTAAAACTAAAAAAAATATACATTTTTCAAACTTTCTATTGCGCTACCGCCATACTAAATCTATGAAAAAATGGTGACGAAATGGAAAAAAATCTTGGGACACTTTTTTTCTCCTAGGATGAAAAGAGCTCGCGATTATAAATAGAAAACACGTGGAAATTTCCAAATGAGCTAAAACATTTTTTTCTACAAACACGTTGCGTTTCACATAGTATCTGTTAAGTTTAGAAATTACATTAGATACAGTTCATACCGTTGTTTAGGCATTCATTTTCTTCATCCATACTTCGTCTTTACAAACACACTAATTAACTTCCTAACTAATATAGCGGGTGCAGTCACTGCGTGCATCCGATGACAGACAGGGACATATCCATATTAACATTTCTTTAAATTGTGGAAACTGCATGTCGGCAACCATTCTGCGTAGGCTTCCCTAAGGTCCGGAACACCATTATTCTATTTAGTATAAACTAGCGACCCGCCCCGGCTTTGCATGGGCTTTGCATTTGCACATAATAAACCTTCAACTTGACTCATCCATCCCTTCCTTTCCGTCCCTTGCCAATAATGTACAATTTCTTACCAATTCCAGCAAGTTACGATTAGCTCAAGCTTACAAAAGAGGAAGTGGTTTCTTGACTATTGACGTCACAAACATAATACTATAGCGATTAGTTTCATATTCAAGGGCGCCTTATCAGCGCTATCAATGAATTTGTTTCGAGGGGCTCGCGTGACCGTATTCGCTAACGAGTTCGTCAACTAACTAACAGTCAATTTTACTTACACCAATATGCTGGTGCGAATAAGATGCGTTGACAGTGAGCGAGTACGATTCCGTAGAACTCATGGTAAGGACACCGCTGAGCCGTTTGTGCTTGCTGTTTCAACGTAATCGTTCGTTGTCGAGTAGGCGTTTCGATAATGTTTGCATCATGCTCGTTCTTGTCTGGAGCTTGGCAAACACTATCGAATTGCACAGTCGCTATTGACGACGGTCACGTAGGACTCATGGTAGGCACCCTTTTTATGTGCTAATACGGTCGTATATACTGCTCTGTCAGTGTATCTCACTCGCACCAGCATATGAGTAGCAAGAGCAAGTTCGTTAATTACATTTAAAATAATTGCCGATTCAGTTTTTGGAATTTTTCAAAAGGGTTTAAGCGCTATAGACAAAAGGCTCTTAGGACCTTTATGCCAATACCACTACTATATCGCGAAGTCTACAGCTCACAGAGCCACTAGATTTTAATTATTTATTTGGCAGAAACATAAAGGAACCACTAAATAAACACACAAATTGTCGACAAATAAAAAAAATACTCTTCTGGCTTTCATCAACTTCCCGTCTCATTAAGTAAAAACAAGGCACAATGGATGTCGAGTTACGGAAAAAGCCCAGCAGAAGTAACTAAGTAATCTTTGACGCTCGTGTACACGCAACATTATTCGGCTAATACCAATTAGATTAGGGCAGGCACACACTGCCCGGACCTGTTACGTAGTTTGTTGTGTTGTTTGGCAACTTTGGGAAAACAATACCTCTAACGTACTTTCTTAGTTAGTTTTCAAATGACTAAATGGTAAGACACGCTTTGGTGGTATTTTGCTAGTATTTGCTACGTATAATCTTCTTCTTTCTAGAGTTTTTCAGGCTTCTGCCACGGCTAAGGGAGCCTGGGGTCCGCTTTGGCAACTAATCCCGCGATTTGGCGTTGGCGCTAGGTCAACGCGAAATGGCCAAATCTATCGGATTATTAACGGTCACTGTGTATACATATTGTAACTAATCTAACTTAAGCAAAGAAAATGAATAAATAAATATAAATAAATACTTAAATAAATATTATGGGACAATCTTACACAAATCGACCTAGTCCCACGGTAAGCTCAATAAGGTAAGGCTTGTGTTGTGAATAAAGGAATAAAAAACACCAACTACCAAGTTAGCTACTTGATCGGATAACGTATTCTATAGGCAAGGGCAACAATTATCGTAGGTACATATTAGCGACACGCAACAGTCTTTTTATCCACCGCGGGGTTTCACTTTTATTCGATTACTTGGAGGCCGGCGCGTCTTCCGTTTTTCGTGGTTACTTGTTATGAAATGAAATGCCATATTCTATTTATTTATAAACATAATAATAATTAACAAAAGACGATCGGTTCGAATTTGTGCGAAGACTTCCATAGTCCTGGTATTAAAGGGTAAAAAAAATGGTCTGAATGAGTTATCGTGCTCCTGATTCGTGAGATCGTGACCATCTCCTGTAAATTAATTAATTAATTACCATCAGGCCATTCGTTTGCTCGTTTGCCCCCTATAGCATTAAAAAAAAAACACATATTTCGATATACGGCAGCAATTCTGTAGATATGTAGTACTATGTATTAGCTTCTAAATATATTAGTGCTAAGCCTATTATGTAAGTCTAATATGGGCAATAATTGAAACCAGACATATAATTTATTTTTGATCATATCATAAGAGGTGTTTTTAAGTTACACTTAATTATGACCTCATAATAAATTTTTGAGAATTTTCTCAGCAGCAATTTACTGTGAACATAAACTGTAAAAGTTGACGTTGACAGTTGTCAGCAAGCGCTTAATGGTGCTCCCACACTGGCTGTTATATAATATTATATCTCTTTCTCTCATATGATAATGTCTAGTAACACTATCCTTGTCACACCGTGTTATAACATTTATAACAGCCAGTGTGGGAGCACCATAACGCGTGTGTTTGCATTACATTGCAGGCCGAATTATTTTGTAAGTATAAAATTTTAATATTAAAGTAAATTGTATCTAAATAATTAAATTTCTTACATCCTATACTAACCACCATTAAAATGTTCGCCTGTATTAGATTTACAAACTGTATAATTGTGGAAATATAAAGTTATATTATACGTTGCGGATTATAAGGATAAGCATCAATCTAGCCCAGTGGCCACAAGAGCCCGTCGACCGAAATAGAAATCGATTCCCTTAATTGGATTTGCGATTATGACGCCAAAGTAAAACAACTATTTCGTGACGCGGACGAAATTACTCGTACGTAAGAAACTAATTTGGTGCTGTATTTTGTTGGTGAAACACAGTTGTGGGGTGCGAAACATGGCGTCGAGGGTGTTCCTGCCAAAGTACCTATATGATTTGCGTGATGTTGAGTAGAATCATGTTAAGTTTTCTAGATTATTATAGCACATACTGTCAAAGTGTTAAGTAAACGTTTTAATTTCATTGATTGACGTTTAAAATAACACTTTAAAATTTGACAGTTTATTTACTCGGAAGAGATAATGTGCTAAATTGAAAGAGGTATCATATACTACAGAAAAAGTGACCAAGGCTACCTGTGAACAGGGCTGGAATCGAACCAGCGACCTCCTGCTTTCGCGGCAGACGCCCTAACCACTGGGCTACCCGATCACGGCCACTTTTTCTGTAGTATATGACATCTCTTTCAATTTATAATATGTATATAGTAGTGTAGTGTGACTACTTAAAAACATGAATCAAAACATTTATTAAATATAATAAACTTGCTGGCTTGCCTCTATATATTTTGTTCATTGTTTTATATTACTATTACTGGCAGTCGTAGTCGCACTTTCGTGATTAAAAAAAGAAAAAAAATCCTATTTCCATATTTTTCTAACTTGGCATTACGTTACTGTCATAGAACTGATCCGGAAGATGATAACAAAATGGAAGAGGAATGCTACTAGTTAACGAAATGCACACTCTTTTTAAAATTAGATGTTGGAAAATTTCACTAGATGAAAATCTCTTTATGGAAGTAATTTAGTCATATCACAGGCGGTCCAGAGAATATTTATAACCGTGGTCACGTCCGGGTTAGAATCTGTTTGTGTTATTCTCAGTTAAGATTGAAATAAAGTAGCCTGGCGCTTAAACTTCTTAATTGCATGAATTATCCAGTATAAGATTTTAAGCTAACATGGTCATTTACACTATAATTATCGGGAGCTCATAAAAACAAATGTACATGGTAAATATCTCGTTTTAAATAGTAATTATAATTATCCAGCAGTTATGCCGTAAAAATATAACTGACAGGCAAACGTAATATTTTATTTAAATGAAGTATTCGTACTGTTGTAGGTTTTATCGATTAGACGCCCTTTGAAAATACAAGTCATAGAAAACGGTTTGCAATGTGACACGAATTAAATAGAAGAATATCCACTTTAAAATTAAAACTAAACGCACGTCAATTTAAAATACCCCCTAATGACTACAAAATGATAGGGTAGTGTTCTTTACTCAGCCATTGTGTCGTTCATTTAAAAGCGAAGTAGGAAAATTAACCTTATGCACTAGTGATAAGATCTATTTTGTTTAGCCGACGATAATTTGATGAGTCAGCATTGCGAGGGGTTTTCCGTAGTAGCGGTTTGTGCAAAAACAGTTGAATGGTCTAGTTTATATAGTAATTGGAACAGTTGTATATTATCATGTCTCAAGTTGAGACTCTCAACTGTTCAATTTTATAACCAGGTAGTATAATAACAAGTTTAGTTGGGCCGTTTTCTTTATTTAGCGACAATAACCTGATGTCTCTTCGTTGAAAAATGCCAGATTTAGAATTGAACTAGCGACCCGCATGAAAATCCTTTGCGTAGTTTTAAAGATTTAAGCATACATACATACATGCGGACAACAGGATTACAGGAAGCGACTTTGTTTTATACTATGTAGTGATTGTTATAATTTTATAGGAGGTAAATGCTCGAAATTTTGTTAACAGTACAGTTTACTTGTTACTATAGTAACTTTATACTTACCTCCATTATGTAACTTAAACACCGTGACAGAGTGGTCAATCGGAAGGCTGTCTCCGCTGAAAAGGGGTAATCTGTCACAGAGTTTTCTAGTAAACTACTAAAAAGAAATATACGTTACCTACATGAAAATAAATATTAAATTGTCTACTTCAAAGACACATGTTGTTTTTCTTTAATAATAAAAAAAACGAAAAATCGGAAAAATCGTGTTTCAAAAAGGGAATGGCTCAGTTAATCTCAAAGTATACTATAATTATTGTCGCAAATGAATAACATTTGTAAAAAAATATTTTCTTATAGCGGTCATACATGTTACGGTGTACCTACCGGAGTGGTTAGCAGATCGGGTAAACCTGTACCGTATATCTGCATCTGAGACGTCCGGTGTACCGTACGGTGGCACAGAAAGAATCAATTTCCGGTAGAGGAGAGAAAACCTGCAAAGGAAATTTTGGAAGGCATATTTAAAATGAAGCACAAGTAATATTTACTATGGCAAGCTGCAATCTTGTGCCCATTTGTATAATATACCTTTTCAATTGAGTTATAATTATAGAAATAGTATACATTCAGTGCCCTATTGTACATTGTTTAACGGAAAGGAAATAGCTATACTTTATATGAACCGATTATAGATGTCGCCGCAACCCATACAGAGCTGTCAGATTTCCATACAATAAGGCATGCATACGGGCTCTGAAGCGTATGAGTCGTATTCGATAAAGTAACGTGACGATCGCGATTGCGTAAGTCTTCACTTCTATGGAATTTAGAACAGCGCACCAAGCGGGACGGTTTGGAAACTTTTAAATCTCATACAACCCATACAAGACTTAACCCAAACCCTATCGTCAATTTTTATCGAATGCGATTATACCAGAGCTTATGTAAGCACATATTACCAGCAGTAAAAAAAAACTCAATTTTTTATATATGTCACCGTTAAATTGTAAACTTCCGACAAATTATAATAATATGATATTATAAATTAACCTAACCTATCCGTGTGTGAATTTCCCTATCTGTGCGGTGTAATATTGCTATGAGGTATTATACTTTAGTGCTGTCGAGCGGAAAATGTCTTCTAGAAAATTGCGAGTCTCTTATATTGTCCGCCACTTTACTACAAAGTTACTGAACGAGAACAATCGAAGTGTACACTTGGGGACATTTTATTTGGATTACTTATATGATTTCTACTAGAATCGATCTCCTAATAGGAGAAAAAGTGTCCTAAGATTATGTTCCCTTTCCGTTACCATTTTTTTATAGATTTTATATGGCGGTAACGGCATAGAAAGTTTGGAAAATGCATGGAAATTTTTGGACGAAGTTTTTTTATCCTCAGGATCGAAAGTGCTCGCGATTCTGAGTCACATAAAAATACCCGTGTTATAAAAAAGTTACAACTTTAAATATTATTTGGCGAGGCCGTTGTAATATCGAGTCCTACGGTTTCTTGTACATTAAATCTAACAGTACATTAACTTTGTGTTAAGAGCTCTACCGTGACGTATAATTTTATACGTCGCTATGCGTTACTAATTGCCAAAATCGACTTACTTCCCGTTTATCATGTAAGTACTTAATTCAAAAGTAACCCGAGTCTTGTTTGATAAAACTTTTGCCATTAAAATTACAAAGTGGGTATAAAATAAAGGTGTTCTTAATTGATTTTATTTGAACGTAGTAATAATAATACTTACGTCTGGCCTACTTTTAAGTTTTTATAACCTTTCATTCTCTGGTGAAGGATGATGAAATCATAATTAGGAAAGTTAGTGTTCTGGAAGAATTATAAAAACTCTCTCCCTTGTTTTGCTCAATTGAAAAAAGTAAATTCGACAGCAATTTTGCTACTTCATTAAAGAAAATAGGTACTTATTTTATATGGGGTTTCGTTAAAATTATATCCAGTCTCAATCAAACGATACTTTTAGCCCTATTTGAAGATTGATTTGTGTATAAAGAACTTTATTTCTCAAAAGAAATTGTACATTTCACTTCATGAGAAAATACACTAAAAGTAAATCGGTAGACATCGCAAGTTACAAAAAAAACACACTAAAAGTAATAGCAAAATAAATTAAAACTTTTTGTTACAACAATTAATAGTAGCACATCGTAGGTACCACTACAAAAGTCCAGATAGTTAGTTACACGTAAAGATAGGGCGATCTTAATTACTTATACTTTAAGTTTAATATATAGTGCAGTATATAAAACAAAAATTAAATTATGACAGTGGCCAGTCATAGATAAGTTATTAAATTAGATATATAATAGATATCTAGTTGAACAGGGTACTCCTACAGTAGTCAGCAAGCTACAAACAAGCGCTTACCACAGCCCTCCGTATTTCCCTAATGGTCAACCGGTCAGTTTCGCGGACCAAAATAGGTCGGCCATATTTACATTTATTCGTGACGCATTCGACACGTCACGTCTAGCGTGAGCCGTACGAGTGCACGAGGCGAGTTCTATAACCGACCAGTCTAAGCGTCGCCTGCACCACTTAACCCCGGATTAGTTGGCTAACCCGGGGTTATATGTCACTTCCGTATGAAATAATTAACTTCGCGTTAGCTGGTTAACTCCGGTGGTGCAAGTGGCCCTAACGAGTATTTGCTTGATTAAACGTATATCTCTTTTCTCTTTTTTTTTTCGCGAAAGGGGCACGTATTAAGTAGGTTTCCTCACGATGGTTTCTTTTATCGACTGGTAATTATTATCAAATGACATTCCTTAAGTACGTCATTAATTATGGCCGACTGGTTTTCCAAGGCCGCGATTCTTAATCCCGCCAGAAGCGATTTTTTTTCCTCAATGCGTAAATTGCACTTACACTGTTTAGCAAAAGCCAAACTCGACTCGGCAGTGGTCAGCCATTGCAACATCCACCCAGGACCTATAGACACGCACCATTCGCCTTCCGAACGGCGCCGAGAAATCACGTGCCGCTTAAATTGTCCGCCACTTCACATAAAGTGGTCGACAATCGGCGTACACTCGTGGACATTTGAAACTGTCGCCTGAGCCCGACTTTTACTTTAAAAGTTTCCATTGTGCCAGTTTATATAGGAATTAGGGAGCAAGTGAAGCCAATTGGATCAGAGATTTGTAATGAACTTGGTTTAAAATTAAAGTGAGTGAAAACAGTGCGGATTGACGTCAATCGTACACTGAACGAAAAGTGTTGATGTTTTAGAATTCTTGAGTTACACTTGGGAGCATTAAAATTGCCTAATAAACTTCTTATACTGTCTTTAAGGCCATTAAATAGTGGTTATGTGTTTCGTACTTTGCAAAGTGTTTTAGTAAGGTCGTAAAAAGTTTTAAAGTTCTACACAGCGGGGTATGAGAAGCGTTTTTGTGTAACTATTAAAACTGGCCATTAAAAGTGATATAGAATTGTTAGGTACTCGTACATACACTGCGAGCCATGAAAAGTGAAGTGAGATAGTGATGTGTCGGACGTGAGAGCGTCCGTGTCGGTCAGTGTGCCCGGCAGCATGGGGATCATTATCGGGACGTGTGTCCCGGACGCGGAGCCGGACGCTGCGGCGTATGGTGCGCAGCTGCGGCGTCCACCCAGGAGAATACTTTACGGTAACAACAGGGCCTATACCACGAAAATCGAACGATTCCCGATTAGTATCTCCATCTCTGTCACACTTGCATATTGGAGTGAAAAAGAGGTTTTCCCGTCAATGCCAGTTTTCGATGTTCGTGGTAGGCGTGCTGATATTATTTATGAAGATAAACAAGTAAAGGAATACATTTAATACACTTCATGGTCATCGTCGGCTGTCAAATGTAGGTACTAATACTGTATATCAGAAAACGCATCTATTACTACGACGGTGAAAAACAAGTATACGGCCCGCCTGATGGTAAGCGGTCACCGTAGCCTATGGACGCCTGCAACTCCAGGGGTGTTATATGCGCGTTGCAGACCCTTTAAAAAAGGAGGATTCGCTGTGATGACAGCTAAAGGGGCAAGCTTTGCTTCGTGGGTCAACACAACACAACAACTGTCAACAGTGTCAACACAGTGAATCCTCTTAGAGCTCTGGCGATCTTACTCACCACAGAAACACAACACTATGATTAGGGTCTAGTGTTATAAAACTACGGTTTTCTGTAATGTGGGGGTATTCCCTAGATGAGCTCTGCTCCAGATTAACTCCTGGTTAACTGATTTTGTGTTAAAAAACCAGTTTCGAATAAAACCGAGTTTTTACCATACAACAAACAACCGATTGCATTCCCTAATCTCATTGAGTCTCAGACGTTCAGACATAAGTATTGTTTCTGTAAACATCTACACGGAGACAGCTGAGAAACTGTGCACATATTCGAAACGTGAGTATGGACAAAGGAATACTGATGTTCGCACGTTGCTATAGTATACTTGAGCTAACTGGTGAGGAAATATTCGCTTGACTGTAAAAGCGCCGTCTATTTGAGACGTCAAATTTGCGGCAACAATATTCAGCACTAGGCATTGGCTTGTTAAAAGAAGCAGACACACAAAACAGAACAAAAACGTCAAAAAATGTGGAGCAGAGTGACATTGGCGAACAATTTTGCATTAATGATGATACACACGATTAATGGTTCGTACGACAAAGAGCTTACTGACGTAAGCATTAAGTGTCTAATTCAGACACGGGACGCCCAATAAATATTTTTTTGGGAAAGGATATGCCTTTCAGAACGTCAAATTTTGGTACCTACTTAAGAAAAGTTCGCAATATGAAATATTGTTCAAATAGATCCATATCAAAGCTGTAAGCAAATAAGACCTTTAATAACACATAGGTACATAGTCCGGGATACATTTTAGGAAAACGTATTAAATTTACTGCCTATTGTCTGAGACTCAGAGTTATTTAGGTTCATATTTTGGTATGAGTCATAGTTGTACAATTGTTAACATGTTTGCCGTTATTAAACCGTATTACGTTGAGGTAAGGTGTGTTACTGGTCAGACATGTTGCTGGTTGTACAATACTTTAAGGTTACATTTTAATTGTGAACGCATTGCTGCACCACGATAACGCTGATTCACAGCATCGCTGCGCGTCACTCTATGTCAAATTGTCAATGTCATTGGCCATGTAATTTTTAAATTCAAGAATTTCACCTACCTTTTATAGGAGCGTCGGGTCAGCGTAAGAGCGTGCGACTTTCATGTCGAAGTTCGCGGGTTCGAACCCCGGCTCATACCAATGCGTTTTATGAAACTTTTATACGAAATATTATTAGATATTTACCAATCGCTTATCAGTGAAGGAAAATATCGTGAGGAAACCGGACTAATCCCTAGTTTACCCTCTGGGTTGTCGTAAAACTAGCGCCTACGCCAAATCTTGAGATTAGTTGCCAAAGCGGACCCCAGCCGCGAAAACGCTAGGAAGAAGAAGTTAGAATCAGTCTCTTATTGTCGCCGCGGCCAACCAGCAGCATACCTGCTACTATTTCAATATGACCTTAAAACCAATGCTACCTCTGGAATGCAATACTGACACGGTAGGCTTTCTTGGAACCGATAAATCATATCAATGTTGATGGCACGATGTGTGTGACATGAGTGCGATATATTGGTGAGTTATGACTCCTTGGAGTAATAGCTATTAATTAATTTAATAATTAATTTGACTGCTACAGCTTATACCTAATAGATTACATACTGATGACATTGCAGTCTAAATCAGTTAAACCTCATGACATGCCTTTTAACTAGCACATGCTTGTATTTAGTCAAAGTCACCACTTTACTGTCAGCCGATAATTTTAGAAATGTACTTTACTGAAAATCGACAAATTTTTAGAATGTCGCAATGTCAAAACTGATTTGTGTGAAAATGTCTAAATCTTGAAAACACTTACGCCTACTTCTCAAATAAACGCGATTAATCCGTTCTAATGTGTTTAATTTATTTATTTTATTAAACAACAGTTGCGGTAACAGAAGACAATGTTTTAAATTTTTAATTACATTTGACAAGATAAACGAATGTCAAATTCCCATACATACAATCAACCTAATCAACGTCGCTTGTACTTAGAAAATGGTCACGGGCGTATTGCCTGTTACTAAGATTGCATATACTCGAGAAATTCGCCGGCATTTCGATAAGACCAGTTGGCCTAGTGGTTATGGCGTTAGTTAGCCGCGTAAGCTGAAGACCCGAGTTCGATCCTCTCGGATTGTCCTTCGTCGGTGTTGGTCTTTTTCTTATCTTTAGTATATGACAATTCTTTCAATTTATAATACAATCAATCTATTGGAAGCCTAGGCCACTCTAGAACCATGTCAAAATGACAATTTCTAACAACCTGATTTATAGCGTCACTATGACATAGTCCTACCACGCCTAAGGTTCCAATTGGTTGACTGTACTTGGTGGGCGTCGTTAGCAAGTTTGGTAAAATTGTTTGTTTTATTAAGTAGATTACACATATGTACGTACTCGTACCTCCCAGTTCCAAGAATAACAATGGCTCTTCGCAACAACGCGGTAAACATGTACCTATTTAATCCTATTATGTAGGAGAAAGTTATAATGTGTTATTACAAATAACAATAAAATTATCCTCTTATGCTAATTGAGTCAAGTCGATAATTTGTTGTAAGATGATGTGTAAAGTTAAAATACACAATGTTTTACATATGTTTTAGCTGGCTTTGTTTTATTTGGTTCGAGTTCACAAGCAGTTAACAGAATCATACTTCTTCTTTTTAATAATGGTGTCTGTCCGAGAGTTGGTCAATTTTGCCAATGTCAAAGTATATTGCCACTCCGACGACGTTGTTTACTTTTTGCTAAATTATAGCTAAACGTTACAAACAGCGTTAGGCGCCGTGACCCTGGAACTGCTGGGTGATGACTAAAGGATGGTTAGACACGTTTCAGGGTAAGTTCAGACTTCCCTCGTTAGTTCACTATATAATAAGCTATTTATAATAAACGGTACCTGACTGGAAATAAAGTTCGAAAACCAAATGTAGATCTAAGTGACAGCTATTCAATGAAAATATTTTTAGAAAAAATTAAAAACATTTTTTTTTTGGTTACTAGACTAATAAAAATGTAACAGGAGGGCTATTACAAATGTAAAAACCCAATATTAATAAAATATGAACTTGCTGTTGATAGATAAAGCACAGTATATTGGACCCTGTATTTTTAGATGTGGTAATATTTATTTGCGTCAGTGTAGTCATAAACTCATAGTACAAAACTGGTTTGCCTAGTAATCGTTTTAAATTAATAATACATTAACTTATACCTATTAAAAACTGGTTACCGTTTGGTGATCACTTTTACGAAAAGGAGCAAAATAAAATTAATGTACCAAAATACATTTCACATGAGTATACCTTGGGCACCTTTTAAATCAGATAGCTCTGTTTTATATTACATAAGTAATCAAATGATAACATAGCTTATCTGGCAAGACAAGTGATGGGTCACATCCTTAATTATTAAGATAATTTTAAAAGATAAGTCTCGTCCACGAGATTCGTTTAGTTATGAACCTTATCAACAAGAGACAAAGTGGTATATTTTACTTAAAATAAACACATTTCTCAAAGAATACGATATATACTATCGCATTCAAAATTGCATGAACGCGTGTGTACAATTGTACATCCCCGACGCATCTTTTAATACGGGTACTATGTTCAGCCGTGACAGAAATTAAGAAGGATAAGGATTTTTGCTTGAATCAAGACTACTCGTCTCCTGGTTCTCCCGAAACGTGGGGGAATTCGTTTACGGGGGTGACCGATTTAGATCTACCTGCCGAATTTCATAACGACCGGTCAACGATTTTCGACTTATCGTCGAAAAAACAAAATAGATGGTTTTGGATAGATTGGCCGTATTACATAAGTACTTTGAAAAAATTGTCGTATAAACTGGAATCCTACACCCAAGTAATGCTTATGCATGACCAGATAACTTCAGAGATATCAATACAAAGTGCCAAAAATATGTAAATAAAGTCCTGTATACATATTTTTGGCACTTTGGCTGTATTCATATCTTTCTGGTTGACTGTACAAGTGAAATAACACGCAGCGAGCGTTGACTCGAATATAATCTACTTGCACGGTATATATTATTGTATTGTATATATTATTGTGTAAACGAGGTAGAAGGTCACTCTAGGTCTTGATGATTAGATAATGGTTGAGGAAGTTTAACTTGTCACTTTATGTTACAGTAACCGATAATTAAATATTACATTGTACAGGAAACCTTCGAAAGACCTTCATAAACCTTTGTTTTAATATTTTTAATATCGCAGATAAGAGTATGTAATATATTACAGTTATCATGTGTGATGATTAGAAACTAATATACTGCGAAATTATAAATAGTATATAGGTAGAACGTTATATAAAATAGTGCTTATAGTGTTTGACTCCACCAGTTCGTTTAACCTGAAATTTTGCATACAAACACCTTGAGTGTAGCTTGTGTCATAATTAAAAGGAAGTTTGAAAAAAATAAGCATTTTGTCCAAATTTTCTCTTCCATGGCATTGCACCATATTTTGAGAGAAGACATTGCCATGCAAAGATTTTACGTTCTTGATGTTACTTTATAACAATTATAATACCATATATATATATTAGAAAATGAAAATAGGTACTAATTAGAATAAAGACGAATTATAATCAACTCGGTCAGCCTCTTGGTACATTCTTATCACCTTTTGGTACACCGATATACAAATAAATGTACTCCTTTGTCGTTTTTTCAGTCGATTCTTCAGTCGTCCTTTTAGTCGATTTCTTAGTATGTCTTTTAGTCGATCCTTTTGTAATTTCATCTTGCATTTCTTCTTTTGATTGTTCATCTTCGTTTGATTGTTGGTCTTCTTTTGTTTCTATTTCTTTTTCCTCTTTAGTGCTACTCTCTACATGTGCTGGTTTCTCCGTTACTGCTACCGGTTTTAATGTCAAAAGCGCTTGCAAGACCTCTTGGGGTATAGCGGCTGGTACAAAAGGTAATTGTGGTATCTGTGGTAAAGGTAACGCACAAGGTAGTTGGCAGTAAGGCATACAAGGTATACAAGATGTTGTGGATGTTTTAGCTAGTTTCTGCATCCGCTTTTTTGAACAGGTTTTAGTGGTTGCCGTTGTTGTTGCTGTGGTTGTTGTATCTACACTTATTTTTGTCACTGGCTCTTCATAGTCCTGCTCCTCCTCATCAGAACAATTGGGCTGAGGTGGACCACCTGGAAATTAGATTCAAATTAAACATGAGTAAACAAATCAACGTGTCATAAAAATACGATCTTAAAAAAAGGGAACGCTGTGGCTGTGACACTCGTTACCATAAAACTTCATAATAGAAACAATGCGTGCGAGCGAGAGAACTTACTGGTCTACAGTTTATTGGCCACAGAATAAGTACCTTTGTCCTCCAATTCCTTGCCCGCAGATGAAAGCTGTGTTAATTGCCGCAGAAGTTTAGCTAATGTTAGTGTCGAGCTCGTAGATGTGTCTTGTCCATCGTCCAGATTGACCAAACGTTTCTTGCAAGGCTTGGCGACAGGACAGTCTTTGGCTGGAGCAGGCGAAGTAGAGCACTCATTGTGGGACGAAGTGGTGGGAATCTTTTTTGTTTGTGGCTTCTTTTTTCTTACTAACCTTAATTTGCCACTATAACTGACTATTTCCTTGTCTAAGCATTCATTTGTTCCTATGCATTGATCTGCAGATAAACAAGGTGATTTTACTTTATTTAATGCTCAGACACACTCAAATATATAATTTATTACTCTTACATATTATTTAAAGACTTTTGCTCATTGAATCATTAATCTATTAATACAAGCTATTTTATTGTGTTTTTTTGTTACAGGTAAAAATAAACATCACAACTAAACTGCAGAATAGTAAGAATCAATTTAGTTTAAGAATTTAAGATCCACTATTTTTTCAGAGCCCGGTTCTCCTCTATCTCTCGTTATCTCAGCAGTCACCCTTTTCTACCTCATATCCTCTTTTTTCGGCCTAAAAATCGCTCTCCGTCCATCCACATTCATTTCTAAAACACTAACACGCTAGATTGGACTAATGACTTGTTTATTTATATAAGAATGCACGATCCTAATTAAGTCGACGAAGCCCCGCATAGCGGGGTTCGTTTTTCTAGACAATTTTGCCTTCAGGCATCTGAAGTTACCCAATGAACCTAAGCTAACAAAAGGTTTAATTCACAGTTTTCTGTTAGTTTACAATGTCGGAAAAAAATAAATAGTTATAATATATTATACCTATTTTTTGTACAATTTTACTTTGAGATACGAGAATTCATATTTTTAGACGTGACTGGACCGATGCGGTTTTGGGATACGCCTTACTAACTACAATTTCCGCGAAACGGACATTATTTAAAAATTTCAGAGCTGAAAGTAACTTTGTACAATCTCTTGAAGTCTATCAACTCACTGGAATTGTACTCGGGATCATTTTTTTCTTCCGTTGATTCCTCCTTACCCTCGTTACTATCAGCCAAGTCCTCCGGCTTTAATCCATACTCCTTCATCACCTGTCTAAACTCCTTTCTCTCCATTTCTTTCAAATCGTTCTCTTCTTCGTCTTTCTTCTTTCTAGACACTGGTGATCTCTTTCGTCGTATTATTTGCTGATTCTGGCTGTTCTTACATTCCCTGGAATATTTCACAGGCGACTTTTTAAAACCTGATATGATTTTTGGTTTTATTGTAATTTATTATACTTTAATATTACTGAAATGTGTGATTATTAAAATTGTCAATTTAAAATGAGAAGGGAGGAGATACTTTTCATGTAAAAGTATGTTTCCGTATTATGAAATTCGCTAGTTTTTTTCGGATAGAGGAATTTCCAAAAGAGCTTTAACGTCTATTCCTGAACTGCGTAATGAACAGTGACATCATCACGGTCATCGTACAGAGGGTTCAACTGCTTTAGCAGTTACCTATGGTTGTTACAGTTAAAATAATGCAATGTACATAACTGCAAACATAGTAAATCCTTACGACTATGCCCTGGTAATATAACTGAGTTCACTACAAGACCACCACAAGCTGCGGTTGCTGTCAAAGGGTTTTGAAAAGTGCTATTAAGTGCCCTCTACCTGCACAAAGTACATGCGATGGTTCCGGGTTGTTGCATCGTACAGAGACCACAGCTGCCGCGGCAGTCGAAGGTCCAAGCAGCGGCTGATTGGATGAAGAGCAACCAGATTAGTAGCATTTGAACTGTAATGCAAAAATAGGGCGCATTTTGAAACTAGTGCTATGAAAAATACATCACACTTTTGCTAAAGCTTCAAGAACTAAGGTAGAAAATGAAAACAACTAAAGTGGATAAAATTTTGCGAGAAACAGTAAACAAAGTAAATTATGATATCATTGGCGAAGTAACGGCATGGAAGAAAAATATTCTGCGCCGATACTTGCAAATGGGCTGGCTGGCCAATGATGTAAACAAATGATATGTGTGAATGTGATGTACGATGTATATTATACTCTTCGTTCGGTATTTTGAAATAGGATTTTAGTTTTCTAAAAGAAAAAAATCATTTTACTTTAATTTACACATCTTTCTTGTATTACACCTAAACAGATAATAATTGTGGATTGAAAGACAGGCGTGGCAGCTTTCGTAGTGGCATTTATACATTATAATATAATTATGGAGTGTATGTATTATTTAGTAAATGTACGATTTGAATAAAATAAGGTAGTACTTGAAGCAATATGCTTAGAGCCCGGATTGGGAACTTAGTTATATCCTGTTCAGCGTATAAAACGGATGCACTAGACTTATGGAGATTAGACCTTTGGTCTTGACATAGCTAAAATTGCGCACTAGTACAAAGGCTGCGCAGACAGACCCAGCTAGACAACTTGTATGCCTCTACAGTCCGGCGGAGCCTCAGTCAGGGTAAATAAGAGGTCCGGAGAGGTGGCCACTTGTTTGCATGACTCTTAAAACATTTGGTTTGAAAATCGAAGCCTAATATCCCTTAAGATCATTTGTACTGCTATTTTTATAATTTTACTAGATAATAAGTATTGATTCTTTCCCTACATTTTTTTTAATGGAATAGAATTAAATATGCACTGAACCTAATGTAAACTGCACGCCTTACAGCAGGCCTTTAGGAATGCCTTTTATAAATCTAATGCGGTGGGTGTACCGCAAGGTAGTATTCTGGGGCCCTTATTGTTTTCATTAAACATAAACTACCTTTCATTGTATAGTAGAAACAACATATTTAAAATCTACCACTAAACGTTTTGAAGCATAAACTTGTATTAGTACATAATTGCATTTTATATTCATTGGCGTTCTGATTATATGAACTGTGACTTCTCTGCTTTTTTTTACATGTGCTCTGTATTTTTACGGCTGATATTGGTAAATTGTGTAACTGTATATTCTACATTGTGTAAAAACCTAAAAATATACTAACTGTACCTAACACCACATAACTAAGGGATGCTTTCGGTTCATCAATCAATCAAATGCCAATCTTTTTAGTACTATTTTGAAAACAACAAAGCAATACTTGTCTTGTAAACGGTTCTTATGGATATTGTTCTATACCGGAAAATAACTATGACTTTGCATAAACAGATATTTAAATCAATCTCTATTAAATAACCATCTTGAGTCCTGAAACCTTATTCATCACTGACTTCAACAAAATTGAACGCAAAACTCCATAATCCGATCATCAATACAAAGACTCGAATTATATCGATATACAGGTTGTGCGTTCAAATGGGACTATTTGCAATTCCACATGTAAAATCGCTCAATGGAACTTACTAACGCTGTAAACAAAAGGCATCACATATTGTGTCGCTGTTTCTCTTTGTATTTTTACACTACTTCATCAAACACCACTGAAACGAGTCACTACTGTAACGGTCGTATTATACAAAACATAAGAGATTTCATTAAAAATGAGGTTTGTTTACTTCATTTGCTAAACACTTATTTAAACTTTCACGATTTTCACACATTCTAAATTTACTAAAACGGGGCTTAATCGGGGTTTATAAACTTTGAAAACAAACCTCCGACGTTTCAAGGGCGACATTGTCCCCGTGGTCCCGGAGAAAAACTGGCGGAGGTTGACATCAACATCTTCTAGCTGCGCGGGTTTTACGAACTACCCGCACTTGGTCTTGATTATCAACTTGAACATTTTGCGCACTAGGGATGTGACTCTGTCTACACACTACACTCACGATGTCCGATTTGTCGGAGGTTAGTTTTCAAAGTTTATACACGATTAATACTTCATTTGCAAGTTGCATTGACGGACGAACAATTTGACATTTTAGATAAAATGTTAAATTGTTCGCTTTTTTATGTCAAAGCCCAGCTTTAACTTCAAAATTGACCATATTGAGTTAAATGGAACCCAGACAATTTTTTTACGAACAAATTTTGTTACTGATGTCTCTGTAAATGTCAGATTTTTCGAAATTTTGAACCCCCGACACTAAAAGATGAGTTTCAGGTGGCTCTAAGTTATCTTTGGTGGTAATAAAAGAAGTCGACACTCTCACTGGAATTAGTGGTTTCTTCATCGCTTAAACACTGAAAATTAAACCGCTGTTTAAGACCGGTAGTCGGAACATTACCTCAAAAAAATATAATCGACTTAGAGGTAATGCGAGCGACTTTAGTAATTAGAAGGTATATATAGTTCTACATTTATTCCACTGGCCCCTTTCGGTTTCGCACTCTGTATACCCAGTGGTTTCACTCGCTAGACTGTTTTTGTCGTTTAGCTTTTCAAGCATTATTGGAGCGTTATGAGAGGCGTTCCGTGTTCCAATATTATAATCGGTACATATTAAATAATTATATTCTAATGGATTCATAAACGTGTATGAAAACAACATAAAATGCCGTTGAGAGTCGTCGGGCCTTATCTTTCATTTAGGCATTTCTGTATTTTCGGAAGGAGACAAAATTTTATAGACCTTTGCTAAATTATATCGGGACTGTTTTATTAAACAATCGCTTTGCCTATATATTGCCTACGATTAATTTTATTGCTCCTACTACAGACCACACCCGGTGTAGCGACTCCTTCATATATTTAAACTACTTTCATTTTCCGTGAAAAAATATTGTTAAAGTTATAAATATACTAAATATTTACTATAACCAAATGAAACTCACCAGAACCGATTAAATGTTTAGCTTTTCAAACATTTGTGGAGCGTTGCGAGTTCGTTGCAAACTAACGTTATATTGATATTGCTACGGCATTACGTAACTTATGTTACATAAACACATATGTATCGCATGCTTGAAACATTAAACTACTTATATGTATGTAAAGTTTAATCGATGTAAGAGCCAGTGCACATAAACGGGGGTTTTATATTTTAACCAGGGGATTTAGACATTAAATTAAAACCCATTCATGTAAAAATATGTCAAGCTGTCTAGTCTTACTATAACATGTTGAAATGATGGAATTTTAATGTCTTTTAATGTAGGATTCAATATATAGGTATCTAGTGAAGGTAATACATATAATGACTTGCGAATTGTCGTAATTCTGGAAAATAGAACAAATAAAACGTTGCAGCTATTGTCATGAAACCGTGACTGCCAAACGAGATCTTCTTCAAGTCGGTTAAAGAGATCTAATTTCCATGAGGTATATCCTTGTCAGTGTCCTATCCATTTAACTGTGATGGCAGATGTCATGACGTTTTCTGACGTTTTCATTGTCTCGGGTCACCTTTGTGGTTACACGCTTTTGACAAGCTCATAAACATTGTCAGTTCTTTTTATGTTTTGCTAATTTGACAGTTTTAAAAACTTGTTATTATGCCGTAGAATAATTAAGCATATTAAGTAAGCATTGATGGAAAATGGATTCGTCTTGGAAACGTTTTTGACTGTTACACTAACATGGTTTTCATGCATTCCAGTATCGTTAGTTCGAACAGCAAAACATTTACTTCACTTATACTCTATAGATTCTTCATATATGTAGGTAATACTTGGTTCCATCGCGATTTTCTTTTTCACGCCTCAATATCAATATGATTTTTGGCCCAAAAATATGTGATCTATACATATAAAAGGAAAAGTCCTGACTGACTGACTCACTGATCAACGCACAGCCGAAACTACTAAACGTATGATCCTGAAATTTTCACATTACGTTAGTTGTTTAACAAAGGTTACGAATAAGAAGGGGATTTGAAAAAATCATCTTCTAAGGGGGTTAAATCGGGGTTGAAAGTTTGTATGGAAGAAAGTTTTATTTTTTAGATAGAGACTCAAAAGTTGGAGTAGAGGTTTGTTATTAAAATACAAAAAAAGTAATTTTAGGGTTTTGGAAAAATCAACCCATAAAGGGGTGAAAAGTATGTTGAAAGTTTGTATGGCGGAAGCGTTTCCCTTTTAGTTATAGACTACACACTTTGTGAAAAGAATCCTCATTAGAGTTTACAAAAAGTAATTTCAGCGATTTCGGAAATTCGACCCTTAAAAGGGTGAAAAGGGTGTTGAAAGTTTGTATGGCGGAAGGTTTTCTATTTAGCTAGAGACTTTATTTTATGTGTAAAGGTTTCTCATCAAAATACAAAAAAGGTGTTTTTATCAATATATATAAAAAAGAAACTGACCGACTGAATGACTAACTGACTGACTGACTGACTGACATATCAACGCACAGCCCAAACCGCTGGTCCTAGAGATTCCAAATTTGGAACATAGGTTCCTTATAAAGTTTAGAGGTACTAAGAAAAGATTTTTCAAAATTTAACCCCTAAGGGGGTGATTTGGAAGTCCAAAATTTTTTATCGGGAGACAAGATTAGTTGGCCTATTATATTTGAAACTTTACAGGAGTATTTATAAAGATAAATGAGGTAGCACGTGTTTCAGGTTTTTTTGAGAATTCAATCCATATAAGGGGGAAAGGGGTGAAAAAGTTAAAAAAAACAACATGGGTGTCGTTTTATGGTTTATCGGGTCGCTGATTACAAAAACAACGACGATTTTAAAATCTAACGTGGCGATTGTGAAATACCATCTTCCCTGTAGGGGCGCGAGGGGATCGAACTCTAAAAATATAAATATGGGTGTCGTTTTGTTGTTTATTTCGGGTTCTATAGATTTCAAACTTAACACTTAGGTTCTTTATAAGGCGTAAGGGTGCACAAAGAAAGGATTTTTCAAAATTCACCTCCAAAGGGGGAGAAATGACGGTACAAACTATGTATGGGGAAACATGATTAGTTAAACTATTTTATTCAAAACTACACAAGAGTATTTCTAAAGATAAATGAGTATAGACGTGTATTTGATTTTTTGAGAATTAAACCCCTAAGAGGGGAAAAAGGGGTAACAGGGGTCGCTGAAATCAAAAACAACGACCATATTAAAATCCAATGAGGTGAACGTAAGATTCACCATCTTCCCTGTTGGGGTGCGATGGGGTTGAAATCTCAAAATATCAATATGAGTGTCGTTTTGTTGTTTATTTCTGTTTCTAGAATTTCAAATTTGGCACGTAGGTTTCTTATTAAGGTGTAGGTGTGCATTAAGAAAGGATTTTTCAGAATTCACCTTCTAATCGAGATAAGAAAGAAGATCCGAGAGGTTCTTTACAGTGAATTTGGAGCCGAAACTGCGAGAAAAGGCCGCCATCTGAAATTTCTTCAGTTATGATCTGATCGTGATGGAAATCAATATCTGAGAATCCGAAAGGTTCTTTCTAAGGAATCAGAAGTCAACATTGATCGTAATATGTACTCGGTTGGTACATATCAAAGGTTTCAAGAGGTTCTCTATAACGAATCAAAGCCGCCAACTTGATTTTGAAATTACGTTACGGTTGAACATATTTTGTACGCGGGCGAAGCTGCGGGAAATAGCTAGGATTTTTTAGAATTTTCCTCCTAAAGGGGTGAAGTGAGATTTGATTGTATATCGGGAAACAAGATTTATTAGACTATTTTATTCACAGGAGTATTCCTAACGAGAAATGAGTAAATAGGAGTACGAAATGGGGTGAAAAGCAGGGACCGGTCAACCTCTTCCCAGGCAAAAGCCGTTGAATGGCTTAGCCGTTCATTAAATAGCCCGAATCCACATGCCTACCACTTGAATTGCTTTCCCATTCATTTGACTTAGCTGTAGGAAGGGGTTTCCCTTTCGCGGTCACTTGAATGTAGGAAAGGGCTTCCCTTTCTTTCAATAAGCTTTTGGAACGGCTCAATTGTTTATTGAATAGCCGACAAGCCTTGCTTAGCATCAGGAACGGGTTTCCCTTTGCTATCCTAACCTTGAAATATATAAGTACCTATTTCGACCTGATTTCGTTTCATTAGGCGGGGTTATTTTTGACTTGAGTCAGCCACTAAGGTCACTGACTTTTGTCGGTCCGTAGAAGTCGTATAGCCTTTAATAGTTTGGTCTTGGTGTACGTACGACAAAGTGTCTGATATCATAGTGATAACATGAGTCAAGTATTTTAAAATAACAGAATTATTTTACAGTTTTAACACAGAGTAAGGACTCTATACATGATGAAATTTTAGTGGTTGTTTTCCCGCGGCAGGGCGATTTGCTATTGGTAGTACTTTCGAATTTTAATAGACAAACTTAAAAAAAAAATCCAAAAAAAAGCTAAATCTCGAACAAGCGAAATCAATAGTAACGCATTAAAACTGCAAGTAGACGACAGTTCCTTTTAAGGATTTTTTTTCAGTTACTTTTAAGGTTAACTGCACGTAAAAAGTGTGAAAAAAATAAATGGAACTACTTTTTAGGTTATTTGGTTTCATTCACTGAAAAGAACACTACTGCAGTGCTACTACTGGTGTTAGGTCACTTTCGAGTTTCGTTCGACGCTTATAAATCTGGCATTTCTCAACATTAATAAAAAAAAAATTACACATCGATTGTACATCCATGGCAAAATCATTTCGTTGCGGGAAAACAACCACTAATATTTCACCGTGTGTAGTGAGTCGCTCCGGTGATTTTCGGGTCAACGATGGGGGGTGTGCGGGAAGCGGGCGGATGGGGATTCCCTCACAAACTCTGTACAGATTGTGAGGTCTATTTTCGGGGCTGTCAAGTTATAGTATTTTGATACGAGAATTAATAAAATAGGTAGGTACGCCATTTTAGAACGTGATTTCTCAGGAAATCAGTATTTGTGACTGCGACGAGTTCCTAAATGAATAGTATGGTCGAAATTTCAAAATATTGTAAAAACTGTCGGAATTTTAGATTTTGTAAGGTTTACTTCGATTTGGATAAAAATCGATATCTGACGATGCAGTAGGGTCCATAATATGAATCCATAGTCAAAATTGTTAAATAATTTCAACACCGACGCCATGTTGGATTTTGTAAGATTAACTCCGATTTGGATAAAAATCGATATCTGATGATCCGGCGGGGTCCTTAAGAATAATTCAGAGTCAAAATTGTAAAATATTGTAAGAACCGACGCCATCTTGGATTTTGTGTGATAAACTCCGATTTTGATAAAAATCGATATCTGACGATCCGGTGGGGTCCATGACATGAATCAATAGTCATAATTGTTAAATAATGTCAACAGTGACGCCATATTGGATTTTGTAAGATTAACTTCGATTTGGATAAAAATCGATATCTGACGATCCAGTAGGGTCCATAATATGAATCCATATTATATATTTACTAAAACGGGGCTTAATCGTGTATAGATTTTATGCAAATCGGAATATTTCTTATAAAATCCAAGATGGCGTCGGTTTTTACAACATTTTACAATTTTGACTCTAGAAGTCTAGATTCATGTTAATCACCCCGCCGGATCGTCAGATATCGATTTTTATCTAAATCGGAGTTAAGCTCACAGAATCCAAGATGGCGTCGCTTTTTGTAATATTTTACTTGATTCTGGATTCATGCTAAGGACGCTGCCGAATCGTCACTCATCAGATATCGATTTTTATCAAAATCGGAGTTAATGTTACAAAATCCAAGATGGCGTCGGTTTTACAATATTTTACAATTTTGACTCTAGATTCATATTAAAGATTCCGCCGGATCTTCAGATATCGAAATTTATCTAAATCGGAGTTAATCTCACAAAATCCAAGATGGCAACAATACAATACACACGATGGTTACAATAGGTACCAAATGTAAAATGTTTATTTTGTTACATTTGAAATTCCGAGAAATCACCACCTAAAAAAATCCGCTGCCTGTAAAGTCGGTATACGGGCGAAAGTTTTACGTGACAACGACTTTGAGTGGTAAAATAATTTTACGCGCGAAGGGACGCGTGCCTTTCACTTTTTATGTCTGTCTCTCTCGCTCTTAGGCGGGCTAACCATGCCCGAGTGGAAGGGACGCGTGCCTCTCACTCGCTCTCATTGTGAGCGCATAACGTGAGCGGAGCGTAACGCAGTTTCTTGAAGTGTCACCCGGCAAACCAATTTATAAGACGTTGTCACGTCAAAATCTAATTTGTCGCAAGAAAAAAAAAATTTAAACATGTCAGTGTCACGAAATATTTGTGACAGCCCTGATCTTCGAACAAGCCAAGACGCCGAACGACTAGGTTATGAACCTTGTCCACTGTATAGAGTCCTTACATTGTGGTTTTAATCTGAAAAATCATGCCGGTAAAACTATTGATGCACTTGTTGTTGATAGTTTGCTGATCCGGACAGAAATGACAAATAATAATAAAAATTCAGACAATTCCTTTAGAAATATTGAAGTCGGTTGAAAATCAAAATATACACAAACGCAACACGGACACGCAACAAAACGACGCAACATACACGCGCCCTTTGCCACACGCAATTAAACCTTATTACTATTTGATTAGTTACTTTCGATTGCAATGCGACGGCGGCTAGCGGCATTATCAAAGAACGTCAACGCTTGCCGATATACCGCGCTAAACGCCAACAACGTAAATACTGTAATATTGCTCTTATTTCATTTGATACAAGGATCAAAATGGCTTAAGCGTTATAAGGGAAACCCCTTCAAGAGGTTAGCAGTTCGAACGACTTTTTAAGCGCTAAGCAAAGGGTATTAACTATCCGTTTGCTATACTGATATCCGTATTAAAAGTCGTTTAATAAGCCTTATGAAGGGGTTTTAAGCGGGAACGGCTTTGGTTAGCAAAGTCGAACGAAATACCCTTTCAAAAACCCTCGAAGGGGATACGGGACCGGTCCCTGGTGAAAAGGTCAACATGGGAAATATATACAGTACCTAAGTGTAACTTACCTAACGACCTACCTCTACCTACCTTAAATCTAAAATAGGTCCTTGATCAGAATTGCGAAAAGGGGCTCCATCTTGAATTTATTGAGTTTTAATCCGACCTTGATAATAATCGGTATTTGGGGATCCGAGAGATTCCTCAGTAACGATTCTGTAGTAAAAACTGCGAGATCCGGCCGCCATCGCCATCTTGAATTATTTCGATTTTGATCCGATCGTGTTAAAATCGATTTCCGAGGATCCGTGAGGTTCTCTTTATGAATAATCTGAGGTTAAAACTGAGAAAAACGGCCATCGTCTAGAATTTCTTCAGTTATGATCTAAAATCGATATCCGAGGATCCGAAAGGTTCTTTTTAAAGAACCACCAACGCCACCATCTTGAATTTATAGAGTTAAGTTCGTGAAAAAGCTCGGTAAGCACATATAAAGGGTTCGAGAGTTTATAACAAATCAGAGGTCAAAATTGAGAAACAGCCGCCAACTTGAATTTTTCAGTTTGATCATTTGCCGACAACCATCCATTCCATTTAAATCCGTTCAGCGAAACGCAAGATAATAGCGGACAAACATACATATGTAGATACAAATATACGGGCCCAACTAAGAACCTCCTTATTTATTTTGTAGACGGTTAAAAATTACGTTTAGTACGCGGGCAAAGCCGCGGGTAAAAGCTAGTATTTAATATTTCGACTGCATGAACTGGCGGTTGAACCGACAACCTTCGTTTTGGAAGTCTTACCCTTTCGGCTAACCTACCATTCAGTATTCAAGTATGAACACACTTCTTAGTCGGATCCTTAGTCGTATTTCCTTATACGCAGCCAACCAATATGTATCTAGAAGCAGTACCTACGAATTTTGTATTAAGACCTTTTTAAATATGTCTAGCTTTGTTACTAACCCTAGTTGTAAGTTTAATTTTGTTATTTCTTGTTTTTGTTTTTGTTACTAACAAATTATGTATCCCAGTGTCCGAAATAAATGATGTGACGAATGTGTATAAATTTGACACTTAATGCTTACGTCAGTAAGCTCTTTTTCGCACGACACATATTTTATTATATCGTGTATCATCCTCAATGCGAAATTATTCGCTAATGTCATTCTTACCCACATTTATTTATTTCAATAAGTCATTGACTGTTCGGATTGGAGAATGACAGTTGTCTTGCCTGTTACTAAGATTGCATATACTCGAGAAATTCGCTGGCATTTCGATACGACCAGTTGGCCTGGTGGTTATGGCGTTAGCCGCGTCAGCTGAAGACCCGATTTCGATCTTGGGATCGGCCTTCGCCGGTGTTGGTCTTTTTCTTTAGTAAATGATATTATCTATTTTCAATTTATAATGAGTTGTCTTTATCGACTGCGAGATACTGTCGCGGTACTCTCTAGGTGTACTGAAATGTCACCAATTTTAATTTTTGTGTAAGCGTTCTTACCACTATGTGGGCGTATGGCTTTTGAATCATGCCTTTATGCGCAAAATAAATACGTTTTAAATTGCAATGTTTTCAATCTCCATTCAATTCTGCAGTCAATAGCCTCTCCAATAACTCCCTGGAATTAAAAACGATCCCGAATTATAATTCTCGTGAAAGTGTTGTTCAGTTTGCTGATTATTTACGAGTGCTGGATCGATTCCAATAATGGTACCTAAATGGAAATGATAGTCAAACCAACGAGGTGGCTTCACACCGAAACATTGTGATGTGATTTTGAAACGGATTAATCACGGTTATTAACATTCTCCTACGTTTTTGAGATCTTTACAGCACTTGTTATCACAAGGTTGATTGATGTGTTCACTTTTTACCGCTTGTTTTTAGGTAGAGGAAAATATCTGCTGTGATCCTGACGAAAAGTCTCATACCAATGAGTTTTTCGGATATTATGTACGAAATATCATCTGGTAACTATTTACCAGTTGATTTCAATGAAGTAAAACATCGTAAGAAAACCTGCGCGCGAACGCGAAAATAGTAAAAAAGCTTTGTGTGAAATTTACCCGCTTTGGGCGAACGTAGGGAGTAGGGTCTATATAGCGCAAACCCTCATGCATGAGAGGAGGCCAATGGCAAGCTGGGAGGTGTATACATAAAGGCTTGATAGGCTACAGTTTAGTTGTTAAAAATAAAGTCTTCATAATGACAAGTGTTGGTTGGCCATAAATGAAATCTTTTATATATGCAATTTGTGCGGACGGTTTGTGGAATCTGGGAGTAGTTTCGTAGAAAAATAGCTATCGTCGGTCAAGGGGATGTCGATATACGGGTCGCTAGTTCATGGAGAACCACCAGTTGCCTTATTTTCAGTTCAAATAAAGTAAAAAAGCAAAAAAAATAAAGTCAGTGAATATTTCAACAATCAAAATATTGTGCTAGTATTTCCGAATAAGACTCGTTGGTTGGACTACTAGTCAAATATAGCGATTGGACCGTAAGCCTGCAATATTGAACTTCATGAACCTTTGTCTCGTTCACAATGCGACTTCGATATCGTTATTTTATGGTAGGTACTTGAGTGCCAGAATGACTTATATTTTCTGTTGCCTTTGTAGTTAAATATTTGAAAAAATATGTAGGTACTTAACAGAATTTGACTTATTTATAGTCTCAATGTGTATAGATGCATCTTTTTGCCTGTTTTTGCATCTATTTGACTGTAGGAGTACTTTTTTTTATACTACGACGGTGACAAACAAGCATACGGCCCGCCTGATGGTAAGCGGTCACCGTAGCCTATGGACACCTGCAACTCCAGGGGTGTTACATGCGCGTTGCCGACCCTTTAAAAACTTTAACACTCCTTTTTAGTACTTGTAAAGGAATAATCGAGATATGGAATATTAATTTAGGCGATTTTTTAAGGGACGTTTATTTTTTAAGCGTTGTGAAAAGTAGTGTATATAATACAGCGAAAAAATAAACTATTATAAATAGAGATAATTTTCTACGGATCTGGGAGCCTGGGGTCCGCTTTGACATGCGACGCGAGTGCCATCTGGTCTATATAATGTCTATATAATATTGGCGGCGGCGTGAACCAGCGGGCGCGGGATGTGTGTACTGACACAAGACAAAAGACTATCGGTTTGAGTTCGCGCGGAGCCATAGACTTGCTATAAACAATAAATTGTCTTACAATTACGAAACCGTCAGTACAATTTATTTTAAACCGTTACAAACGGCCAGGAACATGAAATACGTTTTATCCCACATCCAGTCTGAAGGGAATTCAAAAATGTACTCCCGCCGCCGGCATTATCTGTCGATGACGTCAGCATTTTTACACGTGATAAATTGATATTAGCGTATGGGTTTTTGGATAAAGTACCTACTTACTGAAACATTTCAGCAGTTGTGTAAACTTATATATATATAAATATATTTTAGGGTTTTGTTAATAGTAGTTTATGCAACAGTGATATAATAAGGGTTCTTAAAACTTGAGGGACTCGGCTTCGCCTCGTTTTGTAATAATAGACCCGAGAGTTTTAAGAACCAATTATGAGCTGTTGCATACGCTAGTTTTTTAGTTAAAATAGCGTAAAAAGCAAAATCTAGAAACGTGGCAGAATAGGGAACAACAACAACAGTGCTGATATATATATTGTATGAAAATCCATAGGAGCAGTGTTCTTATGGAATACCATAGACAAGTAGTTATAATGTATACTTTTTAAGTATCGCTGTCAGTCATTAATTGACAGATAGAAGTGCTGGAGTAGAAAAAAATATATTTTAGGGTTTTTTAAATTCTTTATTTGTTAGTTCTGTTTATTCGTATATCAAGCTCCTCGCACAATCCCTCCAGTTTTTTAATCAGTGTACCTAACAAGTCTCTATTTAATGAACCAGCAACATTAAACAGCTTTATTGTATCCAGCGTAGCCACTCAGAGGCAAAACGACATATGTATATACGATCTATTAGTATACTTAGACCGGGTTACTCACGTCTATAAAGTCGAAGTCGCAATCGCGGCAAGCGCTTCTCACTCATGATTATGGGGCGCGGACCGTCCCGAAACATGTCGAGCTATTTTCGACTTTATAGAGGTGAGTAACCCGGTCTAAGTATATTAATATGTCTAATACTCACGAGAGTTTTCTATATACGATCTAAAAACATTCGTAAGACATTTTAGTATAATAAGATTATGTACATGCAAAGTATACGGACGATCTGTGTTTTACCAGCAAAGACAGGATGGTTGCGTTTTTGACGTCTATCGTGTCTAAAATGTCTAAATACATAACTTGATCTTCAAAATTGGTTGTCAGCGTATACTTATGAAAATGTGATGAAAAACACAATAGGTATCAAGTATGGTCATATAATTTAAACTTTCTTGAGTCATACTGTATCGTAAATTCGTGACATGTTTCGACTGCATCGGGCAGTCATCGTCGGACAGACAGAGTGGTGTTGTCACCTTCGCGGCTCGGGCATCACTGTCCGAGACCGGCGTAGGTAACGTGTCGCGCGTTATTAGCAATTATCTGATTACGCGGTTTATTTTGACGCGCTCGTCTACTATCGCCTTTTCATTTTTCTGCGTACTCTTGGAATTACATCTATCCCGCTCTCTTTTGCTAGAGCATGTGAACTTTGTGGTCTGTCAAACTTAGAAGCACAGACTGCTATAGTGCATACTCGATAGCTACTGCGCGATTCGATAGTGTTTCCATCTCGCTGTCACCAGTTAAGAACGAGCAACATGCAAACACTATCGAATCACGCAAACGCTATCGACAACGGTTACCTAAAACTCATGGTAAGCACACAGAATTAACTTTTTTTTAATTTGAAGGATATTTTATTCATTATTCAGAGAAATGTACTCAATAGAAATATTATCACAGTTTCTACGCAATTTGCGTACTAAAGAAAACTTAAGAAAACTTTGTATTTTACGCTCATTTTTCCGATAATGTAAATCTACCGGCGATAGCATCAATAATGAATAAAGTCGAAGTATCCACGAAACTCATACATATTTACTACATTTTGACGGTGGTATAAACAGCTGCTAAAATATATTTTCGTTCATTGACGTCCCGACAGTACATCAAGCGAGCGTCAGAATATCAAACACGTATGTTCCACGAATACATATTGTGTGGTTTTCCTCCTTTTTATTCCACAATGTAATATTGTGATATAAAAATATTATAATGCTATTGTATTGAGGGCGTCGCGGTAAGGCGTGCAACTTTTAAACCGGGAAAAAGGGTTAGAACCCCGTCCAAGTTGTAAATTTGCTTTTCGAAACTTATGTATGCGTGAAATATCGAGAAGAATCGCTTTTTGCTAAAGGAACATCGTGTGTAATTAATTAGTATAGTCCTCGATGACTACGATGACTTTTAAAATTTATTTTCCAAATGTCTTGGTACCTAATATTATGAACCAAGTCGGGAATCAAACCCGGTGTATTGCCCTCCCCAGGTGAATCCTTAAACCTCATCAAAGGTCACCAACGCACACGCTCTGTTGGCCGTACAAAATAAGATAGTGTCAGATGTTTTTGCAGCCTTCATTGCGAAATATAGAGGTATATTTCGACTATACCGAAGAAGATATCCAACACGAGTTACAGCTTTAATTAACGAAAGATTATTAATTCTCAACATTAATATATTATGTATAAAGTAACAAGCTCTGTCTTTCAGACTCCGCATTAAAATCGCATAATTAAAGGAGAATTTCCACCTGAATGGCTATCTTAATTGACTCGTTCCTTTGTTCCACCGCATTCAATGCAGACCAGTCAGGTATTTCGCATTTAACAATCTTTGATCTTTGAACACTTTTAACTGGGCGTATTTATAAAAAGTAAATATTGAATGTCAATTATGTACATGCCTCCTACAGTTACCTCTAGCATTGCGAGAAATTTTACCTTTTTTTTTCTTTTTTTATATGCTTTGATACATGGTAAGTAAATTTCATTTAGAAAGGGCCCACTTAAAATACAAAAAAATAGTTTTTTTTGGTAGAGCCGAGTTTTGCAAAGACATCACAGTGTCACTTTGAAGTCTGTCAAAAATCCTTTGGCCTCAGGAATATGCTGTTAAAAATCTCTCGCAATGCTCACGACCACCGTGTCAGAGAGGCAACGGTCCTCAAAAATATCTGCGCACAAATTTATAAGCACCTTCTTTTTCGTCATTACAGTTACAGTTACGCCAGAGTGGTCGTGGCTGTCATTTCTTCTGTGGTGTCATGAGCACCTTAGGTGCTCTGGTATAAATAAGTGATAGCGACTGTAATCGATTTTTTGTCACACGCGACATGTTTCGGAGATCTCCGGACTCTATTGTAAAACTTTGAGGACTGTTCACGAACACGCGGGCGTACTGCGGTGCGCCCCGCCGCGCGCGCCGCCCTCGACGACTAAATCTAGCTAGCGTACTAGCTTCGCTATTGAACTTTCGGTCTAGTGACATTAGTAAAAGTTACTCGATTTTGTGCAATTCACTTGATAGAAAGTCAAATAGGCCATAAATTTAATCAGCTCTATTCGGGAGTTCGTACAAGCCGTGAAATTACGAAACTGCCTACTGCCCCGCCCCTTTCACTTAGTATTGTACTTTGACCCCTCGTTTCACCTTAGGGATAAAACCCTAAGGAGATTAAATTAAAAAGTAGTCTAGAGGTGTAATTTGTAGCGGAGTGCTAAAGTTTCAAAACCGTTCGATTGTTTTTGTGTGAAGACGTGAAAACAATTTAAATTGACGATTGCTGTTTCGAAATAAGTTTCCGAGTCGGAAACTACAGAAACAACAGAAATTCCGACTTCAAAAAAGAGCACATCCTTCATGTTCAAAAAAATCTTCCTTAATCCAATTAGTATATAAAGGTTAAATTTGTCTGAATTCTGTCTCTATTTTTATTAGAAAACTCCCGTGAGTATATTAACATACTTATATCGGGTGCGTCCCACGTCAATAAAGCGTGTGTGTGCGTAGAGCAGCCGCCGCGGCTAGACGCATGACTCTTCAATAAGAAACACGGACTGTTCTGAAACATGTCGAACTATTTTCGACTTTATTGACGTGAGTAACCCGATATAAGTATTTAAATATCTCTATTTTTATATTAAAAAGTATTTTAAGTACAACGCAAACTCCAAAGCAACTTTGTGGCTTGGCTCGGCTTGGACAAGATAGCACTTATACTGTTTTAATGGTGGTCTTATCCTCCCCAAGGATAAAGGGGAGCTCTGCCACTTAAAATAAAACCGCACAAGACGGACCAGCACAGTATGTCTAAAAATTTATACGATTTTTCGGGAAAAACGATTGGTTACTTGAACTTACCACACCTATTGATGTCGTATTTGAGGCCGAAAACTGGCATCGATAATTTTCAACCCTGTGGCTGTACCAGCCCTCGTACGAAACGCTCCCGGGCGTTTTTATTTTTGGATGTACAAAAAAATGCTATAAGCATTGGAAATCAGAATTGTCAGCTCATTCGATCCAATTAGAATAAAAAAAGTGTCCCAAGATTTTTTCCAATTTGCCACTATTTTTTTACAGATTTAGTATGGTGGTAATGGAAAGTTGGCAAAATGTGTGGAAACTTTAGGATACATTATTTCTCCTACTAGGATTGAAAGCGCTCGCAATTCTTGAGTAAGAATACAAATAAAAATTTGCGATTTAGCAAAAAAAAATTTTTTTAACAACAAAAAAAACGCCCTCCTATTGTACAATCAAGTGTAAAAATATGGGTGTACGCATCTTACTCAAAAATATGTCAAATAGCATCTTATTCTGGTGTAATTAATAAGAGCGTATGTACCTACCATATTTATGAGATGATTTTGTCTATACCTATATGTTTTTGCGCGTACATACATACTGGTAAACTGAAAAGCTTGGTTGATTTTATGTGCGATGCGATTGACGCAATATCGATCCAAGCGTCAATATTCTTGGATTGTACAAGCCATTGTGGAAAATGAAACAATGAGATGCGATTTTTAAGCATAGCGGAATTATCAATCAAATGACGTCATTAAAAAAAAAACGTCATGCGATTTTATATCATGTACAATGCGGCAGGGAATTAAAAAGTGGCAACATCGTAGTGTCATGTCATCCCTTTTAATTCAATACATGTAAGAAAACGAGAGGGAGTTTTTAATTTGGACCTTTTTATGTCGCTGTATGTGTTCCACAATCGCTTTTAGCCACATAGGTGTTAAACGATCAATCGCGACTGTCAAGCCTACTTGCTTGTCAAGCGCGCTTGATCGTCTGTGCATCCTAAAGAAGTATGTAAAATTCACAACAAAACTATTTACAGATACAGTAAAAAGAGTAATTGAAAAAGATGTGCGTCAAAGTTTGCTGTGACATTGACACTATTTTTATTTCGTTACTCAATATAACTGTAAATAGGAATAAGGATAAAATATAAGATTAATTTATCTATATTATAATTATTCGGAGTTAGTGAGTGATTACTGTGATTAGTTGTGTCGTAGCCATGAGTTCCAGTGAAAGTAAATTTCAAACTAATGATGGTAAGACAATGTGCATAAATATGCAAATAAATACAAGACAAGTCTCAGGGACGGTTTTAGCCAGCGTGGGGGTTTTGGGCGTCTGTATTTAAAGTTCCCCCAATTTTTATTATTATTTGGTAAATTTTATAATTTTTTTACTCAGAATCGGGAGCTCTTTCAATCCTAGTACGAGAAAAATCGATATCATGAGTAATAAATAAATAATAATAAATAAATAAATATTATAGGACATTCTAACACAAATTGACTAAGTCCCGCAATAAGCTCAAGAAGGCTTGTATTACGGGTACTCAGACAACGAGATATAAGATATAAATACATAAATACATTGAAAATATCCATGACTCAGGAACAAGTATCTGTGTTCATCACACAAATAAATGCCCTTACCGGAATTCGAACCCAGGACCATCGGCTTAGCAGGCAGGGCCACTACCAACTACGCCAACCGGTCGTCAAACTGTATTCCTTTTGTTAGGTTTTAATCAAAAGGTAGCAAATATCTGCTATTCAAAAATAAAAATAAATGCTAAACGTTACAATTTTAGAAGAAAATTTTGCCAAGACATCCTGTCGGTGAATATTCCGATCTACATTTAATTTGAGGCGAAGTTAGTTAGTTAAGTAAAGGGAGCGCCCATGTAACCTCGCTTAATACGCAGACGAAGATCACTAGTAGGTAACTAGCTACTAGTTTAGCTATGCTAAAAGCAAAAGCAGTATATCTTTATTAGGCGTTCATTAGCCCGCAATAACCAGCAATCATGCACGTCACGACGGTCGGTATGGCAGGGTTGCGTCAATCTACTGCCATGGTTGTAATGATTGCTTAAGGTTTAAGGTGTATGTTGCGTTGTTTTTTTTTCTAGCGTATTCCTGGCTTATGCGACGGCTCAATGAGCCTGGGGTCCGCTTTGGCAAGTAACCCCAAGAGCGTAGACGCTAGTTTATCAAAGCGACTGCCATGTGACCTTCAGACCCTGAGGGTAAACTAGGCCTTATTGGGATTAGTCCGGTTTCATCACGATGTTTTCTTTCACCGAACAGCGATTGGTAAATATTAATGATATTTGGTTCGAGCCTGGTTTTGAACCCGCGACCTTGGGGTTGAAAGTCGCACCCTCTAACCGCTGGGCCACCAACGCTCCCTATGTTGTTTGATATTCAAAGAAGCAAATTTTAATAAGTGCTGCCAAAAAAAAAATTGAGCATATTTACTAGGAGTAGCTGTTTGTGGTGAAAGCGCAAGTTACTACACCGCACAGCGTGAAAACTTCATACTCTTCTACAAACTTCAACTGTCACGTATCTCATCTACCTATCCATTTACTTTACCTATCCCTTGCCCACTATGGCGGCGACACGGTTACGCACAAGGCCTTCTGTGTGTGCGTGTGAGCTATGACTGTGATGGTTGACGTAGGCTCATTAATATGCCTAGTCAATCAAAGTCGCTTCCTAGTAATCTAATAACGAGCGAATGACACTATCAGTGACAATAGATCATTCAGCTGAACAATAACACATAAATCGCATTTGGATGTCGTGATGTTCGTCTGTTGATAGGGTTGATGCCAGTACTAAGATTCATAATGTCTCAAAGTCTATGTTTAGTTATTGTTATGTTTATGCCCGCTAGTAGTTACGACAAAAGAATAACAACCTAACAAAAACTTATTAAAAAAACTTTTACAGTATAACTTATACATGGTGAACTGATTATGGTGCTACATTATCGCACTGATACGATAATGAGGACTTTGTGTGCTTTGGTCAATCATTCAAAGAGCCATATGTACTGTAAAACGTCGTACGATACATGTGCGAATAGGTAATTAGCAACTAGTGTCGATTTAAATCACTCCCTTCGGTCGTGTTTTATTCGATCGCCACTCATTGCGAATTTTCTCCTATTCACACTTGTATCGTAATGTAAATATTCTCAAACATATGCTAAGAAATGGTCGCATGTTGTTCGTAAATAGAAGACGTAAAGTATCCAATTCTCTAACCGCTGCTTCCGTGACCTGCTGGAGCACGTTTACTCCTAGGGAAAAAATGACCTACGGGCGCATGTTTTGGACAAGTGGAAGCACTATATCTGCGGCAGATATATACTCGTACCTGCCTCGGCGGAAACAGGGCTTGCTTGAGCTCGGCTATGCCGGGCCTCGCCCCGGCAACCACCTCGTCAGTCAATCCCTTACTTTCCGTCCCTCGCCAATAATGTACTATACCTAAAAAGTATAATTTTACAACCCAAGACTCATCGCCATCGAGATTTGGTCACTTGTGCTAGAAAACAATGAAAACGGAAACCTAGAGAGCCCGTAGAGTTTTTCGAGACAGTGCGTAATGGTGACTAAAAATACATCAAAATGGTTCGTTAGAAAATATTTACGCTTCCAAAAGCACTTAATCCCAGGAAAAGGAAGTATTAGTAGATTACTCAGATGTCTTAGATGTCTCAGATATCGTGAAATGTCGTCCGACAAACATGTGATCTGAGGCTTTCTTATTTACTGGTCTGTACACTGTTTTTTTGCTCAATGCCATCAGCAAGCGGCGAATTTATTTAGCATAGCGGCCTGCAATTGGCTACTTGTCGGCCGGAGGGCAGAATATTTTTATTTACCTATACAAACTCATATTTATAACAGCAATCCAATAGATACTATTAAGTAGGTACCGTAAGGTAAGATAGCTCACCGTGTTTTTACAGGATACGATACGGCGTACGATCAAGTTCTCCATCGCGTACGAGTATATTTACACGTACCTTGACCCATACAATATATTGTCTTTACCAAGTTGTATCAAAGATAAAATGTTAAACAGCTCTCAGAGATCGTCGATCGATACTTTTCAATTCACAAATAACTGGTGAATTGCTTTTGCTGTCGATGTCAAAGGCAGGTTTTTTGTTTTTTATACGACAGCTGAACGGATTGCGACGGTAGGATTAAAATAGGAAGCGTATTTCGGTGAAAAACTGCAAAGCTTTTAAAAAAAGGTGATTAAAAAATGGAAGTGTTCCATGACTTTCGTAACTTGACACCTAACTAATATAGTTAGGTGGTGGTGGTTGGTGGTGGTTGTAATACCTACGACTTAATAATGAATACTCAACTTATTTTTATTTATGATTTTATTGCCTCGGAACTGTTTTAACCATACAATAGTGATACACAAACCCTGTTTCACTATGAATTTATGCTTTTCAGATGTCGGTTTCTTGTATGAAACAGTATTTTGTTTAGAAGGAAGAAAATCGGTGCTTTCCATACATCCTAAAGTTATAGAGACCTACCTAATCACATGATACAATATGCTAAAATGGTGAAACAACAGTGTGTATAATTAAACAGTTTAACTTTCAATTTCTAAGTTTTATGTTATATCGTTACTTATTTATATTCGAATATAATGAAACTGTTACATAATTCAAATTAAATTAATTTTATTCCACTCTGACGTTTCGTTTTATAAAGTATAAACGCGTCAAATACTACATTCAGAATTTTACGACGGAATATGTTTATAGACATGTCAAAACGTATTTAAATAACTGTGATGTCCATACGCAGTTATTTACGTGATTACTACAAGGCTACGTGTTAAAGACTAAGTTTTATACGTGATAGTTTGCGAAACAAGGTCTTTTAATATGTAGTAGATATGTACATTGTTTTTTATGTTTTCGTAATTATGAGACTATTGCAAAAATTTACTTTATTTTATTTAATTTATTTCTAAGGTATTAATTGAAATTGTGTTAACTATAAATAACGATAAGTATTATAATATTATTTCCAATGTTGTCATGTTTGATTTATTTATCATTAAAATAAATACTCCTTAATCATGATTATTCGTCAAAATTATCTACCATAAAGAGTATATCACACTTAGGTCTGAATGACACAAAAAAAGTTAAAAATCAATCCTATCAATTAAAACAAACATCAATCGCAGAAAAATAATCTAGTTAGCTATAGTCTGACAAGCAAGCGAGCGCAGAGAATCATACTGTCTTTTTCTTACGCTAGTATTACCATCCCGAAAAAAGGGATGGATATAGTTTTTTCTTCCTACTGTTACTGCGATCGTTGGCTTAGGGAGGGCGATGGAAGCAGAAATACAAGCCAGGCAAAAGGGATTTTTATTATGGTTATATTATAAAATTTATAACTAAAACATAGTAGGTAGTTTATGCAACAGTGATATAATAAGGGTCGACTTCGTCTCGTTTTGTAACACCCGACCCTCAAGTTTTAAGAACCAATTATGAGCTGTTGCATACGCTAGTTTTTCTACGACAGCTAAATAGCGTAAAGGGCAAAATCTAGGACCGTGGCAGAATAGGGAAGATGTTGTGCCCACTATAAAAATTAAAAATAAAACAGCAGTGCTCATATATTGTATGAAAATCCATAGGAGCAGTGTTCTTATGGAATACCATAGACAAAGTTATAATGTATACTTTTTTAATATCGCTGTCAGTAATCTAATTGACAGATAGAAGTGCTGGAGTAGAAAAACATTATTTTAAACCAAGTAGGACTAAATAAAATACATTATTTTGTACGGAACTGTTCACCCCACTTATGTTCCTATAGTGAGCGTGTCTAAGGTAATATTTTTTACATCGCTTGTTCAAACCACTAACATTTTTTTTGTTTTGTTGCAGGAATCAAATGCCCGGTGTGCAGCAAATTCGTGCTGCCTGATGACATCGAGTGCCACCTCGTCATGTGTCTCACCAGGCCTCGCCTTTCCTATAACGGTCAGTATCAGCTGAGAGAATGGCTCTAATAGTAATACTAATAATAAACAAAATAGTATACATTCTGTATTAAACAAGAAATTACTGTACGAGTGTGGATTTATCTTAATTTTAGCACGAGTTCGTGATTCTTGTACCGAATGATTTTTTAGATAATTTAATAGTAAGTACCTACATTGTGTATTAAGGACGGTTAACAAGAAATTCTTGTAGCGCCCGTGATACATACAATGTTTTTCATCACATTTGCGAGGAAATAAATAAACTTTCTAGGTTCGAGATAAAGAAACAATAAATATTAGCGGTAGTTTAGTAGCACAGTCACCGAGGTGAGCAGCGGCTAAGTGCGGCGTGCACGTGGGGCGCGAGCCCTCCGGGCGGCCCAGGCGAGCGGTAAAATAGTATGGAAACCCATTAACGGCCATGGGCTATAAAGTCTACAGCTCATTAAGTCTAAGTTTGCGTGCATATAGTATCACCATTTAGGAGCAGGTGTGATGAAAATAATATTTGTATTTGATGATTCTGCAAAGCAAAATACCTAGACATGTTTTACAACTAGTTGTGATGGTGTTTCAGAGGACGTGCTCTCCGATTCGAAGGGCGAGTGCGTGATCTGCCTTGAGGAGCTCACCGCCGGAGACACTATCGCGAGGCTGCCCTGCCTCTGCATCTACCACAAGGGGTAACAAATCTTGTTTTCTACTATACTAAATAAACAGTTATCGGAATTAGGAACCTATTCCTCGCGAGATAACATAATATAGAGTGGTTACAACCGGGTAAAAAAATATTCCTTATTCTTCTAGTGCTTACACTATTTTGACGTTAATACATCCCTCATACAAACACTGACAATGAGTATGATAACACAGATTATTTAATTTACGATGTATTTCGCACTTTTGGATTCCTTAATGTACTTTATGACTAGAATGTCGGTACAAACTTTACAAACGTTCTATAAGAAGCATGAATGTTCAACATTACGGTTAGTACTTGCAGTCCGAGCCCGAATAATATATCGGATACCCGGTATTCAAGTTTTTTTTACCCGGTATAAAATAGGTACGAGTATTTTAGCTCGCCTAATTCCGATTACTATAAATAAAACATTATTTCACGACAAGCGGGCTCCGCCAAACAATGACGCTCGAATACTAAATATCGAAAATAAACTCAAACTAGGGATAAAGGAAGGCCTACAGCCTGGAAAAGAGTCCCTTTCAGACTTTGCGATACAAATTTGGGACTGCTTATGCTGTAGGTACTTGAAATATTCAAAGAAAACAAGCACAGAAATCTAAAATTAGCTGTCACCAGATAAGACCCCAAGACTTAATACCTAATTGCAAGTGCAGGCTCGTAAAAGTGCACTCGGCGCACAAAGGCCGCATTTAACCCGCGAGCCCTCGACCTATTTCTGGTTATCGGCCCTTCGGAGAGGCCTGTTCGGTCGGGCCGGGTTTATGTGGCCGTACATTGTGTTATAGCTACTTCAGCAGCCACAACGTTTCTATGAACTATTACTATAGTTATGCTGCCGACATTGTCAGCGTGATGAAACAGGCGACTGATAGTGACTAGGTACTTTATAGTAAAGGAAATGTTGCTTACTTAGATAGCTGGTGGCGTTGAGATATAGTAGATATTGCGTTGAGATGACACTATAAACTACTTAACTAATAAGGAGGAAAGTCACACATTTTTACAAATAACTGAACTATCAAACGTACCGACGGCATGCTTGTGCAAATATGTAATCCACTTCTTTCTGCATGGTATGCGGACTATATAATGTATTATATTGTTACCATTGTTAAATTATTTCAGTTTTCTGCTACCACTGAAATTGTACCAGTGAATGACAGGCAAATTCACTCTCCCGCCATCAAAATAATTAAATAGAAAAAAGCAATATCAATAGTTTAAATTAATTATCTGACAGTTTTAATAATCAATTACTAAAAACTCGCATAATTGTGGTTATGATCTTGACTGTAACGATACAAGTTCTTAACAGACTTGCTAAAAACACCTAGTTATGCAAACTGTCTCTCAAATAGTAAATTATTTATTGAATAGACGGAAATTTTTGAACACAATTCGCATATGTCACTAGCAGTCTATTTTTGGTTATATTAATAGCGATATCTTTATTCTTTTAAATAAACTGGAAAAAGTCATCGACTGGGTCAGTGTCATCCACTGGTTCGTTTCCCTTAACTTCTAAGAAGACAAAGTCGGCGTACGAAGTCTTAGAAATTAAGAACGGTGGAAAAGGGAATGTCCCGCGGATTCGTTGAATTTCGCGCGCAAAATTAACATTTACTTGAAAAGGGTTTTCAATTTTCTATCAAAGTGAGTGTTTTATGGCACACATATTTTACATTTGATTTTTTCGAGTAAACGTGTTATGTTATGCCGGCTGTAGATATGTTCGTTTTCGAGGGCGAATGTCTCGAGCGAATGCAACCCGTTACACTCTCATTCCAGAGCCTGGGGCGTGACGTAAAGCTGGGACGAAAGATTATTTAGGTTTATTCATGTAGATTAGGCAAAGTTGTCTTGAACCTTCGAGTCCCAGCGTCATCATGTGATGTCAGTGCTCATTTCAATGCCTATAATAATAACAACGTCTATAATAGAAATGCCCGGGACTCGATAGGAAAGGTTGGGTAAGGTGACAGGTACAATTTATAAATTCTGAAACTAAACATTCGTACCTACATTCATTCGTTCGTCATATCAGAATCACAAAGAGCACGAGACGAGAGCACCGTATTTATTCGGTTTCTCGAATGTTTATCGTACAGCCGGCATTATCTATAGTCTGACAACCCAGCGAGCGCAGTAACAGTGGGATAGAGAGCATCATAGGTACTGTCTTTTTCTTACGCTAGTATTACTACCCTGAAAAAAGGGATGGATATAGTTGTTTTGTTCTACTGTTACTGCGCTCGCTCGCTTGTCAGACTATAGGTACTGTGTTGTCTCCCGACTTATGGCAATAACTAAATAAGAACAAAAAAATATATAATTCTATGACATAACACTAATGTCCCTTTTTCTATATTTCCAGATGTATAGACCAATGGTTCGAAGTGAACAGATCGTGTCCGGAGCACCCCGGCGACTAAGTCGCCCGCGGCCCCGCGGCCCCCCCGTGCCATGCGCTAGTCGCGAGTGATACTTTTATACAATGAACTGACTGCGGCGAACGCCTTGTAAATATATTATGCTAGTGAGATGTTTTACCAATTAAAAATTAAAATAAAACAAAAAAATGGTGCGTCTAGTTCTGTCATGCGCTGATGAGCGCTTTGTTCGTGCGTAAGGATCGCAGACTGCAGTTTGTCGCGCGGACGGTCCGCCCGCGTCCGACAGATCTGGACGCACCTAAAGACAATTATAGTAATGGGAAAATTCTCGGTGAAGTTTTAATTTTAAATGAGAAAATGTAAATTTTACAAAGTTACTCTTTAGTTGAAGGCATTATGAAATTGAGTGATATAATTGTTTTTATTTTATATTGTATGTATAAGCGTTGGCGGTCTCTTGGGTTGTGGTTAGGGTTAACTTTTTAGCCGGCCCGGTTTAAAGCAATTCGTTAGTGCATTTGCTGTATTTGTCTAATAAGACGAAAGTATCACGGTTTAAAATGTCACTGGGTACATTTTAATGCATTTAACCTAACCTATCCGAGTTTGTTTATAAAAATTACTACATAAATGAATTAATTTGTCTCTATTCTACTATACTTGTAGAATACAAGCAATATTTCCGAGAAATTAAAAGGAAAGGATAAACTGTTTTGATTTATTACAAGACGTCTAAAATGTAAAATATCTGTTGCCATTAATACTGTTTTATAAAGATACTTTTTATACGTTAAGTCGGTAAAGTATGTCATAAAACGTAATGTATAGTTAATATTGCAGGCTTCGCTTTTTATGTCAGTTAGACCTTATTTCAGTCAAAATTGTAATGTAATACTAATATAAAAAGATCTGAAATAAGTCTAAAAGATCTAAAATTCTGGAGTCTAGTATCTTAATAAATCAGAGTCCAAATGGCTTATACTTTTGATTAGGACGGCTATATCAGAATTATAACTTAGGCTCCTTAACCTTTTTGACGCCAAGTCATCAAAATGCCAAAACTGAAGTTGAACTTTATGCTTATACCGACCGATATATCGGTCATTGGCGTTGAACTTGCTGTACCAATATCTACGTCTTTGGCGTGGAAAAGGTTAACACCTAATTTTAACCTTTTCGCCGCCACGTCAAAAAAGTTATAGTGTGCCACCATCGCCAAGCAACAAATAAACATACGTAAACTCATACTTGATATGAGGTCGTGGCGTGTGGGGCACGTAATGTACTGACTTGATATTAAGTCAATGGCGGCGAAAAGGTTCATATAATATGCCTTAGTTATATAACACTTACATAGCCCAAGAGACCACAACTTAGCTCGTACGCTATAGTGACGCCTCCGCAGACCCAGGTTCGGTTCCGTGCAGGTGACATATCTGTTTCTTAAGCTTATATATAATATATGATTTAATTTTTCATCTTGATAATAAAGTTGATTTGTTTCTAAATTTTCTCGTATTGTTTTTATTTCCCGGAGTTGCGTGGTGAAATATAGTTTGATAAGAATAGTTGTGTTTTATTATTAAATATAAACCTATTATTTAGGGTACATTATGTATTGTGCTTGTTGAGAAAGTCCTTTTGCTAGTATCCGACTGAAAATTGTTTTTTGCCGAAACCGAAGGTTCGGTTTGATACCTACTTGGCGGCCGAAACTGAAACTTTGATAAATGTGATTAAAACACTAAATAAAATGACAGTGGGACGTTTTTTCTGACATGAATAATGAAAAATGTACATGGCCCAATAATATAGTGGCATGAATAATTTTACTTTTCTCGGGTTGAAATTTTAGCTTCAGTGACACTGAGTCTAAATTTAACTACCGGATTTAGCGGCCGGTGAATTCGAGTGCCGAGCTCCCGGCTCGAACGTAAGATATTGTAAGTTTCGGCGCGGCCGAAAGGCTCGGCTGATTTTGGCCGAAACATGATTTTTAGGCCGAAACCGGAACTTCGGTTGGACACTACCTTTTGCCAATAAAAATTCACCCATTCCACCGAGCAGGAGAGGTAATATAGAAGAATGGTAGTGGTGAAGGTGGTACGAAAGGAAGCTATTATATCGCACTTTAAGAGGGCGGAGGGCGTCTAGTGTCGCCCTCGTTGGCGGGATTGTTTTCTTATAAACTATAAAATTTCTCTACAATCCGTGGTATCATTGTTGTAGTCATACTAATTTCCAACTTTTGGTTTTCGTTTTGCTTACCTAAGTGGCGAGAAGTGGACATTTTTTTCCTGTTGAGTTGAAGTCAAAAGTAAGTAGGTAATATAAAACTATTATCAGACAAAAAGTTGCGGAATTTGTAGGACTACAACGATGATACCATTTTCTAATAAATCCGAAGGTTATTTATTTTACAGTACACATGGTGCTGCTTTACTGCCCTAGGGCGATAATGAGCGCTTTACGTGCCTACGTCGAATATTCAAAGGGCCATATGCACTGTAAAACGTCGTACAATACACGTGCGAAGAGGTAATTCGCAACTCGTGTCGATTTAAAACACTCCCTACGGTCGTGTTGTAAATTATGGCCACTTGTTGCGAATTTCCTCTTTTTTGCCCTTGTATATGTACAGTATGTTGTTGTTGTTTGTGTACTAATAAAACACTCCTCCGAATGAGGGCGCTACTGGACTTCGCCCTCAAGATACAATAAAACAAGGTATGTTCATCACGATGTTATTGAAGACGCCAGTTTTGGCTGGACTAGGAATTATAAAATATTGGCATGTGCTAATGACAGCTAAATGTCGTTGTTGGGAGACACGGGACGGTCGCATCTTTTCTTTCTCCGTGGTTTTTTTTAGTAAACACATACTTTTTTTTAAAGGATCATGAATAAAACTAAATTGGTCAACCAGGAATCATCCGGTTAAAAACGACAGTGTCAGGAAGATATAACATTCGTTTAGTTTACGTGGGTATGTACAGGTAGTTAAAAATACAACAACACTAGTATATATATTTATAATTTTATATTTATTTATTCTTAATTTTACTTAAGAGCTTTTTCTTAGCACAGTAAAGACACAGGAAAGTATTTCTTAACCTTCTCGCCGCCATTGAATTGATATCAAGTCAGTACATTACGTGCCCAACACGTCACGACGTACAGTCAAGTGCAAAAATATGGTTCGACATAATCGACTCATAAATATGGTACTACGCTCTTATTACACCGGCATAAGGTGCTATGGGACATATTTTTTAGTAAGATGCACCACTGTATTTTTACACTTGACTGTACCAAGTACGAGTTTATTTTTTGCTTGGCGATGGAGACATGTTACTGCTTCTTTGACGGCGGCGAAAAGATTAATTAGTTAACCATAGAAACTGTATGATTCCATATAACATTTAAAACTTTCGCGATTTGAACACATATATAAACATAATTATTAAACGGGTCTAACGCGAACCACCAGTGTTGGTGACCAGTGATCCAGAAGTTGCAGCCACGGGATATATCTTCGGATGTGCGCGGGGATATTGTGAGTGTCGTGTGTCGGACTATTGACAATAATTAACATGTTTTGTGGGTAGTTTAAAAATTGTGTGTTTACCCCAAATTTCTACATAGACTTTTCGTTGGGTAGTTGCACAAATCTCTGTTTTGACATTTTGCTGGGACATCAGTCAGCCGCGACCATGACCAGTGAAACCTGTGTCGAAACGTCGGTAAATAAGGTAAACAAGTTAATTCGCATTAGACCCGTTTAAGGGGCTACCCGGCATATTTCACTGTTTTTAAAGTGAATACTTGAATAGGCTTTGTTCAGCTCCAAACACAACGCTTGAAAAAAATATATAATGTAGCTAGGTATTTGGTCTACATTTGGTTCCACTAAATTGTCGAAAAACATAATACATCAAGAGAAAAAAAAAAACCGTAAACCCTTTTTTCTACCTTAAATCTGTATCTACTCCCTTATTATGCGTCGTAAGTACAAGAAACTAAGACAAGCATTTTATATTTATGTTTACTTTAAACGCATCTACTGATTTTTGGATAGGTTTTGTACTTTTCGAGAAAAAAGCTATTACACGCATTTTTCCGAAAACGCCGGCTCGAGATGCCTGCGCGGGCGACGGGGGCCAGTCGTATAAGATGGCACTAGTAGTTTATAGGGTTGCGTCCTAGTACAAGCAGCTCTTCCTAGGTGACGACTTATGCTTATAACCGGTATTGTATAACCGGTGAGGAAAGGAAGCGGGAGGGGAAGAAAGCTCAAATCGCCGAGGTCATTGGGATAGGGGACGGCCTTAATAATTATGTTTAAATATGTATGATTCTGTAGTTTAACTGTATGTAGTGTGAGCCGACGCCGCACGATGCGGTGTGCGTGGTGTCGGCTAGCGCAAGAAGGCGCGGAGTCGCGCGCCGCGCGGCATGCGCGCGCCGCCCCAGCCCATGCCGCCTGCACAACACAAATACTTGTTACGTACAACATATGTAGCAACAGGTCATTCATAATAGAAACCATTTCGTACAAGGGAAGGTTACTGGTCGTAATATAAGGTTCGTGATACAAAGGCATTATATTAACACAAAAGCATTGTTTTAATACACTTCTAACCTTTTTTTGTAATTACCTAGTTGGCGCTTACGAAAACAAAAGAAGACAATACTATTGTATTAAAACAGTGCCTTTGTATGTTTACAAGCTCTGTTTGAAATATTCAGGGTATACACAAAAGTAAGCTGCCGAAATAAGTTATCTCTCATTGTAGTAGCGCAGAGCCAAATCAAGGCGATTTGAACTATTTTACATCATATTTTTTTATTATGGAAGAACATGATTTCATATAATCACCAAGACCATACTTTTTAGCATTCGAAATGGTAGCACTGGTATTCGAAATGGTAGCAATGGTAGAAATGGTAGGGTACAGTCAGCGTCAAAACTATCGACACAACTAAGACCAATGCAATAAAGTTGACGCCGACTGTAAGAACTTACCCATCATATACTGCGCGGGTGGGAAGTGGCCGAAATGCGACGCGCCCATCTCCCAGGCGCCGCGCCCGCGGCTGCAAACATAAAACGCAATTATTAGTTCAGCTTCTTACCGCAAAGTTAATGCTTTCGTCTTTAAAAAATACTTTAAATCAAATTATGGCTGATGTCTATTTGATGTAGATCTTCATAAGGCAGTAAACGAGTTAAACTTGAATTTATAAATTCAAGTTGCAATGCACGCGTGCAAAACACCCGAATAGCATCATTGTTATTTAATCAAGCCAGCCATCCATTCGGGTCTGCACTGAAATGTAATAGACTCTATCTAGACCAACATTTAATTAAATGGCAAATGGTGAACAAGGAAATTCCTATTTCCATTTGACTTACAGATTGATATAAGAAGGGAACACCGCCCAAAAATTATAAAGATAGTGTTTGGTTTTATTTTCGTGTTGATTGAGGATGTTTATTGTATTTCTGATTGTAAATTGAAAGAGATGTCATATACTACAGAAAAAGTGACCAATTTGTGTGCATGAGGAGATGTCATATATGACATCTCTTTCAATTTATTATTTATATAAAGTAGTATATAAACGTCCTCGATGGCTCCGATGAACCTTCCCTTAGAATCAATTACTCTGTGTAATAAAAATAAGAACGCATCAACATCTGCTGCGTAGTTTTAAAGATCTAAGCAAACATACGTGCGTAGGACAGCGGGACGCGACTTAGTTTTATACTATGTAGTAGTACTCTGCAGGGAGTCAATCCCTTCCTAAATCAATCTATAAGTCAAAACTATTCCTAAAATTTCACTTTGTAAAAGATATTTCGTTGTTCATCATTTGCCGCATAGTGTAGATTTGGAAAGACTAAGAACATAGTATTTCGACGGCCTCCTAGCCTAGTCGGTAGTGACCCTGCCTACGAAGCAGGGGGTCCCGAGTTCGAATCCTGGTCGGGGCATTTATTTGTGTGTTAATCACGAATATTTGTTCCTGAGTTATGGATGTTTTCTATGTATTTAAATATTTATATGTATCTATCTATTATATATATCGCCGTCTAGTACCCACATCACAAGCCTTATTGAGCTTACCGTGGGACTAGGTCGATTTGTGTAAGATTGTCCCGCAATATTTATTTATTTATTTCGGGATTTAAAAAAAAACCCGATCCCTGTCGGCAAGCATACGAAGTGTGACTCACAGATGTCGGTAGTGCTGGTGCTGGTGCTGGTGCTGGTGCGGCGCGTGCACGGGCGCGGCCGACGCGAAGCGGCCGCGGTCCGGCGCGCCGCCGCGCCGCATGCCGCTGCAAACACACACATTACACATTTTTTACACAAGTTTTAACTATCGTCACACATTGGTACAAATTTACGTAGTACATTACGATACAAATGCGAAAAGGAGGAAATTTGCAATTAGTGGCGATAAAGTAAAACACGACCGAATGTTATAAATCGACACGAGTTGCGAATTACCTATTCGCACGTGTGTCGTAGAACGTTTTACAGTACATATGACACTTTGAAACTTTGACGTAATCATATAAAGTGCTCATTATCGCACTAGGGCGGTAGTCTAGCTCTTAGTAATAGTACATTACATACCAAGGCCGTTTAAGTGGGAAATGCCTCGGATTCCATGTAATTGTCGGCCGAGGCGAAGCCGAGGTCGACTAACATATGATCCGAGGCTTTCCCATTTACCGGCCGAGGTTTGTATACTATTTTTCAGCCCGACGGAGCCGGCAGGCGGCAATTTAGTTTTGCGTAAAGTGGCGCTTACCGGCCGGAGGACTGAAAAATTATTTTGCCTAGCCAAAATTGGGATCATTGTGCATCTAGGGCGGTAAGAAGGGCATTACTTACGAGGGTCTATTGAAGCCCGACGCCGTAGGCGGAGGGTTTTAAATGACCCGAGTTAGTAGATCGAATAGTAAAGCCATTGATTTTTTACTCATCGTGAACGCCTCAAAGCGAGGTAACGCCGCATGAGTCATGTTTTTTCGTGCGTGCAGCCGGCTCCATCGAATAGGCTAGACGACTGAAAAAATCTATTTAGTCCGTCTTTTAGATTATAAAAAAATATTGTACACGTATTTTTTCTTTTGTTCGTTAAATCAAAAATGACAATAATACAGGACGTTCAAGTTTCGCGTAATGTCACTCCTAGGTACAATTCTTACCTAGGAGTGACGTCACAAGCCCCCACCCTGGAACTTTGATGCTCTTTATCCTCGTCAATTTTAGTTTAATTGAGAAAGGAAAAAATACGTGTCTAATCATCATCATTATTTCAGCCGAAAGACGTCCACTGCTGGACATAGGCCTCCCCCAAAGATTTCCACAATGACCGGTCCTGCGCCACGCATCCAGCGGACTCCTGCGACCTTCACCAGGTCATCAGTCCACCTTGCGGGGGGCCTACCCACGCTGCGCCTTCCGGTTCGCGGTCGCCACTCGTTTCTAATAATTTTAGATAATCTAACTGACGGACTAATTAGAGTAATAGTTTTTTTACCTAGTCGTCATCCCTATTATAAGACGATGTCACGTCAAAAGCTAGTATTATTGAGATGTTACCGTGCTTGCGGCTTGCCGTACGGCGGGTGCAGCGCTGTGAAGTCGTCGACGTGCAGGGAGGGCGGCCGCGACGTGTTGGGCGGCCGCGAGCGGAACGCGTCGGCGCCGTCGGCCCGCACACGGGATAAGGCCACTTAAAAAAAAGAGCATCTAGAATAGTAGTTTCTCTATTCCAGCACTTCTATCTGTCAATTAGATGACTGACAGCGATATTTAAAAAGTATACATTATAACGTTGTCTGTGGTATTCCATAAGAACATTGCTCCTATGGATTTTCATACAATATATGAGCACTGTGGTTGTTTTTTTTTTTAATTTCTAAAGTGGGCACAATTCTACCACGCTTCTATTCTGCCACGTTTCTAGATTTAGCTTTTTACGCTATTTTAGCTGTCGTAGAAAAACTAGCGTATGCAAACTACTATTATGTAACAGTGATATAATAAGGTTCTTAAACCTGAGGGTCGCCGTTACAAAACGAGACGAAGTCGAGTCGTTCAGTCTGCTGCGTGCGTCATGCCTATGTATCGTAACTTAAATTACACGATATACACGTTACACGTCTAAATTGTATTACTTTCATTGCCTTTACCTCTCCACAAAACAAGTTTAAATATCACTTATCAATTCTTCGTACGAATTTGTCACAGAAGCTATGCGTGGAGCAAAATTCGATCTGGATTTACTCAAAACTATGTTTCGTTACTTACACAGGATAGGCGTGATACGGCAGCAGTGCGGACCCGCCTAGTGAATAATACGTGTAGAAGATGACTCTCCACTTAATGCATACTGCAGTTTTTCTGCGGTGCGTTCTATTTCTCTCGCGTATCCGCTGTTAAGACTGTAGCCGGTTGACATTGGTCTATAGGCTGACCTTTTGTGGAAGCTGTAGATACAAAGGGGTAGTTACCTGGCGGGCGCGGCTCCCGGGCCGGCTGTGGCGTGGCGCGGCAGCCGGCCAGGCGCCGCACGGCGCCGGCCACGTCCGTGCCGGCGCCCACGCACGAACGAGCGATTTCCATTATGTCCACGCACACCTGAAAGAAAAGGATACAAAATAAAATCAACAGCCAAAAGAGCAGGATACAAAATAAAATGTCAATATCTCCAGCAGCAAAAATAATTCATCACATTTCCTAACGAATTCTTTTGCGACAGTCACTTGGTACAGTCGCAATGCCAACATCCTATAGTTAGCGACAGTTAAAGTAGTTAAATATATCGCAACGCATCCTTAATCCTATTGGGTTAAAGGTGTATCGCGATATATTTGGCCACTTTGACAGCCACTATCATATGTCACTGACTGTCCTTACTTCTCATTGTTGGACTTGGCCATTTGTATGCTAAAAAAACCTCGACCAGACCTCGTGCAGACAGATTTTAACGAAAAACATTTATGACTTTCCAACCTTTAACCTTTTCAACACCAAGAACACCTAAAAGTGCCATGCAGTGCCGTGCCTACCACGCCAATGACACCTAAAAGTAACGACGACATCTCAAAGTGACTACCTAAAAGTGTCATGGCGGACGCTGTCAATGCAACTATCCTGCTGACAGATCAGGGTTTATATTCGTTATCCACATAGATATAGGATAAAAGAACTGGATACCCAATCGGCCGAAAAAAAAGACGGAGCAGATAAGATGGTCTCCTGGCCTGGTAAGATGGTCTCCAGGGCTGGTAAGATGGTCTCCGGGGCTGGTAAGATGGTCTCCTGGGCTGGTAAGATGGTCTCCTGGGCTGATAAAACGGTCTCCAAGGCTGGTAAAATGGTTTCCAGGACTGGTAAGATGGTCTCCGGGGCTGGTAAGATGGTCTCCTGGCCTGGTAAGATGGTCTCCGGGACTGGTAAGATGATCTCCGGGGCTGGTAAGATGGTCTCCTGGCCTGGTAAGATGGTCTCCGGGACTGGTAAGATGGTCTCCTGGCCTGGTAAGATGGTCTCCGGGACTGGTAAGATGGTCTCCGGGGCTGGTAAGATGGTCTCCTGGGCTGATAAAATGGTCTCCAAGGCTGGTAAGATGGTCTCCGGAACTTCCACTAACGGTTTTAGATTTTGTAACAGTTATATTAAGTACTTACCAATTCATTATCATTGACGTCCTCTTCGCCTCCAACTGAAGGCAAATTCAGCCAATAGCTAGACGTCAACCTCTCATCACTAGCCTCCCCTATAGCATAAATAGTCCTGGCGGCGAATTGAGCTACCAAGGTCTCCGGGGCTGGTAGTATGGTCTCTGGGACTTCGAGGGCTTCTTCAGAAGGCTTCAGTTTTTGGAGACACGAGGTGATGAGGCTGGCTATTGAGACGTCTTCGTCTTGGGATCGTTCCTGAAAAATATTTCGATGTTAGTATAATTTAAGGTTCGATTTAGATTTTTGTGATAGAATTGCATTAAGGCCGTCCCCTATGCCAATGACCTCGGCGATTTGAGCTTTCTTTCCCTCCCGCTTCCATTCCTCACCGGTTATACAATACGTCAATAAGCATAAGTTGGCACCTAGGAAGAGCTGCTTGTACTAGGACGCAACCCTATAAACTACTAGTGCCATCTTACACGACTGGCCCCCGTCGCCCGCGCAGGCATCTCGAGCCGGCGTTTTCGGAAAAATGCGTGTAATAGCTTTTTCTCGAAAAGTACAAAACCTATCCAAAAATCAGTAGATGCGTTTAAAGTTAACATAAATATATACTGCTTGTCTTAGTTTCTTGTACTTACGACGCATAATAAGGGAGTAGATACAGATTTAAGGTAGAAAAAAGGGTTTACGGTTAATTATTTTTTCTCTTGATGTATTACGTTTTTCGACAATTTAGTAGAACCAAATGTAGACCAAATACCTAGCTACATTATATATTTTTTTCAAGCGTTGTGCTTGGAGCTGAACAAAGCCTATTCACTTTAAAAACAGTGAAATATCAGTGAAACAGCCGGGTAGCCCCTTAAAATACGAAAACTAAACACTCCATATCCCCTTTGCCTTTGCTATGGACTTGTGACGGTCACAGAAAAACTTTATTAATTTTTTTGGGGTTTAACTATTTAACCACGAAAAATGTCAGCGAATCACTATTCAATAAACAAGAAAAAACTGTCACTATGTCTCTAGAAGTACAGAAGATACAGCCACAGGGCGCCAAAATATATGACACGCTCTTATGGCCCTGCAGAAAGGGTTGTCACTGTTGTCAGTTATATTTTAATGCTTCAAGTGTAGAGTATTATAGGGATTATTCTATAAAATTTACAGACAAAATTACACACCTTCAAGGTTTTCTCCAGCGTCAAAGCAGGATGTTCTTCCTCCCCAACAGTATATCCCACCATATCCGCCACCTCCTCATCAGTCAGAACCCCCTTACGCCCCAACGGGCCATCCCCTTCTTCCGTCTTCAGCATCCTGATCAGATCGAAGTACAAGCTCAAGCACTCCGCCTTATCCTCACTCGGACCTTCCAATGCCCATTTGAAGAACTTCCCTAGTGCTTCTTTCTTCTTGTTCACAAATTTCCGGAACTGGAGGAACCCATATTGATGCTCCGTTAACACGAAGTACGCTCGTAGAACCGCTAAGGCCACGGAGCATGTTTTTGTCGTTGATTCTAAGCAATCCGCTGTAGCGTCTAAGAATGCTGATAAAGCTTCTTTCCCAGGAAGGGAGTTTGCAAGGAGAACGTCAGTTGATGCGTGGATGGGCGTTAAAGTCACTTCAACATCGCAGAAGGCGGCTAAAGCGTGCGCCGCGAACTCTTGCGCCGCTGCGTGCTCGTTGGAACCATTGGCAAGACTTAATACTGCGCATAGAGCTGTCTGGACGTCAGCAGACTTAGGCCCCCCACTATTCATAGCATGAAGCACAGCACATTTGACTGGAGCGTGTGACACTAAGCAAGCCAAGAACCCCACAACACGGGCAGAACTAGCTGTTGCAGGTTCACCAGGTTTGAGCTCCCTCGTAACGGCCCCCACGGCTGCCCTAGCCACGGTAGCCGCTGTATTCGGAGCTAAGTCCGCTATCTGAACACATACTCGCCTCAACATATGCACGACAGGCCTGTACGTCGACATGCAAATTATTTGTATCATGTCGGTTAAATCATTTGATAGAGCGTGGAGATGCGCCGACCATAACCGTCTTTCATTCGACGCGTCTGCTAATTCTCTTTCCGTTGGAGGCGATTTAGTCTGCATCGGCAAGGGTAAAGGTAGAAGCTCTGAAAATACTAAAAGGCCAGGTACAAATGTGTAAGGGGCTGTAGTAATGTATGAGATCACTTCGGAGCAGAGAGAAGTCCACGGTCCGCGGCGTATGGAGTCTCCATCCTTCGCGTTGTCAGCTATCGGTTGAGCGTACGATAGTAGAGCCTTCACGGCCGCTTCAGATGCTTTAGTGGCCGTCCTATACCCTACAGAACCCACCGGGAAAGCCTTAGCGATTCCATAGGTTTTGAGCAACATGGGAGCGGCAGTTAGGTCACGGAATCTTGACCCTCGACAGCGAACGACTCGTGCCAGCATTTCGTCCAAAAGCCTTAAGCAGGGCAATAGAATTTGGGCTAGTTGGAGACCTCTAACAGACGCGAAGAAAGCTGTATGCATGCTTGGTTGATCGAAATGAACTGCCAGGCGATCCAGTACCCCGACTAGTAATGCGACTCCATCTAACGAAAACAGTTGAAGAACGTTATATTTGTATTTCAATTCGATGTATTCGTCAGTAGCCGATTCGCTGGCGATGGATACGTTCGACTCGTAATCCGAAATGCAGAAATGTCGTAAAATTCTCAAGCAGGTCATTAACTCTCCAGGCAAATCTGGAACTTGTTCCAACGTGCTTTTGAGTATCTCTACGCATTCAGCCATATCCTCTCCAGTAACAAGGTTAGTCTTTTCAACTGGCTTCAAGTAAGGTATCACTTCTTGGAGAACACTTGACACGCTGGGCTCAAATCTGTCGTGTTCTTTAGAGACATTTACAAGTCTGTTTCCATATTTCTTCAGAAATGGGACACTGGCCGAATAACGAACTGCGGATACTATCAATTCAATTGCATAGCCTTTTGCAGGCGATTTTTGCTTAGATAGGGACTCAATCTTACCCTTACCCTTTAACTCTTTCTCAAAAACTTCCATGAGACATTCTGCTTTGTCGTCCATAGCGATAACATCCGGGACGGCAGTCCTACCGATGCTTCCAAAACTTAGGCAGTATAAAGATTGCAGTCTATCTATCAATTCATTTTCATCCACTTTACCGGCTTGCAAATCGCAGATGGACTCCAAATAGTAAAGCGCTTTAAGTCTATAAGCTAATTCAAGGCCAAGAATTTGTAAATCGGTGTAGTTGCTCAAGTCATGAGGGTAGAGGAACTCATCAGTATTTTGACCATAAGGTTGAGCTAAGGTCTTGAAAAGTAGTTCACTCATCTCCATGTTTCTATACAAGAAATGCAAGCCATTCTGCGAATGTACAAGCTCATATATCAAGTCGTGTATGGGACTTATAACGACTAAATTATTGCAAGTGGTAGGGCATGTCAGTAAATACAAGCAGACTTCTAGAATGTGATGTATGTTGAAGAATTCTAACAAGGTTTCGTTGGAACAGTCTTTACTAATTTCGAATTGAGCAGAAACTGGTAGGAAGCGCTTTGGTTGAGAGATATGGAAGCATTGTGAACGATACATGTACAAGACTTCCTCTAATGAGTTGACAATGAAATCTGTGTCACTTTCTGATAACTCCGCGTCTTCAGCTTGGTTACTTTCAGCAGCATTTTTATTGAATTTCAACACTAAGTCATGTAATTTTTCTAACAATTCATATATATTTAGCTTTTTAATCAAGGCACTGATGGAAAACTTTATCCTGGCTAGCGGATTCGTTTGCATTATAGATATGAGCGCTTGATAACCATTCATAGGTTTGTCACTGTCACTCTCGTTTTTGCTAAATTTCGGATAAATCGCCTCTTGCATGAAGTGATCAACAGCAACTTTAGATGAGAGACAAGCATTTAGTGCCTTCAAGATCATAAGGCGAATGCTTAAAGCCATGTATTCTTTCGAGTACATCTCTAAAAGTAACATCTGCACATCTAATCCGGCGTTTCGGAATACTTTGAAAATGTGCTCACTATGTCTGTGCGAGAACAAGGCTTCAGCCAAACGGATACCACATTTCATGTGTCTTATTTTGTATGTAGCAACATGCTGTGACAAAGCGTAATCAAAGTTAAGACCGATGCGGCAGAATGTCGTTAGGAGGTTGTAGATGTCTGTAAATTCTTCTGAACCTTCCGTTCTAGCGCTGTTCTTGAAAATCCGCAATATAATATCAGTGCTGCTGCAAAGATTTGTCAGAGCAGTCATCAAGTGTTCACACTGATGTACCCATTCTTCTTTCGCTGTATTATCAATTTCAGTAAATGTGTTAGAGAAGAATTTCTGCTCCCTCTTAGTACCTGCTTTAGCCATTTCTGACATTTTGAACAGATCTGGACTGGCATCGCAGAGTTCATCAAAGCTAGCTGTCATGACATCTTTATTTGCGTTTGCAACTTTATGAACAGCATTGACATGCTCATATGTCTTCCAATCGTTTTTGAATGGGTTGAAGTATTTTATGATGTCGTCAATGCCGTCATAGTCGTTCACATCATAGTCGACGTCCATGTATGGCGCTTCTAGGTCGTCACAAATATCTTCGTCAGAGAGAATCGGTTCGAATTGTTCCGCGTCCATCGAGCGGTCCTCTTCAGGATTACGTACGGGAGATGCGATTACTTTAGGAGCCGTGGTATCCACTATCTGGACAGTAACCAGACTGGAATGCTGAGGCTCCACATACGGAGGGTTTTCAATCTCTTCAGAAGGACTCCTGATCTGATTCTTGTGTCTGTAGCTTTGGTAGAAGTCTACTCTTGGAATCTGCTTGCCGCTCCTGTCGTAATCCCCAGTTTCTTCAGACCTGATTGAATTGATGGGACTGGAGGTGTCTCCTTCTCTTGGTGATAATGGTCTTCTACTGCTTTCGCCAGGAGGTGTCCTTGGTCGTTTTCTAGGATCGTCTCGACTAGGAGACCGACTGCCGTAGCTGGAAGTTCTAATTCTGCTATACGGTGAATGTCTCTTCTTGTCGTATGACGTTTGTTTTTCGTAGGAAGGTGCTCTGCGCTCGTAGGAAGACGCCCTCGGCGACTGTCGTTTTTCGTAAGACGGTCCACGTTTTTCGTAAGACAATTTTCGTTCGTAAGACGGAGCTCGCTTGTCGTACGGAGATCGTCGGTCGTACGAACCGGAGCGCTTGTCGTAGGATCCCGCGCGCGATCGGTCGTACGACGAATCCCTGTGGCGTCTATAGTCGTCTTTTTTATAGGAACCTCTGTCCCAGTCGCGATCGTTAGAAGGCCCGCGCAGTCTCTCCCTATCAATGCTGCGAGATCTTGACCTGCTGAGTGGTCTATACTCCCCTTTAACGACATACTCTCTTTCCCGACTCCTAGATCTCGAATGGAGTCTATCCATCCTATCGAGATCTCGGCTTCTATCGCGGTGTCTCGAAGAATCCCGACTCCGACCTAGAGATCTTCTACGGCTTCTGCCTTCTCTTCTATCCCTGTCTAAATCTACAGAGCGAGGGCTGCGCCGAATTCTATCTCCCTCACGATCGAGACTCATGCCCCGACGGTCCTTTTCCCAATCGTCGTCAATATGATAAGTTCTAGGGTCCTTTGGAGGCTCATTGTCATAGTAGTCAGTCCTGTAGGGAATGTCATAGTTTTCCGGAGGATAATTGGGTCCATAAGCATCTGGGTTAGCAGCAACTGAGCCAGTATAAGTTGGTATAGGGTTGGAAGCCTCCGGATTCCAGTCCTGTGGAGGCACGCTGGCAACTGAGGGTACTTCTCGTGGGATGGAAGGCCTCTGGACCGAAGGTGGGTTCACTCCAACTGGAGTTTCGGGTATCACTTGGCTCAAGTTCCCATAAACCGCCAATGTGATGGTTGTATACCAACCTAGAATGAGAAATATTAAAATAAATCTTTATTGCATCTCAAACCACAAAAATTGGACACAACCTAATATATTAGATGATTACATATGAAAAACAGGTAAACAACTTACGATACGTAGATAAGGCTCTAACGGTAAAAAGAGTCATCATGATAATTCATCATATCATCACAGTCTCCAAGATTAGCCGGTTGTTACCCTGCCTATGAAGCAAGTCCTGAGTTCGAACTCTGGTCAGGCCATTTATTTGTGTGTATGAATATTTGTTCCTGAGTTATGGATGTTTTCTATGTATGTAAGTTTTTTTTTTATGCTATATGGGGCAAACGAGCAAACGAATCGCCTGATGGTAAGCGATTAACGTCGTCCATGGACACCCGCAACACCAGAGGTGTCGCAAGTGCGTTGCCGGCCTTTAAGGTGGGAGTGCGCTTTTTTCTTGAAGGTTTGAAGGTCGTATCGGTCCGGAAACACCGCTGGCGACAGTTCGTTCCACAGTTTAGCTGTGCGAGGCAGGAAGTTTCGGGAAAAGCGCACAGTTGAGGACTGCCAACCATCTAAATGGTGAGAGTGGAAATATTGTTGCGTAGGGCGATGGCGGAAAGAAGCGGCAGGGATTAATCCGAACAATTCCTCGGAACACTCCCCATAATACATGCGATAGAAAATGCAGAGTGAGGCCATTTCTCTACGCAGCGCCAAGGGATCAAGCCGATCAGAAATACGTTGGCAGTTGACAATTCGAGCTGCTCTCCGTTGGATGCGGTCTAGAGGAAGAAGCTGGTACTTAGGTGCCCCTGCCCAAAGATGAGAGCAGTATTCCATATGAGGGCGAACCTGCGCCTTATAAAGCTGTAGGCGATGGGCCGGCGTGAAATACTGCCTCGATCTATTGAGCACACCGAGCTTCTTCGAGGCCAATTTGGCCTTACCCTCTAGGTGGCCGCGGAACTGGACATCACTCGAGATGTCAACGCCAAGGATTCCAATACTGGCTGTGGCAGATAGGGGAGTGCTCTCAAAACGAGGTGACGCGACAAACGGAAGTTTTTTCGCGTCGAACGCGCAAACCTGTGTCTTTGTAGGGTTAAAACGGACCAAATTAAGTCGACCCCAATCTGAGACTTCTTTTAGGGAGGTCTCAATTTCGGACACAAGTTTGTTCCGGCTCTCAATGACGTTTTCCCGGGAAATATTGGCGCGGCCGGTGTAGGAGGCATCACCCGTACTATCATCAGCATAACAATGAATGCCGCTAGTTTGCAACATGTCATTGATATGCAGGAGGAATAGCGTGGGTTGAAAGAGAACAGACATTGAGTCAGAGCATTCACCGTCAACTACGACCTTAATGCTTCTGCCTGCTAGAAAACTGCTGACCCATTCGCATAATTTTCCGGGGAGCCCATAGGATGGAAGTTTCGAAAGAAGTGCTTTGTGCCAAACGCGATCGAAGGCCTTCGCTACATCCAAACTAACTGCCAGTGCCGCACCTTTACTCTCTATCGCCTGTGCCCAGCAATGTGTCAGGTAAACTAAAAGATCACCAGCCGAACAACCCCTACGGAAACCGTATTGTTGGTCACTCAGCAGCTGGTGATCCTCTAGGTACCAGAGGAGCTGACGATTGATGATGGACTCCATAATCTTAGAGAAAAGGGAGGTTATAGCTATCGGCCTGTAGTCGGATGGATTTGAGCGGTCGCCTTTTTTAGGGATCGGGTGCACCAAAGCTGACTTCCACGAAGTCGGGACTACGCCAGAAGAGTAGGAGAGCCGAAAAAGACGCGTTAAGACCGGCGCCAACTCAGGAGCACACATCTTGAGAACAATCGCAGGGATTCCATCAGGCCCACTGGACTTATGGGTGTCGAGGGAGCGAAGAGCCTTACGCACAAAGCATATTTATATTTATCTCATCATATCAGCCATAAGATGTCCACTGCTGAACATTTGGTCTATTGACTTTAGTTTGTCTACAGATCTCCTCATTCCTGATTCGATCACATGGAGAAACTCTTAGCATAGCCCTCTCCATAGCTTGACTGTGAGTTTTGAGATGAGGCCGTAAGTCATAATTGGTAACACACATCGGTATATTTATCTATCTATTATATATATTTTCGTCTAGTACCCACACCACAAGACATATTGAGCTTACAGTGGGACTAGGTCGATTTCTGTAAGATGGTCCCAAAATATTTATTTTATTATCTTCTCTAACCGCTATTAGTATTCATTGAAATTAAACACTTTAAAACGGATTTATTGCATATATTGACACCATGACCCTACATCTAGCTAGAGACTATCTATGAAGGCACTGTATTTTACTGAATATTTACAGCATAGAGTATATTACTTTGTATTTGCCAAAATTGCCGCTGCCCAGTATTTATATCTCCTGGATGTTTTGATAAGTGACATGTGTTCTCCAAATGCCTTTGAAATTTATTTACAAAAATAATGCTTTATATTCTATATTGTGGAGAACCATAGTGACTGCAATAAAGCTGCTAGGTTTCTTTTATACTTTATGCATGATACAACAAAACAAGGTATAACTATCACAATGTCTTCAGGAACAGCACTTCTGGTTGGACTAAGAAAGATGTAAATAATGTTGGCATGTGAGAATGATCTATCTGTTAGTGATGTCATTGTCACACAGAAAGAAAACACTATGGGATGGTCGCACCTTGTTTCTTTCCACCATGATTTTAGGCATATTTATGCCAGACAGTAGGATTATTGCTTCTTTCCTTTACTCAATCAAGATCCCAAAATATTTAAATGAATTCTGGGATATGGATGTAAGTATTTATGTTGAGGATCTTGCAGGCCTAAATGAAATCCACCATATTTCATTCTAGTTTTATAAAATATCCTTAACCAGTGATATTAATAACCAATTTAGGAATGACATGAATAATTAGTGAATCGTTGTTTGTAAAGTGATTATTTGTGAAAAATTGATAATGAAATGATGATGATGATAAACCGGTCAAATCAAATAGTTAATAAATAATAAAATGCATACCCACATACAATTGCCTCATAAACATAGCCTTTGGCATTAGAGATTCCAGACACATTTACTGAATGAATCTGCCAGCACACATGATGCAGAAAATTTTACCTACCTCTAAGCACAAGTCCATCAGTAGGTATCCTAGGCTGGTCAATGTTTGATCCACACTCCATGTGAATTTGTCCATTTTGACAATAATCCAGGCTCCCAAGCGCCTCAAAAGTCGATGCCCCCGGCTTACTTAGGTCGTTCACAAAGAAATCTATATGGAATTTTGTCGGATTCGTTGCTCCCAAGCGGACCCCACCAGGAAAATCACCTTCCACGCGAGCCCCCAGAGGAATAATCCTTATTTCGCTCACATAAACAGACTTCGGAAACTGCACTAGATCTAAATTGAGTTCCTGGAAAAAACAAAGAACAAATTAAAGTATATAAACCAAAATAAAATCTAAAAGTCTATAGCGGTTTTTACTAACCTCGCTCGTGTCATGGGAGAAAGTGTCGAAGAATAAAAGATCCGGTTGATCGAGTGCACCCATCTCGCTTTTTTATTGTGAGTAATTCACTAATAAGAAGTATTATTACTCCGGAAAATAAACCATTATTTTTATTTTATTTGGCAGCATTCGTGTCTTGCGCTCTTGCGTCGCGTCAAAGACGTTTTTACTTTGTCAACTGCAAGCAGGTACGGTACGTGAAGCACGTCATCCACATAAATAAAGCTAGCTCTGAAAAACGTCTCTTTGTGACTTTTAGTCAAAGTTGCCAGTACTAAATATTTGTATAAAAATTGCCATGTACTATAAAAAACTATTTTTATTATGGCTTTTGTATTCGCAGTTCTTTACTTTAATAAAGTAATTAACTACTAAAGTCTGACCACCGAACGAACGCAGTAGCAGTAGGTTAGTGAGCATTTCACTGTATTTTTCTTACGGTAGTATTATCACCTCAAAAAGACATATTGATGACAAAGTCAGAGAGATAGAGACGGGCAATCCGAGGCAGTTCTATCAGGAGCTTAATTCCATTAATAAGGGCTATCAACCGACGTGACGTTTGAAATGTTCCCGCAGGACCCACGTTCCACTAGCGCCCGTAGCGGAAAATCGACTCGCGGGTCGCGGTAAATGATAAATATCTTTATTTTTCAATTTAGGCACATTACAATGCACTTATGAACGTCAAAAAAAAAGCTACTACACCGGTTCTATCCCTATACCACAGCCCGAGAAGATTATTACCGGCAAGAAACTCGGCGGGACTTATTTTTTCAAAACAAATTACGAAAGTAGGTAGTAAAAATATTTACAATATATGTCGTTCTGCAAGAAACCATATCAAAAGAAAAAAGTGGAACAGAAAGACAGAAAAAAAGAATAAACAAAATAAAACAGAATTTAACGGTTTTACACCATATACACATACTTACACATTTGATATAATTTATTTCGTGAACTCTGTCCTTCACTCTGTAAGCAGTAGTACATTCAATTTATTTTTTTGTTGATTACGTTACAGTTTCCTCGGTAGTCCTCATTAGACAAATATAAATCTTATGGGCGCTCGGAGCGTGGAGCGCCGCGCTCCACACAATGGGCCATAATGGGCGATGATAAGGGACGCAGTTATGAGTAAGAGGGGTTACGCAATACTGCCATCCCGTTCCGCTGTATAAACGTCCCGTATAATGGCCCATTGTGTGGAGCGGCCATTAGAGCAGCTGCGACAAATAGCAATTTTTTTTTCAAACATTTGCGTTCATGTTTTAAGCCAAACGCGGATATTTAAGAGGTGATTTGATTTTTGTAGTCAAAAGTTAGTGTGGCTTTAAATTTTAATAATACATATATACGGTATAATTCGTGTTACGCTATAAAATAATCATAAAAACGATTTTCAACGAATTTCTGGGTCGATATGTATATATATTTATCTGACTGGCTATCAACGCACAGCCGAACCTACTGGGACAAGAAACTTATTTTCACCAAAGCTTTCTTCTATAAGGTAGGCAAGGCTTAAGAGTCCGGTATACTCGTAAGTAGGTTCAAATATGAGCGAGATACGACTTTTTCACAATAACGCGTGAAAATACAACATATACACGTTATCTGAATAAATAGGCATACCAAAGGTTCCCAACTATACAAGGGGCTCTCAGCCACCCAATTTCTCGATATCCACTAGTTACACGTTCCTTTGGAGGTACTCTCAGTCTCTCACTCTCACCATTAGAAATATTGTCAGAGCGCGGAGCGACATGAACATGACCTCTCTCTGCGAGCTTCCGTGAGCAATTGAAACCAATGTCATAATATCGGATATTTTATACCGATATTCAGAGCGATTTGAAGTGCTGCTTAAGAAAAAAAACACTGGAGACAGGTATATACACTATTTATAATTTTTGGATAGGGTATGATCTAAACTTTATAACTGCACCTTCATTCATGTGAAAAAAGTTACTGTTTAGCCAGAAAACTTGGCTAAGGTTCGCGTATCTCTACCAAAACCTAACAAATGAAAAAAAAATTACTCAATAATTTTGTGTGAAAATTTTCATAAGTGTCTCATTTATTCTGTAGAAGACTAAATTTACTGAAGTCGAAAAAATGTGTGCACTCGTATTAAGATTCAATAGCAATAAGGTCGAAAACCAGATAGATGTTTGAAGCTCCCTCATCAAAAAATTGTGAAACAGCTGTTAGTAAACGGTGTATTTTTCAAAAACTGACAACAAATTAGAAAAAGTTTTTCATTTATTCCATTTAAATTGAAATGTTCTTTCAGTTTTGTATTAAAACTTACAAAAATGTTTTTGTAACTATGAAAACTCGTGGCTAAAAGTTGAGCGGATACGGCCAAATTTATGTATACCGGCCTCTTAAGAAGGGATTTTTGAACTTTACCACTTCTAAGGGGGTATAAAAGGGATAGAGACTCAAAACTTTGTGTTAAGGTTTGTTACTGTAATACAAAAAAATCTTATTACAGCGATTAAAAAAAAATTATCATCCTCTAATTTCTGAACGGGAAGTACCTACCTACGACTGTGAAAAAATTCAAGACATTACGAGTAGTAGTAGGTATTAACCGAACTGGAAAATTATTGTAAAAATCTTCGGTCAAACCGTTTTTGAATTTTCGTCAAAAACTACATATTTCTAACTTAGGGACGTAAGTGCCTTGATTATCTATATTAAGACACTACCGCCCTTAAGCTCGCACGATTTTCTTATACTTAGTAGGTATGATGGAATGGAACGGAACCCTTCACTATACGTGGTCCGACACGCACTTACCCAATAATGGCTTAGGCTTAATGTAAGATAAGATGAGTGACAGCGATACCTATACATTATAACTATCATCGCTTAGCGATGTTCTTCTGGATTTTCGTACAGTATAATAACACTGTTGTTTTTTTATGTCTTTAGTATACTCATACTTATGCATACCTACGACATCTCCCATAATTTTTCACTTTTTTCGTTATTTTCTGCTGTCTTAGCAAAATTAATGTACAGTGCGATTGCGAAACAGGAAGACACTACAATGTTGCCACTTTTTAATTTCTACCCTTTTCTGTCGCATTATATGCAACAGCTCATAATTGGTTCTTATTATATCACTGTTGCATATGCTACTATTTTCGTCACAGTCGTTTGAAAGACCTGGCAGTACAAATGCAGTACAATAGTAAATAATAACGTGTTTTCACAGCTAAATACACGGTGACCGTACGAACCAGTGCCCGGCACAATTGTTCTCCTGTTATGGCGGTTGCTGGTTTGATTACGTTGCTATAACTAAAAATCTACTCGCTGAACTAAGTACTAGTTTCTTATATGAAAGCCGAATCCAACTTTTATCTACCTAATGATCCCTCCACACAATGGTCCATCAGGGGCCAACATAGGGGACGTAGCTATGAAGAACGTTACGTACGAATAGCCCTACATACTTTCGCAAAACCGCAGACTTCTTTTGAATAGGTAATGACTAATGACAGACAATACCAGACATACGGTGTTTCATAAATATTTATGCATCTGTATTCAATTTTGATCCTTCTTCCCCTGCAATAAGTTCCGAAGTGTATAGATATTTATAGACGTTACTGTACCAGTCCAATTGATTAAAAAGTCAAAGAATTTGATCACAGAGGGGTGAAATTTACCAAGACGCTAACAAGATAGATAGATACAAAATAGATAGATTAATAGATAAAAAAAACTTCACATCACCTATTTATAAAAGGGTTTCTTCTGTTCAAGCTAGGAGGGATCAAAGTGCCACTTTTCTGTTTAAGGACTACACGTTTTCGAGCATTGGCATCGTGGCATCGTGGTGTTGGTATGATGTTGTTTTCGGTTTTGTTAATTATCTCTTAGTTGGTGTGAAAAGCAGTATGTGTCACACGGTATCAACATTATTTTCGTCTTGGGCGTTTACGCTTGAATCCCTCATTACGCTCTGGATTCTACTTTAGAATCCATCGCGTCATTCGGAATTCAATGTACGCCCTCGCCGGAAATATATCATTTTGATCCCTTGTAACACAATATTACTATTATTAATCCACAAACAATAACATCATCATAAAAGTTTACAACTATAAGGTACTTAAAGCATAAACAGTTTGAAATCCACGCTTTATAAGAAGCAAACATGCTTGTAGACAAATTATGTGTTGTGGTACGAACCAGGCGCTGACTCAGCATGATGCTGCGAAAAACACAGCGCTGATCTTCCGTCAGAAACCATTACTTAAACCTAATCAGAGCCAAAGAATGTGTCAGTATTGTCATTCATTGAAATTAAACACTTTTTTTTTTATTGTTTTTTTATTTTATTTTTAATTTTAATTATAGAATGCCCTTCAGGCTATGTATTACTAGCTTTATAAGCTCCTCTGGGCATTGTAGACCAACCTTTGTTTTTATTATTATTATTATTATTTTTAATTTTTTATATTTTTGTATGTAGGTAGTTTGCACAAGTAACTTTTTTGATTGACGGGGAGAATTCGCATTCTCTCAGTCATCATCTTAACCCTGTGAAAACGTCAAAACGAGTGCTGTAAAGGGCTGTGGTGGTGGTGTTAATAAACGCGATTAATACGTTCTAAAGTGTTTAATTTCAATGAATAACAATCGCGGTAACAGAAGACAATATTAGTATTGTCATTGTTTTTAAATCTGTATTTTATTGTATGATTATGATAACATTTGCGTATAAAATGTGTACAACGGGTACCCAACTAGCAAAAATGTCTTGGACACTGTCACATATAAGAGCAAAAGCATTATAAAAGTATGCTCCTATTACAGGAAACACCCGGTATAGCTATAGTCTGACAAACGAGCGAGCGCAGTAACAGTACGACAAAAAAACTATATCCATCCCTTTTTTCAGGGTGGTAATACTAGCGTAAGAAAAAGATAGTATGATGCTCTCTATCCTACTGTTACTGCGCTGGGTTGTCAGACTATAGTAATGTAATTTCAAAGAGTGATGTGACCCGTACAACGATTCCAGGAGATTGTGATGATATTCTCGTCAAATGAATTCAAATCGAGGAACCCGAGACGATACGTCCGAGTAATTCAATTAGGTTCTCATTACAAGTAGGTATGTCAGTAGTCAGTACAGTCCACTTTATCCCATGCACGTACAAACAATATAGGCACAATATCTTTGTTAACGTCATATTAATTATGGTGATTCAAAATAATATTTGCAACATCGATTGAAAATGCAAGTAGATGCAAATGCAAAGTAGGAGGCCCATATTAGATTATCAATAGTCTTTGATCATAAATCTATATGCCTCCCTCTTTGTCTAACATGAAGAAAAATGGCGGAATATAATCATCGGTATAGTGGGACGACGCAACGGAGCCAAGTTACGTCGTCTAAATTAAAACGTCGCGTGTCATCTGAACGCTCGTTCCGAGCTATCACGTCATTCTTTCTATAGAAATTGAGAGATCGTCCCGTCCCGCCCCGTCCCGTCCTAGATAGATACATATCAATACTTAAATACATATAGAAAACATCCATAACTCGGGAACAAATATTCGTGATAAACACACAAATAAATGCCCTGACCAGGATTCGAACCTGGGAGGGACCTCCTGCTTCGTAGTCAGGTCAACCAACTACGCTAGGCGGCCGTTAAAGATGACTCTCACTAGGACGCGCCGAGACGATCTGTCAGTTTCTAATTCTATAAAAAATTAAAAATTGAAATAGATGTATGACTAAAGAAAAAGACCAACACCCACGAAGGCCAATCCGAGGATCGAACTCGGGTCTTCAGCTTACGCGGCTAACGCCATAAACACTAGGCCAACTGGTCCTATCGAAATGCCGGCGATTTTCTCGAGTATGCAACATCGAGTATAACAAATCAAAAAATATTAAATAAAATAATTTGATTTGTGTCAAAAAAAGTTCTATAGAAAACGTTATGTGACCTCCGAGGGCTCTAAACTCGGACATGATTATTTCTATAGAAACTAACAGATCGTCTCGTCCCGGCCCGTTCCAATAGGGATGATGACTAGGTTGAAAAACTATTATTCTAATTAGTCCGTCAGAAAGATTATCAAAAATTATTAGACACGTAGGTATTTTTTCCTTTTTCAAGATAACTAAAATTGACGAATATGAAGAGCGTCAAAGTTCCGTGGTGGGGGCTGGTGACGTCACCTTAGAGTAAGAATCGTACTCGATTGTGACGTCACGCGAAACTTTCAAGCGTTTTTCATTTGACGAACAAAAGAAAAAATACGTGTCGAATATTTTTTAATAATCTAGAGACGGACTAATTAGTTTTTTGTCATCTAGCCTATGTTCTCAATTGTTTCAAATTAGGGAAGCCTATGAGATTCGAGTTCTATGGGCGCCCCGCTGGCGGACTCCACGCCGTGCACGCCCCTGAACGTAGTACATTCACTTCTAATCACAGGTCAGATACGAGGTCATTATCAATTTCAATAATGACCTCTAATGACCTCTATTCTAATGAGGAGAAATACCCAGCGTTACTGATAAACGACAGTCTACATTATTATCTTAGCATTTATCCGGCTTGTGCTTAGGGAAATATAAGATTTGGTGTAGGCACTAGTTTTTACAAAATCGACTTAGCTCTGTCTGTCCTTTCAACTAAGAATTTCTGTTTTATCCAATGGTTGACTGGTAGAGAAAAAAATACAAAGTCCGCCATTTGTATTTTTTTTGTAAGTGTGCAATAAAGCTTAAATAAATAAATAAATAAGAAGGGAAACTGTATTTTATTTATTTTTTGATGAATAAAATAAAAAATGACTGTAAAAAAATTATAAATAATTGTTTTAAAATGTGCAAATCAAGCCTTTTAAAATGATACCCCACATGACCCCGTAGTAACTAAACTTTTAATTTATTTCTTGGAAGTTATTTAAAAGATAATTTCACGCTTCCACTAGGCAGCGATTTGGGGCATTTTTATTTATTTATAGGTAGTTTATTTTTATTTTTAAGTTTAGTTTTTAATTTTTATTTAGGTAAGTTTTATTTTAAGGTATTTATTTGAATTTGTTGTTATTAAAATAAACGTATTTTGGTAATTTAAAATATTCAATAAATCCTCTCTCAATGTTTTTGGGTTAACCTTATATACATATATTACCTACGTATAAATATTCTACATTTTTAAATCGGTAGCTTTAGTAGTTCTCGAGATATTTAACGATGTGACAGACAGACAGAGAGACTGAGTCACACCATATTCACCATAAGGGTTCCTTTTTACTATTCTGGTCTGGAACCCTAAAACGATCACTAATAGTAGGTACCTTGGTACCTTTTAAAAACTATAAAAAGAATAAGTACTTACTAAGTTACAATACCCGACCCATTTTTGCGCCGTTTTTATATAAATAATAAAATAAATAATATGAATTCAAATAAATAAAAACGTAAGAAAAAACTATGTCATTTTATGGTCCAATACACCCTAAACTGGGTACCATACTACATAGGTATTAGAGGTGGACCAAAGTCTCCAGTCCGCACTCAACCGCGTGGCACAAATCTGACCCACAAGTTGTGGGCCACAACGGAGGAACGACGATAAAGAAATGTTTACCCGCTACCTGTGCAACCACCTGTGTGCGCCGGGCTGCCAGCGCACGCGAATACCCCTAAATTAGGGGATTGGTGAAAAGTGTGGGGATTTTTGTCCCTCGACGGGATTATTACAACTTTTCTTGGTTTTTTATAACAAAACACATTTTGAAGATTATTAATCAAGAAAACATTAACATAACTTTTAAAAAATCAAACCTAGATAACTAATCTATAGTATGAATATAATACATTTTTAGAAAAACTTCTATAGATAGCAGTTTGTTCTTAATAACTTACCAGTCGAAATTGTCCCTATGTACCTTAGCTAATATTTTCAATCTACGTCGACAGAAAACTGTCACGCCCAAGGATGTAAATGCAGTATGCCAAGGATAATGTCATGATTAAATTTAACTTAAATGGAATAAATTGAAGGCAAAAAATAAATCTTTAGGACGAGGCTATTTGAGACCAATGAGGATATTTGGTATCTCGATAACTAAGTGTTTTGAGTGATGGTGCTATACCTAAATTTGTGTAAGTACCTAAATAACCTCTCTGAGGGTAAATATTAAGATTTTAACTTTCGACCTCTTTATAATAAAAAGCACCCGTTTACCAATATTACGACCAATAATAATAATAGGAAAGTACCTAGTAAGCAACTATAAGGATCTTAGAAAGAAAAGTCCTTTCATATTATAAACATTATCGTTACTTAGGTACCTACCTCATTTTAGTAAGATGGAAATGTTATTTTTTCGAATGCTTATCGTTATTCTTTATAAACAACTGTGTAAGTTGTGTAACTTGGCATTACTTACAATTTTTTTCAGGATTAAGTGTTCTGTATCAAACATGTGTCCGAAACCTGTATGTAAGTAACTGTTATGTATACCCAGTACGTCTTCTTCATCATTTATATTTTATTTTATTTTATACCGAATCTTACAACATTAGCTCCTCCATCCTAGCTTGACAGCTAGGCGCCGATGCGCTGTAATACTAAAATGTAGATAATGATGATGATATGATACAAATACAAATACAAATCATTTATTCGTGGCAAATTTAAGATACAATTACATATAAGAGACAAATATACAAAAAATTACCACGAAATGGTCTCGCCTCAGCATAATGTCGACCCGAAAGACGATGATGATCGAGGTGATGATGTGTAATTAATGAATACCCTCGCAGAACCTCAAAAATATGAATTTTAACTTGGGAGGTCTCGTCAAAAAATAAGTTAATAAAGTTACTAGTTAACTTACTCGTCAATTAACATTCTGTGAACAAATACTTAAAACGTGTTAAATAAAAAAGTTTTTATTTTCTACATTGATCATTAATTTCAGATAGGATTGGAAACCTAACAAAACAAATACCTATAAACAATCTCATATCTTATGCAAATCTAAAACCTATTAGTACCTAAGTCGCACACTGGATTTCCCATCACGTCTGGATATTTCGCTGCCGCATTCAAAACAACTTAAAACTAACTTACAATGTTGGGATTTCCCGCGGAGGCTTTTAGGCGCTGCGCTGGCAACCCCGAGTCGGCCGGCCGGCTCTCGTCTCGTCAGTCACTCGCCCGCCTCTGCAAGGGACACTACGTTCGCCGTCCCCGCGCCACACGTCACCAAAACTTTCCAAAAACTTTCCACGAAGTTCCCGAAAATTGTGTGTGTTGTGTTTCATGTGTTGATGTGTTTGTGAAGTGAAGATGCGTGCCGGCGGGTGCTGGCTAGCACTGCTGGCTGTGTGCGTCGTGGCACAAGACACCAGGCACTTATCAGGTACAGGTAACCGTTTCTGTTGACAGTGAAAAGTTTGCAGGTCAATGACTTGGGGGATTCTTGGCGCTAGGACTGGCAGCACTGGAATTTTGAATTTGGAAGCGTTCGAAAGTTTTAACTTACGATTCGGGTTTGGATTAGTTTTGCCGCTAATATTGTTAAATACCTACTTAGTCATTTATTCATAACCAACACGTTAGTTGAAATTAAATTGCAGGGTAGATTTTATTTAATTACACCAAAAAGTAAAAAATAAGATTGCAAAGTTGACTAGATTGAATACAGATATGTCAGCTAGAAAGCGGTTTAAATCTGGCTAAGTAGGTAGATAGGAAATAGGATTCTAGGTAACTATGTAGGTATTCAAATAAAGTACCTACACGACAACTAAAAACTGGTAGGTAGAGGTACTTAAATATGAAGTTCTGAAGTGACATCTTTACTTTCTCCTAAAACAGGTAAGATAGATGCGTTAAATATGAAGAAAACACAAAGAAAACTTACACACATATCTATTCACATTCTAAATATTTAATTATTAATATCTACGTAGGTACTTAAATTATTAAAACTTATTATAACTACTGTTATTTAAACGTGTTAAGTGTGAAATACTATCTAGGTCTCGCGGCTGGTCTGAAACTACAGTTAATCGGGCATTAAGCATTAACAGTTAATCTTTATCTCGGCTAAACTTGAACTTGGTACGATCTAGGTTAAGGTTTTTAGGTTATGTTTTTTGTACGGACCGAGCACCGAACACCGTTTAAAAATACTATATTTATTGACAACATTAATACCTTATAGCGTCCGACCGAAGTTTCGGTTTCGGCCTAAAGATCATGTTTCGGCCGAAAACCGGCGGAAACTTTCGGCCGCGCCGAAACTTACAATATCGAACTCTCGGGTCACGTTCCACTGACGCCAGTTGAGCTCTGTATAAATATTTTTGGCACTTTGAATTCATAGCTGTGCGGCTGACAGTATCTACCTACATTCGTACTCGTCTTTCTAGGGTTAAACGGTGAATAGGTCAAAGTAGTCAAGTCGGTACCTCTACCTATGCGTGTGTGCCAAATCTGCTTGTCTTAGCAATCTGTCCCTCTGCTTATTGTGGCGATTAAGTGTGAAGAACATCACACTTTTACATCACATAAGCCTACAATTTTTAAAGCACGAATCAAATCATTTAATATTTACAATAAATGTTTTGATTTATGTTTTAAGTGGTCACAATACTATATACAGGTCGTCCCAAAACTATGGGACATGAATGAAAAGTACATTAAATATCGTCGATAGGATATTTTGTTGAATGAAGACCATGTTATTTTTAAAAGTTAGTGTTAATACTGAAAAGATAATGTAAAAAATACTTGCTTCGTCTGGGAATCGTAACGACTAAAATGTGAAAAAAAATCGGCCCTATTCTTATGATGCGAATTGAAAGAATGGACAAAAAATATTTTTTCTTGGAAGCCTTATTTTCATGAATTTTACAATATTTTTTTACTTCCGGAGCGATTATTACCGAAACTATAAAAAAATTCAAAAAATATTTTTACCACCCCCCTACTCTTTCCCAAATACCTATCGAACGACACCTCACACTCTAGGATCAAACAAAAACACAACACAAAAAAATCATCCCCCATTTTTTTCCACTTTTTATTACCCTCTTACTCGCGAACAGAAGACGGACAGACATGGCGAAACTATAGGGAATCCTAGTTGCCTACGGAACCCTAATTGCCAAGGACTATGTGATCCCATTGGTATTTAACTGGTTTCACAAGTACATGGTCTAGATCCTCTGATTAGGCCTAGGACAGGGCAATCTGCTTTGAGTACTAAGATTAAGTACCGAGCTGTCTGTGGACTTTATGTCGTTCGAATAGGGGCGAGATTTGTATGACTTCGTTAGGATTAACTTGAAACAGCCTTACATAAATTACAAAACGAGATCAGGCTACGTTTATACCAAAGATGTACAGTAAATAGACGGTTCATCAAATAGTTTTAATTTTTCCTGATTAAGTAATGTCGAAATTGGGTGGGATAATATCAAGCAAACTTTTCTTTATATGGAAACTAGCTGATGCCTGCGACTTCGTCCGCGGATACTATTTTTTTTTTTGCATTCAGCCGTTTCCACATGATGCTCGAACAAATAGACGGGCAGACAGACACAATTCTAAAAATCATTAAAATGTGTTCTGTTGTCAATTCTTAGAGACCCTAACTAATTTTTTTTTATGTCTTTATTGTATAGATTTTTGATCCTACTCTGCTTTATTATATATATAGACTAGCGACCCGCCCCGGCTTCGCACGAGTTATTATTATACATATAAAACTTCCTCTTCAATCACTCTATCTATTAAAAAAACCGCATCAAAATCGTTTAAAAGATTTAAGCATACATACATAAATACATACAGACAGCGGGAAGCGACTTTGTTTTATACTATGTAGTGAGTATGACATAACAATCGTGAAATCATATATTTGGATATATATTTTGGATTTGGATATAGGATCGATCCAAATCTGAAAGAATCAGTTTTTCGGGATTTATTAAATAAATAAATAATAAAATAAAATATCTTTATCTTCAGACAACTTAATGGTCTATAGGTTTGTTAGTATGATTAAAACTACAACTAAATTATTATGGAAAAAGCTCACCTGTCCTTAGTTTCGTCACAATTTGAGTTGAAGTATTTCTCAAAGGCGTAAAGACTCTTAATTCGATTTTTACTGACTTGATTTTTCTTAAATAGTTCTTTTCAAAGTTCGACACACGTGGAGCATGTAGAAATAAATTTGCCTGCAATTTAAAGTTTAAATTCCAACTATTCCAAGTTTCAAGCCGAACGAGGCGGGGAATTTAAGTTTGAAGTTTCGATTTTATGAATTTAAATTAGGTAGGTGTGTCGAGAGAATTATTTAAATTGAATCTTGATGCGTTCAAGTTTATGTAGCGATATTCTTTATAAGCGATGTTCTAAATAAGAAATTCAAAATAATCATTTATTATTACTTATTATTTGTTTTATTTAGTATTAGGTTGATTTAGTATTACTTTTATCTTCTTAATTTATGTAATGTTTAGTTTTAATTTTATTCCAATTCATTTTATTTATTATTAGATAAGTAAGTTATCATTTATTTAAAATACATTTTATCTTATATATTGTGTCTTTTGTACCACTTGTGTTCCTTTTTGTCTAAATAAATATGAGATACTTAATGTGGATGGTACAAATGCGTCTTTAAATGTTTTTGTAATTAGGTATTAAGTAGGTAGGTTAAGTTAAAATGGACTTGGAAGATTTGATTATGTATCTATCTAAAAGACGGATAGATATAGGTTAGAACAATTTACGTTAATATATCTATCTATACATTTGTCTATCGAAAATTGTATTTTAAAGCCTAGATGTATTATAAATTAACTAAAACGGGGCTTAATCGAGTTAAACTCTAAAACTAACCTCCGACGTTCTGGGGGACCTTGCCCTCTGGTCCCGAATAAAGACTGACTGAGGTCGACATCAACATCTTATAGCCGCGCGGGTTTTACGAACTACCCGCACTTGGTGTTGATTATCAACGAACATTTTTAAATTATAAATGCTGTTATAACCTAAATCAACCAGTTTACTGTTAAATATGAGCAGGACTTGAAAACGATATATACTTTTTAGAAACCTCGTAATTCCCCATTATTCTGAACTTTCATGCTCTTCATGTAGCGCTTGATCATATATTTAGGTAACATATTCATGTTATTCCATAAAAAAACTACCATGGGATCTAATTTCTCCGCAGTCCGAGAAAAATAAGCATGTGCATTAAAATACCTAATCACCCGTTACATCACATCTGAGCCTGCATTTCAAGAATCAAATATCTTGCGGTGTCTATTTGCGTAAATCCGTGGTAGCTACGCAGTTGGCATTTGCTGGCCTCGTTATATTAAATCTATTATTCGTGATACATCTAGGTATGGACTAAAATACTTGGTATTTGGTATTTTGGTATATGTTTTTTAAAGGCCTCCCTAGCCTAGTGGGTAGTGAGACCTGCCTACGAAGCTGGAGGTCGCGGTTTCGAGTCCTGGTAAGGGCATTTGTGTATTTATCACGAATTTTTGTTCCTGAGTTATGGACTCGTGATAAACACACAAATAAATGCCCTCACCAGGATTCGAACCCGGGACTTCCCGCTTCGTGGGCAGGGGTACGGTCACTACTACACACTAGTTCTACTGAGCAAGGAGGTTATGTGGGATATCATTTAAAACGGCTTGAATTGCAAATTCAATAGTATTTTTATTGTAAAAAATTTAAAAACAAGACTGTCTTAAATATATCATACAATTTAGGGAAATCTTATTGAGCTCATCTAGAATCGAATAGAACTTAAATTTTTTACACATTAATCAGCCTGTAGATGAGTAGGTAGTAAGGTACCTACCGTTAGTTTGGCAGTTTTTGAATATTAAAAAAAGCCGCACCTGTTGTTACTTATTGGGAATAACCCCAATGCAACTAAGAATTGAAGGACAAAATATAAAGAAGCCAAATCGAACAACTTTTAACAAACAATAAAAAAACACCTCAAATGTCGTCTTGGCGTAAACAACTTCTAATTACATTTTAAAAGACTTACGTCATCAAATGCCCTATTCACTTACGATCTTTTTCATTTAGCCGCTCAGCCTAATATATTCTACTGATATTCTAAAATGCACTTAAAAGTAATTACTATATGGTCTAAATTACTTTGACAGCGGACGTATAGGCACGGTACCTGGTCTAACGAGTATTTGAATTGAGCTTTAATTACAGAGTAATAGAGTAGAGTTGATAATAGTGTAGTATTGTATGATGTCATACCGGACGTAGTCTAAGGAAAGATTTCAACGCGCGCCGCGCATTACAATATATTATTTGCTTTAGTTTAAAGGTACCTTGTCGATTGTTGTTAAGGTGCATTTCTGAATGCATTTGCCTGGAATTAACGCCTTATAGAATACTGACAAAGTGGCACCTTTCGTTTAAAAGCGTCACGTATTTGTACAAAATGACATGGGTGTGTTAATTGTTATTCAGAAGGGGTTTATTGGGACTTCTGGTAAACTTGGTTTTAGTTTTTTGGCCTTTTTCCTGGAGTGCTTTGAACTTGATATTGACTTGGCATTCAAATTTTAGTCGAATTGAGTTTTAGAGGTCGATAAACATTTATTTCGATAATTCGTTTAAATTGGATGACTTTGTTTTTATTCCAATTATGTTACTAACACTAAGTTCTTGTTTAGAAAGCAAATTATCTATGGAACATTTTTTTAACTAATTACCTATTTATTACCTAACTCGATTTACAGTTACACTAATCGGTAAACGCACCGCTGAATGCGCCAGCTGCCAGGCGCTTATAATCTATACATAAGTGTAACAAAGTAGAGTCAAAAATCTGTACGTTAAAGAATTTAGAATTTCTACTGCTAAATGAAATTGCAACATCAAGTTTGTACGGAATCCTCGACGCGCGAGTCCGACTCGCACTTGGCCGGTTTTTTTAAGTGGGATAGTTGAAGAGATGGAGAGTGACTTAGGCTACTTTTTGTCTCTTTCTAACGCGAGCGAAGCCGAGTGCAAAAGCTAGTAATAAAAAAAAGTATCTATAAAGTATGGCACACTATAGTAGTTTATGCAACAGTGATATAATAAGGGTTCTTAAAACTTTAGTGTTGACGTTACAAAATGAAACGAAGTCGAGTTTTGTAATAATAGACCCGAGAGTTTTAAGAACCAATTGTGAACTGATGCATACGCTTGTTTTTCTACGACAGCTAAAATAGCGTAAAAAGAAAAATTTAGAAAGATGGCAGAATGTGGAAGTCGTGCCCACTATATAAATTGAAAAAAAAAACAACAGTGCTCATATATTGTATGAAAATCCATAGGAGGAGCAGTGTTCTTATGGAATACCATAGACGACTTTATAAGGTATACTTTTTTAATATCGCTGTCAGTCATCTAATTGACTGATAGAAGTGCTGGAGTAGAAAAACTACTTAGAGAGGTTTTGTGGATCTATACTGCATACCTATTTCCGTAGGTATATTCCGTTTAAAAAATGTATAGTATAGTGACCATTTTTGACTCTTATTACAAGGACATACGGCCCATCGATGGTCAGTTACTGTTACAGTGTGTACACCGACCGCTATGAGAGTATTATGGGTTCAAGGTTTGCAAACTGGTTCTGGTGACCGTAGAGCGAGAGGGTATGCGTGTGCGCAGGTGTGAGGGGGACAGGGCGTGTTTAGGTGTTTTTGCTGATATCGGAGGCTTCTTAGAAGTTTCATATTGTCCTGGTACAATCGAGTTCAGAAAAAGCGGATTTATGCACTGCGGTATCCGTGAATGGGGCACATTCGTTATTTGGGTGACAGAACGACGTTTCGAGTCTTTCCGGTGGACTAATAGCTATATAGCGTGAATTTCTTAAATTTGAATAGCCTGATTTTGTCAAATTACGCTAGAATGGGATATTTATAGATAATGATATGCAAAATCCTACAAACTTTTCTTCCGGAAGTAGGTAAGTAGAAAAAAATAAAACTAATCTAAGTCGTTTTTTTAAATATATAGTCTAGCCTGAAAACGGGACAATTGGCGTCCCGCGCAGCCCCTTTGCGGGACGCGTCGTCAAGATCCCAGAAACGGGACGTCCCGCGTATAGCGTTGCGGGACGGTTGGCAACCCTAGTAAGGCCCCTGATATCATAAACAGTTAACCACATTACATTATTCATCACCGCGCTATCCGTGCAATTTGTATGTTTGTCAATTTATAGCATCATCAGATGATATTCGTGAACCATCTTAGGCCTTTAGGGACGCTGTAGATCTTGTAGGTAATAATATACCTGATACAAAGTGTTCGGGGTTTTACCCAGGCGCTAAAAACCCGTGCGGACATTCCGAAGACTGTCTCTAGGAAGTCTAGGACAATGCTGGGAAAAATCGATGTAAGAATTCCTGTAGTTTTAAAAGAAACTAGTCAACGAAACATACTTTTCTTAGAAAATATTTTCTCCATTATATCCACTGAGCATATAAAGACAAAATAGGTGATTGTCATTGTCACTGTCATAGTCAAATGCTACAAATATTTTTTCACGCCACCTATTCATAAAAGGGTTTTTTCTGTTCAAGCTAGGAGGGATCAAAGTGGCACTTTCCTGTTCAAGGACTAAACATTTTTACGTTTTCGGGCATTAACTAGTGGCATCACGATGTTGATATGATGCTGTTTTCGGTTTGATTTATTTCCTCTTAGTTGATGTGAAAAGCAGTATGTGTCACGCGGTATCAAAATTATTTTCGTCTTGGGCGTTCACGCTTGAATCCCTCATTACGCTCAGGATTCTACTATAGAATCGCTCCCTACGTTCGAGATTATATTGTAGAATCCATCGCTTCATGCGGAATTCAATGTACGCCCTCGCCGGAAATATATCATTTTGATCCTTTGTAACACAATCTACTATTGTTTGCAAATCGTACTAGGAAGCACTGCAATCTGGGAATTTTCACGAGAGGAGATAAAAAAAAGGTAGGTTTTAATGTTTTTCGGTTTTAAACTAGGAGAAAAATACCACCAGAAAAAAAGGTTCCCAAAATTTTCAAACGTAGGTACCCTCCATGTTGTAACCGCTGTACAAAGTGTTTGAAAAATGGTAACGGAATGGAAAAAAAATTGGGTTCCTTTTTTACTCCTAGTAGAATCGAAAGAGCTCATGATTCTGAGACGACATGGATCTCTTGCCAAAATGCCCGTCTACAAAATGGATCAATCCACGTAAAAGTAACGCGAGTCACTACTTCATTGCGTGTTTTTCAATACATACCTCTCACAACACGAATTTAAAAAGAAGACTGAAAATAATAAATCCTTTTGAGTTTTTTTAATACTTTTAGTGTAGTGAATAGTGAATTTAGTGCAGTGAGTGCGACATATAAAGATCACATGAACAAAGTGTCTTCGCCTTAATAGAGACAATAAGAAAAGTGTGACACATTCTTAGTTTATTCTGTATTCGAAGTTTAGGTTAAAATAAAAATACTTATTAGCCTAAAAAGGCTAGATTGTATTGCCATGTTATACCACTTGTGGAATATCATTAAAAAAATATACATACCTATATCTAGGGAAAGTAACATTTATTTAGAGATACATTATCCCTTGAATTTGCATCATGAATAAAGAAAACATGCAATAAAATGGTAACTCACGTTACTCTTACCGTGGATTGACCCAAATTCAAATGCATCTAAAGTCGATCCGATTTCTTAACTAAACTAAACGATGACCCATTTGAACTGCCTAGCACCCTAAACGGCCTAAACCTAGTTGGCGATAATGACAAGTTAACAATCCCATTGATATGAGACTATTAGAGATCTCTTTCCGACCAGGTTATAGAGGTCTGTAAGTAGGTTATATGAACCGAGCGGGCTGTCGAGCACCAGATGTGCTCATTCACCCCATTTCCCCGTTGCAGGAGCTGCAGGTTATTGTCTCGGCTTTCCCCCCTTACTTCCTTCTATCCGGGAGTCGTCTTACAGACCCAGGACATCTCTAAGGTCGACGTCCTTTGGTCCCTTCTCCTCCAGCGTATCCTTACCAAACACAATACCGCACTGCCGCATACATAATGCATTCCGCTAGAACATGCTCGCTGGTTTCCTCTTGCCCACAATGCAGACAGGCTGCCTCGTTGCTTATACCCATCGACTTAAAAAGCCTGTTAAGGGTGTTGTGTCGTACGTAGGTACTAGAGTATTAAAGGCCCGTTTACACGGTACAAGTTTCGCGTACGATTTGGGGCGAGAAATCTTCTGCCACTACTTATAGGTCGTAAGAAGTGTCATAAGATTTTTCTTAAAAATTTTTTTTTGATATGAACTGTTCCGTTTGTTTGTCTAGTAAGTAGTAAAAACCGATAAAGAAGAACTTTCGCTACATGTTACTAAGGCCCCCCAGGCTCATACGAGGGATTGAAGAGAATCGTAGGAGATATCCAGGAGAGACCACATTCCTGACTATAATTATGCTTCTATTACAGTCCAGTTAAGATACCGAAGTGCTTTTTTGTAAGACAATGCCTACATACGTGTGTGCTCGTATGACAAGCGGTAAATTTAATGAGTATCTTCGTACACACGACTCTTGTTTTCAACTGCGACGTTCAATCGTCGAATCAAACAGAGTGCCTGTGCCTACCACGAACCGCGAACGAAAGTATGCCTCCCTTTCGCACTTGAGATTTCTCACTCAAGTGCGACAGAGAGGTGAAACTTCGTTCGTGGTTCGTGGTAAGCCTTCAGGTTACGACTAGACTCAAACCACGTTATTTATTCCAAGCAAATGAACGGTTTTATACGTCAAACTACTATGAAATTATGACGTTTATTTAACACAGTCTTTTCAGTCTAAACGCCTAGTATATAGGTACATTTTTACTTACCGCGTTAGCGTATCGAGAGGTCAAAAGTAGCCGTGAACATAATTTGAACTCTCGATACGCTAACGCGATCGAGAAGTAATGTCAAATTCAATAAGTAAAAATTTACACTAGGCCTTCCGTGCTATTCCGTAGTCGGACTCAAATCTTGGAGTTATATATCATAATTTCATAATGTATACCTACGGAGTTTAAAAAATATTTCTCCTGCAACCATATTTTACCCATGATGTATATCATACATAATCCTATGTACCATACAAACAATGCTATTTGAATTCAAATTTAATAGTGCAGGGAATAAGGTTGAGTTACGTTTGTTTAAAAAGCAAATGAAACAACAGCAATGCAACTGTAGGTCCATGGTCTTTAGGAGGATAAAGAACGGAGATTGTATACCGGGGATGACTTAGGATCGATAGGGGCTATTTACGCATAATTAAAAAGAGCCAGACAATAAAAAGTGGTTTAAATATTGGTATTCGTGTTGAGACAATCATTCGTAAACACTCGTACTGTGTAAATGATCCTTAACACTTAATCATCCTTTGATTTACTGTGTTCTTTCTTGTTTTGTTTTTCTCCGTTTTGTACAATAAAGTGTACTAACTACTACAAACTTACTCACCCGGGCTCGCTTGCTCAGCTAGCGTTTGGAATAATTGACCGGAAGCGACGTCTCGACGTGTTTGCCACAATAACTCACTTCCTGTCTACACTACATACTACTACAATCAATTTTGAACCCTAAACTTCAAAGAATAAGACTCAATTAAGAAACTACGCAGACTCCGTAATTCTATTACACTGTCTACACCTCAGACGTCACAATTAGATTTGAACCTTAGATACTAAATAATAAGAATTCATATTAACAGGACAGTGACTTGAAATCTACGCTTACCATTGACACGATTGAATTAACACGTACCACATCTTCATTGAACAGTGTCTCAATGTAATTTAAGGTTTAAGGTCATAGTTGTAAGATTCAATTTTGAATGGGAGTTACGATTCATGTGTTAGGACAATGGTTTTGAAGGGCGATGGTCATGTGCTCATTTGATTTTGAAAAGGAGGAGATCAAACTCTTAGTCTATCTTTCTCATCATCAGCCGATCTCTTATATAAATCGCAAGTTAAACCCCATATGGAGTACTGCTGTCACTTTTGGGCATGAGTGCCTGGATAAGTGGATACCAGCTTGGACCCTTTGACTCGGTCCAGACCAGAGGCGCGCTGTACGAATGTTGACGATCCCAAACTCACAGTCGGTATTGAACACTTAAGTCTAAGGAGAGACTTTGCCTCCTTATTTGTGTTCTATCGCCTATACAATGGGTTGTGTTCTGAAGAATTGTTTGACATGATGCCAACGTCCACATTTCACCATCGCACTTTTTCGCATTATATCGCATTTCACTGTTGTGATATAAAAAAAAAACTACAACGACCGGTCGTGCATTTCTCTCTTTTATGATTGTACCCAACACTATTCTGTACGTAGCTAGTAGAAGCATGGATCAACCGTTAGCATTACTAGTAGATACGTAACGAGCGTCTCGTTTTTTCTTCGGTGAAAATCGGTTGTGCAAGAGGGATATCCGCATGTTGGCACGCGACGGGAGCTCAGCCGCCTATGACGACTAATTAATACATACCTATTGATTGAGTTCAGTGGTTATAAATGATTTTTAATTATGGTTACCTACATATATCTGTTGTTATTTGGAAAAATATGCAGGAAAATACCTGGATGCGTAGCCAAGATGCGAATCGCTCTCGCTACGTGGCGTATCGTTATTTTCTCTCTCTATCACTCTTATTAGTGCGACAATGACAGTTGCGTTTCGTTCGTGACTGAGCGTTTGCCCTTGGCATCTTGGCTACAATCTACAAACAATGAACTTACTGCTCGCACTTATGCGACAGAATGGGATGCAGAATGTGGTCGCTAACGATAGGTACACTTATACAGTCAACCAATTGGAATCCCCAGTGTAATTACCATGATATAATTTAAACTTTCGTGAGTCATGCTGATATTAAATTGCAACGGTTAACACTCACGTATTTTTATCACAAACCCCCCACGCCCGCGTTTTGCCCCACGCAGACGAAACATGTCACGCCTATTGTGATAAAAATACGTGAGTGCCAGAGTAGTGGTAGGAGCGAGACGGACATACTTTCGAATATCGCAGTCGCAATCGAATGCAACTCATGGTACGCACGCAGACCACTCTATAACCATGTCAAAATGAAAATCAGTACGAAAATAGCGTCACTATGACATGGTACAACTAGGGTTCCAATTGGTTGACTGTACTGTACCTTTTTGGATTTTTTATAATCAAATGTGCAAATAAATAAAATAAGAAAAAGAATATGCCTTTTTTGGTCAGGTTCGTAACGTTATCATACATTTTGTGAGGGCCGTTACGAGACTGAACGAATTGAGGACCCTGATGGTACAATTTTTTCTAAGAAGCCCCGTTGTCTGCGATTACCAATTCTGCACAATAGAGAAGTGTAGGCATAAGAACGTTTTTGTAACACGTACCGCATGTCAGACGCTTTCTAGCAAATCTAAATCGAATCAGAATCTAATAGCGCTGAGATTGGAGTCACGACTTGACATTAAGCTACCGTTATACAAGAGAACCGTGAACCGTAATGTCAACATGGTCAAGTGACAGGCTGAGGCTGCTGACTATTGTTTAGTGGGTCGCCTCGAATTTGAACTCGCGACCCTATCTTGGCAACTCCTGGACCGATGTGACTCATATTCGAATTTGAAAATTCGATCAACGATACTCGAGTTATTGACGAACATACATACATATTACCTACATACTAGCGACGGATTACCTACCCAAGCAAACTAGGAGACCTTACTCGCTTCGCTCGCTCGTTCGATAAAACTTTTCTTATAATGACCTGCTTAAGTTTTACATATAGGTATGTTTTTTAAATCAAATTAAGAATAAGAGTAAACACATTTATTCGTGACAATCACAAACATTTACAGACAACACATAAATAACATTGAGCGTGTGGCCCAGAGGTATGACGTGACACTTTCAATCCGAAGGTCTCGGGTTCAAATCCTGCCGGCTCGTACCAATGAGATACTTCGGTATGTACTAAATATCATTTAATATTTACCAATCGCTTTTAGCTGAAGGAAAACATCGTGTGGAAAAAGGACTAAGCCCAATAAGGCCTAATTTACCCTCTCGGTTTGAAGGTCAGATGGCAGTCGCTTTCGTAAAACTAGTGCCTACGTCAAATCTTGGGATTAGTTGCCAAAGCAGACCCCAGGCTTCTTAAGCCATGGCTTCTTAGCTGGGAAAACGCTAGGAAGAAAAGGGACATAAATAACATATTTAACAAAAGCAGGGAGCCAGAATTGTTATAAGTTTATCTATGATGTATTTACCCACAAAGAGCATTCACGGTATGCACACAGTTATGCATAGTATTAAGTATACTTAATTTAAAAACACTTATGCCAAATTTGCATGCATAATTGCATACCTAACGCAAAAACATGTTAAACGACACACAAATTCTACAACTGATAGCAAGCCAATGACATGCATGTTAAACTTGTATGTACTGCGTAGGCATTTTGTGCCATAGATAATTGCGACCTTGTCCGTCGCGGTATGCGATAACGGTAAGGCTGTGGCCATACGGGCGCAATGTCAGGTTTATATTAGATAGGCCTTAGCAATAACCTTACGATTGAAGTGAGTCGCCGGGTCGTATGTCAAATGATGTGCACACGCCCTTTTTTCAAGAAAGTTGTGTCTACAATGTACAACTACAAACTCTAGTATTACTACAAAATATACTCCCAAATTGATGACACCTAGGAATGAAGTTGTATTCACGATCGAGTCAACGAATGCGGCTAAACTAAAGTGAATGAGGACTACCGCGAGTCGATTTTCCGCTAGGGGCGCTAGTGGAACGTGGGTCCTGCGGGAACATATCAAACGTCACTTAGACAATTCTCTTATATTGACACAGGAACCACGCATGAGTGGCGCCGCCTGGTGAGCGACAATACGGTAGCTCCCATTGTAAATATCACAATTCCGCTTGACACGCTTCCATAACAAATGTGACGTTTTCTGTTTAAAAGTCCACTCCATTGCGAGTTGTTGGGCGTTTTTTATTTTATGTCGTCCAATAATCATTTATTGTTAAATTGGAAGTTTTCATGTGTTTTCTGTTTCAATTATGTTAGGAGAAAAGTGTCCCAAGACTTTTTCCATTTCGTCACTATTTTTTTTAAATATAAGAGCCTGGGCAGAGAGTACCTTTTTGTACCATACCACGGAGTCGAAACTCTTGGTCCATGGGGTCCCGGCGCACGCAAATTTTTCGTAGAAATCGCGAAACATCTGGTTGATATTACTGGTGACCGAAGAGCAGGTGGCTGCCTCGCACACCAGCATCCTAGGTACAATGCCTCAAGGACCTACTTTAGATTTAAGGTAGGTAGTTAGGTAAGTTACACTTACTATATATATTTCGAGAATACATGTTTTAAAAATATATTTACTTATGCCTTTATTCATAAACGCTCAGCAAACTTCCGTTAACTAATTTGTCGTTTGTCCTTATGAGTCAGTTTGACGTTATTATATTCGTTTGTTAAAAAGGGAAAAAACATATTTTAACTAATTTTGTTTTTATGAATAAGGCGGTTACTAGTCGGTAGCGCAATGGATAGGGTCAAAAGTGTATGGAAATTGTAGGACACTTTTGAACAACAAATAATAAAAACGTCCTGTTGATATAGCGCTACTGCCAAGTTTTACTTGGAAATGAACCTTATCCACAATCGACAATATGGTGCACAGTACAACGACTAGATGTATACTCTTAGTCCATGGGGTCCCAGCGCACGCAAATTTTTCGTAGCAATCGCGAAACGTCTGGTTGATGTTACTGGTGACCGAAGAGCTGGTGGCTTCCTCGCACAATGTATCAGCATTGCGATACAACGAGGAAATGCCGCCAGCATCCTGGGTACAATGCCTCAAGGAGCTATTTTAGATTTAAGGTAGGTAGAGCCTAGAGGTAGGTAGCTACTTGCTAGGTAAGTTACACAAGACTTACAGTATATAGTCTGGAAACATCACCATTGTTTAGCAGTGGCAGAGCGTCCAAATGTTCTTCGGTCCAGTTCTGACTATGCAAATCTAATGACCTTATTTTTTAAAATATCTTCATAAACGCATGTTTTGCGAATGTCAACTTTGCCAAATGCTCTATAAACATCGAAATATAAACATGAAAACCGTAGCATTTTTAATAGTATCTTATCTCTAATTCTGTCTGGTTGGCAAAATCAGGATGGTATTATTTAAAATAAGCTAAATATTAATCCAGCAACCAACGTTGATAACAATATGGATTAAGCCAATTGAATTTTTGGCATTGTTTTATGTGTAGGTACATAATGTATATATAGGTACATAATGAAGGTATATATGTAGGTACATAATATACGTAGGTACATAATATACGTAGGTTAATGTCGTAGATTTAAAATAGAAATAGGAAATTGTTTCACATACGAGTAAATCATGCTTTTGAGATCTTCTAACGTTTCAGGATTCTTTGAATACTGTGCATTGCAATCTCAATCTAAAATCTTTCTTTATAAGGTTTATAATAAGTTGTTTCTTTTTGTTAGAATTCTTTAGTTATTAATGTTAATGTACCTATATAATATCTTAGGCATTCTAGGTTTCTTCCATGGAATTTTAGTATGTCTGTGGTAATAAATAATTGGTAGGTATGTATAATTATAAGAATTCTTTGTGTTTGATATGTTTACGACATAGTTTAAAAGCTATGCATATGTCTATATTGTGTAATTGTGTATTGTCTGGTTATACTGCATAGGTAGTTATTATTATTTTCAACGTTGGCAGTTTTTGTTTAGTTGGTCAATGTGGACTTTGTTTTTAGGTAGCCATGTAATGATTATTGACTATATTAGGTTATGTTATTAATTATAGCTCTTTTCCATAATGAAACTATGGTGTTCAGGACCTTAAGGAGACGTACGCGAAGCCGAAGCCAACACGCAGAAATGTAAGGGGTACACCGAGCCGATGTTGCAACTGACAGAGTCATGGGACGCACGCAAAAGCTGTACCGGCCAGGGTGTATGGACTATTAAGAGTTAATGGAATCTAAAATAGGACTATTAGGTGAAAGTGGTGGACTAAATACTGGGTTACGGAGGATAAAATTGTAGGTTATGTTTTAGATTTTTCATTTAGTATTTTTTGATTCTCTTGTAGTATAAAAAGGTTTTATGTAGGAGCACCTCGAATGTATGGCTATTTGTATGTACGTAACGTACAAATAGCCATGTCAGATTATTATTTTTTAGCAGAAACGATACCTAATTTCTTACAAAGAAAGAAAAGGTGTAAAAATGCATTACCTCGGGCGGGACTCGAACCCGTGACTCTGGGATATATTCCCGTATTGTCGTACGTTACGGGCATGCATGGAGTCGTAGGTTCGAATCCTGCAAATCACGATTTCATGCATTTTTTACATTACTTATCTCTCTAAGCGCCACTTGCACTATCCGCGGTTACCCAACTAACCCGGAGTTATGCGTTTTTTTATGGAATTCGACAGCTAACTTCGGGTTAGTTAGCTAACCCGAAGCGTGGCCCTAAGAAAGCTATGTCAGATAAACGTCCATTGACCGTCGCAAGCCTCTCAATTGCTTGCTATTCCGTCTGTGTGTTTACCATGAGTTGTACTCAACTGTATTCGATAGCGAATGCGGCGCTCGAAACTATGTCCATCTCGCTCCTGTAAGTAAGGGTTACTCTTTACTCTGGCAGGAGCGGGACGGATATATATCCCCCAACGCCGCAGTCGCTACTCGTATAGAATAAGCACGCGGTGTAATACTCAAAGCTGGAAGTAGGTACAACCTGCTATTAATCATATTAGTAAGCTGTCGGAAAGTCGCCGGCTGTTTAGAAATTGATTGAAAACGTGGGCTGTTTAACTATTCCTAGCATGCGAAGATCATTTTACATTTATATGTAAATATGGTAGGTAGGAACCATAGGAACTAAGGGAGGAACTACTATGTTGACAGATATCACTCACTCAATTATTCAATTATTCGTTATTTTTTATTCGGCTCCATTCACCAGTTTCCATGATTGCTGATCGTTCATTCAGATAATTGTAATCATGATTACCCGAATTAAATCACAGTTACGTGCCATTCTTTGCCGACCCCTGACACGCGAGGCTGCGGGCCCAATGGAGAAACTTAGACAGGTGTTGACAACATTTCTTAATTTAAAATTTCGTTTTTCAAACGATTTTACAGGGATTTTTAATGATAGCAAAAACAAAGGTGTTATCAATTTAGCACAAATACGTGCATGTACAATTTGTGTGTCTGTCTGTGCGCGATTTGAATTCGGCATTTAGGTAACGAACTATTAATAATTCTTAAGATAGCGCTATTATAATTTTGATACAGATTTCCAACTTATACATATATATTTATTTAAGTATTTTTAATGTTTTTTCCTTTAAGTAGAAGAGTTAAGATTTGTAGACTTTGAGCTTGTAAAGTCCATGAAAGTGCATAACCGTTTAAATATTTTGAATTTTGTGATTAACCATTGAATTACTTTCACACTTTCATACAATCATCTAATTCCAAAAATATTTATTTTGAGACGACCGGCACGAAACGTAAGCACCTTTAATAGGCTAGACAAATAAATTTACTTTCAAAATGGCTGCCGTCATCGAACCAATTTGCGATTGTCACGTTTTCAGAATTGCCAGGATTAATTAAACTTCGAGGTCAGAGCATTCAGCCGTTACCTTAGCCTTACACGTGATCTTACGTTATTCTAAATTAGGTCTAAATTAACAAATATAAGTGAAAGTGGTGTTTATAGTCTGAAAAACCAAATTGCGCAATAAAAAAAAACTCTTTGATATAAACTCTCACGCTCTATATAAACATGGTGTATCTCTCCTATGGAAAGGTAGAACTAAACTGAACAAATCGCTTTACGAAGATCAGATGGTAGTCGCTTTAATAAAAATAGTGCCTAGGTCAAATCTTGGGATTACGTTGCCAAAGCGGACCTCTGAGCCGTGGCATAATCCTGGAAACGCCGGGAAGAAGTGAGACTATTTCTAGAAGTATCTTTGTTAAAACCAAACCAGTGAGTTTGTTTAAATTCGTACTAAAATTGTCAAATTTTCATCTCGTAAATTTACACCTAAGTTTCAAGTCAGATGTCACTGTCTCTCTCTCTTCCCACATACAATATTTACATGTTTCTCAAAGTTTATTGAGTAGGGTACGGGTTGCCGACCCCTGCCACTCGGTCACGAACTGGGGGCAACCTCTTACGCATATAATGGCCCTTATTATGTTTACTTAGTTTTCTTTATAATTATGTTACTTTTCCTCTGGAAGAGAACTATTTATTTGCAAAATATACATATACATTAAGTGTAACTTACCTAGCTACCTACCTCTACCTACCTTAAATCTAAAATAGGGCCTTGAGGCATTGTACCTAGGAAGCTGGCGGCATTTCCTCGTTGTATCGCAATGGTAATACGTTGTGCGAGGAAGCCACCAGCTCTTCGGTCACCAGTTACATCAATCAGACTTTTCGCGATTTCTACAAAAGACTTGCGTAGCGCTGGGACCCCATGGACCTCTGGAATAAAACATACAATCGAAATAAAATCGTAAGATATTAATTTATGGGATAAGGGTTTTATGATTTAAAAGCAGGCAAAATGTGATTTCACATATAAACTTTTTTTTTTCTTTAGTATATGACATCTCTTTCAATTTAGAATATAAACTGAAATTAAACGGATAAAGGATGACTCAGACTAGAATTTCTATAGAAAACGTCACGTGACATCCGAGGGCTCCATATTTAAAATATCGATGGTGTATAAGGGAGTTTTTATTTTTTGTTGTCCCCAAAGTTTTTTTTTATTTGGAATTTTGTATCTGATTTCTACTCGGGATTGCGAGCTCTTTCAATCCTTGTAGGAGAAGAAAACTGTTCCAAAATGTTCCTATCCTTTCAGAATTTCCATAACGCTACCTTTATATAAAATCTGTGAAGAAATTGAAGCGAAAAAAAATGACACTTCTTTTCTCCATAAAGAGCTCGCGACTTGGAATAAAAACAATATAAAAAAACCAATAAAAATAAATTGGGCAACTTTAACCGTCCGTTTAAAAAAATGCGCTTACTTTTCTATTCGCACAACTAGATCTCCTTATAACTACGACCACCAGTCCGCGACCTCTACCGGCTTATATCTCGATCTCACAGTTTGAAAAACACTGGGCTAAGGATTTGAATGAACGCTCGCACGGTCACAGATTGCGTCCGCTGCGCCGGCGCCGGGCGTGCCAGGCACGGCGTAAACATGGGAATGTCGCGTCACTGTTGTACAGTCGCCATCAGAGCCTATACCACGAAAATCGAACGATTGCGGATTTGTATCTCCATCTCTGTTACACTTGCATATTGGAGTGACAAATAGGTTTTCCCGCCAATTTTCGAAGTTCGTGGTAGGCGTGCTGTAATATCGGAGCGGCCGACGTGCTCGCAAATATTTGAACACGACTATTAGCTGGCTATATTGGTACAGTCGAGTGTGCTTACTATGAGTTGTAAGTTGGAGGCGTTAGAGACTGAGCGTTTCTAAAGTATGTCCGTCTTGCTCCTTCTACTCTGGCAGGAGCGAGACGGACATACTTTTGATCTTTTGTCTCCGCATAAATATGATACCACAGATAGTGCATATCTAATGACTTTCCTCCGTATATTCTCGGCAACACTTGTATTTGTCATGCTAATTCAATCGACCTCGGTAATTTTAGTACTGACACTGACTGAAATAGAACTGAAATAGTACGAACCAGCGACCTCCTGCTTTCACCAGGGACCTTGGTCACTTTTTCTGTAGTTGACATCTCTTTCAATTTATAATTTATATATAGTAGTGTGCCTACTTAAAAACATGAATCAAAACATTTATTATAAATAATTAATGATTTAATTCATGCTTTACAATTGTACTGATACAATTTATTTTCCAATAAAACGACAGGAAACAAATGACGCCATTTTGTTATTTGTGAATAAAAATTTAAAATTTTGTATTTAGGGTCATCGAGTAGTTTTTTCATTTTCAATAAATTGTAAAAATAACAATACAATACAACACAAATACTCTTTATTGCACACCTCAATATAAATAGGTAACCTTTTATTATTTATGGATGATTTCTCAGCTGCAAAAATATTTAAAATTTGCGACTAGGTACTCTCTCAACAACATATTTGTGCTAAAACTTTGAAAACTAACCTCCGACGTTTTGAGGGATATCAACATCTAGCCGCGTAGGTTTGACGTTGGAGGTTGGTTTTCCCCCGTTTTAGTAAATTAAATTTCTAATGTGTGAAAATCGTGAAAGTACATTTGTGTTGATATAATTTTGAGCGAACCGCCTGTTCAGCTACCTCTGCAACTGACAATAACCCAGTTACCTCCACTTTCCGTAAAAATAAAACGTATGACTCACAAAGAAAAACAGCGCAATTGAAATAAATGGCGCGTCTCAGAAAAGGAAATATAATTTCCACCTAAAACGCATCAGGATAACGAAATCGTCTGCCTGGGCTAAATATACACACTGTTGGAAGGAAAATCCTTACCCTTTTGCTATTTACGGTCAAGGCCATTATATACTTACATACATAGTAACAGTTGGGTTATTGTCTGCATAAATTATTGATAAATATAACATAAGATGATTTTGTTCTTATAACTATAATAAAATAAATAAGCTACGAAACTGCGCTTAAAACCCTTCAAACTTTGAGTTTTTTTTATCACGACTAAAATCATTTTCATCATGTCTAAAATGATTTTCATAATGACTAAATTGATTTTCAGCGTGACTAAAATTATATTCAGCATGACTCCTTTTATGACGACTCCGTTATAAATTGATTAACATTTTTTATTGATAAAAATGTGTTTTGTCCAATAAAAGTTGCCAACAATTTACTACTAGGTATTTCTACCACTAGAACCTATTTCAAGTAGGAATACACACCATCGATCAAACGAGATGGATTTCATACGCTACGCTACGATTATGGTATAATGACTATAATGGATAATGAAAGTTATTAACTTTTTGCGCGCAACTGTGATACAATTTCTGAGAAAATTGTTTTCTTGTGAACTAATCCGGAGTTAGATAAAAAACATAATTGAAGAGTGCAACTTTTGAAGTTTTACTCGTATGGTGGCGCCATCTCCCGCTTCTAGTTAAAAGTAATCTGTAAAGATTATTCTAGAGGGCAGCACTCACGAGAGTATAGGCTATAGTGTAACGGGACGCATTTCCCGTTTACATAAATGATTATTACATATTTATTTGTTACAATTCCCCTTAACTTATTTCATATTTTTTATTAGAAACGCGCGTATTTGACGAGTAGTGTATAGCTGCCTTAAATCTCTAATTTTGTCTATGCTCCAAAAGTTTTAATGTTCTATGCTTTTTAAATTTAAAAATTTAAAAATATTTGAATTATTTGGAATAATCAGTTGTCATTGACAAACAAAGCTTCTAAGAAAACACGAATTTCACATTATATACTATTTTGGTTTTAATAAGTTAAATAAAAAGGTATTAAACGATGTATGATATCAGCGACGAGAAGTTATACTAATTCACATTCTTGGAAGGATAGAAGGATTCAAAATAAGACAAAGGATATGTTTTTATCGCAATAAGGAAACCGAAATCGAAAGCTAAGTATACACATCTAGATTTGAAAAATATATTTCCTTTATTCCCCCTATCTGTAGAAACATATTGAATGGATATAAGATCTCCCCTCTAACTCAAAAGTATCCCTAAATAGTATGTTACATTTATCTACTACATTTATCGTTTTACGAGAACTGACTAGGCTTTCAATGACATACATTATGCAGGCAAGACAGTTAAGGAGATCGGGTTGAGAGTAGATGAGATAACGACATAATTTAGAGTAATAAGAGTGATACTACGCTGACTGATCCTTCCTACAGCTAGACCTCACTTGACTTTACCTGACAACACGTACATCTTCAACAGTTCAATCCCTTCATGTTAGCTTCCAAATTTAGATGAAAAGTACTTAGTGATAGTAGCTCATAGCTTCTTAAAAAATACAGGTGGTAGACAACATTGCAGAAGGCAGAGTCAATAAATAATGGCAACCTTATCGAATGAAAAGAACCTAGCTTTACTACGCGACACAACGATTCCCCACTACACGATCACTGGCCAAATTGATATTACAAGGTAAAATTCAGGAACTGTATTTCATTAGGATAGGAAATTTGTAGTAGAATTCTGTACCGTCACAATAGGATTGGCGGAACGAACCTTAAGCACCTAATAAAAAGGATTGTAAGAGTTGTTTAGGGGACGTTTGATAAAGGGACAAAAATATCTACACATCTCCTATTGTCTTTGATAATAAAATTCGTGTTCACAATTTTTTTACCTACGATGTATTTACAAGTATCGAGGTATTTTCCATATTTCAATGTATAGTTGAATGACCCACTCATTGTTACATTCCATTACGAACCATATATTTGTAGACACAATAAGACCGATAAAACCGTGTTAAACCTAAAACGGCAGTGTGTCCACAAAAACAACACCGGTGATCTACTCCACTCGTCACGACTCACAACTGTTATGGGGCCACTTATATAAACACGTTTTTACACTTAACGGTTCGGGCATGGTTTTATAAATCGGGAATATGACAGTGAGAAAGGCTGCAGAAAAAAATGTATTGAATATGCAAACCTTTGAAAATTAGATAAAACCCTTTGACAGTTCGGTTTTTCTGCATCAAAAAAAATTTGTGATTAAGTTAATTTTTAACGGCCTCCTTAGCTTATTCCCTCAGAAGCTGGAGGTCCGGGGTTCGAGTCCTGATAAGGGCATTTATTGTGTGTTTATCACGAATATTTGTTCCTGAGTTATGGACGTTTCCTATGTATATATGTATGTATTTATCTATACAATTATGTATATGGGCCAGTCAGGGCCAGCCATAGTACAAGCTTTGCTTAGTTTGTAACTAGGTCGATCTGTGTGAGATAGTCCCCAAATATGTATTTATATTTAAATATAAATATAAATATTGCGGGACAATCTTATACAAATCGACCTAGACCCACGGTAAGCTCAATAAGGCTTGTGATGTGGGTACTAGGCGACATTTATGATATTTATGGGGGATATTTATGTATTATAAATGTGGAAAATACCAACGCAGTAACAGTAGGTTACAGAGCATCAGTCTTTTTCTCACGGTAGTATTATGACCCCGAAAAAGGGATGGATATAGTTTTTTTGTCCTACTTTTACGGCGAAGGTTGGATATCACGACGCGAGTGGCGTAGTCAAAGTTCACGTATATCGAACCACTTGCATCGGCTGTGCGGCGTGCAGCGTGCGGCGTGCGGCCCCGTCACTTGTCAGTTGTCTTAGACTCTGACGTCACGCCAAGCTTTTTAGTTTTTTTGCGCTGATAATTATTTTACAGTATTATAACGATGAGTGCATATTTCTTATTATCATCCAAACTGTTGTTTTTTTGGTAGGCATTATTTTGCGTATTGTTCTTTGTCACTTTGATGTCTGTCAATAAGGTTTTCTAGACGACTGGTGCAAAAACTCTAACTATGACCAAACCTACAAAAAAAAATAGCTTTTTAGTAAACATTAAAAATACTAGTAAGTTACAAACAAAGTTTTAAATGGCACAAAGCGCCTAATGACTAGTTTTTAATCTCATTCACTGCAAAATTAAACTAGGCGACTAACAAGGAAAGTGAATGCATTAATTAGCTTTTAGACATAGAAAGTGTTCTTGTTAATTAGTTAAGCTAATTGCATCCTTGGCTAATAAGTGTACGCACGTGCCTTTGTATATATTTAAAACTGTTTAAGTTGGTAACAAAATAATTCATTTAAATAGCTACTTTATTATCTGCGCTGTAAGATACAAATTGTAATAGCTACTGTAAGTTGGTCTACTGAAATAATTTCAAGTACTTTCACGGTTTCAACTGAGATTTCGGTTTAGTTTATTTACTCTGACTTGACTAACTTCGAAAATAGTAACTTTAGTATATATACTAGAACACAAACTAGTTAAAAGTAGAATCAGCTAATGGATTCTTTTCAAAACTCCCTTATCCAAGTATGTATTATGCTTATGTTCACTCAATTTTCCGTTATGGTGTATTACTTTGGGGTGGTAACACAAAAAGGTAACACAAAAAGGAAAAAGTTTTTATCGTGCGTACGAAAAAATATTTTGATGATGATAAAATCTATTTAGAAAACAGTTCCAATTGGAAGTTTACACCTGTATTTCGTTTTTTTAATATTATTAAAATAGCGACTGTAGTAGTAGTAGTAAAACACTTTATTGCACAAAAACAGGGGGAAAAAAAACAAGATAAATAACACAAATATTTGTACAAAGGCGAACTTATCCCATTTAGGGATCTCTTCCAGTTAACCTTTGAGCAATTAAAGGAGAACTGGAGATGGCAGACATGTGTATGTGTATTGTATAAATGACATAAAAAAAAAAAGAAGAAACCCAGTTAGTTCCTACTATACTATATAGGTAGCCCAAAAACTATAAAATATAAATTACATACTATAATTTATGTAAAAGAATACATAAACTACATACATCAATAATAAATACATACATACATACATACATATACAAGTATATAAAACCGTATATATCTTACGTTTCGTCCGAAAGCCACAACTGACTGTTGCCTACGTTTCGTCATTTTCTTCAGTCATCTCTACACAATATTGAAATAAGAATACCTCCTTACTTATGTACCTACATTATAAATATTATGATTTAATTATTTTCCTAAAAATCGCAAGATTTTTCAAATTCATGTCATTATATAATAATTATTTGGTTGTTTCAGGTATGACGAAATTTTTGACGTTTTAATTGGTTTGGGTCCACTAAGTACGTTGTTACAATGCAACCGTGTGATGGCAAGGAACGTTTGTTACTTCGTTTTAATATGAGGTATGTATTATTTTTAAATTGATAATTGGTAAGATAACTATAGCAATGGCGCCCGTTCATAGTACTCGATTTCTGCCGGTTTTCCTTGCGTGAGCCAAACTAAAACAATTTTTTCAACGACTTAAAGAAAAAGCAGCCCAAATCAGCTCTGGCGTGCCCAGAAACATTTTGAAGCTCGGCCACTGAGCTGTAGGAATAGGGCTGCCATCTCGGACATTGCCGAAACCGGACAAAAAGTTAAAACTCCCGGACGGATCATTGAAATGGCGTTCTCGCCCCGGACACTAACGAAAACAACTTTTAACGACCTTTTAACGACCGGTTGGCGTAGTTGGTACTGTTGGTAGTGACCCTGCCTGCTAAGCCGATGGTCCTGGGTTCGAATCCCGGTAAGGGCATTTATTTGTGTGTGCACGCAGATATTTGTTCCTGAGTCATGGATGTTTTCTATGTATTTATGTATTTGTATATTATATATATCGTTGTCTGAGTACCCGTAACACAAGCCTTATGTATATGAGAAGGCTAAACTATCTGTGATTTTAGAATACAAGCATTGTATGGGAAAGCTGAATAGATACAAAAGGTTTGGCAATTTACGTAGTCTCTCTAATGAACCTAACTTCACAAGCATAAAAAATAATAACGAATATGGTAACAGAATATGGTCTACTTACATAGCTACAACTCTAAACAGCTTTCCTATTGATGTTATTGATAATGTAATCGAGAACCCTACTAGAGTTAAGAATATTATAAAAAAAAGCACTGATTAATTTAAGGATGGAAAAAGTTTAAATATATTACAGAAATAATAATTGGTTGTAATAGAGGGGATTAAATTCCTCAATATATAAGCACTTAGTAATATAATCTTAAAATGTAAAGATTAACACTAAGTGTTTTTTTATGCAATAAACAGTTTAAAAAAAAATGAGCTTACCGCGGGACTTAGTCAATTTGTGTAGGAACTAGGAATGTCCTGTAATATTTATTATTTATTTTATTTATATGTCTCATTTATTAATTAAAAATTCCTTAAAACTATTACATTCAAATATATTATATTTATTATATTTATTTTAACCTACTTTTCTAGCAGCGACTATATTCGACTCTGTGTGAGGGTTCTAACCTAACTTAACCGACCTTTCTAACAGGGATTCGTGATGTGAAGTCGTTTTTGGACAATAATTCGATTATGACAAATAATCGTTAACAATTTATCGTTAGGGATTATGATCATTAGAACAAAATAGCTAGGGCAAGTGACTTTAGGACAAACAATATTAGGTATGTCGAGGGAGACCCAAAAAACTTTCTCTTTCGTACTTATTTTTGCTATCATTATTACCCATATTATTACAGGAATAAATGGCTTCAGTAATTGTATGCTACCTTTAGTACACTTTAAAATAATTAGACGATAATTAAATTAACTCTAAATGTTTAATAAAACGGAGTAGCGTAATACTATTAAGAGATAATGGAAAACAGAGTTTTCGTCGAATTATCCAATTTTGCTTAACGACTATGGATATGGATACAGAGGTGTTATTATAAAAGATGCGATGCAGCAGTTTAATGTACACAGGAGTCGAGCGTTTGAACCGCGCGTTTTGACAGCGGCGAATCTTGTTTGACCAAAATGTAATCAGCTAGGTAATGATGTTGAGCAGTTATTCCAGAGGTTGTCCCAAGATGTTGTGATCCTGCACTGCTCATTCTGTTTAATTAAAAACGACGCATGATCAAGAGAAGAGATACTTCTCTTGATCTTTTGGTTCAACTTAAAGGTATATCCCTCAAATCACTCAAATGGCATGTTCTCTCAATCAGTTTAAAACACTGTCCAAGCTGTCCCATCTCCCAGCATGGTAAGAATTTTCTGTGTTTACGGATTAGATAGTGGCAGTTGACTTTCTTGACAGCGAGATATTTCGCGCACCGTCTTATGCGAAGCTTGCAGTACTTACTGTAATTTACGATGTTTTTTATAAAATCATCGGGAGTTTTCCAGTTCCCGCCACACGAAATGTGAGCATGCTCTGAAAGTCTGAATCACTGATTGAACTTAAGTTTGATTTCCTGAAACGACCTGGTTGCTTTAAGCTGTGTAGAGTGTATAGATGCAAACATTTACTTATCCCCAAACCCCAGGCGTTGTTCGACGCTACACTATTGATTCAATATAATTAACGCGTCGTGCAGCTTCTTGTATTGTAGGTTGCTTATTAGGATAAAGTGGAAGTCTCTCACTCTCTATGTCTCTGGCCGTCTATCTGTTTCGCTGCCTCTGTCTGACTGTATCTTCTGTCTCTCTGTCTTTCTGTCTCTCACTCTCTCGTAGAATTAAAGTTGGGCGTTTTTTTTCAACCGGCTGTGCTGTAATAAGCTGTGTAGACGCAAAACATTTACTTATCTCCGAGCCTCAGGCGCTATTCGACGCTGTACTGTTGTTTCAATATAATTAACGTGTGGAGCATCTTGTAGGTTACAAACCTCTTAAATGGGTTACCGCTGTTTCAAATGGGTTAGGGTCAAATACTACGTATAGGTACGACCACGTGACGGGCATTACGGTCTTGCTGCAATAAGTAATGCATTTGGGGCCCCGTGTAAAGGATCACTCAGACCTAGAAAGGGACGCAAATCTGTCAATTTCTATAGAAATAATAACGATACCCTCACGGTTTTCTATAGAAACATGAACATTTTTCATCTTGATATGATTTGCAGGCTCAACCACTGGCTGGTGTAGGTATGCAGTATTGCTTTTTAGCGTTTTTCAGCTCAAGTATAAGTATCACTGCAGCATAGACAGAGAGCCCAGAGAGAGAAAGAGATATACTTAATAAATTGTTTTGCTTTTAACAAGTACTAGTAGGTACTGCAACTGACTTTAGTTTCAAAAAGGCCTTAATTAAAAAAGAAAATACCGCCCAAAATTCGCAATATTTAATGGATTTTATAAAATTGTATTTAAGTAAGGGCTCGTGCACAAATCACGTGAAATTTTATCCGCCTATTTTTTGAACCACCCCCTCCCTGTCGGTGATCTAGTGTTCGGAACTAAGTCCCCCCTCCACATAACATTTTAGGCCCATATTACACTATCATATATATCATACGCGATTGACATATATGAAAAAAATGTTTAAAGGTGTTCCTCAATAATTTGGTAATGCCCATATTACACTATCATATCTTTCTATAGTCTATATGCTTCCCTTTTTCTCCATCTGACATAAAAATGGGGGCATATATATCTATAATCATATATATATGATAGTGTTATATGGGCATTACCAAAATATTGAGGAACACTTTTAAACACATTTTTCATATATGTCAATCCACACATTCCCCTTCATAGAGGTTGAATATTAATCGCACATCTGTGCAAATACACAACTGCTGATTAAACAAAACATTTTGCTAAATAAGCGCTGCAACTGATAAGTAGGTATATTAAGTGCTAATTAAGGCATGATTATTGAAGGTATGAATGACTCAGCAATCGCTTTAAGTGTTCGTTGAATTGTTCTAATAACTACCAACTGGGATCATTTTTAGGGTTCTGTAGTCAACTAGGAACCCTTGTAGTTTCGCCATGTCTGTCTGTCCGTCCGTCTGCGGTTTAGCTCAGTGACCGTTAGTACTCATCATCATCATCATCATCATTTCAGCCGAAAGACGTCCACTGCTGGACATAGGCCTCCCCCAAAGATTTCCACAATGACCGGTCCTGCGCCACCCGCATCCAGCGGACTCCTGCGACCTTCACCAGGTCATCAGTCCACCTTGCGGGGGGACCGTTAGTACTAGAAAGCTGTAATTTAGTATGAATATACATATCAACATGCCAGCAAAGAGGTAAAATAAAAAGTCGAAAATCTTTTATATTTGGGGTACCTCCGCTACACGTAACGTGGGGGGTGATATTTTATTCGTTTCAATACTAAAGTGTGAGGTATCGTTGGAAAGGAATTTAAAAATGAATAGGGGTTTGCTGAAAACACTTTTTCATAAAGTAAATATTGTCGGAAACAATTGCTCCGGACGTTAAAAAAAATGTCCACCCCCCACTTATGAACCGCAAATGCAAATAATATGAAAAATTCACGAAACTAACTGCCGCAACTACTGCCGCAGTTACTGGCGTAACTGAGTTACGCCGTGAACATGGCGCTTGTAATAGTGCCGCAATATCGGAGCTCTAAAAAACAAATATACATGGTAAATATCTCGTTTTAAACAGTAATTGTAATGTAAATCACCATGTTAGCTTAAAATCGTATATTCAGACTTTTATACAGTCGCGGGTTTGAAAACTAACATAGACGACGCACAGTGTAAAAACCAAAGTATTCAAAGTGAGTTTATCCTTTAGCACGCCATAAAGTCAAAACTGTCCCTTTCCAACAGAAAATATTCAGAACAAAACCCCAAATAGGTACATTTTGGAACTCGGTAACAAGCTTTGTTCGAAAACACAAAAACCCCATCGCCATTTGCAAATAAACCCCGAACTCAAGGGATACTCGTAAGGTAATCTTTTTCTCTCTTTATTTTATCACAATTTTAAGTTCCAAATGTAAGAAAGGAAATCCTTCATTTCCTGAGGCCCGAACTGTGGTATTAAAACGCGATCATCCCAAATTAGCAGCGCACCTGAACTAGGCCAGAAAGGTCCCGGCTTGGCGGTCAAAGATGTAGGGTTGGGGGCAGTGTCAGCGAAAGTGAGATAATCCGGATTTATTCTACAAGGCACTAACACAAATGCTGGTTATCTGTTAAGGGAGTCAGTTCAGTAGGACTAGTTAGGAAAAAAATCTGAAAACAATGATGCAATTGTTTTTTTGTATGGTTGCTAGAGGGTTGGCCATAATTGAGACGTTCAGCCCTCAACAAAAAAAAAACAATTAATTTTATTTTTATTTATTAGGCGCTACTTTCTTAACGGGTTGGCAGTAATTGAATAGCGCGTTTGGCGTAATAGCAAAGTAACATTATTTTCGTTATAAATATTTTCTCTTTAAAATTTATTTTTTCTGCCAGTTTACGAAACTGATTACGCCTTAAACGGATCACCAGTATTTTTGTTACACTCTGTTATTTAGGTAGAGGCCGACCGTAACTTTGCCTAGGTACATTGTCGTCTGCCCAAGGAGTCTGGGGTCCACTTTGGCAACCCGTTCCCAAGATTTTGGCGACGGCGCTAATTTTACGAAAACGAATGCCATCTAACCTTCCAACCCAGAGGACAAACCAGGCCTTATTCGTCCGGTTCCTCATGATGTTTTCCTTCACGGAAAACTGATTGATAAATACAAAATAATTATTAATAAGTTCAGAAGAACATATTGGTACGAGCTGGGGTTTGAACACTTTGATTTGAACCCGCGACCTTCGGATTGGAACATTGGAAGTCCCACGGTCTTACCGCTGTACCACTAACGCCCTGTTGGTTATTGGTCTATTGGTTTCGTTATGTAGCATACTAGACACCGTCTAGGCACAATACTTGTTATTAAAAAGCGATCTTCCCAAGTTATTAGCGCACCTGAACTGAACACGGATCGGCGGTCAAAGGATCGGAGTTGGGGCCAGTGTCAGCGGCAGTGGAACGGAATGGTTTTGTTCCAGTATTTTTTGGCCCTTGGATATTATAAACCATTGACCTTTGGCTGCTTTCTGTACTTGTTTCAAGTTCCTTTGAAGTCAAAAAGTCATAATAGTTTAAAAAGAATAAACAGCAGCGTAACAACGAAAGAATTCTACTTTCCTTTCTTAATTCCCCTAGACCTGTTAATAGTCTGTCCAAAATACTCTAAAGGAAATAAGGCATGCGACCTTGTCTGAACGCCTTGTAGAGAGGCGAGAAACTCGTGTTTAGATTGTTTGTTCTTAAAAACTTTTGTGCTCATTCTGTCACAATTTACACTGTGCGATCAGATAGTGCACCGTGTACGTTGACGTATTTTGAAAATGCGCAATGCATCGCAGTAATGGGACCCTCACTTAAACGCTTCCGCTACTATCCCCGCTTACACTCACCCCTATTCCCCAGAGCATCGGGCTATATAACATTTTCCGACCTTCCGATATTACTTTTTTACATAATTCCCGTACCTACTTTAATACATTATTGAAAATTTACGAAACTTGGCATACTGTCTGTCCGGTGTCGGAGAACGTTGCATTCATAGTACCACCAATTAAACATTTCTGCCAGCAGAGGATACTCCAAATATGCTTCCACTCATCTCTCCGCTCACACTCACCCCTACCCACATTCCCCAGAGCATCGGGCTGTATAACGTTTACTTTCAGTCCCTTCCCAACCTTCCGAGATTACTTTTGACATCATTCCCGTACTTTAATATATTATTGATAACTTATGAAACTTGACTGGCATATTATGTTTTCGCCTGCGTGATCCGACTGGAAGGGTTGTGGATATTAGTGTTTTATGGAAAACTGTGAAGCAAATAAGAAGCAAGGCGCGTGTAAGTTTAAAATATTTTGCATTATGCTAATATGTTGAAGCAAGCATTTCGTGCCTATTGGTTTTTTGACTGAGAGGTGGAATTAATTTTAATTGACCTCTTCTGATCCTCTCCTATGTGCGCATAGGCAGAAAAAGTCGTACTGTCCTTTTTTGTGTTAAAACTAGTGACTACCTACGCGAACCCCAGATGTGGAGAGCCAAGAACCTTCCCTGTTGGACCTTCTGCCGACTTCTGCCGAGTTTCCTGTAGACGCCATGTGCCATTACAAATGCATAATGTGCCATTACAAGTCATCAGATTGAGACGGGATTGTTCTTTGCGTCCTACCCATGGGGGCAGATTTGTTTCACGATAGATGATCCCAATATCTTTGCTGACTCTGTGGCTGACTGATCCCAATTGCTGACTCTGTGGCTGACGTGGTATTGCAGGGGATGGAGCTTATCATTCCATCCTCTGTGATAACCATTGTTGACAGATCCGTAGCTTGGTCTAGTCGCTCCAGCAAAAAGGCGTCTCACCGAAAGTGAGAGTGTTACCAAGCCTGAGTAAATGCAGCCGCGGTACGGGAAGTAAAGACCAGCGCATTCAAAAAGGGGTTTATCTTTGCCATATTCCATATCACATACATTAGTTTGATCAGTACTGGAACAACGTGTCAATCATTACTATGAATAGTGTCCGAAGGCATCTTGCTACAGTCACTTGTTCTATATGAAGACTCCAAGGACTCTAGGCGACCAAAACAAGCGCTTCGCAAAATGGCTGTCGTCAAATCCAAGTACTTAAGAAAAGTACACCTTAGCAGATTGTAATAAAGTTAACAATAGTTTAAACGCAATGTTCGTTATGCGCAATTACTCCACGTGTCATGTATATTAATTTGATATGGTTTTCCCGCTCATATTTATTCGATAAATAACTAATGAATGAGCGTATATTTCGTAAGTGATATCAATTATGAACTGTGTCATTATTGTAAGATAAATTATGAATGAGATTGCGAAAACGTTTATTCTGTATGTTGTGGAAACGAGCTATGTTACTCAATCTTGTTTCTGAACAGCATTTACTTGTCAATCTTTAATACTGTACTATTTCTGAACAAAATTATGAACAAATGACTTTGACAGCTACCCGGTTTGATTGCCAGAGATCCTTATAAATTGCCTATTTCGTATTTACATAAAATTAACAATAACAAAGATACTTCCCCATCTCCCCAGTTGACTATATATGTTTAAAATCCAGTGACACCTCTACCCGCAGCCCTCATACCGATGTTGCCCTTACCACCTACCTTGATGTGTACCTTTTTTGTGGGGACAAAAAGCGACATCGAAGATGGCTGAATGGCCCATCTTATGTGAGCGAGTCACCGTCTGCCGAATATAAAATTGCTTACCATTTTATTAGGCAGGCGTCCGGTTTCTTTATCCATAACCCAATATTTAGTCCACCACTTTCACCTAATAGTCCGGTATACTTTAGATTCCATTAACTCACAATAGTCAGTACACCCTGGCGGGTGCTGCCTCTGCGTGCGTCCCATGACTCCGACAGATGCAGCATCCGCTCGGTGTACACACTTTTTCAGACGTTCCGAGAGATTAATTCTTAAAATATTTGATTATTCAATTTTTTGTTTAAGAAACCTTTAAGTTATATCGCTGTGGAGCTAAACAGGCTCGCAGCAAATGCTGAGTCCTGGACCTTTTGTCGAACTTTTGTAGTCTTAGTTTTTGTTATGCTTTTCTTGTGTGTCTTTCTCTTGTGTGTTGTGTTACTTATACTTATTTTCGACAATAAACGAATTTTTATTTTATTTTATTTTATTTATTTATATCTAAAGACTTATCAGATGATGGGTCACAAATAGATATTAGGCAAAAAAAATTTTTTTTTTATTTAGTTATACTGAAGAGCCCCCCTAAACATATTTTTTCGCAAATTATATACAAAACTTAGTAGCGGCACACAAAATACACCTCTAGCTGTAATATCATTATTATATTTTTTATAGTTAATGAGTAAAATCGCTGTGACATACGGACGGACGGACAGACGGACTGGACGAAACTATAAGGGTTCCGTTATTGCCATTTTGGCTACGGAACCCTAAAAACGGCGCTTGCTTCCATCAAGATAATTATTTTTTTATGCTTTTAGGTGGTATAACTCTATAATGCCTTAAGTGGTCCCCTTTGCCACACACAGTCACACTAAAGTACCTACTTCACTGAAAACTCTTTTTTCCATCAACTTATAAAATACACGCTCCACGTTTTTCTGTGACCTTTATCGACAGTTCATTATAGATATTTATTTTTAAATCAAAGGAAATGTCAAAAAATCTAGTAATTTATCCCCAAAGGGCCGGATCATAGACACCCGGTCCGGATTTAACCGGAAACCGGACCGGATAATTTGTACAGATCATAGAGAGAGACAGCTTTTGATATAGCGCACTGTGCACAGATCTACCAACGAATATAATACTCTAAGAGAAGAACGACAACTATATAAAAAAAGCCTCTTCCAAAAGTTCGTTTATACTGCCATATCAAGAAAACGCAGTGAACTTTTGACAACTGGTTTAACCTTAGTATACATTTTTACAAATAAAAAAATGTATACAAAGCAGATAAAAGAAATGAAATACTTCCCTTATTGTTGGTATTTTAAGTTTTGACTAAACTTTTTGTATAACGATAACGCATTATACCTACTTACTAACTTGTGGCTTAAAACATTTATAACTATAATTTTAATTCCATAATATGTCGCATTTTCAACCGACTTCAATATTTCAAAAGGAGGAGGTTCTCAATTCGACTGAATTTTTTTTATTTTATTTTTTTAATGGATGTTCACTCATAACTCCGTCATTACTGAACCGATTTGAATTTTTTTTTTTGTTTTCTAAAAGTAGACGGTTCCTGGTTGGTCCCGTTTTTTTCAAAATCCATTTCTGATGATGGGATCCATGAGGAACTGAGGGAACTCCTCAAATTTGAAAGGCACATGCATGCTGATTTGGGTGATTTCTTAAGAAACTCGAGCATTTCTTTACGAAAATCATCAATTTGGTGGAGTGGACCTGATGATGAAGACCAGGGATGGCAAAGTGGAACTGCTTCGTAATTCTCAGGACTATGATCCGATTTTAAAAAATATTTTTTTGTCTGTATATAGATGGTTTCAGGATTGTCCCGTTTTTTTCAAAATCAATTTCTGATGATGGGATCCATGAGGAACTGAGGGAACTCCTCAAATTTGAAAGGCACATGCATGATGATTTGGGTAGTTTCTTAAGACACTCGAGCATTTCTTTACGAACATCATCAATTTGGTGGAGTGGACCTGATGATGAAGACCAGGGATGTCAAAGTGGAACTGCTTGGTAATTCCCAGGACTATCGTCCGATTTTAAAAAATATTTTTTTTTCTGTAAATAGATGGTTCCAGATTTGTTCCGTTTTTTTCAAAATCAATTTCTGATGATGGGATCCATGAGGAACTGAGGGAACTCCTCAAATTTGAAAGGCACATGCATGATGATTTGGGTAGTTTCTTAAGACACTCGAGCATTTCTTTACGAACATCATCAATTTGGTGGAGTGGACCTGATGATGAAGACCAGGGATGGCAAAGTGGAACTGCTTGTTAATTCCCAGCTCTATCATCCGATTTGAGACATTCATCTTTTCTTTGTAAAGAAATACCTTCAAGATAGTCCTATTTGATTATAGTTCTATTTTGATTGATGAGGGATTGAGAGAACTCCTCAAATTTTAACGGCACATGCATTCTGATTTGAGGGTTTCCTTAAGTAACTAAAACAGTGTTTTGGCGGAGCCAAAATTTTGATGAACTTGATCTGATGATGAAGACCAGGGATCGCAAAGTGGAACTGGTTAATAAACCTAGCTCTACTTATTATCCTAGTTGTGACATTCATCTTTTTGATTTGATTTATATTCTGATGATGGAGTTCTAGAAGAATTCAGAGAACTCTTCAAATTTGAACGGCAGGTTAATTGTGATTAGAGGGTGTTCATAATTAGCTTAGGCATTTTCTTACTGTGGCCATCATTTTGCTGGAGTGGACCTGATGTTGATAATCAGGGATGGCATAATGAATATGCTCGTTAATTTACAGTCTGTCATCCAATTTAACACATTGTTATTTTGTTTGTTTAAAGGTCTACAAGGGAGTTCCGTTTGATTATACTTCAAATGTAATGATGGAAGCCCTAGGACATTAAGAAGGCTCCTCAATTTTCAATCGTACACGTGCGGTGTATTGGATATTTGTGAAGTAAACTGGCTAACTCAAACAAATTCTTAATTTCACTTTTACCGGGAACCAAATGAAGTCGGTTTTTTTTTCTTAAAAATTATCATAAACATTTTCCCCACGTAACGACATACTACTGACCAGGACCATCAGGGATAACTAACCCGGAGTTTTCTGTGTAATTTTATACTTAACGCTTAACTCCGTGGTGTAAATGGCCCTACGTGACGTAGGTAGACTATGTAGGTACATAGTCTTTCATTTTTATAATAATCCAAAAGTGTATTTACTGATAAAACCATCTAAATATTACCTGTTCTCTGTGACTTCGCCAAAATCCCAGTAAAAAGTAAATTTCATCATATTTATATTTCATCTCAGCTAAAAATCTCATTATAGAAAATTGACCGCGTGCCAGCGCCAAATAAAAATATTTCGCAAATCTTCATCTTGTTAGTAATGTATGGAGCTTGGACATAATATGTATAAAAGATCGTAAGTAGCTTGAAATTGAAGTCGCTTACGGCGTACTGCTTCTGGATGTTTCTAGGTCTGCATTACGCTGATGAAGGTTCTATTTTGTAGGATAAAATACTTTTTTAACATTAAAATAAGAGACACGATACACGATAACACACTGCAAATATGTTATTGCACTTCAGCAGCACTTCTATCTGTCAATTAGATAGATGCATGACTGACAGCGATATTTAAAAAGGATACATTATAACGTTGTCTATGGTATTCCATAAGAACACTGCTCCTATGGATTTTCATACAATATATGAGCACTTTAACTTTTATAGTGAATGGTATTTTGTTTACATTTTCGTTTATAAATAAAAAAAGTCATTGCACAAAAAACTTATTTTTTTTAGTGTGCAAATATTTCCCTTCCAAATGATACCCCACATGACCCAGTAACTAAGCTTTAAATTTTTGCCCCGTCTTTTATCGGGTATTTATCAGTGAAAATAAATTAAAATATGTGATAAATCTTCTTTTAATGTGTCTGCGTGTACTTAGTTTATAACTGTTCCAAATTTCAAATCGGTTGCTTAAGTAGTTCTCGAGATATTTTACGATGTGACAGACAGACAGACAGGCTGAGACAGGGTGAGGCACCATAAGGGTTCCTTTTGTAACCATTTTGGTACGGAACCCTAAAAAAGTATCATTAGCTAAGCGACATTCTGTTGAAATGTTTCTAAACCTGCAAACGACATCTATCCCTCGCATTTTTTGTTTTCGCTAATGGACTCCCCGGGCTCACAATTAAACTTGTTTTAAGGTTCTGTACACAACAAAACGGGACCCTATTGCTAATATTGTCTGTCTGTCCGTCTGCCAGGGTGTATCTCATGAACCGTGATAGTGACAATTTAAATTTTTACAGATGTATTTCTGTTGCCGGTATTATAACAACCAGTACTAAATAAAAACCGGCCAAGTGCGAGTCGTTTGCCTTCTATAAGGACCAGAATTATCTGCTTCTCCAGACAATGCTTTGAGCAAAGGATACGCAAAGGATACGCTCTTTACAGATATCCGCAAGTCGTGAATAAATATATGAGTATTTAATTTAATTTCATCTCAAAAAACAAACGTGATTTTCTTGCTCGTTTTTAGACGGTATTGATTATTGATTTATTGATAACGTCGACGGGTGGACTCTTGAAATATTCACTTTAAATCAAATCAAATCAAATATATTTATTTTGCATAAAATATGGTACAATAGATGGAAGAGTCAAAAAAATAAGCACATACATATTTTACCAGCAACTGGCATGCAAAAATGAAGAAACCGTGCACATACAATAATATTTACATTTTTACCTCACATTATAGGTATACACACACACACACACACATGTCTCACTAAAAAAAAATAACTAAATTAAAATAAATCAAATATTTAAGGGGACTCCCATACAACAAACGTGATTTTTTTGTCGTTTTTATAGATAATGATACGGAATCCTTCATGCGAGTCCGACTCGCACTTGGCCGGTTTTTCCATTTTCCTGTTCCAAATGTTATTATTTAAAGTATGAACTCTTACTTTCCCCGGAAGGTTTGAGGAAAAGACGTCTTATTTCAGTTAAATGTGACGTTTCAAATGTTATTGTTTAATTAAAGTGGGCTAAGTAATTCATTGTTTTAATTAAAAAATGTATTATTTTATTTTAACCCCTTCCGTAGAGTACAGTCACTATAAATATCTATACACTTCGGAACTTATTACAGGGGAAGAAGGCTCAAAATCGAATACATAAGATGATGATGAAGAATATATAAGATGCACATATAATTATGAAGCCGACCATAAAAAATTAACAATATATATGGCATATACGTAGCTACACCACAGAATAGGGATGACGACTACGTTGAAAAACTATTATTCTAATTAGTCCGCCAGTTAGATTATCTAAAATTATTCGACACGCATTTTTTCCTTTTTCAATTTAACTAAAATTGACGAAGATAAAGAGCATCAAAGTTCCGGGGTGGGGGCTTGTGACGTCACTCCTAGGTAAGAATTGTACCTAGGAGTGACATTACGCGAAACTTGAACGCACTGTATTTTTGTAATTTTTGACTTGACGAACAAAAGAAAAAATACGTATACTATATTTTTTTATAATCTAAAAGACGGACTAAATAGATTTTTTCAGTCGTCTAGCCTATACATATTAGTACAAGTACTAATGTGGCTTAGTGGTATGTAGGTTTAATTCTAATAAATTCGCGTGTATAGTTAGTAGACATACTTACTTAGATAGGTAAGTACCTTAATTGAAACAGGCCTGATATTTCATATTACCTACACAAAGGCAACAATAATTCCGCCCTTTAGTTATTTTAATATAAATTCTGTGACAGCAGTCGAATCAGTACGGTGTACGTAGGTATGCGACGAACTTGTACTATTATTTATTCTGTGCTCTCGCGCGTGCGACACAGCTCGTCCGTGATTTGCCCCTCGCGAGGGGTACTTACAGTTCGATACCTACGCGCGAGTGGGACAGGCCTGGCTCTGCGAGTCTGCGCCCTCTTAAGGGTTTGCGTTAGTTAGTTAACCTAGGCTCGTGTCAATGGGCCTAAGTTTCTTAATACAATTCATTCAATCAAAATTCTACCAAACTGGGGTCTCTGGTATTCAGACTCAGAATGTCCATTGTCCGCAATAATCAAAATCTTGCCCTAGGGATTGCCTGCCTTATCAGCCACACTAAACCATTTTCCCTGCATTCATAACATTTTCTAATCTATTTCGTCCTTCACACTTTACTAAACTAAAATAATGACCCTTAAATGTAGGCGTTTTAGGTTCAAATATTAAGTTTATTAAGACAATAGGATTACTATTTCTTACACAAAGGAACACTATACGAGTAGTATTAGGCTGGATTACGACATATGTTCACAGCAAAACCTGTTTCAACACGTTTGGCGGTTACGACGCAAACTGTTATTTTGTATTGAAATAGTGGTAATAAAAGCCTAAGCGCCACGGGCAGGCATGTTTTGCTTTGTGTAGTAATTTGACTTATAATGCTTGTATTATGCATTGTTGAGGTGTGTGAGGATCGGAGAGTTCCTATACAGGCTGTTTTTGTTATGTCTGGTTCTGAGCACATATGTAGATCGTACATTGCTAGGGCAACATTTTCGAAAACCTTAAAAAGCAACCTTAAGAATCATAATTATTTTGTCTTGCCAATTAGGTAACATTCGGTATGTTGTGACGTTGACGACTGTACCGGGGTAAGGGTTCATCCATTAATTACGTCACATATTCAGGGGGAGGCAGGGGGTGGAAAAAGTGTGACATATGACAAGAGAGGAGGGGTTCCGAGTTTCGTAACGTTTAAACTTCGATAGTAAATAAGTAGGTAGGTCTTTTCCACCACGGAACAATGGTGTTCCGGACCTTTGGGAGGCGTACGCGGAGCCGAAGTCATCACGCAGAGTCCCTTTCGACAATTTAATGAGATGTAAGGGGCACTGAGCGCATGTTGCACCTGCCCGAGTCATGGGCAGGGACCGGAAAACCCCTCTTTAGGCTTAATCCTATCAAGTTGGTTACCTTATCATATCTGTTACACAATGATACTGTAACAGCAACATTCACTAACCGAATCCAAACGGTAAGCGAAATGTTGCTGTAACAGTAACCATTAACCCGGTTAACTGCAAAACCCAATCCCGATAGGGTTTTTGTTTGGGGTTTTGTTTCGGTTACTGTTAACCTTATTATAACAAACGAGTATACTCTTTACGTATAAGTAAATTAGATTCAATATCTAATAACAGTAGAGGCTGGCATCGGTAAAGACAATTCCGTGTCAACAGTGAACGATAGAAATGTCGTAAAGGACATATAAAAACCTCGTACTTAGGACATTTGTATCTTGCACTGTTTTTTGGGACCAACAGGTAGAATAACCCAGGTTTGTTTCATAGTTGTCACTTCAATCAATTTTGAACTATAAGCCGTTACACTAGAGTTGTATTAATAATAACAAGCGGTTTCTACGTCTTACACTTTCAAATTAAAGCGAAGCCGGCAACGCGACGGCACGTGTTAATAATTTCTTATTTTTCTTCAAATACACAACAACCCGTTAGATTGAACTAGCTTATTTCATCAAATAAAATGTCATACCTTACAACTTCAATTCACGTTATAATAAATAAATATACTTCTATTAATTACGTGAATTTCTTAAGCTTTCGAAAATTAAAAGTGTAGTACTAAACAAAATTGCAATTAATGAAACAGCAAAATCATTACGTTTGCTTGCATGTTGTGATTCAAAGTTATTCGTAGTGTTTATTTTGACGGATTTAACTTGTTCAACGAAGTCAGTGAATATCTCTTACGAGTCTTACGACTAACGTCGGTAGGTGATATTTTGTTAAGTTATTTAAGGATGACTCACACAAGAACGGGACGGGACGGGGCAGGACGGGAAAATCTGTCAATTTCTATAGAAAGCGTCACGTGATATCCAAGGGCTCCGAGCTATCACGTGATTCTTTCTATAGAAATTGACAGATTCTCCCGTCCCGCCCCGTCCCGTCCCGTCCCGTCCCGTGCTAGTGTGAGTCATCCTTTAATCAAAACATTCAAAACCATTGTAGTAGGAACGAATAGGAATAAATCGTCTAATACTGCACGTGCAATGATAATTAAACAACTTAGGTAGCCAAGTTTACAAGTCGGGCTCGCGTGTAATTTAGATCCGAGTATCCGTGGTACTCGTAGAAACAGATCTTAAATACACGCGGACCTAACCCATCCTTGGCCGTTACCATAACGTTTTAGGGCATTTTCAAAAATAGGGTACCATTTTCATTTTTTTTTTAATATTGGAAGTTTTGGGTTTTTTGTAACCAGAATCACGAGTACTATTGAAAACAAGAAAAATAGTGTCCCGTTTTTTTGGTCAGCTTTGTAAGTCATTTTTTTCATTCATGTCGTATGGCCCGTTACAAACCTGACAAAAAAAAAATGTACGGAAAATTGAGGACCCATTTTCATTAAAAGGGTGCCCTTTAACGCAATTCAGTTAAGGTTCAGGTTCAGGTAAGGGACCTGTGCTCAGTTGTATGGCAGCGACTCAGTTTAGGCCCTAAACTGAATCACGTTAAGACGTCATGGTAAGGCCCCTTGGCGTGTAAAGTAACAGTGCATCATAATTAAAATAAAGAGTAGGGATACAAACAAAAAATTAGACAGTACATATTATGATCAATGTGAACAACAATCAAAATACAAAATATTCAGCAAAAACAGTTCTACAACGATAGTAAAAAATAATATCACACTTTTGTCTTAAATCTTCATAATAGGTAGGTCTTCCCATCACGGAACAATTGTGTTCCGGACCTTTAGGAGGCGTACGCGGAGCCGAAGCCAACACGCTGCCCGAGTTATGGGATGCACGCGGAGGCAGCACCGCCAGGGTGTATAGACTATTGAGATTTAATGGAAACCAAAATATACTGGACTATTAGGTGAAGGTGGTACTAAATACTGTGTTATAGAGAATAAAATCGGACGTCTGCCTAACAAAATGGTAATAAATTTAATTTACGGCAAACGGTGACTCGCCCACATAAGATGGGCCCCCACAAAAAGCGACATCTAAGATAGCTCGAGAGCAACACCACCGGTATGAGGGCTGGGGGTAGAGAGGTGTCACTAAACTTTAAACATATAGCCAACTCGCCACTTAGGTTTCCACATCTAGTAGGTAGGTAATTATTAGGATTAGCTTTTGGAGCCGACGTGCTCATATTAAAAAAGGCTCGTTTATAAAACAAAAAAATGGCTTTGCACGTGCAGACTACGGATAGGTATTATTTGTTGGTAAGGGTATCGTTACAAAAATTATGGCAATTTAAAATGATAATATTGAAAGCAGCTCTAGAAATTCCTGCTTCAAAAACTTTACTTGCATTGTTTTTACTAATGACTCTCATGAGACAATGACATTTAAGTGCACAAAGATGAATACCGACCGAGGGCAGGCTTATTGCCCTTATCGGTTCCACATAAACAATGAATCTCGGCAATGTCTAAGCCGCGATGCGTTATATTATCTTGGTCTGGTATTTTACATTAATATTCTTACAATTTACGTAATCCAGTCAAAATATTATTACACATATTTTGAGTTGATACTTTGTATCCCGATACCTATACCTACTATATGGTGTCACGGTAAACACTTCCGCTTTTCTATGTTTTCTGTGTGTATGTACACGAATGCATAGAATGAGCAGAAATCTAGATCCTGGATGGTTTTATGGATCTAGGGTGCCATGAAACATTGCTATCAAAGTAATATAAATAGTCAAATACGGTATAAGAGGGCAAGCGTACTGTTGGCTAGAAAGCTATCTCAATGGACAGCGACAATGTGTAGAAGTTACAAAAATAGTTAAAAACCTTAACAAAACGTATAATTCGCCGTTCATCATTAACACATGCGGCGTGCCATCGGGTAGTATACTAGGGCCGTATTTGTTTTTACTTTACATCACCGATTTACCTGGCGCCACACAAAATGACACTATACTATTTGCAGATGACACAACCATAGTAATTAAAGAAAATACAGATGGTTCTCTAAGAAATAATATTACATGTACATTAACAAATGTAACAAATTGGTTAGAAAATAATAATCTCAAAGTTAACTTAACCGAAACACAACTGGTTTAATTTCAAACTTATAATAGCAAATCAATTAGATTATCTGCCGATTTTAATGGCGTAAGTACAATTTAATGAAACGGAAAGTGCAGTTTTTCTAGGAATTAAGATTGATAAATTTTGTAATTGGAAAGCTCATATTAATACCTATATTTTATATCGATATTTTGTATCGTCTGCGAGCAACCGTCTCTGAGGCGGCAGTAACGGCAGCCTATAACGGTTATGTATCGTCGCATATCTGTTACGGAATAATAATATGGGGCAACTCATCAGATGCTGATAAGGTTTTCTTAGCCCAAAGAAAGTGTTTAAGATCTTTGTGTGGAGCATATTACCCAGATAGTTGCAAGCAATTATTTAAAAAAAATATACTACCCTTGCCATCCTTATATGTATTAATGTGTATATTCGTAAAACATAATATAGAATTGTTTAAAATGAAAGGAAGGGAAAAACGATATAAACACGATCTAAATACCGACACATCAGAGATTAAAACTATTTCAAAAAAATTGTAACTCTATGGCCATCAAATTATATTATAATTATTCTTCCTGTACATACATATTATTATAAGAGTTCTTAAAGGAAAAAAAATCAGTAGAAAACTCTTGTTCATTGTTAGATTTTGTATATAATTAGATATTGTTATTATAATTTTAGTATTATAAACTTTGAAAACAAACCTCCGACGTTTCAAGGGTGACATTGCCCCCGTGGTCCCGGAGGAAGACTGTAATTTTAGTAGTATTTCCGTGAATATATACCTACTTAAAAAAGTTATACCCAGAGTATCTCGAGATGCGATTTTGTAATGTAATAAAATAAATTATAGATGTTTAATTACTCATTTATTGTCGGTACATTTTCAAATTAATTGAAACACATTACAGAAGCGTCTTGTAAATGTCGTTGTCACACACGTTACCGGTTTTCTGCTCTGTTTGGAACATGCCATTAGGCCACGTTTAATTAAGACACGACTCGTGTACACGGAGCCACGTCTCAGCGTGTACTCTTGTAATCGGGAACCCTAATCTCAAACTCGTACGATTATACAAATTTTGCTCATTACTACGATAATACGAGATACGAAAAAATAATATAATAATAAGTGTCCAATATCAAAGTATGTCATAATCATTTGGAGCACCGCTTGCTGCACTTGCTTACAATTAACTCAAATACATACTTTTGTTTTGCCAATGGTAGCAAATAGCGGTCTCAAGTGAAAACACGTCAGACGTCAGCGTGCGTAGCCAAGATGCCAATCGCTCACGCTTCATAATGTATCGTAGCTACCTCTCTCTATCACTCTTTCTTATTAGCGTGACAATGACAGTTGCATTTCGTTAGCGAGTGAGCGTGAGCGGTTGGCATCTTGGCTACGCACCCAGGTAAGAAAAGAAAGTAATTGCCGGCAAAATCGTATTAAGATTGGTAATAAACAAGACTTTTATTGTCGCATTATCACTGTTGACGCATATATGAGAAATTAAGGAAAGATAAAAACTATTCACCGTTTTATAGTGTAAACTTTTTAAAATCACGATTTCCACTTGAAAACTTATCTGCTATGAATAGCATTGTTGTGTCTTTTGTTAAACCCAACCGCTAATTACCTGCAGAAAATGAAATGCAGTAATACAAAAACCTGTAATATAAATTACAAATTTATTGTCTTAAGAATAAGGGTCAAATTGGAATAGGACGCATTTCACATAAAACCTTTTAGAAACGAAATATTATGATCTGACCACCTGGGGTCAATTGTATAATTTATTTTGTAAATTATAATAATATTAGCGGAACTCTCTTTCTAATAAAAGGGATTGAAAAGAGACTTCCGCTAATATTACAAGCTATAACTGATTATGCAATAGGCCTCTGGTCTAGCGTTTTGCAAGGGTTAGTTAGAGGGTGGTATTTATTATATTATGTTTGCTCTAGTTGAGTAGTGTATGAACTAAGCATGGATTAAAAATTCAAGAATCCAAATGCATTAAAAATCCAAAAAGTAGGCCAGTTGTCGATTGTAAGAAATATCGGGAATAGAATACAGTGTAGCTAACGTTTCCGGTACTTGGTAGCGACTAAAGCTTGCACAATATCCTCAAATCGATAAGAAATCTGTCCCCACTTTTAATATCTACCTACGTAAGTTGCAAAATTTAAAACAAGCTACAATAATCAAATCAACTTTTAATTATGTAAAATAAACAGACACCTGGTTGACCACGCCTCGGTTCTTAATTTCAAAAGGTTATACGTTGAGTGCATGCTATGACAATTTAAACTTTATTGCCATAGTAATACTGTTGTTATTAATAAAATATCTCTTGTTCTTTATGGTACTTATTTCGTGCAGGTAATTAGCTGTTGGTTTTACAAAGGATAACAATGTCGAGATTTTAAAAAGTTTTAAATTTACCGACAGTCGTCACAAGATGTACTCACAAAATAGTACTATTTGCTGAAGTTTATCGCTTCGTAATCTGAGACTAATAGTTATGTTTTGTTTTAAGTTACCCATGTATGATTATTTACGACTCTACTTATATTTGACTGATTAACTACAAGAAAAATAAATAAACTTGAGCATAGTAGACACAAACGCTCACTCCGCTTTTATTTCTATGTATGATAATAAAAATGTTAGGCTAGCCTAAATATAGTAAGGAAATAAAGAAGCCATGCCACACTAAGAGCAAAACAAACCTGGTTCCACAGCGAGCGACAACGTCCTAACTCCTAGCCATGGTCATTCAATATTAAGTCTAATTCCAGGGCGTATAAAGATTACTTTCGTTTGAACTGTTCAAAACAGAAAGAAAACACTAACAGAATTCATTGCGGTTAGTTGCCGGTTAGCGGTTAATTGGGGTTAACTGGACCGATAAGGTTTCCGTATGATTAAGGTTTCCGTATCATGAGTTAACCAAATTAGAGGTGTTTTGAAAACAACCTTTAAAATAACCTTATGAAAAACCCGGGTTATGGTAACCGGTTCCGGTCCCTGGTCATGGGACGCACGCAGAGGCAGCACCTGTCTGCCAGGGTGTACAGACTAAAGCGTAAAGTGGCGCGCTAAAATATACTGGACAATTAGGCGAAGGTGGTGGACTAAATACTAGGTTATAGAGAATAAAATCGGACGTCTGCCTAACAAAATGGTAATCAATTTTATTTCCGGCAAGCGGTGGCTCGCCCATATAAGATCAGTCATATCTATGTTTTTATTTGGATTTTATGGTTTTGTAAATCATAAATTAAAATATCCCTAATAAATTAAGCTGCAAATGTTACCTTTAGTTCTACTTATGAAGAAAAGTTTATATTGAGTAGGTACCTACTTATTTCATTTTACTCTTCTGCGGTTTCAGTGTCGTCAGGTTTTCCCAAGTATTTACAAGTTACAAAGGTTCTTCTTCTTCTTCTTAGTCGTGCACTCTTGGCAGAGTGGTCGTGGTCATGTCTAGGTTCGGTCTTTTGCCACCGCTTCTCCTCTGGTGACGCGACGCTGTCTGGACTGGAGCTCTATGTTTGGAGGAATGAGAATTCTCGTTTATGCTGCAGTGTGTGACGGACTTGATGAAGTGAGATCTGTCCATCGTGTTGGAGAGCGCCCACGAGATCTTTTGCCCTCGACCTTCCTGTTACAAAGGTTACAAAGTTACAAATTTAGCAGGATTTCACTTCATAGGAATAGTCATCGATGATGACACAGAGTGTACGGACGTGTTTGTCGGTGACATTCTTCCGATAAACACATTTAACGATGTCGTGACCGACCATTTATATAAATAGAGTAAACAGCCGTCTTTGTTTTACATTAAAAGTATTTATAGCCTTTTGCACCTTAATGTGAAGTGTTAAGGTGCAAAATAGGACATATTTTTGAAGATTGTTCCACAATGTCGAGATATCTTCTCTACGTGTCTCGAGTCACACGGTTCCATTATGGTTGTGAATAGGTTTTAATTATTGCTTGTTAGACCAGTGCTACTCATAATTTAGTTTCCATTACAATGTTTCTGGGAGAGAAAAGCAGGCCGTATGCCGCGAATGCACCTGGGCACTTTTTTATGTATTATATGACATATCATTCAATTTATAATCTATATACACGATGATTTTTAATCGGTGTTCAGAAGTAGAAAAAAATATTCATATCTATCCCAAATTAAACTTATTAGGCGAGGTCTCCCGCAATTATCTCACTGTTTAATTAATTAAAAGTTAAAACTAATTGAAACGAATAAATATACACGGTCATCCTATATGAAGTAAACGAGTCAAGTGCAATCGCTATGATGGGAAATTTGACGGATCTTAAATTCAAATTGTTTTTTTTTGTTAAAGTGAATATATAACTAAATATTCTGTAAATATTTCAAGCGTCTACCTATCGCCCTTATCAATATCGAGCAAAAGCAGGCAAAAAAATCACGTTTGTTTTATAGGAGCCCCCTTATTTATTTTTTTAGAATTTGTTGACAAACCTGCAACAGAAATACCATACATCATCTATTCTGTGAAAACTACGGTTCATGAGATACAGCCTGGTGACAGACGGACGGACAGGCAAACAGACTTAGTAGGTAATAAATAGGCTGGAGTTTTTTTGGGTACTTCTTTCTCGTGGGAGGAAGGCCATGTGTACTGCACGGTTTTTGGGAACGGAACCCTAAAAATAATATTTGCCTACTAGTATTATATGACGTTATGTTGATTACATAATGGCATAGCATTGGCTATAATAATTACTCAGCATAAACACGGTTTGCTGAGGTCGCATTCATAATGAAAACTATCTGTTATCGCGCGGTCGGCACTTTCAAATGTGCTCGTATTTAAATGCATTCAATAGGTATTACAGTTAAAATAAATAATACATTGCTTTAGGGCACGCGGGTGCACGGAGCGGGTGCACGCGCCGGGTGAATTTAGTATGGCGCACCCGCTCCGTGGGCCTGCTTCACTTAGCGCTGTTCATACAATTTCTTATTAGAAGGGCGTCCGTTCCCGGTAATCCGCGTCAGCTAGCGTAGGCCCTTATTATAGATTTCTTAAGTGCCTGCTAATGTAACTCTTAAGGATGACTCACACTAGCACGGGACGGGACGGGGCGGGACGGGAAAATCTGTCAATTTCTATAGAAAGAATCACGTGATAGCTCGGAGCCCTGGGGTGTTTAAAGCTTATACGCAATCATTTTACTCGAGCAGTCTGTGGGTTAGGTATACAAAGCGAGCCTATAGCGCCCTGCGCGTACAATATAATAATGCGTTTAGAATGCTGTTGGGGCTGCCAAGGAGATGTAGTGCCTCGGGTATGTTTGCCGAAGCCCGTGTAGACGGGTTCCAGGCAATCATCCGCAAAAAGATAGCCTCGTTAATGAGCAGAGTGAGAGCAAGCGCCAACAGCATTCTAAAGGCTATAGCGGGTAGACATGACTGTCCCATTTTTTCATTCTGGGTTGGACAGGTCAAGGGTGTTGCCCAATTCATTAGTTAATTTTTAACTTTTAGTTTTTAAGAAATGTTACAAATTTATTTTAAATTTAAATTTAATCTAGCCTTAAGTCACTAACAAAATATGGATCGCACAGGTCTGAAATAAAGCATTTTTATTTTATTTATTTTTATTTTACGCAGAATATGCTAGTAGATCGAATTTATAATTCGAATATGCAAGAGCGTTTTTCAAATAAAATCCCGACACCCTGATTCTTCCAGCTGGGTGCACAGCCAAGATGCCAATCGCTCACGCTACGTGGTGTATCGTAGTTATATCTCTCTATGACTCTTTCTTATTGGTGCGACAATGACAGTTGCGTTTCGTTCGCGACTGAGCGTTAATGATTGACATCTTGGCTACGCACGCTGGACTTGATTGGGCCCATTCTACTAAGAATCGAGAGCTGGTTCGATCATGATGATAAAAAAATTGTCTCACAAAATTATTTTCCATTACATCACTATTAGCGTGTTAAGTGCATCACTATGAGCGTGACGTAGTGGAAACCTACATTTTGTATTGAAATTTTGAAACATAATTTGTATAATCAGGATCGAATCAGCTCGTTATTCGTTATTCTGAGTAGAATGAGCCGAATTAAGTCCAGATCTGAAAAAATCAGGTTTACGGAGTTTTTTTTCGGTAAAATTCCAAAAGTGATAAAGAATCTTTCTCAGAAAGAAAGAAAAAAAGCAATTACTTATTACTAATGTCATTTATGTTATTTATTTCATATAGGTACACCAAAACTAACGTACCCCTTTTTCTGTTTTCAGGTAATATTTTCGAGTCTTTCAATAAAAAGGAGCAAACAGCAGAAGTCTACAAGATGCAGGCAAGAATGTTACCACACGTCGCAGTGAAATTCTAAAGTGTAAAGTAAGTAACTTTTTTTCTCAGGGAAAATCCGTTATGGATCCCACTCGGCCCGGGAGAAACCGAGTGGGTATGTCCGACTCGCACAGATTAAAAACCCTGAGGTGTTCCACCGCTTCGCTTTGGGGACGGGTCTTGGGAATGCGATTGCATCAATCCGATAAATGAAAGCTTAAGGCAATTTGTTTCTCTATATTTATTTATCTTATGACGTAAAAGAGTTTTTATATGTTAAAAGTTTTTATTTCGAAGTCTGAATGCTTACTGAAAGAAACTTTAATTGGTACTTGGCGATAATGACTCACTTTCCTTTTAAGTATTAAAAAGAATGGGAAATCTCCACTTTTCACCATTGCACCGCTCGCCATCGACGCCCTCATCCTTGCAACCAAAATGGTCGCGCACTGTGCGGTTTCAGAGGACTTTCCTCCCGCGGACGCTCCGGCTGTGGAATGGCCTATGTCGAAGTTTCCCAGGACTACAGTATGAGATTCTTCAAAAAAGGAATGTCTATCCATCAGGCGGGCCATTACCTGGTTGGTACTGTCGTAGTATAAAAAAATCTTTATAACATTATTTCTTTTGGGATACAATAAAACCACTGATAGGGCAAAGAAGTTATTTATTTAAAAACAAACATTACACACAAACAAGAAAAAAAACAATTAATACTAAAATTCAAAACCTACAAATAAAAAACTGGCTCTAACTCGGTGCCTTCTGGCAGGGTGCCAAGAAGGCTGGCGGCATGCCGCGCTGGACGGCAAGTCCAATGCGTTGCGCAAGGTACGAGCCAGCCCTCCTGTCACCCGTAGCTTCTATGAGACGCTTTGCCTAGTCCATAATATGTAAACTCTTGGACCGTGGGGCCCTGGCGCCCACATTATCTATATGGACTCCATATAGATAATGTGGGCGCCAGGGCCCCACGGTCCAAGAGTTTCCACCCCTAACGGCTCAAACATGTATCCGGAATCAATTAACAAAGTAAATGTCACTGTGGATAACTCGACGGCAGCACCGATAAGATGACAACATCACAAAACACATCTAATTCTAAACCCAGCAATGATTGCACCAGAAGAGCCTCGATATTCACAGTCTGTGGCCACAGCATTTGCGCTTAATGGCCCAACTTCCCGCCCGTTCCTAAAGGTCCTAAACACAATTTACCCCGTATTCCTAATGCTTGCGCAAGTTTTTTGATTAACCAGCATCAGATCTTTCACCTTTTCGACGCCGTGTTAAATACAAACGCTTTCACAGTGACGCCACGTCACAGAATTTTAAAAACTGAAGTTGAACTTCGAGAGTATTCGTTAAGGTCTACGTTGCTCTGTGTTCTTTGACCCTTTAATCCGTCTTTAGCATTGAAACTGCGGTATCAATATATAAGGTCATTGGCGTCGAAAAGATTCTCAAGTTTGTCTTCTTTGTCTTATCGTATTTACATTAATTCATTCTCATTAACATCGCTTACTGGGATTTTATCAGAAAAAGCTTTTGTTGACGAAAGACGTGAATTACATGTGGGCTTTGAATTTCCCACATTTTCTCGCAGTTTTCAATCGTTAAATGTTTTCACGGTGAAAAATAAAAAACAACATACAGAAATGTTGATAGGCGTTTTTATTTTTCGTTGTAGAAAAAACATTACAGGATCGTCTAAGATAAAATGAGCTCGCGATTCTGAATGGAAAATTCATGAAAATCTAAAATTTTGTAAAAAAATATTTTTCTACAACAAAATATAAAAACGCCTTGATACAGACAGACATAATGCTGATCCAAAATAACTTTCAAAAAGTATTTATTTAAACCCTTATCTGTTTCGAGTGAAATGCCTATTGCTCATTTCACGTTACAGTCGAGAGATATAACCGGTTTTAACCGGTTATTTCTTACAAATCATAACCGGTTTTGCATACCCTAATCGCAATGAAATTTTACCATAGATCGAATAGAAGCGAAACCTCTTTACCGAATCGGAATAATTTGACTTACCCACTTTATGTCCTTCCGGACTTAAACGATTGTACTGACCCTCCTTCCACTTATCTCCCTCAATCGTGCCATTACTCTATCCTCGTCTAATAAATGGAAATAGAAAGGGATAGAACTACGGTCTGTCTGATTAGGATGCTCATCAGCGCCATAATTTACTGTGTATGAATTTATCGTGCCAGTTACTTAGATTAATTCGAATATTAGGATATTTTATTCTTTCTGAGTGGGGAAATTCGGGTTTGGGCGATGTTTCAAGTTGATTCTGTTATTTGAAACTAATTCTTACTTAGATTGTTAAAGTAAGTGGTCAAGGGGTGTTGACTGTAGGTAGGTACCTAGTTGAAAATATAATTATTTTTACGCCATTCTTAAAAAGGGAATACCTAATAGAGAATTAAACGAAAAAACTTAAATCACATTATCGTGCACATTTATGTGATTACTGATAGATAAAAAAAGAAATTTAAATAGGTTACTTATTTATTAAATGTAGTTTTTAGGGTTCCGTAACTCAAAAGGAAAAAACGGAATCCTTATAAAAAATGAAATGTTATTTCGGATTCAAAATCCATATTTGGTTAGTACGAACATTATAAATTTAAAAATATTATTAACTATAAATTTTTTAAACGTATATTTTTTTATGTAACCTTATTCTTTAATACAATATAACAATTTCCAAAAGAACTTACTTAAAGAACTATAAATTAAATTAAATTATCATTATTATTCTAAACTATTCTACAAACTTGGTGTTACACATGTAAACGACACAGTTAAAAACAAATAAATAACAGCTTAATTAATCACTTTCTTGTCCGTCCGTCTGTCTGTTAAGATACTTTATCTCGAGAAAGCGTAGAGGGAGAGAGTAAAATTAATTCTAAATACACAGGTCTGCAGTCCCTTGAAGCTGTGAATAGACCAAACCTCTAGGTCAACGCAATCAAAAGATGCGGCCGTTTATGTCGCATTTCCCATACATTTGCAATGGGAATCAAAATGTATAGGGTACTTCCCGTTGACTTAGAATCACGAAATTTGGCAAAAAGCAAGAGCTTGTAGCAGAAATACAGGAAAAAATCCGATAACCGTATAATTTCCGCAGTGACCGCACACAGAGAATTCCGTGCCACCAGTATTTTTGAGTACCCAATGGGGTGCATCCTTTGTGCGGAACCCTCGACGGGCGAGTCCGGCTCGCACTTGGCCAGTTTTTTAAATTAATGGCCGGCTTTTTTATTTTTAGTTATCATTTAAGTATTTTTTGTTTGCTTTGTCATTTCGTCAAGATTGAAATCATTTGACTATGAAAACTCCCGTGAGTATCAGACATGTTAAAGTACTTAGTATTAGTTTACTCACGTCAATAAAGTCGAAAATAGCTTGACATGTTTCGGAACAGTCCGTGTCCCTTTAGTTCCTTATTCATGATCACGAGTCATGCGTCTCGAGTCGACTTTATTGACGTAAGTATTACATATAAGAATTTTAATAGATTTGTTTGTTTTCAAATGTCTTTTGTACGGAACCCGCAGTGCCCGAGTCGGATTCGCACTAAAGCTATTTTTGTAAATTATATGGTTTTGTTTTTGTCACAAAAGTTATTTCAATCTCCATTAATATAAAGAATAAATGTTTCAAAAGCTACCCTAGTCAAAGTGGCAAAAACTCTTGATGGATTGAATGTGGGTACTTCGAATTAGTGTCGCCTCCACTTAGTCTGATGAGCGGCATTGTAATTGAGTGGAGCTGAGTGGTTTAGCGCGTCCAGCGAACGTACATACATACCTACATTTACTTATACGATAGAGGCATAGGTATAGGATAAAAGTGCTTTTTTTGACAAAGTGCTGCAGTTGCGGCACTTTGTCAAAAAAAGACAACCCTGCTTCGTTACTTTTTTTTTTACCGTCGCAAAAGTTTCCATTAAACTCAAAGCTTTTCCGCTTTTCATGGACCGGACATGACCCCTCTTCTGCCTTTAAAAAAAAAATTCAACCGCCTTAAAATAGCCGGAGACGTGTTTTGGAAATAGTAAAGCATTCCTTTTCAAAATATGTACTTACACAGTATGTACTATGTATTACTCGTACCTGGCTACCTACCTCTACCTACCTTTAATCTAAAATAGGTCCTTGAGGCATTGTACCTAGGATGCTGGCGGCATTTCCTCGTTGTATCGCAATACTGACACGTTGTGCGAGGAAGCCACCAGCTCTTCGGTCACCAGTAACATCAACCAGACGTTTCGCTATTTCTACGAAAGAAATTTGAATAGAGTATTTGTTTACTAAAATCAAATACTTATTCAAATTGGCCCTGTCACATTATCGCTATCACGTAAAGGGTTTTGGCAACCTCACACATAGGTAAGTAAATTACATTTGTGCCTTTTCTCTAAACCTAAAAGAAAAATCACCAAACTGGTAGTTTTCTCCATTTAAGAGAAACTGGCTTCCATATTTGTCATTTTTTACTTTCTTAGCTGTAATTTATTTCAAGATCCCAGAATTTAATAACCATAATTTTCTCTGAAATTCTTACTACTTATCATCAAGAAAGTCCAATCATCCAAACTATAGTTTTAACCAAACCAGGTCAAACAGGTAAAAGTATTTAAGTAACAATTTGTAATTTTCCATAAACAAAATTCGTTCCACGCTTGGGATTGTGCATGGTTAGCAATTTGAGTGATGTTGCGTTGACCACACGTTTTGAACACGTCTGAAACGGTTTACCGATTTTTTATAAAAAAAACTACGGTTACGGTAATACCCGAATTTTTTAATACAAATTACAAATATAACTGATTGCACCTAGCGTTAAGGCTGTCTGTTGGCAGAAGACGGTCCGCGAGATACGCGGTACCTCAAAAGGAAAAACGGAACCCTTATAGGAGCACTTTGTTGTCCGTCCGTCTGTCTGTCAAGACCATATAATTGCCGCACACTGAGATCACAATAGGCGTGATATAGGTACCCGAGCCGCGAAGGTCACAACACCACTCTGTCTGTCCGACGATGACTGCCCGATGCGGTCGAAATATGTCACGCCTATTGTGATAAAATACGTGAGTGTTAACAGTTGCAATTTAATGTCAGTATGACTCACGAAAGTTTAAATTATAAGAGAAAAAGATAACTTGAGTTCGGGTGTTATTTATAAATGGGGTTTTTGAGCTTTAGGACAAAGCTTGTTACTATGAATCAAAATTTATTTGGCTGCCTGAGCCGTTGCAAGTCGGGAAAACGCTAGGAAGAATAAGATATGTCTTTCTCAATCACTGGTCAGATCACGGAGACATTAAAAGTTGTTGCCGACAGTGTAGCAGGCGGTTGGCCACCAAATTGTATGGACTAGCGACCAAGGTCAGGGTTGCTTGGACCGTCGGCGCTCGGCGGCAACAGTGTAGAAGCCACATTACAGTAGAAAGTGGTTTGGATCACGGACCTGTTTTTTGCGTTTTCGCAGTTGTGATACTTTGAACGCGTTTGGTGTAAATTCTCACGATTAGCAAGTTATAGATTTCAGTGGCCTCAATACATTTTTATTAATTTAATTAATGTTTGTCGGTGTTTTTATTTATATTATACTCAGTTTCTAGGTAAATAGGTATCCTTTCTTAGGCTGGATTTGACCAAACTTTTTAACCAAGAGTAACGCTTACTCTTGGATACTAATGTCAAAATCCCATAGTAATTTGACGTTACTGTCTGAGAGTAAGCGTTAATCTCGGAATAAAATTTTGGTAAAACGCAGCCTTAATGTAGATATTATAAATCCGGACTAAATTGTTTCGGACTCTTTAGTTGGCTGCAGCATCAGACAGAGGTTAGGGAGGCAGTTTTAAATGTTGAATGTTTTTATTTTTTAAGGATGAATCACACCCATCCGACCCGATCCGGCACGATCTGTCAGATTCTATAGAAATAATCACGTGATGCTCGGAGCACTCAGGTCATATGACGTTTTCTATGGAAACTGACAGATCGTCCCGGATCGGATCGGATGGGTGAGAGTCATCCTTTATTCTATAATTCTGTAATTTTTTGTAGTTAAGTATAAATAAAATGTGTGATAAGTAAGTAAATTATATTTAAAGTATTTTTGTACGCACATTAATAAAATAAATTTAGTTTTATAATAAGTTACCAAAATATATTAAAGAAAGTGAAAGTTTCAATATATTCAAATACAAATTAAAAGAATATGTAATTAAAAATATCTAACTCCGGCCCTGTAAACTTTGTGAAGTACCCACTCAGACTTTAAATTGTATTCATATCTTTTAACTAATGCTCGCTGTTTACCTTATGCATAAATGTGTAACTATATTTTCTCGTTTTAAGTGAAATGTAAATTTCTTTGAGAAAATTCTTTAACCATAAATCCATGGTCAAATTAATATATATGTTTCTATTGAAAGTTTCGAAAATAACTGAATAGGTTTCAGATTAAGACTATTATTAAAGGATGACTCACAATAGCACGGGACGGGACGGGGCGGGATCGGAAAATCTGTCAATTTCTATAGAAAGAATCCCGTGATAGCTCGGAGCCATCGGATGTCACGTGACGCTTTCTATAGAAATTGACAGATTTACCAGTCCCGCCCCGTCCCGTCCCGTTCTAGTGTGAGTCATCCTTAAGTCTAGATTTACCTCGGACGTTTACTTCGTTTAATTCTAATATTAACAATGATTTTATCAGGCGTTCCTCCACAACAGTCTGCTGGAGACAATGTGCTGTTTGCTTCTAGATATTAGCACAGACGTCTTTTATTTGCAGAAAGCGTTATCACTTATCTAAGAGATTTGACAAAGTACAGTGGCGTTGACACAGAATACATTGATCAGCGAATGCGCTAACCGGGTTCTTTCCAATGTTCGTCATACATTCTTGATTAGTATTCAAGTGTGAAAATTAGCTAAAATATAAAAAAAGGTCAAATAAAATGTGTTAATTTAAAAAACACTAGGTGTCCTTGGTAACAAGCAAGCAACCTTAACTAATTAGAGAATAGCTGGTGGCTTCCTCGCACAACGTATCAGCATTGCGATACAGCGAGGAAATGCCGCCAGCATCCTCAGGTACAATACCTCAAGGACCTATTTTAGATTTAAGGTAGGTAGAGGTAGGTAGTTACGTTAGTTACACTTACTGTATATATTTCGAAAATAAATGTCAGAGATGTTAACTATTTGAAATAAAAGCATTTCAAATGCAAATACAAAATACAAAATACCTATTTTCTATTTTGTATTTTAAATACTTTTATCGGAAACCATTTTGTATTTTCATTTTGCGAATCGGCACAACCCGTCCAGATAACAACGTGCACAATAAATCGTGATGAAGCTGAAAATAAAATGACTTGAATGAAATAAAAAACATAGAGCCACCGCAATGGTTCAACGGCCTCCTAGCCGAGTCGGTACTGACCCAGCCTACGAAGCAGGAGGTCCCGGGGTCGAATCCTACTTAGATCATGTATTTGTGTGTTTATCACGAATATTTGTTCCAGGGTTATGGGTGTTTTCTATGTATTTAAGTATTTATATCTATTATATATATATCGTCGTCTAGTACCTACAACACAAGCCCTATTCAGTACCGTGAAACTAGGTCGATTTTTGTAAGATTTAACCGTTTAACCGTTTAACCGTTTCTGTATGGAAAAACTCGGTTTCGGTTAAAAACCGAGCTTTCCCCTACCGAAAATCACCGTTTTAATTCCCTAACCGCTGATTTGTTTAGATCGCTTGTTCTCTTACAAACGTTTCATTAAACGCATGGCTGTACTATTCTGTGGACGTGGCTCGAGACGCGATTAGCATGGCCGCGAGTGACTGACCCAAAACAATGCGTCGCCATGCGAGCTCTGCCATCGACCTCAAGTTCTGTGTCATGTGTGGATTGCGGATATGGTGTGTGGTTTGTAATGTGAGTGTGCTCTAGCCTCCTAAGGCCCAATCAATTTTAAGGGCAAGTGCAATATCGACCCAGTTTCCTAAAAATAGGACACAGTCTTACGAGGCTAGGACTTTCGTTGAAAAAAGAACGATTGCCATTGACGATTAACCGACCAATCGCGATTGCGTCGAACTCTACCGATTTTTTGTGTCTCATATGATATGTGGTAGTACGCAAAAATATGGTAGTACGCATTATTACACCGAAATAAAATGTTATCCATACTATACTTACTTTCTTACTAACCCATTCATTGCCGACGCCTCATATTTTTAATCATCACGCAGTGCCGCCGCCTTCTACGCGACGACGCGAATTCGCGTCCACGGCATCACGTTAACATTTCAACGGACGCGAATTCGCGTCCGCGGCATTAGGTTATATATCACACTTGAAGGACGCGAATTCGCGTCTGCGGCATTAGGTTATTTCACACTTGAAGGACGCTAATTCGCGTTTTCGGCATCGTAAGTGATGTTTTTGCGTCTAAAAACAGTTTTTGTCGAAAACGTATTCAGTATAGACGTGACAGCCGTAGACTGAGCCGCATATATGTTTTTTTTATTGTATAGTTAGATTATAATAAAGAAAGTGTTAAAAGCAAGTGTTTAGATAATGGACAAAAATGGTAAGTATTTTGATATTTTTTTGTGAAGTAGTTATCAGTTCAGTTATTAATAGGGCCATTTTATATTGTTATTTTTTTCCTATTTCAGAAATCGCACGTGTATTTTATACAGAATCGCGAGCACGTTCGATCCCAATAATGAAAAAAAAAAGTGTCTCATAATTTTCATACATTTATTGCTACTTCCACTGAGTTACGAACGTGAAAGTCTATGGAAAAATCGTAACTAAGTAGAAAAAAGATGAGAGGACTTTTTTTTCTTGTTGGGATCGAAAGAGCTCGCAATTCTGTATAAAATTCTCATTCAAGTTTTCGAAATTGAAAAATAAAGTAAAATCGAAAAAAGCATCTAAAATGGCCCAATAATATATAGAGATAGGTAATAGGTAAATATATTGTTAGTAATTATACACTTATTTTATTAGACTAATAAAATGACATGTTTTTGCAAATTAGTATCAATATTTAAAAAAAAACAGTGGTTCGCAACCTTTTGTTTATATATATATATATATATATAGTTATTCATTTATAATACGTGCATATATTTTTAGGGTTCCGTAGCCAAATGGCAAAATACGGAACCCTTATAAATTCGTCATGTATGTCTGTGTGTCTGTCCGTCTGTTTCGGTTCACCCGAAATGAAAATGTTGAGTATTACAAATGTGTCTGTTTTAATAACCGGTAACAGTATACAATTTGTCTTAAAAATCACCTCGGGAAAAGCTTTTTTAAATAATTGTTTTTCTAGCAACATCGCGACTTCGTGTTTTCCGCACCCGAGACAAGAATTATAAAAAAATACAATTTCATTAAATCCAGAAACCAGCAACAGTATAGGTAATATTATCCTTCATAAATAACATTTTGGTATCCGATTTTAAGTACAGTTGTTTTCTACAAAAAAAAACAAATAACTCGAGGACGCGAAACCGCGTCCTCGGCATCACGTTTACGCATACACAGGACGCGAATTCGCGTCTTCGGCATCCGAGATAAGAATTATGAAAATTACAAATGCACTGAATCCAGAAACCAGCGACGGTATAATATTATCCTTCATAAATAAAATAACATTTTCGTATCAGCTTTTAAATACAGTTGATTTCTAGCAAAAAAAAACAAATAACTCGTGGACGCGAATTTGCGTCCTCGGCATCACGTTTACGCATACACAGGACGCGAATTCGCGTCTTCGGCATTGAATGGGCTAATAAATATTATAAATGGGAAAGTGTGTGTGTCTGTTTGTTTGTTCGTCTTTCACGGCAAAACGGAGCGACGAATTGACGTAATTTTTTAATTGGAGACAGTTGAAGGGATGGAGAGTAAGATAGGCTACTTCTCGTCTCTTTCTAACGCAAGCGAAGCCGCAGGCAAAAGCTAGTGAGACTAATTTTGAGTAAGATGAATACACCCATATTTTTACACTTGACTGTAGGTATAAAATAATAGGCATATTACTATTATTGGATAATACATATTACGCTGTCAATCCTTGAGCCTAATCAAACGGAGTGGGTTAGAAGCGTCGCTAACTGGTTGAATCGGACGATCGGACCCATGTCAGTCAGAGGATTAACTGATGGATGTATTTTTGCGAGACGGAACTGACATTTTGTTGGGCGGAATGTTAAATTGCGATTAAGGTTTTTAATTTTGTGTTTGCACGGATTGGCAAATGATTGGCCGGAAAAATAATGACATTTGTTTGCATACCTAACGTCATGTACGTTCCAATACTGAGCGCGGCTTTTCTCGCACAAGAGGGTAATCGTATGGCATATAAAAATGCTGGCACAAAACAGGTTTCATAATTTACATACGCCTCTTGATATCTTTGCGGACACAATAAAGATTTCCTCGCGATATTTTCATCTAAAGATTACCACGGAATTTGATAGTGACTAAAACTTCTAATACTTCTGAAACGCTTAGACAGTTATATTGTGTCTGATAATATTTCATTATTTCGTAATTCTCGTATGATACACCTAATATACTGTAGAACCTACTTAAAACTTAGGTTAACATAAAGATACTTACTTTTAAGAAAAAGTTTGTTAGCTTACAGATATTTTTGTCTCGTGGTTCTTAAAAATGATTTGGTTAGCAAAAATACTTACAATAAATAAATCATTTTCGTGAAACTGAAATCGAAACACAATTTATATCGGGAACAGTTCAAGAAAAATTTTCACAAACATTTGTGAGCTGAAAATAAAAGCCATGTAAAAGTTTTCTTAAAATACTATATGAGGAACACTTTTATTTAGTCTAGACCTCCAATCAGACCCTTTCATCGAGGATCAAGGGTCATTTGTGGTTTATGAGGTACCTAATACGGCCAGACGGAGGGTTAATAACCTTTATAGGAGGTTTTTAAGTAGCCTTTCAATAAACCCTTTTGAAAAGACACGCACATTTTGGATTCGGATCCATGATTGGAACTACGTATGTAGGTGCGCGACAGACGACTCAGTCGATAAACAGGATGATAGATAGAGATGCAAAGGATAGTGCTTTGGCCGGATACCGGTGACAGATATCCGGCCTTCATGTCCGCTGAATATCCGGTATCCGGCCTACGAATATTCGGCTAAAGTGTTTTTCTAATCCACCAAATTAATTAATTCGCACGTGTCCGCGTTTTATTGCTTGTTTCTAGTACTTGGCATGTTTTTATAGAAAACTTGTTAACTTAATGACAATAATGACTGATATACAATAAATGGTTTAACAGTTTGTACTTTTTGGGAGTGCTTGAAACATTAAACTATACCTGGCTTTAAATACTATTGAAATTAAACACTTTAGATCGGATTAATTGTGTTTATTTTCAAGGAACAACAATCGCGGAAACAGAAGACAATATAATACTACTGATTACTTTGTAATTCGATAGTTTCACCTTAAATTTATTAATGAATATCGTGCTAATTCAGAATCCGGTATCTGGCCAGATACTACGCTACTATCCGGTATTCGGCTGGATAGCAAAAACATTGCCGGATAGGCCGGATAACTGGATTGTGACCGGACATCCGTTGCATCTACTCAGGATGGATTGCCGACTGCTGCTTATCGACTGAGTCGACAGCGCTCCCTAACATGCTTATTCAACGCAGGAGATCATTAGTCGGAATATACTTTATGACGGAATTATCCACATTGACAAGTAAAACTTGGTTTGTTGGGTTTGAAAAGAAAGAAAGAAAGAAAATGTATTTATTCGTGGCTTAATACACAACACAGAGTAGCAAAGCGAAATTAAAGAACTTGAGCCACGAAATGGTCCCGCCTCAGCATGGTGCCGGCCTTTTGGCTAGCGCTGATCTTGCGTCGGGGCCATTTGGTGAGACCACGGATCGCGACACACTGCAGAATGAATACAAAATAATAATAATAATGAAAATAATGTGGGAGGTTGATTCGGCGATCATTGTACCGATAGTTGTTTCGGCGAACGGTCTTATAGCGAAGAGTCTCGACCAACATCTCGAGAGACTCTCGCTACGAAGTTGTGGTTGGATCAAGGGTCAGATGCAGAAGGCGGTAATACTGGACACTGCGCGCATAGTCCGAAGGTTCCTCTCTTTGCGGCCCCAACCACCGGCAGCCTGGGCCCAGTCCTGTTGCCGGCGGCACTCTAGGTTAGGTTTTTTATAATATGTATTTGTTTTGTACTTTTTTTTAATGTTGTTTTGTATTTTTTTTTTATATACGTATTGTAAAAATCCTAACCTAAGGAATAAAATAAATAAATGAAAATAAAAAAATAACAACAATTTAACTTTAACAACACAATCGTACAACAGAAAAAGAGAAACAAACAATTACACCAAGAACACAAAATGTAGATTCTTAAATATACCTATTTAGAAAAATGGTTGAATGGTGGTTTGGTGTGTAGTTACAGTCTAGCGTCCATGACAACGGATGAAAATCTTTTCCTGGTGTCCAACTGCTTTGCTAAAACAATTATCTCGTGTTTACCAGCACGTTTTCGACGGCGACACCGTTCTGGTCACTGGTTCAGTGCGCGACCCGGTTCGCCGACAAACGAACCAGTCGAAATGCAGAGTAACGGTGCAGCTGGGTGGTGCAAGCGTTGAGCAGTCGAGGGCAATACTTTTCGGCAAATGTGGACTTTGGGATTTTAGATGCACGCTATAGTTGTACTTCCTCGAGAATGTTCTCCATGTATGGGGAATATTCTAGAGCGAGCTTTTCCAATACAAATCGAAGAATGTTTTCGAGGATGGCACTACTCTAGCTGAGTACATCGCTCGTATTCGTGATACTGTCGCGGCTCACTTGTGTTCAGACTACGGGAAACAACTCACAATGATTCTAGTAACTAGAGCTACACACTTTGCGTACCTCAAGTTGCTTGGAGTAGCCGTGGCTACCAAGCCGAGAATATATAACAATTGCTATTTAAGTAAAGTGACACCTTACTTCGGAGGCTACGTTATGTTCAGTTGCAGACTCACTCAGAAACGAACTATTCGAAGGGCTTACGAACTTTGATGCCAAAATTACAATGGATGTGTTGTGTAATAAGTTAACATAAATACTAATAAAAAGCCTGTGATAGACGGGTAGATACCGAAGTGATCTAATAAGGTGTTCTGCGAACAAAGTTCGCTAGTGGACGAGTAGAGAGTTGTACCATTAAAAGGGAAAAGTAAAATATAATAGTTGTAAGCCGCCCAGACTGATAGCGAGGACCTATACATCAAGATCGTATTTAAAAAAAACATACTATTTCAACTCGCTCATAACTAGTACAATTAAATACGTCGACAGTTCGTGTTCTGTTCTACATTTCGCCCACGATTAACTTTAGCGTAGGCCTAACTACATAGTCTAAATTGGTCTTTAATTTTAATAATAAGTCTGTTGACATACTAAAACCGTTAACGGTAATCCAATCTAAACAATAGACAAAACAAATTGTATTACCCGCTCCCACTCATGACTCCCACCAACTTCTAACAGATCGCGGCGCACGCGCATCGCACTTTCTCTTTCACTCCTTCACGAACGTTTGGAGAGTGAAAGAGATAGAATCGCCATTGAAAGCTGACAGTAATGACCGGGAGATAATATGCTAATCATGTATTTGCCGTATGATTAATGAAATATGTACGTGTATTGTTAGTAATAGGTTTTTTTGTGATTTCAAAATGGCTAGTCCGTTTGAAGATGATGAATTATAATTATGATGATGCCATACTGAAATCGCTGGTAAGGTTCGTATTTTGTAACAAAACTACAAATAAACTGTCAAACCCCTTTATTTCACAAAACAGTCACACAGTCAAGTTGATGCAATACTCTTTGATGGAGACATTATTTTTTTATACTCGATACATTCTTTTTTTTTGTAATTCTTTACATTTGCGTTCGTCGCCATCTCGTACACTACCTACCGAAACCGTCCAAAAAAATCCCGGACTTAAGGACTATAAGGGTTCCTAGTCGACTACGGAACCCTAAAAACAAACACATTTTGTTTGTAGGTAAATATAATAACTGCTTAGTATGCAAAGCTAGGAAAATAAACGAAGACTCGAAAACACGCGTTTTCTATAACCAAACTAGGTCGATTGCTTGCTAAGTCAATGCTTTTGTATGTATCTATACAAGACTTGCGTTTACAGAGATTGTTTTACAATGTAAACTGATATTAGTACCATAAAATACCGAATCAAGTAAAGCTACTTGATTGATTCGGTATTTTATGGTACTAATATCAGTTTACATTGTAAAACAAGCTCTGTAAACGCGTCTGTATAGATACATACAAAAGCATTGACTTAGCAAGCAATCGACCTAGTTTGATTATAGAAAACGCGTGTTTTCGAGTCTTCGTTTCTTTTCCTAGCTTCGCATTGTCGTCTAGTATCTCTACCACGAGTAGCAATAGATTTCGACACGTCATCTGAAGTTGCATCCCGCTTCCCGCTCTTACGTTCTTCTTAGCTGACGTATACGTTAGCGACTATAGATTTCTACAGTAGATTACAAACTCGCGGTAAGCACATAAGCAATTGAATATGCAACCCACACAGCTCTTTGTACAGGATATGCACTTTTCTGGCGCAGTCTGCACTACCCTGGACTGTCAAGTGGTTATTTTTTGCAACTATAAAATTGTGCACAAACTCTGGAAGGATATGCCATGCGCTCATCTGTATAATACTGTTGGAAGGTTGCCAGAAATCCATTCACAAAGCGTACTGTGGTATAAAACTTGAAGACCAGGGCTAGTGCCACGGAAATCGAACGATTGCGGATTTGTATCGCCATCTCTGTCACACGGCATATAAGAGTGACAAAGGGGTTTTTCCGTCAATGCCAGTTTACGAAGTTCGTGGTAGGTGTGCTGGCATTTTATAACTTATGTTGGTAGAAAGAGATAATAGTATAAATCCCTGTAGTTTTCACTCTTAACAGTTGTGTATTGTAGTCTGACTGTGTACTTCTCATTTGTGCATAGTCAAAGAGAGTCATACTGTCTTTTTCATACGCTTTTTTTGCCACTCCGAAAGAAAGGGAGGTATGTACTTATGTAGACTTTTTTTTAATCTACTATCAGACTAAAATGCAATAGTGGCGGTGGTGGTTAGTTAATGTTCCTAAAAAAGGATGCGCGACGTAAAAACCGAAAACGCTGAAAGCATTGAGTTCAATGACTTCAATACAAAAGGAGTTTTCTATTTCCCCTTCGCCAAAATAATGCAGAAATTTAATATCATTGTATGGACTTAAATATCAAAGTCATTACCATTTGCGGTTCATCGCCCACTGCTGAGCGTACACTGAGAAAAAAGTCCGCCCGAATACAGGAGGAATTTCCGTCCATATTGACTCAGACGGTAATCTACCTTCAAGAAAGGAAGGAAATGGTTGTAAAATCTTACCCTCCAACTTTCCCTAATAGAAGGTAATAATTGGAAGGTAATCTTTATCTTTTAAATTTACCCACTGAGTCAATACGGAAGGTAGTTTTTTAGAAGGTAATTCTAATGGACGGTAGAATAAGGGAGGTAAATATACCGTCTCATTTTACCCACTGAGTCAAAAGGGAAGGTAGTTTATTAGAAGGTAATTGTAATGGACGGTAGAATAAGGGAGGTAAATATACCGTCTTATTTTACCCACTGAGTCAAAACGGAAGGTAGTTTATTAGAAGGTAATTCTAATGGACGGTAGAATAAGGGAGGTAAATATACCGTCTTATTTTACCCACTGAGTCGAAAGGGAAGGTAATTTACTGGAAGGTATTACCGTTAGACGGTAAAATCAGGAAGGAATTATTTCCTTCTAAATTTACTTTGGCAGGTAATTAATATCTGAGCGGAATATCCTTTCAATATATGCGCAAATACCTTCCTAATTACCCTCTATTGCAGACGGAAAACTTAGTAGGTTTGTGATTGAATGGGTGGGTAAACTTTGATTTTCCTTCCAGTCCTAACAATTTCCTATCGAATATAGACGGTAATAAGTGAAGGTAAATATCAAATCAGGAAGGAAATACACGATTTCCCTCCGAATTTCCCGCTTACCTTCTCAATTACCCTCTATTGCAGACGGAAAACTTGGAAGGTTTGTGTTCGAATCGGTAGGTAAAATTTGATTTTCCTTCCAGTCGTAACAATTACCCATCAAATATAGAAGGTAATAAGCGAAGGTAAATATCAAATTAGGAAGGTAATACTTGATTTCCCTCCGAATTTCCCGCTTACCTTCTCAATTACCCTCTATTGCAGACGGAAAACTTGGAAGGTTTGTGTTCGAATCGGTAGGTAAAATTTGATTTTCCTTCCAGTCGTAACAATTACCCATCAAATATAGAAGGTAATAAGTGAAGGTAAATATCAAATTAGGAAGGAAATACACGATTTCCCTCCGAATTTCCCGCATACCTTCTTAATTACCCTCTATTGCAGACGGAAAACTTGGAAGGTTTGTGTTCGAATCGGTAGGTAAAGATTGATTTTCCTTCCAGTCGTAACAATTACCCATCAAATATAGAAGGTAATAAGTGAAGGTAAATAGCAAATTAGGAAGGAAATACACGATTTCCCTCCGAATTTCCCGCATACCTTCTTAATTACCCTCTATTGCAGACGGAAAACTTGGAAGGTTTGTGTTCGAATCGGTAGGTAAAGATTGATTTTCCTTCCAGTCGTAACAATTACCCATCAAATATAGAAGGTAATAAGTGAAGGTAAATAGCAAATTAGGAAGGAAATACACGATTTCCCTCCGAATTTCCGGCATACCTTCTTAATTACCCTCTATTGCAGACGGAAAACTTGGAAGGTTTGTGTTCGAATCGGTAGGTAAAGATTGATTTTCCTTCCAGTCGTAACAATTACCCATCAAATATAGAAGGTAATAAGTGAAGGTAAATATCAAATTAGGAAGGAAATACACGATTTCCCTCCGAATTTCCCGCATACCTTCTTAATTACCCTCTATTGCAGACGGAAAACTTGGAAGGTTTGTGTTCGAATCGGTAGGTAAAATTTGATTTTCCTTCCAGTCGTAATAATTACCCATCAAATATAGAAGGTAATAAGTGAAGGTAAATATCAAATTAGGAAGGAAATACACGATTTCCCTCCGAATTTCCCGCATACCTTCTCAATTACCCTCTATTGCAGACGGAAAACTTGGAAGGTTTGTGTTCGAATCGGTAGGTAAAATTTGATTTTCCTTCCAGTCGTAACAATTACCCATCAAATATAGAAGGTAATAAGTGAAGGTAAATATCAAATTAGGAAGGAAATACACGATTTCCTTCCGAATTTCCCGCATACCTTCTCAATTACCCTCTATTGCAGACGGAAAACTTGGAAGGTTTGTGTTCGAATCGGTAGGTAAAATTTGATTTTCCTTCCAGTCTTAACAATTACCCATCGAATATAGAAATTCTTTATTCGATGGGTAAAGGGAAATCGTGTATTTCCTGCCTAATTTCCTGGGTAATTGTTAAGACTGGGAGGAAAATCAAAGTTTACCTACCGATTCGAACACAAACCTTTCAAGTTTTCCGGCTGCAGTAGAAGGTAATTGGAAAGGTAAGCGGGGAATTTGGAAGGAATCGTGTATTTCCTTCCTAATTAATTATTTATCTTCACTCATTACCTTCTATATTCGATGGGTAATTGTTACGACTGGAAGGGAAATCAAAGTTTACCCTACGATTCAAACACAAACTTTCCAAGTTTTCCGTCTGCAATAGAGGGTAATAGAGAAGGTAATCGGGGAATTCGGAGGGAAAACGTTTATTTCCTTCCCAATTATTTATTTACTTTTGTTTATTACCACCTGTATTTGACGGGTAATGTCGGTGGACCGGAAGGAAAATCAAAACTTACCTTCCGATTCAGAAAATGTTCTTTATCTTCCATCCGAAATAAGTGTTAGTCGAGACGATAATTGGTGAATTTAGAAGGTAATCGTCCATTACTTATTTCTATACTCGTAAGGTAATTGTTGTCTGGAAACAAAAAGAAAATTAAATAATTTGACTTAAAGGGGGGTTATCGTAATGTTATCGAACCGAGTTGAAACATGTAGAAACTTGTAACGATAACGTTTATAAATACGGTTAGTTTATTTTTAAGGTATAGGTAATACCTATAAGGTATTTTATTAAGTAATAAGTATATTATTACATTTGAATCCCATTCTCATTTCGGTCCAATAAAATTACGTTTAGTAACTATTCATTGACAACTACAATATTTCATAAAATCAGCTTTATTGACAGAGGTGCATTATTTTAAGCAGAGCAACCCAATTATTTTAACCATTTAATTACTACGGGTTACCTACCCGAAAACAGGCATGAACGATAATTGTTCGAATATAATATCTTTTAATAAAGATATTATTTTATATTTCCAAAATTTGTTAACAAATTAATAATGATAATTTTAAAATATCAGTTCTGTTCTGTCTGGTCGTCAGGTCGTGACAAGCAAGAGCACGTGGACTAACATACTGATATAGATTAGATTTACATTTCTCGATTCGAACCATTAAATCCTAGATGGACCTTTGTAGGGTACGCACGAGAGCACATCACCATATTTTGGCACCGTCCGTTTTAAATTTTTACATTTTGATCATAACAAAATCATGAACTTTTTTTGCACATAAGTAATTGTTGCAAATCTTCATCTTACAGCTGTACTCTGTTAAAACAGCTGTCAGTTCAATATACATTACCTGTTAACAGTGTAAGTAATTTTTTAGGGTCGCCGTCATCGAAAACGATGAGGACTATACAATTTTAACTGATATGTATTGAAGTGATAGCTGTCATACGGATCATCATTTTGCTGCGATAAGTATAAATTAGTAGTAGGGATGTGTGCGTTCTGTATCAGAGGAGGCCTGGACAGCATTACGATAGTAAAAATTTCAAGTGTACAATAGGCGATGGGGCAACGTGCAAGAGACGTTCTGCTCAAATTTTAACGCATGACGTTTTTTTAGAGGTATATTTTCTTAAACAAAAGCGTGTATCTAGAAACACGTTTGCATTTATGTTTCAAATAACGCCTCAGCAAATGAAATCTTTTGTCCCTTTCATTAGCATGAACCTTCACTATAGCTATTCCCTTCTCTCATGAATCTTTTGTCCCTTTCATTCGCATAAACATTCGCTATAGCTATTCCCTTCTCTCATGAGAAATTCATGTCTATTTAAAACTCATTACCTCATCGTATCCTAATGCTAATCACTATGAAATGCTATTTAGTTAATCATCGTCGTACCTAACTGTAACTCTAGTATGGGTTTTGCTTTTTAGACAAGTAGGTTATATACTTGAAGTTGATCTTGATTATCCTGATTGCTTGCACGACTCGCAATCTGATTTACCTCTTTGCCCAGAGAATATTGTCATAGGTAACAGTAAAGAGCGAAAACTTGTTCCAAATCTTAACAAAAAAACCAAATATGTTATACACTATAGAAACCTCAAGCAATGTTTAAATTTGGGATTACAATTAACCAAAGTTCACAGAGTGCTGAGGTTTAAACAAAGTCCGTGGTTAAAAACATATATTGATTTAAATACACATTTACGTACACAGGCAACATCTGATTTTGAAAAAGATTTTTTTAAGCTGATGAATAACGCTGTATTCGGAAAGACTATGGAAAACATTGAAAAAAGAGTTAATGTTAAATTAATAACACACTGGGAAAGCAAAGGTAAAGTGTTAGGTGCTCAATCGTTAATCGCAAAGCCCGAATTCCATAGTTTGAGTATATTTTCAGAAAATTTGATAGCTATCCAGTTGCATAGAACTAAATTGTATTACAATAAACCAATATATTTAGGATTTTGCATATTAGATATATCAAAAACATTAATGTATGACTTTCACTACAACTATATGAAGAAAAAGTTTACGAATAATATTAAACTATTATATACTGATACAGACAGCTTGATTTATCAATGTTTCACAGACAACTTTTATCTGAGTATAAAACCAGACTTACCGCAGTTTTTTGATACATCTGATTATGCATCGAATAATATTTTTGGCTTTCCGCAATTAAATAAAAAGAAGCTAGGTTATTTCAAAGATGAAAATAATGGGAAAATATTAAAAGAGTTTGTAGGATTGCGATCGAAAATGTATGCTATGTCTGTAGAGGATGAGTTTGTAGCAAAAGCAAAAGGTGTAAACAAATCTGTAACGAAAAAGATGAAAATGGAGGATTACAAAACTTGCCTTTTTGATAAAACGAAGCAGTTTTCTAAAATGTACAGATTTAGATCTATAAAACATGTTATATTTACACAATGTATTAATAAAACAAGTCTCTCTTACAATGATACCAAACGATATATTATCCCCAATTCTACTAACACGTTAGCTTGGGGTCATTATAGTTTAAGACAATAGTTGTTAATGATTTGTATAAGTATAGGTTAACGTTTGTAAATATTATGATCACACTATATTTATATTTTACAGTTAAATCTAAGTTGTACTAATGTTGTGTATACCTGTTTGTTTTATTTGTATCATTTTGTAATTAAATGTTAGTTTTAAATATTTAATGTTGTTAGATGGTATTTAGAGTGAAATATATGATACATATTTAAGGAAAATAAATAGTTTTCTTTCCATCATTGAACATGTGTTTATTCCCTAAGTAACCTTCTCAAATAGAAGTAGTCTATTTTGTTGCATTATAAAAATAATGATTCATTTTATTCATCCATTTACAGCCATAGTTGCTGGTCCCAGTAGCTGTGGGAAATCACATTTTGTTACAAGCTTTTTAAATAATGTGAAAGCGGTTAGTAATCAATCATTTCAAAATATAGTGTGGTGTTACGATGAAATGCAACCTATGTATAATTTAAAGAATGTAAATTATATTCAAGGCATTCCAGACTTAACTATGTTTAATGGCAAAAACCCACAACTACTTATAATTGACGACTTAATGAGGGAATCCGATGGACGCATAGTTGATATTTTTACTAAAGGAAGTCATCATAGAAATTTAAGCGTTTTTTACATCACACAAAACCTATTTCATCAAGGTAAAGGGCAACGTGATATATCATTGAACGCTAATTACATTGTTTACTTCAAGAACCCAAGGGATAAAACTCAAATAAAATATTTAGCGCGTCAAGTATATCCAGAGAATTCAAAATTTGTGGAAGAGGCTTATAAAGATGCAACAAAAGATGCTCATGGATATTTGATGATCGACCTTAAACAGACTACGGAGGACACCTATCGATTTAAAACGAATATATTTAACTATAGAACATATTGTACAGTATATGTACCAAAGAGAGGCTTTAAATAGGACATACAGTGATGATTTCAATCATTCTAAAATTATGCACAGAAGAGTTGTAACACACCAACAACTGCTCAAAGCTTTACACACCTTAAAACCAAAATATCAAAAAATTATATTAAAAGCCTGTAGTAGTGAAGAGGTCAATGTTATCTGTGAATGTATTTATAACATTCTAAAAGGTAAAATACCACTTGATGAAAGCGAGAAAAAACATTTGAGTAAATATAAACACATTTTACGAAAATTAATTTCAAAGGGTAAAAATAAAATAAGGAAAAACATTATTGTGCAAAAAGGCGGAGCATTCTTACCGATCATATTAGGTGCAGTGATCAATGGTTTACTAAGCACATTAATTAAATAAACATGCAACACGCAAAAAAGATGTTACTTGTAGAATCTGATTTAATGGAACGACTTAAAGCAAATAATGAACATGTATCAGAAAATGCCTTGTCACGATTAGATAATGAAATGCAGAACATTCTTCAAAGTAAAATGAATGACCGAGAGAAATGGGCACTATATTCTCAAGCTTTACAAAGATACTTACATATTACTGAGGAAGGAAGAAGACCTCTCAAATTATCGATATTGACTGATACTGAAGACGAATCAACAAAGTTCAATAACGTTGAAGAACCATATAAACAAGAAAACTATCAAGAATCACCTGCAGTTCCAAAACTACCTCCATCAAGTTTAGATGTGACTCCATCAAAAAAAGATACATATGCACCACATTACACACCATCGTATATGGTTAAATTATTTCCCAAAACTTATCGAAGAAAAGGTGAAGTTTTGTTAGATATCATAAAACAAAGTAAACCTAAGATTTGGTGGAAAGAAGGTGGAGAAGTGGTTATAAATAATGAAGTTTTGACAGGAAGTAACATTTTTGACCTTATTAGTGATACATTAAGACCATTAAAACGCCCTAAGCCGCTAGGTTGGGAAAAATTTGCTATCGCATTAAAGGATATAAATATACCCTTGTCATGTGTTGGTAATCCCACCTCACTTGAATATATTAATCAATTTGGATCCACGGAACCTAAGGGAAGTAACGAAAAAGAACAAATAACAACTCCAACGCCGAGTTCAGCAAAATCTATACCAAAAACAAAAATCGATTGGGAAAGATGGACCCCATACTAGATATAAATAAAATATATTATGATGTTTCTCATCCTGCTGGTTTTAGTAGTATTGCGCGTTTAACAGAGGCTATGCAAGGCAAGTTGAAACGTAATGAAGTTAAGAAGTGGCTGCAATCACAGGAAACTTACACGCTTCATAAACCCGTGGAGAAAAGGTTTCCGAGAAACAGGTATATTTTATCCAACTATAACGAGCTATGGCAAGCTGATCTGAGTGATTTGCGCACCTATAGTAAATATAATGATGGTTATAAATACATACTGTGTGTTATTGATGTTTTTAGTAAATATGCTTTCGCAAGAGCTATGAAAGATAAAAAACCTGATACGGTAAGAACCTGTTTTGAAAGCATATTTACAGAAGCTAACGCTACTCCTCGACATATTCAATCAGATAAAGGTACTGAGTTTGTTTCAAAAATTGTAAGGTATTATTTAAATAGTAAGAATATTAATTATTATACTACAAACAATCCTGACATAAAAGCCAGCATTGTAGAGAGATTTCAGCGAACTCTCAAAATGAAGATGTGGCGTTATTTTACGTTTAAAAATACTTTCAAATATATTGACATTTTACCAGCTTTGCTAAGTTCTTATAATCATAGTTATCACACGAGCATTAAGATGACTCCAAGTGAAGTCAATAGTGATAATATTATGGAAGTTTGGCGGAATTTATACGGTAAAAAGGAAAATGACATATATATTACCGAAAACCCTTCACTTCAAATCGGTGATCATGTTAGAATAACTAAACATAAACATCTATTCGAAAAAGGTTATGAAACTAATTGGAGCGATGAAATATTCGTTGTAGATTCCATCATAAGGAGATCCCCCTGGGTCGTTTATACTTTAAAGGATTTAGAAAATGAACCAGTCACTGGTACCTTCTATTCAAAGGAACTTCAAAAAGTTTTTTATGACCCTTCCACCAAACATAAAATAGATAAAATAATACAATCACGACGCATTGGAGGCAGAAAAGAAGTATTAGTCAAGTGGAAAGGTTATCCCAGCAAATTTAATAGTTGGATCCCCGCATCAAATATAGAAAAAATATGAGCGACGATAGTTTTTATTTAACACTGTTGAGCAACAGTTCAACGTCATACTATCCAGAAAACACAACGGCAAATTTCTTAACCAAGTTACCTAAAACTATGAAGTTAGAAGGAGAGTGGACTGTTGGATTAGTGGAGTTCCATTATCCATGTACTATGTTTAATGTTCAAGAACATGAAAATGTCTTGTATATAAAGAAGAAAACACGTTTGCAAGACGAACGTAACACAAATGCAAGCCCTGGCGGTGGAACTGATGTAATTGTAGAATATAAATCGCACATACCTGCCACTACGTATGACAATGTTAATAACTTTATGAAAGCTTTTAATGAAAATCCTTTGTTGAAAAATCAACTTAAAATGCGTTATGATGAAATATCGAAACTTGTAACAGCAACTAATAAAAATAGTGATTTGATATCGATGATTGTCTCACCACAATTAAGTCTTCAATTGGGTTTTGAACCGAGAATGAACATAATATCAAACTCAGTTGGAAAATATCCTGTCAATTTGCATTTAGGATTACCATCCCAACTCTTCATTTATTCGGATATCATCCAACCACAGATAGTGGGGGACGTAATGGCATCTTTAATACGTATAATACCTCTAGACCCGACTAAATATATATATGGAGCTTATAAAATGCATTCATTTTCACCAGCTCACTACTTACCAGTAATGCGTAGAGAATTTGATACTATTGAAATAGATATAAGAACAAGCATTGGTAATAGAGTTCCATTCCAGTTTGGTACATCGTGTGTTAAACTACATTTTAGACGCATAAAATGACTCATAGAAATGTTAGTAACATATGTCCATATCAACATTATTATTCACATCAGGCTGGATCTGGTGTTGGGATTGTGTATAAAGGCGTGTCTCACCAGCGTGGTCATGGAATTGGAAGTTTTCTGGGAGGGTTATTCAGATCCGTAGTACCTTTATTATCGAGTGGATTTAAAACCGTGGGTAGGGAAGCACTTAATGCAGGCGTTGGTTTATTATCGGATATGATGAACTCACATCCTCTGGAGGAATCATTAAAATCACGATTTAAAGATGCAAGTAATAATTTGAAAAGAAAGGCAGATGAAAAGATCGATTCTCTAATGAGTGGCTCAGGGTATAAAAGAGTACAGAAAAGAAGGGATCCAGTCATTGCGCGGAAAACACTACAAGGAAAACGTTCTAAAATAACTAAAACAAAATTTGAAGACATATTTTCCTCTTAAATAATGTCTTTTTTACATAATCACTCATGTGAATGCGCCAAGTCTGAATTGGATCTGTTTGCTCTACCATCAACACAAACAAGTATTGAAAGCGGACAATGGGTTCATTACAAGCCGATTTCATCATTAAGTGATGATGGACCCATAGAATTCCAAGTTCCTGGTACAGGAGATGATTACATAGACTTATCTCATACTATGATTTATATAAAAGCTAAAATAACAAGTCCTGATACAAATTCAGTAACAGAGAAACATATTGCACCCGTCAATAATTGGCTACATACACTTTTTAATCAATTAGATGTGTATTTAAATCAAAAACTAGTATCTCCACCTAACAATACATACGCATATCGTGCGTACATAGAAACTCTCCTTAACTACGGACCCGCAGCGAAAAGCTCTCATCTAACATGTGGTTTATGGTATGAAGATACCCCCCATAAAATGGACGCTACAGATAATACAAATAAGGGATTTAGTAAGAGAAAAGAAATAGTTGAAATTAATAAAGCTATAGACATGATCGGACATTTACATGGTGATATATTTAATCAAGAAAAATTTTTACTTAATGGTGTAGAAATGCGAATTAAATTAGTACGTAGTAGAGAAGTGTTTAATCTCATGTGTAGTCACGATGATGTGAAATTAAAAGTTAGCATTTTAGACGCAAGTCTCATAATTCGGAAGGCTCGAATTAATCCATCAATTTTAATAGCTCACCAAAAAGTACTAACCTCTACGACTGCAAAGTATCCTATTACCCGTGCTGAAGTAAAAGTTTTAACAATTCCATCAGGAATTCAAGGTAAAACTTTAGATAATATATTTCTAGGTCAAGTACCGAAGAGATGTATTGTAGGGTTTGTCAAAAATTCCGCCTTTAATGGTAATTTTAAACAGAACCCATTTAATTTTGATAATAATGGTATTAATTTATTTAGCTTATATGTTGATGGACAGCAAGTCCCCTCTAAGACATTACAACCCTCGTTTAATGATGGTTTAATTGCATCGACATTTCAAACATTGTTTTCTGGAACTAATATTCATTTTTTAAATGAAGGTAACTCCATAGGAAGAGAGGATTATGGAGGAGGCTATTGTTTGCTAGCTTTTGACTTAACTCCAGACCTTTCAGCAAGTTCGAACTCCCACTGGAACTTAGTTAGACACGGTAGTGTGAGATTAGAGGTTCGCTTTGATTCAGCATTGACTACAACGCTTAATTGTATCATTTACGCTGAGTTTGATAATGTAATAGAAATAAATAAAAACCGCGACATAAGCGTAGATTACAACAGTTAATCCTAATAAATATAATGGTTAAGGTTTCATTTTTATCTTATTACCAAATAGTAACTCAAGATGGATACACAAGAAATTAAACACTACATGTGTAGAATAAATCCAGCTATTGAATCAAATGTATTTGCGGCCAACAAACTACCTATGTTAGTTCAGCTACCTGTTTATCTCATAAGCAATTTGGATCCAGATTTTAAACCTGGATCACATTGGGTAGCGATTTATATCGATGAAAATGGTGTTGGTGAATATTTTGATTCATTTGGTCGAAAACCAGAGGGGTATCACAAAATGTTCTTAGAAAGAAACACCAAGTGGTGGTTTTGTAATAGTAATCAGCTGCAAAGTTATTTGTCATCAGTTTGTGGAAATTACTGCTTAGTTTATCTTTACTTAAGAAATAAAAATGTGAAAATGTATGACTTTATTAAGGTTTTCTCAAATGTTAATGCATTAAGTAATGATGTAACTATTTATCATTTGTTTCAATTGATTTTTCATTAAATAAATTGTATCAAAAAGTCGTTTTTCTTTACAAATATATAATTTAGAAAATAAAACCATTTCAAATATGTTGAAGAAATATTTTATTCACAAGATAATTACAAACATACTTATAGTTTAGTATTAAAATGGTACTTTTTGCACTCGTCGGTTTCGGCAATTTCTTTTGTGATTCTAAATACTAGATCTTTCGCTGTCTCCAAGTGCTTATTTTTTTCTATTTTGTTAACGTAGTATTTGACTCGCACATCTGCGTGTTTCCAATGTTCGCTCGCATCAGTTATTTTGGATAGTTTTTTCATATCGTAAATTTCAATTTTAATAAGGTGCGTTGAATTTGTGACGTCATCTCTGTTTGTGGATATATATGAAACACCACCCCCTTTACTGCCTTGTCCAACAGTGGAAGACACGGTTTTCCTTTTTTTCGGCTTGGGGTGTTCAAAGAACACGTCGATGTCGGAGGATGTGTTTATTTTTCGCTTCATCGTCTCATCTTGCGCACTTGGTATACTGTCGTCTCCATCCGAGACGGGGTAGTAATAGTGTTTAAAAGTATAGTCTTGTTCATCGAGAGTATCAGATGCGGAGTTCTAAAACAAAAAGACACAACACGTTAGAAATATGTACGAATTTGGGATTACACGTTTATACGGTCTTAATAATAGGAGGAAACCACAAGTATAGTACAAATAAAATTAAAAGATGACTTACCATCATATTGGTGACTGCTGCTTCAACGTGGATAGTTATTGAATAATAGAGACTGTCGGCAAGCCCTTATATATGCAACATTGATGATAATTAATAAAATTTCGAAATAAACGATTGTAGATCGATTATATATTTCAGGTTTCACTAGTATGTAACTAGATATGAGTTGACCATTATAATTACATTAATATTGCTAATTTAAATCTTGTTTCATTAGGAAATAAACCGCTCTTCCTGGGTATTTTGTTTTTAAATATCCAGTTTACCTAAACACTTATATCTTACTTGTCTAAAAAGCAAAACCCATAAGGTGTGTAAAGCTTTGAGCAGTTGTTGGTGTGTTACAACTCTTCTGTGCATAATTTTAGAATGATTGAAATCATCACTGTATGCCCTATTTAAAGCCTCTCTTTGGTACATATACTGTACAATATGTTCTATAGTTAAATATATTCGTTTTAAATCGATAGGTGTCCTCCGTAGTCTGTTTAAGGTCGATCATCAAATATCCATGAGCATCTTTTGTTGCATCTTTATAAGCCTCTTCCACAAATTTTGAATTCTCTGGATATACTTGACGCGCTAAATATTTTATTTGAGTTTTATCCCTTGGGTTCTTGAAGTAAACAATGTAATTAGCGTTCAATGATATATCACGTTGCCCTTTACCTTGATGAAATAGGTTTTGTGTGATGTAAAAAACGCTTAAATTTCTATGATGACTTCCTTTAGTAAAAATATCAACTATGCGTCCATCGGATTCCCTCATTAAGTCGTCAATTATAAGTAGTTGTGGGTTTTTGCCATTAAACATAGTTAAGTCTGGAATGCCTTGAATATAATTTACATTCTTTAAATTATACATAGGTTGCATTTCATCGTAACACCACACTATATTTTGAAATGATTGATTACTAACCGCTTTCACATTATTTAAAAAGCTTGTAACAAAATGTGATTTCCCACAGCTACTGGGACCAGCAACTATGGCTGTAAATGGATGAATAAAATGAATCATTATTTTTATAATGCAACAAAATAGACTACTTCTATTTGAGAAGGTTACTTAGGGAATAAACACATGTTCAATGATGGAAAGAAAACTATTTATTTTCCTTAAATATGTATCATATATTTCACTCTAAATACCATCTAACAACATTAAATATTTAAAACTAACATTTAATTACAAAATGATACAAATAAAACAAACAGGTATACACAACATTAGTACAACTTAGATTTAACTGTAAAATATAAATATAGTGTGATCATAATATTTACAAACGTTAACCTATACTTATACAAATCATTAACAACTATTGTCTTAAACTATAATGACCCCAAGCTAACGTGTTAGTAGAATTGGGGATAATATATCGTTTGGTATCATTGTAAGAGAGACTTGTTTTATTAATACATTGTGTAAATATAACATGTTTTATAGATCTAAATCTGTACATTTTAGAAAACTGCTTCGTTTTATCAAAAAGGCAAGTTTTGTAATCCTCCATTTTCATCTTTTTCGTTACAGATTTGTTTACACCTTTTGCTTTTGCTACAAACTCATCCTCTACAGACATAGCATACATTTTCGATCGCAATCCTACAAACTCTTTTAATATTTTCCCATTATTTTCATCTTTGAAATAACCTAGCTTCTTTTTATTTAATTGCGGAAAGCCAAAAATATTATTCGATGCATAATCAGATGTATCAAAAAACTGCGGTAAGTCTGGTTTTATACTCAGATAAAAGTTGTCTGTGAAACATTGATAAATCAAGCTGTCTGTATCAGTATATAATAGTTTAATATTATTCGTAAACTTTTTCTTCATATAGTTGTAGTGAAAGTCATACATTAATGTTTTTGATATATCTAATATGCAAAATCCTAAATATATTGGTTTATTGTAATACAATTTAGTTCTATGCAACTGGATAGCTATCAAATTTTCTGAAAATATACTCAAACTATGGAATTCGGGCTTTGCGATTAACGATTGAGCACCTAACACTTTACCTTTGCTTTCCCAGTGTGTTATTAATTTAACATTAACTCTTTTTTCAATGTTTTCCATAGTCTTTCCGAATACAGCGTTATTCATCAGCTTAAAAAAATCTTTTTCAAAATCAGATGTTGCCTGTGTACGTAAATGTGTATTTAAATCAATATATGTTTTTAACCACGGACTTTGTTTAAACCTCAGCACTCTGTGAACTTTGGTTAATTGTAATCCCAAATTTAAACATTGCTTGAGGTTTCTATAGTGTATAACATATTTGGTTTTTTTGTTAAGATTTGGAACAAGTTTTCGCTCTTTACTGTTACCTATGACAATATTCTCTGGGCAAAGAGGTAAATCAGATTGCGAGTCGTGCAAGCAATCAGGATAATCAAGATCAACTTCAAGTATATAACCTACTTGTCTAAAAAGCAAAACCCATACTAGAGTTACAGTTAGGTACGACGATGATTAACTAAATAGCATTTCATAGTGATTAGCATTAGGATACGATGAGGTAATGAGTTTTAAATAGACATGAATTTCTCATGAGAGAAGGGAATAGCTATAGCGAATGTTTATGCGAATGAAAGGGACAAAAGATTCATGAGAGAAGGGAATAGCTATAGTGAAGGTTCATGCTAATGAAAGGGACAAAAGATTTCATTTGCTGAGGCGTTATTTGAAACATAAATGCAAACGTGTTTCTAGATACACGCTTTTGTTTAAGAAAATATACCTCTAAAAAAACGTCATGCGTTAAAATTTGAGCAGAACGTCTCTTGCACGTTGCCCCATCGCCTATTGTACACTTGAAATTTTTACTATCGTAATGCTGTCCAGGCCTCCTCTGATACAGAACGCACACATCCCTACTACTTAAATTGTTAAAATAAAATACTATCTTATCATTTAACATAGGTACACAGGGTTTTGACATACTCCAGCGTCCTGCCACAAAAACGATTATCGGCTTTATTATAAATACGCTAAACTTAACAACTAGTTGCGGAACCTGTGTTGCAAGGCCCGACTTTAAACTGGTAACCGGTATACTAAAAAAAAAATGTAGAGATCACCCCATTGTGGTAGCGATCCGAGCGCCACCTTTTGGCAGTAGTTGTGGGGACGCACATCCTACTCCCAAGGCCTAGGATAAGTTAAGTAATTACAAATTGGTGGTGGGCCTGAATTGGGTTATTCCAAAAAGATACCGAATATGAAAAAGACTGACCTCTCGGGTACGTGTCTTGTACAGACCGTAAAAATATAATTATTATATTACAATATAATACGGCTGTAAATTTTAAAAAAATGTCTACGGTATTTGCCCCACGACGTGAGGGCAACTTGAGACATTATTTTCACCGCCTGTGTGCAGTATGTATACAGGCTGATTCAAGAGACGTGAGCAGGATCAACACTACGGATTCAGTACAGTATAAGCTACTCATTCTTACCAGATTTCGCAAGATTACCTTATCGTGAAATTATTAGTTAAGTAGGGTGACCATGATTTTAGAGAATCAAACTTTTACTTTACAAGAAGAAAAAAAGTAGGTATGGTTGAATAACTTAATTACAATGGGAAACGATATATTACGTTTTACTGTTTATGTGGGGTTAGTCCTGCTCACGTCCACTGAATCAGTATATGTCGCAATAATGGGCAGGCATGTAGTATTTGACATTTGGACGGCTTCCAATTTTTGTTGATCTGTTACACTCCTGGAAACAGGAACGGCAGCAGAAGTAGCAGTCCTGAATATTGTTGGTTCACGTCGTCATCTGAAAATTAAAACTGGGTAAATATTTATACAAAACAATATAACAATAAACGTGTCTAACCTATAGATAGCTGCGTCCCTGTCGTTAGGGCCTAAATTAGGGTAAATATATGTGACATGACCTTTATGGCTAAGGTTCTGACGGGACAACTTCACACAGATGGACGTAGCTCTAAATTAAACTAAGCTTGTATAGTCAGTAAAAAAAGTGGTCTACCACATTGGAACTTTAATATAAAAGTAGTAGAGTCGAAAAGTGGTAGAACATTTTTTTGGCTGACTACTATGAGCACTAAGCGATGGTAGTATAGGATCATGTTTATATTGCTTAAATACATAGAATAAATCAATGAATCAGGTAAAAATATCTGTAATAAACACACAAATAAATGCCCTGACCAGAATTCGAACCCAGGATCTCCAGCTTTAGAACCAGGGTCACTAGTGTCACTACCAACTGGTCAACGGAAGCTGTCAATGATTTCAGTATTTGTTGTTATAGCGAAAATAGCAATATATCATCTATGGACAGTATGGACATTTCATCCGTGTATCACGGTTTACGAGATACAGCCTGATGTTGACAGACAGACAGTACAGGCAGTAAAATCTTATTATAGGCTCCCATTTTAAGACTTTCGGAATGGAATCCTAAAAATCAGACTTTATGTATTATAAATTAACAAGCTCTCTACCATTTAGCTTACCTTGTTTTGCTAGTTGCAGAAATTGTTTCAGTTTATTTCTTTGAATTTGGGCAGTCAGTTGTAGTTTTTCAGCTAATTTTATGATTTCGACTTTGTTGGAATGGAGAAATTCTTGAAGCTTGCTTGTTCCTGCCACTTCACCTTTAGCATGTAAAAACTCGAAATCCTTCTTTATCTGAAAACAAATATAATGCTTTACTATACTTACAAGTTAGAAATATAATTATAATATTATTAAGGTACTAATAATGAGCTTTTCGGAATGTATGTATGATTACTTCAAGTACTAACAAGTGCAGGTCCAATATTGGGCACAGTAAGACTTTTGTATAAAGTCAAGTAATCCCATAGGTTTCCGGGTGTGGCACAAAGTTCTTTTTTACGATATTCATGTGTTATTTCCCAAGCCTCCAATAATTCGGAAGATAAAAAGCTGGGAATTTCAGTCCTGATATAGTCCAATTTCTCTTTTAGTCCCTCGTTGTCTGTTTCTGAAATGAATTCAATGTTTGCAAACTGAAGTAACAAAATTAAATGTACGTTATATAAGTACCGTCAGCCAAAAAAGTGGTCTACCACTTTTCAACTTTTATTTCTATGGCTATAGAGTTGAAAAGTGGTAGACAACCTCCTTGGCTGATTGAACGCTATATATATTAAAAGAAGTCAATCCTGTCAGCTGACACAGATTTAGGGTTGACTTCTTAGCTTCGGGTTACTATAGTATTATAATATTACCAGGAGGTGTGTATGGCAGGTTATTACAATTATCCGAGTCCGAGCAGATCATACGACGACTAGGTCTTGAAATTCTTTGTGGCTCTTCAGAGATGGCAGCGCGGCTGGTGTTGGAATTTCCCGTTGACAAAGATGTTGCTGGTGAAGCTTGAAGTCTGGCGTTTATATCTGTTATCAATAGCTTTCTTCTTAACTGACAAAGTTGGGTATGTAATGCTCCCGTTGCTCTTCCTTTATTAACACTTTTTCCTTTTTTTGTTTTATATTGTTCTCTTTTGAGGTAATAAAACCTTGAAGAACTTGTATTAGGAAAAAGCTTTTCAAAATAATGATTAGTCCAAAATGTGCACTTATCTAGAAGAACTTGCCTCTTTGGAGGATTTGCTACAGAAAACAAATAATTTGCAGTTACTTTTGCAATCTCTTTTATTTCACTTGTAGTTAGATTGCTATTTTCTGGAAGTTCTGAAATTCGTCTAGCTTCTGCAGTTGTGCTTTTGGTCAATAACAACCATATTGGGTTGTTCTTCCGGTCATCAGGGGTTGCTAGGAGACTAGGAGGCTGAATATTATGCAGATCATGGTCATTAGCAATATTTTCAACATTGGCAATGTCTTCTGCAATTATAACATGATTGTCTATGTTTTCTATGGACGATTCTAGGAATGTCACATCAACATCATTTATACTATCAGTGTCTGCGCTATCAGTAGCTTGGGAAGATGACGATGACAAAGGTCCTTTCTTTTTTAGTTGACTATGATGAATACCAGCAGTCTGCAAAACAATTTTGTAATGTGAAAACATAGTATAGGTTTTGTTACATATACTTACAAAAAAACTAAGTATACTTTTAAGCTCCGGACAAGATTTGACTTAAATAATATATTTAAGTTCATTTTCTTTAATTAATTTATCGTTGAATTATCGTTTACATAAATATAAACTTGATTATTTCTAAAAGTATTCATCTGAGAGAACTGTGCTCTTATAAAAATGTTATCAAATGACTTGGATTTATTTTTCCTGTGGTTGCTGCAGAGGGGGGGACATTTTGTACTATTGTGCCAAGTAATCATAATGCAATTTGTAAGGGTTTTCGAGACATGAGCAAAGGTCTGTAAAAAAAAAATTTGACCCCCCAATCTCCCCCCACCCCAACCACAACCCCTACCCCCGAGGACTTTTAATATGTTCATCTGAACACCACAAGGTATAACTGTACCAATTTTAAAAACTACACGAATTATTTCCCGTTTTTTTTTAATTTTCTTAAATAATAAGCAGAGGCACACTATTTCATTTACACCCTGTATTAGTCAGGGTAGTATAATAATGGGTGGTAATTTTGTAACTGGCAATATTTTTATCAAAATAAAATTAATACAAATTTATTTCAAAGTAAATATTGCAAGTTAATACAAAATTAACACCCAGTATAGCAAAAAATGGAACTAGTTCAATGAAGGCAATACTTTATTTCTTGGTAGGGAAGCGAGAGCTAAAAATAGTAATAACAGTCTACATGACAAACTACACCTTTTCATGCCTATTATTGTTTGATTTAGGTCTACCTATCTACTTTTTCTCATACAATAACGACCAACCCTACTGTAAGTACTTGAGAAAAAAAGATACTAAATCAAATACAATACATATTACCAAAATAAATTTATACTTATAATAAACCTAAACTTAAAAAAATAAAGGATATAATAATAATAATACTTCTTCTTACAAGGGGCCTCTGCGTGTTGGCTTCGGCTCCCCGCACGCTTTCCAATTTCCGGAACCCCATGGTCCCGAGATTTTGTAAATGGGCAGACATAATAATAATACATTCAGCCTATAATAATAATACATAGGTCCCAATGCTGGGCCCAGGCTTTCTTTTTATCTACAGGAGTTAACGGACTATAGTTCCCACGCTGGCACAATGCGGGTTGGCGGGCAATGTACTTATTTTATTTTAAATATCAATATATAACAGAATAATAATATTTTGACACGTTGCTACATACTCTCAAAAAACTACTTTGACGCGCTATAAATATATGGCTTTTATTAGGGTTGGACTGTAGCAAAGTGGGGGCTGGGACTTAGAAAAAAATTCAGCTGAGATGTCATTATAAGACTCATTTTTAACTACCTATTGTAATGCATTTATCACGTCAAAATAAGCGTCTTTTATTATTAAAAACTTTTCTCTAAAACCTAAAATGGCCGAACGTAATCTTAAAGTATTTCCTTCTCATTTGATGGGTAAACAAAATGGTTGATATGACATACCTGGCATATTTTTTTTCGCTACTATAAGTATTAAGTTCTGTCCAAGCAAAGGTCACACAAAATATTAAATTACAACGTACATTCGCAAATATAATCTCGTAAGAATGTAATATTTAAATAAACGGAATGAAATGTAATGTTAAATAATACTTTCTCATTTGATGCAAAAACAAAATGGTGGATCAATAATGGTAGCGTATAATTTCTAAAAATCAGTACAGACTTATCTAATCTAAAGTTAAAGAATAGAAGCAGATTATAGTAAAAGTTAATACCTATTAGTAAGTAACGACGTCACACTATTTATAAACGAGATTACCAAAGTAAATTAAAAAAAAACAGTTCAACTTACCTAAAAAGTTGTCTATAACTTCTTGAGTAGCACCAAATTCACGAAGTATTTCTTTAAGTTCTTCTAATTCTGCCATGATATAATGTAGAAAAACACAGCGAACAGGCTTATGCCAAAGTATTCTGTTTACACTAAACACCTTCACTGCATGCGCACCCGCCGAGTCCCGCTGCTCGAGTGATGGGGTCGGTGGGCAGGGTTGCCAACTCAAATTTTTATTTACCACTAAAGCACAAATTGAAATCCCCTAAAACAGTAGTGATTTTTCGGAAAACCCCCTAAATAAAATAAAATAATAAAAAGTAAATAAAATTTCTTTATTCATCATTAATTATCGACATTATTCAGTATCTCTAACATAAAGTCATTAACGCACGACCGTTTACGCCACAGATTTAGTATTTTTGGTCAGAAAGGTTGAATGATGGCCTGTCCAGACGGGACTACTAAATGCAATTTGATAGATTGGGAGAACATTTCGTCCCCGTTAGGATGCCTCTTCTCTTACACATCACTGTAGCGCAAATCGGAGCGTTTGAGTTCCGGTCGTATATTTCTTTCTCAATCACACACTTGTGAGTTCGAGCAACTGAGAGTGGAATGGACTGCAGTATCATTTCATTTTCAGTAATAATTTCGCTTCTCAACACATTTTTCGCTGTCACACATACATGGAATGGAAAAATCAAACATCCCTAAATTGACCCCTAGAAATATTTCGCCCCTAAAAAAACCCTCACGCTTCTTGTTTTAGGGTACAACATAAAAATAAAAAAATAAAAATTAGCAAACCATATTGTGTGACATATCGAATGAAAGGGCTCCGAAACTACTGGGCCTAAAATTTTGAAAAAAGTACTGAAAGTAGCTCTCTACCTGAAGATTGGAGGAAAACCTATAAGAATGTCAAGCGCGAGTCGGTTCTTCTAAAAATTATAAAAAACGAAAAACAACAATTACAAACTTACGTTTGCGGTCGTAAATAGACCATCGGGTACATTGGTGTAAGTAAACGTAATTTTTCAATCCGCAAATTTAAGTTTGTTTTTCAATCAGTAGCATATTTTCACGTTTTTATCGGTTTTTTTTAAGTTTGTACGGAACCCTAGGTGCGCGAGTCCGACTCGCACTTGGCCGGTTTTTTTCTCGTTAACCTAGTTACCACCTAAAAATCAATAAACCAATTGTTTAGTTCTAAAATGTAATTTTATCAATTTTCGAACCAAAAACGATAATCCTTTCAGCCGTTTAGGCGTTAAGAAGTAACAAACACACATACACACAATTTCGCATTTGTAATATTAGTCGGATTCATGAACCTTAGATTGAACAGTAAAATAACTCCAACGCAGAATATCATCACATCATCATCATCACTTCAGCCGAAAGACGTCCACTGCTGGACATAGGCCTCCCCCAAAGATTTCCACAATAACCGGTCCTGCGCCACCCGCATCCAGCGGACTCCTGCCACCTTCACCAGGTCATCAGTCCACCTTGTGGGGGTTCTACACACGCTGCGCCTTCCGGTGCGCGGTCGCCACTCGAGAACCTTTCCGCCCCAACGGCCATCGGTTCTACGTGCAATGTGCCCCGCCCACTGCCACTTAAGTTTAGCGATTCGGAGAGCTATATCGGTTACTTTGGTTCTGCTGCGGATGGTCTCATTTCTGATACGATCTCGCAGAGAGACTCCTAGCATAGCTCTATCCATTGCCCTTTGGGTGACTTTGAGCCTTCTTATGAGGCCCATTGTAAGCGACGTTTCAGTACCGTATATATGTCATCACTGGCAACACACAGTGATCGAAGACTTTCGTGTTCAGGCACTGCGGAATATTGGACGAAAATATGTGTCGCAGCATCCCGAACGCTGCCCAACCGAGTCGGATTCGAAGATTAACCTCTTTCTCGAAATTGGACCTACCTAACTGGACAGTTTTCCTAGGTATATATAATCGTCTACAACTTCAAGTGTAAAGTCTCCGATTGTCACTGGAGTTGGTGCTACATGAACATTTGACATGATTTTCGTCTTATCCATGTTCATCTTAAGACCAACTCGCCCAGAGGCTCTACTGAGGCTAACAAGCATCGTACTTAAATCCTCCATGGTCTCAGCCAAGACTAACTATATCGTCAGCAAATCGAAGGTGAGTGAGGTACTCGCCGTTTACATTGATGCCTAGCCTTCTCCAGTCCAGAGTCTTGAAAACATCCTCCAGTGCAGCGGTAAACAGCTTAGGAGAGATGACATCTCCCTGCCTGACTCCCCGCTGCAGCGGAATAGGCCTCGAGTTCTGGTCTTGGAGTCGGACTGACATAGTGGCGCTCTCGTACAAACACTTCAACACTTCGATATAGCGATAGTCTACTTGGCACCGTTGGAGAGATTGTAGTACCGCCCAGGTTTCGATCGAATCAAAGGCTTTCTCGTAGTCCACAAACGCTAAACAGAGGGGCAGATTATACTCTTCGGTCTTCTGTATAACCTGACAAAGCGTATGGATGTGGTCTACGGTACTAAAGCCTCTTCGGAAACCGGCTTGTTCGGGAGGCTGGAAGTCATCAAGCCTGCGTGTGAGACGATTCGTAATAACTCTTGAAAACAGCTTATAGACATGGCTCAGAAGTGAGATGGGTCAGTAGTTCTTCAGTAAGGCGTTGTCGCCTTTTTTGAAGAACAGTACCACCACACCTCCGCTCCACGCCTTTGGCGTTCTCCCTTCTAGTAAGACGGAGTTGAACAACTTCTGAAGGGCCGTAAGGATCGGTTTACCACCCGCCTTCAGAAGTTCGGCTGTAATTCCGTCTTCACCAGGCGCCTTGTTGTTTTTGAGCTGTTTAAGAGCCATTCTAATCTCGTACACGTACGCAGAATATATAATGCAAAAACTGGCAACACTGATTCTAATACCTACCAGATTTTATATTTCCTTCAAACATTCCCTTAAATCCCTAGAAAGTTGAAGGATTGGGATGGACGGTAAAAATAAATTCCTTCTGAAGCTGCACCTCCTAAAATGTTACCGACTAATATTTCTTTCTAAATTAGTAGGAAAATTTCGTGTTCCTACCAGTATTTGGTAGGTAAATAATACCTCCCGTTTGCGCCGATATTTGTCGGAGGGAAAGTTTATTTTTGTTGGTAGGTAATGCATTTATAAGGAAGGTTTCGGAAGGTATCTCCAAGTTACCTTCCATTAGAAAGACCTATCGAAATATGCACATTGCACTTAGAACCGATGGCCGTTGGGGCGGAAAGGTTCTCGAGTGGCGACCACGCACCGGAAGGCGCAGTGTGGATATGCCCCCCACAAGGTGGACTGATGACCTGGTAAAGGTCGTGGGAGTCCGCTGCATGGGATGCGGGTGGCGCAGGACCGGTCATTGTGGAAATCTTTGGGGGAGGCCTATGTCCAGCAGTGGACGTCTTTCGGCTGACATAATGATGATGATGATATACCGCCTGTTTATATAACCCACTAAAGTAGAAGGATTGTTATGGACGGTAACAACAAGTTCCTTCTGAAGCTGTACCTTCCAAACTGTTACCATCGAAATAAGTGACTAATGCTAGGAGGTAATTCAGAAATTCCGTCTAGTATTTTACTTTTCCTTACAGCTTTACCTACTATTTCAAAAACCTTCTAAAGTAGAAGGATTGGGATGGACGGTAAAATCAAATTCCTCCTGAAGCTGCACCTCCTGTAATGTTACCGACTAATATTCTTTTCTTAAATGGTAGGAAAAGTTCGTGCTCCTTCCAATTTTGAGTAGGTAATTGATACCTTCCGATTTGATCAGTAGTAATTGGAAGGAAATAATATATTTTTGGTAGGTAATGCCTTTAGAAATAATGGTTTGGAAGGTATCGCTTCTTCTGTTAGAAAAACCTTCCAAAATACGTCGGTAAAGCTGGAAGGTATTCAAAAATTCCGTCTAGATGTCTACTTTTCCTTTTAATTTTACTGACTGTTTCAATTACCCACTAAAGCAGAAGAATTGGCATGGACGGTAACGACCAGTTCCTTCCAAAGGTATACCTTCTAAAATGTTACTATCGAAATATGGGGGTAAAGCTAGTAGGTAATTCAGGAATTCCGTCTAGTATTTTACTTTACCTTACAACTTTACCTACTATTTAAAAAACCTTCCGAAGTAGAAGGATTGGGATGGACGGTAAAATCAAATTCTTCCTGAAGCTGCACCTTCTGTAATGTTACCGACTAATATTCGTTTGTTAAATGGAAGGAAACGTTCGTTTTCCTTCCAATTTTTAGTATGTGATTGATATCTTCCGATTTGATCGGTAACAATTGAAGGAAAGAAAATAATTTTGGTAGGTAATGCATTTAGAAGGAATGTTTTGGAAGGTATTGCTGGTTTCCTCTCCCAGTTACCTTCCGATTGAAAAACCTTCCAAAATTCATCGGTAAAGCTAAAAGGTATTCAAAAATTCCGTCTACTTTTCAACTTTTCCTTTCAACTATACCGCCTGTTTATATTACCCACTTAAGTAGAAGGATTGTTATGGACGGTAACAACAAGTTCCTTCTGAAGCTGTACCTTCCAAAATGTTACCATCGAAATAAGTGACTAATGCTAGGAGGTAATTCAGAAATTCCGTCTAGTATTTTACTTTTCCTTGCAGCTTTACCTACTATTTCAAAAACCTTCTAAAGTAGAAGGATTGGGATGGACGGTAAAATCAAATTCCCCCTGAAGCTGCACCTCCTGTAATGTTACCGACTAATATTCTTTTCTTAAATGGAAGGAAAAGTTTGTGTTCCTTCCAGTTTTTAGTAGGTAATTGATACCTTCCGATTTGATCGGTAATAATTGGAAGGAAAGAAAACTATTTTGGTAGGTAATGAATTTAGAAGGAATGTTTTGGAAGGTATCGCTGGTTTCCTCTCCCAGTTACCTTCCGTTTGAAAAACCTTCCAAAATTCATCGGTAAAGCTAAAAGGTATTCAAAAATTCCGTCTTGTTTTCAACTTTTTCTTTCAACTATACCGCCTTTTTATATAACCCACTAAAGTAGAAGGATTGTTACGGACGGTAACAACAAGTTCCTTCTGAAGCTGTACCTTCCAAAATGTTACCATCGAAATAAGTGACTAAAGCTTGGAGGTAATTCAGAAATTCCGTCTAGTATTTTACATTTCCTTACAGCTTTACCTACTATTTCAAAAACCTTCTAAAGTAGAAGGATTGGGATGGACGGTAAAATCAAATTCCTCCTGAAGCTGCACCTCCTGTAATGTTACCGACTAATATTCTTTTCTTAAATGGAAGGAAAAGTTTGTTTTCCTTTCAATTTTTAGTAGGTAATTGATACCTTCCGATTTGATCGGTAATAATTGGAAGGAAAGAAAATTATTTTGGTAGGTAATGAATTTAGAAGGAATGTTTTGGAAGGTATCGCTGGTTTTCCCTCCCAGTTACCTTCCGTTTGAAAAACCTTCCAAAATACGTCGGTAAAGCTAGAAGGTATTCGAAAATTCCGTCTAGTTTTCTACTTTTCCTTTCAACTTTACCGACTGTTTCAGTAACCCACCAAAGTAGAAGGATTGGTATGGACGGTAACAACAAGTTCCTTCTGAAGTTATACCTTCCAAAATGTTACCGTCGAATATTTCTTTCCAAATTGGAAGGATATTTTAGTTTTCCTTCCAAATTTTGGGGGGAAATCAATTATCACCCGATTTGGTCGGTTGCATTCGGAGGGAAAGTTGACTTTTTTGGTCGGTAATGCATTTAGAGGGAAGGTTTCGGAAGGTATTGCCCATTTTTTCTGTCAGTGTAGGCTTCTTGTACAGTCAACAAGATATGAATACAGCCAAAGTGCCAAAAATATGTATACATGGTCGTTGCCTCAGTCGAGATCAGAGCGCACTGGTGCTCGCAGTGTGCGTAGAGCAGCCGCCGCGGCCAGACGCATGACTCATGAATATCTAAGGGACACGGACTGTTCCGAAACATGTCGAGCTTTTTTCGACTTTATTGACATGAGTAACTCGATATAAGTATTTTAATATGTTTGTTTGCTTGAATATTAAGGTCGTGTATACATATTTTTGGCATTTTAGCAGCATTTATATCTTTATAGTTAACTGCGTCAGTAGTCTCAGCCCGGAGCTACACAACCTCATCCAGAAGTACCTATAGTCTGACAACCCAGCGAGCGCAGTAACAGGATAGAGAGCATCATACTGTCTTTTTCTTACGCTATTATTACCACCCTGAAAAAGGGATGGATATAGTTATTTTATCCTACTGTTACTGCGCTGGCTCGCTTGTCAGACTATAACCACTCTTTCGAATACCTATCAAACACGTTTGGTTTTTTTTAATCGTATGGCATTTTTTACTAAGTCGCTCAGCCACTAGTTATAATGTTAGGTCTAAGGGCGCGGCCCATTGGGCGGCGTTCTCACTCAGAGAGTATAGATCCAGGGTGCCTTCATTAAATATTAAACACGTTTGGTGAACTGCTAGCAAGCAGCCGGAGCGTAGCTGAAAGATAGCATTGTTGGCTGAAGGTGGAATTCAATTGAAAATAACATTTACGGATACATTTGTCGAACGCTCCGATGTGAGGGGGTTTACATAAGGAGTACTTTCTAAATAAAAGTTTGGCGTTTTATAAATAAAATGTTACTTCTTCCAAGTATTTTCTAGGCTTGTGCCACGGCCCAGCATGGGGTCCGCTTGACAACTAAATAAATAAATAAATAAATATTCATTGAAATTAAACACTTCAGAACGGATTAATCGCGTAACATCATGACCCTTCGTTTCGAGCCCTGTGAAAAGTAAACGAGTGCTGTAAAGCTCAAAACATAGCGATTAATCCGTTCTAAAGTGTTTAATTTCAATGAATGACAATCGCGGTAACAGAAGACAATGTTAAATCCTATTTATATTAGTATTTCTGAGAACGTGTTAGAACCGCCCTGAGGGGATTTATCTAATGACCAAGCGTTCTCTATAACTATTATTTACATCGTAACTAATAAATAATGCGGCTTGATATATCCATTTATATAACTAATTTATTCGTTTACCAACCAGTTATCTCCATATCTGATTCTGAAATGGTAACAAGACGTAATAAATCACATAAATGTATGCTTGAATGTGGTAAATAATAAAAACCATTTGGACTATAAACAGACGTGGGAGACCGTTATTGGTCTGATGACCGGAGAATTAGCTTCTTTGGTAACAGTTATCTTATCACTGTCACTATATCTACTGTCAAAAGTTTAAATAAATCGACGGTACAAAACATTTTCTTATAAACGGTGTAACAAATAAAGGATGACTCACACTAGAACGGGACGGGAAAATTTGTCAATTTCCATAGAAAGCGTCACGATGAGATCCAAGGGCTCTGAGCTATCACGTGATTATTTCTATAGAAATTGACAGATTTTCTCGTCCCGCCCCGTCCCGTCCCGTGCTAGTGTGAGTCATCCTTTAATAAGAGTATTAAGCTGAAACCTATTCAGTTATTTATCGAAACTTTCAAAGAAACATACTTATTAATTTGCCCATGGATTTATTTTATTAATGTTCTTACAAAAATACTTTAAATATAATTTACTTACTCATCACACATTTTATTTATACTTAACTACAAAAAATTATAGAATAAAGGATGACTCACACCCATCCGATCCGATCCTTTACTCATCCTTTACTTGTACCACCTTTATCTTTTAATATTGCTCTTTAAATTCACTTAATTACCGTATATTTACTTATTTTTCTGGCTCAAGTCCAGGCTACAACACGGGTTTATCAACCAGCAGTAAACGGCCGGACACTGGTGCACAACGGCAATTGTGGCCGATGTTGATGTCCACTGTATTTACGATGGCAGTAGGCCAACAGAGGCTCAGGCTGTCTTTAATTTGAAATGCTTCGTAACAAAATTGGTAATAATAACTGATAACGGTTATCCTTTATCAGTCAGAATTGTCAGGGATGTATTTTTAAAATGCGAGCATTTTACCTACTAGAGGGCTTAAGACCTCGACATACCAAAAGTCGCTTTAAGAGGCCTGCCCAACTACTATTACTATCACTACATAGTATAAACAAAGTCGCTTCCGGCTGTATGTATGTATGCTTAAATCTTTAAAACTACGCAACGGATTTTATTGCAGTTTTTTTTAAATAGATACGAGTAGAGTGATTCAAGAGGAAGGTTTATATGTATAATAATTAGTAACTATAATAAAGGATGACTCACACTAGGACGGGACGGGACGGGACGGGACGGGACGGGGCTTTTTTTAGTATGGAAGGCGTCACGTGTTCACAGAGCCCAAAACTCTGACAGAGCGGAAGCATCGGAAGGCCCCGTCCAGCGCCGGCCACGCTTTTTTGGTATGAAATTTGATCGGATCGGAGAGCACGGAAACAATAAGCTAAAATAAGTAAGTTACCAAATGTCATAAACTTGTATGTGAAATATGAGGGCGCAGCTGCTTTCTGCTTAGTCGGTTTATATTACTTGGGACAAGGAGGAGTTACTTACAAAGACTGTCAATTTCTAAATAAAGTCGCCTTTCTCGTGATGATTGCCGGAATGAAATTATTTCAAGCGTTATTAATCAATTTAATTAAAATATATTTACAGCATGGAAATGCTATAGATAAATTATTCTTAAGAAAGAGTTGATTTTGATCGTATGTAAAATATTATAAATAACTTTTACCTACGATATCCAAGGCAACGTGATCTAATTGAATGCAATAATATATTTATAACTTGTAATACCAAATGATTCTTATATTTGATTCACTGACAAATTTTCACGCATTTACATAGTACAATTTAATCTTCCGTGACCCATACTGACATGAATATGGAAAAAAAACGGTTGAATCTCTCGTATTTTAATCACAATTGGCGTGACATGTTTAGGATAGGACATCGGATAGGGTGATGTCACCTTCGCAGCACAGCCAGCACCCGTTTAGAGAAAGTCAGGAAGTGTTAAAAATATTTATTGTAGATAATTATACGCCTATAACACTAACTGGGGACTCCAATAACACTCAAGGAGGCATTTAGCAACCTAAAACCGATGCTTCGTTTCGTTGAGGAGCTGGGGTGGTTGGAATAGGGCTACCTCGTAGCTAGCGATGAAAATGGCGAAAGATTCATGTTGTTTCTTTCGAAACTTTGAATCTTTCCTATAAATTACATGTAACTTTCGAAAAAAACAAAACTGACGTTTGTCTGACAAATACAACCATACACGTATAATACGTATAATACCTGTTTTATACTGTGTATTTTACATGTTTTTTTCATAATTAATTGACTTAATAATAAAATAACCCCACGGTCCGGTGAAAAGGTAAAACATACCAATAATAATAATATTAAGAGACTCTCGCTAGGTGACGTTACATAGAGCATAGATTAACGATTCCAATTTGTAAGTATTTCGTCATAATTGATAATTTCAACCTCTTTAGTTAACTGATATCGAGATCTGTTTGTATGAGAGCCACTACATTCCGAGATTTCAGAGTCACTATTCATAATATAATATAATAATGCGAAAAATACAATGTATTTTACACGTAAAAAACTGAAACTTGCGAAGGATTCAATCGAAGATCCGCAACGAAAGATACTGTATTTTATTGAAAAATACAGGGGCTTTTGTAAGATACATGTATCTTTCATGTAATTTTCATCGCTACTCGTAGCACGCAAAAAAGGCACGATGGATGTCGAGTTGCGGAAAAGGGCCCAGATAAACTAACTAACTATACGCCTATGCTACACAGTGTGAGGCTAAGTCACCATACAAAATATCAAGGTGATATTAAAGTAGAAAATAAACTCAAGATCTGTACGGCCGGTTGGTTTATCAGAGTATTATACAATATTGGATTATGTATTAACAAATACAAACAAAACATACAAATTAATTTATACGTATACTGGTATTAACGGTTTCCCGAAGAACGTCTTAAATATTACGGTTAACAGTCTTCATTATTTACTATTCTGCTACTGATTGGAACTTATGTTACCACAGACGGCTCGAGTGTCTCAGAATATACGTCAAAAAGAGGTATATTGCTAAATGTCATAAATTGCTGCGTGAAATACGGGCGTAAAGATAATATTTTATTTAGTCGGGTTAATCAAGCACGTGGTATTGCTGCTATAAAAAAATAATTAATAATAGATAAAATGAGCACGGGTTTTTAAAATCAAGTGCTGGTATTTGCACATGATACATACTATTAACGATTACGTTTTTTTTAATCGCTTAGGTAGGAAGAAAAAAGTTTTTTGTACTTTCATACATGCCATAAACCGCTTTAACTGTATATGTATATGTAAGTATAAAAGCTATCGTGCCATTTGTGTACTGCCACTGTACTCCATACTAATATAATAAATGCTAAAGTAACTCTCTGTCTGTCTGTTACCTCTTCACGCTAATATCGCTGAACGGATCAAGATGGAATTAGTAGGTATGGGGATAGTTTTACTCCTAGAAAAGGACATAGGGCAGTTTTGGTCAACTTCTACGGAAACGTAGTCGCGAGCAAAAAATAGCAACATATATAAGCGTTCACTAGTCGCAAGTAGGTATTTCGAAGTATGGTGCGATTCGACAAGCGCCCTTGTAATAATACAAAAAGTGTGGTGTTTCATCAAATTTATTTATTTCTAATAGAAAATTACATTTATGCACAAAATAATACCTACATGCTTGCCTGATAGCAGTTATTTTGCCTTAATGTAGGTAAGTAACTTTTTGACTTCTATGTATTTGTATATTATATATATCGTTGTCTGATGAGTACCCGTAACACGAGATATTTTGAAGGCAATTACGCCTTTTTGCTTGCACAATTTTACTATAATATTTATCAACCCATAATTATGTGTACTTAATTTCAAAAAGTGCAAATGACGGACTTAATATCTTGAGGCACTCTCTACCAGTCAAACAGAAACTTGTCTTTGGTACACGATCATAAACATTGACAATGAATTCTTAGACACAAACCAAAAATAATATATTGTTCTATTAATTGTACAGTCAACTACTAAGATATGAATACAGCCATAGTGCCAGAAATATGTATACAGGACTTTATTGCCTGAACATTAAGGTATTACCCGCCTGTAAGGGTGCCGCGTAAAAATTGCGATGTCCATAGAAGAGATATAACCTTACCAAACCTTTTTTAAGAAGCACTTGCAAAAAAGTGTTTGCTGTCCAAATCTTCAATAGAATATGGAAAGAGCCATAGCCTCTTAAACTTCCACGTATCCTAGTCGAACTGTGACATTAACTATCTTCGTTTACTTGTATTGATTACAATGACCAAATATCTTTTTTGACGATACCAAAATGCCCGAGCTCTCCATCCTAAAATAGAGGGAGCTGGTTTTGAACGAATCTTCAGTAGTCAAAAACCTGCGAATAATACTTTTTTTTAATAATTACTTATCTTTAAAATTATACTTTCGGGAAATATTGCTTAGGTACGCTCTTGCTACTCCCTCGTCAGAAAAATTGTAACACTTCGTTACCAAGCCCCTTAATTCGCGGGCTCTAATGTAGGCAGGGTGAGGGAAGGAGGTACTTATTTATTATGTATCAAAGTACATGATAGCCCGCGAATTACCGGGCATGGTAGACGAAGGATTAATCCTTCCTCCACTTTTAAAGTCAGTTGTAAGTAGGTACCTAAATAAATATTTCACAAACATGCTCAGAAAGTCAGTCTCATTTCATTCCCAAATAAAAGACGTAAAGTATCTAAGTAATCATTTAACCACCTCTAGCAGGGCGCGGACGCAGCGGATAATAATGGATTTTGTAGGGTTAATTCCACTCCTAGTGGAAAAAAAAACCTCCTGGCCCCGGGGGCCCCGCCCCGCAGGCCGCGCCTGGACGTAAATGTTCGAAAAAAGCACTAGATAAGGTGCCGTGGCGGAAACAAGGGTTGCCTCGCCCCAGCAACCACCTCGTCAGTCAATCCCTTACTTTCTCGCCTCGCCAATAATGTACCCTCATCACAAATACTCATCAAATGTATCCTCATCATCATTTCACCCTCGTCACAAAAGCTAATCGGCTCAGTATAGTTTTGTATGTATCTATGATGTTGCAGTAGAATACACTACACAACAAACCCACATAATTAATAATTATATAGTGTTTTGTATTTAAATATTGCTTATGATGATACCTAATATCTATATTTTACCTGAAGCAGCAAACAGACTTTCTTGGAATGAAGCGCCGAGCGATAATGTACATAAGACAAACTCCACAAGTATATTCCGACGCATATTACTATTACACACGATGCAGGAACATAAAAATATAATGTATTATTATGTATTAATAGTTTAATAGCAATCGCTAAGATTAAATATTATTAAAACGGTGAAGCAAAAAACATTGACATTTAAAGTCGATGACAGCTAGCAAACCTGCATAACATCGATGCGCGCGCAAGAGCGCGAGGCTTGACAAAAGTGACATTTGAAAAAATCGTCTAGCTCGGATAGCCCGGACACCTCGGGTAGGCCCGTCCCGTGTCGGTGGGTAATCGGTGACAGCTTAGAAAGATTGGAAGCCCCGTCCCGTCCCGTCCCGTGCTAGTGTGAGTCATCCTTAACCCGTATACATGTTGCCATCCTAGGTGCATCCTGCTTGTGTCTTTAAAATCTTTCAATAAATCCTGGAGTTAGAAGATCAGTTGGCAGTCATAAAACTTGTTTTGAAGAGGAACTAGGTTCCAGTGTCTTAAAGTTTCAGGAACAAAAGACCATTTTAGTGACACTTGTGATGTTTGTGTTGTCTCTACTTCATCTGTTATCTTTTTGTGTCATAAATAAACTAGTCGTTCGGCCCGACCTTGAACTCGCGATCCTTATATCTCGGTAACCCCTTGATCGATTTGGCTTATATTCGAACTTAATTATTATATATATCTCATCTAACTACCTTCCAAATTTCACGACGATACGACCAACGATACTAGAGTTATCGTCAAACGACCATACATACAAACTATGGATTTTCCAAGTAGCCTGGGACAACTTACTCCCTACGCTCGCTCGTTTGAAAATTTCAGTATGAAATACTATGAATAGGTATGAGAAGATACAACTACCTATAGTTTTTCTAAGTCCCTTCCAATGTATACTATGTACCTACAGGCTTTAACATCTACACTGGTATCTCCACATACCTAGTAATAATAGTTCTGGTCATTCACAAGCACATCATAGGCCAACATTTCTACATAAGTTAGCGGACACGCTGACGTCACTCGCACCTGGTTGGGTCATCGGCCTCGTCACATGACAGTTTACGCGTCGGCTGCGCGCGAATGAGTAGGTATAATCTGCGAGCGCGACGGTTTTTGTACTAAGGAATTGCGCAGACTCGCGATTTGAAGTCTAGTAACCAGAGTAGCGTGGCCTACAGAGCATACTATCTGTAACAACTGATTAATAGGAGACACCACGATTTCTTCCCCCTATGCTTATATTAAATTGCTTTTTGTATCCAACCCTGTTTTGACTTTACACGCGCCTGTTAAACCGAAGTGAATTAGCATAAAAGCCTTTTATTTGGTTAATCATAAAGTTGGTTGTAAGCCGAGTAATGAAAGCATTTTAAAGGCCAGTAAAGCAAACAGTCCTCTTTGGTCGAATAAGTTAAAACACAGGATCTGCATGACAAGGTTTTGGCACTATGTTACACATGCTTTGTTGCATATGCGAGTGTGACAGAGACAGAACTATATTCACTTTAGGCTAGATTTGACCAAACTTTTTAACCAAGAGTAACGCTTACTCTTGGATACTAATGTCAAAATCCCATAGTAATTTGACGTTACTACCTGAGAGTAAGTGTTATTCTCGGAATAAAAATTTGGTAAAACGCAGCCTTATACACACAAAAGGTAACGTAACTAGGTAAGGTAACTAGTAACGAAGAATAATCGAAATCGTTTTCAAAGGTTTTGTTGGAAAAGTACTCGTATTTCCTCTTTTTATTAGCTTATATCCAATAAGTAACATACTTAGGCTTTTTGAATATCTGTTTTTAATTATTTTTTTCTTGTTACAGGTGAGGTTTCGCTGTAAAAATATCTACACAGTATACGTAAGTTTTCGATATACGCCTCTGACTGTTAACAACATTAACGTTAGTATTTTTCAAACGATTTTATTCTAACAGGCCCAGTAGGTACTTACATGTTATTTTATCAATTTATTAGAAAACCAAAATGGCGTAATAAAAAAATAACTAAAATAAAACACACGCGAGAGACAACTTACACTTGCCAGGTTTTACAACCTCCATATGAATTAATAGGCGCATTTAGAAAAAGATAAAGGTAGTTAAACCGCCAAGTCCGTTGGCTTAAAATGCAGCTGGCCACTGTTAATGGTCGTGTAGTGCTAGCATTAAATTACCACTTTAATAGTGTTTTGGATTATTTTTTACGTTTACAGACAATTTCGCAGACAGGCATAGGGTGATTTCTTAGTCACTGGCTTTAATTAGTGAATGTCACAAACATTTTTAGTTTGCGATTTTAGCATTGACACTGTAATAAAAGTTGGCCAGTATGACCTACACATTCACAACTTAAGGTTTGGCCAGTTATTAAAAACTTATAGTGTCTATCAGATTATATCTGACCTCCCGATGTATAATAAAAATGTTCAGCAACTGCAAATATGGAGTTCATTAAGGCCCACTTACCCCACCTGGGGTTAGCCGCGTTAACCCTAAAATAAACTGTCAAATTCCATGCAAATAAACGCACAACTCCGGGTTATCTGGCTAACCTGGGGTAGTGCAAGTGGGGGGTTACGGTCTACCGGCAAAATCTCACCAATTTCAAGTCGGGGACGGCATCTATGTTCTCTTAACTATATAGGTTGTTACCTGCTGGTTGCCACATAAGCCAGCTGTATACGTTCCGGCAATCTGTCGGATCTGCATAGCGGGTATGTCCTCAGGTATCCGCCGGATAAATTTACAATACATTTATTGTCCGATCCGGCGGATATGCTCGAATTATATGGCCGGCTATTGACATCATAAAATAACAAACATGGCAGATTGAATATACAAGTTTTATGACAAATCGTTGCAAATTATCGTCATACACACGATCGATAAATCTGTACAAATTGGTTGGCACAGATTAATGTGCAAACCAATTTGTACAGATTTATCGATTTCCTGGTTTTGTTGAATTAATAATTAATATCACTACGATATATCGTTACATGTGTTGCTGTCTATGGTTGGTTTTCACGCCATTACATTTGATTGTCAGTATTTTGCTCCATTTAACGGTGATTCCGGGTATTTTGTACTTACTCTGAAAATAGGGACGAAGTAGATTTAATTCGGAATAAAATTTGTAAAAAAAACGCCAAGATTTACATCTAGAGTGTAAAACTTTTTTTTAATACGTAACTATACGAAAAAGACCGTACGTAAAGATATTTCTAATGAATCAGTTGTGCAAATTATACAATAATGTATAAACGCTTAATTTATCTTAAATAGAAACCTTATTAATATTATATTTCCATAAACATTGATTTCATACTACATTCCTGACTCAAAACTAGTTTAAACTTGCACATCGATATGTTTCATATACATTACAGCATCTGGTGCAAAATTGCAAAACTTATTGCGCGATAAAAAGCAATGGATGTGTGTTCAAGTCAAATTGTTGTTAATAGTAAAATAACGTTGTAAATTTTTAATTAGATGTCGAAGACCGAGACGAAGTGTTATCGATACGAATTACATTTTTAATTAGCTTAACCGTAATATTCTCTCCGGCTGCCGTGATTAGTAGTCATTGGAAAGAAACACTTTTAAACGAATTATATCGCGTAAACGGCAAACGGCAGTAAATGGCCCATCATCACAACTTGAATGCACGAGGAAAGCGGCTATCAGAGAAGAGTGGCGGCGTGTTGTGAAGCTTGCCACCAAGAAGTGATGACCACGACCACTCTGTCAAGAGTGATACCGACAAAGAAGAAGAAGATATCGCGTATATTAACTAGGTACATGCAGCGTATACATAAGTATGAATATGACAAATAAGACGCAGTACACGCTAAAGGATGACTGACACTAGAACGGGACGGGACGGGATAATTTGTCAATTTCCATAGAAAGCGTCACGTGACATCCGAGGGCTCCGAGCTATCACGTGATTCTTTCTATAGAAATTGACAGAATTTCCGGTCCCGTTCCGTGCTAGTGTGAGTCATCCTTTATCGTTGATAGCGTCGTGTATCATATCATGTGCGCGAACGTTTCAATGCGACGCAGCGCGGCAATCCGCTTCGCGTCGAAATGTCATAAATGTCAGGAAATAAACCGTTAATACCTATGGACGTGTCCTAGGTGAGCCGCGTCGCCACTTTTTACGATTTAAAAAACCTATGAAAAGAGCAAAGCAAGTGCGACAGAGAGGGAGATACAAATTTTCGATCATTCGATTTTCGACTAAAGCCAGTGTCACCGATTACCAGGTGGAACCCAGGATGGAAAAGCTGATTTTAACGATAATGAAGTGAGTTAATTGCCGAATTTGGTTTTTAATTAAGCGGTATTCTTGTTAGTACAGGAATGGATTTAAGTAATTTATGTGTAGGTAGTTTTATGCAAATGATACGAGACCCTTCTTTAGCGCGTTACAATGCGATCCTACTATACTACTGGCTCTGTGATCAGTAGACCTCGAGAGATGGTAGTGGTATTAGCATAAAGGTCCAAAGTGCCTTTGGGTTTATGGCGCTTAGGATCATTATACCAATTCACGCCATTTTCAAAATTTCCAATAACTAAACCGACAATTTTTTTAAAACAATTAACATGTTTTCCAAAGTTCACAAGAATTGGTTGATAAATGCGACCTGTAGAGGAGAACAAATGGACAGACACACGAAAGCAATTTGCCCAAGCTGCAGCAAAGACGCTTCGCTCGCATTGCTCATTCGGTCAATTAATTAACTGGCCATATGCAATACAATACAGATACTCTTTACACCTCAAAAAAAGTCAATACAGAGAATACAGAAAACAAAGGAAAAATAAACGAAACGATATATCGGGCAATTAGGCGGATCTTTATAGTAGGTATGTCTTGGCAGGTCCGGCCGGATATGGCCGAACGTATATGGCTAGCCAATTTATGCTTTTGTCCGGCGTATGCCTGTCGGACATACCTGCTATGCAGATCCGGATTTCCAGATTACCCGCATGTATATGGCCAGCAATTATTACAAAATTTACCTCTTTATTACATTTTTTAAATATATTTGCCAGTTCAACTTACCTGGCAAAATTTGTCTAAGAGCGATTTTGCCATCTCCGGCCCGCTTTCCGTGATTACATTACCTATGCAAAAACGTCTTATCTGAAATTGGAAAAATCGGTCCCAGTGGAACCTTATCTAACCTGACCCCAATTTAGGATTGGTCCGATAATGATTGTGTCCAATCATATTTTTGTTGGAAAAAACATCGGTATCAATTTTTTATATATTGTATAGCTGTCCCATATGATATCAAACTAACAATTAACTATTCAATATTCAAAGCTCGACATTAACTCGTTAATCCGTTAATCGTTCACAAATTGACGTGATTTTTTAAGTGGAGATAGTTGAAGGGATGGAGATTGACATAGGCTACTTTTTGTCTCTTTCTAACGCAAGCCAAGCCGCGAGCAAAAACTAGTTATTAAAATATTTTGACGTGTTTACCACTCGCGAACCAACGTTCACGCGTTCGATGAGACCAGGTGGCCTAGTAGTTATGGCGTCAGCCGCGTAAGCTGGAAACCCAGGTTTGATCCCCGGCTTTTGTTCCGATGGAGTAGGTCTTTTTCTTTAGTATTTTAGGACATCTATTTTCAACTTCCGAAATCCGACTCTGTTGGGCAGCGTTTGGGAAGTTGCGACACATCTTTTCGTCCAATATTCCGCAGTGCCTGAAGACCAAAGTCTTCGTGTGTGTTGCCAGTGATGACATACGGTACTGAGACGTGGCTGCTTACAATGGGCCTCATAAGAAGGCTCAAAGTCACCCATAGGGCAATGGAGAGGGCTATTCTAGGAGTCTCTCTGCGAGATCGTATCAGAAATGAGACCATCAGCAGCAGAAACAAAGTAACCGATATAGCTCTCCGAATCGCCAAACCAAAGTGGCAGTGGGCAGAGCACATTGCATGTAGAACCGATGGCCGTTGGGGCGGAAAGGTTCTCGAGTGGCGACCGCGTACCGGAAGGCGCATCGTGGGTAGGCCCCCTACAAGGTGGACTGATGACCTGGTGAAGGTCGCAGGAGTGCGCTGGATGCGGGTGGCGCAGGACCGGTCATTGTGAAAATCTTTGGGGGAGGCCTATGTCCAGCAGTGGACGTCTTTCGGCTGAAATGATGATGATGATGATTTTCAATTTATACATGCAAATACCTTGTTTCACACAAGATTATCATATTACAAGCGCTAACATCGTAAGGGCGTATGTATGTGTGTCCCAATCAGTGCCGCTGACGGCTGTTAAACCACGTTATTGTCTTGGCGAACAACTATAGCGGTCTTGGGGCCACGAAACCAGCGGGTGCATTCCGTGAGAATGCCACTTACGTGACGCTTTCGCTTTGTATGGCACCGGCACTTCAATAGAATCTGTAAACTTGGAGAATATACTTCCAAAGGGTTACCCTCATCTGGCAGAATATATATTGGCAGAAATACACTTCGCGTAACACGTGTCGCAGCAAAACTTGGAAAATTCGCAAAAAAATACATACAATGACTATTTGGCGATCTCATAATTTTCCTCTTTATCGCTCAAATTATACGAGAGCAGCGTGCGTAGCCAAGATGCCAATCGCTCACGCTTAATAACGTATCGGAGCTACCTCTCTCTATCACTCTTCCATATTAGTGTGACAATGACAGTTGCTTTTCGTTAGCGATTGAGCGTGAGCGATTGGCATCTTGGCTACGCACCCTGAGACGTAAATAGGCAATCAAACAAACGAAGTGGATCGTGGTCGGCTATCTGGTTTTCAATACAAATACGGTAGGTACCAGACCGGGAATTCCCGGTTCTCGTCGCACAAACTCAGTACTGGGGGCATTTCTAGAAGCCATGGCCATTTAATCAATTTTTTTAGGGGTCAACTTGCACCAATGTATAGAAGAGCCGCAAAAAGCAAAAAGTGACGAAGTCAGAATGTGACAAATTCCGAAAATGACGAACTCCGAAAGTGGTGATTAAAGAAAGTAATGTACTCAGAACGTGACGCGCTCAGAAGTGGCGTCCTCAGAAAGTGACATGTTCAGAACATGAAATATATCTCGAAAGTGACTTTTTAAGTAAGTCCTCTAAAACCTACGACGCCTAAAGGAGCCATGGTTTTGCGCGCTCTCTGTACATGAACAAAACCAAATATCTCCGGGTTAGTGGCCCCACAAGGTTGCCCCCAACACAATGTGGCTAATTTGAGCCCAGATTACAGCCGTCAGCGATCACCTGGGGTCTTATTCTGGATCTGGAACATGTATTAATCTTATCGTAATACATTCTCGAAAACTTAGTCTTAACTTATTACACCTCCGCGCTATCTTAGTATTCTTAGCGCTATAACTCGCAGTATGGGGTTCTTAAAAAAAGGAGTGTACAAGATTTAAATGGGTCGGCAACGCGCATGGGACCCCCCTGGAGTTGCAGGCGTCTATAGGCTACGGTGACAGCTTTCCATCAGGCGGGCCGTATGCTTGTTTGTATAAAAAAATCCACAATCGTTAGAGTTTCGTGGTAGTCTCTGGTTAGAATACGGCCTCGCACGCTGCATTAGCCACGATAACACCCGGCTGATACGCGATTCATGGGTCCCGACACATTCATGAATTTAGCGCTTGGATTTGTGCCCGTCGTAACCAGCTTGCCTACCAGTACCACGAACATCGAAAATTGGCATTGACGGGAAAACCTCTTTGTCACTCTAATTTGCTAGTGTGACAGAGACGGAGGTACAAATCTGCAATCGTTCGATTTTCGTGGTAAAGGCCCAGTAGCCAGCACAGGAGTGCCGCGATTGTATCTCGTGTCAAATACCGTTAATGCTCGTGAAAATGGAAATGGAATCGCGTATCTCATAAATCTATGTCCTACGGTGTTCTATCCCTGAAGTAGCCTTGAAATTAGTGTCAGGCCGAACCATGTTTTTTGCCGAAACTGAAACCGTAACCGAATGTTCGGTATTGACCCTTGTTTCGGCCGAAACCGGAACCGAAACCGAGACATTGATAAATGTGATTAAAACGCCGAATAAAATGCCAATGAGCCTTTTTTTACTATATGAATAACGAAACATCTCCATGGTCCGATTTCGATTTTACTTTTCCCGGATTGAAATTTTAGCATTACCATATTGCCAGCCGTGCCAAGCTCACCTGACGTCAGTCTAACACGACCCAAAAGAACGACATTGTAAGGTTCGGCTGGTTTTTGGCCGAAACCGAACCTTTGGCCGAAACCGAAACGCTCGGACACTACTTAAAATTTAACAGTTTTATAATAAAATAAATTTATTTATGTAAAATTACAAATTTAGTTCAGAAACATGTCAGTCAGTGTTTTATAATGTGACAATACGATCTTACACAACCGTTTCCGAAAAAGTGAATAAAAACATAAATAAAAAACTTAGGTACTAGGAATTTACGAATCCGTCCGTCGCAGAATTACACGGATCTCTACTCCTAAATCGACTTACATAATGATAAATCTAAACTTTGAAGAATAACAAACCGGTTAACAACTAAACAGGCGACTAAAATACTAACTGTGCGAAACTAGCACACGGTGTCGCAAAGTTAGTATTTCAGTCAGTACGATTTAGTTTTTTGTAGGTTAGGTTATAAGGTATATTTTGAATTCATGTATCGTAATGTACTACTAACTCCCGATAAGTTCATAAATAATAAATGTCCAATACTATGCTTTTAAATGAATCAACCTCGGCTGTCGCACTTCCATGCATCTCGCCACACCTTTGAATATCAGGCCAGTTACAACAGAGCGAGCCCTTTGAGTGTGTTACCATGATTGTCGGTTCACTGGGCGTGGGTTTACCACACTAAAACATAGATAGAGATAATCCTGATAAAATAGTACATTACGATACAAGTGCGAATAGGAGATAGTTCGCAATGAGTGGCGATAGAATAAAACACGACCGAAGGGAGTGATTTATATCGACACGAGTTGCGAATTGCCTATTCGCACATGTATCGTACGACGTTTTATAGTACATATGGCCATTTTAATTTTTGACATAGGGACATAATGCGGTTATATACCACCATACATCAGAACCTAAGTCCAATCGGATCACGTCGAACATAATTAAGAATCCCCTTTTGAAGGCGGTTGAAAAATAAAACTTTTACAGTACATAAATGGACTTAGGTTCTGATCCGATAATGGTTCTATAAGGAAGTGAGGGAATGTCTCAATTTTAAACAGCACAGTATTCGAGATTTTTACTTTCTTACAAGCATCTTAAATGAGTAGAGTACACATGGTGCTACTTTCCCGCCCTAGAGCGATAATGAGCACTTTACTTGCCTGCGTCGAACATTTTAAGAGCCATATTTACTGTGAAACGTCGTACAATACACGTGCGAAGAGGTAATTTTAAAACAGTCCCTGAGACCGTGTTTTAATTTATCGCCACTCGATTCGAATATGCTCTTTTTCGCCCGTGTATGATAATTTACTATTTTGCGAGCTTGGCATTCGATATAAAAAATAAGAGGTGGCTGAAATAGTACATTGTGTTGTGTATGAAGGGCGGTAAACAAGAAATCATGAACGAGTGTAAATTAGTGTAAATAACACGAGTTCCTAGTTCTTGTACCACCCGTGGCACACTCAATGTTTTTCAGCACACTTGCTTTATTTTAGGTATAAAAATAGCGTGAAATTTGAACGATGTCTTGAAAGACACTTACTAGAGAAAGTGGCACAGTAAGCGCCACGCGTCAGCAAAGATCTAACTACTTACCAATACTGGCCTGATAAATTATGAAAAATCCAGGAAAAGTCTTAAGGCGTGGTCACCGTATCTAAGCTTCCGTACCAGCGAGTAGCACCATTGTCATTAGGTATATGCGGGTGTTGAACTTATATTGTATATTTTGTTATCGAGCAACACAATATCGATAACGGGAACGGTATTAAGATTTTATAATCTTGATTTGTTATGGTTTAGACGCGATCGATAACGGGTGCCGCGATATGCTGGTTAGTCTAATAATCTAAACAGAAATGTCGCACTATATTCGGTAAAGATAAGAATAATTTAATTTATGAATTTGAATATACATCAATTTCGATACAACGAAAATCGGAATACTTTAGTAGGTACATAATGTAATACAGATTTTGTAAGATGTTAGTGGCCAATTAAAAAAACAGACAAAACAAAACAAAGACGACAAGACTTAAAAAAATTGCTTGGCATGAAATCTAAGCTTCTTAAACCTAAACATTTTTATGTTTATATTTGGTAAAAAGATAAATCATTTCTATAAACACAGACACAACACCTAGTTCAGCTTCACGTATTATTTAAATATAAAAATCTTGTTTTCTCATATTATGCTCAAAGTAAAACAAATGTGAGTCTCAGAGATGAAAATAAAGTGTGACAAATCTCATCCAACATTGTGCATACGTTTCGTGAGATGAGATCTTACCTACGTATTTCTATACACTGTACGTTGCGTATTAATCTTCATTTAGATAAGTAATAAAGTTAGGATGGAGGTATACACGCCCCGTTGGGTTTTGTGATCTGAGAAAGGGGTAAAATATATTTAAGGTGGAAGGTTTAGTTATTAAATAGTCAAAGAAAGTCTATTGTTTAAGGTTTGGTATAACAATGCGTTTATTAAAGAATGTAGTGTCAAATAGGGAACTGCTAAATCCGAATGGCATCCACATAAACTCAAATTGACCTTATTCATTCAAAAAGGGGTTGTAATCTCTAAGTCTAATTGTATGGTAAACTTTCGTGATTGCAACATCAATTTTTTTATGATGCTTTCAAATCGGCTATACTAGCCCAATAACTAGCTTGACAGAGAATAGTACATTGTGTATTAAGGGCGGTAAACAAGAAATCACGACCATTAACACGAGTTCGTAATGATTGTACCTCCCGTGATACATACAATGTTTTTCATCACATTTGTGACGAATTAAATAAACTTACTAGGCTGATTAATAAACAATAATTATTAGTGGTAGTGTACAAAATGCTCCGCACAGCACAAAATACTCCGAGTTAAGCGGCGGCTACGTGCGGCGTGGGGCGCGCCACGCGAGATCCTCCGGGAGCTCCGGTCGGGTGGTAAAATGTATGAAAATTCATTACGGTAATGGACGTAATACAGCTCATCAACTCTAAGAATGCTTGCATACAATATAACCATTTACGAGCAAGTGTGATGAAAAATATAAAAGAGACTGAAAGAGAGCTGGCTTCAATGCGAGTGATTCGATGAAAACACTAACTTAACAAAAGACTGATAATTTTGGGTATGTATATAGGTATCCTGCGTGCATATGTTGCCATTACTCAACCCTTGCCTAGTCGGGTAAACCCTTTCCCGCCCCGCCCTAACGTTTTAATATCTTCGTTACAACCCGTCTCCCATTATTGAGACAAAGTGCTATATATATTATGATTTGTGTACCCGAGGCTCTCATCTTGAGTCTTGGGTAAGACATCGCCGTATGATAGAGTGAAAAGCTAGCTCTTTAGTACTTTGTTCTACTAAAACTATGAACGTTGTACCTATCCATACAAATATTATAAATGGGAATGTGTGTGTATGTTTGTTTGTCCGTCTTTCACGGCAAAAAGGAGCCACGAATTGACGTGATTTTTTAAGTGGAGTTAGTTGAAGGGATAGAGGGTGACATAGGCTACTTTTTGTCAATTTCTAACGCGAGCGAAGCCGCGGGCAAAAGCTAGTAGTGTATAAGGATGTATATGTAAAAAATGCTATATATTCAATTAATCTTATTAGTACACTTACTATTCTAACCATAGTTTTGTTTGTAGTTATTGTTATTTTTTTAATTAGACGTTGCTAGCTTAAGGTGTAACCGATCACCAAATTATTTATTTATTTTGCATGTCAGGAATCTTGTTTGTATTTAACAGCTTTATTAAAATTCAAACAACGCGAGCACAAAATGAAAACCTTATTTTATTCCTGACTTTTTAATTACTCCTCGAATTTCTTAAAAACAAATAAATAATGCATCGGGTTTAAAACAACAAATTTCAATATTCAGAGTACAATTTCGTTCTACATTGAGTGAATAAAACATGAAAGTTTAGTGTTAATAATACTTTTTAACATAAATATTTAATACCGCGATTCGTTGCCTTTTTTGGCCAATATTTAGAAAAGTTATTATGCAAAAGTACACGAGTAACTTATTGTTTTATGCTTCGAGGTTTTACAAAGAAAAATACGGTATATTAAATGAAAGGTTAACTTTGAGCGATTAAGTGGCGTTCAAAATTTGAGAGCTTTTTTTCTTTGATAAATTGTACTGCTTATTAGTAATTTATACTTTGAAATGTTTATAATTCTTTTCATTTTTAGTCTGGGTGCAATTATTCGGGATCTTTTGTGTTTTTTTGAAGTTTGATATTTATTTTTATGAAACTATTAATGAAATTCCGAAATGCAAATATTTGTTCATTAATTGCTGCAATTTTAACAGTTAGTGTGATTATTTTACTTGTTCAAGTTAATTATCTGTATTTAAACGTTTACGCCATCTACTATTGACCTAGTATACTTAAAAGTCTTAATTTTGCATGTTAACTTCACAATCTTATGTAGTCATTGACATTGCGGCGTACAGATGGCGTTACGGGTCCTAAAATCGATGCGAATCGTTGTTTACCTCAATAAATTGTCTTGCACTACCTATCTGCATGAACGCTGCATTTTTAATTCTCCCACACCTATCATCGACCGGTACAAAAGTGGTCCTTATCGAACGGATATAAGAACTATATTAGTGTGACATCAAATTTAACCTAAAAGTGGTTAACATTTTACGAGTTTTAAATGGTTTTAAGAACAATTTAAAGTGAAAAGACTTAATAAAAAGTGATAAATAGACTTAATAAGTGTACTCAAGCGTTGGTGTGTTTAAATCTTCAGTATGGATGACTATATAAAAGATCAAGAAAATGTGTACGCGTTGTTATCGAAAACGATTAAAAATTACAAGAAATCTCCTAAACAACGATTAACTAGTGGCTATGTGCAGTTACGAATGGAAATGCTGACCGAATATTGGAGTCGATTTCACTCTAATCACATGGAAATGTTAAAATTAGTGCCTAAATTAGATCGACCAAAGTATGAATATTTCACAAAAGATTATTTTATGGAAGTCGAAGAACAATACATCGAAGTACGGTCAGATATGATGGATTTGTTAGTGAAGTTAAATACACAAAGCCGAGAAAGTACATCGAGTTCACATAACCCGTCAACTGCCACTAGTGCCAGTGATGAAGTCCGTTTACCAAAAATTAATATTCCTCAGTATTCTGGCAGTTACCACGACTGGACGTCCTTTCACGATATGTACACATCACTAATACATAATAAAACCACACTCAACAAAGTGCAAAAAATGCATTATTTAAAAAGTTGTTTATCAGGCGAAGCGGAACAATTACTAAAGCATATACCTATCAGTGAGAGTAATTACGACATGGCTTGGAATATTTTATTGAACAGATACAACAACAAACGAATCATTGTTAACACTATTTTGCAACGATTAGTAAATCAACGAAAATTGACCACAGGGACGTCAAAAGGGTTAAAAGACTTGTTGGATACTACGAGTGAATGTTTAAATAAGTTGAAAAATCAAGATATTCCAGTTGACGCTTGGGATATACTGGTAATTCATTTAATTGTTAATAAATTGGATTCTGAAACACACAAAGAATGGGAACTCGAACTCGGGTCCCTAGATATCAGTGAATTACCAACTTTAAACATGTTGAACAAGTTCTTAGAAAAACGATTTCGAGTTTTGGAAATGATACAAACCCCGTTGTCGAACGCACCTGTAAACAAAAGAAGTTTCCACGTCAATAAAAGTGAACAGAAATGCATTTTTTGTAACCAAGATCATTATTTATACACTTGCAAAGAATTTAACAAACTTGAAGTAGATAAGAGAGTGGAATATGTGCAAGGCTGGCGGCTATGTTTTAATTGCTTAGTACCGGGGCATTCAGTCAAGTTCTGTAAACACCGATCATCTTGCCGCCGATGTGGGAGAAAGCACCACTCTCTGCTGCACACCACGCGGAGCCCGCAGCCGCAGACCATTGCGCCGGCTCAGGAGACGTCAGCGCCGCTGAAAGAAGATAAAGAAGATATCAAGGAAGAAAAAGAAGATAAAAATAAAAAGAATACTGTATCTCACCTCAGTCTGGGGACCCACGCGGCGTTGTTACCAACAGCATTAGTGCAAGTATTCGCTGAAGACGGCGAAAAACACTTGATGAGAGCGCTGATAGACCCTTGTTCGTATGATTCCTTTATAACTGAAGCCGCTGCCCAAAGGCTTCGAGTACGACGTACACCAGTGAGTGGAAATGTAACGGGAATCGACGAAATGAAGTCGTCGTTTAAGTATGCTGCTGAAATACAGTTCTCATCAAGAATTGAGAGTCAAATGAAGATGAAAACCACGGCGTATGTTGTACGCCGCGTCACCGACATTATGCCGGAAAATCGAGTGAAGATTGAAGACTGGAAACACGTCGAGAATTTGTGCCTCGCTGATCCAACATGTCATACACCAGGTCATATCGACTTGCTATTAGGAGTCGATGTTTATTGTCAAGTTGTCAAAACTGGAGAGATCATCAATGGCCCCTCAGGAACACCAATAGCTCAAGGCAGTCACCTGGGGTGGTTAATAATGGGAAAAGCGAGGACAGAAGACACTGCCACTAAAAACACCGTCAGCATGCATCTCAGCGTCGATTTAAACAACATGCTGCGGAAGTTCTGGGAGTTAGAAACTATAGAAGAAGAAAACGATACACTAACTTCAGACGAGAAGAAGGCAGAAGACATTTATACAAATACATACCAAAGAAGAGAAGATGGTCGTTACGTGGTCAGGCTGCCATTTAGAGAAGAAACACCTGTCTTACCACGTGACTCACGAGAGATAGCAGTAAAGAGATTGATGTCGTTAGAGAGAAGATTAGACAAAGACCCAAAGTTGAAGAATGATTACAACGATGTCTTACAAGAATACTTAGATTTGCAACATATGGAGAAAGTAGATAATGAAAAAATACCCGAGAATTGCGTGTACCTGCCTTTCCACGCTGTCGTGAGAAACGACAAGGAAACCACAAGAGTGCGGGTCGTATTTAATGCGTCATCAGCTGGAACGAATGGAGTAACACTAAACGACGGTTTACTAGTGGGCCCGACTTTACAAGAAGATTTACGCGATATTCTGCTAAGATGGAGAACTCATAAGGTCGCTTACGTCGCAGATATCGTTAAAATGTACCGGCAGATCCTAGTAAACGAGGCAGATACGAATTATCAAAGGATTGTCTGGAGACCTGATGCTCAAAAATCGATAGAAGATTACAGACTCCTTACCGTTACTTTCGGGACTTCTTGCGCGCCTTATTTGGCCATCAAAACTTTACGTCAAGTGGCTATAGATGAGGGTCGAGAATATCCCGAGGCGCAGCGCATTATTCTACAAGATTTCTACATGGACGACGTTTTGTCAGGCCACGACTCAGAAGATGAAGCTAAAAGAAATCAGAAGGAAATCGCAGCAATTCTCCAAAAGGGTGGGTTTGAACTTCAAAAGTGGAGCTCAAATAGCGAATCATTCATGCAAGAGATTGATCCTGTAAAACGATCACCAATTACACAAAGAGAAGTAGACGGAAGAGATCGTATTAAGACATTGGGTATAATTTGGAACACTACAGAAGATAAGCTACAAATAACGAATAATTTGAAAGACTTACCTGAGCAACCGATCACCAAGAGGAATGTCTTAGCCGATATAGCGTCACTGTTTGATCCTCTGGGCTGGCTGGCCCCTGTTGTTGTTATCGCTAAGACGTTAATGCAGAAACTTTGGTCACGAGGGGTCGGTTGGAATGATGAGCTAGAAGAAGATTTAAAAGAAGAGTGGTTGAGATTTAGAAAAGAGATCCCTGCAGTGACAGAAGTACAGATAGACCGTTGGATACATACCACGGCAGACAGAAGCTTGATTCAAGTCCATGGATTCGCGGATGCGTCTATGAGTGCTTACGCCGCAGTAATATATGTGAGAGCTACTGACGCAGATGGGCAAATACAAGTATCTTTACTTACCGCAAAAACGAAAGTAGCGCCATTGAAGCAAGTGTCCATGCCAAGGTTGGAGATGTGCGCGGCTGTACTGCTGTGTAGACTTCTGAAACATGTTGTGAAAATATTAAAAGTACAAAAGCACCAAGTATTTGCATGGTCAGACTCGCAAGTTGTACTTTCCTGGAGCGACCCAGGGCGATGGACTCCATTTGTGAAAAATCGAGTAACTGAAATCAAGAAGATGAGCGAAATAAACGGGTGGTATTACGTCAATACTAAACACAATCCAGCGGATCCAGCATCGCGTGGAGTGATGCCGAGAAAACTATTGACGAATACGCTCTGGTGGAATGGACCGGCATTTCTAAAAGAGCCAGCCGTAGAATTGCCCGGAACCGATGTACCTGAAACAGATTTAGAATGCAAAAAGGTTACCAAAGCATTAGTTACTACAAGTAAAGAAAATGAAGAGGATTTGATACTTACCTTGATGCGCAGATACTCGTCGCTCAGGAAACTGGTGAGAATAATCGCATACTGTCGTAGATGGATGCTGCTCCTGAAAAGAAAAAGAGAAAACAAAGATCATGTACCAACTTACCTGACGACTGAAGAAAGGGATGAAGCCCTAACCATTTGCTTAAGACGATCCCAGGAAATTGAATTTTCAGAGGAAATTGAAGATTTAAAGAGTAAGAGACAGCTGAAAAGAAAAAGTCGATTGTTGTCACTCGCCCCCTTTTTAGATACAAAGGGTGTGTTGAGAGTAGGCGGCCGACTACGCCATGCTGATATAGGAACCCAACAGAAGCACCCTATCATTATGACGAAGGACAATGCTCTGTTACCTCTTCTTTTAGCAGAAGCACACAGCAGCACTCTTCATGGCGGTCCACAGCTAATGGTAACGTATCTACGCTCAAAATACTGGCTAATCAACGTGACCAATAAGGTCAAGAAGCTTGTACGCAACTGCGTCGTTTGTATCCGGCAGAGAGGAGAAACTAGCAAACAACTGATGGGAGATCTCCCTGCTATCAGAGTCAAGCCCGCAAAACCCTTTATGATAAGCGGCGTAGATTTTGCGGGCCCGATAAACGTACGTATGAGCAAAGGTCGAGGAGCAAAATCAACAAAAGCTTACATATCTCTCTTTGTATGCATGGTGACCAGAGCTTTTCACATCGAACTCGTGAGTAGTCTAAGCACAGAGGCATTTCTAGCGGCATTAAGAAGATTTGTGGCTAGGCGAGGACGATGCGCAGAGATATGGAGCGACCATGGTACCAATTTTGTAGGTGCCAAGAAAGACTTGATAGCCATGTGGCGCCAAGGCCAAGCGAGAATCCCAGATGAATTTGCAGCCCTGATGGACAACATGCAAATAAAATGGAAGTTTATTCCTCCGGCAGCTCCAAATTTTGGTGGTATATGGGAGGCGGGAGTGAAATCCATCAAATATCATATGAAAAGGATAATAGGAAATTCAACCCTCACATTTGAAGAAATGACCACCTTACTTACACAAATCGAAGGTTGCCTAAATTCCAGGCCCTTACACCCACTAAATGACGATCCGGAATCCTTACAGCCTCTGACACCGGGTCACTTTCTAACCTGTGAACAAATCGTTAGTATCCCAGATGAAGAATATACCGACTTCAAGATACACCAGCTATCTAGATGGCAACTAACGCAAAAGATGCTACAAGATTTCTGGAAGCAGTGGCAGAAAGAATTCTTAACACGCCTGCAACAACGCCCTAAGTGGAACCGAGTAACCAAAGATCTGGACATAGGCGATCTAGTACTGGTCAAAGATCAACGACTGCCGCCCGGTAGTTGGCCGATGGGTCGTATTATTGGAAAACATCCAGGCCCTGACGGCTTAACTCGTGCTTATGAAATACGGACTGTTTCTGGTGTTATACAAAGATCTATAACTAAATTGTGTTTTTTGCCCTGTTTAAAGGACTCCGTCCTTTCCGGGGGAGTATGTTCAAGTTAATTATCTGTATTTAAACGTTTACGCCATCTACTATTGACCTAGTATACTTAAAAGTCTTAATTTTGCATGTTAACTTCACAATCTTATGTAGTCATTGACATTGCGGCGTACAGATGGCGTTACGGGTCCTAAAATCGATGCGAATCGTTGTTTACCTCAATAAATTGTCTTGCACTACCTATCTGCATGAACGCTGCATTTTTAATTCTCCCACACCTATCATCGACCGGTACATTACTTTACTTTTACTTTACGACTGTCGAGTGCCAATGAGGTTTGAACTCACGGCCATCTTTTGTGTGAAATTATGGGTTAAAGATGGTCAAATAATGAACTTTGTATAATAAAGCAAAAAAAAAAAGTGTCTGGGCGCATAACCTATCGCTTTTCCGTTTCGCGGATCCACGGGGCTCGGGCAAAATTGTAGCCGTGTTCAAGAGGAACGAAACGTTATTGATACAATTAGTCTGAGTAACAATCGGTGCAAATGTTCACTAGTCGAAGCATTAACTTCTGTACAGCTTACAACAGCTCGTCCTGCTTCTTGCTTCTTATTGACAAATTTATAAATGTCCATATGAATGAATGAAAGCCTAAACAGACACCGGTGTGAAGTTAGCGGCCAAAAGTTGGCGGCTAAACGTTGGCGTTGGCGTTTGGCTGCTAACTTCACACAAAAATTATCCGAACAAATCAAAAAGTCTGAGTCAAATGTATCCACACATTACAAAATTGGGTTGTATAAATGACATTTTCACCTCGCACTTACAGGTCTATGAGGAACAAAAAATCTTTACAAAATACACGATATTTTAAAGTAGACGACTAAGCATCAACTTACACCGGCTAAATGGCAAGACGCCGCGGCATCGGCTGCTTTTGTCTTAGTAAAAACATTTAACCCCAAAATCACACCTTCAAGTGTTAATTAAAAAAAAACTTTGAAGAATAAATAAGTACTCTCCTCATTTCAAGGTTTTACCTTCAGCGGCCTAGGCTATTGCGTTGTTTTAACGTAACTGCTTTTGTAGGTTTCCGTACCAAAATGGTAAATTACACGCAGTCATGTTTTTTAGTAAACTTTCCGGATTCATGGTTTACAATATCTAATACGCGTGATAAAACATGTTTCATGATGATTTTTCAACGGATATGCGTATACCGGATTCACGTGAATGAAAACAAAACATTCACAATAAATAAATAAATAAATATTTTATGGGACAATCTTACACAAATCGACCTAGTCCCACGGTAAGCTCAATAAGGCTTGTATTGTGTACAATAACGTATATAAATAAGTTTCCTCATAAAACACTTTCTCCAAAATCTGCTCCCGCTGTTTTAAGCTTGTCCCATCGCCAGCCGGTAATCGCGGGGTATTGACGCCCACTTTACCGGTTAATCGGATTCCGGGAGATTTACCGGAATCCGGTAATGTGCGATCACGGCGGGATATATGGGGCGTTTAATTTGCCCGGGTACCGCGCTGAGTATGTTTAAGTTATGTACATGTATTCTACTTACAATTAGTATACTCGTAGCTGTTGTTGAAAATAAGGAATAAGACGGGAAAAGGACGTAATTGTACATTACGATACAAGGGCGAAAAAGCTTTTCGCACGTGTATCGTACGACGTTTTACAGTATATATGGCACTTTGAATATTCGACTCAGGCACATAAAGTGCTCATTATTGCCCTAGGGCGGTAAAGTAACACCATGTGTACTGTAAAATGCATATTAAAAAAAAAATATATAAATCTCTTTGAGATTTTGCGCAGCGCAGTCGCTAAGGTCAGTTACCGACTATTTTTTTTTTTTTTTTATACTACGACGGTGACAAACAAGCATACGGCCCGCCTGATGGTAAGCGGTCACCGTAGCCTATGGACGCCTGCAACTCCAGGGGTGTTACATGCGCGTTGCCGACCCTTTAAAAACTTTAACACTTTATTTTCCAATATATTAAAATTTATTTATTTTAATTTTTTTTTTTTTGTTATTTTCCAATAACTGGCCACCTGAAGGCTTGGTGGCTTTATGGTTATAAAGTGCGACTAAAAAGAGACCACGAACGGATTCGAGGAAAAAAGCTAGTGAAAAATAATCATGGAAAGTGATCGGATTAAGGATGACTCTCACTACACCGGGCCGGGACGTGACCGAGCCGGGCCGATCTGTCAGTTTGTATAGAAAACGTCACGTGACCTCCGAGGGCTCCGAAGTCCGAACTCGGACGTTCTTTCTATAGAAACTGACGGACCGTGCCGTCCCTTTCTAGTGTGAGTCATCCTTTATTTCAGATTTAATTTAGTGAAAAGCATTCCCACAAAGGTTGCTTGATGGAATTGACGACTTTTGTCTAACTTGGACAGAAGTTCAAAATTTAACATTGCTTAGTTTTGATCCTTTTACCGAACTTTGGCCATTTTGTTCTAGTTGTTCTGAAAATCTATTTTAGCATTGATACGTCGTAATTACGAGTACCTATACTACAACAAAATCTTATTGCGGTTTTTTTTAGTTCTGAAGACAAAGTATAATCTATCGAAGTGTAACTATATAAATGCGGGCGGCGGAGCGGCTGAAAGCGCCAAAATTTTAAAACGTAATAAATATAAGAGACTGGGCGTACTGAGAGTACCTTTTTGAACCATTTGGGGTCGTAACTCTTGGTCCATGGGGTCTTAGCGTACGTAAGTTTTTCGTAGGGTTGATGTAACTGGTGACCCAAGAGCTGGTGGCTGCCTCGCACAACGTATCAGCATTGTGATACAACGAGGACATGCCGCCAGAATCCTAGGTAAGGTACAATGCCTTAAGGACCTATTTTAGAGGTTGGTAGCTTGGTAAGTTACACTTACTGTATATATTTTGAAAATAAATGTTTTCTCATTGTATTATTATATTTGCTACTTTTGTTATATTCCGTAATATATATTTTCTCTAATTGGCTTTTTCTCTTTTCCAGGTATGTCAAAGTCTAAAAGAAATGCGCAAAAACCACCAAGACGTTCAAAATCATCAAAGGGACACGGAAAAAGCGGGCAAGTCATTTGAATTCTCTAACTTCGTTGTCGTTTTGAAATTTTAATATCTGGTAAGGTTTTTCTCCTGAATTCGGTTATTAACATAAGCAAGCTCAACGCTTTCTTTGGAGAAAAATCTCATAAAATGTACGTAAAAAATTCACATGAAACGGTCTAACTTAAGAGGCAATTTTCAAAATGGCCGTCAGAAATGGTCGCTCGCGGTACAATACATGTTTTTAACAAATGTGTATTGTACACAAAACAATGGGATATTACAATTTTGCCTTTTGTTTGCTAGGTACTTCACGGTGGAGTAAAATCTGTGTGTTTACGAGTATACCTGAATATTTCGTTTCGAGTACGGTGTATCAAACGTAAATTACGCATCAAGCTATAAGTACATAAGTATAAGTTTATAGTTTTTAGGTTACCTGTTTATTATTATTAATTTTCATTACATCGAGTTTTAGGGTTCCGTACCAAAATGGTAAAAAAGGAACCTTTATAGTGCGACTGTCTGTGACAAACATGCATATGACCCACCAGATGGAAAGTGGTCACCGTGGCCCATGGACGCCTGTAACTCCAGTCCAGTGGTATCTCACGCGCATTGCCGACCCATTAAAAATTTGTACACTTTTTGAAGAACACTAAAACATAAGTATGAACAGTGAAACCAACAACCGGGACGTGAATACAAATAGCCTTACATAAGTTCAGTTAGTACATTCCGTCAGACCTGTGAGAATATAAGGAAACTTAAACAAAATTGTCAAGTGCGAGTCGTCCTTACGCAAATGCACATTCAAGCTTCGACACCTCAGAGACTTGCCGCAAACTTTCCCGTGCACCTCGCTTGGACTTTATTCCTTAAGAATACGACCTATTTTCCTTGACGGCAAACATTGTTATGTTTGTTTGGGAACACAAGTATTTGCGTTTGTAGAGGACTCTATGTGAATGGGAATATGGCATACTTTAGAGTGTTTACTTTGCTTACATTTGTCATTGAAGTTCTGGGGAATTGAAGTTTTAGTATGACAGTAATGGCGACAAATTTGAATATAGTGAGGATTCGAAGATGTTTTTAAAACAACTGTTGTGTGTAGAAAATGTGTAATCTTTTAAAGCAGTATTTTTCAAAGTGTGGGTGGTGACCCCCTAGTGGGTCGCAAAGTCTGGGCTGGGGGGTCGCGATGGCTCTTTAAGGTTTAGCAAAAACCAACACGGGTTACAATTAGCGACGGGCAAAAGTTTTGAAAATATTGTTTTAGAGATACCCACGTGAAATAAAATAGATGCAAAAAAAGGAAAAATACTGCTGTTTTGAAAAGATTGATGTACAATGACAGTGAAGTGAAATCTTTCCTGTGGACATCTCAAAAGTTAATGAAGGTCGATTTTCTTATTGAACCCTTATCCACATTAAAAAGTACTCCGTTTCTATTCAATTGTATGATAAAAATCATAACTACATGTCCACAAGCTGTTAACTATTGGCCACAGGAAAGATTGCCTCTACACTCGTTCAGCTGAATATGCACTTTTTCTTTCCTGTAGTCATTAGTTAACAGCTTGTGTACATGTCGTAATGATTTTGATCGTACAGTGCAATAGAGAGGGAGTACCCTCTAATGTAGATAAGGCTTAAATAAGAAAATCAAGCTTTATAGCCCTTAACTTTGGGATATTCCACCGAAAAGACTCCGAACATTGTTTTGCGTTTGAATCACCTACCAGGCTACCACAGCTAACGCTGAGTGCAGTCCTTTTGTCACATTGGTTCGTTCGTGTTTTAAATTTAAGAAAAAAAAAATATATATATATATATATATTTTATACTATGACGGTGATAAACAAGCATACGGCCCGCCTGATGGTAAGCGGTCACCGTAGCCTATGGAAGCCTGCAACTCCAGGGGTGTTACATGCGCGTTGCCGACCCTTTAAAAAAAGGAGGGTTCGCTGTGTTGACAGCTAAAGGGGCAAGCTTTGCTCCGTGGGTCCCCAGCTGTCAACACAGTGGAGCTCTTGGAGCTCTGGCGACCTTACTCACCAACAGAAACACAACACTATGAGTAGGGTCTAGTGTTATTAAACCGCGGTTTTCTGTAAGGTGGAGGTACTTCCCCAGATGGGCTCTGCTCCAGATTTGAGCGAGACGACATTCGTTGTGCTGTGCCCTACCACATTAAATGATATGCATCGGCTGTGCCCATACCTCTCTTAATGTGTGCTCGTTTTTATTTGTATTATTTTAATTTTCTTGTGTTTACGTGGCAATAAATAATTTTCTATTTCTAAATGTAACAAACGACTAGCTTTATAATATGTAATAACAGGAAATTACAGTTTTTAATGATTAGTACCTACTCTGTCTGATCGCAGGATGCCGCAGTTTATTGCATCGCGTGAAAAGCTTAAACGTTATGGAAATGGAATATGCTTAAATTAAATGGCGGGCGTTGGTGGTCCAGCGGTAAAATGAGCGACTTTCAATCCGATGGCCGCTGGTTCAACCCCGGCTCGTACCAATTTTTCGGAACTTCTGTACGAAATACCATTTGATATTACAAATCGATTTTTGGTGATATCGTGAGGAAACCGGACTAATCCCAATAAGGCCTAGTTTACGCTCTGGGGAAGGTCAGATGGCAGTCGCTTTGGTAAAACTAGCGCCTACGCCAAATCTTGGGATTGGTTGCCAAAGCGGACTCCAGGTTCCCTTAGTAGTGGGGCAAGCCGGGAAACGCTCGCTAGGAAAAAGATGTGGTTGCAATTTGCAATAGAAATTAATTACAAATGGTTAGTTAAGACTGTTAACTGTTGGCAACGATGCCTCAGACGAAAAAGCACCCTGGCCCTTATTTATATGGTAATACATTTTTACAATGTTTTACATCACATTAAATATGGTGCCGCACTTATGTCCTTTTTATTTTGAGCCACATTGCAATTTATTCTGGTGGCAATTTTTGCAGTGCGGCCCGCGTTAATTTTGCAAATTGCCCTCCATTAGGGACACCACACTGTGGTGATAAAATGGGAAAATTTTAATATATGCATACGTGTAATTTAAAAAGTACAGCTCACATTAAATATTTATTTTATACTCTTAAGGCATATTGAAGTTGTGGCCTATTCGACGCCATATTTTAAACGCTTTCTCTCAGACTCCACGTCATCGAAATTTCAAAACTAAAGTTGAACTTTATGAGTGTTAATTAAGGTTTAAGTTGCTCTGTGGTCTGTGACCGATTAATCGGTCTTTGGCTTTGAACCTGCGGTGCCACTTCCAATGTATACGTCTTTGGTCTGGTGGTTAATTATTATAACGCCCAGAATAATACATGTATTATGGTCTTTTTAAGGGCTTTGTTAGATAAAGAGCTACTTAGGCTTCCAAAAACAAAAAAAAAATACAAAACTTTTGAATATTTGTAGACATGGTCGTTAAAAATACCATTATGGATGTCGATTTTCGATGAATTTCATTTTTTTCTGTAATTTCTAAAATAATTGAGGTATATTTTTTTTCCATGCTGTGGTCCCGGCTTATCGTTGAGTTTTGGCACACGTTGTATATGATTTGTAGGTTTGCTTACAAAGCATCTGCGAGGTGCTAAAATGAATGTGTCAAAATCACCTCCACCACCAACGCTTTAAAACTAAAAATCTAGGAATCAATCGGGTAACCCCAACTAACCCACTACTGCCATAAACCCGTTTCACCTATGCACAAATACCCTATACCATAAATACCGGTTTCCGGTACATAAACAAGAACAACTTTACTGCCAACCGATAGACTATATGTCGGGGCAATAGGGTTCACAAATTGTCAGTAAACGGTGTTGGCTATTGTCTAAACCAGGGATGTAACGTATGTGATTTTATCGGAACCGAAAGCGGAACTAGCTATACTCCGCGCCATAATAAGATTCCAAAAAACTGACCACTTGCATATTCGAGCGATAAAGAGGTAATTCCGTCAATGCCAATTTTCGATGTTCGTGGCCTGATATAACTTCCGATTCAAAAGTAACGGAACCGGAACCGAAGCGGATGTGTAATTTTAATCGGAAGTTCCGATTTAACGGAACCAGAATCAGAGATCCGTAACATCCCTGGTCTAAACTGCTTCATCCTTAATTGCCTATCGGTAGACCTTATATAACGTTGCAATAGGGATTAAAATCGGTTGAGTGGGACAGTCACCATCAGATATATCTGAACTGCCGAGGAGCTTTAAAATATCTGAACATGCACTCTGACGCATAACAATAGAGGCGTGTTCAGATATTTTTGAACACTACAGAACAATACGTTGGTGCGACCAGCCGTGAACCTACAGCTACTTATATGTAACTACATTAACGATGTAGTTTATAGGGATCTGAAGGTCTAGTCTTTCTATGATAGTGTTTCTTAGGTGGACATCTGGAGATTGGGCGATTTAATTTTTTGTTGGTATTTTTTTTATGTGACTTCTAATCAGTGCTTCGATCCTAGTAGGAGACAAAAGTGTCCTAAGGTTTTTTTTTCCAATTTGTTCACAGAACCTGTATGGCGGTAGCGCATTGGAAATTTTGATGGAAATTTTGGGACCCTTTTCTCGTACTAACTAGAATACCTAAGGGACCTAGGATCGAAATAGCTTTCGATTCTGAGTAGAATACACATAACATTTTCCAATTAGAATAAAGGATGAGACACACTAGCACGGGACGGGACGGGAAAATCTGTCAATTTCTATAGAAAGAATCACGTAATAGCTCGGAGCCCTCGGATGTCACGTGAACGTGACGCTTTCTATAGAAATTGACAGATCGTCCCGTCCCGTTCCGCCCCGTCCCGTCCCGTTCTAGTGTGAGTCATCCTTAAAGTTTGGGATGCGTCAAGAAATAAAAACGCCCAGATGTCATTCATGCCTGCTGTTTTTAATAGTAAAAGGCGCTAATAAAGTTTTGTAAAAATTATTATAGCAAAAAAAATAGCGAGGAAATGTTGCCAGCGTCCTCGGTACCATGCCGCAGGGGCCTGTTTTAAATTTATTATAGTTTTATTTTTGTTTTTATCTAGTTTTTATTTAGCTGTAGTTTAGTTATGCTTCTTGATTTAATTTGTGTTTTAATATGTTTTAGTTTCGTTTCTTACAATAACTGGTGGAATACCTAAAAAAAAAACAAAAAAATACTAGAAGTAGATATAACCCATTTGTTAATTTTGTGCCTTTTCAGAGCACCTATTTACTAAACTAACGCACCTATTTACTATAACGGCATCTTTATATGCCCGATTCATATGTCTAAAAATACTTCAGAGTTATCCGTAATTACGTATTATGATAAATTTATTTTAATATTAATATGTCTCACATAGTTCAAATTCGATAAAGCTATTTCTATTTTTAATGTCTCGTCTATTACGTGATAGTAACCAACAGTGTATACTTAATGTGTAGTAATGCAAAACAACGCGTCTGATTATTTAATTATCCTTTGATCAAATTTTCCCCAACAGTAACCCTCAAAGCTAATATTAGGCGTACGTGTAAGCCCGTAAGATTCATCGGCTCAAATTGCCGATTGAGAAGAACACAGCGAGGCTTGTATCACGATCGAACGGGTTTGCATTGAGTAGGCGGGATAGAATAGATATATATTTATGCCTACGACTAGCTAGCCTCAGAGAGGGTTTATTTTTTAGAGGGATTATATTCACACTGTACCGCATATTTTCAAACATATGGGAGTTTCTCAATTCATTACTGGCCGCCCTCAGACGGCCTACCGCGTATCGAGTAATCGAAATTTTGTATCTCTCTTTCACCACATGATAGACAAAAGAGACTCTGTTACGAAGATAAAAATGTTCGTTGATCGTGGTAGTCTCTCAGATGGGTTTAATATTTTAGCTTGATAAGGCCCGGGAAAACACAAGAGATGACATCCTAGCTCAGCATTACTTCCAGTGCTTACGTCCAGTGATACGCAGTGTAGCATGGGCGGAACGTACCTTAAACGTTTAAAATAAGAAAGGATTGCATATACTTAGGAAATTTCGGACTCTGGTTGCCTTGATCGGGTAGCCCAGTGGTTAGGGCGTCTGCCGCAGGAGGTCGCTGGGTCGATCCCACCGGGGACCTTGGTCACTTTTTTTCTGTAGTATAAGCAGGGCTTGAATACCGGTATTAATTTCAGTTCTTTGCCGGTATTTTTTTATTTTATATTTATTTTTGATGGGGTCAACTAAATATACAAAGATGTTACTTAAATGCATGATTGTGTCCTACAAAAAGAGCATAAAATAATTCTAAATATTGGGCAATTAGGAGGTTTTAAAAAATGCCGGTTCCAAGCCCTGAGTATAAAAGACATCTCTTTCAATTTATATATATATAATAGTGTGACTACTTAAAATCATGAATCAAAACATTGATTATAAACAATCAATGACTTAATTCATGCTTTACAATTGTACAATATTTAACCAAAACAATAATAGTATTGTCTTCTGTTTCCGTGATTGATATTAAAGTGTTAAATTTCAATCATAACAATAATATCCGAAATTAATAATCTATGACCCGGTTAAACCGTTACACGATCATCGTTGGCAATTAATATCGGCTGCCCGCTTGCCCGGTTACCTGGGCCGGTTACCCGGACCGCTTACATGGACGTGGGTTACCCGGGCCGCATCATAATATCAATTTACACTTCATTTTAGATAATTACGGATAAAAGGCTTATGGTATTAGGTTTTTAATTATCGTTTGCCCGTTAATAAATTTGCATGTTGAAATTTTAAAATAATTAAATTTGTGGATAAACTATGATTGCGTGGTGCCGTTTACCTTTAGTATACTTTTACTTATTTTCATTGCTTTTGAGTTAAATAGTATAAAATGACCATTTTTTTAAATGGAAGCGTATAAACTATACTACGATTTGTAAATTCAAGACCAAAAATTCTAACCTCAACTCACTACCTTTTCCTTTTATAGTAATTAAGTGAAAGATTAAATATAACAATAAACACATTTTATCGGTGTGGTTTTTTACAAAAAACATGCATAAATACAAAAGAAAAGGAGAAGGTGAGGGTTTTGGTCTTTACTTACACATCAGGGTTTAGGAGTCTTGTGAGTAAATCTTTTCTGTTTTGTACCCAGTGTGTGTCTTATGCCCGGTGAAATGTAATAAGCTTTAATTAATTAGTAAGTTACATGAGCTCAATGTAACAAGCGTACAGATTAACAATATCCACTTGATTACCTACTTTACCAAGCTAATTTCTCTAAGGGCTTATCATGTGTTTGTGTTCACGCCTTCCTGATCCTTATGGCTGTCGAGTATTGTATACACATACATGACATACACGTGTATATTACGCGAAGCCCGCGAAGTTAGGATAGGTATATATGTTACAGTACAATTGTGAGTACCATTAGATTATAAACTAAAAACTAACGCTTGAGACTTTAAACAAACGGATAGGTTAGTTTATAATACCACCGTGGCCGCTGATGGACACCATCGCGAGCCCAGACTTCTGGCCGAAGGGTGGCGTGTTTCGGCGGTTCCGGGGTAACCTGCCGAATCCTACGCCTGATCAGACGACGCAACGAAGCCACGTAGTTACGTCGCCTAAATTAAATTATAATTAGTATTAAGTTTTATATGTTTTGGTTTTGTATTTGATGGTTGAAGTGCTTTGGTTTTTACTGTTATGCTGTGAACTGTTTTTTTTTTAAATAAATAATAAATAAATAAATATTACAGGACATTCTTACACAAATTTACTAAGTCCCGCAGTAAGCTCAATAAGGCTTGTGTTACGGGTACTCAGGCAACGATATATATAATATACAAATACATAGAAAACATCCATGACTCAGGAACAAATATCTGTGTTCATCACACAAATAAATGCCCTTACCGGGATTCGAACCCAGGACCATCGGCATAGCAGGCAGGGTCACTACCAACTAAGCCAACCGGTCGTCAACCAAATAAACCCCTAGTCAAATTATAATCTGTCTACAACGAGGAAATGCCGCTAGCATCCTAGGTACAATGCCTCAAGGACCTAATTTAGATTTAAGGTAGGTAGAGGTAGGTAGTTAGATAAGTTACACTTACTGTATATATATTTCGAAAATAAATGTTTTTACTTTAATCTGTCAGGAGTTCACAATTTATCGGTGACATATATAAGCTATTAACGTGTTATAACTCTGGCGCCCTTACAAAAACTAAGAATACTTCTGCACAAAGAGGATATAGTTGAACCACGATAAGTTGCCAAGTTGAACGTTAAGTATGGCGTTTTCATACAATGTCACTGCCAAGCGAAGTTACTGCAAAGTTAGCGGGGTCACATCACACTTTAGCAATTTGAAATAAATTACCGGAGTATGTCGGCCCTTTCTCGTAGCAAAAAAAATTGTTAAAACGAGGTTTGTAACTAAGGTCTCAGATCTCGTGTAAGGTGATCTTGTTGTAGAATGACAATCGCTAGCGACTAAGGTTGTGTAAAACATAAGCAGACTACATTTTAACATCGTCGAACGAACTTCGCATAGGTTTACTGGATACTCAGCCAGCTTCGTTTTCGGCTTATAAATGCCTCTAGTAACAAAGTTCTATAAACTCATGCATTTTATCACCTAAACAATGCCTTGTTGATGTTCAGATAAAATCCGTGACGCTTGTAAAATTGACTCTATTCACTGAGCGATAAAGTTCTCGCGTATAAAGTAGTTGTTTAAAAAACAAAGCCTTAAACGGGTGACTGTTATACAGATTTTTAGCGTTTGATATCAGAAGACAATAAAAGTGGATTTACCGGTTATGAACGATCAACCAAAAGTACTTACAGATTTTTTTTTGTGTAAATTACATGTTTTTTTAAAGATGTCTTAATATGTGTTGAATGTAATTAATTCAATTTAATTAAGCTCTCTGCCGCTGTTTTCCCAAAGGACTACGTAAAAGTTCTTTAAAAAAGGAGTGTTAAAGTTTTTAAAGGGTCGGCAACGCGCATGTAACAGGAGTTGCAGGCGTCCATAGGCTGTGGTGACCGCTTACCATCAGGCGGGCCGTATCGTATGCATGTTTGTCACCGTCGTAGTATTTAAATTTTTTTTAAAGGAAACTAAGGTGGTATACAAATTATACAAAAAAGGTTACTTACTTAAAGTTTAGATTTTCTTTTTTACTCAGAAACGCTCGGTGGAAATCATCAAGCTTTTCCAGCAAAACTGATGAGCGAACATTTTTATAAAATAAAACGCAAATTCTTACCGATTCGCTCGCTTATTTTTAAAAAAGCTAAAACGCTTCAAAGGAGGTAAGTCTCGGTCTGAAATGAAATGCTTTTAGGACAAATCCGAACCTGAGGGCCTAATACGAACCACTTCGTTTGTTCGATCGTATAGTTCCCTCTCTATTGCTCTCACATATTTGAGTGACAAAGAGGCAAATAGACGAAAACGAACGAAGCGGTTCATGGTAGGCGCTCTGCATAGCTCCGTCTTAACCATTATCAAACGATTCGTACGTTCACCTGTTAAGGGGTCGTTTTCTAATGTGCATAAAGGTGAATTTCAAGAAGCTAATTCTTAATTGAGGGCGTAAGTAACGCGAGTCACGACTTCGTTGCGGATTTGTTTAAATTGCAGATGCAAATGTATGATTCAATTTATATATATTGAAAGAAACACTTATTTAGAGATAAATTATCACTTGAATTTGCATCAACAAATAAAGCGAGCGTGCAATAAAATTGTGACTCACGTTACTCTTGTCGTGGGTATCCAATTAATTTCCATGTGTTACGATAATTTGTCATATAACAACATTTTTAACTGGCTATCAGTGAATCTTATACTATTACAATAACTTAATAATCAATGAACAGTGTGAAATATTGTTTGATAGTTAATGGACGTAACACAGTGGAAATTAATTACTTAAATACTATCCTAAATAAAAGCTTAACTTTTTGGAACTCACCCATATGTCCAAACATAAAATCGTGTATATTATAAAATCTCATTACAATAAATGTAATTTACAGAAGTGAGAATTTACTTGGAGCGATAAAACTGAAAATGTCTTCTGTAACAATATTTAATCTGTGTTAAGATATTAACGCAAACAAATGGTGTTTGCGCTTAACTTCTGTTTTTTACAGATCTGAGCTAAATTACAAACAATTCTTACTCAAATGAAAACTTGGTCTTAACTGGGAACACAGATCGCTTACCTATAAGATGACTTACACTTCATACGTTGGTATTTCCGTATTAATTTGGTATAAGAATACAACCCATCGAAGGCCAAGCTGGGGATCTAATCCGGGTCTTCAGCTTACGCGGCCTGTCGGCGGTCTTGCCAGTCAAAGAGATTTTCGCCGGCTTTTATTGGCCTAGAGGTTATGGCGTTAGCTGAAGACCCGGGTTAGAGCTCTGGCTTGGCCTCCGGTGGAGTTGGATTTTTTCTTTAGTATGTGACATCCCATTCTATTTATAATTATATAGTAGTTACTACTTTTAAAACAAATCAAAATATTAAATCAAATTATTTGACTCGATTTTACCTCAGACGAAACGGAGGCTGTAATTTCTTTTAGGATTAGAGGCTGAGTTTGTTTGTGCACATAAATAGATGCTTGCCCATTTATTTTGCCCATTTATATGCGGTTTTCTGTAAATGATTTGTGGTAAACCAGTGATGGTCAAAAATATTTTTCTTATCTCTTAACTGCGCTTAGCTTTTAATTTTAGATTTCTACACTTCAATACTATATTATATGGTATGACATTTAGCAAGCACATTGTATGAAAATGTTATACAATGTCAACTTGGCAGAAAAACTTAGCGTGGTTCAAGAACCAATATGTATGTAGCTAGCAACGTCTAAGTCTTTGTAAACGGTTTTTAAGCGGTGTCTTTGGGTGGTGTAGTCCGTGACTGAGAAAAATCCCGCTTGCCTCATAGTTTTCAATTTCTCTCTATTAAAACTCGAATGCATTAAGTGCTGGTAAAGAGTTGCTGGTACTGAATACTAAATATTTACTGGTTGCTTGTGAGCGTCGACATTTGGGCTTGCTAAAGAGATATACCTACGTAATAAATATGTACCCACTTTCATTCTAAATAAACGCATAGGAATGGTTCCGAAGTCGATTATTTCCGCTCAGAATTCTTAAAATAACTTATCATAATCGGTTATTATCTTATTATAATCGGTTTCAGAGTTATCGGGGTTTCCGAACTCCATGTCGATCAGACTAGTTAACTGACATACTACTGACATTTGTAATGTCCGAGTTTGAATTAAAAAAAACGGATAGGACAACAATAACAAGAAAAGATTCTGACTGAAGCCGATCATATATGCTCGGGTCTGCATAGCGGGTATGTCCATCCGCCGGATAAATTTGCAGGGCTGGGGACATGCCCGACTGTGTATGGCCGGCTTAACCAGTAGGCAGTAGGTTCAGGATTAGGTAATGCAAAACTGGTTATGAATTGTATGAAGAAAGACCGGTTATAAACGGTTATGTCCATACAAAAATAACCGGTTTTGCATTCCCTAATCATGACAGACTGTGGACAACCGACAACGACTAATGACCAGACAGTTCAAGAGTCACTCTTGACGAAGCCATCACGCGAGAATGGAATGTTGATGCTAAAGTTAGGTTTACATTACGAAATTTGTGGCGTGAAATTAAGTTTATGAGTTTTCCCAAAAGTTTCACGTGTAATTTAATAATTTTGTAATAATCGTAATGAAAAGTGTGCTTACCATGAGTTGCTTAAAACTGTATTCGAAAATATGTCCGTCTCGCTCTTACCAATACTCTGTCAGGAGCGAGACGGACATATCCCCGAACCCCGCGATCGAATACGGCCACGTTACAACTCATGGTGAGCATATAGAAATCAACTTCGTGTCCTGCGCCATTTTTTGGTGAAATTAGTGCAATGCAACTAATTTCATAATGTAAATATGACATCAAACTAGTGTTGCGATAATGTCTGCGCCGTGACGTCTGTATTTTAAGTCTATATGAGTATCTCCGTAGCCACATTGAACATAGAATAATATAGCATTGATTCTGACGGGGCCATGCCACTGCGATGTTGTAAATTTCTCGAGGAGACGAGAGGAGACGCTGGATGCAAGTCGCTTCCGACCGGTACATATGGAGGTCTAAAAGGGAGGTCTATGTTCAGAAGTGGAAGTCTTATTGCTGATATGATGATTATGATCGCACATATCGAAACTACTTTCATAAAACTGATTTCAACATGCATGACACTAATTTCTTAGGCGGATGTCACGCTGGTTGCTATTCGCACCGCACTCGGGTTCTGAGTGTGATAACCCTACGCGCGATAGCGCTGTCCCCATTGCACGCCGTCGTGTAAACCTAGCTTAAATAACGGTATTTTCTATCTTTCCAAACTGTTCAGAATAAAACCCGTACCATTTTATATGAACCTTCAATCTCGGCTGAACGCCCGCTAAATGCTTTAGCTGCGAGTTTTATTTTAAATAAATTTTAATTTAATTGCTCCAGGCATTAAAACTGAATGTTCTTGTGCTCCTGCTTTTTTTTAGTTTGTCTCTCCGGTGCAATGGGAATTTTAATTCGTAGTTAAGTCAGGTTTCAAGTGGGTTTTTTTATAAGTTGCTCATTTCATGCAAAATTTGTAATAACTGTGTTTTTAAGTCTGTTTTGCGAGCTGAGTGTACTTAGTTACTGGTGTTTTGAACGTTGTTAATAAAATATTTTTCAACTAGGAAATACAACCCGGTCAAATATTGTAAAGGAATAACCGGTTAACCCCATTAATTAATATTCATCATCCTTTGGTAATTTGTGTGTGAGTTTAATTGATTTGAACTGATTTAGTACCAGAAATGAATAGGTGGTTACAAGGGATCAAAATGGTATTAGCCGGCAAGGGCTTACATTGAATTCCGAATGAAGCGATGGATTCTTAAGTAGAGTCCTGAGCGTAATGAGAGATGCAAGCGTTAACGCCCAGGACGAAAATAATTTTAATACCGTGTGACACGTACTGCTTTTCATACCAATTAAGATGAAATAAATAAAACCGAAAACCGCATCATACCAACACCACGATGCCACTAGTTTATGCCTGAATACGCAAAAATGTGTAGTCCTTGAACAGAAAAGTGCCACTTTGATCCCTCCTAGCTTGAACAGAAAAATCCCTTTTATGAATAGGTGGTGTGGAAAGTGAATTGATTTATATATTATTTCATACAGTAACATATTCTTAATACCTTTCATTTTGAAGGAAATATGCTTCTTATAAAATAGTATATGTAACGTAGCGTGCGCTGCGTACCATGTATTAACACACTGGAGCATGGGAAAACGGTTCACCAATTCGTATCCACTCCGTTACGCACACCTATCACCAATAAATGTACAGTATTTCACTTTTTAAGGTTCCGTACAAAAATGAAAAAACGGAATCCCATAGCTTCAATTGTGTTTCCGCCTGTCTCAGCCGATTTGCTTCGAAATTTTACTGAATCAATGGAGTTAAAATGTGTAACAAATAATTGTATAGAATGATATGGATAACCGTTGTAACTTTCGTGGCAAAGCTAATACCAACTTATTTTAAGGTTCTTTCGGTAGATCTGAATTCCGAAAATACTATGCTTTTTCCTTATATCAGTTACTGAAATGCTACATTTATTAACAAATGATGGCGATAAACATCTTAAAATTTCCATCTTTTAAATAAAAAATCAATAACAACTAAAATAATGTTACTTTTCTATTCCGCCAAACGTGCTAGTCAATTAGTGCCAACCCGTTATACCTACTTGCGTATATTTTTGCATGTATTTAATGTTCCCATCCTCCCGCCGCAAAAAAATATAACAAACCACCACCAATAATATAAACCTCGACACGTGTTTCGCATCTCTACGAGGCATCCTCAGGAGATGCAGGAGATCTTGTCGTAATGGCGGCGTCCGACAAGTGAATGACATGCCCAGACTGGTCGGTCATATTTATAACCTGGCCACCCCCCCTGCCCCGCAAGTGAGATTCAAATATTCGTAATAACGGTAATGACGCGATATTCAACTGTTCGTTAATAAACACACCCTTATTGTTGTACCTAATCAACTCTAACTGTTCTAGCACACTCAGGCGCAACCCTTTCTCACAAACGTGTAAAATATTAAAAGAATGATCCTCGGACAGGTTATGGCCATTATCCAACAAATGATTTCTTTCAACAAATGATTCCTCATTCGCCGCAAAAGTATAAAAGATTATCAACGAACTGGACCCTCGGCAAGCAATCAAAACACGCATTTGTCCGGTTTTTTAGAGTTCCTGTCCGAAGCCTCTGAAAAAATGTAGCTAAATCTGATTTTTGTCAAAAAGCCGGCAGAGTGCTGTTGGAGCGGTGTCGTTTTTTATTTGGCCTAAACCTGAACAATCGACAGCCGATCAAGCTACAAGAATGTATATAAATATTGATAAAATATACGCAAACATGGATTGATGTATTAGTAATTTAAAGTTTAAATGCTGTCATTGTGTGGTTTTTTTTTACATTATTCGTTAAAACTTAGTTCTAACGCTACGGTGGCTGCCATCCTACGGTCGCCATTGGATAGTTTCTACTTTCTACGGGGATATTACGAGTATAACATTGTCGAGTATAGATACAAATGCTTTGTTTAAATCGGTTATAATAGGTATATATTTGAGGAATATTTTTTCCTTAGCCTGGGTCGGTGTCCCACTGCTGGGCAAATACTTCCGCTCTCTCCCAAAATTCGATTTTATCAAATACACACTTCCGCCTGTGTCCAGGTCATATCGCCATCTCCTTTTTAGTCTACCTCTGCCACGACCCTGTTGTGTTGGTACCGTTTATTTAAAAAAAGCAAAAATTTTCACACATAAAAACTTGTATACGAATATGAGGCTTGTTTTCCGCTTTCAGCAACATTGATTGCCAAAATTAGCTTGTAGTGAATAGACCAAAGTCCAACTTTCCAATGTGCCATGTAACACAATGTGCCATGAGTTTCTGCTAAAACATGTGCGCGATTTTCGGTTTTATGCTTGTTGAGTACGTTGCGACTATGTATACATCTTTATGATCGATTTTTAAAGCCTGTTCTATTGTTTTCTATGTGCTCTTGAAGCTCGCTTAGATAAAAATGGACACAATGGGGTGGCGTCCACAAAGGCCTCTGATACTGGGAAATATCGGGATATTTTTAATTGTGAAATTGGCATTGAAATTAGAGGAGGCAACCGGTTTATATCTAGTATGAGAATTTCGGATAATTAACCGGTTATTGCTATATGATTTTTACTGGTTTGTATTCCCTAATTGAAACGTAAAGTGTGGTGGCGGTTATTTTAGATTACATATAATTTCTTGATTAAGCATGGTGACAGATAGTTCTTTAGGTGAATGTCACACTGGATGTGACTCGTACCCCACGCCGGTGTGCAGAGAAGATAGCACTATATACGCGCATAGCGTTGTCTCGCTCTAAAATCGGAGTGCGGTGCGAATCGTATCCAGAGTGACATAAGTCTTAGACTACGTATTCGTATCGTATGGTATCATGTCATGTGGAGATTTCAAGAGAAATTTAAACGAGAAAATAAAAAAAAGCAATAGGTAGTAGGTACACTGAGTTGTGCGTTAAAACCGCCTGACTTTGATTTTTTTATCCGGATATGACTAATAAATTAAGTTTTCTGTAATTTCTTATGACGAAGGATATCATTAACAACACATACTACTTGTCTATAGCTACCACTCATGTAATAGTTATATTCTATACATCCCGGATGATATTATGAAATGTTAATAGCATTTAATCTCAACACACTATATTAACGTAATGATAGAAGTGATTAAAGTCACAGCTATTTACATTAGTAGTTAATACATTTTGATAGTTTTGCTAATTAATATCGTACCGAATACCGAAGTGATTATATAAAATAGAGGGGAACCTGTTTAGGTGAAGCTTTGATCTTGAGTTGGAACGAATTTATATACTCTTACTATATCTACCGTATAGACTTAACACGAAATTATTTAATGCAAACTATCGCCTGTGATTCTATCCGTGTTAAAATCGTAAAATTACGAGTATTACGCAAGTTTTAACTTCAGAATGCACTTTTTTCCGCTATATCTCTATGTTATTTTGCAATTAAAATCAGTTGAAACAGCATTATTTCAGAGGTATTATGTTCATGCAAATATTTTCCAATCGCAATAAGTGCCGGAGCCGTAATTCTCTCCGGGCGGTTCTTATCCGGGTTTTAAAATTTGGGTCAATTTGCTTTGTGTGATGCTTGGCAATCAAGCCAATGCATTCCGTCAGTCACACGTTCATGCACGTTAATGTATTTGTGCACTGGTTTGTTATATTTTAGCTACAGACGGTACAGGTTAAAGCTCTTCACGGCTTTTGCTTTATAAAACAGCTATTTAAGGGTTACCCAGAGGGGTAACCCCAAATTTTTGATCATATTTTGATATGTAAGTTCGCCCGTAAGATACATAAATAAATTTGACCACTTGATATTTGTCGAAAAAAGGATGGAAATGAATTACGGTAGACCTTGAATTCAATATGTATTACAGCTACAGCTAAGAGTACCTATAACCAAACCAGAACCAAACATCTATCTGTGTTATACAAATCTACATTGCTCATCATTCGTTTGCCCTTGTCCCATTTATTTGGTACATTGCCGCCCCTTCAAAATCCTCTTCGTGCATTTTTCTTAGAATCACATTCCTGCAATTCACCTTTGTCGAGCGTAATTTTTTTATTAAAAAAAAAGGAAAATAAAATTTAATTCATAAAAACATTGCCCAACAAGTTAAGTTAAAAAAATAAATCTAAAAACAACATTTCCACTAACAAACCTGACCGCATGGTCCGAAAGGTCCAACAAAAAGCAACTTGGGTTAAATTTAGTTAGAAACAACATTAAGGTCAAGCCGTGACTTTAGTTCGGTAGTTTAGTTAGTTACTGGACCGAGTAACTCGCACCTGCGTCGCTTGATGCGGTTTTAATCTTAACTCTTAATCGCCTCTTAGTTTTGGATTGGTTTACTTGACGAAACCTTTTAGTTTAAAGGAGTTAATCGTGAAAAGTTTATTAGGGTTGCATTGCAGATAGAGTAAGGTTTAGTTTGTAGTTCGCTTTTTGGCGGATGAAGCACTAAGTTGACGGTCCAGGATTAATGTTTATAACTATATGATATTGCGGTAATGAGTAAATAGATATTCTTATAAAAAAAGTCTAGGCCACAATAAATCCTCTGCAAAATGAGAAAAATGACTGGTCACAACGTAAAGTTTCCCAGAGTCATAATGTTATTCAAAATTAACGTAACATACTTCTAAATTTTAAAATGTCACTTGTTAACAGCAATATTCTGTCAGGAAAAAGGAATAAAATATAAGAATTTAAACTTACATGAACATGTTATTTATACGAACCTGTCTTGCCCCGCCTAAAGGGCTTAAGTTACTGTGCATGAACATTTACATTAACACGCCAGTTACTCCGTGAAAAATATTAAAATAATGGGTGCCGTCTATTTAGCATAATTTGTTTTGTCCGAAACGCCTTGGTATGACAACCTGGCATAATCGATTATAGCCGAATCTTAATCTAGCAGAAACATAATTTGGCATAATGCACAATATTTCGAATACTATTTTGTACGAAAATAAATGGGCATACTAAATAAGTAGGTGAGGTTATGTTCGGACTGTGTCCGAATATTCAGACAAATTAATTTCAGCCAAATCAAGTTATGCTAAACTTGAATATGCCGTAACAGTTTATGCGTAAAACCAATTATGATTATATTGATTATGCCAAATAGAGTAAAGGATCACTCACACCAGTCCGATCCGATCCGATCTGATCCGGGACGATCTGTCTGTTTCTGTAGAAAGAATCACGTGATAGCCCTGGGATGTCACGTGATGTTTTATATAGAAACTGACAGATCGTCCCGTATCGGATCGGACTGGTGAGAGTCATCCTTCATGCATATAAAAATTATGAGAAGACAAGGGGACCACACCGAAAATAACGCTTGCAGTTCACTAAAAAAAACACACACATTTTAAAATGTTGTTATAAACGGGGTACACATTATCGCTGATTGCTTATCGAATCTTGCCTCCAACAAAAAAAAATATCAGGGCATTTTCGCGAGAAGACATCCAAAGAAAAAAAATTTAAGGTAGGTAAATTTAATGTTTTTCTTAATCATAATAACGAGCTCTTTCAATATAGGAGAAAAAAACTACGACAAAAAAGGTCGCAGAATTTTGTAACGTTTTCGTGCTCTCCATTTTGTAACCGCTGAACAAAGGGTTTAAAAACTGGTAACGAAATGGAAAAATAAAATTGGAACTGTTTTTTCTTCCTACCCTACTAGGAAACTAAAAAGCTCGTGGTTCTAAGTAGGAAAAACATTAAATTTACCTAATTAAAAAAAATTTTTTGGATATTTTCTCGCGAAAATACCCATTAGACAATACAAACCGTTCCCACTAACAACACTACAGCTCCAGAAATGCAATACCTGCATTTAAATATAATTTTCTCGTAGATGGATGCTCTCAAGAGATCCATTAAATTCAACTGCTCTACTGGACACGCTCTACCAAGCGATATCAGTCTGTGTCCCTAAGGGACAGAGTTGAAATATGAATGGAGGAAAATGGAAGCGGTTCGTATTTTTCACACTTGATTAGACTCTAAGATTATTCTGCAATTCACATAGGGGTTAAATGAAAAAACGGTGTATATGGTGTATGGAATATCTACGTATAATTTCGCACAGTAAATATGATTGTATATTTTGATTATTTCCCATTCTTAAGTACGGAAACGTAGTGACCGCTCAACACGCGTACTCAAAAAATGGTGGTGACAAACTGACTTTAACAAGTAGACTTAAAATTTTACTATGGTTTTAGATAGTACAGTTTAGTACCTGAGGGAGTATCCCTTCACGTATTTAGAACATAGGGACTTATTTGACTGGTTAACAATAGGACATTTAAGGTATGAATGGTGAAAATTTAAGGTATGGGTATGGGGTGGTGGTAAGGAATTTAAGGTAGTAGGAGTTTTAAGGGCGTAAAAAGTGTAACACACTTTAAACGACTTGTTCGGTGTTATCGGTCTATTTATTTCTGTCGATATTCCCATTGTGGATAAGACGTCGACCTATTAGGTGCTATAATGATGCATGTTTTAATAAGCAGTAAGATTAGGAGATAAAGTATAAAACCAAAACAACGAAAAATTCTTGTAGCGCCGAAATTACTTTTTTCTAATTTTGTTTCACTCTTATAAGTAGAGAACATTAAAAAAGATTATCCACCTCTTGCAAATCACAACACAACTTACCTGTAAGTAAATATCCTTATATCCATAATAAACTTTAAATGAAGCAGTTAATTGGCAGCGAGAGCTGAAAAACAAACATACTCCAGTTTCAACAGAATAATACTAAAAACATCGTATGTCACTAATAGTTCCTTAGTGATATATGCCCTTTTAGATGTACGTGTAAAAGTTTGACTTTCCCAATTTCGCGGAGTGTGCATATGCAAATCGCCGAATTTCAATCAACTTTGGCGGGTCGTAGTGTAAGTAGTAAGTAGGCATTTATAGTGCCAATGAGAGCTGACATCAGATAAAGTTAAAAACTAAAAAAAGCTACACTGGTTAGGTATTCAATTATTATATATTATGGCTTTTACACGTCCAAGAATCGTCCAAGAAAGTAGTAGGAATTTCTAGCGCCAATTATAGTTGCAGCAAGTCAAGTTAAAAATTAAACAGCTACAGACTGGCTACTTACTTATGCATATAAACGTCAAGATTAATTATTGTTTGTCCTTATCTGTCAGTTTCACTATTACGTTAGTTAGAAAGGGAGAAAGCATGATTAATTAATATATCTGTTATTTTTTTTAATTAAAAAGGCGGTAAGTTATATAATGATATGAATAGGTCTACTATACCATTATTAATGTTTACTTACATCATTATGTCAGTTCACGAAAGAAATCATATCAAATAATTGTCTTTATCGTGTAATACCATACCACTAATTATTTTTTTCTGTTTAGCTATTTTCCGGTGATATGGTTTCTTGTAGAACCACATATTGTATAATTTGTTTGAAAAAAAAAGTCCCGCCGAGTTTCTGGCGGGTAATCTTTTCGGGCTGTGGTTCATAAGTGCATTGCAATGTGCCTAAATTTAAAAATAAAGATATATTTATCATTAAGTGTTGAAAATTCAACAGACCCTTATAAAGCATTTTTCCTTAACCGCGCATAATTAAGCGACAATTTGTGTGGTTTACACTTCACAGTATGCCAGAGAAATATACAGTTAGTTTCTATTAATTAAATGTTCCTTTGTACCTGACTTAACCCAGCGCATCCTTACTTCATGTCTAAATGGGCGTATGTCTATTCCAATTCCAGTGTATATACACTTTTTCATTATAACAGGCAGGGTTTCAATTACTGCCGCCGTCACTCCCTCTCTTTCACCCTACCCCCTCGTCGATTGCAGCTTGGAACCTATTTGTGCATTCTGATGAAAAGCTTCCTATGATCGCGTCTGGTTCCATGTCAGTCAGTGATATCTTAATGTCCTAAGCTGCTTTTCTGTCGAGTCTACTTAAATCATCCGTCATATTTGCATAGTTATCCGTCATATAGCATCAAAACATATTTGTTTATGAATCTTATCAACATTTATCTATTTCAGACAACTGAGATATATAGAAGTAGAAATCAATCAATGTATGACCTAACGTATATGGTCGGCTAATGCAGATCAATTCACCGCTAGGGGCGCTAGTGGAACGTGGGTCTGACGAGAACATTTCAAACGTCACTTTGACAATTCTTTCATATGATGAGTGGCGCCGCCTGGTGAGCGACACGATAGCCTCCATTGTTGCGTTGTTTCATTGCTAAAATCCTATTCTTCTCCTAATATATCAGACACCCAGAAGTCGTCAACACAAAATTGAAAATAAAAAAACCGCGAGTTAAAGCTACACATGAATTTTCACAATAAAATGTACCCATTGTAAGAACAAACAATCCAGCTTTTTTGCACTTAATTAAAAGGTGCAGCGGGACGATGCACGTAAAGGGTTGCCCGGCTCTTAATCAACCGGGCCTTAATAGCAGCGACATCCGGACGGGTTAACCGGCGTGATTGGCGCCTGATTAATAAATGGCACGTTGATTAACTGGGACGTATTCTGATGTGTAATTTTAAGGGTAATGTTAATGTTTGATTAAACAAAGTGGGTGTTTTGTTAGTGTACTAGCTGTGAATGTTATTTGATGACCGACTGAGCAAAGCGAGCGAATCGTCTCCTTTTCAGCTTGGACAGAAATGCTTTCGTGTCTGTCCATTTGTTCTTCTCTACAGGTCGCATTTATCAACCAATTCTTGTGAAATTTTGTAAACAAGTTTATTGATTAGGTACATAACATTTTTTTGTCGAATCAGTTTTTGGAAATTTTGTAAATGGCGGAAATTGGTATAAAGGTCCTAAGCGCCATTGCTCCTAAAGGCGCTTACGACGTTTCTGCCAATACCAGTACCATTTCGCGAGGTCTACAACTCACACAGGCCTCTATAATGCATTAAAAAACCGCATTTGCATTTAACCTAAGTATAACCTCGTAATAATTTAACTTTTTTGTAACGACAAATTTCTTATCTGTGAAATGTTATTATTATGTAATACACAATATTAAATATAATACGGGCGGAATAATTTAACGCATTTGTAAAAAAAAAACTTCAAGCATCGCAGGGAGGGGAGTCCGCATAAGTACTGTTTCCCTTTGCCAAAGTACAGGCCCAAATGGGCATACCCGTGTCCGTGTTGTGACTAGTCCGTACGCAAAAATAAATAGAAGTGTGCAAGATTGGTTAGTGTAAGTACTTGTATCATTTTCTATGTATTACTGTCGTCATTAAAAATTGTTTTTTCCCCTCACTAGCTCGGAAAGCGCTGTTTTGTCCTTTAAAACTAACGTGGAAAAACGCATTTTATCCACATGTGGGGCAAAGTAATCTAATTCCTATCACTTACCACCCGTCCAGTATAAGTGAGTCCTAATATGCCCATAGTAAATATGCGCAATCGGAGGTCACACCTTAAATTGGTCTAGTCTTATCGCGCACTTGGTATAAGCTGTTGGCGATATCTAAGTACCAGGAGCGTACTCTATGACACATTATGATATATATAATTTTGAATTATTTTTTCAAGATAATTTGCATGTGGATAAGATTTGTAATCGTATGTAGTCTTTATTTTCCTCGCGATAGTGAGGGGAAAAATGTTGTATTACACTCGGCGGCAAAGTTCGTTCAACTCTCGTACCTTGAGACCCTCGTTCGTAAAGCTCAAGATTCCAGTGTTTGAACCACTCGCTACGCTCGTGGCTCAATTTTGGAATCTTTCGCTTGCTTGGGTCTCAATATAAGCCCGAGAGTTAAACAACAACTTTGCCCCCTTGTATAATAAATAACTATTTGTATGTGATGTGTGAGAAATGTGTGAGCACATTTCCCCACGCAAAAAGTGACAGAAAAATACGAATTGTAAGTTGTCGTTTTGACGTCTCCCGTCCAACTTCCTGGTAGCCCGTAATGCTCGAAAAAGAAATAGTAAGCACAAATTTAATGATTACAGAACTGTACTTTCGACATTGGCTTTACACATAAGTAGTTAGTTACACTTAGTTATTTATCTGGTAGTATATACTGTCTAGTATTGACTTGACATACTTGTTTTGTTTACCCCTATCATGAATAGGATGGAATCAATTGCATTGATTTAATCACATTACAGCATTACCTTCAATGACATTCCGTTGATTGTGAATTAATCATTAATTGACGATTGACGATTGTCATCGAATTTAGGATTATCAACAAAGCCTTTTGTTTCAATTGTTTAAAGTAACTAACGTGCTGTTTGCTCAGAGGTCAAGGATTGGAATGTTTATTTTTACACGACTGCCCAAAACAAAAAAGAGTGTTATGTATTAGGGGTCCATGTATCCAAATTGGTTTGTTGAAGTTAAGTTATTACAAAATATAATAATACCTACTTTACTAAAATACTAAGTACTTAATACTAAATTCTAAACCGAAGCAACTACATTAATAATCAAACCAAAGTACTAATGCAAATAAAAACTACGTACGCGTTCACTGTCCCGATTTGACGATTCGATTGGGCAGTTTTCCCGTGTACATACATGGCTCAATTGTGAATATGACGTCTCTCTGAACATGACATCGTCACCGTAATCATTAAATTTGAATTAAAAATTCAAATAGGTACCAAAAAAATTTTTTATTTGCAAATACGTACCTAGCCGTCGTACACTTTTTATATCCGAAATCAACCAATATTGGATTCTAAAGTCAAATACTATAGAAAGTAATCATTTATTGTGCCAAATTTGATGAGTCTAGTAGCCTTTTCTAAACTGATTTCTCTCTAAATGGCGAGAGACGATATAATATACTTAACCAAATATCATGTTACCAAGAGATCTCTTAATTTTATATTTCCTCTAAAAATCCGTAATAGAAATATCAGTTCAATGACCTGTAATATTTCCTGATACGTAGCTAAGCTGGTTTCGCCACGGCAGATAAAAATAATTGGCTGCCATAGCAGAATCGCGTGGGTTCGAAGGGTTAGTCTAAGAGAAAGGCGCAAATTTTGGCACAGAAAATTGGGTAATTTAAACTAGCGTGAGATGTATTTAAACATAATTTTTAAAACGGGTCTATTGCGAATTCACTTTTCTACCTTATTTACCGACGTTTCGACACAGGTTTCGACCATGACCAGTGAAACCTGTGTCGAAACGTTAAAAAAGGTAAAAAAGTAAATTCGCGATAGACTCGTTTGAAAATTATGTTTAAATATGTGTTCAAAACGCGAACGTTTTAAATGTTATATGGCGTGAGATGTATTAACATTATAATAAATTATAGATAACACTCACGTATTTTAAGTTACTAGGCGCGATATAATTCAGAAATTTTAAGATTACGCCCCGCCTGCGTCTCGCGCGCGGTACTCAACGCCATATAGTAGAAGCCTAAGATCTCCAAAACTTTTCACGCGTAGTGATTAGAAATACGTGATGGTTAATAGAAATTGGTGGGAAGATAGACATGTATGCCTATATTTTTAGTTATGATAGAAATTTAACACACTATTGTAGTAAATAAGAGCCTAAACTCAATAGAGAATCGTCAGTATAATGTGACTCTAACACAATTGAGATTTAATCTCCTGTTTATGTGAAATTTTGTTCCATTATTAAGTCTTTCGACAAAAAAATACAGCATGATTTCTATATTCTTTTAATCAGAGAAATGACGTGACTTATGACTAAATATGAATGTTAGTTTAAAACACGCGACAGAAAATATAAAAACAGTTATTTTAACAAGTTATTTGGCGGTATTCTATTAGAATTTCTTTAAATTTAGTGTATTTTCGGACTACGTCATAACATAACCATAACATACTTAAGACTTCAAGTTATTGTATAACTAAGAGTGACGATAAATGCTTTTGCCTCTTTCTGATTTGACAACGTGTCATACTTTATAACCAGATAATTCTATTGTACTGGACCTTAATGTACTTACTGTAAAGAGGTAACTTTTCTTAAAATTTCTTCGGTGGAATTAATCTCCATCTGATACTTATGACTATAATTAAGAAAGACTGTTTGTCAACTACAAATCAGTGTTCCCATTTATTTCTAATTGGGCCAATTGGTTAGGGCTTTCCATAATAGTGTCTTACTTCATTAGGGCCTTAAATTGGTTTTAGTTCAGCGGCGGCGCAGAAAGCCAAGGTGGGAAAGTACAGTGGTCTCGGACCTCGGTGCCAAATATATTTTTGTTCCTTTCGGCGCGGAGACCTTTGGTCCGTAGGGCCCTAGCACTCTAAGTCTCTTCAAAGATTTATCGAAGAGACTCGGAGACGTCATAACTGGCAGCTTCCTCGCTCGACGCATCAGCCTAGCAATCTAGCGAGAAAATGCTGACTGCGTCCTCACCCTCAGTACATTGTCGCAGGGGTCTTTGTTACTTTTATTATAGCGTTAGTTTAGTTTTACTTTTAAACTTTTTGTATCGTATATTTTAGTTCACTTTATTTCAATAACAAAACACTACTTATAAAAAAACTCACTAGATAATACTGTTATGATTTTGACGGCGGGTTAAAATTGAAAATAAAATTTATCAGAAACAAGTATATAGGTATGCTTCTAGATATCAATTTAATCTACGTTTATTATGAGTAATAAATAACGCTTGTCTAACAATAGGTAAAAAGCAAGTTCGAGGAACCGGTCTGGCAATAAAATATTTGCATTTTAAGTATTCGCCATACTTATAATATACCTCCGATGTCACATTTCCATAACCAGTTTCCGTTGTCCAAGTGCCGATTATAGTTTTATGAATGGCTTACTTGACTAATTTAAAACTAAGGCGGATGTCACACTGGGTGGGATTTGCATTACTCCGGTTTTAGAGTGAGACAACGCTATGAGCGTGTAAAGCGCTATCCTCTTTGCACACCGGCATGCGGTGCATCGCATCCAGTGTGGCATCATTGAGAAGAAGTAAGTAGGTTTTAATATATTTCAACTATGATATGAAACAGGCAGTGATGCGATTCAAAAACATTTAAAATCATAAAAGGATCGGGTCTATTAGCAAAGCATGACTGGTCTTCTAAAATAATCCCATTTGGTAAAAATATAGTAAATTATGTCTGATAAAATTTAAAATCTCAGTAGTATCACAGAATAGGTAATAATACTAAAGTACAGAAGCTTCTCCTTCCTACATTTTACGGCTTGTCAAGCATGCAAATGTCAAGATGACATTAACATTTAATTATAAATACAAATCGTTTTCCTTGAACAAAACAATGAACATAAAATACAGAATTAGGCACTGACAAAGGAAAAAGGTATGGAGGGCACATCTTAGCTGGTTTTAAATAAAATTATAGGGTTGTCACTATGCTATCAGGTGCGTATGGTGGTACAACATTTGTATAAACATATAAATAAGAACGAAATATTATTATTTTTATTGTAAGGACACGTTTGTATTGATTATTTATTAGTATTGATATTAATTTGTCTGAGAATAAATTAGTATGCGGTGTTTGAAATATAAATATATCTGAACGCACCCGTGAGGTAATGCGCGTTATGCGAACCCTGGCAGTTTATGGAAGACTGGAAGTCTTGTCCTTAAGCGTTACCTACATTTCGTATGTCTAGCTCTTGGCCTATTAATCGTATAAAGTATAGTGGGGCATTTATCTCTAATGCGAGTGTGATGTCTGCCCTAGGCGATGCATTTCGCTTCGTGTCGTGATTTTCCAGTTTTCTCTACCCTTTATGACGATAGCTCTTCGCCTATTTGTCGTATAAAGTATAGTGCGACATTTCTCTAATGGGAGTGCAATGTCTGCCGCGGGCGATGCGCCAATGCATTACTCTACCTTTATCATGATATCTCTTTGGGTGTCCTAAGTTTATTATCACACTAATGTTATAAACGAAGAAAGTGTCAGACAAACAAAGCAATTAGCAGTCTTAAGAGAAAGAAGCGGCCAAGTGCGAGTTGGACTCACCCACCGAGGGTTCCACACTTGAAAATACTGGTGGCACGAAACTCTCAGTGTGCGGAAACTATACGGTTTTTGAATTTTCTACCGTACTTGTTCTACAAGCTCTCGCTTTTTGCCCGTGATCTAGGTGAACGGGAAGTACCCTATACATTTTGACTCCCTTTGCAAATGTAGGGAAATGCGACATAAACGGCCATAACTTTGGATTGCGTTGACGTAGAGCTTTCGGTTTTTCCTTTTTACAGATTCAAGGAACCGCAGACCTGTATATGTGGTATTAATTTCAAACCTTTACGAGTTTCCGAAATAAAGGGTCTTGACGGACAGACGGACGGACAACAAAGTCATCCTATAAGGGTTCCGTTTTTTCCTTTTGAGGTACGGAACCCTAAAAACTTCTATGCTCAGTTTTAATAAGGTGTCAAAGGATTCGTTTTTATGACGCTTTGGCTTACTAACTTCGCTGGCTCAGCGAGAGACCAATGATATTCGGTTCTACATCCAGTTCCTGTATTTTGGTATTTTTTAGGATCCTCCAATTACCATCGTCCGTTTTAACAGTTCCCAGGATTATTCTGAAAGCCATACGCTCCGCTACTAAAATACACTATACTTACTACTTACTAACATACTACACTATACTATGAAGGTTATGACGCTTAGGCTACATATTTATTAAATACCTATTAGTATTAACCCAGCCGACTTAAAAAATACTAGTTATAAGTTCACGCGTATGTATAGTATTTCCCTTTTAAATTAAACGTCTAGGTACTATATTATCATTGTTTATTGTTAGTAAACCGCAAGTGCTACTGCCTGCATAGAAAAAAGTTCGGCACGTTAAGCGTTTCTTGAATTACGACTTTATGGCTATAGCAATAAGATTCAATATGAACTAATTGACAGAACAACTTATTTAGCACGGTGGTCCCTAGGATTTACCTGAGAGAAATATGGCACGTGCGTAGGAAATAATGTATTAATCTTTTTTATTAAGGAATAGAGTTGATAATGGCAAAACAGTTGATAGTAGTTTTTTTTTGCATATTCGGCGCCGGTGCCTTATAGACAGGTAATGCCATTGTTATTGTTAAATACAATTGCTTTGTTGTAAGCTAATCCGTAAGGGCTCAGCTGAAAAGAAATACCTAAAAATAGAAGACGGATTGAGTTTTCGTACCGTTTTGCTTGTTATTACAAGAAAATTGAAAGCACTCCAATCCACATTCAAGAACATCCCTCCACAATCCGTCTTTATCGATTTCAGCTTATCCGCTCAAGATATTGTGATGACATTTTTCTTCTGATTGTTTCAGGTATGAACTCTTAACTTCTTACGGCACGATCGGTTACCCCGAGCCGCCTACGTGGTAAGCTGGTAAGGTACTTTTGCTACTATGGTATGCTTTCTTTCTTTGGCCTTCTTTTGTTTCTTTTATGGTAGTGAGAGAGTGCGACTTACATTCGAAGGCCGCGGGATAACCAGTGGCTCGTACCAATGAGTTCTTCGGAACTTATGTTATGTGTGGTAAATATTATCTGATATTATAATTTACCAATCGCATTTCGGTGAAGGATAACATTGTGAGGAAACCGGGTTAATCCTAAGAAGGCCTAGTTTACCCTCTGGGCTAAAAGGTCAGGCTTTAGTAAGACTAGCGCCTATTTCGTGACACTTGTGCTGGACCCATACCATGAAGTCTTAACGCGATTCAGTTTAGGACCTAAACTGAGTTGGTGCCATACAACTGGGCACAGTTAAGAACCTAAACTGAATCGCGTTAAGAAGTCGTGGTAAGTGCCCTGTTTTTATTTAACTACTTACATTTTTTTTCCCTGAATTTGTTCTCATATAACAGCAGGAAGGTACATAACAGTTTTTTGGAATCATAACCAGATCATAGATCCACTTTGTTTAGGATCATCTCATTAGCTTCGAAGTAATTTATCTTCATAGCAAATATCTTTATAGTAATGCTATTTTTTCTAGTTTGTAACTTCAAAAAACTTACCCTAAGACTAATAAACTGATTCATTGTTTATTTAGTTCACCGCTCGAGATGGACCAACTTTAACAGCATTTTAAACTTAAAACAACTTTAGAAAGAGCTAATTTCTAGTTAACGGTTTTATTTTAAAAACAGTAGTGCAGGGACTGGTTGCTTTAAACCTTAAGAGGCCACAGTGGTCAAATTGTTATCATACAGACGTCTAGATCTCAATATTGATACCAACTAGGTACCTGATACTGATGCAGAAGGGAGGTCACGACCCTCAATTCTGAGGAACACGACGCAAGGAGGAGGAGGTACCTGATACACTTACATAAAACTTCAACATATTTCCTTCAAACTGGTAAAATGATTTTTATTTTTAACAATAGCCTCGATACTTTTTCAAACAAGTAATTTTTTACAAGTTTTGGTCAGAATGTCGTAACCCTTGGCTTTATTAACATGATTTCTAGTTAAATAGTAGGGTAGTAAGTAGTTCTTAAATCTGGTAAAAGCTTTTATTTATCAAGATTGTTGTTTAGTTGTAAACAGCAATTCTGGTTACACGATTTATTTTGCCACGCCCACCAACTATCGCCTTTTCATTTTTCGCGTGATCTTGCAATTCGATCTATCTCCCTCTCTTTTGCTCGAGCATGTAGGCCCTTTCCTCGTGAGTTGTAGAAGTGCTAATAGGGTGAATTGTGGGAGGAATTGATTTTTCTGGCGTTGTTTAGTTTATAACGCTTTTAACACCGAGGGGTTTGGTGGTAACGGAAACTTTGTTCAAATGGGTAGGGTGGTCCAAAAAGGATCATATTACTATGGATATGGTCGTAAACAAATTACAATTTCGATGTATGTATGTACTTCATGTGTACATTAATTAATAAGTACCGAATTCCATTTACTACATCTTTAAAAAGTTTCTTAAATTTCATTTTTTTTAACCTTTTACCGTATTTGACATGATAGGTAGGTATTTGTTTAAATTTTAACTTTCTACGGCTTTCCATTAAGCAGGCCGTATGCTTGTTTGCAACCGTCGTGATGAAAAAAAAAACATCACATAGTAGGAACAAAAAAGTGTTTTATTATGGGCATATTTTTATTTTGTTGTCGTTTTTTTTTTCGCGTCAGATTTGAATGAAATTTGGTGGGTAGGTAGAGTTCCTTATTCTCTTCAAGATAGACCCAATTTCAAAGTATGTCCCACATTTTTTTCCACTGAGTTACGAAATCGTATGGAATTTTCGTAACTCAGTGGAAAACTTCATACAATTTTTTGTCGCACATTGAGATTTTGTATCTATCTAGCGTAGAATAAGGAACTCTACCTACCCACCAAATTTCAGTCAAATCTGACGAGAAAAAAAAAACGACAACAAAATAAAAATATGCCCTTATCGAGATTTTAGTTTCGTTTTGCTACTATATTTCACAGATTTCGCATGGCGGTAGCGCAATAGAGCAAAATTTTTGAAATTTTTTTCTCCTACTAGGATTAAAAGAGCTCGCGATTCTGAGTAGAAAACATAAAATTTTCCAAGTAAGTAAATCAATTTTTTTGGACAACAATATATAAAAGCGCTTTATGTAAGTAGGCATCACTTTTGAAACAGTATCAACATTATCCTTGTACAAAGGTTTACCTTAAAACTTCAAGTGTGAGATTAAAAATGACTTGTCGCAGTAACATGAAATACGCAACTGTCTAAGATGGTTATCCACGAATGTCAGAGGATAATGCTATAAGTTGATAAACTGCGGATAGCGCGACGGTGACAGCTGCCAAATGCAAAGACATTTGACAGAACTGTTTAAAATTATCAGAAATTGTCAGAACGCGCCGACAAACTATCGTCTTATCCAGCAATTATCAGGATATCAGCTTGGCATCTTAGCCCCGCTAGACATATTAAAACGATGTTTTTTTTTTTTATCGACCTAGTCCCGCAGTAAGCACAATAAGGCTTGTGTTGTGGGTACTAGACGACGATATATATAATACATAGATAGATACATATAAATACTAAATACATAGAAAACATCCATAACTCAGGAACAAATATTTGTGATAAACACACAAATAAATGCCCTGACCAGCATTCGAACCCGGGACCTCCTGCTTCGTAGGCAGGGTCACTACCGACTAGGCTAGGAGGCCGTTAACCACCGCCGTTTTCTACCACACTGTATCACTTATCTCTAATACATTAAATATTCAACGGTATACGCAAAACAGAGACCGCCTCTCACGCTACAATATCCACTCTTCTGCAAAATGCATATCTTTGAGCGCACCGTCTTAGCCGGCCACTTATCTCTTACACACCAAATATTCACCACCTTATTACCTTTGCATTAAAGTTCAAATTTGAACTACACGATATGCAAGAAGTTGGCTGTAACTTTCGCAAAGTCGTAAAGCGTCGCAGTGCGCTGTTCTACTTCCAACTTTATTATGAACGGTTTAAGATCACTTTTAAGTTGCTAATGTGTACGTGGTGAGTGCTCCACATGAGACTCGAGAAGCGTTATTCGTAACTTTCGCAAACTCGTAAGTGAGATGAGCGTGTTCTTCAATTTTGCACTTTAGTTAAAAGGGAATAGGTTGGTTTTTCAGTGACAATATCAACAGTTTTGAGTTGTTATTATGAGAAGCGTTAACCCACGCTAACTTAAACTTTCAAAAGCTCTTATCTAGCTGTCGCGCGGTGTTCCATTTTGGACGTTGTTTTAAACAGTTAAGGTTGGTTTTTCTTTGGCAATATGAATTATAATGGGTGTTTTGTATGGATAGTGTTAAGTTAGGCTATTCGGATGCAGTGTAGTGCCTTGGGGAACACTTGTAGTGTTGACACTTCCTATCAGTGCAGAGTGTTTTTCTTTCTAGTGTTGCTTTTTTAAAAGTTATATTTAAGGAGTCCGTATAACTTTTCTTTTCTGAGCCACTCGGCCAATGATAACGATACTGAGAAGAAACCAAGACAAGAAGATCATTAAATATTAAAACGCAATAAGATTGAGTTCATATGCCGTTTTTGAATCAATGCATGAAATTACATTGTCAGTGGTGGTGTGCAGATAAAAGAAAGTGTCATTTAAGTGGAATGTTTACTGTCATTACTATTAATATGCTTAAGTAAGAATAATATTATATGTAAGTATATGAGATAATATTCCGCTACGATTGTTACGAAATTCATAATAATCAAGAAAAACGCTCACGTAAAAATTATATTACTCATGGATTAGTGAGTTTTAATCTGTTTATTATTTTTGAGGATTCAATCAAATCAAATCAAATCAAATCAAATTATTTATTTTTCAAGTAGGCATGTTACAGTGCACTTTTGAACGTCGAATTAAAAATAAATAAAGCAACACACCGGCTCTAACATGCATTAATTTGAAAAAAAAATACAGTTCAGTTCAATTTTAAATAGAATCTTTAACAAATTATAAATGATTACTTAGAGCAATTTATTGATGCTGTACACACAGATATCAAAATTAAAAATAATAATTTCACAATAGGATCGTCATCTTAAAAGTAAAAGTTGTATAAAAAAAAATACTTGTCTAGAAGTTTCTAGAATGAAATCTAAATGTCATAAAAAATATATAATTAGTTAAGACTAAAATTAAAATTACAGTTAATAACTAACTTTTTTAAACAAAAATAATAATAATCCTTAATCCCATGGTGCTGTATCATTCATGTAGTCTTGTGTACTGTAATAAGCTTTAGATATTAGTTTACGCTTTACAAAAGTCTTAAATTTATTAATAGAGAGTGCAATTATTTCTACTGGGAGTTTATTATAATACCTTACACAATTGCCCATGAATGAGTTTTTTATTTTATGGAGCCGAGTGGTGGGTACTGCGAGCTTATCCTTATTTCTAGTATTAATACTATGTATATCACAATTTTTCCTAAAACATGCATTGTTTTTATGTACATACATAATGTTTTCATAAATATATTGACAGTGCAGTGTCATAATATTAATCTCTTTAAACTTATCTCTAAGCGAGTCTCTACGGTTCATCTTATAAATCGATCGAATAGCCCACTTCTGCAGAACAAAAATTGTATTAATCTCTGAAGCACTGCCCCACAGTAGAATACCATAGGACATAATACTATGAAAGTAACTAAAATAAACTAATCGAGCTGTCTCCACGTCTGTTAACTGACGGATCTTGCTCACGGCAAAAACTGCAGAGCTCAGTCTATTCGAGAGATTAGCAATATGGGGACCCCATTGGAGTTTAGAATCTAATGTTATACCAAGAAAAGTCGTACTGTCAACTAGTTCCAATTCCTCATCTTTCACAAAGACACTCGCCAGCTCGTGCTTAACGTGATTCGTGACAAACTTAATACCTTTAGTCTTTTTCTCATTCAATAATAAATTATTAACATTAAACCAATTTACTACTTTAGAAATAGCATTGTTTACATTATTACAAGCTTGTTGCTGTCGGTTGACTTTGAAGATAAGTGACGTATCGTCTGCAAACAATACTATATCATGGTGGGTCTTTACGAGGTATGGCAAGTCGTTTATGTAGATAAGGAAGAGAAAAGGGCCCAATATTGATCCTTGCGGTACACCCACAGAGACCAGTGACCCGGGTGATCGCTGCCCATTAATGTCGACCCTTTGTATTCTTCCTTGCAAGTACGACTTAAGTAAATTCAGTGCCGAATCTCTGACTCCATAATAGTGGAGCTTCCTGATCAGTGTTTCATGACAGACGCAGTCAAACGCCTTGGACAAATCACAGAAAATACCTAAAGCATCTCGTGACTTCTCCCAGGCATCAAAAATATGTTTGACTAGCTCAACACTGGCTTCGGTTGTCGAGCGACCCCGGGTGAATCCAAACTGCTTATGGTGCATTAAATTGTTAGAATTGAAATGTCTTACTAATTGTGACAAAACTAATTTCTCAAAAATTTTGCTGAAAGTTGGTAGCACAGATATTGGTCTAAAGTTGGTGGGGTCAGCAGTGCTACCTGATTTGAATAAAGGAGTTATTTTACTATACTTCATAAGATCAGGAAACTCACCGCAGTCGACACTGTTGTTAAATATAACTACCAATTCAGGCGCTATAATTTCTATAAGGGATTTAACAGCATGGACAGAGACTCCCCAAAGGTCACAAGTTTTTTTGACATTTATTGATTTAAACGCCTTTACTACATCTGAGGTACTAACATGTTCAAAATGAAGGCCTCTATTACATTGCAAGACTGATCCGTTGAGCGAGGAAGCTGCCAGCTCTTGGGTCTCCTGTGGCGTCTCTGAGTCTATTCGATAGGTCTTTGAAGAGACTCAGAGCACTGGGGCCCCACGGACCAAAGGTCTCGACGCCGAAAGGAACAAAATTATATTCATTATTTATTATTTGCTACATTACTTAAGTATATAATGCATATGATAAATCATACTTAGTAAATCAATTTGGTAGCTATAAGTGACTGCACTTATGAAGTTATCGAAGCTTGACTTATGATAATATTTATTTTTGTAAGAATCTGAATTTATTCAGAATAAATAGTGATATTCATAGTTTTAACACAAGAAATAAAAATAAATTAGCTATTACAGGATACCGGCTCCGTAAAGTTAGCACGTCATTTATGGGAAACTGCGTACGGTTTTACAATAAGTTACCGACTAGTATTCTAGAACTGTCAATGAATCAATTTAAATGTACTATTAAACGACATTTGGTAAAGAAAGCTTACTATACAATTAATGAATTTATAGATGATAATGATGTTTTTTGTAATTTTAAATCATTTATTCTCGAAATATATACAGTAAGTGTAAATTACCTAACTACCTACCTCTACCTACCTTAAATTTATAATTTATATAATTTATATAACCTTTTTGTAATTTATAATTTATATAGATTGGATGTATATTTTTAAGCATATTTGTACAGGTTTAATATGTAATTTAAAAACTGACTTGTAAAAGTGCTATCATAAGCCTATTTACTAATAAACAATTTGAATTTGAATTTGAATTAATTCATAAGTATTGTACTAACGGTACTCTCGAATCCCTTTCTCATCGCGTTTTGAAAATATATGTATATACTTATGTGGGGTCACCGACTGTACCTACAAATAACAGCTTACTGCTTTCATAATATTTCATAGAAGCATTTCACAATTCATCATTTCACAAATACACAATGAAGAACGCACCGTTACCTCAATTATGAAATAGACGAACTCGTAAACCGACATTATAGAAATACGTTCGTCAATAGAGCGTGTTAGCGAAATAATAAGCTGTTATGCGTAAAAATTACTAAAAAATAAGCGTTATTTTAGTGGAATAAGGTTTCATTTTGTGTATATTTAATCTGAAGTGGTGTATAGCGCGTTTGGCTCGTCAACTCAAATTATGACGAAAGTATAAGTAGGTATGTAATTTTAACCAGCTTCTATAGTACATTGGGTATAAGGGCGGTAAACAAGAAATTACAAACGAGTGTCAATTTTAGCACGAGTTCGTAATTCTTGTACCAGCAGTACATACAATGTTTTTCATCACATTTGCGAGGAAATAAATAAACTTTGTAAGCAGATAAAGAAACAATAATTTTAGCGGAAGTGTAGCACAGTACTCCGGAGTCAGCGGCGAGTGGCGACTACGTGCGGTGAGTGCGTGGGGCGCAGGTCCACCGGAAGCTCCGGGCGGGCGGTAAAGTAGTGTGAGAATCCGTTATGGCTATGGGCTTATTACAGCTCATTAAGTCTTAAGTATAATTGAATATAGGTAATATTACCATTTACGAGCAGGTGTGATGAAAAATATATAAGGTGCTAACAAATAAGGAGGATATATAAGGTAAGGTTAAAATGCATCTCTTCACACGTCTCACTAGTTTTGTTGCGGGTGTGCCTGGCCGCTCCTAAGCTAACCTATTTCTTGCGCACAGTTCCCGCTTGGCTTTGCCCCGGCTGCATTGACTCCTTTGACTGTGTGTTAAAGGATTCAGTGGAGTCGTTACTTAATGTCTCCCTTAGTTCAGAACAGTGGGTTCTGGCATCTCTTCCCGTACGGACCGGTGGTCTAGGTGTTCGGCGCGCGCGGGATGTGAGCTTGCCGGCCTTCCTGGCGTCGGCGGCTGGGGTGGTGGGCCTTGTCACTCAAATTTTATCTCCAAATGGTGACATGGTGACCATACCTTACGCTGTGGATGCTAGGGCGGCCTGGACGTCTCTCAACCCGGGTGCTCCCATACCGGAAAGGCCGGACTGTCAGAGATTGTGGGACGATGTGGGAGTTAAGCGGGATTTCGAGCGCCTTTTGGACACTGCGGTAGGCGTTGATAGGGCGAGGCTTAACGCAGTGTCGAGGCCTGAGTCTGGTGCTTGGCTACAGGCGCTTCCCTCCCCGCACATAGGTACTCTTCTTGACGACAATTCACTGCGGATTGCCGTTGCTTTTCGGCTGGGCTGTGTCGTATGCGAACCCCATGCATGTATATGCGGCTCAGTGGTGGAAAGTAATGGTTATCATGCCCTAAGTTGTCGTCGATGTGCGGGGAGGTTTCCGCGGCACCACGCCCTCAACGAGATATTGCGAAGGGCGCTGGTAGCTGCCAATGTCCCGTCTGTGCTGGAGCCACCGGGCCTTAACCGGTCTGACGGCAAGAGGCCAGATGGGTTAACGTTAATCCCGTGGGAGAGGGGCCGGTGTCTACTGTGGGATGCCACGTGCGTCAGCACGTTCGCGGCATCGCACCTTGGCCGTACTATGAGGTCGGCGGGAGCGGCGGCTGAGTTGGCTGCGATACGGAAGCGGGAGAAGTACGCGGTCCTGGCAAACTACCTGTTTGTCCCTCTTGCGGTGGAGACCGCTGGGTGCTGGTGTGCCGAAGCCCTAGCATTTATTAAGGAGGTGGGAAGGCGCCTGAGGGAGAGTGGTCACGATCCTCGCTCCGGGTCTTTCCTGTTGCAGAGGTTGTCCGTTGCGGTTCAACGTGGAAACGCGGCGAGCGTAATGGGCACCTTTGCGTCTGGAGGGGCGCGGAGTGGGTTTCAGAATTAATGTGTTACATGTGTTTTTAGTTAAGGACTTTTTGTAAATTGTAATTTAAGTTTATTTTATGACGTTTTGTAATTAATTTGGTTTGGTTTATCTTGGTTTGCATTTGACTGATTAAAGGCTAACAAATTAGTTTTAACAGGTGATAATTTACTTTGAAACAATTAATTTTTAATACAAATTAAATCTTTTCAACAGAAAACAGTCGTCTTCTATGATACCCATGGGAGTAAAGGAGGTGGTGAAACCCTGGGGGTGGTTGGGATGGTTGGGTTGAAGTTTTATATTCAGTTCTTCCATCATATTTACTAATCGTAATGAAACACATACCTAATTAGATTAATCTACTACAATAGTTGCCGGCAATATACGTTCAGGCATAGTCCTTCACAGAACTATTGCTTTATATAAAAATGGAAATTATGAATTAACCGAAAGATAGGTAATGAGAAATATCTTTAAACATTGATTGAAAAAAGTTGAAAAACCCGGACATTTCATTAAAATCGCGGTCACTCCCCGGACACTAAAGAAATCAATTTTTAATTTAAAAATATATGCTTTTGCTAGGGATTGTCCTGAACCCAAAAATGTCCGGGTTTAACCCGGATAGTTTTAAAAATCCAGGCCGGACGTTCCCCGGACGAGCTCCAAACTAGGACAAATCCGGGGAAACCCGGACGTATGACAGCCCTAATTTCAGTAGAAGCGTTTGAATTCGGTGCCTATGAGGAATCTGTTTTTTTTTGTAAACTTCATAATCTTTCAATATATGAGGTAGGTACCTACCTATGGAGGCCTTTACTACCAATATATTTTGTATAAAGGCTAAATTTTATTACACCTCGAAAAAAAAAAAGAATTGACCACTGAAGTCACGCAAAACAGCTCAGCTCGGAGAATCGCCAAGGCATTACTTCAACACAAAAACAGCGTTCTAAAAACTTCATATAGTAACATGAACACCAATCAGTTCCCTCATCTTATGACCCTAATAACCATTACATAAGGTCCACAATCGGTGAGTTTTGGCGCTTACTACCTTTTCGCGCGGGAGTGTAATGCAGTGAAAGTATTCCCACGATGCGCCTGCGCAGATGCGCTTGCGACACGGTTTGAGGCTCAGAAGTCAGAATGTTATTAGATGGTATTATATTATGTGTGATTCTCCATCTAATTCCCCGTATCTAATTTTAACGGCCTCTTAGCCTAGTTGGTATTAACCCTGCCTACTAAGCAGGAGGTCCCGGGTTCGAATCCTGGTTAGGGCATTTAGGGTGATTATCACACAAATAGATTATTAATATTTGCTCCTATGTTATAAATAAATAAATAGTAAATATTATGAGACAATCTTACGCAAATCGACCTAGTCCCACAGTAAGCTGAATAGGTAAGATTTGTGTCGTGCAACCTCCACCGTTTATTAATTTCTTGGCGCTAGAGTTAGTTAGACTTTGACAGCAATTGTGTCAAGTGCAGGTTTCCGGGCCGTCTCACTGCCGGCGGCCGCTTGCCTAACACTTGTCTGTCATTATTGAAAACTATTGAGATAGTTGTGCCTACTTGGTAGTCATCATCATCATCATCATTATTTCAGCCTAAAGACGTCCACTGCGGGACATAGGCCTCCCCCAAAGATTTCCACAATGACCGGTCCTGCGCCACCCGCATCTAGCGGACTCCTGCGACCTTCACCAGGTCATCAGTCCACCTTGTGGGGGGCCAACCCACGCTGCGCCTCTCGGTACGCGGTCGCCACTCGAGAACCTTTCCGCCCCAACGGCCATCGGTTCTACGTGCAATGTGCCCCGCTCACTGCCAATTATGTTTAGCGATTCGGAGAGCTATATTGGTTACTTTAGTTCTGCTGCGGATGGTCTCATTTCTGATACGATCTCGCAGAGACTCCTAGCAAAGCCCTCTCTACTGCCCTTTGGGTGACTTTGAGCCTTCTTAAGAGGCCCATCGTAAGCGACCACGTTTCAGTACCATATGTCATCACTGGCAACACACAATGATCGAAGACTTTCGTCTTCAGGCACTGCGGAATATTGGACGAAAAGATGTGTCGCAGCTTCCCGAACGCTGCCCAACCGAGTCGACTTCGTAGTTACTTGGTGAAAATTTGTCCTTGCTTCAATAATTTGTTCGACATGAAACCTCCACTGTTTATAAACTTCTTGGCGCGTGAGTTTAATAGAGGTAACAGCAGTCGTGTCAAATGCAGGTTTCCGGGCCATCCCACCGCCGCCGGCCGCTTGCCTAACACTGCGCCGGTCGTACTTCTAGTAAACTATGTGCGTACTATGAAATGCATTCTATTGCGAGTGCGGCATTCGAAAGTATGACCACTACTCTGGCAGGAGCGAGACGGACATACTCGAATGCCGCAGTCGCAATCGAATGCAACTCATGGTAAGCACACTACTTTGTCTTGTATTTGTTTCTCTCAGTCATCATCTTAACCCTGTGATTTCAACTTAATGCTCACGCCAGTAAGCTCTTTTTCGTACGAAACATTTATCGTTTGTATCACGATCAATGCAAAATTGGTCGTTATTGACATTCTGAGCAAATTTTTTGGCGTTTTGTTCTTATTTGTGTGTGTGTTTATTTTAAAACTTATTCGAATAGGCATTACCGAGTCACTTCGCCGCTAGGGGCGCTAGTGATGGAACGGGTCAAAAATTCAAAATTTATTTATTTTGCAAGAAGTTCTTGCAAAATAAATAACTTGCCAAGAACATACAGGTGTTATGGGTACATGTCATTAGTATTATAGGTACATTTGTACCTATTTTGCATGATTGTATGGTCTACCACAATATAGCATGCAAAATCTTACACTAACCTAATATTAAAACAAAAAACATCCAAACAACAAAACATTCAAACGTCACTCTGACAATTCTCTCATATTGACATAAGACACGCATGAGTGACGCCGCCTGGTGAACGACAAGCGACAATATGGTAGTCCCAAATGCATAGGTACATGTATTTTCATAGACATGAATGAAACCAGTAGCTTGCGATTGTTTCGTATACAGAGTAAACAACGTCCACAAAACAAATATGTCCGAAACAAAAGATAGTTTGGGAAGTTGTGAAAAATAAAGCTTTTGTGAGGCTGGACATATTCGGACGGAAAATACGCGATATATAATAATATGACTCTGTGGCACAAATTTACTAAAGCGTTTTATTATTTAGCAGAATTTAGAAAAGCAAACCAATAAGTTCTGTGAAAACGTCACTTTAAAAAATTTATTTAGCTGACTTTATGTATCTACCTGCAAAATAGGTCCGAATTTATGTACGAAATATCATTAGACATTTACCAATCGCTTTTCGGTGAAGGACTAATCTCAATAAGGCCTAGTTTACCCCCGAGGGTTGGAAGGTCAGATGGCAGAGGCTTTCGTAAAACTAGCGCCTACGTCAAATCTTGGGATTAGTTGCCAAAGCGGACTCCAAGCTCCCTGGTCTGTGACATAAGCCGGAAAAAAACGCTAGGAAAAAGAAGAGCGGTAGGTAGATAGGTAAATTACACTTACTGTAGGTATATACATATTTTTTTTAAATAAATAATGAATAGTTACTTAATTTTAGTGCAGGCCGTTTTTCGAGACATGCATCTCTTAATGACATGATTCGTCGGTCTCTTGCCACCATCAACGTACCTGCTCTCCTTGAGCCGACTGGCATTTTCAGGGATGATGGCAAGAGACCTGATGGGGTGTCCTTGGTTCCTTGGAGTTTGGGACGGATGCTAGTGTGGGATGCTACCTGTGTAGACACGCTGGCACCGTCCCATCTCCAACGAACTAATGTAAAAGCGGGCGGAGCGGCTGAATGCGCCGAAATTTTAAAACGTAATAAATATAAGAGCCTGGGCAGAGAGTACCTTTTTGTACCATTCGGGGTCGAAACTCTTGGTCCATGGGGTCCAGCGCACGCAAATTTTTCGTAGAAATCGCGAAACGTCTGGTTGATGTTACTGGTGACCGAAAAGCTGGTGGCTTCCTCGCACAACGTATCAGCATTGCGATACAACGAGGAAATGCCGCCAGCATCCTAGGTACAATGCCTCGAGGACCTACTTTAGATTTAAGGTAGGTAGAGGTAGGTAGTTAGGTAAGTTACACTTACTGTATATATTTCTTAATTTTATAGTTGTTACTTACATTACCTGCTTTGGAGTAAGTGTTTTAATTAAATATGAATATAGTATACCACTTTACAAATTGCACTAACTTGCTCAACCATTAAATATCTAGACTTGCTTTTAAACTGAATTTCTTTAGGTCCATTAGGTTAATGCGTCCCAGATGCTGCAGTGTCCGGTGTCCTTGGTACACTCGCGTACGCAAGTGCACTTAGTACTGTCGGGGACTAAAGTGGTTGGTATCAGTTTATACTGTAATACATAGGCAAGGAAGGAAAACTTCTAGTTTTCAAGTTGCTCAATAAATAATAATTATGTGTAAATAAAGATATTTTTCAAAGATTAACCTATTTAGTATATAACCTACGAACTTAGAAAGGCTTGTAGAACGTATAAGTAGGGTACGTATGTAAGCCGGTTTTTATTAGTATGAACTTTCGGTTAATATCCGGTTTTAACCGGTTTTCCATACAGTTAAAAACCGGTTTGCACGCCCTAGGTTCAAGGCGATGATAGATACAATCAAATACAAAGATATGTATGGAGAAAACCGTCCTATAAATATGGTACGACGCTCTGTATGCTTACCAGGAGTTGCACGCAATTGAATTCGCTAGCGACTGCGGCGCTCGAAAGTATGTCCGTCTCGCTCCTACCATTACTCGGGCAGGAGCGAGACGGACTCATCCCCGAACGCCGCAGTCGTTATCGAATACGGCCACGTACAACTCATGGTAAGCACACATTAAAAATTAATAAGATGCTATGGGACATATTTATGAGTAAGATGTGTAGACCTATGCTATTAGTACATACTTATAAATTCTAAATTGAAATAGATATCATATATACCAAAGAAAAAGACCAACACCGACAGAGGCAAATCCGACGACCGAACTCGGGTCTTCAGCTTATGCGGCTAACGCTATAAATTCATAGAAAATCGATTACGTAGTTAGCGACATATATTCGTGATATATCCACAAATAAACACCCGTACCAGGATTAAAATTCAGAATCCCGAGATTTGTAGACCGTATATTAAGAAAGCCGTTTAAGGGCGAAACGAAAGTTGTAAATACGGAATTTATGTTTTTTTAAGAAGAGGGGAAACTTGAAACCGCAAGAGATTTAAATCATATTTCAGAATTCGTTTGAAATTTAAATGGCGGTTCAATTCACCTGGGGGTTTAAATCTCGACGACTTCCTCCAGTGTTTAGGGGTGAAAGAGATACATAATTTACTTTTACATAATTTGCCTATTCCGTCTAAAGCTCGCCTGTGTTGAATATAAGCACAGTACGCAGCAGTCGAATGAGGATTACCGCGAGTTGGTTATCCGCTAGGGGCGCTAGTGGAACGTGGGACCTGCTGGAACTTTAAACGTCACTTTGACAATTCTCTCATATTGACATAGGACCCACGCATGAGTGGCGCCGCCTGGTGAGCGACAATACGGTAGCTCCCATTAGTCGATTACAGGTACAAATAAATATGTGGCTATATCGTCTGTAGTTCTTCTAGGAGAATTCTTCTAGGGTTCTTCTAGTTCTTGTAGGAGATAAATGTAAAAAATCCTGTAATAAAACCGATTGTGTGCAAATATGATGAAAATACAATTTCATGTTAGATAGGTATCTGGCAAAGCGATTACGAAGTTAGGTAGCTTAAGAATGCAAGTGGTACGAGAATCCTGATCCCGAATCTACGTTTTAAACGCGAACGAGAAACACAATTTTATTTTATTAGCCATAACTTTATGTAACATATCTTAACCCTGCGCTGCATCAAAAATTTAAAAGAGTATTTACCCTTTGGCTCTATTAAAAATCATTCCCCATATACATAGCTATATTGGATCCATTAATTCGTTTTATTAGTAGCCAAGTTTTTTAAAGGGCAAACAAATATTGGGTTCATTTTAGTGTGTAAACAACTACAAAGTGTTTTGTAAATTATTTCTGAATAAGTAAAAATTCACCTCATATTAGCTCTAATATACCTAACCACTTAGTATAAAAAGGTTGAAATTATTTTGAAAAGATCCGAGACAATCAGCTTAGAAAATAAAACTGCCTAAGGACAAATTGCTAAAGACAGCTCATTCTCAAAGATATCTTGATCTAATTTCGTTCTAAATTTTATCAAAGTCAGCTTTTATACGATCTTAACTAGGTAAATGTATATAAATAACAAATAGGTACTTAAAGCTTTTATGTGAAAATAGATTTTTGAACTTCAAGACCTTTAAGATTTATTTTGAAGTGTCTTGAGTCTTAATTTAATTAATTACTCTCGTTTTATAAAAGGCTTATATACGTATGTTACCTTAGACGTATATAACCTTTTTCTTTTAAGTTGTTTTACAAATGCAGAATTAATCTTGGCAGTAATCGTATAGAGAACTCTGTGTTAAATCTGCGTAGTAAGCTGACTTGACATTAATTAATTTTATTTAAAGGTTAATAAAATCTAGTACAGTCACGCCTATAAATATAATATATTTAATATATATATATATATATATATATATATATATATATATATACTCTTTGGAACTTATTAAAGGGGAGGAAGGTTTAAAATTGAATACAGGTGCATACATTTACTTATGAAGCCGACCGTATGAGTAGGCTTAACCTTTAGTTCGCATGTGTTGTTAATTATATTCTGTTTTACATCTAGCGTCGCGTAGCGAGCGTTTATCTCTTATGTACAGTCAACCAATTGGAACCCTAGGCCACTCTAGAACCATGTCAAAATTTAAACATAATTATTAAACGGGTCTAACGCGAATTAATTTGTTTACCTTATTTACCGACGTTTCGACACAGGTTTCACTGGTCATGGTCGCGGCTGACTGATGTCCCAGCAAAATGTCAAAACAGAGATTTGTGTAACTACCCAACGAAAAGTCTATGTAGTAATTTGGGGTAAACACACAACACCACCGACGTACGTAAGGTAAACAAATTAATTCGCGTTAGACCCGTTTAATAATTATATTTAAATATGTGTTTAAATCGCGAAAGTTTTAAATGTTACATGTCAAAATTATTTATGGCGTCATTATGACATAGTCCTACAGTGACCATTCTCCTTTTTGATTGTCAATTAAACGCGACTTTCGATTCAGATTTCAGAGTTCGAGAAAGACATTTCAGATTTTTGATCATGTAAAAAATATACCATATCTATGATACGATATTGTGGTTGATATACTAAAGAAAAGGAGCAAAAATATTTAATTACTTATTAATTAGATTTATTCAACAAAAAACGTTGACTGTACCTAATGTAGAAGTTTGGCGTTGGTCGTTTAAAATGTCATCATCATCATTATATCAGCCAAAAGACGACTGCTGAACATAGGCCTCCACTTTGGACGTACCGGTTGGAAGCGACCTGCATCCAGCGTCTCCCGGCGACCTTCATAGGGTCATCTGTCTTGTGTCATCTTGTCTTTAAAATGTTTCTTATATGTAAAAAACATCATAGGATTTTAAATTGCAACGGTTAACACTAACGTATTGTTATCACAAAATGCGTGACATGCTTGATGTAGTGATGCACGAGCCGCGAAGGTGACAACACTGCTTTGTCTGTCCGACGATGACTGCCCAATGCAGTCGAAACATGTCACGCCTATTGTGATAAAAATACGTGCGTGTTAACCGTTGCAATTTAGTATCAGTATGACTCACGCTGTGCAACTATCGTCTAAATCATCGAACCAGTCTACCATGAGTTGCTATAGATTTCGACACGTTATCTACAGTTGAATCCCGCTTGGACGTGCAAACAAGATGCACCGACAGTGCTTTGACGTAGACGCTAGCGTAGACGATATCTACAGTAGATTTCAAACTCGTGCAAAGTGTGACTTACAATGCAAACTCGTGTACTTTTTGTTGGCGCCACCGGCTAAGCGCGCGCAGTTTGCGTACCGGCCCTCTTTGCTGTCACGAACTTAAAAAAAAGTTTAACTCGATATAAACTCGTGTTAGCCTGAGTAGGGATGGGATAAGTTTGTGATATTTGGTTTCAAACATCATGGCCAAGTATTTAATACTTATTTTTTTTTTACTTTAAAATACCAAGATAGTATTTCGTTAATTATACAACTAAGCCATTGCACTTGACCTTTCACTGTGATACATTTATGGAAATAAATTTAACATCCAATGAATCTCAAATTAAATTACTTACGGTTTTTCCTACAATAAAGAGACGGTTCAAAACACTATATACATATAATTGAAACTTTCGTGAGTCATACTGACATTAAATTGCAACGGTTCAAACTCACGTATTTTTATCACAATAGGCGTGACATGTTTCGACTGCATCGGGCAGTCATCGTCGGACAGAGTGATGTTGTCACCTTCGCGGCTCAGGCATCACCCACAACATGTCACGTCTATGGTGATAAAAATACGTGAGTATGAAAATTATATAAAATATCAAAGCAGTAAATCCCTCAAAAAGTTTATTTTTGTGTTTGTCGTTTTCATCTGTATTGAAATACTTAAAATTACACAACGGGTGTATGTCATTTTTTATCGATATCAATTAATAAAATTAGTTAAATGTGTCCTCGCGCTATTACACGTCAGTACAGATTTGCATCCGTCAATCCGGTGTTTGATAATAAAAGTAGGGCTGTCACAATTGCTACTTAAAGTTTCAACCTTACTGATATCCACTAGTTCAATCATAGGTATCTTTATGTTACTAAAAGCTTATACTGAGCCAGTTTCTAATATCACATACCTGGGCATTTTTATTTATTGTTGTAGAAAAATCATTTTTTGCTAAATTATAATTTTTATCGCTATTCTACTACTAGCTGTTTCAATTTTTGAAATTTTTTTATTGTTTTCTATTCAGACTTGCTAGCTCTTTCAATCTTAGTAGGAGAAAAAAAGTGTCCTAGATTTTCCATACATTTTTCAAACTTTCCATGGCGCTACCGCCATACTAAATCTATAAAATAATGGTGGCGAAATGGTAAATAAATCTTGGGACACTTTTTTTTTCTCCTACTAGGATTGAAAGAGCTCGCAATTCTGAATAGAAAACAATAAAAAAATTTAGGTAGGTCTACCTAATGCGAGAAAATTAGATTAGAATTCCTACGTTCAAATGAGTTAAACAGTTTAATCTTCTTAAAAGTATTTTATACCCGCAGAATACTTAGCCACCGCGCCACTTCCGTTCCGCGTCGCAACTTCCGTTTACTACCAACATAAAAAAGACAAACACGCCCAATTTATAAAGTTGGCTAAATGCTCCCGAGCGCATTATACGTGGTCGTAAATCAAAGTTTAACCAAGTCCTCATTTTAGTGGGCCCTTAAACTGAAACTGGACTGAACTGAGTGAAATGGACGTGGTAGCTTAAGGATAATAAATTAGTTTGCGGTCAGACGATTTTATTGAATCAATAAATGCTTACATTGCTTACTAATTCTTAATCATAAAATATCAAACCTTGATCCTACCGATTGTGCCATAACTAGGAGTAGGAATAGGTTTTGTTTTCTTTTTTGCCTTTTTGTATATTAGTTTATTATAGTTATTTGGTAATGTATGATAAATGATAAATTTATTTGCATAAAATATGGTATACACGGGTCTTATAAAATATTTGAATCAATCATATTTAACCATGAATGGCATGCAAAATATACAACTTAAATCTAGAACTACTACTAAAGACTAGTTTTATGTAGAATTTATAAATATCCATCCAACAATTTAATAAATCAAATAAATAAAATAAAAACTAATGTCATATGCCAAATACCCACAACTTCAATATATTATAATCCATTATGTCACTTAAGCTATTTTATGCATAATATAATCATTCCGAAAAACGAGAGCTTATGATGGGTTGTGGTTATCCCGGAAGTAGTCATTTAACGAATAAAAAGTTTTGCTAAGGAGCCAGGTGTACAATTTGCCCTTAAACTTATTGACTGGTAGACATTTTATGCTCTCTGGTAGATGATTAAATATTTTGACTGACATTGCAAAACAGTTTTTGTTAAATAGTGCTGTTCTTATCCTAGGCATGACAGGTCATACAAACTCTTCGACCCTCTTTTTTTGGTTTTTACCAGCCAGAATCGTTACGACTATTGAGCGCCGAGGAGGGTTGAACTCACGACCATATCTTTTTTGCTAAATAAAGTTTTAATGATATTTCTACTTAATATATGGAAGATAGTAAAATGATAGGAAAAAAACTTAGGGGGCTATTTTTTTCTTCGATTAGGATGGAAATATATATAACATGAACTGTACAGAAAATATCACAATGAAAAAATGGATTTATAAAAAATGCTCTATTTTTTAATTATTTAGCTATTATTTAATTATTTTTTTCTTGCATCGTCTTATTTCAATTGTTTCTCTAGTAATTGATCCACAACCATAATCTATGTTTTATGTTTGCCAAAATTAGTTATATTTGTGTTTTGTTTATGATCTGTCTATGAAACAGACACTTCTTGCCCTCTGGTTAAAAGCCAAGGTATGGCGCAGAATATGTATTGAAGATAAATTTAAGACTTCCTATGTCATATTTCATCCTCATCCTATCTAAAAGTAACATGTATTGCCAAGTAAATCGAACGCATTTTAACTTTTATGACATTGTAATAGAGTCAAAAATGGACAAGCGTTTTGCTTTCTACCGGAATAATCTCTTGGCAAACATGACGTTTGGCGCCCAACGTGGGGCCTTATGCAGCATGGTAGCCAACGCATACGATCAAGTTTGAACTTCGACATGTTGGCTGTGGAGTTTAATGTGACAAATATTGAATGTGCAGCTGATGAATAACTTGGAGTTATATTAAAGGCAGTTTTACATAAAGGGGTCCCTGTAATGTTGTACTAAGAAAATGCAACAACTCTGTCATTAATTAGGATATTACTTGAAAAGGCCGGAAGTAATCGAATGTTTTTTCATGATTTAATGAAACTTTCGGTTTTTTTCCAAAGTTTTCGGGTTTTTTAAGAAATAAATAATTTCACTATCACTCCTTTCATCTGTTTCAATTGTTTTTTCCTCAATGTGATCGATGTAGCCCTGTTGTAGGTGTAAATTAGACCTAATATGCATTGAATCAGAGATGAAAATTAGAGCGGAAACTTTCATTGATATTTTCCTAAAGAATCCGAAACAAACGAGTCGTCTGGGAAAAAATCGGATTTCTTCCAGACTTTTTCAACGCTAAAATTACGTGATATGGTCAGACTATACCAAAGGGGGGGCCGGGACTTAGAATATTTTTGGTCGAGGTGGTGTCATTATAACAGTATTTTTAAATGATTGTAATGTGTAGATGGCGTCAAAACAAGCATCTTTTATAGGAAAAACTTTTCTCTAAACTTAAAAATGGCCGAGTTATTCTGGCATTCGAGCCATTCTGTAAAGCATTTTTTATTAAAAAAAGTCGGTTTTGGCGCTTCGCCGGCCGCTGCCGCGGCACGCTCGCTTCGCTCGCTCGGCTCGCGCGCTGTAAGGTCGCAGTTCTACCTAACACTCCTCCTCGCTTCGCTCGTCGTCGTACCTACACCGACCTTTCCTTAAGATGCCATTTTCAATTTGGATTGTTAAGACGTCATCTATACATTACAATAATTTAAAAATACTGTTATAATGACACCACTCTCGATGAAAATTTTACAAGTCCCTTCAAAAACTTCAACCTTTGAAGGCCTCTAACTCGGCCATTTTTAAGTTTAGAGAAAAGTTTTTCCAATAAAAGATGCTTGTTTTGACGCCATCTACACATTACAATCATTTAAAAATAGTGTTATAATGACACCACCTCGACCAAAAATATTCTAAGTCCCGGCCCCCCCTTTGCTACAGTCCAACCCGTGATTGCAGTGAAAAAATCAATAAGCAATCTGGAAAGTCCTGGTGACTGGTAAAATGGAAGAAAAGAGACGTAGAGGACCCCGATATGCTGGACTGTACCACATAGGCATTACTCTCGACACCAGGCTCTCCATGCGGCAGCAGATAGAAACAAATGGCCTCGACAAGTATGCAGCAAACTATTTCCGTGGTGGTTACAGGTGGTCACGTACCTCAGCGTTGAGACAACTGACGCGACGAGAGGAGAGGAATACTTTAATAATAAGTAAAACTCTTTAATTGGATAAAACAGTTGCTTATGTACTGGTAAAGGTTTTTTCAGTCCTCCGGCCGGTAAGCGCCACTTTACGCAAAACTAAATTGCCGCCTGCCGGCTCCGTCGGACAGAAAAATAGTATACAAACCTCGGCCGTTAAATGGGAAAGCCTCGGATCACATGTTAGTCGACCTCGGCTTCGCCTCGGCCGACAATTACATGGGATCCGAGACATTTCCCACTAAAACGGCCTTGGTATGTAATGTACTATACCTTTACAGCCGCCTTCGTTTGTTGGAGGGCCTGGCTTTATGTGTATTTCAAGTTGAGAACTCTAACCAGTGCTGTCACACCAAGGGGGTGATTGTTGATTTTTTATTCTGTGCGTGGCACCCTTCACGTAAGGTTCTGTGTTCGATAATGTTTTAATAAAAAGATATTTAACTATCTATAAAACGTGTATTGCTCCTCACCACTAGGCCGAACCCTTTACAGTACCACTAGAGTATGAATCATGGCTTGACAGCTGATTCTACACAAAACTCATAAACGGCAAACGCATTTCAAAGATACAATTATGTGTGTGATCTTCATGGTTTCACCTACGCTGACAATAGAGGTAAATGTGACGTTTTTACCCTAATGGTACCATGGTCAGTTGTTGACAAGATTCATTTCCAGTTCAATCGTTATGGCAGCAGTGTCTTATCGACAACCGGCAAGGCACACAGGCGTTCAAAAGTGCATGGGCAATTTATGGATGAATTCATTCATAAACTGCCGATGCAATTTTGAACGCGTGTGTACCTTAGCCTGAAAACTTTACGCTATATAAACAACTAGAAATACTTAAAATAGGAATCTACCCAACTTCATTAGTAGCACTATAAACTGACCTTAAGTTTGATTAGTAAGTAATGTTCAACTTACTTACCGTGTCAAGTCAAGAGGTAAGTCAGAAGTTCAAAGTTCTTGTTCATAACTAATATGTTTATTTATGCACTGGGCGGTAACTTCGAAGTTTGAACGTTGGGAATGCCGTGTGGTTTAATGTAACATGTTATTTGAGGCATGTCCATGTTTCTTAGTAGTTAAGTATTGTATTTGATGTATGTCATAATGAATTAAATGCATGTCAATGTTTCTTAGTAATTGAGTATTGTTTTGTGTAACAGGGTTTCTGAATATGGCATAAGTTAATTTATGAGAGGTTTTCTAGGTACAGACACAGTGAGTGACAATCTTAAACCGGTGGCTGTGGCTTGTTTATAATTACTTAATACCTACACACTGTAACACTTTATAGTATCCAATTAAGTTTATGGAGTTAGTTTTGTAACCTCAAATCGCCAAATATTATACTAACTTTGGACGTGTGGAAAAACACTGAATTCAAGTATTTCGTACGGAAATCTGAAGGAAAACAATAAAATATAAACCTAAGATAATATCTAATGGCTAAGACCATGTCCTAACTTAGAATTTTGAATAGAAATTAATGTTTTAACTCACTGTTATAAGGAACAATCCGACATTGTTTTGGAGCTGCAATATGCCTCTTCAGGGCCAAATCTCATTCATTTAATAATAAATTTACATTCCTGACGTTTATACTTATGTTCTGGCACTAGTGATAAATGCATACATCCATAATTAAACTAAGAATAAACTTTTCAATCTCACAATAATAAAGCATTCAACTTGTTGACAAAAGAACTGTCAGTCTGCCGGAGTCTGGCCATAGATAAGGTAGACACCTAATAGTGACACGGAGAAAAGGGTCGTTCACACTTACTTCGTTTCAGGTCTAAGATGGATGGTGATTATTGGTATGTCTTCAAACCTTCAAATGGTTATTCGTTATTAAAATACTAGATTTAAAAAGAAATAGTTTTATTTGGAAAAGTAAATTCTACATTACTACAATTTGAGATATAGATTTGGTTGATTGTAAAGGTTTGAGTGTGTGAGGTCTTTTATGGCGCGTTGTCTTTATGGATGGCGATTTCGTCGATTCATTCGTGTTCCGGTACCGCTGTCACACAGACGTTGGATAGGGGAATTTAGATACAAAATGGTAGGCCTCATGGCACGTGGCATTTTATTCGTGGTGGATCTCAAAGACTGATTAATATTAGAGTTTGTGTCTTTTCAGCGTCAACAAGGACGTCCAGATGATTGAGATGAAAATGAAACTTTAAAGGGGATAAAACCCCAATCCTTTATACAGTTTATATGGTGAGTTGTCGTGGACGCCATTATGAGGCGACTGCAAGTTCAAAACGTGGTTTGGTTCTTTGCAATGGCTGTTACTGGGTGTTTGTATTTTCAGGTCCACAAAGAGTATCCCAGTCACCCGGACGAGAGCTAGTAAGAGAATAGGAATGTCCCGGTTGATATTGAACGACTAACCCCAGACTAAACCCTGGTAAGTTACTTGTTTAATATGTTGGTGATAAAGACTGTGATTATGGAAGGTCCTAGATAATTATGAAAACGAATAAGATTCTAATTGGGATATTTTCTTTGTCCACAGGGGTTTTGGTTTTGTTTTGTTTTTTTTTGGTTTGCTTTTATAATGATGATTTAGTTGAGGTATGAGCCTCTCTAAGCGGTCTACTCGTCGTGTTACTTCTCGTTCCTAGCTGGCATCTGCCCTAGATGAATATCTGAGTATCCCCGCTGGTGAAATTCGGGTGATGTACACTTTCCATACTTCTAGTGCCCACTAAAACTTACACCTAAAGTGGTTGATCGAGTGATATAAACTTGCTTAATGATACACTGAACCATATTAGTGGACTTTCTGGTTATTCTTTGTGAACTAAATAAATTGTTTGTAAGGCCGAGTGCCATCATTTCCATGTAAGCTACCAGCTACATGAGGAGACCGTGGGCGTGTGTTACCTAAAATTTAAGTGAATATTATAACAAACCAACTTAACGTGAACTGGTTCCGATAAAACTGAGGGACATATTTTGTAACCTAACCAGTTAACCCTAGGGAGGAATTATAAAATAATAATTATATGACTGAAACTTGAATCTGTTGTTTTGTTTGAACATGTCCATACCGTGATTTAGCAGTGAGGCGTCCTTAATTTAAAGGTCGCTGCTAGATTACACATACCTTGCATAGTGGCCTGATTCCCATTTGACCCTGAGGTAATTTATTGTATTTTATTCATGCTCTCAACATTTAGTTAGAACTTTGACACATTAAAAATTAGTAGGATATTTTTGGGCATTCTGTACCTCTTCCAGGTAACTTCATTTTCTAAATTTATTTTCTCTTTTTCTCTTAATAACCCAAGTTGAGGTTGTTACAGTAGCGTACCCAACGTTTGGCCTATATTAACATTTAAACTATTGTTCATTTAGTAGGCGCAAGGTATATAGGACATGTTCAAGCAACTAACCTGTTTATAGTCTGTAAGGTGTACTTCTGCAATTGCAACTGATGTATAACTGGTGTTATCTATAAGAATTCTAAATATTCTTTATACCTTACACTTTGAAATAGTGTTATGAAATATGAACACTTAATTTAAAAAATTGTATGTCAATTTTTATTTAAGCAGCCCTTAAGCTTGCAAACTTTGAGGCTTAGCTTAAGTGATTATAAATAGAGTTTTACTCAACTACCGGATGTGACTAAAATCTGAATAAGAAAATTTAAGTAAGTTTAAATAACTCGAATAATTTTGAATATTCTTGAATTGAATAAGGTACATACAAGATACATTAACTAACATGGATTTCTTAAAAGCGGGTTGTAAAATCACTCACCTACATAAAGACGAGATCACACATGAGCTGGCGATACGGAAGCTTCCCGTTAACCCAGAATCTCGTAGAACTAGTTTGTGTCAGGCGCTGAAACAAACAGCCGCTCTCGCCAAGAAAGGTAGTTTAAAATTTCCGGAGATGGCTCAAAGCAATCCTGCCGTGGAACTTGAGATCTGTCAACGCAAAGCGGAGGAGATTCAGCAAGAGATTTCGGAGGATGTGTCTACGTCTGCTAGAGACCGCCTGTCATCTCGGGTTAAATATCTTTTGTGCCGTCTCTCTCGATTACAGGAGTCGAATGAGGTACAGCTTCTTAAAGCCATGTTAGATTCTTTGTTGGAACGATTGGAGGAGGATAGTGCTGCATCATCACCTGATTCTGATGATGAGGACTTTTCTTCGGCCCAAACTCAAGTGGTTAGGGAAATTGTGTACAAACCGGACAAGACTTTTAATATCAACTCTTTAAATTTGAGATTTAAGGGTGACACTTGTGTGCGTTCATTCCTTACTAGGTTGGAGGAGCTGCGGAACGCAAGACTTATTTCAGAAGACCGTATATACAGGGGTTTTCCTGAAATCTTAGAGGGTCCAGCGTTGTCATGGTTCCGATCCCAGCGTAATACACTTCTAACTTATCAACAGGTCACCGTCGCTTTACGGGAAGAATTTGATATTCCAGACTTGGATTACCAATTGCTGCAGGAGATCCGTTCAAGGACTCAGGCCAAGTCTGAAACCATTGTATATTTTGTCTCGACTGTTCTGGGCATGTACGAGCGTTTGACGAAGGAGGTTCCAGAGCAGGAAAAACTTGATACGTTGATGAGAAATATTCGTCCTGAATATTCTAGGGATTTGGCTTTACACAATGTTGACTCTGTTCAACACTTGAAATCGTTATGTAAACGGATAGAACTCGCTCAGGTTAAAGCAAGCACATTTCGTGAACCGGTGTTAGCTAAGAAGCCGGAACCTAACACTTCGGATGTTGCTGCCAATAATAATCAGGATCGTCGTCGTTATCCGTCACGTCCTTATAACCCTTCGAAGCAGTTCGTTGCTTCGATGTCACAGAATTCGTCTGGAGTTAAGTGTTTCAGATGTGGGAAAACTAACCACACTACTAAGTCGTGTTTTGTTTCTCGGGACATTGTATGTTTTCGTTGTGGGGAAAAAGGAGTCCGCACTCCCGAATGCTCTAAATGTAAAACTCCGCCAAAAAACTAAATAAGTTTGTCTTTTCTAAAAATAACAACTATAACCCTTCTGCTCCCTTTTCTGCAGAAAAGACAATTTTCTTTAATCCTCCAAAGGGAGATGACCGAGTTTATGCTCTTTTAAATATACTAAGTTTAAATTTTAGAGGTCTGTTAGACTCTGGTGCTAGTACCAGCTTTTTAGGTAAAGATAGTCATCTAGTTTTTGTTACAGGTGGGATTGCTATCCAATCTCACAAAAAGCCAGTAATTATTCGTGTAGCCAACGATAATCGCCTGATATGTACAAAATTCATGGTTTTGCCTATTAATTATAGAGGAGAAATTAAATTGGTTCATTTCAATATTCATCCACAACTTGCTCAACCTATAGTTTTGGGTTTAAATTTTTGGAGAACATTTAACTTAGCACCTGGACTTATTACTGATATTCCCAAGGGTGATGAACACCACTTGGCTAGTCTCGACTTATCTAAATCTGATACGGGTTTGATAACTTCTGACTCTTTGACTTATGAACAAAAACACCAGCTTGAAGCGGTGAAAGAAAAATTCGACCAAATTAATACTGATAAAGTGGGTTTAGGAAAAACACATTTAATTGAACATATAATAGATACGGGAGACTCACCTCCTATTAAACAAAAATATTATCGGCTTAGTCCTCAAAAACAACAAGCTTTAGAGAAAGAAGTGGATCGTATGTTAAAAGCGGGAATAGTAGAACCATCTCACTCACCTTGGAGTTCGCCTGTCGTCATGGTGGAAAAACCTAACGGGGATATGAGACTATGCTTAGACAGTAGGAAAGTGAATTCGGTTTCGAAATCAGACGCTTACCCAGTTCCATACGTTCACTATATCTTAGATAACTTACGCGATGCAAAATTTTTAACTTCCTTGGACTTAAGTGCCGCTTATCATCAAATTCCTCTTAGTAATGATTCTAAAGAAAAAACTAGCTTCACTGTACCCGGAAAGGGCCTATTTCATTACAATGTTATGTGTTTTGGTTTGGTCGGAGCTGCTGCAACTATGCAACGTTTAATGGATAATCTTTTCACTGCTGAGTTCGATAATAAAGTTTTCTGTTACATTGATGACATCATCATTTGTACTTCTGATTTTGATGAACATATACGTTTGTTAAATGCGGTATATGAAAAACTAAAATTTGCTAACTTAACTATTAATATGAAAAAATCGCTCTTTTGTAGAAGTGAACTTAAATATCTAGGATACCTTATTGATAAACACGGTCTGAGAACAGATCCGTCTAAGATTGATGTCATTTTGAATTTTCCTATTCCTGAAGATGCAAAAGCAGTGAAACGTTTTCTGGGAACGTGCGGTTGGTACCGGCGTTTCATAAATAATTTTTCTAAAATTGCTCGTCCGTTATCACGGCTAACTAGCAAAAAGGTTCCATTTGTTTGGTCAAATGAAGCCAATGATTCTTTTAACTTACTGAAATCTGCCTTAGTGTCAGCACCTATTCTTAAATGCCCTAACTTCGATAATGATTTTTACATACATACTGACGCTTCTTCGTATGCCATCGGTGCGGTACTGATGCAAAAGTTTGACGGTGTCGATCATCCTATAGCTTACTGTAGTCGTACTCTAAATAAGCCAGAAGTCTCTTATTCGGCTACCGAACGCGAACTTTTGAGTATTATATATGCATTAGAGCAGTATAGAGCATACGTAGAAGGTAGAAAATGCTACATTGTAACTGACCATGCGTCGTTAAAATGGTTTACCAACTTGAAAAATCCAACTGGTCGTCTAAACCGTTGGGCGTGCAGACTAAGTCAGTTTAATTTTGAAATTATACACAGGAAGGGTAAAGAACATATCATTCCTGATTGCCTTTCACGTATTCATATAAATGAGATCGATGTGTCTACTTCTCAAGATCCATGGTATCAAGACCTTTACGGAAAGGTCATGGAAAAACCATCTTTGTATCCCAATTTCAAAATTGAGAACAATAGACTTTTCCGTTACTCTAAGAATAAATATCGCCTGACAGACCAATTTGGCTGGAAGTTGGTTTTACCTTTTGAGGAACGGGAAAAGATTCTAAAGAAGTATCATGATGATCCTACTGCAGGACATTTTGGGGTAGCCAAGACTCATTCTAAAATTGCTGAAATATACTTTTGGCCTACACTTTTCTCAGATGTAAAAGAATACGTTCATACTTGTGAAATTTGCAGGACTTATAAGCCTGTAAATCTAGCTAGACCTGGTCTCATGGGTTCTCCCCGACGCGTGTCGTCACCAGGCGAAGCAATTTCTTGTGACATTCTTGGTCCATTTCCTCCCTCATATTTAAGAAATCAATACCTCTTTGTGTGTACTGATTATTTTAGTAAATATGTAACTCTTTTTCCTCTGCGTACTATAACCGCGAAGGCGATAGTTAAGTGCGTAGAAAAAGGAATCTTACTGGTACACGGGGTACCAAAATATATTTTCTGTGACAATGGTGTTCAATTTACTTCTAAAGATTTCAGAGACCTTATGGTCAAATATAGCGTTCCGCATATTTTCTATAACCCTAGATATCACCCCCAGACGAACCAAACGGAAAGAGTAAACCGCGAATTGGTAAGGACCATTGCATCATACGTACGTTCAGATCACCGTAATTGGGATAAGAACATAGCGGAGATCCAATGCGCTTTAAATACTGCCACTCACGAGGTTACCAAACACACACCGTATTTCTTAACACATGGTCGTCAGATGATTCTAGAGGGCTCTTTGTATAATGATGATGTTCCCTTAGACCAAAACGCCCTTCAGTTGGATACAAGTTTTGCTCTTTCTGATAAACTCAAAGAGTTAAAAACTATATTTCAAAAGGTGCGTAACTCGTTGGTCGCCTCCCATGAACGTAACGCTAGATATTATAACATGCGGAAGCGCCACGTAGAACTGGAAGAAGGCCAGATCGTTTACAAAAGATGTTTCCCATTGTCGAATGCCGCTAAACACTTTTCGGCTAAATTAGCTCCCCGTTACGAGAAATGTGTTATACACAAAAAACTAGGACCACTTGTTTATACTTTAAAATCCCTAGCAGGAAAACTCCTAGGTAACTTTCATATAAAAGATATTGTGCGACCTGGTGAAGCCGAGCCGTCTACTTCACGGTCATCGTCCTCTCCCCTTAAGGCGTAACTACTTCTCTTTTCTATTATAAAATATAAATCCTAGTGATTATATTTACTTTACCCTTGGTATCGGATGCATACGGACCATTGGCCTTATATTTCCTACCTTTGTCCTTATAAAGACACTTTGATAGAATACTTTACCCTATGTTGGTTTTAAAATATATACGATATATCCTAATAAAGATATACACTCACATTATTATGACGACCCTCTTGCTCGTTAATTTAAGAGATATTTTTTTATCCTTATAAAGATATGAACTCTCTTTCGTTTCGTTAGGGATAACAATGTTTAACACTTAATTTCTAGCGGAGAAAACGCATTAGTGAATCGCGTTGACTCTCAGAGTAGAAAACAGGCTGAAAGCAAATTAATCTGTAAGAGTTTCTTTCTAGCCAGGATCATTTCATGATCGAACCTTTATTTCGAGACTCTAGTATTGAAGAATGTGCTAAACCGATTAGCCTTTCTCTTACTACCTCGGTTGTAAATAGTACGGCAATCCTTTAATAAAGTAAAAGCTCTCTTTGCCATAATTAGTTTTAACAAATTCGGTGCACCAGATTAAAATTAATGTTAGGAAACCAAGTAGAGTAATGTTGTTCAAATAGTATAGCTAGTTTAAACGCGATAGTATTATCGTCAGTAAAAGTTAAAACATAGTTTAGTAGTATAAAATTGGGCGAACTGATCACTCCCCAATAAAGTAGAGTAGTTGATGTTAGAAACTAAGTATTTAATTCTTAGAGACCTTCTACTTTAAGGTATAGTACTTTAATTTGCTCACCTCCCTAGGTTTTAAATTAAAAAAAAAATTAAAATTCTTTTAATTTTTTTTTTAACCCAACTAAAGATGAACTGTAACACTTTATAGTATCCAATTAAGTTTATGGAGTTAGTTTTGTAACCTCAAATCGCCAAATATTATACTAACTTTGGACGTGTGGAAAAACACTGAATTCAAGTATTTCGTACGGAAATCTGAAGGAAAACAATAAAATATAAACCTAAGATAATATCTAATGGCTAAGACCATGTCCTAACTTAGAATTTTGAATAGAAATTAATGTTTTAACTCACTGTTATAAGGAACAATCCGACATTGTTTTGGAGCTGCAATATGCCTCTTCAGGGCCAAATCTCATTCATTTAATAATAAATTTACATTCCTGACGTTTATACTTATGTTCTGGCACTAGTGATAAATGCATACATCCATAATTAAACTAAGAATAAACTTTTCAATCTCACAATAATAAAGCATTCAACTTGTTGACAAAAGAACTGTCAGTCTGCCGGAGTCTGGCCATAGATAAGGTAGACACCTAATAGTGACACGGAGAAAAGGGTCGTTCACACTTACTTCGTTTCAGGTCTAAGATGGATGGTGATTATTGGTATGTCTTCAAACCTTCAAATGGTTATTCGTTATTAAAATACTAGATTTAAAAAGAAATAGTTTTATTTGGAAAAGTAAATTCTACATTACTACAATTTGAGATATAGATTTGGTTGATTGTAAAGGTTTGAGTGTGTGAGGTCTTTTATGGCGCGTTGTCTTTATGGATGGCGATTTCGTCGATTCATTCGTGTTCCGGTACCGCTGTCACACAGACGTTGGATAGGGGAATTTAGATACAAAATGGTAGGCCTCATGGCACGTGGCATTTTATTCGTGGTGGATCTCAAAGACTGATTAATATTAGAGTTTGTGTCTTTTCAGCGTCAACAAGGACGTCCAGATGATTGAGATGAAAATGAAACTTTAAAGGGGATAAAACCCCAATCCTTTATACAGTTTATATGGTGAGTTGTCGTGGACGCCATTATGAGGCGACTGCAAGTTCAAAACGTGGTTTGGTTCTTTGCAATGGCTGTTACTGGGTGTTTGTATTTTCAGGTCCACAAAGAGTATCCCAGTCACCCGGACGAGAGCTAGTAAGAGAATAGGAATGTCCCGGTTGATATTGAACGACTAACCCCAGACTAAACCCTGGTAAGTTACTTGTTTAATATGTTGGTGATAAAGACTGTGATTATGGAAGGTCCTAGATAATTATGAAAACGAATAAGATTCTAATTGGGATATTTTCTTTGTCCACAGGGGTTTTGGTTTTGTTTTGTTTTTTTTTGGTTTGCTTTTATAATGATGATTTAGTTGAGGTATGAGCCTCTCTAAGCGGTCTACTCGTCGTGTTACTTCTCGTTCCTAGCTGGCATCTGCCCTAGATGAATATCTGAGTATCCCCGCTGGTGAAATTCGGGTGATGTACACTTTCCATACTTCTAGTGCCCACTAAAACTTACACCTAAAGTGGTTGATCGAGTGATATAAACTTGCTTAATGATACACTGAACCATATTAGTGGACTTTCTGGTTATTCTTTGTGAACTAAATAAATTGTTTGTAAGGCCGAGTGCCATCATTTCCATGTAAGCTACCAGCTACATGAGGAGACCGTGGGCGTGTGTTACCTAAAATTTAAGTGAATATTATAACAAACCAACTTAACGTGAACTGGTTCCGATAAAACTGAGGGACATATTTTGTAACCTAACCAGTTAACCCTAGGGAGGAATTATAAAATAATAATTATATGACTGAAACTTGAATCTGTTGTTTTGTTTGAACATGTCCATACCGTGATTTAGCAGTGAGGCGTCCTTAATTTAAATGTCGCTGCTAGATTACACATACCTTGCATAGTGGCCTGATTCCCATTTGACCCTGAGGTAATTTATTGTATTTTATTCATGCTCTCAACATTTAGTTAGAACTTTGACACATTAAAAATTAGTAGGATATTTTTGGGCATTCTGTACCTCTTCCAGGTAACTTCATTTTCTAAATTTATTTTCTCTTTTTCTCTTAATAACCCAAGTTGAGGTTGTTACAACACAATATTTAAAAGAAAAATGGGTGCATTATATTGTAGAACAAAACTATCATTATTATTAACAAAATGAAGCATAAAGGTCAAGAGAAGAGGCCTTTACCCAGCATCGGGACACAAGGATAGTCATAGTAAAAAAAGGCACCCCCTCCGAATAACCTATTCAAATCTCATTAGCCACGTGACAAAGCGGACGGTAATGAAAAGAGTATTGAATCCAGCGCCATCTATCCACAAAGGGGGCGGATAATGCGACGTCTTTAATGGAAACGTCAGTGACACGCGCTGGTGCTGTGACGTGTACCGGTACTGATGTACCGCTGTAGATTTTGGTACAGATACTCTCATGCATGGAGTAGGAGATAGAGTTCGACTATGCTAAGTTTCCTAGATTTTGATACCACAGGCTGTGTAAGCGTCAAACTTTCATAGAAGTGTGACGTTTAAAATAATACTTAAAGTTTGACAGTTCGATTGTTTGAAAGAGATAATGTGGTTTGATTCTAGTAAGAAGAGTCAGAAGTATACGTTTCAGTCTTTGTTTTAATTCCGTAGTTATCAAGTGACTTATTTCAAATAAAAATGAATCGACATAAGTTCCTCAATTACAACTAAGACATTTACCCTCACAGCCTCACACCACATCACGGTACACTAGTTGTTTTGGGAGATTTCTGAATTATGCGCAGTGGACGTCTTAACGAAACGAGATTTGTATTTACAAACGTCGTCAAAAACATATCAACAATTTTTCACACTTTTCCTTTGTAATAAAGCGACAAATAAACTTATTGTCGACAAATATGCTTGTCGTCCAGGAATCGGACAACGGTGTTTTCTCCATACAAATAAAATTGTTTGTTTTCGTTCTTTGGCTTATTAATCCATTGTTTATGTACCTACCTAAATAAAATATTGAGTCCTACATAAAATATTAGGTTATATCGAGCTAAAATAAACCGGTTCCGATCCCTGTGTCGTATATCATATGGTACATATGTACCGTCTTAACAAAACGGGTACACACGCCATCTCTAACAGATACTCAGAGGCTCCTTAGCCTATTATTAGACGTCACAGAGTATTCCTTGCGACCCCCTTTGTGATCCAGGAGACATACGGGAGACAATTAAAGGAAGAGCCATTAAGAACCGTTGATTGATCCTAATGTTAATGTAGAAAGTGATTCTAGCTACTATGCTCTAATTTACCTTTATAACCAAATACAAATACCAATGAGGAGCGTTGGTGGCCCAGCGGTATGACGGGAGACTTTCAATCCGAAGGTCTTGGATTCGTGCCGGCTCGTACCAATGAGATTTCAAGAAACAAACCATAGACACCTATCGTGGTGATACCGTGCCGCGCCACTTCGCGTTCGCGTAACAATCGCCGATGTTAGATATCACCTTGTATCAATAATATCGAAAATTGAACGAATAAAAGTTTATCTTCTTTTATATCGCCCTTACTTCTTCGAGCGACAGAGAGGCATTCGAAGGAAACAACTACAATTTGACAGTGACAATCTGTGATTGTAAGAAATTACTTCAAATAAAATAAATAACTAAATATTACAGGACATTGTTACACAAATTGACTAAGTCCCGCAGTAAGTTCAAGAAGGCTTGTGTTACGGGTACTCAGACAACGATATATAGGTATGACTCAGGAACAAATATCTGTGTTCATCACGGGATTCGGACCCAGGACCATCGGCTTAGCAGGCAGGGTCACTACCAAATACGCCACCCGGTCGTCAAAATTCCTGATTGTCGGTTGCTACTCAAGATGGCGATGGCATCTCTGGAATAGGTTTTTGTTTGCTAAATGTTATTTAATGTGTATTATTGGTAGCTAATTGTGCCGTAACCTAACGAGGCAGTATAAAGCCAATGAAGAATGAATTCTGAAACGAGTTAAATCGCTCCTTTAGTCATCAAGCGGCAGTCCCGGGATCTCGGCCCCCTGAGAAATTATAACTTAAGTCTTATAGGTATAAAAGAGGCTAATTACCGAACAACGTCGCCGTGGCAATATACTATTCTATTTATATAGTATACTGAGATTTTGATAATACTTGACATTGGCAAAGTTGTCCAACTCTCGGACGGAAGCCATTATTTAGAAGAAGAAGAAGAAATGTCTCAATACGGCACTTGACCACATATTGCTGATCAGGCTTTGAGCATTTATGATACAATAATGTTTTGTAATTCAAAAGCTTTGTGTTCCTTTGATGTATTGTAATCTAAATAACGCAATAATATCGTAAGCATTTCCCTTTAGGTTTCAAAAGGCTAACCACAAATTACGCGAATAACTGTTGTATAATACGACGACTAGTATGCGTCTCACTTTCATTTGCAATTGACATCTTTTTGGACTCTTGTGTCATATCAACACAGCGTTTTATCGTAAATAGAATAGTAATTTACAACATTTTTCTATTTTTCTTACTATTGTAAAGATTTGAAGTGTCATACTAATTGTGACAAAACTAATTTCTCAAAAATGTTGCTGAAAGTTGGTAGCACAGATACAGGTTCGCCCACCGGGGGTTCCGCGCGAAGGATGCTCCCTTCCTTTAAGACATTAGGTACTTAAGAATACTGGTGGTACGGAACTCTCAGTGTGCGGCAATTGTGGGCATATTTTTATTTTGTTGTCGTTTTTTTTTTCGCGTCAGATTTGAATGAAATTTGGTGGGTAGGTAGAGTTCCTTATTCTACGCTAGTTATACACAAAATCTCAATGTGCGACACAAACTTTGTACTAAATTTCCCACTGAGTTACAAAAATTCCATACGATTTCGTAACTCAGTGGAAAAAATTGTGGGACATACTTTGAAATTGGGTCTATCCTGAAGATAATAAGGAACTCTACCTACCTACCAAATTTCATTCAAATCTGACGAAAAAAACGACTACAAAATAAAAATCCGCCCTGGTACGGTTTTCGGATTTTATCCTGTACTTGGGCTATACTTAAGCTTTTGCTTTTTGCCAAATTTCGTGATTCTAGGTCAACGGGAAGTACTCTATACATTTTATTCCCATTGTAAATGTACTGTGTGTGTTATAAATTTGATATGTTTCAACAACTGTGATGAACAAATGTGATGTACGATCATCTCTATTGTACCATGGCCCCATGTTTACTGGTTACTGAGACTATCAGGTCGATGGGAATGGGACACGACACAATGGCGATTGTGTTTATAATGAGAACATGCCGGATATGACTGGAGATTATGTGGGGACGAATTCTTTGAACTTAGGTTGGTTGACCTAGAAATGGTAGATTATCTTTTATGATTAGGAAGAAGAAAATGTAACTTAAATATTTAAGTAAAATTAATTGTGACTTAAACTGCCTATTTGTTTCAAATAATAAATCATTCATCAATCAATCATCATCACATCATGAATAAATTTTATGAAGCTCAGCCTACCTACCCACGAGTTTAAAGCGACTTTCCGCCTGGTACAGTCAACCAATTGGAACCCTAGGCCACTCTAGAACCATGTCAAAATGACAAACAGTGACAGATTTCTTACAATCTGATTTGTAGCGTCACTATGACATAGTCCTATAGTGGCCTAGGGTTCCAATTGGTTGACTGTACGTGAAAACTTCTAGCAAGATCGCGTTTGACACTTCGCTAACCTCCGAGACCATGACACATGAAAATGTGTCGAAACGTCGGAATATTAAGGTAAATTAACCACATTCGCGATAGACCCATTCTATGTTCATACTAATGTGTATAAAACGCGAAAGTCTAAAGTGTTATAATTAATTGGCGACTACTTTGCGTTTCCGACGCTCTGGTTTAGGTCGCGGGTAACTGTACCTCGTATGTCTTTCGGTTGAAATGATGTCCTTTAAAATTTTCCGCATGTCTTTAATGCAGGTTTTCCCACAAAATTTTACTCTGAAATTACTTAACTCAAACTCAAACTCAAAAATCATTTATTCGAAGTAGGCCAAAATTCAGCACGTTTCGACGTCAAATGGATTAAATATAAAAATAATATACAAAAGTAACACTTAATTCTAGTAAACATAATAAAGACTACAATTGAATTTGAAATATAACAATGTCAGCAGAAAAAACCTTGAAGACAGAGGCGCATTAAACGCCGGTTATCAACGATATGCCAGGACCGCCTTATTACTTTCTTCGGGTACCTCTCTCGATGTTCCGCAGAAAAAGGGAGTCATAATGACGGGAAAAGTTGAAGGCAAGAGACTGAGGGGCTCCCTAGATGGTGCTCCCAAATAACCCATGTAATTAAATCTACACGAGACAACGCATTTGGCAAGAGATAAACCTATGAAGGGATCTGGTCTTCAAGAGAATGACGCGATGTTACGATCCTCAGCGTTGAGGGAACGACTGATGATGATGAAAAAAAAGAGGTATAGTAATGTTAAGAATATCTAATAGGTATTCAATGCACAGCGGTGGTCGCGGGTTCTTGAGTTCATTTACATGAAATAACAGAATTATGTTGCCATTGACCGTGGGTTTCCAAGGACGTTTTGGGTTAGATCGATTTTGAGCATTAAGTTGCCATTAACCTGGACCTTGAAGTATTTTTCCTTTTTTATATATAAGATATGTTTGATTGGGATTTGGTCGACTTAAACCAAGGTAAGTAATTAAGGATTGGTTTTATTCGAATTTTATTCCAAATCAATGTTTTATTGGCGGACAAGGGTCATTCGAGCGTTTTTTTGTTGTTTTTGTATGCTATTTTGCTGTTTTTTTGTCAATGGAAGCAGAATTTCTCGTAGATATTATGTAGAAGAATAAGACCTCTACCAAACCCAATGAAAATGTTAATCTCATTATAACTCACAATCAATTAGCAACCATACATAGATACTAATATTCGTGTGTCTATTTGTTTGTCCGTCTTTCACGGCAAAACGGAGCGACGAATTGACGTGATTTTTTAAGTGGAGATAGTTGAAGGGATGGAGAGTGACATAGGCTACTTTTTGTCTCTTTCTAACGCGAGCGAAGCCGCGGGCAAAAGCTAGTTATCTATAAAATTGTAGGGGCCGTAATCCTACCGCTTGCGGTTAAAATTCTGTTTCTAAAAGAATTACATTGTACAAAAAATTGTACAGTCATATCCTTGAGTGACAAAAACACGACGCAATAGTTAAAAAAACAAACATTTGAATCATAATAATAGTCATCGAATGCAGTCAATATTTATGTGTACCATGCACTCAACATTTTCCCACCAAATGACGAAAACATTGATATATTCATTTAATGTTTAATTAAACCCGTGCCAGGCGGTGCCATGCGCGGGCGCATCGCGTCGTCTTGCTCGCGAATCGCGACGTCCTGCTCGCACGCGCTCTTGACCTTGAGGAGCCTTCCAAGATTACGATTATCAATTTATTAGCGGTTTTTTTGTTTGGACATTTGCGGGTTATTTTGAGAATGGACGGAACTGATGGTTTCTAGAATTAAGACTGTTGATCTATCGGTACAGGTTATGGTATGGACACAAATGGTGTGATAGGTTTACCGGTTTTCGATTTTTGATTGCATTACAAATATTACCATGCATATTTGTTAACTCTGCGGAGGAACGTCCTTAAAAATATATTTGAGGGCATAGTTGTTAAACAGTACCTATATAAGTAGTAATTTTAATAGAAACAGCACATATCATAATGAATATCAATGTCGAAGGTGTCTCCATTACTTGATTACTTACGAGCGTATTTTGCTAAAGAAATTTAAATAGTATTGCCCTGTTAATAGAGTAAATTTTGCTTTGCTGTGCAGTTTAACGGTACAAAAGAAATGCTACAATGATTGATTTGAGAAAGGTACAGGGGGGCGATTTTTGGGATGCGACCGCTCGAAATCAAAGGAATTAAAATTCGAAATAATCGCAGACAACTGTTTGCGACTATAATTAGCCAATAAATGTATTACTTAAATACGCCATGATTATGCATTACTATGGCTTATATTTATAAAAGGCCATTTCAAACTTTTCTAGTCAAGTTAAAAAATCGTATTCGAGCGGTCGAATGCCAAAAATCGCCCCCCAGATTCCATTGAAATCGAGTGTGCACAATCGGCACGAGAGGGTTTAATTTTAAAAATAGCTAAACAGTCTTATTTCCCTTTATAATTTTATATTTACAATACCTGTTACTAATTGTGTATTTTATTTTTTTCAGGTAAAATACACCTTCTTTTTCAACGACTGGAGTAAGGCAGAAACCTCTATTCTTGCAAATAATATTGAAAAGGTGAGACTTAACTTTAATGTAGGTATTAAGTTATTCAACGTTGTCGTTTAATAAATTAACATCAATCTTTAAGTTATTTGAATATCTAAAAAAATAGGTATTCATAAACGTGTGTCAAATCTGAAATTGATATTATAGTTAGTCTGTAGAGTCTGTACTGTCTCTATCTGTCACTTCGAACTTGTCTCTGTTAGGAATGGGCATATTCGCGAGAACAATCTATTTCTAAAATAGGTACCTAAATTTAATGCTTTTCGTACTCAGAATTACGATCGATTTCGATCCTACTAGGAGAACAAAAGCGTCCCGAATTTAGTTTTTCCAATCCGTTACCATTTTTCAAACACTGTATGGCGGTTACTAAATGGAGAGTACGTAAAATATCTTTTTCCCGTACTTTTTCTACTAGGTCGAAAGGGTTCGTGATTCTAAGTAGGAAAAACATTAAATATATATGTAAGAAAAAAATAATATTGAATTGTTATTGGGAAAATGCCTAAATATAGGTACTTCTTAAATATAAACAGGGGTTTGTTGTTTGTTTTATGGAAAAGGGAGTACGAGTAATGAAATACCTACTAAAATACCCAAAAAAAATAATCGCGGATGTGTGCATGTTTTCCTATGATGTTTTCCTTGTTTGGAAAGCAATCCTTCTTCGGAAAGCAACTGGTAAAATATATAAAATGATATTTCGTACACTTCGAACTTGCGAAAATTGTATTCGCACGACGGCACGACCCACCTTTGGAATTAAAACTGATTAAGTAAATAAAGAAATAATCAAAAAAGTTTTAACTAATCCAAAGATAATTCTTACCTAGCTACTGAAGAGTGTGAAATCGTTCTAATAACTGAGACGAGCTTGGAATGCCTTATTTAACATAAAAAAGAGCATAAAAGTAAGATTGTCCATTTATTGTCATAATTTTCATTACCATTTCTTTCGCGTTGCCGGATGAGGAGACACTTATACGATACGACGCGACGGCGACGTGCGACTACGAGACCGTACCGATTTTTGCATAATGGTTGACGTAGTTATGCAAAAATGTTCCAATCCAATCAACATGAATCTGCCATTTCAATGACTGTCTTTTACTAGTCATTCTATGGTATTAATTACAATGAGAAAATCATGTTGGAACGTTTTCGCGTAACTACGTTCAAGTGTGTTTAAAATGTACAGCAGAATATACTATAGTCGCTAGCTTCTACGTCAAATCACCGTCAGTGCATCTTGCTCGCACTTGCTGGTCAGAGCGAGATGCAACTGTAGAAAACAAGACGGAAATGAGACATAGTTTAGAAAAAAACAAGAAAAAAAATTGGTTTAAAAACATTACAAGGTTAAGGACTGGCAGGAGTTACAGCTAAATAAACCAAAAGGGATGCCACTCAGCTGAGCCGTGGCACATCTAAGTGTACCACGGCACTGGTTTTCAGGGCACTTACAAAATCATACAGTAAGTACCTAAGTTAAACTTAAACCAAACGTAAAAGATGGTGGTTCATTTCAAAAATCTGTCTTTAAATGAGTAGGGATTCCGATATAGATCCGACGGAAATACACCCGCAATAATCTCAATCTCAATGCTTATACTTTATGGAATCTTTAGCTCCAAATTTATTCCGTATACTCTAAAAGCACCTTCACTTTTTTCAAGTAATTCCACGGAGTTTGCGAATAACAATTCGCATTTCGCCTCCCCGCGACGAATTAGCGCTGTTCCATCCAATTTGCATATATTATCACGCAATTAACTATTTAATACGTTTAAGTGTTGATTTTATATTTTAGCCAATATATGTTAAACTTATATACAGTTAGTATGCGAACTAGGCGGTTGTCGTGCTATAACCCTTCAACGATAAAAACCCTAGGCTAAATAAAAAACACTAGGTAATACATATATAGAGTCACAACATATATAGACTATAACATTCATAGTATGGGGCTTATACTATAGGGAGTACTTATACTTATACTATACTCTTTCAGTTTGAAAAACCGATGTAATATCCGAAAACCCGGGTATTACTCATACTAAAAATAATTCCATACACGTCACAACGACTGCTTCAGCTCCTTTTTTGGCGTTCATGCGCTCTCGTGTTGGCGTGAAAAAAGTTTACTGGTGGGAGCGAGATGCAAACACGATCGAGTTACGCAGGGTCTATCGAGTAAGGTTGCTTAGAACTCATGGTAAGCACTAGTGTGCTTAGTACTATATTAGCTAGTGCTATAGTAGCTATTTTATCTCTGGTAGGTGACCGGCACCAGCACAGAATATGCGACCAAGTTAAGTTGTAATGCATTGATACCGACTACCAAATTACAACGATGTATTTAATTTGGCTGCTTGGACGAATTTCATCAAAAGAGATCAGCAAAACCGTTGACAACCTACGGAATCGGAGAAATAACAAACATATACAGGGTGGAACGGCACGACGATCCTTTCCGCAAAAGGGGGATTGTTTAGATTTAGTACTGTATTTCCTCTAAAGAAACTAGGCTCATATTCGTAAGCGTTTTTAAGTTATAGGCAGTTAACTTTTGATGCAAAATACTGCAAGTGACAACCCTCATTAGGTTCAATAACATTTAACAATAACACAAAGGTCAATGACATTTACCAAAACAACATTTCTACCCCATAATATTTCCCAGTCAATATTACAATTGTGTGAACTACCCACTTACTCGTACAATAATCTAACTAACCATAGATAAATTAATACTAAAGGCAGTTATACATGCAGAATCGTAGAATTGAAAATAATATCTTCTGAAGCCTTTATTTTTATAATTCAAATAAACATGTTACTTTTGCCAAGTTAGTGGTATTTCCTACTAAATCATACCTACGTCAACTAATCTTTCATAAGAAAAGTATTTAAACTATCAAACCAAATTCGATCGTTCCTTTACTTCATCATCTGACAGCCAGTACCAGCCTGCCAGACCCAATCCTACTTAACATACATTAACAACACATTAGGTTCATAAAGCCCATCCTATACCTACCGCCTTAATAGCATACTTCTATCAAGAATAACAACATGTTTGTACATACACTACACGCATACTACCCACCCGCTACAATATGGCGGTTGCCTCCCGGCCCGCTTTACAGATAGGGTATGCAATCGGTTTATTTCTTAGGTATTTCCATACAAATCGGTTAACCAACTGCATTTTCTAGCTTCCACGCAGCTCCACCCCGCCTAGTATGCTCTTCTGGCGGTGTATTATGGGCTTTATGAACCTATTTATTGTAACTGCCCTTAGTCTCAATTTCTCTATGGTTAAGTTTGATTTTTGTAAGTGGGTAGTTTGCACAATTGTATTATTTTGTTTGGGAAAAATATTAATTTCTACTCAGTCTTACCCGTGATAAAACAGTGACGTAAATAAATTGCAAATTACGTGATTATCTAAATTTGCTTATGTTATACGGGGAGTGTAATTATAATGCCGCCGAGACGTTACGACGCTTCGACAAAGATATCCTCCACCACACTCAACTAGCCGTATGTCAATTTTACGGGCCTTTGATCGCGTGGCAAATAATCAGCCCATAGTACCACGAACGGGCCAAAACGACCAACGGGGAGGAGGTGTAGTTCACATTGCACCAAGGTTTGAAGAGCGAGTGCTGCGGTATGTCGAGCAAAATCGAAGTAATTTTTGTAAACATAAAGTGTCACATTACAGTTACATGTAGGTATAGTACATAGTAATAGCAGGGTTGTCACTAAGAAGAACATTAATTAATTTTAATATTTTTACTGATTGTTCGTAACAAAAATATAAACATTACTAATCGATTCTCCATCACTTAAACTAACCCCCCTTTGCGAGAAGGATCGTCGTGTCTTTCCACCCTGTATACATCTCTTTTTGACACTTCCTTTACTTGGAAAGGAAGTGAAGGACGGGTGTATGACTTTGATGTTCTCAGTTTTGACGGGGGGGCTTCGGCACCAGTGATGGACACTTCGTTCTTAATTCAAAGACGTATTGTTGTCAATTCTTTGACGCAAAATAAATGTGTAAACCTTATTTAATAAGAGTGAATGTACATTAATGCTCCCTTGTCCGTACTGGTGCGGCCACCCTACAGTTAACTCTTCACAAATCGCTATCAAACTTAGCTTGGTCGGACGCTATCATTCATAGTATGGGTTTCATACACGTCATTGATTCATTCAAGAATGAACCAGTAGTGGGCGACTTCATTAAGTTAGCCGGGCCCCGCAGGAAGTCTAATCAATCCAATTGCTGGGCATCGGTAAAGCTTCCGGTGGCTACGGAGATTGTATCAATCACGGCCATTTTGATACTCATCTTCACTAGAAGAACGTCTAGCGGTGGTCATTTTCTAATGGCAATGTATGCATAATACTTTTTCCAGTTTTGCACCACCTACTGTGTGTAGTGTTTCCTTTACCCGGAGGTTGTTTGGAAGAGATCGCTCTTTAGCGATAAGACAGCCTGTTGTTTGCCTCTTTTTCACATTGTAATCTATACCAGTTTGTGTTATTTTGAGGTGCAATAAAGAGTTATTGTATTGTAAGTGGAAATCGACGCATGATGTGATAGATGACACTCGTAATATGTCAACTAGAGTCCGTCTATGCTAAGTTTCCTAGATTTTGATATCACAGGCTGTGAAAGTGTTAAGTAAATGACATAATTTCATAGAAGTTTGACGTTTCAAATAACACTTTCAAGCTTGACAGTTCATTTGAAGAGGTAACGTGGTTTGACTCTATGCTATTCGTGCTGTCATATCAACACGCTGCGTACTTCAAGCATCTGTTTCCCTTGACTTCTGGTTCATACTCAAGGCGCGGGCGTCTCTGGAATAGTTTATTTTTGTCTGCTAAATGTTGTTTAGTATAAAACTAACGAAGAAGTGTGCAGCGAATGAAGTATTTATTCGGAAACGCGTGTAACCGTATTAAGTCATTATCCGGTAGACCCGGGATGTCAGCCCCCATAGGGCTAACATCTAGCTATAATTTGTGCAATTGGCGAGTGCGTACAACGTTGCTCTAAGAGCCTACTTTGTAACTCACCGTACTTGTAGACCATGTGGCAGTATACCTTGACACTGGCGAAATTGTCCCACTGGACAGAGCCATTTATTTTAAAGAAACTAAACTGAACTGTTTCTCCTCTGTCGAAGTACAAGCCCAAATATGGGCATTCGCGGGTCTGTGTTGTGATTAGTCCGTACACAAAAATCGATCGAAGTGTGCAAGGTCTGTTAGTGTAACTCTTATTTAAACTTTCATGATTACATTATGACACATTATAAATTTACTAAAACTTTTAAAACGAACCTCCGACGTTTCAATGGGGTCAATGTAGCCTATGTACGCCTGCAACTCCAGACGTGACACATGCGCGTTGCTAACCCAATAAAAACTTTAATTTTCTTATACGTTTTTTAGGGTTCCGTACCAAAATGGTAAAAAAATAACCCTTATGGTGCGACTCAGTCTCTTTGTCTGTCTGTCTGTCACATCGTTAAATATCTCGAGAACTACTTAAGCTACCGATTTGTAATTTGGAATAGTTATAGACAAAGTTAACGCACAATAAGACACAATAAGAGAAGATATATCAGGTATTTTAATTTAGTTTAAATGAAAATGCCCGATAAAAGAGGGGGCAAAAATTAAAAGTTTAGTTACTGGGATAATGCCCAGATGCCCCAATACGGGAACGACGATACCCCACATGTCATGTCATGTCATAACATTCTAGATTAATTTTTATTTTATTTTTTACAATGAAAAGCTGTTTCTCCGTGTATACAAAATGTACTAACAAAGCTCTTAGTTTCGAGCTAGAAAATTCTATTTGACAACTTTTCGTTTTGACGAGCATCAAGTTTCTGAAAACAAATTACGTTTAATGGTCCCGCAGTATAAATAGGTTTCGAAATAACAATGCCATGTTGAATCGTATTCGCAGTTGATAACCTTTGACTTTGTGAGGAAATACGTAAACGCCTTTCGATAACTGAATTGTGTGGGATTTACAAGTTTCGAAGACGTTAAAAAACAACAGAAAATCGTCGCTCTACTGAAACCTTTGACTGTTTAATCAGCTATAATTTTGTATACTTACTTACAAAAAAGTCTACCGATTTTTGCGGAGGAGGGACACGTGAAATGTGGCTATTCGTACGTAACGTACAGTCAGCCACACAGCTATGAATACAGCCAAAGTGTCCAAAAATATGTATACACGACCTTAATGCTTAGTTAATAAAGTCCTGTATACATATTTTTGGCACTTTGGCTGTATTCATAGCTGTGTGGCTGACTGTACAAATAACCATTGCAGATAAATGTCTGTACATACAATGAGTACTTATGTTTGTTTGATATATGCATTCGGGAGAAGGGTAGGCCTGTCAATTGCTACTCTAATGCATTTGCAATTGAATGTTGCAATTGCAATTGTTAATATAGGCATGACCGTGCGCCATGTTGCCGAATTTCATTGGAACTCATTTAACTTTTTGTTGAAATAAATCAAATTATTTAATTTAATATTTTTTGATTTGTTATTAAAGTATCACAATACATAAATTATAAATTGAAATAGATGTCACTAAAGAAAAAGACCAACACCAAAGGCCAATCCGATATTCGCATTACTTCTAACTAATTTCTTGCACTGGTAATAATGTTGATAAACGGGTTGTCACTATTATCAGTCATGTCAGTGCCCTTTTAGCGTTTTATTTAAATTGTACAGAACTGTTAAATATTAAATACAATAATAACAACACTAGAAGGTGTATAGAAATAAATGATTAATATTAATTCAATATAAACATTTCATAAAAATAAATACATGCCAATCCACATTGTTCGCGATTCAGTTTAGGACCTGAACTGAGTCGCTGCCATACGAGTACAACTGAGCACAGTTAAGAACTTAAGCTGAATCGGACGTGTTCAGACGTCATGGTAACCTAACAGATAACATCCAGGGGTATTATCTGTCAGTCTGTATGTAGCGCGAGTGTTTTGTTTCAAGTGCGTGCTAAGCACCCGCCATTATTAATCCAGGGTTTATTACGTATCCAACAAATATATATAATACTTCATCAAGGACCCCTAAAACTGATTTGTGAGCCCTAAAAGCTTCAGGGCCCATTGAACGGGCGTCTTTGAATTCTAACAAATTACATTATCCTCCTTTAACGACTAATATTGTATATTAACTGACTGCGACAGAAAGGACGAAAGGGTGAAGTCTATTGCTTATTGCATTCAATTAGAAATGAAGAAATCTTTAAGAAAATTTAAGCTTTTCACGGCAAAGAGTGACTGAGAGACAAATACTTACAGAGTTTTATCTATCGTGAGACATACTATTAACTCATGACTCACTCGTGAATAAGGGACGCGGACCGTTCTGAAACATGCGGTATACTTGTAAAGCATGAGTTAAATCACTTATTTAAACTTTCACGATTTTCACACATTATAAATTTACTAAGTCCCGGAGAAATACCGGTGGTCTTTCTCCGGGACCACGGGGGCAATGTCGCCCTTGAAACGTCGGAGGTTTGTTTGCAAAGTTTATACACGATTAAGCCCCGTTTTAGTAAATTTATAATGAATTAAATCATTTATAATTTATAATAAATGTTTTGATTCATGTTTTTAAGTAGCCACGCTACTATAATATAGTTTAGTTTAGTTTATTTATTTATCTCACAATATACAAAGTCACTTAAAACTACACATGGTACATTCTCAGGATTGTGATTGTCAGTTACTTTAATTAAGATTGCAATACATTCAAAATGTCAAAATTCATTAAACTTGTATTAAAATAATAAGTTATATAATCAAATGAAACAAGAAAATAAAAAATATTATCAAAAAATAGAATACTTATATCACCATGAAAGGTTCGTCACTACTTAATAATACTTAATAATTAAATTATAAATTGAAAGAGATGTCATATTAACCAACCATCAGGCGAAAAAAAATATACTACAGAAAAAGTGACCAAGGTCCCCGGTGAGCAGGGCTGTGATCGAACCAGCGACCTCCTTGCGGCAGACGCTCTAACCACTGGGCTACCCGATCACGGCTTGGTCACTTTTTCTGTAGTATATCACATCTCTTTCAATTTATAATGTCGAAGTATTTTCGACTTTATTGACGTGAGTAACCCGACAAAGGGAATAAAATGTCTTATACTCACGGGAGTTTTCTATTTAAAATATCGTGACACATAATAATATTATAATGAAATTACAGATATTGTCCGTAATTTTATTATTATGGGACAATCTTACACAAATCGACATACAGATGTAGTGAATGCCACGGAAGAATAACTAAAGCATGGAAGTAGTACAAAAACTGTCAAATGACAACAGTTTGGAGCGGCCTTGAAATTGGCAGTGGATGTCGCAAATGTCGTAAGTCTAACCTGATAACGTGCCTCTTACGACATTTGAAAAATCCACTATCAAAATATGCGACTAACTTAAGTTGTAATGCATTAATACCGACTACCAAATTACATCGATGTATTTAATTTGGCTGCTTGGACGAATTGCATCAAAAGAGAGCAGCAAAACTGTTGTCAACCTACAGAATCGAAGAAATAACAAACATATATATAAACATACCTTTTCTTGGTGAGAAAGTGAAGGACGGGTTTATGACTTTGATGTTCTTAGTTTTGACGGGGGGCTTGGTGAATGATGATTTTTGCTCGTATTTTCTCGGCAACACTCGTATTTGTCATGCTATTTCAATCGACCTCGGTACTTTTAGTACTATCACTGGCTGAAATAGCATGACACGTTCAAAAACGCCCAAGCGTTTCCGTGAAAATACTAGGAAAAATTAATTATGCACTACATCTCTACTCGTAGTTCCACGGTAAGCTTAATAGCTACGAAACCCCTTTAGTTGTGCCATACTATTATAGTCTGACAAGCGAGCGAGCGCAGTAACAGTAGGACAAAATAACTATATCCATCCCTTTTTTCAGGGTGGTAATACTAGCGTAAGAAAAAGACAGTATGATGCTCTCTATCCTACTGTTACTACGCTCGCTGGGTTGTCAGACTATATTATTAATTAATCCGGGCACCTGGCAGCTGTTAAGCGGTGGGTGTGATCGTTGCACTTTGTTGTCGCCTAGCGGGGTGATCGGCTGAATATTTGCGTCTGTATTTTTGTACACACGATTTTGAAAATCTAATAAAAAAGTATAGGCCTAGATCTCTATAACTGAGACGACTTTGACACTTTTTACCGCCCCTTGGATGTCACCTACTTTTTCCATAACTAAAACGCCTGACAATGTATTATATCACACCAAACTTAGCTCTCTATAAAATTGCACACCTTCAATTGATTATAAAACCCCTTTGTTTGCCCAACCACTGCCACACCCATCGCTGAACAGCTGCAAGGTGCCCGGAATAATGACAGTATGGCACACGAACTAGAGTGGTTTAGGGGCTCTATAAATTTTACACCTATCATCATGGCCAGCTCTTAGACCATTGGGTATTAAAACAGGTCGTCAATAAAGCTTCAATATCCTAATGAATCGCCAATCCGGCCCGCCATATAAATCCGTCAAAGGGACAGCTCAAAATTAAAACGGCCCGGAAATGCGTAAACGCAGACGGTTTATATACAGATCACTTGCCTATTAGATGAAGCATGTAATGCATGGTCACCACAAATTGGAGTACCCATTCTAAAATTCTAATGTAGGTACAAGTAGGTACAGTCAGCCAATTGGAACCAGAAAAAAACCAGAAACCAATCCGGCAACTCTAGAAGCATGTGTAAATGACAAGCAGTAAGAGATTTCTAGCGTCACTATGACATAGTCCTACAGCGGCCTAGAGTTCCAATTGGTTGTTTGTAACATAGTACAGGATTGCGACTGCCCAAACAAATCAGTTGCGTGTAATTTTTAAAACATAATAGAAATAACAAATGAAATTGAGGTGTAAACATACACGTGCAGAATGCTGATGAGTACTGAAACGTGGGATACACCCTAGTATTATACAAGTAAAACTTGCAAATGATAGAACTCTTGTGGTTTCAGTAAATTAAGGTTAAATTCCGTTATAGGTAGACACGCCACCATAATGACAATCTTTTTTTCTTGTCCTATATCTTAAGTGACAGTAGCGATTCCTACCCTAACACTGACGGTACTTCCTCCTCTTTCTTTGTCGTTTACTCTTGACAGAGTGGTCGTGGTTTCCTGATGCCGGGCCGACTATGGATTAAGTTGCCTTCGCAATGTGCCTCCACTTGTTAGGATACTTAGCGCACTCCTAATCCTCACTTTTTTTGTTAACAACTATAGTCAAACTACATTGTCTTCTAAGCAAATGAACTTTTTAGTTTATCAACTTAAAAGTGTTATTTTAAACGTCAAATTTCTATGAATTTTTGACGTTTACTTAACACTTTCACAGTCAATGCTATCAAAATTTAAGAAACTTAATATAGACGGACTCTATAATAATTTCTACGATAATGCGGCAAAGTATTCTATTTCCTATTAGATCACGGCTCCTGCTCTAAAAGCGGAGTCTGAAGTTGGTAATCCTTGGTTGATATAAATTGCCGCACGTCGAGAAGTTATCGCTTCCAAGCTTAGAGAGTTTTATTTATGTGACCTCTATTGGCTCTCAGGAATTCGGTACAGGAAAGTGTTTTTTAACGCAACTCCCCTTTAAATTGTTGGATCAAAATCTTCCCGTCTTGTCTGTCCTCAAAATGTACCCCACCAGAAGGCACCGAGCTGGAGCCAGTTTTTTTATATTTAGTTTTAATGTTAGTATTATTTTTTCTTTTTATTTCTTTTTGTTTAGCTGGCATGATGACAATTAAAGTTTTTTCTTATGACGTGAAAAACCTAACATGGAATTGCATTTTCTTACTGGACTGACAAAAGAAAGGAGGGTAATGTAATTTGGCAAATAGGCTAGACGACTACACAGAATCTATTTGCTTCGTCTTTTAGATTATTAAAATATATTGTACACAATTTTTTCTTTTGTTCGTCAAATAAAAAATGACGAAAATATAGCGCATTTAAGTTTCGCGTGACGTCACAATTACGTACAAATCTTACCTAATAGTGACGTCACAGGCTGTATAGCTGTAGGTATCTTTGTCAATTGTTGTATATCTTGAAAAAGGTAAAAATACGTGTCTAATAATTTTGGATCATTTAAATGACGGACTCAATAGTCAGAATGACAAATTTTCAACCTCGTCGTCATCCCTATTACAGCAATATTGTGGTCATCTCACAAATACCTAAGACAGCGAAAATAATTCTAACACAGTTGTTTTCATAAGCTGTCATAAATCATTGGCTATTCTATTGACTTAATAAATAAAAGTCTTCAACAACAAAATACTTATTTAACCTAAATCTCTATTGTTTTATGCTAGACAGTAAAATTCAATTATTTTCAAAATATATATACAGGAAGTGTAACTTACCTACCTACCTACCTTGAATCTAAAACAGGTCCTTGAGGCATTGTACCTAGGATGCTGGCGGCATTTCCAGCTGGCAAGGCCGCATTCCCATACATGGACAAAATAATCCTTAAGCACTTTGAAATCCTCTTTGTAAAAGCGTCCAATCAAATCATGCCCTCAATTCTCTAAACTTTTTTAATACTCACTCTTTATTAGCACGCTCTACACTCTCATATAATATAAAAGTCCATCCTCACTCCATACTCGCATCCGGCTCCATACACGAGCGGAAATTGAATCAATCCCGTCCCGCCTTGTAACCGGCTTAGCAGTTGTGCTGTAGTTTTACTGCAGCTTTGTACGAGTTTGGGACTAGTTAAATTAGTGTAATGTGACGTGAGTTGGATAAGTTGGAAGTTCTTCGTAGCGTTGTATATGCTACAATTTGATTTGGATGTGTAGAATATGCCATTTTAGTGTGTTTAAGTTGTTTGTATACCCACATCATTAGCCCTCAATAATGCGTTCAAAAACCGCATATAAAGGCCCCCCATAATAATAAACTTTTTTGTTACAACAAATTTCTTAGCTGTGATAATTTTATTACTTATAGCTAAATAATAGGTATAGATTTCGATAATATTATATACATACCGTTTCCCCTATGTCGATGTACAATGTATTGTTTATGTTATGCTAATTCTGGAACAGTGAAAAAGAAAAACCATAGTGCGCGAGAGCCCAGATTCCGCACTATAGTGATAGTTAATATTTAAAATTCAAATCTACTTCGAAAATTATTTTTTAGTGGGTAACATAATGCAGGGCAGGGGTGAATAAACTATTTTCAGAAGTTAAAGATGAGAATGCTTTCGTCATAGGGTTTTTTGTAATCCCTAAGAGAGAGTACGTTATCAAAACTATTCTCATCAAAATTAATTATAAGCTCAGCGAGAAATAAAGCGATCTCCAAATATCAATTTAATCCATCACATCGTCAGGTTAAAACCGAAAGTCATTAATCACAGTAAATGGTTATACAAAAATCAACCTTATTTTCTTTGTAGTAAGTTAATATGAAGTTCACGCATGTCAGGGTGCCTTAAATTGTTTCATTAGATATTAACACGCTTAAGGTTGCATTTGAGTTGTGACAGTAATGGCAGCAATACTGTCCGACTGCTGTTTACCGCAGCACTTTGTACGGTAATACGTTGCAACAGCTGCGGTAAAGTCCGCGGTATAGCGCGTGGGAGGAAAAATAAGCTACGTTTTATAGTACCGCAGTTGCGGTAATGCGGTCCGGCGCAGTTATTTAACTACTAATGAACATAAACATACTTACACAAAATTGTAATATATTCGCACTTTAAGACAGTTAGCACGCTTAGTAACCGGGCCTTATTTGGTGCAGCTACCTTATGTCTAATATTGACTGATTCATTCACGAAGAGCCTAAACTCCTAAGTATAAGCTTGTTTTTTTTACAGTTCTGTACATATGTATGATTCGTGTATGTAGGATTCAGTTTCGGTAAATACCTCGTTAGTTATTACTAAGCCCTGTAATTTCATACAGAAATCGACTTGATACTCTTATGGTTACAGCGCAGTGTGTTTGCAATTCAAATATAACCTTTAACCGTATCATGCAAATTGACAATAGTCTCAAATTTCAATTAAACTAAATAAACCGTGTACCGACTAATGCATAAACATGGCCGCCATCTTGGATCGCAAATTGACAGCAGAGTTCTCCTGTTTGAATTGCTAAATTGTCTGTTGCACCTAGTTTAATGATTTCTGACCAGGGGCCTTACCTTATCTCGGGAACGAGTAAAGATAGCAAATTTAAATTAATACCACGTACACAGATCTACGGTCCCTTTAAGATGTGAAAAAAATCAATCCTTTACGTATACGATCAAAAGATACGGCCGCATATGTCGCATTTTCCATACATTTGCAATGGGATTCGAAATGTATAGGGTACTTCCCGTTGTCTTAACGAAACTTGGCAAAAAGCAAGAGCTTGTAGGAAGGAAAAATCCAATAATTGTATAATTGTCGCACACTGACAGTTTCGTTCCACCAGTATTTTTATGTACCTAAGGTCATAAATGGCGCAGCATTCTTTATGCGGACCCTTCGGTGGGCAAGTCCGTCTCGCACTTGGCCAATTTGATTTTATTTTATACCCTTTATCGCTTGATGATAAGGTGCAAACCCTTTAAAAATTCATTTAGAAATGAATTTTATGAATAAGCGACAAATTGGACCTGTGACGGCTGTGACTAAAATCAAAGCACATTTGTAAATATTCAAGTGCAAGTTGTGAATATTCAACAAAATACCACAAAATATTCAGTTGTTACATCTTACTAAGTTTAAAAATGCCTTAAAATTATTGTTAGCTCAAAAAACTTACTACTCTATTAAAGAATTTTTAAATGACAAGGATTTGTAAATATATAGAATATATGTAGTTACTTACTAAACAGTTTACAGCATATAATTATAAAATGTCAAAAAATAAAAATTAAGTTACAATATTAAAATTAAAACTAAACATAACATCAATAAAATAACTATATTAAATACATTTACTATAACAAAACTAACCTACAAAATCTCCCAAGTCGCTTCCCTGCGGGAGGGTGCCCATAACACTGGCCACATTCCCCCGCTGGATGGCAATGCCCAACCTCTGGCCGAGAAATGAGCCAGCCCTATGGTCACCAGTAGTCTCAAACAGCCTCTTTTTTAAAGCCCTGAATAAGTTGAGGGCGCCAGGACCCCACGGCCCCAGAGTCTCCACCGCGAAAGCCACAAAGTCATGGTTGCCACTAAGGCCAGCATACTTTCGCTGTTTTAAAACCTCCGCAGCCGAAGCCGCCCCGCCCGCCCTGACCGAAGTGGTGGCCACATGCGAAGGCGCGAGGGTATCCACGCAAGTGGCATCCCAAATTAGCGGCCTCCCCAACCGCCACGGAATGAGCGTCATTCCGTCGGGTCTCTTGCCATCGTCACGAGCCAAGCCAGGAGGCTCCAAAGCGGCTGGCACGCCCACGCTGACAAAAGCCCGACGAATCACGTCATTCAGGCTGGCGTGGCGGGATATACGACCAGCGCTCCTCCGACAGGAGAGACCATGGTATCCTCGGGAGTCCACCTCACTACCGCAAGGGCAACGGTGAGGGACAACTATATCCGCACCCAAGCGAAGCCCAACAGCCAATCTCAGCGAATTATTGTCAAGCAGCGTGGCGCAATTTTTGGAAGGAAAGGCATGCAGCCAATACCCCGACTCCCTCTCTGACGCTGCAAGCAGACAGGCTCTTTCGGCCAAAGAGTTGGCAGAGTCAAGCAGCCCGACCTGAGCCTTACGACACAAGGGCTCATCCCACACCCTCTGCACATCCCATGTATGTAGTTACTGAATTAATATTTTGACATGCATGCTCTCAAAATTTGTATGCCGTAAGGCGCCACATAGTGAAACTGATTGACATGTAACAATCTATGTACACCTATGTTGGACAAATAAATAGTTTTGTATTTGTATTTGTATTTGTAAACCGTATTACCACGGCTTAAGGTCTACCAATGGCAGTTAAATGTGTTGTTGTAAAAACGGCCAATTTTCAAAGTCAAATTCCAGTGAGAGATCTTTAAAGTTCTGTAACTCTGGACAGATTAAAAACAAACTTGAAGCAATGAATACTAACGAACGTCGGAATAGTTTCCAGAAGTTTCTTTTGAATAACTTAAGCGGTTTCAAAAGTATTTGTCAAGACATTTCTGTTTTTTTTTACTAGCTTTTTCCCGCGGCTTTGCGTTAGAAAGAGACAAAAAGTAACCTATGTCACACTCTATCCCTTCAACTATCTCCACTTAAAAAATTACGTCAATTCGCTCCGTTTTGCCGTGAAAGACGGACTAACAAACAGACACACACACTTTCCCATTTATAATATTAGTATGGAACTATGGATGTATTTCACTTTACTATAAACTGCTTTTTTGAAGTACCTACTGCCGGTATTGCCTAGAAATAAATACTATTATGTATTAAAATATATTAAAAAAACATCTGTCAAATCTAAATGCCTTTGAACGGCATAAAAAGAAAACTCACCAGTTCTAAATTCTTGAGACGGAGTAGAAACCTTGGAGACGTTCAAAGAAAAATACTAATGAATTTCGAAGGTGGAAAAGGCGTAATTATATTAAAAACTGGCCAAGCACGAGTAGGACTCGCCCACCGAGGGTTCCGCACAAAGCATTAAACCTTAGGTAAGTACTTAAAAATACTGGTGACACGGAACTCTCAGTGTGCGGCAATTATATGGTTTTCGGATTTTCTCTTGTACTTGTGCTACAAACTCTCGCTTTTTGCCAAATTTCGTGATTCCAGGTCAACAGGAAGAACCCTATACATTTAGATTCCCATAACATGTATGGGAAATGTCACATAAACGTCCGTATCTTTTGATTGCGTTGACGTAGAGGTTTGGTTATTTCTCAGCTTCAAGGGACCGCAGACCTGTGCATGTCGTATTAATATCAACTTGCTACCTTTATGTCTTCCTGAGAAAAATGGTCTTGACAGACAGACGGACGGACAACAAAGTGATCCTATAAAGGTTCCATTTTTTCCTTGAGGTACCGAACCCTCAAAACATTGAGACGGTGTTCACTTAACCTTTAGAATACGGAGTAGGTGAAACATAAATCACAGACGCGCCACACACACAGAGATTAACGCGCCAGCGGCCAAACCAGTCCCAGAGGGGTGAGGGCTGAGGTACATGACGTCACGTCCGCGGCAACCGACACATCACTATAGACCACCGCTTCATATGTACACGCACCTAAACATGTACACTTCTAAGTAATTAAAATAGTTAACGTGAAGCAGGAGTTTTCTTCAAGTATCTACTCCTCAGCTAAGCTGTTCATAAATAACAGCTTCGACAAGTGGCGACCGTGACAGGACAGTATCAAAGTCCACATACATATCGAACAAAGGATCATCAGCGGGCGAGCGAAATATTCCGTTGGATTACGACAGTTATACACCTGCAAAGTGCATCACCATCGCAGTGCCAGAGGAAAGTAGCCCATCCTATATTTCCTTAACTAAGTTGTGATCCTTCCCCCTTAAATTTGTGTAAAAGGCGCTCAGCCCTCAGCTTGGTCTAGACTTAGAAGTGCTCATAATTCGTGATCGTGATAAAAGGTTAGTACATCGGTGCTATTGTGATTAAATTGCTGCTTATTCGCATCTGTGCATAAAGAAAAGCCTACTTGTAATCATTTACTTCGTAAATTGCAAGCTTGAAGGTGACGTATCTACTCAGTGCGATAAGCGACGCCCATTTTATATTGCATCAGCTTTGCATAGCAACTGCATTTCTACTGCATAATTTTCATGAAGCTACACTTTCTTCTTCAGATACACAGTTTGCTGTAAGCTGCCTTTATCTAGGTATAAAAAATAACTACACATTATTGACTTCAAAGGAGTTATATGCTTAAACCCAGTGTAACAAGATCCCCGTTAGGAATTTCAATTCAATCTTTTTAGTTTTATCCCTAACCTATTGCAAAAGTGTGTATTATTTAAACTCAATCGTCCTAACCGTGCATTCCAGTGATTTCGGGTGTTCGGCGCATTCCAGTGTCTTGCTTTGCTTGTTGCTGTGCCCGGCGTACGTCACGTGTTACCCTGTGACGTGTCCGTCGCGTCACCCACTACCTACGCTGCAATTCGACGTGCTGGCTGACCGATTTCCAACACATTTTATTGGGTTTGAGTGCACAAGTTATTTTATCTAATATCGTTATTTGCCCTTGAATTAATTCGTAATTTTTGCTTGCATAAATAACTAAAGATGTCTGAGGAGGCTTTAAAAGAACTTGTACGCCATAGAGGTACCTACAAGAGTCGTGTAACGAAGTACAAGGATTTCCTTTCTAACATGCAAAAAATTGATCGTTCCGATATAACTACTTTACACATTAAAGAGTTAAGTCTTCGCTTGACTAGATTACAAACATTATTTTCTGAATTTGACGCAATTCAAACTCAGATAGAAATTAAATGTTCTAAATTAGATGAACAGATAGAAGAAAGGGACGCCTTGGAAACGCAGTTCATTTCTCTCATCTCAGCTACAGAAGAACTTATAGAATCTAACTCGAAGAGTGACGAGCATGGCTCCGAGAGTGCACGAACAGTCAAATCGGCCCTATCGACTTTAGAATCGGGCCCCGTTAGTAAAATTCGACTACCAACAATTTCACTCCCGTCTTTTGATGGAAACTATTTAAAATGGTTGGAGTTTCGTGACACCTTCGAAGCCATGATCCACGTAAACGAGTCTATTCCCGACGTAAATAAATATCATTATTTACGTTCTTCATTAGAGGGCAGTGCCAGTGTCGTAATAAAATCACTTGAGTTTACGGCTAAAAACTACAAAATGGCGTGGGAAATATTGTGTGAACGTTTTGACAATAAAAATCTGCTTATAAATAATCACATGAAGGCATTATTTAACATAGATCAGCTGACTCGCGAATCTCACCGGTCTATTCGATTTCTTATTGATCACGTAACAAAAAACTTAAGTGCCCTTAATTCTTTAGGCCGTCCAACGGATTCTTGGGATGACGTAATCATCTACTTGGTCGCTAGTAAACTAGATTCCGCTACATCAAGAAAGTGGGAAGAACATAAGGCTGACTTAACTAATTTACCTACATTATCCGAATTCCTGAGGTTTTTGCGCAGTCGGGCGGATGTACTTGAAACTATGGTAGTTTGCAGGAGCGACAAACCGTCGGACAATAAATACCTACAGCCTAAGGCTCCGAAGCCGTTCGTCGCTAGTGCAACTACTACACGTAAACAAACTACTCGTAATAATAGTAGTAATGCGCCGACGTGCCCGGTGTGTGCAGGTGCGCATAGGATCTCGGAATGTGTCAAGTTCAAGGTCATGAGCGTCGAAAGTAGGTCAGGCGAAGTCTTGAAGTTACATCTTTGCCTGAACTGCTTGAGGCGTGGTCATGAAGCTGCGCAGTGTCGTCTAGGCTCTTGTCAGGTCTGTAAGGCGAGACATAACACGTTATTACATAATTATAATGAAACGTCACCTAGTTCGTCCGCACAGGTAGGTAACAAATTAGCCGACCCGGCGGCGCCGGCGCCCGTTATCAGTGCAGCCAGCGCGTGCGCCGCGGTAGCGGACAGGGAAGTGTTATTGTTTACGGCTTTAGTTAATATAACAAACGCGCAAAATAATACAACACACCTCGCGAGGGTTTTTATAGACCCCGGAGCGCAGAGATGTTTTATAACGGAGCGTATGAAAAATAAGTTAGGGTTTTCGAACGATGATAAAAAACCGGCTCGTGTGTTCGGCTTAAACAATTTATCATTTAACGTCTCCGATCGCTGTGAACTCACTTTAAGCTCATTAACGAGTTCATATTCCGTTAATATACGTTGTTTCGTTGTGGAAGATGTAGTTGGTAAATTACCTAATCATTATGTTAATATTTCAAACTTGAACATACCTTCGGAGATTCAACTCGCGGACCCCAATTTCAATTGTCCGTCGGACATTGATCTGCTGCTTAGCGCTGAATGTTACTTAAATATCACGAGGACGCACACGGACAAAATCGAATTAGGTCCTAACAATCCCACTCTTGTGTCTTCTGAGCTAGGCTGGTTAATTGCAGGGCCCGTGGGTGAAGACTCCGACCTTGATGAGGAGATCGTCTATTGTAATTTCACGAAGTTAATTTCACAAAATTTGACACGGTTTTGGGAGCTTGAAGAAATTTCATCACCGAATGTCACTAGTAGTGATGATTCTATTTGCGAAAAACATTTTGTGGAAAATACACGACGTCTAGATAACGGGAGATTTTTAGTTAAAATGCCGTTAACTGAAGATCCGGAAACGGCACTTGGCGATTCCTTTAATATGGCAAAAAAGCGGTTCTTAAATCTTGAAACCAAATTACACAAAAATACAGATCTTAAAAAACAATACTGCGACTTTATAAAGGAGTATGAAGAACTAGGTCACTTGAATAAAATTGACAGACCCGACTTTGGATTTTATGCTCCACATCACGCTGTTATTCGCGATAGCGAAACTACAAAACTACGGGTAGTTTTTGACTGTAGTGCTAAATCTACCTCCCAGAAATCCCTTAACGATATTCAGCATATAGGTCCCGTTATACAGGATGAATTGTTTGATATCCTTATTCGGTTTAGACAACATACATTTGTATTGTCCGGGGACATACAAAAAATGTACCGGCAAATTATTTTGGACGAATCGCAGCGCCATCTACAGTTAATTCTTTGGAGAGACAATAAAAACAAACCGCTAGATGTTCTCAGGCTAAATACTTTAACCTACGGGACTTCATCAGCCCCGTTCTTAAGCGCTAGGTGTATATTACAACTGGCAAATGAATGTCCTGATGAAAAGGTATCAGAAATAATAAGGCGTGATTTTTATTACGATGATTTTCTTAGCGGCGCTGAAAGTGAAAGCGAGTTAAGGCGCATTTGCGATATAGTTAAGGCAACGCTTGCGTCAGCGTGTTTTCCTATACATAAATTTCGAACAAATTGTCCACAAATTTTTGCTGATGACTGTACTTTAACGCAGCCATTAAACTTAAATAATCAGGCTAACGTATTAGGTTTAATATGGTTTCCTGATCATGATAACTTGCAGTTCTCTGTGAAATTGGACAAAAATACCGACAACATAACAAAACGAGTAATTTTGTCTAATACCTGCAAAATTTTCGACCCGCTGGGCTTGCTCAGTGCATGCACAATAAAACTAAAAATATTGCTACAAAATTTATGGGTTCTTAAATTGTCTTGGGAAGATGAAGTTCCACTAGAGGTAAGAAAAACATGGATTAAATTTTTGTCGAATGTGCATGAACTGGCAAACCTAATGGTACCGCGACACGTTATGTGCTCCAGCCCAATATCAATTCAAATGCATTGTTTTGTTGACGCGTCTCAAGCTGCGTACGCTGCTTGCATATACTTGCGGTCGACAGATGGCGCTGGCAATGTTGCGATTAACCTTTTGTGTGCCAAAACACGCGTAGCTCCACTTAAAGCATTAACAATCCCGAGGCTCGAACTTTCTGGCGCTTTACTCGGGGCACGGCTAGCTAATAAAGTCAGCAGTGCCTTGCGCTGTTCTGTGGATCGCAAGGTGTACTGGACTGACAGCTCCGTAGCATTGGGTTGGATACGTAACAAACCTAAACTATTTAAGGTCTTTGTGTCCAATCGCGTTAATGATATACATGAATTAACTACGAAAGAGTCCTGGCGGCATGTGCCAACAGCATTAAATCCTGCAGACTTGGCCTCTCGAGGAGTCGAACCTGGTCAACTGTCGGGCTTGAGTTTATGGTGGCATGGACCACCCTTTATATCGGAGGATGAAGATAGCTGGCCACAAAACATAAACTATTCAAATGTGAATTTACCTGAAAAGAAAGAGCAGAGTGATTGCTCAATATTGGCTATGATAAATATTGAGCAATCACCCTTAATTGCGTTTGAAAACTACTCTAAAGCGGGTAAATTAAAACGAATAGTAGCATATATCTTTCGCTTTATTCATAATTGTAAAAACCCTAAAACTAAAACAAAAGGAATCTTAAAACTACAAGAAATTAAAAATGCATTGACTTACTTGATAAAACTATCGCAAAATCAAACTTATACTACAGAACTATCTACATTATTACAGGGCAAAAGGCTTAATTCTAAATCACACCTTTTACAGTTAGCCGTTTTCATTGACAGCGACGGCGTGATTAGAGTAGGTGGTCGCTTACAAAACGCCGACTGCCATTACGAGAAGAAGCACCCTGTGCTCTTGGACGGCAAGCATCATTTCACCCGGCTCTTGATGGAAAGCGAACACCTACGACTGCTACACGCTGGCCCTCAGTTGCTCCTTAGCTCCATGCGCGACGAATTCTGGCCGATAGGTGGCAGAGCGTTAGCACGTAGCATCGTTCATAAATGCGTAACATGCGTACGTCTGCGAAGTGAAGCTATGAAGCCACTGATGGGCAACTTGCCTGCAGATAGGGTTACATCATTTTACCCCTTCCAGGTGTGCGGCCTTGATTTCGCGGGACCCTTTATGATATCTAGCAAAAAGGGAAAGGGCAACCGCATAACAAAATGCTATTTAAACATTTTCGTATGCTTTGCATCTAAGGCCGTTCACCTGGAAGCAGTTAGCGATCTTAGCACTAATGCCTTCATTTTAAGTTTGCGTCGTTTTGTAGGTCGTAGGTGTAGACCGCATACAATCTATTGCGATAATGGTACAAACTTTGTCGGGGCAAATAACGAATTGGGCAGAATGCTGAGATCCGCTCAAAATTCAATATATGAGTATGGAAATGATGAGCACATTAAATTCATCTTTTCACCACCTTATTCCCCCACGTTCGGTGGAATATGGGAAGCAGCTGTTAAATCGGCAAAATTTCACCTAAAGCGAATTATGGGTAACGCAAGTCTGACATTTGAGGAGCTGAGCAGCCTATTTGTACAAATTGAGGCAATCCTTAATTCCAGACCTCTTACTCCTTTCTCGTCGGACCCAACTGATCTTTCCCCTTTGACTCCAGGGCACTTTCTGGTGGGGCGGCCCATGACTTCACTGCCGTCACCTCCAGTTTGCCTTAAGAATCCGGATAGGTACCAGAGGATCGAGCAGCTGCGCCAACATTTCTGGCAGAGATGGCGGAACGAGTACCTAGCTGAGTTGCAGCACCGCACCAAGTGGCGCCTGAGGGAGAAGGAGCTGAAGGTTGGAGACCTGGTGGTGTTCAAAGAGGAGAACACCCCACCACTTAGATGGAGGCTCGGGAGGGCACTACACCTTCATTCCGGAGCAGATGGTGTCTGCAGGGTTGCAGATTTTACCACACAGAAGGGTGTGGTCAGAAGAGCACTCAACCGAGTGTGCCGCCTGCCCTGCACTGATGAGCTTGAAAGCAACAGCTTTCAACGGGGGCAGGATGTTAACGCGCCAGCGGCCAAACCAGTCCCAGAGGGGTGAGGGCTGAGGTACATGACGTCACGTCCGCGGCAACCGACACATCACTATAGACCACCGCTTCATATGTACACGCACCTAAACATGTACACTTCTAAGTAATTAAAATAGTTAACGTGAAGCAGGAGTTTTCTTCAAGTATCTACTCCTCAGCTAAGCTGTTCATAAATAACAGCTTCGACAGTTACATTAGGCCATAGATCCAGCGATCCTAGTATCGGCTTTGTACACGTAAGTGCAGAAGTCATCAGGCGCTATTTATCAAAGTACGTTAGTGTAATGTGAAGACATTACCACTTGCGCGGTGCACAGAGTGTGAGCAGTAGAGCAGTTTAGGGGCCTTCAAGTAAAGGTCAACATAACTTGTCAATGGAAGCTACCGTATTGTCGCTCACCAGGCGGCGCCACTCATGCGTGGGTCCTGTGTCAGTATGAGAGAATTTTCAAAGTGACGTTTGAAATTTTCCCGCAGGACCCACTTGCGCCCCTAGCGGAAAATCGACTCGCGGTAGTCTTTATTCGTGTATTACTCTTTTATGTAAAAATCTCAAGGAGATCAATCTCCCAAGCAAGGAGATTTCGACGCATACCATTAATGTTACCTATGCCCAGCGGATCAGTGTGTTTACCATGAGTTCGACGTAATCGTATTCGATAGCGACTGCGCGATTCGATAGTGTTTGCATCTCACATTCACCAGTTAAGAGCGAGCAAGATGCGAATATCGATTTTCGCGGTATGCGCGGTATGGTGTGATATGACATATATTGAATTATTGGCATATAAATGAAAATATTAGCCGATTAGCGTCCTCTTGACAACTGTCTTATGTTCCTGGTAAGGCTTTAATTTAGTGATGGTCCCATAGTAAAAAATGCCCGGTTTGATCCTCGGATCGAAGAGTTAAGTCAAAACCTAGACTTAATTAAAGCCCCATGGTCGGAGACACTCCGTATTGACAAAAGACCTTGAACCTTGTACCTTGACTGTGTACTGTGACCGCCACAGCGGCCCCAGCCACCATACTAGCAATTAGTGTTACAAATGACACCGTACCTGCGTAGATTGCTACCACCGACTCAAACTAAAACGGCCTAACTGTCTACCAAGTCCAATGTCGCTTACGCCGTTATTTGCCTTACAAAATATGACTGTTTATCGGTTTTATAGAGTTTGAACTCTAAATCGTTGCGATAAGGTCGATTTTAGCGTGAGTTGGGTAGATAGCTATAGTTAGATTGTCTTAATCTTTCCTTTGAGGCTCCTAAATATGGTTCCTAAGTAAATAGATAAAGTAGTATGTATGGCAATAAATAAAGCGGAGCTTTGCAAATATGTGTCAATGAAATATTATTATTTCAGATATATTTCGAATGAAAACATACCAGGATTGCTGGAATTTAAATAGTTGGTTTCCGAAAATAGAAATCCCCGGGCCGGAGGGATATGACGGTATAAAGCATTTTATAAATCGACAAGAAATACCTCCTCAGGAACAAGAAAAATTAAACAATAATTGAAGGGGTACTTAATCAGTACTTAATTTGTATGGAATACGAGTTTCATAAGTACATCAAAAGTAGTTTATTTCTTAAATTATGTTTAGAAATCTTATCAACAAGCGAGACAGTGGTACTTTTTTCTAAACACAAGCACAACTTAGTTAGTGGACTCTAAAGCGGAGTACACACTCAACAACATAAGTCGTTAGTATTGACTCGGGCTTTAGACAAACAGGGTTTAGAAGCTTTGCCAAAGCTTGTGAACGTTTAGTTGCGGCTAACGGCTATGTTTAGACGTATTACATGCGAGACGCATGTGCAATGCCAATGTGCATCGTGGAAGCAATACAGCGGGTAACATGAGACGCGTTGCGTTTATTAAGTCTAAACGATACAAATTTCTACTATCGTGAAACCTAGATAAATGGACTTCGACCAGATATTTATATCTGTCTCATATACCCAGAATAAAAGTAAAAAATGTCATTTCAGTTACAAAAGTGAGACTAAATAATAATAAAATAGCTTTTTTTTAAATACTATAAATAACGTGAATTGTTAATAATTTATAAAATTATGAAAAGTAAGTTTCAAAAATAATCAAGTATTTTTATTATTAACAATGAAGAATAAACACACATTACACCACACCATCCATTACATGACATTTTACCTTTCTTCTAAGTATCAGTTACAAAATGTTTTTTGAGTTAAGTTTGTTTATTAGTAGTTTATTTTTACTATATTCTCCCAATAACAGAGGTGAAATACACTCGCTGACTCAAGCATAGAGGTGATTATGAGTGACGGTAAAGTTTATGTTTTGTCTCACTAGTGAAGGTAACTCAGTGCAAAAGTGCCGGATCCGGGACGCCATGTCAGCGTAAGTTCCAGCTATGGAACTTGCAAATGCAAAACACACACCCCTGGGTCCAGGGTCCACGATTTCTTTAAGTAGTATGTATACTATATATCACATCGTATATGATATACATAATAATTTATAATTTGTCAATAACTTGTTTGTGATGGCCGAGCCGCGAAGGTGACAACACCACTGTCTGTCCGACGATGACTGTCCGATGCACTCGAAACATGTCACGCCTGTGATAAAAAAAAGGTGAGTTTTAACCGTTGCAATTTAATGTCAGTATATCGAAAGTTTAAATTTAAATTGTATGACTGTTAATAACTGTAAAAAAACGTAGGTACCGATACCTATTCAGAAGCTAATTCAGAAGTAGTAAACTGTTTAAATTTAAATTTTATGATTGTCAATAACTGTAAAAAAAGCGTAGGTTCTGATCCCTATTCAGAAGCTAATTAAGAACCTGTTCGATACTAATAACTGTATTATTTCTTCTGTTTTTGCGCGGCAAAATAAAATGTGCGTTTTACTTAGCCTGAACAGGTCATGAACTCCACAATAGTAAATGTGTCATTAAAAAAAACAATTTTCTGGTTATTGTCTCCTATTCCCACGCCATAATAGACTGCGTAACGAATCCGAGTGACGTTACGTCGCAAATGGGACCCGTGGTAATAGTTACACTGTCAATTATTACGACTCTGTGACATGTTACTTGTATTTTTTGCTTGAAAACATCTTTGCTTTGTATAAAAAATAGCAGCATATTGTCGTTGACTTTTCATGACTTGGAACATTGATACCGTAAAAGTGTACAGCGCTTACGATAGATACGCTTAGCCTCTCCTTAGGCGTGTAAACAAAAAACCGGCCAAGTGCGAGTCGGGCTCGCGCACAAAGGGTTCCGTAGCAGCAAATATAATAAACTTATTATGTCAATTTATATATCTCAAAAACTATAAGAGATACTTTGATCAAACCAAAAATCGTTGAAAGAGTTAATTAGCATGCATCACCTCTATTTTTTTTAGAATTTTATACCCCGTAGTTATAAAAATAGAGGGGGGGGGACATACTTTTTACGACTTTGAGAGCTGATATCTCAAAAACCGTTCACTTTAAGAAAAATGTTTTTTAGAAAACTTTATATCATTTTAAAAGACCTTTCCATTGATACCCCACACGGGTATGTACATCGAAAAAAAAATTTTCATCCCTCAGTTACATGTATGGGGGGCCCCACCCCCAATTCTTTTTTTTACTATTTAGTGTCATAATTTTGTAGCGGTTCATACAACACATATTCCCATCAAATTTCATCACTGTAGTACTTATAGTTTCCGAGTAAATCGGCTGTGACAGACGGACAGACGGACAGACGGACAGACGGACAGACGGACATGACGAAACTATAAGGGTTCCGTTTTTGCCATTTTGGCTACGGAACCCTAAAAAGGAGCTATTACCAAGTTGTTTTTAGATGATCCGACAATTCAGACTCCCGCAGCGACGGCGCCGGATTGCTTGAATCAGCCTGCTTCGTCGCTTGTGTGTGCATCACTGATTGGGCCGGGCCCTACGAAATACCAGCGCCGGTTTATTGGCTGGCAATAAATATGCTGAGTTGGGTCCATTTTGTGATGCACACACATTCTAATCCTTGTTTGTTTTTTTCTTTTGTTTCTTATGTTATTTTCTGTGATGTCACAAATAAATGTTTTTCATTTCATTTTATTGCAATCGTTCGACTTTCGTGGTACAAGCCCTGATATTACTTACGTTTTCACACCCCAGGATACGTATCCCTAAAAACGACATCTTAAACATGATTTAATACCCGAATGTCACGATTTTCACTCAGCAATAACACATGATTGCTCCCAAGTTCGTGCCATTGCAATATCACCCTTAATTCTTAACCTTAAGGTCCACAAAACCGGGTAAGTAGCCTGTGTAAATGAAGGGTCTGACAGTTGCCTGTGATTTATATGGGCCTTATTTAATTTCCATACGTATTTCGGTTTATTAAAAGCGAAAGGACGTATGTGCCGTAGATTTTGTAGTGAAAATTTACATTCTGCTGGAGATGGATGTTAGGATTGAGGTAGGGACGCTTTCATATTAAAATAAGACGTTGGATTTTAAGGATTAAATAAATAAATATTATAGGACAGTCTTACACCAATTGACTAAGTCCCGCAGTAAGCTCAAGAAGGCTTGTGTTACGGGTACTCAGACAACGATATATAATATACAAATACATAGAAAACATCCATGACTCGGGAACAAATATCTGTGCTCATACTGCTCATCACATAAATGGATGTTCTTACCGGGATTCGAACCCAGGACCATCGGCTTAGCAGGCAGGGTCACTAGCTCACTACCAAGCGGTCGTCAAGGATTGAAGAAGCTCAATGTGTTATGTAGTGGCTTAAGGTGGTGACACTGGTGACCACACTAACGTTACGTTAAAACAACTGAACGGCTGACAATACGTAGAATAGGTACCTATTTGTGTGTTTATCCCGAATATTTGTTCCTGAGTTATGGAGGTTTTCTATGGTTTAAGTATTTAATATGTACTTATACGAGTAAGTATACGTATATTTGACTATGTAAACTAAGGCTGCGTTTTACCCAATTTTTACTCCGAGAATAACGCTTACTCTCAGATACTGACGTCAAATTACTATGGGATTTTGACATCCAAGAGTAAGCGTTACTCTTGGTTAAAAAGTTTGGTCAAATCCAGCCTAAGTATCTACTGATACCAAATAGTGTTCATGTTAAATATCAACGTGAAAATATCAGCATAAAATTATACTCTCAAATTTAATAACAAAGATACATTCCAATTTTGAAATCTTTGTTATGTAATAATTTCATGCTTTAAATAGGGTAAAGACATACGTATATTCACACCGTGTTATATATAATTTATGTGTGGCACCATAAGTGAATTAGGAAAGAACATTTTAAATGTAATATTATAAATATTAAATGAATGAATGATTTCATTAAGTTTAGATTAACTGAATTTTATGGGAATACTGCAAAATGTCTTACCAACAAATGAAAAGTGGCAAAACTCTGCCTTGGGCGTGACTCGAACTCCTTCTTCCTTTATTTTTAGTTTGCTTCTGATTAGTAAAATAAAAAAAATATTCACTGCAAATTTTTCTGGATATACTAGGTAAATGTTACAATTAAAAGCCCTGCTTAGGAAGCCGGTAGTCCAGTAGACATTTAACCGCTTCCTAATGACCACTCGGCTAACCGGTAGTTACAGGAAAAGTAACCGCTTGGGATATGTTAACTACGAGCGTTTCCAACTTCTGCGTAACACGGCGTAGGGATGCCCTTTTGATGTAAAATACGTTTTTTTAAATCGATTATTATTACTTAGTAACACTACACAGACATGGTTAAAATGTACCTATCGATTACACATCGATAGAAGTATTCCATTATTTCTAAAGTAATCGATTTTACTTTAAATATAATAATAAATTAAAGAAACGGTTTTTAATTAGCAATGTTGAATAACAATGAATTTAATAATCGATTTTGTCCATTGTCTACGCAAAGTGTATATTCGTTATCGATCAATCTACCCTATCCCTATCCTCTTTATGGATAAAATCATTTAGACACACTGTCCTCGTCTCATCTCCACCGAACCTCTGCGAGGTACAGGAAGTACAGTGCTCTCCGCGCCGAATATAATTTTGTTCCTTTCGGCGTCCTCAGAGACGCCACCTGTGGCGCTCTTACCAGCTCTTGGGTCCTGACCCAAGAGCTGGTAAGAGCTGGTGGCTTTCCTCGCTCTAGGCATCAGCCTAGCAATCCGGCTAGAAAATGCTACCAGTGTCCTTAGTGCTATGCCGCAGGGGCCTGATATAGATTATATATATTTTTATATCGTTTTTTCTGTTTTATCTAGTTTAGCTGTACAAAATTTGCACCAGCAATACAAGCGACTAATTTCAATCAGACATTAGAAAATTGTCTAAATTGACCTATTTAATCACTATAATTTTAAAAGGTATTTATTGTCAGTCTTATAAAAAATAAATTTAAACATACCATGTATACTAGTCAAATAATCTACCCCGTGTCATTCCCAGCGCAAAGGTACTCATCAAGCTTGCGGCATTACCGCGTTAAATCGCCATGGATAGCCTTTGTTTGAACCAGAAATGACCCGGAGCGAGGGTCAAGACCTCTCTCTCTTAACCGCCACCCAATCTCTGTCTCAAATTTAACTTAAAATTGAATATATCTTCCTTCAATACTTACTTTAACCAAATACTTACCCATTCTTAAACTTCACTTACATATAAGTAAGGCATGCCTCAAGTTCCCGGGCAAATTGTACCGTAGTCGGTTATTTGCTGACTAATCGCGTAATCACCGGGCCGGTTGGATAGTTTGGCGGTTTCAGTATTGGTTCTGCGTACCAGAGATCAATACTTGCTTATTATAAAGGACAAATGAATGTGACGTCATGTCAAAGTGTGCCCTGGCATTATAGTTTCATCGTCCTTCCTTTTTAGGGCTACGAACCAAAAGGGTAAAATGGGACCCTATTACTAAGGTTCCGCCGTCCGTCTGTCATCAGGCTGTATCTCAAAAACCGTGATAGTCAGACAGTTGAAATTTTCACAGATTATGTATTTCTATTGCCTTTAAGGGGGCTCCCATACAAGAAACGTGATTTTTTGCACTTGGCCGGTTTTTCCTTTTTCCTAGCGCTTTCCCGGCTAGTTTTATAAAAGCGACTGCCATCTTACCTTCCATTCCAGAGGGTAAACTAGGCCCTATTGGGATTACTCCGATTTCCTTACGATGTTTGCCTTGACCGAAAAGCAATTAGTAAATATCAAATGATATTTCGTACATATGTTCCAAAAATCTCATTGCTACGAGCCGGCAGGACTTGAACCCTCAGCTCGGTGGCTCGGTTGATGCAGCTATGGGCGTGAATTCCGGGACCATTTTCCCCTTTTTTACAGCAATTATGAATTTGAATAAAAAGTAAAATATGTCAAACAATACATAATAATATTTGAAACACCTATTTCTATTGTATAAAGCTGTTCTTTATTATTTCCCTTGGAACTTAATTGTTTTAACCTTGCATAGTGAATACAGGATCTGATAATATTCCTCTTGTTTCCAGGTATGTCATGCATCCCTGCCATCACACACGAAACTGTTATATTGCGTGAGTAATATATAATTTGTACATAAGTATAAATAGTCATAATTATCATATTGTGTAAAATACAGGACAAGGTCGAACGAGAAGGTTTTCTATTTTCCATGCCGGTGTTTTGTTATCAATGAGGAAAAACTCATTGCCGAGACTCGAACTCACGAGTTGCACCTTATAAAAATCATTACATTTAACGAAATTATTATCCCATACGATTCATATGAACAGGTACTATAGCTGGATTAATTATTCGCCCGTATCAAATACCCACGCTGTATATAAAATACTCTTTTGTTTCCATATCTTTAAACTTTCGAGCACGTTCGAAATGTTATCCTGTGTACAGTGGGCCAAGTAAGTGGTTTATCACTTTTGACAAAAGTTTCTGCGAGCTCTGACGATCGCTAAGGTTGACTTGACACTGACATAATATTATTGGCAGGGGAAATCGACCTTGTTGTCTCATGACGTTCAAACGAATCTCAATCTTAGGGTGGTAAACCACATTTTTGGCCGACTGTACCAACAAACCGCTACAACAATACAGAGATAGCAAAAAAGTGATCAAGGTCGACCGTCGGCAAAAACGTCAATTAAACAAGCCATTAACTTTTTGCGGCCCGTACCTACGACGTTCTTGCGTGGACAGTGTCTGGAATTAGTTGGGATAATAGGGGTTAGTTTTGGTAATTAGAAATACATCAGGAAAGCCTACAATGTAGGTGCTCTTGTAGGCTTTAGACTACAAGACGGATAGATAGAGATTACATTATAATTAAAAGAAAATTGGAAAAATTCTTCGCGTCGAGCGGGATTCGAACCCATGACCTCTCTGAACACAAATTAGGAGGAGGAGGTACACACAAATTTGCATCATTACAACATCGACTTTATCGGCAATAAAATTAGTTAAGTTGTGCAAATGGCCAATTTTTAACGCGTGACAAATAAGAGCTATGGTAAAAATTTAAGCTGTGAATAAATTTTGAGGAGTGTGGCAAAATGAGGTGTTATAAATTGAAAGAGATGTCATATACTACAGAAAAAGTGACCAAGTTCCCCAGTGAGCAGAGCTGGAACCGAACCAGCGACCTCCTGCTTTCGCGGCTGACGCCCTAACCACTGGGCTACCCGATCACGGCAACCAGAGTCCGAAATTTCCTAAGTACCTAGTATGCAATCCTTTCCTATTTTAAACATTTAAGGTGCGTTCCGCCCATCCTACAGCTCAGATAGAGTATATGACATCTCATTAAATTTATGATTTATATGTAGTAGTAGCACAGCGTAAGGATGTATTCTATACAGTGGGTTAACTCCGCCGATTTCTGGGTCATCGATGGAGGGTGCGCGGGAAAGGAGGCGGGGAGGAAATGCCGCCGAATTTCTGTGAAAATTCGGCGGTCTATTTTAAGGGGTGTAAAATGGAAATTAGTTTGCCAATCAGACCATGAATCATGTAATATCTTTCGCATAGTTTTTGACAACCCTTAGCCTCAGCACGACCACCGAGCCGAGCCGCTGGCCGTGTATGAAGTTACCTCACTGTATGGAATACATCCCTACGCTGTGGTAGTAGTATGCCTACTGAAAAACATGAATCAAAACATTTATTATAAATAAGAAACAATTTAATGTAAAGCATGATACAATTGTAAAATGAGGTGTTATTGAGGCGTGTGATAAATTTTGAAGTGCATGAAAAATTGAGGTGTGGGTAAAAGAAGAACATTTTAATTCCTGTCGTCGCGTAACAGCTTCGTGAATACCCATTCCTGTAGCGATGCAGTTTCCAATGGCTCCATAAAAAATAATAATGTGCGAAAGAGACAACTATATCTAACACTATACACGTGCGAGAGAGACGCTTGCATGTTAGAATAAAGTGCAAATTGAGGATTTCCAGTGACATTTAAAATAATGGCAGCGGGTTTTTATGGAAAGGGTGCTGTTTGTAAAATGCTTTGGTTACATAGGGTTCGTGATTCCGGAATTGCTTTGTATGGGCAGTTCCGGAATTCCGGAATTGGCCATACAAAGTAAATCGGGAATTGAAATCCCAAGTTACACGGGTTTGGACAATATTGGCCGTATCATTCGCAAAATACTTATTTATATTTAAATGAGTAAAAATTATATCACTAGTAGAAAGAAAGTTTCTTTAGAATTTTGGTGACCCACGATTCGAACCCACGACCTCTCTGAACACCGGTCAGATCGCTTTGCTTATTGAACTATCGACGCCCGATCGACCAAGTCGAATATTTCCACTATTTCTTTAATTTATTTTTTCTTTCAATTATTAAATTGTAAATTCTGAAACAAAAAACCGTGGGAAGAACCCATGTTCATTAGTTAAAAGTATTAGAAGAAAGTATTCTCATGGAACGTCCTTTTAACTTCCACTGTATTTAGGTCAGTCAAGGCAAGGACTGCAAGCTATTTGCCTGTATCGGCAAATAGCGAGTAAGCCCCTTAGTGACGGCTGTGACACGCCTAACGGATAAAAGCAATGTTCCTGTCTTTTGGTTCTAGAATGGGCTCAATTTTAAGTGTGATTAATATGAAATTTCTCATAAAGAATGGAAAAATTCATGACCTGGGGCGGAATTCGAACCCGCGACTCTGAGATACCAGCTCATCGCTCTCCCAACTGAGCTACCGAGCCCACACCCGTGGCCTCGAATTTCTCCACCGTATCCTTCGTATGCGCCTCAGGGGGGTGCTTAGCAACATCTACCGTAAGAAAGTACTTCTTAATCGGCAAGTGGAGTCTCAAGTTACATTGAGAATTCACCACTAACAATGTGCTACCCCATACTTAACTTTTTTAAGCTATTTTAAAGTAGAAACGTCTGCGAACGATACCACATTTTTCAGATAAAAAGGAAAAGCGGAAAAATTCATGACAAAATTCATTCTATCAGCTTTTCCATACAAACAATTTTTTTTTTAATTTTTGCATATTTTTATTTGATTTTTTATTTATTATGCATAAAATCATCATCAGATTCAACATATGTGCAATCAATTTAGGCAAGCCGTTGGACAATACGTTCTTGCCAGACCACTGCTCCTTGCTGTGACGTAAAGTGATCAGTTAATTTTGTTCAGAATCTTAATTTATTCCAAAAATATATGTAGACAAACCAGCAAAAATCGGATTTGTGGTATACAACTTCTGACCCCCCGACACACCTCAGCTGCTTTCCGTGATAGTTTCCGATATGTTGCCACTCGTTGCTGGAATATTATCCCCCCCCCCCAATCAGGGACCTGCAAAATATAGTAAGTTTTAGGAACAAGCTCAAAAAGTTTAGACTGTTGCACCAGCAAAGAGAGGAAATGTTGACTCATGACACTAGTTGTATATAACTATATAGACTGTAATTATGGTAATATATACATATATATATATATATATATATATATATATATACATATATCTATATATCTCTTCTTACCTCCTATTTAATGTCCCGTTTACATGGCAGTACCGTCCAAAACCCCTATATTTAGTCAGCTGACTTTTTAATGTGCTAGGTTAGTTTACATGTTGTTGTAGTCGCAGAGACTTGATCAATTCCGCTTATTATTTTACATTATTTTGCACACTTCTATATGTTTTCCTTGTTCCTCTGTTTGTAAAATTTTTCATACGCTTTTTCTCGTTTTGTCTTCCATGGGGCGACCATATCACTTGCGTAAAATCGGCTGTCAGCGGTATAGTGTAAGTGGGCGGAGCAGGCCGCTGACAATGACGTCTGACGTCTCATGTTGATATGGTCGCGTTCAGGGAAGGCGTAACTTTTTTCTGTGTTTGTGTGTCGTTTACTTCTTGTGTTCATGTATCCAGTTGTAGTTTTTTAATTTTAATTTTTTAGTTTTTTAAATTTTTTTAGTGTAATTTCTGTTTGATAAGTTGTTGCAGCATTGTGTGTTATCTGTCGTGGCATCACCATTTGGGCCCTACGGAAGACCAGCGCCGGTTTATTGGCTGGCAATATGCTGAGTTGGGTCCATTTTGTGACGCACACACATCCTAATCCTTGTTTGTCTTTTCTTTTGTTTCTTATGTTGTTTCCTGTGATGTCACAAATAAATGTTTTTCATTCATTCATTCATTCAAAACATTGGAATACTGTTGAATTGTTGATGGTTCCTCCAATATCAAACAGGAAACACAAGACTCGAGAGAGGGTGCTTCACAGAGAAAGCGAGTAGTTTGTGGTCCAAGGATAGTTCACTGTGCATGGTATTTTGAATTAAGGTAAACCAATTAAATATACACAATGGCGAGTTTTATGCTATCTTGATTCTTGATTAAGTTAGACAGACAACGAAGTTCATGGAGAAAGTTATTTTTTTTTTAACTTTTTCTGACACGGCTGCTTTTTTTGCAACGGTTAACACTCACGTATTTTTATCACAATAGGCGTGACAATGTTTCGACTGCATCGGGCAGTAATCGTCGGACAGACAGAGTGGTGTTGTCACCTTCGCGGCTCGGGCATCACTGCCCGAAACCGGCAACTTAATTGTTGTTATTTGCATGCTTGACATAAACGTCAAATGTAGGAGAAAGAAGCTTGTGTACTTTAGTAGGTACTATTACTTGTTCTGTCGTTTAGGTCAAGCCCTAGCAAAGGAAAATATTTTTAAATTAAAAGGTTGTTTCTTTTGTGTCTGAGGAGAGCTCGCGATTTCAATGAAATGGCCGGGATTTTTAACTTTTTATCCGGTTTCGGAAATATACGAAGTGGCAGCCCTAGCTGCAATAAACGAATGATACTCCTGTCGATTTTCAGGTTAAAATAAACAGCATCGTTACTAAAATTTTCATAGAAATTGTATCGTGATAACCTATTCTGAATACAACCACGAATTTCACTTCTACACAAACATTTTTTCATCACACCTGCTCGTAAATGGTGATATTATATGCAAGCATACTTAGACATAATGAGCTGTATTAAACCCATGGTTTTAATGGATTCTTGTACTACTTTACCGCCCGCCCAGAGCTCCCAGAGGACCTGCCCTTGCAATACTGTGGACTGTGCTACTACACTACCGCTAATAATTATTGTTTCTTTATCTGCCTAGAAAGTTTATATATTTCCTCGCAAATGTGATGAAAAACATTGTATGTATCACGGCGGTACAAGAATTACGAACTCGTGCTAAAATTAAATTCACACTCGTTCGTAATTTCTTGTTTACCGCCGGTAATACACAATGTACTATTGTAAGTATTCCTACATACAGATGTAGGAATAGCCTAATTTTTAGCCCAAAAAGTGTGAAGAGCAGTCTTCGCCTTACGCCTTGCACGCACCTCGTTATTTGAAGGACCCCTCAAAGGGCCCTGTGGTGGCCCTGCGGTTTATTGTCACTATTTATTCTTCCGATCTATTCGGGAAGGTTTAATGGCAGTTCGAGCAGCGACGGCTTTTTACCGATACTAAACCGATGATAAAAAAAAGTGATAATTTGTAGTAAAAATTTCCATTTTGTCGCTAGCTGATAAGGTCCTAATTTAATTAGAAAACTCCCGTGAGTATCAGACATATTAAAATTCTCATAGCGGGTTACTCACGTCAATAAAGTCGAAAATAAACAACATGTCGAGCTATTTTCGACTTTATTGACGTGAGTAACCCGCTATGAGAATTTTAATAGGTCCTAATTTCATAAAATTCATTTACTAATTAACTTTATCAACAATTTCATCACATCGTCATCATATCAGCCATAAGACGTCCACTGCTGAACATAGGCCTCTCCCTTGGACCTCCATATGTACCGGTTGGAAGCGACCTGCATCCGGCGTCTCCCGGCGACCTTCATAAGGTCATCTGCCCATCTTGTGCGTAGAGTCCTACGCCGCGTTTGCCAAGCCGTGGTTTCCACCCGAGCACTTTTCGACCCCATGGGCCATCTGCTCTGCGTGCAATGTGGACTGCCCATTGCCACTTCAGCTTGCTAATCCGGAGGGCTATGTCGGTGACTTTAGTTCGTCTTAATCAGATATGAGGAGATCCCATTTCTGATTCGATCCGAAACCGGTTTGCACACCGTAAGTGTTATCCGTAATTTTATTATTACAAGTTAAATTATTTTGTGGAAAATCTTAAGGTATATCTTAATCTAGTCAGAAAATAAGCGAATCTTGTACTATATATAGGTACATATCGATTCACGCAAGCTGGCGCGGAATTTTCATGTTTCGCGTGCTCTTGGAATGAGGATTACTGCGAGTCGATTTTCCGCTAGGGGCGCTAGTGGAACGTGGGTCCTGCGGGAACATTTCAAACGTCACTTTGACAATTCTCTCATGCTGACACAGGACCCACGCATGAGTGGCGCCGCCTGGTGAGTGACAATACAGAAGCTCCCATTAGATCTCTCGTTTGCTCGAGAATGTGGACTCGAATTTTTCATGTTTAGCTCTTCTAAGTACTACTAAAGTCTCTCATTAAGTCGTATCATGGAGTGTATGTTCGCGCTTGTCTAACAACGTAGGTTGTCGTATAAGCTTGTCTCGCTCGCACTCAACTCATGCACGTGAATGAGCTTCCAAATCATTAGTGGATCTTACTAGTTTTTCGCAGACTATGAGAAACAGTGGTTTTAAGAAAATCTGTTCCTAGCATACATTACCTGTTGTTAGGGTTCCGTAGTCAAGACGGTAAAAACTGAACCTTTATAGTTCATGTAATCTCCGTCTGTCTAATAAAATATGTGTATTTTGACGCATATTATCTCAAATATAAAGTACGAATCGAATCATTTATTAAATGCAACAAATGTTTTGACTTATGTTTTGTTTTGTTTTTGAGTCAGTCACACTACTATGTATAATAGCATATTTATCTCGTTTTGGTACTTCTTTAGAATGCTGAAATAGGATGTCACTACCCGATGAATTACGAAACAATACGCTAGTTATTCACTTTGTCAAACTCAAGTAACTTCGGTAGTTTGCACAAGTAACATTGTTGATTGACGGGGAGAATTCGCATTCAAAACGAAAACGAGTGCTGTAAAGGGCTCGAAATATAGGATCATGGTGTTAATAAACGCGATTAATCCGTTCTAAAGCGTTTAACTTCAATGAATAACAATCGCGGTAACAGAAGACAATTTTGTTTATTCGGTAAATATTCGGCGGTAAATATTCGGCAGTATAACCGAACTATTCGGCCGAATACGAACATTGAAAAACTTGCCGAATATCGAATATTTGCCAAATATTCTGCCCATCTCTATTTATGACTATACTAACCGTTACTAACTGTTTACACTATGCGGCCAGAATAAAAGAACTCCCAAATGGCGGCCATTATTTGTATTATATCTTTAAGAGGCTTTCATCATCCCGCAGCCCTCGCGCAACTTAATTTAGCACAAACACGGAAATGTTGGCTATTCTTACATCCGTGATTCAATGTACAAACCATTATCTACATATAAATATAATATATCTTATACGCATAATATGAACGACAAACAAAATGTGTTGCTCTGTAAACAATATTAGTTTATGCAACAGTGATATAATAAGAGTTTTAAGAACCAATTATGAGCTGTTGCATACGCTAGTTTTTCTACGACAGCTAAAATAGCGTAAAAAGCAAAATCTAGAAACGTGGCAGAATAGGGAAGATGTTGTGTGTCCCCATATAGAAATTAAAAAAAAATAACAACAGTTCTTATTGTATGAAAATCCACAGGAGCAGTGTTCTTATGGAATACCATAGACAACGTTATAATGTATACTTTTTTAATATCGCTGGCAGTCTAATCGACAGATAGAAGTGCTGGAGTAGAATAAAGTATTTATTTAATCAGTGGTTCTATCTGCACTACAATCATTTCTAAATAAATAACAACTGAAACAAATACCTGTAAACAAAAGAAACAACATTTAATGTTTAGTCGTCCATCTCTAGGGAGGTGCACTAATTTTAAATAAACTTAAACATTTTATTTAGTTAAACAATTATTTAATTTTAACTCTCATCTATGACATGACATAATATTTTATGTCAGTTCCGAGCTGTGCATCAATAGAGCTCGGCTGCGCGAGGCCAGATATGTAAAATAAAAAGTAAGTATGAATACTTTTTACATATATTACATTCGGAGTTATATAGGATGAGTTTGCGATTTTTATCGCGAAAAATATACCTCAAGGACCTATTTCAGATTTAAGGTAGAGGTAGGTAGCTATTTAAATAAATATGACGTGACATCGACGATATCTATGGATAATCTTTTCCACACATTGGCCATTTATTCTGTACGCAAAGAGCGTTTTCTCACGCGCGGTCGTTCACCCCGCGGCAACGGTACATAAGCCTTCACCTCTTTACATGTCAATGACATGGAAACCTTATTACAATGCCGTAGAATTCAAATTGGTTCGTCTAAAAATGCAGACTATTTCAGCTATGCCATCTTACCTGTGCGTTCTAGTTGCGCTTTATTAGCAGGGAGAAAGAACGGGTTTTGATTGCACTTTTATTTTTATGTCAGTTTTTCTTTTGCAATTAAAATGAGTTTTATGTTTTAGTGCATTAGGTTTAATATCGTTAAATTGCAAGTCGGCATGATTTGCATTTATTTTAGTATGTTAAGATTTTAATTGTTTTAAGTACATCTTAATTTGGTGGCATGTTGTTTTTTAAATTGTGCGGGCGTGTAGAATGTAATGAAAATTGTTACAAGCGTGTCGGTTTAGTTTAACACGAGTGATGGATTAGGGATAATTATATGTTAGATATAATTTGAAGTTAATCACCTTTAATTATGAAACAATTAAAACGACTTTATATATAAAAATATGGCTGAATAGACAACATGTCTGTTCTGTGCAAGCTGTGAAAGTTCTGTGTGCTGTGTGAAGAAATACGTATAGGTATATTGTACCTAACGGACCTAACCTACCTATTGCTAGCTAAAAAAAATGTTAGATTGTAATCTAATGGTACGGTATTTACAAATTTACGTTGATATAATATATCAACGTAAATTATATAAATGTTAGTAAGATACAATATTATGGGCATTTTCAAAAATAGGGTACCATTTTCTTTTTTTTTTTTGAAAATGTAGGAAGTTTTGGGTTTTTTATAACCAAAATCACGAGTACTAATTGATTTTAAAAAAAGAAAAATAGTGTCCCGTTTTTTAGGTCAGCTTTGTAACGCATTTTTTCATACATTTCGTATGGGCCGTTACAAAACTGACAATTTTTTTTGTATGGAAAATTGACGACTTATTTTCATTAAAAGGTTGCACTTTTTTCTGAAAATGTCCTTATAGCCCACTGCACATGTTAATAGAAAAACACACAAACTAAACATAAAATTTAGTTTTAAAGTCGATTGATAAGAAAATTTTATAGAAATTAAATTCCTTTCAATTCGGAGGTGTACAAGTCCACCATAACAAGTCTTGAGATTCTCAGAGCCCAAACAAAATAAGGATCTTTGTCCTTGTGAAAGTTCCAATTGCATTGGAATGAAACGGTACGCTTTGCACGAAAAAAGTCTACATAAAGTCCGATTCCAATGCTCTTGTAGCGGGAGGCGTTAGAGACTGAGCGTTTCTAAAGTATGTCCGTCTCGCTCCTGTCAGAGTAGTGGTAGCCGGCTTCTTAACTACTTATGGTAAGCACACTCTTCATCCTAATCCTATCCTACTCAGACATTACTCCCGAACGCCGCAACAACGTCGGTATCGAATACGGTCACTTAGGAGAGGTATGGGCACAGCGGATGCATATCGTTTAGTGTGGTAGGGCACAGTACAACGAATGTCGTCTCGCTCAAATCTGGAGCAGAGCCCATCTAGGGAAGTACCTCCACCTTACAGAAAACCGCAGTTAAATAACACTAGACCCTACTCATAGTGTTGTGTGTCTGTTGGTGAGTAAGGTCGCCAGAGCTCCAAGAGGATTCGTTGTGTTGACAGCTGAGGACCCACGGAGCAAAGCCCCAGCGAATTCTTCTTTTTTTAAAGGGTCGGCAACGCGCATGTAACATCCTTGGTGGCAACACCAATAGCCTGTGGACGCCTGCAAAGGCGTCCATAGGCTACGGTGACCGCTTACCATCAGGCAGGCCGTATGCTTGTTTGTCACCGTGGTAGTATTAAAAAAAAACGTACAACTCATGGTATCTCTCGCTTTTATAATTGCATGGGCAGTTTATGAATTAATTGATTGATTGATTTTTGCCTCTTTTATAACTTTATTCTACAAGAATAAACTAAGCGCTATGAAAACTCATGGCTCCACTAATACGAATAGGTACTAATACATCTCATATATAATGCATATAGCGTAGAAGTTTGAATGCGCATCCAGTATTAGTCACTTAGTGTCATTAATTTATCAAATGCTTTGACACGTCACAGTAGATTAGTATCAGTAGACTAACTTCAAATAAAAACCGGCCAAGGGCGAGTTGGACTCGCCCTCCGAGGGTTCAACACAAAGATGGCACGGAACTCTCAGTGTGCGGCAATTATTCGGTTTTCGGATTTTCTCCTACAATTGTGCTACAAGTAGACATGCGAGCCGCGCCGGCTAGCCGCCGCCATGAAGAGGTGGCGCGCCGCCGCCGCCGCCGGCCTGTTCGAAATTCGCGCCGCGGTAGCAGGCGCGCCCGCGATTAGCCAGTGTAAGGAAAACTCGCGTCTAATTTTTGTATACAAATGTTTCTTGGTGGATGTGTAAAATAGATTTTAATTTCCTCGTGACTTTCTTACCTGTATTAAGAGATCTTAAAAGTCAAGATCTGTCTGATCTCTTAATACGGTTCTATAAGCGTGTTCGTCCGCAGGCTCCTTGCAGAAACTGGGCTACTGCTGAACAGATTTCACCACATACATGTCAACTGAAAATGAAGGGGAGTGTGCTAAAGGTTGGCACCTGGAAAGTGCGCGGAATGAAGATAGCCGTTAAGGTGGAGATGATTAACGAGACAACAAAAATTCACGAGAGTTATTAAAATGTCGGAAAGCGCAGAGAAGCCTTTTGAAGATAAAGTTCATTAGAAATAGACCCTTTTGAGTCTGCAAACAATACCTGGGAGTCTCTGAAAACTATAGTTCTGGACACTGCCAATCAATTCTCTGAAGTAGCAACTTCGCAACCAGAGTGGATGAAAGCCGCTACGTGGAACGCTATCGAAAAAAGGAAAGCTTTGAAGCTGCAAGGAATGTCCCCAGAAGAAGAGCGACAAGAGTACGTCCAATTGAACTCGTGTGTGCAGCGTCTTTGTAGAGAGGATAGGAACAAGTTCATAGACTCTATATGTGACGACTTTGAACTGTACTCTAATGCAGCACACGCTAAGGATATGTTCATGAAAGTGAGAATGCTTGCCAAAGATCACAAACCAAAAACACGGGCAATAGGTGACGAGAGCGGAAACCCCATCATAGAAACAGAGCTTGTGCTAGACAGGTGGAGAAATTACTGTCACAGTTTATACAGTACTAACACCGATGAAAGTTTGAGTAGTAGACTTGACTACGTAGTAAGGGAACCAGACATCATACTAAGCGAAGTGGAAAGCGCAATCGCGAAACTCAAACGGAAAGCTTGTGGCAGGGATGGTCTTACCGCGCAGATGATCAAGCGCCTAGGTACAGATGGCAATAAAATTCTGCACATTATATGCCACAAAGTCTGGTGATGGACAGGTAGCTGGCCAGAGGATTGGACAGAATCGACCATAATCCCCCTGCATAAGAAGGGATCCACTCTTAAATGTGAGAACTGTAGGACCATTTCTCTTATCACGCATGCGAGCAAATTTCTCTTGCACATCATCAACAGGCGACTGGAGCACTTTATTAGCAAGCAAATGGCGAAAGAACAAGCCGGTTTTGTGAAGTGCAGGGGGCACGCGCGAGCAAATATTGAACGTGAAAAGTGCAGAGAATTCAACGTGCCGATGGTGATGTGCTTCATCAACTACGCGAAGGCTTTCGACTGCATAAGCTGGTCTAAGATGTTCGAAGTGCTGATAGAAATGGGTATACCACGACACCTGGTATTCCTCGTGCAGAACCTGTACTTAGATGCCAACTCCAGAGTACGAATAGGGGACGCAGTATCGCAGCCTTTCAAACCAGAGAGAGGTGTTCAGCAAGGGTGCATATTGTCCCCTCAGTTGTTCAACCTAGTAGGTGAGAACATTATGCGACATGTTCTTGAGGGCTGGAACGGAGGCGTACGCATTGGTGGGCAACGAATAAATAACTTGCGGTTTGCCGACGACACCACGATAATTGGCGCTAGTGAAACTGAACTCTCGATACTACTGCACAAGATAGACCACGTAAGCGCAGAATACGGTCTCCTCATCAACCGGAGTAAGACAAAACTGATGTTTGTCAACCGAACTGACCAGGTTCAACGAACAAATGAACTGCGGGATCTGGATACTGTACAGCAGTTCGTCTACTTGGGGTCACTTATCTGCAGCAATGATGACTGCGATAAGGAAGTGATACGGCGGGCACAAATGGCTAAATCAGCTGTCAAGCGTCTTGAGAAAGTATGGAGGAGCAGAAACATCAAGCGCAGTACCAAAATACGCCTTATGCGCACTCTGTTCTTCTCCATATTCCTCTACGGTGCAGAAACGTGGACTCTTAAAGCACGAACAAAGGCTAGAATAGACGCATTCAAAATGTGCTGTTCTCGAAAAATATTGGGAATATCGTGGACAGCGCATCGCACTAATGTATCTATTCTAGCTGAGCTGAGTATATCATCCCGCCTCTCCATGATCTACCTGCGAAGAATTCTGGGGTTTTTTGGTCACTTAGCCAGACGGGAATCAGACAGCCTAGAATTACTGATGCTTTCCGGACATGTAGAGGGCAAGCGGAGTCGCGGCAGGATACCCACCAGATGGTCAGACGCGATTCTGGAAGTCACAAATGACGCCTTCCAAGGATCCCTAAGGAAGGCAGAAGACCGATCAGCCTGGAGTGCACTTCAACTGAAAGCGACTTATGGTGTCACGATCCTCAGTCATGAGGTTACGACGTAGAAGAAAAGAAGGGAGAAAAGTCAAGACGAAATCAAAATCTACTCAAAACCTAACTGATCGTAGTTAGCTCGCATAAAGTTACTCTGGGTGGTTTTTGTCGATGTTTCGGGAGTTTGTAACAATATTATCATCCCAGAAACCTTGCACCTTGAATATGGCACTGGTTTTCAAGTCCAAAATAAAGGACGTGTTGAAGGGTGGGAATCAAAAACGAGCCGCCGGCTAGACGCCGCCGCCGCGAAAATTTTGTCGGCGCGCCGCCGCCGACTGTTTCGCACCCGGCTCGCATGTCTAGCTACAAGTAAGCGGCGCCCATAGCCCATAAATGCCTGAAATATCAGTAATAACAATAGGCTAGACGACTGAAAAAATCTATTTAGTCCGTCTTTTACATTATAAAAAAATATTGTACACGTATTTTTTCTTTTGTTCGTCAAATCAAAAACGACAAAAATACAGTGCGTTCAAGTTTCGCGTAATGTCACTCCTAGATACAATTCTTACCTAGGAGTGACGTCACAAGCCCCACCCGGGAACTTTGATGCTCTATATCTTCGTCAATTTTAGTTAAATTGAAAAAAGAAAAAATACGTGTCTAATAATTTTAGATAATCGAACTGACGGACTAATTAGAATAATAGTTTTTCAACCTAGTCGTCATCCCTATTGTCGCACCTGCCGCCGTGGTGAAATTAGGGCCAGAAGTTCAACAACAGATGTGTATCTTTTATTTCACCCTGCTTCCGACTACCCGACAATGTGGTACCTTTAACCTGACAACGTCACCTATGACTACGGTTGTCACATCACAATATATCATAGAATAGACTTTAAATCTGCTTGTTTGGCCTAAATAGACACAGTGAAGGCGTAAACAGTTTTCTACGGTTAGTTTCTATTGTGACTCCGTGTTTTGCGGCTCCCAACTAGCTAATTAGTGCACACACGGCGCTATTAGCGACGGCGGCTAATGCTCTAAAAGCATAAAGGAGATGTTTGCCTGCTGCGAATTCTCTGTGGAAGTGCAGCTAATAACAGGAACCTTACCATGACGTCTTAACGCGATTCAGTTTAGGTTCAGTTTAGGCTCAGAGCCTTTACCATGAGCTGCCTTAAAGTGACAGTCGCTAGAGACTAATGTTTTCTAAAGTATTTGCAACTCGCTCGCACCAATGAGAAAGAGCAGGATGCAAAATACTCTGGAATCGAAACAGGCTAGAGAAACGTCACTGTCAAATGCGCACTTAATTCGGTACCGTGAGTTTTTATTAGCGCTCAGTTGTATATACCACAATTGACGCAATGCAGCGTGGTGAAACAGGCTGCTGGAAACGGGCAATGACACTTGTCAATTTCATTGACAAATTGAGCGACCGACAGAGAATCAGTGCGTTCACCAAACGATTTGGTTGCCAAGCGGACCCCAGGCCGGCTACAAAGATGAGATAATGATAACATGGGCATAGTAATGAAGTGATTTATTCCATATAGGTACGATCAAATTATTATTCCACGATCAACCACGAAGTAACCTTCAAATGTCTTGTCACGACTTCTGAGGGTATCGTCTACCTTAATTTACTATTTATAGGTCTTATTGCAAGGACTTAAGGTTCATAGATGGTCAGTTAAAATGGTTGTTTGAAAGTAGGTTTCTGTGCGATACTATCCTCTAACCTCGAACGCACGGTCAAAAAGGATGTTACAGAAATGCATGAGTTGCGAGAGTATGCGATTAGTATTATAAATAATAAATGGAAGTGCGTTTTAAAAAGTAAATTGAATTAAATAATAAAAACATTAAAATCAACATGCATAAACCTTGTGGCCTTGTGGGCCCCATAACAGGAGCAAATAATGTAATCGTAGGTTTTTTTACCGACTTTTAAAAATAACGTGTTTATTGATTTTTATTACACTTTCAAGTTTCTTTGAAGACGCAATGTACTGCGAATTGTGTCATTTTTGTACTACTACAACAGAAGTAATTTGAAAATACATTTTAGTTCGTATAAAAAAGTCGAAACCTACAGGGTAAATAATTTTTAAAAGTTGTTCAACTAAAGGTGTTAGATTTGAGGAGTACAGCAGCCTACGATAAAAATAAATCGTCTGTAATGTGGCCCATCCGGTATATGCCTTTGGAAATATAGGAAAATTGACCTACTATACTCATGAAAATTAAATCATTAATATCAACATTATACTTTTTTCACTTGATATACCATTTTCATATAATGCCACTGTCAAGTGTGATAAATCAGTGTAAAGTTCTATTAATTATATTCTATCGTTTTTGTTGAAATATCAGTTTTATGCTTTTCTCTCATTTGTTCGGTAAATTATCAGTATCCGTTCCAAAAGACTAATTAGGATTCAAGAAATATACAAATTTTCCTCTTCGACGACAAAACTTGTCAAATCTTTAACATAAGTACGTAATAATAACATCCTGTCTTGTTTTTTTTTAAGAAGGAAGATGCTAATGATGCATCAGATAAGGAAAAAGTGTAAGAATAAGAAGTCCGACCTTGAAATATATAACCAGTCACGATGGACTCTGATTTTACAAGTTTATTTTATAAAACTTGATTTGCATGTTGTTGTAAACAACACATACAAATGAGTATAAGTTCTTCCGAAAAAAACAAAGTTTTGAGTCATAGGGTATTTTGTTATTGATAATTACTCCGTTTTCAATTCAAGGCGTAAAAGTAACTTTACTCATACAATACAATTTTAAAGCACGAATTAAATCATATGTGGCGTTTTCAGGCTAAAGGTACCACATTGTCGGTGGTTGATAAGGTTGATTTCTAAGTGATTATTTATGGCAGTAGAGCCTTATCGATAACCGACAATGTGGTACCTTTAGCCCGAAAACGCCACATTTTTGTATAAGTAGTCACACTATAATAATATATAAATTGTGAGAGATGTCATAATATACCTACTACAGAAAAAATATATGACATCGCTTCCGCGAAAGCAGGAGGTCGCTGATTCGATTCCAGCCCTGCTCACTATTTCTGTAGATGACTCTTTCAATTTTTAATTTGGTGCCACTTTTTTTATTTATAGGTTTAATTTTAATTTTAGTATTAATTGTTTTTTTATGTAATGTTTGTTTTTATATGTAAATAAATTTATAAGTCATATATTAGGTACTGTTTAGTAAATGTTTTATTTCAAATTTTATTTTCGATGTATGACTAACTACTCATAGTCAAGGTAACGGAAAACTAAAATCAATTTAATAAAATAACAAAGGATACTCAGTAAACATATTCAAATGCATAACATCCTTAAGAAAAGCAATAGAAAATGTTAATTATTTTAAAATTTTCCTTTTAACTGCTCACCTGCAACGGAAATGACAAAGTGGAACATTTATAACAAGTTATGAGGCAATTCCGATACTAATTAGATAATTAATCATTTTATATGTGAATAGTTCTAACATTGTTTCTCGGGAAAATGGCGGATACATTTTAAAAGGATTGCGTCATTGGACATTTGCATAAATTGTAAGTAGAAAACATTTATTACAAAAATATATACAGTAAGTGTAACTTACTTAGCTACCTACCATAAATCTAAAATTGGTCCTCGAGGCATTGTACCTAGGATGCTGGCGGCATTTCCTAGTATCGCAATGCTGATACGTTGTGTGAGGAAGCGACCAGCTCTTCGATCACCAGTGACATCAACCAGACGTTTCGCGATTTCTACGAAAACCTGTAAGTAGTTTTAAACTTAGTTTGTTTACTTACCAGTGACGACGCACGCTTAGAACACCTGCCGGTAAATTTATAGATATTTAACAAAAGAGAGTTCTAATCAGGCGGCATTGTCAGGAAGATTTTGGTCGCACTGCCTTTGCATGCATGCCTGATACAGTCTCGCTTTTGCCCAAAGTTTGGTCACATCACTTTAGTGAAAATTATCCATTCAAGCTTTAAACAACGTAGCTACTTGTCGTTCAACTCCTAAGGGAAGTAGGTAGACGCAGATTTTTAAGGAGAGTGTCAAGGGCGAAGGCCAGTGTTAGTACCTATTAAGTTGCCTAACGTATTTTGCGCATTCGTACTAATAGCCTGGGAAGATGAACTTTATTCGTATCGTACACACCTTGATTGCCGAAGATATCGATCTTATCTAAATAGCTGTTTTACCTTTCATTATGGGTAGGTACTTTCGTAATCTTTTGATGCCTAATTTTGATTGATCACACAATCGTTGAACCGTAAGGGCTCCATCCATCAAGCATTCAGTTTGTCACTAGCGTCTCACGCGCAAAACAACATACAAACAAACACATTCATTTATACTTGCTTAATGTTTACATTCTGTATTCATTACAATACGACCTAAAACGCACCTTAATGACCTTGGAATACAATTCAAAATGATTTGTGTAGCTTTAGTAACTGTCTATGTGTGAAACAAAAATGGCCGCTTCGAATTCGAACCATAGCATTCGAAATTTAAAGTTCAAATTGCATTTATGGTTGCGTGAGCTCTGTCGCTTCAACCGACGTAGACATCATTTGCTTAATTATTCTGAGTCTTATGCCGCAGGAGTTAAGGTCGGCGTTTGTGTGGTGAGGTGTGGAGGACCGTACCAGCCCGTGCCAGGCGGCGCGCGCAAGAATGCGCTCGAGTACTGTTACAAGTGACTATCGATATTGTTAGGTATTGCGGGATCTATGTATCGGATTGGTTTTTGCGATTTTTTGGGTTTAAAAAAAAGGTAAAACTTGCCGTTTATATAATAGAATATGAATTGAGTCTTAAAGAAAATGCGGTCAAATTTGTTTTGATACAATACAAATTATACACGTAGGTATTGAGTTTGTAAAATATTAAGTTCTTACGCAAATTCACATCGACGGATTTGTCACTGAACTTAATTCGTTTAATTAATGCTCAAAGTTTAATTTCATGACAAAATAAACAAGGTTAGCCAAACTAACAAATTCCATCTCCATAAAAACGCATAGGTTACTCCGGGTGACTCTCGAAATATTTTATCTTTTAAAAATATCGATTTGTACTAAAAATGCTGGGATTGCTGGGCAAACTAAATAAAGCATATATAATAAAGCGTGAGCAGGGCTTATACCATGAAAATCGATCGATTGCGGATTTGTATTTCCATCTCTGTCACACTTGCATATTAGAGTGACAAAGGTTTTCCTGTCAATGCCAATTTTCGATGTTCGTCGTAGGCGTGCAGGGCTGGAATCGAACCAGCGACCTACTGCTGCCGCGAAAGCAGGTCGCTGGTTCGCTCCCAGCCCTGCTCCCGGGGCCTTTGTCACTTTTCTGTAGTATATGACATCTCTTTCAATTTATAATTGGCATATTAGTAGTGAAACTACTTAAAAAACTAAAAAACATAAATCAAAACATTGATTAAAAATAATAAATGATTTGATTCGTGCTTTACAATTATATAATCACATTTGTATTCTATGGTCAAGTATTTGTACAGCCTTATTCATAAAAAATTACAGCCAGATGATCAACTGATGATTGACGGATGCCATAAACTTTAATTAAATCTTGCACCAAGGAAATAAGTAAACTGATGACACAACAAACAAAAAAAAAAAAACCGATCTGAAGTTCAGAAGTCATACCATACTGTCATCCACCGGCTGCCAACAAGGCGACCCCCTGGGACCGGCTATCTTCAGTCTCGCCATTCATCCTCACATCTCGGATCTCACCTCGCCTTTCAACATTTGGTACTTAGACGACGGAACACTAGGTGGTGATTACACTTCAGTTTTAGATGATTTCATCTCCATCAGCACCAAATTCGACTCCATTGGCTTACAACTCAACTTTAACAAATGTGAAATTTATATAAACCCAAATGATGCTCATAAAAATGAAATTATAAAGTCTTTCCAAGTTATCTGCCCGGGTATTAGAATATTAGAAAAAGAGTCACTTCATCTACTCGGTGCACCTATTTTTGATGAAGCTATTCCAAATTTCATTGACAAGAATGTTGACCACTTTCACTCATTTTCCGATCGCCTACTCAAAATTAACCCCCATATGGCCATTTTCATTTTGCGGCACTGCCATTTCGTTCCAAAATTTACCTACGCTATGCGCTGCAGTCCCTTTTGGAAATATTCAAATTTATGTGAAAAACTAGACAGCATTCTATGGTCTCAAATTGAAAAAATTATTAACATAAAAATCGACGCAAGGATGTTCCTTATTGCATCTTTACCCGTAAGGTTCGGTGGCCTAGGGCTAAGGTTGATTGGGTGCGTCTCCCTGCCGGCGTTCCTGTCTTCGATACACAGCACATTAGCTCTCATAGGCAGTATTCTACAACCCTCACTAGGTGATTGTGAGATAGTGTGCTTGTCCGAGGCCAGGGACGCTTGGCGGGCGGCCTGCCCTGACAAAGACCTGCCCTCCAACCCAGGTATACAAAAATATTGGGACGAACCTCTTTGTCGGTCCATCCACGAAGACCTGCTGAAAAACAGCCCTTCAATATTAGAAAAAGCACGCCTGTTAGCAATTTCAGCAAGAGAATCAGGGCACTGGCTCCATGCATACCCATCCGCTAATTTTGGAAACTTACTAGATTCTAACAGTTTCCGCATAGCGGTTGGGTTGCGTCTTGGGGCCAACCTCGTCGAGCCTCACCAATGCGTCTGCGGGGTAACGGTGGATCGTCTGGGTCACCACGGGCTCGCATGCTCCAAAAGCGCCGGACGCCTATCGCGTCACGCCTCCCTTAATGACATCATCCGTCGGGCCTTAGTTAGCGTCAACGTACCCGCCATGCTGGAGCCTAGCGGTTTGGCACGTGATGACGGCAAAAGACCTGATGGGCTGACTCTCGTGCCGTGGGAAAAAGGTCGGCCACTAATATGGGACGCAACATGCGTGGACACCCTCGCGCCGTCTCACCTCGGCACGACGTCATTAAGGGCAGGCAGCGCTGCCGCTTCAGCCGAAACCGCAAAACGTCGCAAATACGCATCTTTAGGCGAAAGTTATGTATTTGCGGCGTTTGCCGTTGAAACCTTGGGTCCTTGGGGGCCAGAGGCCCTCAATTTATTTCTCAAGCTTAAACACAGGCTTATTCATTCCACCGGTGACCACAGGGCTGGCTCTTTCCTCGCTCAGCGTATTGGTATTGCCATTCAGCGAGGTAATGCAGCCAGCCTTGTGGGCACTCTGCCATATTCAGTTAACATTGGGGACATATGTACATATAGGTTAGGCCCCATAGGTTAAGATAGTTTTAGTTTTCATTTTTTTTTTCTCTTTTTTTTTACTTCCTTTTTTCTATTATTTGTGTTCCTTTTTATAATTGTTAATTTCTAATGTATTTAATTTTTGTTAATTGTTACCGTTACTTTATATTTTCCAATAAAAATTTTAAGAAAAATAACAATACAGTATTTTATCTCGCCAAACTTCAGCACCGTGCACCGTACCCAATACTCTTTTCCGTTTTATTTAATATTAGCCCCTACGCCTGCTGGGACCCATGGGTTTTACAGTTCTACACAAACTTCTCCAAAGGTCCTTTACATGTTGGATCTATATCCCCACGCAAGCCTGGATGTATAGGATGTAAACTTTGATGATTAATTAATTAAGTTCAGTGACAATCCGTCCACCAAAAGACCGGGATATATAGGGCCCGTGAATCTAAAAAGGAGGTAGAGACACACGCTAACATTAATAATTAAGATCAATTTCTATTATAACCTCATTCAGGGGATTTTAAAGTGACGGTTTATAATTAAGATAAATAATGCTAGATTCTCAGAACTCTGCACGTGCATTTGCAATCGCAAAACTTCTTAGTCATCAAAACATCCGCAGGAAAAAACTTCAAAAAGATGGGATGTTTATCGCAAAACCGTTTGGCCTTTTTGCAAGCCTTAAAGTTTGGTTTTCAATTATGAGAACTGCTTACAATTATCTGATAACCTTTATCCTCTTTGGTATTTTTAGATGAATGACGCGGATCTGATATGTCTACTTATCTTTATACAGAGTGACTTGGGTCGCACGGGACCAAGGCATGCTACAGAATTTAAAAACGTATCTAAGGATGTTCATTAGCGTTTTACTACCAATATTGATCATTGTTTATCAGATGATAAATATAAACATTTTTTTTTAAATATAATTTGGTCACCTTACTGAACGTGACGTTTTGTCGCTTTACATACAAAGTATGTCAGAATTCTTAGGATACCTCAATTTACGTACTCGAACGAGCGAACGAAGCGAGTGAGGTCCTCCAATCTACTTGGACACTGCGTCGTTTGTATGTATGTATGTATGTATGTTTGTTCGACGATAACTCGAGTATCGTTGATTAGATCATCGTGAAATTTGGCAGGTGATTTACATGAGATAAATAAAAAAAAAGTTCGAATATGTGTCGGATCGGTCAAAGGGTTGGCGAGATATAGGGTCTGCGGGGGCTAACCACTAGTTTAAGTTTAATTTTACAAAAAAAAAGTGTGTTCAGTTACAGTCAGGAAAAGTGGTTCTGGACCCAGAAATAACCCTGTATATGTAGGTATGTAACGGCACAAGAGTTGTGGTGAATGATTAGTAGGATTACACTCACAGTATGCCAAAAGTGCTTGTGAATGAACGAATGAGTGAATGTGATTTTTGTGCACGGTGTGTATGGTAAAGCATTGGAAAACTTTTTGGTCAATCTTCTAGTTTTTTGGTCAAATTTAACGTAGGTCTGTTAAGTTAAAGTTAAATATTAAATTAACTCAATTATCTTTGGTGTAAATATTATTGTTTTGATATAGATGCTACGTAAGCAGAAGCCCATACATATGTATATACCTAGGTAATAAAATAAGACCTAACGCGGAAAGGCCCATAAGGAAAACAAAGTTGTTCGGGTCAGCTCGAGATATCGCCGATTTTATAATCTCGATCATTGTTTACTACTCTACTCTCGTCTACTTAAGTCTCGTGATATGTTATGTTATGTTAATGTTGAATTAATATATATGTAGAGAAAACAGCAAATAAAAGGAAAGTCGAGAAAATATTGTCTCTTAATAGGGTTTAAGAATAGCTAACTGGCCTACGAGTACCCCTCTGCCGAATGCATATGAAAAACAATCGTACTCATGCATGGACTGACATTTGTCTGACATCTGTAGGCAGAATTGTATGTATAGAAAATGACAGACATTGCCAGTCCGTTTGATTAGGTCAAAGGTCAAGTGTGCCAAATAAGCACCAAGTTAAATGTGATCGCACTGTATTGTTCTAATGCTAGATATAACAGACAATTGAAATTTGGTTTTTAGAGACCCAAAGACGGAAGTGTAAAAAATAAATTTAACCTCCGGAGTCCCAGAGCAATTTTTTGTGTTTTTGAATTTTTATAATAGTTGATAACTCGATTTTGAATTTGAATTTGTATTTGTAAGAAAATGTTTCGAAAACAATCTAGCGTGACAATCTCAAGTACCTATACTTACCGAAAATATAATAAAAAAACAGAAAATGGACTTATATTTATTGTTTATAGGAAAACCTATAAGAAAGTACGCTCAAGCGTGAGTTAAAGCTCTTTACAATTGCTATAATGGTGCAATAAGCGTCAGACATGTTAATATTGCATCGACATAGAATTTAAAAATGTGTCCCTTTTTTACGCCCTTAAAAACAATAATCTCTTCTAGTTCACCAGTGAACTAAAGTATACTACCTAAAACTATAGTAAAATTGTAAGTTTACGTATTTTAAATGGTTAATATCACTTCGGTACCACCAGCCGGCACCATTTTATAGGTACACGTTTTGAGCGACAATTACGTTTCCATTTTTTTCTTCCAAGTTGACGTTTTGTAAATGCTTGGACACAATTTACTGTTGTCATTATTATGCTGTGACATTCTTATCTCAATGTTCACAGCCAGTTCGTAAGCTCCGTTTAATTTCTTGCAATAAGCTAATACTGTCGTCATATACTTGTCTCCTTAACACATGTTTATTTAACATTTGGGTACAATGGGAGCGTTTATGAAGGTGTCTCATGCCGCTTAAGTATAATGGAAGGGGACAGAAATACTTATTACACTCGAATGTTACAATTGCAGAAATTCATATATAGCTGCGGTTTGTTATATTAACAAGATTTTGCGAGAGCAAGTATATCTACATTGAAATAGATGTCATAAACTAAAGAAAAAGACCGAAACCATCGGAGGCCAAGCCGGTATCGAACTCGGGTCTTCAGCTTAAGCCATAACCTAGTAGTTATGGTTATGGTGGTGGTTGGCCTAGTGGCCACCTGGTCTCAACGAACTGGCAAATTTCTCTGCAATCTTTGTAACAGGCAAGACGTTTCTGTGGCCGTACTCTAAGTACTTACAAGCATCATCGCTTGGTACTTCCATCCAAACCAAGCTTAGGGATTTACCACTAGGGAGACCGGGGTCTGCTTTGGCAACTAAACCTTCCAATCCAGAGGGTAAATTAGGCCTTATTGGAATTAGTCCGGTTTCCTCACGATGTGTTCCTTCGCCGAAAAGCGATCAGTAATTTACATATCATACTCGTATTTCATACATCCGAAAAACTGGTACGCGCCGGGGTTTGAACCCGCGACCTTCAAAGTGTCCCATACCGCTGGGCTACCAACGCCCTTGGAGTCAAATCTTCCTAAAATTGAAAGTACCTACAATTAAAAGAACCTTAGGCCACCACCTTGCAGTAACCTACATCTCTTGTAAGTACCAATATAACATTATTTTCCAATATACAGCTGACGAAGTATATTAAGCCGTTATCAGTAATCCCGTTCTATTATACGAGATGAGACCTCGCTTGTTTATCCTCAGCTATTGACTCGCGAAAGCTGAAGACTTGGCACTATTTCTATTTGATCCATATATAGGTGACTCACACCAATCCGATCCGATCCGGGGCGATCTATCAGTTTCTATAGAAAACATCACGTGACTTCCGAGGGGCCCAGCTATCACGTCCACGAGCTGACCAGGGTCCGAACCCGGGACCTCCTGCTTCGTAGGCAGGGTTACTAGTTACTACCAACTAGACGGCCTCCTAGCCTAGTTGGTAGTAACCCTGCCTACGAAGCAGGAGGTCCCGGGTTCGAATCCTGGTCAGGGCAATTATTTGTGTGTTTATCACGAATATTTGTTCCTGAGTTATGGACGTTTTCTATGTATTTAAGTATTTATAAGTATCTATCTATTATATATATCGTCGTCTAGTATCCACAACACAACCCTTATTGAGCTTACCGTGGTACTAGATCGATTTGTGTAAGATTGTCCCACAATATTTATTTATTTATTATTTATTTAGTTATCACGTGATTTTTTTCTATAGAAACTGACAGATCGTCCCGAATCGGATTGGAACGGATTGGTGCGGCTCATCCCTTACTCTCTACTAATACGAATATTCGTTACATCGCTACTACAAACAAACACTGGATTGTTCCAGTAGATATTATGAATTTTTATTATTCGGGTTTCAAGTTTAAATTCGGTTTATGGTCCTTACATTATCTTAGATCTTAGAGATCTTAGTATGAAGTTACGGCACTGGTAAGATTTTGTTACGTTCAAAATTCTTTACGTAGTAAATGCGAACTTAATGATATAAGGCATTACCTAACTGTCAAGCTTTAAGCGATGCAGTAAGATTGTTAGCGGAGATAATAAATAACAAAAAAAACTTAAGAACTATAATCCTGTAGTAATGTTTTTATTTCTGAAAATAAATCCCAGATCTGCGATATGGTAAAACCGGAAAACGCTAGGCAGATGATGATGATAAAGTCCTATGTCCACAGTTTTAGCGCTACACTCTCCGCTGGTGAGTGATTGGATCTCAAGAACTAATCCTTATTGGTATTGACAGGTCTACCTTGCACAGTTAAAATATCGAAACAGTATAATGACACTCAGCGTCTATACACTTTCAGCCAAAAAATATTAAATTTTAGATCTGATTATGGCAGGTTTGGTGGGGTAGTAAAACTAGTAAACCTGTAGAGTTAATTAGTAGAATCGGCATAAGATTGCACAGATATTGACAAAGTACGAGTAAGTATTATAGCGTTCAAAAATGCATGGGCAATTTATAAATGAATTCATTCATAAACTGCTAATGCAATTCATAAACAGCTATTAGAAGTGCCAGTTTGAACCCATATACACATGCGTTCGAAATTGCATTAACAGTTTATGAATGAATTAAACAATCGTTTAGATACATAAAATAAGAGTGCTTTTATCTCACTGAAGCTCTAGAAATTGGATAGTAGGTACGTGTACTATGTATTTTGATAGTAGGAACACTTTTTCTTAAGAACGTAATAATTAACTTCTGGACTCATAACATATGCCTCCAGAACTCTTTTGGCCTAGCTAGTTAATAAAAGGGTGTCAATATCAAATTATTTCCTTACTTAGTTCGTATTAACTACCAAAGCTATCCCGTTCAACCCCTCAAGTTGATCGTACCGGGAGCCGGTTTTAATATGATAGTACAGTAACAGAGAAATCACTATTTATAGAGCGTTTATCACAAAATACTGTACTTTAAGCAATCGCTTCACTGTGTGCACATCCTAAACAAGCGCTTTGCTGTGTTAAACTAACCTGTCTGTTGAGTTGTTGTCTCCCAGATAATTACATTTTAGTTTAGTTTTTGGAGACGCCGTTGTCTTGGTGGTTCTATAAAGTGTTTCAAGTTTCCGAGACTGCAAGAAATACTTAGACAAGATATGGGTGTATAGCATATACGTTCGGGCATATTTATCTAACAATAAATGTATGGAAAATTTGTCTGGCGGATGCTCGGTGGACATACTATGGAAATCTGTCGGATTTCCTGAACGTCATATACGTTTAGGCAATCCGACAGATAGTTTGAAGAACCTCTTCTTCGTGCAAAAAATACGCAAGTACGAGTAGGTGTAACGGGTTGGCATTAATTGACTAGCACGTTTGGCGGAACGGCAAAGTAACATTATTGACGTTTTTAATATGGAATTCCGCGTGATAACGCCTGATTCGATAAATTACTTCCACAATAAGCTGTCGTGTAGGTGCAGCCTGCCTACCACAAACATCGAAATTTTCATCAATCATTAACGGGAAAACCTCTTTGTCACTCCAATATGCAGGTGTGACGGAGATAGAGATACGAATCCGCAATCGTTTGATTTTCGTGGTATGTACTGGTTGTTACACGACCTGGGCCTACGCAGGTCCTGCAACAACTTTGAGTATTAATCCAGCCGGAGTAGCGATCGACAGGCCTACCCCTCTGCCGAAAGCATATGACACGAAGTGAGACGACGTTTCCCTGTATTTTTTACCAGAAACTTAATCCTAGTGTAACTATCTGGACTTTTGTAGTGCTACCTACGATGTGCTACTATTAATTGTTGTAACAAAAAAAATGTTATTACTTTTAGTTTGGTTTTTGTTTTAGTATATTTTCTCATGATGTACAATTTCTTTTGAGAAATAAAGTTCTTTAAACACAATCCTGCTTAGTTTGGCTGCTTCTTTCCGTTTCTCATCACCATCCAAGAACCTTCTGCCCAAGCGTCCATCGGTTCTTCGAGCCATCGTCTCGCTAGCTACGAGTGTGTACCGCCTTATATGTATGTATATATATATATTTTGTATGCCGAGCCCGAGTCCCCGGAATGCAATTACCCGCCGGTATTCCTTTTTTTAATTTTCTCATTTTGTTACAGGTATGTACGCGTTCCAGGAAGCCGGGATGCCTAAAGGGAGGTAGGAATAAGGGCTTGTAATGAAAAAAAGCAATGAACAGGGAAATAATTACAATATATTCCGTATAGGCCTAGGGATTCAAAGAATGTAAACAAAACGACGTGGCATCGTGATTTCAACAATGGATCACATAATATTTTTTTTTAAATTTATCATCAGTCGTTTAAGGAATGCTGCGAAACTTTAACACTCTTATATCACAACACATCCCACATTCTTTAACATAAAACAATCTCTGACGCGCGTAAAAAGAGTATGGTAATAAGAATTCCAATTTGGATCTATCATCAGTCGCTTAAGGAATGCTGCGAAACATAAACACTTATATCACAACACATCCCACATTCTTTAACATAGAAAAATCTCTGACGCACATAAATGAGTAGGGTCATGTGGTATACAGTGGCTCACTTTTTTTCGGAGAGCCATAACTTCGAAATAAATAATCGTAGAATGTTGTTTAAAAGCAATATTAGTAGCAAATTTTATCTATTTTACATATGTGTAATAATTTTTTTGCAGAACGGTATAGTGGATATGATATACGTGTCTTTTTAAAAAGTCAGAAATGAGCCACTGTGTACGATGGGGTCGAAACAGTGGTTCGGCCCCATTTTTACAGTGGTTCGGCATGGTACACAGTGGATAGTTTTAGTTTAATAAAGAGAAATAAAACAATTTAAGTCGTAAATCAACATTTATTTATTATAGTAACTATCTTCTTATGTAAACATACTTTAACATACACAAATTCAACAAAGGCAAATCTACTAGTTCGAGTTTTGAGCAAAATAAAGGTTATTAACAATCACAATAATCACATATCTTTTGTGAGAACGAAAATAATAAAAAATAAGAGATCAAAATGGTTTAGTACATCGTTCAATTACAATTAAGCAGTCACTTTGATTGTTGTGCAATACGAGATTCTTCGCGATTCTTTTACTGTCAAACCGTAAAATAATAATGAGCAATATTTATAATATTCTTTTAAGGCCTTTTCCTGTTCATCATTAAAAACTTTGTTAACTTCGTAATTTGGTACTAGTCGCATGGTTTCTATCACACCACCAGACCCCATACATTTAACATTCATAGTTTCTTCGGTGTGGCCACCAATCAAACGCGGCTTTGAAGGTCGTGGCATCCTAAAAATAAACAAAGGCCCATCAAACAAATAAAATACATTAAAGAAACAAACAATACTAAAAGAAATATGTGCTTGCTCATCGCAGATATAATTGCCTTTTTAGTACACAGTGGATCATATAGTAAACTTCGTGCCATACACAGTGGCTCATGATCCCCTGTGTACTTTCGCAAACTGCACCACTGTAGAACATCACCGCTATTTTGAAAACATTTATAAGCCACGAGAAATTTACTATCTATTTCCTATTGAATTTCACACCTCTGCCTCCCCAATTAACCACATATTGCGAAAAAAAATACAATGTGCTTAAATAGCGTAAGCTATAGTAAGTAGAACACAAAGAAAACTTACCTTAAATACTCAATTTGCACCACCGAAACACAAAATACCTTGACACACGACAACTATGCGGCGCAGACGCCAGGCCAGGCGACTAGTTCGTTCCTGCCCGGGTGCCACGAGCGTCCGCGAAGTGCCGAAACCAACAGAATATAGCTATCCCTTTCTCAGTTATGGTACCTGCGCCACTGTTTCTGCCTGAGCCACTGTCTAACAAGTGACCCTATGGTAATAAGAATTCCAATTGGAGAATGTCTGTGACAGTTTTATGTCTACATAATGTATAGTCAACTACAAAGATATAAACAGCCAAAGTGCCAAAAATATGTGTACGACCTATATGTTCAGGTAATAAAGTCCTGTCTATTACTCGTATACGAGTATATTAGGCACTTTACTACATATCTTTGTAATGGAATGTACCTATAGACGACTTTTGTGTGGCACTTCTCCTAAATTGCCAAGACATAGGTACTTACTTATCTTTTAAATTCTTATAGACCAGACTTAACCCTTAAATGCATGAATCAACATTATTGATCCTAAAACATTCTAAGTGACAACCAAATTCATTTCAAATTAAGAACTTAATACGATATGACAAAGTCTACATTCCAAGAGAACTTGATTGTCACTTGTCTCGTTTCTGTGTCATAAATGCACCATCATGCATTGAAGGTTTAAGATGGCCTCTTTATCACCTGATTGTTAGGTAAGTATGTACAAACAGCACAGTTTATTTGTGCGTTGAATCGATGACTTTTTTTTCAACAAAATAGCTTGAGTTTGACATGCTCGCGACATCTGTATAGTCACTAGAACCGGCTGAATTAAGTCCTAACCTAACCTTGTACTTGACAATGGCGGCGGAACTGATGCGCGCGAAAAGCGGAACGAGGCTTTGTGCAATTTGTGCGTACGCGTCGCGTCACGGTTGGTTAAACGAGTTTGAAAAGATTAGGTTCTCGGTGGCCTCAGAAGGCTCTGAGGTACTTAGGTTCTTAACGCTATACAAGGCAAGAAAGTTAGGCACCATCTTCCTATCGTTTGCGTATGCCGAAACTAAAAGAGCCTGGAGGGCTATTGGAAACCGAATCCTGAAATTTCGTGTAGGCATTAGTCTTTAAGCGGATGCCATCAGACCTTCCCCAAAGGGGAAACTAGGGCATATTGTGTCTGGTTTCCCTGCGAGGTCGTCCTTCGCCGAAAAGCGATTGTGAACGAGCGAATCGTGTAAGTTCTCCCAATCTACTAAGGATTACCGCGAGTCGATTTTCCGCTAGGGGCGAGTGGAACGTAGGTCCTGCGAGAACATTTCAAACGTCACTTTGACAATTGTCTCATATTGACAAAGGAGCCACGCATGAGTGGCGCCGTTTGGTGAGCGACAATACGGTAGCTCCCCTTGGATAATCCGTCGATTGTATGTATGTATATTTGTCCGACGATAACTCAAGTATCGTTGGTCGAATCTTCGTAAAATTTTGTAGGTTGTTAGATGAAATATGTTATTTTTGAGTTCAAATATTAGCCAAATCGGTAAAGGGGTTGCCGAAATATAGGGGTAGAGTTCACGTCCGGGGCGAACCACTACTTATAAATATCAAATGATATTTATTTTATATTATTATGTAAGTTCCGTAAAATTAATTGTTACAAGCCCGACCTTTGGATTGAAAGAGTTAGGTGTTACCGAAGGAACACCAACGCTCAATCCTTATTATTCACCAATGTTTTTGAATGATAAAGTAAATATAACGTATCAATATTTACCACTTTAGGTGAGCTCCAAACCAAATACTTATTTCTTTACAGAAAGATTACCATAAAGTATACGATTTTTCATACAGGTTTTCACCGGAGGGGTTTTTGTTCTCGCTCTATTACACTGCGGTGTAAGCCTGAGAAGCCATCATTTGGTAGATAAACAATAATTTATCACACGCGGTCCTATCGACCCCAATCTTCCCTAATAGTCAAACCGAGGTTACGACTCCCATTTGCAACGGACCCCGGTGCCCCCAATTTGACGCGGGGTAATAAGGTTTAACCCTTTTGGAGGGTTTTTGAAATTTCTTTCGTTAGATGACACCTCTGTTTGTTACGCTGATGACATATGACGATAAGGCGACAATACGTTGGGAACAATAAAAATGCCACAGCAAAAAAAGATCCATTTAGCGTAATTTGAGTTTTTCTGTGCATGCAAAAAAGGAAATGTGGTTATAAAAATGTCATTAACATAAAAGCGATGACAGATTAGATCTTCTGGTTTATACTTACTAGCGAACTTGTTTCGGGAATTTTATTTTTCGTCGAAAGTTGTTTCATGTTTGATAGCTTATTATGCAGTGAACTAAAGAAGAAGTAAACAGATAATTGAGAGTTCATCTTGAAACGTTTACCTACTTCTAGTCATTTGGTCACTCGCTGTTCTGTGATTTGGTCTTATACTTTTTTACCTGGTTATGATAAATTTCTCGCTATGAAGAAGCGAAGAGAGGTATGGGCATGGCGGATGCATATCGTTTAGTGTGGTAGGGCACAGCACAACGAATGTCGTCTCGCTCAAATTTGGAGCAGATCCCACCTGGGGAAGTACCTCCACCTTACAGAAAACCGCAGTTTAATAACACTGGACCCTACTTATAGTGTTGTGTTTCTGTTGGTGAGTAAGGTCGCCAGAGCTCCAGAGGATTAACTCTGTTGACAGCTAGGAACTGGGAGCAAAGCTTGCCCCTTTAGCTGTCAACACAGCAGCAATCCTTCTTTTTTTCTAAAGGGTCGGCAACGCGCATGTAACACCCCTGGAGTTGCAGGCGTCCATAGGCTACGGTGACCGCTTGCTATCAGGCGGGCCGTATGCTTGTTTGTCACCGTCGTAGTACCTATTAAAAAAAACTACGGAATATAGTGTGGGATAATGCGATTAAAGTTTATTCGTAACATCATAACAATTCACTATCACTTAACGTGTCAAAGCAATAAAGAGTATAAGCATCTACACTTACGTTGTCTTTGCGACTCCCAAGTAGCAATCAAATGTCTTAAAAAGGTATTGAAGATATCTTGAAGACAATTAGACAAATTCTTGCTGTTGTCTTGGCTAAAACCATTATGTCCCTGAAGATATCTTGAAGATATCCCCCAAGACTCAGTTAAGACAAAGTGGGCACAGTATTTAAGAAAATTTCAAGAAAGAGTTAATACTTCTGTTTAGACAAACTTAAACCCTACTTAAGAATGAGGGTTTACAGATCTCTAAACTTGGATTTCAAGATATCTTGAAGGTTGATTTAAGACCAAGAAATATACTTAAAGATATCTACAATACTGACTTAAAACTATTAACACTGAGTTGCACAAATTCGACCTTCTCTTAATAAAGAAAATTTTAAACCTTTTTTTACTCATGGATTGTATTTTAGATGTATTTTAGAAAACATGGCTAACTCTTTTACTAAAAAGAGAATTCATTGAAGGTTATCAAAATGGCGATTATGTTACTATTTATTATTTTTAGAAAATACCGTTTTATTACCTTGTAGGTATTTAAAAACTACAACGCACGATTGTTTGTCGTGTAGAATTGATCGAAAGTGCTATAAAAAAGACGGGCTTACAAAATACTAGAAAAAAACAGGTAAAATTTGGAATATTATGTTGCAAAATGAAAATTTTCTTATATACAGCGCAGAATACTACTTTTCTGTAAATGCGTTTGAGATATAAATGCAATTATTATTGATATAACAAAAATCTAACTTCAATGAACTTTATTTTTTAAGAATCAACATCGAAATTTTAAATTTGTTTTATTTATTACAAGTGTAAAATGGCGTTAAGTCTTATTACTCTTAGCGAAGTATGACTTTAAACGATACTGATTTTGTAAGGTTACTTTAGATAAAGTATAGACACATCGGATTTGGAGAAGTACCGATTTAGATATATTATACTTAACTTATACTAAAAACCGTTCTACTTAATACTTAAAGGGACTCAATAGAATCCTTAGTTTTGACTTAGTGAATGCAAGTTGTCGTCCAACTTACGGTAAGTTTTATGCAAGAAGAGCCATTAAATTTATAATAGGTATATAATATTCATTCTGTATGTCCTCTGATGAAAACACATTTTGGCTAACTCAACTTGTATTCATATTTCAATTACGAATTTTTAATTTGTAATGCACTGTAGAAATAAATGAATCTGAATCATAACTTCATATAATAGCCTCGCCCGGCGCAGTGCTGTGCATTCCCGGTGTACTCCCAGATTTTTAACATAGGATTGGCCAAAATTCTATTTTTGAACTTTTGAATGTTGCAGTGTGGTATTTTACTGATCTGGGCGGCCAATATTATTCTTGATTTTATTAAAGTAGTTACAGTAACATTAAGCTAATCATTCATTTTTTATCTATACGGTAAGAAAATTATGGTGAAATTATAAAAAAATAAGGGTTTTTCAATATTAGCTCAAAGTAGTTATAATAATATGATGCTCTCCGTTCCCTTTCTATGTCGGCATCGTCCTTCAGATCGTCACAATATGCCCGAGATACTTGAAGCGAGTGACTCTCGTCAGGGACTTGTTACCAGCCTTAAAAACCATAAATTCACTCTTCTTCCCGTTATAAAGCAAATCGTGTGAGGAGGCGTAGGATTCACATATGGCAAAAAGTTTACGAAGCGCACTAATGGAGGGAGCCAGTAGCAACATATCGTCCGCGTAATGTTGTTTAGGCATACGCCATCAACATGGCATCCGACATGTGTACCGCTCAGTTGCTCAATAAGTGGGTCTACGTACGTATAGACATCAAGGGTGAGCTCAAACCCTCGCTGGCGTACCCCGCACTCCATCTTGTATGGTTAAAGTTCCAGATTCAATATTCCGACATGCAGGACCTAAGGGCGAACTAATTTTAAACCGGTCTCTGAAAAAGTTAGCTATTTCTTTAGGATTTGAAACTCCATTAACACTCACAGGCATGCCGTTCTTAGGATTAAGTTTATTTGTGGCCTTCCAGAAGGCCCCGAAATCTCCACTAGAGTGATGTGATGCCAGCAGGTCCATTTTAATTTGGTCCTGATGGTTCTGACACCACCTCAACCTTCCTTTAAAGACTTTACGCGCCTCCAATATGTCATCGCACCGTCCCTGAGCCCGGTTTCCCATACCATTCCCAAATTCTGAACGCTCTTTTGGCGTGACTGTGGGCCTGCTTCACATGCTTGTTCCATCCGGCTAAAGTATTTTTACGTCCACTAATACTTATTACTTAAATGTGTTAGAGTAGCCGCATGATAGAGCCCCAATTGTATCCTTATACAGTTGGTCAACAAGGCTCCTATGATATGATATACACTGTCGCAATACCTACCGCAACAATCTTGAAACTCAGTAGGAAAATCAATATTCTTTAACTTTAAATTACAAATTTTCAAATATTCCGTTATTTGGTGGACATTTCTTTGTCCCCACTTCACTTTATTTGTATTATTTATTAACCAAGCTGACATTTGTGATTTTCCTCGCTACGTTCAATTTGCATTTTACTATGAGTGGAAAATTATCAGACCAACATACATAGTATGTAACATGAACATCAATAACACTCGGTAATGCCGTAATGCGGCCTTAGTTACTATACAGTGGTCGAGAAAACGGCGGGATCCATGCGCCTCGCTAATAAATGTGAATGCTCCCGACGACTCTAAAATATCTAAATCGGCACATACCCAGTCCTGCATAATGATACCGAAGTATCACTCGAAGATGTACTTGGTACTACTAACGAAGTCTCACGCATCGCACTGGTAACGTTTGAAGCACTTGGTCGCACACAATTTGACGATTTTTTTAATATATTTTTTTATTTCGTCTATCTTTGAATGGTTCTAGTTCGGTTAAAAACGTCCCGTTAAACCTATTTTCACTTAAACTTTATTAAATTTAGCAAAAATTGAATACAATAGTCTTCATTAACCCAATTAATAGAGCTTAGTATTACAATCATCTTAAGTTCATCTACCAAAATCAGTTTTTACTTTGCAATTCTAAACTAATACTTGAATTATATCATTGAGTCTTAAGTGAGCTTCCAAATAATCTGAGTTGAGTAAAATACGCATTTTTAGACTTAACTGTAGACATACTTAATACTAAATAGTTTTTAGCATACTTAACTAGGTTTAAGGTATTCTTAACTTGCTAAAGTAGCAGTAGCTTAAAACTATTTAGTTTTTAAGATTAAAATGACTAAACTGAGTCGTTTTAAATTTAGCTAATTATTATTTAAGATAAAGTTAAGATATGTAAGATTTAATCACTATTCTTGTTTGCTACTTGGGCTAGGTATGTGCCTAAAATACATATGTCACAAAAATATATTTTCAGTTGTATCTTTCACCGAATTTTTCTGATTTAAAAAAGGAACGATTTCTCTGGAGTAATTTAAATTACCAACCCTTCAATTAGAAAGCATTAAAAAAATATTAGGCAAGAAAAGTCTTTCAGTCAAAGAAAAGATTTTAAAGACAATTTTCTTTTGTAATAACTTGTAATAGGTTTCACTCTTTTGTTCATTGTTTTTTCAGTCCCTTGATCATTGAAAAAATTCGATTATTTGACTTCGCTTCTAGTTTTAATATATTATTTCTACTCCAGCAAGTCAATTTGATGACTGACAGCAATATTAAAAAAGTATAGATACATTATAACGTTGTCTATGGTATTCCATAAGAACACTGCTCCTATGGATTATCTTACAATATAAAAGCACTGTTTTTTTTTCTATAATGGGATACGACATCTTGCACATCCAGTCACCTTTCTAGATTTTCCTTTTTTAGCTAAAAACTTTTGTCGTTGAAAAACTAGCGTATGCAACAGCTCATAATTGGTTCTTAAAACTCTCCGGTCTATTATTAGGTACTAAACTCGACTTCGTCTCGTATTGTAACCGCGATCCTCAACTTTTAATAAGCCTTATTATATCACTGATGCATAAACTACTATTGTTAAGAATAACTTTGAACTAACTATATAATAATACTACTTTTAAAACACAACGGTAATGTCGGAATAATTTATATGATTCTTATTACGAGATATGCTAGCGTTTACTTATTGAATTGTATTTTCTGGATTTTTCTATGAAATGTTACCATTTGCAAATATAAGACTAAAATGTTCGCATATTAAATAATATTTAAAACGGGTCACTCACGTAATTTAGTCGATTTTCGCTCAAAAATTACGCGAAATTACGTGAGTGACCCGTTTTAAATATTATTTAATATGTTCGAGTCTCACGAGAGTTTTATAGTTAAAATGTTTGCAGTGTTATTATTAAGGCGCGTCCACATTACGCGGCAAATGCTGGATCATTGGCCCGCGCGGTAGTCGCGGGGACATGGTTGTCGCGCATAATATGGATGAGGCTTTAGACTTTTAATTGCAATGGTCTCAACTCACGTATTGTTTTCACAATAGGCGTGAGTTTTAACCGTTGCAATTTAATGTAAGTATGACTAACGATATTTTAAATTATAGGCTTTAGACGCTTGGAAGAGTATTGACTCTAAATCTAAATCACTTATTCTAACCCTTAAACAAAACCAATGTCGATTTTTGCCATAAACATTAATAACACAATACAATAAACCGCATCAGATAATTGCTGTTTACAAGTGAACTCCAATTTTATTCTCAATTATTGTATTGTTCTTGTCTTTCACATGCCACGTAACTGAAATAACATATTTGACATGTCATAAGACGAAAACTTAAAGAACTTGCTAGTTAAAGAAGAAGAGACAAATAGAACTTGACGAGTTAAAAACCCGACCCGACAAGCGATCATAAACTACGATTTTGTCGGTGGGGTTGCTGACATGCAGTAAGTGTCGTTGCACATTTACTAATAAGATAGGCTACGTCAGCCAGCCGAGAGCTCACTCACTGACCAGCAATCCAGTCGCCATGGTCGAAACAAGTCAGACGCGTGAGTTGAATGCTAGTAACCAGAGGGTGGCCTACAGGAGCATACCATCTGTAACAACTAGCATTGGGGCTCCAGAAGCCTTACCATGACATTTTAACGCGATTCAGTTTAGGACCTTAACTTACTCACTGCCATACAACTGAGCCATGTTAAGAACCTTCTGGGCGAGCTCGCTCCATCGTAGGCCACGTCTTTGCTTTCGGCTAGTCTGTGGCCAAGAGTAAGCCCATTTGTTATAAAAAAAAAAGAACGTAAACTGAATCGCCTGACGAATACCTGGACGGGATGCTTACAGATTGACGCGTAAACGCGCGTTTTTGGATCTTGTCTGATCTGCATATACAACTTGTGTGCACTGGCCTTAATTTTGTTACCACCTTCCACCCTATAAAGCCCTATCAAGGTGCATATTTCATCGACAGTCTTTCCGGAACGGTTTTTTATTCCCATCGGGTAGCTAGACAAATCAGCAGCCAGTATAAACATTAGCGTCGCCTTGAAATTTACTTATACTAATTACATTAAAAAATTACAGTTAAACCTTAATTGTTGAAAGTCTCTTCCATAAGGGTATTTCAAGTTTTCACTTTTTTTAAGCAGTACTGTCTGCGAACGATACCAATTTTCTCAGAACACCTTTAGGGGGGGGGGGGAGGGCCTAAAGACACGGGCACTAGTGGATGATTTTATAATGTTTGCTATATTCAAGGCCACGGGTGTGGTCAATCAAAGCGTCTCTACTCGTATTTCCGCCTTCTGTTTCTTTCTCTTATTTGGAAAATTTCAAAATACCTACTTCTAATTTTAAAAATCGATGGTTCGTACTGAAGTTTCAAGTAACTTAGTGCTGTGTGTAATCCTTTGACTAAGTATTCGGTAAGCTGTTGGCACCACACCTGATCCGGATGTGGGTTGGATGCAAGTGTCTTGCATGCCGGGCGGAGCCGCGGCGCGACGCTAGCTTCCGCCGAAGGTGCCTTAACGAGTGCACCGCGGACGTGGCTCAAGTTACAAGTGGAATGCGAGCGATGTGTTGATATTGTACACTCATCAGTAAAGGCTCTAGGCGCGATGAAAACCGCCTTTCAGTGCGAACGTGGCCTACGTCTTAGATAAACACTCGGTGAGTGACTAGCACCAAGCCAGTTACTAATGGGGTTGGATGCAAGTGTCGTGCATGCAAGCGAAATCAAAGCGTCTCTACTCGTATTTCCGCCTTCTGTTTTTTACTCTGCTTAGGAAATTTTCAAAATACCTACTTACTTCAAATTTTAAAGATCGATGGTTCGTACTGAAGTTTCAAGTAACTTAGTGCTGTGTGTAATCCTTTGACTAAGTATTCGGTAAGCTGTTGGCACCACACCTGATCCGGATGTGGGTTGGATGCAAGTGTCTTGCATGCCGGGCGGAGTCGCGGCGCGACCCTAGCTTCCGCCGAATGTGGCTTAACGAGTGCACCGCGGACGCGGCTCAAGTTACAAGTGGAAGCGCGATGTGCTGATATTGTTGCCTCATCATTAAAAGCCTCAGACGTGAATCAAACCGCCTGTCAGTGTGGCCTAAGTCGTTGAAGAGTATTCTGTAATCCGTTGGCACCACACCAGACGGATGTGGGTTGGATGCAAGTGTCACGCATGCTGAGATATGCCGTAACAAGTACACCGTAGTCGTGGCTCAATTTACAGGTAGAAGCGAGTGAGGAAACCATGTTCATGTTTAAGTTCATGATTTGTATTGTTGTTGAGGAGCTTATTCTAAATCAAGATCACCTTACGACGAAATATTGTCTTATTAGAGCTAAGATATTATCAACTTGCTTTATTATAGATTCAAAGTTAAAAGCAGGCTAGCATATTATGTAAAGTTCTGGCGCGCGGGTTTATACTCGTACAGCAGCCGCGACTCAATGTATGGAGTAGCGAAGGCGTAAGTTGTTACGGGTCACGGTCACGATTTTTGTGAAGTGAGTGGCACTTATTTAAATGGCAGTAGGTACCTTATCGTGTAGTTAATACAATTTTAGCCGCTTTTCAGCTGTAGCTTGCGCCCACAGGTGAAACGAATATTAACAGCTATCGGAGATGAACGGACCAAATGAACGTGACAATGTGTCAGAAAGGTAGGCATCAAAAAATAATTTGCGTCACGGTTTGAACCACTTGCACTACCCAGGGTTAGCTTCCATACAAATAAACGCTTAATTCCGGGTTATGTGGCGCTTAACCACCGTGCTTAGGTAGGTACTGAAATCTTAACCACGACCTCTATTGCTTGTGACTTGCGCCCGCAGGTGAAACGAATATTAAAAGCTATCTCAGAAAATGTTGGCAGCGGAACATTGAAATTGCACCGCGACACCGTTCGGAATGCCCGAGCATTAGCATCGGGAACATTCCCCAGAATATTGTCTGCTGTCGGAGCCAATTTATTTCCATTTTTATATGGATATTGTTTGCAGGCGCCATTTTACTGGAATAGTTAATAATTTTCTGTAAAAGAGTGGAAATATTCAACTAATGTTATGTTGATGTTTGTGCCTTCTTCGCGCAAATACGGCTGATCAGATTTTGATGAAATTTGGCACACGGAACTTTCTTACCTAAACTTCTTCCTTCTAATTGTATAAAATATTGTCACTGAATTAGTGTAGTAACCAGACTTGTCACCCAGCCACCGGGCCGTGACGATAACCAGTTAGCCTTTAACGGGAAACGGCAAAACTAACTGCTTTTAGACGAATCGTTTATTTTGAATGTATATTTATATAAGATCATATCTAGAGTTAAGAGTTAAGCGTCTTGCGTATCTAAGTAATATGCACTGCTTAGCGTAAACGAGAACTTAAGTAAAAAAGTTGGTTGTTGTTGGCGTGACCGATATACATATTCGTACAAAATTACAGCTTTCTAGTACTTACAGTCACTAAGATTATCCGCGGACGGACGGACAGACAGAGAGACTTGGCGAAACTCCTAGTTGACTACGGAACCCTAAAAATGGTTGTAGCTGCGAAAGCTTCTACTAGGAGAAAGATCTTGCAATTTAATTTATATTAGAACAACGGGAAACTCACACATTCTTATCACAATTTGTTGAAATTAAACACGAATGGATTAATCGCATTTAGGTATACGTTTCGTTTTCATCATCTTAACCCTGTGGAAACGAGTGCTTTAAAGGGCTCGAATGTGTTAATAAACGCGATTAATCCATTCTAAAGTGTTTAATTTCAATGAATAACAATCGCGGAAATAGAAGACAATATTATATAAAAAGTTTGCTAAATTATTGTGACAAGTGGATTAGTGTAACTTGTTACAAACAATATAAGTCATGCAACATGTCCGCGTCAATACTCGCACACATCTGAAACGCATATAAATCTGTTGCAGATGCATCTAACGGTGTGCCCAAGAGTTATATGTTGCTGGAAGTTACTGTTGAACAAACATTAATACGAATAAACATGAAACGTGGTCGTTCACGTTCGACACGGCGGATGATCTACCCTCGTTCTCAGTATCGTTTTTGTCAACCGGGTTGCAAACAACACTCACTAAGGGCACGTTCACACAGTCCACTGGCGCGATACCCAAAATCGTTTTCTAACTGGAAGGCACTGACCAACCACAATCACGGTTGAAGTTTGGATGACGACTTATTTCAAAAGCTTACCGTATTTTCCGCTGAACTACGAATATTGGATGGTCGCTCCTGATCACGTTCGATGATTATTTAATATGTTCGAGTCTCACGAGAATTAATATTTACCTTATAAATAATTTAACTTAACCTAGCATTGCACCTGCTGCTGCTGCTGTTGTTTTATGATAATAAATCTATCTATATTTGTTAATTGAAATAAAAAACATCTACCAATTGTTTTACTAGAAACTTCCTAGATATGTTAACGTATATCACGCAATAAAATTATTAACTGTGGTCTCAATAAATCCTAAAAACATGAACTCACCCATCACAACATTACGTATCGGCAATTAGTTATTCAACTGCTGTTTTGGCGGCACTTTTTACATTATAAATAACAGCTCAGCTCTCTGTTAGTATATTTCTTAACAAATAATCATCCTTCTCAGTTTTAACCCTTAACCGCCTACCTTCCGTCTCACAGACTCATTCAAATTTAAAAAATGTAATAGACCTAAGTGCGAGCTTCCTAGAAACCTCTATGTCCTTGTACCTTTCCCCCTCCTGCCTCAGTGCCGCGTCACCACTCACCGGGGTCGGTCGTGTACGCGTTTAGTTTTGGCGAGTATATTGCTGCCTCCGACCGTCTCTGAGACGGGTGGTCGGTGCATACGTATTTTTTCTAAGGGGTCTCGGAGACGGGTTGTAGGTGGTTAAGAGTTTATGCATTACTATTTTCTTTACATTGGTGTTGAAGAACGGTAGGAAGTACGATAAACCTGCTGTACTTGTGACCCGAAGAAACGCAGAATTCAGTATACATAGTGTTTAGAATGCCAAAACACCAATTTGCCTACAATGTTCGAATAAATTGTGCTTTCACTGCTGCGAAAAGTAGTAACTAGGTGGTCTGCAATTTTATCAAAATACTGCCCTTTTCACAATGATATTTATTTATTAATTAGCTTTGTTGATCATTGAATAATTATAAATTATTACTTCAATCTTTATATAAAGTTATAATTTTAGTGGATCTCACCTTCCAAAGGATATAGGTATAATTCCTAGAATAAAATTAAGGATTGGTCCCAGATGTTTTAAGAAAAAATAATAAAATATTCAGGTTTTTGATGTTGTTATTAAATTAATTAATAATTTAATTTGTGTATTTTGTTGTTTTTATTTCAAATTACCTATGTGATCCATAACATTTAATATTTAAGGGCGATATTATTTAGCCGTCCTAGGGACGGGAGGTAGGTGCTTGTGTGATAAAAACAGTAGGTAGGTAGTTAAGGGTTAAATGCTGTTCCTTCATGCAGAAGTTTATTAAACTTTCCTTATTTCATACTACATGTCAAGTCATCATTAAATTCAAGGAATCGGCTAATTTACTTTTTGTTTTCGCAATGGCACAAACAATGACATGTTTTTTTTTAATCGCGTGACAACAACTGACACAATAATGAACCATTACAGAGGATTGATCAACGTTAAAGCAATCGATACAATATTTTTAAGTACATGTTTTTTTGTGCCTTAATCCATTTATTTACTTAATGGCAGTAATAAAAAACATTTATGTTCATTTATTTCATAAGCAATATACATCGCATTTGAAACTCATAATTATGTCTATTATTAAAATTAATCCTTAAATATACATAATATATACAACTAACACGTCAAAATGGAAAAAAAAAACAAAACAACAATTTAACATAGAATAATAAAACTAGTTACAATTAATATAAATAGTACTATCCATGTCCTACAAAAATACTTATCTACACTATAACATGATTAATGATAAAAATTAAGGTCCAGAAATATCCTGCTCTGAAAATTCTTCTACTGAGTAGAAACACTTGTTCAGCAAGAATGCCCTAAGTTTATTTTTAAAAATGTTGAAGTTGGCGAGCACTTTAAATTCAATTGGTAACTTATTGAAGAGAACAATTGACTGATAGGCTGCCGAGTGCCTAGCAACCTGTAGTTTAGCCTGGATCGTTTGAGGCAAGTCTTTCCTCCTTGTAGCAAGACGCAACTCTCTATCTTCTGGTGTTTCAATATAAGAGATACACTTAAGAAGGTTTGTGAGCACCACCATAATATAGAGACTTGGGACAGTCAGAATTTTATATTCCAGGAAATAGTTTTTACAGGAGTGTTCCTGTGGTATTCTGGCAATAGTTCTAGTAACAAAACAATACATACAATGTTCATTATCAAAAATGGTTTATTACATTATTCTACACCCGCAACTTTCCTTTGGAGCTATATGAATAATAAATAAATTATAAATACATAAATAAATATTCTAGGACAATCTTACACAAATCGACCTAGTAAATGTCCTAAAAATGTGAAAAAAGGTTTAAGGATGATTCACACTAGCAAGGGACGGGACGGGGCGGGACGGGAAAATCTGTCAATTTCTATAGAAATAATCACGTGATAGCTCGGAACCCTCGGATGTCACGTGACGCTTTCTATGGAAATTGACAGATTTTCGCGTCCCGTCCCGTTCTAGTGTGAGTCATCCTTTATGAAAATTTTCTTGCGCAGGTTCACGTTAAAAAAATCTGCCCTAGAAAAGTACTATACTATACTAAGAGACTATATTATAAGAAGCTCAGCCACTCGATAACTAAAATTGTGCTTTAGACGAAACTTTGAACAAATTGTTTGGTGCATTAAGGAGTCCGAATGGCAAGCTCACGTTCGTCGCCGCATAAAGTCTGTACATAATGTATTGATACATTTGCTGCAGATGCATCTAACTGGTCTGCTTATAGCCGATATAAAGCACTGGAAAGGACGGTAAGGGATCTGATAGGGAAATAAGTCAACGAAAATAATTTCGTATAAAATTAGTGAACCTCACTACAGTAGTAGTTTATGCAACAGTGATATAATAAGAGCTCTTTTAACTTAAGGGTCACCGTTATAAAACGAGACGAAGTCGAATTTTGTAATAATAGAACCGAGAGTTTTAAGAGCCCTTATTATATCACTGTTGCATAAACTACTACTGTAGTGTATATTTGTTTTCTATTTGTTAGAACCGAAACAGATGACAACGTATTCACGTAAAACCGTTAAATATATAAAATATACGGCACGGGTGATAGAGGTGTTATTTCGCTCTTCATATTTGTGACGATTAGCATGTAATGATATTTTGTTGCATGTTGCCTGCATAATAATAGACTCCCGATATATCCGTTACGCTATAAAAATCAGTTATTATAACTTATTTCCCAATTAATCAAAATTTCCATACAAGCTGACAGTTCAATGACTGGATTATTTGTCTTAGTTAGTTTACACATTAAAACTCGAATAGATAAATTGGAATATGACATTTGGTAAACGACTTAATATTAAAGTTGAATCTTGGAGCTATTTTCATTGATCGAATGTTGCATTACCATTATAACTACGGTCTGCATTTTACACATAAAACATAATATCTTAACAGGTTCACCGTCCGTTTCCCATCCTTTCTTTTACAAAACCGTAAGGTTCACATTCAAACGCAGTAGAGGGAAGATACCAGTGCGATGGAGCAACGTAGTCAAGAGGGCTGCAAAGTGTAGTCTCTACGAAGCGGTCCACTTAGTCAAGATCCGGACTGCGTGGAGAACAGTTGCATACGGTCACGATCCTCAGCCACGAGGGAACGACTAAGAAGAAGAAAGTTCATATGCCAAATCGTGACAGTGAACGTGTTAAAGCACTAAAGGCTTCGTCAGATGATTAGCGCGTGGCGTGAGCGGGGCGCGAGCGGGGCGCGAAGCGAGCGCGACCCGCGCTTGGACGCAGCGCGGCGCTAGCGCCGCGCTCCTATCGCGCCCCGCTCACGCCCCGCTTTCAACGCGCGCGCGGCGCGTGGCGCGATCGCCGCGCAGTCACAGCGCAAAGAAAATTGCTCGGTGAATTGAGCGCGCGGCGCTGGCGGCGCGCTCGCGCGACGCGCGCGTGGCCCGCGCGCGATGCGCGCCTGACACGCGCGCGATGTAAGCGCGTCGCGCTCCCCGCTTCTATCGCGCTCTGCTCGCGCCCCGCTCGCGCCCCGCTCACGCCACGCGCTAGTCTGACGAAGCCTTAAATTCGATTTTAATACAAGCGTATACAAGTTTTCCTACTGACTGCCAGGAAGAGGATACTCAATAAATAACGTAGACCCTGAGAAGATTTCCTGTCCTTATAGGAAATGCAGTAATGTCATCTCGAAACCAATCGTAACTCGGTGTCAGCTGACACGAAGGTTAGGACGATTAATCTGAAACGTTAGCATCGATTGCAATGAAATAATAAGGCTTAATACTTACTTAGAAAGACTCATGGTTTCGGGCGAAACTTGAACTAGCGATTTTGAGATACTTACACGTCCATCGTTCGGACAATTGAGCTACTGAGACACAACCGGTGGCCCTTAATTCCTCCACCAATAGCCAAGGATTACTAATGTCAGCTAAAAAAAACTTTTGTTGTAGATATGACGATATACATATAATATTAATATCGCCATCTAGAGCATTAACATTTTAGAAATAACAGATCAATGCATTACAGAAATATATTGGTAATGAACATCGACAACGTTCTTCTTACAAATTTGGTGGTTACAAATTTTGGTGGCCCCAAACGAGGTTTAAACCCGAGACCACCTTCTAGCAGAAAAAAAAACAACTTTCACTAGCTACACTGGTTTCGTTAAAATTTAAGATGGCCCTTTTCTAACCTATCTAGGATGCCTTAGCAAAGATTTTCATCTTTAAAAGCAAAACTTTGAAAAACATTTACACAACCCCTGACCCGCTTTTGCTAGGTTTGTTTCTTGTTCTCGTTATGAAGTAATTGTAATTAACAGAATTTGTTTTTGTGGATAAAAACGACGTAAATGTGAAAAATTAAAACACAAGAAGATAACGACAGACAATTACAGCAATAAAAGTTATATTTAATCATATAGGTAGAACAACATATCACCAATTTTATTTTTCTGTTGCACAATATTTGCGACGTTTTTGGATTGCCCAATCAATAGCAATAATAAACGTGACTGATAAATAATAAGAGGGGTTTACTGCCATAAATATTTCATGTTTTTTCCTGCTTCGCAAAAGTTTCAATCTTATTCTACGAATTCGTAAACAATAAACATGCCGTCACCGTCACTGATAAGCATAAGATCAAAATGTCACATATTTAAAAGAGTGGAAACACATTTGAACAATTTAGTTAAATTGAAGTTGCAATTGCAATATCTTGCTGAAATGAAGTTAATATTTATAACGGTTTGCTGCATATCAATATTATCTTCAGTGGAAGGTGGTTCATTGAAGAAAATATCGGAACTGAAGAAAACTACAGATGCTGGTGACACTCCCGAGGAAGACACTACAAATTCTGATTATGTTATTTCCACCAATACGCTGATTGGTGACGAAAAACATGTAACCGATAAAGAAAAATTTGAAGAAACACAAACAGATTTAAACGATAATGGGATAGACTCCGATGTTTCTACAGCGTACCCCGATACACTAGTTATAGAACACAAAGACAGTAATCAAACGGGTGCAGTAAGATTCTCACATAAACCTACTTTGAGTGGAAAGCATTATTATATTGCGCATTGTGGACTAAAAGTGTATATTCCGGACCCTTGCCCTGAACCCATGCAGAAACGTGATCAGTTGGGACGATGCCATGATATATTTTAGACATTAATGGTTTTATTTATAAACGCAGATAAAAACACAGTTAAACCAAGTAATGGTTTGTTTTTATCTGTCGGTTTGACATTTGCGCTCGTTAAAAAGGGAGAAAACATAATCTAACTAATTTGTTTGTTTATTTTTTTATGAATCAGAGTTAAAGTGTATTCCGTTCCAAATATAGTGATATACGCGAGAATTCGACATGAAATAGTGCTAGTTGTCGTTTTGTTATGTTTACTTATCCGTTAGGGTTGTATAAAAAGTGCCACATAAAAAAACTAGGTATGTCAATAGCCGAAATTGCAGCGTTCAATTCAGCATGTAATTCTACAAGTACTCATTTTGTACACTCGTAGCTTAAGTAGAATTCTTATTTATAATTTAATATCTCATTCGTCTATCTTTTGCCTTTCGCAAAAATTTAGCAGGCAATTATAACATGTCATCAACCGCAATGATAAAAGTATCGAGAGGTCAAGATGTCATCCCGTTAAAATAGCGTATACACAGCCAGATAATTCAGTCTATGTATGTGAAGTTGTGATTGTGGTAGCTTGCTAAAATGAAGTTGATAATATGTATTTCGTTTTGCGTCATATCAATATTTTGTTTATTAGAAGGTGGTATGGCGAACAAAATATCTATAGCGGAGACAACAGATGTTGTCATAGAAGATAAAACTACAGAAATGAATAATAAGGAAGTGATAAACGTGAATCATGACAATGGTAACACTAGGAAATCTCCAAGAAAATTGACTTCAGCTACGGCAGTGACACAAGATAAAGGGAAATACAAGAAAGATCCGCGAATGAAGTACATGAAATATTCCGCTGGAATACCCATCCGCGAAGGTTTCGGGGGGTTGTATGGGGCGTCACCATAAGTGTAAAATAGACAGTTTGAATCTCAAATATAACCTGTCGTCAACCGCAATGATAAAAGTATCGAGAGGTCAAGATGTCATCCCGTTAAAATAGCGTAGACACAGCTAAATAATTCAGTCATTATATGTGAAGTTGTGATTGTAGTAGCTTGCTAAAATGAAGTTGATAATAATTATTTCGTTTTGCGTCATATCAATATTTTGTTCATTGGAAAGTAGTATGGCGAGCAAAATATCTATATCGGAGACAACAGATGTTGTCATAGAAGATAAAACTGCAGAAACGAATCATAAGGAAGTGATAAACGTGAATCATGACAATGGTAACACTAGGAAATCTCCAAGAAAATTGACTTCAGCTACGGCAGTGACACAAGATAAAGGGAATTACAAGAAAGATCCGCGAATGAAGTACATGAAATATTCAGCTGGAATACCCATCCGCGAAGGTTTGGGTTCGGGGTTGGGGGGTTTGTATGGGGCGTCACCATAAGTGTAAAAAAGACAGTTTCAATCTCTCTTATTAACAAACTTATGACAAATTATAGTCTTTGTGTTTGGTATATGTGTGTTAACAACGAAAATAATGTTACTTTGCTATTCCGCCAAACGTGCTAGTCAATCAGTGCCAATTCGTTATACCTACTTGCGTATTTTTTGCAAATATGTTGGTAATATGGAATTCCGCAAAGTAACGCATGATTCAATACATTATATGTGTGTTGTGTATGTTGCAACACTTATGTTATTATTCCACTTATAGAATTGACCATGAGTGTAGAAAATACAGTGTGAATCTCTTGGTATGTGTTAACAAGGACTTTTGCCAAATTATAGCTACTCGCATGTGATATAACTTTAAGCTAACATGGTCATTCGGCACTGTTTCAAGCGCTCAATAATGTTAAATATCTCGTTTTAGATATTAGTTATAATGTGATGTAATATGTATTTGAAACTGTTAAGAGTATCATATTCGGCATAATGGACCTAGTAATAATATTGTGCTTAACGCCTAGTAAGCACGTAAAACTATGTACCTTGTTCTTTATATATTCACACACTGTATATTTGTTGATAATAGTTATTAAATGTTTGCAGCCATTGCCAAACAATCTTGTTATTTACCTTAATGCCTTGATAGGTAGATGCAGTCACCTGCAATAATATATGTACACTTAAAAGCGCAAAAACTCGCTACAGAGACACACAGTCTTATTTTGTTAGCCATACGAGCGTGTTGCATATTTTGAAAATCTATATTGATGATGATCTACCTATAAGTACGAAATAAGATGCTGCAGGCCGTTATCAACTTCCAAATAAAATAAAATAAAAACAATCTCTTAATTGGTTAGATTTCTTTTAGAAACTAAATATAACGTCATTATCTTATCCGAAATTAAGTTTTAAGCAGTACGCAGAATTGATAAGAAAGGTCAAGCTATGGTACGAATCCGTTTAATGTTAGACATTATATAAACATTTAGTGCAAGGAGAGTTTGTTGAAGATAATAGTCTGAGTCAACGGATATGAAAATTAACCCTAAAGTAAAAAATAATGACATACTACGGTAAGTACTTCAACTTACAATTTATGCCACAAGCCAAGCCTCATTGACCGCACTACATCACCAAGATACCCATTTATTATAGACTCTAAAACCAGAAACCAGTTAAAGCGAGACTTGTCATAACACCGCCTGCAAATAATGTAACACCAGAAACCTATTCGAATTTCAATTCTATCCCGCCGACATAAGTTCTGAAATAAATTTGCATGTGCACCATGTTAGATGCCTCCGGTCCGCACGGAAATGACCGTCGTCACTACCGTGGATACGAGGGCCATGGAAATGACTCTTGCAAACCGGATTGCAGATGGCGCGGGTATCGGGTTTGCGCCAATTGCAATGCTAATTTTCGTGTTTGTGACGTAAAATACAGGGGTACTGTGTACCTGGGATATCTGGATAGTGATCTTATCATAAAATTATAAGTACATACACTTTGTACATGGAACAGATTTACAATTGTTTGGGTGTTTTGCGAATTCGATTACTTTGCTATTAGTTTTAAAACAAGACGATAAAAAATATCATTAATCCAAGTATATTCTTTATTAAAATTATGGATTTAAAACTACGCAACGGATTTTGATGCGGTTTTTTTACTAGTTAGAGTGATTCAAGAGGAAGGTTTATATGTATAAAACGTTGCACCCGTGCGAAACCGAGGCGGGTATAATAATGAGTATTATATCGCTAGTAAGATATAATACTCATTAGTCATTATTATAAACACAGAGCGGGTCTATAGCAAACGTAGTTCATTTACATTAATATGACTTTTTTACGTTTCGACACAGTTTTATGACTTTTATGTGTCATCGTCTCGGTTTGACTGATGAACCAGCGAAGTGTCAACGGCGATCTTGCTAAAAATGTTCGCCTACCCGGCGGAAAGTCACTAAACGCGTGGGTAGATAGAAAAAGTTAGGTCTACCCTTTTATTAAATGTTATCTCCACGACACACAACACTTACATTACAGCGCATTGATCCGAAGATAGATCTCGCCGTTTGAACTTCTTAATCACTGGTCCCCAAGTAGGTGATAAATTGAAATCATCTTCACGATTGAAATTTCTGGGATGTTTTTTATCTCAATTTCCTCTCTCACTATCCGGGGAGAATAGTGACGTACAGCGGACAGTATTTTAAGTTTGTGCAACTCGATCCAATGATACGTTCCATTACACGAAATCTGAGACATTTCTTACTTTACAGGCCTCGGGACGTAATCTATTATTATCTTCACCTAAAAATTCAATTATGAATTAGCCTCTTTAACCCGAGATGTCTGTAACAAACAATGTACCTAGTACTGTCTATAGCTATTCCTGAACCCTGCAATATGAAAACCGGATAATTGCCCATAAACATGTGAACATGAAATATGAAAGCGCCGGAAACGATTGTCGCATAATGTAGCGGAAGTGGATACTTATCATTCTCGTGTCATTTCGATGTCATTACCGTGGCAAGGTCTTGTTCTGTCACGCTACTTATCGAACCATTCAGATTTTTAGGGTTCCTTAAAATCCCTAAATTGTACAGTCAACCAATTGGAACAAGGCCACTGTAGAAAGTCATAGTGACGGTATAAATCAGATTGTAAGAAATCTCATGAACGTTTGTCGTTTCGGACGACGATTACACGCGATTTGAGACATTTCCTACTTTACAGGCGTAAGTAATCTACTATTTCAGTCCTCCGGCCGGTAAGCGCCACTTTACGCAAAACTAAATTGCCGCCTGCCGGCTCCGTCGGACAGAAAAATAGTATACAAACCTCGGCCGGTAAATGGGAAAGCCTCGGATCACATGTTAGTCGACCTCGGCTTCGCCTCGGCCGACAATTACATGGGATCCGAGGCATTTCCCACTTAAACGGCCTTGGTATGTAATGTACTATTTTTTGAATATCTACTCGCGAACATACCCATTACCTGTCAATATTGTAACGGTAATGACAGCATCATTTCCGCCTCGTTTGTGACAAAGAGGTTTTACTTGTATTCACATAAAAGTCGTGGCTTTGAGCTTATGTGGAAAGACTTGACTTTGATGAGTAACGGATATACCTATCATTATACAGGTTGTAACAAGATCCTTCCACGCTTTGCTATTTTGAGCAACCTTCTAGGCTTCGCTCCAGTGTACAGTCAACCATTGGAACCCTAGGCCACTCTAGAACCATGTCATAATGACAACGACTAAGAGATTTCCTACAACCTGATTTATAACGTCACTATGACATGGTTCTAGAGTGGCCTAGGGTTCCAATTGGTTGACTGTACTTCCCACGCAATGTATTCGATAGCGAGTACGGCGGTCGATAGTATGTCCGTCTCACTTCTACTACTACTCTTTTTTTAATACACGGCGGTGGCAAACAAGCATACGGCCCGCCTGATGGAAAGCGGTCACCGTAGCCTATGGACGCCTGCAACTCCAGGGGGGTCACATGCGCGTTGCCGACCCATTAAAATCTTGTACACTCCTTTTTTGAAGAACCCCATACTGTAATCTTTCGGGAAAACCTCGGCAAGCTCGTTCCACAGCCGGAGCGTCCGCGGGAGGAAACCGTTTGTTACCGAATGCAGTTAATGCCCTTATCAATTTGGTATTTACCGGCTACTTTTTTTACTTGGTGACTAATTTCCGACTAAGAGTCAGGGTAAGTAGGATCTGACTCAGGGGTGTGTAATTTGAGCAAGTTTATACCAAGAAACTGATGAACTCTCGAATTACTATTTATTGAATGTAATGCGAGTTGATTTCTTTATATATTACTAGCTTCCGTCTGCGACTTCGTCATCGAGTCATCGTGGAAACATTATAAATTGAAAGAGATGTCATATACTACAGAAAAAGTGAAGGCCCCCAGTGCCCAGCACGCTTACCACGAACATCGTAAATTGACGGGAAAACCTCTTTGTCACTCCAATATGCAAGTGTGGCAGAGATGGAGATACAAATCCGAAATCGTTCGATATTCGTGTTATAGGCCCAGGGCTGGAATCGAACCAGCGACCTCCTGCTTTCGCGGCAGCCCTGAGCACTGGGGGCCTTGGTCAGTTTTTCATCTCTTTCAATTAGTAAATTATGTATAGTAGTGTGTAACTAGTTAAAAACATTTACTAAAAATGGTAAATGATTTGATTCGTGCTTTTAAATTGCATCGTCGAAATGATAGTCCTCTAGGAACTGATACACATGTTGGCAAATCCAACAGCATTAGATACCTACTTATTCACTCTATAACAAGGATTCTTATACTAATCACGCAGGCGTGCTGTTAAGATGTCTGCCTTTTAAATGTATATTTTACCAATATAAGTGTGCTACCACTTTATGTGTATTATACTTTACATCAGCGCCAACCGAAAGAGGCTTTCCTGAACAACAAAATCTCTTGTTCTGGGATATGGCATCTAAAGTTTATGATTGACCGAGTTCACTAAATACAGGTTTTACAAAATTGGAAAGCTTATGTCACATTCCTCGCGTTCCGTCCATATGCTATAGCTGGCCAGGCCGGCTTATGCTTCGTTTTAGCATGAAAGGTAGCCTTTCTGGCTACCTTTCATGCTAAAACCATTTCAACCCCACACCACACCACACCACACCACACGATGCAACCCCATCAACAGTAACGTCGCGTACTACCTCAACTATTGTCCGGTGCAACTCGACCGAGCAGCCTGAACCCTCTATTCTTACTAGATCTATGTCGCAGAACAAGTAAATCTAGACAAGCCGCTTAAGCTCAAGGTTTGGCCGGATTATACCATAATTTAACAACACCCAAACTTGACGGATAACGACTAGTTTTTTTTTACGTTGGGCAAATTCGTTTCTGCATCCCGTCGTTGGCAACTGGGGCGGGTATGCCGCCGGACAACGGGACAAGGTTCCAATTACCGTCTAAAAACCCAACGATTGCCATCTCTGCCTTTGACGGGACGGATAGCACACTTATATTGGACGCAGGTTCGCAGATAGCATTCCACTGCGCCGCTCCCCCGGGCAGCCCGCAGATGAGCTGCTAGAAGTAGCACTGATTTTATCATCAGTGCCCCTGGTCGTTTACCCTTTTATTTGTGGAAACCCCCAAATCCCCATTTAAGTCTACTAGGGTGTGAAGGTAACAGGTGAGCATAGAGTCTGAGTCGACCTCCTGGTCTACGACGCCGGAAGACGATGATTCCAAATTCAGAATGACGATTACGCTGACAAGTTCATGTCATATGTCATGCGACTCTGTATGTGAATACCGAGACTAAACGATTATAGCGCTTTCTCTGCAATCCCTATGGAAGTTCCATAAGATCATCTCGGTCTGGTATTGTCATTACGTAGCATAGTCATGTCTACTTTATACTTAGTCTGAGGTCAGTGTAGAGAGTCCGTATAAAAGGCAGCCAAATAATCGGCAGCCCAATAATTCGTGTCCATTTTTTTCGTTGCGGATTATTGGGTTGCTGATTATTGTACTGCAAAAACTGTGGCTTCGGATTATTGGCCCGCTACCGAGCTTGTCCGACCCGATAAAAGGCAGCCCAATAATCGGCGACCCAATAATTGGCGACCACGATGTACATGGATTATTGGGCTGCCGATTATTGGCCCGCTTCGAGATTGCTCGACCCAAGAAAAGGCAGCCCAATAATCGGCAACCCAATAATCCATGTACATCGTGGTCGCCAATTATTGGGTCGCCGATTATTGGGCTGCCTTTTATCGGGTCGGACAAGCTCGGTAGCGGGCCAATAATCCGAAGCCACAGTTTTTACAGTACAATAATCAGCAACCCAATCATCCAAAACCAAAACAATGGACACGAATTATTGGGCTGCCGATTATTTGTCTGCTTTTTATACAGACTCCTTAGATCGAATGTTAAGGCAGGTCGGTTTAGGTACGACGACGAGCGAAGCGAGGAGGAGTGTTAGGTAGAACTGCGACCTAACAGCCAGAACCGACTTTTTTCGCATCCCGCGAAAAGGCAGCCCAATAATCGGCGCCCCAATATTTGGCGACCACGATGTACATGGATTATTGGGTCGCCGATTATTGGGTTGCCTTTTCTTGGGTCGAGCAATCTGGAAACAGACCAATAATCGGCAGTCTGTATAAAAAGCAGACAAATAATCGGCAGCCCAATAATTCGTGTCCATTGTTTTGGTTTTGGATGATTGGGTTGCTGATTATTGTACTGTAAAAACTGTGGCTTCGGATTATTGGCCCGCTACCGAGCTTGTCCGGCCCGATAAAAGGCAGCCCAATAATCGGCGACCCAATAATTGGCGACCACGATGTACATGGATTATTGGGCTGCCGATTATTGGCCCGCTTCGAGATTGCTCGACCCCAGAAAAGGCAGCCCAATAATCGGCAACCCAATAATCCATGTACATCGTGGTCGCCAATTATTGGGTCGCCGATTATTGGGCTGCCTTTTCGCGGGATGCGGATTAGTGGCACCCAGTGTAGATAGAGCTCAAGTTTATGCTGGTCGGAAAGTTCTTATGCAAATCTTGTGGAGGCTGGAAGGATTGGTATAACAATAGGTGTTGGGAGGTAGATTTGCCGTAGGAAGTTAATATGGAATGAAGATACCGAAGTCTTAGGAACAGAGATTATCTTAGATAAAAGATGGAATAGCTAATAATGGAAGTATTTTTTGAGTAAATGCATTTCTTTTGTTAATACTGATGTTTTTTTTATAATAAAATATATTATTCTGCATGTATTTTTATAAATGCGTCATTTTTAATCAAAATGAACCACACGGTCAGTCGATAAAGTACAGTCAACCAATTGGAACCCTAGGCCACTGTAGGAATATGTCATAGTGACGCTATAAATCAGATTGTGAGAAATCTCTTACTGCTTGTCATTTTGACATGGTTCTAGAGTGGCCTAGGGTTCCAATTGGTTGACTGTACCTACCTAAAGCATATAATTTTTGATTGCGTAGGTTAGTCAGCATCAAATACCTAGTTAGTGCATCTTTATTCCTATAGTAGCAAAATGGTATGGTGTAGTTATGGTATGGTGGTATGCACGAGATCAGTTCATAGATTCTATATAAGCTGTAAGCATTTGGAAATAAAAGGCGTGGTATCGTAGCAACGCGTGTATTAATTTGTTTGAAAAGGTACAAATAGGTATACATTACAATACCTACCTGTATTTGACGTAAAATCGTTTTCAGAGAATAAAATGTCGTGTAGCCAATTCACTTGGAGAATTTCCTGTACTTCTAAGAACTACAGACGTGCGGGACGATTAATTAGGAATTCCGGTAAAAACTATGCTCTCCAGTGAAATAGGTGGGTACTTTAGTTTGAAATGTCTGTGCTCGCGGAAAAAAATATTAATGTACTTTTTGGACTTAATGCACGTGTATGTCCCGTAATATATATACCTACTTATTTATATAATATATCTCGACTTTACGACTTGAAGAGTTTATTTTCTACAGGGTTGTACCTTCAACAGCTTGCGTTCCATTTATTAAGGTTTTACTTTCAGCGGTGTTGCGTCTATTAGTCTCTACATATACCTAGTTATATAACGTTACTGTTTTATGTAATTATGTATTTTCATTATATGCATACGATTATATTCAGATCTTAAGCCTCTGTACACGGGTAAGCAGATTGAGCTGATGTATTTACTTGCGTTGTGTATACTCGTACATTGTGTAGATTACGTGCAGGTATTACAAAATTATCAAATGTTCTGTCTATTAAAGATGTAAGTAATGTTACCTCAAGTAAACCCCTCGCCCCTTTTATATTATGGGTATATAATAGAAAGTTAATAACAATTGGAAAAAAATCTTGAGACGCTTTTTGCTCCTATTAGGATTGAAACAGCTTGCGATTCTGAGTAAAAATCACATACTTACTTTAAAAAAAAGTTCTTATAAAATGGCCCTTTGTGCTCCTGTGAGGGTATCAGATTTTTAACGACGTCAATCTTAAACCCGTAGGATATAAAGGTTCACGAGTTCAGTGGCCAAGGTTTTACGCATATTTCTATATTTATTTATCTACTAGCCATTTTCAACCCAACCAAGGATATTACATCCCATGGATTTTTTTTTTTATGCTATAGGGGGCAAACGAGCAAACGAATCACCTGATGGTAAGCGATTAACGTCGTCCATGGACACCCGCAACACCAGAGGTGTCGCAAGTGCGTTGCCGGCCTTTAAGGTGGGAGTACGCTCTTTTCTTGAAGGTTTGAAGGTCGTATCGGTCCGGAAACACCGCTGGCGACAGTTCGTTCCACAGTTTAGCTGTGCGAGGCAGGAAGTTTCGGGAAAAGCGCACAGTTGAGGACTGCCAACCATCTAAATGGATATCTTTGTCTCATCTCGGGTTGAGGCACGAATGACATTAAATTGCGTGGCATTAAAGCAGAGCTACTGTCTCGAATACGAATATAGTTGGATTTACCTGAGTTTGAAGTGAAGCGACTCAATTCACAAATAATTTAAAATGAAAAAATGTAATTAGATTGTAAGGTGGTATTTTTATTTTTAATCAATCAACGAGAATCTTTCTGCCCCAGCGGCCGTTAGGTATATAGAACCAAAACAATCTTGCAACTCTCTGAACTGTCAGTTTAGTTTCCGTTCGGAATACATTTCAAATTCGATCTTGCAGGGAAATTTCCAAGCACACTTCGTTTCATTGTCCACCACGTTATCCATAGGGTGTAATATTCTTGAACCCGACACTTAAAAGCTTAACCTAGCTATCAGTGGAGTTGGGTTACGCCGGAATTATGGTTTCGCTGCCTTTTTTTGGCGAGTTTTTAATATTCGGCGTCTAGCGCTTAAGCCGATGGCCTTAGAGGGGCAAGGGAAGTTAGAATTTGTAATGTAAGGTAATTCAAAAAAAAGTGAAAGAAAGTCAAAAATAAATTATAAATGATAAATTGAAAAAAATATCATATACTAAAGAAAAAAAAGCAAGTTCATCGGAGGCCAAGCCGAGAATCGAACCCGGGTCTTCAGCTTACGCGGCTAACGCTATAACCACTAGGCCACTCGGTCTCAATGAATGTTGAATGTTGAAATGTTTAAATTGTTTTTTAAAGAAACTGAACACTATTTTAAATTTCGCATTTTAAATAATAAACGCGCAAATGGTTTTAAATAAATGTTTTGTTTACATTATGTTTGCCTGATATTGTCTTCTATTAAGAATCCTAAGATTAGTAATAATTAAAATGAAATACTTTAAAAAGTCGCGTATGCTGAGCACAGTTTAGAGCCCTTTACAGCAACGAGTGATCACAGGATTGAATTATGACTGAGATATTGAACTGTAATCTTTGCAGCCATGACAGGTTGTTGGTCTTAAAAAAAAAAGGGGGTATATAGGGTGGCGGCACCAGTAATGGACAATGGACCAGAAATGTACTTTCACTCTTAATATAAAGAAATAAGGTTCATACATTTAATTTGTGTCAATCAATTGATAACCGTGTGATATTTGTATTCAGAATGAAGTGTCCGTCATTAGGGCCCTCGCGCTTAGAATCGACTCTGAAAAAAAAAGATCCTACTGTGGTTTGTTGTTTTTAACCATATTAAAAATTCCTACACTAAAATGTTTCATAATAAGTACCTACTCTGAAATATTAATTTAACTTATACAAAATACTTCTATCCTCATGATAATGCAAATAGGTTAAATTTAGATAAAAGTTTCAGGACATTTATACTAATTTTTACGTAATTATATATAGTGATAGTCAAAAGCCAGCATTCATAATTATTTAACCAAATTCCGAACACGACACGCAATATAAACCGACACCAAATTAAAGGATTACGACCCCACAGACGTGTCCCGTAGCCCGATACACCCTGTATGAATATGTATGAGCCCTGATTGATTACTCGAGCGACGTGCTAATAAAAATCATGATTTATTACTCCAATATAGGTTTTAATATATTTTAGGTTTAATTTTGGTAAGCAACTCTCTGAAAAAATAAAGATGAATCTGTAATTTTATGAAAAAAAAAGAATTTTCGTGACATTCTGAAATTAAGTACAGGTAATATTTTTTTACTCGAATAGAAGCCTGAGTTAAGATTTTTTTATTGTATGTACAGTCAGCTGCTAGATAACGGGTCCCCCTGCATAGAATGTTTGTATGCAAGGGGGTCTCTCGCGCCTGGTTCTTTAGCTTTGCACCATGAAATTAATGAGGATGTTTAAACGCTTGTAAAATGGAATGTACAAATAGAATAGGTAACCAATTCAATTATGGGGATAGTCATCTACATCGCGGCATAAAAATATACTGTTACAGCTTCATTAAAACGGTACTCCACACAACCTACAAAAACCATGCGAAAACACAGGCCAAAGTTCTATTGCTACTTTTTTTCGGTTGATCGGTTTTGCCAACGCACGTGTAAACTTTTTTACGCGAAAACCGATCTTTGTTACCGCTGGCAACCTCGATGAATCGTAAAATTTTAAGGGTTCACTCGAGAGGCTCGTTCCGCAATCCTTATTTATGACGAAAAAATATTCCCCGCAAAAACTTATACTGTATACCGTGCACCACAAAGATATCGACCCTATTCGTTACGAGATAAAGGTTAGTAGTAATAGTGTGAACTTGGGTGGATAACTGTATTGAATGCTAGAGATTTTCTGAGTGGCATGCGGAATAATTCCAAAACAAATTTTCTTCAAGAATATACGCAAAGGTAATACCAAAAGGTAAACGACGACAATTAATAAAATAAAGTAGCTGAGTAAAATATAATAAAATGTAACGGTTGGGATAGTTGGGATGTTATGATAATTAATGAGTTTATATTCTTTCCTGTCATAGAAACATGACTTTTATTAATTATGTGTATGTGTTTAACGGCCTCCTAGCCTAGTTGGTAGTGACAATGCCTACGAAGCAGGAGGTCCCGGGTTCGAATCCTGGTCAGGGCATTTATTAGGGAGTTTATCACGAGTATTTCTGAGTAATGGATGTTTTCTATGTATTTCAGTATTTATATACAGTATGTATCACAACGAAGAGCAAACCTTAAAACTGGTTGACGGGGAACTCGAGTACAATGTAATGAAGTGCATTTCACGTGCCTAAATACATGTTTTATGGCATAAAATTACTAAATGGATTACTCGAGAACCTTCTTTTTGCAGTCGGTTAATGGTTTTTGTGACATCCTATAGGGTTTGTTTATGTTTTTGATTTTTGACAGTGCATGCGTATTGCGTACTGTTGATATGTAGCTAGGGGCAACTAATAAACATTGACGTTGTTATGTCAACGCACATGCGCTTTGAGTTCTGTTTATAAGTAATCTAGGTAATCATTTAAATAATGGCTGTAGCATGAGCATGAGCATGGCTGTGTGAGGCTCATAGGCAACGCGCAAGCGCTTTGTTAACTGTTAATTGTAACTAGGTAAAAATCCAAACTTCAACAAGGTTTGACGCCTGTCTGTCAGTTGGTAATTTAAGAAATGTCATTAATAAGATTGTAAACAAATTATACAGGGGAGGTGCAAAACAATAATAATTAATGTATATTTTTATACCTCACGTAAAAACTGTCGTATTTTTGATGAATTAGGTACCATGCTCATATTTATGATCTAAACATTAACGGGTTTCTTTCTTTGCCTTTCGTTCTGATACATACTGTATTATGTATCTAATCTATCTATTGTATATTATCGTCCTTTAGTACCCATAACACAAGCCTTATTGAGCTTACCGTGAGGCTAGGTCGATTTGTGTAATATTGTCCCAGAATATTTATTTATTATTTATTTATTTATGGGTTGTTAAACGTGTAAAAAAAAACTTAACAGAATACTAATTTCTAGCCTAAGTCTTTTTTGAAATCGAGCACAAACAATCGAGGTCTGATCAATAATTGTCTGTATAACTGTGAGTAAAAATGGTTTTTTCCACACAATCTCGGAAAAACTTATATTACTACTTTAAATGCCTCAAGGACCTACTTTAGATTTAAGGTAGGTAGACGTAGGTAGTTAGGTAAGTTACAATTACTGTATATATTTCGAAAATAAATGTTTTTTTGATAAAAAAAAACTTTAAAAGTAAGCATAATGTAAATTTGGTTACAGTTTTGACTTGTTTCTTCTCGACAGCTCGTGATTATTGATTTTCCTTTAGACAGTAATGTGTGTTTACCAATTGGGAGCCGCGCAATTCTCAAGGATCCTATATTTAGAATTATTTACTTTTTTTGGTCCCAATAATAAGTACAAATGGGTTGTTCTCCTTTTTTACCGGTATAACGGTAGAAATTATTAAAAAAAAACATATCTGTTTGAAGTAGACTATTTGATAGAAATAAAGTTTGTTCAGCGAGTTTTAAGAATATAATATTAATGTGTTTTGATTTTTATTACACTAAAGTTTGTTCGAAGGGGCAATGTACATTGCCACAGAAAAAGGTAGAAATTAAAAACTGGCAACATCGTAGTGTCGTCCCGTTTTATTACATATATTGATTTGAAAGGGACGACACAACCATGTTGCCACTACAAACCTACTAAATAGTATATTAATAAGTAATATTTAAAAGTTGTTGAACAAAAGTTGTTAGTTCTAAAAGTAAAACCTACGATTTTTTTTTGTTCCTGTTATGGGTCCCACCCGGTATAGCTTGTTCCTACTCTGAATCGTTATTTAGCCATAAACTAAGTGTAATTCATCCACGTTAGCTCTATGTCAACCGCGTAAAGTCCACAATTGATTGGCACGCCCGCAAACCACTAAGCCTATAATAGCGGCTTACTATAATCCTAGATCAATCAGGCCTTGGATGGCTATTTGTAATTAGATTATTTTCTAACTAAAATATTGTTTCGATGCCAAATCGAATTGTGCCGTATTTTATATATTTAACTAGCTGTTTCCCGTGTTCGCATGGCTTTTTAAACTTAGGGTGTAATTTTGCGATATCCTTAGTTAGTGTCAAACAACGTTTATAAATATAAATAGGTGTTAATCTACTGTACAAAATCATAATCTTGATTGTTAAATCTGTTCGGAAAAGAAATGCACGGGTTGCCACTGTAAAGGATGACTCACTCTATGTAGTTGACTGTAACAGTTGTAACTCGATTACGTTCACGACGACGGGTTGACACTGTAAGTGTGGTGACACTTAAGGATGACTCACACTAGCACGGGACGGGACAGGGCGGGACGGGAAAATCTGTCAATTTCTATAGAAAGGAGCCCTCAGATGTCACGTGGCGCTTTCTATAGAAAATGACAGATTTTCCCGTCCCGCCCCGTCCCGTCCCGTTCTAGTGTGAGTCATCCTTAAGTGTCACCACACTTACAGTGTCAACCCGTCGTCGTGAACGTAATCGAGTTACAACTGTTACAGTCAACTACATAGATACGAATACAGCCAAAGTGCCAAACATTTTTATACAGGACTTTATTGCCTGAACATTAAGGTCGTATATACCTTACATATTTATACAAGTGACAGAGCGGATGGTAGTAGTGCCAACGAGAACGCACTAAATAAGCGAACCCGTAAGGTGTGTGGATAAACCACAACTAATATCTCGCAGCGCAATATTTTGTAAGTGCCGAAATATCGGGTGCTCATTAACATTGTGTATTAGGGGCGGTAAACATGAAATTACAAACGAGTGTGAATTAAAGCTCGAGTCGAAGACGAGACGAGACTAGTTGGTAATTCTTGTACCGCCCGTGATACATGCAATGTTTTTCATCACATTTGTGAGGAAATAAATTTGTAGGCGGATAAAGAAACAATAATTATTAGCGGTAGTGTAGTAGCACAGTCCACAGTACTACGGAGAGTACGGAGCGACTACGTGCGGCGAACGCGTGGGGCAGGTCCACCGGGAGCTCCGGGCGGGCGGTAAAGTAGTATGAAAATCCATTAAGGCCATGAGCTTAATACAGCTCATTAAGTCTAAGTATGCTTGCATATAATATCACCATTTACGAGCAGTTGTGATGAAAAGAAAAACATAAATGGTAAGTTAATATCCCGTTTTAGATTGTACTTAGAATCTTGATTGACTTTCAGTAATATACGGGATATGTTCATACGTCAATTGAGATTAAATTACGCGAGTCTTAATTTTACTTAGAGAAACAGTATAAAGTACGTATAAAGTTTGGTCGTAACTTTATTTTGTAGCGCGTAAAATCTAAGAAACTCCTTAGACTGCTCTCGAACTGCTCCTACATTGTTGCTTTGAGATTGCACCGATTTTATTTAGCCCCGATTTTAGTGAAGAAAAAACACTGAGGTAAACTCAACAATCAGCAAAGAAGTTATATGCGTGGGGACGATAGTCCTTTATATGAGAGGAAAATCCAATATGGATAATTCTGCACCGCAGAAAAAGTGCAGAAGCTATGTCGGGCTCTCAACGACTAAAAACCTTCCGTGTCTTCGACGCAATCATGGGGACCCTGGGATCTCCAGTGGAACGCACCAGTGTCGTCATTGCGAGACGCCTCTGTGGGTCCTACCTTTTGTTTTCGACGGTAATGGGCAGTGATTTTAGTTGCCTTTTACGACAGGCATGAGATATCGTACCCGTTTTCTACTGCCCAAGTTACAGGGCGCTGGGGACGATAGTCCTAGATCTCTGTATTTTTCTATCTTTTTCTGTCTCTGGCTTAAACGTAATCGACATTGGTCTACGGTGTAATATCAACCTTAGTATTAAATATTTCATTAAGCTGTTTCAAGGACTACTTAATTGAGAAAACGTATTACGATGTTGATGATTATTTAATATTTTATATAAGTAGTTTATTGACAAGATTTTGAACTAATCAAGAGGCAGGAACAGAACTCTGTAGTCCTGCCTGTTTAATATTCTGTAATGTGTATTTTTGTGAATAAATGTATATTATATTCTATCATAATTATATTGTATATTGTATCCTCGGACTAATAATCATAAAAAGGCCTCCAATGAAGTAGCTCCATGTTCTTGATAAAATCGCAGTCAATGGAACTTCCTAACAATGTAAACAAAAGGCGTCACGTTTTGTTTTGTCACTATTTCTCCTTGTATTTTCACGCTACTGTAATCAAATACCGCTGAAATCATTCACTACTGAAATGTTCGTATCATAGTAACATACAAAACATAAGATAAATAAGGTAATCTTGAAGATGTTATTAAAATTTAAACTTTCGTGAGTCATACTGATATTAAATTGCAACGGTTAACACTCACGTATTTTCATCACAATAGACATCATCATTACATGTTTCGACTGCATCGGGCAGTCATCAACACCACTCTTGTCTGACCGACGATGACTGCCCGATGCAGTCGAAATATGTCACGCCTATTGTGATAAAAATACGTGAGTGTTAACCGTTGCAATTTAATATGTCATTAAAAACTTAACAGTTAGGTTATTATATCAATATGGCGGTTTGTTTACATTGTTAGGCACATCCATTGACAGCAATCTTACCTACAGTAGGACTAGTTGCCATCGTAGGTATCTCATCTAACTACCTGCCAAATTTCACGATGATCCGTTAAACTATGAATGAATGAATGAATGAACTATACTTGAGTTATCATCGAACAAAATACATAAACGACGTTTTGCCCATGTAGTCTGGGAAAACTCGCAGAAAGTCTAGATACCTGCTGTTTAAATTGCTTGTGCTCACAGTTGTAAACTCATGGTACTGGGGACAATGAAGGTGATAATGTTATTCCATCTTGCTGTATCTTCGGGTTGTCTCAGGGCTGTCGGTATGGTGAGTCCGGTCACGTCTAATATTTGGTCTGACAAACGAATAGGTTAACGGCCCCGGAACTTGTGGAGGCCCTAGAATCTACAACAACAATCCTTTTGACTTTAAGTCTAAGTGCTTGGTCCTAGTATTCAATACAAAGAGGCATAGCTTAAACAAAGACGAACTCAACCTCCTTCATTCCAATCCAGAGGTGTACTGAACACAATAGGCTAAAGGACCAAAATCAATCAAATACAAGGTCTCCTTCAAGTAGTTCTCGAAACCACGATTTCTGAACGATGATCCCGAAATCCCAAGGCAGAATAAATCAGAATAATCCATCAAATTATAATATTTGTTTGAAGCGCCCTTGAAAACAGCTTGTAAGGGATCTGGGATTCGGATGTGCAAATGTTTCTATGTAAATAACCGGAGTAAAACCTTGAGAAATTTCCTTGATTTTTGCAAGCTCTGTGGTCGGTAAATCGTGACTGATTTTAAGGATTGGATTTAAATGAAGGGTATTGTTGCACCCTTTCAATAATGAGGGCATTTCTAAAATTGACTTTTCCGTGTACGGTACGTTTTTGAAAGGATTATTGAGACAAAACAGGATTTTGTCAACCATTTTTTTTAACAAACTGATAGGCGAATGTCTCTAGTCACACCTGATGGAAGAGAACAGAGTCTAAGATGGAGCTCACTGGTTCAATAATATTCACCAGTGTTTTGTATTGACACAGTAAATATTTAATTTATTTAATCAGGCAAGTTTTACGTTTTCGGGTGTTACGAGTACGGGAGTACGGTACGGTCTGTTTATTTTCCTTTGGCGTTAACGCTTGGAACTCTCATTACGCTCTGGGTTCTACTTCAGTATTCATCGCTTTATTCGGGATTTAATGTAACGCCCTCGTCGGAAATATATCATTTTGATCCCTAGTGACATAATCTACTATTGTCTAAATTGGAGACAGTTCCCTCGACGCGGAAAAAGCATCTCTCCGGATTCGCAAATGTTGTGTTTAATTACGAATGCGGCGCAACATTTAAACGTAACCGTCCTTTGTAAACCGATATTTCCAACCAGTGACCGCACAAAGTTAACGAAGGGCCAAAGTGAAAAGGCTGGTAAAAATCCACACTTCAGTTCCCAAGGCGCTTAATCCAGCGGCCTAATTAAATAATTTACATTTATATTGCCAGTATCAGCGGGGACAAATGAATTAACCAATAAATAAACCAACGTTATTTTAACATCAAAAGCAAGCACTTTGATCTTGCTTTAATTAAGTAAAAAGAAATTTCTGTTGAAACAAAGCTTTGGTCGGTGCTTTGTTCACATCTTTACAGGTAAAAACCGGGTGCCGGATTCCCTGTTCGATTTTGTCGAAATTCTTTTGGTGGAGTTCAGAAAGGCTGCATGAAAGAGCAGTGTAGTGCAGTGTTTTTAAGCCAGGCAGCTTTATTTGTGTACCAATGTAATATAGCTCTTTGTTCTGTTCATAGTAGTATTCAACAGGTTTGCTGAAAATCTTACCATTTAACTTTCGTGAGTCATACTGACAATAAGATTGAGAAAATCGCATATATTTTTATCACTTGACATGTTTCTTGCGTGTATCCTGTCTGAGACGCGGGGGTGAAACGTGACAACATATCTCGGTCCTGATTGCTCGACGCATTCAAAACGTGCCTTGTCTATTGTGATAAAAAAATACGTAAGTTGTAACCGTTTTATCAATATTTTGTTCAAGATGTTGAGTTTAATCAAATTATTGTTATCTTTCCGTGATACATACATATTGCGCCTGACATCCGTTTTTAAATTCATAGATCATAAAATTAGTTTTTTACTTCAGCGTCTGCAATTAAAATCAGAATTGCAACTCAGTCTAAACGGTTAACGAGTTATTTTAAAAGTTTCGGGTTTTTAGGGTTCCGTAGTCAACTAGGAACCCTTATACTTTCGCCATGTCTGTCTATCCGTTTGTCCGTCTGCGGCTTAGCTCAGTGACCGTTAGTACTAGAAATATATACATACATATCGACATTAAATTTCAACGATTCAAACTCATGCATTTTTATCACAATAGGCGTGACATGTTTCGACTGCGTTGCAAATTAATGTAAGTATGACTCACCATAGCTTAAAATATACAATATACATATATATCTACGCCTCCCATACACGTAAAGTGGGGGCAGGGACCGGAACCGGTTACCATAACCCGGGTTTTTCATAAGGTTATTTTAAAGGTTGTTTTCAAAACACCTCCAATATGGTTAACTCATGATACGGAAACCTTAATCATTCGGAAACCTTATCGGTCCAGTTAACCCCAATTAACCTCTAACCAGTAACTAACCGCAATGAATTCTGTTAGTGTTTTAATCTGTTTTGAACAGTTCAAACGAAAGTAATCTTTATACGCCCAGGAATTAGACTTAATATTGAATGACCATGGCTAGGAGTTAGGACGTTGTCGCTCGCTGTGGAACCAGGTTTGTTTTGCTCTTAGTGTGGCATCGTTTCTTTATTTCCTTACTATATTTAGGCTAGCCTAACATTTTTATTATCATACATAGAAATGAAAGCGGCGTGAGCGTTTGTTTCTACTACGCTCAAGTTTATTTATTTTTCTTGTAGTTAATCAGTCAAATATAGGTAGTCGTAAATAATCATCATACATGGGTAACTTAGCGCAATTATTCTGATATTATTTAAAAACAAAACATAACTATTAGTCTCAGATTACGAAGCGATAAAATTCAGCAAATAGTGCTATTTTGTGAGTACATCTTGTGACGGCTGTCGGTAAAGTTAAAACTTTTTAAAATCTCGACATTGTTATCCTTTGTAAAACCAACAGCTAATTACCTGCACGAAATAGTACCATAAAGAACAAGAGATATTTTATTAATAACAACAGAATTCCTTTGGCAATAAAGTTCAAATTGTTATAGCATGCACTCAACGTATAACCTTTTGAAATTAAGAACCGAGGCGTGGTCAACCAGGTGTCTGTTTATTTTTCATAATTAAAAGTTGATTTGATTATTGTAGCTTGTGTTAAATTTTGCAACTTACGTAGGTAGATATTAAAAAAAGTGGGAACAGATTTCTTATCGATTTGAGGATATTGTGCAAGCTTCAGTCGCTATGCTACCAAGTACCGGCAACGTTAGCTACACTGTATTCTATTCCCGATATTTCTTACAATCGACAACTGGCCTACTTTTTGGATTTTTAATGCATTTGGATTCTTGAATTTTTAATCCATGCTTAGTTCATACACTACTCAACTACAGCAAAAATAATATAATAAATACCACCCTCTAACTAAGACTTGCAAAACACGCTACCGGAGGCCTATTGCATAATCAGTTGTAGCTTGTAATATTAGCGGAAGTCTCTTTTCAATCCCTTTTATTAGAAAGAGAGTTCCGCTAATATTTTAAGTTACAAAATAAATTATACAATTGTATCCAGGTGGTCAGATCATATTTCATTTCTAAAAGGTTTTATGTGAGATGCGTCCTATTCCAATTTGACCCTTATTCTTAAGACAGTAAATTTGTAATTTATATTACAGGTTTTTGTATTACTGCATTTCATTTTCTGCAGGTAATTAGCGATTGGGTTTAACAAAAGACACTACAATACTATTCATAGCAGATAAGTTTCAAGTGGAAATCGTGATTTTAAAATGTTTACATTATAAAACGGTGAATAGTTTTTATCTTTCCTTAATTTCTCACATATGCGTCAAGAGTGATAATGCGACAATAAAAGTCTTGTTTATTACCAATCTTAATACGATTTTGCCGGCAATTACTTTCTTTTCTTACCTGGGTGCGTAGCCAAGATGCCAACCGCTCACGCTCACTCGCTAATGAAATGCAACTGTCATTGTCACGCTAATAAGAAAGAGAGATAGAGAGAGGTAGCTACGATACATTATTAAGCGTGAGCGATTGGCATCTTGGCTACGCACGCTGACGTCTGACGTGTTTTCACTTGAGACCGCTATTTGCTACCATTGGCAAAACAAAAGTATGTATTTGAGTTAATTGTAAGCAAGTGCAGCAAGCGGTGCTCCAAATGATTATGACATACTTTGATATTGGATACTTATTATTATATTATTTTTTTGTATCTCGTATTATCGTAGTAATGAGCAAAATTTGTATAATCGTACGAGTTTGAGATTAGGGCTCCCGATTACAAGAGTACACGCTGACACGTGGCTCCGTGTACACGAGTCGTGTCTTAATTACACGTGGCCTAATGGCATGTTCCAAACAGGGCAGAAAACCGGTATCGTGTGTGACAACGACATTTACAAGACGCTTCTGTAATGTGTTTAAATTAATTTGAAAATGTACCGACAATAAATGAGTAATTAAACATCTATAATTTATTTTATTACATTACAATATCGCATCTCGAGATACTCTGGGTATAACTTTTTTAAGTAGGTATATTCACGGAAATACTACTAAAATTACAGTCTTTCTCCGGGACCACGGGGGCAATGTCGCCCTTGAAACGTCGGAGGTTTGTTTTCAAAGTTTATACACGATTAAGCCCCGTTTTCGTAAATTTATAATACTAAAATTATAATAACAATATCTAATTATATACAAAATCTAACAATGAACAAGAGTTTTCTACTGATTTTATTTCCTTTAAGAACTCTCATATGTACAGGAAGAATAATTATAATATAATTTGATGGCCATAGAGTTACAATTTTTTTTAAGCTATTGCATAGCTTCTATCGCGGGCCTTGAGCACGGGGACCGAATCCAGAAATTCCGTAACGAAAAAAAACCTGACGCTCCCCACTCCGACGGACCGAAACCGACTTTATTCACTTTGTTACAAAGTTCTTTATCGAGGAAAGGATATATCTCCAAACGAATGTCGCTAAGTGTCATATTCTATACAAAATATTGAGGACAGTAGCTCTTATTACCAGAGATACGGCGATGTCAAACGTCAAAATAAACACTATTATTATAGTCCCGCCAAAATCAAATATGTTAGTCGCAAACTTATGTTTCTTATTTCAGTCATCATAAACCTATAGTTTCAATGATAAATATTCCTGAATAACCAACAGCTACTGTAAGATAATAAAATTCACATATATTGTAAAATAATGTTGACAACTTTTCTATCAAAAACATTGAATTTGAAAATGAATAATGATCCACAAGAGTCTACAACAAAATATGGGACCACCATTGACGCGGTATTTTCTAGGTATTTAGAGGATATTAAGTCGCAAACTTATGTTTCTTATTTCAGTTATCATAAGTTTCAATGATAATAATAATTATAATTTCAATATATCAACGATGCCTCTGGAAAACTACTAACATCAGACGAAGAAATCAACCGCCGATGGCAAAAGTACTTTCAGGATCTTTTAAATGAAGAATTTCCCCAATGTCCACTATCACCACTGCCTTGCGCTCTTGGCCCTATTGAAGCTATATTATTAACAGAAGTGGAATCGGCAATTTCCAGTATGAAAAATGGTAAGGCTACAGGCCCCGACGAAATACCAGCAGAGCTCTGGAAAAAGAGTGGAGCAAATGGTGTCGCATGGCTTACAGGTCTTTTTAATCTTATCCTAACAACCGGGGTAATGCCAGATATGTGGAGACTTAGTAACATGGTACCATTTTACAAAAACAAGGGTAGTATAGCGGATTGTGGAAATTATAGAGCCATAAAATTAACATCTCACACGCTGAAGATTTGGGAAAAAGTAATTATCCGGAGACTCAATAGATTGTCAAAAATAACACCGAACCAATGCGGATTTTCTGCCGGAGTGGGTACTACCGACGCAATACACTCTGTAAGGATACTGATGGATAAATACAAAGCACTGAAAAAAGACCTTCATCTAATTTTCATTGACCTTGAAAAAGCCTTTGACCGGATTCCTCGCAAACTCATATGGCAAGCACTCAGGTCTCAATTAATACCAGAGCAATACATCGGTATCATACAGGATATGTATAGAAACATTACAACCCGAGTGATCTCCCCAGCTGGCACAAGTAGCAGTTTTGAAGTAAATGTTGGAGTTCACCAAGGATCTGCCTTGAGCCCCTTGATCTTTAACATTGTGATGGACTACGTCACCAAAGATCTTCAAAAACCGGCACCTTGGACACTATTATATGCAGATGATGTAGTCTTAATCGAGGAATCATTGCCGCGAATTCAAACTGACCTCGAATCATGGCGAGCAGCTCTAGAAAGCAGGGGTCTACGCGTGAGCCGACAAAAAACTGAATACCTACACTGCAATTTCTCCGGTAATATTCACAACCAAATTCCACCCACACTTGAAGGAACCCCTCTAAATAAGGTAGAGGAATTCAAATACCTCGGATCAATACTTAACTCTACGGCAGGTATAGAGAGAGATATAGAGAATCGGATAAAAACAGGATGGCACAAATGGAGGACACTGTCTGGAGTTCTCTGCGACGCAAAAATGCCCATTAAAACGAAAGGAAAGGTATACAAAAGAGCAGTACGGCCAGCTTTACTCTACGGTTCCGAGTGTTGGGGAGTTCGAAAGTGCGACGAACAGAAAATGCATGTTACGGAAATGAAGATGTTACGCTAGGCCGGGGGTGTGACCAAACTCGACAAAGTTAGAAATGAACACATCCGAGGGAGCTTTAAGGTAGTTGAAATCCAACAAAAAATGCAAGAGAGCCGCCTACGTTGGTATGGTCACGTAATGCGCCGGAACGAGGACCACGTGACCAGACAAGTTATGGCCATTACCGAAGGCAAAAGAGGTAGAGGACGCCCACCGACCACCTGGGCAGGAACCATACAGAAGGATCTGCTGACGATGGGTTTAACGCCAGAGATGACACAAGACCGCCTTAACTGGCGCAAAAGTATCAGGAGGGCTGACCCCAAATAGGGAAATAGCCAGGAGATTGATGATGATAAGTTTCAATGATAAATATTCCTGAATAACCAACAGCTACTGTAAGATAATAAAACCCACATGTATTGTAAAATAATAAAAACATTTTAAACAATATTAACTTTTTATTTGTTAAATAATAGAAAAATTTGTTTTCTTATCGGTCACCACGCTCAAAAAGTGTAACTTGAATTAATATCAAAGAAAAAGAAATACTGCATGAATAAAATTAATAAATAATTATAATCGCATAAGTTGATACAAAATGATATGCAATAGCTTTACCGCGGCAGTCCCCGAGTGCCACACGTATTTTTTGAAATAGTTTTAATGTCTGATGTGTCGGTATTTAGATCGTGTTTATATCGTTTTTCCCTTCCTTTCATTTTAAACAATTCTATATTATGTTTTACGAATATACACATAACAAATACATATAAGGATGGCAAGGGTAGTATACTTTTTTAAATAATGGCTTGCAACTATCTAGGTAATATGCTCCACACAAAGATCTTACTCGTAAACACTTTCTTTGGGCTAAGAAAACCTTATCAGCATCTGATGAGTTGCCCCATATTATTATTCCGTAACAGATTTGCGACGATACATAACCGTTATAGGCTGCCGTTGCTGCCGCCTCAGAGACGGTTGCTCGCAGACGATACAAAATATAATCTACTGGGTACAAAGGGTATTAATATGGGCTTTCCAATTACAAAACTTATCATTCTTAATTCCTAGAAAAACTGCACTTTCCGTTTCATTAAGTTGTACTTACACCATTAAAATCGGCAGATAATCTAATTGATTTGCTATTATAAGTTTGAAATTAAACCAGTTGTGTTTTGGTTAAGTTAACTTTGAGATTATTATTTTCTAACCAATTTGTTACATTTGTTAATGTAGGTACATGTAATAATATTTCATAGAGAACCATCTGTATTTTCTTTAATTACTATGGTTGTGTCATCTGCAAATAGTATAGTGTCATTTTGTGTGGCGCCAGGTAAATCGGTGATGTAAAGTAAAAACAAATACGGCCCTAGTATACTACCCGATGGCACGCCGCATGTGTTAATGATGAACGGCGAATTATACGTTTTGTTAAGGTTTTTAACTATTTTTGTAACTTCTACACATTGTCGCTGTCCATTGAGATAGCTTTTTAGCCAACAGTACGCTTGCCCTCTTATACCGTATTTAACTATTTATATTACTTTAATAGCAATGTTTCATGGCACCCTAGATCCATAAAGCCATCCAGGATCTAGATTTCTGCTCATTCTATGCATTCGTGTACATACACACAGAAAACATAGAAAAGCGGAAGTGTTTACCGTGACACCAATTAGTAGGTATAGGTATCGGGATACAAAGTATCAACTCAAAATATGTGTAATAATAATTTGACTGGATTACGTAAATTGTAAGAATATTAATGTAAAATACCAGACCAAGATAATATAACGCATCGCGGCTTAGACATTGCCGAGATTCATTGTTTATGTGGAACCGATAAGGGCAATAACAATAAGCCTGCACTCGGTCGGTATTCATCTTTGTGCACTTAAATGTCATTGTCTCATGAGAGTAATTAGTAAAAACAATGCAAGTAAAGTTTTTGAAGCAGGAATTTCTAGAGCTGCTTTCAATATTATCATTTTAAATTGCCATAATTTTTATAACGATACCGTCCGTAGTCTGCACGTGCAAGGCCATTTTTTTGTTTTATAAACGAGCCTTTGTTAATATGAGCACGTCGGCTCCAAAAGCTAATCCTAATAATTACCTAACTACTAGATGTGGAAACTTAAGTGGCGAGTTGGCTATATGTTCAAAGTTTAGTGACACCTCTCTACCCCCAGCCCTCATACTGGTGTTGCTCTCGAGCTCTCTTAGATGTCGCTTTTTGTGGGGGCCCATCTTATGTGGGCGAGTCACCGTTTGCCGTAAATTAAATATATTACCATTTTGTTAGGCAGACGTCTGATTTTATTCTCTATAATACAGTTATTAGTTAACCACCTTCACCTAATAGACCAGTATATTTTAGTTTCCATTAAATCTCAATAGTCTATACACCCTGGCGGTGCTGCCTCTGCATCCCATAACTCGGGCAGGTGCATCATTCGCTCGGTGTACCCCTTACATTTCATTAAATTGTCGAAAGGGTCTCAGCGTGTTGGCTTCGGCTCCGCGTACGCCTCCCAAAGATCCGGAACACAATTGTTCCGTGATGGGAAGACCTACCTATTATGAAGATTTAAGACAAAAGTGCGATATTATTTTTTACTATCGTTGTAGACTTGTTTTTGCTGAATATTTTGTATTTTGATTGTTGTTCACATTGATCATAATATGTACTACGAGTATGTCTAATTTTTTGTTTGTATCCCTACTTTTTATTTTAATTATCATGCACTGTTACTTTACACGCCAAGGGGCCTTACCATGACGTCTTAACGTGATTCAGTTTAGGGCCTAAACTGAGTCGCTGCCATACAACTCAACACAGGTTCCTTACCTGAACCTGAACCTTAACTGAAATGCGTTAAAGGGCATTTTCAGAAAAAAGTGCACCCTTTTAATGAAAATGGGTCCTCAATTTTCCATAAAAAAAAATTTTTGTCAGGTTTGTAACGGCCCATACGAAATGTATGAAAAAAATGCGTTACAAAGCTGACAAAAAAAACGGGACACTATTTTTCTTGTTTCCAATAGTAATCGTGATTCTGGTTACAAAAAACCCAAAACTTCCTATATTCAAAAAGAAATGAAAATGGTACCCTATTTTTGAAAATGCCCTAAAACGTTATGGTAACGGATAAGGATGGGTTAGGTCCGCGTGTATTTAAGATCTGTTTCTACGAGTACCACGGATACTCGGATCTAAATTACACGCGAGCCCGACTTGTAAACTTGGCTACCTAAGTTGTTTAATTATCATTGCACGTGCAGTATTAGACCTATTCGTTCCTACTACAATGGTTTTGAATGTTTTGATTAAATAACTTAACAAAAAATAACCGACGTTAGTCGTAAGACTCGTAAGAGATATTCACTAAATTCGTTGAACAAGTTAAATCCGTCAAAATAAACACTAAGAATAACTTTAAATCACAACATGCAAGCAAACGTAATGATGTTGCAGTTTCATTAATTGCAATTTTGTTTAGTACTACACTTTTAATTTTCGAAAGCTTAAGAAATTCACGTAATTAATAGAAGTATATTTATTTATTATAACGTGAATTGAAGTTGTAAGGTATGACATTTTATTTGATGAAATAAGCTAGTTCAATCTAACGGGTTGTTGTGTATTTGAAGAAAAATAAGAAATTATTAACACGTGCCGTCGCGTTGCCGTCTTCGCTTTAATTTGAAAGTGTAAGACGTAGAAACCGCTTGTTATTATTAATACAACTCTAGTGTAACGGCTTATAGTTCAAAATTGATTGAAGTGACAACTATGAAACAAACCTGGGTTATTCTACCTGTTGGACCCAAAAAACAGTGCAAGATACAAATGTCCTAAGTACGAGGTTTTTATATGTCCTTTACGACATTTCTATCGTTCACTGTTGACACGGAATTGTCTTTGCCGATGCCAGCCTCTACTGTTATTAGATATTGAATCTAATTTACTTACACGTAAAGAGTATAATCGTTTGTTATAATAAGGTTAACAGTAACCTAAAGAAAACCCCAAACAAAAACCCTATCGGGATTGGGTTTTGCAGTTAACCGGGTTATGGTTACTGTTACAGCAACATTTCGCTTACCGTTTGTATTCGGTTACTGAATGTTGCTGTTACAGTATCATTGGGTAACAGATATGATTAGGTAACCAACTCGATAGGCTTAAGCCTAAAGAGGGGTTTTCCGGTCCCTGAGTGGGGGGTGTTTTTTTTACGTTTCAACCTTAAAAGTGTGAAGTATCGTTGGGTAGGTATTTGAAGACGAACAGGGATTTGCTTAAAACATTTTTTGATTAGCAAGGCCGGACATGCTCTTGGCCGGTATTTCCTTCTAAAACCCCCGGCCGGTGATAGAGCAATCTCCCTTACCCCTATACAAATAGACAGTCTGCGCTGACTTGTTTGTTGACAGGACGCGCTCCGCTCGCGTCCCGCTCACGCCACGTGCCAGTTTGACGAAGCCTTAGGATGTTTCTCTAGCGGACGTGACGTTGTGCTAAAGTCTGAGATTTGCAACAAAACGTAGAGTTTACTTAGCACTCAGCCTTCCGTTTTCTTCAGGTACACTGTCTTGTATATTTTCAATATACAGTGAGACTTAATACATCAATAGACTTTAATAATGGCAAGCCCTTAAGATAAACCTCAATTTTAAACTGAATTAAAATTCTCAGAAAAGTTTAGTGACAGGCATATAACATTTATTGTTAAATACATCATAATGATTGTTTCAATCATATAATGTAAACTTTCGTGAAGTATTTTTATCACAATAGGCGTGACATGTTTCGACTGCATCGGGCAGTCATCGTCGGACAGACAGAGTGGTGTTGTCACCTTCGCGGCTCGGGCATCACTGATCTCTCTGTCACTGGACACTTTGTCTGTCCGACGATGACTGCCCGATGCAGTCGAAGCATGTCGCGCCTATTGTGATAAAAATACGTGAGAGTGTTTCAATATTTATATTGATACGATTATAAGCTAACATGGTCATTTACATTATAATTACTATTTAAAACGAGATATTTACCATGTATATTTGTTTTTCCGAGCTCCCGATATTTCGGGACGTGGACGGCGTGTGGATAGACCACACCACAAATAAAAACTCGCAGTAAATCAATTACACTGAACATGGCACTTGTAACAGTGTTTTATCCTTAATTTAAGTTAATTTTTCCTTTATTTTTTGTTTGTTAAAGTTGTTAATGTTGCCAATAATTATAGTTTAAGGTGAAAAATAGAACGTTAAGTTAAATATTGTGAACTATTGATACCTGAAAATTAATGCTGGTAAATATTATTGTCAGTTTTTATAAATGTCGGTAACACACTGTATGATTCTCTTAGCTTTGTGAATTTACTGTGGGACTAGCAAGTTCAAGAATTTCGTATAATAAGGTATGCAGTGTGTAAATCAAATAAGGGTGAATCTCTTAACTGTGGTTAGTACAGAAGGCCTAGTATAAAAGTTGTACGACATGAACTCCTCGACCGCGTTAGCGTATCGAGGGGTCAAAATATGAAAGTTGCCGGATGATTTAAATAAACGGCAAACATAATTTGAACTCCCAATACGCTAACGCGGTCGAGGAGTTAATGTCGTACAATTTTTATACTAGGGCTTCAGGACATACTCGTAAGAAATATAAAATTTGTGTGAAAAAAGGTAAAGTGGTAAAAATCATAACCTCCGGGTGGGACTCGACTAGCCAGGGCCCTTAGCTATATACGCGGGATATGGTGGAGAAATTCGGGGCCACAGGTGTGATCTCAGTAGCTCAGTTAACAGAGCGATGGGCTGGTATCGTATATACCGGGTAAATTAATATACCGGGTGTTGTCTGCAACATTTAATAATTTATTTATTTAATTTATTTGTCACCGTCGTAGTATTAAAAAAAAAAAAGGTAGTTCTCGCCAAACTGAACAACGTTTGTTCAGCGACTTTTAAACATAACGTGTTTTGATTTTTATTACACTTTAATGTTTGTTAGAAGACGCAATGTACTGCGAATTTTGACATTTTCGTTCTATGACAAGAGACGTGAATTAGGCTGATGTTAACGTAATTATAAATTTACTAAAACGGGGCTTAATCGTGTATAAACTTTGAAAACAAACCTCCAACGTTTCAAGGGCGACATTGCCCCCGTGGTCCCGGAGAAAGACTGGCTGAGGTTGACATCAACATCTTCTAGCTGCGCGGGTTTTACGAACTACCCGCACTTGGTCTTGATTATCAACTTGAACATTTTGCACACTAGGGATGTGACTCTGTCGACACACTACACTCACGATGTCCGATTTTTGAGCAGGTGATATTCGGACGACGGTTTTAGAATCTCGTCTACATGGAATCCAGTCATTGATAAATGTAAGCGTAATCGAATATCACCTGCTCAAAAATCGGACATCGTGAGTGTAGTGTGTCGACAGAGTCACATCCCTAGTGCGCAAAATGTTCAAGTTGATAATCAAGACCAAGTGCGGGTAGTTCGTAAAACCCGCGCAGCTAGAAGATGTTGATGTCAACCTCAGCCAGTCTTTCTCCGGGACCACGGGGACAATGTCGCCCTTGAAACGTCGGAGGTTTGTTTTCAAAGTTTATACACGATTAAGCCCCGTTTTAGTAAATTTATAATGTGTGAAAATCCTGAAAGTTTAAATAAGTGTTGTGATGTTAACGTACATTGAAAATACTATTTAGTTTGTATGAAAAAGTGAAACCCTACAGAGTACATCATTTTTAAAAGTTTTTGAACCAGAGTTGTTAGATTTGAGGATTTGCCCTGCGACCTGCGATTTAATTCATTGCTCCTCTTACAACACCCGGTATAAGAAATATCATCAGATAAATAGTAAAAGTACTTGGAATTGCAATTAACATGGTATCCTTACAAAATAAATAATTCGGCCTGCAATGTAATGCACACACACTCGCGTTAAGCTCTGTTTGACAGTAATTTTTAAAAGCTCATGTTTACAGTAGGTACATTGCTGCTGAGAAAATTTTCAAATATTAATTATGGGGTCTTAATTTTATGGGGTCACAACTAAGTGTAACTGCAAAACACCTCTTAATTAATGATAACACTAATGAACTCTATATCTGTTTTAATTTAGTGTCCATATTCTACTTACACCCTGTATAACCCCCTTTTTATTGGGTAGAATTAAAACAAAACTATATAAAACTATCTGACTTACTGATGTGCATTTTATTTTTTCACGTACTTTCCATGACACAAATGGCAATTTCATCAACTACGAGACGGGAATTAATTTCACATTCGGTAAACGCAACTTTAATTTTTACTTTTGATACTCTTTTCAGGCGTGTAATTAAAAATGTGCGTTATTGAATAAATAATCAGCTTAATATTTAATACTGTGATTCAAAAATGTATTTTATTTTAAAATAAAACTCTGTAGAGTACCTATTATGATTTAATAAAATGCATATATGGCCGCCGAATAAAGTAATATTTTAAAACAATTTTTATACAAGTTGTTTTTGACCAATATTATGTACCAAAACATTTATTTTCAAAATATACACAGTCAGTTTATCTTACCTAGCTACCTACCCCTGCCTAATTTAAATTTAAAATAGGTCCTTGAGGTCACTGTTCCTAGGATGCTAGTGGCATTTCCTCGTTGTATCGCAAAGCTGATACGTTGTGCGAGGAAGCCATCAGCTCTTAGGTCAGTTTCGTTATTTCTTACCTACCTACTACCTACAAATAATATCTTTAGATATATAGATATTTAAAGAGTCATTAGGGATGCCACCACATTTTTTAACATTAAATCGGCCTAAGCTGTTTAGAAATAAACCCTATAGGTTTGGCTAAAATCGCCGTCAATCGAACTTGCAAATAATGTAAACAAACCGCCATATTGATCGTAATAACCTCACTTTTAAGTTTTTAATGAAATCTCCAAGATTAAGTTATTTTACAGTACAGATACAGATACACTCGCACCAGTGCGATAATGAGCACTTTATGTTTACAATTTTTTTTGTTTATTTTACAACAAAAAAACACATACATATAAAACAGAAAAGGCAAAATTGTGGCAACAGGGTTGGACTCAGCTTTTGCTGTAAGACAGACTAGCTGCCACAGCGCTGATTTTCAGCCACCATAATATCTATTATATCCCAATTGCCCTCGCGGGTCCAATAGGTAATTAATATTATTAGAGAAAATACCGATATCCAAAAGAACAATTTCTAAGGATTCAGATGCCTATATCGGTCACTAAATGTAGTTGTAGGTTGGTTATTTGTTCATCTGACGCGGCAACAGTTGAAATGAAATGTAAATGCATTGCAGCCGTGTGCGCGGGTCCATTGTGTCACGACATATTAGCGTTCCTTTAATACAATGAGTTTATGTAGGAATGACAATCGCTAACTGCGCGGTTCGGAAGTACCTTATTGCATTTTACTCGTTTTCAACTGGTAGAAGCGAGTTGCAAAAATTTTGACTTGTTTCAACGAAAATGTTGTATTGATGACAGCGCCATCCCTCTCGCCACACCGGAAGCCCTAAGTATGGTTTGTATGGAAGTACGAAGCAATGATGCTTAGAGAACGGCCAAAGGCATCTTGCCTGTTACAAAGATTGCATATACTCGAGAAATTTGCCAACATTGATTGATACCGAGTGGCCTAGTGGTTATGGCGTTAGCTGTGTAAGCTGAAGGTGAATACCTGGGATCGATCACCGGCTTGGCCTCCATAGTAGTAAATACATACATAGAAAATATCAATGACTCAGGAACAAATATCTGTATCACACAAATAAATGCCCTTGCCGGGATTCGTACCCAGAACCATCGGTATAGCAGGCAGGGTCACTACCAACACTGGTCGTCAAAATATATATAATAGATAGATATAGATAAATAGGTACACATAAAAATCATCATAGGATGCGACCCGAGACCTCCTGCTTCGTAGGCAGGGTAATTATCGAGGAAACTTTTGACAGCTTTTTAGTTTTTCTATCCGTCAAAAACCGTAACCGATGAAACAATGTTAACGTTGCAAACACTTTGGGCACGCAAAAGCGAGGTGCATACATTTTCATATTAGTAATTATGTATGCGCGGTTCCCCGTCTGTTTGTCTGTTCGCTCGCTTAGTGCTTTAGGCAAATTAGGCTGAAAGATAGGCACTAGCTCTTAGATGAAGTTCAGGTGTCATGAAATATACATGAAGCGAGGCTTTATTAACTAAAATGGTTAAATTCATGAGGAAAAGGGGATGGCATGGAACATGATCAAAAAAGGCATAATATTATGAAGATTTGAAGGAAATTAAAAAACCTTAGGTTCATCAGGAAATAAAAAATACAAATAAAATAAATAACGATCGACTTTAAACTGTAGGCATAGAGGGTGTAACCTACGTATATTATGAACAGAGTTTCATGATCTAATATCAGTGTCAGGCACAGATATTGCTCGCCGTATGGTTTCCCGTATTTTTTTACGGTTGCACCTAAATCTGGCAACCTTGCTAAAAGTAAACCTGCACTGAGCTTAAAACACGCACGCACTCACACAAGACCTGATCAAGAATGTATTACACCCACTGGATATTTCGTCGTCTCCACACACCCGAGAGGTGTAGGTGCAAAATCCTGCGTGCTTACCATGAGTTCTAACGGTAGTCGATAGCGATTGCGCGATTCGATAGTGCTTGCATCTCGCTCTTAACTGTGTGCTTGCCATGAGTTGCATGCAACTGTACTCGTAAGATTCGATAGCGACTGCGGCGCTCGAAAGTATGTCCGTCTCCGCATGGTAAGCATGGTGTTGAATGATGTCACGATCACGATATAATTGGCCATGGTTTCTTAGAAGACTTCGAAGTAGGTCCGCTGCTGCTTTCAAGCAAAGACGGTACACTATAATTACTATTTAAAACGAGATATTTACCATGTACATTTGTTTTCATGTTTCAAATAAAAACTCGCAGCAAATCAGTTACACCGTGAACATGGCACTTGTAACAGTGCCGAAATATCGGGAGCTCATGAAAACAAATGTACATGGTAACTATCTCGTTTTAAATAGTAATTATAGTGTAAATGACCATGTTAGCTTAAAATCTTATAAAGACGGTACAGCTTCATCAAAACAGCAATACGCTGGATGACACAATTTTCGTGACAGTGAGGTACATCACTCTTTGTGGTATCTGTATTTTATTTATTCCCTCTTTTGTATCGAGTAGAAATCGAGTATAAAATATCTTCGAAAAAATAAATCGTAAATTAAACTTTTCGTCAAAGTGGTGGTACATGTGCAGTATCCATATGGTGTAAGTTACTTGTATAACAAAAACACGCACACCACTCTCCTAGACCGTATAAAAGTGCGTTTTACAAGATAATCTGCAGAAAGTCGGCCGCCCTCTTCCCATGTCTCCACCATTCAATTCCCACCCTTAATACCATAATAATAGGGCCTAAGGGCTTATGAGTGTATCGCGTGAGTATGCTGGGACAATGGACGTCATTAGACGAATTATGCTAGTGCATCTACAAAAGGTCTTAAGTGCCTATGAAATTCGCAACACAACCGTCATTGTGTGATGATACATGGGTATGGGAAATAATGAATGGCAGATGTGGACGGGAAAATGCTTCGGCCTATTTAGGAAGTTTTTGGGGAATTATTAGCGAAGATTACGGATGTTGGAGAAATTGAATGGGATAAGTATTAGATGATTGTGTGACCGTATCAGCATTTTATTTAATTCAGGAAAAAGACGGCTTTGCGTATTAAATTATAATAGAACTCTGAATAAAGAGGCGCGCTGTATGAATTGTCGACTACGATCCCAAACCCAAAGGCGGTATTGATATGGACCCTGAAGTCTAAGGAGAGACTGCCTCTGACTTTGAACTAGATAAGCTAAGCCTAAGCTTAGTCTAGGTTAACATAGTTTGGATCAGAATTCCTAATCTCAGTTTATAACAACACTAGCAACACTATAACCAGCCATTTATAACAAAGTAGGCACGTTTGCCGAAAGTGGCGAAGATCAAATAACCAACTAATTAAGGAACTATAAAATGTTCAAAACTAGTGATGTGCTGTGCATACACTACACGTATATATTCCCATAAGGAATTTTCCCGTTTGGAGAATAAATAATACTAGTTAATGTAAATAAGAAATAATATTGGCGTGGCAATGCACCAGTCTTAAGGCACGATAATAATTGACGGCAATTTGAAGCAAAATAAATATTTTTAAGATAAGCTTTTAATTTTTATTTAAAGTTATTAAAGTCTTTAATTTGTGACTCTTTTCGCAAACTTTTCCTCAGAGTTTCAATGAGTTTAAAAGAACTGCCAACTTTTGGCAGTGGGTTGCAAATTAAAGTCCTGAGCTATATTTACCTACTCATAATATGTCATAATAGTAATATTAAGGACACTAAGGAAGAATTATACAATTTTAAATCAACCTGCTTCGACGCGCGCGACCCGTTACCTACGCCGGTCTCGAGCGGTGACGCCAGTGATGCCCAAGCCGCGACGGTAACAACACTGCTCTGTCTGTCCGACGATGTCTGCCCGATGCAGACGAAACATGTCACGCCTATTGTGATAAAAATACGGGAGTGTTAACCGTTGCAATTTTAATGTCAGTATGACTCACGAAAGTTTAAATTATAGAATTGTTATTTTTCTCCATCACATTATCGCGTTAAGCTTTTTAAAGTTTCTAATTTGAAATTTTGGAATCGATCTTAGCTACATTTAGTAAACATAAAACCAGCCACCAAGATATTAAGCTCAAATTGATATCTAGCTAATCTTGGAAGTATTGAAACCAACTTCATTGGCTACGACGTAGCACTACGAGAATTCGTCAATATGAGTTCTACGATCAGTCTTAGTAGCATTTTTATCGCACATTTATTAGGTTAATTTTATTTAGTGTATAGGTACATTCAACCAATTGGAACCCTAGGCCACTTTAGAACCGTGTCAAAATACGGAACCGTAATGACAAGCAGTAAGAGATTTCGTATAATTTGATTTATGGCGTCACTATGACATAGCCCTAGCAGCCAACAGCCTAGGTTCCAACTGGTACTTGAATAACATTAAGTACTAGATTTTGCCCTCGGCAAAACGGCAAAACGACAAAAAGTAGCCCAGCTCCATCCCTTCAAATATCTCCACTTTCAAAATCACGTTAGTATTGATTCCCAGTAAGGGCACATCACTACCTAGAACCGGCAATCTGAACTATCAAAAGTTAGGTGCAATTTGCCGCCGGCCGGCTTAGTGCGGGTTCGTTCTCGCGTGGAACAAATGTGTTTAATTGGCTTTTTAAACTTACCGACTTTGAGTCTTAACGGTTTTATTGCGTTGTTTTCTTGAAGTCTTGCTTTATTTTAAAATACGAACAGAGCACTATTCTGTTGTTTTTATTTGTAAAAAAAGCGTAAAGAGCGGTGATATCGTAGCCTGGCGTGCGAATCTCAATCAGACGGTCGCGCGTTCGATCTCAGACACGAACCGATGTTTTTTTTAACTTATACATGTACAAAACCTGCTGGATTAAGTTTACCAAAAGGTTTTATGCCAATAATGCCTTAATTTCCTTTCTGGTTTGTAAATTCAGATATCAAAATACGGACCGCATTTAAGATTTGATAGTAAATTACGAGTAGGTAACGGAATAGTGTGAATAGTTGCAAAACTCCTAAATTATTCGAAAATGGCTGTGAGTTTCGCTTCCTCAAGCACAATTTTGCGTCGTCATAAGTCATAACGCTGAGAAACCCGAGATTTTATCTGCTAAAATTGACATTAAATTGCAACGGTTAACGCTCACGTGGTTTCGACTGCATCGGGCAGTCATCGTCGGACAGACAGAGTGGTGTTGTCACCTTCGCGGCTCGGGCATCACTGCCCAAGACTGGCGTAGGTAACGGGTCGCGCGCGATGAAGCAGGCTGGTTCGAGCAATCCGGCGCCGTAGTTGCCCGTCTGAAAATAAAAATTATATATTAAATTATATGCTAAAATTGAATCGAAAATGTAATAACTATGCGTAAATCTCGCTTTAAAACATGCTAAGAAAATACATTATCTGCAGTAATGATCTCATTACCGCAACATAATCAAAGACTGCAAGTTTTCAACTAGTTCTCAACTATCTATCATGTCCACCATATTTGCATTTGCGACTTCATTCCATTTCACACCTTATTCTCAAGCAGTAAGATACACAATTGAGTGTGTTCAGTCATAGCTACCGAGTTACTAACCCGCCAACTCTACCGGCGACTGCTGGTTTGAATTCTCAATGGAAGTTTGATTTGAATATCGTTGGGGTACTTAGAATTACATTTACTGAACTCAAGATTTCGGTACTGGGGCAGTTACCATTAAATTACTTGTGGAACTCAAGTTTGTTCCTTATAAAGCAGCACTAGCCAGTAGCCATTATATAAACATACTTATATCGGGTTATTCACGTCAATAAAGTCGAAAATAGCTCGACAAGTTTCGGAACCATCCGTGTCCCTTAGTCCGACCAGTTGGGATTGTTCCGAAACATGTCAAACTAGTTTCGACTTTATTGACGTGAGTAGCCCGATAGAGGTATTTTAATATGTCTTATACTATAAACTGAAATACATAATCGAACTCGGATCATCAGCTTACGCGACTAACGCCGCGGATTCTCGGATTGGCCTTCGTCGGTGTTGGTATTTTTCTTAAGTACCTATATGACATCTATTTCAATTTATAATTTATATATAGTAGGTAGTGTTACTGATATATATATAACAAATCAAAAAAAGATTTAATAAATAATTTGATTTGTTTCAACAAAAAGATGTCTGATACTCGCGAAAGTTGTGTATAAAAAAAGCACTTGCCATTGTTGGAAGGCAGCCTCATACTCTGAAACCTTAAGGTTCATTTACATTGGTTAACGCGGGATGCGAGAGATATCTGATATACCTATAATGTAGCCACAGGACCCGCTTTTGAGAAAACGCGGGCCCTTTTGACATTCGCGACAAAAAAAAACCGCATGCTGGTAAAGGATGACTTACACTATAACGGGACGGCATGGGATGGGACGGGACGGGACGGGGAGGGACGGGAAATCTGTCAATTTCTATAGAAAGAATCACGTGATATCTCGGAGCCCTCGGATGTCACGTGACGCGTTCTATAGAAATTGACAGATTTTCCCCCTGTATATAATATACCCCTTCCAACGTGTTGGAGTCCTGTTGCTGGAAGGCAAAAATATAAAAAGCGGACTAGTAAGTTCAAGATAAATTAAAAGCGTAAGTTCGCGATTTTAATAAAACCCAGACCTGGAAGTCTCATTTAACTTGACAAAAATAATTATAAGTTTCGCCAACTATAATGTGGTTTGCGCGGTTCGGATGTGCCTCGCCTTATAAGCCAGAACTCGGAACTATACGGACGTGATGACAATCGCAATTGTTGGTGTCAAAGTGATTTTATTCAATATAATATTAGAAAAAACACAGAAATATATGAAAAAAAGTAAAAAACTAACTACTTAATTGAGTTCACCGAGATCCGAACCTTGCGGAAGGGCCTTCACCCTTCCGTGTCAAAGTGATTTTTGATGGTATAGTTCTAGAAATAGAACCAGCGTGGGTAATTTATACAATAAAACATATCTAAGGGCCTTGCACTACCCAGGGTTATCTGCTAACCCAGAGTTAAGCGTTTATAGACTGATGAGATTTGATAGCTAACTCTGGGATAGGTAAGGCGCAAGTGGTCCTAAGTAAACAAAAGGTTGTTTGACCTTAGAATGTATTCCTTAGCTTGCGTTTCATTTAGTTATGGAATTACTTGATAGATGTCGCTGTGCCTTGGGTGGAAAATTCTACATCGCGCTGTTAAGATTTTTTCGGTAATAATGTCCTCTGGTTGATACCATTTATGGCCGGTTATGTGGTAGACATTACCGGCCATAAATGTTAACAATACGTTTTCATCGAAAAAAAACTCTTTATCTTATCTTTAGGTACCAACAAACTACCACCACGGGCCCCATAAACCGATAAATAAATGCAACTAATAGACCCCCAGACAATACAATCTCGATCTTGTAGGTCAGATAATTTGTACGGGGGTTATTTATTTCTGTTTTTGCTTGTTTTTAAATCGCAATAATTCCTCTGTAATCGCCACAGTACCCCATCCGTCTCTATAACGACCCCCTGAGCGCAAGATTTATGGACTTCATACTCGTACCTTTAACATGATTACAATTTTCAACCTTATTTCTATTGAGATAAGGCGAGAATGTGTACATATCTTTGACGTGATTAACTTTGTTACAGGTATTTTATCGTGACTGAAGATCAGCAGCAAGATGCGGTCACATAAAGGCGTTTCAGATCTTGCGAGGGGCACGGTGGTATAAGGTACCTGCACCAAATAAGGCCCATCGTTTTTTTTTTTACTTCCATTCATATTACTAGCATAATATAACGTACCTACTTCTCTAAGAAGTGGACGATGACTGCAAAATTTTAACCCATTTTCACCAGAAGTATGTTGAAAGTTAGAACGCGGGCCTTATTTGGTACAGCTATAAACAAATAAAGCCTTCATATAACCTAGTTTGGACTTTTTCGATTAAAAACATCGGTTTTTTGTTACTGTGAATTCTGTATCATATAGTTTTTGTATATTTGTCCTTGTTTGGACAATGGACATGCATGTAATTATATAGCGGTGGCGGTGCATTTCCCAGATGCACACCCAACTTACAATATTCTGCTAAGATGACTAAAAACATTGAGTCATTCGGGTCAAAATAGCAGCTGATTTCGTAAGATTTCGAGTTAACAAATTCGAGTCATATCAAGTCAAAGTTTTGAATAGCTATGGCTCTATTAAGTAACTCACGAATTTCTGTCGAATCTCGGTCGACATGTTTTAATAGTAAATTGTGTTACAAGGCATCAAAATGATATATTTCCGGCGAGGGCGTACATTGAATTCCGAATGAAGCGATGGATTCTAGAGTAGAATACGACGAAAATAATTCTGATACCGTGAAACACATACTGATTTTCACAACAACTAATAAGAAAGAAACAAATCCGAAAACAGAATCATACCAACACCACGATGCCACTAGTTAGCCCGAGAAAGTAAAAATGTGTAGTCATAAACAGAAAAATGCCAATTTGATCCCTCGGAGCAGTGAAGAAAAGTGCCACTTTGATCCCTCCCAGCTTGAACAGAAAAAACCGTTATAATGTTCGAATCTCACGAGAGTTTTATAGTTAATAACTAAGTCTATTATAATTGAAATTAAACACTTTAGAACGGATTAATCGCGTTTATTAACACCATGATCCTACGTTTCGAGCCCTTTACAGCACTCGTTTTCACAGGGTTAAGATGATGACTGAGAAAACGAGTGCTGTAAAGGGCTCGAAACGTAGGATCATGGTGTTAATAAACGCGATTAATCCGTTCTAAAGTGTTTAATTTCAATGAATAACAATCGCGGTAACAGAAGACAATATTCTATTATAATTTTCAAAACAGAACTTTCAAAGACTGACAAATATACACATGTATCTTTTGGTAGGGTACCCGTGTTAATCGATTCGTTTTTATAAAGAATCGATTAACACCAATTCACTCACTAGAATCGGTTCAGTAGTTAAAAATCTGGCCAAGTGCGAGTCGGACTCGCACGAAGGGTTCCGTAACATTATCTATAAAAACTGCAAAAAAACACGTTTGTTGAATTTAAATCTAAAACGTCACGGGGCCTCCGAGGGTTCCGAGCTATCACGTGATTATTTCTATGGAAACTGACAGATCGTCCCGGATCGGATCGGATCGGATCGGATTGGTGTGTCATCCTTAAAACTACAAACAAATACAAACAAACAAACTCCCGTAGGTATAAAGTTTCTTTTTGACTAAATATTACCCTCATGGCATAATGAGGTTATTTAAAATCCGTTAAATAAGGCTGATTAAAAATAAACAATAACATTTGACATGATATGGCTATGGCACATGGCACTCTTCGCTATCCAGTGTTACCGAGCTGTTGTTCTAGGGTTGTGAAAACTATAAAAGGTACTTAAGAGGCCACAGTGGTCAAAGATCTCAATATTGATAACAACTAGGTACCTGATATTCACATACATAAAACTTCAACATCCGGCCAGCCTGTGCAGTCCAATTAAAAGGCAATTCGATCCATACTTCAGGGTACATTCAGCTCAATGTACTTAAGCAAAACAACCAACTTGCAACTTGGTGTGCAGCTTAAGCACCGATGTTCTTAACCCAATCGGTTTCAGGAGCATATAGTTATATCGAAGAGTTGGCGTTCTAGTGTAAGTCGAAGTTTGCGTTCATGTTTAAGTAATTTTACCAAACGAATCCAAAGATTCTGACTTGGTATCAAGGCTAGTGAGACTTGCAGTGCCGTTTGTGCCTAAAAACCAACTCAGGCCCCGGTCTACCGATCTCTTGGCTGTTCCCCAGGCGCGTACTGTATCCTACAGGAACTCTCCAACGCTTCAAGCCTTGAGGATGATTAATGAGTTCTTGTCATCAGCACCTCAGTGTGATGTGTTTGCTAGCAGATGGGTAAATGTGTGTCGTAAATCTCAGGCATTTACTGCGAGATGGTGGATGGATGTTAGTGTTTTTATTTTATTTTTTATATCAAACTGTATTATTGAATTGTATTTGTAATGTCTGAATTTTCCAGCGGTTTGGTGCAAACTGTTAAGGTGTGTAAAATGTTTGTATATAATAAATAAATTATAAATGCAATGCTGATAAGTGACAACCCTATCAGACCCATGACCGCCAATTACGCGCGCGGGCGCGTCGCGATCACAGCGGTCTGTCCGCTGCTGATGAGACTCAGGCTAACCACTATTATGTGTTTTTTTTTTTATATGGGTCAATCTATATAAAAGTAACATGAGTCACGACTTCATTGCGTTTTTATTTGGATTACAGATGCAAATTATGATTCAATAAATATCGAGTGAGTGTAACACTCATAAGGAAATATGCAGTAATATGGTGGGTTACTCTGCTCTTGCCGTGGATTGACCCAAATAGTCGCCATTATTAATGTCGCCTCTGCTGAGAAAGATGGGTTATGTAAGTAAACTTACATAGGTAACCCCCCTGTATCTGTGGGTGTATGTGTACTTGTTTTAGTAAAATGTACCACTGTATTGCTTATTGATAAGGTCCATTTCAAACCGAATCTTTATGGATACCGTGCTTTATCGGCAACCGATAAAGTCATATAATTTAAACTTTCGTGAGTCATACTGACATTAGAATTGCAACGGTTAACACTCACGTATTCGTATCACAATAGGCGTGACATGTTTCGTCTGCATCGGGCCGTTTGATGACTAAAGGAGTGACTGAACTCGTTTCAGGATTAATTCTTCATTAGCTGTATACTGCTTCGTTAGTTTTCTGCCCAATTAGCTATCAATATTACACATTAAACAACATTTTGCAAAAAAAATAAACAATTCCAGAGACGCTATCGCAATCTTGAGTAACAAACGACAATCTAGACCAAGGCCTACTATAAAAGTTGTACGACATTAACTCCTCGACCGCGTTAGCGTATCGAGGGGTCAAAATATGAAAGTTGCCGGATGATTTAAATAAACGGCAAACATAATTTGAACTCCCGATACGCTAACGCGGTCGAGGAGTTAATGTCGTACAATTTTTATACTAGGCCTTCCGTTCTATGTTTATAATAATGTGTAAATTTTGTCCTACTTTATTAAGTATCAATGAAACTTATCACAGAATTGCAGCCAACAATGCCAATATTAATTGTCATCTAATTTTGGTTTCTACCGATTATATTACGCCTATATTTTAACCCAAATACATCATGAAACCGTCCCCACCTTTAACATCCAACCTTTTCGCAAACGTGCAGCATTGACTGTGGACAGTTATTTATTGGCGCCATTATTAATGTTTACCCACGACTACAAAACGACTACGACTACAAAAGAGACTTTTTCCAAAGGTAATCAATCAATTACGGGATATTTGCGTCACTGTTAACAGACGTTGATAGTTTTCGGTCTCCATAATAGATTTCCAAGGTGTTTGTCGAAGTAATATATCTAAGGTATTTTTAACTAAATTACTTAGAAATATTTTTTTTACAAGTACATACTCGGTTTTGCAAACGCAGCGTAGGACATCCACCCTCAAGATGGACAGATGACCTTATGAAGGTCGCCGGGAGACGCTGGATGCAGGTCGCTTCCAACCGGTACATATGGAGGTCCAAGGGAGAGGACGTCTTACGGCTGATATGATGATGATGACTTACTCGGTTGTTGTATGCTCTTTCGAATTTTCTTACGTTTCTTCAATTATCCCAGCCATTTCTGGAAAATATTTAAATAAGATAAAATATTTCCATTATTCATGACCAAATAAGACAAAAATATGCCAGTCTTTAAGCGCACAATGTTTTTAGTTAAAAAAAAACTATATATTGTCTACAAAACCTTAAATTCGAACATAAAAGTCGAGTCGAAAGGCAACCGGAGTTTTGTCTCTTTCGTACTTAACGAGTACGGGCTACGAAAAGGTAAGAAATTAAAAGTGCGACAGAGTTTTTCATCTCTTAGGCTCTCACTACTTAATCCTAATACCTGCAATACAGATTAAAACAGCCGCGCTGTAATTAAAAAAGGTTTCAACTCAACCACGTAAACTGCGAACTTGGTTTTTATTTTCACCGGAGTTTATCAACTTGCGAACGGCCTGATTAAGTTTAGAGTGGGCACGGTGTGGGGCTAGAAAATTAGCGGGGAGAGAGAAATTCACGTTCATCCACGTCGTTTAAAAAGGTGCTTTAAAAAAGTAGTACTATTTAGATATTCGTTTTGACTTGTAACTAAGAAAGAGGAAAAGAAAAAATAGGCGGTGACGGCTAAGGTACGGTAAAAAGTACGTCATTTAGAGATCTATTTGGCTTGGCTTATACTTTATCATTAGAGTGGACCTTCAAAATCGTGTGTGCAGAAATACAGGCGCAAATCACCCCGCCAGGCGACGACAAAGAGTAACAATCACACCCACCGCTTAACAGCTACCAGGCGTTCGGATTAATTAATAATTATAGTATGGCATATTACCAAGAGGAATGTCCTCGCTCTACTAATTCCTAACCTATTTCCGTAGCCAGCTCTTAATCCATTAAGGATGACTCTCAGTAGTCCGTTCCGTCTCCGATCAGATACGGGACGATCTGTCAGTTTCTATAGTAAGTATCACGTGATAGCTCGGAGCCCTCGGACGTCACGTGACTTTTTGTATAGAAACTGACATCGTCCCGTATCGGATCGGAGACGGAACGGACTACTGTGAGTCATCCTTTAGACTCTGTCTTCACTTTCCACCAGATGTAACTAACTAGACTCAATCGCCAGTAAATTTATTATTAAAAAAGTTAATTTAAACGCGGTTTTCTTGGCCCGTATCCTAGTTCCTCGAACAAGGGCCAAGACAATAAATAAATTTGCGGCGGCCATTGCTTTGCCATTATTTCGCCAAGCTCCGCAGTTTATGGTCTTTATTACCAAGTTCACCTTTTTAATTTTAAAGCCCCGTGTTACCAACAAAAACATCCTTTGTTGGAAGGAATTTGAATATGAAAATGCTCCATCTTTAATGAGGGTTTTCAGAAAGAGGTAATCTCCTGGAAAATTGTATTTATATATATGTTGTTTTTTAATAAGGTTTTTAAGTAAATCATTTAGGCAGTAGTGCTTGTGGCAACCTGTGGTACCTTTAGTTTGAAAACGTCTCGTATGGAAGGTGACTTACTTACCTAGGAAACAAACTTTATTTCAAGGTGGATGTGTACAGGTCATAAAGAAGTTTTTGCAGGTTTAAGTATGACTCAAACCAAGCCTATCCCTTTATTTAGCTGTAACTCTTGTCTATCCTTAACCTTTGTTTTTAAACCAAATAAATAATTTATTTCTTTCTTTCTTTTCTCTCTTAACCATATTGAAATCTATTCTAGAAACTAGTCTTTGGGATTATTGTTATATTAAATTCGTTAAATATAAATTTCCCAAGTAACCTTTTCTATATTTTCTTCAAACGTATAAATACTCGAGTAAAAACCTTAACATATCAAACATTTTCCCCACGAATCAATTTCCATAACCCACGTACGTTTCTGATTCCCATTCGGGTAGTTTTTTGCGAAACGTTACCCATGAACACAGATCACTTACTTTACTTCACCAATAATTGTATACACTACATAGATACAAACTATACATTGAAAGAGATGACATATACTACAGAAAAAAAGTGACCAAGGTCGGTGAGCAGGGCTGGGATTACTACAATTGCTACAATTGTATAGATACAAACGTTTTGATTACTATCTCTGACCGTAACTATTACTTAAAGGTTAACACCGCATGCATAAAACAAAACACATTAACACATACCGTTTACAATATAATGTAAACGGTATGTGTAAACGGTATTACAGAGGGTGGGTAGCACTAATATGGCATTGCATTTTCAGCTAAACAGGAACAGACAAATAGTTATCTATTACATCTTCGCTAGTCAAAGTGTGTATCCAGTACATGGCTACAGCTGCTCGCTACCTTATATAACCTTGGGACAAGTGAGTTGCTTCCGTGAATGTGTAAGAGCGAATATGGGCAAATAACGAGACATTTGTTTTGGATGTCAGTGGTATATGTCACCGTAGAATTGTGAGTACCGTTATTTTATAAACTAACGCGTTAGATTGTAAACAAACGGACAGGTTAGTTTATAACATACCTAGTCAAATTATAATCTGTTGTCGGGAGTTCACAATATATATATAGCGTAGTCTATCAAAGGTAATCTACGGGCATAATTTATTCGTACCTAACATGCCGAAACATTCCTTTCATTCGGATTTACAATGTATCAGAAGGGTTCGGGGTTACAATAGGGTTTCGTTAGGTTAGGGTTAATTAAGATTCTAGTAGCGTATGACTTAAAATGGGCCGTTCTCGTTTTTCAGCGCCAATGACCTGTCTCCTCGCTAAAAAATGCCTGTTTCAGAATTTTATTATTAGGTACCATTTTACCTCTGTTTTGGTGTCTGATGTATATTTTTCTGTTGTAATATTTTGTGAGGTGTGCAATAAAGAGTTATTGTATAGTATTGTATTTTTATATGCCCGAAATATTGGTTTACCTTATCAGTACTGTTTACTTGTTATTTCCCCGGTTAGTAACTGTAAAATTATATAGATTATTTAACTCAAAACACCGTGACAGAGTGGTCAATCAGAAGACTGTCGCTGAAAAGAAGTACTCTGTGACAGTGTTTTCTAGAAAACTACTGAAAAAAACGTTACCTACATGAAAATAACTATCAATTTTTTTTTGTCATTTAGTTAAATATATGGTCGCATTTCCCATACATTTGTAATGAGAATCAAAATGTATAGAGTACGTTCCGTTGAAATTTGGTTAAAAGCAAGCGCTGGTAGCACAAGTACAGGAAATCCGAAAACCGCAATGAGAGTTCCGTGCCACCAGTATATTCAAGTAAAAGTAAAGGTCATAAATAGGGCGTTGGGGACCATCTATTGCGCTGAACCCTCGGTGGGCGAGTCCAAGTCGCACTTGGCCGGTATTTTTTTTTAAATCATTACTATCGTTATCATTTTACTCAAAATCAAAATTCCTAGAAATCGAGAAAATCACGTGTCGTCGGTAAAAAAGGAGAAAGGCCAAATGCGTATTTTTACTATTTCTAGTGAACAAATAGTTAGTGGAGATTTATGTTTTATTGGGTGGCAGGAAGGGGGGAGGGGGGGGATTTATATTACTCGATTTCTACCGGTTTACTTACTTAACTTCCGGACAGTCCAGCTGTTTTCCGTACCCAAAGGGTATAAAACGGGACCCTATTACTAAGACTAAGATCCGTCTGTCAGTCAGGCTGTATCTCATGAACCGTGATAAGTAGACAGTTGAAATTTTCACAGATGATGTATTTATATTGCCGCTATAACAACAAATACTCAAACACAGAATAAAATAAGTATTTAAGGGGGCTAATAAATTTTCCATACAATTTTTTTTTATTATATGTTACGGAATGCGGAACTCTACGTGCGTACCCAGCACTTCGCCGGTTTATTTTTTACAGTACACATGGTGCTACTTTACGATAATGAGCACTTTACGTGCTTGCGTCGAATATTCAAAGGGCCATATGTACTGTAAAACGTACGATACACGTGCGGAGAGGTAAGGTAAGAGGTAATTTGCCCTTGTATAGTAATGTACTATTAATACCCACCTGACAATAAGTGTAAATAATCAGTGAACCTAAATCTTTTAAATTCCCTTATTCGAACTGTTTCCTTAGCCCTTCGTACGTGGGGGCAATAAATTCTGCAGTGTCAATCAGAGGCTATCGCCGGCAGGAACAATAGGCGATTCATTAGGATTCTGGTGGCAGAAGTGTGTACTGGGCTACTGGGGCCTTACCATGACGTCTTAACGCGATTCAGTTGAGGACCAAAACTGAGTAGTTGCGAGTGGTAAAGTGTGTGACTACCAGACCGATGGTTGCTGGAATGGAATATCGTTTGAATAATATAATTATGTAACACTAGCGACCCGCCCCGGCTTTGCACGGGTTATTATTATACATATAAGCCTTCCTCTTGAATCACTATATTAAAAAAACCGCATCAAAATCCGTTGTATAGTTTTAAAGATTTAAGCATACATTCATACATCATTTGTTTTATACTATGTAGGTATCTAGTGATTTACTTCCTTGCGTCCTGTCTCGGATCCAAAGGTTTGTTTTGAAGAGATCGCTCTTCAAAGATAATACCGCCTATTGTACCTATTTTGTTTGTTTTTTGTTTTACTTTCGAGGTGCAATAACGAGTTGTTGTACCTATATTGTCGAACGAGCGAACGAACCGAGTAAGTTCTTCCAATCTGCTGGAACACTTCGTCGTTTGTATGTATGTTGGTTCGTAGATAACTAAAGTATCGTTGTAAAACCAAACTCACACTTTTCAGATTTAGTTATTTGAAGTATTGGATTATTTTAAAATAAATTGCTAGATTTAGTTATAACCTTATAACTAATTCCTTATTCGAATTTAGGTAATTTTTTTAAATAATGAAATCGCAATTGCTCCCAATCTACGTGGTCAGTCCGTCTTTTGTATGTATGTATGTATGTAAGTTTGTTCGACGATAACTCAAGTATTATGTTTCTTTTAGCCTCAGGAATACGCTGTTAAAATCCCTCGCAATGCTCACGGGCACCGTGTATAGTGCTGAAACTTTTCGTTATTTATGACACAGTGTTATGTTGAATCCTACTTAAAACCCCTTGACTAATTAGGCTCATATTTAAATTTAAAAATCCCATTTATCTCATCTAACTACCTGCCAAATTTCAAGACGATCCGATCAACGATACTTGAGTTATCGTCGAACATACATACATACATACATGCAAACTTACATACAAACTTACATACAAACTTACATACAAACTTACATACAAACTTACATACAAACTTACATACAAACTTACATACAAACTTACATACAAACTTACATACAAACTTACATACAAACTTACAAACAAACTACGGAGTGTCCAAGTAGATTGGGAGGAATTCCGATTAAATTATGAAAAAAAATACTTAAATGGTAATAAAATGAGCTTGGTATAACAAACTAACTAGCAATTTATTTTAAAATAGGTACTCAAATACTTAAAAGAACTAAATCTGAAAACTTTGAGTTTGGTTTCAAATTGTACGGAACACTTAGTGCGCAAGTCCGACTCGCACTTGACCGGTTTTTATATTAAAAAAAATCAACACCTGTCTCACACGATACAAGTAATGGTTCCCATAAAAAGTATCCAAGGTATTACCTTCGTAAGGAAAACGTAAAATAAAGCACTTCATATCGCTACATTTTATGTCCTTTAAGAAGATTTCGCAAAGTACCTATTCTATATTTAATATATATTACATTGCCCGTATTTTAAATATAACTGTAATTGATGATTCACGCTAGAACGGGACGGGACGGGACGATCTGTCAGTTTCTATAGAAAACGTCACGTGACATCCGAGGGCTCCGAGCTATCACGTGATTCTTTCTATAGAAATTCACAGATCATCCCGTCCCGTCCCGTCTTAGTGTGAGTCATCATCAGTCTTGAGTTATATTTTCATAGTCTATTCTTATATGCGACTTTCAATCCGAAGATCCTGGGTTCAAACCCCAGCTCGTACCAATGAGTTTTTCGAAAGCTATGTACGAAATATCATTTAATATGTACCAATCGCTTTTCGGTGGAGGAAAACATCGTGAGGAAACCGCAGTAATCTCAATAAGGCCTAGTTTACCCCATGGGTTGGAAGGTTAGATGGCAGTCGCTTTCGTAACAATTAGCGCCTACGCCAAATCCTGGGATTAGTTGCCAAAACGGACCCCAGGTTGTAGTAGAAGACAAGCCTTAGTAAACAGCATACTCTTATCAAAGGCCGGCAACGCACGCGTGACCCCACAGGAATTACAAATGTCCATGGCAGGGACAATTGCTTACCATGAGGCGGTTCACCTTCTAATTAATTTAAAAAAAAAGTTTTCTTAAGAAAAAGCTGCCATCTAAAATTCTAAAGTTCGTTTCGTGACCTCATGGTCATGACCTACGGCACCCAAAACACTGGCAGATTGTATGCTCTCCCCTTTAACAATAACGCACATTTCACATAATTATACTAAGGACTTTTTTTACAACACGGTCGGCTTCATAAATATCTATGCACCTGTATTCAATTTTGCTCCTTATTCACTGGTAATAAGTTCCAAAGTGTATATTATTTATAGACGTGACTATACAATTCAAGTATGTCACACTTTAAAAATATCAAAACATTCCTACACCAAGACAATACAGTCGTGTTTCACTTGTAACCACATTTATCTGTGCTACACAATTTTATTAAAAGATACATCAGAAATAATGAGCACGACGTTTCTGGAAAGATAAGATAACATTCGGGGCAGACGTGATGTTCTAATAAAATTATTCTTGCCTAGCCGTTTTATTGTGCCGTGTAAAATGTTATTTTTTATGAGCGAACAGACGGTCCTTGTAGCTTGTGTTGGCTGATGTAGGGTTCCGTAGACCTTTGGTTGGAGCTACGGGTTTGGTAAAAAAAAAAATTCACGGCTCTATTACGTTATGTTACATCAGATCATGATTTGTGTTACTACATAATCGGGATGACGACTAGGTCGAAAAACTATCATAGTCTACCAATTGGAACCCTAGGCCACTGTAGGACTATGTCATAGTGTCGCTATAAATGTCACTAATATAATAACTAGTTATAGCCCATTTTTGTATAGGGTTTCCAAGCGGAGCCCAGACTACCTGAACCGCTAAAACCAAGAAAACAACTTTTGAAAGTGAAAAAATACAATTGGCAAAAACGCGAAAACTCATATAAAGTTGTAATTTTCTTCGCGAAGTCAGAGAGGTTACAAAATACGATTTCTTTGTTTCAATTACCACCAGGAACAGTATTATTCCTATCTCGGGACCTAGTAATTAGGGTAATTAGGGTGTCCCTTACGCAGCGTCTTATGGGCGGTCAACTGGCGAACGCGTAGCGACGCGGTGCGGCCGAATATCATTTATAAGTGTCCTACGCGAGCGGCCGCGAAAGCGAAGCGGCGCGGTAGCTTTCATCGCGCTCGCGACTTGTACTATTACTTATTCTGTGGCTCGCGCTCCGCCATCTATAGCAGTACCATGAGTTGCCAACAAGGCGTTAGTCGCTAGAGACTAACGCTTTCTAAAGTATTTGCAACTCGCTCTCACCAATGAGAAAGAGCAGGATGCAAAATACTCTGGATTCTAAACCAGCTATAGAAACGTCACTGTCAAATGAGCACTTAATTTGGTACCATAGGTTTTTATTAGCGCTGGCGAAGGCGTTAGAAGCTCTGGCTACGCGATCGCGCCTAGGGTTGCCATATGGACAAATTGAATTTCCCGACAAAAATTCCCTACAATCTTCACAGAATGTCGGTAATGACAATTTTTCATGTGGTGTTTTTGGTCAATTTTGAAATAACAAGGTAGAGAGCCCAGTAAAGTGATGTGCAAAATTTGTAGCAGTTACTTTAGCATAAAATATAAAGGTGCAACAGACATTCAGAACCATATTCAGACTGGCAAGCATCAGAACAGAACATCAAAACAGTTATTAAAAAAATACAAAACTCGACGCATTTATTAAACCCCAAAAATCAGAGAGCTCTTCTGGAGCTACGCAAGCCGCCTATGCTACTTCCACAGTCCACACTATGAAACACCATCAATAATTTAATTCCATGAATTGCACATCGTATTTGATGCCAACAAATGCTGCGAAATATCCTATTTCAAATTGCTACGAAAGGAATATTATTGTTTTGTTGATTACTGTTTGCTTATATTTGTCATTTAATTCATAATGTTTATACTGTAAAGATTTGTGTAAGACCACTAAGACCCATATTGGCTATATTATACTATACCATATACGATCATATCTCTAACCATAGATTATATGCCGCTGTACGAAGTCACATTAAATCTACTATGGCGGATTATCCAAGATGGTGGACTAGTTATTTTTTCTGCACTACAGCAATATGAATATCAAATGAAAGGTGTTGCCGAGGAGAACACGAAAATATGCCCAATAATAACAAAAAATAAATAAAGTGGCTGTAAAAAAAACTTTTTAAAACCAGCTTTTTTGAAGTGGCCCAAAAACGATGAAAATAAACTTTTAGTTAAATCAAAGTAACAAATTTTGTTTAAAAATTTTTTTTACAGGTAACTTGTTCTTGGCTTGTACAAAATCGCATGATTATAATATAATTTTCCCAGCAGAGAGGGGACCGATTTTTGAGATTCGATTGTTCGAATACAAAAATGAGTGATCGAAAATAATCGCACGTGAAAATTTGTCACGATTATTTTCGCATGATACCAATAATGGGCGCTTTTATTTTTTGTTGTAGAAAAATATTTTTTTAATGTCTCAATTGTGGCCAGATGCTCCGCATTCCGCATTTACGTCTATAGATCCGCAATCCGCTCTATGGTGAAGCGGATCCGCATTTTTAAATCATTCAATTTTCATAGTGGGAAATTACATACAATCATAAAAATCCCGAGCTCTGATTTAGGGCCATATTTCACTATACCGTATACGGTTACTACCCGAAAGCCGAAAGTAAAAAAAAGTTTAAAATTATATTCCACTTTTTTATTTATAAATACGCATTTTTGAAGCTTCTTGTTTTTGCATTTCAGTATCTGGCAACACTGTGTCTCATTGACTTTTGACGGGTGCCACTAATCCGCATCCCGCGAAAAGACAGCCCAATAATCGGCGACCCAATAATTTGCGACCACGATGTACATGGATTATTGGGCTGCCTTTTCTTGGGTCGAGCAATCTCGAAGCGGGCCAATAATCGGCAGCCCAATAATCCATGTACATCGTGGTCGCCAATTATTGGGTCGCCGATTATTGGGCTGCCTTTTATCGGGTCGGACAAGCTCGGTAGCGGGCCAATAATCCGAAGCCCCAGTTTTAACAGTACAATAATCAGCAACCCAATAATCCAAAACCAAAACAATGGACACGAATTATTGGGCTGCCGATTATTTGTCTGCTTTTTATACAGACTCCTTAGATCGAATGTTAAGGCAGGTCGGTTTAGGTACGACGACGAGCGAAGCGAGGAGGAGTGTTAGGTAGAATTGCGACCTAACAGCGCGCGAGCCGAGCGAGCTAAGCGAGCGTGCCGCGGCAGCGGCCGGCGAAGCGGCAGAACCGACTTTTTTCGCATCCCGCGAAAAGGCGCCCCAATATTTGGCGACCACGATGTACATGGATTATTGGGTCGCCGATTATTGGGTTGCCTTTTCTTGGGTCGAGCAATCTCGAAGCAGGCCAATAATCGGCAGCCCAATAATCCATGTACATCGTGGTCGCCAATTATTGGGTCGCCGATTATTGGGCTGCCTTTTATCGGGTCGGACAAGCTCGGTAGCGGGCCAATAATCCGAAGCCACAGTTTTTGCAGTACAATAATCAGCAACCCAATAATCCGCAACCAAAAAAATGGACACGAATTATTGGGCTGCCGATTATTTGGCAGCCTTTTGATTTGACTTGAGTTTATCTGTGGAATGTGTTTTGATATTATCAAATTGATAATCAGTTTTCTTTTACGTATCCCTGTGATTTCTAGTAACCTGTGACTACCATGGCGTCTCCGAAGCCCTATGCTTCCGAATCCGAAGAGTCGAGTGCTACGGCCTCCTTCCTCTTCTGGTGTTGTGTCGCCTTCTAGTCCGCGAGTGTTGGACTCTTTAGAGCCGCCTACGCATGCAAAACGTGCGCTGTTGGCTAACAACCTCAAGATACCTCGTGTGAAGCAGTCCCCTCGTGTGAAGACACCAACAGTTAAGCGTAGGCCTGCTGTTTTGTCTTTTGTCAGAGGAGTTACGGACAGGATCAGCCACATCTTGAGGCGTGCTTCAATCAAGACCTATTTCAAGCTGTTGAAGAAGATGTCACAATTCCTAAGGTCTGTAAAGTGTAACTTGCCTCTACAAGATGCTGGGGTCTACAGGCTTGGCTGAGAAGCGATACATTCCCAGGTTGCTGCGCGAGGCTATTGAAATCAAGAAGGTTCCTAATTTCAATAGAGAGGATGGCTTTTCAGTACCACCAGTTTGGGATCCTGTATTACATCTCATTAAGGATCAAGCACTACACAGGGCTGGAAGACCTTAGTGTGGACTTTGTTTTGAAAAGATTGAAAAGGGAAAAATAGGCAAAATGGGGTAGTTTTCTTGTCGCTACTTTCTGCCCTATAAGCCAGTTAGGGGAAGCGTTCGTAAGTTGTATGTATGTTAATCCTCACATGGTTTTAATAATTTTTAATTTTAATTATAGAATGCCCTTCAGGCAATGTATTACTCTGGGCATTGTAGACCAACCTTTGTTTTTGTATTTAATTATTTCAATATTTTTGTATATAGGTAGTTTGCACAAGATAACTTTGTAACGATAACGGGGAGAATTCTCATTCTCTCAGTCATCATCTTAATTCTTAACCCTGTGAAAACTAGTGCTGTTAAGGGCTCGAAACGTTGGGTCATGGTGTTAATAAATGCAATTAATCCGTTCTAAAGTGTCTATAAACTTTAACCATGAATATCTCCATAACCATAGGGTTCCACGGGGTCACCCGCACCCCGTATTGGGGGGTAGCCCTTCTCCCATAATTCATATTTTAGTTTATATAGATATCAGATATATGTGCACTCAAAGAAAAAAAAACAAGTTAAGTGATATTATGAAAATTTTATAGAAATGTTAAGTAGAAATATGGAATAAATCACTGACTGTATTGTTGTTATTTTAGATTTAAAATTGTTTTGTCTATATAAGACAAAATATCTTCTATTAGCATAATTGTTATATTCATTATTAATGAATGTATAGAAAAGTTTTAGTTAGGTGTACAATTTTATCAAAGTAATAATTTATTATTCTATGTTATTCTATACTGTAAAAATGGGAGTAGGATCTTGTTAGCTCTTTTAAAGTTGTTAGTTAAGTTTGATCACTGTGTACAGTCAAGTGCAAAAATATGGTTCAACATAATCGTCTCATAAATATGGTACTACGCTCTTATTACACCGGCATAAGGTGCTATGGGACATATTTTTTAATAAGATGTGCACCACCATATTTTTATACTTGACTGTACCCATGAACATTGTTGATTTTTATATCTGTCACATAAGAACTGAGTGCAATGATTGTTCATTATGATGATAAAAATTAAACTAAAAATCACAATATCATGTTGAATTTTATTTCTCTGTCTGTCCTTACACACAACACACAGACTGACTGACTGTTTCGAGTTTTCCTCGTGGTCAGAGTGGAGAAGGTGGAGGTGGAGGAAAATTCATAAGAGTACTGTAATAACAAAGTACACTGAATTTTTTGGACTGAGAGTTGAAAAAAGTGGACTCCACATTTCAGAACAGTCACCATTCCTGGCAGCATTACCAGATAGTCTCCTAGATGATGACACTGTCATTGAAGTGAAATGCCCTTACGCTGCCAGGTCCATGCCTGTTACTGCTGTGACAGTTCCATACCTTGAACCATACAATTTACCAAGCTGATGAATATATTTGACACTGTGGTGGTACTTTTATTAAAAAACTTACTTAATTGAAATATACATTTATTTTGCCTTAATTTCATCATGGTCAAAAAGAACTGATCTTCCCTACCTAACAGAATAACAGAACTAGAATAATACTGTATTTTATCTGCCGTAGGACTTAAAGTTGAGTATACAAAAAATAACTTCTTGTATGTAACACTAAAAATATTAACTGTTTATTTCAAAATATAAATTATCTTCTTACATGCTAGAGCTCAGTTACAATCTCGAAGTTTGGAGATTCTATTAACTGAGTTCAGCCTAAAATGATTCAATGTAGTTAGTGCTCATGTATTGATTTAACGTTAGTTCTTATTAAGCTCAACCAGTGCTTTCTTAAATGTATTCTTTACTTTATCAGGGTAATTATCTAAAGTTTCTATTACTTGTTTGGGTAAGCTGTTCAGGGTGCGAGGTAGGTATGAGAACCAGCGCCGTCTACCTTTGTCATTGTTACTCTTAGGTATCTTAAAGTGTGGTTCATTGGTTAATATCCCGCAGGTGGGATGGCCTATTGTACCTGTCGAGCTGGCCCATCAAGTGTTCGTGTTCTAACACAACAGCTAGTTTTAATTTATCATATACACTAAAAGTTCTACAATAATTAAATAGTTTGTGATAGTTATTTTTATACTGAAGTTTTATTTTCAAGGGAACTATGGTTTTTAATAATCTTATTTGTATATATTTTTAGTAGATATGTATTATATGTTCGCCCATAGCTTATTACAGAGTCAGCCAACGCCAGGTATAACATACAAAGTATAGTACCTATGTGGCATTTTGTTTTAATATACTAAAGTTGCTTAGGATTGTCCTAAGTTTTTGGCACACATGGTCAACATGTGCCCCCAGTTAAATTTGGTATCTATTGTGAGGCCTAAATAGGTATATTGATCAATAACTTCTAGTTTTTCACAGTTGCAGCTTGTTGACCATGTGTGCATGCATACGTGCTCGTGAGCTACAACGCTAGGTATGTTATATAGTTTAAACTATAATACATTATTGCTATGCCGATGGTCCTGGGTTCGAATCCCGGTAATGAACACAGATATTTGTTCCTGAGTCATGGATGTTTTCTATGTATTTATGTATTTGTATATTATATATATCGTTGCCTGAGTACCCGTAACACAAGCCTTATTGAGCTTACTGCGGGACTTAGTCAATTTGTGTAAGAATGTCCTGTAATATTTATTATTATCTTAGTTTTTTTTATAGTTTCAGGATAATCCTGCGTCATGCACCCATTTACATAAGATATCAAATTCACTTTGCATCTGACTCTCCGTTGTCCTGACATCTTTCATCAGCAAACTGGTACACAGGGCGGTCTTGAACAAGTTACACATATCATTGGCATAAATTAAGTACTTTGTCGGGCCGTGCCATAATTAGATTTTCTTAGATCACTCTCCAGCAATACTGACTGCATTGTATCTATTGTGATGGTAATCTTTGAACCAGTTTAATGTTGGCCCCTGTATAGTAAATTGACCATTAACTTCTGTCTGTAAATTATTGAGCTAGTAGCTGTGAGGTATTTTTTCCTTTTTGAAAATGAAACTGTCTCATGGATAACATGTCACTCAAAGCCTGTATAAAATTGAATAGCTTTGTCATCATTTTTAAATCGATGACTTTTCCCAAACACATGTTCCATATCAATTTGCATTCCTTTTGATGAGAATTCTTGATTATCTACAACAGGCACTGTACAGTCTTTTATTATGGCAGCAATTTCTATTTCACTGTCCACTTCCATGTCTACTTCCATGACATTTGGAAGTAGACATGGAACCTCTTCATAAATTGTAATTTTCTCTGAACGTCGTCTCAAGTCGCTGCTGGCGGGCGATTGCACTTGGTGGTACTTACACCAAGGGCAAGGGTGGGCCACCAACCTTTAAAATGTTGAATGAGAATATAGAAGGTACAGCAGTTTTTCTCAGGAATCTTGCTTTCGGTGCATAATCTGAAAGAGAGCCACGATTGTTTAAAAGCTTTAAGTAATGCTTAGATGCAGGATAAGTAAAAATAATAAGAGAAACTTACTTGTGTATATACTTTGACCGTAATAGTCTGATGTAAAATGCATCGAACATAAACGGGATGAATGTTTTGTTTTGAAGTTTATGATACGTAACGAACGGTCCCAAGCCTTTCGACGCTTGTGGTCTTTTAGAAATGCGTGAATGCCTTGATTTTTGCAGTTTAGAGCACGACAGTGAGTCATTTTGTAGTAGAAATATCTTAATTATTGCGAATGCGCAATGTTATTTACATATGTTTATGTAATTTTATTGTATTGTATGGGATTTGACAGATGACAAGTAGACATTAAGGAACGTCGATTTTGCTGACACGTGGCGGGATAAAAGGCAGCTTTTCTCCTCATTTGTGTAGTTTTTATAATTTATAAATATAATACAGGTGGGCCGAGGTGGCTAAGGTTCGATTGCGATGTACAATCCATAATGTTGGTTCCCGTTGCTACAAATACTATTTACACAGCCAACCGTCGTTCGTTCTAAAAAATAGTTTATCATTTCCGAACGCACCCGTCACTGTTAACCAATAAATGAACACTTTAAAATGCAAAATACACGATAATCCGAAATTTGCCAATATATGTTGTCGACTCAAAACTCTTATTTTTTTACGTTCTTTCATTTGAGTATAGTTTCATTCAGTTCCGTGTAATTTTGTAACTGACAGTAGGTTTAGAATTAGAATGTACTGACGCCATTAAGCGTTTGTCACGCACGACTTTGGCGGTGAGAGTCGTAGCTACAGAAGCTAACGCCTTTTTCTAAAGCGATTGTCAAACTTGAAACTCATGGTACCGCAATTAACAAAATTGTATGGGTTTGACAGTTGAGCGTTAGACGCTCACGCACATTTTCTACAGACGCTTTCGATATCTACACAAGCTCACGCCTCGTTAACTATGTAACTCATGGTAAGGGTACTATACGCGCGGGTCAAGCGCGCGTCGCTACCCGCGCTGAGCGTGCCGCGCGACGGTCGCGCCGCACGGTCATTTTCATACATACGAGTAGTATGGGAAAATCGCATGAAAGTCGGCACGGGTTACAGAAGTTACGTTAATGGCCTGAAATTTATTTTCAGGGTGTTTTGGGGTGAAAGAAACCGATTTAGGGGGTATGCGATATTAGTTTCTGAAAATCATAAAATAAGGGACATTCTAACTTAGGTATTTCAATTGAATATCATACCGGGTTAAAAAAAATATTTTTACCGGTTGACGTGTAATGTATCTGCAGACTATTTTAATTCTTTTGTATTTTATATGTTTATATATTTCTCTTATCAGAAACAAGTGAATATTTTATATTTCAATACGATTTCTTTATCTAATGTTTGTAATAGGAAAGACAGAGTTAGTAATATTAACTGCTTTTTTTCATAAAAGATGTTTATCTTTTTAAAAAAGCCATATATTTTATTTCATTGTATACTGCTACGAAATCAGTTGTCCAGGTTATTCTATTAATTTTCTTACCTAAAGGTTGTCTAAAAGATATGGCACGTTAATTATCTATGTTCTTTGTTTTGGAAGATTAATATGTATTTTACGTCGATGGCAAGGCGTCTTACGTAAGAACAACAGTTGTAATCACAATATTGGTTTTATTTTAAAATGCGAAAAGTACTAAACAATTGCAAGCGCTGAAAAACTTTTTTCCCACAACCCAGGCCGACAATCCTTGACAGTGACGTCACGAACAATCCCGGCCCCGAGCGGTAAATTATATTTTTCTGGCGTTTTCAAAGCTGCCACGATTTATGTGACGAGAATTTTTTTAATAGATTTTTTTTTAATTCAGGTTTAACTCTCGGACAGTCCGATTGAAATATATGTGAAATATTTTCGGTATCTGAGCATTACCAATATACAATGCAAAACGCGCAAGTTTTTCGTAGAAATCGCGAAACGTCTGGTTGATGTTGACTGGTGACCGAAGAGCTGGTGGCTTCCTCGCACAACGTATAAGCTTTGTGATACAACGAGGAAATGCCGCCAGCATCCTAGGTAGGTTTTAGATTTAAGGTAGGTAGAGGTAGGTAGCTAGGTAAGTTACGCCTACTGTATTTATTTTGAAAATAAATTTTCGTTATGTAAAATCCAGACTTTAAATAGAAAGTCGTTATAAAAACCTATTTATTTGCTTTAGTAGTTTAGCTAGAAATTACTTTGTATTTTGTGTGCCAGCAATTTGCCGCGCAAAAACGGAATGATTTAAACATAGACCACTGAACACGAATGCTCTCCAACATTCTACTAAGCCTTAAAATATAAACTAATTTTCCACATTGTTTTTGCAAATGTGCCTCACCAAATTCGCGTAGTTATATGCAGTTTTCGAAAGCCACGCATTAAAGGACTAGTGATGGTGAGGTGAAGATAATTTTCTTATCAAGTCTGTTTAAATAAATTAAATAAAATGTACTATACTTATCGAGTCTGTTAAATTAAATTAAATTAAATTGACTATTCATGCTTATATATGCTCCGAATCGCTAAACTTAAGTGGCAGTGGTCGGGGCACATTGCACGTAGAACCGATGGCCGTTGGGGCGGAAAGGTTCTCGAGTGGCGACCGCGTACCGGAACGCGCAGCGTGGGTAGGCCCCCCGCAAGGTGAACTGATGACCTGGTGAAGGTCGCAGGAGTCCGCTGGATGCGGGTGGCGCAGGACCGGTCATTGTGGAAATCTTTGGGGGAGGCCTATGTTCAGCAGTGGACGTCTTTCGGCTGAAATGATGATGATGATGATGATTCATGCTTATATATAAAGTGGCCAATGCCGAAGAAGGCCACTGTCCCACCTGTTCCCCACAACAGCCAGGAGGCTCTCAGGGGGTGAAACTCTGTCACAGTGTTTTGAGTTAAACAATGAAATTAAGTTTACAGTCACGAACCAGGGAAATAACGAGTATACTGTACTGATAAGGTAATTAAAAAGTCTGGGCGTTTACCTCCGACCAAAATAATAATAAAAAAATTCTAAATCAGACAGTTTTCAGCCCGGAGACATCATTTTGCGTTTTGGTCACGTTTTCAATATTTGACGTACTACTTATATTAAAAAAAATATATTCGCTTAGAAATTCGCCACAATATTCCGCCAAAATATTATTTTACGAATTCAAATCCAACAGTCAACTCAAACTAGAGCAAACATTAAAATATAGGACGACTGTACAAGTGTACACCCCGTCCCGGTTTCAAGTACACTCTGCTTGATTTATGTACCCAACTTTACGAGCGCTCCAAAATTAGGAGTTTTAGACTTATTGGATGCCTGGATGAGTCAAGTAAACACGCTTACTTGGTATGTATTTGGGACTTGAGATTTTGAAACAGAGATTTTGGACATGTTTCCTGTTAAGCTTAAAGCAAACTCTTATAAGGATTTCTAGATTTTTGGGTTAAGTACATAGGTACTGATTTATTCACAGTGTGTTCGGATAACCGTGTTTTAGTTACTACGCGCTTTTTTTTAGTACTACGACGATGACAAACAAGCATACGGCCCGCCTGATGGTAAGCGGTCACCGTAGCCTATGGACGCCTGCAACTCCAGGGGTGTTACATGCGCGTTGCCGACCCTTTAAAAAAGGAGGATTCGCTGTGTTGACAGCTAAAGGGGCAAGCTTTGCTCCGTGCGTCCCCAGCTGTCAACACAGTGAATCCTCTTGGAGCTCTGGCGACCTTACTCACCAACAGAAACACAACACTATGAGTAGGGTCTAGTGTTATAAAACTGTGGTTTTCTGCAAAGTGGAGGTACTTCCCCAGACGGGCTCTGCTCCAGATTTGAGCGAGACGACATTCGTTGTGCTGTGCCCTACCACACTAAACGATATGCATCCGCTGTGCCCATACCTCTCTTTCATTCACGTGTTTTTGTACAATGCAGGAGGGCGTACAGCATTGCGCTTTAGCGCCCGCAGCGCTCTCGCTAATCAAACTGGTTGAGGATGATCCTGTCTCGGAATCCTCGGACCGTTCGCCTGCAGATTTCATTCACCCAATCAATCCAATGTAACGCCTGAGCCTGAACCTTCTATAATGCTGTTGATAAATGTTTGTCCCTGTTCTTCGCTTGTATTTGTGTTTTTTGAAATCATTACCTACTAATAGAGTAAAATCGGTCAATTTTTGACTATTTAATCAGCCAAACTGGCGATATCTGTCATTTTCTATACAAAATTTCTGCCGATTTTTGCGGGGCAGCGACACATCAAATGTATGGCTATTCGTACGCAACGTACTTAAAGCTACGTCAGATAAACGTCAATCCATAATTACAATGAATATGCAACTGAGTCATTTGCATTCGGTAGAAAGGTAGACCTCAATTGCCACTCCGGTAGGGAATGCAACCCGGGTTTTTTACTATGAGAAAAACCCGGGTTTTCGGTTATTTTCCGGGTTTTACATACAAAAAGAAACACGGGTTGCACTCCCTACACTCCGGCTAAGCGGCTACTTTAATACACAAAGCAGTCAATCCCTTTTAACTTTGAGAAACTAACCAATCGGTTTTTGTTTAGTATATAGTTTCGTCTGTATGTTTTCAGTAGGTATGTTTAACCCACAATTCACTTGCTTGAGTTAATTAAGTACGGTTAAAGCTGGAAGTATCTAACAAGTACCAGACAAGACTACTCACGGTCACCACACATGTGCAGGTCCCGTGCTGATTTAAAGATGACCTACTAGAACAGGACGGGGCGGGACGGGAAAATTGTCAATTTCTATAGAAAGCGTCACGTGACATCCGAGGGCTTCGAGCTATCACGTGATTCTATTATTAAAATTATAAGATTTTCCCGCCCCGGCCCCGTCCCGTCCCGTGCTAGTGTGGGTCATCCTTTAGAATGGAAACGCGACCGATTATTTCAGTTGCACACACCTTCACGAACCTGAAATATTGTAGTATAAAATGGTGAATGGTGGTTGTCGGTTAACCTCATAGTATCGTAGATATTTACAAGTAAAAGTGAGGTGACCTCGTTCTTCAAAATGCGATGGCTGTGTAGTGTAGTCTGTGAATTGTGAAACTAATCCTAACTAAATAAAGGCAACTTATACCCGCATCCAACGCGGTCGAAAACTTACTCACGGACTAGTGTTTTTGACTGGTTTATTTATCGTTAAAGTCCATAAGGCCCTAAAAACCCGGGTTTTCGGTTTAAAAATAACCTTTAATAGTTTTTTTCTACTCCAGCACTCCTATTTATATCTGTCAATAAGATGAATGATATAATATATAACGATATTTAAATAGTAGTTTATGTAACAGTGATATAATAAGGGTTCTTAAAACTTGAGGGTCGCCGTTACAAAACGAGACGAAGTCAAGTTTTGTAATAATAGACCCGAGAGTTTTAATAACCAATTATGAGCTGTTGCATACGCTAGTTTTTCTACGACAGCCAAAATAGCAAAAAAAGCAAAATTATGAATGGTGGCAGAAGTAGATAAAGTTGCTGGAGTAGAAAAAGTAGATATTAAAACGTTGTCTATGGTTATCGATCAAAACATTAAACGATGTTCCTATGAATTTTCATACAATATATTAGCATTGTTGATTTTTTTTTTATTTCTGTAGTGGGCATACGACATCTTCCACATTCTGCAAATAGAAAAACAACTCCGTAAAAAAATCTATGGTTTTTCTATTATACTTACTTACTTTAAATCAAGCTGAAAAAGTTTCCAAAAACAAGCGATTTGTTTTTAGTAATAACATTCACTTGTAGTAATTCTTGACTTCTTTAAAAATAAAAAAGTAGAGAAGGAGAAGTGAACCTAAGCAAGCAACATTGTATATTGTGCGTCTCATTCTTTCGCATAAGTGCGAGCAGTTTCGACAGATGTTTGTTTGCGAAAAACAGTGATAAATTTGACAAGAGAACTGGTGGTACCATTATGTTTTGCCTTTAATTTCACTTTATTTAATTTCTATCGTTTGCTGACGCGCTGCAAGTAATAGAGTATTCCATAATGCATAGAGTGTGTTTGTTATACCGTCGCACAAACAAACAGCTTTGTACTGCCTCGTAAACTAGATGGCGCTGCTTTTCTTTACCTCCACGATGCATTCATTAATTTCTACTTTGTAAGGTTTTGCGGTGCTTTGCTATTAATATTTACATTTTAATACCGGAGCGTGCCCCTTCTTGGCGTGAAAATCTCTTTGTCATCTGAGTTGTGTATTAAAACTGCGTTAAAAGGAGGTTTTCGGTAAAATGCAGTAGGTATGCTATTTTATTTCTGCTCATCTACTAATTTTCTGGTTGACTGTTTTCGGAGTTTTTCCTGTACAACAAGCTCAATTTTGTGATTCTCGGTGAACGGGAAATACCCTAAACATTTTGATTCCCATTACAAATGTATGGAACTTGCGACATAAACGGCCGTATCTTTTGATTGCGTTGACGTTTAGTCAGTTAGGTTTCGTTTTTTCAGACCTCTAAGGGACTGTAGAGCTGTGTATGTGGTATTAATTTCAACTTGCTACCTCTACGCGTTCCTGAGATAAAGGGTCTTGACAGATAGACGGACGGATAAGAAAATGATCCTAAAAGGGTTCCATTTTTTCTTTTGAGGTGTGTAACCCTAAAAACTATTAAACATTTCGATTTATGCGTTTTATTGCTGCCTTTCTGCCAATATTAGATAAATTTGTTTGCAAAACCGATTGGTTCATATTGCATACTGAGGTATTTAATGTATATGAATTCTTACCAGAAGAATTTCTCAATATCCATGAGGTTTGTGACAGCCGTAACTCTCAAGTTTCAAAGCCACATCACCGTAACGCAATCCGTCTATTTCATCTCACGACGAGCGCAGAAACCAAGCGAAGCCGAGCCTCGTAAAGCGGCGTCGCGTCGTTATGGTTTCTGTGTGAAACGAAACATGACGAGACAAGTTTTAAGGGCTCTTTTCTAAGGACGTGTTCTTTATACATTTTGGCATTTATCAATTCGTTCGGGTTATATTTGGTTTGGATAAAATACCATTTAGGCTATGAAATACAAAATATTGTTGAGGTAACTAGATTATATCCACGATAAAGATATGATCAAACTCACAATGAGGCACACAAGGATTGGCGATTTTCCATTAACGAGTTTTAACTTACGTTTTATCCTCAATAGCTTTATCTTACGAATAATCCGGTCTCTAAGTGAAAACACTCGGAACTGAACTGAACCCAAATAGAAGATTGTATGACAAGGTTATAAAGTAACCCTGGCCGAGGCTATTAATTGATCCGAGTGCAACGAGGACCAATATAGTAGTCGAGGTTAAAATGGGTATTTATGCCCGTGATATACAATTATACACTCTGCTTTTCACTTTAAATCGTTGAAAATGAAACATACATGCTTTTCATGCTTGTGCGCAGTCGGCTTTATTCCCCGCCCGCCTGTAATTTCACTTTATGCTCTAGAGCATAAAAAACTATTTTATGTCGCTTAGCCTAGTAGTTGTCGAAAAGTCGAACATTTCGAGCAAGACAAGTGAAAAAGTGGTTTTCAATACAGTTGCTCAAAAAGTGCCCTTTTTTTAGCTGTTTTGCGTGCGCAAAATTTGTTTTTGCGAACTAGTGCTTTTTACTTTTCCAATCTTTTTAAATTTAGTTGTGTTCCAATTCATGACTGCTTACTGAAGAGTATTATTGTTCGTTAACTTTACCGAGCCGTAATAAAACTAAATACCTACTATTAACGCAATAATATTAAAGATATTGATATTTCATAGTTCAATACTTACTTCTACATCATACTAATGATCATTCACTAAAAATATTAACATTGAAAACAGTTCATAAAAATCTGTGTGTATGAAACGGAACAGAGCCTACGAAACGTCAGTCAAAGTAGAGGCGTTTTTCAATCAAGTAAACGTGTTCGAAGGGCCTATACTATAAGACATGACGATACGATTTTTCACATGCGATTTTTTGTTTTATTTATTATAGACAGATTGAAAATGAGAAAGTAAAGAAGATAAGACAAATATTTTGAAGATGTTCTTAATATATCACCTGTATTACAATCGTGTCACGGAAATGATAAAAAATCTTTCAAATTCGTTCTTAGGTATGTATTTTAATTTTTTTCGCATCTGTATTGAAAAACGTCGTTCGATTCACGTGCAGATATGTCATTTTTCACTTGTCCCGAGTATTTCCACTCGCCTACGGCTCGTAGCAAGATACCTCGGGACTCGTGAAGTAATGACATACTTTCCGCACTAGCATCGAAATGTACTATTTTATGACACCTGCGTGGTTTTGAATGAACATGAGTTTTGATGGAGATGAAGATGAGTTTTGAAGTCTGAGATGAGGATCTATTTACTTATGATATTCGAACCTATGTGATTTGTAGTTTATGCACACATCTTGATTTAGGCACAGCACCATCTTAGATTTGAGTAACGTCCCATATTATTGACAACTTATATAGGTAGTGACATTGTTTTGAGTCCTGCCTGACACAAACATGGTTAGGTAAGATTGAAGTGGTCATATGAAGCGTTTTTTACCCACTTTATCGTTATTACTGATTGTCTTTGATCTAGGTCATACGTCATGCACTTAGTAACAAAAAGTCATAAAATATTTATTATATTGTATGTTTTATTGATTTCTCTCACATCAATGTAACACAATCCGCCTGTGCTAAGCGGAACACGAAGCTCGTAAACCGCCGTTGTGGTTGCTGCGTGGAACGGAACAGTTTAAGCCCTCATTTCTGTGGGCTTATGTTTGTCTTGTTGTTGATCAGATAAATACATTAATCTCTGTTGCTAAGTATAACTCTATTGACTCAACTAATATAATCTGTAATTTGGGAATCCTATTTTTTTGCAAACCATAGATTATTCAGCTAAACAATAGTCATATTTCAGTTTTGTATGCCTAGAAGGTGGTTAGGTAGTGTTGGGTTACTCTTAAGGCACCTAATTTGTACCACTCATTTTGTCCGTTTGTCACAGTACCTCACACCGCAAAAATGTAACATCCCTTGGTGTCATTTTGGAATTAGAAAATAATCGCGTTATTCATAAACGCTGATCAAACACAGCTTAGCTAAATGATTGTTTCACCTTATCTGTAATTTTGATACTTGCGTTTGTTAGAAAGGGAGAAAACATAATTTAACTAAGCACTAACGCAAGGGTTAGAGTCTAAGCCCTTTTGCACGAGATTCTAGTATTATCGTCCACGCGAAAAGACGCGTTTTAGAACTTTGAGCATGTATATTGTGTTGACTACTGTTTTTGGTAAAGGAGTTTGATTACACCTAAAACTTGCAAATTTTTAGGAAAAGCATTAGCGCCTTATTTGCTAGCGACAATGGTACCTTTTGCTACAATCAATCTCGTATATATTATACTAGTCTCAACTCACTAGATGGCGCTGTTATCAATTTTAAATGTACGTTTGAATCTGATTAACTTTATAACCCTACATTTCGTAGCATCTAGAGTCTTGTCGGAGTCGCAGCTAAGTTTGCATAGGTTTTGATAGCATAGACTGTGAAGCGTAATAATCGTCATAATTTTATAGAAGCTTACGTTACGTTAAAAAGTAAGGTAAACTTTACGTCACAACGTATAAAATAACACTTTAAATGTTTGACAGTTTATTTGCTTGGAAAATATAACGTGGTCTGACTATACCATATACTAAGTTACAAGTCTCAGTTAAAAACCTAGACACATCACCGTAATGGCTTCTTTAAGGATGTAACTTGAAAGTACTGCATATTAAAGTTTTATTATAAGGAAGAGCTTAATGAGTTCTGTACTGCATCTAGACTCGAAATAAAGAATTTACGGTGTGCTTGAGACAATGGGAATGTTTAATAAAACTTTTATTCTTCTTACGATTTAAATTTTTAGTACTTACGCAATGTAGTTTTATTATTTTATTTTATTACTTGTGCAAGTATAAAATTAGTGTACCTAATAATGAATTTGTAGCCAAATATATTAAAATTGATGTCATATAAGCACACTTCTTTATCAAGCGGGCAGTTGGTGGCTAGTGGTAGCAATAGTCATATGCAATGTCAAAAACAAACATTAAATTTTTAGATATTTCAGATATACTCAATATCAAGAATAACTCAAATAACATGACTGATATAAGTAAACAAAATCAGTTTAAGACGTCTAGGCGTAAAACCCAGTACACCCAGGGGCCTCGTGTATTTAAAAGGCTAGAGTACTTTAGATAACGAAGCATAAACATAAGCAAAAACGTATTTCAATATTCAAATTCACACAATTTATGCTGAAACTCTTGGCTTTTAAAAATCACCAGCATGCGGCATAAATCCGAAGATAAAACGTTTTAGAGGGAATAAATAAGAACTCGGTGAAACACACGAAATGGCGAAAAATGTGTAAAAAAGATGGCGCATTCGCAATAATTAACATAATACGTCCGTCTCTCTCCAGCACGGTATTTGCATTTTTATGAGAGTGCACCGAACGCGACGCGAACTGGCAACGAATAAACTTGGCCCTAAAATGCACGGACCAGCTATAATGAACTCTGGGCGTAATTCTAGAGGATAAGAGAAAAGGTTTAGCGCACCTGGATTTTGTTATTAAAGCGAGAAAACGGTTTGCAAACCCTGCTTTTGTTTATGTTGTACAGACGCTTAAATGGCACGTTTTTCATGATAAAAGGGTCAATGTTTTATATTAAACTTTTTTTTAATTCTCATTGGTGTTGCAGCCGCTATTCAAATATATAATAAAGTCAAATCACGTTATCCTTCTCTCTGTTATTTTACTTAACACTTTGAATAAACAGAATCTGACTCTTTGAATCGGAAAAGAACTTTTCAGAAAGACAAGGAACTGAGAAAGTAATTATTTTATAGTACACATGGTGTTACTTTACCGCCCTAAGGCGATAATGAGCACTTTACGTGCCTGCGTCGAATATTAAAATGGCCATATGTACTGTAAAACGTCGTACGTTATACGTGCGAAGAGATAATTCTTTCTTCTTTTTCGCCCTTGTATCGTAATGTACTATTATTATTACCTGTTTATTACTCTTTAGTTATGAACTTATCTGCGGTTATCTATTACGTGGTTAATAAGATAAATAATAATATTTAAGTAAGTAAAGTAAACACTTTAGTGCACAAAACAGGCTATGCATTTACAAAATGGAATAAATAGAAAATTACAAACGTGAACTTATCCCTATGAGGGATCTCTTCCAGTTAACCTAGGTAACTAAAAATATATAAGTATGCCTAAAATAAATAATATATAAGTATGCCTAAAAAAGAACATATTTCTATACATTTGCTATACACATACCTGCCTACTTGTTTAGTGCAATAAACCCTGTATTGTTCACATTCTTAAAAATGTATTCAGCTTAGGTCCCACTTGATCTTTTTTCATGGACTATTTCCCTAAGGCCAGAATTAGGACCTACAATACCTACACGGGTCCCGAAAGACTGACCTACGTACGTTACGGAAACTGATAGATAGATGTCAGAGCGACCCAAGGGTCCACCCGGAGGCCAAAAAGTAAATTAAAGAAATGAAATGAAAAGGATTTTCGGACGGACTAGAATTACTATAGAATTCTATAAGGATGTTTTGGGTGTATCTTTGCCTTACTATCGAAGTATGGTAGTTTTTACAATATATAACAACAGAAGTTTATAGTCCGACAGATAACGCACGGCCATTTTGGAACATAAATAAATAAATATTGTGGGACAATCTCACAGAAATCGACCTAGTCTAAAGGCTAATAAGGCTAAAGGTTATCTCCAACATTAAAATGATAAAATATCAAGTTAATCCATTAAGCATTAAACATTCTGGCTGTTTGGGGATTATTTAGGCTCGCCGCAGATTTATGCTAGCTCTAAATTATTTTAATTACACGAATGTCATGTTTAGATAAGATAGGGTAATGGCATTCGGGGAACACGGACTAGCGCTTTGGAAGGGATACCTCAACCGTACAACATTTTTCTGTCACTTTTGCGGGGGAAGACGTGCACATAGATGCACTTCTCATACATTACATAAAAAAAAAAACTGTAATGACGACACTAACACGTAGAAAATGATAGAACTACACAAACAAACTCTGCACACTTCGTTCTCCCTCCCAACGTGTAGGAAGCCCGTGTTGGGACTTCCGTTTGACACTCAAGATGGCGATGGCGTCTCTGGAATAGTTTTCTGTTTTTAGTTTGATAAATGTTAAATTGATAGCTAATTGTGCAGTAAACTAACGAAGCAGTTTGCAGCTAATTAAGAATTAATCCTGAAACGCGTTAAATCACTCCTTTAGTTATAAAGCGGCAGCGCGGGGATCTCGCCCCCCTGAGAAACTATATGTTAAGTCTTATAGCTATAAACTTAACGAATAGCGAGGCCAATTACCACACAAAGTCGCTCAACAGGCAACATACTATCCTATTTTTATAATTATACTGAGATTTTGATAATACTTGACATTGGCAAAATTGGAAGCGAAGCCAATTGGAGACAAATGCCGCAGTCTGGAATCCCCACGAACAAGAGTATACTCTTCAATTAGAAAAGGTGCAAAAGCCATTTGTACGTTTTCTCTACCAGAAAATATATGGCCGGTATCCATACCTCTACCCGACTCTCTTTGTTCTCGGAATGGTAGATTACACATCCCTCGAGTTTCGGAGACATATGTATCTGGTTAAGTATTTCTTGCAACTGATCCGTGGGCTATCAATGAATCCGGAATTACTGGCACTGGTTACACTGAGGGTCCCTCAAGTGACCAGCATGCCATTGCGCGCCCGTCAAAGAGGCATGTTTGCCGTCCCTCCAACGCGGACGCGCGCTATGTCGTCCTCCCCTCTGCACCAAGCTCTGAACCTTATTAATAATACCCTGAACAGTGACGGCTCGCTGGATGTTTTTTTTACCCCTATGTCCAAACTTTTGATGGCATCAAGCCGATACTTGGAAACAATATGTACAAAAAGTTCTATTACTTCGTAATTGCTTTAAGTTGGTACTGTGATATGTGATAATGACCTAGTCTACCCACCAAACTCTTATTTCAAACTCTTATTTTAAACTTTTATTTTTATACTCTTATTTTACTACATAATTATTTAAACTATAATTGGATATTAAATGAATTGATGTGTATAGCAACTAAAATAATCTAATTACTTTTTTATAATGTAATAATTTTTATGTTATTTAATAAATGTCAAAACAGTTAGCATGTAAGGTTTATCTGTTAGTGCTAATTTTGTGAAATAAATAAACAAATAAACAAACAAAACAAATAAAATTGGCCACCTCTCGGACAGAAGCCATTATTTAAAAGAAGAAGAAGCCCGTGTTGATCCAAACTGATACTAATAATTCATGCTCCATTATGCAACTCCTGCGCTGTTCATTACATGATAAACATCGATAACTTTCCTTAAACACATCTTCAGGAAAGCCAGCGACCATACCAACTACAAACTAAACATTAACCTATCACGGCAGACCAACTTCAACCTTCAACTAAACTCTTTAGAGCCCAATTTTCTTTGTCTACCCTTAAAATGGAACTTAGATAGTTTAATTTCATCTTAAGAGTTCATAAGTCCTGGCGCAGACATTAATAGGGATGATAGTAGGTATTATACGGGTGTAGTGGAATTAACTTGTATTTTCATGAGTTTCATTTAAGAAGGTTGCCGGGTTTTGATAGGTTCCTTAAGTCTTAGCTCTCCATCTGATTTCAGTTAGGAATTCGAAATTGGAACCGGTAATCAGGACTAGCTATCTAGGGCTAAACATTACAAATAATAATGATTTGCTTCGTGCTTTACAATTGTATTTAAACTGTTTCCTTATAAATAAGTTAGCAGTTTGGATTTAAGCAGCCTGCATGTTAAAGGTTACCTAGGCATTTTTCATATTAGAACTTTTTAATACTAGACTTTATCAGACTTTTAAAGGAATATTTCTTGTACTTTTGAAAAAAAAAAATGAAAAATGTTTATTTGCGTTCACAATAATCATCTTAAAATTAGTGATTGGCACCTCCTTTTAAGCTTGTACTATTACTTGTGAAGCTTCTGTACTTTTAGTACTATTACTTATTCTGTGGTAATTTTATTTTCATTCACTCATTCAACTATGGGAGGAACTGTTACAATGTTTGCATTGTATTTTATTTCAAAGAAAAGCAGCATCTGCAGGTTTGTGTGCATTTCCTAAAGACGAAATCTTAACTCAGCACATTGGAATGTTTTCGTCAAAGTCAAAGAAACAGTAGACGAGAGGCTCCAACCCCACTTCAAAAGGACATAAGTAACGTAATCGAATTTTGAAATATGTGAGCGGATTTGAACCTTAGTATAAACGCATAAGGTCGAAAATTATAAATATTTATACTTAGATGTATTTCGGTTTAAACTCAGGGACCACAAAGGTCCATATGGACGTCGGAGAATGCAGAAAACTATTTGAGATACAAATGTAAAGTAGATATATTATTTGCAATAATAGTTTGTTAGAAATGAAGAAGAAGAATGAATAAATTAATCAAGTAGACAGAGTAGACTGCTAAATGTTACTCCGCGTTTTCCGTTGACACAAAATATGCCGCCTATAGGCGGCTTAAACTGTCAGGGTACGCGCAACGCGCATTGTCTCACGGGTGCGTTCAGATATATTTATATTTCAAACACCGCATACTAATTAATAGCAATAAAATAATCAATATAAACGTGTTCTTATAATACGAATAATGTTCCGATACATATTTTGTTCCTATATTTTTTTCATTTTATGACTGATAACATTTATTTTAAAAATATATACAGTAACTAACTTACCTACTCGTAACTACCTACCTCTACCTACCTTAAATCTAAAATAGGTCCTTGAGGCATTGTATCTGAGATGCTAGCGGCATCTTCTCGTTGTATCGCAATGCTGATACGTTGTGCGAGGAAACCAGCTCTTCGGTCACCAGTAACATCGACCAGACGTTTCGCGATTTCTACGAAAAACTTGCGTGCGCTGGGACCCCATGGACCAAGAGTTTCGACCCCGAATAGTACAAAAAGGTAATCTCTGCCCAGGCTCTTATATTTATTACGTTTTAAAATTTCGGCGCTTTCAGCTTTTACATTAGTTCGTTGGAGATGGGACGGTGCCAGCATGTCTACGCAGGTAGCATCCCACACTAGCCCCAGCAATGTAAAAAAAAATGACTCGGTAAAAATTTTTATTACGACGAAATATGCAATAAAAGGGGTGAATTGCCTATTTTTTTTGTCTCATATTTTATTTTCTTATTTATGACAGATTTCCACGACCAAAACTATAGTTAATAAGAAATTTATTCAGGGCGAAACCCTAAAAACTAAAGATTTAGATTCTAAGAATATTTTTTTGCGACAGGATATTAAGTTCAGATATCATTTGATATTGAAAGAAATCGGCTGTTTTCTGCCAGAAATATTATCATTTAAAAATGGATTCGCTGTGGAAAATCTGGGATTTAATATCATGTTTTAGTAATATAATATTGTTATAAGTTTCTTGCGTGAAATAACAAAGAAAATTTATTTTGTGTAGAATACAAAAAGAGTTATTTTATTTGAGACGTTGGAAATCTTTACAATGTTTTCTAACGGTATAAATAAAACATTGAAATGATTTAAATAAGGCTACATTCTAGCTTTTTCGTAATAAAGGTTTCGCCGCTTTAAGGCTGGAGTATATTCGACTTTGCTGGAAATGACCAATATTTAAGTACAGGAGGATCCAGTTATAACGACATCGAAGGGACCGACGATATTACGTCGTAATAACCGGAAGTCTAAACAAACTGTCAATTTAAAAGTTGTTTATCGATTTCAACAGTCACACATGCATTATAATTCATAATGGTCCGTGTAATTCACCGAACAATCTGAATTAAGAAACTTTTGCCATAGCTGATCTATTTACTCGTACTTCCCGATCACATTGCAGATTAAGCCATTGTAAATTGCGGTGATTTTTTTACATGAGAGAAACCCTTACGTACTTAAGTTTTAGAACAGTCGCTTTGAACAAAGATTCTATCTTGTATGTATTGTTTGGGTACAATGGAATGCACCATCGTTGCTGTAACCGAACAATTTCGCGTGAAAGCCCGTCGTTAAAAGCGGTCCGCCGATATAAGCAGTCGTATTTTCATAGTGGCTTGTACGTAAATTGTAGATGTAGATATAGGCATGCAGATATAGACATAAATATAGGCAGATGGTTGCTTTATGAAAAGCAACCATCTGCCTATATGTACGTCTACCTATATTACGTCGCTAAAAACGGTTGGTTGTTTTATGCGGAGTCGTACTAATCGGATTCTCCTGTATAAGGATTCACGTCATGTCCGATATTCACCTGTCAAATATGGTTCATTTTTGACATTATGTTGGCGGGTTACTAATGTATCGCCAAATTTTTTTACCAAATTTTCATTTCCCAAATAATTTATCCCAAGACACATGTTTGCCAAATAATCATTTCGCAACCGTATCTTTCGCGGAAAATCATATTCCAAGATTTCCAAACCTAACCCAACCTAGTTGGCAAATGAAAATCAGCCAAATGTGAAATAATAATTTGTTAAACGTCGATATGCCAAGTGAATGATTGGGGAAAAGATGGGTTTATAAGAAGTTAACACCCCGAAACAAATACGTGTTTAATTAGTAAAAAGTACCTTGTCGCTTTTGAATAAGGTTCAATATTGATCGAATTAAGAGTCGTTTAATTTTAATTCGTATCCCATAAAGATGGCATGGCAAGTCTTAACGGCAACCGACAATGTAGTACTGTAAAGGATTCGGCCTAGTGGTGAGGTGTAAGGAGTAATACACGTTTTATGGATAGTTATAGTACATTACTGCAGAGGCCGGGAAGTAAGGACTTGCAGGCTGAATACGTATATAAGCGAAGCGAGCGAGGCCGGATAGAAATATGAGGCCTGCAAGTCCTTATTCACGCCGAAGCTTGTATAGTGCTTTTTTCAAACATGCAATAAAATGAAAAACAAGAAAATCAAAGATTTATTTTTAGAGAAATTATAAGTAAACACAAGGCAAAAACTAAAACTAACGTGTGTGTGTATTAATATTTAGCTATATTTCAACTCAGTTTTATTAGAAAATACATTTTTATACGCATTGGTATTGGCAGAATGTCATGATGCCTGTGCCACAAAATGTGGAATGGAAATTAAAAACTTTACCGGCCTAGACCTTTAACATTTGTATGAAGTTTCATTAAGAATCTCTTGCCCTAGCCGCACCTGAAACGCCATCCTTCACGGCCTATTATAAGGAACATAACATCAATATTTCATTGCATGTTTGAGAAAATAATCTTTTTATTAATATATTATCAAACATAGAACCTCACGTGAAGGCTGCCACGCACGGTATCCATCATCAACAATCGCCCCCTTGGTGTAACAACACAGGCTAGAGTTCTCAATTTGAAATCTCATACAGCCAGTCCTTCCAACAAACCAAGGCGGCTGTAAAGGTAAAACCTTTACAGTACCTAGCTTTTACTAAAATCAATAAGAATTATATTTTCGGCAACGGCAAGAAGACAATATACTGCCAGTAATATGAACACGACACTCGACATTTGTGTCGCCAAATTGCTCAGACACTGACTTAATGAGACGGTTGCTCTCGTACACTAGTGTCTAGTGTAAACTTTAAATTTGACCTTAATTTTCGTATATCTCAAAAGTTGTGGATATGCTTAGATCAGAATATGCTTCGTTTGATATAATTTAAAATTATTGTGTGTTTCCGCGATTGTTATTTATTGAAATTAAGCACTTAAGAACGAATTACTCGCGTTTAATAACACCATGACTCTACGTTTCGAGCCCTTTACAGTACTGAGTTTGCACAAGTAACTTTTTTTTATTGATGGGGAGAATTCGTATTCCCTCAGTCATCATTTTAACCCTGTGAAACCGAGTGCTGTAAAGCGCTCGAAACGTAAGGTCATGCTGTTAATAAACGCGATTAATCCGGTCTAGTGTTTTATTTCAATAAAACTTCAAATACCTACTATAAGGCGTATTAACGGGCTTTTGGATTGTTAGTTACAAATAATCTTAAGTCACACAAACTTATAGCTTACCGATGAGGCGGGTGATTCAATATGAAGGTCGCAGGTTCCAAACCCGGCTGGTACTCTTTTGAATCGTTCATTCTTCGCAGAATGGTCGTGGTTATGGGGCTCGCAATAACAGGATCACAATAAGGCCGTGAGAGCATTTTTATTTTCCGGGAAGCTTGCTATCTCTGTGGATGCAGCTGACTGTACCTGAGACATTACTGGGACTAATGTTGTCAACAGTACACAGGTTATTGCAGTAGTGTTTACAGCAATCAAAATTGCGCATTTTCGCTCAAACAATAATATTTGTCACTACACTACTAAAAGTAATAGTGCTCGACGCTGCACTAATATTGTACCACCAAATGGAACCCTAGGCCACTCTTGAACCATGTCAAAATAAAACGCAGTAAAAGATTTCTTACAATCAGATTTATAGCGGCACTAAGACACAGTTAAATACAAAAAAAAAAATACAAATAATTTATATCCTTGAACAAAACATCGAACATTGGATACAAAATTAGGCACTGACAAAAGAAAAAGGTATGGGCTTTCTTAGCTGGTTTTAGGCCCATCCAAAGTCAATCAAAGACAAAGAAATTACAATTTAGGTATAATAAGGTAATAAATAGAATATAGGTAGGTACATGATAATTTTATAAGAAATTGCGACAACTACCAATTATTATACTAAACAATAATTGGTAGTTGTTGACACAGTCCTACAGTGGCCTAGGGTTCCAATGAGGATTACCGCCAGTGATTTCGCCGCTAAGGGCGCTAGTGGACCGTGGGTCCTACTAAAAGAGGTTATATGTCATTTTAGTATATTTCTCATTAGTTTTATTTCTATTTTAGTCATGATTATTTCGAAAAGTAGAGGAATTATTACATAGAGATAATTAAATGGTGTTAATAAACGCAATTAATCCGTTTCAAAGTGTTTCATTCCAATGAATAAAAATCGCGGTAACAGAATTTTAATAGCCAACTTAAGAATGGCATTAGTATTTTTTTCTTACACTTATCTTAGTCTTCAAAACCATATTTTATGATTTTTAGGAGCCCTTATACTCCTTATTCCTTTAATAACACTTTTTTGGTGTCATTGAAAGTAAATTGTAATATTTTCTTCCTAATCCTATTTTAAACAGGCGATTTTGGGCTAATAGTATACAATTAATATGTATTTAGTGAATTACTATATTATAGTACATCAAAAATCACTAGAGATTTACCAAATTTTAACAAATAACGTTTTTTTTCGCCATAAAGTAATAACACAAGCTTAATTTAAGTTACAGTTCTTTTAAAATTACGAGTAAGATATGAATATTATTCTTATAACAGTTGGTTACAATTACATATAGTTGTAATGTGAGTTGGAGTAGTTTTTAAAGGCGTAAGGCATCTTAATATAGTATTAGATTTTAAGCTAACATGGTCATTTACACTATAGTTACTATTTAAAACGAGATATTTACCATGTACATTTGTTTTCATGAGCTCCCGATATTTCGGCACTGTTACAAGTGCCTCACTACAACAACAACTGCAAGCAACTGGTGCAACTGGTGCTGTTACAAGTGAGCTCATGAAAACAAATGTACATGGTAAATATCTCGTTTTAAATAGTAACTATAATCTTAATATAGTGTTTTGAAAATGATGATCGGCAATTCTGTACCTACTCCCAAAAGCTTCAAGATAATTCTGTATATTTTACCGGGTAAACAAAACCCTTATAAAATAAACACAATGAACGCGCGGTTCTGCAGGATATTGCTACATTACGCGAACCCTCATTATGCTGCCTTATAATAGAAACAGTTACAGTTATTACACCGACGAGACTATGGGTTCCAAAAGGGCACCAGCGGAACCCCATTTCTGAACTAATGAACAGTATTATGATAGTTTATCCTTGCAGGGTTTGCGAGAATGATATGTTCATATTTATTGTATTCCATAGTAGGGTGGCAATGTTCAAAATGGGCAGTCAGATCTGGAGTGTATAATCCTTATAATCATACCTGGGATAATTCGGGGCATCTATACGAAAGTGATGTAGCAAAATATTTTATCAACAAAAAATATATCGATGTTACTGTCAACATCTAAATGTTATTAAACATTAATAAATATAACTTGTCTTTTCCTCATTATTAAAACAAATTAAAACGTGTGTTTCAGATACGAATGGTAGCTGGTAAATTGTCACTTTGATTGAAATTACATCCGCATACCTACTTTTATTATATTAATTAAGAGGATGATATCGAATCATATGTCATTTTTATTTTTATATACATAATATTTTATAGTAATCGAGAATGTTCAATGAGCACTCATATTAATTTAATAATTTAATTAAATTGACATCTTTTTTATCGATATCAAATCCCTGGAACTTGCCCCGAGTTATCCCAGGTATGGTTATAATGCTGGCGGGCGAGGGACACGAGAGCGCCCTCGCCCATGACGCCGGCTCTCGAGTAGGAGAGCGCGACTCTGTGTCCGGGAAGCGCTCCCACGGCGAGGATCGGTCGGCCCAAAGCCCGACCTTGCGACGGATCCCGCTCCGGGATGGCCGCTGCGGGGCTGCGGACGGATCGCGCGAGCTTCCCCGGGACCCCGCATTTGCAGCGGTGAGAGGACACCATGGGGTTTAGTGGGTAGGGGGGCCTCTTTACAGCCTCGAGTCCCACATAACCGACCAGGTTGCACACCACCTTAAACCCGGCGGTATGCGTAAATGCATTCCCCATGTAAAAAAAAAAGGAATGGTTATAATACAGTGTGTAAGTCTAATACGGGCGATAAATTTAACCAAACATAGAATTCATTAGTGTTATCAATAATTAAAACACATTTTTAAGTTACGTTTAATGATGACCTCATAATCAATTTTTTAATAAAGTTTTCAGCAGCAATGTACTAGAAAAATTTGAAGCTGACAGTTGTCAATTAATGTTTAACGTGGGTGTGTTTGCGTTACATTGCGGGCCGAATTATTTTCTAGGGATAAAATTTTAATTGCGATTCCATTTATAAGTTACCTAAATACAGTTTTTATGTCCTATACTAACCACCGTTAAGAGGTTCGCCCGTATTAAATTTACACACTGTATATCTAGAAATACACAGTAATGACGTTTGCGTCTAACTTCAATACCAAATTAACTACTACTGTTACTACTGCTACTACTCTTATTTTGTTTTTATGAGCTCCTGATACTTCGACACTGTTAGAAGCGCCATGTTCACGGTGTAACGGTCAGTTATACCGTGATTTATCTTGATTAGTCCAAAGCCCAAATATACATGGTAAATATCTCGTTTTAAATAGTAATGCAAATGACCATGTTAGCTTAAAAACATAATTATGATTATAACTTTTTTTTAATTTTCTTAGGTGTTTGTGACTGTACTGTATTAAAAAAATTACTCAGTCAATAAGGATTACCACGAGTCGAGTTATATCATATATGAGCATAAAGCTATTTTTATATTCCTTTGCAATATATTTTTCGAAACGCTTTGATTACTGTTCGTTAAACTTTACTGTGATAATAATATAACTCGTACACAGTTGAGGGATTTTTAATATCAGACAACGCAAGCGCAGACACAAATTGGCTCGCTCTAGATAATTCTAGACTATTCTAGAAGAATCCGCACCGCTCCAGACAGAAGATAGAATTTGCAATAAAATGTTTGCTTGTGGAAATGTAATGCTATAATTTTAGAGATATGCTTGTTTGACAGTGGAGAAGTTTTGTCTTTTAATATGGATGTGAATTTATTACAAAAGTTTTTGCTGATTTATGTCGAATTTGCTAAAAATGTTTGTGTTATTATTGTTCCACTTAGTGAACATTAACTTATATGAGCGAAGTTGATACAACTTTGGAATTATGGTAATCAGCGCGTTATTTTTTTGTTTGTAGATTTCCATACAAAACGATAAATCCGTACTTAATATTATACGCGAAAGTAACTCTGTCTGATACCTCTTCGCACTAAAACCGTTGAATTAAGATGAAATTTGGTATGGGGACGGACCCCTAGGAAAAAACATACGAGTAATAGTTTTTGTTTAATTCTACCGAGACGAAGTCGCGGGAAAAAGCTATTTAGATATATAGGTACATTCTTAACCTAATATGTGTATAACTATGTTTTTCTAAATTTCTCAAAAAAGAAAGAAAAAGTGGAACAATCCATGACCGCGGGCGGGACTCGAACCCGCGACACTGAGATATAGCTCGTCGCTCTTCCAACTGAGCTACCGAGACCACATCCGTGGCCCCGAATTTTTCCACCATATCTCTCCTCCATTTCTGCTTAAAAATTATAATTATATTTTTCTAAATAAATTGTTTACTATTTGACTAATTTAGTTTATGTATTGTTGCAGGTAATGCGCGTAATTACTCCGGAGCTACGCACCGCTAATCTCCATTCGACGAAATATTCATTTTATTCATGTATTTAAGATACGGCCAATGAGGGGTAGATGCGGTAAGATGTTTTGTTAGCCAGGCTTATTCGAAGTTTAAAAGTCTTCACTTTAAGGATGACTCACATTAGCACGGGACGGGACGGGGCGGGACGGGAAAATCTGTCAATTTCTATAGAAAGAATCACGTGATAGCTCGGAGCCCTCGGATGTCACGTGATGCTTTCTATGGAATTTCACAGATTTTCCCGTCCCGCCCCGTCCCGTCCCGTGCTAGTGTGAGTTATCCTTTATTTGACATTAGTATGAGACAAATCAATTTGTAACAAACAAGGGTAATGTTAAGATGGTTGAAATTCAAACGGACCACACGGGGGTTAGTGAAATCACAAGATAATGGATTACTAAGCTTTAAGACTAAAATACAGCTAAAAACTCTTTAAGAGTCAAACAGCTTGAACCAAACGTCATTTCTGTGGACAAAACATTAAAAGTTAACGTTTCGGGTACAAGATTAGATTTTCTAATTTTTGCCCCAAATATTTTAAAAATGTTACCTATGTAAGGATGCCGCGTAAAACTTCAATTCGATAGATTTTTGCGATGACCACTGAAGATATATAATGCGTTAACCATACAATGAAATCTGTATGTCCCTTAAGCTCTTTAATTAGATTCCAGACTAACACCCAGGACTGAGTCGCCCTTTGCAATTTGTGTTAAGTAACCTGAATTTTAACGTGTCAGATTCCTATTTTCTTTCGTTAATATATTACTTTAAGTTTACACATGTGGTGTTTGCCTATAATTAGCTGTGCAATAAATTTAAGACTTTCTAAACTGTATGTAACCATGTATAATTGTAACCGCTGTTGGCAGACCTAATAAATAAAATAAAATAAGCTCCTGCAATGACTTCAAAACGTTAGCTAGCATTCGGCTCGCAAGTGCAGTGTAAACGGGGATGTCACACTGAGTGAGGTGCGAATCGGATCCCCCTTTTTTGCATGCGATTCGGCCCTCATGCCGCCGTGTGAGCGAGACAAGGCCAAGCGCGTGTATAACGCTATCTCCCTTGCACACTGCAGTGCGAATCGCAGCCAGTGTGACATCCGCCTATTGAGAAAACTAGGAGGTGCTACGGCACATTTTCCGCTGAAGTTAGAGCAGCAACGTTGATGAATCAGTATGTCGCCTTTATTCTGCAACATACGCGACATGGAATTTAAAATAGTGTGTCGTGCAACTTGCTACCTATGGACAATAGGAATGACGATTAGGTTGAAAAACTATCATTCTCATTAGGCTGTCAGTTAGATTATCTAGAATTATTAGACGTGTATTTTTTGGTTTTTAATTTAACAAAAATTTACGTAGATAAAGTACATCATAGTTCCAGCGCTAGTGACGTCACTACTAGGTAAGAATTATACCTAATAGTGACGTTACGCGAAACTTGAACGCACTGTATTATCGTCATTTTTCATTTGACGAACAAAAGAAAAAATACATGTACTATATTTTTTAATAATCTAAAAGACGGATTAAATAGATGTTTTTAGTCGTCTAGGCTAGTACGCTGCCTGTTAAATGGGCCATTTTGTTTGTCATTTCCACTTTTTTTAAAGATTATTTTAATGTGATTTTTACTCAAAATCGCGAGCTCTTTCGATTCTAATACGAGAAGAAATACCTAATTTTTTATGGGGGAGGAGACTGAAAAATGGACGAAATAGGCGCACGTGGCGCATTAAGTCAATTATGATTTCAGTATCTAATATTTATTCCATCTACGACTTAACTCAAAATACATCTGCGGATTCAGGCCGGGTAGTGTCAGAATTGAATTTCAAATTCACGATATTAATGCAGGTAGAGTTATTTCTGGCAACCCTTTGGGTTTTATGCATTCGTTATGGAAACATAATGGACGGACCAATCTGACTGTTTTTTAGCAGAATGCGGTATTTGTGTCAAAAATATAGAAAATACTAGAAAATTGACTATACATATACACACACTATCTACACACTACTATTGTTAGTTAGAAATTCGGGGTCACGACTCTGGTCTCGGTAGTTCAATTGGCAGTACGATGGGATTTATTTACAAGTCGCGAGTTCGAGAGCCGCCCGAGGTCTTGATTTTTTTCCTACTAAGAAGTAAATAAATATTCTGGGACAATCTTACACAAATCGACCTATAGTCCCACGGTAAGCTAAATACGCTTGTGTTGTGGGTACCTACTAGACGACGACATATATAATAGATAGATATATATAAATAAATAAATACATAGAAAAAAAACGTGATAAACTCACAAATAAATGCCCTGACCAGGATTCGAACCCGGGACCTCCTGCTTCGTAGGCAGGGTCACCACCAACTAGGCTAGGAGGCCGTTAAAAGCCTGGAAACGCCGAAAACGAAAGAGATAAGAGAACCTCTGATGGAATTATTATAGTGTGACGGCACCAATTATGAACACTAAGCTGACAGGCATAGGCACCATTGATGGACACTTCATTATTAATTCAAATATCATATGGTTAATAATAATTGTCTTTTATTTCTGCGATTGTTGTTCATTGAAATACATCAAAAATCACTAGAAATATACCAAATTTTAGCAAAAAAACGTTTATTTTCGCCGTAAAGTAATAACACAAGTATAATTCAAGTTACAGTTGAAATTAAACACTTTAGAACGGATTAATCGTGTTTATTAACACCATGGCCCTACGTTTCGAGCCCTTTACAGCACTCGTTTTATCATGCTGCCACGCACTTATAAACGCGATTAATCCGTTCTAAAGTGTTTAATATCATATGGTTGTCAATGTCATTTGATTGACACACAGTAAATGCACAAACTTTATTTCCTCATAATAAGAATTATCCTTCGTAAGTCGTAACAGACGCCCGTGAATTACCGGGCTATCATGTATTTTGATCCCCAATAAGTACCTCCTTAATTAACTAACTGTATGTATGTACATTACCTACTGGTCCTTTGTCCATTACTGATGCCTCTGTGCAGTGCTATTAAAAACTATAATATAATTTACTTTAATTTAAACTGTAACGTCTTCATCGCAATTATGACTAAACTGTATTTAAATTAAGGCCTTACAAAACTGTACGAAAATAAAAAGCCTATAATAATTCAAGCCCTGGGGTTCCGTAGCTTGTGGGTTCTTTGGAGTTAGGGCGAAGATTGCGCGAGGGGCTGCGCCCCCCGCTCTGGGTCGTATCTGGTTCAGAGCGTCTCCATTGCGGTTCAGCGAGGGACGCAGCGGGAATTATGGGGACCTTTGGGCCTGGTACGATGCAGGGGTATTATAGGTGTCTTGTGATATTTTGAAATTGTATTTTATTTTTATTTGACGATACATTTTTTATGTGAGTTTTGATTGTTAAGAAATAAATACTTAATAAATAATTGATGTAAGTATAATAATGTCAATAAAATGTCAGATACGTCGTACCTTGTTCCGTTTTACCTTAGAACTAATTAAATAACCTCGCGGCTCTATTCCCCTGTTTAATATTTATAGGATTATCTTAAGGTATTATTCAAATTATTACGAGAGTACGATGATAGGCGAGTCGAGCTATGACTTGGCAAAAAATCTATTGTATTTTCGACTACTCAAGTCAACTCAAGTGGAGTGGAGTGGGTTGAGTCTACTACTAGTCGACTTGAGTTGACTCAACGAGCGAGGGTTGGTGGCCCAGCAGTATGACGTGAGACTTTAAGGGATGACACAGATGTCAATTCTATAGAAATAATCACGTGATAGCACGAAGCCCTCGAAAGTCACGTGAAGTTTTCTATAGAAACTGACAGATCGTCCCATCCCGTCCCGTCCCGTCCCAAGCGGTCTTGATGTGCAAGTTGCGGAAAGTTTTCAAAAAGTGGGAAAAATTCTAGGAAATTTCTTGAAAATTACACAGAAATTTAAGAAATATCCATTTTAGATTGCGGAAAGTTTCAATCCCCATACAAAAATGTGAGAAGTATATGAAACTTTCCTATGCAAAATATTTCGCAATATTGGAAAGTTTCCGTCGCTCCTGCCAGAGTAGTGGTAGGAGCGAGACAGGCATACTTTCGAATGCCGCAGTCGCTATCAAATTAAACGCATGGTACGCACAGAGATCTCATAGTGTTCGACAGGTTCGACTCACCTTGGATCATAAAGCAACGGGAAAGCAAACTTTCACCAAAACGACGAATGTCCATATCAAATCTACGGCGCTTACGTCTTTTTGATTCAACCATTTAAGACCGCGTAAGATTATTTACTTATCATTAAGGAATATCCTTGGGGATATCGTTCCGTTTTTATTAGGCTTTTGTTAATTTACGGCTTTTTAATTAATGCCGCTTTGAGGTAAATTAATTGCTGTAACTGTAAGTATAGGAGTTTTCAATTACTTAAGGTACATTTTTTTAAGAGGAATTTTTATTAAGAACGCCTTGGAATTAATTAGTTTACCGCTTTTGAATTGGTTTTAACGATTATGATAAAATTTGTTAAAAAAAATGAAAAATTCAGCGCGCCCAGCGGTCTGTCAACTGAGCTACCGAGACCACACTCGTGGCCCCGAATCTCTCCACCATCCACTCCCTCGTATCCGCCTTAGGACATATAGGACATGTTCCAGATTATGCAATTTGGAGATTTTCCTTTGCCCCCCACGCGCTCGCCGCACTAATAACTATTATTTCTTTATCTACCTAGAAAGTTTATTTATTTCCTCGTAAATGTGACGAAAAACATTGTATGTATCATGGGCGGTACAAGAATTACCGCCCTTAATACAGTGTACTATTTTTTTTATTGAAGGGGCGCCTGTTTTCAGGACGTGCGGGCAGAGTGAAGAGTCGGCTGCCCAAGCCCTTTTTAAAAAAAATACGCTTCAAAGGTATGTCGTAGAGGGCGCTAGTGTTTTGTCGATTTGATGTGTTTTTCTTTTTTAAGTATTTTAGTGTTTGCAATTGTATTTCTACGTCTCTTTTATCGATTTTTTTTCTTCTTAAAGGTAAGTTTGTGTGTTTTTTTAGTCTAGTCTATATTTTATCTTTAGCATAAATTGGGTTGTTATATTAGCTTATTATTATGCGTGTGTAGTATTGATTGTTTGTTTATGAGCAATGCGAATAAGGGATGACTCATGCTAGAACGGGACGGGACGATGTGTCAGTTCTATAGAAAGCGTCACGTGACATACGAGGTCTTCGAGCTATCACGTGATTCTTTCTATTCTAGAAATTGACAGATTGTCCTCTCCCCGCCCCGCCCCGTTCCGTCCCGTCCCGTCTTAGTCCTTAAATGTAATATTTATATGTTTGTCTCTTTACTGCATACTTTTTCTTCAACATCTTATTGTTTGAGTGTTATGTATAAAGTAATAGTAGTAATTTCTTAGTAGTATTTACTTATTACTAGTAAGTTTGGTATTTTATTTTCTACTGGGATCCGATTCAACTGTCATGGCAAACAATTATTTAACCTATTTAAAACATTTTACAGTACACATGGTGTTTACCGCCCTAGGGCGATAATGAGCACTTTACGTGCCTACGTCGAATATTCAAAGGGTCATATGTACTGTAAAACGTCGTACAATACACGTGCGAAGAGGTAATTCGCAACTCGTATCGATACGGTCGTGTTTTAATTTATCGCCACTCTTTGCGAATTTCCTCTTTTTCGTCCTGGTATTGTAACGTCCTGGTATTGTTTCGTTGGGGTTTTCTATACTAATATTAAACGGACTTATAACAAGCACATATGCGAGATCAAGCGAATATGCAATTATTACTTTACGATTTATTACATATTTTTTCCGTAAAATGGTAGCTTTTTAAAAGAAGCCTCTGTTTCTGTTCTATTACTAACTTAAAACTGTCGTTCTATTATTAAATGTTTAAACAACATACTCGTACATTACATGTAAACAAACTTTTGTGTTCTACTACAAAGTAGTATACAGTACATAGGTACATAGCAGTTCGCTCTGCTAAAACATTTGACATAATAAACATACTAAAACAAAATGGCGACTTCCCTGCCCTTAAAGTAACAAACACATTTATCACGATGATATTTTGCTCTGCGGCTTTATTAAAGTGAATTCTTTCTTGCCATATTTGGTTGGTAACGGTTTTTGTAGCTTTGGTGCCCAGCGGCAAAGCGTGCAACTTTAAATCCGAAGTTCGCAGACTATTTCATTAAAAAAACTGGCCATTTATTTACCTTTAACTTAGGTACTCAAAAGTACTGGTGGCATGGAACTGTCAGTGCGCGGCAATTATACAGTTTTCGAATTTTGTTCTGTACTTGTGCTTTATAAGCTATTGCTTTTTGCCAAATTTCGTGATTCTAGGTCATCGGGAAGTACCCTATACATTTTTATTCCCGTTGCAAATGTATGGGAGATGCGATATAAACGGCCGTATCTTTTGATTGTGTTGACGTAGAGGTTTGTTTTTCTTTACACCTCAGACTTGTATATGTGGCATTTATTTCAATATACTACCCTCACGCGTTCCCGAGTCTTGACAGACAGACGGACGGACGGACGGACAACAAAGTGATCTTATAAGGGTTCCGTTTTTTCCTTTTGAGGTTCGGAATCCTAAATATATAGGTATATACGAGTATGTATAAATATATATATTTACATTAATACTCTGAAGTTCCCATATGTCTCAATAAATTTCCTATACTCAGCAAAATTTCTTGAATCCTTTCAAAATAACTCCTGTTTTTATTTGGGCATTTCCACAAAGCCCTCTCATTCTCCGCCCATAAACCCCGATACTTACGCCACAATACCCTGTATACAAGTATATTCAGAAAGTATCTGTGATGATAATGAAGTTAAAATGATTGGGAAAGCAATTCATCATTTCTTTTTATTCTTACGCTTTGGGATATTTTAAAGATCATTAGTTGTTTCTGGTTCATTTTTTAAAATTTGACATTAACTATAACGAAAAATGTTTGGGAAGACTTTTTTAAATGGCTGATGTTTGAAATCAGGGTATAACTGTACAAATAAACAAGATAATATATTTTGCTATTGTGTAAATCTAATACGGGCGTAAAATTAAACCAGACATAGAATTCACAAGTGTTATCATTAACTCTAGGTCCATGGGGTCCCAGCGCACGCATGTTTTTTGTACAAATCGCGAAGCTTCAGGTTGATGTAACTGGTGACCGAAGAGCCGGTGGCTTCCTCGCACAACGTATCAGCATTGCGATACAACGAGGAAATTCCGCCAGCATCCTAGGTACAATGCCTCAAGGGCCTATTTTAGATCTAAGGTAGGAAAAGGTAGGTAGTGTTTTCCTTGCAAAAATATTAAAATAAGGTTTATAGGTTACTTTACATATCGTAACCATAGATGCAGGAAGCGGACGTCTACATAAATACGTGATGAAAATAAATAGAGCGGTGATAACGAATATGGCGAAGGGTTTAAGCTGCAGTTACGGCGATATAAGTAATAAGCGCAAGCGTTTTGATAAAAGCTCCTACACAATTGTCGCCGAGCGTCTACGGGGATATTAAATTGCAACGGTTAACGCTCACGTATTTTTATCACAATTGATTGATGCCCGATCCATGAAGGTGACGACAACACTCTGTCTGTCCGGCGATGACTGCCCAATGCAGCCAAAATGTGTCACGCCTATTGTGATAAAAATACGTGAGTGTTAACCGTTGCAATTTAATATCAGTATGACTCACGAAAGTTTAAATTATATAAATTGTATGTCTACGGAGATCGCTGAGCGCACGAGGATCCAAGTATTAGTTTTGTTTAAGCTTCCAAGATTTAACCCACACAACCTGATTACCATGAGTTGCGTTCGAGGGTATGTCCGTCTCGCTCCTTCCAAAGTAACGATAGGAGCGAGACGGACATACTTTCACCAAGCCCGAAAGTCATCACCCCAAGTTTAATCGTGATGGGGTGGTCAGTGCCCCTCAGTTGGAAAACGGTTTTGGGTGCTGCGCCGGTGCTCAGCGTGGACGATGCCTTATATAGAGTGTGACGTAGTAAGTGTCGTGTGCAATAGTGCTGTTGAAAATGTCAGTGAAAGAGACGGTAGTACCTCGACTATACCGGTACCGCCTTCACCCGCGCCGACCGCGAGTCGCCGGACTTAGCGAGCTGTCGCGCGCAGTGTGCGCAGAGCAATCACCGCAAGCGCTTCTCACTCATGATTATGGGACGCGGACCGTTCCGAAACATGTCGAGCTATTTTCGACTTTATAGACGTGAGTAACCCGATATAAGCATATTAATATGTCTAATACTCACGGGAGTTTTCTACTTAAGTATTTATCTATGTACTGCCATGTATTTTTATATATCATATCATAAACTTATCGCTACCGCTTATACTTTATAATTTCCTGCCCATATCTAGTGAAGATGTATAAGGGTGATTTAAATACTTTTTATGGGCATTTCCACCGCCACACGACAGAAATAGCTGAGGCAACGGATGGGGTCTTTATTGATGGCCATTTCGATGTTATTGGGCTTTGGAACCATTAATATCGATATTCAAATAGGTTACTATAATGTTATTTTATGGACTTTAAACTGGTCGCCGAGTTTTAAATGACTATGGTTTATTCTCTACATTTTTGTATGTAGGTAGTTAGCACAAGTTACTTGATTGACGGGGAGATATCGCATTCTCCCAGTCATCATCTTAACCCTGGGAAATGAGTGCTGTAAAGGGCTTGAAACGTAGGGTGGTGTTAAGAAACGCGATAAATCCGTTTTAAAGTGTGACTACTATGATTTTTCCATCCCCTCAAGTATGATCCCCAATCAAATACCCATTCAAGTAATAACTGTATGTTCCAGTGACACTGAAAGAAGGATTGAAAGTAAGCCATTTTGAAAATAAAATTGTGAACTACTCTTATATCCCTGCTTAATTCAGCTGTTACTTAAAACTAGCCAGAATTCCAGGCGACACTTAATTTGTCAATTCCAGTCCGACTTTCTGAATAACATTATTAGATTCCTAGGAAATGTTTTCGTTAATTTACATTTCATGTCAAGAGCTCGTATTTCCACCAGGTAGGAGCACCATTTGCATTTCACAAATAAAATATTGTTTTCTAATGTTTAGTTCGAGACTGCGGATGTTGCACATGCTCGAGTCATGGGTCGCTAAGTTGGGACTATTGATTGTTAATGGAATCTAAAATATACTTAAACAATATATGTCTTTCCCATCACGGAACAATGGTGTTCGGGACCTTAGGGAGGCGTACGCGGAGCCGAAGTTAAGACCCACCGGTTGTTGCACCTGCACGCACGCAGAGGCAGCACCTACCAGGGTGTATGGACTATTGAGAGTTAATGGAATCTAAAATATACTGGAGTAACTATTAGGTGAAAGTGGTGAAGTAAATACTGGGTTATGGAGGATAAACGGAACGCCTGTCTCATAAAACGGTAATCAATTTTATTTCCGGCAGACGGTGACTCGCCAACATAAGATGGGCCCCCAATAAAAGCGACATCTAAAAGATGATTCACACCAATAAGATCCGATACGGAACGATATCTATATAAATAATCACGTGATATAGCTCGGAGCCCTCGGAGGTAACCTGAAGTTTTCTATAGAAGCTGACAGATCGTCCCGAATCGGATCGGATCGGATTGGCGTAAGTCATAAGATGGCTCAAGGGCAACATCGTACTTAACTTCTGCCATGAGTGTAGAAGAGTTTTTAAGAGCAAGTTCGGCCTGGCCAGCCACATACGTTCCCACAATAGGGGAAATCAATAAAATGCTGGGGTCGCCGTTCATCGAAATCGGTGTGGAGTACTTAACTTCGTAATTAGCCGCGCGTTATATTTGTTCTTAATATCCAAAGTTAATCGAAATTACCGCATTTCAGATCAGATTAATGGAATTGATCACTATTTATCATCTAAGTGAACAAAAAAATTTAATTATTGAACTTGCTTGCAAAATTTCACAAGAATTAAATACCTATTTAAACATAATTATTAAACGGGTCTAACGCGAATTAATTTGTTTACCTTATTTACCGACGTTTCGACACAGGTTTCACTGGTCATGGTCGCGGCTGACTGATGTCCCAGCAAAAACCATCCTCCCTATTAAAATTAGGATGGATTAGGATTTATTAGGATTAGGATGGTTTTAACTTATCACCAACTTGGGGACCAGTGATCCAGAAGTTGCAGCCACGGGATATATCTTCGGATGTGCGCGGGGATATTGTGAGTGTCGTGTGTCGGACTATTGACAATAATTAACATATGTTTTGTGGGTAGTTTAAAAAATTGTGTGTTTACCCCAAATTTCTACATAGACTTTTCGTTGGGTAGTTACACAAATCTCTGTTTTGACATTTTGCTGGGACATCAGTCAGCCGCGACCATGACCAGTGAAACCTGTGTCGAAACGTCGGTAAATAAGGTAAACAAATTAATTCGCGTTAGACCCGTTTAATAATTATGTTTAAATATGTGTTTAAATCGCGAAAGTTTTAAATGTTATAATTAAATACCTAGTTGATAAATGCGACGTGTAGAGGAGAACGCAAGCATTTTTGCCCTGAATCGGAGACGCATCGTTCGCTCGGTCAAAGACATGATTTAGGTATTGTCGGCGCCCTAAAACCCCTTGTTATTCAAGTAAAAAAGTTTTAAGTTCTTTTCACACTCAACAAAGTCAAGCCGCGTCTTCACCGTTTATTTTTAAGCGACCAAAGTTAACCACGAAAAAGTCAATCAAACTTGGCGCTATCCACATAACTTTAAACTTCCGAAGATGTGTGCTAACTTTTAGATTGCTTTAACCCACTTTTACGGGTTAAGTTTCAACCTATTTTTTGAAGTTTTTGTCAAGTTTAATTATTGTCAGTTGGCACTGGCACAGTGAAGTGCAGAAAAAAAAGCCGTGAAATTTGTTGCCGCCGTTTTCATTCCTGGTTTCTAATGTTGATTAGGTCCTTAAACGGATCACCAGCATTTTTCTTACATCCTGTATTTTAGATTGAAGTTTTCACATAAACCTGGGTTATAAAATGAGGCAATATAACCTTATTCTAAATTATGTTGGCTAAAAATATAGGTCAACCTGAGAATTTTTAAAATAGACTTCAAGTTAGTGATAAAACTGGCAAGTAACTTCCATTTCAGTAAATTTTAACCTTACAGCAGTGTTGTTTAATTTAAACTTTCGTGAGTCATACTGATGTTAAATTGCAACGGTTAACACTCACGTATTTTTATCACAATAGGCGTGACATGTTACGTCTGCGTCGGGCAGACATCGTCGGACAGACAGATTAGTGTTATCACTTCCGCGGCTGGGGCATCACTGCCCGATATCTTACAGCAGTGTTAACATAATGACACAAATCAAATAAATTTGCCGTCAATCATTGGGCTGTCACACATAATTTGCTTGCCCTTGTCCCATTTGCTTGTATTTTTTTAATACCACGACGTTGGCAAACTAGCATACGACCCGCCTGGTGGAAAGCGGTTACCGTAGCCTATGGAAGCCTGCAACTCCAGGGGGTCACATTCGCGTTGACGACCCATTAAAATATGTCCCTGTGGCCCGTCATCTCAACATTCACATCCTTTCTTTTCATATCATCTCTCACACAGTCCATCCATCTTTTTCTTGGTTTACCTTTCCTTTAACTTCCCTCGATAACATAAAACCTAGGACACACCATTTAATACTTATTCCAAAAACATGCAGTGCTACGTAACAATGTTATATGAAAAAGAGACCACAAACATTGGCGTAAACCTATTTCATATTCTTCTTGTATCCATTCCAGCATATCTCAAAATAATAATGGTCGGAATATACTGTCACCCGTAGCCAATTATGACAATAATTTACCGCTACAAAGCGGTGACCACACGCTCGCGGGTTGATCCCGGCCGACACCGCAGCGTAATGAGCTCGCTACGGTGACCAGCCTGCCGGATATCTCGGGATATTATAATTGTTACATCAATCATTGAAATAAGACAATTTGCTATATGAAAAACGTGGAGAGTGACAAAAGGGCAGATACATAAGCTTGTGTTTGTCACCAAGTCCCTCCGGTCGATCTTTCGCATCTTCTTCAGACAATATGGAACTAAGATTTGTGGAGTATATGCCGTTCAATCGCCCAAGAAGTAGCGCTGCGGAAGTGGATGGATCAGGCATACTCTTCGAAGAGTAGCAACGAACAGTACCAGTCTTGCCTTTGAGTGGAGGCCTCAAGGTGGAAAGCGAGCTCGTGGACGCCCCAACACGTGGCGGCGGAGCGTGCAGAGCAAGTTGCGAACCGTAGGAGTGAGCTGGAGCGAAGCCAAGAAGGTTGCTCAAGATAGAAAGGCGTGAAAGGATATTGTGGAGTCCCTTTGCAGCCCTATAACTCTATGGTTCATGAACGTACAAAACTAACCTAACTTTCTATTTCAAAGTTTTTAAAAAACAAAGTACACAACTCCATACATATTTAAATACCAATATGTACCAATATCCAACATTCCTTTCTAACTTCAAAGGAAAGTCCAAACACTTCACAGCTTCCATTACCACATTACTTTTCCAACTACAGAAATCCAAATTACTATCGCATGCTGTCTCGTTCTAACTTAGATGGGATCGTGTCGCGGTCACGTTCTGGGGGCAATTACAATCGCTCACTAAACACGGGTGAGTCGAAAACTGATTCGACCAATATAAGTGCGCTTTTAAACTAAACATAGGCTCTTCGGATCATAAGACCATTGTACACTGGATGAAATAGAAACAAAGCTTGGTTAGTGTGACATTGCGCAAGTTTGTGTAACGAAATTTAAAAACAATTCCCGCGAGACGCGAGCAATTTATTTTGTTGTCTGCGAGATTGTTTCGCCACTCTTTTGTTTTGGGGATAGAGTGATCAAGCGCTGGCGATCTAGATCGCTTAATATGATAGTATAGGCTCAGATTCGGTGGTCTTTGGGGCCCGCACGGGGCGAGCGGAAGATTTTCTTAAATATAGGGTATGTTTTCAATGCGTCAAACCCCGACTCCAATGACTGTACCAATGACTTTTTCGGAACTTATGTACAAAATATAATTTCAGCCGTGGTATAAGCCGGGAAAACTCTAGGAAGGAGAGAGTTTTCGATGCAATCCGCAATGCAACCTATGGGTTAATGGAACTGATCTCTAAGAGCTTAGTCTTGTCTATTTTTAGTAAAAAGAAAATGTCTGCTTGAACACACGACCTGTGGTTTAAACATTGAAAATCGCCGGGAGGCGCTCGAGCCTTTCCCTCAATTGACTAGACGACTTAAAAGCTCCCACAAAGTCATTGGTATCAGCTGACACTTTCCAGGAAAAAATATTATCATACTCCCAAGTTTTTTTCCTTAAGATAGGACCTGCTATTACAACAATCATAAAGCGGGCAACTCTGAAAGTTTAGAGATAATGTCAGCTTCGGACTTGAGCGAGATTCAGAGTTTGTTTTTGCGAATTCGAGTTTGCTTTTGTAGATTTATCGCGATTCGCGAGTTAAGTTGAAATACCTCTGTTTTAGGTAAAATATAATGAAATATTTGATGTTTTGAAATATGACAAGAAAAGCTAATAAAGAAGGGGAAATATAATAGATAATTTGATACGCAATGACGTCATTCAAATAATAATAAAGGGTAGATTGAAAAGCATCGATGAATAAGAGGATGAGTAGAAGTTGGAAGGTGATAGAAGTTGCAGACGTAGTGTTATACCAAGAGGTGAAAGAAAATTCTAAGAATAGAGAGTACTGCACCAACAACAGATCCTCTCTTAGAATCACGGAAATATAACACTCACGGGTGTATGAGGAAAAAGCGACGAAAGACAACATTAACATTCTGTATCATCATTTTGATATCCAAATAATTTGGCGAAGAAATTGAAAATAGCCTATTGATGTCAGTTGTTTTATATAAAACCGCTTTCGCCTCCGCTCTCGTCCATCCCTATATTCTACTCACATGTACGACGAAATCATAACTTCACACGAGCGAATTGAAACCTAGACGCCAACCTCGGGTTCCGTGACAGATGCGATGCTACAGACCACATTACCACAGTAAGCATTAGGTACAGTCTACTATGAAATATCACAACCGCAATAATGTGCATTAAATTTATTTTTGGTAAAAGGTACTACTTTGTCGCTTATCTATGAGTCACTAATGCATGCAATGGTATAACAAATATGCTGGTGATCCGTGAGCCTTATTACAATGTGATATGGTTCACTGATCACGGATTTTTGTTACCCAATCAGCCGAAAAACATTACGCCACAAGAATACCGCAAAAACAAACCTTTGCACATTTTAACAGGGTTGCTAGAGTCAAACCACGCTACTTCTTAAGCAAATGAACCGTCAAACTTTGAAGCCTTATTTTAAACCTCAAATTGAACACTTTTTTTATACTACGACGGTGACAAACAAGCATACGGCCCGCCTGATGGTAAGCGGTCACCGTAGCCTAGCGACGCCTGCAACTCCAGGGGTGTTACATGCGCGTTTCCGACCCTTAAAAAAGGAAGATTCGCTGTGTTGACAGCTAAAGGGGTAAGCTTTGCTCCGTGGGTCCCCAGCTGTCAACACAGTGCATCCTCTTGGAGCTCTGGCGACCTTACTCACCAACAGAAACACAACATTATGAGTAGGGTCTAGTGTTATTAAACTGCGGTTTTCTGTAAGGTGGAGGAACTTCCCCAGATGGGCTCTGCTCCAGATTTGAGCGAGACGACATTCGTTGTGCTGTGCCGTACCACACTAAACGATATGCATCCGCTGTGCCCATACTTGTCTTAAAACTTTAGCAGTCTGTGCTTACAAAATCAAGGAAACTTAGCATAGACGGACTCTAGTTCTATGTACGAATTTGACACTTGATGCTTACGTCAGTAAGCTCTTTTTCGTACGAAACATTTCGTCAAACATCATCGATGCAAAATTGTTCGCCAATGTCATGCTTATCCTAAATTTTTGAAAATTTTTCGTTGTACGTATTATTTTTTAGTTATTCCCGCCATTTCTATGTTTTTTTTTTATTAAGAAGTATAAACTCTATAAACCTTGCGAGAAATAAGAAACAATGTTCTCCATTGGTCATCGTAACTTTAAAAATCAAATACTGAGAAAAGCTATTTTCCACCCGGCTATGAAAATCGTACATTCTGAACAGGAGATATGAAAAGATATTTCTCTTGTGTTTACTGTGACAGAGCAGACAATTCGAGACAATTTCTACCAACGTCATAAGCTTTGCTCGTGTCTAGCTCGGCAGATTCGTTATACTTATCCAATGTAATGTTATTTCTCGGATTGTAGGTCTTGGTTTATGTGTGTTTCCTTGGTATAGTTCAAAAATATACTTTAGCAGGTCTTTAATTTATTTTCTTGTAAGACTTGTCGTTTTTAGGTTTAGTTTTAGATATGGTTAGGTTTTTGATGAAATAAATGTGACCAGATCGTGAATCAAAAAATTAACGCTTTTTATCACGTGTTATTAAGTTTAAATATTGTATTGTTGACATTGTTGTACAGGGAACTAAGTTTTAGGGTGAATCTATCTTTATTGCTTGTTGTTATTCGATCCAAATCACGGGACAAATTCAGCACAGTTTGTTAACGTTGTCGTATGTTCTACTGACATGCTCGGTAGATGGCCCATCATGGAAAGGGCAGTGATGGCAGGTGGACCAAAATGGTAACGTTTTGGTGGCCACTTTCGGATGGAAGAGGCGCTTGGCGTCCGTCAGCTCGATGGGTGGACGATGTTCGAAAGAGTGCGGGGTCACTTCTGGATGAGCTTAGCATAGAACTGGGACATACAAACAACATGACTACATGTCCACAAGCTATTAACTATTGGCCACAGGAAAGGTTGGCTCTACATTTCAGCTGAAAATGCACTTTTTTCTTTCCTGTGGTCAATTGGTAACCGCTTATGGACATGCAGTAATGATTTTTATCATAGAATGCAATAGGAAAGGAGTAATGTAGACAAAGCTTAAATAAGAAAATCAAGCTTTATAGCCCTTTTGAATTGTCCACTGGAAAGACTCCGAACATCGTTTTGTGTTTAATCTAGCCGCTGCCTCGAACTTAGCTGTCAATTTCCATACACATAAACTCCGAAAATCCATTGAAGTAAAACACTTTAGAACGGATTAATGGCGTTTATTAACACCATGACCCTACGTTTCGAGCCGTTTACAGCACTCGTTTTCACAGGGTTAAGATGATGACTCATGTAGGAAGGGTCATGGTCAAATGGGTGTTCATATCCGTTCTAAAGTGTTTAATTTCAATAAATAACAATCGCGGTAACAGAAGACAATATTATCTCCGAAAGTCCATTTATAAGTGGTTTAAAATAAGTATGTCTAGCTTCAACTAACAACTAATAGGATCGAAGGAGGCCAGATGGGCCTTAATCGAGTCTGCAGGGGCCGGAGTGATACAGAGCCTTGGAAATAAGTTACGGAGGTCATTTAGATGGACGACAATTTAAAACGATTCACTGCTTAGGATGCTAAGTATTTGTAAGATAGGATTTATCTTTAACTAGCGACCTGCCCCGGCTTCCCACGGGTTATTACATATGTATAAACCTTCCTCTTCAATCACTCTGTCTTTAAAAAAAAAACCGCATCAAAATCAGTTGCGTAGTTTTAAAGTTTTAAGCATACATAGGGATATAGAGACAGAGAAAGCGACTTCTATGTAGTGAAGTGCCCATCTTATATTGAATGCATTCAGAAATACACGGATTAATTTCATTGTTAAAAGTCAGATATACTGGAACTTGGACTTCGCTTGGAAAGTTGTCAATGTTTATAAAGATTTATACAGGGTAGATTATTGTATATATAGTTCTAGATATATTATAACTTTGTAGAATTGTACATATGTTTAGAGTTTATACATGCAAAAATTGCTTTTGCAATACATATACAACAATACAGGTTGTAACAAAAGTCTTGAACAATACAGCTGATAAGGTCAAGGACGCTGAGTGCGATGCAAGTGGTAAAATTAGGAAATTCCAAAATAAAGTTAATTTGTATGGAGATAGGTGCATTTTCAATCAGCTGTTCCATACAAGTGAAACTTTTTTTTCAAATTTAGAATTTCTTCTACATGCACCGAACTCAGAGACATTGACATTATCAGCTGTTGAACTATTGTTCCCGACTTTTGTGACAACCTGTTTTGTATATGTATTGCAAATGCAGTTTTTGCATTTATAAACTCTAAACATAATACAAACAATTATACAAAGTTATAATGTATCTAGAAGTACATATACAACAATCTACCAATTGTATAAACCATTCGTTTTATTCAGTTGATTAAGAAAAAATAGACAAATATTTGTTATATCGTGCATTAGCACGATATAATATAACATGTCGGGGGATATTTATAGCCAGATAAATTTCCTAGCAATCAAAGCGAGTTTCAGTTATCTGGCGCAAACCATTAAGTAAATATAGGGCTTTGATTCCAAAATTGCTCAATGTGCCCCGGTCTACCCTGTCATAAATAAATAAATAAAATAAATATTACAGGACATTCTTACACAAATTGACTAAGTCCCGCAGTAAGCTCAAGAAGGCTTGTGTTACAGGTACTCAGACAACGATATACACATATAATATACAAATATATAGAAGACATCCATGACTAAGGCACAAATATCTGTGATCATCACACAAATAAATGCCCTTACCGGGATTCGAACCCAGGACCATCGGCATAGCAGGCACGGTCACTACCAACTACGCCAACCGGTCGTCGTGTCATAGACTAATTACGCCCTTTAACGGATCACCAGCATTTTTGTTACATCCTGTATACTTAGACTAACAAACTGCGTAGGTAGAACTAGGTATAGACATTCAAACCCAATTTATGAATTAATTCATTATATTAATTTTAATGAGAGAACGAAGTTAACGAAGCAATAGAAATACATCACCTGTGAAAATTTTGTCTAGCTATCACGGTTCATGAGATACAATACAGCCTGGTGACCGACGGATGGACAGACAGACAGCGGAGTCTTATGCCGGCCATATACGTTCGGGCAATCCGTCGGGTCTCCATAGTGGGTATGTCCGCCCGACATCCGCCAAACAAATTTCCCATACATCTATTAATATACTTAGACCGGTTTACTCACGTCTATAAATCGTCGTGTGTGCGCAGAGCAATCGCGGCAAGCGCTTCTCACTCATGATTATGGGGCGCGGACCGTCCCGAAACATGTCGAGCTATTTTCGACTTTATAGACGTGAGTAACCCGGTCTAAGTATATTAATATGTCTAATACTCACGGGAGTTTTCTATTTAAAATTCCCATACATCTATTGGCAGATCCGGCTGATTAGCTGGCCACATACGTTCGGATCGGGCAGCAGCAGCAGCAGTACCAAAGTAACCGATATAGCTCTCCGAATCGCTAAACTTAAGTGGCAGTGGGCGGGGCACATTGCACGTAGAACCGATGGCCGTTGGGGCGGAAATCTCGAGTGGCGACCGCGTACCGGAAGGCGCAGCGTGGGTAGGCCCCCCACAAGGTGGACTGATGACCTGGTGAAGGTCGCAGGAGTCCGCTGGATGCGGGCGGCGCAGGACCGGTCATTGTGGAAATCTTTGGGGGAGGCCTATGTCCAGCAGTGGACATCTTTCGGCTGAAATGATGATGATGATGATGATACGTTCGGATATCGATATATGTGGCCAGCTTTAGTAATAGGGTCCCATTTTTCCCTTTAGGTACGATATGTTAAAACATGATTACATTAACAACAGTACAGTGTTCTCTGAGTATTTGCTCACAAAACCGCTTAGCGCTAGTGTAGTTAATTCGTAACAGAATAAATCCCAGCGCAGCCTCAGAATGAGCTTCGGAAATGAGGTGCAGTGTTTACGTCCCTTATCTCGGAATTACCTCACTCCGTTGTGAGAGTGGAGATGGGAAAAAGTGTTACATTTCTATTGCCGTAACTGATGTTCCAGTTCCTAAAAAGTCACAGTGAAATGTCAACGTGATTTTGTCATATGTTTTGTTGTATGGCATAGGTATGTAAGTAACCAGCTGGTTGCATACAGCTGATTGAATCGGGCCGATACAGCGAACTGTGTATCTAAAGATGAGTAATAGAAATGCCGAGCATTCCACAATATAGGCCAAAGTCCAAGGTCTCATAAAAAACAAAGAAAACTTATATTATTACTCATTCAGAGTTCCAAGATCAACATATGACAATAATGTAACATGTGTAAACTAGTGTAAATAGCAGTTTTTCTAGATAATAAAGCGTAATACTTAAATTTTAACCGACTTTGGTGCGTATACATTCTACTCCGAACGTCTAACACTACAACGTTCACTTGCATCACGGTAATCCCGATTATATGGGCTGTGTTATCGTTGAGCAACTAAATGAGTACGTTGATCACTTTTCCCAGTCGCATCATATAATTGGTATAGCGTCGATGGCCGAGCAGTGTCGACAAAGCTCCAACGACGAGCGTCGTGCTTTTGTTTTAATACACGTGTTCGCCATGCGAGTGACAAAGATAGCTACAGAAACGAAGGAACAGCCACCATGATTTTGTAACGTCGTTTCCCGACATTCAGTCACGGTGATATTATAAGATGACGAGTCACGGTGACTTTTTTCATTGTGACGTTATTTATCACACACCACCTTTAGTTAGTTTGAGGAAACTAAGAGCATTTTTAAACGTTAGTAGTGTGTAACATTTGTTTTTAGAATTCCTGCCTATTACTAATAATGAAAGGTACTAGAGAAGAGACCTAAAGAAAAATTATATCTGTTCTTTAATAACTATTATGTAATATACGTTTTCAGTCCTCCGGCCGGTAAGCGCCACTTTACGCAAAACTAAATTGCCGCCTGCCGGCTCCGTCGGACTGAAAAATAGTATACAAACCTCGGCCGTTAAATGGGAAAGCCTCGGATCACATGTTAGTCGACCTCGGCTTCGCCTCGGCCGACAATTACACGGAATCCAAGGCATTTCCCACTTAAACGGCCTTGGTATGTAATGTACTATTTTACTTTGAACTAGACGGTTTATCAGTGTGTAATAGGTAAATCCAGCCTTAAAACAAAGTTCTAACCTCAATTACATTTACTTGCTTTTGGTAGATCTAGCTAACAATAGTCACTTTTATTACTTAGGCAGTAGAGTTCACTGTTTTTAAGAATTCTCTTCTTATCTCTAAGCATTGAATGGGACATAGAAAAATAACGAAATCGTCGGCAATCTCCAACTAGAAGCGATCAAGACAACAACCCTTGTATTGTCGTTGTGGCAAGCGGGAGCGACTAGAGTTCGCAGGTAACCAGTGTTATGTGAACTCTAGGTGTGCAGTTGGTTTTCTTTGTAATTTCATGAAAAAATTACAACATCAACACCTAGTGAGTTAAAACATATCTAAGAACAAGAGATATTAGTTAACATGTTGGTAAATAGCAGAACTTATTTAGATACACAAGTTCTGATAATTCTATTCATATTAGTATAAGTTATTCATAACCCTGGGCACCGGGGGCCTTGGTCACTTTTTCTGTATTATATGACATCTCTTTCAATTAAAAAAAAAACATTTATTTTCGAAATATATACAGTAAGTGTAACTTACCTAACTACCTACCTCTACCTACCTTAAATCTAAAGTAGGTCCTTGAGGCATTGTACCTAGGATGCTGGCGGCATTTCCTCGTTGTATCGCAATGCTGATACGTTGTGCGAGGAAGCCACCAGCTCTTCGGTCACCAGTAACATCAACCGGACGTTTCGCGATTTCTACGAAAAACTTGCGTGCGCTGGGACCCCATGGACCAAGAGTTTCGATTTATAAGTTATTCTTATTGCCCGGATGTGAAGTATTCGAACCCCCTACCCCTGGGTTTCAAATAGTTTCAATCCATATAAAACTCTAGTACGATCTCTGCTAAAATTCTAAAACTCTAGTACGATCACACAAATCGAAACTTTAGAACCGATATTATCAATATCAGCGATCTAGAAAGATTTTTGAAGTTTTAATACTTTTTTTCCAGTGACTTAACTTCAATTGGAATATCACCTCAGTCGTAGTGGCTATTACGAGTTAATAGTGGCGCCCAACGTGGGGCCAGAACAACATGCAATTTTCTTCCTTAAGTTCTATGTAGCAGAGTTGATATTACATGAACGTTGTTTGAGTCTAGTAATGCTTAAGATGGCTAGATAGAAGCTCAGAAAATGGATTAAGGTATTTTATTTATATTTAAATACTGCTCTTAAACTGATTGCTCGTATTGGAAATAAATGAGCTGATTAAATGATAAATATCTTTTTTGCTTAATAATTATTTAAATTATTTTCAATATATTCGTGAATTGTGATCATAGATAGATAGATCATTTATTTGTATTATTTGTACATCGTCACATTTCAATTAATTATTTACACAAGTAAAACAATAATAATAAAGAAGGATCGTGGAAGTAATTAAGTACTTAGTCATAGAAGAGCTATCTACCTGAAAACACCCACAAACACAACTTATTATCTCTTTTTTTGGATTTTATATTTACTTTAATGACCCAATCTTCAGTTTAGTTTTGGTCTGAAGGGTAAAAGATACCTAACGAACCTACCTTTGCAGAACTGCGAGACGCACATTATTATTGCGAGTATAGTCTGGCAAACCAAGTCTGAAAGTAGTTTTTTTTTAAATTATATGCCTCCCTTTTTTTTAAAGTGAAAAAAGGGAAGAATATGAATGTAAAAAAAATCTTTTATCAGACTTGGTTTCAGACTATAGTCACACTTATAAGGGCATTTTCAAAAATAGGGCACCATTTTCATTTTTTTTGAAAATATACGAAGTTTTGGGTTTTTTATAACCAGAATCACGAGCACTATTGATTTAAACAAAGAAAAAGAGTGTCCCGTTTTTTTTTGTCAGCTTTGTAACGCATTTTTTCATACATTTCGTATGGGCCGTTACAAAACGGACCATTTTTTTTTGTATGGAAAATCGAGGACCAACTTCGTTGAAAAAGCTGCACTTTTTTCTGAAAATGCCCATAAAGTCGATTAATTGGAAAAAGAAAAAAACTTTAAATATCATATGTAAGCCAAAATTCAAGAAAATTAACAGATGCTTGCTACGTTTTTTAAATAAGATAGTTAAAGTTTATTTTGTACACTTTACAGTTTGATCCCCAATCAAACCTTATTTAAACAACTCGTTGACGAAACGACAAATGGCGCTTCCAATAAACCAATCTATCAACTTCAAAGTGTTTAAACACTCCATTATGGCGGCACGGGCTCGTCATTACATCCCTGCTATGTGTTCATTAGTTCTACGATTTATCGGTTGCCATTTTGTGCATTATTTCAAAAGAGCTTAAGTGCAAAGCCGTTTGAACTAAACTTATGTCATTGTTCGCTGAATAACTCTTTTCAAAAAGGGTGTAAGTGTATATTCAACGTGTGGGATGTAGGTCGTTTTGTGCAGAGTTGTGGGTACTGTGGAAATAATTCAAAATCGCTGGCGATGCGACGGAACAATCGACTATAAATTAGCACCTCGCCTGCACTGATGTAGCTGCAGTGTTGTGGACTGCAGTGGAATCAAGTGGGGGAATGTAGCGAATTTTGGGGAATGGTTGGACCAAGTTTAAACACGCGTCGGGAAAATATTGGTGTTTTAAACTTGATACTGTGACACTGTGCTATCCAATTCGAGTGTTTCAATCGATAGTTTTGTGTATCGAGTTGGATCTTATTAAATAAAGTTGTTATAGTTATTTTTTAAATCATTAATAAAAAAACAAAGCTTATAGCCAGCTGCCACATACTAAATTAATTTTGTATTAAGCAGATACGTCTGCAAACGATTTTTTTTTAATAGCCTATTTTGTGTCCCACTGCTGGGCAAAAGCCTCCCCTCTCTTCCTCCACCCGTCACGGCTAAGTGCAATTCTTCGCCAGTCGCTAGAAAAGGCATCCAGGTCATCCCGCCATCTCTTCTTTGGTCTGCCTCTGCCCCGACCACCTTCTGGGATCCAGTCTGTAGCTAATTTGGCCCATCGTTCCGGGTGCATTCGGCAGATGTGTCCAGCCCAATCCCATTTTAGCTTGGCGGCCTTTACACCCACATCTGTTATACCAGTTTTAGAGCGCAGCTCGGTATTCCTAATTCGGTCAGATCTTCGGAAATGCAAATGAAATTTACAATTTTAAAATTGAAAGAAGCAACCATTTTTCTTAAAATTGCCTCGTATATAAGTTGACCTAGCAAAGGAAAGTACAACGATAAAAGCATGTATCAAAAATTTAATTTTTGTATTCCATTGTATACATTCCTATGCTTTGCCTTAAAAGTTTCCGTATTTTTACCCGGAAGTACATCGACACTTGCGCCAGCTACCGGAAGTGCGTCGCGATGAGAGCGGCGACGCTTCCCTGTTTCCGGATCCCGGAACATGGATGCCATTTGAATTTCTAACCCAGAACCCAAAAGGAAAAGTGTGATTATATTGAGAGTTGGTTCAGCTTCCTCAAAATGTTTTCCGAATTCGACTTTTGAATCTATTATAAAAATATATTTATTTTTTGAGCATAAGTTGCGATAGACCAACAGGTATCCCCCCGATCGTACCTTTCCTGGATTTTAAGGGTATAAAAGTGGAACAAATATTTAAACGACGTTGGTTTGACGTTAGCAATGTTTTTATACGATACGAGGTGGGGTTAAACCACTCCCGAATTAATAGTATTTTAGAATCGTTTACCTTACGGGTCCCGGCTGACGCAATATTGCTATAGGCAAAACACCCTGTATATCCAAGGGTAACCTATAAGGTTGTAAAGTTGTTTTCCACCCCGCTGCACGGCACACCTGTTGGCCCGGAGAAAACAAGCTCAATGAAAAATATCTTATGAGGAAAATATATTCCTCATTCCCGTATGGATCATGTTTTTCTTGTATATTTTTTTATACCAATGGCAAAGAAGCATACGTCAGATGAAGGCGATTACTTTAGCCTATGGGCGCTTGTAACTCTAAGTGTGTCACATGCGCGTTGTCGACCCAAAAACCTGTACACACCTTTTTTGAAGAACTAATACTGTAGTCTTTTAAATTTCTTTCAGAAAAACCTCGCTCATACACGTTTTCGCACATAAACATTTGAAGAGGTACCGTACAGACCAAGCTATGTAAAATAAAACAAAGTAAATATCTCAATCAAAGAAATCTAAACAAACGCGGATCTCGCTAATTATTATTTAAACCTTTATTGTTTTCAATAGTGGCACATATGTAAACATTTATGTTTTTTTTGTGAATAAAAAAAAGTTTGCATAGATTTTGATATAAGAGACTGCGCAAGTGCTATTTTAAATGTAAAACTTCTATGAAATTATACGGCCTCCTAGCGTAGTTGGTAGTGACCCTGCCTACGAAGCAGGAGGTCCCGGGTTCGAATCCTGGTCGGGGCATTTATTTGTCTGTTTATCACGAATATCTGTTCCTGAGTTATGGATGTTTTCTATGTATTTAAGTATTTATATGTATCTGTCTATTATATATATCGTCGCCTAGTACCCACAACACAAGCCTTATTGAGCTTACCGTGGGACTAGGTCGATTTGTGTAAGATTGTCCCATAATATTTATTTATTATTTATTTATTATGACTGACTATGACTATGTGTTATCAAAATCGAGACAAACCTAGGTTTGTCGGACTCGACATAATATTTTAAATCAATAAATAAAAGGTGTTAATATTGTCTTCTGTTACCGCGATTGTTATTCATTGAAATTAAACACTTTAGAACGGATTAATCGCGTTTATTAACACCATGATCCTACGTAAATCGTGATCCTACTCGTAAAAGGTGTTTTTGAAAAGAAAAGAAAAGCGTTGGTGGCCCAGCGGTATGGAGTGAGACTTTTAATCCATAGGTCTCGGGTTCAAATCCTGCCGGCTCGCACCAATGAGTTTTACGGAACTTATGTACGAAACATCATTTGATATTTACCAATCGCTTTTCGGTGACGGAAAACATCGTGACTCGTGAGGAAACCGGACTGATCCCAATAAGGCCTAGTTTACCCTCCGGGTTGGAAGGTTAGAGGGCAGTCGCTTTCGTAAAACTAGCGCCTACGTCAAATATACGGGCTCACTAACCCGTGGCAAAAGCCGGAAAAACGCTAGGAAGGAAGAAGTAGTTGAAAAGAAAAACTTCGTTATTTTTTATGAAACTAACGCAAACAAGCGACGTAAGAAGGCAACAAAAAGATCACAAATAATCATTTCAGCATCTGACTTCGCAAAAGCTAGTTCCCGGCGAGCCATTAAGTACCCTGCACACGATACAACTCAATATTAACAGTATACAATGTAATAGGCAAGTTGACGGAAGTTTTGTGCTTTGTAAGTCAAGTATCATCTTATCAATATAAACTCTCGTGAGTCATATTAATCTCCTCCCAATCGGCATCCGTCGTTTATATGTACATACATACATACATAAGTATACATGTTTGTTAGTGAATAACTCGAGTTTTATAACAGAAAAAAATTCGTGCGTCCAGCAGGGGTCGAACCCGCAACCTTTCTGAGCCCGGTAAGATTGCTCTGCCAATCGAACCATCGACGCCTGTCCCATTTTTCCATTCCATCCATTTTCTTTCTGTTATAAAATTGTTAATTTCGTTTGTACACATCTCTGCTTAATACAAAATTAATTTTGACAAATCGATTATCCGACCAACGGATTGTTGTGAAATTCAATAGGTTGTTAGATTAAATAATAAAGTTTCTAAATCGGTTAAATCGAGAGATTGTCGAGATATAGGGGTCGCCACTTCACATTCGAGGCGAGCCACTAGTAACAATAACTTAACTATCTACTAACGAGGCAGTCACTCGCCTAGTACGTCTCTGCCTTAACACAACTTAACTTCTTCAACCTCGTAAGCCAGCATCGCGCTCCGTGACGTTGCACTAATAAGCTTAACTGATAAGAAGATTGCGTTTTCTTATAACTTATAATAGTATTTTGTTGCAATTTCATTTTGCAAAATGAAATATGATTTCAAGCGAAGGATGTGCGAAGTTACGAATTTTCCGTTCGGTTATTAGATGATATTACGGTGTAGAATGTCGAGTTGTGATATTTGAATGCGGTCTATGTCCTGATTAGATTAAAAAAATAAAAATGACTTCTTAACTACTGATCACTGTGGTATTTTGATCACAGGAAAACTATTTGTCTTTAAAAAGTGAATGAAGAAAGATCTTCATAGGTAGGTTCTGACGACAGTGCCAAAGTTGTAGCTCACCTTTAATTTGATAATATCCATATTCCATTCTCTATTCTAACTTTGATGAAACTACAGTTCTTAGTATTTCAATTTACTGTTCGATTGTTCGCCCCAGAAAATTTTTTTTTTATTTTTTTTTCAACATAATGACACAGCATAACAGTCTTAACTAAGTAACTGTGTATTACAAATTTTAACAAAACTTAAATTATCAATAAATTACTGAAGATTTACTTCTATCCATCGCCTCACAGTACCTTATACATTCTCGCCATACCGATTGCCAACCACTAGCAAAAACATCTAAATCTGGTGCAAATGCGAGAAGCTCATTTATGCAGTGAAGAGCTCTGACAAGAGGAGAGTGTTTCCGCGATACGGTGCGCGCTGCCGGAGCCGCCAGCAATAGGTGGGCGCGCGGACGGAGAGAAATTTTTGGTATAAAAGGAACGAAAAGCCGTACCGCTTGACCAACTAATTCTGGGCAATCTGATTGCCCTCGCAATATTTTACAGACGCTGGTTAGTAAAATGTTTCGACGCCTCACTTCAAGGGAATTATAACCTAAAACGCCTAATAAAAATTTTGTTGGGTACAAAAAAGGATAATATCCAAATCTTTTTTTATAGAGGAAGCGTAAAAATGCTTTTTGGATTTTCTCCAGCAACAAAGCGTAAGAAGCTTCATGTGGGTTCCATACTATAGAAGCTGTCTCGAGTTTACATCTAACAAGGGCGGTAAACAAAAGATGAATAACTTTTGGACTGTCGAAGTCACGCGAGTTACGAATCACGAATCCCAACCTTCGGAAGCAGTTTTTAGCCAACTCTTTAATGTGGTCATGAAAGGTGAGGCGTAAATCGAAGACGACACCCAAGTCCTTAACAACATCAGTACGAGCTAACAGTTCCGTCCCTAGGGTGTACCTAGCAAGGAGGGGGTTATGAATACGCCCAAAAGTCATAACGGAGCATTTTTCTATATTAAATAGGAGCTTGTCATCAATGCTCCACCTGTATAGGCGATCAACATCCTCCTGACTCCTGAAGCAATACGGAATCTGAAAGTTGATGCACTCCATACATCAGCTTCAAGTCATCAGCATAGAGCAAGCATTTGGCACTTTTAGAAACAGACGCCAGATCATTGACCATGATGCCGAACAGCAATGGTCCCAGAATCGAACCCTGGCTAACTCCAGAACGGGTATGATAGGATTCAGAGATAAAGCATCCGTGTTGCACGTACTGACGCCGATCGCGTAGATAATCGCCGAAAAATTTAAGTAGTCTAGGAGAAAACCCAATGCGAGACAACTTACCTAAGAGCACGTCATTATCTACGCGATCAAACGCTTTTTTAAAGTCAAAGTACAACACATCAACTTGCATTCCCTTATCTAAAAGTTCAGATATCGAGTTAACCAAGGTCAGAAGATTCGTCTCCACAGAACGATTTGGCCGGAAACCATGCTGCGCATCGCTAAGATAAGGTTTGATCTGGGGAGATATGTGCTTCTTCAAGATGGTCTCGAAAAGCTTTGCAATAGCCGAAAGAATGGCAATTGGCCTATGATTTTCAACCTTGACCGTGTCTGTTGTTTTGGGAATGGGACGCACCCGTGTGACTTTCCATTGACATGGGTACTTTCCCGATTCCAAGGCCAAATTGAAAATATGCAGCAACGGAGCAGATAATTCATCTTTACACCCTTTAAGAATGAATGCTGGGACATTATCCGGACCCGGAGAGCTGTGGGGCTTAAGGTTTTTTATGCCAGCTTTCACCTCGTTCAGATCAATTCTGTTAACATGAACATAGCTAGCAGAATTCACGTGATCTTCTCTAAGGATCATATCAGCGTCAAGAAGAGGATTGGCGGGCAAAAAGACACTCGAGAAGTAGTCTGCGAAAGCTTGAGCTGCCTTTTGCCCCTCAAAGTTTGCTCCATTGTAGGAAACCTGCGATTCAAAACCACCTCTAGATTTTATACTACTAATATATTGCCAAAAAGCACGCGGATCGTTAGTAAGTCTAGTTTGAATACGTTTAATATAGCCATTGTAGGCATTTGCTGTTCGCAACTTAATATTAGATCTTAGACTTGAGAATTGAGCATACGCCTCAGTATTACCAGAACGCTTCCATTCGCGATGCAAATAAGCTTTGCGTTTAATATCCGCTATTAGGTCTACCGTGAACCAGACTGGGTAGCGTCTGGAGGGTTTTAGGGGTCTCAACTTTTTAGGTATGCACAAGTTAAAAATGGAATATATTTGTTGATAAAACCTGTCTACAGCATCGTTGACGTCACGACATTTGAGGATTTCCTCCCATGAGACATCTGACATCAACTGGTAAAGGAGTTCGTAGTTTCCTTTTACAAAGTTCCAGTCACAGTTTTTATTAATGTTACTAGGTTCTATATTTCGTAAATTACTCGCGGCGCCCGATAAATGAACTGAGACTTCTAACGGGGGGTGATAGGCGTCTGAATGTGGGACTAGTCCATTTTCCTCCGCAACCTCAACACACATTCCGGAGGCACCCTCTCGCATCAGCACCGTGTCAAGCACTCCTCCATGCGAATTCACAATTTCATTCATCTCCTGCAGATTACAAACAGTTGTGAAGTAACTAAAGTAACTTAAAATACTAGAAGCCGTGTATTTAGGATTAAGGTTCAAGTCCCCCACAATCACGACACATCCAGTGAGCGAGTCGATAATAGCCTCTACACTTTGAAAAAATCTCATATACATGTCCTCGGTAGCTTTTGGTGGAATATAAACAACACAAAGATGGAAAGTCCCGTGTTCCGTAACAACGGTAGCCCACAAATCTTCTCCAGACGTAGTTTCGAACTCGCGTCGACGCCGCAGAGCGATACCGGACCGTGCGGCTACAAGTACACCGCCGCCCCGGCGGCCGTCTTCACGATCCCGACGCTGCATACTCCAGTCCAGTCCAACAAGCTCAGAGGTTTCCACCGAGTCCGACAACCATGATTCCGAAATGGCAACGATATCACACTCTAGAGTTAACAGTCGCTGTCTAAAATATGCCAACTTTGTATTAAGGCCCCTGACATTTTGGTACATTAAGCAAATGGACTTGTCTTTACTAAGCTTGGGTTGTACCCTTGGTTTGGATAGCTTGTCTGCGAAAAAACCATTTTCTCACCCTCGCATTTTCGGGCCAAACTTCCGCCGACATACATTTTTCGTAACAGCCAACTGGTACACACAACTTAAAAGATCTGTAGTCACCTTTCGGCTTAAGTTCTTCCACTGAACATGTTCTTCCCTCACATAGGTTTTGCAAATAATCTCTGATTTCATCGGGACCTGATAACATATTCCATAAATGAATAAATCTTCGGTCTTCGACCGCCTTAAGGGACGTCACGTTCGGACCCGCAGTACAACGCACCGATGAGGTCAGCCGCCTCTGCTTCCTGGATTTAACTTCCTTCCAATCACTTTGCGATGAGTCGTCACAATCCGGGGAAGACAACGACACCGTAGGATTACTCACAAGCGTATTTTCTTTACCTTTGTTATCGAGAGGAGCAGGGGACAGAGCTTCACTAGACGACCCCGGATGTACAGATGTCTCGGCCGGCTCGTTCTGCTTAGATTTTTTACTGACATTACTCTTTGAATTAGCTGGGGTAGCTTTCTCTTTTGCTGTCCTCTTGGCCTTCTCATTCGGGCGACTGGGATAATTCATCGCAAAGCTACCGTTACCCGACTCGAAAGATTGCTCCAATTTATGTAGTTTGTGACCGAAGTCTTCAATCTTACTTGTGCACGCAGTAATAGCCGACTGATATCGCCCAATGGTTGAGATAGCGTCAGCCAGCTGCTCGGTGAGGTAAGTTATTTGTTCGCGAAGGAGCTGGACTTCCACCGACGTACTCAAGGACGCGGACACATCACTATGTGGACGCTGCTGGCGCTGAGTCAGAGGGGAAGAGGTGCTCGTGGAAGTCTTTCTTAATGTGATATTCTTAACGTTAACTGGTGTTCCAACAGGGGTCTCGCAATTTCCGCCCCCTCTCTTAGCCGCGCAGGTGCATTCCGGACATGCCCAAGATGCTTCAGAAAGAGTTCTACCATTGCATGCATAATGGTACACTTTACCGCACTCCTGCACCATACACTGCAGATATTCAGCACCTACCGATAGTTCGGTTTGGCAGGCCCCGCAGATCATGCTATTATCAAGGTCAGGATACATTGTGAGATTTGCAGTTTCCAAGTACCAGGGAGACAGGAGCGTAGCAGAGTATCGTGCGGCCCTTGTCTGTATTCGCAGATGACGTAACTGTCACCGATGCAGCACGCGGTCGTCGAAAAGTACCAGGAGCGCAGAAGTGTAGCGCAGTAAACTGTGACTATAATGACGTAGCACTTGTAGCACGGGGCGTAGCAGATACGGACGGTACAGAGTGACTAGTGACGTCTCGCTCACACTCACCATAATCAACGTGTAGCAGCTAATAACGCCGGCGCCGTTAAGCACAATCTTGCATTTGGTAGATCACTCCTGTTAACTTATGCACTCCTATTTTTTGCTAGGAATTTAATGAGCGGAAAGTGAAATAAAACTGTAGTTAGAAATAAACGTAATCACTCGGGCACGTCAATACCTTGCGGTGGTCCGAGGGGAAATATCTTTCTAACAATCGTTCTTCTTCTAAGTTGTTTGCTCATTGCTAAGGGTATTACCATTCACGATTTTTTTGTCTATACCCCTCACCACTTTCCACCAGACACTCGTATTTTCTACCATTAAAGGCAAGTCTAAGTGTTGGATACTGTTGAGCCCTTAATTAGGTCTATCCACCCAGCAGGCGTCAACCGACATTTCCAGACAATCTTCATGCCTGACCAGGCAATCGATCTAGTATGGTAATTTTTTTAAAACGACAATTTCCATGCGTCGCTTCAATTGGTCTCCCAAGAGCTTTCCTTAACGTAGTAACCATCCTATCAACAATTCTTTATCTCCTACCCCTCTATTTGATTGAAAATTCATCCTCAAATATTAGTGTCCCGCGTGTGACGGCACCCGTATATCTCGTATTGCACTTACCGGCTGCACTTACGGAATGAAAGATGGCGTCCCGTGGGCCCAAGACGAACCAAGAAATGAAATAGCAGATGTTTTACGTGTACACATACATGTAAACACCTTCTGCCTAGCGTTTTCTCCACTTTGGCAACAAATCTGAAGATTAGTTGCCAAGATTAGGTGCTAGTTTTACGGTAGTGACAGCCATCTGACCTTCTAACCCAGACTAACCCAGAGGGTAAACTAGGCCTTATGGGGATTACTCTGGTTTCCCCACAAAAAAAATCAATCAGAGAAAATTGTATTGTGCAAAGTCCAAAGAGAAATTGCTGACATAGCAAAATAATTATTCCAGTCTACTGGATTTACTACGATGTATGGATAGTACCTATTTAATAAGCATAATGTTAATTTTCATCAAAATACTGGCTATCTAGTTTTCCAGCGTCAAACACACGGAACTCAAATAAACAAAAGCTGTTTGTTATCCAAAACACAAATACTGAAATTAGTTCTCCTAATAAGATTTAGGTAAATATGAAGCGTGGAAATTGAATTTGGTTCACATTTTGCAGAACATACGTTGTAGTTAAAACCTAAAATAGGAATATTCATATAATTTAAACTTTCGTGAGTCATACTGACATCGGTGATGCCCGAGCCGCGAAGGTGACAACACCACTCTGTCTGTCCGTCGATGTCTGCCCGATGCAGGCGTGACATGTTTCGTTGTCACGCCTATTGTGATAAATATACGTGAGTATTGCAATTTTTATGTCTAAAATAGGAATGTTGATATTGTAGTAAAATACGGATTTTTCGGCGATGACGCGGGCGGGCGTACTGTGGCGTGACTCGCCGCGCGCGCCACCCTTGATGCCAAAATCGGTTGAGAATGATCCGGTATCGGTATCCAGGGATCGTTCGACTGCAGATTATGTTCATTCAATGTATACGGCGGCAAGCATACCAAACTCACTGTGTCCACTACACTGTCACTACGTGCACTGAACTTTTGACTATGGACGATGATGATGAATTTTTAATGTATATCCCAAACATTTATAAAAAAAATATACGGTCCATTACTCTGTGGAGCGATTGGCCTTGAGTTATAGACCTCACGCTGCACCAAAGCCGGGTGGTGGCTACACATTTACCTTTTAATTTATTTTCTATACTTACGCAAGTTTTCTAACAACGTTTTCTTACGCGGTGTACCTACCTACTACTACGTGGGCTAATGACCGCCATGGCGAAGCGGCGAAACCGCTCCAGAAAATAATGGTAAGTAGTGCCGAAATCTTTCGTACGTAAGTTCCAAAAACAAGCTTGTGTGCAATTCAGTCGAAGACTAAGAAATACAATGTTTTGAAATATATGAGAAAAACCGGTTAAAAACCAACCCTTTTATTTGTTGAAATTTTCAACAAATAAAAAACCGGTTTGCATTTCCTATCTATGAACCCTGTTCAAGTCTAAAATTCAGTTGGGAATAACTACAAATGCCGGTAATTCAGGATTTGTCTACAACATATACTACATACGTACACATAGTAATAAGATAAATAGACAAAGGTGAATTCATGAAACATTAATTTTCTAATCCAAATGCACATGGTTAAATCATAATTCGAACAGATGGAAAACAATGGAAATAGGGTAAACTATCCATTTATTGACACTTTTAGCGGTATGTTAGAAAAACTATCCCTATAATACTATTAAAAATTAAATTTTGCCGCATTTGGTTTTTAAATGTACTTAATTAGGCTATTGGGAATATTGTTTTAATATTTAATTTAACACTTTCAATTTTCAGCAACGAAAAACAGAGAATATTAAAAATAATGGTGTATCTACCAGTTATTGACACAGATAACCCCTATTCTGACACTAAAATCTCCAAATATGGACACCCGATTTTCAATCATTGAGGAGGGTTCAATTAAATCAAAAACTGGTCTTATAATAATATTTTTATTTGTATTTTAATAGTTTTACAATTTAAATCTTATATGTATGCTAGCATTAATGCTAGATATCACAGAAACTTAATAATTACTGTGAATCAGTCTCTCCTAATATTGCTTCAATAGCTTGGTCCAGCAAATGTCGTCGAGAGTTTTTATTACTGCCAGCCTTAGGAAGAACTTGTTTAGTCTTTTCTTTAGGATGCATATCAGTCTTTGGTGTATTTTTTGTTTCCGTTTTAATCTCATTACGTTTTTTTTTTGTTTGCAAACTTTCAGGCTTTTCTTCAATGAACTTGTCCGCTTTTTCATAATATTTTCTTTGGTCGTTTTAATGTTAGTCTTTGGTATATTTTTGGTTTTCATTTCAGTCTTTTTAGGTATTTCTTTTGATTGTAGCTTTTCAGGTGTTTTTTTCTACAAACCGCTTTTTTGTAATATTCTCTTTAGTCTCTTTTCTGTCAAATGAAAGTCGTAACTTCGCCTTTTCAATTTTTTCAGGTGTCCTTAAAACTTGTGGATCGTTTTTTGTGTTCTGATTTATTGCTAAAATACTTTTTGCACATCTTTTTTCAGTTTCAGTTAGGGTAATATCAGATATAACATTTATTCTCTTCGTTTCAGGTATTGCTATTTTCTTTTTTGGTTGAACTTTCTTTTGAGCTTTCTCGTTTTTCTTTAAAAGGCGTTCCGCTCTTCGCTTTTGAATGTCATCTAATTTCTTTTGTTTATCTTCCAACTTAGCTCTTTCACTATCTTGCCACGTCCTAGAAGTGAGTACAAATGGTTTCCTTTCCATCGTTTTTACGCCTTTTCTAATTGGAGTTTTGGCGTAAACAAGAACATCCTTCAATTTGGTTTTTTTTTGAGGTTTTAATAGGAGAGTCATACAGTTTTTTTATTTCTTGCAAAGCCAATTTAACATTGTCTTGCGTAGGTATACTTTTTCCTTCTTTTCGGAGGATCACTCTTGAGTTTTGGTTTTACCATATTGTTCCGGTTTCAGTAAGTACCCCTGCGATAAACAAAAAAAAATTAATACCTCTGTAAGCATAGATTATATAGAAATCGAATTCCTAGCATGAACCCTAAATATTGACACCCTTATGGCCTATTATGGACATGGTGTCAAAAATAGATTTCGATACATTCGACACGGTGTCAGTATTTGGAAAAAGGCTACTGATGTTGTAATTTAAAGAATTCATTCGATTATCAACCATCTCAATAGGTTACTAGGGGTTAAAATCTGTTGTAAAAAGTAAAATCTTCAAGTCAATTATTGACATACTATGTCCAAATTAGGCAAATACATAGAAACAAATACCAATTATTGACACCAGTTTTTTTCACAAAGCAACAATAAACAATGTAAATAAAGTTAGGTTATAGGCACCTCACTGTATTAACAACTAGTAAAAACCTTATTTCTTCATAAAACTTATGAAACTGTAATTACAAAGATACTTTTGTGAGTACTTACCACTATCGAAATCACTGGAATGTAAGCCTTTTTTAGTAAAATCATACCGCCTTCACAAAATGACCTCTGATCACGCAGCCATCTTGAAAAAAAAGAACTTAGACAGTGTTGCCATTATAAAAGACAATGTGTTAGTTGCGTTTAGTTTCTGCTGTATGAATAAAAGTTACGATAAAACTTGTTATTTTTTAAATCTGTCTGGGGTGTCAATATTTGATGGGGTGTCAGAATAAGGCGGTTCTACCCTATATGAAATATTGATTAACAGTTCAAACTTACAGGAAACGTTATAACTCCATAGGGTTCATGGTTTCAAATATTGTTTGTATGAGGTTTTTCAGAAAATCCGGTTCTAATATTTGTCTTGATAAATATCTTTATTTTTCAATTTAGACACATTACAATGCACTTATGAACGTCAATAAAAAAGCTATTACCGGTAATAACCCTACACCACGGAATGCGTGCGTAGCCAAGATGTCAATCGCTCACGCTTAAATACGTATCGTAGCTACCTCTCTCTATCACTCTTCCTTATTAGTGTGACAATGACAGTTGCGTTTCGTTAGCGACTGAGCGTGAGCGATTGGCATCTTGGCTACGCACCCTGAGAAGATTATTATCGGCAAGAAACTCGGCGGGACTTATTTTTCAAAACAAATTACGAAAGTACTTAAAATATTTACAATATGTGGTTCTACAAGAAAAGCAAATCATATCGGGAAAGGGCAATTGCAATGCTTCATCCGGTAACTTGTTATAGAAATGAAAACATTGTCCAAAAAATTACTTGTGTACTTTACGAGCAAGACACTTCCTGGTAGCTAGCTTATTTTTGTTTCTAGTGTTACAGTAATTTCCTGCGAAGCCTGTTTTATGCGAAAACTCTTATGAAGAGATGTTGTACTGTGAATTGTAGGGGAGGGTAGCAATTTGTTGCGTCCCTGGAGCCCTTTCCCAGCATAATCTCGAGACAGGAAAATGTAACGCAAGAGCTAATGAAAAGCATAGTTTCAACGTATAAGTACTTTGTAATAAAGTGGATAGGCACTGGTGTATATTTTATACTGTTACCGTCTGTTTTAACAGCCTCCTAGCCTAGTTATTAGTGACCCTGCGAAGCAGGAGGTCCCGGGTTGGAATCGGCTTATTTCGGCCGGGTTGGCTTATTTTTGTTTTATCACTAACAGTTGTTCCTGACTTATATGTGATCTATGCATTTAAAATGTGGGTCAGAATGACATTAGCGAACAATTTTGCATTGATGATGATAAAGCGATATACGTTTCGTACGAAAAAAAGCTTACTGACGTAATCATTGATTGTCAAAAATTCATACACAGAACTACCAACACAGTTAATACTTCATAGGCCGTTGGCACTTAACGAAACATCACGTTGCTAACAAGATAATATGAAAAAGTGCCGCAATTGCGTGCACTTTTATGCCGTCTTTTTTTTCTGCATCCAGTTTTATTTTATTTTATATCTATGTCTAATATGAAACCGTATTGCCGTATAACTGGTAAAGCAAAGCCTGTGAAATTATTCGCTAAACAAACATGCCAAGAATTGAAAAGTAAACAAAGACCAAAGAGAAATGTGATATTGACGGATCTTTGTGGTATGAACTTTGCAGGTAATGTTAGACAAGAACGTTTGAATTGAACTACGTTATAATCATAATCATAATCATTTATTTGCAACCATGGTATTACATAAGTTCTTAAAATAAAATAAGTACAGTCATGGACCCTACTAGGGCGTAGCAACTTACCGATGTAGGTAAATAATATATACATTTTTCACTAAAATAGGTACATTATTCATATCTGTAATATATAGCTTTACTCATACAATAACACTTGTTATATAAATCACCAGTTTGTTTTTTGTGGTGGTGTGGTGGGGGTGGCACTTAAGTATATTTAATTGTCCATAAATTCCAGTAGAGTGTAGGGGCATTCAGCTAGAAGGTACGTTTTAAGTTTATTTACAAAATTTGCATATTTAATTTCATTTTTTTTTATTATTATTATTTGATGTCAAAGTTTTTAATAAACTATTAAAGCCCAGATATGTAGATATAGGTACTCTTATTTATTATGTAGGTACTACAATCCTTAACAAGCACTCTAGGTGCAAGCCAGCCTGCAAACTACCGGTATTTTGTTACCAAGTAAATTACATCTTCAGCTCCTTACTCCGTTCCGGTAGTTTAGCTCCTCGGCCGGTCTAGTGCTGGCATTATGCCCTTATTTTTCTTGTTTTTAAAAACTTAAGGCTACATACATTTGTAGCAGCCGTGGTGTCTCGACGATTAGGTTTAAATAAGACTCCTGTTTCTTGGACTTTGTATAATTCTTAGATAGTTTACAAAGAATAGTGATGCTATCGGTCAAGAGCAGAAGTGGTTTGTATGGAAGTTACAGGAAGAGTGATTTAGCATGAATTTGAAATAAAAGTACAACGTATGCTAACTTAATTCTAATTAGCCACGATAGGTCTTTGTTTTCTTCAACTTAAGTCAGTTTTTTATTTCGGCTACCTAAGTGCTACTTGGTATTAGGTATGTAGAAACAAATTTTTGCATCTTTTGATTAGAATCTTAGTTTGTTTTGTAAGATGACTTATGTCATATTTCACAAATTTTCATGCAGTTTTCAACTCATTACGTAGAGGCACATTTACAAATAGAACCACCAAAGAACCAATAGTTTTTAAGTACCGTTCAAATATCATTTAGCTAATAGTTTAACCCATACCTATAGTTGCAGAAAGACAGTTACAAAACTGTCATAAAGCCGGGCTTACACCCGAAGGGTCAACGTAACCATCTTTCTCTCTTAAATAAAACAATCCCTCTTTCCCCACTTACCATCCATCCACACCGAAATGAACCTTAAGTTAACTATATAGAGGTTATAGTTAAAGCAACCTATCAGTGGCGCGTCGCTCGTCAATCTGAGTCCGTTCATTTCATTCGTTCACATTCATTCGTTCATAGCTCTGTTGAATAAAAGATGGACGGACAGTTAACGAGGTGAGAGAACCAGGGTATAAATAGACGTGGAAACTTGGAAAGGTTCGTTCAGATTTACAAGTGCCGTTATGTTGGTACTGCAAATGTGTCGAATTGCTTGGCGTAAGAGAAACGCGTTTTTTTTGTTACCTGTGCTAGAAATAGTGTTGTATGGCTACAATTTACCTATTTAACGATTTTTAACAAAGATGATCCGATTTAAGTACTGTTATTTGTACCTACATCAAATATTGTTTTAGGTAGGTTCTGCCAGAAATTGAAATTAGTATTTGTTTGCTGGCTATTTCGCGTCTGCCTGTCGCCGTCTTGCAATGCTTTTAATGTTTTTTTCTCGATATGCCTCTCTCGATTTGATTCGATTTGCATTTTTCTTTCTTTGCTGTTGTAAACATGAACCTTCGTATGTTCTAGGGGAAATATAGTCTGACAAGCCAAGGCTGCAGTAGATTTTTTTATTTTATGTGCGTCCCTTTTTTCCCGTATGAAAAAAATAGGGAGGGAATAAATAAAAAAACTACTGCAGCCTTGGCTTGTGAGTTACTACTATTTCTTTATTACTAGTAGTATTACCGCTTAAAAAATTTACTAATTAGGTACTATAGTCTAACAAGGATCTGTTCACATTCGTGCATAGTCAGAGAGAGAGAGTCATTGTCTTTTACTTACCACTTCAAAAAGGGGAGGCATATTGAGTTTTTTTAATCTACTGTTAGTCTATATGTTATTTAGTGCTAGAAAAATTTACAGACTACACATTAATGAAACTACTTGGTAAGTTCTGTCGCTTTTATTTGGACTAAAAGCTGACATTTAATCTAATTCGCTGGGCATTAAAATCGCCATCTGTGTTTACGAGGGCATTAAATTTTATTGGCTGTTTACGTCGTGCTTACGTCTGCTCAATGTGTTGACTAACTTTTTTAGGGTTCCGTACCCATGGGGAAAACTGGACCCCCGTATGTTTGTCCGTCGGTTAGTTGGTCATCAGGTATCTCATGAACCGTGATAGTTAGACAAATGAAATTTTCACACATGATGTATTTCCGTTGCCGCTATAACGAATGAATACTAATATAAAACATAATAAAATAAATATGTAGAGGGCTCCCATTTAATAAACGAGATTTTTTGCTCGTTTTTGCTCGTTATTGATAACGGCAATAGGTAGATGCTTAAAATATTCACAAAATATTAACTTATTTATGTATTTACTTTCAAAATAAAGAATTAAATGAAAATAAAACAAATGTTTGAGGGGTGCTCCCAAACAACGTGATTTTTTTGCCGTTATTATAGACAATGGTACGGAACTCTTCGTGCGCGAGTTCGACTCTAGTTTTCTAGTTAACAATTGGTTAACGTAAAATAAAATACAAAGATATTTCAGCTATAGATATGGTAAAAAATGGTTACTATACTTGTTGGAAATGTGGTTTAGAGCAATTGAAAATAAACAGTTACGTTAGGTAGGTCTGTGGTGTACAATATGTGGTTATTGGCTTGTCTATAAATGCAAATAAAAAAATACTTTATGTTAATTTGACGTCAGAGCTGTAATTTGGCTATGAAGTCCCACCAGCACTGAACGGCGGCTTTTAAATTTATGTGAGTTAATCAACTATTTGTTGTCACTGGTTGACATGATTACGGTCTCCTGGGTCACTTTATAATCATGGTTTTATGGCATTAAAATTCACAAAAGATTTTTTTTTGTGGTTATATTCCCTTTCCATTGTGGGTCATCTCTACCTAGCATGTCAGTAGAACATACTACGTTTCTTCTAACAAACTGTGCTGCATTAGTCCCCTGGCTGACGGGATAGAATAACAAAAAGAAATAGTCGATTCACTCATACTGTAGTTCTTTTACTGGGGTGTTACCATTATCAAAAAAATGGTTCTCTCCGTCTATGACAAAGTTTGTCGAACTTTAATTAACCATCTAAAATGTCTACAGCAGCATAAAACAAAAACACTTTTCGAATCTATTCAGTAAGAACTTTCATCAAAAAATCCAATCACACTAAAATCAAGCATTCATTCATAATTCAATTTCGTCCATAGACTATAAAGTAAAATGGCTGCCATTCAATCCAGCCACAAACAATTATCGGAATCCGAGAAATAAAAAAGTAAACGGCCGTTCATCGGTAACCGGGTGTAAATCAATCTTGTTCGAAATTTAAATCAGTCGCGACAGATGGGATTGCATTTGCAATATTTCAATGGTGCCAACGTAAATACATATCTATTTTATCTATGGTAGTCACCCTTTTATTTAGCTCGCTGTTTTACGATCGTTATTGTTATAATACACATTACACGGACGATCAGGAATGACATTAAGATAAGATGATTTTTGACGTCATCAGCGTGGTGAACCTCGTAACCTAAGTAGGTCGTAATCCACGATATTGATCAGGATCCAGTATCGTCGTTTTTATCGTTGATCCAGATCGTGCATCCAACCGGAACGGTTTGTTAGCTTTGTCTGAAACAATGGTTTTTCCAGTTGTTTATCAATTATCACAAACGAAAGATCGCTTTTGTTTTTTCAGTGGATTTTTAATTTGTAATTTGTTAGTAAACACGTTACGTTACACCTACGTAAGTAGCTTTGTCACATCCGATCTTTGTTGTATAACTCGATTTACGTGTAACAACATCGAATATATGTTAGCACTTTTGAGCCTTATGGCTTTGTGATAAGGCGAAAAGTGTGAAGATGTTTTTGACGATGACTGCACAGTGTTAACTCAAGTTGATTTTGTTCGTGCTCTCATACTCGCCTTGCGCATTTTTGTTTAAGCAAATTAAGTCTGTTTATGTTCCCCTTTTGCTTATTTAGCTTAACTTTAATAGAAACAACTCTGCTTGCAGATTTCAGATTTCGTGTTTGTGAATTACATATGAACTTTTAACTTTGTTTCCACCCCCGTAGGTGCGTTTAAAAAACGTTTTTTTTTTGTGGAGCTTCGCAACCTTCAGGTCAGCTACATAATTAACGGACCCCCCCCCCCCGCATACAAACTCAAGGGTGAGAGCGGGGTGCAGTAACTCTGCAGCTACTACTATACCATGTCCAGAATTAAAGGTTCTGCCTCCAAATTTTAAACAAAAAATTCAAAGAAGTTGGAAAAGTAATACCAAATTCATAAGTAAGTTTGTAATGCTATACAAGTACATACGATTGAAAAGTCACGAAGTTCATGCACATAAATATGAAATAACATTTATTTTCGAAATATATACAGTAAGTGTAACTTACCTAACTACCTACCTCTACCTACCTTAAATCTAAAATAGGTCCTTGAGGCATTGTACCTAGGATGCTGGCGGCATTTCCTCGTTGTATCGCAATGCTGATACGTTGTGCGAGGAAGCCACCAGCTCTTCGGTCAACAGTAACACCAACCAGACGTTTCGCGATTTCTCCGAAAAACTTACGAGCGCTGGGACCCCATGGACCAAGAGTTATATATTATACCTACAGGTAGGTTCAGTACACAACGATGTCAGTATAAATATCGGTTGCATGTATAAAAAAGTCTGCCTACAAAAAAGATGAGATCCCATCAAAATCATTACATTTTCAAATTGTAGAGGAACACAGGGTTCAAATAAAATATGCAAGTCGATAAAAGTCGCGTTCTATGGATACCCCCCGGTACCGACTAAAGTTACCGACTTGGTTTTACATCTCAAAACTTATTTGCAGAATAAAGGATGACTCACAGTAGTCCGTTCCGTTCCGATCCGATACGGGACGATCTGTCAGTTTCTATAGAAAGTAACACGTGATAGCTCGGAGCCCTCGGACGTCACGTGACTTTTTGTATAGAAACTGACATCGTCCCGTATCGGATCGGAACGGAACGGACTACTGTGGGTCATCCTTAAGAGCTGCGGAGCGAGACTTGAGCCCTTTTACATGTAATGTTATTGATGGGATTTCAAATAACATTAAAGCAAATTTACTTCCTTAGGTATAATTTTCAATCTTGCGTTTAATTAGTAACAAAACGTCTTCTATTACAAACGTCACTCGATACTTTCCGAATAAATAATAACTCGCTGAGATAATATCCGGGATATCAATGAATATTCCACCCCATCCCGAAAACTGTCGGTCGGATATTTGATAACATCTTTGCGATTGTTTCCATTTTGTATCAATTATTGGAACTTTGTCTTTCAAAGTCAATTAAATATTATGACCTTACAATACACAAGTTATTTAACCATTGCAGTCCTTTATTTTCCTATTGATTACCAACGATATAAACTGCTAAAGGTATATGGTACTTCGGTTCCCCTTGGCCATGCATAATTTTTTTATGCATAATTTTATTTGGCATAATCGGTATTATGACTTTGCTTTTACGCATAAACTGTTATGGCATAGTCGAGTTTAGCATAATATTGTACCGTATTTAATTTGACCAAATATTCGGAGAGAGTCCGAACCTAACGGGTTAAGTTAGGTTCGGACTGTGTACGAATATTCGGACTTTTTAGTGTGCCAATATAGTTTTGGCCAAAATAGTATTTGACATATTGTGCATTATTTATGACAAATTATGTTTCTGCTACTTTAAGATTCGGCGAAAATCGCCAAGTATGTTCTGACAAATAGAGGGCACCCCGGTACTTTTTATTTAGAACATAAAATTTTAAAAAAAACTTGCTCAGTCAATGTAAAAAAATACTATAGGTTCTTACTGTAAATTGGTATATAACTTGAAATATATCCGACAACGGCAGACTTTGTAAATGTCATTGTTTTCTTTTTTGATATTGCCATAGCTAATAAATTTCAAGAGTTTCCTTTTGATCCGTTATGTAAGTGTTTCATTTGAATTAAACCTGTTTTTTTTTCGAGATTTAGGTGTCGTTTTCATTGTGTTGTTAAAAATGATCGGGAAATTCTGTTCGATAAGGTGACATACACTGGTGTAAAATCTCTCGCATCGGGCATCCTAACCCTCTTTAAATAACCATTATATATTGTTGCAGGCGACACAATATGTCCGTCGACCATGTTCCAGTGCCCGGAAGGGACCTGTATCGAGAGGTCCAGGGTCTGCAACTACCAGAGGGACTGTGAGAAGGGCGAGGATGAGTTCCAGCAATGCCGTGAGTATTTGAGACATTTATAAACATTATTTTTCCATAAGTCTATCTCAGTACACAGTTAGGTGGAGTACTTACCTACTATTTTTAAGCAGAAGCTTCAGCGAACTAAACAGAAAGTGTTTCTTTTTTAATTTATGTTATATAAACGCATTATTCGCCAACAAACTGCCCTCTGAAGGCCTAGTATAAAATTTTACGACATTAACTTCTAGATCGCGTTAGCGAATCGAGAGTTCAAATTATGTTTGCCGTTTATTGAAATCATCCGGTAACTTTCATATTTTGACCCCTCGATACGCTAACGCGGTCGACCACCTAAGCTTCTTTTGTTGTTTTCAATATAAATTCAATTCAATCTAAATTAAATACGTTTTCCCTAAAGGTCGATTTCAATGCACTTTACACGATGTTCGATTTTTAATACACTTGCATCTGTCCCGGGACGGTGCACTGTCACGTGCCCCCGTAATGTCCCGTTTTACTGTCCCGTGCAGTACGTGTTCGGACCTGTTGAGTTTGTGGAGCTTGTACAAATGTTTTTACAGTTTTTATTGGTACGGGAAGTAAGAATACGGACGCACGTCCTCGTTTATAGCTTGCAAGTTGGCGAACTGTTTCTTTTTGGAATTTGAGGGTTAGTAGTAGGAGTAAAGCTATAATCCGAAATAGAGATACAATGAAACTTTTGTGAGTCATACTGATTAAACTTACGGTTAAAAACAAAAAGTCACGTATTTTTATCACTAGCCGTGACGTGTTTCGACTGCATCTGGCAGTCATCGTCGGACACACCGATTGGTGTTGTCACCTTCTTGGCTCAGACTGCCTGCGACGATGGGTGCCCGATGCAGTCGAAACATGTCACGCCTATTGTAATAAAAATATGTGAGTTTAACTGTTTTTCTTTTATTTTTGTAAATAAATAAAAAGGAAATATCAATCTTGCGGACTTTATATCCGAAGAATTTGAACGAATGAAAGGAACAGAATCATCTGATCACTGATTGCTACTACACGCGAAACGTTAAAATTAAACATAAGCACTAATAAGTACGTAAACCTATATGCATTTGCTTATTAATAAGCAAGTTCAGCACAGTTCGGCCATGTTTACACGCCTGCATAATATTCAGAAAGCAACCAACTTCCCAAGTTGCGAATGGTCAACCACAGCTTCGACGATATTCTCGAAGTCCTGTTCGTGGTTGTTCGCGTAGTTCTGTAGCTAACTTTCCAAACATGCAATGACGTATTGTCGTTATGTACATAGATATAAAATAGAAGAACTGAATAATACAATACCGCTAATAAACATATATTTTCTTATAAATTTAAATAGTTGTCATATACTACAGTAAAAGTGACCAAGGCCCCCGGTGAGCAGGGTTGGGATCGAACCATCCCATTTCATTTTATTTTATTTATATATCCAGTATCATCATCAAGCCAAAATTGTTCGCTAATATCATTCTGACCCGCATTTTTGACGGTTTTATTGATATCCGTATATATGATAACAAATTTGGTACCAAATCCCGGCAATCTCCTTTCGAGCACAGATTAAAATTGTCATAAATTCGAGTCGACTAATGAGCTGATTAGAACTTCAACTACACATACTAAATGAGAGAACAACCCACTAATCCATAGCTACATTTGTACATTGCAGTACTAATGCTTGTTTGGAATCGAGTAACAAACTCACTATTACAATAATGAAAGCTTTGCTTTGAATGTGTAATTGTAGTTATTCTGGACTGTTAATTACTTTATAATCTGTTAGTTTATAGACCTGCACATAGTACCAACGTATACATATTGCATCATAAAATAGTAGGTTTTTGCGTGAGTCTAGAATTTTTGATCAGTTGTTAATCAGTCTTTGTATTGGGAAAAATTGTTCTTAGTTATCTAGCCACAACTGTATAGGTACATAGTATATATACGAGGTATTTACCTTGTATATTTGATTTCACGGTAAACATGACGAGGAGGATAGATAATATTAGTGTACAAAATCTAAAACGAACCAACTTTCCCCACCCTCCTCTAACGTTCTGTGTACTTTTATGAATCCCATAAACAATATTCAAATTGATCTTTAATTGCAAATGGCGCTGCGGGACGCGAATTAATAACGTCACATTAGCAGTGCAATTCCGGGCGAACCCGGGAATTCGCGGGAATTCCCACTATCCCGGGATTAGCGGGAATAATTACGGGCGTTATTGCGTAATCGCTAAAGCGTGATTCAATCAACGTGACGTGACATGGAAATTTGGTAACGGCTTTACAACCTGTCGGGAGAATTGTTTTGAATTGATGTTTGCAAATTGCAGCCAACTTGACTACTATACTCTCTACTCTACTGTATGACTCGTATTAAACTCGGCTTCTTTAAATAGATGGGCCTAGCATAAATATATCTGGGGCCTTACCTTGTCGTCCTACCGCGATTCAGTTTAGATTCTAAAAGCTGCCATATGAAATCCAACGGCAGCAGGTAGGTACATTCATTGACCTAAACTTTGAAAAAATCAAAACTTTGCCTCGAGTTTTTTTTATGATTTTGTAAATTTTTGTTCTAGGATTCTTTTTTTTTAATCTGAATTTTAATGAGCTTGGTCGATAAACGATCATGCCGCTCCATACGGTGTCTTATATATATTAACTTAATAAACTAAATACATTTTTTATACATATAAATTATAAAATAATTTAGTTTTAACCGACTCAGGATAGGATATTAAATGGTTACAGTATTTGTTATAGGTTGTAATTCTATTAATGGTCAGAGTTCTTTTATATGAAATTTTTGTAAGCCATTTTTGATATTTCAAATTAGCTACTATTAATTAATTAATAACATAATTAGTTAATGAATGCGCTGAAAACACGTTGATAATTTTGATATTCATTGCATTTATTTAATGAGATTCTGGTTTAATCATTTAGCGGCATAAAGAGCGGCCATGTTGTCATCATGCGATGCAAATCAGATAATGGTTTGATATTCTGTCTAATAGATAGGTTAATTGAACGAGCGAAGCGAGCGGGGTTTCACGAGTCAAACACAAAACATTGTTCGGAATCTTTCCGGTGGAGTTTTTTAAAGTTCTCAATCTCTCTGCATTGCCTAAAGGTTGACTGGCAGAGAATATAAAAAAAAATAAAAAAATAAAAAAGCCTTTATTTTTCCGTTTGCATGCACAATATAGAGTTTGACAAGAGTAGTTTTAATTTATTATATTTAATTAGATGCGCATGCCGACTGGACCCCTCTTCGGGTGAAGGCCTCCTCTAGAGATTGCCATTCTTTCCTCTTTTCTGCTAGGTTTGGCCAATTTTTTGTACCAATTTTTTCTATTTCGTCCCTCCATCTTGCTTTTGGATGACCTACATTTCTGTAACCAAAGGGTCCTTTCCACATGGTCGCAGTCTTTGTCCACCTGTTGTCAGTGTAGCGTGCCAAATGGCCCGCCCATCTCCACTTCAGGCTTCGAGCAAAGGTTAGTGCGTCTATTACACCAGTCTGCTTTCTTATTGCCCTATGGCGGACTCTGTCTTTGAGTTTTATTTTTAATGCACTGCGTTCTAAGGCTCTTTGGCACGATGTTAGTTTTCTGTTGGTTGTTGAGTCGAATATCCATGTCTGACAGCCATATGTGAGACAGGGTAGGAGGCATGAGTCCATTACCTTTTTTTTCAATTTTAAGTCCATGTTAGATTTCATAACTTCCTTGTAGCTCCAGAACTTTTTCCAAGTGATTGATATACGCCTGTCTATTTCCTCTATGTTGTTATTTTTTCGAAATGAGACTTGTTTACCTAAGTAGATGTATTCTTCAACGTATTCTACCGTGTTATTGTTTACTTGGATTGGAGTTTTATGGTGATTTGACATGACTTTCGTTTTTGAGATATTCATTTCTAGGCCGACGCTTGTGCTTATACTGTCCAATTCGGACATCATGCATTGGAGCTCAGTGGGTGTTTCGGAAAACAGAATGATGTCGTCTGCGAAGCATAGATGGTGAAGACGCTCATTTCCAATTTTTAGTCCTTTGTTGTTCCAAGATAGATTTTTCATTATATTTTGGAGGACCGATATGAATATTTTAGGTGACAAAGGGTCGCCCTGTCTTACTCCTCTGTTAATTTCTATTCTTTGTCCTGACCTTTCTAGTTTGATTTTGCTAGTGCAACTTTCGTAGATGTGTTTGATGATTCTTATGTACTTGTTGTTTATGTTTTGGTCGTAAAGGGCCTTCCAGATGCTTTGGTGAGAAATGGAGTCGAATGCCTTTTTATAGTCGATGAAGCCTAGATAAAGTGGTCTACGAAATTCGTAATATTTTTCGATTACTTGTTCAAGTACTTGAATGTGGTCAATAGGGCTGAACGATTTTCTAAACCCTGCTTGTTCCTTCGGTTGTTGTTTTTCTATGTGGTCGTTAATTCGTTCCAGTAGGCAACTAGCAAAGAGTTTATATAGACATGGCATTATGCTTATTGGTCGGTAGTTTCCTACGTCTGTTGGGTTACCTTTCTTGTACAAGAGTATTATTTCTGACTCAGTCCATATCTTTGGGACTTTTTCCTCATCTAAAATTTTGTTAAACAATGTGGTTAGGTGGTTGAGAATCACTGTTTTAGCCAGTTTTATGGCTTCATTTGATATTCCGTCGCTGCCGGGACTTTTGTCATCTTTTAATTTCTCTAGTTTCTTTAGTATTTCTGTCTCTGTGAAGGGTGGTGTCTGTATATTTAAACTATCCGCGATTAGAGTTTCTATGTTTTCCTGTTGCGGGTCTTTAGTGGCGCTATATAGTTGTCTATAGTAATCCGTGGCAGTGTTTATCACATCTGCTCTAGTTTGTTGTTTTTTCGGAGCGTTCGCGTTCAGTGATGGTATCCATTGCTTTGTATTATTTATTTCCTTTATAGCCTTTTTTAAACTTCCGGATGTTTTTAGATGTCTGGTATATATAACTTCTTTGTGATCTTTATAGTTCTTTTTAATCTCTTTATTAATGGTTTTGAATAAGTATGTACGTCTAGCTTTTTCTTCTTGGTTTAAATGTTGTTTGTGGAGTAGCTGGCTTCTCTCTTTCATTAAGTTTAAAGTGTATTCTGTAAGGATATTTTGTTTTGGACGTATATTGTTATTGAATTGTTTGTTTAAGCAAGTATTTATAGTTTTTTCGATCTTTTTGTAGTATGTGTTAACGTCTAGAGTTTCATTTTCTTTTTCGAAGAGTTCGTGTTCGGCGTTTTTTAAGTTTTTAATGTATTCTAATTGGTCTTCTTTTGTTTTGAGTTGGTTTTTCGAGTTGGTGAAGTTTCTCCTTCCTAATTTCGCTGCCTTCAGTTTGACTGTGCCTCTTAACATCTTGTGGTCTGTTGGGAAATCTGTTAATATGGTTTCAAAATTAGTAAATGAGCGTGGGGAGTTTGATAAGATGTAGTCAATCTCGTTCTTTGTTTTCTTGTCAGGGGAGCACCATGTCCATTTTTTGTTCTTCTTTTTCTTAAATAATGTGGTAATCTTTTTCTTAAACATTGAGGGTAGGCATAGAAACGCGAGTACACATCAGCTGTAAATTTATTTATTTAATTAATACAATAGTATATATTTTGGCCTAAATTTTAAATCAAATTAATGTTCAGTTGATATATTCTACCTACCAGCAGTTCACTTTGCTTATTTCACTTTAATAAGTGTGGTACAAGTTTATTTGGCTGAGTCACTATCATCACTTTACATCGGTTGGCGGGCCACAATGGAGTCCATCAAGCAGTCCATGGAGGCGATGACAGCAGCATTTAATGCAAGGATGGCAGAGTTCCAGGGACAAATCGACAAGGTGGCTCCGGGCAGTCCCACGGTCACCTCTGTTGCTGAGCAGTTTGAGGCCTTCCGTTCTTTCATATTGAAAACTTTGGAGGCACTTCAGCGGCAGATGGAGTTCCTGAGTCAGCAGGTTGACGGCCTGGAGATGCGGTCTAGGCGCAAGATTCTCCTCTTTCATGGTCTGGCAGAGGCGGACGGTGAGGACACTTCGGCCAGGGTTGTGGATTTGCTGAAAGCCCATATGAAATGCCAGCTCACAATTGCTGACATTTCACGGAGTCATCGTATGGGGCGTCCTCGTAAAAACCAAACCAGATGTGTGTTGGTAAAGTTTCGCGACATCACTGACCGCAACGACGTTTGGTTCGGCAAAACCGGGCTGAAGGGGACAGGCGTGATCGTGTCAGAGTTCTTGACCAAGCCTCGGCACGATGTATTCATGGCTGCCCGTGAGCGCTTTGGTGTTCGCAATTGTTTCACACGGGACGGCAGTGTTTACGTGCAGGTCAGGGAAAATGAACGCCGCTGCGTGACCTCACTCGCCGAGCTGGACTCGATCGTGGCTGCGCCGGCGTCTCAACTCGTCGATGCCTCGACTGTCGGCCCGGACCCGGCGGCCGCGGCGGCAGCTGCCGGCCCGGACTCGGCGGCCGCAGCGGCAGCTGCCGGCCCGGACTCGGCGGCCGCAGCGGCAGCTGCCGGCCCGGACCCGGCAGCCGCAGCGGCTGCAGTCGTAGAACTAGCTGCTAGTAAGCCAGACAAGCGAATGAGAAGGCAGGCCGCTTCTAAACCCCGTAGTTAGTGTGCATTACTTGTTTTCCTTGCTTCGACTTAACTTTTGCTCTTGGCCGTGTAATACCTATATGTTATTTTTCTTTTACCCACTAAATAGTCTTCTTACTGTTTTATTTCGCACAACTTTTTACTTTTGTCGGTTATTACTTTATTTTTACTGTTCTTGTATCTTTTTCTTGTTAATTTTGACACTGACAGCAGTGAGTGACATTTTTGACGTCTGTGTATCTAGTGTTGCTACATTAAAATTTTGCGTTTCGATTATCGGACTGCTGGCAGGTAGCCGGGCACAGCTTTAGTGCGTATTTTGTTTTGTTTTGTGTTTGTAGTACTTATAAGTATATTATTGTACATTTGTATATTTATTATTCATTCGTTTAGCGTATGGCAAGCGTTAGCAGTGATAGTAACCTTAATGATTTTGTTTCTGCTTCGTCTGATAGTGATAATGATAGTTTTCACAGTCTCCCACCATCTCTTCACGACTTACTTGACCGACAACTCGCTGACGTTCCTAAAAACTTTAATATTGTGCATATTAATGCTCAAAGCATTCCCGCTCACTTTACTGACTTTCTGTTAACTTTTGAACTGCTTCATATCGATGCTATCTTAGTCTCGGAAACCTGGCTCAAACCTTGTCTCCCTTCTACTTCTTATTCTTTGCCCGGTTTTCGTCTAGTCCGCAATGATCGCTCTGGCAGGGGAGGTGGAGGAGTTGCTATTTATCTACGCTCTAATATCTTATTTTCCGTTTTAAATATATCTGCTCAATCTTCTGCCTCCGACACCGCAGAGTATCTTTTTCTAGAGCTAAGTCTAGCCCACTCTAAAGTCCTTCTGGGCGTTTTTTATTCTCCCTCCCTTCAAGTTAACTACTTTGATTCATTAGAAAAGCTTCTTGAGGACTTAATGCCATCTTATTCTCATCATATCGTTATGGGTGATTTCAACACCTGTTTATTAAAAAATGATTTTCGTTCCAAAGCTCTTAAATCCCTTGTAGAGGGCTGCAACATGACCATTTTGCCTTCTGGTCCCACGCACTATTTCCCTAACTGTTCTCCATCACTCCTTGATGTTACTCTTGTTTCGTCCTTTGATCATGTTGCAAGATATGACCAGTACTCTGCGGACGCCTTTTCGTATCATAGTCTGCTATTTTTGTCGTATAAAATCCGTCCCCCAAAGGCTAAGCCTAAAGTACTTCTCCAACGCAATTTTAGTAGAATGTGTATAGATAAGCTTCGTGAGGATGCCTTAAAAATTGACTGGAGTGGGGTATTGGGGGCTGTCTCAGTGGATGAGATGGTTTTTCATTTTAACTCCGCCTTGATTTGTCTCTATGATGTTCATGCTCCAGTACGTCCCGTAAAAATTAAGCATCTTCCTGCTCCCTGGCTCACTGAGGAAATTCGGGCACTAATTGCAAAAAAGAATCTGGCTAAATCCAAATTTAAGGGAGATTCCTCCGATAAGAATAGAGCCAAGTACCATGTATTACGGAATCGCTGTAGTACAATATGTCGAGATGCTCAGAGGCGTCATATCCATAACTCAGTAGAAAATGGAGATCCTGCTAAGATATGGAAGTTTCTTAAGTCTCTTGGAGTTGGGAAATCATCACAAAGCTCTATTAGCAATGGAATTGACCTTGACCAGCTTAACCACCATTTTTCTTCTTCTGACACTTTTTCTGGGTTAGTTAAGTCGGATACTCTTAACTATCTTTCAAATATCCCAACTCCTGACTATCCTGCTTTCACTCTTGCTCAATTTACTGACTGTGATGTTAAGAAGAGCGTAATAGCCATCTCGTCAAATGCCGTTGGAGTTGATAATTTAAGCCGTAAGATGATCTTACCTCTTATTGACATTTTAGTTCCTGTGATTACCTTTATCCTTAATTATTCCATCTCCTCTAGTGTATTCCCTTCGCTTTGGAAAGAAGCCGATGTCATTCCACTGCCAAAGAAGTCCAGTGTCACCTCCTTCTCCGACTACCGTCCAATTTCCATTCTTCCGTTCCTCTCTAAGGTTCTTGAGCGTCTCGTACATCAGCAACTTACTTCTTTCCTGAATAGGCATGACCTCATGAATCCCTTCCAATCCGGTTTCCGTACTGGGCACAGCACTGCTACCGCTCTTATAAAGATTACCGATGATATCCGCGCCGGTATGGATGATCGGAAGATCACGGTGTTGTCGCTCTTGGACTTTAGTAACGCTTTTAACACGGTTGATTTCGATATCATGTTGGGCATATTGCGATCTCTTAATGTATCTCCTGCAGTAATTGACTGGTTTCATAGTTACTTAGTAGGGCGGCGGCAACGTATCAAGGTGGACTCCTCTCGATCTTCGTGGTGCAACACGCTTGCCGGTGTCCCTCAGGGCGGCGTGTTGTCTCCTCTTCTCTTCTCCATCTTCATTAACTCCATTACTAGCAATATTTCTTCCTCCTACCACCTTTACGCTGACGATCTTCAGATTTACTCTCAAGGTTCTTTTATCGAGCTTCCCAGTACTATCATCGCTATGAACAGGGATTTAGAGAGCATTTTAAACTGGAGTGGACGATATGGTCTCAGGGTAAATCCTGCTAAAACTCAAACTATGCTGATAGGTAGCTCAAAACTCACTGCTAAAATTGATTTCAGTAATTTACCCGCAATTGTGTTTGACGGTATTCAGATTCCTTACTCGGCTCAGGTTAAGAATCTGGGTGTTATTTTGGACCAAAATCTCTCTTGGGCACCTCAGGTGGGCGAGGTCAGTAGGAAAATGTTTGCTGCAGTAGGTTCGCTCCGCAGGCTAAGAAACTTTTTGCCCTACGCCACTAAGGTTGCGTTAGCCCAATCTCTCTTACTCCCTATATTAGATTATGCTGATACCTGCTATTTGGACCTTTCTGAGGAACAGCTTAATAAGTTGGAACGTCTCCAAAATCTCTGCATTAGGTTCATATTTGGCTTGCGCAAGTTTGATCATGTTTCTAATTTCCGTTCTCAGCTTAAGTGGCTTCCCATCCGTCTTCGACGTGACTCTCATATTCTTTCCCTTCTTTATGGCATTCTCTTTAACCCTGCTACTCCTCCTTATCTCAAAGAGCGTTTTAAGCGGCTCTCTTCTGTTAGATGTTCTCTGGTTCATATTCTTGCTCCTCCAGCATCTACTTCTAAATTTTTCAACAACTCCTTCACGTTTCGGGCTGTCAGGTTGTGGAATGCTCTGCCAGTTAAAATCAGACTAGCCAAATCTCTGCCCATTTTCAAAAATCAGCTGAAGCTTCATTTGCTGTCTCTGCCATAAGCTGATCATTTGCTATTTATTTATATGTGTATGTGTATACTTATGTATATATATATATATATATATATATATATATATTTATTTATGTATATATTATTTTATAGATTTATTTTATTTTATATGTAATTTTTTGTTTGTTTTGGCTGCTTTCATTTTAGGCGTAGATGTGTGTTTGTATCTTGTTATGCTCTTACTTTTAGTTTTATTTTCATTTTTTGCACTACCTGTTAACTGATACGCTTTCTTCATTTCCCGCTACCCTAAGGTTGTCTGGAAGAGATCGCTTTTTAGCGATAAGACCGCCTGTTGTTACCCAATGCTATTGATTCTTTGTTTCCTTCTGATACTGTTACTGTTATTGGTGCAATAAAGAATATTATTATTATTATTATATGTATGTCTTTCCCATCACGGAACAATGGTGTTCCGGACCTTTGGGAGGCGTGCGCGGAGCCGAAGCCAACACGCAGAGGCCCTTTCGACAATTTAATGAAATGTAAGGGGTACACCGAGCGGATGTTGCACCTGCCCGAGTCATGGGACGCACGCAGAGGCAGCACCCGCCAGGGTGTATAGACTATTGAGATTTAATGGAATCTAAAATATGCTGGACTATTAGGTGAAAGCGGTGGACTAAATACTGGGTTATGGAGAATAAAATCGGACGTCTGCCTAACAAAACGGTAATCAATTTTATTTCCGGCAGACGGTGACTCGCCCACATAAGATGGGCCCCCACAAAAAGCGACATCTAAGATGGCTCGAGGGCAACACCGGTATGAGGGCTGGGGGTAGAGAGGTGTCACTGGACTTTAAACATATAGCCAACTCGCCACTTAGGTTTCCACATCTACCCTCGAGAACACAGCTCTCGCGACCCCACTCTGGACGGCCGGTTAAGGCAAGCCAGAGGCGGAGGACTTGGTCGGACGACGGAGTCCCCCAGGAGCGCTCAGGTACGTGGGGTCGCTACTCCCCAACAGCTCGCCACAAGCTGCCCTGCGTTGACTGATTGCACCGGTGGAAACCAGTGGGCGATGGGGTCGTCACATCCCTACGCCATTTCACATCCCTACGCCATTTCACATCCCTACGCCATTTTATAATGTGTTGATTATTGTTAGTTTTTGTTCATAGGCGTAATGAAGTAATCTTTCTCCACGTTTGTTCCTCGAACCATACCCAAACTTTCCAGCAATCAGCGATTCTTCATTTTTTATTTCTCCAATTTTAGCGTTGAAATCTCCCATGCATATGACGTTTTTCCCTGCCAAGTTGTGGGCTAGCTGAACTTCTTGGTAAAATTGTTCAACCTCATCATCGCTAGCGTTGTCTGTTGGGGCATAGACTTGTATAAGAGTGAGATTAAAATCTTCAAATTTTAGTTTTAGTAAGCATACTCTCTCCGATATTCCTGTGTAGTTTTCTATGTTGTGTTTTAACTCTGTTTTTATTAAGAATCCAACGCCATATAGGCCTTGAGTTTGCCCTGTTGAACACAAGATATGATCTTTGTCTTCTATAATGTTTGTTCCTATGCGTCTTACTTCGGCTAATCCTATGATATCGTATTGTATATTTTTGAGTGTTTCTTTCAGTTCCAGAAGTTTTTCCTTAGTACTTAAGGTTCTGACATTGTATGTGCAGATATGAAGTGTATTAAGCGGTGGCTTAGGCATAGTGCCATTATCTTGGCGGTTTTCTAGAGGGTTATAGTCGCTTGGCCCCACGATGACTAGTCGGCTTGGGGTGTAGTTTTTTGTTGGTCTAGGTTTTGTTTTAATATTGTTGTTGGTGGTGTTCCGGTTCCAGGTGTTAGTAGTAGCTTGGTGGTTGCTTGTTGTTGGTTGTTTGTTGTTGTTTAGCTTCTGGTACTCAGGTTTCTGTAATTGCTAGTTTGTCGATGATAGAGAATTTGATCTTTGACGGTTCAAGAGATCAAATGCATTCGTCTTGTTTAACTTTGCAGGCGCTAGTTGAAATCCTGAATTCTCATTTGGTTTATTGTTTGACTTTGGTGATTTTGATGGGGAACGTTTCCTTTTCTCTGTGGTTTTCTCTTGATCCGGCTTGTCTTTTATTATAAGTTTATCATATCTGATTAAGGCTATTTTTCCCTTCTCCATCTCTTCTTTCCTTTTAATATTTAGCTCTTTCCTAATTTGAATGACTTCTTTGGGGTAGTCCTCGGAAACATAGATGTCAGCGGGTAGTCTTTTACTATTCTTTAGTACCTGTTGTTTTCTCCATGCAAGGGTTAATTTGACTAGTATCGGTCTTATCTTATTCTCTTTCTGAATACCTAGCCGGCGGAACTCGCTGATTTCCCACTTGTCGAAGTTCTCTATTTCTCCCTCTTTTGCTACATTGTTCAGTGTTTTTTTAACCAGTTCTAGTAGTTCGTTGTAATTTTTTTCGCTTTCTTCTACGCCGTGTAGTATCAGGTTGTTTTTCCTTACTTCTCTTTCTAAGTTGTTAATCTTGTTTTTGAGAACTTTCACCTCGCCCTCTAGTTTTAAGTTGTCTGCGACTAATGGAGCTAACTTTTCCTCTATGGTTGATGCTACGTCTTCCTTGAAGTTTTTTGATAGGGAATTTGTATGTTTTTCAAACTCTTTCTTCAATGCGTTCATATTTTCGTCCATTTTCTTTAGGATTTCATCCATTTTCGTATTGACGTATGACGTACAGATATTTCTACTAAGTGGTAGTATTTTTTTTCCCTGGTAACCCCTGTTTGGGGGTAATTCGATTTATTTTACTGGCAACACTGTGTAAACCGTCAGCTTACGTTAGCTTGGTTATGTTTTTATATTTATGGATATGTATGATTTGCAAATCTATTTTGGCACTTTTTGCTTTGTTATCCACACTTTTTTCACAAATTTTTAGCAATCCGTGTTTCCTGTGCTTCACTTTGTGTTTGTTGCGTGTTTTTACAGTTCAAAAGTTATTTATTCACTAGGTTTCCAATTAAAATTTCTCCGCTACACTCAAAACGGTTATCACTTGACAGTTGCGTCACCGGAATGTCCTGGCAGAGAATGCCTTATGGCATTAAGTCCGCCTTTTGTACATCAAGTTTTTTTCTTTTGTGCAATAAAGATTAAATAAAATAAAAAAGTTAAGGGCTATGAAGGTTGATTTTTTTATAACACATTCACCGCTAAGGATTTTTCGTAGCGCTACGCCGTAGCCGATAACATGCATTTCCCGCTTTGTAGCGAAAATGGCGCGTAGCGGGGTGACGACAACGTGTCGTCATTAGCAGTGAATGGTGTTAAGGCCGTTAACTAAGAATTATACTTCGTATCCAAATCGAAGATTACATATATTTACTAGCAGCAGTACACGGTTATGTGCTGTTCTTGTCACACATTTAGAGTTATACTATTATTCAAAAAAACTGTTCTCGCTCTTGCCCGCCGGGTAATTAGGCACAGCAGCGCTCCCAGCGGCGTGGCTTATCATTACATGTTTTTGTGTTTGTCCGAGTCACACGTATTTTCTCGCAAAAATAGTGTTTTAGTGTATATCTATTTCAGATTGAAGGATAAGGGTGAGTGATTTTACACATCTTCAGAACGATGAATTCAAATTACAGAATAAAACCGCGACCTAGTTGCCGTTTAACGAATCTTCTTTCGGAAAGTGATTTTGTCCAAATGTTTGATTTTGCTTTCAATATATGTGTATTACAATTTAAAAACGAATGTTAGTGTGGTGTATTAATCATATAATAACTAAAAGAATAGATCAAGGAATATTTACTTTGTTCGAAATAATGCTTTTACATCTACCTTCTTTTTTCTAAGTAATATAAGTAAGGTACATGTTAAAGGCACGGGTTGTTGTTCGTAGATTAACATACAAATTTAAACCTAATTAAGAGAACTTTAAGGTTCGTTATGTATTTACGCGTTATAGTATTTACGCGTTATAATTCGTATCAGGTTTGTGTACCAGACCGTATACTAAAAATTGCGCCACACGCCATACTCGAGGGTTAGCCACTTACTTCTAACCCTGGTATTTAACGAAAACAAATGTAATCTCATCTACGCAATGATTTCATCTACCTTTCCAGAGTTCTGAGATAATTATAGTAATAAGTATTGAAGTATGCAATGCTAAAAAATTATGAAAGTCGACATGAATTTCACAAATTGTAGTAAATTCGGTTAACAAAAATGGCATCTAAAAGTAATTTAAAGTAAAATAGCCATAGAGGTTCCCTCATTTATCTATAGTTTTGTTAATAAAAGCTAGCTTATGATCCGGATGTTGCCGTTCCGAATATCGTCGAGCCTTCGGGACAATATAGGTATTTTAGAGGTTCCCCATTTTATCCCTAAAAGGGAGGTATGACCTCTTCAATTCTTCATGTTTGTCTTGGATTATTCGTGAAAGACAGCCCCGATTTGTCAGCTAAGAAGTACACATACTTATAGCGCTTCTTGTACGTCGTCTACCTACTTCATTTATATGAACTGTCATAAAAATATACTCGCTTATAAAGAATCATGAGCTCGCTGAAATAAGTAACAATGACTACAATCAATAATTATCATCATAATGTTGTTGCAGAGAAAAATTGTAAAATAAAAATAAGATAGGTTTCGTATAAACTACGTTCCTATTTACGAGTAAGCCTATTTCAGGTTCTATCAAGGAAATACTACTTTAATGAGTCGGAATATATAATCTTGATCATGTTTTAATGAAGTCAAAATACTATGATATTGCGATTTTGGGTCAGTTAAGGCTCTAAACTAAAGGGAAGTGTAACCGCAGCGGCAGTGCCGTATTACCCTGTTCCGCTAAATAGCGCGAATGCTTGCTGTAGCCGCTGCAGGGGTTTAATTTGCGACCTAGTGTCTATACGATTAAAGAAGGATAATTTATGTTCAGAGTTGTATTCTTTGAGTATAGGTAAGTTATTTAAGGTAAAGAATAACTTTTTTGTTTTGTTCAGACTCGAAAGAGGTTATTATTTTTTTCCCTCATATTTTAGATAGGTACCGTAAACCGTTCAATATACAACGATATAACCAGGTCAAAAATATGATATTTTGGTTTATGTAAAAATTTACAAAATACAATACCTACATAATATGCGGACATTACAGGTTAGTATATTATGATTGGTGGTTCGTTAACAAATTGCACACCTAAAAATTGTTCAATCGCTTTCCTGCATGCTCGGAGCGAATAACGAGAAAACTGGTTAAAGACACAAAATAGTTAAAGTTTTTTGTGGTTTTTTGTATAACAATAATACCTATACTTACTGATTTTCTTTATCAACTTTACGTATCCCCATCACGAAACAAGGATAGTTTGGTTCCGGAATTTGAACCAATATCTGACGGCGCAGTCTTGCGAATTGTTGCGGTTAGTAAAAACGAATTACAATGCAATGCAATGCATGAAATTATATAAATCATATGATTTTTACATATACATATTATAATAGAAGTATTGTAATTTGTATATGTAGGTAGTGAATGTTGTGGATCACATTTTTTTTTTTTTAAATCTTTATTTAGGAGAGGGTTTTGTCATATTTGACAATGTCACCCCCATTGTTACAAAACTCTTAATTCACCTGCGCCTAATAGCTAGATTTACAAGTCTATACAGATCTTTCGCTTCTTTGGACAATGGATGAGCCAAAATACCATTAAATATTCCAATATCAATAGTATTTACCTTATATCTAGTAGCAAACTCGTTTCTTTCTGCTTCTATGCGGACACATTCCACCATTATGTGAAAAACATCTTCTCTTATACCACAAACTGTACAATTTGGCGAATCGTTCTTGCGCATCAAGAAAGCAAAACTATTCAGTGGTATGTGTCCAGATCGAAGTCTGAAAGCTGTTACAATGTCCTTTAATATGATACCTACATATAAAATTTATATGATACCTACATATAAAATTGTAGATGATACCTTTACGATAATAGGACTCAACATGACTTAATGAAAATTAAGTCGGATATTAATATGGTCGTACGTACCTACTATTAAAACCTCACCGTTTAGGAAGGTGGTAACCAAAACGGAATAATTTTACGAAGCTGAGTGAGTTTGCTAACAAAAACCTCATTGGAGAGTAAATGGTTTTAACCCAATTGAATTATCACGAAACTAATATTCCTGTTTATTGAAAGGATGAACCGATATATACTGAAGTAATACAAACAACGACTTAAATTTTGATTTATAGTTTCCTAGAGAAACTTCATAATATATATATATACGAAACGAAAATATAATATATTTTCGATATAGCCTACGAAAATATATATTATATATTTTCGTAGGCTATATCGATGAAATAGGCTTAATCTTATTAAATACCCTACGCTGCTCCGCTTTAACAGCGCCGAGTTACGTGACATAAATCGCGTGTAAATTTGTATAATTTTGCTCCGTTTCAACAATTATGCCACAAAAATTGTGTCAAATAAGCCTGCTTTAACAGCGTTGAGCTTTAACACATTAATTATGTCAAGGATCGTCCGCTTTAGGAGCGTTGAGGTACTCCACATTAATTGTGTCGAGGATTCCAGAACTTTGCTCCGCTTTAACAGCGTTGAGTTTCTCCACATTAATTGTGTCGAGGATTCTAGAACTTTGCTCCGCTTTAACAGCGTTGAGGTACTCCACATTAATTGTGTCGAGGATTCTAGAACTTTGCTCCGCTTTAACAGCGTTGAGGTACTCCACATTAATTGTGTCGAGGATTCTAGAACTTTGCTCCGCTTTAACAGCGTTGAGGTGCTCCACATTAATTGTGTCGAGGATTCTAGAACTTTGCTCCGCTTTAACAGCGTTGAGGTACTCCACATTAATTGTGTCGAGGATTCTAGAACTTTGCTCCGCTTTAACAGCGTTGAGGTGCTCCACATTAATTGTGTCGAGGATTCTAGAACTTTGCTCCGCTTTAACAGCGTTGAGGTGCTCCACATTAATTGTGTCGAGTATTCTAGAACTTTGCTCCGCTTTAACAGCGTTGAGGTACTCCACATTAATTGTGTCGAGGATTCTAGAACTTTGCTCCGCTTTAACAGCGTTGAGGTACTCCACATTAATTGTGTAGAGGATTCTAGAACTTTGCTCCGCTTTAACAGCGTTGAGGTACTCCACATTAATTGTGTCGAGGATTCTAGAACTTTGCTCCGCTTTAACAGCGTTGAGGTGCTCCACATTAATTGTGTCGAGGATTCTAGAACTTTGCTCCGCTTTAACAGCGTTGAGGTACTCCACATTAATTGTGTCGAGGATTCTAGAACTTTGCTCCGCTTTAACAGCGTTGAGGTACTCCACATTAATTGAGTCGAGGATTCTAGAACTTTGCTCCGCTTTAACAGCGTTGAGGTACTCCACATTAATTGTGTCAAGGGTTGTAGAACTTTGCTCCGCTTTAACAGCGTTCAGGTACTCCACATTAATTGTGTCGAGGATTGTAGAACTTGCTCCGCTTTAACAGCGTTGAGGTGCTCCACATTAATTGTGTCGAGGATTGTAGAACTTTGTTCCGCTTTAACAGCGTTGAGTTTCTCCACATTAATTGTGTCGAGGATTGTAGATATTTGCTCCGCTTCAACAGCGTTGAGTTACTCTACATCCATTTTGTTGATGATTGTACAACATTGCTTCGCATTAACAGCGTTGAGTTTCTTCACATTAATAAAATCGTGTTGAGGATCGTACAACTTTGCTCCGCATTAACGGCGTCTCGTATTACATATTCTACAGGAATTGTGTAGAATGTAATAAAATTTTACTCCATCAGGTTGTTTTTACCATGATGAGACTTCTTTTCAATAGTAGCATTCCGATTATCAAGATATAAAACACTCCACGTGTCTGTTCTTTATTATAACAATTATTTACAAAAATAGTAATTATCTTGCTGCTGTAGCGTACTGGTCAATATTTCGTTATCCTACAGTAGAATCGAAGACACCTGCCACTTTTTTATTACAACGTTCTACTCAAAAAGGAAAAACTTACCGTATTAACCATTAACAACCACTTGAATTATTGTTTGGTCTCAGTATAAATCTGTATGTATATTTTATAACAAGATTTCTTTAGTACTAATCTTGCAATGAAGAAACTACTGATAGCTTGTTTTACTAATTATACAACTTGTTTTTGTCTTCCGTTTTTACTTCGATATGAAATACAGGCATATCTAAAGTATACAATCACTATGCAGGGATTCGTCAGTAGAGTTCAATTAAATGAACTAAGTATAATTTAAAGCAGGTATATTCAAGTAATGTTAAAATTATATCGACGATAATACACACTCCAGTGTTTTGTTTCACCTAAAAGGTTATTGAAAGTAATTTCATTCTTTATTAATGTCGTTCCTCACTTGGACACGCACAGCATGTCATGCATAAGTCCAATCTAATAAAAATATTCATATAATATTTACATAACAGCACCGTTTTATTTTATTAGGCACTCATGTATGAAGCTAATTATCAGGAACCCATAGGAGCGTACGGATTTGACTTCGATATTTTATTTTATTTTTCCTACTTATATGTAGTATTACAATTCTCTAACATCTGCTAGTAAATATATGTAATCTTCGATTTGGATACGAAGTATAATTAATAATCAAACGAACTTACCTGTGAAGTTTGATTGGAATTATACGAGTATCCAAATCGAAGATTACATACTCCCACCCTCCCAGACCCTAAAAATTAAAATAAAATAGTCTCTGGTCCTAACACAAAAATATCTATGTGCTCTAAAATAATGATAAGCCACGCCGCTGGGAGCGCTGCTGTGCCTAATTACCCGGCGGGCAAGAGCGAGAACAGTTTTTTTGAATAATAGTATAACTCTAAATGTGTGACAAGGACAGCACATAACCGTGTACTGCTGCTAGTAAATATATGTAATCTTCGATTTGGATACTCGTATAATTCCAATCAAACTTCACAGGTAAGTTCGTTTGATTATTAAATGTACCTACACATATTTATTTATTTATTGAACAAATATTCATTAACATTACAGTTATCACCATATCGCTAATAAATTAAATATAAATTAACTTAAGCATATAGACATAAACCTAATATTAAATGTGACATTCACAAAAATTTAGAAAAAAGGCGTGTAGTTCACGCAACTTTAAAAAGAACAAGTCACAGTCCGGTGCAACGGATAACAACTTGTTTAGTAACTCCTGCGCGCGGACGAGTGGAGAGTGCTTGTGCGCCACAGTATGGGCTGTCACCTCCGCAAGGAGACAGTGACTACGGCCTCGGAGGTATTTATCAGGAACAAATATGTTACACATACTTGCAATCAGGTCTGAACAATCAGACTCCCCTCTTAGAAGTTGGCGAGTTGTGGAAAGAAGCTCAGTATTTCGCCTGACTTCTAACGAATTGAAGCCTAACATACCGAGTAGGTATTTAGTAGGGTAGAGGAAGGGGTAGTACCCGTACCTTTTTCTATATGAGATACGAAGAATTGTATTTTCGTTGCAAGTATCATGTTCCAGGAATAACTCGTTAACCCCGTTAATCCCGATTTAGATTGTAATTATAAATAATTGATTTGTTTTTATTTATTATGAAACAAACAGTCTTACAAAAATATAACTATAATGAAATGACCTTGGTGTTAGCTTAAAATGTACACATAATATGAACACAACTGTACAGAACACTAACAATGCTGTATTCGACTTTAGACGTCTAGCACATTCGTCCGAGTCCACACCAGACAGTTCTAAACAATCTATCAACCCCTTCCCCTTAACCTTCTCACTGCGGCAGACGTTATTTGACGCGAGTGATTTGTCACTAAACGGACATGACGTCACGCGACGTCGCTGCAAATTCCTGCGTCATCGACTGTCATTTGTTGCAAGATGGCGATGAAAATACGGTATCTCTTTGCAAATCTTTATGAGAAATGTCTTTAAATCTAAATAACGTTACGTTAAACGGGTGTCAAGTAATATTTTAGAATATTTTAGTTTTGGTCTTATTAGTATACATAAAAAGTGACGATATTTCTTTACACTTATTTAAACCTTGACGATTCTCACACATAAAAAAAAATACAACGGGTCCGAAGAAAGGATTTAATTTTTCGGGGACAATGTCGCCCTTGAAACGTCCGAGGTTAGTTTTCAATGTTTTACGCGATTAAGCCCTGTTTTAGTAAATTTTAAGATATTTCTTTAGTCATTTTCATATTACTAACGTTACTGATTGTGATCAAAAGTTAAATACAACCTGCAACTGAACATATTCAATATATTTTATTAGTAAAGTTGACTAACAAAATCTATTATCTAGTAAATATCTTAACTAGTTAGTTAAGACAGACTTACTTAGGCGGCTGTCCCACCGCCTACGAAAAATAGCGAGTATTTTAGGGATTCGTTGCGATACTGGTATAAACAGATCCTTTATAATTTCACTATGGCCGTCTGTTCATCTTACTCTCTGGTATTTTGTCTTTCATTATACTACGGTAATTTAATCCAGTACCTAACTATTTATTAAGCATAATTATGTGATTACATTTTAACTAGAGCTGTGTTTTTCTTGAGTAAATTTTTCGACAATCTTCACTTAAAATCCCTACCCTTTAAAATTACAACATGATGAGGCACTGAACTATTAACTACTCGTATACATTTATGTATTGATTTTACTTATTCACCTGTACAATAGATACCTACCTACATAATCATTTTGCAATAATAGTTGACAAGGGATCGAATCCACCAAATTGGTCAGATGGGGCTCACGCTTTGTCAGGCCCAATCACAATTGAACCGCGATTCAATTGTTGAAAAATTATAGTCTCTTGTTGGCATTTGAGTATTGAAAATATGGACTTGATTTGATACCGTAAAAGTCTCGCCTGTGTAAAGGTTCATTATTTAGGAGTCGTCAATCAAACACGGGCGCTGGGCTGAGACTGATTTATTCATCAATGTGGTTCTACCCACCCTAACCACATACAAATAAATAAGGATACCTACAACCTCCTTTTTCAAAAATACAAACTTTTTAGACGCAATAGGTACCATGAAGGTTGTAAGTTTTTTAGGCAAATTTGATTAGAACATAAACGATAGACATTATTCAAAAGAACAAACATGCATGAGTATTGCTGATTACAATTATAGTTGTAGAACATGCGAAACTTATTTTTATATTTAACATTAATTTATTCCATATAAATCCAAACATAAATATCTCTTACGTTAAAGCAAGACATTATACTTTTATATTATATATAATTTCAAACTGAAGTATCTCTTACGTTGAAGCAAGATGATATTAGTTGAGGTTTTATAATGATTTAGGGTAACGGATATCATCGATAACCCTGGTGATAGATTTGTTATTTTGATAGAAATAAATAGTAATAAGTAAAGATTGATATGACCCATTTTCAACAACTAAATATATACATATATATATGCATATAATCCTGCATGAAAACACTTGTAACATGTGCGTACATATCTGTGACAATTATCGTGTAAAGAAATTTTGTTGGATTTTATTACATACATCATACCAGACTCACGATATATCCGTTATGCTAAAAAAAAAAAAAACTATTAAAAAATATTTCCAAAACTATCAAAATATACATACGAGCTGTCAGTTCACTGACTGGATTAAGATCATAAATCATAATAATATATTAATTGTTTCCCTATCGTATAATATATTTGACCAAGTTATTTACCTACCATGCTAATAAGTACCTATGCCATAAGCATATAGCATACTTATTATTATTTAGGTAAAACTTCAATCATGTTTCACTATAATATTATCTTTATTATGATAGGTATACTTACATTTTTTTTTTATTAATAACTAACTAAATTAGTACTTTAAAATTAACAAACAAAATATTTGAAGCATTGAACATTCTCATCGAACATTTTATATAGGTACTCGTAGTTATGTACTTTTATTTTTATTGTAAACATTATTGAGTTGCCTATGATAACAAAAATCACTTTTAGGAAGAAAACTGAATAGAAAAAAGGCTCACGTGACTGGATTAACCGCGGAGGACGTGGAGGGGTATCCCCACCGATCAGGAGGTCGCACTATCCTGCCGGAACGAGTACGATAAAATTCATTAGTTGGTACATTCTGATCAGCTGATTGCAGTACCGGTTGGTTATCTCTGGATATTGTTTGTGATTGCGTAACTAATGGGGGCAAAGTTACGTCATCATCTAGGTTATAATGTACCGAATCCGGTCTTAGATTCGAATCTGCAATTAAATGTTTCCTGTTACGACGCAACACGTTACCGTTAGGCATTGAAATTAGATATGACCTAGGCCCTACTATACCGTCAATTTTTCCCGGAACCCAATCATTACCTAATCTTACTTTTACTTTTTGTCCGATGGTTAAGGAGTTTAAGTTTCTAGTGCGTAAGTCGTAATACTGTTTTTGAAGCTCCTGTCTATGCTTTAATTTATCATAATAATGACAATGCGATCTGATCTTAGGTTCCATTGGATTACGTTTGTTTGGTATTATGCTACGAAGTTTCCTGTTATATAATAATTCTGCAGGTGAGGGTAAATCGTCACTTATTGGAGTAGATGCGTATTCCAACAATGCGATATCTAAATCGGATTTATCAAAACTAGTTTTCTTCATGATATTTTTTATGGTTTGTATGGATCTTTCGACCTGCCCGTTCGATTGTGCATATCCGGGGGATGACGTGACGTGATGAAATTTCCAACCTAATGAAAACTCTTTGAAAAGGTTTGAGGAAAATTCAGGTCCATTGTCGCTCACAACAGTTTTTGGTATCCCATGTCTACGAAATATTTGTTTCAGCTCGCTAATCACGATTTCCGATTTTAAACTTTGTAATTTTGTCATTTCTATGTATTTACTAAAGTAATCTACTACAAGTATATACGACTGATTCGCTAAATGAAAAATATCTACGCCGACTTTGCGCCACGGTTTTTTCGGTATGCTATGTGAAATTAGGGGCTCTTTAGCATTTTGTTTCTTGTACGTTAGGCACGCCTGGCAGTTCGATAAATAATCTTGTAACTGGGAATTGATGTTTGGCCAGTAAACTGTCTCCCTAGCCCTGAGCTTGCATTTTTCTAATCCCAAGTGACTGGAGTGGATTCTTTTTAACATGTCGTTCCGCATGCACTTTGGTATTATGATTCTATTACCCTTCCATACTATTCCAAAATCCGTAGTTAGTTCATCTCTGATATTCCAATAACATTTTAAAGTATCGTTTAGTTTGTTTTTATCGTTTGGCCAACCGCGCTTAATGACTTTTATTAAAGTTTGAAGCTCGTTATCTTCCTTTGTGCATTTTTGTATTTCCAATAAGTGTGTATCGGTTAAAGAGTTAGTAGCCGCGATCGCACATACTTGTGCCTGCGCATCGAGGTAGTCGCGCGGGAGGAGGGGGGCGGCCGCGTTCGGTGCAGGTGCACGCGATAGTGCATCGGCGATGTACAAGTATTTTCCCGGCTTGTACACCAAGGAAAACGTGTATGGATATAGACGCATCAGCATTCTTTGTAATCGGGCCGGAGCATTAGCAAGGGGTTTATTAATTATACTCACAAGCGGCTTGTGATCAGTTTCTATTATTATGTTTGTACGGCCATATAAATATGTGTAAAATCTCTCGCACGCGAAGACACATGCATACAACTCTTTCTCGATTTGAGCGTATGCCTGTTCTGTTTTCGTTAACGACTTAGAAGCGTAACAAACTGGTAAATTATTTTGTAATAGACAGGCACCTAAACCATGTTTACTAGCATCAACCGAAACAACTACTGGGCTGTTTATGTCATAGTATTGCAATACTGGAGAAGAGGTTAAACACGTTTTTAACTCCCTAAAACATTCGTCATGATTTTTGTCCCAGTGCCATTCTATGTCTTTTCTTAATAATTCTCTCAATTTGGCCGACTTTTCAGAGAAATGGGGTATAAAATTACTAACATAGGTCACTAGACCTAAAAATCTTTCTACATCTTTCACATTTTGTGGCGTGGGCATATCTCTAATCGCAATTACGTGAGAATCGTCCGGACGAATTCCATTGCTGCCAATTTTGTGGCCTAAATACTTTATTTCAGTTAAACCTATTCTGCATTTTTGTCTGTTTAGTTTAATGTTTATCTCTTTACACCTATTTAATACCGCTCTCAATCTCTGATCATGAAGTTCCTGAGTCGGGCCGTGTACTAACAGGTCGTCAACAAATAGGACAACACCCTCGATATCATCAAAGTGACCGTATAACCGTTTGTGAAATACTTCAGACGCCGATGAGATTCCATACGGCATACGTAAGAATTTATATCGCCCGAATACCGTATTGAAAGTACAAAGATCTGTACAACTTGGATCTAGCTTTACTTGCCAAAAACCTTGCTTCGCGTCTAATGTGCTAAAATACTTTGCGCCCAACAACTCAGCCGTAATTTCATCAAAGGTTGGAAGTTTAAAATGTTCGCGCCTAATTGCTTTATTTAAATCGCGGGGGTCCAGACATATACGCAAGTCGCCATTGGGCTTTTTCACTACCGTCATACTATTAACCCAGTCTGTTGGACCCTCTACTTTTGAAATAATACCTTCTCTTTCCATTTCATCCAATTTGTTTTTTATTTGATCTTTCAATGCCAACGGTAACTTTCTGGGCGCGTGAACAACTGGGGACACTTTATCATTTAATTGTATTTCGTATTCCCCCGGCAAACAACCCATTCCATCGAAAATGTCCAAAAAATCATCTAATATTTTTTCACTTGAAGTACTTGGCAAATATTCGTCAACAGTCATGACGCGTTTAATTAAATTTAATTCTACACACGAGTACCTGCCAAGTACCGGAGGCGAGTCAACATCGGCAACTATAAATTTCAAAAAATATGTTTTTCCCTTGTGACCCACTTTTAAGTAACATTTACCGACTACCTTGATGTCACTGCCGGAGTAACCCGTCAACTTTGTTGACGTTTCAGTTAAATCAGCTGATGATAAATTTATTTTACTTAGAAATCTTTTAGGCAAGACATTTACAGCCGCTCCGCTGTCCAAATTGAAATCAATATGCCCTTTATTCATTATTTCTAATCGAATTGACCAGTCACTGTCAACATTATGAACTTGAGCGATTACCTGATCGGTGGAGTCCTCCTGTATTTCGTACACGCGCCGCGACGACCTACACATTCTCGCATAGTGATTCATCCGATTGCAACTGTTACACCGCACTCCAAACGCGGGGCAGTCCATCCTTCTGTGTGCATGGCCGCAATTACTACATCCAGCAAAAGTTCTCCGTCGGTCATCAAACGTCGCTCGTGCAGTCGTGTTACGATTGGTCGTATTTTCTCTGGGGTCAGGAGTAGAAAACGATGATCTTGAAAATGTCTGATTTTCGCGGGCTCCGCTGTACGCATTGCGCGTCGGTGTGTGAGGCGGTCGGCGTACGCGGTTTAGAACAGCTGGCGCGGACCGTTTATGAACTAAGTGTACATGTTGGGTTGCGGTTCTGGGGTGATCGTTTGTTGAGATTTCATGTATCTGATGCTCGACACTATTTGTTTTTATGTGTGCTGCCTGCACTTTAGACATCTCCGCTAATTTACATATGTCCATTGCTCTCTTCAATGATATATCTGGTTCCCTGAGCATACGTTCCGAGAGAGTCACGTCCTTTACACCGCAAATAAATCTACTGCACACTAACCCATCACGTAGTTCTTTAAACTCACATTTTGAGGCAATTTTGTTTAGTTCAAAAATGTACTGTTCCGTAGATTCTAATTCCTTCTGGTCTCTTTTGAAAAATTTATGTCTTTCTACTGCCAAATTTTTTACAGGAACGAAAAACACATCAAACTTTGCGAGTAAGCCTTCTACTGTATCACAGTTCTCTTCCGTAAATTGCTCATACACTTCTCGACACTTGTTTCCGATAACGTGCAGCAATATGTTTACCTGCACTTTTTTAGACTTCTTTGATAGTTCACACGCTTCGTAATAGATTTTAAACGACTTTTTCCAATTATCCCACTCAGCACTTAAATTGCCAGATGTCACGTTAACTAGATTGTTCTCGAAGGAAAATGGCGGTGGTGGTTGTAAGACAGACTCCATTTTTGTATAATCTTTGATAGTGTCCTCCACAGAATCGGCAACTTGTTCACCTTCACAGCCGTTCATTTATTGGCACTCTGAACAAAACAACTCAACTAATTTTATCAATAGGTACTGTCGCTAATTAGGTACCGGCTGCGCCATGTAAAGGTTCATTATTTAGGAGTCGTCAATCAAACACGGGCGCTGGGCTGAGACTGATTTATTCATCAATGTGGTTCTACCCACCCTAACCACATACAAATAAATAAGGATACCTACAGCCTGTACCAACACCATATCAATACATCGCCTGTAAATGCGAGAAATGACAAGAAACAATTACAGGTAACTTTCATGTTTATTAACTGACTGACGTTCTTTTTGCCGAGTATTCAATATGGTCCATCCATGTTATTTCTAAAAATCGTATCCAAACATACAAAAACTTTGACTCGGACTAAAACTAATCGGAATTAGTATTGGTAGCGGTATTATGAATGGTCGTAGGTACAGGGTGTCTGGCGGCAGATTTATAATTTCAATATTGAATAAAAAACGTATTATTCAGTATATATCTTTATTAATTATATCCACAGTTAAAGAATTGATGCGGATTTCATTTTTAAAAAATAATTTTATCCAAATGTCTTCCATCGAGTTGCCGACATTGGTCGAAGCGAAGCCTCGTGTTTCTCGCCACACTTTGAAGCAAATTCGGTTGCATGCTGCGGATTTCATGACGGATGTTTTCTTTTAGGGCCACGACAGTACGCGGATTGTTATTGTAAACTCTCTCTTTGAGATAAGAAAAAATCCATTGGAGTCAAATCAGGCGACCTCGGTGGCCATAGGATGTCCCCAAACCGACTGATCAGTTTTCCAGGGAAAGCTTGTCGCAGCAAATTCATTGAAATTCTAGCCGTATGTGGGGTCGCCCCATCTTGTTGAAACCACGTGTGCGATGAGAACGATGGATGAGCTCGCAAATTCGGTAAGAAGAAATCCGTAATCATTCTTGCATAATTTTCGCTGTTGACATTCGTCGCTTGTCCCCGGGAATTTTCGAAGAAAAATGTCCGATAATCCCATTCGTCCATGAAGTCCGGATAGGCCCTGGGCGTGGTCTCTTCATAGCAGAAGCAGCACGGCACTTATCCACCCAAGAACAAATTAAATTTACGCTTGGTCCATCACTCAATCGTCGAATATTGAAGTGTGCACAAAACCGTCGACGAGCGATAACGTAAGATTAACGTAACGATAGGGAATGCACGATGCACTTCTGACCACTAAGGCATTGTGGTTAACAAATCCGCACAATCGGTGGTTCGAATGACGTGACTGATATTTCGCACTGATTTTTACTTTAAAAAATAATCGAATTAAAATACATAAATTTGCCGCCAGACACCCTGTATTATGGTGGAAACAAATGGGTTTCTTGCTGTTCACTTAACTATTGTCATGAATGACATTTTGCATGAAGTTGTTTTGAGTTATTTATCATATTTTTTGTCTTCTAAACTATAACAGCCAAATTATCAAATGACATGCAAAAATTATAAATTTACTAAAACGGGGCTTAATCGTGTATAAACTTTGAAAACAAACCTCCGACGTTTCAAGGGCGACATTGCCCCCGTGGTCCCGGAGAAAGACTGGCTGAGGTTGACATCAACATCTTCTAGCTGCGCGGGTTTTACGAACTACCCGCACTTGGTCTTGATTATCAACTTGAACATTTTGTGCACTAGGGATGTGACTCTGCCGACACACTACACTCACGATGTCCGATTTTTGAGCAGGTGATATTCGATTACGCTTACATTTATCAATGACTGGATTCCATGTAGACGAGATTCTAAAACCGTCATCCCGATTGAAATTGGGGTATTTCTTGATTTCAATGGCTTCCCGTACTTTCCTACTATGGAAACGACGATCCGTTGAAAGGATTTTAGGGTTATGCAATTCAATCCAATGGTTTGGTCCAGAATCTAACAAATGTTCGGCAACCGCAGACTTGTGTACCTGGCCATTTCTGACAGCTGCGATATGTTCCTTCACTCTTTCCGCCATGGTACGCTTCGTTTGGCCGATGTAGGAACTACCACAACTGCAATCAATCTTATAAACACCAGCGGGTTCGTAAAACCCGCGCAGCTAGAAGATGTTGATGTCAACCTCAGCCAGTCTTTCTCCGGGACCACGGGGGCAATGTCGCCCTTGAAACGTCGGAGGTTTGTTTTCAAAGTTTATACACGATTAAGCCCCGTTTTAGTAAATTTATAATGTGTGAAAATCGTGAAAGTTTAAATAAGTGACATGCAAAAATGTTAAGTAACTGAGTAGTATGACTTTGTAAGCATTGTCTATGCGTATGTATGTATGATATGCGTCCTTACTGCATAGAACCAGGGTTAGCCCAAACACTATTCTAAGGATGATCGCTGACCATGTCTGCTGTCCTATTATTGTTAAAATAATTAAATTAGTTAAGTCCAATCTAACTTTTAAGTACTAATATAGTGTGTAATTTGTTTTGTCTAGTGTATACCTGCTAACAAATAATGAGGTCATGTTATCTTGAAAATAAATAAAATGAATGAATGAATGAATTGTGCTGAGAAGAGTCCATTTCGTGGTAAACTGTTGATTTGTACTTGCATGTGTTTACCACAAATTTTGTATTTTTTATGCAGCCCCAAGCCCAATATAAAACATATCAAATCAAAAACGGGCTTCGAAACCTTGAATGACTCCCGTATTGGCTGCACCCGGTTGCAACGGGCTTTTGTTGAGCTCCCAACTGCATTTATTGATGTTCTTTTACTGATACGTCGGACGTGACCGATCGGTTTCACCCGACTACAACGAAAACTAGAGTTCCGAGTTTAACTTTCGTGACCCACTGTCATTCAATTGATTTTTCATCACAAATGGTGATATCATATGCAAGCATACTTAGACTTAATGTGATGTATTAAGCCCATGGCCTTAATGGATTCTCATACTAATTTACCGCCCGCCCGGAGCTCCCGGAGGACCTGCCCCCCACGTGTGGCAATCTCGAGAAGCTCATTGTGACCGGCAAAGCATTTAGATCGTAAAATACCTCGTAGACGCAGCCCTGCAAAATTACCGGTCCTGCGCCACCCGCATCCAGCGGACTCCTGCGACCTTCACCAGGTCATCAGTCCACCTTGTGGGGGGCCTACCCACGCTACGCCTTCCGGCACGCGGTAGCCACTCGAGAACCTTTCCGCCCCAACGGCCATCGGTTCTACGTGCAATGTGCTCTGCTCACTGCCACTTAAATTTAGCGATTCGGAGAGCTATATCGGTTACTTTGGTTCTGCTAAACCTAACCAATTTCCAAAGCAATTCAACATAACAATACTATTGAAATTAAACACTTTAGAACGGATTAATCGCGTTTATTAACACCATGATCCTACGTTTCGAGCCCTTTACAGCACTCGTTTTCACAGGGTTAAGATGATGACTGAGAGAATGCGAATTCTCCCCGTCAATCAAAAAAGTTACTTGTGCAAACTACCTACATACAAAAATATAAAAATAATTTAAAAATAAAAAGGTTGGTCTACAATGCCCAGAGGGGCTTATAAAGCTAGTACATAGCCTGAAGGGCATTCTATAATAAAAATAAAAATGTTTAAACCCTGTGAGGATTAACATACATACAACTTACGAACGCTATGTATGTTATTATTATACTATGTAGTGATAGTGAAGCTAACATTCGCTCATTTTCTTAGCAGCGGTGATACAGGAATGCATTAAGTCAAATTTTATTCCAAAGAAAACAATACATTGCCAATATTTTGGTCCTTATGCACACAAAATAGCCGCCTACGCTAGTTTACGAGCTGTCATTAAAACTAGTTGAGCTAGCCTGAACGTTCCGTTCCTCGCTTTAAAAATGCATCGTTTAAATGTCCCCAAACGCCCCTTAAACTGTAAAAATGAATGCCGATGGATGAATAGGTCTTATTTTTGTACGTGTTCGAACGCCCGTTTTCGAAAAGGGGAGAATGGGGTATTAGTTTAACAAGTGGCCTCAATCTGGCTTTGTGTTCTCACAGCTTGCAAGCAATGTAGTTAGTTTTAACGGCTTCCTAGCCTAGTCGGTAGCGACTCTGCCTACGAAGCAGGAAGTCCTGGGTTCGAATCCTGGCATTTATTTGTGGGTTTATCACGAATATTTGTACCCAGAACACAATCCATTGAGCTTATATACCGTGGGACAAGGTTGATTTGTGAAAGATTGTCTCATAATATTTGTTTATTTATTCGTCTTAATTCAGCATTCATCTAAAAATTGCAATTGTTAGTCAATTCGTCCCTCTCATCAACCCAGAGGGTAAACTAGGCCTTTATAGAAATTAGTCCGGTTTCCTTACGAAGTTTTCCTTCATCGTGAAACGAAGTAAATATTAAATGCTATTTCGTACATAAATTCCGAAAAACTCATTGGTCCGAGTCGGGGTTTGAACGCGCGATCACGAAACTCGAAAATACAAGTATTGAGTGTCATGATTGGGACGCGAAAAGGCTGATGCAAACATTATAAAGTAATAACTACACTGTCAACTGAATTTATATAGCAGCAATACAATTGAGCATGTGACGTCACGGTACATAAAACAAGCATAATATATATAGCCAGTCCGTAAATCTGATGACAATACAATAATGGTTGGATTCTCTTGTCGCAGAGTAAATCAAAACAGAATAACGCATTTCACTTATATTCATTCAATCAGAAATTATTTATAAAATATACATCATGCAAATAAAGATGCAAAAATAAATATAATTCTATGCCTAATTCACGTGTATACAAATGAATTCTGTGGAATAAAAAGAAATAATAAAAAATCAAGTTACAATATTGTATGAATCGACCACCTCGCAAAACAAGCTCCGCAAGAGTCCGCTGTGCTTTTGTATAGTAAATAATAATATATATTTACCAAACTTGTTTTTATGCAATACCAATACTTTATACTATCTTAGCAATTGCAATTTATATGCGTTATTTCATTATTAACTATATTCATTTAAAAAAAGTATAGCAGACTCTTAAGCTGTTATATAGAAATGTTGTTTATTGTAATGTTCGCCTTCAAATAGTCTTACATATTCGCGTGTAACATGTATCTTCTGTTATTTATTTTCCCGTCCGCGGGGAAAAATTGCCGCGCCATATCTCAACTGCAACAATAGCGTGATGGATGGACGGCCTACGCTGCAGTTTATTGGACGACGGCTTTATTTGGCTATTGTGGGTTAATAGTTGGTAGTACAGCCTATGGCTTTTAAAGTGGAAGTCGTGGATTCGAGCTATTTAAGAGAGGTATGGGCACAGCCGATGCATATCGTTTAGTGTTACCACACTAAACAACACACAACAGCACAGAGGGAGAGGTATGGGCACAGCACAATGAGACGACATTCGTTGTGCTGTGCCCTACCACACTAAACGATATGCATCCGCTGTGCCCATACCTCTCTTAAGTGTCAAACATTTAAAAACTAAGTACTTATGGCAACGTTTTGTATTTTACACATGTGTCCAGTTGTAAGTGTGTCATAATTAATAATTCTGTTTATATTCGTTAGTTGTTCGTAACCGTCAACAACATATCTATTCGATCATCCTAAAAAATACAGTGTAAACATAAGTAATAAGTACTCTATCCTATCTTCAGTGTTGTCATATACCGATTACAAAATTGCTTGGACATAGATATTGCAGCCAGACTCTATGTTTAAAATTAAATGTTAAAATCGGCCTCCTGGACAGTCTAAAGGTCTATAAAAGTATACTCCGCTTCAATGAAATCTCAATTCTGCTCAATTAGAATTCAGTTGCATTTCTTTTGTTTATTTCTGTTTTTAAACAAATGAAATCGAATTGAATTCCCTAAATAATAGATTCAAAATTGACTGGCAATTTTTGTTGTATGGTGAGCGGTAGGTTAAAGTATACTTAGAAACCTGTGCACCTTACCATTCAGAAAGTTTACAATTATAAACCAAACTACCATTATCATCACTTAGTACCATAGAATACTCTTTAGAAACTTAGTGAAAGGACCTGAAAGCGTCTGTCCCCTAATTATTCACAAACCTAAAACAATGACGTACATCCCTTGCACTAATGTGTGTTCCGGGTTGACTCACCGTTTTAAATGCATGACTTGGCAGTTGATGAATTTAGTGGTAAAGCCGGCCATATTCGTTCGAGCAATCTGTGGAATCTCCATAATGGGTATGTCCTTGAACTCTGTTGAGGTGCTTAAGCTTTTGTTTAGCCACAATATAAATAAGTAGTGACTGTGCGCTGTAGACCTGGGTAGCGTAGTAGACCTAGTACTACGCTCAGTTGCTAACGAAACGCAACTGTCATTGTCACACTAATAAGGAAGAGTGATAGAGAGAGGTAGCTACGCTACGTTATTAAGCGTGAGCGATTGGCACCTTGGCTACGCACGCTGGTGAGATGGTACTGGTATTGTCACTAAGGTCGTAAGAGCCTTTGGAGATCTATGGCGCTTAGGACCTTTGTACAAATTCCAGCCATTTTGAAAATTTCGTAAAACTGATACGATTTTTTTTTATGTAATCAATAAAGTTGAGTTGAATTGGTTCATAAATGCGACCTGTAGAGGAGAACAAATGAACAGACACACGAAAGAATTTCTGCCCAAGTTGAAACGGAGACTCTTCGCTCGCTTTGCTCACTCGGTCAACAAGCTCAAAAGGAGGCTTACAAAAATGAGAAACGAAAAAAAAATGTTATCAACAAACTTGTTTACAAAATTTCACAAGAATTGGTTGATAAATGCGACCTGTAGAGAACAAATGGACAGACACACAAAAGTATTTTTGAAGATACTAGATTTCGAAATTTCTAATTCGGATTTTTTTCTCTTTGACCCTATTAGACCTTTACCCTAAGGTTGTCTGGAAGAGATCGCTTATAGCGATAAGACCGCCTGTTGCTACCTTTATATAATTTGTGAATTTGTTCTGTCTTCTGTCTCATATGTGGTGCAATAAAGAATATTTTACTTTACTTTACCTTTTTCATCCCATACTATCGGAATAAGCTTACTCAGATGTATGATTTGTCTGCAGGCGTTATTGCCATGACAAATAGTGTACGACTACAAAATGTAATATCCCATTTTCATGGCAATTTCGATATTAGATACCGAGGTGACAAATTGCCGGTTCTGCGTGGCTAAACGCATAAATCTTGTATTTGAAATCGGCTACCGTAGAATGTACTTCTATCGAACGAAATTCCGATTTTTACTAAAAGCTTACTATATATCGGGCAATCCGTCGGTTCTGCATATGGGGTATATCCATCGAGCATCCGCCGGACAAATATACTTAACATATGACCGGATAAAGACCAGAAAAATGAATCTGACACTTACAGTCCTTAAAATTAAACACTTTTGTAGTGATGCTCGAGCCGCGAAGGTGACAACACCACTCTCTGTCCCACAATGGCTGCCCGATGCAGTCGATGCATGTCACGCCTATTGTAATAAAAATACGTGAGTGTTAACGGTTGCAATTTAATACTTTAAAACGGATTAATCGCATTTATTAACAAGCCCTTTCCAGCACTCGTTTTCACAGGGTTAAGATGATGACATCATGGTTATTGTGTTAATAAACGCGATTAATCCGTTCTAGTGTTTAATTGCAATGAACAACAATCGCGGAAATAGTAGACAATATTATAATTAAACTTTCGTGAGTCATACTGATATTAAATTGCAACGGTTAACACTCACGTATTTTTATCATAATAGGCATCATGCCCGAGCCGCGGTGACAACACCACTCTGTCTGTCCGATGATGACTGCCCGATGGCTGACACACTGCATATTTGAGGATTGAGGTTTTTAAGGATTGTATGTAATCAGTTTTTGACCCACTGCTCAACTGGCAAAATAAAAATTTGACCTTCGTCACCTAAATGCGGTATCGATTTAGGTGTATGTGTGTCTATCTGTGGCAACGTAGTTTCTAAACGGATACAGTGATTTGAAAGTCTTTTCTGTTGAGATGATCTTAGATAGATTTTCCGGAATAATTTTGTATGGGCAGTTCCGGAATTCCTTCGCAAGCCCTAATTTCAATATTGTTAGTTCCCAACCCAAGAGTTACTTTAACTTTTAAAAGCAAACATTTGTTTTCAAAATATATACAGTATGTTATGTGTAACTTACCTAACTACCTTAAATCTAAAATAGGTCCTTCAAGATGCTGGCGGCATTTCCTCATTGTATCGCAATGCTTATACGTTGTGCGAGGAAGCCACCAGCTCTTCGATCACCAGTATCATCAACCAGACGCTTCGCGATTGCTACGAAAAAAAAAGACTTTATATTTTATATTTTAAAGCAAACTATATCCAACCCACGCAAACTAAAACCAACCAAGATAAATAACGTTTAAAATATAAAAGTTACACAGAGTAGTGAAGTTCGCAATTGTTTCAACCAAACTTCGCAGACTCTAAACTTTTAAAGCAAACAACTAAAATGTGTTGGAGATCACAATTAGACAAACGAGAGTTGGCGACATTAGTTGACCCTTGTTTAACATTGTTGTCAAACAAACGGGGCGCATTCGTTTAATCGCCGCAAGGGACAGAATCGCTTTGTGACTTATTTAAAAAAAAAATTACAATCGTATCATTAAAAAAAAGTAAAAACGTAAAATCTCATGGCCCCAGACGAGACTGTCATCATCATCATTATCATCATTTCAGCCTGTAAGCGTCTACTGCTGAACATAGGTCATTCCAATCGAACTCCAGCGCGACCGGTCTACAGCCACCTCCATCCAACGAGACCCAGCGATCCTCACCAGGTCGTCGGTCCATCTCGGAGGTGGCCGTACCACACTGCGCTTGCTAGTACGTGGTCTCCAATCAAGGACTTTTTTGCCCTGTGCCATGAGGCCGGCCCATTGCCACTTCAGCTTGCTAATCCTACGGGCTATGTCAGCGACTTTGGTTCTTCTATGGATAGACTATGTCACTACTATTTAAAGTTGCTATATCAGTCAAACATTTAGTGTTATTTTATCCGTCAAACTTCTATGAAATTCTGACGTTTACTTAACACTTAGGTTAGTCGGACTCGGAGTTTAAGGATACAGGAAGTTATTTGCGTAGCGCCTACGCGGCTACGGCGTAGCGAGCTCGTAGCACGTTAAGCGTGAACTCGATTTATCAATTAGGGGTGTTACACCTATTTCATAAAATAGAGAAGTTTTTAGAAATGTATGTGTGATCAGCAACAAACCAGTGCATAAATAATTAAAAAAGTGAAAGACGAACAACATGGACCAGGAAAAGCCAGATGAAGTAAAATATATAAAACATTTAAGAAATGTTCGCCAGTTTGGACAACCAGACCGTTACGAAAATAGTTTGGTGTCAAAAACCTTTTTGTTACTTCTATCAGAATATGATAGTTCTTACTCGTAAATCCTGAATAAAAAAGAATCAGCTGGTTTTTTTATTTTTTTTCTAATCACTGGTCTATTCAATACTATTCCTTCTGTCTTCCTTATCAATCCCATTATCCCGCTCAAAAGCGTAGAATTCTACTGCAAATCCTTTTCCGAGTTATTGCAGCGTCACCCATGTAACAACAAAACTGAAAGGGCCTACCACATCCATATGCGTCATTACAAAATGGGCCTTAGCGCCTGTTGTCAAAGTCGAGATTCCAAGAAACGCAAGCTGGATAAGCGCTTGTTAACGCTGCTAAACCATATGGAAGTTACACAAAATCGAAACGTCGTAATAGTGCATTGTTGAATTGAAATAGGACTCTATCCCACCCAGTTATGGTCGGTATTCGGTGTTACTGTCAGGTAGATAGGATGGTGGGAATGTTGCAAAATATGGACGGCTCCAGGCGAGTGCATCAGAATCTGAAAGTCGTTTGACATGCACATGGCTCAGCGGGCCCTCTGGAGACGTGACGGATGCCACATGCGAATGACTGAGGATTTTCCTAGCTCTCAACACTGCTTCAAATGAGATTGTAGCTAGGATTTGTCAAAATCTTGTGCGGTTTCTAAAATCGCGGTATAGTTTCAGATGCACAAGATTTGATAGTCTAGTCTATTTTTACATACTTTTTCAAGTTCAATATATGTAGTTGGTCACCATATATGTATACTCGTAAATAAAATAAATAAATACAGAAATCTCAATAAATATCATTATTAGGTTCCCGCGATTGTTATTCATTAAAATTAAACACTTTGGCAGATTAATTGCGTTGATTATTAAGTATATAACCTTGAAAATCCGTTTACTGCATAAAGAGCAAATAGGTTCTGCTTTAACTTTTTTTTTGTCTAAAATATTATGCTGTGATTATAAATTTAAAGAAATAATATGTCGTATACTACAGAAAAAAAACCTTTTTTTTACAATTACACAGTATTATAGAAACCAAGGCACTGTGTAATGCAAACACTGTTAATTAATTAAGTAATTAATACTAGGCAAACAATAACAAACATTATCAATTAACTGAAGACGAACGGTCATCCATCACCCCACAAAACCTTTTACATTCACCCCATATCATCATCCAAGTACTAGTAACAACATCGCAGTCCGGTGCCGACTTGAGAATGATTCTGCGTTTAAATTCACTGCATAAATATTTGCATCTAGGCAAGAAAAACATACTATTTTATACTATTTCTAGGAATAAAAATTCCATCTTTCATAGTATTTTTTACTTCAAAAAACATAGAAGCAAATCCATTCGTAATGCATACCGTGACGAAACATAACATAACCGTTAAGCCAGGCCCGGTATATACATATACAACATAGATAAACAAACATACTTGCTGGGAGCGACCCGTTCACACCTCGCCGAATCAAGACCCTTTACTTCAAGTACCCTCTGGTCACTGCTACAGAAGGGACTGACGAGGGGGGGACTTTTGGTCACTGTGACACAGGAGAGTTAAAAGAACCATCTGGTCACTGCTACTTGAAGGGATAAACCAAAAGTTAGAAAGTATTCAACTATTTTATGTTAAGTATTTTAAGTACCGTCTCACTGTTAAAAGAAACAAATGAAAGATTGTAAGCCAACATGGTCATTTGCATTATAACTACAATCTAAAACGGAATATTCACCATGTATGTTTATTATTGAACACCCGATATTTCGGCACTGTTGCAAGCGCCATGTTCACAGAGTAAACTGACGAGGTTTTAGTTGTGATCTACCCACACAGCATAGCGATTTACCCTCTTGCGAGTTCGCTTATTTTGTGTGGTGTCACTGGCACTACTACCGTCCGCTTTCTCACTTGAAACTCGATCAAGTTCACGACACACCATACTTACAGTATCAACCCGTGCATTTCTTACCGGGTGCATTTTTGGGTACTCAATAAAACAAACATACATGATATATATTTTAGATTGTAGTTAAAACGGATGAAAGGTTTGAGAATATGTGAGAATGTATAATTACCTATGAATACTGAAAGAAAGAAGATCTTATTTGTACAGCCAAGAGTGTGTCACATACGTTTGTGGCCTTCACAGCGTAATATACTATTGCGGTTGACTGTACTTCGAGTCGATAATCCAGCAGACGCCGCGCCGGTGTCTCACATCACTGCTACAGAAGGGACTAGCCAAAGACATAATACAATACAATACCTCTTTGTTACACCTGAAACAACAAAACAGGAAACATACAGTAAATATTACAAGTGAAAAAGAGGTAAACAATAGTCGGCTTATCGCTAAAGAGCGATCTTTTCTTAAGATGTAAGTAAGGCTATATGATTTTTTTTTACTTCGAGAATCGGCCGCTGGTCAACAGAAAACACTGACCATAAGCCGGCCATATCTGACATCCGCCTGAATCCCACGCTGCGTTTGAATTAAAGAAAAAACAACGAAATAATTGGACTGGCATGTTCTCATTTAACAAGGATTTTCCCAAAAACGAGCGAATGTAAAAAGGTACATTCGTTTAATTAACTTGAAACAAAGTGATGGGACTTGTTAACATGACAGTCGGATTGTTGCCATTAAGTACGTTGAAATCTGAGGGATTTTTAACTTAAAAAATAAATATTACAAAAAAGAAACAAGTTTCAAGTTTCTAAAACATACCATAATTGATATGAGGGTGTCTGTAATATTTATAGACTTTTTCAAATCCGCTCAACTGTCTTTGAAAAATTTGTGAAAACACATGAAAATTCAAATGTGTCAAAAAACTTAAGATCATAGGTACTAAAGTTCAAAATCCGTTAAAAATAATACACGTCGAATATTATATAAAATAAAATTATAATAAATTGGTATGGTGACAGCTGTCATCACCTTGCAATATATAACCTCAAAACGCAAAAGGTTATAGATTTAATGGAGACGACAGCCAAAACACGTGTCACCGTATCCAGGCTATCTGAAAAGGACTAGTCCTGTGATATTTTTTAAACGAAGTATAAAGGTTCGAGTATTTTTACTTACTCGGAAATACTTGCTCGTCCGTACGCGGACCTGTGGGTCCATTAATTGATGGGTCAGCGGTCAGGAGTGTGCACTAATAAGCGTGGGATCGATTCCATTTGTTGACGGCTTGGAAAATACGCGGTTATTTTGGTGTACATATATAACAGATTGGATTCCGGAAATACTTGGTAGGGTGTGACATAAATTGGATAGAGACCGACTATGGTAAGTTTTCTAGATTTTGATGGCACAGACTGGGAGAGGGCTGAGTAAACGTCATAATTTCGTAGAAGTTTCGACCCCGATCGAACCCGAGTTCGATCCTCGGATTGGCCTCCGTCGGTGTTGCTCTTTTTCTTCAGTATGTGACATCTATTTCAATTTATAATTTATATATGTATATACTCTCCTAAGCTGTTTACCGCTGCACTGGAGGACGTTTTCAAGACTCTGGACTGGAGAAGTCTAGGCATCAATGTAAACGGCGAGTACCTCACTCACCTTCGATTTGCTGACGATATAGTAGTCTTGGCTGAGACCATGGAGGATTTAAGTACGATGCTTGTTAGCCTCAGTAGAGCCTCCGGGCGAGTTGGTCTTAAGATGAACATGGATAAGACGAAAATCATGTCGAATATCCATGTAGCACCAACTCCAGTGACAATCGGAGACTTTACACTCGAAGTTGTAGACGATTATATATACCTTGGACAAACTGTCCAGTTAGGTAGGTCCAATTTCGAGAAAGAGGTTAATCGTCGAATCCGACTCGGTTGGGCAGCGTTCGGGAAGCTGCGACACATCTTATTTAAACATAATTATTAAACGGGTCTAACGCGAATTAATTTGTTTACCTTATTTACCGACGTTTCGACACAGGTTTCACTGGTCATGGTCGCGGCTGACTGATGTCCCAGCAATGACTGATGACCCGTTTAATAATTATGTTTAAATATGTGTTTAAATCGCGAAAGTTTTAAATGTTATATTGCGACACATCTTTTCGTCCAATATTCCGCAGTGCCTGAAGACGAAAGTCTTCGATCAGTGTGTGTTGCCAGTGATGACATACGGTACTGAAACGTGGTCGCTTACAATGGGCCTCATAAGAAGGCTCAAAGTCACCCAAAGGGCGACGGAGAGAGCTATGCTAGGAGTCTCTCTGCGAGATCGTATCAGAAATGAGACCATCCGCAGCAGAACCAAAGTAACCGATATAGCTCTCCGAATCGCTAAACTTAAGTGGCAGTGGGCGGGGCACATTGCACGTAGAACCGATGGCCGTTGGGGCGGAAAGGTTCTCGAGTGGCGACCGCGTACCGGAAGGCGCAGCGTGGGTAGGCCCCCCGCAAGGTGGACTGATGACCTGGTGAAGGTCGCAGGAGTCCGCTGGATGCGGATGGCGCAGGACCGGTCATTGTGGAAATCTTTGGGGGAGGCCTATGTCCAGCAGTGGACGTCTTTCGGCTGAAATGATGATGATGATGATATGTATATACACATAGTAGTGTTACTAATTTAATTACAAATCAACAAATATTAAATTTAATAATTTGATTTATTTCAACAAAAAGTTGTATCATCCAAATTAAACTCATCCAGTCATCCATTTGCCATCACCATATTCATTGAAAGCTATGTTCTTTAGGTACTTGAGTTTGACCAATTCTATGGAATTTGTGAACGATAGAACAGAGGATCACTCAGCAAACCTTTGAGCTATTCAATGCTAGGATATGTGAGCAACGCTAAAATGACATTTTCTCAGTATTGAATCAATTTCAATCGTGAAATCGTTCAATACTGGGAAAATGTCCACGTGCCAAACCCCCTAAGGGTCACTGTTTGCTTTAGGGGGTCGTTCATGTTTATCCGGCTGTATGCTTTTATCTGTTGTTTGTTTGAAGATACATATTATGGTCTTGGAGTTTAAGAAAGTGGTGACATTACATTTGTGTCATAATTATTAGTACATTAGTATTAGTAATTATTAGTACAGTCCCGGGTTCGAATCCTGGTCAGGGCATTTATTTGTGTGTTTATCACGAATATTTGTTTCTGAGTTATGGATGTTTTCTATGTATTTAAGTATTTATATGTATCTATATATTATATATATCGTCGTCTAGTACCCACACCACAAGCCTTATTGAGCTTACCGTGGGACTAGGTCGATTTGTGTAAGATTGTCCCACAATATTTATTTATTTATTTGTTTATTGTGTACCAATGGCGGTAGGTAAAGGATTAGTCTGTTATAAGTGCTTTTATAAACCAAGTTTGTAATCCTTTTTCGGCCTCTGATACATAAAATTTTTTTCATCACAATTGCGAGGAAATAAAAAAAACATACTAGGCAGACAAAAAATGATTCGCCGCTATAAACAAATATTTTATATACGAGTACGGTAATAACTAATAACTATTAAATTACGAACAATTTTATTTAAATAAATCTGTTCGTAATTTAATAGTTATTAGTTATTACCGTATATAAAATACTAGCTTTTACCCGCGGCTTCGCCCGCGTACTAAACGTAATTTTCAACCGTCTACAAATAAGGAGGTTCTTAGTTGGGCCCGTATATTTTTATGTACCTACATATGTATGTTTGCCCGCTATTATCTTGCGGTTGGCTGAACGGATTTAAATGGAATGGATGGTTGTCGCAAAAGTGATCAAACTGAAAAATTCAAGTTGGCGGCTGCTTCTCAATTTTGACCTCTGATTTGTTATAAAGAACCTCTCGAACCCTTTATATGTGCCTACCGAGCTTTATCACGAACTTAACTCTATAAATTCAAGATGGTGGCCGTTGATGGTGGCGTTGGTGCTTCGTTAGAAAGAACCTTTCGGATCCTCGGATATCGATTTTCATCCCGATCAGATCATAACTGAAGAAATTCTAGACGATGGCCGTTTTTCTCAGTTTTAACTTCAGATTATTCATAAAGAGAACCTCTCGGAAATCGATTTTAACACGATCGGATCAAAATTGAAATAATTCAAGATGGCGGCCGGATCTCGCAGTTTTTACTACAGATTCATTACTGAGGAATCTCTCGGATCCCCAAATACCGATTATTATCAAGGTCGGTTTAAAACTCAATGAATTCAAGATGGAGCCCCTTTTCGCAATTCTGATCAAGGACCTATTTTAGATTTAAGGTAGGCAGAGGTAGGTCGTTAGGTAAGTTACACTTACTGTATATATTTCCCATGTTGACTTTTTCACCCCATTTCGTACTCCTATTTACTCATTTCTCGTTAGGAATACTCCTGTGAATAAAATAGTCTAATAAATCTTGTTTCCCGATATACAATAAAATCCCACTTCACCCCTTTAGGAGGAGAATTCTAAAAAATCCTAGCTATTTCCCGCAGCTTCGCCCGCGTACAAAATCCGTAACGTAATTTCAAAATCAAGTTGGCGGCTTTGATTCGTTATAAAGAACCTCTTGAACCCTTTGATATGTACCAACCGAGTATATATTACGATCAATGTTGACTTCTGATTCCTTAGAAAGAACCTTTCGGATTCTCAGATATTAATTTCCATCACGATCAGATCATAACTGACGAAATTTCAGATGGCGGCCTTTTCTGGCAGTTTTGGCTCCAGATTCATTGTAAAGAACCTCTCGGATCTTCTTTCTTATCTCAATTAGAAGGTGAATTCTGAAAAATCCTTTCTTAATGCACCCCTACACCTTAATAAGAAACCTACGTGCCAAATTTGAAATTCTAGAAACAGAAATAAACAACAAAACGACACTCATATTGATATTTTGAGATTTCAACCCCATCGCACCCCAACAGGGAAGATGGTGTATCATAACGTCCACCTCATTGGATTTCAAAATGGTTGTTGTTTTTGATTTCAGCGACCCGATAAACCATAAAAACGATAATCATGATGTTTTTTGACTTTGTTACCCCTTTTTGCCCTCTTAGGGGTTTAATTCTCAAAAAATCAAATACACGTCTTTACTCATTTATCTTTAGAAATACTCTTGTGTAGTTTTGAATAAAATAGTTTAACTAATCATGTTTCCCCATACATAGTTTGTACCGTCATTTCTCCCCCTTTGGAGGTGAATTTTGAAAACTCCTTTGTTTGTGCACCCCTACGCCTTATAAGGAACCTAAGTGTTAAGTTTGGAATCTGTAGAACCAGAAATAAACAACAAAACGACACCCATATTTATATTTTTAGAGTTCGACCCTTTCGCGCCCCAACAGGGAAGATGGTATTTCACAATCACCACGTTAGATTTTAAAATCGTCGTTGTTTTTGTAATCAGCGACCCGATAAACCAGAAAACGATACCCATGTTGTTTTTTTTACTTTTTCACCCCTTTTCCCCCTTATATGGGTTGAATTCTCAAAAAACCTGAAACACGTGCTACCTCATTTATCTTTATAAATACTCCTGTAAAGTTTCAAATGGAATAGGCCAACTAATCTTGTTTCCCCATAAAAACTTTGGACTTCCAAATCACCCCCTTAGGGGGTTGAATTTTGAAAAATCCTTTCTTAGTGCACCTCTAGACTTTATAAGGAACCTACGTTTCAAATTTGGTATCTCTAGGACCAGCGGTTTGGGCTGTGCGTTGATATGTCAGTCAGTCAGTCAGTCAGTTAGTCATTCAATCAGTCAGTTTCTTTTTTATATATTATATAGATAAAAACACCTTTTTCGTATTTTGATGAGAATGCTTTACTCATAACTCATAAAATAAAGTCTCTAGCTAAACAGAAAACCTTCCGCCATACAAACTTTCAACACCCTTTTCACCCTTATAAGGGTCGAATTTTCGAAATCGCTGAAATTACTTTTTGTAAACTCTAATGAGGATTCTTTTCACAAAGTTTGTAGTCTATAACTAAAAGGGAAACGCTTCCGCCATACAAACTTTTAACACACTTTTCACCCCTTTTGGGGTTGATTTTTCAAAAACGCTAAAATTACTTTTTTTGTATTTTAATAACAAACCTCTACACCAACTTTTGAGTCTCTATCTAAAAAAAAAAACTTTCTTCCATACAAACTTTCAACCCCGATTTAACCCCCTTAAAAGATGATTTTTTCAAAACCCCTTCTTATTCGTTACCTTCGTTAAACACTTAACGTAATGTGAAAATTTCAGGATCATACGTTTAGTAGTTTCGGCTGTGCGTTGATCAGTGAGTCAGTCAGTCAGGACTTTTCCTTTTATATGTATAGATTTGTTTGAATTAACACCGGCATTAACATCGGCGTTGCCCACCCTTTAAAAAAAGGATGTTTCGCTGTGTTGACAGCTAAAGAGGCAAACTTTGCTCTGTGGGTCCCCAGCTGTCAACACAGTGGATCCTCTTGGAGCTCTGGCGACCTTACTCACCAACAGAAACACAACACTATGAGTAGGGTCCAGTGTTATTAAACTGCGGTTTTCTGTACGGTGGAGGTACTTCCCCAGATGGGCTCTGCTCCAGATTTGAGCGAGACGACATTCGTTGTGCTGTGCCCTACCACACTAAACGATATGCAACCGCTGTGCCCATACCTCTCTTATCCTCTCTCGTATCTCGGCATCTAAACTTATCATTTTTACTAAACCACCTCTTTGTCCACAGCTCCACCCGAATGTGCGCAAGATGAGCTGTCCTGTGGTCAGTACGTGTTCAACAAGACGTACTGCTACACGGCGCATTACCGCTGCGACATGCGCGTCGACTGCATGGACGGCAGCGATGAAGCGGACTGCAGTAAGTACAAAATATTAGTTTAATTTTAAGCCGGCTGATAATCAGTTGGAGTTAAAACTATCTCCTTAATCAACCAGTGCTTCCTAGACGGAACGTGAATTTGTGTGGTGACGATTTGGTGGACACGGTTAGTTCGGTGTGCTTATCGTTGATCCCGTCAGACGATCGGACAATTCAGACTCCCGCAACGACGGCGCCGGATTGTTCGAATCAGCCTGCTTCGTCGCGCGCGGCCCGTTACCTACGCCGGTCTCGGGCAGTGATGCCCGAGCCGCGAAGGACAACACCGCTCTGTCTGTCCGACGATGACTGCCCGATGCAGTCGAAACATGTCACGCCTATTGTGATAAAAATACGTGAGTGTTAACCGTTGCAATTTAATATCAGTATGACTCACGAAAGTTTAAATTATATCTCCTAAATCCATACGTATTCTTCGCTGTCATTATAGTTTTCGCGAGTCTCTTCTTCTTCCTAGCGTTTTCCCGATTTATGCCTCGGCTTATGTAGGGAGCCTGGGGTCCGCTTTGGCAACTAATCCCAAGATTTGGCGTAGGAACTAGTTTTACGAAAGCGACTACCATCTGACCTTGAACCAGAGGGTAAACTAGGCCTTATTGGGATAAGCAGTTTCCTCACCATGTTTTGCTTCACATTGGTATTGTATTTAATTAACCTCATGGTATGTAGTAATCGATTTTGCATTTTTCCAGTTTGACGTGTAATATATAATACTATTATAAATAAATGAGTATGAGTATGAGTATGAGCATATATTATACCAAAAATCAGGGAAATCTGACAATATTTAGAGGTTGCGCACTGAGGCAACTTTTGTTTGAATTTTTTCATTACTTCTGGAAATTCTGAAAAAATATCACAATTTTTTTTTACCATACAAATGTGAAACACCCTAATAGCTATATAATTTTATTTTATTTTCATTTTTCCGGTCAATCTCCATGTCATGTTATAGACGTAAGACCGGCACAACCAGTAAAATAAGTCCGATGAGTGAGAAACAGAATGATATCATATTAATTTCCGCCCGCGTTACCTACAATTACTTTGATCAAGATTTAATTTTCAAAGCAAAGATAATGAATCAATTAATAACAATCGACGAAATTGACGAAACGAACCCCAAACCGCGGGCAAACTAATGGAAACTAGAGGAAAACAAAAGAGATTGCTTTTCGTCCGTGGCCAACGAAGTCATTCAACAAATAGAATGTCGAAAACATCGGAGGCAAATCTCCTGGCGCTGGAACGGTGCAATCCTAGGAAATGGGATAGTTGAGGCAACGGATAGGCTGTTAGGGTGGCCCATTTTCATATTAAAAAAATTTGGTACAATACAATGTGTACCAAAAATTCTGGTGATCCGTTTAAGGGAGTCAGTATTGTGGTCTGATTAGGAAAAAATAGGGAAAAAAATTTTGACACGAAAAAATGTCTTATGGGGCAGGTAGTCCCAATACAATACTTCGTAAAAAAAAATTTCTTATTTTTCTACTCAGACCTACTACTGCTGCTTACATCCTTTAATGGATCATCAGCATTTTAGTTACACCCTGCATAATCAATTTCACTCCACAACGTCGTGCAAGGTTCTACCCTAAATCAATAGTTTAGATAGTTTTTTAATTTAAATATTAGCCAAAAGATATACAATTTTTTTTTTGTTGTAACTATTATGGATTATATAATTTAAAAGTCTTTTGGAGATCTATTTTCAACCGAGAAAATGTTACTTAAATTATTTTTTATACATTTTTACTCTGTATCTTTGTGATGTTTGATTGACCTAAGGAGTACATAGTTTACAAAATATGTATTAACTTGCCAAAAAAATATACCTACATCTTACATTTTTGTACCACCCTAAGCCTTTTATACATCTTTCATTCTCCCCGACTGGTTTTCGCTCCATAGAACAAAGTATCCTTTTCAATCTAAACTTGCGAGATAGATCTCAGGTAAGTACTATAATTGAGAACTATTAAAACTCAGGCTGTCTCTGAGAAAGTTTACCGATATATTTACTGGAAAAAATGGTGGGTTCCCGTTTGGTCCCGCGCCTTGAGCAATAAGTCAAAAAATATATATTTCATATTTAATGTTTTGAAAGTGGGTTGACGTTTTACTTCCCAAATTCATTTTTTATAAATCTTTTACTAATTGCAATAAAAAATCGGTTTAAAATGGATGCATTATACGATTTCCATTTTGATATTTATATCCCGAAATGTCGAAAAAATCGATTATTTAAATAAGCTTACTTTCGACACTTTACTATATTAGGGTGACGACCGAATTATGAACAAGTTGACAGGTACGGTCAACAACACAGCTGTGAATACAGCCAAAGTGCCAAAAATATGTATACTTAACTCTCTGGCAATAAAGTTCAAGTTAAGTTAAAGTATACATGTTTTTGGCACTTTGGCTGTATTCACAGCTGTGTTGTTGACTTTACCAGTGACGGGCACTTCATTCTTAATTATTATTTTTTATGCTATAGGGGGCAAACGAGCAAACGAATCGCCTGATGGTAAGCGATTAACGTCGTCCATGGACACCCGCAACACCAGAGGTGTCGCAAGTACGTTGCCGGCCTTTAAGTGGGAGTATGCTCTTTTCTTGAAGGTTTGAAGGTCGTATCGAAATATTTCAAATATTTCAACAAATATTTCAATATTTTATCGTTGTCAATTGATTGACTCAAAATAAATGCATGAAGCTTTTTTCTTTTAATTTCCTCATAATAAGTGTGAATTATTACTGGCCCTTTGTCTATTACAAAAAAAAACAGAAAAAATATTCTTAAGTGTTTGGGTCCAAATGGGAATACGGAAAAAATGCAACCGTAAACAATATCTTATAGAGCGAAGTATTGGAAATAAATCTAAGTTTGTGGCAAATTTGAGTAGTACAAGAACGAGTTATGAATCCATTCTCCGCTTCACGAGACACGAATCATAGCGACAGATATTCGCGGTGAAATATTGCCGCGGTTTTTCAATGAAAAGCATAGATATAGGATAAAAGACCTCTACTCTTTATCATATAGTTAAGAGAAAAACAGCCTAAAACTTTTAAAGTGTATGAATTTGACACTTAATGCTTACTTTAGTAAGTAAGCTCTACATACGAAACATTTAACGTTTGTATCAATGCAACTGCGCTAATGTCATTCTGACCCACATTTGTTGACGGTTTGTATGGCTATTCGTACGATAACGTAGTAATAGAATTGTCAGTCCATTCGATGATATGTTTTTTCTGAATATTCTTTTTGCCTTTTGGCCTAAGGCCGCTCCATTCAATTTAATACTGGTTTTTTTTTTTATAAATAAATAAATATTTTTGGGAAAATCTTACACAAATCGACCTAGTCCCACGGTAAGCTCAATAAGGCTTATGTTGTGGGTACTAGACGACGATATATATATAATAGATACATACATATAAAATTCTTAAATACATAGAAAACACAAATACATTTTCTTTCTTTCTTTCAAAACATCCATAACTCAGGAACAAATATTCGTGAAAACACACAAATAAATGCCCTGACCAGGATTCGAATCCGGGACCTCCTGCTTCGAAGGCAGGGTCACTACCAACTAGGCTAGGAGGCCGTTACGATATACTTACAAGTAAAATAAAAACTACTTCCAAATATTATTCTAAAAATACGACTTTACCAACACTAGATGTCATTTTAGACTGGCTGTTTGACACTCGCGCCGTGTCGAGACCTCTTTTTAAAAGAAAATAGGCCGGTGTTTTTGCGCGTCTAGGTAATCACGGCTGGTACCACGAAAATCGAACGATTGCGGATTTGTATCTCCGTCTCTGTCACACTTGCATATTAGAGTGACAAAGAGGTTTTTCCGTCAGTGTCAATTTTCGATGTTCGTGGTAGGCATGCAGCTATCTGGCCTACTGCGAACATTGAAAAATCGGAAGTTTCATGTATGTCTCGTTCGCTCGAGCAAGTGCGGTAGAGAGGGGCATACTCTGGTATAGACCGTATATGTATATTTGTTGCTATCGGTAGAGCTTTGTGCAGTTTGCATGTCGAAGTTAAAAACCGGCCAAGTTCGTGTCGGAAAAATGTTACCCCTACGCTAGTAGGGTTTAGTAATGTTAGACGATAGGAACATTTTTAATACATTATGATTATGATATTTATGATAAATTTATAGAATGTATCTTTTATGACTCAAATTAGAAGAGGCATGCACATTATTTTGGTTTTTCGTAACTATTTAATTATTTATTTACAAAAAATAAATTTATTGAACAATAAATTGTATTTAATCTTATTGCACAAAAGAAAAACCTATCGTACAAAAGGCCGATTTAATGCCATAGGGTATTAATCTCTACCAATCAATTTTAGGGCAATACAGAAAATATTGTATATACTTGAATAAGTAGTAAGTACTTTTCAATATGGATTAATATAAGAATCCCTAAGTTTTTTAATCCTATTTTTCATTCCCTAATACTATTTGTCACAATTATCAATTCATATGTCCTAATATTGTTTACCCTAACAACATCATTGTGACCTACTTTTCTAGCAGCGATTCGACTCTGTGTGGTCACAGTTCTAGGTGTCTAATCTAATCTAACCTAGCCGACTTTTATAACAGCGGTTTGGTTCTATGTGAAGTCATTTTTGGGCAATAATTCAATTATGGTCTATAATCATTAGGACTATTGATCATTAAGACAAATCAGTTAGGTTAAGTGGCTTTAGGACAAACTATATTAAGGATGTCGAGGGAGACCCTTTCAATATATATATCAAAAGAAGATAATTGATGGTTGTCAAACCACGTCTCTTCTAATTATTTAACCTAGTATCACTTTTCATAACGAATAAAATGAACATACATCAGTTTCCGGGAATAATATATGTAGCAAACAAACAGACATGACGAAACTATGAGACAATCCGTTTTGCCATTATGTACCTATTGTACCTAAATGTACCTCAATCCCACACCGACTGTACATTCCACAGTTTCAAATCAGACTTCAACATTGTTGCGCCCCTCGGGTATCCTCGTCCTCGTTTACTTACGTAAGTATACGTATGTGTACGTATATGTACGTATGTGTACGTATGGTAACGACGTGTGTACTGAGACTACCGAGCCTCAAGTTGGACGAAACTTTTAATACGGTTCCTATACAGCGAGGTAAATCACAATGTGATTAGACAGTACATTGACTAGGCATTACGATTACACGTGGCAAAAATAGTCAAAATATTGACCTTCTTCTTCTTAGTCGTGCACTCTTGGCAGAGTGGTCGTGGTCATGTCTAGGTTGGGTTTTTTGCCGCCTCTGGTGATGCGACGCCATGTAGCTCTGTTTGGAGGAGTGAGAATTCTCGTTTATGCTGCAGTGTGTGACGGACTTGATGAGGTCTGTCCATCGCGTTGGAGAGCGCCAACGAGATCTTTTGCCTTCGACCTTCCCTTGCACCACCAGTCGCTCCATAGAGTCTTCATTGCGGGTGATGTGCCCGAAGAACTTGAGTATTCGTGTTTACACAGTCGACGACAATCTCTCTTAATATTGACCTTAGTGGAACGATTTTCACGCCTTATACATTTATCAAAATGGGACTTAATCGCGTAAAACATAGAAAATTAACCTCCGGGACCACGGGCCAATGTCGCCCTCGACACATGGGATAATTTTGGTTTTATAAGACCATTTACATAATTAATTGTTGAGTTTTATCATTGACCCGGTGTTTTTGTTGGAAATTGAATATCAAGTTTAACGTCAGTTTACGATTAAAATTCGTATCCATTTTCCATTTTTACGATCGGTTGGGGTCGGTGCGAGATCGCCATCATGGCTATTTCACATAAGATGTACCGATATCAGTCCAATTGCTGACCATATAATTATGTTGGTAGATACCAATCAATGTATGGGATGTCCGCGGAACATACCCACCATGGAGATATGAACGTATATGGCCGAAAAAGATTGAAGGAAGCGTGCAGATGTACGAAACTACTAAGCCAATTCTGATGAATGAAAAACGATTCGTTTTTTGAGCTGCTTGACACAGGCTACAGTCTCTAACGATTTATACTTTAAAATCATTACCTATCAAAATATTTAAACCCTCTTCCCTTAAGTACATAATAAATTAAATAAATAATAGTAGTTTATGCAACAGTCATATATTAACCGCCGTTACAAAACGAGACGAAGTCTAGTTTTGTAATTATAGACCCGAGAGTTTTAAGAACCAATAATGAGCTGTTGTATACGTTCGTTTTTCTACGACAGCTAAAATAGTGTAAAAAGTAAAATCCAGAAAAGTGGCAGAATAGGGAAGATATTGTGCCCACCATATACATAAAAAAACACAACAACAGTGCTCATATATTGTATGAAAATCTATAGGAGCAGTGTTCTTATGGAATTCCATAGACAACGTTATAATGTATACTTTTTTAACATCGTTGTCTGTCATCTAATTGACAGATAGAAGTGCTGGAGTAGAAAAAAACGTTTTTGCAACTAATGGTATTACATAAATAATTGGTACCTGACTTACAAACTAAGTTACCCTGTGTCTCAAGAGCCAGCTCCAGAAGTCGAAGTACTGCGTTTTACACATATTTGCAGTTAAAGTGTAGTAAGTTAGTTTATAAGCGCGGTGATTGATGATTCGATTTGGAACGTTTAGCGGCTTAGCTGATTATTCAAGTTTCAACTTGGGAACTATTATTATGCCGAATAGGCCTTCTGGCCAGATTTTGAGATTATCTTCAAGTTATAACTGTTAAGTGACAAAGGAAACTTTAATAGTATTATGAAGACTGGAAAATTTATTTCATTGATCTATAAAGCTCTTTTTCCTATCGTTTTTCCGGCCTATGCCACGGCTCAGGTAGCCTGGGGTCCGCTTTGGCAACTAATCCCAAGATTTGACGTAGGCGCTAGTTTTACGACTGCCATCTGACCTTCCAACCCAGAAGCTAAACTGGGCTTTATTAGAATAAGTTCGGTTTCCTCACGATGTTTTCCTTCACCGAAAAGCCATTGGTAAATATAAAATGATACTTCGTACATAATTATTAATTGAAAGAGACGACATACACTACAGAAAAAGTGACCAAGGTGAGCAGGGCTGGGATCGAACCAGCGACCTCCTGCTTTCGCGGCAGACGCCCTAACCACTGGGCTACCCGATCACTTCACTTCACTTCACTTTTGGGCTTTCGAGGTTTTTTTTTTTCGCTGTAAAAAAAACCTTTTTTTATCAGTCTACGACACCGATGACGTTCATAAACGAATCGCCAGCATTTCTGCTACACTGTGTATATTAAACAAGTTATTAAAACTATTTTCAAGCTGGCTATTGTACTGAAAAAGTCTCATTTTAAAATATGTCCCTATTTAGTTTCGCATGCATTAGATGTGCAAATCCTTTCACAAAGCGCTGAAGGTGTCCGTGGTTCAGCGGATTGGCTCAATTTCATACCGCCCAGTTTCGCTTGAGCCGTATATTTGAGCTGCATAAGGATGACTCACTAGTGTGAGCCATCCCGCCCCGTCCCGTTCTGTTCTAGTGAACAGAAAGGGACGGGGCGGGATGGGACGATCTGTCAGTTCCTATAGAAAACGTCACGTGACATCCGAGGGCTCCGAGCTATCACGTCAATTCTTTGTATAGAAGTTGACAGGTCGTCCACTCTCGCCCCGCCCCGTCCCATCTCGTCCCGTCATACTGTAAGTGACCCTTAAAGCTGAGTTTAAACAATACACTATTATGGTATAATTCTAGGTTACCTTTACCTATATATGTGATCATTTTTAGCAAAAAGTACTTACCACTTTGTCACTGGCCGATGAAGTGCTAATGCCATAAAAAACCGTCAATGTGGAAAAAAAACGAGGGGTCTCCTTCGACATACCTAATATCGGATAAAGCGACACTTTTCAGTTCAAGGACTACACATTTTTACGTTTTCGGACATTAACTAGTGGCATCGTGGTGTCCCAACAAACACATTAGCCATAACAGCAACTCATTTAGAGTCCTGAGTGACATAGTAGTTTTATAAGACCCATAATAATTGTTTTAGGTGATACTATGGAAATAAACGGTCTTATTAATACACTGGCGCTAGTAAGGTGATATAATAGACATATGATGGCATAATGCAGCTAAAGGCTGTAATAAGGTGGTATTAACTGCCTCTTTATATATTATGGTTACCACTTTAAGTAGATTTTAACGCTGAAGGTTCTTTTGGGGTGCCCATTATAACTTACTCGCGCTATAGCTCTATAATCGTGTTATGTTTACCTTTTAGTGCTTAATGCCGCCTACAGTGTTACAACAGCTATAAAAATACTCGTAAGCTTAAGAGTGGCAACAGTAATTCTTATAGCTCTTAGTAATATAGTGATACAACTGACATAATTTTCCCTGTTAAATCACGTAGTTTTTTTGTGCTTGAAGTGCTATAACAGCAGTATGGAACCGTAGCTCTTCAAGAGTGTTTGTGCGAACATTATTACAGCCTATAGTTATTTTTAAGTATTTCAGGTATAAGATACCTCTCTCTATAACCTTTAATGGTATATCGTGAATACTTGTTGTTAAAAGTTAAATACCACATCAAATAGAGCCTTAATAAGCCCAAAAGCTCTAAACTACGACATAAGTGTTAATAATCATTCTAGATACCTTGCTTTTTGTAAACACACCGTGCGTTTGGCGTAGTTAATAAATTATAGCTCTTTACAGCTCTAACCGGCGCGTTTGTACAAACAAGTGTGCTAACAAATTGTTTTAAAACCCTGTTTTAAACTTGTCAGTTCTACATAAGGTAAAATTATCACTTTTGGAGTTAGCCATGTGTCTAGAACGTGACACGTCATTTTGTTTACAAACAAACACAAAACTGCTTGAAATATCTAGTAATAGAGTAATTGTTAAGGTCATTTTGTTCTGATATTACAATATCTAGTATGTTTAGCATAACCATTCACAAAACTAAAGATTATAATTAACTTACTTACAAAAAATAAACTAGGCTACAGTATTTTTAGCATACAAAATTTATCAAAATATGTATATTTACAAGGCGCTTGTTTTTTGAGATGTAAAATACCATATATAATGACAGAAAAGTAATAACCGCAATAGAATTTCAGTTGAATTCTCTAATACGTGTCGTGAAACTTTGTGTACTCAACAGGTAATAATTCCAAAACAGTCGCCATTATAAACAATCTGAATTGCACACTAAGCGTCACACAACACTGACCGATTATTGAAATTGTATTAAAATATTTTGACATTTAAAACTACAAATGATCTATAAAAGATTACATTGCGACGCAAAGCTATTGTTTTCACTACTGCAGCGTTCTTGTAACACTTTAAGTGATACAAGATAACATATTACAAGGTTATTAGAACTATACGTAAAAATACTGCTACTTTAACCCTTTATTATCACTTCCGGCAAGAATAATCCCTATTGTAGCACTATTATATCACTAGTTTATTACTATTGCACATAAAATGAACCACTGTAGAACTTCAAGCACTAACGTCGGCGCCTAATTCCGACTATAAGGGAGTTATAGCGTGCTATATCGCTAAATTTTAGGCCGCACTATCGCTATCAGTGTTTAATCGAAATAATAGTCAGCTTTTATAGAACTAGTTTTATCGCTAAATTGTTACTTGGTGTTGGTATGCTGTTTTCGGTTTTGTTTATTTCCTCTTAGTTGGTGTGACAAGCAGTATGTGTCACACTCACACGGTATCAAAATTATTTTCGTCTTGCGCGTTAGCTCGCGTCATTACTCTCAGGCGTCATTTTCTACTTTAGAATCCATCGCTCCATTCGGAATTCAATGTACGCCCTCGCCGGAAATATATCATTTTGGTCCCTTGTAACTGAATCTACTATTGCATAGTAAAACACTATAGAAAAACTATAGTGCTTTACTATGCAGAGCTCCAACGCACTGGTAACCCATTCTTTGTGCGGCTAAAGTTCCCAGGCATAAAAATAGGTCTGTTCGTGTTTGGCTTAAATTTGCATTTTATCTACCCAGTGGGTGACAAGGATGCATTACGGACTCTTTTGTTGGTGACGTGGAATTTGCATTTTGTGATACGGTGTCTTCAGTACAGCTATCTCGATTTAGTATGGTGAACTTCTTTGTAGTTCGATATGATCGATAAAGATCGTGTAGTTTAGCTATTAATACTTTAACCGATTATTATCATAATGGAACTCATCTAGAACGGGACAGGGCAGGACGGGACGATATGGCAATTTCAAAACGTCAAACGTCAGCTCCGAGATATAACGTGATTATTTATATACTTAGATATTGACAGATCGTCCCGTCCCGTTCCGTCCCGTCCCGTCTCGTCCTAGTGTGAGGCATCCTTAAAGCAACAGTCAGTAGTGTAAAGCTAGGGTAAGATAAATTAATTTTTAGTTTAAGTGTGAAGGGAGGGCAGCACCGTCTTCAAATCCGAGCCATCTGTCAATTGCATAATACTTTGTAACTTGTAATATTAACGGAACTCTCTTTCTTATAAAAAGGATTGAAAAGAGACTTCCGCTAATATGACGAACTACAAATAAATATGCAAAGTGGAAAAATCATGATGTCGGGCGAGACTCGAACCCGAAAATATAAAATAGTTGCTCACGCATACCAGAATACTAGGGATATGGTGGAGAAATTCGGGGCCACTGGTGTAGGCTCGGTAGCTCAGTTGGAAGAGCGATAAGCTGGTATCTTAGATTCGCAGTTTCGAGTCCCACCCGAGGTCATGCATTTCTCCACTTTTCATATCTTTCTGAACAATTTAGAATGTAGGTTACCTATGTAATGAAAATATAGCGTATAATATACTCAAAGTAACCTACTTCCTCGCATCCCCGTCTTATTGTGCTTCCAAGTTATCAAGTTTACAAAGGCCCTTCTCAAAGGCCTTTTCTAGGCTTTGTATGGTAACCGCGTTACCCGCAAACGATGCAGTCGATGCATTTTCCCTACCATGAGTTTTAGAACCGTACCTAGCGCCAAAGTGAACTCACTTGTGTTTAGAAAGTATCCTACCACTGGCAGGAGCGAGACGGATATACTTTTGAATGCCGCAGTCGCGATTTAATACAGCTTATGGTCATCACAACTTTCAATGCATTCCGTTCGCGCTTTCAAAAGTACCTTCGGATTTTGGAGAGATACTTCAGCAATGATTATCTACCGTTCTGCTTTCTTTTTTCTCTTTTCTTTGGTTTTTTGTTTTATTAGAAAACACAATCGACTGAAGGGTAGGACGCCACTGGAGGGTAGGACGCCCTCTTAAAGAATAACTCACACTAGCACGGGACGGGACGGGGCGGGACGGGGAAATTTGTATGCACTAGCGAATATAGTTAGTATACGTACACTCAGTTAAGGACCAACGAGGTCAATATATAGAGTAGCCCATACCATACTTCGACCGCGCGGAAATGTGTCCTTGAAATGAGCGACCTTGAAATGAGCGACTTCGCACAAGATTCAAGATTCAAGATATTTATTGATAAAAATATTATTGACATGTCATATGGGATACAATATTCTTTGGTATTACAGTAATGTCAATATAATTATTCTATTTACTACCTACATTCAACCTACCTACATTCAAGTCATGTCAGTAAACAGCATGCTGACCAGTAGTTTAGTATAATGAATGGGTTAATGAACTGCGATTGATGAATTCGTCAATTGTGTAACAAGCCAGATCCAATAATATGTTTTTCAGCTTGATTTTGAATGATGTGTCGCTAGGTGAGTTAATAACATCAGCTGGGAGAGAGTTATAAATTTTTGGACCCAGTGCACCAAGCGATTTTCGAGCCTTAGCTAGCCTGCACCTCGGCACGAGCAGCAGGTGTTGGTTGCGCGTGGCCATGCTGGTGGCGCGGTTTTGTTCACGAGTCGGGTGCGACTCAAGGTTTTGTCTGACGTGGATGGCGGCCTCAAGAATAAATACACAGGGTAGGGTGAGTATTTTTAGCTCCCTAAATAGGTTCTGAGCAGGATGGTCGTCGGGTTTCCTCGCGATTATTCGGATAACCCGTTTTTGCAGTTTAAATATCATTTCCCGATCTGCTGCAGTAGCCATATCACACACAACCACAACCACAACCACAACACAGCCACAATCCAGAACCAGTACTCATCTGAACGCCGTGACAGTTGGGCACTACATCGGTGTTGTAGATATGAACAAATATGTCAAAATGCCGTTTTGCGCGTCCAGAAAATGCACCAATTAGTCAAAAAATACAAATTAAAGCAAAGGTATTAAATTGGAATGGTTATTTAATGGTTGGTTAACAGTGTTAACCAACCATTAACGGGCAGACATCGTCGGACGCAGACGAAACATGTCACGCCAATTGTGTTAAAAATACGTGAGTGTTAACCGTTGCAATTTAATATCAGTATGTCTCACGAAAGTGTATCAATTCTTTCGTTAATTCAATATAAAAATAATTTTTAAAAATTTGCATTCCAAAACTGTTTTTACACAATTAAACTGAAAATTGCAAGACAGAGCAAGGAATATTGGCAATAACCGCGAAACAGTAGAGATGGCACTATTTGCTCGATACCGCTTCATGGCGTCCTTACGGTCGCCATAGCAACTGAGACTGTAAACTAATTTCAAATTCTTGCTACTCCTATTCCTTTTGAATGCGTGTCTATCTACTTCTATCTCGGTGGTACGGACACTGTAGATACCTTGCTAAAGAACGCAGTATATGTATGTCAAGAGATAGTGTTATTGCTTTAGATAATTTACGGTTATCGAGATTCAGGTTTAAAATGTGTGTGGGAAATTTAATTAAATGTGAGGGAAGTTGATTTTTGTTAATTTTGAAAGTAGTATGCACTTGTAGCTGATTCTTTTCTGATAATGAGTAAAGGTAATTATTATTATTTAAGGTGTAAGTTAAACGGTTCTGACATGATAAATAAACTTATTTTATTACTTTTTTCAACACCAGCACTCTTCTGTCTGTCAATTAGATAACTGACAGCGATATTTAAAAGTATGCATTATAACGTTGTCTCCTCTCTCCTATGGACTTTCATACAATATATTAGCACTGTTGTTTTTTTTCTGTACGACATCTTCCACATTCTGCCACCTTTCTAGATTTTTCTTTTTAGGCTATTTTAGCTGTCGTAGAAAAACTAGCGTAGGCTCTTAATTGGTTCTTAAAACTCTCGGGTCTATTATTACAAAAGAAGCCTTATTATATTACTGTTGGATAAACTACCATTATGATGTCCTTACTTTCTAAACGTTATTATTCTACAGAAGAAACAATGTTTAACGAGATCCTGTGTGCGAGACGCGTGTTGACGTTCAGTTATATTACAAACAAAATTAGTACTCGTAAAGTAATATTGAGTTTGTAACAATATAGGACCTGTAACATGAGACATGTTGCCAAAAGTAATTAATGTAGAAAGTAATTTTTAACTTAATTTTAGTGGACTCCACGCGGAAAGCGACGATTTTCGACGAGTTTTGACTCGATATGAATACTATAAATAAAATACAAAACAATCTGTCATGGGTTCATCAACTTTTTATCTCGACTTGAAAGAGTCGGATTTTGAAAAAAAAATAGTTTATGATTTGTTCACTCATGGTCTAAAAAAACACATTTTTCGATATTATAAAGAAGTTTATGCTATTATATAAATATGTGATATTTACATAAAAATGTTCAACATATAAATTTGAAACTTATTGGTACAAAAGTTATGTACGAAAATCTGTTAACTGTTATTTTGAACTAAAACTGCCAAAGTTTGATTCCGTATATCTCGGACAGTATTCTGTTTATACGACGGTGACAAACAAGCATTCGGCCCGCCTGATGGTAAGCGGTCACCGTAGCCTATGGACGCCTGCAACACCAGGGGTGTTACATGCGCGTTGACCCTTTAAACATTCGCGATAGACTCTTTCTATGTTCATAATAATGTACTTAGATTAAGGTATTTGTGTGTGTCAGCACGTGTAAAGTGGAGTTCACACTACACAGGGGTAATGTGGAGTGCACACTACATCGCGTGTGAGCCGGAGTGTGAAATTTCCCCCGAGCACAAACACTATTCTAATTACGGACGTAGAAACGGTCCGTCAAATGGCGTTTCTATCGGCACTGTAAAGGGTTCGGCCTAGTGGATAGTTAAATATCTTTTTTTTAATTTAACTTAATATAAAACACGTTTAAATGACATTGCAGTACAACTAATGCGCCATGAAACTAGGGTAATACATCATTACAGAACAACAACGAAATAATAATTATCTAATTTACATAACGGTAGACGGCCTATTATCCATCCAATACATTATCGAACACAGAACCTTACATGAAGGCTGCCACGCACAGAATGAACAATCAACAATCGCCCCCTTGGTGTGACAGCAGCGAGAGTTCTGAATTTGAAATACTCTAAAGCCAGTCCTTCCAACAAACCAAGGCGTCTGTAAAGGTAAAACCTTTACATGTCTCCCCTCCTTGGGTGAAAGAGGCAGCATACACTCACAAATACTACACCCTATCCTACTCTACCTTAAGGGGCTACCCGGCTGTTTCACTGATATTTCACTGTTTTTAAAGTAAATAGGCTTTGTTCAGCTCCAAGCACAACGCTTGAAGAAAATATATAATGTAGCTAGGTATTTGGTCTACATTTGGTTCTACTAAATTGTCGAAAAACATAATACATCAAGAAAAAAAAAATAACCGTAAACCCTTTTTTCTACCTTAAATCTGTATCTACTCCCTTATTATGCGTCGTAAGTACAAGAAACTAAGACAAGCAGTATATATTTATGTTAACTTTAAACGCATCTACTGATTTTTGGATAGGTTTTGTACTTTTCGAGAAAAAGCTATTACTCGCATTTTTCCGAAAACGCCGGCTCGAGATGCCTGCACGGGCGACGTGGGCCAGTCGTGTAAGATGGCACTAGTAGTTTATAGGGTTGCGTCCTAGTACAAGCAGCTCTTCCTAGGTGGCAACTAATGCTTATTGACGTATTGTATAACCGGTGAGGAATGGAAGCGGGAGGGAAAGAAAGCTCAAATCGCCGAGGTCATTGGCATAGGGGACGGCCTTAACTATGAGTTGGCCCTACTTATGCTCGACCCCTACAGAGTTGCTGTAGATCGAGAATCGCTAGCGACTTTTCGATGCGAAAGTATTTGCATCTTGCTTGTTCGTTACGGGTGAGAGCGAGTTGCAAGACTCGTGACTAAGTAAAACTCGTGGTAAGTACTTAGGTTGCGAGGTTCGATACATTTGTGACAACAATCACTCAATGAGCATTTAGGGTAAACATAATGGGAATAACTAGTGAACTCGCGACCGCAATATCTTGGCAACCCCTTGTCCGATCCGGCACATATTCGAATGTTAAAATTAATTAATTAATTAAAAAGTCGTTAACTTAATATACAATTTTAAGCTAACATGGTCATTTGCATTATAACTAATATCTAAAACGGGATAATTACCAAGTATGTTTGTTTTATTGAACGCCATATTCACGGAGTAAACTGACGAGCTGCGAGTTTTTAGTTGCGTTTTGTTTTTAGTTCTTTAACCCTTAAAAGCATGATGATCGATTTATGACACAGAAACAAGACAAGCGACTATCAAGTTATCTTGGAATGTAGACTTTGTCATATCGTCGTAAGTTCTTAATTTGAAATAATTTGGCTGTCACTTAGGATGTTTTAGGATCAATATTGATAATTCATGCATAAGGGTTAACTACGCCACTCGGCATGCATTAGAAACGAAATCGAAACGCAAGGATAGGCGCTTCTCTTCGCTCGTCTTTATTTTCTATCTGCCGCATACAGCGTTAAACCAACGCTTTTAACTCTATTATTTATTTAAATAAAAAAATACTAAAATTAAAACTTAACCTACAAATAAATAAACTGGCTCCAACTCGGTGCCTTCTGGCAGGGTGTCAACTGTCAAGAAGGCTGGCGGCATTGCCGCGCTGGATAGCAAGTCCAATGCGTTGCGCAAGGTACGAGCCACCCCTCCTTTCACCCATAGCTTCTATGAGACGATTTGCCAAGTCCTTTTTAACTTTTTTTTTGTTACAGCGTACCGAAAGTGTCAGCCTGACGACTTTCAGTGTGGCGTCGAGATGTCCGTGTCGGGTAAAATTTCCGCACAGGGACTCTGCATACCAAAGGAAAAGAAATGCGATGGGTAAGCACTACTCTGTAACTATAAATCGAAATAATTGTCATAGATATACTAAAGATTTTTTTTACTGAATATGATATGGGGTTCATCAAGAAGCGAGTGTTCAGGGCTTTAAGGCTCAAAGGTCAACAATGCATGAGTCTTCAGGTGTTGCTTATTATGTCCATGGGCGGCGATGACGGCTTCCCATCAGGCAGCTACATCTCGCTAACTTTAATTGATTAAAAAAAAGCTCGTCTGCTCGTTGTTACCATTTTTCATAAAAAAAACTCCTTCGGAGGCCAAGCCGGGGATCAAACCCGGGTCTTCAGCTTACGCGGCTAATGCCATCCCGGCCATATATGTTCGGGAAAGTAGTCAGATCTCTTTAGTGGGTCAGATATTGGGCAGATCTGGAGGATGCCCGAACGTATATACATGGTCAGCAATAACCTCTAGCCGACTTCTAATAAAGATAAATTTCGGTAAAAAGTTCCAATAAAAAGGATAGACACCAGCAACGCGCCAAAAAAATCATATTCATTGAAATTCACCACTCACCTTTTACGGGGTTATTCGATTGAGCTCGGTTCAGTTATAACTCAATCTGTTAGTCAGAAGCGTTGCCCGAATATGGTGAAAGGTCGCTGATACAGCAGTTCATATTAGCAGAAACCCATCTTCATACAACCCGCGATATAATTTTTGAAAACGGTTTAAGGATGACTCACACTACGCGATGGGATATAGAAAGCATCACGTGATAGCTCGAAGGCCTCGGATGTCACGTGACGCTTTCTATAGAAACTGAGAGATCGTCCCTTCCCGCCTGTCCCGTCCCGTTCTAGTGTGAGCCATCCTTATCAACCTCTACACTTCTTTATATTGAATTCAATATATCAAGACAATCCAGAATCGTGGCTCAATAAAAGTGTTTCCCCTCATGAACTATTCGATGATCGATACCTAGTATTCCGAAGAGATCGTGAAACTACCGTTTTTGATAAATGTAAAGAGGGAGGGGGTGTGCTTGTAGCAGTGCTAAAAAAATATGGCCCTGTCAGGATGTCTAGTTGGGAAAGCGGCTGTGAAGATTTATGGCTAACTTTAGAATTTCACATTAATAACACTTCGGGCAGATCTAAAATTGCCTTATGTGCTGTTTACTTGCCCCCGCCAGTAACCAATACAAGATTAGATTATTTTCTTTCTAACTGTAACGAGGTCATTGAGTCAATCGACATGTCAACACTGCTCATTGGAGATCTTAACTTAGGGAAAATTAACTGGTCTCAAATTCATCAACCTTTACCTGATATAAGAATGTCCTCAACCGAACAGTGTTTAATTGATTTCATAAACCTAAATAATTTTACACAACTTAACAGTGTTCCAAATTCACTCGGTAGAATTCTCGACCTAGTTTTAACCGATATTTCTGCCTCAGCGGTGCACCCAGCTAGTGACATTCTCTGTAAACCTGGAGCACACCATACACCAATAGTGACATCAGTCCCAGTTGCGTCAAAAAATAACTTGAAGTACAATGAAGGTCATTTGATGCGAAATTTTCGTAAGGCAGATTATAAATGTGTAAATAAGCATTTAGAACTTAAAAACTGGGATGAACTCTTTGAACAATGCACCGATTTAAATGAAATGGTATCAACCTTTTATGCGGTATTAGATGAAACTGTAATGCTATACGTTCCGTTTTCAAAAAAAAATAAAAATAAATATCCTGTTTGGTTCACTGGCGCTCTTATTAAACTTTTAAGAGAAAAAAATAATGCGAGAAAGTGCTTTAAAAAATATAAAAATCCAAGGGATGAAATTGAATTTAAATTGCTGAGGAAGAGATGCGACACCTTAGCCACAGCTTGCTATAACTCATACATTTCCCATATTGAATGTAACATTTCTAGTAACCCTAAAATTTTCTGGTCGTTCATAAAAGCAAAGAGAGGAGGCTCGAGTCCTTTCCCATCGACCATGACTAATGGAGTCGTTGAGAGTTCGGAAGGATCTGTCATATGTAATCTCTTCGGCCAATACTTCTCATCTGTGTATGCACCTACTAATACAAATACAAATAACAGGCTCCTCGTAACTCGCTCCTCCGAAAGTATATCTGTTTTATCGTTGGATTATGACTCGATCTATAAAAAACTAAAATACCTCGATCCTACCAAAGGCGTAGGAGCTGACGGTATCTCACCATACTTTATCTGCAATTGTGCGAAAACGTTAACATACCCGCTATACTTAATATTTAATAAATCGCTTTTAACAGGGACTTTTCCCGATATCTGGAAAAAAGCTAAAGTTGTCCCGGTGCATAAAGCCGATGATGCCAGCTCGGTAAAAAATTATAGACCAATCTCTATACTTAGCAGTTTTGCTAAGATCTTCGAATCCCTTATCTGTCCCTTTATCCAGTGTCACTTTAAGCAGTACATAACCGCACATCAACACGGCTTTTTCTCTGCGCGCTCGACCTCCTCTAATCTTGTTTCCTTCACAGAATATGTTACAGAGGCGGTTGACTGTAAAAAACAGGTAGACATTATTTACACGGACTTCAGTAAAGCCTTTGACCGAGTATCTCACAGTATCCTTATACAGAAACTTTCCTCGTACGGTGTCTCTAACCCACTGCTGAATTGGATTGCGTCGTACCTTTCTGATAGATCGTTTTATGTCGTCGTTAATGGTTTCATGTCTGACTCCTATTGTATTCCATCCGGCGTACCGCAAGGCTCGCATCTGGGTCCAATCCTATTCAATATATTTATAAATGATCTACCTGAACAACTTCATCATTCCACTCCTTTCTTATATGCCGATGACCTCAAATTCGCAAGAATCATATCTTCGCCTAGTGATGTATCCCTTCTTCAAAGTGATCTCGATAGGCTTAATACTTGGTGCATTGAGAATCTGATGTCCCTTAACATAGATAAATGTTCCTTTATCACCATCACACGCAAAATAAACACCATACCTTCATCGTACCATATTGTAAACAATAACCTGCCGAAAGTTAATTCTGTACGCGATTTAGGGATTATATTTGATTCAAAATTGACTTTTATTCCGCATATGGACTCTACAATTAAAAAAGCTTCGCGCATGTTAGGGTTTATCATGAGAAATGGGAAGCTTTTTAAAAAATGGCAAACCAAAAAAACACTTTATTACAGCCTTGTACGCAGCCGCATGGAATACGGTAGTGTTGTATGGCGTCCACATTTTGCCAGTCACTGTCTTCGTATAGAAAGAGTCCAAAAAAGATTTTTATGGCACTTAGCACGCTCCGTGGGTCTTGCGAGAAGGTCGTTTTCTTATGTGGACCGCCTTAAATACTTTAAAATGATGTCACTTGAGAATCGCAGAAATCTCCTCGACCTTCAATTTTTATTTAAATTATTCAGAAATAAAATCGACTGTCCACTACTTCTTAATAGTTTCCGTATTTCTGTACCTCGTAGAGTACCACGTCTTGCCGCTAAGCCACTTTCCTGTCCTTTGCGTAGAACCGTTCTAGGTTCTTCCTCTCCCATACCACGCATGAGCAAATTACTAAACAACTTTAGTGATGCATTTGATATACATTTCGACTCAATGGCCAAACTCAGAACTTTATTTATACATTAATGCGCGTAATTTGGAACTTTAAATTATATACATATTTAATTTAAGTTAGTTTAAGATAACATATATACAGATTCATATATCGCGGAAAATTGTTTGTTCTTTCTTGCATGCTGTGTTTATCAGTAATTAGTTATACATTTAGCATAAGAATAACTCACGTATGTAATTTTCAAAGTATCAATGTAATAACTGTTGATAAACCTATAATAAATAAATAAATAAATAAATAAATCCATGCTTACAGTCTGAAAAATAACATATACGTATAACATACACTGTTTCAAAAATAGGCAGGATCACAACAGCTGTATTGGAGTACCCGTTACGTTGTGTCGTATTAGAGATTAGCAGGAAGCAAGTTGTGTTGTATTGGATCCTGAAGGCATACCATCAAACACTTCGTTCGTTCGTTCGTCTATATCTCTATTGCTCTCGCATATTCGAGTGATAAAGAGGTAAATAGACAAACGAAGTGGTTCGTGACCGAGGGACCGACCACCTAGAGAGTGTGCTGGAGCATACTTTATCTTTTAATCTAAGAGTATAGCTTCTGTATTTAAGTTTTCTGTCTTCCTCGGCCTGCTGGGAAATCGCATTAATTTAAACAGGACCAGTAAAACGTTTTATTGAGTTATTGGCCGTTTCAATCGGGAAAGTAATTGTATTTATTAAATTTATTATGCTAAGCACACGGGGACGAGTTTTATTTCATTATGATAATGGCCACCGCGTAGTGATTATGTTTTTCGCTGGCTATTTAATTTATAAGTGCGATTTTGACATTGAACATTGAAAACATTTTTTTATAAAATGTATACACAATGGGAAAATTATGATTTTAGTAAATTGGTTCCTTGGTTCTGATCACGCAGGGAAACTCCGAGCGTAGCTCACTCCATTTCTCTTGACTTTGAGCCTTTTTATGAGCCCCATTGTGACTTTCAAACTCAAAAAATACATTATTGTAAAATAATCGTGACCTTGTGTAGCGACCACGCACCGGTCGACGCAGCGTGCGAACGCCCTTCATAGAATGGACTGATGGTTCGCAGAAGGCATTTTCTGGGGGAGACCTATATACCTACATCCGTGGACGTCTTTTGGCTGATAATGATGGTGTTGATGAATCATGATCTTTGATCTATCAGCAGTGTGTCTGGATAGTTGACTGTATTTGTTTTATTGGAAGTCTTGTTTTAGAAATATTCATTACTAGTTATAAACTTATCCTAATCTTTCCACAGTTACCTGGACTGCAGGACGGGCAAGGACGAGGAGGGCTGCGCAAACAGCAGTACAATTTGTCGACTAGACGAGTTCCGCTGCGAGTCGGGCAACAAGTGTGTCAACATGTCGGCCAAATGTAATCATGAGAACGACTGCGGGGACAACTCGGATGAGGCGCACTGTAGTAAGTATTATCTTAAGTGTCCATTACGAGAATGCCTAGAGGATTGTTGGGGCTGTGATATTTTGGTAAAAGAAAACTTAAGTTATTTTTAAAATTTCGTAATACTCGTAGTGCATTAAAAATATTCTTAATATTACTTGCTTTGTCTGGGAATCGAACCGACTTAAATTGTGAAAATAAAAATCACTCCTCTTTTTATGATACCAATCGAAAGAATGGACAAAAAATAATAATACTTATTTTTTAAATTGATTTTAATCAAAATAAAAACATTCGTGAAACTGCCGAAGTCACATCAGTATTTTTTTTTAGAATACTCGTATCTTTAAATGCAATATACTAGCTGTTAAAAATAACATAAAGTCTTCTTTGAGCACAATATCCTATCTACGATATTTAAGGTACTTTCTCTTCATGCCCCATAGTTTTCGGACGCCCTAAATATAAGTACGAATATAAAAGTCAAGCATGGCACGATAGACGATGAAAAACCACCATCTTATCTGCGAATCTTGAACTTACACGAAGACTAATATAATAATTCAAGTAAACGATAAAAAGGTCAAGTAAAAGTCCTCAGAAGTTTAGTTTGAGAGGTTCCCCCAAGTATACCAAGTTTGCCTACCAAGTTATATACACACTTTTCGACAACTTTAGCTACAGTGTGAAGGACGCAAGTAAAATGATCTTGATCGTGTCTTGTGTTAGTGCGCAAACATACCTACATATATTTATTATATTATCTATAATATGTAGTTTCACACCCTAAGAGTCGTCAAGGGCGCATGAAGATTAAATGTCCCAAGGGGATTATCAATTATTTAATGGCTGATTAATTTATTAATCATATAAATAATACAACTGATTAGGGAATAATTAGTGGACTTCGAATGCCTTTGCTGTCAAAATATGGCCTCAAAATTACGATTTCCTATTTCGATGCATTATGGTTGTGATTTTTTCTACCTTTGAAGAATTGATGCGAATAAAATAATGAACTAAATATAGAAAACGCTCAAGATCGAATCCTACCAATAATAAAATCTAGATTGATCGATTTTTCGCCCCCTGAACCCTGTGGTTTAGAGGGCGGAAAGGGCAGGGTTTTTTAAAAATGGAATTGCATATTTTTTCACAATTTAATACTCATCGGGCTAATGCCCTAACATTTTTTTTTATGAACGACCTAAATTGTGAAATTAATTGAAATCGCTTACGCCGTTTTTGATATTTTTTTGTGAAAAGTATAAATATGCATCTGAAAAAATATGATAGCTTATTTGTCGCTAATTTATCACAAATGATTTTTATGAAAAACCTTATTAAATACCCTAAGGTGTTTTAACCCGTCTTTCTGTTTTCCAGGCTTCCCACCCTGCCACATCGGTCAGTTCCGCTGCAGCAACGCCCTCTGCATCCCCGCCACGTTCCACTGCGATGGTTACAAGGACTGCCGGGATGGTTCCGACGAAGCCAACTGTACCGCCATCGCGTGTCCTGACAACAAGTATCTCTGTCCGAAGGGCGCGCCTGGGGGACAGCATAAGTGTATAGCGAGGTCGCAGCTGTGTGATGGGAAGAAGGACTGTGAGGATAATGCTGATGAGGATGCTGCTTGTTGTAAGTATTCGTTTTTATTCGTGAGAATATCAGGGTGCGTAGCCAAGATGCCAATCGCTCACGCTCAGTCGCTAACGAAACGCAACTGTCATTGTCACACTAATAAGGAAGAGCGATAGAGAGAGGTAGCTGCGATACGTTATTAAGCGTGAGCGATGAGCATCTTGGCTACGCACGCAGCTTTACGAGCAGAAATTACAAGTTGTGTTTATTGACTTCCTACGTACCAAGCTGGTGGGTAAAATGGGGGTAGACTAAGATGTGTGCAGTAAAATGACGGCATTGGTGGGTAACTCAGAAGGCAAAAGTAGCAATGCGGTGTCACTATAACATACTTTATTGGGACTCGTCTGTAGAGCTGTTTCATTACCGGCAGACGTCCGGTATTTTCATCCAAAGAGACAGAAGTTAAAATGTTCACTTTTATTGCCCAGTCGAATACAAGTTGATTCAATTAATTCAACAGTACTTACACACCGACTGATTATTTCTGTGAGTCATATATATTATGAGCAATAATCGGTGTCTTCGTATTGACTTTGGCTTAAGTCTCCCAAATGTTTATATGGGAAGACATCCGTGAGGAGTACATACATAACTAAATTTATCTGACGACCGGTTGGCGTAGTTTGTAGTGACCCTGGCTGCTAAGCCGATGGTCCTGGGTTCGAACCCCGGTAAGGGCATTTATTTGTGTGATGAACACAGATATTTGTTCCTAAATCATTCATGGATGTCTTCTATGTATCTGTTTATTATATACATCATTGTCTGAGTACCCGTAACACAAGCCTTCTTGAGCTTCAATTTGTGTAAGAATGTCCTGTAATATTTATTTATTTTATTTATTTATCTAATTTGTCTTTTCCAGCAACTGCTTCCTGTCCTGCTCTGGGATGCGAGTATAAGTGCGTCGCGTCGCCCTCGGGCGGCGCCTGCGCATGTGCCTCCGGTCTCACGCTGGCAGCGGACAACCGCACCTGCGTCGACCGGGACGAATGCAAGGAATGGGGCTTCTGCCACCAGTTGTGCGTCAACACGCCTGGATGTGAGTATTAATACTTTTCTGTTCCTTGTGTAACGCAACTTGAGGCTTAAACAAGATGAGCTGAAGACCAAATCAATACCGCATAGGATACCAGCTGTGCGAAAAAACGCATGTGAGTATTGCAAAATTTTACAATGTAGTTTCTTAATACCGAAAACAAACTGAACTGAGGACTTGGTCAAGATTGCAGGGAGCCATTGAATGATGTCGGCTTTTTGAGCAGATCCATGGAGTTTGCTTATGTCTTGAGACTTAACTTTAGATGTTGAAGTCACCATAGAATGATAACATTCTTCTTTTATAGTACATGAGATCTATTTAAGTTTGTCACAATATTTATAACTGTTGATTATAATAGGAGTCCTCAATGTGTATTCCTGTCCCTCCGACCCGAATGATTATTCCCGTAGTGTTGCAAAACGGTTTGCTGACCTGGTTACCGTACCTAATTTACAAACCTCTATGAAGGCTACCGACTTCTCTACTGTACGTACAGTCAACCAATTCGTACCCTAGGCCACTGCAGGACTATGTCATAGTGACCCTTTAAATAAGATTATAAGAAATCTCTTACTGCGTGACAGTTTGACATGGTTCTAGAGTGGCCTAGGGTTCCAATTGGTTGACTATCATAATTTTTTTTCTTTTCATTAAATAAATACCTCTGGTAATATTTAAATTTATCCCTTTCAGTCTACAAATGCGCCTGCGCGCCCGGCTACACGCTCGTCGACGGTTCCCGCTGCGTGGCCTCCGCCACAGCCGCCCCCTCTCTTCTCCTGGCCTACGAGAAAGCGATTGTTAAAATGGACATGCACGGACGTGGCCCCACTACGCTCGCTAACGCTACCGCGGCCGCTGGTCTCGACTTTCATTTCAAGAGGAATCTGCTGTTCTGGTCTGATCTTAAAACAAGAAAGGTGAGCTGAGAACGTATTTTCGTATAGTCGATCTTTAGAAATAATGCTGAAATGAAAAACAAAAAGATTTTCTCGTAGTAATGCTTTTCAGCATACAATTTAATTTGCAACCGTGATAGCTTAGGTTTAGGTTTAGAGATTCTTTATTTACTCAAAAGAACAATTTTTCACTTAAATGAGCTTACATATTAGATTTCTTAAAATTAATTAACATATGTATTTAGCATGATCGCAACAGGCTTATGTAACATTGCTTTGTATATATTTCTTTAAATTGGTTTTATATAAATTTAGAGACTCACAGTCTTTTACATTACTTGGCTAACAAACCCTCCTAAAACCTTTACTGCCTGTGCCTGGAGTAAAAGAAAACCTTCTCTTAGAAAATTAGCGTGATCTGATAATTGATAAACAACATCATGGCGATCTCGATTTTGGCAAGTGATAAATATTTATGATAAATACAAGTCTTCTTGACTATTACGCGTTGGATCTTGCAATTTAAACGTCTATCGTGTCATCCGCCATACTTTGTAAAATATGACAGCTAGCATAACAAACGATAAAAGGATGACTATGTTACGTCTGCCCTCCCACCCTTTTTGCTTCTTCTTTCTTGAATTTAGGAGAAGTCCTGTGTAAAGCAGTGGGACGTATATAGTGCTTTTTTCGCAACTCCAAACTAATAAGCAACTTATATCTATCAACAACTATCTAAACTTCTCCTACCTACCGTTATCCCGGCCTTTACCACTGTCCACTTTCTTCTCCTCCACTTTGCGCGACGCTGCGAACAATTACCTAAACTATTCGATATTGTTTTCCAGATCCACATCCAACATCTAAGCTCACCAGTGGGCGCCACCAGCTACGAGACCGACATCACCGTCGCCGGCTCCTGGGCCCCCGTGGCCCTCGCCGTTGACTGGGTTGGCGACAAGCTGTACGTCGCAGACGCCGTGGGACAGAAGATAGACGTGTTCGAACTTGATGGGAGATGGCATGCCGTGGTGTTAGGAAGTAATTTGACGAGTCCAGCTGATATCGCGCTAGATCCTACGCTTGGGTTTATGTTTGTTGCTGATAGCAATCAGGTTAGTGCATCCTTGTGGAAAACCTCCTTTAAGTTGACAGCAAATGTTTCGCTTAGTCCTCTATAAAGAATATGGCATCCATTTAAGTTTAGAACTATAAAGAAGTTTTAACCATAACAGTTCAGTTTTTCAAACCACGTTATCTTTTCACGTTATTTTTTTGCAAACGATAAATATAATGGATATCTATGTTTCTTTTTCAGATTATACGAGCAAACATGGATGGTACACATGCAAAGTCGATCGTCTCTGAAGCAGCTTACAAAGCGTCCGGCATTGCCGTGGACATCATCGCTCGCCGCGTCTTCTGGTGCGACTCGCTTTTGGATTACATTGAAACAGTAGACTATGAAGGCAACCATCGCTTCCTCGTACTGCGTGGACAGCAGGTGCCCAGCCCTTCACGCCTCGCTCTCTTTGAAGACAGAGTATACTGGTCTGATGCCACCAAACAAGGCATCAGCTCCGTCAACAAATTCGAAGGCTCAACCAGCATACAGGCCATTTACAAAATGAAAGACATCAGGGACCCTAAGGCGGTCAGTGTGATACACTCTTTGAAACAGACCTCGGTGAACAACCCTTGTGGTCATAACAATGGTGGTTGCGCTCAACTATGCATAGTGACCGCCCTGCAGAACGGCGGTCTTGGCTATAGGTGTGCCTGCAACATTGGATTTAAATTAGAATCAGATTTACGAAGCTGTGATGTCGTATCCGAGTTCCTAATGTATTCTCAGCAGAGGTTCATCAAAGGCAAAGTCTTGAACCCTGTCATAGAAGGCTTCAGCGAAGCCATATTGCCCGTAGTTTCTAGAAGGGCCAGATTTGTAGGTTTAGATTTTGATGCTAGAGATAATCATATTTACTATTCTGATGTTTTACAAGATGTCATCTACAGAGTACATAGAAATGGAACAACTAGAGAAATAGTGTTGGCTTCGCAAAATGAAGGAGTCGAAGGATTAGCAGTTGACTGGGCTTCAAAGAACTTATATTATATTGATTCACGGAAAGGTACATTAAACGTTTTATCTACAGCAAATGTCACATACAAAAGAACATTGCTCAAAGACCTTAAAAGACCAAGAGCTATTGTAGTGCATCCGAACAAAGGTTTCATATTCTTCTCGGAATGGGATCGTCCTGCTAACATCAGCCGAGCGAACACAGATGGAACTGGTCTCCTAGTCTTCGAGAACGTAACTCTTGGATGGCCTAACGGTCTTTCCATAGATTTCGACGCTGATCGCGTATACTGGTGCGACGCTTTACTAGACCACGTACAACACGCCAAACTCGACGGAACTGACGTAAAGACAGTGAACTCTAGATTGATCAGGCATCCATTTTCCATCGTCATTTACAAAGAGTTTATGTATATCACGGACTGGCGATTAGACGCTATAGTCAGACTGCATAAGCTTACAGGTGAACAGGAAGATATTATGGTGAGAGAACCCCAGACGAACAGGCTTTACGGCGTCAAAGTTTACAGCGAGGAGATACAGAAGATAAGTCCAAACCAACCCTGTTCACATAGAAATGGAAACTGTCAGAAGCTTTGCTTCGCTATCCCGAGAAACAACACGGAGCTCTTACAGATTAAGTGTGGATGCCCGTATGGAGAGAAGTTAGATACGGATGAGAAGAGCTGCGTGGCGGATCCTAACAAGGAGCCGCCGGTGCAGGCGTGCCCTAACACTTGGGACTTCACGTGTAACAACCAGCGTTGTATACCGAAGAGCTGGGTTTGTGATGGAGATGATGACTGCTTGGATAACAGTGATGAGGAGCAAAATTGTACTAGTAAGTATTTTTATGCTTTTTCGGAAGGAATATTAATTCTAAACAAAAAAGGAAAAATAAAGTCAGGGCATCGACTGTGAATAGTAGAGTCGTCAAGACGGCCGACCCCAAATGAACTGGGAAGAGGCACGGAGAAAAAAGAAGGAGTTATTGATGTTTCCAGACGTCTATTTAAAAATGAGCATCAGTCCCCCCATCCATCAGTAGCCTTTTGCATTCCTCTCACTTTTGGCTTAGAGAATCTTGTGATCTCTAAACTATGAAGAGCTTAGTAAAGTTTATCTAGCTTCTTATGTTTAAATAGGGCATCATTCTCAATAATTGTATCTTTCAGAAACTACCTGCAGCGCCTCCGAATTCATGTGTAAATCTGGCCGCTGCATCCCAGCGACGTTCAAGTGTGACAGCGAAAACGACTGTGGTGACTTCTCCGATGAGAGTGGATGTGTCAACGCCACGTGTTCTGCTTCGCAGTTCCAGTGTGACAATGGAAGATGTGTGCCTAGTACTTGGAAGTGCGACTCGGAGAACGATTGTGGAGATGGATCGGATGAGGGCACGCATTGCGCTGAGAAGACTTGTGCCTACTTCCAGGTAAGTTGAATTTTGGTCATTGATATCTCTTAGATAGGAGAGGATTGTGTCAACGCCACGAACGAACACGTTCTGGGTGACAGTTCCAGTTTGACAATGGAAGATGTGTGTCCTAGTACTTGGAAGTGTGGTTCGTAGAACGACTGAAGTAATGAGTCGGATAAGAGCACGCATTGCGCTGAGAAGACTTGTGCCTACTTCGAGGTTAGTTAGGCATGGTCATTGATATGATACCTCTTAGGTGATGGTAGACGTCAAGTGTTCTAAGTCGCAAGTATAGTTTGACAATGGAAGATGTGTGCCTAGTACTTGGAAGTGTGATTCGGAGAATGACTGACGTGATGGGTCGGGTGAGGGTATGCATTGTGCTGAGAGAACCTACTTCCAGGTTCGTTGCTCATTATCTATAATATCTCACTGACAACGGACTCTTACTATCTCACTTGAACAAGGGTAAGAGAGTGATTGTGGTTATGACTGGTCAGCCTTGGCATGGAATTAGGTGGAATCCTAATTTGGGAATTTGTGCCATAAATTGTCTGAAACCTGAAACCGCTGAATACTCATACCTATCCACCTTCTAAAACAAAAACTGTCTTTACATCTTCTGAAATTTCCCAGCAGATTCGGAGAAACCTCCTAATTTATTGGAAAGTTGTTCCGTTCGCCTTTTGTATGATTGATTTTTTTCTTTTTGTGCAATAAATATTTAATTAATAATCAAAAGTTCATGCAACTCTTATAATATAACTCTTATAACTACATTCCAGTTCACCTGCCCCCGAACTGGCCACTGCATCCCCGCCTCCTGGGTCTGCGACGGTGACGACGACTGCTTCGACAAACAGGACGAGGCCGACTGCCCACCGATCTCCTGTCTCGCCAGCCAGTTCAAATGTGCTGACCTCAAGCAATGCGTGCAAGAGGCCTACAAGTGCGATGGCATACCGGATTGTAACGATGGAAGTGACGAGGCAGGCTGCCCGTCGCTGGCGCCGCATCAGTGTTCCCCGGATAAACAGTTCCAGTGTCAGAGCTCTGGGATTTGCATACCGAGGACTTGGTATTGTGATGGTAATTACTGTTTCTAACTGGATTCACCTGACTCTCCAGCCTTATCATGTGTGCTGATCTTAAACCAATCGTTGGCTCCGCACCAATTTGTATAAACAACACATATTTACTGCCATTGTTTATTTGAATAGCCTGATTATCGGTGGTAGATCGTTTACAAAACTCGATTCCCACTGGCTAGCCTGGGTTATCTGCCGGTTTATTTCTTTTTTTTTCATGAAGAAAAGGAAAGCTGAATTGGCAATGGAATCCCTATCAATATTTTAGACACAATACTATTGCTAGCTAATTAAGTCACTTCAATTACAAATAAAGAACTACTGAACTTTTGACTTGTTAACACTAATAGATCACGCATTTGACTTAGTGGCCCTGTTTTCCACAGAAAGGTCTCAATTCATATTCAAAAAGACGACTGACTTATAGGTAAACGATAGCCAATACTTTAATCCGTCTATCTTCAAATAAACAAAGTCTCTAATCTTGTGATAAATGGCTATTACAGGTTCACCAGACTGCGAAGACTTATCCGACGAGCCGGCGACCTGCGGCGCGGCAGCTTGTCCGTCCAACCACTTCAAGTGCGGATCCGGCCGCTGTGTGTACCAGGCATACGTGTGTGACGGACGAGACGACTGTGGTGATGGATCGGATGAGGGTACCGCGCATGCGTGCAAGCCACCGCCGTTCAGGTAAACATGGGTTGTACTCTGTTCTCATGTCAAAGTCAAAGGCGTATTACAGGATTTTAAACTGTCTTTTGTGTTAGAAATACTCGTTGTCCACGAAATGTTAGAAAATAGGTACCAGTTAAAAGCATTTAGAGTAGACTAAGTCACACCGTATCAATGGAAGCATTGTGTCCAAGAAACAAAGAAATACTATCGACTCACAACATCGGGGCTACTGTATTGACGCTTACCTAGGTCTTGTAACAATATGAAAAAATTGTCAAAGCGACGTTTGAAACTCGCAATAATTCCCATTGATATTTATTTAGGCGTTTTTATGTTCCTAATATTGAATTTCGTAATTTCCAGGTGTCCTGATGGGCAATGGCAGTGTCCAGGAGTTACAGGACGCTGTGTCAATCTCACGCAAGTCTGTGACAGCAAATTTGACTGCCCCAACGGAGCCGATGAAGGTATGATAAAATCTAATAATCCATTCATTTCAGTTCTCACTGTTGTTAAAAGTTAATAGGTTTTACCTGTACGAGTAAAAATCTGTTTATTTCAGGACCCAGTTGCGATTTCGCCGAATGCCAACATCAAGCGGGTCTTTGCTCTAACTCTTGCAAGCAAACACCTAATGGACCGCTGTGTCTCTGCCCGACTGGCGAAGAACTGGAGTCAGATGGTTTCCGATGCAAAGACGTCGACGAATGTAACCCGCCGGGTCTTTGTTCTCAAACCTGTGTCAACACCAAAGGATCATATCACTGTGGATGTGTGGATGGCTACGTTTTAGGCACGGATAAACATATGTGCAAAGCCAACAACCACTCTAGTGCTTTCCTCATCATATCGAACAGACATTCCATCTTAGTAGCAGACCTTAACGAACAAGGCTTGGAAAGAGTACCAATCAGCGTCGAGAATGTCGTCGCTACAGACTCAAACATGCATACTGGGACGATTTTCTGGTCCGATATGAAATTGAAGACGATTTCAAGGTTGGATCGTGGAAGCGAACCTAAAGTTTTAGTATCGACTGGTTTGGACTTAGTGGAAGGTTTAGCGTACGATTGGGTTGGTGGAAATATCTACTGGTTGGACAGCAAGTTGAACACGATTGAGGTGGCTAGAGAGGACGGAAGTGCAAGAACAACTTTGTTAAGTGGAAATGTGACGCAGCCTAGAGGAATGTGCTTAGATCCCGCTCCGGGCGCTAGATGGCTGTTCTGGACTGACTGGGGAGAGAACCCTCGCATCGAACGCGTTGGTATGGATGGTTCCAACCGCATGGCTATTATCACCACGAAAATCTACTGGCCCAATGGTCTGACCCTCGACACCGCTACTAAACGCGTATACTTCGCTGACTCCAAGTTAGACTTTATCGATTTCTGCAACTACAACGGCACAGGTCGGCAGCAAGTGTTAGCTGGAAGCCACTACCTGTTACATCCTCATTCATTGACCATGTTCGAAGACACGTTATACTGGACAGACAGGCAACTGAACAGAGTACTATCAGCCCACAAATTCAAGGGCACTAACCAGACAGTGGTGTCGCATCTGATCTCTCAGCCTCTTTCAATCCATGTGCATCATCCATCGCTGCAGCCTCAGTATACGTCTCCGTGCAAGCCTGAGTCGTGCCAGCATCTATGCTTGCTAAGTCCAGATAAACCAGTTGGCTACACTTGTTTCTGCAAACCAGGATATAAATTGCTGGCTGAAGGAAAATGTGTCGAAGGTAAAAAAATTGGTCACCTTTTTTAAACATATATGTTTGTACAGTTTTTTGATAAGTGACTAATGATTTGTTTTTTATTGCATTTTAGAAGAGAACTCATACCTGATGGTACTGAAGGGATCCCAAATCATCGACTTGTCTCCAGATGGGTCTGGCAAGGCCGGCCAACTTGCCCCAGTCGTAGGCGTTCAAGGTATGCTTCTTACCTTTTTATACATAAAGTGTAACTTCTCTCAGATTTATGACAGTCACTATAATCTTCTTTTATTTTTAGGTGGAGTTCAACTCGACTACGACCGTCAAGGTCACATGTTATACTGGCTACAATCCGTCTCCGGCGACAGTGAAGACAACGAGAACTGCACCATCTACACCATGCCTTACGGAGGTGGTAACAAGGAAGAATTCTTCGGAGATGACACTGGCATCGTCGGAGCTCCCTCTGCTATTGCTTTTGACTGGCTCGGCCGTAATATGTACATGGCCAATAGGATTGCGAGCAATATTGAGATGGTCAGAATCGATGGGAAGATTAAGTATAGGACTATTATATTGGCCAACGATGGAAGCCGGTTGTCTGTGGCGAGGCCAAAGGGCATCTGTTTGGATCCTACTGAAGGGTAAGCTATACTTTTAACATTTGAAAACATATCCTTGAAATCTATAGGTTACACAATGTTTTTGTAAGCGAAATGGAGATTTTTTTAATTGTTATTTTGGGTTTCACGATTTTTTGTACCTACTTCCAAAAGTTGACAATTTCTTGCATTTCTTTTAGGGAAGCGACATTAGGTGAAGTCAGTTGTATAATCAAACCATTTTATTTTTCAGAAAAATCTTCTGGTCGGACGAAGGCGGCTATGGTGTGCCAGCGAAGATAGGACGCGCTAATATGGACGGTTCCAACCCGATTGTGCTGGTTGATGCTATCGAACGACCCGAAGCCATTACCATTGACATCGAGAAGAAGATCATCTACTTCAGCACGCAGTACCCCGCCAGTGTCAGCAGCGTCAACACCGATGGCAATGATCGACGCACCGTACTGTCTGAAGCCAATGACATCTCCTACCCTAAAGCTATCGCTGTGCTCGACTCGAGACTATACGTCCTTGACCAGAGACACGAGAAGATAATCAAGGCTGACCTTCCAAACGGAGACAACATCAAAGTTATCATGGACAATGAAAGCGATCTGAAATCCCTCACGATATTCCAGAAGAGAAAGATGATCCATCATCCTTGCTTGCAGAACAATGGCGGGTGCGAACAGATCTGTATTCCTGGTGAAGGCGGCTCACGAGTATGCGCCTGCTCTGTCGGATACAAGAAGGAGAACGAGATCAATTGTGTGCCTTACAAGACATTCGCAGTCGTGTCCCAGCTCGACCTTATCCGAGGATACAGTCTGGATAGCAGCGCTGAAGCGATGGTCCCAGTCACTGGCTTGGGACATCACATCCTGCATGTGGACGTACATTTCGCCGAAAACTATATCTACTGGGTGGAGTTCAATCGCGGACAGTGGAATGGTATCTTCCGTATCCGACCCAACGGTACAGAATTACAGCACATCGTTAAGGACGGTATCGGTAGTAACGGCATTCGAGGGCTTGCAATTGATTGGGTCGCCGGTAACTTGTACTTCACTAACGTCTTCCCACATGAGAATTACGTAGAAATGTGCTGGTTAGACGGTTCTCACAGGAAGGTACTCGTAAAGAAGACCATGGAAGCCCCACGAGAACTCGCTGTCAACCCGATAAAACGACTGTTATACTGGATTGACTACGGCCAATACCCACATATCGGGAAATCATACCTAGATGGTTCTAAATGGGAACCTGTAGTTAGCTCAGGAATCTCAAACCCTAGAGATCTAACCATCGACATGTTATCTCACGACGTTTACTGGGTAGATTCCAAACTGGATCAGATTCAGAAGATTTCATACAACGGTGGTAACAGGCAGGTGATCCGCTCTAACCTGCCAAATCCTATGGGTATTGCTATTCACACGACCAGCGTGTACTGGGTAGACAGGAACTTGCAAACTATCTACAAGGCTTCGAAACTACCAGGAAACATGTCTATGCCTGAAAAAATGAGGACGAATTTGCCAAAATTAAGAGACATCGTTATATTTGACATAAATAACCAGCCGATAGATGAAAGCAATCCATGCAGAAAGTTAGGCAATGGTGGTTGTGAGCAACTATGCTTCAGCTTCCCTCCGGACGCCAGCCTGCAAGGAAGTATGCACCGTTGCGACTGTGCTACAGGCCAGGTCTCAAAGAGCAACCCGACCAGGTGTGATGCCGTCGACGAATATCTAGTCTTCACCACCAGAACTGAAATCCGTGCTGTCAACCTCGACCCTAAATCTACTGGAACTCCATTCAAACCTGTCGTCAACTTAACCAATGTCGTCGGTGTTGAGTTCGACTACGCAGACAACAAATTGTTCTTCACTCAGATCCGCCCGTGGGCCAAAATAGCCTGGATGCCATCAACTAACCCTGACACCTCAAATATGAAAAGCATACTGCAAAAGAACATTAACCCTGAGGGTATCGCATATGATTGGACACAGAAGAAGATCTACTGGACTGATAGCTCAAACAACTCTATTTATGCTATGAATCTCGACGGCTCGATGATTGTGATGATCGCCAGAGTAGAACGACCCCGGGCTATAGTAGTAGACCCCTGCAATGGAACGCTGTACTACACCGACTGGGGAAGATTCGGAACATCAGGAAAAATCTACAGGACCACCATGGCTGGATCACTAAAAAAGGCCATCATCGATAAAGACCTTTCTCAACCGAGCGGCCTAACAATCGATTTTGATGATTCCATGCTGTATTGGACGGACGCCGTGCGAGAGAAAATCGAACGATCGAGAATGGACGGATCAGAACGAGAGGTCCTCATTTCCGCCACGATCTACCCATTCGCGATCACAGTATTCCGCAATTACATCTACTGGACTGACCTTCAGCTTCGCGGCGTCTACCGTGCTGAGAAACACACCGGAGCGAACATGGTTGAAATGGTAAAGAGGTTAGAAGATTCGCCACGCGATATCCACGTTTACAGCACCAGCCGACAGACTTGCACAGCGAACCTGTGCAACATCAATAACGGAGGCTGTGCCCATTCCTGTCACCCAGCACCTAATAACACTGTCGAATGCAAGTGTGATGACAACTTCAAGCTAGTCAACGAAGGCCGAATGTGCGTGCCGCGTAACGTTACTTGTGACGCTGGCAAATTCTCATGCGCCAACGGCAAATGCATCAGTCGTATGTGGGCATGCGATGGTGACGACGACTGTGGTGACCGTTCTGACGAGCAACGCGACTATTGCGCTTACCATTCCTGCTCCCCACATGAGTTCCGTTGCAACAACGGCCGCTGTATCTTCAAATCATGGAAGTGCGATCACGAGAACGACTGCAAAGACGGTTCTGACGAAGAAGGTTGCGAGTACGCGCCATGTGCTGATGGAGAATTTACTTGCGCCAACTCGCGCTGCATACCTATGTCTCAAGTCTGCAACGGAATCAATGATTGCAAAGATAACGTCACATCTGATGAAACGCATGAGCGCTGCCCGAAGAACACCACTTGCCCGGCTAACCATCTCAAGTGTGAAAAGACGAACATCTGCGTGGAACCTTATTGGTTATGCGACGGCGATAATGATTGTGGAGACAACTCAGATGAAAATCCACTGCATTGTGCTGAGAGGACGTGTCCGCAGAATAGCTTCCGTTGCCCGAACCACCGCTGCATCCCAGCTACTTGGTACTGCGACGGTGATGACGATTGTGGAGATGGTGCCGATGAACCGCCAGAATACTGCCGATCAGAAGGCCGCACGTGCTTCGGTGACCTCTTTACGTGTGATAACGGTAACTGCATCCCAAGAATCTACATCTGCGACGGTGACAACGACTGTCTCGATAGCAGTGACGAGGATGAAAGACACCAATGTAACGAGCGCAAATGTGACGCCGAAACTGAGTACACTTGCGAAGCGAACAAAATCTGGAACCGAGCTCAATGTATTCCGCGTAAATGGTTGTGTGACGGTGATCCTGACTGCGTTGATGGCGCCGACGAAAACGCGTCGCTGCACCACTGCGCAACGCCCGCTCCTTGTTCAGACGACCAATTCCAATGCACCAACGGACGCTGCATCAACAAAGGCTGGGTTTGCGACCATGACAACGACTGTGGTGACGGCTCCGACGAAGGAAAACACTGCAATACCCAATACAAACAGTGTTCAGATCAAGAATTCAAGTGCCAGAACTTCAAGTGTATCCGCAATCATTTCCGCTGCGATGGTGAAGATGATTGTGGTGACCATTCTGACGAAGTTGGATGTAATAAGGAGAATAAGACTTGTCCGGCTGGCCAGTTCAAATGTAATAACGACCAGTGTATTGACAACAGACTGGTGTGTAATAAGGTATCCGATTGCTCAGATGACTCTGATGAGCCTGCGCATTGTAATGTCGATGAATGTGCCAAGTTAGAAAGCAACCAGTGCGGACACAAATGCATAGACACACTAACTGGCTACTACTGTGACTGCAATCAAGGCTACAAGCTCTTGTCAGATGGAAAAGCCTGTGCTGATGTCGACGAATGTCTGGAAACTCCAGGAGTTTGCTCACAATATTGCTCCAACACGCCGGGATCTTACTACTGCAAATGCAATGATCGGTACTACGAAAGGGAAGTTGATGAGCATACTTGCAAGAGAAAAGATAACATTACAGCCTGGGTTATCTTTACCAACAAATATTATGTTAGGAATATGTCGACTGACGCTTCGCTTTACAATCTAGTCCACCAAGACCTCATGAACGTCGTCGCCATTGACTTTGACATCAAAGAAAACAAGATGTACTTCGCTGATGTTTCAGCCAAAACAATCTATCGCTCAGATTTCACAGATCCCAATCCTACTAAAGAAGTTGTGATTAGGCATGACTCGCACGGTTTAGAAGGAATCGCAATAGACTGGATAGGAAGGAAACTGTACTGGCTGGATAGACATTCTAAGAATCTGGATGTGTCTGAATTGGATGGAACCCGTAGAAAGACACTCAAGACTGGCATTGCCGACCCTCGTGCTATAATTGTCCATCCCGGCACTGGATACTTATACTTCACCTCTTGGCACCTCCAAGCTTACATCGGAAAGATGGGCATGGATGGCTCTAACTTCACCGCTATTCTGAACTGGGAAGATGACATCGCATGGCCAAACGCTCTAACTATAGACTATTTCACAGACAGAATCTACTGGGCTGATGCTCATTTGGACTACATTGGTTCCGCTGATCTTGAAGGTAAACACAGGCACGTTGTGCTGTCTGGAGACAAAGTACCTCACGTTTTCGCGATCAGCTTATTCGATGACGAAATCTACTGGACGGATTGGAACCTCAAAGCTATAAGCAAAGCCAACAAACATTCCGGAGAGAATCTCACACTTTTGAGAAACACTACACACAGGCCTTACGACATCCACGTCGTTCACCCGCTGAGACAGCTGCCTTATCACAACCCTTGCGGCGATAACAACGGTGGATGCTCGCACTTGTGTCTTATTGCACCACCTCATGAGTCGAGCTACCTGAACATCGAAGGATACGGCGAGGAAGGCGCGACTACGTATAAATGCGCATGCCCGAACCAATATTACCTGGCTAGAGATATGAAGACCTGTATTGCGAACTGTACCGACGGCCAACACAGATGTAACGGACGCGATGAGAAATGTATTCCTTGGTTCTGGAAGTGCGACGGTGAGAAAGACTGTATGGATGGTTCAGATGAACCTGATACGTGCCCCGTACGCCACTGTAGAGCTGGTTCCTTCCAATGTAAGAATACCAACTGTACTCCAGCAGCCACTATCTGCGACGGTACTGACGATTGCGGAGACGGAAGTGATGAAGCCGAATGCGCACATGAATGTCCACTTCTCGAGTTCAAATGCCAAGGCAGCGGCCGCTGCATCCTCGACAGCTGGAAGTGCGACGGCGACACAGATTGTAAAGACAATAGCGACGAAGACCCGACCATGTGCCATAACAGACCTTGTAATCCAGACACCGAATTCTCCTGCAAAAACGGTCGCTGCATTCCTAAACTATGGATGTGCGATTTCGATAACGATTGCGGTGACGACTCAGATGAACCTGCATACATGTGCCGACAGAAGAACTGCACAACGGGCTGGAGACGGTGCCCTGGACAGTCCAACTACAGATGCATACCGAAATGGCTGTTCTGTGACGGTAAAGACGACTGCCGAGACGGCTCAGATGAGCTGCCTGAAAACTGTCCTTCATGTAATGCTGAAAATGACTTCACTTGCGAGAATAAGCGCTGTATCCCGAAGCAATGGCTCTGTGACTTCACTGATGACTGCGGCGATGGTAGTGACGAAGCCGAAGGAGTCTGCCGTCACCAATACAGAGAGTGCTCAGAATCCGAGTTCAAATGCGGCAACGGGAAATGTATATCTTCAAGATGGCGTTGTGACCACGAGGATGATTGTGGAGACAATTCGGATGAGATGTCGTGCGGCGGCTTCCAGTGCAAGAATGGAACGTTCCAGTGCAAATCGGGACACTGCATCGCGTCGTACTTCCGCTGCGATGGCGACCGGGACTGCCGCGATCTGTCGGACGAGATTGGCTGCCCACCACGCTTCCCTGGTGGCAGATACTGCCCGGAGAGCAGGTTAGTTACGTTACAAATATTTATTCCCATTTACTACGTCCTGAATGGCCTTAAATACTATAAGAGCCACTTGCACTACCCGGGGTTAACCACATAACCCGAAGTTAAGCGTTTTTTTTAGTATGGAATTTGACAGCTTAACTCCGGTTTAGCGGCTAACCCCGGGCAAGAGGGCCTAATAATAGAGATTCATAGTTTGAACTGCTTTACTGAAAACGCTGCTCTTTATTAGTGATAAAATCACTCCGCTATTTTGTGGCTGTAATATATTTGTGGATACAATGCTCCATTTTACAATGTGTTTCACCAGCCAATAATAACCTCAGATACCCTCCAAAAAACAACTCTCCCATACAAAATGTCAAGATCCACCAAAATGTATGAAACGTCAATATTATTTTCGTGATTTCAGGGTTGGTATCATAGTAAAAGTTGCTCAGTATTACTTATACATATGAGGTGTCTGAGGTTTTTAGTAGCTGGTGAAACACTTTTATTATACAGAGTGTTTCACGCTTCTTAAGAAAATATAGTATCTCTCATAGAAAAAGCGACTACAAACTGTTTCGAACATATCGCTAGGGTGGCCTACGATTAAAAATATTATAAAACTGGCGGCGATGTGCACTAGACGCGGGATTTGAGAACAGCCCGTGTGTTACCACAAGACAGAAGACGATCGATTTTAGATCCCGCGGAGTTGCAATGTCCGAACCACTGACATGATTGTGGTAACTGTAGTTGTGTGGTAAACTGCTGTGCTGTCACCCGTATTTTACTTGACAGTATAGGTCATTCAAAAATAGCAATCGTGTGTACCAATATTAATGGAACTTTCTTTTTCAGATTCCAATGTGCGAACAACCTCTGCGTGTCACAATCGGACCTGTGTGACGGAGCGGATGACTGCGGTGACGGTAGCGACGAGGCTCCGGCTCTGTGCACCAACTTCAACTGCGACACGCTGCGCCGGTTCCACTGCACGAACCACCGCTGTGTGCCCAGGTACACTTACTACATCTGTTTTTTTGTTAAAAATTACATACAAGTACCTTAAAACATTTCGCCAAACTGCAGTACCTACAGTTTTATTAGCCAGGTTTAGTGTCCCGCTGGGCAAAGGGCTACCCCCTTTTTCTCCACTAGACCCTGTAGTGGAAGGGGGTTCATAAATATATATGCACCTGTATCCAATTTTGAACCTTCTTCACCTATAATAAGTTCCAAAGTGTATACATACTTTTAGACTTTAATTAAATGTGAAAGTTTCAGTAGGTTTTTGGCAATTCTGCTCAGAACGAGGTCTTTCGACCAGACCAGAAAAAAATGTAAATTCTCTATCATACCTACATTCAAGCAATTTGATGTTTGTGCTTCTTCGTGCCTTATCACAGTGATCAGTTGATCACTGATTTAATATTATTGTCACTGAAGTCACTGTGACAAGGTGCGAAGTGGTAGGTATATAAACCAAATTCCATGATTGTTACGCTTGATAACAAGAAGAGGCGTCTTTGCTTCTTACAACGCTCATATTGCAATTGTATCGCTTTACTTCAGACTCCGCAAATACCTACCATTACCTTTTCTTAATACCAAAATCGTATAATCAGACAGATGGATTAACCCGAATTTGTAATTAAGCGACTCAATAAGATGTGTCGTCATCATTAGGGTTTATATTTCCTATTAGGTTGTGTGGCAAACAAATGTACGTGGCATGAACTCTTGAGCTTTCAATTGTTTTCATCAATTAACTTACAACAATATTATTTTCACTCCACCTATTTATAAAAGGGGTTTTACTGTTCAAGCTAAGAGGGATCAAAGTGGCACTTTTCTTCCCTGCTGGTAGGGATCAAAGTGGCACTTTTCTGTTCAAGGACTACACATTTTTTACGTTTTCGGACATTATCTAGTGGCATCGTGGTGTTGATATGATGCTGTTTTCGGCTTTGTTTATTTTCTCTTAGTTGATGTGAAAGGCATTATGTGTCACACGGTATCAAAATTATTCTCATCTTGGGCGTTAACGCTTGAATCCTTCATTACGCTTCATTCTACTTTAGAATCCACTGCTTCATTCGGAATTCAATGTACGCCCTCGCCGCAAATATATCATTTTGATCCCTTGTAACAAAAGCTACTATTTCTGTACAGATACCAAGTCTGCGACGGGGTAGACAACTGCGGAGACGGTTCAGACGAGAATAACATGACGCTTTGCGCCGCCCGCGCCAAGCCCTGTGACCCTTACTCGCAGTTCCAATGTGCCAATCGTCGCTGCGTCGAGAGAACGCAGCTCTGCGACCTGTCCGATGACTGTGGAGACGCCAGCGATGAGAGGGGTTGTCATCATACTAGGACATGCGATATTAACTCTAAAGGTATGAAAATAAATCACTTTCCAATAACCCTTACAGTACTGCACAATATTGCTGCTATGCTACTTCAGTCAGTATCAATACTTAAAGTATCGAGGTCGATTGAAGTACCATGACAAATACCAGTGTATCCGAGAAAATACGAGGTTACGAGTAAAACATAACTACATCTGGATTTACTGTTTCAATGTGCTAACCGTCGTTGCATTGAAAGAAAACAACTTTGTGACCGACGACGTCTTAATTTCCATCATACTGACTACAATATGCGATGTCAACACAGGGCCGTACCTAGGGACGCTATGGGGCACTGCCCTACCTTAACCTTTTAACCGCCATTGTCCGATATATAAGAGAAACATTTTCCAGCTCATTTCGCCGAAGTCTGATAAATAAGGCAAATCTTGTGTGTATTTTCGGGTGAGGTGGCGATACGAGTACGCTCAATGAAAAATTCTAAGCGGTTAAAAGGTTAAAATACAATTTTTCATACCTTACGAAATGTCAGCAACTCTGATAACTGATAATATACCTACCTCGAAATGCTTACTTGCTCCCTACTAGTAATGACGCTCTATCTTGAATTCAACTCCGGCTACACTAAATGTAAGAAATAACTGCATCATAAACTGAAAGAATACAATTATATAATCCCATCATAATTAACCAATCAATTACTGAGGATCCGTGCTCATCAAACCCTGGTACGTTATACTCGCTGTTACAGTGCGTCCAATCTTCAGCCAAACCATGATAATATATCCTATTCCAGGTGGCTGTGAGCACTTCTGCACGAACTTGACCGGCACCGGCGGCTACATCTGCTCCTGCTACCAGGGCTACATAATATCACACGCGGACCCCAAGCGATGTGAGGACGTGAACGAGTGCGTTACTGGAGACCACCACTGCTCGCAACTGTGCACCAATCTGAACGGCAGCTTTAGTTGCAGCTGTAGGGAAGGTTTCAAGTGAGTAATCATGATCTCGTGGTTTTTATACTGTTGTATGATAGCTTTTATCATATTAATACTTTAAAATAACTTTCAGGAAAAAAAAGTAAATGTAGTATGTAGTTTCAAAAACTTCAAACAGCTTCGGGCTTTTTAAACGCCCGCCATTCTGACAAGCTTGGCCGTGATGTCATAGTATCTAAGGTCAGCTGTGGACCAAACATTCGAGAAGCCGAGACGCGAGCTCCCTGTTTATTCACGTTCTCGGCTTAGCGAATATTTGGTGTAGAGCTATAGTCAGAGCTTAGACTATGACGTCACACTCGACAATCACAATCACTCATACTATTTGACCAATAACATTGCGATTAACAGTTGGTCGGCTCAAAAACCATCAGAGCTGACCAGGCTGTTGATTGGCATAGTGCTGATCAAGATGCGGATTTATAGAAACTGACGATCCAGAAACCAATTTTGTGATTCATGTCAAGCGCTAATTCCATTTTGCCGTGTATTGGTGCTCCAATCGACGATAACTTTTAACAAAATTCTCAATCAATTAATTTCTCTTACAGACTGGCTGATAGTCTCTCCGGCGTGTGCAAAGCGACGGAAGAAGAAGTAGTGCTAATGTTCGCCAACGGTCCTGAGATCCGAGGCTTCGTGCAAGACAAGAACGAAGAATACGAAATCATCTCATCAGAGAAACGTATTGAGGCCATCGACTACGATCCTCAACACGAGATGGTCTTCTGGGCTGACAGTTACGACAAGACAATCAAGAGGTCCTACATGGTCAATGCACTGCACGGAGAAGTCAAGAGTGGATTCGCTCAGGACTTAAATATGAAGGGAAGCTCGAAACCTACAGCTCTTGCCGTCGATTATATTGGCGAAAACTTATACTGGACAGAAACAGACAGAACCGGCTCTAAACCACGCGGTCGCGTCATGGTCGCGAAGACTGATGGAAGATACAGGCGAGCGTTAGTCACTGTTGGTATTGAAAGCCCAACATCGGTTGTAGTTGATCCGCAGCAGGGTAAGATGTACTGGGCGGACGCTGGCTCCGCGCCGAAGATTGAGACTGCTTGGATGGACGGCTCGCAACGCCGCCCGCTTATAACTGAGAACATTCGACACCCGACTGGTTTAGCCATCGATCACGCTATGGACCACACCATCTACTGGGTAGACACGAAGTTAAACACTATTGAGATGATGAGGCCAGACGGAACTCTCCGAAAGACCATTCTCAAGGGAGATGTGTTAAAACATCCCGTGTCCTTGGATGTATTCGAGTCGTCTCTGTTCTGGGTTACAAGGGAGTCTGGTGAGCTGGTTCGCCAAGATAAATTCGGGCGTGGAGTGCCGTTTATACTGTCTAAGGATCTAGTCAACCCGTCTGCTGTTAAAGGTGAGTTGACAACTCATTCCTGAAATTCTGAAATAATGTAGGCTAGGACTAAATGTATCCAATTCAATTGGCGTTAGGTTTAAGTAGTGGCTTCGTTCTGTTAAGATGGATTACGGTACGGACATTATGTATTTTTTCACTGAGAGATTTATGTATTGATGAAAATAATCATAACACATAACAACGAGGAGGACAACAATACAAATATATTTCCACATGACAAACTTCTTCCAAGATATTCTACAACAACATAATTATGTCTCCGGTCTCCGTTCTCAGTAGCCGTCTCTCTATTATCTTAGAATCTATTCCGGTCGTATGTAATCTGAAATTACTCCAGAGCTCAAGGCTCACAAACAATCCTAATTTAACCCATATCGCCATACCGGAACCCTTAAGTTTGTTTGGACGGAAGTGCTAAGCGATGAAGCTAGTACTTAGAGTACGGCCACAGGCGTCTTGCCTGTCACAAAGATTGCATATACTCGAGAAACTCTTCAACGTTCGAGATCAGGTGGCAGTAGTAATTGCGTTAGCCGCGTACTAAAGACCCGGGTTCGATCGATGGAGTTGGTCTGTTTCTTTAGTATAATGACATCTATTATCAATCGTTAACTGATGTTGATATTTTCAGTATACCACCCTCGCCGCTACAATACCTCAGTGACCAGCGGTTGTTCATCGAACCCATGCTCGCATCTGTGCCTCGCCGTGCCTGGTGGCCGGCGTTGCGCCTGCCCTGATTCCGCTGCTCCAAAACCGAAGGGCATAGCACAGGAGCAAGCTTGTGATGCTGGTTAGTAGCTTTTAGTGTAGTTACGATGTGATTGCTGGTTGATCATCACTTGTCAATTACTAGCAACCAAACGTACAGAATACAGAAAATAAAAAAACTGTCATTTGTTTTGAAAACCTTTTTGCCCACCTTAGACACTTTCGGTAACGTGCCTCGTCCATCTTCCGTCGATATCCAAGATGGTCAGATGATATCTGCCGAGCGGCAAAAGCAGTAGATGTTGGCACATGACCGAGAAGATTGGCGTAATAAAGAAGAGGCACTCAGCAGTGGGTGGATAAGGGCTGAATAGATAGATAGATATGGTTTTATTATAAACGATTGCACACGTCATCTGCGTAAATTGCATATTACAGAAGCCAGTTACTAGTTGATGTAGTTGTTGTGGACTTTCGGTCATTTTTAACAACATTTAGGATGGTATTTTATACATCATTAATGCTTCCTTATTCTTGAAACTTGCTATTCTACTTACTCTCTTACTATTCTTGAAAAGTCTTTATTTTTAATTATTCAATATTTCCACAGCTGCCGAAGTCCCTCGTCCTCTGCCAAGAGTATGCCCCTGCCAGAACGGCGGTGTCTGCTCTGAAACGTCCACTGGTGACTTAGAATGCATTTGCCGCGCGCCGCTCCTGCCACCGTTCTGCGCGGAAGCAGCGGCGGCGAGCAGAGCCGCGCCGGCAGCTGTACTGGTGCCGGTGCTGTTGGTGCTACTGCTGGCTATAGCTGGCGCGGCTGCGTGGTTCGTCATCAGAAAGAGGCCGTTGTAAGTAGTTCTAGCGTTCACACCTAAAACTTATCTGCTGTATTTTATCATTAGGATCCAATCAACTCTTGATTCTGAGTAGAAATAACCCAACCAAGTTCAGAGAATCAGGTTTTACGGGATTCAAAAAAAACGCTCATGTTCGGCGCGGTTCTTCACTACAAATTGCATTTCTCAACCAATAGGGATGACGACTAGGTTGAAAAACTATTATTCTAATTAGTCCGTCAGTTAGATTATCTAAAATTATTAGACACGTATTTATTCCTTTTTCAATTTTACTAAAATTGACGAAGATATTACGCGAAACTTGAACGCACTGTATTTTTGTCATTTTTGATATAACGAACAAAAGAAAAAATACGTGTACAATATTTTTTTATAATCTAAAAGACGGACTAAATAGATTTTTTTCAGTCGTCTAGCCTATTCTCGTAAATTCGTATTGTAAGCAGATAGATATACTTAGATTGGTCGTTTCGTTTTTTTTTTCATAAAACGTGCAGATGTTGGGTCTTGTTATAAAAACATGCATAGTTTAACTTCGCAATGATGATTACCGCGAGTTAATTTTCCGCTAGGGGCGCTAGTGGAACGTGGGTCCTGCGGGAACATTTCAAACGTCTTTGACAATTCTATCATATTGACTCACGACCCATGCATGAGTGGCGCCGCCTGGTGAGTGACAATACGGTAGCTCTCATTTGTTGAAAATTGTCTCAAGTCGCGCAAATTATTGACCCACTCTGCCGATAGAGAGCACTGTATCCTCGAATGACCGTTTCTACTTCGCGCTGTTGTTATTGTATGCGATAATTAGTTTGTATGGAATTCTTGATATACGCACTTGATCCGTCATTTGCTTTATTTTAACACACCAAAACTTTATTTTTCAGCGGCAAAGGCGGCGGCCTTGGCAGCCTAGCGTCCTCCCAGAGTGTGTCGTTCCGACAAGGCTCCAACGTGGAGTTTGGAGGCGTAGCGGAGCCAGCGTACTCGCTGGAGGACGCCAGGAGGAAGGGCCGAGATTTCTCAAATCCGATGTATGATGCGGTCACGCGCGCCGCGGCGGCTGGCGAACCGGAGCCTTTACGTGAGTATTATATTATATCATGCACATCTACAAACAAAAAATCGGTGAAACAACGTACCCATAATGGACAATTATGCATAGGTATATTCATGAGTCGTAAAAATGATGCCATCATTTTTCTTAGAAAGAATGGAAAAGTGAAAAAAATCATGACCTCGAACGGGACTCGAACCCGCGGCTTTGGTATACATGCCCATCGCTTGGCCAACTGAGCTACGGAAATCCCGCCTGAGGTCATTAATTTTTCCACGTTTATTTTTCTTCTAAATTTGGAATTGTTCGCAGACGTTTTTGTTTAAAATATAATAATAGGTTATGATGCCACCATTTTAGCACTAACCAAGCTGCTAAGTAGTGAAGTGCTTAGTGATTTCTGTCTAATCAATTAGAAATGGCGGTAGGACGACAGAGTTTGAGCCGTTTTGTCCACATTTATGGCTTAGATATCTACACTGCGCTTAAGTTTTTAATTATACATAAATTTTAAGTTACATGCAGGGAATTAACGATACATAATTCATTTTGAGAGTTAAAAAAAATTAAGAAATTGCGATAAAAACTGTAGGTATGTTTTTAGTTTGTCTACTCCCGAGCATTTTTGGTCAGTATATCGTCGACCGTAGATCTATATTTCTTACCCTAAATGGTCGACAATATAACCATTTAAAGTTACATTTTCTAGCAATTCATCAAAATTTATAGCAATAGAAATAGAAATAGAAAATTATTTATTGTCACAAACACAAGAATACAAAAAAAAGGAAAGAAAAACAAGCACACATTCTTCTTAAATATTAAACACTAAACAACACAACTATCCACTAGTGGGTACTAACTATCCACTTTATTTCTTCCAGCGGGCATTTACGAAGTCCCAGACGAGCTGAAAGACAAAGTAGTGTCAGCGGTGATCTCCCCCTCATCCACGGAGACGCGCGGCGCCAAGCGGCCGCGCGCGCTCGACCCCGCCGCCGACACCGGCGCCGACACCGCGCAGCTGGTGCGCGAGGACCGCGACTGCTAGCGGCGAGCGGCGCCCGCGTGGGGGCGCCAGCGAAGGGGAGTCAGGGTCGCTTGCGTCACGACCTACTATCCGTAGGAATGGGTTTTGAAGCCCCAACATCGTTTGCAGAGAACGCCAGATGTATCTAAGGAATGCACCGGTTATTTTTGTTAGCGGTTTTTTCGTACAAATCATAACCGGTTTCGCATACCCTAGATGTATCGGAATGGCAAATCATTTCTGTAGATTTAGCGTTGTCGGTAAACGAGTCGCTTGGATTCTGGGCTTTCTGAAGAGAAGAAAAACGTACATTGACCAGGTAAATGAGGTGACCACGGTGATGTACCAAATGGATATCCACCAGTCATATGAAAATTTAAGATTAGAATATAAACATCTAAGATCTCCATATTTATCAATTTGAAATATGACATAAAACTGTGATTATCAGAGTTTTCGGACCCAGTGTCTCGCTGATTATCTAAATTGACGGTTAACTTATATCCATCTGTCCCAGATGAAATTAACACACATATCATCCAACACCGACATTAGTAGACTAAACATTAAGTACTGAAATATAGAAGTGCACGGAGAAAGGTCAATGTACGTTTTTTTTTAAATAAACAGTAGTGTTGAATCAGTCGTTGATTGGCTTATTCCTAAGTCTGTAATGTTGAATATTTCCTACCTAGTGCCTGTTATTGCTAATGTATTTTCAGGTTAATACGGATGTTTTACGACCGCATGAATTTGAGGGAAATTTATAAAACACGAAAAAGAGTGATGGCACCATTTTAAACTGACAAGCACCAATAATGGACATGTCAGGCTTAATTCAAATGTCATACGGCTTACCGCCAAATAGACTATACATGCCTAATATCATCAACATAAGGTCTAATGTACATCATTGGGCCTTGTCCATTACTGATACCATCAGCTTACCTAACTGACTAGCGTAAGTCTTATTTTAAAGTTTTTCCTCTGAGTCCCTTTTTTAAGAGTGGCATGCAGAATAGTTATAGCAAATCAGTTAATTAATATTTTCTTTACTTTTTAGGCATTTTGATGTCTGCTCTTGTGAAACGATCTATTCGAGACGATGGCGAATATTGACAAAATAACATAACGCCATCTCAAATGCCGTTTATTAAAACTTATGGGATTTTTAACTGATTATAAGTTTTTTTTTTCAAGTTAGTTTTTTTGAGTTGCTTTTGTAACTCTTTATTTTAACACCGACAGCGCAATAGTGACTTAATGCTTGATTAAAATTAACTATAATTTTACGCTTTTGCGCTGCCGGTTACTATTCAAATCCGTATTTCGAACGAAATCCATTTTAAATTGAGTTTGGACGAAATACGATTACACTTATTAAAATTGTTTGTAATAAATAAAAATGTTGACGTATTTTATTTTTATCCAGTTGTTTGTGCGGAAAATCGAATTTAGCACACGTAAACCTAGATTTAATTGACGTAAATAGAGATTTATTTTCTTCCGTAGTTTTTTTTCTCACTTTCTATCTTTATTTCGGTATAACGTAGAATACTGACCATTCCTTTACTATTCTTCAATGCTTTTGATTTTCTTTTTTTATCACCAGCAAGATCTGGTCGTACTTATATTTTATCAGTATTCTCTGTGTGAATGTCTTATTTCATGTATTTTCAATTGTCGAATGTTTGAAATCGAATTATTCATATCATCGCGTGATATCGACATAATGTTCGTTAAGATATATGTACCTATATTAGAGGTTATATACATTCCTGTCTTTGGCTCGCCTCTTGTAAATTGTAGTTGGGCTTATATATACATTCCGTGGACTTAGATCCACACTCTAGTACATAAAGAGAAACCTAGGAATTGCACAGCCACGCCCCGAGGGGGATTTTTATAGAGTTTTAAATTTATTTGACAATAAGCAATACACTATTTTAGAGGGTAATTTATTTATTTCGATTTAAGACTATGTAAAATATAGCAATGTTGTGTTTTATAATTGTCTATTGAAGAAAAATGGTAAAATTATTACAATTGTTTTGTGGACATTAACAATTTGCCATAAATGTGTGAGATAATGTTTCTACTGTTGTTTAATTTTAATGATATTATCATCAGTTTTGTTTAATGAAGCTTCTACGATTGTAAATAAACCAAACCGTATTCCATTTTCTTACTGAAGTCGCTATACATATGTACATGTACCATATAAATATATAATATACCTTTAGACTCCTCTGTGAATACATCACAACAATGTTTACAATCTAAAATTATATATTACTGAATAGCCTATTGAGAATTGAATATATGAACATAAATATATATGTATATTGTAAAAAGAGTAAACATGTCAATACTATGGATAGTTAAAAAGAGATGAAAATATTTTTGTATTGGGATTCTTATAGTTATTAGAGGTCTCTGACGGTAGTTGAGAATATTGTGTAAAAAATAAATTAATAATGAAATGAATTCGTTTTTTATTTTACTTAAATCTCGTTATCGTTAAAACCCATAGTCTATTATAGAGGGTCCATTACTGGAGTCTTGTTGTCCATTACTAGTACCTTGTTGTCCATTACTGGAAACATTCTGTCCATTACTGACGCTTTTTGTCCATAACTGGAGTATTGTTGTCCATTACTGGAGTATTGGTGTCCATTACTGGAGCCTTGTTATTACTGGAGTAACAGCGTTCAATTGTGTATGTTAAAGTCGACTGTTGTACGTATTTTTCATCAAACACCACGGAAATAACAACGTCTCCCGACGAATTGCGAACATCCTTAGAAGCGTATCGGACATCGGTCCAAAAGGCTTTTGGGGCTAAAAAGTTAGAACAATCTTTTAGGTAAAGAACATAATACTTAGCTTTATGTCTCGTGATACCTGTCACTAGGAAAGTTTTGAGATGCTCGAAATCTATAAACGGAATGCACCCTTATTATGTTTTTAAATAGCCTTTTGGGATATTAATGATACACCATTGCAGAAAAAATATGAAGTGTTTTTGTTACTAAGTATGGGAATTGACGCATGAAAATTTTTTTGTATAAAAATGTGAAACTTCACGACGTTTTGGCGATGAAAAATAATATATTAATACCTTGCGATATCGATACCTTGAGGCTCAAAGGGCGTAAACGCCATTTTCGGCAAAATGAGTTTTTGATGCAGTTATGTTCAGCTTTTTTTTCTCTATCGAACTGTGTAGTTAAGACCGCGAAAAGCGCAAGTTTGAGGCAAATACGCCCCATGGATTTTTAGGAGAATGTTTAAATGCAATAGGCGTATTTGAAATATTTTTTAATTTTTTTGGTTATTTGGGTTGTACGATCAACTATCAAAGCACTAAGAGGTAGTATATCCAAGTTGTCATGGAAACCTTTGTTATAAAACTAAAGTGGACTCTTACGACCTAGCAATGGTGGCGCTAAATTTAGGTCGTATAAACCTATAAAGGCAAAATATGGCTCATACACCCCTACTTTGCAGTTATAAAATATGATATGACTCATACGACCTAAGTAATATTAACACTGCGTCGTTTACTCTCTGAGTTACTTGATAATAGGTATGTTTTAGCCTTATACAACCGACAATCGTAATATTAAATGACTTACAAGCAATAGACCGAAACACGATTCACATCAATTCTTTAAAGAACTTACTTGTTCGATATTTCAATCACGGCAATCGCGGCAAGCGCTTCTCACTCATGATTATGGGGCGCGGACCGTCCCGAAACATGTCGAGCTATTTTCGACTTTATAGACGTGAGTAACCCGGTCTATAGGTTCGATAGTTGTCTCTTGCACGCCCGTCATGAAAGCCATTAAGCGCGAGGGAGATAGCACCTAGACTACGCAATAGACAATGATAATAATTATTTATGATACCCGTGACGCGCATGCCGGCCGGATTTTTGTTGTTTGTAAACAATCATAGCAGCAACGTGCGCACACGAGTGAAATCATGAGATTTTGAAATTTAAAATGGATAAGTGCAGTAATACAAGTAAATTGGATGCGTTAAAACGTCGACGCGATCTATTAGCTTCGTTGGCTGCCCGTCGTCGATAAATGCAAAGGTAAGTTTGAACAAGATTTACTTATTTATAACTCAATATTATTATATTGATTAAGTACAATGAACTTTGCATAGACAATTACTTGTACTTTATTAATAATATAGCAAGGCTAAATATTATTATGTTGTGGATTTAGGGAGGCACTTAGTTTTGTAGACTTAATAACCACTTTCATGTAAACAACAAAAAAACATTATTATGTTTTTTTTTAATACCGCGTCAGTGGCAAGCAAGCATATGGCCGCCTGATGGTAAGCAGTCACCGTTACCTATGGACGCTTGCTTTACTATAGACACTCAATTTAATCTGCTTTTTGTTATTTGCGCGCTATGGAGAGTAATTTTGAATTAAATCATTATGAGGCAAAGTATACATTGTTTACGGCGTTTAAAACCTTCATTTTGAAAACGTTACTAATTTGTGGCTTTTACAACCCAAATACTCAAATGTTGAGACACATACGACCTTAAAACTTTTTTGAATTAGACACATAAGTTACGATGTTAGAATAGCCATGCCATTATTTTATTTATAATTTTGGCTTCAGTGTTACACTTCTGATATTACGGTTATCTGTGTACGCATTTATTATGAAAATGACGATTTATTTCGATTTTCAGCTCATCTACGCCTAAACATACAACAAATACTGTCGTCGATTAATGCGAAGATAAGTTTGAAGTAGATTTACTTATTTATTACTGAATATATTGAACATGAAGTTTGCATAGAAAATTACTCGAACTTAATTGCAAGGCTAAATATTATTATGTTGTGGATTTGGGTTGGTAAAACTATATAAACAATACAAATACGCCACACCCTTAGTCGGTAAATCGGTATTACAGACATTTAAACCAAATATATGGTAAACGGTGTTGGTGGCGGCTTTTAGATAAATTCTATTAGAAATATTTTATTGCAATGATAACAAAGTTGCAATACAACAAGTTACGTATACGTACGTAGTGTATATTAGCTTCATGTGCACCGCAATAAACTATTTATAATTTTACATCTAAAAAATAAAAACTATTGAAAACATGTAAATTACTGTAGGTATTAGGAGATGCTTAGTGCTGTTTTCTTATTTTCAGACCGCTCGTAAGAACTCACGACCCTACCAAGTAGAAGTCCTCGATCAAACAGACTTCCTTAATTTTGAGGAGCTTGCTGAAAAGACATTTACCCCCCTTGTTTTAAAACAAGTGCAAGTCCAACAAATAAGAATAGCGATTTTTAAGAAAAAATATTCTGACCAAATAATATTAAAGTACTCGATGGTTGAAGAAACAGAGGAAATAAAAGTAACGTTGAATGAAGGTGTTCCCAAAACTAAGAATGGTAAAGGGAAAGGACAAGAAAGAGCGAAAAGTAAGGGCAAGGGTAAAGGAAAGGGAAAGTCGAAGGCAAATACACAAAATACAGAAGATACCGTTGAACCTGTTGATTATATTACAAGACCTATAATAAAGACCGCTTACCATCAGGCGGGCCGTATGCTTGTTTGTCACCGTCGTAGTATAAAAAAAAAAAGCCCGCCTATAATGACAGATTGCCTTTGTGATAATGGAACCATTTCAAAGACTTATCATGAGGAGTATCGTAGAATCCCTTACGAAGAAACCGTTCGTGATTATTTTCCTCTTAGTGATGACGACGAAGACCAAGATATAGACGACAATTATTAGAGTTTATACTACCCTCTTTTAATGTTAACTTTTAGTATTGATTTTTAGTATCTTTTTATCTGTAATCATTTAAATAAGGACCTTTTTTTGTTATAAGAAATAAAACATCGAGATGATTAATTGTTGTTTTTTTTATATACAGGTCCCTTATCACAACTAATATGGATTTAGTTCCTTTTCGATCCTCGCCAATAACCATAATTTTTCGAAACCTTACATAACAAAAGTTTGAAATTATGATGGTGAATTTTATTAGTACAGTCACCGGCAATAGTATGTTACACTTTGAAGGCCGCAAAAATATGTGACACGCTCTTAAGGCGCTACAAATAAGACTGTGTCAGATGTTTTTGCGGCCTTTGTTGCGTAAGATATTATTACCGGTGACTGTACAGGTTAAGCATATTTTTTAGGGCAAAATGTTGACATTTATAAAACACCTGTTAAGTCAATGGTACAAAAATATATTTTTAAGACTATGACTACCTTATATTTTTACATATGTCGTTCCTTGTTAAAAATATACTGTACATGATATACGCCTAATCTAAACAATGAACGTCAATTTTGCTAGTTTTTAAGCAATAAATATGTTTTTATTTTCTACATACGACTCTAATGACTGACTAATACGCCTCATTTTAGTCAGAAATGGAGCATTTAATGTCCCATAAACCCTATGCATTTTACACGTAGCGTAAAATTCAAGGTCGTAAACACCATTTTCTGAATTTTTTTTGGGTGTATAACACACCTATTTTCTTTATTTATTAAGTCTTTGGAAATATAATATAACCTTACAATTGAACTCTAAATTTTAAGTAATTGGACCAAAATTTAACTAAATCGGTTGTAAAACAAAAAAGTTATGATTTCTTTTGTAAAATATTTTTTGTTTTTTCTTTCTCCTGTAAAGTGGCATTTTGGCGTTTACGCCCTTTCAGCCTCAAGGTATCGATATAATGTATGGGATGTTCTCTATATTCACACGTTCTATATGATCATAGTTATTCTGGTGTAATCTCAACCTTCAATCCACGGGTGAAAAGGTCAAACCTCCTTGTTTCTGCTGAAGTTCTGATGACAATGTCAAACATCTTCTGTCAGCTGCCAACTACACATATTCAGAAACTGTATTTTTCTTTATAATTAATTGACTTGCTTTGTGATCTCTTCCGCTTTATTCAACTACAACCCTTTATAAAACAATATATATATTGATTTGTTTGCAAGAAACTGCTGTTATGGAAGAAATATAGTCTAAAAGGATTCGTTTCTCAAGATTAACAATGCGTCTGACGAAGAAATGGTTTTGTCATGTGCTGGCTAATACAGAGGTTGTTAGAAGTCCCTTGTTGATGAACATGCAACGGAGGCATAAATCTCTTTCATTAGAAAGTATGAAACAGAATATTGTGAAATTGGAATACGCTGTACGCGGCCCGCTGGTGGTTCGAGCTGCTGCAATCGAACAGGAACTTAAGAAGGTAAGGCATATAATAAATACTTATTATAATCTAACCAGCCAGCTCTGTCGGTAGAAAACCGCACGGAGTTCAAGGACTGACCATCCGTAGAAAACTTGAATCTCGCGCAGTCTTCTACTGTCAGAGATAGCTGGTCATAGTGTAGTTCTGGATCTCACTGAACATACAATTCAAAAATGTATGTATGACCTCCTGCGCCAATCATCCTCATGTTTAAAATAGGTACGTACTTAATAATTTAAATCGTATTATTTGTTTTTTCGCGCATGACAAATACGTACCTTTTTTAGGATTCCGTAGTCAACTAATCCACTAATTTTTAAGGAATCCTTATAGTTTCGCCATGTCTGTCCGTCTGTCCGTCCGTCCTAACAATAATTTAAATCACCATGTTAGCTATTTATTATAATTATTCTAACAAATCTTAAACATAATCTTAGAAAACATTTAAACATAAACTTTAAATAAATAAAAAATGCCCCCCAAATCATGGTGATTTCGATGATTAATAAGCACATCAGAGTAATGTGAATTGATGTTTCAGGGAACAAGTAAGCCATTCAAGAAGGTAATTAGAGCTAATCTTGGGGACGCACACGCAATGGGTGCGCAACCTATCACATTTATTCGACAGGTGACTTCTTTCATTTTTATTGACTACTAGCTTTTGCTCGCGACTTCATCTGCGTAGAATGAGAACAAAAACGTCCTGAGATGAAAGATGATAAGATGAAATTTGGTACGGGGATGGTTTGAATCCCAATTCCAATTTAATTTTGATCCGTTTAGCGATTTTAGTGTGAAGAGGTAACAGACCACAAATTCGGGGCCACCTGGTGTGTCTAGGTAGCTCAGTTGGTAGAGCGATGGGCGTGTATCCCAGAGTTGCGAGTTCGTGTCTCGCCCGAGGCCAGCAGTTTTTTTTTTTTACTGTTCCTTCCTTCCAGGACGTCTACGCACCGTACCAACTTTCTTGTTGTTATCGTGCGCAGACGAAAAATAAAATAATTTATACTGTGGGTCTGTCAGTATTAACAAGACTTAACAAGTATCTCTTTTGACTGGTGCTTCTCTTCAATATCAAAACAAAGAAAAGTCTTATTCTTCGAATATACTTCCAGTACTTGGCGTGTGTTACGTTCCCAGAGCTGATTGACAAGTATGACTTCCCCAGCGATGTGAAGCAACGGGCCAATGAAATGCTGGACGCATGTGGGTAAGTCGAGGTGAAATTAAATTTAGTGACAATTCTGACAGCCAACTAATAGGCTATATTACTAAGATATATAGAAAGGAAATGTGTTCAAAATGAATTTGGAATGTGTTGGAAATGAAATCATGACCTTGTGAATTTTTCTCTCTCTTCATGGACGTGTATCCCAGAGTCGCGGGTTTGAGTTCTGCCTGAGTTCATCGAAATTTCCTCTTTTCATTTCTTTCCTAACAAAGGACCATGTGCAAATTAACCCCAAACCCAACAGAGCTAAGAGTTATCTCATTTGATAGGTATTTTTATTAACTTATTTTCTTTATATCAACACCAAGTTGAATTCCATTGCAGAACTGAGATATTTACACATTTTTCAGGCAATAATTGGTACATAAATGCGTCTGGGTAGTATGCGTAACGCATTCCCCCCCAACAAAACAAAAGGCTGCGTGGATCCGCCATCATCGCCGAGCGGTTGTGAATATTTTTACTAACATAATACTCGCGATTTAATACGAATATCTCAGATCTGCAATAGAATTCAACTTGTTGCCCGTATATCGAAATGAAGCAGACAATAAAACCTGTTTATAGACATAAGTCTCATCTCTGTTGGTTTTGGGGCAAGCCTCCATACAAATTTGCCCATGGTCCTTTGGAATCATTCGCAGACTTTCTGCTTAAAATTGTTTGATAAACTATAGGTACCTACTTCTTTTCTCTTAGGATTAGCAAAATCGTGCATTTTTTAGGAAAACGATGTAAAAGGTGCCATATCTTTACAAAAACCTTTAACATATTCATTTCATTGATATTTTTGGTTAGAGGGAGATCAGTGGGAGCCTACAGTGCCTCATACGGCATAGAACTGATTCGGAAGAACGTCGCCAAATACATAGAAGACCGCGATGGGCACTGTGCCAAGTTCGAGGATATACTGATCACTGCTGGGGCGTCTTCTGGTATTAAGAGTATCCTTAATCTGTATGCCCCTGGAGGAGACAAGCCTGATGGTATGTTAACATTTATACGTTTTAGGAAGAGCTCTTGTATCACCGCATGCAGCTATATAGAGTTTAATAAAAATGCTGGTAATCCGTTTAAGGGCGTAGTAGGGGAGGTCAAAATGCTAAATTTGTCATAACTCGAGCGTCGTGGGGACCTATTGGAATCGAAGGATTAGTTGAAAGGAAGAATTAAAGGTGATGATGATTATTTGTGGTGGGGGAAGCGAATACAGACTTTTGTAATGTAATAAAAACTATTACGTGGAAATATTCGAGCGTGTCAGGTATCCATGTACCAGCCTACAGGTAGCGCACCGTTTCCAAAAAAAAAAATCTAACTCGTTCCAGTATGACTTACTGCAGGTAAGGTTTTGTTTGTTGCAACTTTGTGACCCTGCCTCTCCTTAACGTTGACGTTAACAAGTCTTTAATTCACTATTCCTTAATCTGATGCGTCCGAGTATTTTTGACTATAGGTACATTTTTTTTTGACAAGATTGAACTCGAACCCACGTCAAGGACTCATATTCGATGGAGGTACTTAACAGGGTACAAGGTATCCCTCCATACGTTAGTCTGCCGCGCCGGAGGCGCTAATCTAACACGCTTCGCTCGTTGTCGCACCTATCTTATATTTTCTCTGTCACTATATAGTTTTCCTTATGAATATTTTTAAAAACTTGATTAAAAGTGCAGTTAATTAACAATTTGTAGACACGAAATTATAGAAAGTTCGGACGGATTTACTAAGATTCTATATATTTATATGTAAGTAGGCAAATTTTATTACGTTTTATAAGTATGGCATATACGAATTATGAGAAATAACATAATTCCAATTGACATTATGAGAGACGAGGATTCTTGCCTATTATTAATCTGGGAAATAATGGTTATGAAAATGAACTTTTAAAAATCAAGATTATAGCACTGACCATTATGGCAAGTGAAATTATGCCAAATGAACTTCTGGCAAACAAGGTACAGTCACGTCTATAAATATCTTTACACTTCGGAACTTATTACAGGGAAAGAAGTGTCAAAATTGAATACAGATGCACATATATTTTTGAAGCCGACCGTACCGTTTTGCATCCGTACATGTATTCTTCCCCTTACTTCCAGGCGTACTAATTCCCATTCCCCAGTACCCTCTATACTCCGCCAGTCTCGTGGAATTCGGGATAATGGGAGTAGGTTACTATTTAGACGAAGATAACGCTTGGGGCATGGATATGAACGAGCTGAAAGGAGCCTTGGAGAGGGGGAAGAAGATTAGTCGCGTTAAGTGCATTGTGATCATTAATCCTGGGAATCCTACGGGACAGGTAAAGGCTTTTTCCCCTCACTAGCTCGGAAAGCGCTGTTTTGTCCTTTAAATCTAGCGTGGAAAAACGCATTTTATCCACATGTGGGGCAAAGTAGTCTAATTCCTATCACTTACCACCAGTCCAGTATAAGTGAGTCCTATATGCCCATAGTAAATATGCGCAATCGGAGGTCACACCTTATATTGGTCATGTGATCATGCCTTATCCCGCACTTGGTAAGCTGTTGGCAATATTTAAGTACCAGGTCCAGGAGCGTACCTACTCTATGATAAATTTTGAAATTGATTTTGATGATTTCTTCAAGATAACTTACATGTGGATAAGATTTAAAATCGTATGTAGTCTGTATTTTCCTCGCAATTGAGGGGAAAAATGTTGTATTACACTCGGCGGCAAAGTTTGTTCAACTCTCGTGCCTTGAGACCCTCGTAAAGCTCAAGATTCCAGTTATTGAACCACTCGCTACGCTCGTGGCTCAATTTTGGAATCTTTCGCTTGCTCGGGTCTCAATATAAGCCCGAGAGTTAAACAACAACTTTGCCCCCTTGTATAATAAATAACTATTGTAGTTACCAGGTTGATCCAATTCTGACAATGCAGGCAGAGAGAGAAGGTATTCGTTCAGGGAAGATCCTCATATATATTAGAATCTGAAGAACTGAAGTTTTATTCAAGACTTGAAATCTAACCTCACTGCTCTGGGGGACCCTTTGTGACTTGGGCTTGGGCACTGACTAGTGGCGATCCGTTAACTCTTGAAGTAGCTTCTCATCATCATCATCATCATATCAGCCATAAAACGTCCACTGCTGAACATAGGCCTCTCCCTTGGACCTCCGTACCGGTTGGAAGCGACCTGCATCCAGCGTCTCCCGGCGACTTTCATAAGGTCATCTGTCCATCTTGTGGGTGGACGTCCTACGCTGCGTTTTCACGCTTAATAAGATATATTGCCTTCATTGAACCTACTCTTTTGTCTGATATTCATTATACGGGCCATTTTTTCGAAGTTGGCCCTCTACTTTTTTTAATTTGTATGTTGTTTATACTCAGGATCACGAGTGTAATCACGAGTTCTTTCTACGGCCGCCTTGAAAACACTTGTCTCAAGATTTCCTCTATTCCGTTACCGTTTAACCATGATTGTATCACGCAGGTGCTGACGCGGGAAAACATCGAAAATGTCATTAAGTTTGCACACGAGAACAATCTGCTGATAATTGCTGACGAAGTTTACCAGCACAACGTTTACGCTGAGGGCAGCCAGTTCCACTCTTTTAAGAAGGTTTACTCGGATTTTTTTTTCATTTCTCATGAACTTTTTAAAACTGGGTCGTTTGTAACCTATGAAGCGGGTGGAAATGATGCATTCATGCCCTTGGGCGTTTTACTTTCTAAATGCATTTTTCTCTTACTAATTACAAATGAAATTGGTTTAAGATGGATGCATCTTATGTTTCCATTTTGATAAATATTTCCTGAATCCATAATAAATAACGACCGTAAAGTAAATTTTTAATATAATAGTTACTACAAGGTCTACAAGTATATGACTGCCTCTCGACTCGGCTGCCGATGCCGCCTCGTTTTATACAACCACACTCGAGTTTTCATGCCGTTCATTACATACAATTACATAATATATACCTACTTAAATATTTAAGGTACTAAGAGATATGGGCGACCCGTACACGTGCGAAGTAGAAGTGGCCTCATTTATGACGATTAGTAAAGGCTACATGGGAGAGTGCGGGCTCCGTGGTGGATGGATGGAGCTCGTCAATTTTGATCCGCAGGTGCAGGCGCACCTTTATAAGGTACCTTATTTCAATTCAATATCAAACCTAAAAAAGGAGTCGGCAGCTCAGCAAGCGCGCGACTGTGGAGCAGTCGCTCGCTTGCTGAGCCCATTTCTATCAACCCCTGGCAACACTAAAGCCGGCACGAGTACTTATTTGTTTTTCTTACCTTTTGCGCCTTAGGGGATCTACCGTAAACCGACGTCACTATACGCCGCGATCCACTATGGTACACGCTCGATCTGGATCGTCAATCCTCGACATTGGCGTTCCAGGTAGGGCTGCCATCCGTCCGGGTTTCCCCGTATTTGTCCTAGTTTGGAGCCCGTCCGGGGAGCGTCCGGCCCGGATTTTTAAAACTGTCTGTTAAATTAAACATTGATTTCTTTATTGTCCGGGGAGAGACCGCGATTTTAATGAAACGTCCGGGTTTTTTAACTTTTTTGCCCGATGTTGCGAACGCAACCGGTTTCGGCGCTGTACGAGATGGCAGCCCTAGTTCCATCCAGGTCGACTATAGCAAGTGCATTATGCAGCATTTTTTGGGTACTTTTGGCATGTACCTAACCATCACCTGTTACGTTTCAGGCATTATCTGCGAATCTATGTCCAACTACACTTGGGCAGATTGCTACAGACGCTGTTGTAAGTTCTCACAAAATATCTATATTCCGCCATAACGTGGCGGCATTTGCGGCTGTCATTCTTTTAGCCTAGGTATTTTATGTCCCACTGAGCAAATACCTCGCGCCCCTTATCCGACTCTTGCCACTAAGGCCAGATGCGTGATTCCGTCCGCCATTATAAAAGACATGTACAATCCATGCACATAGGAAGCCCGCATTTTTAATCACTTTTTTACTTACCAGGCCAGGCCGCCCAAACAAGGAGACCCTTCATACGATCGTTATGTCAAAGAGAAGTCTGAAGTATTAGAATCGTTGAAGACTCGCGCAAAAATGGTGGTGGACACGTTTAACTCTATGGAGGGATTCAAATGCAATGCAGTGCAGGTACCTATTAAATAACTCTAGATTAATATTTATTTATCCTGCGTCTTGGACGGTTCCAGAGGATCATGTCATGACTGCCATTGTACTTTGTAGTCCATTCTATATCCAGCTCTAGCACCACCTTTCTTCAGGCATTCCCATTCTGTGCCATTAGAACGCAAGCCACCCAGGCATTCCTTCTAATGACACTATTGAGTCTTAATGGGAACCGCTTCTTTTACCTTTTCAGCGCTTTTCCTCTCTCGTTAAAATGTGGGTGTGTGAGTCACGAATATAATTCCTTATCTATCAGCAGGACAGTTGCTTTAGCAGCGTCCGTCATGACACCTTTAGGTATCTTTGGCTTGGTAGGCACGGCAGTGCATGGCACTTTTAAGAATCAGAATCAGAATCAGTAATATTTATTGCATAAACTGTGTAGGTACAAGGAGTTATAACTAGGTACATTTATAAAAGTAGCAACAGTTTTACCCTTTTGGGCATACAATCTCTTAAAACTAACCTAATCTAAGTATATTAAGATATAACATTTAGGTGTTCTTGGTGTTGAAAAGGTTAAGGTTCTGTTTCCGTAATAGTTTTTGACTCTAGGCACGTCAAATTTACCTGCAGACACGACCGTGTGTGTGTTCTTAGTAGTGTTCCTTGTTATAGGGTGCGATGTACTGCTTCCCTCAAATCCAGATGCCTCCAAAGGCCATCGAAGCGGCAAAGGCGGACGGAAAAGCAGCTGACACGTTTTACGCCTTTGCTTTGTTAGAGGAAACAGGTAATCTAGCGTTTTCCCGGCTTATGCCACGCCTCAGGCAGCCTGAGCGCCTACCACGAACCGCGAACGAAAGTATACCTCCCTTTCGCACTTGTGATTTCTCACTCAAGTGCGACAGAGAGGTGAAACTTCGTTCGTGGTTCGTGGTAGGCCTTCTGTAGTCTGCTTTGGCAACTAATCCTAAGATTAGGCGTAGGGTTTTTTTTTTTCAAGTTGTCTCCTCCCACTTTTTTTAATTTGGATTATTTTTGTGATTTTACTCAGAATCATGAGCTCTTTCGATCCTGATAGGTGTCCCAAAGTTTTTTCGTCCGTTACCGTTTTTCCATAGACTTTGGATTGCAGTAACAGAATGGAAAGCTTAAAAAATGTATGGACAATTTTTTTCTCCCATTATTAGGATCGAAAGAACTTGCGACTCTGAGTAAACAATACCCATGTTTAAAAAAAGTGGGGGGCCAACTTTGAAAAAAATGGCGCAGGGCTAGTTTTACGAAAGCAACTGCCATCTGACCACCCAGAGGGTAAACTAGGCCTTTATGGGGATTAGTCCGGTTTCCTCACGATGTTTTCCTTCACCGAATAGCGATTCGTAAATATAATGTTTCGTTAGTACATAAGATCCGAAAATCTCATTGGTACCAGCCGAGGTTTGAACCGGCGACCTTTGGATTGAAGAAGCACGCTCTTACCGCTGGGCCACCAACGCTCTTTTTACAGAAAAAAACTAACACTATTAATCATCATCATCATATCAGCCATAAGACGTCCACTGCTGAACATAGGCCTCCCCTTTGGACCTCCATATGTACCAGTTGGAAGCGACCTGCATCCAGCGTCTCCCGGCGACCTTCCTAAGGTCATATCCATCTTGTGGGTGGACGTCCCAAGCTGCGTTTGCCAAGCCGTGGTCTCCACCCAAGCACTTTTCGACGTCATCGGCCATCTGCTCTGCGTATTGTACACTATTAATAACCCCCAGGTATCTGTGTGGTGTCCGGCAGCGGTTTCGGGCAGCGACCCGGAACCTACCACTTTCGTACAACCATACTACCACAGCCGGAACTACTGAAGGAGATGCTCGACATTTTCCGGGACTTTCACCAGAAATTCACTAAGAAATATTCCTAGTAGTAGAACTGTTACTGAAAGTAACGGCCCGATGGTCTGTATAAAGTATAAACAACTATGCAAGACCTATACTGGAAAGGTTTAGGTATTTAACTAAATGTAAACAAACTTTCGCTGCAAGTTTAATGGCGTCAGGTAAACTGGACAAATACAACATGCGGAGCCGAGTTTCAAAATGCTACTTCTGTGCTACTCTTTTATTTGCTCGCATATTTGTCGTGTGTTTATATTTAGTTAAATACCTAAACCTTTCTAGTATAGAAGCCATTTTACATACATTGGTCTTTGCAATGATTATAACGACGCCGCTGTATTTTGTCCTTCATGAAGGATTTTCGGCGGTTTTGCATTTTTAAATATCCGGTCTTAACCCCAACCAAGGTTTATTTGGTTCTTTTTATAGGCTACCGGGCTCCTATTTAACCACGGTGACAAGTGTGACAATTGCCAGAATCACAGTTAGGTACTGGCGTCCATGGGCTACGAGCGCCGCTTACTATTGAGCTGGCTGTATGCTTTTTTGCCACCAACATGTCATTTAAAAATAAAAACACCATTATAATCACTACAAAGCACTACCTACCCACTTTTGTGAAGGACTCTTGTCGATAATTGTCACAAGAAAGTCGAGAAACACGACAAATGTCGAGAAATTCCTACATAGAAAGTCTCATGTCAAAAACTACCGAAAATTCTTCAAAATAGTATTATTTCACAGGTAATTTTTTTTTGACGTGGAGTTTGTGACAATTGTAACAAATTGAAGAAACATGACAACTACTTACTTAAAAAATGAAAGTGCTTGTAAACGCACCCAGCCCACCATAAGCAGTTTCCGTAGCATATGGACGCCTGAAACACCAGTAATTAAGTATATTTAGGAATTGTCACACTTCTCAACATGGTGAAATAGGGTCAAGAAGAAATAAATAATGAATGCAGTAACTCGACTTTCTGAACTAACATGAATTAATAAAACATTACTACTCTAGTAAAGGTAAAGTCACGCTCCCTCAAAAAACACTACAGATTTTGGAGGAGCTGCCTATGTAGCAGTATGGCCTAGCCATGAACTCGGATAACATAAACAAAAGAGTTTTGAAAAATATTTATTTAAAATATTATCTAATTTCTAAGAAACTGGTATTTTGTTTTACCTTATTAATGTAATAACTTTAAAATTAAATAAATACCTTTTTGATGTTAAACCTATTGTTTCTCTATATGTGAAGGACTTACAATAATAATTTTCCCTTTAAAGTGTATTGTGCAGTTGATAAAAAAAAATATATTATATTCCTCCTTTTTTTAAAGTGGTAATACAAGAGTAAGAAAAAGGCAGTATAACTCTCTCTGGCTATGCATGAATGAGACAGATCCTGGTCAAACTGTGTTAAGAGTAGGGCTTCCAAATACCGGACCTTTCGCGATACCGGTATTAATACCGGAACGGACGACTTCAATACCGGGATCCCGGGATTTTCCGATAAAAATGAAAACGAAGAAATTTGAAAGTAAAATTTGTACAAACAAAATAATGTTTACCAGTTAAACACTTTGAACATTTATAATCGCATTATAAGAAAAACAAGTAAACTAATAAACATTACAACATAGGTAGCGTTACCAAGTGATAAACTTAAAACATGCTTAATTTCATTATTAACACAACTCTATAGTCTAGCAATCCAGCGAGGAAATGTTGCCAGCGTCCTCGGTACCATGCCGCAGGGGCCTGTTTTAGATTTATTTTAGTTTTTATTTAGTTTTATTTTAGTTTTTATCTAGTTTTATTTTAGTTTTTAGTTTAGTTATACTCTAGATTTAAATTTGTGTTGTAATATGTTTTAGTTTAGTTTATTTTCCAATAAATACGCAAATAACTCTATAAGAACAGACACAAAAATACTTAGCATTATCAATTAATGTTTAACAATTCACGATTGTGAGTAAATTTATCTGCTGGCATTATCTTTGTAAACATGTCAGCTGCATTATTGTACGAATTTACATGATACACAATGATAGCTTTATTTTTGACCAAATCCTTGACAAAATGGTATTTAATGTCAATGTGCTTTGCACGTTTGCTGTTCTCATAGCTGTTTGACATCGCTATGGCTCCCATGTTGTCTACATAAATAGTAGGGGTAACTTGTAGGAGCAACTTCTTGTACACTGTGGAAAGAATCATCAGTTTCTAAGTCAATTAATGTATCATTTCCACTATTATTTTCATTATCAAATTGATCATTAGTTAATGTATCATTTCCGGGCAACATTCACTATTCTTCTTATGCTCAGTCTCAGGTCGTTTCTGATTAATCTCAATATCTCTTCTTCTTCCTGGGTTGCCGCAAGTCGAACATGTTCATCGGTGAGTCTTCCAATGCCATTCTCAGCGAACCGTGCATGAATTCGTACGAACGTTAAAAGCTAAATTAGAACCTTCCTGACTTTCAATTGAACGCAAAATTGTCAAGTGTATACCGGTAATATATATGTAATTTCTTCTTAAACGGTAGAATCTTTATTCTCATAAATACATGCAGGTATCACTTATGATTATTGCTTTATCTTTAGTCTGATTCTGAGCAAACAGCTATCAATCCTGTTCGCTTATCAAAAAGCTAAAAACACATTTATGCAATTAGTCACTGAGACACAAAAGAGAGGTGTTTTGGGGCCCAACATTCAATTGCTGGTCTAATCTACGGCTCTCAATAAAATAAATTAAAATGTCTGGAGATTGATAAATTTCAATCAATCAATCAATTTTTGGTTTTATGGCTCCATCGAGGTAGTCGATGATTCCGCCAACGTCAAAGTTCAGATGCGCACGATGCCACTTGACCGGTAGGTATTCCAAACAATATCACTAAGAAGAGAAGCTACAACAAAAGACAACACAAACAATTATGATTAGGCTAACTACTACAAATACAAGTTATTGATCTTAATAAATTTACTAAGGACATACACAGATGGGGAATTTACTAATGTGAGAAGCCAGTTAATGTTAACAGGACGAGGAAATTTAGGGGGGAGGATATTATACAGGGGAGTTTTAAGACGATTACAGTGCCAAAATACGTGTTCGAGGGTACCTCTCGCCCTGCCACACTCGCAGAGAGAGTGGTCTCGAACCCGCATTTTCTTTAAACGAACAGGAGTACAGACATGACCCAGACGGAGACGAATAATCGCGGACGTGAGTTTCTTCGTTAGAGATCTTCGAATGCAGAACCACGGTTTATAAGGAATGTTCGGTTGTATGGTGCCATAGTGAACTCCGGTTACATGTCGGACAGTTTGCCAATGTGCGTTCCAAGCCTCTCGCATATGGGGCATAGCCAGCGCCCTGATATCTCGCGGGAAGTAAAGATTATAGGTATTGCTACCCAAATGAATTGCCTCCTTTGCGCAGAGGTCAGCGGTTTCGTTACCTTGTATGCCTGAGTGGCCCGGTATCCAAGCTAAGACTACCATTATATCTTCTCTATGACACTTGTAGAGCAGATCCTTAATTTTTAGGGTTATCGCACAGTTGTCTTTGGCATGAAAAGGCCTTTTAACTAAATCTTGTAAGCAGCTCAATGAGTCGGAAAATATGATAGATTTGTTAAGGTGATGAGAGTAAATATAGGACACCGCTTCAAATATAGCTACTGCCTCCCCAGAAAAGACTGAAGAGCCAGCAGGCAGTTTAAAATTTAAGATAATCTTATACTTGGGAATCCACACTGCAGAACCTACTGGGTCATTGTCAGCCTTTTTAGATGCATCAGTGTATATAGTTAAAAAGTCAGGGAACTGATCAGAAATAATTTGATTTAAAATATTATCTGCCCCGGGTTGATTTTTATAAAGACCCAAATTTAATTTAACATTAGGTTGAAATATAAGGCTATCATAATTCGTTTCAAATAGGGGGTTTTTAGAGTTTTGAAGAACTTGGGACGGAAGCTCCAGCAATTTTTTATAGCTATTGACCAATAGGGGGGGCTCTTTATTAGACCAATACCTGGATGTATTCATGAGTTGTAGTAGCGATTCAAGGATTGGGAGGAGGGGGTGGGACGCGATTTGGAGGATTTTGAAGAAAAATCTATCCGCCAGGAACTGTCTTCGCAAGGAATAGGGAGGATCCATACACTCAACCTGAAGCCCACTCGAGGGGGAAGACCTCATAGCCCCAGTTATTATTCTCAAACATCTAGCCTGAATACGATCCAATTTAATCAGAGCTTGCTTATTACAGGGTTCCAAGACAATACTCCCGTAGTCAAAGTGACTTCTTATTATCGCATTATATAGGAGTCTCTGGCTATAAGGATGAGATCCCCATCTAACACCAGAAAGAGCACGCATAACATTGATATTTTTCTCCACCTTTTGACAAACATAGTCAAGATGGTGTTTTCCAGAGAGCTTAGAGTCTAAAATAACACCTAAAAATTTGACTTTATCTTTGACTATCAGTCTTTCCTCCTCAATGAATATGTTAAGTATTGGGGTATACCTCTTACGAGTAAATATAACTACGTTACTTTTTTCGGGGGCCAAGGATAGCCCATGCTCAGATAAGTATGAATTAAGATAGTAAAGAGCCGAGTTGAGAGCTTGTTCTGAGTCTGAGATAGTTTTGGAAGAGGAATAGAGGACAATATCATCCGCATATTGTAGAACTTTGCAGAAGCTGTTGACAGAAGCCTCAAGATCCGAGGTGTAAAGGCTATAGAGGAGAGGACTCAACACAGAGCCCTGCGGTAATCCCTTCCATACAGAGTTTGTGGAAGTTATTTTATTATTGGTACGGATAAGAACAGAGCGGCCCATGTACATATTGCAGATAATATTAATGATCCTCACAGGGATACTCAGATTGAGCATTTTTTGCCTGAGTATAGGAAGATCGACATTATCATAGGCGGCCGAAATGTCCAAAAATACCCCAGTTACATGCTCATCTTTTGAAAAGGCTAACCGGATGTCAGAGGTGAGAATACTCAGACTATCAGTAGTGCCCATGCCCTTCCTGAAACCAAACTGAGTTTTAGATATAATATTCCTATTTTCCAGAATCCATTCTAATCTGTTTTTAACTAGATGCTCCATAATTTTAGCTAGAACAGACGACAGCGCGATGGGCCTATAAGAGGAAGGATTAGATGGATCCTTGCCTGGTTTCAAAATTGGGATAATTATTTGTGTTTTCCAGGTATCTGGGATGGAGCCTGTAGAAAAAATTATATTCAAAATTTGAAGAAAGATATTTTTAGTTGAGACCGAGCTTTGTACCAGAAAGGAGTAAGGGATACCGTCACAACCGGGAGTGGAGTCTCGTAGATGGTCCATTGCACAACACAGTTCCTCATAGGAGAAGGCCTCATTCATCCGGTCATGTGGGGCTAGAAGTGAGCTATATCCTCCCAAGCCGTCCAGGTTAGGGGCAAGCGGAGGAGCAAGCCTAGAGATAAATTGTTCGAGCCATGACGGTTCATTACTGGTTATATTGTTGTCCTTTTGAGAGCAACGGAAGGATTTTATCTTTTTCCATACCAAAGTGACAGGAGCTCTGGGTGATAGGCCTTCACAGAACGATTGCCAACCTGTCCTTTTTTTCTTGTTCAAAAGCCTTTTTGTTTGGGCAAAAATATTCTTAAAATTTAAATAGTTCTCTAAAGTTAAATCTCTGGCAAAGAGGGCCTCTGAACTGTTACGGTTTTTAATGGCTGCTGAACACTCAGCGTCCCACCAAGCTGGGGATGGGATTTTACCACATGCTGAGTTTTTCAAAGGAATGGAGCAGTCAGCGGCTGAAAATATTGCATTAATAAAAATATTGTAAATTTCCTGAACATTTGTATTATTTACATCAGGGAAATTCACTAAAGCTAGATCTAGCTCTGACCTGTATTTTACCCAGTCTGCTTTACATGTCCTATATTTGAGGAGGGGGGTTAGGGGTGGTACCGGGGGTTGGGGACAGTCTGAGATTGTAATTACAATAGGGAGATGATCACTTCCACGAGAATATGGGGAAACCCACCACAACAATGATTGCATTAACCCGGGTGAAGCCATTGATAGGTCAAGAGCACTTGGATTCTGTAAAGGGGAGGACCTTCTTGTGGGGGTACCATCATTCAGTATACAAAGGTTAACATTGTCTACAAGGTTTAGAAGGTATCTGGAATTAGGGTCACAATAATGAGATCCCCATAATGTGTGGTGGCAATTAAAATCTCCCTGTACAATCAGGGGGATAGGCAAACTCTTCAATATTGTCTCAAGCTCTACAATTATTTCTGGATTTGGGTGAGGGATATACACTGAAACGAAGGAGATGTTCAAACATCGGACTGCTACTATATTGAATTCAGGAGAGTGTAAAGGGATATTAAGTTTAGAGAAAGTGGTATTCCTGTTGACTAGAATTGCACAGCCAGCATGTCCATCTAACCTGTCATCCCGGAGGCATGAATAACCTGATACCCTGAAAAGGGTTTCAGGTTTTAGCCATGTCTCCGCAATGGCAAGGATGACTGGCTTGTAACAGTTAATTAAACTAATAATTTCGTTTTTTTTTTGTCTTATGCTTCTAGTGTTCCATTGCAGAATCTGCCTGTCCGTTTTGGATAGCTTTTTGAATAGCATTACTAATCAAGGCCTGAAGGCCTTCTAGAGCAGTGTACGGTAGTATTTCCGAGAATCTGTTTAAATAGTTCTCCAGCACCTGGGTGACATGGAGGCTAAGGTCATCATTTGGAGTTATATCAGGTTGCATATCTAGAGCGCAACCATTAGGCTGCACAGACTGTGGAGTGGAAGTAATGGATGTGTGGGCAGCTATGTCATATGACTTATTTAGCACCGGTCTGGGTCGGCGCTCTACAAAAATGGTCTTCCTATATGACCGAGTTTGGGGTACATTGGGGCAAGATTGGTTTTTAGCAGGAGAGGAATGGGGGGAAGGAATGCTTATTTGACTTGTTTGAAGAGCTTGGGGGTTGCTTTGGGATACGTCTGCATAAGAAGTTCTAACCGGCCTAAATCTCCTAGCAGCTTCAATGTAACCGATATTCTCCTCGGCCATTACAAGTTTTATTGACCTTTGTCTAGAGAACTCAGGGCATTTTTGGTCAGTAGCCGCATGGGGGCCAGAACAGAACAGGCAGCATACATCTTTATCTTGGACAGTACACTTGGTGATTTCGTGGTCCTGTTTACAGCGAGGGCACCTGACTTTGGATTTGCAATGTTCTTTGATGTGGCCGAATCTCAGGCAATTATTGCACTGGATGACTGGGAGCCTATATAATGAGACTGGGATGGACATACAGAAGCAGAAAATTTTTTCCGGAAGATTCCGTCCCAAGAAAGTCAGGACTACGGAACCTGTCGGTTCCCAAACACGTTTACCATCAATTTCCCTCTTTTTATTTAGTCTACGCGCTTTGACGACAGGGCCGACTCCATTTGGGCAGACAATTCCATTTGAAAATTCTTCAAGAGTCCAGTCAAGGGGGATCTGGCTAACAACACCCATACGAGAAACCTGAAAACGTGGTATCGCTGCAGAGAGCTTATGTTGAGATAATATTTCATGAGATAGCAGTGAATTGGCTGCGTTCGCCGACTCGAAGTTAATCGCCAATTTGTTTTTACCAAGCGCGTTTATCTCTTTTATACCGGAAATTTTGTTATTATAGATAACTTGCGCTAGCTTCAACGCTTTCATACGACTGGATGAGTTTGGGTTATCAGATTCTTCACGCGTCACGTGTACCACGAAGGGGCCCAGGTCAGATTCAGAATATTTGAAATCATTAGCAGATTCAAATCCAGGACGAACGTAGGTGTGCTGTACAGACGCAGCAGGAGAGCTTGCTTTTTTCCCGTGCAATTCTATCATATCGTTGTCCACTACATTACTGCTACGCTTGGATCCAATATGGCCGGTTACTCTATCAGGGGGTTCGGCGTCTCCGTCGGAATTCGCCGCCATTCCCAACAACTAAACCAAAAACCACTTACCTTACAGGGTTAACTAACCCACCACCAACAAATACGATCTAATCTTAATGATAACAAGTCCCCAAAATCACAGCAAATCGCGATTCCAAACCCGGCACGTGCGTAACCAAACACAGTAACAGGCGAAATCCTGATAAATTTAGATTAGACCACATAAATTTGACACTGACATTGACGTTTTGTGTTTTGTTCGCATGACGTTCACTTTTGTATTACCAGCCTAATATTTTAAATACAAGTATTAAAAATATTCGTCTATCGTCAGTAATTAGACAGTACTTAGAGCATATAAACCTATGATCAATTAATCACAGGTAATTCAATATAATCATAATATTATCTTTCTTTTTCTTTCGCCATGCTGAAAAGAGGGATGGATAATATAGTCTGACCACCGAACGAACGCAGTAAACAGTACGACAAAAAACTATGTATATCCATCCCTTTTTTCGGGGTAGTTATACCTACTAGCGTAAGAAAAAGGCAGATGACGCTCTCTAACCTACTGTTTATTTTTCTACCGCTTACGTTACTGACAAACTGGTCAGTCAAACTATAAGTGAAAAGTCCAAAAAAAATAATAAGTCACTACTACTACTGACAAGATAAATGTCACTGACATCTTCCCAAATATCGCAATATTAGAAATTTAATTTATATACTATTACAACTATAACTTTGTTATCTTTTTTATTGAAGAGTAACAACAGAACATCTTCGACAATGGCACTCCAAAGGCATAACGGTAAGAAATAAATCACGAAACGTCTGGTTGATGTAACTGGTGACCGAAGAGCTGGTGGTTTCCTCGCACAACGTATCCTCATTGCGATACGAGGAAATGCCGCCAGCATCCTGGGTACAATGCCTCAAGGGCCTACGAGTATTAAAGATTTAAGGTAGGTAGAGGTAGGTAGGTAAGTAGCAGAGGGAGTTAAGGGAGGAGCGAGTCCCACATACCACCCCATCCCTAACGGGCTTTCGGAGCCCGGGGGTGATGATGCGTAAATGCATTTACCCCAGCGATAAAAAAAAGTTAGCTAGGTAAGTTATAGTTATTATTGTATAAACTTATATATTTTAACAATAAATGTATTAATAAATGGCAGGAGAATAATATAACAACAATAAACAGTGAACTAGAGTCTCGTTTTGTAACTTTTTATCGCCACTGGTTATCACTGCAATCGACTGCATGCTGTTCTTCGTAACATATATTTTTGGCAAAACTGATAGAACATTAAACCACTGATGATTTTTTAATGGAGGGTTTTCCCCGTCCGTTACTGTCAATCTATTGCCACTGGTAACAGTTTAAAATATTTTTGCCGATGTTTTTCCAGCGGCTGGTAAAAGAAAAGAAAACTATTTTAAGAATACCACCATTTTTTATACTTTACTTCGTGGCTACGGCCTCGGTTAACCGTTCTGACCCGTCGCCTGCGGCGTCTACATATATGGGTATTATGAGTATATTCGGGAATGCTTGGGCGCAGTCAGAACCCTCGTCAAAACTAAGAACATCAAAGTCATACACCCATCCTTTACTTCCTTACCAAGTTGAGAATGTTTTTTGCTTAAGTACCTCTCTCTTACTCAATTCATCCATGCAGCCCAATTAAATACATCGTTGTAATTTGGTACTCGGTATTAATGCATTATTACAACATAACTTAGTCGCATATTTTGACAGTAGATTATTCAAATGCCGTAAGAGGCATGTTAATAGGTTTGACTTACGACATTTGCAAAATCCACTGCCAATTTCAAGGTCCAACAGGCTCCAAAATGTTGACATTTCACAGTTGTTGTACTACTGCCATACTTTAGTTATTCTTCCGTGGTCGCGGTCGTCCTCACCCGCCGCGACGAAGGTGGCGAGTCAGAACAACCGAGGCCCAACCGTCAATCTGGGACTGGGATACAGATCCAGCGCTCTACCAACTGAGCTACCGAGTGACATGAACCCTTCGATACCCCACGTCATGCGAAAAAGCGCGACGTTACAACCCAAGCCCACGAATTACAGGGGTCGGATGTTCTAATGTGAACCTTATCTCCTACGCCATAAGTACTATGGGGAGGAAACTGCGAGATTGCCCGCGTTGAGAGTTGAAGAATGGCATATGTACGAAGGATATAGTAAAGGAGTTCGCAGGGTTGAATAAAAAAATACTTGCTGTTACCAGTGATATTAGGAACATAATGAATTAATGATAATTATCTTATTTATCTTGGGAGTTCAAGTACTTCAAGGGAAATAGAAGAGATGGTGGATTGTCACAAACAGCTGTGGGAACGATGTTGCCACTCCAAAATGTCACATTCTTACGTTCCCGCTACATTTTTCAGCTTTCAGATATTGCCAACTTGCTAAATAACAACAAACAATTACATTACAGACATTCATTTCAGTTTCTTCTTCAAATTACATAGTTTACGTAACACCGCAAGTAGGTATTTTTTCCTTTTATACTTTTTCTATCTTTTATTGTTCAAATTTATTCATACCATTGTTCTTAATCTTTAGCTTAGCGGTATACAGCCCTAGTTATATGAAGTTTTATTGCTTTTAGTAAGATATCTATAACCTTCGAACTTGACTCTTGATGTCTAGATAAGACATGAATTAAATGAAGTAATTTATTGTAATTATTCCGAATCTAGTCCCTTTGTAATCAGAGGCACGAGTGAACGTATCAAGTGATATATCGATCGCTCTAAAATCCTGTGTTTTGGTTCCCCGTTTACCATTCTTGTCGACCATAGCGAGGCCGCTTCGGGATTTATAAGTTACGATAAATAAAGAAATCAGTGGCGTAAATTATATCGTAATTTTAAAAGAAGTGTTATCGTGCGTGCGAGCTGTTGTTTGGTAGTGACGTGTTTTTTAAGTAGTGTGACTGATTGCAGACAACCATGTCGGGGTTGAAGATGATAAACCACAGTCGATTGTTGGCCGGCGCGGCGGCACGTTTGGACGCTGCTGTTAGTGTACCTTTACCGAGGAATCATTTGATACAACACAGGATGGCATCAAAAGCCATTACTTTAGAAAATATCAACCCTAATATTGTGAAGTTGGAATATGCTGTTCGTGGACCGCTGGTCATCCGGGCGGCTGAAATCGAAAAGGAACTTGAAAAGGTAAGTTTTTGGATAAGGAATGGCCTTCGCGCCTGTTTCACTTTCTTTTTAATTTTTTTTAATAACTTTTTCTTTCTTTTTGAGTGAAAGGAGCCAGTATTGATCACAAGGCCAGTCAGACTATGAACAGCATAAATTGAGTTAATTACTTGGATTACTGTACTTGCCTAATAAAAAATTAGCCAGAGCATGTCATGTGGCCCTGACAATGCTTTTATTATTCTTCCCACATTGGTCATGTCATATTTTTAATAAAACTTTCCTTATTGCAACTGTGAAGTTGTAGGTATGTGGTGAATTAGAAACTTGTATTTGTTGAAAGTGTTTAATTGCACTACAATGTTTAACAAATAGTGAGAAGTAGGTTATCGCAAATGTTATTTATTTAACCAACTACTTTATATAATCAAAGATTCATATAATCTTGTTGTAAAATGAGTTTTATTATTTTAAAATTATGATTATCTCTTATTAAAGTCAGATAAACTTTTATTAATCTAGCAACATGGCTCATTCTATTGTTTTCATATGATAAACCTGTTTTATTCTATCAAAAACAAATAAAACAGAAAAAATAATATCCAGCATATTTATGCTGGATAGGTATTTGGTAGGTATCTCAAAGTTAAGCAGATAAGTAATGTACCTACTATATCTTGGTTATTTTTATTTCATTACAACAATCAGATGTATGTCCTGCTAGCAACAGACTTATTAATAGTGGCCTGTCAATATTACCCTTCGCTCAGAACATTAAAAAAATATATAAGTTCCCGACTCAAAATTTAAATGGGGGGTACCAAAATCAGTGATGATATATATTTTGTGACATTTCAAGTGTCTATAATTTATAACTTTTGAGATGTAGTGTTAGAGAAAGATGCTAAGAATCCCGTGGACCGCGATGAGAACCAATTTGTCATTCTGGAAGAGCTAAAAATTACCAAACAACTCAATAATCTACCAGTAGAGGGTTCTCAGATTTTTTGGGCCCATAATGTGTTTGCCACACCAAAGTCTCGAATGTGTTGAGGTCAAGCATGCTAGAGGAATAACGCCTGTAAGATGGTGGGATCCTATTAGACAAGCATGTGGTTCCATGCAGAAGGCAGCCGACATAGCTCTTGATCACGATAAATGGAGGGACATAGATATTGGTCACAATCCTTAGTCATGAGGGAATGATGAAGAAGATAATTTATTAAAGTTGTCATAATTTAACCCTTTGAGCTATAATTGGCACTTGGTTTTGCTAGGTATCTGTTCCAATTTTGTAAATAAAACTTTGGCACAGCATTGGGAGTCTTGGAGATCAAAGGGGAGGCCTTTGCCCAGTAGTGGGACACTAATAGGCTAAAAAACTTGTAGGTTTTCATAATCATTCTTGATTATTCCCATGTTCACGAATTAGAATATTTATAAATTTTTGTTAAGAATATCCTCTTCAGAAGTGTAAATTCAAAGATTTTATATACACCTCATAAAAACATCCAGGTCCATTGTACTGCACATGTCAGGAAGTAAACTTGCATATAACAAAGTTTTGGCAACACTCCATAACATACACAACACCCAAGGGACAAAGTTCATTAATGCTAAATGAAATGGGTTCAACTACATACATATACCTTGTCATATTGTTCTTAAACATGACATGTACTAATTTACATGAATCATTAACAGGCCGAAGGGACTGCTTTGTTGCTTTTAAATGCCAAGTCCTATCTGGGTCTGGAATATTTAATTTCCACTGTATGTTTTTTATGTTGTCTTTTATGGATGATTTTTTTTGAAACAGTAGTTCAATGAGACAGTTTTTCCATTGGATTTTTGATTCTGATTACATAATGAATCCGCAAGGAAGAGAAAATTCTTCAATTTTAAGCTTTTATAGAACGCTTTTGCAACAGTCTCTAAATAGGGCATATTTATCTTTTTTGTATTTTTTCTTGTACAGAATTTTTAGGACTATACATTGCCGATGAGGATTGAGTATTTTTTCCAGTCTTGCCTGTTATAGGATTAAAGAGTTTAGTTAACTTTAAAGTAGCTTGATTAAACATGAGCACTCCTTTTAATAAAAACTTAAAAATTAGTTACTGGTTAATTAGTATTTTTACTTACTACATGAAGTACAAGATCCTCTCCACATTTGTTTATAACTAGTTTAGCAATGGGAAGAAACCTACAGCTATTAGCAAGAGTAGGTTTCCTAATTAGCACTATGATGATGTTTAACTTGTGACATACTAAACTTGCAGGGTACAGATAACAGCAGCAATAGCGGTATAACTAAAAATATAAATATTGCCCACTTGCACAATCATTGCATTTTGGGCTGCCATCCGTCCAGGTTTCTCCTAATCCGGGTTTGTCCTAGTTAGGAGCCCGTGCGGGGTCGTCCAGGCTGGATTTTTCTAAAGATTTCCTGAGAAGATCCAGGCATTTTTGGGTTCAGATCAATCCCTAGCAAAATAATATATCTTTAAATTAAAAATTGTCCTCAGTAATGTCCTGGGGGAAAACGCGATTCCAATAAACGTCTGGGATTATTAACTTTTTGTCCGGTTTTAGCAATGTAGGTACGAAATTGCAACCCTAATTGCATTCATAATGTTTCATTATAAGACTTTTTATTCAGGTAAAACAATACAGACTAAAAAGTAAAAATAAACCAAAATACCCACTAAGGATAGAATACAATTAAAACAATCTTGCTCTTCAACATATCTACACATTCTTGTCCAGACTGTGCTTCTTGTGCAACATATCTGCACATATCAACATATCTGCACATCAACATATCGGCCGTTACTATGGGACGCCACTTGTGTGGATACTGTTGCACCGTCTCCCACCTGTCAGGGACGTCGGTAAGGGCCGGAGCGGCTGCCGAAACAGCCGAAGGCCTCAAGCGGCGGAAATATGCAGCCATCGATTCTGGCTGCATGTTTTAGCCATTTGGGGTAGAGACTTTTGGGGACCTGGAGCTTACGGTATTTTCAGAGACCTGGCTAAGCGCGTCGTGGACGTATCTTGCTTTTATCGCTCTTATCGTATCTTGCTCAGCAATCGTCTGGCGCTGAGCTAGCTCCCATTTTTTATTTGTAAATTGTGTCGCTTAACTTCAAACTCGGGTAAATCCATTCGACCCTCTCAGCAAATATCTAGCTTATTACCTTTTCTTAATACCAAAATCGCATAATCTGACAGATGGATTTACCCGAGTTTGATTGAAATTAAACACTTTAGAACGGATTAATCGCGTTTATTAAACAGTCGAGTCGAGTTTGATGTTAAGCGACCCAATTTAGTTTTTTTTTTCAGTAGATTTGTATGTATTTTAATAAACTCTGCACATTCTTGTGCAGATATGTTGAACAAGAATTGCTATCACAACATTATATAACGAGCTTATCTAATCTAACTCTGATAGTGATAATACTGCGCTGATAACGGTAATTGCCTATTGTGGTAATCTTCTATCTTGTTAACGCAATATGATAAAACTATTTAAGTTCTGCTTTGAATTTTATATGAAGTACTAATTTAAAAATTAGTTGCAAGGATCTTATATTTGTTCTGTCGAGGCCATTCCGTTAAGGCGCCAAATAAGAGATTGTATGAGGTCTCTAAGGCGCAGCGAACTTAAAAAACATGGAAGACTAATAAGCTCTAAATAATGACCCCACAAAACGCACGCCACGCGAGGCGGGACTTACACAGCCACGCCAGCGTGCCGTTTAGTATACAAATGGCCGTCAGCGATGTGGTCAGTTTGACAGATAGCGTAAAATTTAATAATATATAATAAAAATGTCCTGTTGCGCTGTGAAATGGTGTCGAAGTCGCACGGAAAAACACCACAAATAAGATGGCATTACTTTTCATCTGTAAGTAGTTATTTTACATATTATTTTAAATTTCTTTGATCCGGGACAATTTTATATGGGGATGGTGTTATGCCAACTTTTGGACAACCATTGAAATTATAATACAGGGATATATTTTTTATTATAATTAAATTAGTTACAATAACAAATAAAGGATTAACAAATTAAAAAAGGGTTCAATCCCAATTTGTACGGTATGTTTAAAAAAACTTATTATACAACAATACGGAATACCTCAATGGCTCAGCTAGGGCTTTAAATAACCGGACTCCAAGTTTAAGATTTAGGTATAGATAGTGTAGTGAAAGTCTTAGATAATTTTATAACATCAATTTTATAAATATGTGAAAATGTTAATGGCACGTATTTTTTTATACTTTTTTTAGAATGAAATATTTGCGTAATCATAGTTATTATTTTCTTTGCGCGTTTATTTTCATTCATATATTGCTTATGTCAATTCAATTATGCTGTTCAAGGCTTAACATATTTAACGACAGCAAGGGGCATTACCATATTCCTAAAATACGTGTCTAAGGGTTCTTATAATTGCCTGTAACTTCATGGACAAACAAAATCTCTTTTTTTATCTGATATATTTATGTGACTAAACACACCCATCCATGAATTTACCATACGTTTGACCATATACCAGGTTATGAAAATGAGATCGCGAATAATTAGCACGGTTGCGGTATTATGGACGTAACAATATTATACATATTAATTACATATATTAATAATCCTACAGCAAACCAACGAGATCAATAAAGTAAGTTATCTTTAGAATTCGCGTTAGACCCGTTTGATAATTATGTTTAAATATGTGTTCAAATCGCGAAAGTTTTAAATGTTATAAGTTATCTTTGTTTATTGAAAATTTGATTAAAATTTATCACAACAAAAATATATCATATTAAACTTGCTCTTTATTGCATAACACCGTCTACTAACAATACGTTTCCAATGTCACAGTTGTTGTGTCATCAATAAGTGTCAGCGCTCAGACCAATCCCACCGCACCATATTGACGTTGACCAATGATATTTTGGGATATTTGAGTTATTAAAACCGACTGTAAATTTTGACGAGTTTGATTGGCAGCGTAGCGTGCATGCGCATATCGAGTGTTTACCCCGTTTTATGTTGTCAATTTGTTTGAAGCTCCTCTTCCATGTTTTTTAAGTTCGCTGCTAAGGCGTGACAAATAAAAGGCCATACATACTTAATTCTCCTTCGGCAGTTCGGTAAATAGGGGTGGCAAAAACCCTTAAATGCATGATGATGTATTTATGATACAAAAACAAAAAAAGTGACCACAAGTTATCTTGAAAAGTAGACTTTGCCATATCGTTGTAAGTTCTTAATTTAAAATGAATTTGGTTGTCACTTGGGATGTTTTGCGATCAATATTGACAATTTATGCATTTAAGGGTTAAAGGCCAGACCGCTCAGGTCTATAGAACTTACCAGAACGAACGAACGTCTTTGAAATGTTGGTCGCAAGGAGCTGGAGTACCATATTTTTGCGAAGTTGTACCCCCTCCTTCTTTTTTTAATATGGGTATTTTTTATGTGATTTCTACTCAAGCATCGCGAACTCTTTCGATTCAAATTAAATACTTTAACCAAAGGGTTAAAGGGTTAAAGGGGCCTGGAAAAGTCCAGGCCCCAAGGAACTATGCAGTTTTCAGCAGAAAACCAAATATATTTCAAATTGTTGTGTTTCAGCGATCCATTTAAAGCAGGGTCAAATTTCCCTAAAATGCGATTAAATTTAAACCTTAAACTAAGGTTCTAAGGTTCAACTTATTTGCCTCGCATGTGGTCAATACGCGTACTACGCCTGGAAAAGGGTTAAAACGCTTAACTCCGGGTTATTAGCCTAACCTCGGAACGGAAGTGGCACTGAGAAAATTCAAATTTCACTCATATTTCTACAGATTATATTGGCACATTAATTAATAACTATTTCGGAGCATGACTATAACTCGCCTGCAGCTATTTTCAGAGCAGGTATGAGTTAACTGTCAGTCGAAGGCCGACAGCTTATAAAAGTTATGGTAATTTTATGAGTTTGGCTATTGGCTATTTGCCATAATTTTGTCATGGTTTTTCGATTTGCAAATTTTTACCCTTTGAAGGCAGATCTACTAAAAGGCTATCTACTTACTTCTAGCGCAACGACAAGTGTGACTATATTGTCAGCATCATTATGATTACTGGCATTACTGGCGTCTATGGGCTACGAGCGCCGCTTAACACGTTCACTGTCCACGTTCGCTTCTATTACAAAACCCGTAAGGTTCACATGTCAAATCGGAACAGTGAACTAAGGTCCGACCGAGACTTCTTTTTTTGTCTCGGCCGAGACCGAGACCGAGACCGAGATTAAATTGAATTCTCGGCCGAGACCGAGACCGAGACCGAGATTTTATAATTAATGCGAAACACGCGCATTTTCCACAAAAAATCTGTAATAGTCAAGAAAAGCTTGAGAAAATAACTGGCCAAGAGCATGACGGGACATTGTCAGTGTAGGGTTCTGTAGTTTACCGTCCGTCACAATAAGCAACCTTAAAAAGTGTTTTAATAAATACACCCGACCCGACCCTATCAACTCCGGAAAAATCTTAACAGCGCGAAGTAAATTGGTGTGTGTTGGGTTCTCGGTTACAGTTACCCTTCCCCCAACACCCGACCCGACTCTTGATCCCGTGAATCGATTTTAATCATTATTTTTTTAATTAGAAGGAAGGTAAGTGCGGGATGATAAATTAAGTATTCAAGATATTTTTTAAAAATGGTAAAATACAAACTTAATTTAGAAATTATTATGTACAATTTTTCAAAAACCGTTCAACCAATCAAGTTCAAATTAATTTTCCAATAAAGTTCTTATTAAGTTCTACTATTGTAATTTTTTGCATATTTTTCGAAATCATAGTTCAAAAGTTAGAGGGGGGGGACACATTTTTTTAAACTACTGGAACGATTATTTCCGAAAATATTAACTTTATGAAAAACTGTTTTTAGAAAACACTCATTATATTTCAAATACCTATCCAATGATATATCACACTCTAGGTTTGAAACAAAAAAAAATCACCCCCCACTTTACATGTACGGGAGGTACCCTAAAAATAGTTTATATCCACTTTTTATTTGACCACTTTGTTGGCATGACCAATATACATATTCGTACAAAATTACAGCTTTCTAGTACTTACAGTCACTGAGATTATCCGCGGACGTACGGACGGACGAACGGACAGACAGACTTGGCGAAACTATAAGGGTTCCTAGTTGACTACGGAACCCTAAAAAGTAATAATTTGCATTACCGACGATATCACGGTACACTATAATTGGTTAATATACCCACCAAAATCGCAAAAAGTGTCAAGATGGAAGGTTCGGCCAAGGCCGAGAATCTCGGCCCTTTTTGGCCGAGAGCCGAGACCGAGATCTCGGCTCGAATTTTGGCCGAGACTGCCGAGACCGAGACCGAGACCGAGATCTCGGTCGGACCTTACAGTGAACGTGTTAAACTTACGGCGTGCGTGTGCTGTATGCTGTATGTATGCTTGTTTGTAACCAACATGGCATTTATTAATAAAAACATCAATTTTTATTTAACCACTAAAAACTAATACTTTTGTGAAGAGTTGTCACAAGAAACACGACATATATCACAAATTTCCGACACATGAAGAATCTCATGTTAAAAACTACCGAAAATTATTTATACCTAACGCTAATATTTCTCGTGACTCCAATAAATGGTCGTCTTCTCCAATAAATGGTCTATTTTTATTGACGAAATGTTGGTTAACAAGCACAGAGCTCGCGCGATGATAAGACGTTTCCGTAGCCTATGGATACCTGAAACACCAGTAATTCATTAATTTTAGGAATTGTCACACTTGTCAGTGTGGTGAAACAGAGGCCAAGATTCAGTTTTTGGAAATTTTCAAAATGGCGGGAATTGGTACAGATCTACAGATACAGACCCAAAAGCACTTAGGACTTTTATGCCAATACCACTAGCATCTTGCGAGGTCTACAGCACGCCAACCACGAACATCGAAAATTGCCATTGACGGATAAACCTCTTTGTCACTCTAATATGCAAGTGTGACTGAGATGGAGATACAAATACGCAATCATTCGATTTTCGTGGTACTAGGCCGGCTCACAGTGTCACTACCACTAGTCACTAGTTTGTACAATTGTATCCCTAGCAAGATATAAGATTAACTTTAATCCTTGTTGCGTGTCACAACAGTTATCACAATATATCACAATAAAATAGTGTTACCTAATGGTACTAATACTGTTTTATAAGAAAATTTACAAAATATGCCATCATTTGTTTTAACATTTATCAGTACAAGTATAATATGAGCATTAACTTATTTACTTTAAGCATATAAAGACACAGCTGTCAATTGTTCTGTCATTTAGCGATAAAGGTAGATTACATAACCCTAGTGTTTCATAATCATTATACTCAATATTAACATAGAAAATTACATTATATTTATACCGTGATAAGGTTTATTTTCTAAAAGCAAACTTTGTACATACGACGCCAAACACTATATAGTATGGCGGCAGATCTGTGTGCCGTTTATTAACGATAGAAACGTTATAAATGTTGTATGTCCATAACTGACGTACTTAAAATTATGCTCTATCGATATAGTAACAAAGTACAATTTCGTATAACTAAAGGTGCGTGTTTGCAGATCTTATTTAATTTAAGGTGTTCAGATCTGCGTGCGCGCTTATCACCAGATAAGTGCACAATTGGCCCCGATAGGGAATAACCACTTCATTGTAATGGGTACAAACAACATGTTTGATTGACTTAGAGTAGACCTTGAAATAAAGATCTGAGTTTAGCAACGAAGGTTTGATTTGAGTTCCTAATGGAAAAGATAAGCTTGTTGAGTTTAGAACCATCGAAAATAGAAGAGAGAAAATGCTTTGACACCTAATTTATATTACGTGTGTAAGCATTTTTTGCATCACGAATCTATTAAGAATATAGAAGGGAAAGTTAAGAGGAGGCTGGAAAGCCAAGACGGCCATAATTTATATCCAAGAGGATTCACTGTGTTGCCAGCTGGGGACTATTCCAATAAGTTGACTGTACCTATCCCGTTACTCAAAATGGGCAGAATTCTCAATTTTCTTATACTACGATGGTGATAAACAGGCATACGGCCCGCCTGATGGTAAGCGGTCACCGAAGCCTATGTACGCCTGCAACTCCAGGGGTGTAACATGCGCGTAGCCGACCCTTTAAAAAAAGGAGCTGTCAACACAGTGAATCCTCTTAGAGCTCTGGCGACCTTACTCACCAACAGAAACACAACACTATGAGTTAGGGCTTAGAGTTATTAAACTGCGGTTTTCTGTAAGGTGGAGGTACTTCCCCAGACGGGCTCTGCTCCAGATTTGAGCGAGACGACATTCGTTGTGCTGTGCCACTAAACGATATGCATCCGCTGTGCCCATACCTCTTTGATATTTTCTCTCTTATATTTTAAATTTTTCGTCACGATACCAATTATCTGACATTTATAAATGTATTAAGGATTTCTTGATTTGACTAGTGATTTAATTATGGCTCCATTATATTTGCAAACAATAGTCTATTCACGGATCTTTGGTGATTATGAACAAAAAAATCACGTGACTCGGAGTTGCGCCAATGACATACATTCCATAGATGGATACAAAATCGTATGCATTATTCGATAAATGATCAATAGCTATGGCTGTGACTGATTCTTTTGTCGCGAGAGACACGCGGTCGAAAAAGACAACACGCGACCAACGAGCCGGACCGACGGCTCGACCGACCGTACGCGCGTACCAAATCACGCGCGTACCGTCAGCGTAGCTGTGTGCGCGTTCTAAGACTTGCATAGATATAGCTACGCCGACCGACAGTCAGCGCTGACCGTCGGTTCAGCACTGTTTCAAGCCTAATTGTTTAATCCGAACAGTTAGAGAATAGGCCACAATTTCACCACACTGACGTGACAATACCTAAAATGACTGATATAGTGGCGTTTCAGGCATCCATAGGTTACGGAAACCGCTCACCATCGCGCAGGGCTGGGATTGAACCAGCGACCTCATGCTCTCGCGGCAGACGCCCTAACCACTGGGCTACCCGATCACGGCAGCTAGGGTCCGAAATTTCCTAACTATATGCAATCCTTTCTTATTTTAAAAGTTTATAGAAAAAGTCAATCCTACAAAAACATAAAAGTTAGGTTAGTAGTACGATCGATTGCTTGTTTGTTTACATTGTTAGGAAGTTGACGGCGATTTTATATTGTATGTATTATTCTAGGCGTGGATAAACTTCATAATAACAAAAAAAAATTACGTACTGCATTTACAACATTCATAAGGAACATTAATTGAACTTTCAAATTGACGCAAGGAAAATGCACAAAAAATTCAAAAACCAATGTAGACTCGCGCACTGTAAACTTGTTAGCGTTGAAAAAGTCTGGAAGAAATCCGATTTTTCCCAGACGACTCGTTTTTTTCGGATTCTTTAGGAAAAATCAATGAAAGTTTCCGCCCTAATTTTCAACTCTAAATCAATGCCTATTTAGGTCTAATTTACACCTACAACAGGGCTACATCGATTACATTGAGGAAGAAAGAGTTGAAACAGATGAAAGGAGTGACAGTGATAGTGACATTATTTATTTCTTAAAAAACCCGAAAACTTCGGAAAAAACAGAAAGTTTCATTGAATCATGAAAAAAACATTCGATTCTTTCCCGCATTTTCAACGCTAAAACTTGTACAAAAATGCTTAACCTCTTCAAGGATAAACGCAAAATATAATATGTATAAAAATGCGTCTAAACATCAATGTGATAAGGTTTAAAATGAGTTACTATCCTTATCTTTCTTATTTGATACACTTTAGAACATAATGATATGACATAATTTTGTTTGTTATTGCACACCCATAAACGGGGATGGAAATATTTAAGATGAGATGAGTTTATCCATTTATCATATTATGAATTTATTACCGTAGATAACAACACTTCATATCACTAGAGTGTAACTAAGTATATTTTGTAACATTTTATTGATGGAATCGGGTTTGTCACAATTTCCTATCGAAATGCGACCTCTATAATCTCTAACCCGTGTTTATAGCTTGTTTTACAGTTTTTAACCGACTTCCCAAAATGGAGGAGGTTATAAATTGAAACCTTCATTCGGTTAAGGCAAATTCTGGTTTCGGAAGATTATTTTATGACAGATTCGTGTTAAGGCAGAAATTGGGTAGTTGCGACGAAAAACTCTAAAAGTCGACAAGCATTTGAACTGCAATGTAACTGAAAAATTGCAGTTTGTGTGAGGTTTAATAAACAGTTAAAACATTATCAGAACAAAAAAATGCTTTGGTTTCAGTCTACTTAACATGCATAATGCCTAATCTTTCATGTCCTAGTTAATTGCTTTTAGTGATTCGACCACTTTTCCTATCAGTTGATTGAGAAGAATTATCAATAATAGCGTTGAACGGAATTGCTTGCTTCAAACCGGCTGTTGTTCTTATAGGCGCTTCCATTTTCTTTTCATCAAACACCCTTTTTTATGCTGATATGGTCATTTACATTATAATATAACTCATAGAGTCACATGTTGTGTTTCTGTTGGTGAGTAACGTCGCCAGAGCTCCGAGAGGATTCACTGTGTTGACAGCTGGGGACCCACGGAGCAAAGCTTGCCCCTTTAGCTGTCAACACAGCGAATCCTCCTTTTTTAAAGGGTCGGCAACGCGCATGTAACACCCATGGAGTTGCAGGCGTCCATAGGCTACGGTGACCGCTTACCATCAGGCGGGCCGTATGCTTGTTTGTCACCGTCGTAGTATAAAAAATCGAATATTTAAAATAAGATATTGGACTGAAGACTGCTTGGTCCTCCTTTGCTACTCCTGGTCTTGGTGCAATGCGATTGAGCAGTCTTTGCTAAAACTTTTGCTTTCGAATGGCGCAGTCGCTATCGACTACTGTTACGTACAACTCATGGCGTACCGATACTAATCCAGCCGACGAACGAGTACTGTGTCGTTGGGTACTTTATTACTTATGATTCTTATGAACAGGGCCCGTAATTTTCATGCCAATATGACAGACAAATGACGTCATGCTTCATACATCATGTTTTAGGTTTTACGTTTGAAAGAATAATGCTGTCATTGACCAATGTCAGAACTATTACATTCGACGTTAGAATCGAGCGTTGATAGACTATATCTGTCATCAACTCATTTCGTATTGAAAATTTGAAACATCTTTTGGGTTTATATGTATATACGTCATTATGACGAAATCGGCATGATAATTACGGGCCCTGTTCATAAGAATCATAAGTAATAAAGTACCCAACGACACCTTCTACCTACCTACTTATACAAGCCATACCCTATTCATTGAAAGCCAGGTGCTGACTGGTGTCTCGGACAAATGAAGGGTGCGGGACATAAAAGTGACTGTTGTTAGACCTTATTTATAACTGCTGTATAATTCATGCACGCAGTAACAAATAATAATGTATTATGTACTTATGTAGGCTTCTACTTAGTTATTTATAAGCATTATCACGTAGAATAGGCTAGTATTTAAGATTTGTACTAACAGCTTGATCCTTTGTTGGTCCTAAATAAAGATAATTATTATTATATGAATATGGTTTAAAAACCAGTTTATTGTTTTCAATGCATGCACATTAGGCAGACTTTTTCAAGGTAAAGAGAGTGTGAATATAACTTTGACCTGGTTTTTAGCGCAAAGTCATAGATTGCCAATCTAATATTGGCATTCTATGGCTCATGTTTGCTTAGTGCTGGCCTCTAATAGGTATTCTAAGTACTTTTTTCTACCGTGCCATCAGTAGGTATTTTTAAGTACCTAAGGTCATTAAAAGGGGAGCAGCCTTTGTGCGAAACCCTCGGTGGGCGAGACCAACTCGCACTTGGCTGGTTTTTTTTCCGCATTGAGTCGCATCGCTTCGCCATCGCGATCGTTCGCCATCGCGATCGTTCGCAACATTGCGTCACGAATTCTATTGTTTTGATAATTAGCTTCAGTATTGTTTGTAGAACTGTATGATATTGACCTTGATAATTTTTTTTTTCTTTATTTAGGAGCTTTTCGTTAAACGAATATGTTGCCCCGTACTTAAGCACTTCTGACCTTCAACTGCATATTAAAGGGCGGCGACGGCTACTGCCTTGCAAATAAATCATTGCCCTCAATCGGCATGCAACTGCTTCGAGTAGTAATGTAGGATTGTGTCATGAATCAGAAGGGACAATATAATTTGTGACGTCAAGAATTTTATAATTGAATGGAAAATGGAAAAAAAAATCCCGCGTCGAACAAGATTCTAACATGCGATGTATTGGAACACGAGTGTGATTGTATTGTAATGAGAACTCTGTATTTTAATTAGAAAACTCGCGTGAGTATCAGACATATTAAAATACTTATATCTTTACTCACGTCAATAAAGTCGAAAATAGCTCGACATGCTTCGGAACAGTCCGTGTCCTTTATTCATGAGTCATGCGTCTAGCCGCGGCGGCGGCTGCTCTACGCACACTGCGAACTCTGAGAACTCTGTAGTCTGTAGGTAGGCTGTATTGGGATAATTTCGAATGTCAGAAAACATAGCGTACTTTCGAAATCACATAACAGTATCAAAATCACGTGCGTCATAACTCATAATCTTACCTAATTTGCGTTTTTTATAACTTATTTTTTTTGTTCCAGGGCGCACAGAAACCTTTCAAGAGGGTGATCAAAGCAAACATCGGTGATGCACACGCTATGGGACAGAAACCCATCACCTTTATCAGACAGGTTAGTATAAAATTTTTTCGTTCTTAAGTTATTAGAAAATGGTATCTAACGCCCAGGCATTAGGCCCCCTAGCTTCGTAATTACGTTACCAATTAGGCCAACTATTACGGACTGTAATAGCAATAGGGTAACCACAACGTGATAATGGCCCTGAATATATATTATGGCACTAAGAGCGTTATACAGGGTGGCCAAATAAGAGGTACCTATATGTAAACAAAATTTTAATTTAACTTTATGAAATTTAAAAATTAGTAATTTTTTTTTTAAACATCTTAATGGGGGATTCCAGTTTCACACGAGACACAAGTTCACAAGAGAAAGACTCGAGAATCAAAAATACGGCCAACTTTGATAAGATTTTCGCGAATAACAGACATTTTTTGCCTTAGAAGTTTTTTTTTGGGAATAGAGGCATGTCTTTACGACCAACCGACGAATTAGGGGCAATAAAAAACTGGTTTCTGAGACAGCTTATGCGATAATGCCGAAATTGTGGGAAAATTTACGAAAAATGACCATATTTCCCAATGTGTTGTAAGTAGACATTTCCTACGCATTTAGTAAATTTATTGTTTCATGTGAAATTCCCATCCCTCAATAACATATATTTTTTTTAATACTTTATAATTTTAAAATAGCACAGTGTAAAATTTTAAAAATAATATGTACTTATACCTATTGTAAAGCACGAATCAAATATATAAATGTAATAAATGTTTTGATTCATGTTTTTTTTTGTTTTTAACTAGTCACACTACTATATATAAATTATTAATTGAAATTGGCGTCTGCCGCGAAAGCAGGAGGTCGCTGGTTCGATCCCAGCCCTGCTCACCGGGGGCCTTGGTCACTTTTTCTGTAGTATATGACATCTCTTGCAATTTGTAATATTGCAACCTCTTATTTGGCCATCCTGTACATTGTCCCTAACTAAACCACGATGTCAAGGCAAGTGTATGTAATTCTAGTAGCGGTTGCGGTGAGTTTTAGCGTGGCGTTCCAGCGATAAGCGTCTTTTGTCTCGTATACAAGCGTATAATGAATAAGGAACAGTTTTAAGAGGAACCGCAATTATTTGGCTGGTACTCGGACATTGACAAGTGCGAGTCATGAATGACCGTACTTCATGGCGTACCCTTAGGGAGGCTTACGTCCAGTAGTCGGCAATAGGCTGATTCATTAATTGATAAAAAAGTGCAACCATCGTATCGTACAGATGTGCTAAGCTGGATATCCACTAGAGGCAAACGCGGGTCGAACAGCCTCGACTTATTTTATGAACTGACGTTAATTTGACTTGGCTATTTGTACGTGACGTACAAATAGCTATACTCGTACATTTGACGTGTCCTTCCTCAAAAAATGGCAGGCTTTTTTTGTATAGGAAATGACGGATGTTGCTACTCCGTCTGGTTTATAACTCAAAAGTTTGAGAGGGACGACTCTTACAGTTGTGCCATCCAATATTAATGCTTAAATATTTGGCAGGTTTTGGCGTGCGTATCGTGCCCAGAACTTATCAGCTCATATGACTTCCCCAGCGACGTGAAACAGCGGGCCAAGGAAATCCTCGAAGGTTGTGGGTATGTATATGTAATCACTGGTCACTGACTATTGATTTCACGAACTTATGCTGCTGTTTTTCGAGAGACGTGAAGTACATTCTAGAAACGGAAACTGCAGCGGGAAAGGGGCTAACTCAACATGTAACCTTTAACCTTTTCGTGACTTTCCGTGATCGATTCGAATTGTATAGAAATCAATTTATAAAAACTAATATGTATCTTTAGGCATTTTTACTTGTCAGTTTTGACATTTAGGTACGTCTAGAACGCGTTAGCGTATCGAGAGGTCAGAATATGAAAGTAGCCGGATGATTTATATAAAAGGCAAATATAATTTGAACTCTCGATATCCTAATACGATCGAAAAATGTATACTAGGGCCTTCTGCTTCACTTGGCCAGCCTAAATTTGGAGTTTAAGGCTGAAAATGTTTGAGCTTGAGAGTTTGAGACAAAATTTGCAAGAGCTAGGAATATTCTAAATCGAATGCGAATCCTGAAACGAAAGGTCGAATGTGGCATATCATTGCCTATCTGTAGTAAAGTTTGCGCTGGGTATCATCCGCAACTACACTGACTGCACAGGGCTAGTCGAAGAAGTCGTGCGACTATACGCGCCATGCGGGCGGTGCCGCCTGCGGTCCGCGCCGCTGCTGGCGCGCCCGCCGGCGCGCACCGCCCTGCAGCGGAACGCAGCAATTCCGACCGCGCTCTCTATCCTCAACTCAATGCTGAACGAACATCCCGAATGCGATTTGTTTCATACAAAATGGTTATATATTATAGATAAATGTAAGAGAGTGATAGAGTCATCGAAATGTATGTTTTAACTACCTACCTAATGTATCATTTGTAATTGTATGTGTTTTTGTAGCTTAACATTTGTAACGCTTTGGCGTTTAGCTGTAAGTTATGAATGTGTACTGAATAAATAAAATAAAATAAAAATAAAATTGCCCTCGTTAGCGACACTGCTCGATGTTTTGGCCCCTAAGTAAAGATTATAATATTTAATCATTATTTTCAGTGGCCAATCAGTGGGCTCGTACACCGCGTCTCACGGCATCGAACTCATCCGTCGCCACGTAGCCGAGTACATCGAGCGTCGTGACGGGCACCCCGCGAAATGGGAGGACATTGTCCTGACCGGCGGAGCTTCTAACGGCATCAAGAACGTTCTTCAGCTGCTATGTAACGATTTGGGAGGAAAGCCTTCAGGTGAGTCCTCGTCGCCATTTTAATCCCACTTCTGAACCTTGAACTTCTGAAACTGAGTGAAACTTGAGTGTTATGACTAGAGTTGGGATTTTTGGTGGCAATGCGTGAACAAAGTGCAATGGAGTCGATGTTATATATTTTTTGTTTGAATGAATAAATGACTGATAAACCAGTAATGTATAATAAAATTTATTGGTAAATTGATACATTAAAAAACTGGCCAAGTGCGTGTCTGGCCATGCTCAGTGTAGGGTTACGTAGTTTACCGTCCGTCACACTAGGCAACCTTAAAAAGTGTTTTAATAGATACCATGCTCAATATGTTTATAATATGCTTATAATAATTAAAAATTCGATGATACTTTCGATTACACCTGTCCCGACCCCATTAACTCCGGAAAAATCTTAACAGTGCGAAGTAGACCACGGTACAGTGCCATCTCTCGGGAAATTGGGTTACTAATTTATACAAACTAGACGGGTTATGTAATGTAGGGTTTTCGGGGGTAACTTTTGATCGCGTGAATCGATTTATAAGGGGTTTGAAATGTGAGAGAGCATGTGTGCATTACACGTGTAACTTTGCCTCTTCTCGTCTCAGATAATATTATATTAACATAAATAAACTGTTTCAATGTTGACATTGATCATGTTTCTCTACAATAAAGTATATCTTCGAAGATAACGATTTTGTTTCATGTTCTCCAAACGTAATATGCGGGCGGGGCATAATTATGAGACCCATATAAAAGGCATATTGTCGACATCTCGACTTATGCCGTATTTCTACTGTCTTAGTATTAGCAAACATATTAACGACATAGTGCCATAGTCTATCTCATTGGTATTCAGACAAATGAGTCAGTTAACCGAGCAATTATGATGTGACCTTCAACGTATTCATGTTTTAATACTCGACGCTAGTTTGTTTTACTACTGTTTGTGTCATAGTATATTCCGCGTATTACCGTAATCCAGTTAGTTAGAAAACATATTTTTATTTAAAAACTAGGAAAAATTCCATTAAAAAAATGCGAACGTGCAGCAATCGAGACTAACGCGTCAACAAAAAAAAGTAATACAAATCTCTTTCTGAAAAGTTATTTCATTATATTATCACTTGTTTACTTTAATTATTTATCTCTTGCGGTTTTTAAGTGCCGTATATATGGGCATTTTCAGAATAAAATGTACAGTTTTAATGAAAATGGGTCCTCGATTTTACTATACTAAAAAAAATTGTCAGTTTTGTTACGGCCCATACAAAATGTATGAGAAAATGCGTTACTAAACAGACCAAAAAAAACGGGACACTCTTTTTCTTTTTTTAAATCAATACTACTCGTGATTCTCGTCATAAAAAAACCCAAAACTTCCTATATTAAAAAAATAAAGATTATGATACCCTATTTTTGAAAATGCCCATATCGACCGTATCCTGTGCAATGGAGACATTTGTCACTTTTTATAGTTCACGATGTTAACTTCAGTTTATGACTTATTTAAGCTTATTTTATTTATTTCCAGGTGTCCTAATCCCCATCCCGCAATACCCCCTATACTCGGCCTCGCTGGCTGAATACGGGTTGTCCCAAGTCGGCTACTACTTAGACGAAGACAACGCGTGGGCCCTCGACGAGGCGGAGCTTGAAAGAGCTTTAAATACCGCGAAAGACTGTAATGTTCGAGCTATTGTTGTCATCAACCCGGGCAACCCTACGGGACAGGTAAATAAAACAAAAAATAAAAACAAAGTTTTATAAAAGTTTTTGTCAAAATAGTAGATTACATACCAAGGCCGTTTAAGTGGGAAACGCCTCGGATCCCATGCAATTGTCGAGTAACATGTGATCCGAGGCTTTCCCATTTACCGGCCGAGGTTTGTATACTATTTTTCTGCCCGACGGAGCCGGGAGGCGGCAATTTAGTTTTGCGTAAAGTGGCGCTTACCGGCCGGAGGACTGAAAAAATATTTTTGATACAAGGTTTTATTGTTGACTACTTTGGTAGCATAACATAGAAACATAGAACATATAAAAGTTGTAACATAACATTGTATTGTCATCCAACCTACGCATGTGAAGTTATAGCTTATTCTAATAACGGGCAGTTAACAAACATGCATTCTAAATTAAATTAAAGCTTGTCAAAAATACAATTTTTTGACAAAAAACTTCTAAAATACTATCCGTGGTACTTTAGTACCAAGCTTTATCTAAATCTTAAATATTGTTTGTCGTAACGTAGCTTCCAAAAAGGTGAAACGAGTTATTTTTTGTTTATTGAAAGCTCAATTTTTGGGATGATGGTTTTAATGTTCTTAGCTATGTTTTGTGGACATATAAACAGTTATTAGAACTAACCATAAGATCAGTCAATATATTCTAAACACCCCATTTTTTTTCTGCAAGAATTTTAGTAGCATTTTCTAGCTAAGCTACTTTTGTCGAGGTATTTAAATGATTTTTCAGTCCTCCGGCCGGTAAGCGCCACTACGCAAAACTAAATTGCCGCCTGCCGGCTCCGTCGGGCTGAAAAATAGTATACAAACCTCGGCCGTTAAACGGGAAAGCCTCGGATCACATGTTAGTCGACCTCGGCTTCGCCTCGGCCGACAATTACATGGGATCCGAGCCATTTCCCACTAAAACGGCCTTGGTATGTAATCTACTATAGGTAATGTTGTTTCGATGTTAACATAAAATATATTCGCTTCAGGTCCTTACCCGCTCCAACATCGAGACAATCATCAAATTCGCCCACAAACACAAGTTACTGTTGTTCGCCGATGAAGTGTATCAAGACAACGTGTACGCCGACGGAAGCAAGTTCTTCTCATTCAAAAAGGTAGGTAAAATGTAAAAATTATTGAATGAATGAGTTTGCACAAGTAACTTTTTGATTGTCGGGGAGATTCGCATTTTCTCAGTCATCATCTTAACCCTGTGAAAACGAGTGCTGTAAAGGGCTCGAAACGTAGGGTCATGGTGTAAACGCGATTAATCCGTTCTAAGGTGTTTAGTTTCAATAACTGAAGCTTGGAGATTTTATTAAAAACATATTCTTTACTAATGTTTCAGCTGTTGAGAGAATTAGGCGCCCCGTACACGAATGAGCTTGAATTGGCTTCCTTCATGTCTATCAGCAAAGGTGGGTCTACAGTAGGTACTAATAAAACAATACAATACAATGCAATATTCTAACCATTGAAATGAGTCAAATTCAAACTATCGAGGGAGATAATATAATGTTATAGTAAATTACGGATAAGGGCATTTTCAGAAACTGCACCATTTTAATGAAAATGGGTACCCGATTTTCCATACAAAAAATTGACAGTTTTGTAACGGCCCATACAAAATGTATGAAAAAATGCGTTACGAAACTGACTAAAAAAACAGGACACTCTTTTTCTAACCAAAAAATAGGAAATGGTACCTTATTTTTGAAAATGCTCTTAATATTCACATATTTTTAGTCACTACCCGCGACATGTTGTGCGCGTGGCGAGTCATCGCGCATGGTCATCGTCGCTTGATATTGGCATCCTAAGATATTCGAAACTATAATACGTGAATACGCGTTACGGGCACATTCAGCAGTATTGCTACCGCGAACATCAAATGATCGAAAATTTGTATATCTCTCTCTATCGCACCTTTAAATTAATAGGCTACTAGACTCGTATCAAATTTGCCACAATAAATGATTATTTTCTATAGTATTTGACTTAAAAACCCAATATTGGTTGAATTCGGGTATTAAAAATGAACGACGGCTACGTATTTTCAAATAAAAAAATGTTTTCATATTTTTTAATTTTGTACTCTGAAAACGCTGTCGGGCATGTAGTGACCTCATTATACTCGTCGAAGCTAATTTCATGTTGAATCTTATACGAGTGACGTTCGTCACGTAGCCGCTGCTGCTGTGACATAGTGACGTCATACCACAGATAATACATACCTCTACAGGGGACCGATTTTTGAGATTCGAACGATCGAATACAAAAACAAGTGATCGAAAATAATCGCACGTGAAAATTTGTAACGGTTATATTCGCATGATACCATAGTAGTTCGTATTTTTGAAAGTCACTGGAATTAACATTTGAAGGGCTACTGGAGATTTTTTCTACTTCGTTTTTATTCACATTCGAATGAAATATTCGAGCTTTCGAATCTCAAAAATCGGCCCCCAGGTCCACCAATTCTTGTGAAATTTTGTAATCAAGTTTGTTAATTAAATGGTGGGTATTGGTACAAGGGTCCTAAGCGCCATAGACACCAAAGGCGTTTACGACCTTTTCGCCAATACCAGTGTTATCTCGTGAGGTCAACAGCGAGCCTACAGTATTTTAATCACACTTGCTCGGTAATGGTGTTATAACGCGCAGGCGTATAGAGCGGTTAGAGCCGATTTAGTCCCCTCGGGAGTTATGGATTTTAGTACAATATAACTCCCGAGGGAGTTACTTATGAGTTTAGTTTTAAAATATCGTACGTCATTTCACTTTAGACTAAGGTTTTGCACCAGCTAAGGCTTATTTCAAATCTTCAAACTTGGCTATAAACCAACTTTACTCTGTATTATTCAACTTTAATAAATAGATTCATTTGTATATTTTTCCCTTACAAGTGTGATGAAAAACATTGTATGCATCACGGTCGTATAAAACCCCTCCGTCTGCTGCGTCGGGCTTCTAACATACTCTCGTTAGTAATCCTGTACTTACCTCCCTAGATGCACAATGTACTATAGTGTCTATAGTATATGTGAGGGTTGTTTATAATTTTCAGGGTACATGGGCGAGTGCGGTCTACGTGGCGGTTGGATGGAGCTGGTCAATTTCGACAAGGGCGTTCAGGCTAACCTCTACAAGGTATAAATTGAAAGATGTTTCCTATAGAAAAAGTGACTAAGGTCCCCGGTGAGCAGGGATCGAACCAGCGACCTCCTGCTTTCGCGGCAGACGACCTAACCACTGGGCTACCCGATCACGGCAACCAGAGTCGGAAATTCCCTAAGGGCCACTTGCACCACTCAGGGTTAGCCGCTTACCCGGAGTTTAACTGTCAAATTCCATACAAAAAAACGCTCAACTCCGGCTTATTTGACTAACTCCGGGTGGTGCAAGTAGGCCTAAGCATATTATGCAATCCTTTCTTATTTTAAACGTTTTAAGGTACGTTCCGCCAATCCTTCAGTTCAGATTCAGACTTACGGATAATGAGCTTTAGGATTGGCGGAACGTACACTAGTTCCGTAGTACATGACATCTCTTTCAATTTATAATTTATATATAATAGTGTGAAAAATAAACATGAATCAGAACATTTATTACATTTAATAAATGATTTGATTCGTGCTTTACAATTGTATAACATTCTTCTTATGTTTTAGTGCATATCGGCCATGCTGTGCCCGACTGTGCTGGGTCAGTCGGCAGTGGACCTCGTTGTAAGTATTTCTTCATTACCAGATAGGAATCCGTGGGGCAAATCTTCCTAAGTCTTCTTACTCGTATAGCTCTATTTTCATGATTAAAAAAAAACTTCCGCAGCGATTATTTCCGAAAATATTAACTTTATCAAAAATTGATTTTAGCAAACCCCTATTCTTTCAAATAGCTGTCGAACAAATACCTCACACTCTAGGGTTCAAACGAAAAAAAACAACCCCCATTAGGGTACCTACCCCAAAAAACTAACGGTCGCTGGGTTTACCCGCGGACTGACAGACGGACAGACATGTCAAAACTATAAGGGTTCCTATCCTAGTTGACTACGGAACCCTAAAAAACGACCGAGTTTGGAACCTCGTTCTTAATATATGGGCATTTTCAAAAAAAGTTTACCATTTCCTTTTTTTTCAAAATATAGGAAGTTTTGGGTTTTTTATGACCAGAATCACGAGTACTATCGATTTAAAAAAAGAAAAAGTTTGTCCCTTTTTTTGGTCAGTTTAGTAACGCATTATTTCATACATTTTGTATGGGCCGTTACGAAACTGACTATTTTTTTTATGGAAAATCGAGGACCCATTTTCTTTAACACATTGAATGCCGGGAACCCGCTAGGAGAGTTCTCTGTCGGTGGTCGCTTTCCGCTACAAAGCAGGAAAACGACGGAATCGGGTACGAGCGTAGCGCGCACTGCAATGCCTATATACTCCTATAAATACACTACAAAAAAATATATATATATATATTTATTTATATATATATTTTATTAAACTAAGTATTCACACTACTATAGATAAATTATGATTTATAGTAGTGTGAATACTTAATAACATGAGTTAAAACATTTATTATTCGTAATGAACTAATGAACGATTTAATTCGTGGTTTAAACTGGTATAAATAAAAGTATGTGTCTAAGAATTATTTTATTTGTAAGATTGTATCAAATGACGTGTAAAATATTTTATATTTTATCAATAAAAATCTGAATCTGAATCTGAAATACTGTAAAAATATACACCCTCCTGATTTAGCGACTGTTTTCAGGCTAAGCCGCCAAGCAAAGGCGAGCCCTCGTACGAGCTCTGGATAAAGGAGAAGACTGCGGTGCTGGAGTCGCTCAACAAGCGAGCCAAGATGATCGCTGACACATTCAACTCGATGCAGGGATTCACATGCAACGTCGTTCAGGTCAGTTTATCCTAATGTTTCCTTATATTTACTTGTAGCGACCCGCCCCGGCTTCGCACGGGTTATTATTATACATATAAACCTTTCTCTTGAATAACTCTATCTATTTAAAAAAAAAGCATCAAGATCCATTGCGTAGTTTTAAAGATTTAAGCATACATAGGGATATAGGGACAGAGAAAGACTTTGTTTTATACTATGTAGTGATTGATGATACGAACTCTAATCGATTCTGTTTTTTCTTGTATCGGTACTGACACACGGGCTAACACGCCACCAATTTTATATAATACTGGCTTTTTCCCGCGGCTCCGCTGGCGTTAGAAAGAGACAAAAAGTAGCCTATGTCACTCTCCATCGTCCAATAATCAACTGTACCAACTTTTCGACCACATAAGTACATAATAATCAGAAGACTTTTTCTGTTAGTGGCAGTGGCAGCCCTGAGGTAGCGAAGATGCAATGCTTTCCCGCCTCTCGGGTACTTTGGCGTCGCGTGTATGTTTATAGCTCTTGCCCGACTACCGGGTACGCCGGCACCTGAGTAAAGTTTACGAGTGCCCGAGTGTCGGGTACGCGGTGTCGAAAGTGGTTAATATGTCTGATACTCACGGAAGTTTTCTAATTAACTTACAAATGTAATATTTTTAATTATCGACCTTTTGCCGCAGATATTAAGGTTCAAATGAATGTTTCAGGGAGCCATGTACGCGTTCCCGAGGATCGAAATGCCGCCGAAGGCTGTTGAAGCTGCCAAGGCGGCCGGCAAGGCGCCCGACGTATACTACGCCTTCAAACTTCTAGAAGAGACCGGTGAGTACCTATATATATTAGGGCATTTATATACTTACGCATACACTAACATAGGTTAAGACTAATAATAAGATGCTAATAATTTATGTTTTTTTTTTTTTGAAATAAATAATTATTTAATTTAATTTATTTATATAATAATGACGACCGGTTGGCGTAGTTGGTAGTGACCCTGCCTGCTAAGCCGATGGTCCTGGGTTCGAATCCCGGTATGGGCATTTATTTGGGTGATGAACACAGATATTTGTTCCTGAGTCATGGATGTTTTCTATGTATTTGTATATTATATATATCGTTGTCTGAGTACCCGTAACACAAGCCTTCTTGAGCTTACTGCGGGACTTAGTCAATTTGTGTAAGAATGTCCTATTCTATTTATATATTTAATCCATTTAATGCTATAGTAAGCTCGATAGCTGACTTATGTTATGTCTAGAGGGCGATACATATAAGCCTATTTATTTTAGTGTCTTCAAGCCTTCTTGAGCTTACTGTGGGACTTAGTCAATTTGTGTAAGAATGTCCTGTAATATTTATTATTATTTATTTTTTATTTAATTATTCATTATATTATTGATAAATTGATATATTGACTTAAATAATGCTAGTTATTAAGATTATAAATTGCTGTGCCCTGTCAGGGCCCATGTGCTACTGAATAGTATGTAAGACCAATGTATACCATGGATGCAATAAACTATGACTATTAGGGCTATTTCAGAAAAAAGTGCACCATTTTTAATGAAAATGGGTCTTCGATTTTCCATACAAAGAAACAATTGTCAGTTTTGTAACGCCCCATACAAAATGTATGAAAAAATGCGTTACAAAACTGACCAAAAAAAAACGGGAATTTTTTTTTTTAAATCAATAGTACCTACTCGTGATTCTGGTTATAAAAAACCCAAAACTTCCTATATTAAAAAAAAAAGAATTTTTTTTTTAAATGCCCATTAACTTTTTCTACTCCAGCACTTCTATCTGTCAATTAGAAGACTGACAGCGATATTAAAAAAGTATACATTTTAACGTTGTCTATGGTATTCCATAAGAACAATGTTCCTATCGATTTTCATACAATGTATCAGCACTGTTGTTTTTTTTATTTCTAAAGTGGGCACAGCATCTTCCCTATTCTGCCACTTTTTTAGATGTTACTTTTTACGCTATTTTAGCTGTCGTAGAAAAACTAGCGTATGCAACAGTCCATAATTGGTTCTAAAAACTCTCGGGTCTATTATTACAAAATAATAGACGACCGACGATCCTCAAGTTTTAAGACACCTTTTATATCACTGTTGTTAAACTACTATTTGAAACCATAATCAAATGTAATATGAGAAATATTAAAATACTTATATTGGTCAATAAAGTCGAAACTAGCGCGACATGTTTCGGAAGAATACGTGTCCCTTAATCATGAGTCATGCGTCCGGCCGCGTCGGCTGCTCCACGCACACTGCGGGCGCGAGAGGGGTGCACAGGCGCCGGCAGAGAGAGACGCGAGATACTACCACCTCTTTCACTCTCATTGTCAACTGCACTATTGCAGATGACACTCATTATATCATCAAAAATCGCTTCAGTGCCATCTACGGACAATCTTATGTTCTTAGTTGATTACATTACGCAACAATCTATAGAAATCATAGTTCTATTTGAAAATAAGTACTTCTGGCCAACCGATGTTATTTAAACTTGATCATTGCCATTGTCCTCATTGTTCTTTGTTCCTGTACACCTGCCACTGTTTAGACTCTCGTAAGTGAACCAGGCAAGTGAAATACGAGCGTTATTCTGATATCCGTGTCGTAGACACTAACGCTCCCTCTTATATCTCACGCCCGGTAAATCTGTAGTATATGGCATCTCTTTCAATTTTTAACTACATTATTTAACTCGAAACAGTGACAGAGCGGTCAATCGGAAGGCTGTCTCTACTTAGGGGGTACTCTGTCACGGTGTTTTCTGGAAAACTACTGAAAAGAAAATACATTACCTACGTGAAAGGAACTATCATATGATCAACTTAAAACATATGTCATGTTGTTTTTTTTTAATTTCCAACGTTATCATTTTAATCAAGAACAAAAATTTGAAAAATAGAACAAATCGCGTTTCATTATCGGTAAAAAAAGAGAACTGCCCAACAACCATATCTCGTCTCTATCAACTGTCTGTGTCTGACATTAAAAAAAGGACCCCTTCAACCAGGCAGCGCCTCAATTATGCATACAGCTTCTGCATTCAGCAATCTTAATGAATAATTGTTATTTCCCCAGGTATCTGCATCGTCCCCGGATCCGGTTTCGGGCAGCGGCCCAACACCTACCACTTCCGCACAACCATCCTCCCGCAACCGGCGTTGCTGCAAGAAATGCTCGACATCTTCAAGAACTTCCACGAGAAGTTCACTAGAGAACACGCTTAAAAGTAATATAAACATCAAACTGCTGTTAAAGGAATTTGAATCTTATGTTTAACGGTTAAGTTCCATATTTAAACAACAGCTGGAAACTGCAACTTTAGTAGGTATGGTCGTCATCGGAAACACCACTTTTGGTTGGACTAAGACAGAAATATATAATTTTGGCATGTGCGAATGTGACGGATAGCTGTCAGTGATGTCGTCGTTAAACGGAGACACCACGGGGAGCTGATATTTAAAATTGGAATATAGCTCAATATGATGCAGGTCGTCATTGGAAACACCACTTTTGGTTGGACTAAGACAGGAATATAGAATTTTGGCATGTGCGAATGTGACAGCTAGTTGTCAGTGACGTTCGTTTAACGGAGACACCACGGAGCTGATATTTAAATTTGGAATGTAGCCGAATATGATACAATATTTATGTTCCATATTCAAATAGTGACTTACTCTGAAACGTGATTCGACGCTATTTAAATTTAGAATGTAAGATCTGGACGTAAGGTTCAAATTCCTTTGACTCTTGTACCGTCGATATGCTAGTTACTAGCACTTAAATTCGCAGACGACGAGAAGGTAAGGCGTCCTTTACATAGGATGCGTATCCGATCTAGAACGAGACATCGCCATACGTTGATAGCGGTGTCTCGCTTACACTCTGTTCTGATAATTGGTTTTAATTCTGAAGGAGACAAAATGTGGTCTTGTTTAAGTTGCACAACATAGTACTCACTTTCGTAGATATTCTTTATGGATTCCGTAAATTGAATAGAATTTTGTATAAAAATCTTTGCTTTGTTTAAACGACATTATTAATATTCAAACTTTCGTAATAATTGTCTCTGGGAAATATTCAATGTAGCCCTGAATTCAATATATTTACGCTCAAAAGTTAAAACATCACAATAGTTAAGCTTGTTTGTAAAAAAAGTATTTTCGTTTAAAATACCTACTATAAACTTATGAGTTTGAATATACTCAAAGCCTGGTGCGAAAAAAAAAGGGATATAACAGGCAGTACATATGCCTGCATAATATTTATAGACGTTATATATATGCCTAGGTTAATGTACACACGCGTTCAATTATGCATGAGCAATTTATGAATGAATTCATTCATAAAGTGCCCCTGCAATTTTGAACGCAATAGTACATAGGTATGTACATTATAATTTCGAGATAGAACATTAGAAATATGAAAAAAGGCATTTTCGCGGAATAATTTCCTAACTGCATACACTACCAGTGATTTGAACAAAGTGTAATAATTTTAATAAACAATTCAATATGTAAAAATTGTTGCAATAAGCTTCTTAATAAAGAGTTGCCTGAAATTCAGATGGTAGGTCATATGTCGAGTATTAATTTTTTCTGGAAATGCTCTACTCATTTAGTATTGGTTGTTTTTTTAGCAATATATTTGTATATTTAAATATTAGTTGTTACCAAACACCGGATTGACGGGTGAAAATCGGTACTGACATTTAACAGTGCGGATTAACACATTAAACTAATTTTATTAGTTCATATCGATAAAAGTGACGTACAGCCGATGTGTCATTTTTACAATTTGAATTAAGAAAACGAGTCCCACAACAATTAACAATTTGAAGAATAAACTCTATTGTTATTTTGTATAAGTTTCGTTACATACGATCAACATTTTTTCACATTTTCAGACTTTATTCTTCGTTGCCTGGGCGATGATACCCATTTTAACCTGTTAAAAGACCTTTCTAGCTCAACTGTAGAAATTGGAGCAAATTCAAACAATTTATATAGTGTTGATGGTTTTTTTTTGTACGATTCAATTCTATTTATTTTCCGGATACCAAACCATTTAATGTTTTAAAACTTCAAATGAAAAACTTGTCCTTTAGTTACGATAATGATGATTAAAAATTGTTTTTTATCGATGTCGATAAAATTCTATTCTTATTTATCACTAGCAATGGTATATTTTTGCCCCCGTCAATCCGGAGTTTGGTTATTATTTCAAGTTGACAGGTAAATACCACTTTGCGAGCAGCGGTCAAATAAATATAGACCTTATGACCTACGTGTTAAGGCAATAATGGATTGTTTCAAGTTCAATGGCTGTTAAGTACAGTTTTGAATATAGTTAGTTGATTTTAATGCTCTTTTTAATGTACAATTGTATACACAGTATTCTACTATATATTTTTTTTTTATAAAATTTTATGGTCGCAACACTAGTTACATTTTCATTTGTAAATTGGCAACACTGTTAATGATAATTAGTAGTAATTAAGGTTAATATAATTATTTTAAATTTGTTTTCTCTAAGTTTCAGATGTCTAGTCGTTGTGCCATACGACTAATGTCTAAAGACAATAATTTTATTAATTCTATCATTCTAAATGATTTCTTTAATTTGCCCGGTGCATTAAAAATGTAAAGGCTGTGCCACAGATTATATAATACTGCAACAGATACGCTAGTCCTACTTAGTTCCCATGTCCGTTGATATGCGGCACGTGTTTCCGAAATTGATTACAAACACATGGGAAAGCGAACCGGATGGCCGAAGTCATTCTAATTTCTTCCCTAGTCACCTACTAGCAAAAATAATCTAAATTTAAAAAGTCGAAAGTTAATATATAGGTATTTAAATAAGAAATCAAGATCGAGCGGCAATCGGGCTCGCGATAATAATTTAGAGGCGCATTTTTTGCGTGGCGTATCTTTACTGTAGTTTAATCTGTGGCCAAAGCCTTGATAAATCGATAAAATCGATTGTCAATCTTGTCAAAAATTATTTTGCGTTTTCGCATTTTGTTTGTAATTTTAGAAGTAGCAATCGGCTTTAGACATTCCTGACCCTAAATTTAGTAGTTGTGCGAATTGTTACGCAATGTTGAAATTAATAAATAATAGTAAATGTTGTTTTTTGTTATTTTACAATTAACTCATATATATATATAGAATAAAAGAACTAGATACCCAATCAGCCAAACTCCCTGTCAAAACTAAGAACATCAAAGTCATAAACCCGTCCTTCACTTCCTCACCAAGTAAAGTGTCAAAAAGAGCATTGCGCTAAATCGTAACCCGATGCTATTATTAAACTATAAAAAGGTAAAATATTTCCTTTCATTTACGCCAGGATATCAGCCCATCTTCCTTGTTTTCAACCGGCATTTTCCTTAATTCACTAAGCAAACGCGCAATCTTCACCGCATTCCTACTATAGTACTGTCAAGTTCGCTAAGTTAAGTACCTACGGTACATTACCATATTAACGAGAATGTCACTTCGATGAGATATCGTATAGTATCTTCAACAGGAAAATTGTTGGGAATCACCTATCTGACGTATCATATACTACAGCACACAGTATCAGTAAAATTTACACTTAATGTCAACGATCTTAAGGTTGGTTATCCAGATGGCTGCTAGAGATATATGCCTCTAGTATCTTCGACTAAACCGATATGTAGCTATTAAACATTTTAAAATCCCTGACAAAATCCTGTGGCTGATTATCGCAGGGTTCCGTACCAAATGCCAAAATAGTAAAAAAAAACTAGGAACCCTTATTGCGCCGCTGTCACATCGTTAAATATTTGCTAATCAATGTATGGTAGATTTGTCCGGCGGATGTCCCGAACGTGTATGGCCGGCTTATTTCGGGAACCTGAAGTAGTTCCCAATCTTCTTCAATTCGCGGCGCACTTGCAACTTTAAAATTTTGTATGAGTATCAGTATCAGTCATTGAACTATTAAAATTACCAATTCTTTCGCCAAAATTTAAGTTGAAGTACTTATTTTTCAATGGGTACTTAAGTACTTAATACGGCCTCGTAAGTCTAAGTCTAGACTTTGCCTCCTTATATGTCCTCTCGCCTGTACAATGGGTTGTGTTCTGAAGAATGTTTGACATGCCAACGTCCACTTTTCACCACCATATCATCTCGCGTCCTCCTCATCTACAGGCTGTTCATCCGCACACCTTGTAACCAAAATGGCCGCGCACTGTGCGGTTTCAGAAGAATATCCTCGTGCGGACGATCCGTGAAATAAGATCCCTGCAGATTTTTCCCGACGAACCACAGTATGGAGTCCATCAAAAAACGAGTGTTCAAATTTTAATGGGCAACGTTGCATGTGCCCCTGGAGTTGCAGGCGTCCATTGGCTACGGTGACTGCTTCCCATCAGGTGGGCTGTACGCGTGTTTGCCACCGACATTAACAATAAAGAGTAAGTAGACATAAACATGCCCTGATCATGACACATCGTAATCATCTCGAGGTTGTGGAGTACATAATCATAATTTCTATAATTATGCAGTATCGTTGAATAGATAAGACGTAAGTAGTACTACGTCAAGGATATCGTACCTAAGTGGTTCATTGTTTTAGATGCATCAAGTAGGTACGGATTAGAATCATAATAAAATTACTGGAACATATTTGCAATGGACACATTAATAGTTACCTACTTAGATCGGGTTACTCACGTCTATAACGTCGAAAATAAAAAAATCGCCGCAAGCGCTTCTCACTCATGATTATGCGACGCGGACCGTTCCGAAACATGTCGAGCTATTTTCGCGACTTTATAGACGTGAGTAATCCGATCTAAGTATATTAATGCATAATGTCTAATACTCACGGGAGCTTTCTAGTTAAAATTTGCAATGGAATTGATTATACAGATGTTCCACATTAGGGATTTTGCGGATATTTGCATCCGCGGATCTTCCGCATCATTTTCAAAATCCGCATCCGCTTCTGCATCAATTCGATGCGGAAGTCGGTACCTACAGGATTGTCTCGGCGACGGCGCACGTGCTAGGTAATAGGTAATTTCACCATTACCCGTTAGGAATATTGTCACGTTTTCGTAATTCGACGATTTCCTACGTCCTTGACAAGAAATTTTGAGTTTGTTTTTTTTTTTAAATAAATAATACAACCTTTTAAAATTTGTGAGACTTCTTATGTACTATCGCGTTCACAATTGCATGTGCAGTTTATGAATTAATGAATTCATAAATTGCCCGTGCAGTTCTAAACGCGTGTATAATCTTACTTCCGCATCTGTATCCGCAGATGTGAGCCTTTTATCATCCGCATCCAAAATAACCATCAAATAGTCAACAATTCACATTTTACACAAGTTAAAAATGTGAAAAATCGGTAAGTTCCCTATGACGTCATCTTGCTATACAGTAATATAGTTTAGGCAATAGTTTATACTATTGTTAGTCATCTACTAAATTCCATATCGCCGAATTATGACTATAATAATTTCGCGTTCAATGAGGTTTACCGCGAGTCGATTTTCCGCTAGGAACGTGGGTCTTGGAACATTTCAAACGTCACTTTGACAATTCTTACTGTATACCTTACAATATACCTACTTACACAGGACCCACGCATGAGGGGCGCCGCCTCTGGTGAGCGACAATACGGTAACTCCCATTGCTAGTTAACCTCCGAATTGACCTAACGATAAGATTTCGCGGTATCTTAAGGAAAACAATCGGGAATCACCTATCCCCATCCTCGGTACAGACATCCAAAATACTACCAAATACCACCCATTACCACCTCTATTCCATTCCCAATAAGCATTAGAATCGCTTGGCTTTTATAATTTATAAAAACAATCGACGATCGGGTGACGATGTGTCTTCAATAAAACCTAGTTGCAGATACGTAGGAGTGCATTCAGAAGTAGCAATCGAAAGTGGCAAGATGAAGATGGAGTCTACATCGGAGCATGTAAATCGAAATTTACTGAACATACAGTATGCTGTACGGGGTCCTATTGTGGCGAGGGCTGCGGAAATAGAGAAGGAGCTGGTAAAGGTACGTGAGGTATTTGAGAAAGTAGCCAAAAATAAAACTTGTAGGTACATACTCGTACCTAACAACTTCCTTAATAATATTTTTTTTTCTTAGTTTAATCTTACTGGACACTTTTTCTTCGATCTGGGATTCGATACGACATCGCAATCGTGTGCGTGTGAATAACCCTTTTATTCCTTGTTACCACGGTTAAAGGTTTTTTATATCTAATTTTGAAGTTATAGGTCCTCGCTTCCAGTTTAAGGTTTGATACGTTCAAGAGACGTACGACCGGAACAAGTTTTCTTGTCGAAACCGAAACCAATATCGAAGGTTCGGTTTTGATTCTTGTTTCGGCTGCACTGAACCATTGATAAATGTGATCAAAACGCTGAACAGAATTTCGGTAAGCCGATTTTTTCAGATATATGATTAATGAAACATCTTCATGGACCAATTTCACTTTTTACGGATTAAAATTTTAGTATTGTCATAGTGGTGTCATATTGCCAGCCGTGCCATGCTCACTCGATGTCAGTCGAGCGCGACCGGAAAGTACGATACATATATTGTTTATTATTTATTATTATGATTTTTAGGCCGAAACCGAAACTTAGGTCGGGCACTAATTTCTTATTATTACATAAAGCGTTATCTGTCAATTCTATCTCACGTTCAGTCAATTCTCTGTACCTTTTATATAAAAACCAATCTCTTTTCTCGCAATTGTTCGGGGTCACCTATTACTATAAGGTACCCATGCAATCGTTTCATGAATTTTTGCGAACCCTTTTCAAATTCGAGTGTATTTGGCCCATCGGTTGAATTATAAAAATAGTATTGGAAAAACGTTTGTATGCAAGCCGTTGAATTTCTTCATCGCCCTTGCTTAAGGTAAAGGCACCCTTTTGGGACCTTTCTGCCCGGGACCCCATTAGGGTAATGGCCGCTTTTCGTTAATATGTTATAGGCTTTATTTTCTTAAGGGAACGTTTCTTAAACACACACACGCACACATATATTAAATGAAAGTAGCTCTTAATTTAATAAAAAGAAAACATTAAGAATAAATGAAACCGTTCATTATTTCAGTATTCATACTTTGTATTTATAAACATCGTTTTAATAATACTTATCCTATGAACGAATATTTTCTAAGATTACCGTGATTATTATTATTCATTTTGGTACAATGCCTCAAGGACCTATTTAAGATTTAAGGTAGGTAGAGGTAGGTAGTTAGGTAAGTTACACTTCCTGTACTTATAATATTTCGAAAATAAATGTTTTTATATTTTGATGGATAAATAACGGCCTTCTAGCCTAGTTGTAACACGAATCCTATTATTCTTCGAATTTCTTCCTGAGTAATGATTTTTTCCTGCGTTTTTTTTAATACTACGACGGTGACAAACAAGCACACGGCCCGCCTGTTGGTAAGCGGTAACCGTAGCCTATGGACGCCTGCAACACCAGGGGTGTTACATGCGCATTGCCGACCCTTTTAAAAAAAAGGAGGATTCGCTGTGTTGACAGCTAAACGGGCCAAGGGCTTTGCTCCGTGGGTCCTGCGTATTTTAATGCGTATAAATACAAGGAAATATGTACGAGTATAGTAGGACAATACCTAGTATACAAGTATAATCTAGTATCCACAACAGAAGCTTTATTGAGCTTACTGAGGGACTAGGTTGATTTGTGTAAGATTGTTCCATAATACTTTAGGTATATAGGAGTTAAGCATTTTTTTGTATTGAATTTGTCATCTTAACTCCGGGTTAACGGCTAACCCTGGGTGGTGCAAATGGACCTTATTGAAATAAACCAGCTGCTTTAAAGTAGGTACTGAATGCAACACAATTTGTAATAAGGAAATCAGTTATGCAAAGCAGTAGGTTAACAGATATACTATGATAGTGCTTCGCCATAGCTACTTGAGTAGGTACTTATAAACACGATATTGTATTCTATCGAAAGTATTGTCTGCGTCTATAAAACTTATCAACATCAAGTATGTTTGGACCATGACTATCTTATGATAATGCATTGTATAATAACAATACAATTTGTTTACATAGGTACAGTCACGTCTATAAATATCTGTACATTGCGGAACTTATTAAATGAAATGAAATATATTTATTTGTCAATAGTTGGTTACAGACAGATGGTCTTAGATTTATTTAAAAGATACTCGGTACTCCACATTGTGCCTTATACTGGCGTACAAATTTAATTAGCCTAGTCTAGTGTAACTTAGTCTAACATGCATACATTATCTAATACCTATTTGCAGGGGGAGAAGGCTCAACATTGAATACAGGTGCATATATATTTATGGAGCCGACCGTGCTAGACAGAGCGCGTTGGTGGCCCAGCCCGACCGAACTCTCGGTCCGAATCGCACTTGGCCGATTTTTTTTACCTGCGGAATGACAAGGAATTAAATGCGCTCCCATCATCTGTCTCTTCAAAGCGGGAGTGAATAATCTATTACTGAACCGGTGATCCATCTTACTGTCTTCATTCTATCAAGTGTGACTAGAGTTAATCGCCGCTCAGTTAATTATAAAAAAATGGGACTTCTGTTATGAACAACAAACCCGTAAATAGTTGATCCTACTCCCGCATCCCCATTACTAAAAAAGATCCTCAAACCATTTCCATTTCAACTATTCATACCACCTTCATTTTTATCAACCACTCCCGAACCCGAAAAGTCCCATATTCATGTTAAGCTGATACTGACATACGCCATTTTGGGTGTAATGGTTCAAAAGTAGCATTATCTCGCGTGATGGGGCAGATAGCGAAGGAACTTGCGGCCATTCTGACGCTAGGCAATAAAAACATATTTTTGACAAAAGCTAGAAACGTGGGGCGGCTGCCTCATTGTTTTTACACCGAATAACAGCTGGATAATGAAATAGTAGATTGTATATCAAGGGCATAAATTACCCATTTTAGACTAGGCTATTTATTGGTACGAGTGCAACGAGGACCAAAATAGTGGTCGAGGATAAAGTGGGTATTTATTTCTGAGGTATACACTCTGCTTTTCACCTCGATTGTAAGGTAAATATTAAAAGGTCCTATTTCACTTTAAATCGTTGAAAATGGCGCGCGCTTGGGTTAGGCGGCCAGGAGCGTGGGGCGCGAAGCCGCGGCGAGCGCGCTCCAGCTGCGATGTTACTTTATGCCCTAGAATATGAAAAGCGAATTTGTGTCGCCTAGCCACGAGTAAGAGAAGTGAAATAGTAGAATGTATATCAAGGGCATAAAGTAACCCACTTTAGACGAGGCTATTTATTGGTCCGAGTGCAACGAGGACCAATATACTATTCGACAATTATCGGTCCGAAAATATAGTGGCATACTAAGCGACAAAATTAGCAAACTATCCCGCTGGATAAGTGGGATTGCAAATGATAATTTATGCCCACTAATAAAGATTTCTCACTTATCGAGCGGCGACAAGCTTGATAAACAGATAGCTCAGCTGAGGTTCATGGTTTATTATTGTTGAACTATGTAGGACATTGAAATATTTATTACAATAAATCATAAGGTTGGGTCCGTATGGGCTTATTAAATTCCTTTTTATTACCTATATTATGTATGTATATCAATATTTAATTGTATTGTTAAGTTACATGATTTACGATTTTAAGCTAACATGGTCATTTACTTTAAAATTACTATTTAAAACACAAAAACAAATAGACATGGTAAATATCTCGTTTTAAATAGTAATTATAAAGTTACATGATGTCCAGTAGACGCAGCCCGCCTTCTGTTTTAAATAATGAATAAGTAGGAAACGAAGATTTTCAGGGTTCCGTACCTAAAAAGGTAAGACGGAACTATAACGATTCCGTTGTACCTTTTGCGGATGACTTTGTTGTCCGTCCGTCCGTCTGTTTGTCAATCTCGGGAACACATAGAGGTAGTAAAGTTGAAATTAATCCACATACCTACACATGTTTTCGGTCCCTTGAAACTGTGAAAAACCCAAACCTCTACGATAAGTAGCAGTACAGTACCAGGGTTAGCCAACTGACCCGGAGATAGCGTTTTTTAGTATGGAACAGCTAACTTCGGGATATTAGTTCGTTGGTGCAATTGGCCCTAAGTCTTGTAACGTATATTCATTAGGGTTCCGCAGTCCAACAACCCTTATAGTTTCGTCATATCTGTTTGTCCGTCCGTCCGTGTGCGGCTTAGCTAAGTGACCGTTAGTAGTAGAAAGCAGTAATTTGGTAAAAATATACATATCAGTAATGCCATCAAAAAAAAAAAAATGAAAAAATAACATGTTTTACGGAGGTTTATGGGAGGGTGTCGTTCAACCCTAAAGTGTGACTTATTGTTGGATAGGTATTTGAAAAAGAGGAAATAGAGGAGAATGTCTCCCCCCTCTAAATTTTGAAACGCAAGTCCAAAAAATACCAAAAAAATCATGAAAGTAGAGCTTAAACAACTACTTTCAAGGAAAAATATTCTGACCTAAGCAATTTTTTTGATTTTTATAAAAATTCATATTTTCTTAGTAAAAGAATGTATGTGTCGTAATGCTGCGAAGATTCCTTTTTTGCTAGTTGTGACTGTGAGGGACGGTTAACTACGGATCCCTACGCTGAGCGTCCCGCGACATGCTCTTAGCCGGTATATTTATAATTTTATTTTCGAATGTTATGTTAACTTGTATGTACTCATTAAACAAGGTACTGTTTATTCAAGATGCATAGAGTCAGACCAAGGTAACTTTCGACTATATGATATTAGAGACCGCGCAAATATTATTTAATTTAACCCTTAAATCAGGGACCGGAACCGGTTACCATAACCCGGGTTTTTCATAAGGTTATTTTAAAGGTTGTTTTCAAAACACCTCCAATTCGGTTAACTCATGATACGGAAACCTTAATCATTCGGAAACCTTATCGGTCCTGTTAACCCCAATTAACCTCTAACCAGTAACTAACCCCAATGAATTCTGTTAGTGTTTTATTCTGTTTTGAACAGTTCAAACGAAAGTAATCTTTATACGCCCAGGAATTAGACTTAATATTGAATGACCATGGCTAGGAGTTAGGACGTTGTCGCTCGCTGTGGAACCAGGTTTGTTTTGCTCTTAGTGTGGCATCGTTTCTTTATTTCCTTACTATAACCTAACATTTTAGGCCTAACATTTTTATTATCATACATAGAAATGAAAGCGGCGTGAGCGTTTGTTTCTACTATGCTCAAGTTTATTTATTTTTCTTGTAGTTAATCAGTCAAATATAGGTAGAGTCATAAATAATCATCATACATGGGTAACTTAGCGCAATTATTCTGATATTATTTAAAAACAAAACATAACTATTAGTCTCAGATTACGAAGCGATAAAATTCAGCAAATAGTGCTATTTTGTGAGTACATCTTGTGACGGCTGTCGGTAAAGTTAAAACTTTTTAAAATCTCGACATTGTTATCCTTTGTAAAACCAACAGCTAATTACCTGCACGAAATAGTACCATAAAGAACAAGAGATATTTTATTAATAACAACAGTATTCCTTTGGCAATAAAGTTCAAATTGTTATAGCATGCACTCAACGTATAACCTTTTGAAATTAAGAACCGAGGCGTGGTCAACCAGGTGTCTGTTTATTTTTCATAATTAAAAGTTGATTTGATTATTGTAGCTTGTGTTAAATTTTGCAACTTACGTAGGTAGATATTAAAAAAAGTGGGAACAGATTTCTTATCGATTTGAGGATATTGTGCAAGCTTCAGTCGCTATGCTACCAAGTACCGGCAACGTTAGCTACACTGTATTCTATTCCCGATATTTCTTACAATCGACAACTGGCCTACTTTTTGGATTTTTAATGCATTTGGATTCTTGAATTTTTAATCCATGCTTAGTTCATACACTACTCAACTACAGCAAAAATAATATAATAAATACCACCCTCTAACTAAGACTTGCAAAACACGCTACCGGAGGCCTATTGCATAATCAGTTGTAGCTTGTAATATTAGCGGAAGTCTCTTTTCAATCCCTTTTATTAGAAAGAGAGTTCCGCTAATATTTTAAGTTACAAAATAAATTATACAATTGTCCCCAGGTGGTCAGATCATATTTCATTTCTAAAAGGTTTTATGTGAAATGCGTCCTATTCCAATTTGACCCTTATTCTTAAGACAATAAATTTGTAATTTATATTACAGGTTTTTGTATTACTGCATTTCATTTTCTGCAGGTAATTAGCGATTGGGTTTAACAAAAGACACTACAATGCTATTCATAGCAGATAAGTTTCAAGTGGAAATCGTGATTTCAAACTGTTTACATTATAAAACGGTGAATAGTTTTTGTCTTTCCTTAATTTCTCATATATGCGTCAAGAGTGATAATGCGACAATAAAAGTCTTGTTTATTACCAATCTTAATACGATTTTGCCGGCAATTACTTTCTTTTCTTACCTGGGTGCGTAGCCAAGATGCCAACCGCTCACGCTCACTCGCTAATGAAATGCAACTGTCATTGTCACGCTAATAAGAAAGAGAGATAGAGAGAGGTAGCTACGATACATTATTAAGCGTGAGCGATTGGCATCTTGGCTACGCACGCTGACGTCTGACGTGTTTTCACTTGAGACCGCTATTTGCTACCATTGGCAAAACAAAAGTATGTATTTGAGTTAATTGTAAGCAAGTGCAGCAAGCGGTGCTCCAAATGATTATGACATACTTTGATATTGGATACTTATTATTATATTATTTTTTCGTATCTCGTATTATCGTAGTAATGAGCAAAATTTGTATAATCGTACGAGTTTGAGATTAGGGCTCCCGATTACAAGAGTACACGCTGACACGTGGCTCCGTGTACACGAGTCGTGTCTTAATTACACGTGGCCTAATGGCATGTTCCAAACAGAGCAGAAAACCGGTATCGTGTGTGACAAGACGCTTCTGTAATGTGTTTAAATTAATTTGAAAATGTACCGACAATAAATGAGTAATTAAACATCTATAATTTATTTTATTACATTACAATATCGCATCTCGAGATACTCTGGGTATAACTTTTTTAAGTAGGTATATTCACGGAAATACTACTAAAATTACAGTCTTTCTCCGGGACCACGGGGGCAATGTCGCCCTTGAAACGTCGGAGGTTTGTTTTCAAAGTTTATACACGATTAAGCCCCGTTTTCGTAAATTTATAATACTAAAATTATAATAACAATATCTAATTATATACAAAATCTAACAATGAAAAAGAGTTTTCTACTGATTTTATTTCCTTTAAGAACTCTCATATGTAACAGGAAGAATAATTATAATATAATTTGATGACCATAGAGTTAGAATTTTTTTTAAGCTATTGCATAGCTTCTATCGCGGGCCTTGAGCGCGGGGACTGAATCCAGAAATTCCGTAACGAAAAAAAACCGGACGCTCCCCACTCCGACCTCCGACGGACCGAAACCGACTTTATTCACTTTGTTACAAAGTTCTTTATCGGGGAAAGGATATATCTCCAAACGAATGTCGCTAAGTGTCATATTCTATACAAAATATTGAGGACAGTAGCTTTTATTACCAGAGATACGGCGATGTCAAACGTCAAAATAAACACTATTATTTTAGTCCCGCCAAAATCAAATATGTTAGTCGCAAACTTATGTTTCTTATTTCAGTTATCATAAACCTATAGTTTCAATGATAAATATTCCTGAATAACCAACAGCTACTGTAAGATAATAAAACCCACATGTATTGTAAAATAATGTTGACAACTTTTCTATCAAAAACATTGAATTTGAAAATGAATAATGATCCACAAGAGTCTACAACAAAATATGGGACCACCATTGACGCGGTATTTTCTAGGTATTTAGAGGATATTAAGTCGCAAACTTATGTTTCTTATTTCAGTTATCATAAACCTATAGTTTTAATGATAAATATTCCTGAATAACCAACAGCTACTGTAAGATAATAAAACCCACATGTATTGTAAAATAATAAAAACATTTTAAACAATATTAACTTTTTATTTATTAAATAATAGTTAAATTTGTTTTCTTATCGGTCACCACGCTCAAAAAGTGTAACTTTAATTAATATCAAAGAAAAAGAAATACTGCATGAATAAAATAAATAAATAATTATAATTGCATAAGTTGATACAAAATGATATGCAATAGCTTTACCGCGGCAGTCCCCGAGTGCCACACGTATTTTTTGAAATAGTTTTAATGTCTGATGTGTCGGTATTTAGATCGTATTTATATCGTTTTTCCCTTCCTTTCATTTTAAACAATTCTATATTATGTTTTACGAATATACACATAACAAATACATATAAGGATGGCAAGGGTAGTATACTTTTTTAAATAATGGCTTGCAACTATCTAGGTAATATGCTCCACACAAAGATCTTACTCGTAAACACTTTTTTTGGGCTAAGAAAACCTTATCAGCATCTGATGAGTTGCCCCATATTATTATTCCGTAACAGATTTGCGACGATACATAACCGTTATAGGCTGCCGTTGCTGCCGCCTCAGAGACGGTTGCTCGCAGACGATACAAAATATAATTAAATCGATGTAGCTTATTACAAAGGGTATTAATATGGGCTTTCCAATTACAAAACTTATCATTCTTAATTCCTAGAAAAACTGCACTTTCCGTTTCATTAAGTTGTACTTACGCCATTAAAATCGGCAGATAATCTAATTGGTTTTGCTATTATAAGTTTGAATTTAAACCAGTTGTGTTTTGGTTAAGTTAACTTTGAGATTTTTATTTTCTAACCAATTTGTTACATTTGTTAATGTAGGTACATGTAATAATATTTCTTAGAGAACCATCTGTATTTTCTTTAATTACTATGGTTGTGTCATCTGCAAATAGTATAGTGTCATTTTGTGTGGCGCCAGGTAAATCGGTGATGTAAAGTAAAAACAAATACGGCCCTAGTATACTACCCGATGGCACGCCGCATGTGTTAATGATGAACGGCGAATTATACGTTTTGTTAAGGTTTTTAACTATTTTTGTAACTTCTACACATTGTCGCTGCCCATTGAGATAGCTTTTTAGCCAACAGTACGCTTGCCCTCTTATACCGTATTTAACTATTTATATTACTTTAATAGCAATGTTTCATGGCACCCTAGATCCATAAAGCCATCCAGGATCTAGATTTCTGCTCATTCTATGCATTCGTGTACATACACACAGAAAACATAGAAAAGCGGAAGTGTTTACCGTGACACCAATTAGTAGGTATAGATATCGGGATACAAAGTATCAACTCAAAATATGTGTAATAATAATTTGACTGGATTACGTAAATTGTAAGAATATTAATGTAAAATACCAGACCAAGATAATATAACGCATCGCGGCTTAGACATTGCCGAGATTCATTGTTTATGTGGAACCGATAAGGGCAATAACAATAAGCCTGCACTCGGTCGGTATTCATCTTTGTGCACTTAAATGTCATTGTCTCATGAGAGTAATTAGTAAAAACAATGCAAGTAAAGTTTTTGAAGCAGGAATTTCTAGAGCTGCTTTCAATATTATCATTTTAAATTGCCATAATTTTTATAACGATACCCTTACCAACAACTCATACCTATCCGTAGTCTGCACGTGCAAGGCCATTTTTTTGTTTTATAAACGAGCCTTTGTTAATATGAGCACGTCGGCTCCAAAAGCTAATCCTAATAATTACCTACCTACTAGATGTGGAAACTTAAGTGGCGAGTTGGCTATATGTTCAAAGTTTAGTGACACCTCTCTACCCCCAGCCCTCATACTGGTGTTGCTCTCGAGCTCTCTTAGATGTCGCTTTTTGTGGGGGCCCATCTTATGTGGGCGAGTCACCGTTTGCCGTAAATTAAATTTATTACCATTTTGTTAGGCAGACGTCTGATTTTATTCTCTATAACCTTTAACTACCGACCTGGTTTTTACGTAGCACTTATACCGATGTGGTGTCTGAGAGACGTACATTTTTGACTTCATTTATTATATAATAATTCACATGCTACTTTAATTTTACTTTACTTATTGCGTAATTATATGTTTAAGGTAAATAAATATGGATAACAAGAAATAATTCCAGCTTTATTTTAAAAATTCACAGCCTTTATTAAAAATATCATAAAATCTTAGCACTAAATTTTAGGCACATTGATCAGTCTCCATATTTCTAAAAAAAAAGGGAAAAGCTAACAAAGAAACATAATAAACTCTTACTTCTTGAACTAATTAACATATTGAAAACATAAAACAACTCCTAAGTTAAAACATAAAAAAAATGACAACAGTCAAACTTGACACATTTAATGGCCCAACCTGCAGTCACTGCATATCTGAGAACAGCACGTAAGGCACATAGGAATGTCGCATTTGCAACAAGAGTACTTTGTACGTCTTTTTAGGCGGCTTGAACATATGGCACAAGTTATGCGAACCCCTGGTTCGATATTAATGCCAATTTCGTTAATTCTGAAATAATAAAAATAAACCATTGAAACCGACGTCACGTCAATAGGACACTATGAGTATGTACACTATAACACTGAGGTGACGATTATCAGACGTGCATAATATATACACTAACACCGTACTTACGTCTCTCAGACGGCGACAGCTCTGCTACTGGTCACGTACGCACTCGCCGGGCTCGCGGCGTCGACTGCCACCCGGCAGACGCGGAATGGGGAAGGTAGCGGGAAGGAGAGCACCGCGAGTCGCGTGATTTTAAAATTACGTTCAAAATAAAAGTGAATACGTCTGTGAGACGTATAGGTCGGTAGTTAAAGGTTAATACAGTATTGAGTCAACCACCTTCACCTAATAGACCAGTATATTTTAGTTTCCATTAAATCTCAATAGTCTATACACCCTGGCGGTGCTGCCTCTGCATCCCATAACTCGGGCAGGTGCATCATTCGCTCGGTGTACCCCTTACATTTCATTAAATTGTCGAAAGGGTCTCAGCGTGTTGGCTTCGGCTCCGCGTACGCCTCCCAAAGGTCCGGAACACAATTGTTCCGTGATGGGAAGACCTACCTATTATGAAGATTTAAGACAAAAGTGTGATATTATTTTTTACTATCGTTGTAGAATTGTTTTTGCTGAATATTTTGTATTTTGATTGTTGTTCACATTGATCATAATATGTACTACGAGTATGTCTAATTTTTTGTTTGTATCCCTACTTTTTATTTTAATTATCATGCACTGTTACTTTACACGCCAAGGGGCCTTACCATGACGTCTTAACGTGATTCAGTTTAGGGCCTAAACTGAGTCGCTGCCATACAACTCAATACAGGTTCCTTACCTGAACCTGAACCTTAACTGAATTGCGTTAAAGGGCATTTTCAGAAAAAAGTGCATCCTTTTAATGAAAATGGGTCCTCAATTATCCATAAAAAAAATTTTTTGTCAGGTTTGTAACGGCCGATACGAAATGTATGAAAAAAATGCGTTACAAAGCTGACAAAAAAAACGGGACACTATTTTTCTTGTTTCCAATAGTACTCGTGATTCTGGTTACAAAAAACCCAAAACTTCCTATATTCAAAAAGAAATGAAAATGGTACCATATTTTTGAAAATGCCCTAAAACGTTATGGTAACGGATAAGGATGGGTTAGGTCCGCGTGTATTTAAGATCTGTTTCTACGAGTACCACGGATACTCGGATCTAAATTACACGCGAGCCCGACTTGTAAACTTGGCTACCTAAGTTGTTTAATTATCATTGCACGTGCGGTATTAGACGATTTATTCCTATTCGTTCCTACTACAATGGTTTTGAATGTTTTGATTAAATAACTTAACAAAATATCACCTACCGACGTTAGTCGTAAGACTCGTAAGAGATATTCACTAAATTCATTGAACAAGTTAAATCCGTCAAAATAAACACTACGAATAACTTTAAATCACAACATGCAAGCAAACGTAATGATGTTGCAGTTTCATTAATTGCAATTTTGTTTAGTACTACACTTTTAATTTTCGAAAGCTTAAGAAATTCACGTAATTAATAGAAGTATTTTTATTTATTATAACGTGAATTGAAGTTGTAAGGTATGATGACATTTTATTTGATGAAATAAGCTAGTTCAATCTAACGGGTTGTTGTGTATTTGAAGAAAAATAAGAAATTATTAACACGTGCCGTCGCGTTGCCGTCTTCGCTTTAATTTGAAAGTGTAAGACGTAGAAACCGCTTGTTATTATTAATACAACTCTAGTGTAACGGCTTATAGTTCAAAATTGATTGAAGTGACAACTATGAAACAAACCTGGGTTATTCTACCTGTTGGACCCAAAAAACAGTGCAAGATACAAATGTCCTAAGTACGAGGTTTTTATATGTCCTTTAAGACATTTCTATCGTTCACTGTTGACACGGAATTGTCTTTGCCGATGCCAGCCTCTACTGTTATTAGATATTGAATCTAATTTACTTACACGTAAAGAGTATACTCGTTTGTTATAATAAGGTTAACAGTAACCTAAAGAAAACCCCAAACAAAAACCCTATCGGGATTGGGTTTTGCAGTTAACCGGGTTATGGTTACTGTTACAGCAACATTTCGCTTACCGTTTGTATTCGGTTACTGAATGTTGCTGTTACAGTATCATTGTGTAACAGATATGATTAGGTAACCAACTCGATAGGCTTAAGCCTAAAGAGGGGTTTTCCGGTCCCTGCCTTAAATGCATGAACTAATAGTATTGATCCTAAAACATCCTAAGTGACAGTCAAATTCATTTCAAATTAAGAATTTACGACGATATGACAAAGTCTACATTCCAAGAGAACTTGATTGTCACTTGTCTCTTTATGTGTCCTAAATGCATCATCATGCATTTAAGGGTGAAACTTTAAACTTCTCTGAAATTATGACGTTTACAGTCTGCTACCAAAATCAATGTTAGTTTGGCCCTATTCTGTATTTTTTGAGGCAGCTGCCGCGTTACGCTGTGCGCCCCACGCTAGTGCGTAAGTTATGTTAGTTGTTGGCTATAAGGCAGATTTATTACGCTGTTTGTGCACTCCCCCCCCTGCGGGGAGGGGGCACGGTCCCTGAATTATTACCGTAGGCGCAGGTCGCGACAGTTGTTTCAGTTTTTTAGTGCAGAACCTTTGCACTATTGTATATTTTGTTGTTCGTAAATAAATTTATACAATTTTAGGAGGGATGATGCGTTATAAATAAATTAAGAGTTTTGTGCTGTATTTTAAGTGACTTGTACTTTATAAATTGAAAGAGATGTCGTATACTACAGAAAAGGTGACTGTACTTTGGAGAACAAAAATTGAAAGTAGGTTATTCATAAATCGCGAAAAATAGTTTCATGTTTCCTCGTAGGTACTCAAGGTCAATGTGTTACTATTAAGATAATTAATACTTATTTTAATTTTTTACTTGTCGTTTTTGACATTTACTTCTCAATCGCGTTAGCGTATCGAGAGTTCAAATTATGTTTGCCGTTTATATAAATCATAGGTCTAATTTCTGGCGTATTCGATCCTAAATTGATACAACAGGGTGCGTAGCCAAGATGCCAATCGCTCACGCTCAGTCGCTAACGAAACGCAACTGTCATTGTCACACTAATAAGGAAGAGTGATAGAGAGAGGTAGCTACGATACGTTAATAAGCGTGAGCGATTGGCATCTTGGCTACGCACGCAGTACCCTGTTTCGTTTTCGTCGTTGGACAGAGTGATGTTGTCACCTCTGTGGCTCCGACAGCAGCGACCGGCGTAGATAACGGGTGGCGCGCGCCGATGTAGGGATCGGGCAATCCGGCATCGTCGTTGCAGAAGTCCGCGTTGTCGTATGATCTGACGGGATCAACGACAAGTGCACCGAACTAACCGTGTCCACTATACTCTTGTTTACTTTAGTAAGCCTAAGCACGGAGTTATAAGCATGTGACAGTACCGCCACCGTCGCGGTTGAAGTTAGGGCGTCATCCGATTTCAATGGCCTCCCTAATCTTCCGTGGCATAACATTTTTCTCGGGCCAACAACTTTGCCTGAACTAAAATGCTTCGTAACACCAATCTTTCTGACTCGGGATTTAATAAATGAGTTTTTTAATAAATGCTTCGCGTCCGTCTTTCAGAGTCGGGATTCGATAATGTTTTTTTTCTCTGTTTTCAGGCCGTAAAAAAACCGTTCGACAAGGTAGTGCGCGCCAACATCGGAGACTGCCACGCTCTCGGCCAAGCCCCCTTCACTTTCATTCGTCAGGTTAAATTATTTCTATTTTCTGTGCGTCTTTGAAATTTCACGTTTCACGATTGTGGTTGTTTCAGCTGTTGACAAGATTCTCGACCTCACTAATTCTGAATAACTTAGTCTTTGCCGAAAGATGACTGTTAAAAAATTTACTACGTCGTCTCTTAGTGTTTTTCTGAAACATCCGGAATACCTGATTCCTTCAGATCTGGACTTGCTTGTACTCATTCTAAACTTAGTGATAAAAAATGTCCTAAAAACTTCCTTTCCATTACATCACGTTAGAATGAACTTAATAATACTATGAACGTAACGTAGTAGGAACCAAAATGTTGTATGGTAATTTTGGGAATATTTTTTACCATCAGGATCGAATCAGCTCGTGATTCTGAGTAGGATGAGTCCAAGCAAGTCCAGATCTAGTAGAAGCAGGGTTTCCGTTTTTTTAATCCCCTGTGTCGTTTGGATAAAAAAAGCGAATTAATGATATCTTAATATCAGGTACAAGCGCTGGCGGCCTGTCCTCAACTGCTATCCAGCCCAGATATTCCTATTGATGCCAAAGAAAGAGCCCAGGAACTGTTAACAGACTGCACGTAAGTTTATAAACAAGGCTAATCATAGATATCTATACTATTCCCACTACTAGACACGAAAACTAAGCGGACCCTAGGTCCTCGTATGAAAACTCTGTTATAGACAACTCTAAAAATGTGGTACGATACTACGCTACTTTGCATACGACAGGTACTATCGCGTTCAGAATTGCATGGGCAGTTTATGAATGAATTCATTCATAAATTGCCCATGCAATTATGAATGCGTGTGTACGTTATTTTGCATAACGTATCCTTAACTTCACGTGTCAGTTCTTAAGAAGGGTCTTACCGTTTTAGTTACTCGTGTTTGATCAATCTTGATTTTAATTATGTTTCGATAAAACTGCCCATAATAACGATGTCATGAATTGAGAACTTCCTCGTTTTGAAATTATGAATTCGGTTGAACAAATAAATACACTTCCAATAAAATTTAATAAATAACGTGAACAATAAAATTGAAATTTCCTCCCTAAGACGTTGCCCAAAAGGTATTGAAACCAAATTCTCCGTAAATGTGTTTCGATTTTGTGTATTTCCTGTTTCCTGTTCGAGCATTGTGTAAACAATAAAGACGTGCGTGTAAGAAACGCTATTATAATCGCATTTACGGGAAAAAAAGCACAAAAGGATAACACGCAGCGCTAATCTAGAGCTAAACGATAAAGTAATTAAGATCATCTTTTTTTTAGATAGAAATAAGTATGATGTAAAAAAAAAACTAGTAATCCGTATTAGGACGTAATCAGTACAGTGGTATGAGTAGAAAATAATAATAATATCGCAACAAAAAACCGGCCAAGAGGATGTCGGGCCATGCTCAGTGTCGGGTCACTTCAGTCCGAAAATAGTCACTTTATCTAAAAATGTTTTTAGGAAACCCACTTTAGGGTTGAGACGAAATAAAAACACACCCCCCACTTTACGTGTACGGGAGGTACCCTAAAAATATAAGTTGTTCTAATTTTTATTTTACCACTTTGTTGAAGTTTTTGTATCAAGTGTTGGCCAATTGAATTGGGACGATCTGCCCCAATCAAAATTTTTTGTGGTATTTTTTCCGCATTTTTTTTACTCATGCTGGTCATGCTACGTATACGCCCTTAACTAATCACCAGCATTTTTGTTGTTTGACTTCTGATTGATAATGTGAATTGGCAGAGAAGTCAGTTGTCCGCAACAATTACCAGTGTAATCCGTCTCAAAACATTGGCAGTTAGACAATGGAGCCCTACTCCATTGTTTAACTGCCATTTACCGGCAATATAAGTTCGGGAAATCCCTCTGATCTGCATAGCGGTCGTGTGATCCGACGGATATGCCTGAACGTATATGGCCGGCTATTTTCTCCTTTCAACATCCTTTGCACTACCTGTTTGAAAGCCTACTTTTATGATCACCCAGAAACGGCTCAGTTGGAGCATATTCGCCCTCCCAAGGCCTGCTGGTAGTTCGCCGGCGAGCAGCACATCATTTATCAACGCGAGATGGAGTACCAGCGTATCCTGAGCAGATATACCTGGGGACTGGGGCTAGTGATCTCATCAAGGCAGTGTTGTCGTTGTTTGGTGGAGACGTGGACGGAAAGCCATCAGGTGAGAGTGTGTCTGTAATGTAGATTCATTCTTGATCCAATGCTTTCTGAATAATGGTGACGAGGCATTGTGAGGCATTGTGGCACTGTATTTTATCAACCCGAAACGGAGTAGCAGCGAACATTGAACAAATATTGGAACTGGTGCCAGTGACCATCCAAGGCGGTGTGTCTATGTTTGGTGTAGATGTGGATGGGAAGCTGTCAGGTGAGAGATACTATTCTTTTATCACGGAAAATTCCATCTCTGAGAAAGTTCAACTTTTATCGTTGGTCCCAATCAAAAACTGAACTAGCTGTATTATTCAGTTTCCTCAGATATGAAAACAGTAGGAGTTCAAATTTTGTTTGTAGATAGTCTAAAACATTCCCGTCGTGACCTACTCCATAGCAATGTATGCAAATTTTTAAACAAAACCCTTTTTATGGTTCTTGAGTGTACGAAAACTTCACATCACAATTTAAGGTGATATTGTTTATGTCCTGTTTTAATATGATGTTTACAGCGACACGAGGCAAGCCCACTATTTAAATTATTATTGCCTTATTCAGCTGTAATGATCCCAATTCCCCAATACCCCGTATTCTCCGGCACACTGGCAGAACTGGGTATCCAGCAGAGTCACTACTACCTGGACGAGGCCCAGGGTTGGGCGTTGATGTCTGATGAGCTTGAACGCAGCTGGAAGGCAGCTAGCAAGAGCAGTGCTGTAAGGGCACTGGTTGTCATTAATCCTGGGAACCCTACTGGTCAGGTAAAAACTACCGTATTCTAATATACGATTTTAAGCTAACATGGTCATTTGCATTATAACTAATATATAAAACGGGATAATGACAATGTATGCTTGTTTCATTGAGCACCCGATATGTTGACACTGTTGCAAGCGTTCACGGAGTATCCCGTTTTAAATATTAGTTATAATACCGTATTCTAATTTTAAATTTCCTTATTCGTTTGATGAAATATGATGACTTTATGAGAAATAATTCCCCTGGTGATTCAATTGTACACTATCCTATCACAATTCTCTAAGTGATTCAAGTGGGTAAACATGTTGTAAAGACTATATCGACCTGTTTGACCTGTGACTGGGTAAAGTGACTAATGACTAAAATTAGATATTGATTCCAGGTCTTGACTCGGGAAAACATGGAGGAGATTATCAAATTCGCGCACCGGCGGAGATTATTCTTATTAGCTGATGAGGTCTACCAGGAAAACATTGTGTCTAAACCATTTCTGTCCTTCAAAAAGGTCAGTATAATTTTTTGGGCAATCTTTTACACTGTTAGGTATACTGTATATCGTATTTTTCTCTGCATTAATTTTAGTAGGTAAGTCTTAATATTGTCTTCTGTTTCCGCGATTGTTGTTCATTGAAATTACACCCTTTAGAACGGATTAATCGCGTTTATTAACACCATGACCCTACGTTTCAAGCCCTTTACAGCACTCTTTTCCACAGCGTTATTATTCCGTTTAATCCGTTCTAGTGTTTAATTTCAATCAATAAGTCTTATTTTGGGACAATGATTGACTCGCACAAAATACGTCATTATAATATTACATAACGAGTTGAATTTAGAGACTCCGTTTTGAAGTAAAAAGATAGCCTCTGACAAAAAATTGTGATTTGGTATTCTTAAGTGGCGGTTTTTGACCAAGACTTCACTGTTAGTTTATTTACCCACTTATGTTCCATGTTACAACAAAGCATACCAATTTTTTGTAAATAATTTATCTGAAATTATTTTCTACAGGTGATGCACGAAATGGGCGCCCCTTACTCCTCAATGGAACTGGCTAGCTTTATTACAGCATCCAAGGGCTGGGCAGCTGAATGTGGTGCTCGGGCTGGCTTAGTGCAGATCCCTAGATTGACGCAGACCGCTCGGCGAGCATTTGAGGCTATGAGAGCAGCAGGGACCGGAAAACCCCTCTTTAGGCTTAAGCCTATCGAGTTGGTTACCTAATCATATCTGTTACACAATGATACTGTAACAGCAACATTCAGTAACCAAATACAAACGGTAAGCGAAATGTTGCTGTAACAGTAACCATAACCCGGTTAACTGCAAAACCCAATCCCGATAGGGTTTTTGTTTGGGGTTTTCTTTAGGTTACTGTTAACCTTATTATAACAAACGAGTATACTCTTTACGTGTAAGTAAATTAGATTCAATATCTAATAACAGTAGAGGCTGGCATCGGCAAAGACAATTCCGTGTCAACAGTGAACGATAGAAATGTCGTAAAGGACATATAAAAACCTCGTACTTAGGACATTTGTATCTTGCACTGTTTTTTGGGTCCAACAGGTAGAATAACCCAGGTTTGTTTCATAGTTGTCACTTCAATCAATTTTGAACTATAAGCCGTTACACTAGAGTTGTATTAATAATAACAAGCGGTTTCTACGTCTTACACTTTCAAATTAAAGCGAAGACGGCAACGCGACGGCACGTGTTAATAATTTCTTATTTTTCTTCAAATACACAACAACCCGTTAGATTGAACTAGCTTATTTCATCAAATAAAATGTCATCATACCTTACAACTTCAATTCACGTTATAATAAATAAAAATACTTCTATTAATTACGTGAATTTCTTAAGCTTTCGAAAATTAAAAGTGTAGTACTAAACAAAATTGCAATTAATGAAACTGCAACATCATTACGTTTGCTTGCATGTTGTGATTTAAAGTTATTCGTAGTGTTTATTTTGACGGATTTAACTTGTTCAACGAATTTAGTGAATATCTCTTACGAGTCTTACGACTAACGTCGGTAGGTGATATTTTGTTAAGTTATTTAATCAAAACATTCAAAACCATTGTAGTAGGAACGAATAGGAATAAATCGTCTAATACCGCACGTGCAATGATAATTAAACAACTTAGGTAGCCAAGTTTACAAGTCGGGCTCGCGTGTAATTTAGATCCGAGTATCCGTGGTACTCGTAGAAACAGATCTTAAATACACGCGGACCTAACCCATCCTTATCCGTTACCATAACGTTTTAGGGCATTTTCAAAAATAGGGTACCATTTTCATTTCTTTTTGAATATAGGAAGTTTTGGGTTTTTTGTAACCAGAATCACGAGTACTATTGGAAACAAGAAAAATAGTGTCCCGTTTTTTTTGTCAGCTTTGTAACGCATTTTTTTCATACATTTCGTATCGGCCGTTACAAACCTGACAAAAAATTTTTTTTATGGATAATTGAGGACCCATTTTCATTAAAAGGATGCACTTTTTTCTGAAAATGCCCTTTAACGCAATTCAGTTAAGGTTCAGGTTCAGGTAAGGAACCTGTATTGAGTTGTATGGCAGCGACTCAGTTTAGGCCCTAAACTGAATCACGTTAAGACGTCATGGTAAGGCCCCTTGGCGTGTAAAGTAACAGTGCATGATAATTAAAATAAAAAGTAGGGATACAAACAAAAAATTAGACATACTCGTAGTACATATTATGATCAATGTGAACAACAATCAAAATACAAAATATTCAGCAAAAACCATTCTACAACGATAGTAAAAAATAATATCACACTTTTGTCTTAAATCTTCATAATAGGTAGGTCTTCCCATCACGGAACAATTGTGTTCCGGACCTTTGGGAGGCGTACGCGGAGCCGAAGCCAACACGCTGAGACCCTTTCGACAATTTAATGAAATGTAAGGGGTACACCGAGCGAATGATGCACCTGCCCGAGTTATGGGATGCAGAGGCAGCACCGCCAGGGTGTATAGACTATTGAGATTTAATGGAAACTAAAATATACTGGTCTATTAGGTGAAGGTGGTTGACTAAATACTGTATTATAGAGAATAAAATCAGACGTCTGCCTAACAAAATGGTTATAAATTTAATTTACGGCAAACGGTGACTCGCCCACATAAGATGGGCCCCCACAAAAAGCGACATCTAAGAGAGCTCGAGAACAACACCAGTATGAGGGCTGGGGGTAGAGAGGTGTCACTAAACTTTGAACATATAGCCAACTCGCCACTTAAGTTTCCACATCTAGTAGGTAGGTAATTATTAGGATTAGTTTTTGGAGCCGACGTGCTCATATTAACAAAGGCTCGTTTATAAAACAAAAAAATGGCCTTGCACGTGCAGACTACGGATAGGTATGAGTTGTTGGTAAGGGTATCGTTATAAAAATTATGGCAATTTAAAATGATAATATTGAAAGCAGCTCTAGAAATTCCTGCTTCAAAAACTTTACTTGCATTGTTTTTACTAATTACTCTCATGAGACAATGACATTTAAGTGCACAAAGATGAATACCGACCGAGTGCAGGCTTATTGTTATTGCCCTTATCGGTTCCACATAAACAATGAATCTCGGCAATGTCTAAGCCGCGATGCGTTATATTATCTTGGTCTGGTATTTTACATTAATATTCTTACAATTTACGTAATCCAGTCAAATTATTATTACACATATTTTGAGTTGATACTTTGTATCCCGATACCTATACCTACTAATTGGTGTCACGGTAAACACTTCCGCTTTTCTATGTTTTCTGTGTGTATGTACACGAATGCATAGAATGAGCAGAAATCTAGATCCTGGATGGCTTTATGGATCTAGGGCGCCATGAAACATTGCTATTAAAGTAATATAAATAGTTAAATACGGTATAAGAGGGCAAGCCTGCCGTCCTATCGCTAAAACCGCTCTAAGCTGCATATTAGCAGTTTTCATTTGGACGAAGATTCTAAAAGAGAAAACAAATCCCCATCGACTGGTCTTGGAATTATATTTTTATCACTTGTAGTTACCGAGATACAGACTCGACTTTACACGTTAAGTGCACAATATTGTGATACTTCTCAAAACTATAAAATCGTTAACCCACATTACTCAACTATAAGCAATGTAAAAACGCTTAATTGTTGTTTATGTTGATAAATCTTTTATACGATACATACCTAAAACATCGTTACTTGACAAAAACTTTATAAGTTCCCATTTATGCCATTTAACCCTATTATTACGTTTTATTTCGCAATCTCTTTTTTTTCATATGCTACACTAAAACACAGTTCCTACGCTTTAACATGGCTAAAAACATTTAACCGTGTATTTGAAAGACTTGTAGTATAATCCCTGTAACAAATACAACGCAAAAGCTTAGTTAACGTGCTTAACGGTGAATATGTTTGTACAAAAATATAATAATACAACACTTAAATACGGTCAACTGGCAATACTACGCTAAAATCCCACTAAGTGCGAAACATATCCCCTCTTATTTTATTACATAATGGAGTCAGTCGGCCGTGCGGCGCGTGCGCATAAGGTTGCGTGCTGTTTTAGTGAGTGATGCCTGCAAACTTTTCGTTAAAAATATGTCCGGTAACCAAAGGTAAGTGTTGAGTACGTCTTTCTATTGATGTTTTCTGCCTGCTACATTTAGGTTTAGCTTGAGTATTTTTAAAAAGATGTGTATTAAGAACAATTTAGCTTTATAAAGCTATAAAGTTAGTTATCTATTTTCAATCATTAACAAACAAAGTTAAAACACAGTCATGTCATGTGGTGTATATCTTATTTTTATGGGTATTCTCACTTTTTCTCATAACATACATTTTTTTTAAATCAATTGTTGTGTATTAACTAAGTACTCATGTCATCTGATCAGTATTTTTTTATCGTTGTTTTATATAATTTAGGTGTAGTTGTCAAAATGTTACAGAAGCATTTAAATTAAATATGGAAACATTCTAGATTTATTTTAAAATGTTGTACTTTTGTACTTTTGTGATGTACTTTTGATAGTTCATAAAATTTGTTTGTAGATTTTGTATTTATGTATTTATTTTATGTAAGTAATCATTTCATGATTACATCCTGTATACTTATATATATATATGTTCTTAAATAGGTATAATATCGTATATATTCTTAGAAAGGAATACATTTACAAACAATAAATAATGATTGTTATTTCTTCCAGGTGTTTTACGAGAATACAGACTATGATAGAAATCTGGCAGAAAAACGAAGAACTAGCTCAAATTAGTCTACCGCCTTTACACAGCATAAAAGAAGAAACTCTCAATTGCATGAAGGTATGTCGGTTCTTGATAAGCTACACAGCAAGAAGCCCATGCAGCATCGGACAAGCAGTAAATTAAACAAATCTTTACCGAATCTACCCACATCAAAGTATTTTGAGTTCTTTTTCGAACCTGATGAACATATTACGATTTTGGGACGTGTTCCTATGACAGAATCTCATCAACATTGGATACAAGTTGATAGATACAAATTGACTAAAACGTCGAATGTATCTCAACTTCGGATGATTCGGACAAACAAAATTGTATAGCCTGTAAAAAACACAAAATGGATAGAAACAAAAAATATGGTTTTGGCAGGACCAGTCCATTTAAACTTTTTAGATTCAGAAGTTTTAAATCCAAAAACAGAAGACAGATCTACAGACGTACTATCAACTAATAACATTTTAAGTAATACTCCACCAACCGTCGTTACAGGATGCGAAATAGCTTCTGGTCAAGACAATATTGTATCTTTATCGCATAGCGCCGATTCTGCTGAAAACCAAACGCCCAATATTTCTGGCCAGGGTAATATTCTACGTTCGCATAGAGCCAACTCTGATGAAATCCAAGCCCCTAATGCTTCTGGTCAGGATAATATTCTATACTCGAATAGCGCTGACTCTGCTGGAAACTAACCGCTGAATGCTTCTGATAAGGCAAAATTCTAACTTCGCATAGCGCTGACTCTGCTGAAAACCAACCGCCCAATGCTTCTGATCAGGGCAAAACTCTATCTTCGCATTGTGACGACTCTGCTGAAAACCAAATGCCCAATGCTTCTGGTCAAGCTATATAAGGTTGTAATAAAAATATAAGCATTTAGTTCATTTGTAGGTACTTACTAAAAGTATTTTAGATTGTAAGAAATATCTTATTATTATAGTTATGTTCATAATAATTATTCAAAATAATTAGGGATCAAAGACGAAATTGTAAAATAGTCATAAAAAGTTGAAGTCGAAGGACTGACTTGTTAGTAACTAATATAATGTCTAAAATGGGATAATTACCTACCATGCATTTTTGTTTCATTCAGCATCCGATATTTCGACACTGTTGCAAGCGTCAGTTTATTCATGGAGTAAACTGACGAGCTGCGAGTCTTTAGTTAAGATCTACCCCCACGCCATAGCGATCTGCCCTCTTACGGGTTCGCTTATTTTGTGTGTTGTCACTGGCACTACTACCGTCCGCTTTCTAACTTGAAACTCGATCACGTTCACGACATTCACACTTACAATATCAACCCGTGCATTTCTTACCGAAACAGTCTCTTTTCGATTTGTGCAATATCGGGTGCTCAATAAAACAAACATACATGATAATTATCCCGTTTTTATATTAGTTATAATGCAAACGACCATGTTAGCTTAAAATCGAATATTGATTTGTAAGTTTTTTATAAACTTATATTTGGCATGCCAATAAATAAATATATGATTCATATGTGTTTTACTCACATAATATCTTAAAAACATTCTAAATACCTTGATACTATTATTGCAGGTTAACGGTTATTTGTTAAAAAGATGAATCCTTTTTGCAAATAAATACAATACTTAAACCACGTTAACATCGCTGATTCGGGATGTAACGGGCTTATAGACTAGTAATGTATACGCATTACTTGAATATTTGAAGTCGTTGCATAGCTAAAAAACGGCTACTATCATATTTTTTTGTTTCATGGATACTATAAAATTGTTAAGTAACTTTGCGGTTATTTAGTTATGTTTTAGTAACCACACAACGCACAATTACAATAAGTACTATAAACTCGTTAAGCGACTTGGCCATTATTTAGTTATTTTTGACGTGCAATCAAACTCTAAAGAACGGCTATGGTATACTTAACGGTGTTTTAGAAGTACTATCTTGGATATTTTAGTATTTATTTGCAACACTAAAACAAAAAACAAGTTTTTTAAATATACGAGATTATTATTTGACAAAATGGTTTTCAAAGTAAGTTAGTATAAATATAGTTTGAATTTTTGCAAAAAAGAGATCTGGAATAAATGCACATACTTTCTAGAGATTTGGATTTGAACATATTTTGCCGATATCTCAAAACTATCATTTGTGGGTTAGTTAGGTTTTAGAGATAGGACGGCAGAAGCGTACTGTTGGCTAAAAAGCTATCTCAATGGGCAGCGACAATGTGTAGAAGTTACAAAAATAGTTAAAAACCTTAACAAAACGTATAATTCGCCGTTCATCATTAACACATGCGGCGTGCCATCGGGTAGTATACTAGGGCCGTATTTGTTTTTACTTTACATCACCGATTTACCTGGCGCCACACAAAATGACACTATACTATTTGCAGATGACACAACCATAGTAATTAAAGAAAATACAGATGGTTCTCTAAGAAATATTATTACATGTACCTACATTAACAAATGTAACAAATTGGTTAGAAAATAATAATCTCAAAGTTAACTTAACCAAAACACAACTGGTTTAATTTCAAACTTATAATAGCAAAACCAATTAGATTATCTGCCGATTTTAATGGCGTAAGTACAACTTAATGAAACGGAAAGTGCAGTTTTTCTAGGAATTAAGAATGATAAGTTTTGTAATTGGAAAGCCCATATTAATACCCTTTGTAATAAGCTACATCGATTTAATTATATTTTGTATCGTCTGCGAGCAACCGTCTCTGAGGCGGCAGCAACGGCAGCCTATAACGGTTATGTATCGTCGCAAATCTGTTACGGAATAATAATATGGGGCAACTCATCAGATGCTGATAAGGTTTTCTTAGCCCAAAGAAAGTGTTTACGAGTAAGATCTTTGTGTGGAGCATATTACCTAGATAGTTGCAAGCCATTATTTAAAAAAGTATACTACCCTTGCCATCCTTATATGTATTTGTTATGTGTATATTCGTAAAACATAATATAGAATTGTTTAAAATGAAAGGAAGGGAAAAACGATATAAATACGATCTAAATACCGACACATCAGACATTAAAACTATTTCAAAAAATACGTGTGGCACTCGGGGACTGCCGCGGTAAAGCTATTGCATATCATTTTGTATCAACTTATGCAATTATAATTATTTATTTATTTTATTCATGCAGTATTTCTTTTTCTTTGATATTAATTCAAGTTACACTTTTTGAGCGTGGTGACCGATAAGAAAACAAATTTTTCTATTATTTAATAAATAAAAAGTTAATATTGTTTAAAATGTTTTTATTATTTTACAATACATGTGGGTTTTATTATCTTACAGTAGCTGTTGGTTATTCAGGAATATTTATCATTAAAACTATAGGTTTATGATAACTGAAATAAGAAACATAAGTTTGCGACTTAATATCCTCTAAATACCTAGAAAATACCGCGTCAATGGTGGTCCCATATTTTGTTGTAGACTCTTGTGGATCATTATTCATTTTCAAATTCAATGTTTTTGATAGAAAAGTTGTCAACATTATTTTACAATACATGTGGGTTTTATTATCTTACAGTAGCTGTTGGTTATTCAGGAATATTTATCATTGAAACTATAGGTTTATGATAACTGAAATAAGAAACATAAGTTTGCGACTAACATATTTGATTTTGGCGGGACTAAAATAATAGTGTTTATTTTGACGTTTGACATCGCCGTATCTCTGGTAATAAAAGCTACTGTCCTCAATATTTTGTATAGAATATGACACTTAGCGACATTCGTTTGGAGATATATCCTTTCCCCGATAAAGAACTTTGTAACAAAGTGAATAAAGTCGGTTTCGGTCCGTCGGAGGTCGGAGTGGGGAGCGTCAGGTTTTTTTTCGTTACGGAATTTCTGGATTCAGTCCCCGCGCTCAAGGCCCGCGATAGAAGCTATGCAATAGCTTAAAAAAAAATTCTAACTCTATGGCCATCAAATTATATTATAATTATTCTTCCTGTTACATATGACAGTTCTTAAAGGAAATAAAATCAGTAGAAAACTCTTTTTCATTGTTAGATTTTGTATATAATTAGATATTGTTATTATAATTTTAGTATTATAAATTTACGAAAACGGGGCTTAATCGTGTATAAACTTTGAAAACAAACCTCCGACGTTTCAAGGGCGACATTGCCCCCGTGGTCCCGGAGAAAGACTGTAATTTTAGTAGTATTTCCGTGAATATACCTACTTAAAAAAGTTATACCCAGAGTATCTCGAGATGCGATATTGTAATGTAATAAAATAAATTATAGATGTTTAATTACTCATTTATTGTCGGTACATTTTCAAATTAATTTAAACACATTACAGAAGCGTCTTGTCACACACGATACCGGTTTTCTGCTCTGTTTGGAACATGCCATTAGGCCACGTGTAATTAAGACACGACTCGTGTACACGGAGCCACGTGTCAGCGTGTACTCTTGTAATCGGGAGCCCTAATCTCAAACTCGTACGATTATACAAATTTTGCTCATTACTACGATAATACGAGATACGAAAAAATAATATAATAATAAGTATCCAATATCAAAGTATGTCATAATCATTTGGAGCACCGCTTGCTGCACTTGCTTACAATTAACTCAAATACATACTTTTGTTTTGCCAATGGTAGCAAATAGCGGTCTCAAGTGAAAACACGTCAGACGTCAGCGTGCGTAGCCAAGATGCCAATCGCTCACGCTTAATAATGTATCGTAGCTACCTCTCTCTATCTCTCTTTCTTATTAGCGTGACAATGACAGTTGCATTTCATTAGCGAGTGAGCGTGAGCGGTTGGCATCTTGGCTACGCACCCAGGTAAGAAAAGAAAGTAATTGCCGGCAAAATCGTATTAAGATTGGTAATAAACAAGACTTTTATTGTCGCATTATCACTCTTGACGCATATATGAGAAATTAAGGAAAGACAAAAACTATTCACCGTTTTATAATGTAAACAGTTTGAAATCACGATTTCCACTTGAAACTTATCTGCTATGAATAGCATTGTAGTGTCTTTTGTTAAACCCAATCGCTAATTACCTGCAGAAAATGAAATGCAGTAATACAAAAACCTGTAATATAAATAACAAATTTATTGTCTTAAGAATAAGGGTCAAATTGGAATAGGACGCATTTCACATAAAACCTTTTAGAAATGAAATATGATCTGACCACCTGGGGACAATTGTATAATTTATTTTGTAACTTAAAATATTAGCGGAACTCTCTTTCTAATAAAAGGGATTGAAAAGAGACTTCCGCTAATATTACAAGCTACAACTGATTATGCAACAGGCCTCCGGTAGCGTGTTTTGCAAGTCTTAGTTAGAGGGTGGTATTTATTATATTATTTTTGCTGTAGTTGAGTAGTGTATGAACTAAGCATGGATTAAAAATTCAAGAATCCAAATGCATTAAAAATCCAAAAAGTAGGCCAGTTGTCGATTGTAAGAAATATCGGGAATAGAATACAATGTAGCTAACGTTGCCGGTACTTGGTAGCGTAGCGACTGAAGCTTGCACAATATCCTCAAATCGATAAGAAATCTGTTCCCACTTTTTTTAATATCTACCTACGTAAGTTGCAAAATTTAACACAAGCTACAATAATCAAATCAACTTTTAATTATGAAAAATAAACAGACACCTGGTTGACCACGCCTCGGTTCTTAATTTCAAAAGGTTATACGTTGAGTGCATGCTATAACAATTTGAACTTTATTGCCAAAGGAATACTGTTGTTATTAATAAAATATCTCTTGTTCTTTATGGTACTATTTCGTGCAGGTAATTAGCTGTTGGTTTTACAAAGGATAACAATGTCGAGATTTTAAAAAGTTTTAACTTTACCGACAGCCGTCACAAGATGTACTCACAAAATAGCACTATTTGCTGAATTTTATCGCTTCGTAATCTGAGACTAATAGTTATGTTTTGTTTTTAAATAATATCAGAATAATTGCGCTAAGTTACCCATGTATGATGATTATTTATGACTCTACCTATATTTGACTGATTAACTACAAGAAAAATAAATAAACTTGAGCATAGTAGAAACAAACGCTCACGCCGCTTTCATTTCTATGTATGATAATTAAAATGTTAGGTTATAGTAAGGAAATAAAGAAACGATGCCACACTAAGAGCAAAACAAACCTGGTTCCACAGCGAGCGACAACGTCCTAACTCCTAGCCAAGGTCATTCAATATTAAGTCTAATTCCTGGGCGTATAAAGATTACTTTCGTTTGAACTGTTCAAAACAGAATAAAACACTAACAGAATTCATTGGGGTTAGTTACTGGTTAGAGGTTAATTGGGGTTAACTGGACCGATAAGGTTTCCGAATGATTAAGGTTTCCGTATCATGAGTTAACCGAATTGGAGGTGTTTTGAAAACAACCTTTAAAATAACCTTATGAAAAACCCGGGTTATGGTAACCGGTTCCGGTCCCTGGAGAGCAGTGGCGCAGTGCCCTAATTTGTTGGGGCAATGTGCGCTAGACTGTATAGTAAGTATTAGACAGCACGAGGTTGAGGTATTTTTGCCGCATGACCTTAGCGGCAGGCAGCAAACGGATAGTGGTCTGCCAAACGTAGCCTCAACAAAGTCGTGGGTATACGAGACTGATGGAGATTGCAAGAGAGGCTTTGAGCGGCGCAATGCCCTAATTTGTTGGGGTAGTGTGCGCTAGATAGTGTTGTACTCGTAAGTAAACAGCGCGCGAAGAAACGAGTTTGCCAGGCTGAGGTCCTTTCGAATTTAATGTAATGCCGTTTGGTTTGATAAGTGGATAGCAGGTGAGTCATAATTTGTAAGAGGAAAATGGTTTTTAATACTTCAGGCTCGTGTTTTCAATTTAATGCCATGCAATTTAGCCTGGTAAATGCTCAGCAAAAGCTGGCCAAGTAACTGGCGGGACAGCGGAATGTAGTGTTCGGGCTGGTTTGACGGAGATCCGTAGACTGACTGAGACTGCACGGCGAGCGTTTGCAAAAATTAAAAAAGGCTCTTTGAAATTAATTTCATGACGTTTGGTCTGTTAAGCGTATAGTAGATGTGGTGGGTTACGCTTACTATGAAATATCAGACTGACAGACTCCCGCTATTTTCTGACGGAATAGTTTTCAGATTAGTCTTTCTCGACTGCGAGATACTGCCGCGGCACTTTTATGTTAGGGCTACCGCACTGGCTTTGTTCCCATCTCTCGATTCACGGAGTTTGCAAGACGCGCTTTCAAGGATATGAAATCCGTTTCACAGCGCTTTAACACAATGTTCTTAGGTATGCGCTAGCTTGAACTGTACTTAATATATACCTAGTTGATGAATTACGTACGTAAAAAGGTACTGAAATGAGTTTTCGGGATCGCAGACGGTAGCAATTAGGGTCTGCTACCGTCCAAAACAAAAGGTAGGACCCACAGAGGCGTGACGCAAGGGGGGCACTGATGCGTTCCACTGGAGATTCTAGAACCGCCCCAATTGCGTCGCAAAAGACCTTTACACTATCCCTGCGGTGCAGAAGAATCTATAGTCCATTTCTTTCCATTAAAAAAGGTACATAGTTAATACTTATTTTTAAATATCCCAGATGTTGTAACTATGTTTTCTCTTGTCAGATGAAACCGCCAGCGCCCGGTGAGCCGTCCTACGCACAGTTCGCGCGCGAGCTCGCAACCGTTCGGCGAACGCTATACGAACGCACCGCTACAGCGTATGAGAAGCTCAACTCTATCCCTACATTCTCTTGCAATCCTATAGACGTAAGTAGATATTTTTCTAATTTTAATGCATTAAAATAGAGAGTTACTGTCGATTTTTTTTAATTTTGCTGTGCAGTCAAAACATTTTAGGGTAGCAGTCAGTATACCCCACCTCCTTATTATAAATAGATAAATAAATAAATATTATGGGACAATGGGTACTAGACGATGATATATATAAGAGATAGATGCATATAAAAACTTAAATACATAGAAAACATCCATAACTCAGGAACAAATATTCGTGATAAGCACACAAAAAATACCTGACCAGCTAGTCTATGATGGTCGGGTTTTTATCGTTTACCGACGTTGCTGTCACGTTCTAACAAGTATGTATGTGCGAAAGTGACGCATAGCGTGATAAGCGATAAAATGGCAACCATGCTAACCCCACAGGATTCGAACCCGGGACCTCCTGCTTCGTAGGCAGGGTCACTACCGACTAGGCTAGGAGGCCATTAATTTATTAGTCTTGAATAAGTTCGCAAGAAATGGCAAGAAATGTTCATAACTAATCTAACATGAAATTTCCGTGGAGTCCGATTAGGAATATCTTGCGGTATATTTGCTAAGTGTCCCCCTAAAGCGCATACGAGGGATATGGCTGAGAAATTTAGGGACACCATGTGTAGCTGAGCGATGGGCATGTATAGTCGCGAGTCAAGGCCCGAGTTCATTAGTTTACACTTTTGCTTTCTTTCTAAGAAATTTGGTGTCGTTGGCAGACGTTGCTGCTTAAAAATAACTTTATTTTTCTTTAGGCGTCAATGTTCGCTTTTCCGAAATTCTCCGTGCCAGCACGCGCGGTGGTAGCAGCGCGTGCGCAAGGCATGACACCTGATGAGTTCTACTGCGTGCGTCTTCTAGAAGAAACAGGTAAAATAATATTCCTTTTCAACTGGCAAATTGAGAAGGTTATTTACAAAGTATTTGATAACTACGAGTATACATGTATGTGGCGTCGCTCGGTTGTATATTTCTACAAAGCATGAAATTAAATCGTAATATCATCAGTCGACGATAATATATGATTTTGTAAGTGAAGGCATTCGTTGAAAAATTTTTAATCTAAAATTTGATTAAATATTCTCATTTATACCTAAAGTTTTTCTTCGTAATATTGTAAAAAAGGTTTGACGAAGTATTCGGAATAGAATATTGATTTAGTAATAATAATATACGAGTAGGTAATGTAGAATATGAAACTATTTCAGGTGTCTGCGTAGTACCCGGCTCAGGGTTTGGACAGGCAGAAGGAACTCTCCACTTCCGCACCACAATCTTGCATCCCCGTGAGGAGTTCAGCTACATGATGGAACAGATTGCCAACTTTCACGCCAAGTTCCTTAAGGAGTATGAAGACGAGAGGAGTGAAGGTTGAGGAGCCAATTTAAAATCTTGATTCGTTATTGTTATGACCTGGTTATGACAGTTTTTTGTTGAGAAATGCTACACTTCCGCACCACAATCCTGCATCACTGCATCACTTATCTCCGTGAGGAGTTCAGCTATTTGATGGAGCAGATTTCCATAGACCTCCTTCTGTTCCTTTAGAAGCTCTTAAACACGACGACGAGAGAAGCGAAGGTTGATTGATTCGGATTTAGAAATATTGATTTGTTATTATTATGACTTGGTAATGATAGTTGGGAGAAGCTCCTCGTATCATCTGATATCTTGTTTGGACTTATTGAAGCGCGTCAAGGCGAGGCATATTATATAGATATTGTCTCCTAATTAAAACAAAAGTATGTAGTTCAATTTTAAAATTAAATCGGTAGACATTATTAAGTTTCATTCATATTAAGATTCGTGTCTCAAAGCACTTAACTTAACTTGTTTGACCTGTATGTATTATGCAGTATATCTTAAGGTTTGTTAAGGTTTTATAGAGATGACACAAACAATGTATTTATTTAATCACCCTCAGTTGTGGCAGCGATAGATATCCACATTTTGTTTTTAGGTGCAGTTTAACCACCTGTCTACCGATCACCAATGAATAGAAAAAGTAACTGCCAAAAAAAATTGGGAGCTATTAGAATGTAATATTACAGTTAAGTATTTATTGCATTGTTAATACGGTTGTCATGACCGCATAAGCTGTGATGTTATTATTTAGCGGAATATATTTTTTGGAAACATTTTAGCCCAATGTGATAAGTGGGCATTTTCTCGAAACGAGAACCAAAAAAGAAATTTGTTGAAGCGAATTTAATGTTTTTCCTACTTAGTATAACGACCTCTTTCAATCTAGGAGAAATAAAGGTCTCAAATTTTCGAACATTTTACGTACTTTCTCTCCATTTTGTAACATAAAACGGGTCTATCGCGAATATAGTTAATTTACCTTAATATACCCAGGACCCGATATATCCGTTCTATGTTTCATAATAATGTGTACATAACGCGAAAGTTTAAAGTGTTTGAAAAATGGCAACGTATGGAAAAAAAATAAGACTAAGAGATCGAAAGATCTCTTGATTTTGAGTAGGAAAATTCACCTGTTTTAGAAAGTATTATTTTTTGGATCTCTTCTCGCGGAAATGCCCAAGTATAATATAATAATATTTATTATTAAACTTTAATATAAGTAACGCACTTATAATATAATTTAACTTTTAGTAAGTAATATATTTAAACGTAAATGTATTATTTCTTTTCCTTACCATCACACCGGACATGTGTAAATTCGATATCCTTTAGGTCGTTTTCCAATGCTAGCATGTGCTTGCTGGTTTCTTCCTCACCGCAATGCTGACAGGATGGGTCCCTACTGGGTACCCCCTGTTGGGATGTATATTAAGTGTGTTCTGGCTGGACTGGCTGGTAATGATACCAGCCAACATTATTTCATTTGTCTTAACTAGTTCCATGTATGTCATTGTCCCATAATAATATTTGTCCTTATCGTGGGGACACAATCAAGTTGCTATATTGTGCTCGTTTTTCTAGCCAACAAAGTCAAGGTCTAGAAATGAACATCATCAACAATCGACAAAGTATTACCTTTTACTATAAAGAAGCACGTCTTATAATTTACCTCATTTTAATTCCATCATTAGTCTACACGAAAACCTCACGGACGTAGCAAAATACCCGTAATATATTAAAGGATAAAATCTGCAGGATTTATAGCCCCGAAGACTTAACTTCACTTTAAGTGGCGGTTTATAACGCAATTAAACATTAAAAGCGTCTTTCGAAGACCATATTTAAGTGTTTTAAACGTTTAGAAAGCTATTATTTAAACTCAGTGCCGAATTTATGACGAAATACTTATCTGATTACGAACTTAGTCGCAAGCAGATAGAATACTATGAATTTTATGCTATACCCTATTCGGAACATTTCTGATGTTAGGTAGGGGTATCTGGGTAGGGTAGAGAAATTATAAAAGTAAATGAATTGTATGTGATAATTTGATAAAGCCCTTACTGAATGTGAGCCTTTTCCGCATTATGGTTGGTTTTGATATACTTATCTTATGGAACGAGCGAGCTCTGCGAGTTAAAACAGCGAGTGAGTTCTCTCAATCTACTGGACAATTCGTTTGTATGTAAAGGATGACTCACACTAGCACGGGACGGGACGGGGCGGGACGGGAAAATCTGTCAATTTCTATAGAAAGAATCACGTGATAGCTCGGAGCCCTCGGATGTCACGTGACGCTTTCTATAGAAATTGACAGATTTTCTCGTCCCGCCCCGTCCCGTCCCGTTCTAGTGCGGGTCATCCTTAATTATGTATGTACGAGTATGTATATTTGTATGTTTGTTCTACGATAACTCAAGTATCGTTTATCGGATCGTAATCTTTGACAGGTTGTTAGATGAGAGAGTTTTTAAGTTCGAATATGAGCCAAATAGGTCAAAGGTTGCCGAGATAGGTCGAGAGTTCTCGTTCACCAAGAAGTTAAAGTGGGACTGAACTGGGCACGTCTGCCGTCTGCTCCCGGAGAGGTGGGCCAACTTGGCTACCGAGTGGTACCCAGTTTGGTAGGAAGAGTCAGAGCAGGATCGAATGGAGAAGAGGGAAGGCCTTTGCCCAGCAGTGGGAGTGAGACACTAAGATAAGTAGGCTTATATGTATCGCCCTCTAGACACAACATAAGTCAGCTATCGAGCTTACTATAGCATTAAATCGATTAAATATATAAATAGTATAGGACATTCTTACACAAATTGACTAAGTCCAACAGTAAGCTCAAGAAGGCTTGTGTTACGGGTACTCAGACAACGATATATATAATATACAAATACATAAATACATAGAAAACATCCATGACTCAGGAACAAATCTCTGTGTTCATCACACAAATAAATGCCCTTACCGGGATTCGAACCCAGGACCATCGGCTTAGCAGGCAGGGACACTACCAAATACGCCAACCGGTCGTCGATTTGTGTAACATTGTCCTATTATATTTGTTAAATTGGCAATTTCCATAACAGTGAATTGTACGAAAACAATAGAATATTTCCACGACCAAAAATATATTTTCCCCCATGTAATTCACATTCATGTAATGTTAGGGAAAACTGTTACGTTTTTACGTGTCATAAATGTGATCGGTCTACAACGTTACCCGTTGCGCATAACAGCCTTCACAACCATCTTTCAACTCGATCAATTATCAACCGTGTCTCTTGGAAATAAGGTCGAAATTCGAACGAGTTTTCAGTGGCACTTACGACTTATATGCGCGAGGAGGCGTGATGTGGAATTATACCTTAGTTGACTAATATTTCACCTTTTTTACTGAGAATAAAATGAGTCGCGAACTCACAGCTATGTTTTTTTATGTCGGTTGCAAACGAGCACACACAATGGCTAATATTATATCATATGGATGCATATAACAACTCTAAGGCAACGATTTTAACTTTAGAAGTGACATTTTAACCGTGTCTTCTGTTTTTATAAACCTTTAATGATTAAATGTAGGCTGGGATTTTATTTTAGTAGGTAGATTTCGTAGTTTCCAGCGGGGAAATTCGAAGTTATTGTTCTATAATATTACATTACGATACAAGCGCGAAAAAGGGGAAATTCGCAACGAGTGGCAATAAATTAAAACATGATGATGAAATAAAGTGACCGTTCAGCTAAAGCACTGGTGAATTACAAACGAACGGACGGACGAGGCAGAAATCTGGCCGCAATCATTGTTGATCCATTTTGTTTGGAGGCTGATTCCACTTGTTTTAACAATACACTGTGACATGGTGTACTTAGAAGTGGATCGCCAGAGCTCCAAGAGGATTCACTGTGTTGATAGCTGGGGACCCACGGAGCAAAGCTTGCCCCTTTAGCTGTCAACACAGCGAATCCTCCTTTTGTTTTCATGGTCGGCAACGCGCATGTAACACCCCTGGAGTTGCAGGCGTCCATAGGCTACGGTGACCGCTTACCATCAAGCGGGCCGTGTGCTTGTTTGTCACCGTCGTAGTATAAAACAAAATATAGCTTCCTATCAGCATCGTATTGTAAACGGTCGAAATCTATCTATATCTATTTGCTTTAAGTATGACTGACACTAGAACGGGCCGGAATGTGACCAGCTAGTCTATGATGGTCGGGTTTTTATCGTTTACCGACATTGCTGTCACGTTCTAACAAGTATGTATGTGCGAAAGTGACGCATAGCGTGATAAGCGATAAAATGGCAACCATGCTAACCCTGCAGGCCGGGCCGCTCTGTCAATTTCCATAGAAAGCATCACGTGACCCCCAAGAGCTAAGAGCTCCGACGTGATTCTTTGTATAAAAATTGACAGATCGTCCCATACACAAGCGATAATAGTATTCTACAGTAAATCATAAACTCATGGTAAGCACAAATAATAATATAATAATAATATTCGGGGACAATCTCACACAGATCAGCCTAGGCTCAAACTAAGCAAAGCTTGTGCTATGGGTATTAGGCGACGATATACATACTTATATGAAATATACATGTTTTTTTTTTAAATCTTTAATTTAAAGGAGCCTTTGTCAAAATGACCAAGTCGGCTCCGTTGGGCCTCTGCGTTGGGTCGTTTATGTATGCAATTCATACATAAACGAACATATATATTATTAGAGTAGATACATTATAAGAGTAGAAAAAAAAAACTGCTAAATTTGTATACTTATTTATAAAAAAATCGGTATACAAATTTTGCGTCTTCTGACAGGGGATCCGCCAATATAGACTGGAAGATTCCGACATCGATCAACGAACAACCTCGAATTTCCATAAGTTGCACCCTCTTGGCTCGAGTCCGGACACACTCCACGAGGAAGTGTTGCACATCTTCTACTTTACCACACTCTTCACAGTTGGGCGACTCTGCTTTCTGCATCAGATAAATATACATGATAAGCACACAAATAAATGCCCTTACCAGGATTCGAACCCGGGACCTCCAGCTTCGTAGGCAGGGTCACTACCAACTAGGCTAGGGACGCCGTTAAAATGCCCTGCGTGGCTTAAGCCGTGAAAATGCTAGTAAGAAGGAAATGTCGTATAAGATTGTAATATTACCAGCGGTAAATAACAAAGTGGAATTGCGCTTGCCAAATTAGCTTTTCGCGGAGCGGACAATAGTGTCACTCACGCCGGACACAAAGGGATCTTCCCTCTCGCTTCACAATTCGACCCTGTCAGTACCTACCACAGGATATATTATACAGTCACGTCTATAAATATGTACACACTTCGGAAATTGGTAATAGGAAAAAAGGTTCAATTGAATACAGGTTTATACAATTTTAAAGCACGAATCAAATAATTTATTACTTATAATACAACAGTATTTTAGACAATCATGACATTGAAGAGTTTTTCAGTCGAGTACCATGTTTACGGTACAACCCCCTAACACACCATAAGAACAAAAACTCTTACATCGCCCCGCAGTTACCAAAACTTACATTTGTCAACATAATGATTAAACGAAAACTTTGTTGTTCAACGCCAAACAACCCTTTACGCGCCCAAAAATTCAATGTCATTAATCATAATGAATATTTAAGTCCCAAACGAAGCCTGAAGCGTAATCATGTCGCCACAACCCCCGCGGCAGGACAGTCCGAGGGTCTGTCCGCAATTTGCTGACACGCCGCGACACCCTACTTTAATTATTTATTAGCAAGAAAGGGTTTTTGTGAAGTTTTAGTAACTAATTATACGGTAAACTAATTTGAGAGAGACTGTAATGTGAGAGGGTTGGAATTATAAGTTTTGTTCGGCTATAAGAAGCGATTGAGTGAGATAGGTTATTTATTAAATTATGTACTTAACGATACACAGTTTGACAGACTAAATTGATAAGTGACTGGCAGGGAAAATGTTGCCAGGAATAATAGAAGAAAAATAGTCATACCCATGTATGTGTCGATAACAATATAAATGGATAAGTTCAGCGTTGTACTCAACTATCAACCCTATTGCATACAAATTGCTAAAAACTCAACTATTAGTTAAGATACTAAGCATACTATTTGCAAAGCGTAAATAGCGGTATAATTAAGCAATGAAGTTGAAATTCATTAATGAAATCGAATTTTACTACATACGATCGAGTACTGTAATATGTGCACACACTTTCACTTTATTATATGGGATCAAGGTGATGAAAAATTTTCTTTTTAATCAACTCAACTTTTATGACGTTTTCAACCTAAGGGCACCACATTGACGGCTTATTACCATACGTCGTTATCGCGGGTACAATAACCAACTAGATAAAGAGCACATATAACAGAATGTCTATTTGGTAGAAGCGGGCATATTCTGCCTACAGCTACTAAGCATCTAAGAAGCTCTCTACACGTGGAGCTGGAGAGTTTTCGCTAGAAAAGATCTATAATAATTGAAGGCATGTTTACAAAAACAACATAACTAACGTTTTTGAGTTATACAACTAATCCAAAAACGATCTTTAAAAAGGAAAAAAGACTAAAGAGTTTGCATTGCGACTGCATAGTTAATCTATTTAAGTATGTATTGATACTCAAGTCAAGTATGGAGGTTGGTTATTAGAAATACCTAATGTTGATAAGTTTTTAACTCGTACGAGTAGGCATAGATGTTCCTCAAAATGAGTTTCGAGTCTGTTAATGCTTGTTTTTCATAATCTTCCTGTACTGTCAAATCGTTTTTGCACCCGCGATAACGACGTGTGCTTATTACAGAAAAAAAAAAACAAAAACTGCCGTGATTATGGCGTCGTGGTTATGTGCAGTGGTCTGCTGCGAAAACAGGAAGTCGATGGTTCGATCTCAGCCCTGCTTACCGGGGACCTTGGTCACTTTTTCTGTAATATATGACATCTCTTTCAATTTATAATTGATATATAGCAGTGTTTAACATTTATTATAAATATTACATGATTTAATTTATGCTATTGTATAGAAAAAAATTTTTTTATTAAAGCTAAATCTAATCATAAATTGAAAGAGATATCACACACCACAGAAAAAGCGACCAAGGCCCCCAGTGAGCAGGGCTAGAAGGGCTAGGAGGACTGGGGGCCATAGTCGCTTTTTCTGTGGTTATGTTCAAGAAGCTGAAGCTGAAACAAAAGCATTTCGCTCGTACTTCACGCTGGCTCGTTCATAATCATTCCTAAAGTTTGAGCAGGGAATAAGATATTGTTCTTCAAAGAAAGAGAAACACGATTTCACAAGCTACAAAGACGTTAATAATTTTATCACCTTACTTTTCGCATAACAAGCCAATTTTCCCCATTGCCTTCATTACAATGCAAATCTGAACATCTAGTTGAAAACTCTAGCACTCAAAACGCTCAGCTCAAGTTACGAAACTTTAAGAAACAAAATAGTCGTAGTCAGATTTAAAAATATTAATATGATATGGATATGATCTGGTTGGGACACGACCATTCATTGGTACGCTCGAGCGTCATGCGTGATTGACGCGTCATGTGTTTTGATAATGACTTAACTACATATACAAAAACACAAAAATAAAGAGCGGCCAAGAGCATGTCATGTGTGTGTGTTTACCGTCCGTCACAATAGGCGAAATAGATAGCATGGTTATAACAATATAGGTCGTACCTTCACAGCTCTTATTTATATGCCCTTTTAACTTAACCGAGAAGATACCTTCAAAATATTTTTTCTAGAAAGTTTTCATAAATTCATGACTTTTTACAAATTTTTTGGACTTGCGATTAAAAAGTTAGAAGAAGGGGGGCGGGGGACGACGTAACATTTTTTTTAAACTTCTAGAGCGATTATTTCCAAAATTATGTAAGTACTTGATCAAAAAATGTTTTTATCAACCGCTATTCTGTTTTTTAAATCAAACGATACCTGACACTCTAGGGTTCAAACCAAAAAAAAGACATCCCCCATTTTACGTGTAGGAGAGGGGTAGTGTTGACGTGATTGATATGTACATTTGTACCAAATTTCAGCACTCTAGCACTAACGGTCACTGAGCTTACCCGCGGACAGACAGACGGACAGATATGGCGAAACTACGGAGTTGACTACGGAAAGTTGAATATGGAACCCTAAAAAGCAAGGCAGTAAAGTATAACATCAACAAATTGACCCTCAAATGGACTCAGCATAAAGACACCCTAAAGACCGTTGCATTAATCATCTGTGTTTGGTTTTAAGTATTAATAAAACTGACTGTTGTTGAAAAACTTCATTTACAAAACCAATGACAATGCCTCTAAAGCCTTACCAACAGTCGAAATCGACCATTTAAGAGCCGTGTCAAGGTACCATAACGTTACCAAAACTATAACTTTTCAAGTTAGAATCAGCCTAGACACCGCGGCACCGTGTTTATGAAACACTGGTTCCTCTCACCGGCCCTTCGAGAATATAAAATGAATTCAATATAGTATCCGAACGTGCTCCTACTACAGAATCCACGAACCCTCCCAGTCGAAACACCACTGTATATCGTTCTTTTAAAGTTGATTTTAGATTGACTAGTCATGCCAATAAGCCTATTGATAGTTTTGTGTCTATAAATAGTTGTACAGTAAACCACACAGCTATGAATACAGTCAAAGTGCCAAAAATATGTATTGAGGACTTTATTGCCTGAGAATTAAGGTCGTAAACATATTCTTGGCTCTTCAGCTGTATATATAGCGGTTTGGCTGACTGTACAAGGGTGATTCTTCTCAAATTTGTCTCCTACGAGACGTGTTTGTAAATGTTTGATAGCTCAATTTGATGTGTCGTAGGATCGATTGATCGTGGAATTAAGATGCCTTGTTTTGAAACGGCTTTTATTTCTGTACAACTGTTTAGTACCTATCTAGGTATTTTTAAACGGCAGACAAACGTTAAAAGTAGTTAAGTTTCACCACTGAAAACCCGCCAGGCGGGTCCTTTTGTAGTCGCTTTCCGGGAGAAACAAAAGCGTTCCGCTTACCAACGGTAGTACGGAGTGTTAACTAAACTTTATAGAGATACCACTTTAAACTTTCGCAATTTTGTACACATTAATATACACGTAGAATGTGTGGACATGAAACTGGGTCCAAACATCGGTATATTAAGGTAAATACACTAATTCGTGATAGATCCGTTCTGTTTATAATATGATATCGAGAGAACAAAAAATTTCATCATTTTGTGACGAGTCAGCGTGTAATAATAAAAAAACTGTAAAATTGCCTGTAAAGTCGGTATACGGGCGAAAGTTTTACGTGACAACGACTTTGAGTGGTAAAATACTGTGCTCGAGTGGAAGGGACGCGTGCCTTTCACTTTTTATGTCTGTCTCTCTCGCTCTTAGGCGGGCTAACCATGCCCGAGTGGAAGGGACGCGTGCCTCTCACTCGCTCTCATTGTGAGCGCATAACGTGAGCGGAGCGTAACGCAGTTTCTTGAAGTGTCACCCGGCAAACCAATTTATAAGACGTTGTCACGTCAAAATCAAAGGACATACTTTAGGTATAACAGTAAGTGCCGTTAAGTATTAAGTTAAGTATTAACGGCCTCCTAGCCTAGTTGGTAGTGACTTTGCCTACAAAGCAGGAGCTCCCGGGTTCGAATCCTGGTCAGGGCATTTATTTGTGTGTTTGTCACGAATATTTGTTCCTGAGTTAAGGACTTTTTATATGTATTTAAGTATTCATATATAACTATATATTGTATATATCGTCGCCTAGTACCCACAGAACAAGCCTTATTGAGCTTACCGTGGGACTACGTCGATTTGTGTAAGATTGTCAAAAAATAACAATAATAATTGTTGTGTGTGAGAATATCCATATCCATTATTAACACTAGGACGGGACGGGACGATTTGTCAATTTCTATAGAAATAATCACGTGATACCTCGGAGCCCTCGGATGTCACGTGACGTTTTCTATACAAACTGACAGATCGTCCCGTCCCGCCCCGTCTCGTCTCGTCCCGTCCCGTTCTAGTGTGTGACATCCCTTATCCTCATCTCCGACTTTATTGGTGGTGGTTGAGCAGTAATTGCTGAAGAAGGGAGTCTTTTTATGTTTTTTTTTAAACCTTACGTCGCACACAGTCCGTAGTCAGGAGCGAACTGAAGCTGGCATAGCCGTTTAAGGATGACTCACTGGTCTGTTAATATCTATAGAAAGAATCACGTGATAGCTCGGAGCCTTCGGAGGTCACGTGACGTTTTCTATAGAAACTGACAGATCGTCCCGTCCCGGTCACGTCCCGTCCCGTTCTAGTGTGAGTCATCCTTTATCCTTTTGCCACTATTCTATAATATTGAAATAGTTTTTTGGTAAACTACTATTTTTGCCTCACACTATTATGCAATGCAATGCATGAGTTCATCACGAATGATTTTTTTTTCTACAGTCGATGTCTTAATACCATTAACACATTCAGTAACAATAACCAGAGCGCCTACCACGAACCACTTTGTTCATTCGTTCGTCTATTTGCCTCTTTATCGCTCGAATATACGAGAGCAATAGAGAGGGAAATATACGAACGAACGAATAAAGTGGCTTGTGGTAGGCCCTCAGACATCGAGCTCTCTGCCCGTAGGCGTAGCTACATAGCCTCCCTCCCTTGTATTATTGGCTACGCTCGTAGCGCGTAGCACGCACTGGCACGGAATGTTTACTAATTCACTGGTATTTGTCGTAGCACTACGGCGTAGCCGATGCATTTCTTAAAAAGTTAAATATATGCAAACATTCTACAAACTTTTCTCTCGGAAATACCTAATTAGTTATAAATTAAAACTTAGCAAATACGATTTTAAAATTAACGGTAAAAAATATCTTGTTGGTGTACATGACGACATATTTGTCTTCTGTCTGTTAAAAGTGAAACTCAAGAAAACTTGTGCACGTAAAACCGTTAAATCTACAAAATGTACGGCACGGGTGATATAGGTATGTGTTATTTTGCTAGAAACAAATGATAATAGCTAGAAACTCGTCTTGACCCATTTTAAACGACTTGAAAAACGTCTGTTACATGTGTGTACATATTTGTGACGATTAGTATGTAACGATATTTTGGTGGATTTTGTTACCTACATAATACTAGACCCACAAAATAACCGTTACGCTAAAAAAACAGCTATTATAAATTAATCCGAAATAATCAAAATTCCCATACAAGCCATCAGTAATGACGAAATTTGCAAATATTATTCTAACCACCGATATGAAGTAAATAGATATGGCGTCAAAGCTAAAAAGTGCAGTAAGATTTTTAAACAAAATGGCGGCATTGTTTACTCGTGACATTTGTTTGTAGCGGTGGGACGCAATGAAGCGGTGGGTACCGAGAAAATAATGACATCTCTTTCTGTCTCGCGGTTATTGCTAACATTCCTTTCTCTGTCTGACTATTTTCACTTTAATTGTTTGGAAATGCTTTTGACAAAATATTTTATCATTTAATGAGATTTTCACATCACCTATTCATAAAAGGTAGGAGGGATAAAAGTGGCACTTTTCTTCCCTGCTGGGAGGGATCAAAGTGGCACTTTTCTGTTCAAGGAATACACATTCTTACGTTTTCGGGCATTAACTAGTGGCATCGTGGTGTTGGTATGATGCTGTTTTCGGCTTTGTTTATTTCCTCTTAGTTGGTGTGAAAAGCAGTGTGTCACACGGTATCAAAATTATTTTCGTCTTAGGCTTTGACGCTTGAATCCCTCATTACACTCAGGATTCTACTTTAGAATACGCTACTACGTCCGGGATTCTATTGTAGAATCCATAGCTTCATTCGGAATTCAATGTACGCCCTCGCCGGAAATATATCATTTTGATCCCTTGTAACACCGAACTACTTTTGTATTAGTGAACTGACAGCTATGACTAGTAACACTACGCACCAATATAAAAGCAGATGGTGACATAGCTTAAGGCGCCTGACCACAGCGCAGCGAGGTGTCGCCGCATTCGAAGTTGGTCTGCTGCGGTGAACCCGCGTTATTAGGGTTGCCACCAAGACCCGGAACATATCTCAGAAATCTACAGGAGAGGCCTGTACTACATGGGAATTCAAGTATACAATCAGTTACTTTATAAGGAAGATAATTAGAATTAGGAATATATTTAAAAAAAAAACATTTAAATCACAACTAAAATCACTTTTCGCCTAGTTCGCCTTTGTACTTAACATCTCTGTTTGTTAACTGTATTTTTCAACTGTGTTTCTGTACAATAAAGTGTTACTTACTTACTTACTTTTAATACAGGAGTACTCTATTCAAGAATTTATGGAGGAAGATAGTTTCTACTACTTAATTCATATTAGCTTTACAATTTTACATATACCTATGATTAAGTTAAGAACAAATGATATAAATGGTACGTGTCGGGACTTGAAAGGATTGAACGTCGCACAATCTTACCGCTGGGCCACCAACGGAGAGCGTATAAGTCTTTCTTACTATTTCTTAATAATTTATATTTTTATATGTAATACTGCATGCAAAATTGCATGGGCAAAACACTTATTTTAACTTTCTCGATTCTCATACATTATAGATTTACTACAACGGGGCTTAATCACGTAAAACATTGAAAACTAACCTCCGACGTTTCAAGGGCGACATTGCCCCGTGGTCCCGGAGAAAAACTCGTGGTCTTGTCGTAAATTTATATTGCATGGGCATTTTATGAATGATTTCATTCATATGCGTACATGGAAAATTGCCAACCCTAGCTAGTAAAGCGCGGCGTGTCGTGACAGCCGACAATAATGCCAGTTATTATTTAGTTGTCGACACGCCGGCAATGTGCGACTTTACCGCCGCGTTCAGGCAATGTTCGACGTTGCTGGCGTGTTCGTAGTTATGCGGGCGCCGTTTATTACGTAAGTAGATTAAGTAGTCTTACGTAATTTTGTTGGGGGTCAACTATGTCTTATATTTTATATTCCGGATTTTGGATGTGGAATGTTTTCTAATAAAATCATAAAAGTGCAATAAGTTAAGATGATTGTATAGGATCCATAGCCACCAACTGTGTAAAAATACACCCACATGTACACGCGTTCAAAAGTGCATGGGCATTTATGAATGAATTCATCCATAAACTGCCTATGCAATTTTGAACGCTACAGTACTTGTGTACGAGTATGTACACCTATATGTACATTGTATGTGTATATAACCCTGTGATAACGAGTGTTGTAATAGGCTCGAAATGTAGACTTACGGTGTCAATAAACGTGATTATTTTGTTATAAAGTGTTTCAATTCAATAAATACTAATTACGGTAACGGAAGACAATATTGCCTATGAGTAAAAAATACAAAAATATTAGCTACTACAAAACACAAAAAACTAACTGAAAGTGACGAAGAAACGCGCCTGTTATTCATTTAGATATTTTGAAATTAATAGGACCAGGGTGTCGACCAATTGTTATACTTTATATCGGACATAAAATTGTCTTACGTAATATCTGAACGGCGCTATGAGGCGTCCTCAAGTTTTGATTAAGTTTAACGAAGTTAAATGTTAGGTATAAGGTTTGCCTATACTTGTGTGATTGGGTCGCGTTCGCGTTACTAATTGTGCGGTTGATTTAGGTACATAGTTAAATTAAAATTCTGGATATTTTTGGTTGTTTTTAGTAAAAGGTACCACTGTGTCGCTTGCTGAGAAGGTTAATTTTTAAAAGAACCTTTAAAGCATTAGTAACGCCTTATCGGAACCGACAAAGTGGTTCAAACGGTATCAAAATTATTTTCTTCTTGGGCGTTAACCGTTGAATTTCTACTTTAGAATCCCGAGCAAAGATTCTTACAAGGGTTCAAAATGATATATTTCCGGCGAGGGCGTACATTGAATTCCGAATGAAGCGATGGACTCTACAATAGAGTCCCGAACGTAGTGAGGGATTCTAAAGTAGAATCCTGAGGCCTTAGTATAAAAATTGTACGACATTAACTCCTCGACCGCGTTAGCGTATCGGGAGTTCAAATTATGTTTGCCGTTTATTTAAATCATCCGGCAACTTTAATATTTTGACCCCTCGATACGCTAACGCGGTCGTGGAGCCTCTAAGGCCTCTGAGCGTAATGAGAAATTCAAGCGTAAACGACCATGAAGAAAATAATTTTGATACCGTGTGACAGACACATACTGCTTTTCACACCAACTAAGAGGAAATGAACAAAACCGATAACAGCATCATACCAACACCACGATGCAACTAATTAACTCTTTGACCACCAAATACGTCAGTTTATAACGATGGAATGTCGTGTCCTCAGCACCATGACGTCATATAATTTCCAGCATTATTTGGGTCAAACACAAAACGATGGTGTAAGGTGTATTAATTTTTTTTGCATTGTATGATAATAATCATAACTACATACCCACAAGCTGTAAACTATTGACCACGCAAGAAGAGGCTAAAAATTTAGTTTTAGTTTCATGGTTGTTCTGTGTTCAGTCTCCATTGAGCGGAGTACACCCAATACACGGTGAATAAAACAATAAAGCGTCCCGCTGAAACAACACCCCCCCTTCACACGCCCCCCCACCCCACGGTGGTTTGTTCGCAAAACGAAATTTCCTTTTTATGCTTCGAGATGTGTTGTGGGGTAATAAATGCAGGCGCTGTGTGAGTTGGTATATAAGGTGTTGTTAGTTAGTTAGTTAGTTTTTCTGGGCTTTTTTCGGCAACTCGACATCCATTGTGCCTTTTTTGCGTGGGTACGAGGGAGCCCTATTCCAACTATAAGGTGTTGTATAACTATTCTACTATATAAATCGCGAAACGTCTGGTTGATGCAACTGGTGACTGATGAGCTGGTGGCTTCCTCGCACAACGTATCAGCGTTGCGATACAACGAGGAATTGGCGCTAGCATCCTAGGTACTATAGCGTTCAGAATTGCATGGGCAATTTATGAATGAATTCATTCATAAACTGCCCCTGCAATTCTCAACGCGTGTGTACCTACAATGCCTGTATGATATGTGCAGTTCTAGTTCTATAGAATAGTATACCTTTTCAATATCGCTCTCAGTCATCTAATTGACAGATAGAAATGCTGGCGTACAAAAACTACTATTAAAGGATCACTCACAGTAGTTATTAAGGAGGACACCTCAGACGTTTCGTCAGCAGTGGCTTTATACCGGTGCTCTGAGTTGGTATAAGGTGTTGTGTCGAATTTTACTAAGATACTGTTCGAGATCTGTTCTGGGATAATAAATGTAGGCGCCTATGTTATGTTGTTAATTAATAAGGGTTGTTATTTTTCTGAATAGTGGCTCGACCATATCAAGGAACCGCCAGTAATAAAATAATAATTTAAATATAAGTATCACTCTAATTCGGAACATCATTCTGCAGAGCTGACGTTGGCGAAAAAGCTGCTAGACTCAAATGGGACTGGGCAGGCCACGTCTACCGCATGAATACGGACAGGTGGGCAAATATTGCCACCAAGTGGATCCCGCAAAATTAGAGTGGATGGGGCAGGCTCAGACGGAGATAAAGGGAAGATATGGACGCCTCTTGGAAGAACTGGTCAGGGGAAGCACAAAATTAGCAGTGGGACACACATATGGGTTAAGAAAAAAACAATATACATATAGCCTTAAAAAAAACAAGTTTTTTTACACCTCGCGCGGGGCATATATATCAGGTACCATTCCTCTACCATCCCTTCAATTTCTCGTTGGTATTTAAGGGCATTTTCAAAAATAGGGTACCATTTCCTTTTTTTTTAATGTAAGAAGTTTTGGGTTTTTTATAAAATCAACCAAAATCATGAGTACTATTGATTAAAAAAAAGGAAAAGAGTGTCCCGTTTTTTTTTGGTCAGCTTCGTAACGCATTTTTTTATACATTTTGTAAGGGCTGTTACAAAACTGTCAATTTTTTTTTGTATGGGAAATCGACAACCCATTTTCATTAAAATGGTGCACTTTTTTCAGAAAATGCCCTTAAATCTGTATCAAAACAACCCGTTTTCTTAAAAGTGTAATAAAATAACGAACAGGAAGTGAAAACAATTCCAATTTCGAATCGCTGTGACTATCTGTAGGAGTCGACGACCTATTGGTATCCGTGCCAATTTTCCCACGATAATGTCTTGCAGTACGTATAAGTTTATATTTGTATGTTGTTATATGGTTTATGTAGTAGTATGTGGAGCCAACTAAATAATTTAGTTTATGGCTTAAGTGAGAACGTTGGCGACTCCGATAAGGTATAACTGAGACAGTTTAGAAAAAACGACCCATGGTTTGAAAGCGTGTCGAAAATCGGTTGTTTTTGTATGACAAAAACCGGTTACATACGTAACCGGTTTTGCACTCGTTAGTTGTGAAGATATCATCACACTTGTCAGTGCAAAGGGCGGTTTTTGTACTCACCCTTCTTAGGTAACATTTTGATCACCGGTGTCAAAAATATCACCAGTGACTTTGATGTCATCAGTCGCTAAATGCCGAGCTCGGAAGTGATTCTTTCTAAAGAAATTGACGGATCGTCCCGTCCGGCCCAGTCCTGTCCCGTTGTAGTATGAATCATCATTTAACTCACCAATATCATTTGCTGTTAATAAGAACACAATTTTCTATGAATGAGTCAAACTCAAAACTCAAACATTTGGTTAGCCGGTCGACATCGTAAAAATTATGCATTATAAAACATTAAACAAAATTTCACAACGCAATTGCTTTATTATCCTAATATTGTGCTATCAACCATAAACTTTTAACAACCATTGCGCCGAAATCAGAAAGAAAACTCAAATTTCAATTCAATATGAAACTGTTTGTAATACTCGCTCATATATAGTCGTTCCTCGGAGCAAGCGAGATGGAAGTAAAGGTAAGTTAAATCAAAAACACATTTGGGAATAATACGCCCCTTTGCGGATCCCATAAAACTGTAACAGCCGTATATTTCGTTTTGTTTTGGCTTCTGCCAAACTTCTCAGTTATTAATGCGCGGTGAATCTTCCTGGTAGTGTTGTCGGCTCATTCAAACTCTTATCTCGTGCAAACCAGTGTAACAGTAACTTCAACATTAGACATTGAACACTTTGAATTAATCGCGTTTATTAACACCCTACGTTTCGAGCCCTTTACAGCACTCGTTTTCAAAGGGTTAATAAGATCCCTAACTGGTTTATGGGGCAGGAAAGTTCGTAAGTTGTATGTATCTTAATCCTCACAGGGTTTTTATGATTCATGATTTTTAATTTTAATTATAGATTGCCTAGCAACGGATAAACACGCTTCAAGAAAGCTTCTCTTGGATTTAATTTGAAATAACTATTCTAGGCCGTTTTCCAGCAGTATTTTTCATCGTAATCAATGTACGATCTTTAATAGACAACATACTGCTTGCGGGTTGTCTCTGCGGAGACCGCAGCCCGACTAAATGGGCCCTACGCTTCGATAGACGTGACATGACAGACGTCATGTCAAACAACGAAAACAAGAATTTGTAAGAGAAAATGTTTACAACAAAAATGTATTCCAACAATACATTATAATTATATAGTGCTGTGTTGATAATGCTACAAATACGATCATTCTTCTCCAAAGTTCAAAAAGTGCATGTTCAAGTGACTTAAGTTCCTGCTGCAAATCTCGTCTTATTGTGTTTGTTTTGTTTATGCATTGTTTTTATTATTATTATATATTTTAGTTTCTATTTTATTCGTAGGCATTTATTTTCTTTGTAATAAGTTAAGTTTGTCGCTTCTATGTCGCCTCAGCCAAGTCCAATTAATGCCACCCCCGCTTTATCCCAGGAAACCACTGAAGTACAATGTCCATTATGCCCTCAAGTCCGCTTTTTCAAAGGGCAACGTGGCCTTAACATTCACATCAGTCGTGCCCACAATAACCCAACTCCCAGGAGCTCACCGCCCGTTAGTTCTAGTCCAGTTGCTAATCCTACAACCTTATCTCTTAATAATTTTCCGCCAATTTCAGAGACTTTATGCAAACTAAAACAGTCAATTCCAATAGTTAAAAGAATTCCACGAGGAGCTCGAATTTCAGTTGCCCAGAAGCTCGCAAATGATTTGAGAACCACGGTGAATCAAAACTCTAAAGAAAGTTGGGAAAGCTTACTTACCTTTCCCTATAGAGTTCTCTACGCCAAAGAAGACGCGCAAAGAAGTGTATCTCTAACGTCTCGCATCAAACAGAACTGCACCAATCCCCATGATGTCTCCGACTTGTCAAGATCCGCTTTTAAGCACAATTATTCATTAAGGCGAAACGTTGAAAATAAAATAGGGGAAGGTAATATTAAAGGAGCTGCTCACCTTCTTTTCTCCAGCGACGATATAGCTCCTGATACATCTGATACCTTGAATGCTTTACTTAGTAAGCACCCTAATTCGCATGACACTCTTTTGCTACCTGATCCTCCCGGCCCAACAGATCCCTGCCTTCAGGTAACATCCGATGAGGTTTATAGGTCTATTTGCGCATTTCCAAACGGTTCTGCTGGGGGTTTAGACGGTCTATCTCCACAGCATCTCAAAGATCTGCTTGGCCACTGCAGTGGTGAAGCAGGAGATGCACTTCTTAAAGAATTAACCTTTTTAATTAATTTCATGCTGCAAGGCAAGGTTAACCCGGACGTTACCAGCATTTTGTACGGAGCCAATTTATGCGCTCTGGTCAAAAAGGACGGAGGAATCAGGCCGATTGCTGTAGGCACCACATATCGCCGTTTAGCAGCGAAATCTTGCTGCAGGGCGGTATCAGAAAAACTGAAAGTCTACTTTCAACCGTTTCAATTAGGCTTCGGTTCCAAGTGCGGTTGCGAGGCAGCTGTTCATGCTTTACGTTCTTTCGTTACCAGGAAAGAAGGCGAGGTAGTATTAAAAGTTGATGTACGAAATGCATTTAATTCTGTCGATCGCGGCGCTTTACTAACTCAAGTCAAAGAAAAAACACCTGAGTTGTACAATTTTGTTTGGCAATGCTACAGTACACGCTCTAATTTACTTTTTAAAAACAACCTATTATTTTCATCCACGGGCTGTCAACAAGGCGATCCTCTGGGCCCTGCACTTTTCAGTCTTGCCATTCACCCTATTTTAGAAAGTCTAAAATCTAAATTGAACGCCTGGTACCTCGACGACGGTACCCTGGGAGGTACCATCGACGAAGTATATGAAGATCTACACATTCTGACACAAAAGTTTTCTGAAATTGGCCTGAGCTTAAACTTTTCAAAATGCGAAATCTTCTTTTCTGACAGATGCTTGCATAAAGATTTAGTGCACTCAAAATTCAACAACCTAGCTCCTGGTATTAAAGTATTGGATGAAAGTTCACTCTATCTCCTAGGTTCACCAATTTTGGACGAAGCCTTCCCAAATTACATTAATAATCAGATTCAAAATTTTAAAAACTATTCGGACCGTTTGCTCCAAATTAACCCTCATATGGCCTACACTATAATTAAATTTTGTTTGTTTGTACCCAAATTTATGTATGTTCTGCGCTGTAGTCATTTTTGGAAATATCCCAACCTTTTGGCAAACCTAGATCAAGAAATAAAATTTACAGTATCTTCGATTTTAAACATTGCGTTTGACAACGTACAATGGTCCCAAGCCTCGCTGCCCATTAGGCATGGTGGTATCGGGATACGTCAAATATCTGATGTTGCACTTCCGGCTTTTCTTTCATCAGCGCACAACATTCATAATTTGTTCCGAAAAATCCTAAAAACTGACCCCCTTATTAACTTAGACGTCCCTTTCCTGCCAGAGGCCATCGACAAATGGAAAGCAACCTGCCCTAATAGGGATTTGCCCATCACCCGCCACTCACAGCACCAATGGGACGAGCCGCTCTGTCTGCTGGTACGGGATAATCTGTACCAAACGTCTACCAGCACCACAGAACGCGCTCGTCTCCTTGCTGCAACAAGATGGGAATCTGGTGCATGGTTGCAGGCTCTTCCATCTAAGAACCTCGGCACACTCCTGTCTACCAATACTTTCAGGATATCTTTGTGTTTGCGCTTGGGGGTGACATGTGTGGCTCCACATCGATGCCAGTGTGGGACTAACGTCACGCGTCTCGGTCTTCACGGCCTGTCGTGCTCCAGGAGCGTCGGACGTCAATCACGTCACGCAAGCCTGAACGATACTCTTCGTCGGGCTTTCGTGACGGCTGGGACACCGGCGGTTCTGGAGCCGTCTGGCTTAGCACGCGACGACGGTAAAAGGCCGGACGGAATGACCCTTGTCCCCTGGAAGCTTGGACGGCCTTTAGTCTGGGATGCCACATGCGTGGATACCCTTGCGCCGTCCCATCTTCCAGGGACTTCAATCAGGGCTGGCGCTGCCGCTAATCGTGCTGAACACCTCAAGCGGCGCAAATACGCAGTAATCGATTCCGGTTACATGTTTGAGCCGTTTGGGGTGGAAACTCTTGGACCATGGGGCCCTGGCGCCCACATTATTTTTAAGGACTTGGCGAAGCGTCTCATAGAAGCTACGGGTGACAGGAGAGCTGGCTCGTACCTTGCGCAACGCATTGGACTTGCCGTCCAGCGCGGCAATGCCGCCAGCCTTCTTGGCACCCTGCCAGAAGGCACCGAGTTGGAGCCAGTTTTTTATTTGTAGGTTTAGTTTTAATTTTAGTTTTGATTGTATTTTTTCTTCTTGTTTTTATTTAATGTTTGTTTCATAAGTAAATAATTATATTTTAAATTGTCAAAAAATAGTTACCTACAATGTTTAATAAATTATAGAATATCCTTCAGGCAATGTATTACTAGCTTCATAAGCCCCCCTGGGTATTGTAGACCAACCTGTGTTTATGTTTTTAATTATTCTTATATTTTTGTATGTAGGTAGTTTGCACGAGTAACTTTTTTGATTGATAGGGAGAATTCGCATTCTCTTAGTCATCATCATAACTCTGTGAAAACGAGTGTTGTAAAGGGCCCGAAACGTAGGGTCATGGTGTTAATAAATTGGATGTAATTACGCAAAACGGTCCAACCCACACGAATAAAAATGGCAGATTCATGGTGAATGGAACATTTTTGCATAACTATATCCTATTGAACTTTTTTGCTTAAACCGTGGATCAAAACAGTAATTATTTAATTTACTAGCGAAATTTTGTTCTTGCTTCTTAAGGTCAGTCAAAGAATAAAGTAAATATTCGATATTTTGACTACTTGATCTAAAAAATAGTACAAGTCCTTCAGATAACAACTTGAGAGAATCGAGTCTACCGAAAACAAATTAGGTGCTTAACATTGGCAAATACTACGTAGTAGTACCACGTATTATAGGACGCAGCATGCATGACCCAACAAGGTGGCCCGACGATTTGGTAAAAATTGAGGAGAACCTTCAGATGCGAGTATCGTACGATCATTTATAAACAAAAATTGTTGGCAAAACTTTGTTCTTCCTCCTAGCGTTTTTCCCGGTTTGTGCAGAAGCAATCCCCGGATTCCGTATAGGCGCTAGTTTTACGAAAGCGACGGCCATCTGAACTTCCAACCCAGAGGGCAAATTAGACCTTATTGGAATCAGTCCGGTTTCTTCACGATGTTTCCCTTCACCAAATGATATTTAGTACATAAGTTCCAAAAAACTCATTGGTGGGAGGCAGTATGATTTGAACCTGCTACCTTCGGATTGAAAGTCGCTCGCCGTACCGCTGGGCCACCAACGCTTCCAATAACGTTTTGGCAAAACTTAGTTGAGATCTCGCATTACTGGTTCCCTTAGGCGATAAGTCTTCACTCCAATAAATTAAGCAACCTGGAGTTGGCTCAAAGTTAGTTCCCAGCTTATTTAATATGGATCCTCTTGGTGTTGATTATTTTAGGGTAGCTTTGTAACCAAGAATGAAATTGTTATTCATAAAAACAGTTTTAAGGATTAAGGAAGGAGCAATATTCAGCATTAAGGGTGACTCACACTTATCCGATCCGATCCGGGACGATCTGTCAGTTTCTATAGAAAAACGTCACGTAACCTCCGAGGGTTCCGAGCTTACGTGATTCTTTCTATAGAAACTTACAGATCATCCCGGATCGGATTGGTTCGAGTCATTATTTAAGGTAATTTACATGATACTTTATTTATGATGTCATTTACAGTGCGTCAGAAAAAGGTAGAAATAAAAAGTGGCAACATCGTAGTGTCGTCCCGTCTTCTTACGAATATTGATTTGAGACACCCATCGGGTTACAGCATGTGATGTGCAATTTTATTTGTATTTTAAAATATACTTGATACTGCTCCATAAGTTACCACTTACAATCATAATTTAAACGTTTCACAGTATATATTTTTGCGATACAAACCTTTACTTTGCACATGTTAACTCTAAAACATCATATGGGACACTAGTATGGGGTACCATGATATATACAAAAAAAGCTTTTCAGTTGTAATAAATCTGCTTTATCTGTACAAACAAAGAACGTACAGAGAGATCTGATTAAGGTATACAGATGTAATAGGTACGTAATGTTTTATCCTCGTATTTTATTGGAAAGGCTTGTATTTGTCAGTATTTTTAGTACTAACACTGACTGAAATAGCAGCTGTACAGAATTGTGTGTCTTTAGCACAATTCACTACTCTCTAGTATTTATTTCTAGATTTGCAAGTTTAGGAACTAAAAACCAATTTCAAACGTAAATACAACGATATATCCAAGTCCCATGCAAAGCTTGTCGACCTGAGATGTGAACCTGCAAGCGCGTGACTTGCATATTCATGCCGTATAATGCGCGGGCGACATTTAAGAGCATGCCTGAGTTTATGTTCGGAATATTCTTATTAGGAAAAGTATTTACCATATGTAAGACAACAGAATATGTCTGTAAAGGATCGCTCACGTTACATCGGGCCGAGTTGCGTCAATTTATATAGAAAGCGTAACGTGATCTCCAAGCTATTAACGTAACCCGACAAATTTTAAAGGTTTCTTAGATAGAAAAGAAAAATGGAAAATCTTTAAAGGTGTATTCATGACCGCATTTAGAGACTAAAATGTTATATAAAGTTTTTTAAATTCGCTCTAGTGTTAGAGATAATGATAATTATTAATTAAAAATAGATGTCATATACTTAAGAGGCCATCAATACGATTTGTACGGAAAAGCAACAAAAGCTGATTTTTGACGTTGTACTACGAAGAAACGGTGAACTGTATGTGAAAGTTGCTAACTATGTTTGATAGCTCATTTCCTAGTATTAAAAATTTCAGCTTCTAATGTAAGTAAAACTCAGTGTTTTAACTTTTACTATACAATTACTGGCAGTTGTTTTCAGAAAAGCGCGCGGAGACAAAAGTTTGACTTCAATCTCTTTTAACACGATACATGAAAACACATGTTTTTTCGGGTTGATATAATATTGTAACATGGTTTTATTTAAACTTTCGGTCCCATATTTCCAATTATTTACACAGATACCCAACTACTTCGATTTTGAATATGCACATTTTTCGATAAAAATACACTGCAAACACAGGGATTCTCGCAGTAATTTTGACAAAATATTGGGATGATTTGTATACAACATTAAAGTTTATTCTTTTAAGCTCATGTTGAAGTCGAAAAATACATATTTTTTTGAATTTCCGTATTATTTTTTTAAATATTTAAATGGTGTATAAATTCCGATGCGCGCGGGCTGAGTCCTCAGTACCGCGCGTGCGCTCGTAGAGGTAGGACCTGTGCTGTTCTCTGTGGACTGTACAATATGTTTGTTTTGTTGCGCTAGGAAGTGCTGGAAGCGTTTGGGAAAGTAAATAGACCGCGACCAACCACTGACGAAAGTATTTTACAGTTTTGATTATATTATAGACCTGTATGAAACAAAAAAATCTAATAATTTTATCGAATGTCATTGTACCGCAACCAACCCTTCTTGATACTTTAACCATCCTTCGTAACCCACGCCCACGAATTACCGGGCTGTAATATACTTTGATGATCTTTGATCCCCAATAAGTACCTCCTTCCAGCCCTTCCTACATTAGAGCCCGCGAATTATGGGGCGTAGGAACAAAGTGTTTCAATTTTTCAACTGACGAGTGAGTAGCAAGAGTTAAGAGGGACAGTATGGAGAAATGTTATTAGGGTGACGGTACCCATTATGAACACTTTAAGCTGACAGACACGAGTTATGGACACTTCATTCTTAATTCAAATATCATCATATGCTTGTTATGCTGGGTTTGACACAAAATAAATGTATGAACCTTATTTCCTCATAATAAAAGTGATTGTTCGTTACTGGTTTCTTGACCATTACTGGTGCCACCACCCTAGTCAGGGATAACCATATTGCTATATGAGCAAAATCCGGAAATAAACCCGCCAAGTGCGTGTCGGACCACGCATAATTGAAGGTTGTGTACCGTTATACGATGAAAATATTGTGCAAGAATAAAGGCATAAGTGCCTTCACATATCAAGGCACTTAACTGTATTTTTGTAATTATAGTTTTTGGCAAAAAAGGCTTAACCAAATTTGTTCAAAATAAAATAATTTTCCTAACTTCCTGAAGTTTTCACATTTTTAGGGTTCGGTACAGCAAAGAGAAAAAACGGAACCCTTATAGGATTACTTTGTTGTCCGTCCGCCCGTCTGTCTGTCCAGTCCAGACCGTTTATCTCGGGAACGAGTAAAGGTTGCAAGTTAAAATTAATACCATATACACAGGTCTGCAGTCTCTTGAAGCTGCAAAAAAACTAAACCTTTACATCAACGCAATCAAAAGATACGGTCATTCCCATACATTTGCAGTGGGAATCAAAATGTATAGGGTACTTCCCGTTAACATAGAATCACGAAATATGACAACAAGCAAGAACTTCTAGCAAAAATACAGGAAAAAATCCGAAAACCGTATAACTGCCGCACACTGAGAGTTCCATGCCACTTTTGTGCGGAGCCCTCGGCGGGCAAGTCCGACTCGCACTTGGCCGGTTTTTTAGACCTCCCGATACTCGATTAACCAAATTTTTGTTCAAGAAGCCTTTAAGTTATTTCTAAGGACCTATCAGATGATGTGCCACAAGTAGATATTTGACAAAAAAAACTGGAACTCAAAAAAATATAGTGCTTTTAAAAATAAAGTTGATTAAAGTGAGTCAGAAGCATTTTTTACTTATTACCATTTGTTTCTAGCGAAATAACACATCTATCACCCACGCCGTACATTTTGTAAGTATTACCGTTTTACGTCTATAAGTTTTCTTCGGTTTTGCTTTTAACACATAGAAGACAAATATGTCGTCATGTTCACAAACAAGAAAAGTATTTACTACCGTAAATTTCAAAAATCGACTTAGTTAAGTTTTATTTTTTACTTTCTACCTACTTCCGGAAGAAAAGTTTTTAGGACTTTTGCATATATTATCTATAAATATCCCATTCGAACGTAATTTGAAAATATTAGGCTATTATAATTTAATGTCTGTGAAAACCGTATCTTTCCTGGGTTAGTTTTCAAGATTCGTCGATCGAGTTCTTACGCCCTTGACAGATAGCAACAAGCAATGCCAAGTTTGTTTCCTTTTATTCGAATAAACAGTACAATATTTGTATATTTCGGGTTTTTTTATGTACTTACTCTAACATCCGCATCCCTATCCGTGAATGTGTGCCTTTTGATATCCGCATCCGCGGATGTCACAAATCCAGTATCCGTAACATCCCTGTCTAAAATATATCCAAATCACCATCACCCACCAAAATCAATCACCAATACCTATTAGTAAATAGGTATGCTTAGAAATGTACCACTAACAAATTCCTATTCCGAAATAACATCGGATACTATTCGATTCGGACGTTCGAATAAAAATATTTTTAATCTTATGAAGTTATGATGATACAAATTAAATTTTTTAACACTACACCCCGTACGCGAAGTAATAGTTGATGTTCGGACGCAAGTATCAATAATGTTTGGTCCGCGCGTCAAGCTAAAGGCCTTGCGAGTTGCGACGGTGCTACATACTATGAAATCTATGAATGAATGCTCGCTCCCGTTCGCACTAACCGCACCTGCTATGCTGTTCGAATAGGATGGCGATAATAAGTTTGTATTCCTGATTGTAGTGTGTGTCCGCACACAGATGCGTGTCGGCCGGCGCGCAACTGGCGGTAATAATATTGAAATGCGAGCGAGCGGATTTTGTTATAGGACTCTTAAGAAAAAGACCAACACCATCGAAGCTGCGGAGGCCAAGCCGAGGATCGAATTCGGGTCTTCAAAATTCGCCAAAATTCGCCAGCACGGGTTGAGAACAGGTGGCCTAACCTTATAGTTCTGGTGTTAGCCGCGTAAGCTGAAGATCCGAGATCGTTCATCAGCGTGGCATGGTGGTGTTAGCCGGTGCGCGCCGCCGCCAGTATTATAATCATTACAATATGTCTAATTGTAGGCAACCCTAGCGTTATGCTGGAGACAGAAGGGCCGAGCGTTAATTGTTTTTTGCGTAGTGTTCAAAATGGTATGTATTCGCTTGAACTTTATATAATCTGTGGTATTAGCTGCAATCGGTTATTTTTGTGTATAGGAAATACTCGGTTTTTAACCAGTATCGCGGTTTTTTCATACAAAATCGGTTAAGGTATCCCACTGGTTTACCCAGGCGTTCACCACCGCAGACCAAGCGATCGGAATCAGCTGTCAGCACGTCTGCACTCGACACATATTGCATCCACACATCACGACCTCAAGATAAGCCTGCGGCCGACAGAGGGCGTTGCAGGAGAATATTTAACGCTATTGGTCAAAGTCAGCGACCTTTTGTAGTCATCCATGTGTGTGACTGGTTTATATTGGTCTTCATCTGTTTGCTGCTGTCGTATTCAGAAGGAAAAATGCGATAGGTGTCGTAAGATCTTCTGAGTGATTTTTTGATGCAATTAATATACCAATTTTATATCTTACACTAAATACGTTAGAAATATAAAACTTTCACATTTTAACACATTAAACAAGGGGATTCGCACATTCACATTAATTACATCACAGGTATTTAAAGAGCGATTTTTTATAGGTAAAACTTGGTCCATAGGCTATTCTTATACCGTTCCCAATATAAAGGGTCTTGACAGACAAACGGACGGACGGACGGACAACAAAGTTATATAAGGGTTCCGTGTTTTCTTTTTGAGGTACCGACTACTAAAAATACACAGGTCGGTTTCCAATAACTAGGTTGGTTAGCTTTCTGAATGACAGTCAAGTACGTCCATCGACGAGAACGGTGACGTAATTAATGACACTCGTGACGTCATCTGCACGTAAACACGCACTTATCCAACCACCAAGGGGTTGCAAGGGGTTCATCCTTACTTCAGAGTGTATGCAGTGAATCTCATTATTTACAAGCTTTTATTTAACTTGCAATGTATGTTTTTGTGTTTGTTAAATGATAAAATAAAATGATAAATATCTTTATTTTTCAATTTAGGCACATTACAATGCACTTATGAACGTCAAAAAAAAAAGCTACTACCGGTTCTATCCCTACACCACAGCCCGAGAAGATTATTACCGGCAAGAAACTCGGCGGGACTTATTTTTTCAAAAGAAATTACAAAAGTAGTAAAACTATTTACAATATGTGGTTCTACAAGAAACCATATCAAAAGAAAATAGTGAAACAGAAAGACAAAAAAAAGAATAAACAAAATAAAACAAAATTAAACGGTTTTACACGATATACACAAAATTTGATATGATTTCTTTCGTGAACTGTTTCCTTCACTCTATAAGCGGTACATTCAATTTAATTTTTTGTTGATTTCCTTAGTTTCTGGTATGGGCCATGCATGTTTGTCTGTTAAATAGTCCTCTACTGTGTAATAAGCCTTCGACATCAAAGATTTTGTTAGGGTTCAATCTTGCAAACTGAATTTGATTTCTTCGAATAGGCTGAAACTTCACATGTTTATGTAAGTTGGAGGACAATACAATGTTATGGTACCAAAGTACAGTCAGCGATAAAGCGTGTATCAAAAATAAGACTTTTACAAAAGACTTCTTTTACCTCCTTATTCATGAAACTTTACAAACCTCTAACCTTGAATTCCGCCCAAATAGTATTTTTATGGTAAATTTTCACTTGACTTTGTGTATTTGTAATTATTATAAATCATTTATTTCGAGTAAGTTACACTCATATTTGATTAAATATAAAGCTTATATCTAAAGCACATATATTAGTACTTAAAATCTAGAAATGTATATAGCTATAAACTATTAATTAATTTAACTTAACCGCAGTACGGCACATGTAGCCGACTGCAGTGTGGCAAATAGGAGTCCAGCCTGTCCCCCTGTCCCCTATCACCTTCATGATGATGGGGCTGGGCCCTCTTGCGAATAGTAGCATAGAAGCAAACAACCCTGGCTCCTGCGAACATTCCTGATGCGCTACAGAAACGCGATAGCCCTATAACCAACCGGAATACATCCAGTATAATAACTTATACTGGACGCGAAGGGCTTCTGCCCTTTTCGTATATGAAAACCACAAACTTCACGAGTATCGAGAACCCTATTTATCTATTTGTCTATTTTTTATTATCCCGTTAAAGTAGGCCTTTGTAGTTTGTAAGCGTTGAGCTAATAAAACACTTACAATTTGCACCTAAGCTAAGTTCCCGTGAGTTAGTACTGGTAGGTACATAAGAAGTAAAGCGCGGATCCAATTTCGCTTAGAGTGGAAGCGATAGAACGTACGGAAGGCCGTAGTGCCAATGGGCGGACGAGTTGAGAACTTAACAACCAGTCTATTGTGACCTGATGAGGTTTGAGGAGGATTGAGGTTGAGATTCTTTCTATGAAAACTTAGGGAACTGCAGCTCACGTAAAGTGCGTAAATTATAAGGGCACTGAAGTCTGTTTGGCTGGTTTAGGGGACACGAATTGACAAGCCTCACATCAGCTTCATATCCTTAACCCAGATCTTCAACTCGCTCCAGCCAATTGTATCTGGATTGCAAATTCAGCAGGAGTGTTCTAGTGCAGTGTTTTTCCTGGAGTGACCCCTTAAGCATATAAAAGTTTGTTGCGATCCCCCTCGGTATGAAAGAAAAATTTCACAACCCCCTACCCGCTGCTAATTGTAACCCATGTTAGTTTCTACCAGCGAGCCGTGGCGACCCCCCAACAAAAACTTTGTGACCACCTGGGGGTCGCAACCCACACTTTGAAAAACACTGTTCTAGTGTATTAAAAAGCAAGAGTGGTCATGGAAGGAGTATTTCGGGGCCACCGTGTGTCTCCGTAGCTCATATGATAGACCGATGGGCGTCCATCCCAGAGTCACGAGTTAAGAAGTCGTTGTGAGTTGTCTATAATACTAGTTCACCTGTTGCTCAAGGAGTGTCGGAATGGGGAAACAAAATAACCGAGAGTGAGATGCCACGTTTTGACCTCTCATTTCCACCTAAAGCCAATATTACACTGGTCCAGTGGTTCACCTTTGCCTCGTGTTCAGAGTGTCGGAACGGGGAACAAAAGAACGCGGACGGAGATGTATCGTGGTGTCGGCTGGTTATTTATCGCGCAATGTCTGTTCATGTGCAGTTCATTTTGCCAGGTTCATTCGATACGTGATATGTGGGTAGGTGGAAAGCTTAAGAATCATATAGTTTGAGAACGTAAATACTAAAGGTATGTTCTTCATTAGGTAACAAATTGTAAAAGTAAGTGTAGCCCTGTCGAGACGATAGTACAATTTTGTCACTTTTTAATTACTACCTTTTCCTGCTGCACTGTACAGGTGGTCTATCTTTAGATAAGATTCTTTAGGAGCCCGGTATAGATTCAAATACGAGCGAGATACGACTTCTGCACAATAACGCGCAAAAATACAACATTTCTACGTTATCTTTATAAACAGGTATACCAAACGATCACAACTATAAAAGGGGCTACTTAGCCACCCAGTATCTCGATATCCACTTCTTATACGTTCCTCTGTACTCTCAGTCTTCATCTTTGTAAATATTGTCAAAGCGCGGAGCGACATGACTTCTCTCTGCGAGCTTCCCTCGGCGACTAAAGCCCACTGATGTACGTCGCATATTTTATAGCGATTTGAAGTGCTGTTTAAGAAAAAAATCACTAGAGATAGATGTTTGAAGCTCACTGATAAAAAAATGGCAAAACAGCTGTTAGAAAGTCATGGATTTTTCAAAAATTGACAACAATTTTGAAATTGAAATTATCTTTAAGTGTTTGTATTAAAACATGTTAAATGTATTTGTAACTATTAAAAGTCATGGCAAAAGTTGAGCTGTTGAACATGAACGTGTTCAAACTGTCGCTTTCTCCAAATAAGATAATAATATTAAATAATGACATGAAATTAAATCAAAACATTAAGGAATAATCATAAGAAAATATTGTACCGACAGCGTGATTCTTGCGGAGGACCAAAATTAGAATTTCATATGCGTCGGTAAATTATTCAGTTAACATATGAGGAGAATATTCATTATGTACATACATTTTCATCATGGTTCAAGGAAGTGATGGCCCAAATTTCACCAGCCTAATAAGTGTGACAATTCCTAAAATGACTGAATTACTGGCATTTCAGCCGTCCATAGGCTACAGAAAACGCTCACCATCGCGAGGGATGTGTGCTTGTTGGCCACCATTCCGATAATTTAAATAAACTCGTAATGTATCCCGGCTATTGCATTTTAAAACTTGCAGAAACATACTAGTCAAGGAATTAGTAATGTCACAATCGCAAAGATTTTGAAACAGAAAATATTCAGACTCCATTTCAGAACTATAAAGCTGTGTATGCATAGTCTCGTGCATTATGCACACTCGCTCGGCGTAGTATTTCACCTCAGTTACGTTGGTCAGTGTGACTGCTGCCTTACTTAAGAAACAGCTTAAGAGTCAGACGACGGTCTTTCATTAGTCACTATCTCTAGTTAACTATAGTTAGTATAGATAAAAAAAAAATGTATCGCTTTTCGTCATAGGAGCGGCTTTTTATTTTGTTGTCTTTCTTTCGCACTTGGTTTGTATGAAAATTGGTAAGAATAAGAATAAGAATAAGAATGGTTTATTTGCAGAAAAGGGTACATGGTATATACATGGTAATAAAGTTAACAATTTTCCAGCCTTCTCCAGCTGTTAATGAACAGCATGCAAACATTTTACAGTTTCTTAAAACTAAGTTTAACAATTAGACTAAAATGTCAATCTAGCGAAACACTACTTATACATGCTGATACAATTTTATGTCACTCATCGTGGGCCATAAAATCATTTACCGTATAAAAACATCTATCAAGAAGCCAATTTTTTAGTGTTCTCTGAAATTTATGACCTTCCAGTTCTTTTATTTCTACAGGTAATTTATTATATACTTTGATAGACATATTGTATGCATTTTTTCTGTAAATGTCTGTCATACAACGTGGCTGATGTAATAGACCCTGGTATTGTGGTCTTGGTATAACTGGACTGGTAGGTAGGTAGAGTTCCTTATTTTACGCTAGCTAGATACAAAATCCCAATGTGCAACAAAAAAATTGTACTAAATTTCCCACTGAGTTACAAAAATCTCATACGATTTCGTACCTCAGTGGAAAACATTGTTTTACATACTAGGTAATTAGGTCTATACGTATCTTGAAGATAATAAGGAACTCTTCCTACCTACTACTAAGTTCTACTAGAAAAGTTCATACAAAAAAAAATAGAAAAAGTTAAAAAAAACGTGCAGGAAGAGATACTGGAGACTTCAGCGCGATGACTCATTATCATCATCATCACTATCTTAACCCTGTGAAAAAGAGTGTACAGCACTTGTCAGCACAAGGGCTCGAAACGTAGGGTCATGGTGTTAATAAACGCGATTAATCTGTTTTAAAGTGTTTAATTTCAATAAACAATTTTAATTTTAATTTGAAAAAGCTTAGATTTTATTTTTCGACCCGTTTTCCTCTTTTTCTAACACTTATGCTGTTCCGGTCTAACAATGAATCTTATTACTCCTGCCCTCTAAAACACTAGTAACTGTATCCGGTTAGGATGTTATACGACTTTATGGTTGTATAGGGTTGTGTAATGCAAGGGTAGATTTCCCGTCCGGCGTAGAGTTATGACGTTGGTTGATATGATGGCTTGCTATGGTCAGCTGGGAGGCAGGAATTAATGAGCGAGTGGGGTTAGACAAATATATGTTGAATATATTTTTAACATAATAATATTAACTTTTGCGAATAAGTAAGAAAATACAATCTTTAAACGTCAATGTTTTTGCGTATAGGATGACTCACACTAGAACGGGACAGGACGGGGCGGGACGGGCAAATCTGTCAATTTCTATAGAAAGCGTCACGTGACATAGGGCTGCGAGCTATCACGTGATTCTTTCTATAGAAATTGACAGATTTTCCCGTCCCACCCCGTCCCGTCCCTTGCTAGTGAGAGTCATCGTTAAGGGGAACTTTTGGGCCGGGCACGGAGCAGCGTGGGGTGGGATTTTGCTTTGATTTGAGTGTTTTGACAAAGCGAGTTGCAGGTGAGGTCAGTGTTAAGTATACATATATGTATATAGTATTTATAAAGTTTAGACGATGTTTGGGCAGATTATTTACGTTTAATATAAGCTGACGAAGCATGTGAGAGATTCCTATTTGTATAATTTTCGATTACTTAAATACATTTTAATCTACCTGATGATATAACCTGAGATAATAGTTGATTTTTTTCGGCAGCATCAAGCATCATTTAACTAATGAACAGTTAATTTTCGGCATAATATATATCTGTTGCTATATAGTAAATGTTATATAGTAAACAAATTATGTAGTAGACAGGAACTGTATATGGCTATACATTTTGACTTATTTTCATACTTGAATAGTACTCTCTTTCGGAACTTGGTTATCAAAAGGTTATCAAAAGTATTTATCCTTATAAGTCACACTCTGGCTACAAAAACTATCAATTAACCCCTAGTTTACCCCAATCGAGAATATACATACCTACTTACACAGTAACTTATTATCCTAACCCTTCAGTCACCCATGCATAAACCAGGCACTGGAAACAAACGCTAAAAACTAAGCTTTGAAAAAAGTAAAACCTTAGTCTATAGTAATTACCGCATTCTAAGCATACTAGGTTAACTACTAACCGTTTCTAAGAGAAAAATGGCGCCGTGCACACACCAAAGGTCATACGCGCGCAACTGGATAGGTCGCAAAACGCTCTTTTCTCCTAAATGTAGGAATAAGCTGCAATTCCCATTATTTTCTCGTGGAAGCGTTTCGCCTAGTTAGCGGTTCCTGGAAGCGGCTACAGTAACGTTCGGGGCGTATCGATTGTGAGGGTAAGGCGGGAGTACACAGCCATTATGCAAGTTTCATAGAATTTTTAAATTCATAAGTATAATGTAGACTTTTTAAATTCATAACAACCACAGTCTCACACTACATTTTTATTTTGAATTTACATGCCTCTCTCTTTTCTGAGTAAAAAAAGGAAGCATATACATTTTTAAAAAGCTGTCAGACTTTGGTTGTATAGTAAACCTTACCTATAGGCTGTTTTCATAACCCCTAGCCATATTGTGCCTCGCACAGCTAAACTGTGGAACGAACTGTCGCCAGCGGTGTTTCCGGACCGATACGACCTTCAAACCTTCAATAAAAGAGGGTACTCCCACCTTAAAGGCCGGCAACGCACTTGCGACACCTCTGGTGTTGCGGGTGTCCATGGACGACGTTAATCGCTTACCATCAGGCGATTCGTTTGCTCGTTTGCCCCCTATAGCATAAAAAAAGGTGATTATGTTGGTCCTACTGATCAACGTTTAATATCTCTTTCATATTTTTTGAAAAGTTAGATATCGATATTTTGTATAATTTTTTGGTTGGTCTTATAGTAAAAATAATCAGTATGGCCTGTATAGCTTTAGATTATTCGTAAGCAAAATAAAAGTGAGACTCGTTCCTCATAACCATGATATACAACACCTCTTCTTCCTAGCGTTTTCTCGGCTTATGCCACGGTTTAGGGAGCTTGGTCTGCTTTGGCAACTAATCCCAAGATTTGGCGTAGACACTAGTTTTATGAAAGCAACAGCCATCCAACCTTTCACTCCAGAGGGTAAACTAGGCCTTATTGAATTAGTTCAGTTTTCTCACGACGTTTTACTTTACCGTTTGGTAAATATCAAATGATATTTCGTACATAAGTTCCAAAAAACTCATTGGTACTTGCTGCCAGGATTCGAAAACTTCGGATTGAAAGTCGCATCAACGCATTAAATATTTCTCAGTGTGTTCTCAACTTTAGTGGCCTCGAACAATGGGCGATGTTCGAGTAGCCTTTTTCCACGACATGCCTTAATATAGTGCGCTTTCGAAGAAAAACACGCTGTATAACATCGGGTGGGGAACTTTGGCACGCAGGATGTGAATCTGTAAAAACCGGGCATAATTGAATGTTCTGTAATGGGCCATAGAATTTTAACTTATACTTGATAAAAAGATTTAATTGTAAATTGTAATTTGGTACTAGTCAGAGAGCGATGGTGGCCCAGCGGTATAAATAATAAAAAATAAAAAATAAATAAATATTATGGGACAATCTTACACAAATCGACCTAGTCCCACGGTAAGCTCAATAAGGCTTGTGTTGTGGGTACTAGGCGACGATATGTATAATAGATAGATACATATGTATAAATACTTCTTTGTTGTATCAAATTGTCTATGTTACTGTGTTTCTTGTATTTCTTGTGTTATTGTACAATAAAGCTTATACATACATACATACATACATACATACATACATACTTAAATACATAGAAATCATCCATAACTCAGGAAAAAATATTCGTGATAAACACACAAATAAATGCCCTGACCAGGATTCGAACCCGGGACCTCCTGCTTCGTAGGCAGGGTCACTACCAACTAGGCTAGGAGGCCGTTAAACGGTATAACGTGAGACTTTTAATCCGAAGTTCTCGGTTTCCGAATCCTGCCTGCTCCTACCAATGATTTTTTCGGACCTTATGTACGAAATATCATTTGATATTTACTAATCACTTTTCAGTGAAGGAAAACATCATAAGAGAACCGGACTTATCCTAATGAAGCCTAGTTTACCCTCTGGGTTGAAAGGTCAGATGGCAGTCGCTTTCGTCAAAGTAGCGTCTACACCAAATCTTAGGATTAGTTGTTGGAGCGGACTCCAGGCTCCCTAAGCCGTGGCATAACCCCATAAAAAATGCTAGGAAGAAGAAGAATAAGACTTAATAAAAATAAGGTTTAAGCCGAAACCATCAGATAGAAAAAAAATTTTTTTTTGAAATTATAGGGTAAATACTTACTTCACAAATATAACTTACAAAATATATTCGGTAAGTTACAAACTACCTACCTTAAAACAAATATAGGCCCTTGAGGCATTGTACCTTGGATGCTGGTGGCATTTTCGCAATGCTGCTGCGTTAGGAAGCCACCAGGAGCCTCGCCATGACGTCATAACGCGATTCAGTTGACGGTCGTCAACTGAATCGCTTCCATACAACTGTACTGCGGCCTTACCATGAAGTCTTAACGCGATTCAGTTTAGGTTCTGTTTAGGTTCAGTTGTATGGAAGCGACTTAGTTTAGGTCGACAACTGAATCGCCTTCAGACGTCATGGTAAAACCCCTGAGCCTAAACTAAATCGCGTTAAGACGTCATGGTGAGGCCCCAGCTCTTCGGTCACCGCTTACGCGTGACAATTGTCAACATTAGTTATAATATAACTAATATTACAGGCGTACTTATTTAAGTAAGTGTTGTGCGTGGAAAGAAGACTATATGTTATTTTTAAAAGTTAGTATTTCTGCATTGAAAGATAATCTTATAATTATTTGGTCTGGGAATCAAACCGACTATCTACGATATTTAAGGTACTTTCCCTTGATGACCCGTAGTCTTGAGACCCTGTAAAAGAAATATGCTTACTTATATCTTCTTTCAGCAAAATATCCTATACGTCTACGACTAAATATTAGGGCTTGTGATATACGTGTTACACGCGGAACCGTAGCTACGTAGCCTTAGCACCGGCGGTGCTAAGATCCCGTACTACACGGTCACGTCAAAGATACGTATCCGTTTCTGGATTCGGCTACGTTCACGCGAATCTCGGCTTCGGCTCCGCTCGGCTTCTTTTAATACACATCTTTTACAATTTGTACTGGTCTATTATTTTTGCCTCCAACATAATATTTGCATCTTATTATTTTTGATCTCTTAAATTTTTAATTAAAATGCAAAAGTATGGAAACTGAAATTAAAAACTCGCCCCTTGCATTACATTCGGGGGTCTTAATAACACGCATAAAATCTACACTTAACGTCACGGTCACGACTGGATCCGATCTACGTATAAATAAGATACGTATCTCCGATGTACTGTACTGTACACGTAGCTACGTATCTTAATTACACGGAGCAAACGGAGCGGATCTCCGTTGCTGAGTAACACGGCAACGGAGATTCTGCTACGGGTACACGAAACACGGTCACGACCAGGAGCACTACTAAATATAGACGTCTTAATAAAGAATATTGTTTTACCTAAAACTTCGAGTAGGGAGTTGTTATAGATAATAAATAAAACACTAACATAACAAAAAACAAGGCGTACCGCCTCAGCTCCCGTTTTTCTTCAATTTTCCAACAATTTAAATGAAAGTTGCTGGGAACCTTGTTTTTTATTCCACAGCCGCCGCATTATGCATAAAAACAACCGCTTAGAAGTTGCTCCGACGATGGCCACAGGGAACAAGGACACAGTAAAGATAGTTCGGATTCTAAGCATAAACAGCAACTATCTCGTTTAGGCGGTTACTACACGCGAACGAATGCGAAGGCGACGAGGCGATCGTTGTCGCGCAGTAGGTATGGCGCTTTGCCTTTAAATGTCATATCGTCGTTGAGATTGCCAATTCTGCTATGTGCATTTTAGCAACTTTTCAGGAGAGACAAAAAACTGCTTTAAGACATAATCAGGCGTAAAGATGTCTTAAATTTACGTCAAAAAATTTACAAAAATGTGGAGAAACATTTATTTTGCAAAAATATAGGGATTGATTAATTCAATCTTGAGATATATTTTTTTTTCTGATTTTTGTGCACATGTGGGTATTGGTTTTGTTCTTACAAAGAACCTGTGTAAGTCGTGCACATAGGTATTTTAATTCATATATAATTAACCTTAATTTGAGAAAGTTATGTGTTTCTATTAATAAAACTACAATTATATCTGATTATGTATCGCTTATATTCCAAAAACAAAAAAATATGAAAAGGAAAATTATTGAAGGATCAAAAAAAACTATGCATAAAGGTCTTGAATTTGCCTAAATAGAATTAGCAAAACTTAACACGTCATACATACTCCTATATTTTTAGAGTGACAAATAAAGTGGATCAGTATGAAAAATTTGGATACAAGATTGTAAATTCATACCAAAGAAGCACAACAATAACCAGGTCTTGATTCCTTTAACTAATGACATGTAATAAGTTTTAAGAAATAGATTTAATCAGTCTTTGATCTCTTTAATCACTTATCAGATCTTATATATTACAAAGAATAGTCACTCGTGTTGAAGACAATCATAAAAGTGATGATGATCTCTATGCATGTATTTTTTAAAGATTGCAAGCTATAAAACTTCGATTTTTCAATTTTTCTTGGTTAGTCATACAAATTCAATAACGCATTATTGTTTGGTTTTTGACGCTGTGGGAGAGGTTTCCATTCTTCTGGATGCCTTAACTTGTAATAAATGGTACCATTATGGTAACGAAGGGTCCTTATATCCGTTACTACCGGATCATCAGTTTTTTTCCCTGGCCTGATTGAAGAGAACTCGCATACGTTCTCATAATTTTGAAAGAAGTTGTAATCTAAGTGACGCACGGTGTATGGTTTTGCAGTACGTGCATGTCTCATTATATTCACGTAATCGTTAGCCGTGTAAATAGAAGCTTTAAAAAGACCTTCTAATGTCGAGTGCACGCTGTCCACCTCCATCATTGTATGACCTTTTTCAAGGATCAGTTGTTCAAGCTGGACATTCGTTTCTGAAGACAAATTTAGTAAAGCCGAAGATAAGATTTTGTTTCTATTCTGGTATGAGCATCCATCTGATATGAGGATTATTTTCTTAAAACCCTCGGGAATTTTAGATTTGAGAAAATGAATCAAACAAGATGTAAATTCGTTCGCAGTTACTCCGCCATCACCTTCATGCCATACATATAAGTTCACGTCCTTGGTGTTATTGCAGTAGATACTGTAAATATGAAGTTGAAGTTTTTGCTTATAATATTGAGCAGATACTTTTAGCTTTGGGCATAATAACACACCTTGTACATCCATTGTAATAACAAGAACATCAGAAGAACACATACTTATGGCGTGTTTCTTGGCTGCATAGGCTTCCACTTTCTTGTTAATGTGTTCGTTGTACTCTTCTTCTGTAATGTTGTTCTCTTTGAAAGAAGTACAAGTGTCGCATTAGTCTTTCCTTGGTTTGTAAATTGATATTTTTTCAGACTTGAGAACCGCAGAGAAAAGGGTGCGGTGTGCTGCAGGTTTTCCATGATTAACGCACCATTTCTTGAAAACTCGGTAAAGATGAGATTTGTTGTGTTGTGAAAGGTGCTTTCTACGTACACCCGCTTAGATGAGCTTCTACAATAATGGCTTGGTACTTTGGGCAACAAATTCAACCATTTCATTATAACACATGACTTTGGATTCGCCAATTGTCTTTCGGGTACATTTTGTTGTTGACTTTTTCTAATAATTATGTTTTCAGCTTCTAAACGCTCAGAGTTAAAAGTTTTTGTCCAATCGGATAAGGTGTCATAATTAATATCTAAAGTACTTATGAAGAACTTCTTGCACACTTTGATCAGATCATTATTTTCAGTAGGCAATTTATAATCATATCCAATTTGTTTTACAGACATGTAAATTTTGTGCTCTGAGCATAATTTTAATACCTAACCTAACTAGTTTTATTAGATTAACTACAACAAAGGTAGGCATTCCTTGCCTATAAATTACCTAACTATACGAACAAATTTATAGAAAAATTGAATTTATTAACAAATATCAGTATTAGGTTAGGTGTAGTATAAATAGCTTCTAACGGCATCACAAGGTAGGTAGTTTACTATAAATTAATAAGCATTGTAATAAACTTACCGGTCTTATGAAGGATGACAAATCAATAAGTAGGTAATCAATTCAATACGATATCTTCACTTTATGACAACTTTCACGTTAAAATAATTTGTTTTAGAATCCAATAATTAGGAAACTTAGCAAAATGATGTTTTCGGGTTGATCTTTACAAACACACTAAGTAACTGTCACTTGATACTAAATCCACACATGTGCAGTGTCGGTTATCAAATTATTTGGATTTTGTTCCTCTACCAAAACCCGTATGTGTTTATACCCACATATGTAATTATTTTTGCGGGTAATATCACAAATGTTTTTTTGTCACAACGTGATCCCAATTAAAGTTACGTATGCTGGTTTTTGCATTCGATGCGAAATTCAATTTTAGAGTAAGATCTGCAGAAAACCGAAAATCGAAAAAATGCACATAACGGATTTGGCAATCTCATCGACGATATGTTAAGAAACAATCCGTTGATATATGTCGGAGTGTCCCAGGAGAGAGGTAGAGACGCGTACGCGGAACGATCGCCCACGTAGAAAACTCCCATAGGCATCAACGATATGTTTTATCTGTGCCACGTCGCACAGCAACTCTATCGCGTTTGAACCCGCGTAGTACGCTACGTTACCAGCTCAACAGGTGATAGTCCCAATAATTAATACCGCTTTGATTAATTGTCGTTTGAATTGACTAGAAGTGCAAAACTCCTACGGTAGATGTCGCTATTTACTATATCGACAATTAACACTCTATACCTATGATTTTCTCAACTATTTTCAAGTTTCACCTTTTAAAGTTTTATGGCGTCAAACACGACCGCTCATTGGTCGTATGTCTGAGAATTGTGACCATAAGCAATTGTTCTGCATGTAGTCCGGTTAGGACAAATGTACCACTACACTTTCCAGCCCTTTATTGTGTCGCCTCTGGTAATTCGTGGTATCTCGGCGGTCACTTAGTATCATGGGACCAACTCTTTACGACTCAGTACCCTCTTATATAAGAGACTCAAGTGGGTCTGATAAAATATTTAAAAGAAAACTCAAGGTGTTGCTAGTAGAAAATGCATACTACAGCATAGATGATTTTTCAAATCCCTATTCAAAATGAGAACGTTGACTCTACACTAAATAAAAGGGTAAATTTTATTAATTGTATATAATATAGTAATAACTGACTTGTAATATGTGTTTTTACCGATAAATATCTGTATTTTCTTTCTATCCTTATAGGAAAAAAAATGCCCTAGGATTATTTCCTATTGCGTTACCATTTTTTCATACACTTTGTATGGGGGGTAACGGAATGGATTTTTTGGCCTTTTTGCTCCTATTAGGATCAAAAGAGCTCGTAATTATGAGTAGAAATCACTTAATAACCCATGTTAAAAAAAGTAGTTGAACAACTTTAAGTATCGTACTCGTACTATAAGTGGTTAAAATCAGCTTCACTATACGTGTACCATTGTATACTATACCTATCCATTCTGCGTACACAGTATACTGTTACATCCTGTTTTGTTCAGCTTTCGCCGTATCGGCCAAGAAAGCGCCATGCAATTAATAAATTCAAGGCAATTAAAGTAGGTTACGTTGTATAACAACTTCTAAACGATTTAACCAGTTTTTTGGGTATCGAATTAAAATTATCGTGAGTCATTTGATTACATTAAATTATTTAAAAAAAAACAAATATTTAAGACTTTTTAGGGTCAATCCAATTGTGTTAGTGTGTACAACAGCAATAAAAAGACAATTAAAACTTAAAAAAAAACAGGTTAATTTATGGTAACTTATAGATAATATAACCTAATAACGATGGGCCGAGGCACGCACTGGAGCGTGAGCCTCGTCCCAATGCCGCAGAATCGGACAGTCCAAGCGCTCAGCAAGCGCACTCAGGATGCTGTTGGTGCTACCCCTCACACGGCGCATAAGGGAGGCCGATCTGCGCAAGATGGCGCGAAAATGGATGGTGATTTTTTGTCACTACGCGTGACAGGTTTCGGAGAGCTAAGGTTGGAACGTCAGATTTTTTTCTTAGAACTGGCGCCTACGCTACATCTTGGGAGTAATTTGCCAAAGCGAACTCCAAAGCGAATCCAGGAAAATGCTTAGAAGAGTTATATTATGTAATTATAGGTATACGGGACGGCTTAGGTATCGCTGGAAAGATAGTGGATTTGTACCAGCTTCAAGCAGAGCACTGGCAATAAGCTGTACAGTATCGTAATGACTGGCATGCTCTCGTTTCGGGGTCAACTTCGAGGTCAAGGTTTGGTTGGGATTGATGTGCCACAATATTAGTAGTAGGTACACAGGGTATATTCTTTTTACTTTTGTGAGCCCAGCTCATCAAATTACGCTAACCCAAATACCTACTGTACGACCTTCCTTAAAGAAATTCTTCCCTAGAGAAACTTAAAATGTAGGGGATGTTTTTTATTATATGTGTGCTAATTGAACTAAAAAAATTTTCATTGTGTGAGGCTCCTCTTTAATTTACATACAAGAGTTAGCGCATTTTAAAATATTACATGTTTACGTAGAAAAATCTTATGCTAAAATGTTTTAATAATTATCCTTTTTTAATTTCTGTAAGTAGTGATTTGTTATATGTTACGATGTTCTGTTTTTTTTCTTCGTATTATTCAGGAATACCTCAGGGAATTAAAAATAATCTAAACAAAGCCATAAATTAGTTATGTCCAGAAACATTGTTATCCTCTGAACTCTGCAACAATAAACAATACCAGTTGGATTCTCCGAAACCAAACTATTGATATTTAACTTGATACCGGACAAGTTAACTACCTAAATTATATACTTTGGCTCAGGTTCGTGTTGGGCATAGACATTGAGAATATTGTCAATTTCTACGCCAAATAGGGATGAGTAACAAGTTTTTCTCCTAATAATTTTGACGAAATTGCACGGAGAAAAATTATCTAACTAGGTCCCTTTAACAGATTTAGGGATATTTGAATCGGGGTTAGCCTACTAACCTGTAGTACAACGCTTATTTTATATGGAATGTAAATTTTCCGTCTCCTCGCTATCGTCGTCGGGCGATGAATTTAACACTGCACCCGACACCAGCGAGTCGAGCGACGAGTGCGGGCCGCCGCCGTCGCTGCCACGACCACCTGCGCGACGAGGACGGCCACCGCTGCCGGCACGCTTGGGGCCTGAAATGGAACGTGACAGGACGTGACAACTTTTTTATTTTACTCATTAATTGAAAATTGTGTTCTTTATATTAATTAAATTGTATTGTTTATAGAAAAACGTTTACATTGGTAAAAAAATATTAGTAAAAAAATAATAATACAGTTGTTACACTTTTTTCTCCACGTAATTTGGCAGATTCTACACATGTCTACTATAAAACAAGGGTGATCTATACGTAAATTTATCTTTGTAAGTGTTTACTAAGATTGGAGGTTATACATCGGGTAACAAAAATGCTGGAGATCCGTTTAAAAGCGTAATTACAATTTCTTTATTCAGATAACTGTTCATCCATTTGTTAGTAGTAACAAAACAGTGTCTTACTTAAATATATTTGCAGTAAACATTCAAAACATAGGAACAAAATAAATAAAATTAAGAATAAACTAAATCATAAATTAAATCTTTTATATGTTTGCGCATGGGAGAATGTTCATAAAAATTTATTCATAATATATACATACAGTAAGTGTAACTTACCTAACTACCTACCTCTACCTACCTTAAATCTAAAATATGTCCTTGAGGCATTGTACCTGGGATGCTGCGAGGACGTTGTGCAAGGAAGCCACCAGCTCTTCGGTAACCAGTAACATCAACCAGACGTTTCGCGATTTCTACAAAAAACTTGCATGCGCTGGGACCCCATGGACCAACAGTATTTTTTTTTATTCATTGCTTATGTGGGTTAACAATAGGTCTAACTAAGCACAACTTCTAATTTTTGAAAATTTTTATATTTATTAATACATTACATTTAATTAATATTATGTACCTATAAAAAAAAAAACTAAAACTAACTATAAATAAAACTAACTACAAAATAAAATAAAACTACACATAGTACCTAAAAATAAATCCCAATCTATAAAAAGAACACCCCGTCTAACAGGTCCGCCTGCGGCATGGACCCCATTACGCTGGCAGAATTACCTCTCTGCACCGCAATGGAGATGCGTTGGGAGAGGTAAACGCCAGCTCTAGGGTCCCCTGTCACGTCGATCAACCGGGCCGACACAGCCCTCATGAAAGACTTCATGTCCGCTGACCAGGGACCCAAAGTCTCTAATAATAATAGGTCTAATAACTAGGTACATTATGTCCACCACAAACCCTGTGAGGGCGCTGCATTTTAACTAGCTTAATATTAATTCAAATTAGCCTGCAATATTTACATTTATTTATATTTACATTGTATCATGAAATAGTTTTTGGCTTTAGCTTATTCTTTAAAGCTATAATCCTCGTCTAGCTCATAAAACAATTAGTTGCCAGAAAATCCTTAAGCTTTTTTAAAGAATACTGCCTCTAAGTCTATAGATTTTATATTTTTGCAATCTAGTGAATGAGCTTACCGGGATTCGAAACCGAAACTTGGTTTCGAAGTAGAGTCACTACCGACTAAGCTAGAAAGCCGGTTAAAATTACTCGCAACATTCATTCAGCTCACCACAAACGAGGGATGATACTCATATCAACATAGTTTCATACCAATTCATTAACACGAGGCAGTACGCCTACCATGAGTACATAGCCAGCTAGAGTACGATAACGTATTCTCAGTGCATCTCGCTCTTATTATATGGTTCAAGTGAGACACACTGATGGTTCAAGCGCTAGTGAATACGGCCGTGTCAAATGTGGTGAGGGTATAGTTTTCCAGCTTTCTAGTAATAGGACTATTTTTAAGCCGCTCGGCGAGCAACTTTGTTCCAAACTTGTTGCATCTCTAAACTGCTTTGTTCACAAAGCCGATGAGTATGTTAAACTGACCAGTGGGTTTAAATTTGATTCCAATAAACGCATTTAGCGTGTGCATACGCCGAAGTAATCGGGACGTTTTCGAGCAAAAGAAAATTTGTATCTCTCTCCCTATTGCACTTACTGTTCGAGAAGAAGAGATGCTATTCGATAATTGGGACTTTTCGATCGCAGTAGGCACCCTGATGCCTTAATATATCGCCCGGGGAAGTTTGCGACGGGTGTTGGGTGCAGAAGTTGAACATCTATCGTCAAACCTGAGGGTCTTCAGGAAATTTATCTGATACTTAGACGGGGTATTTATTTACCATAATAATATATATGGTGTAACAAAAATACTGGCTATATAAGGGCGCAATCAGTATCGTGGTCTATTGAAAAAAAAAATATACGTCAAAAAAACTTTTTTGGGTTGGCAATTTGTTTTTGCGTCATAATTTTTTTCTTCCTGTTTTTTCCTAATCAGAACTCAAATAGGTACTGATTGCATGTTTTTGTTATATTGTGTGTTTATTTTCGTGAGTTCCAGATTTTTTGGGCCTTAAAGACCAGTGCCAGACCTTCAGCCAGCATTATGCTGAATATGATTCATTTCCTGATGCTACACTTTAGGTAGGTCTTTCTTTTGTCGTTTGTGATCGTATTCAAGTATGTGTATTAAATACTTACGTCATGAATAAATATATTTGCTTTATATTATCACTAGCTTAGAATTAGAACAAAAACTATCCTTTCCTAGAAGATGTCAAACTATCTTCATGGGTATCAAATTGGATCTTGATCCGTTCTGCGGTTTAAGTTAACGAACAGATAGACAGTGTTAAATTCGCATTTGGGAGTTTGGCTGTACAAAATATTTCTTACGAATTACATTTTTGTTACCTTTTTTATGTGCTTTATACTCAGAATGGCAAGCTCTTTTAATCCAAGTATTAGAAAAAAGTGCCCCAAGATTTGTTTTTCATTTCGCCACCAATATACGAGTACATAGATTTCCTATGGCGGTAGCGCAATGGAAAGTTTGAAAAGTACCTATATGGAAATTGTAGGACTTTTTTGTTTTCCTATTAGGATTGAAAGAGCTTTCGATTATGAGTATAAAAACATAAAAATATGTTCTTTAACAAAAATATATTTATATTAGTAAGTATGGGTGTATATGGATATTATGGATTGTTCTTCGGAGAAAACCATCATCCAAAGTTATCTGCGAATTATTTAAATCAATTTTGACCCTGTGGAGGTCTAACTATGCTAGAAACAAACCACACACTTCCAAATACTTTTTGACTAGCCGAATTGTGACGGATTACGGAGGCTGTTTTAGTCAGCGGATGTTTCAGTTCCGCTTCCATTGCAACGGGGTTGATTGGAATTTTTGTACAGTTTTTTTAAAGTAGCGGCTACACAATTGGAGAGAGTAACGAGTTTTTGGCAGGCTTTTCAGTAGCGTGGCTATTTGTTTTTTTTTTATTACACTTGCTCGTTAACAAGCAAGCATACTTAGAATTAATGAGCTGTATTAAGCCCATGGTCGTAATGGATTCTCATAGTAATTTACCGCCCGCCCGGGCCTCTCCTTACGCCCCACGTCCACGCCGCGTGTAACTCCGGTGAACTGTGCTTTAATATCGCAAAAAATATTGTTTATTTATCTGCCTAGTAAATTTATTAATTTCCTCGCAAATGTGATGTAAAACTTTGTATGTATCACGGGCGGTACAAGAATTTACAGTACATATGGTGCTACTTTATCGCCCTAGGGCGAGAATGAGCACTTAACGTACCTGCGTCGAGTATAAAAAGGGCCATATGTACTGTAAAACGTCGTACGATACACGTGCGAAGAATTAATTCGCAACTCGTGTCGATTTATCGCCACTCGTTGCGAATTTCCTCATTTGCGCACTTGTATCGTAATTACTATACGAACGCGTGTTCAAATTAAGTCCAGACTCGTTTGTAATTTCTAGTTTACCGCCCTTAAAACACAATGTACCTACTATTAACAGAGGTGGATACGATAACGAGAGACTAATAAGTCATTTTTGAACATTTTTCAATTTACGTTTATAATATTTATTTTTGCTTTGCTTTGCCTGTCGCTTCGAAAGATCGCCCGCCCTTTAGAAATCGTAGTTAATCATGGCTCAGTCCATTAGAGGTATGATTTTGCGCTAAGGTTTTAAAGAGTAATAAAGTGAGCAAAAGCAAAGCTATTTTTATAATATGAATATTGAAAAACGTGAGCATTTTTGAGCTCCCAAGTATACGCATAATTATAACCGCTTGAAGGTCCTCAAAATATAAAAAAGTTATGTTTAAGAGATGAGAGATGTCTTGAATTATAATGTTACAAAAGAAAATAATCCACTTAATCATATTCATTTCGATTTTAATTTTCTCAATGGTCACGTTTTCAATGTTTGACAAGCATTTCTCTCATGTATATTGTTCTTGTGGCTTAGTAAGACACGTCTTCGCTTGTTTTTTAAATAGTTCGAAATTGGACAACACGTTTTGGTGAGTGAGCAGTGGTGACACTAATTTCCTTACCGAAATATACCTTAGAAAGAAAGAAAGATTTATTGCCACACAAGAATAACAAGATTTTTTTACACAGCCAAAAAAAAACACACGCATATAAAACAGAAAAGGCAAATTTGTGGCAACTTAATCGTAATCAGGCTACCTAGGTAGCGTATTACACTGCTACTTAAAATCGCTGTTACCATATTTCTCCTCATATATCTTAGTAGTAAGGAGCCTAATGATGGTGTGAAATCTCAGTTTTTATTCGTGATGCACGTAGCATGTCAATAGTGTTTTTTATCAACACTTTCCAGTAAGGTCAGCTCCAACATCCCGCAGTATCAACTGTAACTGGCATATATAGGTACATAAATTCTCACAATACTCATATATTTCTCTCTAACATAATAAATTAAGAACCTGAGCACAGAACACCATTTTGTAGTATTTGGGATCAAAATTAGGGTACAAAATGTTGTTTGTAGAAATCGCGTAACATCTGGTTGATTTAACTGGTGACCAAAGAGCTGGTGGCTACCTCGCACAACGTATCAGCATTGCGATACAACTACCAAATGCCACCAGCATCCTAGGTAAAATGCCTCAATTTAGTTTTGAGGTAGCTTGTATCTTACTGTATATATACTGTTAGTTAAATTTGTGAATAATTTGCAACTCAATCTCAAGATCCTCAAAACCTAACTTTCACCCTCAAACGAGCTACGCCTTAATTACAGCTCAACCTCTGCAAGCAGCATTACCGCTGCTTACACAGGCTGCGCTTTAGAATCTCGTCTACATGGAATCTGGTCATTAATAAATGTAAGCGTAATCGAATATCACCAGCTCAAAAATCGGACATCGTGAGTGTAGTGTGTCGACAGAGTCACATCCGTAGTGCGCAAAATGTTCGATTTGATAATCAAGACCAAGTGCGGGTAGTTCGTAAAACCCGCGCAGCTAGAATGTTGATGTCAACCTCAGCCAGTCTTTCTCCGGGACCACGGGGGCAATGTCGCCCTTGAAACGTCGGCGGTTTGTTTTCAATGCTTCTACAGGAATTATACATGAATTATCAGTATTAAATGCATGTCATACTGACTAAAACACCTACTCTTTCAATGTTTTATGACAGACAAGCTTTTCATGTTTCCGTTTCCCAAAGGCAAAGGAAGATATCGATTTTTAGCGATTGAACCGGTTGTTTTTGGCCTCAATTGGGTACAATCTCCCCATCCCAAACTAAGCTTCTACTATGCCTGCTAGTGCTAGGCGACGATATGCATACTAATATAGATAAATACACACATAGACATAGAAAACGCCCATAACTCAGGAATATGCATGATAGACACACAAATAAATGCCCTTACCAGGATTCGAACTCGGAACCTCTAGCTTCGTAAGCAGGGTCACTATCAAACTAGGCTAGGGAGACCGTCGAATCGAACCGAATGGCTTTACACTCGTCAATGTTGTTTTTTTGTATTAAGGAGTACAACAAAGAGTAGGTATTCTATCTATCTATTTGTGACTATTTCCAATCAACCTTACTCGCTTACCTCTCTCGCGCTGGTTGAACCTAGTAATAAACTTGCTGGCATATGCAATATCACGCTGCAGGTCGTGACCTCAAGGGGAGGGGGTGCACTTTACTGCCGGCCCAGTGAGCTACCTGCTTTAGGGCTAGGAATATGGTATAACATGATATGGGTTATGGTAGCGCAGTGGTTGGTCGAAACTTTCGAGTCGAAAGTTGATTCGCAGTTGTTTCGAAGTTGCGTAGCGGTTGAAAGTTAGTTGGCGATGAGTTGCGCCGTGGTTGGCGTAAAGCTATGCCAGGTTTTGAATATTATGGCATAAAGCATGAAAATTGCTATGCAAGATTGACCCTACAGATTAGCTGAACACATAAGTTTTCTTTTAATGTGGGCTATACCTTTCGAAATCTATCCATGGGACGCACCCTTATTATATGTTTTTAAATAGCATTTTGGAATATAAACTAAATACCGTTATTATTTATTTTGATTGAATAAATATAAAAAATATGAAGTTATTTTGTTACTATGGGAATTGACTCGCGAAATAAAAAAAAAAAAAAAAAAAACCGTTTATTTTAGATAATGAGAAACCCCAGAACATTAAGACTTCCTGACTCCAAAGCTAGCGATGAAATAATAAATATATTAATGCCTGGCGATACAATCTCTAGGATCTTCTCTACATATATTCACATATGAGATTAAATAATAAATAATAATAATAATAATAAGACCTTTTTTTTTTAATGGCGTAGGGATGTGACGACCCCATCGCCCACTGGTTTCCACCGGTGCAATCAGTCAACGCAGGGCAGCTTGTGGCGAGCTGTTGGGGAGTAGCGACCCCACGTACCTGAGCGCTCCTTGGGGACTCCGTCGTCCGACCAAGTCCTCCGCCTCTGGCTTGCCTTAACCGGCCGTCCAGAGTGGGGTCGCGAGAGCTGTGTTCTCGAGGGTAGATGTGGAAACCTAAGTGGCGAGTTGGCTATATGTTTAAAGTCCAGTGACACCTCTCTACCCCCAGCCCTCATACCGGTGTTGCCCTCGAGCCATCTTAGATGTCGCTTTTTGTGGGGGCCCATCTTATGTGGGCGAGTCACCGTCTGCCGGAAATAAAATTGATTACCGTTTTGTTAGGCAGACGTCCGATTTTATTCTCCATAACCCAGTATTTAGTCCACCGCTTTCACCTAATAGTCCAGCATATTTTAGATTCCATTAAATCTCAATAGTCTATACACCCTGGCGGGTGCTGCCTCTGCGTGCGTCCCATGACTCGGGCAGGTGCAACATCCGCTCGGTGTACCCCTTACATTTCATTAAATTGTCGAAAGGGCCTCTGCGTGTTGGCTTCGGCTCCGCGCACGCCTCCCAAAGGTCCGGAACACCATTGTTCCGTGATGGGAAAGACATAAGACGTTTATTCAATAAGTTTGCATTACAAAAGATACATGGATACACTTGACATATACAACACAAACTAACTGAAATGGAGATGGCTCAGCTTGTGTCTGTGCCGTAAGCCCTTCAGACCCATGACCCTTCAGATTCATGAGTCTTCTTGCACAAATATTTCCGCAGGCACACAATTTCGCTACTACTGCTTTTAGCGATTGGCCGCTTCTATGGTTCTATCGAGGTTACTTAGACCCTGTTTGAAGTCATTAAATCGTCGAAAAATCACTAAACTAGAGGAAAGAGATTCCTCTCTTGAGTTACTTCCGGCCAGTTTTTTACTTTTCGTGTGATGTCGACAGCCTAGTGGGCGTTTGGTTTGATATGTATATATATATATATATACCTAGCTTGAATAAACAATCATTTATTTACTTAGAATACTCAATATTTTTACATGTATAGTTTAAGATGATTATGGAATAAACAGGTTTTATATTTTATTATATATTTAAAATATAACAACTTGCGCTTAAACGTGAAATTTGCGTATGTTTCAGGCCACACTCTGTATATGTAGTTATTATTATATTTTGGGCCCAAAGCAAACTTTTTCCCGCAATCAATCACACTGTAGCCGCGAAAGTTTGTCGATACAAGCTGGAGATTGGGTCATTTTTTATCACATGTCGATGGACGCCAAGAATTAATATAAGTATTATACATACAGGCTATACAAATAATTACGTAAATAGATGTTATCAGATTTAGAGTGTTATCACTATTCAGCACAACAGTGTTTTTAGGCTTCCGTACCTCAAAAGGAAAAAACAGAACCCTTATACATCACATCACTTATGCATCACTTTGTTGTCCGTCCGTCCGTTGGTCCGTCTGTCTGTCAAGACCCTTTATCTCGGGAACGTGTCTAGGTAGCAAGTTGAAATTAATATCACATATACAGGTCTGCGGTCCCCTAAAGTTGTGAAAAAAATCAAACCTCTAGGTCAACGCAATCAAAAGATACGGCCGTTTATGTCGCATTTCCCATACATTTGCAATGGGAATCAAGGGTACTTTCCTGTTGACTTAGAACCACAAAATTTGGCAAAAAGCATAAACTTGTAGCAAAGTATAGGGAAAAATCCGAAAACCGTGTAATTGCTGCACACTGAGAGTCCCGTGCCTCCAGTATTTTTGAGTACCTAAGGACATAAATGACCCAGCATCCTCTGTGCGGAACCCTACGTGGGCAAGTCCGACTCGCACTTGGCCGCTTTTTTTATGAGTGAGTGAAACGAGCGAAGCTCTCCAAGTTGACTGGAAAAAATTGGCGTTTGTATGTATATTTGTATGTTTGCTTGATGAGAACTCGAGTATCATTCATCGGATTGTCTTGAAATTTGGCAGGTGGTTGGAAAAGATAAATATAATTTATAAATTTAAATATGACTTAAATCGGTCAAGGGGTTGCCGAGTGGTCGCGACAGGGGGCGAAGAAGTACCTAGCTATTGTATATGTAGGGTTGAGTTATTTGCGCTTCAAACCTACTTTAAAAAAACCGGCCAAGTGCGAGTCGGATTCGCGCACCGAGGGTTCCGTATAAATTTTGAGTTGCAATTGCATATAGAAGTAGAAAATCAATCCCATGTATCGACCGATTGGGTCATTCGTTTGCACGGTTAGAGTTAGTATGTGAGTTGTTTGATATTTTTTTATTAGTTAAACCGTTTTTTAATATTATTTATAAGTCAGTACTTTCAGCATGATATCATATAAATTTAAAGGAAAAAAAAAAACAATTCAAGACGATTAAATTTCAATTTTTATAAAATTCTGTAAAATGGTAAAATTTTACATTTTTTTCCTTCCTTAACTTCAGGGATAAGGAGGGATAATTTTGCACTGTAATATTTTTTTTAGTATGTCCAAATCAAGCTCTTTCAAATGAAGTCCCACATGACCCAGTAACTAAACTTTGAATTTTTGTCCCCTTTTTCATAGGGCATTTTCATTGATAATATATTATAAGTTTCTCTTAATGTGTCTAAGTTAACCTTGTGTATAACTATTGCAAATTTCAAATCAGTAGCTTACGTAGTTCTCAAATTATTTAACGATGTGAGAGACAGACTGAATCGCACCATAAGGGTTCCTTTTTTCCATTTTGGTACAGAACTCTAAATATGGGCGTCATTTTTTTGTAATACCTTATAATTTTTAGTGTACAACCCAGACGTCCTTTTAAAATCGATCGCCACTGCTTTTCGTTACAACCTGTACAATTTTAATCATTAATTTCTTCTTTTTTTCATGGTTGTTACTTGCCTGCTTAAACTGGGTCCACATTTGCCGTGTCGGTATAACTGAGATACAATAGGGCAAAATGATACGTGTGGACCCAGCTTTACATGACGCGATACGTCCTGATTTACACGACACCCAGCTACTCGTGTTCCCTCATTATACTTTCATAGCCTGGGCAGTACACATTACTTTATACGAGTGTACCGGAGTGCTCGGGTTAAAATAAGGTATCACCTGGTCATTTATTATTAATAGTTAACGCTGTGTTCATTTAGTTCGACGCACGGCGGTATTCGATTTTCAACCAAGAATAAGCTAGATGACAAAATATGTAATAAATCCGTGTGTTACATTATTAAAAAATATTCGAATCTTTCGAATTCGAAAATTTCGATCTGTTCCATACAAAGTGTTTTTTTTACCTGCATCGTACTCAGGGTCATTGACCTTATCAGCTGTTGAAGTATCATTCGGTACTTTTGTTACACCCTGCATAAAAATAAAATAAAATCTGTACTGAATACACTAACACACAGAAAACGATACAACTTTGATCTATTTTTGTGTACGGACTAGTCACAACACAGACCCGCATATTCTCATTTGGGATTGCACAGTCAAGTTCATAAATTTATGAGCATTTCCAAGGCTTCTAAAATTAAGACATTAACAATAAAGTGTAAGTGTTTACATATTATGCATTCCGCTGTACAGATATTTATGAACTCGACTGTACTTTGGCAGAGAGGAAACGGTACGTATGCCGACTCCCCTCCCAGTGTTGCTTGGAGATTACAAGGTTTTTATTTATAAGTTTTAATGCGCCTCACTAACCTATCTTTTTGTAATCTCCATTGTATGTACGATTCTTGGTTAAATAGATACCAAAAGCGAAGCCAAAAGCAGTAAACTTCGTGTAATTCCCAGAGCTGTGGGCACTGCGCTCTTACGTCGGAATTGGCCTGACGTCATTTCGTTTACGATTGCGCGAAATACAACCTCGGAATGCAATCTCCCTCTCGCAATGTAGGACGCAGTACTTCACTAGGGTTGGCATATGAGATTGAAATGTTGTTGAATTACTTTAGGTACTTTATAATGTAAATGATACCTATTAAATTTAAATAAATGAAAATGCAGCGAACGAATATTTGTTCCTGAGTTATGGATGTTTTCTATATATTTATGTATTTATATGTATCTGTCTATTATATATATCGTCGCCTAGTACCCACAACACAAGCCTTACCGTGGGACTAGGTCGATTTGTGTACGATTGTCCCATAATATTTTATTTATATTTATTTTCCAACCGTAGCAGCCCTGGCAACGTGTATGTGCGTTGCAACTGTTGCAAGCATTCATAGTCTGCAAAATGCAAACCATCTGGCAATTTGTATTTTTGCTTGCCATCAAAAATATAAGAAAACATGCGGAGTTAACAAATAAATATCTCGCAACATCATTTCTGCAGCTTTCTACAGACGTTCAGCTCCAGTGAACCAGTTTTAAATCATTCTCGAAACCGTAGCAGCCCTGGCAGGTGGCTAGAGGTAAATACAGCATTTTTCAGTTAGTTCCGTGCCTCAAGAGCAGCGGGCGCGCCGCTCAAGCCACTCGTCCGTGAACGTGCGAACCTATAACTCTCCCTGCGCTGTAGCTAGTTAAGAGGCCACGGTGGCCAAATCAAGCCCCCCGTCAAAACTGAGAACATCAAAGTCATAAACCCGTCCTTGACTTCCTTACCAAGTAAAGGAAGTGTCAAAAAGAGATGTATATGTATATGTTTGTTTTTTCTCCGATTCCGTAGGTTTTCAACAGTTTTGCTGATGTCTTTTGATGCAATTCGTCCAAGTAGCCAAATTAAATACATCGTTGGAATTTGGTAATCGGTATCAATGCATTACAACTTAACTTGGTCGCATATTTTGATAGTGGATTTTATGAATGTCGTAAGAGGCACGTAATTAGGTTAGACTTACGACATTTTAGAAATCCACTGCCAATTTCAAGGCCGCTCCAAACTGTTGACATTTGACAGTTATCGTACTACTTCCATGCTTTAGTTATTCTTCCGTGGTTCAAATTGTTATCATTCAGACGTCTAGATCTTAATATTGATTACAACTGGGTACCTAATATTCATATACATAAAACTTCAATATATTTCCTTCAAACTGGTAAACGTGAAAACATGGTCTTTAACAAAAGCCTTGATACTTTTATTTTTCGAATATAGGTCCTTTTTTACATGTTTTTTACATTTATAAACGTGATTCTTAGGTAAATGGTTTAGTAATAACTAGTTCTTAAATCTAGTAAAAGCTTTTATCTATAACAATTGTAGTTTAGTTGTAAACAGCAATTATCTGATTTCACGTTTTATTTTGACGCGCCCGCCTACTATCGCCATTTCACCTCTCGCCTACTCTTGCAATTAGATCTATCCCGCTCTATTTTGCTCGATCATGTGGACTCTTCATTTAGTTCTGCTATAATTATAATATTAGATATAACAACTTTAACTCCCTTATTCATAAAAAAGTTACCAGACGGTATAGTTAAACTGTGTTTTCGCCCAAGGATAAACAATGATTTATGAATAACGCCATAAGTGTTTTACTGCTATTTAAAGTAAAAAGTTATTAAGTCGTATTCAGTGATTTACTTATTGTTTTTATTTCCTTGTTGGTAAACAAAGAGCATTTGTACTATATTGTGGGTTCGAATCCTGGACAGGGCCTTTATTTGTGTTTATCACGAATATTTTTTCTTGAGTTGTGGATGTAGAAAACGTCACGTGACAACCGAGGGCTCCGAGCTGATTATTGCTGAGCGTGATTATTTCTATAAAAATTGACAGATTATCCCGTCCCGCCCCGTCCCGTCCCATCCCGTCCCGTGCTAGTGTGAGTCATCCTTAAAAGTTACCCTGTATCCTGTAGCCTTTGGCGCATGTGCATCACAAGTTAAGAAGTTACCTATTTAAACTTTGAATACCTCAACTTGATCTGTTCACGTTCTGATCACATGACAAGATCAACTCGGATACCTATCTCACTCGCGCTTATTGGCTGTGCATTCGTGCGAAAGAGTGGACATTCAAACGCAGAGGTTCAGTGTCGCGTCAATACTTCTCCATCCCTCCCTCATTGCTACGGATTGTGTGTGTTTGGTGTGTGATCGGCTACATCACATTTTGCTATTCCCTCCTCCGTGTCCACATCTTTAGCAATTTTTCAATAGTAAATAACATAACAAAACTTTCAAATAATTTACCTATTTAAAAAATAATTTAACAATCAACACGTTACAAAGAAATTAACAATCTTAATCAGCTTGAGTCCATGGCGACTGGGCCTTGGTACTTCTTCGAATTATTGATTACTAACTTTACTGGACAAATACTGGGCAAACAAAGAAATACTTAAAGGTAACTATAATCTTCACATGAAGGAAACCGCCATGGACACCTGCATTCTCCTGTGCTTGACATATGGCTCCCCAACTTGGACTTATACAAACAACATAAAAAATAATATAACATCCATGTCAAAGGGCGATGGATAGAAGCATCCTGAACATAAGGAGAATTAATAAGGTAAAGAGCCAAAAAATCAGGAAAAAAACAAAACTGACTGACGCTCTACAACAGGCATTAAAATTGAAATGGCAATGGGCCGGCCGCGTGGCCAGGTGCGCTGACCAGCGCTGGACCCTTATCTGTCCCAAATGGACCGGATCATATGGGAAACGAAGCGTGGGAAGACCTCAACAGCGATGGGAGGATGACATAAAAACTTCAGCTGGCAATAACTGGCTAAAAATTGCACAAGACAGGGAGAAGTGGAAAAAATTGGACAAGACCTATATCCTGGCAAAGGGGTCCCAATAAAATAGAGTAAGAGAGAGGACATATATGTATATGTACAACACAAACAAGATTTAAGGATTTTTTATTTATTTTTATTATTTTATAGGAACTATCAGTATTTGAATATTTTATTTTCCCCTTTCTTTTTACAATTATTCTCGAAGTTAGTCAAAATTGTTAACTACATTAATGCAATATATTTTAATGCTCTCCGTTAACAAATCAAATTAAGATTTTCAAAGCATAAACAGGCTCCTTGTACAGCAGTTGCAGCCGTACCGTTAGTGAAGTAATTCGAAACTACAGTTAACAAGGCTATGTAAATTTATATGTAAAAAAAAAAAATAGGTATAAAACAAATGTCTAACATTGTATACTTATGTAACGCCTTTCAATGGGAAGGAGCTGGCTCTTGAGACACAGGGTAACCTAGTTTGAGAGTCAGGTACCAATTATTTATGTAATACCTTAAGTTGCAATAAAGATTTATTATTATTATTATTATAAAGGCTGACAAGACCGATTGAATGCAGCTTTGATACCAATTATACGGTGCTTAGACTATCCGTGACGTCACACTATCCGTGACGCGAATGTTTATAGTAATTAAATTGTTAAGATCGTAGTTAAATAAATACTGATGGCGATATAAATGAACGTCTGCTAAGTACGGTCGGCTTCATAAATATATATGCACCAGCTAGTCTATGATGGTCGGGTTTTTATCGTTTACCGACGTTGCTGTCACGTTCTAACAAGTATGTATGTGCGAAAGTGACGCATAGCGTGATAAGCGATAAAATGGCAACCATGCTAACCCTGCTGTATTCGATTTTGAACCTTCATCCCTTGTCATAAGTTCCGAAGTGTATAGATATTTATAGACGTGACTGTATAAAGGATGACTCAAGCTAGAACGGACCGGGAAGTGACCGGGACGGACCGATCCGTCAGTTTCTATAGAAAACGTCACGTGATTTTCGAGGGCTCCGAACTAGGTCGGAAAAAAAAATTATAACCACTTTTTATTTTACCACTTTGTTGGCGTGACCAATATACATATTCGTACAAAACTACAGTTTTCTAGTACTTACAGTCAATGAGATTAACCGCAGACGGACGGACAGACAGACAGACTTGGCGAAACTATAAGGGTTCCTAGTTGACTACGGAACCCTAAAAATGGTCGTAAAGTGTAATTGGTCTTAATTTTTATCAACTCACGCGATTCTATTTATGAGACCTTGGATAACGTATTATGTAAGAACCTACTTTGAAACACGTGCAACCTATCATTATATAAATACATACTGATTACATGATTATAACTTTTTTTGTATCAGGGTCACAATGACAGTGGCAAAAATGTATTAGGTACTCGGGCGACAAGTTCTTATCACCATAGTATTTGCATTGCATAGATACATTAGCAATAGTCATTGCAATGAGTTGCATTTATAATTTTCTTTTTTAATTCATATTCATATTCATTTAATCCATTGTTATCATGTTCATTAGGTCATAAAGGTCTTACATTTTACTCTTAATCAGTACATGATACCCTGTTAGGGCATAAAATATAGGACATGTCAGGCACTTAATAACTAGATTTATAATAAGTATGCTACACTAGGTTTAAACTGAGTTTTAGCAAGAGAGCAATTTGGCAAAACAAATCAATACATGTATTCATGCATTTTAGGGGATAGATGTCAATTTTATTTTAAGCTATACATATCATACTAAACACTACTTTAATAAAACGCAACAAGTTAAACATACAATTCGATACAATTAAATTTTTAGCTGAGTATATTTTATTAATTTATTTTATGTCATGTGTGCTAGAGATTGATCCTCAAAATATTCGTCTATTGTGTAATAACATTTATCTATCAGCAAGTTTTTTAATTTAGTCTTAAATGAATTATTGTCTGTTTGTTGCTTAATACATTCTGGAATTTTATTCATTATTCGGACACATCGATAGAAGGGATCATTTTTAACCATTGCAAGTTTGGTAGGTGGTAAGACTAAATGATTTTTCCGTCTACTCTCGGGTTTGTAAACTTCTGTTCCGTTGAACAAGTATGGGTGGCTCCTGACGAATAGAGCCGCCTGCAAAATGTATATAGAGGGTAGGGGTTTTAAGGCCGTTCCTGCTCCCAATGACCTTCGATCTGTATCTCTTAATTTTCGAGTAGTTTTTATGGCTTATTAAATTAACCCCAATGGCCTTAAGAAAATTAGCTTATCATATTTACTTAATATTTACTGTGTTTGAGATATACGGCATCAAACTTTGGCAATTTTAGTCCAAATTAACAGTTTTTTGTACATAACTTTTGTACCAATAAGTTTAAATTTAAAACCTCTCTTAGGATCTTATGAACTTCAAATGGCAACAGTTATATGTAGATATCACATATATAACAGCATAAACTTCTTTTGAATATGGAAAAAATGTGCTTTTTTAGACCATGTTTGAAAAAATAATTACAAAATAACTATGCATTTTTTTCAAAATCTGTCTCTTGAAAGTCGAGATAAGAGTTTGATGAATCGATGACAAATTGTTTAGTAATTGTACTTATAGTATTCGTAGCGGAATATCGAGTCAGAACTCGTGAAAAAACGTGGAATTCCGCGTGGAGCCCCTTCAGCCTTTTTCCCGGCTTATCACGCTGCTCAGGGATCCTAGAGTCCGCTTTGACCACTAATCCCAAAAATTGGCGTAGGCGCTAGATTTGGTCACTTTTTCTGTAGTATATGACTTCTCCTTCAATTTATAGTTACTATATTAAAGTAACAGTTTTTTTTTAATAAATTATCCAAAATAATTACATGCAATACTTTAAAACGGAGTTATCGCGTTTAGTAACCATGACCGTACGTTCCCAACGAATATGAAATTAGTTATCTAGTTAATGACAGGTACCATCGCATTTTACGCAGCAGCTGCAACATGTCAATTTTATTATTTATAAAAATCGGAGCGGTTGAAACTTTTCTAGAAGAGAAAAGCATTAAAATCCATCCCCAAAAGTGAACAAAATGTACCCCAAAGAGCCTTATAAAGCACGTCTCACTCACCTGCAAGCCTTCGCATAAATATCACCCCGTGTGGCTCGGCTCATCGCAAGAGCCTCATCCGGCCCAATAGCAGTCCTACATTATGTATGAGCACCGAAGCCCGCTAAGCACCACTAACCCAACCCAAAACCGACCCTATCCCACTTAGCTTACGATTCATATATCAACTCCAATGCTTCAGATGGTCTAATGCTTGAATAGACAGCTGCGTTGCAATATAAACTTAAAGATTCAGTAGCCAAGGTTGGGTTTTAAGTGTGATCCTTGGGAGACGTCGTTTGGAGCATGTCCACACGTATTGAGCCGAATGAGTGATCGTTGCGTATTTATGAGGAGCGGTATTGAAGGATTACGCTTGGATCTAGTCTGCAAGTCCATGGTATGCGCGGGAGAGTTGAACATTGAAGTGGACCGGAATAAATGGACAGTATTATTCATCGTGGCCTGGAGTAAATGGAGTTGGTATTACTGCTAAATTGTTAGAAAACCAGAAAACGTAAGCGGGCACGCACACATTCGCATTATAGGCATGTTGTTACACACAGAGAAATTTTATACATTAAAGACGAGGGTGTGTCGACTATGTGTCACTAATGTCACTATGCTGTCGACGGCCTATCTATAGTTATTTAAACCAGATTTAATAAAATTCTTTAAACTCAATGTATAGTATAGTAGGCAAGCATATGCAACCCCGTCCATGCGTCTATAGTATTCTTCTAGCCTGTGAAGTAATCCGTTGGATCGCCATGTCTGTCCGCCAGGCATCCGCCTGACCATACATTGACAGGCAGACCCGGCGGATATGCCCGAACGTACATGACCGGCTAAGCATCGGAAGGTTCGTTGATGTTTTATGAAAGAGGCAAACGAACAGACGTATCGCCTCATGGTAATTGTCACCCATGGATACTTGCAACACCTAGAGGGTCTCATATGCGTCAATGTGTGCATTGGTTTATCATGGACGCAGCGATGGATGCACCGCAGGTTAGACACTTTGTATGAACAATTCCGTTGAGTACTGATAGTGCTGATACAGTCTGTATACTTCCAATCAGTTGATAAGAATCTTGAACGTAACTTTGGAGGTTTGTTTTCAAATTTTGTACACGATTAAGCCCCGTTTTAGTCAATTTATAAAGAATCTTGAGATTTATTTACCCTGCCTTATTCTAGAACCAGATAACTCCTATTACGCAGTTGTTAGAAATCCAGAGGTCACATTGAACTACCAGCTCGCCCTCGTGACACCAATAAGAGTAAACGCCTTGTATTGTATCTACGCCACCTTGAATAGTCTTGTTGTAATGCCAATGCTTACAGAAGCTTAGTAAATACATTAATCGTTTTCCTGTTGACAGATGCAGTTATCATTTCATGATGACAGGCTTCACAATACCCCGTCTTCTCTAATGCCTGCATTTCTGGCACTTCAGTGGGCAGCATTAAAAAATTCAAGTGAGAAATAAGTACTTCAACAAATACCAAAAACTTGCAAGCAACTTGCTTTACCGTATTCTGCGGCCATAGAAATCAGATTAAACTAAATCCGGGTCCCGTTTTCAAATTTGACAAACGACCCACCAGCGCGTAAAAACGCGCTGAACTGTATACCTCCTACCTTTTTTAAATGAAAAAGGCAGAATTTCCTTGAATAATGGTGGTACTTACAACCTTCTGTAATTGGGTGTGTGTGCAGGAGACCGTACCGTACCCTCGTCAACTTTGTGGATGTTTGGGAGTTGGAAACAATTCTTTCAATGGATTTACTTAGTTTTGATAATGTAATTGGTGTTTGTATAATATTTTATCGTCTAGTTTGGAATAGTTAAATTTATGTATACAGTGTGAATCCTAAGTCGTAAACAGAAATATATTTTACACGCCACCTATCATAAAAGGGTTTTTCTGTTCAAACTAGGAGGGATCAAAGTGGCACTTTTCTCTTTAACACTTCTAGCTCGAACAGAAATCCTTTTATGAATAGGTGGTGTGAAAAGAGGTTTTTCCGTTGAAACCACGATATCCGTGGTAGGCGTGCAGATATACCTATTCTTACTATTAGACACCTCTAAAGAAACCAATACCTACTTAAAATACAGTACTTTAACAAAATACCTAATAGATAAACCGCAAATCGCTCAGAAGTTAATATGAATCGATCATTTAGAGTGCTCGCTTCCAGACGACCTTGATGATCTTAAAATATGGCCTATAATTAGAAACTGCAATTTTCTCGTTTTCAAAGGACAAAGACTTATTATGTAGGTGAAAAACTTAAATATGTCACCTGTTGAATGTATGAGTAATGTGTGCGAATATTCATCATCATCATCATCATCATTTCAGCCGAAAGACGTCCACTGCTGGACATAGGCCTCCCCCAAATATTTCCACAATGACCGGTCCTGCGCCACCCGCATCCAGCGGACTCCTGCGACCTTCATCAGGTCATCAGTCCACCTTGCGGGGGGCCTACCCACGCTGCGCCTTCCGGTACGCGGTCGCCACTCGAGAACCTTTCCGCCCCAACGGCCGTCAGTTCTACGTGCGAATATTATAGACATTTAATTTTTGAAATTTGTAATATATCTTATGGTTTGCAAATTCATTATTTGCTTATCTTTCAAGTTGTTTATTCCTGTCCACTTATGATTCTATTGTCATGATATAAATAGTTGTCAATGTCGAGTACCTACTTATCTTCGTTATTTTTTTGTCGTTCATGTATAATAATGTTTTACGCTAGCAGCCTGTGGGTCCGATATACCCAAAAATCATATAATGCAATTAGGGTTCAGTACAACAACGCCTTTAGGATGCTGATTGGCCTGCCTAGATTTTGCAGTCAGTGTATCTGCCATGTTCGCTGAATCTCGCGCAGATGGTTTTGCAGCAATTTTGCGCAAGAAAGCAGCGTTACTGCTGACCAGAACAAAGGGCAGTCCAAACAGCATCCTAAAGATGATGGCTGACCACGTGTGTTGTCCTGTATTCAATGAAATTATTTTGAATGTTAAATCTAACTTACTAATAAATAATGAGATCTTTGTTATCTTTTAAATAAAAACATTGAATTGAATTCGTAACGTATTGAATAATACGTGTACAGTTTAAGTAAATTGTAAAACATCGATTTCGAATTCAGCTTGGCAAATAAAATGGCACCATTTCCTGAAATTGGTAGAGGACGACCACTGCATATTCAAACGAAAAGAGTTTTGTGTAATATGTACAAACATTTCTAAGAGGTTTGCGATAAAAACTCAAATTGTATATCAACACCCAAACAATTGGTCATTCAAATTTCTGGTGTACATACCGAAAAAAGAGGTTCTCAACACATTCAAAGAAATTGAAAGTAGGTATGTATTCAAATCAAAAATTTTAAGCATCTATAAATAAATCTAACCAAATATCACGTTACTGTTGACGATTTCGATCGAGAGGTGATAAGGAGAACAGAGATACACCCAGGTTAAAAGTGGTCCTTGAAAAACCTCACTACGTTCGGGATTATTGTAGTAGAATCCATCGCTTCATTCTGAATTCAATGTACGCCCTCGCCGGAAATATATCATTTTGATCAAAAATTTTTGACGTTTAAAATAACATTTTAAATCTTTGACAGTTCATTTGATTCAAAGAGATAACGTGTTTTGACTTTAAATGTAATACACACTGTGCCATCCATAACTCCGGAAAATATTCCAACTCATCCACATTTTTCATACAAGTTTTTTATAACTTCTATTTTTTTTTCAAAATTTATACAGTAAGTGTAACTTACATAACTACAACTTACCTAAATAACTACCTCTACCTTAAATCTAAAATAGGTCCTTGTAACTAGGATGCTGGTGGCATTTCCTCGTTGTATCGCAATGCTGATACGCTGTGCGAGGAAGCCACCAGCTAACACCACCAGTAACATCAACCAGACGTTTCGCGATTTCTACAAAAAACTTGCGTGCGCTGGGAACCCAAGGGCCAAGAGTACCTTATTGAATATATAAGAGACCTTATTCAGCGTCAGTTCAAATGTTTAATACTCGTAATAAACTATTACATCAGAACTTGGTTCATATAATATAAATACTATTTTAATGGTGCTCCTTATTTGAAGGTTAACCTCTTTTTTAAATTTGCAAATATATATAAAAACGACTCGTTTTCTTTATTTAGATTATGACTTGTAATATCATTTAGGACACCAGTTTTTTGGTTGGTGACTTTGCAAAACACCGTCCAATCATTTTACAAATGCTTGTGCTAATACTACTTAATCATGATAAAAACATCCCATTATGTCCGAAGTGGATGCTGTGTATTTATGTAAATTGCTTTCCTTATACATTATAGCGATTTGAACCTTGTCCGAGTGATTAAGGAACAAAACTCTTCTGTCACGGTCCTAACAGCGATATTTTAAACAAATGTCGCATCTATATAACTCTGCATAAGATATAAATTCCATAACCGTGAAGTATGCGCAGCACGTTATGACCATTTAATCAGTATGTCGCGTGCAGTGGGTGTTTTACCGCATTTGCAAGAATGCGCTCGAGGATGGTGGGTGGATGGGGATGCGTGTTTATCTTAAGTGCGTTCGCATGGTGTGGAGATACAGCGCGAATACTATTTGTAGTTCCGACACCTTCCATCAGCCACCAGATTGTATACCGTCCTATAACACAGGAGCTAGTACGACGTGGACATAGAGTTGCCATAATAACGACAGACCCTGCTTTCCCAGCGGGCCAGACGCCGAAAAATCTTACAGAAATTGACGTCCACGACTTATCCTACACTCCATGGGTTGACCGCTTCGTTAAAACCGCTACTGGAAAGCAGAATGACTTATACACTCAAATCTACACGGCATATGATCTCATGTTAGAAATATTTCCGAAGCAAATGAGGACTGAGGCTGCGAAGAAGCTATTTGCAAACGAGGAGTTTGATCTCCTGATTACGGAAGCATGGACGAGACTGCCGCTGGTGTTATTTCATATCTTCAATGCACCTATTATACTATTAAGTTCGTTTGGAGGACTGGATGAGCATTACGAGCTCATGGGCGGTACTGTGAATCCAATATTGTACCCAGACTTCGCCCGTACGCGTCTGTATAATCTTACTTTATGGGAGAAAGTGTCGGAGTTATATAACAGGTACCAAATTCATCGCATGATGGAGTCGTTTGAGGCGAAGGAAGATGTGATGCTTCGTGATTTGTTTGGCTTGGATGTGCCCCCACTGGCGGAGTTGAAGAATAATGTGGAACTAATGATGGTGAATATTGATCCAGTGTTTGAGGGCTACCGTCCTGTGCCGCCGAATGTGATACATCTAGGAAGCTTAAACTGCGCGCCGGTTAAAGATTTGCCTCAGGTGAGTTGTGCAAAACTTTTTAGTTAAATTAAGGAGAACTCACACTAGAACGGGATAGGTAGGGCGGGACGGGACGATCTGTCAGTTCTCAGGTCAGTTTCTGTAGAAAACGTGACGTGACATCCGAGGGCTGCGATCTGCTATCACGTGGTTTCTTTTTTATAGAAATTGACAGATCGTCCCATCCCGTTGTGAAAAGAGTTTTTCAATACAGTTGCTCAAAAAGTGCCCTTGTTTTGGCTGTTTTGCGTGTGCAAAGTTTGTTTTTGCGAACTAGTGCTTTTTACTTTTCCAATTTTTTTAATTGTAGTTGTGTTCCAATTCATGACTGCTTACCGAAGAGTATTATTGTTCGTTAACTTTACCGAGGCGTAATAAAACTAAATACCTACTATTAACGCCAAAATATTAAAGATATTGATATTTCATATTTCAATATTTACTTCTTCATCATAATAATGATCATTCATTAAAAATATTAACATAGAAAACAGTTCGTATAAATCTGTGTGTATGCAACGGAACAGAGCCAACGAAACGTCAGTCAAAGTAGAGGCGTTTTTCAATCAGGTTAACCTGTTCGAATGCCCTATAGACATGACGATACGATTTGTCACATGCGATTTATTATTTTGCATATGAGAAATAATGATTATGAGATTGAAAATTAGAAAGTAAAGAAGATAAGATAAACATTTTGAAGATGTTCTTAGTATATCCACTGTAGGAGTATTACAAATAATTCGTTCTTATGTATTTTAATTTTTTTCGCATCTGTATTGAAAAACTTCGTTCGATTCACGTGCGGATATGTCATTTTTCACTTGTCCCGAGTATTGAAGATACCTCGGGACTCGTGAAGTAATGACATACTTTCCGCACTAGCATCGAAATGTACTATTGTGTAGTATGTAGGTACTAACATTTCTAAGAGGTTTGCGATAAAAACTCAAATTGTTTATCAACACCTAAACAATTGGTCATTATAATTTCTGGTGTACCGAAAAAACAGGTTCTCAACACATAAAAATAATTTGAAAGTATGCATTCAAATCAAAAATTTAAAGCATCTATAAAGAAATCTAACCAAATATCACGCATTACTGTTTACGATTTCGATCGAGAGGTGATAAGGAGAACAGTTAATTATTTTCATATCACCAATAAAGAGACAGCCAGGTTAAAACTGGTCCTTGAAAAATCTCACTACCTTCGGGATTCTATTGTGGAATCCATCGCTTCATTCGGAATTGAATGTACGCCCTCGCTGGAAATATATCATTTTGATCCCTTGTCTATTGTCACTCTACTCATTCTACTCTTATACACTACACAAGTGTGATAGAAATGCATGGAGGTACAAATCAAACTATTTTAAGCATAAAAATGTCATCGGAAAATATTATAACCGTGAACTTGTTAACGTGTTTAAATCGACATTGCTATGAAATCGAAACCGATGACCGAGTTATCGTAATATCGATATCGATTGCATACCGCAGGTATGCAAAACAATGATTTCTTTGCATAAAGGGTGACTCACACCATCCCATCCGATCCAATACGGGCCGATCTGTCAGTTTATACATATCGTCACGTGACCTCCGAGGGCACCGAGGTATCACGTGATTATTTTTATAGAAACTGACAGATCATGAGATTGTCCCGGATCGGATCATCAGTGAGTCATCCTGAAATCGCCAACACATTTTTAGAATAGACATGTAAGGCAAGTCCGTCTATGCTGTTTCCTAGATGTTTAAATTTATTTTCCTGTTTAGATTTGACAGCACAGACTTTGAAAGATGTAAAGTAAACGTCATAATGTCATAGAAATTTGACGTTTAAAATAACATTTTAAATGTTTCACAGTTCATTTGATTGGAAGAGATAACGTGGTTTGACTTTAAATACACACTGTGCCATTCATATCTCCGGAAAATATTCCATTCCATACACATTTTTCATAAAAGTTTTTTATAACTTCTATTTTTTTTCATGTTTGGCGGTCTTATTGTAAATTAATTTTGTATTGTAGCGTCAATTCAAATAATTAATACTCGTAATAGCCTATTACATTATTAATTGGTTCAAAATAATTCGTTTTAAAATTTGCAAATCTATATAAAACGACTTGTTTTCTATATTTAGATTATGACTTGAAATATCATTTAGGATACCAGTTTTTTGGTTGGTTATTATGCAAAACACCGTGTAATTATTTTACAAAAATGCCTGTGCATATTAACTTAATGATGATAAGAACATGCCATTATGTCCGAAGTGGATGCTGTGTATTTATATTAATTGCTTTCCTTATACATTATAGCGATTTCAACCTTGTCCGTGTGATTAAGAAACACAACTCTTCTGTCACGGTCCTAACAGCGATGTTTCAAACTAATGTCGCATCTATATAACTCTGCATAAGATATAAATTCCATAACCGTGAAATATGCGCAGTACGTTATGACCATTTAATCAGTATGTCGCGTGCAGTGGGTGTTGTAACGTATTTGCAAGAATGCGCTCGAGGATGGTGGGTGGATGGGGATGCGTGTTTATCTTAAGTGCGTTCGCATGGTGTGGAGATACAGCGCGAATACTATTTGTAGTTCCGACGCCTTCCATCAGCCACCAGATTGTATACCGTCCTATAACACAGGAGCTAGTACGACGTGGACATAGAGTTGCCATAATAACGACAGACCCTGCTTTCCCAGCGGGCCAGACGCCGAAAAATCTTACAGAAATTGACGTCCACGACTTATCCTACACTCCATGGGTTGACCGCTTCGTTAAAACCGCTACTGGAAAGCAGAATGACTTATACACTCAAATCTACACGGCATTTGATCTCATGATAGAAATATTTCCAAAGCAAATGAGGACTGAGGCTGCGAAGAAGCTATTTGCAAACGAGGAGTTTGATCTAGTGATTACGGAAGCATGGACGAGGCCCTCACTTGTGCTATCTCACGTCGTCAATGCACCAATTATATTGATAAGTTCTCTTGGAGGATTTGATGAGCATTACGAGCTCATGGGCGGTACTGTGAATCCAATATTGTACCCAGACTTTGCCCGTACGCGTCTGTATAATCTTACTTTATGGGAGAAAGTGTCGGAGTTATATAACAGGTACCAACTTCATCGCATGATGAAGTCGTTTGAGGCGAAGGAAGATGTGATGCTTCGTGATTTGTTTGGCTCGGATGTGCCTCCAGTGGCGGAGTTGAAGAATAATGTGGAACTAATGATGGTGAATATTGATCCAGTGTTTGAGGGTTATCGTCCTGTGCCGCCAAATGTAATACATCTAGGAAGCTTAAACTGTGCGCCGGTTAAAGATTTGCCTCAGGTGAGCAAGACGACACAATTTTTATATGTTTTTGGAAAACACAGTTTTTTAGAATAAATCTGAACCACGAGTATTCGATCTGATTCCAATCTAATATTTGGTAGTGTCTCTGCCTACGAAGACATTTATTTGTGTGTTTATCACGAATATTTGTCTTTAAGTATTTCTATGTATCTATCTATTATATATATCGTCGTCTAGTACCATACACACAGCTTTATTGAGTTTACCATGGGACTAGGTCAATTTGTGTGAGATTGTCCCATAATATATCTTTTTTTTTAATGTTACCAGTCAAATCCCTCTATAATTTGAGTAACGGAATTATCGTCACATTGTCTTTCAATTTATTAAGTTATTTGTCATTTTAAATATTATCGAAGACACTATGATAAGCGAATCGAAATCCGATGATAATGAGACAGTTCCGTCACAATATCTTTTTATCATGTCTCTTGGCATGTCTAGTTTCTTTGTCATAAGCGTTACATAACTTTGTATCTTATCTGTGAAACCCTGTAATTGGCTTCGCTAATATACATATGTTACATAATTTGTCTTTGATTAGTTAAAGAGCTGTTAAGTATTAGTTTTACATAATACGCTGAATGTTACTTAAGTTTCGCCATGTATAAAAAAAAAACTGAACTGAATTGGTGCAGCCATAAGCTTACCTTATTTAATGACATTTTTCATTTTTGTATTCCTGGCAGGTAACTATTGAATACAATCATCTGGATTTCTGAATTTTAACTAAAACAATAGAACTTGTTTTATGCCACGGCTAAGGGAGCCTGGGGTCCGCTTTGGCAACTAATTTCAAGATTGGCATAGGCGTTAGTTTTATCAAAGCGACTGCCATCTGACCTTGTTTGAACCCACGACTTTCGGGTTCACAGTCGCAAGCTCTTGCCTCTGGGCTATCAACACTCCAACTTAATACATGAACTGACTGTACCTATGTTATTTTTTTTTAAAGCTGTGATTCGCCTTTGTGCCAACCTTTTGCCGTGTCATCGTCATAAAATTAAACAGCAATTTGCCAGACAAATAGAAACTCTTTATCTCTTTAATTATGGTATGATGAAGGTATTATCATTGGTAGCTACATAATGCTGTGGCATTATTTTTAATGTGACGGCATCTTTTTACCAACGTCAAAAAAGGATGTCCTCAATTAGACGGTATGTTTTTTTATAAATTGAAGTAGATGTCACACACCGCTCCGCTCCATAACCTGACGACGTGTAAACCAGCACATAGTGAGCCTAAAGCATCTACTCAAATAACCATCATACATCAAAATATCAACAGACTTGCTAACAAAACCTTCAGGATTGAATCGGAACTCCAGTCTCGAAATCTCCCTGTGGATGTACTGTGTTTGACTGAATACTGGCTTGAACAAAGCCAAATAACTAGCGTAAACATACTGAACTACCAGCTTCGTGCCCAGTACTGCCGATCTTCACGGTCTGGAGGAGGTGCCTGCATCTATGTTGAGTCCAGCATTCCGTGCATCGAGAGAAAGGAAGTGACAGAGCTGGCATTGGAATCCCAGTTCGAGATTTGTGCGGTTGAGTGCGTCGGAATGGACCTGGTAATCGTATGTATATATAGACCCCCAACCGGTGACGTACCTTTGTACCTATCAATGTTAAATAAACTTTTAAGCCCAGTTCGAGATTTGTGCGGTTGAGTGCGTCGGAATGGACCTGGTAATCGTATGTATATATAGACCTCCAACCGGTGACGTACCTTTGTACCTATCAATGTTAAATAAACTTTTAAGCCTGAACTTTATGCAAAATAATAAAGTTATCTTAACTGGCGATATAAACATTGATTTAACATGTAAATGTAGCAACGCGAAAGGTCTTTTGAACACTGTTAAACAATTTGGGTTCAAACAACTTGTAAATGTACCTACTAGGATAACTGCTACTTCCAGAACCTGTATTGATCACGCATATAGTAATATGAATAAAAATGACATTAAATCTGTAACGTGTTTTGACATGAATTTATCTGACCACATCTGTGTATGTGTAACTGTGGACATTTCTAATATTCAACTAACGCAAACAAATCATATTTCTAAAAGGTCGTTCTCAGTCCAACGTAAACAGGAATTTTCGCAGTGTTTGCACTCTTATCAGTGGGATCTTATTCTTAATAAAAATACCTGTCCTAGTAAAACTACTGAGCTCGTAATGAATGTCATAAAACATTATTATGATATACATTTTCCTATCAAAAAACATTTAGTGAAGAATACTGTAAGTGTGTGGGTCAATGAGTCGGTAAAGAGCTTACGTAAAGAGATAAATAAGATTAAACAAGCAATGTTATCACAATCGCAACCTAACGGTGCTGAGTCATGCGCCAGCCAACAAATGTTACAAAGCCTAGAATCTAAATACTGGACGTCCTTGAAACAAGTACGTAGTACTTTCATAAACAATACGATATCGAACAGTAGTAATGATATGTGCAGAAGTATATGGCGTGTAATATCTGCGGAGACTAACAAAAATACGAAATTTAAGGGTGGAGCGATCGATGTATTTGTCAGTAAAGCTGCGGGGGGTACCGTCGAACAGCGCGCCGCCTCGGCCGCAGCGCAGCTAAACAGGTACTACATAAACGCGAATGTAAACAACTCCAACCCGTGCGCTCGCACAGCGCTCGCTTATCTCGATCAATACCTACGTTATGAGCCGCCTATACCTTACATTTCCGAACCGCTTACGTTGAATGAAATATTAAATGAATGTAAAAAAATCAAGCGCAAAAAGTCCAAAGATAACAATGACATGTCAACGGAAATTATTGACTGCTTTCCACCGATCTTAATCTCGCTATTCATATTATTATTTAATAGATGCATCTACGCCGGTATATATCCGGATGCATTAAAATAAATAAAAATACAACCGGTTTATAAAGGGAAAGGCGAAATGCATTTACCTAAAAATTTCCGCCCGATCTCGCTGATACCTGTCATTTCCAAAATATTTGAGCGTATGTTAAGCAATAGAATCATTTGAATCATATCATATCTAATAACCTGTTAAACCAACAGCAATACGCCTACCAGCCCGGGCGGTCTACGGTGCACGCGGTACGCGATGTTGTGGCGCGGGTGCTGTCGCACCTGGAAGGTGGGCGGCAGGTCGCTGCGGTGTTCTGCGACCTGTCGCGCGCCTTCGAGATGATCGACCACGCACTCCTACTAACAAAACTGTCCCGCTATGGCTTCTCTGGCAGCTTTCATGGCACAATAGCCTCGTTCCTCAGCAACCGTTTTCAATCCACGTACGTGCTCAATACGAAGTCTAATTTGGAACCGATTGGTGACTCCGCTGTTCCCCAGGGATCCGTGATGGGCAATAACTTATTTCTAATGTTGGTTAACGATATCACGACCGCCTGTTCTTTTTCTGAGTATGTGATTTTCGCAGACGACATCATAGTTAATGCCGACAATATCGTTAACTTGGTATCGAAACTAACCCGGGTAATGCATCAAATAGCCGAGTAGTTTTCTGCAAATGGTATGTTATTGAATGTGGAAAAAACAAACATAATTCATTTCAAATTAAAAAAGAAACACAGTCCAATGAGTATTAATGTTAATAATACCCTTGTCCCTCTAGAGGACCCCACAAAGTATTTAGGGTTCATGATCGACTCCGGGCTGACGTGGGCCGCGCACGTCGACCTAATGTGCGATAAGCTGGCCTCGGCGTGTTACGCGCTGTCCAGGCTTGCCCCCACCCTGTCCGCCGCCAACCTACGTAAAGCTTACTTTGGATATTTTCATTCAATAATGATACAAGGAATAGATCTATGGGCCACGTCTGCCTCTTGGAAAAAGGTCTTTATCTTGCAAAAAAAAAGCCCTTCGTATCATTGATCTAAAACCACTAGACCATCCAGCTAAGCAATTATTTAGAAAACATAAGATCTTAACCCTACCTTGTATATACATATTAACAGCCTGTGACTTCATTCGTAAAAACCGATATAGCTATTAAACATTAATTCGGACGTCTCGCAGGCAACCACTGCTTATAGCTCCAAAGCGACGGCTGGCGAAGGCTCGTGCGGCACTTAGCGTTGCAGGTACGAATATATATAACTGTGTCCCCCTAAACATCAAAGAATTGCCAACAAACGCGATATTCAGTAAAAAACTTAAGGAAGTACTGATTGATAAAGCTTATTACAGTGTCGATGAGTTTCTCCAATCGACAAACCCATTGACCCTAACACATCACTCATAAGTCTCATAACTAATTATGTTATTATATAATTAACTACATATTAATGTTTCGTTGAATTGTGGTTACTTTTTCTCGCTTTAATGTGTTATTTTTTTATTTTTGACTTGTAAATATTTCGTATTTATCAATAAATAATCTGAAATCTGAAATCTGTCATATACTTAAGAATAAGACCATCACCATCGGAGGTCAAGCCGAGGATCGAAATCGGGTCCACAGCTTACGCAGCTAATCAAAATATTTAATTAAATAATTTAATTTGTTTAAACAAAATTGCCTACTTCGTGAATTGTAAATAGATTTTTATGATACTTTTTGTTTGAAATGAGATACCTAGTGATTAGACATGTTTTTAGATAAGCAGGCCTAGATTACATCGGCTCTTACCATGACGTCTGAATGCGATTCAAATGACGACCTAAACTGAGTCGCTTCCATACAACTGAGCCTAAACTGAACCTAAACTGAATTGCTTTAGGATTTCATGGTGAGGCCCTAGGTGAGATTGTAGTCAAATATTTAATTTTTACCAATAAATTAAAAAATAAAGTCTTTTTTCACATTTATGTCTGGAGCTCTCGCCTTGCCATATCTAGTCAAAATCACACAACTTTAAATGTCATGGGTAACTTGACCTCAATCCAATCACCGAAATATGCTAGCGGTGCTGCTGCTGAGCTTATACTGTGTGAGGAGTGCCAAAAGAGTCTTCTTCTTTGCAAAGCCGATAAAATGCTGGATTTTACCGGCTATGCCACGGCTCATCAATTTGGCTCACGGTGTCTGGGGTCCACTTTGCCAAGTAACTCCAAGATTTGGCGGTGTTGCCAGTTTTCTGAAAGCGACTGCCATCTGATTTTCTAATACGGAGGGTAAACCAGGCCTTATTGGGATTAGTCCGGTTTCCTCGCGATGTATCATCATTGATACACGATTCAAATGCTGTTGATTTGTAAGAGAGAAATGTCATTGGTGCGTGGGGTAATGTATTGTATCTTTTTAATGTTCCAGGACCTGAAGACCTGGATGGACTCATCAAAACACGGTATTATCTACATGAGCTTCGGCACTAACACGGACCCGTCACTGCTGCCTCCAGAGCGGATGGCCATCTTCAGCAGAGTCTTCTCAAAGCTGCCTTATAATGTGCTGTGGAAGTGGAAGGACCCGCCGGCGGGTTTGCCCGCTAATGTGAGGACATCAGCTTGGCTTCCGCAATCTGATTTGTTGAGTAAGTTAGTTTTTGATACTATGACACGGTGGCAAGCCTTACGTATAGTGACCACAGAAGTCAAAGGGCACTGAGAATTTTTTGTTGCTGTAAAGTATGCTAAAAGGACAAACTTCTCACAGTCGAGACAGTGCCTCTCTGAGAATTCTGGAACAGCTTTGTTAGCATTGGTGACACTTATGCGCTGGATCCTTTTGTGATCATTCTAGGTGTCTAATGCGAAAAATAAAATAATATATGGGCAGATGTTGGAATATGGATTTTTATAGTCTGGCCTTATTTTGTTTTAATCATCTAAGTATAAAAACAATAAATGCATTTAAAAATACATTGGCTTCATGATGGCTTGTCTGTTGACTTCCTGCCTCGCACAGCTAAACTGTGGAACGAACTGTCGCCAGCGGTGTTTCTGGACGGATACGACCTTCAAACCTTCAAGAAAAGAGCGTACTCCCACCTTAAAGGCCGGCAACGCGTTTGCGACACCTCTGGTGTTGCGGGTGTCCATGGACGACGTTAATCGCTTACCATCAGGCGATTCGTTTGCTCGTTTGCCACCTATAGCATAAAATAAAAAAACCCTTCGAGTAAATGATGGCACCCCAATCCAATCCGATCCAATCGGTGGGATGATCTGTCAGTTTCTAAAGAAAGAATCACGTGATAGCTCGGAGCACTCGGAGTTTCGTTTTCTATAGAAACTGACAGATCGTCCCGGATCGGATCGGATTGGTGAGAGTCACTCTTAACGTATTGACCAATGACCGGAGTCCAGTCGACGCCATTCTGAGTCGATAGGGAATAAATGAAACACATGAGTTTTGAATCCGAATTTGGTCGACCATTTTTTTTTTCAATATTAAGTTGTGTCCACACTTCTATTATTTGATAGTATCGTATCTTCGTCGCATAGCACCAACGCGTATCATGATCGTTAGTGTGCACGCAAAAATATCATAAGTAATACGCGTCGGTGCTACACGACGGAAACATGATACGGCTAAATGATGTAAGTGTGGATTCAGCTTTAGGCTGGCACTTGAAGGATTCACTTTGCCACTCGTAGATTCAACAGATAACCCAATGTATGTTTGTTATTACTAAATACCTAATTTTTACCCAGGACACAAGAAAATAGTGCTTTTTATCACCCAAGCGGGTCTCCAGTCTACCGATGAGGCTCTCCACGCTGGCGTCCCTCTCCTAGCATTCCCAATGCTTGGAGACCAGTGGTACAACGCTGAGCAGTATGTGAGGCTTGGCATTGGGCGGAAACTGGAGTTGGCTGCTTTGACTGATGAGCAGCTGAAGGAGAATATTGAGGATATTATTAAGGATGATGGGTAAGATACTTACTATTATTAACTCTGTTGAACTAATGATTTTGCACACAGACAAAACTTCGTTCTTTATATTTTTATTCTCAAACATGATTGGAAATGTATGCATTAATGTCACCAAATGAAGACGTGAAGTTTCTTGTTTATTTCTTGGCCTTAGGCCGTGAGGTATTATGTATGGATTAAGTATGAACGAAACATTTTTGCCCGCTGCTCTCACTTTTTAAATTTGCGTACTCACACTAAACTGAAAAAAGAAAAATTACATAGAGCCAACGACCACTATCTAGTGGTCTTACTTACTTGCGACATTAAAAAACAACAACAAATTCTATGGTTCTATGTATATTTATGTACGGTTAAACATGGTGCTTGAATAGCTCATTCAAATGGCATGTTTAAAAAACAAAACAGGCGGCAAATTAAACTATTTACCTAGTAGTGGTTTTAATTTTAATATTTCCTCACATTATTTGGGAAAAGTACTATACAAGCCTCGGCCGGAAGAGAGATTGCGGGACTCGTTTTATCCAACCTCGTTTACGACTCGGCCGTCTACTCCAAACTCGTCCAGCAATCTCTTACTTCACGGTCTCTGCAGTAATGTAATATTGAATGTGAATTTATAAATATAAATGACTAATAGCATTTATTTTCTACAGGTATCGCACCCGCTCCAAGCTCCTTGGTCAAGAAATGGAGGACCGACCAGAAACATCACTCGAACGCGCAATATGGTGGATCGAGCGCACATTGCGCGGACGAACGCGCAGGCGCGCTCCCGTCGTTCACACGAACTGGCTGCTGTTTATCGATGGAGATATGATTCTGGCTGGTGGTGCTGTGCTCCTAAGTGTAATGATTGTACTTTTAGGATTGTATAAAGTATTATTTGAACGGAATGTTAAAGTCAAAACTAGTTAAGTAGTACAAATACTGTCAAATACACACTTCCTGGCAACGGTTCAGCGATGGGGATATAATCCTGGCTGGGATTGGCTGTGCTCTTGCTATAAAGCTCTTGTTTTTGTGATTACATATATACAATTATGTTGTATTTTCATAACAGAATGTTAGAGGCGATTTTATGTTGAAAGTAAAAAGTTTCTGATATTAATATTGTAATATTGTTAACTGGTAGCCGTTATACACGTTTTAAGTTTTCCCCGATTTACGTTTTTGTTAAAAAAATAAAAGGTTGAAATAATATGTTCATATTTCATTACTCTTTCTTCGCTAAGTTGCTTATTGTAGGAATATAATTTTATAAAATAATAACTAGGTAAGTACTAACTTTTAAACAATACTTGCATTGGTATCTTAATGTTGTTTTAAGCTTCGATAGCCCAGCGGTAAGGCGTTCGAATTCAATCCGATGGTCGTGGATTCAAGACCTGCCGGCTTTTTAAAATGATTTTTTTTTGTCCCAATAGGCCAATATCCCAAATATAAAAATGCGATTTAGCGCTGGAATGCCGCTTGCGTGATGGGCACACTGCCGAGCGGTCCGGCTTTAAGTTTGTAGGTATTGTTTTTCTATTTTTAAGGTTTAGATTAGATTTATTAATTATATTGTATACTTTTTTTCAATTTAGAAAGCTATAATTTTGTACAAATATGTATATCGGTCACGCCAACAAATTGGTACAATAAAAAATGCGTCAAATACTTAATTTATTTTCCTTTTACACGGACGAAGTTGACATAGGCTAGTCAATTTATAATTCAGTTAAAGTCTATTCAAAACTAGCTCGAAATGTTAAATTAGATTACGAAACCAATCAAAAAGCCGAACATTTGAATAGTCGGTAAATTGCTGAATTGGCGCGAATATTAAATGTATGAGCAATTAATTATTCTAGCTGGCATTAATGAGCTTGTGCTAGTAATGCCAGTATTTAGATTAATGCGATGTTGATCGGGCATGGCATCCCTGGAGAATTAAACTATTTAATTTGCATTAAAATGTTTATCAATTTTGTCGTCGTCACCTATAAGTTTCACTGAGATTTAATTGACATGCTAAATGTTACCATAATTCAATAGGACATAATCATGTCCTATGTAATTAGTAACGAAATCGCCTTTTTTTGTAATGTTAGTAGTAATAGAAGATTGTATGACAAGTGCATATAGAAAACTATTTTAGGCGAGGCTATATTTATTAAGTAGTAGTCGTGGATAAAATGCGAACTTATGCCCGAGATATACACTCTGCTTTTCACCTCGATTGTAAGGGATTAGGTTAAGTATATTTCACTTTCAATCGTTGAAAATTAAACATTTATGCTTGGGCGCGATCGTTCACATGCGCCCCACGCGCCGGCGATTTTACTTTACATACTATACTTTCATACATAGAAAAAGAGGAAATTCGCTACGAGTGGCGACAAATTAAACCACGACCGTAGGGAGTGTTTTAAACGACACTAGTTGCGAAATACCTCTTCGCACGCGTATCGTACGACGTTTTACATATGTGCAGTCTGTACATATGGCCCTTTAAATATCCGACGCAGGCACGTAAAGTGCTCATTATTTCCCTAGAGCGGTAAAGTAGCACAATGTGTACTGTAAAAGCGATTTTATGTCGGCTAGCCTCTACGTAAACTTGAACTGAATATTATTAACAAGAAAAGTGAATATTATATTTCTACCTATCTATCGTCATCTTTGTGGCCGTCATACTTTTTATTACTTATACACAGTTTTTTTATAAACGTTTGGAGGTTTTTGTATTGCCGGAATGAAGGGTTATGGTTGTCGAGCGTATATATGTTTCCTGTTTTAATAAAAAAGAGACAGAAAGAACCCAAAAGCTATTGATTCAGCGATTCAGCTGGTTTAGTTTTATTAAAACGAAGCGCGAAATTCACAAACCTCATCAAATTGGTAAAGCAATTTACAAATCCAATAGGTACACGACATTTTTACCTCCAAGTCTATTCACATTTGATTTATGAAACCGTCATATAATCCGACATCCACGGAACTGTCAACCCAGCTAAACCGAATTTATCGATGAGCAATATTTGTCCATCATACAGTCCGCATCATAAGTATCTGAGCAAGCTAGGTGTTCATAATGATCTTGACATACTCTTAATGACTCACTAGAACTTAAGATTAATTTATAAGTTTCCATGCTATTTAGTTTTTAACGTTAGATTAAGGCTGGAAAACGGCTAAACGTGTAATCATAAAAAAAAAGAAAAACGTTTTTTTTTTTCTGTTTTTTTTTTGTTTACCGCATTTATTGCAAACAAAGATTATCTATAAACGGGACGGGACGTGACCGGGCCGGGCCGATGTGTCAGTTTCAATAGAAAACGTCACGTGACCTCCGAGGGCTCCGAGCTGGATCTTTTTAATAGAAATTGACAGTTTTTTTAATACTACGACAGTGACAAACAAGCATACGGCCCGCCTGATGGTAAGCACAACTCCAGGGCAACATGCGCGTTGCCGACCCTTTAAAAACTTTAACACTCCTTTTTTGATAGATTGTTCCGTCCCGTTTTAGTGTGTGAGTCATCCTTCAGGCTCATTACACTGGAGTTAGCCTACTGACCCAGAGTTAGCCGGTAAATTCCATACTTATTTCTATTATAAGGTGTGCGCAATCCCTTGCTGTTTTTAAAAAACGACTCAAAGACCATTACCTATCTCTACCATAATTTTTTGACTGCTTCTGTTCTTTTTATTATTATTATTTTTTTTTTACTCTTTTTGCTGTGTGGCTTGCATGATGCTGTTATGAGAATTTATGTTATTATTTTGTTTATTTAAGTATGTTTATTTATGTCTATTTGTTTATTATTACTTTGTATATATAAGTATGTTTATTGTTTTGCGTAGTTTTGTGTGTGTGTGTGCGTTTAGTTAATTTCATCTATATGTTTGTAACGCCTACTCTCGCTGATTAGTTCTCATTGTTTCCGCTACCCAAAGGTTGTCTGGAAGAGATCGCTTTTTAGCGATAAGACCGCCTATTGTTTGGCCTCAATCTTAAATCGACTGGTTGTATTTTCTTTTTCTTTTTTTGTTACTTAAGCTTTTCTTGTATTTAACTATCTTTTCTTGTATCTAACTTAAACTTGAGGTGTGCAATAAAGAGTATTCTTTCTATCTATCTATCTATCTTATTTCTTTCTTCTTTCAAAAATGCTTAAATACAGATGGTGCTTCTTCTCAGCCCGCATCTTTATTGTTGAAGGTCGTGTCTAGCTTGAATGATTTGCTGCTGTATGTACCAGCAAGTCATTGATTGTTTTTATCAGGTCTGACTCAGGTGTAACTGGCGTTCATTGTCACACAACAAGGTCGTGCCAAGATAATTTGAATACCTTTATATACCCACATAACATTAGCCCTCTATAATGCGTTCAAAAACCGCATATCAAACCCCCATAATAATAAACTTTTTTGACACAACAAATTTCTTATCTGTGAAAATGTTATTACAGCTAATTTATATGATCGACTTCGATTTTTTTAAAAATTGCGAACATCTCTGACAAACAAGGAAATTTGATTTGATCTCTATTCCTATATCAGTCGAGATGACGTTTAGTTCGGTACGAAGTGTCAATTGCAAACATTTTCGCACGTAAGTCGCATGTTATTTGATCCATACCAGGAAAATCTCCTTTTAAATCCTAACATTCTATGTGACAATTCAGAAAACTAGCGCAGATGTAACTCATTGTTATCCATTTTACCCTTTTTACCCTAACATGTAGGCATCGCATCATCCTAATATTTGTATGTCGAGGCAGGATGTCTCGTGATTAATATTTACGTTACTACCACCGAAGATAGCAAAAACATTTTCAACCTTAGCTAAACGGAATACGGTTTTGACAGTAACGCAACTATACGTGTGCGCATCTCGCTTGTGTTTAAATTCGATTAAAATGGCAAAATCCACCCTAGACTCACTGGACAAACTTTTGGCAAAACATCTTGGCCCGATCGAACAGAAACTAAACACCGCACTCAAAGAATTAAAGAGACTTGAAGAAAAAATCGGATATTTAGAAGCTAAAGACAACACGTCACAAAAAAAGGATGAGGGTAGGAATATAATTGCCGAGCACACCACGAAACAGAGTAGAGCCTCGATTGGCTCCTCATCTCGAGCGACCGATAACCAACGACGTGTATCCATACAAGGTACGAGTAAGCTCACGCACACAGCGATAAACACCTCAAGTGCGGCCGCCGCGAGTAGAACTGTCACCCCGCCGCCCGCCAGCACACCATCAGCCCCCGCGCCACTACTGCCAACCGGTACGCACGCACACATACAGCAAATACTACCCGATCATGAGTCGTCGCGCTCACTACTAGCGTCGCCTGCGTTATCGCACTCACACAACCACAGCGATCTAGCCGCGGCGAACAGAACAACCGAGCGGCCGGCTGATGTGAATAGAAAAAACTGTGGCAAACGCAATGTGATAACGGGTAGCGACTCAACTGATAATATATTAAAAACTGTCGAGCGAAAGCGTAAAATACACGCATGTTTCTTTAAACATGACACTACGCCGGAACTGATCGTATCACATTTAAATAAAATACATACTTGCGACGACTACAGTGTAGACAAACTTAAACTAAATCATATTCACTATGCTTCCTTTGCAATTAGCGTACCACACAGCCGATTCGAACTGTTTATGAAAGCTGAAAACTGGCCCCTCGGCACCAAGGTCAGTGAGTGGTTTCGTCGCAGCACAGGGCGCGCAGGAAGCGCGCCGACCCGGCGCTCGCGCCGTCGCCATCCCCGTCGCAACTCCAACAGCTCCAGGGGCCCCAGGGCCGACCACTCATCCGAGAACCCAGGAACCCCGTACGAGACTGTCCCAACCGCTCACACGTAAGATTAAACCGTTCATCATTTGTCATCAAAACATCCGATGCCTGAACAACAAAACGAAGGAACTAGAAGTGTTATTACGTAGTGAATTAGCATGTGACATTCTTATTTTAACCGAGCATTGGCTCCGAGATTATCAATTAGATAGCGTAACTCTAAACAATTACGACCTTATCTCCTCATACTGTAGGCCTCAAATTGCACACGGTGGTAGTTGCATTTATGCCCGCTCGGGCGTTAAGGTAAACAACAGACAGGATTTTTGCGACTTAGCTCAGGAACAAGTGTTCGATATTTGTGCTGCGGAACTTGTTGAGGATAATTTATTGATAATTGGTATCTATCACTCAAACCAAACTAGCAACATTGACTACCTAATACTTTTTGAAAGCCTTCTCAACAAAATTACAAGCGAAAGCACCAATGCCATCATAATGGGTGATATCAATATAAATTTCCTCGACGAGTCCGCGTCGAAAAAACAACTCGTGGACCTCCTAGCCCTACACAATTTTAAACAATTGATAGACTTTCCAACCAGAGTAGACGGCGACAGCAGTACGCTTATAGATCATGCATACACAAATATCCCTATGGAACGCATTGAGGGCACAAGTAGCGTGGACACACAGCTCAGCGATCACAACGCCCAGCGCTTGTCGATCTTGCAAAAAAACACGTCCTCGCAAACGCAAACGCACGTACTCACTCGCAGTTTCAACTCAAATAACAAATTAAACTTCGTATCCGCGATCGAGTCCGTAGATTGGAACGCTGTAGTAAAAAACTGTGAACATGATTGTAATTTGCTAACAGAAACCCTAATTAGAATTTTAGTATGTAAGATTGACATTTGTTTCCCCTTAAAAAAACAGCCAATCCTGTTTCCCATAAACAACTGGGTTGACGAAGAGGTGTTGAATTTAAAACATCTGGTAAATGACATTTCGCATGTAAATCGGGCCTTCCCGACTAACTCAGGCGTTTCCGATCTCGCCAAACAGTTGACTTCGAAATATCAGCTTTTATTGAAAAACAAACGAACTCAGTTTTACTCTGACCAGATTCGAAACGACCCTAATAAGTCGAAACGAATGTGGAAGGTAATAAATGCAGAATTAGGTCGCAAATCCAGGGATCGCGTCGATTATACGGACCGCCTGAGAGACTCGAACGGTCAACCTTTCGCGTCTAAACAGGCAGCAGTTAACGCACTGAACATGGAGTTTGTCACTGCGGCGGGTAGGTGCGGCGCCCCCGCGGCCGACCGTCCACTCGCCGGCGCGGCACTCGCAGCTGACGCGGGAGCGAGTGACGTATCAATGCGCTTGCCGCTGTTTACTCCCTATGAAATTGTTGCGATATTAAAAAATCACATCGCCCCCAAAACCAGTACCGACTACTATGGGTTATCCGCTAGCCTACTAAAATTAATAGCAATACCACTTGCCAGCACAATATCGGTCATCTGTAATGCTAGCGTTTGCCAGGGTACCTACCCCTCAGCCCTTAAAAAAGTTAAAATTAGTCCGCTGTACAAGGGTAAAGGAAACCGGTCCGTTGCCACTTCGTACCGTCCGATATCCCTTGTGCCGGCGATCAGTAAAGTACTGGAAGTAGGGATAAATAAGAGACTGAATAAATTCATATGGGAACGAAAAATATTATCGGAACGCCAATATGCCTATCGAGCAGGACGCGCGACAACTGACCTTGTGCGGGAAGTAGTCTGGCGCGTGCTGAGCGCGCGCGAGGCGGGCCTGCGCGTAGCACTGCTATGCTGTGATCTGTCGCGCGCGTTCGACACCGCCGATCACGCCCTCATTGCGGATAAACTAAATTTCTACGGGATTCGAGGCCCAGTACTATCCCTGCTTACCTCTTTTATGTCTAATAGGACTCAAGTTGTTGCGGGCGAGGCAGGGCGTGTCAGGTCTGAGGAGGTAGAGAATGGCCTCGGAGTGCCACAGGGATCCTGTTTATCGAATACTCTCTTCAGCCTCCTATTAAACGACCTCCCCATGGCCATAGGCGACGCTGAATTATTCATGTACGCGGATGACGTGGCTGCGGTAATAGAAGCCCCCTCGGATGCTATGCTCGAAGTCAAAATTAATAGGGTAGTCCGTAAGCTCGAAGAGTGGTTTTCGTCGAACGGCCTAGCGTTGAACCGAGATAAGACCTGCTTCATGACCTTTGAATTGAACGGTCGAAATCAGAAATCATTCAATGTTAGGGCCGGCGATACTATATTGCAGCAAGTACGATCAACAAAGCTGCTGGGCTTCAAAATCGACTGCGCGCTAATCTGGGACGAGCAGATTGACGAACTGAGTCTGAAGCTGGGGCGCGCATGTTTCGCGTTGGGTAGGCTGGCCAACACCGCGACACTCAGCGTCGTACGCTCCTGTTATTTCGCAACAGTGCACAGCCTTCTCACATATGGTGCGGAGTTGTGGGCACGCGCGGCCGACGTTCAGCGACCATTTAGAATGCAAAAAAAAGCATTGCGCGCAGTGGCAAAAACATCAAGGGATACCTCATGCAGGAACCTTTTTGAGGACCTAGGTATCCTTACGTTACCAAGCGAACTTGTGTACCAGGTGGCACTTTTCACACGCTTGAATATAAATTTGTTTAAAACACGCGGTACGGACGGGAGTCATGCGCTTCGCAGTAACAAGTTTGAATATCGCCTCGTCTCCCCTAAGCACAAACTGTCCAAGTCAAAGCGATCTCCGTATGTCATGGGTCCGTCTGTATATAATAGACTGCCCGCAGAGGTCAGAAATGCAACCTCCACCGATATTTTTAAATGTAAGCTGCGAAAGTGGCTGTTGACACTAACTTTATACAATGTCGAGGAATTTTTGTCACTGCCGTTGACATAAGCTATATTAGATACGTTGTAATACGTTATATTAATTGCACTATTGTACCTGCTAGTATGTAGGATCGATGACCTGTAACTTTGGCGTTATTAATAAACATTTGTATTTGTATTTGTATTTGTTTGGTTTAAAATTGTGTGTTTTTATATTAAACTCTTTAGGAGATATTAATTCCCGTTTTGGGCTTGTATTTGCAACGAGGAGTAATTTGGTGGTGATATAGCTCTGTTTTAGAACCTAAGCGGAATAAAGAGCTTTCAGCGCTAGTCTTAACTTAAAGCGAATGTCAAATTCGCAGGTAATTTTCGTGTTTGCTTCCAGCTGGGTACTAAAACCTAATTTAGGTTCAACTAACTGTAAGATGAGGTTGGATTTCTATGAACGCTGTACCAATGCTACCTGGAATTGATAACTTTTTAAAATATCGCTTTTCGGTGATGAAAACATCGAGACTAATCCCAATAAGGCCTAGTTTACCCTGGGTTGGAAGGTCAGATGGCAGTCACTTTCGTAAAACTAGGTAGTTTACTCTAATCTTGGTATTAGTTGGCAAAGTGGATCCCAATCTCCCTGAGCTGTGGCATAGATAATCCGGGAAAAAGAAAAGAAAAAGAAAATATAAGAAAAACCGGTCAGGTGTGTGTTCGACTCGCGCACGAAGGATTCCGTACCATTATTCATACAAGTGCGAGTCAGATTTAACGATTATTTTTAAAAACGGCAAAAAAATCACGTTTGTAGATTGGGAGCCCCCTTAAATATTAATTTTATTCTTCTTTTTTTTTTCTAATTTAATGGTCATTTATTCATAAATAGTAATACTAATAATGTATAAAAAAACAAATAGGTAACAATAATTCACATCTCGGCAATACTAATATGGCATAATAATAATATTCTTCTTTTTAGTGTTTGTTGTTGTAACGACAATATACTACTATTATAAATGTGAAAGTTTGTTTGGATGTTTGTTACTCTTTCACGTAAAAACTACTGAATGGATTTTAATGAAACTGCACAATAATATAGCTAGTGCGATTGGTCCGTGCACTCGTGTTTTCCTTATTTATGTACGGCGCTGAGACTTGGTGTGTCAAGCCCCGCGAACACAACAAAATTAACGCCTTCGAAATGCGGTGCTGGAGGAGACTACTGCGAATTCCATGGATAGCCATGAGAACAAATAAATCCATTTTAGAGGAACTCGGCATTACGAAACGACTTGCGGATATCTGTCAAGAGCGTATCCTTTGCTTCTTTGGACATATAATTCGGTCACCAAAACATTGCCTGGAGAAGCAGATACTTCTGGGGCATATAGAAGGCAAACGCAGTAGAGGGAAGATACCAGTGCGCTGGAGCGACGTAGTCAAGAGGGCTGCAAAGTGTAGTCTCTACGAAGTGGTCCACTTAGCCAAGATCAGGACTGCATGGAGAGCAGTTGCATACGGTCACGATCCTCAGCCATGAGGGAACGACTAAGAAGAAGAAGAAGACATCAGAATAACACATAAGCTACAATTTATAAAGATATTGTGTGAAGCAGACGAAGTCGCGGGCACCAGCTAGTAAATACATAATTTGTGAAAATTTCAACTGTCTAACTATAACGGTTCATGAGGTACAGCCTGGTGACAGACAGACGGACAGAGTCTTAATCATCAGAGTCATCAATCAGAGTCGTAATAGGGTCCCGTTTTACCCTTTTCGTACGGAACCCTGAAAAGGCAAGAGCCGATGGTTTATTCTCATACATTGGTATGCGGCACCCGCGGTCAGGGGTGTTTAGTCTACGATATGATTACATTGATTACTTAGTTTAAGAAGGTAGCTATGATATTATTAGTTTAAGGGAGTTAGTAAACGAACTTGGGTATCCCAGCCGAGCTGCATACTGATAAGGAGGGTCTTGTTATCATCGTGCACAAGGTAATACATACATATGTAATATAGTATATAAGGATATAAGTGACTGTTTATGTGTGAAAGGGCGTTAAGCTGAGGATTTATGGACATGTGTACAATAATATCATAGGAACGTTTCTTTAACATGCTCATTTTGTTTATTTAAATTGTATTTTAATGAGTTTAAAATTTGAATAAATATACCAAAACATACAATTTAAATACTTAAAAATTTCAACGTGCCTTACGTCCCAAATTGCCACTAAAAATATTGGTACCTTACCTAATATAAATATGCAATACAAGTACCAGCTGGTGCCCGCGACTTCGTCTGCGCGATATCTTTATAAATTGTAGCCTATGTGTTATTCTGATGTATAAGCTATATTACTGGGAAGTTTTATCAAAATCCATTCAGTAGTTTTTACGTGAAAGAGTAACAAACATCCATACTTGCAAACTTTCGCGTTTATAATATTAGTAGGATTAGTTAGGATTTCAAATCGTATTTTTCGCAACTACCTACCATGAATACCAGTAACCGTAGTCGATAGCGACTGTGCGATTCGATAACACCTAGTACAACTTACATACGAAACTCCGAAATCACAAAATTTACATACAAAAAGTGACCTACGAAAAATGGACCATGAGCGTCTCAGGTTGGTTCGATTATTTTCACCATTTATACTCATTGTCAGAAAAAGTTAGAAAAATAAATGTTGCATAATTAATACTTTAAGAAAGCAGGAACTTTCAGTATAAGGGTGAATATCCCAAGCACTAAAATTTGATGGCAAGACTGAAAACGCTGGTGCAGAAAGTCAAAATAGTCATATACTATTTTTTTTTGGAAACATCTATTAGCTATCGACCTCGGGCAATAACTAATATTAAAATATTAAATAATTAAATAATTGAAAAAAAATAATAAAGGCCCATTTTTTCATTCAGGTGGGTTGTCCGGGACCCAGTTATTCTTGTTTAATGCCGCATAACTCGAAAACTATACAAGATATCAAATTAGTGTTTAGTTCATTATAATACCATATCAATAAAGAACCCTTTAAAATATTACTTCCTTACTAACTCTTTAATAAACCCCCTTATTATGCGTAAAGAAATTTGTCCGGCAAAATAATCCTTATTACCGCGGACAAATTTCATCGACGTTTATTGGCTAAGTTTGACTTCGTACACCCCCCGTCTCCTGAGCACTTTGAGGAGTCAGTTGTGCAGTGGCTCTCACCGCAAGAAGATGTCGACGTGATGCTGAATAGATCCGCTACACACGCGAGTCATGTCATTTCGATTAACGGGGACAAAAAAAATATCATTCCGGAGTTTGCTATATGTTTTTTGTTTCATATTTGTTATTTTTCAAATATTTACAGATCGTGTATTTTGTACTTGTGAGTTTAAATGTCGCGATAGTTAAAGAATGTGGGATTTAGTTATTTTTTTATAATTTTATTTCACCTCGGTTTATCATTCCACCAATTTCATTCCGGTGATTTCGGTGTAGTAAAATGGCTTTAATACCCACCAGAATGAAAATAACACCGGAATGATATCAAAAGTAGCTTCACTTTTGTGTTTAGTTTTATTTGGGGGCACTGCCATGCCCCCGCCAAGTCCGACAAAATAAGATTCCGGCTGTATCATATTTTTCTACAAGCCATTAAACCTCATGTCGTTTTATGATGGGTAAAGCTAGACCCCTGAATTTGTGGTTAAAAAATAGGCATTGACATCCATTGGGTGTTTCTCGGTAAACTGGTAAACACCTGTATTTGGCAAATTTTGACAAAATTACTCCAAGTAGGTAATTATTAATCAAAACTATTTTTCGAAAAACACTTCAGTGATGTTTATAGTACCATTCTTTTTTTTTCAAATGTTTTAATATTTATATTTATATGAGCCTAGAGTGTTGTGATGAGTGGTGTCCCACTGCTGGGCAAAGGCCTCCCTCCTCTCCTTCCACGTATTTCTGTCTTGCCCCATCTCCCACCAGTTCCTACTAAAAGCATCCAGGTCGTCTCGGCATCGCCGCTGAGGTTTGCCGCAGTCCCGTGTTCTATTATGTGGTACCCACTTGGTTACTGTTTTAGCCCACAACTCATCGGGCATACGGCAAACATGTCCAGCCCAGTCCCATTTCAGTTTGGTGGCTGTTTCTGCTGCGTCGGCTATTCGGGTCTTGGAGCGTAGTACCGTACATCTGATGCGATCAGTTAACTTCACGCCAAGAATACTTCGCTCCATGGCTCGCTGGCAAACCTTGAGGGTGGATTTCTTAACTTTTGTCAAAGACCAAGTCTGTGCTCCGTAGGTCATGATGAGAAGAATGCATATGTCCAAGAGTTTCTTTTTTAAAGATATGGGAAGGTCACCCTTCATCTGATCATTCATAGACCAATAGCTCCTCCAGGCATTTTCCCAGGCCCAGGTATATATACTCATCGACACATAACATTGCTTCACCATTTACTACCACTCTGTTGTTTTCGAGGAGTTAGTCATGACTTCATGAGCTTGGTCTTTGACATGTTCATCATTAATCCTACCTCAAGGATTGCCCTGCTCAGGTCTTCTAGCATGATGCCGAGCTCCGCAGGTGAGGACGAGAAAAAGACTATGTCGTCGGTGAAACGGAGATTTGTTAATCGCCTTCCACCAACGTCAATACCCTTGCTCCCCCAGCCTTCAAATGTTACTTAATTTAAACATGGTAAATAAGTGATAACTAGTAGTAGGTACTAGTTAGTAGTTTTTTGATATATTTTTTATTTGTACGCGTTATTGATTTTGTTGTTAACTGTTCTTAAATTGGTTAAATATTATAAAAATAATAAGTGACTGTTGAGTTATATTTTTTATAAGTTAAAAATATTTTTATTTGTACGCGTTGTTGATTTTGTTGTTACGGACATACAATGCTGTTCTTAAATTGGTAAATTTCCTTTTTATATCTCAACTCGCTTTTGTCACGGCTCTATGGGCTCTCTCATATTTAGCGTTTTTCGAGATCGATCGTCGACGTCTTTTCGGGGTCTTCAACTTACTTTAAAAAGCGTTGTGTCGCTATTGCGTCGACGTTGCATCGTGCATCGTACAGCCATATGGTTGAAGAAGCCAAAAAGACATCGACTTTTTTTTAAAACGCTTAATGAGAAGAAGCCCTATTTGATTGTTTTGCCTCTTAATGTTCTTATTAATGAAGCTTATTCCTGCCCTTTTTTCCTTTCATTCTGTTCCGATTCTTTTATTACAAATACATGCTTAGAGGGTGTGGAGGTGACACTTCCTGATTTAAAGAGTTACCCTTAAATACCAAGCTAGACTACCAACTCAAGCTTAGTATTTAAGGGTAACTCTTTAAATTACTAGCGTCCGTCAGGCTCGACGGTTAAGCTTTGATGGTAGCTCAGGCACAGCTTGTATTAATATTCTTAATAAAATTTCACTTTTATGAAATATACATTTTGGGTACATAATTTTTATGTTATGTATTTCAAATCGAAATAACGAGCTTTTTTTAATTTCCAACAAAAATGTCCTTAGTTCTTTTCTACTGTATTGCTTATTTCTATAGGCTTTGTATTGCGGTAACTCAAATGGAAATTCTAAAATTTTACCTATTAAATTTGTGGGACAATTTTTTCGTTTTTAAATTGAAAGAGCTTGTTATCTCGAGTAGAAGTACCATAAATTGTCCTTATACTTTAGTAAAAGTGGCACTTTTGAAAGAAATACTCGATATGCTACATTGAACATGGCCATTCGAATAATGATTGAACTTGGCTGATTTTTTGGCACTTCTTAGCATTTTTCTCATTTTAGTGTATAGATATCATTCCTGTGTTTATTTTTTTCATTCCGTTGGGAAAAATGTCATTCAGGTGGAGTGTTATATCATTCCTGTGTATACTTATCATTCACGTGCGAGTAAATTTTTTTAATCTCCGATAATTCTCAAAAGGCTTAAGATATCAAGTGCTCTGTAAGAGGCTTATCAAAGAACAGTCTGAGGTGTCGATTGACATTAAAAGAAACATCGAAGAAACGTAAATAAAGAATTACACCGGAATGACACAAAAAACTAGTACTGTTGAAATTGACCCATAACCTAAGTATGTTTTAAAAGCAACTTTAATAACATCTATCGATTCAGTACAAGGTATAAGGAACTTTATTGCATAAATATTGATTGCTTCCATAACTTCGTTCCACTAGTAAAACAACGTCGTATCTGACTTGAGTACCATCGAAGTTACTGATCAAGAATATGTCTTATTGCTTCAACATAAAAGCTACTGGTGACCGACTTTGCCATTATGAAATTACTGACCAATTCTAGGTCTTATTGTAAAGGCATGAAAACTACCTATGGTCAAAGTGATGCAAGTATTGGCAATGTTTTCGCGAATGAGTTTATGGTTTCGGGAATAGCTTTATTTACTGAAGTTATAAATGGTTGTTCATAACAATGAGTGATTGGATGAAGTGAATATAGTTTGAGAAAACGGTACTTCAAGTTTTGAGATTGTACTTAAGTCCTAGATAAGGTAGCATAGTTTTTGATAGCACAGACTGTAAAAGTAGGTAGGTAAAGTAACACTTTAAGGAGCTCCACGCGGAAATCGATGATTTTTGACGAGTTTTGACTCGATATTTCGCCACGAATACTTTTAATTAATGCAAGTACAAAGTAATCTGCCATGGGTTTATCAATCTTTTATCTTGACTTGCAAGAGCCGGATTATGAAAAAAATGTTTAGTTCTTTTTTATGGGTTTTTCAAACTTGGTCCAAAAAAGCAGATTTTTCGATATGTTAAAGAAGTTTATGCTGTTATACTCGTATCTGTGATATCTACTTATAACTGTTCCTATTTGAAATCTCTAATAACTTTAGAGAGATTTAAGTTTAAACTTATTGCTAAAGAAAGTATGTGTCTATGAAAAACAGTTATTTTGGACTAAAATTGTCCCCTGAAGTTCCCCCGCCATTTTGTAATATATCTGGCTGATGTAGCTCTATGTATTGTCTTTAAAAAAACATCGTGCATTTAATATTTGGTGGTATTCATTAATTACTCCAAGTTATTGAAAGATACAACAGTGCCCGAGTAGATATGTCAACATGTTTTAGTAAAGTACGTTCAAACTAAGAATATCTTACTAAACATACTTAGTGTCGCAAAGGAGCCAAAATCTGTTGTAAACTTAAAATTATCACCAAAGTTTTAAGATGCACATAAAACTCGAGTGGCATCTCCAGCACTCTTTTACGATACTTTTACGACTTCTGCCACTTCGTTGTCACTTCACGGTGTTTCTTTAGTTGCTTGGTATATAAGGTTATATTCAAATGCTAACGATATTATCACTTCCGTGAAACCCCTAAATTATATGCGAAATCGGAATGAGAAATAAGGTAATTCGCAGGAGAAACAAAGTCACGAGTGATGTGATGAGTTGACTTTTTTCTAACTCAAATAATTAGATTTTTCGTCGAAACAAATCAAATTATTTACTGTATATAAATAATAATTCGAATAAGTCGATTTGATTCGGCTACTGATTCGAGTTAAAACTCGAGTTAAATCGACTCGCCAATTGCGGCATGCTACGAGTAAGTACCTATTGCCTTCTAGAGTGCGAATCACCCGAGTTGATCTTGAGTCGTACAAATCAAACTACGTAGCATACAGTAGCTACTCATTAGACGTCATTATTGTTATTTTTAATGCGGTCGGGTCGTGTTAACTCAGCAAGTTAGAGACTCACATTCGGTCAGAGTCTACCGATCGAGTTGATTCGAGTTGTAAAGGAACTTGATTCGAATATAATCGACTCGCCCGTCGATAAGTCACAGTCAACAAAATTTCTCAGAGAGTTGCCAGACTTCATTGGCAGTGGACCAGTTCACATTGCTTGTAGAATCAGTTCTGGCTGCTGAACCCGAATTAATCGAGGAAACCTCGGCCACCACACGAAAACAATGTATAAATTAATATTTAAAACGGGTCACGCATCGCTGTCCCATATTGTCGTACAATGTCGTTAGTTTTCGAATGTAGTCTCAAGGAGAGCGTAGACGGAAAGTGTACGTCAAGTGACAGAAAAAATTTGAGAATTTCGTGCTGCCACACACTCAGTTGACATGTGAAAATGTTGAGTGCACTTGGAACCTCGTCCTTCTAAACGCATAAACTAGGTGCTTCAAGGATACATTGTGGCATCACTTCTTTGACCACCTGTCCGTCTAGCAGGGCCCTTTATTCCAAGGACGTTTGGAGATATCTACTTAAATTATTATAATAAATTAGGGATATATTACTAACGTATTTAATATATAAAATGCAACTGTTAACACTCACGTATTTTTATCACAATAGGCGTGACATATTTCGTCTGCGTCGGGCAGACATCGTCAATTCATCGTCAATCATCAATTCGGGCAATGTAATATGAACTACTATGACTCACGAAAGTTTAAATTATATGGTATTTAATATATGTTAATACGTCTCACGATAGTTTACGAGAAGTAAAATTAATGCAGTATTTATTCTCTTTGTTGGCCTCATTCAACATTACCTACACAAAATTGAACGAATCGTGCGATTGCTCAAACGAAATGAACGAAAGCTAAGTTCAATAAGTATTTTTACCGACCAAAATATAGGTCTAATTTTTTTGATAATCAGACTAGATCTAGCACGATATTTAAAAAACCGGCCAAGTGCGAGTCAGACTCACCCACCGAGGGTTCCGCACAACGAAAAGGTGTATTTTTTTAAATACTATGACGGTGACAAACAAGCGGCCCGCCTGATGGTAACTGGTAAGCGGTCAGCGTAGCCTACGGACTCCTGCAACTCCAGGGGTGTTACATGCACGTTTCTGACCCTTTAAAAAAAAGGAAGATTCGCTGTGTTGACAGCTAAAGGGGCAAGCTTTGCTCCGTGGATCCCCAGCTGTCAACACAGTGAATCCTCTTGGAGCTCTGGCGACCTTACTCACCAACAGAGACACAACACTACGAGCTCTGCTATGTACTATGTACTCTTTAAAGTGGATAAGTGTCAAATGAGAAAGACGCGTAACATCGTTTTGGGTTTAACCCGAAACAGACCTACTACTACAACTTTGTTCTTTTTCTTGAACTAACATGCTGCCGCCAGTCTAGAATTATCATTATGAATAGCATACACGAGAGAAACGATATGAAGCACCTTATAACACGCCTGAGAACGATATGAAGGACCTCCACCCCTACTCCAAACAATGTTTACCGAATTGATTGAAATCGCCGACGACCCGCGTAGCACGTACCAGTCATTACGTCCGGTGGTAACTCACGTCTACCTAACTTACGGCCCACTTTATATACCCACACAACACTCAACCTTACACATAATAAATAAGGTTGGTTTTAGCGTGAAGGGAGACTAGAACCGGTGCCAAAACTCTCCAAGATTACATGGAAGCCGCGAGGCATTACGGCAGTTCGCATCTAACGTGGCAACTTAGATAATGCGTCACGGGTTAGACTTTTTACCGGACAAAAGGCGTATAACTATGCGCTTTCCAAGGCGCTTAAGCCGCTTTGCTTCTGAGTCATTCTAAAACCTCTCACGTAGGTAAAGACTTAAAGATGCTGGTTTTTAAAGGTTATTACGTCCTTTTGGAGTAAAAGTGTCTCCCGTTGCTTAACGACCTGATCGCCAGCTGCCTCCTTTATCCTGCCTCCTATCGGTTAACTCTGCAAGTTTCTGGCTAATTTGTCAAATGAGGCTTAAGAATGGAATTGGGTTTGGGACCGATTTTGGCTCGTTGACGGTTTTGTGAGCGAAAAGCAAACGCTTTTAAATTGATTTTGACTTCTTATCTACTTACTTATCCGAAGAAAGATATCTGATATACCAACTTAAGTTTCATAAAGTGTGTGTGACTTAATGCGAATTATTTTAAAGAGTTATTTAAATTCACCTACCCCATCTCTATTTGTATGATGTGTGTTAAGCTGACATTTGCCTTGCTTGCATATTTAGTAATTGAGAAGAGACAAGTAATCTACATTCACTCTTAATATGAGGAAATAAGGTCCAGGCATTTAAATAGTGTCAATCAGTTGACAACCATATGATATTTGAATTAAGAATGAAGTGTCCAACACTGGTGCCTGTCAGCTTAAAGTGTTCATAATTGGTGCCGTCACCCTACGTAATGTATTGTTGTAGAATAGCATGTCGAATGTATTCATGTTTTTTTATGGAACATGAGGCAAACGAGCAATCGAATCGCTTGATGGTAATCGACTATCGCCGCCCATGGACACTTGCAACACCTCCGGTCACATGTGCGTTGCTAGATTACGCTCTTTAGTTGAAGGTTTCAAGGTGATATCGGTCCGAAAATACCGCTGGCGATAGTTCGATCCAGAGATGAGACAAGAGAAGAGAGAAATGTGGGTACGGTCGGCTCCATAAATATATATGCATCTGTATTCAATTTTGAAACTTCTTCCCCTGTAATAATTTCCGAAGTGTATAGATATTTATAGACGTGACTGTGCCTATGGACTTTGGCTGGTTAAGAGGGGGTTGACCCTCCATTGGTGTCATTGGACCGATTGTGTTTGCTAATAAACCATTCTATTTTTCTATACCCCACCATTCAATTTTTGTAGTCCTACTAATCCCAAAGCCCAGGTCCCTTGACCCGTGACATAAGTCAGGAAAACGCTAGAAAGAAGAAGAATATCGAATATTTTGGTGTTTCATACGTAAGTTCATAAATGAGTAAATTATCTCTATAAATACTTACTACAATCAAACTTTGCCACTAGTTTAAAAAAAGTGAGGTTTTGATCAATCAGCGCGCAGCGTGAACGTAGCAGAATTAACAGAACCCTAAAAATAAACTATCCACATCTCTTCAGTCGCTTTCGTAAATTAGCACCTACACCAAATTTTGGGGTGTCATACCAGACCCCAGCTCCCTGAGCCGTGGCATGAGCCTCAGAAGAAGACGTGTTAAAAATACTCATACTTATTTCCAATATCTTCCTGATCCGCCTTGTAGGTTGGAAGCAGTCTATGCTCATATCATAGTAAACAAATATACCTACGTATAGTTATGTAAGAGTAATCTGAGCCATGAGGTCAGCCCCATCTATCAGAAGTTTACTCTCCAACATATACAACGGACGTCTCGTAGGTATGTGTATATATTCCTGTCTGTTTACTCACTTCTTGACATCGTTTTGTGCCGCAAAATTACAGGAATAGTTAAGGCCAAAAATATAAAAATACAGCGTGTATGTGTCAATGATTAGTAAATTGTTTTTAAATGTTCACAATGTAATTTTAGTAGTTGTAGATGAACTTTTTCGCTTTTTAAGTAAGTAACCGGTTTTCTTTTCCATTTTACAGCTGGTCCTTTAACATAAATAGCTCCTTCTCTAAAAGGTTCTCTGAAACCGAACTAAGGGTTGTTGAACTTAAAAATGTCTTTCTGTTCTGCAGAAAAACAAGAACATTTAAAGAAGAATTTAGAATGGGAAGGCAGCCGGGACAGTAAACTGCAGCTCAAACTCCAGAGAAATGAGCTGAATGAACGCATGAAGTGCTCGATCGTCCGCCTGTATCCGGCCGGGCATCCTTACAATACATCTACATCTACAAAAGGTCCTCTAAAGCTTTTCTTTTTGTCCTATCTTTTACGGTTCGTCTCCATGTCAACTCGTTCACCGCTAAGGATTTCTGGTGGCGCTGCACAATAATATGGATTTCCCACTTTGTAGCAAAAATGGCGCGCAGACGACGTGTCATGATTAGCACTGAATGCGTTAATACAATAGGGCATTAACCCGATCCGATTCCGATCCGGGACGGTCTGTTGGTTTCTAAAGAAAACTTCACGTGACCTCCGAGGACTCCGACCTATCACGTGATTGTTTCTATAGAAACTGACAGATCGTCCCTGATCGGATTGGCGTGAGTCAGCTTTTATGCATATAACTGAAACATCAAGTGCTGTGCATACGCCTCACTGAGTATTTTGCGGTGTATCCTAAAATGTGGATTAATATTTCGCAGCTCTGTGTCATGTTAATTCAATAATCGGGCCTATCGGGAAATCCGGATATAGATTATAAATTGATTATTCGATACTCGAGAGCAAAAGTTTCGGTCACTAGGATTGACTTGTATATAATCCTAAATACAAATACAGCTAGCGTATTAAAATAAATTGATCCTTATAGAGTGTTAAAAAAACGATCCTTACAGAGAATTAAAATAAATAGATCTTAACAAGAATTATAATAAATTGATCCTCATAGAGTATTAAAGAAAATTGATCGTTAGGTATAGAGGATTAAAATAAATTGATCCTTATAGAGAATTAAAATAAATTGATCTTTATAGAGAAATAAAATAATTGATCATTTTAGAGAATTTAATTGTCCTTAAATACAATACATGTATGAAAACTTTAGCCTATTAATTTAATTGGCTGGTAGAGAATGCCTTACGGCATTAAGTACTTTTCGTTGTTATTCAATAAAGTTTAAATATATAAATAAATATGACACGACGTTAACTTTTTCCTTTATTGGGTATATATCACCTAGCCTTCCTACCTTCCGCTTTCTTTAAATTTTTTTACATTATGTTCTTAATAAATTCATCGTATCGTACGAGTATGAGATGCCGAAGCCTTTTCCTTCTTCTATTTTCAATGGTTCTCAACGAGCGGTATTTTCTACGGGTCGGGAAGTTTTCATACTTATAAATCTTACAAATTTCCCTCGCAAAGGGTAGGAAAACAAACTATATTCGAAGAAAATTAAAAGTCCAAATGTTGCAGTCGACCCTCGACCCGCCGTCAAGTTAGAAACGTGACCGCCATACTTCCCCCGGATTTATGTAGTGGTCATTTTTTATAAGAACCGGTAACCGGTTAACCGGTGCGAGTAAGTTAAGGGTTTATCGTTGAATTGATGCTTATTTGCGTCATGAAGCAAGCAAATGCAACTTGAACAAAACCTTAATATAACAGTAGGTCTTTTTCCGGTTTAATAGAAGAATTATGTGTTTACTCTTAATTTAGGAAAAAAAAGGGATTCGTGGGTTCAAGCCTCCTCGGCGCTCAATATTCGTAACGATTCTGGCTGGTAAAAGAAAAACAAAAAGAGGGTCGAAGAGTTGGTATGACCTGTCATACATTACCAAATTAAAGGTTAATTAATTTCTTATTTAAAACACTAGTGGGTAACAATTGTAAAGCACGAATCAAATCATTTATTAAATGTAGTAAATTTTTCACTTTCACGGTCACTTTTTTCTGTAGTATATGACATTTCAGTTTTAATTTGTATTCAAAGTAATATCGTTTTAAACTCAAACAAATTAGATAGATACCTATTAAAAAGAATAAATTTTGCACAATATATTACTGAACTGAATGACAGCGTAGCTGTTGGAAATAAGATAGGTATTACTTTAAAACACTATACTTCGTTTTCTTAGGATTAAAAGAATCGTGCGGCTGTCCTGTTATCGTAGAAAATAATACGAGTGTCAATCATGAATTATTAACGAACTAATGTAAAAGCGGGCGGAGCGGCTGAAAGCGCCGACATTTTATTTATTTTATTAGGAAAGAAACAAACAGTCTCTTATGTTTACATTTAACACAGTAAAAGTTAATAAATTGCAGACTTACAGTTTCCTTAATTAATCATTATGTTAACCAAATAACAAATACAAGTACACAAGTTAACTACTTCATTATGTATCGTTGCAAAGGAATGGTGAGACCGAACATATGCAGATATAAAATATAAACCTAAGTTTTAATACATTCCAATGAGAGTCGCTTGAAACAGTATAATTTTTCGTGGAATATATCTATATTTAGAAATCGTTCGTTATAAAGCCTACATGCTCTTCTAATGAAACCATTTCTTGCGAATGAAGTACGACTACTGGGTATATGAAAGAGGGGCTTTTTTCTACAGGTTCGTTCACAACGCCTGGGTACTCTTAAAGAAAGGGAGTGCATCAACGAGGGAGCATCGCAGATGTTATTGTTTAGTACCATCATCAATTAAATAAGGCTTTTTAGTATTTTTGGGTAACTTTTCAAGTTTCCTCATTATACGGCGTCACAGCTACAATGGGAAACTCTTGGAGCATGGGGTCCCAGCGCACGCAAGTTTTTCGTAGAAATCGCGAAACGTCTGGTTGGTGTTACTGGTGACCGAAGAGCTGGTGGCTTCCTCGCTCAACGTATCAGCATTGCGATACAACGAGGAAATGCCGCCAGCATCCTAGATACAATGCCGCAAGGACCTATTTCAGATTTAATGTAGGTAGAGGTAGGTAGTTACACTTACTGTATACATTTTGAAAATAAATGTTCGTTAGAAAATATTATTGAGAATTTGATTCTGACAAATCAAATAGGCAGTCGACACTATGAATAATTATCAACAGAAACTTAATGATGATTGACGCCATGTTTCTGAATGACACATCGTCAATCAATGTCATTATACTCATTATATTCAGTCGAATCGAATATATTAAAGCTTTATAAAGAATATGTGTCTAAATATACTTACTAGGAGACTCCAACCTTTAATTATTCTACCCTGTATTATTAACAAATAAACATTTTTCATTTTCATTTTTCATTTTCAAATATTGACAGGAAAAGGAAATACGATAATAATATTGCTTTTGCTGTTTCGTTAATTAATTACGTGCTAGTCAATAAGTGTTCTGGCTAGTACCCGACCGAATTATCGGTTTCGGTTTCGGCCGGTTTAGGTTTGGTTCGGTTTAGTAGTAATTAGTATTAACTACCTTATCATACGTCCATAATATAAATATTTGCCGCCGATTTTTTTTTTGTGTTTTTAAAATTAGTTATGATAAGTACCTTACCTGTTTCAACTTGAATTGAAGAAAAGTGGTAAGACCCATATTTTTATTGTAATGTGTAAATATATGAGTATATTATTAGTTCAGTTCAGTTAATTTTCAAAATAGGTAACCACCTATAGTTCTTAAATTCTCTTACATTTTTCATACACATTTTTAATAACAATAAAACAAAGTTTCTTTTTGCTTTTTGTTATTATTGGTTGGTTAGTAGTCAATTGTTTCACAATTCACATATTTCAATAAACATGAAATTAGTTTTCATGTAATGATCAGAACTGTCAGTGGGCCTATTTTCTTTTGAGTAGTTCATAGGTATATATAATGTATGTATAAGATATGAGTGGCGAATGAGCGGAGCTTGCGACAGAGCGTCCAGCGTACAGTTTACGCTGCTAAACGCGCTGCCGCGTAAGCTGAGGACTGGTTGGATACCTGGCTTGGCATCCGATGGAGTAGGTTTAGTATATGACATCTATTTCAATTTATAAGAAAGAACAGTAATTTAATAAGTATTAAATAATTGACCTGGTCTCGTATGACATCTTGTGGGAGAAGTTGGCAGGCGAGACAGGTTTGCCGGCAGAGTTGATTGAAGTACTAAAGTTTTGGTATGGGAACCAAATCAACTGTGTCAGATGGGCGGGCGCTCACTCGGAGGAATACCGACTGGAGTGTGGTGTCAGACAGGGCGGCTTGACCTCTCCCAGGTTGTTCAACCTTTATGTAAACAGACTCATGGACGAGCTTAACAATGCCTATGTCGGATGCTCAATAGATGGAAAATCAGTAAATAACATAAGCTATGCTGATGACATGGTGTTGTTGAGCCCGTCCATGAGTGCACTCCAAGAGTTGTTGGGAATTTGTGAAAGGTACTCAGTGAAACATGGGCTAAGGTACAATGGGAAGAAGAGTGAGGTACTTGTTTTTAAAGCCGGGACTAAATCCTATAAAACAGTACCCCTGTGTCCTTGGGCGGTGAATTGCTCAGGGTCACAAAACATTCAAATACCTTGGTCACTGGGTCACTGAGGACCTCAAAGATGACCTCGACATAGAGAGGGAGCGCAGAGCGTTGGCCGTGCTTGGAAATATGCTGGCTCGCAGGTTTGCTCGGTGTAATAATGACGTTAAAAAGACGCTCTTCAAAGCTTTCTGCCAGTCTTTTTACACCTGCAGCCTGTGGGCCAAGTACACTCAGCGGGTATACAACGCACTACGCATTCAGTATAACAACGTTTTCAGAATACTATTGGGACTGCCACGTTATTGTAGTGCGTCCGGAATGTTTGCGGCGGCGCGCACGGACGATTTTTACGCGATTATACGCAACAGATCGGCGTCACTTATGCGGAGGTTGAGTGGAAGTGACAATAGTATCCTGAAAACGTTGGCAGGTAAGGTGGATGCACCATTGATCAAACATTGGAACAGCTTACATATGGCAGCCACTGATGTTGAGAAATGGTGCATCTAGAAGGCCTGCGTATAAAACTAGGCGTTAATTATTTTATTTATTTATTTAGTTATAATTTTTATTTTTTGTTACAATTTAAATGTAAGTGCACCTTAACTGTATTTTAAGATTGTACACTAACCACATATGGATCTCTGATTCGAAATAAATAATTTGAATTGAATTGAATTGAATAAACATGAAAATCGATCAATATTTATTTTTACCATGCTGCGTGTAATTATTTGCCTCACGATTCATTTTGCACATCGAGAGTACCTATATTTTATTTGAAATAAATCGTTATCTAAGTCGAAAGTATATGCAAATAAATATATCATCCCCAATATAACCTCAACTCCAAAACACGGATCCGTTCTGAAACTCAATTAATAATGAATAACCCAATCATCCCATCGCCCTAAACGCATAAGTGACTGCCACGGGACTCTCAAAGCGAACCCGCAGTATAATATATTTGTCTTGCACGCGGGATATAATTACCGAGCTGCGGTTCAAGAATTTAGGGGGTGAAAGGGGAGAGCGGGGAGAATCGTTATGTGTAGTCGATTGAAGATGTAACAAAAGAGCTGACTGTAGTTTTGTTTTGTTTGCTCTCTCTCTCTCTCTCTCCAAGTCGTATTCCTCAATTCTGAGGGTCTGAATCCCCTGCTTTGAAAGCAATTTCTCTCTTATCATTGTACACCACCTGTGCCTGTCTTTGGCCTCATGGAGTGCATTGTGAAGCTTGGTGTTTAGTGATGTGCGCACTTGGTCTGACCATCGGATAAGACTGCAACCTCTTGAACGTTTTCCTTCAATCTTGCCAGTTATCATCAGTTGCTTGAGGTTAGCACCGTCTTTTCTGGCAATATGACCAAAGAACTTCATAATCCTACGAAGGCAGATCGTGGAAAGTCGAGTCTGGACATTTAATTCACGCAGAAGCGAGTTGTTGGTGTGGTTTGCAGTCCAGGGAATTTGTAACATCTTCCTCCAGAACCACATCTCAAAAGCGTCGCACCGTTATCACAGTATCCATGCACCACCAGCAGTCGAAAATAATGTCAGAGGACCGGTCCTTTAAGATTATTATTACCGCACCGCACTGGTGCGGCGATGGTTGAGAGTTTCTTGTTTATTTTATTTGGGAAGCGTGTCTGGTGGAAAGTAACCCAATGCCATGAATGCATAAATATAACCCTTAGCTTGTCAACGTCAGATCGGCTTAAATATTTTTTAGCTAAAATAAAGAGCTTTCTGCCATTTTACACCGCTTAAATTCCAAGTGTCCAAAGGATGTACCTGTTTATTACCTACCAGGCGAGCTATTTCATTCATTGTATATAAAAGATTGTCAAATAATACGACACACCAACTTGTCATTGAACTAAAATCTTCCTCGATTCCTCTTCTCGACTGCCTTCATTCCAAAACAGCCATACGCCTTACAAATTGTACACAGTAAAGTCTTTTTGGTTATACACGACTGAGCCCTTCGGACAAAGTTTGCCACAAATAAAAACTTTGGTTCCTGCTCCGAATATGAAACGAGTTTGGATAATATCCCCGCCATTTTGATTCTGAGGGTTTTGGGTCTACAAAACGTGACGCAAAAACCGGTCAAGTGCGAGTTTGACTTGGGGCCCAAGAATGTTGTACGACTTTAACGATTGTAGATGAGAAAATGGGACAAAGAAGAAAAAATATATATATTTTGGTTCATGTTTTTATGGTTTTAACTGGTCACACTAGGTGCTATATATAAATTTAAAGAGATATCATATGCTACAGAACAACTCTAAATCTGGCTGCCATGATCGGGTAGCCTAGTGGTTAGGGCGTCTGCCGCGAAAGCAGGAGGTCGCTGGTTCGATCCCAGCCTTGCTCACCGGGAACTTGGTCACTTTTTCTGTAGTATATGACATCTCTTTCAATTTACGAGTATGACTTCAACCATGTTAATTTTCATATTTGTTTAAAGATATTAATTTATGTTCTCTTAATAAGATCATGCTTCTTAATGACCAATTTTTATTATTTGGCATATGCAGTCTTTTCACTAATGGAGCGTTGGTGACCTAGCGGTAAGAGCGTGTGACTTTCAATCCGAACGTCGTGGTTTCAAACCTCGGCTCGTATGAACCAATGAGATTTTTGAAAGTTATATACGAAATATCATTTGATATTTACCAAATGCTTTTCGGTGAAGGAAAACATCGTGAGGAAACCGGACTAATCCTAGTAAGGCCTAGTTTACCCTCTGGGTTGGAAGGTCAGATGGCAGTTGCTTTTGTAAAAGTAACGCCTGCGTAAAATCTTAGACGAATACGCAAAAAACGCTAGGAAGAAGAAGGGTATTTTAACTCAACTATGTTATGCATATTTTTCGTTATTCACACTGCGCTTACGGTCTGTACGTAACGTTTAATAATTACAAAAATGTGAACAATCATTTTTTGGTATGGTGAACAGGGTCCAAGAAAACACACTGTATAACACTTCACTACTACCACTTTATTTACACTTCTATCTACTACACCTTGTATAATAACACTCACTGCTTGATTTGATTTTTGATTGACAAACAAAATGTTCGTTGGACTTTATATGAAACTGGGAAAAATCTTAACAGCGCGATCTAAAATATTGCGCCGTGAACAAAGTGACATCTTTTGGAAAATTGGAAAACTAATTGTTTTAATTTCAACATCAATAAAATAGGCATTTGATTGCAAGATATTATGCACAGTTAATTCCTAATATTTTTTAGAGTATTTTGGGATTATTTGCAGACAAAAACAAACAAAATATTTTCCGAAAATCGCTACTACTAACGCCATCTAGGGAAGACTTAGACAAACTGAACTAGGTAAACGAAGTTATAATATTTAAATATGCGGCTTCAACATTCCGCCCACCAAGAACAAAGACAGTTTGTTCTTAACTCCGCCCACCATGACACAATATAACAATTAAAATAAAGCATGTATTAACTAACAAACTAAGATAAGTACCCTTTGCATTGAATTATAATAACATACTTTTGAATATAATCATTATAATTAGTTAACAGGAAGGAAACATAGTTTATTTACAGCTCTTTTTATAATGTTGTCCTTACATTTGAGACTGACTACTCGTGTGATATTGTCCGCATCCGGATGTTTTTAAATTATGATTCCGTACAACCATCCAGATGGAGGAAGACCATCCTCTCTCACCAACAGCTGGCTCAGGAGTTTGATGAGTCCACTTGTATCGATGATAAAACTCTATTAGGTACTTACTCGACAAACGACGCCAAGCCTTTCACTAACTTCTGAGTGAATAGCAATGTTTGAATTTTCATAGCTTAAATCAGCTACCAGCACAAGAGGCTCAAGCGAGGTATGTATTTCTGCCACCAGATTAGCTACAAATGTCTTCCAACGGTTATGTTTGTAGTTGAGCCATGACAACACTTTGGTCGAATCAGTCCAAGCGTGGATGTTTGACTTGTCAATATTCATTACCCGTGATACTTCCATCAGCAATTTGGTAAGGAGCACCGCTTTTTTGGAGGCGTCACAAAAACTTTGAAGTTCTTGAAGATTGCTGTTTCCTCTCTTCGTGTATACCCACCTTGGTATGCGAAAGTTGGCAATCTGATCCACATCTGTTAACCACAATTTTTGGATGAATATCTTTGCAGAGATGATAACTGGTGCCAGCCATCCAAGCGGGTCGAATAACCGGGATATGTCCGATATCATTCGTCTCTTCGTTATAGGAAACTTCAGTGGTGGTAACTGAACTAAATACTCGAACGTATCCGCATGCCGGTTCCAATTCAACCCCAAAATCTTCATGGTTGCATCCAGCTTGATCTCCACTTTCCCTGCTTCATTTTCAGAATCTTGGTTGATTATGTTCATAAGTTCTTCATTGTTAGTATTCCACTTTGATAGTTCAAATCCAGCTTTATTCAATAACCCATTGAGTTCCATATATATTTGTTCTCCTTCAGCCACCGTCTCACAACCTGACAAGAGATCATCCACATAAAAATCGTTCAAGACCCTATCTGCTGCCAAGGGATAGTCATTTCTGTGATCATGTGCTACTTGTTGCAGTGCCTTAACCGCGAGATAAGGTGCTGCGGCTGTTCCAAAGGTAACCCTGAGGAGTTTATAATGAATTACAGGTTCGTCTTGTTTATTTCGCCATAGGATCCGTTGAAAATCGGCATCTTCTTCGTAAACCTTTACCTGCCTGTACCTCTTGTCAATATCAGATACAAGACTGATTGAAAAACAACGCCAACGCAATAGAATGTGACGTAAGTCTTGTTGAAGTCGTGGACCAATTAACAGATCTTGGTTCAGGGATAAGCCGTTTATTCCTGGGCATGAGGCATCGAATACTACCCGTACCTTTGATGTGCTTTTGTCTTCTCGAACAACAGCGTGATGAGGAAGATACACAGCGCCTGGTTTATTTTGCTCTTCCTTCGGCATTTTTTCCATGTGCCCAAGCTCTTCATATTCTGTGATGACAGCTGCGTATCGCTCCTTGAACTGAGGTTCTCGCTCGAATTTTCTTTCAAGCAAGCTAAATCGTTTAGCTGCTGCCAGATAAAGTTTCCCTTTAGTACATTGTGGAAGTTCTTCACGAAAGGGCAACTTGACTATATACCTACCGCTACTATCCCGTTTAGTAGTGGCAGCAAAACTTTCTTCGCATTTCTTTTCTTCCTCAGTGTAGTGTTGCTTGGGATCTGGCACAACAGGATCAGCTTCAAGCTCCCAAAACTTCTTCAGCAGCTCGTTGTCCATAACGTGAACGTGGTTAACTCTGACCTTGTTGCTTAATTCCGACGCACTTGTGTGAGTCGGCCCGGAAATGATCCAGCCTAAGGAAGTTCGCTGAGCCAGGGGTGCTCCCTGGGGACCTTTAACAATATCATTCATTAGTATTTCACAGTATATTTCTGCACCAAGGAGTATATCAATTTGTCCGGGTTCATTGTAAGTTGTATCGGCTAATTCTAAACTTGACAGCTCGGAATAGAATTGAACTCGTTCCTCAGGAAGACACAATGTGAGCTTGCTTAATACACCCGCATTAACATTTACCTTGACACTTGGGTCGCAGATTGATGTAATGGTCACATTGACTGAAAACTGAGAGCTCATGGAACTCTCTTCTTCTCCTAACCTTGTGATTGGGCGATGGTTGCGAATCCTGGGGAGTCCGAGCAGTTGAACCACAGACTCTTTGATGAATGACTCTTCCGAACCTTGGTCGATGAAGCATCTGAGTGTTATGAGTTGTCCAGATTTCGACGTGGCATTAACTAATGCTGTTGGTAATAAAACCAATTTACGAGATGTCGAAAAATGGTTGCGTATGGTAGTAGGCTCGTCTTTAGATAACGAGTGAGATGCAGGTGCATGTGCAACTACATTTGCTACAACTGAGTGATTTGTTTCCTGAGACTCAGTTGCTGGTGTGTTATTCTTGGAATGCAATAAGGAGTGATGTTTCCGTTGGCAAATTCGGCATCTAGACGATTGACGGCATCCATAGACTGAGTGATGAGGTCCTAAGCAATTAAAACAGAGGCTATGTGACTGGACAAAACCACGACGAGCATCAGTATCAAGTTTGGAAAAATCTTTACAATTACTTATCTTATGTGCTTCAGAACAAAATGCACAGGAAGGGGCTGTTACGGCTGCCACATGATTAACTTTTACAGAATTGTTGGCAATCTTATGTGTGCTGGTGCTGGGTCGAGAAAGCTTCGGGTCAATGAACTCCAATGCGCGAAACCGTGTTTCTAAAAACATTTGGAATTGTTTATAACTTGGAAGCTCACTATCGCATTCAGTTGATTTAAGTTCCCATTGCTTCCTCGATTCAGCATCTAATTTTAAACACATTATATGCACAATAATAACATCCCAACTAGTAACATCTATGCCTAAGTTCTTGAGAGCATGAAGACACTCGTTGGTCGTATCCAATAATTCTTTAAGCGCGCTTGCAGACTCAGTAGCCAAGTTTCGCTGACTTAACAATCTTTTTAAAATGCAGTTTGACAAGTATTTCTTATTATTGTAACGCTTCTCGAGTTGCTCCCAACTAATACTGTAATTATCTCTAGTTATTGGAATGTGTCTCAACAACTGCTCAGCTTCACCTGTTAGGTGTCCCTTTAAATAATGCAGCTTCTGAGCATCATCAAGATCCTTATTCGTGTGAATCAGAGAAACAAACATGTCACGAAAGCTCACCCATTCAGCATACTGGCCGGAGAATGTTGGTATTGATATCTTGGGCAGTTTGATGCGATCTTCAGCTTTATTGGTGACTTTACTGGGCTCTGGAATGTTCATGCTTGACGTTGTGGACGTAGAAACTGGCAGGAGACTGCTGAGGATAGATTTAATAAGACACTTATAAGTCACGTATGCGTCTTCAGTCTCATCATACACATTATTCCCAATGTATGTGCTCTGAGTTAAAGCTTCCGACTCGCTGTTCTGTATGATGAGCGAATGTGTTTGTGAAAACTGAGTCCACAATTCCTCTAACAACTCTAATCTAGTGTTGAGATAATCAATGGAGTTACGACGTTCCTTGGGAGACTTTTTGAAATTTTCAAAAGCGCGAACAATTCTAGACTGTACGTCTGCCTGTACTTTAATTAGTTTATCCATCGTATTTTTTCTAAGTGTTTGACAGATAACTTAAATTGAGGTTCCCGAAATTTCAAATTCTTTGGCTACTGGTCTGAAATTGTCTAAGTCCAAACTGGATCGGATTGAAAATTTCTAAGTTCCAGATTATCCGATTGAATTTTTACTAAGTCCAGTTGAACGGGAAAATTGCTAAGTCCTCCACTCACAAATTAATAAAAGTACTCACAATTGACCACCGGCACTCACACTTGTCCACTCGTGACGTCACACGATGTAGCTGCCACTGACGACGTCACACGATGAAGCTGCCGCTGATGACGTCACACGCCGTAGCCGCCGCTGATGATATCACACGCCGTAGCCGCCGCTGATGATATCACACGCCGTAGTTACCGCCGCTTGTGTCGCACGTAGTCACACCGATGTGGCACCGTACCGGTTGGCGCCCTCTGCCGTCAAAACTGCACACACCGAATAGCCGTCCGTCTATCCGGCTCGAAGGACCATGAACAGGGTCCAAGAAAACACACTGTATAACACTTCACTACTACCACTTTATTTACACTTCTATCTACTACACCTTGTATAATAACACTCACTGCTTGATTTGATTTTTGATTGACAAACAAAATGTTCGTTGGACTTTATATGAAACTGGGAAAAATCTTAACAGCGCGATCTAAAATATTGCGCCGTGAACAAAGTGACATCTTTTGGAAAATTGGAAAACTAATTGTTTTAATTTCAACATCAATAAAATAGGCATTTGATTGCAAGATATTATGCACAGTTAATTCCTAATATTTTTTAGAGTATTTTGGGATTATTTGCAGACAAAAACAAACAAAATATTTTCCGAAAATCGCTACTACTAACGCCATCTAGGGAAGACTTAGACAAACTGAACTAGGTAAACGAAGTTATAATATTTAAATATGCGGCTTCAACATATGGTCTACAATATTTTAAATTTAATTTTAGTTTTATTGCACGGTAGTGAATTTCAGATATTCATTACATCTAACAATTCATGAAGTTGATTACAGACAGCCTCCGCTCAGCTGGGTCAAACACAAAATGATGTTCAGAGTGTTTTCTGTGGACTATTCAAAAGTTAGGGTCAATAAAGCTTGCTTTTCTTATTTAATCCTTATCTGTAACTGGTACTTCTTTTCTATAATATTGTATGATCAAAATCATTACTCTTCAGCTGAACGCATACTTTTTCTTTCCTGTGGTCAACAGTTAAAGGGACATGTATTCATGATTGTATCTTACAATTTTATCCCAGCAAGCTGTAACCCTTTGAGAACGGGACCCTAAAAATAAAGAGCTGTTCTGGTTAACTGCAAAGTTACTTTATAAAACCAATAGTTAAGTAAAGAGATCTCTGACCCGCCGTCTATAACGTACTGCTAAGTAATGGCGCGCTTTCGCATTCTGTATTTCCTGACAAATACGACTTCGGTATAAGCATGCGGTTATACTGGACTTGTGACCTCCATCTTCAGACTCTTCACTATTCATAAGGTGTGATTAGTGGCAATCGCCGGTCAATTTATTGACCGAAACTGACTTGCGGCTTTGTTAAATGATCTTCATATAATTGGCATGATGACTCTAATTATAATGATTACCACATTATAATCTGATTTGACATGTAAGTTGCCGTCTCAGACTGCGATTGCGAGTTGAAATAGAAAAGCGAAAAGGATTTCCATCGCGATAGGGGAGCGCTTCAACATCTACCGTAAATAGTATTTTATACAATCGTGATATAATGAAGAGTTATTCAGTCGAGTACCGTGTGTTGTAAGTAAGGTACGAGATTGAAAAACTTAATTATGTTACGATTGTATACAATACTTTTTCTACTCATCATCATCTATGGAGGAACAATTTCATCATTCAATTTGACTTAACACGAATGTAACACAAAAATGTTAAAAATATAATTAACAAAATAATGTCTATGGATGACTAGTAGCGCCACCTAGCTACACACACCATGTAACGTGTTTTTTATATAAACCTGTCAGTCTGTTGAAAACCAACTTGAAGTTTTATTAGGTTAGGGCCCAGCTCTCGTAATTAATTAGTTTTTCGGAGTTTTTCGGTTGTTTTTAATAGTGCACAGTAATTAAAATGTCAGCAAACTATGCAGTGACTGTTCCTAAGTTGAAGGGGAGAGAGAACTATGATGACTGGGCGTTTGCTGTTGAGAATTTCCTCATCCTGGAGGGCGTCGACTTATCTAGTGAGGTTAAGCTAGATGAAGCAAGCGACAGGAAAGCCAGGGCAAAGATGATATTGACCGTCGAGCCATCCCTTTATGTGCATATAAAAGGCGAAACTTCAGTGCTGAGTGTTTGGAATAAGTTGAAATCTTTGTTCGATGACTCCGGTTACACGCGTAAGATCAGCTTATTGCGGAATTTAATTTCTATACGTCTATGACGGATTACGTGACACAGTTAGTGGAAACGGCACAGAAGTTAAAAGGTACTGGTTTTGAGATAAACGATCAGTGGATTGGTTCTTTACTACTGGCGGGTCTTCCAGAGAAGTTTAGCCCGATGATCATGGCTATTGAGCATTCGGGAATGAGTTTAAGTGCAGATGCTATTAAAAGTAAACTGTTGGATATGGGTGCAGATTTTGAGGTTAAATCGGAAACAGCTTTCATTGCTAAAAATTCGAGCCAACGAATTGGAGGTAGCAATAGAAATTTTGTAAAGAACCGTTACGGCAGTATGAGTAACGAAACGCAACCATCGACGTCTGTCAAAGGAAACGTCAAATCATCAAAAACATCAATTCGTTGCTATGTGTGTCGACAATACGGGCATTATAAAAATCAGTGTCCAGAAAAGACGAAAAAGAAAATGAACGCGTTTAGTGCAGTATTTTCAACTGGAAACTTTAATAAAAATGATTTTTACGTAGACTCAGGAGCGAGTGACCATTTTGTGGCGAATAAAGACATCCTATCCAATGTTTGTAACAAACCGAAAAAGAGTGAAATAATTGTTGCGAATAAACAGAGCGTTCCAGTAGTGTGTTCAGGAGATACACAGATTACTACAGTGGTGGACAATACAGAATACGATATCCCTGTTTTAGAAGTGTTTTACGTTCCTGACCTAACTACCAATTTGTTGTCAGTTAGACGGTTGGTCGCGAACGGTAACACAGTTTGCTTCGAGGAAAGAGGCTGTTATATTCTTAACTCTCAGAAGGAGGTTATAGGAAAGGCGGATTTAGTTAACGGAGTGTACAAGCTAAACATTAAACAGACAAGTTTGCTAGCAGCTGCAGCGATTTCAAGTACGAGTACAGACGTAACTTGGCACAGACGTCTGGGTCACATTAATCAAAATGACCTTCGAAAAATGAATAATGGAGTTGTTGATGGAGTGTCATTTAAAGAAAATGGGGGCAGGTTGGACAAGTCTGGCTGTGTGATATGCTGTGAGGGAAAGCAAGCGAGGCTGCCATTTCCTCAGAGTGCAAACAAAAGTAAGGAGGTGCTGGAGTTAATCCATACTGATTTATGTGGCCCAATGGAAAATAAGTCACTTGGAGGTGCGAGATATTACCTTGTTTTTGTGGATGACTATACTCGAATGAGTTTTGTATATTTTCTTCAATCAAAACATCAAACATTCAAATATTTCAAGGATTTCCAGAAATTAGTTGAGAACCAGCAGTCCAAGAAAATTAAGGCCCTACGAAGTGATGGCGGAGGTGAGTTCTGTTCAACTGAGATGGAGAATTACTTGAAGCAGTGTGGTATAGTGCATCAGAAGACAACAGCATACACACCAGAATCTAACGGTTTATCTGAGAGATCACACAGGTCTTTCTGTGAGAAAGCACGGTGTCTTCTTTTTGATGCTCAGTTTGAAAAGAAGTTTTGGGCTGAGGCAATAAACACAGCGGTATATATAAAGAATAGGTCACCGGCGTCAGCTTTAGATCAAGATACAACACCGTATGAGAAGTGGACCGGCAAGAAGCCAAACTTAAGTCATATGCGGATCTTCGGTAGTCCAGTGATGGTGCATGTCCCTAAGCAAAAGCGCAGAAAATGGGACAAGAAAGCAACCAAGATGTTCCTTGTTGGTTATTCAGAAACCACCAAAGGTTATCGCTTGTATGATCCAAATTCCCAAGATATAGTTATAGCTAGAGATGTGATAATTATGGAAAATGCAGATGAAACGGAAGAAAAATGTTTGGTGGAGGATAAACAAAGCAAAGAAAATGAGTGTGTGACTATAGAAGCACAGTGTAGCCAGTCTGGCAGTACATCACAGAGTACAAGTGATGACAGTGTGCATGAGGATAAGAATGATGGGACATATGTACCCAGCGAGGATGACAGCTTATATGAGCTAGAACCAGATATGACACAGGAGACAGTGCAAGAACAGCAGGAAGTACAGGACTTGCCAGAGATGTACAAGCGTGTTCGGCGTCAACCAGATTACTATGGAGGTTTTGCAAATATGTGTGTTGACGAGGTTCCAGGTGAGCATATCTCACTCACTGAGGCTGTATCTGGCCCAGAAAAAGTGCAGTGGCAAAGTGCAATGGAAGAAGAAATAAAATCTTTCAGTGACAACAACACTTGGGAGTTAGTTGATAGGCCGAAGGATGGTACAGTGGTGAAAAATAAGTGGGTATTCAAAAAGAAATTTAACAGTGAGGGTGAAGTGCGTTACAGAGCAAGACTAGTTGCAAAAGGTTTCACACAAAAGAAGGGTATAGACTTTACAGAAACCTTCTCACCAGTGTTAAGATACTCTACTCTAAGACTCTTGTTTGCCCTGAGTGTTCAACTAGATTTAAGTATAAATCACCTAGATGTACCTACAGCTTTTTTGAACGGTTTCATAAAAGAAAATGTTTATATGGAAATACCAGAATATGCAAATTTTGTTGATTGTGAAAATAAGGTACTAAAATTAAAAAGGGCAATTTATGGCCTTAAGCAGTCTGCCAGGGCCTGGTATACTAGAGTGGAAGAATGTTTGTTACAATTGGGTTATCAGAAATCTAAGTATGAGCCTTGTTTGTTCATAAGATGTGAAAATGATGTCAAAGTGTACATTGCATTATTTGTCGATGATTTTTTTGTATTTTATAATTGCAAAACTTCATATGGACAGTTAAAGACTGAACTTGTAAACAAATTTAAATTTAAAGATCTAGGTCAGATCAAACAGTGCCTAGGAATGAGGGTAAATGTAAAGAAAGGCTGTATTACTGTTGACCAGGAACAGTTTGTAAACAATATTTTAATTAAATTTAATATGTTTGATTGTCATGGGTCAAGTACTCCTATGGAGGTAAACTTGAAATTGGAAAAAGATGTAAATAATTGTGATAAGAGTTATCCTTACCAACAATTAATAGGCAGTCTTATGTACCTATCTGTTCTAACGAGACCTGATATTGCCTACAGTGTCAGTTACCTTAGTCAGTATAACAACTGTTATAATGAAACTCATTGGAAGCATTTAAAAAGATTGTTAAGATACTTAAAGAAAACAAAGAACTATGGATTAGTTTATAGGAAGGATAGTACTCTTTTGCATGGTTTTGTTGATGCTGATTGGGCATCATGTACTTTGGATAGAAGATCTTATACAGGGTATTGTTTCATTATGTCGGGATGTGTAATATCTTATGAGTCAAGAAAGCAAAGAACCATAGCTTTATCAAGCTGTGAATCGGAGTACATGGGATTAAGTGAAGCTTGTAAAGAGGCAATTTATTTGCAGAACTTATTTAGTGATATAATAAAGTCCAATGATAGTACACCAATGTGCTTATACAGTGATAGTCAAAGTTCACTAAAATTAGCCGCAAATCCGTTGTTCCACAAGAGAACAAAGCATATTGATGTACGACACCATTTTGCTAGAGAGTGTGTATTAAATAACCGGGTTAAACTGGAATATGTATCAACTTCTAACATGCCAGCTGATTTGTTAACCAAAAGTCTCAGTGTAGATAAGCACTTCAAATTCTTAAAATCAATGGGCATATCTGAAGTATAGATATATACTATCTGTTTTTATGTTGTTGTTAAATTGCAGAGATATAATTTTTAACATCCTCTCCTAACAAAATAATCTAAAAAAAAAAAAATATTAACAAAATAATGTCTATGGATGACTAGTAGCGCCACCTAGACCTACACACCATGTAACGTGTTTTTTATATAAACCTGTCAGTCTGTTGAAAACCAACTTGAAGTTTTATTAAAAAAGATGTAATTGCGCGCGGGGGGCGCGGTCGGTGCAGTCGCGGGGGGCGCGGTCGGCGCAGGCGCAGGCGGCATCGCAAATAAGTATAGAATTTGTATGAAGTTCTATTATAGTTGCCTACAGCGTATCGAAATGAGATATTATAGTTGAGTTGGACTGTCTAATATCGAAAAGTATGAGCTTATAGTTTTGACAGATTGACGTAATTGACAGATTAAAGTAGGCGAGTAGAAAAAAGTACTTTTTAATCGTCCTAAGGCGCATACGAGATATTCCGTATACTAGAATATACGAGAAATTCGGGACCACTGGTGTGGTCTCGGTAGCTCAATTGGAAGAGCGATGAGCTGTATCTCAGAGTCGCGGGTTCGAGTCCCGCCCGAGGTCATTATTTTCAATTTAGATGTCTTTGTTCCTTTATATTCCATTAAATAGAGCAAAAGAAATGAAAACTTTTTAAGGTTCTAATAAAGTTTTCCTTTCGACTAACCCTGTCAAATCGTGTATTGCTAAATCCCGCAAAATTGGTTTTCTAGAAAAAATCCAACCCGATAAGCCTAAAAGAATGGACGAGTATAGGATTTGACGTTTGGCTTTGAGGCCGCACAATTAGGCTGGGAAGGGTTACGAGTACATAAATCCTGCTTATCTGAGCATTTTTCAATACGGGTGGCCACTCGTGGTGCGAATATTACAATTTTATGAATGTTGAAATATGTTCATTTACTTTTTATACGCCTTCACACTAGCGCGGGACGGGATGGGACGGGAAAATCTGTCAATTTCTATAGAAAGAATCACGTGATAGCTCGGAGCCCTCGGATGTCACGTGACGTTTTTTATGGAAACTGACAGATCGTCCCGTCCCGCCCCGTCCAGTCCCGTCCCGTTCCGTCCCGTTCTAGTGTGAGTCATCCTAAAATAGGTACTAAAAATCAAAAATATCCATAGTTTTATTCCAATCAATGAAACCCAAAACCTCAAATAGCCCAATAAATCTAAGAGGTGACATTAAAATTGCCACAGCTGCATGCGGCTGTATCGCTCGCTCGTCATTAATATCGGTTAACTGCTATTTTTATGATTCATGCATTATAATATGGTCGATATATGTCATCCTTTATGGACATATTATCGACCACAGTATCGTATTTAAACTATTGTGAGAGATATTAGTATTATAATACATTACGGAGAACACTCACGTATTTTAATTACTACGCGCGACATGTTTCGTAGATCTTAGGACTCCATTATCATGCGTTGAGAAACGTGCGCGGCCACCCCTGCGGAGCGTGTATGCTCGACTGAAAATAGCCTATTGCTCGTTAGGAAAATAGCATATTCTCTTACAATCTTCTCCTTCAAACAATGTTAACTTGGCCAAGTTAACCAAGAAGAATAAATTAAATATTCTGTAAATATAAAGATTTTGTACTGTTTATAAATTGAATGACCTTTAAGGTCACCTCACTAAATTTAGCATGAAGGGCATCCCTAGCTAAAAAGGCAGCCAGACGTAGCTGATTTTAGATTGATCGCATGAAAGCATTAATCGGCCGCACCTTTATAAGTTTAATAATAAGCTCAAAGCCAAAGAAAAGGTGAAAATTTCACCGAATCGGGCAATACTGTATTCCAATACCGTGGTTTTTTATTTAATAGTAAGTGCTACATAACATATACATATATTTGAACTGCCCATTAGTACCTTCCCGCCCTAGGGCGATAATGAGCACTTTACGTGCCTGCGTCGAATAATTAAAGGGCCATAATGTACTGTAAAACGTCGTATAATGCACGTGCGAAGAGGTAATTTCCTCTGTTTCGTAATATACTAATCATATCCCCTATATCGTAATGTACTAATCATTTTACAATGGTTTCAACACTACACTGTCTATCTCATCAAAAAACCATCCAATCTTCTAACACATTACCTTATGTCAAATATTATAAATTGATGAACTTTTGTTCAACCTCGATAATATAGTTCTGTAAATAGGAACTAGTTATAGGTAAATATGACTGCGAAATGATACCTAAACAAGAAAGGAGACAAGGATACGTACTCTCTCGCTCTTCACCTTCCTAATTTTGGCATGACGGGCATCAGTGTAGTGGGCAGCCAATCGAAGCTAATTGTTGATCGCATGAACGGGCCAATCAGACTCCTTAATGAACAGAGCCATAACAGAGCTCCTTAATGAGCAGAGAGAAGGTTCAAATCCTGGCGGTGTAGATCTATATATACAACTTCTTCATTATTTTTGAAATTTTTCTTAGTGTTTTTTTTCAAACTATTAAAACATTTATTTTCAAAATTTTACACTTATTTTATATATTTGAGCATATTTTTAGTTTGTTGTCGTTTTTTTTATCGCGTGAGAATTGTATGAAAGTCGGTGGGTAGGTTGAGTTCCTTATTCTACGTTAGATAGATACGAAGTCCCAATGTGCGACAACAATTTTGTACTAAATTTCCCACTGAGTTACGAAAATCCCATACGATTTCGTAACTCAGTGGAAAAAGCTGTGGGACATACTGGGAAATTGGGTCTGTCTTGAAGATAATAAGGAACTCTTCCTACCTACCAAATTTCATTTGAATCAGACGCGAAAAAAAACGACAACAAAATAAAAATCCGCCCATTTAGTTAAATTAATGCATCACATTCGACAAGCATTCAAGCTCACACTTTCGGGCATTTGTTGTGCGAAATATGTACCCGCCATAGATGTAAATAATTACGAAAGTAAGGTGACCTGCAAGTTCGAATCACCTTTTTAGGGTTTTAGGGTTCCGTAGATAAAATGGCAAAAACGGACAATGGCAATGACGAGGTAGTCCGGTTCGCCAATAGTGCGAGCCGGAAATGGGTGCCTTTTACCCGAGTAAAAGGCAACTTAAAAAAAAAAAACAACTATAAAGCTAAAACTACTCATGTAACTTTATAAAGAAAATCTCGAAGAAAGCATTACAAAAATGTAAAATATTTAGCAAAACAACGGCATTATATAGGTATTTTGTTATATTGAAAACAAACATAGGTAATTTTGATTTACTGTTCAGGTTAACTTTCTATTTATTTATTATAAGGAGATCCAACAGCTATAAAACTTCAGTAATAAATATAAATGAACACAGGAAGCCAATTACAGGAACTCACGGGTCACAGGATAGTTCAGATATTGTGTATTGCCATGCCTTGGCCTAGATGGCGCTCGCGTCATGGATGCATTCAATATTATTTTTATTTACTATTAGGCCATACTTACGCGCTGCGATCGTGGCCCCAAAAATGGTCTGGCCGGAAGAACAGCGTTGACTTTCGGGTCGACATTATGCTGAGGCGAGACCATTTCCTGGTAAATTTTGTTGTGTATATTTGTCTCTTTTCTCCATACCTGTAATTGTATTTTAAATTTACCACGAATAAATGATTTGTATTTGTAATAAATACTAACCCAAATCTTATTTTTGGCAGTTTGAATGCAGCTCCTGCTTCGTGCCTATCCAACCGTGGCTAATTGCGGAGCGATCGCATGAATGAACCAATCAGACGCTCTTAATGACCGCCGTTCAGCGCCTAACTTCAGGACGCAAGGTGAATGCTGATACTTTCAATTTGAGATATAATTTGAAGTAGATATATGGGCTGATAAGAATCTGTTCTCATTAGTGCGTAGTCAGAGAGACTCATACTGTCTTTTTCTTACGCTTGCAGTGCTACTACGGAAAAAAGGGAGGCATATACAACGTGTTTCACCAGCAACTATCAACCTCAGACACCCTTTATATGTATAAGTCATACTTGGTAACTTTTACTATCGGACCAACCCCAAATACGCGAAAAAAATATCACTCTCCCATACAAAGTTCACATAACCACAATGTATGAAATAGTTAAATTTTGGAGGAAATCCCGCCAGCATCCTAGGTACAATGCATCAAGGGCCTATTTTAGATTTAAGGTAGCTTGTAACTTACTGTATACATATATCGTTTAGTTATACACGTATTTGTGAATGAAAAATGATATAAGAATGCATGAAACAAAACTCAAGTAGTAGTTAAATGGATAAAAACGAATCCATCTGTCAAGATAAAGTGACAGTTAAATGATAATAGTACATTGTATATTAAGGGCGGTAAACAAGAAATTTCGACTCGGGTTTAATTTTAGCACGAGTTCTTAATTCTTGTAACGCCCCTGATACATACAATGTTTTTCATTGCATTTGCGAGGAAATAAAACTTACTAGGCATGTAAATAAACAATAATTATTAGTGGTAGTGTAGCACCATCAACAGTTACCGAGGTGCGCGGCGGCTACGTGCGGCGTGCAAGTAAGGGGCGAGGCCTCCAGGAGGTCCAGGCGGGCGGAAAAATAGTATGAAAATCCATTACGGCCATGGGATTAATACAGCTCATTAAGTCTAAGTATGCTTGCATATAATATCACCGTTTACGAGCAGGTGTGATGAAAAACATTAAACCAGTTTCTAGAGCATTGCAAAACTCGAAAAACCCTGTAATATTTCCGAGTGAGCTTTAATTTGACCCATACATATATGCCCGCAGCGCCCTGACCCGTTCTAGCCACTTGAGACTTATGGCCCTTGTACAATGTATGATTTGAAAAGTTGTCCAAAAGTTACAGTATTTGAGTAATGTTTGATTTATTTCGTAAGTTTCGACTCGTATAATGGGCTGAGTTGAGACGAATTTGAAGTTCAAACCTCAAAGTTGATATTCCTAGACAACCTGCTGGGCTTCACTGAAAATTAGTGTCGCAGAATGTGGCATATCCTATGGCCTATTCAGTAACATCAAGCTGAGTGAGGACTAGTGATGTGCCGTTGGAATATTCCCGGGAATATTCCCTTGTTTTCGGGAATATTACAAAAAAGTTTGGACATTTTTTTCAACTCTCTTCTTCTTCTCAGTCGGACACTCTTGACAGAGTGGTCATGGTCATGTCCCGGTCCAGTCTTGCGCTAGTAAAGTAAAGAAAAGTAAAGTAAAGTAAATATTTTTATTAATAACATTGTTACAAGTCATCGCTACAGCCGCTCTTGTGATGTGACGCCATGTAGCTCTATGTTTGGCAGAGTGACAGTTGTCATTTATGCTGCAGTGTGTCACAGATTTAAAGTAAAAGTAAAAGTAAAATATTCTTTATTGCACCACATATGAGACAAAAGACAGAACAAATTCACAAATTATATAAAGGTAGCAACAGGCGGTCTTATCGCTATAAGCGATCTCTTCCAGACAACCTTAGGGTAGCAGGAGATAAGTTGCAAAAAACAAAAACAAAACGGGTAGTGCGCGAGAAGTATTACAGATAAGAACACTACACATACACTAAACAGAACTATGCATTATTTGCATAAACAACTTAATTAATAAATATAAATACATCCAAATACATACATATATACCTAACCCAAATAAAAAAAGATTTAGTTAGTTAATTATTAAATACTCCGCAAAATAAAATTAATTTTGCTAAAATAAAAAGTTAATTATGAATTACTCCGCAAAATAAAATTACTTTAGCTAAAATAACAACCTCGTCCATACGAGTCTTGTCTAGTAAGACAGACATTATACATGTTTTATATATTAAAATGTAAGCTTTTGTTTCGCTCACAAAATCGTTTCTCTTTTTGGCGATGCATATTGTAGATATTATATTTCTATCTATTTCTTTCAATATATAGGTTATCCTCTAAAAAAATAGACAGTGTTGCATTTGTCATGAAAACCTACTTACCCCATGTTAAGGTAATAATAATAAATATGCTGCAACATCCGCTCGGTGTACCCCTTACATTTCATTAAACTGACGGAAGGGTCTCAGCGTGTTGGCTTCGCGGCTCCGCGTACGCCTCCCAAAGGTCCGGAACACCATTAATTGTTCCGTGATGGGAAATACATAAATATTTGGCGTTAGCCGCATAAGCTTAAGACCCAAGTTCGATCCTCGGAGAGGCCTCCGATGGTGTTGGTCATTTTCTTTAGTATATGACATCTATTTTATTAATCTATATCTATGCATACCAACCATGCCGATAAAGAGGTAAAATAAAGTCTATGGTGTAATGGGATAATTTGGAAAACGCAGGGTAATTTCGGTAATGTAACTCTTAAGAATGACTCACACTAAAACGGGACGGGGCGGGATAGGACGAGACGGGGCGGGACGGGAAAATCTGAAAGCGTCATGTCACATCCGAGGACTCCAAGCTATCACGTGGTTCTTTCTACATATAGAAATTGACAGATTTTCCCGTCGCGCCCCGTCCCGTCCCGTGCTAGTGTGAGTCATCCTTTAAGATGATGGCTATATACTGTGTACTTTCATCGTTTCCTGTTTCCTTGACAAATACTGTGAAACCAGTTGCAAGTCAACAAGAGACGATATTTCGTAAATTCAAAAATGCACATACTCGTACTACCAACCTATTCAACCCTTTGGTTGCCGCTTAATTTCTCTGAGTGCGGCCTAGTTCGTTCCACTTACGTCTCGTTCCACGAAAATGCTGAAATTACATGAACGCATTTAACGGTGAAAAGAGGGGTTTGAAAGCATGTTCTTTGAGGGCGCGCAGTATGTACATGTAGTCTTACTGTTATATACGTGAACGTGCAGTTGATTGACTCTTTCAATCAAGCTTCTATTTGGGTAAACACAAAACGATGTTCGGAGTATTTCCGGTGGACTATTCGGAAGTTAATGGCTATAAAAAATATTGTTTTATTTATGCCTTATCTACATTTAGGGGTCCCTTTCTATTGCATTGTATGATAAAAATCATTACTACATGTCGACAAGCTGTTAACTATTGACCAAAGGAAAAAAAGTGCGTGTTCAGCTGAACTGTAGAGCCAATCTCTCCTGTGGACAATAGTTAACAGCTTGTGTACATGTAGTCATGACTTTTCATACAATTCAATAGAAAAGGAGTACTTTTTAATGTGGATAAGGGTTCAATAAGAAAATCAACCCTAATATAGCCCTTAATTTTTGAAAAGCCCACCGGAAAGATTCCCAACATCGTTTTGTGTTTGACCCATTTCACTGCTCTTTTTGATGAGTATTTATAATGAACTACGGTATATTGGGGGAAATTTTGAATGCCAAAAAACCGCAGTGACATTCCGAGAAGAGACTTCAGATGATGGAATTATGACTGATTTTCGAAATTACTCCAAAATACTCTGTAAAAAATTACAGGGGTAAAAAAAAAACAAGAGTTCTTATGTTTTAATGAAAGAGATACTCAAGGTAATGAACCTCTGAATAAAGATCAAGAGGAAAAAAACTTATTCTAGAAAAGCCTAGTTTCCCGTCTAGGTTGGAATGTCAGAAATAACATGTTTAAAAAAAAACCGAAGAATTGAGAATCTCTTCCTGTTTTGGAAGTCGATTAAAAACTAATTTTTATTTTTTCAATTGATTCTAATTTAATCAAATACAAATTTGCTTGTAATCGGAGAATGAAGCATCAATTTTAGAAAAATCTATTGAATTATTCAGCCCTATTAAAACTGTTTCCAGTTGCTGTCTTCTCTGCTATTTCCAAACGGCGATTTTAAAATTCAAAATGCCATGATACCTTACTTTTTTCAATAAACTTTGTTCATACAACATTCAACCATTTTCTTTATTTATCACCACCATTGATGTTAGGCACATAAGAAATGTCGTTACACGTCGAGTCCTTTCCTTTTGTGGCAATGTTACCGGCATGATATATATCGAGTACCCTTTTGTACCCATGGCAATATCATGTTATAGAAACGTGAGAAATATCGTTACATATATCGATATTGCATGTCGTTTCCCTTTTGTGTAGGCGCGACAAAGGGTAGCAGGTGTGCGATAACTTTACTGCCCATAATGTTATATCTTGATGACATATACATAGTTGACATATATATAGTTGACATATATATAGTTATATATAGTTATAGTTATATATAGTTATATATAGTTGACATATTATAGATGACATATATATAGTTGCGGCGCCACTGTCGACCGTTAGCAGCAAATTTAAACTGCTCCGTATTATTTTATTAATTATAAATTATTCTCGTGTATATTTAGTGACATAGTTTAATTATTTTAATTTAGTATTGATATATAAAGATATAGTGACGTGCAAAGTGGAAATGGCTAAAACAAAAGGAAACTGCAGTGACGAAAAGTTGATGACCGTTATTTTGGATTTAAAGAAGACTGTTTTCGAAATGAAACAAAAAATAGACGAAACATATACTATAATCGAACGTCAACAAAGAGAATTAACAACACAGAAAGAACAAAATGCACAAATATTAACATTATTAAAGTACAAAGAAACTGACCTTAGTACGAGAGAGTCCACAACACAACACTTACTGAACGACTCTGGCCCAGAAGCAATTACTTTTATTAATATCACTGCACAAGAAAACCCCGAAGTCCTTAATGAAGAGTCCACTTCCATAGCCAAGCCTGAAATGACCACCCCTACTCGTCCCTTAAAGGCCTTGCCAGTGGGAATGCAGCGGCTCCGGTCTCGTCCCCGTCGTAAGATGCAGTCGGAGACTCTCGCGGCACAACCACTGGCATCACCAGACGATGTCTCAGATGTTCCAGCTCTCAGTCAACCACCACAGCTGCCTGTGCTCCCCGTGCCGGCCAAGCCCGATTCTGAACAGACACCACCAGCTACACAAGTAACGTCGAAAGGACCATGTTCGTTAGCGAAGTTCCCAGCAGAAGTGTCAGCTGTGCATGCCCCACAGGCTGCACCAACGGCGACGGTTCCAGTTCCAGCGGAGCGGCGGGAGGGGCTGCGAGCGGCTACACCACGGCTCGCTAGCCTGCACATCTTCAACCTCAGCGCTGACACCACTCCTGACGAAGTAGTTAGTCACATCCAGTCCAGCATGCGCATCAAGGTCGATAGGTGTGAGCAGCTGAAGGTCACGCGAGGTCACTACTCGTCCTTTAAAGTTGATGTGCCAGCAGAAAAAGTAGGTATAGTCCGGAACCACAAGCACTGGCCGACTGGTGTTTCCATTAGGCACTTCAATACCGTCCAGCCAAAAAACTCCTTAGTGAGCAATGTCGACCGACCGCCACGTTAACTGAATTATCTAACTTTAAGATCATTCACCAAAATGTTAGATCAATTTGCGGCAAAACTGGGTTATTAGATTTATTACTACACTCTAAAAAACCTGAAGTACTAGCATGTAGTGAGACATGGTGCAAAACCTATGAAATTGAACGAGTTAGGTTAAGTGGTTACCGGCTCGCAAATAGTTACTGTCGCAAAACGATAGCACATGGCGGCGTTGCGCTGTACACACGGGACGATATTGTGTATCGGCAGCGAAACGATCTTCAGAGTCTGGCTATTGAGTTCCACTTTGAGTTCACAGCAATTGAGATATGTAATTTAAATTTAATTATTATTGTATTATATCGCACCGGAAATGGCGATTTTGACATATATTTAAATAATTTGGAATTATTACTAGATAAGCTGACAAATGAGGATAAAAGGTTTGTTTTGGTCGGAGATCAGAATGTCGATTTTATGTCCGATAACATTTCGAAACGGCGAGTAGACGAAATACTTCAAAGCTACATGTGCAGAAATTGTGTTGAGTTTCCGACCCGTGTGACCGCGCACAGCGCAAGTAGCATCGACTGCGGGCTGGTGGCGCGCGGGTGGCGGGGCGTCGCGGCCGCGCCGCTCGACACCCCCATCAGCGACCACAGCGCTCAGGTATTTACCTTGCCTACCAAGGAGCTAACACAAAAAATCAAGCCCAACACTTTTATCCATAAACGATTATACACAGATCAATCCCTATTATCATTTTATATTGACATTGAAAATTATAATTGGAATTTTATTTTTGTCAACATGCATTCTATTGACTTCAAATTTAATAAATTATTTAATATTTTAAAATATTACATTGACATCCATTTTCCGACCAAAAATATATTAATTAAGAAATGTAAACAAGTCCCATGGCTTACAGAAAATCTCTCAAGATTAATTTTAAATTATAACGATCTAACTGAAATGAAACGTCAGTACCCGGATGTAGAATCTATTTCGGAATGCATTAGCCATCAGGTAGATCGTATAAAGTGTGAATCCTTGACAGCGCGACGTGAATATTATGCAAACCGTATCGTGAAAAGCAAAAACCCATCAAAAGAAATGTGGCGTGTAGTCAACAACGAAACGTCCACAAAACAATTGCAACATACCATCTCACTTAAGGATGACAGTGGGCAAAACATACCGTCTCGAAAGGTCCCGGAACACTTAAACCAACATTTTCTCACAGTAGCTTCTAAGTATAAACTAAACATAAATAAATCGGACTCTGTACGGTACTTAAAACACCACCTACATAATACAAATATACCTGAACTTGTACTACCTAAAATCACCTTAACTGACCTAAGCCGTACTTTGCAGGCCATGCTGAAAAAACGCACGACCTTGGATATATATGATATATCACTGAACATACTCGAGTGTATTTGGCCAGTCGTTGCGGGGTTACTAGTTGAACTCATAAACACTATGTTTGCTTGTGGAGTATACCCTAACGTACTGAAGTGCACAAGAGTATGTCCAGTATACAAGGGTAAAGGCGAAAAAAGTGCTGTAGATAACTACAGGCCAATCACTATAGTACCAAATATTTCTAAAATCATAGAATCAATTTTATCCAGTACTTTAATGCACCACCTTGAAACAAATGACCTACTGACAGACAGACAATTCGCCTATAGAAAAAATAGATCAACGACAACAGCTGCTTATCAAATTTACGATTCGGTATCAACCGCTTTAGATGCAAAGGAAAAGGTAGCAGGGGTATTCTGCGACCTATCGAAAGCGTTCGATGTAATAAGTCATGAACTGTTGTTGGAAAAAATAAGGTATTACGGGGTCACAAATAGCGTTCACGACTTGTTTGCGTCGTTCGTTTGCGATAGGAAGCAGACAGTTGAGGTCAAAATGGAGGTAACGGGCGGAAACATTGAAAGCATAAAATCCGAGGCAGGGGTATTAGAACAAGGAATACCACAAGGTTCAGCGCTCGGAAATACCCTGTTTTTAATGTTTGTGAACGACCTCCCTACCTCGGTGCCTGAAGGTAAGATGGTGCTGTTTGCTGATGACACCACCGTGGTAGTAACCGCACCCACACACTCACAGCTTGAAGTAAACATATCAAATGCTTGCGGTCAACTTCACGAGTGGTTCTCGGCAAACGGTCTTATACTGAACACATCAAAATCTAATGTAATGTTATTTTCGGCCGTAAACACTACACACATCCCACTAGTACAGAGTCCGATACCATAGTGTAACTCATGCAAGTTCCTCGGATTCACTATTGACGCCAAGCTGAATTGGAAGGAGCATGTAGATAGATTGTGTGAAAGATTGGGCAGCGCCATATTTGCGCTGCACAAACTGAAACCAATTGTCTCCAGCGATGCTTTACTGCAAGTGTACTACGCGTACTTCTTTTCGCTCATGCACTACGGCATCGTTTTATACGGCAACTCAACCCACTCAGATCGAATATTTTTATTACAAAAAAGGGCCCTACGTATTTTGGCAGGCGTAAATCGTAGGCACTCGTGTAGAGATCTCTTCGAAAAATTTGGCATGCTAACGTATTACTCACTTTACGTCTACGAGGTTATAATCTTTACACGTAAAAATATTAAACTGTTTAAACGATCCAATATGGTCGGCAGAATAACCCGTCAAACGGGGCGACTACTGCCCGTGCCGCGGCGACTCGCGCTGCTCGACAAGAACCCGCGAGTAATAGGCCCGTCACTGTATGAACGTCTACCCGCCAATATCAGAAACGAAACTTCTGACGACGTATTTGATCGCCGACTAAAACAATTCTTCATAACAAAATCACTGTATTCCGTAAAAGAATACAGTGAACAACATATTTTTTAAGTCTGAATATATTTGAATTTTTGTATTAATTTTATGACATTTTTTTTTTGTTTTGACATTTTGAAATGTATTATTATTCAAATTGAATAGTGTTTAAATTATATATATATTTTGACATAGGTATATTAACTAGGTATAACCTAGATAGTTATATAATATTTATTTTGACATTTTTCCTTAATTATAAGATTATTATGTAGGTAGTTTATAGGTTAGATTATTGGAATTTGAATGTATTTTTGTTTTATGATTGACTATTTTTCTTCTGTTTGTATTATACACTTGACGATCTTTTTGTGAATTCGTGATATTTAAGGACATAACTATAAATAACATGTAATTTCCAATCTGAAATAAATGAATCTAATCTAATCTAATCATAGTCAAAATATTAGAGTAGGTAGACTTTTATAATATGCACGATGAGTGAAGCGTCAAAGGTGGAATATATTATTAAGTTCCTTAAACTGCTACTACTAATTGTAATAGTTTTCGGGTAAACTTAAAATACCTACTCTCCACTGAACGTCACTACCCAACTAGCAAAATCTGTACTCGAAGTATTCTCCATGACTTTTTTTTTTGTACTTATAAGACTCTTGAAGTTTACTACAAGTCTGGGGTTTGGGCGCAGTTATAAGATTATGTTTTTAATTATCTCACTGAATACCAATAACTTATATAATAAGTACTCTTTCAGAAGCGCAATAGGTTCTACTCGTATATTGTTCTGAGACTATACCTTTTTAAACACAAATAATCTTATTAAAGACTGACATGGGTATCTTACTAGAACAATCTTGATTATAATGCACTCCTAATTTTCTTACGTACATAAGTACGCTTTATTAACTTTTGTTCATTGTATCGGCCGGTTGATGCGGTTCATTTATGTGTCATAAAAATATCAAACTACAAACATATTATTTCCTTTGAATGCAAATATTGTCTATTTGGTTTAATGTAAAAGATATTTTAGTATTGTAAATTACTATACATGGTGTGTTAGCTCATCGAGGAAGTCATTTTTATTGTAAACGTCTACCTAAAATTGTTTAATTTCACAAAACAGCTCATATATAATATTCGAACAATTTACATTCGAGGAAAAACCCGTTCTTCTTACAAATACATATTATAAACGTGAAAGTTTATATGGGTGTTTGTTGCTCTTTCACATAAAAACTACTAAATGAATTTTAGTGAAACTTTACAATACTTATACATCAGAATAACACATAGGCTACAATTTATAAAGATATTGCGCAGACGAAGTCGCGGGCACCACCTGGTTGTCTATAACAATGTCTTTCAACTCACTTAAAAATAAATTAACTGTGTAACAATTGATAGCAAATTATCCAGTGAACTGACGAAGAAGTATGCATCAAATAATTAAGTCTTAAGACGCGTCTAACCACAATGTGGTAAACCCGCAGGCCCGGGGTCGTAGCCGGCTTGTGGGTATTTGTAATGTTCAGTCATTGGACAAAAATGGGCCTTGCCAAACAAGGGCGAGTCATACGGGCTATCTTTTAAATCGAACTCTTGTAACCACGAATTTGACTCTTAAATAATTGTTCCACTTGACATAATTTACCAACTGAGCTGAAGGAAAAAATGTTTGACCGTTTTTCTGCCTCTTCATTTTTTACCTCCCCCGTACCTAGTGAGACATCATAAGAGGGTAGGCCGCTCAAAACGGGACAATTTCAAATGTTGATAAAGATTTTCCCTTCAAAGACTATTTTTTTTAAGCAGCATACCAGTTTTGAAATATGTTTTTTTTTTTTAATTTAATCAGGCTTAATCGCGTAAAACCTTGAAAACCAACCTCCGACGTTTCAAGGGCGACATTGGGCCTGTGGTCCCGGAGTAAGAGTCAGTCGGGGATGAAGCCCCGTTGTAGTATCAAGTAGGCTCAAGGGCCAGCTAGGACGCCTTAACGCGATTCAGTTTAGGTTCTTAACTGTGCTCAGGAGCCTTACCATGACGTCTTAACGCGATTCAGTTGACGATCTAAACTGAGTCGCTGCCATACAACTGAGCCTAAATTGGACCGAAATTGAATCGCGTTAAGACGTCATGGTAAGTAAGGCCCCAGTTGTATGGCAGCGACTCAGTTTAGGTCCTAAACAGGATCGAGTTAAGACGTCGTGGTAAAGCCGATTTGGACAACGGTTTTGTCAATGCCGTACAATATTCTTGTCACGTTTTTCTTATTTCACTATGTCAGCTTCATAGCAATATTCTGCAGATGATGTCTTATTGATTGATATGTGACGGTGGCATATGGAATATTCATAGAATGTGGTCTGTTCAATAGACACACTACTTATTCTTTTTGTTTTAGTCTGTTTTGTCGTTTTTGTGGATGATATACTCAGACCCTGACCATGAAAATCCTATCAATGATCCTCGAGTTATTGATCATCGAATCAAACATACACTTCATACGTAAAAAAACAGTGTACTGGTCCTTGGTCCAGTGGACTCTGAGAATAAATAAAAGGAACCAATTGTATCTGTGGATGTTTAACTTCATTCCAGTTGCCGACGGACTAAATAAAGTTAACGAGTCAAATAAGGCTAATTCACCCTAAGACTGTCTGGCAAAGGATTTTGGATCTTGTTCGAACCACATAAAGTTCAACTCTTTGGTTGGGACTAATTGATAATTATTGTGCTGATTAGTTTGTCCCAGTATTTGTTGGATGTGGTTACGCGGGTTGTTAGGTGAACTCTACTGGTAGGGAGATAAGTTCTTAATTTGAATGTTCAGTTATACGCACTTCATAACATAAATGACTATTAGTCGAGAATACACCCGCAGAGCTTTTGTTTTCGAATAGTGCGATAGAACATCATAAAACTGGTGCGTGTCGGTTCAAGCAAAATATACCTAATTACTGCTAATCATGCTACACCTGTCATGTGTTATCTCTACGAGGCATCCTCAGAATTTTCTTGGCCTTTATAGAAATAGATTTGATACAACACTTTAAAATAGTACAATCCCTTGAGTATCAGACAAATTAAAATACTTTTTCATCACACCTGCCCGTAAATGGTGATATTATATATATATATATATATATATATATATTATACTTAGACTTAATGAGCTGTATTAAGCCTTAATAGATTCTCATACTACAGTACCGCCCGCCCGCAGCTCCCGGAGGACCTGCGCCCCACGCGCTCGCCGCACGTTGTCGCCGCTCACTCCGGAATACTGTGGACTGTGCTACTACACTGCCGCTAATAATGATTGGTTCTTTATCTGCCTAGAAAGTTTATTAATTTCCTCGCAAATGTGATGAAAAACATTGTATGTATCACGGGCGGTACAAGAATTACGAACTCGTGAATTTAAGCCCTCGTTCGTAATTTCTTGTTTACCGCCCTTAATATAATGTACCTACTAATATAATTTTACTCACATCTATTAGGTATAGGAGTGCTTAGTATGGACGATGATTTAGAGAGTTTAGAATGTGACAATGTGAGTGTTGTATGCAACCGTGTGATTGACAGTAGTCGAGAAACAGAGGGTAGTTTCTCGCCTCCGCCGTTACCAACGCCTGCGTCGCCCGCACCCCTCGCTCTCAGTAGCCGCGCGAGGCTCGCTCGCTCCATCTGCCGTCTTTAGCTCGAGTAACATCATCGAATCATCATTGATAGTATGTAAATTAAAAAATATGAGATAGATTCTCTCTTATTGTGTCTAGAGTAACCTTGTTTGTAACTATTCCAAATATAACATCGGTAGCTTAAGTAGTTCTCGAGACGTTTTTTAATGGTGACAAACATGCTGAGTCACTCCATAATAAAAAGGAACCCCCTTTTTATCATTTAGGTAACGGAACCCTAAAAATGAAAGTATACTAATTAACAGATTTATATTTATACTAGTTTTAATTTTAGTATTAATTGTATTTTTTCTAAATGTTATCTTTAATATTATAAATAAAATTTCGTGAACGTTGAATTATTAACAGATATAAATGTATGTAATGTATGTGTATGTTATTTGTTTTTATCAATTTTAAAATCACTTATAGGTACAACTATAAATAAAGCGATTACGTGGCAATCGTGGCATCCAGGAACTATGCTTCAGGCGGAGGATTTATGGCATATCTTATCTATACATATTTTAAAATGTTTTTTTTTTGTTATTATCATATTTTTGTGGAATTAAACTTATTTGTAATTGCTTAATTGAAACGATTAATATGAGAAAAAAATATCTATGAAAATAAAAAAAATATTCTTATAGAAACTTTTGTGTGGGAAGTCTTCCTCGATTTGAGCTTCGATTTATAGCCGGATTTTTTTTCCATACTTATTTTCTTTTCATCTCAGACAGAAGTGGAATACATCGCCATTAAAAAAAATACTGTCTGGAAATTAGCTTACATTCTCTTACCATGTAGGTTTTTATTCTAGAATCTGTAAACTATCTCCATTCGGTGTAAATCGAAAAGGAAGGGAAGGTCTAAATATATACTTTTTATGTAGCAGCACAGGATCTGGTAGGTGCCCTCACTGACCCATACAAAATTCACTCTGTATAAATTGCTAACATTTTTTTAAACCGCAATAGTGTAAAGGTTGCAAACCTGGAGTAAACTGTAAAAACATAATTTGTGATTATTTTGGAATATTATACTCGTACTAAAAAGTAAAAATAGTGTGGGAAATACTGAATTTATATTATTTATAATATTATTTCTTCAATATTTGATATTATTATTTCTTTGAATTTATGTTGTTCGCGGCAGAAGAAAACACGCTTAAAAATGATTAAATATGCGAAACAACGTGCTTTTTAAACTTTGCTAACTGGACTGTGACTTGTTTATCCTGCGTCGCAAAAACCGGTTTTTATTGTTCTAAACCGGTTAAACGAACAAGAACTTAATAAAAATATTACTCTAAAAACCGGTTTAAAAATACCGGTTTCACGAACGTAACCGAAATATAAAGGTTTTGCGCCAAGTACATGATACCGGTTTGAAAATTTAACCGGTATCCGAGCCTTGGCGAGCAGAGCTGCAACCTGCAGAACGCGAAGAACAACCGTCTCGAGCGCATCTCACGACTAAGGCTCGCGAATCGATCCGCAAAATTGTCCAGATATTTTCGAGTTTATAAACCCTGTAGTATTACCCTATATAAGCATTCTGATAAAACATGTTTTAATATTGTAACATTATATTACGATTTTCAAAATATTTAGTTATATGTATTGACCAGTTGATGGACAATGATTTGCAAAAGATTTCATCAGTGAACAAACATTTTCGTGAAGGTACGGGCCTCCATATATGAAACGAAAATCTTTTGCAAAAATCTGAAAAATTGAGTAATTTGCCTGTCCCGGTAAAAAAAGGAGAAAGGCACAAATATCTTTATTATTCAATTTAGACCCATTACAATGCACATAACGTTAAAAAACAAGCGACCACCGGTTCTAATTCTAACCCACCACCGCCCGAGGAGATTATTAGCATGTTATTATCATGACTTTGAATTGATTGGAAGCATAACGCAACCCTATTACCTATTGCTACAGTTGTTTCTTTAATAAATAGACGGAGAGCTTAGCCCCGAAAAATAAGATATAAAATGTTTGAAGCTAAGAAACTTCTTGTGTTCGTTTGTTAGTTCGTCGAAAGTTAGTTTGTTAAGCAGCTTCAGTAGAAGGAGTTGTTGATCAAAGGAGATAATATGTATGAAAATAAATGTATACACGCGTTCAAAATTGCATGGGCAGTTTGTGAATGAATTCATTCATAAATTGCCCATGCACTTTTGAACGCGGATGTGTATGTAAGAAATATCATTTGATGTTTACCAATTGCTTTTCGGTGATGGAAAACATCGCGAGAATTCGGACGAATCCCAATAAGGCTAGTTTAGCGAAAATAACAATATAATAACAAGCGAAAATACATGGAAATAAGTATCAAATAAGTAGTCTAGGTACTTTAAACACATTTTTTTTAATGATTTTTACCGTTATCATTTTACACGTGATCAAAAATCCATAAACTCAAGAAAATCCCGTTTTTTTGTCGGTAAAAAAAGAGAGCAGGAGTCAAGAAAACATTAACTCAGTTCAGATTTCGAAGAGATCAGACCTAGCTCTTAGTGTATAACGCCTACGAGCAATGCAAAGCCCATGTACTATTGTGGCTCCCAGTGGTAATTCGGCTGTTGTGTAAACAGGGTCTAATTCACTTGGACTCTGGCAAGATATTAAATTCTCGTGCTAACTTGCGTCTGGAGAATACTAACTATTATTGTAATTATTAAGTTAGTTCCTATGTTTGCATTTAGTTCAAACAACACAATGAGTGGAGTCGGTACGTACCATTTTCCCTCTGCAAAGTATACGTGGGTCGGTGTCTAGTTGGTACATAAAAATAGCCTGGATCCCCCGGTCCTCGCTTGAGGACATACGTTTTTTTTAAATATCATGTGGAATGTCAAAGCTGCATAACAAGTTTGCACACATAAATCGTTTCCGAACGAAACTATCAATTTAATAAACTAAACGTCGAATCTCAGATGGCCAGTCAGCGATCAGTGCGGCTTAGACAGAAGCCATAATGGATTTAAAAAAAAAACAGCTTTGCCAGAATCGATACCTCCTGGAGGATAGATCGAAGTGTTCAAGTTTTGTTAGTGCAGTAGTTGTCTTTTCTACGTGTTAGTGTCGTCATTACTGACTGTGTTTTGTATGTGTAATGTGTGACAAAAGACAGACTTACGCCTGTGTGCGTCCCCCCCCCTCCGCAATATCCCGGGAAGATATCGCTTTGCCGTCTCCTTATTGGAAGCCTGTGTTCCTCGAAGGCGAGGTAATAATTACTGCCTAAAGCTACTACGCGTACTACAAGACTGGAACGAGTTCGCATCGGCTTGTAAGAGCTGTAGGAGGTGTTAGCACTGCACTGAACTCATGTAGGTATATGGGTAGGTATATGCACCACACGCAACAGTCAATCGTAGTACGTCGGACCGACCAACTCGACCGATGGTCCCCGTATCCTACTTATACGCGTGACGTAGGTGTACGTGCGAAGCAGTTTATCCAAATCAAAAAACCATTTTACCTATATATTATGATATTTAAAACATTAAGACTCGGTACTTCAGCATATTAGTTTCAAAAACTGAGGTCATTGGTCACATTATTACATTTGATTAGGCTTCGAATTCGAACGTCAGAAATACGAGCCACTAATACCATTCTAATGTCTCACAAAAACACGCTAAAACAGACTTAATGTCATTATAATAAGGTTCTCAAACCACTTAGCCTTTCGTTTGCACAAACCAGCCGCAAGCTCATTACCGTTCGCGGCTCATTTACTATCAAACGATAATTTTAACCCTTTACAAAAAGGCTTATATCAAAATAAACTGCTTAGTACTTACGCCTTTCTTAAACAGAGCTTCGTACGCACAAAAGGGTTGAACTCATTATTTTACCCATGGCGCTTAAACTCTTCTTATTTCAAAGATGCTCATTGTTTCGCGCCTTTGAATAAAAGGTTTTAATTTCTTGTAAAACTATAGGCGCTTAAGCCTTTCGTGTGTGAAACGGTTTTTGAGATCGATTTTAAAACGTCTTTGATGGTCGCTAATGAGCGAGCTAGTCGATTATCGTCGATAAAGTCAATTTGTTTTAGAAAATTGCTTTGAATTGAGATTAGCGGTGCTGACTTGGGACTTATTGCGGCAGGAATTTCAAATGAATGTGATTTTAAATGGATGAATGAAAATTACCAAGCAAACGGGTAGGTAAAGTCTAACAAACTAATTTTGTCAGTAGTCGATAAGAATTAAACTAAACTCATGTTTTTGTTTTGGGAAAAACTTATTGTTAAATACTGGGCATTTCACCTATTTACTATAGTAAAGTGAAATTAAACACTTTTAGAACGGATTAATCGCGTTTATTAACCACCATGATCCTACGTTTCGAGCCCTTTTCAGCACTCGTTTTCACAGGGTAGGGTAGCGTAGGATCATGGTGTTAATAAACACGATTAATCCGTTCTAAAAGTGTTTAATTTCAATGAATAACAATCGCGATAACAGAAGACAATATCATGGTGAAGTGACTAACTCTTGCAAACTTCATTTTTAGCGGTCAAATTCATTAATCTAACAAAATGTATCTGGAAAAGATATCGTATAGCGATAAGACCGCTTGTCGTTTATTCACATTGTAAATATGTTCTGCATTTAGTTTCATCTATGGTGCAAAAAATAATATTTACTTTATTTCATTTCATTTATTTATTTCAATATAAACTTACAGTGCTTACACCAAATCGTTTACATGATATCACAAAAAAAAGCAGAGTCAAAAGTACAAATTACAAATACTTAAATAAAAAATAATAATGTCAATGTCAAATCCTAAAAAAAATCTTTATTTAATGTAGGTACTATTTCAGCATGTGTAATTACTCGTAACCTGAAAAAGCTTTTATCTACGTACATATTATTGCTCTAAAATGAGTTCAGAAACCATAGGCAATCCAAGCCAAGCAAGAACTAGCAAGAATTAACGGCACTGAAATTTTAACATCGAATAAAGAATTTTAATTTTATATTATTTTATCAGTGTATTATATATAATAATATATATAATGTTCTTCAGTTTGCTTTGCAATTATTTCGATATTATTACCTTGATTCTCCCTTTGCACCATTTTATTCAAGTCTCTGTTTGGCCCTATGGTTGACTGGTAGAGAATGCCATTGGGCAGTAAGTCCGCCATTTGTACATTTGTTTTTGTATTTTGTGCAATAAAGTTTAAATAAATAAATAACATTACCTTACCTACTGAAAACAGTGCGAAATGAGTAAGTATACTATTTGGCGGCATCACACCCGCTGAAATGTATGGGCCAGCCAAATGTGTGATTATACATAATTACGCATTAAATGTGTTATGTTATTATGAACCTATACTCGTATTGTAATTCCTTCATTATGTACTGTCGCATAAACTACTATTACTCAATCAGTCCATCTGGCAGACTTCTCTCGAAATCGGTTACCACTAGTTAGGGTTTCTGATTTCTCGGCCCATTTGTATTCTCGAGTTTCGAGAAATCTCGAGCCCAATTTCTCGAGTCTTCTCGAGTCTCGAGTCTTTTTTTGGAAGATAGTAATTTTAATGTTTTTCGGATACCACCATAAGTATTCATTGTTAAAATATTGTTACCCTTTTAAAGGCAAACCTCTTTAAATAAACCAACCTATAACGACATATTTTTATGTTTTCTGTTTTCCTTATAAGTATATAACTTTTTTATAACTATGAATTGGCGATGAGGTTTGAATTAAGCATTTTATCCAATCTTAACCGCGAAGGAGTTAAGACAGTTATCCTTTAAAGCACTTGTTGTCACTGGGCAGAACGTGATCTCCCATTCGATGGGCTAACAAAACGGAGTGTATTACCTATTCCATGAATTCCTTACACATGACAGCCGATGTCCAGCACAGCCAAAAAACATCGCAGTCTGCCTCCAGCGAATTAATATAAGCCATTGAATAAAGTTTGAAAATCCTTTCATTCTCGCCAGGTAAAGCGATACTTCTCTAGGTTCTTACGCGTATAGCTATTCAAATCAAAAGGTTCCTATTTCAATAGTGAGGAAGCTTTCCCGTATCACCAGCTTGGGATCCTGTACATTATTACGATTTAACACGAGGATCAAGTTAAGTACAAGACTGGAAGATTGTTACGTCGATTGTCTCAGAATAAATAAAATATAAAAGGATAAAATACGGAATGAGTTTCAGTGTAGCTTCTTTCAGCATTAACAGAAACTTCTGTTAGGTACTTATATGCTTTTGTAAGATGTTTTTCAGTGGGCTATTTCTGAACTTTTAACAGATATCATATTTGTTATAAAAATATATAATATTCTGTAGATATTGCACCTTGTTTGCAGTTTCAGATTCCAATTTCTGATAGAATTATCATCGTCACCGCTGACTTCATCCGAGTCTTGAATAGTTGACATTTCGGGGTAGTTCAACCATAATAAGTATAATTTTTGTAAGAAAAAATGATAAATTGACAGCTGGAAAAGTCGTTTTGATGTAGAACCACGAGTTGAGCATTAAGGCTGTCACGTCCGAAATTAACTTTGATGTTCGCTCCATCAGAAGACTTGATACTTCTTGACTTCCGGTAATTTTTATCTCATCTAAAATGTAGCTAAACAGTGTAGCTAATTTTTGTTGAATTCAAAAAATCGTGATTAGAAGCCCTTGTCACGACTTTAACACAGAACCAACTTACCCTACTGGCCCTACTGTAATAAAGAAGTATTACTTATAAAAACAAAATAATAAAAGTTCTGTGTTTATTATTCTCAAGCTAATTTTCTTTAAGTCTAGTTGTACGGGGCGAAAGGGCGCGTGCCCGCCGCGCATGACTCGAGAATTCTCGAGTCATGGACATTTTTTTCTCGTCTCGAATGAAACCAAAATTCTCGAGTTGTCTCGAGTTCGAGAAATCTCGATCAGAAACCCTACCACTAGTGTTCTAAGTTCTACACCTATTCCAAATACTATTTCTCGTGGTCTTGTCAGATGAAAGAAGCCTTCGCTATAGGCTTTAATCGCCTCGTACAGACTAATAGATAAAACGTTGAATGTATGAAAGGGAAATGATATTCATTTGTTGGACACATTATAGCTGTAAGCAGAAGAGGAACCTCACAATAAAGGATTATCACACTACGATGGAACGGGAAGGGACGGGATGGGGCGGGATGGCACGATCTGTCAATTTGTATAGAAATAATCAGGTGATAGCTCGCAGCCCTCGGATGTCACGTGACGTTTTCTATAGAAACTGACAGATCGTGCCATCCCGCCTCATCCCGTCCTGTTGTTTTGTGTCATTAATAAAATGAAACATTTAGGTTTATTTTTGGGCTCCGTAAGTACGACCATATATCTTCCTACCGCCGTAAACTGGATTGGCTTCCCATCCGTGATCGTAGATCTCTCAGAATGCTTTGCACCCTCCATACTATCTTATTCGATCCGGCTGCTCCCGGCTATCTTAAATCTAAATTTCAATTTGTAGAGCCTCGTCCTGGTTGCGAGTTACGCACTTCTCGTAGTCTTAAATTATCTATTACTTTTCACCGCACTGATTTTATGTCTAACTCATTCGCCATTCAGGCAGCTCGTCTTTGGAACGATCTCCCTCTGCCCCTGAGGCAAGCACAGAGCAAATTCTCCTTCAAGCGCAAGGTACGTAAATACCTCTCTAACTAGCTCATGTGATAAATGTTCTGCATACTTATACTTGGGTACATTATTTATTTATGTATGTATATGTAGGTATATTTATATTTATATGTGTATGTTTATACAATTATTATAGCAATGTATTATTGTTGATTTGTGTTTCCTATATGTTCTCGATGTTTACGATCCTGCACCAAATACAAGTTTCTGTTTTATCCAATGGTTGACTGGTAGAGAATGCCTCAAGGCATTAAGTCCGCCATTTGTACTTTTTTTGTAATTGTGCAATAAAGCTTAAATAAATAAATAAATAAAATCAAACATTTTTAAATGGTTAGAAATCAAAAACATCCCGAAGTTTTAGGTACTTTACAACACTCGCTGTCACAAGGTAAAATAAAGACGTTTGTTTTTGATGTTTCAATTAATTGAATTTACGAGATTCTTTAGAAAAGAATGTCACCGATGCTGTCATATTCTAAAAAAATTGTGAGTGGAAGAGTGGCGCATGATAATAAACCAGGTATAAAAGCTCGATCGAATTTCGTGATTATAGCTCTACGGGAAGTACCCTACACATTTGGATGTCCATTGCAAACGTATGGGAAATGCAACATAAACGGCCGTATCTTTAGATTGCGTTGACGTGGAGATTTGGTTTCTTCACAGCTTCAAGGGACCGCAGACTTGTGTATGTGGTGTTAATTTAAACTTCCTTTACTCGTTCCTGAGATAAAGAGTCTTGACAGACAGACGGAAGGACGGACGGACAGCAAAGTGATCCTAATGATCCTATAAGGGTTCAGTTTTTTTTCTTTTGAGGTACATAGCCCAAAATATATAAATGGCCAGTGTTTGCGATGGTACTTGAATGACGAGCTAGTTACGCTACTGTATCCTCGTATACTGCAGCCGGTGAGTCCCGCATTGTGCGCTGTAATCTGCGCTTTTGTTCAGCCAACAAACGCAGGCCCAACGATCTCGCATTATTCTTACCTGAGCAGACCCCACACCAGCCTCACATCAGGTAAGTACCATTTAAATATTAAGATATATTCAAGAACCCAGAGTAAGGGCCACTTGCACCACCCGGGGTTAGCTACATAACCTGGAGTTACGCGTTTGTTTGTATGGAATTTGACAGCTTAACTCCGGGTTTTCGGCTAACCCTGGGTGGTGCAAGTGGGCCTAAATGTTAGTAGAAGTTCTAGCTCGTTCGAATGAGTTTATTCGAAACTTATGTGTGAAGTAGGTAGCTCTTAAATAACACAAAATACCGTTGAATATCCATTCGAGTAGAATGATAAGAATAGGATTTATCTCCTGAATTGCAACAACTCTTCTTTCTGCACAGACTTTGTTAGGGGGGAAATGCTTGCCCTAACCAAGTTAAAGTTTCGGCGGAAGGGTGTCAAGTTTTGGCGGTTATGCGGCCGCATCGCTGACACCGCAGAAACGGTCCGGGTTGGCCCACGTCGTATCAGGGTCAAAGAAATTTGACCCTTCTAGACAATATTTACATTCCATATATAAGTACATAGGATAAACTAAGTATTTATTTATTAAGCCTTCTGTAACATTGCATAATTACTTATTAATATATCTATTATTTATGTTATTGTTTTTAATATACACCACCACGATACAGGCTTGCCTAGTGTGGAGATCATTGTATTGCTTCCTCTGTAAATTCTTTTTGATTTGATTTGATATAGGTAAATACCTAAAAGTACCTTAAAGTACCTAATTTAGTTACAGATCATCCAATTGTTTGGCAAAGGCCTCCTCCATTTCGTTCCACTTGTTTCGATCGATAGCCAACCTAGCCAGGTATTTGTAGCAAATTTTGCTAGCTCGTCTTTCCAGCGGGTTCGAGGTTTTCCAGGTGGTCTTGTGATGTACTGCGGGCGCCAATTTGTAGTTACTTTGGTCTATCTGTTATCTTCCTGTCTCGTGATATGTCCAGCTCAGTCCCACTTCAGTTGTTTCCTTCTTTATGATATCTATGGTACCTGTTTTTTGTCTGAGCTTTTTGTTTGAATGGTTATACATAGGATAAATAGCAGCATCAAATGTCACGGGTAGTCTCTGCCCCGCGAAACTGATGTAGATATGCTACTTTTAAAGCCCTGAATAAACTGATAAAAATACTTCATTAATTCATATCATTTTTCTTACAACTCATGTCGTTATCCTTTATCCTCCGTGAAATCTCAAAAGCCTCCCTTCCCTCCCTAGTCCCCACATTGTAGAATTTACCGCATTTCTTCATATCGTATAAGAAAACGGAGCGGAGGTATTTTGTAATTGTGTGCTCACGTAATATCGTTTTGCATGCAATATTCGGGAAGCGTACTAAGAATTTTTAAATGGGATGCCAGTTTAGTATTTGGTGATAACACAACTCTTTTACAACGAACTTGAAAAAAAGTAGGAGATTCTCAATACGTAGTCCAATTTTTTGAGTTTTTGCTTATACAGCAAATGCATTGTTTTTAATAATCTAGTCCTCTATCTCTCTGTGATGATCTCGCATCCTCATGACTGAGGATTGTGGTCATCGGCAGATGCGGATGCTCTATACCTAGTTTTCATGATCTGCATCCACCATTGTCTGTATATTGCGTCTGTGGCGTCCGGGCAAAACTTGTATAAGGAAAAGCCTTTCACTCGATTGCTTCATCTGGCTGTTCCTGGCTCGTTTGCTCTTCGTGTATTCAACTAGAATTTTCAAGGCTTTCTTCCTTATTATGTGGTCAAAGTATGATAATATGCGCTGCTGGCAGATTACGGAGAGGTGGGTTCGGACTCTAAGCTGTGAAAGGATCGATACATTGGTACGCGTGGCAGTCCAGGGTATCTTCAACATAGACGTATGGAGGCGTCCAACACATCTCAAATGCAGCAGTCCTTTGCCTTTCTCAATCTCGTATCGTCCATGTTTCCACACCTTACGCCGTTCCCAAATATGGGGAATACTAGAGCGCGTACGAGCAAGCATGGATTTGTTAAAACGCGCTACCTACAGTAAACTTTTTTTAAGCACCATAATACTTTTAGCTCATCGATTTAAGAATGGAGTGCTTAAGTTATTGCCCTCGTTTAATTCGCTCCCACATTTGGATGCAATAAGAAAACCATGAACTGGATATTATTTTGAAATATCTGAATACGTCCCTGAAGACCCACAAGGAAATGTTTTTGCAAATTGCATGTCTATAATAATATGTCTCTGTAACCCTCATTCCGAGTATGAATTGTTAAAATAATATATCTTTTTGTTTGGGACGCACGTAGTTTCATAATAGTTTAAGTGTATTTTTTAGAGTTACGAACTGTTATTTAATATCAATAAGCGATTACCCAGCGGTACTATCCAACAGAGACGGAGCTGTGTGAGCTCGTCGGAGCCACAAACTAGCAAGAGATTGGACAGAATTTTTGGTTTGTCCTATTTCGGGAGAAACTCCAGGCAGATGGTGATGAATTTCTTCTTCTTCTTGGTCAATACATCATGCCTGAGGGTCGTGACTTGTTGGGGGTCTATTGGCCAGCGCATACCAGGCCTTCCAATCCTGCGTCTTTTGTATAGTCACCTGTAGAATTGTCCCAGTAGCCTTTTGCACTGTATCTGTCCATCTCATGGGTGCAGGATGATGAATTTAGTACCATACAATTTAATGGCCTTGTGTGTTACACACTTAAACACTCCTCTCACCCATAAATAACCTTATCAGGCCTAAAAGTGCGGTATCAGGGTTTGATTAATAGTTCGACGGCCGCCGTCGCAAAAACTTGACAGGTCCGGTGACTGATAAAGTGGCGTAAATGCTGTCGGCACCTTAGAGATTATTTAATCAGGTACTAACTTGGCGTTTTTTGGTTTTCCGTGATATACGAGTAAGCCGGCTATACACATAGAGATTGTTATTATTATCCTACGTTTATGCCCTTATATTTGGCTTATATTTGTATAAATATTGTCTGCCATATGTGCCTGGTAGACACATGCTTACTTATGCCACACGTAGCATCCTAGGTACAATACCTCAAGGAGCTATTTCAGATTTAAGGTAGGTAGAGGTAGGTAGGTAAGTTACACTTACTGTATATATTTTGAAAATAAATGTTTTACTTTTCCATAAAATAAATGCAAAATGTTTTCTAGAGGATTTTCTGTGAATCAACTCAAATTATATTTATTAATGTTACAATTTTCACGCTTTATTAGCCTGATGGGACTTAATACAGAAACAAGTGACTTGTTACTTACGTTGATTGCGCCTTGTCCAAAATGTTAAAAGGAAATATTATGTTCGTAGTATTTTTTACGTTATTTAATTTCACTTCGCAAAACGGATCCCATCAAAATATTATGTACAAATGCACAAGTCTCGCTCAGCACTTCTTATGCTGCAAAGAAGTTTTGAGATGTAATGTTAAAACAAGTCGGTTATTTTAGTCTGTACCGGAGTGTCCATAGAACGCGACTTTTACCGCCTATTTTTATTTGAGCTCTGTCTTCATCCACTGTTTGTAAATAGGCAAGTCGGCTGCCTGGTGTTGAAACCCTGGGACCATGGGCTCCTAGCACCAAAGCCCTTGTCAAAGAAATTTCTAAGCGCCTTGGCTATGTGTCTGGCAACTAGGCAGGCAACTAGTTTGGCCAGCGGCTAAGCCTAGCCATCCAAAAAGGCAATGCTGCCTGACTTGGGCACCATTACACATGACGATGAATTAGGGAGCTTATTAAAACACTTATATCGGGTTACTCACGTCAATTAAGTCGAAAATAGCTTAGTCAGCGTAGAGCCGCCGCGGCCAGACGCATGACTCATGAATAAGGGACACGGACTGTTCCGAAACATGTCGAGCTATTTTTAACTTTATTGACGTGAGTAACCCGATATAAGCATTTTAATATGTCTGATACTCACGGGAGTTTTCTAATTAATTAGGGACCGTTTTTTATTTATAGGTAAGTTTATTTTTAGTTTTATTTTATGTTTATCATAAGTTATTTAGGATTTGGTATTGCTAAAGATTGTTATTATTTTCTTAATAAATGAATTCATAACTAAATTCACGCGTAAGTTTATAATAATACTTAGATAAGAAAGTTATTTGTGGTTTCATTATATAATGAGAAAGATAAACAAACTTTGTTTTCTCCAAGAACAGATTTATAGCTGGTTTATTAAGTAGGCCACTCACGCTATGGTCTACCGGAGTAGGTTCCGGGTCAAGTGTGCAGGTTACAGCGTAGGGGAAACAGAAGGAAAGGAATTTCGATCTTATCCCGGCCGCCTGCACAGTCTTCTCTTCGACTTAAACAGTATTTATTACCTGCACAGTTAAACCGCTCCGTAATATGTGTTGGCCACCCACTATGATAGGGAGAGATTAAAAGCGTTTTTAATTTATTATGATATAAGTAATATAAAATGTATTAAACTGTATTTTTACCGAGTAATGAGCTTCTTGGAAAAAAACGTATGCAATTTTATTTAATGCTGATTCAGCATCGAATTCAACCGATCATTTACATTTAATGCCGAAATATATATCGAAAGTCTCGTGAAAATCGCACATGAGCCATAAAACACTATTCATGTCTGTATTTTTCAAAGAACTCCAATAAAAACTATGAACTTGGAAACGTTACCACTTTAAAGCCAAAACATGTGGAAGTCGTCACAGAGTTTCTACAACTAGCGTCAATGCAATTAAATTCCTAGCACTGGACGGTAACTCTAGCTGCGATAAAAACTTAGTCAAACGAGCGTCTTGGACCCAGTGATGTGTTTTTGTTTCGGTCGGGAATATTTCCTAGCACATTTTGCGAAAGTTTCTCAGCGAATGAAAGTTGGAGACTTCAGATTATTTATTGTGTAAATGTACCTATGTCTAAATTCGTAAGTATATAATTTGTTACGCTAGAATTTAAACATAATGGAGCTTACATATTATTAATTTTTAAAATATTTTCATATGTTAGTTGTAGGTAGAAACGTATTTGATCTTAAACTTATGATTAATTACAAACTCAATTTAAATGAATAGTAAAAAGCACTAGTTCTAAGAAACGAACTTTGCGCACGAAAAAACTCCGAAAAAAGGGAATTTTTTGAGCAACTGTATTGAAAATGTAATTTAGAACGCTTTTTAAAATAAATGTGTTTTTAGCAATTGAAAACGTCTTTCATAGCTTCTAGTCCTGTCTTACATAGCCTTTTTCAAAAAATACAATCTCTTATAGTCTAGTCTAGGCGCAAAGTAGCCGAAGCGCTCTTTAATATGTGCAGAAGGTATTACAAAACTACTGAACTCCTTGAACAACTGTGCTAGTACCATGAAAATCGACCGATTGCGGATTTTTATCGCCATCTCTGTCACACTTGCATATTAGAGTGACAAAGAGGTTTTTCCGTCAATGCCAATTTTCGATGATCGTGGTAGGCCCGTTGAATTTCAGAGAAGCTCATTGCACTCTCTCGCTTCATTCACCGTTTCTCTCCCTCTTTCCTCGAACCACACCGGTGCTCGCGCGCCCTTGCACCGATTGTGTGACGTGTATAAGTTTTGGGTTTCAGTCGACATCATTAAGAACAGAAAATCCCAATGTAAGAAAACTGTAATGTGATTGGCAAGCTTATAAGCAGTAGATATATTCTTGTTTTTGTACTTTTTCCTTTACAAATAATTTTATGTAATCCACTTTAGCTTCTTTTTCATAGAATATGCTTACGTTGTATTGTAGTACGTTACGTTACGTTTTATTTTACTGTCAAAACAGAATCCGTTTGCATAATTATAATTAAATATTGCTATCCCGTTACAGTAAATATTCCCATGAAGAACATCACTAGTCGAACGCGACAGTGTAAAAGATACGGCACATAAACTTCTGGCGTCCCTAGTCCTTAAAACGTCCGAGCTAACTTACGGCTGCATACAAACTTAGTCTGTTTCTTCCGCATAATGTGGTGAGAACTAAAACCGTTGATTATTCTCGTAAAGTGGAGAAAACTTGTATGTAATAATGAAACGGGCTTCGAACTTTGATAACCAGTCGTTCCATCGATTAAGTACGATGTGTAGGGATGAAATTCTTCAGCTATAAGGATCTTGAATCTTTTTTATTTATAACGTTTTTCCGGCTTAGGCCACGGTTTAAGGAACCTGGGGTCCGCTATGGCAACTAAGCTCAAGATTTGGCGTAGCTTGTTTTCCGGCTTAGGCCACGGTTTAAGGAGCCTGGGTTCCGCTATGGCAACTAAGCTCAAGATTTGGCGTAGCTTGTTTTACGCAAGCGACTGCAATCCAACCTTCAAACCCAGAGGGTAAACTAGGCCTTTTTTGAGTTCACCAAAAACCGATTGGTAAACATCAAATGTTTCGTGCAATAGTTCCATAATACCCATTGGAACGAGCCGGCGGGATTTGAACTCGTGACCATCGGATTGAAGGACGCACGACTTACCACTGGGCTACTAAGTTTATTTTTAAAACCACATGCAAAATATAATAATTTGGTTCCAGTTTGATTATAAACGCGAAACTATATTGTAATCATATTCATATTTATTTTAACGTACATAACTTAAAAAAGCAAATAAAAAAGGTCACTTAATGCGGTAAATTTCGTGTTAAATAACTAATAGTTATTACTGTTATTAGATATATTTGTAAATAAAAATATTATATTGTAGGTAAGAAAAGTAAAAATACTCTCTAGTTCATACTTATCTTCGGACCACAAATCTATATGTCATATCAATACTACATTTCGAGCACTACCAAATCGCTCTAAATCGCTATTATCTCCACGGGTAAAGCCGGGTTCACACGCGGCACAAGTGTGCCGGGTCATGTCGATGTCCGATAATCCGGCCCGCAGCCTGCACTTCGCAAATGAACAGATTAGTCGGGTCGCTGCGTCGCAGCCTACTAGGGACAGATAAGGTTCAGTAGGTGCACTTTATGGAGGGCTATGTCGGTGAGTTTAGTTGGTCAACAGATCTCCTCATTTTTGATTCGATCACGTAGAGAAACTCCGTAGAATGGCAAGGACTTGGCATCAACGTAAACGACTAATACGTCACTCGGTTTGCCAACGACATCGTAGCCATGGCAAAGTCGGTGGAGGAACTCAGCACAATGCTCGATGACCTCAACCGAGTTATCAACGGTAAGGCTTCAAAATGATCATGGACAAGACGAAACTTATATATGTCAAATGTTAATGTTATGCCCATCCCAGTCTCTGTTGAAAGCTCGGTACTTGAAGTTGTTGACTCGTACCTAGGACAAGTATTCCAATTAGGTAGGTCAAACTTCGAGAACGAGGTCAACCGCCGAATCCAACTCGGTTGGGCAGCGTTCGAGAAACTACGCAATGTCTTTTCATCCGACGTACCTCAGTGCCTCAAAACAAAACAAATGAAATCTTACCGCTCAAAAAAATAATTTGTAGCTCAACTATTTATTCGGCATACAAAGTGATAATACAAGCGGATATATATTGGTTATTGATCATTTGTAAATTATTTGCGGAACGAACGTTGCACCCCGATTTATATTTTTTGCCGTCCAAATATTGATATGCTGGCCAAGTGATTCAATTGCTATTTTTTTTGCCTACCTACCTAATATTTGCCGACCATTTAACTACTTCCCGTTTAAAATGTTCGATCCTACCGACTGCGCCAGTGTTATTAAACCTTTATCTGTGGTTGAATCTTCCTTGTCTTGACCCTAAAAGCCCCAAAGAAGAAGTAGCCCCGGTCAGACACATTAGCCTCATACGGACATCAAGAAGTGCACGGATTGTGAAGAATAAGTTGAGTAAGAAGCTAACACTCCAGTTTAGTTGAATACTTAACTCAGGTCCATTTGTAATAGTCTTTTTTGTTTTGTTTCAGTAATTAAATTTACTACAAAAAAATGTTTTGTATTTGTATTGTGATTAAGCTGTCCTAAGTAGTCTGTGCCAACATAGGCATTAGGCCAACGCAACTGCCGCTGACAGTCCACGGACTACGGCACTTGCTCAAAAGGAATCATTCACTACTCCAATAAACTATAAACTAAAAGGTTTGTTTTCATCATTTTCCACGTCATTTCCAAAAATCTGCAGAGCAAAACAAGACAACGTACAAGACTGACAGATCCAAAATTATTTCTAATTTTACCAAAAGGTAACTAGAGGACTAGCCTCCTGACTACTCGCGTCCTATACTTAGTACATAGGCCCCAATGAAAATTTGACTCTTTGTCAATTGGACAGAGTTAAATTTAAATTGGCAAATATTAATATTCGGTCGTCAGGAGGCTAGAGTTCGACGCTGTCCCAATACAAGACATCTTTAAAATTAATGACAATGCCAATAGAGGTGATAGACGGGTGTAATCTGTTAGGCACTAGCGTCTAGAGTATTCAGACGTGTAAAATACCTTATGCTTTTTACAATACAGCGGGGAAATGCTGCAATGCTGCAAGTATCGTCGGTACCATGCCGTAAGGGCCCAATTTTTTACATTCATTTTAGTTTTATTTAGTTTAATTCAGATTTATTTGGTTCTATTCAGTAGTATTTAGTTTTACTTTGGTTTATTTAGTTTTATTTAGTATTACTTTGTAGTTTATTTCGTTAGGTGCCTATTAAATTGTGTTTTTATGTTTCAAATAGTGTGATTTCTCGAAGGCGAAGCGGCGCGACGGCACGGTGGTCATATATGACATTTCCGTAAGTATCAACGGTTTGTTCTTTGAAATTTATGACAATTCAATGCGACGCCAAGCGGCGAGCCGCGTGGCTTCGTATCAAAATGTCACCGCACCGCGTCGCTTCGCTATCACTTTAGTTTGTTAAGTTAAGAAGTAGGCCAAAATTCAGCACTATTTAACGTGAGATTGATTAAAATTAAAAATAATATACAAAAATAACACTTAAGTCTAGTAAGCATGTCATAATATAAAAAAACTAAATTGACATTGAGCAACATACAGTAAAATAATATAAACATAACATAACATACCTACAGTAAAATAACAAATTAAGAAGTAAGTCTATTGGATCATTATAATATAAGTTGTTCATTCCCATCCACTTTCGTGTAATCCCACGCCAGCTTGGCCATTTTAAATCTGCGCGCTGCAAGAAACACACGGTTTTCCGGCGCTGTGGCTTTACCTTAGTAATTTTTACATCACAAGGGTTTCGAGGCGAATTACATCAAACAGAAAGATGGTGAACAAAAAAAATTGCTAATCCAAACCCATTACCGTACGTCATCGAGTCTTTATAGGTGAGAATTTTGTCCTTATTAGGTATTTACTTTAGAGCTAGATGTCATAAAATACCAACGCCATCTATTGATGAAAATATGAGCATTCGGCATGTCTGCGGCGTTATCGAAGCGCAGTGTGCAATCACTGGGGTGGACTGCTTGCTGAATCGGGAATTCTGTATTGGCTCATATTAATTGGGAGCTGCATTAGCCAATCTAGAAGTTAGCGCACTGGGTGATATTTTCAGTGTTTCCTTGAAAATTGTGACTGCAAATTCCTTGATGCTAATATTTGCTTCAAGGAATTTACAATCACAAAGCCTGTTATTTAGTGTCCTGAAATGTATCTTAACTTCATTGAAAATAAATAAATACAATGTAAGTTTATTGCAAAGTTGCACTTCGAGTTAAACTCATAACGTAACTTTATTAGGTAAATAGTACATTACTGCAGAGGCCGTGAAGTAAGGGATTGAAGGACGAGTTTGTGGTAGACGGCCGAGTCGTAGACGAGGCTGGATAAAACAAGTCCTGCAATTTCTCTTCCGGCCGAGGCTTGTATAGTGCTTTTCTCAAACATTATGAGGAAATATTAAAATTAAAATAACTACTAGGTAAATAGTTAATAATTAAAAATTAGTTTAATCTGCCACCTTTTTTATATTTTAAAGATGCTATTTGAATGAGCTATTCGAGCACCATGTTTAACCGCACATAAATATACATAGAACCATAGAATTTGTTTTTTTTTAATGTCGCAAGTATCTAGTGGTCGTTGGCTGTATGTAATTTTTCCTTTGTCAGTTTAGTTTTAGTACGCAAATTTAAAAAGTTAGAGCAGCGGACAATAATGTTTCGTTCATACTTACGCCATACATTACTTCACGGCCTCCGGCCAAGAAGTAAATGTGGGGAGCCATAAACAAGAAACTTCATGAAGTTTCTTGTTTATGAAGACATGTCTTCATTTCGTGACATAAATGCATACATTTCCGATCATGTTTGAGAAAAAATATTTATAACACATGTTTTGGAAATGTATGGAATAAACGTTTGATTGCGGTTGGTTAACTTCGGTGGTGTAATTGGCCAAAAGGGTGTGCAAAATTAACTGTACAGATGTTTGAGTGTGTTTTTGATTAGATTTTATCTGAAGCTCTTTTATGCCTAGAGTAAAACAAGTGTGTTTATCTATTTTTGTACTTGTTTTTACGATAAAAGTTACATTTCGCGACGTTTGTCACATCGAAAATATGTTTTTCAATCGCCTGTTTGTGTCAAGCGAGCTCGTCTCAACTTTTTATTACTGAAGGGTTGAATCCATAAATTATTATTCGGGGGGAATGTACTCATAAAATATGTATTGTAGCATCAAACACAAAGTTAAGTAAGGAAAGAAAAGTCATATGAATAATTTATTATCACTTCATTTCTGTTTACGATTGAAGGTAATTTGCTAAAATAGGGGAGAAGTAGGATTTTGTAAGCGTAATAGAAAAAGGATGAAAGACATAAAGTAAGTACGCTTTGTTCCGCCAACAGGCTTACAAATATACCTCAAAACTAATTAGTCTAATTACTTACAAAATTGAGCTCCTAATCACACATTTCCAGCGAAATAAAAATCAATAAATAAAACCTATTTATACCTACAAGTATTAAAATCTGTAAAAAACTAACCCAACAGCCTAACAAAGGCTATTATAACATAAAAGCTATTGAAATAGCAGAGTGCGTCCTCCCATATATTGTTCGCACAATACTACGATCATAATTCCTTTTTCCCTTCCTAATGCTGTAATAACTGATTTCTGTAACTTTTTATATACAAGTTGGGGCTCGGAAAAGAGCAACAATTTGAGCAGGAGACTTCTTAGACTATCCATATAGCCAGTTAATAATTTTATATAGTTCATGTTTTAAAACTGTCGGATGTCATTTGCATATATTTAATGAGCTGTGAAAATGTGCGTAAGTATCTAAAAACTAAGAAAACTGGATATTGAACTTGAAGTGGAATTTAGGTATGTATGTATTTTAAATATTGTTTTTGTATATTTAAATGTTTCATACGTTGGTCAATTAATAATAGGTAGTTAGTTGGTGTCTACATGTGCTAGATAAATATTCAATTCAATTCAAATTATTTCTTTCGAATCACAGATCCATATGTGGTTAGTGTATAATCTTAATAATAGAGTTAAAGGTGTTTAAATTATTACAATTTATTGAAATGTAATTAAATAGTTATAAATATATAATATAATTTATAAAATTATAATAATTTATTTATAATATAATTAAATAATATAAATAAATAATTATAGCCTAGTTTTATACGCAGGCATTCTAGATGCACCATTTCTCAACATCAGTGGCTGCCATATGTAAGCTGTTCCAGTGTTTGAGCAATGGTGCATCCACTCTACCTGCCAACGTTTTCAGGGTACTATCTAATTGTCACTTCCACTCAACCTCCGCATAAGTGACGCCGATCTGTTGCGTATAATCGCATAAAAGTCGGCCGTGCGGGCCGCCGCGCGCCGCAAACATTCCGGACGCACTACAATAACGTGGCAGTCCCAATAGTATCCTGAAAACGTTGTTATACTGTAGTGCGTTGTATACCCGCTGAGTATACTTAGCCCACAGGTTGCAGGTGTAAAAAGACTGGCAGAAAGCTTTAAAGAGCTTTTTAACGTCATTATTACACCGAGCAAACCTGGGAGTCAGCATATTTCCACGAACGGCCAACGCTCTGCCCTCCCTCTCTATGTTGAAGTCATCTTTGAGGTCCTCAGTGCCCCAGTGACAAAGGTATTTGAATGTTTTTGTGACCCTGAGCAATTCACCGTCCAAGGACACAGGGGTACTGTTTTATAGGATTTAGTCCCGGCTTTAAAAACAAGTACCTCACTCTTCATCTCATTGTACCTTAGCTCATGTTTCACCGAGTACCTCTCACAAATTCCCAACAACTCTTGGAGTGTACAGGCTCAAAAAGGTCCATTGTTCCGTGATGGGAAAGACATACATATAGAATTGTTTTTGAAATTATTTCATTCAAAATACTTAACGATACTACTTAGCAATCCAGTTACCTCAGTACATTACCCCCGTGTACCAACACAACGGTCGGTTTCATAAATATATATGCATCTGTGTTCAATTTTCACCCTTCTTTCCCTGCAATAAGTAAAATAAGTTCCAAAGTGTATAGGTATTTATAGACGTGACTGTACCAACGTCTGTTAATGACAATCAGGGTCACTGCAGCACTGTGCGTGCGCCGTTCCTCTGTAGGTATGGTAACCACCTGATTATTCTCACATCTCCCTTACCCTCGAAAAAACAACCTTAAGCTATTAACGTAAGGTTCAATTTACAAAATATAGTTTGAAAGATACGACGATTTGAAAATTATAAGTTCGATTTTAATTTATACACTCGTGGACTTTAAGGTTAAGTAATAAAGTCTTATTTTGATTGGCTACTTCTGTAAGTAGGGATTCAAAAATAATGTATTGTTGGACCCACTTCGTTAGGCACTAAAAAGTCTGTTTTTCTTTTAACTAGGATTGCTTTTTGAGTAAAGGACCTAAAGATTCTGTGAAATGTGCCCACAGGCTCAGTGAAAATGGACATGTCAAGGGAATAATCAGGCTAGCTTATGTTATTTACTTATCTTCCATCTATTAAGCATCCGACATAGGCATTGTTAAGCTCGTCCATGAGTCTTTTTACATGAAGGAATAACCTGGGAGAGGTCAAGCCACCCTGTCTGACACCACGCTCCAGTCGGTATTCCTCCGAGTGAGCGCTCGCCCACCTGACATAGTTGGTTTGGTTCCCATACCAAAACTACTTACTTACTCCTTCAATCAACTCTGCCGGCAAACCTGTCTCGCCTGTCAACTTCTCCCACAAGATGTCATACGAGACCAGGTCAAAAGCCTTGGATATCATTTCTAATATTTAAACTACAGTTCTAGATGTTTTAAAGTAGCCTATACTTTGTAGACACCCGTTTCGTATTTTACCGACAAAACAAAAATGATGTACCTACGTGCGCTGCGATACACCGAATAAAAAGTTAATGTTTTTTTTATTCTTTTATTTCATTATTTCCAAAAAATCAATTCCTATTACCCTCATGTTTCATGTCTCACCTTGTATATATATCCTTTTCGCATTTTAGCAGCGAAAGAACGGCAAACCTGCGCTGGAGCGCCGCCAGCCCGCCAAGCTTCACTGCACTGCCATCCTGACAGACAGAGACGCACTTATCTACAGCCCATAGCGTCATCCCTGTCGCTCCTAGCGTGAAGCGAGGCAATTTGGCACCCGCTGATAAAATTGTCCTGTTTGTGGAAATTCCGAATCGCGTTGTTTGGATTGCGCTATGAATAAAATATTGTTTCGAATGCGGTGATTTGATTTGCAGTTTTCGATGGGGAGAGAAATTTGTGTAAGTGTGAACGATGTTGTATATTATAAATTGAAAGAGATGTCATATACTATAGAAAAAGTGACCAAGGTCCCCAAGGTGAGCAGGGCTGGGATCGAACCAGCGACCTCAGCTTGAGGGTAGACCTAACTTTTTCTACCTACCCACGCGTTTAATGTGACTTTCCACCGGGTACGTGAACATTTCTAGCAAGATCGCCGTTGACACTTCGCTGATTCACTCAAGTAGAGACAGACACACGAAACTGTTGCAAAAAGGCGGTATATTAAGGTAAATTAACTACATTCGCGATAGACGCGTTCTATGCTCATAATAACTCATTATACTTTCGCTGAACTAATTCCTTCAACGAATTATGCAACTTAAGAACGTTTTCAACCTCACGTGAGTTATAAAGGGTCGCAAGGGACGCGTCGTGTAAAGTTTGGTGCATTTGCAAGCCCGAACAATCTAGCAGTTGAATGCCACCCAGGGACTGTTAGGGAACTTAACGTTCATGAAATGAGGTTTTAAAGAAAAAGTGTAAGACTTTACTCTAAATTTACTATATTTACAAGTCGGTGTCGTATCAACTTGCACGGATAAAGGATGACTCACACTAATCCGATCCGATCCGATCTGGGACGATCTGTCAGTTTCTATAGAAATAATCTCGTGCCTCGGAGGTCACGTGACGTTTTGTATAGAAACTGACAGATCGTCCCGTATCGGATCGGATCGGACTGGTGTGAGTCATCGTTCATACGTTGCTGTCGAATGTGGATATAACACTTTAATTCGCGTTTTGCACACATTATTAAAAAACAGAACGGGTCTATGTTCACAAGCTATTAATTATAGACCACAGGAACGTAAAATTGTTTGTTTACCTGAACTGGGTGCGTAGCCAAGATGCCAATCGCTCACGCTCAGTCGCTAACGAAACGCAACTGTCATTGTTACACTAATAAGGAAGAGTGATAGAGAGAGGTAGCTACGATACGTTATTAAGCGTGAGCGATTGGCATCTTGGCTACGAATGGCAAAAATCAACAAGGCAAAACATGCCAATCCGCAAAACACTGGACCAGCTGCCCCAACACCGCCTACCATCAAGACTCCCAATCTGGTCCGATCGTTGCCTCGCAACTTTTGACATACAAGAAGCATGGTGTCAGTCCTGGGGAATGTATGACCACCTACAAAAGAACTTAATCCCGGACCCAACAAAGACCCACGCAGGATTCGAGGCTTCACGCTCCGTTTGGGTGAAGCTTAATAGGTTCCGCACGGGACACGGGCGGTCCAACCACAATCTGTTCAAATGGGGATATAAAGACTCTCCGGCGTGCGATTGTGGCTACGTGGACCAAACCCTACTTCATATCGTGGAAGAGTGCCCACTTTACAGTTTTCCTGGCGGTCTCGAGGAACTCCACCAGCTTTCCCCGGCAGCAGAAGACTGGCTGAGAAACCTAAAAATTGATGTTTGATTTCGACTCAAATTACAAATAAAGCAGTGAACTTTAAGCCATAAGATATGATGATGATCTTGGCTACGCACGCTGTAGAGCCAATCTTTCCTGTGGCCAATAATTAACAGCTTGTGGACATGTAGTCATGATTTTTATTATACAACTCAATAGAAAATGGGTGCTTTTTGATGTTATTAAGTGTTCAATTAGAATATACACCTTCATAGCCGTTAACTTTTGAAGTGTCTACCGGAAAGACTCCGAAAATCATTTTGTGTTTGACCCATTTGTGTCACCTAAGCCACTTAAAATTAATAACTGTGAATTGAATTACGGTACAGAAGCTTACGAAAATCATGTCGCGCATTCACTTCGTCAGCTCAATGCTTTCTGCATCTTAATTCAGCTGCATAATATTGTCAGCCCATATAGTAAGTACGGAGACGTGAATTCCGTATAATTTATTTAACAGAGCATCATGACACGTCTCTCCGAGGCTGTCAAGGAGGATTATTCGGATAGCCTACCGAGCGTAGGGTGCGTTGTCTACAACGATTGGTATATTGTCTATATGCCAACGGTCTTTGTCTAATAATGAAGAGTGATAGAGAACGCAGCGCTACGAAGCGTGAGCAATTGGCATCTTCTCTACGCACCCTGGGTCTTTAAGCGCTTAGGGGCCTTACCATGACGTCTTAACGCGATTCAGTTGACGACCTAAACTGAGTCGCAGCCATACAACTGGGGGGTTACCATGACGTCTTAACGCGATTCAGTTGACGACCCAAACTGAGTCGCTTCCATACAACTGAGCCTAAACAGAACCTAAACTGAATCGCGTTAAGACGTCATGGTAAGGCCCCAGGAATAACCTATAGATATATTGGTACAATAAGCCAACGATTTCAATACTAATTAAAACGTCTTTAAATATGATAGGAGAGGTCCTACATATCTAATGATGCTTTTTTTATACCATGTCGGGGTGCTTGCCCCGCTGCGGAGCTGCTGAATTTACACGAAGACTCCAAAGGCCTAAGGCCTTACCATGACTGTGCTCAGTTGTATGGCAGCGACTCAGTTTAGGTCCTGAATCGCATTATCCTGACTTCCCGCGTCCTATACGTAGTACATAAGCACCAATGGAATTTTGTCTCTTTGTCATTTTGACAGAGTTACATTTCAATTGGCAAATTTTTATACCCAGTCGTCAGGACGATGATGTCTTAACGCGATTCAGTTTATGACCACCATTACCATGAGGTAAGGCGCCTGATTCTAGAAGCTGTTTCTTCCTAAGCAGTCAGAACATACACCAGGATATAAAGTTAGCTCGCGCCTGCATTCGTTTGCATCTCATTAGCGAGTATTCAGAGAGACTTGGTTCGGTTCTGTTCGCTCTGCTAATCGGGTTTTGTGAAACTTGGAAATATTAATATCGATTCGATCATCTTATTCTGTTTTACTAAATACGAGTAGGTACGTATTTTTTTTAAATAGCTGGAGAGGTAAAAAGGATTCTCACCGTTGATTGTGATGTTGACTTTGTTAGCTCTATGATTTAATAGAGGTATGGTCACAGCGGATGCATATCGTTTAGGTAGGGCACAGCACAACGAATGTCGTCTCGCTTAAATCTGGAGCAGAGCCCATCTGGGGAAGTACCTCCACCTTACAGAAAACCGCAGTTTAATAACACTAGACCCTACTCATGGTGTTGTGGTTTTGTTGGTGCGTAAGGTCGCAAGAGCTCCAAGAGGATTCACTGTGTTGACCTGGGAACCCAAGGAGCAAATTTTGCCCCTTTAGCTGTCAACACAGCGAATCCTCCTTTTTAAAGGGTCGGCAACGCGCATGTAACACCCCTGGAGTTGCAGGCGTCCATAAGCTACGGTCACCGCTTACCATCAGGCGGGCCGTATGCTTGTTTGTCACCGTCGTAGTATAAAAAAAAAGATTATCTCTGCCTATATTCCAGTGACAAAATACCTTGTCAAATTAAATAATCCTTATGTAGGGTAGAGGATCCAAAAGATGAACAACCCCCAATAGATGAACGTTGTTCATAAAAATCCCAATAATTAAATCCTGACGTACTTTACAACCTTAGGATTTTTTTTTACTAAAACTTTAACAATTTCCCTTTATAGACCTTTAAACTTTTAAATAATAGATCAGTGTATGTGGTTGTGAGAGCTCACCGAAAATATGCCTCGCGCCGAAATCGCCGTTTGTATGGAATTCTTATTAAGAATGGCGCTTCAAAATTTAAGGAAATAAATTCGTATAAAATTGAATAATGTTTCTACTGACATGCTTTTGCTTGGTAGCGATTCTAGAGTAATCCCGCTACCCTTAACGTTATTAATAAAGTCATAATTTAACTTGTTTTATTAAATATTAACTGTTCAAGTTATGGTTCCAATATTGTGTGATTTATCCAATAGCTGAACAGCGTTCAACTTTTGGGTAAATGTTAGTTTTTTGAAATACTTATGTTAATCCTAACGGTAACGGTAGATACTCCATTTATATCTTAAATTTCTAGTTTGCTGTTACTTGATTTTTTGACTAAAAGATGAACGGAACTTTCCTTGTTTAATTCAATTATCATGGGGCATATTTTAGTATGGAAACGGGACTGTTCACTGGATTAAACTATACCTAAAACATGAACTAAGAGAATTTACTAGTTCATCTATTGGGCTGCATTCCAATACATGAACGATTGTGTTACTTTTCTTAGTTCATTTCATCAACATCGTGCCCAAAACTTGAACGAACTAAATTTATTCGTCTTTCTATACTACTGTTCATCTATTGGTGCCCAGCTGTTCATAATTAGGGTACTCCCTTTTGCATTTTTACTGGTTCATCTTTCGGGGTAAAAATGTTCAGAGTTAGGGCACTTTGTTCATGTTCTGGGGAAAATGGGCCATTTCCGAACATAATCATTTTTATAAAAATATTGGATAGTTTAAAGAGGGTTTGGAATAGTTTGATCTAAACTAGACTATATGTAGTATAGTATAAAAAAATAAATCTTAGTGAAAATTGGTTATAACATATGTAAAAAAAATACCAAAGTGAGGTAAGTCGCTTAATCGTTCATTTATTGGTTCCCCTACCCTACTTATAATTACATCACATTGACCTGGCACGTGTAACCGCATCATCAGAAACTACCAATTAATTAGTGACAACCCGTTCAATACGAGAGAAGTAATTACGATGAACTTATAATCCCCCCTACCCCCTTTATCCAATTACGCCGACAGCCACAACCCCCCTCTGTCAGGAGCACAGGCCGCGTTACATATGCGAATTATTGTTGTAGCCCAACACGGAAACGGAATTTAACGTATAAAATTAACATAACTTATAACGAGTGCTGTAAAGGGCTCTAAATAGGGAATGCACCCGGTAAATATTTTGTATGAAAATTACCGGTAATTTACCGGTTAACCGGTACTTCCTATACTATTTTTTACCGGTTTGCATTCCCTAGCTCTAAACCCTACGGTCCCTACATGACCCTACGGTCATGGTGTTAATAAACGCGATTAATCGGTTCTAAAGTGTTTAATTTCAATGAATAAGAATCGCGGTAACAGAAGACGATATTATAACTTATGCGTCAGATTTTTGTATGGTATCTGCTCGAGTACATTAATTTTGTAGCAATAATATGTCTTTTTAAACTTTGAGACATTGCTCTTGGTGTAATATAGTTATTTCATAGCGACACTGCGTTTCTATTCTTTATCAAATCAGTGTATGCATTTATTATAACATCACATTAAATCTCATTTTAGAACAGTGTTTTCAGGCGCATACACCACATTGCCACTTTTCATTAGTCTATAATTTTAAATCAGGCATATTTCTATGATTTGTTTTAAATAAATCTACCTTATGCTCATGAAACGGTTATGTAATGAGAGGTGATGTTAAAAATGTGGTTACTAAAAACTGTATAGGAATGCAAATGCATAGTCAAATGTGGTATGTTGAAATAGTTCAATGCAATGGTATACAACTTGTAACCTTTACAAAATCTCCTTATAGTCTCTCACTGCAGTGTTTTTAGTTTAGTTGTTTAAGCTTGGTTTTTATATAAGGATTGCTTGATGTTTTGTTCAATATATATTGCCAACTCATATCATCATATCATCTGTGTAAACTATTAGTGGGATTGTGTTAGGATATAAGCTTTGCCTTTTTCGTCTATTTTTCTTCTTTGCATGTATTGATGGTTTGTATCTATTTGCTAGCTATTACGCACGTAATTTTTTTTTAATACTACGACGGTGACAAACAAGCATACGGCCCGCCTGATGGTAAGCGGTCACCGTAGCCTATGGACGCCTGCAACTCCAGGGGGTATTACATGCGCGTTGCCGATCATTTAAAAACTTAAACACTCCTTTTTTGAAGAACCCCATATTGTAGTACTTTGGGAAAACAGCGACAGGGAGCTCATTCCACAGCCGGAGCGTCCGCGGGAAGAAGTACCTCTTAAACCGCACGGTACGAGACCATTTAGGCTCCAGGGTACATTCAATTCAATGACAAAAAAATAAAATGTCACTTGTAAATTATCAAAGTTCAATAATATCCGTGTACTGGAGTATTGGTTGGTGAAAATTCCCGAGGTAATTTGTGAAATCGCAATTGTTTTCGTGATAGTTGTGATATAAATTTAATGTTGCAATATTATTTTAGCGCGGACAATCAGTGTTTACCCGGTTATTTGTAATATTGGAGTTTGGCCACATTTATTATCATCATTATTTACGGTGAATAACCAATTTTATTACGTTAACATGTTTTCGTATAGCAGGTTATGGTAAGACAGGTTTTTTTCATGGATTACTCGGCTGACGCCTCGTTTCATAAACCCACACTCGAGTTTTATTAGCTTTCATTATATACAATCACATAAAGTACCAACTCTTATGGCACTTGAAGTTATTTCCCAGAATGGCATTGGATTAGAATGATTTGTGTTCAATACTGCAGAATTGGTTCGTTTTTATTTTACCTAATTTTGCATTTTACGGTATTTTGAGCAAACTAAATTCAAGCTGAAAGTTGTTAAATCTAAAAGGTCTTCAAGAATAAGTTAATATCTTCGAACTTTGAGCCTGAAAAAAGCCTTAAAGAATCGTAGAAGCTTAGGGGTAGCTTCCACTGTCCATTCGTCCATCATTTGTATCTCACTTCCATGAAGTAAATTCTCCACAAAACTCAATAAATCCAAAGATCCGAGAACTTCCATAAATCAGGGGCTAATGCTATCTGTCCGTAGTTTTAAACTTGTCAACCGGCGGTGGGGTGGGGATTGGTGGCAATTAAACAAGTTCGTGATTAGTGCGAGTCCAGCCCGAGGCGGGTGGGAATTCACAAGATTTATAAATCTGTTCTGTTTACGTATTTTTGCACAGTCATTATGGCTGTTGCAAGTTGCTACCAGCCACGGATAAAAAAGATATATATATATATATATACAGGGGTGGGCCAAAACTTTTAGAACTTAAATAAATATAAAACAATATTGATAATTTCTTAAAAAAAATTTTTAAACCAGGATTTCATGTATTTTTTATTACAATATCGCGGAAGTGTCGATTTTGTCACTGGCAAAATATTGAATAAGTATGGTTATTTTATCAAATTTGGTCAGTGTTTTTTGTGGCATTATCGAAACGATTGATATTTATTACCTAAACTAAGGCATGTCAAAGGATCACATTTATACAAAAGGCTACTCAGCCACCCAATATCTCGATATCCACTACTTAAACGTATCTCTGTTCTCTCAGGCTTTCATATTTGTAAATATTGTCAAAGCGCGGAGGGACATGACCTCTCTCTGGGAGCTCCTCTCGACGAATAAAGCCCGCTGGTTTAACAACATCTAGAGCAATTTGAAGTGATGTTAAAAAAACACTAGAAATAGGTATGTACTATTTATTGTTTTTGGATAAATTTTTACCTAAACTTTATAATTGCATAGTCATTTCGTTAAAAAAAGTGACTGTTTAGCCAAAAAACTTAGCTAATATTTCAACCATAATTTACCAAATTTAATCAACAATTTTACTTAATTAATTAATAATTAATTATTAATTTTAATTTTTTTTTACTCAATAATTTTGTGTGAAAATATTTAAAAGTGTTTCATTTATTCCGTAAGAGACTATATACTTAACAATAAAAAAATGTTTAATTAAGATTCAATAGCAATAAAGTCGAAAACCAGACTGATGTTTGTAGCTCGCTGATGAAATAATGGTAAGATAGGTGTTAAAAAATGGTGCATTTTTCAAAAACTGACAACAATTTTGAAAAAGTATTTCATTTATTCCACTGCAATTGAAATTATCGTTAAATTTTTGTATTAAAACATGTAAAATTGTTTTTGTAATTATGAAAACTCATGGCAAAAAGTTGAGCTGACTCGGCCAAATTTATATCCCTCTTAAGACGTCATGGTAAAGCCCCAAGTTGCTTTACATATGAAAACACGTTTTGCGAATAGACACTAAAGCTCAAGATTAAGCAAGCACACTCGGAACCCGTGCCAGTTGTGGATTTTTCAACTTTTAATTGAATAATCGGCGATGGCGAGACGAGCTTGACTCCTTTTTGCAACGATGGCCAGAGACTGTTCTCGATCGGGAAGAGTGGAGAAGGTGGGGGGAGGCCTTTGCCCAGCAGTGGGACAGTATAGGCTTGCAATAATAATAATATAATTGAATAAAGTTGTGAACGTTAAACAAAAGGCTTATAACTCGAGACTACAATGAATAAACAAAAGAGACGCGAAATAAAGAGATTACTATTAAGTCGCTGAAAACTTCTTATTCGTGTTATTTAGGCAGTGTTTTAACTTTTAATCAATAATAAGGGCAACAAATAAAAAGGGCAATCGCAAAAATACCAACTTATGACACTATCTGTTTTTATTTTTTTCTGATCCCGAGTTTTTAGAACTATATGGTGCCAATGAGGCTCGGACGCACGATTTTTTAAGTCTTGACCGTTAGGGGCAAAGAAAAACTATTTTTTTAATCTTTGATAAAAAATGCTGACCCTCCCCTACCCCAAAATCGATAACATGATTTTTGAATGAGCCCAAAAACCATACATACTTGAAATCATGAAATCGGCTTGATAGAAAATACTTGCCAAGATTGGTTTTTAAATTGATCCTAGGTATTACATTTCTTTATTCTTTTGACCTAGGCGTCTGCAATTAAAATCACAATTTCAATATACTCATATCTATATCACCCACGTGTCACATTTCACAAATAGTCCACGGATTTAACTAGTTTAAATCCGTGGACTATTTGTGATAGTGCTATCTCGTTTACTCCGATACAAATGAGCAGTGTGCGCTGACTTGGCTTTTCAGAGCTCCATAATGACGTCACGTTACGTGATTCTTTTGTACGCTCAAGCTGCCTTCAAGCGAATTCAACTTAACTACTTTCAAGTGTCATTCTACAGAGATAAAGCACGAAGCAAGAGTGAAGAACAACTTTTCAAGTCTACGTGAATAGAAATATCCATGTTATATGCCGGTCATATACATACGGGCGTATCCGCCGGATCTGAAATTTGCCCGGCGGATGCCCGGCAGACATACCCACTATGAAGATCTGATGGATTGCCCGGACACATACAAGTATGTATAATGTATCTGTCTAATATATATTGTCGTCTAGTACCCACAACACAAGCCTTAAGGATGACTCACACCAATCCGTTCCGACTTTTGGGTGCTCGCCGTGGTTCTAGAATCCACGGAGTCGCCATTATGTCCACATAATTTTTTCGAAGTCAAAGTCAAAGTGTAAACATACGGTACGGGAATAAACACGTTATTAGTTATTTATTTATTAAGCCTTCTGTAACATTACATAGGTAATTACTTATTCTATAGCATTGTACTTATAACAATAATTCAAAGATAGTTGCATGCATTATTATAACTAAAGATAATAGGCAATGTAATTTTTTTTAATTAAACAGAATACTTTAATAATTCTAATCCAAAATATTTACCTAAATTTGATTTATCTATTATTTATTTTTAAGGTTATTATATGTATACATTTTATACCTATAGCTAGTATTTAGATATTTCTTAAAGTACCTAATTTAGTTACAGATCATCCCATTGTTGGGCAAAGGCCTCCCCCATTTCGTTCCACTTGTTTCGATCCATAGCCAACCTAGTCCAGGTATTTGTAGCAAATTTTTCTAGCTCGTCTTTCCAGCGGGTTCGAGGTTTTCCAGGTGGTCTTGTGATGTACTGCGGGCGCCATTTTGTAATTACTTTGGTCCACCTGTTGTCTTCCTGTCTCGTGATATGTCCAGCCCAGTCCCACTTCAGTTTTTTTGCCTTCCTTATGATATCTATGGTACCTGTTTTTTGTCTGAGCTTTTTGTTTGGAATTTTATCTGTTAGTTTACTCCCGACCATACTCCTCTCCATTTTTCGTTGCGTAACTTTTAGCATTTTTGTTTGATTTTTAGTTAGGGCCCATGTTTGTGCTCCATATGTTATTATTGGGAGTATACATGTGTCAAAAGCTTTTTTTTTCGTTTTCATGGTTATTTTTTTATTTTTGAATATAAATTTCAGTGCCCAAAATCTTTTCCAAGCATTTGATATTCTTCTATTTATTTCTTCGCTCTGACAGTCATCAAAAGAAAATATTCTACCGAGATATATATAATTTTCGACTCGTTCTATAGCCACATTGTCTATATTAATTTCGTAGGTTCCTTCGCAGTTGGACATAGTTTTAGTTTTCTCCTTATTTATGCTTAATCCGACTTTAGTACACACTTTATTTAGATCCGAGACCATTTTTTGCATGCGCAGTACAGATGTTTCAAGGAGTATAATATCGTCTGCGAAACGGAGATTGCTTAATTTGCGGTCGGCTATTTGTATTCCGTATTTTTTCCATGGGATTTCTTGTAGCGCGTATTCCAAAATAGAGTTAAAAAGTTTAGGTGAGATTGGATCTCCCTGTTTGACGCCTCTACCAATTAAAAACGGTCGTCCTTTCTTTTCCAGTTTAATAGTCGCAAAACTGTTTTCGTAGATTGACTTCAGTACAAGAATGAGATCGATAGAGACACCGTCGTTATGTAGAGCTTCCCATAAATATTCATGTTTAATAGAGTCAAAAGCTTTACAGAAGTCTATAAAGGTAATGTATATTGTCTGTGGATATTCATGTACTTTTTCAAATACTTGTTGTATGCTGTGGAGGTGGTCACAAGTAGAAAATCCTCTACGAAAACCGGCCTGCTCAATTGGCTGCTTTTCGTCGAGTGTATGCGCTATTCGATTCAGGATTATTTTTGAGAAAACTTTATATATCGTAGAAGTTATACTTATCGGCCTGTAGTTACCAATATCTGCTGGGTTTCCTTTTTTATATAACAATTTTATTGTTGCCGTGCGCCATTGTTCCGGTATATATTTTGACTTTAAAACATGGTTGAATATTTTTTCCAACGGTGGAGCGATATTCTCTAAGCTTATTTTTAAAATTTCAGTTGTTATCTTATCGGTGCCTGGTGATTTGCCATTTTTCAGTGAATTCACTGCAGATACTATTTCTTTTATGAGTATCGGTGGCGACGTAAGCTCGGTTCCATTTATGTTGGTTTGGATAAGAGTAGATGTATGCGTGTTAGATGGACATTTAGCGTATAGTTGCTCATAGAACGACGTGGCTCCTTCTAAGATGTCCTGCCTGCTCGTCGCGTTCTGTGTTCCTTTATTATCAGATTGTATACTTGGTATCCATGTGTATTCGGAATTTAGCTCTCTTTCTGCTTTTCTCACAGATCCGATTGACTCTACGTGTTGCCTTATGATGTTGTTTTCATGTTTTCTAATGTCGTTTCTAATCATTCTCTTTGTAACTCTGTTTAGGTTCTGTAACTCCGCTTTTTTGTTACCTTTATTGTTTGTATATTGTATCCTGCATCTCTCTTTAATTTTTTTTCTTGTTTCTAGTGATAATATTGACTGTTTTTTGTTATGGTATTTCTTTAGATATTCCTCGCTGGTTTGCTGTATAGAGCCCTCTATTTTATTGTAATAGTCTTGTAGCTCTACATTTGACTCTAGCTGGTGATAGTTTTGGCTCTGGCGCTCTATTTGATTTTTAAGCTCTTCTGTATATAGAGTAATGTCTTGTTTACAGGTTGTTAATGTAGAGAGTTTTTCTGCAGGATTATTTCTCCTTTTCCTTTGTTTTTTTATCTTCATTTCTGCACGTAGCAATCGATGGTCCGAGTAGAATTTAAAGTTGTTTATTATCTCTACGTCGGTGAAACGTGATTGATCCTTTGCAAGAATGAAATTTATTTCTTCCTTAGTTTTGTTATCGGGAGATGTCCAAGTCCATTTTCGGGATTTTCGTTTTTTAAAAAACGTGTTGATGACTTTTAGATTATGTTCGCTGGTAAATTGAACGGTTTTGTGTCTATTTCTATTTCGTGTTCCTGTACCAAATGTTCCCATAATATGGTGTTCATAATTTAGCGGCCTACCTATTCTGCTGTTGAAGTCTCCCATTATTATTAAGGTTCCTTCTGCTTCTGTTTCTATTGTCTTACTGAGTAGGGCATAGAAGTCGTCTACCTCTTGTTCTTCGGCAACGTTTGTAGGGGAGTGGATTTGAATTAATGTAAGTATTTTTGTGCTTGTCAAATATAATTTCAGAATGGCTATGCGTTCAGATATTCCTTTAAAGAGTTTTATATTATTTTTATAACAATTATGCACGCAAAAACCAACTCCATATTTCCCTTTTGTCACTCCGAAATGGTAGAAAATAAATTGTTCATTTTGTATTATTTTTTCTCCCATTCTTCTAATTTCACACATGCCCAGGACATCCCATTTGATTTTTTGTAGAGCGTTTTCTAATTCAATTAGTCTATCTTTAGTCATTAGAGTTCTGGTGTTTAATGTAGCGATTCTAATAGTGTCGCTGTTAAACTTTTTTAGTTAACCTACAACATCTGTCCTGTAAACTATCGGTCATAAAAATTACTAAACGTGAGAAAATATCAAGACTGGTGATTAAAAATATCATATGAAGTGCAATAATCAGTGTGTGATAATAAAACGGAAAAAGTAAACCGAAAAAATGTGAAAAAACTAACATAAAGTGCTTTTGTTTACATCGTCAACAAACGTTACATTTCCGATTTTACCCGCAGTTCTAAGAGTAAATCACAGTAAGTGAACCAACGAGCAATAGAATATGATATAAACAATTAAGAAATATCAAGTTAATCAATTCTATTAAGATTTATAACCTAACAAAAGTGCAAATCACTCACATAGTGGGAAGAAATACACACATACCCCGCTAGAGGGCGCCAATATCAAGAACTGTGCTGCCATCTACCACAATTCGGAAGAACTACTTAGAGTAGAACCTACGATAAATCGAAGCTGTAACACCCTGCTCAATCGCATATTAGTTAGTTACACTATCAAGCGGCAGACGGCGCAATAATCAAAAACAAAATGGAAGAAATAAAAACATTGTTATATAAAATACAAGAAGACATGAATCACCTAAAAATAGAGAACAAGGATATGGAAAGTAGAATCACAAGCACAATAACACAAAAATTAGACGAAAAATTCAACAAAATGGAAGAAAAACATAAAAATATCGAAGAAAAAATTGTAAACCAAGATAAAAAATTGAAATTTTTTGAAAAAGAGCTAAGAAAGAAAAACATCTTATTTTTTGGGCTGGCAGAAACAGAAACGAGTTATCACAGCTTAGAGAATAATATCCTGCAAGTAATCAACAGCACTATGGAAATAAATCTAACGAAATCAGAAATAGAGGCAGTGTCGAGGCGTGGCAAAAAAGAAGAAAGCAAAATAAGACCCATTGTGCTTACACTGACTACGTTAGGCAAAAAAATACAAATATTAAAAAATAAAAAATCTCTAGAAAACACCTCTTACTACATTAAGGAAGATTTCACTCGAGAGGTACAGGAAAAGCGCCGGCATTTAAATGAAGAAGTACAAAAACTAAGAAACGAAGGGCAAAACGCAGTGCTAAAGTACGACCGCATCATCGTCCTTAAAAATAATCAAAGCGAAAAAAATGGGGACCAACTTAAAAATAAAAATAATAAAAGAAACTTGTCTGCATCGCCAGAGACACCAATTACCCCGTCTGGAAACTCGTCAGCCAACTCGTCAGTCAGCAAGAAAAGTAAGACCACAGCAAACAACACGTTACCATCATACTGGCCCCCTAAGGTCACATCACCCAGTCAGCCATAGCAACTACAATCACGGCCTCTCTCCACAAACCTACAAACCATTCTCCCAATACGGCCGGTCACCGCGGGAGAACATGACCAACACCCCCCACAAATGAACGAAAACCCAAACTTATATACGCTTAATACCATAAATAATAAAAGGGATCAACAACAAAACAAACCAAGTAAAGACATTCAAAGAAATTCGTCAAGACGGGAAGTCACCGTAAGGAACTTTATCGACAGCGACCACCAAACAAAAGAAAAAACCGATTGCGAAAACGATACAAAGAAACAAATACTCGTTATTAGTACTGCGATTAATTTTATCAAATATCTACACACACAAGTCACAGTTCACACTTTCACAGGTGATGCAATATATGCATAGGATACTTATGTTGCGATCGACTACTGACATCTAGGTATTTTACAAAAAAAATAACACTTGGATAAATGTCGATCCGTCGAATGGTCGGTGTGTAAGATTATATACAATTTCTGATATAATTTGAAATGAATATTTTTACGAGTTTATTACCAATAAAACAGCATAAATCATGACATGTAATATAATGTTTTACTTTTAGACTTTGACTTTGACTTTGAAAAAATATGTTGGCATAATGGAGACTCCATGGATTCTAGAACCACAGCGAGCACCCAAAAGTCCCAAGCCTATTTATGAGTCAAGTTGATACACGAAAATCTACTTCTTACATTAAACTGCATCTGCTTGTTAAGAAATCTCACTCGTCTTGCGATAATGAGCGACAATACACATCCGACGCGTCCCTCGTTAGCTCAATTCCAAAATGTAGTAAGTTTAATAGATAACACAGTTTGAAGAGACTCTTTGGAAGTGAGCAAAATGTTTCTTGATTCATGCTTCGTATACAACTCTAACAAGACGGTGTGTTATTCGTTAATGTCGTAGATATGTCAGTTTGTTTTGTTGAGCATGACTGTTCTGAAAATTTCAAACAAAGTGTACAGATTTTAACTTACTGGTCTGTTTATCTGGATGTGTACAAAATGCGTGATTTGAGAAATAAACGCTATGAATTTTTATGACTTTAAATAAATAAATATTATAGGATGGTCTTACACAAATCGATTTAGCCCTGCAGTAAGTTCAATAAAGGATGACTCGCATTAGCACGGGACGGGACGGAACGGGCCGGGATGGAAAAAATCCGTCAATTTCAATACAAAGAATCACATAGCTCGAAGCCCTCGCATGTCACGTGACGCTTTCTATACAAATTGACAGATTTTCCCATCCCGCCCGGTCCCGTCCCATCCCGTTCTAGTGTGAGTCATCCTTATGGCTCATCTTATGGGGACTAGACGACGATATATACTCGTACATGTAACCGGATAGATGCATATAAATACTGAAATACATAGAAAACATACATAACTCAGAACAAATATTCGTGATGAACACACAAATAAAGGATTAGAACCCGGAACCTCTTGCTTCGTAGGCAGGGTGACTACCGACTAGGTTAGGAGGTCGTTAATGTTATAGGGCATTGGTCGAACGATACCGAAGCTTGATTTATTCCAATTTGAGCAATAATGCTTTCGCATGTATGGATGTCTGGCTCATCTTGTACACAACATAGAAATAAGGTTACTGGAATTTTCAGGGACGATGGCAAGTGACCCGATGGGGTGTCCTTGGTTCTTTGAAGTTTGGGTCAGATGCTAGTGTGGGATGCTTCCTGTGTAGACGCGCTGGCACCGTCCCATCTCCAACGAACTAATGTAAAAGCGGGTGGAGCGGCTGAAAGCGTCGAAATTTTAAAACGTAATAAATATAAGAGCCTGGGCAGAGAGCCTTTTTGTACCATTTGGGGTCGAAACTTTAGGTCCACGGGGTGCAGCAGCACACGCAAGTTTTTCGTAGAAATCGCGAAACGTCTGGTTGATGTTACTGGTGGCCGAAGAGCTGTTGGCTTCCTCGCACAACGTATCATCATTGCGATACAACGAGAAAATGCCGCCAGCATCCTAGGTACAATGCCAAATATCGCTGGTTATGGTATTCACCTAGGTTGTCGGCGACCCCGCCCTCTTCTACCTTCCCCAAATTCCATCACTGGCTTTCTCATATGGCTACTACATATATCTCGTCTCATTACGTGCCTGTACCAGCAAGCTACCGTCAGCCATTTTGTCAGCAATGCTAGCGACATTAAAGGTACCTCTAATATGGGTGTTTCGGACTCTATCCATTCTGGTGACGCCACCCGCCCAGCCAAGCATCTTCATCTCAGTAGTGTGAAGCTTTTGTTGGTCCGACTGTACCATATATGTCATTGGTATAAATTATCCAAACCACACATAACCTATACTCGTAAACATCAATAGTTGCCTAGTTGCGGAAAATTAGCTCGCGATAATCTATAATCAATAAACCGCGGTATAAAGACTCATCATCAATCATCTAGTGCCTTGGCCTCGATCGTAGGAAATTCCATATGGCGAGGATTTATGAGCATCTGGGCCGTTATCCTTTTTTAGCGAGCTTTTAAAACGCGCATTTAAAACTGTCTGATTTTATTTTTTTTTCGATAGGAGGTAAATGCCCAAAAATTTTAATTACCTCTTCAGTACAGTATATTTGTTATTTCCCTGTTTAGTGACTGTAAACTTACCTACATTATTTAACTCAAAACACCGCGACAGAGTGGTCAATCGGGTGCTGTCTTCGCTGAAATGTTCCACTCAGTCACGGTCTTTTCCAGAAAACCACTGAAAAGAAAAATACCTTACCTACATGAAAAGAACTACCAAATAGTCTACTTCAAACACATAATTTTTTGATTGGATTGCATTATCAAGTCCATTATCGATACCATGCGTTGCGGCAGGCCGCGCGCATCGCCCTGAATAACAAAACCGTTTGAAAATGATCCTGTCTCGGAATCCCGGGATCGATGATTTCCGAAACATGTCGCGAGTTTCCGACATCTGTACCCTCAATTATTTATTTATTGACAAACCGTGTCTTTGGCTATACATTGGTGTAAGAATTAAAACCAGCCAAGTAAGTATGAAATGGAATGTGCTTCCACCTTCTTTGTTCACTGAGAAATGCGATCTCGGTCACTTAAAGTAAGAGTGAATAAAGCTATTACTGAACCGGTGAGCTCCAGTTTATGAACTACCTGTACTTTCTTGTGAATATTAGATCAAAATCGGATCATAAAATCACTTTGCCGCTATATCATCACTCTTGACAAGACGTGTAACAATTCCTAAAATAACTGAGTTACTGGCGTTTCGGCTACGTAAACCGCTCACCATCGCGCTGGCTGTATGCTTGTTGTAAATAAAACCGTAGTGGAGTGAGGAAATATATAATTTTTTGGTGAAGACTTTATGACATTGTCACGAGATACAATAGTGTTCTAAAGATTCTTTGGTAGTTTTTGACATGAGAGTCTTCCTGTGTCGGAATTTCGTGACATATGTCGTGATAGCTCATAGAGGCCTGTTGGTAATACCAGTACCTAAATGATGCCGACCATCACCTTGTCACTGTGGTGAAATAGGGATCTTGAGCACGATTAAGAAATCACATAATTTAACAATACCAATCACTTAAAACCTCGATTCTCATAACTTTTTGTTCTATCGTGACGTGTGGCATGTCGGGACATTCTGACGTGGGTCCGACAGATCTCTCGGGTTGACAAATGTCGGATATGCGGGCCAGAGCGATAAGTAATAGGTATGCGTCATAAATGTAGTGACATGCTGAGTGCGTGAATTCTGAAACTGAAAAAAAGTGTTTTTTTTTTTGTACGAAGAAACATTAAACGTGTGTATATCAATGCAATTTCGCTAATGTCATTCTGAACCACGTTTTTTTAACTTTTTGTTCTGCTTTTGTCTATTTATTTTATAAGTCAATGGGTTCATGTGCAATTGCCATCCCTCAATAACATATTTTTTAATAAATTCCTTATAATTATAAAATTTCATAAAGTAAAAAAAAGGAATCCTCTTATTTGGCCACCCTGTATAACTGTAACTGTATATCAATAAAGTTTCCAACTTCAGGTTCTAAAATGAATACAGAAAGCCCTTTTGGTAACGTTCTGGGGTACATAAAATTTGAGTGTTATGCTGGCTTGAGCTTTGTGCCAGAATTGGGCTATGCACAGGTCCATTAAGAATACGAACGTCTGAACGTCTTTCACAATACTATAGCGGGCCATATACGTTCGGACAATCTGTCCGTTCTCCAAAGTGGGTATGTCCACCAGGCCAGGCATCTGCCAGATAATTTTACCATATTTACAATTGTAAAGCATTAATTACATCATTATTATACATATATAATAAAAAAATTGATTTGTGAATGATGTGTGAATGTTTGTCACCGTCGTAGTATAAAAAAAAAACAATATTATACTTTTTTATTTTTTACCATTTCTTTTATTTTTATTGTAAAAAATGTCTACATGACATAACAGTAACAATACCAATGCGTCACGAAACTTAGACTAACAAAATATAAATATAATTATGTACATTAAGTAACTCAATAACTGGTAACAAACAAACAAATTATATAGGAACAGTAAACAAAATATACTTATATTTTAACAACTCTATTTTTAGGGATTAAATAAACAATCTCTCAATAACTTCAGAAAAAATATCTTAAATTTTCCTCATCGCAAGGCTTTAGTTCACAGGAATATCTAGAAAGCATCAGTGCATGTGACAACGTCGTAACTGCCTCGATTTCATGGGAAGATACAACCTTGTCTCTGTAAAGGTTGTTAGGGGGTTTAATAATAGAGCTTGGACCGGGTCGGGCTTTGATCTCGCGCTAATTAGTAACGCGATTGTCAACCTGATGTATATACAATATATACACCGTGGGCCCGTATGTTCCGAATAAATAACTATAAATCCTGCTTAACGGGACGGGATAATACAATTATACAGAATGTATATTAACATTTTTGTTGAAACGAATCGAATTATTTAATTAAATATTTTTTATTTTGTTATTAAAGTAGGAATACTACTATATAAACATTATAAATTGAAAAACTGAAGTCCCATGTTTGATCCCCAGCTTGGCCTCTACTGGACTTGGTCTTTTTCTTTTTTAGTATACAGGCTGGAAAGACACGACGATCCTTCTCGCAAAGGGCGGTTAGTTTAAGTAATGGAGAATCGATTCGTAATATTTAGATTTTTGTTACGAACAATCAGTAAAAACATTAAACTTTAAAAATTGAGTCATCCCTTACACGATTATACCTTATTTTAGTAAATTTATAGGGCATTATTCATAAACGCACATCAAACACAGTTAGCTAAAATACTGTTTGTTCGTATCTGTCAGTTTGATATTTAACTAAAACGTCTGTACACGTTTTTATGAAAATGATGGATAATTAGTGAAAATCGCGAAAGTTGAAATCAGTGTTTAAAATACTTCGGGTTATTAGTGCGCACGCTGTATACTTATATTATTGGTATATAGGCATACAGTCTATATCACCCGGCTTATGACCTAGATTTAAATTTAATCAGTTAAATGGAATACACTGGAATGCACTAAATATATCTGGAGTTTAGTTTCGATATTTTTATTTGAAGAGTCGTGCTACCTGTTATGCGTGGGTTTCAGTCCGAACTCAAGCTCGTATAGTCAACCAATTGGAACCCTAGGCCACTCTAGAACCATGTGAAAATAACAAGCAGTAAGAGATTTCTTACAGCTGATTTATAGCGTTACTATGACATAGTCCTACAGTGGCTATGCTGAAGAACACGATACAAGGAGGAGGAAACTTAAAACATACACCTTGTACGTTTAATGATATATAGCTGATGTGCAACTGCAGTGTATGTAGGTACGTATATACAGGGCGTCCCAAGACTTAGGGAGTAGAAGGGAAAGTACCTGAAATATCGTAGATAATATTTTGCTGAAACAAGACTCTATGTTATTTTAAAAGTTAGTAACTGCATTCAAAGATATTTAAAAAAAATACTTGCTTCCTCTGGGAATCGAACCGACTTAAATGTAAAAAGAATCCCTATTTTATGATGCCAATCGTAAGAATGGGCAAAAAATAATAATTCTTCTTAAGTAACAAAGTATTGTAAAACAAAGGAACAACGTGAAAATAATAATTTTAATCAAATTAAAAACACATGTAGCTGCCGAAGTCAATTAAGTATTCTTTATAGAATAACTTTGAATGCAGTATTACAAACATTTAAAAATTACATAAAGCCTTCTTTCAGCAAAATATCCTATCTACGATTTTTAAGGCACTTTCCCTTCATGTCCCATAGTCTTAGGACACCCTGTATAAACTAAACTATGCTCAAACAACGCTGATTTCCCCTTTGTGGCGCACGAGTTCCTTGTCAAACAACAGATGCCACAACGCTAATCGCAAGCCAATCGCTCATCTGTCGCCCGGCTCGGCCACGGGACGGCGACAAACAGCGCTCAATGGACCCAAACGGACGCCCTGAATTTGAAATTAGATCTAGCCTAGTAGTAGCAGAGTAGAAATGTGTGTAAAGTAGTCCAGCTATACAGTCAACCAATTGGAACCCTAGGCCACTTGGAACCATGTCAAAATGACAAGCAGTAAGAGATTTCTTACAATCTGATTTATAGCGTCACTGTGATATATTCCTACAGTGACCTAGGGTTCCAATTGGTTGACTGTACGTTGTCCTACCTGCAATATATATGATCATCAAACAAATGCAGAGTTAAAACAGTTGCCTACAATGACAGAACAGAATGATGGGCAATTTTATCCTGCGGTCATAATGGACATTTTGTCGTAAGTACACTAAATATTGCATAGAACTCAAAAGAGTCTACATATATATATATAGAGGTCTGTGTTAATAACTTTGTCGGATGTCTTCAAATAAAGAAGTAAGATGGTAAAGTTTTGTCGTAATTTCCGAATACGAATATTTGTATTCGCTGCGTCGCTAGTTACGGCAGTTAGATCATACTTAATAGGCTAGACGACAAAAAAAATCTAATTAGTCCGTCTGTTAGATTATTAAAATATATACCTACGATAAGTATATTTTTTTGTTCATCAAATGAAAAATTACGGAAATACAGGGCTTTAAAGTTTCGCGTGACGTCACAGCTAGGTTCAATTCTTACCTACAGGTGACGTCACCAGCCCCCACCACGGAACTTTGACGCTCTTCATATTCTTCAATTTTAGTGATCTTGAAAAAGGAAAAAATACGTGTCTAATAATTTTGGATAATCTTTCTGACAGACTAATTACATAGAATAATAGTTTTTCAACCTAGTCGTCATTCCTATTGTAAGGCGTAAGTGAATTTTACAAATATGAAGATAATATCTTCATATTTGTAAAATCGGCCTCAAAAAATCTGAATATATTATATTCAGATTTTTTGAGGCCGCAAGGGACTTCCCCTTCTTAATTATTTTGTGCTAGGGACACTATTTCTTAAACTATTAAGTGTATATATATATCTAACTATTTGAGTGATGTAGATACAGTTTTTTGGAAAATATACGTATCAGAATCATCTAATTCAGATTAGAATTGACTGAGCTACAACTTTTTTCAATTTTGGATTTTATTTCTTTGTTCTCCTGTCCAAATTTGTCCCTTACGACATTTTAAAATCTCCCGTATCGATGTAATAAACAAAATTACTTACGGCCTTACTTACTTAATGTTAGAGGAAATATCAATGTTTTTGTCCAAGTTAATAAATTGAGTAACAGTTGCGATCCCAACCGCATTTGATTTGTAGCATTTCCAGTCGCGACGCTGATGCGGTCGGGACTTAAACTCAATTTATTAAAGAATCATGACATTTCCTACATAATACAGCAGGTCAGGTCAAGTAATCAATTTCGATATTTAATTACGACCAACTATTGGTGCCTCGTGTTTTTTAGAATTTGAAAAATGTCGGTTAAATCCACCTGAGTTTATATATCACAGTGAATTTAGACAAAACTTTCAATAATTTTAGTTGGTTCCAATAGTATTCTTATTTATGTGTACATAAGTATACTTTAGGAAATAAACATTTTTTGATTTACTTGTCACCTGAAACACAGGAAATCCTAGTTCAGGGCACTTTTAAACTTCACTAATATTAAGTCTTAGCTTTTATAATCATAATTATATTGTATAATATTGTGAATTGAGATGACCGGATGGCGTAGTTGGTAGTGACTCTGTGGCGCGGAAGGGTCCTGGATTTTCCCCAGGCTACCGTCCCACTTCACAGTCCGTACGCTCCAAAGTTCAATGCATGGAGCCCCTGCCAGGTAAAAAAAAACAGCACGCCATGGATGCACCTCGCATGCTATGTTGAACGTGAATACTGTTTGAAAAATTACTGTCTTTAATCTTTAACTATGCTACTACTTAAACCTACCTAACATCAAAACGACTTAAGTCCCATTCATATGGTTATAAAATTAAATCTTTATTAACAAGATAGAAATCTTCATCGCCTAAAAAACGTAAGGGTCTAAGAACTAAAGTATGTATTCTTAGTGTGAGATAGATAGCCTATTTGCGTCAACGTTTTGCGAGGTTTTATTTAACTTTTGTGCCTCGCAAAAGTAGACATTGAAAAGTTTGGATTGGATTTTTGACCCAGTTTCTCGGGTTCTTTACGTCGGGTTTGCTGCGGCCATCTTTGATTTAAGGCGACATTTGTAGTAAACGACTCTTAACGTTTATTGTTACGTTAATTGGTATTTACAATCAAACGCTGCTATATAGTGTTGTCTCGCTCATACACACTGAAGTCCAATAGTTAATTGTACGATTTTAAGCTATGGTCATTTGCATTATATCTACAATCTAACACGGAATACTTACCATGTATGTTTGTTTGTCTGAGCACCCGATATTTCGGCACTGTTGCAACCGCCATGTTCACGGAGTAACTGTCATGTAGCGAGCTTTTAGTTGTGGGTTGTAGGTATAATTAATAATTGTGTTATAACCGCGTTTATGTCGCCCAGTTTATTGCGTAACATAAATTGTTAATGACCTCTAAATATTACACCGTGTAACAGAACTAACAGACGATCACGTGACCTTTAAGGCCCCCAGAGACCGACGAGCTGAAGCCGTGACCAGACAAGATTAATGTTTTGCTGCATTCGGTGGGCCTCAAAACCTAAAAAGCTGATAAGCTTTTGTCTTTTACAACACTGGTTCAAAATGTTACCTTATGTCTTAGTTGGTAAGGCTTTGAATCAATTGACAACGAATATGTTAATAGCACTTTTAAGCTTGTTCACAAAATTAATATGTAAAGGTTAAATTAATTTCGTAGAAAATAGTACATTACGATTCAAGTGCGAATAGGAGAAAATTCGCCATGAGTGGCGATAGAATAAAACACGACCGAAGGGAGTGTTTTAAATCGACAAGAGTTGCGAATTACCTATTCGCACATGTATAGTACTACGTTTTACAGTACGTATGGCTCTTTGAATTTTTGACGCATGCACATAAAGTGCTCATTATCGCACTAGTGCGGTAATGTAGCACCATATGTACTGTAAAAAAGTTCACCTCCTTAATCCATACTAACATTATAAATGCGAAAGTAACTCTGTCTGTTATAGATCGATTAACGAAAGGCGGCGCGGAATATGGATGAAGTTAATGACGGCTTCATACATTTTCCGTGCCAGCTTTCGTAAATCGATCTGTACATTTTCACCCTAAAACCGCTGAACGGATTAAAACGAAATTTGTGCTTGCAAGATTTGATTCTGGTTAGAATCAAACATGGAGTAAATCTGCTTAAAGTGCAAAAAGAGATAAATGCCGTGTAATAACTTTTGCAGAATGAGAACAACTTTCTTAAAGCCCGCGAGACAAAGCAAACTCTAAAAGAATTCTAAGTTCAAAATCTGATGTCGTTTTGTTATAGTTATTATATGACCTTGACACTACTCGCAGTGCATTCAGAACTCGCCAATAAGCACGAATAAATATCTAAATGTCAAGACTCGCTTCTGCCAATGAATCATCGTCATTTTTCACATCTTAGATGTAAAATATTCGTACAACTGTCTTCTAATTTTAAAACAAAATATCTTTAACCTTTCCACATTCCCTCGTATTGAATACAGGTCTCCGCTCACATTAGGCATCAATTTTTAATCCCGCTAAGCCGGTTTACTCCGATTCGGGGATAATTCCTGCTTCAGAGCCCCCTACCCCCACGTAACCCCTCGCACCCCCCACGTAAGAGCTGCTGAAAAATTCAATCTTATAAATGATTTTGACTGTTAGAATTCCACGTCTGAAGAGCGAAGGTAGACTTTAGACAAACAAACTAAATGAGGAACAAGTTTAAAACAAAAAAGGGTTTTAACCTGATCTTAATCTTGAAAATGTTTTGGAAGTCTGTTGAGGTGATTTACAATACAACGTCTTTACAATACACATGTTGCTACGGCGATAATGAGCACTTTACGTGCCTGCGTCGAATATTCGAAGGGCCATATGTACTGTAAAACGTCGTACGATACACGTGTGAAGAGGTTATTTCCTCTTTTGCGCCCTTAATTGTATCGTAATGTACTATTTCATATCTCAAGTTCTGAAAGTGGGTCATTGTTAATCTATGAAGCGGGAGGAAAATTACCCATTTATGCTCTAGAGTTTCCTTTCCAAATACAAATGTCGTCAATATGACGACACATATTTACAATAGGATGGTCTATGCATAGTCACATTGATATTTTGAGCCATCGATTTGCGGTGTTTCGAAAGGAGGTTATGGAAACTCTTTACCATCGATAATCCACAGATTATTTTTTCTTTCATTTATATATTTATGTAGATATCTCAGTATTGTTTATTGTCTTTATTATTATTTTCTTTTCGGTGCGAATGATATATCATTATTATGCGTGAAATAGTTTAACCATTTTGCATTTTTGTAAGTTTTTTTTTCTTCTAAAGATAATAACTGTAGTTCACGCTCTCTATTTTTTCAAAACCTGTAACTTGTATGTAATATGCACCTATCCTGTAATAAGTTATCTGTTTTCTATGCCTGATAAATAAAATATTAATATAATTTACCCTCTAGACTCGAAACGCATATAATACTGTTGAATGACCCATGCTGACCGCTTGTGTAAGCTGCTCGTTATAAAATAGACATGGCGAATAGACACCGCAACCGCGGTTTCGATTTAGTCGAAACTGACGAGTTCTGCATACGCTAGCGGTTTGGTCTAGCTTTCACTCATGTAAAAGGCACAGCTCCATTTCTTACTCGAATCGTTGTTGAACAACCATGGTTTTTACTCTCAAATATTATTAAATCTGGCTTAAGTGAAGCGAATGTTCCGGGCATTGTATACGTCCAGCGGGCTAAGACCCTGGGCCATAACGCGATTCAGTTTTGGACCGGACCTAAGTCGCTGCCATACAACTGAGCACTTAATTGAAGATCGAACAAAAAAACATACCAAAAATATCATGAAAAACACATGTTAAAGTTAAGAGGGCAATCTACTGGAACTAAAAAATTGTAATAAATATTGTAAATTTCACCTACTTGCTATCATATCAAGCTATAAACTATTACATTATATATTAATTTAAAAAAACCTTTTTAATTTAAGATTATAGAACTTAAGTTTGTAATGGATATTTGATAATTTTATGAAATAAACAGTTTAAATTTAAAAAGAAATTGTTAAGAACCTAAACTGAATCCCCTGAAGGCCCGGGTGAGGCCCTTTATTGGTTGTTGGATGGACCCGCAGACGCAGGGTACCTATCGATCGTAAAGTTAGCCTTCTTAAGATGTTGGCTTAGCTCGATTCTCGTAGAAAAGAGTGGTTCTAGCTCTCGATACCTAAATCGATCAATATTACGCGGAAATAAGTATTTTCAATTATTTTTAGTAATTTTTTGAACCTTGAATGTTTATTTGGGTTTGTGAACTAAAATTAGACAGCTTATCTTTGATATTGTTTAAGTGCCACCCTCAATATTTGTCAGTGGTATAGAGAAAGAGGTACAGACTAAAACCAGCGTCTCGTGACCCTACTTAGTTTTTTTTTGTATTTGCGGGTAAACAAGTTATAACCAGCGTGCGTAGCCAAGATGCCAATCGCTAACGCTCAGTCGCAAACGAAATGTAACTGTCATTGTCGCACTTATAGGGAAGAATGACATATAGTGATAACTATGATACGAACGTAACGTGAGCGATTGGCATCTTGGCTACGCAGCCTGGCAGAAAAAAATACTCCTTCTTTCTAGCGTTTTCGCGGCTTCTGCCACGGCTCAGTGACCCTGGGGTCCGCTTTGGCAAGTAATCCCAAGATTTGGCATAGGCGCTAGTTTAACGAAATTTACTGCCATCTGTCCTCACAATCCAGATGGTAAACTAGGTTTCCTAGTAATGTTTTCCTTCACCGAAGAGCTTGATAAATATCAAATGTAATTTCATACATAAGTATCGAAAACTCACTGGTCCAAGCTGGGGTTGGAACCCGCGACCTTTGGGCTGAAGAGAAATGACACCATAAACAACAATTGTTAAAATGTTACCAGAAACTCTGTTCCATTCTGTAAAGAATTGAACCTGAGTTTGGGGTATCTGTGAATCTTTATCTATGTATTTGGGAGTCTAGGTAGCAAGTTTGGAATAGAATATGGCCCTGGTTGGATTCAGGACGGTCTAGTAAATCTGACAGGTAACTAAGTTTGTCGATCCGGACCGCGCTAACTTGTGATTGGCTTTCTCGAATGTAACTTAGTGCCTGCCGGTAATATGCAAGTCAATTTAAACTACCGTGCCGGGATAATAAGCTTTACTTTACTGTTACTGAACCAGCAAGCTATAATGACTGGAGCTCGTACGCTTTTCTGACATTTTCTATACAAAAATTTAGTGTAAAAAATCCGTGGTATCCTTATTGCTTTTTTTGTACTAACGTACTTTTCAGAGGACCTAGTATAAACTTTTACTTGATGTATTTGACATTTACTTCTCGATCGCGTTAGCGTATCGGGAGTTTAAATAATGTTTGCCGTTTATATAAATCATCCGGCTACTTTCATATTTTGACCTCTTGATTCGCTAACACGGTCGAGCAGTAAACGTCAAATATGACATGTACACATTCATACTAAGCCGTCTGTGTGATTTAACGCTAACTATAGCGTTTTTACCATCTAAAGGACGACTCACACTAGAACGGGATGGGACGGGACGGGACAGGGCGGGCGGGAAAATCTGTCAATTTCTATTTATAGAAAGAATCATGTGATAGCTCGGAGCCCTCGGATGTCACGTGACGCTTTCTATAGAAATTGACAGATTTTCCCGTCCCGCCCCGTCCCGTCCCGTCCCATCCCGTTCTAGTGTGAGTCATCCTTTAAACAGTGTTTTTGAGGTATAATCCTACTACTAAACGCGAAAGTTTGTAAGTATGGACGTTTGTTACTCTTTCACGTAAAAACTACTACTAATTGGATTTTAATGACACTTCATAATAATATAGCTTATACATCAGAATAACACATAGGGTACAATTTATAAAGATATTGCGCAGACGAAGTCGCGGGCACCAGCTAGTTGCAAAATATTTGTATGTATTTTGGTGGATTTGTATTTACGATTTTAAGCTGAAATGGTCATTTGCATTTTAAATCCGATGGCGCTTGCAACAGTGCTGAAAAATCGGGTGCTTAATAAAACAAACATACATGGTAAATATCCCATTTTAGATATTACTTATATAATACGAATTTATTTGAAAAAACTCGAGCTTAGCATAAAATAGGTTTTTTCACATATGTATTTTTATACAAAATTAATGCAAGTTTTGGCTTTTTTAGTACCTAAAATTAAGACAAGAGTATCATAGGTATATTAAATGATTTGTTAACGTTGCCTACCTATATTTTCGTCATAATTTTCGTTGAAATATATTTCAAAGACGTAAAATATTTCAAGGGCTCTTTAAGAGTTTTGCGAGCTGAAGTTGATATAAAATGGCACAAACAATCTGCCATTCTAGATTGGCAAACGATGGATGATACACCATGTATTATAACCATATTTCTGCCTAGGAGAGTGAAACAGAATGAGTAAATTACACCCAGGTAAAGTAAAAACCACAATTGACTTTTTTATTGCCACAGGGCGTCATCAAGCGATACGACCAAACGAACACACAGGAAACGAAGCACTTTGTTATTTTTATTCGCTTTTGCGAAGAGATAAAGGCAATTAATTATAATTAATCTTTGTAAGGGCGGTCTTTCATGTAAATGTGTATTTTAATTGACGCTGCATTGGAATCGTGCTGATGTTGATGACGAAATACTCTTTACTGAACTTAACTAAACTTAAGTGGCAGTGGGCGGGGCACATTGCACGTAGAACCGATGGCCGTTGGGGCGGAAAGGTTCTCGAGTGGCGACCGCGTACCGGAAGGCGCAGCGTGGGTAGGCCCCCCGCAAGGTGGACTGATGACCTGGTGAAGGTCGCAGGAGTCCGCTGGATGCGGGTGGCGCAGGACCGGTCATTGTGGAAATCTTTGGGGGAGGCATCTATATATCCAGCAGTGGACGTCTTTCGGCTGAAATGATGAACTTAACTATACTATATTTATCCCCGGATAGTGAGAGAGGCGATAGAGATCAAAAAACATCCCAGAAATGTCAATCGTGAAGATAGTTTTAATTTATCACATACTACTATAAGTTCAGACCGCGAGATATGTCTTCGGATCGATGCGCGGATGTTGTGAGTGTAGCGTGTCGTGCCGATAACATTTAGTTAAATGGTAGACCTAACTTTTTCTATACCCATATATATGGTGACTTCCCGCTGGGTAGACGAACATTTCTAGCAAGATCGCCGTTGACACTTCGCTGATTCATCAGTCAAGCCGCGACCATGACACATGAATTTGTGTCGAAACATAGGTATATTAAGGTAAATTAACTGTATTCGCGATAGACCCGTTCTATGTTTTATAATAGTGATAACGAAACAGATGGCAACTGATCTTTAGGCCAAATGAAAATATGGGAAAAGTTATTTGGGAAGTTATAATTTGCAATACAATTTTCGGCGATATATTAGTGAACCATCTGATGGTGACTATTAATGGCGTGTATAATAGATCTTCTTAGACACTCTCGTCAGAGTGCTCGTAGTTGCGCAGACGAGTTACTTGAACGACTTCTCATTTCTGTCAAGTTCTCATTTCTGGAAATGTGACCAAAAAACTTCAGTATTCGTAATTGCACAATTGACGAAAGCCGATCTTTGATATGAAGATCTTTGAGGATGGAAGCATTTGTACGGAATGCCGTCAACGGTATCTTAAGGAGGCGTCTCCAGCACCACATCTCCGTCTATTTTACGGCGATCATGTAGTCCAAGCGACCAAGTATCGGCTCCATAAAGAAAGATTGGGAAAAGAAGGCATTTCATCAGTATATTAGATACAAACACAAATTCTAAGAGCTTTTAATAAACGCCCTAAACATACAAACCAGTCCTGACAAACGCAGCTGAACTAGAACCAGAAACACGTAGCGCGAAAATGTATCGAAAACGTACCTAATAAATATTTATTTTTACTTGCAACCACAAAAATACATATGGTTCTACAATCTTCAGTTGACGCGACTTTATACCGGCGGCTCAAAAAGCAGATCTCTAAGTCCCTCACCCGCGATATGCGCCAATTCAATACTAAGTGTATTGAAGAGGCCATTCAGCGAAATAAGGGCTCCAAAGTTTTTGCAAGGGATCTGTCTGTTGGGCAAAGCCAGCTCGCTAAGTTAAAAACTGAGGATGGTAGAATCATCACATCCAAACCTGAGCTTCTGAGTGAGATAGAGAGCTTTTATGGACAGCTATACACGTCTACTAGCAGACCCGAAGTTGGTCTGGCGGAAGACCCTAGAGCTAGACTGGCCCGACACTATACCGAAGACATCCCGGACATCAGCCTGTACGAGATTAGTATGGCTCTTAAACAGCTCAAAAACAACAAGGCGCCTGGTGAAGACGGAATTACAGCCGAACTTCTGAAGGCGGGTGGTAAACCGGTCCTTACGGCCCTTCAGAAGTTGTTCAATTCCGTCTTACTAGAAGGGAAAACGCCAAAGGCATGGAGTGGAGGTGTGGTGGTACTGTTCTTCAAAAAAGGCGACAACGCCTTACTGAAGAACTACCGACCCATCTCACTTCTGAGCCATGTCTATAAGCTGTTTTCAAGAGTCATTACGAATCGTCTCGCACGCAGGCTTGATGACTTCCAGCCTCCCGAACAAGCCGGTTTCCGAAGAGGCTTTAGTACCGTAGACCACATTCATACGCTTCGTCAGGTTATACAGAAGACCGAGGAGTATAATCTGCCCCTCTGTTTAGCGTTTGTGGACTACGAGAAAGCCTTTGATTCGATCGAAACCTGGGCGGTACTACAATCTCTCCAACGGTGCCAAGTAGACTACCGCTATATCGAAGTGTTGAAGTGTTTGTACGAGAGCGCCACTATGTCAGTCCGACTCCAAGACCAGAACTCGAAGCCTATTCCGCTGCAGCGGGGAGTCAGGCAGGGAGATGTCATCTGTCCTAAGCTGTTTACCGCTGCACTGGAGGACGTTTTCAAGACTCTGGACTGGAGAAGGCTAGGCATCAATGTAAACGGCGAGTACCTCACTCACCTTCGATTTGCTGACGATATAGTAGTCTTGGCTGAGACCATGGAGGATTTAAGTACGATGCTTGTTAGCCTCAGTAGAGCCTCCGGGCGAGTTGGTCTTAAGATGAACATGGATAAGACGAAAATCATGTCGAATATCCATGTAGCACCAACTCCAGTGACAATCGGAGACTTTACACTCGAAGTTGTAGACGATTATATATAAATAATAAATAAAATAAATAAAAATCATTTATTTCAGACCTTGCGATCCATAGGTTGTTAATTACAAACAAGAAAAGAAAAACTTAAAAACTATGTTATGCCTATACTAATACATTCAAACTTAAATTATACTTTGACTTTTAAACTTATATCTATTTGGATATATATACCTTGATACCCAGATACCTATATATACCTTGGACAAACTGTCCAGTTAGGTAGGTCCAATTTCGAGAAATAGGTTAATCGTCGAATCCGACTCGGTTGGGCAGCGTTCGGGAAGCTGCGACACATCTTTTCGTCCAATATTCCGCAGTGCCTGAAGACGAAAGTCTTCGATCAGTGTGTGTTGCCAGTGATGACATACGGTACTGAAACGTGGTCGCTTACAATGGGCCTCATAAGAAGGCTCAAAGTCACCCAAAGGGCGATGGAGAGAGCTATGCTAGGAGTCTCTCTGCGAGATCGTATCAGAAATGAGACCATCCGCAGCAGAACCAAAGTAACCGATATAGCTCTCCGAATCGCTAAACTTAAGTGGCAGTGGGCGGGGCACATTGCACGTAGAACCGATGGCCGTTGGGGCGGAAAGGTTCTCGAGTTGCGACCGCGTACCGGAAGGCGCAGCGTGGGTAGGCCCCCCGCAAGGTGGACTGATGACCTGGTGAAGGTCGCAGGAGTCCGCTGGATGCGGGTGGCGCAGGACCGGTCATTGTGGAAATCTTTGGGGGAGGCCTATGTCCAGCAGTGGACGTCTTTCGGCTGAAATGATGATGATGACAAAAATACAGATAGCAATATCACGACAACAAAATTTACAGCCAGTTCTGCTTTTAAGTAAATCCGAAAAATATTCACAAATGCAAATATAACGGAGATGGCAACACCAGCGGGTATTTTTAAGAAATATTTCGTTGCTAAAATGTAAATTCAGCTCACTAAACATTCTGCCTTACAACAAACTTATCTATCTTTAACGTTGACTTGAAAACTGAACCTTACGTTGTAGGGCATAAAGTTGTTTTCACACTTAAATGAGTGAGTTTGATACGCGGTTGTATAAGAAATTTATGAGTTTTTGCAGTTCCTGTTTGCTACAAACGTGTGCTGAAAAATAGAAGCATAAAGCTCGGTTTGAAATTGCTCATGTCAACTGTGCTCTTTGGTTGAACGGCGTGGATTGGACATGCAGCTTGTAGAACTATGTCAGGGGCTGTATTCCGATTTAAAAACCATTTGGTAGAAGCAGTATTTATATTTTTAGATCTTAATTTGTTATAGTTATGATGCGATCGGTCACTTGAGTCCGAAATGTCCAGCGCATCGTGTCAGTTTGCCTTAAGTTTGCTCTTATTTAAGTATGCCAGTTACACTGTGAGTCATGTCATGGATGTTTAAATCCTTTTCGTTTTTCTGGCTTTTTACCACTGCTCAAGGTGACCGGGATCCTCAACTATTCTCAAGATGGCGTAGGCGCCAGTTTTATGAAAGCGACTGCGATTTAAACCAGGCCTAGTATAAAGTAGGCCTTATTGAGGTTAGTATGGTTGAATTATATGATATATTCTTTTACTGAAAAGCGATTAGTACCCGAGACCTTCGAATTGAAAGACTTACGCTCTAACCGCTGGGCTACCAACGCTCTATAAAAACGTTATATTTCAATCAATGTATTTAAACGCCGCAGCAGCACCAAAGTAACCGATATAGCTCTCCGAATCGCTAAACTTAAGTGGCAGTGGGCGGGGCACATTGCACGTAGAACCGACGGCCGTTGGGGCGGAAAGGTTCTCGAGTGGCGACCGCGTACCGGAAGGCGCAGCGTGGGTAGCCCCCCCGCAAGGTGGACTGATGACCTGGTGAAGGTCGCAGGAGTCCGCTGGATGCGGGTGGCGCAGGACCGGTCATTGTGGAAATATTTGGGGGAGGCCTATGTCCAGCAGTGGACGTCTTTCGGCTGAAATGATGATGATGATGATGATTTAAACGCCATGATGATATTAACCGTAATTTCCATAAAACATTTTTAGAATAGTTTGATAATTTTAAGAATAACTTACATACATATATATAGGTAAATATCGTTCATTGAATGTATTTCTGCAGTCCGTGAATAAACAGTCCCTTGATTGCTGTGCCAACAAACAGTGACACAAAAATGTTGCAGCAAAAATGCACTTTTCTCTTGCCATTCTTTAGTACCCACAGTGTGATATAAATGCGCAAAAAACCTCAAAATTTGGAGTCTGTCGCGGCTTTTTTATGCACCAAACATATTTAACCTCCTACGACCCAACATTCCAAAAAATGCTATATGAAATTAAAATCACGTTGAGTTTCTATTGTTTTAAAATCAAATAAAACAAAAGAAATGGAACTCTGTTCCAATTGAAAACAGTTTAAAATTCATTGTAGGTACTAACCTGACCTGAGGTTAATTAAGCACCAGGTGAAACATATGCTGGTAATGCGTTTAGGGGTAATTATAATAATTAGTATTAGAATAAGGCAAAAATAGGAAAAATAATAGGTAAGTAGGTAGGTATATAGTCTGGCCGACCAAATAACCAAATTCAGCAGTAGCATTTTATTAATTTTTTGTTCCAAAATTGGTAAGTGCAATTTCTATAATCAGAACAGATCCCGGCGAAACTGTATACCTGTCTATACATCTGTAAACTTTTTAACTAGGCTGTTACTACCCGCAGCAAAATGTTAATGTGTTCTGGTGAAAAGGGGACGGACTGAAAACCAGCGTTGCGCAGTTATAAGCTGACGTAACATATGCTGAGCCCGTTCCTTTTGTCACGCATAGTACCTATATAATACTGAAATTGTGTTGTTGTTGTTGTTCAAATACAATTGTGTAGGTACCTACCGCTTATTTCTAAATAGCCACAAAAAATATTGGCAACGAAACAGTGGTGTTGGGTATTCCATTGTAAACAAGGTTGTTACATACCTTCAAGGCGCACTTTTTACAGCCAACTCTTTTTTCGCAAAGAGTTGTACACACTATATTGTGATTATTTCCGTGACCGTGGCAATATATTATTTCTTTCTTTCTTTCTTTCAAAACAAAAAACCCGAAAAAAGGTTTTTCTGAAAAGACTCGGTTTAGGTCGTCAACTGAATCGAGTTAAAATGTCTCATGGTAAGGTTTCAGGATTGGCCACTATTTTTCCCAGCGGATTAATATTTCTATCCATCGGGTTCATTCGGGTCAGCTTTCTAAGGACCCTGCTCTGCAGACCTGGGCCAAATATTTAATTTGAAGTATTTTTTTTGACTGATTATGTTTTTGTTTGTTTATTTGTTATGAAATAAATAAATAAAAATGTAATTCTATGAACTAACGACAAAATTTTTACTTTCACTAAAAATAACCACAATTATTGTCTATGCTTGCCCCAATCTGTTAAAGTCTGGTGTCTCTATACATCTGCACAGTTCAATGATCCAACGCCTCACATTATCGCAAATGTGTCGTAAGCCGCAATAACTATAATCCTGGCTTACTCAGAATGGCTTCTGATCTCAGACGGCTTATTGAAGATGTGTGTAATGCATGGATTACTTCCTACAGAGTCCGCATTGTGAAGCGTCTAGATAATGTGTCATTTTTGTAGAAAAGTTGACTATAAAACACCTAAGCATCAAATAAAAATTTGTTAAAGCGCTCTTAATTCTAGAAGATAAGATGGCAAAGATATAGATGGCTCTGGATGGAGATGAAAGTAACTCAACTGGACCGCTTGGGCTACCCTTAACCTTAATAAAAGTCACATTCATATACAGTGTGTAAGTCTAATATTTAATATTGGCGAAAAATTAAACCAGACATAGAATTCTGGCGATTCTCTATGAAATTAATGACCGTTTTATACATTTTGGGCGCCAGCTTTTGTGAACCGATCTGTATAATTTTTAAGTTACAGGTGTTTATAAGTTACACTTAATTATGACTCAACTAGTTTTTTTTTGATATTTTTTTCAGCAGCAACGTACCGTAAACATAAACTGTAAAAGTTGACGTTGACAGTTGTCAACGAGCGGTTAACGCGAGTGTGTTTGCATTGCATTGCGCCGAATTATCTTATCTATTTAAGTTATCTATTTACATTTTTTATATCCTATACTAATTTTCCCGTATTAAATTTACAGTAGGTATATATACGTTTTATATAAGTTATAGATTTTGGAAAAGCAAGTTGCAATACAAGCTAGTAGTAACCTATGGAAATATTTAATACTTCTTCTTCTTTCTAGCGTTTTTCGGCTTATGCCTCGGGTCAGGAAGTCTGGGGTCCGCCTTAGCAACTATTACCAACATAATAATGCTCAAAACCTGTCCCAAAGTTATATCCCACTTCAAAACTTAATATTCCGCAAGGTCCTTCACGTATTTTTTATCTTTCCACATTTATAATAGGTATGTCTTATGCTTCATCTATTAGGTGAGTGGTCTGTGATGTAATGGTACAGACGGGAGCAATACTCATCGCTTCGCTGAAATATGCTGATCATATTGCTAATAGAAAAGGAAAATTACATTAAAATGAAAGACCTTAATCCGAACTTATCCGTGGATTTTAAAATGATTACAGAGCAATCTCGAGTTTTGTGAAAAGTATTCGTATTTTACAAATTAACCCATAGATATAGAATAAAAGAACTGGAGACCCAATCAGCCGACAATAATGATGCCATAAAAATGCTGGAGTTGCAGCGCTTTTTCGCATATTCTTGTGTGAAACGTGAAGTTTTGTTAAGTGCCAACAGCCAATAAAGTTTTAACAGTGTTGATAGTTCGGTATATGACTTTGACACTTAATCATTACGCCAGTAAGCTCTTTTCGGATGAAGCATTTATCGCTTGTTGATTATCAATGCAAAATTGCTCAACAAAAAACATAAATAATTTATTACAAATAAAGTAATTTGATTCGTGCTTTACAATCGGAGCTATCGTATTGTCGTCACTAGGCGGCGCCACTCAGGCGAGGGTCCTGTGTGAGTATTAGAGAATTGTCAAAGTGACGTTTGAAACGTCAACGCAGGACCCACGTTTCACTAGCGCCCCTAGCAGCGAATCGACTCGCGGTAATCCTCATTGATACTTGTATTACTGACGAACAAACATACATACTCGTACATACAAACGACGGATTATCCAAGTACACTGGTGTGCACAGAGCAGTCGCCGCAAGCGTTTCTCACTCATGATTATGGGACGCGGACCGTTCCGAAACATGTCGAGCTATTTTTCTACTTCATAGACGTGAGTAACCCGATATAATTACTTCCACGACCTTTTTTTTTTTTTTTACTTGTGTAAATAATTAATTGAAATGTGACGATGTACAAATAATACAAATAAATGATCTATCTATCTATAAGTATATTAATACACTGGTAGATAATGGCTGTGCTATTTCCACTTCTCTGTCTATTTTTTGCAACGCCTACTGACTTTTGTTTTTTATTAGTTTCCGCTACCTAAAGGTTGTCTGGAAGAGATCGCTTTTTAGCGATAAGACCGCCTGTTGTTTGCCTCTTTTTGTTTTCGCTGTATTCTCTGTATTTGTTTTATTTGAGGTGTGCAATAAAGAGTATTTGTATTGTATTGTATTGTAGAACTTACTCGCTTCGCTCGCTCGTTCAAAAAACACAAGCCGTATTATATACCATTCCTTTATTGAATAACGGCGTCAGCCTCGTTGCATTTCTCGCGTCAACGCGTCGCGGCTCGCAATTTGTCGCAAAAGTGCAAAATTTTCCCCATTCCCCCCTGCCCACTTGCAGAGTAGGCGAAACGGGGTTATTCGGTTTGTACAATGCTGTTGATAAATTGTTGTAATCTCCTAGTCTACTTGGACAATACGTGTATTTGTGTAGCCCAGACTTGGACAATACGTCGTTCTCATTTGTATGTATGTATGTATACAATTGTAAAGCACGAATCAAATCATTTATTATTGAAAATAATCTTTTGGTTCATGTTTTTTTATACGATTGTAAGCTAATATGACCATAATTACTAATACTTAAAAGGGAATAAACAAAAAATACAACAGTATAAGTTTAGTAAAGTTTATTAGTATTCTTTATTTTTAAATCTAAAATATGTCCTTGATCCAAAGGTCAGAGGCAGGTCGTCAGGTAAGTTACACTTACTGTGTTTATTTTGAAAAAAAAAAATGTTCATCTTATGATATGAATTGGTATTATGTGTGTATTTATACATATTGAAATTGTTTATCTTGTACCTTGTTGTATATGTTGCTTTACTTGTCTGCCTTATTTGACCGCTTCTCTCAAATATTCAAACGTTAATTCAAAGAAATCCAGTAAATAGATAAGTTTGCCTTTGTACTTAACACCTTTATCGGCCTCCTAGCCTAGTTGGCAGTGCCCCTGCCTACGAAGCAGGAGGTCCTGGTTTCGAATCCTGGCCAGGGCATTCATTTCTGATAGATTTGTGTAAGAGTGTCCCATAATAATTTATTTATTATTTATCTCTGCCTGTTAACTGTATTTTTCAACTGTGTTTGTTTGCAATAAAGTGTTACTTACGTACTGAATACTGAAAAATCCTGGCCTACTAGAATACGTACTCGGGTAACGCGATTGTGCGGCAATTGCTGCGAATGACGTAGCGCGGAGTCTGCACGGGATTGCACGGATCGTGCACGTAATTGTTGACGAGGGAAAAACGAGTTGGGCTCGAAAATTTATGGTTATTTGCCGTGATCTGTGTTAAGGGAGCAGCATCTGGAAAAGCGGAATCAAACTGGAAAGATAAGGGTATTATCGCAGCTTATATAGCGTTCTTACGAATATAGATTTATCTCTCATAGAAAAAGCGATTACCTACAAACCTTTTTGAACATTATTTATATATTATTTTCGGATTCTTTCGGAAAAAAATCAATGATAATTTCCGCACTAATTTTCAACTCTAAAACAATGTATTTTGGGTCTAATTTACACCTAAAAATGGGCAACATCGATAACATTGAGAAAGAAACAATTGAAACAGGTGAAAAGAGTGACAGTGATAATGACATTATTTAGTTCTTAAAAAACACGAAAATTTCGGAAATAAACGAAAGTTTCATTAAATCATCAAAAAAACCTTTGATTTTTTCCGGAATTTTCAACGCTCGCTAGGGCCGCACAAGGCACGTTAATGTCCGACGATGACTGCCCGATGCAGTCCAAACATGTCACGTCAATTGTGATAAAAATACGTGAGTGTTAACCGTTGCAATTTAATATCAGTATGACTCACGAAAGTTTAAATTATATGATTATTTCTAAATAAATTAACAGATCGTCCCGTTCCGCCTCCTCCTGTCCCATCTCGTCCCGTCCTAGTGTGAGCCATTTTTACTCGGCAAAATAACAAAAGCGATCCAATAATGCTTTAAATCATTGCTGGATACCAACAAGCCACTAGACATAGACCTCTCATGTACGAGAGAGACGAATATATTAACACTATAACCAAAAGTTTTCTCGTAAGGCCGGCACTAAGCAGAATTAGTATTATTGTTCGAACCCAATTAGGGAGAACCGTAATAAGCACCGTGTGCGAGTTATTGTCCCACACCGGTCGTATACAACGTGGCCTTAGCTTGCGGACAAAGACTGGATTACACAGTGCATCGGTAGAGTTTAGCTCTAGTATTTTTCTTAGCTTTTTTAAGTTCAGAAGCCTTACCAACGTCTTAACGCGATTCAGTTGACGACTTAAACTGAATCGCTTCCATACAACTGAGCCTTAACTCAATCGGGTTAAGACGTCATGGTAAGGCCCCTTACATCACATTTAGAGCAAGGGCAAACTGTTTTACTCTGCTGTCTATTATTGCTGCCAATTAAGTCCTGCGTTGATTTTCTTGAGCCACGCATAAAAATCGGGAACGACCCCTGAATATTTTAAAAATCACGAAAAAATCAAGAGTAGAATAGTGCTGAGTAATGTAAATTGTTTATTTTAAAATATATACAGTAAATGTAACTTACCTAACTACTCACCTGTACTTACCTTAAATCTAAAATAGGTCCTAGAGGCATTGTACGCAGAATGCTGGCGGCATTTCCACGTTGTATCGAAATGCTGATACGTTGTGCGAGGAAGCCACCAGCTCACTCACCAGTTACATCAATCAGACGTTTCGCGATTTCTACAAAAAACTTACGTGCGCTGGGACCCCATGGACCTAGAGTTTCGACTAGGGCTCGCGGTCGTGTCCGTGATTCGTGAACCCGTAGCCGTACGCCCGGGTTCGTGATTCACTGCTACGGTTTTCTGGTCCGTTCCGCACGTGAAGTTCGGCTACGTGAAATTAGGGTACGTGAATCCGTGTAGATGCGTGTAGGCGTGATCACGGCTTCACGTACTTTAAGAACACGCCCGTTCGGTCCGCCCGCGACCTTGAGTGAAGATACGATGCGGTCTCTAAGAGCTACGAATAAAAATGTATCGTGTGTTTTTTATTCATAGCTCTAATTCCGTTTCATTACTTTTGAATTAAAATTTATTTCCAATAGTAAGGCCTTTTAAATATTAAGTAAGTAATAAATGAAAAGAACCAAATAATAAATACATTGAATAGCTACTTTAATAAACGGGTTGCTAAAATAACCCAACTTCTCTTCATTGTTAAATAGTAACACTAATCATACATTAACAATAACAAAACAAAAAATAACGAAACATCAACAAAAATAACTTTAAATTCACAGCTGAATTATAAATTGAAGATTTGTGATGTCAGGAGTAACTAATGACAATGAATGCGAAAGCAAAATTCTAAACTCCAGATTAAATAAAAAAATACCACGAATTTGTAAAACAAAACATCGCGGTCACTTCTTTCAACTTCATGAACAAAGGGTAAAGCCCAAAGCTACTTATGCATATTGTTTGTTTCATTGTAATAAGTCGCTTGCAAATCTTATTATCTTTGTTTGCACGTGCAACTGCACTTCTTATCTACAAAAAAAACCCGGTAGGTTGGCTTAGCTTGTTAGTCATACAATAAAACACTCTAATAATAGTACCTATGTCATTATTACCTTCAATCTAGAAATAAATAGTACTCTTTAATGTGCCGAAATAGTCCAGAAAGCCTAGTATAAAAATTGTACGACATTAACTTCTCGACCGCGTTAGCGTATCGAGGGGTCAAAATATGAAAGTTGCCGGATGATTTAAATAAACGACAAACATAATTTGAACTCTCGATACGCTAACGCGAACAGCGCTGGCTATATGAGCCCTGGCTATAGGAGCCCTAAGCTTAACGAATATTCATGTTAATTCTTTTTCGCCTATGAATACTTGGTTAACATGTAAATCTGACATTTTGTTTTGTGTCACAGATATAATTTGCTTTTTGAGTAATTAGATAATGTGTGGTAAATATTTTTATTTTGGATTGTTTTGAAGAAAAGAATATTCGAGACTAAACGCGTAACTGTGTTGTATTTAGGATAGTATTTTTGGTGTGGAAACGTTGTTTGTGTCACTTCCGTCCTCTGTAATCCTATGCAATGTCACAGTATTCCAAATCACTCAAATAGTACATTGTGATACACGTGTGCTATGATGGTCATTATACACGAGTCGATATTGTGCGCGCGAGCTAAAAGCGAGTGCGCAATAAGGAAGCCGATGTGTACACCATGCACACACGTTTCATACGACATTTTTCAACACACTTGTAAGTAAAAATCAAAATTTTATTCGTGTTTATTAACTTTTGTTAAATACGTTAACTTAATTGTCAGAATGCTTTAATTATGGCATATGAGTTTGACTGACCTTTATAGACTACATGAAGCTTCTTGCGATGCCTTTTCGACGTCGGTTGATAACAATACTTTATATTTTCAACTAATAGATCCACTTAAGGCCCAAACATCACAAATAAGTAGGTATATTTATCACTACATCAACTAGATTTTCATGGTAACACTCGCGTTTTGCGGTTCCAGAGATTTCATCCACATATTGTTATAGTTTTACTTCTAATTCTCTTTTTGTTGCATTTTATCATAATAATTAAGCGAGAAGACGGTCACAAATGTTTTATGTAAACAATTTACCGCGGCGCGCCATTGGAGCGCATTTTCAACCGACTTCAATATTTCAAAAGGAGGAGGTTCTCAATTCGACTGAATTTTTTTTTTTATTTTTTTTTTTTTTTTTTTAATGGATGTTCACTCATAACTCCGTCATTACTGAACCGATTTGAATTTTTTTTTTGTTTTCTAAAAGTAGACGGTTCCTGGTTGGTCCCGTTTTTTTCAAAATCCATTTCTGATGATGGGATCCATGAGGAACTGAGGGAACTCCTCAAATTTGAAAGGCACATGCATGCTGATTTGGGTGATTTCTTAAGAAACTCGAGCATTTCTTTACGAAAATCATCAATTTGGTGGAGTGGACCTGATGATGAAGACCAGGGATGGCAAAGTGGAACTGCTTCGTAATTCTCAGGACTATGATCCGATTTTAAAAAATATTTTTTTGTCTGTATATAGATGGTTTCAGGATTGTCCCGTTTTTTTCAAAATCAATTTCTGATGATGGGATCCATGAGGAACTGAGGGAACTCCTCAAATTTGAAAGGCACATGCATGATGATTTGGGTAGTTTCTTAAGACACTCGAGCATTTCTTTACGAACATCATCAATTTGGTGGAGTGGACCTGATGATGAAGACCAGGGATGTCAAAGTGGAACTGCTTGGTAATTCCCAGGACTATAGTCCGATTTTAAAAAATATTTTTTTTTCTGAAAATAGATGGTTCCAGATTTGTTCCGTTTTTTTCAAAATCAATTTCTGATGATGGGATCCATGAGGAACTGAGGGAACTCCTCAAATTTGAAAGGCACATGCATGATGATTTGGGTAGTTTCTTAAGACACTCGAGCATTTCTTTACGAACATCATCAATTTGGTGGAGTGGACCTGATGATGAAGACCAGGGATGGCAAAGTGGAACTGCTTGTTAATTCCCAGCTCTATCATCCGATTTGAGACATTCATCTTTTCTTTGTAAAGAAATACCTTCAAGATAGTCCTATTTGATTATAGTTCTATTTTGATGATGGGCTTCATGAGGGATTGAGAGAACTCCTCAAATTTTAACGGCACATGCATTCTGATTTGAGGGTTTCCTTAAGTAACTAAAACAGTGTTTTGGCGGAGCCAAAATTTTGATGAACTTGATCTGATGATGAAGACCAGGGATCGCAAAGTGGAACTGGTTAATAAACCTAGCTCTACTTATTATCCTAGTTGTGACATTCATCTTTTTGATTTGATTTATATTCTGATGATGGAGTTCTAGAAGAATTCAGAGAACTCTTCAAATTTGAACGGCAGGTTAATTGTGATTAGAGGGTGTTCATAATTAGCTTAGGCATTTTCTTACTGTGGCCATCATTTTGCTGGAGTGGACCTGATGTTGATAACCAGGGATGGCATAATGAATATGCTCGTTAATTTACAGTCTGTCATCCAATTTAACACATTGTTATTTTGTTTGTTTAAAGGTCTACAAGGGAGTTCCGTTTGATTATACTTCAAATGTAATGATGGAAGCCCTAGGACATTAAGAAAGCTCCTCAATTTTCAATCGTACACGTGCGGTGTATTGGATATTTGAAAAGTAAACTGGCTAACTCAAACAAATTCTTAATTTCACTTTTACCGGGAACCAAATGAAGTCGGTTTTTTTTTCTTAAAAATTATTTTCGAATCGCGTTACGCGCGCATATTTGAAGCAAAGGCCCGCCAAACAGCCAAAATAAAAAATGTTGTAATTTATGTTTAAAGCACTAATTATTGTAAATAATGAATAATTTAATAAAATTGTACATATTACATATATCATATAATTCTGAAAGTTTTAATCCATGTATTCAACTAAATATAATAACAAAATATATATATATATATAATAACAAAAAAACATAAGCTATTATGCGACTAAAAATAGTGTAAGTACTTGTTTGAAAAAAAAAAACCTTTTTAATCCGACATAATTTGAATGTATTGTTTGCGTACGTAACTTAGTCTTGTAGGGTACAAACTGAATTTGATGGGTTTATCTCATTACCACACTAGTTCAATAATATAATGAGAAAGTACGCGTGTTTAATATCTTGGATTATTAGCCTAAAAGTGGTAAGATAAGAACCTCGTTACGAGCAAGTGTGTTGAAAAGATTATTCGAGTTAAAAAGAATACCTAAGTTACCACCAAATACCTAACATGACACAAATTATTGTTATTAGGACTGAGAAATGGTTTAGAAACTATATGTTAAATAAGCAACATGAATATTCTTAAAAACTTGAAAAGTGATCGCTGTCGGACTAAAAGTCCGAAACTGATAAGAACTGCAGCTGCGTACTTTTTTTTCTGTGGCCCCGTACATGTTTTTGTTGAATTTGTTTACCTGTATTACCTTTATCATACCTACCGATGATTTGCAGAATTTTACCCTTTTGTTTCTTAGGATTAGGGTTGCCTTCTTTATATTTAGGCTTCGTTATATTATTTGATAGTACAAAGGTTTTACTAGTACGTTTCATTCATTACATTAATACTTAACAGAAAAAAAGTCTCTTGATTTAATAATAACAACCAGTAGCACAGTGTTGCTTAAGTTCATAATTATAATGATATCTACTAGGGAGTTTTACACCTTATATTTATATAAGTGCAATTCAACGGGCATGTCGCTAGTTTTGACTAAAATCAATAGCTGGTTATACATAAAACAGAATATCCCCATAAATTACTTAGATATAACTATTATATTCATGCAAAAAATAAAATCTAAGTTTAATTCACAAGTAAATGTTTGTCCGTTCGTCCCGTATTCAATATACTAAGTGGTAACTCAATTCAATAATACCTTAGTCCTTATTTATTTATCTCCGGGGCGTGTCGAACCTACGAGACGTGCGATAAGTACCCAACGGAACCGAGCCCGAACCTCCGCGCACGAACGCAGTACGGGCTACGTATCATGGCGTGTCACGGCGTGTCACGTGAATCCGTACGCGAACGTACGTACGTACGTACGAGGTACGTACCTTGGCGTGTTCGTGAAATTCGTGATCTTAGTACCGCCGGGCTTAAGAACACGTAGCTACGGATCGGCGTACATCACGGATATTAGGAGCCCTAGTTTCGACCCCAAATGTTACAAAGTACCCTCTGCCCAAGCTTTTAACTATATTTGTGCTGAGTTATTATTTAAGTTTTACGTGTAGTAGAAGTAAGCTGAAATACATACCTAAGGCAAAATAAACTCAATTTCCCTTTTCTATGGTTAGTTTTTAGAATTTAGAATTAGGTTCTGCCATATGAATAAATAAATAAATAAATACTCTGGGACAATCTTACACAAATCCACCTAGATACATATGACGTGATACATTACATTCAAAAATAATTTCAGCTATGGCCGCTAAAACATAATAGCGCTTGGAAATTAATTTAGAATGCATCCTTGTCGATTATTAATTCTATAATTATAATTGACTCGTGGAAACTATTCCCCCCTCCCCTCACTGCAGGCCCCGCGCCCCGCGGGAGCTGTCACGCTTCATGCCTGTAAAACGTCTACGCTTATGCAAATGTAACGCCCGGGAGTCATTCAAATTTGTAAAATTTGTTACTGACATGATTTTACTGTCTATGCCTCTTGCTGGGGGTAATTATGTATTGTGAGCGTAATGCAAAGAGGTATGTAAATGTGTTATCAGCGTCGATAATGAAATGAATATTATTGCTTTCTTCTTTAAGAATTTGACTTTTAAATCGAAAAAGTTTCGCACCCAGGTTCCTTTTAATATGTTATTGGATCTTACCTGTGACTTTTTGTTGACACAAATCAAATTATTTTATTTAATATTTTTTGATTTGTTATTACAGTAGTAACACTACTATATATAAATTATGGCCACGGGCGTCTGGCCTGGTACTAAGATTGCATATACTCGAGAAATTCGCCGGCATTTCGATAAGACCAGTTGGCCTAGTGGTTATGGCGTTAGCCGCGTAAGCTGAAGACCCGAGTTCGATCCTCGGATTGGCCTTCGTCGGTGTTGGTCTTTTTCTTTAGTATGTGACGTCTATTTCAATTTATATCTTACCTATGTACCAAATATTAAATATTTTGAAAATTTAAATATCTTGATCTCTTAGATTTAGAGATTTAGTAAAAACCAGTTTGTTGCAAATCGTAGAATAAAGTATATTCATAATAGGGTTGCTTAGGTATTCTAGTTATGCATCGGATAGTTGAAGGCACCAGACCAGACCTAAAACCTCCGTCGATGGAACTACCTAACAATGTAAACAAATTATTGCATGTTTTGTTACTGCGTTGTATTTTCACACTACCTTATCAAACAACACTGAAACCATTCACCACTGAAACGGTCGTAATATCGTAACATACAATACAAGATAAATAACTTAATCTTGGTTATTTCATTAAAAACTTAAAAGTTAAGACCAAGGCCCCCCCTTTGCCAAGGGCTGGGATCAATTATTAAAAAGTAATAAATGTTTTGTACAAATAATAAATTGTGTAGTCACACTACTATAATGTAAATTATAAATTGAAAGAGATGTCATATACTACAGAAAAAGTGAGATCGAAACTCCTGCTTTCGCGGTAGGAGGTCGCTGGTTCGATCCCAGCCCTGCTCACCGGGGGTCTTGATCACTTTTTCTGTAGTATATGGCATCTCTTTCGAATTACAAATTAATGTTATTTTTTTTAGAGGCGGAATGCCGCTTCAGGGATCTGGACATGCAATCACAAGCGCTATGAATATTTTGGCAGTTAGTGCGCATATTTACGGCCCGGGGCAGGACATTATAAATTGTAGCTATTCTTTGTGATGCTGGGTTGCCACCCTTTGGCAAAAACGGGCTCTGGTGCAAAAAAGGGGTTATGTGTTTGTAACCCTCAATGGATAATGTATAAGTTTGATCTGTGTATCTGTGAGTGGCATCAATATAGTATATTCTTATACATAATGTACGAGTAATATAGTAAAGAGTCTTCTTTAAGAATGGCATGCTATGTTTTGGGTAAACGACAAATTTCTGGGTTGGATTTCTTCAAAACTTTAGCAATGTTAGTAATAAAGTTTAGTTTTATTGCACACTTCATCTTGTTTGCGCTGGTTCTAATCTCTTAATTTCAACCAAGAAAAGCGCTTTGTTTGCAAACATCAAACAATTGGATAAGTCTCGCGATAACTAGAACGCAAAATAACAAGATCCATAAAAGAACCATGTCGCATTTCATCAGAAATCACCCATAACTCGGGAACAAATGTTCGTGATAAATAAAGAAATATATATTATGAGATAATCTTACACAAATCAACCTAGTCCCACGGTAAGCTCAACATGGCTTAAGTTGTGGGTACTAAACGATAATATACACTATGTTTTTCTATTGCTTCAACTTTAAAGGCGCATTCTATAGCTTAAATTAAGTTAATTTCTCAAAGACACTTGTATTCTAATTAGCGTCATTTAGAAAATAATCACTTATTGAATTTTATCTTATACCGGGTGTTTACTGTAATAGGAGCAATAAATTTAATCATATTTCGTACGGTCACCAATTAGGCTAAAGAGGCCGTTATTATATTATAACATCTATTTTTCTAAGTATTTTTTTTAAACAACAACGTATTCCGAACCATACTTATCATTTTCTTGCTTTCATTTCAATTTCCCAGATGTAAAGTAGTAGTACAACCCCAATTTATCATCAAAACAGCATTCTAAATAGCCAACCAGATGGACTGTCCGTGACAGGTGCACGTTCAAACGTATGCAAGCTTCCCGATGCACATGTTTACTGCAAACACGGAGTTAACCTGGCCACGTGCATTTTAGATCAATGTAGTCATTCTCAGGAAAATTGCTTAGGTTAACTAGATTTGTAGGTAACTGGACTAAATAAACCAAACAGTTCCTAGTTTTGCTTCTAGATTGGGCAGTTAAATAGCAATTTACGTTTGTAAAGATTTTTTAAGCAATTTAAATCAAATGATTTAATTAAATATTTGGTTTATAAATTGAAAGAGATGTCATATACTACAGAAAAAGTGATCAAGGTCCCCGGTGAGCAGGGCTGGGATCGAACCAGCGACCTCCTGCTTTCGCGGCAGATATTATTTTGCTTTGTTATTAAAGTAATAACACAATTATATATAAATATCAAAATGAAATATATGTCATATAATGAAGAAAAAGACCAACACCATCTTTTTTTATTCTTTAGTATATGACATCTATTTCAATTTACTTACAGAATGTTACAAACGATACTTCAATAGCTAATAAGGTAAATGACATGGAGTGCGATACAATTGGAAAATTTACGAAATTCGGAAAACAAAAACACTTTTTACAAAGGTAGGTGCAATTTTAATTAGAAAACTCCCGTGAGTATCAGACATATTAAAATTCTTATAGCGGGTGACTCATGTCAATAAAGTCGAAAATAGCTCGACTTTTTGCGGGGGAGAACACGTCAAATGTACAGCTATACGTACGTAAAGTACAAATAGCTATGTCAGATAAACGTCAGTCCATACAATGAATATGATACTACGTCATACCCATTCGGCAGAGGGGTAGGCCTTTCAATTAGGATTACCACTAGGGGCGCTAGTGGAACGTGGGTCCTGCGGGAACATTTCAAACGTCACAATTCTCTCATACTGACACAGGACCCACGCGTGAGTAGCACCGCCTCGTGAGTGACAATGCGGTAGCTCCCATTGCTACTCCGTCTGGTGTAAAACTCCAAGGCTGTTCCATACGAAGTGTTTCTTTTTGCTTAATGCTAGCTTATCCGACAAAATGAGAATATTGCCTACCAAAGCTCAGTCCCTCTGTAAATGTCCCCCTTTTTGTCGCAAAAATCGCAAAAAACGGCCAAGTGTGAATCGGCCATGCGCACTGAGAGTTCCGTACCATTATTTTTTAAAACGCCAAAGGATCACGTTTGTTGAATGGCCCCTTAAATATTAACTAGTTATAGATTAGGTTATTTGTAGTCGATAATTCAATTAAATTTAATTCAATTCATTTATTCATGCTATCATGTCACACATTGAAAATTGAATTGAATTGAAGATTGAGCATTGAAGACCCTATCGAGCAGTATTTCAGCATCAGTAGATAGAATAATTTGAGCATTTGGAATTATATTCAATTTCTTCTGAAGGATTACAGTAACAAATGTTAAATGCTATTGTTTTAATAATATGATAATATTTATTCGAAGCCAACAAAATGCAGCGAGAATAATCGTTCTTGGAACGGTAAATCTTAAAGGATTTCTGCTCAACTTTTAGAACCTTCGAAGAAGGCGACTTTCTATTTAAATTAATACTCGTATAATATGGATATGATATGAAAGACATTAGTTATGCCAACTTGATCGATTATACAGACGGGTTGCGGTTCCCCAGTACCATCACCAGAATAAAAATAAAATAAAAGATTATTCTGAGAAAACATCGGTGGCCCAGCGGTCTAACGTGGACTTTCAATCCAGATCTCGGGTTCAAAGCCTGCCGGCTCGTACCTATGATTTCTAAGAACTTATGTACGAAATGTCATTTGATATTTACCAATCACTTTTCGGTGAAAAAAACATCGTAAGGAAACCGGACTAATCCCAATAAGGCCTAGTTTACCCATGGAAGGTCAGATGGCAGTCGCTTTCGTAAAAGTAGGGCTTTCGTCAAATCTTGGGATTAGTTGCCAAAGCAGACCCCAGGTCCCCTGAGTCGTGGCATAAGCCATGAAAAACGCTAGGAAGAAGAAGATTCGAATACACAAACGTCATTTTGAAATAAATTTTATTTTCACTTTTTTTCTTATAGCAATATATATTTTGCGTAAGGCTGTGTCAAAATGCTATTTTAAGACACGATCAGAAAAAGTATGTTCAAACGAACATTGATTATTTAAAAAAAAATGATCCATGCATTACAATTTTAAAAGAATGTAGGGCACAATTCGTTCGCTCAGGGCCAACAGGGCTCAGCTCAATCAGTCATGAACACGAGTAACGCGACCTTTGAGGGCTGACCGCCATTTTATTTACCGATCGGGACAATAAAGCCCGTTGGTTATCTAATACGTGATGATGGTGTATGAAAACTTACAGGTGCCGATTTTGAAGGTAATTTAGACAAAGACTTTACTTTCAAGAATTTTTAAAAGCCAATTATTTTTACACTATTTACTACACTAGTAACAAACTGTAAAGAGACCTAAAGTGTTAAAATTACACACAATCTAAGATGCCAATTGGATGTAAATTCTGCTACTGCATGTAGTTAGGTTAAGTTAAGGGGGTGGCAGAATAACAGCGTCTGTGGCCTGAACCTTTAAGGCCTAAGGGTCTGAAGGGCTTATGGCACAGACACAAGCTGAGCCATCTCCATTTCAGTTAGTGAGTGTTGTATATGTCAAGTGTATCCATGTATCGTTTTATCATGTAATTCAAACTCCTTGAATAAACGTCTTATTATTATTATTTATTATTTAAGATGCGCTCTTCTTCTTTTGAATAATGGCGTCTGTCCAAGAGTTGGACAATTTTGCCAATGTCAAAGAATTATAAAAAATATAACAATTAATATCGTATGATTAGTATACTATATGGCCACTTGGGTGACGTTGCTAGGTATTTGGCCTTGCTATGTGTTAAGTTTATAGCTAAAAACATAACAGTTAGTTTCTCAGATGCTCCCGGGACTGTCGCGTTATGAGTAAAGAATGGATAAACGCGTTTCAGGATAAATTCTTCATTAGTTGCACACTTCTTCGTTAGTTCACTGCAGAATTTGCTATCAATATTACACATTAAACAACGATAAACAGATAAAAAACGAATATATATTCCAGAGACATCCTCATCGCCACCAACTGAAAGATCAAAATGCGCTCGAATTTGAAACGAATAATTAAAGACGATATTACAGCAGTTAGTATCGGTTATGGATGCCTGAACTGCCTTTACTTCAGTTATTTTATAATTAATTTAATGTATAACGGGGAGTGCTCCAAGAAATTGTTCGGGTTAATCCGCCGCTTCTTTCCACCGTCGATCTACGCAACATTTCCCTCTTCACCATTTAGATGTTTGGCAGTCCTCAACTGTGCGTATCTACAGAAACTTCCCGCCTCGCACAGCTAAACTGTGGTATGAACAGTCGCCTGCGATATTTCCGGAACGATACGGAACTAATGAACCAAACTTCATTTTTATCCCCAACTTCATTTACTATGCAGTGGCTAGGTAGGTAAGCATTTTAAAACAAACTTGTTTACATGCCCGTGCGTCCGGCCAGGACAGTCTCCAACTTCCGACATATACAGGAGTTACTCGTACCTACATCAACTTCAAAATACTATCAAGTACAACCTTATCACCTTGTAAATAGAGATTAATTTAGCTTACGCGCTAACAGCAAATCACAAACTTTATGTTTCACCTATAATCGCCTTATGTCTTTCGACATAGAGTCTAAATTTACTCTGTTAGGGTTGTGGGAAAAACAGGTGCAGAAAAGTTTTAATTAATCGCGTGGAACGCAACGCAAACTAGCTGTGAAGCGCCATGGAGCGCCAAATCGCGCCTCGGAGCGCCTAAATTTCCCTAGCAATGGAATTGATTAGTGCATTTACGAATGCATGCTGATTGCGGGAATGTGGCAATAAATTGAGTTATAAATTTTCACTCCAATAAGGCGTACTACTACGAAAATCGGGTAAAGGAAAATTTGTATCTCCCTCTGTAATCGCACTTACACATCAGAGCGAAAGAGATGCAGAAAGAAAATTTCGGATTTTTGATGATCATGGTAGGTTTAAAGCTGGCTGAAATAGCTGTGTCTAAAAATCAATATCAACCATCGTTATTTTTTTATACCACAACCGTACCGAAACCGTACCGAACCATCACCGTAGCCTATGGACACCTGCAACTCCAGGGAGGTCCCATGTGCGTTGCCGACTCATTGAAATAGTACACTCCTTTTTTGCAGGATACTATAATATTTCGGGAAAACCTCGGCAGGGAGCTCATTCCACACCCGGAGCGACCGCGGAAGGTGGAAATAAATAGACCGATAACGCCAAAAAATAGTTGTTTAAAAAAGTTCTTTTGTTTTTAATTATTATGTATAAGTGAAACAATTCATCAATAATGTATTAGTACGAGAGTAACGATGCGACATTGCTTAGATTATATACTGAAGTACCAATCCGCATCTTCTGGCCGAAGAAAATAAGGAACGAGGATTTGCGGAGTACATGCCGATGCCGATACCCTTCGAAGAAGAGCAATGAACAGCGCCAGTATCGCCTTTGAGTGGAAGCTTCAAGGTGGAAAGCGAGCTCGTGGACACCCCGACACGTGGAGAGTGAGTTGCGAGAGTAGGATTGAGCTGGAGCGAAGCCAAGAAGGTTGCTCAAGATAGAAAGGCGTGGAAGGAGGCCTTTTTCCCTATGGAGGCCTTAGGTACCTCCGGGGGGCCATAGGATCTACAACAACAATAACATTATATCGAACACAATGTAATGTTTACCAGTTTAAGCAACGGTAAACAGATTCCATCTTTTATTGTCTCTATTATTTTGCAATTGAACCTTCAAAACTATTTCAATTTATAACCAAATCAATTGTGACACCTAAAATGATTGATCGAACAATTTTAAGCAGAAATATCGTATCATAGTGGGTGCCTATTCAGTTGAACCTCAATACCCCCGGAGTCAGAAAGAGGGGAAAGCCAAAAAAGAGGTGTCCACCTCTTTTTTGGCTTTTCCCTCGAGACCTTGGACTCGATACGGAAGGATCTGGAGAGCTGCAATGTTTCTGAAGCCGACACGTCAGACAGGGCAAAGTGGAAGAGAAAGACAAGGAAGGCAGACCCCACCATCAGATGGGAATAATAAATGCCCAGGAGAGAGAGAGAGAGAGAGAGTGGGTGCCTATTCAAACTTTAAAATGTAGACTGAATTTGATAGTGACATAATACGATTATGATATTGTCCAGGCGCCAATACGTTCAGGATAGTGTCAATATCTTTGTCAGAGTCCTAGAAATTAATTGACATTAAGTGACAGTGGCAATTTATTGAGAACTTTGGTTCTCCACGTACGTGCAGCAGATCACAATTGACCGGTATTTGTACAGTCACGTCTATAAATATCTTTACATTTCGGAACTTATTGCAGGGGAAGAAGGGTCAAAATTGTATACAGATGCTAATGCAGGTGAGGTATCCTGTCGACTTACGGTTACGGTGGTTCATAATTGAAGCCGACCGTAAGTCGACAGGATACCTCGTACAACATTGTACCTGTACTACGTATAGTGCTCTGAAGGCCTAGTATAAAAGTTGTACGACACTTACTTCTCGATCGCGTCAGCGTATCGAGAGTTCAAATTATGTTTGTCGTTTATTTAAATCATCCGGCAACTTTCATATTTTGACCCCTCGATACGCTAACGCGGTCAAGAAGTTAGTGTCGTACAATTTTTATACTAGGCCTTCTGAATTGAGATTTCTAAATCTCGACTAGGCTGATCTCTCGGGGGCTTCAGACAATTATCTGTGCAAACAACCCCTTTCCTCCACCCCGGCCCTCCTAGTTACGCGCCACTAATTTATAATTCGGATCGGAGTGACATTTAGATCGTTTAAACAACAACTAGGTTTGTGGGTCGGTCGTGACCCTGTCGACGAAAGTAGAGGAACCAAGTTCGAGTTTCTCGTTTATATTTTGAATTGACTTATGGGTGTTTTTTGTATTATGGACATTGTATTTGTACGTAAGTAAAAATTTCAACCTACCAACCTACTTGTTAAATTGAGTTTACTATAGAAGTTATACTAAGATTCTTTTCACCGATTTGTCAAAAAACTCGTCGGTGAAAACTAGTTGCCAGTTAGTCCAAACTAGTTCTCGCAAAGTACCTTAGTTTTGATTGAATGTTCAAAAAAGTTTCGTGAATACCAGTTTTCACAAAAAAGATGAGAAAAACTTGCAGTAAGGCAAGTCGATCTGTGTAAAAAGATCCGGAACAATGAATCAATAAATACGATATCCATACCTTTAAGGGTTCAATACCCAAAGGATAAAAACGAGACGCTATTACTAAGACCTCGCTGTTTGTCTCTCTGTCTGTCTATCATCAGGCTGTATCTTATGAACTGTTATAGTTAGACAGCTGAAATTTTCAGAGATGATCTATTTATGTTGCCGCCATAAGAGAGGTATGGGCACAGCGGATGCACATCGTTTAGTGTAGTAGGGCACAGCACAACGAATGTCGTCTCGCTCAAGTCTGGAGCAGAGCCCATGGAAGTACCTCCACCTTACAGAAAACCGCAGTTTAATTACTAGACCTTACTCATAGTGTAGTGTTTCTGTTGGTGAGTAAGGTCGCCAGAGCTCCAAGAGGATTCACTGTGTTGACAGCTGGGGACCCACGGAGCAAAGCTTGCCCCTTTAGCTGTCAACACAGCGAAACCTTTATTTTAAAAGGGTCGGCAACGCGTATGTAACACCCCTGAAGTTGCAGGCGTGCTTGATTGTCACCGTCATAGTATAAAAATAAATATATATTTCAGGGGCTCCCATACAACACACGTGATTTATTTGCCGTTTTTTATAGATAATGGTACGAAACCCTCCGGGCGCGAGTCCAACTCGCACTTGGCCAGTTTATTTATATCTTTTAAGAGAACTAGCTGCACCTCCTCTGCATAACTTCGTTTCGCTTCTTATGCATCTACAAAAGCGCTCCAGACTGCCAATATTGGAAACAATTTTCTTGTTTTAAAATGCAAATTGAAATAAAGTGCGGGTCTTTAATATAAATAATGTTGGGATGGCCATCAAATAAAATGGCACGTTTATACCCTAATCTACTAAGTACCTACTGTTTCAGTAATAACTTTCCCATGATTTAAAGCGGGTATCTCAGATTGAGTAGGTTCCTTAATTTGGTAATCATTTATTTATTATGTACATTGCATTACAATTTTATATGATGTTACATTGTTTTTCTACTCCAGCATTTCTATCTGTCAATTAGATGACTGACAGCGATATTAAAAAAATATACCTACATTATAACGTTGTCTATGGTATTTCATAAGAACACTGCTCCTATGGATTTTCAAACAATATATGAGCACTGTCGTTTTTTTATATAGTGGGCACAGCATCTTCCCTATTCTGCCACATTTCTGGATTTTGCTTTTTACGCTATTTTAGCTGTCGTAGAAAAACTAGCGTATGCAACAGCTCATAATTGGTTCTTAAAACTTGAGGGTCGCCGTTACAAAACGAGACGAAGTCGAGACTTATTATATCACTGTTGCATACACTACTATTGTCATACTGGCAGTACAGAGTACCTAATGCATAATCTTATGCCCTCGTATGCTCACGATAACTTTAGGGCGTGCATAACACGTAAATAACATGACACGATCGGTCTTGTCATGCTGTTTCTGCCAGTGACATCTGTATGTGTAATGTTACAACGATGGGTGTTTTTATTTTTTGCTGTATATAAACCATTTTTTGCTAAATGTCAGCATTGCGATACAACAAGGAAATGCCGCCAGCATCCTAGGTACAATGCCTCAAGGACCTATTTTAGATTTAAGGTAGGTAGAGGTAGGTAGCTAGGTAAGTTACACTTACTGTATATATTTTAAAATTAAATGTTACACATTAAAAAAAAATTAGATAATAATCTCGGACGATATATAACCTCACATAGGGATGAATCATGAACGTCCAAACTTGGTCAGAGTGAGTCAGCAGGCCACAAGGAGGGTATTAATATTAAGGTCGGACCGTGATATAAAGTGCGAGGGTACAGTTATAGCCTAATTGCGTTCATAAAAATTCTGAAGTCTCTGAAGTCTCTATTTGGTGTTAAAACCGCTAAACGTTTGTAAGGTGTATTTTTCTCTCTTCACTAAAATCGCACGTCTTATCAACAGTGAAATAAATATAAACCGGCCAAGTGGCCAAAAAGTACTCCTTTTCTTTAGAATTATATGATAAAAATCATGATTACATGTACACAAGCTGTTAACTATTGGCCAAAGGAAAGATTGGCTCTACAGTTCCCTGAACACGTACTTTTTCTTTCCTGTGGTCAATAGTTAACAGCTTGTGGACGTGTAGTAATGATTTTTATCATACAATGCAATAGAATACCTCTTAATGTAGTCCTTCGGAAAGACTCCGTACAGTCACTTCCATAAATATGTATGCACTTCGGAACTTACTACTAGGGAAGATGGTTCAAAATTGAATACAAGTGCACATATATTCATGAAGCACACCGTTTTGTATTAGATCCATATTGCAAAGTACCTTACTAAATATATCCTATACTTCGATACGTCATGAAACAATTATAAATACCAATTCTTATAATTGATTCATGATGAACAGAGTTAATAAAAACTCTTTAAGATTCACAAATAAAACAATGAAGTGATACCTTGGCATGACCATCGATTCTATTTAAGTACAGCTGACTCAATATTAACTGTCACTCCCCTTATCTGAAAGTTTATCATTTCAAGAATAACAATCCAGGGCTTTATTCAGTGACTACCAATTTAAAGCTCCAATCCAACGCGCTGACACTTTGGTTGATTAAATTGATGTTATCTTTGTATCTATTGTCCTTTGAGAGAAGATTCTTAACTGAGGACCATTGAAAATTGTTCAAACAGAATGATAAGTTAATTTATGCAACACATTTTGTTTAGAAAGCATAATTAATGCAGGACAGAAAGGACAATAACCAAAATTGGCTGATAATCATGAATAGGGTTTCTGATCGAGATTTCTCGAACCCGAGAGTACAAATCAGCCGAGAAATCAGGAACCCTAATCATGAACAATGATGTCTACTTCTCCGACAAGCTAGAGTCTGACTTCAGGCAAATTCTTTAAATATTTTCTAACTATCGTTATAATATACCTATGCTAGCTGGAGCGTTTTGATCGAATATCACCGTTTTACCCTAGGGTAAGTTGAGACGAATTAGAAGTTGAAACCTCGATAAAAGGAGATTATTATGTGTGGCACGTTCATTTATATACTTAAAAAGTGTTCCGGTTTTATGAATTTTAGTTTTCCAATGATAATCTATTATTTCATTTCATTGAGTTTACGATAAACACAAAAAAGTACGAAATCCCAGCGCACCCCATAATTAAAGTTAGGAGGGATAGGAACTGAGATGGAACAATTGATAGAATTGACACAATTTTGCAAAAGGTTTATCTGCGAAGAGAATAAAGAGAAATAAAGAGAATATGTTTGTAACAATACGACAACTCAGGTCTAAAAATAGGTACTAACTCACCACTTTATTAATGAGCCAATTACTCTCGCAATCCATACTTACCCTAATTTACGGTATATCACGATTTAAGAAGTATATAAGTGTGGCAGCAACGAATCATAAACTGATTATAATGTTACCGACACAAATTGAGAAGCTCTCCTTTTTTTAATTTCAAATCGGATGCAAATTACAATGTCGTCTTCGCCGAAAAGCGATTGATAAATATGAAATGATATTTCATATATAATGCTCTAGTACGAGCCGGCAGGATTTGAACCCGTGACTTTCGGATTAAGAGTCGCACCCCTTACGGCTAGGTGACCGACGCTCACCAATTAATACAATATGAACGCAAATTCAATAAGTACTTTACTCATGCGAGAATAGTCCTCTATTCGTCCATTTCAAGTGACCTACCCCCCACCCCCCTCTTCCACCCACAGTTTGGTAAACATTGAGGTGGTCTCAATCACACTGGACTGCTTGTGGTACTGATCTGGCTGTATTTAGGTACCTAATTAATTGAATAGGATTGATCGAGTTGTAATTAAATTTTGTATTTAGTTATAAAGAAACTGAAACTTTGCTGATAAAAACTTATTTTGTTTTATTTTTAAGTTCAGGCCAGGTTAAAATTTACTGCCTTTATTCGTTCCTTGGTAAACACTCATCAGACCTCCGTTCACTAATTTGTCGTTTGCCCTTATCTGTCACTTTGACATTTGCGTTTGTTAAAATGGGACAACACATATTTTAACTAATAATATGGGTCTGTATGTTTTTATGAATAAGGCGGTGCGACTTTAACCTGTTTTCTTTTATGTGACATAAAATGTTCAGTAAAAAAACGTTTACACGCGTAAGTGCATGGGCAATTTATGATAGAATTCATTCATAAACCGCCCATGCAATTCCGAACGCAATAGTACAATTAAATAATATGTTAACAACCGTGGTTAGAATATCGAAAATGTTAGAAGACTGTTATTTGCTAATCAAGAAAAAATTATGCGCTTCATAGTTTGCGACCATGGGATAAAACCATACACATGAACTTTACGTCACGTAAAAGTGAGATATATCTTTATTATTTTTTGTTTAATTAATAAACGAAAAATACGTGTTCAATATTTATTTAACGGATTCAATTCCGAACTATACAATACAATACAATACAATGCTCTTTATTGCACAGCTCACACAGATGAAATACAACAGAAAATAACTAAAAGAACTACTTATGTAGTTTTTCAGGATAAAAACCGGGCCATTGCGAGTCAGACTCGCCCACTGAGGGTTCCGCACAAAGAATGCCCCCTCCAACGTAAGGAAATGTTCTAACACAAATTGCGTGTACAATCTAATGAGTGTTTATAAGCGTTACTGTACATATCTTCATTACATACATTTATATGACGTATAAAATGTATAAATAAATAAATAACTGAAGCCGCACACAAACATTTGAATCTACAAAAATACCTTAACTAAAAACACACAACCTAACAATACCTCAACACATTAATATGTTTGACTCTAGTTTTGTACTACGCACCGTACCGTTACCCTGCAATATGTGTAACAAGAAATATATGGTTACGTTACGTTTATACGGACATAAAGTCCGTCGTAAATTCTTCAGATTAAGCCATCCGAAAGGATCGTAACCTCAATATAATACCCGTAACATTAAATCTTGCCTTGTTTACCCCGTCGATGACCACGGTATTTTATTATCGACTGAGTGAAGCGACGGTCTTAACATTTGCCCGCTAAGGGCATTACTCGTACAAACTAAATGGCTCAGTAGATTGGAAAAAAAAACTCTATTGTTTAGTAGTGGCAATACCAGCGTAAGGAAAATACAGTATTGATTCTCTCTCTGGGTATGCACAAGTGAAAACAGGGGCCTTACCATGACGTCTTAACGCGATGCAGTTGACAACCTAAACTGAGACGCAATCAATACGGCCGTTTATGTCGCATTTCCCATACATTTGCAATGGGAATCAAAATGTATAAGGTACTTCCCGTTGACCTAGAATCACGAAATTTGGCTAAAACTAAGAGCTTGTAGTACATGAGAAATCCAAAAACCGAAAACCTTCTCCTGAAAAACCCTGATTCGGTGGTTAAATTAATTATTGATAACATTTATATTCAAAATATATACAGTAAGTGTAACTTACCTAACAACCTACCTCTACATTAATTCATATTACAACTGACGATATGAAACGGTATAGAGCCTACGAAACGTCAAAGTAGAGGTGTTTTCCATAAGTTTAACACGTTCGAAGGCCCTATTAGACACGACGATACGATTTGTCATGCGATTCGTTATTTTGTTTATGAGAAACAATGATTATGAGGAAATAATAAAACATCTTTTAAATTCGTTCTAATGTATTTGAATTTTTCTCGCATCTGTATCGAAAAATTACGTTCGGTAAACGTGCGGATATGTAATTTTTCACCTGTCCAAATTATTGCCGTTCGCCTACGGCTCGTGGCTAAATATAACGGGACTCGTGATATAATGACATACTTCCCGCACTAGCATCGAAAATGTACTATTGTCGATTTCAAACAAGCACGTCTTGCTCCCCTCCCCTTCGCCCCCGTACATAAATAACAGACCTGGATTCAGGTTCATTTTCTAGGTCAGTGAAACACTGTGCGGGATGCCACTTGCAGGTATCAGGAGCATAAGCCCCTGCGACTTAAGAGGACATTCGAGTTCTTTTTCTTTTTGCCAAGTATTGAAGATATTTGTGATCCCAAACTATTGTTTTATTTTTAACTGCATAGAGGTTTAGAATAAGTATTTAACTAGTGGTATGTTAAATTAATTGATCCATATAATTAAATCCATTTTAGCCGTATCTCCTCTTCACGTCGTGTTCCTCGTGGTTGAGGGTCGTGAACTCCCTTTTGCATCACTTTCTCACGGAAAATGTTTCTCCAACTTTTTCTATGTCCGGCGGTATGGAAAGCGTTGTGAACTGTAGCGAAGAGAGAGAAACGTCCGAGTGCTTACCATGTCATAAGAAAATACAATACAATACAATACAATACAATAACTCTTTATTGCACCTCAAAACAACAAAAATAACAAAAACTGGTATAGATTACACATGAAAAAGAGGCAAACAACAGGCGGTCTTATCGCTAAAGAGCGATCTCTTCCAGACAACCTTTGGGTAGAGGAGACACTACACTAAGAAAAGTATACATACAGTAGGTGGTGCAAAACTGGAAAAAGTATTATGTGAGAGCCAAAATATATGACATAAACAGGAAAAACAAATCTACAAAAAAAAAGAAAACAAGCACACACACAATTACATATACATACATATATATAAAGAAGCAACAGATTCAGCACGCCTTATATCAAGAGGGAGAGAGTTCCACAGCCGGGTTGCTTGAAAAGTGAAAGAAGTATTATAAAATATTTATTTGAATCACGATATTATGCTAATTTATACATCTACATCAAATATTGTCATGTGTTTTGGGAGAAGAATATTTTACTTGTGTTTAATAGTATTTTTTTATCGAAATTGCTCAAAATTATAAAATTTCTTTGTTAATCCGATTGTACAAGTAAATGTCAGGTGCTATTGCTGGCAGTCCCAATAGATGTCATCTCAGTACAAAACGGAATGACAAATATTAGGACTAAGAAATATTAACTGATAGTCGTAATAAATGTGAGCCCGCCTTAAAAATATATTACTTACTTACTTACTTAGGTCCTAGGGTACCCGGGGGGCACATAGGGCCTTGCAGATCTTCCTCCACGCCCCTCTGTCCAGTGCCGCCACTTTTGCTTCGCTCCAGGTGATGCCCGCCGCCTTGAGTTCGCTATCCACCGAGCGCCGCCACGTGTGTACTGGTCTCCCTCGTCGGCGCTTGCCGGTTGGACGCCAGTCGAAAGCACCAACAGCCGGATCGTCGTCCCCTCTAAAAATATATTAATAACTTAAAAATAAGCTACCAATTTATTTTGAAATTGGGATATGAAGCATCAAGGCACAAATATTTTTCGTCGTTTAAATGCAACTGCGGGTGATCTTATCTTACTAATGGCAATTTAAACTGTGATAACGAACACTAGTACAGTGTCGAGCACTAGGACGTTTACCTTACATGTATTGAAATAGATATATATACATCTTTATTCTCACCCTTATTTTGTATAAACATAGCAAACATTTTTTGTTAAAGGCTATTAAAGTCGCTGTAAACGTCAAAGAAAATGTTACGTTTTATTTGCTTATTTTTATAAAAAAAAGTTTACACACGTTTTGATTAAATGATGTCTTCTCTATTTCTAACAAACTGACAGATAATGACAAATAATAATTTAGCTAAACTGTCTTTGATGTGTGTTTATGAATAACTTAATTATACTTTTGAAAAACATATACAATGCCATTATTCTTTCAAAAACAAAATACAGGAACGCCCATTTAAAAGCTTGTCTCCTCTTAACGAGCCGTAGCATTGCTACGCCGCTACACTCGTAGCCCGTAGCACTCACGTTGATTGCCTTCTGAGATACGGAGTCGTAGCGGGTCGAGTAACGTTTTACTTTTAACTTAGTTACGGAGAGGTGGAACTTAATGCGGTGTAGGTATTTTTTTTTTGTTCATAATGAGATATTTTTTGAGAGCGTTGTCGTCTCAGACTCTCGTAAGGGATGACTCACACTAGAACGGAGCAGGACGGGACGGGACGGGGTGGGACGGCACGGGACGGAGCGGGACGGGACGAACTGTCAATTTCTTAGCAGTTCACGTGATAGCTTGGAGCCCTTCGTAGCTTTCCTTGGATGTCACGTGATGTTTTCAATAGATATTGACGGATCGTCCCGTCCCCTCCCATTCCAGTGTGAGTCAGTCTTTAAGGGCGTGTGACTTTTAATCCGAACGTCGCGGGTTCAAACCCCGGCCCCTTAAAGTTTATCGAAACTAACGTACTTTAAGCCATGGCATAAGCCGGGAAAGCAGTAGGAAGACACACTTAATGTTGATTTCTTTGGTCTCGGCTGCAGTTGTCACATTCTGAAGTGGGTACCTATGTACAATATTTGTAAACGCTAACTCCGCGTATTTTTCTAACGTAGATAATGTAATAATCCGTTTAAAGTGATTTATATCCATGAGCACTAATCATGGTAGAGTGGCGGCACCTGTAATGGACAAGGGACCTGTAACGTTCACTCCTATTGTGAGAAAATTAATAAAATAAAATAATAAATAAATAAAGACCAGTCATTGTGGAAATCTTTGGGGGAGGCCTACGTCCAGCAGTGGACGTCTTTCGGCTGAAATGATGATGATGATCATGATGAAATAAAGAAATAAGGTTCAAGTATTTTTTGTCCATCATTTGACAACCATATGATATAACACCTTAAACTTTTGCGTTTTATACATATTATTATGGACATAAAACGGGTCTATCGCGAATTTAGTTAATTTACTTACCTTAATGTGTCATGGTGTCGGCTTGGTGTCGAAACTGTTAACTACATTCGCGATAGATCCGTTCTAGGTTCATAATAAACCATATGATATTAGAATTGAATTAAGAATGAAGTGTCCATCACTGGTGCCTGTCAGCTTAATCTGTCCATAATTGGTGCCGTCACCCGAATCGAACGTTTTTGATTTTAAATAAAAAAAAAATATATTGAGCAAATTCAGTATTTTTCAATTCAGCAGTTACAGTATTAACAAAAGTATGGAGAATATTGTGTGAAATAAATGGACTTTTTGTAATCAAATAAATTCTATTGTTGACAAATTCATATCCGCAACATGGATTTCGACAAGTTTCAATTAATTGCTTTGCTTTGGGCTGGCTTGAAGTGTGTAAGGTTTCCCCATTTTTTTCATACATTTAAAAAACGTGGTAAGTAAATACGAAACCTAGAAACACATAGGACCTTTTTCTACTGTAGGAGAGCCAAATGGAACGCCCGGGCTCTATCGATTCGCTCGTGACGTCACGCTGGTGACGTCTAGTGTGGGCACCGGACTGGGGGGGGGGTTGAGTCGTGAAAAAGTTGTGACTGTATTAAGGGCGACGCATTTTACTCTAATAATATAAATATTATACATTCAAGCTTAGGACCCTTTAACTTTTCTTAAATAAATATTCGTTAGATTTTAAGCTAACATGCTCAATTGTAAAATACGAATCAAATCATTTATTAAATGTAATAAATGTTCTGACTCATATTTTTTGTTTTAAAGTAGTCGAACTACTACTCGTATATATAAATTATAAATTGAAATATATGTCATATACTACAGAAAAAGTGACCAAGGCCCCCGGTGAGCGGGGCTTACATGATCATTTGCATTATAAATAATATTTAAAACGGAATAATTACCATGCATTATTGAGCACCTGATATTTCGACACTGTTGCAAGCGCCATGTTCACGGAGTAATTTGTTACTCCCGTTAATGGCAACCGCTTGATTCTTTGTGGAAGTTGGCAGTGCTCTAGTAACAATAGTAATTTATTATTCAAGGGGCAAAGTTGTTTAACTCTCAAGCTTATATAAGACCCAAGCAAGCGGAAGATTCCAAAATTGAGCCACGAGCGTAAACTTTGCCGCCGAGTGTTATACAACATTTTTCCCCTCAATATCGCCAACAGCTTACCAAGTGCGGGATAAGACTTGACCAATTAAATGCGTTTTTCCACGCTAGTTTTAAAGGAGAAAACTGCGCTTTCCGAGCTAGTGTGGGTAGAATTATGTTTTAATACATTTTCGGTAGTCTTATCCCAAAACTAAAATAGATTCGAGGACAAAAAAAATCGAATTAGGATCTTTAAATCCTCACAATTGTCTCTATGTACCTTTATCGCATCTGTGCCTATGTATTTGTAAACAAAAAATTGTCATTATCTTTCGAACTTAATGAAATACCTATATGCAAACAAAATTGTCAGTTGTGTTTTGGTTCTCTTGAAAAGTTTAATTTTTTCACATATAACCTTATGAAAATCAAGGCGAGAAAGTTACTTCCAAAAATTATAAAATCGGTTGAGCCGTTTAAAACGATCGCTTGGCATGACGCCTGAGTATATGACAACTCTAGTGACGGCGCCGCACGCCGCTCAGCCAATACACCTAAGTAGTTTTAGTGATAGACGTGAACTTTGAAATCTTTGACATGGGAAATTCAAAGTAGTTGAAAACGCCACTGGTGGCATAAAGCAGTTGAACTTTGAATTTTCCATATTTTTCCCAGTTTTCAATAAGAAGTTTGTATGTATATCGAGGGCATACAGGTCCCATTAAAGACGAGGCTATTTATAGTGGGGTATATACTCTGCTTTTCACTTCGATTGTAAGGAAAATATTAGTTTTTGTTTAATGTATTATTACATTTTAAATCATTGAAAATCATTCAACATCCATGCTTGCGCGCTTCGGTTCTTCCCGCGGCGCACCGCTTGCAAGCGACCGGGAGCGGGGGCACGGGGCCGCGGCGGGCGCTTTCCACCTGCGATGTTACTGTATGCTCTAGAGTATGAAAAGCAATTTTATGCCGCCTAGCCATGACTTAAAGGCGAACTTGCTAGACTACTGCTTGTAGACGCAAGTTACACTTTACAGGCCTCAGGAATTGTGACATCTTCTTCAACGGCTTGAAATTGGTTTTGATTGAAGCACGCCTCAAGTTTGGGCTAATATATGTGTGAAATAACATTAAGAAATGTTATTTCAAAAATAAACTAATACCCTTATGTGTTTCAACTGCTATTTCTTATTGCCTGGTCTAAATAAAATCAAAAAAATTCCAGAATCCAGTTTTGAAATGAATTTAAATCGACTTGATGCTTAGCCAATTTCTAGATAGACGTGTTAAGAGCAACTCAACCCGCTTATAATTGCTAAAGCGCACCTGGAGCTTTGTGAGCTCATAATTTGCGCTTTAATTAATTGTACAAGCCTAGCTTTGAGCAACAAGCTGACGACTAGCCACGGAAAAGCTTAAAACAAGCTTAGCTGGTGTTTTTGCGGTGGAAATAGTCAGTTGCAGGAAGTACTAGAGTTGTATAAAAACTGAGTGCACTTTTATTAGCCAAGCAAAGGTCTCCGGTTCAATAGAAAACCCCCGTGAGTATCAGACATTAAAATACTAACTAATATCGGGTTACCCACGTCAATAAAGTTGGTAGCTCGACATTATTGGAACAATCCTGTGGTGTACACTAATAGTTTCATTATTAGTTTAAACGTATTGTTGTACGTTTGTATTTCCTTTTGTGCAATACGGATTAAAATAAAATAAAATAAAATATACCAGTTTTTACATAAAAACTATAGCTGATAAGCTTGGCTTATTATTTTTCTTTAAAAAATTGTATAAAAAATATTGTTTTTGGTAAGAACATTTTGTGATTTATTATTTTTAAATTATTGTTCACTTTTCTATTTAAAAATTTATTAAAATGTTGCCAAGTTATAATGTTATACGTATCGATATTTGCCTATAATAAATAAATATTACAGGACATTCTTACACAAATTGACTAAGTCCCGCAGTAAGCTCAAGAAGGCTTGTGTTACGGGTACTCAGACAACGATGTATAATATACAAATACATAAATACATAGAAAACATCCATGACTCAGGAACAAATATCTGTGTTCATTACACAAATAAATGCCCATACCGGGATTCGAACCCAGGACCATCGGCTTAGCAGGCAGGGTCACTACCAACTACGCCAACCGGTCGCCTATAAATGCGTAAAACCATTAACGCGGTAAATACGTTTAAATTATACTGCTACCATATACCCTGTTAATATTCTAGACCCCGATTTAAGTGATGGTCCCCATAAATGACCTCTCGTAGGTGGTTATGCTATGGCAAATAATTGTTCGTAGGGGGTTAAGAGTCAATTAATGATTTTACTATCACCAGTATTTTTGTTACACCTAGCTTATTTCACATAAAAATAATTTCATTACTATTTGTATAATTCTTCATAATCATAACAATTAAATGAATAAAATTACAATGAATATAAAATAAATTACAAAGAAATAAACACATTTATTCTCGAAATATATACAAATAACATTCATAAGTTACAATTACAAAGTAAATGCAATATAACGTAATTATATAGAAGCCACTTTTTTATTACCAATGTGACCGATTCCTAATATAATAGTTTGTAAACATGAAATACATCACAATTCATGTCGACATAGCCCCAGCGTTGTCGAGTGACAAATGGCCCCCGGCTGCTTTATCACTGCATCTTGCTCAAATTGCACGATTGTGAAGAAAGGGAAAGAATAATCGTATAGTCCAGTAAATAAGAACAATTAAAAAAAAATACCACTAAGTATTCTGCGAATTATACCAAACTCCTCAGAAACTCCTCAGGTTTTATCCACTTTTTTTATGACTTCGGGCGGGACTGGAACGCGCGACTTTGAGACACCAAGCTCCCCCCTAAGGTTCATACGAGGGATATGGTAGAGAAATTCAGGGCCAAGGGTGTGGTCTCGGTAGCTCAGTTGGAAGAGCGATGAGCTGGTATCTCAGAAGGGTTCGAGTCCAACCCGGGTTCATGAATTTTTCCACTTATCATTTCTTTCTGAGAAAATATAAAACTTTGAATGCTCTAAGACTAACTGGCAATATGAAAGATTCATGAGAAAGCTATTTACTAGTCACGAAGTGAAATGTATTTAATAGATTTTTTAATAATTAGAAGTTACAACTGAAATATCAATAGATACTTAAACGAAATTGAGAGTACTAATAAAAAAACGCTATAAAACAAACGACCTCTGAAACCCTTAAAACTGACTTAAAATAAGTCCGTTCTGAACCATACCAGGACCAAAGGATCACGCTCGCAGCATTGTTACGCAGGGTGATGGAGACCAGGGTGCGTAGCCAAGATGCCAATCGCTCACGCTTAGAAGCGTATCGTAGTTATCTCACTCTGTGACTCTACCTTATTAGTGTGATAGTCACAGTTGTATTTCGTCCGTGACTAAGCGTTAGCAATTGGCATCTTGGCTACGCACACTAGTCTGTTTGTTCAAGAAAAAAAAATGATTCGTAACTTTGATAAACTTAGACAGATCTTTCTCTTTTTTGTACGGAACATTCATGTCGCTTAACTTCAAACTCGGATAAATCTATTCGACCTTCTCAGCAAATATCTACATTATTTACTTTTTCTCAATAATAAATCTGACAGATAGTCTTACCCTAGGTGCGTAGCCAAGATGGCAATCGCTCACGCTCAGTCGCTAACGAAACGCAACTGTCATTTTCACACTAATAAGGAAGAGTGATAGAGAGAGGTTGCTACGATACGTTATTAAGCGTGAGCGATTGGCATCTTGGCTACGCACGCTGAGTTTGAAGTCAAGCGACTCAATTCTCGTTTGTATCATCATCAATGCAAATTGCAAAATTGTTCGCTTATGTCATTCTGATCCCATTTTTTTACGTTTTTAAGCTATTGCATAGCTTCTATCGCGGGCCTTGAGCGCGGGGACCGAATCCAGAAATTCCGTAACGAAAAAAAACCTGACGCTCCCCACTCCGACGGACCGAAACCGACTTTATTCACTTTGTTACAAAGTTCTTTATCGGGGAAAGGATATATCTCCAAACGAATGTCGCTAAGTGTCATATTCTATACAAAATATTGAGGACAGTAGCCCTTATTACCAGAGATACGGCGATGTCAAATGTCAAAATAAACACTATTATTTTTTTCCCGCCAGAATCAAATATGTTAAATCGATTTTGTAATCGATGCATAATATACTGGCTGGATCGAATTAAAGGCAAAAGGCGCCTAATTTTTTATTTAGACTGCGAATCGTTTTGTTTTTTTAATCGATACCTTAGTGCAAATGCAAAGTCGTACTAAGTACCATTTTAAATTTGTGAATTTAGCACGTTAGTGCACAACGGAATAAAGTGGAAATTTCATTGGCATAAGAAATATTAGTACCTACAAAGAAGTAGAGTATCGAAATATGCCTTTGTCTTGTTTATCAAATATTTTCTATTGGTATATTAGATTTGTTCCTTATTGTGATAATCACAAAGGTGATATTGCTGCGTGCTGTAAATATTTTGTTTGTGGTGTTCGAAGACGATGATCACCGTATGTTTTTCGCCTATAAAAAAGCTCTCTTTCACTGCAGACGAAAATGTACCCAAATTTATTTTAAGTTTTTTTTGTTCAGTAGTGTCTTAAACAAACAGAAATTAAACTTAAGTAGGTACATATTTGTCACTACTGACGAAAGTGCACAAAAAATACAAAACTGTGTTTTTAGGAAATGAGTTGAAAAGTGACCAATGTGCCGGGATCCATTAAATCTATGTTAATATGATATGTTTAATGCTGTGATAAATTTGATAATAAATAAAATCACTAATAATGGTAACTTTGTAGCAGCCCACTGTCTCCACAACCAAAGGCATGAACATGTATTGTATCCATGTCCTATAGACCTAAGTTGCTTATCCACGAATGTCATCTGATAATGATAATGCTATAAGTTCATGAAAAGACAAGTTGCATGGATAGTGCGACGGTGATTGCTGTCAAATGTGAGTAACTGTATAGAATTATCAGAAATTGTCATACAAAGGTGACAAACTGTTGTCTTATTACGTTACGCTATCCGTTTGGGATCTTATCCCAGAAGGGAGCGCACACTTTTGCCGCTTCGCCACCGCTAGAGTTTCGGCAGAGGGCTCCTGCTACGTGGGAAGTGCGAGTAATATGGGTGGTCGAAATTGTGCTAACGCATGTAACATCCCACACTGAACACCGCCCCGTTTTCCACAGCACCAGGGTCACTCCATCTTGCTATCAGTGCGGCTAAACCCAGTGGCTCCAGAACGGAATGAACACCCGCTGACTGAAGAGACCTCAGGACAATATCATTGAGGTCTTAGTGACGCGGAATCCAACCACTACAAATACGGCAACTAATGTATATATGGCTGTCAACACCCACCATGCATTGTACAAGCGGATGACATACATACCTCATAGCGGGCCCAGGGGAGTACAATGGCCAAACGCAACGATTTTGCCTTTGCGCAAAGAACAATGTCACAAAGCCAGTACGGTTTTTATATTAAATATTGGACAAGGATAGTTTATAAATAAAATCAGATTTTTTTGTACGATTACTTTTCTAAAACGGCTTATTACTGAATATGCACAACTTGATGGATTAGGATGGCACTTATTACAGTTCTATCTATATGGCACTAATGGAACTAGGTATCGCCTATATCCCCGTTAAATTGATTTGATTAAAATTATTTTAACTTTGCGCAAAAACATTCTTAGATCATGGCATGCCATTAGTCTCATTAGATACATTTTACTTAATAATGGCATCTATTTTATTTTTGTTGTCTAGCAAACTGATCTTGCGTAGCGATGTTGTCACAAAACCAGCACGGTTTCTTCAATTACATTTTGGACAAATTTCCATGCGATGCTAATATTGTAAATTTGATGATTATCTGTTACCAATTCACACTAAATTAAAAACGCTGAACGGATTAAGGTGAAATTTGGCATGGGGATGTTTTGACTCCTAGGAAAGGACAGAATAGTTTTTGTTATGAAAATCATCCTATATAGAGGTGCAAAGGGGAAGGAAGCAAGTGAAATAGTCAAATCTATAATTGCATGGGCAGTTTATGAATGAATTCTTTCATAAATTGCCCATGCACTTTTGAACGCCTGTGTAAATGCGAATAAAGGCCTCTGCCGATCCTATCATAAGATCGTCCTTGGTTGAGATGAGACATAATATATACTTACCTACCTAATGAAAGTTTATAATTATTATATGCGTGACGTAATTATTTTGGTATCCTCGCAATGTTTTTCTTCACTGGGAAGTTAGTTGTAATCAGGTACCGACTGACATTCTGTGGGTTAAATTCAGTTAGCTTAAGGCAGTGTTGTAAACCGTGATCAAAAACACTCGGCCTTGATTACTTATTTCATTGAAAGATAATTTATGTCAACTTGGACGTACTTTTTAGCATATCTACAGCGTATCCAGCCACTGAAAGATTAATATGTGGTCAAAGATACATACAGCTGTCACAAAAATGCTGGTGATTCGATTAAATGTTTAATCACTTATCAGTATCGAATTGTGGTTAGGAGAATAAATAAACAAAAAATGTTTGACAAAAAAAAACATTTAGTCCTATTTTTTCCAAATCAGATTACAATATTGATCACCAGCATTTTTGGTATATCCTGAATTATTAACGAGAACAAAGAATAACAGGTTACTGTAGTTGCAAGTTAGTTGTTTGTTTTATACGGCCCCGGAATTTAATTAGCAATTTACAGTTCAAGTCAATTTTGTATTTAATACTTATGGTAATAAAAATACACTACCAAACATTATAATACTGCGCAGACGAAGTCGCGCTAGTAATTGCATAAGTTGATACAAAATGATATGCAATAGCTTTACCGCGGCAGTCCCCGAGTGCCACACGTATTTTTTGTTCTGCTTTGTGTGTTTTCCTTTATAAAGTCAATTAAAACAAAACAAACCTATAAAATTTGTCTATGGAAAAAAGTTGCCGAAAAAAACTATGAATTGTTCCTCGTTGATCCGGCTAGCAGGAAAAAAAACCTATTAAATTTGTATATGGAAATAGTTATTTATTATACAAGGGGGCAAAGTTGTTGTTTAACTCTCGGGCTTATATTGAGACCCGAGCAAGCGAAAGATTCCAATATTGAGCCACGAGCGTAGCGAGTGGTTCAATAACTGGAATCTTGAGCTTTACGAGGGTCTCAAGGCACGAGAGTTGAACAAACTTTGCCGCCGAGTGTAATACAATATTTTTCCCCTCACTATTGCGAGGAAAATACAGACTACATACGATTATAAATCTTATCCACATGTAAGTTATCTTGAAGAAACCATCAAAAATCAATTTCAAAATTTGTCATAGAGTAGGTACGCTCCTGATACTTAGATATTGCCAACAGCTTACCAAGTGCGGGATAAGACATGATCACATGACCAATTTAAGGTGTGACCTCCGATTGCGCATATTTACTATGGGCATATAGGACTCACTTATACTGGACTGGTGGTAAGTGATAGGAATTAGATTACTTTGCCCCACATGTGGATAAAATGCGTTTTTCCACGCTAGTTTTAAAGGACAAAACAGCGCTTTCCGAGGTAGTGAGGGGAAAAAAAGTTTAATTTGTCTATGGAAAAAAAGTTGCCAAAAAAAACTATGCTGAATTGTTCCTCGTCGATCGGGCTAGTAGGAAAAGGAAAGAATAACCGTTGTAATATTGTTGTTTCAGCAGATTAATCAGGAGAGGGAAACTCGGAACTCTGCTTAAACCGGGCTCCAACTAACTCTGTTATGAATTGGTTGTTATAGTTGTTATGTTAATGTTACTTGAAGTAGTCTTTACAAGTTTTAAGGATAGGTATTGTGGTTCGATATTAAATAGAATAAGATAGCTAGTGAAGTGTAACTACTTGAGGTAACGGACAGGGCCCGTAATTCTCATGCCGGTTTCGTCATAATGACGTATATAAACACACAGGATATTAATATGAAATGTATTAATGACAGATGAAGTCTATCAACGTTCGATTCTACGTAATATTTTTGACACTATGACAATATTAATCGTTTCATGGATTAAGAAGACAAAACAGAAGTTAGTAAGGGAGCTCGGAAAGTGGAGCCCCCCACCTAAAAAAACAACTAAGTTATGACTATTAACTTTACCCGGATAGTTAAGTTCCGTAGATTAAAAAGGCAAACCAAAGACAGTTAGGCTTGCGCATTAAAATAAATAAAAAATCTTAGCTACATAGATTTAAATACACGTAAAATCATAACGATCAAATCTTGGACTCACTAATTAATAATAAAAAATACCTACCTAATTATCCCAAAACGTACCACTATAAACAAGAATAAACAAATAAACAATAAAAATAAACAAGAATTACATTACAAATACCTTTAAATCAGTAAGAAAATCTCTCCGTCTCCGAAAACCTAATGCCGTAGCGCGGAGGCTGCGGCAGTTACGTAACAGAGCCCAATAAATAGGTCATTCATGTAGGTTATTGGCAGCGAGTGTAGCAAAACGATTGGGTGAAAATAGTACGGTGGAACAGTCTGCCGTACTATTTTCACCCAATCGCCTTGACACTTTTGCCGCCGAATAAAAGTACAGGGGTTTATTGAAATAGACGCGGCAAAAGTGTAACTGTGTCAATTTTATTGAAGCATGCATTAGTTGAATTCATATTTTGTGAAATTAATAGCTGTAACGTGCGACTTTCAATCCGGAGACCACAGGTTCAAACCTCGTACCAAACCCCGTACATTTATTTTAATACTCAAGAGAAGTTAGTAAGGGAAACTTCTGTTTTGTCTTCTTAATCCACGAAACGTTACTAACGAACCTATCCGGGTGAAGCTAGTAGTTACCGATACCGTAGTTTTTTTTTGTGCGGGTGGTTCCGTCCACCGTGCTCCCCTTGCGGACTTCTGATTTGCATTGTTAATCTACAAAAGTTATTCACAAACATTTCCAAGTGAAGCTAGCAGTTTTTTGCTGGGGGTTCCGCCCCGGGTGAGTTTGCCGTCTTCTGACTTCTATTCTTATTATAGGAAACGTAACTATCGAAACAACCCGGACGGAAGCTGTCATCAAATCAAAATCACAGCAACGCGCTTGAATGTCAAAAACAGTACAATTCTTCTCGTCCAGCGTTCGATGAAACGTCGACAACATAAAAGCAAGCCGTATACTTATTTTCCGCTTTCGTGGTAAAAAAGTTTTACCAACAAACATAGTATCAATTTTGCTCAAATTTCAAGAGCTCTTAAAAAGTATGAGCCGGTATCATAATGATTGGAAATTTTGCTCGTAAACTAATCGCGTTAGGGTGTCGTTAGGCGTAATGAGGTGTTTATTTAATACCATTGCTTCTGAGGGCGCTTGACGCTTAAAAGAACATTTACACGGTACGAGTTGTAGGTCAAATAAGATTATCGTATCATAGGACAAAATGATGAAAGTAAACTTATAATATGTACTATATCTAACATAGTACAATATTATCTTATATAAACCTTGCTTTTGAAGCATAATTTCAAAACTATGCAGGACTTGCGTTAACAACTTATGCGACTTGGTTGTGTTCGTTGTGTATGTGCTCAATAAATCATTAAATTTTTTAATGTTTAAATTTTACTTTACAAACTCATAAGTAACCGAATGGGACACATTTGTTTACTTACGAGTTTAAAGAGTAAAAAGACACATTAAATAAAACTAATTAGATTGTAATAAATGTTTTGATTCATGTTTATTTTTTATTTTCAAGTAGTCACACTTACTACTATCACCATATACCACAGAATACCACAGTCATATATCACAGAAAAAGTGACCAGGGCCCCAGCTTGCTCACTAGGGGCCTTGGTCACATTTTCACACAGAGTTTTTATTACGTAATCGTACCAGTAACCCGTACGGTGTAAATGGCCCTTAAGATGGCGGGTGAGGTCGAGATTCAATCGAAGCTTGTTCTTTCTGCCAGAATGAAACTTGGCACGATTTTATTAGTAGGAAGAGAAGTAGGGCATTTCCGATCTCTTAAGAGTTATCGTCAACCGACTTCCTGCAAGTTGTTTTGACACGACGAATCTTTTAAAACGAAATCGGATAGTACGTAATGGGCCCAGTTAAAATAGACTTTATCTACTAACATTATGTTGTTAACCTGAATACACTTATTCAGGTTAGTAAAATAGTCCTTTCAAGTGGATAGCTAGAATGTCTTTTTCTGTGGACTTGAAGCAAAATCAGCTTGACGGGTTTAGAGTCTGACTAAGCTAAGGTTGTATCAATTTTGATAGCACATACTGAGAAAATGTTAAGTAAACGTCAGAATTTCATCGAAGTTTGAGGTTTAAAATAACACTTCCGCAGTCTCTAATATCAAAATCGATGAAAGCTTAGCTCTAATCTTGATAGCCAAAATTTGTCTGTATTGTATCAAAGAGTTAAAAACTGGCCAAGAGCGAGTCGGAGTCGCCTACTGAGGGTTCCGCACAAAGGATGATCCCCCCATTTATGACCTAAGGTACTTTAAAATGCTGGTGGCATGGAACACTCAGTGTGCGGCTTATACGGTTTTTGGGACTTTTTCTGTCCCAAAAACCGTATAAAAATATATTTAACTATTTTCATACATCAAAGACACTCAGAGGATAGCTAAAGCAAAAGTCACGACAAGATTTAAGTCCTAAATAAATTACAAGTTCGACTTCAGCTCAACAAAAGGCCCCAACTTCCCAGATAGCCAATAAACTCCCATTCAGCGGTGATAAACTGAGTGATCCACTGAAACATGGATAAAGAGATTCTCAACACTATCCCTACACGCGCACATAATAATTGAATTTGCAACTTTAATTAATTTGGACCTTTCTGCGCGACGACTTTATTCGCGATGCTGGGATCGCACTAGCAGAGCCAAACAGTCATATATTTCTACTACTTGTAATAGGACTTGTGACCTTTTTAATCTGAGGCGCTTCAGGGAACGCTACCCTGCTAAATTAAAAAGTCGTTTCTCTGTAAGATTGGCGTACAGATATTGGTCTTTTAGCAGGAGTTGCCTGATTGGTGGCGTAATTAAATCACGCAGTGGATCATCTCGCTGTCGGTCTAATTTTGAGTGCTTTGCATGCTCAATGGATTCATGTCTTTAATTTGGATTTATTTATTTCATAAAAGTTACTGATGAATTTTTGAAAAGCGTAGCGCCATATTTATATGAATTACATTTCAGAATTTTACAAGTAAATACTGCATATGACCAGCATATGCCTACCATGAACATCAAAAATTAGCATTGACGGGAAAACCTCTTTGTCACTCCAATATGCAAATGTGACAAAGATGGAGATACAAATCCGCAATCTTTCAATTTTTGTGGTGTAGGCCCTAGTTCGGTTTGTAAACGTATCATAATGCAGTGTCTGTGTAGTCTGTGACCATTTTATTTGACATCTATTTTAGCATTTATTTTATCAGCAGGACTGGTAACGTCTGTCATTTCCTATACAAAAATGTCTGCCAGTTTTTGCGGGGGAGGGGCACGTACGTAACGTACAAAAAGCTATCAAATAAATGTGAGTCCATACAATAAAAAAAAACAGAATTATTTATTCCATTAACAATTAGTACAATCTGATGATGGCAGGTGTCTCCTATTAAGTTATTAAGAAAATAACTTGTGCCAGGACGCACCGCTCTTCTATTTTCACAAGTAATAGATTCCTGAACTATTCTTAAACAGATTTCTTATCCATTATCTACATTTTATATATTTTAATTATTCAAAAAAAACATTTTTTTTTCTACGTAAGTATTGTATTAGGTATATGTGCGTGGATGTGCGTTTGTGTGTAGTGTGTGTGAGTATGATACTGTGTCATACGTTATACCCATTCGGCTGGTTTAAAACTCAAAGTTTATAACATTCAGATTGAAAATATGAAGATGTCTCATTTGAATATCCATCCGCTCAAATCCTCTCAAGAAATCCCAATTAATCCCAGCACATGGCTTTGTCCTTGTCAAATATCTCGGCCGGATGTAATCATAAGCCTATATTGGTTTTGGGATCAGTCTGTTTATGTTGCTGCAGTCCGTAATACAGGAAATTGAGTGCGGTGTATGTATTTATCCGACTCAGTGCTTGGAGTAATAGGCCGACCGATGGAGATGACTCAGTAGTTATTATGAACATCCGGGAAATGTGACAGCGTAGTATTTCTTGAATATTGGGATTTCTATGGTGAGATTGACAATGATTTAGACTAGATATGCATATTGTAGTATATCTTGTCTAAATAACTAATACAGAGTTGAAGTCATGACGTTATATAAAAAATGCATTGCAAAGGGATTTTAATTTTCTTACTTTTTGGGACCGGTTTAACATGAATATAATTTCTTTAAGAAATTTATAATGACGTAATATTTATTGAGTTTTGGAAAAAGTGGAGATTGGCAATACTCATAAAACTGGGTAGGCAGATAATATCACGTTTCGTGTAATATCGAAGTGAAGAGTTGTAGCTGTACTTTTTCAAGGAAACTACGAGTTAGATTAATGACCCTACATATATTTGGGGAACCGCACGTCGATATGATTTACTTACGTATTGCATTTTAATCACCTTTCTAGAGTTGTCGCGGTATTTTTTCAATGTTTTTTTTATTCTCACTGCATAAAGATAAACCAACAAAAACTTTTTTTTTCTTCGTAACCTTAATAAATATAACATTTTATTCTAGAAATGTAAATCGATTCATAGTACGACTCGCCACTGCGCTGTAGAATTTAGAGTTTCTAAAGTTCCTTTACCAGAGACAATGTTTAGCTCCCTCAAAAACATTCCTCACTGATTAAGCTATAATGCACCATGATGGATGGCACGCTCACGTCTAGCTCTGAAAGAGCTAGTTTTGTATGGCGCAGTACATTAGCAACACTGGTCTTGCTTACAATAGTAAAACCCGGTGTAGAACGCCCAATGTACACCTACTTCCAAACACACTTAAGCCATTTTTCCCAAAAGTTGTAGATTCTAAAACGTCGTAACTCTACAGAATTTCCGTGGCGTTTAAGACGGTTTTGCTTAGCGTAGACTCTTTGTCAAGCTTGGAACAGTGCCAGCGTAGATTGACGCGGACTTACTCTTCATTACGTGGTCACTCGGTAAGTTACTATGATGGTAATGCATGGTATGGAGATTCCATTAGACTGAAAACCAGTATTCATGGAATTCTGCGGACTTTCCTTTCATGTCTAATTTGAGGAAATGCTTGGAAGCTAACGTTATCGTGTCCGTATTTATTCTGCTCTGTTATCTCGAGATTCATTGACTTAGAAATCTTGGCACAACGGCGACCTCGACGCCATGGTGAATTCCAAACCAAGGGCCAACCATAAACCAAGGGCGTACCCATTGTACAATATGACAATCAAAAAGATACCTTTAACCGTTTTTTCAATCAATAGATGATAATAGTAAGTCAACTGGTTTCTAGATTAAGTTAGCTAGCTGATATTAATTAAACTATTTACCTTCATTTAATCTATTTGTGTAGTGAGTAAATAATAAATAGTCTATTTCAAATCTGAACCAGGTACACTAAGTATGATTTCCGTGGTAACTTTAAAAGGATGCAGCGACAGTACAATTACGTACAGAGCGTACAGTTTTTTTTGAAGTATTGCCAATTAAGCAAAATAGAGTTAATCAAATACATGAATTAAATATACACCGCGAGCAAAGGAGGTGATATATAATTATCAAAACTTAAACTTTAAGCCTTAAAACTAAATTAACTTATAACTACACAGACTAGACATGTAACAAGAGCTCCAAGAGGATTCACTGTGTTGACAGCTAGGGACCCATGCAGCAAAGCAATGTTTATCACTGTCGTAGCGTAAAAAAAGTGAAATGTTTTGTTTGATTACATGAAGCTTTAATTTTTCTCGTATTGTCAGTCAATATGCGCAACATGTTTGGGACATATAAGGCGATATAGCGAGCGGGCGATGTTGACAATTTCGATGACAAACCTGGTTAAAGACCATCTTTATCGTCTTGAAGACCATCTTCATCCAATGTAAACAATCTAATTTAATTTACCTCTGAATTAAAGCAATGATGCGTTTCTTACTACTCGTTGTTCTTTCTAGTCCTATGCTAAGGCATGCAATGGCGTAAATTATATAACATTTTTCTACTCGGCCATTTTAAAGCGTACTTCGCTTCACCGGACATTACAATGAATTCCTTTTTTATTATTCTACTTCATTTCCTAGATCTTATTCATGCCTTATTACGTATTCTTGTAGTTTTTCTACTGGTTCAGAGAGCTTTACAGTGTAGCTCTATTTAGAGCTTAACCTTTGCTTGTTTTAGTCATTTTAACTGTATTTACTGACTTTATCACAGTTTTAAATAAAACAAATGAATGTTTAATTCATAATAAATTTATCATCAGGCTAGATTAGAAGAGAATTTGAATTCCCAAATCAAGAGAACCATACCTACGTTCACACATTTATTTTTAACGTGGCCAAAATATATTAGTGGTTAAACATCGAAACTTACTGCTCACTATCCACATTGATAGAAACATAATTATGATGGATAAAAAGTAAGAGCGAGATAGTTGATTAAAGAACAATTTCCATTATGTCGTCATTTCATTAACATACCTTTCATAGCACTGCGCTGCAAACACGATACTGACACATGAACATACCTTTCACATTTGTATATTTTCCTGATCGGTTTACGCTGTTCCAATTTTGAATATAACAGTATAATTATCTTCTTGAAATAAAATCAAAGTTTGTATTGTAAACCGTTATCGAGGAACACTATCTACCTATATTGTTTTTTTATAATCTATGTGGTCCCACTTAGCGTTAGACAATATAACAATTTATTTTTATTCAGTAAATTGAAATAGCCAATCGAGTGAACAGAATGCGGCCACAGCGAATACTGCTAGTTTTGCTATTCCTACATTTTAAAAATAAACTGCAGAAAAATCAATGAGACTGGCCGATGCTCATATTTTTATGCAGGAAACAATGTGTGATTGAAAAAAAAAACTTACTCGTGTGTTTTAGAATACGCTTGAATATTTACGAGGTGAAGCTGGGACTGAAAAGTTGCATTCGTATTTAACCTGCGCTAGTAATTTACAACCATACGCAAACAGATGGCAATGACTGGGTCATGTAGCCCGGAGAGTGGCTGTTAGGGGAGCAAAGTCCTAGAGCCACCTCGTGTAGGGAAGCGCAGCGTGGGACGACCTCCTACTAGATGGACGGATGACTTCATCAGGGTAGCAGGGAGTCGATGGGTGAAGTCTGCGCAGGATCGTTCTTTGGAGCAAGCTATAGGAGAAACCATGTTCAGCAGCGGATGACTGTGGCTAGTGAGATTGATAGATAAACAGATACGTAGAAACTTATTTATGGATGACTCGCGTTAGATCGGTTTTTTTATAGAAATTGAGGCATCGCTCGTAGGTTACGTGACACTTTCTAAGCTTTCTATTTAGGGTTCCGTAGTCAAATAGGAACTTTTATAGTTTCGCCATGTCTGTTTGTCCGTCCGTCTATCTGTCCGTCCGTCTGCGGCTTAGCTCAGTGAACGTTAGTACTAGAAAGCTGTAATTTGGTATGAATATACATATCAATCATGCCGACTAAGTGGTATAATAAACATTTTATTTTTAAAATACTGCCCATACTTTCATAGTGGGGCGATATTTTTCCTTCTAACCCTAAAGTGCGAGGTAGGATAGGTATTAGAAAAAGAATAGGGGTTTCCTAGAAACATTTTTTGATAAAGTAAATATTTTTGGAAATAATCGCTCCGAAAATTAAAATAAGTATCCCTTTTGAACCGCAAATCCATAAAATACAATAAAAATCATGAAACTAGAGCTTCATGAACCCTTTCAAGGAAAATTATTTTGAACTTGGTCAGTTAAGCCATTTTAGTTTCTTTTTGCAGAAAAACGTATCTTCCCGGTGAAAAGGGCGTAAGAGTTGCGAAGATACTCATTTTTTATTGTTATGAGCGTGGTATATATTAAAACCCTTTTTAAGTTCGCCTATATAATTGTGACAACTGGTAAACTACGGAACCCTACACTGAACACGGTTCGACATGCTCTTTGCCGGTTTTTAAATTTAATAGATTAAGGTAACATTCCGTGTTTTGTGACATTGTTGCTACAGAACACAATATCAATTATTTTTCAAGAAATTGTAAGTTTCCATGGCACGTTTCTCGCTACACCTGCGAAGTTGCAACACTCGTTATCTACATATTTGGTAGTGTGTAGAATTCTTCACAAAAGTAGTTTTTAGTGATAATAACGATGTTTTTATTTATAAATGGTATGTTTGGTGGCAAACAATTTTACACCCCGCCCATTACAAATTAGTAAGCGCCAGCCCATATTGTCGGACCGCTGTAATATCAGTTACAGTGGTACACTGCAATATGAGATTTTCTCTGTAGTAACCCATATCGGCATTTATTCCAGCTCCGACCTGGCCGTCGCTAAATGTAATATGAATGCTAGTCCTCTTTGCTCCGCGCATTTTGTATATTTAATCGTGTGTCGGATCCAGACGCTATGCATATAACACGTGCTTGGAGCCATGTGGTACGATTGCTTATTTTACTTTACATAAAATATTTAACAGGTTAAAGGTGGCATTGTAATGTGTAGCGATATTACAAGTTACAAGTATTTCATTGTGATTTATCAAGAAATTGGTGGCATGATATTTGTGTTCAAGATTTTTTTTTGTATATGTGCTGCAAACGAGCAGAGGTATCGCCTGGAAGTAACAGTCTATCGCCGCTTATGGAATACCTAAAGGGTTACAATTTGTGTTGCTGGCCTTTGATATAGGAGTACGATTATTTATTGAAGCTCTCAAGGTCATACCTGTCCAAAAATATTGATGGCGACAGTTCATATCAGCGTTTAGAAGATTTCAACAGTTTATACTTCACTTGAGTATGAAATGTAATGGACCTACTTTCTATTATCATTCAGAAGCGTTCTGCAAATATATCAAAAATTAAAAAAAATAAAACACATGACTTATATCGTCTTCGGTTTCCACGAGTGTGTTTTCTTGGACCTTGTGCATGTTCTTTATTTATAGGTGGCATTACCATTGCTGCAAGCTGCAGTAATAATGATGCAATCAAGAGTACAATGTCATATTTAATCGACAAGTTTCTAGGATACCTTGTTATCAAACCGCAGCCTGTTTCACCACATTGCGACAATTGTCACATCTCTACAAACTTTAGTATACAGCCGACATATGTTGCCTACATTGTCAGCATGGTGAAACAGCCGGCTGATACTACAATACATTAGCCACTGAACTAAACTATTAATTAGCGCACCAAATAGACCTAATTGGATAACAATTGATTGATCAAATGGGCATATTGTAAGGGACATGATTATGCCAATAACCATAATTTAGTAGACTACGTCTATAGTATGTATGTATGTATGTAAACTCTTTATTGTACAAAACACAGAAAAATTAAAATTTACAAAAGGAAAACAGTAAGTACAAAGGCGAACTTATCCCTTTAAGGGATCTCTTCCAGTTAACCTTTGTTTTCTATAGTACCCTTTAACGACTCCTAGCCTAGTTGGTAGTAACCCTGGCTACGAAGCAGGAGGTCCCGGGTTCGAATCCTGGTCAGGGCATTTATTTGTGTGTTCATCACGAATGTTCCGGAGTTATGGATGTTTTGTATGTATTTAAGTATTTATATGTATCTGTATATTATATATATCGTCGCCTAGTACCCACAACACAAGCTTTATTAAGCTTACCGTGGGACTAGGTCGATTTGCGTAAGATTGTCCCATAATATATTTACGAGTATATTTATTTATAGTATATATTGTACTATTTAAAGGATGTCTCACACTAGGACGGGCCGGAATGTGACCAGGTCACGTGACTTGTCAATGTCTATAGAAAGAATCACGTGATAGCTCGGAGCCCCCGGATGTCACGTGACGTTTTCTATAGAAACTGACAGACCCCGGTCTAGTGTGAGTCATCCCTTACGAGGAAAATCTCTCTGGAATTTACGATTCTCGACAAACGCCCGTCGCAATTGTGGCTATCCAACAAGTTTGAGTGAGAATTTCGCCTGTTGTTTACCCCTACACCTATTTTCGTAATATTGTGTAAGTATTGTTTTTTCCTTTTAGATGTCTGCAATAACTCTTTATTGCTACAATGAATATGTACTTATTTTTATACTCGTTATTGTTCAAGCAGCGTTATTGAGAAAGCGGAAAAAGGTAAATCCAGAATACAAATACTTAAGGGTATTTGTATTGTGGTTTTAATTTTTTCCGCTTTCTGCTGCTAAACAAGAACAAGTATTTTAAGATACAAGGGCAAAAAAGAAGAAAATCGCAACGAGTGGCAATAAATTAAAAGACGACCGTAGGGAGTGTTTTATATCGACACGACTTGCGAATTACCTATTCGCACGTGTATCGTAATGTATTAACATAGGTACTTGTTATTGTTGAAACGTGAAGACGCATATAAGAAAGTAATATAATTGGTACTATTTAGTACCTATGTTAAAATAATTAGCACCTCCGCGTTATTAACATTATAACCGGCAATTTCTGGTTCTCACCATACGAAATCAGTACCTACCTACCGGAAGCATCAAACACAAGACGAAAAAGTGTACACATTAATGAACACAACTGTACTTCTACATTTGTCATGTTTTTTAGCTACCGTTGAACGCATTAAATCGCTCCAGATGATCCCATATGGCTCCGTTTTCATCCGACAATATCCGGCATCCGTCCCTTACCGCCAATAATGTTACAATATGTATCCTGTGCGACCTTCGTTGTATGAGCGTGAACGTATCTCGGGTAAACCGCCCGTTTACCCGCTAATATGATTCTAATTTTAAAATGTTAACTGGTTTTGTTTCGTTATGATAAGGCTTTCATTGGTTCGTACGAGTGAGAGTGAAATTCTAAATGACTCGACGTTCTGGCCATGATCCGAGTTCGAGGATTAATCAACTATTTATTTTCTCTAGTTGTCATACTTAAAGTTCACTTTTAAAATCAAGGTATTATAAAAGAAAAATATATATTACAGGACATTCTGACACAAATTGATTAAGTCCCGCAGTAAGCTCAAGGTTTGTTTTGCGGGTACTTAGACAACGATATAAATATTATACAAATACATAAATACCTGCATAGAAAACATTCATGACTCAGGAACAAAACTCTGTGATCATCACACAAATAAATGCCCTTATCGGGATTCGAACCCAGGACCATCGGCTTAGCAGGCAGGGTCACTACCCACTACGCCAACCGGTTGGCTAAATAATGGCCAAAACTAATAAAACATAAATATTTTGACACCTAGTTATATTCTCTTTCCATGATGGGCCAAGCATGTCAGTACAACAACTTTTCTTCTAACAAACTATGCTGCATTTGTCCCCTGGCTGACGGGACAGAATCAAGCAATAGCTGATTCACCCACGAATGAATTCGTATCGTATCTTAACCAAAACATATCAAAATTTTGAAAACCTTGCAAAATCGAAGAGCACTCTTATGCTATCCAGATGTGCCAGAACGACCAACTACTTAACCGACGATCGGAAAACGATAAAAATGACGTTCATGGAAGAAGACATTCCATGTTTCATTGAGCATACAATTTTCTACCTCTTTGCTTGGCGTTCACTTCAATTCGTTGCATTCTTATTTATATAGGTAATTTAGGATTTTCTTAATGTAACCGTTGTACAATTAATAGTACAAGTAGTGTTGTTAGTAATGGTCATTGAAAACCCCGAACATTAAGAGATTTTTGTATTGTTATATGTGACAACTTTTTTTTACTCATTAATTTAAAACCGTTTTCTTTAGAATATGCTAGTATTATAAACAATTGAATTGACTGTAATATGCCGCCTTAATATAAAATAATCGCTGTTGATACTAGAATATTGTAAGGAGCGGAACTTTTGTTTATTGGAGATAACATATGCCTATGCTGGCAGGTAGTAATCTATATTTCGTATCTGACAAATGTTTGAATCTAGCATAGAAACGGTTTGTTTATATTTTGTACAGATATTTATGTTTCACTCAAAATATAGCATTCACCACGAAGCTAGTTATCTATATATAGCTATGAGACCACTAGGCTCACTCTGCTGGAGTCCTCATATGGTTTATCAAATTTACGACGATTCGCGTAATATGGGTTAAGCATTTTATATATGCCGCTGCTAGATTTATTTCCCCTTTATGAGGTAAAACTGAATGAGCGCAACACCGCACCAAAACGGTATTAATTTCACAACACAGCCCGTGCAATTGACCGCTTTTTATTTTAATATTCGGCCTCGGGTTAACGGCTCGCTGGGCCGCACTCCTATTTGCGTGCAAAATCAATTCCACGGATGTGGGTCAGGTGCTCGGTTCGGACCAGACCTCGAGGAGAGTTATTAGGATTAACACTTGATATGGCTAAGGGTGATTTAAATTACCGTGAGTGTTCGAATTTGTAAATATTGATTTGTAATGTTAATGATGTAGTTATTTTACGGATGCTAACTCAATTTGTTCGGTGATGTGGTTACAATTGGTTCAAACACAGGGGCGTGAATTACCGGGAATAGTATCCAATTTATTTTATATTGATTTATTATGCTCACGATCCGATCTAGTTATCATACGATCGCTCGGTAAGCGATAAATGTCCAAAGCGCTGTGTTATTTAACATCTTTTTGACATTTCTGCGAACTACGAATCGTGCCAAATTCCTTACATGCTTTAATGCTAAAGATGAAGACCGTTTGACCATTGTATAATGCTGAATAGTTAAATCATTGAATATTATCTTCGACCCGGTTCCTCTGTGAATAATCTTTAGTCCTTAGGGGTTAGGACAAATCATGATGTGATATTTATGGCATATGGGCTGCCTGATGACGATCTTTCAGATGGTCTCAGATCACTTAGTAGGAATGTTTCCCCTAAGGGCTGTCGTAATACATATGGCGAATAGCTTCTTCTTCTCTGTCGCTTTACCTATACTCTTATCAACCTGTAACAAAATGGTAAAATGTGGTAGCCCTATCGTTGGTCGGTCGGCGGTCGCAGCCGGAATATTAGCGCCGGGTGGTCTATTTGCCCCCTAAATTATTCCGCTGGACGCGCGTTGCCGTCACTGCGTTTATATTAGCTGATGTGGTTTACTCGCAAAGTTGTCGATTTAGAGAATAGAATATGGAATGAGAAATGAATTAAATAAATTAACCAGGTAAAAAAAATAAAAATTAAATTCAGTAGCTTAAGGGTAGTTACAATATCTGCTCTGATGACTCTTTTTAAGTGTACAAGACACTTGTGCTAAAATAACACCGCTCCTCCACAAGTTGTTTCTTACAATAAAATTTATTTTAGGTGCTTATTAATCGTGCGTGCCCGGATTTTATCGTGTACAGTCTTTAATCCGTTTTAAAGTGTTTAATCTAAATCAGACATTTTTCAGCGCGGAGACAGATCAGTGTCACTAAAAGATAAAGAAAGACTCAGCACAAATTTAATGAACTTAAGCAAAATCTTGTAAAAGGATCCGATTTCCAGCTAAAATATAAGGAAAGTTGAACTAAAAAGGTCTAAATGCGACGTCGTATTTAGTCAGATTACTCAGTATTTATCATGATTATTCAGCGTTTTTTCCCTTTCTCCTTTTTCCTTGTATGAAAATAAACAGCGTAGAAAAATGTCAGTCCTATTTGTACGTGAACGTAATGAATATGTGAAAAACGTATGTAAACGTATGGACCTTCGTTGTATGAGCGTGAACGTATCTCGGGTAAACGGGCGTAATATGATTCTAATTTTAAAATGTTAACTGGTTTTGTTTCGTTATGATAAGGCTTTCATTGGTTCGTACGAGTGAGAGTGAAATTCTAAATGACTCGACGTTCTGGCCATGATCCGAGTTCGAGGATTAATCAACTATTTATTTTCTCTAGTTGTCATACTTAAAGTTCACTTTTAAAATCAAGGTATTATAAAAGAAAAATATATATTACAGGACATTCTGACACAAATTGATTAAGTCCCGCAGTAAGCTCAAGGTTTGTTTTGCGGGTACTTAGACAACGATATAAATATTATACAAATACATAAATACCTGCATAGAAAACATTCATGACTCAGGAACAAAACTCTGTGATCATCACACAAATAAATGCCCTTATCGGGATTCGAACCCAGGACCATCGGCTTAGCAGGCAGGGTCACTACCCACTACGCCAACCGGTTGGCTAAATAATGGCCAAAACTAATAATACATAAATATTTTGGCACCTAGTTATATTCTCTTTCCATGATGGGCCAAGCATGTCAGTACAACAACTTTTCTTCTAACAAACTATGCTGCATTTGTCCCCTGGCTGACGGGACAGAATCAAGCAATAGCTGATTCACCCACGAATGAATTCGTATCGTATCTTAACCAAAACATATCAAAATTTTAAAACCACTTTATCACTTGAATTTTGAAAACCTTGCAAAATCGAAGAGCACTCTTATGCTATCCAGATGTGCCAGAACGACCAACTACTTAACCGACGATCGGAAAACGATAAAAATGACGTTCATGGAAGAAGACATTCCATGTTTCATTGAGCATACAATTTTCTACCTCTTTGCTTTAAATGCATATTTTGAAATGCTTGGCGTTCACTTCAATTCGTTGCATTCTTATTTATATATTAGGTAATTTAGGATTTTCTTAATGTAACCGTTGTACAATTAATAGTACAAGTAGTGTTGTTAGTAATGGTCATTGAAAACCCCGAACTTTTAGAAATTTTTGCATTATTATATGTGACAACTTTTTTTTACTCATTAATTTAAAACCGTTTTCTTTAGAATATGCTAGTATTATAAACAATTGAATTGACTGTAATATGCCGCCTTAATATAAAATAATCGCTGTTGATACTAGAATATTGTAAGGAGCGGAACTTTTGTTTATTGGAGATAACATATGCCTATGCTGGCAGGTAGTAATCTATATTTCGTATCTGTCAAATGTTTGACAGAATGTTTGTTTGTTTGTTTTGTTTGTTTGGTTTCGTATCTAGCATAGAAACGGTTTGTTTATATTTTGTACAGATATTTATGTTTCACTCAAAATATAGCATTCACCACGAAGCTAGTTTATATCTATATATAGCTATGAGACCACTAGGCTCACTCTGCTGGAGTCCTCATATAGTTTATCAAATTTACGACGATTCGCGCCTAATATGAGTTAAGCATTTCATATATGCCGCTGCTGGATTTATTTCTCCCTTTATGAGGTAAAACTGAATGAGCGCAACACCGCACCAAAACGGTATTAATTTCACAACACAGCCCGTGCAATTGAACGCTTTTTATTTTAATATTCGGCCTCGGCTTTACGGCTCTCTGGGCCGCACTCCTATTTGCGTGCAAAATCAATTCCACGGATGTGGGTCAGGTGCTCGGTTCGGACCAGACCTCTGGGAGAGTTATTAGGATTAACACTTGATATGGCTAAGATTGATTTAAATTACCGTGAGTGTTCGAATTTTTAAATATTGATTTGTAATGTTAATGATGTAGTTATTTTACGGATGCTAACTCAATTTGTTCGGTGATGTGGTTACAATTGGTTCAAACACAGGGGCGTGAATTACCGGGAATAGTATCCAATTTATTTTATATTGATTTATTATGCTCACGATCCGATCTAGTTATCATACGATCGCTCGGTAAGCGATAAATGTCCAAAGCGCTGTGTTATTTAACATATTTTTGACATTTCTGCGAACTACGAATCGTGCCAAATTCCTTACATGCTTTAATGCTAAAGATGAAGACCGTTTGACCATTGTATAATGCTGAATAGTTAAATCATTGAATATTATCTTCGACCCGGTTCCTCTGTGAATAATCTTTAGTCCTTAGGGGTTAGGACAAATCATGATGTGATATTTATGGCATATGGGCTGCCTGATGACGATCTTTCAGATGGTCTCAGATCACTTAGTAGGAATGTTTCCCCTAAGGGCTGTCCTAATACATATGGCGAATAGCTTCTTCTTCTCTGTCGCTTTACCTATACTCTTATCAACCTGTAACAAAATGGTAAAATGTGGTAGCCCTATCGTTGGTCGGTCGGCGGTCGCAGCCGGAATATTAGCGCCGGGTGGTCTATTTGCCCCCTAAATTATTCCGCTGGACGCGCGTTGCCGTCACTGCGTTTATATTAGCGGATGTGGTTTACTCGCAAAGTTGTCGATTTAGAGAATAGAACATGGAATGAGAAATGAATTAAATAAATTAACCAGGTAAAAAAAATAAAAATAAAATTCAGTAGCTTAAGGGTAGTTACAATATCTGCTCTGGTGACTCTTTTTAAGTGTACAAGACACTTGTGCTAAAATAACACCGCTCCTCCACAAGTTGTTTCTTACAATAAAATTTATTTTAGGTGCTTATTAATCGTGCGTGCCTGGATTTTATCGTGTACAGTCTTTAATCCGTTTTAACGTGTTTAATCTAAATCACTTAAATCAGACATTTTTCAGCGCGGAGACAGATCAGTGTCACTAAAAGAGAAAGAAAGACTCACCACAAATTTAATGAACTTAAGCAAAATCTTGTAAAAGGATCCGCTTTCCAGCTAAAATATAAGGAAAGTTGAACTAAAAAGGTCTAAATGCGACGTCGTATTTAGTCAGATTACTCAGTATTTATCATGATTATTCAGCGTTTTTTCCCTTTCTCCTTTTTCCTTGTATGAAAATAAACAGCGTAGAAAAATGTCAGTCCTATTTGTACGTGAACGTAATGAATATGTGAAAAACGTATGTTAGTAATAGTCTTATGAGGAAAACGTATTGGGCAAGTGCGAGTTGGACTTAGGTATTAACTTTTCTTCTTCTTGTTAGCGTTTTCCAGGCTTATGCCATGGCTCAGGGAGCCTGGAGTCCGCTTTTTTTTATACTACAACGGTGACAAACAAGCATACGGCCTGTCTGATGGTAAGTGGTCACCGTAGCAGCTGTCAACACAGTGAATCCTCTTGGAGCTCTGGCGACCTTACTCACCAACAGAAACACAACACTATGAGTAGGGTCTAGTGTTACTAAACTACGGTTTTCTGTAAGGCTTTTCCAACTCAAAAGAAAATGACCAAAAATCATATGACATTTTTTGTTTCTTTTAGCCTCAGGAATACGCTGTTAAAATGCTCACGGCACGTGTATATCTGCTCTTGAATATTTAATAATTTCGTACTTTCTGCACGTTTATCATCTTTGAGCATCTAAATTCTTCAAGAAGAACCGGATAAGTGATAGCTCCGTTTTGCTGACACACACACATAACTCACGCATACAGGGTGACAGCGAGACGTGACCGGAATTTCCGGGGATGTAATTGATAGCGGCAAATATCGAATGCAGAAAACAAGGGCAATTGTTTTGTCTCTATTCAATATTTGTTTCATTGATTGCTGATATATTATTTCCATTTATTTCTTTATTAAGTATAGTTAGTAGTTGTTTTGAGTACCCAAACAAGATGGAAAGACGTAGCCCAAAAAGACATAATTGCAAGGTATCCGAGATCGCTCTCGGATACCTTGCAATCATGTCTTTTCGGACAACGTCTTTCCATCACAGTGGATAAGAACAGGTACTATAGCTGGATTAATTATTTGCCCGTATCAAATACCCACACTGTATAACGCACCCGTGAGACAATACGCATTGCGTGAACCCTGACAGCTTATGCCACCTGGAGGCGGAAGATTTTGTGTCAAAGTAAAACGCGGATTGACACTCCTCCCCTTTATTATCTTAATTATTGATTTATGATTATTAATTCTGAACATTTGGCTATGTAAGGTAGGCTTCCATAACCAAATGTTCTTACCTACTGTGAAAGAATATACCTAGAATTGTCCAAGCAGTGGTCATATAAACGTAAATAAATAAATATTCGGGGACAATCTCACACAGATCGACCTAGTCTCAATCTAAGCAAATCATGTACTAGGGTAGTAGGCAACAAAATAAATACTTAATAACAGTACATAAAGTGAAAAAATATTTATTTTCGAAATATATAAGTACAGTAAGTGTAACTACCTCTACCTACCTTAAATCTAAAAAAGGTCCTTGAGGCATTGTACCTAGGATGCTGGCAGTATTTCCTAGTTGTATCGCAATACTGATACGTTGTACGAGGAAGCAACCAGCTCTTCGGTAATACATACATAGGAAACGTTCATAACTCAGGAACAAATATTTTGTGATAAACAAATAAATGCCCTTACCAAGATTCCAACCCGGGACCTGTCTCGTAGGAAGAGTCACTACCAACAAGACTAGGGATGCCGTAAATAAGAGGATAATAATGACACGCTACGTTAAAGAGTTTAAAACAATATTCCGAATTAGATTAATATCTTTATTATTTTGTAACCAACCTAAATTCAAGTTGTTTTGCATCAACTTTTAAAAAGATTACTTCAACTTTAATTACTTTTATACTTTCTTCAGATTCACCAAAACACTGGCTTTAAACCCCAAAGAGTAAAGTACAAAATCAATCAACCACTTCATAGAATTTAACGGCTATAACTCGTTTAATTGCGTGTTCCCAGACGTTCTGACTCTCCGTCTTTTGAGGACGGGGGTCAAAAGGGGGGTGAAAGGGGGAGAAACGTGATCAAACTTTGTAATCAAAGACCAACGCATCAATCGGAGTGCAATCAGTGCAGTGCCGGGGTTAAATAACTTCTCCAAATTGCTTTCTAAGACGGCTATAGGGTCTTAGTTTGTGATGGTAAGACTATTACTAGCGTATTAAATCAAGTATATTAACTAGTGGCTCTGTGAGCTGTAGACGTATCGTCGACAAGTCGTAAGTGCCATTGGTGTCTGCGGCGCTTAGGACCTTTGTACAAATTTCCGCCATTTTGAAAATTTCCGAAAACTGAATCGACAAAATAAATGTAATCAACTTGTTTACACAAGTTTTTTTTAATACTGCGACGGTAACAAACAACCATACGGCCCACCTGATGGTAAGCGGTCACCGTAGCCTATGGACGCCTGCAACACCAGGGTGTTACATGCGCGTTGCCAACCCTTTAAAAAAAAGGAGGATTCGCTGTGTTGACAGCCAAACGGGCCAAGCGCTTTGCTCTGTGGGTCCTCAGCTGTCAACACAGCGAATCCTCTTGGAGCTCTGGCGACCTTACTCACCAACAGAAACACAACACTATGAGTAGGGTCTAGTGTTATTTAACTGCGGTTTTCTGTAAGGTGGAGGTACTTCCCCGGATGGGCTCTGCTCCAGATTTGAGCGAGACGACATTCGTTGTGCTGTGCCCTACCACACTAAACGATATGCATCCGCTGTGCCCATACCTCTCCTTGGTTGATAAATGCGGCCTGTAGAGAAGAACAAATGGACAGAAACACGAAAGCATTTTTGCCCAGGCTGAAATGGAGACGTTTCGCTCGGTTTGCTCACTCGGTCAACTACACTCGTCCATTGCCCTGAGACAACGGGTACTAAAAAGTTGAGTTGAGTTAAGTAGATTTTTGGTGGCCTAGAGGACTTTTAATACGAATGTAGCGTAAATCCTGGTGGCTCGTACCAATGACTTTTTCGGAACTTACGTAGGAAATATCATTTGATATTTACCAACCGCTTTTCGGTGAAGAGAAACATCGAGAGGAAACCAGGCTAATCACACGAAAAGCCTAGTTTACCCTATGATTGGAAGGGCAGATGGCAGTCGCTTTTGTAAAATTAGTGCCTACGCCAAATCTTGGGATTAGTTGCCAAAGCGGACCCCACATGAGCCGGGAAAACGCTAAAAATAAAAAGAACGAGTGCTAAAAAGTTCTCACTTATTTCTCGAAACTTGTAAGTACCTACATTATATACCTACGTGATTTAATTCTTTAAACTTTCGCATTTTATACACATTATTATGAACATCGAACATCGCCCTACGCGACAATATTTCCACTCTCACCATTTAGATGGTTGGCAGTCCTCAACTGTGCGCTTTTCCCGAAACTTCCTGCCTCGCACAGCTAAACTGTGGAACGAACTGTCGCCAGCGGTGTTTCCGGACCGATACGACCTTCAAACCTTCAAGAAAAGAGCGTACTCCCACCTTAAAGGCCGGCAACGCACTTGCGACACCTCTGGTGTTGCGGGTGTCCATGGACGACGTTAATCGCTTACCATCAGGCGATTCGTTTGCTCGTTTGCCCCCTATAGCATAAAAAAAACATAGAATGGGTCTATCGCGAATGTAGTATATTTATCTTAATATACCGACGTATCTACACGTCATGGTCTCGGCTTGACTGATGTCATAGGACCGTAATTCTCATACCGGTTTCGTCATAATGACGTATATAAACACACAGGATGTTTTAATATGAAATGAGTTAATGACAGATAAAGTCAATCAACCTTCGATTGTAAGGTCGAACGTAATAGTTTTGCCACTATCCAATGACAGCATATATATGAAGCTTGACGTCATTTGCAAAAACGCAAAAAGTCGGCGTCCCTTATCCCGGCGAGGGAGTGGCAACAGAATCCTGCAAATGATCGCGGACAGGTGGGACTCGCCCGTCCTTGGCCGCTTCATAGATCTGCATGTGATGAGAGGGGATCGATGAAGCGGGGGAGGGGGCTTGCTGTAAATGTAAATATAAGCGTGTCATACTAAAATAGTCTGTAAGTGATACCAATAAAATATGGAACTAGTATTCTGAAATAAATAATTTTTATTTTATTTTTTATTTGTCTGTCACAGGCATGAGAATTACTACATTCGCGATATACCCATTCTATATTCATAATAATGGGGGATTTAATTTGTTTCCAAATGTTTCATTCAATGACTACTTAAGATTAAGTTTAATTTGAAATTCAGTATTATTTGCAGAGGTTTCTCGAAGGATTACAGTACGGGTTCTTCAAAAAAGGTAAATTCAAGTTCCTAGGCTGGATTTGTCTTTATTAAAGTTAGAACTACTCTACGACGTATTACAAATATGTGCTCTATTGTGAACGTATTGGTCTCAACTATTAAACGAAGACCTTTCAAAATAGAGACAATGCTCCAAGACCCTATTCAGCTGAAATCCGATCAAAACCCAGCGAGGCGTACAATATACAATATTGTGACGAGAACAATATATTTCAGTTCTAATATGACATTCAATATGGTAATGATAACTTAGTATGTACACACGCGTTCAAAATTGCATGGGCAGTTTATGAATGAATGAATTTATTATTTGTATGTCTTTCCCATCACGGAACAATGGTGTTCCGGACCTTTGGGAGGCGTACGCGGAGCCGAAGCCAACACGCAGAGGCCTTTTCGACAATTTAATGAAATGTAAGGGGTACACCGAGCGGATGTTGCACCTGCCCGAGTCATGGGACGCACGCAGAGGCAGCACCCGCCAGGGTGTATAGACTATTGAGATTTAATGGAATCTAAAATATACTGGACTATTAGGTGAAAGTGGTGGACTAAATACTGGGTTATGGAGAGAAGAAAAAAATCGGACGTCTGCCTAACAAAATGGTAATCAATTTTATTTCCGGCAGACGGTGACTCGCCCACATAAGATGGGCCCCCACAAAAAGCGACATCTAGGATGGCTCGAGGGCAACACCAGTATGAGGGCTGGGGGTAGAGAGGTGTCACTGGACTTTAAACATATAGCCAACTCGCCACTTAGGTTTCCACATCTACCCTCGAGAACACAGCTCTCGCGACCCCACTCTGGACGGCCGGTTAAGGCAAGCCAGAGGCGGAGGACTTGGTCGGACGACGGAGTCCCCCAGGAGCGCTCAGGTACGTGGGGTCGCTACTCCCCAACAGCTCGCCACAAGCTGCCCTGCGTTGACTGATTGCACCGGTCGAAACCAGTGGGCGATGGGGTCGTCACATCCCTACGCCAGAATTTATAATTATTATTATTTATTTATTTTTCTTAAAAAAGCTATAATCTCAATGGACTCCCCACAACCCCCACACAAAAGTCTGGGAATACAAAATTGACATACAAAAGTGACCTAGAAATATGGACCATGAGCTTTTCAGGTTCGATTGTACTGAAAAATTTGTAGATACACATTGTCAGAAAGAGTTAAGAAAATATAACATTTAAAACTTTCGCGATTTGAACACATATTTAAACATAATTATTAAACGGGTCTAACGCGAATTAACTTGTTTACCTTATTTACCGACGTTTCGACACAGGTTTCACTGGTCATACCCTGGTTAGACCCGTTTAATAATTATGTTTAAATATAGTTAAGAAAATGTTGAATAATTAATACACTTTCCTTAGAATATTTCAAATATGAATTCAGAAACTTTTAGTATTAAGAATGACTCACACTAGAACGGGACAGGGCGGGACGGGTCGATTAGTCAATTTCTACAGAAAAAATCACGTGATAGCTCGGAGCCCTCGGATGTCACGTGACGTTTTCTATAGAAATATACATATCGTCCCGTCCCGTCCCATCCCATCCCGTCCCGTCCCGTCCCATCCCGTCCCGTCCCATCCCGTCCCGTCCCATCCCATCCCGTCCCGTCCCATCCCGTCCCGTCCCGTCACGTCCCGTCCTAGTGTAAGCCATCCTTTATCAAAATAGATATATGTACACTATCGTACACAGTTCATAAAAAACAATGACGAAAATCTTACTGAAAATAAAATAATACTCCTATAATAATATCTATATCTATATATACAAATGTTGTATATAGGTATAGATTTTCTTTGAATAGGCCTCCATTATATATCACTTTGTACCCAAGGGCATTGTATACTTAATTGCTTTGCGCTGACATCTTTAAGTATGTTTAAGAAGCGCATTATTTACGAGGGAAGTTGGTTGGTGCACGGATCATAGATTGAACTAGATACCGCAACCACTTTAAATTATAAATATTAATCAAGGCCATATTTGAAAAAATGGTTAAAACTCACGTATTTTTATCACAGTAAGCGTGACATGTTTTGATTGTATAGGGCAGTCATCGTCGGGCAGTGGTGTTGTCACCACCGTGGTTCAGGCAACACGCTTTATATTAATGTCAGTATGACTCACGAAAGTTATGGTTGTAGGGGATTTTTTTTTAAATATAGGTACATGGAACTATACAAAAAACCGTTGAGTTATATTGATACTTACTGACAAAGGGCAGTGGGAAAGGGTCATAAAAACCCACAAATACAGTATTTTTAATTCAAGTCTTAATAAGAGGTAAGTTAAGTACTGGGCAGCCAATTTTTTTTGTACCTACCTTATGTTGCGGTTAAATATTTAAACAATCCCTATAGTAGCAACAAAGACCTGATAGTCTAAAATGACACGAGGAAGTCGGGAGCGGTATAAATAGATGCAAAAATATTTTTGGGCTTAGACCAAAAAAGAAAACCGAAAACGTGATTTTTTCAGATTAAGTTTTCTTGGACTCATTCGAATCAGAGTGTAGGAACTTTAGGCACTGTAGGTTGGAGAGAAGATAAAGTCCGATGGTTGTCTGCTGATTGAAATGAATTTATTTCCTTGGTCTTCTGACACTCCCCTTTCAGGGTGTGAGGAGGCCATTTCTGTGCTGGGCACATTGTGGCGGCATCTGTCGCGGCCAGTAGCGACTGGTCGGTCTGTTTAGCCAGTTTTATTTGCTGGCATTCTTTCTTTTGTGCTTTAGCAAGTGATTGGCCATCTTGGCTTGAAGTTGGCCAATCTGCGGCTTGATGATGATGATCCTTTATTTAGTTGGTCTGTTAGTTTTGGGCGGCCGGCACGAGCTCACGCGGTTGGGCTCGTGGCCGGCGGGCGTCTGGGGGGCGGGCGTGCAGGGGGGCTATGCCCTGAAGAAGTTGGTGTTTTGATCTGTCCGCCCTGTCGAACATTCGCTGCGCCAGGTGTCCGACGAAGTCGTCCAGATTTTGATGTTTCAAGTCTCTGAGTATGGTCGCGTTCCGCACATAGCGTGGGGCCTTTACTATCGTTCTGAGGCTGAGTGTCTCCTGTGCTCTGAGTCTCTTTTTGTTGGACTCTGCCACCCTGGCATACCACGCAGGAGCCGCGTATGTCAGCCTCGATCTGACGTACGTCTTGTAGATCCCCAGCTTGGTGCGGAGGGACAGGTTGCTGTGGAGCACTGGACGGAGTTTTGTTCGCGCGCATTTTGCTCGCTTGACCACCTCGTCGACATGCTGCTTCATGGTTAGGCCTCTATCGATTGTGACCCCCAGGTACTTCACCGTGTGGTGCCATGCAAGCTCTTCTCCAAGGAGCTTGAGGGGCGGTGGGTTTGGTTTGGTGCCAGTCATAATGCATTGGGTCTTGGCTACATTGATCGTGAGTCTCCAATTGCCCAGCCATTCTGGTATGGCGTCAAGCTGCCGCTGGATCTTTTTGGCGGCGTGTGTGGTGGAGATAGACGCTGTGTAAAACGCAGCGTCATCTGCGAACAGCCCGAGCTTGACGTCGCCGACCAATTGGATGTCATCCGTGTAGCGTGCGTAGCATGCGGGGGACAGGCAACTCCCCTGTGGAACACCCGCCAGAATCGGGCGCTCTGTTGATAGGGCGTCTTCTACCGCCACTTTGAATCTCCGGTCAGTGAGGAAGGAGCTTATCACCCGTATAATCCGACTTGGGGCCGAAGACGTCGACAGCTTGGCTAGTAGTCCCTCGTGCCAAACCCTGTCGAACGCCTTCTCCATGTCTAGGAATACGGCTGCGACGTGCTCCTTCTTGGACATCTTCTCCGCCATGAACGATAGCACCCTTGTTAGTTGCAGCGTTGTGGAGTGCTCCGACCTAAAACCGAACTGTTCTGGTCTTGGTTCTATGTGAGGTTGGAGCCTTCCCAGGAGCAGTTTCTCGAACGCCTTCGATAAGGTAGACAGCAGCGTAATCGGCCTGTAGCTGTCCGGTCTGCTCTTATCTTTTCCAGGCTTCGGGAGCATAATGACCTGGCCCAGCTTCCAGGTTTGTGGAAAATGGCCCGTGCGCAAGATCCCATTAAACAGGCGAGTCACCGCTGCGATAGTGTGCTGCGGCAGGTGACGTAGTGCCTCGTTTGGTATCTTGTCGGCGCCAGGGGCCTTTTTCGGGTTGCTCTTCTTTAGCATCTTCTGTACTTGGCCGGGTGAGAAGAAGACTGGGTCTTCGTTGCTGCCCGGCTGTTGCTGGAGGTAGTGTGCCACGCTGTCCTCTATTTCCCTGGAATGCTGCAGGTTGACGACTGGGTTGGGTCGGAACTGTCGCTCCAGGCTGTCTGCGAACAGCTCCGCCCGTTCTTCGGCCTTGTAGTGGAGGACTCCCCTGTCGTCTTTCAGGGGTCTAATGGCTTCTGCGGTTTGACCAAGTTGCCTGCATAGGCGATGAATAGAGGGTACTTCATCGCCTATGCTTGCTATGTGGGCGTTCCATTCTTCGGCTCTGTGTTCTTGGAGTGCCTTCTTAACTTCCTCAACCAGGTGGTTGAGCTGAGTCTTGAGGGTAGGGCATCTGGTGTGCTGCCATCTGCGCCTTAGCCTTCTCTTCTCAGCGATCTTGGCCTGGATTGCAGCCGGTAGTGGTTTGTGTCTTTCGCTAGTGGTGATAGGGAGCGAGGCTGCGTCCAGTGCATCTGAGATGCTTTTGGTTATGGTGTAGGTGGCTGACTCGACCTCTCCTGGGGTGTTGATGGGTCCTGTGCCTGGATTTTCTATGGCTTCCGTGAATGCCATCCAGTCTGTCCTCCTTCTTGCTTTCCTCCTGGGAACTGCGTTGGGTGCAGTGTCCAGCGAGATGAGGACTGGCCTGTGGTCGGACGGGAGGTCTGGTAGTACCTCCTGAGTCAATGCTGCTGTGACTTGGTTGTGGACCACAAAGTCGATGATATCCCAGGACCCGTGAGCTGGGGAGAAGTGAGTGGGCTCTTCCGGTCCTGAGATGTCGAAGTTGGAGTCCAGTGCCGTGTTGTAGATGATTCTCCCTTGGTGGTCGCATTTGGATGCGTTCCAGGCGAAGTGCTTGGCGTTCCAGTCTCCCGCCAGGATGGTCGGTACAGGAGACTGGAGTATCGCTCGGAGGTCTCTTTGTAGGCTCGTAGTCTGTTCTGTCGGTGGGCGGTAGATGGCGTACAGCCGGAGATTTCCTTCGTTCACCCGTATGTCGACTCCAAGCGCCGTAAATGAGTCGTACGGCGTGAAGTCGACCGGCTGGTGAACGATGGTTCTACGAACCATCACAGCAAGCCCGCGGAATGCGTGTCCCTGTTGGTTTGTTTCATTCCGCTGGTATGTTATGTATCCACCCATCTTGAGGTCGCGTTTGAGGTGAGTTTCGCTCGCTAGGAGTATGTCCACGTTCTGCTCGTGGAGGAAATGACGGAGCAGCGCTTCCTTCCCTTTCAGCGTCTCTGCGTTCCAGTACACTACCCTCAGTTTACGATTGAATGTGATGACTGGAGGGTAATGCTGTCTTGAGGGCCTTCTGGACCGCTTGTGGTCCTTGGATGGCCGCTGCTGTAAGTAGGGCAGCAATCATGGCTGCCAGGTCACCACCCTCCGGCGTGGGGGCTGGTGTATGGGCTGGGGCAGGTATTGTTGTGCCCGTTGGTTTGCTGGCTGCCGTGGTGGCCGCCCTTGCTGTCTTCTTTTTGTTTTTCTTTTTGGTTTTCGGCTTTGGTTGTCCCGTTTCTTGTGTCCCTGAATTTATTTACAGAATGTTCCTACTTATATATACAATTAACAATTAATAATAATTATGGTGCGAAAGAGATATTTACAATAAAAACGAGACAGCGCTACTGGGGCGCGAGACGTAAGCGCGGGTGCGCGGGGGAGGCGAGCGCGCGCATGCGCGGGAGCGGTCGCTCGCGCATCTATAAAATAAACGCGCGCCAAAATTCCGTCCTTTCGCCGTACGTCCGCCGTGGAGTAAACAACGTGTCGCTGCTGCGCCGTGTCGTCCGTCCTCGATCCGCTGCGTCTGGCTGCTGCTGTGTTGAAGACGAAGATCGCTGCAACGACGATGATGCTGCACTTCACGTTGATAAAACTGTCCTTGTCAGGACAATCAAAACTGCCCTTTTAAGTGGCAACGCACACGTCACATCGAACAATCAATACGAGTATCTCCGTTTCTTGTGGATACACGTGAATCAATCACCATCCGTGTTTCTTGTGCTATATGCGCGTGAGTCGGTCAATCTGGTAATAAATAATAAACGATGATGATGTGCGTGATTTGATGTACACCTACAGGTTCCCCCTCAAGCGAAGCGTACCGGCAGGCGAATGGTGCGGCCTCGACTGGTTGTCTTCAAGCTTGAAGGTTTTGTTGCGTCGGGTTCCGTTTGTTGTTTCAGGATTCCTTTCTGTTGTTGGTTGTTGTTTTTGTTGTCTTCCGGATCTTGTTGATGTTGTGTAGGTGTTGAAGTTGGTTGCGAAGTTTGGCTCGATGTACTTGTAGTTGTAGAACTGGTAGGTATATTATTATTTTGTTCGTTGTCGGTGTCGTCGGCGATGATGTAGGCAGGTTTTAGGCGGTCGATCGAAATATTTATCTGTCGATTAGGTAGTTGTAGGGTGAAAACTTTGTCTGTGCGTTTCAGTACTCGGTAGGGTCCGTCGTATGGTGCTTGTAACGGCTTTTTCACGGCGTCGACTCGTACGAATACTTGCTCGCAGGTTTGAAGGTCACGATGCACGAAGATAGGTTTGTTGTTGCTATGCGGAGTGATCGGCGTCGGCGTCAGGTTTCGTATCGTTGCTCGTAGTTGTTCGACGAAATCGGAGTCCATTGTGACGTCATCGCGCGTAGGTGTAATAAAGTCACCGGGTAGTCTTACGTTGCAGCCGTAAGTGAGTAGGGCGGCGCTTACACCGGTGTCCGTTCTTAGCGCGGCTCGAATTCCGAGAAGTACGCTAGGTATTGTGTCGATCCATGACTTCTCTGATTGTAGTCTGGCCTTGAGTGCATTCTTTAAATATTTGTGCCAACGTTCAAGGATTCCATTCGATTTTGGGTGATAAGGCGTTGAACGGGTTTTTTCGATGCCGAGTAAGCGTGTGAGTGACGCAAATACTCGACTCTCGAATTGACGTCCTTGGTCCGTGGTGATGGTAGCAGGGCATCCGAATCGGGAAATCCAAGCTTCGTACAGGGCTTTAGCGACGTCTTCGGCGGTGATTTCGCACAGTGGTACGGCTTCGGGCCATCTCGTTGCTCGATCGATTATTGTAAGTAGGTATCGATGTCCGGTGGCGGCGGTGGGAAGAGGTCCTACTATATCGGCGTGTATGTGCTCGAATCTTTGCGTTGGCGGGAAACTTGCATTTTGACTTTCGGTGTGTCGTTGAATCTTCGCACGTTGGCAATGTATGCATACTTTTGCCCATTTGCCTACGTCGGCATTTAGACCGGGCCAAAAGTAGCGTTGAGCGACGAGTTTTCGTGACGTTTTGATTCCAGGATGACTGACGTTATGTACTGCGTTGAATGCGGCGCGGCGATGCTCTTCGGGTACGTAAGGTCGTAAGTGCGGGGTTGAGGTTTCGCAGTATAGTTTAACGGTCGTTCCGGGTATTGTAACTTGCTTCATAGATAAGTTATCTTGCTGTGCGAGTGTTTGAATAGTGTTGCTATCTCGCTCTTGCGCTTCCGCTAGTAGTTTGTAGTCGATCGGAGAGGGACAGGCGATGGCTTCGATGCGAGATAGAGCGTCGGCGGCAGCGTTTTGATTTCCGGGAACGTGTCGTATATCGGTTGTGAATTCACTGATATACAACAGCTGACGGGTGCGGCGCGGTGATTCGTTGTTTGTACTTGTTTTCGTAAATGCAAACGTAAGCGGTTTGTGGTCGGTGAATATCATAAGTTCTCTTCCTTCGAACATTTTTCTGAAGTGTTTCACGCTGAGGTAGATAGCCAGTAATTCTCGATCGAAAGTGCTGTAGCGAGTTTGAGCGTCGGAGAACTTCTTGGAAAAATAGCCAAGCGGTTGCCAGGCGTTGTTGATGAATTGGTTGAGTGACGCTCCTGCGGCCTTGTCGCTTGCGTCACTGAATATCGCTAGCGGTGCCTCGTGCGAAGGGTGCGCGAGCAAAGCGGCGTTTTGTATGCTCACTTTGCACGCGTTAAATGCTTCTTCGGCTTCGTTGTTCCATGCGATTTCGGTCTTGTCGCGCTTTTTCGCGTTGTGTAGGTACTTGCATAGCGGGGCTTGTATTTGCGCGGCGTATTTGATGTTTTCGCGGTAAAAATTCAGCATTCCGAGAAATCTTCGTAGTTCGTCGATATTCTTCGGTTTGGGATAGTCGATGATTGCTTGTACTTTTTCGGTAGGCGGTCGTATTCCGTCTTTGCTAACTTCGTAGCCTAGGAACTTGACTAACGGCTGGCCAAATACGCATTTCGACGGGTTGATTGTAATGCCGTAGTCGTCTAGACGTTGCAGCACGTCGCGTAGATGCTTTTCGTGCGTTGCTTCGTCGGGTGATGCTACAAGTAAGTCGTCGACGAATGGGAATACGAAGTCTAGGTCGCGTAGTACTTCGTGGATAAATCGCTGGAACGTTTGTCCGCAGTTTTTGAGTCCGGGACACATTCGTGGAAATTCGAATAAGCCAAATGGAGTTATAATGGCTGTCTTCTCTACGTCTTGCTCTGCGACTGGAAGTTGTTGATATGCGCGATTGAGGTCCAAAGTGGAGAAAATTTGTTTTCCGGCGAGTTGGTAGGTGAAATCGCGTATTCGTGGGATTGGGTATCTGTCCGGCTTCGTTATCGCGTTGAGTCGTCTGTAGTCTCCACACACGCGTAATTCGCCGTTTTTCTTCGGTACGACGTGAAGAGGTGATGCCCAAGGGCTCTTGCTTGGCCTGCACAAGCCTTGTTGCATCATGTTGGCGAATTCTTTCTTCACGAGTTCGTAGCGGTGCGGTGCGATCGGACGAGGTCTGCAGTGGAGTGGAGGTCCGGTCGTTTCGATGAAGTGCTCGACGTTGTGTTTCGGGCTGAGCTTCATGGATGTTAGACGAGTTGTTCCTGGGTAGTCGGCAAGGATGTTGTGGTAAGATTGCTTCACATCTATACTGCGAACGGTAGGTATGTTCGACGTACAGAGTTGTGCGTTCGTGTACAGCAGGGTTTTGCCGTCGATTAATCTTCTGTTGCGAATGTCCACGAGGAGATTGTGGAAAGCGAGGAAATCTGCACCCAGGATCGGTTTGGAAACTGCAGCGATGATGAAAGTCCATCGAAATGGCCGGCGTAGATTCAAGTCCAGCTCTAGGGATTTTTCGCCGTAGGTCGCGATTATGGTGTTATTGGCGGCGTAGAGCTGGAATGGCAGAGGTTGCGCCTTCATGCCAGGAGTTTTTGGCAGGACCGAGATGTTAGCTCCGGTGTCGACGAGAAATACGAGCTTGGTGGTTCGGTCGCGTATGAAGAGGCGGTGTGATGTTTGTGTAACGCCGGTTTCCGCCGCTGCCAACGTTACATCTAGTTTTCCGATGACATTGAGGGAATTGGCTTGAAGTTGCACGGCGGTGAACATTTCTGGGCGTCCATACCGAAGCGTCGGTGATAATGGCAGTATGGTCGCGGCGAGCGAGCTTGAGCTGGTGAGTTGGCACGGCTGCGATCTCGCGACTGTGAGCGGTTTCGGTCACGTGGTTGGAATCGGCGGTACCCGCGGCTGTGGCGAGGGCTGTAGTTTTCACGCGGTCTTGACCTTAGTTCGGCGACTTCCAGCGACAGTTTTCGGATCTCGCCGATGAGGAAATGAGTGTCGAGGGCTGGTTGTGACAGTGCGGATGTTGAAGTCATCTGCGGCGTCGGTGAGGGTAGCGAAGGTATGGTGGCTGGGGACGCGATCGCGGCGATGTGGTGGGCTGATGAAGTGGGCGTGTGCTCGACCATTTTATCGGCGAGCAGGGCTAGGTCCTCCAGCGTCGTCTTGATTTGGAAGGCTTCGCTGACGGTGAGCACGGAGCGAACGTGTGGCGGTAAATGATCGAGCCACATCATCTGGATGGTGCTGTCCGGGAACTTCTCTTTGTTGAGCGTCTTCATGCGCCGTAGGAGTTGAGACGGCTTCTGGTCGCCTAGCTCGATTTGTGACAGGAGCTTTTTGGTCTGCGCGCTGTTGCTTTCTTCGTACACGGAGATGAGTCTGTTCTTGATCGCAGTGTAGTAGTTCTCTTCTGGCGGCGAGTATATAAGATCGCTGATGTTCTGGATATCAGCTTTGTCGAGTTGGGCGATGACCATCTGGGCTAGCTGGGCTTGACTCCGCTTGAGCTCGGCAGTGGCTGCTTCGAAACTGCAGAACCACAGGACGGGCTGGTCGCGCCAAAACGGTGGAACACGCAGCGACAAGGAAATGGCGGCAACGTCGTGTGCGACAGCTGATGTGACGGTGTTGGGTGGCGTCTGGGACACTTGCGAGGCTCCTTCCTGGGTTATGGCGTTCTCGTCCATTTTTGGCGGCATCTTCCAGTATTTCTTCTCTTTTTGTTCAGTCGGGTCACCACTGTAGGAACTTTAGGCGCTGTAGGTTGTAGAGAAGATAAAGTCCGATGGTTGTCTGCTGATTGAAATGAATTTATTTGACTGACTGATGGCTAAACGACACCCCGTTGGTGATGGGGATGTGTTTTGTCGTGTTCGCACATTGGCTTTGACGACTGTGTCGGGTTCTCGTCCCATGTCAATGGGTACGGTCGAATTTTGCCGTCTATTTTAGTTTCGGCTATGCGGCAAACGGTGCACCGCAGCGGGCCTCATTAGCCCGGCTACGGCGTGTTCTGCTAATATCCCTCTTGCTTGGAACAGCTAGTGGCGCACCGCAGCGGGCCCCCCGGGCCCGGCTACGGCGTGTTCAGCTTGCGTCTGGTGGTCATCCGAGTTGTGGCTGGTGTAGTAGGGACCGGGGTAGTGCCCGGGTCCACCGCTCCGGCGGTCGGATGTAGTGTGGCGCGATGTCTTGTAGATGTGTGTGAGCGGAGTTGTCCGCTCGATCGAACATCATCCTTGAGAGTCGCTCGATGAACTCTGCTAGGCCGCGCCACTTCAGGTTGTCGGCGATGGTGGAGTTGCGCATGGTCCGTGGTGGTTTGACGATGGTGCGCAGTGCTTGGGTCTCTTGCCTCCTCAGCTTCTCCTTGTTTGTTCTGGAACAGTAAGTATACCAAGCTGGGGCGGCGTATGTCAGACGGGAACGAACGTAGGTTTTGTAAATCCCTAGTTTCGTTCGCAGTGGTAGCTTACTTGTGAAAATTGGTCGCAGCTTGTTGCGAGCGATGGCGGCTTTGCGGACCGTTATGTTCGTTTGCTGCTCCATGGTGAGTCTCCTGTCTATGGTTACCCCCAGGTATTTCACTGTGGGTGTCCATCTCAGCTGCTGCCCTAGAAGAGTTGGGGGGGTGGGAAGTTTTCTTTTGTTACCCATCATAATGGCTTGCGTTTTGTCCACGTTGACTGCGAGCCTCCATTTGGTGAGCCAGTCAGGGAGGGCGTCGAGCGTCGGTTGGATCTTCTTGACTGCATGCTTTAGGTTGATGGATGATGTGTAGTAAGCGGCGTCATCTGCGAATAAGGCTAGGTGTGCTGCACCAACGACTGGGATGTCGTTGGTGTAGCGCGCGTAGCAAGCGGGAGAAAGGCAGCTCCCTTGCGGGACGCCTGCCATGATCGGTCGGTCCTGTGAGAGCATGCCTTCCACTTGGACGTGGAAGCGTCGCTCGGTCAGGAATGATGCTATCACTTTCACGATGCGTCTGGGTGCTGTGGACAAAGAAAGCTTGTATACGAGACCTTCGTGCCATACTCGATCGAAGGCCTTTTCCATGTCGAGAAAAACGGCTACTGTGTTTTCCTTCTTGTTGATGCATGCGCCCATGTGGTGTAGTACTCGGGTGAGCTGCAGTGTAGAGGAGTGCTCTGCTCTGAAGCCGAATTGCTCGGACCTGGGAGAGACATGCGGCTGGAGGTGTATAAGTAGCAACCTCTCAAATACTTTTGAGAGGTTGTTAAGCAGCGTGATGGGCCGGTGGTTTTCCGGTCTCGTTCTGTCCTTACCAGGTTTGGGGAGGAGGATGACTCGTCCCGTCTTCCAGATGGTCGGGAAGTGTCCCGATCGTAGGATCCCGTTAAACAGGCGAGCCACTGCCGATAGGGAGTTTAGTGGCAGATGGCGGAGCGCCATGTTTGGGATCTCGTCGGGACCCGGTGCCTTTTTAGGGTTGCAGTGGAGCTTGATCGTCCGTCGGACCTGTGAGGGGGAGAAGAAAAGCGGGTCTTCATGCGGCTGGACTGGCACGCTGAGGTAGTCTCGAACGTGCTGTAAGACATCTGTTGTGTGCTGCGGATCTGAAATTGGATGCGGCCTGAATTGTTGCTCAAGGCTGAGGGAGAAGATTTCCGCTCGGTCCTTGGCTCCGTACCTGTTGACTCCGTTGGCATCCTTTAGCGGATGTATTGGAGGGTGGTCGGTGCTCAGCTGCCTGCATAACCTATGGACAGAGGGGCAATCGTCGGTGATGCTCTCGATGTGAGCCTCCCAGCTCTCGGCGCGGTGCTCGTTGAGTTTTACCCTGAGTATGCGCTCAAGGCGGTTGCACTCGGCTTTGACCGTGTGAACCCTGAGCACTCGCCACTGCCTTCTATACCAGCGTAGTTTCGCTAGTATAGCTTGCAGGTGGGGTGGGAGTGGTTTGCGTCTATCTGTGAAAGGAATGGTGTATGCTGACGATTTGAGCGCGTTCTTGATGTCTTTTGTGATTTTCTCTGCTGCTGCGTCGACTTCTGCTGCGGTTGTGACGGGACCTGTGCGGGGTGTATTTACCAGGGCTTCTGAGAATGTTTCCCAGTTGTAGCGGTGGGTGGGTCCTCTGGCTCGGGCAGTCGTAGGCTGGTCTGCGATGGTCAGCAACACCGCTCGATGGTCGGACTGCAAATCGTAAAATACCTCGTGTCGCATGAGCGCGTTAACTCCGCGGGAGATCGCGAAGTCAATTGTGGTCCCCCTGGCAGTCCTGGGGTTGGAATCGGAGTAGTGCGTTGGTTGGTAGGGCCCCGCCACGTTGAGGTCGTAGTCCTGCACGATCTGGTAGATGCGGCGACCTGGTTGGGAATTAAGAGAAGAGTTCCAGGCTGCGTGCTCGGCGTTGAAGTCACCGGCCAGGATGGTCGGTATCGGTGAGTCCACTAGTAGTCTGCGGATGTCGTGGCGGACGTCGTCGTTTCTGATGTCTCCGTTGGGTCTGTAAATGGCGAATAGTCTCAGGTCTTGCCCGGAAAGCTTTATATCTACCCCAAGTGCTGAGAATGCTGCTGGTTGCTGTTGTAAGTCCACCTGTTGGTGGATGATGGTCCTCTTGATGATGATGGCGAGACCTCTCCACACCGTCCCTAGATTCGGATTCGTCTGATCTAAACGATAGACAATGTACCCTCCGAGTCTGAGGGATTTTGACGGTGACAGTCGTGTCTCGCTGATGAGCATGATGTCGACATCTTGGCTGTGGAGGAAACAACGGAGTTCGTTGGTCTTGCCGTTGAGCGTCTGCGCGTTCCAATATACATTTTTTTACAGAATTTATTTACAGAATGTTCCTACTTATATATACAATTAACAATTAATAATAATTATGGTGCGAAAGAGATATTTACAATAAAAACGAGACAGCGCTACTGGGGCGCGAGACGTAAGCGCGGGTGCGCGGGGGAGGCGAGCGCGCGCATGCGCGGGAGCGGTCGCTCGCGCATCTATAAAATAAACGCGCGCCAAAATTCCGTCCTTTCGCCGTACGTCCGCCGTGGAGTAAACAACGTGTCGCTGCTGCGCCGTGTCGTCCGTCCTCGATCCGCTGCGTCTGGCTGCTGCTGTGTTGAAGACGAAGATCGCTGCAACGACGATGATGCTGCACTTCACGTTGATAAAACTGTCCTTGTCAGGACAATCAAAACTGCCCTTTTAAGTAGCAACGCACACGTCACATCGAACAATCAATACGAGTATCTCCGTTTCTTGTGGATACACGTGAATCAATCACCATCCGTGTTTCTTGTGCTATATGCGCGTGAGTCGGTCAATCTGGTAATAAATAATAAACGATGATGATGTGCGTGATTTGATGTACACCTACAAGAGTCACGAGCTGATTTGATACTGATAATAAAAACAAAATGTTTTTGTTAAAACAAATCAAATTAATTTATGAAATATTTTTGATTTGTTATTAAAGTAGTAACGCTAATATATATAAACTATAAATTTAGCATTTATGGAGACTAGTCGGCCTAGTGGTTATGGCGTTAGCCACGTAAGCTGAAGACCCGAGTTCGATCCTCGGATTGGCCTCCGATGGTGTTGGTCTTTTTATTTAATATATGACATCTCTTTCAATTACGTCACGTTTTTGTATGAACTTAGCAAGGGCGTGACGTAATGGAAACTTAAATTTTGTGTGAAATTTTTAGTTTTTTTTTTTCATTATAGCAATCAAATCAGCTTGTGATTCTGATTCGAACGAGCCCAATGATCCCCAATGAAAATGGAAGAATTAGATTTTCTCTATTCTATGAAAAACCCTCTACTGCATCTAGTTCAGTGTAATAGTCTGTGGTTAGCTATTTTGTTGTGTACAAATTTCGCTTTTTGGGTACAAATTTGATATTATTCCGGCGGCGGTTAGCCGCAGCGCGTAAAGGAATAATTAAACGCAAAGTTTCCGAATAAATTGGAGCAGAATAACATGAATTACTGCACATGTGCTATAATGCACGCGGGGAATAAAATACAGGCTGTTTATTGAAATTAAATACTTTAGAATGGATTAATTGCGTTTATTAACACCATGACCCTCCGTTTAGAGCCCTTTAGGTACACCACTCGTTTTCACAGGGTTAAGATGATGACTGAGAGAATTCTCCCCGTCAATCAAAAAAGTTACTTGTGCAAACTACGTATGTACATACAAACATAATTAAAAACAAAAACAAAGGTTGGTCAACAATGCCGAGAGGGGCTTATAAAGCTCGTAATACATTGCCTGAGGAGCATTCTATAATTAAAATTAATATTAATACGTCCCACGGCAGTTAAAATTCGATATATATATGTTATTTTTATGTCGGAAATATTGTACGATTGTTGCGACTCAGTCAATAATCTTCCCGTCTGTGACAATTAAATGTTAAGAATAACTTTTTATATTTATATTACCTATAAATATGATTTACAATAACCATCTTTAAAATTAAAAACCTCATCATAAACTAGAGTTTACCAAATTCGTCCGCGAAATCAACTCCAGCTACCTAGCGAAGTAAGAGCATGTGTGCATATTATTAACATGCTGGTATAATTTGTGGTGTTGTTAATGTAAATATGGATAACAAGTATATAATTATCAGCCAGTGTAATCACAATATTAGGTATTATCGTTGTTGTAGCATTAAACAACATCGTAATAGTGCATTATGATACAATACAATACAATACAATACAATACTCTTTATTGAAAACCTCACACAGATGAAATACAGTTACAAGAGAAAATAATAATACAGAACAGTAAGGGGTAACAACAGGCGGATACAAGTGTGAAAAGGAAAAATATCGCAATGAGTAGTAGCAGTTCGTACGATGTTTTACAGTACATATGGCTCGCATAATTTTACAGTATGTATAGTGATGTCTGGGCCGCGGAGGTTACAACACCAATCTGTCTGTCTGATAATGACTGCCTGATGCAGTCGAAACATGTCACGCCTATTGTAATAAAAATACGTGATTGTTTAACCGTATTTTTTTAATTTATTATATATGGCATAATAATAATACGTGAGTGTTAAGCCCTTTTTTTACATTACATATGGCCCTTTTATTTTTGACAAATACACATAAATTGTTCACAATCGCACTAGTGCGATAATATAGCACCATATATGTAATGTACTGTACAGGTTTTCAGAATTGTCGTAGCAATAAAATGTTGGTTTTAGTTCCAATTTTAAAAGCAGTGCTTGTTACAAAAGTGGATCGGCAACACATATATATATATGTATATATATATACAGTATACATGGTGCTACTTTGCCGCCCTAGGGCGATAATGAGCACTTTACGTGCCTGCGTCGAATATTCAAAGGGCCATATGTACTGTAAAACGTCGTACAATACACGTGCGAAGAGGTAATTAGCAACTCGTGTCGATTTAAAACACTCCCTATGGCCGTGTTTTAATTTACCGCCACTCGTTGCGAGTTTCCTCTTTTTCGCCCTTGTATCATAATGTACTATTTCAACACACTTGCTCGTAAATGGTGATATTATATGCAAGTATACTTAGACTTAATGATCTGTATTAAGCCCATGGCCTTAACGGATTCTCATACTACTTTACCGTCCACCCGGAGCTCCCGGAGGACCATGACCTTTTGAAATTACTGTTATTGAAAATAAATTGTGTGCGAAGCGAATAAGCGCTTCAAAGATTTTTGTTTAAATATTTTAATTATTACGTAACGAACTTGAATGAAAAATGAATATTGCTGCCCACATATTTGTTTGTGAATAGGTACATACCGGTGGCATGCCGAGGAAATACCCAGGTATTTATCCGAATAGTTGACACATCTAATATTTGCCGTTTTTTGCAAATAACTACCTATTTACCTCTATGCATTGAATCGTCAGCACTCGGAAATGATTATTGTTTGCGTAGTAGACAATGGATATTCACCGCACAAAAGGAATAAGTAATGGTTTTTATTGATTTTTCAAGTACTTTTACACTGAGAGAGAGCAAAAATACATTTAGAATTTCTTCGTGCAATAGCCTCCCTGGTTCCTCCACAACAACCGGTGGGACAGTGGGTTTTAAGTGGATTTGCACAAGCACATTTTCATACTAAAGTTATTTCAGGTATTTAGAATATGTTTTATTTAGGAGACTTTTTCCTATTATTATCAACGAATAAATCCAATAGTGGTAGTTTATTAACGTAAACACAAAAACATGTGCGTTTTGTTAGAACTTAGAATATATTTTTGAATACATATTTAAACATAAAATAATTATCAAACGGGTCTAACGCGAATTCACTTATTTACCGACGTTTCGACACAACACAGGTTTCACTGGTCATGGTAAATATGTGTTCAGATCGCGAAAGTTTTAAATGTTATATATTTTTGAATTTTACCTTTTGAATGGATGCTAAACACAAAAATAATATTGTCTTCTGATACCGCGATTGTTATTCATTGAAATTAAACACTTTAGAACGGATTAATCGCGTTTATTAACACCATGACCCTACGTCAGTTTGCACAAGTAACTTTGTTGATTGACACGGAGAATTCGCATTCTTTCAGTCATCATCTTAACCCTGTGAAAACGAGTGTTGTAAAGGGCTCGAAACGTAGGGTCACGGTGTTAATAAACGCGATTAATCCGTTCTAAAGTGTTTAATTTCAACACAAAAATAAGCTTACTAATCAAAATAAGTCTATTAATTTTATCGACTTTGCGCAATCAGCTTAATGTAATCGAAGTAAATTAAAATTTACTAATAACAACAGAATCTTTAGCAAATTCGTCATAAAGGATGACTCACACTAGAATAGGATGGGTACTTAGAAAGAATTACGTTCGAGCTCGGAGCCCTCGGAGGTCACGTGACGTTTTCTATAGAAACTGACAGATCGTCCCGTCCCGTTCACGTCCCGTCCCGTTCTAATGGGAATCATCCTTTAACTTGCAAAAGCTTTTGTATATAAATGACTCGGACACATCCTAAACGAAGCCACGTTTTATTATATTATAAATTCAATGTTTTCCTCTCATTCTAGTTACTTACAACCTATATTAAAAAGAGGCTTGTAGCTTACCCCCACCCGAATAGTTAAATATATTAGATGGCGTAGGTATCCCCTTTAAGCAACACGAGATTGTATCACTTCATCGGGGGCCAACTTGCATAGCTTTCTGACTTAGCATTCCTATAAAACTCCTTTTATAGGCCTCCTAGCATAGTTGGTTTGGTTATGTCCCTGCCTACGAATCAGAAGGCTCGGGTTCGAATCCTAGTCAGGGCATTTGTTTGTGTTTATCACGAGTTCCTGAGTTATGGATGTTTTCTATAAAAGTAATTATATATCTGTATCTTTTATATATATCGTTGTCTAATACCCCTTATCACAAGCCTTATTGAGCTTAAAGTGGGACTAGGTCGATTTGTGAAAATTGTCCCATAATATTTATATATTTCATTTATTACTCTAAACTTTATATGTGCAATAAAGTATAGAGATAGAAAATTATACAAATGGCAGACTTAATGCCAAATGTCATTCTCTACTCGACTATAGGGCTAAACAGAGACATTTAAGTGGGTGCTGGATATTATTATTTTATGGCAACAATTACCTGTTAAATATAATAAATAAAAGCGATATATACATACTCGTACAACTATGCAATGCTTGTATAATAATCAAATAAACTAATACCTAAAGGACGGAGGAAATCATTCAGCTGAATTGAACATTGTCATTTCAGCCATTAAAATAAATAATTATGAAATCCGAGTTAAACTACATAATATTCCTATTTTACATAAAACAACAGGGAGGAAATAATTGGTTAGGGGAAGGTGGCCATCATTTGACAATTTAGAACCTACGTATGCTAGACAGAAGGTTTCGAATTGCTTAGGTGGTCAAATCAAAGCGCCGGTCGAGTGATGGCAACTTTCTTCTCCAGGTCAATTCAATACTGCGATAGTTATTATCACTATTATTTTACTAGCTCTGGTCAAAACTACTCAACTTTTATAGAAAACGGCCAGCTGTGTTTTGACAAAAGCAAAACGGAATAAAATTAAAATATTTTCAACAGGGATTTCAAGTTTGTTCCAACAAAAGCAAGGATTGGATTCCGACACGTACAGGCTTTCAATTAAACTTCAGAATCAATCTGTATTGTTTTTACTACGGTCACATACAACTACGACGTAACTCGAATCAAATTCACATACAAAGGCCTACCATAATCCTAACGTCATAAGATCTTCTTTAGCGCGCGCACGATGTAGACGCAACTCATTCTAGTACGCAAATTTAGATACAAAACCGAAAGGTAGTAACTCCTCTTAATCTTACACGCGTTTAAAGTGTTTTGGAACTGAAGTATTTGTAATGTCATCTCTTTGTACGGTGCGGGGTGAGGGGGGTATACAAAGCCTTATTGAAATGAAAACAGCGTGAACTGAACGCGTTTTAACCTCGAGTTAGGCGCGAGCGGCGATGGTTTTACAATAGAAATGAAAGCTTTTATTGTAAGTAGCTTCCACTTGGCGGCGTTTTGATGATTGTTTACTGATAAGGGATGGAAAGTTGTGGATTCGGACGCTGGCTCTTAGTTTCCCCTCAGAGATCAGTATTCAGTACCTTATTTTTGCTTCTATATGTGAGTTGTTTGGCCAGAAGTTTGATTTAATGATTTTATAGGTATTAACTTCCTAAAAATCACAGTTTATGTTTAGTCAATAAACAAATTAGTTAAAATTAAAAATATGCCTTACGATTTCACTGAATGACCGAACAAAGGTTATAAAATTACGACAGTTTAAACTTACTTGTGTTATTTTGTAGTAATATTAAAAAATTGGTAATATTCAAAAACTAACGACATTGTTGTTCCATTATCGCGTGAAATGTCAACTGACACTAGGATGGGACGGGACAGGACGGGGTGGGATGGGACGATGTCCATTCATGCATTAATTCGTTCACTTTGTTCATTCATTCACTTCCACTTTCTTGCTAATGCCACACAAAGAGTGCGAAGTGCCATTTTAAATTTTTGCGCATAAAACAAAAAACACGGCTCCCGGGCGGAGCAGTGTAGGCAAGGGTAGTCATTTTTAATACTTCAATACTTTTTTATTCTTGGAATTCAAGGTGAATCGCGTTTAACTCTATAGACATTCTTGTTTCTAAGACATTGCTGGAGACGCTGATGTCTACCATTAACAAAATAAATCCTTCATTTTATTCTACCTATTTGGTAGCTATACGGTTATCAATGTATTAAGTATGTGGTTACAAGACAGAGAGAGCTTAACAGAACATAATTATATGTCTAACTGAGACGTCTCTCTAAGCAACTCTGCAACTTAGACGCTACAGTGCACTCCAAACAAGCCTGATAATGAACGCCCGACGTATACAAAATATGACAGGGCTACTGTTACTACAAATGCTTGGGAAAACCCATTGTAATGTTAATAAGTATCAGCCGCTTTTGTTTTGTTTCTGTAGTTACGTATTATTTGAACTCAAAATTAAATAACATAAATAAGCAAATTCACGTGCTATAATCTCTAAATAAATATTCTAAAAACATGATAAATCCTGTTAACGACGTCTTTGTAAACTCTTTATTTATCCACGTAATAAGGCAGGCAGATGGTATCCGTCGTGCGGAGCCGGACTCATTTCGATTATTCTAAAACAAACAATAGAGCGTTTGATCTCAAACTCAAAGGCACTGAGACTATTAATTTGACAATCAAAATAAAGGTCCTTTTAATACCATTTTCGAACAGAGGTATCCGGAACTAAGACTTCAATCTTATCATTTGTTTGTTTATATCGCGTAAAGCTGTTAACTTTTATTGTTTAATTTTTACTTTCTTAATTTTTTATTTGTGGTGCCATTTTCACTGTTCCTTTTGATATGGTTTCTTGTAGAACAACAAACTGTAGGTATATATTTTTATGACTTTTTGTAAATTGTTTCGAATAAATAAGTCCAGCCAAGTTACTTGCCGGTAATAATCTTCTCGGGCTATGGTGTAGGGATAGAAACGACGGTAGATTTTTTTTACGTTCATAAGTGAATTGTAACGTGTCTTAGTGGAAAAACAAAGATAATAAATACATTACCTGGTATTGCAACTTGATACATTGTAACGCAGACTCAAACTCGTCAATCGGACTACCCGCCATTATTGATTTTATGAATATTGGCAAATAAATTTTAAATTGTTGCCATTATCTGGATTGAATTTTAATATTTAAGTCAAAAATTACGTCGCTCAAAGCAGTGTCTTCTAAATTTGCCCATTATTTTTGTGATAGCTACTTTAACTGATACCAAAGTCATCAGATCGCCACATAACCTGGCTTAAAAGTCGCAGGAAAAAAGCTGGTGCCATAAATATATGTAGGTACTAATTTCTGCCCAAATTTTGAAAAATTCTGCTCTGTCGCTTAAAGGGCTTCTCTCATCCACCGTTGAAACGTTCCGCTCACGCCAATAATTATCGTCATTACACTTAATTATACGAAACCATAAGTACGAGTATGTTTCAAACTAGAAAACGTCATGAACACACACACATACACATACACAGACAAGAGATACACACACACAAGGGATTTTGTGATTAATGTCGATTTTATTCATACATTTTGCATGCATTGTATAACGCTTGTTTTAGCATGTTATTGTAGCTTTAAATATATATATTTATATAATCAGCACAATTTTGTTTAGTATACTTCAGCTAAGGAAGAGCGGCATCTCCTGGGACAGGCTATATTAAAGCTTAAAAGGACGTGCCAATCACTAATTTTAAGATCATTATTGTGAAAACAAATAAACATTTTTCATTTTCATGTACACCCTAGTGACGCTGTGACATCATGACGTAATATGACAAATTAACACGCAGACTCAAGCACGTCAAAATGGCCGCCGTAATTTCATGAACATCAGTTTTTAACTCGTGTTTCATATTGTAGCAATTAAGTGAATCGGTTTTTAATATTTCCAATGAGTGTGCGTTCAATCGTCGGCCCAGTATGGATGATCGATGTGCCTGAACGTTTGGTCTGGAAATGGGACTTGATTTTACATTGATCGAGAGTGCATGTTGCGTTCACGTTGGATCTGTAAAAGCAAATTACGAGTATGTTATTAAACAAAAAAAAATTGTGGGACAATTTTACTCAAATCGACCTAATACCACGGTAAGCTCAATAAGGCTTGTGTTGTGGGTACTAGACGACGATATAGGTATATTTGTTTATTTAAACTTTATTGTACAGAAAGTAATGTACAAAAGGCGGACTTAATGCCAGAAGGCATTCTCTACCAGTCAAACATCAGGCCAAACAGATACAAATATTTAGGTGCGGTAACAGCATAAAGCGAAAGGTTAAAACAGCAATTCATATAGTAACAAATACGCTCACAAATTCGTACATATACAATATCAAATATACATGTAGGATCGTAAATGCAAGTTGTAATTGTAACGTCATTTGCCAAAACCGGAACGCAACCGGAGTGAGTGAGGGGGACGGAAGGTGAGAGGGGAGAACAATGGCGGGTGGTTTTGTGAGCGGAGTGTATTTCGTAAATGTGCTGTAAGAAATGGAGAAATAAATAGTGTATTGGACAAGATAGTTTGATTTCGACTTACATCCTACATACATATAATACAAAACATATGTTATAGGCTAGACGACTAAAAAAATCTATTTAGTCCATCTTTTAGATTATAAAAAAATATTGTACATGTATTTATATAATAGATAATACTTAAATATATAGAAAACCATAGAAATTGACAGACCGGCCCGGGCCGGCCACGTCTCGGTCCGTTCTAGTGTGAGTCATCCTTTTGTTCCACCTTACAGTGTCCATATAGGAAATAACCTTACGCCTGCAGTTACTATGCACAGATGGGCATATATTGTGTGCAGGACAATAGTATATTAAGTGGCTGGTTCTGTGTCCTGACATTAAAAGGCATTTTTAGTGGACTGTATTTTATTTATAAGCTTTTACATTTTTATTTAAAAAAAACCATGTCTCTTCTTCTCTTGACATTAGAATTCTCTTCTTTTGTTTTTTACATCATCGACAATAAGAAACATAAAAACAACCAAAAAGTTTTATCTTGTGTTCGATCCGAACATGTTGCGGGCCAGCGCAAGAATAACAACAATACTAATATTAAGCCAATGCTAAAAAATGCTTAACCGAATCGTAACTAAACATCAGCTTAAACAAACAACAAGAACTACACCTGATAGTTACATATAAAGTGAACAATGAAACTCAACTGTAACATAAAACTTAAACCATATTTTAAACGAAAGCAACAATTAACTGGCTGCTGACCAAAGAGCTAATTATAATCAATCGGTAAAGGACACACTTTCATAATACTTGTTTTTACAATGGAGCCTTTTGCAGTTTTTATATGCAAAGCTCGAACCTTCCCATCTTTACCAGGTTGCACATCTATAATTCGACCTACTGGCCAGCACAACGGAGATATATTATCCTCTTTTAACAAAACTAAAGTACCTATATCTAAATTAGGAGACTCATTTTTCCATTTTGGCCTACTTTGCAGCATAACTAAATATTGTTTATGCCATTGCTGCCAAAAATGCTGCTGTAATTGAATACATTGCTTCCAAAAACTCAATCTACCTATATTTACATTTGTCAAATCCGTTTCTGGATAAGATGCTAGCGAGCTACCAGTGAGGAAATGTCCAGGGGTCAAATAAGTCATATCATTAGGATCTCTCGACATAGGAGTTAACGGTCTACTATTTAAAATTCCTTCTATTTGGACTAAAACTGTGTACATTTGCTCATAGGTAAGCACCACGTTGCCAATTACACGTTTCATATGATATTTGACACTTTTAATTCCAGCTTCCCACAAACCACCAAACACTGGTGAATAAGAAGGAATGAAGTGAAAAGATATTCTTTCGGAATTAGTATAATCAATCACAGAAGACTGATGGCTCGTGGAATTTTGGAGGTCATACAATTCCTTAAGAACATTTTCAGCGCCTTTATAATAGGCCGCATTATCGCAGTAAATTCTTGTAGGTTTGTTTCTACGGGATATAAATCTTTTCAAACATGCCAAGAAGGTGTCAGTTGTCATATCAGATGCCAATTCAATATGAATAGCTTTAGTTACAAAACAAACAAAAATAACAACGTACGCCTTTGTTATTACAGGCCTGCGAACTCTAGTTTGTTTTACATAAAAAGGACCAGCATAATCGGTGCCCACAATTTGAAAGACACGTGACGTATTCACTCGGTCAAGTGGCAATGACCCCATCAGCTGAGAAGCATTTTTTGCCTTAAGTCTAAAACATTTTATACATTTATACAAAACTGACTTTATTTCTCTGTTAGCATTCACAATCCAATACATTTCATTTAGGCTGCTTAACAACAAAGTAGGGCCAGCATGTTTTAATCTTAAGTGCTCTTTGTGAATAATCATTTTTGTCACATGAGAACCCTTAGGCAATATAATAGGGTGTTTTTGATGAAAAGGCAACCCTGCATTCTGTAATCTACCTCCAACGCGTAACAGTCCTTCAGAATCTATAAAGGGATGTAAACTGTTCAAACTAGACTTTAATGGTACCTGGTGATTCAAGTCCTTGATTACATCATCAAAAAACTTTCTTTGCTCACATTTAATTACGAAACGCAAGGCAGAATTCAATTCTTGGGGGGACAAATAACCCTGTTTTTTGTCAGTAACTACATTTTTACAGTTAAATACAAATCGAAGGACATAAGCAACAATCCGTGTCAATTTATCAATACTGGAATATTTCATAATCAAACCATCAATTAAATTCAAGTCTATATCTACACATGTATTGCATGATTTGACGGTGGGCTTCAGTTCAGGTAAATCGGATTTTAAAATATCATTTTCAACGGTTTTATGATCGTAAGTTGGGTCTGACAAGAACTGAGGCCCATGCCACCACAAATTACATTTTTCCAAGGCTTGAGGCTCTATACCGCGCGATAAAATATCTGCAGCGTTTTCATGAGTACTAACATAATGCCATTCAAAGTCAGAGGACAACTTGTTAATCTTGTCAACTCGGTTACCTACATACATGTTAAGCTTCACCGGCATAGTTTTTAACCAAGCCAAGACGATCATTGAGTCACTGTATAGGTGAGTGCTCACCGCATATTTTAACGACAAAACAGTGTAAACCTTCATTGCTAAAATCGCAAGGAGAAGAGCACCATTTAGTTCTAATTTGGGAATGGTCAAGGACTTATTTTTAGGGTTGATGCGCGACTTTGAGCACAAGAGGTTCACTAAAACTTTATTGTCAACATCAAATACGCGCAAGTATAAACAACATCCATGAGCAGCATTGGAAGCATCACAAAATCCTACTAATTCTATGGATTGCGCTCTCTGAACATTTATATTTCTAGGGATTGAGATGCAGGACATTTGAACCAAGCTATTAGCGAAATCGACCCATTTCTTGTTGAGAGGTTGAGGTAAAAACTCTTCCCATTTCAAAGACTCAAACCAAACCTGTTGCATCAACAATTTAGCCTGTACTAAGACAGGACCACATAATCCTAAAGGATCAAAGAATTTACTTATGAAACTAAGCATTTGACGTTTTGTGTATTTTTCTTGGACGTCCTTAACAGGGCACTTCATATTCAGAGTATCTGCGACAACATCATATGTCAATCCGAGAGTTTTTATATATTCATTATTTTTATCAAAACTTCTACTATCGAGTTGGTGCAATTCAACCGATACGTCATCTAAAATTTCAGGATGATTGGAGCACCATTTGTGAAGAGACAAACTTGCCAAACTCATCAATTCAACCAACTCTTTTTTCATTCGAATAAGCTCATCTAAGTCATTAGAACCACACTGTATATCGTCAACGTAACACGTATTCTTAAGCACGAATGAAGCTAAAGGATATTGATGTTCATATCTTTGAGCGAGTTCCAACAGACATCTACAGGCTAAGAACGCAGAATTCTTTACACCATATGTCACAGTTTGCAATTGCACACATTTAACGGGCTCGCCCGGAGAATCACGCCACAATATGTTTTGCAAACAGTGATATTTGTCATCAATCAAAATTTGTCGATACATTGCTTTTATGTCACACAATAACACATATTTAAATGTTCGAAATAAAATCAGGATTTCAAAAAGATCCTTTTGAACCACCGGGCCGTTTAACAAAATGTCATTTAGACACAAACCATTTTTAGTGGCAGCACCAGCGTCGAAAACCGCTCGAACAGGAGTGGTTTTACTATTTGGGTTAAATACAGGATGATGTGGAAGGAACATGACATTACCTGCCTTCAAGTCATAATTGGACATGTCAAAATATTTGGCATGACCTTGGTCAATATAGTCATTAATGAATTTTTTATATTTTTTATACAACTCTTCATCTCGAGAAAACCGTTTTTCTAAGTTAAAAAACCGTTGCAAGGCACTATTAAACGAATCGCCTAAATCCAACTTGTCTAAGTCAACTTTCACAGGTAAAGCTACTGTGAACCTTTCATTTTCCAATTTGACAGACTCCTGAAAAATCTGCTCAGCCAATTGATGCTCTGTGCTAGCCTCATTAGCAATATTAGGCACCTTTTCACATTCCCAAAACCTCATCATTATTTCATCAATATTGGCAGAAGACGGACAATTACTTGATAACAAACATACTTCTCCTTCCTTAGTGCATGGAAAAGGTGACTGCAAATCATCTCCCACGGATTTATGATTAAAAGCATTACCTTTGGCTGTGAAACAACAATTACTTGCTAAATTCTTGCCAGCAGGAAATGGCAGCGCCCCGGCAACAATATACCCAAATCTTGTCTTCACCAAATATGGACCCGAAGGTGTGAGTGGGTAGCCTTCATACTGCAATGCCTGGAAAAATATAGCACCTCCTAGTAACAGTGTACATTCATTGGTTTTATTGAAACTCTCATCTGCCAATTGCATATAAGGCGGGATGTTGAAGTGAGTACTATCAAATGGTTGCTGTGGAAGAGGGCAAGTTATTTTTTTTGACACACAGCAGGAAACATTAACTTTAAAATCAGTCACAGAAGACTGAACTACTATGTTCACTTTTTGCGATATATTATTGCTATTGTCACATACACCTGACACCACTTCATATGTGCTATATACAGAACTATCTACATATTTTAACATTTTTTCACAAATGAAATTTACTTGCGAACAAGGGTCTAAGAGAGCCCGTGCATAGGTAAACGTACCATCTTTATTTATCAGCTTTACTACCGCAGTTGGCAGCAAGGTATCTGCTTCGCTCTGTGAATTAGCAGGCAAACTTACAGACAAGGATGACTTCATAGGGAAGCAGATATTGTCAGGCTTAAATTCATTATTTACATTCTGACAGGTTTCATCAACTAATGTAGCATTAGCTACTTTATTTACAACTGGCACATGCAACAGTGTATTATGCAACTGCTGACATATTCCACATTTTAATCTCAACATACACCTACCGCGGTGATTATTTAGGCACAACTTGCACAAATTGTTGGAATCAACAAACTCACTTCGCTCCTTATAAGGAAGTGTTTTAAACTTGGAGCATTCATAAATTTTATGAGAATCTTGGCAAAACTTACATGAGACTCCAGTAGCAGCTGCTGCACTCACTGCCGACCTCACTGGCTTCTTAGGGGGCTCCTCATTCATAGTGGCCTCCAGGGCAATAGCTCTTTTTTCTAGGAAAGTAAGTAATTCAGATAATTTTGGCACCTCTTTCAAGTCACGCTCAAGATGAAATCCGCGAAAAGTGTAAGAATCAATTTTTCTAGATAAGATATTGACCAAGATTGTGTCCCATGACTCAACCTTTTCACCTAAATTTTTCAAAGCCGCAAGATGCATACTCACTGTTGATATTATTGAACGCAAACCACTAGCGGAGCATTTTGTGCAAGTTGGCATGTCAAGGATGCTGTTAACATGAAAATTGACTATTTTTGGCTTATTATTATATCTGTCATCCAAAAGCTTTAGAGCAACCTCATAACTGGCATTATCAAGCATCAAATGTATAATTAAATCTAAGGCTTCTCCTGCCAAAAAGGATCTTAAATAATATAATTTTTCGCATGAGCTAAGTTTGGAATCAGTGTCGATAACCGCCCTGAACATATTAATAAACGGATGATAATCCATTAAATTTTGACCATCAAAGGTTTTAACGTTTATGCAAGGAAGTTTTTTGAACTTACGCGTTTCTCCTTGCGATTCCGCGACACGGGACGACGCGCTGTCGGCGGGTGCTTCAGACTTAACACGGCTGTCAATAAGTCCGAGGCACACATCGCGCTTATCTTCATAACAGCTGTAGTCCTCGACATCTTCGGGATCCAGGTTTAAGATAACCCGATTGTATTTTTCGTAGTCCTCGAAGGCTTTAATGAGGCGCAACCTTTTTTGCAAAAGAAGGTCCACCGGGGACGAAACAAAATCAGTAGAGGTGCAGAACGCCTCTAAACGAGTAATCGTCCCTTTTACGTAGCCCCTGCTTGTCTTTAACTCTTTCAGTTGAGCCATGATTGACTCAGCTAACCTTTCTAACTTATTCCAGAGCCTTAAGCCTTCCAGACTAGAACTTTAAATACTAGTTACAAATTACGGTATAAAAACCTTAAATAACAACTATAATAAACTCCTTCAAAACTAATAAACACCATAAAAACACAATTTTCAACCGGCGAAATCGAAAAGAAACAGTCTGTTTTGACAACTCGCGATCGTTGACCCGTCGCGTTCCGTTTTTCGTTCGCACGTCGAAGCCCGCAGCGCAGCAGCAAGATGCCCTGCCGCGTCGCAAAGGCGATTTGATCGCGACGTTTGCGTATCCCACTCGAAACAGCCGAAACTCTCGAAACTCGTTTGTGTATATAATTCGAAACTCTCGAAAATCTTAAAACTCCTCCAACTTGCAACTTTAAACTTCTTCAACTCATAGGTAACTTCCTCCACTTAGGTAACTTCTTCAACTCACTATAGGTAACTTCCTCAACTTAGGTAACTTCTTCAACTCATTATAGGTAACTTGCTCAACAGTTCTTCATCTTTAACTTATATCTTCATCTTTAACTTACAACTCCATATATAACTTATATCTTCATTTTCAACTTACAACTTCATCTCAACTCATATTTTCACAGGATCATAGTACCAATTTTCAGGATCGTAGGACCAATTTAATGTGCAGGACAATAGTATATTAAGTGGCTGGTTCTGTGTCCTGACATTAAAAGGCATTTTTAGTGGACTGTATTTTATTTATAAGCTTTTACATTTTTATTTAAAAAAAACCATGTCTCTTCTTCTCTTGACATTAGAATTCTCTTCTTTTGTTTTTTACATCATCGACAATAAGAAACATAAAAACAACCAAAAAGTTTTATCTTGTGTTCGATCCGAACATATTGCAGCAACATAACTATGCAGCATCAATGAACCATCATTGCATTGGAAGCCATTGTTCTAAACACAACGTTGTCGCAATACACAATGTCGTCTAGCTGGGAGTGGAAATCGTAGATCACTTACAAATAGATTGAGCGTAGATAAGTGGTATCATAGCTACATACAGGGTGTCTCCGACTATGGGCCTTAAAATCCAAGGTTTGATTTTACTCTCCAAACTGAGCTGCTTTTATTATAGTTCCAACCTAGAGATCGCAAAAAAAATGTTGGCTGACCCCATAGTACCCCATACAAAGTGTCAACATATGACTTTCCGAAATGGATTAAGAAAAAAAAAGCTCTTCCAGTGTTGGTCACATTGTAAAATATGATCGGTTTGGAGAGTAAAATCAAACCCGGGATTTACAGACCCTAAGTCGGAGACACCATGTACATATACATAAAGTTGGTAACTATACTTAATCGAATCACTAAATAATCTGATAAATAAAAAATATATAGTCTCATTTGCCGGTCATATGCGTTCGGGCGATCCCGGCAGATCCCGGTATCGGCAGATCTGGCAGATATACTCGAAATTAGTAAGTATACATTTAACAAAAAACATACACTTACAAAAAACATACTTTAACAAAAATAAACTTCGCGGATCAAATACGGTCTTAATGGCATTAGGTAATCTTCAGAAGTTATTCTTAATTAAGACTAAACAGAATCATTGTGAAGGTACTGTGAATTGGAAAAACCATTATCCTCAGTTTCCAAATTAAGTTCACTAACAATATTTAGAATAAGTATTTTATAGATGAAAACTATAGTACCATCTTTATTTTAAAATGTTGTATTTTACTGGTCGATGACAAAAACTAACATCACATATATAAATGGTTCACCAAGTTGTTTATTTAACTTAAACAAAGTCGATGTAGATTTTTATCACTCTCAACCGGCCCTGTGGTGGTCAAAGGTCAACGGTACTCAACGCTTGTCCCGCGTAGTGACTAAACTTACGTGAGTTTTATCAGTTAATCTATTATAAGATTTTATGAACGTTGCTCGCAGTAGGATCAAAATTATTTCCTATTCTGACTCATCCGTTGAAATTAGAACTCACATCACATTAAATCGCAAGCTTAAATGCTTTATTTAGTGGTCAGTAATCTGTGGCGCTACTGAAAAGCAACTATTTCCTGTGAATGGCGTAGACACGCGGACAAAGCGTAGCGTCGTAGCGCTGTTGTAGCGTAGAGGGTCGTAGCACTCCTCCAACGTACTTACTGCGGCGTAGCTATTACACGGTATGGGTGTAAGAGGGGAATATTGAGAAACGTAGCATATTCACTTATCAGAACCTACATAAAGTATATTTGTAGGTATTATATGAGTAGGTACTAGATGTAAAGTGAATACACTTTGGCAGTATGACAGTTTGATTGTTTGACATGATGCCAACTTCCACTTTCCACCATCTCACCGCTCGCCATCAACAGGGCACTCATCCACACACCCTGCAACCAAAACCTGTGGTTGCGCACTGTGCGGCTTCAGAGGAATTTCCTCCCGCGAACGCTCCGGCTGTGGAATGAGCTCCCATACACAATGTATATCAAATCGATTGTGAATTATAAATTAAACGAATAATTACTGTCCCCCATAAATATTAAACGACCACAGTATAGAACTTCCTACCTGGAGCACCATTCTAATTCCTAATTCTAGTATTGTTTTGTTATTGTTCCACTATAATTGTAAGAACGGGAAAATCAAATTGATACGAGTTTTGTTTTACGTCGGTATATTGTGATAGATAGCTGTTTTTCGATAGACATCGTGTGTTTATAGAAGGCTACAGAGGATTCACAATTCGAGGGTATTACTTTTTAATTAATACCCTAGGAAGCAAGGACTTTGTTGACAAAAAAAAATGTTTTTGTTTTTATGATGTATTTGTTACTTCTATTTTACGGTATTATTATCATCGCCCACCAGTAGATAATGCGAGCCTATATATGTATATTATAAATTACACACGACGCGCCTAGTACGCCCGTCTCCGTCGTCGCGGAAGGCATTCAATGCTTGATCATGGTGTCCAAAGATCTTCGAATCCCCATATTGCGCGTAGCGACTAAAAGTACAAGTCCAAGTTTTTTTTAAAATTCCCTTTGGCAAACAAACATGCGGCCCTCCTGATAGAAAACGATCACTGTGGCCTATGGACGCATGCAACTACAGGGGTGTCAAATGCGCATCGCCAACCCATTAAAAACTGTATGTACTTAAATTCTTTTTTGAAGTACCACATACTGTAGTTTTTCGGGAATTTATTATCATGTTAGATGACTCACACCAATCCAATCCGATCCGGGACAATCTGTCAGTCTCTATAGAAAACGTCACGTGTCTTCTGACAGCCATCACGTGATTATTTTTATAGAAACAGATCGTCTCATCCCGCCCGTCCCGTCATTTTCATGCCGATGACAGACAAATGACGTGAAGCTTAATACATCATGTTTTAGGTTTTACGTTTGAAAGAATACTGCTGTCATTGAATAGTATCAAAACTATAACGTTCGACGTTAGAATCGAACGTTGAGAGACTTTTGGCGTTATTCATAAACGCACTTCAGCAACAGTGTAGATAAATGATTGTTTGTCCTTATCTGTCACTTTGACAATCGCGTTTATCAGAATGAGAGAAAACATAATTTAACTTAAGCTTCTGTTAATTTTTATGAATAAAAGGCGGTTTATCTATCATTAACTAATTTTGTGTTAAAACAATCTGTGTGTTAATACGTCATATGACAAAAACGGCATGAATATTACGGGCCCAGCAATAATAATAAAAAAATAATAATAATAAAGAAAAGCTTTAGCCCTCTTTGATCGGCCTCAACCTGAACAACGTCCATTCGATTCTGTTGGAATGTTTGTTTTCCGGCTCACAAATAATGCAGCGCGCGTGCGAGCGGCGCCGCGGCCTACACATAGCGAGGAAGGCAGACTGACGAACTTAGACTCCGCAGTAAATCGATACAACGTCAGCCAACCTGGACGCATGCATGTACTAAACAGACAAATGGACGTTCGGAAGACCTAGGATCATGATTTCATTGCGAAAAAGAGCTTACTGAAGTAAGCATTAAGTGTCAAATGCATACTCTTCAAAAGTTTATACTTTATAGGCTGTTTGGCACTTAACGAAACGTCACGTTCTTAACAAGACTATATGAAAAAGAGTCACAACTGCTGCACTTTTACGGCGTAGTTTTTTTTGGCTGATTGGGTATCCAGTTCTTTTATCCATGGTATATCTATGGTTTTAATCCAGAAACCGACGGACATTACGGAAAGTATGAAATATATGTACTATTCAAATTAATTTATTTTATTAAGACAACAACGGCCCATTATTGTTGGTAAACAAGCACTTACACTTAAAGTACTTGTACTTTAACTATAGTTAATAATACAGAAAAAATATACAAGTACTTGTGGCGTTTACCTAGTGGAGGTCATAACACACTACGCATAACGTACTATGTTTTTTAATTCAGTACTATTTAAAACGAGATATTTACCATGTAAGTAAATTTTTCCTTATGAGCTCCCAGTATTTCGGCAATGTTACAAGCGCCATATTCACGGTGTTACCACTCGTATGCCGAAATATCGGGAACTCATAAGAACATCGTAAATATTTCGTTTTAAATAGTAATTATAATGTAAATGACTATGTTAGCTTAACATTTTTTTGCGACTATGCCACAGAATAATAACATTTCGAGGTGTTTTCGTCTTTATATACTGAGTCTAGTGGGTGAGTAGTCTGTGAAGATAGGTGATGGTGCCGTGCTGTGACCCAGTACTGTTTAAGGATAATAAATCTTACTAACTCAATTATTTGTACCGTTGTTCTGAATTGGAGTTGTGTAGAACAATGCCAAACCTTTCACGTGACGTAATGTAATAATAAATTTTGTATTCAACAAAGCCTTTTACGAAAAGCGTTTACTTCGTTATTTAATGCGTTGGGAGAAACTGTGTGTCAGCTTATTTTGAATCGTGTGGAATTTTGACAGGAGTGTACAAGATTTTTATGGGTCGGCAACGCGCATGTGAACCCTTAGAGTTGCAGGCGTCCATAGGCTACGGTGACTGCTTTCCATCGGACGGCCGTATGCTCGTTAGCCACCGTCATTGTATAAAAATATTTTGGTCGTTTAAAATACAAAATACTTCTTCCAAAATGTTATATTTTCTGAAATTAACGCTTCGAAAATTCAAACCACCTTTAAATTTTGAAGAGTAGAATGGAAACATTTTTTTTTTATGTAAGATAGAATCGAACCACGTTAGCACTTCCAAACAAATGAAGTGCTACTGGTGATCGAAGAGCTGGTGACTTCCTCACACAAGGTATCAACAACGAGGAACTGCCGCCAGCATCCTAGGTACAATGCCTCAAGGACCTATTTTAGATTTAAGGTAGGCAGAGGTAGGTAGCTAGGTAAGTTACACTTACTGTTAAATGTTTTCTTCCCTGTGTTATTTTTAGGTCAAACTTCTACTTATATGAAACTAGCAATCCGACCCGGCTTCGCACAGGTGCAATGCTGATACTAAATACATTACAGAATGTCTTTTTTTTCAACGTTCAGGACCGGCATCAAATCCGTTGCGATTCATCCCCCTATAACATAACATACATAGCTGTCCAATTCCATATTTAAAAACGCTTAAATCCGGTTACTTGAGTATCGCTGGATGGCGCTTAGACTACGATCTAAAGACTTGAACACTTGTACCATCCTGGGTTAACCACATAACCTGGAGTTCAGGATGACACACTAGAACATGCTGGAACGTGACCGAATCAGGCCGGTCTGTCAGTTTATTTAAAAACATTTATTTTCGAAATATATACAGTAAGTGTAACTTACCTAACTACCTACCTCTACCTACCTTAAATCTAAAGTAGGTCCTTGAGGCATTGTACAATAAAACATTCTGATTCTGATTCTGATTCTGTACCTAGGATGCTGGCGGCATTTCCTCGTTGTATCGCAATGCTGATACGTTGTGCGAGGAAGCCACCAGCTCTTCGGTCACCAGTAACATCAACCAGACGTTTCGCGATTTCCACGAAAAATTTGCAGTTTCTATTGAAAAAGTCACGTGACCTCCGAGAGCTCCGAGTTATCACGTGATTCTTTCTATAGAAATTTACAGATCGTCCCATTCCGCCCCGTTCTAGTGTGAGTCATCCTTTAGGCGATTTTTTTGTATGGAATTTGACAGCTTAACTACGGATAAGCAGCTAACGCTGAGTGGTTCAAGTGGGCCGAATATATCTTAAACATGTGGCACGTCTGTACCACAAACTCGTTCTAAGCCGTCTATAAAACTAATAAGTAGATCTCTGCAAATAGAATGCGTAAAAGCTAGCGTTTTGGCGTAAGTGCGTCATGACCGCGTTTTTACGGCCATTCGCCCGTCAACCGTGAAATTGTGCGCCTACCCTCACTAAAAGAATCCTGTTATAGCTCTCAGTTGACTTCCTTGAGATTGACAAATAAGCCACGCGACCATATACTTTAAATCATTGACAATACAGCCCAATAATGCGTGTCAACTCAAACTTTCTTAAATGTCTTTGATTAAAGCTAAACGTTCTGAGCGTCTAATCCTTCCGTAGTTTTTGAAGATAGTTCTGTGAGTAATTGTAAAAAAGTTTGAGAAGTTAGCAAAAAATATTGCATATAAAGAAAAAACATGTTAAACAGAAATAACTAAACAGAAGTTATAAACAGTGTTTACTATGCGCATGACCGTGTTAGTAGTGCTATGACTCTTTACCACATAGTATCTATAAAACATACAGTCTTCGTAGACACAAGTATCATAAAAGACGAGGTATTGCTTGATTTTATTTAAAAAAAGATCTTATAAAAATAATTTTGTACTATAGTCTGACAACCACAGAAGTTTTTTTTTTTTAATTATATGTCTTCCTATTTTTGTCATTCGGAAGAAAAGGAACGCACATTAATTAAAAAAAATACTGCAGCCTGTGCTTGACAGTATCAGACTATATAACGCATTGAAAACAGCAGACAGCTTAATAATTTCAACTCAAACGCCCTTCCTTTAACTTATATAATTAAAGCTAAGCATGTTTAGCGACTAATCCTTTCATACCCTTTCCAATTTTATAATGTAAGCACATTTTAGCGTTCACTACGTTGTGGGTAAGAACGCATTTCCGTGAGAGTGAACAATCTCATTAAGAAGTTGGCAGAGGCCGCGGACGCGCGGCGCCCGCTTTTTGCGAGCGTTGGGTAATTATAGTTACAAATACTGCAGTTTGTTTTGACGTGAGCACAGATTTTCTTTTTCTTCTTGCCAGCGTTTTACCGGCTTATGCCACGGCTTAGAGAGCCTGGGGTCCGCTTTGGCAACTAATCCCAAGATTGGACGTAAGTGCTAGTTTTATGAAAACTACTGCCAGACCTTCCAACCCAGTCATTTTTGTCAAATTCCTTTTCTAACGTAGATCTTGGGAACGATGCGGTGAGACTCCGATCGACGAGCAGATCAAATGCCGCAAGTAGAACTGGATTGACCGATCACATACCGAGGCAAGCCTTGGACTACCCCAAGGGAAACGGAAACATGGCCGACCTAAGCAGACCTGGCGACGGACGGCCACTGCAGAAGCGAAGGCGATAAGGATGACTTGGAACGAAGTCAAGCGCGCAGCTCAAGACCGTTAGGGATGGCGACGCACTGTCGATGCCCACCGGGCATCCAGGAGACATGGGACATTAAGTCCAGTAAGGCCTTTCTTTCCTAGTAACCCACATTTAAGTAGACATTTATATACAATAATTGCTCGTTTAACGGTAGATAAAAGCTTGAATATTGTTGAGGTACATTCTGAACCCCGAGTTTGTTTTCTCTTTGCTCATGTTTCAAACTGATGTTAGTACAAACTTTTCCTTTCCAGGATTTAATTTACTCTCTAAATATAAAGTTAATAAACTAATTTTTAACAAACTCTAATTTACATTACAATAATATTATAAGACCAGAGGATAACTCACCGCTGGGGTCGCATTCATGTGAAGGCCGCACGGGATTATTGGCACATCAAAAATTGTCATTCGATTTCGGTTTAAAGGATTAACCACACTAGCACGGGACGGGGCGGGACGGGAACATCTGTCAATTTCTATAGTAAGAATCACGTGATAGTTCGGGGCCCTCGGAGCACGTGAAGGCTTTCTATGGAAATTGGCAGATTTTCCCGTCCCGCCCCATCCCGTCCCGTCCCGTCCCGTTCTAATGTGAGTCATCCTTAAAGAATTTATTCTCATAAGAACAAAATATACATGTTCACTTAAATAAGAACTTACAACCTAGTTAATTATATTTAAAATATTATGCTATATAAATGCAAATTAAAACGAAATTTATACTACGTACCTATAAGTAGACAAAATGTAATATAAATAAATAAAAAACCGAAACTATTTATAATTATAATTATATATTGTCTATGGTTTTGGAATATGTACACAAATTTAGGGTTCGGATATCTATTGGTAATTTATTTCATTCATTGACGGGAAAACCTCTTTGTTACTCCAATACGCAAGTGTGACAGAGATGGAGATACAAATCCACAATCGTTCGATTTTTGTGGTATAGGCCCAGTTCAACCAATCTATTTACACAATCCGTTGTTTGTATGTATGTATATATGTAGGTTTGTACGATGATAACTCGAGTCAAGTACAACTATACTCGAGAACTGACACTAGTAATCTACAGTTTAAAATGACTTTATCAACGCAAGGATACGACTTTAACACAACTCGAATTCTATAACACGCACAAGTGATACGACGCACTGGGTAAATTTACACATCAAAAAGCTATCGTATCATAAGCATAACAAATAAAGATTTCCAAATCTCAATACTGCTCTTGGAGCAGTAGGTAGGTACCTACTACATCATTGACTTATTAAAATAAAGAGTGAGAATGACATTACCGCATTGATGATGATACAAAAGATAAATGTTTCATACGACAAAGCTTACTGACGTAAGCGTAAGTGTCAAATTCATACACAGAACTACCAAAACGTTACAGGCTGTTGGCACTTTAAAAGCGTCACGTTCCAAATAAGTCTACCTACCTATATGAAAAAGTGCCGCAACTACAGAACTTTTATGGCGACATTTGTTTTGGCTGATTGGTTATTCAGTAACAGCTACTGTTCTTTTATTCTATATCTATGTACTACATGCACACGCTATATGCAATACCAGCTGATAAGATATCTCCCTCTTCCTATTTCCCCCTTTCCCCCCACCTGAAAGCGCATAACGGGGCAAACAGACGTGAAAAATGCCCTGTCTCGAAGACAATGATGGATCTAAGTTTAAGAGAGTTGAAGACTTGGCTTTCAAGATAAGACTGAGATAAACTCCACTTAAAGAAATTGAAATGTTTAGAGTTTGTTCGGCTGTTTTGAAAGCGCGTTATCTGTATTCTCAAGTTCGGCGTGTGATTTATTTAATCAAAAATTTATAATATACTTTTTTACCGCACGTAGGTTCTGTTGGAAACTATACTCTTGAAGTTGTTGACGAATATATATACCTGGGATAGGGAGTCCGATTAGGTAAGTCCAATTTGAGAGAGAGGTCAGTAGACGGATCCAACTCGGCTGGGCAGCGTCCGGTTTACAAAACGTCTTTTCGTCCAAAATTCCTCAGTGCCTGAAAACTAAGGTGTACAACAGTAGGTAATGACTTACGGCTCTGAGACGTGGTGCTTCATAAAAGGTCTTTTTCAGAGGCTCAACGTCGCACAACGAGCTATGGAGAGGGCTATGCTTGGTAGTTCTCTACGAGATTGAGTCAGATATGAGGAGATCCGTAGAAGAACCAAAGTCGCTGACATAGCCCGTAGATTTAGCTAGCTGGTGTGGCAATGGGCCGGCCACATAGCCCAAAGATCGGATGGCCAATGCGGCAAAAGAGTCCTTGAATGGAGACCACGTACTAGCAAGCCAAGTGTGGGACGGCCACCTACAAGATGGACCGAAGGCCTGGTGAGGATCGCTGGGTCTCGTTGGATGCAGGTGGCTGTAGACCGGTTGCGCTGGAGTTCGTTTGAAGAGGCCTATGTTCAGCAGTTGACGGTTACAGGCTGAAGTGATGATGATGAAACTTTCTTATATTTATAATTAAAGAAAGTTCAAATGACAGACGTAATACTATTACATTGCCTACTACGTATACACTGTATACATTCTGACGGAAAATGAGCAACATACCAGTAAATGTGAAGCCTTCTATTTATTGAATTTCAATCCAATCTAATCAAAATGTGAAAAACTGCTATTCAAGGTGCAAAAGCGGAGAGAAGAATAATTGTCGCCACTTTTAAAGTTGTCGAAAGCTTTAAGCTCGAATCATTTCCCGGAGCGTTACCATGACGTCTTATCGCGATTCAGTTTAGGTTCTTAACTGTGCTCAGTTGTATGTATTGTACTCAGTTAAGGTCCTAAACTGGATCGCATTAAGGCGTCATGGTAAGATATATCAGGGAAAGTGTCCAAAAGTAAAATGCTCCTACGTAAAAATAGATATCGCAAAATCTGTAAGTAAGGTACTTATTCAACCTTTAATCACGTAGCCAGTCCAGAAGGCCCAATTTTTATAAGTTCAGAACTCATTTATCTGACTCCCTCGCATAACGTCCTAAGCGCCATAACCAATTATAGTCTTTAATCCCCTTTAATACGGGCGAAAGTTTAACAAACCATGCCGCGTCACGTACCGACGATCAAACTTGCGTTCCATCGTCTATTAATCTCTTCGTCCTTGACGATCCTTTAGTGTTTATCAAAAAGGGCTTATTAGTCTTTAAGATATTATGTTACTTGAGACCTTTTGAGCGTGATTGTGTAATTTTTACGCGATCTCATCTTACGTTCCAAAGAAGGCTGAGCTACTTATAAAATGTATATGAGGGTTATTACTTTTTCTAATACTTTTGGCAATAATGTAAGTAGACATAGTTTTTTTTATTGCTTTATTCAGAACATCAGCGTAGCAGAATACAAGAGTAGACACAAAGAATACCTTTGATACGGGTGGAAGTTAAAATATAGCGATAGTATTTATGGAAGTATGCAACAGCTTAAACTATAATTATATGTATGTTGGTAAGAATATGAGTTTGTAGTGCGTGTGTGTGTGTGACGTATGTAAGTGGTTTTATTGACTAAAACCACCATAATGTTTAAGCCTGTTCTTTTCCACCTTTACTTTTTTTTCTCTAATGGGGAACAAAAATCGTGTATGATACCGCAGAAAACAGCGTATGATCATAATATAAAATATTACGAATACACATTAAAAAATCCATGGCTCAGAAACAAAATTCACAATGAACATAAAAATAGAGCATTTACTGAACTTCCCACGCATTTAAATGTTGTATTTAAAATTACTATTAAATAATGTACTTCCGTGCATTCTTTCGCCAGAAATATATTTTCTATATATGAAGCTTTGTATTTTAATGGCAACACTAAGGTAGATTTGATGGAATTTAATTATGATTTCCAGTTTAGACTATTTGATTCGCATGAATTGAATAGTTTCCTCCAAACCTCAAACATTATTAGCAATTGAATTGCTAGAACAACGCTATGATAAAAGGGTCAAAAACTTTTTTAATCAGAGGCAATTTCCAAAAAGCATATATATCATTGTTGCATAAACTAAAATATCGGGCTATTTCGAGGTTTAGTGAAAATACCGGTTTTGATCCCTGTGCTATTCAGAACTTTAAGATTTTTTTAAATTTACCCCAATAGTCAAACGTTTGTATTTTCTATACTAGGTTGATGGCACCAATTATGATATTTTTTAGCAATAACATAAATGACACAAAATAAACGCATTAACCTTGTTTCCTCATAATAAGGGTGAACGTACATTAGGGTAAACTCGCATTATTTGGTGATACCACACAGAAAAATATTGACTTTGAAAAAATCAACCTTTTTGCAACGTTTTAAAGTATATTTTTCTTTGTATTATCACCGAATTTGAAGTATCATCAACTAATGCGAGGTTACCCTACTGGTTCCTTGTTTATTACTGGTGCCGCCACCTTGTAGTAAAAATAATAAATACATATTGTTTGTCAACAGTGAAACCGAGTTCCAGAACCATGCTGAAAGATATGATCTCTTCTACACATGTTTTGCGTGCCTATCAGCGCACTTCATCACAGTCAATGCTACCAATTGTAAGTATACTAGAGATATTTAAACTTAAGATTTTCACACTTTATACATCTTCTGAAACCAACATAAAATAGGTAAAATACTGGATAGGTAAATAGGTTTTGCTCACTGCACATCTTAATATTTTTTTATATTCAAACAGTCGATAGAGGCCAGCAATAGGTGGTTTGGTGTCAAACATATTTCATGAAATATATATTATGTATTTTAAACATCCTATTAATAATTTATTTTTCATACAGGTTCAAAGGCATACACAATATCATAATTACAAAAAATGACAAAAAATAAAAATTAAATTACAATACTAAAATTAAAACTAAACATGACATCAATAAAATAACATTATTAAATACATTTTCGTCAAATAAAGAATATAAAAATTAATAACAAAATAAAAAGAAAATAAACATTGCTTATTTTACTTTCTATTACTTAAACGAGTAGGCACGTTCAATAACTGTCACCTATTTATTTAGAGAAAGTTGTTCATAGGAACATTTTCTGTTTCTGCAGAGATTAGATTAGATTAGATTAGACATCTTTATTTCCTATTGAAAATTACATGTTATTTAGTGTTATCAATATCACAAATTTACAAAAAGATCGTCAAGTGTATAAAAAATAAAAAAATAGGTAATAATAAAACCATTTCTAAGAACGAATGTCAAAAGAAATACAAGATAACATAAAAAAATAACTAAATAAAGAATTAAATGTCTAACAGAGTGACTCGTGATGCAATTTTTCGTCTAGTAATTGGCTCATAAAATAGTTTAATGATACCAGCTATGTCATGCCGAGGCAATCAAACTTGCTAACCAACGGCCGTAATCCCCTCCCCTAAACCCCCCTAATCTTCAAACTTGAAGTGTGATATTAGATATAATTCCTTACTTATGTTGAAAAGACTTCGGAGCATCGGACCAACCATGTCTATATGATCTTTTCGAAAGGGGTCGATCTCAAGCGCCTCGCACCTCTAGATGTTAAACCTCTTGATTTTCGATTTAAGCACGACTTATTTTCTGAAGAAATTTACTTATGTTATGTTATTTATCAAGATTAAGTTGTAGTTTTTCGGACTCTAAAGTGAGTTGTAACGTTTCTGTGGTCGATTAACTGACACTTGACTGTGTTATAATTTGGTAGTCTTAGTATAGGCATTAAAAGACGTAATCATAATTAAGAATGTTAAGAATGTTGAATGTTCTAAGAGATCGGCCCGGCCCGGCCACGTCTCGCCCCGTTCTGGTGTGGCTCGTTCTTTATAGCGATGAAACATAAAGTATAAAATAGGGTATGACACGAAGCGTGGATTTAGAAAGGCAATCAAACAATTTATTTATTTGATAAAATAGTATTCCCAGGATTTTAAGTTGTACTTATAACATAAAAATGTTTTTCAAGAATCTGTTTCAAAAATAAAATAAAATACCTAAGGAAATAAGAATACCTTTTCCTAAGCTTTCAAAATGCTTGAAATAAATTAAAACATTGGACACGATAAATAAATTTTACGGTAAAATAGCCTTTGACAATTATTTCTGGAGACTAAAAGGATTTCAACGAATTTTCCTTCTTTAATCTAATTATAAAAAATAATTCAATTAGGAATTCGGATGTTCGTCGCTTGGCTCCCTAGAGCTGCGTTCAAGTTTTTAAAATCTCTTTTTGATGTTGACTTGACATTATAACTTGACAAGGCAAGCTTCAGCCTAAGGCAGGCAGCCTAAGTAAAGAAACTGTAATAAGCTTTAGCGACTAACCATAGCCGATTTGGAATCCCCTAACCTTACCTACCATGTTTTCAATAAAGTTCTATTAGAATCTTTAGAGAAAAGTAGAAATCAACATTCGATCTCGAGTACCCAATTTGGCGAACAAATATTTAGACATAATTTTTAAGAAAAAAAAACCGACTTCATTTGGTTCCCGGTAAAAGTGAAATTAAGAATTTGTTTGAGTTAGCCAGTTTACTTTTCAAATATCCAATACACCGCACGTGTACGATTGAAAATTGAGGAGCTTTCTTAATGTCCTAGGGCTTCCATCATTACATTTGAAGTATAATCAAACGGAACTCCCTTGTAGACCTTTAAACAAACAAAATAACAATGTGTTAAATTGGATGACAGACTGTAAATTAACGAGCATATTCATTATGCCATCCCTGGTTATCAACATCAGGTCCACTCCAGCAAAATGATGGCCACAGTAAGAAAATGCCTAAGCTAATTATGAACACCCTCTAATCACAATTAACCTGCCGTTCAAATTTGAAGAGTTCTCTGAATTCTTCTAGAACTCCATCATCAGAATATAAATCAAATCAAAAAGATGAATGTCACAACTAGGATAATAAGTAGAGCTAGGTTTATTAACCAGTTCCACTTTGCGATCCCTGATCTTCATCATCAGATCAAGTTCATCAAAATTTTGGCTCCGCCAAAACACTGTTTTAGTTACTTAAGGAAACCCTCAAATCAGAATGCATGTGCCGTTAAAATTTGAGGAGTTCTCTCAATCCCTCATGAAGCCCATCATCAAAATAGAACTATAATCAAATAGGACTATCTTGAAGGTATTTCTTTACAAAGAAAAGATGAATGTCTCAAATCGGATGATAGAGCTGGGAATTAACAAGCAGTTCCACTTTGCCATCCCTGGTCTTCATCATCAGGTCCACTCCACCAAATTGATGATGTTCGTAAAGAAATGCTCGAGTGTCTTAAGAAACTACCCAAATTTTTTTTTTTTTTTTTTTTTTTATGCTATAGGGGGCAAACGAGCAAACGAATCACCTGATGGTAAGCGATTAACGTCGTCCATGGACACCCGCAACACCAGAGGTGTCGCAAGTGCGTTGCCGGCCTTTAAGGTGGGAGTACGCTCTTTTCTTGAAGGTTTGAAGGTCGTATCGGTCCGGAAACACCGCTGGCGACAGTTCGTTCCACAGTTTAGCTGTGCGAGGCAGGAAGTTTCGGGAAAAGCGCACAGTTGAGGACTGCCAACCATCTAAATGGTGAGAGTGGAAATATTGTCGCGTAGGGCGATGGCGGAAAGAAGCGGCAGGGATTAATCCGAACAATTCCTCGGAACACTCCCCATAATACATGCGATAGAAAATACAGAGTGAGGCCACATCTCTACGCAGCGCCAAGGGATCAAGCCGATCAGAAATACGTTGGCAGTTGACAATTCGAGCTGCTCTCCGTTGGATGCGGTCTAGAGGAAGAAGCTGGTACTTAGGTGCCCCTGCCCAAAGATGAGAGCAGTATTCCATATGCGGGCGAACCTGCGCCTTATAAAGCTGTAGGCGATGGGCCGGCGTGAAATACTGCCTCGATCTATTGAGCACACCGAGCTTCTTCGAGGCCAATTTGGCCTTACCCTCTAGGTGGCCGCGGAACTGGACTTCACTCGAGATGTCAACGCCAAGGATTCCAATACTGGCTGTGGCAGATAGGGGAGTGCTCTCAAAACGAGGTGACGCGACGAACGGAAGTTTTTTTGCGGTGAACGCGCAAACCTGTGTCTTTGTAGGGTTAAAATGGACCAAATTAAGTCGACCCCAATCTGAGACTTCTTTTAGGGAGGTCTCAATTTCGGACACAAGTTTGTTCCGGCTCTCAATGACGTTTTCCCGGGAAATATTGGCGCGGCCGGTGTAGGAGGCATCACCCGTACTATCATCAGCATAACAATGAATGCCGCTAGTTTGCAACATGTCATTGATATGCAGGAGGAATAGCGTGGGTGATAGCACACAGCCTTGAGGGACACCAGCATTCACAGACATTGAGTCTGAGCATTCACCGTCAACTAGGACCTTAATGCTTCTGTCTGCTAGAAAACTGCTGACCCATTCGCATAATTTCCCGGGGAGCCCATAGCATGGAAGTTTCGAAAGAAGTGCTTTGTGCCAAACGCGATCGAAGGCCTTCGCTACATCCAAACTAACTGCCAGTGCCTCACCTTTACTCTCTATCGCCTGTGCCCAGCAATGTGTCAGGTAAACTAAAAGATCACCAGCCGAACGACCCCTACGGAAACCGTATTGTTGGTCACTCAGCAGCTGGTGATCCTCTAGGTACCAGAGGAGCTGACGATTGATGATGGACTCCATAATCTTAGAGAAAAGGGAGGTTATAGCTATCGGCCTGTAGTCGGATGGATTTGAGCGGTCGCCTTTTTTAGGGATCGGGTGCACCAAAGCTGACTTCCACGAAGTCGGGACTACGCCAGAAGAGTAGGAGAGCCGAAAAAGACGCGTTAAGACCGGCGCCAACTCAGGAGCACACATCTTGAGAACAATTGCAGGGATTCCATCAGGCCCACTGGACTTATGGGTGTCGAGGGAGCGAAGAGCCTTACGCACAAAGCTTTGGCGGAACTGTACATCTGGCATACAGCTCTCGCACCGCGGTATAGTCGGCGGCGCTTGTCCCCCGTCATCCAAAGTCGAGTTGGACGCAAAAAGCTTACCCAGTAGATCGGCTTTGTCTTTTGCGTCGTGGGCCAACGAATCATTTCCCGTGTGCAGAGGTGGAAAAGACGGCGTGCAGAAATTCCCCTGGATAGCTTTGGCAAGAGACCAGAACGCACGAGTTCCCGAGGGGAGACGCTCTAGTTTCTCGCCAATCCTACCAATGTGCAACGACTTTGCTCTGGCAATGGCTCTTTTGAAGGACCTGGAGGCAAAGTTAAACTCCTTTTTTAAAGCGCTGGTCTTTACATCCTGTACCGCCGCTGCATTTACCCAGGCTTGGTAGCACTCCAGCTTTCGGCGAGACGCCTTTTTGCAGGAGCGATCAAACCAAGGCTGGGTTTTGCCACCAACAGGTACCGCAGAGGATGGAACGAAAAGTTCCATTCCCTGAAGCACCACGTCAGCAACAGAGTCAGCAGCGATATCAGGATCATCCGGCGTGAAGCAAACCTGCCCCCACGGGTAAGACGCAAAGAACACCCGCATCCCGTCCCAGTCTGCTGACTTATAGTGCCACACACGGCGGCTACAAGCAACTCGCCGACGCGGCGGGCACGTGAGAGGCACTGTACTCCGGATGAGGCAATGATCCGAGGAACCGAGAGGGGCTGCAACGGATACATCATAGCCAACCGGGTGAGAAGTCAGCAGAAGGTCCAACAGGGAAGGTTCCTGGCTCTCCACATCTGGGATTCGCGTAGGCGCAGTAACCAGTTGTGTCAAGCCGTAGGTCAGAGCAAAGTCGTGAACAGATCTCCCCGCATGATCAGTCTTGCTGGAGCCCAGCCATTCGGCATTATGGGCGTTAAAATCGCCAAGAACGATGATCTCAGCGGATGGGATCTGCTGCTGCACTGAATCCACAGCCGTTTGAATCTGCTCCAAGAGTCGGTCAGTTTCGGCATCACCGCTATGGGACCTATAGAGGCACGAATAGACGCGAGGATGATCATCACAATCAACACGTAGCCATAAGGTGGAAAGGTCCCTACCTTCAAGATTGCTGAGGCGACGAGAACTGATATCGCCTCTAACGTACACACACACTCCAGCCCTAGGCAGAAAGGAATGCTCTAGTTCGTACCCAGGGTAGGAGAGGTATTTTGTGTCCGCTGGAGACGATATCTGCGTCTCTGTCAGAAAAAGCAAGGCCGGCTTAGCTGTCTCGAGGTGATGATGGACAGCATTAAGATTAGAGTGCAAACCCCTGATGTTGCAGAAATCCACAGCGAGCGTGGCAGGGGCTGCCGTAGCCGTCTTGCTCTTGCCTCGGGAGGATGGCGGATGGCGGAGCGCGGATTTGCCCCCCCCAGAGTACGAAACGGGGCGCTCTCGGCGTCCACGCTCAGGCACGACAGTACCTGAGCATGGAAGCCCAGAAAGGGATTCTCCAGCGCTAGAGCAGCTGGTACCCTCCTGGGGTAGCTTATTAATCTGCGCTGTCATCGTCATTAAGGGGGAGGTTGGGGGGATTGGAGCTCTGGAAACCTTACTCACCGTGAGGAACACAACACCACATACCTACAAAGTAAGTAGTGATGTTATTATGGCTTCGGTATTCTGTAAGGTGGAGGTACTTCCCCAGTCAGGCTGCTCCAGATTCAAGCGAGATGACGTTTCGCTGTGCCCTACCTCACTTGTTGGACGTAGTTTAAGGACATACCCGGGTCCAAAACCAAATCATCATGCATGTGCCTTTCAAATTTGAGGAGTTCCCTCAGTTCCTCATGGATCCCATCATCAGAAATTGATTTTGAAAAAAACGGAACAAATCTGGAACCATCTATTTTCAGAAAAAAAAATATTTTTTAAAATCGGACTATAGTCCTGGGAATTACCAAGCAGTTCCACTTTGACATCCCTGGTCTTCATCATCAGGTCCACTCCACCAAATTGATGATGTTCGTAAAGAAATGCTCGAGTGTCTTAAGAAACTACCCAAATCATCATGCATGTGCCTTTCAAATTTGAGGAGTTCCCTCAGTTCCTCATGGATCCCATCATCAGAAATTGATTTTGAAAAAAACGGGACAATCCTGAAACCATCTATATACAGACAAAAAAATATTTTTTAAAATCGGATCATAGTCCTGAGAATTACGAAGCAGTTCCACTTTGCCATCCCTGGTCTTCATCATCAGGTCCACTCCACCAAATTGATGATTTTCGTAAAGAAATGCTCGAGTTTCTTAAGAAATCACCCAAATCAGCATGCATGTGCCTTTCAAATTTGAGGAGTTCCCTCAGTTCCTCATGGATCCCATCATCAGAAATGGATTTTGAAAAAAACGGGACCAACCAGGAACCGTCTACTTTTAGAAAACAAAAAAAAAATTCAAATCGGTTCAGTAATGACGGAGTTATGAGTGAACATCCATTAAAAAAAAAAAAAAAAAAAATAAAAAAAAAAATTCAGTCGAATTGAGAACCTCCTCCTTTTGAAATATTGAAGTCGGTTGAAAAGATAGTCTGCAGTAGTCTTGTTTGTCTGCTTACAATAGCTGGGGATATAAAATGTGACGAAGGTATTTTTTGATAGGCAATTTAATCTTCAAGGGTGTATACTCACTTATTGTGTTTTCGTAATAGCTCTCTGTTTGATACTGAAATAATAAAAAGTACATTATTTTATACAAGTGCCAAGGGAGGCTTGACTATGTTACTATTGAATACAATACCTTTTTTTAAGTGTTCAAAATAGGCCAGACGGTATGAATCGGGTTCTAGGATATTTTTCTACTGCTACGTAGAGTTACCAGTAACCACGTCATCTCTTTCGAGCAAACAAATATATTTTAAGCGTCAAACTTGTATGAAATTATGTCGTTTACTTAACACTAAGTAAGAGAGGTATGGGCACAGCGGATGCATATCGTTTAGTGTAGTAGGGCACAGCGCAACGAATGTCGTCTCGCTCAAATCTGGAGCTGAGTCCACCTGGGGAAGTACCTCCATCTTACAGAAAACCGCAGTTTAATAACACTAGACCCTACTCATAGTGTTGTGTTTCTGTGGATGAGTAAGGTCGCCAGAGCTTCAAGAGGATTCACTGTGTTGACAGCTTGGGACCCACGGAGCAAAGCTTGCCCCTTTAGCTGTTAACACAGCGAATCCTCCTTTTTTTAAAGGGTTGGCAACGCGCATGTAACACCCCTGGAGTTGCAGGCGTCCATAGGCTACGGTGACCGTTTCAGGCGGGCCGTATGCTTGCTTGTCACCATCGTAGTATTAAAAAAAGTATCGAAGTTACAACATGTTTGGTCCCTTCAGGGAAACTAACTACCATTTTATTTATTCTAAACTAATAAAACTACTTTCACTGATTCTTCAGATTATTAGAGGCTTATAAACCACCACAGTATATCTAATCTGTATTGACAGTACAATTTACAAACAGCTACATAACACCATCCAGTCTGTGATAGTACCTAAAATGAGTCGTAACATTATACTCGCTCGCGTGTTTACTTAGGACGCCTATAATGGTTCAATTCCGTTCGAATTGGATTATAAATTTACGATGTTTCACAATGAACAATTTGGGTATAGTTCATTGTGTAGGTAGTTCAATGAATAGAATGTGCTAATAGCTAGACAAAGGCTAGGTCTTTATGGCAAATTGAAGGTTAGGTTGTGTCGCGAGTTGATACTCAAAGTTTCTTGAAAACTTCATACGAAATGTAATAAAATTGAGGGGATGGTAATAAATAAATAAATATTGTGGCATAATCTTACACAAATCGACCTAGGCCCACGGTAAGCTCAATAAGGTTTGTGTTGTGGGTACTAGAACTACTAGACAACGATATTATTTAACAGATAAATACATATTAGTACTTAAATAAGTAGAAAACATTCATAACTCAGGAAATATTCGTGATGGACACATAAATAAATGCCCTGACCAGGATTCGAACCCAGGACCTTAAGAGTTAACTAATTTTTCGCTACCAATATTTTACTTCTTTTATGTCTGCAAAAGGCCCACTAACCCCTGATTTATGTCACGAATCATTGACGTTCAACAACATTGGCCCGATAACGTCCTTTGCCAAACTCACGGCGTTTGAAATATCGCACGACACCCTGATTGACCGCCACCGCTGAGACTACGAGACTTAACATCATAGGTAAAATAATCAGCAGTATCTTAACTAGTGGATAACAATGGTAATAAAAACAATATTCCTAGGATGTGCATACAGCTAAACAGTACACAGAGGTACCAAAACAAAGTATAATAAAGCAAATATTGCTACGAAATGGTTCCGAGTAGTTCCAACTCAGCCTAAAGCTAGCTAAGGTGGTCAGCGCTGTTCTTCCATCGGGGCCATCTGTGAGTAGTATCATGGAAAGTGACACACCACGCAACATCAAATTGAACAGTTACAGTGTGTAAAAATTGATTACTACATATGACCTTTGTGCATGTTACATTTAGGTACTGTCAGCGAAAACATAAAAGAGAATGAGCATATGGGGAGTGTACTTCTTCTGTTACCGCGACTCATCATAAATTATTTTCTTTCTTTCTTTCTTTCTTTCATCATCACCCCGAAGGGACATCATCAACCCTGTGAAAACGAGTGCTGTAAAGGGCTCGAAACGTAGGATCATGGTGTTAATAAACGCGATTAATCCGTTCTACAGGGTTTAAAATTGCTATATAGGTATCCAGATTTTTCTATGACGGTTTTCACCGAAAACCAACTGCAAAATATATGACGATCTATACAGTTAGTTAACTGCTTTCATTTTATAAGTTGTGGTGGCGCTACGGGCTGAATTCGATAAGCGAGAAGGAATGGTCACCATTCGTCTTGTTTTATTCTTTCATCAGCATTTTATATGCGTTGAATGTTGGATTCGTTTTGTGTTTGACACGTACTGAAATTATTACCATTACTTTTGAATGCTAAGAACAGTTTCTAACATAAATCTTGCAAATGAAAATGTACATGAATTTGTGAGATTGAAAGGAGTATAGTCAAAGTATCAAACACAAAATGATATTAGGCGGACGGGGGATGTGCAAGGGGGATAGCGCTATACACGCACATAGCGTTTTCTCACTCCAGAGAGTGCAGTGTGACAAAAATTCCTCTTTTTATATTTACCTTTTACATACCCCTTATAAAATAATAGTGGCGGGCGTACTGCGGCGCGTCTTGCCGCGCGCACGACCCTTGATAACACAATCGGTTAAGGATAATCCTGTCTCGGAATCCCGGGATCTTTCAAATATAGATGCCATGTGAATCAACCCAATGAACACGTTTCACACTTATCCTAATTTTCTGAGCAACGTCTGTAACATGCAATGTTTTTGGATCTCATAATTTCTTACAGAAATTAATTTATCTGCCTTCAGGCCGGCAACCATCCAATTGCAGGCCGCTCCGCTAAACGAATTCGTCGCTTGCCGACTGCATCGAGCAGAAAAAATTAGACTGACCTTCGCCTGTAAATAAGAAAGCCTCAGATCACATGTTTCTCGACCTTAGCTTCGCTCCGGACGGCATTTACACGAGATCTGAGATATTTTTTACTTGCAGTACCCAGGTACATAATCTTCTTATAATATACAATGATATAACAGCACTTCTGATGTATAACTAAATCCTCCAGGAAACGGCTCACAGCGCTAGGCCGGCAAAACCAGTTTTCCATCATATTTTCCCGTAAACATTCCGGGCTGTAATTGGCTAGCGGCCACGGTTAGTTAGTCCCCTCCCCCTTCTCCCCTCGGTAGTAAACACAACTCATTTACATTCAACTAGACACATTTATGATATGATTTGACACGTATCTTGCGATGTAAAGGCTATGGCTTATTTAACGATATTGCTGCGAGAATTTACCTACCCGCCCTGGACACTATAAACCTATTTCACATGTTCTGCTGCACTATTTTATGAAAAACGCCAAGCACCTGAATAAATTGAGTCACGATCCTCATTGCATCTGATTGCGGTTGGTAATTGCGATTACAATTTGAGTGGGATCACTAACGTGAATGAATTTATCGAGGACTTTACAATTGACATTGACATTTCCCACAATAACACAGAAGAAATTGAAAACCAGTTTTTAAATGTATGAAGAAATCAGTTTATAACCGGTTATTAACCGAAACTTCATACAAATAAAAACCGGTTTGCATTTACTACTCAACAGGGTATAATGCACATGGAACCCAAGAAGGCAGGAAAGGAAAGATGATTAGGAAAATGTTTTTGTCAGTTTATAATGCCATATAGTCTCGTTTAGAAGTGACCTTATCAACAATCGACATAATGGTACCCACCTTTTACTAAAAACAAGCACATATATTATATTATACACCATGCTTTTTACCGTTTTTGATTTCCGTTAAATTCGCCATGTTGCTTTGTACGTGAATAGAAGCTGCTTGGTATATCGCTTTTTGTCGAATTCGAAAAAAAAAATGTTTCGATTTTCATACAAAATAAATGAATACATATTACATTGTACAAGGGTATTTAGAGTAACACAAAAGAAAGTGTCAAGTATGACAAAGCTGAAACTTTAGACATGACAGCACATGCCAAAACACAGCGTAGTAGTAGATGGTTTAGTAGCCCTATACACTGGTCCAGCTAATAAATTGATTTCTTAAATATCTCAAGAACTAGACACTAGTTTCTTAGAGTAATTAACTCGATTTCACCTGAAGAATCCCCCCTTAAAGTTAACGGAAATTAATAAAAACAGGATACACTTATCAAAAGCATAGCAAAATATGTATAATATTTAAAAAAATCGATGGTTAAATAGTGCAACAACGTGTAGTAACATCCAGAATGTTCGGTGTTCGAATCCCGGTAAGGGCTTTTATTTGTATCATGAACACAGATACTTGTTCCTGAGTAATGGATGTTTTCTATGTATTCATGTTTTTGTATATTATATATATCGTTGTCTGAGTAGGTACCCGTAACACGAGCCTTCTTGAGCTTACTACGGGACTGAGTCAATTTGTGTAAGAATGTCCTATAATATTTTATATTTGTTTATTTAGAATGTAAGTTATATTCGTCAAATGAATCGAAATACACGATTCCCTGAACTGAGTCTAGACTGAAATTGACTTTAACAATTTGTGTTTATTGCATGAAGATAAATTAATTAACTTGAATTGCAGGCATCCTTTCATTTGCCCAAACAACATTAATAAAGTGCAAAATGAAAGTGTTTATTCTATTGTAGGGTTTATAGAAAAATATAAATGTCAGCCCAAAGCCCAATCATGTATTTTTTTAAGTCGACCACAGACCCAATTATAATTGAACAGGAAATCGCTCAACGAAAATGGAAGTGGATAGAGCACACCCTTCGTAGAGCAGAGGATAAAACCCCCAGAGACATAGAACTAATATGACAAATGTTTGTCAAATATTGAAAACGTGATCAAAAAACCTAAGGTAAAATTGAAATCGAACATTTGGTGGTCTCCCTAGCCTAATTTTTCAGAAAGGAAAAGTGGTAAAAATCATGGCCTCGGGCGGTACTCGAACCCGCGACTCTGAGATACCAGCCCATCGCTCTTCCAACTGAGCTACCGAGACCACACCCGTGGCCCCGAATTTCTCCACCAATTCCATCATCGGCAGTCCAGCTCAAGCGCTCGTTGAGAGAGGTCCGTGCTTTGACAATATATACAAAGATGAGAGACCAAGAGTACAGAGGAACGTGTAAGTAGTGGATATCGAGATATTGGGTGGCTGAGTAGCTCCTTGTATAGTTGGGATACTTTGGTACACCTATTTATTACGGAGCAGCTAAGGAGTGGAATTCTCTACCTACGAATTTATTCCCTGCCCACTATAACTTGGATCTTTTTAAATCGCGAGTGAATAGACATCTTTTAGGCAAGCATGCTCCATCCTAGACTACATCGGCACATACCATCAGGTGAGATTGTAGTCAAATGCTTACCTATTCCTCAATAAAAATAAAAAAAAGATAAACTGTAAATGTTGTATTTTCGCGTGTTATTGTGCAAAAGTCATATCTGGCGCGTATTTTTGAACATATATCGGACTCTTAAAATAGTTTATTAAACGTCAAACAACATGCGCGACAATATTAGTCAAAAAAAAAAAAAAAAAAAAAAAAAATTATAAATATTGCCAAAAGTAGAGGCCGGTAATGCGCAATAAAATTGTCAATTCACTTGAGACACTGCATGTGATTATTGTACTAATTACAATAGCAGACGTCTTTGAATTTGAATAGTACACAGTGTTCAGATAGTTATAAGTCAATTTAGCTACCTACTAGTTTCATAAATGCCTAATATTTGACTTGAATACGTCAAATTGATCTAATTCATTTTTTTCACGCTAGTATACATGTAATATATTGACGGTATAGAATGGCATGATCATCCGTGTGTCCTAAGTCTCTTTGGATCAGATATACTTACTTACCAAAAAGTGATTACTTCATATAAAAACGAACCTAAGCAATCAAGATTTCAATCTCAATTTTCAACGTATTTCGGCATACAATTTTCAAAATATTTTATGATAGGTAATGTGCAATTGGTGGCCAATGATTTGCAAAAGATGTCATCAGTGTACAATAATAAACTGTAACTTTTTTGCGTTTCTAACACCAAAACATACCCAAAATTACCCATAAATTCTTTTTTCAATATTTTCGTAAATTAATGATGTTATATACTAAAATCGCCGTCAATGGAACTTACTAACAATGTAAACAATAAGCATCACATGTTTTGTCACTGCTCCTTGTATTTTCACACTACCTCATCAAACACCACTGAAACTATTCACTACTGAAACGGTCGTATTATCATCATCATCATCAGACAGTCAGGCGGATCAGGCGGTCTTATCGCTTTTTAGCGATAAGACCGCCTGTTGTTTGCCTCTTCTTTTGTTCGCTGTATTCTCTATATTTGCTTTATTTGAGGTGTGCAATAATAGTAGATTACATACCAAGGCCGTTTTAGTGGGACATGTCTCGGATTCCATGTAATTGTCGGCCGAGGCGAAGCCGAGGTCGACGAACATGTGATTCGAGGCTTTCCCATCTAACGGCCGAGGTTTGTATACTATTTTTCTGCCCGACGGAGCCGGTAGGCGGCAATTTAGTTTTGCGTAAAGTGGCGCTTACCGGCCGGAGGACTGAAAAGAGTATTTGTATTGTATTGTATTGTACCATCATCATTTCAGCCGAAAGACCTCCACTGCTGGACATAGGCCTCCCCCAAAGATTTCCACAATGACCGGTCCTGCGCCACCCGCATCCAGCGGACTCCTGCGACCTTCACCAGGTCATCAGTCCACCTTGCGGGGGGCCTACCCACGCTGCGCCTTCCGGTACGCGGTCGCCACTCGAGAACCTTTCCGCCCCAAGCCCCAACGGCCATCGGTTCTACGTGCAATGTGCCCCGCCCACTGCCACTGGTATTATCGTGTATCGTATTGTCGTGGTATCGTGTCGTATTATCGTAACATACAAAACATAAGTTAAACAACTTAATCTTGGGGATTTCATTGAAATCTTAAAATAATGGTTATATTACGATTGAAAGGTAAGTATTAGTGGTTTGTTTACATTATTTGCAAGTAGGATAGACGGCAAATTTAAAAACAAAAAAAACACTATCGGAGGCCAAGCCGAGGATCGAACTCGGGTCTTCAGCTTACGCGGCTGTTAGTGTTGTTTTTTTTTAGTATGTCTACATCTATTTCAATTCATAATGTATATATAGTAGTGTTATTAAATTGCAACGGTTAACACTCACGTATTTTTATCACAATAGGCGTGACATGTTTCGACTGCATCGGGCAGTCATCGTCGGAGAGACAGAGTGGTTTTGTCACCTTCGCGGTTCGGGCATAACTGCCCGAGAGTATAGCAGTGTTATAGATCGTTTCACGAAAGCTTGCGCGGAAAATGTATGAAACTGTCATTAATTTTATAGATTTTTCGCGCCAGCTTTGTTGAGTCGATCTGGGGCCTTACCATGACGACTTAACGCGATTCAGTTGACGACCTAAACTGAGTCGCTTCCATACAACTGAGCATAAACTGATCCTAAATTGAATCGCGTTAAGACGTCATGGTAAGCCCCCTTCTTCTTTAATAATTTTATTTATTTCAACAAAAAGTTTGAATATTCGTCTCGCTCAAATCTGGAGCAGAGCCCATGTGGGGAAGTACCTCCACCTCACAGAAAATCGCAGTTTAATAACACTAGAACCTACTCATAGTGTTGTGTTTCTATTGGTGAATAAGGTCGCCAGAGCTCCAAGGGGATTCACTGTGTTGACAGCTGGCCCACGGAGCAAATAGCAGTCAACACAGTGAATCCTCCTTTTTTTTTAAAAGGCGGCATCGCGCATGTAGCCCCCCTGGAGGTGCAGGCGTCCATAGGCTACGGTGACCGCTTACCATCAGGCGGGCCGTATGCTTGTTTGTCACCGTCGTAGTATTACAAAAAATTCGTGTTAGTATTTTCTCCTTAGTTATAACGAGGTAGGTACTTCTATTATACTTATAATCACTTAACCCTGAATAGCTTCCCTTTAGCATGGCTTTAGGCGCCTGTCTGACTGTAGACTAGAACGCGTCTGAAAATTAGTGTATGTAGCTTCAAGAAATCGTTAGCATGTTGTTGTATGAAGCTTCATGAAATCGTTTTAGCATGTTGTTGATCTGTCAATTAGATAACTGACAGCGATAATAAAAAAGTAAGTATACATTATAACATTGTCTGTGGTATTCCATAAGAACACTGCTAAATGAAGGAATGAATGAATGAATGAATGCATGAATGAATGCTTTTTTCGTTATTTTAGCTGTCATTGAACAATACTACTAGCGTATGCAACCGCTCATAATAGGTTCCAACTCTCGGGTTTATTATTGCAAAACGGCGACTCTCAAGTTTTAAGAAACCTTATTATATCACTACTTATTGTATAATAGTAGTTTATGCAACAACACTAGGACAGTCGCTACCGGGTCACTTTTAAAGTCACGGGTTATGGCATTGAAATTCACAAAACTTTAATTTTTTGATAGTTAATATTCCTTTTCCATGATGGACCTGACCAAGCATGTCAGTAGAACATACTACAACGTTTCTTCTAACCAACTGTGCTGCATTTGTCCCCTAGCTGACGGGACAGAATAACAAAAAATTGTTGATTCACCCATCTGCGTCTTTCTGTAGCATACTTAACCATATAAACTCGGACGGACTGATTTTCTTACATTATTATTTTATTTTCTAAATAAGACGTTATTCTTCCAGCCAATAGGGATGACGAATAGGTTGAAAAACTATCATTCTAATTAGTCCGTCAGCTAGATTATCTAAAATGATTAGACACGTATTTTATCCTTTTTCAATTTAACTAAAATTGACGAAGATAAACAGCATCAAATTTCCGGGGTGGGGGCTTGTGACGTCACTACTAGGTAAGATATGTTACTAATAGTGACGTTACGCGAAACTTGAACTCGCTGTATTCTCGTCATTATTGATTTGACGAACAAAAGAAAAAATACGTCTAGAATATTTTTAATAATCTAAAAGCCTGACTAAATAGATTTTTTTAGTCGTCTAGCCAATTGTCGGTAGTGTAACATCAGCCTAAGATCGCTTAGTCTCGGATAACCCCCGAGTTCTCGCATTAATTTCAAACTTGGAAAGCAATTAAAGGACAAAAGATAACATATATTATCCTCGTACAGCGCTTAGACTCGTTTGTACAGAAACACCCTGACCCGTAGACCTTATGCGGTGGTATTAGGGATTATAATGGGTCAGCGGTATTGGCGATAGTCAGGGCCTATACCACGATAGTCGAACGATTGCGGATTTATATCTCCATTTCTTTCACACTTGCATATTGGAGTGACAAAGAGGTTTTGCCGTCAATGCCATACGAAGTGAATTAGTTTTATTCGAATTCCGAAATATTTCCTCTTGCATCGTACTCAGGGTCATTGACCTTATCAGCTGTTGAAGTATCGTTCGGGTAGGTACTTATAGGCTACGGAAACCGCTCACCATCGCGCGGGCTGTGTGCTTGTTAACCACCATTTCGATGATTTTAATAAAATGGTAGTGTATCGTCAATAAATACTTAGTTTTTGGTAAATACTTTATGGATTAAGAGCTGGCTACGAAAATATACGATCATTGTTAGTTAATCCGGGTGCCTGGCAGCTGTTTAGCGGTGGGTGTGATAATTGCTTTATGCCGTCGCCTGGCGGGGTGATTTGCGACTGTATTTTTGCACAAACAATTTTAAAGATTGATTAATAATGATAGTATGACACACAAACTAGAGGGGTTTCGTGGCACTACAAATTGAATACCTATATCTCCGTAGTATTGTGACCCAACCCACAAAGCAGGAGGTCCCCGGTTCGAATACTGGTCAGGTCTTTACCGGTACTTTTTTTAGGGTTCTGTATCAACTGGTGAAAAATGAATTCTTTATAGCGCGGCTATGGCCGTTTGTCTGTCTATCTGCCTGACAATTTTGATCTGTGAAAAAAAGGTAAAAAATACCCCTCCACGCTCCTTTATCCGATCTGACTCAAGAAAAAAAAATACAATTTTGCACAACGTTAGCTATCATTATTTATATTAACTAATTTTCATCAATATTTTTTTATATAAAAAATTGTTTTCTTAACAAAATTTAAAAATTAACCGACTTTAAATGTTTTTTTTTTTGTACAAATTATATGATATCATGCTGTAAATACCTTATTTTAAATTAAGTTAAAAATATCAAATGGGTTTACGTAATAATTCATTATTAAAGAAAAACTAATTCACATAACTACTAGGTAACGCTATGCTGTGCAATAAATTGATCCAATCTGTCAATACATGGAGCTCACGTCAAATTTCCACTAAGAAATGCAGTTTATCATGTCATGTTAATAATCCAGTATTGAACTGACAACTAGTATGGAAATTTTGATTACTTGGGAAATAATCTATAATAGCGTAACGGATATATCGGGAGTCTAGTATTGTGTAGGTAGCAAAATCCAACAAAATATCGGTACATGCTAATCGTCACAAATATATACACACATGTTAGAAACATTTTTCTTGTAAGATTTCTATTTATATATGTTTTATTAGCCGTTTAAAATGGGTCAGGACCAGTTTCTACCTATTACCATTTGTTACTAGCGAAATATCACATTTATCACCCGTGTCGTACATTTAGTAGATTTAACGGTTTTACGTGAATAATTTGTCGTCTGTTTCGGTTTTAACAGATAGAACACAAATATGTCGTCATGTTCACAAACAAGAAAAATATTTATTAGCATAAATTTAAAAAAAATGTCTTAGTTAAAGTTTATTTTTTTACTATTTACCTACATCCGGAAGAAAAGTTTGTGGTATTTTTGCATATAAATATTATCTATAAATATCCCATTCGAACGTTAAGTATTTGAGAAAATCAGGCTATTATAATTTAATGTCTGTCAAAAACGTATATTTCCTGGGTTATAATATAATGGATGAATGCGATAGCTAAAAGTTTGTACGGTACCCTTTGCGTGCGAGTCCAACTCACACCCTGAACGGTTGTTTCACTTTAAATACGGTGGACGGGAATGTAACGGCCCCTTTGATGTTGAGATCAAACCATTCTCCAAAACAAGTTAGAAATGAGTCACCCTGTAAAATTCGTTAACAAATTTAACTTTACCTGTCTACCTTTCATAAAATTCATCACATTTAGCTCGTCATTAAATCAGACCTTTGCCAAAAACTAGTTCCACATGTAACACTGAAATAAACATTTATGAATTTACACGTCCTATAGGAATTTCTTGAAATCCACCAAATGGGGGGAAATTGAATTATCCTCTCGTCACGTGTGCAAATTTGGGGGGTTGGGGGTAGCAGAGGGGGAGGGGGTTGACACAGCGCGTTAGCAATCAGCCGGCGCCGCAATCAGGACGCGTGATTCGATCACTGTGACGTCACTTCAGTGTTGCCGTTTTGGCAACTTTGTAAAACTGTGTAAACTTTAGCAACTTTTGAAACTATATTTGTCATCTGGCAACTCGTCTACGATTAATGCGACTACGATAAATACGACTGTGAAGGAAAGCTAAATAAAAGTGTGTTTAAATCTTCGATCTAAGTACTAAAATCGTGAAGCATTCGAACGGTAATGTCCCTTACAAAATGCGATTCTTATAATACCTCTGTAAACGCTAAAAAAGCGATTTTGTGACTGACAAAACGACTTGGCAAAAAAATTGGCATAATATATGATTTTAAGCTAACTTGGTCATTTACATTATAATTATTATTTAAAACCAGATTTACCATGTATATTAATTTATTAAACGAACCCGTAAACGGGTAGATCGCTACGGCGTGTGGGTCATCCACAAACTTGTAACAGTGCCTAAATATCGGGAGCTCATAAGAACAAATATAGCTACCTCGCTCAACGAATAAGCATTGCGATTCAGCGAGGAATCGCTGCCAGCGTCCTCGGCACTATGCCACAGGGGCCATTCTTAGATTTAGATTTAGATTAAAGTTTTATATATTTTCTATTTACGATAGTTTTTATTTTATTTCTTTGTAAGGTAGCTTATTGTTTACTTTGTTATTAATTTGACTTTTAGTTTATTAAGTTTTTGTATGTAAATTTTAGTACTACTTAGTACTTTTAGAATAATTTTTTGTCTATTATTGAATTTAGGATATAATAAAAATTATAAATAGGTATATTCTCGAGCTTTCCGGGTTTGCTTGAAGTAACTCCCATACAAGGAAACAACATTCTGTGGACATTCTCATAGAATGTACCTGAACGGGCTATATTTTGAGTTTCCTTAGGGTTCGACCGGAAGACACAGTGAAGAAAGATTTTCAATAAATCGCGGAATGCATCATGTATGCGGCAATGCGGGACAATGTGTTTGGTAAAGCTAGCAGCTAGCGGAGTGGAAAAAACGTATGACCTCGGGCGAGACACGAACGCGGGATATGGTGGAGAAATTCGGGCCCACCTGATAGGCTCTCGTTATCACAGTCAGCAGATGGCGATATATCTTAGAGTCGCGAGTTCTATCACAGGAGGCCGTCTTGGAGTATTTTCGCGTTAATCCGACGGCTAGCACACGACAAGCTGGTCGTCGCTTTAACTGCAATCACAACGTTATTTGGAGAATTTTGAGACCATCAACATCCTTATCACTATCCCCTATGTCAAGAGCTCAACCAAGATTATGTGCCAGTCATAGTTTTTCAAATTTTCCTTTTCATCAGAAGTTTGATATCGTTCGCAGACGTTCGTTTAAAAATACAATTATAAAGTAGTGTTTTTCAACGGAAAAAACTAGTGAGTAAAACAGCGATTTTATTAAGCGATGCCCTCGCCCGCAACACCGTTACAGCTGGGCTGCATATTCGGGTCAAGAGTTCGGGCCTACTTTATTACACTACACAGCTACACGTAGGGTTGTCAGCTGACAAAACCCTTAGTAATTTACACTCTAATATTATTATCATATTTCTGCGCAACCACTCACGCAAGCTAGGACTTACTTTTAATTCTCAAGCAAGGTCTCTTCGATAGCATTACTAGGGGTGATCCAAAAGTAATGATAACTAAATACTTTTTGTCTCGGTTTACAATAATTGCATATAGCGTTACTGGCAGGAGACACTCCTCAGTAAAAAGAAGAAAAAAAAATTAAAAAAATGTATTTGTCATTGAGTTGCAACTGTTTTTTCACGAGCGGTCGGAACAATACCGCAAAAATGGAGAAAATTGAGTTGAGAGCGGTTATTAAATACTTCTGTTTAAAAAAAAAGTGTACTAAAGACATATACGCTGAATTAGTGGGGACACTAGCGAACTCTGCTCCGCCGTATTCCACAGTGGCACGCTGGTCGAAGGAGTTTAACTTAGGAAGAACATCCACTCAAGACGAACATCGCGAAGGCCGCCCTTCTACGGCCCTTACGGAAGATAATGTAAAAAATATCAATAAACTCGTGTTAACAGTTAGAAGAATGACTATCGGGCATCTAGTTGAGCTCACGGGGATCTCGTATGGCAGTGTTCAAAGAATATTAACTGATGAACTACACATGAAAAAAGTCTCCGCCCGTTGGGTACCTAGAATGTTAACGCCCGAACAAAAGGAAATACGATATAAGATTTCAAAGTGTAATATTGAAAAATTTCGAGCTGATCCCGAAACATTTTTGCGTCGATTTGTTACCATGGATGAGTCTTGGATCCATCATTTTGATCCTGCGACAAAACAACAATCAATGACGTGGAAGCGACCAAGTTCCCCTACACTGAAGAAATTCAAGGTTGCAAGCTCAGCTGGGAAGGTCATGGCTTCCGTGTTCTGGGATGCCGAAGGAATTATAATGATAGAATACCTCGAAAAAGGAACCACTATTACGGGCTCTTACTACGCTGACCAGATACGAAGATTGAGAAAAGCAATCAAAGAAAAGCGGTGGGGCAAACTTCGTGCCGGTGTCCTGTTTCACCAGGACAATGCACCCCCCCACAAGGCCGGTGTTGCGATGGCTGCTATTCATGATGCAGGCTTCAAAGTGCTTGAACACCCCCCATATTCGCCAGATCTAGCCCCCAGCGACTTCCATCTCTTTCCACGCCTGAAGGAAGATCTTAGAGGCAACAAATTTTCGGATGACAGTGAAGTGATGGCCGCTGTGGAGGCATTTTTGACAAGTCAAGAAAAAGATTTTTTTTTAAAGGAATTCATGGTCTAGAGAAACGATGGTCTAAGTGTGTAGACTTGCACGGAGACTATGTTGAAAAATAAATTATATTCTTTTACATTTTATGTGTCTTTCATTCTGATTATCATTACTTTTGGATCACCCCTCATCATCTTAACCCTGTGAAAACGAGTGCTGTAAAGGGCTCGAAACGTAGGATCATGGTGTTAATAAACGCGACTAATCCGTTCTAAAGTGTTTAATTCTGCAGGATAGTTTAGGAGGATATTAGGAATTCCGTATATTATTTTAAAGTTGGAATTTTAAATTAGTTGTATAGTTTGATGGGTTAATACCTAAATAATGAAAACAGGTATATATTTATTTATTTTAAACGTAAATTGGGCTCCTAATTTACTATATCTGCTATAACGAGTAGATTGATCTTCGCCAAATCTCAGAAGAATCAGACAATTCGCTAAAGTGAAAACCGTTCGCCTAATACACACTGTATGTTATAAATGTTATATAACATTATGTATATCTCTTTCTCTAACATGATAATGTCAGGTAGCACTATCCTTGTCACACCGTGTTATATAACGTTATATAACATTTATAACAGCCAATGTGGGAGCACCATAAGACCTAATAATTAATATAAATCCTAAAGCGGTGGGATATGCACCAAATTTTACATTTTTTTTAGAACAACTTAAATCTACCATTACAGGTTTTGCCTAATGCGATAGATAAGCGATAACTAATAAACATATTATACAAGATCATAAACAACACAATAGGTATTTACTTAGCAGAACTAATAGTTGCTTAACCTAATACAAACAATGTGGCCTTTGTGAGATCATTCAAGGAACACGTAAATACTTATGTCCAAATTAAGCGCGACTTTGTTGATAGTGCGAATAGCCCTCGTTAGCGGGGCTTCCCTAAGCAATTTGGTGCGGGCAGCAGGTACGGCCAGCAGCGGCGGCCGGAGGCGGCGCCCCGCGTGGCCGTCTGGCACGTACAGCGCTATGGCGTGCAGAAGCCCGGGGTTGCACAACTCACCTCTAAGCACCCTTACTACTCGTACATACGAAGCGAATATTAATTTATAGTTGTCTGATCTTTAAATTAGGAACACTTAAACGCCGTCCACGTGTTGCTAAAGAAAAAATGTCTTTTAAATAAATTTAAACGACTTTTTCGGTATGTGGCAACCCTACAGCTACACTTATTTATTCGGCCACGCTAATTCCCGCTCCGCGCCACGGTCTCTGCTTTCTTTGCATATTTAATTCCGCTCCTAAAAGCCTTTCCATTCCTCTAATTTGATTTGCATTCCCTCCAATGTTTGCCGCTGAAGGAATCTGGACCGCCGCTACTGTTTACTGATCATTGGTAGGCTTTGCGCCGTTGTAATAAGACCCATGTTTGGTTAATTAACTCAATGTTTGTAGACAAACACGCAGGGTGCTTATAATGAATTGAGTTACGGATTGCTATAGGTACATTTTTGTGACATTTTTAAGGTTCTGTGTAAAAAAAAGCGGGGACTGTCTGTCAACGGGTTATATCTTAACCACTTTTACGTATTAAGCGAGACGAAGTAGCCATTGACAGTTTCTACGATTTACTGTTTTTACTTGTATATTTCGCTATCGATATCATCATTACTAGCGAAAATACATTCACTGCTGAACGTAGGCCTCCCCCAGAAAATTCCACATCGATTGGTCTGGATTGCGCTGCATCCAATGGTTTCCTGCGACCACTACCAAGCCATGAGCTCATCTTGTGGGAGATCTTTCCACGCTGTATCGACCGGTGCGTGATCGCCACTCAAGCACTCGCTGTCCCCACAGGTCATCAGTTTTTCGGACAATATGTCCAGCCCCTGCTACTTCGGTTTGGCGATTCTTTAAGCTAGGTCAGTGACTATCTTTCTGCGGATTTTATCATTTCTGATTCGATCACACAACGAAGCTCCGAGCATTTCTCTCTCCATCGCCTTCGAAATATTCTAAACCTACCAAAATTTCTAAGGACACTGACAGAAAGACTAAGTTTGCGAATGTTCTTTTACTTAAAATTTTATAATTGAAAGGAGCAAAGCTTGCCTGTCAACACAGCGAATTCTCCTTTTTTTTTAAAGGGTCAGCAACGCCGGTTAGGCTTCGGTGTGTCAATTTCTAACATCACTGCATGGAATCATCAAAGCGCCTGTATTTCAACCCCAGGCACTATATTTCAGAATACATACATACACTTTTGACCGTATCAAATAGCCTTGCTCAAACAGGCCTGAATGACAAGGCGGGACACCCTGTAATCATGGCGTGTGCATTTAGAGCACCCTGTTAATATCAGAGCGGGCTTTGTGTGCTACAAAAAACCGGGTTGGATTTTTTTACCCGTTGATAGTTGATGCACGGTTGTTTACTTTTTCTGTGTTACGTGTAATACCTGGTCTACGGTATTACAGAACGTGAGTTTTAAAGAGAGATTTTAGCTGTTAATCGCCCACCGAGGGTTCCACACCATACAAGCTTTTTGACAACTGGTGGGAACTGTCACTGCGCGGCATTTACGATACGGTTTTAGGATTTTCCTGTACATTGTGCTACAAATACTTGCGTTAAGAGGGAACTTCAGAAAAAAGTGCACCATTTTTAAGAAAACGTGTCCTCGATCCCTTTTTTTGGTCAGTCTCGTAACGGCCGATGCAAAATGTATGAAAAAATGCGTTACAAAACTGACCAAAAAGGAACACTGTTTTTCGATGTTAAAATCAATATTACTCGTGCTTCTGGTTATAAAAATCCAAAACTTCCTATATTTTCAACAACAAGTAAATGATACACTTTTTTTGAGAATGCCCTAAGACGTCTTGGTAAGGTCCCTGAACATTGAAATTTTTTTTACCTGTTTGCTTAAATGTCTTTGGCTTTAGGTAGCTGCAACACGAATATTCCAGCAAATATATCCACATCGGTTGAAATACATTTATCGAGCCTTGTCCTAAACAAACAATAATGTTCCGAAGTGAAGCGCCTTCCTTCCGCACTGGCGCACAACTTTTTCATGACTTCACATCATTATTTATTTTGTATCTGGGACGAGTTTCACTGGGTTAATGATCATCGATTGTACCTACTCAAATCACCAATTATTTGTGTTTTAATGAGATTTCTCTTTTTAAGTGTTTTGATTATTTTATTCTGACATCAATGAGTAATAACATACACATATCTATGTTCAAATAATTTATATTTTTATTTTTAATTTTATACGTCGTAGTCGACTACTAATTACTATAAAACTAATTCGAATTACTATAAAATACACAAATGTCAATAATAATACACAAAAGTCAACTTAAAAGTACTCTTAATGTTTATATATATATATATAAGTACTCTTAATATCTATGTTTGTTTATCACTCATCGATGAAGTCGACACTTAAAAATAAATTAGTAGACTCACTAGACGCTTTTCTTGAGTGCCGGACTACGCAAAGTAACAGACATTATTTATACAATCGTAGCCCAGTGGTTAGGGCGTCTGCCGCGAAAGCAGGAGGTCGCTGGTTTCGATCCAAGCCCTGCTCACTGGGGTCCTTGGTCACTTTTTCTGTAGAACATGACATCACTTTCAATTTAGACATTATTTATTATTAGTATTATGTACTCATACTCACTTCAGCTGCTGGTTGGTCGACCCATTGAAATAATGTGTTTAACTTATATTCGTTATAATATTATTATTGTCTTCTGTTGCCGCCATTGTTATTCATTGAACACTTTAGAACAGATTAATCGCGTTGATTAACACCATGACCCTACGTTTCGAGCCCTTTACATCACCCTCTTAACCTTGTGAAAACGAGTGCTGTAAAGGGCTCGAAACTTTGGGTTATGGTGTTAATAAACGCGATTAATCCGTTCTACAGTGTTTAATTTCAATATATTAGTTATAGGTAGCTATTAGATACATTTGTTTTTTTATCAATAAACGATTGTATTGTATTGTATTGTAATATATTCGACACTAAACTACAGTAGGTTTAACGAAAGTAACGTATATCTGCCCTTTCAACTCAGAAAAAGGTTTCCTCGGCATATTTTTCTTCACCGAAACGATCTATTGACCCAATGATCCATTAATATCGTAATATCGTGCTCCAAAAATTCATTACTTCGATTCGATTCGAATCCGCGCCATTCAAATTCATTAGACTTTAACTATTCAGACTGAAGATAACCTTTTCTTTCTTATCACGACGATTGCAAACAAGCATACGGTCCGCCTGATGGAAAGCGGTCACCGTAGCCTATTGACGTCTGCAACTCCAGGAGGGTCACATTGCCGACCCATTAAAATCTTGTACACTCGTTTTTTGAAGAGCCCTATATTGTAATATTTCGGGAAAACCTCGGCAGGGAGCTCATTCCACAGCCGCAGGAGGCAATTCCTCTGAAACCGCACAGTGCGCGACCATTTTGGTTGCAAGATAAATAAAATAAATAATAAATAAAATAAATATTACAGGACATTCTTACACAAATTGGCTAAGTCCCGCAGTAAGCTCAATAAAGCTTGTGTGACGGGTACTCAGACAACGATATATATATAATATACAAATACACAAATACATAGAAAACATCCATGACTCAGGAACAAATATCTGTGTTCATCACACAAGTTAATGCCCTTACCGGGATTCGAACCCAGGACCATCGGCTTAGCAGGCAGGGTCACTACCAACTACGCCAACCGGTCGTCCAATGATGATGCGTGGATGAGCGCCCTGTCGACGGCGAGCGGTGCGATGGTGAAAAGTGGACGTTGGCCTCTGTCAAACAATTCTTCAGAACACAACCCATTGTATAGGCGATAGAACACACATGAGGAGGCAGTCTCCTACAGTATTTTCAACACTTGCCTATTAATTACGAGTACTATCGCACCAGAGGAAATATTGGCCTCATCTCAAAACTCAAATTCGCTCAGCGAGCTATGGAGAGGGCTATGCTCGGAGTTTCTCTACGCGATCGAATCAGAAATGAGGAGATCCGTAGACGAACTAAAGTCACCGACATAGCCCTCCGGATTAGCAAGCTGAAGTGGTAATTGGCAGGTCACATTGCACGCAGAGCAGATGGCCGATGAGGTCGAAAAGTGCTTGGGTGGAGACCACGGCTTGCCAAACGCAGCGTAGGACGTCCACCCACAAGATGGACAGATGACCTTATGAAGGTCGCCGGGAGACGCTGGATGCAGGTCGCTTCCAACCGGTACATATGGAGGTCCAAAGGGGAGGCCTATGTTCAGCAGTGCTGATATGATGATGATGAGACGAAATAAATCGGCGTTTCATATACAGTGTCCAGCGTTGTACAGTCGCGATCAAAAACAGAAAATCGGCCAAACTGTTCAAAAACTTAACGCCTTGCAATAGAGACGTGTTCAGATATTTGTAAGGACCTTGGCTCCTCCGATATATCTGATGGTGACTATAATCTCAAAGATTTATTGATCTGAAGAATTGAATCTTCTAGCTGTACACCTATTACGAACATCGAAAATTGACGGGAAAACCTCTTTGTCACTCCAATACGCAATCGTTCGATTTTCGTGGTATAGGCCCTAGCATAGGTAGAGTTGTTATTGCGTGACCCCTAAAATTGAGATGAGATCTTTTTCCTTAAGTCGAGTCTTCTGACGTGGCCAGATTAAACGATTTGTAACTTGGAACTTGAATCTTATATCATTTTTATTAGAGTTAAAAATTGACAAGACAACGTTGTACTTAAGGCGTTTGTTCGCTACGGTTTATTGACCTGAATCAACCTTGCGTCAGGGGTGGTAAAATTTTGCATAACAAGTACATATTTAAAATTTAAAAACCATGAGCATTGGAATAGAGAGCGTTGGTGGCCCAGCGGTATGACGTTAGACTTTCAATCCGGTGGTCTCGGGTTCAAATCCTGTCTGCTCGTATCAATGAGTTTTTCGGAACTTTTGTACGAAATATAATTTGATATTTACCAATCGCTTTTCGGTGAAGGAAAAGATCGTGAGGAAACCGGACTAATCCCGATAAGGCCTAGTTTACCCTCTGGGTTCGCAGGTCTGATAGCAGTTGCTTTCGTAAAACTAGCGCCAACGCCAAATCTTGGGATTGGTTGCCAAAGCAGAACCTCTCCGAGCCGTGGCATAAGCCGGAAAAACTCTACGAAGAAAAAAAGGAGAACATTGGAATAGAAAATGCTAGTAAAATGTTTGGGAGTTTATCTTTAATATAACTGAGATCCTGAGATAAGTTCCAATTTGGGGTGAATACTACCCATGTCTACCAAAAATAAGTAGAACCAACCTTACACTCATAATTTGTAACTAGGAACGGCATTCCGACTTCCAAAGATACAATTTTGCAATATTACATAACTGTAGAGATTTTTCGAGAATATCAAAATTAATTCAAATTATTTTACCACTTTGGAAACTGCTCCTTCTTTTTTTTAATACTATGACGGTAATAAATAAGCATACGGCCCGCCTAATGGTAAGCGGTCACCGTAGCCTATGAACGGCTGCAACTCCAGGGGTGTTACATGCGCGTTGCCGACCGGTTAAAAAAAGGAGGATTCGCTTTGTTGACAGCTAAAGGGGCAAGCTTTACTCCGTGGGTCCCCAGCTGACGACACAGTGAATCCTCTTGGAGCTCTTCTTCTTGCGTTATTTTGAGTCAAAATAATATTCTGCACCTTATCTATTTTTGGCCTCATTTATTTTTGGGTTAGGATAAAATGAAACTGCAGTTTAGTTCGTAAATTTGAACTATGTGTTTAATCAGTGTTTCGTATAACTTAAGTGAAAACGAGGGACGGGACAGTTCTTCAAAAATATCAATAGAATATAATTACTTATAGGAATAAAAACGCGCCCTTATTCATTTTCTCTTTATAGATATGGAATTCCACGAAGTGATAACGGTTTCAGACCTTACCGTCTTTATAATAAGAGTAGTAGGATCGTCTTCGTGAAATACAATAGCTATCAACCAAAACGACGTATAATCTACCGAATTACATGTTACATAAGTCGTTTCAGTTTCGGCGCATAAACAACAAAATCAGCCATCAGCCCAACAAAACCACGTCACCGAGATCAACGCAACAATAGAATAACGAGATTAAACTATCAACGTAAGGTACGATATCACAGGAGACGTCTCGTCACGTCGTGCAGCACGTTATGTACAGTGAGCGCTATTTACAACCAGCGCGTATATACAGCTAAGCGCCCCGTCACACCGTGGTCTCGCGGTCCACGTGTATGTATTCGACGGAGCGCTCGCGCCGTCAGGAGGCGACTGATGATGCTCTTGAGTCGAACAGCAGCTCTTCTGTGGCGCGGCGCCCGCCAGCAGCTAGCAGCGCTTTATCCGCGCGTCGACGTCTTCTAAGCGCGGCTAGAAGTAACAGTCCTAACGCTGCAGCGCCCCCAAGCGCTGCAAGCGCTCCTGCCGCAGCCGGAGCGCCTAAAGCGGCCAGTAAGCGCGCAGCAGCACTACAACCAGCCCCTGCAGCTTCGTCTGCACCACCTGGACAATCTTGCGCTCCATCACACCAAAGCGCGACAGGCATACACGCGGCCAGCGCACTGCATCCTCTCACACACATAGCTGTCGCATTCACCGGCTCAACGCTAGGAGTCCCAATAGGACCAGTGCCCGCAGGCCTCCACACTTCCATCCAGGCTATACGGGCCTCGCCGGCCTCTCGTGCGGCCCACACCACGAGTAGTGCAGAGCCTGAGCCACCGCCTCGGCCTTGGCCCCACCACTCGTCTGTGAACACTTGGACTGCTCGGCCCTCGTCGTTAGCACTTGGGCAGATCGCCTTCAATAATCTAAACAATGAGAAAACCTACATTAACATAAGCGGAATGGGAATATAACAGGGCTTGAATTAGAAACTGTTTATTGCCTTGGTTGGTTGGTTGGTGTAAGAAGACATAAGCAGTACAGTACCTGGAAGTATGCGCGTGGTAAACCAGCACGCGATTGGCAGTGTGGCAGAGCGGCGGCTCCGGCGGCGCCCCAGGTGCGGGTGGAGGCGGCGGCGGCGTCAGCGGCAACTCATCACCCCAAACTCGGAGGAACACTGAGCGGTTCCCACGAGCCATGAGGAGGAACGGAGTTTCACCGCACTCTGAAGCGCGGTTGCCACTGCAAGGACAAAAAATTTGTTCAGTTTGGTAATATGTATTACCCATTCGGAGAGTGAACATTTTATTTCTGGTAAACTAAATTATCACCATGCTAGAAAGTTTTGTACTATTAGAAGACTAGAGAAAACAGTCCAGTTGAAAGAGTCAAACTATAGGCAGTATTCAACGTCACAGTACTTAAGTGCCATATGGGCATTATTGTCTATCTTTCATTCTGAGCTATTTGTCCAAAAAAAGTGACCTCTCCTTGGCCAAACAGCCCGGCCCGGGTTTCAGGTGTATTTTTATACAAATTATGAGACAAAAGCGTAGACGTATTGCCTGGTGGTATACAATTATCGCCACCCATGTCCAATTGTAGCATCTGCAGGGTTACATGTGCGTTGTTGGCCTTTTATATGGGAATACTGCTACACGCTTTGAATAAAGTCTAAATTAGGCCTATAATAATGCTACTCACTCATAAGGATACCGCAGATGGATGTGCCCTCCAGGCGGAGGCAACCTGCGCCGCGAGGCACAATTATATGCCGGAGCGGGTGGCGTGCTCCAAGAACCCCGGAAATTAAGATGGCGGGCATCCTCGTCCGCGGTCAGTGAGCGCGCAGTGAGGACGAGCTCAAGCGCGCCCGTGCCGGAGTGGTGGATCGGTGCGGATGTGTTGTCGCATATGCAGCCGAGTGGTACCTATGAGCAAGAACCGTGAGACCAATAGTCTAAAACATAACTTCTGACTACAGTGCAAAATTAACTTAATTCTGAAAGCAAAGTCAAATAAATGATAATAAACTTACCCGATATCCAGGCCATGGAGCCTCATAGATCATCAAATGTGGTACCCGCATTGGTGCGTCGTCTTCTCCATCAAAATCTTCATCAGCCTCTTTTTCTTCTAAAGGCCTTTCCTCTGGTTCCAAGGGTTCCGGTACACATCGCATTCGGCCACTGGCCGGGTCTGCGCGGGTGAAACATCGAGGCCGTCGGCCGAATGATGCAGCTACTAAATCTATAGCCACATGAGCTTCTGATTGCAGTCTATAAACGCAGCGTAGACGCCGGGCGCCACCTCGCCCGAACCATAACGCGTTGCCCGGTGATAATAATTCTCCTGGACGAGTAAGCAGTCTTGCGCAAGCCGATGGGACGGGCCGCGCTACTCTTGGTATATTGCTTGGTAACACAGCCCCTGCTAACCGTGCATCAATGAACTCATAGTGCAACGCGAATCTTAGAGGATGAGTCGCGGTTCCATAGCGACTTGTAGCAGCTAAAGCTAATAAAGGCGCTGTGGATACGTAGCCATCAGGAGGCGAGCAGGGACGAGGAGATCGTGTGGCGTTAGCTAAAGCAGCTCTTGCACAAAGACGTGGTGCTTCGTCACAATAATGTCCTAAAATCGCACCATCCCCAATCATGCCACCTCCACCTCCATCCCAAACGCGGAGTTCAACGCCACAAGGAGCCCCTATAGGTCTTGCCGCGGTACTGGTTGGCGGGCGAGGAGGAGCCATAGCACCATCTTCGTCCCTTTCACTGCTTTCAGTCCGACGACCGTCCACTAAAGAATACTGAGTGAAACTGGAAAAGTAGATCCATACCAAGTCACCTGTAGATAAAAACAATTAAGAATCAAGAACTAATCTTCTTACGCCAACAACAGGTTTTAACTTAGTAAAATACTGACCTGGTCGACCATGGAACGTCCAAGTACATGTCGTATTGGGTGGCAGTGTATGTGTGGGAGCATGCAGTCGTCCCCTTCTTCCACGACCTGCTGCCCCTGGGGTCGTTCCGTTACCCTCCTCTTCAGTTGACGACGCTTTCACATGAAACTCACATCTACGTGCCTCTCTGAAAGATGAACTACCTTTAAACGCACAATCTTGGTAACACTGTTCGTAAACAGCAGGGCACAAGCGATAGCTTGCAAAATATAACTATCTTTAAGTATCACAGATTATTTTGTCCTTACCTGGCATAGTCAAGGGAGTCTGAATCAGCAAAGATGACATCAACATCAAGCTCAAAACCTCGCAGGGGCGCGAGCGGTGCAGGTGGTCTCAACGGCGCAGAGTACGGTGAAGAATGAAATGCCACGAGCATCTCAGGGCCACGAGCCGTGACCCTCGGTAGCCAGTCTCCTCCACAATATTCGACTAGCACTGGGTCATCTGTTGATGCACCGTCATAGAAGATAAGTCTGTCACGCTCGCCAGTGCACTCTCGCCATGCACGTACCGCCCGGCCCGTTTTGTTTAAACTGAAAAATACTTATTGTTATTCATTATATTTATACTAGAACGTAATATCCAACGGGAATCGAATAGGTTCCAAAGGTATCCTTAACAATTATAAGATAAAAAACAAGTCAACAAATCCGCGGAGAAATCTCTGTTTGGTGGTATAGTCGGACCACGCTAAGTTATTCTGCCAAGTTTTATGTAAAAAATGGAATTTTCATAAAATGCCACTGTCAAATGTGGCAAGTCAGTTCAAAGTGAGCGTGGTACACTCTAGAAATCCAGGTAATTGAATTGACATCAAGCATCGTCTGTAGAGGCGTATCGAAGAAAACGAATCTAGCATATTACCAGACTATCTTAATATTTTACAGTATTTTAACGGCCTCCTAGCTTAGTTGGTAGTGACCCTGGCTACGAAGCAGGGGGTCCCGGGTTTGAATCTTGGTCCAGGCATTTATTTCTGGATGTATCACGAATATTTGTTCCTGAGTTATGGATGTTTTCTATGTATTTAAGTATTTATATGTATCTATTATATATCGTCGTCTAGTACCCACAACACAAGCCTTATTGAGCTTACCGTGAGACTAAGTCGATTTGTGTAAGATTGTCCCACAATATTTATTGATTATTATCTATTTATTTAACCTTTATTGCACAAAACATAATCCAAGTGTACAAAAAGCGGACTTAATGCCTAAAGGTATTCTAAGTTGGAACTAACCTGGCCATCGATATGGATCGTTTAATCTGCATTTTATGTGAATGGTCCTGCCGTACAGATATCATAGCATGTTTGCAGGTCGGTATATCCTTCTGACGAAGGCTCCAATAACAGGTCACGTTTCGAGGATACATCCCAGGGTAGTTGGGGCTCTGGAGACGGCAGGGTTTGCGGTGGCATTCCTCGTAAGTCCGCGTGCAGTACGTCCCAGGTGATACTGCACCACGTTCTAGAGGAGCTTCTAATGCTCCAAACCTGTTTGTAAATGTAACTTTCAAATGTCTTCTGGGTAGGTATACCTATCTACGATTTATCGGAATGTATGTCAATTAAAGTGAATAGAAATGCGACTACGGCCGTCATCCTCAACTACTTATTTTATAAGTTATCATTAATAGTGCGGAAAGTAGGTGATTTCCTACGAGTGTATAAGTCAACATGAGTCAGAAATCATCTTTACGCACGAGTTTCATACAATGTTTTACTATGCATTGTGTGAGTAAATAAAATAATTATTAGAGGTAGTGTAGTAGCACAATCCACAGTAGACCGGGGTGAGCGGCGGGTGAACGCAGAGGAACTCCAGGGGGCCCGTTCGTGCAGAAAAGTATTACTTTCCGCACGATTTAAGTCCATAAGGAAACGCACTTGTCGAGCGCATGCATTGTAAAATTATAATTAACTCACCGCACGACGGCGTCTCTCTGTTGCAAGAACTTGTATCTCAACTTCAGTCCAAAAGGCTCTCCAAGGCGCGCTCGGAACAGTTTCACAGAGACGGTTACGGTAGCCGTCTCACTGTAATACAACGCGGCGCCTTCTGACGCGCCGCACCACGAGCCTCCAGTGAACGGGCGGCCGAGCTCGGCTAGCTGCATATAGCCGTCAGGGCAACCATCCACATTGCCTGGAGTGTACCTCCCTAAATGAATCGAGATATAGAATTAAGATAAAAATAAAGACGATGTTGTATAAAAGTATTACTAAAGGGTGACTCACACTAGCACGAGGCGGAAAGTGATGGGATCGGACGAGACGGGAAAATCTATCAATTTCTATAGACAGAATCACGTGATAGCTTGAAGCCCTCGGATGTAACGTGACGCTTTCTATAGAAGTTGACAGATTTTCCCGTCTCGGCCCGTCCCGTCCGTCCCGTCCCGTTCTAGAGTGAGTCATACTTTAAAGTTCTTTACAATGGGCCTCTGACAGATCTGCTGACTTCATGTAGCTTCAACGTCTTTCTGTTATTTTGACTTGATCATTACTTCACTTTGGTCACCTTTCTTCCGATTTGCGGTACCCATACTGAGAGCCTTGTCTGTTTTTCTGGCCATGAATTCTAAGAACAATATGCAATGCATTGTGTAACTATACTCACCAACACGAAACTCTTCGAACGCCAGCTGAACCAAGTCCCCATGCGTCCCGCCACCGGCAGTAAACGTGAGGTGGCATAGGAAAGGCACCCGCGGCGGAGGCGGCGGCGGCGCGTCGCCGACGCCGACTCCGGCGCCGACGGAGAGGGCGTAGGCCACGCCGGCGCGGCCGTAGAATGTGCGGTTACAGGGCGAGCAGTGGGGCGGCTCGTCACTGCCGTCCATGCACTGTGCAGTGCCGTCGCAGAAACGGTCAAGGCGCACGCACTATCAAAAATAAACTAAATTGAATCCGTGTTTTATTTGCTTTAACTTTAAGGGCACATTCTTCAGCTTCAATTAAGTTTAACTTCTCAAAGACAAAGTATTCAAATTAGCTCCATTATAATTACTAATTTAATTTAATCTCATATGGTATTGCAAGTGTGTAAACCGAGTATGAGTATGAGTATTTGATATGTTATAGTCAATTCTAATGCTCAATTTACATTAACGGATGCAACATGTAGTTATTCTATTTAATAAAAATAATAAAATGAATTAATTTAATAAAACTAACTTTGCTATTCTGTTTCCTTAATTATACCAAATTGCATGTAATTTGGTATAATTAAGGCAATTAAAGTCAAAGCAATTTAAAAAAAAAACACAATGAATAATTTTTAACATATAGGTATATATATAATCATACAGATTATCTATTGACATGTAACAAATTTTTGCATAACGGTTTTAGTAAGCTAGCTCGCAATGTTTAAAATACAATCAACGATGTATGCGGGATGTAACGGGATGTCAGTCGGCCCTACGTCATTGATCAGCTTTACAAATTACCTATACATAGTTACCTCAAGAGGTGAGGGTCAGGCGACGTTTTAGCGAAGCGTCATCATGTTCACTGTAGCCGCTTGCTTCCGTTTGCCAAGGACGCGGCGCCTCATGCCTAATCATCTCAACCTACCGCTCAGTAACACACACACACAGACAGCACCGCTTACCTGACCGCTGCGACACGCAAACTCAGCCACGCCGCAGCTGCCACTGCCGCCGCCGGCGCCCCACGCTGCCGCGCCGATCGCCGCAACGGCCATCACGAGCGCGCGCGCACCCATGCCCGCCGCCCTCTGCACAAACAATCACTGACTTAAAAAATGAAGTTTTTTTTATACTACGACGGTGTCAATGTACCCATGGACCCATGGATGCCTGCAACTCCAGAGGTGTAACCCCCGCGCGTTACCGACCCTTTTAAGAAAGGAGGATTCGCTGTGTTGACAGCTAAAGGGGGAAGTTTTGCTCCGTGGGTCCCAGCTGTCAACACAGCGAATCCTCTTGGAGCTCTAGCGACCTTCTTACCAACAGAAACACAACACAATGAGTAGGGTCTAGTGTTATTAAACTGCGGTTTTCTGTAAGGTGGAGATACTTTTCCAGATGGGCTCTACTCCAGATTTGAGCGAGACAACATTCTTTGTACTGTGACCTACCACACTAAACGATTTGCATCCGCTGTGCCCATACCTCTCTTAAAGGTGAAGTATACAGTCAACGACTGTCCACCACCTGTCTGCATACGTTACTTCGGCCACATGGCCCACAGAGGAGTGGATAACTGGGAACTCCTGATATTCACCCGAAAAATCGAAGGGGGACGTCCTAGACGCAGCACCATGTGCTGGTCTGACCAGATTTCAGAGCAGACCAACGGATCAATTAGAGTAAAAAAAGTGTACTATTTCCTTTTTTTTTGAAAATATAAGAAGTTTTGGTTTTTTATAACCAGAATTACACTACGCGGGCAGCTCACCATAGCCGATAGAGGCAAGCACTTGATAAGCTGAAGGGGAGTCAGGATCCTTAGCAATGAGGAAGCGATGCAGAAGAGAAATTATCCCAGAGTAGACCAACAGACCAGTTAACGCCGCAATGCGCAGGCAGCTGACCGAAGCCGATAGAGGCAAGACAAGCTGAAGCTCATGAGCTCATGAATCTCAACAATGAAGGAGCAATGGAAAAGAAAGATGAGTTGTTAATACAGAGGCATTAAGTACCCTAAGAGCTAATAAATAAGTTGCCATATGTGTTGTGATAAATCCAATTATCGATCAACAAATTTTAACATACAGAGCTTCGCTTGCATTACGCGTTCTATTTCTATACTAAGTGATGCTGTCAAACTTAGATATATGTTATAAGATTATTTCTTAGACTGTATTCCCTTCTTGTAAGTCGTTGTAGAAAGTCATGACAGATATAAAACTGGTAGAATTCACGAGCATATGCTGGCCAAATTGGCTCGGGCATTAAATTGCAACGGTTAACACTCACGTATTTTTATCACAATAGGCGTGACACGTCATATGATGCCCACCAAGGTGAAAACACCACTCTGTCTGTCCGACGATGACTGCCCAATGCAGTCGAAACATGTCACGCCTATTGTGATAAAAATACGTGAGTGTTAACCGTTGCGATTTAATATCAGTATGACTCACGAAAGTTTAAATTATATGATTGGCTCAAGCAATCCGTTGGATCTGCAGAGAGGGTGTGTCCACCAGGTATCTACCGGACAAACCTACTATACATTGATCGGCAGATCCCGTGGATATTCCCGAACGTATTTGGCCGGCTATAACGAAAGGTCAATGGTCGTTAACGCCAAAATCCTTTGTGACGTTTAAGTGTGCCTATATCCACAACTTCAAACAAAAATTATAAATTGAAAGAGATGTCATATACTAAAGAAAAAGTGACCAAGGTCCCCGGTGAGCAGGGCTGGGACCTTCACCGGGGACCTTGGTCACTTTTTCTTTAGTATATGACATCTCTTTCAATTTATAATTTATATATAGTAGTGTGACTACTTAAAAAAAAACACTGAAACATGAATCAAAACATTTAATACGTTTAATAAATGATTTGATTCGTGCTTTAAAAAAATTGTTCAAGCAAAAAATCAACGTAACTATAGAGTCTGTTCACAACATTTCACATGTTGCACAACAAAATTTCCACAGGAAAAATCCTGAGTAATAAAGACAGTCACACGTCTCTTTCGTATAAATAGATTGTTACGTATGGAACTTCGTGGAAACCTCCCCCATTACATAACATTACATAGTTAAAGTCAGAAACAGAAAGAGCGACAATTTGCGATTTTCTGCGATTAGCGGTAGTTTGGTCAATGGTGGTTCATTAAACCGAGTGGACATCGTTCGCGGGCGTAGGCATTGCACTGAACTTGTGTCATGTCATACTTATAAGTTTCAAAATGTAATAACCTTTTGCTATACTCTTTCAGTCGGAACTGCTTGTTTTTCCTCAGCTTTTTAAAATTGCTACATGTGCTACTGAAGCAAAACTTGTATATTGGGGTAATTTTACTTGTGCAATCTTAAATTATTTTTTTAAGCAGAGACGTCTGCGAACGAAATTTATAATTTTATAATTGACAGGAAAGTGTTAAAATTCCCCGCGTCAACCGGGATTCGAAACCACGACCTTGAGTTATCGACGCCCGATCGACCCTGGTGAATGACTTCTGGGTTTATAGGTGAAAAAACTGGTCTATACCCTATATTTATTGCTCAACCCGTCGTTTACAAATTAATGTTACCGGCTATTGTAAAGAAACAAATCAAAACTAGTGTATAATTTCGCGCCGGTCGCCGTGGAGATGGCTGGTTTTTGGGGTTGTAAGGCACTTGAGCTCTTTAATACAGCAGGTGCTTTTGAGAGAAGGGTCTTGTCCTAACTCTGGGTCTTGGTTCCAACAAGTCTCAATCGTTATACAGAGGGGGAACGATGCCAGAATAATGGGAACTTTTGGGCCGGGCACAATACAGGGCGGAGTTTTCCATTGATCTGCGTGTATTTTGACGAAGCGTGTTGCAGATGTTTTTACGATGATTGTGCGGATTATTTTTGTTTGATGGTAAGTTGACAAAGCATGTGTAGCACCTACAATTAAAACCATTTGATAAACATAAAATTATACGCGCAGAACCAGGGGCTTCATACAGAGTTCTTGAAGGTTCTCCACACAAAAGTACGAATGAAAATTATGGCCGCTGTCTACGTTTAGCTTTCTAGCAAACAAAGTAACCTCCTACATGGCTTTTACCATTATTAAGTTATTTGAACAAAAAGTTTATGATTTAAGCTGAAGTGCTTATGAAAATTAAATGCGTAGAACTTATTTTAGCAGTTGAGAGTTGAATGGCCGTCTCGACAATGAAAGGTCAGCTTATCAATCTAATAAAGCAAGCAAATGAACAATCATATTATCTGAGTTTTAATAATTATAAATCAGAATGAACAAAGAAATCATATAATTTAACTTTCGTGAGTCATACTGCCATTAATTTTAAATGGTTATAACTCACGTATTTTTATCAGATGTGACATATTTGCCCGACATGTTTATTGATTGTTTCTTTGTATGTGATGCCCGAGCCGCGGAGGTGATAACACTACTCTGTCTGCCCGACAATGACAGTTTTAATTTATTTAAGTTTTGTGAATAATAAATGTTTGCTTTAAAATTGCCTTGAAATAATAAAAATGTCTCGTAAAACTACATGCGTTTTACGAGACAACACACATTTGACAAACTACACAACTATGCACAACAAATATTACATTTATGATAGAATAGAACGTCTATATTAATAAATGCCCATGCCCATCCTTCGCCTAATACTGATATTTTCTTGAATCCGGCCCCCCTTAGACTGGCGAGTGGTTTGCGACTGGGAGTTTCGGTGTGTGTGCCACACTCATGTCCTTGTGGAACAGCCGTGGACCGACTGGGACACCATGGATTGTGTTGTAAAAAAAGTGCAGGCTGTTTTTCGAGAAATGCATCTCTTAATGACATACGAGTAATCCGTCGATCTCTTGCCACCATCAACGTGCCTGCTCTCCTTGAGCCGACTGGCATTTTCAGGGATGATGGCAAGAGACCCGATGGGGTGCCTTTGGTTCCTTAGAGTTAGGGACGGATGCTAGTGTGGGATGCTACCTGCATAGACACCCTGGCACTTTCGGATCGCGCAGTCGATGGCGATTCGAAAACGAGAGCTACTTATGGTACCGATACAGGGCGCGAGCCTAAACAGCAATTGCGTAACATTCTGCCGCCCGACGTGGGTTTCCATGGAAGGTGCTACGATCATAAGGGTGTACTACGATTTACATCTACTACTGAAGGCATGTTCGAAAAAATTAAAAAAATTAAATAGAAGTACATTTATAGCTGCTAGGTTATAATATCCGATAAGGCCTGTACTCATAAAGGATGACTCACACTAGAACGGGACGGGACGGTACTGGACGGGGCGGGACGGGAAAATCTGTCAATATCAATAGAAAGAATCACGTGATAGCCCGGATGTCACATGAAGCTTAACTTATCGGATATTATAACCTAGCAGCTATAAATATACTTGGTAACCTACTCATGAATAAGGATACGGACTGTTCCGAAACATTTTGGGTTATTTTCGACTTTATTGACGTGAGTAACACGATATAAGTATTTTAATATGCGAGGTAAGGGCCCAGGAATGAGGAGGTCCACAGAAGACCCAACTTTGTCGATAAAGCACAGATTAGAAACGAAATTGGTAAGTATTGTGTACCTACATTATATTCATTGCCTTAATAGAGAGAGAAAAGAGGGAGAATTTACAATTTAGGTATAAACCTAAATTGTAAATTCTCCCTCTTTGATTGACCTTGGATGGGCTTAAAACCAGCTAAGCTGTGCCCATACCTTTTTCCTTTGTCAGTGCCTAATTCTGTATTTTATGTTCATTGTTTTGTTCAAGGAAATAAACGATTTGTATTTGTATTTTTTTGTATTCGTATTTGTATTTTGGAGCGGTGCTAGCCCAGCGCTAAGAAAGTGCGACTTTCAAACCCAAGGTCGCGAGTTCAAACCCCGGCTCGTAACAATAGGTTTTTCGGAGCTTAATGTACGAAATATCATTTGATATTTCCGGTGAAGGAAAACATCGTGAGGAAATCAGACTTATCCCAATAAGGCGTAGTTTACCCTCTGGGCTGGAATGGAAGGTCAGACGGTAGTCGCTTTCGTAAAACTAGCGCCTACGCCAATTCATGCGATTAGTTGCCAAAGCGGGCCCTAAGCTCCCTACGCCAGGGTAGAAGCCGGGAAAATGCTAGAAAGAAGAAGTATACGAATGTATGATGACTTACCTACGAGTTTCTCGCATCTAAAATATAATAGTTAATTAGATATTAGTAATTGTGACATGATTTTAATATTTTCTACAGCCTGCACCTAGCAAACCTCTCTTTTTGGCCCAGTGGTTGACTGGTAGAGAATGCCTTAAGGCATTAAGTCCGCCATTTGTACTTTTATTTTTGTGCAATAAAGTTTTAAATAAATAAATAGTCAAAGCATGAGTATATATTTGCGTATTAAATTGCAACGGTTAACACTCACGTATTTTTATCACAATAGGCGTGACATGTTTCGACTGCATCGGACAGTCCCTTCCCATCCCGTCCCGTTGAGCCATTCTTAATACAGTGCATCTTTGGAACTTGGATATAAAATTCATATAGAAAACGCTTTACAATCTCTTTTTGTAGACTCTATGTGATAATATCCACACGCAAATGAAAAAACCGCCATAACAGGCTTGAGCGCCGGGCTGAGGCAATTACTCGTCCTTGTAAAAACATGGCGCCCGAGGCAATATTACGGACCCAAACTTCCAGCACTTGATACACAAACGTTCTCGTATTTAAAAACGGCCTTTTGTCTGCTCCAGGAAAACTATTGAAGCGACGGTTGAAAGTTTTTTTTTTTAATAGTGTCCTGCTGCTGGGCAAAGGCCTCTCCCTTGGATCTCCATAACTCCCTCTGTTTTGCTTTGTCGGGCCAGTTAGTAAGAAAGGCATCCAAGTCATCTCGCCATCTCCGCCTGGGCCTGCCTCGTCCACGCCTACCTTGCGGCTTCCACTTGGTAGCTATATTAGCCCACCTATCCGGATGCATGCGATAGACATGGCCGGCCCAGTCCCATTTTAGCCTGGCAGTCTTCTCGCCTACATCAGCTATGCGTGTTTTAGAGCGCAGCGTAGTGTTTCGGATGCGCAAGTAAATTAAAAATGTTTAATCGTACCTTTACAAGTATTTTGAAGATCCTCTTTTTAGCGTTCTCCCGGCTTATGCGACGGCTCGGAAGCTGAGGTCCGCTTTGACAAGTAATCCCAAGATTTGGCGTAGGCGTGTGTTGATGATGGCGTAGGCGCTAGTTTTACAAAAGCGACTGCCATCTGACCTTCCAACCAAGGGGGTTAACTAGGCCTTATTGGGATTAGTTAGGTATCCTCACAAAGTATTCCTTCGAAAAGCGACTGGATTCAATTTATAAGTTGCCAATGAGGATTACCGCGAGTCGATTCGCCGCTAGGGGCGCTAGTGGAACGTGGGTCCTGTGGGAACATTTCAAACGTCACTTTGACAATTATTTCATACTGACACAGGACCCGGGCATGAGTGGCGCCGCCTGGTGAGCGACAATACGGTAGCTCCCATTGACCCGGTCATACGTGTCACGCGATATTTATTATTCCTCTAGTTGATTGCTTAAAACCTCAAGCAACACAGGGAGGGGAGTCCACTTACGTTCCATTTCCCCTCTGCCAAAGTACAAGCCCAAATGGGCATACGCGTGTCAGTGTTGTGACTATTCCTACACAAAAATAGATCGAAGTGTGCAACATTTGTTAATGTAGTTGAATCGTTTTTTATATGCTGGTATCGTCATCATATATTTTTTTATGTAATGTGTGAGAAGTGCGTCTGTGTGCACGTTTTTCAAAAATTTAACTGCAAGATGTCTTTAAGTCTCCTTTCGAACGTATTGGATGGAAGCCCGTATTGATCGAAGGTTAAACACGTTGAAATCTCGTTGACATCTCCATGACGAATTTAAATATTATTTTCATTGATTTACTGGACACTTAAATCAAGAGATTGGTTGATTATAAATTTTATTATTCCTTATATTCTCTGCATCTGTTAAGGTGTGTATGATAGCTTTATAGCAGACAGCTGTATTCTTTTCCTACTTTAGAGCATTCATTACGAATTTCGCTCGGTGTCTTTGCTGGGAGGGGGAAGACTCTATTTTAGGGAAAATTACAGCTCTATTATGGATACCTGACCTCCCTTACCTAACTGGAAAAGACTAATCGTAGGTTCAATGTGCAATTTTAACACATTCAGTGCCAGCTCAAAGTTTGAGCCTCAAACGTAGCCTATAACATGAGGAAACGCGTATGTAGCGAAAAACGCCTACGGATAGAGACTTGACATCCAGGCATTAGCGCTGAGTGCTTAAAGGATGACTAACAGTAGGACGGGGCGGAGCGGGACGGGGCGAGTCGGGACGATATGTCAAATTCTATAGAAAGAATCGCTTGATAGCTCGGAGCCCTTGTGTCTTGTTCTATAGAAACTGACAGATCGTCCCATCCCGCCCCGTCCTGTTCTAGTGTAAGTCATCCCTAACTCATTCACAGGTACGTATTTCTCGTAGCGCTACGCCGTAGCTGATGCTATGCATTTCCCGCTTTTTAGCGAAAATGCCGCGTAGAGCCGTAACGATAACGTGTCATGGTTAGCGCTGAATGGGTTTATAAAAGAATTAAAAAACACCATAAGGTTTATAGCACTCGTTATCACCGGGTTAAATGGTGAGTGCAAAAAGAGTCATACATAGGGACGGACGGTCATGGTGTTAATATACGCGATTGATACATTCGTTTAGCGTTTCATTTAAATATGTACTAACTCTAGCCAAATACAATATTGATAAAATTGTCTGTATCAATATTAACTTCTCGTTGACTTGCACTCACCGTATATTTGATTTATTTATATCCACTTCTTATCTAATATACCAACTAATTTTCCTTGAAACCGAATTATTGAGTTAAGAGAAGTTCCGAATCCATTAAACATATTTGATTGAGATTATTCATATTTGAAAATCCAACTGAAGACAATATTAATAAAAATTGCCTCTATCAATATTAACTTCTCGTTTTTTTATAAACTTTTAACTCACAGTTTATCTGAAGTATATTAAGCTAGCGTATTATTTATATCCACCTCTTTTCGAATATATCCAACAAATTTTCCTTGGATGCCGAATTATTGAGTTAGGAGAAATCCGTGATCCATTCAACATGGGAGGGTGAGATTAATAATATTTAAAAATCCAATTGAAACTTGATTTAGCGGTGATTTGACTTGACTGCTTCATATGTATCGTCATGTTATTAACGCTAAATCACTTTTTGTTAACGTAGGTGTTATTCTCTCATCGGAGCATGCCTCCCAGGCTCACACTACGTAATCGCTTATTTTTTGGCGTTTTCACTTAAACATATTATCGGTTTTGGATGGAACCTGAGATATGATTGGTCTCTTAAAGCTCAGAATGTAACAGCATTTATTTCTGACATATGAATTAAGTCACTGTTAAAAAAAATATAGGGGAGGTTTCACATGCTGCATACTTCTTATACCCAGCTATTCGTACTTACAACCTGAGAGTATAAAACTATCGTAGATACCTACTACTACTAAACCTCAAAAAATCAACATAACTTTCGCGTTATTCACAAATCAACCTACACTCAAGGCCGCGCAGAAAAATCCTATACCTACGTACTTACATACATACATACTTCATAGGTTGAATGGGATTTGAGAGTCTACGACTCGCGTAGAATTGGGTCAGAACCTCGACCACTGGATACGTTTAAAGAGCCGTACAACTCTCGCACTACAGAAATTGACCAAAACCTCGAAAGAACTCCAGCACAACTCGCACAATAATCACAAATCCCAAGGTTTAACGAACAGTTTAACGAAATTTCGTAATAGACTAGAAAACAGTTGACGATCGCTGGTTGCTTTCGAGTTTTGAACTCTGGCACTACCGCGCTTGACGAGAACCCCGAAAAAAAAACACAAGTTTCACAGTCACAAATCTTGTACCAAGGCAGCAGTATTTGCAGAAGTCCGTCGAACTAGGGTCACCGGTCACTCACCATCGCGTCAGCAGCGCCTCATGTCGCTGGCACCTAACTCGACCGGGCGAGCAGCGTGGCAGCGCCACACTGCTGCAGCGCCGCGCCCCGCCCCGCCGCGGGGCAGGGCGCGTGCGCGGGCCCGGGCCACGGTGGGCCTTATGCAGGCTTTGTGGAAAAAATTGTAGATAAAATTTACATTAAGAATTAACAAAATACGATGATTTCTAAATGGTGATCGGGTAGCCCAGTGGTTGGGGCGTCTGCCGCGAAAGCAGGTCGCTGCTTCGATCCCAGCCCTGCTCACCGGGGTCGTTGGTCACTTTTTCTGTAGTATATATCTCTTTCAATTTATAACAATGATTTCTATTTTTCGTGAACTCAGACATGAGATTTAGTTCTTCAATAATATGGTTTTCTCAAACATGATCGTAAATGTATGCATTTATGTCACGAAATGAAGACATGAAGTTCCTTGTTTACGGCTCCCCCCATTTACTTCTTGGCCGGCGGCCGTGAAGTAATGTGTGGCGTAAGTATGAACGAAACATTATTGTCCGCTGCTCTAACTTTTTAAATTAGCGTACTAACACTAAACTGACAAAGGAAAAATTACATACAGCCAACGACCACTAGATACTTGCGACATTAAAAAAAACAAATTCTATGTTTCTATGTATATTTATGTGCGGTTAAACATGGTGCTCGAATAGCTAATTCAAATTGCATATTTAGAAAATAATAAGGTGGCAAATTGAACGTTTTTTTCCTTATTAACCTATTTACCTAGTAGTTGTTTTTAATGTAATATTTACTTACAATGTTTGAGAAAAGCACTATACAAGCCTCGGCCGGAAGAGAGATTGCAGGACTTGTTTAATCCGGCCTTGTCTACGCCTCGGCCGTCTACCACAAACTCGTCCTGCAATCTCTTACTTCACGGCCTCTGCAGTAATGTACTATTATGATGTTGTGGCCGACATTGATTAAATAAATAAATAATTAAATAATACATAAATATTGTGCGACAATCTTACACACATCGACCTAGTACCACGTTAAGCTCAATAAGGCTTGTGTTGTACTAGACCATAAATACTTAAATACATAGAAAACACCCATAAATCAGGAAAAAAAATTGTGATAAACGCACAAATAAATGCCCTGACTCAGATTCGAACCCGGGACCTCCTGCTTTATAGACAGGGTCACTACCGACAAGGCTAGGAGGCCGTTAACATACATTTCGTATATTGAAAGTTCTGCAGAGCTTTGAATGTCTTTTCTTTATGCAAAAGTGCTATAAAGGGGTCCCCTATGTCTTCGCATATTTTTTAAATGCATAATTCTATTCGGCACAATCAACAGTCATAATTGGTTTTACGCATAAACTGTTATGGTAAAGTCGATTTTAGGGTAATTACATTTGGCTGAATTTAATTTGTCCGAATATTCGGAGACAGTCCGAATCTAAGTTAACCCACTTTTTAGTATGCCAACATATTTTCAAACAAAATAGTATTCGATCTTTAAGCAATGATAATCTTTAAAAGCTTAGTTATAAAATGTGTCCTAACTTTCAGAAACAGAAGAGACATTTTAACAACGTATCAGCATTGCGATACAACGAGGAAATGCCGCTAGCATCCTAGGTACAATGCATCAAGGGTCTACTTTAGATTTAAGGTAGGTAGAGGTAGGTAGTTAGGTAAGTTAAACTTACTGTATATATTTCGAAAATAAATGTTTGTTTTCTATGTGTTAATCTAAGATTTTTTCGTTTTTTTTTTTCTACAACAAAAAATGCAAGAGAGCCGCCTACGTTGGTATGGTCACGTAATGCGCCGGAACGAGGACCACGTGAAGTTATGGCCATTACCGAAGGCAAAAGAGGTAGAGGACGCCCACCGACCACCTGGGCAGGAACCATACAGAAGGATCTGCTGACGATGGGTTTAACGCCAGAGATGACACAAGACCGCCTTAACTGGCGCAAAAGTATCAGGAGGGCTGACCCCAAATAGGGAAATAGCCAGGAGATTGATTGATTGATAAAGAAAGCGGACGACTCCCCATGACCACGACCACTCTGTCAAGAGTGAACGACTTAGAAGAAGTAGCCACATTTACAAAATTAAGCAACGCTATAACTTTAATTTACTCAATAAATATATTTATTTATTATTTTATTTTATTTTTTATTCATTAAATTTCACAGCATAACAGAAATCCAAGGCACTGTGAAGTCAAAAATACAATTTTGTATATACAAAAAATAAAAAATTAATTATTAATTAAAATTAACATCATACCTATATATTTATTATTTATTTCGTCCAGAACATTCATACAGTGGATCCTCTGTGCGGCGCCCGGCTGCCTCCGCCGCGCCCCCTCGACGTCAGGGCGCGAGAGAAATCTCACTCGTATCTCGCCCTCAGGTGCGCGGCCCGGGTATGCACTTCGATAAGTGTGCTTACCATGAGTTGTTCTCGCTTTCGAATCGCTATCGACTGCGCGATTCAAATGTATTTGCAACTCGTTCCAACCAGTTAAGAATGAGTAAGATGCGAATACTTTCGAATCGCGTAGTCGATAGCGAGAGCAACTCATAGTACCGATAAAGGGCTAAGCCAACTTTTATAATATCTACTTTATTGGATGTCTAAAAATATAAGAATATTTTTGTACTACTTTATAATTGAAAGAAAAATGGAAAAATTCCCCGCCTTGAGCGGGATTCGAACCCACGACCTCTCTGAACACCGGTCAGATCTGACCGGTGTTCACATCAACTTAACATAACATCCCAGTATTATAGTAGCAGTAGATAAAAGGTATTCTGAAGCATTAAACAAGACGTATCCTTAAAAAAAAATAAGCGTATGTGTAAGGTGGTACGATAGGCATAGGCGGCAAGATTTGCTACTTTTAACCAGCGGGATCGTAAATTAAGTAAATAAAACAAAGGTATTATTATTATTACTTTATTCCGGTTCGATTAATATTTTTGGATAAATTAATGATAAGATGTACATAAATGCAAAATACACATATCGGCAACCGTAGGTTCAATTTAGGTCTAATCCAAATCCATGATTGTTTACCCTAATTGAACTAACGATAGACAACATATTATTTAAAAAAGGGTATACTCCTAATTGTAAGTCTTATATTTGATTTGATAAACCATAAACATTTATATAAAGGCTTTTTAAAGATGTGTTCTTGACATGTCTTCCATTTCCGCGATTGTTGCTCACTGAAATTAAACACTTTATAACGGATTAATCGCGTTTATTAACACAATGACCCTACGTTTCGAGCCCTTTACAGCACTCGTTTTCAAAGGGTTAAGATGATGACTACGAGAACGCGAATTTTCCCGTCAGTCAAAAAAGTTACTTGAGCACTACCAACTAGTGATGGGAAATTGCAGAGAATATTTCCGACTGCGAGAATATTCTCGGAAAGATTACGGTAATATTACCAAAAGTAGCAATTTACTTTGTAACTTTTTTTTTCGATATGAAAATCCAACTTTTTGTAATAACGAAATATTTGCATATTTTCATGTGCTTCATGCTCGCGGTCAGATACATAACTTAAAACTTGTTAGAATGGTATATTACCGTAAGTTACCGTAAATTACCGTAAGTTCTCTTAAATTTCATTGAAATTTCTTAGGAAATATATTATTTGTTAACGAAATATAGTGGTTAATATGGAAAATTAAAGAATATTGCATTATTACTTCATTGCAATTTGTTGCATTTCAAATAAGAAAAAATATTAATCACTACATAGTATAAAACAAAGTCGCTTTCTCTGTCCCTATATCCCTATGTATGCTCAAATCTTTAAAACTACGCAACGGATTTGGATACAGTTTTTTTTAATAGATAGTGAGATTTAAGAGGAAGGTTTATATGTATAATAATAACCCGTGCAAAGCCGGGGCGGGTCGCTAGTTAAAAATAATCAAGAAATACTTTCCAAGTTTGCATTGTTCTCTTGTTCTCGGCGTACCCATATTCTATGCTATTATTATTTTATGTAAATATATGTATAGTCAAGTCAAGGGCCTTTCAAATTGTAGTAGTTAAAAAAGTGAACAAAATGTTTCTCTAGTTCAGTTTTAAATATAAGTATATATTTTAATGGCAAAGATAGAGCGGCACAATATGGAATGATATGAATCACTTAATTATTTTATCCTATAGCATGAAAAGTGCCTGTAATTATTTATAAATTTTTTTGCATACTTAGTCTATAACCCTGCATATAAATTTTGTAGTAATACAACAATTTAGTGAGATATTGAATACTTGTAAAGTCGATGTCAAATATATATTCACACTTTTGAGCCTAGCTCAATGAAATAAGGTTGTAAAGTGACTAAATTTACACTCGCTGACATCATATTTCATTTTTTTTTCCGGAAATATTCATCAACTTAACAACTTTGGCTTCATGGCAAACCATTCGTTTTTCACTAACACAAATCACAAATTTACGACTCCGACTCCGCATAAAACGACCAACCGGTTTTAGCGACGTAGGTATAGGCAGATGGTTGGTTTTCATACAAGCCACTATTTGTGCATCCGTTTAGTACGACTGCTTATATCGACATACCGCTTATAACGACGGGATTTCACACGCATATGTTCGGTTACAACGGTGACGGTGCATTGTAACCAAACAATACATACAAGATAGAATCTTTGTTCGAAGCGAATGTTCTAAAACTTAAGCGCGTAAGGGTTTCATCTCGTGTAAAAAAAATCTCAGCAATTTACAATGGCTTAAATTGCAATGTAGTCAGGAAGTACGAGTAAGTAGGTGAATGGTTCAACAGTTTCTTTCACTAAAGAGCAAAATATTCTTAATTTCAATGATTCTGTGAGTAACGTTGAACCATTGTGAATTATAACGCATGTGTGACTATTAAAATCGAGAAACAACTTTAAAATTGACAGTTTGTTTAGTACGAATTCCGGTTAGTACGACGTAATATTGTCGGTCCCTTCGGCGTCGTTATAACCGGATTCTACTGTAGATGGTTTTGCCACGACTGTTAAAACAGTACAAAATTACAATTAAGTCTACTACTACTGTCTTTTCCGCGTAGGCAGTGTGCACTGTGCATGGTAGTTTTTTACTACATACCTGGCCTGAGCGTTCGCTCGACCCGAGCGTGGCCTAATTGATGGCGACTTTTACACTCAATTGTTTTTTTGTATCACTTTCATTAAATTTGAGCTAATATTTATTAAATCCCTCGTATTTGTAATAAATTTCTCGGTTTCGTTTAAAATTGCACGGTAATTTTCACGGTAACTTACGAGAATTTATGGAAATTTACCGTAATTTACATGTAACTTTTTATTTTGCTCAGTAACGATATTATCCTTTTGCAATACAATTAACGACGTCTTTGTGCCTCTATTTTATCTAAATGACATGACATTAGTCCGCAATAAAACATAAATTTCTCTATCTTTCACATCACGAGAATATTACGGTAATATTCTCTGTAAATTTCATTACGGAAAGTTTCCCAAATAGGAAACTTTCCGCTTGCCCATCACTACTACCAACATACAACATACAAAACAAAAACATACAACCATACAAAAACAAAAAACAAAGGTTGGCTACAATGCCCAGAGGGTTAAATTAAGCTAGTTCAGGCTAGTTATATGGCATTCTAAAATTGAAATTAAAATTTATTAAACCCAGCCAGAATTAACATGTATACCACACCACTTACGAACGCTTCCCTAACTAGCTTATGGGGCAGAAAGAAGCGACATGAAAACTATCCCATTCTGCCTCTTTTATCCGTTTTCAATCTCTTCAAACAAAGTCTCTCTCTTCCAGTCAATTGTTCCAGTTTGATTTTGTTTTTATTTGTATATTTTTGTATGTAGATAGTTTGCACAAGTAACTTTTTTGTCAGTTTCAGTTTTCAGTCATTATCTTAACCCTGTGAAAACGAGTGCTGTAAAGGGCTGGAAACATAGGGTTATGGTTTTATTAAACGCGATTAATCCATTATTTTCTTCCTAGCGTTTTCTCGCCTTATGCGACGGCTCAGGGAGCCTGCGGTCTGCTTTGGCAACTAATCCCAAGATTTGACGTAGGCACTAGTTTCACGAAAGCGACTGCCATCTGACCTTCCAACCCAGAGGGTAAACTAGGCCTTATCAGGATTAGCCCGGATTCTTCACGATGTTTTCCTCCACCGAAAAGCGATTGGTAAATATCAAATGATATTTCGTACATAAGTTCCGAAAAACTCATTAGTACGAGCCGGCAGGATTTGAACCTGAGACCTTCGGATTGAAAGTCTCACGTCATACCGCTGGGCTAGCAACGCTCCGTGATTAATCCGTTCTAAAGTGTTTAATTTCAAAAATGTGTTTTTTTTTTAATGTACTAATACTTAATAATTGTATTGGTCACTTAGTCGGTTGTTCCACAATGGATACTTTTTGTTCCATCAAGTTTAGTTACAACTTATAGGAACAAAAGTGGATAAAAACTTGCACATGGAAATTAAATTTTATCTTCATAGGGTTTCTCAACCATGCTTCATAATGTGGCATTTATAAAATTATTATAATATTTAATTTCAGTTTAGGCCACGTATCTATACAGGGTGTTGCATATAACACGAGCAATAAATTTAATAGGTAGTTCTCGCCAAACGGAGCAACGTTTGTTCAGTGACTTATAAAAATAACGTGTTTTGATTTTACACTTTAGAGTTTGTTTGAAGATGCAAAGTACTGCGAATTTTGTCATTTCTGTTCTATGACAAGAGACGTCAATTAGGCTGATGTTAACGTACATTGAAAATACTATTTAGTTTGTATGAAAAAGTGAAAAAGTACATGCTCCTGCCTCGCACAGCTAAACTGTGGAACGAACTGTCGCCAGCGGTGTTTCCGGACCGATACGATCTTCAAACCTTCAAGAAAAGAGCGTACTCCCACCTTAAAGGCCGGCACCGCACTTGCGACACCTCTGGTGTTGCGGGTGTCCATGGACGACGTTAATCGCTTACCATCAGGCGATTCGTTTGCTCGTTTGCCCCCTATAGCATAAAAAAAAACATTATTTTTAAAAGTGGTTGAAGAAAAGTTGTTAAGATTGAGGAGACTTGCGATTTAATTTATTGTTCTTGGTACAGGCAACACCCGGTATTCACCCCGCGTGTCATGTTTGAGAGCTAAGGTGTCAATATTTAAGGATCATCATCAACACGAGATCTGTATCTCGTGTTGATGATGATCCTCTCTTCAAAGCTTGTGGCGCTTAGTAACTAAAAATTAGTGAATTAATCCTCAACATATTATAATAAACCAAAAAGCTGTCATATAGACACAGACAGGCTGTCGTACAGACTTTTAGATCATCATTATAAAGAAGAAAAAAACTACTTCTTCGGAGGCCAATCCGGGGGACGAACCTGGGTCTTCAGCTTACGCGGTTAAGCGCGGGGTTCGATCCCAGGCCTGTCCTCCAGTGGAGTTATTTTTTTTATATAGTATATGACATATATATCGATTTCTATCTTAAATATAGTAGTGTTACTACATTAATAACAAATCAAATTATTTATTTTTATTTATTCAAATTATTTATTCGAAAAATTTGATTTGCCACAACAAAAAAGTTGATTATTACGATGTAGATTAGTCATGACACTTAAATTATATTGAATCAGTGATTTTGTGGACCCACAGTTATTCCAGCGTATTTACGTGCTTGTGGTCCAATAACGTTAATCATTATAAAGTAATAATCTAGCTGCAGGTTCAGAGCTCCGTCGACGAATTGGCCAGGAGTGATGTCAAACCAGTACTTCTTAGAAGTCATCATCTCCAAATCCCAGAAGACGTATATGTAGTCGAGGCAGAGAGCGAGGCCGATATATAAAACGATGAAGGCGTCGACGTAGATGAAAGGGACGGAGACAGCTGAAAGAAAATTCATTCTTTATACCTTTTTTTAGGTGAACAGGGGTTTAAGGTTTCGTAGTATGGAAAGGCTTCGGCAATCACTCAAATCCAGTCAATACCCTAAAGAATTTTTACACATAAGCAAATTTTTTTATAGTTATTTTAATAGTCTTAAAAATCATTTAAGGAGAAATATAATTATAGTCTTTGGACTATTTATCTAATATAATTTTGAAAGTCCATAATTTTTTATATAGATTCTGGTACCACGAATTGTATTCTTAATTTATTTTTTTAAATAATTATAGTGAGGGGAACTATAATTATTTTTGTGACCTTGTCTTTGTATTGTAAGCTAATAAATAATACTTATCGCTTCATTTAATATATCCCACCATTAGGTTTATACTTGTTTTGTAATTTTTCCCGATGCATACTTAATGAACCTCCGTTGTTTTTTTTAGTAAGATTGGTGTGCGCTTTTGATATGACTGTAGTGTTTCCAATAAATTACATTCAGACTCACAAGAGATTTTGGACTTACCGTATGTTAGAAGCTGTGTGATAACTGCAAGCACGATGGCGTATTTAGCAGCAAACACCAGCTTCGTTTGCAGCGAGAATACAGTGTAGAGCAGCACGCAGAAATACGCCACGATATAGGTGAGGAAGGCTACCGCGAGCTGAAAAATGCAACAATACAATTATTATATCTTTCAAATCACGTAAAAATAGTGTTCCGGACGTTTGGGAGCTGAAGCGAACACGCCGAGACCTTTTCGTCAATTTAATGAACTATAAGGGGTATGCTGCACCTGCCCGAGTCATGGGACGCACGCAGAGGCAGCACAGGGTGCGAAGCCAAGATGCCAATCGCTCACGCTCAGTCGGTAACAAAACGCAACTGTCATTGTCACACTAATAAGGAAGAGTGATAGAGAGAGGTAGCTACGACTACGATACGTTTTTAAGCGTGAGCGATTGGCATCTTGGCTACGCACGCTGGTGTACGGACTATTGAGAGTGAATGGAGTGTAAAACATACTGGCTATTAGGAGAAAGTGGTGGAATAAATACTGAGTTATGAAGAAAACAAACCGGTCAGGTGCCTAATACTATGGTAAGCAATTTTATTACCGGCAGACGCTGACTCGCCCACAAAAAGCGAAGATGGCTCAAGGGCAACATCGGTATCAAGGCTGGGGGTAAAGAGATGTCACTGGACTTTAAACATGTAGCCAACTCGCTACTTAGGTTTCCACATCTATCCTCGGGAACACAGCTCGTGCGACCCCACTGGACGGTTGGCTAAGGCAAGCCAGAGGCGCAGGACTAGGTCGGATGACAGAGGTTAGGTATTTTCTCTTTATTAATTTTCCTTCTCAAGTTAGGTATTTATAATTTATTATTATAAAAGTAATATACAAAAACACATACAAAATATATATAAGTAGCCGGCAACAGGGCTGGACCCAGGCTGCCGGTTGTTAGGGTCGCAGAGAAAGAAATGTCCAGGGTTACCGCCTTCTGCATCTGACCCTTGAATCAGCTACCTAGCGAGAGTCTCAAGATTTTGGCCGAGACTCTTCGCTGAGACCGATCGCTGAAACGACTATCGGCTCAATGATCGTCGATTCAACATCCCTTCCCACATGGCGGTTATCTCGTGAGACAAGTCTAGGTACTTACTGGACTTATCCTCGGCCTTCACGAGATTCTCATCATGGGGGATGACTAGGTTTTATTATTATTTTATTCATGTCGTGGTTGTTACTTACTGAATTGATAAAGTCCAGTCGTACTGCCGGAAAACTGATGAAAAATGTTATGCTGAGCGGATAGGTGATCAGGAACACGTATTTGAAGGGATTTTCGTGTCGAGCCTTGTTACAGTATATCAGGAGCCCAATAGTGATAAGTAAAGCCAGAGTTGATAATATACTGTAATGAAAAATTGTACATTTTAATGCTATTTTAGGCTTTTATAGTAAAGTCTATAGTTTTGCGATATCGAACGGTCTGTCCGAAGCTTAGCTTTAAGAAAAATATCACAACTTTCTACATAGTCCGGTTTCTTAGCAAAGAACTATGACGCTTTCTGGCAGAAAGCATGAAACTTGGCATGCGTATACTTTATAGCCCTCATGATGATGATGATGTATTTCTGTTATCCCTCATTAAGGACATAGAGTTCAAAGAGGATCTTTAGCGGTTACTCCCAGCTCGTCCCTTATAGGCACTAAACTATACAAAAAAACGCAAGTGGAAACAAGTCGATACGTGTACCTATTCCCTTTTTTTTTAATATAATTATATTAGTACCTTGATTTCATTATGCTACTTACAAAAGATGCACTTCTGCGCCCCTCCGCATAGCCCATTTGAGTTCCCACTGGGTTGCTACAAATATGCCAATAACTATGGCCATTAAAATCATCTGTAGCAATTTGATGGTCAGCACCTGAAAAACATTTTCATTGCGGTCAGCCCAAGTTTGGAAAATTAGAGAATTATAGTGATTTTCTCTCAAAAGTAGGCCATTTTTTTTAATACCCATGGTAAAAAAAGTGAAGTGTTACAATCGTAAAGCATGAATTAAAACATTAATTATCTATAATAAATGTCATCGAACTACTACATCGAACTAATGTGCCTAAATTGAAACATTATAAGTTTTCCTAAATGATAATATATTATCACTTATTTATCATTTAGGAATACCTAAATGAGTATTATATATAAATGAGATACTAATATGACTGTATTAGAAGACGAAAATTGAATAGTAAAAAGACATCATTCTTACTTACTTTTTGTATGAATCCAATGCGAGTAGTTTTGTCTTCAAAAGAGCTGTTGACCAAGAACTCTGATCCATCGTCACAATTTGGAACAGACTCGTCAGCATCCTGCAGGTAAGATTCGAAATGTCTTTATTACAATTTATTTAATTGATAAGTGAATTATCTCCTGAAATGACCTATTACTTTCAGTTTTAAAATCAATAACAGATTGTTTAGGTAATATTCTAAACAAAAGACGTACAAAAGGCGGACTTAATGCCAATAGGCATTCTCTACCAGTCAACCTTAAACAGAAAATATGTGGTAACGTTTTCTATGTTTAAAACTATTGTCGGTATGGCCATATAATAATTCTCATAATTCTAGTAGCAATATTATAAATAATATCGATATCCATATAATATTCAGTTCTAATTTACCATCTTATAATTCTACTATACACCAAAGCTCATTTGGGAAAACTAGTTTTAACTAGGAAAATAGGTTTTCAGCACCCATAAAGTACTTACGGCAATATTCACAGTAGACGTATGAAGTGAGTTATATGCTGGAGGCAAATCGGACGCCATTTTGAATCCTTATCTGAAACAAAACGGATATTTAGTATTCGATATCCAATAAGTACATATGCAAAAACCTGGTTATTATTCATGGCATTGAAATGGTTCTGAAAGTCACAAACTTAAATAAATAAATATTATAGGACATTCTTACACAAATTGACTAAGTCCCGCAGTAAGCTCAAGAAGGCTTGTGTTACGGGTACTCAGACGACGATATATATAATAAATAAATAAATAAAATAAAATGTTTCTTTATTTAGGTATAAACCCATCAAATTATGTTACAACTAATATACAACTAATTTAAAAATTCTAACTTATAATTAATTAATATGCTATCGAAGAGACCTTGCTTGAGAAGTAGCATGCTGCGCACACCGCCTTAACAATGCTATTTGCCGATTCACTCACTCTTCCGACGAAAGACCAGTACCTCTTACGCATTATAGCGTAGAAGCCATCCACCCGGCTCTCGGCAAACATGCCCGACGCGCTACACCGCCATGGTAGCCGTAACATTATACGAAACGCATTATTGTACTGCACGCGGAGTCTATTGAATGATCGTTTCGTTATTGAATTCGTATAATACTTATACAAATACATAAATACATAGAAAACATCAACTCAGGAACAAATATCTGTGTTCATCACACAAATAAATGCCCTTACCGGGATTCGAACCCAGAACCATCGGCTTAGCAGGCAGGGTCACTACCAACTACGCCAACCGGTCGTCAAATAGAGGTTATTAGGTACAGTGTTTACTTAGCACTTCATCTATAATTTGCAAATTTCAAATTACACATAACTTCCAAAAAATCTATTGGTACCAGCCAGGGTTTGACCACGAGACCTTCGGATTGAAAGTCACAAGCTTTCACCACTGTGCCACCAATTCTCCAACTGCCTCACCCTAATATTATAAATTCGAAAGTTTGTATGGATGTTTGTTATTCTTTCACGTAAAACTACAGAATGGATTTAAATGAATCTTTACAATATAGCTTATACTTACATCAGAATAACACATTGTAGGTAATATATAAAGATATTGCGCAGACAAAGTCGCGGGCACCACCTACTAAGACCATACTTTTGAAATCTCTGAGCCGTTCTAAGTAGGCTTAGTATTTTTGTGACTATGTTCATTAGGTTATCTAATCACACATACCTACATTCTTTATGGACACAACTTTTTTAAATTGCAACAATAAACGAGATTCACAATTCTAGGAAGTCATTTTCCTCAAACCAAGAGTGTCATTCAGATAGCACGGGAGAGCTGAAAGCAATATCATATCCATATTTAATGAAACTATGATTTTAAAACACCGAAATGCCGTTTTAGTAAGTAGGTAAAGTAGAAAACTTAGGAAATTAGTATGGCTACCCACAACGATGATACAATGATGAAAGACAAATAAAAAGATTAACAAGAAAACACAAACCGCCCAAATTGTGTTTTGCTTCTGGCTCGCACCAGTTAAATTTTGCTTCGGTTCGAGCGAGAGACGTGGTGTAGGTTTAATGTATAGGTATTTGTTTGGGTCGCTTAGGTTCTCTTTGAGCGCTAACAAGAACCAACCTGATTGTCATACCTAACGTGATTTGGACATATTAACATAACCTCTTCATACAAAAACATATGCACATATATTCCAGCTTGCTATTAAGCAATAAACTTACCAACCAATTATCAGTAGACACTGTGAAACTCAAGGTTAAACTTTAGGTATTTAAAAACAAACACAACATCAGAAACGTGCGCGCGGATCGGCTAAAAATGCAGACTGATACGAACCTCGCGTTCGCAAAATATCTATACTTGTGAACGTCATCAACACTGATAACTAACCAATTGTCACCCCTATGGCAACGGCATAAGCTTCAGCATTGGTCAGTTAATGCAATCACTGTTTGTATGGATAAACCAAAATGGTTCTCATGAATCTTCACTTGAAATTCAATCTTATTACTGTTGCATTTACGGTTTAAAATAGAATACAGCTATATGTGATAGGTATGTGTGATTGTTGTACCATAACAAGGAACGCGGTTCATTTTGTAAAGTGTGCTGCAGTTTTATATATAGGTATATGTGATAAGCGATATCTTTACCGGTTATGTGTGTTGCTCGTATAATTTTATATATTTTGCATAAATGGTGAAATAATTTAGCCTGATTTGATATTATTTTATATTTGATTTGACCTCACAGTACCAAAGTGTTAACATCTGATTTTCCGAAATGTATTTAGAAGAAAAAAAATTGTAGCTCTTTCAGTGTTGGTTCCATAGTAAAAATGCTCTGTTTGGAGAGTGAAATCAAACCCTGGATTTAAAGCCCCTAAGTCGGAGACACCGTGTATATATATAGTAGTAAATTCAAAAATGATTTATTACGAAAAACAGAAGTAATTATATGAAAATGGTAACCAACTAACTACTTGCTGGCTGGTATCATCATTGTAGTTATTAATTGCCCAACTTTTGGTCTATCTACCTACTAATGGCACATAATTTCGATTTACTTACTTACTTATTTTTTGCTTTATCACCTGAACGGTGAAAAGTGGACACTTTTTTCCAGTAAGCCAAAAATAAGTGTGCTTGCTTGCTTGTGTGTTGTGTGTGTTGAGTTGTAAGTAGCCAGAGGCTGTGCATTTCAAAAGTATGTCCGTCTTACTCCTAGTCCTACCACTACTCTGTCAGGAGCAACACGGACATACATTAGAAACCCTCAGGTTTTAACTCCTCCGGTTCCTTATCACAAACTAATATAAAAGTAGGTATATCATATAGACGAAAATTTCGAGAATGAGTAGGACTACATCTTCTTTTCTTAGTCGTACACTTGAGTGGTCATGGTCATCGTTGTGAATCACGATGAGTGATGATCTTTGTAAAGCGGCGCCATTCGTCGCGGACTGCAGCCTTACGGGTACACTCGTACACCGAGCACTTAGTTGCGGCCTTGATCTGACCTGTCCATCTCATTGGTGATCTACCGCGTGGTACCTTTAACTTTTTCCCGCACTACGAGACGCTCTATGAAGTCATTATCATGACGAGATACATGGCCGAAAAAGGTCAAAATGCGTGAGTCCACTGTGCTTGATAGGCGCTGTCTGATGCCGAGTTCTCTCAATATGGATTATCATAACGATGATACTATGGACTATACAAAACAAGAAAAGTATTACAAATTACATAACGGAATCCCCCAATGAGAAGGTCACTGAACGCTCTGCGCCCTCTTAAATATTTTAAATGCATGAATGATGACTCACACTAGAACGGGACGGGACGGGACAATCTGTAAATTTCTATAGAAAACGTCACGTGACATTCGAGGGCTCCGAGCGATCACAAGATTCTTTGTATAGAAATTGACAGAAATTCCCTTCCCGCTCCGTTCCGTCACGTCCCGTCCCGTGCTAGTGTGAGTCAACTTTAAACCGACCTCTTCTTCTTTTTCCGTCCCAGCTCCTATTATCTGGGGTTGGGCCTCCTCACATTTATGCGCCAGGCTCGTCTGTCCTGGGTTGTCGATTTTGGCAATTGGGCTTTTTTTAAGTCTCTCTCGATATTGGACCACCAGGTCAATGACATCATTAAACCGACCATTTTTCAAAATTGTATTTACAAACAACACATTACCTACCATGTTTGTAAACAACGCTCGGTTTATCCAATTGCCATTTTAGAAAACCCACAAATTATCCGTGTAATCATTATTCTCCACACGCTACCAAAAACCCAGACTTGTAATTTGAAAACCAACAAAAACCAGTATACACTGATCTCCAATCATACCTAATTTTTGGGAATCATTAAGTCATAGTTTGACTGGATGCCTGATATTTACACTGATCACATGTGATAGCAAAAAATCCGACCAATGGATGACATCATCGTGCCGTTTTTAGAGTTCTGCGTCTCTTTCGCTCGACTTAGTGCTACAGAGAAGGAGATATAAATTTTCGTTGCGGTAGACGTAAGAAGTCATTCAACTATTGGCAAAGTCTGTAAGGCCTTGGTTTTTAGGGTTCCGTAGTCTGTCTGTTTGTCCGTCCGTCCGCGTATAATCTCAGTGACTGTAAGTACTAGAAAGCTGTAATTTTGTACGAATATGTATATTGGTCACGCCAACAAAGTGGTAAAATAAAAAGTGGTTATAATTTTTTTTAGGGTACCTCCCTTTCACATAAAGTGGGGGTGTTTTTTTTTTCGTTTTAACCCTAGAATGTGACATATCATTAGATAGGTATTTTAAAAATAATGAGGGTTTTTCAAAAACAGTTTTTGATAAAGTTAATATTTTCGAAAATAATCGCTCCAGAAGTTTAAAAACAATTTTCCCCCCCTCTAACTTTTGAACTATGACACTTATTTAAACTTTCACGATTTTCACACATTATAAATTTACTAAAACGGGGCTTAATCGTGTATAAACTTTGAAAACAAACCTGTGGACAATTGCACAATTATTTTGAACTTGATTGGTTGAACGGTTTTTGAATAATTGTACATAATAATTTCTGAATTAAGTTTGTAATTTAACCGTATATGCAAACATTTTTTTTTTATCTTGAGTACTTAATTTATCATCCCGCACGTATTTTCCTTCTAATAAAAAAAAATGATTCAAATCGATTCACGCGATCAAAAGTTACCCCTGAAAACCCAACATACATAACCCGTCTAGTTTGTATAAATTAGTAACCCAATTTCCCGAGAGATCGCGCTGTTAATATTTTTCCGGAGTTGATGGGGTCGGGACGGGTGTGATCGAAAGTATCATCGAATTGTTAATTATTATAAGCATATTGCGCATGGTATCTATTAAAACACTTTTTAAGGATGCCTATTGTGACGGACGGTAACTACTGAAACCTACACTGAGCATGGCCCGACATGCTCTTGACCGGTTATTTTTAATGGAATAGGAGCAAATGAGCAGACGTATCGCCTGATGGTAAGCGGCTATTGCCGCCCATGGATAATTGAAACTTCTGAGGGGTCACATGTGCGTGCGTTCCTGGCCTTTAAGAAATACGCTTTTTTCTTATAGGTTTCAAGGTCATTGAATACCTTAATAAAGTCGAATGCTCGCTTAAAATAATTGTTGTTGTAGGCACTATTACGTAAATACCTTATATTTTTCATTTACCACACGAATTCAACAGTTTCATTATATTTCAAATAAATTAGTAGCTACTACGGAACCCCGCTTAGCAATATTTTATCATCTTATACACACTTCGTTATCTGTTATAAATTACACTTCGGTCTATTTTGTTATTCGTTGTTTATAACTTTGTTGAGTGTAGACGGCCGTGCAGACTCGAGCTTTTTTGTTTTTTTATTTAGTGAATATACATTCATTCTTGTGTTGTGACTTTTACTGATATTTTTGGTTAAAATCTCGTATATTTATTTCCATAATTTTGTGAAATTATGTGCTGAAATTGCCAAATTGCGAAATAGTTCGCACTACTTCAGTAAAATTATTTAGTAAATTATTCGGGTATGATACAATTCTGTTTTTACTGTAGACTATAGGTACATATTTCAATAAATTATTTTCTGTGAAATTCTGTTACATATAAATTATTTGGGTTTTTTTTTCGTCAAACTAAAGATAATCAAAATGACAAACTAAAAGCAAAGTATTAACAAACCAACATAATGCAGTGAGTGTTATTATCATATATTTCAAATTGGAGCTCATTATAATTATCACACAACCTTGTAAAGTATTCATAATGTTAAAAATAATTTGTATCGACTAAAATTGATAACACAACACTAGCTTCGCTTTGTCAGCACTTTTAGCTGTTCGCTTCAATTTGAAAATTTTGTAAGCATTTTTCAACATAATATTATGTGAAACTGGACCTGTGAATTGATGGTACTATTTACTTATCAATTACCTTTTACAATTACAGTATAACCGAGTAAACAGAAAACAAGGAAAATGCAAACTACCATACGGAATGTCTAGACCATCCATCCTCAAACATTGAAAATACGAATCAATTACTGTTAATAATATTAGTTATACAGGAAAATCACAGTGCCTATAGGAAAAGAGTCTCTTTATCCCAGTCCAACTGCGAATATTTAATAATTTTCATTTGATTATATTTCAAATTCTTTTTTTTTGCGTTTGGAGGGGTCGTCCTTAGCAAATATGCTTAAGGATGACTCACAGTAGTCCGTTCCGTTCCCATCCGATACGGGACGATCTGTCAGTTTCTATACAAAAAGTCACGTGACGTCCGAGGGCTCCGAGCTATCACGTGTTACTTTCTATAGAAACTGACAGATCGTCCCGTATCGGATCGGAACGGAACGGACTACTGTGAGTCATCCTTTAAACCTGATGTGTCGTCACTCGAGATTCAATCACATTTTTGTAACAATTTGGACTACACGGTATATAGTGGGAAATGGTGTTGACACAGCATGGCCAGTTTGAACCCCATTCCATTCAGCGTCAATAAGAAACGTACTCATCTAACCAATGACTAAAAATTATTTGTTACAGATAGTCAAAATGAATACCAATGCAGACTTGCCACAAGTGCACAAACCCGGTCATGTAATTACTGCAGGAGGCAGTGCTCGTCGAGAAACCACCAGTACGACTTCTGATTTACCTCTAACAAATAACTCACTCGCTTCTACAAACATTAGTGTAAGTGTACAACATTTTACACTCATTTCCTTACTTACAAAGCTCTCAATTTTTTTTTGTTGCTCTACAAAACACAATGTCAATAATTTTTAAGAAAAAAAAACCGACTTCATTTGGTTCCCGGTAAAAGTGAAATTAAGAATTTGTTTGAGTTAGCCAGTTTACTTCACAAATATCCAATACACCGCACGTGTACGATTGAAAATTGAGGAGCTTTCTTAATGTCCTAGGGCTTCCATCATTACATTTGAAGTATAATCAAACGGAACTCCCTTGTAGACCTTTAAACAAACAAAATAACAATGTGTTAAATTGGATGACAGACTGTAAATTAACGAGCATATTCATTATGCCATCCCTGATTATCAACATCAGGTCCACTCCAGCAAAATGATGGCCACAGTAAGAAAATGCCTAAGCTAATTATGAACACCCTCTAATCACAATTAACCTGCCGTTCAAATTTGAAGAGTTCTCTGAATTCTTCTAGAACTCCATCATCAGAATATAAATCAAATCAAAAAGATGAATGTCACAACTAGGATAATAAGTAGAGCTAGGTTTATTAACCAGTTCCACTTTGCGATCCCTGGTCTTCATCATCAGATCAAGTTCATCAAAATTTTGGCTCCGCCAAAACACTGTTTTAGTTACTTAAGGAAACCCTCAAATCAGAATGCATGTGCCGTTAAAATTTGAGGAGTTCTCTCAATCCCTCATGAAGCCCATCATCAAAATAGAACTATAATCAAATAGGACTATCTTGAAGGTATTTCTTTACAAAGAAAAGATGAATGTCTCAAATCGGATGATAGAGCTGGGAATTAACAAGCAGTTCCACTTTGCCATCCCTGGTCTTCATCATCAGGTCCACTCCACCAAATTGATGATGTTCGTAAAGAAATGCTCGAGTGTCTTAAGAAACTACCCAAATCATCATGCATGTGCCTTTCAAATTTTAGGAGTTCCCTCAGTTCCTCATGGATCCCATCATCAGAAATTGATTTTGACAAAAACGGGACAATCCTGAAACCATCTATATACAGACAAAAAAATATTTTTTATAATCGGACGATAGTCCTGGGAATTACCAAGCAGCTCCACTTTGACATCCCTGGTCTTCATCATCAGGTCCACTCCACCAAATTGATGATGTTCGTAAAGAAATGCTCGAGTGTCTTAAGAAACTACCCAAATCATCATGCATGTGCCTTTCAAATTTGAGGAGTTCCCTCAGTTCCTCATGGATCCCATCATCAGAAATTGATTTTGACAAAAACGGGACAATCCTGAAACCATCTATATACAGACAAAAAAATATTTTTTAATATCGGATCATAGTCCTGAGAATTACGAAGCAGTTCCACTTTGCCATCCCTGGTCTTCATCATCAGGTCCACTCCACCAAATTGATGATTTTCGTAAAGAAATGCTCGAGTTTCTTAAGAAATCACCCAAATCAGCATGCATGTGCCTTTCAAATTTGAGGAGTTCCCTCAGTTCCTCATGGATCCCATCATCAGAAATGAATTTTGAAAAAAACGGAACCAACCAGGAACCGTCTACTTTTAGAAAACAAAAAAAAAATTCAAATCGGTTCAGTAATGACGGAGTTATGAGTGAACATCCATTAAAAAAAAAAAAAAAAAAAAAATCAGTCAAATTGAGAACCTCCTCCTTTTGAAATATTGAAGTCGGTTGAAAAGAAGGTTTGGACAAACGGGAGTCGGGGAATGTTGTATTTGCTACACTTTTATGAATAACGGCATTGATTGAGTATATGTCCTTTTTACCGCTAGTTAGCCTTTTAAACGATTATATATTCATGTAAATAATAAATAATAATGTTAATTCACAGACTGTAGAAGAGGGAGTTCTGAAACATGAACCTGAGGATGAAGCCCATCTTTTAGATAAGGACCTCTTTAAAAACTGTGATACCCGCATCGAATTTATCGAAAAGGTAATAGAACAACAACTTAAAAATGAGACCAAAATGTATTTAAAAAATATTTTGATAGAAACTCGATCTTACTAAAACTCTACTATCAGTAGAAGAATAAAAATATGTTGATTATGTAAATTTTAAAGAATATTTATATTATTTCAGGTGTTGACTTTAAAATTGCTGCAAATGTTATGCATGACTTTGTTTATGGCTGTATTCTTGGCAAACTACTTTAATTCAAGCAGTTTTAAGGAAAGAGGGAGCATCGTTTTACCCATGTAAGTATATTTCTACAAAAACATTTAAATTACATTCCTAAAGCAGCAAAATAACGAAATTAAAAAAAAGAGTCGTTTATCAGTAACGTCATATAGTCTCAAGTTGTAGTTTAAGAAGACATTAAACAGTTAAACTGTATGTAACAGAAACCTACAATATTTTTAAACATAAAAGGTGCTGGTGATAAAATCCCTCTTAAAACTAATCCTTTATTTTTTTCAGTTTGATGTCAGGTGCATTAGTTGTTGTCAACATTTTGTTTATAGTAACGTGTGGAAATCCATTCCGATACATATTCCTTGTGACATTCCCGCTAAATTTATCAGCGTTCATCAGTATTTTGGCAATCTTTCTGAATCAGTTAAATCCCGTAAGTACCTATTTCAAAACTCATTCTTGTGCCTGCCACCAATCAAACAATAGTTAATATAATATATTGTACGATTCACAATACCACAACATGGCGCCTAATTTTTTTTTAAGTTTAATATTTGCCTTGTACTAATATCGATATTGCATTTTTTATAGATTATCTTGTCTTGCATCTACTACTACATCGTAGTGTGTGCCCTGTTGTTATGCAGTGTCTTCGCATTTCACTCTAAGTTGCAGTTTGTTACCAAATATATTAATCTTATCGTTATTGGTATTCAATTAGTGGCCACCGGTAAGTGTTTTACATTTTCTTCAAAGATTTTACTTTTACCTCTTATTTCACTTTTTTATTCAAATCTGTATCAACAACATACTTTTAGCAGAACTAATATTCAAATAAGAAACTTGTCTGTGTGGCAATAATGAGTAAGTTCCAAGAAAAATATAGGCGACACTGCAGTACCTGTATATACATACTAGTATTCACACAAGCAATCTTGAGCCTACAATTCTACCATAACTTTTACTCCTAGTTTCAATTGTCTCTTTTTTATTCCAGCTCTCACCTTCTTCTATCTTGACATGAATTTAGTCACCGTTGTGTGTTCGATTTATGCATCTTGTATTTTCACTGTGGAATACATACACGTTATTGTCATCATAGAAGCTATGACTGCCGCAGATTACTGGAGTATCATCACGCGAGACCATTTTATCAACGCCGCAAGAAACATGTATATCGACTATTACTATATCTTCCATAAATTTGGCTTTCCGAAAATCTCTCACAGATCAAGGAGGATAATGAATCGTGATGTTGAAATCTGAAATTTCTTTGTCATGTGTTTGAGCCTAAAGTGATAGTTGTTCACCCAGAATTAAGAGCCTTGATTTTCTCTAAAAAGGGCAAATATAATCTTGAGCCTTGATACAGAGAATAATATAGGTATGTTCCTAATTATGATTCGGTGAATCTAATATAAATATTACGAGAATCTTGTATCTTGCTTATGAAACTAATTTGTATCCAGGAGAATCATCCTATGTACATAACAGTAAGAATCAACTCTTCCGTAATTATATTTCTCTATGGTAAGATAAGTTGTTTTAGTAGGAGTAGTAATTTTGTGACAGAAAATGTTACCAATATTTTGTATACCTAATGGTCAGTGATTATTGATTTTCAAAACTAGAAGACAATTTAATTGTCCTAAACTATTATTGATGTTACTAATGATTAATGAATTATGATCTACATGGTTCAATTGTACAACACTTATAATAATATCTAAGTAAATTATTTTATAGAAGTGTAAATGGGTGAATCAAACATTACTTGTTGTTATACTCTCCAGGGGACAAATGCAGCACAGATTGTTAGAAGAAACGTTGTAGTATGTTCTACTGACATGCTTGATAGATGACCCATCATGGAAGGGGAATATAACTATTTAAAAAAATCATGTTTTGTGAATTTTAATTACAAAAACCGTCAAAGTCAGAAACCATAACAACTAGTGACAAGAAATAGTTGATTAATCCAAATGCTATTACATTTTCCTTGCTTGAATTTGTTACAACTGACTTATTGTGTTTTCTATTACCTTCCATAATAAATTTTGATAAAAAAAACTTATTCAATGTTTTTCATTGATTAAATAATATTGCCTAACCTAGCCTTAAAATCGTATGTTACATTCGAGAGGTTCTCCGTAGGGTCTTTGAATTATTCGGCCACATAGCCAGGAATTAGACTTTGGAAGCGCTCTCGGTAACAAGAAAGTATAGGGAAAGAGACCAAAAGGAAGAAACACTATCAGACCAGATCCGCGACGTTACCAATAAAAAATTACATGATCCGACAAATTGCCGAAGACCGAAACAAGCAGAAAGCGATATTTATAAACGTGCTGAATATCGATAAGTTTGTCTGACGTGTAATTATTGCACTAGATTGGGCTTAATTACTTAGGGCCACTTGTTTCACCCGGGGTTAGCCATATCACCGGGAGTTAAACATTTTTTTGTATCGAATTTGACAGCTGAACTCCGGGTGTAACTCTGGGTGGTGCAAGTGCAAGGTGGAAGCTTAGTCAAGTGTCCTACCGATTTTTTTCGTGTATTGGTGACATAATCTGCCATATATTCGTCTTGCTTTTTTCCTTAATTTAGCCAACAAAATGATGCATCAATGCCACCTAAACTCACACACGATGTGCACAGACATTAATAATACTGTGCATTATATATAATTTTATATCTCTGTTATTCTCTCTATCTCTTTAAATTCTACGAATTGTTATTGTTACGAGTACTTATAACTATTATACAATTCGTAGAATGTACATATTTTTTTGTTGTTTTTATTATATCTACCGACTCAACCACGAATAAGAACGGATCAAATGAATCGCAGAACTCATTATCTCACATCTCGGTGTCTGATTTATTTTCGTTATTTTAATGATTAAACAATAATATGCTGAACCGCTGGGCGTACCGGGATGATTGAAACCAAGATTTTATTTTATGCCTATCTATTGCTCTTGCATATTATTTGAGCGATTAGACGGAGAGGCAGATATGCCATAAGAGCACAACTTATGCTGTTGCCTGTCACTCCGGATTTCCACTCTCCACCCCGTTACTGTCATGCCACATTAAGTCGTGGCTGATGTATGAACCCGCGCGCAAGAACGTAAGATATGCTAGCCCGTATGCTCCCAGAAAAATTCAATCACTTCGAGTTTGGGCTTTTTATAAAGTAAAGAAATTGATAGACTCTCACTGAGGTACCTACAGTCTGCATAAGTTTGTGTGAGGAAATTACTTTAGTATGTAACTTGTTTATATAGAATTACTTATTTGTATTGTAATATAATAATTCTGTAGAAATAAGTATGTCATTTAGCAAATAAATTTTGGTAAGTACATACTCGTAACTTAATTTCTTACAAAACATTTTTTGAAGACATAGGTCGTCAAAAACCGTGACTAAATTACTATGTAATTCGCAGTACTTATTAATTATTATAGATGTGAAAGTTTCTTTGTGTATAAACTTTTTACTATTTTAGTTGAAAATATTGTGACACTATTTTGCCAAAATTTTGGTCATATTTGGCGATGAACTTAAGGTTATATAGGATCACAATAAAACACTGAGGTATTTTTAATATATTTCATATATTCATTACTATCACCAATTTTATTATGGTTTAATACAAAACGCTTTAATTAGGTCTCGTACCGTAAAAAAATATTAATTATATAATTTAAAGCACGTTCATTTTCATGGCCTAACTTAGTTCACAGTAACCCGGCCTAGTAAGCGGGAGGTCTGTGGTTCGAATCCAAGTAAAGTCACTGAATTTATTTTCATTTTTATTTATGTAAACTTCACCCATTTAATTTATTCAAAGAATTGTGGATCATTTATCTTAGGGACAATCAATTTGGTAAAAATATAATAGTAGTCAACATGTAAGTTGACGGCTCCATTGACGAAGTCTGTTGGTTTCATGTTATTCCAGTATTTATTAGTAGTCATGAAGTTGATGGCCCAGAAGATGTAGATGTAGTCAACGTAGAGGGCAAGGGCCAGGTAAATGACGACGAAACCGTTGACGTAGGCGAATGGCACGATACAAGCTGAAAAAAATTAGGTTTCAGGACATTTGTAACTACGCACGTTTAAGAATAAAATATAACTTGAGAAATTCTGACCGCTGTCGCCGTGACCCGGTGGCCTAGATGTTACAGCGTCTGCCGTGAATGGAGTCATAACTGTCTAAATAAAAATAAATATTCAATAACCAGTCCAATTTCAGGGCAGCGTTGGTGGCCCAGCGGTAAAAGCGTGCGACTTTCAATTCGTAGGTCGCGGGTTCAAACCCATGCTTATACCAATGAGTTTTGCGGAACTTATGTCCGAAATATCAATATAATTTAATATTTACAAATCGCTTTTCGGTAAAGGAAAACATCGTGAGCAAATCGAACTAATTACTAGCCTTTACCTAGTTTCCATTCCAGTTGTATAAACGCTGCATCGTACCCGGCTCAAAGGTTGCCATAATGCCTACGCATTCCCCCGCTGCACAGCAATGGAAACCTGTTGAACCAGGTACGACCCTGAGCGAGGGTCGCAGCCCCTTTTTCGGAGACTTCGCCCAAGCTCCTTTATTAGGCGTCGAGTTTCCAAGCCCCAGGGCCCCGCCGTCTCCACCGCCACTGGCACAAATTATACCCTGATTCCAGGGTAGAGTATTTGGTGTGCTTACCTTTCGGAACGGATTCGGCTGCTAAGCCAGCACACCGTATGGTCTGCCTCAAATGGAACGCCGTAAATGTGCTAATGCCAATGTTCAAATCAAGAATGACTCGTGTTGAAAACGGGACGAGACTGTCTATCAGTTTAGTATGAAAAGTGTCAGATGATCCTCTAATATTTCCATAAAAATTGACACATAGTCTCACCCAGTCCTGTCCTGTTCCATACAGTACAGTACCGTCCCGTTCCGTTTCGTCTAGTCGCGTCCCGAAAGTGACAATAGCGTGCCGATATCTTTAAATAGTAAAATTGTTGTCACGTACCATAAGTAACAATTTGTGCAAAAGCAGCCAGAAGATTGGTGTATTTGGCGACAAACTTCAGCGCGGTTTGTAAAGCGAACACGCTGTATAGTAGTACAGCGAATACTGACGCGATGTGGGTGGCCCAAGCTACGAGGATCTGAAAAAATAATGCGTTTACTTTTGTAGTTAAGAGGGTATAAGAGAAATAGTAGTGGAACCTCCTGAGCATGTCACACAAATGTAAAGCACGAATCAAATCATTTATTAAATGTAATAAAGTTTTTGATTCATGTTTTTTTGTTTTTTATGTCTTAAAAAAATATTAATTTCCTCGCAAATGTGATGAAAAATATTGTATGTATCACGGGCGGTACAAGAATTACGAACTCGTGCTAAAATTAAGCCTGAGTCGAAAACACTCGTTCGTAATTTCTTGTTTACCGCCCTTAATACACAATGTACTATCAAACCTAAGTATGCTAGACAGAATCAGACTTGGTACAGTCGAGTTCATAAATATATGAGCATCTCCAAGGCTTCAAAAATATCTGTACACGCGTAGGACATTGACAATAAGGTGTAAGTGTTTACATAGTATGCATTCAGCTGCACAGATATTTATGAACTGGACTGTACAAAGTGTACTTGGACAACCCGTGCACTGCCACCAATTTCTCAGATACGATACGCTGCACTGCCAAAATGGACAGTCACGCCTATAAGTATCTATACACTTCGGAACTTATTACAAGGGACGAAGGTTCAAAATCGAATACAGGTGCATATATATTTATAAATGCGTACGCACATGTTTGAGAAAATAATACTTACTGTACCCAAACACTCGAGCTTTATTGCCAGGAAACTGATTAAAAGCGCGAAAAATATAGGATGAAGTACTATTACTAGATATCTGTACGGGTTTTCACGGCGAAGCTTCTCACAGTGTATCATAAAAATAATACTGGCAATATAGAACATCGTCGATATGGCACTGCAAAGAAAAAAGCTCAGGTAGAATCATATTTTACAATTTTAAAGCACGAATGAAATCATTTATTATTTATAATCATGGCCCGTAATTATCATGCCGATGACAGACAAATGACGCCAAGCTTCATACATCATGTGTTAGGTTTTACGTTTGAAAGGATAATGCAGTCAGTGAATGGTGTCAAAACAATTACGCTCGACGTTAGAATCGAACGTTAATAGACTTTATCTGTCATTAACTCATTTCGTATTAAAACATCCTGTGTGTGTATATACGTCATTATGACGAAACCGGCGTGAAAATCACGGACCCGCCTGTATACAATGTGTTGGACGTTTTTATTTAGTGTTGTTAAAAAAATTATATTTTTTCCTACATTGGAAAGTTAAAAAAAATTTCTACACAGAATTGCGAGCTCTTTTTTTTCAGGAGAAAAACTGTCCTAAAATTTCCATAAATTTTTCAAACTTTCCATTGCGCTACCGCCATACTAAATCTATGAAAAAACGGTGGCGAAATGGTCAAAAGTCTGAGGATATAAAACATTCCATTTAGCAAAAAAAAAAATTTCTATAACAAATAATAAAAACGCCCAGATAATTGATCTTCTTTTTAATTTAAGCATTTGACTGTTCTTACTTACATAAGATACATGGAGCTATAAGTGTGGTCCATATACCAATCGCGATTATGCTCGCAGACCCAAATGATTCCCATTACTGCAGCTACTACAAGCAGCTGTAAAAATTTAATGGCGACCACCTGGAAAAAAAGGTCAGTAAGTCTTCCAATAGGCTCAATAACCATATGTAGACACGCTTTCAAAATTGCATGGGAGTTTATGAATGAATTAATTCATTAATTTGCCCATGCACTTTTGAACGCATGACAGACATTTGACAGATTTTCCACGTGCGGAAAATATTGTTTCGGCACACCTATGTCAGGGGGTTCTAAGCTATGACTACCTCCTCAAGGCTGACCAATTTTCTACTGCGCTCATATAACATCCCAAAGGCTTGCGAGTATTTTATATCAGCTGAGTCCATAATTTGTATTCTGATTAGAGACTATTATCTAGAAAATCGCTTGTTTAACCCTTAAATGAATGATGATGCATTTATGACACAGAAACGAGACAAGTGACAATCAAGTTTTCTTGGAATGTACCTAGACTTTGTCTTATCGTCGTAAGTTCTTAATTTGAAATTAATTCAGTTGTAACTTAGGGTGTTTTAGGATCAATACTGTTAATTCATGCATTTAAAGGTTAAGAAATGGAAACTATTAAACTTTGGGGACTGTAACACAGTGAAAACTAACACAGTCTCCAGAGTATATTATTATTATTATATTATTATCCAGACCTATTAAGGATTAACCGTTCAAATATCCCAATGGTTGGCGCATAGAGAATGCCGTAATGCATTAAGTTATTTCTACTTTTTTTTGTGCATTAAAGTTTTAAATAAATAAATTAACTTACCTTTTGCATAAATCCGATACGAGTAGTTTTGTCTTCGAACCAGTAATTGGGTACGAGTTGGGAATCGTCACAATTTGGACTTGTCTCTTCTTCGACCTGAAATCATTTTGGTATCTTAATACCTTTGTATTGATTTTCAACCGGCTTTCAGAGGAGTGGATAGTAACAGAAAATCCATAGTAACTATGTAATACCTATGTGCATTTCAAAATGGAAGACTTCACTTTCTTGCTCGCGAATAGAGTTGTGCCCGCTCGGTATTTGAAGGGAGCGCTCCCATCTCTTTCAATCGGTCAAAGGAACTATTCGGTCTTTTAGGTCTTTAGTTCGTTTAGTTCAGTGCGAATTTTGACGTCTGGGAATGAGTAACCGGTTTAGGTCTATAAAGAGCGCGAAACTAATGATTGGGTAGCTCTTCACCGCGGTTATTTGCGTTTTGCTTCTCGCTCGCACCGTAGCAAAATTTAACTGGTAAAGAGTTTTCGCTCCGTCTGAACTGAACTGAACTAAAGACCGAGGACCGATTTAACTTTTTGGTACGTATGTAAGTGCAAAAGTGACGCTTGGCGTGATAGTCGATAACATGGCAACCATACTAGCTCTTCTGGACAAAAACAAATATATTATTCATTAAACTCACATTCCGATGACTTGTAGGCTAAAGCAATAACCAAGTGGGTACCAAATAATAGAACTCGGGGCCGCGGCAAACCTCGGCGGCGATGGCGAGTTGACCTGGATGCATTTAGTAGGAACTGGTGGGAGATGGGGCAAGACAGAGATACGTGGAAGGAGAGGAGAAAGGCCTTTGCCCAATATCATTATTAATAAACTCACATTAATATTTGCAGTCGTATTGATTGAACAATACGCAGGGGGTGGATCTGAAGCCATGATCGGTCCTTATCTGTAACAACGAGTACCAGATTTTATTACTATGTATATTGTTAACCAAGAGGCACTTATTCCACTACTTAGGTAATACGTTCAAACGCCAATAGTTCGAGACTGAAATAATGCCTTTTACTCGAGTTGTACACTCTACTTTTCATATCGAATACGAGGACAGAAAAATACAGAACTAACTTATAATTTATACTTTGATTATTGTCGTTCTGATATGCACTCTCGCTATAATCTTATCATAATTTTATTATCTGGTCCAAACAAATAAATTGCATTTGAGCTCTACGGTCAATTTTATTTATTGAATTGGCAGGTTGGATTTTATTGGATCGGTTTGGATTTAATCGATAATCTAATACTAAAATTAAGATTTAACCAATATACTGTACCTATGCATGCCCATACCCAGTTGAAAAGGTGTCATACGAATGCTCTGATTATTGGTCGTATTGATTGTGATAAAAATGTGTTTACTTTTAGATGTCATGATATATTTAGATTGTTATTTCATTAAGAATCGGTACTAAATACCTTCATTGCTTCGTTTTTTCCGCTATTTGCCAGTTAAGAATGTGTAGTCTAGAGTCTGGACATCCGTAAATTCCAGATATTAAAGTGTTCATGAACCCCACAAGTATATCGAGAACGAACTAATAAAGCATCAATTATACTCAGCACCGTAATTAGATTCTAAAAAACTAACCTTAATCGCTCCCTTTCTATTGTTTGTTTATGTGAGTAAGGAGACAGAGCATGTAATATTTTGTATCACGATATATTTATGTGTAACACTAAGCAAAATTAATTCTTACCAGAGTACAAGTTGTACCAGTTTATTGTCAGTGATGATTTTTTAAATCAAGAATAGTCCCTATTCTTGACCGGTTTTTTATAATAAACTGACCGGCGATTGACTCTAGTCTAATCTAGCCTAGTTACACCTATTGGAAACTGAAGTAACCGTCTAAGATGGAGTTCACTGGTTCAGTAACAGCCCTGTTACAGAACGGGAACTGATACCGAGGTCGAAACATGTCACGCCTATTGTGCAATTTAATATCAGTATGACTCAAGAAAGTTTAAATTTTGAAATTAAGAATAGGTTTGTAGACAATAACTAAAGCAAAGCATTTAATTTCTAGACAAAAAACGAAATACATTTTAGAGGGATATTTATGGCTACATTTATCTTAGAATTGCGCTGATGAAGTTATTTGGATTCCTCGGGAGCATATTGTATGTAACTTTTAATACATTTTGAATTGTTTGCGACCACGCTAGAGACAAAATAAATTAACATATCTTTAAAACCCGTCAATCGTCTAAACATTAAATACTCGCATATTTAAGATATATGAACATTTAATGAGTGAGGTCATTCGAGTCGTTTAAATCTGTGAACGGGGATAGTTTTCTTAGGGCCACTTGCACCATCCGGGGTTAGCCAAATAACCCGGAGTTAAGCGTTTTTTGTGTGGGATTTGACAGCTCAATTCAGGGTTAGCGGCTAACTCTTGGTGGTGCAAGTGGGTCTTATGAAATATACTTTAAACTGTCATTTTTTTTTCCATTTAACCTGTTATCTGCAAACTTACTAGTAAGTTATCAGCCACCACATGCAAGGACGACCAAGGTTAGGCTTTATTAATAATGATTAATACAATAACACTGTGAAAACACGTAAACACTTACACACAGTAGGTACATGCGCACAGCTTGGTGAAAATTTGAAACTGATAAGAATTGTTTATGTATGGGCTTTTATAATGTCGTGCTAAGTTGATAATTCTATCAGACCTATCAGCAGTGTTCAAAAATATCTGAACAAATGTTCTAGTTTTCATTGTTTTTTTTTTGCTTTTCGATTAGGCTCTTTACAATATTAACAAAAAACACAAACAAAAACAATATAAAAATATATCATAAAAAACTGCCTCCTTGTTGTTAACCTCCTGGGTTAGTTGCAACATTTATCGACTAACTACTTAATTCAAAATCAAAAATTAAGAGGCCATCAATACGATTTGTACGGAAAAGCAACAAAAGCTGATTTTTGACGTTGTACTACGAAGAAACGGTGAACTGTATGTGAAAGTTATTAACTATGTTTGATAGCTCATTTCCTAGTATTAAAAATTTCAGCTTCTAATGTAAGTAAAACTCAGTGTTTTAACTTTTACTATACAATTACTGGCAGTTGTTTTCAGAAAAGCGCGCGGAGACAAAAGTTTGACTTCAATCTCTTTTAACACGATACATGAAAACACATGTTTTTTCGGGTTGATATAATATTGTAACATGGTTTTATTTAAACTTTCGGTCCCATATTTCCAATTATTTACACAGATACCCAACTACTTCGATTTTGAATATGCACATTTTTCGATAAAAATACACTGCAAACACAGGGATTCTCGCAGTAATTTTGCCAAAATATTGGGATGATTTGTATACAACATTAAAGTTTATTCTTTTAAGCTCATGTTGAAGTCGAAAAATACATATTTTTTTGAATTTCCGTATTATTTTTTTAAATATTCAAATGGTGTATAAATTCCGATGCGCGCGGGCTGAGTCGTCAGTACCGCGCGTGCGCTCGTAGAGGTAGGACCTGTGCTGTTCTCTGTGGACTGTACAATATGTTTGTTTTGTTGCGCTAGGAAGTGCTGGAAGCGTTTGGGAAAGTAAATAGACCGCGACCAACCACTGACGAAAGTATTTTACAGTTTTGATTATATTATAGACCTGTATGAAATAAAAAAATCTAATAATTTTATCGAATGTCATTGTACCGCAACCAACCCTTCTTGATACTTTAACCATCCTTCGTAACCCACGCCCACGAATTACCGGGCTGTCATATACTTTGATGATCTTTGATCCCCAATAAGTACCTCCTTCCAGCCCTTCCTACATTAGAGCCCGCGAATTATGGGGCGTGGGAACAAAGTGTTTCAATTTTTCAACTGACGAGTGAGTAGCAAGAGTTAAGAGGGACAGTATGGAGAAATGTTATTAGGGTGACGGTACCCATTATGAACACTTTAAGCTGACAGACACGAGTGATGGACACTTCATTCTTAATTCAAATATCATCATATGGTTGTCAATTGGTTGACACAAAATAAATGTATGAACCTTATTTCCTCATAATAAAAGTGATTGTTCGTTACTGGTTTCTTGACCATTACTGGTGCCACCACCCTAGTCAGGGATAACCATATTGCTATATGAGCAAAATCCGGAAATAAACCCGCCAAGTGCGTGTCGGACCACGCATAATTGAAGGTTGTGTACCGTTATACGATGAAAATATTGTGCAAGAATAAAGGCATAAGTGCCTTCACATATCAAGGCACTTAACTGTATTTTTGTAATTATAGTTTTTGGCAAAAAAGGCTTAACCAAATTTGTTCAAAATAAAATAATTTTCCTAACTTCCTGAAGTTTTCACATTTTTAGGGTTCGGTACATCAAAGAGAAAAAACGGAACCCTTATAGGATTACTTTGTTGTCAGTCCGCCCGTCTGTCTGTCCAGTCCAGAGCGTTTATCTCGGGAACGAGTAAAGGTTGCAAGTTAAAATTAATACCACATACACAGGTCTGCAGTCTCTTGAAGCTGCAAAAAAACTAAACCTTTACATCAACGCAATCAAAAGATACGGTCATTCCCATACATTTGCAGTGGGAATCAAAATGTAAAGGGTACTTCCCGTTAACATAGAATCACGAAATTTGACAACAAGCAAGAACTTCTAGCAAAAATACAGGAAAAAATCCGAAAACCGTATAACTGCCACACACTGAGAGTTCCATACCACTTTTGTGCGGAGCCCTCGGCGGGCAAGTCCGACTCGCACTTGGCCGGTTTTTTAGACCTCCCGATACTCGATTAACCAAATTTTTGTTCAAGAAGCCTTTATTTAAGTTATTTCTAAGGACCTATCAGATGATGTGCCAGAAGTAGATATTTGACAAAAAAAACTGGAACTCAAAAAAATATAGTGCTTTTAAAAATAAAGTACATACAGAATTAAACGACATTATCCGCCGGTCTCTTGCAACTATCAACGTGCCCTCCTTGTTGGAGCCAACTGGCATAGCTAGAGATGACGGCAAGAGACCGGACGGTATGTCCCTGGTTCCTTGGCGTTTGGGAAGGGTGCTGGTGTGGGATGCTACTTGCGTAGACACACTAGCTCCTTCCCACATCGCCGGAACCAGCAAAAAGGTGGGTGCGGCAGCCATAGCGGCCGAAAAACTTAAGGTGACGAAATACAGGGCTCTCGGACCTGGTTACTTTTTCACCCCGTTCGGAGTCGAGACTCTTGGTCTGTGGGGTCCCAGTGCCCGACAACTTTTTAAAGAACTGTCGAAAAGACTTGTCGACACTACTGGTCACCGACGTGCTGGCAGCTTCCTCGCGCAACGCATTAGCATTGCAATACAGCGGGGAAATGCTGCCAGCATCCTCGGCACCATGCCGCGGGGGCTCAATTTTTTACATGTATTTTAGTTTTAGTTTTATTTCGTTTTATTTAATAGTAGGTTTTAGTTTATATTTAGTTTTATTTAATATTAAGTTTTAGTTTATGTTTAGTTTTATTTAATACTAAGTTTTAGTTTATATTTAGTTTTATTTAATATTAAGTCGTAATTTATTTTTATTAGGTTTCATGTTGTAACTTTTTCTGCCTTTTAAAATAAAGTATATATTTAGGTCTTAGAAGTTCGATTAGGTGCTTGTTACACCTTTTTGAATTTCCTGGGGACTCCTTTTTATTTCCTAAAGTAAATCTCAGAAATAAAGGAAAATGGTAAAATTCATGAAGAAATAAAGTTGATTAAAGTGAGTCAGAAGCATTTTTTACTTGTTACCATTTGTTTCTAGCGAAATAACACATCTATCACCCACGCCGTACATTTTGTAAGTATTACCGTTTTACGTCTATAAGTTTTCTTCGGTTTTGCTTTTAACACATAGAAGACAAATATGTCGTCATGTTCACAAACAAGAAAAGTATTTACTACCGTAAATTTCAAAAATCGACTTAGTCAAGTTTTATTTTTTACTTTCTACCTACTTCCGGAAGAAAAGTTTTTAGGACTTTTGCATATATTATCTATAAATATCCCATTCGAACGTAATTTGAAAATATTAGGCTATTATAATTTAATGTCTGTGAAAACCGTATCTTTCCTGGGTTAGTTTCAAGATTCGTCGATCGAGTTCTTACGCCCTTGACAGATAGCAACAAGCAATGCCAAGTTTGTTTCCTTTTATTCGAATAAACAGTACAATATTTGTATATTTCGGGTTTTTTTATGTACTTACTCTAACATCCGCATCCGCATCCCTATCCGTGAATGTGTGCCTTTTGATATCCGCATCCGCGGATGTCACAAATCCAGTATCCGTAACATCCCTGTCTAAAATGTATCCAAATCACCGTCACCCACCAAAATCAATCATCACCAATACCGATTAGTAAATAGGTATGCTTAGAAATGTACCACTAACAAATTCCTATTTCAAAATAACATCGGATACTATTTAGAGACATTTGACGTTCGAATAAAAATATTTTTAATCTTATGAAGTTATAATGAATTGATGATACAAATTAAATTTTTAACACTACACCACGTACGCGAAGTAATAGTTGATGTTCGGACGCAAGTATCAATAATGTTTGGTCCGCGCGTCAAGCTAAAGGCCTTGCGAGTTGCGACGGTGCTACATACGATGAAATCTATGAATGAATGCTCGCTCCCGTTCGCACTAACCGCACCTGCTATGCTGTTCGAATAGGATGGCGATAATAAGTTTGTATTCCTGATTGTAGTGTGTGTCCGCACACAGATGCGTGTCGGCCGGCGCGCAACTGGCGGTAATAATATTGAAATGCGAGCGAGCGGATTTTGTTATAGGACTCTTAAATCTCACGGGCCTGACCATGCATTTTAACGCGATTCAGTTTAGGTTTAGTTTAGGTTTAGTTTAGGTTTAGTTTAGGTTTAGTTTAGGTTTAGTTTAGGTTTAGTTTAGGTTTAGTTTAGGTTTAGTTTAGGTTTAGTTTAGGTTTAGTTTAGGTTTAGTTTAGGTTTAGTTTAGGTTTAGTTTAGGTTTAGTTTAGGTTTAGTTTAGGTTTAGTTTAGGTTTAGTTTAGGTTTAGTTTAGGTTTAGTTTAGGTTTAGTTTAGGTTTAGTTTAGGTTTAGTTTAGTCTTAGTTGTATGGAAGCGATTCAGTTTACGCTAATAAAGGGTAACAAAGTGTAACTAATAATGTTGTCTTTTCTAAAGTCAAATCAGTATTAAAACATAGTACAGGGGCCTTACCATGACGTCTTAACGCGATTCAGTTTATGACCTAAACTCAGTGGCTTCCATACAAGTGGGGCCTTACCATGACGTCTTAACGCGATTCAGTTTAGGTTTAGTTTAGTCTTAGTTGTATGGAAGCGATTCAGTTTACGCTAATAAAGGGTGACAAAATGTAACTAATAATGTTGTCTTTTCTAAATTCAAATCAGTATTAAAACATACATAGAGTACAGGGACCTTACCATGACGTCTTAACGCGATTCAGTTAACCTTAACAGGGCCTTAACTAAATCGCTTCCATACAACTGAGCCTAAACTAAACCTAAAATAAATCGCGTTAAGACGTCAAGGTAAGGCCCCTGAAACGCGAAAACTGCAGATAAAAACAAATGCAACGGATGTTTGTCACCGTCAATTGTGACTTCCCAAGCTTCCAGCTCAAAAAATCCACTGATATTAATTACGTTTTCCCCAAGGCCGCGCGGCGACAGTAGTACACAGCGCACTGAGCGATATCAGTTTTTTTTGTATTGGCTGGGGCATTTGGAGCGTTTTCTTGCCAAACAGTGAAAAATTGGTTTGCCAAACAGGGAAACCCCACGATAACACAGTTTTGCAGGCTGGAAATCCCCGTATGTTGATTATAACAGGCAACGGCTGCATATGGTTTATACTGATGTAGCTAGTGGATTGAAAATCTGAGTAGAACGATTTTAAAATTTATCTATAATCATATCGATCGTCTGATAACCGTGACAACACCAAAAACCCGATGTTTATTAACATTCAGATTTTCCGCGTCTCTCTAAAAAACACAGTGTTGGTAAACAATCAACATGGAGACCTCCGATTCTGTAAAACATGTGTGTGTTACCGGGTGTTACTCAACTGGTTTGTCTAGTAAGTGCAGACGACAGACTTTGGATGACATCACCGTTTTATAAACTGCTAGCGTTTGCTGTGTTTATTCTATCTACATTTGCACTACAGACGATTATCAGAACCAAATCTTACATTCGGAGGATCCGTCAGTTTCGATAGAACACTGGGTTTTTGTAGAAAGACGCGGAAATTCTGTATGTTAGTAAACATCGGGTTTTTGGTGTTGTCACTATTATCAGACGATTGATATGATTATAGATAAAAGCGTTTTAAAACCATTCTACTCAGATTTTCAAATCACTAGCTACAGCAGTATAAACAAAATGCAACCGTTGCTTGTTATAATCAACGTACGGGGATTTCCAGACTGCAAAACCGGTGTTATCGTGGGGTTTCACTGTTTGGCAAACCAATTTTGAAAACATATTTTTAACGCTACTGCTCGGAAATGTGGCAAAAGATGATCTGAATCAAAGCTGCAAAGTAGCCCTTAGTTGAACACCTGACCTGAACCAACTCTCCAATTATATTTTTGTTGGAGTGTGACTTCACTTAGAAAAGTAATTCGGTTTGACGCAAACTACGTAAAGAGGCTTCTGGGCATTGTTTTTTTTTCTTACAGTAATCGTGAAAAGCACTATGTAATTTTAACTATAAAACTCTCGTGAGACTCGAACATATTAAATAATACGACAAGACTCAGTGTACGACTTGCCTCTGTCGCGGGTGGTCGCTCCTGATGACATTCTTCGTAAAGAACGAAACATGTCGAGCGAAAATCGACTAAATTACGTGAGTGACCCGTTTTAAATATTATTTAATAAGCACTATGTAATGCTTTGGCTGAAAGTGGTATAGATGGACTCATATCTTAGAGGCCTTTAACTCGTCCATCTATAGCTCACTTTAGCTTTTAGCTTTTCGTGTCTTATTGGCTTTCGCAAAAATCATGTCATCGAGAATCCATGTCTGAAACGGTTACCTACGAGACAGGCTTCGCCTAGTGTAGGAGCCAGTGGAACCTGCTGATAATCTTTAAATGTACTCTACTGCTTCTTTGTTTTAAGACTTGATAATTTTAAATTTCTGTGTAATTTATCTTGTGTACAATAAATAATTTTTTACTTTTTTTTTTTTTTTACTTTCTTAACCTCTCGAACAATGTACTATTTTGAGTTTCACTGGCGTGAAAAGACAATATGATTATCTCTGTTTGTTTCAGTGACAACGTCGCTTGCTAGACTTCAACTGTCATCTAATGTAATAGATATAGGATGTGACAGTTGACGTCTGTCAAATAGTATGTAAATATTGTCCCCTGAAAGTTCACTCCTCCCACCAAGTACTTCACAAAAAACCAATATGCCTACTTACAGTTTTCAGAAGAACCGGGCGCACAGTACAGCACTGAACACTACCACCTCCTCGCCTGAAAATTTGTCAGATTTGGCACACAAAGTCCAATCGTACATAACGCTCTACATGTAGTTTTTGGTAAGCTGAATTCCCTAATAAACATGTAAATGTGTCTCTTATTGAGATCGATTGTAACGGAATTCAAGGCCACTGTGTCCGTTTTGCTTGAGTTCAACTCGTGAATAAAGAATATAAATAATCAAGCTTAACCTAACATTACCCGCGTATGACGTCATCGACCGGCGCGGGCGGCGATTGGCTCTAGACTGATACGAATTCAGCTTGCCAGTCAGAAATCAGCAACAGTGCAGTGCTCACGCATTTTGTTTCTGTCTTCCTCAGTGCCTCTCTTTTTCTTGTTATTTCCCATCCCATCCGTGTGATGCCTGTTCTGATCTTGAGAAAACCAACTCATTTTAACTATTGTTGTGACATTATCCTATTTAACCGTTAATGTGAAGTGAATCGGTTGCTAAATACAAGTAAGTCTTGTTTGTTTCATTAATTGTAACCGAACCAAGTTAAACTACAAAACTATTTATTGTTCAACGTAAACGAATATTGTGCAATTTGGCAGATTCATAACACAAGCAGCTCTAAAACGAAACATGCCAATCGTTCAATTTACTCCAAAGTATAAACAATCATAAAAGTATGTAGAGGCAAATAAAATAATTAAAAAGGCAGTTAAATTGTGACCAGGCATCACCCAAAAAGTGTTATCTCGCCTCGCGATACCATTTACAATCTCACTTTGAATAATAAACAAGTGAATCAATGTTTACGAGTAATTACATAAAATCGGCGTCAATGGCACTTACTAACTATGTAAACAAAAGCCATCACATGTTTTGTCACCGTGTCCTCTTATATTTTCACACTACCTCATAAAACACCACTGAAACCATTCACTACTGAAATCTATAATTCGGTCGTATTATCGTAACATACAAAACATAAAATAAATAACTTAATTTTGGAGAATTCATTAAAAACTTAAAACTAGATGTAGTGTAGGGACGCCCAGTCGGATTCAGGCAGGCTGTCGAGCACTTGTCGCTTCTGCACAGTTCCCTGGAGTTTGAGCTGCAGGTCTCAGACCTGCGTGCGTAGCCAAGATGCCAATCGCTCACGCTTAATAACATATCGTAGCTACCTCTCTCTATCACTCTTCCTTATTAGTGTGACAATGACAGTTGCGTTTCGTTAGCGACTGAGCGTGAGCGATTGTCATCTTGGCTACGCACCCTGGCCGCCTTCCTATCCTATTATTCTTTAAATCGTTTCATTTCCCTGCAGAACAGAAGTCAGAAGGACAGAGAAATTTTGGATTTAAACCGTTTCCGCCGCAGTTGTGGATAATTTTATTATTGTTCGATGATCACTATTTCAAAAACTTAAAATAAGAAATTTCAAATTATAAATAAAGGTATTCAAAGATAATTCGTTATAAACTCCTTAATTTTATTGTTGGAAAAGAAAATAGAAAAGAAGTGTTAAAAAAGGTTCCTACGACTTGAAAACCTCCTTTTTTTGTAAGTCGTTTAACAGAAAACAGCCTTGAATTGCAGACAATATGTGGGGAATCCCTAAATGCACACCTAGTTGATATCGTGCAGTCTCCATCCTACTTACACTTAGTGCATAAAGCGAGAAAGTAAGCAGATCCCGCTTGCTTGCAGCTTGGCCAGACACATTTCTGGCGTTTTACTATTGTTTTGTCCTTTATATACTAAACACTGTTATGAATTCGTATAAGTACGCTCTTATTAGAAATATCTTACTGGTAACAATTCTTCTGGGCTCCACATAAAAGGACTACCTCAACAGAATTTGTCGGTACCACATGACGTCGCAACAGACGCATGTAACTCTGAATAATTTTGTTGGCAGTCGGACATTCGCTACAGTACTGAGCAGAGCTCACGCTAAATTCTGTTTTATTTCTAGTAATCCTAAGTGACTTTTTCTTTCTTATCATTTATCTTGTTAGCTTTCATCAATTGGTGGATGTATTAGTGTAAACTTAAATAAAAATCATTTATTCTCGAAATATATACAGTAAGTGTAACTTACCTAACTACCTACCTCTACCTACCTTAAATCTAAAGTAGGTCCTTGAGGCATTGTACCTAGGATAATATCGTATGTGTCAATTCTGTGCAAGATTCTGTGCATGACGAAGTTGCTTGTGCTAAAGTAAAACTAAAAGTGAGTACCTTCTGTTTGTATAAAATAAGGTTATAAAAGTGAGTACCTTCTGTTTGTATAAAATAAGGTTATAAAAGTGAGTACCTTCTGTTTGTATAAAATAAGGTTATAAAAGTGAGTACCTTCTGTTTGTATAAAATAAGGTTATAAAAGGGGCATGGTTTTTATACGTGAGAAGTAACATGATTTTTATGCAAGAATCATTTTGCTATTTACTTTTAAATAGTTAACCTTCAAATATTTACATAATAACTACACAAAAAGCTTTTTTGGTGTCAGCTTCGTTTATTCAGTAAATATTTCATATCATTTAATTAATTATTTAGATAAAGATTGTGGAATTCCAACTATTTCCTAGGGTTAAGATAGAAAAGAAAGAACCGAATGCACAAACGGCTTAATTTTTAAATATTTTTCATAAAAAAAAAACTCAAAGACACCGATGCGATCTTATGATAGTAATAGTTCTACGACCTGAGTTTCACGATATTTAAATACCACCAACAAATACATAACACATTAAAACCACATTGCATCGCTTGCATCCAATAACTGTAGATCGAAATGCAACAAAATGCAACATGCGAAAGAGAAGCAGGGCCGGTTAACCTTGTACATATTTTATCGTGTGATATAAGTGATAAAATGCACGTCCTGACAAGTCTAGACTTAGAGCGACAGTGATGATATACATTCAACTATAATAGGTCTGATCAGGAGTGGCCTGCTAATATAAAAATTCCTGACTATATGATATGATGATATACAGTGTGTAAGTCTAATACGGGCGATAAATTTAAACAAACATATAATTCATTAGTGTTATCAATAATTAAAACATATTTTTAAGTTACACTTAATTATGACCCCATAATTAATTTTTTAATACAATTTTCAGCAGCAATGTAATACAAAAAATTTGACGCTGACAGTTGTCAACGAATGTTTAAAGTGAGTGTGTTTGCATTACATTGCGGGCCGAATTATTTTCTATGCATAAAGTTTTAATTGCATTTCCATGTAAAAGTTACCTAATTACATGTCTTATGTCCTACTAACCACCGTTAAGAGGTTCGCCCGTATTCGATTTACACACTGTATGATAAATAAGTTTTGAGTCTGTCAACTTGCACTGTTAAATTTAAATTCTGAAGGCTATTAGACCCTTGCTACCACGTTACTCGTAATGCGACTACAAAAACTGTAAAGAAATTTTAAAAAACATCAACAATTACATACGAGTATGATGTTTAAGGGTCGGCAACGCGCATGTAACACCCCTGGAGTTGCAGGCGTCCATAGGCTACGGTGACCGCTTACCATCAGGCGGGCCGTATGCTTGTTTGTCACCGTCGTAGTATAAAAAAAAAATGTTTGTTACAGGGAAGAAGTAACCATGAACAACAATGAAGACTTCCCTCAAGTATTCCACGTGGGCCAATTACCTGATACACAGAGACTGGTGAGTAAATGTTCTGTGAAAGATAAACGTTAAATAGACCAGCAGGGTTAGAGCATGGTTGCCATTTTATCGCTTATCACGCTATGCGACACTTTCGCACATACATACTTGTTAGAACGTGACAGCAACGTCGGTAAACGATAAAAACCCGACCATCATAGACTAGCAGGGGTCTTACCATAACGTCTTAACGCGATTCAGGTTAGGTTCTTAACTGTGCTCAGGGGCCTTACCATGACGTTTTAAAGCGATTCAGTTGACGACCTTAACTGAGTCGCTTCTATACAAATGAGCCTAAGCTAAACTTAAACTGAATCACGTTACGAGGTCATGGGCCTGATGACCATGATGTCTTAACGCGACTCAGTTTAGGTTCTGAACTGTGCTCAGTTGTAAGGCAGCGATTCAGTTGAGGTCCTAAACCGAATCGCGTTACGAAGTCATGGTAAGACCCCTGTTGTATGGTAACGACTCAGTTAAGGTCCTAAATTGGATCGCGTTAAGACGTCATGGTAAGGCCACAGTTATCCAAGCTCGTTTATCGATGCAAGTTCTAAATTCAAAGATACATTTAATTTAGTTATGTAAGAATTAAAAACTGCTGTCTGCAAGCGAAAAGGAGCACAAAATCTATCTTCTATTAATTTGACTGATATATTTATTGACTAGAGCTACAGAAATATCATCTTATGTTAATAAAATTAGTCACAGCAACTTATTGATGCAATTATTATTTCCAAAAATAAGCTTCCCTCGTCCGTACAGCTCATAATGTTTATCAGTTAATTTTTTTATAAAACTCTTACAGGTCACAGCAGAAACATTTTCAAAAGAATCTGAGGATAAAGCAGCTCGGAGTCATGAAACGGTAGTTGAATCAGTTCCAACTTCTACAGATGAAACAATTCCAAACTACGACTCTAAAGACGAAAAACGACCCAACTTTGACTCTAAAGATGAAACAGTCCCAAACATTAATTCAGTAGATGAATCGGATGAACTGTTTAGAGACAAAATTAATCGCATTGGATTTATCCAAAAGGTAAAAAACCATCAGCTTTTGTATTTCGAAACAGGATTCAAAATAGTCATTAAAATTGAATTAACAATTTTCTTGCCTCGAATAGAAAGCTATTTCGATAAAGAAGCATGTAGAACATAATATAATATATGTGTAAATACTACTCAAAATATATTTACATTCTATTTAATAAATACAGAAAGTGATCAATTCTAGAATACAAGGGAGAAGGTGTCTTAAGCCGCCTTGGTTTAAGAATTTCTTAATTTTTAGTAATTTTTTATTGATGATTTTCTTGATGCTATGTTTTCAGGTGCTGGCTATCAAATTAATGCAGTTATTGGCCATGACAGCTATCATAGCTTTATTTTCATTGAACAGAATAAGCTGGGGAATTAACCATTTTATAAATGATGTCAACGTCGTTGGTTTAATGTAAGTTAACAATTCATTTAACAATTTGATGGGTTTAAAAGAAACCTATGTTTTAAATAAATTTTTAGTAACATTTAATAAACAATTGGGCCGTTCTCCTTACCGACAATGAAACGTGATTTCCTCGATTTCCGTCCGAGGATTTTTGATCTCGAGTAAAATGATAATGATAGAAACGATTTAAGACAACAACATATGCCTATGAAGTAGACAATTTGATAGTTATTTTCATGTATGTAACTTATATTACTTTTCAGTCGTTTTCTAGAAAACACCGTGACAGAGTACCCCCCCTTTTTTTTTCAGCGATGACAACCTTCCGTGACCACTCTAGGTATGGTTGTCACAGTGTTTTGAGATAAATAATGTAGATAAGTTTACAGTTTCTAACCGGGAACGTAACAAGTAAACTGTACTGATAAAGTAAACTAAAATATCGAAAATTTTAGATAAAAATTTAAATAATTGAATTCTTAATCAGGCATTTTTCAGCGAGGAGACAGGTCATTGTCGCGATATAAGGAGAACGGCCAAATTATTTATATTTAAGAAACCTACTTCTCTGGGAAACTTGTTATTTCCGGAAGCAAATACTTAAAGGTTACGCATGAAAGCTCCGCAATGAGGATTTCTCTCCATTCTTCATGGATCCATCTAATTCGAACTCAAAGTCGACCCTCAAATTCGTCAAAAGCAACACGCGTTTCCTGTTTTATGTCGTCTTGGAGGATCTTGAAATACGAGATGTAAGAAAAATGCTGGTGATCCATTTAAGGACATAATTAGTCCATGATACTAATAAGGAAAGGATAAAATTTTAGTGCAAAAAAATAAGTAGCTTTGTATTGGGCCGGTCATCCCAATAGGCCAACATCTGTTACAATTTGTATAAGAATTATGCTTAGAACATAATTAAGTAACTCTAAATTAAAAATAATTATTTGCAGGATTTTAACAATATTGGCATTTTTTGTGACGAACATCGTGACATTTGGGTTCCTATTTGGCCGGAATATTCGAGAGGCTCGTCGTAAAAATGCGTTCCGATACATGTTTTTAATCGTATACCCGCTCAGACTAACAGCTCTAATAATAGTCTGTACGATATACTGGGATGCTGGGGCGGTTATAAAGTCGGTAAGTAATTTTCCCCTTTCTTCCGTTTTAGAACAAAAAATACAACTCAAGATTCAAGATTCAAGATATTTATTGATAAAAATATTATTTACATGTCATATGGGGTAATTCTTTGGTATTACAGTAATGTCAATATAATTATTCTATTTACTACCTACATTAAACCTACCTACATACCTATAAGTCATGTCAGTAAACATGCTGACTAGTAGTTTAGTATAATGAATGGGTTCATGAACTGCGATTGATGAATTCGTCAATTGTGTAACAAGCCAGATCCAATGATATGTTTTTCAGCTTGATTTTGAATGGTGTGTCGCTAGGTGAGTTTATTTTTTATAACATCAGCTGGAAGAGAGTTATAGATTTTTGGGCCCAGTGCACCAAGCGATTTTCGAGCCTTAGCTAGCCTGCACCTCGGCACGAGCAGCAGGTGTTGGTTGCGCGTGGTCATGCTGGTGGCGCGGTAACTCAACATTATCTTACTATCGTTGTCTTAAGAACCCTGATATCCTTGGGCCAATCCAAACAATAAAGCACTAGTTTAATTTCAGTAACAAAGTCCATAGAGATGGCACTGGATGCTTTTTGATGTTCCTCATTATAATTTTGTTTCAAAGCGATTGCTAACTATGATTCAAACTTCCGACCTTCTGTTTTAATATCCCACATTATACTGTTGGACAATGCTTACACCAGGCTGAATGTTGACGAAATCTAACCAAAGATAGTCTTCTTCAGAGTCAAATTGATCAAATTAATCCCTTGCACTTTTTGAGAGGGCGAACAATTTAAAGTATTTGGCTTTTCTTTGGATTGTCTAAGTCAGTGCGAGTACGAGTATGTAGATCTTCGAAAAGGGATATCAACTTAAGGGGTACTAACTTAATATTTTCACCGCAATTGCCACTTTAAAACATGCAACATTATCAAATACTAGACAAACATAAGCCTCTTGACTGTGCTATCATTGTTTTATTTTTATTTTAGACGTTACTCCTCCTATGTTGTCTTTTCGTTCATTTAACTTAAACCCTCCATCTATACGTAAGTCTTGTCTCCTTAACTTAATTTGGACCGATTTTCTTGTATTTGTATTCTTGCTACATGATTTCCTCAGTTTCTTTTTATTTCTTTCAGGTGCTCTTAATATTCATCTACTACTGTGTGGTAGTGATTGCCCTACTAGTGTACAGCATCTTCTCGTGTCAGACAAATCTGGATTTTACTGCGAAACACGGCGCCATTGTTGCTATTGGCACACATATGGTAATGTGTGGTATGTATAGTTGTATACCCGTAATTCTTGTAAATGAAATTACGATGCAATCTATTTTCATAGATTGTATTCCTGAGATTCCAGTCTTTACAAATCTAGCCTAAGAAGATTAAACTCCTCTTTTTTATATTTACTTAGTGTACTCCGATTTAATTAAAGAGTCTTGACTCTTGCCTCTTGTATTTACGTATTATTAAATAGAGACAGCGCAGATATGACTTTATTTAAGGACTGAGCTGTATTTTTTTTCCTAAATTAGATATTGGAGTTAGAATCTCTTGATTCAAGTTGCTTGTGTCTGTTATTAATCCATTTCTGTTTGTTACATCCAAGCTTTTACATTGTCGTCTCGTACAACCTTTACCCTAATTATAATTATTTATATCTTATTTTTAAATGTAGGTATAATTAACCCCATTTTTTTTAAACTTCTCTTTATAGATAAGAAATGAAATTCTGTCAATATTTTTTTTCATTTTTCAGCTGCCACAATCCCTATCATGGTTTACATGAACCATTATTACTGGCGCATCAACTGCATATTCATCATATGTGCTGCTGTACTGATGATCCTGGAATACGTATACATCTTATACGTCATCCAGGCGATGACCTCCAAGAACTATTGGAGGTATGCACCAGCGGACTGCCTCGATGGTGCAGTAAACCTACAGATCGACTATTACTTTATTATCCGCAAATTAATTCCTAAAATCTATCATAAGTCAGAATCTCCGGAGTATGTAAAGAAGATTGATCAGACTCTCGATGTGTAATATCATATTTGGAAGTGTTTTGAGACAATTCTACAAAGTGTAATAAACATGCTGGTGATCCGATTATCTGATCAGGTTTTTGTAGTCAACTGGGAACCCTTATAGTTCCGCCATGTCTGTCTGTCCGTCTGTCCGTCTGCGGCTTAGCTAAGTGACTGTCAGTAGTAGGAAGCTGTAATTTGGTATGAATATACGAGTAAAATAAAGGGTTAAAAAAAAAAGTGAGAAAAATATTTTTTTGAATTTCGTTTTAAACCTAAAGTGTGAGGTATCGTTGGAAAGGTATTTAAAAATACAAAGGGTTTCATAGAAACATTTTTTGATAAAGTATATATTTTTGGAAATAATGGTTCAGGAATTTAAAACAATGTGTGTGAACTGCATGTCCAATAATTATGAAAAAATAAGTAATGAAAGCAAATCTTTATAAATACTATTAAGAAAATAGTTTTTAACATACTTAATTAAGGCTTTGTCTTTTACAAATAGTCATATTTTCTTAGTAAAAGAGTGTATATGAGTGTTGTAGTGCAGGGAAGATACCGCTTTTAGCTAGTTATGGTCATAGCATCTACTAAAACCCCTTCCAGGTTCGCTTATTCTGACGGACGGTTAACTACGGAACCCTACATTGAGCGTGGCCCTAGATGCTCTTGGCTTCTTATTTTGTATTTTTTTACGTATGGGGCAAGTACCGTATTCTCGCTCACCAGGCGGCGCCACTCATGCGAGGGTCCTTTGTCAGTATGAGAGAATTGTCATAGTGAATTTTGAAATGTTCCCGCAGGACCGACGTTCCACTAGCACCCCTAGCGAAAAGTCGACTCGCGGTAATCCAAATACAATTTCTTTTGCCTGTTTTTCGTATTTGGATTACGAGCGTTTTTGTTACAACTTTGTATGCTCATACTTTTTTTGTCATGCGAGTATAAAACAAGTATACGGCCCATCTAGTAGTATATAGAATATAGTACATATTATAGTACGGCGGATAGAGAAACTTGTGCACGCTCAGTCGCTAACGAAACGCAACTGTCATTTTCACATTAATAAGGAAGAGTGATAGAGAGAGGTAGCTACGATACGTTATTAAGCGTGAGCGATTGGCATCTTGGCTACGCACGCTGTAACTCCAGAATATTCACCGCTGCCAACTCCACTACTTTAGATTAGAATTTAATTCTGTGAGTTTATAATGGTTGTAGTGAGTGTCAATAACGTGACTATAGGCTTCTATATTGACAGTGTCTATATTTTAATGATTTGTGTAATCATTTCATACAATGGTACAATTTACCATGTAAACGTGGCATTATGTTATAAGTGATAATGTAATATTTTAAACTACTGAAACTCTTTCAAATGAATTAATCGTATATTAACACCATGACGTCTTAACGCGATTCAGTTGCCGACCTAAACTAAGTAGCTTCCATACCACTGAACCTTATGAGTCGCTTTCATGCATCTGAACTTAAACTAAATAGCGTTAAGACGTCATGGTATGGCCCCAGCACTCTATCACAGGGTTAAATGATAAATAAATAGCCCACTTGCACCACCCAGAGTTAGTCGCTAACCCGGAATTTAAATGTCAAATTCCATTTAAAAAAACGAATTTAATTTCAATAAATACTAATAACAGAAGACTGTTTTTTAAACTACTTATGTGAAAACTGTGTAACAAAATCTTCCCAATTATAATTTACAGTTAACAAAAAATCTAAAAAAAAAAAAAAAAAATACGTGTGGCACTCGGGGACTGCCGCGGTAAAGCTATTGCATATCATTTTGTATCAACTTATGCAATTACTAGCGCGACTTCGTCTGCGCAGTATTATAATGTTTGGTAGTGTATTTTTATTACCATAAGTATTAAATACCAAATTGACTTGAACTGTAAATTGCTAATTAAATTCCGGGGCCGTATAAAACAAACAACTAACTTGCAACTACAGTAACCTGTTATTCTTTGTTCTCGTTAATAATTCAGGATATACCAAAAATGCTGGTGATCAATATTGTAATCTGATTTGGAAAAAATAGGACTAAATGTTTTTTTTGTCAAACATTTTTTGTTTATTTATTTTCCTAACCACAATTCGATACTGATTAGTGATTACACATTTAATCGAATCACCAGCATTTTTGTGACAGCTGTATGTATCTTTGACCACATATTAATCTTTCAGTGGCTGGATACGCTGTAGATATGCTAAAAAGTACGTCCAAGTTGACATAAATTATCTTTCAATGAAATAAGTAATCAAGGCCGAGTGTTTTTGATCACGGTTTACAACACTGCCTTAAGCTCACTGAATTTAACCCACAGAATGTCAGTCGGTACCTGATTACAACTAACTTCCCAGTGAAGAAAAACATTGCGAGGATACCAAAATAATTACGTCGCGCATATAATAATTATAAACTTTCATTAGGTAGGTAAGTATATATTATGTCTCATCTCAACCAAGGACGATCTTATGATAGGATCGGCAGAGGCCTTTATTCGCATTTACACAGGCGTTCAAAAGTTCATGGGCAATTTATGAAAGAATTCATTCATAAACTGCCCATGCAATTATAGATTTGACTATTTCACTTGCTTCCTTCCCCTTTGCACCTCTATATAGGATGATTTTCATAACAAAAACTATTCTGTCCTTTCCTAGGAGTCAAAACATCCCCATGCCAAATTTCACCTTAATCCGTTCAGCGTTTTTAATTTAGTGTGAATTGGTAACAGATAATAGTTCATCAAATTTACAATATTAGCATCGCATGGAAATTTGTCCAAAATGTAATTGAAGAAACCGTGCTGGTTTTGTGACAACATCGCTACGCAAGATCAGTTTGCTAGACAACAAAAATAAAATAGATGCCATTATTAAGTAAAATGTATCTAATGAGACTAATGGCATGCCATGATCTAAGAATGTTTTTGCGCAAAGTTAAAATAATTTTAATCAAATCAAATTAACGGGGAGATAGGCGATACCTAGTTCCATTAGTGCCATATAGATAGAACTGTAATAAGTGCCATCCTAATCCATCAAGTTGTGCATATTCAGTAATAAGCCGTTTTAGAAAAGTAATCGTACAAAAAAATCTGAGTTTATTTATAAACTATCCTTGTCCAATATTTAATATAAAAACCGTACTGGCTTTGTGACATTGTTCTTTGCGCAAAGGCAAAATCGTTGCGTTTGGCCATTGTACTCCCCTGGGCCCGCTATGAGGTATGTATGTCATCCGCTTGTACAATGCATGTTGGGTGTTGACAGCCATATATACATTGAGTTGCCGTATTTGTAGTGGTTGGATTCCGCGTCACTAAGACCTCAATGATATTGTCCTGAGGTCTCTTCAGTCAGCGGGTGTTCATTCCGTTCTGGAGCCACTGGGTTTAGCCGCACTGATAGCAAGATGGAGTGACCCTGGTGCTGTGGAAAACGGGGCGGTGTTCAGTGTGGGATGTTACATGCGTTAGCACAATTTCGACCACCCATATTACTCGCACTTCCCACGTAGCAGGAGCCCTCTGCCGAAACTCTAGCGGTGGCGAAGCGGCAAAAGTGTGCGCTCCCTTCTGGGATAAGATCCCAAACGGATAGCGTAACGTAATAAGACAACAGTTTGTCACCTTTGTATGACAATTTCTGATAATTCTATACAGTTACTCACATTTGACAGCAATCACCGTCGCACTATCCATGCAACTTGTCTTTTCATGAACTTATAGCATTATCATTATCAGATGACATTCGTGGATAAGCAACTTAGGTCTATAGGACATGGATACAATACATGTTCATGCCTTTGGTTGTGGAGACAGCGGGCTGCTACAAAGTTACCATTATTATTGATTTTATTTATTATCAAATTTATCACAGCATTAAACATATCATATTTACATAGATTTAATGGATACCGGCACATTGGTCACTTTTCAACTCATTTCCTAAAAACACAGTTTTGTATTTTTTGTGCACTTTCGTCAGTAGTGACAAATATGTACCTACTTAAGTTTAATTTCTGTTTGTTTATGACACTACTGAACAAAAAAAACTTAAAATAAATTTGGGTACATTTTCGTCTGCAGTGAAAGAGAGCTTTTTTATAGGCGAAAAACATACGGTGATCATCGTCTTCGAACACCACAAACAAAATATTTACAGCACGCAGCAATATCACCTTTGTGATTATCACAATAAGGAACAAATCTAATATACCAATAGAAAATATTTGATAAACAAGACAAAGGCATATTTCGATACTCTACTTCTTTGTAGGTACTAATATTTCTTATGCCAATGAAATTTTCACTTTATTCCGTTGTGCACTAACGTGCTAAATTCACAAATTTAAAATGGTACTTAGTACGACTTTGCATTTGCACTAAGGTATCGATTAAAAAAACAAAACGATTCGCAGTCTAAATAAAAAATTAGGCGCCTTTTGCCTTTAATTCGATCCAGCCAGTAAATTATGCATCGATTACAAAATCGATTTAACATATTTGATTTTGGCGGGACTAAAATAATAGTGTTTATTTTGACGTTTGACATCGCCGTATCTCTGGTAATAAGAGCTACTGTCCTCAATATTTTGTATAGAATATGACACTTAGCGACATTCGTTTGGAGATATATCCTTTCCCCGATAAAGAACTTTGTAACAAAGTGAATAAAGTCGGTTTCGGTCCGTCGGAGTGGGGAGCGTCAGGTTTTTTTTCGTTACGGAATTTCTGGATTCGGTCCCCGCGCTCAAGGCCCGCGATAGAAGCTATACAATAGCTTAAAAAAAATCTTCCCAATTATAATTTAATCTTCAATGGTTTGTTACACCATTATATTTTTTCATACATTTTGTACCATTTGGGGTCGAAACTCTGGGTCTATGGGGTCCACGCACGTTTCTTTGTGAAAATCGCGTCTGGTTGATGTTACTGGTGTCCGACAAGCTGATGGCTTCCTCGCACAACGAACGTATCAGCATTGCGATATAACGAGGAAAAGCCGCCAAAATCTTAGGTACAAAGCCCCAAGGGCCTATTTTAGATCTAAGGTAGGTAGTTTGTAACTTACTGTATATATTTTGTTGTTTATATCTGAAATAGTTATTACAATATATTTTTTATTTACGTATTATCGAAAAGCAAATAAAATGTCTTGAAACGCGCGTTAACTTAGACGTGTATACATTTTATAATAAAGAAGGAATTGAGAAAAGAAACTGCTTTCATATTGTTAGAATCGATAAATGTACATATATAAAGTACTTATTATTGAAAATGAACATTTATTTAACATTCGACTTATTCAGTGTGGGAAATATTATGGGCTCCTGTGGTTCAAAACCACACGCCCACTCTTGTCACAAATATAGATAAATGAATGGTGATAACTATTCTAACATGCTGACTTCCATAGCGACATAGCCGACATAAGATAAGGAATTTAAATATGAAATAGTCTTTCACAACAAAAGTGTTCCAAAATAAAGACTGAATAGTATATACTATTATACATTGTTTTTATTTCATAATCTAGAATCTAGAATGCATTCACCAGTCGTACTGTTCCGTAAAAACCAAAAAAAACCTGCTAGAAAAGCCACAAATTGAAGAAGTTCGCCGGCATTTCGAGAAGACCAGTTGGCCTAGTGGTTATGGCACTAACCGCGTAAGCTGAAGACCCGAGTTCGATCCTCGGATTGGCCTTCGTCGGTGTTGGTATTTTTCTTTAGTATATGACATCTATTTCAATTTTTAAATCGAAAAAAACCTTTCCCGTACAATTAGTACTCGTATGAAAAGAAAATTATTATTTTTTACATTCTCTATTTTTATGCCAATCGATCCCATACACGTCCTGAATCAAGTTTCTTACTTCCGGCAATGTACAGAACAGCCGCAAAATGCAAAAAGTGACGAAGTCAGAATGTGACAAACTCCGAAAATGACGAACTCAGAAAGTGGCATCTTCAGAACATGACCTATCTCGAAAGTGACTTTTTAAGAAAATTACGTACTCCGCCTAAAGGTTACGATGGACCGTGGTTGAAAACCTTGGATTAAATAATGTACCTACGCATGTATTAAACTTTATTCACCCGTTCAAGTATAGCGGGTTAATTCAACTAAATTCAGACCAAGTTTACCTTCGGGTTTCGCATTCCGTTCTCGTCTTTTTACTCCTTCCTTATTAAATATACGTCGGCTGCGTTCGATGTCTGTATGCACGTCGCGTTAAAATGCTGGCAAAACGCTAGTCTGGTTGTGTTTCCGATGCAAGTACCTAATAGAAATACTAAATTACTAGAATTTTATGTTAACTAATGTTGTCATAAAGAGGGCACTCAATTTTTGTGGAGTAAGGTACAAAAATTGTACCTAATGCTTAGTGCTCACAATACAATTAAAGCGTCTTGATTAGTCTTATATAGTTTTAAAAAAATCCTGTTATAGTAATCAAATCTCCTGTCAGACTGTAGTTGTCATCATCACATCAAGACGGTTCGGTCGTGTTCTCTCCCTATCCCAAAACCACCCTGTTGAGGTAAGTCGGAAATAAAACGAACGACTCAGTTTAGCATCATTATTTAATTTCCAACGCAACCTAAATACATTTGAACTATTTTTATCTAATCTACTCAATATGTGGTTACAATGTAGAAGTTTCCTTTACAGTCGAATATTACAATTCCTTACACTCTGATGAAATCGCATCCAATGGGTGATTGTTTTCTGCTACCCAAAGCAGGAACTCGAAACCTAACTTCAAAGCTATCTTTATCAGTGCATTGTTACGATCCTCAGCATCCTGTAGATTAGGCTGACATCCCCACACTCTTTCATAGACGTCTATCAATTGATAGCTTGGCCTCTCAGACTCATAATATGGCCATGGGAAAGATCTCTTTGCCCTTTCTAAATAAGACGTCTTCAAAGCATCAGGCTGCATAATATCATAGAAAGCAGCAAAAGCGTCGGCACACACGACATCCTTTGATGAGAATCCTCTGGCCTCTGCTAACTTAGCTTTCAACATGAGAAAATGATATCTAATTCCATTGTGAGCAATCAGACAAACAGGTTTTTTCAAATCTTCAACGAAAGCAATGATCTCGTCTCCACGGTTACACATCTCATAGTTTTCAAGTCGATAGTGGAGTTTTTTATTTGCCGGGAGTTCCGCAGAATGTTCTTCGCCTCCTTCCCGAAAATACCTTCGGAGATCTTCACGTTTGATAGCTATCATGTGTATCTCTGTTATTTTAGGATGCGTGTCCAGGAGACCGGTTGTTCCTAAGTTGAAAAACACGTAAGTTGCAATCGGATCCATACTGCAAACTGGTCCTGTAATTATACAGATATCGTTTTTAAATTATCAATTGAAAGAGATGTCACATACTACTGGAAAAGTGACCAAGGCCCCCAATGCCCAAGGCTGGGATCGAACCAGCGATCTCCTGCTTTCGTGGCAGCTTGGCCTGCTTCTGCCGCGAAAGCAGGGGATATATAGTACTGTGATTACTTAAAAACATGAATCAAATCATTTATTATATATATATGATTTAGTTCATGTATAATCAAATTATTTATTAAATGTAATAAATGTTTCGATTCATGTTAGTCGCACTACTATATATAAATTATAAATTGAAAGATATATACTACAGAAAAAGTGACCAAGGTCCCCGGTGAGCAGGGCTGGGATCGAACCAGCGACCTCCTGCTTTCGTGGCAGACGCCCTAACCACTGGGCTACCCGATCCCGGCGGCCAGAATCCGAAATTGCCTAAGTATATGCAATCCTTTCTTATTTTAAACGTTTAAGGTATGTACGTTCCGCCAATCCTACAGCTCAGACTTACGTCTAATGCTTCCTTCTTGATAATCTTTACAGATTATTTTCAACTAAAAGCGAGGGATGTAATAATGGTAGCAACTTGAAACTCATCAATATTCAAATTAATTTTTATAAAACGCAATGACTTTGTTATTAAAATAAAGACCTCTTCCCTGTCTTGGCATACATATAGTTTTGTTGATAAGATATTCCACTTGTAAATCTTTACATGTGACTTGGCCTCCCACTTTCTCAGCATGTTATATTTTTAATTCCCATTACATCTAAATTTAATATCTCCTGCACTAGAGTACAGTCCATTGTAAAACATACACTCTTAATTTGCTTACCTAGTACGAGAAAGATTAAAAAAATTGTTTAATTCGCGAGCAATAATAATAATATCATCAATTTAATTTCTACATTTAAAGAACTCTAATGAACTTAATATTTTTGACCCAAGAACACAAAGCATAACATTTACTAAAAAAATTAAATCCCGTTCACTGTATGACACTCTTGCAAATAATACATTATTCACTTCATGCAAGAAACCTAACCAGTCCCCAAAGTTAATATTCTGATCCCCTATCGCTTCTTCGATTTCAGTTTGAATATCATCTCACATTACTAATAGAGAATATTGTTATATTCAGACACGCCTTGTATGAATAAATTTTGCATAAAGGATAATCTGGAGCAGAGCCCACCTAGGGAAGTACCTCTACCTTACAGAAAACCGCAGTTTAATAACACTAGACCCTACTCATAGTGTTGTGTTTCTGTTGGTGAGTAAGGTCGCCAGAGCTCTAAGAGGATTCACTGTGTTGACAGCTGGGGACTTACGGAGCAAAGCCCTTAATTGGCCCCTTTAGCTGTCATCACAGCGAATCCTCCTGTTTGTTGTAAGGGTCGGCAACGCGCATGTAACACCCTGAAGTTGCAGGCGTCCATAGGCTACGGTGACCGCTTACCATCAGGCGGGCCGTATGCTTGTTTGGCACCGTCGTAGTATATAAAAAAAAGGAACTAATTAATGTCTGCTGTGATCGACTTTAGCTGTATTTTAAGTAACCAATGGTTTAAAATCGCATTTTGCGTGAACGCATTTAACCAATTATTTTTATTTACCCGGTTATGAGTTTCCAGGTCAATTGAATCACTATCGCTGCTATCAATAGATTCCGAATAGCCCAGGTGATATTGGTGTGGTTTTTTCCACACTCGTGATGTAGATTGCTGCTGACCCTTCTCTCGTTATTGCTTGTGGAGGTGTGTTCTCTTTCTCATCACCATTATCTGTAAAAGGCATATTTTTATCAGTTATTAAACGACTGGGAGATTTAAACGTCAATAAACATTGCTCGTTACAAACAAGCACTTTTGTTACCCTACCAACATGGATCGCTGCGAAAGAGTAAAATGTCAATGTCAATGTGTATAGAATAGATGATAAAGATAAACATCTGACTGTACCTTTATACATCTCACGTCATATTTCCGAAGATGTCAAGACTCCACATGTCAATTTACTGTTTTACGAAAACAATAATACGTATCATTACTGTACCATAACAAGCCTATCCCGAATGCTAAAATCATAAGAGGGCGATTGCAAAAGGAAACCTTTTTGCAACGGATGTCTTCAATACTTTACATCGATTGAAAAATTGGATCTACATTTGAAAATGGGCTGTAGTCAAATGGTTATTAAACTTCCCGATGAAGATAAAAACATTATACAGTTTAACACTCATTAATACCCGTCAATCGAAAAAACAGTGAAACAAAAAACACCTACAATATTATTGAACATATTCCTTATTGTTTCGCATAAGTACTACATACATTGCAACCATGATCAGAGTTTATCAAAGTTTTTCTCTTATCGCGGACAAGACTGCGTTCAACAGTTTGTTAGAAATATAACTGAAGATGCTCTGAAAATTGGTGACATACTGAAAAATACCCACCTTCCCTTGGATCTCGACAGTCTAATGGAAACAGACTCTACAACATGTCACATTTGCGAAGAACCGCTAGAACATGATTGTGTCATTGATCACTGCCATCTAACGGAAAAACTACGAGGTAAAGCACATAACCTGTGTAACTTGAACTACGTCATCCCCGACTATTTACCGATAATATTTCACAACCTCAGCGGATACGATGGACATTTATTCATCTAGGAACTCGCCAAATCGGGCGATAAGATTGAATGCATACCTCACAACAAGCAAAAAATACATTTCATTTAAACAAAAACTTACAAACATTACACTACGATTTATCGACTCTTATAAATTTATGGGAACCAGCCTCGACAAACTTGTGAGCAACCTCTCACTAGATCAATATCAAATACTACCAAATCATTTTACATACCACTCTGATGGATGAGAGATACATTTAAGAAGTCGACTCTCACAGAGACTACCCGTTCTGTGCTGAAACTAAAGCACCGCCCAATTCAAAAATAAAAAAGCTTTTATTGACACTAGAAAATAAATACAAATATATTATTCACGGCATCAACCTGAGACAGTGCATTGAACACGGACTGATTTGTGAAAAAATCTATAGAATCTTGTCTTTCCGTCAAGCGCCATGGCTCAAACCCTACCATTGACTTAAACTCTAAAAAAAGAGCTCAAGCAACCAGCTATTTCGAAAAGGACCTGTATAAGTTTCTTGTAAATAGCATATTTCAAAAAAGTATAGAAAATATTGAGAAACGTAAGACTGTACATTTATGCACACATTGGGACGATCTTAAAAGCTTCTCGAAACCCTTTTATGGACTCGAATGATACATTTCGAAACCTAATTTTCACAGCTGTACCATTTTATCCGAAGACTTGGTCGCCGTTCAACTGAACCCCACTTCGATTTTCTACAATAAACCCACATAATAATATGCAGGATTCTCCATTTTAGAATATTCCAAAGCATACATGTACGACTTTCACTACAGTTAAATGAAGCCAAAGTATGGCGATAACGCATGCTTGATTAACACCGATACAGACTCATTCGTGTACGAAATCAAAACTGAAAACTTTTTTGACAACATCCTACCCGATTTAGAAACTAAGTATGACACCTCCGACTTCCCTCCAGACAAAATTCACAATTTCCCCAGAGTTAATAAGAAAATAGTAGGCGTCATGAAAGATGAAACTCATGGAGGAATCTTCACCGAATTCATAGGACCGAGATCAAAAATGTACGCTTACACGCTTGATTAGGACAGTGATGATGATGATGACAATAAGGAAGCTACATTAGTTAAAAAAAGCAAAGGCGTCACTGCTGGCTCCGTTCGGAAACTTTTATTTAACGACTACAGAGAATGTATACACCTGACCAAAACCTTTTATGACAATATGCATACCATCGTCAGTGATAAACACAGACTGTACCTACACTCAAGTCAGGAAAAAGAAAACTCTATGCGGGCTAGACAACAAGAGGTTTATTAATACCGATCACGTCACCACTTTACCTTGGGGACATTATTCCATTAATATATTGCAAATTATTTCATAATAAATTTATTACATAAATAAAACTGTTTTAATTAACCGCTACACCATATCTATACCTATTACCTAACCATTCCTCAATACCACTCATTAGAATAACAACTTCTTATTATAAATAAATTCAACCTGCATTTTTCCTGTTCGCCATATTCACTTATCATAAATACATACCTACTACACAGCCACGCCGTCGTCCAAGCCCGCGTACTAGCACACTACTTCATAATACACATCTATCGGACATCGGACCCCAAAAATCCCTCCAAAACATACACTATCACGCTGCTTTTTTATACACGCACTCTACTACATCCCCTCTACATACTAAACCACTTCCCGAACATTTACAGCGCTTTTTAAATCTGTGCTGGGACAGACGATAATACTCTACTGGTAAGCGGTCACCGTAGCCTATGGACGCCTGTAACTCCAGGTGTGTTACATGCGCGTTGCCGACCCTTTAAAAAAAGAGGATTCGCTGTGTTGACAGCTAAAAGTGCAAGCTTTGCTCCGTGGCCTCCGTGACTCCCCCAGCTGCTGTCAACACAGTGAATCCTCTTGGAGCTCTGGCGAGTCTAGTGTTAATGGGTGGATTTTCAAAGAGCGATTTTTAGGTGTCACACGCCTATTACCGCTAAATGTATTACAAAATTACTTCAAATTTATTGTCTATGTGTTTAACACAAGAACAATAAATAATCTTTATTGTTATTATAAACAGAACCTTAATAAAAAATATCAAAAAATCTCATAACTATTTAGGCGCACTAAGTCTGTGAGATGTGTCACACTTGCGGATTTCTTCGAACATAATAGCTTTGTCTCACATCTGTACACCCTGCAGTTAAACTTTTGACATCATTAGAAAGCTAGATTAATTGCGCATTATATAATACACAATATGCTGCCAAAAACATATTATTTGACAGCCAGGCGGCCATGATATATGTGTCACACGTTTAGCCAGTAAACGACTTCGCGCAAAAACCTGCTAATAAGTGATTAATCGAAGGTACTGAGGCCATATTTGCGATGCTAGGATAAAGTAAGATAGTTGCGCGTAGGTATCAGAGCGATTGGACGTGTAGTTGGCGAATGTTAAGCGACTTGCGAGGTAAGTCTTTTACGCGATCCGTTTTCGTCCTCCCATAACGTCATATGTTTGGAAAGTTCTTTAAGCATTTAAAATTAATTAAAATCTTATTATCAAACGTGTAAAAAAAAATATCAGTTATTTGCCAAAAGTAGCCATTTTTCAGATCCAGCGACCGTTTTCTCAGTTATCGCTTTTTCACAAAGAAGACTAAGAAAAACTATAGCACCTAGAGACATCATTGTTTCACCAAACTACTCATAACTCACAAAGTACATAATTTTCTTAAAAACAGTCACACATATGATATCGACGATTTTTTTTAGGTATTCGACAAAGTGAGACGCTAGGCATTAAATTTCGGGGGCTTAAAAAGGTTAATTACACTATGTTTCGTCAGTTTTTATTGGAGGCCGATTTTCGGTAGGTTTTGCCATATTTCACTAAACTTCCCGTAACTTCGTAAATATGTAGAATCGACAAAGTGGGACGTTTTACTAAACTCTATCACATATTTGTGGAGCAAACATAAGGGCTATTTACATTTTATTTCATCAGAATGCCACTGTTTCGAATACAGTATACGCCTGGCATGGTCGTCATTTCCTGGATCAAGTTATATTTCAATCGCTCATTACTTCAAAATTATTAAGATCAAAGAGGTGCCTAAGGTGCCATTTTACTTAATTTTTAATGGAGTTTTATAATCCAAGGTAATTTTGCTCAAAATAAAAAAATTGCCCAGGAAAATGATGCAATAATCACATTTTAAAAATCCACCCTAATAAACTACGGTTTTCTGTAAGGTGGAGGTACTTCCACAGATGGGCTCTGCTCCAGATTTGAGCGAGACGACATTCGTTGTGCTGTGCCCTACCACGCAACATTTATTATAAATGATTTAATTCATGTTTTACAATTGACCAATTGCTTTTAATTCACGTTATTCATAAACAAATTATTGATAAGATTGCGTAAGCACTTACCTGAATTGGTTGAAAAAAATCGGGTGAAAGATTGCTCACACTTGCAAAATTCGAAAACAAAAAAAACACTGCAACTGAGCGAAATCGCAATTTAACGATGCACGTCCCGTTGCTTGCAAAGGCCGACTGACGAGTAAAAGGGTGTCGTACTGCCTACCATATATTATGAAGGTCATTTTGATCATACGTTATCTGTACAATACGTTGTTGGTTGGTTGGTTGGTAACTTCAATACTGTAGTTAGGTTGGGTTATGTTAGCCTTGGGGGCACATCATGGTAGAATATTCTTGATCCTATGATGTGCCCCATAACACCAGAGCGGGAAGACGCCGGTGAGTTTTTAGTGGGTAAACCTCTCCTGCCTTCTCCTCCTCGTCGAGGAGAGGCTGGGAGCAGGGAGTCCCACATACCCCCCAAATGGCCGTCCTCAGGCTGGGGGGATGCGCAATGCATTTTCTCACCGTAAAAAAAAAAAGTTAGGTTAGCCAGAGCTGGTTACAGTACATCAACCGTCAGCTTCCCCAGTAGGGCTGTGGGTAGGGGACCCACAATAGGCCCGACGTCTGAGGAGGGGGTTTGAAGCGTCACCAAACCCCCCCTCCTTTGGCGCGAGGGTGCCCCGGTTAACGGGGCAGGTGGGGGCACACCCTGGTAGAATATTCGTGATCCTATGATGTGCCCCATACCACCAGAGCGGGAAGACGCCGGTGAGTTTTTAGTGGGTAGACCCATAGGGGAGTCCCACATACCCCCCAAATGGCCGTCCCCAGGCCGGGGGGATGCGCAACGCATTTTCTCACCGTGAAAAAAAAAAGGGTTAGCCAGAGCTCCAAGAGGATTCACTGTGTTGACAGCTAGGGACAAAGCACAGAGCAAAGCTTGCCCCTTTAGCTGTCAATTCGGAATTTAAAATATTAGTAGTTTCATGAGTCGGAATTATGACGATCGGGGTTTAGATAGGTCGAGATTTTCAAAATCGGTATTATAAAAAACGGGATTTCAAAAATCGGCATAAAGTTTTTCGGGGTTATGTAGTGTAGTACCCCAGGCGACCTGGGCGCGTTACGGTAGAATGCGCAAGCGAATGACGCTCCCCCAACGGTGATGCGGGTGACGCCGGTGCGGCAAATCCTCTAGAGGCTACAAGATTTAAAATGAAAATCTATTGCTAACCGTTTTCAACAGATGGCGCCACAATTAACCACACAGTCAATTGTATTTTATCGATATCTTGCGTCTTAGATCAAATACGTATTTTGAGTATAAATAACATAGCCGCTTATCAGTAAGTCTAGATAAACCGAGATCAAGTAGCTGTAAGCAAATCAGCACAATACATAAGTCCCGTGAATTAAAAACATCTCCAGTGCGTATTCTCAAGTTGAAGGTTTCACCATGCCCCCTATTGAAACTTACGTGTTTTTCGATCTGGGAACAACCCGATTGACTCAACCTCATCGTGAAATAACAGAGTTACACATGATAAGCATCAAGTGTAAGGAGCTTCGAAGATATTTTCGGGAAGAAAGTGAGAAACATTTTGGAGTACCGCCAGTTCAACAAGAACTCCACTGCTGGCTTGAAGATGAGACATTTTGTACATCAGCCAGGGGCGGTTCTGAAGAATGTACGTTACATGAAGAGATGGCGGCTTTCCTTGACAATTTTGATATGCCTATCTGTCTGATTGCTCATAATGGAAATACATTCGATTTTCCCTTGCTGAAAGCTGAACTAGCACATGCTTTGATTTGAAATCACTAAATGCGTTTCTTAAGTACCTTCTTTTTGCAGTCAGTTAACAGTCTGTGCAGGACAATATTATATTTAAGTGGCTGGTTCTGTGTCCTGACATTAAAAGGCATTTTACTGGACTGTGTTTTATTTATAAGCTTTTACATTTTTATATAAAAAGCCATGTCCCTTCTTTTTCCCTTGACATTAGAATTCTTCTCTTTTGTTTTTACGTCATCGACAATAAGAAACATAAAGACAACCAAAAAGTTTTATCTTGTGTTCGATCCGAACAAGTCTTTGGAACACTCTGTAACGTTAGTTTACGTTTTTGATTTGTGACAGTGCATGCGTATTGTATACTGTTGATATGTAATTAGGGGAAACTGATTAACATTTACGTTGCCATGGGAAGCGCTTATACACTTTGAATACTGTTTATGTGTAACTTAAGTCATCATATCAATAATGGCCATGGTGATTAGCAAAGCGCAAGCGCTTTTCGTTTTGTTTATTTGTAACTAACTAGTCAAAAATTCTGACAACAACATGCTTTGATGTCTGTCTGTCAGTTAATAAACTAGGACATGTTTTTTTTATTAATTTGTAAAGAAACAAATAATACAGTGCAATTAAAACAATAATATTAAATATTTTTTATAACACCTTGCGTGAATTATAACTAATATCTAAAATGGGATAGTTAAAAACACAACTAAAAACTCGCAGCTCGTCAGTTTAGTCCGTGAACATGGTGCTTGCAACAGTGTCGAAATATCGGGTGCTCAATAAAACAAACATACATGGTAATTATCCCGTTTTAGATATATTGCAAATTACCATGTTAGCTTAAAACCTTACGTGCAAGTGTCCAATTTTATATAAAATAGATACCATACCATGTTCATTTTTCGGATCTAAAAATTGACGGGTTTCATAAATGGTTTTTGTTGGTTTACATAACGTATCATTCGATACTGTAGCACACTAAAAATTCTTAAAAATGTAAACTACTTCGAAGCTGCGTTTATTATCATCAATATGTACAGGAAGATGTTAACAATATCCAGGTACAAGTTGAGGGCAGCGAAGATATACTCCTCGGGGCTGATGCTGTACTTATGCTTGCCGCCCATCATGAGCTGCGTGTCGTACACCAGGTATATGCAGAAGATGAGGGCTCCTATGGATCCGTAGACGAGTTGCAAGATGTTGCTGCGGATGAAAATGGCGCAGATTCCTGGAAAGAAGAAAAATTACAATCCAGCAATAAATTGGCATACCAAGATTATCATGTTTCTGATCGAACATCGTAATTACGAAGCAATAAAGTGAAACTGAGGAAGTATTGGTACTCATAGGTCTTTTACGTGCCTATTTGAGTAAAGTTCCTTTATTACCCTGAAGATCATAAAAACAATATAAAAAATTGGGCAAGTCTGAGTCATGATCATGACTCAGCTGTAAAGTGCTACGAACAATCAGTAGTAGAAATAGCTGCACGTAAAACTAACTCAATCAATTTTTTGCAAGTTTTTGTTTGGTACAACTCTCGATTCTTACAAATGAAGAAAAAAATACCAAACCCCTTTTGAGGCAAAGCAAAGCTAGAACTTTATCAACATTACTATTTACTATCCTTATTCCAAATTTTATGTCAAACGGTTTCTGGGATAAATGTGTTTAACCGATTGACAGACTCCAAAAACGAAGTTTTTCTCGGAGCATTAAAAATCAAGCGCGCTGTGACCTTCCATTATTCTTTATCTTATAGCCTCTACTATTTGTATATTTGTATTTGGCGTAGGTGATAGATTTTCGTGCGAAATGCTATCAGACCTTACCAGAAGGAAAACTCCCTATGCCTTTTTCGGATTAGTTCGGTTCCACACAATATTTTCCCAAGCCACCAAAGACTATTTAACAGGATTATGAGAAAAAACCAAATATCACTAAGGCCTTTGGTAAAGAAATTTCTAAGCATCTTGGCGATGTCTGGCAACCAGAGGGCTGGCAGCTACTCTGGCAGCTTTCTGGGCACCAACACGCGACGATGAATTTTCGAGCATTTTTTATTTATAGTTAAGTTTATTCTTCGTTTTACCCTATATATTATTGTTTAGTAATTTGTTTTTCTAAATACATGTTTTTAATTTTAAATTATGACATCAAAAAAATCGCAGATGTATTAAGAGGCTTACCAAGAATAAGGAGGACAACAGTGGCACAGACGAGAAACCCTCCCATCATGGTGAAATCCCACTTGGTCTGGAACGCAAACAGCGTAAGAGCCAGGCTCACTGCTGCTGTTATGCCAACGGCCATCATTACCTGGAATACATTAGATAAAAGAAACATACGAAAGACTAATAGAAGGATGTCGACGGGGGTAAGATCATTGGCCGGCCATAATAAACGTTCAGGCAATTCGTCAGATATCCATGTGGGATGGATGTGGGTATGTCCGGCGGGCATCCGCCCTAAAAAAAATCCATACATTTATCGGCAAATCATCCATCATTTACTTTACAATTTGATATGACATACGTCATATACTTATTGTTAGGAGAATTGGTCACCCGCCGACCTCTTAACATAATTCCTACGAATATATTATATTCGTAGGAATATTTTAACTTTTAGTAGGTATAATTTAGTTGTATTTAGCAAGGTGGACTGATGACCTGGAGGTCGCAGGAGTCCGCTGGATGCGGGTGGCGCAGGACCGTTCATTGTGGAAATCTTTGGGGGAGGCCTATGTCCAGCAGTGGACGTCTTTCGGCTGAAATGATGATGATGATGATGAATTTAGTTTTTACGTATCAGTTTTATCTTATATTGTTTGTTTCTGTACCTTAATGTTCCAATTCATATTAATTAATTACATAAAATAGGTAACATACAGTCACTTCGTATAAAACAAACTGATTATTTCTGAAAGTATACTTCTGAATAAGTTGTGCCTTTTTTTACTATAAAACTCTCGTGAGACTCGAACATATTAAATAATATTTAAAACGGGTCACTCATGTAATTACGTGAGTGACCCGTTTTAAATTTTATTTAATACTTGTGCCTTTATAAAAAAAAGGAGACTTGAATCTACATCACACTAAGATTTTATGAGATGGCCTGCAACACTTTCCTATTTTTGCCGCGGGGTCATTTAGCTTTCTCTGTATAGTTTTTCCCAATATTTTTGTACGTGTTATCGTGAAACAAAACAATTGTTATTATATAAACAATCAATTTGTCTGACTATGAGCCCAACTAAGCTACGTTTACATAATTATATTTTGATAGCGACCATGAAAGTTTTAAGTAAACGTCATAGTCTCATAGAAGTTTGACGTTTAAAATAACACTTTAAATGTTCATATGCTTGGAAGAGAACACAAGAGACAGTGGAGGATCCACCGGTCCTTTCCTGCCACTATTTAGCCAAGCCCACAAGCATATACCATAGCTAAGCGTTTCAGCCAGGTCTTACCGCCTCAGGAGCACTGGTAGCGCTGACCGCCCCCAGCAGAAAGCTCTCAGCAACAGTAAATATGGCCAGGAATATGAAGTTCATTGGAGTCGTCCGCCGCACGTTCTCGCAGCATGACATTACAATGATAATGACAAATGTCACCGCAAACGCTACCCATCTGGAACATAGATATACGATACATAGGATACGGGATACCCAATCAGCTGAAAAAAAAGACCTGAAAAGTGCCGCAGGTGCGACTCTTTTTCATATAATCTGGTTTAGAACGTGACATTTCGTTAAGTGCCAAACAACCTATAAACTTTTAAAGTGTATGAATTTGACACTTAATGCTTACTACAGGGTGCGTAGCCAAGATGCCAATCGCTCACGCTCAGTGGCTAACGAAACGCAACTGTCATTGTCACACTAATAAGGAAGAGTGATAGAGAGGTAGCTACAATACGTTATTAAGCGTGAGCGATTGGCATCTTGGCTACGCACGCAGTATGCTCTTTTTCCTACGAAACGTTTAGATATATCATAATCATAATTAATGCAAGTTCGCTAATGTCATTCTGACCCACATTTTTTGGCGTTTTTGTCCTGTTTTTTGTGTCTTTTTTTGAATAAGTCAATGATCTGGAAGTTTCAAATATTAAGTTGGTAAATTTCTTAGGAAAAAAGTGGAAAAAGAGACTGGTACTCGCGACTCCGTGACACCCGGTGGCACTGAATTTCTCCACCATGTGGCCGCTGGACACAGCGGATGCATATCGTTTAGTGTGGTAGGACACAGCACAACGAATGTCGTCTCGCTCAAATCTGGAGCAGCGCCCATCTGGGGAAGTACCTCCACCTTACAGAAAACCGCAGTTTAATAACTCTAGACCCTACTTAGTGTTGTGTTTCTGTTGGTGAGTAACAATTTTTTTGTATGAAATGGTATAAAGTTAATTTCAAAAACGAATTCCTCGTTCCTAAATTATCCGAAAATAATATCAAACTTGACACTGTAGCTAAAACTAGGCCGAAATAAAGCATAGACCGATCCCCGGGAGATGACCCCTTCCCCCCCTCCCCTTTTTTGGGGGGTAGCCAAAGGTTGATCTCGTGGCTAGGAGGCTAAATCGGCTTAGTTTGACCTAACAATCAATCGTGCCAAGCGGCGTTGCCTGAGACAAAAGTGCAGGCTGCTCCATACATTTGTGCAACTACTTCCCCTACTATACTCATAGTGTTGTGTTTCTGTTGGTGAGTAAGGTCGCCAGAGCTCCAAGAGGATTCACTGTGTTGACAGCTGGGGACTCACGGAGCCAAGCTTGCCCCTTTAGCGGTCAACACAGCGAATCCTCCTTTTTTTAAAGGGTCGGCAACGCGCATGTAACACCCCTGGAGTTGCAGGCGTCCATATAGACTACGGTGACCGCTTACCATCAGGCGGGCCGTATGCTTGTTTGTCACCGTCGTAGTATAAAAAATATCCCTCGTATGCGCCTTAGGGGGGCTCTTAACAACATCTACCGTAAGAAGATAGTACTTCCTAACGTTCGGTTCCGTTGGCTGAGCAATGGGCGTGTGTCTCAGAGTCGCGAGTTCGAGTCTGGCCCGAGGCCACGAGCTCTTCCACTTTCATTCTGAGAAGTTTGTTATTATTCGTAGTTTCTGCTTAAACATAAACTAATTTATTAAAACGGTATTCACATAGAGTGTATAAACGAGACGGTACTATGCACGTATATATAGTGCCACAGAAAAAGGTAGAAAATAATGTGTCAAAGTCGTAGTGTTGTCTCTTTCAAATCAATATATTTTTAATTTCTAAATTTTTCTGTCGCACTGTAGCGGTGTCCTGCAGGCAAAAAACTAAGTATCAGAGTTAAGGTGACATTCGACCTGTAACAACATTGTCGTTGTGGTATAATCTGCTACATTCAAGTGAGAAATAAGAATTTCCTTGTGGAATTGAGTGGGACACGTTCCGTCATCTAATTTTTTAAGGGAAATAAAGAAGTATCAACGCACATTTTGTGCTGCAGCTGCAATGACACGCCATCGATGTTACAGAGCAAATTGCACTACTATACCTTTATTTCACGAGCTTTTATTTATCAATGTATGTTTGTGTGTGTGTTAAAGTCAAATCTTGCAGCTGAATTTGACTAACTTCCTTTATTCGAATATGCTGAAACTTCACATGCATATAGGTTGGGTGACGATACAATTGGTACCATTGAGCTGATCGGATGGACACCAAAGGTGGCTACAGGAACTATTTGATGAATCAATCAAACCCCATTGTGTTTGTGTTAAAACATTGCCTTGATGACTATAAGTTGACCGTGGAAAAGCATGTATAGTCAGCGATAAAAGCTAGCATTAACAATTAAATTTGTGTAAGAAAATAATACAATGTTCACTTACTTACATCCTGGTCTATTTACGTAAAAAATGAAAATTATATTATTTGAACTTTCATGCGTCATACTGACGTTAAACTTAAGGGTTAAAACTCGCGTATTTTTATCACAATAGGCGTGCCCTATGCAGCTGAAACATGTCACTATGATGTGATGCCCGAGCCGCGGAGGTGACAACACCACTATGTCTGTTCGACGATGACTGCCCGATACAGTCGAAACATGTCACGTCTATTGTGATAAAAGTTTTATTTACGTGTCAAATAATTGATTCCTTATAATGAAGGTTAAGGTACTGGTCCCACCAGCAGCGATAGGTGATCAGCGATTAGCAATTTTTCTACTTGGGCGAGTGATTACTTACGAAAAAGTACTCTAGGAACTATAAATATATATCGCTCTTTTTTATTTACACGGGAGCGATTCACTTTTGTTCGTTTTTTGGCGAGTAATTCGCCGATAGCTCATCGTTTACTAGCGCTTGGTGGGACCATTGACCAGTGCCATAGGAAAGAACTTACATCATATAACTGTTAGCCAAAAACCATCTCTTGGTTGGCTCATGGTAAACGAAGAGACAGATAAAACCGAACGTCACCAGGAGCTGACACATCAAAATGGAATACACCTGGAAAAAAAAACAATTTTCTGTTTATTTCGTTCATTGGAGAATGTGATGCATTTTCTCTGCGTACAGTCAGCCACACAGCTATGTATACAGCCAAAGTTAGAAAAATATGTATACGCGACCTTAATGCTCCGGCAATAAAGTCGTGTATACGTATTTTTGGCACTTTGGCTGTATGTACGACAACAGTGGTGGTGGGTAGCGGACGCAATAGCTAGCTGACAGTTGACAGGTGGGCTGTTCTTTTTTAACCAATAATAAAAAACGACCAAAAAACGCAGACATTGGCAAAATACATCTCCCCACAAGATGTGAAAGCCACTTTGGAAAAAAAAAAAAACGATTTTCTATCATGTGTATAATGATAACGGTAGAAATGATTAAACATACTATATGTTTTACATACATGAATACATATATGTATGTTTAATCAATAGATTAAACATACTATACCGAAGACATCCCGGACATCAGCCTGTACGAGATTAGTATGGCTCTTAAACAGCTCAAAAACAACAAGGCGCCTGGTGAAGACGGAATTACAGCCGAACTTCTGAAGGCGGGTGGTAAACCGGTCCTTACGGCCCTTCAGAAGTTGTTCAATTCCGTCTTACTAGAAGGGAAAACGCCAAAGGCATGGAGCGGAGGTGTGGTGGTACTGTTCTTCAAAAAAGGCGACAACGCCTTACTGAAGAACTACCGACCCATCTCACTTCTGAGCCATGTCTATAAGCTGTTTTCAAGAGTCATTACGAATCGTCTCGCACGCAGGCTTGATGACTTCCAGCCTCCCGAACAAGCCGGTTTCCGAAGAGGCTTTAGTACCGTAGACCACATTCATACGCTTCGTCAGGTTATACAGAAGACCGAGGAGTATAATCTGCCCCTCTGTTTAGCGTTTGTGGACTACGAGAAAGCCTTTGATTCGATCGAAACCTGGGCGGTACTACAATCTCTCCAACGGTGCCAAGTAGACTACCGCTATATCGAAGTGTTGAAGTGTTTGTACGAGAGCGCCACTATGTCAGTCCGACTCCAAGACCAGAACTCGAAGCCTATTCCGCTGCAGCGGGGAGTCAGGCAGGGAGATGTCATCTCTCCTAAGCTGTTTACCGCTGCACTGGAGGACGTTTTCAAGACTCTGGACTGGAGAAGGCTAGGCATCAATGTAAACGGCGAGTACCTCGCTCACCTTCGATTTGCTGACGATATAGTAGTCTTGGCTGAGACCATGGAGGATTTAAGTACGATGCTTGTTAGCCTCAGTAGAGCCTCCGGGCGAGTTGGTCTTAAGATGAACATGAATAAGACGAAAATCATGTCGAATATCCATGTAGCACCAACTCCAGTGACAATCGGAGACTTTACACTCGAAGTTGTAGACGATTATATATACCTTGGACAAACTGTCCAGTTAGGTAGGTCCAATTTCGAGAAAGAGGTTAATCGTCGAATCCGACTCGGTTGGGCAGCGTTCGGGAAGCTGCGACACATCTTTTCGTCCAATATTCCGCAGTGCCTGAAGACGAAAGTCTTCGATCAGTGTGTGTTGCCAGTGATGACATACGGTACTGAAACGTGGTCGCTTACAATGGGCCTCATAAGAAGGCTCAAAGTCACCCAAAGGGCGATGGAGAGAGCTATGCTAGGAGTCTCTCTGCGAGATCGTATCAGAAATGAGACCATCCGCTGCAGAACCAAAGTAACCGATATAGCTCTCCGAATCGCTAAACTTAAGTGGCAGTGGGCGGGGCACATTGCACGTAGAACCGATGGCCGTTGGGGCGGAAAGGTTCTCGAGTGGCGACCGCGTACCGGAAGGCGCAGCGTGGGTAGGCCCCCCGCAAGGTGGACTGATGACCTGGTGAAGGTCGCAGGAGTCCGCTGGATGCGGGTGGCGCAGGACCGGTCATTGTGGAAATCTTTGGGGGAGGCCTATGTCCAGCAGTGGACGTCTTTCGGCTGAAATGATGATGATGATGATGACTATATGTGTTTGAAGTAGACTATTTGATAGTTATTTTGTGTCGGTAAGGTATTTTTCTTTTAACTTACTCACATTATTGAAATTAAACATTTCGCGTTTATTAACACCATGGTCCTATACGTTTAGAGCCCTTTACAGCTTTCGTTTTCAAATGGTTAAGATGATGACATCATCATCAACGGGGTCGAAACGTATGGTCATGGCGTTAATAAACGCGATAAATCCATTCTTAAGTGTTTAATTTCAATTATTAACAAACGCGGTAACAGAAGACAATATTACTTAGGTACATTATTTAACCCAAAACACCATGACACGACACAGTGGCCCATTTCAGCGAAGACAGAAGGCCTAGTATAAAAATTGTACGACATTAACTCCTCGACCGCGTTAGCGTATCGGGAGTTCAAATTATGTTTGCCGTTTATTTAAATCATCCGGCAACTTTCATATTTTGACCCCTCGATACGCTAACGCGGTCGAGGAGTTATTGTCGTACAACTTTTATACTAGGCCTTCTGTCTTCCGATTGACCACTCTGTCACTTTGTTTTGAGTTAAATAATGTAAGTTTTATAGTCACTAACCAGGGAAATAACCAGTACCACACTGATAAGGTTATTCAAAATTTTGGATACTTAATTACTTCCTACAAAGAAGTTTATTTTAAATCATCAGTTTTCAGCGCAGAAACAGCTCATTGTCGCTAAAAAAGAAGAACGGACCAGCTGTTCCGCTGTGAATCCGCCGGATATGCCCGAACATATTGGCAGGCTATTGGCAAAATTGACCTCAATAGGACAGACGCCATTTTATTAAAAAAATTAATAGACTAAGTTTAACTAAATACGCTAAGTTTCCTAGATGTTGATAGCACAGATTGTGAAAGTGTTTAGTAAACATCATAATTTAATTGAAGTATGACTTTAAAATAACACTTTCAAGTTTCCCAATTCATTTTACCTGGCAGAGATAACGTAGTCTGACTCTAGAACATAACGTCACGAGCGACACGAAAGAGGGAAGCATTTTAAAAAATGCCGACTTATGTTTTATTGCCTTCTTTTTGTTACAATGTACGTTTACTTACTTATTACGGCAATAGGTACATTTTTTATTTATTTTCATCACACCTGCTCGTAAATGGTGATATTATACGCAAGCATACTTACACTTAAAGAGCTGTATTATTCCCATGGTTTTAAAGGATTCTCATACTACTTTACCGCCCGCGTGGAGCTCGCGGAGGACCTGCCCCGCACGCGCTCGCAGCACGTACTCACTCCGGAGTACTGTGGACTGTGCAACTACACTACCGCTTATCATTATTGTTTCTTTACCTGTATAGAGTTTATTTATTTCCTCGCAAATGTGATGAAAAACATTGTGTGTACCACGGGCAGTAAAGGGATTACTAACTCGGGTCATTTAAAGCCCTCCGCCTACGGCGTCGGGCTTCAATAGACCCTCGTAAGTAATGCCCTTCTTACCGCCCTAGATGCACAATGTACTATTATTGATTTTGTGGATGGATTTTGGCGCTGAACACTGTTGTTCCCTAGCTTGATAGTAAGTTGATCAGTAGCAAAATTGTTTGGCAATAATATTTTATGACTATATCCGGTTTAGAGTGTTGCTTAGTTTGTCGAAGTATGAAACACAATTACGACAGCACATTTTTTATTTATTGATTTTGTGGATGGATTTTGGCGCTGAACACTGTTGTTCCCTAGCTTGATAGTAAGTTGATCAGTAGCAAAATTGTTTGGCAATAATATTTTATGACTATATCCGGTTTAGAGTGTTGCTTAGTTTGTCGAAGTATGAAACACAATTACGACAGCACATTTTTTATTTATTGATTTTGTGGATGGATTTTGGCGCTGAACACTGTTGTTCCCTAGCTTGATAGTAAGTTGATCAGTAGCAAAATTGTTTGGCAATAATATTTTATGACTATATCCGGTTTAGAGTGTTGCTTAGTTTGTCGAAGTATGAAATTTAACGATGACTCGAGACGTCCCGTCCCGTACCGTTCTAGTGTGAGTCATCCCTTAAACGTCTCCCCCGTTATTGTGTTCATTGGCATAAAACCGATTATTGAATTTAAGAGTCGCATTAATGGAGTAAAGCCCCTTAAAACTTGTTAAAAAAATCCAAAAAAAATCAGAGGTAGTTTATTTGGTTCTCCTTGTCTTTGCGTAATTCTATTTGGCATAACCAGTATAGTCATCATTGGTTTTACGCATAAACTGTTATATATGGCATAGTCGAGTTTAGTTTGGCCGAATTTAATTTGTCCGAATATTCGGACGCAGTCCGAACCTAACCTAACCCACTGTTTAGTATGCAAATACATTTTCGGCCAAAATAGTATTCGAGATATTGTGCATTATGCCTTATGTTTCTGCTACATTAAGATTCGGTGAAAATCGATTATGCCAAGGCTGTTATGACAAAAGGCCAAAACAAATTATGCCAGTTTATTTATGTCGATACGATGAACACAATAACGGGGTGAGTCGTTTAAGGGATGACTCACACTAGAACGGTACGGGACGGGACGGGACGTCTCGAGTCATCTTTCAATGTAATATTTGACAAAATAATGAACACATTTCCGGATATATCTAATATCTTATCACTTCATCAATGATTGAGCGAGTGAATCAGCAACCAAAATCGGATTCTAGGGAAATTACCTTTTATGTGTTTCCATGAGTTGTACGTATCGACCGTATATACGATAGTAGCAGTCGATAGGGACTGCGCGACTCGATAGTATTTGAAACTTGCTCGTTCCTAACTGGTGGAAGCGAGATGCACTATCGAATCATGTAATCGCTATCTACTACGGTTACTTGAAACTCATGGTAAGCACATAGGTGCTGATAACATGCGTGTTTATGAGTTATGACATCAGCGGGGCCATTGGCCCCAATTCCAAAAACAATTCCTAAAATACTGAATTTCAGGCGTTCTAGTCGTCCATAGGCTACGGAAACCGCTCACCATCGCGTGGGCTGTGTGCTTGTTTGCCACCGCTTCGATACATTTAATAAAATCGTAAAGCCCGTCGGCTTCATAAATAAATATGCATTTGCATTCAATTTTAAACCTTCCCCAGCAGTAACTGCCGAAGTGTATTCATGTTTATAGTAAAACCGGTTATGAATTGTATGAAATAACCGGTTATATTTAAAACAACCGGTTTGGTTTAGTTTTTGATTTTGTATTTAGTGTTATTTTTTATTAAGGATTATTTTTGTATTTTGACTTGATTGTATTATTTTTGACATGTTTTTATGAATAATTAATAAATATAAACAACCGGTTATATTTAAAACAACCGGTGTTGCATTTTCTAATTAGTGTTGAATGGATTAAGGTAAAGAAATGTACGCGTTTTAAAGAACTCTAGTAGAAAAAGTTACTAAGAGCCAGTGGCGGTGTTCATATAACTCGTAAATAATCTAAAATAGTTTATTTACCAAATAGTAAAAATAAATACCTTTCGTATAAACCCTCTTCGGATACTCTGATCGTTGAACTCGAAACCTTTCACTTCGCCATCTTCGACGTCCATGTTTCCAGGTGGTGCGTAACCAGTTGTTGTCTGAAATTGGATTATACATACATACAGTCAATGACTCTACATAAACAAAAACAGTAAATACATATCACAGTATAAGTCAATTATTTGCTGTATCTGGTAAATTGAAAGCTGAATAACTGCATTATCGTCCTGCTTATGATTTCAGAAGAAAATTGACATTACTCGCGACAATGTATTATGTTATATACTGACAGAAATGTTGTTAGCTTTCGAATGAAACCTTCAGAGTTTTGGGTGTGCTCTAGCTAAATAAGTAATTATTAGGATCTATGCGACATAAAACATAAATCATCTATTTAAACACCTAACTTCACTAAATTAAATTAAACAAAACTTAAATGAACTTAGTTTTATATTGTAAAATTTTATGACTCTAGGAGAAATTCGGGTACTTATAGTTTATTTTACGACTTGCACCACGCAGGGTTACCCACTAACTCTAAAGCTGTCAAATAAACATACAAATAAACGCTAAACTCCGGGTTATATGGCTAACCCCGGGTGGCTCAATTAGCCCTCAGAGGCATACTGAATCATGTTTGTCAAAGTTACAGAATAATGGAGAAAAAGTCAACATTTTCCAGTTTACAGTTTTCCAATAGACCTATACTTTAATAATAGACTTTTACTTATTCTTACATAGCTTTAAGCTAATAAAAAAAGTGTGACGAGTATATTTTTTTACTCATTTAAAGAAAATTGTGTAGTAAAAGTTAAAAAAACAAAGTTGTCACATAATAACACAACAAATCTGTTAAACGGAACTTAACTTTTTCGCGACGAGTTCATAAATATCTGTGCAGCTGAATGCATAATATGTAAACACTTACACCTTATTGTCAATGTCCTAAGGGTGTACAGATATTGTTGTAGCCTTGGAAATGCTTATATATTTATGAACTTTACTATACATCTTACGAATAGAATAAAATGTGAACACACACTTGTGTCTCCCTGAAGTCTATATTCAATTTTTAACTTTTACCAATATCTTTTTGAATATTCGATTCGGAGACGTAAAACATGTAATCGTAAATTACATACTACATTTTTGGATGCATTGTAATGATATGAACGAATGTGGGTGATATTTATAATAAACTTACCCACAATTATTTTTTAATTATTTAACTATGCATCCACTGTCGTAATTATGGTGTCAATGCACAAATATGATCAATTGATTTCCTTTGAAAGCTTTTATGACTGCATGGACTTACTGAAATGACAAGACGAATATTATAAATTATTATATTCAATAATTTTGGCTTAATCGCTGATATTTTTAAACCTGGGTATTTATCTTGACCATTAACAAAAATCTTTCAATAACAGCCTACTCTTCTGTCATTATTGTTGTCTACAATCAGCCAGATGCATTGAAATTAAACACTTTAGAACGGATTAATCGCGTTTATTAACACCATGACCTTTCGAGCCCTTTACAGAACTGTGAAAACGAGTGCTGTAAAGCGCTTGAAAGGTAGGGTCATGGTGTTAATAAACGCGATTAATCCGTTCTAAAGTGTTTAATTTCAATGAACAACAATCGCGGTAACAGAAGACAATATTACAGCCAGATGCAATAAAAATCGTCTCACGAATAGGTAATTAATATTTTATTTTAAATTGTATCTTTTTTTTGATAACACAATTTTTCGTTAAAATTTTCAAAAAAGAAACAAATTTAATACCTACATGCTGATAAACACTGTAGAGCTTTTAACTGTGAAACAGGATAAATTAATAAAATACTTTCACTGGACGAATATGCATCACTACAATGCACCGGAGCTAAAAATGCAGAACACCCCAGAAAAAATGGCTTCTGATAGCCAATTTTTACCTAACTCTGTCACCCGCCAATTTATTGATTTATCATTATCAGCTTCTAGTCAACGATAAGTTTTATCATTTATCGACCTTGATATCCCACATTTAACACTTACTAATAAACTTTACACTTAGAACTAAAACTAATTAGTCGTTATTTTATTTGTAATAAAAATAACACAGACTACTTACTTCAGTCATCACAGGTTCGAAGTCACAACACACTAGGTTGGGGGAGCGTTATCACTGATAAGGACTCTAGTGATAAGGATAACGGATTTACCTTTTTGGATACATTTATATCAGTGTTATAGTAATGTAGTAGGGCACTGATTTACATAGAAATTACGATAATTAGTTATGTGTATATAATCCAGGAGGAAGGAAGTTAGATTCCAAACCACCGTTAAAAATAATCGAACGTCAGAGGAAAAAATATTTCACAAAGTTTATCTTGTTCTAAATGTTTAGACTTTTAACCAATTTCTATATCTCTTCTTTATAATTCCAGCAGCCTGGGCCCTGCCCCGTTGCCGGCGGCACTCTAGGTTAGGTTTTTTATGATATCATTATATGTAATTTGTATTGTTTTTGTATGTGTTTTCGTATTTTACTTTTATAATCATATTATAATAACCAAACCTAAGTTTAAAAATAAATAAAGTGAATAAATACGGATAATATAGGACTTGGAAAGATTGTAAGAAAAGACTAACCATTAGATGCCTCACCAGCTTTTACTTAATAACCTAATGAGTAAACTCCGCAAGTTTACGCGCACATATCGGATTGCGTGCAGGCAAGAATCACAGATTTGACCGCCATCCAAACCGTGGTCACGTCTTATCGTAACTTGGCGCATGACAGTTTGATCCGCGGAAAGAATCGACAGACGGACTCAGTCCCCGACTCGCAGTCCTAACTGTATGCGTAAGGCTATTGTGACGATAACACTTAGATTCCGTTTAAGCTAACTAAAGTTTGACAGTTAATTTGCTTAAAAGAGACAACGTGGTTTGACTTTAAAGGTGTCCAGAAGTATTTAAAACACAAAAAAAAATGATGAAAAAACCGATTTTGTGTAAACGTGACATCCAATACAGGAAATTCAGTATTTAAGAGTCGGCCTTTGGTTTACACACAGTAAGTGCTACCATGAAGATATTGATGATATCCGTGTACAAGTTAAGAGCCGCAAACACATAATCATCTGGTCCGACAGCGTCCTTATGCTTGCCTATCATCATGAGTTGAGTGTCGTAGATCAAGTAGAAAGAGAACAGGGCACAGGAGGCCGCTGCGTATACGTAGGTCAGACTGTCGTGTTTGATGAATATCCAGGCAATACCTGAAACAAATTCCACAAGTTGACCTCGCGCTAAACTTACGGAGCTTCGAAACGTTGGAGTTGCCCCTGAATACCATACTCGGCTGGCTGAGGGCAAGAATCAGCATAGCTGTAATACGTGCAACCAGTATGTGAATCCACGGCACGACTCAGGTTCAGACCCCTAACCAGAAGGGTCGAATTTAACGACGGCACTGCCCTCCTTTTGCAATAGAACTAATCCACGATGATTCATCCATTCAATTACCATTCGATTACCAGGTTATCCATTCAATGATGATTTGTAAACGAAAATGTAAATGTCACTTATGTTTATCGTTGAAAATGATACACCAATGCTTGCCATGCTTGGGCGCGGTCGTTTATCAGCCGCCGCGCGCCCTTCATAAGCGGCCTGAGTCCCCGGCTAGCGCCGGCTGCCTGCGAATTTAATTTATGCTCTAGAGCATAAAAAGATTTTATGTCGCCTAGCCTCGTCTTAAAGTCGATATTTTCGAGCAAGGGAAGTGAGAATTAATATTTGAGATAACTAAATAAATAAATATTGTGGGACAATCGCACACAAATCGTTAAGCACAATAAGGTTTGTGTTGTAGGTACTAGACGAATGTATGTATTATAGATAGATACATATAAATACATAGAAAACATCCTCCATCCATGCTGTTGATGGAGTTCTCTCCAAAAAGGTAACATGTTAATAATATCGGTGATACCAAGCTTACCAAGAATAACGACAGGTATTGTTGAACATATAAGGATTCCTCCCCACCACGTGAAGTCATACTTGGTTTGGAACGCAAATATAGTTAAAGCTGTACTTATAAGTGCTGTAACAGCAACGGCCATCAGGATCTAGAACAGATTAACAAAAAATAAAACCGATTTCAATAATACTTTCTTTTGTTTACGTCCTCAGGCGAGACTCAAACTCGCGACTCTGGAATTCACGCCCATCGCTCTAACAACAGAGCTGTCGAGATTGATAGCCGTGTCTTGCTGGATATCTAAGCGGCGAATTCTTCCACTGTATCCTTTGTATGTTGCTGAGCGACCCCAAAGGCGCATAAACAGGTTAGCGCCGAGAGCGATGTGACTCAAGGTAAAACTTAACCCTTAAGTTTTAACCTTTCCTACGGTGGAGGTTAAAAATAAAATAATCACCGCATATGGCGCATAGCAGCTGGCCAGCATTCCCATCATTAGCCCCTGAGCGAGTGTAAAAATGCCCAGAAATACGTAGTTCCAGGGCTTTTTGCGACGAATCCCATTGAAGCAGCCCAATAAGATGATACTCACAATCGACACGCCAATGGATAAGTATCTAAAATCAAAGACATGTTTTATATGGCAATTATTAATCAATTTGCGAAACAGATTTATAATTACAATTTTAAAGCATGAATTAAATCATTTATTAAATATAATAAATGTTTTGATTCATGTTTTTTAAGTAGTCATAGTAGTGTGAATTATAAATTATAAATTGAGAGAGCCCTGGGCACTGGCGCCTTGCTCACATTTTTCTGTAGTATATGACATCTCTTTCAATTTATAGATTTATAATTATTTATTTTTATTTAGCTAAATAGTAGGGCTCGTAAACCGGTATTTTCTCAGTACAAAACTAACTTTTATTATTTCATTTCCAATGGGGCAAGCTAATAATACGAAATTGTCACCTAAATACAAGGTAAATTAAATATTTGGCAGTATTTTTTTTTATATTGGTTTGGAACCCTGCATGCCTACCACGAACATCGAAAATTGGCATTGACGGGAAAACCCCTTTGTCACTCCAATATGCAAGTGTGACAGAGATGGAGATACAAATCCGCAATCGTTCAATTTTCGTGATATAGGCCCTGCCTGATTGTGTACTCGCGTAACAAACGGTGCCGACTGCGATAGCTTGCGGAGAGACCACTGTCCCTTTCTATTAGGGTTACCAAGTTACTTATGTATTTCAAAATATTATTTAAATACGGTAAAGCTCCAATTAAGAAATACACCGTGGGCACCAATAGCCCGACAGACTTAAACGGTGTATTCTGGACGTTAAAAGAAGCAAACAATTTAATAAGTCTTGTCATGTTCGGATATTATTTTGCGGTTTTTTTTTATATTTTTATACATAGCCTGTAATAAGTCATAACCAAACAAAGAGTTTTTTTTTTGAGGTATAGTTTTTTATTTATTTATTATTTTATACACTAAGCAGCTCTTGGAGCTGATGCGTATTTAACTTAGCACTTCTGTTTCTTTTGCACGTTTTAAAGTTTTAAAATAAGAGTCCAGGCTATTTTTGAAAGTATTCACTGATGGTGCACTAAAAATCACTGTATTTTTGCGAAGTTTTTTTCAATTTTTTCAAATATCAATCAATAAATATGTCAAAATTTTTAAGTCATAGTGGTAATACAGCAGTCAAAAATGCGTTTTCGCATGAGTTATTATGAAAAAAAGTTACAATTAGAAATATGTGATTATCTCTGAAACTAAATTCGGATAATTTCCTATGACTTTATAGTCTCTAAATGCGGTCAGGAATACACCGTTAATGTCTGTCGGTATATCATTCCCACCGCGTATATTTTGAAATTCAATTCTAAAAATGGCGAAAACTAAGTAAAAAGTCTCTAACCAAGTAAACAATAAAAAGTCTGGCTTCTAATTCCAGTTTTATCTGCTCAATATAATCTAGGTAACCAGATGGGGTAGCGTTAATTATTTTCTTGGAGAATTCCTTAACTCGACGTCTACATCAAAAGATACTTGTGGATGATTAAATTACTAGACAAAAATTGGTACTTACCTTCTAAATAAGATCAACTCAGATCAACCAAACGGTATGGAAACATTTAGGAAAAAAATATCATCTCATAAATGGCACATTGGTGAAGATATAAGTATGGCGTAATCAAACCCATCAAGTCATCATTTGCAAAGTATAGATAAACAATACGTATATGGCAAGTGTTGATAAGCTTTGTAACCAATAAAAAACATATTTAATAATAAATTTCATTATAAATGTCATATGAAAAAAGTAATTTGCAACTTTTGGAAAGGGACAGAGGTCTTCCCGTCAGCATCTCACGCACGTTTTCCTCCTTCAGTGAAAGTGTACCTTAGGCTGATTGCAATAGGGTACATTTTAGTAACTGGCCAGTTTGACACTAATTTATCCTCTTGTATTTCAAGTCCGTAGCTAAAACAGAATTAAACCATATACCACACCACTTGCGTTGCGTACAGCTGTGTACCCAAAATGTGCATGTCTACGCGCGTCTCTATTTTGTAGATGCAAGCGGTGTGGCCTAACCATAAGGGCTTTTGCACAAATTACGCGAGTCCCAAAAGAAATAGAGGACCTTAGATGCGCCTTTATGACTTAACCCGTCAAAAAAAATCCCCAACGCACCTTAGACATTGAAAATTTCGTAGCAATGGGAGCTACCGTATTATCGCTCACCAGGCGGGGCGCCACTCATGCGTGGGTCCATGTCAGTATGAGAGAATTGTCAAAGTGACGTTTGAAATGTTCCCGCAGGACCCACGTTCCACTAGCGCCCTTAGCGGAAAATCGACTCGCGATAGTCCTCATTCCCATCTCCACTATTTTTATTAATTTTATAATTATTATTTTTGGAATACGAAACCCTATGGTACTTACAGCAAATAAATATGGTCTGTGATCCATTCCTTTGTCGGTTCGTGAAATACAAAAAACAATATGAAGCTCAAAACAACCACCAATTGTATTGATAAAACGAAGTACACCTAAAACATGAAATTAAAAAAAAATAAAGGACTTGGGAAAGGAATAAAGGAAGGAAGGAATAAATTAAAGAATAAACTTTCTGTGCCTCGCTATTTTTCGGATTGGCAATACAAGCTTAAAAAAGTATATTTACCATGCAAGTATATTTGTTTTTGTGAGCTCCCGATATTTCGGCACTGTTACAAGTTACAACCGTGAACATGGCGCTTGTAGCAGTGCCGAAATATCGGGAGCTCACAAAAACAAATATACTTACATGGTAAATATGTCGTTTTTAATAGTAATTAACATTTTATTGGGTACCTACTTGCTTTTTTCAATTTTTACTACCTAATATTTTGAGTGCTATTAACATAGGTATCCTTTTCACTTTGACATAAAGTGCCCATGTCGAATACTGGTGCAGCGACGAGCACTGGTACTTCAACATATGCTTTTAGAATTTATCCCGCTTCTGACAACCCAATGCACCTTACCTTCTTTACGAAAGCCTTGCGTATTTCTTTGGTAGTAAATTGATTCCCTATGGCTTCCTCCAGCTGCGATTGACTTCCGTCCTGTAACGGATTTAAAAAAAAGTTGGGAGCTAGCGTATTGTCGCTCACCAGGCGGCGCCACTCATGCGTGGGTCCTGTGTCAGTATGAGAGAATTGTCAACGTTTGAAATGTTCCCGCAGGACCCACGTTCCACTAGCACCCCTGGAGGAAAATCGACTCGCGGTAATCCTCATTGCGTTTGTCCGAAATAGATACCTATAGTCTGTCAAACCGGTATCCTCTTGGTTCATCTCATTAATTTTTCGCGACTTCTTAAATTCGTCCCTAATTCTTCTTTTTCGAAAATGTACTAAATTCATTCAAATGTGTATGTAAAATGGGTAGATATGTACCTACTTATGTGAGGACATCGACTGTGCATATTTTGCTTAGCTATACTCCGCGCCAAAATTAGAATCCAAAAAACTAACTTTGTGTATGTTTTAAAATACTAAAACAAGCCAAAAATACCTATTCATTGCTAATTATAAAGCTAATAATAAATCAATATTCTGGGACAATCTTACACAAATCGACCTAGTCCCACGGTAAGCTCAATAAGGCTTGTGTTGTGGGTACGAGATGACGATATATAATAGATAGATACATTATAAATACTTAAATACATAGAAAACATCCATAACTCAGGAACAAATATTCGTGATAAACCCACAAATAAATGCCCTGACCAGGATTCGAGCCCGGGACTTCCTGCTTCGTAGGCAGGGTCACTACCAACTAGGCTAGGAGGCCGTTGAAGCTATGATGTAAAGAAGTCAAAAGATTTTACTTACTTTACATGATTAAAAAAAAATCGGGAGTGAGTGAGGTCAGTCTTTTGGAACCTAATTACGGCGCACAGTATAGAAGCTTGGTCGACCAGTGTAAGAGTATCCCCATAATATTGATTTACTCACCATCATTTTCCACTCGTCCAATGCCACGTTTAATCGACTTCTCCGTGACACCCATGTTAGTTCTAATTAAGTTTCTCTCTTTACTGTAAGTACTCATTAGATACTTAATTGGCTTTTTACGCTAATCAACCATTCGAAAATGAAGATGATGCCGAGTTGAAAACAACTGCTAGGTTGAGCTCTCGACGAAATACTTACTTTTTTTAACTTTTAACTACTTTAATAGGGAAAGTTATGGTTTTTGAAACTAAGTGCTCAATTTATTAAAGTAAGTAAATAGGTAATTTTCTTTTTCTGGACTTCGCCATTTTCGTTAATTAACGAAAATGGCGAATTAGGGAAAATTACCAGTAGGGGTACAAGGGGGGAGTACTTAAGCACTTACCTATTTAATTTATATGAATATTAATATTGTCTTATATTAAAGCGATTAGTATTTATTGATATGAAACACTTTAAAACGTATACGAAGAGGTACCGTCTCTATTCAATCATATCGCTTTCTTAGCCTGGACCAATGTCCCACTGCTGGGCAATCGATATGAGGCCCTACTTCATCAAAAAATCGATTCGATAATTGATTTTTCATCTGCTCGTTTGCCTAAACGAGCAATGTGTCGCCTGATGTTAAGCGAGTATCCCCGCCCATGGACACTTGCAACACCTGGGGGCTCACATGTGCGTTGCCGGCTTTTGAAATGAGAGTAAGTACGCTCTTAAAAGTTTCAAGGTCATATCGGTCAGGAAATACCGCTGGCGACAGTTCATTCCAGAGTTGAGACCTCTTCTGTTTTAAGCCGGTTTAACCCTTTGACCGCTTTCATATTTGAATGAAGTAATCAGTCAGACGCCAAGCACGTTACGATAACCAAAAATGACGAATCTCGTAATGCTGTGCAAAACGATTCTAAATAGATTTTATTCATGATCGAAGTACACCTTAACTGAGACAACTTTAGGCGTTGCTGGCGTCGTGGGTACGACAGCACACCACGCCTTTAGGAGTTCTTGGCGTTCAAAGGGTTAAAAAACTACTAAAAGGATGGAAATGGTGAAATAAGAGAGGATGTTAAAAATACACTTTTGGAATGTACCTGGCATAACATTTATTATAAGTAGTGAGATTTTAAAGCACAGATTCATTACGTTATCTAAAAACACCGATTATCAAAGGTTCGCCAAAGTTACTAATGCACATATACAGTCGGCAATTATCTACACGGAGGTAGAGCTCAAAAAAATCTGTACACGACATCATCGCTCATCGGCAAAGACCTTTTTCTTAAATTTGATAGAAAAAAACGGCGAATAGACTTGACAACTTTTGAAGTATCATAATATTTTATCCAGATGCATTGCTGACTGTACAGTCGAATACAAAAGTAGATGAGATCATTCAATTTCTAACAAACGTTAAAAAATCGTGGTAAAACACTTTTCATCGCATATTTAACATTGCCATTTTAATAATTAGAATCTGATCTCTATTAATAGGCTCGATTGTTCAACATTTGTTAGAATTTTAATGAACATTTTTCATGTAATTTAATGTATTTCCAATAATACTTATTTATAAATACAAAGATCACTATAAAAACAAAGAAGCTATATCTTTATATTCGAAGGCGTGAGAATAGTACGTCAGCTGGGGCAAGACCGACAACACTGAAACATTAAATAAAAAAAATCTAGAACCCATCATTTTTCTGTTCGCCGATCTTATCCCAGCGTGTGCATAAAATATTTTTATTTGTTTATCATAGGTAGGACCGTGTCAAAAAGTTGTTTAATAAAAATGACAGTAATAGCCTAGGAAATAATCCTGCAGGTTTAGCAAAAAGGGGTGTAACTCAAATTGATTTAACGTAATAGTACATTGTGCATCTAGGGCGGTAAGAAGGGCATTACTTACGAGGGTCTATTGAAGCCCGACGCCGTAGGCGGAGGGCTTTAAATGACCCGAGTTAGTAATGCCCTTACTGCCCGTGGTACACACAATGTTTTTCATCACATTTGCGAGGAAAAAAATAAACTCTATACAGGTAAAGAAACAATAATGATAAGCGGTAGTGTAGTTGCACAGTCCACAGTACTCCGGAGTGAGTGCGTGCTGCGAGCGCGTGCGGGGCAGGTCCTCCGCGAGCTCCGGGCGGCCGGTAAAGTAGTATGAGAATCCTTTAAAACCATGGGAATAATACAGCTCTTTAAGTGTAACTATGCTTGCATATAATATCACCATTTACGAGCAGGTGTGATGAAAAAGAACATAACGTCCCTATACTTACTCAACCTCGTATCTGCAAATCTCATTTGATAGAGAAAACACCCGTATTCCTAGTGAAAGAAAGGTGACATTTCCATCAAATGATTGCTGTACATATGAGGTTAAGTAAGTATAGCGACGATAAGTGCTTGTGACCTATTTGCTGAGCCAAATTAGGTTATACATGGGTAAATGTAACGACATTTACTTATTAAAAGATTAATGTGGGTTAGAATGACATTAGCGAACAATTGTTAATTGATTATGATACAACCAATGTTTCATACGAAAAAGAGCTTACTGACGTAAGCATTAAGTGTCAAATTCATACTCAGAAGTACCAGCGCTGATAAAACTTCATTTTTATCGGCTGATTGGGTATCTAGTTATTTTATTCTATACCCATATAACTGTATTGATATAAAATAAAAAAGTTTACCAATTTGTAAGGAAACAGAGCGTGTAATATTTCACATACATACATTATTTTTGTGTTAAACATGCCTCCTAGTCGCTATTATCCATATTTTTTTACTAGTCATTTTTATTAATACAACCTTTTGACTTTACAATGAAGTATAAACTTTGTAATATTTTAACAAAACGAGATACTATTCCATCGTATAATTATTAGGAAAAATGAACTGTTCACAAAATTCACTCATTTTGGTAAATTTATCCTAGGTACAATGCCTCAAGGACCTATTTTAGATTAAAGGTAGGTAGAGGTAGGTAGTTAGGTAAGTTACACTTAGTGTTTATATTTTGAAAATAAATGTTATTTGTCTTTTGGTAAACTGCAAACCGGAAATAAGTGAATTTTACAAACATAACTATGTGTGATTTATTATTATTTTATATCATTAAGTTCTCGATGTATTTACAGAATTTTTACTATAGCTTCATAAGTATAGATGCTTTTATTTTAGTACTTTCATATTTTATAGTGGTAAAGTTGTATAGTAATGCTCAATGCTTTAGTAAAAATCCTTTCTGTGGATGGATCTGCCTAATATTACATTTCGGGACATATTTTGATTCATTCTTGACAGATGTCAAACTAGTATCAATTTTAATATTGTACTATAGTGAGCTCTTGTCAAAATTGTATCAAATACGTACGCGTTCAAAAGTGCAAATGAATTGAATGAATTTATTCACAAACTGCCCATGCAATTTTGATCACGATAGTAACAGGTTATAAGTGTATTATAATTATCTTTGGGTTAGGATAAAAAACAGCTCTTAAACGGTAAATTTTATTGCGCAATTTCGCAACAAAACTATTCGTCTACGGATACTTTAAATGCACACGTTATGTCCTTAAAACCCAAAATCGTGTTTACATTCAACCAAGCCTTATGAACTAACACTAATAATTTAAGTTTGTACATTATATAGAAAAAAAAATAGGGTTATTTAACTCAGTAAGGTTTTAAGTTATTAGAATGACTAACTTAGGTGAGGACCCTTTATATAAATATTTGGAACGTCTTTCCAAATAAATTACAGCCACCACAAAAAATATATTAAAATATATTTAAAAAAAATTGTTTCAACAAAATAATACGAAAAAACTTTGACAACATGAATCACTTGAAACTTGAAAATAGGATTTTACTTTTCTCAAAAAACCAGGTTAATACAAAACATGTTATACTAATTATACATTAAATTATTGTATTCGAGTTTTTCTTTATCTTTTATGACGAAAGTGACCACACTACGCAATACACGATCATAGGCTATATTCGAATACTTATGAAGTAAACTTGTATGACAAATATTTTTAGATAAATAAAGATGTGTAACACACCCATATGAGACACTTTTAGTATAGGTACATTAGACAAAAAACATTTCATGTTGCTAATATCATATAAGAAGGTTTTAGTAAAAAGGTACCACTTTGTCATTTGCAGATAAGTCGCTAATGCCGTAAACATGCATTTTGAACCTTATCAACAACCGACATAAGGTACCTTTTACTTTAAACCAGCACATAGCTATAACCTATTTATCGGTTAAACCAAAAACGTATGCCTTCAGGTTCATATCAGGATTACTTTCTACAGCATACGACATTTTGCACATTTGCCACCTTTCTAAGACCTGTTTTTTTTTTCGCTATTTTGGCTGTCGTAGAAAAACTAGCGTATGCAACAGGTTATACTTGGTTCTTAAAACTCTCGGGTCTCTTCTAACAAAGAACCCTTATTATATCACTGTTGCATAAACGACTATTATGGATATTTTATTATTAAATGGACCTTTGAAATCCTAAAATCTAAACAATTATATTCGATCATTTTACTACAATATAGAATAAGCAAATATATTACCAAAAATTACTTTTATAATAAATTACAGATAACACTAACGCATTTTTAGGCACTACGCGAGACGTCGCGAACGGTACTCGACGCTTGATAATGGAATCCAAAGATCTCCGAAACACGTCGCGCGCAGTGACTAAAAATACGTGAGCGTATTTATTTTCCAATGAGATTAACTTTCATATCAAATCGAAGTATGATTAAGTCTCTAAAGCAATATCGACGTATAATTATTGCAAATTATAAAATAATCAAATAACACACGTACTTTTTATATCATTTAAAGTTTAGAGCATAGGCAACTGGACACGCGTTGTCTTACATTCTCTATACTTTTTTTTCTGCCGATTTTTGCTTGAGTGGCTATTCGTACGTTACGTACAGTCGAGTTCATAAATATCTGTGCAGCTAAACACTTTACTCTGGTTTTACACTTTATTGGCAATACCCTAGGGTGTACAGATATTTTTGAAGCCTTAGGAAACAAATGACTGATTTACTAATTTGGAAATGTTCATTATTTATTAACTCGAGTGTACCTATGCAAGGCTCTGTCGACATCCCTAACGTAAATAAAAAACGAAAACCAGTAGTCATTTTGTTGACCTCGTCGTTTTATGGACCTAGTCATTTTATGGATCTAGTAATTTTATGGGCCTGGTCATTTTGTGGACCTAGTCATTTTATGGACCTAGTCATTTTATGGACGTGGTCATTTTGTGGACCTAGTCATTTTATGGATCTAGTCAATTTATGAACCTAGTCAGTTTATGAACCTTGCCATTCTGTGTTCTAGTCATTGAAGTGAGATTAACCCAGGTGACTGTGGAACTTTTTTGGCAGAGCATTTTTAAAGGCCTAGTAGTAAGTAGAGTATATAGACTAAGATAACATGACTCCTACTTTACAACAAGTTTATAATATGATGACATACTACGCACTATCTAGCAAGACTCCGTTATAATACAGGTAAAAGTACCAGTGCCCGACGCTGCACCGGTATTCGACATGGGCACTTTATGTCAAAGTGACAAGATTTAAATTCGAATATCGAAAAATCTTCGTTGTTCAAATTTAACCTATATCACTTTGACATAAAGTGCCCATGTCGAAGACTGGTGCAGCGTCGACCACTTATTTTAAATTAAGAACTTACAAATTACAAAATTCCAAGAGAACTTGATTGTCACTTGTCTTGTTTTTGTATCATAAATGTATCATCATGCATTTAGGGTTATGCGAAATTGAACTACGGAGTCCCGCGAAAAGCTTTATTGCATTGGCGTCAAAGGGCACTTGAATTTGATACAGCACTAGTATATTTACATGTTAGACACAAGCTGAGCCATCTCCATTTCAGTTAGTTTGTGTTGTATATGTCAAGTGTATCCATGTATCTTTTTGCAATGCAAACTTATTGAATAAACGTCTTATTATTATTATTATGTCCTATTTAAGCCAGATTTAGTATTACGAAGCGCCTAAAATAGTACATTACGATACAAGTGCGAATAGGAGAAAATTCGCAATGAGTGGCGATAGAATAAAACATGAGCGAAGGGATTGCTTTAAATCGACACGAGTTGCGAATTACCTATTCTCACATGTATCGTACGACGTTTTACAGAGCCATATGTACATATGGCTCTTTGAATTCTTGACGCCAGCACAAAAAGTGCTTATTATCGCACTAGTGCGGTAATGTAGCACCATATGTACTGTAAAATCGGTTTACACACCCTACTATGATTTTAATAATGTGTACAAAACGCGAAAGTCTATAAAGTATTATATACGATAGCAGATTATTGTCGAGTTAAGGAATGTAGGCATTTGTTAGCACCAAAAAAAAAATCTTCTCTACAAGAATATCTTTTATCAAAGATACCTAGAAATTAAGTATGTCATTTTTAGAGCAATTAAACATATTTTTAGGTCTCTCAAAATTAAATAGGTACAAACATGTATGAAAATAAATTAAGCCATTTATAAATGTAACATGGAAACGTTTTTAATGCCTCTTTATGTTTCCCTAGTTGTTAAAACAAATGTCGCTTCTAGATTTTTGAATAAATTACTTTTTTTTATGAGCGACCACTAAATCATTAGCAAACGAGTTCCAATTGGGGATACAGATTACTATTTCATATTAGAATAAAAGGAAAATATCATATTTTTTATCTCCATACAAAATTAACTACCCAGCAAATGCAATCCCAACTGATCCTAAAACCCCCTACTCAAAAACGATTCAAAAAATTCAATATACATTTAATAGGTCAAACGTCATATCATCCAATGGGAGCTACCGTATTTTCGCTCACCAGGCGGCGCCACTCATGCGTGGGCCCTGCGTCAGTATGAGAGAACTGTCAAAGTGACGTTTGAAATGTTCCCGCAGGACCCACGTTCCACTAGCGCCCCTAGCGGAAAATCAACTCGCGGTAGTCCTCATTCGAAAGCTTTAAATATGATATCAATAAAAAAAATCCATCCTAATCGATTCGCATGAGAATCCTAACTAACCAAATTTATGTATCAAAAAACAAATGACAAACATAAGTGCTATATCAAATTAAGTGCCACATATTACCTTTTGACCCAAAATTCTTAATCTCTCGAAGCGGAGATGATAGTAAGGATATACATGAAGATGTTGACAATATCCAGGTATAAGTTGAGGGCAGCGAAGATATACTCCTCGGGGCTGATGCTGTACTTGTGTTTGCCGCCCATCATGAGCTGCGTGTCGTACACCAGGTACATGGAGAAGATGAGGGCTCCGATGGACGCGTAGACTAACTGTAGGATGTTGTTGCGTACGAACATTGCTACAATGCCTGGAAAAGAAATGACAAATTGATGTATACAATGTTTGGTTGTGTATTTTTATCCGAGAGCTTTTTTTTATGAATCTCCTTAATAAATATTACTTATTCATTTATATTTCTTATTAGATATCGATTTAAAATAAATAAATAAATATTATTGGACAATCTTACAGAAATTATACTATGAATTTATTGAATGCTTACTCCTACTATACTTTGATGCAAGTAGGTATCATCACATTTTATATAACCTTTTGAATACATTTCATTACTTATTCAGAAAAACTTCATGGTTACCTATGTATTTACAAATTTGAGGCGTCCTTATTTTTCAACTAACAAAATTGCAGCAAAATAATTTGCTGATTGTGCATACAGCTGTCGAATGCTATTGGCTTAAATATGTTATTTTTTGAAAAGTGTCACAATATAATACATATCTGGTATTAACCTGGTCCCACAGTAAGCTCAATAAGGCTTGTATTGTGGGTACTAGACGACGATATATACCTATATAATAGACATAAATACTTAAATACATAGAAAACATCCATAACTCAGGAACAAAATATTCATTATAAACACAAATAAATGCCCTGACCAGGATTCGAACCCGGGACCTCCTGCTTCGTAGGCAGGGTCACTACACTGACTACCAACTAGGCTAGGAGGCCGTTTATTTTGTTTTTGATAATGTCAATTATCTAATTCACAATACATTTGATTGGCAATTATACGACTTTCGTATTTTTTCCTGTACTTGTGCTACAAGCTCTTGCTTTTTGCCAAAGTTCGTGATTCTAGGTCAACGGGAAGTACCCTATACATTTTGATTCCCATTGCAAATGTATGGGAAGTGCTATATTTTACACCTAAGGTTTTTTTACATCTTCAAGGGACCGCATACTTGTGTATGTGGTATTAATTTCAACTTGCTATTTCAACGTGATCAAAAATGGCTGTTTATGTCGCATTTCCCATACATTTGCAATGGGAATCAAAATGTATAGGGTACTTCCCGTTGACCTAGAATCACGAAATTTGCCAAAAAGCAAGAGCTTGTAGCACAAGTACAGGAAAAAATACGAAAACCGTATAATCGCCGCACACTGAGAGTTCCGTGCCACCAGTATTTAAGCATCTAAGATGACCCAGCATCCTTTGTGTGGAACCCTCGGAAGGCGAGTACAACTCGCGCTTGGCCGTTTTTTTTATAATAACAATTTTACCAAGCAATAGCAGCACGACCGTAGCGCACACGAGAAAGCCGCCCATCATGGTGAAGTCCCATTTGGTTTGCAGCGCGAATATGGTGAGGGCAAGGCACACGGCTGTTGTTACACCGACCGCCATCATCACCTGAAAACATAAAAGTACATTGTGGATTAAGGGCGGTAAACAAGAAATTTTACTATTTTAAGTATTTATACATACTATGTTTTTCATCACATTTGTGAGGAAATCAAAAACTTACGAGGCAGATAAATAAACAATAATGCCGAGGAAGATGTAGTTAATTTTAGCTTGACGACGCACCTTCGTACTATATCTATCTCACTCTAAGAAGACGCGCACCGCGTCAGGCGCCTATGTTACCGCCAGAGTCAGTGTAAGACTTCACCGCTTCAGGCGCCCTGGTACTAGCCACAGCCCCTAATAACAGAAAACTCTCGGCGACAGTAAAGAAGTCCAGGAAGTTATTAGAGCTTGAAGGCCGGACAACATTACATTCGGCGTCCTATACTAACCGCTTCAGGCGCCCTGGTGCTAGCCAGTGAAAGTCTACTTATACTACACTATACTATCTCACTCTCACAATATGCCCGCCCTGGTGCCAGCCAGTGAAAGTCCCCAAGATGTAGTTCACCGGAGTTTGACGACGTTTACACTATATCTGTCTCACTCACAATATGCCCGTCGCATCACATACTCATCGCTTCAGGCGCCCTGGTGCTAGCCAGTGAAAGTCTACTTATACTACACTATACTATCTCACTCTCACAATATGCCCGTCGCATCCCATACTCACCGCTTCAGGCGCCCTGGTGCTAGCCAGTGAAAGTCTACTTATACTACACTATACTATCTCACTCTCACAATATGCCCGTCGCATCCCATACTCACCGCTTCAGGCGCCCTGGTGCTAGCCAGTGAAAGTCTACTTATACTAAACTATACTATCTCACTCTCACAATATGCCCTCTCATCGTATACTCACCGCTTGAGGCGCCTTGGTACTAGAAACAGCCCCTAACAGGAAACTCTCGGCGACAGTAAAGATGCCGAGGAAGATGAAGTTCATCGGAGCTTGGCGACGCACGTTCCCGCAGCACGCCATTACGATCAGGCATACTATAGTCACAGCCAGGGCCACGAACCTGCAAGCAAATGGGACATTATTGCCGTGAAGCGTACACAAATTCGGTTCTAGAATAGGATCACAAAGTGTGCCCAAATATCACTACAGTTTTTAAACGTTTTTGTTGTATGTATATGTAGGTATATATGTTTTGCAAGCCGTATAAAATGGGTCAGGACCAGTTTTTACCTATTAACATTTGTTTCTAGACACATCTATCACCCGCGCCTTACATTTTGTAAATTTAACGGTTTAACGTGAATAAGATCTCGATCTTCGATTTCGCTTTTAACACATGGAAGACAAATATGTCGTCATGTTCACAAACAAGAAAAATATTTACTACCATTAATTTAAAAAAATCGACTTATTTTTTTTTTACTATTTACCTACTTCCAGAAGAAAAGTTTGTAGGATTTTTGCATACATCATCTACAAATATCAAAATCAGGCTATTATAATTTCATGTCTGTCAAAATCGTATCTTTCCTGGGTTATTATTACGTAGCGGTATTGCGGAATTTTGTAGACAAAACTGTAATTTCTATGCGCATTTGCCTGAGATACAGGGAATCCTATTTCAGGCACGTGAGATTCCTCTTTAGTGATAAGTTTAGCCTTTAATAACAAACTGTAAAAATGAGTTTTAATAAACAATTTTATTATTTATTTGTTCTAGTGCCATTTATACTTACATCATGTAGGAATGTTCTCTAAACCATATCTTGGATCCCTCGTGGTAGGTGAAGAGGGAGATGAATGCCATCGTTATCAGCAGCTGACACATCAGGATGGAGTATACCTGGAAACAAAAAAAAAATAAAAAAAAATATTGGCTTTTCGGAGTAGGTATATATTTACGGGCATTTTCAGAAAAAAGTGCACTCTTTTAATGAAAATGGGTCCTCAATTTTCCATACAAAATTTTTTTGTCAGGTTTGTAACGGCCCATACAAAATGTATGAAAAAATGCGTTACAAAACTGACCAAAAAAACGGGACACTATTTTACTTTTTTTTAATGAATAGTACCAGTGATTCTGGTTATAAAAAACCCAAAACTTCCTACATTAAAAAAAAAAGAAAATGGTACTCTATTTTTGAAAATGCTCTTACATGCAGTTGGGTCACATTCGTTGTTAGGGTTCCGTACCAAAACGGTAAAAAAGGAACCCCTATGGTGCTACTCAGTCTGTCTGTGTTTCCGTCTGTCTGTCACATGATCACTTCGTTAATATCTCGAGAACTACTTAAACTATCGTTTGAAATTTGGAATAGTAAACCAGACACATTGAGTGAAAATTTATCTCATCCTCTATCTCCGCAGTTTATGAAGGAAAAAAATCTGTTTTTCGGATATTTGATATCATGCTGAATGTACTTTCTTATAAGTAAATAAATTAAAAAAAATAGTTTACGTGATAAAAAAAATATCATGGAAAAACAAACTCGCATACTAACTCCATGCCGTACAAACGACTAACCCAATCTGTCGATACATGTGGCTGACGTCAAATTTCTACTTCTAGGTGATGTTTCAAGTTTCAAGTTTCAAAATCTTTAATGTCATAAAACACATGTCAAGAATAATAAAAATAAATTTAATTTAAAATACACAATATCATTACAATTAAAAATTAAAATACCAATAAAAATAAAATAAAGTAACAATAAAAAAAACAGAAAAGGTAATTATATATGTCAAATATACATTTAATTATATATGTCACTCACATTGTAGTATGCTTTCTCAATTAAAAAGCTCTTAAGCTTCTTAACAAACAGCTCATAAGAAGAGGCCCCCTTGATTTCCCGGCTCAGGCTATTATATATTTTTATGCCACATGATGTTGCAACATAAAGTTTCTACGGAACCCTCGGTGCGCGAGTCCGGCTCGCATAAGGCTTGTTTTTTTTATACTAAGGAAAGGGCTGCCACATGAAACTTTGGGAAAATCGAGATAATTTATACGAAACGAATCAGTAGCATAAGTTGTATTTTTTTCTATTAATTTTGAACCACTCGTATTTTCGCGCTAGAGTCTAAATACGTTATCTCTTCCAGGCAAATAAATTGTACAATTTTAAAGTGTAATTTATACGACAAATTTCTGTGAAATTACTACGTTTCGTAACTTTCACAGTCAGTGCTATCAAAATCTAGAAAACTTAGTGTAGTATAGTGTGTTACTCATGCGGCCTCGTGTCGAAATGAAAACTTACCATGGTGCCAGACCCACGTTCCACTGGCGCCCCTAGCGGCGGCAACCCGGTACTAGATTTCTCGCGGTAATCCCAATTTAAACATTATTCACGAAATAACAATGTTAAAAGAAAAAAAAACTGTTCTAAATAATGTAACCGCAATTTATTTATATTGAAATACGCCCAATGTAGAAGGTAAGCGAACCGACTTCCAGAAAAAAAATAAAAAAAATGCAAAAAGATTTCGCCCAACGTGGGGCTCGAACCCACGACCCTGAGATTAAGAGTCTCATGCTCTACCGACTGAGCTAGCCGGGCAGTTGACACCTGGGCCGAAATAAGGGAACAACTTCTCAACCAACCGCAATAAAAAATGTATCCCACTCAAATACACGTAACGTTAAACCTTATTACAATAGGACAAGGTTGATAGTAAAACTGACTTAGATACGACATTTTGACAATTATTACTCGATACGGCAAGGTAACTCCTATATTGTAACAATGGGATAAAACGTTTTTTCTACTCCAGCACTTCTATCTGTCAATTAGATGACTGACAGCGATATTCAAAAAGTCTACATTATAACGTTGTCTATGGTATTCCATAAGAACACTGCTCCTATGGATTTTCATACAATATATTAGCACTGTTGTTGTTTTTTTTTAATTTCTATAGTGGGCACAACATCTTCTCTATTCTGCCACGTTTCTAGATTTAGCTTTTTACGCTATTTTAGCTGTCGTAGAAAAACTAGGGTATGCAACAGCTCATAATTGGGTCTTAAAATTCTCGGGTCTATTATTACAAAACTCGGCATCGCCTCGTTTTGTAACGACGACCCTCAAGTTTTAAGAACCCTTATTATATCACTGTTGCATAAACTACTATTGGTCAACTATGTTACGCGTGTTACGTGATAAAAAAAAACCGACTAATCCTTAAACTGATTGTTTCTAAATGTCCTCAATCTTAAAAAGGAGTGGACCGATTTGGTTACGGATTTCTTTTGATGGTTTTTAAATTTCAACTTACTATATAGCACTGTTGTTTTTTTTGGCAAATGAAAAGAATGTAAACAAACAAAAATCATGTGACTTAGGTGTTGGGCCAATGACATAATTCTATAGTGTCCGACTGGAGTTTCGATGTCGGTTTCGGTTTCGGCCAATGTTTTCTAGCGACAAATCAAAAATCCATACAAAACTGTCGCAAAAATGTCATCACTTGTGTATCATAGTACAGGGTAGGAGCCATTAGGCTTGTGTCGGTCAGGAACTAAGAACTAAAAGGAATGAAATCCCATTACGGACCGAAAGGAACTAGTTCCTCGCCAAAAAGTTAAATCAGTCCTCGGTCTTTAGTTCAATTCAGTTCAGACGGAGCAAAAACCATTAAAACGTTCATACGTCTATACGTATGAACGGTTTAAGCTATCTTGTTCCACGCTCTGTATAGACTAAACCCCGGTACTCATTCCCAGACGTCAAAATTCGCACTGAACTAAACGAACTAAAGACCTAAAAGACCGAACTAGTTCCTTTGACCGATTGAACGAGATGGGAGCGCTCCCTTCAAAGACCGAGCGGGCACAACTCTAGGAGCCACGGGCTCATCAGGTGCTTACGAGGGTTAAAATTTAAAAAAAATTGGTGGTAAAATATCATTTTTGCAGCCAATAATAAAATCTTACATGCGTTTAAGCCTCTGTTTAAGTATATCAATGTCGTTTTTGATATACTAAAAACATTAACTAAACACTAACTCCGCCGGCAGTCTCTGCTAACCGCTCAGAAGGCTTAGTATACATTTTTACTTGTTATGTATTTGACATTTACTCCTCGACCACGTTAGCGTATCGAGAGGTCACAATATGAAGGTAGCCGGATGATTTATATACACGGCGAACATAATTTGAACTCTCGATACGCTAACGCGATCGAGAAGTAAATGTCAAATACAACAAGATAAGATAAGATAAGATGTCATTTATTGTTTAAACTGTGTACATTCAGATGTCATAATATAAAATAAAGTTTAGATCCAGCAGTTTGCCCATTTCGGACGTACAATTATAAACTTAAAACTAAATAAACAAGTAAAAATTTATACTAGGCCTTCAGCTTCCCGCGGCGATACCACGGCCTTACTTTTTATGACACTACCTAAGGCGTCGAGTCAGATGTGGGGCACATAAACAATTTCAAATAATTCACTTACCGTTTGCCTGTTCCACCCTATTTAATTTCTATGTATTTCTGTCGCACTGACATTTGAACACTTACCTTACGAATGAAGGATTTGCGGATGCTCTGGTCGCTGAAATCGAATCCCTTAACGGAACCATCTTCGCCCAAATCAGACACTCCGGGTTGCCCATATGCGCCAGCCTGAAACCAAATACGTTTACATTCGACAAGTTTATTTTAATCATATACAGCATCCGCTGCATCTGCCCATCATCCCTTCATCATCATCATCATCATCATTTGAGCCGAAAGACGTCCACTGCTGGACATAGTATATATCATCCCTTCGGTCATGTTTTATTCTATAGACACTGCGATATTTTCTCCTATTCGCACTTGTATCGTATTGTACTATTTTACAATTAGACAAATCTGTCTACTAGTGTTCTATTTCTAACGAAATAAGCTTTTAAAAAACATATAATACATGACCATACCATGTCCAGACTTCGAGCATCTCATGTCTTTCCTGGTGACCCACGTATTTAGTAATATTTACAATAAAGGTACATGACTTACTCTAAAAGCGATATTTGGTCCGAAAAACTTCATGGTAAAATCCCATTGTACATTACAAAGCGTCGATCAGAAATTCAATGTAAATAAAATAAACATCTACACATTTTACTTCGTTTCAAATAGTTTAAACACAAGACGCACGGTAGTGTCTAGCCAAGTTCGAAGAGAATAAAATGCGACACTGCAGACACTGCAGTATATATTTAAAGATTTTACTCCACTTAAAATTATTCATAAATACTATTGTCTGTTCAGGTCACAACCTACTAGATCATATTATAATATTTACTATAACGGGGCTTAATCGGGTAAAACATTCGAAACTGACCTCCGACTTTAGTGTGTTGACAGAGTCACATCCCTAATACGCAAAATGTTCAAGTTGATAATCAAGACCAAGTGCGGGTAATTCGTAAAATCCGCCCAGCGTTTTTACAACGAAATATACTTCTTTAAGTTTAAGTTTTACCTGGTCAAAATTTTCGTAATTTTATGTTAATATTGGCACTAAAGATGTCTATAGAATACGGATGTGACGGATGCTAACGGAAAATCATTAGAATTAAAGACATTTTTAATATTATTTATTACACTCAAGGTTTGTACCTACTTATTTCTACATTAAAAACTTCTGACTCTTTTCTTTTGGCATTTGTATTATTTATTAGTTACTTTTTAGTAGTTTCTAGTTTGATAACATTAACAATGATATTTTGACAAATAGAAACGTTTTAATATAACCTCTAAATTTACGGTACCTAATTTATTACGGCCGTGTTATTTTACACTTTCAATTTAATGCATATTTTATAGCCAAAATATTTTTTTTTTGTATTTAATATATTTCTATGTAATAATTCCTCTAAAAGTGCATATTTTTCGAAATAAGCAAGACTTAAATTAAAAACTAATGAGAAATGTACTGAAAATGACATAATATAACCTCTATTCATAGGAATATAGGACCCACGTTCCACTAGCGCCCCCAGCGGCGAATTCACTAACGGTAGTCCTCATTGGCTGCTTGCCGGCCTGAGGGCAGAAAATAAATAAAAAGTAAATAATTAACTTACTTCACCATACCCCGGGGCGCCATACCCCGCCGGCTGGAACCCCGGCTGCGGCGGATAGCCAGGCTGTGGGGGATAGCCAGGCTGTGGAGGATAGCCACCCTGCGGATAACCACCCTGCGGATAGCCTCCTTGCGGGTAGCCACCCTGCGGGTACCCTCCCTGGTTTTGATCTGTAATTTTAAAAGAGTTTGTAAGTTAAAAGGGTTGGTAATGATTTTATTAATATAGCTAGAAAACTACATCAGGTAAGCAAGGAATATGGATATCACATTTTATTCATATCATCACAAACATTGGCATGCAGTGCAATTTGTAATTATAAGTACTTAATCATAATTGTGTCGTCATATCAAACTTGTTGCACTTTTGTAAGTAGATAAATAAATATTACACTTGTATTTGACAACAATTTTGATACGTGCCAACAAAACTATCGTACTGATTTTTTTACATATTTTGATTATTTCTTTACAATAACAATATTAAATATAAACAGCCAATTGAAATATACATATATACATAGTCGAAAAATGGTTGATATAGTTTTAATGGTAAACCACATTGAGTCTTGGTTTCAGTGGAAGAGATTAACGACTGGCTAGTGGAAACTGCCCACATGGTCCCTATACCATTAACCCTGCTCAGAAGTATTTGAGGGCCCCGTCCGCTACGATATATCTGATGGCGACTGTACCTATATGTAGGTATTTTTGTCATTACGCATCGATAGCAACGACTTGGCAAAGTTTCAAATCTTAAAGAAGTAAACAAAATACACTACTCGGTGAAAGAGCGTTCTGCAGTATCGTTTTTTTATAGGAATGTATTGTAAATGTCGTATAAGTCAAATGAGATATTAAAAAACATCAGAATATATAAACATTATACAATTGCACACGTATAGTGGATTGTTCTTCTGACGAAAAGAAAAATAGACCTCCGACAAAAGCGTCCGACAGTTTGACAAAACTTGTATGGAGATGTCGATTTGGAGATGTCGTTATCGAAGTTGGTCCCATAGAAAAAGTTGTTAGCAATCATGAGTAGGATATATAATTTTGTATCACGTAAAAGACACCCTGTGTATCTGCCTCGGCGGAAACAGAGCTCGACAGTCAATCCCTTACTTTCCGTCCCTCGCCAATAATGTATCATTCTGCCTTGACTCGAAGTAAACAATACCTACGCTAAGCTAATTAATTTGTCAATATATTGATGATAAGCAATCAATAACTGATATATTATGTATCCCTCCAAATGAATTAAGACTAACAGCACTTCAACAATATGATGTAGACTAATTAATAAAAGCGAAGTTTTAAAGAAATTAAAGGACACAAACCGTAATATATTAAATGCGCCAAGTTTACCACCCCGTATCCTTGCCCAAATATATGTTGGCCATTAAAAAGCCTTTTTTTATAGTGGGCAATGTTGGCATTTACAGTCTCAACATTACTATTACATTGCCGACAACCGACAATGAACCGAGGTACTTAGGCAACAGACAGACAGAGTTACTTTCCCATTGATGTAGCCAAATACTTAATTACATCATGCAGTATGTAATCTTGCCTGTCAACGCCGCAGGATACACTTGGTTCACCCACATAGCTTCTACATTTTACATTTTATTCTACTTTAGTTAATTTTCACCGAAACCTTCTAACTCGCTATACGGACACATAATAACTGTTATTTACCTACAAGCATTATCGATCGTAGCAATACAATGTAGCAATTGTTCGGACGCTCAAAGCCTGGTTAATAATACCTACCAGGTGGGCTAGCATATGTTACGTTCTCGCGCGCGAGTCCATACATCGTTCGCGACTTAATGTATGAAGTGACATGCGAAAGTGTAAGTTGTGCTAAGCATACAGAAGGCCTAGTATAAAAGTTGTACGACACTTACTTCTCGATCAAATCGATCGAGAGTTCAAATTATGTTTGCCGTTTATTTAAATCATCCGGCAACTTTCATATTTTGACCCCTCGATACGCTAACGCGGGCGAGAAGTTAATGTCGTACAATTTTTATACTAGGCCTTCTGGTGTAGGCGACGAACATCGGATGCACCGAGGGATGACACTTTTTTCTTTTCGAAAGCAATTTAACCCTTGAAAAAAAAAGATGGCGTACCCTGGACGCCATCGCGATTATTTAAGCTAGACTGAACTTCACTGAGTCCCGCGTAAAATTTTATTGCTTTGACGAAGATGTCAGACAAGGTCAGTTTTGTAACTCATTGTTTCAAAACTACATTTCGTATGGGCCCTTACAAAAATGTAATTTTTTTTAATGGAAAATCGAGGACCCGTTTTTATTAAAATGGTGCACTTTTTTCTGAAATTGCCCAGATTCTTTATAAAATTGGTTTACACGACCGGGGTTCAAGCTGCTACAGACAGACACACATAAACACACAGATACACAAGATAAACTTATAACACCGGTGTTTTTCCTTCAGGGGTACAACTAAAACCATCACACTTACACACACTGAATTCTCTCGCACATCAACACAAATCAACGGTAATTTTGATGAGTTATCTACAAAAAATAACAAATATCTTACTATTGACTGTCGACATCCTACCAACAGTATTAACCAGCAACTGACATAATACAGCATTCATACGTCTGTCTACATTATCTAATCACACCATAAATAAACCTTATTACAATTGCTTAAAGCCTAATTTGGAATGCGGTTGACCTTTTAGCAAAAACAATTGCTAATTTCACAAGGCCATATGTGTGTTGAGCTGAAATCACCGTGGCAATCGGGTCATGTGTACTACTCGTATTCTTATCGCTTTAACTCATAGCCATGCTTGCAGTTCAGATAACGAGGCATTATCTGCTTGAATGATAAAGTACAACATCTATTAGTATTACTATCTCACTCTAACTGGTTTAGAAGATGGCAGCTTCTAGCTCTAGCACTGGTATGCAATTGGTGAACAGTCTGAATGACCGTTCAGAATCAAACAAATGAATCACCTAATGAGCCGTTATATGAATGTAAACCATAAGAATAAGACGGTAAGATTGCTTTTACATAAGCTTGTTTCTGCTCACTCTAGGGCTGCCATCTGTCCGGGTTTCCCCGTTTTTGTCCCAGTTTGGAGCCGGTCCGGGCATCCAGCCGGATTTTAAAAACTATCCAGGGGTAAAATCCGGACATTTTTGGTTTTAAGTCAATGCCTACTAAAAAAAAATGTTTTCTTTAGTGTCCAGGGCGAGAACGCGACTTCAATTAAACGTCCGGGATTTTTATCTTTTTTCCCGGTTTCGGCAACGTCCGAGATGGTCGCGCGTCGCGCGCTGTGCTGTTTCAGAGGAATTTCCTCCCGCGGACGTTCCGGCTGTGGAATGGGCTCCTTACCAAGGTTTGCCGAGGACTACAGCATGGGGTTCTTCAAAAATGGAGTGTACAAGTTTTAAATGTATCGGTAACGCGCATGTGACACCCCCGGAATTGCAAATAGGCCACGGTGACCACTTTACGTAAGGTGGACCGTATGCTTGTATGTCACCGACGTGGTATTACGCTGGCAATAGAAAATAACAAATAACGAAAAAAATACTAAATCTAATGAATGATGATTGAAAAATATTTTTACTAACTTTAAAAGTCTTTCAGATTTTTGTTTGAAGTTTTCTCCCCGAGAGAGGGAAAATTGGTTTTTCGTGTTCAAAATTATTTTCATTGACTTTGTCTATGAGATAAATTGGCTTTACTTTCTGAATCATTAAAGTGACGAATAGACACCCACAATGGTAAATACACTTTACAATACATATTGTTCACAATACATATTTGTTATGGCTTGCCAGAAGACATTCAATAAAATGATATCATGAGTTCTCAACAAACAATGCGATGCTTCTTACAATGGGGCACATACGGCTCAAAGTTATTAAAAGAGCAAAGCGGGCTCGCTATACTCGGAGTATCCCTGTACGAATGAGTATCAGGAATGATATGGTCCACAGGAGAACCATCAAAGTTGTCGACATAGCTCGGAGAAGAGAAATGCCATGTTGCTAGCAGAACCGATGGCCGACGGGGCAGAAAGGTTCTTGAATGGCAACCACGTACAAGAAGACAGCGTGGGATGGCCCCAAACTAGATTGGATTAAGAACTGGCTACGGAAATAGGTTTGCAATTGGTAGAGCGACGACATTCCACTAGTTAATATGCAAGATTATCATCCCCAGTATCGTGACGGATTAAGAATTTCACCCCCTTTCATCCCGTGGGTGTCGCAACCTGCCACTGCAATATCACAATTTCGTTGTCTTAAAACCCCTTATTTGCTAGAAGAGATACTTCTCTTCTAGCAAATAAGGGGTTTTAAACAGAAGTTTCATGTGCTTCAAGGAGTTTCATGTGCTTAAGATCGTCGGTCCATCTAGACGGAGAGAGACGGAAATTGGTATGCTATTTGTAGAGCCACTAAAACCTCTCTAGTTTGTGTGCCAAACTATCATTATACACATCATGCTGCGTCCTTAGTGCAGCGGGTGCGAGCTAGCTCTAACACCGTTTTGGCGATGATCGCAGACAGACTCGACTGTCCCTATATCATGCACTGCTGCGACAGGCATGTTAAAACGGGAATAGGTTAGTTTTTTTTTTAAGTTAGTATTGACATTTTTATATTTGTGATTTTTATTGTTTTCTTTTTAGATGATTTTATTAATGTGATTTGTTTATGAATTGTATGATTTTATCAATGAGCCTTGAAGCTTGAAATAAATGTTTTTTTTTTTAATTATTAGTTAATCCAGACGCCTGGCAGCTGTTCAGCGGTGTGTGTGACTGTTGATCTTTGTCGCCACCTGGCGGGGTGATTTGCCCCTGTATTTTTCCACAACTCCACTCTACTGAAAAAGTATAGCCTCAGACCTCTTTCAATGAAACGGTCTTTATAAATGAGGCACTTTTTACCGCACCTTGGGCCTTTACGTTTTTATAAGCAAAAGCAATCAATTGGAGGAATAAATTAGTACCCGATTAAATACATCAGCTATTATTAGATACGTAGACGAAACCGGTTTTTTTTAATGTATTAAAAACGAGAAGTATTTCACAAGTTTACGTTAACATCATTAACATGCCTTTTTTAGTAGATTGATCGTACTAATGACGTACATAAATAAGTAGTTCATTATTTATTCAGGTACGATAATTCAACCGGTTCTTTGTAATATACATTGGAATACTGTAACATCTAACACATATTAGGTTCAAAATAAGTCGGTTTAAACGTAAGGCCACACAGCTAGGGCTTCCATCTCGTACATTGCCGAAACCAGGCAAAGAAGTTAAAAAACCCGGACGTTTCATTAAATCGCGGTCTCTCCCCGGACACTAAAGAAACCAAAAAAGATTAGCGTATTCTTTCTTCAAAAAAGGAGTGTTCAAGATTTTAATGGGTTGCGACCCCGCTGGAGTTGCAGGCGTCCATTGGCTACGGTAACCGTTTTCAGGCGGGCCGTACGCTTGTATGCCGCCGTCGTGGTATATTAAAAAAAGGTAATTTATGAATTAAACGAATCTCTATGGCGTTAGCGACAATCAAGCGACGAATTGATCCCTTTCACTAAAAATAATCACATATAAGTATAGCTTATGTCCGGTGTTCTATTTCAAATACATACTTTTTCATCGCACCTGCTCGTAAATGGTGATATTATATGCAAGCATACTCTAGACTTAATGAGCTGTATTAAGCCCATGGCCGTAATAGATTTTCATATTCATTTCATATTTCGTAATAGATTTTTACGCCCACCCGGCGCAAACTCCCGGAGGACCTGCGCCCCACGCGCGCGCTGCCGCTCACAGCGGTGTACTGTGGACTGCGCTACTGCACTACCACTTATAATTATTGTTTATTTATTTCCTCGCAAATGTGATGAAAAACATAGTAGGTATGTATCACGCGACAAAATAATTTTCTTGTTTACCGCCCTTAATACACAATTGTACAATTTCTAAACATTATACCGACAACATCAGTCTTAATAGGCTAAAGTAGCTACAAATCCCAATAGCTGTGTGGATCATTCATAGACAGTAACTAGGGAAGTCCTGTTTAAGAGCATGAATCACTTACATTAAATAAAACGTCATACAAATACATGACCTACAACTCTCAACTCAATTTCAACCCTAACCTCTAAGAAATAAGGATGTTTTTGCAATTAATAAATGTATATGAATGTTTAAAAGACCCAACTTGTAGGTATTAAGGCTTAATATGAATATGAATGTTGTAATGAGTTAGGTCAAGCTATTTGTAGGCAGAGATATGCAAAACGCTTTTAGTGTGTAGTTTCATGGTTGAATGTATTGTTGATAAGAGAGAGATAACTGAATTTAGACCTTAAATGTTTATATGTGAGGTCTAAATTACAGCTAATTTCCTGTGCACAGCTTCAGATGTCTCTATTGTTATTTTTAAAGGTTTTATCTGCTTGCCACTTGTACCAACCTGTGGTTAGCCACATATCCTGGAGTTAGGCGTTTTGTTGTTTGAAATTTGACAGCTTAACTCCAGATTACCGTTAACCCGGAGTGGTGCAAGTGAGCCAAGGATATATTTTTGTTAAAAACGTGTCATTTGGTTAATGAGAACAACCGTTGGTAACCTATTGTTATACAGTCGTGGCCAGATAATTAAAAACAAGATCATTTTCCCCATACAAATGCCTACAAATAGGACTTTACGAAATTGATAATAATTAACAATTCAATTTCCAAATATATTCTTTTGCCAGAGATTGACCTGAACCCAAAAATGTCCAGGTTTTCCCAGAATAGTTTAAAAAGTTTGGCCCCAATGCTCCCCGGAGTAAGCCAAAATTGGGGAAATCCAGATTGCCAACCCTAATTGAATATGACATAAAGATGGTAGTTCAAGTCCAGCTGGCCATATACATTCAAGCATATCCGGATCTGCCAATTCAATATGGGAAAGTTTTCCAGCAGACATACCCACTATGGAGATATGATGGATATCCCGAACGTATATGGATTTTACGAAAGCAACTATCATCCAACTGTCCAACCCAGAGGGTAAACTAGGCCTTATTGTGATTCAGTTTCGCCACGATATTTTCCTTCACCAACAATTTATTAGTAAATATCAAATGATATTTCGTAGGTACATAAATTCCGAAAAAGTCATTGGTACTAGCCGGCAGTACTCATTACAATAAGGCCTAGTTTACTCTCTGGGTTGGATAGTCAGGTGAGAGTCGGGCATTGGTTGTCTAATGCAGTGAAAGTGTTCTTACGCAATTTTAAACTAGAATTGTGTAAATGTTGTCTCATAAGGTGTGACTCATGCTTTGTAAAGGTTTCTGAATAAGTTGGCAATTCAGTATAGCTTATCGTATATATAAACGGAAGGTATGCATTATATATGTAGTATTTACACAGGGTTTAACATCACAATTTTGCATGCCATAGACATATAGTGCTGGGTGTACATTACATTTTGTCCAATGCATGAAAAAAGACTAGATGCGACAAACACAAAAAAATGTTAGACCTTTCCGAAGTCTGTTCAGCTGAACTGTAGAGCCAATCTTTCCTGTGACCAATTTATTTTGTAGTATTGATTTTGATCATCTAGCTCAATAGAAAAGGTACTCTCTAATGTGGATAAAGGATAAATATTCAACTTGAACTAGAAATCAACCTACAAAGCCCTTAATTTTTGTGTAGGTCACCAGAAAGACATGTAACATTGTTTTGTGTTTGAACCAGTTATGTTATTGATCATATGAGGAATATAAAAAGAAATAGAAGATTTAATGGGAAAAAAATGACACTCAATTTTATCGCAAGTAGTAGAAGGAAAGAGAGAGAGAGACAAAAAAAGGAATAAATATATTTATTCCCCTTTTCAAAATCAAACACAGTATGAAACTCTATCTATAGGTACCCCTGTGGCACAAAACTTTGCCATACTACAGGATTATTAAAAAGTTTTAAATAAATCTTATAAACAACACACAAATATAAAAAGGTACATGCTAGTCTTTGATCATACACTGGATAAAAAAAAGTGTAACATTTATAAATATTGAATGAATAAAGACCTCCCGGATACACTCCTGGATTCTGCCACATTTCCTCTACTGGCTGCAGAGAAAAAAAGAGTTATTAAGAAAAAAGTAGAAAAAGAATACATACACATAGTGTTGTAGTTTGACTGTTGGTTGGGGTTTAGCTTGTCGGAATCCGTTTTGAATGGAGCACTTACAAGTCTTGGGATTTCTGTAAATAAACAGTGTTGTACTGATAAGATATCTAGTACTTAAGAGAAAAAGATAATGTCAATATTAATCTTTGATAGCAAAGTTCTAGACCAAATCCGCACGGTTAAAATCCATTAAAAAAACACTTGTCTATTAGAGAAAAAAGTAAACACCACTTAGAAAACTGAGTAAAGAATTTGTTTTTATAAAATATGCTGAGAAGCAAACACTTTTTTACAAGAAAATTAGCATTATAATGTTTAATTTAAAGCCAAACCTTGACTTAAAAACCTTGGCGAGGGAGTTAACTTCCGAAAAATCTATATTTTAATATGATGCAATACAATACAAACAATTCGGGACGCACGTTTTAACATCAAACAATATCCCTACAAAGTAAAGCATACCTACTTCAAATCATTCCAAGAGTATGTATGTTCCTGTATGGTTCCACAGTACTTGGTTCGAGTGGAGAAAGCTAAAGAGAGTCGTAGAATATGCTAGACTTAGCGGCGCACTTCTTGATCGATCTGTTTTCACAACACTACACATTTCGTTTTATTACGCCATTTTAATGAACTCACCTTGTGTAGTCTCCTCAAATCCAAATATACACTAACACTGATTTGTTTAATTTGAAAAGGAGGAAATAACAATTTCACTGTAAAGAACAATTATTTACCGCGGCCTTGATAAAATTATACTGACTCGAAGATCTCGCGTTCTCGCGTATGGTATGACGTATGGTATGAATATGATTTCACTTTTTTCAGTTTTTTCAATGAATGACAGAACATGACGGACGTACCAACGCACTAGCACTTTCTATGGAAGCCGATAGGCAGATGATTTTAGCTGTCTGAAAACTGGAATTTGATTAGTCGATTTGAATGACAGTAACAGAATCCACCAATGAAAGATTTTCATTTCCGTTCTACATTTAACCCTTCGTCTGTGTTTGATAAGGATCCTGACCACATTTTTTGGTCCTCTTTTTGCATTTTTTTTCTAAACAATTTCATTTGCCCTTTACGATACCACCGAGGTTTGAACTCACGACTTTTTGACCCACCCACAGACGAAGGGTTAAAAGACTTTAAAAAAAGCGTGAAACGAAACGTAGTAAATAGTTTTGGTAATTCCCGAATCGGCAAGAATAGAGTCCGACTACGCTTAGTTTTCATCGATATTGATAGTACAGATTGTGATAGTGTTAAGTGAGAGTGAACGTCATAATTTCATAGAAGATTGACTTTAATAATAAATAACACTTGCGCAGTCTCTATTATCAAAAACGATGCAAACTTAGCTTGGTCTGACTCTAATACTAACTTTACATGACACGTTTTTAGGGACCGATTATAGCCTGCCCTGCCCATTTTGCCATCTCTTGCCTGCTGTAGCAGCTATTTCGTCTTGCCACAACCTTTATATCTTGAGCCATAAGGCCCTCCCCAATTGGACAGCTTCAGTGTCGATCTGCGTCATTGTATCTGGCTATATGGCCAGCCCACTTCCATTTCATACTTTGAGCGAAGAGCAGGGCGTCTATCAATTTTGCTCTAATTCGATGTATTGACATTTGTTAATTTTGATCAAAAACGTGGCTCGAGTAAAATCAAATTCCATAAAAAATATTACATGTGGATCTTGGGTAGAAAGACACAAGTCTCGTTCCGCAGTTCTTATGTTATACAAAAGTTTTAAGATGTAATGTTAAAACAAGGCAGTTATTTTAGTCGGTACGGGGAGTACCTTCTATAGAACTCGATAGTCGACTTGCATGGACTTGCTATAAAAAAAATCAAATAAATTGGAGCTTCCGGGCCTGCTAGAAGTACTTTAGAATTTTAATCAAAGATATTGGAAGTCGTAGGGCGACGCGGTTGTCACACTAAAGAGGTCCGTGCTCTGTTATTTTAATCGGTGAGTGAGTGAGTGACCACAATAGGAAACTTTGACATTCGATAGATCTTAAACTACACGCTCAAATTAATGTTATTGGGAATATATCTAAGTCATGTTTCTCTTTTTTTCATGTTAGCTTTAACCAGCGCGAAATTACAAGAGGTTGAAAGTGGCCTAATGGCTTCGAGAGAAGGATGGTACTGCCGTGCTTTTGTTTTGCTAGTCTTGTACAGATAATTTAGTAATTTTTCGTATTGCTTACCAGTAGTCTAGAGTCAGTCTATGCTAAGTTTCGTAGATTTTGATAGCACATACTGTGAAAGTGTTAAGTAAACGTCATAATTTCATCGAAGTTTGACGTTTAAAATAACACTTTCACTTCTGACAGTTCACTTACTGCGAAAATATAACGTGGTTTGACTCTAACAAGCCAAGGCTGCAGTAGGTTTTTTTTTATCTACTGCAGCATTGGCTTCTCTATATTATCAAAGAATACAAAGAATATAACCTTAATCTATATATCGTAATATTTAATCGATTCTTCCTTTCCACCGCCGTAGCTCGCACATCACTAGAACACTAGAACTGTCAAATGTGTGAATGTCATAACATTGCTGTATGTTAGGTTAGACGAAACCTTTTATTACACTATAAATCCAGTTTCTACAATGAGAATCTTACTGAAAAAGACTTTTTCTCTTCCACGTAAGCATACCTGGTGTAATTTTTGTTAATATACCAATTATGTAATGTGCTTTTTTGTAAAATAATTACATGATACATTTGTATCTTCTTAGTGTCGCATCGCAGCTTTAGCTGCACGTCTGCGCTGGAGATCAAACATTTGCGTGTAAGCAAAGGTCTGCCAGCGAATCGCAACGCCGAGGGCATCCTTACTGATGGCCCAGACTATACATTTCTGGATGGACGTCCTACACCGTTACTGGTAGGTAGATATCGTTAGTTGTAAGATTCGTTAGAAATTAACCTTATCAGCAACCGACAAAGTACTACCTTAGCTGTACCTTATACTACAAACATGCACATTTATTTAGTCACTGTATTCAGTCTGTTTCTTTAGTCAGTTTTTTTTGTCACTAAATCTCTCTTAAGTACTTTTAAAAATAATGTATCAATGAAAAACTTGATGAGAAATTAATGTTATGTTGAATCAGAAAAATCTGACCATTAAACTTAAATGTTTAAAACTCACATATTTTTATCACAAAAGGCATGACATATCCCGACTGCATTGGGCAGTCATTGTCGGATGGACAGAGTGAGTGGTGTTGTCAGCTCCGCGGCTCGGGCATCACTGCATGAGATTTTGTTGCTAACACTAGTCTCTATCATTTACAGCATAAGCAAAAGCTGCGTATGGAAAAACAACAAGGCTATGCATCCCGGATAGTCGAACTGAGCTCCCAATTGGACTTCGCCAAAGAGAGATACTATAATATGCAGAAAGCCAAAGAGCAAGAAAGACAGAGAATATTGAGCAGCAGGTTGAAGCCTAAAGGAGAGGCAATGAAATAAAATGTTTTGTAAGGGTATTTTTAGGTAGATATTAAATTGATTTAAGTAGATCTATTTGATTTTCATTTTATCAATGCTTTAGTTAAAAAGTCGAAGCCAAAAATTCAGAACAAAAGCTTTAACAGTTTTATTTTTAAGGCATCATTCATATCAGGCCAGTTACTACCTGGCATCAGCGCCGTTTTGTAGGGATTTATATGCAGTGCTTTCTGACACAAGCATCCATGCAGCACTGTTGAGCAACATGGTCTTGCAGATGGTGTTGGAGATGGTTTCTATCTGAATCAACTCCTACTGAATGGAATCTTTCAAATCACAAAAGGACTGGAAGAAATTGTAGGTATAGCCCTACTAATATTACGATTTCAATCTTAAACTGGATCCTTTGTAAAGTCAGTCAGATAATTGACATCAAATCTAATTTGTTTGGAACTTTCGAAGTAGCATTTATTATAGCGCCACCTAGGGGAGAGCCGCTATAACAAGATTAAATATGTCTAACCATTTCATGAAACAAACAGCTCAAAGATGGCGCTGTTGTTAGTACTGCTACATATTATTTCTCACTGTATTCTGTCTCTGTCACTATGTGCATTGCATTCGTCCACAAATCCTATTTTAAAATTAGGGCTTTTCAAGTTTAGCAATTAGGGCTTATGCCACGGCTCATGGAGAGTCTGGGGTCCGCTTTGCAACTAATCCAAAAATTTGACGTAGGCGCTAGTTTTACGAAAGCGACTGCCATCTGACCTTCCAACCCAGAGGGTAAACTAGGCCTTATTGGGATTAGTCCGGTTTCCTCACGATGTTTTCCTTCAACGAAAAGCGATTGGTAAATATCAAATGATATTTCGTACAAATTTTTGAAAAACTTGTTACGAGCCGGCAGGATTTGAACCCGAGACCTTCGGAATGAAAGTCTCACGTCATACCGCTGGGCCACGAACGCTCTAACGCTCAAGTACTAGTATACAATATAATATTTATAAAATATAGTCTGACAAGCGAGCGAGCGCAGTAACAGTAGGACAAAATAACTATATCCATCCCTTTTTTCAGGGTGGTAATACTAGCGTAAGAAAAAGACAGTATGATGCTCTCTATCCTACTGTTACTGCGCTCGCTGGGTTGTCAGACTATACTTCACGCTTTTGTTTATTATGTAGAGTCAAACCACGTTAGCTCTCCTGAGCAATTGAACTGTCAAACATTTAAAGTGTTATTTTCACCAAGTTATCTCTGCAGAGAAAATGCACTGTCAAAGTTTAAAGTATAGATTGAAAGAGATGTCATATACTACAGTAAAAGTGACCAATAAGGTCCCCGGTGAGCAGGGCTGGACAGACGGGCGGTGGACACCCGTCTGAGCTGTAGGATCGGCGAAACGCACCTTAAACGTTTAAAATAAGAGAGGATTGCATATACTCAGGAAATTTCGGACTTTGGTTGCCGTGATGGGGTAGCCCAGTGGTTAGGGCGTCTGCCGCGAAAGCAGGAGGTCGCTGGCTCGTCGGTTCTTGCTCATTTTTGTGTAGTGTGACATCTCTTTCAATTTATAATTTACTCGTATATATAGTAGAGTGCCTACTTAAAAACATGAATCAAAACATTTATTGTAAATAATAAATGATTTAATTCATGCTTTACAATTGTACAGTTTAAATTGTTGTTTTAAACGTCAAACTTCTATGCAATTATTCAAAGTCTGTGCTATCGAAATCCATGAAAACTTAGCTTAGTCGGACTATACCCCTACCACGCACTTCGCTCACCGCGAATGAAATAATTATTCGGGCTATTGAATACAAGCAATTGGTTATTAAATGTAATAAATGTTTTGATTCATGTTTTTTTTGAAGTAGTCACACTACTATATATAAATTATAAGTTGAAAGAGATGTCATAGACTACAGAAAATTTTCAATTTATACCAGGCTATTTAACTTCTGTAGTCTTGATTATTTAGGCTATATATTGAACTTCTGTATAGTCTCGATTATTCAGGCAATTATTAAAATTGAACTGAACTGTATTTTTCCAAATTAATGCATGTTAGAGCCGGTGAAGCTTTATTTATTTTTCATTCGACGTTCAGAAGTGCACTGTGCGAAGTGCAGTGCCTAGTTACTTGAAAACTAAATATTTTGATTTTGATTATGAACCCTCGGTTGGCGAGCCCGACTCGCAATTGGCCGGTTTTTTAAATTATAATATGTATAACTTTTAGTTGAAAGTGTTCATATCGAAACAATACGTTATTCCGAAATGATTTAATACAATACGATATTCAATATCAATTTTAAATGAATCTGCACCAAATCGAATCTGTCGACACGCGACACGATGATGGCATTAATTCCATTCATTGTGAGTAACTTCATTCAATTGTGAGCGATTAAATGAATGATAGTCGCTAATTCACGTAAATGAATGATAATACGGATTACACGTAGGTCCGTTAATGTGCTGATGAACTATTGAATGAACTTGATAAATAAATGACCGTTATTTTATAAATTCGTCTTGAAAAAACTAATCTACACTTGCATCTAGCTTCCATCAGTAAGTGCGAGCGAGATGCACTGAACATGAGTTGACGTAGACTAGTAAGTATTAATCCAGAAATTGAACTGACAGCTTGTATGGATATTTTGATTATTTTGGAAATAATTTATAACAATTTTTTTTAGCGTAAGTAACTGATATAAGTATCGTGAGTCTAGTATAATGTACGCGACGAAATCCAACAAACTATCGTTACATGCTAATCGTCACAAGTATGTACCTACAGTACCTACACAGTTGTTACGTTTTTCTTGTAAGATTTTTATGTAGATATGTTTTTTCAGTCGTTTAAAATGGGTCAGGACAAATATGTTGTCATGTTAACAAACAAAAAAATATTAATTACCGTAAATAAAAAAAACGATTAGGTAGTACCAATTTTTTTTCTTTTTTGTTACCTACTTCTGGAAGAAAATTAAGTTTTTATTTTACTTTGTATTGACATACTTCCGGAAGGAAAGTAAGTTTTTTAAATTTTTATTTAAGTACCTTCCGGAAAAAAGTTAGTATTTTTTTACGTTTTATTTACCTACTTACTTCCGGAAGAAAAGTTTGTAGGATTTTTCATAGGTAAGTAATTATACTAAGGTATCTATAAATATCCCATTCGGACGTAATTTGAGAAAATCAGGCTATTTTAATGGTTGTCATAATCATAACCTTATCTTGCCTGACTTATATAGTACCTAGCTATTCTACAGTTTTCAAAATCGTGGTTAGCACAGACCGTTAAACCTGACTCACACTAGAATGGGACGGACGGACTAGAGCCGGACGATATCTCAATTTCTTTAGAAAGAATCAAGTGATAGCTCGGAGCCCTCGGAGGTCACGTGACGTTTTCTATAGAAACTTACAGATCGGCCCGTCCCGGGCACGTCCGGCCCGTTATAGTGTGAGCCATCCTTAAATCTCTTCTCATTCTTAGAATTCTTCTGAGAGAAGGCTATTGTCCTTTTCTTACTGAGTCCGTATAAAAGGCAGCTAAATAATCGGCAGCCCAATAATTCGTGTCCATTTTTTTGGTTGCGGATTATTGGGTTGCTGATTATTGTACTGTAAAAACTGTGGCTTGGGATTATTGCCCCCTACCGAGCTTGTCCGAGCCAAGAAAAGGCAACCCAATAATCCATGTACATCGTAATCGCCAATTATTGGGTCGCCGATTATTAGGCTGCCTTTTCGCGGGATGCGGATTACTTACTATAATATTACCTCCCCAAATATAGTGGATAATGTACCTAGGTATTAATTATATTATTCCACTGTTACAGTCAAAATTGCTTTGCCAAACTAATAACGTTTCCATATTCTAAGGTGTTATAATATTCTGTTTGATTGGTCGGCCTGCCTACTTAAAACCGTTGAAAATATATTCTAACTAAGGAAATAAATAGGAGTCATCATCTTAACCCTGTGAAAACGAGTGCTGTAAAGGGCTCGAAACGTAGGATCATGGTGTTAATAAACGCGATTAATCCGTTCTAAAGTGTTTAATTTCAATGAATAACAATCGCGGTAACAGAAGACAATATTAAGGAAATAAATTCTCAATTTCGCCAACTGATTGCCATTTGAACTGCCATCCTGAAATAATTAAATATTAAGACGATTTCAATGAATTACTGAATCTCGGAACGCTGACTTTGACAGTTAATTAAAGAAAAAAAGAAGAGATGTAAAAATATCGCGGCTTTTTAATATTTAAAGGCAGTGAAGCACTTAATTGTGGCCTCGCCAGTAAGACGTTCGACTTTCAATCAGGTTGGAAGGCGGGTTTCAAAAATATGCTTTCTTAACTTATAGATAGATATTGTGGGACAATCTTACACGAATCGACCTAGTTCTAGGGTAAGCTCAATAAGGCTTGTAATTTCGGTACTAGACGACGATATATATAATAGATAGATACGCAATACTTAAATACGTAGAAAACATCCATAACTCAGGAACATAATATATTTGTTGTGAACACACTAATAAATGCCCTGACCAGGATTTAGGATCGAGGCCGTTAAACACCGTGAACGAATAGTCTTTTGATATCGTTATTTAGAGGAGAAATCTGTCCAGCAGTGGGGCATAGACAATATACACATCATAAGACATTAAAGTTGGTTGATTGGTTTATAGTAGGTAAATAAAGAACTTTTTTATCACACTTGCTCGTAAATGGTGATATTATATGCAAGCATACTTAGACTTAATGAGCTGTATTAAGCCCATGGCCGTAATGGATTTTCATACATTTTACCGCCCGCCCGGAACTCCCGGAGGACCTGCGCCCCACGCGCGCGCTGCCGCTCATAGCGGTGTACTGGACTGTGCTACTACACTATCACTTATAATTATTGTTTATTTATTTATTTCCTCGCAAATGTGATGAAAAACATTGTATGTATCACGGGCGGTACAAGAATTACGAACTCGTGTTATTAAGCCCTTGTCTTCGACTCGGGCTCTAATGTTTACCGCCCTTAATACACAATCACTAGATAGTATAAAACAAAGTCGCTTTCCGCTGTCTGTATTAATAATATCCCGTGCGAAGCCGGGGCGGGTCGCTAGTGTACTATAAAAATAAGGTTAGAGTATTAAATGAGGCGAGTTGCATGGTTAATGAGCCATCAATTGCTATCAAAGGTCCGGGTAATGCAATTCCACTCCGACCCTCATTGTTTACGAACGAGATATGCCACAACCTATTAGTGAGTGACCACGCGGAATAATCCTTTTATCGCAGCGCTTGGCGGTGAATATAAAACGGTAGGTAGGGTAACCTCGCATTATTTGGTGATACTACTAATTCGGTGATACTACACAAAAAAAAAAACCGAATGAAGCGAAGCGATGGATTCTACAAAGTAATCCCGAACGTAGTGAGGAAAGGTGAATAATTTTGATACCGTGTGACACATACTGCTTTTCACACCAACTAAGAGGAAATAAATAAATCCTGTAATAACCGAAAACAGCACTATACCTACCAACAGTACCAACATCACGATGCCAATAGTTAATGCCCGAAAACGTAAAAATGTGTAGTCCTTGAACAGAAAAGTGCCACTTTGATCCCTCCTAGCTTGAACAGAAAAGCCCTTTTATGAATAGGTACTTACTTACTGTGTTACCTTTGCACCCTTTGTTACCTATAGGCAAAAAAAATATTTTCACGCCAACCACAACTTCATTATTCAAAGGAGATGCAAAGCTTCTTATTAGTAATTAAAATACACTTTCTTTTAAGTCCCGCGCCGTGCTCGACATTGTTCAAGGTGTTTAAATTTACAGAACAGAACAGTTACTTAGTTTGAGTGCATCCTTAAACCGTCATTAAGACGGTAGGATCCATCTGTCTATTTACCATGAGTTAAGAATGCGTGAGAACGCATAACGATAACGAATATGATAACGAATGCGTGATGAATCACGTGATAGCTCGGAGCCCTCGGAGGTCACGTGACGTTTTCTATACAAACTGACAGATCGTCCCGTATCGGATCAAATTTGTTGGGAGTCCTTTAAGGACTACGTGGGCGAAAAACCGCGATGGCGATGCGGTGCGGCGCAGAAAAATCAAATCGTTTATACCTACGTTCGTGCGGTCGTTACACGGACATACTCGTATCCCCGAACGTCGCAGTCGCTATTGAATGTGTCGACGTGCAGTGCAACTAGGGCTGCCATCCGTTTCTCCGGATTTGTCCTAGTTTAGAGCCCGTCCGGGGAGCACCCGAGCCGGATTTTTAAAACTATCCGGGATAAACCCGGAAATTTTTGGATTGAAGTGAATCCCTAGCAAAATAATATATTTCTTAATTAAAATTTGTTTTCTTTATTGTCTGGGGCGAGGGCGCGATTTCAAAAAATGTCCGGGATTTTTAACTTTCTGCCCGGTTTCGGCAATGTCCGAGATGGCAGCACTACGTGCAATTCATGGTAAGCACACAGTCCGTCGTAACGACACGATCGAAACGAATCGATGGTCTATATAAATTTCGTTAACCATTCACGATACCGGAATCGCAATAAAAATTAATCCGTTTTAATGTTTCATTTTAATGAATATTAATCACGGTAATAGAAGACAATTTTATACATATACCGGGTGTTTCCAGAAGGCCTACCACGAACCACGAACGAAGTTTCACCTCTCTGTCGCACTTGAGTGAGAAATCTCAAGTGCGAAAGGGAGGCATACTTTCGTTCGCGGTTCGTGGTAGGCGCTCTGTAATAGGAGTAATAAATTTAACCGTAGGCAGTGCTCCTCAAACCTAAAAACTTTTATTCAACGAGGCTTAATCGTGTATGGATTTTGAAAACAAACCTCCGACGTTTCAAGGGCGACGTTGCCCCCGTGGTCCCGGAGAAAGACTGGCTGAGGTTGACATCAACATCTTCTAGCTGCGCGGGTTTTACGAACTACCCGCACTTGGTCTTGATTATAAACTTGAACATTTTAGTAAATATATAATGTTTGAAAATCGTGAAAGTTTAAATAAGTGTTTTATTCAACGACTTTTAAAAATTATGTATTTAGTAGGTTCTCACTTTTTCATACAAACTTAATAGTGTTTTCAATGTATCACCCTAATTGACGTCTCTTGTCATAGTTTCATCATTTCAGCCGAAAGACGTCCACTGCTGGACATAGGCCTCCCCCAAAGATTTCCACAATGACCGGTCCTGCGCCACCCGCATCCAGCGGACTCCTGCGCAGGTGTCATAGTTTAAAAATGACAAAATTCGTAGTACATTGCGTCTTCCAACTAACTGTAAAGTGTAATAATAATCAAAACACACGTTATTTTTCAAAGTCGCTGAACAAACGTTGTTCAGTTTGGGGACTACGCACGGGACGGGACGGAGCGGGACGGGAAAATCTGTCAATTTCTATAGAAAGAATCACGTGACAGCTCGGAGCCCACGGCTGTCACGTGACGCTTTCTATGGAAATTGACAGATTTTCCCGTCCCGCCCCGTCCCGTCCCATTCAGGCGTGAGTCATCCTTAAATTTATTTATCCTATTACAGGAAACACCCGGTATATACGTTTGAAAAACATACAGTCCTTCGGCAGTCAGGCTAAAAGAAATACGAACGTGTCTAAAATGTATGATCTTATGTAACAAGACAGGTATTTTCTCCTTATTTGAAGTACTTAAGTAAATGCGGAAAATACAACACAAATATGGTAGCTTCTACGTAAACTCTTTACTGTTTATTGCCGGTTGTATTATGACGCAAGTTTTTCGTAGAAATCGCAAAACGTCTAGTTGATGTAACTGGTGACCGACGAGCTGGTGGCTTCCTCACACAACGTATCAGCATTGCTATACAACGAGGAAATGCCGCCAGCATCCTAGGTACAATGCCAATGACCTATTATAGATTTAAGGTAGGTAGAGTAGGTAGCTAGGTAAGTTACACTTACTGTATATATTTTGCAAATAAATGATCTTTTATTTTACAATTGTAATATTGATATGTCTATGTTTAAATTCGAAAATGAAGGAGCCCTCAAACCTCAGGTTCTCGGTGTAATTACAGTGTCTCGTTTATTATTAATGCCACTCAACTGTTACCCAGCTGGCAGCTGCACAGATTGCCTTTGTGCATCAAAGGCGAAACCTTCCAGACACCTCTGTTGCTGGGGCTCTAATTATTTCTGTCACTCTGATTGCTATACGAAATAAAGGGGACGTCTGCCCAAACTCAGACAGTAAATTCAGCTATATTTAATACAGAACAATGAAAAGTATAGGTACGTTATAAACATTGTCTATTTTTTTTTTATTTTTTTTTAAATAAATAAATAATAATAAATAAATAATCGAGTTGTTTCTTATTGTACTTGTTTGTATCTTGTATTGTATTTTAAATTCAATTTTGTCTGTTCTAAATTGTAATTGTTGTATTTTCACGTCGTATAATCATGCATGTTAAATATGTTTTTCAATTTCAACTAAATTAAACCTGAAATAACTTATTTATTTTTACATGTTTCGGAGCAAAGGAACTGTGTATTAGCTATTAGTGGAACCTGTTTTGGCTTATGTTTTAACTCTGTTTTTTACCTTATTGTATAATTATGTGCTGTATGTTTCCCAAATAAATAAATTCAAATTAAATTAAATTAAATTAAATTACATGGAGGAACAAAGTTGTTGGTGTTGTTGGTCACGATCCTCAGTTATGAGAGAAAGATGAAGAAGAAGGTGGTATTCCATAATTACCCCGCTAAGCGTTAAAGATCGTTGGTGGTCCAGCGGTGTGAAGTGAGACTTGAAATCCGAAGGTCTCAGGTTCAAAATCCTGCCGGCTCGTACCAACCAGTTTTTTGGAACTTATGTTGGACATACTTTCGAGCACTGTACTTCTGTTCAGTTTTTTAAAATAAAATGGCTTCCGTCAAAAGGATTAATTTTGCCAGTGTCAAGGGCTACAGATACGCTCTAAGAGCAATTTTTTACTCACCGTACACTATGTACGGTAAGTAAAAAATTGCTCTTAGAGCGACGTTGTTTGGTGGATGCTTTGGTAAGGTAAGGAGATAGCATCTTTACAGAGGCACGAGACAACTTGACCTCGATGATAAAACAGTGGTAAAACGCGAAGTGTAGGTTTATTCCGGTCATATAGTCACGTCTATACATACATATCTATACACTTTGAAACTTAAAACAGGGGAAGAAGGGTTAAAATTGAATACAGATGCATTTATATTTATGAAGCCGACACGTTCGGGAAATCCGTCAGAGCGCCTACCACGAACCGCGAACGAAAGTATACCTCCCTTTCGCACTTGTGATTTCTCACTCAAGTGCGACAGAGAGGGGAAACTTCGTTCGTGGTTCGTGGTAGGCCTTCAGATCTCCATAATGGGGATATATGCCATAAAATTTCCTATACATTTATCAGCAGATCCGGCACCCGAACGTATATGGCCAGCATCTGACAACACCTTAATGACAAGAAACTTTGAATACTTGATAATGATAAATTGAAAGAGATGTCATATAACATTTATTTAAACTTTCACGATTTTCACACATTATAAATTTACTAAAACGGGGCTTAATCGTGTGTAAGCGTAATCGAATATCACCGGCTCAAAAATCGGACATCGTGAGTGTAGTGTGTCGACAGAGTCACATCCCTAGTGCGCAAAATGTTCAAGTGGATAATCAAGACCAAGTGCGGGTAGTTTGTAAAACCCGCGCAGCTAGAAGATGTGGATGTCAACCTCAGCCAGTCTTTCTCCGGGACCACGGGGACAATGTCGCCCTTGAAACGTCGGAGGTTTGTTTTCAAATTTTGTACACGATTAAGTCCCGTTTTTACACACGTTTACGTCTATACAAAAAGCCCCAGCCCTGCTCACCGGGGATCTTGGTCACTTTTTCTGTAGTATATGACATCTCTTTCAATTTATAATTTATATATAGTGTGCCTAGTTAAAAACATGAATCAAAACATTTATTACAAATAATAAATGATTTAATTCATACTTTACAATTGTACTTGATAATGATAAATAATCCCCGTATAAATTACCTACGTTAAACTTAAACACTTTAGAACGGATTAATCGCGTTTATTAACACCATGACCGTACGTTCGAGCCCATGAAACGTAGGGTCATGGTGTTAATAAACGCGATTAATCTGTTCTAAAGTGTTTAATTTCAATGAATAACAATCGCGGTAACAGAAGCCAATATTACTTACGTTACTTTTCCTGAACGTTCAAACCGAAAAAACTGACCTGAATTTAACTAGCTCTCCAGAAAACTGGCCACTCTAAACCAGCCAAAACTTTTCCAGTTAGCCAGTCACAGTAAACCAGTCGCCTGTGAGATCAACAAAATTCATCTAAATCACGAAATCGACCTGAAAATCCGGTTTAGCAAAACTTTCCTTTCCACGTGAGGTCTTTTGAATAGGACGTCCGGTTACTACCGCATGAATTGAATGACGTTCAATGGTTGGTTTTAAGGATGACTCACACGAGGACGGGACGGGACCTGACCGGGCCGGGACGATCTGTCAGTGTCTAAAACGTCAAGCGACCTCCGAAAGCTCCGAGCTCGGACGGGATACTTTCTATAGAAATTTACAGATCCTTTCGTCCCGTCCCGTTTTAGTGTGCATCATCCTGGTAGTTCAATGTGGACGTCCACGTAAAGGGTTGTCGAAAAACTACGACTAACATGTTATCCAGCACGTTATAACATGTTATCACGCCTACCACGAACATCAAAAATTGGCGTCGACGGAAACACCTCTTTGTCACTCTAATATGCAAGTGTGACAGAGATGGATATACAAGTCCGCAATCGTTCTAGCTCTACTAGCTCAGATAACTATAGTCTTCATCTTTACTATATAGCTAAAGGAACTCATGTCATATCAAACTCGTATTTTTGTTTACAATACAGGCTGGCCCAAAAATACGTTGACTTGACATAGTAAAATGTCGAAATCAAAATAATGTAGTTACCAAAAATATATTCATGCAGCTGTAAAGATTGGATATTTTTGAACTCACCGTGGATATTTCGCCTGGATTATAATTCGCAATACACGCAATGTCGAACAATAGTTTTTCATAGATTCATACTCGTAAGCTTGACATATTCATTCAGTCTACTTAACCAAGTTTGTGATCAATCTCAAAAATCTGCATGTTCTATTATTCAAAAATTCGAGACATTTTGAAAGCTAGTTGCTGTAAATTAAACAAACAAATCTTGCAGGAGCTGTGGTAAATGTTATTTTTTTACAAACATTTGCGTTCGTGTTTCAAAACCAAAAGCGCATATTTTCAAAATGACTCGGTTAATTTAGCTATATAGTATTGTGATTTTAAATTGAATTTATTTTAAGTTATCTTTATTTAGATATTCTACTCGGTAGCTCCAGTAGATTTCAATGAAAGTATATTATATTGAACCACACAACACACAAATACCACCCACATATCGCACCATCAAAGACTTGGCAAATACAATCTATAGGCACCACCTTTCACGCAGAATTGTTTAGTCATCGATGTGACCCCATGAGAATGTCTGTCTCTTTCTATCACACAGAGTTTATAAATACTTTCTTGCTTACTAACCACGCGCCCGCAGAAGTCAATACCTTCAACAACTCAAGTTTCTCATCCAAAGACACCTTTCGTCCTAAACAAATGAATTACGCATGCAAAATGCTGATTGAAATCTACCTGTCAATCGAATATGGTACTAAATACACAGGAAATAGGATTGGGAATTGATTGTGTGGCAAATAGGGAAGCAAGTGGACCAGATTAAATTCTCTCTGAGGACCAGGATTGCCGTATAGGCTGAGAGGTATACGGTATAAGTTATAAGAGGAATCTTAATATATATAATAATTTTCTTCGTAACACAATATTATACAATACAATACAATACAATACTCTTTATTGCACACCTCACACAGATGAAATACAGTTACAAGAGAAAATAATAATACAGAACAGTAACAGTAAGGGGTAACAACAGGCGGTCTTATCGCTAAAGAGCGATCTCTTCCAGACAACCTTTGGGTAGTGGAGTACAGATCAAATGAAAAAATGTATTAGGTGGCACAGAGATTAACAAAAGCACACAAACAACACACACAATAAATATACATACCAAAATAATAATACGATAAAACATACATACATACATAAACATACATACATAATAAATACATACGTAAACATACATACATAATATATATATACATAACGATGAGTGAAGAAGAGAAACGACAGTGTCAAAGAAGAAAAGCTAAGGAAGAGACAGATAGTATTATAATATTTTCGTCTAAATCAAATAGTCAACTCAACTGTAATTTGTTGAAACGATATTTCAAACGTTTCGAGTTTCGGTTGAAATGAACATAAAAATGTAGACTTCCATTGTTGACAGTTTTTTTTAACTTAGAATACCAAAACAGTTTTAAACTTAGATTCATATTTCGAACGCGTCGTTTATCCATATTCTCTAAATTAAATAGTACCCCAGCCCTGCTCACCGGGGACCTTGGTCACTTTTTCTGTAGTATATGACATCTCTTTCAATTTATAGTACCCCCTTATTTACATTAAGTTGTTCCTTGACTTTTAGTTAAATAAACTAGGTTTATCCCCTTTTAAGAAACGAAACATGTCGAGCTATTTTCGACGTGACTAACCGTAAAAACCTAGTAGAATCGCTAAATCCTGTAACTTGCGACTTAGAAAACGCCGTAGACCGAGCAAGTCTTCGAGTGGCCGGCTACCACTGCATCTTATTGCAACCTGCTATTTGCTTAGGTACTCCTAATTGGCGACCATTAATTAGTGCTTCGAGACTAGAAACGCTGGCTTTACCATACTATAGAAATACTGACTAGGCACTGTTTTGATAAAAGCGACCGCATTTTAACATTTAAGCTAAGACCTTAACGATCCACGTCCGTGGCCACTCCACACAATGGGCCATGATGGGCGCATAAAGGACGCGGTTATGAAAAATTAAAAAAAAAGTGTTACTTAATTTTAACAAACTTGCATAGTAACTCTATGCCGTGCAAACGAGTGACCCAATCTGTAGATACATGGAACTGACGTCCAATTTCTACTTCGAAGTGGAGATGCAGCTCAAAGCTTGTAGAACCCTCGGTGCACGAGTCCGACTAGTATCTGGCCGGTTTTTTTTCTTCTTGAGGAAATAGGCCATTTTCTTCGCATCAAATTTTTATTTTGTTACGCCCTTATACGGATCACAAGAATTTTGTTATAACATGTATGTAATCGTTTCGCAGATCGTCAGTTGTCTTGACCCTAGGGCCTTTTTCGAACTGGACAAACGAATATTTACATCATATCCTAGATGTTTGACAAATGGGGAAATGACATATCCGCGGAAATTCGTATCCATCTGTCAGAAAGGACTGCCGGTTGATACTTAAGATGGCGAGGTACATGGATTCGTTTTTTGTTTATGTGTAATATTGATACATTATTGTGCAGTGAACTAATGAAGAAGTGTGTAGCTAATGAAGAATTAATCCTGAAACGCGTGTTACGGTTATTGAGTCATTACTCGGTTGTCCCGGGATCTCAGCCCCCTGAGAAATTATTTTGTTGCGTCTTATAGCTGTAAAGTAAACTTAATAAATAGCGAGGCCAATTAGGCCGTCGCCCAAGTGGCATTATACTATTTATATAATATATTATATATTGATATATCGATAATACGTGACACTGGCAAAATTGTCTGACTCTCGGACAGACGCCAATATTTAAAAACTAACTATTGCTCGCGACTTTATCCGCGTAGAATTAGAACAAAACTATCCTATGTCCTTTTCCACTGAGTCAAACTATCCCCACACATTTCATCTTAACCCATTCAGCGGTTTTAGCGAGAGGAGGTAACAGACAGACAAACAGAAATAGTTACTTTAGAATTTTTAATAATCTAAATCATTATTTTGTACCCAAAAATCTGATAAAAAAAACTCCATTTCAGTTATGCCTTGTGGCGTCTTAAAGGATGACTCATACTAGAACGTGACGGCACGGGGCGAGAAGGGAAATTTCTATAGAAAGCGTCACGTGACATCCGAGGGCTCCAAGCTATCACGTGATTCTTTCTATAGAAATTGACAGATTTTCCTGTCCCGCCCCGTCCCGTCCCGTCCCGTGCTAGTGTTGAATCACACTAGCACGGTCCTAAACTGAATCGCTGCCATACACTGAGCACAGTTAAGAACCTAAACCTAGACGGCATGGTTAGGCCCCTTATTCACATTTTTTTCCACCGGTATGTCTGATGCTGACTACTTTACTAAATATTATTACATTCAAACAAAAAAAATACAACATTTATACTAAGTGGCCTTTATCACACAATAGCTCTAGCATACTATTTTAGGCAAAGAGGACTTTTAGAAAGCTTTGAGAGTGATGTATTTAATTGAATTTAACAATTATGCTAAGAGAATTCTCTATTCAAAATGAGGCACTCCGTGTAGTAGAGACAATGAGATTTTGAATTAGAAAGTGGGGCTAAAAGTAACGATTTTCATAAAATGCATAACATACCAATGCGAACAGTGTATACCTATATGGTGAGGCTTGCTATCGACATATGTTGAATAGATAGACCAAGAACAAGGGATCAAAATTATATATTTCCGGCTAGGGCGTACATTGACCACCGAATGAAGCGATGGATTCTACGACAGAATTAACGTAGCGAGTGAACGCCCTATTACGAAAGATTAAAAAAAAATAGTTAGCCCAAAATAAGCGCGGCGGATTAAACTTACCCCTTCCCACCCCACTAAACAGTTGGAACTCGATGGGTCCCGGTCTAGATGCACTCAGGACCTCCTAAAGATCAACTGTGCTAAGTGTCAGCGTATAGTCACAAAGTGCAAGGTTCCCATACAATATTGTGCAGTAGCACCCCAACTACCTATATACAATACGTGTAACGTGGCACGACATGTTTTCACCTTAGTGGACGACCCAAGGAAGGACGTTTAATGCCCCGTTCCTCTTTCCTGAAGCCTTACCATGATGCCTTAACGCAATTCAGCTGACGACCTAAACTGAGTCGCTTCCCTACAAACTAAACTGAAGACTTCATGGTAAGGCCCCCGTTTCATTGTTGTATGGCGGTTTGCAATTTTCATTTATTTAACAGGCTGTTAAATTAAAATGCACGTTTATAATTTTCGTTTTGCATTTTTGCGTTGTCGGCACGTAAACAGAGAGTTATTAATTAGCTCTCTCTGCTATAAAAAAGGTTTTTGCTGCCTCCAACAGATTTACCGTTACAACATTAACTTAATGAAATTTAATTTTTTGTCGACAGGTGCTTGTTATTTGTAAAAAAATTGAATAGTGTTGAACGTGAATAAGTTGTTATATTTGAATAAAGCAACATTGAAACTCGGAGTCGTATTTGGAGTCCACTGAAGTGCAAGTAGGTCCGCCCCAAATCTATGACTCTTGTACTCATCATCATAAATTTAAGAGCCTTGCTCTTGTCGGTGGAGTAATCGCCACTCGGGTCTTGTTTCTGCTACTGTTTTGAGTTCCTGGTACGTCACTACTTTAACTTTCTCTTTGACTTGATCTAAAAACGCCCGTCTTGGCCTTCCCCTCTCTTCTTTTTTAAATTTTGCCTTCAATTATCATTTTTATGTAGTCCTATCTCTATATGTTATGTAGACTCTTGTACTATCGCGTTAAAAATTGCATGGGCAGTTTATGAATGCATTCATAAATTGACCATGCAATTTTGAACGGTGTACATCTTTGTTTTAGTTATCTTCCGAGAATGGTACCATTGGCCTAGTTTGATGATGGGTAACAAATAGCGTTAGAAATTAGCCGGTTGGCTTATAAATCGGCGCAACCTTATTTGAAGGTACTGTTAAGTTCTCACCATCTGTAAAAGAAAGTCAAAGAGTGAAAAAGAATTTTAGATTTTTTTTTCCGTCCATTTTGCTAGAGAACTAGTCTTTACTAAAGAATCAGTGACTGCGCTCAAAACAAAAATGCCGTTTGTCTTCTTGGTTTTCCGAAAAACACATAATTGAAATTGTTGATTTTTCATACATTAATGATCGGCATACCTGTAGATACTCTGGGTCGGCACGATATACTACCAATAGAGTGCTGGCCGAATGTTCAGCGTGCGTAGCCAAGATGCCAATCGCTCACGCTTAATAACGTATCGTAGCTACCTCTCTCTATCACTCTTCCTTATTAGTGTGACAATGACAGTTGCGTATCGTTCGCGACTGAGCGTGAGCGATTGGAATCTTGGCTAAGCACCCCGCACTATGAACGACCTGATTAGACGTGTCCTTTCCATGGCCTGTCTTGCCGCAACCCTGGAACCATCGGGCGCGGCAGACTAACATATGGGGGATATCTTGTACCATGTTAAGTACCTCCACCGCATATAAATCTCTGATATTGGGTCGATCTTGTCCAAAAAATTAAGGAATACTGGATTAATAACTTGTTAAAAAGTGTAAATTTCAAAAATCTGACGATTTCAGCGAAACATTAAGAAGTGGCAGGGTCATGAAGTTGGTACAAAGAAAACCTTACCTTGACTTACTGGAACGCGGTATATTTATTTTCCGCGGTATACCTGACACGCTCGAGTATTTCCACGTTTTCTTTTTTACATTAAAAAAAGTCGGTAGTCGCTTCCCATCCCAAAAAACATCATGTAACCTTTTATTCCTCATATCAACTAATCTTTCGATTCCAACGACGCTCGAGTTACTACAAATTTAGCACCTTAACTTCCCTGCTAATTAAAATAGAGCGCCAATTTCTATTGGTCTCTACTTCAGCTATAACATGGAGACTTCACATTCATAGCTCGAGTGTTCTTAAGAACAGGTATTTCTTAGGTAGGTTTTTGTGGCAAAATTATTTATGCTTGAGAGGTTTAAAACTAAATGTTATTCATAAGGTTGCAATTTTGCGCTGGCGCTTTAATCTAACGAAGCAAGTAAAAGAGAAGTCTTAGGTATATGGACATTCCACGAGTGTGAAAGAGACACAGAACAAATCTGAAACGTGACCACTTTAGAGCTTCCGTAATCTATTCGCTTGAAGGAGGCAGAATATAAGGTTAAGGTTATTGGACTTGAAAATACGAAATGTAAAAAAAATTAATGAAAATTCAGGGGCCTTACCATCTCTTCAACTGTATCACGGTAAGACATACCGTGCTTCAGTTGAAGAGCTAAACTGAATCGCTTCCATACACATACACAGCGAATCCTCCTTTTTTTTAAAGGGTTGGCAACGCGCATGTTACACCCCTGGTGTTGCAGGCGTCCATAGGCTACGGTGACCGCTTACCAACAGGCGGGCCGTATGCTTGTTTGTCACCGTCGTAGAATAAAAAAACAAAAAAAATACAAATGAGCCTAAACGCGTTAAGACTTCATGGTAAGGTGCCAGCGTGCGTAGCCAAGATGCCAATCGCTCACGCTTAATAACGTATCGTGGCTACCTCTCTCTATCACTCTTCCTTATTAGTGTGACAATGACAGTTGCGTTTCGTTAGCGACTGAGCGTGAGCGATTGGCATCTTGGCTACGCACCCTGGACATGGTCGGTGCTTAGAATTAAATTTCACAAAGGGAAAATTATTCACACAAACACAAGTTTGAATTGTGTAGACCGTACCTAACTCAGGTCGTTTCAAAATATTTATTTACTGTATAGTTGTTTATAGACTGCAATCAGGTAAAAGTATAATGCAAACATAATAAAAGTATTAAACATTCTAATAAAAGAGGCGCCGATTATATTTATCTTTTAACCCTTTTTAAGAGAATATTGTCTTGTCTTCTGTTACCGCGATTGTTATTCATTGAAATTAAACACTTTAGAACTGATTAATCACGTTTATTAACACCATGACCCTACGTTTCGAGTCTTTTACAGCACTCGTTTTCACAGGGTTAAGATGATGACTGAGAGAATGCGAATTCTCCCCTTCAATCAAAAAAGTAAAAAAAAAGATGTTACTTGTGCAAACAAAATATTTTTGTATGTAAGGTATACAAAAATATAAAAATAATTAAAAACAAAAATAAAGGTTGATCTACAATGCCCGGAAGGGCTTATAAAGCTAGTAATACATAGCCTGAAGGGCATTCTATAATTAAAAAAAAAAAATATAAATTGTAAAAAACCCTGTGAGGATTAACATACATACTTACAACCTTTTTACCTTTTTAAGAGCTTTTTTTTGCGTAAAATAAAAATCATACCAAAAAAATAAATGTTTACTTACTTAATCAACGCAAATTAACCAACTCAAAAAACATAACTCATACAAATTTTCACTCCCATAACAAAAATTATCGTCCTTTTTCACCAAAACTTAATTTACGCGAAACATTTGCTGAAACCCCAATGTTGCGCTTCTCAAAGGTTCCGTAGCAAATCCTCCTTTAACCTAATCTGCTTAAAGTCGAAATTTCATTGGCAACTTTTGAGCGCACGTAACACGGCAGAAATTGTTCATCAAAACAATGTCAAGGTAAACTGTGTCTTATGTGCGTGAGGTAAGGTGTTGATTCGCTTAGAGCCTGCAAATAGTAAGTAAAGCCAGGATATGTCGCAGCACAGTGGCAAAATAAGAGTAGCATAACTATCTGATATTGTACAGTGGCGTTCAAAAGTGCATGGACATACTTTACAGTCCTACATTTTTGGGTAGTGACGTGTAATATCGTTTTGTGTTTATACACTTTGGAATTTATTGCTGAGAAAAAAGGGCCAGAATTGAATGCAGATGCATATATATTTATGAAGCCGACCGTACATCCCGTACGACCAGAGTCTTTCTCGTTGGAGACAGAGGCCATTTATGACAGAGTAGTATTTGTAGTTTTATGACAGAGGGATCATTTTACTAGGAATAGGTATTTATAGGTTTCTTTAACCTCTACGAAAAAAACTGGTTTCTCTGAGTGAGTACGGTCAAGTGCAAAAATACGTATCGACAAAATCGTCTCATAAATATGGTACTACGCTCTTATTACACTGGAATAAAATGCTATGGGACATATTTTTGAGTAAGATGTGTCCACCCATATTTTTACACTTGACTGTACTAGCACTATAAAATAAACCAGCCAAGTGCGAGTCGGACTGACCCACCGAGAGTTCCGCAAAGTATGCTGGGCTATTTATGACCTTAGTTACTTAAAAATACTGGTGGCACGGAACTCTCAGTGTGCGGCAATTATACAGTTTTTGTATTTTTCCCTGGTCTTGTGCTAGAAGTTCTTGCTTTTTGCCAAGTTTCGTGATTCTAGGTTAACGGGAAGTACCCTATACATTTTGATTCCCATTGCAAATGTATAGGAAATGTAATATAAATGACCCTATCTTTTGATCGCGTTGACGTACAGGTTTGGTTTTTTCACACCTTCAAGGGACCGCATACACAAGTATGTGGTATTAATTTCAACTGGCTACCTGTACGCGTTTCCAAAATGAAGGGTCTTGCTTGACAGACAGACGGATGGACGGACGGACGGACGGACAACAAAGTGATCTTATAAGGGTTCCGTTTTTACCTTTCGAGGTACGGAACCCTAAAAACCTGTAGCATTAGTAGTAGTATCGAGTAACCCTTCTCGAAAACAATACAGGACTTGAGGGAGGATGATGCCAGCACCTTGTCCCTCTTTAGACATGCTTAGAACCACAAACTTATAGTGATACTCCGACCTTCAGACATGAGGATTCGAAATAGAATATATTCAAATCAACAACAAATATAATCTTCAAATATCCTTTCTAGTCTGTCCCCTGTAATAATTCCAGCGTGCGTAGCCAAGATGCCAATCGCTCAGAAGCGTACCGTAGTTATCTCTCTCCTTCCCTCTACCTTATTAGTGTGACAATGACAGTTGCGTTTCGTTCGCGACTGAGCGTTACGATGTTACGATTGGCATCTTGGCTATATACAGTTTTCTGACTGCCGGACAAGTAGATCTGTCTTCTTACCAGCAATAAATGCCCACCACAAACAATACAACAACACACAATAGACAAAGGAACAATAGGTAAAGTATTAACTACTTTTCTCTTTTCACTATGGTTGCGGTTTCGCTGCGTTAGCGTCGAAACATCGCCCGAAGCGCTAAGTGTGAACTAATGGAAAGTTACAAATGCTTTGCAGTTCACACTTAGTCCCCAACTTAGGTTGCATGTAGTTTCCAAAGTCCAGTTGAATTAGTAAAGCTACGTTTTTGGTCATTCCAATTTGATTACCCTAAGTGCATTTTTACCTTCCCGCGCTTAGAGCCTACCGAAGAAAGTTTTGCGTTTCTGTCGTACCTCTCACAACGTACGAAAGTGCGACAGGGAGGCAAAACTCTTGATTGTTCCGCAGATCTCCCAAGATGTTCTTGTTGTTATCGTTTTCCATAGCAGCCGTCAGTATCTAACATGTGGGCGTGATGTAGGTACGAAACAATACACGACAAAATACGGAACATCCCATCTGTACAGCTTGCGTAGCCAAGATACCTATTGCGATCGAATCGCAACTGTGTTTGACGCACTAATAAGGAAAAGTGATAGAGAGAGATAAAGATACGATACGTAGCGGGAGCGATTGGCATCATTGGCTTGTAACCGTAGGCACAGTATAAATTAACTCGCGTAGCCTTTCTATTAGGCTAAGGTTTGTAAAGAAGGTAAAAATGGTCCATTTTGGTCACCCAGGACCCTTAGACATAAGAATTTAAAAAATAAGGAAACAGAAACTACTTACGTCTTTTCACTACGGCTGCGGTTTCACTTCGTTTGGCATCCAGCAACACTCGAAGCGATAAGTGTAAGCTAAGTGGAGTGTTACAGTGCTTTGCAGTTTACATTAGTTGGGTACTAATGTAAACTGCGAAGCACTGTAACACTCCACTTAGCTTACCTTACCTTAGGTTGCTTACCTTTACTTAGGCTGAATGAAGTTTCTAATGCAAATCCAGTTGGATTAGTAAGCTACATTTTCAGTCACGATTCGCAGTTCAAGTAAAACGTTTTCCATCATTCATCATCATCATTTCAGCCGAAAGACGTCCACTGTTGGACATAGGCCTCCCCCAAAGATTTCCACAATGACCGGTCCTACGCCACCCGCATCCAGCGGACTCCTGCGACCTTCACTAGGTCATCAGTCCACCTTGTGGGGGGCCACGCTGCGCCTTCCGGTACGCGGTCACCACTCGAGAACCTTTCCGCCCCAACGGCCATCGGTTCTACGTGCAATGTGCCCCGCCCACTGCCACTTAAGTTTAGCGATTCGGAGAGCTATATCGGTTACTTTGGTTCTGCTGCGGATGGTCTCATTTCTGATACGATCCATCATTTTCCATCAATATAGCATACTAAAAGATTACTCACACTAGAACGGGACACAACGGGACGGGACGATCTGTCAATTTCTATGGAAAGAATCACGTGATAGCTCGGAGCCCTCAGAGGTCACGTGACGTTTTCTATAGAAACTGACGGATCGGCCCGTCCCGGTCACGTCCCGGCCCGTTTTAGTGTTAGTCATCCCTAAAGTGTTCCTGCTTTTATAATAAAAAAATAAATTCTTTCGACGCTTTGCCCGTGATTTTGCCTGTATAGAATTTGTAAGACGCATCTATCCTATCTAGGAATTATTTTAATGAAAGAGAATACGCGTGACTATATGGAGATCATCTTTGTAGTCATCATTGCACGACCAATATCAATATATTTTTCACCTCAGCAGCTCGAAAAGGCTTACTTTGATATGCGAAACCAGTGAGCAAAATGCGATTTTGCTGCGAGCGTGAGGAAAATAAACGTCAGATTGACAATGTGCAGTCAAGACATCCAACTTTTTTATTAAATGGCATCCTGGCCCATTCAGCCAGATGAGGCCAATTTTCTAACAATGAGGACTACCGCGAGTGAATTTGCCGCTAGGGGCGCTAGTGGAACGTGGGTCCTATGTAAAGAGGTTATATGTCATTTTCAGTACATTTCTCATTAGTTTTTAATTTAAGTCGTGCTTATTTCGAAAATATGCACTTTTAGAGGAATCATTACATAGAAATATATTAAATACTAAAAAAATATTACTTTGGCTATAAAATAAGCTTTAAATTGAAAGTGTAAAATAACACAGCCCTAATTTAACGTAAATTTAGAGGTTATATAAAATAGTTAGAATTGAATGTACCTCTTTTAACATGGACATTAATGAAAAATAATCAATTCTAATATTGGTTTCGCGCCATACTAACTCATACTAATGGCGCTTGACATGGACCCACGCAGGAGTGGCGCCGCCTGGTGAGCAAAAATACGGTAGTCCTCATTAGATTATATCGTTCATACAATCACATCAAAGCCAATTTGATTGACCTGTCTGTACGAACATGTCTAGACGGTGCGTTTTGTCGGGCCCGTCCCGTCGTACCCTACTATGCAATACAGGAATAGGCAATGTGAGATGAAGGAAGTGCACGAAAGACGATGGCAGTGACGGCTTGCGATAAATCGCCCCGTGTAATATCATGTTTAAACAGAGCCAGAACCACGTTCAAAAACTCGTACGTTTTCATTTTTAAATATCTCTCACTTTAAAATTTTATGATTTTTATTTTATATTTATAAGTATAATATTAACCATTTGTTGATTCACGTGTAAATCTGTAGTAAAATAATTTCTACAATTTATCATTTACGTTGTTGTGAACGATATCTAGTATCCGAACGCGATTAAAAATAATAAAGTGTTTCGGCTGTCATCCTCAATTTGAAAATTTCCTCAATAGCTTCTCTTTTGAATTGCTTTAAAGACAAAAGTTATCTGAACTGAAAACATGAGTGATACTAGTAGTGATAGTGATGAAGCTACGGCAACACCCGAAGAATTGAAAGAAGCGGTCATAAACGCCGAATTAAGTTTCCTCCCGGCCAAATCGCGGGTAAAGGTAATACTTTGTTGGTTGTTAATAAGGACGCAAATGCCATAAAGATTCATTTGAAATCTAACCTCATGTTCTTAAATTTAATAAAAGGTAATATTTTGTATTCTTAAATTCATAAAGTAGTATTCTAAAATTAATAAAGCTTTCCTGTCCGTTCATTTTGGTTTTAATTTATTTTTCTTCCTGCTGAGGTGAAAAGTTGTATGTTCAACTCGAGACAAAAGTTATTTGCATCTCGTGCCTTTGAGTCCTTCACTACGCTCAAGATTCTAAATTAGAATCACTCGCTACGCTCGTGATTCTATTATAGAATCTTTCGCTTGCTCAGGACTCAAAATTGGCACTCAGAACAAATACGAACTTTGCTCTCTTGTTGTACAAATAACTATTTCTGTTCAAGCTAGGAGGGATCAAAGTGGCACTTTTCTGTTCAAGGACTACACATTTTTATAATTTCGGGCATTAACTAGTGGCGTCGTCGTATTGATATGATGCTGTTTTCGGCTTTGTTTATTTCCTTCTAGTTGATGTGAGTATGTATCACACGGTATCAAAATTATTTTCGTCTTACGAAAACTGTAATATAGTGTCGTGTTTAAACCAACTACGTGGAGTTATACCTAATGATCAACCTTCGATGGTTATATTAAAACGGGCATGAATGTGGAATATGAGCCGTAAGCATTTGGCTGACCCCACAATGAGGATCATTCCGTTGCCAACTGCCTTCCGTTTCCGCTCCAATTTCAAGTTTCGAAGCCAAATATGGCGGAGAAGCGCTGGCTTAGTTTTATGGTTATTGTTTATTATAATAGCATTGGTGCATTGGAAGCACTGGTAAAGCGTCAGTCTTTCAATGCGAAGGTCCCGGATTCAAACGCTGGCTGGTATCAATGAGTTTTTGTGGAACTTATGTTCGAAATATCATTTGACTTTTTATACGTGGTGTTAGGCGAAGGAAAACATATGGAATGGATGACAGGCCAGAGCGGCAGCAGCATGGTCGGGAATGTCAGGATGATACTAAGCTACACACACCATACTTACGTTGAGGATGTCAATACTGGTGCCGTGATACTCTCTCCACAATACTTACATACATAGGCTAGTGCGTTATCGTCCGCTCGCTATGGCGGTTCGAATCAGAATCTTCTTCCGAGAGTCAACTCCCGGCACAAGAAAATGAACGATCGGAAGTCAGTTGATTTACTCGACTGACAGGTCTACCAACTTAACAGCAGTGCTGCCAACCTAGTACCGACTACCGTCAAGTTTCCATTAATGAAATTTATAAACGATGCTTAAGTAGTTCGCCAAGCGGCCACCAGTTGCGCCACTGGCGCAGCCATCACACCTAGACAAATATAAATATTATAATGGGGAAATCTTTTATTACTTTTATTCGTACTAATCTCGTAATGAGATCTTTGAATCGTGAATTTAATATAAACACGAGAGGGAAACAACTTTACTGTCTTGTATGATAAATGACACGACGCAACCTTTCAACCAAATTAAATATACTCGTACTTTGGGTTAAAAAACAAAGAAAGGCGGCAGGTAACATGTATATTGATTTCGATAAACAAATAAAATGCTGAACATCAGAACAAAGAGCAAATGTAATGTAATAACATCTTCAGTCCAAAGACTATTCAATAATATGAACTGGTATATTCGTAACCAGGCGTTTATTTTTCGTTGTCCAATATATTTTTTTATTGGAAATTTTAATCTATTCTCTACTCAGAATCAAAGCTTACACCATGTATAAATATCGCCATACTAACATACGTGACTTCAATTACTTACAAGCTGCGCTTTAAAATACAAGAGAAAATGAAAATGTCCATAACAGCCTTAACATCCATAGTCAAAATCATTATTGACTTCCGTATTCACAACCAATTATAACTGGTTTTTCAATTACGCCAAAATAGTACAAACAAATCAGTCTACAGTGTTGAATCATTTTAACGGCCTCCTAGCCTAGTCGGTAGTGACCCTGCCTACGAAGCAGGAGGTCCCGGGTTCGAATCCTGGTCAGGGCATTTATTTGTGTGTTTATCACGAATATTTGTTCCTGAGTTATGGATGTTTTCTATGTATTTAAGTATTTATATGTATCTATCTATTATATATATCGTCGTCTAGTACCCACATCACAAGTCTTATTGAGCTTACCGTGGGACTAGGTCGATTTGTGTAAAATTGTCCCATAATATTTATTTATTTATTTTTTATTTATTTTACTACATTAAACGGGTCTCATTTTTCTCTAACATGCCAGTTACTAAACTAATTATAATCGGCAAGGTAGTCCCAGACGCCCATCCGACGAGTTATTCGAAGAGGCATGCATTTTCTGCATCAAGCTGAAGATTGCAGCAAATGGAGAAGCTTATTGCATCATTTCCGTCGTAGCCACGATCCCCAGCAATGAGGGACCTACATGAAGAGGACGAGGAGTATCCATTTTTTTATTACCACTAATCTTGCCAAGAAAAACACTGACTTTCCACTGTTTTTTTTTTAATTCCTAACAACGGAGAAAAGGTTACAGCTGTTTTTCGGGACAGACAAATGTGCAATAACTAGCACATTTCCCAGAAAATGGCGATGAGTGTTAGTCTACAGTTTCTATTGGTCTTTACTTCAGCCATAACATGGATATTTAATATTCATTTTTATAGGTCGAGTGTTGTTAGGAACAGGTACTTAACATGCCAGTCACATACTCACTACCTTAGTACTTCTAAGGTAGGTTTTCGTGGCAAATTTATTTTTGCTGAAAGGGGAAGTTAAAACTAAATGTAATTCATAGACTTGACGGCCTCCTAGCCTAGTCGGTAGCTAGTGACCATGACTCACACTAGGACGGGACGGGGCGGGACGGGACTATCTGTCAATTTCTGTAGAAAGAATCACGTGATAGACCGGAGCCTTCACTTACAATTTCGCTCTGGCGCTAGAATCTAACGAAGCAGGTACAAGAGGAGTCAGCGCTTATGTGAACTTTTTACAAGTGCGAAAGAGACGACAAACCTAAAACGTGACTATTTAAAGCTTTCGTATAAACCGGACTAATCCGCTTGTTGGAGGCGGGATATAAGGTTTAAGGATGAAGCACACTAGGAGGGGACAGGCGGCAAGGGAGGATCTGTCAATTTTTATAGAATCTGTCACGTTTTCTTTAGAAACTGACAGATTGTCCCGATCGGATTGGTGTTAGTCATCCTTAAGGTCTGCACAAGGAAATTTTGAGATTAAAGTTTGCGTGTTTTTTTATATAATTATTGACGAATATAATCAATTGTGCACATTAATTTGCGCGAATACATAAACATGTACTTTTTTGTTAGGATAAAAAAATATTTATTGGTATTTTTTGCTTTGTATGGAATGTAATTTTATCAACTTCGAGCCCTGATTTCTAATGGCTGCTCCACTCAATGGGCCATGCTGGGCGAGAATCCTCAATCTCAAAAGTCAAAGTTGTATAAACATATTTGTCAAGAAGTTTCTAGAATTAAATAAAATGTAAGAAAAAAAAAATAAGACTGAAATTCAAATGACAGTTAATAATTACTCTTTTTTTTCAAAAATCATTAAGCCATGGTGCTGTATCATTCATGTAATCTTGTGTACTGTAATAGGCTTTAGACATAAGTTTAAATTTTAAATTTATTAATAGATAGTGCAATTACTTCTACTGGGAGTTCATTATCCACTCAATTGCTTCTGGTAACTGTGGTTACCAGCTGTCATCCTCATTTTACTAGGCAAAAGAGTCTATTTTATGGAGCCTAGTGTTAAGGTACGCAGAGACGATTATAAGGGACGCAGTTATGAGTAACAGGGGTTACGCAATACTGCCATCCCGCTCTGCTGTATAGCTACGTCCCGTATAATGGCCCATGATGGCCCATTGTCTGGAACATTTTTTCGCCGTTCCAAAATCTTCGATTGATTCCCCAATTTACGTCGTAAGCGCCGCATTATCCAAGCGAATACAAATGAGCTTTGTTTGGCATTCAATCCGATTTTAAATGACATTTTTGTATGTTTGAATATTTTTTTCTACAAAGTCTGATTGATAAATATTTATTAGTTGTTTCGTGTTTTGTTTTTGGTTCATTTGAGCAAAAATTGAGTGTGTAATGAATACTTTTATTTTCTATTTTAAATTAGTTTTTTGGGTGTTTATAAAAACCTGGCGGTTTATTGACGTTACCTATGTCCACCAGAGACTCGATCATTTATACATGATGTCCCGTAAATAGCAGTTCAGCCTGACCAGAGCTAGGTACACCCAAGAGTTACCTAACCAACCTAACATGACCTCAACAAAAAGTTTTCAACGTATTGCCAATTTCCTATTGTTACTGCTGATAATTTATTTTAAAATCAATTGAGTTTCTTTCGCGTTTAATATTAGATTTCGAAAAAAAACCACTTGCATTATTGAATTGTAGTATAAGGTGTAATACAAGTAAATTATGCCACTTCAAATGTAAAAAAAATGGACAAGTTAGAAAAAAACGAAATCGGCAATATCTCGACAATTGTCCAACTTTTACTGAGGTCATGTTAGGTTGGTTAAGTACCTCTTGGATCGACCTAGGTATCTCTGGTGTCAAACCCCCCGCTATTATCCGCTGCGTCCGCGTTCCAGCCGTCTTCTAATTGCGAACAAAATGCGATCATTTCTGAGCATGTTGGAGAAAAAGTTTTTACCCCCGTTTAAAAATATAACGAATCTTTTGAGTAACATAACATACATTTTAATACAGACACTGCTCAAACGTTCAGGTTCGAATTCTGTACCCAAACGAACTCATCGGTGCGCAAAATGTGCAAAGGTCTTACGCATTGTAACCATTAAAAATGGCGTATGTTATTATTAAATTCTCGTCACTTACCACCTTTTTTATTTAGTATTTCCTGAGCGTGATTGACGGAGCAGAACTTGAGATTCCTTTGAAGCCTGCGTTTACTATTTCAGGTAAGATTACTCGTACGTTTTCTGTAGTAAGTACATTTCAAGCGCGGGATACAAGTTTTTGTTTGAAATAACCTTGTTAAATGAAAATGATACTGCGTAGAGTGTCCTTTATTGTACGATTTTCGAAATTAGGTTTCTTACAATACAAAACACTCTGAAAATGTATAGGTCATTGGGTAGGTACTGTAACTCGTGCAGAGACTACATTTTTTCCTTTTTTTCTTAATTACATTACGCTTATACAAAAATTCCAAACAAAAATACATAATTCTTTATTTCAATATAAAGCACATTTTCGTGATACATGGGATGGGGCCTCCCGGTAGGCGAAATTGCCTGTGTTGGAAGACACCGCTCTCCTTAGGTTACTTGAGGTATTTACATTAAATTTAAACTTTATTCAAATTTAGAAATACATTAAGAATATTAAGATGAACCTACTAATACATTATACAGTATAATAACTAAATTAACTACCACTAACTGCAGGTGTGTGTTTGTGTGTATGTGTGTATACAACTGTTGTACAGGTAGGTATTATTTCACAAATAAACTCGATGCGAACGGAAACCCAATAAATAAATTATTAATTAACTATTTAACCAAATTTTTTTATAATTATTTGTTGGGGAATTTCAGGTGAAAGTCGGCACGGTTTCCTGTCTCAGGAATGTCCTGATTTATTAAGGCTATTTGCGGAAAGAATCTTTATTATTTAGTTTAGAGGGTATGCGTTGTACAATTTTTAAATCGTTAAGTAGCTAAGGGACATTCTATTCGTGGGATATTCTATTTTCTTCCGAATACTTGATGAACGAATATATATATATTATTATGATCTAAAGCTTTATATAATTTAATTTAAATCACCAAAAGGTCAATGGGAGCTACCGTATTGTCGCTCACCAGGCGGCGCCACTCGTGCGTGGGTGGTGTCAATATGAGAGAATTGTCAAAGCGCCGTTTGAAATGTTTCCGCAGGACCCACGTTCCACTAGCGCCCCTAGCGGAAAATCGGTTCTCCGTAATCTTCTATGAAAGTACAGGTAAATGTATAATTAATTTAGTTATAGGACACTCCTGGCCTACTTGCTATTTGGTAAATAGATGTTTATTTAGAGTCCGTATTCCTTAAAAAATGCTCATGAATTTATAAATTTTCCCGTGTGATTTAACGCAAATCATTATAATTTCTGCATTTTGCTATCTTAGGCCCATATTCCACTATCATACTCATATCTATGATCATAGATTATACGCCTCCCTTTTTCGTCACGTTGGGGAACAATAGTGTACGACATGAATGTGTTATTTTATAAATGTCTTAAGTATTTAATTTAATTTGTTTTTTTGAAGTCACCTTTTTATTTCATTCAATACGATTTTTTTTGTAACACTAAGAATCCTTTTTCTTTTATTTAGTACATTTATACGTAGCTAACAGCTGCTAAAGCAAGGACGGTAAGTATCGGAATACGATAATAAAAATGTTTCGCCATAAAAAGATACGGCAATCCCTTTACAGCGAAGGGAAGCGATAAACCCCCATAATTTGGTGGGAAAACGCCTTTTCAATACAGGTAATAAAAATACCTACGCTAATGTACATAATGCGACACCTCGTTGAACACGCAAAAATGAACTTTATTTGTTTAATATTAGGGTTGAGAATAGTTCGAATGTATTCGATTGTTGATGCAGTAGCGAGGGTATTGAACTGAGAAGTTACTAGGATAGGATGGTATTGTTTTGATACTTACGCTGTCATTGCTATTGTTGGTATAATAATATTAAATTTGATGCTTGGCAGGTTGAGTTTAGGGTAACAACAAACTGATGTAATCAGGCCACATCAACTGCTAGACAGAGAAAACAAGACAACTCGTGCAGCCCCAAAATACATATTTATGCAGTTACGTACTAATTTAGCACGGAAGCGCCACCACTTAATTCAGTTGCTCAGACGTTTACAATCTATTCTCGTTCAAATTAAAATGACTTACAATTATTTCGCTTTAGAGGTGAACCAGGAATATAGTAGTATAAAATTTTAGCACGGAAGCGCGACCAATTAATTCAGTTGCTCAGACGTTTACAAACTATTCTCGTTCAAATTAAAATTACTTACAATTATTTCGTTTTAGAGGTGAACCAGGAATATAGTAGTATAAAATGGTGAAGGGTAGTAGTCGGTTATGCTCATAGAATCTTTTAAATTTACAAATAAAAGTGTGCTTATGTGTGGTGACCTAATTCTCTGTGTTCACAACGAATAGCATGAAAGAAATACGCTTTTAAATAAAGATGATATGATTTACCTAGCACGTTATTGTTCACATATTTTTTCGTCGAACTTTTCATTCATGAAAGTCGTGCCTTTCCTGAAGTGCCTTTACTAAGACGGTGACAAAATCTTTCTATCCTGCTCTATCTTCAGCTTGTCTCAGTCTGTCGGTATTTGTAGTCTGGTCAAGTCTTTTATTTGGTCTGACCAACAAATAGGTGAACGGCCCTTTCGTCTTTTCTTGTCCTACCTCTCGTCCATCGTCATCATCATCATTTCAGCCTGTAAGCGTCCACTGCCGAACATAGGCCTCTCCAATCGAACTCCAGCGCGACCAGTCTACAGCCACCTGCATCCAACGAGACCCAGCGATCCTCACCAGGTCGTCGGTCCATCTCGTATGTAGCCTTCCCACACTGCGCTTGCTAGTACGTGGTCTCCATTCAAGGACTTTTTTGCCCCATCAGCCATCCGATCTTCGCGCTACGTGGCCGGCCCATTGCCACTTCAGCTTGCTAACCCTACGGGCTATGTCAGCGACTTTGGTTCTTCTACGGATCTCCTCATTTTTGACTCGATCTCTTAGAGAAATACCAAGCACAGCCCTTTCCATAGCTAGCATTACTTTTTCTGTGAAAGATCAGGCTGATCTGATTCAAAGAACTATTCTAAATCTGTGATACATTCGTTTCCATTTGTTTGCGAACTAATTTGCCCCCAATTTACCAAAAAAAGGTTGTATAAGAGTTTTCTTAAATAACTTGGCTTGCTCATTATTAAGCTTGTCGACTACGGAAGTAATTTTTTACCCTCGCGATTATTAGCTGGGAAAATTTAATTTAGTCGCGTATTTTTAGAACATTTATCATTCGTAGGAGTGCTGAACTCGGGGGGCTTATTACGAAACGTAATTTTAGATTTCAATTTGATAACATTATTATGAAAAAAAAAATGCAACAGGGGCCTTACCAAGACGTCTTAACGGGTTTCATTTGACGACCTCAATTGAGTCGCTTTCATATATTACTCATAAATTATCAATTACCATTAAGTTTGTAAACAGGCTGTAAACTCATAAATACCGATTAGTAGAGCGACAAGGATTTTAGGGTAAAATTTATCTCAAATTTAAAATTATGAAAAAAAAACAAGTGGAACCATCCATGGATTTTGACTTCAACTTGATTCTCATTAATTGAGTGAGCAAAAATGGTATCTGATCACGGATTAAAAATCATAGTATATTACTAAATGCAAGTTACTCCTATAATTTTTCATCACACCTGCTCGTAAATGGTGATATTATATGCAAGCATGCTTTAGACTTAATGAGCTATACTTTTTTTTTTTTAATATCATGGGACAATCTTACACAAATCGACCTAGTCCCACGGTAAGCTCAATAAGGCTTGTGTTGTGGGTCCTAGGCGACGATATATATAATACATAGATACATATAAATACTTAAATACATAGAAAACATCCATAACTCAGGAACAAATATGCGTGATAAACACACAAATAAATGCCCTGACCAGGATTCGAACCCGGGACCTCCTGCTTCGTAGGCAGGGTCACTACCAACTAGGCTAGGAGGCCGTATACTGGACTCTTATACTGCTTTACCGCCCGCCTGGGGCTCCCGGAGGACCTGCGCCCCACGCGCTCACCGCACGTATTTGCCGCTCACTCTGCTACTACACTACCGCTGTTAATTATGGTTTCTTGATCTGCCGAGAAAGTTTATTTATTTCCTCGTAAATGTGACGAAAAACATTGTATGTATCACGGGTGCCCTCAACGCACAATGTACTATTATTATACTGGCCTTGGCGACAATAACAATATGACCATAATACGTTATTAGATTACTTACTTACTGAGGTCCTTGGGTACCCGGGGGGTAGATAGGGCCTCGCAGATCCCCCTCCACGTTTCTCTGTTCAGTGCCGCCTCTTTTATTTAGCTCCAGGTGATGCCCGCCGCCTTGAGTAACATGGCCATCATGTATTTAATAAATTCAGTGCCAGCGCTACGCTCGTAGCTCCGTTGTTTTTCCGCTATGTAGCGAAAAGCACATAACAATAACCCGGCTGTCGGGTCGATCGCGCGCGTGTTGATTTTAGGAAAAAGGAGTTGGTATATATAATATATAAGTAGGAAAATATATGTTACGGCTTAAAGTAAGAAAGTTTATTGTCAATCAATTTATTTACAGTAAACACTAGCTACAAAATGATATAATTTATAATATAATACAATATCTAATGATAACTTATTTCATTTTATTTCAATGCGGTACAATGGATTTTCTAATAACATAAAAGTATTATGTTTCCGATCGTCATTTTGTTTTATTGATATTATGTATTTTTGTCCTTAAAGACCATGTAAGTATTTTAGCTCCAATCCATTTTTAAGATCCCTTATTATGTAACTGGTGGTTAATTTAATTAACTTTTGTAGACGTTCATCATGTCCTTGTAGCAGCTGCGTCCTAGGAATAATAAAACTATAAAAAGTTTAGTTTTCTTAAAATTGCATTTTGTATTGATCGATTTGCTACGTATATTTATAGCAAAATGGCATCATTTCATGACGTCGTTTTGACAGGTTAGGTCAGTTGGACTAAGAAGAAAGGGCATTTTCTTCAGCATCATTGGTATATCTTATTAAGGGACACCACAATGCAATTACTAAATTATGTAACTGGTATTTAATCAGCTGCCTGAAAACTCTCTCGTGGTTTTATAAAAGGAGCTTAGCAAGTTTGATAATGGGACACGTGTAATCGTTGTACCACATTCAAATAAAAACTAAATACATTATAATAGCAAGCTCATACATTCCGCAAATGCATTATATAATAATCTGATAACGTTTTATATCTACAATACTATCCCCTCTATTTTAATAACCTTTTATATTATAACAACCGATTTATTTGTGACTTTAAAGTATAGCTATTATGGTTCAAAACATGACTTTGGTAATAATCTCTAGCCGCCCAGAGGCCTAAAAAGGCCTCCTCCAATTCAATGAAATTTACACTCTGTTCAATTAGAATAGAATTGATTTTCAATTGTTTCGTTTGATTTGGAAACAAATGAATTATATTTCCAATACAATAGATTGAAATTCACTGGCAGTTTTTGTTTAACGGTGGGTGGCAGAACAATATTAAGCACTTTGTAACTGAAATGTACTTTCAAAACTAAAACATACAGGGTGCGTAAGAGCAGGGACAGAATGATATTTTTTGATAGAAACCGTGCCGGCAGAATTTTTTTACCTTCAAGGTTTGAAGTTACATAAATAATGATATAAGTGGTCATGTTAATGTTAGAGTTTCAATCTTCAGTTACACTCTAAAGCCACAATGTTCTGGTGAATATTTGAATAACATATTTTTAAACTTCCAAGAAAGAGTGGTTGTGCTAAATTGCAAGACGCTTTATGGCCAAAGTTTGAGAACACGATACTTTGATAAGTTGGGAATTGTCGCTACTTCGCGTTATGAAACTTCTTGGTACTTGCTATAAAAAGAAACTTTAAGAGGACGTGTAAACAATATTATTAAATTCACTCGTTAAGACTTAGTCTTTTTAATGTAATGAGAGCATGCTGATCTGTTTGGGTCTGGACGTTACTTTAAGTAAAATAATACTGATAATATATTTTTTTATAAAAACGTGGTTAATAACATAAAATTTAAAGTAAAACTCATAACTAACCATACACATCTGTGATTGTTATAAGTGAAAGGTACCACTGTCGATTGCCGATAAAGCGCTAATGTCATAAATGACAAAGTGGTCCATTTTAATAAAAACAAGCACATTTGTTTTTTATGATAGTTAATGTAAATTAAAATAGAAATCATCACCGGCAGGATATCTACATTTTTTGTAACAAGTACCAAGAACTTTGGTATAGTACGTTTTTAACAATATTATATGCCATTTAATATTGACAACGTCAAATCATGTAGGGGACTCCTAATAACTACGATTTACAAATATGTACTACATTTCACAAGTGACTAACAAAAACACATAGGTATATAATTGTACAATACAATAACAATAAAAAGGCACTGTTTTGAATCGTAATTCAAACGGTATTCATAAAAATTATAATTACAATTAAATATAAACAAATATTTTGGAGTCCTATTAAAATAGTGTTTGAATCATTAACGAAATGTGATTTATCGTGTAAACATACAGGGTGAAATTGGAAACGTTATTAAACACCCGCTTTCAATATAGACAACAATGTTATGCAACAGTAACATAAACCCAGTGCGTTTGTGTAAATAAAACGTCATTTAACAAAAATAATAACGGTTTTCAACACGTACTGTATACGCATTCGTGTACCTAGCCATTCCTCCTTTCTGTGAAAGTAGGTAATTGTATGTATGTATGTACTAGAATACTTTTTTATTATGTAATTAAGAACAGTTAAGTGAAAAAATAAATCGTCTCAAATAGGTACTACGCTCTTATTCCACCGGAATAAGATGGTATGGGACATATTTTTGAGTAAGTTGTATATTTTTACACTTCTCTGTACATCGGTGGTAAACGCTTCGTTTCGTTTGATTTCAAAACAACTTTAAAGTTCGAATTCTCGATCAACCTTGTTGTTATGTTGTTATTTATTCAGGATCATGTTCGTGATTCCACCCTGTAAATATTTAAATAGATGCTATATTCAATTTATTTTATTTCCTGATTCGCTGATACTGAATAATGTATTCCAAAAGATTACAATATGTGTACTGAATGCAATTGAATATTCATTTCAAACTATGAACACATTGAAATAAGCGGATACGAATATAGAAAATATGTGTATAAAAATACAAATAAAAAGTTATAAATTAAAATATATGTCATATATACGTACATAGGACACACCAATGGTATTAACGATTTGTTTTTTCCACCAATGATTGGATTTGCTTCACCATTGCATTTATTCGCCCATGTAATACAAAACAAAAGTGTGTGGCATTAAAAAAACAGAACACGAACGCCTACATTATTCCGTGAGATGATGGTACAACTTGTACAAGTTTACTAATGTACCTCTGCCTGCCAAATGGCCTCAATAAAGACCGTTTATAGCGGTTCTTGTCCAGAAATTCCTAACTTGTCCTAAATTGAGGACATCGAGCATGGATTTACAAATCCCTTTAAAAATGCTGTAACACGAGAATGTACGGTTGATACACATAGTAACTATGATAAATGTTCTGTATGCTTAACACGTTCGCGGACGCTTGGTCACACCTCTGGGACACCTTAATTTTGTATGGGAATTTTACGACTGCTATTGCATACCTGTCACAACAAAGCTAAAATCAGGATTCTTATGTGACGCGAAATTCTATACAAGTAGTAGTAGTACTAAGCACTTTATTGTACACAAAATAAATCACAAAACAACTGAAAAGAATTGAAGTACAAAGGCGAACTTATCCTTGTAAGGGACAAACACAACAACAACAACAACACAACAACAACACAATACAAGTCAACTGCAATGCAAGTTCCGTCATTATGAAACCATTTCTTTTACACTATGTGACACCAAATGCTATACAATTCGGATGCTTATGCATGTTTGATATAATACCTAGTCAAAATATGATCTTATATGACACCGCATGTTACAGCATTCGACTATGTTGGCATGTCTGTCATACCGTTCACTCGGGTGAGCTGCTACGTCAACAACTATGATAAATTCTTTGCCATAAAGTAAAATAGAAGTAATATTTCATCTAATACTTATAGGATTTAACGGCTAGGGCCTTCTTCACCAACCAGCACATAGGAAGTATCCGAACTTTGAATTGAATCATGTAAACTGCGGCCCTACACAAACAAAATACATGCCACATGCTTACCATAATGTTAGCGCTCAGCATCGACTACGAATAGGCACAATATTCACGATTATATGACCAAAATAATTACTAAGTACTAAAATAATTAGTTGAATAGTAAGTATAAATATGCCTCACTTTTCTTTATTTACAGTAGTCAGAATCAAGTTGCACTACAAAAAACATTCAGTAAAGAGATTTGTTTATAAAACCACAACTAAAAACATACATAAACTGTAAAAAAAACATTACTAACGATGTTACAAACAATCCGTAAAATAGCGTGTGCGTGCGAAATTTGACCACATTTTACGCGCCCACTCCCAGACGCACGCGCAGGGCTACTATGGAGTCTTCCATACAAAGACGAATGCTATAGCATACGCGTCACAGAAAGGGGGGCACAATTTGAGATGTCACAGGATAATTTTTAACTGTCATAAACTATGAAATATAACAGTATGCATTCTGTGATTTTAGTCAATGGTAGAGGAAATGTTGGTTAATAATATTATACTGTGGCCAAGCGGATTGGTAAGCATACTGACGCAGAAATCTAAACCAAATAACGGATTCAATAGCAGGCGCGTCACCAGATGAAGTACAAAAACGGATGCTATGCAATCCGCGTCCGCGAACGTGTTAAATAATGCGCTTTTTAATAACATATCGCATAACCGTTAAGTTGTAAAACGATATATCTCGTTTCAATTACGTAATTAATATATATTTACCTACAACTAATGTTACAGAGAAGACACAAAAATTGGTGTATAACGTGCTTAACGTTAACAAGATTACGCTTTTACAAATTCAAATCCATGGGTGCATTCGCCATTTTATATACAATTAGTAAATAAGGTATTTTAATAGGTAGGTATTTTACAATCTGTAAACATTACAATGGTATAATTGTGCACCTAACTAAAAACTTTAACAATCCCATTACTTATTTCTTAAAAGATTTAAGGAAGACGTAGTCTTAAGCATTTTTTTTGCAAAAAGTTATTAACGCTCAAACTAACTTCATAACCTTAAAGAATTGCCTCTCATTGCACTGTTTAATTAAATATCCATTTTTGTGAGACCCCTATGTGTTATACTTTTTTTTAAAGTACCAGTAACGGTTCCATAGACTTAATTTCTGTTGACTCACCAATTTATAGACAGCAAACGTGGTTAAGCACGTTTTCTGCAGCTTATAGAGAAAAAAAGCTTCGGTTTACCTTTTGATATTTCCGAGACACCGCTAGTAGTGTATTACTTCCCTATTGTTTATTGACGAGTAGCTTAGACTGACTAAAGGCGTCGTTCTAGCTATATAAGAGCTTCGCATAGGTAAACACCATCACTATAAGGCGACTGTCAGATTTTATTAGAAGAGGTATAAAATTGTAGTGTTTTAAACTTTACAGTTACAGAGAAACAAGGAGAAAAAGTTGTCTGACCCAAGAATACTCGCTATAATCTCTCTTATACGTGTCATTAGCACGACCAAAATATATTAGATTCGTCTAATTCTCAAAATAACTTTTCCCAGATTTGAGCTATTTGAAAAGTATGTATTGAAATTGTAGCGCAATATCTAAAAGGAGATGCCGTCGTTTTGGTAGTGATAGTGATATTTTACAGGTATTTATAGAAACATTTCATCGGTGCTCATTAATAGGTTTTCCGTTTGATACAAAATAGCATACATTTATGAAGATATTTATTTAATTAAACACGTAAGGCATAATGAATTAGGGTTGATATTTGAATGGGCTAGTCAATCTAGTTGGTGCACTTAGTTTTTAAATATGTAAAGCTGTAGAGTTTATTTAATTGTGTAATAAAGAAAAAATATTATTATGGGCTTAGGGATCGCATTTTTATAAGTACTCCTTTTCTTTAAAAGTGTTCTACGATTTTTTTTTAATTTAAAGTTTAGTTTTATTTTATTTGTAGACAAAGGTTTGGCTTGGATGGAAGGAATAAGTGGACCCTGATTAATATTAGAAAATAAATTTACATCTTCGTAGAAAAGTTACGTAATTAGGTATATTATTTAGGATATTCCGTGCATGCAATTAAGAAATTCTCTTGCTTTGAATTTCAGCAGTATCTAAATATAATTTTAGATTTCGCTCTATTAAGATTGACTGCGTTCGGAGTTCATATTGGTCAGTATGAGTTTGTAAGGATACCTTTTGGACTGTGTATTACATATGAAAGATTTTGTTTTTGGATAAGTGAAGCTGTATGTTTGGTCTTCAAAAATTTTTTTACATGCAATAAGCTAATCTTTGTGTTAAATATATATACATAGACACAAGTTATATATCTTACAATATACAATGCATGGTCCAATAAACTCGATACATATTACACTACTTGATAAATTGTGTCACTTACGAGTAAAATATTGCTGATACGTCATTTTACGATAAATACGGGGAAAATACTGTATTTCTCACTTAATTTTCCTTTACCTAGCTTATAACACACTTAACGATTACAGATTAAATTCTCTCGAAAATTTGGCACAATAACAATGTAAATCTACAAATTTTGCTATTTGGCGTTACTACTCCGTTCGAGAAACGTTTCCGTCTTATATCTTTCTCTTACATATGCGTTAGAGAGAGATAAAACGTTGTGAAATATAACAGCCAGTATGCAAGTGTGCCCTCGATTGCCTTCGTGGCTGGTATGGTGAGAGATGCAGCTTTTTATCAAAATGCAAAGGATAAACCACACCTTTGTTCTTCAATTTATCCCTATAATTATTTATGCTACCATTTTCTGCACAATATTCCGAAAGCAATTGACAGCAGTCACGTAAGTGATAAACGAGCTAATTAGTGATATAAAATATTTCGTTCATATTTTATATCCTTAGTAGCACATAATTTAAGCACGTTATAATAACACTGCGTAACGTTGAATTTATACTTCAGGTATTAATTAAACCTAAGCGTCCAAGGCAACGCCATAGTTATCCAGTGCGTCTTGTAGGTACTTGTTTGCCATCATAGTATAAAACACTAGTTTCTTTTGTTTACCTTTAGCTCCCTTTATATCTAACTGGCTGAAACGTTTCCGCGGCCTAACATAAAAAAATAATCGAATCGAATATAACATTTAAACGAACACAATGCAACTTTACACTTAATCACACTTGTTATAAAGTCCAAATTCTATTAGACGAACACAGGTCCGTCATTCTCTACTCACAGGACGTTAAAGTTCTCACAGTTTTTAAATTTGGAATCCTCCTTCCCGAAGATCCAAGTAAGCATTTGCCTTGCCTTCATGCTCGCTCGAACCACGCCTCTGGACTTGTACCAGTGGGCTGGGGACGATTCCCTGCCGCCTTCTGCGGAATACTGTTGTTTCTTTAGTCGTATCTGGTTGAGTATGCCGACGAGGAGTTCGTCCACATTGTGGTTGATTCCAACGGAGACCTCGACGAACTTCGCCTTGTATGTGCACGCTAGGCATTTTCCATCTGGAAAAAAAATATTGAACGTCAGGTTTTTACTAATCATAAAAGCTAGAATCTAGAACAACAGAGCAGTGCATTAAAGTTATGATGCTGTTTTCGGCTTTGTTTATTTCCTCTAAGTTGCTGTGAAAAGCAGTATGTGTCACACGGTATCAAAATCATTTTCGTCTTGGGCGTTAACGCTTGAAGTTGAATCCCTCATTACACTTAGGATTCTACTTTAGAATACCTCACTACGTTCAAGATTCTATTGTAGAGGTAGAATCCATCGCTTCATTCGGAATTGAATGTACGCCCTCGCCGGAAATACGAGTATATCATTTTGATCCCTTGTAATACAATCTACTATTTTTACCCAGCCCTAAAAATACCACTTCCAAGAACCAATTTGCCCCCTCATTATCTTCCTTTATGGAACGGAATTGATTTCCCAGACGGACGCATGTTAGGAAAATGTCTTCAATCTAGCAAATTAAAATCATAACGTTGTGAGGTTTCTTTTCAATTTCGATAGGTCTGTGAACTCTGATTGGAAAGGGAGGTGTATCAGTACTTTACTCTACATATGCCGCTAATCGTGATTTTGGCTGAATACGGTAAATGGGGTGAGTAGGGACGCATTCGAAGTTAAAAGCTCGAAAAAAGTTGATATTATTATACGGCACGTTAATGTTAAGAAGTGCTACATTCAAACCGACGATTTTAGTTTTTAATGATTTAAGAGAGCACTGTTGTTGTTTTTTTTTAATTTCTATAGTCTTCCCTATTCTGCCACGTTTCTAGACTTTGCTTTTTACGCTATTTTAGCTGTAGTGGAAAAACTAGGTTATTCAACAGCTCATAAAACTCTCCGGTCTATTATTAAAAAAACTCTCCTTATTATATCACTGTTGCATAAACTACTATACGAGTGATGTTAAGTAACGTAATCGCCGACCGCCATTACCGAAGAAACGTCAAATATTTACTAATAAATATTAAAACACATTAGACCGAGGCCTTTGCCGCCGTAACCGTCAATCACATCGATATAGAGTAACACTAATGGAAGATCGATGTTTCTGTAGGATATAGGTGTTATAATAGTTCTTTTAATAAGGACACAACTACAGAGTACACGTACAGACTCCGCATTATGCGTTTACAAAGAGAACGAAACTTGTTAAATTCTACGATTCTATCAGCGCAACCTAGTACCACCACCATTTTACAATTATGAATACGTCAAGACGATGAGATCCGCAGAACGAAAGTAACCGACATAGCCCGAAGAATCGCTAAGTTGCAATGGCAGTGGGCTGGCCATTTTGCCCGGAAAACCGACGACCGGTGGGGTCGGCGAGTTCTCGAGTGGCGACCACGCAGTAGACGACGCAGCGTGGTAAACCCCACACAAGGTGGACCGACGATCTGGTAAAGGCTTTCCACTGGGATCTTTGTAGCAGTCTCTAGGGATGGCCTATGTCCAGCAGAAGTTGTTCGGCTGATGATGACAATGCCATTCATTCATTGCCCGTGCAATTTTTAACGTGATAGTACCTAAAATGATCACATATCTTTACATCTATCTTCATTAGTAAACGAGTGAGAGAGCATTATCTTTATACATCTATCTCCGTCGGTAAAAAGAGCATTATCGGGTAGGATATGGAAATCGGTGCGGCCCACTGAACCGACGAGCGCCACGCGATCCTGTGTTCAACACATTCATAATTACGAGTAATGTCTCCCGTTCTAGTGTGAGTCATCTCTTATTTGAAAAAAAAAAAGATAAGTATTTAAGGAAGTAATTTTTGGCATGGGGAAATAAATATCAGAAAGGAAATCATATCATGCATCTATTTAAAGTTAGGTAGTTAGGTTTTTAAAGTAGGGATGTATTCCATACAGTGAGGTAACTTCATACACGGCCAGCGGCTCGGCTCGGTGGTCGTGCTGAGGCTCAGGGTTGTCAAAAACTATGCGAAAGATATTACAGTCTGATTGGCAAACTAATTTCCATTTTACACTCCTTAAAATAGACCGCCGAATTTTCATAGAAATTCGGCGGCATTTCCTCTACGCCTCCTTCCCCGCGCACCCCCCATCGATGACCCAGAAATCGGCGGAGTTAACCCACTGTATAGTACATCCTTACGCTGTGCTCCAGGGCCACAAACGTGTCACTTCCCACCCGATTAATAACTAGTTTACAATGACTCACTTTCAGAGCATGAGCTATGAAACATACTTAAATTGCTGTAATGATTCTCTATTCCTTTTGGTGTAACTGTAATCTACACTCGCATTACAATGTTTTTTTATATCGCACAACTTTTATCGAAACTAAAATTAGGCTCATGGATAGAACAGATAATACAACAATGGAAACGGAAATAGAATCACTATCGTGACAGCTTAATTTAGCTGTTAGAAACTAAAACCATTTCTAAGTTAGTAATTAACTCGGCCGCCATTTTGTGTTATAATGATTGAAAGAATGGCCGATAATAGTACATTACGAATCGACACAAGTGCGAAAAGGAGGAAATTCACAATGAGTGGCGATAGAATAAAACACTACCGAAGGGAGTGTTTTATATCGATGCGAGTTGCGGATTACCTATTCGCACGTGTATCGTACGACGTTTTACAGTACATATGGCCCTTTGAATTTTTGACGCAGGCACATAAAGTGCTCACTATCCCACTAGTGCGGTAACGTAGCACCATATGTACTGTAAAGGATATTTAAACCTTGACACTTTGACATAAAGTGCCCTTGTCGAATACTTGTACAGAATAGACCACTTTTACCTTATTAATTAAAATGAAACATTTTATAACGAATTAACTTTTAAACAGTATTGAATCAGTTTCGGCCGTTTTTATTAACATTTGCCTACCTATAGTTTTTGTACGTGTATAGTTGTATAGTTTTAAGATGACTACCACTAGGAAGGGATTCAGTCGCCATTATGTGTGATGAATGTTATGATGATTGAAAGAACGACCGATGGATAAGGGATGACTCACACTAGAACGGGACGGGACGGGGCGGGACGGGGCGGGACGGTACGATCCGTCAGTTTCTATAGAAAACGTCACGGGACATCCGAGGGCTCCGAGCTATCACGTGATTATTTCTATAGAAATTGACAGATCGTCCCGTCCCGTCCCATCCCGTTCTATTGTGAGTCCCAGGGTACAGTCAATTAACTGGAACCCTAGGACTAGGACAATGTCATAGTGACGCTATAAATCAGATCGTAAGAAATCTCTTAAGTACTGCTTTCATTTTGACATGGTTCTAGAATGGTTCTAATTCGTTGCCTGTACGTACTCGTAGACTAACCCTCAGTAGCGAACGAAACGAAACTGCCTTTGTCACACTAATAAGGAAGAGTGATACAGAGAGATAACTACGCTACGAAGTGATTGGCATCTTGTCTAAGCACCCTGTTAACTTTAATCATAGTCTGTTTCTAACAATAATTTCATGCATTATTATTTTATTTGAAAAGTTTATAACTTTTTTTCTACTCCAGCACTTCTATCCGTTAAATTAGATGACTGACAGCGATATTAAAAAAAGTATACATTATAACGTTGTCTATGGTATACCATAAGAACACTGCTCCTATGCATTTTCATACAATATATGAGTACTATTGTTGTTTTTTTTCATTTCTGTATGTGGGCACAACATCTTCTCTATTCTGCCACGTTTCTAGATTTTGCTTATTGCGCTATTTTAGCTGTCGTAGAAAAACTAGTGTATGCCACAGGTCATAATTGGTTCTTAAAACTCTCGGATCTATTATTACAAAACTCGGCAAAAAACGGCGGCCTTCAAGTTTTAAGAACCCTTATTATATCACTGTTGCATAAACTACTATTGCCGTATCTTTGAAATATTTCTTACATAAAACAACACTTTACTTTTTATCGCTTTCCTGATCGTAAAAGGCAATAAAGATATAAAGTTACTTGTCACCTGATTCTATCTACAGCATAATTGCAGTTGTAAACATAAACCAAAACGCGAGCCATTATTTAGATTTGTTTTCGGGCTAATTTTAGTGCTTTGTGTTTTATTTTATTTTTGTGTTGAGATTTGATATTTTAGGTTATTTTATTATAGGAAAGGATGGACCACGATCAAAACACAAGTTGAAACCTGTGCCAAAATTGGATATCCGTTATCCGGTATCCGGCCGTCGAATTTTGGGTTGGCAAACCGCTATCCGTTACATCTCTGGTCTGGGCTTCGCGCTAACTATTCCATGAAAGTCAATATTTATTCTCACCTTGTGTGGAGACAGCCCGACTCCTTGCCAAGTCTATTTTGTTCCCAACCAGCACCGCGGGTCTTGACCTCAACATGTCACTGTCCAGTAGCCTCGCCAGCTCTTGTTCTGCCTTCTGGAAGGAAGCCTTGTCGACCACGCTGTATATAACTACGAACGCGTCTGGAGGCTCTGAGCGGTCGATTTCCTCCTGAAACAAATATATTACAGTTCAGTGCTTGAAAAATCAGTTTTTAGCATAGAAACAATAGTTTTTTTTGTCAATCAATAAATTGTTGGTACAAGGTTTTATTGCTGAGGTGGATGTCACACTGAATGTCACACTTTTATGAATAGGCGGTGTGAAAACAAACATAAATTCCAAGTAAATTAAAAACTTGTAAAAAAAAGGGGTTTATATTAACAACTTCTGTTACAAAGACGAAGTCACGGGCAAATACTAGTAAAGTATAAATAAGCTTTTACTTATTAACTTTACCTCAAGTTGTTTGCTGTACTCATTTAAGAATTTACAAGTAACTTAGTCCGCGGGCCATGCGGTTCGCGCTCCGCCGCATTTCTGCCGCCACCTAACACTTTCATTTCTATTTCAAAGTTTGCAAGACAAAGATTCCTAGCAAATGCCTTTCAAGACTTTCATTAAAGTAATCTTATAAACAGGTAATAATAAGATCATAATATAAACCTAGAATCCACCAGTGACTTTGTAGGTACGTTTAGAAGTTAAAAATGTTTCACCACCTTTATTGGTGGGTTGAATTAAAAAAATGAATAAAAATATACTCTTAGTTAGAATCAACCCGATTACTGGGTTTTAAAATTGGGAACATAATATTCCCCAAATGCTATCAAGTTCCAATAAAAAAGATTTTTTGAAATCCATCACTATACACCCTTTGGAAGTAAAATTTCACAAAAATCAATCCACAATGTTTTTAATTAAATTTAGAAACTCAGCCATAGCGAGCGGAGACTGAAAATCTATAAATAACCTTTACTTATATTAACTTAACCTCAAGTTCTTTGCTGTTTAAGAATTTACAAGTAAATTAGTCCGCGGGCCGGGCGGTTCGCGGTCCGCCGCATTCCTGCTGCCACCTAACCGCCTTATTCATAAAAAAGTTAACAGAAGCTTTAGTTAAATTATGTTTTCTCCCATCCTGAGAAACGCGATTGTCAAAGTGACAGATAAAGACAAACAATCATTTAGCTAAACTGTTGTTGAAGTGCGTTTATGAATAACGCCATATACTTCAATTTCTATGTCGAAGTTAACAAGACAAAGATTCCCTGCAAATTCCTTTTAAGACTTTCATTACGTTAATCTTATAATATCGATGTTATATAAAAAATACTTATGTTTCTTATGTTCCATGCAAACGTCACGAATATTTGTTCCTGGGTATTGGATGTTTTCTATGTATTTAAGTATTTATATGTATGTCTGTTATATATATAGTCATCTAGTACCCACAACACAAGCCTTATTGAGCTTACCGTGGAACTAGATCGATTTTTGTAAGATTGTCCCATAATATTTATTTGTTTATTTACTAGTGTGACAGTTGCGTTTCGTTAGCGACTGAGCGTGAGCGATTGGCATCTTGGCTACGCACCCTGGCGGGGGACGATCACTGCAGAAGCGGAGGCGATATGGATGACTTAGAGCGAAATCAAGAGCGCAGCTCAAAACCGTTCGGGATGGCGACGCACTGTCGACGCGTTCTGACCCATCCAGGTAACATAGGACATTAAGTCAAGTTAAGAGATACGCCCAGATTAGATTTAATCACTGTGTAAACTCAGGTGTGAAGTATATCGCAGATATACAAAAAACGTAGGTTTTTAAATGGTAGTATCATTCTCAGCATAAATAATTATTCACACCAGGCCGGACCAGGAAGACGTCTCAATTTATTTGATTCGCTTTGATTTTAGTGGTGCGTTACCTTAAATTAACTTTATTTGTAAAAGATACTAGTATTCTAATTAGCTCTATTCTGGAGACTAGATTTAGTATTATTTAACCTATGCAAGTGTGTGAACGGAGTATGAGTATTCAATATGAAATTGATGTCATAGTTGTCACTACCATAGTATGTTTAATTGTTATGTCCGCTTTATATTGGCGGGTAATGAAACTTGTAATTATTTTGTATGAACAATATAAAAAATAAAATTTACGAATTTAATTATATACTAACAAGGTGTATAGAATCCGTCTGGTCTAACATGGATCATCCTTAGGGAAAGACTTTTTTTTCGTCAAACATTTAAATCTCGTTTCGCTAGGAAAACATTTATACTTGTTTTCCCAGCAACAGCCCGACCCTTAGAAATTGTAGCTAATCATGCCACTTGTTTTCGGAAGTCACATGGCCTTTTTTGTGTTTGAAATTGGATTACATGTTGTTGAATATTCCTGGCGCAAAAGCTTTGCAGTAGCGGTAACCGAACGACATCAAGCTGGGTGACTGCCGGATCGGTCAGGCCCACCGTCTAGCTTAAAGGATGACTCACACTAGCACGGGACGGGACGGGACGGGACGGGAAAATCTGTCAATCTCTGTAGAAAGAATCACGTGATAGCTCAGAGCCCTCGAATGTCACGTGACGCTAATAGAAATTGACAGATTTTCCCGTCCCGCCCCGTCCCGTCCCGTTCTAGTGTGAGTCTTCCTTAAACCATCCTTAAAGGAAGCTCGGCGCCTGTAGTGAATTCTATCGAAGGGTAAAATTAACATGCTTTGATCTATAACCTACCTTGAATACGAATTACTCCTTTACGGACAGAATACGTTGGAGAGCAAGCCCGAAATGGGCGAGGGCCCGTAAAATTTACTGATCTTGCTATATGGATACCGCCACAGGTGGCGATATCAATTCAATTTAACGTGATTCTCAGTTACATTTGGAATGTAACCTTAAACTATAGAAGACCCGACTGACGTGAGTTAAACAATGCTTTGAAAATAGAATGTCGTTAGTTTTCTTCTATTAACGCGGTTAGTTTAGGTCGTCAAATGAAGTGCTTTAGTAATGCCCCAGTTAAATAAATATCAAAGGACAATCTTACACACATTAATGAAAAATATTAATGATAAACATACAAATAAATGCCCTAACCAGGATTCGAACGAAGGACCTCCTGCTTCGTAGGGCCGTCAATGTCCCGTCAAAGGCCGTCAGTCAAGTTGTATGGCAGCGACTCAGAGATCCTAACTGAATCGCTGTAAGCATGTCGCGCATTATGTACGAGTACAACAATCAACATACATCAATCATTGATAAGTACGAAGGTCAGTCAACCTTTCAGCCCCTTATCAGCTTCTACACAACCCTCCTTCGCACGGTCGGCTACCTTTCACGGCCGAAGCGAGCCACAAAGAGATTGGTATCAAGGTGAACCATATTTCAAGTTCTGTTGTTTGTTAGAACTATTTGACTAAGCCAACTGTGATTTGGGTGTCGTTTGGTTTTATTTGAAGGCTCGTAAAATCAATGGACCGAATTTCATGTTTATTATCTTCTTCTTAGTGTTTTCCCTGCTTATAAATAAAAATAAATAAATAAAAATAAATTTATTTAGCAGAAAAGGTGCTTAACCTACTTACAATTGGATTGTTGTAACACTTTTATTATGGTAAAAACCAAAGATAAGGTAAGTGTCCTTTGACCCCCGTACTAGTGTAAACTGTATCACGGTGGGTCAGTATTCACTGAACTTAACAATTGTTTCTACATTTCGTTATATTTGTATGGATAACTTAGTACTTAACTTATACTAACACTTTACTAAGTATTTGACAACGATAAAATGTAGGTATAATTATTATCTGTATCACAAAATTATAAGGTTATGCTATGGCCCAGGGAGGCTAGAGTATGTTTTGGCAAGTAATCCTAAAGTTTGACATAGTCGCTAGTTTGTACGAAAGTGACTTCCATCTGACCTTGCCAAAGGGTAAACTTGGCCTTATCGAGTTTAGTCTAGTTTCCTCACTCTGGTTTCCTTTACCGAAAGCGATTGGTAAATATGAAATAATATTTTGTACATAAGTGCTGAAAAGCTCATTGGTACAGTCACCTGCAATAGTATATGACGCTGTGAAGGCCGCAAAAATATGTGACACAGTCTTGTTTGTACCGCCATAAGAGCGTGTCACAAATTTTTGCGGCCTTCACAGCGTCATATACTATTGCAGGTGACTGTACGAGGCGGGGATGAACCCGCGACGTTCGATTGGAAGTCACACGCTCTCACCGCTTGGCAAGCAACGCTTCCTTTTTTTTTGTCTTTTCAAAACTCAAATTTCATGTATAACATTTAAAACTTTCGCGATTTGAACACATATTTAAACATAATTATTTAACGGGTCTAACGCGAATTAACTTGTTTACCTTATTTACCGACGTTTCGACACAGGTTTCACTGGTCATGGTCGCGGCTGACTGATGTCCCAGCAAAATGTCAAAACAGAGATTTGTGTAACTACCCAACGAAAAGTCTATGTAGAAATTTGGGGTAAACACACAATTTTTAAACTACCCACAAAACATATGTTAATTATTGTCAATAGTCCGACACACGACACTCACAATATCCCCGCACACATCCGAAGATATATCCCGTGGCTGCAACTTCTGGATCACTGGTTCCCAAGTTGGTGATAAGTTAAAACCATCCTCCCTATTAAAATTTCTAGGGTGTTTCTTGATTTCAATTGCCTCTCGAACTACTCGAGGATAATAATGGCGTTCAGTGGAGACAATTTTTGGTTTATGGAGTTCAATCCAGTGATTTACGCCAGATGTAAGAAGATGTTCGGCGATCGCGGATTTGTGTACTTGGCGGTTTTTAACTGCCGCTATGTGCTCCTTCACCCTCTCTTGCACGCTCCGTTTAGTTTGGCCAATGTACACACTTCCGCAACTGCATTCTATTTTGTACACGCCCGGGTTTTGGTATGGAATGACATCTTTTGGACTGCGTAAAAGATCTGCTACTTTGAATAACGGTTTGTATACAGTCTTGATGGAGAATTTCTTAAGTACTGTTCCAATTTTGTCCGTTACTCCTTTCACATACGGTAAGAACGCTGGCTGTCTGTTGACCTCTGGATGTCTTTCCGTTCTCTTCGGCCTGCGATTCATCCTCCCACGGTATCCATTCCTCTCTAACACACATCGGACATGGGCTAGTTCACCGTCCAAGTGTTCATCGTCACATAAGTCATGTGCCCTGTTCACCAAGGACGTGACCACGGATTGTAGGTGCCTTGGGTGATGATGAGAGGATGCTTGCAAGTACCTATCGGTATGCGTAGGCTTTCTGTACACCGAGTGCGCCAAAGTGCCGTCCGATCTCACCATTAGCTTGACATCCAGAAAAGGTAAGGTCCTGTCACTTTCTGTTTCATATGTGACCTTAATCTTTGAGTGGATGGAGTTCAAGTGCTCGGAGTAATTTTTGACGGTGACGTAATCTCCTTTCAAAATGCAGAACACATCGTCTACATACCTTTTCCACATCATGATTACGATAGGTCCCGACTTGAGTGCTAATTCCTCAAAATGCTCCATCCAGATGTTAGCAATTACTGGAGCAACCGGACTACCCATCGCAACTCCATCCACCTGGAGGAAATACTGGCCTTTGTATATGAAATAATTTCCCTCCAAACAGTGCTCCAGTAAAGTGACATACTTTTCGGATATGTTACATTCCTGGTGGTCACGTCCTTGGTGAACAGGGCACATGACTTATGTGACGATGAACACTTGGACGGTGAACTAGCCCATGTCCGATGTGTGTTAGAGAGGAATGGATACCGTGGGAGGATGAATCGCAGGCCGAAGAGAACGGAAAGACATCCAGAGGTCAACAGACAGCCAGCGTTCTTACCGTATGTGAAAGGAGTAACGGACAAAATTGGAACAGTACTTAAGAAATTCTCCATCAAGACTGTATACAAACCGTTATTCAAAGTAGCAGATCTTTTACGCAGTCCAAAAGATGTCATTCCATACCAAAACCCGGGCGTGTACAAAATAGAATGCAGTTGCGGAAGTGTGTACATTGGCCAAACTAAACGGAGCGTGCAAGAGAGGGTGAAGGAGCACATAGCGGCAGTTAAAAACCGCCAAGTACACAAATCCGCGATCGCCGAACATCTTCTTACATCTGGCGTAAATCACTGGATTGAACTCCATAAACCAAAAATTGTCTCCACTGAACGCCATTATTATCCTCGAGTAGTTCGAGAGGCAATTGAAATCAAGAAACACCCTAGAAATTTTAATAGGGAGGATGGTTTTAACTTATCACCAACTTGGGAACCAGTGATCCAGAAGTTGCAGCCACGGGATATATCTTCGGATGTGTGCGGGGATATTGTGAGTGTCGTGTGTCGGACTATTGACAATAATTAACATATGTTTTGTGGGTAGTTTAAAAATTGTGTGTTTACCCCAAATTTCTACATAGACTTTTCGTTGGGTAGTTACACAAATCTCTGTTTTGACATTTTGCTGGGACATCAGTCAGCCGCGACCATGACCAGTGAAACCTGTGTCGAAACGTCGGTAAATAAGGTAAACAAGTTAATTCGCGTTAGACCCGTTAAATAATTATGTTTAAATATGTGTTCAAATTTCATGTCTTTATATTGAATATATTTATGAGAGTTTGTCACCGTCGTAGTACTAAAAATTGGAAGCTGGAAACTGGAGCTGCCAAGGTGTACAAATATCTGAACACGCCTCTACTGTTAGGCGTTAGAGTGCATGATCAGATATATCTGAGCACCTCGGCAGTTCCGATATATCTGATGGCAACAGTACGCCAATCCGGTCGAAATAATGTTATAAAGGAGAACATTACTACCTTAGACTTACCTTAGTAGTGGTACAGTTGACGAAATATAGCTCTGATTCTTCCCCATTCAGCATGATTGATACTTTCTGGTCCGCGTCGGGGTCTGAAACAATAAAAAAAAACAGGTAAGCACTTGTGGTATACTCGATGAATTGTTGGACATGATCCCAACGTCCATTTTTCAGCATCGCACCGCTCGCCACCGACAGGGCGCTCATCCACACACCTTGCATCCAAAATGGTCGCGCACTGTGCGGTTTCAGAGGAATTTTCTCCTGCGGACGCTCCGGCTGTGGAATGAGCTCCCAGCTGAGGTTCTCCCGAAAGATTACAGTATGCAGTTCTTCAAAAAAAAGTGTACAAGATTTTAATGGGTCGGCAACGCACATGTGAGCCCCCTGGAGTTGCAGGCGTCCATAGGCTACGGTGACCGCTTTCTATCAGGCGGGCCGTAGCTTGATTGCAATCGTCGTGGTATAAAAAAACTCGTGTAGAACTACCAACATTTACCACACGTTTATGTCTATAATATCTGGGGTTGATCATTCTCTTGTTAAAAATATAGCGCCCAATTTTCATAACAGTGTCGCTCACAGAATATTCTAATAAATATAGTGTTATAAGCATTGCATATTATTTAATGCATGAAATTAAAGTGCAATAGTGTCTTCTACGTTCACGATGAAGACCGCAACAATATCTGACAAAATCATTTTTGTACAGCCAAAAGAATAAGAAGAAAAGTCACATACTTTCTCATAAGTACCTAAACTTTGCCAGTTAAACAGGGAAATAGCCCTCTCTTTACTAGGGAACTCCAAAAATCTAAACTAAGAATTTATCGAAAAACGAGACAAAAATCAACAAAAGTGGCAAGAACCTTTATTCTTTTCAATAATTTACAGCATAACTTTATTAATTAGTCTGGGTCCTTGACACCTCTCCAGAGTTCTTAAGCTACGTTCTAACAAAAACCATCTTAAAACCAAAGCGCTCACCCTAAACTGAACCTTATGTAATGATAATAAAGTACAAATTTGTATTACTGTGTAGATAGTGATACGAGATTTTAAAAGTTATTCGTAAATTATTGGGAAATAAAGTTTGAGAATTGTTTCAACAGACCTTACTCTGCTTAAAATTAGAAAATCAATTTAGAGTAAAAATTCATGGCATTGTTAAGGGTGATTTTGAATTTTTTGTTGTCTGACGATACCTATGAATAAGATGGCCTTAAGGAAGAGTTTGAGTTTGAGTATCCCCGTCTCTGTCACACTTGCATATTGGAGTGACAAAGAGGCTTTCCCGTCAATGCCAATTTTCGATGTTCGTAGTAGGCATGCTGTAATCGACAACAAAGTAATAAAAAAATTGCATGGTTTTTTATAATAATTTTTTCTTTAGTGATACATTTTACATATTCTCCATTTTGTAACCGCCGTAAAAGTTTTTAAAAATGGTAACGGATTGGAAAAATAATATTTGGGACGGTTTTTTCTCAAATAATGTACGGTCGAAAGAGCTCGCGATTCTGAGCAGAAAAAACGTAAACTTTACCTATATTAGATAAAAAAATGATTAGTTTTCGAAAATGCCCTAGCGCTAATTATACCTTTATGATCTATTAAAAATTCATCTGCTGACCTATCAGCACTGTAACTATTGAGATGTCACAACACAAGAAGAGAATAAAAATATTTATTTTCAAAATATATACTCTATTGCGATTCAGCGCGGGAATGCCGCTTGCGTGATGGGCACACTGCCGAGCGGTCCGGCTTTAATTTTGTAGGTATTGTTTTTCTATTTTTAAGGTTTAGATTTATAAATTACACCGTATACTGTTGTCAACATTAAATTATTATATTATATATATACAGTAAGTGTAACTTATCTATGTAGCTACCTACCTCTACGTACCTTTAATCTAAATTAGGTCCTTGAGGCATTATACCTAGGCTGCTGGCGGCATTTCCTCGTTGTATCGCAATGCTGATACGTTGTGCGAGGAAGTCACCAGCTCTTCGGTCACCAGTTACAACAACCAGACGTTTCGCGATTTCTACGACTTGCGTGCGCTGGGACCCCATGGACCAAGAGTTTCGACCCCAAACGGTACAAAAAGGTACTCTCTACCCAGGCTTTTATATTTATTACGTTAGGAGGAGTGAACTTAACTCGCAATTTCTATAAGAAAAATTCTTGGCAGGGGAAAAATTTAACAATGCCAGCTCCTTGGCAAGGGAGTTAATAGGGGTTATTCCATACAATTTTAAAGCACGAATCAAATCATTCATTAAATGTAATAAATATGATATGATATGGTTCGATCCCAGCCCTGCTCACCGGGGACCTTGGTCACTTTTTCTTTAGTATATGGCATCTCTTTCAATTTATAGGGGTTATTCCAGTTAAGTAATGACTGATAATAAAACAAAATTCTACCGCCCTACTTCTTCTATCTTCTATTCTACTTACTCGGTGATGTAATCACACAAAGGCATCAATCAGTCGCGTGTCATGACGCTATACGCTGATTACTGCGTGACAAAATATGGCCATAACATTAGCGATTTTTATCGAGTACCCGAGCCATTTTTTTCAACGCTGTCCCACCACTTTTTTTGAGTTTTTTTCTTTTTCGATACCATTTTTTTATAGACTGTATGGCGGTAACGGAATTAAAAGTTTGGAAAATGAATGGAAATTATCGGAAATTTTTTCCCCCTATTCGGATCGAAATGGCTCATAATTCTGAGTAGAATTTATATAACCCTTCAAGAAAACCTTCAAACCTTCAAGAAAAGAGCGTACTCCCACCTTAAAGGCCGGCAACGCACTTGCGACACCTCTGGTGTTGCGGGTGTCCATGGACGACGTTAATCGCTTACCATCAGGCGATTCGTTTGCTCGTTTGCCACCTATAGCATAAAAAAAAATATATATATAAAATATATCCATGTTAAAAAATGTGGGGGTGAGGGACAACTTTGAAAAAAATGGCCCATTTAATCTAAAATCTTTCTAAAATAAGAAAAATACATCCATATATATATAGGTAGTCGTATACGTAGTAAACGCTGTTTAAAATGGGAAATTATCTATGCAAAGTATGCAGGTTGGAAAACAACTCACCGGTATTCGATGAAACCAGTTGGCCTAGTGGGTATGGCGTTAGCCGCTTAAGCCTAAGCTTAAGGCCTCCGTCGGTGTTACTCTTTTTCTTTAGTATATGACATCTATTTCAATTTATAAATTATAAAAAAAGATAAAAAACTGTCAATTTGGTGTTGGTGACAACCCTGCTGCTTTAAGAAAAATATTTACACTATTTCCAATTTTATATTCAAAATATTACATCATAATTTAAATAAGATAAGATCACCTAATTAATTATAAGGTTAATGGCACTTTCGAATGTTAGTTCGTCATCACCCGATAACTTGCTAGGATTGAAACAAATGGGTTTTTGCACTAAAGTTTAACAAGCATTATCTCGAAAACGGTACATAATATTAACATGGTTTACTGGGTAAATAATAAATACCGGGGAACAATTCACCGTTTTCGTAAAAGTTCATCGTTCTGTTCCAAGGTGTATAAGGCGGTGACATATGCAAATGTTGGTAATCTCGGTCAGGGACATCAATCAGTGGCACGACATGTCGAGACATGCTGATTACGGGTTGTTCTACGTGTGGCCATAAGAATAGCAGTTTCAATCATTATCAGGGCCCATAATTTTCATGCCGGTTTCGTCATAATGACGTATGTAAACACACAGGATGTTTTAATACGAAATGAGTTAATGATAGATAAAGTCTATCAACGTTCGATTCTAACGTCGAACGTAATAGTTTTGACACTATTCAATTACAGCATTATTCTTTCAAACGTAAAACCTAAAACATAATGTATGAAGCTTGCGTCATTTGTCTGTCAACCACAGTTGAGGTTGCACCGCCAACAAAATGATCTGTTTTGTCCAAAGGTTGACTGGTAGAGAATGCCTTGTAGCATTAAGTCCGCCTGTTGTACGTTTGTATTTCCTTTTGTGCAATAAAGATTAAAATAAATAAACACTCTATTCACTCACTAGCCTTTTAATCCCCATTTGTAACATCATTCACAGAAAAAATTGGAAAAATTCACAGATTAAATCCAAACATGACTTCATAAAAAAAAAATCATAACATATACCTACAACGCAAGGCTACTGTCAATCTTCGTGATAATAAGTCGACTTATTTTATTTAATGCGGCAAAGACAGTGACTCAATTCACAAAAGAAATTAATAGCGAGATCCATTCTTACTCTCATCCATTTAATTCATTTTTTTGGGAAATCATGTCGCGATTTTCATAGCCCCACATTCATATGAATGTAGGTAATTCGCTGTAACTCTGTTACATATAACTTAATTTGCTCTGAATGTCTGCGTAACTGTCGTGTCTACTTCAAATTTAAGGTTAATGAGGATATTATACGTGGAATTATTTTAGGCAGAAAATAAAATAGTACAGTTAAAAAGCGACTTTACGCTGTGAGGTAGAAGGTTTAATTTAAATTGGTATTTTTACAGGGATATTCTGCAGAGCGGTGGTGTGGTATGCCACACGCGGTGAGGGTTCATAATTTGATGTAATCACGTAAAAAATCGTTTGATAGATCAGATTTTAATAGTAGTTTATATACCCTATCATTAGCCCTCTATAATGCCACATATAAAAACCACCTTCACAATAGGCGAACTTAAAAAGAGTTTTAATAGGTACGATGCTAATAAAAACCCTAAAAAGAAGTATCTTCGCCGCTCTTACGAATTATACGCCCTTTTAATAGATAAGATAGGTTTTTTTTTGCCAAAAAACAAGAAAATACTTAAATGACTAAGTTAATAATAATTTTCCTTGAAAGTGCAACGGTTAACACTCACGTATTTTTATCACAATAGGCGTGACATGTTTCAACTGCATCGGGCAGTCATAGTCGGACAGACAGAGTGGTGTTGTCACCTTCGCCGAGCATCACTGACATGAAATGGGCATGAAACATGTCACGCCTATTGCAATTTAATATCAGTATGACTCACGAAAGTTTAACTTATTTAAAAAGCTCTTTACGTAAATCTCTATTTTCAAGATTTATTCATATTTTTTGGACTTGCAGTTCAAAAGTTAGAGGGACACATTTTTTTTAACTTTGTCTAGCAAAACCCAGTTTTTTAAAGTACATATCCAACATTATCTCATACTTAGGGTTGAAAGAAAAAAAAACACCTCCACTTTAACGTGTATGGGAGGCTCAAAAAGTTTTTATTTTTTTATTTTATCACTTCGTCGGCATGATACGTATTGATATCAAATTACAGTTTTCTATTACCTACTAACAGTCGAGCTAAGCTAAGCTATTGAGACGTTGGTCTTTAAATGGTCGTGCACTGTGCGGTTTCAGAGGAATTTCCTCCCTCAGACGCTCCGGCTGTGGAATGAGGTTTCCCCGAAAGATTACAGTATGGGGTTCTTCAAAAAAGGAGTGTCCAGTTAACCAATTGGAACCCTAGGCTACTCTAGAACCATGTCAAAACGACATGCAGAGATTTCTTACAATCTGATTTATTACGTCACTATAAAGTGTACAAAATTTTAATGGGATGGCAACGCGCGTGTGACCTCCCTAGAGTTGCAGGCGTCCATAGGCTACGGTTTCCATCAGGCGGGTCGTAGGCTTGTTTGCCACCGACGTGGTATTAAAAAAAACCCTCCGTTTTTGGAAGTCGGTTTAAAAGTCGGTCTTGTCTAATTACCGACCCTATTATTTTCCGGGCTTATGTTTCATTGACATCATTATAATGATATTTTCCGGATGGTTTCATTCGTTCCGGTTAAGTGGTTCCGTCTGGAAAGATTAGAGCCCAGATAGTTTGTAACTGATGTTGTTGTTGTGAACTAGTATACCCTCGGTCTTGTACACGTTTACATCCCTTTACTGATTGTAATTTAGTTTAAATTATCGTACCTGTTTTATATTGTTAATGAAATCTACTCATTTATAGACAGAGTTTTGAAACCAACCACTTTCTTTTACGTTTTATTTTTAGTTTAACTAAGGTTTACTTTACTTACTGTATGATTTGTGGGTGCTCTGAAATCCAGTGTCGTGGTACACTTAGGTGTGTCACGGCTCATGCTGAGTGGCATCCCTTTTGGTTTATTTAGCTGTAACTTGTTTTAAATACTTAATCTTACAATGTTTTTAAACCAAATAAATAATTACTTACTTTCTTTCTTTCCTGATATTGATTTTAAATTTTGTATTTTACCCGCAAAACATTTTGAAGGTGAAAAAACCCTCGTTTGGTATAAGTATTTGTTATTTCTGTAGCCAGGTCTTTTGAAAAATTATTTTTCATTTATTATCTTATCTTATCTTTGTCTTCTTACTCTTCCTACTCTTCTTAAATTTTTAATTTGAAGTTGAATTTTCCAAATTGATCTGGATTTTTTGTGATTTCACAAAAAAATGGATTTTTTTGTGAAATCGTAAACAAATATTCCGTATCATCATCATCATCATCTTCATTTCAGCCGAAAGACGTCCACTGCTGGACATAGGCCTCCCCCAAAGATTTCCACAATGACCGGTCCTGCGCCACCCGCATCCAGCGGACTCCTGCGACCTTCACCAGGTCATCAGTCCACCTTGCGGGGGGCCTACCCACGCTGCGCCTTCCGGTATGCGGTCGCCACTTGAGAACCTTTCCGCCCCAACGGCCATCGGTTCTACGTGCAATGTGCCCGTAAATATTCCGTATTGTAATTTATATATTTTTTATATATTTTATTATAGACTCTATGCTGATGTATTTAGGTTCTTTATAGCTTCATTGGTTAGATGTAATTGTTGTGTTCCCATCAGCTTGCCCTTCAGCAAAGGCCTCGTCAAGAGTTTTCCACAGCTTTCGGTCTTCTGTTTTCCTCCTCCATGTCGTCCCAGCAATCTCTCTAAGTTTATCTTCCCATCTCTTTTCTGTTTTCCTGGTTTTCTTGAATTGTATCTACCAGGCAGTAACCTTTTTGGCCCACTTTTCCTTTTTGTTTCTAATCATGTGTCCCGCCAAATTCCACTTTAGTTTTTTGACTGTGTATGTGACATGTCTCACTTTGTTTTTTTTTTGTTATGTCTACTAGTTGTATAATTATAAAACAATTACTTAATGGTGATTATTGATGCGATTGAACGATCATTTTCATGCAAGTACTGCATGTGAGATAAGCAGGAGAGAAGTTTAAAGTTAAAGTATAAATTTGGTTTCTTTTTTGCTCACTAAGTTAGATAGGACAACGTGCCGGGTACGCCGTCGCTACGGGCGGTAGCTCGTAGCAGTGTTGTAGAACTTTCGTAGCACCTGCTACGGTTGGAACTTGGCTAATGAGATGTGTCGTAGCGCGCTCTATTCTCAAACTTTTAGCTTGTTATTAAGAGTCAAATAATGAACATTTTTTCAAAAACCTAAATATTTAAAATTTTCAGAATGTAGGTATACAAAGTCAAATCGGAATCAATAAAAGGAACCGGCCAAGTGCAAATCGGAATCGCCCACCGAGGGTTCCGTACAAAGTATGCTGGGCTATTTATGAGCTTAGGTACTTAAAAATACTGGTGGCACGGAACTCTCAGTTTGCGGCAATTGTACAGTTTTCGGATTTTTTCATGTATTTGTGCTACAAGCTCTTGCTTTTTCCCAAATTTCGTACTGCCTATACATTTTGATTCCCATTGCAAATGTATGGGAAATGCGACATAAACGGCCGTATCGCGGATTAATCTCGTTTATTAACGAGTGCTGTAAAAGGCTCGAAGCGGTATTAATAAACGCGATTAATCCGTTCTAAAGTGTTTAATTTCAATAATTACGTTCTTCCTTAGATTATGGTAATTAGTTAATTACTAGAGATATACACATTAAAGTGTTGTACAGGGTACATCGAAAGCAAGCTACCCTCCATTCTAGTATACACTGTATTACAGCAGGGTAACCCTCTCCTCTTTCCTCACTCTCTCACTTTGTCAGCATAATTGATACCTATGTATATTCATACTAAAATATTCACAGAGCTAAGCTGCAGACATACAGATGGACGGACGGATAGACAGACATGGCGAAACTATAAGGAATCCTACTTGACTGTGGAACCCTAAAAAACCTGCCCTCTGCTCACTAGTTCCAATTTCGTACACTATTTCTTCTTCGTTTTTTCGGTTTATGCCCCGGCTCAGGGAGCCTGGGGTCCGCTATGGCAACTAATCCCAAGATTTGGCGTAGGCACTAGTTTTAAGACTGCCATCTGACTTTCCAACCCAGAGGGTAAACTAGACCTTATTGGGAGTAGCCCGGTTTCCTCACGATGTTTTCCTTCACCAAAAAGCGATTGGTAAATATCAAATGATCCGGGATTGAACCCGCGTCCTTCGGATTGAAAGTCGCACGCCTTACCGCTGGGCCACCGACGCTTTTGTAACAGTATTATATCATTAATACCCTAATCATTGTAAAATTGCAGTGTAATCACTATTTCTTTAATTTGTACCTTATTGACTACAGAATAGGGTATGATTTATCCTTTTGCCATATATCAAAACCTATGATTTTAGCATTCTCATGTCTGTTGAATTTGAACTTTAACACCACAACATAAAATTCACAATTGAATATCACAGTTCCCTGAATTTTTAAATTTGCTTTTTGCGTGTGACTATCGCGTGATTTCAATGCGACCATGCTATTTTATATTTAAAAATAGGCTTATCTATAAAGGAAGTGCAAGGCGGTTAAGTCTTTTCCTTTCTAGATGCATTGTTATTTTATTATAACGGATACTAAGTGCTTCAGTTGGGTATTCTATTTTCTGTTGTAGAAAAATAATTGTTTGCTAAATTGAAATTTTTATCTGTTTTCTGTTCTGTTCACCACGCTTACAGGTGTGACAATGCCTAACGTTACTGAATAGGGATGACGACTAGGTTGAAATACTATAATTCTAATTAGTCCGTCAGTTAGATTATCTAAAATGATTAGACACGTATTTTCCTTTTTCAATTTAACTAAAATTGACGGAGATAAAGAGCATTAAAGTTCCGGGGTGGGGGCTTGTGACGTCACTGCTAGGTAAGAATTGTACCTACTAGTGACGTTACGCGAAACTTGAACGCACTGTTTTTCTTCATTTTTGATTGGACGAACAAAAGAAAAAATACGTGTATAATATTTTTTAATAATGTAAAAGACGGACTAAATAGATTTTTTTAGTCGTCTAGCCTATTACTGGCGTTATAGGTGACCATAGGCTACGGGAACCGCTCATCATCGCGCGGGCTGTGTGTTTGTTAGCTACAACTCAGATAATTTTAATAAAATTGTAAAATTCTTAATGAGATTAAATGATCTTAAACCTCAAACCTTAAACCTTATGTAATCGACCAAATGAATAAAATTATAATACAAAAGAAAACGTGTTTTGGGATTGGTGGAAATCATTTATATCATAGCTTGGGCATATCAATAATTGTTTTGTCAATTTTCGTCCCCGTGCTATATGATACCTAGTTATAAATAGATATGCATTTTTACCCACCGTTTAGTTACAATAAATCATATTTAGAGTCCAGACGCGTTTGCTTTAAAATTCACCTGCAATCAAAATTGAACCTTATTCCGTTAAGAACAATAATAGTTTTTACAGTCAAAAATAACTAGTAAAGTCACAAACCTGCAGAAACATGAACAACCTTGCATATTTACTTTATAATTTTCAAATAGGGTTTTAGATTTCCACTTCATGAATTGTCTGCATAAGACGTGCTAAGTACAACCACGCAACGAAGACAATCACTGGACCATCTCTGGGGTCAGATTAATCTTAAAAAGTTGATGAAGACGGGGGGAGATTGGATTTTCCGCTGTCGCTGCAGACGACGTGATCGTACTGTGTGGCCATTAAAACAGCGAGTTGAGACAAGAGGTATTTATAGTTTATGTGATTGTATATAATGCCTAATTATTTACAATTACATACACTGATTTATATACACACATATCATGGGCTCTCCATGATGCATATATATCGACCGCCGTTACGACTTTCAGGAATGAAAACTTTTCTGACATTCCAATTTTGACATTTGTACAAACTAGAGTTGGCCCCAATGTTAATTTCGCTCGATATCAAAATAACGTACCTATGACTTGCGTGCGCCAGAGATTCGCTTGTTTTCTAGCAACACTGTAAGTGTGTATATCGCTTGTCAAGTTGATCGACGCTCTCATTAACATTTAATTTGTATGTAAATAAAATCGCTCGTTCTGTGGCCGCATCGTGAGGGGAACATATTGCCTGTCTACGCTGTCGTGAGGATCGTTAACAATGTCTTTGGCGTAAACAGTTTTATAAAATGTTTAGTTGAGTAGTTAATGGGATTGGGCTGGATATATCTGCCGCATGTACCCGGAGGGATGGACCAAATTGGATACCAATGGGAGCTACCGTATTGTCGCTCACCTAGTGACATTCTCCATTTCATCTCATTTCCAGTCTTTATTTCGTGACATCCGATCAAGTTTGAGAAGGTTGCTTTTCTTGTCTTTGGAACATAGTCAATTAGGGACCAAACTCTGTAAGTTTAACTGTTCTGGTACGCTAGTATTATTATCAGCTTAAAAAAAGGAATGAGAATTAAAAGGAATGCAAATTCGTTTCAAAATTGATCGATAATAAGCATATATGATATGATAAAATATCACACCCCATGTAATCGCTTCAGGCAACATGATATTACATTGACACGCAGAACCCTTACATCCAAATCACAACTCTAACTGCATTGATTAAAGTCCAATTTTCAATAAAACAAATATGACTTACGACCTTATTGAAAATCGTTCCCGGTACGTACGCATATCCTTGCAAATTAATGATAATGAATTACAAACGTCACGCCTGAAAGTGAGACGAATAGAGCTTAAAAATGGGTGTGACAAGGACAAAAAGGGGGTGAGATGAAACAAATGAGTGTTTAAAGGAACCTACCTGACACGTTTGGGTGACAATTTTATATGATTTGTGGGTGTAACAAATAGGGTTGTCTGAAGTTCTGGGGGCGGAAAAACCGATGTTCCATTATGGATATTTTTTTAGGTAAAAATGTTTTAATTTATTTAAAGTCCCTAATGTTTATACACAAAATCAAATTATGGTAATTAAATTATCCACAAAATTAAAATTAAACTACTAAACGAATACTACTACTACTACTACTAAAAGAAATACTACTAACTAAAAGTAAATGGTTTAAGGTTATTTTTCATACAGAAGCATAATATTACTTTGCAGAATGAATCTTTTTGCATGATATTATTTGGCAGAAAACCCTAACCTATATTCTCAAATGATTATTATGCCAAATTACTATTATGTCAGGTATAATATACGAAAGTATACAATATATAAATTTCTTCTACGATACGTGTTATGTGAAGTGCATTTTTGATAAAGAGGGTAACCCTTTTTTGTCAAACAATATTACCTATATGCCAGATGAGGGTAACCCATTTACCTCAATCTAACCTACATCTATGTATACTCATACTCATTTATTGATAATACAGAAATATTACATGTCAACACTTTTTTAAATCTAAGAATAATATTAATGTCATAAATTCAATTTACTAGTTATTTGTAGGTATGTCAAAAGTAAACAATCCGTAAACATTCTTAATAATTATTTTTACATACATTATTTTTTGTATAATAAAATAGCACTTGAACTAGTACTCAATGTTATTCGACTGAAAACCTCTTGTTGAGACGAAACTTCCTCTTTTCGAATAAATTAATAACACCGTAATAAAACCGTAATACAACTGACAATTCGTATCATCCTTTCTATCGCACTGCCCTAATTACCTATACCAACGAATGGGATGCAGCTCGAAAATGTTGAATAATCGAAGTTCGCGGTAGGCCTTGTTTATTTTCACGAAATGAAAGGACGCTCAATGGCTGCTCATCGAAGGATTATTGTTGTTGCCGTTGGGTTATTCAGCGATATAGAATAGACACGAACAATTGACCGTTATTATAAAAACAATCCGAAAGGTATTTGTTGTTTTGTTAAGCAAGGATTTTCTTAACAGTCGGGTTTTTTAAATTATTAGAATTTTCCTTTAAAATTAAGGTGTGTAGTGATATATTTTACTGAATGAAAATATGTACTAAATGCAAACTTTTCTTTGTAGGGGCATTCTCTGTAGGGCGACCATAAATTGTATTTCTGGCACAGTATGTTACGGTATTTTAGCGATGCCATACCTTACTACGTAAAACGTTTCTACGTACGTACCTTACGGATTTACCTCTCTGTCTATCATTATTTATTTATTATTTATTTATTTATTTTCAACATAATGACACAGCATAACAGTCTTAACTAAGTATCTGTGTATTACAAATTTTAACAAAACTTAAATTATCAATAAATTACTGAAGATTTACTTCTATCCATCGCCTCACAGTATACCTTACACATTCTCGCCATACCGATCATATGCGTTAATACACTCGTTAGACTGAAACTAGCTGATCAGAGCAGTTATTGCCCCCACGCCCGGCGCACCGACCATGGCCACCCTGTGCAGGGCGACCACATGTCGCTCGTTACATCCTGCTACACTACGCTACAGTGTCATGGTCTCCATACTTTACTATACGAAACAACATCACGTACTCACCTCTCTGTCTATCATATGCGTTTATGCACTCGCTGGTCTGAAACTGGCTGATTAGAGCCGTCTTGCCCACGCCCGGCGCGCCGACCATGGCCACCCTGTGTAGGGCGACCACACGTCGCTCGCTAGGCTCTGGTTGTGCTGGAGACGGTGCTAAGGATCCGGAGCGGGAACGCCGACGCCGGAACGAGTCGCCGCGGTTGACTATTCCTGAAACAAGCAAATGTTGTTACATAAGGTTTCTCTTTATTCATGTTATACGAGTTTACTGATGCTATAAGACATTAAAAATCTGATGCAAAAATAATCAAAGACAGTGAAAATTTCCTTATCTTAGCTACCTAACTTGATAGCTTATTTTTTACGGTGACAAACAAGCACGGCCCGCCTGATGTTAAGCGGTCACCGTAGGCTATGGACGCCTGCAACTCCAGGGGTGTTATATGCGCGTTGCCGATCGTTTTAAAAAAAGGAGGATTCGCTGTGTTGACAGCTAAAGGGGCAAGCTTTGCTCCGTGGGCCCCCAGCTGTCAACACAGCGAATACTCTTGGAGCTCTGGCGACCTTACTCACCAACAGAAAGATAACACTATGAGTAGTGGGAACATACCCTTATTTGGAACTTTTAATTCCAAATGACTGGTATAATAGAGTAGTATATCATTATATAGTCATTTGGAATTAAAAGTTCCAAATAAGGGTATGTTCCCACTTACATGTAAAAGTTGCTTATAAGTAACTTTAGGGCATTATATAGCACTATTGCTTCTTATTCAGTGACAATTAAAACCTGCATGTAACTTTAAGTAGCAAAATCGACTTTACCCAACCATAAGTAATAAAGTAGAAACAAAAAACGTTCCTAAGCAACTAAAAGTGACAGGATAAACTCAAATACAACTTTGAGTTGTATTTAAATCTATAAGTTTTATCAATCAACTCATTTAGAACATGAAGCTATAAGATAAGCTGCACAATTCACTTATGTGCTGTTTGGGCTCTTATTGCCACTCCAACGCATAATTAAGTCTCAATAGGAGGAACTTGAAAACCAAAAGCAGTTATATTCACTTATTTCAAACCACTAACGATCTCACAGTTCCAATATTAGGACATATTAAGTACTTGTTGTTCCTATTGCCACTGCCAAAATATATTATTCGTCCTGCGTCATGAACTCTGTTGATATAAATTTGTTTTGTACATTTGTTTCTGTTGATATAAAGTTCTAGACATTAAGCTCATCAGAAATGAATTCCGCGAAATGGAAAAAAGTTAAAAGATGTGGAAATTATCATCGACAGGCCGTAGATACTTTAAGAAATATTATGGAGATGGACACAGAAGCTATCGATTCAAACCATGAAGTTAATCAACAATCCAATTATGATTAGAACTTTGGCAAAAATTAGCTGTATGATACAAAAGAAATAAATTGAAATAGATTATAATAAAATTGTGTCAATAAGTTACAGAACGTTCGAATTCCAGGAGCGGTTGATAACAACAAATTCGAGTCATATGCATACATCGAAATATTCTACGAATTTTATATCGACTATTCTTTGAAGTTTAAATTTTGACATGATCAAAATGTGATTTTCTGTTGAAGAGCAAAAATATGAAAATGACGAACAGTTCTCTATATATTGTGACGCGCGGCTCACTGTACGCACACGTCGCAATGGTAGGGATACACTGTATGATATATATACTGTATACCAGTATAGGGATAAACTGGATATTCTGTATACAGAAAACCAGTGTTGCCACTTATAAATAAAGTTGCCAACCAAATAAGTTCAAAAACTATCGAAATAATGCAAATGGCTGTTTCAAAACCTGGCTCCTACATCCCACTTCTCCCCTACCTACTCACCCAGATTTGCTTACAACAACATCAATTTGGGATTTTGGAGCAGTATTGAGGACTCCTAATTCACGAGCACTGGGCGATCTAAAAAAGAGCAAATAATTAGAATTGGTAATAGCATTCACTGCTTTGCCACGCGCAAGATACAAATAAGTGATTTTCAGACCTAATAGTTCCAAATAAAGAACAAATAAGTGAAAATAAACACCGTAAGATCTTTTATTTTCCGCCATGTTTACAAAATGGAGTCCTTGAAAATGAATTATTTTTAACAGAATTTTATCACACTGACGCATAATCACAGAATTTTGATAGTTGTGATGGTGTTAATTTAACATTGTACGTAACCTACGATCATTAAGTCCGGTTTTTAATAGTTTTATTTCTTATCAGTGTCAATTCCTTACGTGATTTAGCACTCTCTTTTTAAATATTTTGATCAAATCAAAGGCGCATCGAAATTTACAAAGAAACCATACTATAGTTTCACAGTAACAAAAAATTCCCAATAATTTCGTGCTTATTTCACCGGATGGGCTCATCGGAAGATCAGCGCTGGAAGTCGCCAGCATTATGCTGAGATGAGTCCTTTTCGTGGCACTTCTTTAATCTTGGCAATTTTTCTGTTAATTGTAATTGTACTGTATATTTTGTGTGTCCACGAATAAATTACTTCTATTCTATTCTTATTTCAACTGCTGAACGTGAAGTTTTAATCACTTATCAAACGGATGTATATACCAAATTAAAATGGCAGATGGTAGATCACATTCACAGGAACTTTGGCGTCGCAATTATCACTCATTGACCGAACTGAAATATTTCTTTTTATCATTCAATACATATCGGTCACTGCGCATAACTTTCACCCATAGTTCTAATTGCCACTTAAGGTAATCGTGAGATCTCTTATGGAGTCTATTTAGAACCAAAAATCGTTCAATAAAAATGTCGTTCACTGCGCATAACTTTCACCCGTAGTTCTAATTGCCACTTAAGGTAATCGTGACATCTCTTATGGATTCAATTTAGAACCAAAAATAGGCTGCAATTTTTCTCTTTTTGGTTCTATATTGGTTGCATAAGGGTTCTCTCCACCTATATAGAACTAAGTCGTAGCTATATATTTCACTTAAGTATCTAAATATATATGATATACGAGCTATATGTCTTCCAGTGTGCTACTTGGGTTGTGCTTGTATTTGTTGATGTTTGTATTTCTATTTATAGCAAGTTAAATACAAATTTCTAATTAAAGGAAAACTTAACACCAGTTAATTGTATAACCAGGTATTTGTCAAAGTGTCGAAACGTTTATTTTTGTTAATAATAAATATGCTAATAGACTGTAGTTAGTGCACGTTTAACCTTAAATATAACTTAGATTGTAATGTTCTCATGTAAGTGAATGCAATGTATTCTTATGAGAATAAAGTTCTTTAACCACAATAGACCAATTATGAGCACAATCGTCTGCTAACGTGACCACTTGCCGGAGGCAGATTATTTTTTTACTTGTATTTTATTTCGGATAGAAACCTAATAACCTATAAAATAATAATCTTGTATACGTATTTTTATCACAATAGGCGTGACATGTTTCGACTGCATCGGGCAGTCATCGTCGGACAGAGTGGTATACGTGAGTTTGAACCGTTGCAATTTAATGGCAGTATGACTCACGATAAAAATTATATCTTTTATATATTTAATTTCTTCAGATGTTAATAGTTTAATGTTTTTAATTCTTATAAAATGTTGGTCGCCATGAGCTAAACATTCTCCGCATAAACTTTAAAAACAAGACCGCATAGCTTGCAATAATCAGAACTCTACAATATACCGGTCCAGGCAAAAAGCATCTCGAAAATGCATTAACATTACCCCAGGAGCACACTTCACTGTTTCGTTTTGCACAAAGACAAAGCAATTTTACATTGTGATATTATCTTCTTTGTTACTTTTAAAACCTCCTGTTTAAAGAGTTTACCTTAAAATTATACCTTATACCAGGACAAAACTGATGGTAATTCATCGAGCTTCGTAATCAGTGGAGATCGTACGTCGGTTTTTTTAGCATACTTCCTCCATACACTTAAAGCGACGGTGTTTTGTTTTTCGTTTCAATCCCAAAGTATGAGATATCGTTGGATATTTAAAAAAGAATAAAGGTTTGATAAAATCATTTTTTGATAAAGTAAATGTTTTAAATAATCGCTCAGAAAGTTAAAAAAAGTGGGGGACACTTTTTCCTTCTAACTTTTAAACCGCGAGTCGAATAAGTATGAAAATTTTCATGGAAGTAAAGCTTTTTAAAGACTTTTAAGGAAGATCATTGTGAACTTGGTGAGTTAAGCTATTTTTGAGTTTTTGCAAAAAACGTATCTTCTCAGTTAAAAGGGTGTATAAGTCAAATGAACTGTGAAGATATTCCTTTTTTTTTGGTTATGAGCAAGATATCTATTGAAATCCTTTTTTAAGTTCATCTTGATGGACAGTAAACTACGGAATCCTACACTGAAAAGTTTTTTTATTTACTTATAACTTTTATTCCGTAGAAGAACTAAAGTCACCGACGTAGCCCACCGGATTAGCAAGCTGAAGTGGCAATGGGCAGGCCACATTGCACGCAGAGCAGATGGCCGATGGGGTCGAAAAGTGCTCGGATAGAGACCACGGCTTGGCAAACGCAGCGTAGGACGTCCGCCCACAAGACGGACAGATGGCCTTATGAAGGTCGCCGGGAGACGCTGGATGCAGGTCGCTTCTAACCGGTACATATGGAGGTCCAAAGGGGAGGCCTATGTTCAGCAGTGGACGTCTTATGGCTGATATGATGATGATGATATAACTTTTAAGAACACTTCGTTGCTTCGAGGTTCACTGGTAAAGAGGATTAAGTAATATTGTTTGCGAAAACTGAATAGCGCTTGGTCTAAAGCCTCGTACGAAACTTTGCTTAATATAAACAGAGATAAGTTTACCATAATTAGGAATACAGCTCTTTAAGTTTGCTTGGTTTACTAAGATTAGTAAATGTACTATAAACAACCACTCGGTTGAGTCCTCAGGTAAAAGGGTCCAGCACACAAACTATTGTCTTCAATTACATTTGCTTTATTGTATCATTTCTTACACAATGGTCATATTGGCTATATCAAACTATTCCAAATTACCAACATTCCGTCGCACACACAGACTCAGCCGGTCGCCATTTTTCTCTGCTCCTGTCATCGCTCATTGCGCGCGCATACGTTTTAGGAGCCTGCTGCGGTGCGTTTAAGCAGCCTAATACAACACTTGTAGTAGACTAGTACATTCGAATAACAAGTAGTGGTTAAATAAATAGTTAACAGTACGTATAAAGAAAGGAAAAGTGGTCAAATTCATGATTGCGTACGCGACTCGAACCCTCGACTGGCATACATGCTCGTCGATCTGCCAACTGAGATACGGAGGCCATACCCGTGTATCTCAGTTACCTGGTTGTTTCAGCTAGGATATCAAGTGTTTGTTCTTGGAAACGTGGTCTGCTTGTATTGAAAATATCTAAGGTCGTATAGTTTGTTGTAAGAATTGCAAAAGTGGCGTAAAGGTAACCGTAAAAGGTAGCTAAAGACGTAAGGTTGCCACCATTAGTCGAGCTGCAACACAATTTACGAAGCTGTTGGCAATTTCCGAGCTAATTACGGAGGAAATTAGATGGAGCACGTGACAGCAAAGCATGCTTAATTTACCTTGCTCGTATGAATGAATTAATTACTTAATTTTTTTTGTCGACTGGTTGGCGTAGTTTGTAGTGACCCTGCCTGCTAAGCCGATGGTCCTGGGTTCAAATCCCGGTGTGGGAATTTATTTGTGTGATGAAACTGATGAACACAGATACTTGTTCATTTCATTTAATTTTATTTCATTTCATTTATTTTCTTAAACAATTTACATTGTGTTAGAAATAAAATAATACATACACGAGCATAACAGTAAAAATAATAACACCAAAAACATTCAATCAGAATTAATACTAATATACCTACAATAATATAACTAAATTAAAATAATATAACAGTTTGCAAACCCTTCAATGCATGAATTATCAATACTGATCCTAAAACATCCTAAGTGACGACCAAATTCATTTCAAATTAAGAACTTACGACGATATGACAAAGTCTACATTCCAAGAGAACTTGATTGTCACTTGTCTCGTTTCTGTGTCATAAATGCATCATCACGCATTTAAGGGTTAAAAGCCGAAACGACAAATAAAATCACCCCCCACTTTACGTCTATGGGACGTACCCTAAAAATAAAAGTTTCTCGACTTTTTATTTTACCACTTCGACGGCATGATTGATATGTATATTAATACCAAATTACAGCTTTCTAGTACTAACGGAAGGACTGACAGACATGGCAAACTAGTATAAGGGTTCCTAGATGACAACCCTAAAAAACTAAATTAAATAGGTACGCAAAATCGTACCATCATATAACGTTGAATATCAGGAATATGCACATGTTTAATATTAGCCAGGGCCATGGTCCCAGTCTGTATATCCGACCCATTCCTGTCCAATTCCTCGCATGAGCGATTGTCCAATATATGTTATGCAAAACAAACAATCTGGGGTACGCCAATAAGCCGATATAAACACTCCCTCAAAAATGTTAAAGTTGTATACAGCCTGTTTTTTTATTTCCGTAAACATTAAGGGGAGATTTTTCAGGTTAAATCGAGCTAATATTGCTAAGAAATTAGTGTCTTAACTATTACAGTTTCTGAGATATCAAGAAATAAATAAATTAACTGAACCGTTTAACGGGTTACTAAACTATCTACCACTGAACTGTGTTTTGGCATGTGCTGTCATGTCTACAGCTTCAGAAGGCCTACCACGAACCACGAACGAAGTTTCACCTCTCTGTCGCACTTAAGTGAGAAATCACAAGTGCGAAAGGGAGGTATACTTTCGTTCGCGGTTCGTGGTAGGCGCTCAGTTTTGTCATACTTGACACTTACTTTCGTGTTAAGGATGACTCACACTAGCACGGGACGGGACGGGACGGGACGGGACGGGACGGGAAAATCTGTCAATTTCTATAGAAAGAATCACGTGATAGCTCGGAGCCCTCGGATGTCAATGTAATTTAAAATGAATCTAGCGAAAAGGCAAAGAGATTATACGAAAATTAAGTTGAGAGGCACCAGAAGACGCATCAAAGCCTTTAATTGCGAAGACGGAGCAGGAATTCATTACTAAGCAAGATTTTACACACAATCTCACCGTCGTCTAAATATTTTTTTTTGTTATTTATCATTATGGTTCCTCTTTATTTTTTTCATTTTTACCTTAGGTTAATTTTTTTGTTTTTGTATGTATGTTATTCAAATAAAGATCTTACTAGGTCGCAAAAAAAGTCTGACAATTGTCGGACAAAAACCCTTAAACTTGAAGAGATAAAACATAAATCCTTATTATTTTGACACCTATGTACTTAATTAAAAATCTTTGAATGCAAAAAAAAAGTTAGACCAATAACAGTCTAGACTTTTCATTGGTTTTTTTTTTTTTTTTTTTTAATCTTTATTAAAGAGCTTTATCGCTTGGCGATTATGTCGCTCCATATAATCATCACACAAACGCACTTAACTACGATTACTTATACCTATATTAACTAGCTTGAACAGTGCTCTGGCCTCATCTGACAGAGGATACGCCAGAGCACTATTGCAGCCACCGACATTAGTAAACATATCATAGCATGTTTTCAGCTGGCTCCTAAAGGACTCGTTCCGTACACATTCCATTAAAATATGGTAAACATCTTCAACCATATCACACTCTGAGCAGTTGGGTGTAGCAACTTTGCGCATCAAGAATCCGAACTTGTTAAGTGGAATGTGCCCCGAACGAATTCTCAGTGCTGTCACAATTTCTTGCCGTCTAAGTGAGCAATCTATCCATGGTGTATTAATAAGTTCTGGCTGGATCGTTCGGTACCAAATACCTTTTTCTTTTGCCCTTTCGTCAAAGTACTCTTTCCACATTTGGCGGCATCGTATTTTAACTAACTTGATGCATTCGGAAAAGAAAGGTAAGATGTTACATGTGATTTCGCTATAGCAGGCTTGCTTAGCAAACCTATCCACATGTTCATTTCCTGTAATGCCTATATGTGAGGGTATCCATTGCATTGCATTTTCATTGGTTAAAATAGTTTCTTAAATGTCAACTCACATGCGCGATACAGTCCTCCATACATAAAACGGTAATCTCCTTTACAATATAAGTATATTTGTATTTCAAATTCAGAACGTAATCATTAAGTAATAGGAACCGTCAACAATGAAGCGCGTTCATCCGAAATGATTCGAAATTCAAATTCAATTCAATGTTCAAACAACGAGATAATAAAGCGAAAACTGTATTCTACGTGCTGCTCAACAATATCTTCATTATTTGCACTGGCAATAGGAAACACTGGTCAATCAATTATCTACCGTATTCTTGCGACTTAAGGTCTAAATTCGAACTGGTTTTCTAATAGATGTTACGGCCGTTATGCATCATGGGACAGTTTTGTAAGGGTGATGTTCTGATGTTCCATCTATTATTTTATTAGTATTACTCATATCCACCTAAATATTTTAAGAAAAAAATTGACGTACTTGGCTCTACACTACATTTTTTATTGACATATCGCTCCACGAGTGAGTTTAAGTGAGTTTGAGAAGACATCGCTACAAAAGTTAGAATTCCCTTTGATTCCACTCAAGTACGTACTTACCTTACTGCAATGTGGGACCCTTCTCATAAGTAGGTATACACAGAATGAAATAAAAAGGACCAAATAAATTGAGTTGAACGGTCCTTTTTATTTTACCGTGTATATTCTTCTATTATATATTAAGTATATATAGTCTGATAAGCCAAGGCTGCAGTAGAATCTTTTTTAAATTTATATGCCTCCCTATTTCTTTTATACCGAAAAAAAGGGACGCAGATAATTTAAAAAACAAAATCTACTGCAGCCTTGTCTTGTCAGACTATAGGTGGACAAGATTGTTTTCTCATAGCTCAATAGAAAAGGAGTACATATTGATGTGGATAAGGGTTAAATAAAAAAATTAACCTTTATAGCCCTTAACTTTTGGGCAGTCCACAGGAAAGACGTAATAATATCGTATTTTGACTTAAGATGTCACCCTTCCAACGTGTGGGAAGGCCGTAAACTCAAACTCAAACTCAAAGCCATAATATGGCCTGGGCGCCAAATGGCCTATATTTGAGTAGACTAATCCGTGTTTTTTTCTACTCCAGCACTTCTATCTGTCAATTAAATGACTGCCAGCAATATTTAAAAAGTGTACACTATAACGTTGTCTATGGTATTCCATAAGAACACTGCTCCTATGGATTTTCATACAATATATGAGCACTGTTGTTGTTTTTTTATAATTTCTATAGTGGACACAACATCTTCCCTATTCTGCCACGTTTCTAGATTTTGCTTTTTACGCTATTTTAGCTGTCGTAGAAAAACTAGCGTATGCAACAGCTCATAATTGGTTCTTAAAACTTATTATATCACTGTTGCATAAACTAATATTAGTGATATCACTAAAACACGGATTCGGGATTCGTCTACTCCAAAACGAATCCGAAATTATTCAAATTTGGAATAACACCGCTCTTGGGTATGTAAACATGAATTGACGTCAGAGCTCAAGTGCACCGTGCATAATGGGGTATAAACGGTGAGTCATCGTCTAATTTTGGCAACGGAACGTATGGAGGGCGATTAAGTGGACGATATTTACGGCGTAACCAATGGGAAGTTTATATTTTAATCTTATTTATAAGACCTCTGTTGATCTAGGGCGTGTTCACAAAATAGTCAACTGGCGTGCGTACTTAAAAAATCTCTTAAAAAAGGAGATCTACTTCTATCTCGGTGGTAACCTGTACTACAGAATTACCAGAAACCTAGTTCCATAAATTCAACGCGTTGCAAAGTGAAGTCAAACAGAGGCTGTCTCCATCTCTTTCCCTATTATAATAATTGAATGAAATAGCTATAGGGCAATGTATGGAAATTAAGAAAAAGTTTACCAATTAAAACGGCTTCACTGCGCTTGACAGAACATACCTTCTAGTGTCGATATTATTGTTATATTCTGAGACCTCTACAAAAACAGAATAGGTTAGATGACTAAAAAAAATCTATTTAGTCCGTCTTTTGGATAATTAAAAAATATTGTACACGTGTTTTTTCTTTTGTTCGTCAAATCCAAAATGACGAAAATACAGTGCGTTCAAGTTTCGCGTAACGTCACTATTAGGAACACTTCTTACCTAATAGTGACAACACACACAAGCCCCCACCCCGGAACTTTGATGCTCTTTATCTTTGTCAATTTCAGTTAAATTGAAGAAGGAAAAAATAAGTCTAATCATTTTAGATAATCTAACTGACGGACTAATTAGAATAATAGTTTTTCAACCTAGTCGTCATCCTTATTCCAGGCAATAATGAGTCTCAAATTTCCAGAAATGTTACGCATGGTTAAACTAGTTAGAGCATCTAATTTTAGTGGAACGTTACTCGTAACTCGAAGTGGGACGGTTAAGCGTATGGCTATTTTTGAGTGCAGTAGTTAAAGCCGTTGTCATTACCTGTGAAAATGTGTAATAAGATTTATTTCTGAATAGTCACTAACATGAAACTAAATTATTAATTTGTTTTTCTTTTCGAGAACACAGCTCTTGCGACCCCACTCTGGACGGCCGGCTAAGGCAAGCCAGAGGCGGACGGCTTGGTCGGATGACAGTCTCCCAGGAGCGCTCATAACCCAGGAAATATTCGGTTTTGACGGACATTAAATTATAATAGCCTGATTTTCTCAAATTACGTTCATTTATAGATATGTATGCAAAAATCGTACAAACTTTTCTTCCGGAAGTAGGTAAAAAGCAAAAAAATAAACCTGAACTATGTCGATTTTTGAAATTTACGGTAGTAAATATTTTTGTTGTTTGTGAACATGACGACATATTTGTCTTCTATGTGTTAAAAGCAAAACCGAAGAAAACTTATTCACGTTAAAAGGTAAAACTTACAAAATGTACGGCGTGGGTAATAGTAGTGTTATTTCGCTAGAAATAAATGGTAATAAGTAAAAAATGGTACTGACCCATTATAAACCATTAAAAACATAAATACAGAAAAAAATTACAAGAAAATCGATTGAAACATGTGTGTACATGTACATATTTGTGACGATTTGCATGAAATGATATTTTGTTGGATTTTGGTGCCTACATGATACTAGACTCACAAAATATCCGTTACCTACGCTAAAAAAATCAGCTATTATTAATCATTTCCCAAATAATCAAAATTTCCATACAAGCTGTCAGTTCAACGACTGGATTATACTCCCCATCAGCTCGCCACAAGCTGGCCTGCGTTGACAGATTACACCGGCCTAAACCAGTGGGCAATGGGGTCGCCAAATCACTAGTATCATTATTATGGGCCTGTCAGCGCGTCTGGTTGACGCTTTGGGAGACCATAAAGCTGCTGCTTACCTCTCGTCTCAGCAAATCTCGCTGGCAATACAGAGAGGTAAAGCCGTCATCGCCAGCGTTATGGGATCCTTACCGCAGGCAGACCTGCTTGACGAAGGTTTTTTTTTATATCGGGCATGTTGATTGTAGGTGGTATTTTGTAGGTCTTAGTTTTAATTAATGTGATATTAATGTAGTTTTGTTGTTTCTGTAACATAACAAAACATTTTTGCGGCATAAGAAATGCGGAGCGAGACTTGTGTCTTAATAATGTAATGTTTTGGATGGAATGTCATCTCTATTTCTAGGCAGACGTTTGTTTTATATATGCATCCGATATTTATACTGACATCGTTGTGTATTGTGCCTTCATCGTAGCTATTGAAAATTCAGGGTTCTGGTTTTAACCAGCAAGAAATTACAGCAGGTTTAAAATGGTCTGAACTGCATTTTTTCTTAAACTGCACTTTAAATCGCTCTGTTTAGCGCTATAAAATATGCGACCTTATGACATTGACTTCACATGCCTTCGGGGGCTCGCAGAGAGGTCATGTCGCTCCGCGCTCTGACAATATTTACAAAAATGAGAGACAGAGTATTGAGGAACGTGTAAGTAGTGGATATCGAGAAATTGGGTGGCCGAGTAGCTTTTTGTATAGTTGTAATCCTTTGGTATGCCTATTTATGAAGATAACGTGTAAATAACTAATATTTGAAACGGGATAATTACCATGTATGTTTGTTTTATTGAGCACCCGATATTTCGACCTATTTTAAATTCAAGGTAGGTAGAGGTAGGGAGCTAGGTAAGTTACACTTACTGTATATATTTTGAAAATAAATGACCTATTATAGTTAGGGTTCCGTACGTCAGAAGGGAAAACGGGATCCTTATATGATCACTTTGTTGCCGTCCGTCTGTCCGTCCGTCCGTCTGTCTCTCAAAATCCTTTAGCTCGGGAATGCGTTGAGATAGCAACTTGAAATGCACACATACGAGTACACAAGTCTGCGATCCCTTGAAGCTGTGAAAAAACGAAACCTCTACGTCAACGCAATCAAAAGATACGGCCGTTTATGTCGCATGTCCCATACATTTGCAATGGTAATCAAAATGTATAGGGTACTTCCCATTGACTTAGAATCACGAAATTTGGCCAAAAGCAAGAGTTTATAGCACAAATAAAGGAAAAAATCCGAAAACCGTATAATTACCGCACACTGAGAGTTCCGTGATAACAGTATTTTGAAGTACCTAAGGTCATAAATGGGGGTGGGGGAGGAGAGCATCTTTGTGCGGATTTTTATTCCATTAAAACTGTGTTTTTTTTTTGTTCTTTAATATCACGATGAAAATAAAGTGTTGAGTATTTTCACGTACATTGTTCGTAGGCGCTTTTCGCTACATTGTCTGTCATTTTCTACACTAAAAATTCAGCCGATTTTCGCGGGCTGTCCTCAAATGTTCGTACGTGACGTATGAATAGAGCTATGCAGATAAACGTCAGTCGATACAATGAAAATTATCGTTGGTCATAGGCTTTTGGCAAAGACCACCTGTAATTTTAAACGGCCCCCTAGCCTAGTTGGTAATGACCCTGCCTACGAAGCAAGGGAAGCCAGGTTCGAATCCTGGTCAGGGCATTTATTTGTGTGTTTATCACGAATATTTGTTCATGAGTTATGGATGTTTTCTATGTATTATTTATATGTATCTATCTATTATATATATCGTCGTCTAGTACCCACGACACAAGCCTTATTGAGCTTCCCGTGGAACTAGCTCGATTTGTGTACGATTGTCCCACAATATTTATTTATTTATTTCCCAGTCTGGTTGGTTAAATGGGCTGTTACTACTGTACTACAATATATTTATAGCAAAGTAAAAGCAATATATCTGGCATAAACAGTCGCACCACGCAAACAAAAACTTTACAACCAATTACCTAACTACGTAGGTATGTTCAGTTTTAGAAACCATTGAAAAACAATCACAGCGAAAAATAGGAAATAACGATGTGAAAGTTTCCTATACATAACTGTAAAGTGTTAATTTAAATAAAAATCCTTGAGAGTTGCAACCTTTTAAAAATTTGCAACCATAGTTGGAAAAGGTACTAAAGTTGTTAAATATTAAGGTGTTTAAGACCTTTTTCGTTGTGTTTGGTCTCGCGGCCATTGTTTCTGGGCCACTGTAAGTTTTTAATTACGAACTGCGAACGGCGACACTCATTAAGAGCTTGAAAATACCGAAATTCAGTTTAAAGTTTACATGAAACATAAGAGTGAAAAGTGTGGCTAACAGCGTGTTCGCTGCATCAACTCCACTAAAATCGCCGAACTTCCTAACAATGTAAACAAAAGGCGTCACATGTTTCGTCACTGTTTCTCCCTGTATTTCCACACTCATCAAACACTGCAACCATTCACTACTGAAACGGTCGTATTATCGTAACATACAAACATAAGATAAATAAGTATCTTAGAGATATCATTAAAAGCTCAAAAGTTAGGTTATTACGATCAATATGACAGTTTTTAATTGTTAGCAAGTTGCATTGACGGCGATTTAACAGCCTCCCGATGGGCACATATAGTCTGATAAGCCAGTGAGCGCAGTAACAGTAGGATAGAGAGCATGATACAGTATTACCGCCCCAAAAAAAGGGATGGATATAGTTTTTTTTGTCCTACTGCGTGCGTAGCCAAAATGCCAATCGCTCACGCTTAATCATGTATCGTAGCTACCTCTCTCTATCACTCTTCTTCATTAGTGTGACAATGACAGTTGCGTTCGTTAGCGACTGAGCGTAAGCGATTGGCATCTTGGCGACGCACCCTGTTACAGCGCTCGCTAACTTATCAGACTTTATCTCTTCTGATGTAAGGGAGTGTTAAGGCTATGGTTAGGCGTATAGAACTCTCCGTACTAACTAGAATCGATCGTTTTTTATCTCGTGTCGGTACCGACACACAGGATGGCCACACATCCCGCGCCAACCGGTGCACGCTGCCAGTATTATACAGTATGTATCAGAACGAAAGGCAAAAAACGAAACCCGTTAATGTTTCGATTATAAACATGAGCATGCTACCTAATTCATCAAAAATACGACAGTTTTTGCGTGAGGTATAAAATATACATTTATGTCTTTCCCATCACGGAACAATGGTGTTCCGGACCTTTGGGAGGCGTACGCGGAGCCGAAGCCAACACGCAGAGGCCCTTTCGACAATTTAATGAAATGTAAGGGGTACACCGAGCGGATGTTGCACCTGCCCGGGTCATGGGACGCACGCAGAGGCAGCACCCGCCAGGGTGTATAGACTATTGAGATTTAATGGAATCTAAAATAAACTGGACTATTAGGTGAAAGTGGTGGACTAAATACTGGGTTATGGAGAATAAAATCGGACGTCTACCTAACAAAACGGTAATCAATTTTATTTCCGGCAGACGGTGACTCGCCCACATAAGATGGGCCCCCACAAAAAGCGACATCTAAGATGGCTCGAGGGCAACACCGGTATGAGGGCTGGGGGTAGAGAGGTGTCACTGGACTTTAAACATATAGCCAACTCGCCACTTAGGTTTCCACATCTACCCTCGAGAACACAGCTCTCGCGACCCCACTCTGGACGGCCGGTTAAGGCAAGCCAGAGGCGGAGGACTTGGTCGGAAGACGGAGTCCCCCAGGAGCGCTCAGGTACGTGGGGTCGCTACTCCCCAACAGCTCGCCACAAGCTGCCCTGCGTTGACTGATTGCACCGGTCGAAACCAGTGGGCAATGGGGTCGTCACATCCCTACGCCATCATACATTTATTATTATTGTTTTGCACCTCCCCTGTATTATTTGTTTACAGTCTTATAAATGACATCTCTTACATTATCATGTGATAGACAGGCGTCAAACCTTGTTGACGTCTGTTTTTTACATAGTTACAAATAAACAGTTAACAAATCGCTTGCGCGTTGCCTAGATTACCTAGGTTACTTATAAACAGAACTCAAAGCGCATGTGCGTTGACATGACGACGTCAATGTTTATTAGTTGCCCCTAGCTACATATCAACAGTACGCAATACGCATGCACTCAGAAACTTAAACAAACCTTACAGGATGTTACAAAAACCATTAACCGACTGCAAAAAGAAGGTCGTCGAGTAATTAATTTAGTAAATTTATATCATAAAACATGTATTAGCGCACGTGAAATGCACGTTATTATATTGTACTCGAGTTCCCCGTTAACCAGTTTTATCAACCGACGAAAAAAACGGAGGAGGTTCTCAAGTCGACCAAGTCAAGTCAAGTCTGGTGAGTCAAGGCGTATATTTTTTTTTATAAGGTTTGCTCTTCGTTGTGATACATACTGTAGGTATAATATTTCTTATCGTAGACAACCCTAGCGTTGTGCGGGAAGATATTGTTTCCGAGAGTCAATTGTTTTTTTGTACTGTTCAAAACGGTATGTATTTGCTTTTGTTATGAAAGATAATTGATAAATGTTTGTTCATAAGAACTATTATTTAATCTGTGCTCTCGATATGCACAGATCAGTGAACGGAAATAAACATGGAAGAGTACCTTTAAACAAATCGTCTACATAAAGCCAGGCAAAAACTCGATATACGAGTACGCATGTACGCTATGCTGCCAATCAAAGTATCAGTCGGTTTTCTTTTATAAAATAGCCTAAAACATAATGCGGTAGCGTCAATATTATTAGCTGTCGGCTCTTGCGCTGACACTTAAAAGTTACAAGAATAATAGTGTCATTGGAAACGCATTGTCAGTAGGCGGTTCGATACAATAGTGAACAATTTTCAGATGTTTTTTTTTCCTTGTAACAAGTTTTTTTAAACTAAATAATGAATAGTAACGTTATTGTTCTCTTATTGTTATTGTATTATGAACGGCTTCATATAAAATAATTGTATTCATTATTATACTATATTATATTATAGTATATGTCGCGAATAAAACTCGAATTTGAGTTTTAAAATGAGGCGTTTGTCGAGTAAAACTTTTACCACTATGGTGGTCATAATATGCGGATTATGAACGCATTATTTTACTCGTGAAGAAACATTATGAAATCTCAATCTAAAGGTCCAAATTCTATAGTCGATTGAGATTAAAACATTGTGAATATTAAACGATATTTCTTACATAGATAAGTTTCGAAAAACTAATTGATACGAGTCGGGTTTTGAACCCGCAAACCCTTGATTTTTCCGTGGGTTATCAGGAAAAAGCACTGCCAAGATCTTACCCCTAATAAAATACTATAATACCCGCGGCTATCGCGGTAACAGAAGACAATACTATAATATATAATAATATCACGTCTAGTACTCCAACCGCAAGAGAAATGTAGCAACGACGAGAATTCTTATTTAGTTTGAAGAATTTTCACACGCACTGTAACTTCTAAATACCTACAAAATAAGGAAAATACGACGTAAGCCAAAGCTTTTCCTATGCAGCTCTGCTTTATTTTTCTCTTTGTTCGTAACACTACCTACGTTTTATTTTTTCATTTTACATAAAAACCTTTTTCCTTTCATAAACCGTGAATAGGCTTTTAACTAACATGTGCGCTTTATGCAGCTCGTAATGCGCTGTTGAATTAGGTACACAAAATAGGTTCTCAGAAACTTCTTAACACGCTTTTATGTAACCGTTATAGTGCGTGTTCAGATATTTTGTTCCTCGGTCACTTATATACTTAATTAACACTGACTTATTACTGATACCGTACTGATAGATTTACCTATATGTACACAATTTTCGTGTTATTAAAATATAGTGTTACTAGCCCACGACATTTTAAATTTGCCGCGTTTTTCTATAGAGTTGGGTTGTTTTAATAGTATGACTAAAATTGTGTATTTTGCATAGATATAGGTATAGTAAGTATGAATTAATTTGTGGCTGTATAACTTTTTGCCATTGCCCACCTGTGCCTAGAAAAGTAAAAAAAATACTCCTCTTTGTCACCATTATATAGAACCAATGAGACACTTTACATTTGATCCGAAAAATCAAAATGATTTAACGAATTATTGATTAACTAGTATTGACGTCACAAGCCCCCCACCCTGGAACTTTGATGCTCTTTATCTTCGTCAATTCTTGTTAAATTGAATTAGGAAAATATACGTGTCTAATAATTTTAGATATTCTAACTGACGGAGTAATAAGAATGATAGTTTTTCAACCTAGTCGTCATCCCTATTGCAAATTAAAATAAAAGATATCGACGTAGACTACTCAAGGACTATACATAAGCTTTGTATCTTCATTCAATCTGAAAATTTTCACCAACGTGCAAATTCAATGAGCTGTACACATGGAAATAACTAATTTTGATGTAAAAGTAATGTCTGTGCAAATCAAAGTCCTAAAGTCAACGACTCAAAGTTGAATTTCGAATGAACGAAAATGATCGTTTTTACCTAGCTGATTAAGTGATTACTGATTAAGTATCGGAAAGCCTAATCTGATTATGGGAATCCTTACACGGGTTTCGGGATATTTGATGCGAAAATTAATTACATTTGATTACGATTCACCAACATTTTGTTACAATGGAACCACTTATATTACCTTATATTGGGTGTTCTTGAGCATTTGGCTTAACTTCGAACTTCGTCATGTGACTTAGTATAACAAAGGAAACAGAATGGCATATAGGTACTTAGTTCGTAAATTTTATATTTTTCATTTCTCATTCAAAATTCATGTTGCATCAGCTGCTAAAATGTAAAACGGGCATTAGAATTGACTTTACTAAGTAAGTGACAACTATGACATATCAATGTCATGTCAAACACCCATAGTCCGTTTACACACATGCAAATCCCATATGAGATAAAATTAAATTTGTAGTTATTTTTTAGTTGAAAATCGAGCTAATTAGAATACCGGTGTCTTTGAGAAATCAATTTAAGCTCAAGAATGCACCCTTGATTATTTATTGAAAGATATGTCGAATGAAGAAAGAAAGGAAAAGTAACTCGAACCTGCGACTCTAGGATACCAGCAAATACTCAATATAACTTGAGACTCCACTTGCCGATTAACCTTTAAATGCATGAATTCACAGTAATAATCCTAAAACATTCTAAGTGACAACCAAATTAATTTCAAATTAAGAACTTACGAAGATATGACAAAGTCTACATTCCAAGAGAAGTTGATTGTCACTTGTCTCGTTTCTGTGTTATAAATGCATCATCATGCATTGAAGGGTTAAGGAGTACCTACTTTCTTACGGTAGATGTTGCTAAGCCCCCTGAGGCACAAACGAGAGATGTGGAGAAATTCGTGGTCACAGGTGCGGTCTCGTAGCTCAGTTGGATGAGCTGGTATCCCAGATTCGCGGGCTCGACTTCTGCCTGAAGTCATGTTTTATTCACTTTCTTTATTTCTAAAAAATAAGAAAATAATATAAACTCGGCTAGAGTCAAACCACGTTATCTCTGCCGAGCAAATGACCTTTCAAACTTTCACGTGTGATAATGAACACACGTTGCTATGATACCGAACCTTTTATTTGATACAGTATATATAAGTTATCTCTATGATTTGATATACTATATATAATAGCTTACATAGAATCTGAGTCTTTCGTTATCTAGTTTGCGTTAGTAACAGCGACATCTATGGAGAAATTCGAACAACGTCAAACTTCTATGAAATTATGACGTTTACTTAACACTTTCACATTATCTGCTATCCAAATTTAGGACACTTATCATAGACGAGCTCTATTACCGCCATACGAAGTGAAAATATTATTCACCATATCTGTATTCCTTTGTCATTTTCATGTCATTCCCTTTGTCATAGAATATAAACAAGCGTGGGTTGTCAAAAGTGACAGGTTCAGGGGTCGTCAATCCGAATTAGAGTGACGCAGAGAGATCTGCTCGCGTAACATGACAGCTACGTTGACATGTGAATGATTATATCTCGAACGATGTGAAGAGATGCCATACTTATGGACAATATACTCTTCAAATCCTATTCGATTAAGTATGAAAATATTCATTTTGTAAAGCACGAATCAAATCATTTATTATTTGCAATAAATGTTTTGAATCATTTTTCTAAGTACGATTACACTTATTATTACACTACGAGTAATAGTTGCTCAAATACTCTTTCAATCTAGGAATAAAATAAAAATATAAAAAAAAATCTCAGAATTTTCAAACGTTTTACGTACTCTCCATTTTGTAACCGCTGTACAAAGTGTTTGAAAAATGGTAACGGAATGGAAAAATAAAATTGACTCTTTTTTTCTTCCAATAGGATCGAAAAAGCTTTTGAGCTGGAAAACATTAAATTTACATGATTTAGAAAAAACATTGTATACATCATTACGAACTCATGTTAAGCCCTCGCTAATTATTCCCACTCATTCATAATTTCTTTATCGCTATTTGTTTATCGCTCTTAATACACAACGTTCTGATTCTAAAGTGTGGCCAGCCAATATTAGGTTGGCACGATTTCTATCTCTTAATGCAAGCTAATATTACTATTAGGTGACTGGCAGAACCCTAATCTGATTAAATCAGTCCTTATAAGGGTTCCGGACCCGGACGTTATTAGGGTTTGATATTAACGTACACGCATACGCCGACGTATAGGTAGGTACGCCGACATCTGCTCCGTAATGGTGGATTTTATTATTCCAGTATTATAATAGTAGTTTTTCTACTCCAGCACTTCTCTGTCAATTAGATGACAGGCAGCGATATTAAAAAAGTATACATCATAACGTTGTCTATCGTATTCCATAAGAACACTGCTCCTATGGATTTTTATACAATATATATATGTGGCGTTTTCAGGCTAAAGGTTCCACATTGTCTTTCATCGATAAGGCTCTACTGTCAAAAATAATCACTTAAAAATCAACCTCCCTAACAACCGAGAGTATGGTACCTTTAGCCTGAAAACACCACATATTAGCATTTAATTTTCTATAGTGGGCATACGACATGTTCAACATTCTGCCACCTTTCGAAATTTTGCTTTGACCCTTATTATATCTTCTATAGGTTCTTAACCCATTCAATGCCGAAGACGCGAATTCGCGTCCTGTGTATGCGTAAACGTGATGCCGAGGACGCAAATTCGCGTCCACGAGTTATTTGTTTTTTTTTGCTAGAAATCAACTGTACTTAAAAGCTGATACGAAAATGTTATTTTATTTATGAAGGATAATATTATACCGTCGCTGGTTTCTGGATTCAGTGCATTTGTAATTTTCATAATTCTTATCTCGGATGCCGAAGACGCGAATTCGCGTCCTGTGTATGCGTAAACGTGATGCCGAGGACGCAAATTCGCGTCCACGAGTTATTTGTTTTTTTTTGCTAGAAATCAACTGTACTTAAAAGCTGATACGAAAATGTTATTTTATTTATGAAGGATAATATTATACCGTCGCTGATTTCTGGTTCAGTGCATTTGTAATTTTCATAATTCTTATCTCGGATGCCGAAGACGCGAATTCGCGTCCTGTGTATGCGTAAACGTGATGCCGAGGACGCGGTTTCGCGTCCTCGAGTTATTTGTTTTTTTTTTGTAGAAAACAACTGTACTTAAAATCGGATACCAAAATGTTATTTAACAAGGATAATATTACCTATACTGTTGCTAGTTTCTGGATTTAATGAAATTGTATTTTTTTATAATTCTTGTCTCGGGTGCGGAAGACACGAAGTCGCGATGTTGCTAGAAAAACAATTATTTAAAAAAGCTTTTCCCGAGGTGATTTTTAAGACAAATTGTATACTGTTACCGGTTATTAAAACAGACACATTTGTAATACTCAACATTTTCATTTCGGGTGAACCGGAGGCGGATTCCCGTCCCATTATGTTTATAGTTAAATAAATGTCTTTTACCTATTATCGTAAGTAATTTAATCATGTGTTATATACTTACATTACAAGGGATTGAGACAATTAATAATATAAACTACTTACTACAATTATTTAGACACGCAGTCGTGTTTACGTCCAGGGGTACTAAACATTTTCGACTGTATATTTAGCTATAAAACGGGTTGCATTTGATATTTAAAGTGCGAACGAAATAATCAAATAAGATGAGACTATTTCTTTTTATCTACTATATACTAGGTGTTGTAGTTACGGATAAAAAAATACTACAAACAATATGGTACAGCCACTTGCGAGTTCACAAATACGCGATTTTACCTTTATAACTTCACTCCTTGTTAAGTCTAAACGGAAAACAAACTTTCCTTCCTTTCCTCCTTTTGACCCATTCATTGCCGACACGCCGACGCCTAACTTGACCAATTGAACGCGGTGAATAATACTCCTATTACTCCTACTTTTTATCTCCCGATGGCTAATCCCCACTGCAACCCCAGGTAAACCGTAAAGGATTGCAAATGGACTCACCTCATTTGCAACATTATTATCTTAGAGTTCGCAACCTATATTTTGTATTGTTTGCGCTGAGTTGACATTCAGTCCTTCGCTTATTTTTTTGATTTTAGATTTAGATTTTCAGACTATGTGTTTGTTTGGAACGTTGAGTCCTCTCATCTTTTTTCCACTTAGTTACGATTTTTCCATAGACTTTCACGTCCGTAACTCAGTGGAAGTAGCAATAAATGTATGAAAATTATGAGACACTTTTTTTTTCATTATTGGGATCGAACGTGCTCGCGATTCTGTATAAAATACACATGCGATTTCTGAAATAGGAAAAAAAAAACAATATAAAATGGCCCCATTAATAACTGAACTGATAACTACTTCACAAAAAATATCAAAATACTTACCATTTTTGTCCATTATCTAAACACTTGCTTTTAACACTTTCTTTATTATAATCTAACTATACAATAAAAAAAACATATATGCGGCTCAGTCTACGGCTGTCACGTCTATACTGAATACGTTTTCGACAAAAACTGTTTTTAGACGCAAAAACATCACTTACGATGCCGAAAACGCGAATTAGCGTCCTTCAAGTGTGAAATAACCTAATGCCGCAGACGCGAATTCGCGTCCTTCAAGCGTGATATATAACCTAATGCCGCGGACGCGAATTCGCGTCCGTTGAAATGTTAACGTGATGCCGTGGACGCGAATTCGCGTCGTCGCGTAGAAGGCGGCGGCACTGCGTGATGATTAAAAATATGAGGCGTCGGCAATGAATGGGTTAAAACTTGAGGGTCGCCGTTACAAAACGATTTTCAAAATCAATCGAAGAATCGGGATACATACATAATAATAGTAGAAGTACAAAGTCATTCCCAAACAATTGATAACCTCCTTTTGAATCAGTCATTAATGGTCAAGTTTCTAATCCATAAGAACCAATTCCATCATATATCGAAAGTGAAAAGAAGTAAGGGATTTCTTATAATCTGATTTATAGCGTCACTATAACAGTGCTACAGTGGCCTAGGGTTCAAATTGGTTGACTGTATGTCAATAAGACTATTCATATCCCAATTTTGGCCTAGCCTTTCAATCTCCGGTCAGTCCCAAGAAATGAATGTGGCCGAGAATTTGCATCATTTCCGCACCAATGCACGGTTCCCCAAAAATGTCATTTACATTAAATCAGTCGATATTAGACCTTAAGCCATTGACATAGGACTTTGATAAGTGCAAAATTTCTTTCTACCACCGGTGCCGAATCCGTGATCACCAAATCCAGTCGACATTGAACTTTATCCCTTTGATATTAGGAGTTTGATAAGTGCAAAATGTCTTACTACTTTGTATAGTAAAGGATTTATTTCCATCTTAAAATTGATTTGAATATGGACCTTAAAATCATATATTTTAGGTTGGATTTAGAGTGAGTATTGAATACTTATGTTGTATTGGAATATAGATCATGTTTGTCAAAATTGTGGCTTTGATCATGGTACGAGTGTATTCTATTTACATTTTTTGTTGTATTTTGTTTTTGTTGTGTTTCGCGCTGTGCGAAAATGATGTTATTTTCAGGGTGCGTAGCCAAGATGCCAGTCGCTCACGCTACGTATCGTATCGTAAGATCGCCGTCAATCTAACTTCCAAATAATGTAAACTAATGAAATAATACGAGTTTTTGAGGTATAGAAAAGGATTTACTATAAAATAGAAAATACAAAATATAAACGTATCGGAGCTAGCAGTATATGTAGGGCGAGAGAGTGCACTTAGTACAAGGATTGACACTCGCGCATGTCGTCGTATTGCCTGTGACAATGAAGCAGGCGCTTTTTTGGTTTGTGACCTAATCTTCAACACCCTCCTCTGGGCACAAACCCATTGCCATTGAAAATGACTGGTGCTTCGGCCGGTGCAGCCCCTTGGTGAGAACATCGGCCAACATATCTTGAGTGCTCTTGTAGCGAACGGAGATTTGTTTGTTGGTGATACGCTCCCTCACAAAATGGTAGCGTATGTCGATGTGCTTGCTTCTGGCGTGGTAGATGTCATCACCTGAAATGCTAATAGCACTGATTATCGCAAAACATGACAATTGGTATACCTGACATGGTGGGCCAAAATCTTCTTCCAATTGTTTGAGCCAGATGGCTTCCTGTGTTGCTGTAGCTAGTGACATGTACTCTGCCTCGGTACTGGATAGAGCTATTGTTTGTTGCCTCTTGGAACACCAACTAATAGCGGCACCCTGAAAAGTGAAGATGTATCCAGAACAAGATCTTCTATCTTCAGTATCTGACGCCCAATCTGCGTCACAGTAACCTGTTATATTAGCATCATTTTTCTTGAAGGTAAGTTTTAAGTGTTGTGTTCCTTTTAAATATCTTAAAACTCTTTTTGCTGCTATCCAATGCTGAGATGTAGGTTTATTGTTAAACCGGCTTAACTGGTTCACAATGTAAGCTATATCCGGTCTGGTACCTTGTGACAAGTATAAGAGACACCCTATCAACTCTTGGTATGGGATATCTTTCAGAACATCATCATCATTCGCAGCTTTTTTCAGTTGCAGATTCGCTTCACATGGCGTATAGGCTGGTTTGCATTCATTCATATTGAAACGAGTAAGTACCTTTTCAATATATAAAGTCTGGTCCAGAGAAATTTCACTTAATGTTTTTTCATGCGTAATTCTAAAACCAATGCAACATTTAGCTTAACCGCCATATTGATTTTAATAACCTCACTTTTAAGTTTTTAATTAAATCTCCAAGATTAACCTTTTTATATTTTGTATGTTACGATAATACGGCCGTTTCAGTAAAGAATCGTTTCAGTGGTGTTTGATGAGGTAGTGTGAAAATACTAATGTAATAAGGAGAAACCGTGACAAACATGTGATGCCTTTTGTTTACATCGTTAGGAAGTTCCATTGACGGGGGTTTCTTAAGGCAACATGTATTTATACTAACCAATTATGGATCATGTCCTAAATAAAAGTTTCAATTTCAATTTCAAAATTTAGTTATCTCTCTCTATCACTCCTTATAAGTGTGACAATGACAGTTGCGTTTCGATCGCGACTGAGCGTTAGCGATTGGCATCTTGATTACGCAAACTGTAGCCCGAGCACAATAGTGCTGCGACAGCCACAGTCGAGAAAGACACGTCCTGTCATTTTCTAACTTAAGGAAGAGTGATAGAGAGAGATAATTAAAATCGCCATAAATCGCCATCAATTTTATTTTACAATAAAAATCAAATTAAACAATCGAACACTCATCAATTCTGGTCTTATGATGGGGTATAGAGAGATGGAATGGTTTATTAGAAAACAAAATCGGCCCAATGAGGGGGTGAGGCCACTGGACGGTCGGCCAGCCCTGTTATGTAACTCCATCTTTGAACAGCCGCCATCAGATATATCGGAGTGTCCGAGGTGTTCACAAAAATCTGAACACGCCTCTATTGTCAAGGCGTTAGAGCGCTTGTTCAGATATTTTGAACGCTTCGAACGCTCCGATATATCTGATGGCGACTGTACAGCCGACGTCAAAACCGTAAACAATACACGTAAGCTCTCCCGTTTGCCAAATACTTGATATCACTATTGAAACACGAAACAAAAGACGCGAGACAATTGCAGGATTGGGTCGAATATTATTTTCAATGGCAGCTCAATTTCGATGAATCATCGTTATTATCAGCACATTCACGATGACCCCGAGGTATCTTGCCACGAGCTGTAGGCGAATGGCAATACTCGGGATGAGTAGAAAATTACATAATATCCGCACGTGTATCAAACGACGTTTTTCAATGCGGGCTTATTCCACAGCTGGAGCGTCCGCAGGAGGAAATTCCTCTGAAACCGCACAGTGCGCGACCATTTTGGTTGCAAGGTGTGTGGATGAACGCCCTGTCGATGGCGAGCGGTGCGATGGTGAATAAAAATATTATTAAGATTTGTGTACGCGTATATCGTTTAACTCAGTTTAACGGACATAGGTATGACGTGACAGCGTGGCAAATGCGAGTGAAATGATCGACCTTTATGTAGTGCTGGTTAGCTGTAGACCTTAACGTCTCGTGCGAGGTAGATAATTAGTGTGTTAGAATTCAACATGGCCACTGGTTTGCTTATCGCTTGTAGATCAGATATGTTTGCTTGTTTCCGCTTCTAAGTACAGATGCACTCCACACAAGGACGCAGACACAAGGTATAAGCGTTGAGCGTATTTAGAAACGTTAATTCGTATAGGTTCCGTAGAATGGTCAGAAACGACCATGTTATAATAACAAACTTAACTTTGGCCAGCACTGCGTGCATAGCCAAGATGCCAATCGCTCACGATAAGAAGCGTATATATGGTAATTATCTCTCTCTACCACTCTATCTTATTAGTGTGCCAATGACAGATGCGTTTAGTTAGCGACTGAGCGCAACTCACACTAGATAGATAAACTTGATAGTACCTACCATTTCATTGTGTCAAAAAATGGAGTTTTCGAGAATGCATTTCGTTTTGATATCACTTGTGACAACGCAACCCGGGATAACCTATTCAGCGCTAATGACGATACGTTGTTGTCACCCCTCTACGCGCCATTTTCGCTACAAAGCGGGAAATGCATGTTATCGGCTACGGCGTAGCGCTACGAATACTTAGCGCTGAATGTGTTAAAAAACTATCATGTGTCAATAAGGTATCTTAAATGTGTCACATCTAACGTTGCAGTATCCTAGACTTCAAGGCCGTTAGATTATATGACACACACCTTACATAACTATAAGTAGGTAGAAAATTCGATCTTTAGAAACCATTTAAATTGGGATATGATCTCGGTGAAGCATTTTTCTCGGAGTCCAAGAACGCAACTTCTTTACATTTAAGTTTTTTCTCCTAAGAAAGTGATGGACTGGATGGATGGATGGATAATATTTTCGTGATATTAAAAATATCCGTCACTTTTTCTGCAGTGAACGCCATTTTATTTTACTCGTAATTATAAGGTAAAAATTCCGCTGTCTTCTTATCACTTGCAACTAACTTCCTGCAGCTGCCTGATCTGTTCCCACTTCGATTATAGTCGATGCTTTATTCAATAAAATGTATGTTTCGTGTTTGATCTTCCTCTTTCTAGCGCTTCCGTTTAATATCCTATGGCAGCTATCCAACAGGGGGCAATAGAGAGAAGCGAGGAGCGGTCAGCAACTTTTTTTTACAACCAAGTAAAAAAAAAGAAGGTTGATCTAGGAAAATATATAGTGATAATGAAATGCTTTATTAAGGTGACTTTCCGGTGTTGATGCTAGCCATGTTGCTGCTGCGACGTAGAGGGGTGTCAAACGCATAACGCAGTTACAGTCATTCGTGTGAACTACCCAAAAGTGAACAAACTGTTAACAATTGTCCACGGGAAGGAAAACTACAGTTCGGCGGAACACGCAAGTTTTCTATCTTATCTTATCTTATTCTCTTTTCCTATCTTTTCTTTCGTTTAGTAGGGGCATATTGTAATGATTTTTTTCTTTCGGCTCAATAGAGACGGAGTACCTTTTTCAGATGTAATATAAATTACTACAGGGTACACAGTGATTCCGACAGACCGAAAGAACGCGGTAACAGTAGGACAAAAAACTATATCCATCCCTTTTTTCGGGGTGGTAATACTAGCGTGAGAAAAAGACAGTATGATGCTCTCTAATCTATTGTTTCTGCGTTCGTTCGGTGGTCACACTTTAATTACTCCAGCGGTCCAATTGAGGATTACTGCGAGTTGATTTTCCGCTAGGGGCGCTAGTGGAACGTCGGTCTTGCGGGAACATTTCAAACGTCACTTTGACAATTCTCTCATACTGACACAGGACCCACGCATGAGTGGCGCCGCCTGGTGAGTGACAAGACGTCGAAGCTCGTAATGGTATTAGCGAAATTGACATTGACATACACTTTTTAAAACTGTCGTAGTTATTTTTCATTCTAACTAATGAAGCTCAAGTTTAATAAAAAAAAACATGATAGGAACCCGTTGTTTATTATCATTCAATATAATAACATTAGAATGGCCAGAAAAATATTAAGAAATGGCGAAATTTATCAATCATTTGAAAACCTGTCTATTCTCAAACTAATTTCATATTAAGCAGAGACGTGTATCCGAAATTTTAAATTTTATAATCGAAAGAAAAATGGAAAGAGAAATGGTGTTAAAGAAATAGTGGATACATTCGTCGGGGTCGATCGGGCGTCGATAGCGTGATTGGCAGAGCGATCGAACCGGTGTTCAGAGAGGGTGGGTTCGAATCCCGCACGACGCGGATAATTTTTCCATTTTTCTTTCCATAAAACTGTCTATTCTTGCTATGAAGCATTCTAGAGCGCGGTGGAATGCCGAAGCAACATTGTCAGGAATATAATCGTAACTCGCTTGTCGCTTAACACTTGTAAGCAGTCATTCAGCTTCCGACAGCTCGCTGTTCCTGCTTCGATTCTTGTCGAGGCTACGCAAACAATGCCTGTCTTGTTTATACAATTTATGATTTATATTTTCGTTTATATTTTTATGGGATAGCTGCTACGTAACCTGTATTTACAATACAGTATGTAAATCAAAATACTTATATCGGGTTACTCGAGTCAATAAAGTCGAAAATAGCTCGACTTGTTTCGGAACAGTCCGTGTTATTCATGAGTTATGCGTCTGGCCGCGACGGCTGCTCTACGCACACACCGATGTTCCGAAACATGTCGAGCTATATATGCGTTGGTGGCCCAGCGGTATGACGTGAGACTTGAAGGTCTCGGGATCAAATCCTGCCGTCTCGTACCAATGAGAAACTTATGGACATAGCATCATTAGATGTTTAGCGATGGCTTTTCAGTGAAAGATCGTGAGGAAACCAGATTAATTTCAATAAGGCCTAGTTTACCCTCTGAGTTGGCAGGTCACATGGCAGTCGCTTTCGTAAAACTAGCGCCTACGTCAAATCTTGGGATTAGTTGCCAAAGCGGACCCTAGGCCCCCTAAGCCGTGGCATAAGCCGTGAAAACGCTAGAAAGGAGGGACATAATAATATTTATTTATTTCCTTTTTTATCATTACCTAACTCACTGAACCAAAGTTTAGGCACGAAGTTTCTTACACGCAAAGTAAAATAAAAGGTTTTGATTTGCGTCTTTGGGGTTTTAATCAAATTAAAACTTGGAAAAGGGAAGTTGGTAGAATAGGAATTAATATTACTCAAGAGAATTGGGTAAATTAACTTCCACGAGCTACATCTTTCTATTAAATACTTTAGAACGGATTAATTGCGTTTATTAACACCATGACCCATGGTCATGGTTCAATTTAAATGAATAACAATCGCGGTAACAGGGTACCCACATTTACAATATGTGGTTCCACAAGAAACCATATCAAAAGAAAATAATCAGAAAGACCACAAATAAAACATAATTTAACGGGTTTACACGATATACACAAACATTTGATATTATTTCCTTCACTCTGTAAGCAGTAGTACATTACAAACAAAATACAAAACAAACACATTAAATTTAATTTGTTGGTTTCGGTACAGTTTCTGGTATGGGCCATACATGTTTGTCTGTGTAATAAGGCTTTTAAATACGAGTAAGTGCTTGAATTTTGATGGCGTCACTTTTTTCGGCAGATTGGGTATCCACTTCTTTTATTTTATATCTATGCCGCAATTTGAACGATTGGCATTTTACTATGAAAGGTAGCTTGTAAAACCAGACGTGGCCTTTTCAAATGTCGCCCGGGGGACGTGACGTCAGTGGGAAACCCGGCCAGTAACTACCCTTCACCACGGACTACCACATACAGACTACGCTTTCAAAGAGACCGCGACCACACATACTTATACACCGTTTTACTGTTGATACATTGTATCGACGCGTAATATACAGGGATGTTAAAGAAATCGCAAAATTTTTTTTAATTTAACTACTACGTTTTGTTTTATCATATAACAGAAACCAAAAGCGAGCGATGGTGGCCCAGCGGCGAGAACTTGCGACTTTCAATCCGCGGCGAAATATCGGGTTGCGGGTTCAATTCCCAATTCGTACCAATGAGTTGTTTGGAAATTATGCACGAAATATCATTTCATATTTTACCAATTCTGGATAATGACTTCGTGAGGAAACCCAATTAAGCCTAGTTTACCCTCTGGGAAGGTCAGATGGCAGTCGCTTTTGTAAAACTAGCACCTACGTCAAATCTTATTAGTTGCCAAAGCGGACCCCAGGCTCTTCTTGAGCCGTGGCGTAAAGGATGACTCACACCAGTGTTGGCATCAATCCGAATTGAATCAATCCGAATTAACGCATCAATCCTCAATCCGGATTAAATCAATTCTCAATCTAGATTAACCATAGTCCCTAAGATTACTTTTCAAAGGTGTCCTTTTTTGGGACTTCCTTACTGGACTTAAAAGTCGATATCTGAGGTTCCCAGAGGTTCGAAAACATGTTCCTGTAATTTTTCGAAATTGATCATGTTTCGGAACCTTTAGTAAACTCAGACACCGCTTCTGAACGCATTTGGTCAGTTTCGAGAAAATGGCCGAATTTGTATGAAAATTCGGCGGTCTATTTTTAAGGGGTGGTAAATGGAAGTTACTTTGCCATGACGACGGTAAAAGGTGAACTCGTGTAAACAAAAGTAATTTTTTTCGTTGAATATTCGTGCTACATTAAAATCTTTTTGATCAAATCACGAAATCAATAAAAATCGATATTTGAGAATTTGAGATGTTACTCATAACGAATCTAGGGTCAGAAACCTTAAAAAAGCCGCCGGCTTGAATTTCTTCAGTTTTTGTGCGATAGGGATAAAAATCGATAACTGAGGGTCCGAGAGGTTCATTATGACAAATATTAGGTGAAAATTGCGAGAAATGGCCGCCATCTTGAATTTCTTCATTTTTGATTCGATCCTAACAAAAATCGATATCTGGGGATCTAAGAGGTTCTTTATAACGAATCTGAGGTAATAATTGCGTATAATTGCCGCCATCTTGAATTTCTTCATTTTTGATCTGATCCTAACAAAAATCGACATCTGGTGATCCAAGAGGTTCTTTATAACGAATCTGAGGTCATAATTGCGTAAAATGGCCGCCATTTTGAATTTCTTTAGTTTTGATCCTATCGTGATAAAAATTGATATCTGAGGGTCCGAGAGGTTCATTATAGCAAATATGAGGTGAAAATTGCGAGAAATGGCCGCCATCTTGAATTTCTTTATTTTTGATCAGATCCTAACAAAAATCGATATCTGGGGATCTAAGAGGATCTTTATAACGAATCTGAGGTCAAAATTGCAAAAAACGGCCGCCATTTTGAATTTATTTAGTTTTGATCCTATCGTGATAAAAATTGATATCTGAGGGTCCGAGAGGTTCATTATAACAAATATGAGGTGAAAATTGCGAGAAATTGTTAGGATCGGATCAAAAATGAAGAAATTCAAGATGGTGGACATTTCTCGCAATTTTCACCTCATATTTGTTATATTGAACCTCTCGGACCCTCAGATATCAATTTTTATCACAATAGGATCAAAACTGTAGAAATTCAAGATGGCGGCCGTTTTACGCAATTATTACCTCAGATTCGTTATAAAGAACCTCTTGGATCCCCAGATATCGATTTTTGTTAGGATCGGATCAAAAATGAAGACAGTCAAGATGGCGGCCATTTCTCGCAATTTTCACCCATATTTGTTATAATGAACCTCTTGGACCCTCAGATATCAAATTTTATCACGATAGGATGAAAACTGAATAAATTCAAGATGGCGGCCATTTTACGCAATTATGACCTCAGATTCGTTATAAAGAACCTCTTGGATCCTTAGATATCGATTTTTGTTAGGATCTGATCAAAAATAAAGACATTCAAGATGGCGGCCATTTCTCGCAATTTTCACCTCATATTTGTTATAATGAACCTCTCGGACCCTCAGATATCAATTTTTATCACGATAGGATCAAAACTGAAGAAATTCAAGATGGCGGCCGTTTTACGCAATTATTACCTCAGATTCGTTATAAAGAACCTCTTGGATCCCCAGATCTCGATATTTGTTAGGATCTGATCAAAAATAAAGAAATTCAAGATGGCGGCCATTTCTCGCAATTTTCACCTCATATTTGTTATAATGAACCTCTCGGACCCTCAGACATCAATTTTTATCCCGATAGGATCAAAACTGAAGAAATTCAAAATGGCGGCCATTTTACGCAATTATGACCTCAGATTCGTTATAAAGAACCTCTTGGATCCCCAGATGTCGATTTTTGTTAGGATCGGATTAAAAATGAAGAAATTCAAGATGGCGGCCATTTCTCGCAATTTTCACCTCATATTTGTTGTATTGAACCTCTCGGATCCTCAGATATCAATTTTTATCACGATAGGATGAAAACTGAAGAAATTCAAGATGGCAGCCTTTTTAACATAAACAGTAAATATACATATATGTGTAAATCAGTTCCCACGTTTCCTTTTGTGACCCCGTGTCAAATCACCAAATTATTAAAAAAGGAGTAAATATCTTCCGCATAGTTTTTGACAACCCTGAGCCTCGAGCGCTATTACCGAGCCGGGCCGCTGACCGTGTAGGTTGTATGAAGTTAACCCACTGTATAGAATACATTAGATAGGTAAGTACATACAAAGTAATCGTCAATCCGAATTGAAGATTGAGGATTGACCGATCAATCCGGATTAAGGATTAGTAATCTTCAATCCGTGGATTTAGAATTAGTTTCGTCAATCTTCAATCCTCAATCCGGATTGATCGGTCAATCCTCAATCCTCAATCGTCAATCCGGATTGATTTTTTGCCAACACTGACTCACACTAAAACGGACCGGAACGTAACCGGGCCATGGCAAACAAGCATACGGCCCACCTGATGGAAAGCGGTCACTCCATGCAACTCCATGGTGCCACATACGCGTTGCCGACCCATCAAAATCTTGTACACCCGTTTATTGAAGAACCCCATACTGTAATCTTTCGGGAGAATCTCAGCAGGGAGCTCATTCCACAGCCGGAGCATCCGCGGAAGGAAATTCCTCTGAACCCGCACAGTGCGCGACCATTTTTGTTGCAAGGTGGGTGGATGAGCGCCCTGTCGAAGACGAGCGGGCGATGATGAAAAGTGCTTGACGTCTGCACGCCGTCAAATAAGGTAAATGATCTGTGTCTTTTTACTATTCCACGGGACATATAGCTAAAAGGAGTGGGGCATTTAAGTATGTCCTTTTAAGAGCTGCCTAGCTTTTTTTTAGTTGTATAATTTCATTGCTGCGGGAAACGTGCGAAACCCTTCTTAAGAGGAATTCCCTCGACTTTTTTAATAGCCTATTTTGCTGTGTCCCACTGTTGGGCAAAGGCCTCTCCTCTGCATCGCCATTCGTCACGGTTTAGTGGATGCTCCAACCCGTCACTACAAAGTCTCCCGTCATCTCCTGGTCCCAATTTTACCACGATGACAAGTGTAACAGTTCTTAAAATCAACGAAATAACTGGCGTTTCAGGCGTCCATAGGCTAAGGAAACCTTTCACCATTGCGAGGGCTATGTTTGTTTGCCACCGTTTCAATAATTAAAATAAAATCGTAATGCATTGGCAATAAATAGATAACTTTTTAGTGAATACTTTGTGACAAGTGTCACGAGATCTAATAGTGTTTTGAAGAATTTTCGATAGTATATATTTTTTTGTGTGTTATGTTATATTATGTATTTTGTTTTTTTTTCCATTAACATTTATAGTATTGACATAATATTGCTCTGCTATTGGGCGGTATAGCAAAATAAATATTACTTTTTGATTACCGTTGCGTTGTCAAAAAACTATTGCCATTTTGGTTGGTCTGACTTCCAATACTAATATTTAAGACGAAATAAGAACATAGGCTGTATTAATGATTACAGAACAAACAGAACATACAAACAACAACATACAGAAACATACAGAATAAAGGCTCACACTAAAACTCGATTTGTCAGGTTTTATAGAAAACGAGGTGATTCTTTCTATAGAAATTAACAGATCGTCCCGTCCCACCTCGTCCCGTCCCATTCTAGTGTCAGTCATCCTTTACGAAGAGTAATATGTTCCTATGTTCGTTTTTTTATATTTTGCGCTCTACGTCAGTAGGCGGTAGTCAAGTTTGAATTTTTGCTGAAATTTTATAAAAAAAGGAAAAGAGATGGACACATTAATACTCCTCGTTGTTCTATGTTTCAAAAACTTTTTATGTGAGTTTAATTTTGGAGTAGGAAAAAGCCTGGGAGCGACAATACGGGAGGTATCCCATTGAGCCCATGCTATTATTTAGTTTTTCAAATATATTATTATATTATTACCTATAAGTTAGTTCAAATTTGAGTCCGTTCTATTTACGGTGAGTAAACACTCGCAATTTTGCATGAAATCGCTGGCTTTGGAATACTTCCAATACTCTAAAATGTGACTGAGTGATTTTCTAGTATTACAAATATAGCGCTTGTTGGTTTGGCTAATACAGTTGAAACGAAAGTCGTCAAAGAGCTTCAGAAACTTGAATCTTTTGAGGAAATATCGGTTTTAATAAAGAATATTGAAAGAAATTATAAAATTATTGATAGGTACTTAAATTCATACAACATAATGACAGCAGCGTGGTCATTAACGTCGCACCAAAATGCTGTATTTTTTGGATGATTAATGAGCACCTCAACAACTGCGGGGAATCCAGCTGTTAATCTAGCTTTAACAGAATAAACAAGGAAATTTTAACCGATAATAACCTGAAAGATTTGAGGATGACTCACACTAGAACGGGACGGGACGGGGCGGGACGGGAAAATCTATCAATTTCTATAGAGAGCGTCACGTGACATCCGGGGCTCCGAGCTATCACGATTCTTGTCACGTGAGTCCTGAGGTAGAGATATGGCCCTACCGAGGCTTCTCTGGTGAAGGTTTTCATACTAGATGTCTTTTTTGAGGTTACAACGACACTCTGGTCTCATTTCAGGCTGTGACGTACATTTATGAACTGTATCTGGCTGGACTTTACCATTAAATCGTATGTAATGCGATTACCATACTAATTGCGCCGTTGTGCGAGGGAGAAAACCCTATGAAAGTCTATAGCTATCTCATTTACACCACGACAACTCAGTGAAACAACCAACTAAAACAGATATTTCAATCAGCCGAATAAACCTGCACATTGACGTTGATTCGGCGAAAGTTGGCGTCTGTCGGTTGGCTTAAACGATTTCAAACGCCCGGGCAAAAACCTCGCATTTTGTTTTATTCAGCGCCCGATGGTTCGTCAGACGACATAGGCGTTAGATTTACCACAGTATGATAACTTAAGCTATTTTTTACGATTGGAACGGATCACAGCAGGGACCCGAGGAGTAGAGAGAATTCGCTCGAACTAATTGCGTGATTGCTTCGATTTCAACTCGTCCGCAAATCTCTTGTAACATAGGGATTTAAAGGCCATTTAATCCGGAGTTGAGCGTTTTTTTTTGTATGCAATTTGACAGATTAACTCTGGGTCAGCGGTTAACCTTAGGTGGTGCAGTGGGCCTAAGAATCGGTTCACGTCAGTCGTAGGTCTCTATAAAATATAACCCCAAGTCCATGGTGGTCACAGGCCTTAAATCTTGGTATCATGGTAAATAGGGACTTACTTACCTTTTTAGATTTTTTTACCGTGTGTTTTGTCTTACCTGAAATCAAAAAAATACATTAAATAGGAATCTTCGTTTTAAATAGAGTATTATTTTTAAAGGCAACTAAAACGAAGCCAATTTCGATGCGATTGCGTTGTCTTAGGGTTTCTATACCTATACCAATCAAAATGTCTTCCACTTTTTACGCCCTTAAAACTATAATTTCTTCGTATTAACCAGTTAAATATACTCGCTTCAGTTATTCAGACCCTATGGTCTGAATGAGTGAAGTCGTATATTTTCCTGTTAGTCGTTTTCAGTACCTATGTACTATCATGTCTTTGCCTTCGGCTAATCTAAGACCATGAGTACCTAAAGCCCATTTATAATTTAAAAAAATGGTAATCGAAAATTAATGCCATTTTTTTTCAAAACCGGCATTTTAATAAACAATGGTACTTGTTTACTGCATAAAAGTGAAGTAGTGTGTTCTAACAAATTGCACGTCACCACGCGAGGGGAATATTCAAGTGATTCCAGTATCTACGTACTATTATTACTCAGTGCGAGAAATGACTCGAGGCTCGACTTTTTAGATGCTATTCTATTTTTGTATACCTGTGTCCATCCGCAGCAGAACCAAAGTAACCGATATAGCTCTCCGAATCGCTAAACTTAAGTGGCAGTGGGCAGGGCACATTGCACGTAAAACCGATGGCCGTTGGGGCGGAAAGGTTCTCGAGTGGCGACCGCGTACCGGAAGGCGCAGCGTGGGTAGGCCCCCCGCAAGGTGGACTGATGACCTGGTGAAGGTCGCAGGAGTCCGCTGGATGCGGGTGGCGCAGGACCGGTCATTGTGAAAATCTTTGGGGGAGGCCTATGTCCAGCAGTGGACGTCTTTCGACTGAAATGATGATGATGATGATGATACCTGTGTACTTAAGTTAGTATGTAGTTAGCATAACCCCCAGGTCTGTATATATGCAGGTCCGGGGTATGCGTAAAGCATTACGTATTTTATACTCGTAATAAATTCGGCATTGTTAAATATTATAAGCAAAGAGATCGGAAATCGTAGGGCGACGCGCCTATAAATAGAGGTCCGTGCTCTGTGATTATAAGCTATTTTTTTCTGTTCATTAGACCCGGTTTCTTTGTGCCGATTAAAGGCACTATTTAGTACAGAGTTGTTTTTATTTTGTAGTATTAAAATACTTATATCGGAAAATACTTTTATCGATGCCGTCGACCGTCGCGAGCGTATTTCATGGTCATGATTAAGGAGCACGAATTGTTCTGAAATATGTTGCGTTATTTTCGACATTATTGACGTGAGTAGCCCGATATAGTTAATTTTAGTAGTAAAGTAAAGTTTAGTAGTAAAGTTTAGTTTTATAATAAGTTACCAAAATATATTAAAGAAAGTGAAAGTTTCAATATATTCAAATACAAATTAAAAGAATATGTAATTAAAAATATCTAACTCCGGCCCTGTAAACTTTGTGAAGTACCCACTCAGACTTTAAATTGTATTCATATCTTTTAACTAATGCTCGCTGTTTACCTTATGCATAAATGTGTAACTATATTTTCTCGTTTTAAGTGAAAAGTAAATTTCTTTGAGAAAAAATAAATTCTTTAACCATATATAAGTATTTTAATAAGGAGACAATGACTGAATTTGGCAGTCTTATAAATCGAGTTTGAAGTTCAGGCTTATACAAAATTGACACAACGCTATCACTAACTACAGAGTTAGCGAAGGCAGACCATGCATAAAGGTAATAGCCTTTGTCGTTCGGAGCATCACCTATCATTTGTCAAAGGACAAGTATTCGTGGTATATCACAGCGTCAATGTTCAATGTTTGACCAGAGAGAAGTAGATTAAGAGGCAATCCTTGTCGTTCTCATACTCGTAAGTGTTATAGTAGTGAGGCCTCGTATATTTTGTATGACAATTAATCCTGCAAAGCCTACACCATGATTAATTCCATGGTTCTTGACATAACATAAATATCTGTAAAGAAATGGAACTATAAACCGCAAGGAAATTAGAAAGACTGCCGATTCAAATAACGATTCTAACATGCCGATAGTAAATTGCCCTAACCAAGTGTTGATACCACTTCTGAAGTCCCAATAAATTTTAAAGCCAAAATGTTTAAAAAATATGTACGTATTTTTATTTTTAAACTGAAACGTCTGGGTGCGTAGCCAAGATGTCAATCGCTCACGCGCAGTCGCTAACGAAACGCAACTGTCATTGTCACACTAATAAGGCAGAGTGATAGAGAGAGGTAGCTACGATACGTTATTAAGCGTGCGCTATTGGCATCTTGGCTACGCACGCTGTACAGACAGGGCCTTACCATGAAGTCTTAACGCGATTCAGTTTACGCTCAGTTTAGGCTCAGGGTGTGTAGCCAAGATGCCAATCGCTCACGCTCAGTCGCTAACGAAACGCAACTGACCTTCAAACCTTCAAGAAAAGAGCGTACTCCCACCTTAAAGGCCGGCAACGCACTTGCGACACCACTGGTGTTGCGGGTGTCCATGGACGACGTTAATCGCTTACCATCAGGCGATTCGTTTGCTCGTTTGCCCCCTATAGCATAAAAAAAAAACTAATAAGGAAGAGTGATAGAGAGAGGTAGCTGCGATACGTTAATAAGCGTGAGCGATTGGCATCTTGGCTACGCACGCTGTTGTAAGTTCAGCAAGTTCCGGCTTCAGCGTAAATCGTCCGACACCTGCCTCTTTACTTGTTAAATAAAGTTGGTCTCGTGGCGACCCTGCTATCACGGCAGGGACGATCGACTACGTTATTCAATTTATCTTGCAAATTGATAGGTGCCGCAGCCTCGCTGCTGCGATTGCGTCTGAAATGTACACTGAAAAAAGAAATTTAGATAAAAAGTATTTATCTAAACTACTTCGCTTAGTTTGAGATCCATATTTTCGGAAAATCTTACTCAAATCGACCTAAGATCGCTGTCAACAGAACTTCCTAACAATGTAAACAAACCGCCATATTTAAAAATTAAAAAAATATTTATTCTTAACAAAAGATTACAAAAATATAGCGTCGAATCCTCCTTTTACTTAAGTTTAAAACTTGTGTTAGGAAGTATTCGCTGTTTCATACAGGGTTGTGTTCAGCGCTAAAAATAAATATAAATACTTCATCTAAAACATGGCATCAACAACAAAGTAGCTGGCATTGTTTTTGTAACAATATTATCTTAAGTAATAAGATAGTTTATATGTATATTGATCGGAATAACTTTTAAGGTTTTAATAAAATCATCAAGAATAACTTGTTTACCTTATGTTTTGTATGTTACGATAATACGACCGTTTTAGTAGTGAATGGTTTCAGTGGTGTTTGATGAGGTAGTATAAAAATACAAGGACAAAACCTGTGACGCTTTTTGTTTACATTGTTAGGAAGTTCCATTTACGGCGAATTTAGTCCCACGGTTAGCTCAATAGGACTTTTACGAGTACTAGACGATGCCATATAATATAATCAATAGATACCTACATTTAAATACATAGAAAACACCCATAAGTCAAGAACAAATATTCGTGATAAACACACAAATACATGCCCTGACCAGGATTTGAACCCGGGACCACCTGCTTCGTAGGCAAGGTCACTAACAACTAGGCTAGGAGGCCGTTAAAGATAGTTCAACCAACAACAACAACCATAATTTGATTTGATTATAAGAAAATCTGGTTTTGGTAAGATATTGTCCTAGTTATGACTTTGTTTAGGTTACAGACGAAAGAGCGATTTTATTTAAGAAACCTTTTTTGAATTTATCGTTTTTACCCTCGTAATAAAAAAAATGAGTGTTTCATGTAATTATTTCAAGAAAAACCACTTAATATGGAACACTCAAATAACCACGCAAGAGCTTCATCCGTCATAATCATTAAACATAGCCAAAATCTAATAAGGCCTCCTCGGAGGATACAAAAAAAAGAATCAGCATTAAAAGTAGTAATTAAAGGAGTTTTTGTTATACCACGACGGTGGCAAACAAGCCAACGGCCCGCCTGATGGAAAGCGTTCACCGAGCCTATGGACGCCTACAATTCCAGGGGGGTTAATGCGCGTTGCGGACCCATTAAAATCTTGTACACTCCTTTTTTGAAGAACCCCATACTGTAATCTTTCGGGAAAACCTCGACAGGGAGCTCATTCCACAGCCGGAGCGTCCGCGGGAGGAAATTCCTCTGAAACCGCACAGTGCGCGACCATTTTGGTTGCAAGGTGTGTTGATGAGCGCCCTGTCGATGGCGAGCGATGCGATGGTGAGAAGTGGACGTTGGCATCATGTCGAACTACTCTTCAGAACCCAACCCATTGTATGGGCGACAAATTACAAACATTATTAACTATTAAAATACACACATGAGGCATCACACAAGACATCATCAAAATATGTAACACTGTTGTGATAAAAATACGTGTGTTTGAATAGTGTTTCAATATAAAAAATAAAGACCAGCCTACGTAGCCAAGATGCCAATCACTCACGAACAAAACGCAACTGTCATTGCCATTGTCGCAATAATAAGGAAGAGTGTCAGAGAGAGATAACTACGATACGCTACGGAGCGTGAGCAATTGGCATCTTGACTACGCGCGTTGTTCTGAAAGAGCATTTTATACTTAAACCCCGCGCCACATTTTATTGTCAAAGTCAGATTAGATTTGGTGAAATGACATGGGTATTTCCAGTTACCAAAATTTACGGATCAATAAACTTCGTCACAAATCTCCACTCCACTTGAGCCACAATGGACCTACTCTACATTTACTGGCCTCCGTTTTCCTCAAGAATGAATGGAAAATATATTTTCCTTCACTTCTTTGTTAAGCTGGCGTATAAGGCTTTGGAATAAATGATTTTAAATGCACACAATTATGGACGCTTTCCGTATTTTTCAATGACGTTGAAATGTCGTGAATGAGAATTGAATTTACGAGTAAATTTCAATTTAAAGGATGACTCACAGTAGTCCGTTCCGTTCCGATCCGATACGGGACGATCTGTCAGTTTCTATAGAAAGTATCACGTGATACGCCGTAGTCCTCGTACGTCACGTGACTTTTTGTATAGAAACTGACAGATCGTCCCGTATCGGATCGGAACGGAACTGACTACTGTGTGTCATCCTTAAATCGTCGATTTCTTGGATAGGCCTGTTGGCTGTTAATAAAATAATTATGCAATCAACAATTGTGCGGTTGAAAAGAATATTGAAAATGCAGATTTACTAATGTAGTTTTTTTTTAAGTATAATCGGATTCAAAACGTACAGATTATTGTTGTTGTAATAACTTTTATTTCGGAACCAGTCACAACTCGGATTGGTTATTGACATTTTGGGAACGCTGCCATAAAAAAAAATAGATAACTTCTCATTCTGTCCGACGATGACTGTCCGATGCAGTCAAAACATTTCACGCCTATTGTGTTAAAAATACATGTGTGCTTATTTAATACGGAAACTAGTTACAGCTATGTTACGGAAACGATGGCAGTGCTAAAAATCGTACTTGCATTTATTTGCACAGAAATGTTATGTTGATATAATTTATGAATCAAAATGTGAAAAATGTGAGATTGAATTGGCCACCATATTAAAATCACAATCATTGACTTCATTAGGATTTCTTTCGCACATCTTCCGGTAAATGAATCAGATATCTCCAATATCCCGGTCAATGAATCAGAAGTGTTTTTCCCTAGAGTGGTTTCTTCGCATTAAGTCTGTTCATACCGTTCTTCTAGAAAATTCTCGGTATGAAAACGCCTATAAATTGTGCTGGCATTTAAAGCGATGGTTGAGGTTAAGAAACATTCCGCTTTTTAAATTATTTCTAGACTTTAATATACCTTCTGCTTCGCGATAAGTTATTGTTACTAAGCAGAAACTGCGAGCAATACCAGACTCCTTAGAAAGGACGTGAAAAATGCCATAGCCTCGGGTGAGACTCGAACTCATGACCCTGGGATACACGACAATTGCTCTACCAATTGAGCTACCGAGAAACATCCGGTGGCCTTGAAGTTCTCCACCATATCCCGCGTATCGTAGTCGCGAGTTCGAACCTCGCCCGAGGCCATGCGTTTTTTTAACTTTTCCTTTCATTCTAACAAATTTGAAATTAATTATACAAACGTTATGATTTTGAAAGTAGGTACGTATATTTGTATATATCACTGTAGCCCTCAAATCTATAGACTGACGTACATAACGCCTATTCACTCCAAACCTTAAGTCCAAAAAATTTTCTGTTTTATGTGCATGTTTTTTTTTTGTTTGTGTAATCTTAGTAACTTTTATTCTTGTGTGTGGCAATAAAACTTTCTTTCTTTCAAAAATCCTTTAAAAAATGAAGGGAACATTACAATCCACTTATGAACTTCAAAAAAAGCTACTACCGGTTCTAACCCTTCACCACAGCCCGAAAAGATTATTACTTACCGGCAAGAAACTCGGCGGGACTTATTTTCGAAACTAATTACTCACATAACTTGTAAAAATATTTACAACATGCAGTTTAACAAGAAACCATATCAAAAGAATAATAATTATTTAATCGTATGGCGTTACAAAAACAACAGGCATATTAAACAGTAGGTACATACACACTTAAGAATAAAATTACAACATTCAGATGTCAACACTAAGACTGTTAAGCCACGAAATTGCATCGGGTGTGAGGTATAGCAGGTCTATCGGTAAAAAATAATAAAACAGAAAAACCACAAAGAAAATAAGAAGAAACGAAATAAAAAACAAAACTTAACGGTTTTACATGATATACACAAACATTTGATATGATTTCTTTCGTGAACTGTGTCCTTCACTCTGTAAGCAGTAGTAGTATTATATTAAGTTTTTTTTTGGTTTTGTTACAGTTTCTGGTATGGGCCATGCATCTTTGTCTGTTAAATAGTCCTCTAGTGTGTAATAAGCCTTCGACAACAAAGACTTTTTCAATTATTTCTTAAGAGCGGGAAAGGGCAAATTGCAATTGCCCTAGCTTTCATCCGGTAACTTGTTATAGAAATGAATAAGTACAGTAAGCTTCGGAGATATGTAACCCCCCTCCAGCAATAGACAAATGTGGTCGCTAGTTCGAACCCCAGCATAAGAATCTACACTTTTTGCTTTTTTTTAACTTTTTTTGATATCCGGGTTTTAATGTTTTTTTACATTACCACAAATATTTATACGTTTTTTTATTCCTTATTACTCAGTTATTAACTCGGTAACATTAAAATTAACCCCTTTGATTTTTTTTAACTAGAGCAATAATTTCGTCGACTTCATAAGCGTCCGTGCAGCGTGATGGATAGTGCAACAGACTATGAAACACTAGGTTAGCGGTTCGAATCTACGTAGAGGATATTTTTTTGTATTTTTATGCTTGTTCTTTTTTATTAATTATTTATTAACTTCCTATTTAATATAATTTTAACTTCTATTTTAATAAAGTTTTATTAAAATAGAAGTTAAAATCTTTTTTTTAAGGACTAATAATGAAAATTCCATAGTCACTGGTAACTTTTTATTAAATAAGTAGGTATTTAAATACTATTATTAAATATTGTTTAAAATCTGAATAATGGGGGTAATATATAAATATGACAGTAGATATATTATGCGTGTTCTGTAAACTAATTACTATATATTTTATTGCTAAATATTTACTAGTTAAATTATAATGACAATGTGTAGCTAATTTAATTTCTTCAATTATACATCAGTGAAACTTCAAGTTAACAAGTAAAATACCTTTAGCTTAGCTCTTACTGTTTAAAATTGTGGTATTGGTGGTCTGCATGCTGTTAAACTTTATAAGGCAATACACTTTGGTTGTTTACTTTATGTTATACCTACATTTTACTTCATTGAGTAGAACCGTAAAAAAAATGTTGGGACATAACTTTTTTTATAAGTAATACCAAACTACTCGGATAAAAGTGAAGTGTATAGTTTCCGTTTTCCTTAATTATAAATTAATATTCTTATTGCATTTAACACAATTTTTCAGTTTTACTTTAGACAGAGATGGCGGGACATAGCGGTGGGAGTTGCGTGAGCGGGAAGAGGCTTTTAAGTATAAAATGGGCTATTCAAAAAACAATTTGAAAAAATGAGTATATGTTAGACCGTCCCTCGCCCTACCAGTCTGTATGCCATTATCAATATGTAATACGTAATCTAAACCAGCTATTTAACATTGCAAAGAGAAACAACATGTTATCAAAGATAACAATAATTCATCTCCTGCAATATTAGCACGTTACCAATGCAATGCAACCTTACCACAATCTTAAGCATGGGGTATTTCTCCACTAAATGGGTCGAATTTAAACAGCTCCCTTTAAAGTTACATTGAAATTTCCTTTTAACAGAAATAAGTTTATAATTTTGGTTTGGTTTAAGCTTTTTACGATTCTGAGTGTGCTGATAATAATTATTACCTACTTATAAAATAGGTATAGGGAACTGCTTGTTCGGACCCGCAGGGCACTTTATTCAGTCATGTCATATCAAATTGACTTGAAATAATACTAATGAAGAAGAATCCATGTTAAAAACTACATTAAATGGCTAACAATATATATGGTTTTTAAGGTAGAAATTAACGAGTTACCACTTGGAAAAGCCTACTTAATTGTCTAAGCACTATTTTGTTATTTGCAAAAAAACAATATAATTTGTTAGACACTACTTATACAATAGCGTCATTAAACTCATTATTTTAAAACTTGCATGGAATAAAAATTTGCCCAATAATGGAGAAATACCAACAACACAAACATTTTTTTTACAATTTTAACTACTAACGTAGAGGGAAACCTTCTCTATCTTCTACCTGTTTTAGTCGGCTTTTCATGCTTGACATCATGTTTGAACATGCATTGGTGTTCCTCATCAACTCCCACGTTCTATAAACTTCCTCGTCTAAGTTTTATCTTGATTTGACTTGTGTAGGGTCCCAGTTAAGCACCATTTGACCCCATAAATTCTCAATAGGATTGAGGTCAGGGCTTTTAGAAGGCCAATCTAATACAGTGTTGTCTGTTTGTAAGGCTAACCACTCTTTCACTATACGGGAACGATGCACTGCACTATTGTTTTGCACTAAATAAATTTGTCCTTCGGGGTAGGCGACGCGAACGGAAGGCAACATGACGTCACGTAACACTTCGAGGTATCGCTCGCTGTTCATTCGGCCTCCAACTTCAACAAGCTCCCCGGGCCCCATAGATGACATCCAACCCCAACACGCTAAAAAAAAATCTCATGAGCATACCATAACTTGAAAAACGTAAAACTAAAAACAACTGTTTTTTTTTAATCTGCAGGTAATGAAAATTGTATAATATAATTTACCTACTGTGTCTTTTAACAATTTCCCGGTGTCTCTCAGATTCGTCAGTGTAAGCACGGGGACGAGGGCCTGGTTTATCACACTCCACGTCCCCCCTTCGATGGTAACATCTCACCAATCTGCGAATCGTATTTCTCTGCAAGTAAAAATACGTATTAAATTATGAATAAAATAAAAGATAATGAGGCACCCACATTTATCCCATAGTTCTGTGTGCTATTTTATTTATTTAAGTTTTCCTTGCCACACGCTTTGTGTGTGGTAAGAAAAGGTTGTGAAATGTATCTAGGGTGTGTGTTAGTTACAGATCATTCATACATATACCTAAGGCTCTGTAAGCTGGGATAAACAGGTGAGTTGCGAAACATTTAGGTATAATTATCTAATACGATTGATACAAACAAAACAAGCAGATGGCGAACATTGTAAAAAAAATACTTATAAGGTCAAATGGGGTGGGAGTGGGAGAACATACTTTGTTTCGCCCGGGATAAGAAGAACAGTATGGGCACTTCATACGAATCTCCCTCATTCCTCGGGGTTCCACTTTTACCCCATCTGAACTCCATGAAAACTTCAATATATTACTTATTTCAATAAAGGAGACGTTTATGATAAAACTTAAAAAACTCAAATAGCTTTAAAAATAAACATGGCTCTAAGACTATACCTATTACTCTTCACATAAAAAAAATTGCCGATTAAAAGACTTTTCCGTTAAATATATTTTTCTATCTTATCCCATATATAGGTAAACACTTGACAGTAAACATCCTCACAACAAAATCTGATGGCTTAACTTATTGATAACATTTTCCTTTTTTTACTAAAAAATAATTGTCTCACTGGAGTCACAGGTTACAAACTTACCGTTATATTCAGTTCTCGTGCTATTTGTTTAATACTTTTGTTCTCTTCCCAAAGAACCACAATTGTCGTTGAAACACAAAAAAACGGACGGGGACAGTTATTCAATTGCTTAAAATGCAAAAGGATTTAAGAAGTCGAGAGATCGTAATTGCGTAGGCACACCAAACACAGGTATGATTCGCACACGCAAATTATGACTTACCCTCAAACAAATTTTCTCCATGAAATAACTAGACAAATTTAGTCCAGTAAATTAAACCTTAAAATGTAATTAGTAAAAGTCGTTGTTAGTCGTCTGTGGAAATAAAATGAGGGTAGGAAAATATTGATAAACCAAAGAGATTACTATGATCCAAGACAAGCTTGCAAAACAAGGACGAGTATAGATGTAATAGTTGCAACAGAATATCTATGAAAAGGGACCTTATTGTCGATGGCGCTTACGCCATTATCAGCGATGCTCCAATAAAAATGCAACGCTGCGCAACCCGAGGCGGCGTAAGCGCCATTGACAATATAGTCCGTTTTTATAGATTTTGTCATAGTTCTCTATTGCCGTTCGGCCTGCTAAGAACTGGTTCATATTTTTGTTGTGTAGTCCATGCGTTACGATAGCCCAGCGGAAAAAAGCCGGACTAAAGTATGAGTGTGAGCAGAGAGGCCCCAGGATCGATTCCAGCTAGCAGACAAACATGAGATATTTCATTTTTGAAAGAATTAAATGACAGTGTGGTATATGCCGATTCTCGTGTCGAACGAGAGTTGCAGTTTTACACCTAGGGGGGTCACATATCTCTGACGCTGACTGTACATTGTCCAAAAAATGACTTACTTATATAGGTACTTTACGGACACGACAAGACACTTCCTGATAGCTAGCTTATTTGTTTCTAGTGTTATTGCTAGAGACATCAGCAATTGTAGTGAATGAATTTACGTTTCTAATAACATGATCTAATAGATATATTGGGAATCTACAGTTAAAATATTGACTTCTTAAAAACGAATGGCTCTTTTTTGTAAAACAAATATAGCTAGACATATATCCGCTGCCTTGCCCCAAACCAGAATACCGTATGACATTATACTATGGAAATAACTATGATAAACTAGGCGAGCTGTCTCAACATTAGTATCTATACCAGTTTGTGTTATTTTTGTTGTTTTGAGGTGCAATAAAGAGTTATTGTATTGTATTGTATTGTATTAGTTGTCTGATTTTCCTAACGGCCTAAGCAGCCTACCTTAATCTATTTGCGAGTGCTGTTATATGAGGACTCCATTGTATATTTTTGTCCAACGTTAAACCTAGGAACAATGCTTTATCAACTATCTCTAAACATTCACCATTTAAAAGTATACTAGTATCCATTGGTTTAACATTCGGCAAAGCAAATCTAATAGATTTCGTAATGTACCTACTTGTATCGTAATGTACCTGCTATTCTCGCAAGTAACTATCTCACCTCACAACACAAAGTAGCGATACCAGCTAGTATAGACGAGTGCTTTGAGCTCACAGAGAACAGTGAGCTTAGTAACAAATAGTCTCAATTGCGATTCCGAGACAAACCGCCACAGCCCGCCTCCTTTCACGGTCGACGTCACGTCAAACGGACTGTCCTCTCATCTACTAAGGGCCTAACTACCAACATATCCCACTAGTAATATAAACCTTAAGATTTGGACGCTGAGGTGTCATTTGTCTTGTAAAACGCTTTGAGATTAAACGTTTCAGTATTGAGGCAATCGTCACGTCAATCGGGCTAGCATGTGCTCGATAAAGACTAAAGGCATATCTATTGATGTGCATAAATAAACCTTATAGCGTCTAGTTACGGTGGAGTTTGAGTTGTGAAGAGGATGGAGAAGAATCGTTTTGGCGTTGGAGCTCTCAAATGGGTCAGTGGACTGATGGTATCGCGAACTATTAGAGAAGAGAACAATGTTTATAGATAGGTATGTATGTACTATCAGTAGAGGGTGAAAATAACAATATGTCCTTTGGCCGCAAATAATCGAACACCTTCCAAGATTAATGATTGTAGTTTGATTATAACGTGGGTGCATCAACCATTTTTCTATTGCAGCATAGCAGTTCGTTAGAATAAATGCTGCACTATGTAAAATACCGTGTTTTTTATTTGCGTTAAATTCGACACGTTCCTTTGTAAGTCATAATGAGCTGTCTAATATATCGCTTTTTGCCGAATTGGAAAAAATTTTTTAGGTACATATTTGAGTGGGGAGTGCAGCAGACTGGGGCATTCAGCGGCATTAAGTTACTACCAAAAGTAAATACAGAATAATCATATCATTGTATGGACTGACAAACCTATTACTACGTTAACGTACGAAATATGGGTAGAACTATTTTGGCGAAGCGTACTCCTGTCATTATACCTTGATGTTCGGCGTGCGTTTAAAACAAGCAGATGCAAGCGTATGCGAGTGTTCTCATTGCACTCTTCACAGCACGCTGTCCGCTCCGCCATAGGCGCCAGACGGTTTCGACTATACACCGTACACCGGCCATACACCGTAATTGAGACATTTTTCCGGCGAGCAGAAGCTTTTTTTAAAGCAGTTTTCTAATCAAAACAGTTTTGCTTAAGCTTTTCGTCATAAAGGCAAGATGACGATGACTAATAAAACTTATGATATTAGACCTGTTCACAAGCGGGGCTGTCGCAGCAATTTGTCCTTACGACCGAAACACTAATTGCCGTCCCGCGTGCGCCACTAAAGGGCGACACTAAGGGCCTTACCAACTGGCAATTTGCTGCTGTGTTGATCAACAGTGAGGCGAACGCGTAGCCAGAAGGGCATGCGTCTCTTTTGCGCTTACAAATTTGTTAGATCATGACAGCCCCAGTGAAAGCGTAGATTAAATAGTTATTGTTTTGCAGATGACATTACAATGGTTTACAACAAATAATTTATTATTTAATCCAAAAAAGTCTCTCAACTTGTCGCCAGACTGAAAAACATCACTCTAAACCTCATTCAGTCAGTACAGTGTTTCTTGGTTTAACAGGCGATTCTAAATTACAGTGGGGCTCGCATTCAGCTACGTTAAGTAATACACTGTGTACTGCTGTTTATGCTGTGAGGAAAATTAGGCAGTCCACGGACATAGACACAACAAAATTAGTATATTACAGCTACTTCCATAGTCTCATGTCCTACGGCATCCTGGTTTGGGGGAAATCTGTTAATGTAGATAGCATATTTGTTTTACAGATGCGAGCCGTACGTTTCAACCTAAAACCGCGAACGTCCTTAAGGAATTTATTATGAACGCTAGGAAATACTATTTACATCTGCCAAAGAACAGTGACATACACGACATGAATACTAGAAACAAAGGTAGTTCTTGCTATGTGCCGCTTACTACTCACTAAAGCTCGGATATCATTTATTGGTCAAACCATACACCATAATAACAAAATTCCTAAGCATATTATAGATCTGTCAGATAATGAGTAAAGTATTGTAAGTTAAATATTTCGTGTATAAGTTCCGAAAAACTCATTAGTACGAGTCACCACCAAATCGACCAGCGACATCTATTAGTAATCATTACATTATATTTTTTACGTCGATTCTGACACACAACTTTTTAGGAAACATAGTTGACTACTGTTACCTGAGACTATGTTCTTGGCTTTAGCACAAAACTTGAACACCTGTTATCAGGATACACACACAATGAAAGCACATTACTGGTCTTAGCATGTTCTAACATCAACATAGCATATAACTTGAATACAGATCACTTTACTACTAGACTGAATGCTACTTGCGATTTAAGTTTAAATTCTTACTTATTAGGAGAGCGTATCCTGTTTTTTTGAAGCATTTTTATTTAAGATATATAAGGAAATTATGTATATGTTAAAATAGCGATAGCTGGGGTAAATATGAGCTGTTATATTTTAATTTGAAAAATACCGTACAGAAGCGTAGAATTCAACTCGGCGAAACTGCTACTACTAGCACTTCATAAGTCATCACTTATGACGTTCGGGCAATCCGTCAGATCTCTATATTCATATTCATATTATATATATAGTGGGTATGTCCGCCGGGCGTCCGCCAGACATGTTTCCCATACATTTATTGGCAGATCCGGCGTATATGCCCGAATGTATATAAATAAATAAAAATTGTATACATATAATAGTAGCTTTTGGGGACATGTCACATCAACCGGTATTATAAAAGAATTTAGAAAACATTAACTCTTCGTATGCATAGTTTTAAGCTTAAAGTGTTTTGTACAACCTTTTGACTTGCTTTTTTTACTTTAATTAAATAATACACGCAGAAAAAGTTTAGTTGCCTGTAACAGATTTATTTATTTTAGGTAATTTACAATTTTATAAAAAGCAACTGACAGTGCGGAGCTTATCCATTTCACAGTAAAAACGACGTCACTGTCTTCATAAATGGTTTATAGCGGAGTCTGAAAGTGGTAGTCTATACTTGAACATAGTTAGTGCAACAGTTAATAATCACATTATCACACGTTATCGACCCCGGGCGACGGTTATTAAGCTGCGAAATTGTATTAGCTGCATCTTGCATTAGAATATCGTATAATACCTAGGTAATATCTTGGATACATGTGACCCCAACAGTTCTTTAAAAGTCAGCAGAGCTGTCAGAGCACAGGCTACACAGAGTCCAAATAATGATATTGTGACAGGTATTTTAAGAGCAGTTAGAGCTAGTTTTTCCACTCCAGCACTTCTATCTGTCAATAAGATGACTGACAGCGATGTTAAAAAAATATACATAATAACGTGGTATATGGTAGGTATTCCATAAGAACACTACTAAACGATGCTCCTATGGATTTTCATACTGGATTCATTTTAACCTACTTTTCTAGCAGCGATTCGATTGCTCGTGAGGTCACGGTTCTAACCTAACCTAACCGAGTTTTTTAACAGCAACGGTTCGGTTATGAGTGATGTCGTTTTTGGGCAATCATTAAGTTTATGGAAAATACTCGTTAGATTATGATAATTAGGACAAAACAATTAGGGCAAGTGATTTGGCGGGTCGCGACGGCTCACAAAGCTTTAGTATAAACCAACATGGGTTACAATTAGCGGCCGGTAGGGGGTCGTGAATTTTTTCTTTCATACCGAAGGGGGTCGCGACAAAGTTTTTTTTAAAGAGCGGCTACGTTGAATAATCCCATGGCCTTGTGCAGTGTTTATCAAAGTGTGGGTCGTTACCCCTCAGGGGGTCCCAAAGCTTTTGTTGGGGGGTCGCGACGGCTGGCAAAGCTTTAGTAAAAACCAACGTGGGTTACAATAAGCGGCGGCTAGGGGGTCGTGAATTTTTTCTTTAATACTGAGGGGTTGCAACAACGTTTAACATGCTAAGGGAAAAGGTTTGGAAGTATCTGGTCTTGTGGAATCTACTAGGGTTAGTCTATACTTAAATATACTTACTTATTTAGTATAACTACAGCATGTGTATTGTACGTTGTGCAACAGGTAACGTATTTCATCAGGTTATCACACGACCCCCGGCGTCGGTTGTTGAGCGGCCATATTGAAATACCTACATCTTGCAACAGCGCAACATTCTCAGCGTTTTCAGGTGAGGAATATTGGAACTGCACCTTTGAGACATATTTGCGGCATTGCGTCGCAGGTTTTAAAGAAATAATATTGCCAATTTAAAGTTATAAATTTCCTAGGGAAACTAGGGATCTATATCATCCCTAAAGATTTTTATCCAATTTTTGCATTCCCTAATATTGTTTGACATAATAATCATTTGTTCTTAACTCATATGTCCTAATATTATAATATTGTCTTCTGTTACCGCAATTGTTACTACTGTTGCTACTATTGTTGTACTGTATGTATACTTTTCTTAGTGTAGTGTCTCCTCTACCCAAAGGTTGTCTGGAAGAGATCGCTCTTTAGCGATAAGACCGTCTGTTGTTTGCCTCTTTTTCATGTGTAATCTATACCAGTTTGTGTTATTTTTGTTGTTTTGAGGTGCAATAAAGAGTTATTGTATTGTTGTATTGTATTGTATTGTTGTTATTCAGTGAAATTATACACTTTATAACGGATTAATCGCGTTTATTAACAGGGTTAAGATGATGACTGAGAGAATGCGAATTCTCCCCGTCAATCAAAAAAGTTTCTTGTGCAAACTACCTACATAAAAAAAAAACGTTGGTCTACAATGCCCAGAGGGGCTTACTCGTATAAAGCTAGTAATCCATAGCCTAAAGAAAGGTCATTCTAAAATTAAAGTAATAAATGTATAAATTGTAAAAAACCCAGTGAGGATTAACGAATGCTGTGAAGGGCTCGAAATGTATAGTCATGGTGTTAATAAAAGCGATTAATCTCTTCTAAAGTGTTTGATTTCAAAGTCCTAATATTGTTTATCTTAGCATCGTTGTAACCTACTTTTCAACCGACTTCATAATTTCAAAGGAGGAGGTTCTCAATTCGTGTGAATTTTTCTAGCAGCGATTCGACTCTGTGTGAGTTCACAGTTCTAACCTAACCGATTAAGTTTAATCGATTCGGTTTTGTGCGAAGTCGTTTTGGGCATTAATTCGATTGACAAATTGATCGTTAGGGATTATGATCATTAGGACGAAACAGTTAGGGTTAGTGACTTTAGGGCAAACGATATAAGGGATGATGAGGGAGACCCGTAAACAAGATCTTATTAGGATTAGTCCGGTTTCTTCACGATGTTTTTCTTCACCGAAATGCCATTGGTAAATATTAAATTATATTTGTTAAAAAAAAAGGTAATGAGTTTAAATTTGGAACAGCTGTCAAATTCAAATGAAGATTCAAGTTCTATTCTAGTCGTCGTTTGTTTGTTGGCGTTTTAATGTTTACGAGTGATAAATTCTCTGAGCTACCGAGACCAGAAATAATCAGTTGGAAGAGCCATGAGTAGGTATCTCAGAGTGGCGGGTTCGAGTCTCGCCCGAGGCTCGAGGTCATGAATTTTTTCAGTTTTCCTTTCTTTCTGAGAGATTTGGTATACATTTCTGCTTAAATAATAGTTGAAATTTGTTGCCAAAGCAGACCCCAGGCTCCCTGGGCGTGGCATAAGCCGGGAAAGCGCTAAAAAGAAAAAGAAGACAAACATTCAACCTTTTTCCACCAATTTTCTTCTTCGGTCAGATTAAGAAATACCGTTTTACTTAATAATATTGCTTCTTAAAACGTTTTAATAAAGTAATAAGTGAAATTACAGCGAATTCTCGGAGTTATGAGTAATATTGTTCTGCCGAGCTCTTTCACTGATTTAATTTGTCGTAATGTAATAAGAAACAATATTACCTTTTGCTATTTTCTTTGTAAAAGATACTGGAGTTTGAATTAAATCTCTAAAGACAGGTTAGACGATTGTTTATGAGCTAACTTAAATGGTGAATTACGAAATGTATATCGGAATTCCATAAGTGTTTTATCCTTGTTTTGCAATCCCTAATACTGTCTGTCATAATTATCATTTGTCCTAAACTGGTAAGCCCATTATGCTTTAATATTGTTTTCACACCACCTATTCATAAAGGGATTTTTTCTGTTCAAGCTAGGAGAGATAAAAGTGGCACTTTTCTATTCAATGACTATACATTTTTACGTTTTCGGGCACTGTGGTGTTGGTATGATGCTGTTTTCGGTTTTGTTTATTTCCTATTAGTTGTGTGTCACACGGTATCAAAATTATTTACGTCTTGGGCGTTAACGCTTGAATCCCTTATTACGCTCAGGATTCTACTTTAGAATCCCTCACTAGGTTCGGCATTATACTCTAGAATCAATCGCTTCATTCGGAACTAAAAGAACGCCCTCGCCGGAAATATATCATTCTGATCTCTTCTAACACAATCTATTATTTCTCAAACATCATTTTAGCTAACTTTTCTTAGAGCGATTCGGCTGTGTGCGAAGTTGTATTTGAGAAATAATTCGATTATAGAATATAACCGTTAGGACAACTGATCGTTAGGTATTATAATCATTTTGACAAAAAAGTTAGGACAAGTAATTTTAGGACAAACAATATTAGAGATTTCGAGGGGGATGATATAAAAGTTTTTATCCTATTTGTACATTTCCCTAATACTAATAATGGGGTATACCTTCGAGTCCTAAACTACAACTAGTCCTAAAATAATGTATGCAAAATATTACGCACTCCGACTCCTTACAATTTGATGAGCTTTTTTGTGGTGATGTGATGCTCAATGTGATGGTTACATCTATATTTAAAGAACGGATCCCTAAAATACGGCAATTCCATTGGAGTATTACTCATCCGTTATAACCTGGAAAGTTTCCAAATTAATAACGCTGAGAAATATTGACCCCGGAAGACACTCGTCTGGTCTTTGCCGATTCAGCAATATGAAATACTTTTTATTTATCTGCCTCTATATCCCTCGGACGGGCAGTGGGTGCCATATAGTAAGGTTCTTGAGTGGCGACCGCGCGCCGGAAGATGCAACGTTGGGATGCCCCCAGCAAGGTCGATCGATGACCTGGAGAAGGTTGCGGGAAACCGCTGGATGCGAGCAACACGAGACCGTTCATTGTGGAGATCCTTGGGGGGAGCCCTTTGTCCAATGGTGGACTTCCATAGGTTTTTAGTAACAAAAATAATATATATATATTGAAGCTAAATGAATAAATAGTAAGAATAGTAATTAGATTTAATACCCTTTTACTAAATCAGACATATTATATGTGTATTTAATTATACATATAAAACAAATTCACTAACAATAAGCTGAAAAGATAAACACACAAAGGATACCCTAAGAGGATCCCTAATATTTATAAAGAATTTTGAGATTCAATTCAAAAACACTTCAAAGAACAAAGGGCCATAAATGTATAAAAAACGTCGTCAAGCAAAATCACGAACAGAAATCCTGAGGATGACGGTTATGTTTACCTTATTTAAAACTGAGGACAGAATTGTGGCAAACAAGACGAGTACGTAATGAAAAATGCCGTCAAAAATATTTTTCAATCTGAGTTAAATATACGAGTACGAAAACGCCGTTGAAAATGTTTTAAGTGAAACCCAGCGAGTAAATAACAAAAAAAACGTCTTTTCCCCAGAGCTTGGCATCGCAACTTCACTGTTATTCATAAACATACCAATCACGTTCCCTCACATCGCCCAGTATAAGTCTGCCTTCAATTCTTTCTTCTTTCCTGACATTTCAAGGTCCATCTATATTAAACGTGAGCGTACAACCAGTTGCAAATTCTTTATGAATCGACAGGGTTGTCAATATCGATTAGAGTCGATTCAACCTGCCTTGCTAAATTCTATCGACTTATTTAATCAAATCAAGCCTGTAACAGTTCAGGGATGCTTCTAAAGACAAAGTTGCAAGTTTCTTTTGATCATCCTGATACGTATCTGATCTTTAACGGTCTAAATAATAAAATGAAGAGGCTTTTGGCGTCTTTATTTACAAAGTTTTATAGATAACAAAGTATAGATACGTAATTCTATTCTATTCAACTTTTGAAAACATTTGAAACCGAAAGGAATTTTGCGCAAAGCAATTTATTTACAATACCTAATCATCATTGGCCGCAGATTCACATGGAGCTGATTTTTGAAACATGTTGAGCTGAATTAAATCTAAACTACGTAAGACCCTTCTTAAATATTCGTTTAGTAATACCTTATTCCAATTTTGTCCAATAAAATACGATCTCACACATTAAATATCTCAGATATTAAACTAATATTTCCCTTAAAACACTTCCCTTATAAGTTACAAACATCTATTAACCGAAGTCTTTAGATCCACATACTACTTAAAAAGAAAGAATAAACAAGAACAAAACTTCACACGGAAACTTTTCTATTAGCCTTGCCCCATAAAGATACGCCAAGTTAGCGCCCAGATTGTACGTAAGCATGGTCGACGTTCAGGGTATTTACAGGAACGTTCCAGATTTGCAGATTTATGCCAGTTTTAATATTCTAGCTGTCACAGAAGAACAAACGCAGGCCTGGCACGCGATGGGGTGGCGAATGCCAAAGCCTCCTACTTTGAACATAAAGACGTAAGCGACTTACACGTTTTACGAACTTAGGTCTTTTTATTCAATGTATTTCACGGATCCGTGAACTTTGTGATGCAATGATGGTGAATATTTGGCATAGGTAGATTTTGTTATGAAAGCTTTTGAAATATGTCCGAATTCACGACAAATACTGGGTAGTTTTTTTATAGAATTGACGCGAGAAGTTGTGATGGAACCTAAAAGAAGTAGATTTAAAAACATGCTAAAAAGTTTCTCTTGGATGTCTTATATGTATAGGCAAATATAGGCATATAAATAACATAATATATTGTTACCTACGGTTTTAATAAATAAAATAATTAATTAATAGAAAGGTTCTCGAGAAGCGACATTGTGGAAATTCTTGCGACCCAACTCTTGCAATATCGCAATGGAATGGACATCTTGCAGTTGAAATGGCGAAACAATATGTACAAGGAACAAAATAAGAACAACAAATAAGGTAGACGGCCCAGTGGATGACATGACACTGACCCGCTGACCCGATGACTTTTTGCAGTTTATTAAAACTAAAGATATCGCTATTAACATAACCAAAAATAGACAGCTTCTGACATTCGCGAATTGTGTTCAGAAACTTCCATCAATTCAATAAATAATTTACTATTTTAGAGACAGTTTCCGTAACTTGGTGTTTTTAGCGAATATGTTAAGAAGTCGTACCGTGAAAGTCAAGATCATAACCACAATTATGTGTGTTTTTAGTAATTGATTATTGAAACTGTTAGATAATGTATTAATAATTTATTGCATGTTTGTATCTAATTATTCTGATTAAATTACTATTTTGGAGGCCGAATGGCTGGTCGAGGTATTCATATTTGTAAAATAATGAAATGCAGCAACAAACATTAATTTTATAATTAGTTTTAATCCCGTTCCCAACATCTGTATTGAAGGCGACAGCATCATTAGGAGAAAGTTAACTGTTCCCAAAATAATTAAACATGTCACCAACTAGAGCCACAGTTCTCATTCAAATAATACGAAATACTCCGTCTATTCCCGCTGCTGCCAATTTATAGATGCGGTCAGCGAAGCGCGCGTCTATTGAGATTCCGAACAAGGTGCAAGGGGATTCTTGCGCGAAGCGGTTTACTAGTGCAATAATAAGTTGGTCGAGTTTATATTGAATTCGAATGTTTTCGTGGAGATATTTAATAGACAACATTCCGATGACTGCAGTAGCGTCTGTTGCGGCTGCAACGAGAAAAGGGCAAATGCCCATCGCCGTATCTTCAATTCAATTCTTCAATGCTAGAAGAGATTGAAGCAACCGTTTAGGTCCTAAGCTGAATCGCGTTAAGACGTCTTGGTACGGGCCTTGATGGTAGTTGTCAATTTCCTTCATAAATTGAGTCAGAGTTGGACATGCTTATCGTGATCCTTCACCGCAAAAGCGATCGGTAAATATCCAATTATATTTCGTACATAACTTCCGAGAAACTTATTGCTAGACAGGATTTGAACCCGAGACCTTTGAAAGTACTTACCACCGCATTAACGCAAAGTATTAACGCTTCATAATAATAGTCTCACTTTCCTTACGAGTTTTTAGTGATTTTGCCCAAAGGCAAATGGTGTGTTTACTCAAAGTTAACTAACTTTAACAATAACCACGTCCACATAATAGATCAGCATTAATACGAGCTTAAGAGTTCCTCAAGAACCCACGACACCCAAGGGACCAGTATTATTTGTCGAAACCTCAACTTAACTCAACTCGACTTCTACTTTGTAACTCTAATTATGTTCTAAAGTTACGCCGCATGAGGAATCGACTTCTTTGAAAAGTTCCCAAGTCATTTCCTTATTAATGTAAAACTGACATTGATATAAAGTAATTGGCTCTCGAAAGATGAACTTTGAAAGAAATCTTCATATCGAAAGCTTTCTAATTGGATACTTCGTCAGCTTTAAAAGTACCTATATTTATGTAGATCAAGGTTTATTTACCATACAATTTTAACTTTCGTGAGGCATACTGGCTTTAATAATGGAAATCTCACGTATTTGACGCCTGTGATAGAAGTATGTGTATTTTAGTAAAAAAAATATTTTCGAAATATATACAGTAAGTGTAACTACCTCTACCTACCTTAAATCTAAAATAGGTCCTTGAGGCATTGTACAGTCAAGGGTAAAAATATCAATGCGAAAAAAGTGCCAAAAACATGTATACACGGCTTTAAAGTGAAGGCAATAAGGTTGTGTATACATATTTATGACAGTTTGTTTGTATATATATTTTTACCCTTGACTGTACATAGGATGCTGGCGGCATTTCCTCGTTGCATCGCAATGCTGATACGTTGTGCGAGGAAGCCACCAGCTCTTCGGTCACCAGTAACATCAACCAGACGTTTCGCGACTTCTACGAAAAACTTGACCCCATGGACCAAGAGTTTCGATCCCGAATGGTAAAAAAAGGTACTCTCTGCACAGGCTCTTATATTTATTACGTTTTAAAATTTCGGCGCCTTCAGCCGCAGCAGTTCGTTGGAGATGGGACGGTGTCAGCGTGTTTGTTTTAACAATAACAGCGTGTTTTAACCTTTTTTAGGTTCCGTACCTCAAATGGAAAGAAGTGGAACCCTTATACAATCCTTCAAGCAGCGCAGGGAGGGGAGTCGGCATACTCGTACTTACCGTTTCCCCCTCCGCCGAAGTACACGCCCAAATGGGCTCTGTATTAATAAAAAAATACTTCCTTTTTTAAAACAAACAAAACTCGAGCTGAAGAGCGGTTTCCTTCACAATAGCGGCGGAACGAATTGAAAAGAGCATTTTTAATACTGATAGTTGGAAAAAACTTGCATCTTGCCACCTGGCCGTAGTCTTACTACTTTTATTATATCTTCTTCTGTATGATCGGATATCTGATGTAAATGTAGTCTTGTATCAGATTTTTTACGCGATAATCGCTGAGTTGAGCGTTGAGTGTTGATCGGAGAGCAGATGGCCGATGGGGTCGAAAAGTGCTCGGGTGGAGACCACGGCTTGGCAAACGAAGCGTAGGACGTCCACCCACAAGATGAACAGATGACCTTATGAAGATCACCGGGAGACGTTGGATGCAGGTCGCTTCCAACCGGTACATATGGAGGTCCAAAGGGGAGGCTTAAGTTCAGCAGTGGGCGTCTTATGGCTGATATGATGAATCGCTGCGTTAGTAGCATTGCGTTTGCAGCGCATTATCTTACATCAGACAATCTAATCATCACACTTTGTTATATGCGGGTACCACAACAGGGAGCGTAGCCAAAATGCCAATCGCTCACGCTCAGTCGCTAACGAAACATAAACGATAGACAGAGGTAGCTACGATAGGTTATTAAGCGTGAGCGATTGGCATCTTGGCTACGCACCCAGGTGAAGTATACGGGGCAAATGCATTTCGTTGTTCGCATGCACTGCGATTCCTGCACAAAACAATCGAAACGGGAAAAAAATTCCTCATCTAAAATGGAGCATCGAAAAAATGTGTGTCTTGTAAGATACGTTGCCAAGAAAATAGTCAAAAGGTTGATAACCCTTTTTGCTAACAATTCAATGGGGATTAACGAGAGTCGAGACTTGGTCGAGACGAGATTCCGTCTAGCGGGAACATTATGAACGTCAACGTCAACTTTGACAATTCTTTCACGGGCACAAGACATACGCATGAATGGCGCCGCTTGGTGAACAACAATACGATAGACCCCCTTTTCACTGTTAGTATTAAAAAAAAAACTAACAAAGAAAATAATGTTACTTTGCTATTCCACCAACCTTGCTAGTCAATTAGTGCCAACATGTTATACCTAGGTACTAGCGTATTTTTTGCATTTCACGAAGATCAGAAATGATTTGTAAAAAATGTGTAATTCCATCCTTACGAGTATTGTGTCATCCACTGGGCCGTTTACCTTACTGAAGTCCGTATCAAATTCAGTTCTATTCTGATTTTACAACTTACGCATATTTCCGATGAAGCGGAAGCATGCTGTGCAATCCATTCTGAAATAGGGTCAAGAATTACGTCTGTGCGTTAGCTATTTTCGGCTTCAGTCGGGCCGCGTCGGCTATTTTCGGCTGCGTTCGGGCTCCGTCGGTTATTTTCGGAGCCGTTCGGTGCTTTTAAAATTGGAAAACGCTTTCGTTACGGCTTTGAAGTGAAACAAACCGTTTATGTGTGATGGTACGTTATTGGAATGAGAGCATACTATTTTAAGTACTATTGAAGAAATATATTCAAAATGGCGGAATCACAAGAATGTTTGTTTTGTGGTGAATGAAACAGACATGTGTTGCTGTATAATAAAATTTAACGATGTGGTTTGCAATTTAGAGTTAACAATGTGGTGAGGGTTCGTTGTTATTTGTAAGAGAAATATTTGGCGAGATGATTTATACTACGATTCAATTCAGATGTCAAGAGTTAAAACATAGTTCGTTCAAAGACGTATTTTATTTTTCATTTTATTTGTAGATCAAACATACTAGCTCCCGATATTTCCGTGATCATGGCGCTTGTAAAAGTGTCGAAATATCTACTTACTATATACTTACTTGGTAAATATCTCGTTTTAAATAGTAACTCTAATGTAAATGACCATGTTAGCTTAAAATAGTTATTTGTAGATGTTGGAAAGAAGCAGTTTTAGTTTGGCAAACCTCTTGGTTATCTCGAAACCGGGATCGATTGAAATTATTGTACATTTAAATGTAAAATATACTGAACACATCTTAAGAACACTATTTTTTTTAATCGGTTTTTTTTTGCGAACGATAATAAATTTCGCAGACAAAAAGGAATTCCTCCACCATATCCCTCGTATATGCGCCTTCGGGGCCGCGGGCATGGTCTCGATAGCTCAGTTGGCAGAGCGGTGGGCTCGTATCCTAGAGCCGCGGGTTCGAGTCCCACCCGAGGTTAGGATTTTTTCCATTGTTCCTTTCTTTCTGAGATACGTTACGCACTCAAAGTATGTCCCAATTGAATAAAGATGAGTATAAGTAGTTTCACGAGAGTTGAGGTGTAACAAAATAGTGAATGAATGAGTGAATGTTAATGTCAATGAAAACACTTCAAGATATATTTGGAATAGATATAAAAACTTTTTGGTCTATCTTACAATTCACTTGATCTTGCCATCCGTACGAAAAAAGAACAGTAATTTCCAATCCAGATGTCATTACATGACAATGATGTTGTGTGCGTGACCTCAAGTCTGGTGGAACTCCCTATATCAATATATTTATGAGTTTTATGACCTATGTTTCTTTTTAATATCTTGCTCTCTAGACTTTCATAAGCGTTTGTAATTTTATTATTTTTCTGACATTTATATGCGTTTCTAATTCAGTAGGTAACCAAAACGCTATCAAAAAAGCAAAATGTTGCTTTTGGTGATTCTTTACAAACATATTTTATTATAAGTCCGATATTGGAGGAAGACACAGGTAATAACAACAATAACAACACTTCAAACATACAACTTTTTGTATGGAACGAGCGTTATTGAGCTCATGCTTCCATTTCTTTTTAAGTATAGTTTTTTCTTTTATGTTTTTGGTTAAAAATTAAATAACTTTTAGATTTGTGTATGAAGAAGTCCACCTGTCGTGTGGGCTCTTAAGGTCTTATTGCTAAACAAATTCCGTTAATTTTTTCCTGGCACTATTTTGTCAAATTAAAAATAATAATATTTCTCCCATCATACAATACAATACAATACAAATACTCTTTATTGTTCACCAACAAGGAAATAAAAACTATATACATTAAACACTAAAATATAAACACTGGTAGACAACAGGCGGCCTTATCGCTAAGAAGCGATCTCTTCCAGACAACCTTTGGGTAGAGGAGTCAATACACATGGAAATCCAAACAATGTATAGGTAAACCAAAACTGAGTACATAATTAATATAACAAAGAAAACATAAAAGGGAAGTCATAACGTACACATACTTATATACAAAAAATATATAAACACATAAACATACATACACATAAATATTACAAAAGCACAGCATAACACTATAGGAAAACCGTTAAGTAGAAGTAAAATAAAAATCTTTCAGTTTATTTTTGAAAATTGGCAATGACTTAGCACGTCTAATGTCGACAGGTAGAGAGTTCCATAAAATAACCGCCTGGAATGAAAACATTTTACCATCATCATTTTACCTAACATCGGCGGATTTTTATTTTGTTGTAATTTTTCCGCTTCAGATTTGAATGAAATTTGGTAGGTTGGAAGAGCTCCTTATTCTCTTCAAGATAGACCCAATTTCCTAGCACGTCCTACAATTTTAATAACAATTTTTGTCACACATTGGGATTTTGTATCTATCTAGTGTAGAATAAGGAACTCTATCTACCCAGCAAATTTATTCAAAACTGTCGTGAAAAAACCGGCCAAGTGCGAGTCGGATTCGCCTACCGAGGGGTCCGCACAAAGTATGCTCCTCCCTCCCATCTATGACCTACTCAAAGTTATTGGTGGTACGGAACTCCTAGTTTGCGGCAATCAATGGAATTTCGGATTTTCTCCTGTTCTTGTGCTAAGCTCTTGCTTTTTGGCAAATTTCGTGACTCTAGGTCAACGGGAAGTACCCTATACATTTTGATTTCCATTGCAAATGTAAGCGAAATGCGATAAAACGCGGTATCTCATGATTGCGTTGACGTACGATGTTACGCGTTCCCGCGATAAAAAGTCTTGACAGACTGAAGGACGGACGGACGGACGGACAACAAAGTGATCCTATAAGAGTTCCGTTTATCCTTGTGAGGAACCCTAATAACGACAACAAAATAAAAATCCACTGACATATTACGCCAGTCTATAAGAAATCGCTTTCCACCCTTCGCTAATAAATCTCAATCGGATATCTTGTTTGTACAGCTTACCGCGTAGTTTATCCTAGAATCCAACGAGCTTAACTAAACACCAACTGGAACACATTTTTCTGATTTGTAGAACCTTATTTAGTTAATAAGGTTTATTATGCGTCAATAAGCATAGTTTGGTACCAATACATTTTGAAGAATAGTATTTAGAATAGTAGCCGTATTTTTCAATACGCTTGTTCAAAAAGTGCCCTTTTTTGGCTGTTTTGAGTGCGCAAAGTTAGTTTTTGCGAACTAGTGCAATTTAGTGTCTTTGAGAAATTAATTTAAGGGAAGGAAATAAGCAAATCAATAAAGACACGATGTATAAAATCTAAAATAATTTTATAAACTTTACTCAACATCTCGAATAGTATCGGAAATTCTTCAATTTTCACCATAAACAACATACAAACTTCATTTTATTTTATTTACCATGCCTCGCAATCTGCAACGGTGCATTTGCCACGTTCATACTGAATTCACCTCAAATAGCTTGAAATCAGTTTAAAAAGCGATCGCTCACACTTCACTAAACTTTGAGTGCGTTCGCTCATTGCTAGGTTTAAATATGTATAACACTTTTAGTGCTTGCATTTTGCAAGTTTTTTAGCAGAATATTTACGGTATTTTTGCCTGAAAGCGTTTTCGACTTTATAGACGTGAGTAACCCGATATAAGTACCCATATTAATATGTATAATACTCACTTTTCTATTTAAAATTACTTTAATGTCAATGAATTACTCTAAAAACAGTTTCTAGTTACAGTTTAGTTTGCACAAGTAACTTTTTTGATTGACGGGGAGAATTCGCATTCTCTCAGTGATCATCTTAACCCTGTGAAAACGAGTGCTGTAAAGGGCTAGAAACGTAGGGTCATGGTGTTAATAAACGCGATGAATCCGTATTAAAGTGTTAAATTTCAATTAACAATAATCGCGGACACAGGAGACAATATTAGTCAATCACTTTATATTTCAATCAAATACATATTTTAAAAGCACCTTATAAAAACCTACATACAAAAAAAGTTAAACTATTATTAAATTCAAATAATTAAAATTAAATCTTAAAATAAATGAATAAAAAATTAAATAAAAAGGTCCAGTCGTCCCGTCAGGATGCCCATCACGCAGGCAGCATTCCCGCGCTGAATAGCGCTTGCAATTCTTTGCGCGAGGAAGCTGCCAGCGCGAGGGTCCCCTGTAGCCTCTCTCGGCATCTTGATTAGCTCCTTGTGATCTCTAGCGCACTCTTTCCCCAAGGCCTTAGTATCTCGACGCCAAAAACCATGAAATTATTTCCAGTTATTCTTTTTCAAGTTTTTGATTCCAGCTTCAAATCTTTTTTATATATAATCTCACGCCTGTCATCTCCTATTTATCGCATCCATCCATTATAAAGCATTATCGACTGGCAACACAACGTTTGGGTAGGGCCTTTCCACTCCATTTGTCGCGGACCGGCCCAGTGGCTCAGAAATATTGAACTTTCTAGTGGGCGGTATCCCTGTAGTTATAAGAGGAAATGTGGGTTTTGAAGGGCGCGGAAAATTTTATGAGTTCACGTGATTATGAGGAAGGAAAATGGAAAGATAAGTAACAAATACCGCAAATAACTTGTTTCTTTCAGTTCCTTCTTCCAGATCTAATTTTTTCACTAACTCCTTTTTATGCCAGGCGGTTCTTTATGGCACTCTGCCTTTCGATATCAGAGTACTGCTAAGCCAATTTCAAAAAATAAAATGTTAGAATTTGGTTGTCTTGTTGTTATGCTGTTTTATTGTCATTATTTATGAGTATATGTACCTATGTCTATATATGTATATATCACCGTAGAATTGTTAGTACCGTTAGTTTATAAACTAACGCCAATTTAACGGTGACATATATATTCTTTTGTAAGTATATAAGTATGTGTATGATTTCCCTTATATGTAAAACTTTTGGTTTTATTAATAAGTAGGTACTCAGTTTTGATTTACCTACATACGAGTATTTTTGGATTACTAAGTACATATTATGTGTATTGACTCCCCGGCCCAAAGGTTTTCTGACAGAGATCGCTTCTTAGCGATAAGGCCGCCCGTTGTGCGGCGCCTACCGGTGTTTACATTTTAGTGCTTAATTTATAATATTTGATTTTCTTCTAGGTGAACAATAAGTTTTTGTATTGTATTGTAACGTTTAAACTGTATCGCCATTTTTGAAGCTAGTGATCGACACCGCGCTAATAGTTGCCATCTTGAATGTTAAGTCGCTAGCACTTGACAGCAGGGTGTCAACTATTGGGCACTAGAGGATCGATCACTAGTACATTTACCTTACCTTGATCCCCGAATAAAGTGATGCCCGAGCCACGAAGGTGACAACACCACTCTGTCTGTCCGACGATGACTGCCCGATGCAGTCGAAACATGTCACGCCTATTGTGATAAAAATACGTGAGTGTTAACCATTGCCATTTAATATCAGTATGACTCACGAAAGCTTAAATTATATTACCTTGATCTCTTATTGTATCATATTTACCTTCATGATATTAAAAAAAAACTGTTAAAACAATAGGCGTGATATCATCGACTGCATCGGGAAGTCATCATCGGACAGATTGAACTGCTCTGAATCGCGGAGGTGACAACATCCCTCTGTCCTACAATACTGCCTGGGCCTGTTTTAGATTTATTTTAGTATTAGTTTAGTCATACGAGTACCTTTAGATTTAAATTAGTATTATCTTCTTTAGATTGTTACAGTAAAGGCTTTTCCTTTTGGTACGAATACTGAATAAGAAAAATAAAACATAAACAATGTATACGAAAGTATTTACTTGTTTCTTTTGAAGGTAAATAAATAAATACTCGCATCATTAGGTACTTACGCATTACATACGTGCTTGAAAAATCTGCTTACCTAAAAGGAAGAAATATTATTGTTAGACATTTTTCAAGAAAACAAACGGCGAGTTATTATCATTTGTTTAGCTGTTAGGTATTTATAGCAAATGCAAATCAAGAGCGATATTGAGTCGTGTACGTAAGTTGTCGTTTTAAAGCACTTTAGAAATTTTTATGATTACACAGTTAAGCTATAAACCTTGGTCAAGTCCACCAAACAAACATTTATCAACTAACTTCAGTCTATTATTATGTTTTTTTTTTTTTTTTTTTTTATACTACGACGGTGACAAACAAGCATTTATGTGTAGCAATAACTTATAATTTCATAATAGAAACAAAAGATTCTCGCCCAAACTTTTCTAATATATTCCTATATTTTATGCATCACCCGACCCAAGTGGCGAAGGACGAAATCAGCAGAGCAGCTCTGTGGCAAAAGTAAGTACCTAAATTGTTTTAAATTTTTTCAGGAGAAAAATAGTAGCTCTGTATTATATGTCGGCCATTTGATTTTAAAGTTTTCGCCTATCACATATTTTAACATGGGTATTTTTTAGACCCTAATAGGGTTTTTTATACCAAGACGGCGGCAAACAAGCATACGGCCCGCCTTATGGAAAGCGGTCACCGTAGCCTATCGACGCCTGCAACTCCAGGGGTTCACATGCGCGTTGACGACCCATTACAATCTTGTACAGTCGGTGCCCTCACATAAGTATCCACCCCGCATATGCAACCGCGCAGCGCGCTTGGATACTTATGTGAGGGCACCGACTGTACAGTCTTTTTTTGGAGAACCCCAGCTGTAATCTTTTGGGAACCGGAGCGTCCGCGGGAGGAAATTCCTCTGAAACCGCACAGTGCGCGACCATTTTGGTTGCAGGGTGTGTGGATGAGCGCCCTGTCGATGGTGAGCGGTGCGACGCTGAAAAGTGGACGTTGGCATCATGTCAAACAATGCTTCAGAACACAACACATTTTATAGGCGATAGAACACACATAAGGAGGCAATATCTCTCCCTAGACTTAAGGGTTCAATACCGACTGTGAGTTAGGGATCGTCGACAATTCGTACAGCGCGCCTCTGGCCCGAGTCAAAGGGTCCAAGCTGGCATCCGGGCGCTCCTGCCACAGCTGGCGCTAGTGACAGTACTCCATATGGGGTCTGACTTGCGACTTAAATAACAGCAGTCTTTGTCCCGTAACTATCCCCTCGCTCTATTGAGTACACCGAGCTTTTTGGATGCCAGCGCAGCCTTCCCTTCTAGGTGACAACGTTATTGGACGTCATTCGAAATATAGCTAAGTTGGAGCTGTGTTTCCGAATTGTGGAGCCACAGTAAATGGGTTTTTTTTAGAGGTGAACGCGCAAACTTGTGTCTTAGTGGGATTGAAACGGACTAGATTGTCCCGACCCGACAGCGAGACTCTAGATAAAGTATTTTCGATGTCCGAGATGAAAAAAAGCTGTCCCAAAATTGCATTACATTATTGAAATTAAACACTTAAGAACGGATTAATCGGGTTTATTAACACCATGACCCTACGTTTCGAGCCCTTTACAGCACTCGTTTTATAAATAAATAACAATCGCGGTAACAGAAGATAATACTATGCCATACATTATTCAAACTTACTATGAAAAGGAATAGGAAAAATCTTAGTACAATTTTTATATAAGGATCGAGAGCGAAGTCATTACATTCGGCTTATAATAAAGAACTTTATATGAAAACCTAACTTCATACTGTAATCACGTCATACGAAGCGGTTGGTAAATATAAGTGAAGATAATATAAACGGATTCTACTGTATACAATAATTATGTTATTTATTCCCGCCGTATGAAGTCCTGTATCGAAATGAAATCTTATTTTTGCAAAAAAGTGATTTACTTTGTTCTGCCAAGGCAAGGGGCAGCCAAAATACGGCCATTACGTATTCATCAAGCATGCGAATTTGACCGCTACGCCTCTAGGGGGCGCCAGTTATGGCGACGAAGGGATTATATGTTCCACAGAACAAAAAAGACGTAACTAACAACGTATTGTTAAAAAGGCCCTTAAGAGAGCAAAATAGTAACAGTTACTTAGTTGGCATGTTAATAGTTTGTGTTACATTACAAGGGATCAGAATGATATATTTCCGGCGAGGGCGTACATTGAATTCCGAATGAAGCGATGGATTCTACAATAGAATCCCGAACGTAGTAGAATCCTGAGCGTAATGAGGGATTCAAACTTTAACTTGCTAAGCGTTAAGCGTTTGCTTGTTTGTCACCGTCGTAGTATAAAAAAAAGACGCCCAAGACGAAAATAATGTTGATACCGTGTGACACATACTGCTTTTCACAGCAACTAAGAGGAAATAAACAAAGCCGAAAACAGCATCATATCAACACCACGATGCCACTAGTCAATGCCTGAAAACGTAAAAATCTGTAGTCCTTGAACAGAAAAGTGCTACTTTGATCCCTCCCAGCAGGGAAGAAAAGTGCCACTTTGGTGGTGTGAAATGTATTTTTCATCACACTTGCTCGTATTGTATGCAAGCATTCTAAGACTTAATGAGGTATATTATGCGCATGCCTGTAATGGAGTTTCATACATTTAACCGCCCGCCCGGAGCTCCCGGAGGACCTTGCGTGGCCCGCTCCATGCAGCACGTAGCCACCGCTCACCGCGGATTTTTGTAGACTGTGCTGCTACTACTACACTACCGTTAATCATTATTTACTCGTATTATTAATCTGCCAAGTACGTTTATTTTAGCATGGATAATGAGAATGGCAACCATTTTCCCGCCGTACTATGTATATTGACATTGCATTGCATGTTTGAGATATAAATATGTGTTCTCTTTCCAACAAATGCCATTATTGAAGTGGCCTGCGTGCGCAGCAGTGTCGAAGCGCCAAAATGTTTTTCGGGCAAGCCGGAGCTGATTTGGCTTTGTTCATTGGTTACAAAAAGTTTACGTAATACGAATGACAATTTTGAGACCCTTTTCTTGATGATGATGATGAGTAAAAAAACTTTAAATTTACCTACCTTTTTTATCTTTTCTCGCGGGTGAATAAATTTATTATACATTGGTTGGCAGATTCACACAGAGATCCGAAACGAATCCGGCCCTCCGAAATATACCCGCTATGCACGAAGGATTTCCGGATTTACGGCCGACTATTGCAGTTATTTAATCAATTTCATACTAAATTCAACTAGACTCATACACAAAATTCCACACCAAAACTGCACATCTAAGATCGCCGTCAAGGAACTTCCTAACAATGTAAACAAAAGGCATCACATACTTTGTCACTGTTTCTCCTTGTATTGTCACACTACCTCATCAAACACCACTGAAACAATTCACTACTGAAACGGTCGTATTATCGTAACATACAAAACATAAGATAAATAAGTTAGTGGAGATTTCATTAAAAACTTAAAAGTTAGGTTATTACAATCAATATGGCGGTTTGTTTACATAGTTAAGTTCCAGCGATAAAAAAAATTCAACTCAAAATTGACAACGATAAATCATATTCAAAAACTTGACCATCGTCTCGCATCGGCTTAATTAAAATAAAATCGAACAATACCCGTCGTTATCTCCGATAACCACCGCTTTATTAATACTTAAACTACAGTCACGACTAATAATATTTATACATTTCAGTACGTACGTCCGAGGCATAAGGATCAAAATCGTTAACATATTTTCAGAGTTGACCGAACCATCCCGACTTTCTCTTAACAAACTATGTTGTTAGCAAAAGCGAACTTATGACGTACAAGTTAAGGTTCTTTTAGTTAAAACGCGGGAATCATATGAGGGTTTGTTGATAAAACTAACTAGAAATGGGAGACGATAAATGAAAATAAATATAAAACCCTGAGAAAACGAATGTTACTCATTAGTATATTACGATAAACGGGCGAAAAAGAGAATTAAAACACGACCGATGGTAGTGTTGAAAATCGACAAGAGTTGCAAATTACCTTTTCGCACTTGTATGGTTTACAGTCAACGTTTTAAAGTCCATACAATTTGACTTTTAATCTGTTTGTTTGTGTGTACAGTTTTTTTATATATTTTCTATCGTTATTTTTCATCATCATCATCATCATCATCATTTCAGCCGAAAGACGTCCACTGCTGGACATAGGCCTCCCCCAAAGATTTCCACAATGACCGGTCCTGCGCCACCCGCATCCAGCGGACTCCTGCGACCTTCACCAGGTCATCAGTCCACCTTGCGGGGGGCCTACCCACGCTGCGCCTTCCGGTACGCGGTCGCCACTCGAGAACCTTTCCGCCCCAACGGCCATCGGTTCTACGTGCAATGTGCCCCGCCCACTGCCACTTAAGTTTAGCGATTCGGAGAGCTATATCGGTTACTTTGGTTCTGCTGCGGACGGTCTCATTTCTGATACGATCTCGCAGAGAGACTCCTAGCATAGCTCTCTCCATCGTTATTTTTAGTTTAACATAATCAGAAATCGTCAAACTCGAGAAATACTGCTCCTTTGCAAAAAAATTAGAACGACCCATTCGCCTTTTTGTACATATTAAATATGGATCTTCTCCGAAACAGTTATTAATATCGCATATGTGGCTTCGTTCAACCGACGCGATGCGGTCAGAGGTCCAGTAAACATTCCTACATATATATTTATTGTACATAGGATTATAGCCCTAACTCCTAAAGTTTAAGTCCTAAATTCGCGTGACTTACTTCATATCTGGTTGGTATTATATGGGTAACCTGCTAGCTGAATTACACATACCTGTAGACCACGACATGCCAGGGCAGTATAATTATGGTAATATTACACACAGACCGTAGATTTAACCAGCACGCCTACCACGAACATCGAAAATTAGCATTGACGGCAAAACCTCTTTGTCGCTCCAATATGCAAGTGTGACAGAGATGGAGATGCAAATCCGCAATCGTTCAATTTTCGTGGTATAGGCTCTGATGTCGGAAGTGCGAGTAGGACTCGCCCAGCGAGGGTTCCGCACAAATGATGCTTGTATTTTTATGACCTTAGGTACTTAAAATACTGGTGGCAAACAACACTCAGTGTGCGACAATTATACGGATTTCAGATTTTTCCTGTACTTGTTGTACCTACTGTACATTTTGATTCCCATTGCAAATGTATGGGAAATGCGACATAAACGAGCGTTTGTTCTTTTGATTATATTGACGTAAAGGTTTGATTTTTGAGGAACTGTAAGGGACTTATTGTGTTATCTGTCGTGGCATCACTGAATGGGCTCTACGGAAGACCAGCTTCTTAGCCGGCAATATGCTGAGTTGGGTCCATTTTGTGATGCACACCGACTTACTTTTTATATTGTTTTGTTTTATGTCTGTTTATTGTGATCGTCGCAAATAAATTTATTTCTTTCTTTTCTTTCTCTAGACTTGTATATGTGGTATCAATTTGAACTTGCTACCTTCATGCGTTCCCGAGATATAGGATCTTGACAGTCAGACGGACGGACGAACAAACGGATAGACGGACAACAAAGTGATCATATAATGGTTCCGTTTTTTCCTTTTGAACGGAACCCTAAAAACGCCAGATACCATATTAAGCTAACATGGTCATTTATAGTCTGACAAGCCAAATCGCAGTAACAGTAGAAAAAAAAACTATATCCATCCCTTTTTTCGGGGTGGTAATACTAGCGCAAGAAAAAGACAGTGCGATGCTCTCTATCCTACTGTTAGACTATACATTATAACTTCAATCAACACGGGCTTCTAGCACATTGGAAGTGATACGTGGACATGAATTCTCACAGTACCTACAATTTTTCCGTCTCTTTTTGGGGGAAACGTGCACACAGACACACTTCTCACACATTATGTACAAAAACCAATTTGGAGTGACGGCACTACTCGTAAAACATGGAAAATTATACAAATTCACCCAACAAATCTTGCAATTTTCAACCTGTTTTTATGTACGGACTTCTCACAATACAGACCCGCGTATGCCTATTATGTGCCATAGATACAGATGTGCAAGTTGCAGAAAGTTTCCAAAATATGGGAAAAATTCTAGGAAATTTCTTAAAAATTACACATAAATTTAAGAAATTTCCATTTTACGTTGCGGAAAGTTTCAATCCCCATACAAAAATGTGAAACGTTTCTGTAACTTTCCTATGCGAAATATTTCGCAATATTGGAAAGTTTCCGTCGGCACATCAGTAGCCATAGAGGGGAAATAGTAACGTATGCGGACTTCCCTCCCTGTGTTGCGTCAGGCATTCTATCTACAATCTAAAACACTCCATGAACATGGCGCTTGCAACAGTACCGAAATATCGGGTGCACGTTGAAACGAATATAAAAAGTAAATATTCCGTTTTAGATTAGGTTTTTTTTCGGCTCTCTGAGCAATTATAAATAAATAATAAATAAATAAATAAATATTATGGGACAATCTTACACAAATCGACCTGGTCCCACGGTAAGCTCAATAAGGCTTGTGTTGTGGGTACTAGACGACGATATAATTATATAATAGACAGATACATATAAATACTTAAATACATAGAAAACATTAACTCAGGAACAAATATTCGTGATAAACACACAAATAAATGCCCTGACCAGGATTCGAACCCGGGACCTCCTGCTTCGTAGGCAGGGTCACTACTCACTACCAACTAGGCTAGGAGGCCGTTAATGGTAATTATGACTTTATTACATCTAGATAAATACACGGTCTGTGGTAATTTCTTACAACTAGAGACATTTATGATAGAATAGACGCGCTTGGATGCGTTTATCAGTTTATCGAGCGGGTATTATCACTTAGCACAAAAAACTGTTTCACAACACAAACAATTTCGCACGAATGCGCTAATCTGGATTTTGTTCTGTGAAACATAATCTCTTTTTTAGTATTCCATATGAATCTACATGTGCGGCTTTTAGGCCGTACATATATAGATCTTTTTTTTTTTGTACGTTGGGAAAATGCTTTTATGCATCCCGCCTCTGGGGACTGGGGCGGGTATGACGGACTCCGAGGCAAAACCCCAACTACCGTCTAAAAACCCAACGATTGCCATCTCCGCCTTTGACGGGGCGACGCAGGATCGCAGATTGCATTCTACTGCGTCGCTCCAGCGGGCAGTCCGCATATGAGCTGGTAGACTTCGTGTAGCACTTGTTTTATTTTCAGTGTCCCGGGTCGAATACCCTTTTATTTGTGGAAATTCCCCGATTCCCACTTGGGTGTACTAAGGTGGATATAGATCTAGATTACGAGAGTAGGTATATAACGATGGATACTTGTTACTTATAACCATCCAACGCTATAGACGTTTTCACTAATAGTCCTTCGGACCACCCGGGCGTCATTTTTTTAGGCAGCAGGGTGCCTAAATGCCATTTGCTGACACTTAGTAGCGTAGCGTAGTTTTCTCCCTCTATCATTATTCCTTTGTGCTTACCATTAGTTGTACGTAACCGTTTTTGGTAGTGACTGCGGCATTCGAAAGTATGTCCGTCTTGCTCCTGCCAGAGTAGTGGTAGGAGCGATATGGACATAATTTCGACAGTAAGCACACTTATAGTAAGCACACTTATTAGTGCGAAAAAGACAGTTGCGATTCCTAATAGGTTCTTAAAATTGTTGGGTTTATTATTCGTTTCGGATACACGACAGCAATTTCCTTCTTTTCATGCATCACTTTCTAAAAGGGCAAACGTATATCAATCATCCTTCATTTAAACACAACACACAAATTACCCTCCATTTTGTGATCCAGTACATGATACATTTAGGGTGTGCAAACCGGTTTTTAATTGTATGGAATAACCGGTTAATAACCGCTTATTAAGCGAAAATTTATACAAATAAAAACCGGTTTGCACACCCTAATTCGAATAGGTACGTCTTCCCTATAATGAAAGTCGATCGAGGTGATAAATTGTAGGAGGAAACAGAAAAACATTGGCTGTTAAATAATTTAGGTACGGGTCGGAATGTACATTTCGACGTAACTACATTGATTTTGTATGTGGCCAAACAGCCTCGTACATAATGTATGGTTTTTCCCAAATTGGCGTTGCAAATCGTCATAGGTACTACGTAGAATATATATCTACTTAGTTCGAAAAAACTGACCTGAATGAATCAACACGAATTGCAAATTACCTATAACTACGAATGAATTACCGATAGGTCGATAAGCATTGGTGTTCTGTCCCTATAACTTTTGCAAACCGCACGTAAAATTCCGGGCCCTGGTTATAAGCCCGAAGCCTTATGCTTTAATGACTTGAGTTTGTAATACTTTTGCCACCCGTGATACATACAATGTTTTTCATCCCAAATGCGAGGAAATAGATAAATCGACTAGGCAAAAATTAACTATTTGTGCAACAGTGCGGCGCGGGGCCCTCCGGGGACCGGGTGTGCGTAAAGTACTATGAAATTCCATACCACCCAGTATGCTTGTATATAATATTACAATTTACGAGCAATTATGACAAAAAGGAAGTAACATCCAATAGTATCAATCTACTACCAACACAAAGTCAAAGTAAATTCAACTTTATTCTCAAACAAAAAGATCCAACAACCAAAACCAGAGTCCTGTATTCCACACATGTCCTTTGAAGCCTCAGGCTTTCATCTTTTGCATGACTTAGGAACGTGTCACGTTCCCCCCAAATTAAATATACCTAGTTGTCGAGACGTGCGCCGTATCCGTGATCACCATGTATATCCAGGGTACATAAAACGTACAATCAGAAAAAAGGGTTTTTTGTGCTTTGTGTTTGCTGAAAGCTCCTAGTGATACCCACGTGTTTATTTACGTAACGTGAATTGGGTGTTATAATATCTACTTTTATGTTGTCAAAAGTATATGTTAAATAATGGTAATGGCCAAATGGTGACTTGCACTAGAACTGGTCAGGGCAGGGCGGGACAGGACGATGTGTCAATTTATATAGAAATTATCACGTCAGAGCTCGGAGCCCTCGGAGGTCACGTCATTTTTTCTATAGAAAGTGACAGATCGGCCCGACCTGATCACGTCCCGACTCGTTCGAGTATGAGTCATCCTTAAAGCTAAACATAATAGGTACTGGCTGGTTACACGTCTTTTTTTTCTATTTGGTCTTCAGACTTTGTTTTGCATATATAGTCACTGTAACTTAATAAAAACTATTAAGAACCACATCAAAAAGGAAAAGAATAGCTCGGAGCCTTCGGATGTCACGTGACGTTTTGTCCCGTCCCGCCCCGTCCCGTTCTAGTGTAAGTTATCCCTTATCCCAATATTACGCATGTTTTACCCAACTTTCACACACGCATTTGGCGTGTTTCGTTTTTATAGGTGTTATAGGTAAACAGGTGATTTTTTAATCACTGGCTAAACTCGTAAGTAGTGAGGTCATACTGAACAACTTTTATAGCGGGTCCAATGTCGAAATCGCGAAAAAAAACATTTGCTCTTACATTCCGCCTGTGATGCCGCCAATTTGTCTAGAACAGTTAAATTTTGTTTTTCGATTTTGGGATTGGCCCCATAATAAAAGTTACTATACATTCACTATTCAGAGTTTTGTCAGTGATTAAAAAATCATCTTCATATAAGTCTAAACTTTCTATTGTACTCAATAAATAAAAATCAAGATGTTTAAATTCCCCTGACCTTTTCCATGAAGTAGGCTTTGCGTCAGCATTTTGCTACAACGCAAGTTGGCGCTGGGCATTGAATATAGGCCATCGTGCCGTGCTTAATGTCAAGGCAATTTTCAATACAAATTGCGACATTATGTTAAATAAACGTGATATTATTACGTTATTTCTATTAAATCGCGTATAATTTTTACCTCGAAACGTCGGAGGTAAATGATTGGAGATTATATGCGATTAAGCCCTCGGTTACTAATAAGGCATAAATATTAGTAAATTAAAGCAGTATTTGCGACATATTGAATTATTAAATCCTTGGTTACGTTGGACACATAGGTCGCCGTGAACCTGACAACATAGAGAAGCTTGTATTTATCGGGAAAGTGGACGTCAAGCGGCAATGTGGCAGGTCTCCTACCCGATGGGCGGATCAGCGTGCGTAGCCAAGATGCCAATCGCTAACGCTCGCCAACGAAACGAAACTGTCATTATCGCGCTAATAAGGAAGAGTGATAGAGAGAGACTGCGATACGCTTAAAAGCGTGAGCGATTGGCATCTTGGCTACGCTCGCAGTTCAGTACTCTCACAGGCTTCGCTGTGTTCATGAGGAAGGCCGAGGAAAGGATGAGCAATACTGGTGACAGAAGTCATCGAGAAATTTCAGACAAACACGACCTTCAGCAATGAAGTCAACGACTACAGAGAATGATTAAACCCTTATACTCTTCTTGAAACATAAACTCTTAGTATCCTCAGGAAAAGTTTTTTTGGAATGCAATGCGTGTGAAAATCTACTTTTTGTCGGTTTGCCAACTTTATATAGTCGGACCACGTATTCTCTTCCAAGTAAAATATGTCCAATATAAATTAAGAACTATGTTTGGCCATATTTTGTATGTGACACATGTGTCAAGATGTTAATCTGTCATAAGCAGCGCCCGTACTGTTCATACCGGACTTCTGGTTGATACCAGGACTTCAGGTTGGTGGCGAGAATGTCACCAAAATAGTTTCTTTTTTCTTTTAGTTGTTGTAGTCTATTATGATCGTAAGATTCCAAATTAAAAAAGTGGGGAGGGGACAAGTGAAAATAAGTGATTACTTTAAAAAAAATGCCCCATTTCCATTTTTGGGGCAAAACATAATAATTGGTGAATCATAGAATATATCTCGGATACCACGTAACGGTTATTATAGAAATTCTCGTCCATTCCTCTCATACTATGAGTGGTCCTTTATTTTATTTTAACGAAAATAACAAATAAATAAAAGAAGTAATAAATAAAAAATGCTGCCAATTTTTACACCATTTTATAACAATGGAAAATATTTATAAAATACAGCTACTTTTTTTTTTTTTATGCTATAGGGGGCAAACGAGCAAACGAATCACCTGATGGTAAGCGATTAACGTCGTCCATGGACACCCGCAACACCAGAGGTGTCGCAAGTGCGTTGCCGGCCTTTAAGGTGGGAGTACGCTCTTTTCTTGAAGGTTTGAAGGTCGTATCGGTCCGGAAACACCGCTGGCGACAGTTCGTTCCACAGTTTAGCTGTGCGAGGCAGGAAGTTTCGGGAAAAGCGCACAGTTGAGGACTGCCAACCATCTAAATGGTGAGAGTGGAAATATTGTCGCGTAGGGCGATGGCGGAAAGAAGCGGCAGGGATTAATCCGAACAATTCCTCGGAACACTCCCCATAATACATGCGATAGAAAATACAGAGTGAGGCCACATCTCTACGCAGCGCCAAGGGATCAAGCCGATCAGAAATACGTTGGCAGTTGACAATTCGAGCTGCTCTCCGTTGGATGCGGACTTATTTACTTACCTCATTTTAAACCGCACTCAACCGTCTAAGCCCGCGAGTGTTTCTAATCCCTCGTATCGCGGCCTCCACCCGGCTTCAATAAAACTTACTTTGCCACTAAGCTCATAAATGCTTTAATACTGTACTTTACGTTTAAGGAACAATTGAAATTATTTTATACTAGCGCCTATCCCTGACTTTATCCGTTTAGAGGGTAGCAAAATTTGCGGGCAGATATGCCCGAACGTATATGGGCAGCTATATCCAAGCTCTTTTTATTGCTGTTTCTTGCTAAACATTTACACTAAATTATTCCTAAAGTTTTTTTTTTATATATTATACAGGTTGTTCTTGAGTAATGCCCTCGCTTTAACTTCTTCATGTAGCTGGGTATAATTTTATTAAGGAAACATAATGGTAAAGTTAGTGTTATTAAATTAGTATTTTTTTGTACAATATAATTACATGTTGCATTAACCGCTAATGCAAAACGGTTTTTTTTTAAGAATTAATTTTACAAAGTGAGTGACAACTATGACATATCAAATACTCATACTCCGCTTGCACCTTGCAAATACCATACGAGATAACATTAAATCACTGGTTATCTTCTAAATGGAGCTAATTATAATATGAATGTCTTTGAGAAATTAATTTAATTTAAGCTAAATAATGCGTCCTTGAAGTTAAAAACAATTGCTCAAAAACACTTTGTTTAATACGCAATTTATATATTCAAATAGCATTAGACGCTAATACTTACACTCGATACGTCACAAATAATAAACATTTTATCTCTTTTCAAATGTTCTCAACACGTATTTTTGAAGTTCGAAGCAAACTCAGTCATGCATTGCCAACGTAGATTACCTCATAAACGCGTAGCAGTGACGTAGCCGTAGCGGCGTAGAGGATCTACGCGAGGCGTAGCGACGTCACTCAAGGGTCACGTATTTGTAACGATGCAAAAATAGATGACAGAGAAAGTATTTTTGGATTTTGCGTAACAAGTTGTCAAGCGTCGATTATACTCTGCTTTTCCCTAGCGTTTGCCTGGCTTATGCGACGGCTCAGCGAGCCTGGGGTCCGCTTTGACAACTAATCCCAAGATTTGGCGTATACGCTAGTTTTACGAAAGCAACTGCCATCTGACCTTCTGACCTATAGGGTAAACTAGGCCTTATTGGGATTATTCCTTTTTCTTTCACCGAAAAGCGACTGATAAATATCAAATGAATTCCAAAACACTAATTATTACGAGCCTGCAGGATTTGAACCCGAAACCTTCTCCGCTGGGCCACCAACGCTCCAAGTGTCGGTTATACGTGGAAGGAAAAGGCCAGTTGAAAGGTAAATGCAAATTTTATACAGAAAGACTAAGCTAACATGGGCATTTACCTATATTATACATATATTCCACCAAGAAATAAAAATTTACAAATTAAGATCTTTATTAACAGTCCACATGCTGGAGCAAAAAAGAACGAGATAGACCAAATTGTGAGTGAAGTAGTATGAAAAATACAAATATTTTCGAGAAAATACAATAGGAAAGGATTTTTCACTACATCTGTAATGTAAATCATGTCAAACGGCAGTGTAAAGCATGCCTACACATCGTACGTATATAAAGTTAGTGTCAACATCCACTTTTGCAGTTAACATTTGAAAATAGCTATGGAGGATGCATCTCTGATGCGGGTAGCCTTTTGTATACAGACGGACTCATGACGGAAGGAATTCACTTTGATTTGGACAGTTTGTGCATACGGGAGACGAGACGATAGTGAAATTTGTTCCGCGTTAAAAAAAAGCGTATATTAGTGCCAGCTGGTACACAAGTTCGCTTGGTAACGTTAAGATACCTAGGTAAAGGTACGTGCATGAGATACGCATTGGTATTTTGGCCATGGCACGCAAAGCTATTTAGTTGTATACCGAAGTTAAATTAATTCAATAAAAGCACGTGCGTTGTAAATACATTTTAAATTAGATCTTAAATACTAAAGAAAAAGACCAACACCAATCGGATGCCAAACCGGGCATCAAACCCGTGTCTTCAGCTTATGTAAGCTAAATACCGCAATTTAGTGATGTGAAGGAAGAAAAAAAAGGAAAAAAACAGTAATTAAGGTGAGTTTCTAACCCAAAATGGCGCTGTCGGTTCCATGTTTTTCCACAACTGTTATTGCGTATGGGTATCTCTAAACGGCAATAACCTATCAAAATTATACATATAATACGTGCACACTCAAAACTATAGTCTGACATATAGAACATTATCCAAAGTCCATTACGGTTGATATTTCATCAACAAATTTTATTGACTTACTGCATTTTAGTATCACGGATGCAACATGTCAGTGGAAGCCATTTTAATCAACAGTTTATTAGAAACGGGTTTCACTTTATCAACTCCGTATTTTTATTTCCCATATCACACAAAATTGAGTTTTATTATCATAGGATCAAGGTTGTTTTTAGAATAGTTAATGTGACAGATATGATGTTTTGTATGTTGAAACATGAGTGTACCAGACGTTATCGTGTGACCTAAAAAGTTAATAAAGTCGGGATAACTGCGATAAATGTGTGAATAGTAAATTGGTTTAGGAATCCTTTTGTAATAAACAAACTAAGGAGATAGGAAGGTTGAAGAGTTCATTTAAAATATCCTTAAGAAATGGTCAACTAGCTAAAAAAAACAGCCAAGTGCGAGTCGAACTCGCGCACCGAGAGTACCGTACAAACTTTGAGGTGCAACGGCACCTAGAAGTAGATATTTGATGTCAGTCCCGTGCATCGACGGATTGGATTCCTCATTTTCACGATATAGAGTTTAGTCTGCGAGTTTGTTGTTCCTTGATATTTTTAGTAAGTAAATTTATTTTTTTATTTTATTTAAAAGGGTGTACAATTATGAAGATAGCGTCATCATATTAATATATCGGGTTAAGGCTGACTCACTCTAGAACGGGACGGGACGGGAAAATCTATCAATTTCCATAGAAAGCGTCACGTGACATCCGAGGGCTCCGAGCTATCACGTGATTCTTTATATAGAAATTGACAAATTTTCCCGTCCCGTCCCGTCCCATGCTAGTGTGAGTCATCCTTTATTCACATCAATGAAGTCGAAAATTGCTCGAAATAATCATCAGTGGGCACTTCTTTTGTCTTTTTAAATGAAATGTAGGTCTATTAATAATTATAGATTATAGGTAACTTAAGCATGCAATCCACTGGTGTTTTTAAACGAAATGTATATTAATAATTATAGATTATAGATAGCTTAAGCATGCAATCCACTGGTGCAAACTGGTGTGGCGGGTCCATGTCGCTCGTTAGTTACAGTATGATGTTACTGTGGTGTGACCTCATGGCAGTCCCTTGTCGGTGGCGAAGCCAGAATCGGGTTTCGCAGTTCCCACCGTCATTAAATATTTAAAAAAATATGTCGTTCATCGCGGTTGCAGCACATTTCTAAAGCAAAGCCGTATAGCTCGTTAACAGAGTTCCTTTCATCTGCTCTCACGGATGCTCTCACCCGTTCGTTCCTTCATTGGAACCAAATTGGGACGAGCAGTCCGGGCTGGACGTGCAAGTCAATCCTTTAGCTACGAATCTCTTCTTTTCTTTTGTCCTAGAGTTTCCCCGGCTAAAGCCACACCCACCGTAACAAAATAATTAATTCTTAATTCCTTCAGCCCGAGGTCATGATCTTTTCCACGTGTACTTTCTTTCTAAAAAATTTTGTATTACCAAGTTTAACTATCTCTCTGTCTATCTGTTTAGCGTTATCTTTATTCTAACAATTCCCCAATCTAATACTCGCAGGGTTGTAAAGTCTGAGAACCGCCGTTATACCTAGTGTTTACGAAATTGCCTAGGGATTATGTAGACCTATCCACAAGCCTTTCAACTAAGATGAGGTTTAGCAACAAATAACTTTCATTCAGTTTTTTACGATTATGGCACAGCCCTACACATTTATAGCCTTTTTTAACCATATTTATACTAACTAGGTACACACTTTTTATATAGATAAGGATTCGTGAAATTTTAAATTCAAAAAATGATAATGTTTAATTACGTGTCCACGAATAAAGTTTTATTTATTATTAAAAATTCCTTAAAACTATTACATTCAAATATAAATAAAACTCAACAAATGAAACTTAAGCGCTAACTAAAATCTAACCTATGTAACACAAAATAATACAAACAAAAGTCAGCCATCCTACTCATCAAAAAACCCCAGCGTCACACGAGGCATTGTCCCTAAGACACTTGCCGCATTGCCCCGCTGTATAGCCAAACTAAGCCTCTGCGCGAAATATGCCCCCGCCCGAAGGTCGCCAGACACACCGACGAGCTTCTGCGATATCTGTTTCACTAGCTGTTTGGTGTCTGACGACCAAGGTCCAAATGTCTCAACGGCAAGCGCCGCAAATACGTAATTATCCCGCAAAAACGCATATTTGCGGCACTTGACGGTTTGAGCGTCGTCCGCGGCAGCACCCGGCTTCCCGGCCGAGCGCCGAATATGAGAAGGCGCCAGCGTATCTACGCACGTGACGTCCCACGCCAAGGGCCGTCCCAAAAACCACGGTACCAGCGTACAACCATCAGGCCTTTTACCGTCTGCTGCGGATAGACCCACCGGCTCCAGGGTCGCTGGTATAGAGACGGTGCCTAGGGCTCTACGGACAAGGTCGTTCAAAGAAGCGTGTCTAAACAAACGCCCGGCACTCGATTGACAACAGAGCCCATGGCATTACGTGTGGTGTGGGCTATATTTTTTTTCGTGATATACGACTTACGGGAATTACAAAAACGGAGTTTTGACTATTAGTCTCAATGGGTTATAAGAATGATAATTGCTAATTGCCATCAATGTTCTTTTGTCCCTTTCTACTTTTGAACGATTAAAAATAGACTTAAATATACTACTTAACTTATTTTTGCTATACCAACAAATAATAAATCATTTTACACATAATAATTATTAGGTATAAGATAAGCTATTTACTCATGATTTAAACCCAAAAGTCCGAAATCACTGTATTCCAAATAAAATCAACTATTAAATCCTTCAAGGACTCGGATGAAAATCATCCTGTATAGAATGCCAACCCTCTAAAAAACCAATTGGACAGAGTTTTAGTAAAAATTGCTAGTTCCCGTTAATCTAGATCCGAGCATTGGTAGTTGGATGTTTGTTCCAACTTTTTTACTTTTATGAAAAACTAAATGAAAATGAAATTACTCTGTAACTGGTTTCCAGTTCCATTATTTAAATTTTCATTCAGTTTTACAATTGTTTTGAATAACTTTGTATTGGTTGGTTGGACGACGGCAGTTATAATTTACGTTATATGTATTATATGCTAGGAATATATGCTGAAACAATATAATTTAAACTTTCGTGAGTCATACTGACATTAAATTACAACGGTTAACACTCACGTATTTTTATCACAATAGGCGTGACATGTTTCGACTGCATCGGGCAGTCACTTAATCCCATGCGGCATTCTCTACCAGTCAACCAAAATCTACTAAAAAAGTTTTACTAAAAAGGCAAGAAAATACTAAGTTAGATTTTTTATTATTCGTTATACTATTATGTCTGTTTAGTTTCATGATGCGATGATAATCATTTGTTTTGACATTTGTGATCGTTTTTAGGGTTCCGTACCCAAAAGGTAAAACGGGACCCTAGAGGCTCGGCCGTCCATCCGGTCACCAGGCTGTATCTTAAGAACCTTGACTACGTGATTATGTATTCCTATTGTCGCTAAAACAAAAAATACTAATAAGCAACGTGACGTCCAATTCCGTAGCTACCTGGAAGGGAAGGCCAAGCTGGCATCCAAAAAGCTCGGTGTGCTCAATAGAGCTAAGCAATACTTCTCTCCGGGGCAAAGACTGTTATTATACAAGTCCCAAGTCAGGCCCCATATGGAGTATTGCTGCCATCTTTGGGCGGGAGCACCTGGATACCAGCTGGGCCCCTTTGACTCGATCCAAAGACGTGCTGTCCGAATTGTCAACGATCCCAAACTCACGAGCGATATCGAACCCTTAAGTCTAAGGAGAGACTTCGCCTCCTTATGTGTATTCTATCGCTTGTACAATGGATTGTGCTCTGAGGAATTGTTTGATATGATGCCAACGGCTGCATTCTACCACCGCACCGCTCGCCGTCGGCAGGGTGTTCACCCGCATACCCTGGAGCCTAAATGGTCTCGTACCGTGCGGTTTATGAGGAACTTCCTCCCGCGGACGCTCCGGCTGTGGAATGAGCTCCCTGCCACTGTTTTCCCAAAGGACTACAATATGGGGTTCTTCAAAAAAGGAGTGTTAAAGTTTTTAAAGGGTCGGCAACGCGCATGTAACACCCCTGGAGTTGCAGGCGTCCATAGGCTACGGTGACCGCTTACCATCAGGCGGGCCGTATGCTTGTTTGTCACCGTCGTAGTATAAAAAAAAAAGCAGAATTAAATACATATTTAAGCGGGCTCACATGCAACAAAGGTGATTTTTTTGCAGCGAAGTATTGGCCAGCCCTCTGGGTGCGTAGCCAAGATGCCAATCGCTCACGCTCAGTCGCTAACGAAACGCAACTGTCACTGTCACACTAATAAGGAAGAGTGATAGAGAGAGGTAGCTACGATACGTTATTAAGCGTGAGCGATTGGCATCTTGGCTACGCATGCAGTTACCTGTGGTATCGATGAGACGCGTCGCTAACTCTTTAAATAAATAAATATTGTGGTTCAATCTTACACAAATCGACCTAGTCCCACGGTAAGTTCAATATGGCCTGTGTTGTGCGTAATTAGACGATGATATATATAATAGATAGATACATATAAATTATAAAATATATACTCGTAGATCCATACTCACGAACAAATATTCGTGATAAACACACAAGTAAATACTCTGATCAGGAGTCGAACCCCGTACCTCCTACTTCGTAGGTACACTACTAACTAGGCTAGGAGGCCGTTATGCTCTTAATCAGCAATTAAAAATGGAACAGTCATACCTACCCTTCGCTTTCCCAAAATTATTTCAAACAATCTTAAAGCGAAACCACATCAACAGGTGTCGGAGAAATTATTCAAGAACCCTGGGACGAGGGTAGCTTTAAACTAAAGCTGTCCTAAAACAGCGTAACTACCTTCAAGTACGAAAAATAATTTAAACCTTATTCAATGGACCTAGGGCTGAAAATACATGAATTAACAATGATACATGTGTATTTCTTATATAATATTTTTATGACGTGACCTATCTGGCTTTGAACCCGATTCAAATGAAGGCGGCCACTTTGAATGTGACATTTAGTAACGAGATTGTCGTAAATGTATCAATTTGCGACATTATAGCGAGAAATATTAAATTTCTACATATACCGGGTGTTTCCTGTAACAGGAGCAATAAATTTATTCGAAGGCAGTGCTCCTCAAACCTAACAACTTTTGTTCAACGACTTTTAAAAATTATGTATTCTGTAGGTTTTCACTTTTTCATACAAACTAAATAGTATTTTCAATGTACGTTAACATCAGCCTAATTGACGTCTCTTATCATAGTTCAAAATTAACAAAATTCGCAGTACATTGCGTCTTCTAACAAACTTTAAAGTGTAATAAAAATCAAATAAGACGTTATTTTTACTTATTTTTTACTGTATACCAGTAGGGTTAGCATGGTTGCCATTTTATCGCTTATCACGCTATGCGTCACTTTCGCACATACATACTTGTTAGAACGTGACAGCAACGTCGGTAAACGATAAAAACCCGACCATCATAGACTAGCTGGTATACAGTAAGTATAACTAACCTAGCAACCTATCTGTGCCTACCTTAAATCTAAAATAGATCCTTGAGGTATTGTACCTAGGATGCTGGCGGCATTTTCTCGACGTATCGCAATGCTGATACGTTGTGCGAGGAAGCCACCAGCTCTTCGGTCATCAGTAACAATCAACTAGACGTTTCCCGATTTCTACAAAAAACTTGCGTGCGCTGGGAGTTTCTAGACAAATTGGGACAACGCTGATTGCTTCTTCGTGGCGATTTCTAAACTTAACGATAAATGCAATTTTAGGCCTTCTAATTGTTTCTTTCAACTATAAAATTGTAAATATAGTATGGGATAGCGCATTGTCATCGATGATTTCTAAAATGTCTTAGAACATCGATGCCGTACAAGTGTTAAACACTTTCGGTAAATGTCGCTACGCGTCTCCCTAAGGTGTATAACTAAATGAAAGAAATAGTGGAAACATTCGCCAGGGTCAATCGGGCGTCGATAGCTCAATTGGCAGAGTGATCTAACCGGTGTTCAGAGAGGTGGGTTCGAATCCCGCTCGACGCGGAGAATTTTTCCATTTTCCTTTCAATTATAAAACTGTAACATAACTATTGTCCAAGGAAAACTCTACAGTTTGGCAGAATACGCAAGTTTTTTTTCTGTGGGAAATAAATAACAGGTTGTTGGCATGTAGTACTTGTTCGGATCGAACACAAGATAAAACTTTTTGGTTGTTTTTATGTTTCTTATTGTCGATGATGTAAAAAACAAAAGAGAGAATTCTAATGTCAAGAAAAAAGAAGAGACATGGTTTTTTTATATAAAAAATGTAAAAGCTTATAAATAAAATACAGTCCACTAAAAATGCCTTTTAATGTCAGGACACAGAACCAGCCACTTAATATAATATTGTCCTGCACAGTACTGATTTTTAATACAGCCTTTCATGTTTCATGCGGATAAGGGAAAGGGATAAAAAAGCCTATCTTTATAGCCCTTAACATTTCGACAATCCGCAGAAAAGACATGTAACATCGGTTTATGTTGAACCCGCACATCAAACTTTTAACACCCATTTTTTTGTCAGGGGCTTAAGATTATGTATTTGTAAATCGTTTTTCAACTGAAATTCAAAATTAGCTACTATTCGTACGTCATTCTGTTTACATTCACAATACATCAAGTTTAATTGGTACACTGCACGCATAAAACAAAACTCCGTACAAACCGTAACAAGAACCTACAATTGTTATATTAGATACGACCTTTTAGACCTGAGGTTTTGTAGCGTTGAATATTTCATTCGCAGGGAATTTTGATGAAATTTAAGTTCGAATTGTTATTTTATTATTCGTTGGGAACAAGGAATGAACGGGTAAAGACAATGAAGGTTATTTTATTAGGTTAAATAAACGACAGTTGAAATTAAGATGTTACCACATTAAGATATTAAGATTTTAAGAAATATTGTCATTTTGACATGGTTCTAGAGTGGCGCTCCAAATGGTTGACTGTACATTTTCTAAAGATTTTCCGCAATAAATAATTAGTGCCGTACGCAATCCCATTAACACATCGCTAAACCTAATGAAAGTAAGTTCTTACCGCGAACACGAAGAAAACGAAATTATTATCTGCATCTCTTTCGGTCGCTTAAACAAATGAGATAGAGAGAGATAAAACATTTCGATTGTTCAATGTTCGCGGTAATACCTCAGATTACGCACGCTTTATTCGCATCAAGCATTACATTATGTAGGGATTTTAAGGGTCGCTCCAGAAAAGCTACAGGAATATAAATCTTATGACGACGACATAAAGTCTAATGGTGGAATATATTTTATTATACGCAATCACAAATCTCGAAACAATTCCTCGTAACTCAGTTAAATGGTGGACTTTAAAAAGAAATCGTAAATTCCTTTATTGAGGCAGAGTTCTGTATCGTGACTCCATTAAATAATGCGCTATCAGAAATATCTGGTCTGCAAAGGCTCAAAATATCGGAAAATTAACCGTAACGTCTTGAAAGTAGAGTCATTTCCAGATATTAGTGAGCACCTTAGCCGCTTCGATATTACTGATGACCTGGACCGATGACTGGGAGCATCGCTTTGATATCTCAATAGATTTACTAATGTCGAAAGTGTCGGTGTAAAGTTTAATTGTGATTGTAAACATAAATTGTTTTTGAGTAGCCCGATATTATTTTATGTGCCGTAGATAATGAAATTTGTTATTTCCTGGGTTTAGTTGATGATTGAGGGTCCCTCAGAAAATAAGATTTTTTTAAATGGTTTTAGTGAAAGGTGAAATAAATTATAGATGTCAAACTCTTGTGACACTTGAATATATTGAATGATATTTGAACGAAGAGTGTAGATCCTAGGTTCTACGAGGGTAGATCGTTCGCTGTATAGCCAGTACAATAGTAGCTAGAAAATATCTATACCAAGAAATCTGAACTAATATTTATTGTTTACATTACACCCAAACTAGGAACATAAAAGTTGCAGAATTTAAGAACATTCTGGAAGTTTTCACTTTGGCACTTTATTCTCCTACTAGAGTTTAAAGAGCTAAAAATCTAGTCTATAAGTTTAAGGTGACAACACCCTCTGTCTGCCCGACGATGACTGCCCGATGCAGTCAAAATATGTCACGCCTATTGTAATAAAAATACGTGTGTGTTAACCGTTGCAATTTGATATCAGTATTTATGACTCACAAAAGTTTAAATTATATGCTCGCTATTCTCAGTCATAATCACATAAAATTTTCCAAATAAAATTAAAAGCTGGGGAGACAATTTAAAATAAAAATGCCCATGTAAGTAATTAGATAAAAGAAACATACCAATTTTTCGTAATATTCCGCAAAAAATGAGCTGTCAGCGGTGAATTACAAAATTACCGGCATAACCTTAATGATAATGAAACAGAAATCTTCCTTTGTCTACATCAATTTAATTGGACCATCAATTTGAACTTTACTATATTTTATGAGGATAAATTGTACTCTTTACAATATTCTAGTATTAACAGCAACACGCCTTGCCGTTTTAATATAATTATTCCTATTAACAATGACTCACACTAGCACGGGACGTGACGGAATGGGACGGGACAATTTGTCAATTCCTATAGAAAAAGTCACGTGATAGCTCGTTGCCCTCGGATGTGACGTGGCGCTTTCTATAGAAATTTACAGATTTATCCCGTACCGCTCCGTCCCGTCACCTTTAAATTAAATAACAAAAAAATAAAACCGCCGAAAAACTGAAACTGAAAAGAAAAAAATAATAACTTTTTCTTCAATAACGCAAGTGAATACCTAACCTACAATTACAATTATAATCTATTTCTATACACTTTCTATATACCTTATACAATCGCTAGGCTTATACCAATTTAATTACATCTAGAAAGTATGAACTATATACATACTTCTGAAATCAATCACACAAATCTGCGTATTTATATATTTACAATCTGTTATTTTTGGAGTCGGTGCCAGCCTCAAACAAACTTGCTCAACCTTAGTGAAGAGTTGAACAAGCGCCCAATACAAGGTGCTTATTGTAGATCAGATTTGCTACTTATGAATGGACATATAAATAAACTACACTTTTATGTTCCGTACGAATAGATTTATTTCTATTACGGGACTCAATCTGTTGGTACCATGCCGCAGGGGCCTGTTTATTTATTTTAGTTTTTATTTAGTTTTATTTTAGTTTTTATCTAGTTTTATTTTAGTTTTTAGTTTAGTTACGCTTATAAATTTAAATTTGTGTGTTTTAGTTTTAGTTTATTACAATAAAGTATTATTAGTATCTGTTGGTGTGTGATTTGAAAATTGTGTAAATACTTAACCTACCTGCTTAACATTTGTGTTGCGGTCAACTCAAGGTGCTTAAGTTTGTTTGAGGCTGGCACCGACTCCAAAAATAACAGATTGTAAATATATAAATACGCAGATTTGTGTGATTGATTTCAGAAGTATGTATATAGTTCATACTTTCTAGATGTAATTAAATTGGTATAAGCCTAGCGATTGTATTAGGTATATAGAAAGTGTATAGAAATAGATTATAATTGTAATTGTAGGTTAGGTATTCACTTGCGTTATTGAAGAAAAAGTTATTATTTTTTTCTTTTCAGTTTCAGTTTTTCGGCGGTTTTATTTTTTTGTTAAAAAGTTTTTATTTTATAATTTTCTGTGACTATAATGTGTACAAATTATTACATTCTTAATTACTGATCAGTTTTAAAATAGCTAGCTGGTTTAGCTATTAACTGTTATATTAATAATCCTACTTTAACTATTTGCACACCCCGCTGGGGATGTGCTCTATTATCGGTTTTTTTCATCAAGCTGTGTTTTGTATAGTATATGTGTATATTTATATTATTATAAATGTTTATGTTTACATTTCTACTAAAGTAGTAGTAGTAGTTATATTGTGTATCTTAGTATGTTTTTCCTTTACACATTTTGTAAGATACAGCGCCTACAATCTTTTCTGTTTTGTCCTAAGGTGGACTGGTAGAGAATGCCCTGTGGCATTAAGTCCGCCTTTTGTACGATAATTTTTTCTTTTGTGCAATAAAGATTAAATGAATAAATATTCTGGGCGACTTTCATCCAGCTTCAAAATCTGTGAGTGAACAATAAATTACCCCTATTTTCCTACCCTTAGGGTAGGATTTTTTTCAAAATTTTTACGGGATCAACTTTAAGGCTTTTTAACTCTATCCAATAAAAAAAGAAATATCAAAATCGGACTACTCTGTAAAAAGCTATGCGTGGTCATACATTACGTTCGGTGTTTAAACAATCAATCATCCCCTATTTGCCTACCCTTAGGTTTATTTTTTCCAAATTTATATAGGACAAACTTTAAGGTATACTCTATTGGATAAAAAATAATTATCAAAAATCTGACAACTCTGTAGAAAGTTATGCGTGGTCATATGTAACAATCGGTGAGTGAAAAATCAATCATCCCCTATTTTCCTACCCTTACGGTTGGTTTTATTGTTCCAAATTTATATGGGACCACCTTCAGGGTATACTCTTTCTAATAAAAAAAGAATTATCAAAATCGAACTACTCAGTAAAAAGTTATGCGTGGTCATACATAAAAAAAAATATATACGCGTCGACTTGAGAACCTCCTCCGTTTTTTTCGTCGGTTGAAAAATGACAGTTGTCATCTTAACCATGTGAAAACGAGTGCTGTAAAGGGCTCGAAACGTAGGATCATGGTGTTAATAAACGCGATTAATCCGTTCTAAAGTGTTTAGTTTCAAATCGCGGTGACAGAAGACAATATTATCATCCTTTAATGTTTACAAAGCTTTAATCTTACTTTTAAGACAGAAAACTTGGCTTATTTCTTGTAATGGCTCTATAAAAAAGTCTGGCAACCTATAATGTAATGGAACTAACTTTCTGAGCTATCAAAGATTGCTATCTAGTACAGAGTCGATAGTCGAGATAGGTAATCAGAGGACGAGCGGTGAAAGTTAAACTTGTGTGACTTCTTTACCCCATTACTACTTTACTAATGGCTTTGTGAGCTGTATACCTCGCCAAATAGTAGTGGTATTGGCATAAAGGTCCTAAGTGCCTTAGAATCTAAGGCGCTTAAGACTTTAAATTTCCAAAAACTGAGTCGACAATTTTTTTTATGTTATTAAAAAACTTGCTTTTAAAATTTCACAAGAAATGGACAGACACACGAAAGCATTTTTGCCCAAGCTGAAATGGAAAAATTCGCTCGCTTGGCTTATTTGGTCAACTACTGGATTAAGGTACAACTGGTACAAGATAAAATCTGTGTGTTTTATCTACTATCTTCTCAACCAATTTTGAATCTGTTACTGTAGTCATTATACACCACCGTCTGGTAACAGATTTTTCTAGAAAGTTGAAAGCTAAGCAGATGGTTTATCTGGACTGACCAAATATTGGAGGAAAAATCGCATTTCAAACGTTTCATTATTTTAAGAACTACAATACTTCATGCAACTAATATATAGATACGTACACCGAGACAAAGCAAGACACACTTACAGTTACGTGAAACTTAAGGATTACTTACACTAGGACGAGACGGGACGGGACGATTTGTAAATTTCTATAGAAAGAATCACGTGATAGCTCGGAGTCCTCGGATGATACGTGACGTTTTCTATAGAAACTCACATGTCGGCCCGTCCCGCCCCGTCCCGTCCCGTTTAAATGTGAGTTCTCTTTTAAGGTACCGTGGGTTGAGAAGCCTTTTTTAACTTTTTTGACGTTTACTTAAAATTAGTTTTCATATGCAAATCTCTGACACCAATCGATGTCACATACGTGACATAAGCGCAGGTCGCCCCTCGAGAGATACTCCAGACATCAGCGCTCTACGACACTTGACTTGCTCTCGCGAGACAATAACTCTCGATACCGCTCAGCGGGCCTAAGATGGTTATCCACTAATTTCATAAGATAATGCTATAACGTCGATATTGCACGGATAGCGCGACGGTGACAGCTGCCAAATGCAAAGACATTTGACAGAACTGTTTAAAATTATCAGAAATTGTCAGAACGTGCCTACAAACTATCGTCTTATCCAGCAATTATCAGGATATCAGCTTGGCATCTAAGCCCCGCTGGTTATTGAAAATTGATACTCAGGAATATAAATAAATAAATAAATAAAATAAATAAATAAAATAAAATAAAAATATTTGTTATTTATACTTTCAACAATGAATGTTAAACTATTTTTTTAAAGCAGAAATTTCTGCAAACGATTTATAATTTCTTAGTAAGAAAGAAAAATTGGAAATCGCCCCCCTAAGGCGCATACGAGGGATAAAGGATGACTCACACTAGAACGGTACGGGATGGGACGGGACGGGGCGGGACGGGATAATCTGTCAATTTCTATAGAAAGAATCACATGATAGCCTCGGATGTCACGTGACGCTTTCTATGGAAATTGACAGATTTTCCCGTCCCGCCCCGTCCCGTCCCGTGCTAGTGTGTCATCCTTAAGGCGGAGAAATTCGGGGCCAAGGGTGTGCTCTCGGTAGCTCAGTTGGTAGAGGGTCACGGGTTTGAGTCCCGATCGAGGTAATTTTTTTATAATTTTTCATTTTCATTTCATTTCATTTATTCCTTAGTTAAACATTAACAGTCCAGCTATACATGTTAACCATATAGGAGACAAAAAATACAAAATATACAATAGAAAAAATATACAATAGAAAATAGGAAAAACAGGTAAGACATAAATACAAATACAAGTAATTTCAATATTATTACACATTAGACATTACATATGGATGGAGCTTGATGTAGTAATAGACTCTATATACTGGCTGCTGGATTTCATGAATCTAGTTTCTGAGCTATAAAATATATCTAGTTGGCTGTCACTGTCCAGTATATCATTTAAGAGACACAGTGCACGGTGTAGTGGGGATTGGGACAATGCACGGGTTCGTGTTGCTGGAATTGTAAACAACCCGCGGTGACGGGGACGCAGTTGTATGCTAGTGACAGGAGGTATTCGAAACAGAATCAGCGATAGTAATTGGGGGTTGTTTATTTGGCCGCGTACTAGAAGAAAGAAATACTTTATTAGTGCCACGTTCCTTCGCGCCTCGAGACTCGTGTAGTTTACCATTCCCAATATGTACAAACTTGGATAGAGGAGAGGGTAGTAACCATAGAGTTTTTGGTATAGGAAGCGGGTGAAGGATTTCTGTATTTTTTCCAACATTAGTGTGTACAGTTTTTCATGGGGGCTCCAGACGATCGCATTCGTCTCTAACCGGCTTCGAACATACGCGTTATAAAGTAATTTAATAGCGTGGTATGAATTAAATGACTTTGACTGTCGGATTACGAAGCCTAGACACTTTCTTGCAGCTTTACAAGTACTCATAATGTGATCATTGAATGTCAGAGATTGGTCAAAGATTGTGCCGAGGTCTCGAGCAGTGGACACATTTTGAAGAAGGTTGTTTTCGAGCATATAACTGAATTTTAATGGAACGCGTGCACGGGTATATGACATGACCGAGCATTTTTCCCCGTTTAGCGACAACTGATTCTGGGCACTCCAGTCACTCACACTATCAATGTCCTCTTGTAACCTTGCACAATCATCATAAACGCTGATTGGTTTAACTAATTTTAAGTCGTCAGCGTACATCAAGCACGTACAGTGCTTAATACTCGCTGGCAGGTCATTGACTAGTATCAAAAAGAGGAGTGGGCCCAGGTTACTACCCTGTCCAACTCCCGATAAGACTGGGTATGGGTTCGAGCGGTGTTGTCCGTATTGGACGTACTGGTGTCGCCCTGACAGATAGCTTGCAATAAATGTTAGCAATGGTGGAGAAAAACCCGCATGGGCCATTTTTTCTAATAATATGTCGCTATTCACTCTGTCAAAGGCCTTGCGATAATCAAAATAGGCAACATCGACTTGTTTTCCGTCATCAAGACTGTTGGCAATTATGGTTGCTGAATTTAAAAGATTGGAAGAGGTCGATCGTTTGGCCAGGAAACCATGTTGCTCTTCACAAAACCAGCCTTTGAGCTGCTGAATTAGGTGAGAATAGAGGATACTTTCAAATATTTTACCGAATATCGATAGCACTGCGATCGGCCTGTAGTTTTGGATATCCGTTTTCAATCCAGACTTGTGTATCGGCAGTACCTTTGACAATTCCAATTCGATGGAAATGTCTTTGAAGTTAACGATAAATTAAGAATTATATATAGTGGCCAGACAAATACTTCCCGACAGTCCCTGACAATATATTGTGGAATATCGTCAGGGCCCTGAGTGTGTTTTGATGGTAAACGTTTCATTGCGTTGCGTATGTCATCTTCACTAATGCGGTCAACAGTGATATGACGAAAGGTTTCTTTAGTACCGAGTGTTGCAGCTGACGCGCATGCTGCCGAGACATCTAGAGTAGGAGGTATTGACAAATAGGTATTTTTGAAGAATTTAGCAAAAGACTCGGCAACTGCCTGTGGTGAACGGTTGCCAAAGGTCACTGGATCGCGAGACCTCCTATTTCGCTTTATAAGTGCCCAAAACGATGAGGGATCTCTGACTATATTTAGTTGAAGCGCCTCAAGTAGGGATTTGTGGCACTCTTCGGACTTCGCGACGACCAATCTCCTATAGTACGAAAAGAACGCGTAATGTAACTGATTACCTGTTTGTTTATACATTTTATGATGTTGGTTTTTTAACTTATTAAGCTGTATTAGTTCACTGGTAAACCAATCGGGGTAGGTTCTCCGGTTTTTTCTAGCTTGTTTTGGCGGGACGCATTCTGAGATTATTTTGTCTAGTATGGTATAGAAACTCTTGACGCAATCATCAACATTATTGCAGGTGAGTAGTGGAGACCAATCAGTGTACGAGTATGATAATCTTTCGTAAAGCAGAGGAAAGTTTGCTTTTCTATAGTTCCGTTGGGTGCTTGATGTATCCATATTATCAGTACTTAGGCTGGCCGATACACTGGTGAAAAGCGTACTACACGATATTGTTACATCGAGTGGTAAGTGGTGTTTCTCAGAGGATACAAGGCCAGCGACAGCTTCACTAACTGTTACCTCAGACGCGGCTTGATTCACCAGCACGAGGTCTAGTAATCGGTTAAGTCTATTGACCACAGTATTTTGTTGGGTTAGATTACAATGGGATAACAGCAACTCAAAATCTTTACATACGATGGATGTCGTGGAAAACAAATTAAAGTCACCTAAAATTACAATGGGACAAGAATGATCATATGTAACACGCTCTATTAAATTGAAAACAGAGTAGTATCGATCTTTTGGAATGTTTGGTCCAAGATATACGACACACAGGATAAAACGTACGTGATTTTTAGTAACTTGAGCACAAACGAATTCATCTTCCGGTTTGGCACCACAATCCAGTTGCTTGAGTTTAAATGGGGAGCGGGCGGCCAGAAGCACGCCGCCACCGCCGCGTCCAAGGCGATCGGTTCGCAACACTGCGTATCCGGGCGGGAACAATTCGGAGTCGTGAACCGTATCATCCAGTCGCGATTCGGTCATAGCAATTATATCACTATGGAATGTGATGAGAGCATTCTTAACAACAGACAACTTCCCCTTTAGGCCCCTCACGTTCTGATAAAACAGGTTGATCTTACGAGGTTTTGGGGACTTCGGAGCGAAAAAACGTTCTCCGTCCGTTACGATTAGTGTTTCTTGAATTATATGCATACCATTCCTGAATTATAGTATCTTTAGGCCAGTTGTCTGGAGTCATAAAGAAGTCAAAGTCCGCCTGTGCCATCGACACAATGAAGCAGTTGTGGCGAGAGTGTGATGGGTCAGGTTTTTTTACATTGTAGGAGTTGGAATGTCGTTTTTTGTTGAGATATTGTAGGACGTTTTGCTCGGTTATATCGGGGTGGAAGTTCCATGCATGTATATGCTTCTGAGGTTCCAAAACTTTCAAGTCGGAGTCCACAACACCGGTAGCCCGGATGACTGAGTGGCGGTGAGAACTGTTGTTACTTTTTACTGCTCCATGGTATTTCCTTCCATGTGATTCATGATAATTATTATCATTACTATTACTATTACTATTTAGGCCTCCATGAATGTGGGGCTCTTGCGCTGCAGATACTAAAGTGAATCTAGGGGTTATTGGAACAGTGTTAGTGTGGCTATTAGGTAGATTGCCTCGCGGTTGTACGCTGCTAGAATAGGAGGTGTTATGGTCTACTTTGGTTTCAAGCTGATTGACCTGTTCTCTTAGCGCGTTCATATCACATTCTAAACTTGCAATCTGCCCACAAGTGATATTGATACTCTGTGTATGGGTTGTTGTTGTCTGCAGAATGCTCTCGGTTTGAGTTTTTGTAACGTGGGCCTCTTCTCTAATGGTAATAATGTCTGTTTTCAGGTCATCGTATTTTTGATGTAATTCAGCGATATCAGTTTTAATTTTTTCAAAATAGCTAATAATTTTTTTGTCTTGCTGTTCAAACCTTGAGTTAATCTCGGAGCGCATGGTTCTAAGTTCTGCAAGGATTTGCATTCCGGTCCCGACGTCATCTTGTTGGTTACTTGAGTCGGATGCTATAATGTTTCCTATTTGGATTTGATTATATGTATTCGCAATACTGCTAGATGGGTGTGTCAATGAATTCTCCGGCAGAAAGTTGGTTTCGCCTAAGTAAGGCATACTCGTATTACTCTCGTCCAACGACATATTCGTGTCGATTTTCTGTGTCTGCTTCAGCCATGCTGGAGAAGCGGGTGCGTTATCATCGCGGATCTGACGCGTGGTTGCTGCGCACGGGGGGCACTTCCAGTTCCTAAGTGCAGTGCTTTGCTCTCTAACAAATGCTGAGGTAAAATTAAAGCATGAGTAGTGGAAGGTCGTTTGGCAGTGCGAGCAATTTAGTAGGTCTCCTCTTTCGATCTTTTTTTTACATTCGAAACAAATCATATTGCGGGTTTCTTTTTCCTCGTTAATGTCGTATTAAGTTTTAATGGTTGGCTCGTTGAACTTCAATCGAACAGCTATCTTCATAAACGCGCCAAATAATCTGAACGCAGCTTACTATTATTTTGATGTGGCAACACTCGTCTCTTATGTCAGTAAACTGCCGGCTGTCAGTGTCCGCTAATTAATAATATAGTGTATAATTCTACATAAGCCAGCTCCGGTAAATGACCGCGCCTCGAGAGTCAGTATACTACGATGGTGACAAACAAGCATACGACCCGCCTGATGGTAAGCGGTCACCGTAGCCTATCCAACTCCAGGGGTGTAACATGCGCGTTGACTACCCTTTAAAAAAAAAGGAGGATTCGCTGTGTTGGCAGCCAAAGGGGCAAACTTTGCTCTGTGGGTCCCCAGCTGTAAACACAGTGAATCCTCTTAGACCTCTGGCGACATTACTCACCAACAGAAACACTTAACACCTAGTGTTATTAAACTGCGGTTTTCTGTAAGGTGGAGGTACTTCCCCAGATGGGCTCTGCTCCAGATTTGAGCGAGACGACATTCGTTGTGATGTGCCCTACCACACTAAACGATATGCATCCGCTGTACCCATATCTCTCTTCAATAATCAAGAACTTTGTGAAATATTTGTAGTGTAGTACACTACACCAAATAATGTTAATATATAGTAATAACTGATTTTTTTATTTGATTTATTTACTAATTTAAAAGCATAACAGTAAAGAGGTGCACCAAATCGCTTAAAAACTAACGCACTATATTACTTTACATTTAAGATATATAAATCATTGGTCACATAAAAGCAATTTTTAAATAAATAATATTAAATTAATTTAATTAATATTCATTATTCATACATATTTATTCCAATTCAAACTAGACTTGTATATAATATTTGCCAGAATTCCATTGAAAGTAATTCCAATTGAGGTAGATTATGCGGCAATGCAGTGCATACACAATTTCAAAAGCTGCAGTAATTATACAACTTTGGCGGATTTCTAATTAATCCACGGTAATTTAAATGTTCAACTAGTTATTTCAGTATTCTGTCAGGAATTGTAAAAGTTTCCTGCCAAATGAAATGAAATAGTTTAAAGGTTAGTTTACTGTTGGAGCTTTGTAATTTATAAGACTTATTTTGTGTACAGTTACTGGCAATAAATGTATCTTATCTTACCTTCTGGTATTAAATTGCAACGGTTATCACTCACGTATTTGTATCACAATAGGCGTGACTTGTAACTGCCAGGTAAGTTCCGCGAGGCCATTGTAATCGGAACTTCACAGGTGGGACTCTACCACCGGCTTGGAAACCAGTGCTTCCTAGAGGGAACGTGAATGTGTGTGGTGACGATTTAGTGGACACAGTTAGTTCGGTGTGCTTGTCGTTGATCCCGTCGGGCGATCCGATAATTCAGACTCCCGCAGCGACGGCGCCGGATTGCTTGAATCAGCCTGCTTCGTCGCGCGACCCGTTACCTACGCCGGTCTCGAGCAGTGATGCGCAATCGAAACATATTCCCTCAACCTCCGTCGCGGTTGAAGTTAGGGGTACTTCCAATTTCAATCGCGGTACTTGCGTGCACTGGCACGTAACGTGTCACGCCTATTGTGATAAAAATACGTGAGTGTTAACCCTTGCAATTTAATATCAGTATGACTCACGAAAGTTTAAATTATATTACCTTATGTTCTACATAATCCAGCCCAGGTAGATGACTGCGCCTCGAGAGCCACTCCACACATCCGCGGTCTACGACACTCAACACGCTCTCGCGACACAAAGCGCTCCCGATACCGCATGTATCGGAAATTAATATCCAGGGAATATAAACAAATACCTTCCATTTATAGTAAATCCATAACGTTTGATATACAAGTAATAACTTGAGTTATTTATGCTTAACGTGATATTATCCAAGTTAACATGGCAGTTACTCCAAACATTCCAAAACTATGTTAGACTTGAATAGATGTAGCTCAAGCGATAGTAATCTACAGGGCACGGATTTATCATCGCACGGGAAGACGTTAGCGAACCAAGGAGTTAACATTAAACTTTACTCATATTCATTCTCATAGTTAATTACAAACGTTTCGCCACCCCGATCCGGCTCCTAACTTGTTCAACGAATATCGCTTGCTATCCAGCGCGGCAATGCCGCAAGAATGTTTGGCACGTTTGGACAGGGTGTAGGCGGGTCGGGGTATAATTGTTGTTGTTGTTGTTGTTGCTGTCCTATGGCACCCCAGAGGTGCAGAGGGCCTTCACAAGCTCGCGCCAACCCTTCCTGTCTTCCGCGACCCTTCTAGCCTCGTTCCAGCTCAGTCCGACTGCACGCAGCTCACTCTCGACGGACCGTCGCCAAGAGTTTATAGGTCGCCCGGAACCACGCTTCCCATCTGGGGGTTTCCAATCGAAAGCGATGCTTGCGTTATTCGCATTTCCTCGTCGAATGGTGTGCCCTATCCATCTCCATTTCCTTGTCGCGGGGTATAATTAGTTTAAGTTAATAAGTTTGTGAATTGTACTTTTAGTCTTATATTTAGTGAAGTATAGGATTCATTTCAAAAGCTGATTACAAATGAATAAATATTTCGAATTGACGTTGGTGAGATTTAGTTTTATGGAAGATAGATAACATTTATTTTCCAAATATATACAGTATTTAAGTGTAACTTACCTAACTACGTACCTCTACATACTTTAAATCTAAAATAGGTCCTTGAGGCATTGTACCTAGGATGCTGGTGGCATTTCCTCGTTGTATCGCAATGCTTATACGTTGTGCGAGGAAGCCACCAGCTCTTCGGTCACCAGTATTAACCAGACGTTTCGCGATTTCTATTTACCATAAACTTGCATGCACTGGGACCCCATGGACCAAGAGTTTCGACCCTGAATGGTACAAAAAGGCTCTCTGCCCACAGGCTCTTATATTTATTACGTTTTACGGTTATGTTGGCAGTTTGCTACATCTTATTTGATTACCTATATTGCAGAGCATACACAGATTGCTGCATTGTAATTATATCTACATATACGTATACAACAAATAAATAATGATAACAGCTTTGCTAAGAATATAAAAAAAACACAACAAACCGTAGGTAATTATAGCCACAGAAAGTCATTAATTAAGCTTAAGTAGGTGTTATTCGGTCATTACTAACTTTTCCTCGAACACAAAGGGGAAAAAGAGTTGGTATACTAACCGTAAATATACTGAGGCTAACTAGCGAACACGGATTCTTGCCACGGTTTAAAAAAAAGTGAGATTAGTGGTGAACATAAATTAAGTTAAACATTTTACAACGGATTAATCGCGTTTATAAATACATAAAAATAAATAAATAAATGCGTGTATAAATAAATATTACGGGACAATTTTACACAATTCGACCTAGTCCCAAGGTAAGCCCAATAAGGCTTGTGATGTAGGTACTAGACGACGATATATATAATAGTTAGACGCATATAACACTTAAATACATAGAAAACATCCATAACTCAGGAACAAATATTTGAGATAAACACAAATTAATGGCCTAACCAGGATTCGAGCCCGGGACCTCCTGCTTCGTAGGCAGGGTCACTACCAACTAGGCTAGGAAGCCGTTTATTAACTCCATGACCCTACGTTGCAAGCATTTTACAGCAATCGTTTTCATAGGGTTAAGATGATAACTGAGAGCATGCGAAGTCTCCCGGTCAATCAAAAATGTTACTTGTTTAACGGCTTCCTAGCCTAGTTGGTAGTACCTACGAAGCAGCAGGGTTCAAATTCTGGTCAGGGCATTTATTTGTCGGTTTATCACGAATATTTGTAACTGAGTTGTTTATTTATTTATTTACCTACTTGTGAAGACTCCCCTGTATGCCAATCTTACCTGAAACACAAAAAAAAAACATTATAAATACCTATATTCGTTTCTTTCTAAGAAGTTTGGTATCTTTCGCTGACGTTCTGCTTAAAAACAATAAATAAAACACATTAAATTAATTAGCTGATACTCAATTAAATATTAAAAAGCCTTCAACATCGTTACACGCTTTCTCAATTAGGAAGTCCTCGAGTCTCCTAACAAACAGCTCATGAGAAGGAGCCTCCTGGATTTCGGGGTTTGACCTATTTCATAAAATTTTAAACAAAATCTTTCCCGATAAATTTTTAGAATGTCTACAAATACTCAAACATATTAATTTCAAAAGCGACATAGGTTTAACAATAGAATTTCGTTAAAATTATTTTAATATCCGTTCCTCATCCTTTACAAGGGTAAGAAGGGTGGGACCCCCCCCCCCTTTTCCCCCTTCCCCCTTATCTAATTGGAAAGGGGACTTAATGAATCATATAATAATAAATTTGGAGATTTGAGTAGATGGCTATTCAATACCTGTAAGTTTTATAGGTACTCATAACCAAATACGGGAACAGTGAAACCTGGGTATTTGATATCTTGATATTTAAGTATGCTTGCATATAAAATCACCATTTACTAGCAAGTGTGATGAAATAGTACATTACGATACATGGGCGAAAAAGAGAGAATTTGCAACGAGTGGCGATAAGTTAAAACACGACCGTACGGACTGTTTTAAATCGACGTGAGTTGCGATAATTTGAAGAGGTAATCCTCTTCGCACGTGTATTGTACGACACTTTGAATATTCGACGCAGGCACGTAAAGTGCTCATGATCACCCTATGAAGTAGGTAAAGTAGCACCATGTGTGTAATGCATTTTACACATGGAATAAAGGGTTGATTCAGACGTGTGGCTACATGCGGTACTTTCCCCCTCGTTAGGCACATGACGAGCAGGTATTAGCAAAGGATTCTTTGAGGATTGCGGATGCTTTACGATTGATGTGCACGAAGCGTAATGGTGCGTTTGTGCAGTCTTTGGAAGAAAATAAAAGCAGAGCGGCTGAAAGCGCCGAAATTTTAAAACGTAATAAATATAAGAGCCTCGGCAGAGAGTACCATTTTGTACCATTTGGGGTCGTAACTCTAGGTCCATGAGGTCCCAGCGCACGCAAGTTTTTTGCAGGAATCGCGAAACGTCTGGTTAATGTAACTGGTGACCGAAGAGTTGGTGGCTTCCTCGCACAACGTATCAGCATAGCGATACAACGAGTAAAACCTAGGTATTGTACCTAGGTATTGTACCTAGGTACCTATATATTATACACAACTGAACGAAAGCACCCGGAAAATTAGTTGTTAACCGACCAAAGGAATCTCAGAACGAAGTTAGTTGCAGAAAACTTCTATTAAGTATGTACTTATCAATCGCCAACGTCAATAACAAATATCAAATCAGGATAAGAATTGAATGCTAGTCTTGCTTCAAGGAAATTTTACGAGTCAAAAGTTAACCACGTGCCTACCATAACGCCGGATTACTTTAGTCCCAGGGGGTAACATTGCCCACCCATAAAAACCTATGTTATTCAATAACCAAATTCTTAAAATTACACCAAAAAAAACTACAATAGGTACTACCAGAAAGTGTAGTTAGTGTAGTGTGTGTAGGCGCCACATAGTGAAACTGATTGACATGTAACAACCTATGTACACCTATGTTGGACAAATAAATAATTTTGTATTTGTATTTTGTAGTTGTAAAAACTCAAACATAATCAAAAATGTTGTATAATGTTGCAAGTAATAACTTACAATAAAAGTTGACCACAAGCCTAACTATAAGTCCCGAATATATGTAATAAAATAAGTCTTCCGTGTATATGAAAGGGTAGCAAACCATTATTCCCTTGTCCGATAATCCCTTGATAAATCTCAACAGGAAAAAGTAAGAAAAACCCTTACTCAAGAATATCTAACGCGCCCTGAAAATGAATAGCTATCCAAAGTCGAATCACCAAACTTAGTTAGGAAGGTTTGTTTGTAAACCAGCAACAAAACTTAGATTAAGTTCTTCCAACTCACCAACTCTATGAAATGGTGCTCAGAAGCATCCGCGATACGGGCATTGATGCAATGTGTTTTGTGATAGGGCTGCGAGCAGGGCTGTAATCGAACTAGCGACCTCCTGCTTTCGCGGCAGACGCCCTAACCACTGGAATACCCGATCATGGCAGCCAGAGTCCAAAATTTCCTAAGAGCAATCCTTTCTTATATTAAACGTTTTTAAGGTGCGTTGCGCCAATCCTACAGCTCAGACTTACGTCTATTGCTGCTTTCTAGATAATCTTTACAGATTAATTTCAACTAGAAGCAAGGGTCACCACCCTTGCTTCTAGTTGAAATTAATCTGTAAAGATACTAAATAATTACCACCAAACTATATAATTGTAATTTGATTCATGCTTTACAATTGCACATACCTTATGTTTTCTCTAAAGCATCTCGATAGATTAATGTAAAAAATCCCTTATGATCACACAAATATCAGAAACACACCCTAAAATTAAATAGCTATCTAAGCCAATCCCAATCACCAAACTTATTGGAAAAGTTTGTATACTAGCAACACTTTTATTAACTTCTTTGAACACGCCAACTCAGAGAAATGGTGCTTAAAAGCATCCGTGGGCGTCATGCAGTCCGTTTTGTGATGGAGCCTTTAATGAAGCGGTTAATTAAGAAAAAAAAACGTCTGGATGATGTAACTGGTGACCGAAGAACTGGTGGCTTCCTTTTATAAAAGCCTGGGCAGAGAGTACTATTTTGTACCATTTGGGGTCGAAACTCTAGGTCCATGGGGTCCCAGCGCACGCAAGTTTTTTTGTAGTAAACACGAAACGTCTGGTTGATGTAACTGGTGACCGAATAGCGGCTTCCTCGCACAACGTATCAGCGTTGCGATACAACGAGGAAATGCCGCTAGCAACCTAGGTATTGTACCTAGGTTGCTAGCGGCATTTCCTTTCCCGGGACTCCAAGACATCGGGATCACCCTGAACCGGTTTGTTATCGAGAGAGCTGCGGGCGGCGAGGTCGAATGCTTTAGTATGCCCGCTTGCTTTGTCGCGCACGGTATTCGGCGCTTGATAATGGCATCATAGGATGTCGGAAAAATATCATACGTGACTGTTATCCGTATTTCTATTATAATATTAAAATGTCTCACGATAGTTTAAATTCGGCGACTTGAAACTTGATAGTTATATAAAAATGTGCCTCTATTTATATATATATATATATATATATATATATGTGTACAGTAAGTGTAACTTACCTACCTACCTACCTTAAATCTAAAATAGGTCTCTGAGGCATTGTACCTAGGATTCAATTCAACTTTTTTAAATTTATTTAAGACATTTTGCGTATCGCACCTCTCGAACATGGGACACAACCTTACTTCCAAACTTCGGAGAACTTATCAAACTCAAGTCAACTAACGTTATACCCAGCTATGAAGTAAACTTATAATTTAATAATAAATTTTAGTCGCACTTATAATTAGCAATACGAACTCGCTTCGCTTGCATGGTTAATTTATGGATTCTATACAGTGTGCTTTTTGGTCGGTACAAGAAAAGTTAAGTTTATAATTGTAAGCTTAGCAAATTATGATTCCGAAACACCCTCTCATACTAAAACATCTTGACGTGTTTAACTCGTTTAAAAAGCGACTTTCAAATCATGTCCTAAGAAACAAACCTGTAATATGACGTGTCAAACGTAAGGGGATTTTTACGGTAACATAATTATAATAGTACATTACATACCAAGGCCGTTTAAGTGGGAAATGCCTCGGATTCCATGTAATTGTCGGCCGAGGCGAAGCCGAGGTCGACTAACATGTGATCCGAGGCTTTCAGCATCACATGTTAGTCGACCTCGGCTTCGACAATTACATGGAATCCGAGGCTTTCCCATTTACCGGCCGAGGTTTGTATACTATTTTTCAGTCCGACGGAGCCGGGAGGCGGCTATTTAGTTTTGCGTAAAGTGGCGCTTACCGGCCGGAGGACTGAAATAGTACATTACATACCAAGGCCGTTTAAGTGGGAGATGGCCCGGATCCCATGTAATTGACGGCCGAGGCGAAGCCGAGGTCGACTAACATGTGATCCGAGGCTTTCCTATTTAACGGCCGAGGTTTGTATACTATTTTTCTGCCCGACGGAGCCGGCAGCCGGCCATTTAGTTTTGCGTAAAATGCCGCTTACCGACCGGAGGGCTGAAATAGTATATTACGATACAAGTGCGAATAGGAGAAAATTCGCAATGAGTGGCGATATAATAAAACACGATCGAAGGGAGTGTTTTAAATCGACACGAGATGCGAATTACCTATTCGCACATGTACCTATCGTACGACGTTTTACAGTAGGTACATATGGCTCTTTGAATTTTTGACGCAGGCACATAATCGCACTAGTGCGGTAATGTAGCACCATGTGTACTATAAATATCATAATGAGTTACTAATTCGGATTATTTTCATACGAGAACATCCATACTAACATTATAAATGGGAAAGTGTGTGTGTCTGTTTGTTTGTCCGTCTTTCACGGCAAAGCGACGAATTGACGTGATTTTTTAAGTGGAGATATTTGAAGGGATGGAGAGCTCTTTCTGCGAGCGAAGCCGCGGGCAAAAGCTAGTTTCCAAAAGCCTTAAATCTAGAAATGTTGCCTGACTTGGCTTCTGGCTGAACACTCAAGACGTATTCAATTTCCGCCGGAGACATTCTGCTCCCAACCAGCCAAGTTTACTTGGCGTGTTATAAAGAGGACGTAGAACAAAACGTGAACAAATAAAAAACTGGCCAAGTGCGAGCCGTACTCGCGCACGAACGGTTCCGTACCATCACTACATAGGATAAAACAAAGTCGCTTTCTCTGTCCCTATATCCCTATGTATGCTTAAATCTTTAAAGGTACGCAATGGATTTTGATGCGGTTTTTTTAATAGATAGTGTGATTCAAAAGGAAGGTTTATCACTACATAGTATAAAACAAAGTTGCTTTCTCTGTCCCTATATCCCTATGTATGCTTAAATCTTTAAAACTACGCAACGGATTTTGATGCGGGTTTTTTTATAGATAGTGTGATGCAAGAGGAAGGTTTATATATGTATAATAATAACCCGTGCGAAGCCGCGGCGGGTCGCTAGTTATCTATAAACAAGGCCAAAAATTCACGTCTTAACTAAAAACACGGTTTGATATCACGGTTTTTTTTTTAATTGAGCTCTCTATATTTCGGCGAGGTTGCAACCACCACGTTCACGAAAACACTTAAATATAAAACCATGGTAAGAACCCCTGTTATTAGTTTAAATGTTTATAACCGCGATAGTTTAAAAAAGTGTAAAATCACGTTTATTGCATGGGATGTTTAAATATTTGTTTTATTTTAAACTAATTATTAATTTTATAAGTGAACATGTTGCCGTAATCAATATCGAGTATAAAGCGCAAAAAAAATACGTTTGTTGGAACGGAGCCCCCTTAAATATTTATTTTGGTTTGTTTTTTAGCATTTGTTTTTTGCAACAAATACATTATCTATGAAAATTCCAACTGTCTAACCACCTAATCTGAAAGAGCCTGGTGACAGATGGAAAGACTGACAAACTGACCCCCCCCCCCCGTTTTATTATTTGGTTACGGAACCCTAAAAACGTAGTTAAATATAACACTAAACTTTCAACCTTTTCTTCCTTTCCGCCGAGTAGGCGAACCACTACCAATATAACATTACCGTCGTTGACTCTTCGCTCATTCATCAGTCAAGCCGCGACCATGACACATGAAACAGTTTCTTTTTATCATTTACTTACATTTTTATGTCTCAGCCTAAATTAATGATCAATATAACACTTTCTTTATTATTACGGGTATTTCTATAACAACCTTACTACACTATGACTTCAATTTCACAATGTAAAGTAAAATGTTAACTACTTCTCGAGGCTGCAAACGTAAACGCAGGCAGGATTTCAAATAACAATTTAATTATGTTCTTATTTTCATAGCCACAAGGTCTAAGCACTCAGGATATAAGTGAAAAGTGTGTGGCAAGTTCGTCATTTCGGGTTTAACACTCCTAATATAAATAGTCGGGACCAAAAGGATTTATTTGTCAAGGAAATGAAAGTCAGGGGCAATTTCGTTTAGTGCCTCTCAAGCAGAAGTGGCATGTTAACAGGGCTTGGACACGAATGTCCTTTACCTTGACTTGTCGACTCAAATGCTCTTTCAATTTAAGGTAACATGCTGAAGCTAACATTGCTATTCAACGTTAAACTGATACATTATTTTGAGCAATTTCTATGTCCTTAATAAATTATTTACTTTGCAGAATTAGGTAAGCATTCAAAAAACATCCTGTATTAAGTAAAAATATCAAACATAAGTAACAAATAGGAAATGTTGCTTGTGCCCTCGGCACCATGCCGCAGGGGCCTGTTTTAGATTTATTTTAGTTTTTATTTAGTTTTATTTTGATTGTAATTTTGTTATACTTTTAGATTTAAAGTGTTAACACGTTTAGTATACTTTATTACAATAAATATTTTAAATAATAAAAAAAGCAGCTTTATATCAAAAAAAACTATTTGTATAATTCACGCAGATTACTCTTGTGCCGAAAGCCTAGCATTTCACACGCTCCCCGATTTCATGTAACGCGTTTAACGTCCGCCATAAACGGGCCGTTAACAGCTGAATTCCTGTAATTACAGGTTTAACTGTCAGTTACATAGTTAAAAGATAAGAGGAGGACATCTACAGTTGTAGTGCGACAGAAGATGTAGACATTAAATAAAGTGAAACTAAACGCAAATCACATCAGACCAATTGTCTTGTCAAATATGTCACTATTTTCATAATAAAACATTGTCAAACAGTAAACTGACTGCTCGCACTTATGCGACAGAATGAGATGCACAGTATATGAATAATTTTATGTACAGTTCTAGAAGTATTTTCCTCCTCCTCCTAAGGTTGACTTAAACGAGTCCATAGTAGTAGTAATCTACGAGCTACACCTACAATACAAACATTCGTCCTCTATTTCTCATACCTATCCCCCTCTCTCTCTCTTCCAACCTATATATCTCCCATAGTTTAGGGGTCAGCTTTTCTTGTGCCACGTATCCACTTAACCCGTCCATGACGTCGCTCTCTAATACCTTGCACTCAATTATGTATTTTAGCACTACATCTTGTCATCTTGATGCTTCTTTTACTGGGAATGAAAATTCGTAGTACTAAATTTCCAATTTCGTCAGTTGGTTCTCCATAAGTGGCCATACCATCGCAGCCATCGTCATACCAATTATTGAAGTGAAAATCTCATTTGCGATAGCCATCCTACTGCTCTGTCTTCACTCTGCCCCTTGTGAAGCTCGTAAATATGGAATATGTCCGCAGTTAAACTGCGGTTAAAGATCCACGTAAATGTCTCGGTGAGGAATAGCGCTATCAACCTGTCTCCTGCGCAACCAGAATTAGAATACGTTAGTTAAGCGCCTAGGCAGAAGGTGAAACTATTTTTAATTTATTATTAATTAAAAAATCTTGCTTCTCTTTTTCAGATTTTTTACTATTGCAATTGTTGCAAAATGAGTGACGTTAACAGAATGTAAAATTTTGGAAGGCAACATTTTCATACGATTAAAAAAAGCAGTAGACTATCATTCTCTGAGACTTGTATTTACAATGAGACTTATGAAAGTAATAAATAATGACCCTCACCAACCCGATCCGATCCGATTCGGGACGATCTATCAGTTTCTGTAGAAAGATAAGATAAGATTTCTGTGTGTGTTTCTGTGTCGTGATAGCTCGGTGCCCTGGGTACCTAGCCAAGATGCCAATCGCTCACGCTCAGTCGCTAACGAAACGCAACTGTCATTGTCGCACTAATAAGGAAGAGTGATAGAGAGAGGGCTACCTCTCCAAGATGCCAATCGCTCACGCTTGATAATGTATTGTAGCTATACAATACGTTATCAAGCGTGAGCGATTGGCATCTTGGCTACGCACGCTGGTCATGTGACGTTTTCTATAGAAACTAGCAGATCGTCCCGGATCGAATCGAATCGGATCGGACGGGTGTGAGACATTCTAAAAGGATCACCCACGCTAGACCAGGCCGGCTCGACCCGATTTCTATGGAAAGCTTCACGTGATCTCCGAGCTTTCCGAGCCGAATATATGACGCTTTCTATAGAAATTGACAGATTTTCCCGTCCCGCCCCGTCCCGTCCCGTTCAAATGTGAATCATCCTTTATAATACAGTACATGTGTAGTTAGGCGGTTCATACACAGAGCGAATAATCTTATAAATATTTCCGATTTCCCGCAAATCTCATAATAGTTTATTGGTAGAGTAAACATCCTTCTTACCGCACGTGGAGGATATAAATATCGCTGAGCGCACAGCTTGATATATGTCGGAATCGGAGGTAAGGTAAATTAAATACAATCATGTACGCTGTGGTATCGTAAGCAGTAATTTCGCGTGCTTAATATTACATCGCATAGGGTTTGGCCATCTCTTCGAGACAACATTTGGGTAGTGGAGTACAGATCAAATTAAAATATGTAGTAGGTGGCACAGAGATACGTAAAACGTAATTCTAGTAGAAATTATGTTCTCACTACTCAGACCAGAGCAATACCCTCATTGACCTCACTTTACCTTTACCCTATTCCTACATTCCTCAACCTCAGTTCTGCGAAATATAGTAAGTATTTTACAAGCCAGGCTCTTGTAAATGGAAGCCCTAATAAGGACCTTTATTAAGTCCCTGTATTTCTGTATTCACCCTTTTGTGAATTATTTATCATTTTCTTTGGAACATAAAATATGAGCCACGTTAGGCTGAAAATGAAAATATGTTTTTTTCTGCGGCTGTTTTGGTTTTTACGTGATAATGTAAGTCTATATGACTGAATTATGTTTGATCTAACGAGGTTCTTTACTACACTCATATAGATTGAAAAATATTTTTTTAAATAATATAGAATAAAAGAGAGACGTCATTAATATGTTTAATAAATGATTTAATTCATGCTTGACAATTGTCATTAATATGGTTAAAATATACCTATTATATTATTCAAGAGTAGGTACCTAGAGTCCTACATATATAGGTATAAATATATAAGATGATGCCTCACTCCCGCCATAGAATTTTTTAAAATATTCAAGCCAGTTTCTTTATTTTCAATAATAGATTATGGACAAATGATTTATTAAAAAAACAAAAAACAATATTCAAACAATCCAAATCATAAGCACCATATCCCCGACGCACAGGTTTCGCCTCAACCAAATCAGCAACAGGGTTCGAGCAATAGACGGTATAGCCTCTATGACTCAATTAGCCACATTTACTACACCCTGATTCAAATACATTTAAAAAGAAACGACGTATAAGTTAACTGTTTTTCATCACACTTGCTCGTACATATAGTGATATTATATGCAAGTATACTTAGGCTTAATAAGCTGTATTAAGCCCATAGTCGTAATGGATTTGCATAGTACTTTACCGTCCGCCCGGGCCTCCCGGAGGACTGCTACTAAGTTTATTTATTTCCTCGCAAATGTGATGAAAAACATTGTATGTATCACATTGTATGTAAACAATAAATTATAAACTCGTGTTAAAATTAAGCCCTCGTCTTCGACTCGGGGTTAAATTCACACTCGTTCATAATTTCTTGTTTACCGCCATTAATACACAATTGTAATATTTCATAGTCGCGAACAAAATGGTAAACAAATTGTAGGGAAATTGAACAATAAGTCGACGCGCCTTAATAATACGATGTTTATTGAAATTAGGGTGGTTTATTGAGTAAGCAATATTGTTAATAATAAAATCAAGCAAGAACAGATTACATATATATCTTTATAAGTACCTACCTACACAGGAAATGAGAAGCTAGCGCCAAAAGACAAGTTAATTAGAACGCGTCCAGAAGGCCAGAGAACAACAATGTGATTTCATTTGCTTGCCGAGTTACGAGATATGCAGGAGACCAATATTACTCACGAATTTTTATCATAATAGGCGTGACATGTTTCGACTGCATCGGGCAGTCATCGTCGGACAGAGTGTTGTTTTCACCTCCGCGGCTAGAGCTGCGGTATGAGTTTAATGTCAGTATGACGCACGAAAATTTAAATTATATGAAAAATAAATTATAGGCATTCTACATGAGCATTTGCTTTACTCGTAACTTCGTCATATGACTTGGTAAAATTAAGGAAACAGACATACGACATAGTTAGTTTTAGTAAATTCGATTTTTTTTTTTCATACAAAATATAATTCCTGTCCTGTCACGGTCGCCATGTGGTGTGGGGTCGTATTAAATAAAAGACACGTACGTTCACTTAACCGTTTGAATTACGACTGTCTCATTAAGGCATCGTGCAAACTTATATCTATATGTTCTTATACTATCTTATATGCTACGTACACCTCAACATGCTACCTGCGTAGACAGGCTGGCACCGTCCCACCTCCAACGAACTAATGTAAAAGCGGGCGGAGCAGCTGAAAGCGCCGGAATTTTATAAAAGCCTGGGCAGAAAGTACTATTTTGTACCATTTGGGGTCGAAACTCTAGGTCCATGGGGTCCCAGCGCACGCAAGTTTTTTGTAGAAATCACGAAACATCTGATTGATGTACCTGGTGACCTAAGAGCTGGTGGCTTACTCGCACAACGTATCAGCATTGCGATACAACGACGAAATGCCGCCAGCATCCTAGGTACAATGCCTCAAGGACCTACTTTAAATTTAAGGTAGGTAGAGGTTGGTAGCTAGGTAAGTTATACTTACTGTATATATTTTGAAAATAAATGATTTTTATTCCAAACGCTAATGTAAAACGGGCATTAGAATAACCTTACTAAGTAAGTGACAACTATGACATATATCAATGTCATGTCGAATACACATACTCCGTTTACACACTTGGGATTCCGGTTGATACTCAAGATGGCGAGGGCGTCTCTGGAATAGTTGTTGCTCTGCTAAATGTTGTTTATTGTTTAATAATTATAGTGTGCAGTAAACTAACGAAGAAGTATGCTGCTAATAAATTATTAATTCTAAAACGCGTGTAACCGTTATATAATCATTACCCGGTTGTCCCGGGATCTCGGCACCTTGAGAAACTATTTGTTACGGCTTATAGCTATAAACTTAACAAATAGCGAGGCCAATTACCGAGCAGCGTCGCCCAAACAGCAATATACTATTTATATGATATGATATATGTACCTACTGATATAATGATATTGCTTGACATTGGCAAAATTGTTCAACTCTCGGACTGGCGCCATTATTTAACAAAAGAAGTATACACACTTGCAAATACCATTAATGAGATAAATTTTAATTAGTGATTTAATGAGGATACCAGTGTCTTTTAGAAATTAACTTGATTTAAGCTAAAGAATGCGAATGAAGTTAAAGCAATTGAGAAACACGATAGGCACAAAAAATCATAAACAACAACGAGTACTTAAATCTTACTAGAAGTTACATTGCAAAGGCGCAAACTATGCTCGGAGCTGCGTAATCGAACTAGAAATTAAGATATCCGTAGGAGAAAGTCATGTAGCATGGGCAGTATAAAACGACTAAGATATCTCCTGCCTATCGTAAAAGGGGACTAAAAGAAGTCTTCGGGGTCGCAGACGGTAGCAATCAGGGGTTGCTACCGTCCAAAATAAAAGGTAGAACCACAGAGGCGTGACGCAAGGTCGGCACTGGTGCGTTCCACTGGCACATCCCAGGGTCGCCATGATTGCGTCGAAGAGGATCAGGTTTTTAGTCGGTGAGAGTCCGACATAGCTTGTGCTTTGTCCTTGCAGTGCAGAAGTATCCATAATGGATTTTCCCCCAATTAAAAAAAATCCGCTGCCTGTAAAGTCGGTATACGGGCGAAAGTTTTACGTGACAACGACTTTGAGTGGTAAAATAATTTTACGCGCGAAGGGACGCGTGCCTTTCACTTTTTATGTCTGTCTCTCTCGCTCTTAGGCGGGCTAACCATGCCCGAGTGGAAGGGACGCGTGCCTCTCACTCGCTCTCATTGTGAGCGCATAACGTGAGCGGAGCGTAACGCAGTTTCTTGAAGTGTCACCCGGCAAACCAATTTATAAGACGTTGTCACGTCAAAAAGGGGAAAGTCGTCAACAAAGCTCATGGACTGTAGTTAATTTACCTTAATAATCGTATACCGACATTTCGACACAGATCATGTGTCATGGTCTCAGCTTGACTCCATGCCACATTATAAATGAAACTGTGTCGAAACGTCGGTATATTAAGGTAAATTAACTACATTCGCGATAGACTCGTTCAATGTTCATAATAATGTGTATAAAACGCGAAATTTTAAAGTGTTATAAAGCTCATGGAGTTGCCATATTTATAGGTCGAGATCACATTATCCTGGTTTATTCGACAATTCAATTCTCCTGGTCCATTTCGGCAATAGGAATACGTGGATAGGACATGGAGGCAATTTGATATGCGCGAACACACTGTGTACAATCAATATTGACTGCGCCATGGTAATTAATGAAAGATCATCGGCCCGTAATTTTCATGTCGGTTTCGTCATAATGACGTATATAAACACGCAAGATGTTTAAATAAGAAATGAGTTAATGACAGATGAAGTATATCAACGTTCGATTCTTGCGTCGAACGTAATAGTTTTGACATTATTCAATGACAGCGTTATTCTTTCAAACGTAAAACCTTAAACATAATGTAAGAAGCTTGACGTCATTTGTCTGTCATTGCCATGAAAATTACAGGCCAAGTCATCGTAGTGTGTACGGGGATGTGTGTAGGATCATTTAATTTAGCTGTGTGACAGTGTGTGGAGTGATATAATTTTTTGTAAGGATATATTTTATATTTTTGCGAAGAGTTGATGGCCCAGCGTCAAGACGTGTGACTTTCAATCCGAAGGTCACGGGTTCCAAATCCTGCTGTACCAATGAGTTTTTTGAAGCTTACGTACTAGCGTTCAAAATTGCATGGGCAGTTAATGAATGAATTCCTTTATAAATTGCGCTGATATATGTAATCTATAGCAATCACTTTTCGGTGAAGCAAATCATCGTGAGGAAACCGGGCTAATACCGATAAGGCCTAGTTTACCCTCTGGGTTGGAAGGTCAGATGGCAGTCGCTTTCGTAAAATTTGCGCCTACGCCAAATCTTGGGATTAGTTGCCAAAGCGGACCCCAGGGTCCCTGGGCCGTGGCTTAAGCCGGGAAAACTCTATGGGGAAATGGAAGAAGACTGTGTGTTAGTGTTTTTTTTGTATTATTTGCATCTGTATTTGAATTTAACCTATCGTGAGATAGGTATATTTATTTATATACGGTGTACCCTTTTTGTCCAACAACTTGTTTTATCAACGGTTTGCCTAAAATCAGTTCACACAATCTTGTTTCTCATAACAATCACTACATCGGAAGTTGTTTTATCTAATCCACTTTTTGTATATTTTTTTATATTTTTTATATTTTCAAACGCCCAAGTCAAAAAAATAAAGAGCCGATTTCGTTACATTAAAAATCGGCTCAGTCTAGGGTCTTCGAAATATGATGAATTTTAACATATAATTTTTTTGCATTATTAAAATACCTAGTTTTACTTAAAACACTGCTTAAAAAACATGAATTAGGTATTGTCAGCCCCTTAAGTAAACGTCATAAATTCCTAGAAATTTGAAATATCACTTTAGAATTTGACAGTTCATTTGCTTGTGATGTTCAGGCTAATGATGAAACTACCCTCAATTTGACTTATTTGTCTGAAATTGATGAGTTTCAATTTAAACTATGTTGGATTTCCTAAGTTCTAACAACTAATGGTAATCAGTAGTTGAGAGATACACGCAATGCGGAGCCCACCGGGCATCCGCCAGCCAAATCCATAAATTGATTGGCAGATTAGGCGGTCCCAAATACCAAGTACCTACTAGTAAAAAAAAAGCGTCGTAAATATATATTTATCTTAAAAATACACATTGTTATTTAGCAGCTTGTAAAAAGGTTATAAAGGGAAATAAGAAACCAATAAATAGATTGGGAGCTTACAATAGAACAACGTTCTCCGATTCAATGCCGTCGTGTCGAAAAAAAACTCTTTGACGATGCTCAAGTTTTTACAGCGCAAGAAAATTACAGGCCAGGAAAGGGTGCTTTCCCGAAACCAATTTAATTATAAATACCACAATTAGGCGTTAAGCCGCTAAGTTTGATTAGTTTTGTGAGTTGCGAGAAACTTGAAATATAAATTGATTTTGAGTTACGTTTTCATTATGTCAGTTTTGACACTGACTGACACCGTCACTGCTTATTTACATGTTTACATAACAGTTATTTTAAAATTCGCAGCGGCAAAATAAAATCACTTTTTTAGTAATTAATACTGTAAGTATGTAGTTTTAACCTTTATTATAAAATATCTTTAAAAAATTATAACGAAAATGTTCCAGTGAAAACAACACACATGACTACAAAAAGGTTGACTACCCCTGAAACTACAGATCCCGACAATATCCATTTGCGCCAAGTTTATTCCAAAGTAAACTCTAACGCTGTACCAATAAGGTTTAACCAGCTACCCTATCGAGTGAACATGGCAATGCATACAGGGGTATATAACACTGCGGCATGAATCGAGTATTCTGAAAGTCGTACGTGCGTTATTAACTTACCGTTGAAATTGCGCGTTGGCACAGAGTAGACTTTTTTTTATTCGTGTAACTATTACAGCCTTATATGGATATGACTGGTTATATTTTGAACTTTAATTGGTCGACGCACGGTTGATTTTCGCGTAACTATATTGAATTTTTACGCGCTCATGCTAAGATATCTGATCCGAAAATATACGAGTTTTGAATCCGAAATTAAACCTGGGATCTGGGATGTGTATGACAAATAAGTTGATACACAAAGTTCATGAAGCACTTTACTGGCAATAACTCTAATTTTGTTACCTAGAAGGTTTTAGTTCGCTTTTTACGGTGTACCAATTAAGGAACATGCGCGACTGGACTAATTTAGTAGGGTTGCGCTCGGAATTAACAATATTTCAACAAGTTTATTTAGAACGTCTCGGCGAGTAAAATGTAACTTACTACTTATTACTTGTGTAACGAGTATCTTATCCTTGCTGGGGTATTAGTTGAGTAAAAGTTGTAATAACATTTTTTTTTTCGAAATATATACAGTAAGTGTAACTTACCTAACTACCTACCTCTACCTACCTTAAATATAAAATAGGTCCTTGAGGCATTGTACCTAGGATGCTGGCGGCATTTCCTCGTTGTATCGCAATGCTGATACGTTGTGCGAGGAAGCCACCAGCTCTTCGGTCACCAGTACATATGTATATATAGGTATATATAACCAGCTATTCCATGCTTAATGTGATGTACCCCTGTTTTAATAAAACAGGGGTGCAACACATCTTTCTTATAAGTCAATAAAGACACCCCCAAGCGTCACCATAAATATACTTACTGAAGAAAAAATACGGCCGAAATACGCAGTTAAATTTCACTTTACCGTTATTTATCGAACGAAATTGCGATGTTATCTTGAAATTCTATGTCGTTACGTAACTAGACGAAATTGACGTAGTTTTGCGTTGAAGATACGTCCTTTTTGTTAAAGGAAGTGAGTTTAAGCTGGCCTTGTTTCTAAAAGGAAAATTGGTCGACGCAAACTACGTTTCCGTTAAGTTGGTAATGCCGGTATCGGAGAACGATAATTTGAATAGCTGGGGCCTTACCATGATGTCTTAAAGCGATTCATATTAGGTTCTTAACTGTGCTCAGCTGTAAGGCAGTTCGCAATCGCGTTAAGACGTCATGGTATGCGCCCTGGAAGGCTGATTACTTTCAGTAATTTTTATTTCTAAATAAATTATCTATCTATGTTATTTATGTACCTACTTATGATATTTATTCATATTTCTCCATTATTAGTACCGCCTAGGTACCTACCTGGAGTCACTAGTTTTAGTGAGTTTATGGGATTAGGTCGATTGGTGTTGGATTGCGTTATAATGTTTTTATGTACTAATTAATACTCAGCAAGCCGGAGTCTTTTCCTTCATGTAGGTTAACATGAATTCTGATAAAATCAAGGTATATAATTGGATAGATTAAGATTCTGCAATGTTTAACATCGATATCAAATATAATTATGAAAATAAGTACATTAGGCACTTGTTTTTTTTTATATTTTCTCTTCAGCTCAAGTGTTTATTATAGGTGGTTAAATGCTTGTTAAGTGCCAAGGAGACAAAAATTCAAAACAGGGCAAGCCCACCCTATAAGCACCCCCTTGATTAATCAAGATGCTTTTACACCCCCTCCCCTCAATTTAATAGATTTTAAATGCGAGTTTTCAATTAGTCGGTACCTTTTTTTTTGTTCTCCAATTTTGTCGACGCTCGGCTTCCAGCTTTTTAAGGGGTTGTTTTAAGGGGTGGTTTTAAGAACATCACTGAAAAGTTTAATGAATTTCCAAGTAAAGACTGTAACAAATTAAATATATTAATACTAAAGAAAAACAATAAAACCGTAGTAATGTCTCAAGATGTGATGTGAGTAAGTTTTCAACACGTATGTAATATACCACATTGTACCTTATTGAGATGTTGCTTCAGGAAATCAGAAGGTATTATAATATTGGGTTGGTACTAGAATTAGTGCTTGACAGAAAATGGCCTCCCATATAAAAATGTTTTCAGTGCTTGGAGTAATTGTTGTTCATACTGACTATGCTAAATGGAAAACAGGTAAAGATGGTAAGTTTTTGGTAGTATGATATCCTGGTAAGGATAAAACCTCATTTAATATTGTAAATATAGTTGTGCTTGTGTCAAATAACCATTGATATCTTCAAAAATTGCTGGACAAAAAATATTGGAAGATTTCAGTTAATGACGTTTACTGTTATTTTATAATTGGATTCCTTTATAATTTATTTCATTTATAGTTCATTTTATTTTATAAACAAATGATATTTTTTTTAAATTGACGATATGACGATCTTTATACGGTGACATATAAAATTCAAATAATGTGTTTATTGTACATATAATGTTAATTGGAAGATCATGTATTTTTTTAATTTCGTATTATTTTTACATTGAAGTAAATTCTAGTGTACCTGGTCTATTTTTTATTGTGAAATTAAAGATCTATCTATCTATCTATCATTTAAGGTGCCTGTATTCCGATTGCGAGTGCGATTGTGCGATTAATGTGCGATTTTTGAAAATCAATCCCTAAAAAGTTAAAAAGTAATTTCAAAATGTACATGGGAACATTGTAAACATTTGATTACACTGTCCCCATTGTTATTAGTGCTTAAATTTATTATTACAATACAAGAAAAGTCATGTTTTCTTTTTATTTAGCTCCTAAAAGGTATTAAAAGGTTTAAAGTTTTTATGAAGGTACACCCTGTTTCTACGTACCCTCGTTTCTGAAGAGGGCACGTTTCAACCAGAAACTTCAGATTTAAGTACACGAGTTCTATTGATTAAGCACCCAACATTATTAGAAGGCCGCACCTTCGTGCCCTTATTACTCTAATCAATTCGACCTTCGCAACGAAAGGAAACGGCGAAAACAAAAGATTTATTATACAATAACTTAATCTCTCAAAAAACGCTCGAGAAATTGAAGTCACGTGCGAAAAGTTGTGAGGGTTTCCGTCGTTTAGTATCTTTATAAAAGGTTTTCTATCCCTGACGACTCGAGGGCAAAGATATACAGGTTGGGACCAGATATATGATCGGATTTACTGTTTTTTTATGCTTGGAGTAGGTAATTGTAGTACTATATACGATTTTAAGCTAACATGGTCATTTACATTATAACTAATATTTGAAACGGAATAATTCAAGGAGTAAACATGATGCTTGCAACAGTGTCGACATATCGGGTGCTCAATAAAACAAACATACATGGTAATTTATCCCGTTTCAAATACTAGTTATAATGGTATTACTATTTATATGTACTATTAATGCGTGAGTCTTGACTGACTGACTGACTAATCAACGCAGAGCCGAAACTACTAAAGTTAAAAAGTAGGAATTTGCATATCAAGTTTCATTTATAATGAGTACAGGTAATTTTTTGAAAATCTATCCCTAAAAAGTTAAAAAGGAAATTCAATTAAATGGAGACAGTGTAAACATTTGTTTGTACAAGTTTCAAGTTAAATGCTTGAAACTTAGTGCTTTAATTTCTTATTAAAATACAAAAAAAAGGTATTAAAAGGTTTTAAAGTTTGTAAGAGTTTGTTTTTTTTATAAATGTCTAGAACTGAGTTTAGGACCAGACATTGTATACAATTAAAAACGTAAATATAAAAAACTTCTGGATTCTTGTATTAGAACTGAACATTTATAAAACAAATGCAAAAAAACTACGTGTACGAAGTCGCGGGTAACAGCCAGTCAATATATACGAGTACGATACAAGAAGTAAATAAAGGTTATTGTTAAAGTAGGTATAAATTACATTTATTGATAAGCCATGACTTGTTGCATGCTCGGATTGTCAGGAACCCTAGAGTAGAGTTCCGCGCCAGTATCTCGCAGTCAGCAGAGGGACACCTGTCATTTTCTTACTGTTTGGATTAGACAATGACTGATGAATGTCTTTCTCGACCGCGAGACACTGTCAAGCCGCTCTTGTGCTGGACTACAGTGTTCTTACTATGAGTAACGCTCATGGTAAGCCCACAGGATTCGTAACATCGCTTACTCGACAAAAATAGAAAAAAAAAGTTTGTTTGAAAAGAGAAGAGACATCGTTTGTATGAACGATAAAAACATTTTTAAATATTTATTCCCGCACAGACACTTGCTATTTAATTAAATAAATAGGAGCTACAAATTTTCGCGCAATCTTTATCTTTCTTTAAATTTTAGTCCCGTGTTCCGTTTCACCCTGTACACGTTGTATTACAATAAAAAACAAAAGGATCTTAAGTTAGTTACATCTTCAACGAGGTAAGACCTATTATTATTAAATCGCCCAAAGCTGCGAGGTGGCAAAGTTGACGAGTTATTTAACATTTCTTAAAACAACCTTGTGTACTTTGATTTTATCAGTCGATTTAATTTATTTCCTCGAGTTTTTGAAGTTAACGAAAGTTGTACGTTATAATATTTTGGGTTGTGAAAATATTCGACTTGGAATTGCAGGCGTCCATAGGCGGGCCGTATGCGAGTTTACCACAGACGTAATATAAAAAAGTGGCAGCATGGGGCACTACGGCCATAGCCGGAAACATCTAGAAATACGATAACATTGTAGATAAAATTGGTGCCAGTGTACTGATTAGCTCACGATTAATGACGCCTAGTGAAGCATGACCAAGAGATTGGCGAGCGTACACTGTGATCGCTCACATACATTTTACTGGCTTAACATTGTGTGTTTACCATAAGGTAACCGAAGTCGATAGCGACTGCGTGATTCGATTGTGTTTGCATCTTGTTCGTTCTTAACCCATTCAGAGCCAATGAAGACGCGTTGTCGTCATGCCTCTACGCACCATTTTCGCTACAAAGCGGGAAATGAACGTTATCGTCTACGGCTTAGCGCTACAAGAAATCGTTTGCCGTGAATGAGTTAACTGGTGGGAGCGAGATAGAAAAACACGAACAATCGCGCAGTCGCTAACGGGTACAGAACACATTGAGTGCCGGGAACCCGCTAGGGGAGTTCTCTGTGGGTCGCTGTCCGCTACAAAGCGGAAAAACGACGGAATCGGCTACGAGCATAGCGCGTAGCACTCGCTAGCACTCAATGTGTTAACCCATTCACTGTTAATCACACACGTTGTCATCACCCCTCTACGCGCTATTTTTGCTACAATTCGGGAAATGCATGTTATCGGCTACGGCGTAGCGCTACGAAAAAGCGCTGAAGCTCCTTAGCGGTGAATGTGTCTACAACTCATGGTAAGCGTCGACAGTCGCGTTTTTTTTTACTCTTCCGCGACATCACATGACATTTACTACTCTGGAATAGTCTACTAAGTTTGCACTCCAGAGAGATCGGGAGAGAGAAGAGAACTCTGAAGTGTGGCGCTTTTGAATGTCTGTCACACTTAGGACCATTTGCACCACCCGGGGTTAGCCACATAACCCGGAGTTTAGTTTTTTTTTGTTTGGAATTTGACAGCTCAACTTCGGGATAGCGTCTAACCCGGTGGTGCAAGTGGGTGTTAGAAAGATAGTTCAATATTCACCTAACGGCAACTTAGGATTTCCAGTCTTACCTGAAACAAAAGGAAATACAATTTATTATACCTATATTATAATCTGAGATAATGGAGATAAGAATCACTTACTTTTAAGTTAGAATGACTCACACTAGTATAACGGGCCGGGACGGGACGATCTGTCAGTTTCTATAGAAAACGTCACGTGACGTGACCTCCGAGGGTTCTGTGCTTGGACGCGATTCTTTCTATAGAAATTAACAGATCGTCCCGTCCCGTTCTAGTGTGAGTCATCCTTAACCCGGTTAGCTGCAAATCCCATACTTTATAAACGCTTAACTCTGGGTTAGTAGCTAACTTTTGGGAGCGCAACACGATCGGTAAGAGGATTACAAACTCGAGTCATTAAAAGCCCTCCGCCTGCTGCGTCGGGCTTCTAACAGACTCTCGATAGTAATCTTGTACTTACCTCCCTAGATGCACAATGTATTATTATAATCGTAGGCAGCCCTAGCGTTGTGCGGGGGCCGAGCGTCTTTTTTTGCATATCGTTCAAAGCTATAAGAGATAAAGAACTATTACTTAAGAACTATTAGCCACATGTTATATGTGATATCCTTCCCGTTAATTCAGATAATCATAATCGCTTTTATATTCCAACTTCAAACTGCTTCAAGCTGTCATAATCCTAATCAAATCTTGTCACCAAAGTTGACAATAAGCAATCAAGATACTTCGCAAATAACCCTCACGATCCATTTACATGTCAATTTCGCGATACTCACAGTTGGGTATTTATTTGCAAGTTAAGTATTAAGGGAAGATTTCATGTGATGGATTTTAAGAACCAATTTTATTATAAGTTGCAGACAGCGTAAATGCAGCAATGCAATGTGGAATTTGTCGTATGCGAACTATACGAATTAAAAAAAAAAACAGTGTTATTATATTGTATGAAAATCCATAGAAAACGCATGCGTTCAAAATTGCATGGGCAAATGGGCTTTGGTGTGTTTTTATTTATTACCACGATGGTGGCAAACAAGCATACGGCCCGCCTGATGGAAAGCGGACCCCGTTTAAGCGATTAATAGATTATTGTGGGATTCGTATCCCCTCGGTTTTTTTGTAATCGTAATACATACAAGAAACCGTGTGAATACGTTAAAACCAATTCAATTAAGCTGTAGGGCAGAAGGAACCAATACCAAATAGCCTAACATCATTATGGCGTAAGTGCTACGTTGTTTAAATGCACATACGAAATTTTAACTTGAAATCGAATAAGGGCGTATCTGACATATCTTTCTGAATGGCAAACGCCTTAAGTAAATCAGTTTAAGTGATGTAACAGCAAATACAGGATCCAATTCAATCAGAATACTGTATTGTGAGTGGAAGGTTCGATTATCTAAAGGATTGTTTATCAGTATTACCCGACCGCTGAAGGAAAGTCGTGAATTTCGACTTTGGAATCTGACTATCCTAAGTTTCATAGATTTTGTTAAGACACTGTTAAATTGTTAAGTTGTCGTCGTAATTTCATTGAAGTTTGACGTTTAAAAATAACATTTTAGAATTTAACAGTTAATTTGGTTGGAAGAGGTAACGTTTGGCTCTAGCTATCCAGGTTTGTAAGGCATTTGAAACAAAAACCGATTATTTATTTTGTAGAATATATATTAAGTTTCACATGGTTTTTAATTAACAAGTGTCACAATAAGGAGGGTAATGTTTGTAGCGCTTAACGTTGCTTGTTTGCAAACTTTAGATATTTCGTAACCGGAGTGCATTTAGGATAAAACTTTCCTAATAGTTTTAGTTCGGTCCAACTAGTTTTGTCTCTGCACTGTAGGGTTAATAATTAAATAATTAGACATTATTAATTAGTATTAAACACTTAATAACTAATTATAAAACCCTGTGAAAATTAACATACATACAACTTACGAACGCTTCCCTAACTTATGGGGCAGAAAGAAGCAATAAAATCTACCCCATTTTGCTTCTTTTACCCGTCTTCAATCATTCCAAACAAAAACCATACTAAAATCTTAATCCGTTCTAAACTGTTTAATTTCAACGAGCAACAATTGCGGAAACAGAAGACAATATTATATTCATTAGTAATAACGATGAACCACGGTTGGACGGGACGAGCCGGGCCAGCACGATATGTCAATTTCTATAGAAAGCGGTACGTGATAGCTCAGAGAGCTACGATACCATCGAACAAGAAAGCGAAGCGAAATTTTTTCTGACATTACATATTTGACATTTTTTTTATTCGGAGACATAATAGAGTTGGTCCCGATTTTCATATCGTTAAATATTAAATAGCATGCGATATGCGTACGACAGTCTTTGTAATTGACACCATGTTTGACGAACTAAACATCATCTCGACTGATATTAGAATAGAGATCAAATCAAATTTCGTCTTTTCAAAGATGTTCCAAATTTGAAAAAATTATGTCATGTTATTATTTAACTACAACAGCATTTTCACAGATAATAAATTTGTTGTAACAAGATCATTATTACGCAGTTTTTGAACGCATTGTAGATATGGTATACTTGCTTGGTTATTATTAGTCTAGGAAATGCGATTTCCGCCAGTCTGTCTATAATGCGACTGTAAATATAACATTGCAAGTTAAACACATGTACCTATAATAAATAAGTCATAAAAACCAATTATCATCGAGAAATTACATATAAACATCACACATTTCCAAACGTCACATTAACCACATTCATAAACTCGTCACTTGTTATACAATATGGCTTCCCAAATTGAGACATTATACCTGAATTGGGGCTTTTCTTTTTTTGCCAGCGCAATGCCGGCAGAAATTATTATCTCCGTTTTTCGTCCAAATTACCTTTTCCCCGTTATAATATAAGGGAAAATCTCGGTAATAATTACAATAATATATTTTTCATGACTTCAGAGGGCTATTATGCATGCCTAAGGTACTTAAGTACATTTGGGTAATATTTATGCGGAATAAAGTATATACTAGAGGTTCGCGCCGAACATGAACTTCTGATCCTTATATCTAGGAAACCACTTGACCGATTTAGCTTATATTTGAACTTAAATATATTATCCAGAATATAATATTAAGAGAGGTATGGGCACAGCGGATGCATATCGTTTAGTGTGGTAGGGCACAGCACAACGAATGTCGTGTCGCTCAAATCTAGAGCAGATCCCATCGAAAGTACCTCTACCTTACAGAACACCGCAGACCCTACTCATAGTCTTGTGGTTCTGTTGGTAAGTAAGGTCGCCAGAGCTCCAAAAGGATTCACTGTGTTGACAGCTGGGGACCCACGAAGCAAAGCTTGCCCCTTTAGCTGTCAACACAGCGAGTCCTCCATTTTTTAAAGGGTCGGCATCGAGCATGTAACACCCCTGGAGTTGCAGTTGTCCATAGACTACGGTGACCGCTTACCATCAAGCGGGCCGTATACTTGTTTGTAATCGTCATAGTATCAAAAAAAACTTAAGGATTCCCCTAAACCGAAAACCGCTTATTTATGCTCCAAATCTCCAGGTGATAAAAAGCCTGTTAACATGGTATCAAGCATGAATACTTACTTAAGGGAGTACATTATTGAAGCAGCTTAAAAGCTCCGAGCTTTATTAAGTTGCCAATAATGAAGGTTGATTTAAACGATGTAAATTCTACAGTAAAATGAGGAGAAAATACAAATGAGAAGTTTAATTTGGACTGTTTGTGAACGTTGGCGGCTAAGCGGAGCGTGTGACTTTCAATCCATTAAATTCTGTAAAACTGTTTGATTTGGTTTTTTATTTTGGTTTTGATTGACGGGGGGAATTCGCATTCTCTCAGTCATCATCTCAACCCTGTGAAAACGAGTGCTGTAAAGGGCTCGAAACGTAGGGTCATGGTGTTTATCAGCGCGATTAATCCGTTCTGAAGTGTTGAATTTCAATGAATAACAATCGCGGTAACAAAAGACAATATTTTTAATTTGTGATTTTTCTGTTTCACAATTCTTTTATTTATGGTTTCTTGTAGAACCATAAATTATCATTTCAGGTCGCTGGTTCAAACCTTGGCTTGTACAGTCAGCTAGAAACATAGGCCTCCGGTGGTGTTGCTTTTTCTTTATCATATGACCTGTTTAAGTTTATAATTTATATACAGTAGTGTTACTAATTTAATAACAAGTCAAAATATTTATTTCAATTATTTTATTTGTTTCAATAAAAAGTTGTATGTTAGAAACTTGTTTAACTATTGACATAGACAACATGGTTATCTGTTATTTATATATGAACTTCTTCCACGTGTAAGTCATTCCTCGGACCCTTCGGGAAGTAACCGTAGTATCTTTCGACCCGCATTTTATTCCCTTAGGAAATATTTTTTTGAATGAAAATATTCTCTCCTAATCCAGGTAATGAACAAGGTACCGGAGTGGATGCAGAGCTAATTTAGATATTAATTCTTCATTGTAGAAAAAAGAAAGAAAGCTCACGCGTCTGAAAAAAAAATCAGGGGAGTTTGCGTACAAGCGCAAAAACTGGTTAAGTGCGTGTCGAACACCACGCATAATGGAGTGTTCCGTAGCTTAATGTCATATAAAAGATCGTAGTGTCGTTAAAATGGGGCGGAACACTTTTTAAGACTTTCACAGCGTTTATTATATCATTTTTTCATAAGCCTTTTTAAAGACCTACTCGTCTCAGATGATATTCCACAAGTACCTACATATTTGCGAAATAAATGTTTTTTGCCATTTATTTACATGTATTCAACATTTTTTATTTCGCAATTAATATGCAAAACTAAGTAGCGGCACATAAAATACACATTGGAATATCATTACCATATACTTACTTTACATGTAGTTACAGAGTTAGGGATGACTCACACTAGAACAGGACGGGACGGGACGGGACGGGACGATCTATCAATTTCTACAGAAATAATCACGCCCGAGCTCGGAGCCACGTGACGTTTTTTATAGATACTGACAGATTGGCCCTGTCCAGTCATGTCTCGGCCCGGATCCTTAACACTCTGACATACGGACGGACAGGACGAAACTATAAGGGTTCCGTTTCTGCCATTTTGGCTAAGGAACCCTAAAAATTAATCTATCACCGTAAATTATCTGTTGCATCATAACTCCATGTATATCCGTTCAGTCGGTTTGGTTTATTGAACAACAAAGACCCAAACATTCACATTAATAATTAATATTTGTAGCGTTTTATTTTTGCTCTAATATCAATCCCACACACATTATTACAGTTGTTATTACAGCCACTACTCAGCTAAAAAGAACCATCAGCTTGCCGTGGCACGCACTACCGCTCCCAAATAATTTCGTCGAAATAAACCTGTAATTGGCCAAACAGGAAAAGGGATTCAGGAAAGGTATTTTTTTATTTATTAAACATCAAACTCATATGAGTTTAATGTTGATTGGATTGGCCACAGAATTGACGATTAGCTTATTCAGATGGTACTTTTTTTAACGCTAGTAAAATAAAATTCTGCTAAGTAAATTATTCGAGCGAATACACAAATACGACAATAATGTTGTTTTGACAAGGTCTTTGATTAACGCTAAATTGACTAACACGCTTTAAAACAGCAAAAAAATAATCAAGACTTGAAAGTTTAAGTACCGCACCATCGCTTCGCACAGATGCTTATAGTCCTATAACATTCTTTATACAGCTCTACAACGGTTACAAGCGCCACGCCAGCTGGGAGCACGCACTACCACTCCGGAATCATTTCGTCAGAATAAATGGGCAGAGACAGTACTTTACAAATCCAAACATACAACAAAGTACTATGCGTTAAAAATAAATAAATTTCAAAAATGGATTTATCAGGGTTACACTTACTTCTGCAGCCGGATTATACACATAATATATGTAGACTTTTACGTAGGCACAACACACTTACAAGCGCCGGCTAGCACGCACTACCGCTCCCGAATCATTTCGTCAGAATAAACGGGCAATCCGCCGTACTTTGGAAATGCATGCAGCTTTATTAAAAATGGTTTATGCTTGGCTTTTGTAGTCCTTTGACAGTCATGTTTATGTATAAGCGCATTGAACCGTGCAGGCGTTCAAAATATTGTATACTCGTACAATTTTATAATTAAAAAAAAATGGGAAAAAAATACCTATGCGTCGTTTCGGTAAATGTTATACGCGTTATACCTATATCTAAATGAAAGAAATAGTGGAAACATTCGCCGGGCTCGATAGCTCAATTAGCAGAGCGATCTGACCGTTGTTCAGAGAGGTCGTGGGTTCAAATCCCGCTCGACGCATAGAATTTTTCCATTTTTTTCCAATTATAAAATTGTAAATTTCGTTCGCAGACGTCTCTGCTTAATACAAAAATTAATTTAGGATTGTATATAACTTCACAGTTATACTCGTAAGAGTATACGTATTATAAATGTGGTATAGAATATTGCTAAGCCCTTGTTTGCTATTGACAATTCACAATTATTTTGCATTCCTTTTTCAACAATTTTACTCGTTTAGTCTTTTTTCAATACGAGTAGCAAATAAAATACGCCGTTTCGAAATACAAGCTGTTCTAAATAAAACACGAGTGGAATTTGAATCGCGAGATATATTCATATTATAATATATTCCGGATAACTCTCACGTTAGTCACTAACCGCGACATATTTTGGAGATTATTGGACTCCATTATCAAACGTAAAATTTCGCTTTTCGTTTACGTTTGTTATGACTTTAATTTGTATACGACCGAATGTGTCACCTGTCTCGTTCAAACCGAAGACTCGGCTTGCACGAATCCGAGTGCTCGACACGCTAGTGCCCAATAGATGACACGCGTCTGTCTGTCTGTATTGGCATTGCCGTTAGTTTAAATGTGACCTTAATAGAAAACAATTTCCATCCCTTTCTCGTATTTCAAAAAACCCTTCAGAAACAGAGCATTGTGATGTTTGATAAATATATATTCCAAATACGAGTAAAGAGCTTTTATCCTCAGTGTCAGTCAGTCTCTGTTAAAGCCTAGTTAAAACCTTTTATAAGGAATTCAAATGCAAATTATAGGCGTAAAATCCGGTACTACAAAAGGGATGACTCACACTAAAAAAGGGACGGGACGATCTGTCAGTTTCTAAAACGGCACGTAACATCCGAGGGCTCTGAGCTATCACGTGATTCTTTCTATAAAAATTGACGATCGTCCCGTCCCGCCCGTCCTAGTGTGAGTCATCCTTAACTATATAAATAATATAAAACAGCCCTATGACTATTCTCATGAAATTTTCATCCGATAATTCTCCATATCCTCTCCCTACCGCATGCACACGGAGCTGTGGGCAAAATTGGCTACCAATTGGACCCTCAAGGGCGGACGGAGAAGGGGCAGGGCAGACCAAAAAGAAAATGACGGGATGACTTGGACTCATTTTGTAGCGAAGCCGTGTCGAGTGGCGGAGCAAAGGGAGGCTTTTGTCCAGCATGCAGCAGTGGGACACATCATAGTCGACTATTTGAAAAAAACCTCCATACTCGATACTGATGAAATTTTTACTGCTATATACTCAACAATTTGTCACATCGTTAACTTCAAAAACACGTACACCTTAACCCATTGCAGATATTTGGAAAGTGGGTAAATTGCACACCGTTCATTCGAAATATGTAAGCAATTTTAAGCCGTATTCCTTTGCCATAAAATAGCACTCAACACATCTGTTTTTGGAAAATGGTTAATTTAAAACATAGCCCAGTTTACTAACTGAAACAACACGTAATGTTTTCATTCCATAATTGAGTGAGCATGAGGATTGATGCGATGGTTAATGAAAGCTGTTTTAAAGCTGTATAGTGGTTGTATGGAAGTGTATCGTTGGAGTACATTTAGCGCGACCTGGGGTTAGCAAACAAACTCGGAGTCACGCGTTTTTATGATAACGTACCTCAAAAGGAAAAACGGAACCCTTATAGTATCGCTTTGTTGTCCGCCCGTCCGTCGGTCTGTCTGTTAAGATCCTTTATTTCGGCAACGCGTAGAAGTAGCTACTTGAAATTAATACTACATACACAAGTCTGCGGTCCCTTGAAGCTGTGAAAAAACCAAACCTCTACGTCAACGCAATCAAATGATACGGCCGTTTATGTCGCATTTCCCATACAATTGCAATAGGAATCAAAATGTAATGTACTTCTCGTTGACCTAGAATCAGGAAATTTAGCAAAAAGCAAGAGCAGGAGCTGGAAAATTTCCGGGAACCGTATACCTAATAGTCGCACACTGAGATTTCCATGCCATCAGTATTCTTAAACTTAGGTCATAAATGGCCCAGAATCCTTTGTGAGGTGAGGTATCCGCGGTGAGCGTGTTGGACTCGAAATTGGCCAGTTTTTGGTATGAAATTTGACTGCTAACTCCAGGTTAGTTCACTAACCCCGGATGGTGCAAGTGGCTCTTAATCACCTGCAATAGTTTCGCTATGGTGCCGCAAACATATGTGATACGGCTGTATAAATACGATTTTGATATTTTGAAATTATTGATGACTGTACTAAATAGTGAGACTAGTGAAAGCATAAGGCATTCTGAGCAAAAAATAGGAGAAGCTCAAAAGAGGCGTCTCATATCTTTTTCTTCTTCGCGGCTCCCTGATCAAAGATAAGATAAGGCATTCTGAACAAAACATAGAAAAATCCCAAAAGAGGCGTCTCAAATGATTTTTATTTATTCTTTCAAAAAAAAGTTATAACATCAACACGGATGTGTTTATTTCCGAAAATACATGCAGTTTTATTTATTAAGTAACTAAAAAAAAAATGTTTTCCCGGCCAATTTCGATTTTCCAGGTATAGCGCGACATATTTTTTTTAAATAAAGTGGAAGTTTAACACAAACCGCAAGTGGTAACACCAGTTCTCTTATCAAATATGTAATTCTTATTGTAATCGAAATCAGTATCACAGTAAGCATACTGCTCACACTTATGCGACAGAATACGATGCACAATATCATTCTGTTTCCTGCTAAAGCTCAGTGGTGCCCTCTTACTTTTTTTTGTCGCAGTGTAGATTATTCCACTGGAGCCCAAATAATTTTTTCCTATACCTGTATATTGTAACGCCTAGAAAAAACAAAAGCGCGCAATTTTTTTTAAATTTAAATCACGCTGCTATTGAACGGAAAACCCTGCCACTCATAATAGAAAACTTCAGGATTTTTTGACAAAACTGTAATACAGTTGATCCCTCGAGTCAAGGGATGGATAAGATAAGAAAAGACACAATCTCTGATTACCGGGGACTTTGACAATCCCAGTGGCGGTATCTTTTGGGGTTTTGCTCGACCCGACTACAGAAGGAGGGTATACTATCACAGAAATAGAACCTAAAAGTGTATGTACGAGCTGCAGGCCGTTTCGGACCCCGGGTTGCGATGTCAGTACACAAAGATGAGACGTGCGGTCTTCATTTCTTGGTCAAGAAAAACGCCGATAGCTCATTCGGTTACTCGCGCTTGGCGGGACCAGTGCCTTAATTGAGGGTCCGCTCTGAAAATCGAATCTCCTCATTTCATGTCAACTTTAATATACCTTCATAATCTAATAACTCTAAATTCTTCGACCAAAAATACATTTTTCGGAAGAAACGCGAACGCTCCCTAAACCTCTGCATTATGCGTCAGTGCTAATTTAAAAAGCCGTATGTGTATACAAACCCCAGATAGACATACGACCTTTTAGTTTTTACAGCTCAGATTTTATTTCTTGAAATCTTATTTCGCCAGAGTTATTTATTTGTGCCTTCGTTGTCGTCGAATTTAAGAAGGAATATTAATTTCTGTTCAATTAAGGTTTGTAAGGCTCATGCCATTCATGAGACAAGATGCCAATCGCTCACGCTCCGTAGTGTAGCGTAGGTATCTCTCTCTGCCCCTGTAGCCCGGGCATTAGAATACGGCTACGGTATCTCCTGCCTGTCGTAAGAGGCGACTAAAAGGAGTCCTCGGGGTCGTAGAGCATGGCAGCTAGGGACTGCCATCGTCCTAAAATAAGAGAAAACCCTCAAAGGCGTGACGCAAGGGTGGCACTGGCGAGTCCTATCAAGATCCCAGAGCCACCCGCTAATTGCGTCGAAGAGGAAAAAGGTGGGTTTTTTAGTCGGTGAGACTCCGACATAACTTCTGCACTGTCCCTGCGGTGCAGAAGTATCCATAACGGATTTTTCCTCCCCATTAAAAAAAAGGTATCTCTCTCTACCATTCTTCCCTATTAGTGCGGTAAGATAGTTGCGTTACATTCGCCACTGAGCGGTAACAACTGGCATCTTGTCGGGACAGGGTAGAAAGGAGTAGGTAATGGGGGAATGCTCCCATTAGCCGCCTGGAGCTCCAGCAACAGGAAAATGGGGGAATGAGCTCACTAGGTGCTCGACAGCCTGCTCGATTCCATCTGAGCGTCCCTCCATAACCTAAATAGGTGGCAAACGAGAGAGAGAGCAGACGAATCGCCTGGTGGTGAATGATTAACGCCGCCCATGGACACTCACTGCACCAGAGGTGTCGCAAGTGCATTGCCGGCCTTAAAGGTGGGGCTGTTTTCTTGAAGGTTTGAAGGTCGTATCGATCCGGAAATACCGCTGGCGACAGTTAGTTCCACAGTTTAGCTGTGTAAGGCTGGGAGTTTCGGGAGAAACAAACAGTTGAGGACTGCCAATCATCCAAATGTCTACCTGGAGCGTTGGGAGGAAAATGCCAAACGACATCTTGTCGTGTCTTGTGTTACAGACTTCCATATGCTGTGGAAGGCTTGTCATAAAGCGAGACGTCTCTTTACAAACGTCGTGGTGTAAAAAAAACCATTCGTCGTCATATTCCTAGCGTTTTCCCTACTTTTGATATGGTGCTTGAGGTCCAAGTAGAAGACTAATACCAAGATGTTAGTGGCACTAGTTATTACGACAAAACACGCGCGGAAACCTAAAGCGGAAACTAAGTCTTACTTTGTATGGGCTAGGGCACGGGAATGCTCGAACAATCTTCTCCAATTACTTTTTACCAGTTTTTAGCTTTGTTAAAAAATTTAGAGAAAATGGTTCCTAAGCTGGATATGTATGAAATCCTATGCAAAGGAAAAAACCGTCTATACATCATAAATTGAAAGAGATGTCATATACTAAAGAAAAAATGACCAAGGTCCCCGGTGAGCAGGGCTGGGATCGAACCAGCGACCTCCTGCTGCAGTGGTTAGGTTAGGTTACTTAAAAAAACACCAAAAACATGAATCAAAACATTTATTAAATTTAATAAATGATTTGATTTGTGCTTTAAAATCGTCTATACATCATTCCCAAAGGTTGTCTGGAAGAGATCGCTCTTTAGCGATAAGACCGCCTGTTGTTTGCCTCTTTTTCATGTGTAATCTATACCAGTTTGTGTTATTTTTGTTGTTTTGAGGTACAATAAAGAGTTATTGTATTGTATTGTATTGTATATTATTCCCATAGCTCACATTTATAATTTAAGTCTTAGCTCTGGCTGTTTTCCGGACCGATGGAAGTTAGCATCCGTCGCGCCTATCCATAAACAGGGTCCAAAAAATATTCCTGGTAACTATAGGCCAATTTCCTTACTTAGTACTTTCTCCAAAATTTTAGAAAAATTGGTTAATAGCAGATTAGTTCAGTACCTAGAGAATTTCGGTCTTTTATCTGATCGTCAATTTGGTTTCAGACAGAACCGTTCCACTGAAGATGCCACTTTACTCCTTACTAACCTCGTGTCATCTTACCTAGACAATGACCTGAAATGTATTGGCGTCTTCTTGGATTTATCCAAAGCGTTTGATACAGTATCAATTCCAATTTTGCTCCGCAAACTACAAAACTTAGGTGTGCGCGGTGTCCCTCTGTCGTGGTTTGAAAGTTACCTGTCTGAGAGGAGGCAATATGTCCGAGTGGGCTCTTTTAAAAGTACTATTGATCATATTAATTTCGGCGTCCCTCAAGGAAGCATCCTCGGTCCTACTCTCTTCATAATATATATTAATGATATCCTAAAATTAAACATCGCTAACTAAGAAACAATCTGTTATGCCGACGACACAGTTTTACTTTTTAATGAAATAAGTTGGGAAAGTACTTTAGCTACGGCAGAAAAAGGTCTTAAAAAGGTATCAGAATGGTTACGGGACCATCTTTTAACCTTAAACAGTGATAAAACAAATTACTTATGTTTCCATAAATCAGCCCAATCAAAACCACCTTCCGACCCTGAACTAAAAATTCATACTTGCACAGTTTTTCCCTCTAATCCTTGCACCTGTGATTCTATCAAAAACACAAATGAAATAAAGTATTTAGGTATTGTAGTAGACGCTAAACTTTCTTTTAAAAATCGTATTTTCAAATTAGCAAACCGAATCAGAAAATCGATTTATATCTTCAAAAAGCTTAGAAACTCTGCAGATGAATCTTTATTAAAAATGGTATACATTTCATTAAGCCAGTCGGTCATAAGTTACTGTATTCCAACATGTGGCAGTGCGGCTAAGACCACTATGATAGAACTCGAAAGAGCGCAACGATCTGTCCTTAAAGTAATGCATAAGAAACCTTTCCGATACCCAACCACTGCACTCTATGCCCAAGCTCAAGTTCTATCCGTCCGAAAATTATATTTACACAAAACTGCCTTAGGAACACACAAAGCCTCTAAACGATTGCCTAACTACAACATCTTACTTCAGAAACGCGTATTCAAATTGCCGATTCCTAGAGTTAATTCCACCTTTGGGAAACGTTTTGGGGATTATATCAGAAATACTACCTACAATACCATACTGAAACGCTGCCAACTGCAAGACTGCACAATCTTTGAAGCTAAAAAACTCTTGTACAAATTTTTGATTTCTCTTGACTATGCCGAGACAGAGAACATTTTCAACTAGAGGTTGAAATCTTTGGTTTTAATATATATTGTCTTCGTATTTTTTAGTTTTAAGTTTGCTTTACCTAATTGTAGCTAATTCAAATGTCATTGGTTCACCGCGATACAGGCGAAGCCTAGTGCGGAGACCTTGTTAAATCCTGTAAAACATTTTTGCTAAATAAAGTTATTTGTATTTGTATTTGTATCATTTGACAGCTACCTTTACCATATTCGCAGTAGGTACAGTCGCCATCAGATGAGAACTCAACTGTAAAGGAGTTAACCCTTAATTTGGTAATGTATGACAGGTCATACAAACTCTTCGACCCTCTTTTTGTATTTGTTTTCCAGCCAGAATCGCTAGAACTATTTAGCGCCGAGAAGGCTGGAACTCACGACCATCTCTTTTTTTTGCCAAATTAAGGTTAGTCTTGTTCAGATATTTTTGACCGTCTTGGCCGCTCCTGTATATCTGTCGGTTACAGCACCAAACCTTTTGCAAGCAACTTTGCAAACAGTAAATTCGTGGTATACAGATATTTTTAAAATGAAATCGTAACAAAAATAATTTAATCAACTCCCGACAATAACATTTTAATTATGAAGGATACGACGCGTTAGCAATGCTATATTGCTAACGCGCTGTTGTCAGCTACGCGTAAATTGAAACATAATTTGATTTTATTTTATCGCAACAATTTTTATCACAGTTTATTTCATTTCGTCGTCGTTTGTTTCCGTTTCTTGCAATAATCAAATTAACATATTTCGTTTGTCACGTTTCGTGTTGCTTACTACAGTTACTACAGTTACTACACATCGGCGTAGCATCAAGCGTAGGTTTAGCTTGGATACCAATTAAAAGTTCTTATTGCAAAAAGGCAGTGCCTTTCACAAATTCTTAGGGAGGCGCAAAAAAAAGAATCCATACCAGTTACTCGTACAGCTCTCCGTTTCTGTATTCCGTGACAAGTACGATTTCTACTTTTCCCCTTTCAACCCGAATTCTTAAAAAACGTGAAACTCATTTATCTTTGTAAATACTGTAAAGTTTCAAATAAAATATCCATCTAATCTTGTTTCCCCATACAAACTTTGGACCTCCAAATCACCCCCTTAAAGATTAAATTTTTAAAAATGCTTTCTTAGTGCACCTCTAGACTTTCTAAGAAACGTGCCAAATTTGGAATCTCTAGGACCAGCGGTTTGGGCTGTGTGTTGATATGTCAGTCAGTCAGTTTCTTCTTTTATTTAAATGAAATTTAAATAAATATGTAAATGAAATTTGAGGATGACGATTAAAAGGTACACAAATGTGACGGCATGTCAGTTACAGACGGATACGCCGGCCGGATCTGATCCCGGCTCGAAATTATTTGTTTGCCTTTACCTTCCCATGTCAAATATTGATGTATTTGTACGCGCGGCTTTCACGAGTAATTGTGGGATGTTCCAAAAAAAATAACGTGCTTTACGTTCTTCAAAGCGCTTCGTAATTATTAAAGAATATTTTCTATATTTTCACTTTACACCATTTGTACATATCTATAGTTGTTGCTATATTGACCCGTAGATAATACCAGAAGGTCATCATTTCAGAAACATGTGAACGAAGACCACCCACAAATATTTCCATAAGTAACGATCATTCGCCGCCATTAGCCTACGGTCTCCCGCGACCACCAAATCTTCGGTCCATCTAGTCTGGAGCCTCCCCACGCTGCGTCTTCCGGTACGTGGTTGCCACTCAAGAACCGTTCTGCCCCATTGGCCATCGGTTCTGCGAGCACGAACACTGCCACTTAAGTTTGGCAATTCTCTAAGCTATGACAACCTTGGTTCTCCTGCGGATCTCCTCATTCCAGATTCGATTGCGTAGGGAAACTCAAAGTATAGCAAGCATTAGGCATTAACTCCGCCATTTTTATATTTTGTGCAATAAATGAATAAAAATAATACTTACTGAAATAGGTACGAGATGAAAGTTTCAAGTTTATATATTTGCGCGTTTTATGAATCCTTTGAGTTAAATTTAATTCAGCTTATTGACTTTAAACACGCCTCGAGCGTCTTTAGAATTGAAATGTGCATTTATACAATTGTAACATAATAGAAAACTTTCCAAACTTTATTGTGTAACTTACGAATTATTAATATTAAATTATTATTTACTAAGCAGAAACATCTGCTAACGATACCAAAGTTATAATAAGGGTTCTTAGTTGACTACGGAACCCTAAAAAAGAAAGAAGGCGCCCCCTAAGGCGCAAACGAGGGATATGGTAGAGAAATTCGGGGCCACGGGTGTGGTCTCTGTAGCTCAGTTGGTAGAACGATTGGCGTGTATCCCACAGTCACAGGTTCTAGTCCTGCCCGAGGTAATTATTCCACTTTTACTTTCTTTCTAAGAAATATATGTATGAATCTTATTGATATTCCATCCGATTCGATCCAAAACTTGTCGATTTTTGACTTTATACTCGTAAACGTGATTTATTTATTTATTTAGATGAGTGAGTAAGTAAAGGATGACTCACAGCAATCCGATCCGGGACGATCTGTCAGTTTCTATAGAAAGAATCACCTGATAGCTCGGAGCCCTCGGAGGTCGTCCAGATTAGATCGGATCGGATTGGTATGTGACTCACACTAGAACGGGACGGGACGGTGCGGGATAAGAAGATCTGTCAATTTCTATAGAAAGAACCACGTCACAGCTCGAAGCCCTCGGAGGTCACGTGACGTTTTCTATAGACTCTGATAGATCGGCCCGGCCCGGCCCAGTCACGTTCGGGCCCGTCCTATTATGAGTCAGCCTTTAACCCTATACAAGTATTTTAATAGTATATTATATTTATAAAAGAGGATATGCAAAGCCTACATGGAAAAGAAAAAACAACAGAACATATTTTAAATAGAAAACTCCCGTGAGTATTAGACATATTAATATACATATAAGTCGCCGCAAGCGCTTCTCACTCATGATTATGGGGCGCGGATAGTCCCGACATGTCGAGCTATTTTCGACTTTATAGACGTGAGTAACCCGGTCTAAGTATATTAACAGAACATATTCCCTTAGACTGTAAACAGGTAGTATATAAAAGTCATTAGGGAGCACATTAAAAGAGTTAATTGGTAACCTAAAACCAATGCTATTTAGAGTAAGGCTACCTAATTTATCACAGAAAAAGGCACTTTGGATGTCGAGTTGCGGTAAGCCCAACAAAACTAACTAACTAACTCATTAAAGAGGACTGAAACCTGAAAACGAAGTCGCGTTTCTCAGAAATGGCATGACTGTGGAGGATTCAGCGACATCTATTTAAAGCAAAATTTGAGAAGCGCATTTTGAGTTCCTCTACAGGAACGTAAAATTTCAACTTGCTTTTCATAGATGGCGCTTATTAACTAATCTAGGCAAGCCTTTACAAGCACTCAGTTTCGAAGAAATTCGATGAATGTTCGTAACTATTCAGTTTTTTTTATTTTATTTTACACAACTATAAAGCGAGTACAAAGCGAGCTCGTGGATGCCATGTACAGTACAAGTAGCGTGGAGAGTAAGTTACGAGCCGTATTGGACTGAACTGGAGCAAAGCCAAGAAGGTTGCTCAAGGCGTTGAAGGATCTTGCGGAGGCTCTCTACATCTGCAACATATGTTAATAGTAACACAGATAAAATCTGCTTCTTAGGTACAATGCCTCAAGGACCTATTTTAGATTTATGATAGGTAACTTAAACTTACTGTATTTTGCTAGTTATATTTGTAAACAAAGGTTAACATGGGCATATACGAAGAGATTCTACAATAAATTTTCAATCGCTCGTAAAACTTCCGGATGAAAAAATATAACCTAGCTTAGGTTGCCATGTTTATTACAACGTGATCACACATTGTTCGGTTGTTTTCTAAAAATACACATTATTCGTGGTCCCAGAAGCCTCATTTCTTTTATATTATTCAGAGGTATCTCAATTGGCCCGTGTCCGTAGGGATAAGCGGGATCATCCCGGGGGAAATGGTACAGTTCAGGGTATAAATATATCAACACTTTTTCACTTTATGCCATTGATATAAGGTTCAAAATTGTTCACCTATTTTAAGTCTTGACTGTGCAGAAAGATTCATCTGTATTGTCTTTTGGTCGTTAATTTTGTAATCTTTTGTTATAGTAATGGTTTCTCTGTTGGAGTTCTCTTGAGCAGAATTAGTGAGAAATGATTCTAAGTATATTAAGATTACAACCTCTCAATTAAATACAATCTGGAGCATTATCTTCGTACCTATGGCAAGTCTGAGATGCGCGGTTTTAAATCCCCGATCTTACTAATAAGTTTTTCGGATCGTACATATAAAATATCATTTAAAATATTTACTTTTATATTATCTTTATTTAATACCACGACGGTGGCAAACAAGCATACTGCCCGCCTGATGGAAAGCGTTCACCGTAGCCTATAACGTACCCTGTACCATCGTAGCCTGCAAATTCAGGGTCACATGCGCGTTGCCGACCCATTAAAATCTTGTACACTCCTTTTTTAAAGAACACCTATAATCTTTCGGAAAAACCTCGGCACGGAGCTCATTCCACAGCCGGAGCGTCCGCGGGGAGAAACTCCTCTGAAACCGCACAGTGTACGACCATTTTGGTTGCACGGTGTGTTGATGAGCGCCCTGCACAACTTAGTGAGAAAACTGGACTAAGGATGACTCACACTAGAAGGGACGCCAGAGCAGGACGAGACGATCTGTCTATTTCTATACAAACAATCACGATAGCTCGCAGCCCTCGGAAGTCACGTGACGTTTTCTATAGAAACTGACAGATCAGCTGGGACCGGTCACGTCCCAGTCCGTTTTACTGTGAGTCATCCTCTCATCCCAATAACCAATGAACACGGCTCCTGATTTATTTTTTCTACAGATACAATTATCCTTACATTCCGGCCTTATATTCCGGCGATGTTACCGGGTAAGTTGGTGTACCTAGCTGAAAGTATATTTTCAATGGTTCAATTCGAAGGTCACTTTGCTCATCAACCAAGCAACGATTGTTGTGTTTTGTTATGTGTTGGTATGTGTTGTTGTGTAGATCGCTCTTTAGCGATAAGACCGCCTGTTGTTTGCCTCTTTTTCACGTGTAATCTATATCAGTTTGTGTTATTTTTGTTATTTTGATGTGCAATAAAAAGTTATTGTATTGTTGTATTGTATTGTTACTTATAGCACTGTAGCGATATCTCGCCATACGAGTAAATCATGGACTTCATTGTACAAAATAAATCTGTCTTTAAAATATAGGCAATAATTCTCGTAATTACATGTTAACCAAACAAGGTTAAAAGAGCAATCAAATGTAGCAAAGTTCACAGGAAAAGTGGGAACAGACGGACAGATAAACAAACATGGCGTCCCTAAAGTCTCCAGTAAGTCGCGGATAAAAATAACCACTCGCGTCACCGCAATTCATAGACGAACGGATAAGTATGGGTGAAATATTTTATGTGATAGGGTAAAACAAGCATTTTACGGTACCGCAAAAGAATAAAGATTCAAAGATTTATTGACTATAAAGTCCCCTAAATATACAATTGTCTTCTTGTGGTGTATGCGCCTGCGCTGACCCGACTGTACGCCTACCACGAACATCGAAAATTGGCATTGACGGGATAACCTCTTTGTCACTCCAATATGCAAGTGTAACAGAGGTGGAGATACGAATCCGCAATCGTTCGATTTTCGTGGTAGGCATGCTGATTAGTAATAAACTAGCTTCAATACTTCGGTTGTTTGTCATTCCGCACCTATGTACTTCCCACTTGCGACGAGGATGGGATCCCACTTCTGTTTCCGAGACTGTTAATCATTAAAATTATACACTAGAACGGAACGGATTAATCGAATTTATTAACACCATGGTCCAACGTTTCGAGCCGTTTACAGCACTCGTGTTAATGTCACGTTAAGGGATGACCGGGAAAATGTCACGTGACCTCCGAGGGTTCCGAGCTATCGCGCGATTATTTCTTTAGAAAGTGGCAGATTGTCAATTTCTATAGAAAGTTTTTATTTTCTGTTTATAAGTACAAAAGACAGTATTTTTTTATGTTATTTATAAATACGTCTCCCTATTTTGACACAGAACACAGACTATAGTGCCTCTGTCGCTCTGATCAAATTTGATTTATTAGCATTATTTTCCATCATCAAAAGTACGTAACAAATAACTATTGTTACGTATATTTTTATTTTACCTGCTACAATTTTCTATTCCCTTACAACCTTTACAAAATAATCCGACATCACAGAACAACCCAAAGGGCTTAAACAACAATACTGTGTCCCTCCGTTGTTGCACTTTAAGAATCAAAACTTGGATTTCCTAACAGTCCTCTTTACTACAAACCTTTGAAAAGCTCCGTAAGCTTTTAAGCGTTATTAATACGTTACACGTGAGCTTGAGCACTCAATCTTGTAAATAAACTATTCTTTTTGAGTCGGTGCCAACTGTGAGCGTGCGCCGGTCATTGGTTTAGGAAGAAAACGTTTTCAAGTGAAAAATTTTCTGTATGGACTGACGGATAATATCTTCCACAGATTTTTTTGGTTTACTAGTATAAGGTGTTAGCAAATTAGTTACCGATATTTTATCAGAATAGATGATAGCACTCGGTCCTGGAGTATATGTTTCTAAATATCAAATATTAAAGGTTTTACACCTTGTTAATCTGCTGGGGTCGGCTCTCCTTGTCTATCTTTTCCATCGTTCTCTGTCCTGAGCTACGGCGTCATCAATTAGATTTTCCTTTAGGTCCTTTTGCACCATCGTCAGCCAGGTGGCGGAAGATCTTCCACGACGTCGTCGCGCCGTGGTCGGCAAGTTTAGGGCTACTCGCACCATGTGGTCTTCAGGACGGCGGAGCACATGCTTCTACCACAGCGTAGGGATGTATTCCATACAGTGAGGTAACTTCATACACGGTCAGCGGCTCGGCTCGGTGGTCGTGCTGAGGCTCAGAGTTGTCAAAAACTATGCGAAAGAAATTACAGCCTGATTGGCAAACTAATGTCCATTTTAAACCCCTTAAAATAGACCGCCGAATTTATATGAAAATTCGGCGGCATTTCCTCCCCGCCTCCTTCCTCGCGCGCCCCCCATCGATGACCCAGAAATCGGCGGAGTTAACCCACTGTATACAATACATCCTTACGCCGTGCTCATACCATCGCATGCGACGCTCTTTGACCTTATCGATAATGGGCGCGACCCTATAACTTCCTCGGATGTGAACATTACGCACTTTGTTAACACTATGTGTGACAACCGCTGATTAGCGTAACATGCGCATTTCTGTCGTGTGTAATTTTGACACATGATTTTTGTGCGATGCCCATCACTCTGTTCCATCAAGAATAGCGGGTCTAACTGCTGTCTTATAAAGTTTTCCTTTGAGTCTGATGGGCATCTTTTCGTTGCACATTACGCCTGTGAGTTGTCTCCACTTCATCCACCCCATAGTTGTTCTGTGGGCTACGTCTCGGTCGATTTTTACACTCTGTTTATATCATTATTAAATGAGAACTCATTGAACAGATTCTAGTATATTTTTTACCTAACACCTAACTAGCCACTTCACGTCGATAAATCAAATACTTGTATGTCAATATCATATTATTAATCCAAAAATTAAAACATAAAAAAATATTAAAAGATTTCTTAATTTCTATTTCAAGTTAATTGTTTTAAAGTAAAGTATTGTATATCGGTAACTAATCTAGTAAAACCTTACATTACATAATATAAACTTTATTCTGTCAGTAACAGTTGTAATTAAAGACAAATCACATAATTTTCATTTAAATCGGATAGCGTTAATTTGCGTATAATAAACAAACTTCCCCGACAGACAAATTTAATTGCGGCCCTAAACTTTCCCAGATTTGCGTATTATTTGAATTGCGGATTGATAATTAAAGTGGCATTCAGATGGAGATAGGGAAAATTGATAGGAGATTGAAGTAAATACTTAGTGAAATGGGCTGTCGCAGGCTTCTGTATCCAAAGGGTAAAACGGGTCCCTATTACTAAAGCTCCGCCGTCCGTCTGTCCGTCCGTCTGTCAGCAGGCTGTATCTCAAGAACAGACAGTTGAAATGTTCATAGATTGTACTTGTATTTCTATTGCCGCTATAACAAATACTAAAAAGTGGAATAAAATAATTATTTAAGGGGGCTCCCACACAGCAAACATGATTTTTTCACATTTCATAAAGTAATGGTATGGAACCCCTCCTGCGCGAGTCCGACTCGCACTTGGCCGGTTTTTTGTTTTCCTAAAATGAATACAAACTTTATTGTTAATTATTGCTAAGCTCCGTTTAAATATATATTCTATACGAGCATTTCAACTTATTATATCAATAACAAATCGTTTTAAGATTGTTTCGAATAGGCACTCGAAATAGGTACTTGAATATGGAGTTTAAATTGCCGTCGGAGTAAATCAAGTTTTGTGTTAGGTTTGGAATAAACGTTCATTAAATATTAACTGAGGCCCCAATGTCGCTGATGTAATCATTTATTCACAGGGTAATGCGTTATTTTAAATACACGGAGACGGTAAAAGGTTTTTTTAATTTAAATCTCGATGAAATAGATTCAGTTCATTGAATCAAATCCAAACACGACTAGGTACATAAAGATTATATCATATTTTTTAAGAACATATATTACCTATATTAAATTGCAACGGTTAACACGGGGTATTTTTATCACTTCAACCGCAACGGAGGTTGGACTCTGTGCCACCAGTGCTTCCTAGAGGGAACGTGAATTTGTGTGGTGACGATTTAGTGGACACGGTTAGCTCGGTGTGTTTGTCGTTGATCCCGTCAGACGATCCGACAATTCAGACTCCCGCAACGACGGCGCCGGAATGCTCGAATCAGCCTGCTTCGTCGCGTGCGACCCGTTACCTACGCCGGTCTCGGGCAGTGATGCCCGAGCCGTGAAGGTGACAACACCACTCTGTCTGTCCGACGATGACTGCCCGATGCAGTCGAAATATGTCACGCCTATTGTGATAAAAATTGACGCTTGGCTGCCCTCTGCCCCGCGCAATATTAAATAATACTGGCGGCAGCGTGCAGCGGCGAGCGCCGGATATGTGGGCAGCCAGCCAGTGTCGGTACCGACCAAAGACAAAAGGCGGCCAAATCGAGTTTGCGTGGAGAGCTCAATAGGGCTGCTACCGAAGTTTTTAAGTAGACCAGCGGGCCTAAGGGTTATCCACGAATGTCATAACATAATGCTAAGTTGATAAACTGACAAGTGGCACGGATAGCGCGACGGTGACAGCTGCCAAATGCAAAGACATTTGACAGAACTGTTTAAAATTATCAGAAATTGTCAGAACGTGCTGACAAACTGTCGTCTTATCCAGCAACTATCAGGATATCAGCTTGAGTCTAGCAGAAACTTTTTACTACGTGGCCTATTTCTAACCTTTTGTCCCAACGGCCTATTTACGAATTTCCATAACGCCCCAGATTTATATCTGAATGGTATTGTATCGTATAATCGACTGTGCCAAATTTCAAGGTGACATAGACAGAGTGGTTTCATGGAGTGAAGCAAACAGGTTGCACTTTAATATATCTAAATGCGTGACTATTACGTTCACTCGAGCGCGCAACCCTATCCTTCATGATTACCAAATTAACGCCGAAAAATTCAAAAGGGTAACAGAGGTTACGGACCTAGGGGTAAAATTCAAGTCTGATTTTAGCTTTAGGGATCATGTTACCAATATTTGTAAAAAGGCGTATAGAATGCTTGGTTTTGTGCTTCGTCGTTCGCAAGGTTTTACAAATATTGGTGCCATTACCGCTTTATACAATGCACTTGTGCGCAGTAGCCTCGAATGTAATGCAGTCATCTGGTCTCCGCACGAAGATAAATATAGTTTAATGGTGGAACGCATACAAAACAAATTTATTCGGTTTTTGTATTGGCGTAAGTATGGTGTATACCCATTTTTTCCGTTGCTGTACCCTAATGTATTTGTGCTTGGGATGGTGGGGTATAACGAGCTGCGGGTGCGCAGAGAGCTCTGTCTAGCAACTTACATATTTAAGTTAATAAGAGGCAAGATACATAACAGCCAGGTGTTGAGGTATGTCGGCATGTTTGTGCCCGATAAGTACGTATGGCGGCGCCACCGCCCGCGGCTGCTCGCCGCGCCGCGCGGGCGCACCAACCTGCTCCGTATGGCTCCGATGACGCGCGCCGTACGGACTTTGAATAGATTGGCGGAGAACATCGACTTGTTTACTTGTTCTCTGGATGAATTCAAGAAGTCTGCATTATTTGTAATAAGTTATAGTAATAAGTTATAGTAATAAGTTATAGTAATAAGATATAGTAATAAGTAAGATTTTAAAATAGTTGCACTATTGTCTTGGGCGTAACACCTGTAAGAATAGTTGTAAGAGTAGAAATAAATAAAAAAAAAAAAAAAAAAAAAAAAAATGTGCTTTTATAAAACGCAAGACGTTTTCTATACAGCTTTACAATCCCAAGACAGCTGTGGTGTTGTTTCAAACGCTTACCAAGCATTATTAGGGCAACCAGTTCAACACCTTCCATACCACCATTTTCGTTTTCTACGCCCGTACCCCATTTTGGCGAAGAATTTCTTAGAACGTCACTTTCAAGGAAGGACACGTTCAGAGAATATGTCCTTTGAAGGTGACGTTCTTAAGAAGTGACTTCCTCAGAAAGTGATCTTCATCCAAAGTGACGTTCTGAGCATGTCCTCTGAAAGTGACTTACTTAGAAAGTGACTTCGTCAGAACGTGATCTTTAACGAAAGTGACGTTTTAAGAAAGTTACCAACTTCGCCAAAATGTTATAGCCTACCCTTTTGCTTCCCATTTTGTAGAGGAACGCGAGCTCACGTGAATTAATAACATAATTCACCTTGCATCGATATGTACGCGTATATTATATTACCTACAATAAATAAAAATCTAACTAGTCCGTCGGTTATTTACATATGTATTTTTTCTTTTATTCGTTAAGTGACAAATGACAAAAATACAATTAAAGTTTCGCGTGACGCCACTATTAGGTACAATTCTTACTTAATAGTGACGTCACAAGTCTCCACCCCGGAATTTTGATGCTATTTATCTTCGTCAATTTTCGTTAACTTGCAAAGGAAAAAATACGTGTCTAATAATTTTGGATAATCTAACTAACGGATTAAGTAAAATGATAGATTTCAACGTAGTCGTCAACCGTTTTATACTTTTGATGTACGATTTTGCTCCTTTCTGCATCTCTTTCTGGTCGGTCCCTTATATCTCAGGGTCAGAACATCCTTGTTGCATCTGGAGTGAATGGTCTGTTGCTATCCTATTCTGTCCTGTGCGTTTTTTACGACCTTCACTCAACCCCCCTTTTCTGCAAAGATTACTTCTTCAAACATGTTCAGTTCATACTAGATTGGTTTACACGAGTCTATTATTCGAGAAGCGATGTAAAATAACCGCCCAAGAGACAATACCTCTTTTTCATTGTGCTACCTATCTCTTCACAAAACATTATTGAGACCACTAGTCTAATTCGATCCCTTGATTCCTGTTAGTCATACCGTTTTGGAAGTCAAAATTACACTGGTTGTTCATGAATGCATTATGGGTTATTTTTAAGGGGAAGGCGTGTTTTACTGAAGTTGTCGCTTTATCAGGCCTAAGGAACCCTCCGCGTGAATTCAAATCGATTGTAATTAAACACTTTAGAACGGATTAATCGCGTTTATTAACACCATGACCCTACGTTTCGAGCCCTTTATCACTCGTTTTCACAGGGTTAAGATGATGACTGAGAGAATGAGAAATCTCCCCGTCAATCAACAAAGTTACTTGTGCAAACTATCTACAATGAATAACAATCGCGGTAACAGAAGACAATATCAAATCGTTTGTCTTTTGTTTTGTGTCCCGCCCCCCGCACCCCGCGCCCGCCGATGCACGCCGCCATCAATATTATATAATATTTCTAATCGTAGGCAACCCCAGCGCTGTGTGGGGGAGAGGGGGCACGCGTCAATTGTTCTTGCGTATTGTTAAAAACGGTTTGTATTCGCTTTTTCTATGAGATATAAATATATCTGTTCTTAAGAACTACTATGTAGTTTGTGGTTTTATGTTAATTTCAGTATGTTACAAAGGCTAGAGGGGAGAGGTGAGGTAAAACCGTGGAAGAATAATAATTATGGAAACGTAATAATGCCCTCCCTAGCCTAGTTGGAAGTGACTCTACCTACGAAGCCAAATGTCCCGGGTACGAATCCTGGTAAAGGCATTTATTTGTGTGTTTATCACGAGTTGTTCCTGAGTTTGGACGTTTTGTATATATGTATGTATTTGTATTTATCTATATAAGTATGTAAATCGTCGACTAGTGCCCACAGTACAAGTGCTTAGTTTGGGGCTAGGTTGATTTGTGTGAGATTGACCCCAAATATTTATTTATATTGTATTGTTGTAGGTTTTCTAGTTTCTCTTTTAATTAAAAAATCACCTTATATAACGTTCATACGTTTTCTAAGTCTAGAGCTCACGATATAACTCATTTTCAAACGTAACTATTTTCAAAAGCTAGTTTTACCTAAGTCATGTATATTGATTCATTTTGAATACATTTCATTCGCAATGTCGCAAGAAAATCAATACAATAACATTTTTGCGAAAAATAACATGAAACTTTAAACAGTAAAAATCGACCGCTTGCCTTCAGAAAGGCTGTGCGTGTATTTGCTATCGCGATGGTGTAATTACGAGAACAGGCCAAGAGCATATCGGGCCACGCTCACTGTAGGGTTCCGTATTTAACCGTCCGTAAAAATAAGCGAACCTAAAAGGGGTTTTAGATACCATAACCATAACTAGCAGGGGTATTTTCGCAGCACTCTACGAATGATATCCGCTCTTTTACAAAGAGGATATCACTTATTGCAAAAAATGGCTTAACACTTAACAGACCATATTAAAATTCCTTGAAAGTCTGTATAAAGCTCTACTTTCTTGATTTTATTCATAATTTTTGGATTCCAGTTCAAAAGTTAGATAAGACACATTTTTTAACTTCCAGAGAGATTACTTTCGACAATATTCACTTAATCAAAATTTGTTTTGAACTTCTAACTTAAGCAAAACCGTGTTCTTTTTAAAATACCTATCCAACGATACCTCACTACGAATACAATAACTCCTCGGATCATACGTCAACGATACTTTTTGAAAAGAAAATAAATAACCCCCCCACTTTAAGTATACGGGAGGCACCCTAAATCATATTTTTTGCCACTTTTTATTTTACCACTTTGTTAGGATAATTGATAATTCATATTCATACCAAATTACAGCTCTCTAGTACCAACAGTCACTGAGCTAAGCAACCGATGGACAGACAGACATGGCCAAACTATAAAGGATGACTCACACTAGGACGGGACGGGACGATTCGGGACGGGACGATCTGCCCTCGGATGTTACGTGACGTTTTCTATGGGAGCTGACAGATGGCTCCGTCCCGTCCCTTTCTAGTGTCAGTCATCCCTAAAGGTTCTTAGTTGACCACGGAACCCTAGAAAATGTACAGGTTTCATGAAAATACGAAACATTTCGTTTCGCGGAAAACGCTTATCGGACCTGCACTCACGCAAGCGAGCTCTGTCATAATAAGCTTCCGATAGGTCATTTAAATGTTACAATGGAAGTTTTTACTCCAAATGGCAACTTATTTTAACATAATTTTTAAGAAAAAAAAACCGACTTCATTTGGTTCCCGGTAAAAGTGAAATTAAGAATTTGTTTGAGTTAGCCAGTTTACTTCACAAATATCCAATACACCGCACGTGTACGATTGAAAATTGAGGAGCTTTCTTAATGTCCTAGGGCTTCCATCATTACATTTGAAGTATAATCAAACGGAACTCCCTTGTAGACCTTTAAACAAACAAAATAACAATGTGTTAAATTGGATGACAGACTGTAAATTAACGAGCATATTCATTATGCCATCCCTGATTATCAACATCAGGTCCACTCCAGCAAAATGATGGCCACAGTAAGAAAATGCCTAAGCTAATTATGAACACCCTGTAATCACAATTAACCTGCCGTTCAAATTTGAAGAGTTCTCTGAATTCTTCTAGAACTCCATCATCAGAATATAAATCAAATCAAAAAGATGAATGTCACAACTAGGATAATAAGTAGAGCTAGGTTTATTAACCAGTTCCACTTTGCGATCCCTGGTCTTCATCATCAGATCAAGTTCATCAAAATTTTGGCTCCGCCAAAACACTGTTTTAGTTACTTAAGGAAACCCTCAAATCAGAATGCATGTGCCGTTAAAATTTGAGGAGTTATCTCAATCCCTCATGAAGCCCATCATCAAAATAGAACTATAATCAAATAGGACTATCTTGAAGGTATTTCTTTACAAAGAAAAGATGAATGTCTCAAATCGGATGATAGAGCTGGGAATTAACAAGCAGTTCCACTTTGCCATCCCTGGTCTTCATCATCAGGTCCACTCCACCAAATTGATGATGTTCGTAAAGAAATGCTCGAGTGTCTTAAGAAACTACCCAAATCATCATGCATGTGCCTTTCAAATTTGAGGAGTTCCCTCAGTTCCTCATGGATCCCATCATCAGAAATTGATTTTGAAAAAAACGGAACAAATCTGGAACCATCTATTTTCAGAAAAAAAAATATTTTTTAAAATCGGACGATAGTCCTGGGAATTACCAAGCAGTTCCACTTTGACATCCCTGGTCTTCATCATCAGGTCCACTCCACCAAATTGATGATGTTCGTAAAGACATGCTCGAGTGTCTTAATAAACTACCCATATCATCATGCATGTGCCTTTCAAATTTGAGGAGTTCCCTCAGATCCTCATGGATCCCATCATCAGAAATTGATTTTGAAAAAAACGGGACAATCCTGAAACTATCTATATACAGACAAAAAATATTTTTCAAAATCGGATCATAGTCCTGAGAATTACGAAGCAGTTCCACTTTGCCATCCCTGGTCTTCATCATCAGGTCCACTCCACCAAATTGATGATTTTCGTAAAGAAATGCTCGAGTTTCTTAAGAAATCACCCAAATCAGCATGCATGTGCCTTTCAAATTTGAGGAGTTCCCTCAGTTCCTCGTGGATCCCATCATCAGAAATGGATTTTGAAAAAAACGGGACCAACCAGGAACCGTCTACTTTTAGAAAACAAAAAAAAAATTCAAATCGGTTCAGTAATGACTGAGTTATGAGTGAACATCCATTAAAAAAAAAAATAAAAAAAAATTCAGTCGAATTGAGAACCTCCTCCTTTTGAAATATCGAAGTCGGTTGAAAATGAAAGCTGATCGCACACACTAACGTTTATTTACTTCTCTAGGCGGTGAAAACATTTTCACAAAGGTTTATACACATAAAATGGAAACTGACCTTCCTGCCATCTGACCCACCCTTAGGGTAAACTAGGCCCGATCGGGATTAGTCCGGTTTCCTTACGATGGTTTCCTTTACTGAAAAGCGATTAGTAAATACCAAATCATATTTCGTACATAAGTTCTTAAAAAGTTTAAGTTTAATATCCATAGTAAATTCGTTCACAACATAAAAACAAAGCTTACTTCTGTTTTAATGCAAATTCTTTAGCTTCCAATTTTTACATGACATGTAAATTAAAATTTCTAACATGAAATACAAAAACATTTTATTCTTGTTCTGAGGTAGGTACAGTCAACTTCAATTGTATTTACACTTTTAACTTACTCTCGCCCAGAGTCGAAGTTTTTCAATTTTCTCTTTTCTAATTAGTTATGGATTACTAATTAAATACACAAACGCCTCACGGTTTCGTTTTATTTAGTCGTACAAAACATTCTGTAGCGGAATTAAATTGCAACGGTTAACACTCGCGTATTTTTATCACAATAGGCGTAACATGTTTCGACTGCATCGGACGTGATTCTTTCTATAGATCATCCTATCGGCCTTCCTTTAACGAAGCAGGAGGTCCCAGGTTCGAATCCTGGTCAGGGCATTTATTTGTGTGTTTATCACGAATATTTGTTCCTGAGTTATGGATGTTTTCTATGTATTTAAGTATTTATATGTATCTGTATATTATATATATCGTCGTCTAGTACCCACAACACAAGCCTTATTGAGCTTACCGTGGGACTAGGTCGATTTGTGTAAGATTGTCCCGTAATATTTATTTATTTATTTATTATTTATTTATCATATCAGATCGTCCCGTCCCGCCCAGTCTCGTGCTAGTTTGAGTTATCCTTTACTCTTTAATATACTTAGACCGGGTTACTCACGTCTATAAAGTAGAAAATAGCTCGACATGTTTCGGGACGGTCCGCGCCCCATAATCATGAGTGAGAAGCGCTTGCGGCGATTGCTCTGCGCACACCGAGCGCGTCACTGAGCGCGCAAGCGCTTCTCACTCATGATTATGGGGCGCGGACCGCCCCGAAACATGTCGAGCTATTTTCGACTTTATAGACGTGAGTAACCCGATCTAAGTATATTAATATGTCTAATACTCACGGGAGTTTTCTATTTAAAATATCCTTTACTCGTTTATATACCGTTGGACTATTATTAAATACGAGAATGACTGTTTTAAACAATCACTATCTATTCAGCTTTTACGTTTACATTTAAATACAATCATTTTAACGAATTATATTATTTTACACAAAAACCTATTTTCAATATAGTACATTCTGAGTACAGACTCATAGCCTCCGGGCAGATTGTTCAGTTAAAATATTCATAGAAATATTTAAGCTGAAACATGCTTTCATATAAAAGAAAACATATAAAGAATTGGATGTGCGCGTAGTTTTTGTTTATATATTTTGTTTTTATTTAATCTCTTGTTTTTTAAACAACTCAATGAAAACAACATAGTTAATATTTCATTAATATCTTAGAATAGGCGAATTCCCATCCTATGGGCGCTCTGTATTTGCACATATCACGTAGAGATAAATGGGAATACGCCATCCCAGCTCAAACAAATCCACCTCAGTATCCACAATGCTTCCATATTCGTTGAATATTCAACTTTAAGTAAATCCCTACATATATCTCAGCGACGTAAGGGGTTGCCGGCTTCGTATCCCTTCGTCCTCGCTGCTCTCGGCTGTGTGCGACTACTTAACCGACATTTCCGTATACATGTCATGTAAATCGGTTCAAAATTGCAATTTTGAACGCAATAGTACAGTATACATAGTCGTATTTGGGCGGATTTTTATTTTGGTGTCGTTTTCTTTAAGCGTCAGATTTGAATGGAATTTGGTGGGTAGGTAAAGTTCCTTAGTCTAAGCTAGATAGATACAAAATCCGAATGTGCGATTAGGATATAATGGATATTTATGCCCGAGATATACACTCTGCTTTTCATTTCGATAGTGAGAAAAATATTAGGTTTTGTTTCACTTTAAACAGATGTAAATTAAACATCCATGCTTGCTATGCTTAAGTGCGAACGTTCTCATGCGCCCCTTGCAGACGGCGGGCGCTGGCGAGCGCCGGTCGTCTGCGATTTTACTTAATGCTCTAGAGTATAAAAAGCTATTTTATGTCGCTGATGAGAGAAATGAAAAGTATAGTTTTCACTTCTCTCGGTCTCTAACTTTGCCATGTAATGCAAATCGGTATGGCAAATGTCAACTGTCATCAATTGATAACTATTGGCTCAATAATCCCTGTTGGCAACTGTACAGTCAAAACTGAAAAAAAAGGAAGTACTATTAATCTTACGGCATCGTGTCGGAAAACATGATATTTACGTGACAAAAATTAGACATTATATTTCTGATTTATCTAGTCGTTTATTATATGTTTCACGCCCGTCACGGTCAAACGCCTAATGTCGTATTTTAGTACACTTTGACAAATGGATATCCGCTCTGATTTCTATAATATTTTAACAAAGTTCATAGACACCAACTGTTTTTTTTCGTTCGTTGTTATATTTTTTATTGAAGCATTCATTAAAATAATTCTATAGAACTATCGTTGGTTGGTTTACGTATATTAAGCTAGGTTTTTATTGATTTAATGTCTAAATCCAAGATGGCTAAATAGAAATTAGGGTTGACACCGTGCTGCCACGACGCAGCATAGTACATATTGCTATTATAATAAATAGGCAGACAAAACTGGTATCTGAAATACCAAAATTGGTATCTGAATCCTATTACAGTTCCTAAAAAGCGTAAAAAATATACTTGTATGTTGTGACAAACGTCATAAATGAAGATTTACGCTAGAACGGACCGGGATGTGACTGGGCCGAGCCGATCCGTTATTTTCTACTGAGAACATCACTTGATTATTTATATAGAAATTGACAGGTCCTTGAAGGGAGACCACGTACTAGCAAGCGCAGTGTGGGACGGCCACCTACAAGATGGACCGACGGCCTGGTGAGGATCGCTGGGTCTCGTTGGATGCAGGTGGCTGTAGACCGGTCGCGCTGGAGTTCGATTGGAGAGGCCTATGTTCAGCAGTGGACGCTTACAGGCTGAAATGATGATGATGATGACAGGTCGTCCCGTCCGGTTCTATTGTGAGTCATCCCTATAACGTTTTTACATACACAATCATAACAAAAAAATAAAATGCAAACTTTCCCAAGTGAGTACGTGACCCTATTAATGGCTATACGTGCCTATTATAAAACTCCAGTACGATTTCCTTAACTTCACAAACTTAATCCAAAGTTTGGAACTCTCAGCCGAGTTATATTCATATCTCCTGTAAGCAGATTAGGATAATTTTACTCCTGGTCGCCGCAACTGACTGGGTGTTATAATAAGATAATAAAATAATATAGACTATCGATCTTAATGTCAATAATATATATATTATGAGAAAATTGATAACATTTATTTTCAAAATATACGAGAAGTGTACCTTACCTAACTATACCTACCTCTACCTATCTTAAATCTAAAATAGGTCCTTGAGGCATTGTACCTAGGATGCTGGCGGCATTTCCTCGTTGTATCGCAATGAGATAATCTTACTCAAATCGTGGTGGAGCAGTAAGCTCAAAATTTTTTTTTCTCTAATAGAGATCGACAGTCTATATTATTTTATTATATATCACACTATATATTATGATATACGCTTACGTATATATATTATGATATACGCTTTACTAAAGTTGATCCTCTAGGCTAGGCATGCATGCATGTGTATGGTCGGCTTCATAAATATACAAGCAAACTGTATTCAATTTTGAACCTTCTTACTCTGTAATAAGTGTATAGTTATTTATAGACGTGACTGTATAGAAGACACAGGCGAGTAAATTTATCGGTTATCCGTTTTATTTGGTAATGATTTTGTCCATAAAGTATGCACCAAAAATCCAAAATCTGATTTTGATGTCCTAAACAAGTACAGATGGTTAGCCAGAAATATTGTTTTGTGTCTGAAATCCAAAACTATGAGATAGACTACCTTTGATGATTTTTAACTCTGAAAAGTGGTATTTAACATTATCTCTTCAGAGTAAATATTTATAAATTAATTTTGTACTAAGCAAAGACATTTCTGAACGAAATTTATAATTGTATAATTGAAAGAAAAATGGAAAATTTCTCCCGCTCGATCCCACACAACGCGGAGAATCTTTCCAAATTGTTCAATTTTTGTTGCCAAAAAAAACACTTTTATTTTATCAGGAAAATTGTTGTTATATTTTTTGTAATAATAATGACAAAAAGTTTAACTTCGTGTAAACATTCAACAGTCCGTATATTTACTTGTCTGCATAACAAAATGAATTCAGGCTTATTTACTTCGCCAGGAGATTGCCTAAAAATAATTTATGTTAAACAAATGGCGGGATTTGGCCAAAAAACAGAAAAGGGTTTCGCCGGTTCCACTACTTATAATATTGTATCCGCTATTTCTGTAGGTTTAGAATACAGGTAAAAAGATACAAAAGGTAAGTTGAAAGGAATATTGAATATGCAGGGTCATATTTTAATCCACAATAGGTCAGAAGTCAGAATACAAAAGGATGATGGTAATGTTTGTTAACCGTACCTCAGACCGTGTATTTACTATTTTATATGCCTACATTTCAGCCAAAGTTATGTACAGATATGTAGGATCGCCATCAGATATGTAAGATCGGCCATGGTTTTCGCAAATATCTGAGCACATTCCTATTGCGAAGGCGGGGTGCTTGATGGCGACTGGAGTGGTTGGTGGCGACTTAGTTAGTAGGTCTAGGTATACCTACGTTACTTTCTAACGAAACTGTATAATAACCTATCTAAATCAAACATCACTGAATAAGAATAACATCTAAAATATAAAGACAACATTTATATTCAAAATATATACAGTAAGTGTAACTTACCTAACTACCTATGTCTACCTACCTTTAATCTAAAATAGGTCCTTGAGGCATTGTACCTAGGATGCTGGCGGCATTTCCTCGTTGTATCGCAATGCTGATACGTTGTGCGAGGAAGCCACCAGCTCTTCGGCACCAGTAACATCAAACAGACGTTAAAATACAGTGTGTAAATCGAATACGAGCGAACCTCTTAACGGTGGTTAGTATAGGACATAAGAAATGAATTAGGTAACTTTTAAATGGAACTGCAATTAAAATTTTATCCATTAAAATAATTCGACGCGCAATGTAATGAAAACACACTCGCGTTAAACATTCGTTGACAACTGTCAGCGTCAAATATTTAATAGTACATTGCTGCTGAAAATTTTATTCAAAAATTAATTATGGGGTCATTATTAAGTCTAACTTAAAAATATGTTTTAATTATTGATAACACTAATGAATTCTATGTATGGTAAAATTTATCGCCCGTATTAGACTTACACACTGTGTACGTCTAAAATGTCTAACACTAATATTTGGTTATGGCTGATTTTCCGAAATGTCAATGACAAATACTGTACTACATGTTCATGTACTACTGTAAAACGTCATGGTAAGGCCCCTGAGCACAGTAATATAAGAACCTAAACTGAATCGCGTCAAGACATCATGCTAAGACCCCAAGTTTAATAAGAAACCAAGTGGTAAAAACCCGTATTCATCTGTTAGAATAATGCTGGCATACATAATACGCTTGCGCTCACGAATTTTTCATTCTGCGAGTAAGCCTCTTGGGTTTTTTTACGTATCCCTAAAGGACGAAGCCAAGGAATAAAATATACCTATGCTTGTTACAAATGCACACGTGAAGTATTTGTTTAGAAAATTCCTAAAGACAAAATACCAAAGTAAAAGTTACGACGAATTTTCATATTTATTTGACAGAATCTATACTTAATGTTATAAATGGGATGGTGTGTATGTAGCTATGTTTTACGAAAATTTCACCACATACAATTTAAAACTTTCGTGAGTCATACTGACATTACTGACATTAAACTTCAAGGGATGAAACTCGCGTATTTTTACCACAATTTTGGCGTGACATGATGCGACTGCCGATGAGCCGCGTAGGTGATAACACCACTCGGTCTGTCCGACGATGACTGCCCGATACAGTCGAAACATGTCACGACTATTGTGATAAAAATACGTTAAATTATCCGTTTAAGTTTAATTCTACCTCATAAATGTAATCATATGTTGTGAAATAAATAAATAAAAAAATAAAATAAAAATGTACTTAAATAAAAAATACGCGTGTGCTATAAAACTTCTTTTCAAACTCAAACTCAATCAATGTCAAACTGTTTATGCTTACATTATAGTTGTATACTTTTTGTGATGATGTTATTGTTTGTGGATGAATAAAGATTTTTATCTATCTATCTATCTATCTTTTAAAATTAAATTAAGGTACAGATTGGAGTTTTAGCTCATTTCAACGCTAATATATATATTTTTTTAACGCGATTTTATTATAAAACTATCTAATCTTATCGACATTTGTATTATAAATTACATTGATGGACTCTGCACGGGCGGCATAAACACTCGAATTAATATTTTCACAATGAAGGTCAACAATTTATTTTCTTTACATATTACAGGAAAGCAGAGATCCAAGAGTAACCAATATATGAACGAGCTGCAAGTACTAAGGGTTCATAACACTACCATTAAAATTACTTCCCTGCTTTTACTTCATAAGTAATTTTTCATACAGAAGTTTCTAAATGTTTATCACGAATTTGCTCAATATTTTTGTGTTATTATTATTTCATTCAGTCGAACACAAGTTATTAGCGTGAAGTTGATACAATTAATAGAAGAATCATAATTAGTTTTTTTTTAATACTACGGAGGTGACAAACAAGCATACGGCCCGCCTGATGGTAAGCGGTCACCGTAGCCTATGGACGCCTGCAACTCCAGGGGTGTTACATGCGCGTTGCCGACCCTTTAATTAGTGCATTAGGTATTTTTGTTTTTTAGATTGCCATACAAAACGAAAGACAAAAGTATATTCTAAAATGCACATTTTTTTGTTTTCGTGCAAATGAACGTAGGAATGTAATAAAGTTTCTAAAAACCTGCAATAACTTTAATATGAAAATTTTGTTTTCATAATGTCCACAGAGCATATTTCCTTATTCACGCTCCGAGTCTAGTTGCAACATTATGTTTTGGTAACATTTTAGTCGTTAAAATGTTTGTTTATGCACGAAAGATAAATTAGAGCACTAGATGAGAAATCGCACATCGCCAACGAATTTACAGGAACTCATTAGTGAAGTTTGTTTCCATGACGTCACTTGCGTAATTTAGGGAACCAGCCGGATTGTTTTTTATATCATCGGATAAACACACGGTAACCTTCTATCGAGCACGAGTTTATTTTTACCACAAAAGTGAACCGCACTGATTTACAGGGCAATTCACTTATTCTTTGAAGATACGCAGATCTAAATCTAAAACTTGGTAGCTGCCAACTTTCGTTTTAAAGAACTGAATCTTTCACTTTTAAATATAGAACGCGAGTTGAATGTTCGGGTGTTCTGAAACACTGACCTCCTTTCTGCGTGGTGTTGAAGGTGCGGAGTCTATAGGAGTCCTCGTCTGGTTCTTCTTGTTCGGGTTGGTGCTGTTTGGGGACGTCTAGAAAGGCGTTGGAGCGACGAGGCTGTGTATTGTGTCCGGGCGGAGGACGACGCCTCGCTGAGGCTTGTCTCCTGACTTGCGGAGGAGTTTCTGCTTCAGCTAACCGCGGTTCGGAGCTGTAGCGAGCTCTGGTCTCTCTGTCAAGTTGTTGCTGTTGCTGCTGCCGTCGTTGCCTGACGCTGCGGCCGCCGGTGATCCTGGCGGACTGTGAGCGCGCGGCGGGGCGGCGGCGCGGGGCGGGGGTGGTCTCCATGGGGGCTACGAGAGCCTCCATGCTGGCGGAAGCCGGCGCGCATATCGACTGCGAGCGCTTCGTGCGTCCGTCCGTGGCCATGGTCGCGGCGGTACTGGCGGGCGGGCGGGAGACTTGTTGCTTGTTGCATTTAATCGCTTGCTCTTTCAAACTCTCATTTGTCCTACGTCCTACGGTGTTCAATTAATACCGGATCAAACGCGATGTTAAATATTTAAGCGTTATATCTATAGGGAAGTTTGGACGGTTGATTTACTTTGTTGTTACTCTTAAAGGGTGAAGCCCATTTTGATCCTTCATTATTTAATTTGACTAGGTATTGTTTATTGGTCTTTGAAAATTACTTAAGAGCGTTTATACCACAAAAGCGCGAAAACAATGATTTACGCGGTTTTCGGGCTCGATGTACTATGTGATTGTTAGACTTTTAGATCAAAATATTTATATGTACATAATAAACAACTCATAAGCCAAATTTTGTATTGTCTACATTTACAAGTTTTAGATAATTATATGCAATTCTAGCCAATTCTTTCGCGGCCGTTGTTGAAATTTGCCGAAACATGTTGTCTTATACGTCACTCTATTCCTACACTGTAATGATCTTATACAAAACAAAACTGGTTTACGAAAGAACATTACACTATCTAACTTTTGTATTGTGCAAAACTAGTAAATTTCAGATTCTGTTTAACTAAACTTACTGATGAAAACTACGCAATTTTTGCAAAATTCACGGCGTGTTTTAGTATTATACTTTCGCAGTAAATGGTTCAGATTGTCATTTTTATGAGACTATAACTCGTTGGTTACTCCATTTAATAAAAAAAAGTGTCAAAAACAACGAAATAATATTTATTTAGATTTTTTATCAAAACCCCGTTTATAAGATTGCGCGCGGCGCGTGCTCGTCAGTCTGGCCCCATGCCTTCTAGAGAGTGGACGTATCGCTTTGCTCCGCGGGCCTTCTTTTTACGAGTGAAGTTTGCGAGAAAGAGAAAGAGATGATTAAAAAGAGAAAGACATATCTAAAAAGATAAGATAGACCGTGATACCGCGACCAACCGATCAAGATACTTGATAAGTTCGATTTCTATTTGTGTTGATGATTTAATTGTTGTTTATATATTAGCTATAGTATTTTTTTTTAATAATCATCAGCTGGTGACCAGGACGTGATGTTTTCGTAGTAAGTTGTTGGTAAGACCTGGAAACCGCCGTTAAAAACAGCAAGTAATTGCTGATTAGGACTAGGTGATGTAATCAGAAGACAGTGCTGATTCTGTAACCGTTCACATAAGACTTGTCGCGGCACTTGAAGACCAGGTGTCAAAGACCTGGATACGTAACCAGAAGGCTAGGTCAGGAACTATGTAACGGCTTACACAATACGCACCGTGTTTTAGCTTAAATGCATTGTCTTGCTGAGCACAAGTAGACCAGCTGGTAATTAAGACCTGGAAACGTAGCCAGAATATTAGGTCAGGAACTATGTAACGGTTTACCTTAGATGCATCGTGTTTGAGCTCAAATGCATTGTCTTGGTGAGCACTCGTAGACCGGCTGGTGACAAAGATCTGGAGACGTAACCAGAAGTTTGGGCCAGGAACTATGTAACAGCTTACAATATACGTACCGTGTTTGAGCTTAAATGCATTGTCTTGCTGAGCACAAGCAGACCAGCTGGTAATTAAGACCTGGAAACGTAACCAGAATATTGGGTCAGGAACTATGTAACGGCTTACCTTAGATGCATCGTGGGTGAGCTCAAATGCATTGTCTTGGTGAGCACTCGTAGACCGGCTGGTGACAAAGATCTGGAGACGTAATCAGAAGTTTGGCCCAGCAACTATGTAACAGCTTACACTATACGTACCGTGTTTGAGCTTAAATGCATTGTCTTGCTGAGCACAAGCAGACCAGCTGGTAATTAAGACCTGGAAACGTAACCAGAATATTGGGTCAGGAACTATGTAACGGCTTACCTTAGATGCACCGTGTTTGAGCTCAAATGCATTGTCTTGGTGAGCACTCGTAGACCGGGTGGTGACAAAGACCTGGATACGTAACTAGATGGCTAGGCCAGGAACTATGTAACGGCCTACACTATACGTACCATGTATGAAATCAAATGCATTGTCTGGTTGAACACAAGTAGACTAGCTGGTAATTAAAACCTGGAGACTAAGTACCGGTTTACACTATACTTACCGTGTTTGAGAACTTGGCAAAAGCTTGGGAAGCTTAAAAGTAATGTTACGCATTTATAATGTTGAAGTAAGTATTGCTATGAGTAGTGATGTACCATAGTAGGTTCGGAACCACTATGTTATTATTACGAAATCCCTCTATATGGGTAAAAAAAAATCATGGCACGTTGATTTGCTGCATTTTTTGTAGGTTGAAGCCAGTTTGCTAATCATGGTTTGTCATTGTCTACGTGGGTGGTGACAACTATGGATTAACAACGAGCATAAACATATTGTCATGTTATAAATTGAAATAGATGTCATAAAACTAAAGAAAAAAATCAACAACATCGGAAGCTTAAGCCGAGGATCGAACTCTGATCCACAGCTTACGCGGGAACAAGGCCGCCTGGCCCCATCGAATGCTGGCGAGTTTTTTTTCTGATTTCCATAACTCCGAATCTCCAAAATTACGAAGTTACCGAACCACCGTAATTCCGAAAGAATATTATGTTTTCGGAATTTTGAATTCGGATAAATTATTTTCGGAATATAAAAAATTGGATTTTTTTGTATTCGTTCAAGTCGCTATCGGATTTTTAATATTGAGAATGTGAAATACGGAAATTTGATGTATAGGATATATAAAAATTCAGAATTATAAAAATTGGGATTATGAAAATCGGAAAAAAATATTTCGGAATATTTAAGTGTTTTGTTCTATATGCACTTATAATATAAAAATAAAAAGAAATAGAAATTAACTTGGAAATAACGATCATTAACAATTTCCTGACTAATGTGATGAGAAATGTTGTGTTTCACTTCGTAGTAAAGTTTGTCTAACTCTCATACCTTAAAACCAAGATTCTCAAGATTTAAAATAATTTTAATTACATAGTTAGTACTAAATTCAGTTAGTACAAGACTACAAGTATCAAAGTTATAAACTGCAAACTCAATTTTACGCAAAATACTGTAAACAATGATTACTAATCAAAGTAACGTAAGTTTATCTGATTTAAGTATCAAGGTAAAATGCACAGCTTGAGCGCGCTATAGTATACCCGTCGCACGCGCGGCGCTCGTCGATGTCTAGCATTGCGCGCGTCTGGTCACGTGGTCGATGCGGAGAAATACCTAAACTTGAGAAGCGCGCTAGGGCGAGAACGCTCTTAAATAAATAAATAGTGATAAGTATGTTACATAAAGGGTCAACTGAAAACACTTACGATTTCCACAACCATAATGCAGTTTATACTCATCTATCAAGGACTTAATTATTTTTTTCTTGTCGCAATATATTAAGCTACATGACCACAGCAATGCGATCAACTTTCGAATATAACTTTTATTAGAAACCACGCTACCAGACAAATCTCAAAATAAGACTTTTTTACAAAATCTATTATAGGCATAAGTACAGTCGCGTTCGAATGCGAATGGACTAATTCATTCATATGTTCATGCATTTTTGAACGCGACTGTACGTGGATATAACCTCAAACTACTCCGTTCCTTCACCTCCGTTTAGTTGCCTCTCTCTCACTCAAACATGCAATAGATACAGAAAAACGAGACAACGATATTTGCAGTAGTCAGATCCTCAGCGGGCTCAGCGTCAGCCGCTAGAACTATTATTTGCCCAAACCTCCAAAATGAGGCCGAAATAGAACAATATATTTGGGCGGCGATAGGCACTGATAAGAGGGCGATTGCTTGTTTTCGCTTGTGAGAGATAAGGGGTTTGGGCGGTTGATATGACGAGGGAAATGTTTATGGCGAAATCATAAACAGGGGTTTGAGGAAAATGGACCGGAAAATTGTTATTTCATGCGAGTAAATATATCTCTGGAAGAGTGAAGTATATTAACAACGTATGGTTATAGCACAAATGTAGTGCTGCGTGTCTACGAGGTATAATATCTCGAATTGTGAGAGCCGCGATGTGGTTTCGTGCTGTATAAGCGATGTAGCCTCACCTTAACAGGGGTGTCACTCCGCGTTGTACATTCACACAAAATCTTCCGCCTATGGGTGGCATAAGCCGTCAGGGTTCGCACGCGCGATACCTCACGGCTGCGTTCAGATATAAGTATTTATATTTTAAACACCGCATACTAATTTATATTTAGACAAATGAATACCAATAAATAAATAAATAAATATTATGGGACAATCTTACACAAATCGTCCTATTCCCACGGTAAGCTCAATAAGGCTTGTGGTGTGGATACTAAACGACGATAAATATAATAGATAGATACATATAAATACTTAAATACATAGAAAACATCCATAACTCAGAAACAAATATTCGTGATAAACACCACTCGAACAGCATTCGAACCCGGGACTTCCTGCTTCGTAGGCAGGGTCACTACCAACTAAGCCTTTAGGCCGTTATGACAAAACATTTGATATTTAAATATTTTATCATCCTGACGCGAGGCGGGAGCGGTTGCAAATATATACAAAGGCAGAAATATATACAAAGGCCATTGTTTACGGGATTAAAATTCAACTGAAAAGACCTATGTGTATATAGGTACATAAAGTATGAATGTTTTGCGCATATGGGTATTTGCATCTAAAGGAGTAAATATGTAGTTATTTGTACACTAATTCATATGTTACCCACATATGAATTTGTATTTTGCCTCGTTTTATAAAAACACTTCATACAAAAAAAAGGTACTTACAGCACAAACTTTTACAATTCTTTATTTATTTTATTTTTATTATACAGTAAAAATACAGTTACAAAAGGCGGACTTAATGCTACAAGACATTCAACCTACAAACCTAACAGAGAATTACTATTGGTGCGGGTTATATAAATACACTATTACAAAAATCTTACAAAGATATGACTTTAACTTATATGTCAAATAAGTAATACGATACCAATATATTATAACAAAATATGAATTATAACAAATAAGGTACATAATACAAATATGCTACTAAACATACAGTTAAAATATATATACCTACATATTTCTATATCTGCAAATAAAGTACCACATTGAGCATCAATCAAGATCGTTTTTACTCGGGATATTACAGTCACAAGATACTGTGATATCACTGAGAGCCTCGCCTCTTTGAGAGATGCCACAGCAATAAAACGCTTCCTCAATATTCATACAATTTCTCGTACATTCATACCAAAGCTCGGATAGCAATTTAAGTTCAAATAAACATTAAGTAAAACATAAAAATCAGAAGTATGCAATCATTTCCGAGCACATGCTGACTCGGAGACATATTCACAAACTTTCGAATGTAAATTGAATATCAGCAGCTATAAATGCTCTTTTTACTATTTTTATTCTTAAAATACCTAAGAGTTAACATATAGTCTGACAATAATATGAGACCTTACCATGACATCTTAACGCGATTCAGTTAACGACCTAATTTCAGTCGCTTCCATATAATTGAGCCTAAACTGAACCTACACTTCATGGTAAGGCCCCTGTTCTCATTCGTGCATAGGCAGAGAGAGTTATACTGTCTTTTTCTTACACGTATATTGCCAGTCCGTAAAAAAGGAGGCATATAGAGTTTTTTACCTAGTCTAAACTGCTGTAGAAAAAAAATTTGGCACGTCTGTTCTTTAAATATCGGTATCAAGAAAGGATTTCCTGAAGTTTTGACCCTAAGAAAGGGGCAAAAAATCTGAAAGTTACAACTGCTTCGACGCGAAGCGAGGTTAGTTTATATACCTATACAAAATGAGGAACTCATTACGATAAATTAAATATAGTTATTTATTATACAAGAGGGCAAAGTTGTTGTTTAACTCTCGGGCTTATATTGAGACCCGAGCAAGCGAAAGATCCCAAAATTGAGCCACGAGCGTAGCGAGTGGTTCAAAACCTGGAATCTTAAGCTTTACGAGGGTCTCAAGGCACGAGATTGAACAAACTAGGCCGCCGAGTGTAATACAACATTTTTCCCCTCACTATTGCGAGGAAAATACAGACCACATACGATTATAAATCTTATCCACATGTAAGTTAACTTGAAGAAACCATCAAAAATCAATTTCAAAATTTGTCATAGAGTAAGTACGCTCCTGATACTTAGATATTGCCAACAGCTTACCAAGTGCGGGATAAGACATGAGCACATGACCAATTTAAGGTGTGGACTCACTTATACTGGACTGGTAGTAAGTGAATTAGATTACTTTGCCCCACATGTGGATAAAATGCGTTTTAAAAAATCTAGTGAGGGGAAAAAATATATATATTGGTACCGTGGCGATTTACCGTATATTGAAATTACAGACAATGAAAAACGTGGAAAAACAAATATGTCATTCGCTAATGTATTTTCCCGGTGATTTAGATTTTTATATAAAAAAACGAATAATGGGTGCTCAATACCTTTTATTACTAAGTAACTATTAAATCTTTTAATTCTGAATACGCCCTTTCAACAGATTCAATCGGGAATGCCCAATAAGAAAGTTGAATCATCGTTATTATGAAAATGGCTGACTTTGGAGTTTTGTAAGCTCGCTTATTTTCTGGAAATATTATAAAAGTGTAAGTTATATACATTTATCTTTTATCTGATCCGATAAACGTTATTACGCTGGTACGATCAACGTCGATATTGTTTAACACTTATATAATATATTTTTATAATCAATAAAATTTTACTGCTAAAGCTATTAGATTACTTACCCATAGGTTGTTTAATATAAAGTACCAATATTGGTATGAAAACTGAATTGGATCCGGAGGAAGAAAACAAATTCCGATTCCAAAATAACTTCGTATAGGTACTATTGAAAGACATTATAACGAAACTTTTTATAACCGTGCCCTACGGTAAATTGAAACTTTTTTTTAAATTCAGTTGCTCAAAAAGTGCCCTTTATTTGGCTGTTTTGCGTGCGCAAAGTTTGTTTTTGCGAACTAGTGCTTTTTACTTTTCCAATCTTTTTAAATTTAGTTGTGTTCCAATTCATGACTGCTTACCGAAGAGTATTAATGTTCGTTAACTTTACCGGGGCGTAATTAAAACTAAATTCCTACTATTAACGCAATAATATTGAAGATAGTGATATTCCATATTTCAATAATTACTTCTTCATCATACTAATGATCATTCATTAAAAATATTAACATTGAAAACAGTTCTTATAAATCTGTGTGTATGAAACGGAACAGAGCCAACGAAACGTCAGTCAAAGTAGAGGAGTTTTTCAATCAGGTTAACATGTTCGTAGGCCCTATAAGACATGACGGACTATACGATTTGTCACATGCGATTTATTATTTTGTTTATGAGAAATAATGATTATGAGATTGAAAATGACGAAGTAAAGAAGATAAGATAAACATTTTGAAGATGTTCTTAATATAGGTATCAACTGTATTACAATCGTGCCACGTAAATAATAATAAAACTTTCAAATTCGTTCTTATGTTTTTTAATTTTTTTCGCATCTGTATTGAAAAACGTCGTTCGATTCACGTGCGGATACTTTCCGCACTAGCATCGAAATGTACTATTTCTTCATACATGAGTGACCCACTCTAATACATAAGTACGGCTAGGGTTGAGAAGTTAGATTTTTCAGTAGATGGAGCTATAATTTATTTTTGAACGAAGGTGACAAGTGTGAAGGAACAGTGAAGGAGCGTTTCTTATCGGCGGAGGGATATTATTATATTATAATACATCTATTTCAATTTGTATTCAGATTGTATAATTTTAATTTTATATTTAACGTTTCTAACTGCACCGCATAGTTCGGTCAAGCCTGTCTGCGGTCTCTGACGAGGGTGGCAGGAAGCGACTGAGTCTGACAGCGACTGTGACGTCACAGTTCTTGTACCTGAAAGTTGTGGCTTCATGTCGAGTTTTAGGCATATTTTGTTCATTCATATGATTTGAAATGCTGTGTTTTTTTTTTGCGTTGCTCAGAGTTATTTTTATATTATTCTAGAGAAGGGTAGACAGTCTCTTGTTTTAAAACTTCGTTAATCTTTTTCGTTGCTTATCAATTAATATATTATAATTAATAATTTCGACCAAAAAAACCCCTTTTTTGTCTTTTTTTATATGCTTTGATACATGGTAAATAAATTTCATTTAGAAATGAAGAATTCATTTAGAATTTTTTTTTTGGTCGAGCCGAGTTTTGTAAAGACATCACAGTGTCACTTTAAAGTCTGCCAAAACTCATGTCTAGACTAGACCACATAGTAGCATTATCACATTCCAAAACGCGTTATTTACCGAGTGGCGGTAAAATTATGTTCAAATAAAAATTGCAATTATCTCAGAAACTAGCCCTAATCCAATGCACTTAATATGACATTTTTTGTTTCTTTTAGCCTCAGGAATACGCTGTTAAAATCTCTCGCAATGCTCACGAGCACCGTGTATATTGATTTGAAAGGGACAACATTACGATGTTACCACTTTTTAATTTCTACATTTTTATGTTATTCTGTAGTTTCAGGCACGTCATCAGTTTATGATGATTGTGATTCTAAGAAAACGGGACGCAGTGTATCCCGCACCTATAAGAACAAACTCATACAGTGAGCAGAGTGGGGTCGCTATGGAGTTTAAAATAACATCTTAACGACGTCATAATAACCGCGTCACGATCTAAAAACATCTGACTATCGCATCTTCTTCGTTTCACGTCATTATTTCACAATCAAACGGTTAGAAGATTTAGTGTAACTTTTATAGTACAAGAAAATAAATTGTGAGGTAAGGTTGTCTGATAGACGACGGATAAAAGGGTTCTGAAAATTATAAGGAAATCTTTTTCGGTTAACATACTTTATAATTAAATTAATAATCAAATTTGTAAAATGAATATATCCCTTAATAAAAAAGGGTTGATCATGGTTTCAAGCCCAACAGTCCTAATGATTCTGATAAGGAAAAAAAATACCAAAAAAAATGTCAAAGGGTGAAAATTATTAAGTTAAGCGTTATATTTGATTGCTTTTTAAAAAAAGGTATCATTTAGACGGTTGCCAAATAGGCACTGATGTATATCCTTATCCACAGAAACAAAAATGGTGTTATTAACAAGTATTACATATGGAAACTATACATACGGAAAGTATACTTGTGGAAAAGACCCTGAAATCTGTCATCCAGCGAATTGCTGGCCATATAAAATCGCCGTCTATCCAACATGCAAATAACGTAAAGAAACCGCCATATTGATCGCAATAACCTCACTTTTATGTTTCTAATAAAATCTCCAAGATTCAGTTAAGTTATGTTTTGTATGTTACGATAATACGACTGTTTCAGTAATGAATTGTTTCAGTGGTGTTTGATGAGGTAGTGTGGAAATACGAGGAAACATGACATCCGAGGGCTCCGAGCTATCACGTGATTCTTTCTATAGAAATTGACAGATTTTCCCGTCCCGCCCCGTCCCGTCCCGTGCTAGTGTGAGTCATCCTTAAAATCCATCAGATCTGCCAATTAATGCATGGGAAATCGCCCGAACGTACGTGGCCGGTAAATACCTTTTATAAACATGTACGAATGTTGCTGAAATTTGAATAGGTTATATTGTTTGTTTCAGGAATCCGCCACTGAAGAAGTTAAGTCCTTATTCCTTGACGCTCATGAATTTAGTATTTCTACGGTGTGATTTAACACAAACCATAATAATTTCAACCTTTTACTATCTCAAACAGCGTTTTTGTGGTTTAATGGCGTACTATTTAAGTAGATAAGTATTGTGTATTTTTAATTGAGAAATATAAATTATTACTCGTAATAAATCAGCGTTAATCGACTAAGTTTTAGAAAAAATCGGTTATTTTCAGAGATATAATTATTACTTAAACGAAATTTATTCAAGGTTTGGCATTTTTACTACCTAAAATTAAGATAATAAAATATAATGAAACGAGTATATTAAGCAATTGATAAAAATTACCTATAGTTTCGTAATTTCAGTAACTACTCTTAAGGGATGACTCACACTAAAACGGGACGGGACGGGACAATCTGTCAGTTTATATAGAAAACGTCACGTGACATCCGAGGGAATACTAATTTTCGATGACTTTCGTTTATCAGTCCCAGTAATCTCCTCTTCAGGTCGTATTTCTCAACCGATTTTCATAAAAATTATTGACCACATTCTATAAATATAGCATAAAGAATGACTCACACAGCACGGGACCGGACGGGAAAGGACGAGGCGGGACGGGAAAATCTGTCAAATTGTATAAAAATAATTACGTGATAGCTCGGACGGAGCCCTCGGGTGTCACGTGATTCTTCCTATAAAAATTGACAGATTGTCCCATCGCGTCCTGTCCCGTCCCGTCCCGTCCTAGTGTGTGTCATCCATGAATGTGCCGAAAATTAAGATACTGCAGTATTTTACCTTTGTAGTATAAAATGACAGTCGTGATTTATTCTAAATAATTGGATGCCGTCTTAAAGCAAAACTTCTATTCTACTTAAGAATTTTTCACGGTACCTAGTAGGTAACTAAAAAACATGTTTTTTTATACCTACTTTTTCAGCAAATTAAGAGTGGACGGGACAAGCCCAGATGGAGATGATGGCGGAACGACATGGACGCCTTTTGGAACAACTGGGGCCTTACCATGACGTCTTAACGTCAATATTAAAAGTAATGTATTTTAAACCTTTTACTTACTCCACAGAACTACTATTTACGAGTACATTAGCCAAAGTCCCCAGTGTGAGACAAGTTTTTATCGTATCATCTATCGTTAGATACCATTCTGAACACACCTTTGACAAAAATTATTTAGAAGAGTATCGTAAACCTCAATATATTGGAACAAGGAGTGTCATATATAACACTTGCTTTGCTAAGAAATTCTATAATTTCATTGGGCCATTCATTTATAACAGATTAAATAAAACCTTAAATATTTACCCTAAGACAAAAAATGAATGTAAGAAGACTATCACTAATTGGCTACTCACTAAAAACTATCATGACACCGAAGAGTTAAGCATAATTTCTTGAAAATAATAATAATATAAAAAAAAATGTTAATAATTGTTGATACAAAACACACACATACACACACACGCACACTCAAGATTGTTATAATCTAGTAATCTAAGTTAAATTGTATAAACTGTTTTCATCAAAACATCAAAGGGAGGAGAGGAGGAGCACTGCTTATCCTGAAGTACAGGCTTGCCTATTCAGGGAGTAGAATCCTAGTTTTAAGGATATTGTACAAAAGGATGTTTTACTGAATAAATATATGTATTTAAATATGTATGTATTTAACGCGATTCAGTTTAGGATCAGTTTAGGTTCAGTTGTATTGAAGCGACTCAGTTTAGGTCGTCAACTGAATCGCGTTAAGACGTCATGGTGAGGGCCTCGTCAGAGGAAGTACAAAATCGGGAGCGGAGATCAAGCCTAAACCCAGCGGTGGTATATATTTATGTAGAAAAATAAGATTTCCCCTACACCCAATCTTAATGTTACGTAATTGCATAAATGAAGCATTTTTTAACACTACGCGTGTGGTTCTGTATAAACACAATTTGTTTAGCTTCGGGGCCTGGAGAGTTTTGTTTGCAAAGTTTACATTATGGAATAATTTATTTTAGAGATCCGTGGGATAGTAAAAACTATACCTATTTAAAGACGACTCACACTAGAACGGGACGGGACGGAAAAATCTGTCAATTTCTATAGAAAGCGTCACGTGACACCCGAGGGCTCCGTCGGAGCTATCTCTTAATTATTTTTATACAATTTGACAGATTTTCCCGTCCCGCCTCGTCCTTTTCCGTCCGGTCCCGTGCTGTGTGAGTCATTCTTTATGCTATATTTATAGAATGTGGTCAATAATTTTTATGACAATCGGTTGAGAAATACGACCTGAAGAGGAGATTACTGGGACTTGGGAAAATTAGTATTCACTCTCTGTCGCGCTTACATTTTGGAGGGAAAGTGATGCAGCACGAAAATCCCAAAATTAGAACGGAAACGCTTTGCGTGTCTTGGTCAATGAGGTAAGTGGCTGTACTTGATAAAATATAATTATCCTTTCTCCTCTAGCCTGTTCCAAAATGTGTATTTAAATGTTAACCTTGAATTGCGTAATGGCCGACTCCAATTCTACATTTTTTACCAGTTTTCACTACTTTATACTACACACATACGTCCAGTGCTGCCCTCTAGATAATCTTTACAGATTATTTTCAACTAGAAGCGAGAGATGGCGCCACCATACTGTACAATTGTAAAGCATGAATTAAGTAATTTATTATTTGTAATAAGGTCATATACTACAGACCAAGGCCCCCGGTGAGTAGGGCTGGAATTGAACCAGCGTCCTCCTGCTTTCGCGGCTTTATTCTACTTCATCTTTCAGAAAACTTTTCTTCTGAGAAAACTGCTATGATAAAAAATGCACACCGTGAAAATAAGATAAAACTCAACACGCACTTGACCATTTCTTTTCATCGTAAATCATTGCTTCTCTTGATTTACCGAGGGTTCTAAATCTACAGCTTTTTCATTAATAAATTTCTTGAGTGCAGGTTACCTAACTTTCAAACTTTCAGGCTTAATAATATGTCAAAACAGGCTGTTGCAAATCACATTGTTTACTAAGACATTTGGGTCTTATTGAAATTGTAAACGTTATGTATAAAGATGACATGTAAAATTATTTATAATTTTATGAATAAAGATCTCATATCTCATATCTCATATAGGTCCATAGCGCCAGAAAAAGTTAGAAGAAAGTGGCAACATCATAGACTCATAGTGTCGTTTCTTTTTCTTACATATATTTATTTGAAAGGGACGACATTGACCCTACGATGTTGCCACTTTTTAAATTCTACGTTTTTCTGTCACAATATATATAAAACACTCACTCCATAAAAATACTAATTTGCAGTTAATGTAACTTTATTTGGTTGAGGTCTTTTCTGCCTCAACCGCAGTGAATGATTAATCAATGTTCTTTCATAAGTACTGATACTACCTCAACTCAATGACGTCACTGTGGCGTCATGACGTCATCTAGTCTTATCAACACTCAATCTCGATATGAATACATTATGATATTAAAAGCACTGGTGACCTCTAAAGGACTTGTCTATTTTGATGTGTGGTTATAGTTGCCGATTTCTAAGTCTGAACTTTTGACACATCGAAATACCCGTAGAACGTAAACGCGCAAGACACTTTGGAATTATAAACAAAATCCCATAAATATATTACAGCTAGTCATGTACATAAACACAATATTTCACTTTTCATAAACATAATGTGATGAATGTTACATTTTTTCATACATTAGTTATTGAATATTTTACGATAACAATTTAGCACGCCAACAGTTACGGTCTACGTCGTTTTTTTTTTAAATTTAGTGTTGTGACCATGTCTGCTGTTCCAATTCATACAACTGTCTGTTAATCGATAAAAATCGATCTTGTTATCAATAGGCAATACAGTTAAAAATTAAAACAAAACGATTAAAACGAAAATAAAACTGAGTACGATGTGGAAAAAAATGTTATTTAAAATAAGACAAATTAACTATGAAGGTTTTTATCTTACATTTTAAGAATTCAACAGTATTGATTTCTGAACCAAACTAAGATGACTTTGGAAAAAATCGTATGACAAATGCGCAGTTTGTCGAAGTTTCTCGGTCTTATCAAATACAAATCCGTAGTAGTAAAATCGAATCAAACAATCATCGCTAAAATCAATAATCGCTGAATTTGACAAACGATTTGTCTTAGCCTCATCACTAAGTACGTCAATACTCAAGTGTCAAAAGTTCAGACTTAGAAAGCGGCAACTATAATCATATACTATTTTTATATAGTGGCCGACGGCCGTATGTGTTTATGGGTGGAAGAGGAATACTTGAGTAGGGCTTGGATGTCACGTGACGTGTTCTATAGAAACTAACAGATCGTCCCATCTCGCCCCGTCCCGTCCCGTTCTAGTGTGATAAACGTAATAAACGTAGTAAATTCTTCGCAGAAATAATGGCGGTGTGGGTTAGTAATAAATAAATTAACCTAGCCTCTCGTCACTGAATCTCACTTTGTCGACACTGGTATATATACGAAAGCTCTGTATATTCAACAAATTGCATGCAAACGATGGAATACGAGCTCGCGGCATTTTTTTGGTGTTGGCAACAATCACACTGTAAGGGGAATATTTAGAATTTTTATTATCATCCAGAATGTATACTATTGACAATCTCTTCTTCGTCGCAACCTAGACTGTGGGCAGCAAGTTGCCAGCAACCACCATAAGCTGCTTTTCATTGAAGTAAGGTGCACTCCAGGCTAGTCAGTATTCTGCCTTCTTTGAGTTCCCTGGATAATGTGTTTGGTAAGGATAAGCAGGAGAAGGAGCTAAAGGGCGTCGACCTTAGGGATGTCCTGAGGTTCTGTAAGGGAGTCTAGAAGGAAATAAGAAGGAAAAGCCGCTGAGACAATAACCTGCAGCTCCAGCAACGGGGAAATGGGGTGAATGAGCACATCAGGGGCTCGACAGCCCGCTCGATTCCGGCCAAGCGTCCCCCCATAACATAACATGGGTTCCCTGGAAGGAGTCATTTGTGACTTCTAGCTTCTAGAATCACGTTTATCTGGTGAGTATCCTGCCTGGACTCCGCTTGCCCTGTGCATCCGGCAAGCATCAGTAATTCTAGGCTGTCTGGTTCCCGTCTGGAGAAGTGACCAACAAACCCCAGAGATCCTCGCCGGCGCCAGTGACAATTCAAATGGTTAAAAACTAAAGGACAAGTGGTGATTGATTCTCTTTAAAGGTGAAGACAGACAAGCGTAAAATTTCTGTTGTGTACCGAACAATTTTGGTGGCGTAATTCAAGCTACATTCATCATCATTATCATCATTATTTCAGCCATAGGACATCCATTACTAGACAGAGGGCCCCTCAATAGACTTCGACATTGGCCGTATAGAAGCTACCTGCATCCAGCGGGTCCTTGCAACCATTATCAGGTCGTCCGACCATCTTGCAGGTTGCACTTGATGAACTTTTCGGAACTTATGTACGAAGTATCATTTGATATTTACCTATCGCTTTTCCTAAGTAATTCCAATTAGGCCTAGTTTACCCTCTGGGTCGGAAGGTCAGATGGTCCAGGCCCCCTGAGTCGTGGCATAAACCGGAAAAACGAAGATTACAAAACAACTATTTTACAACAATGAACCTTTTTGTTTCCAACAACTTTGTTCATTATTAGTTGCACATTAATTTAGTTACCCACATACCAGCTCTAGATTGAAAGCAGAACACAAATTGCAACCCCCGTCGCGATACAAGTTGTATAGTGCTCGTATAAAGGCTGTAAAGTTGGTCATACGAGTCGTATAGTGGTCGTATAGCAATTCCGTAATTCCGTTAAGCCTGCGAACGATTGAGTGGTGCCTGCTGCGTTCCCAATTGAATGAAAAGCAATATGTTGGCGCGACGAACAAATTTGCCAATTATTTTCTAAGAAACGTACACGTATATGTGTTTATGGTTGTATATGGGTTTAGGTGCGTTATTAAAGCTTTTAGGTTTCAAAATTCATTACGCTTTGTTGACCATCCCAAACTTTCAGTCGGTATTGAACCCTTAAGTCTAAGGAGAGACTTTGCCTCTTTATGTGTGTTCTATCGCCTATACAATGGGTTGTGTTCTGAAGAATTGTTTCACATGATGCCAACGTCAATTTTTCACCATCGCACCGCTTGCCATCGACAGGGCGCTCATCCACACACCTTGCAACCAAAATGGTCGCACACGCGGTTTCAGAGGAATTTCCTCTCGCAGACGCTCCGGCTGTGGTATGAGCTCCCTGTCGAGGTTATCCCGAAATATTACAATATCTTCAAAAAAGAAATGTACAAGATTTTAATGGGTCGGCAACGCGCATGTGCCCCCTCTGGAGTTACAAGCGTCCATAGGCTACGGTGACCGCTATCCATTAGGCGGGCCGTATGCTCGTTTGCCACCATCGTGGTATATTAAAAAAAACACGATTTAAAAACAAATAATAATTAAAAAGCTCTTAGAAGTCTATGATCTCTATGCAAAATAATCTCTACGTGTTATCAACAACATTTACTTTCAAAATATATACAGTAGGTGTAACTTACCTAACTACCTACCCCTACCTACTTTAAATCTAAAATAGGTCCTTGACGCATTGTACCTAGCTAGGATGCTGGTGGCATTTCCTCGTTGTATTTATTGTATGTCTCCTGCGGGCAAACTGCAATATATGGGCGGGAATAGTTATTAACCAGTTTTAGATGTTGTTTTTTTTTAAGCTGGCTATTTTTTTACTCTTTATTTGTAATGCCACATAATGCCAGTACGGTGTAATGGACGATATACTGAACAAACAAAGTGTTTAGTGTAAATCGATGACGGCAAACAAACCCGCGCCCCAATTAGCAGAGGGTTTATTTTTACGACAAACATAATGGAAAATATCCTCACAAATACATCGTAAAAAATTCGGAGGGAAAACAAAAGTAATTGGCCTCACGATATTGAATCTGTCTTTCATAGGTAAAAGTTTTTCTTGTATTCAGTTGTGACCTCACAACAATCACTAAATACCAAGCTTCACAATGCACTCCATGAGACCTAAGACAGGCACAGCTGGCGTAGTATGATAAGAGAGAAATTGCTTGCAAAGAAGGGGGTTCCCGACTCTCAGAATTGAGGAATACGACTTGAAGAGAGAGAGAGAGAGAGAGAGAGAGAGAGAGAGTTGTGACCTATATATTCTTCTTCCTAGCGTTTTTCCGGCTTATGCTACGTTTCAGGGAGCCTGAGGTCCGCTTTAGCAACTAATCCCAAGATTTGGCGTATTCCTAGTTTTAAGATAGCGACTGCCATCTGACCTTCCAACCCAGAGGGTAAACTAAGCATTATTGGGATTAGTCCGGTTTCCTCACAATCTTTGTCTTCACCGAAAAGCGACCTCAGGCTCTCTGAGCCGTGACATTCTTCTTCTTTGGCGCTAATACACTCTTGTCAGAGTGGTCGTGGCCGTCACGTAGGTCGTGTTGCCTGCTGTACTATGCGACGCCATTCCTTACGAACTGCCGCGCTCCTGGTACATTCGTGCAGTGGAGCGTCAACGGTGGCCTTTACTCCGTCGGTCCACCTCATTGGCGAACGACCGCGTCGGGTACCCTCGACCCGTCCCTGCACCACCAGGCGTTCCACAGATTCACTGCCGCGCCGCGTTACGTGTCCAAGGAAAGTGAGTATGCGAGCTTGGACTATGCTTGATAGCCTCTGCTTGATGCCTAGCTCTCGAGCCTTGACATAAGCCAGAAAAATTCAAGGAACAAGATCTGTGTGTCTGTCTCCCAGACGGGTGAACCGTCAAGTGCAGTTTTATTAACTAAAGCTTTGGATTGGATCAACCCAACCATTGTCAAGATATTCAGCCTAAATTGGAACTAACATCAGATAATATTCAAGATAAAATTAGTATGCGCAAAGTCAACCAGCAAATTGAAACCCAAAATGTTCTAATTAACACTTTGGATACTGAATATGAAGCTAGTAGGTAAATAGTCAGGGTTAGCGACGTGACCGAAACTCTGAGCTAAATAAAGCCTGTTCATAGTGCAAGGTTTAGATAAAATGTGGAGGAAATAATATAATGAATGATAAAACATTTATTTTCAAAATATTTACAGTTAGTGCAATTTACCTAGCTACCCCTAAACCTATCTCAAATCTAAAATAGGTCCTAGGTAATTGTAAGAAACAATGTAAACAGGCTCAGTGTACAGTGTACTGTTTTGTATAAAAGTAAAATTGCCTTCGTTTTATATCAGGCGCTTAAAATTGAGTACCTATAGGTACCATTTATATACATTTACGTTACGCGTTATGAATCATATCTTTCAATCACATGCAAATTTCAGCTCAGTCATACCAGGTCCTTATTTCATAATATTTAAAACGGGTCACTCACCTAATTTAGTCGATTTTCGCTCGACATATTTCGATCTTTACGAAGAACGTCATCAGGAGCGACCACTGGCGACAGAGGCAAGTCGTGCATATCGAGCGAAAATTGACTAAATTACGTGAGTAACCCTATTGAAATATTATTTAATATTATTTAATTTAATAAGCTGGAGGTGAGGAGAGAGCTGGCCCTTGCTAGCTACATATTCAAGCTTCTGCGCGGTAAGGTCAACAACCCAGGGGTGCTGGCCACGGTGGGCCTGTGCGTGCCCGCGCGCTACGTATGGCGCCGGCACCGGCCGCCGCTGCTGGCCGAGCCGCGCGCGCGCACCGGCCGCGTGCGCGGTGCGCCGTGGACAAGGGCTCTGCGTACGCTCAATCAAGTCGCTACCCGGATTGACGTATTCCATTGTTCTGAGAATGAGTTTACTAAGATTACGTTGTTTGTGTTGTGTTATTGTACGTCTTAGAATTAGGAATTGTCTGCTTATATATTATATAAGATTTTTGCTGCACTATCGCATTGGGAAACTGTCATGATAGCTGTATTGTTGTTAATAATAAAAATAAAAAAAATGTTCGAGTCTCACGAGAGTTTTATAGTTAAAACATACCAGTCTTAGAAAAATCCTCAAATTATGACCAAATTAAAAACACCAGTCGCCCAATACACGCAAGAACCTACTACTAAAAACCAATGTCACGTGCTGAAGTTGTGCATAGTTTTCTACTCCTAACGCCATCCTGCTCTCTCTCGGGTAACATAAATTAGCGACGTTACCTCCGTCTCACTTCCACTCGCCCGGAGGGCATTAGAGGGTTTCATCTCATCAGAAGTTTGAGAACACGATGTTGTGTTTAGTACAAGTTGTTTGACCTGATCATTATCTGGGCAGAAATAGCGATACAATTCACTTGTTCCAAGTTTATGTTAATGCATAGAGGAAGGTGTCTCATAATAAGACAGACTGAATATTTAAAGATATTAGGAAAAAAAATATATTCAAAATATGTTTTTGTTTTAGGTTAGGATAGGCGGCGATTCTACCACAAAAATCTAAATTAAATAATCGAACACTCAACAATTCTGATTAAAAGTGACATTGGCTGAATTCACCTGTTAAAAGCAGCAGCAAACGAACTTTTGAAAGAGGCGTTTTATTTGTATATAGGTAGAGTCCTCTCTTAGAGTCTATATTCTTTGTATAATATAAGTACTGAGATTTCTTGACATTGGCAAAATTGTTAAACTCTCGCACAGAAGCTATTATTTAAAAGAAGAAGAAGAGATGAAATTTATTTTTCACACCTCCTATTCGTAAATGGGGTTTTACTGTTAAAACTGGCAGGGATCAAAGTGGCACTTTTCTTCCCTGCTGGGAGGGATCAAAGTGGCACTTTTCCACTAACTAGTGGCATCGTGGTGTTGGTATGATGCTGTTTTCGGCTTTGTTTATTTCCTCTTAGTTGGTGTGAAAAGCAGTATATGTCACACGGTATCAAAATCATTAAATTGCAATGGTTAACGTATTTTTATCACAATAGGCGTGACATGTTTCTACTGCATTGGGCAGTCATCGTTGGACAGACAGAGTGGTGTTGTCACCTTCGCAGCTCGGGCATCACGATAAAAATACGTGAGTGTTAACCGTTGCAATTTTATATCAGTATGTCTCACCTCACGAAAAGTTTAAATTATATGGTATCATAATTATTTCCGTCTTTGGCGTTAACGCTTGAATCCATCGCTTCATTCGGAAATCAATGTACGCTCTCGCCGGAAATACCCATTTGATCCCTTGTAACACTACTAACTACTACTTCCAACTACGCACTTTTTATTACTACCCGTCTTAGTAAAGTAATAAAATACGAAATGAAAGTCTTATCAGATTACGACGGTTTCTTTCACCGGACCATTACGAAGCCAAAATGACCGTACAGGGTGTTTTTCAAACCCCACATATTTCGTAACGTATGCCACGTAACGATTTCCATAATGACGCTGTCGATAAACGATTGCATTTGGCTATCCCCTGAGGGCCTTCTACGAATATAGCCCATTTTTTTCAAAGTCCCTAAACTTTTTTTTTGTTTGGACATTTTAATGTGATTTCTATTCAAAATCGCGAGCTCTTTCAATCCTAATAAGAGAACAGTGTTATAACTAATATTTGAAACGGGATAATTACCATGTATGTTTGTTTTATTGAGGAGAAAAGTGACCTAAGGTTTTTTTTCCATTATGTTAGGTATAATTTTTTCATAGACTTTGTATTGTATGGGCGGTAACGGAATGGAAGGTTTTCAAAATGTATGGAAATTTTGGGACAAGTTAGTAGTGATCCTGCCTACGAAGCTGGAGGTACCGGGTTTGAATCCTGGTAATGCCATTTATTTGTGTGTTTATCACTGAGTTATGGACGTTTTCTATGTATATATGTTTGTATACATAGGCTACGGTGACCGCTTACCATCAGGCGGGCCGTATGCTTGTTTGTCACCGTCGCAGTATTTAAAAAAAAACTAACGCTTACGCCAAATCTTGGGGTTAGTTCCCAAAGCGGACCCCAGGCTCCCTAAGCTGTAACATACTTAAGCCAGGAAAACACTGAGACCCATTAATTGACCACAACAAAGTAAATTGCAACGTCAATATTTAAGGAGACATTTTGGACCTTAATGGCTAAAGGTTAAAAATCTAATTCAATCAGCGAACATAATAGTCTTGAAGTACAATAATCGACTGGTAAAACCAGACTCGTCTGTATATAGACTTAGAAATGTAGTAGAGATACCTACCTTTAATCATGATTTAAGGGTGACTCACACTAGCATGGAACGGGACGGGGCGGGACGAGAAAATCTGTCAATTTCTATAGAAAGAATCAACTGATAGCTCGGAGCCCTCGGATGTCACGTGACGCTTTCTATAGAAATTTACAGATTTTCCCGTCCCGCCCCGTCCCGTCCCGTCCCATCCCGTTCTAGTGTGAGTCATCCTTTAATAGTATACCTACCGGAACTGCGGATTGCGGTACACGGCGCCGTTTTCGAAGTTGTTGACAGATAGGTAGGAATAACTTCGAGGACGAGGTGAATGGAAGAATTCAGCTAAGTTGGGCAGCATTTGCTACGTCGAGTCTTTAATTGTCGATCCCACAGTGCCTAAAGACGAAAGTCTTCAATTCATATTATTAATACATAACGCACGGAAAGGATGACCCACACTAGGACGGGACAAGACGATCTGTCAATTTCTATAGAAAGAATCACGTGATAGCTCGGAGGCCTCGGATGTCACGTGACGTTTTCTATAGAAACTGACAGATCGTCCCATCCTGTCGACTAGTGTGAGTTATCCCTTACATACAGTTTAACTACTTATTGATCACGCATGTTCTGATGTTTTCAGATTATGAATTTCTCAGATTGTTCTTATGCTAGCTGTGGCAAACCGGAATCAGTATGAATACTGTCTTTGATTCCGGATGTGTGACGAGTTGACGACCCTTACTCTATAATACTTATAGCAATGCGCATATCGAGTTAAAGGCATGACGCACTACTCGTACCAATGTCTCTGACTCTAACATAATGAATGCTTTAAGAGTTTATTTAAACAATTTTTTTTTTAAGCCCCTCTGCCGCTTCTACTTATTCCTAACCCGCACCTGCGCACACGCAACGACTGACCACATCTCGTCCAGTCTGCGTCCAAACGCCACCGCGGACGGACGCCATGTTGTTTATCGTGTGTTTGCTAGCACTAGCGGTCGCGAGTCGCGCGCAGCCCCGGGCACAGCAGTATGTTGTGCCAAATGCTAAGCTGGAGGCTATCTACCCTAAGGGATTGAGGGTGTCTGTTCCAGGTATGTCAATGCCAATCGAATATAATTAAAAAAAAAATTAAGTTATACAATTTAGTTATTATAATTTAATTAGATTTGCTTCTAAAAAAAAGTATGAACTTGACGAAAAGCATTTAAGGGTACAATTTTATCTTTAGTCGACAACAATGCATTAAAAATTATAATAATTATTGTTTTTTTTATGTGCCTAGTAAGTTTATCTGTTTCTTCGCAAATGTGATGAAAAACAGGGTTTGTATCACGGGCGGTACAATTATTACGAACTCGTCTTAATTAAGCCTAAAATTCACACTCGTTCGTAATTTCTTGTTTACCACCCTTAATACACAATGTACCTACTATTGAAGCATTAATTGATTCCTTACCTATTTTTTACTGCCTAGCAAAAAAACGATTTAGGTAACGATTTAGATTTATGTGTGTGTGTGTTACTTGTTTGTTCATATTTTTTTAACCCACAATTCCCACAACACAATTCTTATATCCAGCTTACTGTCGCGTGTCGTAGGTTGATTTGTGTAAGTTTACCTACCTAACATGTATTCTTTATTTTATAAACAACAAACGTAGCCTTGGGACGCCGTTTGCCAGGTGGACCGATGACTTGAGAAAGGTAGCTGGTAGTGGTTGGATGAGGGTCACGAATGACCGTACTTGGTGGCGCACCTTTGGGGAGGCCTACGTCCAGCAGTGGACAGCAATAGATTGATAAACTGATTACAAACAACAACAAAAGTAAAATTGTACCGATATTGATACCAAGAGTTCGCTTCTAAATTCCTTACCGTTAAAGTAACTTGACCTCCGGTATCTTTAAGATATGAACAGGAAAATGAGAAATAAACAAATATACGCCAGTATTCGTATATCTTGTATTGAATCATACCTAGTAACGTCAGTTTCTTAGAGAAAAACAGTTTTTTTCCTGTTCATAAAGTACTCGCTTATTTGTACTCAGCAAGACTATTAGCATTTATACGTACATAATGGACACTATGGTATTAGAGTTCGGAATGTTCGGATAAACTAAGTTTTCACAGATTTTGATAGCAGAGACTGTGAAAGTGTAAATATCATAATTTCATAGAAGTTTGACGTTTAAAATGACACTTGCGCAGGCTCTAATATCGATTGTCGGTTGATACTCAAGATGGCGATGGCGTCTCAGGAATTGTTTTTTGTTTGCTAAATGTTGTTTAATGTGTTATATTAATAGCTAGTAAACTAACGAAGCAGTATACAGCTAATGAAGAATTAATCCTGAAACGAGTTCAATCACTCCTTTAGTCATCAAGCGGCAATCCTGGGATCTTGGCCCCCTGAGAAACTATATCTTTAAGTCTTTTAGCTATACTTAAACTTAACATATAGCGAGGCCAATTACCGAACAACGTGGCCCATGTCCATGTGGCAATATATGTACTATTCTATTTATATAATATACTTACTGAGATTTTGATAATCTTGACATTGTCAAAATTGTTCATCTCTCGGACAGAAGCCAAAAAAGACATACCTATATGTACCTACCAACTGCAAATTCTATATAAATAGTTTAGTCTGTTTGGTGACGCACTTTTTCAATGGATCAAATTTAAAAATAAATACAAATCGGATATTCTAACAGTGACAACAAAAAATAAAAACGCCCAATTCTGACTATAAATCACATAAAAATACTCATATAAAAAAGGAGAAGGAAAACTTTGCAAAAATTGTAAACCCTCTTTTAAGTTGACAATCTAACTGGATATTGTCTTCTGTTACCGCGATTGTTATTCATTGAAATAAAACACTTTAGAACGGATTAATCGCGTTTATTAACACCATGATCCTACGTTTCGAGCCCTTTACAGCACTCGTTTTCACAGGGTTAAGATGATGACCCATCATCATCATCATCTTAACCCTGTGAAAACGAGTGCTGTAGAGGGCTCGAAACGTAGGATCATGGTGTTAATAAACGCGATTAATCCGTTCTAAAGTGTTTAATTTCAATCTAACTGGAGTTTGTTGCCCTCAAAATACACCATTTTCCAATTCCATCTACCTATTATAATTCCCAAATCTTCTGCCAGTCATTGGCTCTGCACAGCCAATTACCGCAACAGCCCTAAAAAACTACGCTAGCTGAAGGCAATGACCTATTATAGCATCCAATTCAATACCAAAATGACTTAAACACCTTTACAGTAAGTATAATATACGCTCTTTTCATTTCAACAAAGCGCGCTGAATCAAAACGTCTTTTATCAAACTTTTAGACCACTGGCTTATAGGCTTTTTTATTTTAGGTGGCTTCAGAAGTTTATTACCCCTGGGTACCGGTTTTGGATGGATGTTTATCTAAATTGTGGCTTATTTAATTTACTTTTTGAAGTATTAAGACAATTTTGGTTGTGAATTAGTTTCTTTATATTCACGGAATGGGTGTATTTATTACCCGATATTTCGGTAACTATCTCGCTTTTTAATGGATTGCGATGTTATAGCTAATATACACGTAAACTCGCTGTCATTATCAAAATACTAATTTAATAATAATTAGCCATAATGAGAATTAGAATAGTAGGGACATTAACATTCACACTGTATTCAATGTTGTCAGGTTGGTAATATGTACTCAGCTCAGTTTATACCATATCTGTGAAACCATCCACAAATTAAAAACAAAAAGCAAACACTGCATATACTCCGCTCTGTAGCCATAGCTACTTTATTCGGTTTCAAGCACCCGTCAAACCTCATCATCAAAGTCATTCACCCGTCCTTTACTTCCTTAAGTAAAGAAAGTGTCCAAAATAAATGTATCTTTATGATTGTTATTTCTCCGATTCCGTAGGTTGTCACAGTTTTTGCTGACCTCTCTCTGACTTAATTCATCCAGGCAGCCAAATTAAATACATCGTTGTAATTTGGCAGTCGGTATCAGTGAATTACAATTTAACTTAGTCGCATCAATCAGCTTCTCTCAGTCATATTAAAATAATTATATCGGGTTACTTACGTCAATAGTCGAAAATAGCTCGACATGTTTCAGAATAGTCCGTGTACCTTATTCATGAGTCATGCGTCTAGCCGCGGCGGTTGATCTACACACACTCAGTCATCATTGAACTCTGCAATAACGAGTACTCTAAAGGGCTCAAATCATAGTCATGGTGTTAATATGAGAGATTTACCTACACGTGTAAATTGACTCAAATATTTTCAGACGATGGCTTCTCCCTCTTCGCCTTCCACGGCAAGCTCAACGAAGAAATGGAGGGGCTGGAGGGGGGGCACTGGTCCAGAGACATCACAAAAGCCAAGAATGGGAGGTGGACGTTCAGGGATCGGGAGGCGCAGCTGAAGATCGGCGACAAGATTTACTTCTGGACGTACGTTATCAAGAACGGACTGGGGTATAGGCAGGACAACGGGGAGTGGACTGTCACAGGTATTTATTTTAATGTTTTGTTATTGTTTTTTTGTACTAACAATACATAATTGGTGACGGGTTTTTTTTTGTCCACTGTACTGTGCATATTTTGATATTAAGTACATACTCCATGAATCCAATACATTATATATTTTTGTAGTTAGTTAATCGTGCTACAAATAGGTACCGACTACCGACAATGCAACGTGTCGCTCAAAAGAAATGATGAAAACAACGTACTTTCTATTCTTTTTAATTCACAATGAAAAACTGGTCACACCAAAACTTAGCTGTCTTAATTGAGCGTTATTTAGTAGGGTACTTTACTTAAAACAGTCACGTCTATAAATATCTTTACACTTCGGAGTTTATTACAGGGGAAAAACGGTCTAAATTGAATACAGATATGTTTCTGAAGCCGACCGCTGGCTTAGGATCTTGTTTGGCCTCCGACAAAGCTGCGCCAGTCTTCCCTCCTTTGAGCAGCTGGTAGCCAATCGAAATCAGCTCCCCGAAGCTGGCATAGGTATTTCTGGACTTCATCGACCCGTCTGTAGGACCACAGCGGTTGCCGTCTACTAGGACATCCCAGATGAACCTTTTGGCGGCTCGAACCTCTCCCATCCTCTCCACATGGGCCAGCTAGTGAAGTCGAGCAGATTTGCTCTTCAAACTCTGCGTTACTTCGGACTTTCCACCTTCCATCCTCTCACTGTGCAGGCCCCCGAATCTTCCTGAAGATTCTTCTCTCCGCCACCAAGAGTTTGAATCCTTCCTTCAGGATCAGCATCTAAGCCTCGCAACCAATGCATGAAGATTTTTTTTTTAATTTCACGTTCTCTTCCATTGAGTTGAAATACAAATGAAATAGAATATGCTTCTTTCCACATTTTCGTATGCACAAAATGTGAATTTTCTAAACCTCACACGCGAAATTTGACTTCCAAATATAACAGTGTTCCATGCATGTTTAAATCCCACAGGCTCAAAAGCGTGTTCTGTTTAGCTTTGAACGCAATGAATCGAATTGATCAACAGGCCTCGAGAGAGCGTTAGTTTATAGGGTTCCGTAGTCAATTTGGAACCGTTATAGTTTCGCTATGTCTGCACAGACATATAACACATTGAGTAGGTAGTGAAGAAGTTACATCTAATAATATTTTTAGAAATCAATTAGACAGTTGATATTTTCTCAGATTCTGTGCTTCTATTGCAGCTATAACACCAAATATACTAAAATTACAGAATAAAATAAATATTTAAGGGGGCTCCCATAAAACCAACGTGACTTTTTTGCCGTTTTAAAAATAATGTTACGGAACCCTCCGTGTGCGACTCTGACTCTCACTTGGCCGGTTTTCTACATACGCTCAAAAACTTACTAAAAATATTCTTTGTTTCAGAATTCGTCAACGAAAACGGAACCAGTGTAGACACAGGCGACAACCCCAACTACCAACCAGAAAAACCACTGCCAACCCAACCAACCAGCCCGCCTCAACCCACTCAACCTGCCCCTGTGTGCCAACCGACCCCTACCATCGTGCAGGGGAAGGCCGTGTGTAAGGGCGAGCTGATATTCAGTGAGGAGTTTGATAAGGGTGCTGTGAAGGAGTTGAGCCTTTGGGAAGGGGAGAATAAGTTTCCTGATGAACCGGTGAGTTCTACCTACTTGGGACTTTAATAGGCAACTGGGCTACCCGATCACGGCACCGTCTCGTACCAATGAATTTTCCGGAACTTACGTAATGTAATATAATTTGATACATTTTACCAATCACGTTTCGGTAAAGGAAAACATCGTGACGTACCGGACTTCCTAATCATACGTACTTCGTAACTACGACTTACATGATAGGACGGATTAGACTTCATTACCGCCTTTGTTGCAGGACTACCCATTCAACCTGTACCTGACACGGGGAACTATGGAGCTGGCTAATGGACAACTAGTCATCAGCCCCAAGTTGCTGGACTCTCTGTATCACGATGGCTTCGTTCAGGAATCCTTGGACTTAACAGATATGTAAGTGCACTCTCAACGGGGCTTTCACATAATCTCTTGGACCTCCGATAAAATAAATTGACAAAGTCTAAGTGTCTTAAACTTTTAACTGTAAACTTTAGCGTTAAATACAGACAGACTCACTTGTCATGTTTTATTAATTTGTCACTTTAGGTCAATAATACCTTCGCATAGGTATATATATTTTAACCTTTAGCCGGCCATATACGCTCGGACATATCCGCCAGACAAAGTATTTATCTGGCGGATGCCCGGTGGACATACGGTAAAAAAATGGTGAATACGTAACATCTTTTTTTAGCATTTATTTTTAAATATCCCGTAATGTAAGTGTTTAAGCTAAACATCTGTTTCTAAAAAGAGGCCTTACTTATTACATAGATGCACTGGCACACCGGACACTGTACAATGCAAAAGAACAGCAAACGGGGCAGACATCCTACCACCAGTGACCACTGGGAAGATCACCACCAAACACAAGTTTAACTTCAAGTTCGGTCGGGTGGAGGTGATCGCGAAGATGCCTGCTGGCAGCTGGTTGATTCCTGGTATGTATCCTACTTCTCTATATAGACACAGGATGGACACATCAAATGCAAGCAAATAGAGCACACATCTTACCACCAGTTGAAGATCACCAGGGCGCTTTTATTTTTTGTTGTAGAAAAATTTTTGTTTTGTTAAATTGGAAAGTTTTATATGTTTTCTACTCAGAATTACGAGCTCTGTCAATCCTAGTAGGAGAAAAAAGTGTCCTAAAATTTCTAAAGGTTTGTATTTCTATATAAACCTACATACATTGTTCAAACTTTCCATTGCGCTACCGCCATACTAAATCTATGGATAAATAGTGGCGAAATGGAAAAAAAATCTCGGGTCACTTTTTTTCTCCTACTAGGATTGAAAGAGCTCGCAATTCTGACTAGATAACATATAACAATTTCCAATTTAGCAAAAAAATCTACAACAAAAAATAAAAACGCCCACCATCCGCACCACCAAACACAAGTTCAACGTCAAGTTTGGTCGAGCCGAGTGGAGGAGATGGCACTGATGACACTGATGGCTGGGAGCCGGTTAATCCCTAGTTTCCTTGCATCTTTTTTCAATCCGAATCCGTGGCAAGCTCAATCTTCGGCACATGTTGTGTTGGAGAAACGCTCGGCTGGAATCCAGCGGGTTGCCGAGCACCTAATGCGCAACCTCGCACATACTAAAGTATTTCGGAACTATCAGAACTTCAATAAACTAGCGCATATTGCCGAATAATGCCTAATTTTGCCTCAGAGTTGATAGAGTCTATGCTAATAATACTCGATCTTGTTAGCAGAGTATGTGAACCTGTTGAAACGTCATAATTTCATAGAAGTTTATAGTTTGACAGTTATTTTGTATGGAAGAGATAACTTGGTTTGACTCTAGCTCGGATGGCTAATCGCTTTCTTGAAATCGAGTGCCTAATCTGGTGATTATGTGTAATGAGGATTACCGCGAGTCAATTTTCCGCTAGGGGTGCTAGTGGAACGTGGGTCCTGCGGGAACATTTCAAACGTCACTTTGACAATTCTCTCATGCCACAGGACATGACACAGGACCCACGCATGAGTAGCTCCCATTAGATATCTGGCTCTTTGAGGATTTTCATATTTGACCACCGGTTGGCGTATTTGGTAGTGACCCTGCCTGCTTAACCGATGGTCCTGGGTTCGAATCCCGGTAAGGGCATTTATTTGTGTGATGAACAGATATTTGTTCCTAAGTCATGGATGTTTTCTATGTATTTATGTATTTGTATAGTATATACATCGTTGTCTGAGTACCCGTAACACAAGCCTTATTGAGCTTACTGCGGGACTTAGTCAATTTGTGTAAGAATGTCCTGTAATATTTTTTATTTATTTAAATCAATATCTCTTTTTCAACTAGAAATCAACCTGGAGCCACGAGAAAACTACTACGGCTACCGCCGCTACGAATCCGGCCTAATCAGAATAGCCTTCGTGAAAGGCAATGCCGAGTTCGCGAAGAAACTGCACGGAGGTCCGGTACTGTCCGACACGGATCCGTTCCGCTCGCAGCTGATGAAGCAGAAGATTGGCATTGAAAACTGGTGCAGTGGGTTCCATAATTATACGATGATTTGGAAACCAGGTGAGACTTTTGTATTTTTGTGTGTTGACACCCCACGGAGAAGCTTGCTCCTTTAGCTGTTAACACAGCGAATGCTCCTTTTTTTAAAGGGTCGGCAACGCGCATGTGAACGCTTAGCATCAGGCGGGCCGTATAGTTATTTGTCACCGCCGTAGTATTAAAAAAAATTTTACCCATCAGGCTTAGACCAAAAGGAAAATTACGAGTTATTATGTCAGATAATACCAGTCCGTATAGGTATACGGACTGGTAATATCTGATACGGATCCGTTGCGATTGCAGCTGATGAAATAGGAGATTGGTATTGAGAACTGGTGGGTTTTATGTACACTATGGTTTAGTAACCAGCTGAGACTTGTACTTTGCTCAGTTTCGTGCTTAGACAGAAGGAAAACCGCGAAATATCTATGTAATACGGAAGCCTGGTAATATCAGTCAGGGATCCGTTTTGAGTGTAACATTGACAAGCAATGATAGTCAGTAGGGACTTATGATATGTTGAAAAGCATCGCCGAAGATATTCAAAAACCCGACTACGATTAACTGATGCTTGGCTTCCAAAGTAGAATATTGACATTAAGATTACAGGGCCACCATGGGTTTAACAGGGGTTACCATGACGTCTTAACGCGATAGTCGTTTCCATACAACTGAGTCTAAACTGAACCTAAACTGAATTATGTTACGACGTCATGGTAAGTCCCCTGGTCTCAGAACCTTATTATACTTTTTTCACATCCGTCTCTTTTTAATTTGATTTGATAGGTCTTCCATGATTAATTATTACTATTTATGGAAACACATAAATTCACTTTATTTTTTTTTGTCGCAGACGGCATGGTCATGCTTGTGGACGGCGAGGAATACGGCAACATTGAGCCCGGCGAGGGCTTCTACACAGCCGCCCGACAGGCCGCCGTGCCGCACGCCGGCAACTGGCTCCGGGGGAGCAGTGTGATGGCTCCTTTAGATCAATTGGTAATTTAAATATACAATTGTAAAGCACGAATCAAATCATTTATTAAATGTAATAAATGTTTTGATTCATGTTTTTTTTTTGTTTTTAAGTAGTCACACTACTATATATAAATTATAAATTCGCCCTCAGAGGGCGTCTGCCGCGAAAGCAGGAGGTCGCTGGTTCGATCCCAGCCCTGCTCACCTTGGTCACTTTTTCTGTAGTATATGACATCTCTTATAATTTATAATTTAAATATACTCAAATGGTTTCCAATAGGGTCCACAGGATATTGATTCTTGTGTGAGCAGGGCTTAAAAATGAATTGGTTTAATAGAAATCATAATCCCCTTAATGACAATGCCGTTGAATAGTCGGCGTCCTCTTAACGTTTATACTAATATTCAAAGTATGAATGACTATAAAAAGTCTTCAATTTACCTTTTGGCTGTGACAACGAGTGATGTAAGGGTCACAAAACGTCGAGGACGTCTAAGGTTCACTTGCACTACCCAAGGTTAGCCGCTAGCCCGGAGTTAAGCTCAGTACAAAGTAACTAGGACTGAGCACTAGGACGTGACGTTTTCTATAGAAACTGACAGATCGTCCCGTCCCGTTCTAGTGTGAGTCGTCCCTAACTCCCGGGACCATGTCGTGGCTCAGGATTAGCATAATTTTTATTTCTGTCTTTTGTAAAGCTATAAAAAAATTATTGCATATCTTTCTTTCTCTCTTTCTTTCCACTTACGGTGTTTCATTTCCATAACTATCTTTTCAGTTCTACATCTCCCTGGGTCTTCGAGTCGGCGGTGTACACGATTTTGCAGACACGGCCGAAAAACCGTGGAAAAATAAGAATAACAAGGCTGTCCTCAAATTCTGGGAGGCCAAGGATACCTGGTTTCCTTCCTGGCATGATGCTAATCTGAAGATTGAGTCTGTTAAAGTGTACGCTTTGTAAATTTTAACCTTCCTTTTCTATATGGCGCAGTAGGTATTCCTAAAATCTAAACACCAAATTTTAATTTAAGATTAAATCGTAACCTCAGCCTCACTTTCTAACTTATCCTTCGTATTTACGCATGTTTTTATAAAAGAAACCACGATGAGATAAAAATTAAGTTAAATTAAGTTATATACCTTACTAGAGAGTGAGGTTAGTTTATTTGGTTTTGAATTTAAAATTTTGGTATATTTTAAAGGAAAGCAGCTCCAGTTGTTGACCAGAAGGTGAACCATTTGAAATGGATAGAATTAAGACTTCTTGTGTTAATAACCTAGATGGCGCTAGTGCAATAGCCAGAATCAAGCATGTATTTCATTTATAGAACGCGATTTTAATTTGTTTGATATTTAGTTCGTTAAATGATTTCAAGTTACCTATTTACGATACAATTATTATTCGTGTGTAAGAATGGATACAATACTGTTATCTTATGTAATAGTTTGTTTGTAAGTTAGTAACAAAGATATGAAAGTGATTTTCTTAAAGTGAGTACTTTCCAATAAAAAGACGTTTAATTAAGAAACAAATGCATTTTATTTCTGTTATGCATCACCTTATTAACAAATCTGTAATTTTTTTGTGCTTTGTACTGTCAAAAAAATAAAAAATAAATTTGTTTGTAGTTTCTTAATGGTTCTTCTATAAAGCATAAACTCTCACGTAGTCCACTTGTAGCGCGCTAGTGTCGTCGTACCAGGTGGAGAACCACTGGTCGCGGCTCTTCCAGAAGTTCAGCGTGGCCTGGAATATTCCAAAATAAATCATTTAATTTTTCCCCCTTACGAGTAGATTACTGCCATTGTTGGGCACCATTATAAAAATTTGGCCATTTTATATTTTTTTAAAGTTAATTTTAATAAAAAATATCGTCGTAATAATAAGAACCCGTGTTCATTATCTAGATTGTAATTAGGTCCTTTAAGTTTGTTTGCTGTGGAGAGGCGCGTGGAATTGTATGTAAATATATTAAAAAGAAAACGATAATGCATTTTCTAAATGTCGTGAATAATTCCATTTTTTTTTATTTAACCACTAAGGGGGTTAGAACAGGGTTGAGAATTATAATGACATCTAGGCCAGACCTATGGAACTTTCCGCGCTAACTAGAATCGATTATTTTGTCTTGTGTTGGTGACGATCCATATTGTCAACGTGCAGCGCGTCCGCTGACGCAACGCCAGTGTTGTATAACATTTATAATCGTAGGCAACCCTAGTGTTTGTGAGGGCCCAACAGTTTGTATTCGCTATTTCTATTAGAGGTAAGATCTATTCTTAAGAAATGTTATGTATACAGGATGCAATTTAAGTTGTGAACCGTAGTATTTTTTTTAGGATCCATAAACAACTAGCAATTGAATTCCTCAGGTCGCAAAACGCCTTTTATATTTTTTTTTGTAATTTATTTTACTTTTAATGGTGGTAGTGATAATAAAGTCTTTCTAAGATATACGAGCCGTTAAATTAATTAAATTTCATTTTTAACTGGGATAGATGTAAAAAAATATGTTTGCGAAAGTTCCGATTTAAAGAGGCAATTCAAATTACTAATCTAAATATTTTTACAAACCTTTTTAATATCCGAAAACTACAGTTACAAGAAAAATAAATGACAAAAAAATTGTTAAAATACAAAAAAAATCTTGCCTGTTTTTCTTTGCAACCAAGCATTGAATTGCTAATTTATGGAGTTATTTTTTTATTATTTTGACACAGTCACGGTTCGGTTCACGACTTAAATGGTAACCTGTATAATCTGTGTCTAGACGGACATAATAGATGTTATTTTTAATACCTTGTTGGACAGGTTCTTCCAAGGTTTTATTGGGCTGTCTGGAAATTCTCTTATTCCGCCTACGTTCAGACCCAGCGATATGTAGAACTGTAAATAAACAAGCAATTAAAGTGGTTTCAAGAGTCGAGGTAATTACACACATGAACAGTACCGTAAAATGGGGTGAGTGGGGATGGATTCGAAGTTCAACCCCGATAAAAGTTGATATTTATATGTGGCACGTTATTTTATACACTTAAAGTGTTTCGGTTGTACGAATTTTAGTTTTTCAATGATATTCTGTTATTTAACTTGAAAACACGTTTATCAGAATAGGCGTGACATTTTTCGTCAGCATCGGAGAGTATACGTGAGTTTTTAACCATCATCAGCATGACTCACGAAAGTTTAACCCTCCGCATACCAGGTGGAAAATATAGACGTGCCATACAAGGTGGGGTCAAATTTGCACACTTTTAAAAGTGTATGATAATTGTAAATGTATGATAATTTTGGATTTATAATACATTTTCTTATTTTTGGGTATATCTTTTTATTATTAAAACCTTTTTTTTATAATAAAAAATGTATTCTTTTGTTTAACATTTACCCAAAAGTAGTCCTTCTTTGACTGCAGAAAAAATCGTATCTCAGTAATTAAAATGTTTTAATGAAATTGTGATATAAATTTAACAATGATTAGAAACGTAATTTAAGATTATAACATAACAAAGCTATTTAAATCACTTTTAAGGTAAAATACTCAATTTTTGCATGCATATAAACAATGTTCCAAAACCACTAAAACACCCTCTACAAGTTCCTCTGTATGCCCGAAGTCAACCCCCAAAAAAGGCCGTTTCTCCGAGAACGACCTCTAGTAGGTACCTCTTATGGAACGTACATATACGTTACATCTCCCTCAGCGTCTACTTTCGAAGGGTGTCTGGACACACGATGCTGCAAATCTGCAATGCTCTGATTAGCAATCATTCTCCGGATGAATTGCATCATCTTCCAAATCAGAACTATTTTTCATTAAACATCGTTCAATTTCCTGATTTCTGAGTCAGTGCAGCATTTTCACTTAAAATAAATAATAATTTAGTTATAATTATTTAATAAAAACCATAAAAACGAGTAAAAACCTCACGATAGCCACTTACCTTTTCGACGACGTCCCGTACAAGGTGGGGTCTGAGACGCCGAAAAACTTCTAACTTCCAAATACGCACACGCCAAACTGACTCACGCATACTGTAGATCTGGCAACGTCATCTGCGCAGCTACTCAAGGTATAAATATCTTACCAGCATTGTTACTGTACTTACTTCCCGATTTATTGGGCCTGGGGTCTGTAATACCCCACCTCGTATGCGGAAGGTTAAATTGTATGATAATTTATCATTTAATTTCATAGATCTAACGATAAACTCAAAACACTACACATTCCTAACTCGTATAATTCCCTAATTATACGAGTTAGCCCTACCCTTAGGAGGAAAAGGAACTGAGTGAGATTCGACAAATGCTTACACAATTACAATAAGTGGACTTGCCAAAAATGATAAGTATAATATACCAATTCGGGTCTAAAAATACCAACTCACCCCTGTACCATTCCTCTTCTCCCAATTCATAGCTGTACTACTCTCACAATCCCTACTCACCCCATTTTACAGTATTTTTTTTTAAATCTTTAAATGTAGTTATTTTACAAGAAAAATTGAGTTAGGCAACCTTGCGCTTACCAATTTATCAAAGGGTGCCATGACGGACCCTTCTAGCCACTTGGACGCGGCTGTCACATTGTGGTCCTTTGCGCTCTGGTAGAAATTAGGGCCGACTGAACCATATTCTTCTCCATCGACGTATAGACGTATACCAGCTGCAAAAATAGTAGACTGTATATCGAGGGCATAAAGTAACCCATTGTAGACGAGGCTATTTATTGGTCCGAGGGCAACGAGGAAAAAATGGGTATTTATGCCTGAGGTATACACTCTGCTTTTCACTTCGATTGTAAGGAAACTATTAAGTTTTATTTCACTTTAAGTCTTTGGAAATGAAACTGCCATACTCGCGCGCTTCGGTTCTTCCGGGGGCGGCGAGCGCGCGCCCCCTGCGTTGTTACTTTATGCCCTAGAGCATGAAAAGCGATTTTGTGTCGCCTAGCCACGACTTATAAAGGTGAACTTTTCGAGCAAGAGAAGTGAAAAAGAATATTTTAATATGCTATACCACTGTCAGGCCTATGAAACTCCGTGCGAACTTGAATCGATTGTCTTTTGTAACAACACATATTATCAACGGTCTGCGCACAACCCGCCGGCGCCACTACTGTATAATATTTCTCATCATAGGCAACCCTAGGCATTTGTGCGGGGAATACGGCCGCGCGTCAATTGTTTTTGCGTAGCATTCAAAACGGTTTGTATTCTCTTTTTTCTATAAGAGGTAAATATCAGGGGTTACCATGTTGCTTAACGCGATTCGGTTTAGGACCTAAACTGAGTCGCCACTCCTGTCCCCACCAGTAAAACGAAAAAATGGGCATTTTCGCGAAAACTAATCCAAAAGGTTATTTCTCTACACCAGGTAAATTTCATGTTTTTCCTATTCAGAATCACGAGCTCTTTCGATCCTACTAGGAGATAAAAAAAGAGTCCCAATCTTTATCTTCCATTCCGTTACCATTTTTCAAACACTTTGTACAGCGGTTACGAAATGGAGAGTACGTAAAACGTTTGAAAATTTTGTGACCTTTTTTTTCTCGTAGTTTTTTTTTCTCCTACATTGAAAGAGCTCGTAATTCTAAGTAGGAGAAATAGTAAATTTAGCTACCTAAAAAAATATTTTGGTTCTTTTCTTGCGAAAATGCCCACATACTTTTTTTTTTCACTAAATGATCATACTTTGTACTTACATGGCATCCAGAGCAATGTGTAATTGTGAAAAGCAGAATTCCAGTTGTCAAATCCAATTTTTTCCTTTAAATGCATTGATCTGAAAAAAATCAGTCTTAATTAACTCTTTTCATCATGACAACAATACTGCCCAGTTAAGCGTAATAGCGTTATCTTAAAAACAAAGGATTTTGGAAATGGAATATTATGCTATGGAATTTAAGGTTCACGTTTGTGTCAAAATTTAACTTTAGTGCTTAGCACGGCCTTTCATTACATCTTCCTTAACGGTAGCATGAGCTAGCATGGCGTTAAAACATATATAAAATCGATAACCATTTTCTTACACTGTCAGTCTTTATTTAGGTACTAACCGTAAATATTTTTTACTATTAGCAAATAACCGAAGTACAGATGTAGTGCATAATGACTTTTCTTTGTATTTTCTCGGAAACACTTGTATTTTTTGGCCTCACAAAGGAAAGACACTTGTCATCACAATCACGTAACATCCGAGGGCTCCGACCTATCACGTGATTCTTACTTTAGAAATCCTCCTCAATTGAGAAGAAACGAATTGATGTCCTAGATGCGGAACTGGAGGAGAATGCTCGGTATATCGTGAATGGTATTTTGAACTAATTAATTCATTCTTCGAGAGTTTATCAAGGACGGTCTAAGTCAATATTCTCACTTTCTTTGGACAGGCAACGCGGCGCAGCAGCGAATCTATCCAATGTCTGGTGGTGCAGAGATGGGTTACGGGCACCCGAAGCGGACGTTCACCAATGAGGTACATATTTAGACAGACGGAGTAAAGGCTATTGACTCTTCACTGCATAAATGCACCAGGAGCACAGCAGTTGACTCTTCACTGCATAAATTAACCAGGAGCACAGCAGTTCATGGTAGTATCGAGGTAGGCATTTGGCGACGCATAGTACAGCAGGCAACACGGCCAACATGCAGGCAACGACCGAAGAGTGAAACGCCAAAGAAGATATATGTTTTATGTATCTTACCTGCACGGTTCAGCACTGCATACGATGGGTCCTCCGTACAACTGCTTAGAATACTGCTTGTTGCCCTTCAGACAAGCGATGCGGATGATACCAGAGGCGTAGTCCAATAGTCCGTACTCGATGTCACGGGGTTCCAGCTGGATTTCTGGAAAATCCATCTTATTATGAACATAGATATCGCGAATGTAGTTAATTCACCTGAATATACCGGCGTTTCACAGTTTCATGAGTCAATCCGAGACCATGACACATTCGCGATAGACCCGTGCTATGTTCATAATAATGTGTACGAAACGCGAAAGTTTAATGTGTTTAATCCATCTGATTTTTAATTTTTTAAGAGCCTAAGGTGTCCCAATGCTGGGTACAAGCCTCCCTTTCTTTCTTCCAAGCATCCCGGTTTTAAGCATTACCTAACCAGTCGGCGAGAAAGACGTCAAGTTCTTTTCTCAAGCGTTTTCGTGGTCTGTAGGACCCACAACGTAGTTATTTTCGTCCACAGGTCATCTGGCATACGGCTAACATGTCACGCTCAGTCCCATTTTAATCTCCATCCATCTATCCATCTAAGTATTTAATATCCATCTTGGTTATCCATTTTTAGGGTTCCGTAACCAAAATTGCAAAAACGGAACCCTTATAGTTTCATCTAGCCCGTCTGTCCGTCCGTCCGTATGTCACAGCTGTTTTACTTAGTAACTATATAGCATAGCATATGGTAATGATATTATCGGATAGCACAGCATCGGATATTTCTTGAACAAAAATTTTATTTATCGAATATTTTCGGAACTAATCGCTCAGAATGTCTGAAAAAGTGTGTGTACCACAAAAATAATTTTGAACAAATCTGGGCCGCTCTGAGGTTTAAAAAAAATATTACAAGAGGACGTAAGAGCATCGATGTCACTTATGTATTATAGGCACTTACGTTACTTCATGGTACCCAAACCGGAATAAATGGCGCAATTCAGACGGAAGATTACGCTATGACCAGGGGAACACCACCGACAAAACGACACCGATGGGGGATGATACAAAGAAACTAGAGGCTTTTTAAGTGGAGTTCCTTAGTTATGAAGATCTTACCTGGATACAACCAGTCTCCTAGTGGCATTTTTGCGCTGACTTCAACCCTGCCGTATTTAAAGCTAAACTTGTTCTTAGTGGTGATCTTGGCTGTGATGATGGGGGGAAGGATTTGAGGACCAGAAGCTACTTGTTCACAGAGCGGCGTCCCAAGGAACCCGGTGCATCTGAAATGGAATTAATTTATATTGCGACTTGTTCTATTTTTGTCCAGCACACAACTGAAAAAAAAGGTTCCATAGTTAGCGCACTGCGGTCTAAAGACTAACTAGAGTCAGTCTATGCTAAGTTTGCTAGATTTTGATAGCACAGAGTGTGAAAGTGTTAAGTAAACGTCATAATTTCATCGAAGTTTGACGTTTAAAATAACACTTTCACGTCTGACAGAAGGCCTAGTATAAAAGTTGTACGACATTAACTCCTCGACCGCGTTAGCGTATCGAGGGGTCAAAATATGAAAGTTGCCGGAAGATTTAAATAAACGGCAAACATAATTTGAACTCCCGATACGCTAACGCGGTCGAGGAGTTAATGTCGTACAACTTTTATACTAGGCCTTCAGTTTATTTATTGAGAAAAGATAACGTGGTTTGACTCTAATTATATTAGGATTTAGGTAAAATTTTAGTAGCGAAAATTTTTCTATATTCTAATTAAAACCCTGTGTCATTTTGACATAAAGTGCCGAAGTCGAATACTAGTGCAGCCTTGGGCACTAATACTTTTACCTTAATACCCTAGTTTTGAGTCATAAGAGTACTAAGTAGAATTATAGAGTAAGAGACAGTAAGCTGAAATACCCGTGTAGGTACACTTTCATTTTAGCGTTGTCTAAATTGCCTGAATAAGTGAATCTCGTGTCTGAATATTGCAAGTCTCTTTGTACTATCAGCGTTTCTCGAACGCTCTCGCGATTCAGCGTGCGTAGCCAAGATGCCAATCCCTCACGCTTAAAAACGTATCTTAGCTACCTCTCTCTATCACTCTTCCTTATTAGTGTGACAATGACAGTTGCGTTTCGTTAGCGACTGACCGTGAGCGATTGGCATCTTGGCTACGCACCCAGGGATACCAGCTCCAAAATAAACTTTTACCAGACTTACGTAAACACCTTACCTAGATGATAGATCCAGAGACTGCCTCACGAAGTCATCTCCAAACTTGGACTCCAGAGTTATAGGCTTGATGATGAGCCTTCCATCTTGCACGCGGAGATTGTTGTCGCTTAAGTATACATTGAACGGGTAGTCCTGTAGAAGGCACAACATAAATATCAGTGGGCTTACCATGAGTTGTACTTAACCACGAGTCGATAGCGACTGCACGATTAGAAAGTAATTACAACTCACTTCCACACGTTAAGAACGAGCAGGATGTCATTACTTTCAAATCGCGGAGTCGCTAGTGATTGCCATTCTCATGGTTTTATAATTGTAAGTCTCAATGCTACAACAATTCATTGAGAAGTTCCGTCTATTCCTCCCATTACAAAAAAACGAAAAGCCAATCAAGTCCTTTCACCTTTTGGATGAAGAGGAATCATCAACATCGATTTATCTTTGTCAATAAATCGGCGTAATGGCGTATCAAACTCAAAAATAATTGAGTTCCTCCTGGAGTCACTTGAAAAGTTATGGTACTTGATTTTCAGATGTCTCTAAGCAGCAACTGAACCTTGTCTGACAAAACCTGGCTTAGGTACCTCTGTGGTCGATATGGCCCTGGAGTTTACTCACTGGTAGATATGGAAACTTGATCTCAGGCGTCCAAATATTGCCCTTCGCGATGCCAGAGTTGAAGTTGTCTTCGAACAGCAGTTGCCCCTTGCAGACGAAGCCTGGCATAGAGACTTCAGTACTAGAAATGGCACAGGGAAAACCGGGCGGTACATAGTCTGCTTGCTCGGTGTGGACGGGGTTGCCTTTCTCGTCTACGTATTCTGGAGAAAGAAATTCGGAATTGGTTATCATAGTACCAGACCATGATGGTTATTCAGGTAGTTGAGGGCATGTGGAATAAAATGATGATGGAGTAAAGGATGATGGAAGGAAGGAAGGAAGAAGGGGGAGGTAAGGAAGAAGGACCGGCCGGATCGGCAAGTCCCGTTCCAGCGTGAGTCACCCTTGACCGATAATTTCGGACAGAAGCCGACTTCACGGGTCAACTCTGGAAAAAAAATATCTCGCGAAAAGTGAGTTTAAAAATAGGGCTATACTCAGGCAAACTAACAGCCTGATGTTCAGCGGTTTTTGTAGCCGCACGCTTGTCGCAATGTAAGAGAACGCTCCCTTTTTAATGAATATCCCCGCTTATTAACCGTGACTTAACCCCACAAAGCGTGGCTTAATCACGTATAAACTTGGAATACTTACAAATTTTTTGAGGGCGCGGTATTTGAACTTAATACGAGACGATATTTGTATCCTCAGTTAAGCCCAGTTGTGTAACAACCTATTAAAACTCGTGTAAGCTTAAATCAGAATCTCACTGCTTACCTGTGACAGTCCACTCCCCGTTGTCCTGCCGATACGCCAGCCCGTTTTTGACCACGTATGTCCAGAAGTATATCTTGTCTCCAATCTTCAGCTGCGCCTCGCGGTCCCAGAATGTCCACCTGCCGTCTCTGGCCTGTGTGATGTCTCGGGACCATTGTCCTCCTTCCAGTCCATCCATTTCCTCGTTCAGCTTGCCGTGGAAGGCGAAGAGGGAGAAGCCATCGTCTAGAAATTTAACGTTTTTAAAATATGTGCTTGTTTATAGTAAAAGGTACCACTTTGGCGGCCGTTTGTAAGGTTCATTTGTAAATTAAGAGGCCACAGTGGTCAGTGGTGGCATTCAGACGTTAATTACCTATTTGTCTGCACTCCGATTAAATAAGAGAGCTCCTCGTTTCCGCTTTATGACTCAAAAATGCACGAAATTTGTGTGCTAACTTTTATTTTAATTAAATTATTGTGTAGTTTTGGTAGCAAACAGTTATTTGAAAGTCTTTGAATGATGAAACAATTTGCATATGCAATAATAGTCCCATTTTTGCTACGTCTCGCGTCGAGCTTGATCTTCGCTTTTAGTATCCCTACTACGTAGGTACTTAGTATTAGAAACTAAAATAATATAATTATCGATTTATCGCGTTGTTATAAATAAGTAACTTATTATTGTTTGCCCAAAAATACCAAACTATTATATCCTTACACAAAACTAAGTCCTGCAGTAAGCTCAAGAAGTACCATATAAATAAATAAGAATTAATTTAGTTAATTATTTTATTTATTACAATGAGTAAATGCCGCCAGCATCCTATCCCCTTGGGGTACAATACAATGCCTCAACGACCTATTTTGGATTTAAGGTAGGTACAGGTAGGTAGCTAGATAAGTTACACTTGCTGTATATATGTTTTTTGAAAATAAATGTAATAATACTCGTAAAGTTAACCACGTCTACTGCAGAAGGCCTAGTATAAAAGTTGTACGACATTAACTCCTCGACCGCGTTAGCGTATCGAGGGGTCAAAATATGAAAGTTGCCGGATGATTTTAAATAAACGGCAAACATAATTTGAACTCCCGATACGCTAACGCGGTCGAGGAGTGTCGTACAATTTTTATACTAGGCCTTCAGGGAGACTCCGTAAGACCACTATTTTAATTTATTATTTAATTTAATCGTATGGCTACTAGTCGCTTACTATTATTGCTACCTAGTCGCTTATTTCGAATATGAATACTATTTTAATTAGATTCCGTAAACGCATTGTACCTAATTTTCACACATTTTTTAATGTAGGTAAATTTAATGTTTTTCCTACACAGAACCACGAGCTCCGATCCTACTTGGAGAAAAATTTACTAAGTACCATTTCTATTTCCTATCACTGACCGGTGTTCAGAGAGGTCATGGGTTCGAATCCCGCTCGACGTGTATAATTTTTCCATTCCATTTTTCTTTTAAATATAAAATCCTAAGCGTTCTCAGATGTCTCTGCTTAATACAAAATTAAAAAAGATTTTGGTTCGGTTTTCGTATAGCCCATCTCGCTCGTAATGACATTGTCAGTGAGTGTGCCACTGTGTACTAGCTATGACGCTAGTGAATACAGGCGGGTCAAACTCAAGGTATGGGTATCTACAGGTTTTTCCTGTTTGAAATGAGTAAATTGTTTATAAAATAACCTATGCATTATTAACAAACTTGCTTTCAAAATTTCATAAGAACTAATAAATGCGACCTGTAGATGACAAATGGACAGACACACAAATAAGCATTTTGCCCAAGCTGAATCGGAGACGCTTCCTTCACTCGGTCAGTTATAAAACCATGGTTTAACAAAAATAACTTACCAGGAACTGAAACCCGCAATCCTTTAGGGTATATTGCCTCCAATTTTGCCGGGGGCACCTCGTAACACACCACTACACTCACAAAACAACACAAATACAGCAAATACATACTGTAACACTTTCAGCTTAACACAAGGAAACTAGTAGGTCATAATTAAGAATAAAATAAATTGCATTAACAGATGATTATGCAAATGAAGTCAGCCACAAACAGCACTTAGGCTGCAAAAGACGCGCCGTGAAAAAATGGCGCAGTGTTGAAGCTTGCCACAGAAGAAATGACAGGCACGACCACTCTGCCAAGAGTATAAAACGAAGAAATATGTTTTTAAGAATAAATAAAGCGTTAAGTAATGACCATCCGCGTCTACTACTAATTGAAAACTGACCACAAACTACTCAAACTAGACGTCTGTGAAATATTATTAATTCTCAAACGAAAATAAACTTTATGAAATATGCATTAAAGTGTGAATTAGCGTGTGTTATAATTGTTTGAATAGATTCCGGATATTCCCAAATGAGTGGTTTAGTTAATAAAGATGCTTCGCTTATGGCAAAAAACGAGTTTTTTTTTTATAAACATGTACCTATTGCTTTTAAGTAATATGACGTAAGGTAAGGTAAATAATGTTTTTATTAGGGTCTCATAGTGTTGTGTTTCTGTTGGTGAGTAAGGTCGCCAGAGCTCCAAGTGGATTCACTGTGTTGACAGCTGGGGACCCACGGAGCAAAGCTTGCCCCTTTAGCTGTCAGCACAGCGAATCCTACTTTTTTTAAAGGGTTGTCAACACCCCTGGACTTGCAGGCATCCATAGGCTACGGTGACCGCTTACCATCAGGCGGGACGTATGCTTGTATGTCACCGTTGTAGTATTAAAAAAAATCTGTGAATTGCGCATCAAGTGTTCAAGAAAGAACTTTAAAACTAAGTCTTTATTTATTAGTTTTACTACCCAGTTATATTTGTTTGAGATGCAGTTTACAATACAAAATCAATATTTTATAGTCGTTTGGCCATGTACAGTCACGCCTATAAATATGTATACACTTTGGAACTTATTACTGGGGAAAAAGAGTCAAAGTTGAATACAGATGCATATATATTTATTAAGCGAACCGTACCGATACTGTAGACTGATTGTAATTCGTATTCCACTGTCATTAAGGTCCATCGGTGGTCAGTTCTGAGTGTTATTGTTTGTACCTTTGCCGTCATATATATTATAGGAACGGCCTGGGTGCCATAAATATCTGAACAGGCACTCTAATGCCTGCAATAGAGGCTATACACGGTGAAAATTAATCGGTAATCAGGGACCAATTGTTCTAATTTTGTAATCGATGGCGATCACATTTATGTATGTTACGGTATCTCAAGGAAATGGCTTATTTATTAACAACAAATTATGGATCAAAGGTTTATTAAACAAAACATACAGTTTATACATAAATAATCAAATGTCACCAACCTTACGCAAAGATGTCTCGTTCCGAAGTGTCAACTGTCAAACGTGTCCGACCAGTCGTCAAGTAATCATTCACTCACTATGACATTGACAAGTACAGTGTTGCCACTCAATATAAATAGTCACGTTACAGTCGGCCATCCTTCGGGAACGAGTCTCTTCGTTCTTTGTCTAAACTATTATACTTAGTGTAACTTAACTAAAAGGAGAGGAAATATACAACTCATCTTACATTATATACACGATCAAAATCAAGATCTACAACAATAATTGTAATTATAGCTATTAAGTGAGACTATCATGATTAGATTGTTTGAATCCACTCCTGGGCGGTGAGTTCATACACCAGTCATGCCCGGTTCCAAACAATCTCCCTAAATATGCAAGCTACTTCTAAATTACAATCACTAAATAGCGATCGAACCATCGATCGATCCTACTCCATTAAATACAATTCATTGTGGAGTTTGAGCCACTCCTGGGCGACGAGTTCATACGCCAATCCTGCCCGACTCAACCACTCCGTATCCTTATTCCATCATTTTAATCAGGTAATTATTCTACCCCATTCAATACATATCAATGTGGAGTTTGAGCCACTCCTGGGCGACGAGTTCATACGCCAATCCTGCCCGGCTCAAACACTCCGTATCCTTATTCCATCATTCTAATTAGGTAATTAACCTACTCCATTCAATACAGTTCATTATGGAGTTTGAGCCACTCCTGGGCGACGAGTTCATTCGCCAATCCTGCCCGACTCAAACATCCTTCACTATCGGTCTACGTATTCACTAAGATCATAATCGACGTGTTAAATCAATAACAATTAATCCATTTTTTATTTAAAAACTTGCTTATATAAAATCAGAGTCATTTCTGCAAAACTTAACCTCAATCATTTCTTATTGTCCTATCTCCAATACATCAATACATTTTAATTATATCAATTATGGTGATGATGATTAGAGCCGATCCTGTGTTAGTATCACTTTTCATTACTTTATTTTAATTTTATTATATTATTATGTCAGTCTTGTGATTTTCCATTAATTTTTGACCATGTAAATCTTAAAGTTATTCTTCGCTGCTCTCATCATCTTCACCATCTTCACTTGAAGAGCAAGCAGTAGCGTTAAAACTAAGCCAAGGATATATTTTATCTATTGCAACTACCGTTTCATACCTAGCTCCTTTTTTGGTTAATGGAGTATCTTCCACAAGAAAACGATCATTGGGTAAAACCTTCTTAATCCTATACGGACCTTTACATTTTGCCTCTAACTTTTTAGATTGCCCTGGATTTGTCACTACTGCCCTTGCAATCCTAACTAAGTCGCCTTCTTTGTATATGGCTCCCTGTTTTTTATTTTTATCATATCGCTCTTTAGTTTTTGCTTGATTGTCTTTTATTTTATCTGAAGCTTCAGACCGAATGTCCTCTATCGTCTTATTTTCCGTATCCCGGTTTTCAACATCGTCTACTATTTCATTTAATATGCCTTGTGAGGGGTTTATGAGCGTCCTACCAAATAGAAGTTCTGCTGGCGTTTTCTTTGTAACATCATGAACTGTCGTATTCAATCCTAACTGTACATCAGGGAGTAAGTCTTCCCAAGTATTCTTGTTTTTGCCATGCACCATGGAACCAAGGGCAGACAAGATCGTCCTGTTGTAACGTTCGACCTGCCCATTTGCCCTTGGTGTGGCAACGGCGTTTAGAACGTGTTTTGTACCGATCGATTGTAAAAAGGTTTTAAACTTTTTACTTGTGAAGCTTGTGCCCCTATCAGTTATTAACCTTGTTGGAGACCCAAAATAGCTAAACAGCGTTTTCAATGCCCTAATACTTTCCTTAGTTTTAGTACTCCGGACAGGGTATAAGCTTACATACTTAGTAAATGCGTCCACTATGACTAATATATACGTAAAACCACGTCTACTCTTTGGAAATGGACCAAGGTGGTCGGCGTGGAGCGTGTGAAAGGGAACGTCCACTTTCGTAATCGGGTGTAGTAATCCCTCTCGCGAGCCCGCTGGCAACTTATGGTGGGCGCACTCGAGGCAAGCGGACACGTACTTTTTTATGAATTTACGCATTTTTGCAAACCAAAATAAGGAGCGTATTCGGTCTAGTGTTTTTTCAAAGCCAAAGTGGCCCACATTGTCATGATTAGCCTTCAAAAGTTGCCAACGCACTCCTTTGGGGACTACCCACCTCGTTCCTCCATCCTTAAGTACGCGAAAGACCCGTCCATTTTTAAGCGTATAGTCCTTGTGAACGCTAACGATCTTAGGTGTCTCTGGATCCTCCAGGACATCCCTGATGCGTTTGATTTCCTCATCAGAGGATTGCACAGTGGTAATCCAATCTTCTGTACCGATCGACAATACATCCAGTGTATGTGTTGGTTCAGGGTCCACTGATACAGGTCCTCTGCTGAGGGCATCTACGTGTGACATTCTTTCACCCGGACGGTACTCGATAGTACAGTCGAATTCTAAGAATTGAATCCACCAGCGGGATATGCGTGGAACAAGGTCCCTCTTAGTAAACGTCGTTCGTAGCGCATTACAATCACTAACAATGGTGAACTTTATTCCAATAAGATATGTTCGAAATTTACTAAGGGAGCTCACAACGGCAAGCGTTTCAAGCTCAAACGAATGGAGTTTCATTTCATCCGGTTGAGTTTGACGGCTATAGTAAGCGACTGGCCGCCAGGCGTCGGAATGCTTTCTTTGCAGTAGTATGCCTGCGATACCAAATTTGCTAGCATCTGTGTGCAATTGCGTCTCTGCGGTATGGTCGTACAACGCGAGAATAGGCCTATCTATAAGTTTGTCCTTTATGCTTTGAAAAGCTTGAGTTTCCGGATCACTCCAATTCCAAGGCACATCCTTTTTGAGAAGGTTCGTCAGAGGCCTTGCTAACACCGCAAATCCCCTAACGAACCTCCTAAAGAAACTTGCCAGTCCGAGGAACCTCCTTACTTCGTGCTGATTAGTCGGGGTGGGGAACCTGGCTACAGCCTCGGTCTTGGATAGCCCTGGTCTGATGCCATTCTTATCTATCTCAAATCCAAGGAAATCAATTTTCTCTTGGAAGAAATGGCATTTTTCCATTTTCAGAGTGAAACCGGCCTCTCTTAACAAGCTCAGTACCTCCTTGAGCCGTTCAACTCCTTCCTCAAACGATTTTGACGGTATCAATATATCGTCCATGTATATTACGATATAGCTCACTTTAGATTTACTAAGAACCTTGTGAATAGCCCTCTGGAAAACCGCGGGTGCATTTGCTAGCCCGAATGGCACACGATTATATTCATATAATCCATCGGGCGTGACAAACGCAGTTTTTTCTCGGGAATTCTCGGCTATTGGTATCTGGTGGTAGCCGGAGGCCAAATCTAAGGAAGTGAATAACGACTGGCCAGAAAGCTGATCCAACAAATCCTCTATGTGTGGTAAGGGATAATGATCTCGTTTGGTACGGCTGTTTAGAGCGCGATAGTCCACGCACAGGCGTTTCTCTCCCGACTTCTTTTTAACTAATACAATCGGGCTGGCGTATGGAGATTGGGATTCCCGCACTATTCCATGATTCAACATATCGCCCACCATATCCTGAACTAGTTTACGCTCGGAATGAGCCAAACGGTAGGGTCTATATACTACTGGGGTACTGTCCTTAAGGTGTATCTCCATCTCAGTCACAGTAGTGAATCCCAAATCGTGCATTCCGGTTGAAAAACAGTCATTAAATTGCTTAAGAACTTCTTCACATTCATTTTTCTGACTATCTGTTAATTGTTCACCACACTTGGGATTCAGAGGTTCCTGAGAAAGCAACTCGTTTGTAATGCGTAAAACGTCCTTACTACTACCTACAAACCTAGCTCGAGTAATAAGGATGTTTTCTTTGAAATGTAAAGGTGCCTGGCTAATATTCTGAATAAACAGGTTGCAGTTAGCACCTCTGACCTGATATTCACCTGGCATGAGGTAATATTCCTGTCCTACAGGACCCCTAATCGAGCCATTAACATAAATATTGCCATGACACGAGATATTAGACTTAACTGGGACAGATATCAGCTCACCTGCTTCTATGGAAACCTCACAGGCTGTATGTAATTCTATTTTAAAATCATCTACATGGTCCATTCTCTTAAACTTTAATTCCGTAGGTGTCTTAATAATCAACAACGTAGGTCTCTCCGTATAACTATGTCCGAGTAGCACGTCACATTTGATTAAATGGTCATCAACTACATATATTTCGACATTAGTTTCTAGAATGCCCTGTACTTCTATATCAGCTAATGTTGTACCTAATGGTAAGTAAGGGACGTTACCAAGCCCGGTCATGTAAGTGTTGGTAGCATTCCAACTCATACCCATTTGTAACGCAACATTCTTGCGAATAAGTGTTGCCTCACTTCCTAAGTCCACTTGACATCTGACGGGAACACCGCTCATGTTTATTAGAATTTTATACTTGTCGTTTGTATTTTCAGACACTGAAACCTTAAGAACGTTTTTTTCCTTTGATGGGTTTTCTTTTGATTTTGGGCAATGTAAAGAATCATGTCCAATAAAACTACAAGTAGTACACTTTACCAGAGGTTTGGGGCATTTAAAGCTGGGATGACCTACACCTTGACAATTAAAACTCTTGATAGCTCCCTTCTGACTATTATTTCTTGGGGTGCTACCGCTGGCATCACTAGATTTTGGTAAATTATTATTTGCATTACCTAGACGCTTATCACGATTTAAATTGTGTGTGTTTTCTAATTGATTTCTATTATTAGATTTTACTGTTTTAAAGAATTCAAGTACGTCTTCGGGTTTGTCAAATTTGGCTGCCTGCGCCCCGACGCGTACGCCTCTATCATCAATCGCATAAAGTAAACAGTCCACTGCTTGCTTTCCAAATATCTTACATCTATTTAAGAGATTCATCTTTGAAAAGTAATACATTTCAAGTGATTCCCCAGGGCGTACTCGTCTACTAAGCATATCCGTTAAGAGTTCAGCATAATTTTCAGTAGCTGGAAATGATTCCTTCAATAATTCTTTCCATTCAGTCCATGTATGCTTAATTGAGGGTAGGCCCTGGTACCAGGTCTTCGCAAGTCCAGTAAGTTTAGGCAGGGCATAGTGAGTTGTTTGTTTGTCGTTCCAATTGTAAATATCTGAACATTCGTCTACTTTGTCAAGCCAAATATTTATCGTCTGCTCTTTTAGCATCGGGTCAAACTCGGGTATAACGTTATTTAAACTTGAGCCAGAAAACGATTCACTATGACCAGCCGTTGATTTTAATGCTTTTAAAAACTCGTCTAAGAAATTCGATGCCGACTTAGAATCGTTAGTTCTATTTTCATGATACTCAGGGCTGTGCTCCTTCGCAGGTGTTTTCAGGCAACGGTCACGTGTATGACGGCGGTTTCGCGACATTTTATCAGCTTGGCCACGAGAGCCATGCCTTGTTGGCAAAGAACGCACACCACAATCGTCATTCACACGTGATCGTTTCCTACGTACCTCTCTTTCAAGACTCCTGAGCTGTTCTCTTTTCCGTAAAAGCTCTCGTTCATGGTTACGCAATGATTCGCTGCTGTCAATGCTCCGGCTGCGGTGACGACTGCGGCTGTGGCTAGGCCTCGCCCGAGAAGCGCGTTCATCTCGACGACTTCGACTACGACTCGGCCGCGTCCACGATTTGCGAGGATCGCGGGGGCTGCGGCTGCGGTTGCGACGCACAGTACTATTCCTTTCATCACAACGACTGCGCCCGCGGCTGCGTCGCGATCCTCGTTTCTTTCTTTCCGTATCTTCGTCACTCATTTTCTGAAACTCAGACAAATTTATGTGAGCTCTTGGTAATAATCGTAATTCTTAAATGCCTAATAGAACAAATAATCCATAGAAATCAGCAACCATTGCTGTTATATTATCCAGTACAATGTTAGAATTTGTTTTAGACAAAAGCAAGTATCATATAAAATACCCGAAAAGATAACGAATCTTCCTTATCCGTCATCAGTAAGCAGTTCATACGAAGGTAGGATACAAAAACATTCATGAACTATTGTAAAACTGTTTTTGTAATAAGTAATGGTAATTAACAATTTTTATTTTTATTTTAAATCCATATTAATCCTGTACGTGTATGAATATTTCTGTCACTAAAGTTTTGTATGAGTACAAAATATAAATAATCTTTCTAGTATTACATATATTTTCCAAATTACATTGATGTTTACAAAAATAAAATATTATAAACTACCGACAGATTTTCTAATCCACGTTCATCTGCTTGAATATTCTTTATTTGTACGATTTAACGCGCTTGATTCATAAAATCTACTAAATTATATCACATTTTACATATATTTTGCAATTACTCACCGTTTGGTAACAAAATGAGGTTAATCGATAATAATTTTAATTTTGAATCCATATGCATCAGCGCAGTAATGACTTATATTTTTAAATAAGTGTGCTAATTACATCTAAATATCATAGTTATTACAATTTTCACTAATATTTTAAAAGTACCAACTATTATTTTTGACTTTAGTAACGGTCGATCTAATGGCGTGGTACGAAAAAAAAATAACTTTCGTATCGATCCCTACTTCTGATATGTTACGGTATCTCAAGGAAATGGCTTATTTATTAACAACAAATTATGGATCAAAGGTTTATTAAACAAAACATACAGTTTATACATAAATAATCAAATGTCACCAACCTTACGCAAAGATGTCTCGTTCCGAAGTGTCAACTGTCAAACGTGTCCGACCAGTCGTCAAGTAATCATTCACTCACTATGACATTGACAAGTACAGTGTTGCCACTCAATATAAATAGTCACGTTACATGTGGCACTTACATGGAACTAAGTTTTTTTATCATACCTAATTTAAAAGAAAAAAAATTGAAATTTATTGTCACCCTACTAGCGGTGTAGTTTAAAAAATTTAAAACTGTTTTCGCAAGTAAGCCATACTTAGTGTAGTGTATTGAGGTTTGCATAACCTGTCTCAAGCGTAAACGTCTGACCCAGGAGTGGGGGTCGGCAGTTGCCGTCAGACCACCGCCCGTGATACAAGGGTAGACTGTACGTCGGTGAGCCAGATTCCCGTGTTTACGGTGTCAATCAGTAGTACATTACATGTGGCGACGAGAAAAAAATACTTAAGTTACATTAGATTCCGAAATCATTAAAACAACAAAAGGGAGGAGTAGTAAACATCCAAATAGGCGTTTCAAAGACTACCGCTGTTTTTGTAAAAAAAAAAAAATGGATTTACATTGCATTAATATCGGATTTTATGATGAAACCAAGTGAGTTGTTTTGAACGAAGTTGTTTACTAAGCCTTTTACATAAAGTTATGCGTGCATTTCAATATAAAAATCTGGGCTGACATAACCAAAGCATAGGAAACTGGTTAGTTAATATGACGGTGACTTCGACAAAGTGCCTACTAATATCTTCCTAAGCATTAGAATGTTCCTTTGTGCAATTACTAAATGAATGTAAATTATAACTTGCACATTATGGTTACTATAACGTAGATGGTCGAGCGTTAAAAAATAAATAAAAATAAAGGTAACCACATAAAATACCAACTAATTAGGTAAAGGTAAATCAAATTAAGTACATGACCTCGACATCGTTAAGCGTGGACAGCGTGGTCCATGAATTTGAACTATGAAATTTATAGAAACCGTAGATACCTGCATCTTTAATTTTGCTTAAGTTATAATAAAAAACATACCGGATACATATTATGCCGATAAAAACACTATACGGTTAAACATATAATATGTATGTGTATATGGTACGGGCGGACGAGTTTTACTTAATAATAATGCCCGAATATGGATATATTATTTTGTCATAAATATATTGTTGCTGAATGCATGGCAAGTGTAATGGCCATGGCGGACAGGGTCATTTCACGTCATAGGACAAGCCTTAACAACATACAATGGTGGACGTTCTCATATCGTCACTGTCATGCTAACATCTTAGACCAGTGCGACCAACATACTGGTCCGTATTGAGTATTGTATTATAAGCAGCAGAGTAATATATCTATTATAGCAGATGTAATTATCTGTTTACTACATTAAGTAATACAGGAAACTATTTAATCGTGACATTAACTTGTCATGCGTTTGTTTGTATTTGAAAATATAGTTAGTTACAAAGCTGACTACTAGATCAACTATAGCAGATAAAATTATCTGGTTATTGAATTAAGTAATACTTACAAGAAACTGCTCAATAAAAACTATTAACTGTCATGTGTTTGTTATGATAATTGAATTACAAAGCTGACTACTAGATCAGTTAAAGCAGTACAATTATCTTGTCATTAAATTAACTAATACAGGATATTACTCAATCTTGACATTTAATTGCCATATGTTTGTATTCAATAATATAATTATAAAAGCTGACTGCCAGATCAGTTATAACAGATACAATTATCTGGTTATTAAATTATCTAATACATACAGGAAATTACTCAATCTTTAACAAATGGTAGGATTGGTACCTAAATCTCACAGACTGTCGAGTTTTACTTAACATTGATCAGTGTTTATTATTTTGCCATGAATATGATGGCAATAAATGGAAATCCAGTGGTCTGGTTATTAAGTCAACTAATACAGCAGATTACCAAATGGTAATTAAGTCAAGTAATGCAGCAGATTACCGAATCTGGACATTAAATTGTCATGTATAAATGGAAATCCAGTGGTCTGGTTATTAAGTTAACTAATACAGCAGATTACCGAATCTGGACATTAAATTGTCATGTATATTGGAAATCCAGTGGTCTGGTTATTAAGTTAACTAACACAGCAGATTACCGAATCTGGGCATTAAATTGTCATGTATAAATGGAAATCCAGTGGTCTTGTTATTAAGTTAACTAACACAGCAGATTACCGAATCTGGACATTAAATTGTCATGTATATATTAAACACAGCAGATTACTGAATCTGGACATTAAATTGTCATGTATATATTAAACACATGAGATTACTGAATCTGGATATTAAATTGTCATGTATGAATTAAACACAGCAGATTACCGAATCTGGACATTAAATTGTCATGTATATATTAAACACAGCAGATTACCGAATCTGAACATTAAATTGTCATGTATATATTAAACACAGCAGATTGCCGAATCTGGGCATTAAATTGTCATGTAAGGAAAAAAACAAGTTATACCGTATGCGGGTAAATGTATCTGATACCGAAAGAAGTAAATTATACAATTAATATATACATAAAATATGTGTATACCTACAGAAAAATAAGTTAATGACCTAGTTACAACAGATACATTTATCGTAAATATAACATAAAACAGACTCCTTAACGCTTAAAAATCTAAGATTATAGAAATTTAAGATTATAGAAGTTAAGTTTGTAATGGAAATTTGAAAATTTTATGAAATAAACAGTTTTAAAATTAAATTAAATTAATTAAAATTAATCTGGTCATTACATTGACTTGAGCAGATGGCTCTTACGAGAATCTGACCGTTGAACGGTTTGATTGCAGGCAGGGACCGGAACCGGTTACCATAACCCGGGTTTTTCATAAGGTTATTTTAAAGGTTGTTTTCAAAACACCTCCAATTCGGTTAACTCATGATACGGAAACCTTAATCATTCGGAAACCTTATCGGTCCAGTTAACCCCAATTAACCTCTAACCAGTAACTAACCCCAATGAATTCTGTTAGTGTTTTATTCTGTTTTGAACAGTTCAAACGAAAGTAATCTTTATACGCCCAGGAATTAGACTTAATATTGAATGACCATGGCTAGGAGTTAGGACGTTGTCGCTCGCTGTGGAACCAGGTTTGTTTTGCTCTTAGTGTGGCATCGTTTCTTTATTTCCTTACTATAACCTAACATTTTAGGCCTAACATTTTTATTATCATACATAGAAATGAAAGCGGCGTGAGCGTTTGTTTCTACTATGCTCAAGTTTATTTATTTTTCTTGTAGTTAATCAGTCAAATATAGGTAGAGTCATAAATAATCATCATACATGGGTAACTTAGCGCAATTATTCTGATATTATTTAAAAACAAAACATAACTATTAGTCTCAGATTACGAAGCGATAAAATTCAGCAAATAGTGCTATTTTGTGAGTACATCTTGTGACGGCTGTCGGTAAAGTTAAAACTTTTTAAAATCTCGACATTGTTATCCTTTGTAAAACCAACAGCTAATTACCTGCACGAAATAGTACCATAAAGAACAAGAGATATTTTATTAATAACAACAGTATTCCTTTGGCAATAAAGTTCAAATTGTTATAGCATGCACTCAACGTATAACCTTTTGAAATTAAGAACCGAGGCGTGGTCAACCAGGTGTCTGTTTATTTTTCATAATTAAAAGTTGATTTGATTATTGTAGCTTGTGTTAAATTTTGCAACTTACGTAGGTAGATATTAAAAAAGTGGGAACAGATTTCTTATCGATTTGAGGATATTGTGCAAGCTTCAGTCGCTACGCTACCAAGTACCGGCAACGTTAGCTACACTGTATTCTATTCCCGATATTTCTTACAATCGACAACTGGCCTACTTTTTGGATTTTTAATGCATTTGGATTCTTGAATTTTTAATCCATGCTTAGTTCATACACTACTCAACTACAGCAAAAATAATATAATAAATACCACCCTCTAACTAAGACTTGCAAAACACGCTACCGGAGGCCTATTGCATAATCAGTTGTAGCTTGTAATATTAGCGGAAGTCTCTTTTCAATCCCTTTTATTAGAAAGAGAGTTCCGCTAATATTTTAAGTTACAAAATAAATTATACAATTGTCCCCAGGTGGTCAGATCATATTTCATTTCTAAAAGGTTTTATGTGAAATGCGTCCTATTCCAATTTGACCCTTATTCTTAAGACAATAAATTTGTAATTTATATTACAGGTTTTTGTATTACTGCATTTCATTTTCTGCAGGTAATTAGCGATTGGGTTTAACAAAAGACACTACAATGCTATTCATAGCAGATAAGTTTTAAGTGGAAATCGTGATTTCAAACTGTTTACATTATAAAACGGTGAATAGTTTTTGTCTTTCCTTAATTTCTCATATATGCGTCAAGAGTGATAATGCGACAATAAAAGTCTTGTTTATTACCAATCTTAATACGATTTTGCCGGCAATTGCTTTCTTTTCTTACCTGGGTGCGTAGCCAAGATGCCAACCGCTCACGCTCACTCGCTAATGAAATGCAACTGTCATTGTCACGCTAATAAGAAAGAGAGATAGAGAGAGGTAGCTACGATACATTATTAAGCGTGAGCGATTGGCATCTTGGCTACGCACGCTGACGTCTGACGTGTTTTCACTTGAGACCGCTATTTGCTACCATTGGCAAAACAAAAGTATGTATTTGAGTTAATTGTAAGCAAGTGCAGCAAGCGGTGCTCCAAATGATTATGACATACTTTGATATTGGATACTTATTATTATATTATTTTTTCGTATCTCGTATTATCGTAGTAATGAGCAAAATTTGTATAATCGTACGAGTTTGAGATTAGGGCTCCCGATTACAAGAGTACACGCTGACACGTGGCTCCGTGTACACGAGTCGTGTCTTAATTACACGTGGCCTAATGGCATGTTCCAAACAGAGCAGAAAACCGGTATCGTGTGTGACAAGACGCTTCTGTAATGTGTTTAAATTAATTTGAAAATGTACCGACAATAAATGAGTAATTAAACATCTATAATTTATTTTATTACATTACAATATCGCATCTCGAGATACTCTGGGTATAACTTTTTTAAGTAGGTATATTCACGGAAATACTACTAAAATTACAGTCTTTCTCCGGGACCACGGGGGCAATGTCGCCCTTGAAACGTCGGAGGTTTGTTTTCAAAGTTTATACACGATTAAGCCCCGTTTTCGTAAATTTATAATACTAAAATTATAATAACAATATCTAATTATATACAAAATCTAACAATGAAAAAGAGTTTTCTACTGATTTTATTTCCTTTAAGAACTCTCATATGTAACAGGAAGAATAATTATAATATAATTTGATGGCCATAGAGTTAGAATTTTTTTTTAAGCTATTGCATAGCTTCTATCGCGGGCCTTGAGCGCGGGGACTGAATCCAGAAATTCCGTAACGAAAAAAAACCTGACGCTCCCCACTCCGACCTCCGACGGACCGAAACCGACTTTATTCACTTTGTTACAAAGTTCTTTATCGGGGAAAGGATATATCTCCAAACGAATGTCGCTAAGTGTCATATTCTATACAAAATATTGAGGACAGTAGCTTTTATTACCAGAGATACGGCGATGTCAAACGTCAAAATAAACACTATTATTTTAGTCCCGCCAAAATCAAATATGTTAGTCGCAAACTTATGTTTCTCATTTCAGTTATCATAAACCTATAGTTTCAATGATAAATATTCCTGAATAACCAACAGCTACTGTAAGATAATAAAACCCACATGTATTGTAAAATAATGTTGACAACTTTTCTATCAAAAACATTGAATTTGAAAATGAATAATGATCCACAAGAGTCTACAACAAAATATGGGACCACCATTGACGCGGTATTTTCTAGGTATTTAGAGGATATTAAGTCGCAAACTTATGTTTCTTATTTCAGTTATCATAAACCTATAGTTTTAATGATAAATATTCCTGAATAACCAACAGCTACTGTAAGATAATAAAACCCACATGTATTGTAAAATAATAAAAACATTTTAAACAATATTAACTTTTTATTTATTAAATAATAGAAAAATTTGTTTTCTTATCGGTCACCACGCTCAAAAAGTGTAACTTGAATTAATATCAAAGAAAAAGAAATACTGCATGAATAAAATAAATAAATAATTATAATTGCATAAGTTGATACAAAATGATATGCAATAGCTTTACCGCGGCAGTCCCCGAGTGCCACACGTATTTTTTGAAATAGTTTTAATGTCTGATGTGTCGGTATTTAGATCGTATTTATATCGTTTTTCCCTTCCTTTCATTTTAAACAATTCTATATTATGTTTTACGAATATACACATAACAAATACATATAAGGATGGCAAGGGTAGTATACTTTTTTAAATAATGGCTTGCAACTATCTAGGTAATATGCTCCACACAAAGATCTTACTCGTAAACACTTTCTTTGGGCTAAGAAAACCTTATCAGCATCTGATGAGTTGCCCCATATTATTATTCCGTAACAGATTTGCGACGATACATAACCGTTATAGGCTGCCGTTGCTGCCGCCTCAGAGACGGTTGCTCGCAGACGATACAAAATATAATTAAATCGATGTAGCTTATTACAAAGGGTATTAATATGGGCTTTCCAATTACAAAACTTATCATTCTTAATTCCTAGAAAAACTGCACTTTCCGTTTCATTAAGTTGTACTTACGCCATTAAAATCGGCAGATAATCTAATTGGTTTTGCTATTATAAGTTTGAAATTAAACCAGTTGTGTTTTGGTTAAGTTAACTTTGAGATTATTATTTTCTAACCAATTTGTTACATTTGTTAATGTAGGTACATGTAATAATATTTCTTAGAGAACCATCTGTATTTTCTTTAATTACTATGGTTGTGTCATCTGCAAATAGTATAGTGTCATTTTGTGTGGCGCCAGGTAAATCGGTGATGTAAAGTAAAAACAAATACGGCCCTAGTATACTACCCGATGGCACGCCGCATGTGTTAATGATGAACGGCGAATTATACGTTTTGTTAAGGTTTTTAACTATTTTTGTAACTTCTACACATTGTCGCTGCCCATTGAGATAGCTTTTTAGCCAACAGTACGCTTGCCCACTTATACCGTATTTAACTATTTATATTACTTTAATAGCAATGTTTCATGGCACCCTAGATCCATAAAGCCATCCAGGATCTAGATTTCTGCTCATTCTATGCATTCGTGTACATACACACAGAAAACATAGAAAAGCGGAAGTGTTTACCGTGACACCAATTAGTAGGTATAGGTATCGGGATACAAAGTATCAACTCAAAATATGTGTAATAATAATTTGACTGGATTACGTAAATTGTAAGAATATTAATGTAAAATACCAGACCAAGATAATATAACGCATCGCGGCTTAGACATTGCCGAGATTCATTGTTTATGTGGAACCGATAAGGGCAATAACAATAAGCCTGCACTCGGTCGGTATTCATCTTTGTGCACTTAAATGTCATTGTCTCATGAGAGTAATTAGTAAAAACAATGCAAGTAAAGTTTTTGAAGCAGGAATTTCTAGAGCTGCTTTCAATATTATCATTTTAAATTGCCATAATTTTTATAACGATACCCTTACCAACAACTCATACCTATCCGTAGTCTGCACGTGCAAGGCCATTTTTTTGTTTTATAAACGAGCCTTTGTTAATATGAGCACGTCGGCTCCAAAAGCTAATCCTAATAATTACCTACCTACTAGATGTGGAAACTTAAGTGGCGAGTTGGCTATATGTTCAAAGTTTAGTGACACCTCTCTACCCCCAGCCCTCATACTGGTGTTGCTCTCGAGCTCTCTTAGATGTCGCTTTTTGTGGGGGCCCATCTTATGTGGGCGAGTCACCGTTTGCCGTAAATTAAATTTATTACCATTTTGTTAGGCAGACGTCTGATTTTATTCTCTATAATACAGTATTTAGTCAACCACCTTCACCTAATAGACCAGTATATTTTAGTTTCCATTAAATCTCAATAGTCTATACACCCTGGCGGTGCTGCCTCTGCATCCCATAACTCGGGCAGGTGCATCATTCGCTCGGTGTACCCCTTACATTTCATTAAATTGTCGAAAGGGTCTCAGCGTGTTGGCTTCGGCTCCGCGTACGCCTCCCAAAGGTCCGGAACACAATTGTTCCGTGATGGGAAGACCTACCTATTATGAAGATTTAAGACAAAAGTGTGATATTATTTTTTACTATCGTTGTAGAATTGTTTTTGCTGAATATTTTGTATTTTGATTGTTGTTCACATTGATCATAATATGTACTACGAGTATGTCTAATTTTTTGTTTGTATCCCTACTTTTTATTTTAATTATCATGCACTGTTACTTTACACGCCAAGGGGCCTTACCATGACGTCTTAACGTGATTCAGTTTAGGGCCTAAACTGAGTCGCTGCCATACAACTCAATACAGGTTCCTTACCTGAACCTGAACCTTAACTGAATTGCGTTAAAGGGCATTTTCAGAAAAAAGTGCATCCTTTTAATGAAAATGGGTCCTCAATTATCCATAAAAAAAAATTTTTGTCAGGTTTGTAACGGCCGATACGAAATGTATGAAAAAAAATGCGTTACAAAGCTGACAAAAAAAACGGGACACTATTTTTCTTGTTTCCAATAGTACTCGTGATTCTGGTTACAAAAAACCCAAAACTTCCTATATTCAAAAAGAAATGAAAATGGTACCCTATTTTTGAAAATGCCCTAAAACGTTATGGTAACGGATAAGGATGGGTTAGGTCCGCGTGTATTTAAGATCTGTTTCTACGAGTACCACGGATACTCGGATCTAAATTACACGCGAGCCCGACTTGTAAACTTGGCTACCTAAGTTGTTTAATTATCATTGCACGTGCGGTATTAGACGATTTATTCCTATTCGTTCCTACTACAATGGTTTTGAATGTTTTGATTAAATAACTTAACAAAATATCACCTACCGACGTTAGTCGTAAGACTCGTAAGAGATATTCACTAAATTCGTTGAACAAGTTAAATCCGTCAAAATAAACACTACGAATAACTTTAAATCACAACATGCAAGCAAACGTAATGATGTTGCAGTTTCATTAATTGCAATTTTGTTTAGTACTACACTTTTAATTTTCGAAAGCTTAAGAAATTCACGTAATTAATAGAAGTATTTTTATTTATTATAACGTGAATTGAAGTTGTAAGGTATGATGACATTTTATTTGATGAAATAAGCTAGTTCAATCTAACGGGTTGTTGTGTATTTGAAGAAAAATAAGAAATTATTAACACGTGCCGTCGCGTTGCCGTCTTCGCTTTAATTTGAAAGTGTAAGACGTAGAAACCGCTTGTTATTATTAATACAACTCTAGTGTAACGGCTTATAGTTCAAAATTGATTGAAGTGAGAACTATGAAACAAACCTGGGCTATTCTACCTGTTGGACCCAAAAAACAGTGCAAGATACAAAATGTCCTAAGTACGAGGTTTTTATATGTCCTTTACGACATTTCTATCGTTCACTGTTGACACGGAATTGTCTTTGCCGATGCCAGCCTCTACTGTTATTAGATATTGAATCTAATTTACTTACACGTAAAGAGTATACTCGTTTGTTATAATAAGGTTAACAGTAACCTAAAGAAAACCCCAAACAAAAACCCTATCGGGATTGGGTTTTGCAGTTAACCGGGTTATGGTTACTGTTACAGCAACATTTCGCTTACCGTTTGTATTTGGTTACTGAATGTTGCTGTTACAGTATCATTGTGTAACAGATATGATTAGGTAACCAACTCGATAGGCTTAAGCCTAAAGAGGGGTTTTCCGGTCCCTGATTGCAGGTCGCCCAAACCATGTCATCGACGCTCACTTTAGACAAGTTCGATTGTGAAGCGGACCCTACTTCAGTCGGCGTTAGGTGGGAACGCTGGAAGCGGGCGATGAGAATCTGATTATTGAATGACTTGATTACATTGTCTCCTAGTTGTTGTTCGATGCAAAACAAAAGCAAAAGGCTTATCTTCATAGGAAATCCGAGTGGAATGGGTTAACATAGCCGCCATAAAATTGGAGAATGTCTGGTGATTCAATTGAATACCTCCATTAAATTGAAACGGGTTGTTGACATAGCCGCCACTAAATTGGAAAATATCTGGTAGTTCAAATGAATGCTTCCATTAAATTGGAAATGGTTGACAACCTTCATTAAATTGAAAATAGTCAAGTGATTTAATATTTCAGGTTAATATAATTGAAATTTCAGTTTGTTTTTAAATATGCACCCACCAAAGAATACCAATAAGACACCAAGTTTAAGTAAAACGCTTTTACATATGGTAGTCACACTCTACTCAATATGAAAGAGACTAGAAATACTGTTTATTGAAAATCTAAACCTTGTTTGTTCATCGAGCAAAGAATACTTAGGCTGCAATCATACAACTACAATGTAAATCTACAGTACAGGGAAAATTCAGATAAAAAAAGGGATGCTGCAGAAGCTAGTCTAATTAAAAATAGAGAACGGCTGGGTCCTTAAGGGGATAAGGAAAATATAATAAAATTGGTTTAACTTGTATCCACCACCATTGACTCTTACATGTATGTATCACACAAAGGTACACGCAACAGTAAGTCTAGGATAACTAACAAAGCATACAAATAGCTAAACACCATTATGAAGGTTATCCGTTATTAAGGTTATTATTATCAGGTTTATCAAGTAGGAATAATAATAATACAGCAGTAGTCAAAGTAATACTTTATTGCACTAAAATTGGTACCAAATACATAAATAAACAGTTACAAAGGGTAAAAAGAGATTCCAGATAACCTTTGTGTAGGATTAGGTATTTACTCTTTATAATTCCCTGGTGTTTTGGGAATGTTGTGCTACCTACATTAAAATCGTCATGTTAAGGTCGCAGAACTATCTGCGGGCGATAGCGTGTCCTTTTAGAAGAAGTTTGCTGGTAAACTACTAAAGCTCATGACTATTTGGTGTTTAGGTGATTACACAACAAACAATGTATTATATAATTTAAACTTTCGTGAGTCATATTGATATTAAATTGCAACGGTTAACACTCGCGTATTTTTTATCACAATAGGGGTGACATGTTTCGACAGTATCGGGCAGTCATCGTCGGACAGACAGAGTGGTGTTGGTACCTTTGCAGGTCGGGCATCACTGCCCGAGACCGACGTAGGAAACGGGTCGCGCGCGACGAAACGGGGTGATCCGCCTGCGCGCGACAATGTATTGTTGGTCATAAAAAAACAGTCACATTAAACATCTCCTGTAAAGTGATGTCAAGGATTACATAAGCACTTAAGTTTGAATCGAAAAGCATTCAGATCGCTGAGAGGCTGAGTACTTAATATACTTAATATAAGTACTTAATATAAGTAGTAACTTTTTTTATTTCTCCATGTTGCAAATATTAAAATGACATTCTTATTAACAAAAATAAGAATATTTTCGAGCATAAATTCAAAAAAAATCTGAAGGTCTGTAAAGTGTAAGGGCTAAAAGCTTTACTGTGAATCTCAATATTTTCTGATGAACATAGTGAGAGAGAGATAACATTGTTCTATGAATGCTAAACCGGGAACCCTGTGTTATAGTGGTTTTATTACATGAGGTCAAATTAAGTTTTATTATCATAATATTATTATATACGCTTAAATGCGTAATGTACTTCACACGTATCAGTATGTAAGGATTTATGGAAATGCAAGTTAATAAACTAACACGTACCTACAGTGGATGTATTGAATCAAACTTTGGTTTTATTGCACAAATTACAATGACTTATATGATCCCTTAGATTGCACCTGATAGTGCAAGCTAAGGGATATTACTAAACAATAAAATGAAAAAAAAGAAAGTAAGCCATTGAAGCCTTACTCATTCTAATTATAGATACGAGTATAACGCCATATTCATAAAAACTTAACAGATTCATATTAGTTAAAATATGTTTTGTCCCTTTTAATTTAACAAACGCAAATGTCAAATTGACAGATAACGAGAAACGACAAATTAGTGAACGGAGGTTTTGATGAGCGTTTATGAATAACGGCAATAGTTGGTTTCAGTGATATTGACAGATTTATAATAAACAGCAAATACACTTATTAGAGTAACATAAACTAAGTTATCTAAATTACAACAAGACATTAAGTTTGTTAAAATATTTATGAATGTTAAAACACACATAGTTACATAATAATGTCCAAAATTATATTTACTTTGGTAAATAGTATTTTCAAACTATGTAGCATAGTGTATTCAACATCACGTGAGCTAATCATTGTTTTTACCAAACTACCAGCCGATTTATGATTGAATGGATCTAACTTTGCGTTCATGTCTACGTAACTGTTGAGTAAATTTAGATGAGAATCATATAAGTGGAAGTATTTAATGATAACAACGGTAAAACATACAGACACAACGTACGTGATCTAAAAAAAAAACAAACACAACAAAAAAAAAAACAAAAGGAGAAGGACGGGAAATGGATAGTATCAGGAAAATTATCGAGAAAGGAGACTGAGAATAATTTGGGATCAGATGAAGACAGTGATGTATATTAGAAATCCAAATTCGGAGAAGTAATTTACTTTGTGTCATTCCAGTCATTACTAGTAACTCGTAATTATAAATAAGTAGTTTTGATAACTGATTGATAAGATGCAAACTAATAAAGAAAACAACAACAAGGAAGGGATGTAGTGTATTGAGGTTTGCATAACCTGTCTCAAGCGTAAACGTCTGACCCAGGAGTGGGGGTCGGCAGTTGCCGTCAGACCACCGCCCGTGATACAAGGGTAGACTGTACGTCGGTGAGCCAGATTCCCGTGTTTACGGTGTCAATCAGTAGTACATTACACTTAGCTAAAAAAAATTGCAGGTTTAATTTATTGACGTCTTGTCTGTCAATTTCCCCGCCATCATGATGGCACTGGACGTACACTAATTCTTTTTAATAAAAGTAGGGTGTCCATTGTATCCATTGGTTATCGCAGTCCACTGCTGGACATAGGCTTCCCCATATATCATTAACTGTTATTAATTAACTTATTTCTTTATTCGGTACTAAAAGGTACATACAAAAACTGAATAAACTAAAACTTAACTAAAAAGATATAAATAGACTAAAAGTTAAATTAATTACAAAACTAAACAAAAAGCTACCCTACAAAGGAATAAAATAAAAATTATTAATTAGATGTTGAAGTAAATTCCATGAGATCTCACGTATTGACTATCAGGTACATCTGAACCTACATGTAGGTATATATAAAAACACTCTCCAGATCACTGCCCATATATTGGTAGCGTATCCAGATCCAGAAGGCTGGTCGCATTGCCATGTTGTATGTTAATGTTTATTTATGTCTTCTTCTTCATCATCGTGTGTTCGGACACCGTTGGGCATACGCCCTTCCAATCTCTCTAATTTTGAACGGTTTTTAGTGTCTCGTATCCAGACTAGTCCTGCTGTCTCCTATATGTCATCGAACCATCTGGCAGGAGGTCTACCTATACTTCTTCTGCCTAGGCGGGACTCCATTCTAGAACGCGCCAACTCCACCGCTCGTCGTGACGCCGGCACTAGTGACGTTTTCAACAGGTAGTGCCACAATCATGCACACATTGACACTTCGGTCCGGCCGAGCTGATCAGTCTAGTGTGACTCATCCTTTATACTCTTGCACTGACCTGACCACCATATATATGCTTATGCTCTCCTAGTAGCCAGTATCAACATGGCCGTGAACGCGTTTGGTCGCGCGCTCTGCGTTTTCCTGTTTGTCGCCGTTAAGGGCGATGACACGTACACTGTGCCCGAAGTCACCATACAGGCGTTCAAACCTAAAGGATTCCGGGCTTCAATTCCAGGTACTAAGATAATATTAATCAATATTAGATTTATATTCAAAATATCTCCAAAATGCTGTCGGGGAGACTCACGCCACAGGAGTATACACGGCGAAAAAGGTTTGACAACTAAATATTTTTACTCGTTAATATAAAATTGTGCTCTTTACAATATTCTGTAACAGCAATATGATATACAGTAAAAAATGTAGCTGTCACATAAAATACAAGAAATGTGTTAAGGGGAATTCGACTTTTTTCTGCGTGTAGGAATGCAACCGGCGAATATTGAGATGTACAAGTTATTTATTGGGGTGGAAACTGTTGGAACGTGGGGCCCTGGCCTCACATTATTTATAAGGACTTGGCAAAGCGTCTCATAGAAGCTACGGGTGACAGTATGGCTGGCTCGTACCTTGCGCAACGCATTGGTCTTGCCGTCCAGCGCGGCAATGCCGCCAGCCTTCTTGGCACCCTACTCTAGTTTGCCTCTGAATTTAAAAAATATATATGTAAAAAATTGAATGCCAGTAAAGTTTTCATTCATGAAAGTCGAAATGTGTAGTTTTGAACGCACCATGGAGAGCTTATGATATGTGTGTATATAAAGCAGTGTATGTAATTGTAAATAATTATACATTAAAACACTCGTGTGATGTTATTATGAAACTCGGCTGCCGCCTCACTTATTAAACTATTAATTAAACTTCCTCAAACAACAACTATGTTATCACTTAATTATGTTGATTCCCCAAATTGCAATAACAGTAAGTAATTAAATCCATAAAGTTTGCAAACCAGTTTCCTTGCAATGATCACTTTAAAACATATTTGTTTATAAGTAATGTATAGGTATATGAATCTTCTAATGGACTCAAGAATATACGGACACTTTAAAAAAAACAGTGTTATTTCATGAGCCGTGGGGTTCATTTCAATTTAAATTATGAGCTTATAAGAGTGACATGCACACATTCACAACTTGAGGGACAGAAAGTGGGTCAAAAACGATAAGTTCGTATGCGAAATAGGCATGTCATGAAAATACAGGTTTATCTTAGCGATGTGACTTCTTAGGTACAGGGAAATCCCCTCGTTTATTAAGATTGAATCACCAGATTGAGGTTCTTCCCAGGTCCCCTCAATTTCTTGCAAATTAATATTATATCATAGTGTGATATTTACTGATTCCCGATGCTCGAACAAAAAAGAACACAAACGTCAAAAAATGTGGGTCGGAATGACATTAACGAACAATTTTGCATTCAAAATTCGAAATTGCTCGAAAAAGAGCTTGCTCGCGTAAGCATTAAGTGTCGAATTCATACACAGAACTACAAACTGTGTAGCAGTAGCATGAACTACTATTAACCATGGTGTCACATGGTTAGATCAGTAGTTTCTGAACAAAAAAATTGTTTCAGACGCCCCAAACCTAGCTCTCTTCGTGTTCCAAGGCAACGTGAACCGAAACATCGAATCCACGCAAGTAGGCGAGCTGCATGGGGAGGTGCTGTCACCCACAAACGGGCGATGGGTGGTGGAACTGCCCGACGTCACCCTCGCGGTGGGTGACGTTATCAACTATCACGTATTCGCGTCGGTCAAGAGTGTGGGGTACTTGAAGGATAGACTGAAGTTTACTGTTACCAGTAAGTATCTGTTACATTTTTGATATTGACATATAGTCCTTAATCCATTACTCTTGATGTCCATCTTTATTTTAATGCAACTCGACTTCATCACTCACAAGTCTCATCTGTTTCATCTTTTTCTAAATTAATAGAGCTGTAAGATGCATTGAATGACACGTCTGTCCTGATTCCCGTCATACATTGACGTTGACGGCTTTGTCCCCCAGTCATATCAATCAGAGACATCCTCGCGTAGCTTGCAACCCTAGCATTTTTAAAATTCTATATTTTATTTTTACCTACAAAATAAAAAATCAGATTAGCTGTTCTAAAATCCTTAGAAGTTAAGGCTTAGAAATGCGATCCTTACGTAAGTTTATCGAATGCGACTCATACTGTCTGATTGATACGGCTTATGGACAAATCCGTTAATGTATGATACTGGTGCTTCAGTTTGACAATGAACTTGATCCGCATTTAAACATTGAACTTGTCTGTTGATTGTGAAGGTTATCTTTAAGTCATAAATAGTCACATTGGATGATAACTTGTTATTGTGGTAAACATATATACATGTATATGCGAGGATTCCCCTATATCAATTTTATAACTCGCTATTTAAAGAGCGGTTACATGAACGACATTACTTACACTTAAGAATAGTTCAGAAATAATAGGTGCTTCATAACACCTTAAGCGCGTTTTGTACACATTATTATAAAACATACATCGCGAATACAGTTACAGACCTGTTTTATGTTCTATAATTATAGGTGCTCCGTTAACAGAGTTTTGTACGGAGTACTAAAAATATATATACATATTACATACTCAACTGGCAGTTTAAATGTACCGGGTGTGGTCCATAATAGGACCAATTTTAATCATAGGTAGGGTACTCCCCAAATTGAACAACTTTGCTCAGCGACTTTGAAAAATGACGTGTACTTATTTGATTTTGTTTACACTTTATAGTGTGTTAGAAGACGCAATGTACTGCGAATTTTTACTATGAGAGATGGAGATGTCACTGAAATTAAAAGTACTATTTAGTTTGTATGAAAAAGTGAAAATTTACAGAGTAGATATTTCTAAAAGTTGTTCTGTTTAAGGAGTACAGTATTCGATTTATTGCACCTATTATAGGCCACGCCCGGTATATGTGACTATTGCAGTAATGCAAAGTAAAAATAATAAATGATTTAATTCGTGCTTTAAAATTGTATTCAAGATCTAGAAGACTACGAGCCTGTGACATCCCCTATCACAAGTACACCGAACTGCGCGCCGACATTAACCCGTGTGCGGGGAGGCGTCGCATGCGCAGGGCAGACCATCTTCCAGGAGAACTTCGACTCACTACGGACTGATGTGTGGCAAGTGCAGCAGTACATTCCTGTGGATCATCCTGTAAGTATATACCTATTTATAAAGAGCCTAGATCCGTCTGATAACTTCAGTGGATGTATCCGGCAAACAAATCCACCGCTGCAGACAACGTATGGTAGGAAGTGGACACGGATTAAGACGGACATATCTTACGGATGTTCGTTACTATTAGGAATATAGTACCGCATCAAAAGAAGGGATGTTATAAAGTATGTAACAAAAATGCTGCTGACCCTTTTACGTAATTAGTATCGTAGACTGATTTGGAAAACCAGGAAAAAAAATTAGACGCAATTTTTTGGTATACCATATTGGTATTTGGTAATTTAAGGTTACCCGTTGGCCTATTAGGACGACACGCCCTAAACAATTATTTTCCTATTCATAATCAGTCCATGAGAACCACCTATTTTTTTTACGCCGTGTGTAGAGTACGAAGTAACACACCATCTGGCAGAAAGTATGGAACTTGGTATGCATGTCGCTTATAGGATACGCAAAAAAACTGGAAGTGGAAACAAATCGCCACGCGCAATTTCATATACTTTAGGGACATCAGGGAGTTTTCTCGTTTTTTTTATTGAGGTTTTGAGGATTTTACCTCTCAGTCTGGTATTTGCCATGGTCTTTCTTCATAATATACTCGCTCTTTGCAGGAGAACCCCTTCGTGTCGTACCAACATTCCACGGTATCCGTGAAGAACGGGAATCTACGTATCGTTCCATCACTGCAGCAGAACCAGCCAGGGTTCTCCGCTGACAGCATGCTCGGATCCTTGAATTTATATAACGGGTAAAGGACTTACATCTCGTCAGTGGTAAATAAGCAGCGCATCTGGTGAGACTATAAAAACCTGTTGTTACAAGCGCAAAGTGTTGTAACATCCAATCATTAGCTGGTTTCCATTCTGTGTTCAAGTTTGATGTTGCAAAACGATATGTCACATATTCTATAATTCCTCCTCCTCCTCCTCCTTAAGTAGGTCCCTCACTGCTGAGGATCGTGGCAATTACCGACCACATACGTTCGGGCATATTCGCCGGTTCTTCCAATCAATGTATGAGAAATTTCTCTGGCGGGTGCCCGGCGTATATAACTACATTGGGGATCCGACGGATTGCTTGAACTTATCCGGCATGTGACGGACATGCTGCAATAGGCTTTACCAATTCTTCAGCTTGAGAGCCTGTGACATCGGCATCTGTGGCTCGGAATTTCAGACCAGCGTTTGGGACTACGACCACTCGGCCGCTTGCCATCCACCTTGCCGGTTATTATTAGCCTCTTTAAGATATCAGCACTTCGGCTGCTGTGGCGAAATATCGGGATCGGAATAACCGTGATAAGATCCCGTATTCATTATTTAAAACCAATGGCACTGTCTCACACCGTTGTGTCAGGTTGCAGCAGCCACAAAGCCGCATTACCGATATAAAACGTTACTTTCAGCTGCACATCAGATACTAGCAGCAGCTGCTTCGTGCAAGCCAGCGATGGCGCCGGCATCATACCTCCCATAGTGAGCGGTCGTATAACGAGCAAGCTAGGCTTCGCTTTCACCTACGGAACCGTCACTGTTCGAGCTAAACTACCACAGGGTGACTGGTTGTACCCAGGTTAGAAATATAATACCTACTAGCTTTTGCTCGTGGCTTCGCTCGCGTTAGAAAGAGACAAGAAGTAGCCTACGTCACTCTCCATCACTTCAATTATCTCAACTTAAAAAATCACGTCAATTCGTCGCTCCGTTTTGCCGTGAAAGATGGACAAACAAACAGACACACACACTTTCCCATTTATAATATGTATTAGTATGTATATTTCTACGCGATTTTGGCATTTTGGTACCTCATAATAAAAGTTTAGTCAGTGACAAAAAATCACCTGTGTTTGTGTCTAATCTAATAGTATAGTAGCTCCCAAACAAACGGATGAAAATATTTGTATCCGGTTAAGATTTTAACTTAATAAATCGCGCTGTTTTGGTTTATCGATGTTTTCATTTTATTTTAAAGTAAAATGTTTGATTTCAGAGATTCTGCTAGAACCGTTGTTGAGAAAATTTGTCTTCGGCAGTGTCAACTCTGGAATAATAAAGATAGCGTGCTCGCGGGGTAATAAAAATCTAAATGGCGGGTCTACGCAATATGGAAACAAAGTAAGATGTTATAAATTGAAAGAGATGTCATATACTACAGAAAAAGTGACCAAGGCGGCGGTGATCAGGGCTGGGATCGAACCAGCGACCTCCTGCTTTCGCGGCAGACGCCCTAACCACTGGGCTCCCCGATCACGGCTATAATTTATATTTAGTAGTGTGACTACTTAAAAACAAAAAAAACATTAATCAAAACATTTATTACATTTAATAAATGATTTGATTCGTACTATAATTACTTTTTAAAAGGAGATATTTACCATGTAAGTATATTTGTTTTTCCGAGCTCTCGATATTTCGGCACTGTTACAAGTGCCATGTTCACGGTGTAACTGGTTTTAAATAGTAATTATAGTGTAAGTTACCATGTTAGCTTAAAATCGTAGATTTGATTCGTGCTTTACAGTTGTAAAGTAAGATGGTTTCATTAAAGACAAATAGCTAATTTCAGTTATTTATTTCAGTTAGTTATTAAGACCAATCAACGACTGAAGTATTTCAATAAAATCTCCTCTTGGCCAAAAACATGCATAATTGTGCAAGCTTCCATGGGGTGACGTGTATCTGTCTATTACTACGGAACGTACAAAGAATACACTCCCTCGTAAAAATATTTAGTAGGTATAGAAAAAATCACCCAAGCAAGCAAGGGCCGCCATTTACGTACAGATTTGACTGCCAGATGTGTTCGCCGGATCCATCAGTGTATAGTAGGAATTTGGCACAGATAAATCCAGCAGACTAATCTCTACGTACACACGCGTTCGCGCAAATTATGAATGAATTCATTCATAAACTGCCCATGCAATTTTGAATGCGTGTGTACATTGGCTGCTTGTCATGTTTCGGTTTTTTCTCATTGTTTCCTTGTTATGTTCATCATTCATTACCTACATGAAAACAGACAATGTTCTACTTAAATACCTACATACTTTATTTGGTATGAGGTATTCAGGGTATCGAGGTATCAGTTTAACATAAGTACATTCAATTCCAGGTGTTGTACAGCGGACCAGTTATAGACCCATCTTGCCATGACACGTTACTCGTTAAGAAGAATTCAAATACCTTCTGGGGTGACGGCTTCCATGACTATTCTGTAAAGTGGACACCAGGTGAGTAAATATAAGAAAGTAGGTACTATACCTCCTTCGCTTTACTTTACTGCTGCTATATTAACATTCGTTATTATTTTTGCAGAGCGCTTGATACTGTCAGTGGACGGTTTAGAGTATGGGCGAGTGGAACCATCGAATGGTCTACGCGGTCTACTGCCAGCATCTTGTTCTGCAGTGCAGCAAGCAGGCATGGCGCCTTTTGATGACCATGTGAGTTTTTATAGCAACGGCCATATAGACGAATTGAAGATTCTGACAGCCGCTTATCTGGGAAGAGCAAGTCTCTATCATATTGTCTGATATATCATATTACCCGAGACAGAAATATATATTTATATTTGTGTTGAGACACAAATATATATACGAGTATATATATATGTATATATATATTTACCTGAGGGTAAATCCATTGGACCCTCTCAGCAAATAGGGGAAAGTGGGTAGGATTCGTACACCGGGAGGGTTCGTACAGTGGTCATATCTCGGCTACCCTATATGCTAAAGGGTTGATATAACAACAACACGGGGTATAAGACGGGCACTTTTACGCATAGCCTACCCTCCAGAAATGATTGTAGAGTGCAGTGACGACGGTCTTTGCCAGAAAGAATCAATATATGTTTTGGCAACTCTAAAGTAATTTTTGTCTTGTTTGAATGCATATGTCTTCAATAATTTTTTAATGGGATTGGAAAAAATATTTCAATCTTGTTTGTAAACTGGTTTACGAAGCCTACCCACTTTCCCCTATGCTTATATTATATTTTCTTAAGACCAAAATCACATAATCTGACAGATGGATTTACCCGAATTTGAAGTTAAGCTACTCATTTCTCATTTAATCTCAAATTTTCCGATTTGGGCTCCATCCATTCGTCATAATTTTCGGAACCAGAAATGCGTGTGGCATAACCTCTTTGGCAAGTTTGGCATTAATAAAAATATAATTTCCGGCCAGTAAGGAACGCCCTTTTGTTTCAGTTCTATATAACCCTAGGCTTGGCAGCGGGCGGGCATACGGAATTCCCGGACGGTTCCGTATCTAAAGACTACGAGAAGCCGTGGAAGAACCAAGCTTCCAAGGCGACTCTGCGTTTCTGGAACTACCTCGACGCGTGGAGAGCGACGTGGCAGCAGCCGGAGCTGCTGGTCGACTCTGTGAAAGTGGTTGCTCTGTGATTGTGGTGATATAGACTCGTTGTTGGTGAAACGTCATTAATTTCTGCGTTAATGAGGATTACCGCGAGTCAATTTTCCGCTAGGGGCGCTAGTGGCACGTGAGTCCTGCGGGAACATTTTAAACGTCACTTTGACAGTTCTCTCATACTGACACAAGACCCACGCATGAGTGGCGCCGCCTGGTGAGCGACAATACGGTAGCTCCCATTACGACGCGTTGTCGTTTTGCCTGTACGAGGCATTTTCACTACGTACCAGAAAACCATGTTATCGGTTACGGCGTAACGCTATGAGCATAGCTCAGCGATGAATAAGTTAAATTTATCCTTTGGAGTGGAGTACACTAAAAAAATTACATACCAGGGGCCTTACCATGACGTCTTAGCGCGATTCAGTTTAGGCTCAGTTGTATGGACTGGGGCCTAAACTGAACCTTATACTGATTCGCGCAAAAGCCCAGGTTATATATAGGTAGGTCTATACCTACCACAGTAGGAATAGGCTTCGCACGTCGCATGCAATACGTCGAGCACAGTCGAGGTTCTGTCAGTGCTAAATTTTAAATTTAGATTGTTTATTTCTTGCAATTTTTTAAAAAAATTTAGGTAAAACACCAGACGACCCAGGAATCTCGATTGTTTTAGTAAAATCTCATTTTTACCTAAACGGTATTATCCACGTGCCATACAACTGGGTTGCCAATAATAAAATAATAACCAAACTTTCATATATTTGTTTTATTCATACCAATAATTTGCAACTTTCTACATTACAAGAGTTTCAGATGAGATGCCTCTATGATTACCTTAATATCTACAGAGAGTCAATCCCTAATTTTTCATATTATAATTTATTTAAACATCAAGAAAACAGCAACAAGCGAAGTATATAGGTAAGTACATAATAAATAGCAGGTTTGCCAAAACTAATCCATAAAAATACGAGGCAAAACCGTCCACCCTTTAACGACGACGTCACTGATAGCTAGCCGTCACTTTCGCACATGACAGATTTATATATTTCTTTCTTAGTCCAACAAAAAGTGTATCCGATGACGTCATGACGGCCATACCTTGTATTGTTGTATCATAATACAATCGCTTTCACACTAGGTAGAAGCAGCAATGCTACTCAATTATATCTGTAGCTACACTTATAACCGAGACCTTAGACCAATTAACCAACCGGATTGGCCACTGACAGGTGCCGTAAGCTTATGACCAACGATCATGTTCGTTATCGTTATCGTATGGACGTTAATATGACATTGCTATTTATACGTTATGTATAAATCATACATTTGAAGTGCCAAATTGAATGTGCAAAGTGAAAATTGAAAACAATGCCAGTTTGGTTGGTTACATTGTCTAAGACCTTGACAGTGACACTAGAAATTTGTTGAGATATTAATGAGCATTTTGGCCGCTACGACATGTCTAATAGCGACTATTGGGTACAATGTAACAAAAATATTGATAGACTTGTTTGCGATGTTTTGAAAGCTAATTTAATTATGACGTTTTGGCAAATAATACATAGCACAGGTGATATTCGCTAACACATATTTAAACATCGTTAAAACAGTGATCAATCTAAAATTATTTGCTATTATTTTGTTGTGTTACAATATGTTGTGTTTTTGAGTTTAAGTAATATTTAATATATTTTTTATAACTGGCCAGCGGCTTAAATGAACCTCAAGAGTTCCCACTTGTCCGTCGGATGCGGATTTTGTCGGACGCTCCAGTGGCAGAACACTTTATATGAAGCTGTTCACACTTGCCCCATAGCTTTACCTACAAATTAAACGTCCGACATAAGTGGGAACCGGCTCTTAGAAGTAATTTTTTAAAGCGATTACTTTAACACTTTGTGTCAAAAACATCACACGTGCATATTCATATAATTCAACCACTGGGTCGAGCTTCGTCGAGGTATAAGAAAACCACAAGTAAAAATCTCGCTGTTTGCGTCTCATTCATACATTTATGTAAGAAAGTGTGGGAAACGGCGAAATTGTAACTTATCTCTTTATCGACCGAGGTCTCGAAATCGACTTATAATTGGAGTACGAATAAATGTAGTCTTTATATATGAGCTCGTAATATAAATAACTAATATGGCAGACAAGCACTGGTAGCCGAGCGGTGAGACGCCAGACTTTCAAACCGAAGGTTTCGGGTTCGAATACCGCCGGCTCGTACTATGTTTTTCGGAACTTACGTACGAAATATCATTTGATATTTACCAGTTGCTTTTTGGTGAAGGAAAACTTCGCGAGGAAACCTGTATACATCAGCGAGGAAATTCAAAGATTTAAGTCTCCAACCCGCTTTGGACCAGCGTGGAGACGCGACGAAACACTGCCGTGCTTGAGTGGAGGCCTGTTCTTATTATTTAATTATGGCAGAATATTGACAAGTGGTAACTGTTCGATATAAATTCTTTATAGTCCCAAATACCAAATTAAATTCTGACCAGTTAACATTAATACAGTACACATTCTTAGCTAACAAGGGTTTATTTCAAAGACACTTTATAAGGTTTCTATAGGCCGATAAAATTGATATAATTTAGTGTTGCTATATTAGAACTTTGAAATGGGATTGGAGCTACTTGCGCCACCCATGGTTAGCTACTATCTCGGAGTTAAGGGTTTATAAGCAAGTGAAAAAACCACTCCAATTATTTTAATTATAACTGGGTAAAAAGGTTTCCCCGAACGCATATCACTGGCATCACGGCTACTTTTAATCCGTACTACTTTAAGGGGTCATTATCTGGGGCCCATTTCATTTAAGCTAAAATGTAATTATTAAGATAAATATACCACATTGATAATGAAATAAAAAATAATCACTTTAAATTCACTATCAGTTAAACCGTTTCCTCTGTTTTCTCGCTTCTACTCGATTAAAGAGCGAAAGAATAAATGCCAATTACATTTATCTAATATACTTAACCGTACAGAAGATATGACTCATACATTGATACGTAGCTATATTGAAAAATGCCTACTTAGAAATAATTGTTTATTAAACAACCCGCGTTTGTCCTTCGACTGGCTTTCAGGCGCCATTTTGTTTAAATGTCCGCCATCTTGTTAAGCTTGCTTGTATACAGTAAGCAGCAGAAGTAACAAAGTGAGGGAAATGTATACAAATAAGCATAGACTTCTTTGTTAAGAAAAAATGTGTGGGTAATGTGCTCACTCATCTCTTTTTATAATTTTATAACTTGTTGATAAGATGGAGTCTAGAAATCAAGTTGATTGAATGTACTTTGTCATATGTTCTTTTCGCATAACACTACACATCCTGCGACTCATAAGCAAAAGCATTGAATTATCTACTTAATTAAAATATCTAATATACAAACACACACCCGAGCACCATACAGGCAAGTAAGTAAATACACCACCAAATATATTATGTCTCTGAATTTGTGCCAAGCAGTATATCCGGCGAAGTGTCAAGCATAGCGGCTGGGCGGCGAGCTGGAGAATGTAATGATTTATTTTTTAAACTGCAACAGGTTCCAACGAACCCCCTGAATGAGATCAGCGGTTGTTCCGCTATTGTTTATTTTTGCGGGGGCTATGCTCCCCGAGCCCCCCTTGGCTACCTTTTATAAACTGCAAAAGGTTACTAACGAATCTCCAGAGTAAAACCAGCGGTTAAGCCGCTACTGTTTCTTATGCTGTGACCTTATTCTTATTTACGCTTCACCCTCCTTCGCTTACTATTACCTTGATTTACTTTTTAAACTGCAAAAGGTTACTAACGAACCCTGAGCGAAACCAGCGTTTTTTAATGCGAACGGGCACAGCTCTAATTGCGGACGCAGCACCGGACATCCCGCTCGGGCATCAAGATATTATTAAGCTATTCTTTTCAAATTATAATGAATATACGATGATTTATGTTTATTTGTAACAAGATGATTAATTTGGTGGTGTATCTTACTCTTCTAATACATATACTTTTTAAAACGTGTCAAAGGTTCTGTAATTTTAAACAGTGCAGTATCGCTGTGTAAGGTACATAATCATGCTAGATTCTGCACCACATTGAAAAAAAAAAACAATATATAATTCAGCTAAGTTTGACAACCTATATTTATAGATACTAGCATACATCTATATAAAAGAAAGGCCATGACAAACTATATTATGAGAGCTAGTAGTAAAAATCATTTTAATTCATACTTTTTTACATATTCACGCAAATAACACAACTAAGTGAATTACGGGCATAAAATATCGAAGCAAAATATATATCGCTTCGTCAATTTCTGAATAACACTGTCGTTCCTTTTAAAAGGTCAGCAACGCGCATGTGGCACATGGGTTACAGAAACCTCATAGGCCACAATGACTGCTTAAAATCAGTCGTAAGCTTTTTTCCCCGCCATCATGATATTTGCTACTAACTCTTTTCCAAATATTAATTCTAAATTATAACAAAGTGTTTACAATTTGGTGACAAGCTCACGTTGATATGACTGATTGAATGATATCACCCATTCGCGTAGGAAACCATTCGTTCAATGGTATTCATTCTCACTAAATAGATAGTTGGAAGTTAACCGTAAACGATAAGTAAGTATTGAACCGATTATGGTCCTTTATTAACTTCATTACTTCGTATACTGTTTTTTTTTGTTTAGACATAGTAAGCTGTAAAAAGGTATATCGAACTAATTTTATTTTATGGGCATTTTCAGGAAAAAGTGCACCCTCAATTTTCCATACAAAATTTTTTTGTCAGGTTTGTCAAGCTGACAAAAAAAAGGGACACCTTTTTTCTTTTTTTAAATCAATAGTACTCGTGATTCTGGTTATAAAAAACCCAAAACTTCCTAGGTTTAAAAAAAAATGGTACCCTATTTTTGAAAATGCCCTTATCGTGTTAGTCCCAAAGTACAATAAGTTCAAAATGGCGGAAAAACTGTCTGTTCTCAATTTCCATAACATTTTATATCTATGGTATTACGGCATAGACTAAATGACTAGGTCGCTATTTTTTGATAATTGAAGTAAACTGAAAATTTCAATATATTAGAATAATACTTAAAAGTTAACTTCCAACACAATGGTCCACATTTCGAATATAAAAAATGCAAATGTACATGCAGCTACATATGAATGAGATTTAATTCACTATCCCTTTCTCGCACAATAATAATGAAAAGGACAGAAAGTACACATAAAACATACAAGTATGTCTCTATGAGTTCTAACATGAAATCACATAGTACTTTAAGCACTTTCTACACAAATATAACAATCGCTAATATGTATGTATGTTTTAATGTAAAATAGACCTTGACATCAGAAATACAAGAGCCTCCGATGTATTCAAAAATATCTGAATTACAAAAAAAAACTCAAAGTATTACACATATTACAATACTTATACTCCCTACTACTGGACTAGTAGTCGCGCGAGCATAGCCGCTGCCCGCAGTGCGCGTAGGACAACCGCCGCGAGCGAATCTCATGATTAAGGGACACGGATTGGTCCGAAACATGTCAAGCTATTATTGACGTGAGTAACATGATATTTATAAGTATTTTAATAAGCCCTCTAACGCATTGATTGAGACGTGCTCAGATATTTTTGGACTCCTTGGGCGATCCGATATATCTGCCACCGACTGTACTAGACATTTAACAAAATGTACCTTAACCGACATAATATAATCTATATAAATGGTATTTTAATATTACGGTCTACGACCATTATATTTATTTGAATGCTGGTTTTTGAGGTCCTTGTATTTTACAACAGGTTAAATGCAAAATAGAAGTACGTAAGTACATGAAAGGGCTTTAGTATGTTGTGAACATTGCCCTGTTATACCTGTCCGTTAACTCGAGATGATATACGCGCACAGTCAAATTTATTAATACAGCCAAAGGGCCAAATATATATACAGGACTTTATTACCGGAACGTTAAACTGTAGTTTTTTTTTAATACTACGTCGGTGACAAACAAGCATACAGACCGCCTGATGGTAAGCGGTCACCGTAGCCTATGGACGCCTGCAACTCCAGGGGTGTCACATGCGCGTTTCCGACCCTTTAAAAACTTTAACACTCCTTTTTTGAAGAACCCCATACTGTAGTTGACTGTACCAAAAGGCGCGTAACTCATAGCTTGTACGCATGGAGCCAAATTTGATTGATGTTACTCAACTATGTTGTTTGAAGTTACAACGGATAGGCGAGACACGGCAGGCTCGTACTGAGAAATTAGCAATACTTGATGATTTTTTACACATTAATTTTAGGTTGTCCGCTAGCACTCGCTTCATTATGATCATACCGCCTGTTCCCGCCTTTGCATAGTTTTTCTTATGCTAAACAATATTTAAATTTTATTATATAGAGAAGATATGTACCTATTTAACTGATACTGTCACAGGACGATTAAGTTCTTCTATTTTACATTTCACCCTTTATATCGGAATGGTAATATTACTTTTATCCATCATTTAATAAAATCTGAAGTTCTTATTCAACAATCTATTACAAACGTCCTGTGTATCGGGAATCTCTGTCTACGTGTATATGCCAGAAAAGGAAACCAATAGAGAATAAGACTTCAGCCCTTATTAAATGACATAAATTCAGTTCCTACCTAATAATATATGTGAATATTATTATTAATTTGAATATTTATAACAATAAGAGACCCTATATGGCTATTCTATATTATTTACTCTATTTTCCTACTTAAGATGTTCGGAAAATATGTATAAAATCGCCGTCAATCCACATTCCCAACAATGTAAACAGACCTCCATATTGATCGTTATAACCTAACTTTTGTTATAATGTTGCTTTGCCGTTCCGCCAAACGTAGTCAATTAGTGCCAACCTGTTGTTATACCTACTTGCGTATTTTTTGCATGCAATTAATCCCACCCTCCCACCGCAAAAATAAATACGCAAATAGATATAACAAACCACCACCAATAATATAAAACTCGATGTGTTTCGCCTCTCTGTGAGGCATCCTCAGGAGATGCAGGAGATCTTGTGAAAGATTATATTAAAGAATAGATTATAGATTATACTTTTAATTCTCACTATGTATTGTAAATGTTTGTACATGCAAATGCCTTATTGTAATGCTTACTGACTTGTAAAAGTGCCCTTGAGGCCTACTTGCAGAATAAATTTTTGAATTTTGATTAAGTTATTTATCTTACGTTTTGAATGCTACAATAATCCGACCATATCAGTAGTGAACCCACTGTCTTAAGTGGTGTTTCATAACGTAGTGTGAAAATATAAGGAGAAACAGTGACGAAACATGTGATACCTTTTGTTTACATTGTTAAGTAAGTTTTATTAACGGCGATTTCACAAAAGCTAGCACTTGACATATACCTGTTTCTCTGAAAATTTACTAAACCGAAAGAGAAGGGTGATAGGTATCGCATGAATTGAAGCATATATCAGTCGTGCTAGCTATAATTAAGAAGGATATTTAAACCGTAATTAAGTATTACGTTAAAAAAAGTATAAGCCCAAAGTACTGACGAATTTGTCAGTTTATACATTTTTTTTTTAAGATGACGCTATAACGAACAAGCTAGGCCGTTCAATAAGTTATTTTATTTTATTTACAGAAGTATTCTAAGAAGGTAGAAATGCTACATTAGTTTTAGATTTGATTCTAACATTTTATACAAAATTAGATCCAAACTTGCCACAGTAGAAAATAAGATGAATCCATTCTAGCAATCAGTACAAAATTACAACTAAAATTCAGTTACTTAAAAAACATGATCACAACATCAAATTATACTTAAGACAATAAATAGTTATTTTAAAAAAATCGACAAAATACTGAGGCATTTACAAAAACCGTACAAAAATAAATTAAAATTAATAGGAAAATAACTAATTCTTATTTCCTTTGTTTTTTATAGTAAGCAGACTATAGTAAGAAGAGAGCTGGCAAGGTATTCAAAATTATCTACAGACGAGGTTATTGTTTTGGATAAGAGTGTCAAGATAATTTTGAACACTCCACCCGCTCACCTACTTCTGCTGTTGACTGTACTAGATTTTTGCAATTTGAAGTTGCGTTCATTCATTTCAAATTGGACCTTATCTAAACGCAATACGGTTCTTTTTATAATACGTAATGCGATTACATATATACGTTTAAAAACGTATATATATGCTCTCGCGTTAGAGTTAATTGTAAGTTAGCTATGACTAAGTTCGTCATAGGGACTATATGTCTAATGTTCGTCTGTGTTCAATATAAGCACAGTACCCAGCTGCCGACTCAGTCGATAAGCAGTACGCCTATCCCGAGTTCATCAACTGAGTACGCAGCTGCGTATTGTGCTTATATTCAACGCAGCATTGGACGGAGGCCCCATGATGAAAGTAGCCACATTGACCTTATACAATGTTGAGACAAATTGCTAATATTTGAGAGAGACGCATTTACATCGATCTACCGTCTCTGTCGTACAAATATGTATTAACTGTTATAAGACTTGGTAGAACATTTTTATACACTATTACGTTTTCATTCAACTATTTTTTATCATTATGTATTCCAGACTCAATAAGACGGTTTTATTTATTTATATCCTCTTGAACAAGAGAGCCATAACAACACACAATTAATCTACATTAAAACTACAATGATTCTACTCAATGAAGAATAAATAAACGGTAGTAATAACTTTGGGTCTCCCTCGACATCCCTAATATCGTTTGTCCTAAAGTCACTTGTCCTAACTGTTTTGTCCTAATCATAATCCCTAACGATCAATTGTCCTAACGAGTATTTGCCATAATCGAAAAACGACTTCACATAGAACCGAATCGCTTTTAGAATAGTCGGTTAGATTAGGTTAGAACTGTGACCTCACACGAAGTCAAATCACTGCTAGAAAAGTAGATTAAACCGATGTTAGGGTAAACAATATTAAGTCGTGTTTAGGACAAATGATCATTATGTCAAACAGTATTAGGAAATGCAAAAATAGGATAAAAAACTTAAGGGATTCCGATATAGATCCATAACTTTTGATAATAATTAAAGATTCTAAAAACAGGTCTTAACATACATCTAAATTGAGATGACGTCTTTCTTTGATTTTAAAAGTCACCTGCAATAGTATCTTCCAAAAATATCTGATACAATGAAATCAAACACTTTAGAACGGATTAATCGCATTTATTAACACCATAACCCTACGTTTCGAGCCCTTTACAGCACTCGTTTTCACAGGGTTAAGATGATGACCATCATCGTAAGGTCATGGTGTTAATAAACGCGATTAATCCGTTCTAAAGTGTTTAATTTCAATGAATAACAATCGCGGTAACAGAAGACAATTATATCTGATACAATCGTATTGTCAGCCATAAGATTGTCTCACATATTTTTGCAACCACAGCGGAAGATTATTGCAGATGAATGTATAGTGCAAGAAAAAGTACCTCGAATTTGTCAACTGGATTAAACGGTCCCGTAAATTATGCGGTATCTATTATCAAAATCACTTACACACATGGTACCGTATATCATCGATTTAAAATATAAAAACAAACTGGAGGCATGATGTCTTAGTCCTTCCATCTTTGTTACTTCATTCTATTTGTTCAGAGCTGTCTATATGAAATAGAACAATTATGAGGAATAAGACATTTACATAAATCTAAAATACCATTCGCAACAACTAACCAATCAGAACTTTCGTCTCACCATCCAACGACTCACCGAGCCAGCTGCTGAAGCAATCCCCTTCCTCTCTATTAGCTACTCTATATAAATCCTTTGCATATTCATTATCACTACGAGACAAGAAAACGTCTGACACTCTAAGATGCACTGGGTCCCCACTTGATGAAGAGTCACGGATGTGCACGAAATTTTTATCACTGTGCGACACGAACACATCTGACATTCTAAGATGCATGGGATTCATCTCGTTTGATGAAGGTTCCCGGAAGTGCACAGAATCTGTGTCACTACGAGATAGGACGTGTAATGGTCTAAGATGCACATCTGCGTCTCCTGATGAAGAGTCTCCGATGTGCACAGAATGTTTGGATGAGGATGGTTGACACACGTTTTTTATATAGTCCGTTTCGCCACACGTTTCGTCTAGTGCGTTGTGGCTTACTGCTCCTTCCGCTCCTCCTGGAATAGAAGAGAAGTTTAGTGGTTATTCATTTAACACTTTCATTGCCGCCCCGCTAAACAAAACATCCACACCAGGCCGCAAAAAATATATACGACCCTACACCATCTTTTTTGTTTGATGTAATTCGCCTCGAAACCACTGTGATGTTCCAAGTTAATAATTTAATTCCATTTGATATGTATTTATGATTGTAAAAAATTATAATTTGTATTAAATTTCTAAAACTGACTATAGGTACCCTAAGCCACAGCGCCGGAAAACGTGTGTTCCTGCTGCGCGCAGATTTAAAATGGCCGAGCTGGCGTGGGACATAGGATTACAAGAGAGTGGATGGATGGGAATGAACGAGCGGAAAATGAACGAGTGAACGGATGAATGGATCATATTGACTTACTTATTATTTTGTTACTTGTTATTTTAATTTCTGTTGACATTGTTTTATTTCAATTTAAATTTTATATCTTTTTATTTTGACATATTTATTAGAATTAAGTGTTACTTGTTTTGTATTATAATTTTTTTTGTATCGTGTATTCAATTTGACGTGGAAAAGTGTTGAGTTTTGGCCTATTTCAATAAATCCTTTTGAGTTTGAGTTTACACTCGGGTACAGTTGCACACTTATCGAACGAATCGATACTACACGCCGCGATCCCGACTGTCGGGTACACGAGGGTTCAGGGTTGTGATACAAAAAAATTGGTGTTGTTGTTTTTGACGGTCAATTGATTTTTTACATGCCTAAAATAGCACGACACGTTAGATAAACACATTCATAAACGATTTGTTCCAGAGCAGAAACGACAAAAAAATCAGAAAATTTAACAATAAAATATATATATTTTTAAAGAAACTCTCTTAGATATTTACTGGTTTTAAAACCGTTTACATCATCTATCGCTAGGCAGCATTATTGCAATTTAATATTTATAGCGACAACCCTGTTGTTCAAAATTAGTACCCGATATTGGGTTCTCCGGCGTGGCGTTATGTCACGATGACGATCCCGACTATCGGGTTGTGCGGCCTGGGCGCGAAACCGGAAACCCGATAATCGGGTTTCCGGCATGGAATGTGTTAACTCTTCTTGTTGGGATTAGTCCGGTTTTCACATGATTTCAGGATCCATTTGCAGCGAGTGCTGCCTCGCCACCATAAGGCAGGGATTGTATAACCAGTTTTATTAAATACCTCTATAATTTCTGTCAACGAATACCGGTATAAATTATAAATGTAACTTGTAATTGAATTAGTGGAAATGTTCTACACTATAGAATAAAGTAAGAAAGGTAAGGTGAGGTAGGTATAGTAAGGTACCTGTTATATAAAGTCTAAGGCGTCGTGCGACTTGGTTATGAATTTGCCAAAAGCTCGCTTCTTGAGCGAGCGTTCGATTAGCTTCGTTATCTCTTCAGGCAGACCGAACATGCCTTGGTCTTGGATTCGGAGCCGGGCTCGACCCAAGTACGAAATATGGTTGAGCCTATACCAAACTAAAGATCAAGAGCGCTGCGCGCGGCAAAACGTAACACAGTCCACCCACACGCGTCATCGCGTACGGTCCGTGACGCTTGATAAATGGCATCCTATGATGTCCAAAACATGTCGTGCGTGGTTAAAATACATGAGGGTTATCCGTAATTTTATTATATTATTATAATCTATAGGGGGTTTATCGACATTGATAGACAGGCCCCAGGTGTCAGGTTCGAGCCTCGGATCAGTGCCAAAAAAATGAGCGAACTCAATTGCCTAACGAACCGAATCTTAAATGCCAATAAGATAATCAGAAATTGCTCAAGACCGGTACGGATAAAATCTTAAAAGGCGAAATGGGCGCGGTAGAGGGACATTTTTTTTTTAAATAAATAAATAAATATTATGAGACAATCTTACACAAATCGACCTAGTCCCACGGTAAGCCCAATACGGTTTGTGTTGTGGATACTAGGCGACGATATATATATAGTAGATAGATACATATAAATACTTAAATACATAGAAAACATCCATAAATCAGGAACAAATATTCTTGATAAACACACAAATAAATGCCCTGACCAGGATTCGGACCCGGGACCTCCTGCTTCGGAGGCAGGGACTACCAACTAGGCTAGGAGGCCGTTGAACATTATAGAATAAGGTAACAAAGGTAAGGTAAGGTAGGTAAGGTACCTGTCATACGAAGTCCAGCGCGTCGTGCGACTTGGTCGCGAACTTGCCAAAAGACCGCTTCTTGAGCGAGCGCTCGACCAACTTCTTAATCTCGCTCACGATGAAAACGCTCGATGTCAGACAGACCAGGAAGATTATGTCTGAAAATAAATAACAACAAGTAAAATATAAATTGAAAGAGATATCACACTAAAGAAAAAGTGACCAGCGTCCACCATCCTGGCAGGGTCGCCATATAGTGGACGTTCAGGGTAAAAAATACACACCAAAGTTGGTTAAGTAATGAACGCTTTATTAGTAGAAACACTGCTATTTATACTAGTTTACATCTGTTACCTTATTGTCATATGTTGAGCTTGGAATGTTAAAGATCAGTAATAATATTATGTTTCCTTTGTTCTTTATGAGACCTTGGACTTTGGCCGACCTTGTTTGTGGAATGCAAGGCATTTCTATTAGGTTAGGTTAGGTCTACATTCCGCTGCATCGGCTGTATGCAATCCAGCTGATTGCATGCCTATGCCATACCAGGGCTGGGATCGAACCAGCGATCTCCTGCTTTCGCGGCAGACGCCCTAACCACTAGGCCACCCGACCACGGCGGCCACAGTCCGAAATTTCTTAAGTATATGCAATCCTTTCTTATTTTTGAAACACTTTAGATGCACTCCGTCATTACTACAGCTCGGAGGAAATTAATCAAAAGGAAATAAATTGAATAAATAAATACACATTAAGTGCCAAATTCATACACAGAACTACCAACACTTTTAAAACTTTATAGGCAGTCGGCACTAAACGAAACGGCACGTTCCAAACAAGACTATATGAAAAAGTGCCGCAACTACTTGGGTATACAGTTATTTTTTTCTATATAGATATAGAACGAAATAACTGTGGTTGGAACGAGGGCGCAGAACGTGCAAATACTAGACTGCGAGTTTTTCTATCAGCGACCTTAACTATCGGCAGCCTAGCAGTAGCTTTCTATAAAGATATTCTAGCAACTAATGCCATCTTAATAATATAATGCATAATACTTTTTCCAGTTTTGCACCACCTACTGTATGTATAAATTTCTTAGTGTAGTGTCTCCTCTACCCAAAGGTTGTCTGGAAGAGATCGCTCTTTAGCGATAAGACCGCCTGTTGTTTGTCTCTTTTTCACGTGTAATCTATACCAGTTTGTGTTGTTTTTGTTGTTTTGAGGTGCAATAAAGAGTTATTGTATTGTATTGTATCTTACTCTGATCCCTAATTAAACAAAAGAAAGATTGCTAATGAGGAAACTATAGTCTGACAACCCAGCGAGCGCAGTAACAGTAGGATAGAGAGCATCATACTGTCTTTTTCTTACGCTAGTATTACCACCCTGAAAAAAGGGATGGATATAGTTATTTTGACCTACTGTTACTGCGCTCGCTCGCTAGTCAGACTATATTTGAAAACCCAATGGGAAACCAATGTATCTTATCAATGTATGTTACTTTTTTTTATAATGTAATAATTTTTATGTTATGTAAAAATGTCAAAAGCAGTTAGCATGTAAGGTTTATCAGTTAGTGCTAATTTTGTGAAATAAATAAACAAATACAAATAAGTATCTTTATTTATTTAGAAAACTCACCAAAAATTGATTTAAAAAAGTCACCAAGATGTCACTTACCATGTCCTGTAAGAGATTCAGTAAGGAACACCCTCTGCAACGGGGGGAAGTAGACCACCAACATTTGCCCGATCAAACTCAAGGTCACAGCCACCAAGAACATCTTGTTCGAGAACAGTCCCACTTGGAACACGCTTTTGGTCTGCGAGCGGCATGAGAGCGCGTTGAACATGTCGAACAGGACGAAGCAAGTGAAGGTCATGGTGGTGTCGCGGGGGGTTATCTTGTTGTCTGACATCTGTGGGCAATTGGGATGGTATTACCAGGGTTTATCAAATATTTCTTACCAACCGCACGCTACGCGCACGGAAAAAGCAGAGTTCTGCCCAATAGGGATGACGACTAGGTTGAAAAACTATTATTCTAATTAGTCCGTCAGTTAGATTATCTAAAATTATTAGACACGTATTTTTTCCTTTTTCAATTTAACTAAAATTTACGAAGATAAAGAGCATTAAAGTTCCGGGGTGGGGGCTTGTGACGTCACTCCTAGGTAAGAATTGTACCTAGGAGTGACATTACGCGAAACTTGAACGCACTGTATTTTTTTCATTTTTGATTTGAAGAACAAAAGAAAAAATACGTGTACAATATTCTTTTATAATCTAAAAGACGGACAAATTAGATTTTTTCAGTCGTCAAGCCTATTGTAGGCATAAACTGATGTACCTAACACGTGAGGTAGGTAATAAATCAAGCCCTTGATCGCATATTTACGTCCCTCGCTTGCAGCTCGGGTCGCAAACAACTGCGATCTCGGCCATTCTTTGTTTTACCGCACTAGTTAGGTAATGTACACATGGTGCTACTTTACCGCCCTAGGGCGAAAATGAGCACTTTACGTGTCTGCGTCGAATATTCAAAGGGCCATATGTACTGTTAAACGTCCTACAATACACGTGCGAAGAGGAAATTCGCAACTCATGTCGATTTAAAACACTCCCTACGGTCGTGTTTTAATTTATCACCACTCGTTGCGAATTTCCTCTTATCCGCCCTTGTAACGTATCGTACTATTAACGTTGACTTACCTCCCTGTTAAAAACCCATATCGTCCGAGCAATAATAATAGCTGCAGAGAGAAGCACATTAACAAGCAAGCTGCTCCTAGCAGTAAAGAAAAAGCCCTTTTACGAATAGGCGTAAAAACAGTATTCAGGGCCTATACCACGAAAATCGAACGATTGCGGATTTGTATCTCCATCTCTGTCACACTTGCATATTGGAGTGACAAAGAGGTTTTCCCGTCAATGCCAATTTTCGATGTTCATATTCATTTCATTGCTTATGTGGGTTAACAATAGGTCTTATAAATAGGTATATTATGTCCACCACAAACCCTGTGAGGGCACTGCATTTTTTTCCTAAGCTAGCTTAAAATTAATTCAAATTAACATGCAATATTTACATTTACATCGTAACATGCAATAGTTTTTGGCTTTAGCTTACTCCGTAAAATTATAATACTCGTCTAGGTCATAAAAACAATTGGATACTAGAAAATCCTTAAGCTTTTTTAAGAATACTGCCTCTTTGTCTATAGATTTTAGATATTCCGGTAATTTGTTATAAACGTTCACACACATATGATGGGCACCTGAACTGACAATTTGCAATCTAGTGAATGAGCTTACTAGTTTCTCTCTATTCCTTAGGTTTTGGATCAAACTGCAAGAGTCTTTTGCTTGTTTAAACAGCTGCAGATTATTATTAACAAATTAAAAAATTAAATTAAAATTTTTCGTGGTAGGCGTGCAGGTATAAGTTGACTTACCTCCCTGTTGAAAACCCACAGCGTCCCGGCGATAATGATGGCCGCTGATAGAAGAACGTTGGCTAGCAGGGAGCGAGAGATGATCCTTCTGGTCGTGTCTCTCGGGCGCCGTCGGACAACTTCGTGGTCCACTGGTTCCACTCCGAGAGACTGAGCCGGGGGCCCTGGAAGAAACCGATTAACATGGTATGAAAGACTATGGTTCAATAAATAAATAAATATTACAGGACATTCTTACACAAATTGACCAAGTCCCGCAGTAAGCTCAATAAGGCTTGTACGGGTACTCAGACAACGATATATATAATATACAAATACATAGAAAACATACATGACTCAGGAACAAATATTCATCACACAAATAAATGCCCTTGCCGGGATTCAAACCCAGGATCATCGGTTTAGCAGGCCACTACCAACTACGCCAATCGGTCGTCAAAAAACTAAAATATACTTTGCGATATTATAGTAACGCAGATGCTGTTGAAGTACCGCGTACTGTATAGAGGTAATGAGGACGATATAGGGGTAACGCGGTCGACGTAGAGGTATTGCGAACGCGACAGGGGTAACGCGAACGCTGTAGAGTTTACGCAAACGCTGTAGAGGTATCACAGCCGCTGTAGAAGTAACACAAACTTTGTAAAGGTGACGCGGGCGCAATAGAGATACGCGGACGTTATAGAGGTAATGCGGGCTCTCGAGGTACGCGCATATTATAGAGGTAACGCGGGCGCTGTCGAAGTGACGCGAACGCAGTGGAGGTAACGCGAACACTGTAGAGGTATCACAACCGCTGTAGAAGTAACAAAAACTTTTCAGAGGTAACGCGGGCGCTGTAGAGGTACGCGGACGTTATAGAGGTAACGCGCACGCTGTAGAGATAGGACAGTCGCTGTAGAGGTAACGCGAACGCTACAGAGGTAACGCGAACGCTGTCGAGGTAGCACAACCACTGTAGAAGCAATGCGACCGCGGTGGGGGTAACGCGAACGCTACAGTGGTAACGCAAACACTGAGGTAGCGAATCTGCAGATGTACGTACTCGTATATGTAGAGCCCAGCCCACTCACCATCCATAATAATGTTGATCCACAGAATCTGCATGGCGTTAAGCGGGTTGGGTATTCCCATGAGCGTAGCGAGAGCGATGAGCGACAGAGCGGCTATGGAGGTGGATAGCTGGAAGCGGACGAAGTTGCGAATGTTGTAGAAGATGCATTTGCCTTCTTCTATCGCCGCACTGTAAATATGAAATGATATTAGTTAAAAAAAACTCGATGATGTTACTGCTTGCTTCTTAATACAAAATGAATTAGCTAATGCTATAACACAAAATCGACCTTTCCATACAAATTGTGTCAATCGGACAATTTGTATGGAGTTGTCGATTTTGTGTTGTCGTTTTCGAAGTTGGTCCCTGTTTACTGGGATGCTAACTAGATATTGCTTGTAGTAAAAACACCCAGTTTTAAATAAGAAAATAAAATATAATTGTTCTTGTTGTAAAAATTATTGAACGAATGACATATCTCATCGAATCATATACAATTGTCAATATATTTGAATTTAGACATGAAACATAAACAAATAAATATCATAGAAATCCATGTAGGTTGAATCATTAACATTCTGCCCCGGCTTGAAAGCCTAGCTTTCAAGAAGGCCTTCTAAGGCTGACAGCTTGGAGACGGCTCGCTTTATTATGCCGTTCTTCGTCTTAATGTCGACGACTCTGCAAATTCCATCGTCGCCAGAGTACAGTTTTACGATGCGACCAAGTAGCCATTTCATTGGCGGTAACTGGTCATCTTTCACCAGAACCAGGTCATCAATCTTAATTGATCCTTTATTTGACTTCCACTTGATACGTTGCTGGAGTGTAGCGAGATAGTCCTTAGTCCACCGCGTCCAGAAGTGTTGCCGTAATCGTTGTACGAGCTGGTATCTGTTCACCGTCATCGTCTTCACTTCAGGAGACGGCAGTGACATTAATGGTCGCCCGACAAGGAAGTGTCCAGGCGTGAGTGGAGCTAATTCACATGGATCCTCAGACAGCGGTGTCAGAGGACGTGAATTCATGATTGCTTCAATTTGTGCAAACAGAGTAACTAATTCCTCAAACGTCAAACTAGTATTAGCAGCAATACAGATCAGCAAAATCAGTCCCACAGTTTGTGAAGGGTGGAGCAGGAGTCACACGAGGAGCAGGTAAGTTGCCCATGATTGGTTGTATTGGGTTTACTTTAAATCTTTGACATCTCATACATTTATTTACAATACTGACAGCTAACGTGCGACCACCAATCGGCCAGAAACGTTCTCGCACATGACTTAACAACAACTGAGCACCACCGTGTAAAAGCCTAACATGCTCCCTTTCAAATAAAAGTCTGGTGAACACATGCTTGCTATCAATAAGAATTGGGTGTCGCTGTTCATATTGACAATGTGAAGCATTTACAATGCGACCACCAACACGTAGAATATCATTTTCATCCAGAAATGGATTTAACCCAAGTAACCTTGATTTGTGGTTAAGAGCCTTTGTTGTTTTAAGAGAATGAATATCCTTTTCAAAGGATTCCCTTTGCGATACTGTCGCTAACATTTTCAAACTTGATTGTAATTCAGGAGGATTCAAATCACCTGATAACTTAGTCTTTTTTTTGTTGCAGTTATTTATAAATCGTAATACGAATGCGAATACACCTTGTAAGGTGCGCAGTTTTGAATATTGGTTAAATAAAACTACATTGGAATCAGATCGTGTAGTAATTAACAATCTAATTTCTGGCAATTGAGCATCAACGTTTTGAAATGAAGGCCATTCTGATTCTGGCTTCTTAAGGAAGCAGGGTCCTTCCCACCACAAAGTACTGGTGAGTAGTTGTTGCGGCTTGACCCCCCTTGAAGCTAAATCTGCAGGGTTCAAATCTGTTGGAACGTGACGCCATAATTTGGGATCTGATAATTCTCGGATTTGGTCTATTCGATTACAAACGAATGTCTTTAAAGTTTTTGGTTGTGTCTTAAGCCAACCTAAGACTATTGTGCTGTCGGACCAAAATATGGATTTAGTGACTATGACGCGTAAAGCCTGTATGAGCTTCGCATGCAATCGAGCACCCAATAAAGCTCCTAACAATTCCAAGCGGGGAATTGTCATTTCAGGCTTAAGAGGCGTCACCCTCGCCTTTGCGCACATAAGATTAACACATATGTTGCCATCACTATCAACTGACTTCATATACAGGCAAGCCCCATAAGCGTCCTTTGAAGCGTCAGTGAAGGTATGAATCTCAATTGTGTCCGGCGCGTGACAGAGGGCATGGCGTGGTACATTTAAATTCGCAAATTGCTTCGACTCATCGACAAATTCACGCCATGAAGCCTCAATTTCCTTGGGTACGGAATCGTCCCAATCCAAATGATTCAACCATAACTTCTGTAGCAGTATTTTATGAAATATTGTACAAGCCGACAGAAGACCAAGTGGGTCGAATATTTTACATGAGCTAGACAAGATATTGCGCTTTGTTACTCTTTGTATGTCTTCGAATTCTGAAGAAAACTGTAGTGTGTCATTAGTAGGCGACCATTTTAAGCCTAAAACGGTTGATTGTTTGCAGAAGTCCTGTGGATTATTTTGGACTGTTTCAATGTTGTCAAATATTTCAACCGCATTTGTACGGAACTTCCTTAATGGAAAGCCCGCTCGAGATAGTTCACCAATGACAGCTGTAATAGTTGTAGCTAAAGTTGTTTTAGAATCAGAACCAGTATTTAAATCATCTACATAAAAATCATGTTTTATTATGTTGGCTACTGTTTCGTCGGTGCACTCATTAGCAACTTGCACCAAACATCTAGTACTAAGATAGGGGGCAGAGGAAGTACCATAGGTCACGGTGTTTAATTTAAGTACTTTGAGTGGCTGACTCTCCTCGTCCCTCCATAAAATCAATTGAAGGTGACGCTGAGACTCATCCACCATAATTTGACGGTACATTTTTTCTACATCCCCGGTTACAACATATGAATTCTGCCTGAACCGCAGTAATATTGAAAATAAATCATCTTGCACTACTGGTCCTACCATCTGAATGTCATTTAAAGATTTATTCGTTGACGTTTTGCACGACGCGTCAAAAACGACACGCAATCGCGTTGTCTCACTATTTTCGCGAATTACGCAATGATGTGGAATGAAGTACCCAAAAGCTGGACGCTCCGTCTCGGTCAGGTGTCCCAAATTCTCATACTCTTTTAGAAAGGCAGCATAATCACTTTTCATGTTAGATTTGCTTAATTTCTTTTCAAGGTTCAAAAAACGCCTTCTAGCAATGTAATAAGAGTCGCCTAAAGCATCCTCCGGGGCCTCACGGAGTGGAAGCTTGACACAGAAACGACCATCATCTAAACGCACTGTGTTTTCTTTAAAATGAGTCTCGCAATACTCTTCCTCTTTTGATAACTTTGATTCAGGAAGAGAGTTGGGAATATCTTCAAGCTCCCAAAATTTTGTAAGGCAATCCTTGATTTCTTGAGAAAAGTTGCATCGAGTAGACGAACTTGAGCCCTGACCTGTCGGACCAGAAATTAGCCAACCTAGTTTAGAATCCTTAAGGGTTGGTTTGTTTTTACCTAGTGGGACTCTCTTCTCATCTACAATGTCCCAAAATACATCGAGTCCTAGCAATAAATGAATTTCAGACGGATGATAAAAACTGGGATCCGCTAACTCGAAAGACTCAGGAATATCAAAATGAGATATGTTAATTTCTATACTTGGCGTGGGCTGAGTTATCTCTGGCATGATTAGACAAGCAAGATCCATCTCAAATTTACCAGTTCTAGATTGAACTTGAACGACGCACTGTTTAGAAGCACTGCCAATTATGCAGTTATTCAACCCAGTTATGCAGGTCGGATCCACTTCATGGCAAGTAAGGTTCAATCTTTTTTGCATAATTGTAGATATATAGGACGATTGACTCCCTAAATCTAGAACGGCTTTAGTAGAGTGAGATTTCTTTGTTATAGGATTAACTAAATTCACTTGAGCAGTGCATAAAAGCACATGACCCTTTTTATCTGGAGTGAATGAAGACATGGCAGTAGTCATTTTATTAGTATTTGTATTTCCAGATGAGGTTTCATTGTTGACATTTGTTTCAACGTGTAATAATGTATTGTGTTTTTTATTACAGGTTTTACATGGGCCTAAACGGCAACGAGAGTGATGATGGCCAGGACGCAGACAATTTTTGCATAAATTGTATTTAGAGACTTCACTCTGTCTGCAATCCAAAGACATTTCCTTAAATTTGTCACACTCGTGATTAAAATGATTTTGTTTGCAAAACGCACAAGTTATGTTTGTTTTTGTACTGCACTCACTTGCATTGGTTGTGTAGTTGGTGTCACTTGAACCTAGCATTGTTTTAACAAATTTATTTTCTTTAGGTTGGTTAGTAGGTTTATCATGTTTTTGTGTAGAAGCACTATTTTGTATGGTTTCCAGAACATCCGCTCGATTGCGAAGAAAGATCATGAAATCATCGAGTTTATAAAGATAAAAATAAAAAACGTATAAAATTTCCTGGCCATCATCACTCTCGTTGCCGTTTAGGCCCATGTAAAACCTGTAATAAAAAACACAATACATTATTACACGTTGAAACAAATGTCAACAATGAAACCTCATCTGGAAATACAAATACTAATAAAATGACTACTGCCATGTCTTCATTCACTCCAGATAAAAAGGGTCATGTGCTTTTATGCACTGCTCAAGTGAATTTAGTTAATCCTATAACAAAGAAATCTCACTCTACTAAAGCCGTTCTAGATTTAGGGAGTCAATCGTCCTATATATCTACAATTATGCAAAAAAGATTGAACCTTACTTGCCATGAAGTGGATCCGACCTGCATAACTGGGTTGAATAACTGCATAATTGGCAGTGCTTCTAAACAGTGCGTCGTTCAAGTTCAATCTAGAACTGGTAAATTTGAGATGGATCTTGCTTGTCTAATCATGCCAGAGATAACTCAGCCCACGCCAAGTATAGAAATTAACATATCTCATTTTGATATTCCTGAGTCTTTCGAGTTAGCGGGTCCCAGTTTTTATCATCCGTCTGAAATTCATTTATTGCTAGGACTCGATGTATTTTGGGACATTGTAGATGAGAAGAGAGTCCCACTAGGTAAAAACAAACCAACCCTTAAGGATTCTAAACTAGGTTGGCTAATTTCTGGTCCGACAGGTCAGGGCTCAAGTTCGTCTACTCGATGCAACTTTTCTCAAGAAATCAAGGATTGCCTTACAAAATTTTGGGAGCTTGAAGATATTCCCAACTCTCTTCCTGAATCAAAGTTATCAAAAGAGGAAGAGTATTGCGAGACTCATTTTAAAGAAAACACAGTGCGTTTAGATGATGGTCGTTTCTGTGTCAAGCTTCCACTCCGTGAGGCCCCGGAGGATGCTTTAGGCGACTCTTATTACATTGCTAGAAGGCGTTTTTTGAACCTTGAAAAGAAATTAAGCAAATCTAACATGAAAAGTGATTATGCTGCCTTTCTAAAAGAGTATGAGAATTTGGGACACCTGACCGAGACGGAGCGTCCAGCTTTTGGGTACTTCATTCCACATCATTGCGTAATTCGCGAAAATAGTGAGACAACGCGATTGCGTGTCGTTTTTGACGCGTCGTGCAAAACGTCAACGAATAAATCTTTAAATGACATTCAGATGGTAGGACCAGTAGTGCAAGATGATTTATTTTCAATATTACTGCGGTTCAGGCAGAATTCATATGTTGTAACCGGGGATGTAGAAAAAATGTACCGTCAAATTATGGTGGATGAGTCTCAGCGTCACCTTCAATTGATTTTATGGAGGGACGAGGAGAGTCAGCCACTCAAAGTACTTAAATTAAACACCGTGACCTATGGTACTTCCTCTGCCCCCTATCTTAGTACTAGATGTTTGGTGCAAGTTGCTAATGAGTGCACCGACGAAACAGTAGCCAACATAATAAAACATGATTTTTATGTAGATGATTTAAATACTGGTTCTGATTCTAAAACAACTTTAGCTACAACTATTACAGCTGTCATTGGTGAACTATCTCGAGCGGGCTTTCCATTAAGGAAGTTCCGTACAAATGCGGTTGAAATATTTGACAACATTGAAACAGTCCAAAATAATCCACAGGACTTCTGCAAACAATCAACCGTTTTAGGCTTAAAATGGTCGCCTACTAATGACACACTACAGTTTTCTTCAGAATTCGAAGACATACAAAGAGTAACAAAGCGCAATATCTTGTCTAGCTCATGTAAAATATTCGACCCACTTGGTCTTCTGTCGGCTTGTACAATATTTCATAAAATACTGCTACAGAAGTTATGGTTGAATCATTTGGATTGGGACGATTCCGTACCCAAGGAAATTGCGGCTTCATGGCGTGAATTTGTCGATGAGTCGAAGCAATTTGCGAATTTAAATGTACCACGCCATGCCCTCTGTCACGCGCCGGACACAATTGAGATTCATACCTTCACTGACGCTTCAAAGGACGCTTATGGGGCTTGCCTGTATTTGAAGTCAGTTGATAGTGATGGCAACATATGTGTTAATCTTATGTGCGCAAAGGCGAGGGTGACGCCTCTTAAGCCTGAAATGACAATTCCCCGCTTGGAATTGTTAGGAGCTTTATTGGGTGCTCGATTGCATGCGAAGGTCATACAGGCTTTACGCGTCATAGTCACTAAATCCATATTTTGGTCCGACAGCACAATAGTCTTAGGTTGGCTTAAGACACAACCAAAAACTTTAAAGACATTCGTTTGTAATCGAATAGACCAAATCCGTGAATTATCAGATCCCAAATTATGGCGTCACGTTCCAACAGATTTGAACCCTGCAGATCTAGCTTCAAGGGGGGTCAAGCCGCAACAACTACTCACCAGTACTTTGTGGTGGGAAGGACCCTGCTTCCTTAAGAAGCCAGAATCAGAATGGCCTTCATTACAAAACGTTGATGCTCAATTGCCAGAAATTAGATTGTTAATTACTACACGATCTGATTCCAATGTAGTTTTATTTAACCAATATTCAAAACTGCGCACCTTACAAGGTGTATTCGCATTCGTATTACGATTTATAAATAACTGCAACAAAAAAAAGACTAAGTTATCAGGTGATTTGAATCCTCCTGAATTACAATCAAGTTTGAAAATGTTAGCGACAGTATCGCAAAGGGAATCCTTTGAAAAGGATATTCATTCTCTTAAAACAACAAAGGCTCTTAACCACAAATCAAGGTTACTTGGGTTAAATCCATTTCTGGATGAAAATGATATTCTACGTGTTGGTGGTCGCATTGTAAATGCTTCACATTGTCAATATGAACAGCGACACCCAATTCTTATTGATAGCAAGCATGTGTTCACCAGACTTTTATTTGAAAGGGAGCATGTTAGGCTTTTACACGGTGGTGCTCAGTTGTTGTTAAGTCATGTGCGAGAACGTTTCTGGCCGATTGGTGGTCGCACGTTAGCTGTCAGTATTGTAAATAAATGTATGAGATGTCAAAGATTTAAAGTAAACCCAATACAACCAATCATGGGCAACTTACCTGCTCCTCGTGTGACTCCTGCTCCACCCTTCACAAACTGTGGGACTGATTTTGCTGGCCCATTTCTAATTTCGAACAAGAAAGGTCGTGGGGCCAAAACAACTAAATGCTACCTGTGTGTATTTGTCTGCTTTTCGACAAAGGCTGTCCACCTTGAGGTAGTCAGTGACCTCAGCTCAAACGCTTTCATCATGTGTTTGCGTAGATTTATTGCTAGACGTGGTAAGCCAGAAAATATTTATTGTGACAATGGAAAAAACTTTATAGGTGCTAAAAATGAATTGAACAGAATGTTGCAAACGTGCAAGCGACAAATTGGAGAGTTTGCTTGCAGTGAGGAACTTATTTTCCATTTTTCTCCTGTTTACGCTCCAAACTTCGGCGGAATCTGGGAGGCAGCAGTTAAATCTGCTAAATATCATTTAAAACGTATTGCTGCTAATACTAGTTTGACGTTTGAGGAATTAGTAACTCTGTTTGCACAAATTGAAGCAATCATGAATTCACGTCCTCTGACACCGCTGTCTGAGGATCCATGTGAATTAGCTCCACACACGCCTGGACACTTCCTTGTCGGGCGACCTTTAATGTCACTGCCGTCTCCTGAAGTGAAGACGATGACGGTGAACAGATACCAGCTCGTACAACGATTACGGCAACACTTCTGGACGCGGTGGACTAAGGACTATCTCGCTACACTCCAGCAACGTATCAAGTGGAAGTCAAATAAAGGATCAATTAAGATTGATGACCTGGTTCTGGTGAAAGATGACCAGTTACCGCCAATGAAATGGCTACTTGGTCGCATCGTAAAACTGTACTCTGGCGACGATGGAATTTGCAGAGTCGTCGACATTAAGACGAAGAACGGCATAATAAAGCGAGCCGTCTCCAAGCTGTCAGCCTTAGAAGGCCTTCTTGAAAGCTAGGCTTTCAAGCCGGGGCAGAATGTTAATGATTCAACCTACATGGATTTCTATGATATTTATTTGTTTATGTTTCATGTCTAAATTCAAATATATTGACAATTGTATATGATTCGATGAGATATGTCATTCGTTAAATAATTCTTACAACAAGAACAATTATATTTTATTTTCTTATTTAAACTGGGTGTTTTTACTACAAGCAATATCTAGTTAGCATCCCAGTAAACATGGTGACCCCGAAAACAAAAAATGGCACAAATTGGCACGTCGGGGTCACCATGTTTACTGGGATGCTAACTAGATATTGCTTGTAGTAAAAACACCCAGTTTAAATAAGAAAATAAAATATAATTGTTCTTGTTGTAAGAATTATTTAACGAATGACATATCTCATCGAATCATATACAATTGTCAATATATTTGAATTTAGACATGAAACATAAACAAATAAATATCATAGAAATCCATGTAGGTTGAATCATTAACATTCTGCCCCGGCTTGAAAGCCTAGCTTTCAAGAAGGCCTTCTAAGGCTGACAGCTTGGAGACGGCTCGCTTTATTATGCCGTTCTTCGTCTTAATGTCGACGACTCTGCAAATTCCATCGTCGCCAGAGTACAGTTTTACGATGCGACCAAGTAGCCATTTCATTGGCGGTAACTGGTCATCTTTCACCAGAACCAGGTCATCAATCTTAATTGATCCTTTATTTGACTTCCACTTGATACGTTGCTGGAGTGTAGCGAGATAGTCCTTAGTCCACCGCGTCCAGAAGTGTTGCCGTAATCGTTGTACGAGCTGGTATCTGTTCACCGTCATCGTCTTCACTTCAGGAGACGGCAGTGACATTAATGGTCGCCCGACAAGGAAGTGTCCAGGCGTGAGTGGAGCTAATTCACATGGATCCTCAGACAGCGGTGTCAGAGGACGTGAATTCATGATTGCTTCAATTTGTGCAAACAGAGTAACTAATTCCTCAAACGTCAAACTAGTATTAGCAGCAATACGTTTTAAATGATATTTAGCAGATTTAACTGCTGCCTCCCAGATTCCGCCGAAGTTTGGAGCGTAAACAGGAGAAAAATGGAAAATAAGTTCCTCACTGCAAGCAAACTCTCCAATTTGTCGCTTGCACGTTTGCAACATTCTGTTCAATTCATTTTTAGCACCTATAAAGTTTTTTCCATTGTCACAATAAATATTTTCTGGCTTACCACGTCTAGCAATAAATCTACGCAAACACATGATGAAAGCGTTTGAGCTGAGGTCACTGACTACCTCAAGGTGGACAGCCTTTGTCGAAAAGCAGACAAATACACACAGGTAGCATTTAGTTGTTTTGGCCCCACGACCTTTCTTGTTCGAAATTAGAAATGGGCCAGCAAAATCAGTCCCACAGTTTGTGAAGGGTGGAGCAGGAGTCACACGAGGAGCAGGTAAGTTGCCCATGATTGGTTGTATTGGGTTTACTTTAAATCTTCGGTATCTGTTCACCGTCATCGTCTTCACTTCAGGAGACGGCAGTGACATTAATGGTTGCCCGACAAGGAAGTGTCCAGGCGTGAGTGGAGCTAATTCACATGGATCCTCAGACAGCGGTGTCAGAGGACGTGAATTCATGATTGCTTCAATTTGTGCAAACAGAGTAACTAATTCCTCAAACGTCAAACTAGTATTAGCAGCAATACGTTTTAAATGATATTTATCAGATTTAACTGACCATGTTTACTGGGATGCTAACTAGATATTGCTTGTAGTAAAAACACCCAGTTTTAAATAAGAAAATAAAATATAATTGTTCTTGTTGTAAGAATTATTTAACGAATGACATATCTCATCGAATCATATACAATTGTCAATATATTTGAATTTAGACATGAAACATAAACAAATAAATATCATAGAAATCCATGTAGGTTGAATCATTAACATTCTGCCCCGGCTTGAAAGCCTAGCTTTCAAGAAGGCCTTCTAAGGCTGACAGCTTGGAGACGGCTCGCTTTATTATGCCGTTCTTCGTCTTAATGTCGACGACTCTGCAAATTCCATCGTCGCCAGAGTACAGTTTTACGATGCGACCAAGTAGCCATTTCATTGGCGGTAACTGGTCATCTTTCACCAGAACCAGGTCATCAATCTTAATTGATCCTTTATTTGACTTCCACTTGATACGTTGCTGGAGTGTAGCGAGATAGTCCTTAGTCCACCGCGTCCAGAAGTGTTGCCGTAATCGTTGTACGAGCTGGTATCTGTTCACCGTCATCGTCTTCACTTCAGGAGACGGCAGTGACATTAAAGGTCGCCCGACAAGGAAGTGTCCAGGCGTGTGTGGAGCTAATTCACATGGATCCTCAGACAGCGGTGTCAGAGGACGTGAATTCATGATTGCTTCAATTTGTGCAAACAGAGTAACTAATTCCTCAAACGTCAAACTAGTATTAGCAGCAATACGTTTTAAATGATATTTAGCAGATTTAACTGCTGCCTCCCAGATTCCGCCGAAGTTTGGAGCGTAAACAGGAGAAAAATGGAAAATAAGTTCCTCACTGCAAGCAAACTCTCCAATTTGTCGCTTGCACGTTTGCAACATTCTGTTCAATTCATTTTTAGCACCTATAAAGTTTTTTCCATTGTCACAATAAATATTTTCTGGCTTACCACGTCTAGCAATAAATCTACGCAAACACATGATGAAAGCGTTTGAGCTGAGGTCACTGACTACCTCAAGGTGGACAGCCTTTGTCGAAAAGCAGACAAATACACACAGGTAGCATTTATTTGTTTTGGCCCCACGACCTTTCTTGTTCGAAATTAGAAATGGGCCAGCAAAATCAGTCCCACAGTTTGTGAAGGGTGGAGCAGGAGTCACACGAGGAGCAGGTAAGTTGCCCATGATTGGTTGTATTGGGTTTACTTTAAATCTTTGACATCTCATACATTTATTTACAATACTGACAGCTAACGTGCGACCACCAATCGGCCAGAAACGTTCTCGCACATGACTTAACAACAACTGAGCACCACCGTGTAAAAGCCTAACATGCTCCCTTTCAAATAAAAGTCTGGTGAACACATGCTTGCTATCAATAAGAATTGGGTGTCGCTGTTCATATTGACAATGTGAAGCATTTACAATGCGACCACCAACACGTAGAATATCATTTTCATCCAGAAATGGATTTAACCCAAGTAACCTTGATTTGTGGTTAAGAGCCTTTGTTGTTTTAAGAGAACGAATATCCTTTTCAAAGGATTCCCTTTGCGATACTGTCGCTAACATTTTCAAACTTGATTGTAATTCAGGAGCATTCAAATCACCTGATAACTTAGTCTTTTTTTTGTTGCAGTTATTTATAAATCGTAATACGAATGCGAATACACCTTGTAAGGTGCGCAGTTTTGAATATTGGTTAAATAAAACTACATTGGAATCAGATCGTGTAGTAATTAACAATCTAATTTCTGGCAATTGAGCATCAACGTTTTGAAATGAAGGCCATTCTGATTCTGGCTTCTTAAGGAAGCAGGGTCCTTCCCACCACAAAGTACTGGTGAGTAGTTGTTGCGGCTTGACCCCCCTTGAAGCTAGATCTGCAGGGTTCAAATCTGTTGGAACGTGACGCCATAATTTGGAATCTGATAATTCTCGGATTTGGTCTATTCGATTACAAACGAATGTCTTTAAAGTTTTTGGTTGTGTCTTAAGCCAACCTAAGACTATTGTGCTGTCGGACCAAAATATGGATTTAGTGACTATGACGCGTAAAGCCTGTATGACCTTCGCATGCAATCGAGCACCCAATAAAGCTCCTAACAATTCCAAGCGGGGAATTGTCATTTCAGGCTTAAGAGGCGTCACCCTCGCCTTTGCGCACATAAGATTAATACATATGTTGCCATCACTATCAACTGACTTCATATACAGGCAAGCCCCATAAGCGTCCTTTGAAGCGTCAGTGAAGGTATGAATCTCAATTGTGTCCGGCGCGTGACAGAGGGCATGGCGTGGTACATTTAAATTCGCAAATTGCTTCGACTCATCGACAAATTCACGCCATGAAGCCTCAATTTCCTTGGGTACGGAATCGTCCCAATCCAAATGATTCAACCATAACTTCTGTAGCAGTATTTTATGAAATATTGTACAAGCCGACAGAAGACCAAGTGGGTCGAATATTTTACAGGAGCTAGACAATATATTGCGCTTTGTTACTCTTTGTATGTCTTCGAATTCTGAAGAAAACTGTAGTGTGTCATTAGTAGGCGACCATTTTAAGCCTAAAACGGTTGATTGTTTGCAGAAGTCCTGTGGATTATTTTGGACTGTTTCAATGTTGTCAAATATTTCAACCGCATTTGTACGGAACTTCCTTAATGGAAAGCCCGCTCGAGATAGTTCACCAATGACAGCTGTAATAGTTGTAGCTAAAGTTGTTTTAGAATCAGAACCAGTATTTAAATCATCTACATAAAAATCATGTTTTATTATGTTGGCTACTGTTTCGTCGGTGCACTCATTAGCAACTTGCACCAAACATCTAGTACTAAGATAGGGGGCAGAGGAAGTACCATAAGTCACGGTGTTTAATTTAAGTACTTTGAGTGGCTGACTCTCCTCGTCCCTCCATAAAATCAATTGAAGGTGACGCTGAGACTCATCCACCATAATTTGACGGTACATTTTTTCTACATCCCCGGTTACAACATATGAATTCTGCCTGAACCGCAGTAATATTGAAAATAAATCATCTTGCACTACTGGTCCTACCATCTGAATGTCATTTAAAGATTTATTCGTTGACGTTTTGCACGACGCGTCAAAAACGACACGCAATCGCGTTGTCTCACTATTTTCGCGAATTACGCAATGATGTGGAATGAAGTACCCAAAAGCTGGACGCTCCGTCTCGGTCAGGTGTCCCAAATTCTCATACTCTTTTAGAAAGGCAGCATAATCACTTTTCATGTTAGATTTGCTTAATTTCTTTTCAAGGTTCAAAAAACGCCTTCTAGCAATGTAATAAGAGTCGCCTAAAGCATCCTCCGGGGCCTCACGGAGTGGAAGCTTGACACAGAAGCGACCATCATCTAAACGCACTGTGTTTTCTTTAAAATGAGTCTCGCAATACTAATAATGGTTGTATTGGGTTTACTTTAAATCTTTGACATCTCATACATTTATTTACAATACTGACAGCTAACGTGTGACCACCAATCGGCCAGAAACGTTCTCGCACATGACTTAACAACAACTGAGCACCACCGTGTAAAAGCCTAACATGCTCCCTTTCAAATAAAAGTCTGGTGAACACATGCTTGCTATCAATAAGAATTGGGTGTCGCTGTTCATATTGACAATGTGAAGCATTTACAATGCGACCACCAACACGTAGAATATCATTTTCATCCAGAAATGGATTTAACCCAAGTAACCTTGATTTGTGGTTAAGAGCCTTTGTTGTTTTAAGAGAATGAATATCCTTTTCAAAGGATTCCCTTTGCGATACTGTCGCTAACATTTTCAAACTTGATTGTAATTCAGGAGCATTCAAATCACCTGATAACTTAGTCTTTTTTTTGTTGCAGTTATTTATAAATCGTAATACGAATGCGAATACACCTTGTAAGGTGCGCAGTTTTGAATATTGGTTAAATAAAACTACATTGGAATCAGATCGTGTAGTAATTAACAATCTAATTTCTGGCAATTGAGCATCAACGTTTTGAAATGAAGGCCATTCTGATTCTGGCTTCTTAAGGAAGCAGGGTCCTTCCCACCACAAAGTACTGGTGAGTAGTTGTTGCGGCTTGACCCCCCTTGAAGCTAAATCTGCAGGGTTCAAATCTGTTGGAACGTGACGCCATAATTTGGGATCTGATAATTCTCGGATTTGGTCTATTCGATTACAAACGAATGTCTTTAAAGTTTTTGGTTGTGTCTTAAGCCAACCTAAGACTATTGTGCTGTCGGACCAAAATATGGATTTAGTGACTATGACGCGTAAAGCCTGTATGACCTTCGCATGCAATCGAGCACCCAATAAAGCTCCTAACAATTCCAAGCGGGGAATTGTCATTTCAGGCTTAAGAGGCGTCACCCTCGCCTTTGCGTACATAAGATTAACACATATGTTGCCATCACTATCAACTGACTTCATATACAGGCAAGCCCCATAAGCGTCCTTTGAAGCGTCAGTGAAGGTATGAATCTCAATTGTGTCCGGCGCGTGACAGAGGGCATGGCGTGGTACATTTAAATTCGCAAATTGCTTCGACTCATCGACAAATTCACGCCATGAAGCCTCAATATCCTTGGGTACGGAATCGTCCCAATCCAAATGATTCAACCATAACTTCTGTAGCAGTATTTTATGAAATATTGTACAAGCCGACAGAAGACCAAGTGGGTCGAATATTTTACATGAGCTAGACAAGATATTGCGCTTTGTTACTCTTTGTATGTCTTCGAATTCTGAAGAAAACTGTAGTGTGTCATTAGTAGGCGACCATTTTAAGCCTAAAACGGTTGATTGTTTGCAGAAGTCCTGTGGATTATTTTGGACTGTTTCAATGTTGTCAAATATTTCAACCGCATTTGTACGGAACTTCCTTAATGGAAAGCCCGCTCGAGATAGTTCACCAATGACAGCTGTAATAGTTGTAGCTAAAGTTGTTTTAGAATCAGAACCAGTATTTAAATCATCTACATAAAAATCATGTTTTATTATGTTGGCTACTGTTTCGTCGGTGCACTCATTAGCAACTTGCACCAAACATCTAGTACTAAGATAGGGGGCAGAGGAAGTACCATAGGTCACGGTGTTTAATTTAAGTACTTTGAGTGGCTGACTCTCCTCGTCCCTCCATAAAATCAATTGAAGGTGACGCTGAGACTCATCCACCATAATTTGACGGTACATTTTTTCTACATCCCCGGTTACAACATATGAATTCTGCCTGAACCGCAGTAATATTGAAAATAAATCATCTTGCACTACTGGTCCTACCATCTGAATGTCATTTAAAGATTTATTCGTTGACGTTTTGCACGACGCGTCAAAAACGACACGCAATCGCGTTGTCTCACTATTTTCGCGAATTACGCAATGATGTGGAATGAAGTACCCAAAAGCTGGACGCTCCGTCTCGGTCAGGTGTCCCAAATTCTCATACTCTTTTAGAAAGGCAGCATAATCACTTTTCATGTTAGATTTGCTTAATTTCTTTTCAAGGTTCAAAAAACGCCTTCTAGCAATGTAATAAGAGTCGCCTAAAGCATCTGTTTACTGGGATGCTAACTAGATATTGCTTGTAGTAAAAACACCCAGTTTTAAATAAGAAAATAAAATATAATTGTTCTTGTTGTAAGAATTATTGAACGAATGACATATCTCATCGAATCATATACAATTGTCAATATATTTGAATTTAGACATGAAACATAAACAAATAAATATCATAGAAATCCATGTAGGTTGAATCATTAACATTCTGCCCCGGCTTGAAAGCCTAGCTTTCAAGAAGGCCTTCTAAGGCTGACAGCTTGGAGACGGCTCGCTTTATTATGCCGTTCTTCGTCTTAATGTCGACGACTCTGCAAATTCCATCGTCGCCAGAGTACAGTTTTACGATGCGACCAAGTAGCCATTTCATTGGCGGTAACTGGTCATCTTTCACCAGAACCAGGTCATCAATCTTAATTGATCCTTTATTTGACTTCCACTTGATACGTTGCTGGAGTGTAGCGAGATAGTCCTTAGTCCACCGCGTCCAGAAGTGTTGCCGTAATCGTTGTACGAGCTGGTATCTGTTCACCGTCATCGTCTTCACTTCAGGAGACGGCAGTGACATTAAAGGTCGCCCGACAAGGAAGTGTCCAGGCGTGTGTGGAGCTAATTCACATGGATCCTCAGACAGCGGTGTCAGAGGACGTGAATTCATGATTGCTTCAATTTGTGCAAACAGAGTTACTAATTCCTCAAACGTCAAACTAGTATTAGCAGCAATACGTTTTAAATGATATTTAGCAGATTTAACTGCTGCCTCCCAGATTCCGCCGAAGTTTGGAGCGTAAACAGGAGAAAAATGGAAAATAAGTTCCTCACTGCAAGCAAACTCTCCAATTTGTCGCTTGCACGTTTGCAACATTCTGTTCAATTCATTTTTAGCACCTATAAAGTTTTTTCCATTGTCACAATAAATATTTTCTGGCTTACCACGTCTAGCAATAAATCTACGCAAACACATGATGAAAGCGTTTGAGCTGAGGTCACTGACTACCTCAAGGTGGACAGCCTTTGTCGAAAAGCAGACAAATACACACAGGTAGCATTTAGTTGTTTTGGCCCCACGACCTTTCTTGTTCGAAATTAGAAATGGGCCAGCAAAATCAGTCCCACAGTTTGTGAAGGGTGGAGCAGGAGTCACACGAGGAGCAGGTAAGTTGCCCATGATTGGTTGTATTGGGTTTACTTTAAATCTTTGACATCTCATACATTTATTTACAATACTGACAGCTAACGTGCGACCACCAATCGGCCAGAAACGTTCTCGCACATGACTTAACAACAACTGAGCACCACCGTGTAAAAGCCTAACATGCTCCCTTTCAAATAAAAGTCTGGTGAACACATGCTTGCTATCAATAAGAATTGGGTGTCGCTGTTCATATTGACAATGTGAAGCATTTACAATGCGACCACCAACACGTAGAATATCATTTTCATCCAGAAATGGATTTAACCCAAGTAACCTTGATTTGTGGTTAAGAGCCTTTGTTGTTTTAAGAGAATGAATATCCTTTTCAAAGGATTCCCTTTGCGATACTGTCGCTAACATTTTCAAACTTGATTGTAATTCAGGAGGATTCAAATCACCTGATAACTTAGTCTTTTTTTTGTTGCAGTTATTTATAAATCGTAATACGAATGCGAATACACCTTGTAAGGTGCGCAGTTTTGAATATTGGTTAAATAAAACTACATTGGAATCAGATCGTGTAGTAATTAACAATCTAATTTCTGGCAATTGAGCATCAACGTTTTGTAATGAAGGCCATTCTGATTCTGGCTTCTTAAGGAAGCAGGGTCCTTCCCACCACAAAGTACTGGTGAGTAGTTGTTGCGGCTTGACCCCCCTTGAAGCTAGATCTGCAGGGTTCAAATCTGTTGGAACGTGACGCCATAATTTGGGATCTGATAATTCACGGATTTGGTCTATTCGATTACAAACGAATGTCTTTAAAGTTTTTGGTTGTGTCTTAAGCCAACCTAAGACTATTGTGCTGTCGGACCAAAATATGGATTTAGTGACTATGACGCGTAAAGCCTGTATGACCTTCGCATGCAATCGAGCACCCAATAAAGCTCCTAACAATTCCAAGCGGGGAATTGTCATTTCAGGCTTAAGAGGCGTCACCCTCGCCTTTGCGCACATAAGATTAACACATATGTTGCCATCACTATCAACTGACTTCAAATACAGGCAAGCCCCATAAGCGTCCTTTGAAGCGTCAGTGAAGGTATGAATCTCAATTGTGTCCGGCGCGTGACAGAGGGCATGGCGTGGTACATTTAAATTCGCAAATTGCTTCGACTCATCGACAAATTCACGCCATGAAGCCGCAATTTCCTTGGGTACGGAATCGTCCCAATCCAAATGATTCAACCATAACTTCTGTAGCAGTATTTTATGAAATATTGTACAAGCCGACAGAAGACCAAGTGGGTCGAATATTTTACATGAGCTAGACAAGATATTGCGCTTTGTTACTCTTTGTATGTCTTCGAATTCTGAAGAAAACTGTAGTGTGTCATTAGTAGGCGACCATTTTAAGCCTAAAACGGTTGATTGTTTGCAGAAGTCCTGTGGATTATTTTGGACTGTTTCAATGTTGTCAAATATTTCAACCGCATTTGTACGGAACTTCCTTAATGGAAAGCCCGCTCGAGATAGTTCACCAATGACAGCTGTAATAGTTGTAGCTAAAGTTGTTTTAGAATCAGAACCAGTATTTAAATCATCTACATAAAAATCATGTTTTATTATGTTGGCTACTGTTTCGTCGGTGCACTCATTAGCAACTTGCACCAAACATCTAGTACTAAGATAGGGGGCAGAGGAAGTACCATAGGTCACGGTGTTTAATTTAAGTACTTTGAGTGGCTGACTCTCCTCGTCCCTCCATAAAATCAATTGAAGGTGACGCTGAGACTCATCCACCATAATTTGACGGTACATTTTTTCTACATCCCCGGTTACAACATATGAATTCTGCCTGAACCGCAGTAATATTGAAAATAAATCATCTTGCACTACTGGTCCTACCATCTGAATGTCATTTAAAGATTTATTCGTTGACGTTTTGCACGACGCGTCAAAAACGACACGCAATCGCGTTGTCTCACTATTTTCGCGAATTACGCAATGATGTGGAATGAAGTACCCAAAAGCTGGACGCTCCGTCTCGGTCAGGTGTCCCAAATTCTCATACTCTTTTAGAAAGGCAGCATAATCACTTTTCATGTTAGATTTGCTTAATTTCTTTTCAAGGTTCAAAAAACGCCTTCTAGCAATGTAATAAGAGTCGCCTAAAGCATCCTCCGGGGCCTCACGGAGTGGAAGCTTGACACAGAAACGACCATCATCTAAACGCACTGTGTTTTCTTTAAAATGAGTCTCGCAATACTCTTCCTCTTTTGATAACTTTGATTCAGGAAGAGAGTTGGGAATATCTTCAAGCTCCCAAAATTTTGTAAGGCAATCCTTGATTTCTTGAGAAAAGTTGCATCGAGTAGACGAACTTGAGCCCTGACCTGTCGGACCAGAAATTAGCCAACCTAGTTTAGAATCCTTAAGGGTTGGTTTGTTTTTACCTAGTGGGACTCTCTTCTCATCTACAATGTCCCAAAATACATCGAGTCCTAGCAATAAATGAATTTCAGACGGATGATAAAAACTGGGACCCGCTAACTCGAAAGACTCAGGAATATCAAAATGAGATATGTTAATTTCTATACTTGGCGTGGGCTGAGTTATCTCTGGCATGATTAGACAAGCAAGATCCATCTCAAATTTACCAGTTCTAGATTGAACTTGAACGACGCACTGTTTAGAAGCACTGCCAATTATGCAGTTATTCAACCCAGTTATGCAGGTCGGATCCACTTCATGGCAAGTAAGGTTCAATCTTTTTTGCATAATTGTAGATATATAGGACGATTGACTCCCTAAATCTAGAACGGCTTTAGTAGAGTGAGATTTCTTTGTTATAGGATTAACTAAATTCACTTGAGCAGTGCATAAAAGCACATGACCCTTTTTATCTGGAGTGAATGAAGACATGGCAGTAGTCATTTTATTAGTATTTGTATTTCCAGATGAGGTTTCATTGTTGACATTTGTTTCAACGTGTAATAATGTATTGTGTTTTTTATTACAGGTTTTACATGGGCCTAAACGGCAACGAGAGTGATGATGGCCAGGACGCAGACAATTTTTGCATAAATTGTATTTAGAGACTTTACTCTGTCTGCAATCCAAAGACATTTCCTTAAATTTGTCACACTCGTGATTAAAATGATTTTGTTTGCAAAACGCACAAGTTATGTTTGTTTTTGTACTGCACTCACTTGCATTGGTTGTGTAGTTCGTGTCACTTGAACCTAGCATTGTTTTAACAAATTTATTTTCTTTAGGTTGGTTAGTAGGTTTATCATGTTTTTGTGTAGAAGCACTGTTTTGTATGGTTTCCAGAACATCCGCTCGATTGCGAAGAAAGATCATGAAATCATCGAGTTTGGGTGAAACCTTTAATGTGTTCTTGTGTTCTTCCCACTTCCTACTAGTGGCGCCATCTAATTTTGACACCATCATGTATATTATTAATGTGTCCCAACTGTCTGTGGGCTCTTTGAGTGTTTGTAAAGCACGTAGGTTTTTTGAATAAAAGTCAATCATGTACCTAATGGCCTTTTGGGACTCCCTAGTAATAGGTTCAAAATTGAACAATGACCTTATATGGTTATTGATGAGAATCCTTTCATTGTTGTAGCGTTCGCATAGTAAATGCCATGCGATTTCGTAGTTTGCACTTGTAAACTCAATAGACTTTATAACTATAGCTGCTCCACCCTCCAAAGACGCTCGCAAATAATGAAATTTGTTTATTGTAGGGATGGACTCGTTTTGATTAATAAGTGAATCAAAAGTATCACGAAACTCCATCCATTTCGTATAATTGCCGTCAAAGGTTGGTAATTTTATCGAAGGAAGTCGTATTTGACAGTTGACTGGCTGATGTGAACGTTGTGAACTGCAATTTGAATGAATTGAACCTTCGACACGAGAAGCAGCCGTAACATATTTAGTGTCGTTCGCTGGAGGTTGGATTGACTCAAGTATTAATTGTGACATTGAAATCAACCTTATTATATTATCCTCAATAAGCTCACGTTCTACAAGTTGATCGGCTAATTTGGTATCATCTAAATTTTCAATTTCAGATTGTACTTCGTCGAATTGAGATAACAGTTCCTGAAAACGTCCTAGTTTTAACTGAAGTTCACCGGATAAAGCCTTAGTGAAGTTTTCAGTTGAAATCGCCTTTATTTTATCAATATACTTTTCATATAAAGTTACTTTCGCCTTTATAGTGCCGCGCTTGCGAACTAACGCCTTTAAGACTTCTTCAGACATGTTTACACTATTCTGATACACTGGGCAAAAATAAATTGAACAGACTGCACTACAAATAAATTGAAATTCAAACCGTGCAAGCCACCGTATCAAACTGGTGGCAGATAGGAGAGCTGTCTGCTTGCAGTGATGCCGGTATCCTCGCGATCAAGTGGCAGGACTACGCAGAAAGCCAGCTTTACACCCATATCTCCGGAAGAATCTCAAAGGCAGCATATAGCCAATTCCCTGAAAATTGAATTAAGCTAATACCAGAGCAAGCTAATATGCTGCAATTTCTGCACGAGTCTAGTTTTTGTTTTTAAAAAACTTGAAGAAAATTTGCGATATTTTTCTACGCAAGACTAACTATACTGACTGTACTAAATATTTAATGACTGGACTATTATTCCTTGAAATAAAACTGTTGTAATCCTAGTTTCAATTGAATGATAACTAGTAAATTAATCCAAATTATTTAGTTTGAACGTAATTAAAGAAGGATACAACCTTGAGCAGAGCAGGATTGAAGCAACCATGAAATTCGCGGAATGTAATGAAATTTACGCAATTCAAACACTTCACGCCAGGGTTCCTCGGTAATCTCTGTGCTCGTGCTGGTCGATCTCGTATTGTACACTGGACTCCGGGATTCCGCTTGTCTCCAAGGATCCACTCGTCACTTATTTGAAGATGAGCGTGGCTCAAAACTCGTCGAAGAGGGTCACCATGTTTACTGGGATGCTAACTAGATATTGCTTGTAGTAAAAACACCCAGTTTTAAATAAGAAAATAAAATATAATTGTTCTTGTTGTAAGAATTATTGAACGAATGACATATCTCATCGAATCATATACAATTGTCAATATATTTGAATTTAGACATGAAACATAAACAAATAAATATCATAGAAATCCATGTAGGTTGAATCATTAACATTCTGCCCCGGCTTGAAAGCCTAGCTTTCAAGAAGGCCTTCTAAGGCTGATAGCTTGGAGACGGCTTGCTTTATTATGCCGTTCTTCGTCTTAATGTCGACGACTCTGCAAATTCCATCGTCGCCAGAGTACAGTTTTACGATGCGACCAAGTAGCCATTTCATTGGCGGTAACTGGTCATCTTTCACCAGAACCAGGTCATCAATCTTAATTGATCCTTTATTTGACTTCCACTTGATACGTTGCTGGAGTGTAGCGAGATAGTCCTTAGTCCACCGCGTCCAGAAGTGTTGCCGTAATCGTTGTACGAGCTGGTATCTGTTCACCGTCATCGTCTTCACTTCAGGAGACGGCAGTGACATTAATGGTCGCCCGACAAGGAAGTGTCCAGGCGTGAGTGGAGCTAATTCACATGGATCCTCAGACAGCGGTGTCAGAGGACGTGAATTCATGATTGCTTCAATTTGTGCAAACAGAGTAACTAATTCCTCAAACGTCAAACTAGTATTAGCAGCAATACGTTTTAAATGATATTTAGCAGATTTAACTGCTGCCTCCCAGATTCCGCCGAAGTTTGGAGCGTAAACAGGAGAAAAATGGAAAATAAGTTCCTCACTGCAAGCAAACTCTCCAATTTGTCGCATACTTTTGATATAAAGTTACTTTCGCCTTTATAGTGCCGCGCTTGCGAACTAACGCCTTTAAGACTTCTTCAGACATGTTTACACTATTCTGATACACTGGGCAAAAATAAATTGAACAGACTGCACTACAAATAAATTGAAATTCAAACCGTGCAAGCCACCGTATCAAACTGGTGGCAGATAGGAATGTTTACTGGGATGCTAACTAGATATTGCTTGTAGTAAAAACACCCAGTTTTAAATAAGAAAATAAAATATAATTGTTCTTGTTGTAAGAATTATTTAGCAACATATTTAGTGTCGTTCGCTGGAGGTTGGATTGACTCAAGTATTAATTTCTGGCAATTGAGCATCAACGTTTTGTAATGAAGGCCATTCTGATTCTGGCTTCTTAAGGAAGCAGGGTCCTTCCCACCACAAAGTACTGGTGAGTAGTTGTTGCGGCTTGACCCCCCTTGAAGCTAGATCTGCAGGGTTCAAATCTGTTGGAACGTGACGCCATAATTTGGGATCTGATAATTCACGGATTTGGTCTATTCGATTACAAACGAATGTCTTTAAAGTTTTTGGTTGTGTCTTAAGCCAACCTAAGACTATTGTGCTGTCGGACCAAAATATGGATTTAGTGACTATGACGCGTAAAGCCTGTATGACCTTCGCATGCAATCGAACTATGTTTACTGGGATGCTAACTAGATATTGCTTGTAGTAAAAACACCCAGTTTTAAATAAGAAAATAAAATATAATTGTTCTTGTTGTAAGAATTATTTAGCAACATATTTAGTGTCGTTCGCTGGAGGTTGGATTGACTCAAGTATTAATTTCTGGCAATTGAGCATCAACGTTTTGTAATGAAGGCCATTCTGATTCTGGCTTCTTAAGGAAGCAGGGTCCTTCCCACCACAAAGTACTGGTGAGTAGTTGTTGCGGCTTGACCCCCCTTGAAGCTAGATCTGCAGGGTTCAAATCTGTTGGAACGTGACGCCATAATTTGGGATCTGATAATTCACGGATTTGGTCTATTCGATTACAAACGAATGTCTTTAAAGTTTTTGGTTGTGTCTTAAGCCAACCTAAGACTATTGTGCTGTCGGACCAAAATATGGATTTAGTGACTATGACGCGTAAAGCCTGTATGACCTTCGCATGCAATCGAGCACCCAATAAAGCTCCTAACAATTCCAAGCGGGGAATTGTCATTTCAGGCTTAAGAGGCGTCACCCTCGCCTTTGCGCACATAAGATTAACACATATGTTGCCATCACTATCAACTGACTTCAAATACAGGCAAGCCCCATAAGCGTCCTTTGAAGCGTCAGTGAAGGTATGAATCTCAATTGTGTCCGGCGCGTGACAGAGGGCATGGCGTGGTACATTTAAATTCGCAAATTGCTTCGACTCATCGACAAATTCACGCCATGAAGCCTCAATTTCCTTGGGTACGGAATCGTCCCAATCCAAATGATTCAACCATAACTTCTGTAGCAGTATTTTATGAAATATTGTACAAGCCGACAGAAGACCAAGTGGGTCGAATATTTTACATGAGCTAGACAAGATATTGCGCTTTGTTACTCTTTGTATGTCTTCGAATTCTGAAGAAAACTGTAGTGTGTCATTAGTAGGCGACCATTTTAAGCCTAAAACGGTTGATTGTTTGCAGAAGTCCTGTGGATTATTTTGGACTGTTTCAATGTTGTCAAATATTTCAACCGCATTTGTACGGAACTTCCTTAATGGAAAGCCCGCTCGAGATAGTTCACCAATGACAGCTGTAATAGTTGTAGCTAAAGTTGTTTTAGAATCAGAACCAGTATTTAAATCATCTACATAAAAATCATGTTTTATTATGTTGGCTACTGTTTCGTCGGTGCACTCATTAGCAACTTGCACCAAACATCTAGTACTAAGATAGGGGGCAGAGGAAGTACCATAAGTCACGGTGTTTAATTTAAGTACTTTGAGTGGCTGACTCTCCTCGTCCCTCCATAAAATCAATTGAAGGTGACGCTGAGACTCATCCACCATAATTTGACGGTACATTTTTTCTACATCCCCGGTTACAACATATGAATTCTTCCTGAACCGCAGTAATATTGAAAATAAATCATCTTGCACTACTGGTCCTACCATCTGAATGTCATTTAAAGATTTATTCGTTGACGTTTTGCACGACGCGTCAAAAACGACACGCAATCGCGTTGTCTCACTATTTTCGCGAATTACGCAATGATGTGGAATGAAGTACCCAAAAGCTGGACGCTCCGTCTCGGTCAGATGTCCCAAATTCTCATACTCTTTTAGAAAGGCAGCATAATCACTTTTCATGTTAGATTTGCTTAATTTCTTTTCAAGGTTCAAAAAACGCCTTCTAGCAATGTAATAAGAGTCGCCTAGAGCATCCTCCGGGGCCTCACGGAGTGGAAGCTTGACACAGAAACGACCATCATCTAAACGCACTGTGTTTTCTTTAAAATGAGTCTCGCAATACTCTTCCTCTTTTGATAACTTTGATTCAGGAAGAGAGTTGGGAATATCTTCAAGCTCCCAAAATTTTGTAAGGCAATCCTTGATTTCTTGAGAAAAGTTGCATCGAGTAGACGAACTTGAGCCCTGACCTGTCGGACCAGAAATTAGCCAACCTAGTTTAGAATCCTTAAGGGTTGGTTTGTTTTTACCTAGTGGGACTCTCTTCTCATCTACAATGTCCCAAAATACATCGAGTCCTAGCAATAAATGAATTTCAGACGGATGATAAAAACTGGGATCCGCTAACTCGAAGGACTCAGGAATATCAAAATGAGATATGTTAATTTCTATACTTGGCGTGGGCTGAGTTATCTCTGGCATGATTAGACAAGCAAGATCCATCTCAAATTTACCAGTTCTAGATTGAACTTGAACGACGCACTGTTTAGAAGCACTGCCAATTATGCAGTTATTCAACCCAGTTATGCAGGTCGGATCAACTTCATGGCAAGTAAGGTTCAATCTTTTTTGCATAATTGTAGATATATAGGACGATTGACTCCCTAAATCTAGAACGGCTTTAGTAGAGTGAGATTTCTTTGTTATAGGATTAACTAAATTCACTTGAGCAGTGCATAAAAGCACATGACCCTTTTTATCTGGAGTGAATGAAGACATGGCAGTAGTCATTGTATTAGTATTTGTATTTCCAGATGAGGTTTCATTGTTGACATTTGTTTCAACGTGTAATAATGTATTGTGTTTTTTATTACAGGTTTTACATGGGCCTAAACGGCAACGAGAGTGATGATGGCCAGGACGCAGACAATTTTTGCATAAATTGTATTTAGAGACTTCACTCTGTCTGCAATCCAAAGACATTTCCTTAAATTTGTCACACTCGTGATTAAAATGATTTTGTTTGCAAAACGCACAAGTTATGTTTGTTTTTGTACTGCACTCACTTGCATTGGGTGTGTAGTTGGTGTCATTTGAACCTAGCATTGTTTTAACAAATTTATTTTCTTTAGGTTGGTTAGTAGGTTTATCATGTTTTTGTGTAGAAGCACTGTTTTGTATGGTTTCCAGAACATCCGCTCGATTGCGAAGAAAGATCATGAAATCATCGAGTTTGGGTGAAACCTTTAATGTGTTCTTGTGTTCTTCCCACTTCCTACTAGTGGCGCCATCTAATTTTGACACCATCATGTATATTATTAATGTGTCCCAACTGTCTGTGGGCTCTTTGAGTGTTTGTAAAGCACGTAGGTTTTTTGAATAAAAGTCAATCATGTACCTAATGGCCTTTTGGGACTCCCTAGTAATAGGTTCAAAATTGAACAATGACCTTATATGGTTATTGATGAGAATCCTTTCATTGTTGTAGCGTTCGCATAGTAAATCCCATGCGATTTCGTAGTTTGCACTTGTAAACTCAATAGACTTTATAACTATAGCTGCTCCACCCTCCAAAGACGCTCGCAAATAATGAAATTTGTTTATTGTAGGGATGGACTCGTTTTGATTAATAAGTGAATCAAAAGTATCACGAAACTCCATCCATTTCGTATAATTGCCGTCAAAGGTTGGTAATTTTATCGAAGGAAGTCGTATTTGACAGTTGACTGGCTGATGTGAACGTTGTGAACTGCAATTTGAATGAATTGAACCTTCGACACGAGAAGCAGCCGCAACATATTTAGTGTCGTTCGCTGGAGGTTGGATTGACTCAAGTATTAATTGTGACATTGAAATCAACCTTATTATATTATCCTCAATAAGCTCACGTTCTACAAGTTGATCGGCTAATTTGGTATCATCTAAATTTTCAATTTCAGATTGTACTTCGTCGAATTGAGATAACAGTTCCTGAAAACGTCCTAGTTTTAACTGAAGTTCACCGGATAAAGCCTTAGTGAAGTTTTCAGTTGAAATCGCCTTTATTTTATCAATATACTTTTCATATAAAGTTACTTTCGCCTTTATAGTGCCGCGCTTGCGAACTAACGCCTTTAAGACTTCTTCAGACATGTTTACACTATTCTAATACACTGGGCAAAAATAAATTGAACAGACTGCACTACAAATAAATTGAAATTCAAACCGTGCAAGCGACAAATTGGAGAGTTTGCTTGCAGTGAGGAACTTATTTTCCATTTTTCTCCTGTTTACGCTCCAAACTTCGGCGGAATCTGGGAGGCAGCAGTTAAATCTGCTAAATATCATTTAAAACGTATTGCTGCTAATACTAGTTTGACGTTTGAGGAATTAGTTACTCTGTTTGCACAAATTGAAGCAATCATGAATTCACGTCCTCTGACACCGCTGTCTGAGGATCCATGTGAATTAGCTCCACTCACGCCTGGACACTTCCTTGTCGGGCGACCATTAATGTCACTGCCGTCTCCTGAAGTGAAGACGATGACGGTGAACAGATACCAGCTCGTACAACGATTACGGCAACACTTCTGGACGCGGTGGACTAAGGACTATCTCGCTACACTCCAGCAACGTATCAAGTGGAAGTCAAATAAAGGATCAATTAAGATTGATGACCTGGTTCTGGTGAAAGATGACCAGTTACCGCCAATGAAATGGCTACTTGGTCGCATCGTAAAACTGTACTCTGGCGACGATGGAATTTGCAGAGTCGTCGACATTAAGACGAAGAACGGCATAATAAAGCGAGCCGTCTCCAAGCTGTCAGCCTTAGAAGGCCTTCTTGAAAGCTAGGCTTTCAAGCCGGGGCAGAATGTTAATGATTCAACCTACATGGATTTCTATGATATTTATTTGTTTATGTTTCATGTCTAAATTCAAATATATTGACAATTGTATATGATTCGATGAGATATGTCATTCGTTAAATAATTCTTACAACAAGAACAATTATATTTTATTTTCTTATTTAAACTGGGTGTTTTTACTACAAGCAATATCTAGTTAGCATCCCAGTAAACATGATCACGATCAAGTGGCAGGACTACGCAGAAAGCCAGCTTACACCCATATCTCCGGAAGAATCTCAAAGGCAGCATATAGCCAATTCCCTGAAAATTAAATTAAAGTAATACCAGAGCAAGCTAATATGCTGCAATTTCTGCACGAGTCTAGTTTTTGTTTTTAAAAAACTTGAAGAAAATTTGCGATATCTTTCTACGCAAGACTAACTATACTGACTGTACTAAATATTTAATGACTGGACTATTATTCCTTGAAATAAAACTGTTGTAATCCTAGTTTCAATTGAATGATAACTAGTAAATTAATCCAAATTATTTAGTTTGAACGTAATTAAAGAAGGATACAACCTTGAGCAGAGCAGGATTGAAGCAACCATGAAATTCGCGGAATGTAATGAAATTTACGCAATTCAAACACTTCACGCCAGGGTTCCTCGGTAATCTCTGTGCTCGTGCTGGTCGATCTCGTATTGTACACTGGACTCCGGGATTCCGCTTGTCTCCAAGGATCCACTCGTCACTTATTTGAAGATGAGCGTGGCTCAAAACTCGTCGAAGAGGGTCACCATGTTTACTGGGATGCTAACTAGATATTGCTTGTAGTAAAAACACCCAGTTTAAATAAGAAAATAAAATATAATTGTTCTTGTTGTAAGAATTATTTAACGAATGACATATCTCATCGAATCATATACAATTGTCAATATATTTGAATTTAGACATGAAACATAAACAAATAAATATCATAGAAATCCATGTAGGTTGAATCATTAACATTGTATAGTTAGTCTTGCGTAGAAAGATATCGCAAATTTTCTTCAAGTTTTTTAAAAACAAAAACTAGACTCGTGCAGAAATTGCAGCATATTAGCTTGCTCTGGTATTACTTTAATTTAATTTTCAGGGAATTGGCTATATGCTGCCTTTGAGATTCTTCCGGAGATATGGGTGTAAGCTGGCTTTCTGCGTAGTCCTGCCACTTGATCGTGATCATGTTTACTGGGATGCTAACTAGATATTGCTTGTAGTAAAAACACCCAGTTTAAATAAGAAAATAAAATATAATTGTTCTTGTTGTAAGAATTATTTAACGAATGACATATCTCATCGAATCATATACAATTGTCAATATATTTGAATTTAGACATGAAACATAAACAAATAAATATCATAGAAATCCATGTAGGTTGAATCATATACAATTGTCAATATATTTGAATTTAGACATGAAACATAAACAAATAAATATCATAGAAATCCATGTAGGTTGAATCATTAACATTCTGCCCCGGCTTGAAAGCCTAGCTTTCAAGAAGGCCTTCTAAGGCTGACAGCTTGGAGACGGCTCGCTTTATTATGCCGTTCTTCGTCTTAATGTCTACGACTCTGCAAATTCCATCGTCGCCAGAGTACAGTTTTACGATGCGACCAAGTAGCCATTTCATTGGCGGTAACTGGTCATCTTTCACCAGAACCAGGTCATCAATCTTAATTGATCCTTTATTTGACTTCCACTTGATACGTTGCTGGAGTGTAGCGAGATAGTCCTTAGTCCACCGCGTCCAGAAGTGTTGCCGTAATCGTTGTACGAGCTGGTATCTGTTCACCGTCATCGTCTTCACTTCAGGAGACGGCAGTGACATTAATGGTCGCCCGACAAGGAAGTGTCCAGGCGTGAGTGGAGCTAATTCACATGGATCCTCAGACAGCGGTGTCAGAGGACGTGAATTCATGATTGCTTCAATTTGTGCAAACAGAGTAACTAATTCCTCAAACGTCAAACTAGTATTAGCAGCAATACGTTTTAAATGATATTTAGCAGATTTAACTGCTGCCTCCCAGATTCCGCCGAAGTTTGGAGCGTAAACAGGAGAAAAATGGAAAATAAGTTCCTCACTGCAAGCAAACTCTCCAATTTGTCGCTTGCACGTTTGCAACATTCTGTTCAATTCATTTTTAGCACCTATAAAGTTTTTTCCATTGTCACAATAAATATTTTCTGGCTTACCACGTCTAGCAATAAATCTACGCAAACACATGATGAAAGCGTTTGAGCTGAGGTCACTGACTACCTCAAGGTGGACAGCCTTTGTCGAAAAGCAGACAAATACACACAGGTAGCATTTAGTTGTTTTGGCCCCACGACCTTTCTTGTTCGAAATTAGAAATGGGCCAGCAAAATCAGTCCCACAGTTTGTGAAGGGTGGAGCAGGAGTCACACGAGGAGCAGGTAAGTTGCCCATGATTGGTTGTATTGGGTTTACTTTAAATCTTTGACATCTCATACATTTATTTACAATACTGACAGCTAACGTGCGACCACCAATCGGCCAGAAACGTTCTCGCACATGACTTAACAACAACTGAGCACCACCGTGTAAAAGCCTAACATGCTCCCTTTCAAATAAAAGTCTGGTGAACACATGCTTGCTATCAATAAGAATTGGGTGTCGCTGTTCATATTGACAATGTGAAGCATTTACAATGCGACCACCAACACGTAGAATATCATTTTCATCCAGAAATGGATTTAACCCAAGTAACCTTGATTTGTGGTTAAGAGCCTTTGTTGTTTTAAGAGAACGAATATCCTTTTCAAAGGATTCCCTTTGCGATACTGTCGCTAACATTTTCAAACTTGATTGTAATTCAGGAGCATTCAAATCACCTGATAACTTAGTCTTTTTTTTGTTGCAGTTATTTATAAATCGTAATACGAATGCGAATACACCTTGTAAGGTGCGCAGTTTTGAATATTGGTTAAATAAAACTACATTGGAATCAGATCGTGTAGTAATTAACAATCTAATTTCTGGCAATTGAGCATCAACGTTTTGAAATGAAGGCCATTCTGATTCTGGCTTCTTAAGGAAGCAGGGTCCTTCCCACCACAAAGTACTGGTGAGTAGTTGTTGCGGCTTGACCCCCCTTGAAGCTAGATCTGCAGGGTTCAAATCTGTTGGAACGTGACGCCATAATTTGGAATCTGATAATTCTCGGATTTGGTCTATTCGATTACAAACGAATGTCTTTAAAGTTTTTGGTTGTGTCTTAAGCCAACCTAAGACTATTGTGCTGTCGGACCAAAATATGGATTTAGTGACTATGACGCGTAAAGCCTGTATGACCTTCGCATGCAATCGAGCACCCAATAAAGCTCCTAACAATTCCAAGCGGGGAATTGTCATTTCAGGCTTAAGAGGCGTCACCCTCGCCTTTGCGCACATAAGATTAATACATATGTTGCCATCACTATCAACTGACTTCATATACAGGCAAGCCCCATAAGCGTCCTTTGAAGCGTCAGTGAAGGTATGAATCTCAATTGTGTCCGGCGCGTGACAGAGGGCATGGCGTGGTACATTTAAATTCGCAAATTGCTTCGACTCATCGACAAATTCACGCCATGAAGCCTCAATTTCCTTGGGTACGGAATCGTCCCAATCCAAATGATTCAACCATAACTTCTGTAGCAGTATTTTATGAAATATTGTACAAGCCGACAGAAGACCAAGTGGGTCGAATATTTTACAGGAGCTAGACAATATATTGCGCTTTGTTACTCTTTGTATGTCTTCGAATTCTGAAGAAAACTGTAGTGTGTCATTAGTAGGCGACCATTTTAAGCCTAAAACGGTTGATTGTTTGCAGAAGTCCTGTGGATTATTTTGGACTGTTTCAATGTTGTCAAATATTTCAACCGCATTTGTACGGAACTTCCTTAATGGAAAGCCCGCTCGAGATAGTTCACCAATGACAGCTGTAATAGTTGTAGCTAAAGTTGTTTTAGAATCAGAACCAGTATTTAAATCATCTACATAAAAATCATGTTTTATTATGTTGGCTACTGTTTCGTCGGTGCACTCATTAGCAACTTGCACCAAACATCTAGTACTAAGATAGGGGGCAGAGGAAGTACCATAAGTCACGGTGTTTAATTTAAGTACTTTGAGTGGCTGACTCTCCTCGTCCCTCCATAAAATCAATTGAAGGTGACGCTGAGACTCATCCACCATAATTTGACGGTACATTTTTTCTACATCCCCGGTTACAACATATGAATTCTGCCTGAACCGCAGTAATATTGAAAATAAATCATCTTGCACTACTGGTCCTACCATCTGAATGTCATTTAAAGATTTATTCGTTGACGTTTTGCACGACGCGTCAAAAACGACACGCAATCGCGTTGTCTCACTATTTTCGCGAATTACGCAATGATGTGGAATGAAGTACCCAAAAGCTGGACGCTCCGTCTCGGTCAGGTGTCCCAAATTCTCATACTCTTTTAGAAAGGCAGCATAATCACTTTTCATGTTAGATTTGCTTAATTTCTTTTCAAGGTTCAAAAAACGCCTTCTAGCAATGTAATAAGAGTCGCAATTATTTATTTGACTTCCACTTGATACGTTGCTGGAGTGTAGCGAGATAGTCCTTAGTCCACCGCGTCCAGAAGTGTTGCCGTAATCGTTGTACGAGCTGGTATCTGTTCACCGTCATCGTCTTCACTTCAGGAGACGGCAGTGACATTAATGGTCGCCCGACAAGGAAGTGTCCAGGCGTGAGTGGAGCTAATTCACATGGATCCTCAGACAGCGGTGTCAGAGGACGTGAATTCATGATTGCTTCAATTTGTGCAAACAGAGTAACTAATTCCTCAAACGTCAAACTAGTATTAGCAGCAATACGTTTTAAATGATATTTAGCAGATTTAACTGCTGCCTCCCAGATTCCGCCGAAGTTTGGAGCGTAAACAGGAGAAAAATGGAAAATAAGTTCCTCACTGCAAGCAAACTCTCCAATTTGTCGCTTGCACGTTTGCAACATTCTGTTCAATTCATTTTTAGCACCTATAAAGTTTTTTCCATTGTCACAATAAATATTTTCTGGCTTACCACGTCTAGCAATAAATCTACGCAAACACATGATGAAAGCGTTTGAGCTGAGGTCACTGACTACCTCAAGGTGGACAGCCTTTGTCGAAAAGCAGACAAATACACACAGGTAGCATTTAGTTGTTTTGGCCCCACGACCTTTCTTGTTCGAAATTAGAAATGGGCCAGCAAAATCAGTCCCACAGTTTGTGAAGGGTGGAGCAGGAGTCACACGAGGAGCAGGTAAGTTGCCCATGATTGGTTGTATTGGGTTTACTTTAAATCTTTGACATCTCATACATTTATTTACAGTACTGACAGCTAACGTGCGACCACCAATCGGCCAGAAACGTTCTCGCACATGACTTAACAACAACTGAGCACCACCGTGTAAAAGCCTAACATGCTCCCTTTCAAATAAAAGTCTGGTGAACACATGCTTGCTATCAATAAGAATTGGGTGTCGCTGTTCATATTGACAATGTGAAGCATTTACAATGCGACTACCAACACGTAGAATATCATTTTCATCCAGAAATGGATTTAACCCAAGTAACCTTGATTTGTGGTTAAGAGCCTTTGTTGTTTTAAGAGAATGAATATCCTTTTCAAAGGATTCCCTTTGCGATACTGTCGCTAACATTTTCAAACTTGATTGTAATTCAGGAGCATTCAAATCACCTGATAACTTAGTCTTTTTTTTGTTGCAGTTATTTATAAATCGTAATACGAATGCGAATACACCTTGTAAGGTGCGCAGTTTTGAATATTGGTTAAATAAAACTACATTGGAATCAGATCGTGTAGTAATTAACAATCTAATTTCTGGCAATTGAGCATCAACGTTTTGTAATGAAGGCCATTCTGATTCTGGCTTCTTAAGGAAGCAGGGTCCTTCCCACCACAAAGTACTGGTGAGTAGTTGTTGCGGCTTGACCCCCCTTGAAGCTAGATCTGCAGGGTTCAAATCTGTTGGAACGTGACGCCATTTCTTTTTAAGATTGAACCTTACTTGCCATGAAGTGGATCCGACCTGCATAACTGGGTTGAATAACTGCATAATTGGCAGTGCTTCTAAACAGTGCGTCGTTCAAGTTCAATCTAGAACTGGTAAATTTGAGATGGATCTTGCTTGTCTAATCATGCCAGAGATAACTCAGCCCACGCCAAGTATAGAAATTAACATATCTCATTTTGATATTCCTGAGTCTTTCGAGTTAGCGGATCCCAGTTTTTATCATCCGTCTGAAATTCATTTATTGCTAGGACTCGATGTATTTTGGGACATTGTAGATGAGAAGAGAGTCCCACTAGGTAAAAACAAACCAACCCTTAAGGATTCTAAACTAGGTTGGCTAATTTCTGGTCCGACAGGTCAGGGCTCAAGTTCGTCTACTCGATGCAACTTTTCTCAAGAAATCAAGGATTGCCTTACAAAATTTTGGGAGCTTGAAGATATTCCCAACTCTCTTCCTGAATCAAAGTTATCAAAAGAGGAAGAGTATTGCGAGACTCATTTTAAAGAAAACACAGTGCGTTTAGATGATGGTCGTTTCTGTGTTTTCTTTAAAATGAGTCTCGCAATACTCTTCCTCTTTTGATAACTTTGATTCAGGAAGAGAGTTGGGAATATCTTCAAGCTCCCAAAATTTTGTAAGGCAATCCTTGATTTCTTGAGAAAAGTTGCATCGAGTAGACGAACTTGAGCCCTGACCTGTCGGACCAGAAATTAGCCAACCTAGTTTAGAATCCTTAAGGGTTGGTTTGTTTTTACCTAGTGGGACTCTCTTCTCATCTACAATGTCCTAGTAACTAATTCCTCAAACGTCAAACTAGTATTAGCAGCAATACGTTTTAAATGATATTTAGCAGATTTAACTGCTGCCTCCCAGATTCCGCCGAAGTTTGGAGCGTAAACAGGAGAAAAATGGAAAATAAGTTCCTCACTGCAAGCAAACTCTCCAATTTGTCGCTTGCACGTTTGCAACATTCTGTTCAATTCATTTTTAGCACCTATAAAGTTTTTTCCATTGTCACAATAAATATTTTCTGGCTTACCACGTCTAGCAATAAATCTACGCAAACACATGATGAAAGCGTTTGAGCTGAGGTCACTGACTACCTCAAGGTGGACAGCCTTTGTCGAAAAGCAGACAAATACACACAGGTAGCATTTAGTTGTTTTGGCCCCACGACCTTTCTTGTTCGAAATTAGAAATGGGCCAGCAAAATCAGTCCCACAGTTTGTGAAGGGTGGAGCAGGAGTCACACGAGGAGCAGGTAAGTTGCCCATGATTGGTTGTATTGGGTTTACTTTAAATCTTTGACATCTCATACATTTATTTACAATACTGACAGCTAACGTGCGACCACCAATCGGCCAGAAACGTTCTCGCACATGACTTAACAACAACTGAGCACCACCGTGTAAAAGCCTAACATGCTCCCTTTCAAATAAAAGTCTGGTGAACACATGCTTGCTATCAATAAGAATTGGGTGTCGCTGTTCATATTGACAATGTGAAGCATTTACAATGCGACCACCAACACGTAGAATATCATTTTCATCCAGAAATGGATTTAACCCAAGTAACCTTGATTTGTGGTTAAGAGCCTTTGTTGTTTTAAGAGAATGAATATCCTTTTCAAAGGATTCCCTTTGTGATACTGTCGCTAACATTTTCAAACTTGATTGTAATTCAGGAGCATTCAAATCACCTGATAACTTAGTCTTTTTTTTGTTGCAGTTATTTATAAATCGTAATACGAATGCGAATACACCTTGTAAGGTGCGCAGTTTTGAATATTGGTTAAATAAAACTACATTGGAATCAGATCGTGTAGTAATTAACAATCTAATTTCTGGCAATTGAGCATCAACGTTTTGAAATGAAGGCCATTCTGATTCTGGCTTCTTAAGGAAGCAGGGTCCTTCCCACCACAAAGTACTGGTGAGTAGTTGTTGCGGCTTGACCCCCCTTGAAGCTAAATCTGCAGGGTTCAAATCTGTTGGAACGTGACGCCATAATTTGGGATCTGATAATTCTCGGATTTGGTCTATTCGATTACAAACGAATGTCTTTAAAGTTTTTGGTTGTGTCTTAAGCCAACCTAAGACTATTGTGCTGTCGGACCAAAATATGGATTTAGTGACTATGACGCGTAAAGCCTGTATGAGCTTCGCATGCAATCGAGCACCCAATAAAGCTCCTAACAATTCCAAGCGGGGAATTGTCATTTCAGGCTTAAGAGGCGTCACCCTCGCCTTTGCGCACATAAGATTAACACATATGTTGCCATCACTATCAACTGACTTCATATACAGGCAAGCCCCATAAGCGTCCTTTGAAGCGTCAGTGAAGGTATGAATCTCAATTGTGTCCGGCGCGTGACAGAGGGCATGGCGTGGTACATTTAAATTCGCAAATTGCTTCGACTCATCGACAAATTCACGCCATGAAGCCTCAATTTCCTTGGGTACGGAATCGTCCCAATCCAAATGATTCAACCATAACTTCTGTAGCAGTATTTTATGAAATATTGTACAAGCCGACAGAAGACCAAGTGGGTCGAATATTTTACATGAGCTAGACAAGATATTGCGCTTTGTTACTCTTTGTATGTCTTCGAATTCTGAAGAAAACTGTAGTGTGTCATTAGTAGGCGACCATTTTAAGCCTAAAACGGTTGATTGTTTGCAGAAGTCCTGTGGATTATTTTGGACTGTTTCAATGTTGTCAAATATTTCAACCGCATTTGTACGGAACTTCCTTAATGGAAAGCCCGCTCGAGATAGTTCACCAATGACAGCTGTAATAGTTGTAGCTAAAGTTGTTTTAGAATCAGAACCAGTATTTAAATCATCTACATAAAAATCATGTTTTATTATGTTGGCTACTGTTTCGTCGGTGCACTCATTAGCAACTTGCACCAAACATCTAGTACTAAGATAGGGGGCAGAGGAAGTACCATAGGTCACGGTGTTTAATTTAAGTACTTTGAGTGGCTGACTCTCCTCGTCCCTCCATAAAATCAATTGAAGGTGACGCTGAGACTCATCCACCATAATTTGACGGTACATTTTTTCTACATCCCCGGTTACAACATATGAATTCTGCCTGAACCGCAGTAATATTGAAAATAAATCATCTTGCACTACTGGTCCTACCATCTGAATGTCATTTAAAGATTTATTCGTTGACGTTTTGCACGACGCGTCAAAAACGACACGCAATCGCGTTGTCTCACTATTTTCGCGAATTACGCAATGATGTGGAATGAAGTACCCAAAAGCTGGACGCTCCGTCTCGGTCAGGTGTCCCAAATTCTCATACTCTTTTAGAAAGGCAGCATAATCACTTTTCATGTTAGATTTGCTTAATTTCTTTTCAAGGTTCAAAAAACGCCTTCTAGCAATGTAATAAGAGTCGCCTAAAGCATCCTCCGGGGCCTCACGGAGTGGAAGCTTGACACAGAAACGACCATCATCTAAACGCACTGTGTTTTCTTTAAAATGAGTCTCGCAATACTCTTCCTCTTTTGATAACTTTGATTCAGGAAGAGAGTTGGGAATATCTTCAAGCTCCCAAAATTTTGTAAGGCAATCCTTGATTTCTTGAGAAAAGTTGCATCGAGTAGACGAACTTGAGCCCTGACCTGTCGGACCAGAAATTAGCCAACCTAGTTTAGAATCCTTAAGGGTTGGTTTGTTTTTACCTAGTGGGACTCTCTTCTCATCTACAATGTCCCAAAATACATCGAGTCCTAGCAATAAATGAATTTCAGACGGATGATAAAAACTGGGATCCGCTAACTCGAAAGACTCAGGAATATCAAAATGAGATATGTTAATTTCTATACTTGGCGTGGGCTGAGTTATCTCTGGCATGATTAGACAAGCAAGATCCATCTCAAATTTACCAGTTCTAGATTGAACTTGAACGACGCACTGTTTAGAAGCACTGCCAATTATGCAGTTATTCAACCCAGTTATGCAGGTCGGATCCACTTCATGGCAAGTAAGGTTCAATCTTTTTTGCATAATTGTAGATATATAGGACGATTGACTCCCTAAATCTAGAACGGCTTTAGTAGAGTGAGATTTCTTTGTTATAGGATTAACTAAATTCACTTGAGCAGTGCATAAAAGCACATGACCCTTTTTATCTGGAGTGAATGAAGACATGGCAGTAGTCATTTTATTAGTATTTGTATTTCCAGATGAGGTTTCATTGTTGACATTTGTTTCAACGTGTAATAATGTATTGTGTTTTTTATTACAGGTTTTACATGGGCCTAAACGGCAACGAGAGTGATGATGGCCAGGACGCAGACAATTTTTGCATAAATTGTATTTAGAGACTTCACTCTGTCTGCAATCCAAAGACATTTCCTTAAATTTGTCACACTCGTGATTAAAATGATTTTGTTTGCAAAACGCACAAGTTATGTTTGTTTTTGTACTGCACTCACTTGCATTGGTTGTGTAGTTGGTGTCACTTGAACCTAGCATTGTTTTAACAAATTTATTTTCTTTAGGTTGGTTAGTAGGTTTATCATGTTTTTGTGTAGAAGCACTATTTTGTATGGTTTCCAGAACATCCGCTCGATTGCGAAGAAAGATCATGAAATCATCGAGTTTGGGTGAAACCTTTAATGTGTTCTTGTGTTCTTCCCACTTCCTACTAGTGGCGCCATCTAATTTTGACACCATCATGTATATTATTAATGTGTCCCAACTGTCTGTGGGCTCTTTGAGTGTTTGTAAAGCACGTAGGTTTTTTGAATAAAAGTCAATCATGTACCTAATGGCCTTTTGGGACTCCCTAGTAATAGGTTCAAAATTGAACAATGACCTTATATGGTTATTGATGAGAATCCTTTCATTGTTGTAGCGTTCGCATAGTAAATCCCATGCGATTTCGTAGTTTGCACTTGTAAACTCAATAGACTTTATAACTATAGCTGCTCCACCCTCCAAAGACGCTCGCAAATAATGAAATTTGTTTATTGTAGGGATGGACTCGTTTTGATTAATAAGTGAATCAAAAGTATCACGAAACTCCATCCATTTCGTATAATTGCCGTCAAAGGTTGGTAATTTTATCGAAGGAAGTCGTATTTGACAGTTGACTGGCTGATGTGAACGTTGTGAACTGCAATTTGAATGAATTGAACCTTCGACACGAGAAGCAGCCGTAACATATTTAGTGTCGTTCGCTGGAGGTTGGATTGACTCAAGTATTAATTGTGACATTGAAATCAACCTTTTTATATTATCCTCAATAAGCTCACGTTCTACAAGTTGATCGGCTAATTTGGTATCATCTAAATTTTCAATTTCAGATTGTACTTCGTCGAATTGAGATAACAGTTCCTGAAAACGTCCTAGTTTTAACTGAAGTTCACCGGATAAAGCCTTAGTGAAGTTTTCAGTTGAAATCGCCTTTATTTTATCAATATACTTTTCATATAAAGTTACTTTCGCCTTTATAGTGCCGCGCTTGCGAACTAACGCCTTTAAGACTTCTTCAGACATGTTTACACTATTCTGATACACTGGGCAAAAATAAATTGAACAGACTGCACTACAAATAAATTGAAATTCAAACCGTGCAAGCCACCGTATCAAACTGGTGGCAGATAGGAGAGCTGTCTGCTTGCAGTGATGCCGGTATCCTTGCGATCAAGTGGCAGGACTACGCAGAAAGCCAGCTTACACCCATATCTCCGGAAGAATCTCAAAGGCAGCATATAGCCAATTCCCTGAAAATTAAATTAAGCTAATACCAGAGCAAGCTAATATGCTGCAATTTCTGCACGAGTCTAGTTTTTGTTTTTAAAAAACTTGAAGAAAATTTGCGATATTTTTCTACGCAAGACTAACTATACTGACTGTACTAAATATTTAATGACTGGACTATTATTCCTTGAAATAAAACTGTTGTAATCCTAGTTTCAATTGAATGATAACTAGTAAATTAATCCAAATTATTTAGTTTGAACGTAATTAAAGAAGGATACAACCTTGAGCAGAGCAGGATTGAAGCAACCATGAAATTCGCGGAATGTAATGAAATTTACGCAATTCAAACACTTCACGCCAGGGTTCCTCAGTAATCTCTGTGCTCGTGCTGGTCGATCTCGTATTGTACACTGGACTCCGGGATTCCGCTTGTCTCCAAGGATCCACTCGTCACTTATCAGAAGATGAGCGTGGCTCAAAACTCGTCGAAGAGGGTCACCATGTTTACTGGGATGCTAACTAGATATTGCTTGTAGTAAAAACACCCAGTTTTAAATAAGAAAATAAAATATAATTGTTCTTGTTGTAAAAATTATTGAACGAATGACATATCTCATCGAATCATATACAATTGTCAATATATTTGAATTTAGACATGAAACATAAACAAATAAATATCATAGAAATCCATGTAGGTTGAATCATTAACAGTCCCATAGAAAAAGTAGAATAGAATAGAATACTCTTTATTGCACACCTCAGTACATGAGAAAGAAAAAAACATTTACAAGGTACAAACATTTGTTTAACACAGAGGCAAACAACAGGCGGTCTTATTGCTAAAAAGCGATTTCTTCCAGACAACCTTTGGGTAGCGGAAACATTAAAAACGTATCCTTGAAGAGTAGGCGTTGCAAAAAAAAAAAGGATGAAATGCACTTAACAATCACACAAATCAAGCAAAACAATAAACATACACATATAAGAATAGTATAAATAGACATACATAAACTTACATAAATATATATATATATAAAAAGTAGTTATAAATCTACTTGATTTTTTTTTTGTCTTTTTTTACGTTGTATTTTTGTATTTTGTATTTTTACGTTGTATTTTTTCTTTTTCTTTTTTCTTTTTCTTTTTCTTTGTATTTTTGTAATTTTTATTCTTTGTATTTTTTATTTTGTATATCGGCACTCACATGATAGTAGCGAAATCATCGTCGACTAAAATCATATCGGCGGCCTCCTTGCACACGTCTGTTCCGTTGCCCATTGCGATGCCGATGTCTGCGCGTTTCAATGCCACACCGTCGTTCACTCCGTCCCCTGAAAGATTAAGATTTTATTACAAAACTCTTAGATATAGGATAAAAGAACTGGATATCAAATCTGCCGAAAAAATTGACGCCATAAAAGCGCAGCAGTTGCGACTCTTTTTCATATAGTTTGGAACGTGACGTTCCGTAAGTGCCAACAGCCTATAAACTTTTAACAATTGTGGTAGTTCTGTATATGAATTTGACACTTAATGCTTACGTCAGTAAGCTCTTTTTCGTACGAAACATTTATCGTTTGTATCATCATCAATGCAAGTTCGCTAATGTCATAATGTCAACGTAGAACGTCAAATGTAGAGCTATTCGTACGTATTATTATTATTATTGTTGTTGTTTTGGGCTAGTGAAGATGCCGCATCGACCAGTTGTGATCTATTGTGGCAGCCCTTTATAATTCATTACTGATTCCCGTTGAGTCCAGAAAGTTCCAAATTCTTTGGGCTGTAATGTTGTGTATCTCACAGGGTTGCAGTTCGTGCCTACCGAGGTGGATACTTCTTTTGTGCATTCTCGTGGGACTTACATGGAAGTTAATTTATTCGTACGTAACGTACAAATAGCTATATCAGATAAACGTCAGTCCCTACAATGAGCATGATACTATGTCACATCCATTCGGCGGAGGGATAAGCCTGTGAATTGCTACTCCGTGTGGATTAAATTCAAAGTACCTTAATAACAGGTATTCTGCCGGTGAGATACCAGGTAAAACTAGATCCATAAATTCGAGCTATGCAGGGCTTTAACGAAAAAGTTTCATACGCCGTTGCAATAAGGTTGCAAATTCCTAAAACAATATTGACAATTATACCATGATAACTAACACTTACCAGTCATACCAACGATGTTCCCAAGCCGTTGGAGCGACTTGACTATAGACAGCTTGTGTTTCGGCGTCACTCGGTAGAACACGCTTACGGAATCGATGACGCGATCTAGTTCTTCATCAGACATCGTGTCCAGTTGGTCGCCGGAGAGAGATTGAGAGTGGAGGACGTCTAGGCCGACCATTTGAGCTGGAAATACGAGTAAGACTTTTGTTATGATTGCTTTTAAAGGACCATGGGCAAATTTTAATGGAGGTTGGCCCAAAAACCAACGGATATGAAACTTATGTCTATAAACAGGTCTTATTCTCTGATTAATTTCGTTATATAGCCAACAAGTTGAATTCTATTGCAGATCTGAGAAATTCGTATTAAAACGCGAGTTAGTTGGTCGCCGGAGAGAGATTGAGAGATGGAGGACGTCTAGGCCGACCATTTGAGCTGGAAATAAGACTTTTGTTAAGATTGCTTTTAATTTTGAAATGTGTCTGTAGACATAAGTTGTTTTTTTAATACTACGACGGTGACAAACAAGCATACTGCCCGCATGATGGTAAGCGGCCACCGCAGCCTATGGACGCCTGCAACTCCACTGCGCGGCGCAGTGTAGCGATGGCGTCGCACAGCAGATATACTGACCTACAGCGAGGGCAGTGGGCCGGGCGTCGCCGGTGAGCATCTTCACGTCGACGGCTGCGCGGCGCAGGGTAGCGATGGCGTCGCACAGCAGATATACTGACCTACAGCGAGGGCAGTGGGCCGGGCGTCGCCGGTGAGCATCTTCACGTCGACGGCTGCGCGGCGCAGGGTAGCGATGGCGTCGCACAGCAGATATACTAACCTACAGCGAGGGCAGTGGGCCGGGCGTCGCCGGTGAGCATCTTCACGTCGACGGCTGCGCGGCGCAGGGTAGCGATGGCGTCGCACAGCAGATATACTGACCTACAGCGAGGGCAGTGGGCCGGGCGTCGCCGGTGAGCATCTTCACGTCGACGGCTGCGCGGCGCAGGGTAGCGATGGCGTCGCACAGCAGATATACTAACCTACAGCGAGGGCAGTGGGCCGGGCGTCGCCGGTGAGCATCTTCACGTCGACGGCTGCGCGGCGCAGGGTAGCGATGGCGTCGCACAGCAGATATACTGACCTACAGCGAGGGCAGTGGGCCGGGCGTCGCCGGTGAGCATCTTCACGTCGACGGCTGCGCGGCGCAGGGTAGCGATGGCGTCGCACAGCAGATATACTAACCTACAGCGAGGGCAGTGGGCCGGGCGTCGCCGGTGAGCATCTTCACGTCGACGGCTGCGCGGCGCAGGGTAGCGATGGCGTCGCACAGCAGATATACTGACCTACAGCGAGGGCAGTGGGCCGGGCGTCGCCGGTGAGCATCTTCACGTCGACGGCTGCGCGGCGCAGGGTAGCGATGGCGTCGCACAGCAGATATACTAACCTACAGCGAGGGCAGTGGGCCGGGCGTCGCCGGTGAGCATCTTCACGTCGACGGCTGCGCGGCGCAGGGTAGCGATGGCGTCGCACAGCAGATATACTGACCTACAGCGAGGGCAGTGGGCCGGGCGTCGCCGGTGAGCATCTTCACGTCGACGGCTGCGCGGCGCAGGGTAGCGATGGCGTCGCACAGCAGATATACTAACCTACAGCGAGGGCAGTGGGCCGGGCGTCGCCGGTGAGCATCTTCACGTCGACGGCTGCGCGGCGCAGGGTAGCGATGGCGTCGCACAGCAGATATACTGACCTACAGCGAGGGCAGTGGGCCGGGCGTCGCCGGTGAGCATCTTCACGTCGACGGCTGCGCGGCGCAGGGTAGCGATGGCGTCGCACACGGTCGGCCGCGGCGGGTCGCAGACGCCGCACACGCCCGTGAACGTCAACGCGTCCAGCGACGCGCCGCGGGCTAAAGCTATGATGCGGAGTCCTGTGACAAACAAAAAATCTTTGATGTCTAAGGCTTATTACACAGTAGAGGACTATTTAACAGACAAACATGCATGGCCCATACCAGAAACTAACGAAATCAACAAAAAATTTAATTGAATGTACTGCTTATAGAGTGAAGGACACAGTTCACGAAAGAAATCATATCAAATGTTGTGTATATCGTGTAAAACCGGTTAATTTTGTTGTATTTTGTTTATTCTTTTTTTTTTGCCTTTCTGTTTCACTATTTTCTTTTGATATGGTTTCTTGTAGAACCACATATTGTAAATATTTTTACTAGGTACTTTTGTAATTTCTTTTGAAAAAATAAGTCCCGCCGAGTTTCTTGCCGGTAATAATCTTCTCGGGCTGTGGTGTAGGGATAGAACCGGTAGTAGCTTTTTTTTTGACGTTCATAAGTGCATTGTATTGTGCCTAAATTGAAAAATAAAGATATTTATCACTATCATTGTTTTATCATTAAACAGAAAAGGTTATTTATTGAATCAGGCGTTACTTTGCGAAATTCTATATTAACAACGAAAATGTTACTTTGCTATTTCGCCAAACGTATATTGCCAACCCGTTATACCTACTTGCGTATTTTTTGCATGCAATTAATGTTCCCACCCTCCCGCCGCAAAAAAAGTACGCAAATAGATATAACTCACCAGGCCAGGTTATAAATATGGCCGACCAGTCGGGGCATGTCATTCACTTGTCGGACGCCAGTACGACAAGATCTCCTGCATCTCCTGAGAATGCCTCGTAGAGAGGCGAAACACGTGTCGAATTTTGTATTATTGGTGGTGATATGTAATATCTATTTGCGTATTTATTGATCACATGGGAATTTTCATGTGATTTTTTCCTTATAATAACGAGCTATTTTAGACCATAATTATAAATATTGTCCCAAAATACCCATACAATTTTAACACTTTCCACACAAAGTCTGTGAAAACATAGCAACGGAATGGGAAAAAGATCTTGAAACACTTTTTTTTATTGATTCTGTAAATTCTGTTGCGATTCTGAGTAAAAAGTCTCCAGTTTAGGCGACAAGAAGGATCTAATTAAAATGAAAACATTTCTTAATAAATTCTTCCAATATTGTAACGCTTTAGTCATAAAATTATTCTGCTTCTGATTAATAACCAACCAATAGTTACCCACACTGTCAATACACTGGGTGCACAAGGGTAGTATCTTCTCTATACCTCTCTAATGAAATATTACAGAAAAACCAACGCAAACTTACCCGTTCTGCAGATATTATAGGCTTCAGTACTAAAGTCATTCTGCTCCTCCTTGGTGACCGTTGAATAGTTGCCCGCACTGGCAATACACTGCGTACAGAGAAGGTAACATCTTCTCTATAGATCCCTATCGAAATATCACAGAATAACCAACTTAAACTTACCCATTCTGCCGATATTATAGGCTTCAGTCATAAAGTCATTCTGTTTCTCCTTGGTAACCGGCGAATAGTTGCCAGCACTATCGATGTACTGCGTGCAGAGGGGTAGTATCTGCTCTATCGCTCCCTTCACAAATACTTCCTCTTTAAGCTTTCCATCGTTGAACTTTGGAGCGCATTTCACAACCATCATCTTAGTCTCTGAACTGTAACAATATATAAATAATATATAATATTATGACGTTTTCGAACTAAAAGCACATATCACATATTAGAGTTCTTAAAACAGATATTTGTCTCTTATAGAAAAAGCGAATACAGACCGTTTTAAACAGTAAGCAAAAAACTAATACTCCTCCTGATCCCAAAACTTTTGGTTTAATGATATAATTATAATATTTTTAGCTTTATATAGACCTAAACTAAAAACATGGCCACTTTTCGCCGTTTTGGGGATAAAACAAAAAAAATTGTAAAATGCCCAACCTCATTATTATTTATTATAAGGATTACAGTAGAATTATAGTGGTTTATAGATATATGTAAAGATTTATTAGAAGACACACTTCCCCCAATGAGGACGCTACTAGACGCTCTACGCCCTCGCAACGATAAGACTTGTTTCTCTTGTAACATTTTTGGTGGCCCATGAGGGGACGGTATACCAAACCAACTTAGGTCAAGGATTTGTATAGACATTCAGTTTCCTTCTCTTTTTCTCATTCCTGGTTTTAAAACTACGCAAAAATCAATTGACACTCGGCTCCCCTCTCCACCGTACAAACTAGGGTCGCCGACGATTAGAAATATTATACCTCCTACTGTCGCCGGCGGGTTATGTGGCAGCCTGTTAATAATTAAAATGTCTTCGGAGACAAAAATCAATCGATTCGAGTTATCGCGAAAAGCTTCATAGGCTACAGGGCGCTCTTAATCAAACCTATAGTGTGTAATTTAAACAGATTAGTACTTACTTTTACAGACTATTTTAATCGTCTGTTTAAGCTAAGTTTTAATAATATGTTCTTTTATTTCATGTAATAACTAGCTTTATAGCATATAATTTAAAGCATAAAATTTTGCATAAAATTTAAACTTTCGTGAGTCATACTGATATTAAATTGCAACGGTTAACACTCAGGTATTTTTATCACAATAGGCGCGACCCGTTACCTACGCCGGTCTCGGGCAGTGATGCCCGAGCCGCGAAGGTGAAAACACCACTCTGTCTACCACCACTCTGTCTATCCGACGATGACTGCCCGATGCACTCGAAACATGTCACGCCTATTGTGATAAAAATACATGAGTGTTAACCGTTGCAATTTAATAGCTTTATAGCAAATAAATAATAGCCTAAGTATTGTTACCTGAATGGTATCTCGTTAAGCCTGGTATACTGTTCCCTGATGTCTTCCATGCCGTTTTTCATCGCTGCAGCTAGTAGAGCGCCCTCTGTCGGCTGCCCGTAGAGAGTTTCGTCTCGGATCATTGCGTTGTTGCACAGTACGCCCACCTGGAATTATAAATAAATATAAATAATGATTCGGGACAATCTTTCACATATCAACCAAGCCCCAAACGAAGCAAAGCTTGTATTATGAGGCGATGATATACGTACTTGTATAGATGAATACATATTAATAGTATACATAGAAAACATCCAAAACTTCAGAACACATATTCGTAATGATCACACAAATAAATTCCCATACCAAGATTGGAACCTGGGACCTCCAGTAGGCAGGCAGGATCACTACCAACTAGGCTAAGGAGGCCGTCAATTACACGATATTGTAATGGATTTTTTTTTTTTGTAAATTTATGTTTTACTTCTTAATCTTAATTATTTTGTAAATATACGATCTATGGGCAATAATAAGCACATTGCCGCCGTAGAGGCGAGGTTTCCAGCACATAGCTAAGACCCTTATGTCCCATTGTCCTTTTTTAAATAAAATAAAGAATGTTTAGGTTTAGTCTAGAGTGTATAAGTCTTTGTTCAATATGAATGCACTCGTAATATGTTTTTTTGCGACAATAAATTATTTTTCTTTCTTTTTACGTTTCTTTAGTTGGTTGGAAATAAGAAAAACAAAGTGACTCGGTCATAAGACAAAGATGATGGAGGAGGCAGTTGAGACATGACGTAGAGATGACGACTAGGTTGAAAAACTATTATTCTATTTAGTCGGTCTGTAAGATTATTCATAATTATTAGACATGTATTTTTTCCTTTTTCAAGATAACTAAGATTAACGAAGATCAATAGCGTCAATGTTCCGGGGTGGGGGCTGGTGACGTCACTGTTAGGTAAGAATTGTACCTAATTGTGTCGTCACGCGACACTTCAATGCACTGTATTCCCGTCATTTGACGAACCAAAAGAAATACGTCTCAAATAATCTTAAATTATCTAACAGACGGACTAATTAGTTTTTTTTATCGTCTAGCCTATTGGTTAGCGTTCCTGTGGGTTACATATATATACCTCTAGCATGGTCTGCAGCGCGGCCCGGGCCACGTCGAGGTCGCGGCCCTTGTACGCGCGCAGCCGCACCTCCCCGCGCGCGCCGTACCCCGCGCCGCGCAGCTCCGCGAGGTGCCCGCCCGACGTCGCCATGCACGTCACCGTCATCTCGTTCTTGGTTAGCGTTCCTGTGGGTCACGAATAGTGCTGCAGATGTGAGTAGACAGTTACGGCGCCACTGAGCCAAAAGGCCGGCACCATGCTTAAGACCATTACGTGGCTCAAGTTTTTTTTTTTACTGGTTGCTACTCTGAATTTGTGTATAAAGCCACGAATAATAGTACATTACGTAACTAGTGCGGTAAAACAAAGAAAAGCCGAGATCGCAGATGTTTGCGACCCGAGCTGCAAGCGAGGGACGTAAATATGCGATCAAGGACTTTATTTATTACCTCACGTGTTAGGTACATTATTTTAAGCCTACACTTGGGCAGAAATCGACTTTTTCCGTACGCGTAGCGTGCGGAAAAAGGCACTTTATGGCCAGGTGTGACATAAATACATTTTCTTTCTTTCTTTAGCATGCGACATTGTATTGATTGTATTGCGATTCTCATTCTGTAGCATAAGTGAAAGCAGTAAGTTAACTGTTTGAAAGATATTTGTTTATAAGAATAATAACATATTTGCCCAGCTACACATCAACTCTATTTAATCGATATACATTTACAATCAAATGTCATTGAAAAAATCATTAATGGAGTAATAACATTTATTAATAAGATAAGATTCTATTCCTTTAGAGAATAGATTAAAAATATACTCAGGTAAATCCTAAGGACCACCGTGGTAAATATGTTGTTTTCTCAATTAGTTCATATTGATCTTATCGTCATAGCCATAGAGTAATCATTTAAGAAACACTTAACGTGACCGAGCCTTTTTTATACAGGCAGTAACACTTGCAGTTTGCTAATAATAAACAAAACTGAGTTTAAAATTGAACGACTTACAATAACATACCTGTATTTACTTTGATGCCAGTAAAAATCCACGCATCACATACATTTATTATGTGTAGAGAACCGGGCCATGGACTCTCCCGCAGACTTAGGACACGACACGACAGATTGGAACGACTCGCGCCATCTAGTTTGAATATTCTAAACTAGTTTGTGAGTACGACTCGCGCCATCTAGTTTGGAGATTCTAAACTAGTTTGTGAGAACGACTCGCGCCATCTAGTTTGGAGATTCTAAACTAGTTTGTGATCGTACGAACCAGTTTTATCGCTGCAGATGACGTTGACGCAACCTAGGGTCTCCACGGTGGGTAGTTTCTTCACGATCGCGTTCCTTTTGGCCATGCGCATCACTCCTAAAGCCAGGGTCACAGTGACTACGATCGGTAACCCTGAAACAATAAGTAGAATTAAGTATACCTCGGCGACAGAAGTTCGGAGGACGCTGGATAACACCAAACTAAAATCACCGTCAATGCAACTTCCTAACAATGTAAACAAACTGCTATATTGATCGTAATAACCTAACTTTTATATTTATACCTAATGAAAAGGGATGACGACTAGGTTGGAAAACTATCATTCTAATTAGTCCGTCAGTTAGATTATCTAAAACGATTAGACACGTATTTTTTCCTTCTTCAACATAACTAAAATTGACGAAGATAAAGAGCATCAAAGTTTCGGGGTGGGGGTTTGTGACGTGTGACGTTACGCGAAACTTGAACGCACTGTATTTTCGTCATTTTTGATTTGACAAACAAAAGAAAAAATACGTGTACAATATTTTTTAATAATCTAAAAGGCTGTCTAAATAGATTTTTTTAGTCGTCTAACCTAATCTTCAAGATTAAGTTATTTATCTTACGTTTTGTATGTTATATTAATACAATCATATCAGTAGTGAACGGCTTCAGTGGTGTTTGATGAGGTAGCGTGAAAATTTAAGGAGAAACAGTGACAAAACATGTGATACCTTTTGTTTACATCGTTTGTAAGTTCTATTGGCGGCGATTTTAGAGAACTCATTTAACAACAACCATCATCATCATCATCATTTCAGCCGAAAGACGTCCACTGCTGGACATAGGCCTCCCCCAAAGATTTCCACAATGACCGGTCCTGCGCCACCCGCATCCAGCGGACTCCTGCGACCTTCACTAGGTCATCAGTCCACCTTGTGGGGGGCCTACCCACGCTGCGCCTTCCGGTACGCGGTCGCCACTCGAAAACCTTTCCGCCCCAACGGCCATCGGTTCTACGTGCAATGTGCCCCGCCCACTGCCACTTAAGTTTAGCGATTCGGAGAGCTATATCGGTTACTTTGGTTCTGCTGCGGATGGTCTCATTTCTGATACGATCTCGCAGAGAGACTCCTAGCATAGCTCTCTCTATTGCCCTTTGGGTGACTTTGAGCCTTCTTATGAGGCCCATTGTAAGCGACCACGTTTCAGTACCGTATGTCATCACTGGCAACACACACTGATCGAAGACTTTACAATACAACAATATTATTAAAAAATGATAAATCAATATGACGAAAGAGTAGAGACCCACAGAGATAGTGGGGCTCCCAGGGAATCCATAGACTTCTACAAAGGTGCCTTCAGGGCTTTCATCGTGCGGATGTCTAGGTGCGTAGCCAAGATGCCAATCGCTAACGTATCGTAGCTACCTCTCTATCACTCTTCCTTATTAGTGCGACAATGACAGTTGCGTTTCGTTAGCGACTGAGCGTGAGCGATTGGCATCTTGGCTCGACCCTGAACTCAATGTACGTCTCGCTCTAACGTGTAAACTTACCCTCAGGAATCGCAGCGACGGCCAAACTGACACTAATGGTGAACATTTCTTGCAGAGCTTTGCCCTGCAGCCACCCAGTCACCATGATGAAACCGATGATACAGAAGGAGTAGAGTGATAGTTGGGCGCCCAGGGTGTCCATTGACTTCTGCAGCGGGGTCTTCGGGGCTTCTTCGGCTTGCATCATCCGGAATATGTCGCCGAATTCGGAGCGTTCTCCTGTGCTGACCACTATGCCCTGGAAGTTTATTGTGAAGTTTCAGCAGAAAATAAATTTATTTATAAAACAAAAAACTATCGTTAGTCGTACTGATAGCGTCAATTGTTTTTGCGTAGGCTTCAAAAAGGGTTTGTATACGCTTTCTTTTGATAAGTATCTGTTCTTAAGTATTATACAGGATGTATCTTTTACAACCAGCAATATTTTCTGGATATGATGGGCTGGTTATATAAAAACTATATAAAACATCAAATATCATACAGTATGTATTACAACGAAGAGCAAACCTTAAAGCTGGTTGACGGGGAACTCGAGTACAATGTAATTTCGTGCATTACACGTGCCTAAGTACATGTTTTAAGGCATAAAATTACTAAATGAATTACTCGAGGACCTTCTTTTTGCGGTCGGTTAATGGTTTTTGTAACATCCTATTTACGTTTGTTAACGTTTTTTATTTTTGACAGTGCATGCGTATTGCGTACTGTTGATATGTACCTAGGGGCAACTAATCAACATTGACGTTGTTATGTCAACGCACATGCGCTTCGAGTTCTATTAATGCGTAACCTAGCCAACCTAGGTAATCATTTAAATAATGGCTGTAGTCATAGGCAACGCGCAAGCGCTTTGTTAACTGTTTATTTGTAACTAGGTAAAAATCCAAACTTCAACAAGGTTTGTTGCCTTTTTCTTTTTTTGCCTTTCGTTCTGATATATACCATACTGTATTTCGCCTCCGTCTCTCCAGTAGAAATTTCGAATATAGACAAATACTTACTAAGACGTTTAGACTAACCTTGGCATTGCCGCATCGGACCAGCGTCCCCATAAACGCTATATTATCCTTATTCACCCTCCCAGCCGCCGCCTTATTCGGTAGTATACTCTTCACAGCCGGCTCCGTCTCTCCGGTAAAGGAGGATTCATCTATGGCCAGGTCCGTGGAGTCGAATAACCGTAAGTCCGCTGGTACTCGGTCGCCAACGTTGAGATGGACTATGTCGCCGGGGACGAGGTTGCGGGCCAGGAAGTGCTCGATGGCACCTTCGCGGAGGCTGCAAGGGAAAGTTAGTGTTAAGTATATTGATATAAAGTTGAAGTTTGTTTGCGCTGGCTAAACTAATTTTGGGTTCGTTTTAAGGTACGGTAGAAATTTGTTTCGACACATTATTACTTGTTCCATAACTCTGCCGGTTACAAGTTAGCAAAATCACCCGGAATTAAGCGTTTTGGTTAGTTAAATAATGTTTAATATAGGTCACTCACGTAATTTAGTCGATTCTTATTATTATATATAATAATAGTACAATGTCAATGTAAATTATGATTATTCTTTGTTTTTTTGGTTTTTAAATGTTGTGTATTTCTGATTTTTACCATGAATAAATAAATATGATTTGATTTTCGCTCGACATGTTTCGATTTTTATTAAGATCGTCGTCAGGAGCGACCACCCGAGACGTAGGCAGAGGTTTTGGGTATCGCGTCAGTGGACTGTGTGAACATGCCCTTAATGAGTGACGCAGTGAGTGTTGTTTGCAACCCAGTGAACAAAAGCGATACTGTGAACGAGGGTAGATCGTCCCTCCGCGCCGCTACCACCACCCGCTGCAAGTAGCAGGGCAGAGCGGGCGCTAGCCCGCAGTGTACGACTTCCCTCTGTCGCGGGTGGTCGCCCCTGATGGCGAAACATGTCGAGAAAAATCCACTAAATTACGTGAGTGACCCGTTTTAAATATTATTTAATATGTTTGAGTCTCACGAGAGTTATATAATTTTTAGTTAGTTGGCTAACCCTAACCCTGGTTGGCGTAAATTCCTCTAAAACAGTTGTTAGAGTTAAACCTACCAGTCACAGTAAAGATATTCCGATCAGTTGAATGAGTGTTGAGGATAACGTAAAATAATTGTAAATGGAAAGAGATGTCATATACTACAGAAAAAGTGACCAAGGCCCCCGGTGAGCAGGGCTGGGATCGAAACAGCGACCTCCTGCTTTCACGGCAGACGCCCTAAACTACTGGGCTACCCCCGATCACACATCAACACACATCTCTTTCCATTTATAATTTATATATAGTAGTGTGACTACTTAAAAAAACATGAATCAAAACATTTATTACATTTAATAAATGATTTGATTCGGGCTTTACAATCGTGTAAAATAATTGACCAACCGACGATCTGTTTAAATCAATTATATTGTGAAATGGACCTTAAAGCTTGTGTTTAAAGCTCAAATTACCAGTTACAAGTCGGCGGGACGAGCTTGTTGAGCTCTTCAAGCGACTTCTCGGAGCGATACTCTTGCACGAAGGCGACGGTCACGACTATCATGATGGCGATGGTGATGGAAATCGCGTCGTCGTATTGACGCATGATGATGCTTACTACGGCGGAACCTGCGGAAGAAGAGAAGAGTTTAAAATGAGAAAAATGGCCGATTATTTTTACATGGTTACATCATCATAAATATTTAAGCTGGAAGACCTCTACCAAGACAAGCGGAATAGTCGTTGGCATGTGTGTTCTGCCCGAGCTAACCTACGGTGCTCGAATTAGGTAACTCACAGACATTCAGAAGTCCAAACTGAAGGTTTGCCATGCGCCATGGAGCGCATTCTAGGTGTAAAAGGAACCGAACACATCCTGAACACCACAGCGCGCTTTGAACCGCTGACGTAGCAAAAAAACCGCTAGGCTCAAATGGGAATGGGCCCGTCCCGTCCACCATCTACCAGGGATACCCGGGTACACCACTAAGTGGATGCCGGGATCCAGGCGTGAGCCAAGCGAAGATGGCAGGATGACATTTACACCTTTCTTAACTGGCCGGAAGGAACGCAAAATCGGGAGTCATGGACATTCTAGGGATAGCCTTTGCCCAGCAGTGGGACACTCAAATAGGGTAACCAAAATAAAATACAAGCGGGCGCCATCCTGACACAAAAACAGAAGCTTTTCTGTATAATAACTAAAGTCAACAACAAATCTTACTCTTCTAATATGCTTCCGACATTACTGCTCTAGCCAAATATGCCCCATACTATATCTTAATCTGCCGACATAAGTGCTATGGGAGATATTGTTACACTCGACTGCACATAAGTCCTACTGCTTAGGTGCTAAGTTATAGGTGCTCCATAAATTCTACATCTATAAAAAGGTCCCATTTTGACGTAACAGATAAAAATGACTCAAGTGCGTTCGGAAACGCTCTATACAAAACAACGTTTCGGATATAATATACCCAGATATTACAGGTTACGCATACCTAAATCCCCTCTGCCTACCGAAAGTAATTTCACAGTATGTTTCGCACATGTTAGATGATACAACAAACATTCGTATCCATAAGCCCGTGTTTGCTTTGAGTTGCCAACTCGAAATATTTAGTCGCTACGCTCGCTGCAAAGCTCGTATTCTGTAGAATATGTGTACAAAAATATTTCGCGTTAAAAAGCAACTTCGTACAATATGTGTACAGAATTGAGGCGGGCGTATATGGTAACAAAAAGTCTCTCAGCGATCCTGTATGTAAAGTAACGAGTATATCTAGACGGTAAATAAGAGATGGGAAAAAGTGTTACATTTCTATCGTCGTGACTGATGCTCCAGTTCCTAAAAAGTCACAGTTAAATACCAACGTGATTTTGTGACTTCCATCACACGACCAAACCCTGATATTAATTAAAAATTAGGATTGTAGGGCAGGACTGGGGCCCTTGGTCACTTTTTTCGGTAGTATATGACATCTCTTTCAGTTTATAATTTATATATAGTAGTGTGACTACTATTTAATAAATGATTTACAATTGTCTTAATTAAGTTATCTAGACTACGTAGCATATCGTCGACCCTAGGTTCGAGGTAACGAAACAGGGATTTCCATGTCCCTTGCCCTACTAGAAACTATGATAATCATTCTCTTTCCAGCTAAGCCTTTACGGATTAGCGTACAACAAAGCATTTGTATTCAACAATGGCATTATCAGTCTATGAGGCGCCGAATATGCAAAAAAATTGAACTGCACTTAACTGATTGCCATTATCAACTCTATTCCTTAAGAAAAAAGATTATAATATAATACATTATTTCTTACGCACGTGCCATATTTCACTCTGATGATTCTAGGGACCACCGTGCTAAGTGTGTTGTTTTCTCAATTAGTTAATATTGAATCTTATTGCCATAGCCAAAGAGTTGTAATTCAAGAAACGCTTAACGTGACCGAACCTTTTTTATGCAGGCAGTAGCACTTGCGGTTTGCAAACAATAAACAAAGGCGAATTGGCAGAGGTTCAGTTTAAAAGAGAAATACTATTGGTACATGGGCATTTTTTATTTTGTTGTCTTTTTTTTCGCGTCAGATTTTTATGAAATTTTGTGGGTAGGTAGAGTTCTTTATTCTCTTCAAGATAGACCCAATTTCCCAGTATGTCCCACAATTTTTTCCACTGAGTTACGAAATCGTATGGGATTTTCGTAACTCAATGGGAAATCTAGTACAATTTTTTTGTCGCACATTGAGATTTCTTATCTATTTAGTGTAGAATAAGGAACTCTACCTACCCACCAAATTTCATAAAAATCCGACGCAAAAAAAACGACAACAAATTAAAAATATGCCCACATATTTTTGACAGTTTACATAACAGGCCACATGTCGGTATCACTATGGAATCTGTTAGCCTTCTATAATTAGTATGATTACTGGTATCACATGTGATTATATCTGACATTACATCTGGTATAATTTACCGCTGGGCGCGCACCTCATTTGCATTGTCATCTAAATGACACGTGAAGTGTAATAGAGTATAATCGTGATATGAGTATAACCATAAATATCAGACGTCAAAGGTATTGTTGGTATAGAATGAGTGACCTATGTTATACTTGGACACAGATAAGGTAAACGACCCAGTGGGTGACACTATAAGGGAACTCACATATTTATACAAATAACTTCTGAACTATCAAACATACCGACTGCATGTTTGTGCAAATATGTAAACCACTTATTTCTGCATGCTATGCGGACCATAAAATTCATTTTATTACATTGTCAAATTAACAACTACTGTGTGATGTTTGTGTTGACAGCTAAAGGGGCAAGATTTGCTCCGTGGGTCCCCAGCTGTCAACACAGTAAATGCTCTTGGAGCTCTGGCGACCTTACTCACCAACAGAAACACAACGCTATGAGTACGGTCTAGTGTTATTAAACTGCGGTTTTCTGTAAGGTGGAGGTACTTTCCCAGGCGGGCTCTGCTCTAGATTTGAGCGAGACGACATTCGTTGTGCTGTGCTGTACACTAAACGATATGCATTATGCATCCGCTGTGCCCATACCTCTCTTAAATTGTATAATTTCAAATCATGTCGTATAAGAGCGTTGGTAGCCTAGCTGTGAGGTATATTTTTATTAGTGTGGTATATTTTTAGTTAGCGTTACCCTCTATTTCGGCAATAGATTTAGGACGAAACTACTTTTCTGGTTATTCCAGTATTATTTTCCAAACATTTATTTTATTTATTATAGCAAGTATCAGATACACTATAGTACATAAAGATACTAGTGCGAAAAGGAGGAAATTCGCAATGAGTGGCGATAGAATAAAACACGACCGAACCGAGTGTTTTACTTTTAAATCGACACGAGTTGCGAATTACCTATTAGCATGTGTATCGTACGTCGTTTTACAGTACATATGACCCTTTGAATTTTTGACGCTGGCACATAAAGTGCTCATTATCGCACTAGTGCGGTAATGTAGCACCATATGTACTGTAAAAGGTTATTACAAAACCGTGACCAATATCTGGAATTATGTTTGTTTTAATAACTAGATAATGATATCATCTATCACGTTTGAAATGACAGTAAGTCAAACAAAACTTCATTACATTTCATTATGTAGCGCACATTAACGAGACATCTACAAATTTCATGTTTATGTATGTCACCACTCAGCTGATTGCCCTAAATTACTACCCGAATAGCGTATTAACTAGAAAGCTTGGTTATTATTCATGTTGATAAGGTAAATATTGAATGAATTCCAATAAATAGGAATTAATATTAACTTAGAAGATACAAAGCGTGTATTATAATGGTTATTGCGTAGTGTTCAAAATGGTTCGTTTTTGCTTTTTCTATGAGAGAAATTAATAACTACTTATTATTTAATCTGTAAACAACCACATCAGGTATTTTCTGCGGCTCGACCGACCAATCGCTGCCCCGCTGACTGCTGCTTCAGGCTAACCCGTAGCCCGTAGGTAAGATACCCCATCTAATCTCAAAATCCAGGGTTAGCTATCCGGGTCAGCATAGAATGAGATAGGATCGCTATCTCACATAAAGCCCGGATTACAATCACTTAGGTCGGACTTCTGTCACGACACAGTAAAGTACAGTTATGTACCAGCAATAATATCGGATACCAATGTAACGCTATAATAGGAGTATATAACTCGGTATTACACTTATGTAGCACAGAATATGTGTTTTAATTACCCACATCAGTAGGTACCTATCTATTTTAGACAGAACTGTCGATGGAGTCCTATTTATTAATAGCATAGATTAAATATATATTGCGGTTGAAACGGCGGGCTGCTGGGGTGCTGATGCAAAACGTTTTATCCGCGACATGGGCCGCCGACTCAGGCAGAAGGGCGAAGACCCGCGCTCAGAGTCGTTCCTAGTGCAAAGGCTGTCCATAATTATACAACGCGGCAATGCCGCTAGCATTATGGGCACTTTTGCACCGAGAACGGCGGGGAGCGAGATGTAAATATATATATATATATGTATATATATATATATATTTTAAGTAGTTTATATTTATTTGGAAATAAATTTGTTTTTTATTGTGGGACAATCTTACATAAATCGACCCAGTCCCTCGGTAAGCTCAATAAGGTAAGCTCGGTAGGTTTGTGTTGTGGTTACTAGACGACGATACATATAATAGACATATAAATACTTAAATACATAGAAAACCCACATAACTCAGAAGGCCTAGTATAAAAGTTGTACGACATTAACTCCTCGACCGCGTTAGCGTATCGAGGGGTCAAAATATGAAAGTTTTCGGATGATTTAAATAAACGGCAAACATAATTTGAACTCCCGATACGCTAACGCGGTCGAGGAGTTAATGTCGTACAATTTTTATACTAGGCCTTCTGGAAGAAATAGTCACGAACTCACAAACAAATGCCCCGACAAGGATTCGAACCCGGGACCTCTTGCTTCGTAGGCAGGGCCACTACCAACTAGGCAAGGAGGCCGTTGATTGATTCTATGAATATTAAATAGTTTCACCTAGAGCTATTTATGTTACAGAAATCTTGATAGTAAAACATGACATATCAACATCAATTGACTATACAGAATCGCGTCAGAGACCGGTAGAATAGAGACGTACAAATGGCGGTATTATCGCCATAAGCGATCGCTCTCTGACGCGACTCTGTATAACCAATAGATACTGTCAGTCACAATGCATAAGGTATTATCAGTCCTTCACTCCAAGTTCTTTGGTCCCTTGCGTCGACCCTCATAGTGTGTAAGTCTTCATAGTGTTGGCTGTGTACGAATTTGACACTTAATGCTTAACGTCAGTAAGCTCTTTTTCGCACGAAACATTTATCGCTTGTATAATTTAAATTTTCATGAGTCAAACTGATATTAAATTGCAACGGTTAACACTCATGTATTTATATCACAATAGGCGTGACATGTTTCGACTGCATCGGGCAGTCGTCATCGGACAGACAGAGTGGTGGGCATCACTGCCCGAGACCCGCGTAGGTCTGTCCGACGATGACTGCCCGATGCAGACGAAACATCTCACGCCTATTGTGATAAAAATACGTGAGTGTTAACCGTTGCTCAATTTATCGCTTGTATCATTATCAATGCAAAATCGTTCGCTAATGTCATACTGACCTATGTACATTTTTTGAAGTTTTTGTTCTGCTTCGTATGTCCATTTCTTTTAATAATTCAATGCCCATAGCATCTTATTCCGGTGTTATAAGAGCGTTAACTGGTGTTATAAGAGCGTTAACTGGTGTTATAAGAGCGTTAACTGGTGTTAAATATAACTCCAACTATTCTATTATGGTGCAAATTCATTGAAATTAAACACTGATGATGATGACATCATATTAACCCTGTGAAAACGAGTGCTGTAAAGGGCTCGAATGAGGGTCATGGTGTTAATAAACGCGATTAATCTGTTCCAGTGTTTAATTTGAATGAATAACAATAGCGGTAACAGAAGACAATATTATTGTATATGTATTGTCTTTTCGAATAGGTGTCATACAAGAAGGGTTCTGTGTTCTTCCGTTTTTATGGCTGTTTTCTTTTTTATATATTTAAGAGTACGTACTCCCTTAGTTAACCTTTTGGCCGCCGGACCCTGTCCGCCAAGACGCTCACTCACACGCCAGAGCAAATTTTAAGTAAACAACTAATAAAAAGTTTAGGGATTGCAAATAGTGATATCGATATTCATAATTAAAGGTGGAATTCTTCTCAATTTGCCTTTTTTTATTTCCAAACTTAGATTTCTCTCAAAATTTCTAAACTAAACAGATTTACTATACAAGAAAATGTTGAAAATAAAGGACTTTATCATGAAAAACAACAACTAAACATTATCGAATCATGAAGTAATATCACCGCACTAGTCGGTACGAGTAGTCTTCTATACATGTCAACGGCGCGCATGGCTCGTTTTTAGTTCCGACTGACAAATACTGTTTACGCGCGAGTTAAGTAATAATAGCGTCTGAGTCAACGGCATAAGCGCTTGTCGGTACGTAAACTTTATAAACCATAAGATTAGGGACGCGCATCGTGTCTCGATAAATTTACATACTTACCGGAGGGTTTTCGGAGAAAACTAACAGGTGGATTTAATAATATATATATACAGTATGTATCAGAATGAAAGGCAAAACAAGAAACCCGTTAATGTTTAGATCATAAATATGAGCATGGTACTTACCTAATTCATCAAAAATACGACAGGTTTTACGTGAGGTATAAAAATATACATTTATTATTATTGTGTTGCACCTCCCCTGTATTATTTGTTTACAATCTTATAAATGACATTTCTTAAATTACCAACTGACAGACAGGCGTCAAACCTTGTTGAAGTTTGGATTTTTACCTAGTTACAAACAAATAGTTAACAAAGCGCTTGCGCGTTGCCTATGACTACAGCCATTATTAAAATAATTACCTAGGTTACTTATAAACAGAACTCAAAGCGCATGTGCATTGACATAACAACGTTAATGTTAATTAGTTGCCCCTAGCTACATATCAACAGTACGCAATACGCATGCACTGTCAAAAATCAAAAACGTAAACAAACCCTATAGGATATTACAAAAACCATTAACCGACTGCAAAAATATGGTCTTCGAGTAATTCATTTAGTAATTTTATGCCATAAAACATGTATTTAGGCACGTGAAATGCACGTCATTACATTGTACTCGAGTTCCCCGTCAACCAGTATTTTATGGGTATGCAACAGCTCATAATTAGGGTATGCAACAGCTCATAATTGGTTCTTAAAACTCTCGGGTCTATTATTACAAAACTCGGCTTCGCCTCGTTTTGTAACGGCGACCCTCAAGAACCCTTATTATATCACTGTTGCATAAACTACTAATTTAGGCACGTGAAATGCACGTCATTACATTGTAATCGAGTTCCCCGTCAACCAGTTTTAAGGTTTGCTCTTCGTTGTGATACATACTGTATATATCGGTTATATATATATATATATATAGAGTTAAAATGTAGACCTCCGCTGTCACTGCGGTCAATAATTTATTCGGCAAATAAACCGCAATGGACAATTTACTGAAGAAGCTGCCTAAACTTTATCCATTATTATGCCTTTTTTTTCTACATATACCTACTAACTACGAGTAGTTACCAACAATGACAATAATTGGCAATTAAATGTTTGAACGCTTAAATAAAACCAGATTCGTGAAAACATATTCATTTTAAAAACTTGCACATCAATTGAACTTTCCCATCCCTAGCTGTCTTTTATACATGCCAACGGCGACAGTGACACGGAAAAATGTAGAAATTATAAGCATATTTTTTAAATCCTTTATTATGAAACAATGGATTCATATACCTGCATAAAAAGTAAATGTATGAAAAAACAAAGGGTCAACAAGTTGACACGAGTACAAAATAATTTTTAAATTCTATTATTTTGCCATTTAGTAAGCGGTTGAAACTTTGTCTTGTATACAAGACGACGGCGTTAGTGTATCGTACTATCGTTGTCTAGTATAGGTGACAACGGCGGTCAAAGGGTTAAGTTGCTCATTTAAACGAGATGTCATATCCTTAAGCCCTGCCCTACCTTACTCAAATGTAGGCTATCCAAAACATATATATATGAGTATGAATGCGGTGTCACTATGTTATGAGAAGTAGCGGTTTATCTCACACTCACATAACAATGGTAGGACAATGAGGCAAGGATTAAAAACATTTCTGTCAATGAATCGTATTATTGATAACACTTTAAGGCTTTTATAAGTAATACAATCAACCAATTGGAACCACTCTAGAACCATGTGAAAATGACAAGCAGTAAGAGAAAGATCTGATTTATAGCGTCATCTATGACATGTTTAGTACCCACAAAAACCTCATTGAGCTTACCGTGGGACTGGGTCGATTTGTGTAACATTGTCCCACAAAATAAATAAATACATTCAATTCGTTTCCGATTAGACTAAATAGTGCAGGCTGTGAAACAATCAAACAAGATAATAAATGAAATAGAATAGAGTTGTCAAGGCCTGTAACATTAACCGCTGGATTGTGAATGTGTGATGAACTATTATTAAATTACGACAATTCTGCGTCAATAAATTAGTTGTTCGTCACGAACGTCTCGCGACCCCTATATTTCGGCAACCCCCTGACCGATTTAGGTCATATTCAAAATTTAAATTTTTATTAATCTCATCTAACGACCTACCAAATTTCATGACGATCGGATCAACTACGTATACTCGAGTTATCGTCAAACTCGTTTGATAAAGAGGGAATGGGCGTTTTTACTTTTAGTTGTACAAAAATCATTTTTTGAATATTTGAAATTTTTTAATTGTGTTCTATTCAGAATCGCGAGCTCTTTCAATCCTAGTAGGAGTAAAAAAGTGTCCTAAGATTTATTTTCTATTTCGTCACCATCTTTTCATAGATAGTATGGCGGTAGCGCAATGGAAAGTTTGAAAAATGTATGGAAAGTTTAGGACACTTTTTTTCTCCTACTAAAATTGAAAAAGCTAGCGATTCTAAGTAGAATAGAAGTAAAAATTTCCGATTTAGCAAAAAATGATTTTTGTACAAAAAGTAAAAATGCCCAACTATACTATTATTTTAAGCAGAAACCAAAATTCCAAATTGCATAGAAACTAAGGAAAAGTGGAAAAATTCATTACCACGGACGTGTACACTGTACAGTCACCTGCAATAGTATATGACGCTATGCAGGCCGCAAAAATATGTGACACGCTCTTATGGCGGTACAAACAAGAATGTGTCAGATTATTTTGCAGCCTTCATATAGTCGTATACTATTGCAGGTGACTGTGCCCCAAAGTCAATCAGTTTCAAATTTACTCTCTTTTTAAAAAAAAATTGTATGAGTAACACTGCGGAAAACCCAACTCCCAATTATTTTTGTTTAGAGGAATTGCTTACTTGTGACCATAGATATAGTATAAAAAACTGGATACCCATCAGCCGAAAAAAATGCGCAGCAGTTGCGACTCTTTTTCATATAGTCTTGCTTAGAACGTGACGTTTCGCTAAGTGAAAAACAGCCTATAAACTTTTAAAGTGTATGAATTTGACATTTAATCCTTACTTCAGTAAGCTCTTTTTCGTACGAAACATTTAACGTTTGTATCATTAGATATCAATGCAAGTTCGCTAATGTGATTCTGACCCACATTTTTTGTCGTTTTAGTTATGCTTTGTGTTTTTTTTTTTATAAGTTAATGATTGTGACCAACGCAAAAGGTGCACTCCCAAAACATATGAATACCTACTATAAACACGCTTACTATTTCTTATACCCTCATTATTCGCCAACACCGGTGTGACGAGAGCAAGCTTGTGAGCTAACGACCCCACAGTGCTTGGCGATCATTATATCCCCCAATGACTTTGACATGTCAATGTCAATAAACTTATCTATATATATAAAAGAGGTTGTCCTCATCTACGATCATCGCACAGCCGAAACGGCTACGACCAGAAACTTGAAATTTTTACCAAAGCTTCCTTTTAGTACATAGGCAAGAGATAAGAACGGATTTTTGGAAATTCCACCCCTAAGGGGGTGAAAAGGGGGTTGAAAGTTTGTATGGAAATGGATTTTTTTTTGAGCTAGAGACTTGAAACTTTGTGCAGACTCTTTATTATAATTAAAGAAAAGTGTTTTCATGGTTTTTGGAAATTCAACCTATAAGGGGGTAAAAAGGGGGATGAAAGTTTGTATAGGAATGGAGTTTTGTTTTGAGCTAGAGACTTGAAACTTTGTGTAAAAACTCTGTATTACAATTGAAGAAAAGTGTTTTCATGGTTTTTGGAAATTCCACCTCTAAAGGGGTAAAAAAGGGGTAGAATTTTTTGATGAGAATGGAATTTATTTTTGAGCTAGAGACTTGAAACTTTGTGTAAAGACTCTTCTTTAAAATAAAATAAAAGTGTTTTCATGGTTTTTGGAAATTCTACCTCTAAAGGGTTAAAAAGGGGGTTGAAAGTTTGTAAAGGAATAGATTTTTGTTTTAAGTTAGAGACTTGAAACTTTGTTTTTAAACTCTGTATTACAATTGAAGAAAAGTTTTTTCATGTTTTTTGGAAATTCCACCTATAAAGGGGTAAAAAGGGGGTTGAAAGTTTTTATAGGAATGTAATTTTGTTTTGAGCTAGAGACTTAAAACTTTGTGTTAAGACTCCTTATTATAATTAAAGAAATGTGTTTTCATGGTTTTTGGAAATTCAACCCCAATAAAAAGGGGGTAGAAAAATTGTATGAGAATGGAATTTATTTTTGAACTAGAGACTTGAAACTTTGTTAAAAGACTCCTTATTAGAATTAAAGAAAAGTATTTTCATAGTTTTGAAAAATTCAACCGCTATGGGGGTAAAAAAGGGGTAGAAAATTTGTATGAGAATGGGATTTATTTTTGAGCTAGAAACTTGAAACTTTGTGTAAAGACTTTTAATTACAATTTAAGAAAATTGTTTTTCATGGTTTTTGGTAATTAAGGGGGTGAAAAGGGGGTAAAATCTTTGTATGGAAATGGAGATTATTTGTCAGCTTTAATGTTTTTGTAAAAACATTTTATTTAAATCAAAGAAAAGTGTATAATTTAAACTTTCGTGAGTCATACTGATATTAAATGGTTAACACTCACGTATTTTTATTACAATAGGCGTGACATGATTCGTCTGCGTCGGGCAGACATCGTCGAACAGACAGAGTGTTGTTATCACCTTCGCTGCCCGAGCCCGGCGTAGGTAACGGTTCGCGCGGGAGGAAGCGGAAGCGGGGTGATTCGCGCAATCCGGCGCCGTCGTTGCGGGAGTCTGAATTGTCGGATCGTCCGACGGGATCAACGACAAGCACACCGAACTAACCGTGTCCACCAAATCGTCACCACACAAATTCACGTTCCCTCTAGGAAGCACTGGTTTCTAAGCCAGTGGCAGAGTCCAACCTCCGTCGCGGTTGAAATTAGGGCGACGTCCGATTTCAATGGCCTCACGGATCTTGCGTGGCACGTAACATTTTTCCCGTGCCAACAACTTTACTTTATCGAACCGAATGAAATGCGTCGCGTCCGTACCGAAAGTATGTTCCGCTACCGCCGAATGCCTTACGTCGACGCCTATTGTGATAAAAATACGTGAGTGTTAACCGTTGCAATTTAAAGAAAAGTGTTTTCATAGTTTTGGAAAATCCACCTTTAAAGGGTTAGAAAAGGGGGTTGAAAGTTTGTTTGAAAATGGTATTTTTTTTTTGAGCTAGAGACTTGAAACTTTGTGCAAAGACTGTTCATTATTAAAATATAAAAAAGTTGTTTGCTAAGGGGTTAAACGTTTGTATGGAAAAGGAGATTCTTTTTGAGCTAGAGGCTTGAAACTTTGTGAAAAGACTCTTTATGAGAATAAAAGAAAAGTGTTTTCATAGTTTTGGAAAATTGTACTCCTAAGGGGGTAAAAACGGGGTTGAAAATTGATGAAGCGGGGAAATAAAGATTATTTTGAGCTAGAGATTTGAAACTTTATGCATCGATTCCTTATTAAAATAAAAGAAAACTGGTTTCATGGTTTTTTTGGAAATTTCACCCATAAAGAGGTGAAAAGAGTGTTGAAAGTTTCTATGGCGGAAAGTTTTCTTTTGTATCCATAGACTTCAACTCAATTTTGTTATTCAAGTATGTAGGTAATCATTTATGCTATTTAACCGGATGGTTGTCTGTAAGAGACAAATGTTGCCTTTTAGCGATAATACCGCCTGTTGCCAACATCTACCTAATAAAAACTTAAACGTAAACGCAATAGAAAATATTTGTATTATATATGTGTAGGTTATATCAAGTCGCATTGTAAAAAGATAAAACAAGGTATGAAAATCTGTAGGAAGAACCCTATTATACGCGGACGAAGTCGCGGGTGGAAAGCTAGTTTATTTATAAATTGAAAGAGATGTCATATACTACAGAAAAAAGTGACCAAGGCCCCCAGTGCCCATGGCTGGGATCGAACCAGCGTCCTCCTGCTTTCACGGCAGACGCCCTAACCACTAGGCCACCCGACCACAGCGACCAGAGTCCGAAATTTCCTAAGTATATGCAATCCTTTCTTATTTGAAACGCTTATTTTTAAGTTGCGTTTATTATATTTAATAAATAATTTAATTCATGCTTTACAATTGTAACTTATTTATTTGTCAATAAACTTTTTATACAAGTAACGGGCGGTCTTAAAACTCGATTCTTGCCGGCTTGCCTTGCGTGAGCCAATCCATCACCTTTTCCTTAACGACTTAAAGAAAAAGTAGGCCAGACCAGCACCGGCTTGCCCAAAGAAAATGCTGACGCTCCGCCACTGCAATATATAGCGAATATTTTCATTAATAGAAAATAAATTGCTGGGATAATTAGGGTTCCGTACCAAAATGGTAAAAAAGGAACCCTTATGGTGCGACCCTGTCTGTCTGTCACATCGTTAAATATCTCGAGAACTACTTACGCTACTGATTTGAAATTTGGAATAATTATAAGCAAAGATAAAGCAGAGACATTAAGAAAAGATTTATCATACATTTAAATTTATTTTCCATGAAAAATGCCCGATAAAAGAGGGGGAAAAAATTAAAAGTTTAGTAACTGGGTTATGTGGGGTATCATTTGAAAGGGCTAGATTTGCTCATTCTAAAACAATTTTGTAATAATTTTTTGTCATGAAAAATTTGTGATTTATAAACGAAAATGTAAAAACAAAATTGCGTTTCCAGTTGTGGTTTCTGGGTTTTTTACATTTTGGCCCTAGAGGAACGTGTAAGCCCAACAGACGCCCGTACCGAACGGTGATCTTGGTCTGGTACTGGTAACATGCAGGTCGAATTTCTGAGATGCCTATTTTCTGTAAACTATTGTTAAGGAGATTTCTAATATATGTACTAATCATTTGATTAGTCCTTTATTCTGTAACATGGGGTTTTAGGTATCTGTATAGTTATAATAATGTGGGCAGGCTAAGCGGAATATGAAAAAAACAGTTAATTCTTGGTAATGGTCGTTTATGTATCTTCTGACAACCTTGGTGTTTACTTGAACTTGTCATAAACATTGTTTATGGATTTTTAATGTCCTCAAAGAACTAATGTGTTTGCGTTCTTTCCTTGAAGAATTCCTTAGGTCACCTTCCGATACTATCATAAAATCAGCTTCAAGTAAGTATAATATTCTTGCACTGCCATCTAAATATTCTGAATTGAGGAATGCTTTACGAACAGTCAACAGCAGAAGTAGCTGAAAGGGCAAAGTGCTAAAAATTTTCTTGGCACGACCTTTTTTATACCACGACGGTCGCAAACAAACATACAGCTCGCCTGATGGAAAGCAGTGACCTTAGCCTATGGTCCGTGGGACTAGGTCGATTTGTGTAAAATTGTCCCACAATATTTATTTATTTATTATTTATTTATGGTCGCCTGCAACTCCAGGAGTATCATATGCGCATTGACGACTAATTAAAAACCTATACATTATTTTTGAGGAACTCCGTACATAAAAATCTCCGATAATCGAAATTAATACAAACGATGTAAACAAAAAGGCATCACATGTTTTGTCACTGTTTCTCCTTGTATTTTCACACTACTTCATTGAACACCACTAAAACGATTCACTACTGAAACGATCGTATTAAAGTAACATACAAAGCATAAGATAAATAACTTAATCCTGAAGATTTCATTAAAAATTTAAAAGCAAGGCAATGACGATCAATATGTTAGCAATTTAAGAGAGGTATGGGCACAGCGGAGGCGTATCGTTTAGTGTGGTAGGGTACAGCACAGCGAATGACGTCTCGCTCCAATCTGGAGCAGAGCCCATCTGGGGAAGTACCTTAGAGAAAACCGCAGTTTAATAACACCAGACCCTACTCATAGTGTTGTGTTTCTGTTGGTGAGTAAGGTCGCCAGAGCTCCAAGAGGATTCACTGTGTTGACAGCTGGGGACCCACAGAGCAAAGCTTGCCCCTTTAGCTGTCATCACAGTGAATCCTCCTTTTTTTTAAAGGGTCGGCAACGCGCATGTAATCACCCCTGGAGTTACAGGCGTCCATAGACTACAATAACCACCTACCATCAGGCGGGCCGTATGCTTGTTTTTTACCGTCGTAGTATAAAAAAATTGGGATTGACGGCGATTTTAGTCTTTTGTCAGTATGCACTACATCTGTATGTAATGTATTCGATATTACAATAAATTAAAATACCGTTCTCGAGTTAAAACGTCTCACAAATGTCTGCGACTTAGTCTAGAAAAAACAACGCCGGCTATCGGTAAATCGAAATAGTTGTGAGGTCAATGAACGCTAGTTTAATGTACAGGTTTAAGCAGCCACATACATATGTATACGTACTTATTATAGGTAAACAAGATAGATAGACATCTGTGCTTATGTTTTGGCTATGGGAGGATGTGCGATGCATGGCATATTTCGTCACAATTGTTTTTCTAAATACCTAGTTTTGAATAGGGCTTAGAGATAATAGTCAAGACTACAAAAAAAATAGTCCGTCTGTTAGATTATTAAAAAATATTCGACACGTATATTTTCTTTTATTCGTCAAATGGAAAACGACGGAAATACAGTGCATTAAAGTTTCGCGTGACGTCACAATTAGGTACGATTTACCTCTAAGTGACGTCACTAGCCCCCACTCCGGAACTTTGATGCTGTGTATCGTCATCAATTTTAGTTAACTTAAAACAGGAAAAACACGTGTCTAAAAATTTTGGATAATCTAACTGATGGACATAATAATACTGACCGATGACTGATCAACTGATGATAAACGGACTGATAGAAAGAATAACAGTTTTCAACCTAGTCTTCTTCCCTATTGCGTACTGGTTGGCCAGGTACTCTTCTAATTGGTTCATAGTCAGAGAGAATCATACTGTCTTTTTCATTCACCAGTATTAACTCCCAAAAGAGGGACAAATATATTTTTCTTTAAGTTGCCGACAATCTCGTCGGCCAGACTTGTATCTAATAAAATATCTCAAAAAAAAAACGGGAGCATCAACATATCGGACATCTAATAAAAGAAAGCTAATTGTTTTCAACGGGAATCGAACCGCGAATGCCAAGATAATCCGCACGAAGCATGTTTCTAAAAATATAAACAATGTGTTAATGTGACGAGTAGTTTTAGAGATAATATCATTAATTTCGCAGAACAATGCTGTTTTCACGTTTCTATTTTAATATATATTTTCGCAGACTACTTTTACAAGGCTCTGTTTACTTTCACTTGTCGCGGTGTCTGTCTGAATCAAATCTTGGGGCCCACCCATACCACTATCCATACTAATATTATAAATGGGAAAGTGTGTGTGTCTGTTTGTCCGTCATTCACGGCAAAACGGAACGACGAATTGACGTGATTTTTTAAGTGGAGTGTTGAAGGGATGGAGAGTGACATAGGCTACTTTTTGTCTCTTTCTAACGCGAGCGAAGCCGCGGACAAAAGCTGGTATCTAAATAGAAACAAAAAGTGTGTATACCTCGCGTGGCAATAGAGGCCAAAATGGCGTCAGCCTTCAGCCAACTTCAGGTCGCTCCCGACCTCTGACTGCGTCGGAGTCAGGTTTAATTAAGAGCCCGGTACCTATATAAATTTGACCGATTCAGCTGTACTTTTTGCCATGAGTTTTCATAGTTACTTACAAAAACATTTTTAGATGTTTAATACAAAAATTGAAAGATCATTTCAATTGAAATGGAATAAATGAAAAAAAAATTCCAAATTGTTGTCAGTTTTTGAAAAATACACCATTTTCTAACAGCTTCAAACATCTATCTGGTTTTCGACCCTATTGCTATTGAATGTAACTAAAAAAAATTTCTTGCTCAGTATATAGTCTTCTACGGAATAAATAAAACAGTTTTGAACATTTTCACACAAAATTATTAAGTTTTTTTTATTTGGTTAGCTTTGGTAGAAATACACGAATATTAGCCAAGTTTTCTGGCTAAACAGTAACTTTTTTAACATAAATGAATATGCAGTTATAAATTTTAGGTCATATTCTATACAAAAATTATAAATAGTGTATATCTATCTCTAGTGTTTTTATTCTTAAACTGCACTTCAAATCGCTCTGTTTAGCGCTATAAAATATGCGACGTTATGACATTGGCTTCACATGCCACACTGAAGTATATACTGAAGCCCAACAACTATTTGTGATGCAAAAAAACTGTCTCCGCATTCTAGTCAATGTGCGCAAACCAAACAGTGTCCGACAACACTTTATCGAAAATAGGTTGTTAACACTGCCTTGCATTTATATATTACAAGCTGCCCTATTTGTCCGTGAAAACTCGAATTTATTTGAGATAAAGCAAGACAGGGAAAATACGAGAATTCAGTACAGAAATAAATTATTATTACCAAAAACGAATTTAGAAATGTATAGAAATAGTCCTCATTATAAATGTATATTAATAACTAATAAAATTCCTAATTCAATAAAGCAAGAACCAAAGGATGCAATATTTAAAAATAAATTAGTAAACTTATTACTTCAAAAATGTTATTACTCAGTGAAGGACTTTTTTAACGACGGTAGTTTAGAGTTAATGTGACATATTTATATATATTTAAAGAATTGACGATAAACTGAACATATTGTATTATAAGCCACGAGCGTTGAATGTGTTGCATGTTAGTTATTAAGTAAATGTTGTATGCCCTTACAGGGTGTCATGGTCTGACTAAATATTATATGTAACAGCTTAATTTAATGTACATGACTTTACAATGAAATAAATGAAATGCCATCGGGGGCTCGCAGAGAGAGGTCATGTCGCTCCGCGCTCTGACAATATTTTCAAAAATGAGAGGCTGAGAGTATTGAGGAACGTGTAAGTAGTGGATATCGAAATATTGGGTGCCTGAGTAGCCCCTTGTATAGTTGTAATCCTTTGGTATGCCTATTTATGAAGATAATATTTTCGCGCGTTATTGTGCAAAAGTCGTATCTCGCGCGTATTTGAACACACACCGGCTCTTAACAACGACAAGGAATAATCCAAGGAGTACTAATCATCAGAAATCAACTTGTTCCGTTTCACAAATAATTTGCCCGTAGCCGATCCCAGGGTTTACTACAAGCAGAGAACCCACCTAGCGGGTTCCCGGCACCTAATGTGTGAAAACTCATTAGACACGGCTGTAGAAAACTAAGACGGTAGTTAGTGGCAGGCATCCAACTCAGGTGTCATTTCGAAATGTCGCTATTATTTTGAGAATCTGCTTACAATGTATTTTCTCCGGCTTAATAGTTCGTCTTTATAGGTTAGTAGTAGTGGCGGGCTGTCTATAGAACATTCCCACCGGCTTGCCAATTTTCCAAAACATGAGAACCTTTCACTTTTTTCCACTTTTCATTTCTTTCTGAGTAGTTTGGTATCGTTGGCAGACGTTTCTGCTGTAAAATAGGGAACTTACTCTGTCCTTCTCTATCTTAAAGGTTTTGTATAATAGGGATGGTGACAGACAAGTCAAATCAGCTTCTTTTCACGAACTGTCGAAACGGTAGTGAATTCGATATACTTTACTCTTCAGTATTGCCGAGCTTCTCAGATTTTTGTTTATGTTTGACTAGGTAAATATGCCAACACTGATGGCCGAGCGATAAGGAGCTTTCAATCCGAAGGTCTCGGATTCAAATCCCGCCGGCTCGTACCAACGTGTTTTCCGGAACTTACGTACGAAATACCATTTGATAATTTTACCATTTGGCTTTCGGTGAAGGAAAACATCATAAGAAATCTGCATAGGTATATCCGCGCAGAAATTCAAAGATGTATGTGGATTATTATTACTAAGTTAATATTTTTTTACCAATAATGACCGTAAACGATTTATCGATAATTTTCTAGTAGGTAATATTTATTGATTGAAAGGTGTAAATTGGTTTTATCATTTTTGTCGTCACCTCAATCATTATCGTTAACACGTAAGACACGCGCCATTATTTATTTTACTAATTCGGCCCATTATTACATTATCATGTATCTTTCGAAGATCGAATCGAAGATATGACTCAATCTAGATACTACACTGTCATAGGTTCGTCCTATTTCTTTGACTCATATGATCAAAACATTGCTATTATTATTACTCATATGATTATGTAGGTAATATATGGGCCTTAGACAAACAGCACATTTAAAATGTGATTAAACTTGTAAACAATTGCGAAACGGAACGTTAGTATTCATGAAGACCGGCAATCCTGCACCCGGCTAACTGTTATATTATTAAAGCCGGGATTTAGTTCGGAAGATTCAGGTCACAGCATTGAAAACTAAGCTTGTGTGGAAGGCATTTTCCGTGGTGCTAAAATATCATTTTCCCTCATGCGGAATAATAATTTATACTACTGCTACATAATAAGAAGCATTAAATAAAGAGTGTGGTTTTATCATTTGTGATCCACAAGTGTTTTAAGGCCAAATTATGTACAGTTGCATACACTACTTTATCTACACACATGTTATTAGTGCTCTAAAATACCAACAGGCTGCCACACGCCCTTTCTCGTATAGTATTCTGTTTTTTTACAAATGAGAGGCAAACGAGCATAATAGGTGACTCATGATAAATGACTATCATCGTCGAAGGAAACTGCAACACATGGGAGGAATAGGAGACGCTCTTTTCTTGAAGGGTTCAAGGTCATATCGGTCCAGGAAAACGGCTGGCGACAGTTCATAATGGTGACGATGGCGATAGTTGGTGACGGAAAGAGACAGCACTCACCAAGAAGACGCAGTATGAGCGAATTCTGAAACTGCTCTAAATACTTCTTCCATAGGTCTTTCTCTTGCTGTAACCCGTTGGGTCCTACACCTTGTCATAATAAGTAAGACAGTGAGACGTCAGTCCTGGGGAAGGAAAGAGACAGCACTCACCAAGAAGCAGGAGTATGAGCGGGTTCTGGAACTGCTCTATATACTTCTTCCATAGCGGGTCCTCCTCTTTAACTTGAAACTCGTTCGGTCCGACAAAGTTCATGCGGTCGTTCGCCTCGCGCCATGACAGTCCGCGGCGGACGTCTACGTGGAGACGGTCGGACACCTGGTGGGGGAAAGAGATAGTTAAACATATGTGTGCGAAAGAGACGAGCGATTGTGAAACGAATGTTTTAGAACAAATGTAGATTGTATCACGGCCGTGATCGGGTAGCCCAGTCGTTAGGGCGTCTGCCGCGAAAGCAGCAGGTCGCTGGTTGTCGTGATCGGGTTCACGACAGCCAGTGTCCGAAATTTACTAAGAACGAGTATAAGTTTGACGACCGGTTGGCATAGTTAGTAGTAACCCTGCCTGCTATGCCGATGGTACTGGATGTGTGATGAACACAGATATTTGTGCCTGAGTCATGGATGTCTTCTATGTATTTTTTTTTATATTATACTCGTATATCGTTGTCTGAGTACCCGTAACACAAGCCTTCTCGAGCTTACTGCGGGACTTATTCAATTTGTGTAAGAATGACCTGTAATATTTATTTATGTATTTATTTATATGCAATCCCTTCTTATTTTAAACGGGAGCTTTGGTCACTATTCCTGTAGTATACGTATATGACGACATGGACGACATCTCTTTAAATTTATAATATTATAGAGCTAATTTGAATACCTAAAAGATATCTACCGTAACACTTTTTTGTAAGGCATTTTATCGCTATTCACGTTAATTTTAAAGGAACTGGAAAGTACGGAAGTCGGCAATCAACCGTTATCCTTAAGTAATGGATAATTACTTAATTAGTCTTGTACTTATTCTCGTTTATTGGTTAAAAATAGTATTTCATATCACAGGTTTAGTTTGTGTTGTCTTTGCAAAAGATAAGTTTTTTCAATTAGGTATTTGAATACGCGCTTTGTTGCAATATAACTATAACTATATAACTTTTTCTTGGCACAAATCAAATTATTTTATTTAATATTTTCGAGTTGAGTTTTTTTAGTTTGATCCTCGGATTGGCCTTTGTCGGTGTTGGATTAGTATATGACTTCTATTTTCAATTTATAATTTATATTTAGTAGTTACTACTTTAATAACAAATAAAAAAAATATAAAATAAAATAATTTGATTTGTGTCAACAAAAAGTTGTATTGATGACAGCGCCATCTCTCTCGCCATACCGGAACCCCTGAGTGGTTTGGATGGAAGTACTAAGCAACGTCGCTTGTACTTAGAAAATGGCCACGGGCGTCTTGCCTGTTACTAAGATTGCATATACTCGAGAAATTCGCCGGCATTTCGACAATGAAATTAAACATACATGGTAATTACCCCGTTTTAAATATTAGTTATAATGCAAATTATCATGTTAGCTTAAAATCATATACTCATGATAAAACACACATATAAATGCCCGGACACAGATCCGAACCCGGAACCCCCTGCTTTGTAGCAGGGTCACTACGGGCTAGGCTAGGAGGCCGTTAAACGATAATATTATCGCAATATTCGCATGTATCTGCCAGTGTACACTTTCATTGAAAAAATCTCTATCGCAGCGTACCATAGATAAGATAATTGTACAAAAATTACGCTAGCCAAAATCTAAGCTATGCAATAAAAATCTATATATTCGTGATAACTGATAAGATATTATCACTGGTTTTCCATGGCACACGAGATTGTCTTTATTTATTTATTTATAGGAATCCACGGCTAGCCGGTCTATTTTCCTTATGAAGACATTGACATATTATAAGAAAGGATAATTATCCGATAATTATCACGAAGCGTAATTATCTTGATAATTACGAACCCTTTTGTAGAATACTATGGTCGCTAGCATTTCCGTCAACACATTAATCACACTATCAGTGCATCTTGAAAAATTGTATGAAAAGTTTTCATACATTTTTCATGAGTCAAACTACAAAAGTGTTAGGTATAGCAAATATTTCACTAGCTGTCACGGCAACATACTAGTTTAACTAAAGATATCGATGCTAGAGCACATGATGTTTGCGTTTACAATACAATACAATACAATAACTCTTTATTGCACCTCAAAACAACAAAAATAACACAAACGCGTTTCATTGCGTCTGTATAATATTTTTGCATTACAGACGAAATTTTGTGTAAATATAATACAATAGGGACTTGGGATAACCCGTTATTTATTTATTTTATTTTTAAGCCACATCTTACAACATTACAGCTAGGCGCCAATGCGCTTTTAACACTAAAATATAGATAATGATGATGTATAATTAATGAATACCTTCGCCGAACCTCAACAATATAGATTTTATTTTGGAGGTCTCAAGGATTACTGTTGTCCTAACTGACTAAAACGTAATCTAAGTGGCCATGGAATGACTCATGTACTAACTACAAATGTGAGTATGCAAGTCTCAAATAACGTTTCATAACATCATGTGAAACGTGAAACACTTCAATGCTCAGCCGTTAAAGATTTGCATGTATTAACATAATTTTCACGCCATTATTATGCGATCGTGTTGATAACTTCGATTGGTACCACCCGCTAAATATTTGAAATGAGGATTACCGCGAGTCGGTTTTCCGCTACGGTCGCTAGTGGAACATGGGTCCCGCGGGAACATTTTAAACGTCACTTTGACCACTCTCTCATACTGACACAGGACTTACGGATGAGTGGTGCTGTCTGGTAAGCGACAACACGGTAGCTCCCATTACTTTATAAAAAAATTGTACGCATAAGCCTTACGTAGAGTCATCTGCAGTAGTACATATCTTCTGCTATGAAGGCCGAGGGGTTAGGATCATTAGAACAAAACAGTTATATAGGGCAAGTGATTTTAGGAAAAACGTTATTATACACTTATTTCAACTTTCACGATTTTCACACATTATAAATTGACTAAAAATCGTGTTTCAAGTGGATAATCAAGACCAAGTGCGGGTAGTTCGTAAAACCCGCGCAGCTAGAAGATGTTGTTGATGATGTAGCAGTCTTTCTCCGGGACCACGGGGTCAATGTCGCCCTTGAAACGTCGGAGGTTTGTTTTCAAATTTTGTACACGATTAAGCCCCGTTTTAGTCAATTTATAAAACGTTATTATATTAGGGATTTCGAGGGAGACCCGATAAAAATTAAGTATTTAACCAGCACTAGCAAGCTACTGAAATATCTAGTTTTAGTTTGAAACCACATACACATATTAGTAAGCCCTTTCGTGTCTTTATCTTCGCTTCTTCAGCAATTAAGTCCCGCACGTCAGTTTCAGTCACAGATTACTTTTCATAGACTCGTCATGACGCGCCATTCGAAAACTAGTCATCAGCACTCTGGTCTGTAGACTCTGTAGTCACTAATATAGGCAACCTCATGCTTTCAAATAGGTGCTATTCCGGGAATCGCACTGAATTACAACAGCGCATTTAACTCCCGACGACAGAAAAGGGGTTTGGACGATGGACATAATGGGTTCGAAAGGGTGAATCGTAATGGATATAGCACCTGATGAAACTACCTACAGCCTAGGTTAGAATAGGGCTACCTCGTTATCCCGCAAAAAAGGCACAGTAGATGTCGAGTTGCGGAAACGCCCAGCATAACTAACTAACTACCTACAGCCTCCAAAATGATGAAACTACAATAATAGCTTCTAGTCTTAACGGTCTCCTAGCCTAGTTGGTAGTGACCCTGCCTACGAAGCAGGAGGTCCCGCCCTAAGCAATTAAATTTTCGATTTTTAAATTTCAAATTGCAGTAAATTACTGTCGAAAAGAATTATCATTAGTGACTCTTACCACGAGATATTATTGCCAACTCAGTATTACTCAAGAAAGTTTTAATTATAAAAATGGAATTGTTATTTTGTGCACAAGTGATCCGAGGTTTCATTAGAGCGCCGCTGAGCCATTAATTGTCAATTAGTCGTCTTTTGTCTTGAAGGGCTAAGGTCAGCTCTTGACCTAGACGGGAAGAGGGTTGGAGCGGAAGTGCCAATACGTTGGCTAATAGAAGGAGAGCTAGCTACGGAAATAGGTATGCAATTTGTAGAGCCACAAAACCCCTCTAGGTAGTGTGCGTGTCATTATTAATGAATCCGGGCGCCTGTGAGCTGTTCAGCGGTGGGTGTGACAGTGGATGTGCAACAAAGGGGTTTTAGAATCAATTTAAGAGATGCAATTTATAGAGTTCTGCGTTTGGTTGGTGTGATATAATTATGTACTTATTTAATTCGAATATAATATTGCCAGGGGTTTTAATTGGGGGTAAAGTAGTGGCAGGTGATGTCCAAGGTGAGGTAAAAAGTTCCTCATTTATAGAGAATGTCTCATTTATAGAGGTCTAGGCTTACACTTTCTCATTAAAGTGGACCTTTAGAATGGTGGGTGCAAAAATACAGGTGCAAATGACCCCGTCGACGACAAAGAGCAACTATCACATCCAACGCTGTACAGCAGCCAGGCCCGAATGAATTAAGAATGATGGTATGGCACACTAACTAAAGGACATTCGTCGCTCTACTAATAGCAAACCTATTTCCGTAGCTAGCTGTTAATCTGTTATTTTGTTAACTCACAACAGAAAAAGTGGTGTAAGTAATAAGTTACACGCGACCATGTGAGACTTTTTAGCTCCCACATTTTTTCAATTTAATCGATAGCCTTGATTAGAAAAAAAAAACAAAATGAAAACCAACTTCGAAACGGGAAAAATTAAATTTTCTTTTTTTTATGCGCTACCAAGTCTAACTACTCATACGTTTGAAGTCGTCCGCGACACCACATTTGAGTGTATACCTATAGAGATTATTTTATCACCAAAATTTCTATTTTACATTTTTTTAAAGCAAATTTAACTGCGGATAGGCCTTCCCTCTTTTTGTACCATTCCGCGTAAAACGCGACAGCTTAGATTGTGTTCCTAAACCAAACTAATATTTTTCACGGCTATCTCTTTGATAGATGAGGTACCTAATGGCCGGCCATATACGGTTCGGGCATATCCGCCTGCCAATCAATATATAGTCAATTTGCCCGACAGTTACCCGGCGACCATACCCACTATGGAGACGCCCGAACGTATATGCCCTAAGGGCCTACGCTAGCTGACGCGGACGCCAGTCGCGTGCGCACGCTCGCGGATCGCGGCGGGTGGATTTAGTAATTTAGTATGGCGCACCCGCTTCGTGCGCCCGCTTCACTTAGCGTTGTTCATACAATTTCTTATCAGACGGGCGTCCGCTCCGGGTAATCCGCGTCAGTTAGCGTAGGCCCTAATAGGTAATTAGCACTTTTGATGGTTAAATAACTTGTGGCAGCTTACCTCCTCCCATGTCAAGATGGAACCCTCAACGGCGCTGATCCACATGTCACCGGCTCCGACTCCAACGTCAATCACACGCCGTTCCTCAGGGTTGGAATGCTGCAACAAAAAGATTTACTATAAAAACACATATGCGTGTGAGCACTGTATAGATAAGGTTATAGAGTTGGCGTATAAGGCCGGCAACTATCGACTTACTCGGAACTATAACTCACTACGCTCGTATGTTAACTTCATACACACAACGAAAACAAGTGACTGCTAAAAGCGTGAAACGATTTCCATTCATTTGTCTATAATTAGTTCCGCTGGTTCATCATCACGACCAAAGAGCGGTAAAATTATCAAGAGGATTAGTATTCGATACAACGCCGCATGTCTTCTTCAGAGTTCCGGTGTGCTTACCAAGTCCGTCTGGCTCCTGCCAGAGTAATGGTGGGAGCGAGAAGGACATACTTTCGAGCGCCGCAGTCGCTATAGCGTCTACGTCAGCGCGCTGTCAGTGCATCTTAGTATCTCTGTTTTGTGGTGCATCTAGCTCGCACTTGCGGGCGAAAGCGGAATGCAAATGTAGATACCGTGTCGAAATCTATAGCAACTCATGGTAGAGAAAAGACACAGGTGGCGCATTTTTTTTTTACCAGGCTAGGAGGATTGTTATGAAAAGTCGGTATACTTATACAGGGTAAATATAGTTATCTTGGAAGACCTGGACGTCCCAAATGACCGAATAATTTATTAGGGCACCACCTATATTATGCTGTCATCTAGACATGGTCCAGGCAATGACCTAAGAAACAAGACCAAGACCAAGACATTTAGAATAACATATTTTTAGGCTATTTCGAGGTTTAAAAAACCGGTGTGATCCGTAGTTTATGACAATAATCAGGCAACCCACACGTAAAAAGCACCGGCAGGCGGTGCATGCAACGTTGTATGAAAGTTAATTGCCTGTATTTTTTACTAGTCCCTGGCACAATATGAAGCTATCTGAAGAAAACGAAAGGCACTCCATTATTGCCTTTAGTATGGCACAATTACTCATTACCTGATAATTGAATATATACGCTAACTGAAGAAAAAAACGGGTACAGTTTAACAATTTATATGCAAATTGCTTGTGACACAGTAGTTCCCGAGCAGATAAATGGATTAAGATCTGGTTTTTATTCATGACAGAGGCGTAGCAGGAGCTACAGGATGACAGATAGAGGGGGCACGTGTCCCGGCGTTGCTGATCAGGGGGCGCCAAAACGCATCAGAGACAACCCCAAAAAAGAATTGTGGTTGTCTCTGACGCCCATACCCTGAGGTAGAACTACGCCCCTGATTGATGAAAAGCCGTAATTGTTTGTTGGGTTGGTTCTTAACTATAATTATGTGTGGTGGAGATAAAAGCAGTCTCCATAATATTCGACTCAAAAAGGAACTAGTTACAAGATTCCAGCCAATATTTTGGTTCTCCCTGTTTTTGGTGGTTTTTTGGTTATCCGTTTAGTTTTGGTGGCATTATATTACACATTATTAGATTTTTTTATGGTTCCGTGTCCAAAATAGCAAAAACGGAACCCTTATATATTCGTCTAGTCCGTCTGTCCGTCCGTTCGCATGTCACAGCGTTTTTACTCAGTTTCTATTAAGCATATGGTAATAATATTACAGAGGTGTATTTTTTATGCCGCTACTTAGTTTATAATATATGCTTATAAGTTTCGAAAAAAAAGTATGTCTAGGGGGGCGCCCCATACATGTAACTGAATGTTTAAAAAAATGTTTTGTCAAATACCTACTTGTGGGATATCATCGGATAAGCCTCTCGAAATCATTTCGATGTTTCTTACACAAAAATGGATTATTCAAATATTTTCGGAAATAATCGCTTTGAAAGTCTGAAAAAGTGAAAAAAATTAGGAAGATACCACGAAAATTAATTTGAACATATTTGGTCAAGCCGTTTTTGACTTTTTGCTAAAACACTATTTATTGCAAAAGGACGTAAGGTGCGTTGATATTTTAAAGTCACTTACGCTTTTTGCTTGCACAAATTTTTTGTCCTTGTTCACTCAATAGGTTGAATGTACCGTAAAATACTGTAATTGATATATGATTGCATAGTCCGTATGAATGGATGCATGTAAAAATACTTTGAGCTCTCTATTGCAGTAACATGGTTCAATTTTGCGTATTATGCTGAAATTAGACACAGATTTAAATATTTTCGTATGCTATAACATGCAGAACATTAGTCGATATGCTTTAAAACTGAACTGGCTAATTCAACACAATTTAAAACATGGAACTTTTAACGGCCTCCTAGCCTAGTTGTTAGTGAGTTGGTACGAAGCGGGAGGTCCCGAGTTAGAATCCTGGTCAGGGATTCGAACTCGGGAGAATTAAATATCGACACGAAAGAGAAGGAAACAATTACCAATTAAGTGAATAGGTATCGGGTCATATCAGTAGGTATTTACCAGGTTTTCGAGTTGCCCGTCCGTCAAAAAGTAATAAGAAGTCCCTTTTCTACTCCAGCACTTACTCGTATATCTGTCAATTAGATGACTGACAGCGATATTAAAAAAGTACACATTATAACGTTAAGGTATTCCATAAGAACACTGCTCGTATGGATTTTCATACAATATATTGGCACTGTTGTTTTTTTTTTCTATAGTGGGCATACGACTTGTTCCACATTCTGCCACCTTTCAAGGTTTTGCTTTTTTCGCTATTTTAGCTGTCGTAGAAAAACTAGTGTATGCAACCGCTTATAATTGGTTTTTAAAACTTGAGGGTAGCCGTTACAAAACGAGACGAAGTCGAGTATTATATCACTGTTGCATAAACTACTATTTTATGTCCGACTTAGGTAAAGTCGGATTTAAAAAGGACACGTCGGACATAATAAGCACAAGGGTATGCGTTTTACTAAAAACGAATAATATAATGATTGCGACTCTTTTTATTTTTCCTAGAAAGTACATACATATTCTGCTATGAAAATGAAAAACTAAAACAAACCAAATATTTACCCAAAAATGTTTCCTTTTATCCATATTGAAAACAGTTAAGCGCACTTCCTAAATAACATAGCATTTAAACACTATTTTCCTCTATAATTCAGGAAATTCACGATAATCAGGAAACACATACGCGACATACAAACTATGCGAGACGCACGAGTCAACTGACGATAATATACTAGTAACTAAGTGGAATTACGTAATGAGTCAATAAACCGGTTAATGTTTTTTATGCATATTTGTTTCAGTCAACTGTATGTTAGCCTGAAAAGCGTCAACCAATAGGCAAAGGTTTCCGGTGTACTTAAACCTACACTCAAATTACCTACGAATATTATAAATGCGAACGTTTGTATGGATGTTTGTTACTCTTTCACGTAAAAACTACTGAATGGATTTTAATGAAACTTTACAATAATATAGCTTATACATCAGAATAACACATAGGCTATAATTTATAAAGATATTGCGCAGACGAAGTCGCGGGCACCACCTAGTACAACATAATCTCAAAATCACATAATTATTCTTAAAATTGTAAAAGAAGAAACCAACTGACAGACTGACATATCAACGCAGATCCCAAACTGCTGCTCCTACAGATTCCTAATTTGGCACGTAGATTTCATATAAGGTGTAGAGGAGCACTAAGACAGGATTTCTCAAAATTAAACCCCTAAGGGGTGAAATGCGGGTCCAAATTTTGTATGGGGAAACAAAATTAGTATGTCTATTTGATTTGAAACTTTACAGGAGTATTTCTAACGTTAAATGAGTTATCACATGTTTCGGGTTTTTTGAGAAATCACAGGGGTGACAAAGTCAAAAAATAAACATGTGTATCGTTTTTATGGTACGAGTATATCGGGGCGCTGACTACGAAAACAACGACCATTTAAAAATCGAACGCGTTGGGGTGTGATGGGGCGGACACGCTTTCTATGGAGTTTTTACGGATTGCCCGTGCGTATATGGCTGGCAATTGATCCTATACTATGATAGTCAAGGCCATTGCTAACATGGTACATCATAGTTCATTTCCTACGTAATTGCAGACACGTACCTACATCTGCATAAACATTAATGTTATGTCTGCCATATACACATTAACGATTGATATATTACAGATATTTGCAAACCTATTACGATTGTTTCTCTATTATTAACCTAGTACAGTCAAGTGCAAAAATACGTATCGACCAAATCGTCTCATAAATATGGTACTACGCTCTCATTACATTGGACTAAAATGTAATGGGACATATTTTTGAGTAAGATGTGTGCACCCATATTTTTACACTTGACTACCACCCGGATTCATTTTATACGGACGTTGTTACGTTCCAATCCACATGAATCTGCCATTTCAATTACTGTTTTTTACTTGTCACTATACTCGTACGTAATTGTAAGTGCAACTAAAATTATGCGCTGTCGCGCTTACTAAATTTAGTACAGGACAGCATATCGGTGGTGGCGAGTTGACATATGCTCTATCTAGTGAATGAGATGGCCTGAGGCCTTACCATGGCGTCTAAACGCGATTCAGTTGACGACCTAAACTGAGTCGCTTCGATACAACTGACCCTAAACTGAACCTCAACTGAATCGCGTTAAGACGTCGTGGTAAAGCCCCTGTGGCACAGCAACTTACAAACATATGTCTGTAAGTTGTGAAGCTTCACGGAAGTGTTTTAGGGTTCCCATAGGGTAAAAACGGGACCCTATTACTAAGACTCCGTTTTCCGTCTGTCCGTCACCAGGCTCTCATGAACCGTTATGGTTACTTGAAATTTTCACAGATGATGTATTTCTGTTAGATAAGATAATAATACATTACCTAACTAGTGCGGTATAACAAAGAAAGGCCGAGATCGCAGATGTTTGCGACCCGAGCTGCAAACGAGGGACGTAAATATGCGATCAAGGGCTTTATTTATTACCTCACGTGTTAGGTACATCATTTTATGCCTACATTCGGGCAGAAATCGGCTTTTTCTGTACGCGTAGCGTGCGGAAAAAGGCACTTTATGGCCAGGTGTGGCATAAAGATTTTTATTTGCTAGAATACTTGAAACTACGTACAGTGTTGTACAGTATCCCGTCGTATATCAACATGCAAATACTAAAAAACTTTCCTAAAACTAACTATTTAACAAATTATACATACATAAAATATTATCCAGCATATTTGATGAAATTTAATAAAATTAATATAGTTAATTATTGCCGCTATAACAAAAAATACTAAAAAACAGAATAAAATATACAACAAACGTGATTTTTGTTGTTGTTGTTATAAATAATGGGACGGGACAGACTTGACCGGTGTTTTAAAGTCTAAAGGGGTAAAAAGGGTTAAAAAATGTGAATGTGTGTGTGTGTAAATGGTTTTACTTTTACACTCGCAACTACGAGCTGAGGTTTGGGTTATTCCTTCTAATATTGAACAGACACACACGCGTGCGGATCTCATTGTTTACATTACATTTATTTTCTCTAAGTGTGAATCATTCCGAGTTATATTTACTTTCGCTTCATGAAGTGAAACTGAACAGAGTTTCATAGTAAATATGTTTGTCGGTTTTGGCTAGCAATATAATTGTTAAAGTAAACACACACGTCTAAGACTCTAAATAAACTTGAGTTATGAAATCACGCGATCTCGGCAAAAAAGGAGAAGCGATCCTTTTTTATGTATGCATTCATCTATAAATATATACAGTAAGTGTAAATTACCTAACTACCTACCTCTACCTACCTTAAATCTAAAGTAGGTCCTTGAGGCATTGTACCTAGGATGCTGGCGGCATTTCCTCGTTGTATCGCAATGCTGATACGTTGTGCGAGGAAGCCACCAGCTCTTCGGTCACCAGTAACATCAACCAGACGTTTCGCGATTTCTACGAAAAATTTGCGTGCGCTGGGACCCCATGGACCAAGAGTTTCGACCCCGAATGGTACAAAAAGGTACTCTCTGCCCAGGCTCTTATATTTATTACGTTTTAAAATTTCGGCGCATTCAGCCGCTCCGCCCGCTTTTACATTAGTTCGTTGGAGATGGGACGGCGCCAGCGTGTCTACACAGGTAGCATCCCACACTAGCATCCGTCCCAAACTCCAAGGAACCAAGGACACCCCATCAGGTCTTTTGCCATCATCCCTGAAAATGCCAGTCGGCTCAAGGAGAGCAGGCACGTTGATGGTGGCAAGAGACCGACGGATTATATCATTAAGAGATGCATGTCTCGAAAAACGGCCTGCACTTTTTTTACAACACAATCCATGGTGTCCCAGTCGGTCCACGTCTGTGCCACAAGGACATGAGTGTGGCGCACACACCGAAACCCCCAGTCGCAAACCAGTCGCCAGTCTAAGGGAGGCCGGATCCAAGAAAGTACCAGTATTGGGCGAAGGATGGGCATGAAGCCAGTAACCAGCTTCCCGGGATCCGACCGCCAAAAGCCTCGCGCGATCTGAACCTGAAGAGTTATTTAAAAGAGTATTGTAAGTTAAATCGCAGTAAACATTATCCCAACTCCTTTGTGATTTTGGGTTGTCTGGAAAGTCTTTGCCCGGGCAGGCAATTTTAAAAGCATTTTTAGCATCCTCAAAGCTTGCGATCTCATAGTTTGTGGGCAAAGCCCTTAAAATATTTCCTATGAGACCGGCTGTGCTATGAGTGGATGCTAAAAAGGCTGGGGATGCCACACTGGAAATTTTGCGAATTCCTAAACCCCCGAACCGAATAGGGAGGGACGCCTGAGACCAGGAAGGCTCATTGAGCTGAATGTTTAGAATCATCTCTAAACTAATTTTGATCAAATCATCTATGGGTGATAGTAAATTTAGATATTTCCAAAAAGGACAGCATCGGAGCACATATGTAAATTTAGGGACAAAAAGACAGAATTTAAGAATCACAAGAGCATAATGAGGGCTAATTTCGAGTAAACGATTCGTGTGACTTTTGAATTTTGATATCGAGTTAGAAATATAGTCGGGAAAAGATTCTTCAAATATACGGGAGCCTAAGAGGCAAAGAGAACGTTTGTCTACTAACTTGATATTAGGAGCCAGATCGTCAAATTTGTGTTTTAAATCGGCAAAAATACAAGATGAATTTTGAATGAAGAGTTCGCATTTTGCAAAATTCAGTTCTAAACCAATATTTTTGAAACTACTCTTAATGAGAGACAAGTCAGAGAGCACAGTATTTACGTTGCCTCCTAGGGTCCCGTCATCTAGGTACCAGACATTGAATTTTGATTTCAATTTTTGGATGATTGGATTTATAGCCAAACTAAAAATTGCTGGGCCGAGAGGGTCACCCTGCTGACATCCAACCTCAGAAGATAATTCATTTGACTTGTACATTAATTTAGAAGAGTCCGAATAGCAAAAGAAAAGGTAACTGTACAGTTCAGGAATTTTGTCCCTAATTTCTGTCAGCAAAGTGTCCCTATTAACCGAGTTGAAAGCATTTTTAACGTCAATTTTGACTACAATTTCGCAATCATCAGAGGAAAGGTAGGTCCTTAGGGCATGGACGGCTGCCTCGCACCCACCTTTCGTGCCAAAACCCAGCTGTACAGGTTCAAAAAGGCCCTGCAATTTTGATCGAATGTGTCTAACCGCAATTTTGGAAGCAAGACGTCTTATTGTAGACCCCACCGCAATGGGTCTCACCCCTCCGTCCTTTTTGGTAAGGGCGATCAGGTTTGCGCCGTATAAAATTGGGACAATTATACAACGAGGAAATGCCGCCAGCATCCTAGGTACAATGCCTCAAGGACCTACTTTAGATTTAAGGTAGGTAGAGGTAGGTAGTTAGGTAATTTACACTTACTGTATATATTTCGAGAATAAATGATTTTAAACTTCATCTATATAAGTAAGTACATCGTCGTCTAGTAGCCAAAGTGCCAAAAATGTATACAGGCCTTTATTTTATTGCCCGAGCTATAAGGTCGTGTATAAATATTTTTGGCACTTTGGCTGGATTCATAGCTGTGTGGCTGACTGTATAAGGTTTACAGCTGAGGACCCACGGAGCAAAGCCCTTGGCCCGTTTAGCTGTCAACGCAACGAATCCTCCTTTTTTCTAAAGGGTCGGCAACGCGCATGTAACACCCCTGGTGTTGCAGGCGTCCATAGGCTATGGTGACCGCTTACCATCAGGCGGGCCGTATGCTTGTTTGTCAACGTCGTAGTATAAAAAAAAAAGTTTTTCTTAGTTTGTGGCTAAGTCGAACTGTGTGAGTATATACCCAAATATTTATTTATATATTAAATCTTTAGAGTACCTACAGAATTATTTTATTATCTTTGAGCAAGAATAATATGCACATAAGTCAAGTCAGACAATACCATATGTAACTCACGTAAGCTGAAACGCAATCGAAGAATTAGTGATGGTTGTTAAATCATTAGTCAAGTAACTTTATCAGTTATAAAAGCATTTGAATTCAATGGCAGAAATAATTTACTGCCGTAAAAATTGTTTCAGTATTCATATGCGCCAACTTCTTGCCAACGCAAGATGGAACGGTTAGCACTCAGATTAAAGTAGGGCAAGAAATCATGGATTTTTTTGTATGAACCATACCACGGGATTCATTATAAATTCCGGGATTTCAATTTTCAACTAAGTGTGAGTAGCAAAAGTCAATATGGCACTTGCACAAAAGCAATCAAGGATGGATCTTTAAATTCAAATATGGAAGGAGGACGAATGTTAATGTAAAAAGACGATATATCTAGAAATCCAACTTGTTTTTAGAAAGTAATGATAATGAAACTAACTAAAGAATTCAGGTTTAAAAAGAATTTGGTGTGTTTTGTAAGCTATATATATAATTGAAGTTTAATTAGACATTACTATCTATCAGTTTAAAAACTGCAATAAAAAGAATATAAAAAGATCATTTTTAAGTTATTATTGAAATAAGGTATAAGTACAGTTAAAAATAACACTTCGGGTGGCAGGAAGCCAGCAATTGGTTGATGAATCAACCATACTTATCAAATCTATAATCTTATTTAATAAGTGGGAAAAACCTTATAAATTTAATAATAATGATAAACTGTGACCCTAATAGCTGCATTGCATGAGATAACAAACAATAGTCAACAATCATACAAGATTACCCATTTATTACTGACAAAGAAAGTCATTTCACTGCTAGGTCATTGTCATGTCAATGTTAAACTTCGTAAGGTATTGAATTTAAATGACTAAGTAAAAGTGTTTCCCACAAGTCAGAGAAAGTGTAAATAATATTTTTAACACGTAACGTGACTCATGAGAATAGACGGTTCTTCAACGGAAAGACCATACGTGTACTTGCACTTATGAAGTAAGTGCTTAAAATCAATAGTTAGTGCATTGCGCCCAAATAGAAAGATCTAGGTCGCAAAGAAATGACGACGTACGTGCCTAATTTCTATAAACGAGCCGCTAATGGAGCCCGCGCCTTAACCCATCATACTCATAGATAACATCATAATTACTATGTACACATAGGTCACCGCTACAAACTAACCCTAAACACAGCTAGTCACCCAAATCAATAACATCTCAAAAGGTACACAATACGAAATCAATAATTTCTACTTACCAGACTGGCGGTGTCTTGACTGTCTAACGAGTATTTATCCGTTTCCTTCCCTTGCTGGTCGTTGGTGAAATTTTCATATTTACGACTGGGACTACTTTTCATTGTTAACACAATGTATTTGGGCTTAGGCCCCGAAATACATTTTTGAACACCGAAAACCACAACACAATCCACCGACGACAGACAAAAACTGACAGGTGGTGAGTGAATGGCAGTGACAACAAAGAGTTGAATGAAGTTAATGAATGTCTCCTTCATTCGGGACTGAATGACACAAGTTGACGTATACGCTAATGTTGCCAGCTGTAAATAATAAGTGAATTTCTATTTCTTTTTATATTAATGTAATTTGTTGATCATTATGCATTCCTACATGTAATTTACTGTTAATTAATTTTACTTAGTGCTAATTTCACCAAACTATCGATAGACGTCATTTTATTAGTTCGTTTTCGCTGTTGATTTATATAATTATGTTGGTTGTCCATCACGGATTGATGTGATTTGACCGGCTTTTTAGTTAAGCGGAAAAATATATAAGGTTTGGTCAATTATATGTATAAAAGACATAACCTAACTTTAAGTGACTTAAAACCTCTTAGTATTATATTATTTGCTTTAAACACTTACTTTTCGACCGGTAGCTGTAGGTGTATCCACATCTGCCATAGGAATCTGAACGTATTCCTTCTCAACATCGTAATTTTTGTTACGACGGAACATTTCAAAGCACAATATTCACAGACATATTTTCTATTTCATAATTTATAAAACTTAAAGAACAAAAAGACACAGATGTAACATCGTTTTCTTCTTAAAAATTACAAGACTTAAACAGATCTCTATGCCTACATTCTAACAACAATACTGAGTCACATAGTGCGAGACTCAATCATTTATCAGAGCCTTATCAGTACGAATGTGTAGGGCTTCGTGTAACTATTAAAATAATACTCAGGCGTATCTACTTCACGCCGAAAACGTGCCTTATCTACTGGTAGTAAATAATCAGTTGAGATGAAATCCTTTTAATGTAATTGCCTTCATTTTCGATAGGTAGGTACGTTGGTAAACAGCGTATACCTACCTATTATTACATACATTTTCTGGAACATAGCTCTCAACTTGTATTGCAGTTTATTTTTACTAGGTAAGTATAGGTTAAATTTTGTGAAAATAATGAATTACTTACATACTATAACGTTGAGAGCAGTTTGTAATCACTTACGCATTTGGACAAATTTAAAGTTTTACACGGAAATTATGATAAAAAAGAGGCTAAAATTGTTCATCACTATATTTAGGAAGAAGCATTGATGGTTGAGACCGTACCTTATAAATCTATCAACATTATAAATAGTAACATTAATCACAGAAAAGTTTAGTCAGCCAGTAGTAGGTATTTTCTACAGATATACCTCCAATAACCATCTAAAACAAGTGGTGTAATACTTTTTTAGTAATCTATATATTTATAATTTTCATCGTTAAGGACGTGCTTCCGGTACTGGTTTTCTATACAAATACAGTACGGGAACCAGGAATTCCCGATTCTCCCCATACAAACTGAGTACTAGGGTTTGCAAACCGGTTTTTATTTGTATGAATTTTCGGGTAATAACCCTACTCAGTACCACTTACACACAGCTGCTTGCTCTCTTTCAGTCGAGGAGCATAGCCAGGACGTTCGTGCGTACGTTTCTTTTGCGCGGACTATGTTGTATAGCCTTTGGCTCTTCCTGATCCATCGCGGCGGGCCAATTTTCATATTTGAACAACTTAAAGTTTGACAGTTCATTGCTTGGAAGAGATAAAGGGCTTAGACTATATGCATATGATTACGTGACTTCTTGTTTTTTTTTTACGGCCCTTTACCACTATTGCAAAAATGCGCCATTTTGTCCCAGTGTTACCAGCCCAAAAATAAAACTCCCTCAATTGCTAACATGATTTTTATTTAAATTACCTATTGAATAAAATTAACAAAATCAACGTTTACGACTTAAGGGCGGGCTGCACGCCGAAGCCCGGGCCCGTGGGCTCCTCCGTGAGGGACGTTAGGCCTCCGAGAGGCTCCGATGCGAAGCGCCCGTTCCTAGAAAAAAAAAATATATCAGGGGTACGTGACGGGTAAAGACAACTCGCAAGATCTAGCTCGTCAAGATCACATCGATACCCTTCACCTAAAGTAAACGTCATTATATCATAGTTTTTTTTAATACTACGACGGTGACAAACAAGCATACCGCCTGATGATAAGCGGTCACCGTCGCCTACGGACGCCTGCAACTTCAGGGGTGTTACATGCGCGTTGCTGACTTTAAAAAAAAAGGAGGATTCGCTGTGTTGACAGCTCAAGGGGCAAGCTTTGCTCCGTGGGTCTCCAGCTGTCATCACAGAATCCTCTTGGAGCTCTGGCGACCTTACTCACCAACAGAAACAACTATGAGTAGGGTCTAGTGTTATTAAACTGCGGTGTTCTGTAAGGTGGAGGTACTTCCCCAGATGGGCTCTGCTCCAGATTTGAGCGAGACGACATTCGTTGTGCCGTGCCCTACCACACTTAAGGCCGTCCCCTATCCCAATGACCTCGGCGATTTGAGCTTTCTTCCCCTACCGCTTCCTTTCCTCGCCGGTTATACAATACCGGTTATAAGCATAAGTCGTCACCTAGGAAGAGCTGCTTGTGCTAGGACGTAACCCTATAAACTACTAGTGCCATCTTATACGACTGGCGACGACTGACTACGACTTTATCCAGATAACTGGACGGAAGATGGACATTAAGAGCAACAGAATGGACAGGTCCAACAGGGAAAAGAGGCAGAGGAAAACCACAAAAACGCTGGGCAGACGACATTAAACACTTAGTTGGAAAAAAATGGATAGAAACCGCAAAGAATAGAGAGAAATGGAAGGGTGTTGAGGAGGCTTTTACCCAACAGGGATCAATGCATTTAAATAAAAAATAAATTATGAAAGTACAAACAATATAAGCATTGAGCAAATAAAGCTTTAATAATAATAATAATACGACTGGCCCCCGTCGCCCGCGCAGGCATCTCGAGCCTGCGTTTTCGGATAAATGCGTGTAATAGCTTTTTTCTCGAAAAGTACAAAACCTATCCAAAAATCAGTAGATGCGTTTAAAGTAAACATAAATATAAAATGCTTGTCTTAGTTTCTTGTACTTACGACGCATAATAAGGGAGTAGATACAGATTTAAGGGAGAAAAAAGGGTTTACGGTTATTTTTTTTTCTCTTGATGTATTATGTTTTTCGACAATTTAGTGGAAACAAATGTAGACCAAATACCTAGCTACATTATATATTTTTTTCAAGCGTTGTGCTTGGAGCTGAACAAAGCCAATTCACTTTAAAAACAGTAAAATATGCCGGGTAGCCCCTTAACGAAGTTAGTTTAAGTTTGGTTTATTTTAAATTACATCCTATTTATGAACTTTTGAGACATACAATTTAATAACTCATGAGAAATTGAAGCATTACCTTGGTCCTGGCAGGGGTTTCTCATCTTTTTTCAATTTCTGGATAATTTCTTTGGTGTCCTCTACGGTAAGATCTTCCTGCGAACAAAAACATAACATTATAACAAAAATATACCAATTATGACGACTTCCTAGCCTGTCAGTGACTCTGCCTATAGAGCAAGAGGTTCAGATCCGGGGTTCATCCTCAAATTTTTCTTCAGAAAAAGGAAATTGTTAAATTAATTTTGTATTAAACAGAGATATCTGCTAATAAAATTTATATTCTTATAATTGAATTGATGGCTCAATTGGCAGAGAAATCTGACCGATGTTCAGAAAGGTTGCGGGTTCGTATCCTGTTCGACGCGGGAAATTTTTCCATTTTTCTTTCAATTAAAAAGGAAAATGTTGTTTATTACAAATGGGGCAAAGTAATTGTTTAACTCTCCTGCTTAGGTATATTGAGACCTGAGCAAGTGTAAGATACCAAAATGGAGCCACGAGTGTAGCGAGTGGTTTAAGAATCGAATATAGAGCTTTACGAGGGTCTCAATGAACGAAAATTGAAAAAATGTTGCCGCCGAGTGTAATACAACATTTTTCATCTCACTATATTGAGGAAAATAAAAACTAGATATGATTACAAATCTCATCCAAATGTAAGCTATCCGTTTAATATATTTTATAGTATTTAATAAACTCAAAACTATTGTTTAACAGTCAATGCTACCAAAGTTACCTTGAAGAAACCATTCAAAACTCAGGGTCAAATTACTTACATAATAATCGTCGTTGATTTGAACCATGGGCGCGTTCACGCAGGCTCCTAGGCACTCCACCTAAAATTACAATATGAACGTATTTATTTACTGACTTGTATATGGCTTGCTTTTTTTTAGAGTGCTAGCGACCCGCCCCGGCTTCGCACGGGTTATTATTATACATATAATATGTTAGTCTCAAACCTCACCAAAGATCACCAAGGGGTAGTAACAAAAAATAGCCGAAAAAGCCTCACGTGATTTGTACATGAACCCAACGCGTTCGTTCACCCACGTAGTTATAGTTAGTTTTCCTGTGCTTTTTCCGCAAATCGACATCCGTTGTGCCTTTTTTGCGTGATAGCGAGGACCCACGTAGTTAGTACACTACTACACTGCCTACGCTAGGTTTGGTCCATAATAGGGATGATTAGACCCGTATTTCTTCCTTTTTCAATTTAACTAAAATTGACGAAGATATAGAGCATCAAAATTCCGGGTTGGGGGACGTCACTACTAGGTAAGAATTGTACCTAATAGTGACGTAACGCGAAACTTGAACGCACTGTATTTTTGTTATATTGTAAACGTTAATTTTTAATAATCTAAAAGACGGACTAAATAGACATTTTAGTCGTCTAGCATATTGCAAAGTTTTGAACGAGAGTTCACTTAGTTTGTTTATAACTAATATTTTAAACGAGATAATTACCATGTATGTTTGTTTTATTGAGCACCCGATATTTCGACACTGTTGCACAAAATAAGCGAACCCGTAAGAGATAGATCGCTATGCCGTGTAGGTAGATCACAACTAAAAACTCGCAGCTCATCAGTTTACTCCGTGAACATGACGTTTGCAACAGTGTCGAAATATCGGGTGCTCATAAAACAAACATACATGGTAATTATCCCGTTTCAAACACTTAGTTTGTTATTGAAATTTTTTCCTTACCTCCGAGAGTGTGAACTTCCCGCAAGGACTGTTTCCGCCAACCTCACAGCCAGTTTCCTCCTTCAGGGCCTTCATGATGGCGTCGGAGCCCCGCAGCCAGCAGGGTGTCGTCGTGCAGATTTGCAAATGGTATTTGCCTACTGGTTTTCTGAAATATAACATGGGTTAATCAATTATACTTGTCAATTGTTGCCATGGTAACGGTCTCCTGGGTCACTTTTAGAAGCAACGTGTTATGAGAAGGCAAACTTTGACAAAAATATACTGATGACATTTTGTGTGGACAGGCCATAGATAAAAAAAAAGTCACGCCATAAAAGTGCAGCAGTTGTGTCTCTTTTTATTATATAGTCTTGTTTGGAACGTGACATTCCGTAAGTGCCAACAGCCTATATACTTTTAACAGTGTTGGTAGTTCTGTGTTTGAATTTGACATTTAATGCTTACGTCAGTAAATTCTTTTTCGTACTAAACATTTATGGTTTTGTATCATCATTGATGCATGTTAATGCTAATGTCATTCTGACCCACATTCTTTGACGTTTTTGTTCTGTTTTGTGTCTCTGTTTCTTTTAATAAGAGAATGGAACAGGCAATATGTGACGCAGACATGATGATTTTATTACTCACCTAATAAACATGGTATAGAAGGTAGCAACCTCGTAAACCCTCATCCTTGGCAGATTCAGCACCTCAGCTACCTTATGCATGGCGGAGATGGGCAGCCAGCCTCCGCTCTGACGCTGAGCCAAATCCAGTAATGGCATCATGGCACCTCGCTTGTGGCCTTCGGGGTAGATTGCCAGGATTGCTTCCATGCGCTGAAGGTTAGAGATTTCACTGGATTATATCAATTATTTCGCAATAAATATGTTAAATACCCGGTAAATACTTAGATTTGTGGTGCCAGGGGTTAAGAAACATTAAAAAATACACAATACCTCTATACCCATATATACTAATGCAGCTGTATTTTGCCACATAAATACTAACACAAATCTAAACTACAATAATACTACAAAATGACAATGAGAATAGACAATGTTACACTAATTAGGGTATCATTTGAATGCAATATTTAAAAAATACTTAAATGAACCTTTTAGTAAAAGAAAAACATAGATCCTTCTGTCACTAAATCTAAAAATTCGTAAACAGAAGATATATTAACAAAAACAATTGAAGGTTAACCTTTTTATTTTCCGGCGTAAATTCGAATGGGATACTCGGATTGTCCTCGGGAGTGTCGCGATGGACGAACAAGTTGTCGCTCTGCAGGGTAGAGCTCGTCTGCAGAGCCCTGGACGAAGCACGCCACTGCAAAATACATTTTTATCTTAACCATCGCGATGATGACCCAAGTAAGCAAGTGTCAAACCAATATTATATAATTAATTATTTATCACAAGAACAACTTCTACACAAACAAGACTTGTTGAAATAACGTACTATTCCCTGAACTCCAGTTCTGAGGCTGGACAGCATGTTTATTTTTGCTGGTTTACGTAATTTTGAAGTGCAAAGTTGCGAAGCACTGTTCGCGAACAACTCCTTTTGGCGATAACTTCACGCGAAATACTTTGTAGCAGTTTGACAGATTCGTTAAGATATAATATTCATTATTCATTAGTATGAAAAATGATGTAGCCGGATATTTAAAATATATGTACATTACAAAAATTAAAACGAACCACACTTACTCTGTGCTCATGTCACCTTATTAATAGAGCTTCAGATATTATTTGTTTGTTTGTTTAAATATTAAACGACTCATATAACATCAATAATAGTGTACGCTGAGGTAGGTTTTGGAACAGTCTGCCATCCAACTGCAGCTAACTTCAGAACTAAGTTATAGTCTGACAAGCCAAAGCTGCAGTATTCTTTTTAATTAATACCTATGCCTCCCTATCTTTTTCATACCGAAAAAAAGGGACGCACATAATTTAAAAACAAAATCTACTGCAGCCTTGGCTTGTCAGACTATATATTCCACTTGGTACTGAGTGGAATGCATTTGAAATTGTGTTTTTCTTCTATTTCTTTTTATTTCCTTCCACAAAAACATGATTGCGAACTGTCATGCCTAATCATGTATATTATGATTTAATGTTTCGCCGCTAGATGTCGCTACTTACTGCTTTTCTGTTATGTGAAACAAAACCACTTTCTACGAAAATAACATGAAACATAAATACATTTTCAATGTGTATGTAAATAGCAAAAAATAAGGCATTACCAAGAGAAAATAATAACGGGTATATTGTCTTTTTATGTAAAGTATTCGCGTTTTAATTACAAATAAAAACATTATGCCGGTAAATTAAAAAAAATATATAATTCCTTAAGCGTGATTTAATAAGTTTTAATTAGCATACCGCCAAATTAAAAGGAATTCTTAGATGAATTTCGATAAACATCTGATATTGCTACGGAACGTGGAGCAAAAAATGTCAGTCAGCATTTTCGTGGTAAACATGACAAAAATTATATATAAATCACTAAATGAAGTTTACTGTCAGACCAACAAAGGTTTGACCTTTAGCTTTTTATGGCCAGGGCGATGCTGAGCATGCGACCTACAGACGTTCTTGGAATCCTCTACCTAGAGCTTTAACAGCCGGTTTATGGCTAAAACTAATTTTTAAATACATTTATATGAATATTTACAATGGTCAAATATAATCCTGATTGTAAGGTTCAGAAGAAGGTTACTAACGAATAATCCGGTTCGAAGGACCAAATTATTGTGTTCGTCATAATGTGGAGAATGTGTGGTAATCTTTGTTACTTAGAGGCTCGTGATTTACAATGGTTAAACTAAATATGATGCTAAATTAATTCAAATAGTTACCTACGGACAATGCATTGCTACAAAGTTTAACCGTTAGAGTACGACAATGCTAAGTTTCCTAGATTTTGATAGCACAGACAGTGAAAGTGATAAGTAACTGTCATAATTTCATAGAGATTTGACATTTAAAAGATCTCTTTAAAGTTTGACAGTTAATTTGCTTGGGAGAGATAACGTGGTTAGACTCCAGAGTCAAACCACGAATAAGGCTTGTGTTGTTAATACACGACGATATTAATAATTAAATATTGTCATAAAAAACATCCACATAAATTAATTTCCTAATCAGGCTTTGAACCCGGGACCACTTGCTTATGCTTATTAATGGACTAGGCTTATGTGTTTATTATTCTTGGTTACATTCTTAACAGAGTGGTCGTGGCCATTATTATAGTTTTTTTAGCGACTTACTTAAAGATACGTCGCCATTTTTCCCGTAAATCTGTAAAGCCGTTAACGTCTCTGTAGCCCAGGTAGATGGGTACATAAATAAATAAATATTACAGGACAATCTTACACAAATCGACCTAGTCCCACAGTAAGCTCAATAAGGCTTGTGTTGTGGGTACTAGACGACGATATAATACAATAGATAGATACATATAAATACTACATAGAGAACATCCATTACTCAAGAACAAATGTTTGTGATAAAACTACAAATAAATGCCCTGACCAGGATTCGAACCCGGGACCTCCTGCTTCGTAGGCAGGGTCACTACCGACTATGCTAGGAGGCCGTTAGGAGGTAGATGAATGGGTAAAAATTGGAAAGACTTCGCATATTTGCTGTGTTTGGCAGAGTATACCATGTGTGGAGAGCTTATTCATATTTTGCTTGAACAAGCCGAACTCGTAAATAGGCAAACTCGCCGATCCGTCCTCTTATTAGCATCTGATCACGCATCAAAGGACGCGAATAAGCATACCATCGCAAATGCACCTTCTACACATCGCCCGCGCGGTGTTATACGTACCGCCGAAATTGATGATCCACATGCCAGCTGTCAGTTCAACACATTATCTGTCAATAATGACACTATTTGCCATTCAATCTTATAGGTTTTTGTTGGCAACCCAAGTGTGGATGTCGTATTTGTGGTGTTCGGACTCCATAACGAATATTTGGGCAAACACGGCGAACACGCAACGCCAACACGCATCCCGATGTGAGGTGCCGGCATAAGATAAAGATTTTAGAGTCCAAGCCCAAGTATTTCCAATTTTTATTTATTTCTGAGCATTGTGAGAACACGTATCGGTAGCAGAAATTCCTGCTTAGTACTAAATATGTTTTAATCACCAATTATGTATTATAGTGAAAATACTGTGTAAATAATGTAGATCTCAGACTACCCCCCGGCTAGAAGTCGTGAGCGTGATATAACTTTATCTATACGACGGCCCATCACGCCATGGGCGCATTTGGCTAGTTAATGTAACCAGCCTCAAATTATAGGGCTTCTACACGTAATTGTTTTTTATTGCTTCTGCCGGGCCCGCGGCACGATTCGACGCTTCTTTATAAATCTTTGATTGAAATGTGCAGATAAACAAATACGTGGTAGGCTAGAAATATAGGCTGTGTCTTCTAGAATTAAATAGGGCGCCTGGTACTATAGATCTGTCCTGATAATAGACTCGAAAGTTGGGAAGTGTAATTTTACAGTAGCAATTAATAGACCTATAGTGATTATACCCTGACAAGCCAGCTCAGCCGCGCGAAATGCAACATTTGTATACAGTGACAGGCCCATAGAAAATATGAATTTCGATTTTATACTGACAGAGCTAATATAATAGTCTAGCCAAACTAATTTCGCATTAATTAAACTATAACAAAGACTTCAATGAGGATGAAAAGCGAGGATTGCTGGGGTTGCCGATTAATTCAGGTGTCCGATTTTCAATTGAGGTCATAGGGTCGAACCCTGGCTCGATTCATTGAGATATTATGTACCTCCAACTGCCTTTTTACCAGTGAGGGCACTAATGCTTATTTCACCTCAATGGTGCATGAAAGATCTATCCCCTTTAACTCAGCCGGACTGGCAATATCTGTCATAAGTATTCTAAACAAAAATCTCTACCGATTTTTGCTGGATATCTCTACGGGTAGCCATAGATGTGACGTGCAATTTCCCTCCCCCGTAAAAATAAGCAGCATGCCTACCACGAACATCGAAAATTGGCATTGACGGGAAAGCCAATAATGTCACTCCAATAATTATGCAAGTGTGACGGAGATGGAGATACGAATCCACAATCGTTCGATTATCGTGGTAGGCATGCAGACTTTTTTTTATCTATCGTAGGTACCTTATAAACGTACGATAAACGCCAGTCCATACAATGAGTATGATTTTTTGTTAAATGCATTCGGCAAAGGGGTAGGCCTGTCAATGGGAGCTACCGTATTATCGCTCACCAGGCGGCGCCACTCATGCGTGGGTCCTGTGTCAGTATGAGAAAATTGTCAAAGTGACGTTTGAAATGTTTCCGCAGGACTCACGTTCCACTAGCGCCCCTAGCGGAAAATCGACTCACGGTAATCCTCATTGCTACTCCATACTCAAAGCCTCCTAATAGCAGAGCTTATTTACCAAGATAATATCACGGACAGAGCCTAGTATATCAATATTCCTTTAGTGCTCTTGTACGAGTATCCATCTATATTTAATTGATACTGCACTTCATTGTTATTTATCAGGAACGAAACGATTTAAATCTAGCGTCCAATTTCACTAGCATTGTCGCAACGCCTTGTTCCGTGTTTAATGTTCCCAATTTAATTTCTTATCTGTGGACCGTTATTTAATTTGAACGAGGAACGCCGCCATGCTGGTGTTGCTTGTGGCCCGTTTCGCGCGCTTTTAATTTTGTGGAAATGTATTGTATTTATAATTGATTGTTTTTTTTTTCGCCGCTTAATGGTTATAGTCTGACAAGCCAAGGCTGCAGTAGATTTTTTTTCGGTATGAAGAAAATTGGAAGGCACGTAAATTAATAAAAATCTACTGCAGCCTTGGGTTGTCAGACTATTTGGTCTACACTGTCACAACTCACAACTTGTGTTAAAAGACTGGAAACACTAATAGATGTACGCGATTTTATCCGTTTTTGTTATTAATTATAATCACTCGTAGCGTTTTCCGTAATTAAGCCAGTTATGCGTAGAAAATTAAATATATACCTACAGACATCAATCAGTAATATGTGTAATTAAGTACCTACTCTTTTTTTAAAGATTTCAATGTTTACTTTTTAGTGTTACCAGGGGATAAGGACGTTAAGGTGAAAAAACGTACCTACACACACATATTAATGAACTCGACGGTACCTATTTAAACAAAGTAAACTACGTGTCTCGGTGATTTGGTCAATGAGGTATAACATCAACAACTGACTCAACTGAGTCATGTGTTTTTTTTTAATGTAACCGAAAACACCATGAACCTACGCTACAGCCTGGCAGGCGGCAGGGCCTTTACTACCAAAATTGTACTGTGTGTATTAAAAAAAGTATTTTTTTTTCAATCTACTGCCCACTTAGTTTGTCACCCATACTAATAATATATCCATACTAATATTATAAATGGGAAAGTGTGTGTCTGTTTGTTTCTCCGTCTTTTACGGCAAAACGGAGCGACGAATTGACGTGATATTTTAAGTGGAGATAGTTTAAGGGATGGAGAGTGACACAGGCTACGTTTTGTCTCTTTCTAACGCGAGCGAACCGGCGGGCAAAAGCTAGTACTATATATATCAAAATTCAACCTCGTCATATCAAAATGAGTCTGACTCTAAACTTCATCCATCCGTACGCCCCTTAAACACAGCTATATTCGCCAACGCCTATTGTCTGCCCGTGCCATGTGCCCATGCTTCCGTTTAAAAAAAGAAAAAAGCGAATGAATAGACAGCGCGATCGGCAAAACAACGACTGGGTTGCCATGACGACTGCCGCATACATCTAGCTGTGTATGGCGTGTAACCCAGGAAAGATACGGTTTTGACAGACATTAAATTATAATATCCTGATTTTCTCAAATAACGTATGTATGCGAGAATCCTACAAACTTTTCTTCTGGAAGTAGGTAAAAAGTACAAAAATAAAACTGAATTAAGACGAGTTTTGAAATTTGCGGTGGTAAAATATTTTTCTTGTTTGTGAAAATGACGACATATATATATTCGTCTTATATGTGTTAAAAGCGAAGCCGATGAAAACTTATTCACGTGAAACGGTAAAACTTACCAAATTTACAGCGCGGGTGGTAGAGGTCAAATATGGTCCTGTCCCATTTCAAACAATTAAAAAAACATATACTTAAGGTTTAAGGTTGTCTGGAAGAAATCGCTTTTTAGCGATAAGACCGCCTGTTGTTTGCCTCTGTGTTAATCAAATGTTTGTACCTTGTAAATGTTTTGTTCTTTCTCATGTACCGAGGTGTGCAATAAAGAGTATTCTATTCTATTCTATTCTATTCTATACTTACACACAAAATTCTTACAAGAAGATCGAACGAACGTACATATTTGTGACGATATTCATATAATGATATTTTGTTAGATGTTGGTGCCTACATGATACGATACACACGATATATCTGTTACGCTTAAAAATCAGCTATTATTAATTATTTCCCCAAGTAATCAAAATTTCCATACAAACTGTCAGTTCAATGACTGTATTACTGGTTAAATACATGTTTCGGAAATCATACGAGTGAGCGATGAGTTTTTAACAAAGACGGATAGATATGGCATTAGAATTAGTATAGTCTGCCAGACAATCGAACGCAGAAACAGTAGGTTTGAGAGCATTACTGTTTTTTCTAACGCTAGTATTATCAACCTCTATCTCTCTACGTAATACGTCTATAGTCTAATACGGGCGATAAATTTAACCAAACATAGAATTCATTATTGTTATCAATAATTAAAACATATTTTTAAGTTACACTTAATTATGACCCCATAATTATTTTTTTATAAAATTTTCAGCAGCAATGTACTATAAACTATTTGACGCTGACAGTTGTCAACCGATGTTTAAGCCAAGGCGAGTGTGTTTGCATTACATTGCGGGCCAAATTATTTTGTATGGATAAAATTTTAATTGCAATTCCATTTAAAAGCTACCTAATTACATTTATTATGTCCTATACTAACCACCGTTAAGAGGTTCGCCCGTATTAGATTTACACACTGTATAGAAAATATAAATTGAAAGAGATGTCATATACTACAGAAAAAGTGACCAAGGCTCCCAGTGCCCAGGGCTGGGAGCCTTGGTCACTTTCTCTGTAGTATATGACATCTCTTTCAATATATAATTTGCAAAAACTACTTTTTAGAGGAGCAATTTGAGGGATATCTTTCGCCATTCATGGTTCTATTTTAAATCATTGAGACTGATTTATTTAACCTACTAATGTTTTTTTAAACTTTCATTTTAACTAACTAACTACTAGTATTAATATAAGGGTAATAAGTCACTGCATTCATACAAAACTTTTCAGTAAAATATGATATAAAAATTTGTTCACTCTGCAGGCTTTTTCTAAATGAAATTTAATAAATTCAGTGTTATACATTGTTCAAACGCAATACCGCTAGTTTTAAGCATTAGACGATTGAACTTTACCGGATCGGAAAAAAGTACTAACGCCACAAAAAAAACTATTAAGTATTTAATTTATGCTCTACCAAATTTAGCAATCCGATAAATCGATTAAAAAAACTTTTACGGTACAAATTGTTTAAAACCGCACCCATAAAATGTTTATCGTCACGTCTGGTTTATAATAAATAAATAAACTGCTTATTACAGTTAAAAAGCGTAAAGTACGGTTAGTTACATTGATGAGATAGCGTTGACTAACAAAATAGATGGACAAGCAGTTTCAAACTGCAACAATTAGAATAAAAAGTACTGATTTAAATTTAAACTTTTAACGATTTTTAAAACGGGGCTTAATCGAGTATAACTTTGAAAAGGAGGTTCGTTTTCCAAGTTTTACTTGATTAAACCCCGTGTTTTAGTAAATTTATAATACCTTTATATACGTACCCATCATGTGAATCAGTTTTTTTTTTGTTCTTTCTTATTTTTTTATGTGTGGTCTTACCGTTTCACTATTTTCTTTTGATACACATAGTTTCTTGTAGCACCAAAAATTGTAAATATTTTTATGACATCTTGTAGCTTCTTTTGAAAAAAATAAGTCCCGTCGAGTTTCTTGGAACCGGTGGAACTGCGCATGCCTAAAGTATGTCCGTCTCGCTCCTGCCAGAGTAGTGGAGCGAGAGGGACATACTTTCGTTTCGATACGCGTAGTCACTAAGGCCAACGGTTACGTACAACTCACGGTAAGTACATAGAGGCCCTTGCACCGTAACCGACTTATCTCTTTCATCATACTTAAATACGAGTAGTAATTTTAAAACTAATTTTAATAGTCCATACGCATGATGTCGTTGAATGAGAGCCGTGATAGTAAACGAGCGTACTATATTAATTATTTACTTAAAAACTAGACAGTAGTTTCTTTGGGAAAGCAACTATGAAGCCTATCACAGAAACTACCAAGTTGTCAAAGACTTGCAAATTGTTTAATTATAGGCTTTATTTATATTGCTTTAAGAGCTTGAAATCCTTTCATAATTAACGATGCTAAAAACTAATCATTAAGTAGCAAAAAGTTTGTTACTTTATTCCGACATTTCTTTTTCATAAGACCTTTTTTTTGGAAGTCGCTTAAAAACGTAAGCAGAGTTAATAATGATTCCATTGGCTCTTCAAATTTTGCAACCGAGTAAGCGGATAGGGGCGGATATCTATAGGCGGGAAATGATCAGACGAATCGCCTGATGGTAAGCGATTATCGTCGTTCATGGACACTCGCAACACCAGAGGTGATGTAAGTGCGTTTCTAGTCCATCGCTCTACCATCTGAGCTATTGAAGCTTACGCAATAGCTGGGAATTCTTCGACAATATCCTTATCGAGGCTTCCTTTCCTTTTTCCTTCATTTCCGAACATTGTGGTGTCCTTAACGTACATTTTCAGAAAAAATGCACTGTTAAAGAAAATGGGTCCTCAATTTTCCATACAAAATAAAATTCTCAAGTTTCGTACAAGTTTTTGTCCCCAAAAAAGGAGACACTCTTCTTTTCTTTTTTTAAATCAGTAGTACTCGTGATTCCGGTAATAAAAAAATCAATAACTTTCTATATAAAAAAAAAGTACACTTTTTTTGAAAATGCCCAAACAGCCGTTTCTTTATAAATTTACTAAAACGGGGCTTAATCGTGTATAAACTTTGGAAACAAACCTCCGACGTTTCAAGGGCGACATTGCCCCCGTGGTCCCGGAGAAAGACTGGCTGAGGTTGACATCAACATCTTCTAGCTGCGCGGGTTTTACGAACTACCCGCACTTGGTCTTGATTATCAACTTGAACATTTTGCGCACTAGGGATGTGACTCTGTCGACACACTACACTCACGATGTCCGATTTTTGAGCAGGTGATATTCGATTACGCTTACATTTATCAATGACTGGATTCCATGTAGACGAGATTCTAAAACCGTCATCCCGATTGAAATTGGGGTATTTCTTGATTTCAATGGCTTCCCGTACTTTCCTACTATGGAAACGACGATCCGTTGAAAGGATTTTAGGGTTATGCAACACAGACACAGACACAGGGTGTGACAGACCTACCTCCACAGTTGTAAATTTATCGAGTGCTAGTTTGGATAATGCAACTGTCAGTGTTCTAGAAAAAGGGTTGAATTTTGCAATGACACCAGGAAGGGTTCCGTACGAGACTGTGATCTGTAGTGTCGAGGAAGCAATAACGCGAAACAAGGTGCCGTCGTGTGATGCCGAAGGGTTAAGACAGGATGTTTCCGTTATTTTAAGAAAAGCTAAGTTGCCAAAGAGTAATATTACCGCGGAAGAACGGACGGCGCTTAAGAACCTGAAGGGAAATGAGGATATCCTGGTTCTTAAGGCGGATAAAGGGAACGCCACCGTAGTGTTAGACTCAACGATTTATGATGGCAAGATACGACATCTACTGGATGATAGTCTTGTGTATAAACCTGTGACGTACAACCCAACTGCTAGGGTCACTCGTCGCATTAGGGCCGTCATCAGGGACTACAGGGAGTTGTTTGACGAAGACGTTTTTAACCGGTTGTATAAGCCGAGGATTGTTCAACCACCTAAATTGTACGGTTTGCCGAAAGTACATAAGACTGACGTGCCCTTGCGGCCAATCGTAAGTCAAGTTTCTTCTCCTACTTACGATCTTGCGAAGCATGTTGCGTCGGTGTTGCAGCCGCTTGTGGGTGGTACATCGTCTTTCGTGAAGGACTCTCGTCACTTTATAGACATTCTCAAAGGGATAACGCTGGAACCGGATGACATAATGGTGAGTTTCGATGTTGAGTCGCTTTTCACCAATGTTCCCGTTAAGGAGTGTCTTGAAGTTGTCAGGAAAAAGTTGTGCGAGGGTGGTATATCGGAGTCGGTTATGGTCTTGTTAAGGAACTGTTTAGAGGGCAGCTACTTTCTATACGGTGGGAAACATTACCTCCAGATTGATGGGGTTGCCATGGGTAGTCCTGTAGCACCGGTTTTGGCAAATATCTGGATGGAACATATCGAGGCCAGTATGAACCTGCAGTCTTGGGGAGTGAGAGTGTGGAAACGATATGTGGATGATGTTTTCTGTATCATGAAAGGTAGCAAGCAGGAGGTGGAGCAACTCCTCCGGTATATCAATTCGATTCATCCTAAGATACAGTTCACGTATGAATTGGAATCCCAGCGCAGTTTGCCTTTTTTGGACGTAAAGGTGATTGGTCGAATGGACGGAACCCTGACGCATACTGTTTATAGGAAGCCGACGCACACAGACCGATATTTAAACGCTTTGTCTCACCACCATCCCCGCCATCTACAGTCAGTGGTCAGCTCTTTAGTGAATAGAGCACACGCTCTTTGTGACCCTGAATTTTTAAAGAGTGAGATGACACATATTCAGGAGGTACTCAGATGGAATGGGTATAAGGTGAAGAAGTGGCAGCCCAGACGAAAAGCAAGAGAGAAGCGTCCTGATGTTTCGAGACAACCGGCATTTTTGCCTTATGTGAAAGGGGTGACAGACAAGATTGGCACAGTGCTAGCGAAGTACTCCATAAAAACTGTGTTTACCCCTTTATCCAAGATTTCGGGCAATCTAAGATCGCCACCAGCGTCGCGTCGCGATCGCGTACCAGTCACCTGGTGTTTATAAGATTGATTGCAGTTGTGGTAGTTCCTACATCGGCCAAACGAAGCGTACCATGGCGGAAAGAGTGAAGGAACATATCGCAGCTGTCAGAAATCGCCAGGTATACAAGTCTGCGGTTGCCGAACATTTGTTAGATTCTGGACCAAACCATTGGATTGAATTGCATAACCCTAAAATCCTTTCAACGGATCGTCGTTTCCATAGTAGGAAAGTACGGGAAGCCATTGAAATCAAGAAATACCCCAATTTCAATCGGGATGACGGTTTTAGAATCTCGTCTACATGGAATCCAGTCATTGATAAATGTAAGCGTAATCGAATATCACCTGCTCAAAAATCGGACACCGTGAGTGTAGTGTGTCGACAGAGTCACATCCCTAGTGCGCAAAATGTTCAAGTTGATAATCAAGACCAAGTGCGGGTAGTTCGTAAAACCCGCGCAGCTAGAAGATGTTGATGTCAACCTCAGCCAGTCTTTCTCCGGGACCACGGGGGCAATGTCGCCCTTGAAACGTCGGAGGTTTGTTTCCAAAGTTTATACACGATTAAGCCCCGTTTTAGTAAATTTATAATGTGTGATAATCGTGAAAGTTTAAATAAGAGCCGTTTCTTTATCATATATTTTTGTGATGGTGACTTCTCATGATTTGAAAGAGATGTCATATACTACAGAAAAAGTGACCAAGGTCCCCGGTGAGCAGGGCTGGGATCGAACCAGCGACCTCCTGCTTTCGCGGCAGACGCCCCCTGGTGACTTCTCTAGGTAGGCTTCCAAAAGTGACTAATAATAATGGTCCACGTATCAGCGATCGCAGGGAATCAAACCACAATAACATCGGCTAACGGTGGCGTCATTACATGCTGCTTTTTGCTGCCATTCTTGCGGAGAAAAAATCAACTCAAGTGCGCTTGGCGAGGATTGGCTGCTGTTACAAACTTTTTCCTTGTCCCTAAACTTTAATAAAGCTGTTGTGAGAATCACTTATATTATAGCTCTCCGATGGGCGGGGCACATTGCACGCAGAACCGATGGCCGTTGGGGCGGAAAGGTTTTCGAGTGGCGACCGCGAACCGGAAGGCGCAGCGTGGGTAGGCCCCCCACAAGGTGGACTGATGACCTGGTGAAGGTCGCAGGAGTCCGCTGGATGCGGGTGGCGCAGGACCCGTCATTGTGGAAATCTTTGGGGGAGGCCTATGTCCAGCAGTGGACGTCTTTCGGCTGAAATGATGATGATGATGATGATATTATAGATTTAACTTTAGTACATTTTAGTTTATTTAAATCATATTTCATTTTAGTCTTCTCTAAGCAGAAATATATGATTGAATGTATTTTTTGAAACAATTGCTTACAGGCAACTGTCAGTAACCATACATTCTAAACCGAGTTAAAATTTAGAACTCGTATATCACTCAAAAATGTAGTGAAGCTCCATTAATGACTAAGATACACTGCATAATGGCCCGCTTGCAGCTCCTACAAAAACAAGTCGCTCGTGGACACGCGTCTATATTTTCTAAGAGCCGCTAGATGGCGTTGCCGGCTGTGATGGTATGTGGAACAAACAGGTAAACAGTGTGGCCTAGCCTTGATCATTTTTGAAACTTAATCCCTAATGATAAGACATAAGACGTTGTTAAGGGTAAGACGCACGTCTTATATCGGCTTGTACCGATAAAGTTTCTGAAGATTGAACCATTATTTAAGATGACAAAATTTTGATTTGTTACTCTAAAGACGATTAGGTCTTTTGTTATTTTCCCTTTATTCAATCAGCTTAAAAACAAATAAAAAAAGAAATGAAGTTTAATTTGTGAAATGTATTGAATATGCCAAGCCAGACGTGCGCGCTAGACCTCACGCCTTTGGTCATGTACAGCTGTAGAACAAAGGTTTCCGGCCTGGGAAAAAAAATATAAATTCGTAGAATAGCTATAATAAGCTACCCGAGTTGGCCGATAGTCGGGCTAATAGGTAAAGACCTTAGCTGAAAGCATGAAGGCCACTTTGAAAGCTAACGATATAACGTCGTTGAACAGGTTTTAAACACGCCAATAATATAAAAAAGCATATTCAACTCTTAACACAAGCGATAGCCATTTTAACGGAATCAGTGCAATTTCAAAAATATTTAATATATTTCTATGTTGAATATTTTCTTTTAAACTGAACACCAATTCCATGTTCCCTTTTCTAATGATTTTTTTTCTTGTTATTCCAACGACCAATCCAAGCTATCCGCACTACAACAAGGCGCCACAACGCGACAAGTGTTAAATTAGAGCCGAGGCGCGAAGACAGGGACAAAAAAAGAAAAAAGACCGGAGAGAGCGGGACGGAAGAAAAATAAACAATTGCATCGCGATATTGCCTAGTTCTAGACACTTTCTAGGTCTCTGAAGAATGCTTCTCAGCTGAGATGAAATACAAGGTAAGGCTTGTAACGACGCTGTACTGAAAGGACGTTTTTATTTAAATGAAATGGTATATTTTATATGCAATGGCCGGTGTTATTATACTGTGATACACACCGTGTCCCATAATTACGTTACCTAATTTAAAATAAAAAATTGGGAATTAGAACACCGTAAGTATTCCGTTATATTTTTACACATTGAAAAAAAAAAGCATTTGTTTTAAGAAAAACAGTACACTTTAACAATTTTTCAATTTACGCCAAATTGTTCTTTTATTTTATTCGAAGAACCAACAGCTGTAATCAAAAATTATCCATTGATGGTGGAATCAAAGAGCTAATTATAGGAACTCACAACTAGTAAAGTCACAAGTAATAGTTTGTTACCAGAAATATGCTCCCAATCTTTATATTACTGTTAGTAAGACTTATAAGTAAGTTGCCTATTTAGTTAAGTACATCAAATGTTGTAAATTAGGAATGTAAAATCTAACTAATTTACAATTGTAAAGCACGAATCACAAAGCACGAATCAAATCATTTTTTAAATGTAATAAATGTTTTGTTTCATGTTTTTTGTTTTTTAAGCAGTCACACTACTATATATAAATTATAAATTGAAAGAGATGTCATATACTACAGAAAAAGTGACCAAGGTCCCCGGTGAGCAGGGCTGGGATCGAACCAGCGACCTCCTGCTTTCGCGGCAGACGCCCTAACCACTGGGCTACTAATTAAGTTAATTCGTATTTTCAAATTGTTTTAACATAAGCTTTTATAATTTAGATTCAAAGACATAGTTGCAGGCGCTGGGTTTATTATTATATACATTTTAGGAACGAGATAGGATCTGCATGCCTACCACGAACGTCGAAAATTGGCATTGACGGGAAAACCTCTTTGTCACTCCAATAAGCAAGTGTGATAGAGATGGAGATAAAAATCCGCAAGCGTTCGATTTTCGTGGTATAGGCCCTGGTTCTCTTACCATAATAATTTGCTACTTTAGGTACAATTAAGGGACGACTCACACTTGAACGGGACGGGAAGGGGCGGATCTCGCGAATCTCGTGTGACAAAAGATTTGTATCTCCATCTCTGTCACACTTGGATATTAGAGTGACAAAGAGGTTTTCCCGTCAATGCCAATTTTCGATGTTGGTGGTAGGCGTACAGTTCTGCTTTATGTACATGGTCCATAAGAAAGTATCAAATCAGTGAGTGCATAATAGACTGTTATTAGATCGCTCTATCTATGAAAGATTGTGTCTGACCGAAGTATCTTTTCTTTCTTTCATATGAAACCAATGTCTTAACGTCGTTTATTTTATAGCGCTATTCAGAGCGATTTCAATTGCTATTTAAGAAAAAAGACACTAGAGATATACACTATTTTTGGATAGAGTGTGACCTAAATTTTTATAATTGCGTATTAATTTATAGAAAACAAGTTACTGTTAAGCCAGAAAACTTGGCTAGTGTTCGTGTATTTGTGAGGGTAAAAATTGCCCTTATATATAAAGGATAGCAAAGCAGATAAAACACAGTAAAAAAAGCACTAACGGAATATATTCGATGTTTATATGAGCACTGTTTTGATTCAACTGACTTAAGAAAAGTAAATAAACAAGGCCTAGAACGGTAACTATGCAAATACAAATTTGTTATAGTTTCTTCTATTGCCAGTACTATTCAACACAATAATCGATAAGTATCAATCACATTAATCTATTTCAATACGCCCCCTTAATGTGCATATTCAAAATAAATAAAAACACATAAGCAAAACAAAGTGATATCAAAGAACAACTCCAAAAATAATAACAATTAACAAGCTATGCCTAAACCACGCATGCAAATATAATGCTTTTCTCTAGGCAACGCCTTTGTTAAAATGTCTGCGAGCATTGAGTCGGTTGACAAGTATTCCAACATAATACTCTTGTTGTCCCTTAATACGCTTCGTATAAAGTGATACCTTATGTCGATGTGTTTGCTCCGAGAATGGAACATTGGATCCTTGGCCAGACAAATCGCTCCCTGATTATCCACATGTAAAGATAATGGTGCAAACTTACTTAGTCCAATCTCATTAAGCAAGCTGTTCAGGTATATGCCTTCCTTCATTGACGACGCCAAACTAACATACTCCGCTTCACAGCTAGATGTTGATACACATTTTTGCTTCTGCGACTTCCAAGACACACATCCACCACCTAACATAAAAACATAACCTGAATAAGAACGCCTATCTATCAGACATCCTCCCCAATCAGCATCAGAATAACCATTCAATGATTTACCCGTCTTCGTGTAAATAAGGCCATACGTTTTAGTATGTTTCAAGTATCGCAATACACGTTTCGCAGCATTCCAACAATCCTCATTTGGACAATCCAAAAATTGGCTTAATATAGCAACCGTATTAGTAATGTCCGGTCTCGTTCCAATAGAGAGATACATCAACGAACCTATAATTTCACGATACGGATACTGTTCCTTAGTACTACACTTCCCGGTGGGTTTATTCATCTTGCATTTATTTTCCATCGGCGTAGATATTGGTTTACAATTAACCATATTAAATTTTACCAATAAATCTTCGATGTATTTTTGTTGTGACAATTTTATGTGGCTGTCACATTTGTCAAACTCTATGCCTAACATATATTTCGCAATGCCAAAATCTTTCAATTCGAACTTAGTGGCCAGTTCTTTTTTGAAACTTTCTATGCATTCACCTCTTTGCGATGCGACGAGAATATCATCTACATAAATAAGAACAAAGAGTTTAGTTTGCGAATCTATATCCTTAAAATAAAGGCACGGTTCGTTCAAGGAGACTTGCAACCCCATGTTCTTCAGCTGTTCGTCGAGTCTGATGTTCCACTGTCGTCCAGCTTGTTTGAGCCCGTACAGCGATCTTTTTAGTCGGCAGACGTCGCCCCCAGATTTTATATCATCCAACATCTTTTTGGCTCGTTCGTATATAGCTGAACCTGGTTGCTCCACACGCGTGAGATCTAGTAGACATTGTTCTAGAAGATCAGGCACTCTCATATAGATCTCCTCCTCTAATAATCCGTTTAAATATGCCGTGTTAATGTCCAACTGATGAATTTCAAGATCAAGTTCTGCTGCAAGTGCAACTAATAATCTTACAGAGTCAAGTCTGGCTACTGGTGCAAAGGTGTTCTGGTAGTCAATCCCGTAACGTTGACTAAATCCTTTCGCTACTAGTCTGGCTTTCTTCTTTTCAGTTTTATCAACATTCAACTTAGTAGTTAGTATATAACGGCATCCTACGACATTTCGACCCATAGGTTTACTAACAATATCGAAAGTATCGTTTTTAACTAAACTTTTTACTTCTGAAAGTATCGCATCTTTCCATCCTTTTCGCTCATTACCGGATAAAGCCTGCTTTACCGTAATCTCAGCTATCCCACCGAAATCTTCACAGTCTAAATACGTCTCGACAGAATCGGTATTTTCCTGTATGCATACTTGTGGTTCCATGTTCGACTCGACGCTCTCTTCCATAGGAATATGTAACTCGACGTTCGACTCTAAATCTTCTTCCATGGGAATATGTGACTCCATGTTCGACTCGACGTTCTCTTCCATAGGAATATGTGACTCGAGGTTCGACTCAAAACCTTCTTGTGGCTCAATGTCAACCATGTGATATATCTTCCGTGGACGCCCGACATGACCTCGCTCCAATCGTGGTCGACCTGGACCTCTTTTCATTACCCTCCTCCCATCAATATGAACATCATGGTGTTGATGATCATGTTGAAATGGTTCCGTAACAATATGTGGATCATCTGTCATTCGGCGGTCTACAACGGAAACTTCATCTTTTCCCTCAGATGCAGGATCAAGATTTCTGACTTCATCCTCTTCATGAGAAATCTGCCCAATTCGATTTTCATTCGGTTTTTCAGGATGAAATTCTACTTCAACCTTTGAAGGTTGATTTTGAACATTTGCCGATTCTCCCTTGTAAATTTCAAAGGGGTCAACCTTCATGTTCGTCATTTTATTCTCTTCACTCTTCACTTCGTGAAATTTCACATCTCTTGACATGATAACTTGTCGTTGTTTCGGCATCCATACTCTATAACCTTTTCGATCTCTAGGATATCCTACAAAGATTCCTTCTTGACTTCGAGGAGCAAACTTGTCTTTCCCGGTTGACTTGTCCAAGACGTGTACCTTAGACCCAAACTTGTGTAAGTAATCTAATTTGACAGGTCGTTCGAACCACTTCTCGAAAGGTATTCCTCCTTCAAGACTTCTTGTTGGACAACGATTTCTTACGTGGCATGCTGTAGCCACAGCATCCGCCCAGAAACCCGGAGAAAGCCCCGACGAAATGAGCATACATCTTGCCATCTCTGTCAAGGTCCTGTTCTTCCTTTCAGCTATCGAATTCTGCTGAGGTACGCCAGGAATTGTCAGCCTTCTTGCTATTCCTTCTTTCTTCAAGAACTCGTCGAAATCTCGGTTGCAGTATTCGCCTCCATTATCTGTATGAAGGTAAGTTATTTTCCTATTAAACAGGTTCTCAACATGAGTTTTGTATACCTTGAACGTAGTGAACACTTCACTTTTCTTGCTAAGAAAATAGACTTCACACCATCTAGTATGATCATCAATAAATGTCACAAAATATTTGGCACCATTTATTGATGTATGCTGCATCGGGCCCACCACGTCAGAATAAATAATTTTTAATTTTTCATCGCATGGCCCACTAGATCTCGTAAAAGGTAACCTACTCATTTTCCCTTGCATACAAACATCACAATCGTACAACTCTCTTACATCTGTCATCTTAAGCTTCATGCCAGATTTATTTAAGATTTGGACAAGATCCTTCGCATTTAAATGGCCTAAACGCTCATGCCACAACCTCACATCAACTTTTCGCTCGGAAATCACTGACGCTCTGTCGTATTGTTCCTCAACGTAATATAAATTACCTTTGCGATTCGCCACAAGTTTAGTGTTACCACAACTATCTCGAACAATAGCTCTGTTTTTCTCAAACGTAACGCTAAACCCCTGATCAGTAATTTTAGCTACTGAGATAAGGTCACATCGCAAATCCGGAACAAATAGGGTATTGAGCAACTGGATTACAGTTTTAGCACCATTACTACATGTAGATAATCTGACTGTCCCCTTACCTTGTACGTTCGTGCTAGAGTTAGTTGCCAAATTCAGCTTACCAGCTACATGTAAAAATTTGGTATCAAATTTGCCTGCGTCTCTACATAAATGTGACGTACATCCGCTGTCCAAAATCCAATCTCCATTCTCGTTGCAAACAGCATTAACATCTGAAACACAATTAAATGTTACAAAATTGGAATCAACATCTGATGAATCACTTATGTTCGACACATACTTTACAGAATCACTACAATTATTCTTCTTCTGCGTGCACTCGGACGCTTTATGACCACTTTGATGACATTTAAAACATTTGTATCTAAATTTCGAATTTCCTTGCTCAGCCGTATCACATGCGCGTTGTTTTTGCTCTGTGCCACTCTTTGGCTTAGAAGATCTCTTTCCTTTAACAAGAAGTGCTCTGTCTACACTATCTTTACTATTTCTGGAATGTTCCTCTTCTAATATCTTAATCTTCAATGCCTCTGGTTTCGGCAGTGAATCTCGAGATTCTATGGCACATCTAAAGTTTTCAAAACTAGACGGCAAGCTATACAAGAGCATTATCGAAGTTAGATCATCATTCATTTCGATATCCATGTCAGCTAATTGACTTATCACATCGAAAAATCTCATGACATGTTCTCTAAGGTCACCACCTTCCTCCAATTTACGAAGCAATAGCTCTTTTAATAAGGTAGCCTTTTTCGCAGGTCCCTTCGATGCATGAACGTTCTGTAACTTTAACCATACATCTCGCGATGTCTTACAACCTCTGAGGTGTCGCAATTCGCTCGGGGTTATCGATAAAATGAGATCAGACTTAGCTTTTGAGTCTCCAATGTCCCATTTGACTGCTTCGGCTGGTTCTGCTGGTTTCTGGATAGTTCCATTAACGTATCCCCAGGCATCATTCTTTATTAAAACTGCTTCTACTTGGATTTTCCAGGTCTCATAATTGTTTTCGTTGAGTTGGTCAATTTTCACAGTACTCGTACTCATTTTAGCTGAAAATTTCTTCCGTTTACTGCATAAAGCCCATAACCACTGTGAGGGTAAAAATTGCCCTTATATATAAAGGATAGCAAAGCAGATAAAACACAGTAAAAAAAGCACTAACGGAATATATTCGATGTTTATATGAGCACTGTTTTGATTCAACTGACTTAAGAAAAGTAAATAAACAAGGCCTAGAACGGTAACTATGCAAATACAAATTTGTTATAGTTTCTTCTATTGCCAGTACTATTCAACACAATAATCGATAAGTATCAATCACATTAATCTATTTCAATAGTATTTCTACCAAAACTTACCAAATAAAATAAAAAAAATATTGACTAAAACTCAATAATTTTGTGCGAAAATGTTCTAAACTCTTTAATTTATACCGTAGAAGACTATAATTATACTAAACAAGTAAAAAAAAGAGGATTTTTTAAAGATTCAATAGCAATATGTTCGAAAACCAGATAGATGTTTGAAGCTCGCTCATCAAAAATAGTAAAACAGCTGTTAGAAAATGTATTGAAAATGTGTATTTTTCAAAAACTGACAACAATTTTGTATTACAACATGTAAAAATCTTTTTCTAACTATGAAAACTCATGCCAAAAAGTTCAGCTGAATCGGCACAATTTATATACCGGGCTCTTAACACTTTCATCGTCTGCGCTTTCAAATCTATATATACATAAATTAAATATGACGGCGCATCAATTAAAAAGTGAACTTAAGAGCGTGCTAGACGTGTCAATGTAAAGCGCGTGCTAGACGTTCCAGCATGTCCGATTGTGCTGGACTTACTAGCTTGACAGATTGGGTCGATTGGTCTTGCACGCTCTGACGTAATGCAGAACACTGGTGCAATTCGGACCGAACGCGACGGTCGTGACATCTGACAGCAAGAAAAGGCGGGCAATACAGGATTGCGTGGAGGTCATGACAGTCAAGCGGTCGAATAAAAGGGCGGTTCAAATAATCGAGTTGAATCGGGTTGTAGCATCACGTGTTCTGCAGAACGTCACGTGGAATTAACGTAATAAAGAGTAACGATTAAATCAGTGAATGTATTTCGTGATTTCAATTGATCGTCGATTAAAATTGTGAAAAAGTACCACGTGGTTTTATCTCCTCGCCCACGCGCCCACTTCCATCTGAATTAAATAATGCAGGAATCCAAAGATGGGGAACCACCCGACGTGCCTTTATCAGTTGTGGGATCGAAAGGGCCTTCGCCTGAGGGGATCAGCGATACTAGTACGACAGCAGCAGCCCCGACTTTGTTGCAAAATATGGAAGCGCTTTTCAATCGTATGTTGGCCACTCCGCAGACTTCAGCGACGCCTATGAATACTGGAATGATGTCACGGTTGGTAAAATTTGATCCTGATGAGGCCGAAGCAGACATCGAAGGTTGGTGCAATATATCAGAGTTCATAGTTACAAGCCGACAGCTTGAAGGCGCCGAGTTATTGCTAGTTCTGACACATGCCCTAAAAGGCAGAGCTGCTGCATGCCTGACGAAATTAAACGTTTCTCAGCTTACTTGGCCTCAAATAAAAGAACTGCTCATAGCTAAGTTTGCAAAGCCTATGCTACCACAAGATTATTTTGACGAGATTCTGCGCTTTCAAATTGGGACAAAGGAAACTGCATGTGAAGCGGCTATGCGCCTGTGGGGATATATAGAGAGAATACCACGCGTTGAAATGGCTGAAGACATGATTACCGGACTAGTGACATCAGTATTATCACAAAAAGACGGCATTATACGTAGGGAGCTCCATTCACATGTTTTGCAAACCCGAGCTCAACTATGTCGAGTGCTTAACAGTGTTTCCCTTAAAAGACGCAATGAAGGCAGTGAAAACATAGATTCTGAAGCTAAGAGACCCCGTATTCAGGACCAACGCTTTACGGGCAGTTGTCACCGTTGTGGCATCGTAGGGCATAGAGCGATTGATTGCCGTCAACGACGTGAAGAACCTGATTCTGTAAAGAAAAAAAGTGACAGTTTATCGAAGGTTACCGACAAGGCTACTCCAGCGAACATCACTTGTTTCGTCTGCGGGCAACCAGGGCATGTCGCATCGAAGTGCTCGCAGCGGAAAGGCGGTGGCGGATCTACAGCGACTACTAAAGAAGTACAAATCTGCGAGCGAAGAGTAGCTGAGGCGACACTGACTACATCATTGGGTGAGACCGTTTCCTTTCTTTTTGACACTGGATCTGCTTGCTCTCTAGTAAAACATAGTGTGTCTGACAAATTACCGGGTACCTTGCACAAAGATTTGATTGAACTAACAGGCATTGGTAAAAATAGCACCGAGTGCGTCTCTCAGATCCTGAGCGAAGTTGATATTCAAGGCGTAAAGGTGTCAATTTTATTTCACGTCGTGCCGGACGATACTATCACATCGCCAATACTGATAGGTAGAGATCTGTTACATTTGGGCGTAGATGTTCATATTAATAAGAAAAATGTCACATTCTCGTGGGACAATGAGGTCAATGTGGTTGACTCATTTGATTTTTCAGACATTGATACTGACTTAGAAGGCGATGAAAGACTCGCTCTTATAAATGTGTTACGAAAGTACAAAGAGTTCTTTATTGATGGCGTACCTACTCGCCGCGTGACCACAGGTGTATTACGCATTGACCCCATTGATCCCCACAAAACGGTACAGAGACGCCCGTATAGACTATCTCCTGCTGAAAAAGAAGTAGTTAAAGAGAAAGTCCAGTCCCTTTTAGATGCTGGTGTTATTCGGGAAAGCACGTCACCTTTTGCTAGTCCTATTCTTCTCGTAAAGAAGAAGGATGACACGGATAGGCTTTGTGTTGATTATAGGGAGTTAAATAGTAACACAAAGCCCGAACATTACCCACTCCCAAGGATTGACGAACAGATAGACCGGCTGCACGGTGCGTGCCATTTCTCCTCCCTCGATATGGCGTCTGGGTATCACCAGATTTTAGTCGACCCTAATGGTGACAGCATAGCGCGTACGGCTTTTGTAACCCCCGACGGGCAGTATGAGTACTTAGCTATGCCGTTCGGGCTACGTAATTCAGCATCCGTATACCAAAGGTGCATTAATAAAGCTTTAGGCGCGTTAAAAGATCAAGTAGCATTGGCATACATGGACGACGTCCTTTGTTTCTCCGAAGACGTTGCACAAGGTCTGCAGAGACTCGACCACACTCTAAAGGCGTTATCTGAAGCCGGGTTCTCGTTTAATGTGCGTAAATGTAAATTCTTAAAGAACGAGATCGAATATTTAGGTTACGTAATCAAGGGAGGTGAAGTTACACCGAACCCCAGAAAAGTAAAAGCCCTTGTTGACGCCCCCACACCCAAAACGGCGACGCAAGTCCGACAATTTTTAGGTCTAGCCTCGTACTTTAGGCGTTTTATTCCCGGATTTACGCGTATTGTCGGGCCTCTTTACCCCCTAACGAAATTAAGAGGACCCATCAACTGGACTGAAGTTCATGACAATATTCATAAAAAGATAGTGAAAATCCTAACATCCGAACCAGTTCTGACGATCTTTGACCCCAAAGCACCCATAGAACTCCATACAGATGCGAGCTCCGAGGGGTATGGCGCCATTCTAATTCAAAGAAGGAATGATGTGCCCCATGTAGTTTCCTATTTTAGCCGTCGAACGACTGACACAGAATCCCGATACCACTCTTATGAGTTGGAAACAATGGCGGTCGTTCGAGCGGTAGAATTCTTCCGTCATTACCTATACGGTCAGCACTTCACAGTCTTTACAGACTGTAATTCTTTGAAAGCCTCTAAGTCTAAAATAGACTTGACCCCAAGAGTCCACAGGTGGTGGGCCTTTCTGCAAGCGTACGATTTTGATATCGTGCATAAGCAGGGAAGTAGCATGGAACATGCTGACTTTCTGTCTAGGAACCCCATTCCCGAGCCCACACCAAATAAACGCCTATCTAAACCAGTGAATGCACCTAAAAATTATAAAGAAGTGCATTTCGCAGAGCTCCACCAAGGGTGGCTTAATGTGGAGCAAAAACGTGATGCTGAAATACAGGACCTAATTACAAAGCACAATAACGGCGAGCTTCCTGAAACAACTGCTCATACGTACGATGTGCGTAACGGGATCCTGTATAGAAAGATTGAACGCAATAAAGCTAGTTATTGGTTGCCTGTTGTACCCCGGTCGTTAACCTGGACATTGATTAACCATGTGCATACAGAAATTCAACATCTAGGTGCTGAAAAGACCTTAGATAAAATTTACGAACAATATTGGTTCCCTCAGATGGCTAAGCAAGTCCGCAGGTTTGTGGATTCATGCATAGTCTGCAAAGCGTCCAAAGGCAGCTCAGGAGCACAACAAGTTAGGCTTCATCCAATTCCCAAGGCATCCTTACCTTGGCATACTATTCACATAGACATAACAGGAAAGTTGAGCGGAAAAAGTGACAGAAAAGAGTATGCATCAGTAATTATTGACGCCTTCACAAAATTTGTCCTTCTCGAATATACTCCCTCACTAGATACTGTGTGTGCTATAAAAGCCCTCGAATCGGCGGTGAGCCTCTTTGGAGCACCCAAGCGGATTATTGCCGATCAAGGACGATGCTATGTTAGTGCAGATTTTAAACAGTTTTGCGCACACCATAACATAGAACTCCACCTCATTGCCACCGGTTCAAGTAGAGCGAACGGCCAGGTGGAACGCGTCATGCGCACGCTTAAAAGCTTACTTACCATTATTGAGAATGACCCAAATAAGGCATGGCGTGATGAACTCTCCAATGTGCAATTAGCAATCAATAGTACGCGTTCTAGAATAACTGGTTATACGCCATTAGAATTGATGCTTGGAATACGTTCACACTCGCTAGGCTTAGCGCAAATAGCGTCAACTTTCGAACCAGAACCTCGCTTAGATCTTGAGGTTATACGTAAAAACGCATCAAGCAACATAGCGAAGGCAGCTTCAGCGGAAGAAAAACGCTTTAATCGTGGCAAAGCAAGTATCAAACCATTCGTGCAGGGTGACTTTGTTTTCATCAAATCCAGTGAGCGCAATCAAACAAAATTGCAACGTAAGTTTAGAGGCCCTTTTGTTATAACTCGCGTTCTAGATAATGATCGGTATGAACTTCGCTCAATCAGTGGCACAAACCGCACGTATAAATACTCCCACGAGAATCTGCGCGTCGTACCCGGAGGCTTTGAGGGCTTAGTCGAAGTAAGTGCTAGTTTAAACAGTGATGAGGAGACCGAGACGGCGGTCCATGGTCAAGAGAGAGGAGAGGTTTCATCTGACGATGACAGTGATACGCTCTCTGTAGCTAGCTCTCGCACATCGACCGCCAGCTCAGCTACCCTCTCTGCCTCGGAAAACGACGAGCCTGAGTTGACTCGTAAGTAAACCTTATGATTTATTAGTGACTGTAACGTGTTTTTGGCATTGACACCCTTACGGCGGCGGCCAGTATATTTTGTAATTAGCGTTACTAGCGTGCCTTGTCTTAGCCCTATATGTCATATGCTGGTGTGAGCGTGTCAATGCCTGATGCGGGCGGAGACTGGCTCATAGTGGTCGATGTCTCAGGATGGGGTCTACAGGTGTCGTAGGGGCATCAATGAGTGATTGCCCGGCGCGACGAATTGTGTAAGGGGCAGGCTATCGTAGGGGTGCTAATGAGTAGTTACCCGGTGCGATTTGCAACTACATATGGTGTATCGTAGGGGTGCTAATGAGTAGTTACCCGGTGCGATTTGCAACTACATATGGTGTATCGTAGGGGTGCTAATGAGTAGTTACCCGGTGCGATTTGCAACTACATATGGTGTATCGTACGGGTGCCAATGAGTAGTTACCCGGTACGATAGTAAGAACAGTGTAAGAGTTTAAGTAGCAAAGTGCTTACATAGGTCTGTGGGAGCTTAAAGTCAGGGATAGACGAGCGTGAATATGAGAAGCTTTAAGGCGGTGCATTTATTTCTTTTCAGAGTAACCAGGAGTCGCACGAGGACATGCGACGTGTCAGTCAGGCCGTGACGGCGCATCAATTAAAAAGTGAACTTAAGAGCGTGCTAGACGTGTCAATGTAAAGCGCGTGCTAGACGTTCCAGCATGTCCGATTGTGCTGGACTTACTAGCTTGACAGATTGGGTCGATTGGTCTTGCACGCTCTGACGTAATGCAGAACACTGGTGCAATTCGGACCGAACGCGACGGTCGTGACATCTGACAGCAAGAAAAGGCGGGCAATACAGGATTGCGTGGAGGTCATGACAGTCAAGCGGTCGAATAAAAGGGCGGTTCAAATAATCGAGTTGAATCGGGTTGTAGCATCACGTGTTCTGCAGAACGTCACGTGGAATTAACGTAATAAAGAGTAACGATTAAATCAGTGAATGTATTTCGTGATTTCAATTGATCGTCGATTAAAATTGTGAAAAAGTACCACGTGGTTTTATCTCCTCGCCCACGCGCCCACTTCCATCTGAATTAAATAATGCAGGAATCCAAAGATGGGGAACCACCCGACGTGCCTTTAAATATATCTATAGCTTAAAAAGATTCTACTTTAATATACATAAACATTTATTTTGTTACGAACATGTCCAATCGCTAGTTTTAAAACAAAAAAAACACCGCTTGTTCAATTAACTACCTAATTTACTAAGTAACTAAATCTCACTCAAATCCGATGTTTATCATTATCACCGTAACCGTTAACACAAAACCGCCAACTATTTGTCTCGTCCAGCCGACAAAATAAAGACACACGACAAAATTAACAAAATAAACGACGCCAAGGCCGTGTCGCATCCACAGGTTTAACGCACTTGACAAAAACTTGGCCGTAATTGTCTCTCAGGGTTACCAGTGTAATATTTGATATCAATAAGGACAGCACTATTGACCGGAAGAATGAATGAAATATAAAAAAAAATTAGAATTTTTATTCTATCAATAAATGGTGATATTTGTGCTCTTATTTTAAACAATAAGTTTTTTATGTTGAAAAAAGACACCCAGTTTTCCGAAATATTTCTATTCATTGGGTAAGAAAATACATTACTTAGTAGAAAAGAAGAAATTAAAAAGTACATAATTCCACTTAAAGTACTTATTGGTATAAATATATCCTTCCTCATAGGATTCTTTAATTGTTTTTAAATATCTGGCCGCATAGACCATGGTACTCAGCATACTTAATTCTAGAAATTCCTAGATGGCGTATGAAAAATCGGTTACGCAATTTCAGAGTTTGACTAAGACCGACAAATAAATATTTCGAGGTCATAAAAGCTCCAGTAGGTTCCTTATACTAAGCTAGCATACAAATAATATAACGATGCCATTGATGCGATGCAAAAATATAACAACTGCATCATATTTTCATTCCAAAAAAAGTATAATGACAGGGATTCGTCAAACATATCATTCATAAATGCCATTGGAATGAAAAAAAAAAAACTCTTAACTGGCCAAAAACCGGCTAAACTACCCTAGTCGAGTCAAGTTCGAGTCAAGTTCGAGTTTATAATATATCTTTCTCCATTTTACAATTGACGAGTAGGTAAAGTGAGTTAATATTGTAACAAGGACAACTCGGTAACCCTACTCGCGCATGAATGGCGACTAAACCGGGAAAACGATAAAAACGACGCCCCATATTCGAGAAATGATTAAAAAAGAAAGATGGAAATAAAAGAAATGAAGCTCACGTACCGGTTAAAAAGGAAAAGAAAACTATCCTACCGGAGCGTGAATGAAAAACGTAATGGCCGCCACCGTAATCTTGTGATTATTATTTTTATTTTGGTGTCTTTTATTTCTTATTTTTATTTTTGTTTTCTTTACCGTGTGTATGTGGGTCAGTTCTTTTTGGTTTGCAAGGTCGGTGCTTGTTTTGTGGTAATTATGGCAGTACGTTGAACTTCGAGTATTGACTTGGCGTCTATAGTTACATTATTTGCTGTTGCGCGGTTTCTGAGGAGTTGGGCTTTCCCGTGTGACTTATATGGTATACATAGTCTGTCAATTAATTATTTGACAGTAAGCAAGTATAAGTTTAGTGGTATTAAAATTTAAAAAGCGGTAAAGGAAATAAACGAAATCACGGGTATATCATAGTATGAAGCTATGAATACCAAATTCAAAATGATTGTTGAATAATGTTGTGTACTGTGGCATATTAATTAAACTAAAGTGAGTCATACTGACATTAAATTGCAATGGTTACTCACGTATTTTATCACAATACACATGTCACGCCTATTGTGATAAAAATGCGTGAGTTTTAAACCGTTGCTATTTAATGACTACTTAGACTTATTGAAATCTGCTGATGCTTACTAAATGTGCAAGTTACTGTTTCGCCGAGATGTTGGGGTTACATTAAGAAACGATGTCTACATCTCACACAGCCATTCCTATAATATGTAATTGTATTATAGGTACCCACTTGATTTAAACCTGTGTATCCACCAGAGCGCAAACTGATTTTCAATTGCTTACGTGAGCTCGTAGGATAGACTTGTGACTTCTTGAGATCCGGTTTTAGAATCTCTCGTTTGCTCAGGTCTCGCCATTATTAAACTATAATCTACTCCCTTGTAGGTACAGTCAAGGGCATAAATATATGTACAACTTTTTCATTACTTTATATGGAATCATATGGCTGAAAAGACAAAAAGTGTATAGATATTTATGCCCTTGACTGTACAACAAATACTTAATTGTATATGCGCGCTAACTGATTTTCAGAATTAGCAGACTTTTTTTTCATAATGTTAATCAATATAGATTAACATTTTGAATCTAGGGCTAGATTGATTAACATTTATTTATTTCTAGCCTTTACCCGCGGCTTAGCTCGCGTCAGAAAGAGACAAAAAATAGCCTATTTCACTCTCCATCCCTTTAAATATCTCCTCTTAATAAATCACGTCAATTCGTCGCTCCGTTTTGCCGTGAAAGACGGACAAACAAACAGACACACACACTTTCCCATTTATAAGTTTAATATGGATAGTATGGTTGGTAATATTAAGTAGTTATGTAGATAACTAGGACAGCATGATTTTTGTTTAAAAATACCTTTTATCAAAACTTGAGCACGAGCAAAGATTTCACCAAAAATAGATAGGTACTTAGTTTTTTGTATTCAGTCTGAATAAATAAAGCTCAAACACTTTTTCCAGACGCTATTGTCCCCTCCCCATTACACAAACACAAAAACGTATATAGAAGTATCTTGAGCATTTCTTAAGAAGCAAGGCGTTTTTAATAAACACTTCCGCATCCTTTTTTTAGCTTAACAAGGAATTTACAAAGAAAACAAAGGATATGAGCAGCGCTGAAATTAAAAACAAACAAATTACAATGTCTACTTTGTTATTTGTGTAAAAATCGTATTTCAAGGTGCCAGACTCCTTTGTTGTGAAAAAGAAGGATTAGACGGAAGTGCAAGGCAGACTTTTGTCTGGACAGCTGGAATGGTATATGTACTTGTCAATAATAACGAGGAAAACACCCACAGATCTAACTAACCGCTTTCCATGGATATGTTACCTCAACATTGAGATACGGCGTCATATTTTGGGGCAATTCTACGGATCGAGAAATGGCCTTACCACGACTAGAGAACTGCCAGCCACATTTAATTAGACTGGACATTTTAACATTACCTTGTCTCTACATTTATGAAATAGCGGTGTATGTTAAAATCAATATCAACCAATTTTCTTGCATTAATAGTATTCGACGATGTAACAAAATTCATACCAATTCAAGGAAAACAGCTCTCCTTGCAAAAAGTTTTTTCGGCATTGCATCTAAATTATATAATAAACTGCCCAAAGATATATCCACATTGGAAGATATTGTAAAGTGATTAATTTATAATTAAATATAATAATAGATTGTACATATGTAAAATGTATGCCTGGCATGTAAAGCATGCAGGCATGCTCCATTCTGACATAAATATTTGTATGCCTACTGGCAAGACATGGTGATACACTATTACAATTGTAAGACCTATTATGTACAACCTGTGTTTACAAATAAATATATGATTGATTGATTGATCAAATAGGCTCAAGATATTTCGTACAGTTCCAAAAAACTGGTACGAGTCCTGGGTTGAACCCGCGATCTTCGGATTGTAACTCTCAAACTAGGTTCCTGTCATCAACCAGTTGAAACTGAAGACTTGTTGGCTTTAGACATTTTGTAGGTTTTAAAATAATGGAGTGTCATCGTCTGCCAAAATAGGGTACCATTTTTTTTTTTATATAGGATGTTTTGGGTTTTTTATAACCAGAATCACGAGTACTATTGATTGAAAAAAAGAAAAAGAGTGTCCCGTTGTTTTTGGTCAGTTTCGTAACGCATTTTTCATACATTTTGTGTGGGCTGTTACAAAACTCATTCAAACGGTGCACTTTTTGTCTGGAAACGCCCATTTATCTCGTTATTTTTCACAAGCCTTCAAATAGTTATCAACATGATATTTTTATTAGCGACTGCAGCAGCATTACTGTTGCGACGTAGCAGCGTCGAATCGAACCTGACACCTGTAAATTTCTCTGTCTGGGAATAGTGTTGTGGTCTGCATGACATTTCTCGCGACAATGTAGCAGGTTGTATACGGCTATGAAAAAATGAAAAAATGAAAAATTATTTATTGGTTACACATTAACACATTACTAGAAACAAAAACAGAAGTCTTCTTTTAAGTAATAATTTTACTTGTGTCAGAAGGCTCCGCTCTTCAGTAAATTTAGTGGGTTATAAACCAATGTATAACGTTTAATTCAAAGTTTACAATGTTTATTATTATAATTATCTGCTTATACATGCATATAAGGCGAGTAATATATACTTATTTCATATACAAGATTTACTTATTCTAATTATCGTATCGAAATACAAAATTCAAAATTCAAAATTCGCGCGCGCGCGCGCGTGTGTGTGTGGCTATGGCTATGTTGTTTACGAATATCACTTTTTTACCTGTATAAATTGTTTTAAAAGTACCTATAATGTTCTCTGCATTGAATTTCACATTTCGTTAATTTAATTCACTTCTCAAATTGTAAATAATTTATATTAATACTCTGCTCTTATTTTCTCTTAAATTAACAGATGAAATTTTTGTATAGTTATATAATTTAAGTCTTGATAGGTACAGTAGGTATGAAAGACATATTATTATAATCCATATACTTGCCTACTTATATACATTGTCTAACCTCCACCCACGATTTCATCTGCGTAGTTGTTAAAACTTTCAACCCTTTTCTCCCCCTTGCGGTTGTTTTTCAACTCCTATCTTAGTAAAGCTAACGTCGTTAACTCTGCTTAATTGACAAAGAGTCAACATTTTATTGCGGCCTATTTACAGTCGCCATCAGATATATCGAAGCAGCCGCGACACTCATAAATATCTGAACACGACTCTATTGTCCAGGCGTGAGAGTGTTTGTTCGGATATTTATGAACAACTCGGAAGCTCCGATATATCTGATGACTGTAATATCTACTACGTATAGGACAAGGGAAGTCAGGTGGATAGCATCTTTGTGAGTTTAGAGAAAAGTAGAGAAGATCTGTGTAATATTGTCGCAAAATATGTAAGTATTATTAAGAAATTCATTAATTGTATTGAAGTTAAATACCTTATGATGGGTGACTACTGACCGTGAACCTAAGTTTCCAGTTTCGAGCCCTTTACTGCTCGTTTTCACAGGGTTAAGATGATGACTGAGAGAATGCGAATTCTTCCCTTCAATCAAAAAAGTATCTCTATATTTTATTAGTCTTATATAGTTAGTTTAAGTTCATTAGTTTTTTGATCGACGAGGAGAATACGCATTCTCTCAGTCATCATATTAACCCTGTGAAAACGAGGGCTGTAAAGGGCTCGAAACGTAGGATCATGGTGTTAATAAACGCGATTAATCCGTTATAAAGTGTTTAATTTGAATAACAATCGCGGTAACAGAAGACAATCATTATTAATCTTATTTCAAACTTATAAATCTTTCCAATATAGAGTCAAACAACGTTATCTCTGCCGAGCAAATTAACTGTCAAACTCTAAAATGTCTTTTTAAACGTCAAACTTCTGTGAAATTATGACGCTTACTTAGTTTCACATTATGTCCTATAAAAATCTAGGAAACTTAGCATAGCCGGACTCTAGTACTATTAGAAGTAATAAATATATTTCTATTAGAAGTACAGTCACCAAAACAAGTCCGCTAAAACTACCAACATCGGTAAGTACAGATAACAAACCGACTGGCCACCGCCACAACGCATTTAGTCATCGCTTTTAAAAAGTAAAAATAACTCCGGCCAGAGTCTGCATCTCAAGTCTCAAGGCCAAATCCTGAATCCTGCCTCGCGAGACAAAACATACAAACATTTGCAAGTTGGAGGCAGACGCGAGATATCGTGTCTTCGTCCTTTGAAAAGGGAAAGTGGTAGTTAAAGCGTTAGCAAGAGTGAGATGAAAAAATGGACGAAGGGTAGAAAAGGAGGGGTGGAGGGTCAGTGCGTGGGAGGGACAGAGATGCAAGGGAACCGGTTAATTTTGAAGGGCTTGGACTACGGCTATAGGTGATTTTCTTTATGGTTGTATATTGATTTAACCGAGTTAAGTTTTCTTTGTTTGTCGTAAGTCAATGGATTTGAAAAAAGAAGGCGTTTCGCGGAAAGAATCGGTTTTGTTGCTCACGCGCAGTTGTGGGAGGTGATCTAGTAAACTTTTGACGCATGTTTTTAGTTGAATTTAGTAACCTAAATTGCAAAGTAAGTAAGTAATAGTAAACTATATGCAAAAGTAACTCTGTCTGTTTGTGTGTTACCTCTTTACGCTAAAACCTCTAAACGGGTTCAGATGTAATTTGATATGGGGATAGATTGACTCCAGGGAAAGGGCATAAGGTACCAAAAAAAAAAGTCAGAAGCAGACGAAAGTCACGGGCAAAACCTATATAGAATAAAGCTTTGTGGTTTAATGAAAGCGTGTTTATTTATGACTAGGTTTTTCTCGCGACTTCGTCTGCGTATAACTATAACAAAAACAATCTTATATCCTTTTCTAGGGGTCAAACTATCCCCATACCAAATTTCATCTTGATTCGTTCAGCGGTTTAGCGTGATGAGGTAACAGACAATTTAAGTTATAATTGTATGGATTTGTGGTAACGTAACTAGGTATCTACATCGTGGGATTGTGTCGGAAAGTAGGCACAGGAGCGAATTGCATTCCTTAGCAGCGAAAACCGAATGAACTCAAATTGATTGGTATGTCTATATAATATTCGCTAAAAACTCTAAAACTATATAGAATGAACTTTTCATGTATCTATAAATCAGTAGGTTATATACCGGGTGGGCGCTATAAGTTATAACACGAGCAAAAAATGTATTCGTAGTACTCCTCATACTGAATAACGTTTCAGCGACTTTTAAAAATAACGTGTGTTTTGAGTATAGAACACTTAGTATAGAGCACTTTAAATATGCAGGAGTGCACCTGCCTAGAGTACTGTCGTTGTTCCTAAATTTATGTATTGGTCACTCATACCTGCCGGCGGCGCTTATGAGGACGATTGTTGTGCCAGTGGTTAAAAATAAAACTGGTGACCTGTCTGATAAGGCGAACTATCGGCCTATATCGCTCGCCACCACTACAGCCAAGATACTTGACCGTGTGCTTGACAGTGTTCTGGATAACTTCGTAAAGATACATGATGGCCAATTCGGTTTCAGAGCAGGGTTGTCCACGGATAGTGCAATTCTATGCCTCAAGCACACGGTCAGGTACTATACAGATAGGAAAACTCCCGTCTATGCCTGTTTCCTCGATTTGTCCAAGGCATTTGATAGAGTAAATTATGATCTGCTTTGGCAAAAATTAAGTGAGACGGGTATACCGACGGAATGTGTGGAACTGTTTAGGCACTGGTACAGCAATCAGATAAACCAGGTCAGATGGGCGGGCAGTTTGTCCAGCGAATATAGGCTTGAATGTGGGGTAAGACAGGGTGGCATTACTTCACCGAAGCTTTTCAACCTATACATCAACGAGCTGATAGTAGGGCTGAGCGGCATGCATGCTGGGTGCTATGTGGGTGACACCTGTATTAATAGTCTAAGTTACGCCGATGACATGGTGTTGCTCAGCCCGTCTGTCAGTGCGCTGGAGAAACTGCTTGCCCACTGTGAAGCCTACGCCCTGAACCACGGACTAGAGTACAATACGAAAAAAAGCGAGGTGATGATATTTAAGGCGGGTAAAATAAAGCCATACTATGTGCCACCTATTTTGTTGAACTCTAGTCCTTTAAAAGTAGTAGAGAGTGTGAAATACCTGGGACATGTCCTCACAAGCGACTTAAGGGATGACCTGGATTTGGAAAGGGAGCGCAGGGCGTTGGCGGTTCGGAGTAACATGATAACCCGCAGGTTTGCTCGTTGCTCACGTGAGGTTAAAATCACACTATTTAAATCGTACTGTCAATCTTTGTACACGAGCAACCTGTGGGTCCGGTACACGAAACGGGCCTACAACGCCCTGAGAGTACAATATAACAATGCTTTTAGAATGCTGATGGGACTGCCTAGTAGGTGTTCTGCGTCGGGGATGTTTGTGGAAGCTCGCACGGATGGCTTTCAGACTGTATTGAGGAAAAATATAGTCTCAATTCTAGGTCGTGTGAGATGTAGTGCCAACAGCATTCTAAGAGAAATTGCAAATAGATTTGACTCTCCGATCTTAAAACATTGGACTGAACAAATCAAAAGTGTAGTGCAATTTGTTATATAGGTACATAAAGGGGAAGCTTAAAATGGTGTATATATAATTAATAATACTACTAATAATAGGATAAGATAGTTGCGTTTTTACTAATACTCTATGGATGCATATGTTTGTCCGAAATAAAGAATTTCATTTCATTCATTTCATTCATTCATTTCATTACACTTAAAGTTTTTTTGAAGACGCAATGTACTGCGAATTTTGTCATTTTTGTACTAAAGCAAGAGACGTCAATTAGGCTGATGTTGACATACATTAAAAATATTATTTAGGTAGTTTGTATGAAAAAGTGAAAACCTTCAGAGTAGATATTTTTTTAAAGTTGTTAGGTTTGAAGACCTACGGTATTTTTTTTTGTTCCTGTTGTGGGGACCACGCGGAATATAGGTGTTTAGTTTATACGAATGTTTTACTTTTTTCTTAGTTTTTAATTCTCGGAGCAAAACTTCGTTTACTAACACTTGTCTTACGGAATCAGTTCGTTACCTACTGTAAATAGATTAAATTAGGTACGTTTATTTAATTGTTAAAAAGGGTACCTACATCTATTTAAGGACGCAGCTACGTCAAACATAATATATAAACGCGTTCAGGGCAATCATGGCATTATAATACAACATTGTAATACAAATAACAAACTAATCATTTAATCAATTGTTGGCATTATAATACAATATTGTAATACAAATAACATATAACAATAACATAAAAAAAACATATTAGTTAAAAAAAGTAAACAATTAATTTTATGACTGCAACGGAAATTTTTAAAAATTGCCAAAAATGTCTCACTGCCTCATAATTCTGGTGGTACGGAACCCTTAGTGATGAAAATTCTACAGCTTTCGGATTTTTTTCCTATATTTTTGCTACAAAGCCTTGCTTTTTGCCCAATTTCATGATTCCACGTCAACGGGAAGTACCATTTAAATTTTGATTCCCTTTACAAATGCAGGTATGTATGTACAATGTAGACGGTAAATGATCTGTCTAATCTATGGGAAATGGGACAACGATAAAACTTCAATTTTATGACATTTTCTTAATGGAACCGCATACCTCAATATATGATAATAATTTTAACGTATCACCTCATTCACCTCTATATATATGAATAAACTGAAAACGTTCCCAAGATAAAGAGTCTTGACAGACAAACAGACAGACAGACGGACAGACGGACGGACAACAAATTGATCTTATAAGTACCTATTCCATCTTTTTCCTTTTGGATTCGGAACCCTAAAAATTACACCCAGCCTGTCTGCTGGCACCATACGTTTGTGAGTGCATAAGTTAGAAATTTCTAGAAAAAATACTGGTTTCTAAGACAAAAAGGAACAGTGGAAAAAATCATTACCTCGGGTGGGACTCGAACCCGCGGCTCTGAGATACCAGCTCATCGCTCTTCCAACTGAGCTACCGAGCCCACACCCGTTACCCCGAATATCTCCGCCATATCCCTCGTATGCCTTAGGGGGCCGCTTAGCTATCTACCGTAAGAAAGCGCTTAATCGGCAATTGGAGTCTCAAGTTACATTGAGAATGCACCACTAACACTAGACCCTACTCATACTGTTGTGTTTCTGTTGGTATGTAAGGTCGCCAGAGTTCCAAGAGGATTCACTGTATTGACAGCTGGGGACCCACGGAGCAAAGACCTTGGCCCGCTTAGCTGTCAACACAGCGAATCCTCCTTTTTTTTAAAGGGTCGGCAACGTGCATGTAACACCCCTGGTGTTGCAGGCGTCCATAGGCTACGGTGACCGCTTACCATCAGGCGGGCCGTATGCTTGTTTGTCACCGTCGTAGTATATAAAAAAAAAACTAACAATGTGCTACCCCATACTTAACTATGCTCGTTACTGGGCTCGGTAGCTCAGGAAGGCGATGAGCTAGTATCTCAGATTCGCGGGTTCGAGTTCGCCCGAGGTCCAGCATATTTCCATAGTTCCTTTCTTTCTGAAAAATCGTTCGCAGACATTTTTTCTTAAATGGGCATTTTCAGAAAAATGAGCACCCTTTTAATGAAAATGGGTCCTCAATTTTCCATACAAATTTTTTTTGTCAGTTTTGTAACGGCCCATACGAAATGTATGAAAAAATGCGTTACAAAGTTGACAAAAAAAAACGGGACACAATATTTTTTTTATCAATAGTACTCGGGATTCTGGTTATAAAAAACCCAAAACTTCCTATATTTAAAAAAAAAAACGAAAATGGTGCCCTATTTTTGAAAATGCCCAAATACAATAGTTAAACTACGGGATGCTGTGTATTTGCAGTTGCATATGTAGTTAGGGATTTAAACAGCCATTTCTTCGTTAAAAATAGCCTCATCTCACATTCCTATAACGATACTCATTCTTTACTAATTGGAAATGTCCGAACAGGTTTTGCATGAAAACTGAACGCTTGAGGATAAAGTTCGCGTGACTCACTTGTAGGTAAGGGTCATTGAACCCCATCAGGTGGATGAGAGTGAAAGTGAACAAAATGGCGGATGTGGAGTACAAAATGGCGGTGGTTGCGGCGTTTGGGAGTTGTGCGGGCGCAGGGTTTGTTTAATGTAGCAATTGTGGTTTTGTTTTTGCGATAGGTACGTAGTTTTGCGTGATCGGATGCTCAGTAGCGAGCTACTTTACGAAGTAGTTCTCTCTCTTAATTCCTTGCTGCATAAAGTATGTGAACCCTGTAAAATATACAGGTTGTGTTTTCATTTCAACCCTCAGCCCTCAGCCATATTGTGCGAGGACAGGTAACTGAACAACTTAGTAGTATTTAGTATTTTTCGCTCGCTGTATAGTTGCGGTTAAAGGTTAAAGTCACTATTTTTAAAGCATACGGTCAGATTTTCTACACAAGTATCCTGTGGGTGAGGTACACCCAGCGTGCCGCAAATGCTCTGCGCGTCCAGGGCTAGTGATGATGATGATGTCCTCCCAGACGTATCCGTCGACGGCGACACCCGGACAATTATAAAAAAGAGACCTATACATTGTCTGTTTCTTTGCGTGCATGGGCTCGAACGTGACTCGCAAATCCAAATTTTGTCCTGAAAGTTCGGCAGCAGGATACGCAGTAGAGCTCACCATTTGAGTTGTAGGTATAGGTATAGGAGGGCTTGGGCCGAGACTTCTGTAACTGGCGTTTGGCATTGAGATCCTCAAGGCGGGCACTTTCGTAGTCCCGGAGACCCGTGTGGATCGCAGCTCGCCATCCCGATCTCCTGGTAGCAAGCTCCTCCCACATCTCACATGATATGCCGGTTGATGTTAGGTGACGTTTTAGGACGTCCTTGTACCGCAGATATTGCCCGCCAGCCTTGCGTTTACCCGAAGCTAGCTCGGAGTAAAACACAACTTTGGGCAATCTTGATGGCGGCATGCGTACAAGGTGTCCACACCAACGAAGCTGACCCTTCATGAGCATGCATTCCATGCCTGTCATGCCAGACCGGCGCAAAACCTCCGAGTTGGGAACACGATCCTGCCACCTCAGCCGAAGAATTGCCCGGAGACACTTGAGATGGAAGGTGTCAAGACGCTTGATGTCTCCCTTATATAGACACCAAGTCTCCGAAGCGTAAAGCAATATAGGTAGGACTATTGCCTTATACACGGCTAGTTTTGTTTTTAATGTAAGGTCGTGGGATTTCCAAACCCGCAAGTTAAGTCCACCAAAGGCACCTGCAGCTTTTGCAATCCTTGCAGAGATCTCAGACTCGAGACGATTGTCACTCCGCAATAGGCTCCCGAGGTATCGAAAAGTTCCAACTTCCTCTAAAGCCTTACCTCTGAAGTAAACACTAGCACCGGTCGCAGATTTACCTCGTGCAGGCTGTTTGAGAATCTGGGTTTTCGACGCGCTGATTATTAAGCCAAACCTGCGGCAAGAGTCGTCCAGATTATCTAAATAATCCTGCAAGACCTCCAAGCTATCCGCCATGAGACAGACATCGTCCGCATAGAGGACCTCTGTGACTGAAACTGACTGTAGTTTTTGCTTAGCCTTTAGTCGCGCAAGGTCAAATATGCTTTTGTCCGCTAGCCAGGGCTAGTACCACCATAATAGAACGATTGCAGATTTGTATCTCGATCTCTGTCACACTTGCATATTTGAGTGACAAAGAGGTTTTTCCGTCAATGTCAATTTTCGATGGTCGTTGTAGGCATGCAGTATAATAATGCTTTCAGAATGCTGTCACGGTTTTGCAGCGCTTCAACGATATTTGCAGGACACGTATACAGATGAACAATCTTGCGCAAACGAGCAGCATTTGATACTCAGAGTGAAAGCTAAGCAAGCATCGATAGATGGGTCAAACACAAAGCGATATTCGGAATCTTTCCGGTGGTCATCTCAAAAGTGGCTATAAAGCTTGTATTTCTTATTTAAGCCTTATTTTTATCATACAATGCAATAGAAAAGGAGTACTTTTTAATGAAGATAAGGCTTAAATAAGAAAATCAAGCTTTATAGCCGTTAACTTTTGAATAGTTTTGAATATAATCGATGCTGGCACGCTATCTTGCGCAAACGAGCAGCATCGTTGATGCTTAGAGTGAATTGCAGTTATAACAGCCTTCTAAAAGCATTGGCGTCATCGGTCGGTATTTATATGTTAAGATGTTTAGATTCAATATGTACCTAATGTAGTAAAATATTTTTTACGGTTATGCGATTGTTATTCATTGAAATTAAACACTTTAGAACGGATTAATTGCGTTTATTAACACCATGATCCTACGTTTCGAGCCCTTTACAGCACTCGTTGTCACAGGGTTAAGGTGATGACCTACCTATGTAGTAGTTAAATTACTAACACTAGTTAAGACAAACTTACAAATTATATGGATTATTATCTGAAATAAATAATTGTTAATTTAATTTAAGTATATCGTATTAAGTTTATTGCTCCTATTACTGGTCACACCCGGTATAAATGTGATCTCGACCAGTTAATAATTGAAAACTTAGTTTCTGATCCTGGTATATTAACGCGCATGTGACACCCTACCCTACCCAACAGCAAGTGTAGAAGAGTATTCAGCGAGATGCTGGTGCCACGAACCGGCCGCGGATTCGCGAGCGGGCACGAGTCCAAGGTCAAGGGAAGGAGGGCATGGGACCTATGGAGTCGATAAGTATTAAATAAATCAATAAAATAAAAATTATAGGACAATCTTACACAAATTGTGTAAGATAGAACTTACATTAATATTGTGGGACAATATCACACAAATCGATCTAGTCCCACTGTAAGCTCAATAAGGCTTGTGTTGTGGATACTACACCACGATATATATAACGGATAGATACATATAAATACTTAATAAATAAATAATAACAAATATTACAGGACATTCTTACACAAATTGACTAAGTTCCGCAATAAGCTCAAGAAGGCTTGTGTTACGGGTATCCAGACAACGATATATATAATATACAAATACATAGAAAACATCCATGTTTCAGGAACAAATGTCTGTGTTCATCACACAAATAAATGGCCATACCGGGATTCGAACCCAGGACCATCGGCTTAGCAGGCAGGGTCACTACCAACTACGCCAACTGGTCGTCAAAGTTTTAAACTAATTTAAACTATAATTTTAAGCATTCTTATACGCATACGAGGGATATGGTGCAGCAATTCCGGGCCACGGGTGTGTTCTTGGTAGCTCAGTTGGCAGAGCGATGGGCGTGTATAGCAGAGTCACAGGTTCGAGTCCACATTTCCTTTTGTTTGTAAGAAATTCAGTATAAGTTTTATTTTTAAACATAAGCATATCTAATACATTAACTCGCTCACGCTTCGGAACGTATCGTAGTTATCTCTTTCTATCACTGTACCTGGACTCTTACCATGAGTTGCATTCGATAGCGACTGCGTTATTCGACAGTATGTCCGTCTCGCTCCTACCACTACTTTCTTTAGTCACTTCTGGTCTCCATCATCAGTCCAGCTCGACGTCATTATTCTACATTAACAAAACAGCGTCATTCTTTGGGCAAATAGAGGCCCCTCTCTAAGTCCCAAAAAAAAAGAACAAAAAAAAAAACAAAAAGTAATTTAGAGTGATGTTTATTTGTTTGTTCTGTTGAGGAAGCAAAAGTTGTTCTCTACGACACAACATTTGGGATTAGATCTGGGGTCGATACTTGGGATAAACCACAAAACAGAGTCTCTCTGCTTTTTGGCGTTAACTCCTGTCAGTCCTGACCTAGGAGTTCCATGACCACCACTTTATCACCAGGTCCATATATAGTCCAATATGTGGATAGAAAATCTGGCGAATCTGCCTGCTCTTTTCTTTTCGCAGAAACACTATGAGTGAGTGTATGAGTGCAGTTGAGGAACTTTTTAATTAATAAATGCTATTACAGTGTACAAGATTTTCTTGATGACGAAATTTAACTATCTCCAATGTAATAACTAAAAATAAAAATAAAAATATAGACAGGACATTTCAAAACCATGTACCTACACTTACATTAATATACCTTAATTCGAATGTTAATCTGAATCATAATTATATAATTGATAAATTGATATATTGACATGAATAATGCTAGTTATTAAGATTATAAATTGCTGTGCCCTGCCAGGGCCCATGTGCTACTGAATAGTATGTAAGACCAATGTATACCATGGATGCAATAAACTATGACTATGACTATAACTATGAAATATACTTGGGCTTGTGTAAATACATATTATTTACACCAACTCTCCACAGCACCTCTGTTCTCAAGACTCCCAATAAGTATTTGTGTCCACAGCCACACCCACACATACACACACGCATGTGTGTACCTACACACTGCACAAGAATGCAACTCGGTGTTGACACGGCCAACTTCGATATTCCTTTATTTATTGCTATAAAAACCCATTGATCCAACCTTAAGGAACATTCAACTCTCTCATGAAACACTAAGGTTTCAATTATATTCCGTAAAAATGCAACTTATGACTTTTTAAAATTAGGATTAGCTCTGTTACTCCTTGTGATTATGATATTAATTCTTAAGACTTTAAAGCATGAAATTGCTTGCAGTTTTAGGTTCATTTACGCTTTTCTGGTTTTATACTTAAATGGTATTTATTTGAATAAGGATTTATAGGTTGTGTCTGGCTTTTTGGCAAGATCGGCGGATAAGGGGGTAGTATTAAAAAGGCGATTTCAGGATTTAAATGGCGGAATGAGATATCACCGCCTTGGCCTATTGTTTTGGAAATTCGGGGGAAAAAGGATGACCTGATTTTTTAGGTTTTTGTTGGCAAAAAACATGGTAAATATACCTCGCTTTAACTAGTTATTATAATACGGGTTTCTCCTAAAGATAGATACTTAAAATGCCTTAAAAATTCAGACGTTAAGAATATGCACCGAAAAACAGATATTTAATAACTAGTTAAAGCGAGGTATATTTACCATGTTTTTTGCTCAGTTACACCGTGAACGCCTTTCGGTGAAGGAAAACATCGTGAAAACCCGGACTAATCCCAATAAGGCGAAGTTTACTCTCTGGGTTAGAAGATCAGATGGCAGTTGATTTCGTAAAACCTCGGATGTCACGAGTCGCTTTCTATAGAAATTGACAGATTTTCCCGTCCCGTCCCGTCCCGTCCTAGTGTGAGTCATCCTTTATTCTTTCCTATCAGCCAGGGGACTAATGCAGCACAGTTTGTTAGAAGAAACGTAATAGTATGTTCTACTGCCATGCTTGGTAGATGGAAAAATCATGTTTGTGAATTTGAATACAATCAAACCGTGATTTCAAAAGTGACTCACGACCATAACCATGGCAACTAGTAATAAGAAATAGTTGATTAAGTAACCCTAATAATAAGAATTGTTATTTTTTATTGTGTTAGGCAGACGTCCGATTTTATTCTCCATAACCCAGTATTTAGTCCACCACTTTCACCTAATAGTCCAGTATATTTTAGACTCCATTAAATCTGGTGCTGCCTCTGCGTGCGTCCCATGACTCGGGCAGGTGCAACATCCGCTCGGTGCACCCCTTACATTTCATTAAATTGTCGAAAGGGCTCTGCGTGTTGGCTTCGGCTCCGCGTATACCTCCCAAAGGTCCGGAACACCATTGTTCCGTGATGGGAAAGACATAAATATAGAATTGTTTTTGAAATTATTTCATTCAAAATACTTAACGATACTACTTAGCAATCCAGTTACGTCAGTACATTACCCCCGTGTACCAAAACAAGGGTCGGCTTCATAAATATATATGCATCTGTATTCAATTTTATACCTTCTCATTCTCAATTTTGTATAGATATTTATAGACGTGACTGTACCAACGTCTGTTAATTAATGACAATCAGGATCACTGTGCGTGCGCCGTTCCTCTGTAGGTATGGTAACCACCTGATTATTCTCACATCTCCCTTACCCTCGAAAAGCAACCTTAAGCTATTAACGTAAGGTTCAATTTACAAAATATAGTTTGAAAGATACGACGATTTGAAAATTAGTTCACTTTTAACTTATACACTCGTGGACTTTAAGGTTAAGTAATAAAGTCTTATTTTGATTGGCTACTTCTGTAAGTAGGGATTCAAAAATGATGTATTGTTGGACCCACTTCGTTAGGCACTAAAAAGTCTGTTTATCTTTTAACTAGGATTGCTTTTTGAGTAAAGGACCTAAAGATTCTGTGAAATTTGCCCACAGGCTCAGTGAAAATGGACATATCAAGGGATAGGAACAAATCTACATATTACCTATGGATTTTAAAAACAAATAACTAAATCTTTTTATCCTAGCGTTTTCCCGGCTTATACCATGACTCAGGGAGAGCCTGGGGTCCGCTTTGGTAACTAATCCCAAGATTTGGGAAGTGCTAGTTTTACGTATGCGACTGCCATCTGACCTTCCAACCCGGAGGGTAAACTAGGCCTTATTGGGAATAGTCCTGTTTCCTCACAATTTTTTCCTACACTAAATATCAAAGTTGATACATAAGTTTTATTCTTGAATTAGTACCTGGGTTCAAACCCGCGACCTTAGGTTTGAAAGTCGCATTTAAGAGCGTTCGACTGCTACCGACTACCGCTTTAAAACCTAATAATAATTAAATACCTGTAATATTTTCTTGTATAGTCAATAATTTTAATTTGTGACCAATGTAAAGTAAGAAATGTCTCTTTAATTTGTCAAACTGTATTGAAATACAGTCAACCAATTGGAGCCCTAGGCCACTCTAGAACCATGTCAAAATAACAAGCAGTAAGAGATTTCTTACAATCTGATTTATAGTGTCACTATGACATAGTCCTACAGTGGCCTAGGGTTCCAATTGGTTGACGTGGACTGAAAAGTTAGCGAATAGTCTCTACCATGAGTTGGATGTTGGATTAAGTTGACATTCGGGATCGAATTGTCGATTCGAAAGTATTTGCACCAATGAGATAGAGCAAGATGCAAATACTTTGGAATCGAAGCACTGACATTCCTTAAATCGGTACCTAGGTCACAAATAAAAGACGATCAACGAGCGAAAAAATATCTAATACAATTTTATTTGTCGAGCCAATGTAAATAATTTACCTAAGAAATTGACACCATTAGCTACACATCTAAAGATTACGAGCGTGGCAACAAAATAAAAAATCCATAAGAAACCGAAAGTGATCATACAAACACTTTCTTCCCATCGAAACAGGTTATCTACAAAAACATTATATTAATTTGGGTTCACAAAAACCCGATCGCCAGACGGAGTAAAAAAACGAATAGCCACGGAAAAAGGATCCAGCAAAAAAAGGAATAAAAAATCTTGGAAAGGGTTTGACCGATACAGGTTGATGTGAATTGTGTTATTGAATAAGAATTTGGTTACTGGTCGGGATATTAACCTCAAGGTTTAATACTTTATCCTCGCCGAGAAGGTTTTACCAGTTTTTGGTATTTTGGATTTTTATTTTCAGGACGGAACAAAGTGGGTCAAACACGAAACGACGTTACGAGTCTTTCCGGTGGACTGCCTAAAAATGATTTATATTTAACTCTTATCCGAATTAAAGATAAGATAAGATGAAATAAGATAAATTATTTTATTCAAGTAGATCAACTAGATCGCCTTTGCATCGTCAATATTTCTACATTATACGAGTATATTAAGCATGCAAATAACAATATGACAGTATTACAAGAAGTCAACAAGAAAATGTCAAGATAACCTAATAAAATGCATAGCCATTTTGAAATAAAAATATTACTAAACCTAGGAAGAAAAATATATGACATCTCTTACAATTTATAATTTATGTAGGTACCTATAGTAAGTAGTGTGACTTCTTTTAAAAAATCGAAACATTTTTAATAACTAACTAGCGACCCGCCCCCGCTTTGCACGGGTTATTTATTATACATACATTCCTCTTTAAAAAAAAATCGCATCTAAAAAATCGCACTAAACGTCATAATTTCATAAAAGTTTCATGTTTAAAATAATACCTACGCAGTCTCTAATATCTTAATCCATGCAAACTTAAGGATGACTCACACTAGAACGGGATGGGACGGGACGGGACGGGTCGGGAAAATCTGTCAATTTCTATAGAAAGCTTCACGTGACATCCGAGAGCTCCGAGCTATCACGTGATTCTTTCTATAGAAATTGACAGATTTTCCCGACCCGCCCCGTCCCGTCCCGTGCTAGTGTGAGTCATCCTTCAGTTTGGTAAGACTCTATTTTATAAAATTTCTCTAGAATTATTTTAATTGTAAGATTGTACCTATCAAATGACGGGTAAAATATTTTATATTTTATCAATAAAAATCTGAATCTGAATCTGAATCTCTTAAAGAAACTGTGTCAATTTTTATCAGATATCGAAGCGCCCTGTAGAGCAGCTTGACATATTTTTAGTGTCAATGTTAGAAGGTCAGGAATTCTCTCCGTCCAGCCAGACAGCAGAATGGGTTCTTTTAATTGGACACTGTTTGTGAACCACCCTCCGGGACAGTGGCTCTGATTTTGTAGATTTCGAATTTGGAATCAGTAATTGGCTAGAATGGAATCAGTCTTAACATAAATATGTCCAGAATTTTTTTTTGCTCGACGAAGTCGGTAATTCGCCAATTACCGACTGCGTCGAGCATAACATAAAAATAGCATAAAAGTATTGTACCGACTTTAGGTAGTAAATAAGAAAGCCTCATAAGGCCTAGTATAAAAGTTGTACGACACTTACTTCTCGATCGCGTTAGCGTATCGAGAGTTGAAATTATGTTTGCCGTTTATTTAAAATCATTCGGCAACTTTCATATTGTGACCCCTCGATACGCTAACGCGGTCGAGAAGTTAATGTCGTACTATTTTTATACTAGGCCTTCAGATCACATGTTTGTGGACCTCAGCTTCGCTTCGGCCGACAACTACACGAAATCTGAGACATTTCTTACTTTACAATGTGTTTACCATGTGTTGTACGTCGCCGTATTTTATAGCTACTGCGGCGTTTGGGGTTATGTCCATCTCGTTCCTGCCAGAGTAATGGTAGGAGCGAGACGGATACATTTTTGAGCGCCTCAGTCGCTATCGAATAGATACCTACAGTTGTATGCAACTGGTGAGCACACAGGCCTCGGTACGTAATCTACTATATAGATTTAGATTGGATATTGTGTCACATCCAGGTAAGAAGCGCTGCAAGTGTAAGAAGGTTATACGGTAACTCCTCGCAATATAAAGAAGCAGTTAAAAACACAACTAATTAATTAATAACAAAGCTTAACTAAATCCAAACAGTTAGCATTTTTAATTAGTAAACTCCCGTGAGTATCAGACATTAAAATACTTATATCGGATTACTCACGTTTATAAAGTCGAAAGTGCGTAGTGCAGCCGCCGCGGGTAGACGCATGACTCACGAAACATGTCGAGCTATTATTGACGTGAGTAACCGATATAAGTATTTTAATAGTTAGCATTTTGCTAATTTAAATTATCCGCAGTTCCAGTACTATAGATCCGGTACATACAGTACATGTAAAAATCTGATTAATTTTTTTTTTATGCTATAGGTGGCAAACGAGCAAACGAATCGCCTGATGGTAAGCGATTAACGTCGTCCATGGACACCCGCAACACCAGAGGTGTCGCAAGTGCGTTGCCGGCCTTTAAGGTGGGAGTACGCTCTTTTCTTGAAGGTTTGAAGGTCGTATCGGTCCGGAAACACCGCTGGCGACAGTTCGTTCCACAGTCGTGATTAAATTATAATTGTAAGAAAAATTGAAAAATCGAAGGCGAGCAGGATTCGAACCCCCGACATCTTTGACAGCTATTCAGAGAGCTCGACGCGGGGATTGTTACCATTTTTCTTTTAATCATAAAATTGGAAATTTCGTTTGCAGACGTCTCTGCTTAATACAAAATGAATCTATAACCTACTTAACACTTACACAGATCATTATTTATCTCAATATGTCGCGCTTATCCACCTCTCAAGATAAAGTATGTTCGGATATCCTTAATCAGATTTTTGCTCCAACGTATAAAATGCATATGCATTTACATAATGCATATCAAAATCTTATGCGGTCCAAACTATACCCATAAACCTTACTTTAATGCCGAGATAAAAATCTTATAAATATTCCCACGTTTCCACCCCCTCACATTACAACTCTTAATTCCATTAAAACAATCAAAAATGAACTCTATTACAGTACAATACAATCCATCTTAAATGCGTCATTAAATTTGTCAAAGCTGAAAGGATTACATAATCTTGATACTAGCGGAGCGCGCGAAAAGCAATCTTAAATTTATTGTAGTAAGGGTGTTGATAAGTGAACGATGAGTGTTGGTATGGCTGGAAGGGTTAAGCCGACGGACGACGGAGATGGCCGAGTGGTCCCGATCGCCGACGGCTCAAACAGGTGCTCTATCCATCTTCTGATGACCGGACGCTACGGCGAGGGAAGAGTCTTGATACTTGTTCTTGTTATTTGAGGACTGATGATATGAATAGTCCAATTTATCTCAAGAAAGTTTCAGAGTAACAGATCTACTAGTCACATATCTATAATATATAATTTGTGATATCACCACACTGTCGAACGGGTTTAGCATGTCGCCTTCCTTTGTGATATTTGAATATTTTAACGTTTAATTTAGCAAAAAAAAGGGATGATCGTGAATTCAAGCCTCCTCGGTGCTCAACAGTCCTAACAATTCTGGCTGGTAAAAAAAAAAACAAAAGAGGGTCGAAGAGTTTGTATGACCTGTCATACATTACCAAATTAAGGGTAGTACAATTTCAATTTAACAAAACGAAAGCTTTTAATATTTTTCTACTTTATCAAAATACGTGTGTTAAATAGGCAAGTATACAAAGAGTAATATTTGTTGCATTGATTATGCTATCTCTGATAATTAAGATATCTCAAAATAGACCTTTGACTTAACTGTTAATATCTCTCATCAAGGGATCAGTTTTTTGTAGGTAACTGTGATACGTTTTTATTCGATATGAGCGTTTAAAAAGCTCTAGTTTTTTCTCAAAGCTGTATTTGTATAGTCATCATCAGATATACCGAAACAACCAAGGTGCTCAAATTTATCTGAACACGACTCTATTGTTGAGGTATTAGGGTGCTTGTTCAGATATTTCTGAACACTTTAGGCGCTCCTATATTACAGAACGCGATTTTACCAACAAATGAGAATCAATTATAATTACTACCGTCCACTTTCCCAGTAGTAAATATTCAAAGCGACAGTGACACCGCGCAAAATAAACGAACCCGTAAGAGGGTAGATTGCTACGGCGCGCGGCATGTGCATAGACCACAAATAATCTCTTGGTCTATGAGGTCGCAGCGCACGCAATTTTTTCGTAGAAATCGCGAAACGTCTAGTTGATGTTACTGGTGACCGAAGAACTGGTGGCTTCCTCGCACAACGTATCAGCATTGCGATGCAACGAGAAAATGCCGCCAGCATCCTAGGTACAATGCCTCAAGGGCCTATTTTAGATTTAAGGTAAGTAGCTAGGTAAGTTACACTTACTGTATATATTTTGAAAATAAATGTTTTCTTCTCTTATAATGTAAATGACCATGTTAGCTTAAAATCGTAAAATGAGAATAAAGTATCAAGATGTGCGAGTCTCGTCTAAGATCTCACCTGGACGGACATAGCGTTTACGAAGAATGCGTGTTTTACCTCACTAGGGAACTAATTAAGATATACGGCAAAAACTAGATCTAGTGGGGCGAGGCGATCATGTAGTACTTTACTTTACGATCCTGAGCATGTACAAATTTAATCACAAGTTACTTAAATAAAAGGTTTCCGCTTCTAGTAATGCTAAATACCTATGTTATTAGCCTATACTGGGAGATTTTTTGTGATGAAACACGGCTTTTAAACGTGGTGTAAGAAGGCTCAAAACCTAGACCATTTGACAAACCGGACCGGCGTTATCTGCCATTTTCTATAAGTACAGTCATGGAATGAAAAGGTTGACCACCTTAAGATCTGTTTTTGCTTGTTCAGTATAAATTCTCAGTATCTGCTTTATCGAACGAGTATGACACATAACGTCATAATGAATGTCACGTCACTACGTGGCCTACAAATAGGTCCACTTTGAAAATTTAAAAAGGTAACATGTGCTTGCAACGCGTAAATGAATTTATTTGATAACTGGTCAACCTTTTCATTCCGCGACTGTACAAAAAAAGTCGGCTGATTTTTGCGAGGGAGAACCTCTAATGTATGGCTAATCATATGTAACGTACGGTTAACCAATTGGAACCCTAGGGCACTCTAGAAACATGTCAAAATGACAAGCAGTAAGAGCTTTCTTACAATCTGATTTATAGCGTCACTATGACAGTCCTACAGTGGCCTAGGGTTCCAATTGATTGACTGTACACAAGCGTTCAAAAGTGCATGGGCAATTCATAAACTGCCCATGCAATTTGAACGCGATAGTACATGTGTGCTTACCATGAGTTGTACACACGCGTTCAGAATTGCATGGGCAGTTTATGAATGAATTCATTCATAAATTGCCCATGCAATTCTGAACGCTATAGTACGTAACCGTAGGCGTTAGCGAATAGCGACTGAGCGTTTTTAAAGTACGTCCGTCTCGCTCCTGCAAGTTGTGGTAGGAGTGAGACGAAGGCCTAGTATACATTTTTACTTGTCGTATTTCACATTTTCTTCTCGATCGCGTTAGCGTATCGAGAGTATTCCACAACACAAGCCCTCATGAGCTTACCGTGGGACTAGGTCGATTTGTGAAAGATTGTCCCGTAATATTTGTGGCCCTTGACAAGCAGTGGTCTTTCAGCTAAAATTATCTTCTTTTTCCTCGCATTCCCAGCTCACCACGGCTCAGGGAGCAGGGGGTCCGCTTAGCAACAAATCCCAAGATTTGGCGTAGACGCTAGTTCTACGAAAGCGACTGCCATCTGGCCTTCCAACCCAGAGGGTAAACTAGGCCTTATCGGGATTAGTCCGGTTTCCTCACGATGTTTTCCTTCACCGAAAAGCGTTTGGTAAATATCAAATGATATTTCGGACATGAGTTCCGCAAAACTCATTGGTATGAGCCGCTATCTTGCGATCTGAGCGATTGGCATCTTGGCTACGCACGCTGGCAGGATTGAACCCGCGGACCTTCGGATTATAAGCAGCTAAATTTAGCTAGAATGATAACTCCCATTTAGACAGATCTCCCAATTTCCTCAGTAGCCTCAAAATCAGCGCCCAGCGCATCGAATGCGCCCGCGCAGCGTGACGTCACCGCCACGCCATTGTCTTTTTGTCGCTAACGGCCAACGGCCCGATTGGTTCTGGTTGCGTCGTGGTTAACTAGATAGTATAATTACTAGAAGAAGCTTATTCTGAGTTTAGAATGTGATATTGACTATAAAACACTCGTAAGACTCGAACATATTAAATATTTTTCGTCGCTGGTGGTCGCTCCTGATGACGTTCTTCGTAAAGATCGAAAATCTACTAAATTGCGTGAGTGACCTATTTTAAATATTATTTAATGTGATACTGATTTGATTTTTGTATCAAGACGCAAACGCAATGACACGCAAATGTTTTCAGGTAAACAAGGGACCTATACTTCAATATTTTCGCCCGCACGTCACCGAAGTGTCCAAAATGAAGTTGAACTTTATTAGTGTTCATTTAGCTATGTTGCTCTATAAATTAGGTATGTGTATAAGTACAATTACTGTCTTCTATTGTGTACGCCTTGTAGACGTTTCATCAAAAAAGCATATACATATGCGAACATCTGAAATCTAAATTTCATGATCACTGTATCCTGAGCAGTGGCGGAGCGTAAAAACTGTATTTGGGCAAGCCAGAGCTGATATGGTTCACACAAGGCAAGCCGGAAGGAATCGAATTCTATGAACGTCCTGCCATCGATCCCTAGAGAACCTTTATAGGTCTAACACAAAACAATGTTACCGTCTTTCCTGTAATATCAATTCAGAATAATATGGTTTAAACCTGAATTCGCTTCTAGTCCAACTCGAATCGTTTACGCACCTATTTAACCCTGAATTGGACTATGAAAATACAAATACTGTCGCACAAAATGCTATTGACTACTTCAGTTTTATTGGCTGGCTGGGATGGACCCGCTTTGCGTTCTTTCGTCCACGTAGTCATTTTTATGCTAAACTAGACAGACGAAAGCGTTTGCAGGTATGTATGTACACCTCAGATTTGGTTGGACTTGGTCCCGATCTCTCTGGAGCGCAAACTCAGAAGGAGTATTCCAGAGTAGTAAATATCGTGTGATGTCGCGGAAGGGTCCTGGATTTTCCCCAGGCTACCGTCCCACTTCACAGTCCGTACGCTCCAAAGCTCAGTGCGAAAAAAAGGTATGTATGTAATGTATTCGCTTAAAATAGATACAATACATACCTACATGATACACCTAAAAAAAGTAGATACACGTGTCTCTTAAAACATCGCACAGCCTCCGAAAACAGCTTCCAACGCAAATATTAGCCAAGACGCCATCTTTACCTCCCTAAATTGCGAACGAACAGCTTAAACACAATATACGTAGGTACCTACTAGTCAGAATGGAAAAAATGTACGTCTGATGGAGTGTAGTTTATCTTTCCCTGGGAAAACAGTGTGGAAAAATATCGTGTTCCAAGGAAAATATTTGAAAATGAAAAAACAGCAGTCCGCGCAGGGTTGGCGCTTGAGAAAATATTGCGAAACATTACATGAGGTGAAATTAGGTTATGTCATTGTTTTTAAGGATTTGTGTTTTTAATGTGTAGGTTTTTGGGCTTTTGATAATGGGCACGATAATGACGTTATTCTACCCCTAAATAAGGTTCTACCTTCTAACCTTAAGTGGCATGTTGCTGGTTTAAATCTTGACAATAAATACTTTTTCAACGCAGTTGAATGCTGATAGAACCAGAGGCCTTACAGCCTAAACAATATGCCTAAACAGCATGCCTACCACGAACATCGAAAATTGGAATTGACGGGAAAACCTCTTTGTCACTCCAATATGCAAGTGTGACAGAGATAGAGATACAAATCCGCAATCGTTCGATTTTCGTGTTGTAGGCTCACAATTGCGTTAAGACGTTATGGTAAGGTCCCTGACCTGACTTAGCTAAGTTTGCCTCGATTTTGATATTAGAGAGTACGCAAGGGTAATTTTAAACGTCAAACTTCTATGAATTTATGACGTTTTCTTCTTCACAGTCTTTGCTAGCAAAATTGATACAAAATTAGCTTAGTCGGACTTTAGCGATTCCGCGGCACCCTATAGCCAAGCGGAGTCAGAATTCGTTAATGGTTTAGAGGTAAGTCCATCTCATGTGAGTCTGTCACTCCAATATGCTAGTGTGACAGAGATGGAGATACAAATCAGACCCACGCTCCCAAGACCAGGCGGTATGTGTAAATTTCTGATACGTTGAAAACGAGAATGCTCCCGAAGTGTTGCCGCCCGTGTAGCAGGTTGGCCACCAAATTGTATGGACCACCGACCCAGCATGCCTACCACGAACATCGAAAATTGGCATTGACGGGAAAACCTCTTTGTCACTCCAATATGTAAGTGTGACAGAGTCCGAGTGGCCTTGGACTGTTGAAGCCACTTTAGTTAATAATTTTTTTGTATTAAAAAAAAATGGCGGCGCGATCTGATGAGCCCCGTTGGGTTGGTCCACATCTTTCAAAGACACTAGTACAATCAGCAACAAAGATATCAATACAGCTAAATTGTCAAAAATTATTGCCTGAACATTAAGGTTGTTTATATATATTTTTGCCATATTTTGTTCATATTAAGATATCAGATACATGTAACTAGGATTAGTATTACGATTACGTCGGCAACCCTAGCGTTAACCAACACTCACAAAGCGTTGTTTTTGATTCCCATAAGCGCCCTCAGACGATCGAGTGGGCTTTGAGTCCCACAAATTCGAGCTTATTACTACATTCCTCACTTCCAAAACGTGTATTACTCCCCCCCCCCCATACATGTACTTACGCCCTTTTTAAAATAAAGCGTAGTTCCTAGAGTAATTATTATGAAAAGGTTTTTATTTCAACGTGATGATATGTTGTTACGACCTTTTGATAATTAGTATAATTGTTTTCATTAAATTGAATGAGAGGGTTGCATGTTGTTGTTGAGCGCATATGCAGTAGACTAATAAGTGAACAGACTTACCATGAGTTGTACATAACCAACGTAACAGGATGCACGATCGAATCCTATCGTGTGGGATCGAAACATGTGTGTACATATTTGTGACGATTTACATATAATTATTTTTTAATATTTTGTTGGATTTTGGTGCCTACATGATACGATACATACGATATATCTGTTACGCTAAAAAATCAGCTATTATTAATTATTTCCTAAGTAATCAAAATTTCCATACAAACTGTCAGTTCAATGACTGGATTATTATGTAATTGGGCTGAATCATCAAATGCCACACGACGTTTCGCACAAATACCATTCGCATATTTTTATTTGGCATACTAAACTAACCTAACCATGCCAGATGATAATTTTGCCAAATGAAACTACGTAAAATATGAATTTGGTAAACGTTAGTAGGCCAACTAAACTGTACGCGATACATGTGGGAAATTAAATTATACGAAACAAATGACGAAATGATAGTACATCGGCTTTAATTTAAGGCTAAGCCACACCGCCAGCCGCCAGCAGCTCCTACAAAATTAAGACTCCGGAAATAATTGAAATTAAACACTTTAGAACGGATTAATCGCGTTTATTAACCTACGATCCTACGATCTTGATCCTACGTCTCGAGCCCTTTACAGCACTCGTTTTCACAGGGTTAAGATGATGACTGAGAGAATGCGAATTCTCCCCGACAATCAAAAAAGTTACTCGTGTAAACTCAATTTTTGATTGACGGCTAGAATTCGCATTCTCTCAGTCATCATCTTACTTAACCCTGTGAAAACAAGTGCTGTAAAGGGCTCAAAATGTAGGATCATGGTGTTAATAAACGCGATTAATCCGTTCTAAAGTGTTCAATTTCAATGAATAACAATCGCGGTAACAGAAGACAATACTTGTATCACCGGAAATAAATTGAAACGTATGCGAGCGACGCGCTTATGCGATGTGACCTAACCCAAAGCCCAACGCGCTTTTATATTTAGGAAATGGAAACCAAATTCTTTGAAACAGTAATTCAGTTATCCCAACGTTAGGCTTGTTATTTTTCGCTTACCACGGCTAATATTTTCGCATCCTAAACCAACAGGACTATATTTGCTGTTTTTCCGTCCTTCATTTGGTAAATCTATTATGTTGGACGTTTGAAGATTTATTGGAAAGCGCTTATTTATAGATACAATGTTTAAAATATAGGCTTTAAGTGTTGCTTATCTTCCACAGAGCTAGAGCTCTCACTTCGTTTGATCGCCAAACTACCTCATCGGAAAGGATCTACATATATCGGAATCCTTAAAGATTTATCCTATTTTTGCATTTCCCAATAATGTTTAACATAATGATAATTTTCCCTAAACTTATTTGTCTTAATATTGTTTCCCTAATTTCGTTTTAACCTAGTTTTCTATCAGCGAATCAACTCTGTGGAAGGTCACGGTTCTAACCTTTTTTTTTACGTGGAGGAATGCATTTGGGTATGTGGGACTCACAGGCTCGGGTCCGCACTACTCACTAAACCATCCACGGTATGCCCATCTTACAGCGTTGGTGACGGTGAACACGGGATCGCCCTAGGCATGCAACCGCGAACACAGCCGGCTGCGACAGCGGAAGCTGTCCCCTCTTTGGAGCCGAAGGCCTTGGAGCCGAAGCTCCCCCGCCCGAAGGTAGCAGTGCGACACCACACGCTAGTCCCTCGTGACAACCTCCACGCCGGGAGCGAGATGGAAAAACCCCGGGTTCCACTCCCTCAGGAAGCACCGTCCAGGAACCCTTCTCTTTTTCCCGGATCAACCGGATCAAGAAGAATGAGAAGAGCCCTGGCACTCGAGGAGGTTTCCCGTTGTAGCTCCCTAGCGATTGTCATTCTGCAGCAACTCACGGTACCGCTAAAGCTTAGTCACTGAGAAGTCTAGACGGCGATGTCACCAATCGATTATTTGTATCGATGATCGATTTGCGCAGCGGCCCACGCGCCGATCGATTCTGTGCGCTGTCACGCACGTCCCGCTGGCAACTCGAATCGGCGCTGATTCGGTTTTTTGACGATTCTTACGTTTTGGGGTTCCATGATTTTGTGGTTGAAAGTTGAAAGCTCTAAGATTAAGGGACACGGATTGTTCCAAATCCGAAAGGTGTCGAGCTATTTTCGAGTTTATTGACGTGAAAACCCGATACTAAAGGATGACATGACTCACACTAGCACGGGACGGGATGGGAGGAGACGGGACGGGGCGGGACGGGAAAATCTGTCAATTTATATAGAAAGAATCACGTGATAGCTCGGAGCCCTCGGATGTCACGTGACGCTTTCTATATAAATTGACAGGTTTTCCCCTCCCACCCCGTCCCGTCCCGTTCTAGTGTGAGTCATCCTTTACCCGTATTTTAATGTGTCTAATTAACGGGAGGTTTCTTAATAAAACTGTTTTAATAAGTTACAAATAAATCTTGTTTATTTTTTACTATATATACCTATTTATTACTATAGCCACATAGCTATCTACAGCTATATTATCATCTAAGTATCTCGTTAGCCGAGAGCGAGACCCTCAACCACTGCATGATTTCGTGTGTATAGATGATTAGAACTTCCTAAAGGTAAGATACAAAAAGTAAGCCAGTCGCACATGCAATCAACAAAATTATGTAATCACTTAAGTACTTGCAGACAACTTTGTAATTTCGGTCGTTCTTTAAATCAATTAATTTTCCGAGAACGGAAAGCTTTTTACATTACAGTACGTAATTTACAAATAACTATAAGATATTAAGTATTTTCAATTAAGAAATACTCCATTCGTCAAAGATGCAACACTGCCTTAATTTTAACCTACGAAGCTGGAGGTCCCGGGTTCGAATCCTGGTAAGGGTGTTTATTTGTGAGTTTGTTACGAATATTGGTTCCTGAGTTATTGACGTTTCCTATGTATATATGTATTATTTATCTATATAAGTATGTATGTCGCCTAGTTGTAACTTTGCTTAGTTTGGGGCTAGCCTGATCTGTAGGAGATTGTTTGTTTGTTTGTAAGCACTTTATTGTACACAAATATAGTAAAAATAAACATTTTGATAAGAACAAAGGTACAAAGGCGAGCTTATCCCTATAAGGGATCTCTTCCAGCTAACCTTTGAGTAATTTGAGTGATTGTTCTCAAATTTTTATTTATTGATTTATAATTTATTTTTGAAAGTTATCTTTTTCAACCAAATGAACTGACAAACTCTTAAAGTGTTATTAAAAATGTCAAACTTCTGTGAAATTATGACGTTTCTGTGCTCTGTGCTATCAAAATATAGGAAACTTAGCATAAGTGGACTCTATCCACCTGTTGAACTCACTTGAAACTAAAGAAAAAAAAACGAAAGAAGTAGAACTTTATAGTCGATCCCATTGATATGATCGGGCCACTACTGAACCCTCAAGCATCAGCCATTGGAACTATCAGATTTCTCACTTCTCGCTTTTTCTTGTCGTTTTTTGGCGCGTGTCCGCCCGCGGCAATCTCCGAGTAATATCTTTTTTTACAGCCCCATTGTACCGGACAACGGCACTGAGTATCAGCCGTTCGGTGTTTTTATTTAAATACTTACGGTAGCGTACCCTTAGTACGGTTTTGTGTTAATTATTTTTTTATGTTGTGTCCTATTTTTGTTTGGTTATGGTTGTTCAACTGATGTGTCTGGGTTTAAAGAATGAAAAAACTTTGGTGTTTTTCTGCACTTGAAGCAATCGCAAAACGCAACATGACTTTGAAATATCTTTTTCTTAGGATCCCAGAATCGAAGTCGGAAAACAGAAGTGTGTATTTATAAATTGTAAGAGATGTCATATACCTACTACAAAAAAAGTGCCCAAGGCCCCCGGTGAGCAGGGCTGGGATCGAACCAGCGACAGACAGCCAGCAGACAGCAGACGCCCTGAATTTGAGCATGAATCAAAACATTTATTATAAATAATAAATGATTTTATTCATGCTTTACAATTGTGTATTTGTTTCCCAAATATTTAAAGTAAATTATTTTCCAATACTTACTTACTTACTTACTATTTTGGCTCAGTGATCCAAAAAGAATCTTGGCCTCCGAAACGACAGCATGCCACCTGACCCGATCCAGCGCGGTTTCCTGCCACGAATTGGCATAGCGCTGGCGCAGATCCGCCTCCACGACATCACCCCAGCGGTACCTGGGGCGCCCAACCGGTCGACGTCCAATAAACTTATAATATTATTTAAGAATTTTTTAGAAAGGCTCGAAATTTCATCTAATAAATCACTCACTTTATACAACACTATTCCCTTGAAGTCCTTGAACTATTTTTTTCAAAACAAATTACACTTGAAAAACAATTGTCTAAAATCCGCAACATAGGCTTCGTCAGGAGGATACAGATTAGGCTCAGCTACAGGCTTCGTCACATACTTACAAACGATGTAATCCGCAACAGGCTTTGTCAATCATAACCACTAATTAAACCTAGGTAAAATGTTCACCCCGGATCGTAGCCGGCTCAAACGTCCCCATGACACTGGCCGCGTTGCCCCGCTGAATTGCCAAAGAGATTTGTTGAACCAGGTACGACCCGGACCGAGGATCGCAACCCCTGTCTCTGAGCCGACGACCCAACATTTTAATGAATTCCTTGGCCTCCGCACCCCAAGATCCTGCAGTTTCTACCGCAACCGGTATGAAGTCGTACGCCGGCTCCAAGACAGAGTACTTGGAATGCTTCTGCCTAGCTGCATACTCCGCAGCCGACCCAGCAGCTCTTGTGGTACCACTCAAATGGGACGGGGCAAAAGTGCTCACGCATGTAGCGTCCCACAAGAGGCACCGACCCCTCCGCCAAGGAACCAACGTAAGACCATCCGGCCTTTTTCCGTCTGAGCGGCATCAACGACAACGGCGGGTTTTTTTCAATGAATTGTCATGAAATATTAGGAAAGTCGTGGTCAAGTCAGGTTACCGCCTGATTATGCAGATTAGTTTAAACTCACCAATTTTACACATAAAAAAACTTTTAGCAATTGTTTTTTGCATCGGAAATTCCGTCAAAGTTAACCCCCGGGCCCTCGGGCACGGCAGCTGTCAACTCAGGCGCATTACAGGCACGCGAAAAAGCCGAGAGATGCTTGCGCATCGCATGCGAACGAGGCTGTTCTGAAAAAGTGTTGGTAAGATTGCGTACTGACTGACTGGTATAAGTTGAACCCGGGGTTGGTAATGTATTGACGCATTACAGCCCGTCCGCATCGTACCCCATATTCTAGGTAGGTAGGATATGGAGGCAGATTCAAACTTTAAAATTTGAACTGATTTTGTTATAGTTATGAAATTAACTCGGCCCGTAGTGTAACGGTATGCCAAAGGACGCAACGCGCTAGGCGTAATTATAACCAAATCATAATCCATACAAATTTAAGGTATAAAATGTGAATACCAGTTCAATGCTATATTGTAAACCGATACGAGTAAAGACGATTGCTTTCAATTCCTTTCACTTTCTTTCACTGGTTACATATTCCTGAGAAACTATAAATTAGAGTTACAGAAAATAAACTTAACTTGTATGTGACGCTTTTTATAGAAATTGACAGATTTTCCCGTCCCGCCCCGTCCCGTCCCGTTCTAGTGTGAGTCATCCTTTATTGGAAAATTTTCCTCTCAACCTTTTTTGATGCGGAAAATTATATGCGTTTTCTTCTCCGAATCGCAAGCTCTTTAGATCCTGGTAGAAGTAAAACTAACCCAATTTTATATGGCGATGATGAAATGGAAAGTTTAAAAAATGTATGAAAAATTTCACATAAAACTTAAAAAAAAAAATGGGGGACAACTTTAAATAAAAACACCCTTATGTATATATATATTTATATATATACATAAGGGTGTATATTATTAATGTACGAACTACGAATCCGTTCAGAGGCCTCTACAAAATCTGTGCAGAATCAAGAGAGAATGTTAAGACTGGTTTTAAGATAAAACAGTTGATAAACTCTGTGAATAGCCAGGCATCTGTCAAACGTGACACGTGCTTTTCGTGTCGAGATTCGCGAACACGGTTTTTTCAGCTACTGGTTGCGGCCGGCACATAAGTACATCAATTTGGTACGTAATTGTATGCTTAAGATATGCGAAAAGGTTTTGGATGTAAACGTTGATGAGAAGTGAAGTACCTATTATTTGACAGCTGCTAACAATTTGGCAGTATCTTAGAAAGTCTAAAATAAGTGTTAGTAAAGTCCCATAATTAACGACACTTACTATTAAACAAACAAAATTTAATGTGCTTGTTTTTAGTAAAACATTTTTGGGTTTTTTAAGGTTTATTTCTAAATAAATATTTATGGCATTCGTGATTTCGTGGCTTATTGAAAACAGTTACACTGATACCTTTTAGTAAAAATAAACACAAATAGTAAGCTTTTAATCTTTTTTTAGAAAATAAATAGAATGGTAATAAGTTCTGCCAATAAAAAAAAAACATAAAATATACAAAGTGTCATCTATCAAATTATAGAAATGTCATCTATTTTCCATGTCCTTAGAAAGTTTTACATCTGATACGGTTATAAGAAAAAAATTAAACCCGCACTACAAAGTTAAAAGGGCTCGAAATAAAGCTCGGTCCTAATAAACACGAACCGTTCGAAAGCGCTTATTTCAATAAATAACAATCGCGAAACAGAAGTCGATATTCCGTACTACAAACTTATTTATTTAATAGTTAGTTTCATTTAAAGGGCCATAGAAAAAAATAGGGTAAGGTAATTTACAGCAAACGTAAGCCGGTTTATATAAAAGAAAATATTTCTAGTAATCCTGGTCACGGCCCCCATTGTAATGTCCATATCCTTGAATAGAACCAGCGTTACAAATGTTCCTTTGATGGAACCTTGTAATTTTGACCACATGGCGGGTTAGTGGGACGATTTTGGCACACATTTTGGCTCGAATTTATGTTGTCGGTGGTCACTGAACTCAAGCAACAATCACGATTTTGTTAAGATAAGTTATTGGATATTCATTATATACTTTGGGGATTAAATATTCTTGGGTTCTCCGTCCATAGTAGTTTTTGACTACAGGTTGATTTAGTTTTACTATTTTAGAAGATCGAGTAAAATTTATCTTTTTTACCTTAAAATCTATGTAGTACGTACTAATAACTTTTAAGAATGTAATTTTACAATGAACTGAGAGTATTTTACATATAGAGAACAGTGTGTCATATTGGATTGGAATGAATATGACATTGTAAAAGGTCTTTCAAAGTGACACAAAATTAAGTGTCAAGTATGACAAATACAAAACTTTAGACGTGACAGCACATGCCGAAACACAGCTTAGTAGTAGATGGTTTAGCAACCTTCTACACGGGTACAGCTAATTTTATTTATTGAATATCTGAAGAGCTGTTATAGTTAACACACTAGTTTCTTAGGCCCTTATGCACCACCCAGGGTTAGTCGCTAACTTGAAGTTAAGCTGTCAAATTGGGATGACGACTAGGTTGAAAAACTATCAGTCGAATTAGTCCGTCAGTTCGATTATCTAAAATAATTAGACACGTATTTTTTCCTTTTTCAATTTAACTAAAATTGACGAAGATAAAGAACATTAAAGTTCCGGGGTGGTGGCTTGTGACGTCACTACTAGCTAAGAATTGTACCTAATCGTGACGTTACCCGAAACTTGAACGCACTGCATTTTCGTCATTTTTGATTTGCCGAACAAAAGAAAAAATACGTAAATGTTTCGTCTGTCGCTCTTTGAGTTCCCTGCAAAAACTGCCGTCTTTTCCGTCTTGTCCAGTCATGTCACCTTTTAAATTTAGATTCCTAGCTTCCAAAAAAGTATATCAGTCAATCGGCCAGTCAGTCAAATCACCATTGAGTTTGGAAGCCCCAACATTTTCCCACCTCCAGTATTGGGAGCCAATACTCAGAGTAGTAGGGGCTTTCCTCCTCCATGGCTCAGTCAGTCAAGTCAGGTCAGGTCAGGTCAGGTCAGGTCGGTCACTCTGACCGTTGTCTGTCGGTCTGGTCACGCCTCACATCCAGTTTGCACAGCTTAGTCACTGGCCGCTGGTAAAGTCCGTGGCCAGTCCGAACATCTGCTACTCTTACTTGTCCGTCTCGTCCCGGGTGTGTCGCGACTACTATTCCTCGCGGCCACAGGTTGCGGGGTATCTGACTGTCTGCTATGATGACGACGTCACCTTCGGCGAGAGGGGCAGAGGGCTGATACCATTTCTCACGTCTGGTAAGCGTGGGTAGGTACTCCCTCACCCAACGCTTCCATACAAGGTCAGCCAGCCTCTGCGACTCTCGCCATGAACGTCGCAGGAGATCCCCATCGCGAAATGTGCCGAACGTCGCTGTCATACCACTCTGGTCAGTCATTGGCATCAGAAAGTCATTTGGCGTAAGTGGTAAGTCGTCATCATGGTCGAGAGGGACGTATGTAAGCGGCCTCCCGTTTATGATGGCTTCAGTTTCAGCCAGCAATGTGATTAGGGTATCCTCCCTGGGGACTTGAGTTTTCAGGGTGGTCTTCAGTGCGATCTTCACCGCTCTAACCATACGCTCCCAGCAACCTCCCATGTGTGGTGCCGCGGGCGGGATGAAGCTCCACTTTATGCGTCGAAGACTGCTGAAGCGAGCCAGTTCGTCTCTGTCGATATCTCTTACAGCCTGAGCAAGCTCACGATCAGCTCCTCTGAAAGTCGTTGCGTTATCGCTCCATATAGTCTTTGGGCACCCGCGTCGAGCTATGAAACGGCGGAGGGCCATTATAGCACTTGTCGTTGTCAAGTCGTTAACAATCTCTATGTGAACGGCTCGTACTGTCAGGCACGTAAAGAGAGCACCGTAGCGCTTCTCCTGGCGTCGTCCGATCTTCACTGTCATCGGCCCAAAGTAGTCCAGTCCAGTATGTGTAAACACGCGGCCCGATGGTACGACCCTCACATCTGGCAACTGACCCATCAGCGCGGGACACGGCTTCGCGCGCGCATTCTTGCAGACCTGACAATCATGCCAGGCTGTCTTCACAGCATTTCTCCCGTTGATAATCCACCACTTGCGTCTCAGATTCAGGTGGGCTTGCTCCCTGTTGGTATGGGCCTGATCCAGGTGTTGTTGGTGGACGAGCAGCCGTGTAAAACGGTGTTTCGGGTGTAAGATTATCGGGTGCTTGGTTCCATCCGTAAGGTTCGGTTCTTCCACGTGCTCGTAGAATTCCGTCTGGGTCCAGTTGTGGTGTTAACTGACGGATGCTACTTTTGTTACTTACGGTGTTAGTCTGTCTTAATGTGGTGATTTCATCAGAAAAGGTCCGTTGCTGTGAGTCTATGATGCACAGCCGTTCGGCAGCATCTATTTCCTGAGCAGTTAGTTCACCAGACTCCAGAGAGCCCTGTCGCTTTTGTCGCCGTTGCCTGACATTCCGTACGTACCTGAGAAGCCAGGCAATAGACCTTACGAATCTCCAGTATTTGGAGAATCTGTTGATGTCTGGGAGAGCTAGCTTATGGTGGCTGGTTACCTGGCACACGAACTTCACTTCGATGTCGTCTGGGTCTAAGGATACTTCCGTGTCTGCCAGGGGCCAGGTTCCTTCCGGTTGGCTCAGAAAATCTGGTCCACTTAGCCACCTCGAGCAGTTGACTGCATCTGCATCACGCGTCGCATCGTCTGCTGGGTTTAGGTCGGTGGGAACCCACCTCCAGTCTCGGAAGTCTGTCAGGTCGGTGACCTCAGCGACGCGATGAGCAACGAAAGGCTTGAAGCGCCCTGTGTCAGACTTCAGCCAGGCGAGCACAGTTTTAGAGTCTGACCAGAGAGTTGTGGAACCGACGAATTTAATGTGCTCTCTCAAAAACAGGGAGAGGCGCGCACCCATGACAGCGGCCTGGAGCTCGAGACGAGGTTGGAAGCCCCAACAGTAAACAATATTTTTTAATTATGTAAAAGACGGATTAAATAGATTTTTTTAGTCGTCTAGCCTATTGCATGCAAAAAACGCTACTCCAGGTTAGTTCGCAAACCACGGTTGGTGCAAGTGGCCCTTAGAGAAATTAACTCGAGTTTATCTGAAGAATCTCCCCTTAAAGTTGACGGAAAAAATAGGATGCTTAGATAAATTCTCTAGTTTATATTTTTCATAACTTGTGTACGAATTATCATTTGATATTTACCAATCGCTCTTCAATGGAAGAAAATATCGTGAGAAAACCGGGCCCAATAAGGCCTAGTTTTCCCTCTTGACTTAATAGGTCAGATGGCAGTCGCTTTCGTAAAACTAGCGCCTACGCCAAATCTTGGGAATAGTTGCTAAAAGTATCCAAGACGAGTCACACTAGTGACTTCGCAAAAACAATCTCATTTGGCAGAACAAGGCATTCGTGACCAACTTTTACACGGTCGGGGAGTCCCATGTCTACCTCAAGGCTGGTTGGTCCGCAATACTTAATTCGGCTACCGGCGTGAGCAATTCGTATCGAGTGTAATGACCTGTACAGTTAGCGACAGAAGTTGAGTTACATAACCCTCAGATTCTCTCGACGGAAAAGCAGTACATTCCTAGGATGGTCAAGGAAGCCATTCAAATCCTTAAATATAAAAACTTTTACCAAGAGGATGGTTTTCAGCAGTAGAAGGTCTGGCATCCAGTAATCCTAAAGTTCATCGAAAAGAGACTGTTCCGGTAAGAAATGCACGGGTTGATACTGTAAGTGTGGTGTGTCATGAACGCGACCGAGTTTCAACTGAGAAAGCGGACGGACTGAGAAGCGAACCCGTAAGAGGGTAGATCGTTATGGCGTATGGGTAGATCATAACTAAAAACTCGCAGCTCGTCAGTTTACTCCGTGAACATGGCGCTTGCAACAGTGTCGAAATATCGGGTGCTCAAGAAGAAAACAAACATTCATGGTAATTATCCCCCTTTTACATATTACATATTACTCGTAGTTATAATCATCATTATAGTTGTATTTCCCCAAGTACTAGATCCTCATGATCTATACTATAACGTATAACGTCACTATAGCATAGTCCTATAATGGCCTAGGGTTCCAATTGGTTGACTTTACATGCGTTCACATATCGCACGTAGTGACTAAAAATACGTGAGTACACAAATAGTAAAAGTAATACAGTTGTAAAACATTTTTCTCCGCAACTATACCAAATACAGTTGCAATTTTTTACCACTAATGTCATAATTAAGCACAAGTGTAATTCGCACGAGCGGCTAATGACGCGTGTAATTCGCTATCCGAAGTTTTACACGCGAAATTTCATAGAGCAACCAAGAATTCATAGATTTAGATGAGCAAATATAAACCCTAAGTCTGTGTAGTAAGGGTGTAGTGAAGGCAAAGTTATCGTGGTTAGTTGTGTACCACAAACAATTGAGAATTGTCACAGTGAAATTATTAAGCATGTTGACTTTTAGATATAAAAGTGATAGTCAGTGATGTAATTTTTCTTACAAATACTGTTAACTAACTTAATATACGCAAATTTAGCTATAGCGTAGGTACCAAATAAAAACATTTATTCTCGAAATATATACAGTAAGTGTAACTTACCTAACTACCTACCTCTACCTACCTTAAATCTAAAGTAGGTCCTTGAGGCATTGTAGGCGTAGGTACCTAGATTTTGTCTACGCTAAGTTTGATGATTTTTGTTTGATGTTTAAAATAACACTTAATTTGCTTAGAAGATGTAACGTGGTTTGACTCTATTGCAGTCGGAATGATACTATGCGATTAATTCTATTATGAAAAAATCTTTTTTTCCCCGGCATTTGTTTTCATTCTAGAAACTTCTAAGCTAGTATTTTTTATACAACTTCTACTTTTAAGATTGACTATCATATTGTTTGTAAATGACGGGTTGAAAGTGCTCGTTGCTAGGTCTATTTGAATAAATAAAAACCAACCTATCACAAAATTACTACTCCACAGTACATTATGTCATAATTATTATTCATCAGCAGTTCTGCTTTACCAAATACACCATTCCCTGAAGAAATATATCTATAAATTACTATAAAATTATCTCAATCAAAGGCTCTCGATACGGCCTCAATAAGAGCTCCCTTACTTTCTCCAGGATGACCTCGGGACGACTGTGAGAAAATTTCAGGAAGACTGTGGGACCAGCCTTGAAGGCAAATAATATATAAACATTGGTACATATATTTATACCAACCAAAAAACGATACCAGCGAATTGAGAGCATCTTTCGAAATCTTGAAAAGAAAATAATGATGGCCGCTTAAAAATGAGATCATACAGAACGTAGTAAATCATCACCTAAAGGTTTTTTATTTAATCACTTATCAACGTTAAAATCCAATTATTAAATACCTACCGCTGTTTTTGTTCCATCAATTATTTGTCTGTCAATTATTTGGTGTGATTAGTAACTGTTCGTTTTAGCGGTTAGTTAGTGGGGAACGCGTGTAATTTCCGATTTCAAGCAATTACTCCTAATTGCGGAAAAAACAAAAACAACTTGTAACGGGACGCATTTCCCGTTTACATAAATGATTATTACATATTTATTTGTTACAATTCCCCTTAACTTATTTCATATTCTTTATTAGAAACGCGTGTATTTGACGAGTAGTGTATAGCTAGCCTTAAATCTCTAATTTCGTCTATGCTCCAAAAGTTTTAATGCTCTATGCTTTTTAAATATGAAATCAATGATATTTGAATTATTTGGAATAATCAGCTGTCAATGCCAAACAAAGCTTCTAAGAAAACATGAATTTCAAATTATATACAATGTTAGTTTCAATAAAAAGGTATTAAACGATGTATGATATCAGCGACGAGAAGTTATACTAATTCACATTCTTGGAAGGATAGAAGGATTCAAAATAAGACAAAGGATATGTTTTTATCGCAATAAGGAAACCGAAATCGAAAGCTAAGTACACACATCTAGATTTGAAAAATATATTTCCTTTATTCCCTCTATCTGTAGAAACATATTGAATGGATTTAAGATCTCCCCTCTAACTCAAAAGTATCCCTAAATAGTATGTTACATTTATCTACTACATTTATCGTTTTACGAGAACTGACTAGACTCTCAATGACATACATTATGCAGGCAAGACAGTTAAGGAGTTCGAGTTGAGAGTAGATGAGATTAACGACATAATATAGAGTAATATGAGTGATACTACACTGACTGACCCTTCCTACAGCTTGACAACTCTTAACATTACCTGACAACACGTACGTCTTCTACAGTTACAATCCCTTCACGTTAGCTTCCAAATTTAGATGAAAGTACTTAGTGATAGTAGCTCATAGCTTCTTTAAAAATACAGGTGGTAGACAACATTGCAGAGGGCAGAGTAAATAAATAATGGCAACTTTATTGAATGAAAAGAACCTAGCTTTACTACGCGACACAACGTTTCCCCCTACACGATCACTGGCCAAATTGATATTACAAGGTAAAATTCAGGAACTGTATTTCATTAGGATAGGAAATTTGTAGTATAAAAACTGTTCCGTTACAGTCGGTGCCTTAGTAACCAGGATGTACGAGTATGTTGCCAAATTCACCAGTTCCTTGAATTGACCTTGATGTGTCAAAGTTGGCTTTTTTCAGCCACAGTTGTTGCTTGTGAAATGGACATCGTTAAGTGCCTGTTACTTCTCTGCTCTGTGCTCTGTCTAAATATTTCGTTTAAAATCGCTTTTAATTTTATACTCAGATAAAACAATTCATTTAATAAATTACAAGTTCACGCCAACATCACCTTAACACTTTAGGAAGAGATTTCCTCTTTAGGCAAAAATAGCGTAGGTACGTCATAACTCTTTCAGCTCTTTCGACGTTGTAAATCCTATATTATTCTTCATCCAAAATACTTATTATGATTATTTTTGGTGGGGTAATTTTATTAGTTTAGTTTATTGCAAAACTGTCAGTTCAAAAAAAAAGATTAATAAAATAACTAAATAACAATATGTAGCTTCTTATAAGCGAAAATTTAAAATAACGTTCCTAGTTTCCATAAACAAAACAACTAAGTCATTTTCAAAATTATTAGGCTAGAAAGGTACACTGAGTTGTGAACAACAATAATAATTCAATTAATAATAAAAATATATTCAATATATATATATATATATATTCAATTAATATTAGGTAATTCAATTTGTCAATAATTGGTTTCTTAAGAAGTAGAAGATTCGGTACCTACACTAAAGCTGCAGTAGCATGTCTTGCCAATAAAACTCCGTAATAATTTAGAGAATGTAGTTCCAAACCATACAACTAGGGCTTGCTTCTATTTTTTTTACTAAAGGCTAAACAAACGTAAAAAGGTACCTTTAGCTATTAAATAAAGCAACATGAAATTGTATATTATGTAATTTAATAAGCAATATTTCTTAATTCCGCAATAATACTCGTAGGTAGATTTTATGTGTTATTTCTAGCGAATCTTAACAAGAAAACTTCAACACTTCAACATATCGAATATATATGCTCGGGGCCCCTTTTGCTTGATTCTTGAGATATATCGTTCTCTGATCTGTAAAAAAGATAGCGTTAACATCCTGCTATGTATTCACTTATTATGAGAAACGTAAATACGTACGTTTATTTCTGTATCTAAATTATATATTTCATACTAACACGCTTGCTGATCGTACTTCTAAATTTCATTATATACGATACGACATTATATAAGTTTCTATGTTTAAATAACATTGAAATCTAAAATGAATTTATGAAAATGATGTTTATAAATAAACATTTTCATTTTCTGTCAAAATGATATTTGACTGACGTATACCATGAAAACATAAAACCATTTCAGTCGATTAAAGAGGTTTGATACCTTTATGTTAGGAATGTTATAGCGAAACCTACATGGGAATTTTGAGTAAATATTTATAGCAAATATTTTTGTCAATTATTTTCAAAAGTACCTTTACGTAAGTTACGAAATGTACCGTCAGACAATAAAATATTTTTATTTTTAAATAAAATAAAATGGTAAATTTAAAGTTAATTAATTTCCTATTCAATAAATTGGTATTTTATGGCATTTTAATTAAACCAAATATATTAAATAAATAATATTTAAATGTTATTTAGGGTATGTTATATACAGTTTATATCGATACGTGTTGTTCCATTGTCTTGGAATAGTGTAAGAGCGAATGAGGAATGATATCTGGTGATGTCTGTTTCTGTCAATGACCTAGACTCAACAGTATACAGTGTGATGTTTTGCTAACGACTTAGTTCTGACAGTATGCGACAGCCTCTGCAATGGAATCGGACTTAAGATATAAACATTAAAGTTCATTGGCATCTCGACATAACATCACACGGTCCAGGAAACTTTTTGGATATTGCTATTAGTTAGTGTCATTACAAGCTGACAGGTTGCAGGTTTCCAAACTGTTATCCAAAATGAGTTCTACTCCACAAGAAGCTAGGGACCCCATGATTAAATCACACATCCGTCAATTACATGTTGTCTATTTAAGTTTCTTCGGTCATAAATAAATGAATTACTAAGTATATTGTGGACATAGTACAAATAGACTTATTTCACAATAAACTAAATAAAGCTGATACTTATATCAAAAAAAAAAGTCTCAACAAATAATAAAAAAATTAAATCTGGTTACGACCATGAATTGAAATAAGTACTAATATTAAAAAGTATTTTAAGTTTTTTTTTGGGCGGTCTTACAAAACGGAGCAGTCCCACAATAGAAGCTAAATAAAGCTGATACTTAAAAAAAATGCCTGAACGAATAATAAATAACTTAAATCTGGTTACGACCATGAATTGAAATACTAATATTAAAAGTATTTTAAGTTTTTTTTTGGGTGGTCTTACAAAACGGAGCAGTCCCACAATATAAGCTAAATAAAGCTGGTTTGTTAAGGCAAAAATAAAAGCTTTAACAAATAAAATAAAAAAACTTAAATCTGGTTACGACCATGAATTTAAATACTACTTAATATTTAAAGGTATTTATTATTTGGGATGGTCATAAAATTAAGATGTATTCTCAACATAAGTTAAATAAAGTTTATGAAGGCTACAATTAAATGCCTTAACATATAATGACCTTTGACATCTGGTTACGATCAGATGGTAGGACAGTGAGTGCCTAATAAAGACTTCATGCAATTGATGAACATGCTCCAAGCCAGAAATCGGCCGTATTTTAGTGAACCCCAGGGTTTAGTGTTGATAGCGGATCTTTAACGGTTGGTCCCATTTAAAAAATTCTCGCCTTTGAAAGGGATGCATTGATTTCCTTTCCCCATCCGATAAGCAAAGCAGGTATGAGGTCGGAAGTGTCCTTGCAGTACGGCTAGAGTTTATCAAGGACTCACGACCCTTGGTACCTTTTTCCAAAAGTGAGAATGTCAGTGGAGACTTGTAAATGTCCATGTCATACATAATTGAGCTTGAGAACTTGACTATTATATGCGTGCGGTTCTTCGCTTGGTTAAATACACACTTCATAAGAGGAAAAATAAAAAAAAATGTCCACATTAAATGAAAAGATGCTAATGAACTTATTACTAATAAATAAAAATACAATTTACGCCTTATGCTACTAATTTTCTTTGTGGTAAAATTTTGCTTTCCATGACCCAAATGTGTCTATGTTCGCAAAATTTGGGGGTAGTGTAGTGGTAGCATAAGCCTTATTTTTCTTTTTATTACATTTCTATCTTTTAGGAGATATTCAGTCTTCACAAGTTAGTTGCTTCTGTATTCGCAAACGTGGGGGGTAGTATAATGTTATTTCCTTTGTTGGTTTTTAAAATTTTGCTTTCCATGACCCGGATGTGTCTATGTTCGCAAAATTTGGGGGTAGTGTGTAACGGGACGCATTTCCCGTTTACATAAATGATTATTACATATTTATTTGTTACAATTCCCCTTAACTTATTTCATATTCTTTATTAGAAACGCGTGTATTTGACGAGTAGTGTATAGCTAGCCTTAAATCTCTAATTTCGTCTATGCTCCAAAAGTTTTAATGCTCTATGCTTTTTAAATATGAAATCAATGATATTTGAATTATTTGGAATAATCAGCTGTCAATGCCAAACAAAGCTTCTAAGAAAACATGAATTTCAAATTATATACAATGTTAGTTTCAATAAAAAGGTATTAAACGATGTATGATATCAGCGACGAGAAGTTATACTAATTCACATTCTTGGAAGGATAGAAGGATTCAAAATAAGACAAAGGATATGTTTTTATCGCAATAAGGAAACCGAAATCGAAAGCTAAGTACACACATCTAGATTTGAAAAATATATTTCCTTTATTCCCTCTATCTGTAGAAACATATTGAATGGATTTAAGATCTCCCCTCTAACTCAAAAGTATCCCTAAATAGTATGTTACATTTATCTACTACATTTATCGTTTTACGAGAACTGACTAGACTCTCAATGACATACATTATGCAGGCAAGACAGTTAAGGAGTTCGAGTTGAGAGTAGATGAGATTAACGACATAATATAGAGTAATATGAGTGATACTACACTGACTGACCCTTCCTACAGCTTGACAACTCTTAACATTACCTGACAACACGTACGTCTTCTACAGTTACAATCCCTTCACGTTAGCTTCCAAATTTAGATGAAAGTACTTAGTGATAGTAGCTCATAGCTTCTTTAAAAATACAGGTGGTAGACAACATTGCAGAGGGCAGAGTAAATAAATAATGGCAACTTTATTGAATGAAAAGAACCTAGCTTTACTACGCGACACAACGTTTCCCCCTACACGATCACTGGCCAAATTGATATTACAAGGTAAAATTCAGGAACTGTATTTCATTAGGATAGGAAATTTGTAGTATAAAAACTGTTCCGTTACAAACTTCTTCTACATTAGTTTACTTAGTATATTCTTTCTTATATCAATATTAATCTATCCTTTTTCTCGGGGCCTGTTTCTCGTGTTCCCTATCCTACCTACCCTTTCTTTACCAATAAGTGCGATAAATCCGTAAATGTCAGACTCGTATTCTGCCCTGCTAAGCATAATAGCGATATCTCGAAAACAAAGGATTTTGAAAATGGAATCGTTAGCTATTAAATTTAAGGTGTATGACGGTATGTTTGTGTTAAATTTTAATTCTGGATATCGTTATTAATACTTAGTGGGATTTATCGCGAATTAGTGCTGTTCATACAGGCGGTCCATATAATTAGGTCTTTCTGGGTTTTGCGTTAGCCAACTTTAATATAATAATAGTATATACGACAATGTAAATTTATAACATAGCTATCTCGAAACTTTCGTTCTTTCCTCATAGAATAGCAGAGTTAAAAAGATATCATCGAAATTGGATCTCAATCAGGAAATTAGCTTAACACACTAAAATACCATCCAATGAGAGCTTCCTCTTAGAAATCGTGCTTAAAAATTGCCCTTTCTTTTCTAACCCGTGTTAAGATGTAAGAAGTCGATAAAGATCTCGTAGATGATAATCGATTAGGTATTCGAATAGAGTATTAAGTAGATGGAGCTTGTTTACCGGTAGCTTTAGGCTTGGAGCACAGTGGATACTATACTGTCTACTTTTACTGTTATAATATTATATGAGGTTTTTTAGTTGTTTATAATTTGTGATGAACATAGTAATAATTATAATATCTTTTTTTTTTCGCCGATCGTTTTGTGATTTTTCGGTGTATTTTTTACTTTAATTTTCGTTTAATTTATTAAATAGTTACCTAAGTAAAGAATCATCCTTGATAATTATAACCTCGAGGAGGTTTGTGTGCCATGGTAGCACGGCTTCCACGACTATCGAAAATTGGCATGGACGGGAAAACCTCTTTGTCACTCCAATTTGCAAGTGTGACAGAGATGGAGATAAAAATCCGTAATCGTTCGATTTTTGTGGTGTAGGCCCTGATGTGGATTGCTGTAGGTGACCATAGGTTTAAGAGTTTCCAGAAGAACACTTAGTTGGAAATTGAAAACATAAATGGAGTTTCTATCTTTTGCGTAAGAATTTATAAAAATAAGTGGTTGATTCGTTGCCTCAAATGTTATTAGAGTTGGATGATGGAATATTACTTTCACTTTTCGGTGAAAGAAAATCGTGAGGAAACCGGACTAATCCTAATAAGGCCTATTAAAACTAGCGCCTATGCTAAATCTTGGGGTTAGTTGCCAAAGCGGACCCAAGGCTCTCTAAGCCGCGGCATAAGCAGAGTAGCTAAGCTAGGATGAAAATTATAAGATGAAATAAGATCGTCAGGTATTATACCTCAATTTTTTTAGACAGTGTGAGATTATATAAATTAATAAATAAATATTATAGAACATTCTTACACAAATTGACTAAGTCCCGCAGTAAGCTCAAGAAGGCTTGTGTTACGGGTACTCAGACAATGATATTAATGTATAATATACAAATACATAAATACATAGAAAACATCCATGACTCAGGAACAAATATTTGTATTCATCACACAAATAAATGCCCTTACTGGGATTCGAACCCAGGACCATCGGCTTAGCAGGCAGGGTCACTACCAACTACGCCAACCGGTCGTCGTATAGTTTTAATATATTGTATCTAATAGTATGCCACAGACGCACACCCGTCACGACCGTCGGACGGAAGCGCGTGCACGTCCGATTCAGATGTTAAGTGCTTTCAATCAGTAGCAGCAGGGTCGCAGGTTCACAGCGAACAGTTAACAGCCGTCAACTATGCTAAACTGCGTTTCTATTTTTATATTCAGTTTTGATACGGCCGTAGATCACATAGTACCGTATAAGAAAGAAAGAAAGAAAGAAAAACGTTTATTCGGGACGCTTCAGTGTACAAAAATATAAAAGACAATACGGTAAGAATAATAGCGTCACCGAAAAGGTTTCTACTCAGCTTGATGTCAAAGTTACCTTTTGCGTACCTTGACGCTGGTCTTTCGCAGAAGCCTTTTCAATAAAACGTGACAAGTATAAAGGATGACTCACACTAGAACGGGACGGGACGGGACGGGACGGGACGGGACGATCTGTCAATTTATATAGAAAGAATCACGTGATAGCTCGGAGCCCCGGATGTCACGTGACGCTTTCTATAGAAATTGACAGATTTTCCCGTCCCGTCCCGTCCCGTTCTAGTGTGAGTCATCATGTATAGCCCTTAACTGTTGAGTAGTCTACCCAGTCGAGGTCATGTCACCTCTCTCGGAGTATCGGTAGCTTAGTTGGAAGAGCTATGAGCTGGTATCTCAGAGTAGCGGGTTCGAGTCTCGCCTGAGATCATGAAATTTTCCACTTTTCCTCTTTCTGAGAAATTTGCTATCGTGCGCAGACGTTTTTGCTAAAAAATAATAATCTAATCTTTACATTAAAAAACAAAACTACATAGGTCAATGACCTTAGCCTAATTATAGGTAACCTATGTGACAAGACGTTTTTAAAGGCATAAGTCACCTTTAGCTGACTTCCACTTCAAAGGCATATTAGCCATTATGACTTGTTTATATTTTAAAAGTAACTTTTCCAGTATTTTATTATTGCACAGGCTCTATATAAAAGTTTGTATAGGTAATGTCGACTAATTGGATTTCTGGGAAAATTAAAACATTTATTTTCAAAATATATATAGTAAGTGTAACTTCCTACCTACCTCAACCTACCTTGAATCTAAAATAGGTCCTTGAGGCATTGTACCTAAGATGCTGGCGGCATTTCCTCGTTCACCTCGTTGTATCTCAATGCGAAGCCACTTCGGTCACCAGTAACATCAACCAGACGTTTCGCGATTACTACGAAAAACTTGCGTGCACTGGGACCCCATGGACCAAGAGTTTCGACCCCGAATGGTACAAAAAGGTACTTTCTGGGACACTTAAACTAAGTCCATCCTTCGATGATCCCATGAATGGTAATTACCACCTAAACCTGCGCTACCTAAAGGTTGAAAGAGATTGAATATTGCGATAAGACCACCTGTATCGATATATTTTAAGGATGAACGATAAGGATAAGGATTGACAGATTGTCCCGTCCCGCCCCGTCCCGTCTCATTCTATTGTGAGTCATCCTTTATACTGATATTTTGACATACTTGACATTGGCAAAATTGTCGAACTCTCGAGCATTAGCCATTATTTAAAAGAAAAAGAAGAAGAGTTAGGTTGTTTCACGGTATAATTATTTATTAGAAACCATTTGAAAGAAATAGACAAACAAAGCAGAATAAAAACGGCAAAAAATGCTTTTTTTTTTTAATACTACGACGGTGTCAAACAAGCATACGGCCCGCCTGATGGTAAGCGGTCACCGTAGCCTATAGACGCCTGCAACACCAGGGGTGACACATGCGCGTTGCCGACCCTTTAAAAAAAGGAGGATTCGCTGCCAAACGGGCCAAGGGCTTTGCTCCGTGGGTCCTCAGTCAACACAGCGAATCCTCTTGGAGCTCTGGCGACCTTACTCACCAACAGAAACACAACACTATGAGTAGGGTCTAGTGTTATTAAACTGCGGTTTTCTGTAAGGTGGAGGTACTTCCCCAAATGGGCTCTGCTCTAGATTGGAGCGAGACGACATTCGTTGTGCTGTTCCCTACCACACTAAACGATATGCACCCGCTGTGCCCATACCTCTCTTATGTGGTTCAAAAATGTTCAAAACGACATAAGCAAATAGTTTTCCATTCCAATTTTCCAAGTACCGCAACTGCAGCTCTTTTATAGCGTCATTTATTTCGGCTGACTGGGTATCCAGTTTTTTAAATCTATATCTATGTTAGAAACACTACGAAATTATAAAAAATGATAGGTATTTAGTAACGTCAGCAGACATCTAACACTATCACCTGCGCGGTGACCCTAATTGCCATGTAACTGTCGCGCGTGCACAGAAAGTCGTGCGCGAGACGAATTATACCAAAATCGGACTCTAGTTTATTACCAGCGGAGACTCCATACAACTCGTTACCGACTTGCCTACTGTGAATCCTTTCATATCTTAACTATTCTTAACGAGTTTGAAGAGCTACACCCGACAGCTGCTACATTAAGGATGACTCACACTAGAATGGGACGGGACGAGACGGGACGGGGCGGGACGGGAAAATCTGTCAATTTCTATAAAAAGCGTAACGTGACATCCGAGGGCTCCGGGAAATCATGTGCTTTGCATAGAAATTGACAGATTTTCCCGTCCCGCCCCGTCCCGTCCCGCGCTAGTGTGAGTCATCCTTTAAACATACATATTGCGGGAGAGAAAAAACAACGAAAAAATAAAAAATATACAAACAAGGTCAAAATCATCCCATGTTTAAAAGACTACGCTTATGTTGGATTAGGGTAACAGATAAATAGGTACATTAATAAATAATAATAATATTGCATAGTTTAATGTAAAATCCACTTCCGGCCGTTACGTTTGGGCAATGCGTCGGATTTGCATAGTATCCGCCGTACAAATTTACCGTATATTATAAATTGAAAGAGATTTCATATACAGCATAAACTAAAGAAAAAGTGACCAAGACCCCCGGTGACCAGGGCTGGGATCGAACCAGGTGCCCTCTTGCTTTCGCGGCAGACGCGTTTACCACTGGGATACCCGATCACGACAGCCAGAGTCCTAAATTTCCTAAGTATATGCAATCCTTTCTTATTTTTACGCCAATCCTACAGCTCAAACTTACGTCTAGTGCTGCCTTCTAGACAGTGTTTACAGATTATTTTCAACTAGAAGCGAGGGTGACGTCACCGTGCTTTCCAATTGTATAATTGTTTACCTGGCAGACCCAGCGAATATACTCGTTAGTCGCGCCCACATCGCGATGGTTACGTGTACAATTTTTTTTCTGTTTTTCCCTAATTTCGATTCACCCTTGACAGCTAGGTATTTATTATTTGCTAGGTATTTATTTGTAGGTTGCGTAGAAATTTTTTTTATGACATCGTGTTTAAAATTTCACGTCGAACCATTGTAAGAAAACGCAGTAATTAAATTTGACAAAAAAAAAACATATTTTTTTTTATGTACAAAGTTAAGTGACCCCCTTTTGTATACAAACTTTATTCTATGCAAGGCGGGTCACTTAATTCTGTAGCTGACCTTACCTACAGACTGTCTATGCAGGGTGGATCAAACTCTGCAGCTGACCCTAATACTTATTATCGGTCCCAGCATTTAATGTTTATTTTTTCCTCTTTTCAGTCAAATACAACTGGAATTTTAAATCAATTTCAAATATTTCAATTGCACTTCCCATTGAAATTTGTTTTTAGATTTAGCCTGCAGATATCGCTAAGCTAATACTAATGTCGTCGCGGTGGCAGGCAAACGGGTTAATCATGGTCTGTCTAATGCTCTCGCCGCAAAACGTTGCCGCCGTCACTTTACATTGCCGCCATCTTAACGATCACATAACACCAATCCGTTCCAATCCGATCCGGGACGATCTGTCAGTTTCTATAGAAAGAATCACGAGATAGCTCGGAGCCCTCGGAGGTCACGTCACGTTTTGTATCGATCTGATCAGATTGGTTAGCCCTTTCCTTTAAATAATTAGTCAAAAGTCTGCTGCGAATGTAGAACATCGCTGGTTCGATTCCAGGCCTGGGCACTGGGGCCCTTGGTCACTTTTATTGTAGCTTATGACATCTTTTTCAATGTTAGTCAAATTACTTTTTCACCTCAGCGGATTAAATAATATTTAAAACGGGTCACTCACGCAATTTTGTCGCTTTTCGCTCGACATTTCAATCGACTAAGCTATGTTACGTGAGTGACCCGTTTTAATTATAATTTAATATGTTCGAGTCTCACGAGAGTTCGAAAAGACTTACTTTGACGCGTGAAATTAGTAAGCTAAACTTGATTTTAGCTATAAAGATATATATAGAGTAATATTATCGTCGTATATTAAGAGTAATATCGCCGTTGACAATTCGCTGATTCATCAGTCAAGCCGAGACCATGACACATAGAATTGTGTCGAAACGTCCGTAAAATCTCATAGCGTTGTGTTTCTGTTGGTGAGTAAAGTCACCAGAGCTCCAAGAGGATTCACTGTTTTGACAGCTGGGGACCCACGGTGTAAAGCTTGCCCCTTAAGCTGTCAACACAGCGAATCCTCCTTTTTTTTAAGGGTCGGCAACGGGCATGTTACACCCCTGGAGTTGCAGGCGTCCAGGCAACGGTGACCGTTTAGTATCGGGCGGGCTGTACCTTGTTTGTAACCGTCGTAGTATTAAAAAAAACCCTATAGCTTTTTCTCCATTTCGGTGGCAGTGTGAGCATACCATCAAATACGTCATGACCGTAATTTCGTTAGGTTTTTCGGATCAACGGTGTCGTGTGGTCACCGCAGCCGTTAACGCCGTCTGATCACTAATCTGCAGACACCCTATTGAACTACATTATATCGTCGCCCCCATGCTAAACTAACATAACTGTAAAAAAGAAATTTTTAAGGGGAGCGATTTGAAACAGCAAATTTTTTTATTTCGTTTTTTGTAAAGTAGTATTTGCAGTTGTATTGATATAGTCTACATACAGTAATTTCTCAATGCATGTACTACGTAATTAATTTGTCAGATATGCATTATTTTGTTGGAATTGGAATTTACAGCACATTCGCAATGTTGCATCTCCATAGGTAGCAAAAAAAAGGTAAGATATTTCACCATAGTGAACTCACGAAAGTACCACTTTCGCAAATTAAAAATCATTTTACTATATTTGAAACGAGGTAAAGTTACGAAAATGACAGTTTCGTGTGTTTACTATGGTGTGTATGAATGCCTTTCTATTCAGTTGTACTAAAAATTGAGCTGCGAATCTGTACTTATTTTTTATTCCAACAAGAATATGTTGTATAATACCTACAATGTCATTTCATAGCGAAATACTTACAACCATTACAGAGCTTATATATATATTGGTAAGGCCGTCACTTCTTGTTCCTAATTAAACAGTTTAAATCGTCTACATTAATACACTGAAAGTTACTAGAATAACTTTCAGTGTATTACGCCAGTCAGCCATATGAATGGATTACTAACATTCGTAACACACTGGAAGTGATATCGTCTTCTGTTACCGCGATTGTTATTCATTGAAATTAAACACTTTAGAACGGATTAATCGAAACCTGTGAAAACGAGTGCTGTAAAGGGCTCGAAACGTAGGATCATGGTGTTAATAAACGCGATTAATCCGTTCTAAAGTGTTTAGTTACACTGGAAGTGATTAAGATGTAGATGTTTTAAACTGCTTAATTTAGGTAACATGCAATTCTTTTGGTGTGGATCTAAAATGATAATTAGTAGTGCGTGTTAGTTAAAAAAACAAAAATAAATTTGTGCATTTGTTATTTAATCAGCAACAGGTTTACATTTTCAGCCGAAAGAAAATATGTTCGCATAGTAGTATAAAACAGACACACTAAACTAATATTCGTCGACATCGGGTTCCGGTAAGCGTTCAATTACATCTTCTGAAGGCCTAGTATAAAAGTTGTACGACATTAACTCCTCGACCGCGTTAGCGTATCGAGGGGTCAAAATATGAAAGTTGCCGGATGATTTAAATAAACGGCAAACATAATTTGAACTCCCGATACGCTAACGCGGTCGAGGAGTTAATGTCGTACAATTTTTATACTAGGCCTTCAGAATCTGAAAGACTCTCATAATAAGGGTGATAGTACCTAGGTATTTGATTATCATGACAAAGTTTCATGAGATCCCCTTATTTTTCCTTTGAAATGGGTATTTTTGTTGGATAAGCAGAAACTGGTAATATTGCGGTACTTTTTCCTTTCTTAGCTTTTAATTTTGGTTCTGTGAAATTTGTGTCATTGCAGCATTGTAATCAGTTTTTATAAAGATTGACTTGGGATTTTCTTTTCGATATTAAATCCACACTGCATCATTTAAATTAGTTTTTACTTTTTCTTCTGTCTTATCTTGAGACCCATTCTCTTCAGTTTCGCTATTTTTTAATTTTTCTTCTTTTTTCGTAGCTGTTTCGAAGCCTCTTTTGCAAATTTTACTTAAAGTTCAGAAACTCGTCATGAACATCGTAGCCGATCTCATTACTTGAGTCCATCCATCAGGTGTATAGATTGATAATTTTTTAGCCCTTTGTTCAATTTTGGAGTGAACTGAGTCGCACTCCATGTGGCTGTGTCCAGGCTCGTAGAAAACATGATCTATTATTTAAATCATTTGGTGCGGTTCCACAACTGCTTTACTTAAAATTCATTGTACAGGTTAAAAATTAAATTAATTGAAATATAGCACAAAAAACAATAACCCCCAAATTGATTAAATTTCCTTGGAATTCAAAGTTTATTTGCTAAGTGAAGTGAAACATAATTCTTATCAAATTATTGTGTTTAAATTATTTTCTGTTATTGTGTTTGTTAAACATTAGTTTAGCTTACAAATTTGAACTGAGATAGCTACTTACTCTTTGAATATTCGCCACATTTTTCTTCTTCAAAAACTTTAAGAATCATCTTCTTGTTTCTCTTCATCTTTAAAACACTCTTGTTTTCACAAAATGTAAAAAAGAAGTTTAAATACAAACTGACAATGATAAATTTATTTTATTATCAACTTGCGGAAATGCCTGATTCGTATATTTACTTTAAGTAACTATAAAGGTACGGTATGCTGCAAAATTGCATACACCCACATTTTGCATACCCACTTTATGAATTAAATCATTCATAAAACGGCTATGCAATTTTAAATCTCACGTACAAACGAATTATTTATAGGTACAAACTCTCGGAAATGCATAAATCGCAAAATTTAAAAGGCTTATGTATGTGATGTGGTACTTTATAATAGTAGTAAAGTAACGAATATACCAGAATCGCAAATATGGAATGGCTACCTTCGTAGCTAAGTTATATTTGCCACGATAGTAGATTAACGGATGGGCAGTTTCGCAATTATGCTAAAGGTATGAATGTAGATAATCATTAAGTGCCACCATAAATTAACGTATGTGGCAGATTCGCAAATGTACAGTTGTCTACTATTGGTTGAGTAAGAGTTGCCACCATGGTAAATAAACGAATCTACAGATTCGCAAATATGGTATAATTTATTAATATGGATGAGGAATAGATGACACCATAGTAAACTACCGTATCTGCCATATTCGCAAGTTTGCTTTAGACTACTAGTGTAGGTGGCTATTAATCACCTTCAAAGTAAATTAACGAAATTGGCAGATTCGTTAATTATCCTAGGTGTCATAACTTTATGGGCCAAGGAAAAACACCTTATCTACACTTCGCAAGTCTGCCATGGGATAAGAAAAATATTAAGTCAGATTCGTATAAATGTAACTTTGAAAGCTAAAAAGATAGAAGTCTTAAAATTGGTGACATTGTGCATTGTCATATTTGATACAGATTTACACTAAAAACTTAATTTTGACAAAATTGCAGATATGTTAGTTTAGCATGGGGGCGACGATATGCACTCTATATTAAGTTGTACCGGGCGTTTCCTGTAATAGGAAAAATAAATTTAATCGTAGGTCACTCCAAACTGAACAACGTTTGTTCAGCGACTTTTAAATATAACGAGTGTTTTTGAGTTTTATTACATTATAAACTTTGATAGAAGACGCAATGACCTACAATACAATACAATAACTCTTTATTGCACCTCAAAACAACAAAAATAACACAAACTGGTATAGATTACACATATTAAATTAAATTTAAAACGGGTCACTCACGCAATTTAGTCGATTTTCGCTCGACATGTTTCGTTCTTTACGAAGAACGTCATCAGGAACACAAGGAAACATGTCGAGCGAAAATCGACTAAATTACGTGAGTGACCCGTTTTAAATATTATTTAATATGTTCGAGTCTCACGAGAGTTTTATAGATTACACATGAAAAAGAGGCAAACAACAGGCGGTCTTATCGCTAAAGAGCGATCTCTTCCAGACAACCTTTGGGTAGAGGAGACACTACACTAAGAAAAGTATACATACAGTAGGTGGTGCAAAACTGGAAAAAGTATTATGTGAGAACCAAAATATATGACATAAACAGAAAAAACAAATCTACAAAAAAAAGAAAACAAACACACACACAATTACCAAGGATGGAGTCCTCTCAGTTGACTGTGCTAGTTCTAATCGACTTTTCGAATGCATTCAATGCCGTCAATCATGAACTTTTGCTTGCCACCTTAAGATACCTTAATATCTCGTCAACAGCGGCTGAGTGGTTCTTTTCCTATCTGCAAAATCGCCACCAGGCAATTCGTGTGGATAGTATTACTTCCGAATGGTGTGAGCTTTTTTCTGGTGTGCCACAGGGCGGCATTCTCTCTCCTCTTCTTTTTTCTGTATTTATAAATTTAATTACTAATGTCATAAACTGCTCTTACCATCTGTATGCCGACGACCTTCAACTTTACACCTTAGCGAGTCCAGGTAGTGTAGATCAAGCAATCCGGAAGGTTAACAATGACCTTGTCAAGATTTCCACGTGATCTCGTAGTTATGGAATCTCAGTTAACCCGAGTAAGTGTCAGGCCATTATACTGGGCAGCCCTCGTTTGCTTTCATTACTAGACATGTCTCGCATGGCTCCGATTCTGTATGAGAACATGGTAGTGCCATTTTCGCCCGTAGTAAAAAACCTCGGTTTAATTGTAGATAGCAGCCTGACTTGGATTCCACAGGTGTCTGACGTTTGTCGTAAAGTGACCAATATGCTGCGATCATTCTATCGGTTCAAGCATTTTCTACCGATCAGCACAAAAACGCTTTTAATTCAGTCGTTGGTGTTACCTGTCATTGATTATGCTGATGTGTGCTACTCGAATATTAACCAGGAGTTGCTTAACAAATTAGATAGACTTTTAAATAATTGTATCAGGTTTATTTTTGGGCTCCGTAAGTACGACCATATATCTTCCTACCGCCGTAAACTGGATTGGCTTCCCATCCGTGATCGTAGATCTCTCAGAATGCTTTGCACCCTCCATACTATCTTATTCGATCCGGCTGCTCCCGGCTATCTTAAATCTAAATTTCAATTTGCAGAGCCTCGTCCTGGTTGCGAGTTACGCACTTCTCGTAGTCTTAAATTATCTATTACTTTTCACCGCACTGATTTTATGTCTAACTGATTCGCCATTCAGGCAGCTCGTCTTTGGAACGATCTCCCTCTGCCCCTGAGGCAAGCACAGAGCAAATTCTCCTTCAAGCGCAAGGTACGTAAATACCTCTCTAACTAGCTCATGTGATAGATGTTCTGCATACTTATACTTGGGTACATTATTTATTTATGTATGTATATGTAGGTATATTTATATTTATATTTATATGTGTATGTTTATACAATTATTATAGCAATGTATTATTGTTGATTTGTGTTTCCTATATCTTCTCGATGTTTACGATCCTGCACCAAATACAAGTTTCTGTTTTATCCAATGGTTGACTGGTAGAGAATGCCTCAAGGCATTAAGTCCGCCATTTGTACTTTTTTTGTAATTGTGCAATAAAGCTTAAATAAATAAATAAATAAATTACATATACGAGTACATACATATATATATGTTCATACCAAAATATATAAATACATATATACAAATACAAACTAATTAAGCGAAATGATGATAGCAGATTACTGAGATTACACAGTCAAATTAAAGGAAAACAATAGTTACATGAACAGGAACTAAGGAAGTGATAAATAGTGCTTTTTAAGGAGAGATTTGAAAGAAGCAACAGATTCAGCACGCCTTATATCAAGAGGGAGAGAGTTCCACAGCCGGGTTGCTTGAAAAGTGAAAGAAGTATTATAAAACCTACGTTTCGAATTTTGCCATTTTTGAACTATGACAAGAGTCGTCAATTAGGCTGAATACTATTTAGTTTGTGTAAGCCTACAGAATACGTTGGGATTAGTCCGCTTAGCGCTCCCGTCCTCCTCCATGCAGTCAATGTGACGAAGCCAGCGGAGACGTTAGGCTTTTGATTCTCCAATAATGTTGCCTTGCTTTATTTTCATTCTCTGATTCGATTAACAGAAGGGCGATAGTGTTACTCGATAATGTTCTATAATGGAATTGTCCAGTCGGCCCAAATGGAGTTGTAGAATAAATTGCATGCTCTTACGCTATCGCGGGATCTTTAACAGTACCGCTATAATTATTATCTTCCGATGGAATAGATTCGGCAAACATAGTTCGGTGTTGGTAGCGTTAGCAGACAAACTTCCATATACATAAATATCTGTGTCAAATTAACTTTCTATAAACAAAATTAATAGTTGTATGGGAGCCCCCTTGATTATTAATTTTATTTAGCTTTTAAGTATTTAATATTGACGTCTGTTACCGCATTTGTTATTCATTGAAATTAAACACTTAACAAAACGGATTAATGGCATTTATTTACACCATGACCCTACGTTTCGAGCCCTTTACAGCACTCGTTTTCACAGGGTTAAGATCAGTCATCATCTTAATTCTGTGATGAGGAGTGCTGTTTCAATTGCATTTTACATTTGTAAATCGGTGGATATCAGTATCAGATCAGATACGATGAATACTATTAAATAATATTTAAAACGGGTCACTCACCTAATTTAGTCGATTTTTCACCTAATTTGCTCGACATCTTTCGTCCTTTGCGAAGAAGGTCATTAGGAGCGGCCACCCGCGACAGAGGCAAGCCTTGCACTGATGATGTTCTTCGACTTCTTCGTATACTTAGATCGAAACATGTCGAGCGAAAATCGACTAAATTACGTGAGTGACCCGTTTTAAATATTATTTAATATGTTCGAGGCTCACTAGAGTTTTATAGTTAAAAAGATGAATACTGCAAAAATCAGGATGTTTTTGGTTGGTAAAACAATTTTCTTTTACAGAATAATGTAATGTAATTTATGTAATCAACATTACACTTAACTTACTATATCTTCACTATTTTTTAAATTAACGGACAAGCTTCAAACCATGAACCAAACCTTAGGCTGGTCCAGCACGCCTTTCACGAACAACAAAAACTGGCATTGACGGGAAAACCTCTTTGTTACTCCAATATCCAGTTGGCAGAGCAATGGACTTGTATCAGAGATGCGCACTCCAATTTTCCTCTTTTCCTTTATTCCTAAGAAACATATGTAATATTTATTTCCCGCTAGAGCGCTCTAGTTTTTCTGCCGACCGTACCACGCATGCGCCGTAAGGAGATGAGCATGACATGCACAACCTGCGGCCTGACATTACTTCATTAAGATTCTATTAACGGAAGCATTCTACTCCCAACCAACTACCGAAACAGCCTAAGAACAATAGCTAGGTAACGTAAAATCAACCTTAGAGTAACGGTAGAAGATTTCTATTCAAATGAAGAGCATATAGTCTCTTGATTTAGAATTCATGATGGCGGCGCTTGAAGTTAGAAATCAAGGTGATTTAAGACGTATTTCAAACGGTTTAAGGTTGAGTTTGGATTGATTTATCAATGGTCAGTCGTGAAAAGCTTGACGAACGAGATGGACAGATTTCCCTTTTTTTTTGCATCGCAAAATTGGAGATCGGAAGTCAATTATCGATAAAAAAACAACACGAGGTCCGAGGGTATGCGCGTGGCGAGGAAAATGAATCGAAAGTTACTTTCAAATTGTTTTCAATGGCGTGTTTTTGTATGATTTTCGTAAACAAAGGGGGTCCGGTAAAAGTGCCCTGAAGAAAAAAAAACAAAGCGTACTCGTACTGATGGTTTTATTTGACAGCTCAAAAGATAAACAATTCGTCTCTTCTTGTTTTAAAGGTTGCAGTATTTGCGAAATGCTATTAAACATTACAGCCAAATGTAAGTGTAGGCAGAATAAAAATTTGTAATAATAACTAATACTTTGAATACTACGAGTATATTGTCCAAAAATATATTGGCATGGCAAAAAATGGGTTAAGTTAGGTTCTAACTGTGACCGAGTATTATAATTTGGGATTAAGTTCCAAGTCAATATTTTAGGAAATAATAATTCTTTATATATATTTCATTCACCTAGATATCTTTCTAACAGGAAAAACATTTTTTTAGGGCTTGCCACAGTTGCCACACTAAAAACATCGACAATCCTGTTATCGATAAGTGCATACCACTTGAATGAACTTGTGTCATTCTGCGTCGATTTCAAAGACAATTCATTCAGACGATTAAAGGTTACGGAAGTTTTCCAAATTATTTCTGAAGTACCTATGTAAAATATAAATAAATTGATAATGTTGTTATTATTATTTACTTCCAGACGAACCCTATATACCTATATTTGTGTTTGTATTACGTCTATGATGTTGAAGTAGGACTTATCGATAACACGGCTATCGATGTTTTTATTTTGTCAAACACTACAACACGTCGTTCGTGCAAGGAAGAAAATCTCTAGATATAATATGAGTTATCCTTTATCTTATTTTCTTTTTAACTCCACCAATCTTGTAGATAGTAGGGATGACTACTAGGTTGAAAAACTATAATTCTAATTAGTAACTACAGTTAGATTATCTAAAATGATTAGACACGTATTTTTTCCTTTTTCAATTTAACTAAAATTGACGAAGATATAGAGCATCCAAGTTCCGGGGTGGGGGCTTGTGACGTCACTACTAGGTAAGAATTGTACCTAATAGTGACGTTACGCGAAACTTGAAAGCACTGTATTTTCGTAATTTTTGATTTGACGAACAAAAGAAACAATACGTGTACAATATTTTTTAATAATAGACGGATTAAATAGTTTTTTTTTGTTGTCTAGCCTATTAACAATAGCTTTTAATTTTGTTTGTTTTATTTATTTTAAATGTGTATATATGTCCCCCACATCACAGGGTTAGCTATTCTCATGAATGTAGAACTGGCCAGTATAACTTTAGTTTAAAAACAAACTTAAATAAGATTGCCAAAATTTGGCACAGCATAAATCTTAGTCGAGATCCTACGCATGAAGAGAGGTTCCGCATAAATCTGCGCTTGGCGCCGCGCCACCGCTGCACCGCGGCCAGGCTTCCGGCACAGGCCACTGGAAACTAACAAGTGTAGACAACTTAGTAAAAAGATTCTTGAGAAAAATAAATACTTATTAACTTAATCACCAGTCCTGTTGGAGTTTCTTACCCTAAATATTAAATGTTAGATAATAAAACTACGGACAACACTACAATTTATACATTATTAATATTTAAAAAAATGATTAAAACTAACCATTTCGACCATTTCGGGTCGAAACTCTAGGTCCATGGGATCCCAGCGTACGTAAGTTGTTTGTAGAAATCGCGAAACGTCTGGTTGATGTTACTGGTGACTGAAGAGCTGGTGGCTTCCTCGCACAACGTATCAGCATTGCGATACAACGAGGAAATGCCGCCAGCATCCTACGTACAATGCCTCAAGGACCTATTTTAGATTGAAGGTAGGTAGAGGTAGGTAGCTAGGTAAGTTACACTTACATATATATTTTAAAAATAGATGATTACTTTTCTCACTTTTTGACATCGCATTTAGGCTTGTGCTGCCATCGGCAACCAACATAATATAATAAAAACTGTATTAAGTACAATTACGCTCTAAAATTCTAAATCTGCCCGACAACAAAGAATAGAGACACTAAACGCTTTTTTGCATCTTGGTTTCCCGGTCATTAATTCGCGATTATGAGTGCAGAGATTGTACAGATAGCAAAAAAGTATTACAGTGCCTACTCAAGTCATAGAATTTGATATATATAATACATATACCTAGCTTACTCTGGATCGAGACGGACACAGCCCCGAACGCCGCGGTCACTATCGAATAATGTATGCCTACCACGAACATCGAAAATTGTCATTGACGGGAAATCCTCTTTGTCACTCCAATGTGCAGGTGTGACAGAAATGGAGATACAAATCCGCAATCTTTATGTTTTCGTAGTATAGGCCCTGGTGAGCCTGGACTAGTCAATTTGACAGCTACTCGGATTTGTCGTGATGGTTCTTAGTCAGAATTCAATAGATGACTTTGAATTTTTTTTAGAATTTCAATTTTTAATATTTTGTTTGATACCATGAACTCGGAAACGGCACCGCGCTTGTATCACTGTTGAATTTTGTATTAAGCATAGACGTGTGCGAACGAAATTCACAATTTTATAATTGAAAGGAAAATGGAAAAATTTCCCGCGCGGAAAAAGATCGCTCTGCCAATTGAGCTATCGACGCCCGATCGACCCCGGTGAATGCTGCCACTATTTCATTCATTTGGTTATACGCCTTAGGGAGACGCGTGGCGACATTTACCGAAAGTGTTGCAACATCTAGCTAAATATACTTAGAATATAATAATTTGCGGACGCTCCATACATACTGTAGGTATAACAGTTAAAAATTAAAGTCGTCATGCTCGTCGCATGGCGCGACACTAATGTCTTCGCATTGGGTCACTCGTGCCTCAGACACTAGACACAGACATTGAGACATTTAGACTAAAGGATGACTCAGGGTATGTGTCTAATGTGTCAGTATCTATAGAAAAAGTCACGTGACCACCGAGACCTCCAAACTGTCACGTGACGCTTTCTATAGAAATTGCCAAGGATATACAGCTGCTTGAAAAGGTACAGGGGAAATCGGCGATTTTTGAGATTCTAACGCTCGAATATTTCATTCGAATGTGAATAAAAACGCAGACGCAGCAAAGAAACTCCACTAGCCTTTCGAGTGATAATTCCAGTGACTTTCAAAAATACGGACTATGGTATCATGCGAATATATTCGTGACAAATTTTCACGTACGATTATTTTCCATCACTTGTTTTTGTATTCGAGCATTCGAATCTTAAAAATCGGTCCCCTTAGTTTCACCAAAGTACCTAGACAGCTCAAAAATAAAACTTATGAAGAGAGACTTCAAGTGCTGAAACTACCGGCACACAACAGCCCTCAAGAACTTCCTCAGCAACAGAGTAGTCAAGGCATAGAATCAGTTACGCGAGGAAGTGGTCTCGGCACTGAATGTCAACCAGTTCCAAAGCCGATTCGACAAACATCTCACTCAAACTAGAAACACTTGAGAGCAGAGCAATATATAGGATACAGGCAATAACAGTTACTTATATAACTGCCTGCCTGCTTAAGAAATAATAATAACGAATTGTCACATCGGGCACGGTCCGGGTTAAAGTGAGTAGGTAATTCTTAAAGGATGACTCACACTAGAACGGGACGGGACGGGACGGGGCGGGACGGAAAAATCTGTCAATTTCTATAGGAAGCATCAGGTGACGTCCGAGGGCTCCGAGCTGACGTGATTCTTTCTATAGAAATTTGCAGATTTTCCCGTCCCGTCCCGCGCTAGTGTGTCATCCATACAGGTACCATTCCGTTCGCGACTGCAGCAAGGCACTTGTTAAGGATGAGGGTATGTTCTGCAGACGCTCCATACATTAGGTACTCATATCGTCGACCGTAGCCAGCACGCCTACCACGAACATCGAAAGTTGGCATTGACGGGAAAACCTCTTTGTCACTCCAATATGCAAGTGTGACAGAAACGGAGGTACACAACCACAATCGTTCGATTTTCGTGGTATAGGCCCTGGATCAATGTAAATATAAATCCTGGGTCTTTGAGCAACAAGAGCTTAGCAGGAAGGGAGACGGCAAAGAGACATCTTACCTTGCTTCTATTTTAAACGTAAGTAAAATGCATATTAAGGTTATATAAAATTTATGAACGGCGTTACGCATACAAAAATAAACAATGTCTCCACATAATAAGTATAATATTAAAATACTACATCATTTAATCATGTCACGTTCAAAAGGTGCGCCTGCGCGCCGCGATTCAGCATATCAGGGCGCAGATAAAGACGAGCCGCCAATCAGAGACGAGCTGCTATCCAAATAAAAAATGTAGACCTAGTAACATGTCGGATTTAATAATATAATAATAAATCATTTATTTCGAGTAAGTTACACTCATATCTTGATTAAATATAAAGCTTAATTGTAACAAAAACATGTATTAACATAGGTACCTACTTAAAATCTAGCAATAATATTATGTCAGTGTCAAGTCAACCTTAGCGATCGTTAGAGCTCGCAGAAACATTTGTCAAAAGTGGTAAACCACTTTCTTGGCCCACTGTACATCTCGAAGAAAGATGACTCCAGTATATTGATGGTACTTAATGCTACACATAGAGAGGTAAAGGGCCGGTCACACTGGCGCCTGTGCGACATTGTAATAGCGATAATAACTAGTTGCGAGATATATAGCGCCCGCAGATTATATTCTGATAGGGAATTTATTGAAGTTATGTTCCGATGTTAATAGCACAGATTATGGGGGATACAACTGTAGTCAGCCACCGGGTAGCGCTCAGGCCTAACACAAACATCGAAAATTGGCATTGACGAGAAAACCTCTTTTCACACCACCTATTCATAATAGGGTTTTTTTCTGATCTGATTATGTATTTCTATAGCCGCTATTACAACAAAACCTCTTTCTCACTCCAATATGCAAGTGTGACCGAGATGGAAATACAAATCCGCAATCGTTCGATTTTGTGGTACCTATGTGCGCAGATGTACTACTTAAAAATACGTAATAATAAATTGGAAACGCCGAATCGATTTTTCATGCTACAGCCAAAAAACCGACTCAATATCTAATAGCCAACACATATAGCTAATCCTATAATCAAATATCCAGCGAATCCTCCTTTAAAGGGTCGGCAACGCGCATGTAACACCTCTGGAGTTGCAGGCGTCCATAGGCTACGGTGACCCCTTACCATCAGGCGGCCTGTATGCATGTTTGCCACCGTCGTAGTATAAAAAAGTAAACGTTATTCTCTTTATACTGTGTGCTTACCATTAGTTGCACGCAACTGTATTTGATAGCGACTGAGGCGCTCGAAAGTGTATCCGTCTCGCTCCTGCCATTACTGGCAGGAGCGAGACGGACATACCCCTGTACGCTGCAGTCACTACCAAATACGGCCACTTACAACTCATGGTAAGCACACATTTAGAGCACCTCATCAACGAAGTAACGAATTGTCTATGCCACATAAATTATCTTAACAACCATCTACTAACAAAATTGACGTCTGTCTTTATGGCGCATTTCATTTTTGTAACGTGGAGAACTTTGTATAAGAATTAAACTTGAAACAGAACTATTAAAGAACTTTGAAAATCGAATTACCAAAAAAAATATCTCTTAGAAAAAAACCGACATTTGTATATTCTTCACCGCATTCGCTATAAGGACCGAAAGAGAGAATGAGATGCACATACAACATCTAAATTCTGAATTATAATTTGACAAACCAACTCAAAAAAAAAAAAAAAAAAAAAAAAACCTCCTTACTTTAAACAAAGATAAGACTAATTTCATCTGCTTCACTACTGACTGTAGAACTCAACCAGACTCCACCTTTTCTCTTAAAATCCATAGCTGTGATGACATAAACCAGTCGATTTGCTCTTGCTACGCTATAGAAAAAGTGGAATGTGGGAAATACTTGGGAGTTATGATTGACCAGAGACTAACATGGCACTCTCACACAGAGCTAATGATGTCTAGAACCCGGAAACTTATATGGACCTTTAAATGTTTAAGACACTCTGCATGTTCACAACTTCTAAATCAAATTTATACTTCTTTAGCACAATCGATCCTCTCTTATTGTATTTCGATATGGGGTGGAGCCACTAAAACAAAATTTTTACAACTAGAAAGAGCCCAAAGAGCACTGCTAAAGGTCATGTACTTTAAACCTCATAGGTTTCCAACCGGAGAACTTTATGATCTATGCGGCCTTCTATCAGTTAGAAAATTGTATGTTTTAAATGCTGTGTTAAGACAACATAAATCCACACCGTATTATCCTATCTCTCAAACAACTAGAAGAAAAAAAACGAAAGTGCTCAATCTGCTAACTTGTATAATCTTATAAATAAAGAAATTGAAATATATCCCTTCACATATAGAGAATGTAAAATAAAAATAATAAACTGGATTAAAAAGAAAACCTACCTTGAAATAGAAAATCTACTGAAAAAATGAATATTGTATTGATCATATGTAAGTGTTCTCTATTTCACACACACATACATACACACACACACACACACACACACACACACACTTTCACACGAAGTGGCCTTTTGAAATCGTTATCCTTAAATCTGTAATATATGTTAATCATCTGACCTGTTTCTCATAGGTCATATGTTATATTAGTCTAAGTTTGTTTACCAATAAGTACCTCTTAGAAAGTTTATATAAGTAAGTTAATCACTAAGGAAGAGCGGTGTTCCTTAACACAGGTATTTTCATACTTAAAAAGGGACACCAACCTGTACTATGTTTAATTTGTTTGCTACTGAATAAATCATTTTTCATTTTCATTTTCATTTTCAACTCTGAGAGTAAATTATAAAAACTATATATATATATATGTATATATGCCTTCATCTTTTTGGAAATACAAGCGTAAGAAAAATAAATAACCCTTTCTGACTGCATGAATTAGAAGTAATTAGAACAGCACGCCTATCACGAACATCGAAAATTGGCATTGACGGAAAACCTCTTTGTCACTCCAATATAAGTGTGACAGAGGAGATGGAGATAGAAATCCGCTAACATTCAATCATGGATTTTCCCGCCTATTGTGGGTCAAAACATTACCTTCACTTGATTATCCAAAGTCTACATTAACTAGTAGTTTTAAGATTGACATCAATTTTATTTAAAATAGCACCCAAACCCGCCGCACATAACTAGTGCTCCAACCCGAAATCACGTCAGTCACTGGCCGTCAGACAACCGTTAGTCACCGGCTTTTTAGGCGTTCCTCATTTGAAAATTCGTTCTGCTACAGTTCTATTTTTAAAAAACACCAACGGCCTTTTTTCTACAGTTTGACATTTTGTGATGCTGGCCGCTCGCGATTCGGTTGGAAAATAAAAAAAGCTTAATTAAGCTGAAAAACGCGTTTGGTAAATCGGCTAATCGATTGAGTTTCGTTAGATTTTAGCTTATAACGGGAAAAAATAAATAATGGGAAAATAAAACTATTTTTACACTAACACACAACAAATATAGCTAACTTAAACTCCAGGGGTCAAATACATATTGCCAACCGTAACGACCTTTTGAATGTATGTTTTGAAGTAAGTAGATACCCCGTACCTACTGTATTTAAATGAGAAACAATAAAAAGTGGAAAAAAATATGTTTTTTTTCCGTTCCAACCCTAAAATGTGACTCATCGTTAGATAGGTATGTAACAAATAATATGAGTCTTTTTGAAACAACTTTTCATAAAGTCAATATTTTCCGAAATAATCGCTCCGGAAGTTAAGTAAAATGTGCCCCCCTCCCTTTAAGTTTAGAAAATTAAAAATTATGAAAAAAAAACATGAAAGTAGAACTTTCGAGTAAAATTATTTTGAACGTAGTCAGTTAAGCCATTTTTTTTGCAAAAACTGATATCTTCTCCTTAATAGAGCGTATATGAGTCGTAAGTACTGCGAAGATACTCCTTTTGGCTAGTTATAGTCATGGTTTCTACTTAAGCCCCTTCTAGATTCGCTTATTGTGACGGACGGTTAATTACGGACCCTACATTGAGCGTGGTCCGACATGCTCCTGGCCGGTTTTTAATAATTAGTTCCATAGTACGCTCGATAAGGCTTGTGTCACGGGTACTCAGACAACGATATATACAGTATTTGTATATTATACAGGATTAATATACAAATACATAAAAAAACATCAATCACTCAGGAACAAATACTGTGTTCATCACACAAATAAATGCCCTTACCGGGATTCAAATCCAGGACCATCTTATCAGGCAGGGTCACCACCAACTACGCCAACCGGTGGTCCAATTTCATTCGCAGATCCTGCGGTTATGCTCGAATGTATACGGCCGGCTTTTTGCTCCATCAGCTAATTCCAGCTCAATGCCTCACCGTGAACTATTACCTCCCACCAATTCTTTTTTTTATCCATTGTACTGCTACTAATGCTTTATTACGAGGATCTGACAATAGCTGTTTAGTCAGTGCTGTAAATCCGTCAGGCGTTGGCTGCTAGCCAGAATACTTACGAAGCTAAGGACATAACAGGAATTACACAAGTAGTTTTTTAGAAACATCCATGTTTTATCTGCCTTTATATTATTCAATTAAATGGTGAAGGAATATATAATTTAAACTTTCGTGAGTCATACTGATATTAAATTGCAACGGTTACCACTCACGTATTTTTATCACAATAGGCGTGACATGTTTCGACTGCATCGGGCAGTCATCGCGGTTCGGGCATCACTGCCTGAGACCGGCGTAGATAACGGGTCACGCGCGACGAAGCAGGCTGGTAAAGGAATATGATGTATGTAGGTACATTCAACCAATTGAACCCTAAGCCACTGTAGGACTATATATGTCATAGTGACGCTATAAATCAGATTGTAAATCTCTTACTGCTTGTCATTTTGTCATGGTTCTAGAGTGGCTTGGGGTTCCAATTGGTTTGGTTCCATTTTTTAGTACCTTGTCACAGTGACAATAACATTAGATCTCTAATATCAATTGTCACGCTAAGAAGGTATATTTCTTGACGGATAGATAATTGTGACAATTTAGATGAATCCTATGGGGTTCGAGTAGATTTTTAACATCAATGTTAGAAAAATCTCAATTAACGGAATACGGTCCTTTATGGAGATGCAAATAACTAAGGTCCGACCGAGATCTCGGTCTCGGCTCGGTCTCGGCAGTCTCGGTCAAAATTCAAGCCGAGATCTGGGTCTCGGCTGTCGGCCAAAAAGGGCCGAGATTCTCGGCACTGGCCGAACCTTCCGTCTTGACACTTGCTATTTTGGTGGGTACTCACCAGTATTTTAAGCAATTATAAAGTGTACCGTGTTATCGTACATACATAATGCAAGTTTTAACTTTTTTTTCTCAAGCATTGGCAGTAAATGTAGTGTTTATGGATGGCTATATTAAACAACAGTTTGACTTTTTGTGAAAAATGCACGTTTTTCGTATATATTATAAAATCTCGACAAAAAAAGTAGTCTCCGTCGGGCCTTTCAGATAACTATTGAAATATTTAAACAACTATTTTATTTGCCTAATAATTGTGTATATGATTTGAGTTTTAAACCAGACGGAGTAGCCTTTGACAGACCTACCCCTCTGCCGAATGGGTATGACATAGTATCATACTCATTGTATGGACAGACGTTTATCTGACATACCTGCGCTACTAGCTATTTTTACGTAACGTCCGAAAAATCGCAGACATTTTGGTTATTTTAAGTCTTATAGCTATAAACTTAACATATAGCGAGGCCAATTACCGAACAACGTCGCCCAAGTGGCATTATACTATTCTTTTTAAATAATATACTCAAATATTTATAATACGTGACACTGGCAAAAGTGTCCAACCCTCGGACAGAAGCCATTATTTAAAAGAAGAAGAAGGTATAGAAAATGACAGACATCAAACTGGCTGATTAAAAAAGCCAAAGACTTTAAGCTTTAGAAGTTAGAATACATAGATAGTGATGCATTAGTGTAAGAAATGTGTAGGGTGCATATATCTTGAGTGGGAGAGGCGCTAACGCCGGCGAGCTGGCCGGCTGCCAGTGACGAATTTATGGTTGCGTACGGTGACCATGCTTATGGTATCAATAAATCCTCCGCCTCACATCGTTTGCTCGTTACTGAGGGTCATGACTCCGTTTCATCTGTCTGACAATCTTTTTCCAGCTCGGATGATGGCCCAGAGGTAAGGCGTGCAACTTTCTATACGAAGTTCGCGGGTTCTGTTACAAAATAAACACAGTTCCTTCAGTGGTATATTTGCTTTAATTGCCAAAATGGACCCGAGGTTCTTTGAGCCATGGCGTAAGTCGAGAAAACTCTAGAAAGAAGCTGAAGAGAGCTTACAAAGAGCCACCGATATAGGAGACCTTGCAAATCACCGCCCACAGTGGAGGTATACTGTGTGAATGTGTTTGAAGCTAGGCGATGCTAAGACATTAACGCTAAAAGCGGAGAGCTGAAGGCCTGACCACAATGTGGCTGTTGTTACAATTTTATTGGTCGGACGCTGACTTGAATCGAGTATGGTCGCAAATTCGCTGGAACAGTTGGCTAGTTCAGTTACCTGAGAGCTCATCAGGGATGCTCTCAACGTTACAATTAGAACGCATTCATTGTGGCCAAAAACGGCTATTCAAACAATGTCCTCTTTTATAAAATGAAACAGATATAAACAGAAAAACTGACCAGGACCCCCAGTGCCCAGGGCTGAGATCGAACCAGCGACCTCTTGCGTTCGCAGCAGATACTCTATTAGGTCACCAAACCACGGCAGCCAGGGTCCGAAATTTCCTAAGTATACAGGCCATACAGGGCGTCCCAAGACTATGGGACACAAAGGGAAAGTACCTTAAATATCGTAGATAGGATGTTTTGCTGAAAGAAGACTTTACGTCATTTTTAAAAGTTAGTAATACTGCAATCAAACATTTTCGAAAAAAAAATACCGAATTGACTTCGGCAGTTTTATGTAGGTATGTTTTTAATTTGATAAAAATGATAAATTTTGACGTTGTTCCTTTCGTTTAAAATACTATGTTACCTAAGAAGAATTATAATTTTTTGTCCATTCTTTTGATTGGCATCATAAAAATAGGGGCGTTTTTTTTTTCACATTTGAGTCGGTTCGATTCCCAGGCGAAGCAAGTAATTTTTAGAATATGTTTTGAATGCAGTATTACTAACTTTTAAAAATAACATAAAGTCTTCTTTCAGAAAAATATCCTATCTACGATATTTAATGTACTTTTCCTTCATGTCCCATAGTCTTGGGACGTCCTGTATACAAATACAATCCTTTCTTATTTTAAACGCTTTTGGCACATTCTGCCAATCCTACAGCTCAGACTTACGTCTATTGCTGCCCTCTAGATAATCTTTTCAACTAGAAGCGACGGTGGCGCCTTCATACAAATTCTACTAATTATAATTTTATAGCCTATCCCAAGTTTCCATAAACGCATGGTGGCACGAAATGCGTGCATTGCCGCATACGCCGCGTCTCGCGTCCCACAACTCGCACAGTCTGGAAAAGTGCGGCTGTAATTGATTTATTCCTAGCAGTGATCAAACAGCTAGTTAACATAACATAATGTATTAGGTAGAAAACTCCCGTGAGTATTAGACATATTAATATAAGTACTTAGACCGGGTGAGAAGCGCTTACGGCTCACGCGCTGCGACTCATGATTATGGGGCGCGGACCGTCCCGAAACATGTCGAACTATTTTCGACTTTATAGACGTGAGTAACCCGGTCTAAGTATAATAATATGTATTAGGTACATGTTTTTACTGCTATGCTGTGAACTGTTTTTTGAAATTTGTCATGTATTGTTCTTATTATTCGTTCTTCTCAGATTAGGTTATTTACACTACGCGTATAAAAGTAAAATCTTCTTCTTCCTAGGGTTTGTCCAGGTTATGCCACGGTTCAGAGAGCCTGGGCCGCCTGGGGTCCGCTTTGGCAACTAATACCAAGATTTGGTGTAGGCGCTAGTTTTACGAACGCGACTGTCAGCTGACCTTCCAACCCTGAGGGTAAACTAGACCTTATTGGGATTTAACTTGTTTCCTGATGATGTTTAAACTTTAACCGATTACGATAAACATCAAATGATACCTATGATATTTCGAACATGAATTCCTAAAAACTCAAATAAAAAGATACCTATCATACATCATACAAAAAAATTACAATGTTGTAATATTCATTTATTATGAAATTTAAAAAAAAATGTTTCGAATTCGACACAATGCGATATATCAGGCAGCTCCTTTTAACCTAAGCAACGAGTCGAATTTAACGAAAAAAAACACGGTGTATAGGTACATATATTATGTCGTCACAGATGCGCAGAGCGGTAATAGGTAGAGGTATTCAAAAATGTATGGGATTTATTTTATACAACAGATTGTGTTAATTAAATTAGCCTACTCTCTATACAAATTAAAAAAAAGGTGTATAACTGTATAGGTACATATATTATGTCGTCACAGATGCGCAGAGCGGTAATAGGTATAAGTACAAGGTGTAAAAAAATGTATAGGATTTATTTTATACAACATAACATGTTGTCTTAATTAAATTAGCCTACTACCTATACAAATAAAAAAGTGCCAAACAGCCTTTGGGGTAAATCTGGGATAAGCTTCTGTGCCTTCTTTCCGGTACATAATCATACATATAGGTTCATATGTCGAAGGGGGGGCGAAGGGGGATGATTATAACAGAGACTTGACTACATCGCTAAGGACTGATTTTTGTCACCTTTCATCAACTCATTGACGTGGTTCAGGGATTCTGCCTAGACACTCTCATCCTTATATCTAGTGAGAGTTGCCTCTAAATCAAACACAAAATAATTTCAAAAACATTTAATGAAATCATCAAGTCCTAATTGGTCCAAAATTATCATTTTAATTAGACTAATTACTGAATAAAAAACATAACAAATCAAATGTAATGGCGTCGCAACACTCCTATTAAGGGTAAACAGAGCCGCGTCAATGCGGGGGGTGGTGCAGTTTTTTAGGGGGGCGGCCCCCAGACTGTTTGGTGACGGTTGCACTGATGTCGTCGGGATGGTGAGGATTGGCTCGTGGTTTGCTATGCAAATTTATAATTTTATTTATTTATGCTGGATTTGACCAAAGTGTTTAACCATGAGTAACGCATACTCTGGGATACTAATGTTAAAATCCCATAGTAATTTGACGTTATTATCTGAGACTTGAGAGTAAGCGTTATTCTTGGAATAAAAATTTGGCAAAACGCAGCCTTAATCGTATGGGTACACCGTACAAGAATAGGCAGTTGCATAAACTTTATCTTCAATGCGTTAAAGTTGGGTGTTAAACGCAGCAGGTCTTCCGGCGATCCCGAGTTTAAGTGTGGTGGCATCGCTGGATGTGCTCCATAAATAGTCTGGACTTCTTCGCCACACTCGCAAACCTTCGCAAACTAGCTTTCTTTTTGTAATATAACTCCTATTTGTACACAGTTTCTGACAATAAACGCATCTTGTCTTATCTTATTATCTTACCTTATCTTACACCTCGCAGTCTTTCCAAATTTATATTACTTACAGAATAGAGCTATCAACATGATGTTATTGCAAAGGATCAAATGGCTCCAATTTCACCACGCTGACAAGTTTGACAATTCCTAAAATGAGTGAATTACAGGCGTTTCAGGTGTCCATAGGTTACGGAAACCGCTCACCATCGTGCGGGCTGTGTGCTTGTTTGCCACTAATTCTATAATTGAAATAAAATCGTAATGTATCGTCAATAAATAGATCATTTAGCTAAGCGAAGACTTTTTGACAATTGTAACGAGATGTAATAGAATTTTCGGTAGTTTTGGACCTGAGAATGATCCCGTGTCGGATACTTTAAAGAGAATCAACCCACTGAAAAAAATCTAACCACCATCCGTCATTATTTAAGGTATATATCACACATACAAAATTCATGTAACATCATCGGGAACAAATACCGTCTGTGCCACTTCCGGTACTAGGCATTTTCCGTGCCCCGACTGCACTCGCGTCCATTTTGACGTGCGGATTTTTTCCCCGCCGCGTTTTATTTCGGCACACACACACGATCAGCCATCGATCGTCCGTCACTCCCCCCTACCCCCCCACTTGGTCACTATAATTGCGAAACATCTGAATTTTCAGAGGATCTGCTGTTATTCAAAGCGCGGGACTGCATTTTCACGTATCTGTCATTGGTATAAAGTGAGCATTACAGGTACCAACTGCTTATTAGGGTTCCGTTCCAAAAAGGTAAAAAAGGAACCCGTATGGTGCGACTCAGTCTGTCTATCTGTCTGTCTGTCGGTCTCTCTGTATGTATGTCACATTGTTAAATATCTTGTGAACTATACAATTGTAAAGCACGAATCAAATCATTTATTAAATGTAATAAATGTTTTGATTCATGTTTTTTGTTTTTTTTAAGTAGTCACACGCTACTATATATAAATTATAAATTGAAAGAGATGTCATATACTACATAAAAAGTGCCGCTGGTTCGATCCCAGCCCTGCTCACCGGGGTCACTTTTTCTGTAGTATATGACATCTCTTTCAATTTATAATCTCGAGAACTACTTAAGCTACCGATTTGAAATTTGTTATAGTTATAAACAAAGCTAATCCAGATACATAGAGAGAGGACTTTTTATATATTTTTAAATTTATTTTCAATGAAAAATGCCCGATAAAAGAGGGGGCCACAATTAAAAATTTAGTTACTGGGTCATTTGAAGGGTCGATCTGCATTTTGGACTTTCGAAAACAATTTTTAATTATTTTTTAATAATAGACGTTAATATTACCTTAAATATTACAGGAAATATATAACATTGACGCTAACTTAATTTTTTTTTAAATACCGAAATAAAAACTTTTCTGAACTAAATTTGTCATTTAACCAACTTAGATTATAATTTTTTTATTTTATTTATATGATATCATGCTGTAAGTGTAAGTACCGTCTTATAAAAAAATATCAATATCGTTTTACGTGATTAAAAAATATCAAGGAAAACAAACTCGCATATTAACTCCATGCCGCTCGACACTGTACCAGTGTTCGTCATCACAGTTTAAATTGCCATTAATAAGATAAGATCACCCGCACCCGCATTTAAACGAGGAAAACTGTTTGTACCTTTGATTAAATACAATTAGCATAATATCGTGATTCAAACAAATATTTCCTTATGAGTCTTATGACATGTCGAGCACTCGGACGTTTACCTTACTATAATTTCTTGCATGTTTGTCCTTTTCAGTAAAAGTTTTAAACTAAGTATGTGTCATAAAATTAAACACTATTTCCAATTTATGCTTTTCATTTGTCATCTATCGCGTGAAGCGTTGGTAGCCTAGTGGTAAGGCGTGCGACTTTCAATCCGAAGGTCTCGGGTTCAAATCCTGCCGGCTCGTACCAATGAGTTTTTCAGAACTTATGTACCTAAGAAATATTATTTGATATTTACCACTCACTTCGGTGAATGAAAACATCGTGAGGAAACCGGACTGAACCCAATAAGGCCTAGTTTACCCTCTGGGTTAGAAGATCAGGGGCCCATGACGTCTTAACGCGATTCAGTTGATGACCTAAACTGAGTCGCTTCCATACAACTGAGCCTAAACTGAACTTAAACTGAACCTAAACTGAATCGCGTTAAGGTTAAGACGTCATGGTAAGCAGAGCGCCTACCACGAACCGCGAACGAAAGTTTACCTCCCGTTCGCACTTGTGATTTCTCACTCAAGTGCGACAGAGAGGTGAAACTTCGTTCGTGGTTCGTGGTAGGCCTTCAGGGCTACCACGAAAATCGAACGATTGCGGATTTGTATCTCGATCTCTGTCACACTTGCATATAAGAGTGACAAAGAGGTTTTTCCGTCAATGCCAATTTTCGATGTTCGTGGTAGGCATAAAGGACCCAGATGGCATCTGTCGCAAAACCGGCACCTTTGCCAAATCTTCAAACTATTTGCCAAAGCTGACCCCAGAGCGCCTACCACGAACCGCGAACGAAAGTATACCTCCCTTTCGCACTTGTAATTTCTCACTCAAGTGCGACAGAGAGGTGAAACTTCGTTCGTGGTTCGTGGTAGGCCTTCAGACTCCCTGAGCTATAAAGGATGATTTACACTAGCACGGGACGGGACGGAGCGGGACGGGAAAATCTGTCAATTTCCATAGAAAGAATTACGTGATAGCTCGGAGCCCTCGGATGTTGCGTGACGTTTTCTATAGAATTTTACAGATTTTCCCGTCCCGTCCCGTTCTAGTGTGAGTCATCCTTAAGCCGGGAAAACGCTAGGAAGAAAAATAAGGACGTCCATTAAAAGTTGGCGATAAGGCGCTACTGCCTTTAAAATGTATTTGAAAATTAACCATATCCACTACCGCGTACATCTTGAGCCCGAAAATGAAAATGTCACATTTAAAATGATGAAGTAGAATTGGAGCGTTAAACAGGCGTATTTGGGCCGTCTAGGGCGAAGCGCTGTCGAATGTCCGAGGGATTGGTGGAGAGATGTCGTCGAGGCCGACCTGCGCGAGCTACAAGAAAAAAGGAAGCTGTGCGGGATGGTGACCGGTGGCGACAACATGTGTATGAGACTAGACTCGTTTTAGCCGGTCTTGGGCCTCCTACACTTTTTTTTTCCTAGAGAGGCTTTCACACCTCCACTTATCATCTATCGCGTCATCTGTCACTGTCGTACTTATATACTGTTACTGGTTTCGCAACTAAAAACATTTAAAACCTATTTCTTGTATACTGACCTCCTTGTCGGGGATTCATAAACTCGCCGGCAAGAAGTACAAAATGAGCAAACCTGTCATTCACTTAATGTCAAGAAAAATATAGAAAGACACATGCAAATATTATAATATTCATATCAAGAAATAACACAAAAAAAGGATCCTAAATAAACCGTGATATCAAGAATTGTTCCCGCTTTAATACGAGTATATCTACTCGGTAAAGAAACAAGTAATTTAAACAAGAACCAGATATTTCAGTAAGTTGCACCCCCAGTTACAACATGACACTCTCTTTAACTCTCTTAGTTATCACAGTACAGCAATAGTAATAAACGATGGGATCGACGCATCTCATAAAGCAGCCATACATTTGACCCGTGGCTGTAAATTAGCAATTAATGAATGCAGTGAGGCCCGGGCAGGGGGCGGCGTTTTTTGTTACTATATAGGTAGCCTGCACTGGACTAGCGGGGAGTACATGGGAGGAAGTTCTAAGGGATAGGTCTGGGGATAAAAAATCGAATTAATACGTAGACACGCTGGCACCGTCCCACCTCCAACGAACTAATGTAAAAGCGGGCGGAGTGGCTGAAAGCGCCGAAATTTTAAAACGTATTAAATATAAGAGCCTGGGCAGGGAGTACTATTTTGTATCATTTGGGGTCGAAACTCTAGAGTGATAATTAATTACCCCAAATGATACAAAATAGTAGTCCATGGGGTCCCAGCGCCCGCAAGTTTTTTGTAGCAATCGCGAAGCGTCTGGTTGATGTAACTGGTGACCGAAGAGCTGGTGGCTTCCTCGCACAATGTATCAGCATTGCGATACAACGAGGAAATGCCGCCAGCATCCTAGGTACAATGCCTCAAGGACCTATTTTAGATTTAACATAGATAGAGGTAAGTATCTAGGTAAGTTACACTTACATGATCATTATAAAATGTACCTAAGTATGTTATAGAAGACTATGAAGGAGATTTCGCGGGTCCTCGTCGATCAATTGGACAAACTTGAACAAATCTGCAATGTATTTGGTATTCTTTCTTTAAGTGCTCTTGTAATGCCGGGTACAGATATACATTTTCAACTGTTTTTCGGGGAACTGAATACTGAACTGAATTAGATATCAGTTTTATATTGTGAATTATTAATAAATAAATAAAAATGTAAGGGTTTTTTTATTTTACATTCTTTTTTATGCCAATCGATCGCATACCTGTCCTGTATCAATAGTTTCTTACGGGTCAGCTTACGGTATTGTACAGAATAGCCACAAAATGCAAAAATTGACAAAGTCAGAATGTGACAAACTCAGAAAGTGACGAACTCAGAAAGTAGTGATCAAAGAGAGTGACGTATTCAGAAGAAGAGAGCAGAAGTGCGTGACACTCTTAGAAAATAGCAACTCAATACGTGATGTCCGCAGAAAGTGGCATCTTCAGAACATGACCACACAACATGATAAGATTCATAAGTTATACCACATCTGTATACCTATGACTGTTTACTTCCTAAATAAAGTTTAAAAAATGACATATCGAAGGTGTACAGGGCCCTTACCATGACGTCTTAATTCGATTAAGTTTAGGTTCCTAATCCTAACTGTGCTCAGTTTTATGGCAACGACTCGGTTTAGATCCTAAACTGAATTGCGTGAAGACGTCATGGTAAGGGCCTTGGTCATACGTACAGTAACTATATCTAAAAACCAAAATGTAGAATCCCTGTATGATATATTTACCATTTCTCCCAGATGTCTCTTACAATTTAATATTGCTATTTCTGTCTCCCTGTTGTAGATATCAAGTGGTATCAGATATTCCAGTGAACGGTCGAGTAAATCACAGAGCTTACTGGACTGAGGCAGGTGCGATGTCTGTCAGAGCTTTGTATGAGTATTTACAGCTTTACAGAATAGAGAATACAGACTTTATTGGTAAAAGTATATACATACATACATTTTACACGTCATACAATAATAAATATTACGCAGGTACATTTATGTACGAGTAAGTAGGTAGGTAAATATGTAGGTATGTACAGTTACGCTTATAAATCTAGGTGTTCATCATATATACATTTATTAAAACTATTTTCACTGGAGAAGAAATTTCAAAATTGAATACATTGAAGTGGCGTTGCTGGGGTCAAATTATCCACTCATGTGTTTTTAAACTCGTCGATATCGTAGTACGCTTGAGCTTGATCCAGCAGTAGTAGTGATTTAAGTTTGCGCTTAAATATTGCATGTAAATAGACGGTAACGTTAAACTTTATGTTTTATGAACAAGGCCTGTGCGGGGTAGTCTAGGTTTGCCATCTATTATGCGCAGGGCGCGTTTTTGTATTACAAACAGTCTATCGCGATCAGCGGCTGTGCACCAGAGTTCCACATCCTGCGCACAGAATAGAGTGGAAATATCCATAATAAGCAGTTTTAATATTTTCAATAGATAAACTGGGGGCTATTCTGGACATTAGACACAACGTGAACTTGATTCTCGCGAGAAATCGATTTATCGATAAAACGATAACGTCAAATTATAATGAATTTTCCTTAATTAAAACCGATATCTTCAGACCTCGTCCCTGCAATCTCTTCCACCACACACCGGTCATTTTCAGCTTTTTTCGCAGCGAGCCCGCAGCATTCGTTTTTCTCCCCCTTCACCCCCACCCCAGGGGCCTCCATCAACCCCCCCAATAGCACCGTGCGGGGAATTTGATTAATGCAATGTTCACGATAATTATTCCTGTTACTATTTTTTGACAGGCAAAAAAATACGAAAATCTTTTTACACGTTTTTTGCTGTTGGTGACGGACTTTGTGGCTTTAAATTTTTAATAAAGTAGTCTTTTGGATGGTAAATAACGGGTTGGCGTTTTTGTATATTTTTTGAGGATGCGAATATTTGGAGAATAAACGGATTTTACTGAAAAGCGGGTACCTTAACTCAATATAGAGATTATAGAGACAAAATTTGAGGCGCAAAATGATGATGCTTGAATTTCCGACTATTTCTACAGATTCTGTTAAGAGTAGATCAAAATCAACTTAAAAGCGAATTCCTGCAGCAAAAGTGGTGCTTGATGTGCATAAACCATAGATTTTATGTAACTTTAGCTTGTATGTGGTTTGTGTTGACGCAGCTTACGACCAAATAAAAATGAAAATCATTATGAGATAGTACTATCGGCGCTACGTTAAGACGTCAAGGTAAGAGCTGTGGTGTAAACTCTGCAACATCATCCAAGATTTGATGCAGGTATAATTGGAATAGTGTAGGTACATATGGGGTTGACCATTGCGTTATTTAATTTTATGTAAATAACTCGATATAAGAGGTTTTTTTGTATTTTAATTATTGTACACATATGGACAATTGTTCGAAATAAAGAATTATTGTATGTCTTTCCCATCACGGAACAATGGTGTTCCGGACCTTTGGGAGGCGTACGCGGAGCCGAAGCCAACACGCAGAGGCCCTTTCGACAATTTAATGAAATGTAAGGGGTACACCCGAGCGGATGTTGCACCTGCCCGAGTCATGGGACGCACGCAGAGGCAGCACCCGCGAGGGTGTAAAGACTATTGAGATTTAATGGAATCTAAAATATACTGGACTATTAGGTGAAAGTGCTGGACTAAATACTGGGTTATGGAGAATAAAATCGGACGTCTGCCTAACAAAATGGTAATCAATTTTATTTCCGGCAGACGGTGACTCGCCCACATAAGATGGGCCCCCACAAAAAGCGACATCTAAGATGGCTCGAGGGCAACACCGGTATGAGGGCTGGGGGTAGAGAGGTGTCACTGGACTTTAAACATATAGCCAACTCGCCACTTAGGTTTCCACATCTACCCTCGAGAACACAGCTCTCGCGACCCCACTCTGGACGGCCGGTTAAGGCAAGCCAGAGGCGGAGGACTTGGTCGGACGACGGAGTCCCCCAGGAGCGCTCAGGTACGTGGGGTCGCTACTCCCCAAAGAATTATTATTATTATAAAGCCAAGGTTTATAGACATTTACATTATTTGAAGAATTTAAAATCTTAAGAACCTGCGTTTTTTCCTGGTTTTTTTAAGTATTTCTATGTTGCCACTAATTCATCTAATTATTAAAAAAATACCTAGAATTTTTATCAGCAAAAGTCATTTCCTAAAAAGAACCACTACACGCAAAACGGAACCAGATCGAAATTGTTCGAATAAAAACTAAGCCATCTAAAACAATCTCCGCAGACAATATCCGGTTCCTTCACTCTTGCATACAGCGCTCCAAGCTGTTTTAGAATAGTTTTAAGCTAAATTGGACTTTACTGAATACTAGTTGAGAATTTAAATTGAAAGCTGCGATGGCTCACTCTTGCATGCATTGCTTGATTTGCTGCATATTTGCAAATGGTTTAATGAAATAAATTCTGCTGTTAAAAGCAAACATTTTTCATTGGATTAGGTCAAAGAGATTTTAAATCGTAGGGCGACGCGCCTATAGAGGGACGGCTAGACAGACTGACATGTGTCTCTTGAGACGTCATGGAGTAACATAACAAGTAAATAAAAATACCTCGAGAATGTCACACTGCTCAGTAATCTGGTGCAACAAATAAAGCAAACACGTAAATAAACAAAATTCAAATGTTTCGTGTCACAGGTAAGTAAATACAATGTAATTAACTCAATATAACATTAGTATGGGCAAGAAATAGAGGAGACACAACGCTGAGTTTGTTCTCTGTAGTGTATGTAGGTTTAAGAGACTAAAAGTAAGTTTTATTTGTTGTGACAAGAAAAAACAGTTTTATAAAATGGTAAGACTACTTTTTTTATTAAAATTCATACAATTTCAATATATACATTTAATCACTTAAAAAAGGTTAATAAAAACATATATCTACATAATATACAGCTATTTACAAGTATAAAATGGGAGCAAGCTCAGGGCCAGACGGTAAATAGTAAAATGAGTTTTTGTTTAAATATTATTGAAAAACTAAATAAATATAGATTATAATGTACTTACTTATTGCGTATTTATAACATATAATAATGTTTTATGGTTTAAGAACTTCAAAAATATATACAAAATTCACTGACTTCAGAATTATAATATTTAACAATAATGTATACTGCAGACGTGCAGACAATTAAATAACTGTATTAAAACGTATAGGTAGTAAAAAATACGTCATTTTAGTGTCTGGTTTTGAAACATAGTTTATAATAAGGTAAGAAATAAGAATATTTAAATACTTAACATTAACTTTTTTAGTGAAATAACTATCTGCTCCTAATATATCACAACACTGTGAACATGTTTGGCAGTTTTGACAATACATGTCAAAATTACCTGACACGGTCGATTTCTATGAGAATCAAAGCCAAAGACGCTTCTATATTATGTAAGTTTGTCATACGAAATACGTCCGTGCTCTGTGAATTAGGCTTATTTGACATGTGAATGTGACAAGGTCTGAAAATCCTTGTCAAGCCAAACTTATCATAGAATTCATTATGTCTTGTTCAAATCATAACGACTAGTTTAATAAGTCGAACTGAATTTATTATTAATTGTAAAGCACGAATTAAATCATTTATTAATTGTAATAATTGTTCATGTTTTAAGTAGGCACACTACTATACTCGTACATAAATTATAAATTGAAAGAGATGTCATATACTACAGAAAAAGTGCCGCGAAAGCAGGAGGTCGCTGGTTCGATCCCAGCCCTGCTCACCGGGGACCTTGTTTACTTTTTCTGTAGTATATGACATCTCTTTCAGTTTATGAGTTAATTAATTTAATTATCTTCTCAGTTGGCATCTTCATTGCTGAAGGTCGTGGCTGACTTAAAAGATTTGCTGCTTCATGTTCCATGCTCTTTCAAGGATTTCTGTCCTCAGCGGCCTTAATAGCTTGAGATATAGGCAAGCCGGTGTTTGTTTTAATCAAGGGCCTTACCATGACCTCTTAACGCGATTCAGTTTAGGTTCTCAACTGTGCTCAGTTGTATGGCAGCGACTCAGTTTAGGTCCTAAACTGAATCGCGTTAAGGCCGTCCCCTATGCCAATGACCTCGGCGATTTGAGCTTTCTTTCCCTCCCGCTTCCATTCCTCACCGGTTATACAAATCGTCAATAAGCATAAGTTGCCACCTAGGAAGAGCTGCTTGTACTAGGACGCAACCCTATAAACTACTAGTGCCATCTTACACGACTGGCCCCCGTCGCCCGCGCAGGCATCTCGAGCCGGCGTTTTCGGAAAAATGCGAGTAATAGCTTTTTCTCGAAAAGTACAAAACCTATCCAAAAATCAGTAGATGCGTTTAAAGTTAACATAAATATATACTGCTTGTCTTAGTTTCTTGTACCTACGACGCATAATAAGGGAGTAGATACAGATTTAAGGTAGAAAAAAGGGTTTACGGTTATTTTTTTTTCTCTTGATGTATTATGTTTTTCGACAATTTAGTAGAACCAAATGTAGACCAAATACCTAGCTACATTATATATTTTCTTCAAGCGTTGTGCTTGGAGCTGAACAAAGCCTATTCACTTTAAAAACAGTGAAATATCAGTAAAACAGCCGGGTAGCCCCTTAAGACGTAAGACTCCAGGTCTCACCATCAGGTAGACACTTGACTGTGTGCTCTTTTCCCATCGACCTGACCAACTACCATCAACTTTTCTAGACTATCCGGGTTTCTACGAGCGTCATGTCCAAAATACTTAATTAATTAATATCACCCAAATGATCACTAAATAAGGTAATCTTCCCACTACGTTTAAATACCTTTACACATACAAAACCTGAAAACATCAATTTTCCTAGTGCAATGGAAAACAAAGTACTAGGCTAGCATGACGCGCAAGGCGATGCCACCGTCTCACTTCAAAAACGTCTTTCTCACAGAACTATCCGCTGGCGATTACGTCCTTCTGGAGTTCGCGAACTGCTAACCGCTGCAGTCTTGCTTGTTTCTAAATGGGCGTATAAAATCGCATAGTCTACGAAAGTGCGGACGTTAGCTCTTATCACCATGTATTTAGAGTTCAATTTTGTTTGAATAAAGTGTAAAAGAAATAGCTTTAAGCGTTTATTGTCTTTTAGTATGGAAAAAGTAGGATAAGATTGATGCACCGGCAGCGATGGATGACCATGATTGCACAGAAAGGTTGCAATATGGATTTGTTTTATCTCATTTAATTAATGTGCTTTAGTAAGTTGCATACATTTAATGTAGTACATTAAGAAAGAGCTTTATATTTGTGCTTCTCTGTTGAGTTGAGGGAATTCGGTTTGGCTAAAAAAAAAGTAGATTGTATAATTTTTAATCTAACTCACGGACTAAATATAATGATATAAGTTAGCACAATATGAATTTTCAACCTAGTGTTCATCCCATAGTCATAGTGTTTTGTTTCTATTAGTGATGTAAGGTCGCCAGAGCTCCAAGAGGATTCACTGTATTGACAGCTGGGGACCCACGGAGCAAAGCTTGCCCCTTTAGCTGTTAAGTGTCAACACAGCGAATCCTCCTTTTTTTTAAAGGGTCGGCAACGCGCATATATGACCCCTTGGGTTGCAGGCGCCCATAGGTTACGGTGATCGCTTACCATCAAGTGGGCCGTATGCTTGTTTGTCACCATCGTAATATTAGAAAAATACCCAATTGCTTATTTATGATCAGGCGATCCGTTTGCCCGTTTGTCTACTGTCATAAAAAAAATCTCTTGAGTACAGCGAACTAACAAAGTACAGTCAACGAATTGGAACCCTAGGCCACTGTAGGGTGTCTATAGTGATGTTATATAAATCAGATTGTAATAAATCTTTTACGGCTTGTCATTTTGACATGGTTCTAGAATGGCCTAGGGTTCCAATTGGTCGTCTGAACCACATAATTACATGATAAGATTATGAGTAAATTTCTCCCTAAAAGATAACTACCATTAATGTCTAATTCCAAACGTTGGTACTTGGCAGCTTTTTACGTTTAAGGTTGGATTTGATCAAACTTTTTAACCAAGAGTAACGCTTACTCTTGGATACTAATGTCAAAGTCCCATAGTAATTTGACGTTACTATCTGAGAGTAAGCGTTATTCTCGGAATAAAAATTTGGTAAAACGCAGCCTAAATGGCGTATAAATAAATAAATATTATGGGAAAAAGTTACACAAATCGACCTGGTCCCACAGTAAGCTCAATAAGGCTTGTGTTATGGGTCCGCTGTGTATTAATCTGTATCTCTCAAATGGTTAAACCATTTTTTATGTGAGACTCGATCATATTAATTTATGTTTAAAACGGGTCACTCACGTTAAGTCCGTTTTCGCACGACTTATTTTGATTTTTGCATTCTTCTTCGTTTTCTTTCGAAACATGTCGAGCGAAAAACGACTTACATAATTACGTGAGTGACCCGTTTTAAATATTATTCAATTTACTTAAATGCGTTGTTTCCATAGACAGTGTCTGTTAGAATGGATTTGTGTTTTAATTCAGGGTTTATTTGGGAGGTATTTTATTTCGGGGGTTCTAAAATTTTTAATTCGCTTGATTAAATAGTCAAAGTTTGAAAGAGCGACAAACATTGTCACTATTTCAAACTGTAACTATTTAATCTCTAACATTTTCTATACAAAAAAAGTCTGCCATTTTTTGCGGGGGAGGGACAAGTTAAATCAGGACTTGAGGGGTTGAATTTAAGACAGCATGCCTACCACGAACATCGAAAATTAGCATTGACGGGAAAATGTCTTTGTCACTCCAATATGCAATTGTGATAGAGATGGAGATACAAATCCGCAATCGTTCGATTTTCGTGGTATAGGCTCAGGGCATTCGTCATTACAGGTAGCGCGCAAGTAAGCATGTCGGGGTATATTATCAATTAACAGACTTGATGGTTTTTAGGTAGGGCTAATATTATTTTAACGTAGGGCATTGCCCCACAATGCGGGGGGCATGATGGGGCAATGCTTAGCTACAGGCCTGAGTTAAATGTATGGGTATTCGTACATAACGAACACATAGCTATGTCAGCTAAACGTAAGTATATACAATACAATGAACATGATTGTTTGTCATATGCTGGTCAATAGTCAAATATTTCAAAGCACGTTCGCCAGATAAAAAAAAACAGAGCAATTTAAACACACATCACAGGTAATCTTGTAATTGGCGAAATGCAATTACATTCAGTTATAAATCAATTTAGTCTCTCGCTCCAACAGACATGTATCTTTAACGTACAATTTAGTTATATTTTCATACTAATGTGAAAATAATTGCCAAAAACTATGGCCACATGACTCGTGAGTCGTGTCAACGAAACGCAGTTTTTATTGAAACTACTTAGAATGCGTTTAGTTATAGTGAGAATTATAGTTTAATAATAAAGGGTTCCGTGACATGTTCTAAGAGAATTAAAAATACAATAAAAAAAGTTGACTCTCAAAATATTATTTTTTGATACAAACTTTTATCGCTGACTTTACTTTGGTACCATAACATTGTATTGTATTTTCATTCAACTTTCATAGGCATGTGAAGTTTCAGCTTATTCGAATAACGGGAAGTTAGTTAATTTCAGCTTGCAAGATTTGACCTTAGCAAACACACAAACACACAAACGCTGCAATTTAAATAAAAGCTTGTAATAAGACTAGCATGAAGCATAAATGAAAATTATGGTTTAATGAAACTAGAGGCCACACCGGACCGTGACGGGACGGGACGGGCTGACCGATGTGTCAATCAATTACTATGCAAAATGTCACGTGATTTTCAAGCTTTCCGAGCCGATAACGTGATGCTGTCTATAGAATTTGACACATTGGCCTGACCCGGTCTAGCGTAAGCCGTCCGTCGCTTTTTTCATCTGTATGAGCGTGATTTATCCTAAACGCAATATCCATACAAAATATATGGACGATATTATATAATATCGAGATCACTTACGACTCTGACATGAAATAATTAAAACAACAAAACGAAAGGGTTTCTTGGAAGAAAGCATCATTATTTTTGCAAAAAATATTTTTAATTCCGAGCTTCATCTCGCCTCGAATTCATTTTATGTATTTAACCCTAAAACGGTTCTCGGGGGCGTTGAAGGAAAAGGGTGAGTAAAGTATTCAGTAAGCGTAATGAGGTACAACTGGCTGGTGAGAGACTTAACACTTTGACATTAGCCTTTGAATTTAGAACACATGCCAGGGAAAAAAATTAAAAAGATAAATGAGAAATTAACGAGTTACTTTTTAAGGTACATTCACTTTCACTGTTAGATTATAGTATAGTAGACCGAAATTGTCTGCTGACAAATTAAATCTTAAATAAAAGTTTACTTAGAGTCTGACCAGACGAGTCCGTACGAACGTAGTAACAGTAGGACAAGAAAACTATATCCATCCCGTTTTTCGTGGTGGGGTAAGAAAAATACAGTATGATGTTCTCTAACCTACTGCGTTCGTTCGGTGGTCAGATTTCAACTAAAAAGTTTATGATTTAATTTAATAGCAGAAAAATTTGGTAGTCAGCAAAATTATATTATAACTAATCTAAACTATGCCTAATTCCAAAACCGTTTTAAATTATGAATCATAAATTCCATTCAACACGTGACTATAAAAAAAAGTAATTGGAATAAAAACTAAGTTAAAGACTTAAATTAGGTACATTTCTCCTTTTTTCGAAGTAGGTAAAGTAGGTTGCAAGACATGTTTATGACCGTCCGATAGGCGTTGTTTGTAGTGACCCTGCCTGGTAAGCCGATGGTCCTAGGTTCGAATCCCGGTAAGGGCATTTATCTGTGTGATGAACACACATACTTTTTCCTGAGTCATGGATGTTTTCTGTGTATTTATGTATTTGTATATTAAATATATCGTTGTCTGAGTACCCGTAACACAAGCCTTCTTGAGCTTACTGCGTGACTTAGTCAATTTCTGTAAGAATGTCCTGTCCTATAATATGTAACTACTTACTTATATTTGGTATTTTCATAAGTATTTAAATTTTATAGATTCATTACAAAAGTAACACTTTATATTAGTAATTTTAGAGCAACTCTTATTAAAACATAAAGATAAACAAAATACCCAGATTTTTTATTCTATTTACCCAGGTATATCATTAGATATAGTTTGTTAAAGCAGGTAAGTATAATATTAAAATTTTAATAATTACTTTCAAACTAGATACAGCCCTGACAACTATATTTAATAAATTCAAAGACCTATTTTAGATTTAAGCTAGGTAGAGGTAGGTAGTTAGGTAAGGTACACTTACTGGTTATATTTCGAAAATAAAATAAATGTTATCCAATAAATTTAATAAAACACGCATGAACTGACACTACATAATCTGGCAAATAACTATTTTATCGCCTTCCGAACATTCCCAGGACATTAGACATGACGGGTCAAGTGTACGATAAAAATCAAAGGAGTTGTTCATCTCACCAATATCAAACCAAAAACAACTATAACACCTAACTTTAGAATCGAAAATCGATTGCTTATAGTAAATATCCTTACAATATCCTTGCTGCTTAGGTCGTGACTGTCAGAACGAGACGCAACCATACAATGTCAAACCTTAAACCGTGGTATTAAGGTTGGGTTTGGCTAGGAAGGATAGTAAGGACGCTTCATGAGGGTGGAATCCAACAAAAAGTAGTAGAACCGGTCGGACAGGCGATTCAGAGAGTCATTCCGCTCTAAACGAATCAAATGGTCTAATAACATATTCATATTTTTTAGAGATTGATTCGAGACTCACCCTCACAGGAATGTAAGTGCGGTTGATTTATTCAAAGTTGGATAGAATGCTTACGATTCTTCTGTTCCCTTGGGTTTTCTATTCCTTTGAATAGAAGAGAGAAACTTGAGCTTTTGCTAAAAAACAAAACTGACTCTCAGTTTTGTTTGTGACATCATCTACCATGTAAAGAAAGATTGAAATGCTTTTTAAAACCAGAAATGAGAACAAATCTTGATATGGAACAAATAAATAATAAATTGAAAGTGATGTCGTATACTACAGAAAAAGTGATCAAGGCCCCCTGTGAGCAGGGCTGGAATCGAACCAGCGATATTCTGCTTTCGCGGCAGATGCACTAACTACTGGGCTACCCATTCACGGCAATTCGTGCTTTACAAATGTACAAATAAATAAGCCGTAAAATGTTATCATATACAGCGTGATTCCACTTTAAAAAATAAAAAAAACTTTAAGTTACATTGTTGTGGCCACACTTAGCCTCACTTGCAACCCAAGCAGTTTCACGACACACATCAAAGTGACAGCTAAACCCGGAGTTAAGCTGTCAAATACCATTCAAAAATTTTGGTTAATGGTTGGTTGGCTAATTTGGCGTTATCTACCAAATTCCGTATGAAATAAATGGTTACTTCGTAAATTTTTTGTAGTAGTCGTGGTGGTGGTGGTTAAGGTCCATTTGCATCAACCGGGGTTAGCCATCTAACCCGAATATAAGCGTATATAGCGTTTATAAAGTAGGTATGGAAATTGACTGTTAACTCCGGGTTAGCGGGCTAACCCTGGTTGGCGCAAGTAGCGCTTCAATATTAACAAATAAGACACTTTAAACGGATTTATCGCGATTATTAACACCATGACTCTACATTTCGAGCCCTTTACAGCACTCGTCGTCTTAACCCTGTGAAAACAAGTGTTTTAAAGGGCTTTTAAAATCACGGTAACAGAAGACAATATTATATCAACAAATACCTAAATACTCAAATATTTTCCTCTTGTCATGTCCTCTTTATCTATCGATGGGCTAACTAATGGTCAATAAGACTTATATTTTCGGAATAAAGAAAAGGCAAGTAAAATAAAATCAATTTTGAATGAAATGTGTGACATTCATAAACATAACAATTTCGAATAACAACACACCCGTGTTTTTGCATAACAATTTTAAGTGTTTTGTTTGTGCGTAGGCGGGAGCATAGCGCTTTAAAGATCCTTGGTGTATTTCGAGACCATTTTTATAAATAAATAAAGTAGTCTAGGTATGTGCTTACTATGAGTTGCACGCAACTGCATTCATTTCTGATTGTTTTGATAATTTGTAAACGGTTTTAAACGCCGTAACGCATATGTATGTTTCAGATATGATCAATACTAATAATAATGTTAACGACGTGTTTAATGTTGACGACCGGTTGGCGTAGTTGGTAGTGACCCTGCCTGCTAAGCCGATGGTTCTGGGTTCGAATCCCGGTAAGGGCATTTATTTGTGTGATGAACACAAATATTTGTTCCTGAGTCATGGATGTTTTCTATGTAAGTATTTATGTATTTGTATATTATATATATCGTTGTCTAAGTACCCGTAACACAAGCCTTCTTGAGCTTACTGCGGGACTTAGTCAATTTGTGTAAGAATGTCCCATAATATTTATTTATTTATTTTATTTATTTAATAGTTAAGGACACATGTAGGTATATGCATGAATATGTACGAAACGGTCTACTTGAACTTCGAGTAGTCGCAAGAATACACAGCCTTTTTATGATTGCCTAAGCCTTTATACGCTCTTTTGTCTATTATTTGTTAGGACATTATTACATTTTGTTTTCCTCGGGATATCAGTCCTTTAATTTATTTTCTAATAAAATCCAATTTTCAACACGAACCATAATATTAAAGCCGTGTTCTGACTTGCCAACAACGTAACGTCAACGGTCAGAACCGACCTTCAGTCAATATCAAGGAAGTTCAACCAGTGAATGTGGCATTCCTGTGGCCGACGTGGACCGAAAAAAAGAAGTTTACGCGAGCGAGTACACTGCGATAAATATAAATGATAAATGAATAAATACTAGTATTCCGCTGAACTGAACTCGCGAACCCTGTATCTCGGCAACTCTTCGAGCAATTTGAGTAATATTTAAAGGACCATGAGCAAATATGTATGGAAGCTGGCCCCAAAACCAAGAGCTGAGACTTATGTCTATAAACAGGTCTTAATATTGTCTGCTTCATTTCGTTATATGGGCAACAAGTTGAATTCCATTGCTGATCTGAGATATTCGTATTAAATTAAAATGCGAGTATTATGCAAGTAAAAATATTTACAACCGCTCGGCCATTAGATGATAGCGGATCCACACTACCTTTTGTTTTGTTGGTGGGATGCGTTACGCATACCACTCGGGTGCATTTATGTACCAATTATTAACTGCAAAAAGTCTAAATATCTCAGTTCTGTAATGGAATTCAACTTGGTGTCCATATAAAGAAAATAAGTAAATAAAAATATCTATCAAATTAGATAACTCTCAGCTCTGTTGAGTTTGGGGCCAATGTGCACATGGTCCTTTAAAAATGATTTATGTGTCATTTAATCACCTGCCAAATTTACCAAAAAATTTAGTATTGTTTCCAATAGACGAATATTTATGGATTAGCTGGTAAATCGCCCCCCTATATTTCGTCAACTTCTTGACCGGTTAACCAGCTACCAAATTTCATGATACATCGATGATAGCGATACACGATTTATTTTATAGGCGTAATTTTTATAGATTCATGCAAACATGATATTTTATTTTAAAAGCATACACAAAAGACCTGTTCCAGTAGACTTAGAGAAAACTCACTCGCCTCGCCCGCTCGCTCAAAAAATTACTACAAGCATTTATCTATTATTTAATTAGCATAATACAATACAATTAAGTATTTGACAAATGAAATAGGCCTATGATAAACCGTATCATAACCGTAGCAAATCAAGGTTTTTAAATCTGAATAAAACTCTTGGTTTAGAATAGTATCCCGAGTACAGACAGTAGCGTGACATTAAATTTGTCTAACGTCACAATTTTCAGGGGGCTCTAACTCGTGGCGAGGGGGGCGAGGGGGGTATCTCGTGGGCATAACTGACCATGTTTTGAAAGTCTCACGTCATACCTGGGCTACCAACGCTCTCAACCTCCTACAGTCAAACCATGTTTGACCCATCGTTGACAACGTCATAAGTCATAATTTCATAGAAGTTTGACGTTTAAAATAACATTTCAAAGTTTGACAGTTCATTTGCTCGGCAGAGATAGCAAATGAACTGTCAAACTACGACTCGTGTCGTCGTCGTCGTGAAACTATGACTTGTGACGTTAACACTGTCACGTTCCGTGCTATAAAAATCTAGGAGACTTAGACTTTTGAATTTTTCAGCGAGAAGGCAGGTGTCACTAAAAAAGGAATGGTCCCCCTGATTACGGAACCCTGAAAACTACGTGTACGAGTGTACTGGTAGTGCTGCTGCGCACGGTGAAGGGGTAATACGAGTAAATGCAATAATGGCGCGTTTCGGATTATCGCTCGTAAATGGGTGATTTATTGCGTTAATAATTAGGTTTAATCTGTTTTGGTCGGTTTCCTTTAAGTAGTTAGTCTACTGTTTTTTCCGGGAATCGTAGTCCAACTTTATAAACGTATATCGCAAGGCTGATACGTTGTGCGAGGAAGCCACCAGCTCGGTCACCAGTCACCAACCAGACATTTCGCGATTTCTACGAAAAACTTGCGTGCGCTGGGACCCCATGGACCAAGAGTTTCGACTCATAATGGTACAAAAAGGTACTCTCTGCCCAGGGTCTTATATTTTTTACAGCAGTCCAATGCCTAAAGGAGCTATTTTAGATTTAAGGTAATGATCAGGTAATTAATCAGGTAAGAATAGCGCTCACCGATTAGTCCTCATTAAGTCATCTCTAAGGTGTCCGAACATTATTGATGTTGTTTTGGCTAGCGCGAGTCGAATCGGACTCCAGGTCAGTGTCATGGCTATTGAATAAATTAGTTTTCTTTAACAAACAATGCAACTTTACTATAATCTGATAATATTATAATAGAGGTGATTCTGATTCGACGCCAAAAATCGTCCAGATCTGGCAGCATTAGGTTTTCGGGATTTTTTCTGGAAAAAGCTCAGGTACTAGGCGCTGTGATGATAGTTATATGTACCTATAGTAGTATGTTACCTATTGTAAGTTACTACATTTGAAAAAGCTCGCATATTGTACTGTTACTAATATTATTGCTAAAGACCCGATGACTCGCCTTCAAGTCTTCTGCAAGAACCGCAACATAGGTTTCTAGACAAAAGTTTGATTAGTGAGAGACCTCATCTTCCCAATCTTCATGTATGGAGTGGAAACATGGACCATTCTAGTCTGAGAACGACAAAAGATGCATTCGAGATGTGGTGCTGAAGGCGAATGCTCAGAGCCCTTACCATGACGTTAACGGGATTCAGCTTAGAAACCTAAATCGCTGCCATACAACTGAGCACAGTTAACAACATATGTAATTTACTCGGTAGTAAGGACGCCCGCTGCACTCAGATGCACTATGATGCCATTTCCTTTTATAGCTCATATAAATTTAATCGACTTGTTTTTAACAAATCCGAACTGATCTGGAATCTCAATTTGCATTAAAAATACGAATTTTATAGTAATCGCTATTGGCGCCATTTATTATGATTATGCTTCTTTATTAATATGAGTTTTTATGGCTTAACCCCTGTTTTTCTTGTTTAATACTCCTATAAACTATCAACTCCTATTTTATCCCCTTAGGGCGAGTCCTAAAATATATAGTTTAATAATTTTCACTTCTTGCACGAAAAGTTCAATTTTAAGTTGAGATTAGGTGACATAAAATCGCTTTTTATGCTCTAGAGCATAAAGTAAGATCGCAGGCGGCGGGCGCTGGCCGGCACCTCGCGCCCACGCTATCGGCCGCCCGCGAGCGGCCTGCGGCGGGGAGAACCCAAGCGCGCTATCAGTCTAGTACTAATAAAATAATAAAAAATAAATGATTAGATAATTGTTTGCTCAATTTCTTTGAAAATTTCCAACAACTGAATCGATATTTCTTTATAAACTTAATATATTTATTGGCAACATAAAATACCTACAACAAAATAAATAAATTAAAAATAACTTAAATAAAATAACTAAGAACAAAATTAAACTAAAAAACGAATAGCCCCGGCCCCTGGGGCATGGTCCCAAGAATGCTGGCAGCGTTCCCTCGCTGTATCGCAATACTTATGCGTTGGGCGAGGTAGCTGCCAGCCTTCTTATCCCCGGAGACGTCGACCAGACGTTTGGCCAAGTCTCTATACAGGCTTTGGGCCGCTGGACCCCACGGACCAAGGGTCTCAACACCAAAAGGAACAAAAAAAAAATTTTTTTCTCGCTCCAGCCTGGTAGGAGCGAGACGGACATACTTTCGAATGCGCAGTCGCAATCGAAAACAAGTAATGTTACGCACACTGTAGAGGAGAACAATTGGAAAAACTGAAACGGGGACGTCTCGCTCACTCGGGATGTTGCCAAATATTTTCTACTCCAGATTTAACATTAGGCTCTAGTCAGTTGCCCCACATATTCGAAGTGTGTCAAGAGCCCCCTCAGCCGTGTCTTTACTTCTCTTCTCGCTTGCTTTACTTTTACTTTTTATTTTACTTCAACCTTTGAGAAACATACAGCCTATGTGTGTTTTAAGTTTGAGGGCTGCTGGCTGAGTAATTAGAAGACTGGCTGTTATGCTGTTTTAAGCACTTAAGGATGACTCACACTAGAACGGGACGGGACGGGGCGGGACGGGAAAATCTGTGAATTTCTATAGAAAGCGTCACGTGACATCCGAGGGCTCCGAGCTATCACGTGATTCTTTCTATAGAAATTGACAGATTTTCCCGTCCCGCCCCGTCCCGTCCCGTGCAAGTGTGAGTCATCTTTTAAGGTGCACATTTTTAAGATATTTGGGAAACATTTTCATATTAATATTGACGAATCAAGAGCCAAGCGTGCTAACTCATTTGCGCGAATACAAAAAAAAGGTGTGCATTTTTTTCACGTTTTCCCAGTTTAAAATATAATAAGCAGATAGGTTAAAAACTATACAAGCTAAAGGTATATTTTCTGTTCGAAAATAGGTATCTTAAAATGCTCATAAGGATAAATAATTATTTATTAATAAGGATATTTTTTATAAATAGTTGGCACCGCTTACAGCTTCCAATTTGGAGGTCGTGTGATCGAACCCTAGCTTGTAGTTAATACCTATAGTCTGAGAAACCACTTCTGGTAGTAGTTTTTTTATCTATATATATGTGGCGTTTTCAGGCTAAAGGTAACACATGGTCGGTTAGCGATAAGGCTCTACTGTCATAAATAATCATGCACCTTATAAACAACCGACAATGTGGTACCTTTAGCTTGAATATTTACGCCATATATTTTTTTCACTCCGATAATATGCCGGCATGAGAGATTCTTCCGTCCCCATTGTAACCGGCATACTCAACTTCTTTCGCTCGAAGGCACAGCCGCTGTGCCTGCTTTCTTCGCGACCGATACCACTCAAAATTAACACAAGGGTAGTCACAAAGCCCATCTGCACAACGAAATGACTAAATAAATACTGAAAAAACGGGCTGGTACGTGACCTTGGTTATGGCATCTATTGCGAATGAAGACGCAGGTTCGATCCATGCTCTGGGCTTCGTCACTTTTTGTTGAAGACGCAGGTTCGATCCCTGGTGCTCCAGCCTTGGTCACTTCGTATATGACATCTACTTTAGTCACTATGCTGGCTTAGCTTTCAACAACAATGTTAGTATAATTCCTGTCTAGGACCATTCTAGAACCTGTCACAGACTGAGTCAGGAAATCCCACGGCGCGGGTCATTGACACGCCGTCCTCGCGAAGGTCGCGAAACTAGTCTCCGAGTAAAGCTGGTTACATGAAAGTGAATTGAAACCTAGGTGCATACAAGTGGGTAACTACTGGATAGGAATATAATGCGTAATTTGGATAAATAAGTTTGAAAATGGCTGAAGATGCACAAATTTTTTTAATAAACTAAGTATCTACTGAGCTTTATCACTGCTCCTTTATGTGTGACTGGCATGGTGCCGTCCAATCGAGTAATGGACATATTAGATATATTTTTCAGTTGACGTTTGTCAAATATTACCAAAATTTGTCCCCTAAAAGTTCACTTTATTTCTTTTTTTTTTTAATACTACGACGGTGACAAACAAGCATACGGCCCGCCCGATGGTAAGCGGTCGCCGTAGCCTAATGAACGCCTGCAACAGGGGTGTTACATGCACGTTGTTTAAAAAAAAGGAGGATGCGCTGTGTTGTGTGCTAAAGGGCCAAGTTTTCAACTGTCAACTGTGAATCCTCTTGGAGCTCTGGCGACCTTACTCACCAACGGAAACACAACACTATGAGTACGGTCTAGTCATCTAGTGTTATGTCTTGCGATGTTGTTGTATGCACTTCTCACACTAATTTGTCACGCTAACAGCGAAGTCAGGCTGATTGTTAGGAGATAGACCCCTAAACGGGAAGCGTGGTTTCGGACGGCTTGTTAACTCTTGGCGACGGTCAGTCGAGAGCGAGTCACGTGCTGTTGGACTGAGCTGGAACGAGGCTGGAAGGTGGAAGGGTCGCTGAAGACAAAAAGGGATGGCGTGAACTTGTGAAGGCCGTTTGCAATTCGGGGTCCCATAAGACATCAACAACATGTGTACATGGGAGGAGGACCAACAACTCTGAGAACTTCTTGTACTCGGAAACCCATTGTTAGATCCTGGATCCTGCATGCCCCGCCGGTATAACTTCATTCGCTCGAAGGCACAGCCGCTGTGCCTGCTTTCTTCAGCAGAGGGGTACACATATTGAAAATTAACACAAGGATAGTCACAAAACCCATCTACGCAACGAATTGACTAAATCAATACTGACGGCTGGTACGTGATCGACCCGGGCCGATCTCTCAGTTTCTATAGAGAACGTCACGTCCGATCCGATCCGAGCTATCACGTGATTCTTTCTATAGAAATTGACTAATCGTCCCGTCCCGTTCTATTGTGAGTCATCCCTTAGTCTTCTAGATATTATTTCAGCTGTAGGATGTCCGCTGCTGGACACAGATTTCCTAAACTTCCACATTGGCCCGTTAGAAGCAACTCGCAACCCTACGACTATTAAGCATCCGACCAACTTGTGGCTGTCCGTTTTCTAGACTATATGTCTATAAATCCATTGAAAGTATTGAAACTATTATTTTTAAGCAGAAACTGCGAACCATACCAAACTTCTTAGAAAAAAAAGGAAAAATGGAAGTACATTCGGTAGATGTTGCTAAGCGCCCCTAAGATGCATACATGAATATCGTAGAGAAATTCAGTGCCATGAGGTTTCGGTGGCTCAATTGGAAGAGCGATGGGCGTGTCTCCCGGAATCACAAGTTCAAGTCCCACCCGAGTTCATGAACTTTCCACTTTTCCTGTCTTTCTAAGAAATATATTTCCATTTCGCTGTTACTTGCTCGACGATGTGTCCCCAGCCTTACGTCCACGTGATAGTTGACGTAAACGACTGTTATAAAACTCAGTGAGTATGCATCCATATTAATGGCGACAGTCACAGACTGTGGCGGCTGCCTCACGTTACATTTGTGTATACTTAAACGTGATTGTCTTTTAAGCAGTCATTTTTCATATTCAAAAAATGACTCGCGTGGAAATGTTAGGTAGGTATGTCATTTTGATCATGTATTCACAGCGCCTACCACGAACCACGAACGAAAGTATACCTCCCTTTCGCACTTGTGATTTCTCACTCAAGTGCGACAGAGAGGTGAAACATCGTTCGTGGTTCGTGGTAGGCCTTCACGACTGAGGGTTTAACGGGTCACGATATCTTTAAGCGCCACTTGCATCTTAGCTAATTAATACGAAGTTTAGCGTTCGTAAATATTTAAGGAATTTGACAGTTTACTCCGGATGACTCACTAGAACGAGACAAGACAGGGCGGGACGATCTGTCAATTTCTATAGAAAGAATCACGTGATAGCTCGGAGCCCTCGGAGGTCACATGACAGTTTCTATAGAAACTGACAGATTGGCCCGGCCCGATTAATCCCGGCCCGTTCTAGTGTGATTCATCGTTTATTTGGCTAAGTTTGGTAGGTGCAAATGGAACTACTTAAGATTTACGAGTAAAATATCTAAATCAGACGATCCCCTGTCGGAACTGATTGGTGTTTTTTTTTTCTTGCTTTATTTAAATACCTACTCGTATTTCTAGTAACTAAATGTAAAGCAACTCCAAATTAAATCAACTGCTTTAGTTGCTTTTCAATTGATAATTAATATACGCTTAGGAGCTCAAATGGTCGCATTTTATGGTTTACATTACAGCATCGGCGCAGTAACACGAGACGATGCGGTCATACACCACCTGCTAAATATGGCTTCGTTTCTTCTTCCTCGTTGCGTCTCAAATGGCCTAAAGGGTCATGCACTCTGTATTTTACTATGGATTACCGGCAAATTACTATAGATACAATAGTATGCATTACATATTTCTCTCTACATTTGCTCGTTTTACAAAACCACACTACTGATAGATAGTCGTTCACTCTTGGTCGGGATTATTAATAGTCGTAGGAGTTATCCGCTTTCTTTATAACGTGCGTAGCCAAGATGCCAATCGTTAACGCTTAGTTACTAACGAAACGCTACTGACATTGTCGCACTTAAAAGGAAGGTTGGATTCGATAACGTGAGCGATTGGCACGTTGGCTACGCACCCTGCTGCTTTGGCGAATCTTCTCCATTAGTTTCTGTTGGTGGCACGGCGCGGTTCTGCTACAGCAGGCTTACCAACATCGAAAATTTGCATTAACGGAAAAACCTCTATCACTCCAATAGGCAAGTGTGATCTGTGTGACAAAGAGGGAGTTACAAATTTCCGATTGTTCGATTTTCGTAGTAGGAGTCTCAGTGACAGATTTTATCATGTACAATAAGTTGGTGACTGGCCACGAGGTCTGCTACCTTCTACTTTGCCTTGAATTACCAGGGGGCCTAAGATGCCAAGCGGATAGACTGATAGGACGACAAACTGTCGGCACCTTCTCTGTAATTTATAATTTTAAACAGTTCTGTCAAATGTCTTTGCATTTAGTAGCTGTCACCGTCACGCTATCCGTGCAACTTGTCAGTTTATCAACCTATAGCATTATGTAATGACATTCGCATATAACCATCTTAGGCCTGTTGCCCATTAGTAGGTATTGGTAAGCCCTCTTATTACGTATCAATTGCAAAAACGACTACTAGCATCTTAGCTAACTAACACGAAGTTTTATGATAGGCTAAGTGTATTACTATAATCTCCAAGCGTAAATAGGACTTTAAAGTTAAAGACATTAAAGTCCTAAAATGAAATTAGAAGTCCGTTCTCAGGGCATACATTGATCGAGTTTTAGTATTAGATCTGACTATACTTTTTTTACCTTTTTGGAGATAGAAGTATTTCTGCGGGCCAGATTTTGTCCAAATCCATTAATCTGTTTTTGCGTCAAGGAGGAACATACAACCAAATATATAATGGAATAGGAAACCCGAATTTGTCTGCGGAGTGTGGTATAAGCGTACATAAATACCATAATGATCATAAATAATTATAGAGGTATAAATTATGAAAAAACCCTTTGCCTAGCAGGGGGACACACTCAAATAGGCTAAAAAAAACGAAACTTTTTAGTAAAATGTGCCACTTTGTCGCTAACCCCATAATGCGCTAATGCCATAAGGAAGCATTTAGAAATTAACCTTATTTGGCGTCGAAACTGTAGGTCCATGACCCAGCGCACACAAGTGTTTTGTAGAAATAGCGAAACAACTGGTTGATGTAACTGGTGACCAAAGAGCTGGTAGCTTCCTCGCACAACGTATCAGCATTGCGATACGACGATGAAATGCCGCCAGCATTCTAAGTACAATGCCTCAAGGGTCTATTTTAGATTTAAGGTAGGTAGGTAAGTTACATTTACTGTATATATTTTGAAAATAAATTACACAAGACCTCATTTTATTAGCAACTGACAAGGTGGGCAACTGACAAGGTGGTGCCTTTTACCTAAAAACTTACTCTAAAGGCACTTCATTTAGCATGATGGCCCATATACTCGGACTTCTTAGTATGAATATTCGGGTCACACGTCAACTTAAAATAAAGTGATATGTCTGCGCGTCGCCTCCTGCGCGTTACTGACCTTGCCCAACACGCCACACGTTGCCTAGGCGGCACTGGCGGCCATTTTACATTCAAATTCTACCTCTTGTTGACATCCTGACTGGCTAGACTTTATACTATGCATGTGCCAATATTTAATGGCCTCCTAGCCTAGTTGGCATGCCTACGAAGCAGAGGGTCCCGGGTTCGAATCCTAGTCAGGTCTGTGTGTTTTTATAACAACACACAGAATATTTGTTCGTGTATTTTATTGTACGTATTTAAGGTAAAAAAAAACATTTATTGTTACAAAAAAAAAGTTTTCTATAATCCGCAACATAGGTTTCCTCGGGAGGATACAGATAAGGCTCAGCTACAGGCTTCGTCACATACTTACAAATTATGTAATCCGCAACAGGCTTTGTCAATCATAACCAATAATAGGCTAGATGACAAAAAAAATCTAATTAGTCCGTCTGTTAGATTATTAAAAAATATTCGACACGTATTTTTTCTTTTGTTCGTCAAATGAAAAACGACGAAAATACAGCGCTTTAAAGTTTCGCGTGACGTCACAATCGAGTACGATTCTTACTCTAAGGTGACGTCACCAGCCCCCACCACGGAACTTTGACGCTCTTCATATTCGTCAATTTTAGTTATCTTGAAAAAGGAAAAAATACGTGTCTTATAATCTGACGGACTAATTAGAATTATAGTTTTTCAACCTAATCATCATCCCTATTAGGACTAGGTAACATGTTATAATTAATATATTATTTAAGTATGTTATACAACGTGTTTTTTATATTACCTCAAATTTTAACCAGACGTAGGCGTTAGTGCTATGAAACGATATTGCATGCAATTAAAACTTACTTTATAACAATTATTTTCCTTATAAAATAATTCAGCACGCAATGTCTTCCTGGCGTGACTTCACGATTGATAGATTTTAACTGCTGCCAAATAAGTGTATGCAAATACATTGCTGCTCGATAAGTTTTCAAAAACTCATTACGCTTTAGTGGTTATGAATAACTTTAAATTTTCTTGCAATATCCCTTAATATTAAATAACATATATGTATAACCGATTTGGGATAATATTAAAAAAAGGCCGAATTTAAATGCTGTATTTACCATATATGTTTTATTAGATGTGTTTCCTTTCCGCACTGTTGCAAACGCCATTTTCACGGAGTACATAACTGACGTGCTTCGAGTTGTTAGTTGTTCATTGAAATTAAACACTTTAGAACGGAATAATCGCGTTTATTAACACCATGATCCTACGTTTCGAGCCCTTGCCGCTCGCTGGCTTGTCAGACATGTCAGAATGGGGTTGAAATGAAAGTTTAAGCGTCTTTTGCGAGGACAAAGCAGCGGGAGGAGACTAAATGAGCTTTTAATAAAAGCTATCTATAGACTTTTAAAAGGATGGTGCTATTAACAGATTATTTTTTTAAAGTTTACAGCGTATTCATACAAAATACATATCGGCAAAAAACGATACAAATCAGGAGGACGATTCTAAGTATTCTAACTATTTGGTATCGTTATGAGCTTGACATGACTCGCAGAGCGTCTAACTCAATCCAATAAGAGAACAGATTTACTAATAACCATAATAAATCAGTAGATTCGGCTAACATGGTAATTTACATTATAATTACTATTTAAAACAAGATATTTCCCATGTATATTATTAGGTAATTATATAATAACAAATCAAAGGTAGAGGTAGGGTAGGTAGTTAGGTAAGTTACACTTACTGTATATATTTCGATTTTTTATATATTTTTAGATTTTAAAATCCGAATACTGTGCCAGTACCTACTCATATGACCTAATGTTTTCATATTCAAAGCCAATTTCCGGCTGAAACCACTGCCAACTTGTTCGCAACTCCATTTTATTGTAACGGCCTCCTAGCCTAGTTGGTAGTGATCCTGCCTACGAAGCAGGAGGTCCCGGGTTCGAATCCCGGTCAGGGCATTCATTTGTGTGTTTATCACGAATATTTGTTTCTGAGTTATGGATGTTTTCTATGTATTTAAGTATTTATATGTATCTATATATTATATATATTGTCGTCTAGTACCCACACCACAAGCCTTATTGAGCTTACCGTGGGGCTAGGTCGATTTGTGTAACATTGTCCCACAATATTTATTTATTATTTATTTATTTATTTTATTGTCCGAAAGTGTAACCACTTGAATTTCATCAATACACTGGCGGCACCTGAAGTGTACGCTCAAGTTGCCGAGCTTTCCATAAATTAGCTCGTGTCGTGAAGTCGCGACTGTACATTGGAGGACAAAAAAACCCGCATCTTGTATTATTATTATCAATCATTAAATTGCACCGGAACTCACGTATTTTTATAACAATAAATTAAATTAAATTAAATAATTATTTATTTCAGAAAATTTTTTTTCCATAAATTATTAGCATCTTATTATTAGTCTTAACCTATGTTAGTGTATGCGTAAGTATATTTTAACTTTTATATGCATGTAGGCCACTCCAGTATTCCCAGAAAGCGCCATCTGTTCTGTCAGCTATCGTGTTTAGGAGACTGTTGGCGCTGCCGCGTACGCGCCGCACCAGCGACGCCACCCGCTTGCGCATGATGGCGTGGAAACCGTCGGTGCGCGCCTCCGCGAACATACCGCTAGCGCTGCAATAGCGCGGCAGCCCCAACAGCATCCTAAAAGCGTTATTATATTGGACGCGTAGGGCGCTGTAAGTTTTTTGAGTAAAGTTGATCCATAGGCTGCAGGTGTAAAATGACTGGCAGTACGCCTTAAAAAGGGTGATTTTAACGTTCTTAGTACACCTTGCGAACCTACGAATCAACATATTACTCCTTACTGCCAGCGCCCTACGCTCCCTTTCCACATCTACGTCATCCTTTAGCGATGCGGATATCCAGTGTCCCAAGTACTTAAATTCTCTTACTACTTTCAGAGGAGTGCCATTCAGTCTCACTGGAGGTAGCATTTGATCGTCTAATTGGACAGTTCTTCCCCTGAAAACCAGCAGCTCGCTTTTACAGACATTGTACTTGAGACCCTGGGCCTCACCGTTACCGCATACCGCTCACAAACATTTACAAGCGTCCTGAGGGCGTCGATCGATGGACTCAGCAGCACCATGTCGTCCGCGTAACTGATGTTATTTACGAGCGTTCCATCTATTGAACATCCGACCATAGTGCTGCTGAGCTCCTCGATCAGCCGATTGACATATAGGCTGAAGAGTCTGGGTGACGTAAGCCCCCCCTGCCTGACCCCGCACTCCAGCCTATACTCATCGGATAACGAGCCCGCCCACTTAACGACATTCGTTTGGTGGCCGTACCAAAACCTGAATAGTTCCACCAATTCCCCGGGTAAAGTCGTCTCCTCGTACAGTTTCTGCCAAAGTCTGTTATAGGACACCAGATCGAAGGCTTTCGAAAGATCAAGAAAACACGCAAAAACTGGTGTTTTCCTGTCTGTGTAGTATCGGACAGTGTGCTTAAGACAAAGGACTGCCGTCTCAGTTGACAAGCCCGACCGAAATCCAAACTGTGCGTCATGAAGCACCATGTGCTTCTCCAACTGTTTGTCAAGCACACTGTCCAACACCTTTGCTACAATGGTAGCCAACGATATGGGCCTATAATTTTTAATATCCGAGGTGTCTCCTGTACGGTTTTTAATAATTGGTACTACCACGGTTCTCATCATATCGCTCGGTATATAAGTATGGCTGACACAGAGGCTGAAGAACATGGCGAGTACTCTAGGTAAGTGTACCCCCGCATTCTGCAGGTGCTCAATGCTAAGCGAGTCGTGACCTGGCGACTTTCCTCGCGTCATGTTCCTCACCACCGATGCCACCTCCTTAGCTGTGATTCTCACCAGAGGCCCCGCAGCCACACACCTCGTTGGAGATGAGTCTCCGCAGGGCCCCATGGGAGACTCAACCTTAAAGTGCTTTTGAAACAAATCAGCTATCTCATTAGGCTCGCTAACACCCTCTATACTCACAGGGCGGCCCGCTCTCGGTCTCAATTTATTCGTTTGCTTCCAGAAATTTTTAAATTTTTTATTAGAATGGTGTGTAGCTAAAATGTCCATCTTAATTTGCTCAGCATTGTTCTGACACCATTTTAATTTGTCTTTGAAAGCTTTCCGCGTTGCAACCATGTTCATATAGGCAACCCCGGCCCTTGGTTTTCCACACATGACCCAATTTTGAAACCCAAGCCGAGCCGCCGCGTGAGCTTGACGCACATGTTTGTTCCAGCCTACCACATGACGCTACAATAAGCGTGACATGTTTCGACTGCATCGGGCAGTCATCGTCAGACAGCCAGAGTGGCTCGGGCATCCTATATTAAATGTCAGTCCCTCCTCCTTAGTCGTTCACTCTTGACAGAGTGGTCGTGGTTTTATGATGGCGGGGCGACTGTGGATAGTGTAGCCCTCGCAATGCTCCTCCACTTGTTACGGTCTTCAGCGTTACGCGAACATTGGACTATGGTGGTTTGTGTCGCAGCTTTAATTAAGTCTGTCCAACGCGTAGGTGAGTGTCCTCTGGGTCGTCTGCCTTCCATCCGTCCTTGAATAACTAGCCGTTCCATGGAACTTTCGTTTCGGGTAATGTGTCCAAAATATTTAAGGATTCGTATCTGCACAGTCGACGACAATCTTTCAGTTATTTTAAGTTCCTTTAGGATTGAAACATTAGTCCGGAACGCCGTCCAAGGAATCCGTAGCATGCGACGCCAGCACCACATCTCTAGCGCGTCAATTTTGCGCCTGTCTTTTTGGCGCACCGTCCACGTTTCAGCACCATAGAGAAATATGGGGAAGACTAAGCTTCTCATCAGGCGAACTTTTGTGGTCTTTGTGATGTTCCGGTTAGACCAGACCTTCTTAAGCTTATCGACTGCGGATCTAGTGATTGCACATCTCCTACGAATTTCGTCCTCACACCCGCCAGTATTAGTAATGGTGGAGCCGAGGTACACGTAGCTTTTGACAACCTCACAGTTGCCAATTGCAGGAATTTCAGGATGATTTAGTTCAGCTCGGTCCACAATCATCATTTTTGTTTTGTCCCTGTTGATCGCGAGTCCGTAGGAGAGGCTTGTTGTCTCTAGGCGTGCCAGCAATTGCTCCATATCTTCTTTTGTATGAGCGAGAAGAGTTGTATCGTCGGCGAATCTTAAATTAGACGTCTGTCGACCTCCCACTGAGACTCCCTTATCCCATTGCTCCAAGACCATTCTCATTATACACTCTGTGTAGATATTGAATAAGAGTGGAGACAATATGCATCCTTGTCGAACACCAGCATGCGTCTGGAACTCCTCCGAATCGACGTTATCCACTCGAACGGCCGAGGTCCCGTCCTCGTAGAGTCGACGTATAAGACGAACCAAGTGGTGGGGTACTCCCATATCAATGAGAACGTCCCACAGTCTGTGCCACTTCACGGTGTCAAAGGCCTTGCGAAAGTCAACAAAACAGATGTAGAGTGGGATTTGAAACTCTCTGGACTTCTCAATAATTTGTCGAAGAATTAGAATTTGCTCTCTTGTTCCCCGGCCCTTGACAAAACCTGCTTGTTCCAGCGCTATTTGAGAACTCAGAAAAGCCTGTAGTCTGGTGTTAATGATATGCAGTAATACTTTACTGGCGTGCGAAATCAAGGCTATAAGTCTGTAGTTGCTACATTTTTTCGTTGATCCCTTCTTGTGCAGTGGTATAAACACGGAGTGGGCCCAGTCCTTAGGCCATGTTTCTGTCTCCCAAACGCGGTTACAGATCACATGTAGCATTTCAACACCGGGTTCGCCCATTGCCTTAAAGATCTCTATTGGGATATCGTCTGCGCCCACAGCTTTGTTCTTCTTCAGGTGTTGTATTGCGGCTCGAATTTCACCGATGTCAGTATGACTCACGAAAGTTTAATATATATAATACAAGCTTTTGCCCGCGGCTTCGCTGGCGTTAGAAAGATACTAAAAGTAGCCTATGTCATTCTCCATCCCTTCAACCTTTTTGCCGTGAAAGACGGACAAACAAACAGACAAACACACTTTCCCATTTAGAATATTAGTATGGATATGGATTATCATCGTTGCCTACAAATTTAAATTGCAGACTTTATGCCTAAACGCTTCAAAAAAGTGATAAAGGTTTTACTACTTACATAATTTTTTATCGGATGTATAATACATAATATACCTACTGGTACATACCTACGTACCAGAGTATTTGGGGTTTCGACTCGTGTTTAATGTCGTTTGTGATAAAAGTGTTAAAAGAAAACAGGATTTTTTAATGAATAAAGCAGCCTTAGGTAGGTAATTTATATTTTCATAGTTAGTATTTATTAACCGAGAAAACGATTTCGATGCATCTTGGGCTAAAATGCATTCGTATGTCCGGTACGCCTGAACAGGTCGCAAACCTCAAACAATTATCGTGAAATTTTGTGAGAAGCCGTCTTAGAATTACTGAAGCGCAGATTTTTTCGTTTTGTTTTTGAATGTTTTTCTTATTATATGTAGATAGTGCCTTGATAGAAATAGTTTTTAAAATGTCGTGTAACTGAAAATAATAAAAATTCTAAATTCTTTATTTAATTCAAAATAAAGAACAACGTGATGGCAGGTGTCTCCTAAGCAAGGAGGCCACTCTTCCGCGTTCCTGTTTATAATAAAAATAAATACTTTAAGGTATATCGTTTTCCAAGTCCCCCAGTGCATCGATCCATCAGCAACTTTCCCCATGCATCCCCGGAAGACGAATGAGCGAAGTTGGCAAAAAGTGCAGCCGCAAAAATTACCGCCTTCAAGACTCCAGACTTCAGGACTGACGGGCTTATTCAAACTTTGATTGGTGGACATTCTACTGGAATGTTTTAAACTGGGACCTTACCGCGATCGCCTGAGGTTGGATAAAATGATTACCGTAAAACCTCCCAACTATACCAGTCAACCAACTATTGTCCAAAGTACAACTCACTTATTTGTATCACCATTTCTATCACTGGTTTAACCTTTAAAATAAAATAAGGTGGCTTAAAGCATGTTGGTCATAATTACAATATATTAACGAATTATATTAAAGTTAACTTGGACCATTTGTGACTGAAACTGTACTATAGTTGAATTTTTTTCCGGAAATTAAAAAGTATCTGTATTAACATGGGCTCTACTCTCGATTTCATCAATTTATTTCACGTAAGTATATGGTTATTTGAACTGAAAAAGTGAATTACACAAACCAAAAAATTGTTACTATGTAAATATCTAGGTATATTGATTCTTGACATCACAGAATTTTACACAGCAGCTGCCTATAAAAAAAGAGCAATTTACCAAATTAACGTCCTACATCCAATATGCAGCATATGCATGCTTCATGTGCATGCTGAGCATATGCACTGCAGTAACAGAGGAAATAAATTGGGGAAAGCTCATCACAAATTCAATTGGACTTCATTTGCTTTATTTGTGAGAGCCAATCAATTGCTGAAAAAAATGGGCAAGCGGTGAACGGGTACAGGCGCCAGGGGACCTGTAGAATATACGTCTACGAATAGGATTCCATATTAAATTATATTTAAAACGGGTCACTCACGTAATGAAATCGATTTTCGCTCGACATGTTTCTGGGGACCTGTAGAATATACATCTACCAATAGCAATTTGCGGAAAAATGCCTGGAAAAACTAAGTAACTAACTATTATCGAGGCGCTTACGAGGCGACACAGACTGTCCTGATTTGGTAGTACAAGTTGTGAGGCTTGCTATCCCATTCGTGCCAAAAAACCTCTTGAGACCGCGAAATCACAACCTTTCGGCAGTCCCAACTACTCGCACCGTCGCGCCTCTTTTTTTTTATGGGAAAGGTAACAAACGAGCAGACGAGCCGCCTGATGGGAAACGGTCATCGCCGCCCATGGACATAAGCAACATCGGAAGAGCAACTCATGCGTTGTTGACCTTTGAGCCTTTTAAAGCCCTGAACACTCGTTTCTTGAAGAACCCCATATCATATCGCAAAGGGAACACCTCAGGAGGTAGGTCGTTCCACATTTTACATTTTCTGGGTAAAAACGAGCGAGAAGCTCTCCAGCCGTGCGGGCCCTAAGGCTTCTGAACTCCCTTCTGTCATGGACACCAGAGGCTGATATTTTTACAGACCATTGGGCAAATGTTTGTCGAACATGTCTGGCGTACTGTGAGACGTTGGACTGATTTATTTTACAATTCTGTGTGCTAGATACTATAATTAAGTGATGCTACCTTTGTACATACTTGAATGTTGAATTAACCAGTGGCTTGGTTTCTCTGTCATGCTGTATATTTTTTTGTAAATAAAAAAAATGATCACGTATCTTCTTCTTCCTGGCGTTTTCCCGATTTATACCACGGCCCAGGGAGCCTGGGTTCCGCTTTGGGAACTCCTAAGATACTACGTCATATCTTAGAATTATAATTACTATTTACTCCTCAGCAGTGAGGGAGCGACTTAGTCTAAGGAAGCAACCCTTTTACACAGCTCTGCCTATGGATACTTACAGATCATACAATAGTTTTTAGAACAAACATTTGTCTCTCCGGTCTGTTAACCAGGTACTTTTTTGTATACCCTTCTATACGTTGACAGCCGATACAACTTACATATTTAGGCCGGTTGACAGCGTCCCGCATCGCATTTTATACCCAAATCCTGCATGTTGATCCCGAATGTACCGCAAATTTGTTCACTACGGTTGGCAACCCTAGCAGGAACACTCCAAGAGAAGCTCATGTCAAGCAGCGGTTGTGGTACTTGAGATGCTAACAGACTATCAGTTGAATCCGGATAGTTCCCTGCAACCTGGATCCGCACGAACCACGGAACCCTGCCCGATACAGTCCGCATTGCGCTTAATCGGCATAATCAACACGCACCAGTAATGTCCGTCACTCGATCACGGCATAATTGGACTAGCGCAGGGGACTCAAACACTACGTTTACATATGTAAGTACTGTATACTCGTACATGGCATAATCGTTAATAACATTACATATTTTAAATCGATCATCGATACTTCCTTACTAATTATTTTACAGTATAGTTCAGTAGTAGCACCATGCTACTTTATCGCCCTAGGGCGATAATGAGCACTTTACGTGCCTGAGTCATTCGACTCAGTCATTCGATTCGTGTCAATATTCATTCAAAGTGCCATATGTACTGTAAAACGTCGTACGATACACGTGCGAAGAGGTAATTCGCAACAAGTTTTCCTCTTTTTCTCGAGAGATTTCCTCTTTTTCGGCCTTGTATCGTAATGTACTATTTTCTACTCCAGCACTTCTATCTGTCACTTAGATGACTGACAGCGATATTAAAAAAGTATACATTATAACGTTGTCTATGGTATTCCATAAGAACACTGCTCCTATGGATTTTAATACAATATATGAGCACCGTTGTTGTTTTTTTTTCTATAGAGGCACAACGTCTTCCCTATTCTGCCACGTTTCTAGATTTTGATTTTAACGCTATTTTAGGTGTCGTAAAACTAGGGTATGCAACAGCTCATAATTGGTTCTTAAAACTCTTATTATATCACTGTTGGATAATAGTAGTTTATGCAACAGTGATATAATAAGGATTCTAAAACTTGAGGGTCACCGTTACAAAACGAGGCGAAGCCGAGTTTTGTAATAATAGACCCGAGAGTTTTAAGAACCAATTATGAGCTGTTGCATACCCTAGTTTTTCTACGACAGCTAAAATAGCGTAAAAAGCAAAATCTAGAAACGTGGCAGAATAGGAAAGATGTTGTGCCCACTATAGAAATAAAAAAAAACAATAACAGTGCTCATATATTTTATGAAAATCCATAGGAGCAGTGTTCTTATGGAATCAGACAAGGTTATAATGTATGCTTTTTAATTATCGCTGTCAAGAAGATGACTGTCCTGGAGTAGAAAAACTACTATTCTTTATCTGCCTAGAAACTTTGATTCTTTCCTCGCAAATGTGATGAAAAACATTGTATGTATCACGGGTGTTACAACAATTACGAACTCGTAAAAAAGTACTTGTTAATAAGACGTTAGATGTTGCTAAGCGCCCCCTTAAAACGCATACGAGGGATATGGTGGAGAAATTCGGGGCCACGGGTGTGGTCTCGGTAGCTCAGTTGGAAGAGCGATGAGCGATCTCGGAGTCGCGGCTTCGAGTCCCGCCAGAGGTCATGAATTTTTCCACTTTTCCTTTCTTTCTGAGGAATTTGGTATCGTGCGCAGTGACTAGCTACCTCTACCTACCTTAAATCTAAAATAGGTCCTTAGGCATAGTACCTAGGATGCTGGCGGCATTTCCCCGTTGTATCGCAATGCTGATACGTTGTGCGAGGAAGCCACCAGCTCTTCGGTCACCCAGTTACATTAACCAGACGTTTCGCGATTTCTACAAAAAACTTGCGGGCGCCCCCGATGAAGTGATGCTCGAGCAGCCGCGAAGGTGACAACACCAGTCTGCCTCTCCGACGATGTCTGCCCGATGCAGTCGAAACATGCCACGCCTATTGTGATAAAAATACGTGAGTGTTAACCGTTGCAATTTTAATGTCAGTATGACTCACGAAAGTTTAAATTATATGATTAAGTACATATGGCCTTTTGAATTTTTTATATAGGCACATAATACTCGTTATTCCACTAGTGCGGTAATATAGCACCATATGTACCGTAAAATCTCACGTAGTATTTAACCCAAGACGCGACGATTAACGCATAACGTTATCATATTGGATACGAAGGATATTGTAATGAGGGTGCCTCATAGATACCCGCCGGAACGGAGTGCAATCCATCTACTTCACGACCGTGCACTGGGGTTGCAGAGTGGCGCAGGGTATAAGAGGACAACGGTTTTCTTAATTATACATTACATACAGAATATTGAGGACTATGGTATGAGAGGACAACAGTATTCTTAATTATACAATACGTTAGGATATTGTAATGAGAGTGCCTTATAGATACCCGCCGGAACGGACTGCAAATACTGCAATCCATCTACTTCACGACCGTGCACTGGGGTTGCAGAGTGGCGCAGGGTATGAGAGGCCACGGTTTTATTAATCATACAATACATAGAAAATATTGAGGACTATGGTATGAGAGGACAACAGTATTCTTAATTATACAATACGTTAGGATATTGTAATGAGAGTGCCTTATAGATACCCGCCGGAACCGACTGCAATCCATCTACTTCACGACCGTGCACTGGGGTTGCAGAGTGGCACAGGATATAAGAGGACAACGGTTTTCTTAATCTATACAATAATTAGGGACACTTTCACCACCCGTGGTTAGCCACATAGCCCGGAGTTAAGCGTTGTTTTGTATGGAATTAGACAGTTTAACTCCAGGTTTGCGGCTATCCCTGGATGGTGCAAGTGGGCTTTAGACTATCATGAGAGTGCCTATCTACTGTACGACTGTGCACTGGGGTTGCAGAATGGACCAGGATACGAGAGCACAACGGTTTTCTTAATTATACAATACGCACGTGGGATGCCACGTGCGTCAGCACTTTCGCCGCCTCACATCTCAGTCGGACAGTGCGGACGGCTGGTGCTGCTGCGGATTTTGCTGCCGCTAAAAAACGGGTCAAATATGCGGCCTTGGGTACAAGGTATTATTTTGTACCCATCGCAGTCGAGGCTTCTGGGTGCTGGGGGTCGGAGGCTATTGCCTTTATAAGGGAGGTGGGACGTCGAATTAGTCAAAGGACGGCTGACGCCCGCGCGGGTTCGTACCTGGTGCAAAGGTTGTCCGTCGCCATTCAGCGTGGTAACGCGGCCAGTGTGATGGGAACTTTTGCGCCAGGGACGACTCGTGGGGGACTTTTTGACTAGGCTTAAGCTTAGTCTTAAGTTATTTTTTGTGTTTGTGAATATTATAATGGAATACATAAATAAACTTATAATATTATACAATACGTTAGGATATTGTGATGAGAGTGCCTTATAGATACCCGCTGGAACGGACTGCAAATAACTGCAATCCATTTACTTCACGACCGTGCACTGGGGTTGCAGAATGACGCAGGATACAAGAGGACAATGGTTTTTTTATTACAACAAATGTGAGTAGGTATGCCTCACTAAAACAAACACACGTGGTAAATATCCTGTTTTAAATATTAATTGTAAAGTGTTAAAGATAACGAATTTATGGTATTGCAGTCACAAGTTACTCCATCCACCGCCCACCACGCTCTGGAACTCATATCATACAGTCGGCTCCTACAACACCCACTAGAAGAAAGGGGGAATTCTTAACCTCACCACACAGGGTATTCAGTAATAATAAACGCTAAAAGCTTATAGCTTGGACCGTTCAGCTGCATGATGCATTAATCCCTGTTTGCGGCGGACGGATGCTTAACAAATGGTCGCAGGTTCAGTCCGGGCGTGTACTGGATCCCTCGCAACTTGAGGACTTGAACTGATTCTTTTAAGTGTAAGAGTAAATAGGACATTAGATCTAGTTGGCATGCAGGAGTATATAAAACATTTATTTTCAAAATATATACAGTTATTGTAACTTACTCTACTTACCTTAAATCTAAAATAGGTCCTTGAGGCATTGTACCTAGCATGCTGGCGGCATTTCCTCGTTGTATCGCAATACTGATACGCTGGGCGAGGACGCCACCAGTTTTTAGTCACCAGTAACGTCAACCAGCCGTTTCGCGATTTCTACGGAAAAGGTGCGCTGGGACCCCATGGACCAAGAGTTTTGACACCAAATGGTACAAAAAAGCCTCTGCCCAGGCTCTTATATTTAATGTTTTAAATTTCGGCGCTTTCAGCCGCTTCGCCCGCTTTTACATTAGTTCGTTGGAGGGGGGACGGTGCCAGCGTATCTACGCAGGTAGCATCCCTCACTAGCATCCGACCCAAACTCCAAGGAGCCACCCCATCGGTACTCTTGCCATCATCCCTAAAAATGCCAGTCGGCTCAGGAATGCTGGTTGAACAGAAGTGTCATTTAGGTACTGATCCATCGGCGTGTTGCGCAATGGGCGCTCCCGTATTGTCTCTCACCAGGCGGCGCCACTCATGTGTGGTTCATATGAAAGAAATTGTTAAAGTGACGTTTGAAATGTTCTCACCAGACCCACGTTCCACTAGCGCCCCTAGCGGCGATGACTCACGTTTATGATTTATCCCATTGTGGTATGACCGAATTTAAAAGAATTACTAACCTAGAACAACCCAAGAAACCCGCTATGAGAATTTTAACCCAAGAAACATAAAAAAGTCCTTTCGGCCGCCATCGCAACTGCGTTTCACAACCAGTTATCTATGAGGATTCTTTAATCTTTCATGGCAACCAGTTGTGATAGAAGAAGATTTAATCCTGTTCGAAGATTTGTTCCGTGATCCACCGGGACTGACGATAGAAATCCCGCAAAATACCGGGATTGAGTATCTCATGCGGGCCTGCATTCCTTCCAGTTCCAACTTCACTGCAAATACATTTACTCAACATAATAAGTAATATGACGCATTACACACTTATTAATAACATATGACGCTATAACTGAACACAAACCAATTGCTGATCACAAAAAGCATGCAAGCAAGATTGCACTCTCCATTAACACTTGCTTCGTACATTTAATTCAATTCTTACACACAATCAATATTACACTCAACGGACTAAACAATAAGGCTTAAAATTCAACGACAAGATTGGTACATAAGCCGTTTTGTAAGCTAAAAAGTGCTGAATCATTTCACTGTCAAACAAAGAGAGGCGCTTAAGAACTCCGATAAAAGTTCCTTTTAAAACATCATATCATCCAATTGCGCTACTTCAAACTTAAACCTATTCCTCCTTTACATAGAGTTGAGTTTCTATTGGTATTTCAAAGTTAGATATGAGGAAACTAGAGCAAGGCAGAATAGTTTTCTTTGTGAGGGAAAGAGACGAGTGTAGTTCGGCAGCTGGGTCTGGTCGTCTAATGCACAATGTCTGGCCACTGACGAAGATGGATGGGTCTGCTTAGCGCTTGAATGAGGAGCGACGGAATTAAAAAGAAAATTATTTCGAACATAGTCTACGGTCTATTCAAATGTTTGATGGGGTTTAATGAGGCTGTGTTATTTACATATTTATAGGTTTTACGTAGATTAGAGGTAATCAGCTTCATCGGTCATAATCACAATTCACTATGTCGTCTCTTGGCCACACAACACAAACACCAGGCCCTAATTTGACCACGGCGACAGCTGTGATCATTGTCAGCATTATTACTGGTATTCATTTTAGACGACCGTTTGGCGTAGTTGGTAATGACCCTGCTAAGCCGATGGTCCTGGGTTCGAATCGCGGTAAGGGCATTTATTTGTGTGATGATATTTGTTCCTGAGTCATGGATGTCTTCTATGTATTTGTATATTATAAATATCGTTGGCTGAGTATCGTGTATCTTTGTTTGCCGCCAACATGTTGCGTAAAACCGAATACTTCAGTGAAGATCTCATGACATTTGTCACAAGAAACACGACATATGTCACGAAATTCCGACACAGGATCAACCGAAAATTCTATAGGTACTCGTGACAGTTGTCAAAAAGTTTTTACTAAGACATCTATTTATTGTGGATACATTACGATTTTATCTTAGTTATCACAATGGTGGCAAACAAGCACACATCCCGCACGATGGTGAGCGGTTTCAGTAGCCTATGGACGCCTGAAACGCCAGTAATTCAGTCATTTTAGGAATTGTTACACTTACCTATCCGCGTGGGGTCTGCACCCCTACCACGAACATCGAAAATTGGCATTGACGGAGAAACCTCTTTGTCACTCTAATATGCAAGTGTGACAGTGATGGAGATACAAATCCGCAATCGTTCGATTTTCGTGGTACTAGCCCTGAGGTCTGGGCCTATACCACGAAAATCGAACGATTGCGGATTTGTATCTCCATCTCTGTCACACTTGCATATTGGAGTGACAAAGAGGTTTTCCCGTCAATGCCAATTTTCGATGTTCGTGGTAGGCATGCTGACGCGCTTTCATAACCCCTTTGGAATTACGTGAGGTTTTTTCGGCTTAGTTTTTGACTTACCCCTACCCCCCCCCCCCTGATCTTTTTGAGTACTTTTTTGGCCTGATTGTGATCGTTCGGTTCGGAATGTTCGTCGAATCTATGTGGATTGTGGATTAGGAAAACATTTATTTTCAAAATATATACAGTAAGTGTAACTTACTGCCTACCTCTACCTACCTTAAATCTAAAGTAGGTCCTTGAGGCATTGTACCTAGGATGCTGGCGGCATTTCCTCGTTGTATCGCAATGCTGATATATTGGGGATTTGTATTTCCATCCCTGTCACGCTTGCATATTGTTTTCCCGTCAATACCAATTTACGATGTTCGTGCAGCACGAATAAGTGTGACAGAGATGGAGATATAAATCCGCAATCGTTCGATTTTCGTGGTACTAGGCCTGAGTTCAGTCGTAAAGTAGGTAGTACAAGTTTGACTCTTCAGTGCGAAAGAATTCTTCATTGGTTCTCCGAAGTGAACTAGGATAGGTAATTTAATGGCAATTTCTCCATTACCGAGATATAATCTCAACCCTCGTAATTATAATGTAAAATTATTTTAGGGTTCCGTTGCATATAAAGCAAGTACCTTCTTCTTAGCGCTGTCCCGGCTTGAGGCATACGTGCCGTAACCGTTTGGCTGTCAACACAGCGAATCCTCCTTTTTTTAAAGGGTTGGCAACGCGCATGTAACACCCCTAGTGTTGCAGGCGTCCATAGGCTACGGTGATCGCTTACCATCAGACGGGCCGTATGCTTGTTTGTCACCGTCGTAGTATAAAAAAAAACACTTTCACAGTTTGTGCTATCAAAATCAATGCAAAAGCTTGGTCTTCCTCTATATGCTACATTTTTAAGTTTCGAAAAACTCAATTCTCTAACGTAAAATATATACGTAATCGGAAAACATATATACAACCTTTCATTCATGGACGCGTCTAGTCAAAGTTTGACATTAACCTAGTTATCATCTAGGGTACGCAATACCCTGCGGAACCCTCGTGCGGAGGCTCGTGAAACGGAAAGTGGCCGCCGCAAGGACGCCCGGTGTCCCTCGCCACTTGCGGCGCGAGTCACGGGCGGCGGCGGGAGCGGGTAGTACCCGCTCGCGTGGCAGATCAGCGAGCGCGGGCCAGTAGCGTATTGAGTACCCTGGTACTCAATACGCTACTGTTATTAATCGTTTCGACACGTGGAGGTAGCACAACGATTACAGATGTTAAATTGTATCTCCAATGTTGATCTACCTTTTACTTAAAAAAATGAAATTTTAATCTCAATCGCAATTAATGACGTCACAACTACAAACTATTTTTTTTAATTTGTTCTATTGTCTGTGGTATCCGTAATCGAACCTTCGAAGATGTCATCCTATCGGCATTTCTAAAAATCAGTGTTTTTCAAATTATCTTAATGTAGCACATGATATCTCGTTGTTGTTCACTTTCGGTTTCCTTCTACATCTTTGTTTCAGAGTTGTGACGTCACAAACGAAGGTTCACACCGTTGACACTACGGAGCATTTTTTAACACAATTTAAAATATTGATTTGAACTAGCGCATAGTTGAAATATTGTGTTTTTCGGAGCCAGAGTAGTGTGCTAATGTTATGTAAATGTTAGAGTATCTGAAAAATTAATGTTAAGAGATGACTCACACTAGGATGGGACGGGGCGGGACAGGATGGGACGATCTGTCAGTTTCTACAGAAAATGTCACGTGACATCCGAGGAATCATGCTTAAAGCCAAGACGAGACTTTGTGTTGGAGGCCAAGACTCATTTTGTTTCTCTGAGCTAGCGCAGTTCGTTTTTAATAAGTACTAAAAAGTTGTCATCATGCCGTAATGGACATAGATATGCAAAAATGTTCCAACCACATGAAACTGCCATTTTAATTACTGTCTTTTACTTGTCATTATATGGTATTAATTACAATGAAGAATTCATATGGGTTGGAACGTTTTTGTGTAACTACGTCCCATTTATCCTAAGCCCGTAAGTTCTTGACTTGGACCACCTCTCAAGTTCAGGTTCTATAAGATTTGTGGCGTGCAGGGCGTTTTTCCAACTGCCCACCGCTTCGACGAAAGCTCCCGGCCAGCGTAAATATGCTCGTCGATTCCTCTGAAATCGACGAGTATATTTACTAGGAAACTAGGAACTACAAATAAGTGTTACAACGATTTCACTAGCGCCCTAAAAATCTGTAGCCAGGCCTAAGCGCCCGAAGACGAATCGATTGTATTTTGTCATAGCCGTTGCCAGTATTTCAGGGTTAGTACCACGAAAATAGAACGATTGCGGATTCGTAGATCCATCTCTATCACACTTGCATATTGGAGTGACAAAGACGCTTTCCCGTCAATGTAAATTTTAGATGTTCCTAGTAGGCGTCCAGAATACTAGCTGATGGCCCGCGACTTCGTCCGCGGTTTTTTTTGTAGCCTGACAGGATATATTAACGTGCCAGTGAAGTTTACATCTAAATCCAATGAGCCGTTTCCATGAACAAATAAGCAGAAAAAAATTCTAATAATCATTAAAATGTGATCCTTTATCAATTCTAAAAGCTCCTAACTCGATGTTTTCAAATATTTACAATATATAGATTTTTGATCCTCCTCTGCTTTATTATGTATTTATGTCTTATGTATAGATTTATAATCGTAGGTAACCGTTGTGCGATCAGACTAGGAGCCGAGCGGCAATTGTTTTTTACGTAGTGCTTAAAACTGTTTGCATTCTATGTGAGATAAATTACCTATCTGTTCTTACGGACTATAATCTGTGGTGGTACCAAGAAATTTATAACATCACTAGAGGTAACGCACTGAACAATTGACGCTTTTTTTCTGGCCTGTCTCATGAAGGTCACAGTTACACTAGTTGTACTCAACATTTGTCTCGCTCTAACTCTACAGGCGTTGTGAATACGCAGAGCAGACGCAGAGAGTTCGTTTGCATGCATTCTTCTCTAAACTAGTTTCCTACGAAAGCGACAAACTTAATATTTCGTAGCGTAAACCTTGAAAATGGGTTAGTTGGATGTAGGTCGAGTGTGAAATATAGTCTGACAAGCCAAGGCTGCAGTAGATTTCGTTTTTAAATTATGTGCGTCCCTTTTTTTCGGTATGAAGAAAATAGGAAGGCGTATAAATTAAAAAAAAGTTCTACTGCAGACTTGGTTTGTCAGACTATATCTTATGCCCTTTTCTCCAAGTTCGCTTACTGGGTCGGTTTGCATAATCGTGAAGTATTCTGAGTCAGGTACAATCAGAGTACGAATAGAAAAAATCTATTTAGTCCGTCTTTTATATTATTAAAAAATATCGTACACGTATTATTTCTCTTGTTCGTCAAATCAAAAGTTCCAGAAATATAGTGCGTTCAAGTTTCGCCTAACGTCATTATTAGGTACAATTCTTACCTAGTAGTGACGTCACCAGCCCCCGGAACTTTGATGCTCTTTATCTTCGTCAATTTTAGTTAAATTGAAAAAGGAAAAATAGATCTCTAATCAATTCCGATAATCTAACTGGTGGGCTAACTAGAATGATAGTTTTTCAACCGAGTCGTCATCCCTATTCAGGGACAATCAGGGTGCGTAGCCATGATGCCAATCGCTCACGCTACAAAGCGTATTATAGTTATCTCTCTCTTTCACTCTACCTTATTAGTGTGACAATGACAGTTGCGTTTCGTTCGCGACCGAGCGTTAGGAGAGGTTTTGATTCCGGACTATCAGCTGTCAAACGTTGGTTTGAACAGAATTCTGTACGAGTCATGGTGACTGTGACCACTGATTGAGCCGGTACCGAATAATTGTGCCCAGGATAATGATGGATGATTTGTGACCGTCAGCTGTCAAACTTTGGTTCAAACATACTCGTGAAGAGCCATCTGTGGCCACTGATTGAGCAGGTAGCCAATAATTGTGCCCAGCAGTGGGAGGATGATGTATGATTCGTGACCGTCAGCTGTCCAACTTTGTTTCCAACATATTTGTGAAGAGCCATCTGTGGCCACTGATTGAGCAGGTAGCCAATAATGTGTAGAGCAGTGGGAGGGTGATGCATGATTCGTGACCATCAGCTGTCAAACTTTGGTTCCAACATACTCGTGAAGAGCCATCTGTGGCCACTGATTGAGCAGGTAGCCAATAATTGTGCCCAGCAGTGGAAGGATGATGCATGATTCGTGACCTTCAGCTGTCAAACTTTGGTTCAAACATACTTGTGAAGAGCTAACTGTGGCCACTCATTGAGCAGGTAGTCAATAATTGTGCCCAGCAGTGGGATAATGATGTGACCGTCAGCTGTTAAACTTTGGTTTAAAAATACTTCTGTACGATGAGCCATCTGTGGCCACTGATTGACCCGGTAGCCAATAAATGTGCTCAGCAGTGGGATGATGATATTGATGATGCACGATTTACGGCTACCAGCTGCCCAATAGTGGGTGTAACAGTAAGACTTCTGTATGAAGAACCATTATCTAATCTGTGGCCACTGATTGAGCCGGTAGCCAATAATTGCGCTTTTGGGAGATGTTGACGGTGTAATTGCCGTGTGTAGTGGCTAGAATAGTGTGGATATGTTATTAATTTAACTTTAATTATCCACATCTTAAAGTTGTTTTATTTTTAGTGGTTTCTTCTTTCCAGCGTTTTCCCAGCTTGCCGCTGCTCAGGGAGCCTGGGGTCCGCTTTGGCAACTAATACCAAGATTTGACGTAGGCGCTAGTTTTACGAAAGCGACTGCCATCTGACTTTCTAAACTAGAGGGTAAAGGGCCTTAATTAGGATTAGTCTGGTTTCCTTACGATGTTATCCTTCACAGAAAAGCGATTGGTAACTGTCAAATTATGTTTCGTACATAAGTTCCGAAAAACTCATTGGTACGAAAGGTCAATGATCCTGAGTACGATGTTAGTGGAAAAAATTAGAAATTACATTTTTTTTTTACTTTGCAAGGGGCTATGTGCGTTTGCGATCAGCTGTTCCATACAAAGTGTCAAAAAATATTTTCGAATTTCGAACATTTTCCACTTGCATCGTACTCAGGGTCATTGACCTTATCAGCTGTTGAAGTATAGTTCGGGACGTTTGTTACATCCTGTTTAAAAGGTTATCAAACTGCTAGTTAAATTAAATATTTATAGGAACTTAAAAAATAGATAAAAAAAGTAATAGATGGAAAATTTAAGGCGTATCCACACTACGCGAACGCTTGTCTTGATCGCACACTATTTACAGATGTGAGCGAGCTAAGTACGTGCACACGCGCTGGGGACACTGGCAGAACACTTGTAATAACGTATCCATCAATTTATTTACATACAGTTGAAATATTTCACTTCTGCTATAGTAAGGTTATGTAAATATCAAATGACTCCCTAGCTTAGTACCTACTGACTAACAGGGTCACTACTGAGTGACCCTGTCTACGAAGCTGGAAGTCCCGAGTTCGAATCTTAGTAAGGGAATTTATTTATTAATATCAGTAACAGTTGTTCTTGAGTCATGGACGTTTTCAATGTTTATATGTATGTATTTATCTATATAAGTATTTTAAGTATGTTTATCGTCGTCTAGTACCTACCCATAATACAAGATTTGCTTCGTTTGGGACTAAGTCGAGCTGTGTGAGATTGCCTCCCAAAAATATTATTTATTTATCTAAAAGTTGTGAATTTTTTTGGCACAGGGGACTGAAGAAACTTTAAACAAAATATTCAGCTGTTTACAAGTGTTAATACGGGTGTTTAAATATAATGTACAGTATAGTTTGCCTGTACTATTTTGATATTTAAAGTCATGTTTTCTTAGATCTTGCCCGAAAGCCCCAGATTTCGATTATCCGAACTAACCTCGGGCCCAATTGGTTCGGATAATCGATGTTCTACTGTAATGAATTTTCATATGTTAAAGTATTAATTACACGTTTATTACTTTTTTTTCATAATGATGCAGAAGACTACGAGCGCCGCATCCAAACTCAACTTATACTTTGTCTAGGATCTTTTCTAATTCAGTTAGGTCCAAAATACATTTTTCTTTTAAAAAGAGTAAAGGATATCGTTTATTTTTTTCAACAATTACTAACAATCTAGTTAGCTGGGACTTACTTTAACCAAAACCTCGTGACGGTGTGCAGTACTCTCAGTCCAGTTACTGACCTCTATCTTTCTTTTTTCTCCTCCTAATAACGTAGTATTTGGAAGATTAATACGCCATCGCTAATGCATATCATTATTATGAGTGGTTTTTCATAAATGTGTTTTGACGTATGTATATTTGGACTAGCAACTCTAGCATGCCCTTGTGTGGTCATTTGTGGAAAATTCTAAAGAAAGCGTTCAAATAAATACGTATTTTAATTGCAATAAATAAATAAAATAAATAAATAAATATAAATATTCGGGGGGGGGGGGTGATCTATTCCTACACTAAGCAAAGCTCTGACTATGGGTACTAGGCGATATAAGTACTTACATATATACATAGGAAACATCCATAACTCAGGAACAAATGTTCGTAATAAACACACAAATAAATGCCCTTACCTAGATTCGAACCCGGGACCTCCAGCTTCGTAGGCAGGCACTACCAACTAGACAAGGCGGCCGTCAAAAAAAATGCTGGCGATCCGTTTAAGGGCTCAATCAGTATCGTGGACTGAGTAGGTAAAATAGAGAACAAAATTATGAACGATTTTTTTTTAAGAAGAAGTTTGTATCAATGGCCCGCCAGCCCTCCATTTTTTATTTATTTATGTAAATAAAATCCTACTTTTAAGTCGAGGTTCTTATTTCTTTTATTTTTATGAACTTAGTCCTACAATCTTCAATTGTAATATCGACGGTCCCAAGTAACACTGTCTGATCTCCAAAATCGTCTTTTTCGTTTTATTGCACTAATGGCCTTAAAATATGTAAATTTATAATATGACATTTTCAGAATTTATATTTTTTTATGTTTTTACCGAAATTTTCTGTCGCAAGAATGTCATATCTTACACAGCGTCTGGTTAAATGTTGGATGTTAAGTTGCAACAATGTTAGCGGGAGCGCGGGTGAGACGACATGGTCAGTTGTGCCAATACTCACAATTTTGTACGAATAAGCGCCGTACGAATAAGTAATTTTAGATAACATTCAATTCAACTGTCGTATGTATATAATTATTATAGATTGTCCAGTAATTATAGTCGTTAGTGGCACATACGACTATATATTTTAGATGAACCAGGTCCATACAAAAAAGTAGTATGTGACACTTCCGACAATATTTTTTATGAATATCCACATTAAAATGTCGGATGTGCTATTTTCTGATATTTCCACATGTATTTTCTTTTTTTTACTTATGCACATTTAAAGAGTATCTTAAAATTGTAACTTTTCCCAAATTTCATAGCTCAATTCCATAATTTTATAGAGTAAAAACCTGTTTAAAAAACTTTGATTGCGTCTCCAGGAAAGTAGTCATTTTTCTGATCCGACAGTGTTACTTGGGACCGTCGATATATGATTCAATGCATTACCATCGGTATCACACAACTATTCTTACAGCAAGAAAATCATAACCTCACTTTTACAAAGTTATAACTGTTATAAGTCATGCTAGGCTGGCAATCTCTTTAATTTCACTTTAAGTGAAAAGTATAGACAATCTGCATAAGTATTGGAGTAAGGGAGCAATGAATTTCACGCTTTTTGGCATTCGCGAGTTCGTTTCATATTCTACCTTTAAGATTTAATAAACGGTATAAAGCATTTGCCCGCGGCTTCGCTCGCGTTACAAAGAGACAAAAATTAGCCTAGCTCCATCCCTTTAACTATTTCCACTTAAAAAAATCACGTCAATTCGTCGCTCAGTACTAATTACTTGAGGACACCTCTAAGAAGTGTCCTCAAGTAATTATTTTATAATGTAGTACCTAGCTGTATCGTTGAAATACATCGAAAGCACTACAGAAAAAGTTACCAGTAATATAATTTTTCGTGAGACATTTAAATAAAATATTATAAATTACGGATAACACTTACGTATTTTTAGTACACGCGACATGTTTCGTAGACCTTTGGATTCCACGAACGGTGCCCAACGCTTAATAATGGAAGCCTAAGATCGTCGAAACATATCGCGCGTAGTGGCTAAAATTACGTGAGTGTTATCTGTAACTCATTTTACCTAAATAGGATTCCAACTTGACGACATAAATGGCAACATTTCGCGAGTTGGTGCATTTCTTTGTGCATTTTCCGAATAAGATTTAAGCTTTACAATCGTAAAGCATGAATTAAATCATTTATTATTTTCATGTTTTCATGTATGCGTTCATGTTTTTAAGTAGGCACACTACTATACATAAATTATAATTTGAAAGAGATGTCATATACTACAGAAAAAGTATATGACATCTCTTTCAATTTATAAGATTTAAGCTTAGGTATTGTTTGTCACCACGAAACATATGGTAACATAAATATAAAAGGATCAATTATAATGTGACATCATAGTTTTCCAATAATAAAATATGTTCATCGTTTTTCGAATTCCTTCTAACAAGCTCCCATTTTGTTCTGAAAATCTACACGAATTTCTCTTGTAGCTAGAAAAAGAAAAAACTGACCGAATGCATCGGAGAATTCGACGAAAATCATAAATCGAGGAGTGGATATGCAAATCCTGCGTCATTAGACCGTACGTAGCCTGAAAACCTTTCCTATCTATCATTCATTAGCAGTACTAGTACCAGCCAAGTCCATCAAAACAGCTGAAGTGCCTAAAAGAAACCTAGGTTCATAAGCCCTTTTGGAATAAGGGCATGGAATCGAACACGACATTTTTTACAATCCCCGCACAAAGACCGCCCCACAAGCAAACCGTACAAACAATTTCAATGTGTGAGTGAAAAAAAATCCAACTGACCCCACACACATGCGCGGCGCCGCGAAAAAATCACCGACACAAAGAAAGTCTACCAAAAACTTCAATACCAACTTTTACACGCACACTTTAGGAACACACACAGATATTGTGTACAGACGCGGGTGTGTTCTATGTGTGCGTGGATGCAGCGCGTTGGGATGCAAGCTAAACTTAGATGTCGATGTGTGCGTGCCCACAGTTGCAAGATCCGAAAACTTGGTGGAGACGCATCTACACGCAACTCTCACTGTTAACACTATTTGAATACCAACCTTATACTCATAAAAATTGAGTCGAGTTTCATTTGATGCTACTGGTGGTTAGAGCCTATTGGGTCGGAGTGTAGCTGCGCAAGCGGGTAGTTTTCATATAAAACTTGGTGGCGCGAGATGCAGCGAGCGGGACGGAGATAATGCATCTCTTTCGCCACCCGCCGCCCGGGGCAGGGGGAGGGGGGGCAGTGTCGCGTTGATGAACATTTCTCTCGGTTTTCTTTATTTTTACGCGAATCGTTTTTAAAGGGTTTCGTCATAATTGCTAAGAGATTATGTTGACAGGGTTTCCTGGCACGGGGTAAACAAATACCATCACGTGTCGTAGAGTACAATAATTAACTGCGAAATATATATAAAAAAAGTTTTACAACAAAAAAACTGCGAACAATGTTCACATATCTGCATTTTTGATGCCGCTGCTTTGGTACGGCCGTTCCAAATACTTTTATTTATTTATAAAACAATTGCAGTATTCGTTTCATATTCATAGCAATATTTCTCTATGAATACTAAAGTTTGAACAAAACGCAATAGTAACAATAGACACGTCTTAAGCTTAGAAACAAAACGCTTAAAAAAACAAAACAACTCAAGTAAACAGACGCCCGCGAACGCGGGAAAACCTTTCCCGCCTTTTCTCGGAGTCGTTTTGCAACAATTTCTTATGCGAATCTTATAAGACCATGCATATTTTTTTATGTATAATAAGATTCTAACCGGTCGCGGTTTTATTAATAATTGTATACAAAAAATGCGACACAAAAGTGGCGCCCGGGTCCATAAACCATTATTAAAATTGGCTTTTTAAATTTACGTTCCGTTTGTGCACTCAGAATTTCACCAGCCAGTATTTTTAAATTTGGAAAACCTAGGATGATCCGTGTTTAGGCATATTTCAGGCGCATCCACAGCGAGGGGACGAGAAAAAACAAAAAAACGTTCTGTGGACGGCAGTGAGGCAGCAGCAGCGGCGCGCGCCGGCCGCGTCCGACTTTCATATTATTTTATTACGTGTTTCATTTCGCGTAGCCTTTGGACAGCGCTAGTTTTGCGGCGCGAACGTGAAAATTGTGACTTTGGACCCTAAATCATGGAACCGTTTCACTCGACAAGCAAAAATTATTATCCCTCGGCAAAATTATTCAAAACAACCGCAACTCAACGCAGTTCAAACTAGGTTTCGTTTCTATATTTTTGTTTGACACAAACTACAGTTAAAGTTTTTAGTTGGTATATTTATTTTGTTTTTAACAAACCGGGAAGAGATGACACTGTAAGCGACAAGGACGGGTACACATTAGAAGGAGAAGAGAAGAGAAGTAGAAGATGGCGCTTGCATCCTCTGTGAGCTTGTACTACTCCATAGTGCAGCGGGCGGCGAGGCACTATTTAGAAGATTACTGTCATACAGGTAAGATTAGAAAAAAATAGTTTTTGTATATTTTCATTTTAGGAAAAGTTCGCGCCCTCAACAATTACAGAATAAAAGAAAGAAAGAAAAAGTTGACGATCTCGTAACAATGGAAAAAAAGGTTCCCAATTTTCTTATTTGAAAAAATAATTACCTAATGATGAAATATATTTCAGAAATAATAAATTATAATTAATGAGTACCATCAAATTCAATCAATTCTATTTAATTTTCCTATTAGTATGCGCAATATCCTGACAATAAAAAATATACGTCTCTTTGTTTATGTATAATTAATAAAATATATACGAGAACTACCTAATTCGAAACTCAATTAAATTAGAACATTATTAGATCATATTTTATGTTATTAAAAAAAGAAGCAATTTAAAAAAAATATTGGTAGAAAATGACTCAAAAAAAGTATGATTTTATTACCCTAAACCAATCAATCATAAAATTATCAAAATCCATTTTAAATAATATTAAAAGTTAATGAATCATCAAAGCGCATAAATGAATTAATCAAGTTAATTAACTTAATTAAACTAAAACTAACACCTAACTTCTTGCCGGTGGAACTTAGTTTAATTAGTCAGTTATATCAACTACTAACTACGTCCAAAATACATACATACATACATCACGTGTATGAATATGTAGTATGAACGAGAGACCGCATAATATTGTAAATCATGATGAATGCACGTAAGGCGGCCTGTTCACTGGCCAACTGTAGTTGGAAAACTTAAATAATTGTAACCTATCAATACTAAACTAACGCGCTACATCATTACAAACTATCTGATGTACAGTGTATCACTTGTACAGTGGCTTTTGTAAAATCTCTTTTCTAGACTAGACTAGATAAATCTAGACTATATCCTAGATGAAAATTAAAAATTAAGTTCTGTTTGTCACAGAGCTTTATTTGTTTTTTATTACAATTTACATAATAATCGTCACAATTTCATTTTAATATTGTCTTCTGTTACCACGATTACACTTCATTGAAAAAAAAAACTTTTAAACAAATAAAAAACATCGAAACATGTTGAGCGAAAATCGACTTCATTATGTGAGTGACCCGTTATAAAATTATTTAATTTAGAGAACACATAAGATATAAGTAGAAATTAAACTTGCATACTGTTTATTCTCATGGTTCTCCGTCCTCATTGTGTTGTAAAAACAGGCGGAATCAATAATATATTATTTTATTCTTCGTCATTCTCACTCTTACTTTGTGTAGACTCACTAAAACAATTGATTCCATTAAAAATAGCAAACTATTTTTGATTGGATAGAATATTATTTTTCTTCCTAGGCTTTTCCCGGATTATGCCACGCATAGCCGCTGATGGATAAAATATTATATTAAAAGATACTTACATTGTAGTTAAAAATATCGTTATTTTGAAGTATAATTAAGGGAGAGTTGGCGTGTCACGCCGGATAATGCATGACAGCCTTATTACAAGAATACATATTGTAACAAGACAATGAAGGTAAAAGTAATTGCTTTTATTTTGCGTTATTTGACTTTTATTAGGTATATTTGTACAGTGGAATTTTATATTTACAATTTAAAGACAGGCAGGCTCAGAAGTAAATTTTATTGGTCTTTATAATCTGCCAGTAACCCAGCAATTTAAAGAAAATGTAGGTACCTACTAGGAAATGTGTTTTGTATATTAAGATACTGTACCATATATTGAAAAATCAAAATTACAACATAAAACCTCTTCGCGCCAATTGCGCTAACCAGGGATAGGTTAGGTTAGTTAGTAACGTTATGCGGTTATTTCACACAGAATTTGTCAGTTAACACCGGGTTAGCCAGCTAACCCGAAGTTAACTGTAAATACAATACTTAAAACTCACTTAACTGCGGGTTAGTTGTCTAACCCCGAATGGTACGGTATGGGAAAGTTACAACTCTCAAACCGGTATGGACAAAAGGAGTTCGAGTAGAGGCAAAGATTTATAAATTGTTATTTTGTATGTAATTTGACAGCTTAACTCTGGGTTAGCCGCTAACCCTGGTTGACGAAATGGCGCTGACTTGGTTGCTTTGATAAAGATTTACCTAAAACGTAAACTAGGTGCTGATTCATGTTCTACCATAATTTAAAATATGGATCACAATGCCCTCTATATGCCTTATGCCCAAAAAAACTGTGATCAAAACATGTATTTGGCAAAACAATAATTAAATAAGCTGCGGATATTTTAATACTATGGCAATAAATTTTAATAATGTGTTATCAAAATTTATTCAAAACTAATGATACGAATTAGAAGTACAATTATGCATGCAAGTGTTATCGAGATTAATATTTTCTTCGGTGGCCGCGAAGTAATTTAAAAACAAATACAATTGCGTATACTGACTGACCTTTTCTCAGCACCCGGTGAGAAAAGTAGGGATGCCTCTACGTATCTTTAAAATTAAAAACTGGCCATTCATGTTCGGGCATGCCGGATCTGCCGATAATTGTATGGGAAATTTGTCTGTCCGTCCGCCGGGCATCCGGACATAACCACTATGGAGATGTCCGATTAAATCACGTAGGTATATTAACTACATGCCGTCGTTTCGAGCCCTTTTTACAGCACTCGATGAAAAACGTTGAGGCATGATTTTTTTATGGTAACTTTTTACAGCACTCGATGAAAAACGTTGAGGCATGATTTTTTTATGGTAAAAATTTTTAGAAATCACTCTCTAATGCCTCAGAATGCGCACATTGTACTAATTCCGCTATTAAATTGAATCACGTCCCGCCGGCGGGTCACACAAAGCAACAATACTTTTAATTATTTCACAATAAATTAGATCACGGAGAAATATTCTAATTTAACGGTTTTGTATAGTGCTTAAATCAAATTTGTTACTTGTAATTACTTAGACGACGGAAATTAATTGCCTTTTGAAAATTAAGTTTTTTTTTCAGATCGATACTTACTTGAACATCTCTTTCTAAATTTATTAAAAAACATATTAACAAACCTATTTTTTTAGTGGACGGAAATTAATTGCCTTTTGTAAATTAGGTTTTTTTTTAGATCGTTCTACGTTGAACATCTCTTTCTTAAAATATTAAAATGTTATTGAAAAAAAAATTACAAACCTATTTTTTTTTTATCTTAAGTACGGTACAAAAAAACCAAGCACTTTGGTGGCGATCAGACGGTTTTCGCCGAATATTATAAAAAAATCGAAAATTTGTATTTCCCTCATATTCGAGCGAAACAGGCATGTACTTATATATAAAATTCCAATTATTCGATTTTCTACCATACAAGCGCACTGAAACTCAAAGAGGTCACTCTTTGGGAGTCAGTGCGCTTATATGCTATTGCTTCTTCAAATGTCAAGGCCACAGCCGAACGAAGCTGTTTTGTATTAAGGCGCCACCTTTGTTCTTATCATGTGATTTAGATCTCACGGTAAGCACAGAGTTTGTACTGTAGAATACTATATTCGCTAGCGTCTACGTCAACTCACTGTCGTCTCACAGCAACTTGACATGTGTTTATTGACAATGATTTTGACCTTAAACTTGACCTTGCCGGTAGAAACGAGATGCTACTGTAGATGACGAGACATAAACGACACATTTTTTTACTTAGATTCTACAGCTCTCACAGCTCACTTGATGTTAATATTATAAATAAATAAATAAATATTATAGGACATTCTTACACAAATTGACTAAGTCCGGCAGTAAGCTCAAGAAGGCTTGTGTTAGGGGTACTTAGGCAACGATATATATAATATACACATACATAAATACATAGAAAACATCCATGACTCAGGAACAAATATCTGTGTTCATCACACAAATAAATGCCCTTACCGGGGCTCGAACCCAGAACCATCGGCTTAGCAGGCAGGGTCACTATCAACTACGCCAACCGGTCGTCAAAATGTTAATATTATCACTTCACTTTAACACTATTTTGATGTAAAATACGTTTCTAATTACAAATACCGATGCGTGAAATTCCTAAATTTAAACTTATAAAAAAAAAATATATTGTCTTATATAGTTACCATTATAAGATACTTACCTATTCTAAAATTGTCTAGAAGAGACCGCTTACAGCGATTAAACCCCGTGTAGCTATCCATATTTCTATTTCCAATAAAGAAATATTAAAATAAGGCTTAATAAGTTTAGTAAAGTTTTTAATTTAAAAAAATACCCTTACACGACTAACTATTCCGTTTTCTTTTAACTATGAAACCCATACGAAATAAGAATGACCACTCATTAATAAATAACGTAGGGCAGGTAGCACTTACTGATCAAAACATACCTCTAATCCACAAAAATAAATAAAAAAGAAAATAAGGCTTTAATTACAGTTTTTCACAAACCATTCTCAAGCACTTTCGCGCAGCACAGTCCCCCAGTGCGTTTATATGCAAATGCAGTGCATCAAATGTCAAGGTCGCGAGACTGCACGTAATTGGGAGATGCACTTTATTGGATTATTGTTGGGTAAAGATGATAAATAAGGAGATTGGTAAATTCGGTGGAAAGTCCTTTAAAATATGTGGTGGAATAAACTTAACTGACTGTTTACTTTTAAAATTGTGAACAGTGTAGTTAATAAAATATGTTTGTATGTTTTTTTATGTGGGAAAAGACATAACTTCATCTCAAACAGGTTCAAGGGTTAATATGATAAAAACATACGTCTTAGGCTGCGTTTTACCAAATTTTTATTCCGAGAATAACGCTTACTCTCTGATAGTAACGAGTAACGTCAAATTATTATGGGATTTTGACATTAGTATTAGTATCCAAGAGTAAGCGTTACTCTTGGTTAAAAAGTTTGGTCAAATCCAGCCTTAATGTGCTATACCAACATTTGTACTGATGCGTCTCAAACAGTGCTACCATTATATATATCGGAGCATGTCAAACAGGGGCCACGCCTTATAATGATGTATGTAAATATGTAGTAAATAAAACAGTCGTTTAATATGGAGACTGACAAACGTTATATGGAGCATATTATTCACAGCTCCACAAAAAAAAACCACATTCTATGTAAAAATAAGCGACTAAATGAGAGTTAGCGAATAGCATCTTGGTACACTGGATGCGATTCGTATCGCACTTCGATTTTTGAGTGAGATAACGCTACGCCCGTGTATAGCGCAGTCCCCCTTGCACACGCCGTGCGGTGCATCCAGTGTGATCCGCCTTAGAATGTCAAATAACCCAGATAGTTTAAAAAAATCGTTTAAAAAATCGATTAATACTCTGTTTACAACAAACGCATCTCAAACCGGCGCCGTCATATGGCGAACGCTAGCGAACGCATCTCGAACAGAGCCTGCGCACGCGCAAGCAATCTCACGCGCCGCTACCCGCGCTGCAAAAACGCCAGTCACTGCCTTACTTAGCCTCTTAATCGGTATGACTGGGCTTCCATTTTATTATGATTTATTTGGTACTTACATACATTTTACATGAAAGTGATGAATGGAGAAATCAAAATAAAAACATTTATTCTCGAAATATATACAGTAAGTGTACCTTACCTAACTACCTACCTCTACCTACCTTAAATCTAAAGTAGGTCCTTGAGGCATTATACCTAGGATGCTGGCGGCATTTCCTCGTTGTGGAGAAATCTGATTTTAGACGACATGTATGAAAATGTGGATATCCTCAGAGGTTTTATTGTCTCGGAAAACTTAAGATATTTTCTCACATTTTCACTACCGCACATTCTAGAGGAAAAAGATAAACGGGTTCCGTTTGGAACCCTATGACATAAGTACTCACTCTCCGCTACTGCCAACTTTTATAATTCTCGGTCAAAGGATAGTACCCTATACATTTTGATTCCCTTTGTAAATGGGAAATGCAACATACACGTCCGTATCTTTTAATTGCGTTGACATAGAGGTTTGGTTATTTCACAGCTTCAAAATACCGCAAACCTGAGTATGTGGTTTTACTTTTTACTAACTCTACGCATTCACGTGCTAAAGTCTTGATAGACAGACGGACAGACAACAAAGTGATCCTATAAGGGTCCCTTAAACCGCGGCCATTGTGAGCGAAGTCACGGTCTTCACCAAGTCTAGCTAACCAGCCTGGTAGACCGCAGAAATTAGGCTGATTGTGGCCAGTGCTCCAGTGGTTCGACTGATAGCTGTCAATTTGCGAACTTGTCATTTTACCTAACTAAACCTAGTTCGGTAGTTTGTAAAATTAGGCTTTCTAATTTTGCTAATGCATTTCCGGTAAGGCGGCGTTTGACGAGACTTATTTGTAGCACTTTTTTATGTTTTATTTGCAGAATATTTAAAGTAAACATTGATTTGTGAGAATACAAATAAATTCTATCGCCGATGGGAACATTTGTGGTTTCCGGAAGTAAATGCTTGTGTTATATAAAAAATAACACTTAAATCTAATGCATAAACATTGAGAGGTTCTCTTTTTTTCTTCTAGGTATGTCCCTTAAGGATGACTCACACCAATCCGATCCGATCCGATCCGATCCGATCCGGGACGATCTGTCAGTTTCTATAGAAAACGTCACGAGCCCCGAGAGCTGCGAGCTATCATGATTATTACTTTACAAACAACACATATTAGGAATATTTATTACAGGCAAGGGTGAGACGCACAGATCAATAACAGATTTAAACTTTCGAATGCCGTTAAAGTCTCACGTGACGGCCCACGCGGCGCACGCGCAGTTTACAAACATAACCGCCGTATCCGCTGATACGGTTAATAGGCTGATTATTGTTAGTCTGGCTAGTGGATTGTTATTAGGGCCTTATTAAATTGGGTGAACTGAAAGCGATTTCTATACCAAACTTGAGGTGAGGTGATCTTGAGGGAATTATCTTGTATGGGCAGTTCCGGAATTCCGGAAAAACCATTCCGGAATTGAAAGCCTTAATTATAATACTGAAAACCTTCTCTGAGTCACTAGTAAGTTTAGGTATAGTTAAAAAAATTAGGTGGCCCTGAAAATAGTAGCATCCCCTTTTGAACATTAGGCAAATTAAAATTCATCTTATCTTAAAATTGCTGTATATTTCTTAAGACGTCACATGTATACCTTATTTGATCTATCTTTAATTAAATTGTGATGAAACGAGCACTAAATGATTTTGAGAAGATCTATAAAATGAGGTTGGTAAATTTTGGGCACATAGTTATTTCAGTATTATATAATAATTATTCGATGAGATGTCGCTTTTTGTGGGGGGCCATCTTATGTGGGCGAGTCACCGTTTGCCAGAAATAAAATAGATTACCATTTTGTTCGGCAGACGTCCGATTTTATTCTCTATAACCCAGTATTTAGTACACCACCTTCACCTAATTATTATTATTTTTATTAATAAATAATTCACCTAATAGTCCAGTATATTATAGATTCCATTAAATCTCAAAAGTCTATACACCCTGGCGGGTGCTGCCTCTGCGTGCGTCCCATGACTCGGGCAGGTGCAACACCCGGTCGTTGCCGTTGTACCCCTTACATTTCATTAAATTGTCGAAAGGGACTCTGCGTGTTGGCTTCGGCTCCGCGTATGCCTCCCAAAGGTCCAGAAAACCATTGTCCCGTAATGGGAAAGACAATTCGATAGTTATTTATTCCAATACATAATTCTAACATTTTTTATTGTACATTATATACGAATTCTTTGCATTTATTAGTATAATTATTCTTTTTCTTTTCTTTCTTTGCTTGAATATACTCGCTACGCTTGCTCGCTTCGGGTAAAAGCCTCCTCCAAAGATTGCCAGTGTTTCCTGTATTTTACAACGTCTGGCCATTTTGTTCCTGCAATCGTGACCAGTTCATCTTCCCATCTGGCGGGTGGTCGGCCTCTGCCTCTATATCCTCGTGGGCCATTCCAATCAGTCACTCTAGTTGTCCACTTGTCGTCGAAGGAATCTTGCGACATGTATAATATAAACAAACGCTGAAATATATTCTAGTTTAACGAGAGTTTTATAGCCCACATGTTACTCGTAGCATCGGGTATATAATCATTTCTCATCATTTAACCCTGTGATAACGAATGCTGTAAAGCGCTCGAAACGCAGTCATAGTGTTAATAATCGCGATAAATCCGTTTTAAAGTGTTTAATCACTTTATTAATGGACTTGTTCTGTCTTTATCACGTGACAAAACAACCATCAGGACCTCACGTGTAAGCTCACGCAACGTAGTTCAGTTTACAAACACGCCGTATCCGTTGATAACGTTAACGGCCTGATGGTATTATGCTTCCGAACACTTCCGCTATTGAACAACCTGTTTGTAGATTAACCTACATAATTATGTTGTTGTAGGTCCTAGGGCACCCCGGAGGACAAGGCCTCCACAAGATCCTTCCACTCCTTTTTATCTTGAGCAACCTTTTTAGCTTCGTTCCAAGTCCTAGATTTGTAGTTAGGAACTCATCCGGGGAGCGTCCGGTCCGGATTTTTAAAACTCCGGGATAAACGCAAACATTTTTGGGTTCAGGTCAGTCTATAGCAAAAGCATATATTTTTAAATTTAAAATTTATTTCTTTAGTGTCCAAGGAAAGAACGCGATTTCAATGAATCGACGGGGTTTTTTAACTTCTTTGCCCGGTTTCGGCAATGTACGAGATGGCAGCCCTAGTCCTACGGCTCGCAACTCGTTCCACGCTCCGTCGCCACGTGTGTACAGTGTGCTTACCATGAGTTGCACGCAACTGTATTCGATAGCGACTGCGCTCGAAAGTATGTCCGTCTCGCTCCTACCATTACTCTTGCAAGAGCGAGACGCCACTCCACTCCTCTCCAGTCCTCTCCACTCCACTCAAAGGCGATACTGGCGCTGTTCGTTGCTCCTCTTCGAAGAGTATGCCCGATCCATCTCCACTTCTGCACCGCTACTTCGTCGAGGTACAACACTTGTTTTCATAGGGTTAAGGATGACACACTAGCTCAGGACGAGACAGGACGAGACGGGACAAGACGGGAAAATCTGTCAATTTCTATACAAAGAATCACGTGATAGCTAGGACCCCTCGGATGACACGACACGTGACGCTTTCTATAAAAATTTACAGAATTTCCCGTCCCGCCCCGTCTCGTCCCGTTCTAGTGTGATCTCAGGCCATAGAGAGAATGCGTCTCCCCGTCAATCCAGTGACAAAACGAGTGCTGTAAAAGGGTTTAATTTCAATCTTCTTCTTCAAACTTAAGAGCTGTGCTCTTGTCGGTGGAGCAATCTCCAACTCATCCGGTCCTCTGCCAACTCCTTAACCTTCTGGTACGACACAACCTGAACCTTCTCTTTTATTTGTTTAAAATAACTTTTTCTCGGTCTTCCTCTTCCTCACTTTCCCTCTATCTTTCCTTCTATGATGTTCCTAAGAAACAGATCATGTCGTAACAGGGTTGGTACCACGAAAATCGAACGATTGCGGATTTGTATCTCTATCTCTGTCACACTTGCATATTAGAGTGTGTAGGATAATTCGGTGCTCTTCAATAAAGTAGACGGTCTTCGTAAATATAAGTGTAATCAGCTTTCCACAAAAGAAGTATATAAGTAAAAGTGTCTTTAAATTAGTTTGAGAATGCAAGACGGCGCTTGATCGTGCCGTACGTAGGTCAGTAATGATATGCTGAATTCGATGTGTCCCTCCCGCGCGCTTGACCCCTCTCTCGTCCTTGGGCTAGGTAAAGGTGAGTGTAGACAGAGTGTTATAGTGACAAAGATGTTTTTCCGTCAATGCTAATTTTCGATGTTCGTGGTAGGCCTGCAGATGTCCAATTAATACTCCTCTTCTGTTTTCTATTGTATCTATTAAATTTCTGTTTTCTTAGGCATATAATTCAATAGATTGGTCATATTTCTGTCTTTCACGTGATAAACACAAACGTCACGTGTAAGCTCACGCGAACTAGTCCAGTTTACAAACATATCGAACACGATAACTACCCACAAATATGTCGATACGATAGCAATAAAGGCCTGATTACACCGCGTATTATGCTTCCGAGGACTTCCGACCGCTATTCAAGAACTTCAGTGCGGTTGACCGATTTGTATGCATTGTTGCATTAGTTGCGCTTTGGTGAATTGAGATAGAGTTGATCATGTTGTTGACACAATATTAGAATTTCCTTAGTTAATACAATCTTAAAATAAAAGAGTTTAACTAAATTTACGTAATGTTTTTATGTACTGAAATTTGAAATAAACGGTTTAAGATTTTTAAAGTTTTTTTTTAAGGAAGACGGAAATATCAGGAAAATTTTAAAATTTTGGTATTATTATGTTCTGCATTCATGATTTTAGGTAAGAATCATTCCAATTACAACAGTCTACAATTGTATGCGTATATTTATGCATTTAAAGGATGACTCACACTAGAACAGGACTGGACGGGGTGGGACGATTTAATTCCTTCAGACCATCTGGCCCGAGTCTTCCTCGTTTCGGCTTCTAAGTCGAGGACATCAGGGAACGAGTCATTTAACCGATGCTTATACAGGTCGCATCTTTAACTTTGAAAAAACTAAACGTACAGACAATACCAATTAAAATTAAAGCTAACAATAAAATAATTAAATATAAAAAGCGTACAAGAAAATCTACAAAAGACCAATGGAAGAAGGAATACCCCGTCGAAAAGGTCCGCCTGCGGCATAGTCGCCATGACACTGGCGGCGTTACCTCTCTGCACAGCTATGGCCATACGTTGGAAGAGGTAAGCCTCAGCCGGTCCTCGTAGTCTCAACAAGCCGCGCCGACAGAGCCCTTACAAAAGTCTTTGTGCCAGCTGACCAAAGACCCAATGTCTCAACTGCGAGCACCGCAAACTCGTATTCCTTAAGTAGGTACGAGTATTTGCGGCGCTTGAGAGTCTGGGCCTGATCAGCTGCAGCGCCAGTCTTTATCCGGGTCACTTGAATGTGGCACTGTGCGAAGGTCGACTAGACCTATAAAAATAGCGTGTGAAAGAACAACCTATGGAAAGCTAAAAGGCTACTTATAACCCTGCCTGTCAGCTGTCAGTAAACTTAACACTCTACGTAACACGCATTAGTAGTTATAGTTATATTACTAATGCGATAAAGTACTAATAATACTGACTTGGTGTACCTTATTTCGTAGCAATAAGAACTATGGCTGGTCATTTGTCGAAGACACATGTTATGGGAGTAATGGGAGTGACGTGGACCAAGTTACGATCTGAAGTCTTCATCTGTCAAGAATCTTTAGAGAAAGTTAAAGTAGGGAATGAAAAAAATATGTACTGCTTGTTTTGCTTGGAAATATTAAGTTAAATTGTGGTAGGTTTCCGCACGACTCGACTATAGAACGTATTTTACGTGTACAATTCGAAAATAGCATACTAAATGAACTTTCCTTGTTACGTTTACCTAACAACAATTACTTCAATACATAATTACCTATATACCTTTCTGATCGTGGATTGTTCGACGATAAAAGTATAGACTTGTAGTTTATATTCGATTTATTTTTATAAACGAAATACTTAAATAATATAGTTTCTTTTTACTCTCTCTTTTACTCTTAAACTCTCTTTTACTCGAGTAAAAGAGATCGGGATAGATTGAATTGCAAGAGCACGCGAAAAATAAAAGGTGATAGTAGGCGGGCGCGTCAAAATCCGCGTAATCAGATAATTGCTGTTTAGAACTTAACTACTATTTTTGTAGATTTTTATCTTTTTAGCTTTTACCAGATTGCAGAACTAGCTATTACTCAACTATTTATCTAAGAATCAAGTGCAAAAATTCAAGGGTTACGTTCTGATCAAAAATATGTAAAAGGACTTATGTTTGAAAAATAAAGGTATCGAGATCGTGTTATCCTGTTTACCAGTTTAAAGGAAATATGTTTAAGTTTTATGTACGTGAATAACAGGTATCTAGTTGTTATCAATATTGGGATCTAGACGTCTGAATGATAACTATTTTACCACTGTGCCTCTTAAGGAGCGTTGGGAACCTTAATCACCAACAGGAATACAACACTACAGGTATATTATGTGTGATCGGTTTTAGTAAAAGATACCACACTATCGATTGTTGATAAGGTTCATTTCTAAGTGAATTTGATGTCATGATGTGAATTATCTGCTATCGACCTTTCTAAAAACGACCACAAATGCTCTTGTGAATAGCCTTACATCCTTAACTCCTTACCGACGCACGCGCATGTTTGTAAGTTAGGCAGAGCCCGTTGTTGGCACGTGCCAAAAAAATTGGGGTTTTTAGTGCTTACCACATTTTTTTTAGTTAGGAACAGTCGGTTGCATAAATATATATGCACATTGCACCTGCATTTTTAACGTTTTTTAACCTCCTTCCCCCGTAATAAATTCGAATGTGTAGATATTTATAGACGTGAGTGTACTGTAAAACTGCGATGTAAATTAATATGATAAAGGTTAGGTAAGGTGGGTGTCGCACTGAATGATTTCTCCGAGAAAAAAAAGAAGCATTATCATTTTGTACTATAATAAGTCTATAACATTTTTTTTTTGTAAATTATAACTAATTAATCCATTAGGGAAGTATTCAATACATATTATTTGCGATACAACGAGGAAATGCCGCCAGCATCCTAGGTACAATGCCTCAAGGACCTACTTTAGATTTAAGGTAGGTAGAGGTAGGTAGTTAGGTAAGTTACACTTACTGTATATATTTCGAAAACAAATGTTTTTCAATACATTATTTTTATTATAAATTGAAAGAGATGTCATATACTACAGAAAAAGTGACCAAGGTCCCCGGTGGGCAGGGCTGGGATCGAACCAGCGACCTCCTGCTATCGCGACAAACACCCTAACCACTGGGCTACCCGATCACGCGTATTTTACTAACCGATTATTTTTATTATTCGTTAATTATCCCTGTTGTTACATTTTAAACATTATGCAGATTCTTTATGGTGCATACACCAGCAGACGATGATGCACGAAAACATCCAGGAAATGACAGAAAAAGCGACACTTTTTAATTGGTTACTTTGAAAGTAACATAGATCGGCACTATCACTATGACATCAAAAATACCAACCATTTTATCCGTGCTTAACCGAATAATGTCACAACATGTCCATTTCAAAGCCATCCAATTAATACATAAATAAACCATGTCCTTGTAATAAATATACCCATACCCTTTAAAAAAAACTCTGCCAAACAGAAAACAAAGGCACTTAGGAATAATCCCATATCGCCCCCATAAGGAGGGTGCACACTCGTGAAATAATAATGTGCGTGAGGGTGTCCAAGGTCGAGGGTCAAGGGCAACTTGCCCTAGGTGCAATGTGCACTCGGCTTTATGCAATGAATGATTTAAATAATTTATTCTAGAACACGAATTTGCGTATGAGGCAATATTGTTCCTTTTTTTATGATTGGACAATTTATTTTTTAATGGTTTAATACTTTAAAGATATGTTATGGGGGTTTGAAGGAAGTTTGTGACATTGTAAGCAAAATGTGATAGATATTTTTTGAAAAATCAAAATATACCTAAAAACATTCTTACCTATTTAAATAAATTATAGTATTGTAACAAATATCTCGAAGCTACAATTTTAATTTAACACTTATTTTTTGACATTATAATAATAAAACAGTATAACTTTCTTTTTTTTATACTTAAGTTAAACTTATTTAGTAAATAAGCAACACGTATTTACATCGTAATCACTACTTAATTTAAATAGCTGTTAATCTTAATGCACCGCTTGTTATAGCATACATAATTAGTACCTAGTCTAGTTTTTGCTATTATTTCATAAATATATAGTAACGTTTTCAAGATAATGTAACACATTTTCGGTTGACGATAAAACTGTATTGCCATTTGCCAATTTGCCATCAAGATTCTATTGTAAATAAACCGTATCAGCGACTGATAATCTGGGAGGTATGTTTATCCGGAAACCGTCACCAAAAAGGGCCCTCGTCAGTGCCAAGGTACCGGCAGTCCTCGAGCCCAATGGACTGGCCAGGGATGATGGCAAGAGGCCCGACGGAATGACGTTGGTGTCTTGGAGTATGGGTCATACTCTTGTTTGGGATGCTACTTGTGTAGGTACCCTGGCGCCGTCCCATATTCCTGGCACCAAAGTTGATGCTGGTGCGGCTGCATGCTCCGCCGAAAATCACAAGTGTTGCAAATATGACGTCCTTGGTAGTGGCTACATATTTGCGGCGTGTGGAGTTGTCATCAGGATAAAAAACAGATAAACTGTGAGTCGGACTCGCGCACCGAGGGTTCCGCACAAAGGATACTCCCCCCCTTATTTATGACCTTAGGTACTTAAAAATACCGGTAGCACGGAACTGTCAGTGTTCGGCAATTATACATTTTTCGGGTTTTCTTCTGTACTTGTGCTACAAAGCTCTAGTTTTTTTGCCAAATTTCGTAATTCTAGCCAACGGGAAATATCCTACACAATTTTATTAAGGAAAATGCGTCATAAACGGCCGTATCTTTTGATTGCGTTGACGTAGATGTTTGTTTTTTTCACAGCTTCAATGGACCGCAGACCTGTGTACCTACTTATGTGGTATTCATTTGAACTTGCTACCTTTACAAGTTAAAGGTTCTTGGCAGACAGACGGACGGACGGATAACAAAGTGACCCTATAAGGGTTCCATTTTTTCATTTTTAAAAAAGATCACCATGGGTTGGGATCAAAAATCGGCCACATATGATGACATGATTTCTGAACGAGCCCAAAGTAGAATAAAAGAAACGTTTATTACAAGTTTTTCGTAGAAATCGCGAAATTGATGTTACCGTTGACCGAAGAGCTGGTGGCTTCCTTGCACAGCGTATCAATCAGCATTGCGATACAACGAGGAAATGCCTCCAGCATCCTAGGTACAATGCCTCAAGGACCTATTTTAGATTTAAGGTAGGTAGAGGTAGGTAGTTAGGTAAGTTACACTTATTTACTGTATATATTTCGAAAATAAATGTTATTACCTTACAAGTACCTGACTATTAAAAACACCTAATCTATCTCCAACGAGGCATAAGATTACTAATGCTTCAAGTGATGGAACAAATTACAACTGACCATCCAACATATGTTGAACATCCCAACATGTCCAACATATGTTAAACATGGATAGGTGTGACGTGTTAATCACTGACCCCGGCTACGAATTAATACCTTTTCGTATTGACTAGTTAAAAAGTTTTCATAGCGTTGCGTAGAGTTTCTTACTGTGACAAGGTACTAGTGACCCTTTGTTGACTAGGAAGGGTTAACTAGGATAGGGTTAGAATCTATTCAATCTGATTAGGTCTTTTGAAGTATTTAATTGCATGCGGATTGTCTCATTGTTGGGGTTGCCGGTTGACTGCATTGATAGTTTGATGTTTTACTGTGTGGTTAGCTGATTTGGTGACTTGATAAGACTAATTTGTTAACTGTTTCATACATTCAGGTCACTTTTTTTGTACATACTTTTTACCAGTTTTATTCATATATTGAAACCCTTGGGGGGTAAAAGGAAACTCGGGATACGTAAATCTTTTATAAAAACAAACATTAGAATCATATAGGTAATTTTTTTGTGTAAATGTGTGAAATATGGTGGATGGAATTTTTTTTTTCTGTGGGGCTTATCGCAAGATTACCATTATGATAATAACTCAAGGTAGCAAAAATGGTAGTTTTACATCTAGTTTACTTTTGTCGTATTTAAAATGAAAAGTAGTGTTTCACTCGGATGAAATGCACCTATTCTGACTAGAGCGACAAAATATCTCGTAAGAAATTATTGACTTTCGTCTCTTCGTTAATCTAGTATTACTAGTACTATAGAAAAGAATTTCCAATTTCCCCTTTCATTGTTAAGCATGTTTGACACTGGTTAAGTCTCCTGTCCCAGCCACTCGAAGCGTGTAGGTCCACCTTAACTCGGTAACCGCTTATCTAATTTATTTGGTCGCACCTCAATTAGGAACAAGAAACGGACGTAACTCCATATCAACTCAAGCTAATTTAGACCTTCAGGTAATGCAGACAGGGGTGAAAATGGTATATGGGGATAAGATTTAACTAATTTTCACCTATATCTTTTGTGTAATTAACTGTTCTCACCTCAATTAGGTTTAAATGGGAAATGTTCCAAGTAAGTATTCAAACATTTGGCCAATTCAAATAGGAATCAAACTTTCGTCTAATTTTTTCCGCTGATATTTTTTTTCAGTAGTTCAGGCAGTTATTATAACAGTTATAAAACAAATAATGTAAAAGCGGGCGGAGCGGATAAAAGCTCCGAAATTTTAAAACGTAATAAATATAAGAGCCTGAGCAAAGAGCACTATTTTGTACCATTTGGAGTCGAAACTCTAGGTCCATGGAGTTCCAGCCCACCCAAGTTTTTTATAGAAATAGGTTAGATAGATCATAGGTACCTACTAAAGTATACTACCGAAAGAAAACCATAGTACAATTTTAACTTTTCGTGTTTTGATCGGTTAAAATAAGTTCAGCACTACCTACTAGATACACTTTTTGGGGTAATTACTTTTTACAAGCTTTTATTTAACTTGCAACATGTTTGTGTTTGTGTGTTTGTTAGGGTCAAATCTTGCATGCTGAATTTGACTAACTTCCCGTTATTCTAATAAACTGAAACTTCACATGTTTATGAAGGTTGGATGACAATACGAGTACAATGTTATGGTACCAAAGTAGGTATAGATGGCGATAAAAAATTGTATCATTTTTTTTACAAAAAATTTTTCATGCTTTTCTTTCAAGATTTGGTCAGGTATATCGAACATGAATCATAACTAAAACAAACGAAGCTAACACTATATTCTAGACACTGCAGCTAAAGTTCAAACAGACAGACAGAGCTATGTAGGCAGTATCGCGTGACGAGTGCAGCCGCGATATCGCGGTAGTCTAGGCGGGGTGGGGCGCCAATACAAGTTTAACATTGTTTTTATACTTATAGGAAACATTTATTTTAAAAAGGATAGTTTATAAAACAATAAATACTCAGCTAGGCGGCTGTTACTCCCCCTCTAACACAAGGGTACTTTAATAAGAGAATTATATTATTAAGTATCTGTGTCGGTCTGTTTTGCTTTTTTGATGTTAAAAAAAAGCAAAACAATCTGACACAAATATTTATAATATAATTCTGTTTGAAAAAACATTAAATGATGACTCACGCTATAACAGGAAGGGACGGGGCGGGACGGGACGATCTATCAATTTCTTTAGAAAGAATCACGTCCAAGCTCGGAGCCCTCGGAGGTCACGTGACGTTTTCTATAGAAACTGACACATCGGCCCGGCCCGGCACGTCCCGGCACGTTCTAGTGTGAGTCATCCTTTAAACGAACTACGTTTGTACTCTGGAGAAATAACCTGTCCCGTTGTCTCTTAAGAGACATGACAGGTAAATTTTCCATAAAAACGTAATCGACAGTTTCCTCCTTGGTTTTTCAAGCTAGAGCCATGATTATTTCAAACCAGTATTATATCATCAATATCTGTATTGCTTTTTTGATATTTTTGTTTTTTTCATATATTTTTTCAATAAAAATATCAAACAAAGCAAAGCAGTCCGAAACAGATAACAACAATATAATTTTGAATTTTTTTTTTGTTTTTTTTTTCATTTTTTTTTGTTTAAAAAAAAAACAAAAAAGCAAAGCAGTCCGACACAGATAATAGCAATATTAATTTGAGAAAAATATTGCTCTAGCTTCAAAATCAAAGGAAACTGTCGAGTACGTTTACAACATTTGTATGGAGAAGTGACCTTGTCCTGTGCCCTCTTAACATGCAAAACTCGCTGGCACTGGCAACCCACCTGGTGTAAGGTTGTAAGCTTTACTGACGATATCGACACCACTTCCAACTGATTTACGACGCATCCAACACGAACCAGACTTATAAAGTAATACAATAAATATGGCGGCTAAATTTGGCTTCAAGTTAGCTCGCGATATACTGCGATATTTGCAATAAGTTTTCAAAACGTAACTTGCAGTTGAAGGCAAGTTAGTACCTTGTTTATTATCAAACCCCATGTGACTGGACTCTTGGAGCTCTGGCGACCTTACTCACCAACAGAAACACAACACTATGAGTAGGGTCTAGTGTTATTAAACTGCGGTTGTCTGTAAGGTGGAGGTACTTCCCCAGATGGGCTCTGCTCCAGATTTAAGCGAGACGACATTCGTTGTGCTGTACCCATCCCTCTCTTTGTTATGAGATATAATTTTCCAAAATATATTTACTGAGGAAAGGATGACTCACATTAGAACGGGACGGGCCGGGACGGGACGTTCTGTCAGTTTCTATAGAAAACGTCACGTGACATCCGAGTGCTCCGAGCTATCACGTGATTCTTTCTATAGAAATTGACAGATCGTCCCGTCCCGTGCTAGTGTGAGTCATCCTTAAGCCTCGAGGACTGTTTGACTAGACAGTTAAATATTTACGGAAAGTCATCTAAAATTCCTATGAACGCTTCGCCAAGCTGGTCCTGCTCTTAAACGCCATAATCGGATATATCTGCAACTGTACAAATCATAAAATTAGAGCAAAATCATTTTACCTAATGTTGACGGGCAATATATACAATTGAATATATAAATAAATTGTGAGATAATCTTACACAAATCGACCTAGTCCCACGATAAGCTCAATAAGGCTTGTATTGTGGGTACTAGACGACGATATATATACTAGACTAATACATATAAATACATAGAAAACACCCATAACCCAGGAACAAATATTCGTGATAAACACATAAATAAATGGACCAGACTTCGAACCCGGGACCTCCTTCTTCGTAGGCATGGCCATTACCAACTAGGCTAGGACGCTGTTAGCCTAATGATGAATATAATGATGAAGGTGAAGAAATTACACCTAATGATGACGTGCTATATATACAATTGCCTACTGATATTCAGTGGCGCACACCGTCAAACTGGAGGTACTACTGAAAGTTCCTGGCACCTAAAATGCAATAAAATGTATAGCATAACCGACCATGTATTATGTATAGTGTTGGCGGGAGTCTGGTTGGCCAATTGCGCCTCATGACTTTGAACCCAGCCCCCGGCATTGGCCTGGTGACGCAATTACCGCCAGACACCACTCAGACGCAAGTTCAACGTATTGTCTCCCATCACGTGACCTGCGCAGTGTCACCGACTGTGAATCGCTGCGACCTACGACAAAAAGAGTAGATGAAAATCCATAATAATATTATAATTGGGAAAGTGTGTGATGGCAAAACGGAGCGACGAATTGACGTGATTTTTTAAGTGGAGATAGTTGAAGGAATGGAGAGTGACATGGGCTACTTTTTGTCTCTTTCTAACGCGAGCGGAGCCGCGGGCATGAGCTAGTTTTACATAAATTGCTAGTTTTACATGGATATTACTGATAACGCTCTTAATCGAATTACCAGTTTGTTCGCACTCTATACAAGTAAAGCTTGACAACGCACTTGTGCGTCACACACAGACAATCCCACCGAACCCTGACCTCTCAATTGCGGATGTGACGTCACTTCCCGGCTAATTGCGCCCGCGCAAGGATGCTCTTCATTACTTATTGTTACAATCGAATACATTATATAAATACTTAAAACGTTGGCGTTGAAGACTGTTAACTTAAAAAAAGGTTGGGGGTGAAAATAGAGTTAATAGTTTTACCTATATCGAGCAGACAGTTACAGACAGAAGCTAATTGAGCGTTTACCAAAAAAAAACGAAAACCTGATTCTTTCATATCTTATAATTTAAACTTTCGTGAGTCATACTGATATTAATTAGCAAAGGTTAACACTCACGTATTTTTATTACAATAGGCGTGACATGTTTCGACTGCATCGGGCAGTCAGCGTCGGACAGACAGAGTGGTATTGCTACCTTCGCGGCTCGGGCATCACTGCCCTTCTTTCATCTGCACTAAACTGGGCTCATTCGAGTCAGAATCACGAATTGATTCGATCCTAATAATAATAATGTGTGACGATGGAAACTTTTTTTTTTTACTTTAGTCTGATTTAAAAACTTACCGCTCTAGTAGTATCAAGTCAAGATCCTACATTGTAAGTTCGACTACTACTACTGTAACCTCGCTACGCCGTAGCACGTCGTAGCGAGCCGCGTAGCTAACCTTTACCCTTATAGATAACTGGAAAGCTACGCGTAGAAATAAAACCATTAGACAGTAGAGTACAGTTACTTTGTATTAAGTTAGATACCTATTTGAACAGTAACATTTGTTTAAAGTCTCTTACAGTAACATTTGCTAAAAATCTCTATTTTTTACAACTAAGTACTATAATTTTTGCTATCCGGACCTGAAATACGTGAAATTATCCGGATCCGCTCAGGTAGACTCTTAAGGGCCTAAATAAATCACATAACATGAATAAAATACTAGTGGTGGTGGGTGACTGGTAGAGAAAGCCTTATAGCATCAAGTCCGCCTTTGGTACGATTTTCTTTTCTTTCGTGCAATAAACAAAATAATTAATAAAATAACCTTCATTTCACTGCTGCAATACAACAACAATTTAAACTAAATACGTACAATTACTGAATAACATGACTTTTCTTTTAAATACACTGTCCTTGAAAGAAAAACATCGTAATCAAAACTTCACCTACTTTTTATACAATTTCAAGGGGCATAATTTGGTAACCAAGCGATCTCCATATATAAAAGGGCGTAAGCGACGCTACTTTTGTACAAAAAGACGACATTTTCTTCCTAAGTCGGCTTAAATAGGCTGGCTGGCTGCATGTACTGGAAGTTAGGAATATAGACGTTATCTTCAAGGAGTAAGATTCATTTTGCAAGTACATGATCAATGCTTTCCCGAATATTCTTGGTGGACCAACGTCTTCAGCCATACATTAAATTGAGTTTTATCTAATAATTCTGAAACCAAACTACAGAATATTATTAAAGTCATAAAAGAAGAAAACTTTATTATTTTACGATTCGAGTTCATCTTATAAATTGCGAAATCACATTTTATGATATCGTTTTATTAATACTAGTTTGTGAAACTAATAGCATTTTATGTCTATTGTGCTTCTTTAAATTGAATTATACTATCGAACTGTTATATTAAAATCCTGATTTTATTATAGTCTTACTTTTAAACGGACGGTAAACGTCCCAGTGCGTGACAAAGCCCTATAGTAAACACCTTCCATCTTAATTCCTAGCAAACGGTCCGTGAACTTCACGCTGTCAACTTTTGCCGTATAAAAAAAAATTGTGGGACAATCTTACACAAATCGACCAAGTAAGTAAGCTTAATAAGGCTTGTATTGTGGGAACTCATATATGTTCATCTGTACCAATGTTGTACTATTTACCTGTGTTGTACAAATAAACGAATTTGATTTTGATTTGATTTGATTTGGATACTTTCGTTGCGTTTATAAATTCCGCTAAGTGATTGACTCCTAAAAACTGAAGTAACACTGCCAGGTTTTTTTCTCATAAACTTTGACAGAGCACATAGCGACTGTAATGACAATCGCATCCTTAAAAACAAAAGACGTTTAAACCGAACCGACCATTAAAACCGAAACCAAAAAGCACCGGATTGGCCCCATTGACACCACGTTACCAAGTTACCAATTAAAAAAGGGAGGGGCTCGTCTCCGTTTTTTCAGCAGACGGTTTTCAGGCCGCACACCCCCGCCTGTACAGAAAAATCAATAACGCAGTACCTTTTTTTCCGAGCGTAAAGCATGCACCGACAGAACGTTAGTGTGTGCGTGCCGCGTACATGAGGATTTTTTCCGGTATTAAAATTCTTGCACCTGAGCGCATCACTATTTGGGTACTCGGCATTTAAACTACTGTCACTTATATTTGGAATGAATGCTGAAATATGGGAAACGTTATAGAGATATAAATAAGAGTGTTAGATTGTTTAAAATTGGCTTCAATTGGAAGAGAAGGGTTGAAATCTTAGATACAATCCTTATTTGATCAAATCGATCCTTCAATGAAAATTAAATTCAATAATATCAACTATTTAATGATAGGTACTTAACAAAAGTGGGACATCTAAATACTTATACATACTCAGATATTCAATTGAAAACAATTTTTAAAGTATTTAAGATAAAGACGACCACTATAAAGACGTAGAAGTAAAGAATCTTTGCAATTGCAGGCATCTTGGCAACCCTCATATCCATAAAAGTATATGTGCCATACAAATAAACAGAAAAACCGCTGTTTTCCTTCCCAACACAATATGTGTCTCGACCTTGTATTATGAATAAGCTTCCGCGATCTCTTGCCCTTTGTAACTAACAATAATATCATTCAGAGAAAAGCTTTTAGAATTCCCGGCATTCATTTGCATAGATTCCTAATACCCAATACGGGACAACCGCACAGCACTAATTGCAAACGCAGACTAACGTAAAAAAAGCATCACATTTTAAAAAAGGAACTCTTTGCACATTTTTATTTAGCGACGGCCGTGACAGGAGCGCGCTGTCCCGCTTTCGCAGTATTGTTCCGGGCGGATCTCGTCATCAGTCCATCTTTGTCTGTCGCCTTTTTTTAAATGTGCTAAAATATAAAAACGCCGAATCGGGCGGGTGTGTGCGTGGGTGCGGCTGTGTGAGTGCCGTTAATGGTTGTTTTAGGGCTTTGCCCGATCATAAGTCAATATTTAAGTTAAACTGCGAAACAGAAATGTACTGAGCGAGGCTCAGTGCGGATTCACGTTATAATATACTTTTTCCCGCGGCTTCCCTCGCGTTAGAAAGAGACAAAAAGTAGCCTATGTCACTCCCCATCTAAACTATCTCCAATTAAAAAATCACATCAATTCGTCGTTCCGTTTTGACGTGAAAGACGGACAAACAAACAGACAAGCACGCTTTCCAATTTATAATATTCAATAAAGTATATAGTATGGATATTACAAAGCATTATAAAAAGTGACAGTTAATAAAATTGGGGCTGTCGTCAAATGATACACTACAACCTTAACTTCAAATCAATCAATCATATTAGTAATAAAACATTAGCCGGAAATAATCACATATAAAGATTCCAAATATATATGTTAAAGTTAACAAGCGTTGAAACAGCGCTCCAGACCCGCAGTTGAGAAAAATTACCCAAGTGAATGTGCAACATGCACTGAGCAACAAACTTTGTCCCAGCCCCGACGCGACATATAGATTCACATTTAACATGTAGCAGACCGTTTTATTTAATAAAAGCCTGTAGTTTTCTGCTTCCTGGCGTTTTTCCGGTTACCATGGCTCGGCTTGGAGTCCGCTTTGGCAACTAATCCCAAGATTTGGCGTAAGCGCTAATTTACCGAAAAAGACTACCATCTGACTTTTTTATACTACGACGGCGACAAACAAGCATACGGCCCGCTTGATGGTAAGCGGCGCGGGTTTTACGAGAGCACCTGTCATCTTTCCAACGCAAACTAAACTTGTCCTTATTAGGGTTTAAATTGGGTATTAAAAACAAACTTATAATCATTATTGTATTCAAAGCGAGTCATTAATATATTTCACCGCACCAACTTTAAACTACAGACGTATAGAAGACCAATAGGTTACTTGACCCTTTTCTGAAGTTGGTCTTATATTATTGATTAATAACCAATAAAGAGAAAAAAAAACCATATGCCCTAGAAAACTGCAAAAATAATTTTGTAGTTTACTTTTACAGTTACGTAACCAAGCCATGGTATTCCATAGATTATCTGTGGTATGACGTCACTATGCAGGAAAACAACATCTGTCATAGTCAAATTGTTATTGACATATAAATTGTTTCGTTTTTCGTTGTCTGTCAATGTCACAGCAGAGGTTACGTAAAGAACTTCACTCGTATTAAGTTTAAACATGAAGTTAGCTACGGCGAGTATAATGATTTTTCAGAGTTCAAAATTAAAAAATATGAATACAATTTTTTATTTGAAAATATGTAGCCGTCGTACACTTTTAATACCCGAAATCAACCAATATTGGGTGATTTCGGGTAGTTCTTCAGTCAAAGGGCTATAGAAAATAATCATTTATTGCGCCAAATTTGATAAGAGTTTATTATTGAGTCAAAAAGCCATTGTCTTAACTTGTGTTGAGTTGACGCATAACCCACGGCCCTTTTAGAAAATTGAAAGTTGTCTCTCTTGTGACAATATGAGCAATGAGCACTGTATGCCTCAAAAATAGGTTTAGATTATTACTAGTGGTTCTCGGCAATCCCATGACCAATGTGGCTCATATTCAAACTTAAAACATTATATTTACAGTACACATGGTGCCACTTTACTTTACGCGCCTGCATCGAATATTCAAAGGGCCATACTGTAAAACGTCGTACGATACACGTGCGGGTAATTCGCAACTCGTGTCGATTTTCTGTTTTTCGCCCTTGTATCCTAATGTAGGTACTATTATATCATCTAACCTGCTGACTCGCTTCTCTCGCTCGATCGATAAATAATTCTAAGCCAAACCACAAAAGATAGCAGACCTAATCTATTTATCAGCTGGCAACACACCATAAGCAAAGTAAGAACTATATTAAAATAGTACACAGACAGAAGCATCAGAAGCTAACATTAAGACCAGCAATGTTTGAAAGACGGGTGTTGTCGTACCGCGGCCCAAACTACTAGTACCATCGACACCATAACTATTTCTAATCTTTATCACATCGACATTAGCTCTAGTTATAGTCAGTACACGTGGTGCTGACTGTACCATCGCCAACACTGATAACTGACCATATGTTCTTATCGCAACGGCTTAAGGTCGTCAATGGTCTGTAGGTGCTTGCACAAAAAACACCTTTCTCCTTTCACCTGTCTGTAATTAGCGCTCTGTTAATCACAATCCAGGCTAGTTTTTGTGATGGACATAACGCGATCAGTTATATTTGTCTATGACCTTCTTTTGTGGTGCTACTTAAAATAACTCCGTCTTGAACCCGCGTAGACAGGTAGAACAAAACTATTACTACTCAAAATCTTAATCGAATAAAAATGAAGTTGTAAGAACAAAAACGTCGAGCTCGCTCGTGAATGGATGATTCAATCCGATGTTGTGCATATGAAACTAATTGTTATTAGTAACATTCTACTAAATAAATCTGTGGTATCTGAAATTAAACTTTTTTTTAAATGTCATTCTTAAACATAAACGATCTTAAATTAACCAACGAGATCAACGAAGTATGTAATCTTCCTAATCCCTACACTCTAAAGGTCTCATGTTCAGAGTGTCAAAAAGCTGGCTTAAAACAGCAACGGAAAGTACGCACCCAAACAGTTTTTTCCGACAAAGCCCACCTCATCACTTACGTGAGAAGAAAAGCAAACAACAAAAAAGGGAACCGTGGTCAGAACGGCGCTGACCAATTCTTCCTTTCCCGTTAAACGCATAAGAAACTCCCCTCTGAAAGTTCAGCAAAAAGTTCACCGTCGACCTCACGCAGTCTTTTTATTGCGATCGTGCCCCTGGCCTCACTCTTTCTTACCTCATAACACAGTTTCTCTTGCCTCTATTTACTCTTTCCTTTTTTGCCTCCCCAGGTGTGTGTAGAAAAAACTTCACCCTCATAAAAGTCCGCCGTAGAAACTTTAAAGAGTTGCCCTAGGTCCGTGAACTTTTATGTCGAAAGTTTCGAGATTATCAACTCTAGATGTGTCTTAGACTTGAAATTAATATACGTTGAAATTATGGTATTCAACTTTTTTCTTTGGTTAGCAAAGAGCCGTTTTTAACGTATACGGTAGGACACACGTTTCTCTCTATCAAATTTCTTATACCGTTTTGAATACAGGTTTTGCTTTTAGATCTAAAAGATGTTTACTTAACACAGTTAATGAACTTTTCCAAATTTTATCTAAGTAAAAACATGTATTTAAATATCAAAGATTGACTCCAGTATCTCATTAAAGCGCACCTCGAACGCAGCATCACTTTATATACGTTACGCCAACATAACAAATTGCATCGTGTATTTTTCTAACTAGACTTTTCAACGAAGTGTACGTTCATTAAATTTTAAAAGAGGTCAAATCTCTTGGCTTTTCTATGGTCGTTAAAGTCCACATACTTTGCTGAGCAAAAGTTAAATTATGTTAACAAACTGTGCAATTTGTTTAGGTTTTAGAACTGTTTACTGTTCAGGTGTAACGCCAATTAAAATTAGCATTCAGGTCAACTTTTCGTGTGTTTTAACTTCTTTAATGTTAGTTCACTTTCAGTAATATAAAATATATCGTCTTAATTTTTTATTGCAGTTTTAATGGTTGTTAACAAAAACTTATTGTTTCGTTATTTTTAAATTGGTTTAAAACTATTTTCTCAATAACTAGCGGATCATCACTATTGGTTTGAGTATCTGGCAATTCGATTAAGGTAGAATACAGGCAAAGAAGATACCGTCTTCAACGTCCAGATATAATATCACTGAAACGCCGCCATTGTCCCCAGCCAGGTTTCATTAAACGCCTCGATCAAACGTATCGACCAATTCCCAATTTCCCGGATCGCGCATTTGATTCCCTGGAACAAAGCTGCAGCATAGACAGGCATTCTTTCGGATTTCAAACTGGATACATGATACATGACAGCGAGGGGGGCCCGCATGCCTTTATCTACTTCCCCTTTAGCCCAACAAACCTAAAAGGATCCCTGGTGAAAAACGTAGGTCCGTCGCATTCGTCTTTTTATGTTGGCAGGACGGCGGGGGTGGGGGATCATTTTTTATTGGTGTTGGTGTATAATGCACATTTTTGCACGGCGCTTTGCACGCGATCGAGCTCGGGCTCTGCAAGCGTTAGCACACACTAACACGATGTCCGTGTGTGTGCATGTACAATAGCGTCGATTTTTATGTGGATAGCATTTTTATGTTCGTATCGTTATGACAGTACAGGTGTGACGCATTATCCGAAGTGCGGTCTGTATTGTAATCACGAGAATATAACGAGTTTGCCCAATTTTTCGTCAAACACGTTTCTTCGAGTATATTTTATATTTTTATTGCTGCGTCGCTGTAATCATTGTATTATAATTTATTTATTGTATTAGGGTTACCTACCAGAAACGCTCGGTCTGTCTGTCTGTCACATCGTTAAATATCTCGGGAACAACTTAAGCTACCGGTGTAAAATTTTGAATATTTACACAGAAAGCTAACCCAAACGCATACAAAGTAAGCCAATTAAACATTTTTTTATATATTTTAAAGCACATCTTTAAAAGCTAGGCACCAAATGCGCTGTACGATTAAAATATAAATCATGATGATGATAAGATGATTAATCAACAATGTATCAATATTATCTTTTTATAGCAAACTGTAGGTATATATACGATACGGCCCGTCCGAATCCAAACCAAACACGACGAGTCCACAAAAACCGGTATTAAAGCACACATCCAACTACACAGAATACATGGTCGAAAAGTACATAATACGGAGTGACGTACGAAAAAATCACACCCCGTCGGGTGGGGGAGGTGGTGGCACTGCTTTTATTTTCCGATTGGCGGATTGCAGCCAGCAATGATCGATGGAATTATCGTGGCTCGGGCCAATTTGAATTTCGAATGTAAATTAAGCTCTGTTTTTAATTTATAAATTTAATCTGTGGTTTTAAGTAGATCCGTTGATGTGTTTCTGTTTTTGATCAGTAAAGCTGGGTTCAAGATATGAAATACATGGTAGAATAATTTGTATAGTATGTAGTCAATTCCGAAGGTTAAACTTATAAAAAATATCGAAATTTAAGAACGCATGATTCAGAAAAATACCAACATATTTTACTCCATATTATAAGGACCTACCTGATTCTGATACACATACTTTAAAAACTATGCAAATTTTAACCTTTACGATACCGCATATTCACTTTGAAGCTGCTTGATTGTAAATAACAATTTTGACACGCTATTAAGAACCACCTAAGGTGAACATAAACATAACAAATACAAAAAAATATCAATACATTATAAATGAAATGGAAAAGGAAGAAAATTTTATTCAATAGTTAGCTGAGAAAAACCAAAATGTGTGTCAAAAGTGTCCGGACATTTTACATCATGCAGGCTGTAAAGGCTAAAAACCAGTTATTTTAATGTAATTGCAGTTTATGTTAAATAACAACCTATTTGTCTCTAAGTTTCTACAAATACCAGTAGATCGCTCTCGGAAAAACTTCACCCAAGTTTCCTCTCCCACTCAGTTGCTTCATATTTATTGGTGGACTCAATTGCCTAGTAAAATAAGGATGACAGCTGGTAACCACAGTTACCAGAAGCACTTCGTTATACATTATTTAAGTCATAGTTATAGAATAAAATAACTGGTTACCAAATCAGCTGAAAAAAATGATGCCATAAATATGCTGCAGTGTTTGGAACGTGACGTTTAGTTAAGTGCCAACAGGCTATAAAGTTTTAACAGTGTTGGTGGAGTCAGTCTATGCTAAGTTTCCTAGACTTTGATAACACAGAATGAACATATAACATCACGTTCCAAACAAGACTGCAGCATATTTATGGCGTCATTTTTTTTCAACTGATTTGGTGTCCAGTTATTTTATTCTATAACTATGGCTTAAAAATAATGTATAACGAAGTGCTTCTGGTAACTGTGGTTACCAGCTGTCATCCTTATTTTATGTTATATTTATAATTTCATAGACGTTTGACGTTTAAAATAACACTTTAAACTTTGACAGTTCATTTGCTCGGCATAGATAACGTGGTTTGACTCTAGTTCTGTGTGTGAATTTTACACTTAATGCTTACGTCAGTAACCTCTTGTTCGTACGAAACAGTTATCGTTTGTATCATTATCAATGCAAAATTGTTCGCTAATGTCATTCTGACGTTTTTATTCTGTTTTGTGTGTCTTCTTTTAATAAGTCAAAGGTTTAAGTGCTTAAATAAAAAATATCAATGTTTCAGAAAATACAACTACCACATTATAAAACCACTATAAATAATCAGTACCTTACTCCATTGCCAGCCAGACAGGCCGCTACAAAATACATCACATACTCGTGTCCATCAAAAATTCAATACAGTCCACTCCAAAAAAGGGACTCAACTTCAAAAAACTCATCCCAATGCATACAAATCTTTTCAGTGTTGCGTATTATGTTCTTTTATTGCATCCCGGATTGGATAAGCGTTATATCGTATATGTTTCGATCCGTTTACAAATTAAACACCCTGTGGGGTGGTAGGCATATACCTATAGTATATGCATTCACATGTATATGATTTACGCCATACATTTGGCATAATTGAAAATGAAAAATGGCCGCTGTAATGGCGGGTGGACAAAGCAAATAATTTGGATCTGGATTGACGGGAGGGACGCTGTTTTTAGTATCTAGTGTTTTTTATGTCATTACGTTTGGGGATTAAAGGCTAGGTGCTAGTTAGGACATTGGGGATTTGGGAGTGTTATTTTACTTAATTAGCTCTGCCTGGGATTCAAATGCTTAAGAAAATCTGAATTTGCTGCGAATTTCCTGTAACCAGTTATTTAATGGTTGAACGTTGGCTAAGCTATACTGTAAGGCACCGTGTGTAGTTCTCCAATCGTGAGTTAGCGAGACGGTCAGTACCTCCTCTTTGGTTAGAATATTGTAGTAACCACTACCTGACCCAAATTACTACGACCTTGAGGTGTTCCTTTTGCGATATGATATGGGGTTCTTCAAGAAGCCAGTGTTCAGTGCTTTAAGGCTCAAAGGTCAACAATGCATGAGTGGCTCTTCCGATGCTGCTTATGTTCATGGGCGGCGATGACCGCTTTCCATCAGGCGGCTCGTCTGCTCGTTTGTTACCATTTAGGTACATTTAAGAAAAGTAAATGTCTTATCTGAAGATATCATCTACTTACGGGTTATATTTTATACTTATGAGTTTTACGAAGATGAGGAAAAAGTCATCGATTCACCGAATACAATTTAAGGGGCTACCTACATATATTTCACTGTTTTTAAAGTGAATAGGCTTTGTTCAGCTCCAAGCACAACGCTTGAAAAAAATATATAATGTAGCTAGGTATTTGGTCTACATTTGGTTCTACTAAATTGTAGAAAAACATAATACATCAAGAGAAAAAAAAATAACCGTAAACTCTTTTTTCTACCTTAAATCTGTGTCTTCTCCCTTATTATGCGTCGTAAGTACAAGAAACTAAGACAAGCAGTATATATTTATGTTTACTTTAAACCCATCTACTGATCTTTGGATAGGTTATGTACTTTTCGAGAAAAAGCTATTACACGCATTTTTCCGAAAACGCCGGCTCGAGATGGCTGCGCGGGCGACGGGGGTCAGTCGTGTAAGATGGCACTAGTAGTTTATAGGGTTGCGTCCTAGTACAAGCAGCTCTTCCTAGGTGACGACTTATGCTTATTGACGTATTGTATAACCGGTGAGGAAAGGAAGCGGGAGGGGAAGAAAGCTCAAATCGCCGAGGTCATTGGGATAGGGGACGGCCTTAAGACATTCAATCCAACTAAAGGATGACTGACACTAGAACGGACCGGGACGTGACCGAGCCGGGCCGATCTGCCAGTTTCTAAAACGTCACGTGACCTCCGAGGGCTTTATCACGTGATTTTTTCTCTAGAAACTGACAAATCGCCCCATCCCGTTCTAGTGTGAGTCATCCTTAATACAAACCTCTGAGTTCAGTCATCAGCACGCCAAAAGGTGTGACAGAGATGGACATACAAATCCGCAATCATTCGATTTTCGTGGTAGAACTTACATACACCAGGCGAACAAAGTATTCACTAATGCACCAGAGAACCGCTCGTTTGAATATGCACGACAAACGAACGGACGAAGTGGTTCATGGTAGACTTCAGCTCGCCTATATTGTACCTAAAGACTAGAGAATACGTTTAGATATTTTGAGCACCTTGACCGCTCTGATATATCTGCGCACCTGTGTCAACTGTACAACCTCCTGTGTAATACAAAGTCCTCGAATACCTAAAGGCTAATACAAACTAATGAAATGAGTGACCTACTAGACAAACTTCTGAATGAAAACGAAAGTTTGCATCTCACTGTGTGCTGGCTCCATCTTTGCCCCATATCCAGTGTATGCTGAACCACGAGCACTCACCAGTTACCTACCTTAAGATTACCTTTACACTGGTTAATTTGAGTTAGGAATGGCAGAGTATGTCCTGGACTTTAAGGATTAGGTGTTCACCATTGCCCAATGATATATACCCTTTTGATTTTGTGGAAATTTTGCTTTGGTGATTCGAAATTTGAATGCAGGTGCCTCGCTTAATTTAGACAGTTAGTGAGAGTAAACCGTTTGTTTAATGAGGAATACCGCGAGTCGATTTTCCGCTAGGGGCGCTAGTGGAACGTGGGTCCTGCGGGATCATTTTAGAGGTCATGACAATTCTCTCATACTGACACAGGACCCACGCATGAGTGGCGCCGCCTGGTGAGCGATGATAATACGGTAGCTCCCATTGCACCCAAGTTTACGATCTGTTCTCGGGGAAATCATAATTATTTACTGTTATGGTGTTTTAGGGATAAACCTGGAATATTGTGGTATAAAATGGCGTAAGTTGCTAGTCGGTTCCGCTCATAGGATCGTAGAAATTAACAAGTAATCCTGTGCATATGTGTGATAACCTCATTCTCTTTACAAACACTTCATAATGCAGTATCTGTGGTATTCTGTTAGGACATACCATCAGACGAAGAGGTACAGAGTGTACAGACAATACTCGTACCTAGGCCACTGTAGGACTATGTCATAGTGGTAACTACTATAAACTAGTGGCTATATGATCTGTAATCCTCGCAAGATGGTACGGTATTGGCCATAGACCAATTCCTGACATTTTGTAATTTTCCAAGAACTGAATCGACAAGTTTTTATAACAAAATTTGACAATAATTGGTTGATTAATGCGACCTGTAGAGAACAAATGGAGAGACATACGATTTTCTGCCCAAGCTGAAAAGAAGACGCTTCGCTCGCTTTGCTCACTCGGTCAATAAAATTGTTAAAAATCTCTTACAGCTTGTCATTTTGACATGGTGAGGGTCTCTCCGGCTTGCTTAAGTTACTGAACATTTTTCCCACATCTCATAAAGAAACGGAAACCTTAACCTACCCTCGCCCTAGAATTACATAACTAGTTATTGTTATGTTAACTTATAGGTAAAATATATCCAATCGCTTCGTCAAGCTCCAATGTGGGCTCTCCCTTAGTCAACACAATTTTGTCGTCGGATTTTGTATCCGTCCTAACCTAACCATTAAACGAATATTAAAATATGAAAAATCCAAAAACATAGACTACAGGAAGTGTTGGTATGTTTCAAACTTCTGGCTACACCGCTTTCAGAGGTCATTCACCCCGCGACTAACTTATTCATTAACGTTACATACACCTTTATGTCGTTAGTGCTAAAGTCCTTTTCCCTTTGACATGGCGCCTCATTAAAATTGTCCCAAGACTTTATGACTGACCTTGTGCACTTGTCACGGCGCTTATTTTTTGCACATTAAAGTTGCTTTTTGCTCGTTTCAGCGCTTTTTTCGGGAAAGAATTTTTCCTTTTCAGCTAGGATGTTTTCAATTTAAATGCGGACTTGTTTAAGAATGTACGGAAAATTCTGTATGTACAGTGAGACTCATTTGAAGCACAATTTGCTCGGGTTTTCCTTACAAGATGTTTGAATGTTGAAATATTTTCTTTTAAGCTTTGAAAATGTGTGTTTATGCGATAAATCATAGGAATCAAACGTCTACAACATTTCATAACAAAATGGTTCAAAAAAGTGATTACGTCTAAGGATTAAGTTTAGCTACTCATATTTTCTTCTTAGTAAAAAGTATGAACGAATCTAATTTAGGTACGACTGGTATATCAGTCGCAAAAAATTACCTTATAAGAGTGCCGCAGTTGCGGTACTTTTTCATATAGTCTTGTTTGGAACGTTACGTTTTGTTTAAATTTTTAACAGTATTGGAAGTTCTGTGTCTGAATTTGTCTTTTTCGTACGAAACATTTATCGTTTATATCATCATCAATGCGAGCTTTTAATTAGAAAACTCCCGTGAGTATCAGACATATTAAAATTCTCATAGCGCGGTCAGCTCTCGACAGCTGTGAGTCGAGAGCTGACCGCGCTGGGGCTCGCAGTGTGCGTAGAGCAGCCGCCGCGGCTAGACGCATGACTCATGAATAAGGGACACGGACTGTTCCGAAACATGTCGAGCTATTTTCGACTTTATTGACGTGAGTAACCCGCTATGAGAATTTCAATGCGAAGTTGTTCGCTTATGTCAATAATATCATTCTAACCCACATTTTTGACGTTTCTGCTTTTTGTGTCTTCTTTCAATACGTGAATATATTATTAAATCAACAAAATTAACGTGGAATTTATTTAAGTTGAATGTAAACCTAACCACCTTACCATAACTTGTCAAACGACGCGCGACTTTATTACACTTTATTACCCCGACTTTGAACTCGCTTCCCCTATATCTCGTCAACTCCTTGACAGATTCGGCTCATATCCGGATTTAAAAATTATACTAACCTCATCTAGCCACCTGTCAAATTTCATACTCGAATTATTAAATACTCAAGTTATCTTTGAACAAACATCCAAACGGATTGTCTATGAAGAATGGGAGTTCTTCGTTCGATCAAGCGCGACTACGCCATTCACTCGGATTCGTGCTAGGCCTGCTGTAATCATATGTAATTTAAGCCCTATTGACTACTGATTTGAACGACAATACAAAGGTCATTAAAATCGCTAATCACCACTAATTAATCACAAAGCTCGCACGCCATTGTAAAGCCATTAACCAAATCAGAGCGATAAGCAGGTCAATGACCTGACACTTTTTTTTTAATCATTAGCGAAAGAGTTGGGCACGCGAACCCTCCGAACTGCGTCAATTATATTGTTCCTGTACGGAAGGAAAAGGTCGTAAGCGACTGCAACTTTGTTTTATGTTGGTAGTAGCGCCTTAAAGAAAACGCAACGTATTACCAACTTACAGGTGTACGTAGTTAAAGTCAATATTGATCATATCAATTTTAGACGCAGGGAACAAGTTCAAATTGTCATTGGCAAATTCAGTAATATAGTGACTTATGTTAAAAGTTTTGCTATATGTTACTTTGCCAAACTGGCAAAAATATATTTAGGTATCTACTTCGTACTTTACAAGTATATCACGACATTCACACTTATAAGATTTCAGAGTGTTTACGTTGCTATACAATTTAAACATTCATGAGTCATATTGAACATTAAATTTCAAAACAGTTAAAACTCACGTTTTATAATTACAATAGGCGTGACATGACATGACATGACATGACATGACGTCATACAGTAAGGGTACGTTGTCACCCCCGGACCGCGGACCGTTTCGAATTTAAAGTTTAAGTTGCTGTAAAATCTAGTCTGGTAAGCTGGTAACCCAGAAAAGTTATTAATATACAATGAAAAGGTAATTATTTTAACAAATTTACTTTGTAACACAGATACCCGCTCACGTCCATATTAACGTGAGTATCCGGTTCCATATTCGGTCCATCGCTTATAATTAATCCTTTATCCTCCTACATACAACGGTAGAATGACATGACAACGGCTAAAAAAAACACGAAGCCGCAGCGGACGCGCTGCATAAAAATTAACCAACTCTATGAGCTTATACTTCAAGACAAATTAGTATGCTTAATCAGGCCTGCCAACTTTTTAAAAAACTCTTAACCTGTATATAAGGCAAAGTTTGCACGCTCCGGCAGCCAAGCAAGAGTGCTTGGTGCATAATCTGGTAAAAATAGAGCCTCTTGTCTGTGGTCGAGTGTCGTTGTCTATGGGACGGCTTATTTTTTACTTTTTCGTCTCAATGATGCATTATTTCATGGCGCGCTGAAGTATGGAACAAGCGGAGTGGTATTTTTACAATGTTGAGCATTTAGCTATATCTAGATCAAGAGTAGGTCCCACCCTGAAATTGCGATGATTTTTATTGATAATATATTTAAATTGTGAAGACTGACTAATTAAGTTTGGCCAGGATCTCTTCAAATTATTTGATCATAGAGAATCATGCTGTCTTTTTCTTTAACCAGTACCATCACCTCTATAGAGGGATGGATATATTTTGTCATTGCTATAAAAAAAATACATACCGTGTTTCGCGGCTTTTTTTGCCGCCTTTTTCTAGCGTCAATGGCTAGGTAAACTACATATATTTGGAGCGACAGTAAGAAAGTGCTACTTAGGTACCAAGGTACAGTATAAAAATGATATTATTTATAAAAATGCCGCACATAAAAAAGATAAGCCCGGTGTAAGCTCGCCGCAGCTTATCTGAAGGAATGAGCTTTCCGATTGGAAAAAGGAGGGCAAGAGGTTTTCGAGATTATGCAAACGTATTCTTAATAATAAGATTTACTTGGTCATAATTGGGGACAAGCTAAGAATTAAAAAGATTTTTCTATAAAAACGCCATTCTAAAAATTTGTGCTAAAACTTTATTGCCAATTCCCTTTTATATCTCACTCAGTGATGACTTTCCACGACACGATTGTGTCGTCACGACACTGGGGGACCAAAATGTATGGAGTTGTATGCAGACGCTTAATATAATTATCGTGATGGTTTCCCATACAAAAAGTGTCTCGTGGAAGTACATGAACGAATATAAAAGCGACCAATGTCTACCGTGAGTTGCTATAGATTACGAAGGGTAGGTTTCGACACGTTATCTACAGTTGCATTCCGATTGAATCCGCAAGTACGAGCAAGATGCGCTGAGAGTGTGCTGACAGTGTGTTGACGTGGACGCTAGCGACTATAGATATCTACAGTAGATTGCAAACTCGTAAGCACACTAGTTATAGTGTATAAGTTTACGTGTGCTATTAAAAAAAATGTTGATATATTTTACACTATCCCACTTGAAATTTTATTTCAGAATTAAAGTAAATATAACGATGGTGAATATTATTTTTTGAATACTGTGTTAAACCAGCATTCTTTCAGACAAGAACATTCAAGCATTCCAGATTTTTACCTTTGCTCTTCCCATTCCACATTCCTCCAACTTTCGAGGCATAGAGAAAATAAACTGACCTAAATTCCAAGCACTAGGTATTATTTGTGAATACCACTTACATCTATTAAATCCCATTAAAAACCTTTCACGATTCTATAAACCAAGTTAAGAATCCAAATTATTTTACAGAACACTTAATGTTTCAGAGAAATCCGTTCCCATTATCACTCATTTCAAAAGGTCGTAAATTAATATGGGATATTATTACTTATGGCATTTTAGCTCGGGTGCGTTTGTCTCGTAATTAGCTTAAAATAAACTTGTCTCTCTTCGCTAGGTGCAGTTTGGAACGCCCATCCTCTCACAGATAATAACCGAAGATCATAGACTAACGACTTGGTTTTTTTTCATGGCGCCAAAGGTTGTCATAGTTTTTGATCCATCGAAACTTTGTATCTGAAAAAAAAACTTAAAAAACATTAATACATCTGAAAAAAAAGATATTCACATAAACAGATTTCTTTTTTTTTTCCTAACTTATATATGTCATTAAGGTGCAACTTGCAACTACAATAAACTATATGTATGCCATGCCGGTCATGATTTAAGTTCGCTAAATATTTATAGGTCCACACAATTAAAATTAACACGGTATACATAATTAAATTAATTCCCTGCAAGGACTTACCGAAAAAGTCAACCGCCAATTTAAAATACAATTAATATAATCACCATTATTCACCACTGAGATGATTTCATCGGAATCTATCCTTCCGAGAATCTCGGCCGAACTCGGCGCACTGACTCACATGAGCAAAAAAATATTTTTGTTAAGCAGGAGCGCAAAATTCCACATAGTAACATTGTTTTACTATCCATAAATTACCTAACTACCTACCTCTACCTACCTTAAATCTAAAGTAGGTCCTTGAGGCATTGTACCTAGGATGCTGGCGGCATTTCCTCGTTGTATCGCAATGCTGATACGTTGTGCGAGGAAGCCACCAGCTCTTCGGTCACCAGTAACATCAACCAGACGTTTCGCGATTTCTACGAAAAATTTGCGTGCGCTGGGACCCCATGGACCAAGAGTTTCGACCCCGAATGGTACAAAAAGGTACTCTCTGCCCAGGCTCTTATATTTATTACGTTTTAAAATTTCGGCGCATTCAGCCGCTCCGCCCGCTTTTACATTAGTTCGTTGGAGATGGGACGGCGCCAGCGTGTCTACACAGGTAGCATCCCACACTAGCATCCGTCCCAAACTCCAAGGAACCAAGGACACCCCATCAGGTCTCTTGCCATCATCCCTGAAAATGCCAGTCGGCTCAAGGAGAGCAGGCACGTTGATGGTGGCAAGAGACCGACGGATTATGTCATTAAGAGATGCATGTCTCGAAAAACGGCCTGCACTTTTTTTACAACACAATCCATGGTGTCCCAGTCGGTCCACGTCTGTGCCACAAGGACATGAGTGTGGCGCACACACCGAAACCCCCAGTCGCAAACCAGTCGCCAGTCTAAGGGAGGCCGGATCCAAGAAAGTACCAGTATTGGGCGAAGGATGGGCATGAAGCCAGTAACCAGCTTCCCGGGATCCGACCGCCAAAAGCCTCGCGCGATCTGGACCTGTTGAGTTATTTAAAAGAGTATTGTAAGTTAAATCGCAGTAAACATTATCCCAACTCCTTTGTGAATTTGGGTTGTCTGGAAAAGGTAGGTAGTTAGGTAATTTACACTTACTGTATATATTTCGAGAATAAATGATTTATATTTTTCTTTACCTTAAAAAAAAAAAAAAAAAACCATAAATTTTACATTTTTTAATTTTTATTACTTGGTACACTTAGCATTATAAGTGTTATGAACCACCTCATTCAAAATACTAATTACAAATCCCAATGGAATTTCAAATTAGCCTAGTCGTAAAACTAAGATATTTCTGACTAATGTGACTAGTGACTTATCATGACAGCAGAAATACGGCTCGTAAAATCCTCATAATTCACAAACTATTAAGGAAATACCGAAAACTGAAAACTAATTATCCATGACTAATGAGTTTTTGTTTAAAAAATATAACACAACGGCGGGCTTTTTAGCCACTCTCGCCAAATCTGTGACAAAAAACAAAACAAGACTCTATGGTAAATAAGATTCTTTGACACCTGTGTCGCAGTCTTTTTAAACACTAAAATGGAAACGTGAGAGCATCGGGTGTCCCGCTGGAGTCCTAGAGGACATTAGCATTTGTCGAGGGGAGCAGTGTACCGAAATAGCAGCGGCGCGTCACCAATGCGCTTCGTTTGCTTTATGGACAGTTATTGCAAGCCTTTAATTACAGCGCGGCCATTTTGAGGATTTGTGTAACGTCAAATTTTGGCGCGGAACGCAGTGACAGGTTTGTTTATAGCCACGGGTTAAAAGTAAAAACAGGCGCTCTACGCGAAATACAATCTAAGAAACACAATTGTACAATCTAAGAAAATAAATTGTATCGTTATATTTTTTTACTTACAAAATGCATTATCTATATTTTAGTATCACATCTGATCTGCTATACTGCTAATATTTTACCAAAAACAATAAAATACTATTTGTCATTAAATGTAAAGATGGTTTAAAACGAATATTTAAGAATAGAATGTTGCCGTATTGGAGATTATTGCAGTGCAACGAAAACTTTAAACACGAATCGCTGAATGGCGTGATCGCGTTATAAGGTGCTGCCAATTTATTTGTTTTTCGTAAGACGCTTAAAACTGCAGACTGCCAGGAACAAAATTAAAAAAACAAATCATAGAATACACATTAGGTATTTTATTGTTACATCCAATAAGATCTTAATTAGATACTCCGCTCGAATATAAAATGCGCCAGTTTATCGACTTGCAGCAAGTGCGTGCCGCATTTAACAGAATGCATTTGTATTTGAAAGGGTTATTCCGTACAATTACTTAGCATAACAATTTAAATTGCTTTTCCGTGTTCTGCAAATACGTTTTAAAAGTAAACCCTGACCATACCTGTCTGACTTGTCCCGGAACATGGTTTTGGACGTAATTACAAGACGCATATCTCAATGGGGCATTCAGTTCTTTTTGCTTGGCCTTGAATTTGACCCATTCGATTTTCTTGAATGGATGGAGGCAGGTTTTAATAAGTGTAATAATTAACAATAACATTAAGTGGACATTAAAGTGTGCCTAAACAAGAACCTAGCCTTGAAAATCATTAAGTACCTACATTCATAATAACAGTACCCAACGAAACTTAACTACTACATGCAAAAATATATATATTTACCTGTGACACTTACCTATTATTCTACATTTAAAAAGATGGTATCAAATATATTTGCTCGCTTTATCGTGTAAAATATTATTACAGCTTTAATATAGTCTGACAAGCCAAGGCTGAAGTATATTTTTTATTATGTGCGTCCCTTTTGTTCGGTATGAAAAAAATAGGGAGGCATATACATTAAAAAACAACCTACTGCAGCCTTGGCTAACACATGGGATTGTAGGTATTTTTACTTATTCAGCTACTGTTTCAATATATTCCCAAGATATTTTTTCTTGTCGTTCCCATTCCATCCAATCAAAACTCTATGTATACTAATAGCGTGTGGGATTGTGCAAAACAAACCAAACAAAACGAATTATTTTATTCAAAATGTGTCTCGGTAGCTCAGTTGGTAGAGCAATGGGCAGGTATCCCAGAGTCACGAGTTCGAGTCTCGCCCCAGACAACAAGTTTTTCCACTTCTCCTTTCTTTCTAAGTTTACCGTTAAGACATTTCTGCTTAAAAAAACTATTACAGTCCATCAATGCTAAGTTTCCAAGATTTTGATGAAGTGTTAAATAAACGTCATAATTTCATAATAGTTTAACGTTTAAAATTACACTTTAAAGTTTTACAGTTCTTTTGCTCGGCAAAGATAAGGTTTGACTCTATACTGCTTTCAAAATCTTAAAGGTCACGTTATTTCGAGAACAACGCACAATACTATTGAACGCATACACTCAATGCAATTCTGTTGTCTGCACTCCATGCGCGGACATCGCATTAGCTTCACTGCATCTAAAACCGCGGTGATTTACGACGCTCAGGATTTAATGCTGCAAATTTGAAATCCAGATGATGTCCTGTATAAATTATCTGTTCTGAGATACACGATGTCAGCGATCATATTAGATTAGGTTTGTAGAAAGATATCTTAGGAAATGTTGTCGTTCTTGAAGAACTCTCTTTATTTTACCTTAGTAAGTATAGGTATTATAATAGTAGTTTATGCAACAGTGATATAATAAGGGTTCTTAAAACTTGAGGGTCGCCGTTAGAAAACGAGACGAAGTCGAGTTTTGTAATAAAAGACCCGAGAGTTTTAAGAACCAATTATGAGCTGTTGCATATGCTAGTTTTTCTACGACAGCTAAAATAGCGAAAAAAAACAAAATCTCGAAAGGTGGCAGGGTGGAAAATCTCGCTTGCCCACTAAAGAAAAAAAAACAACAGTTCTCATATATTGTATGAAAATCCATAGGAGCATCGTTTAGCAGTGTTCTTATGGAATACCATAGACAACGTTATAATGTATACTTTTTTAATATCGCTGTCGCTGTCAGTCATCTAATTGACAGATAGAAGTGCTGGAGTAGAAGAATACATTATAGCAAGCATACAGTAATTTATTTGCAAATATGTGTTAAAAAGACGGATAATGATAATGATATTAATGATATATGCAATAAACGCAATGGATGATAAATTAAAAAACAAAGAAGCAAGAACATAGACAGAATCGGTACTGACTTGCCGTTTAAAATGCCGAGCTTCATCGCTTGTAACATTACCGAGAAGACAATGACGAAATAAGAAGTAAAAGCGGCGAAGAAGTGCTCCAATCACATTGAGAATAGAAAGTTTCAGCAATTGAAATGTACCTCTCCACTCATTTTGAAGCTTCAATATATTATGCGTCTTACTGTGATCCTAACTATTGCATTCCACATCAAGTGCGAAATAAGAATTCAAGCAATATCAGGCCTTGATCCTGCAGTAATAAGAATGAGCGACATTTATAGTATTTAGGCACCTGCAGTTAGAGCAACATGCCGCGACTGAAGCACACTGAAGGATCGAGCTGAGCGTTCATTACCCCACCGGCTAGCCCTTCACTCGCACTCAGTTAGCCCACTATATTTAACAGCCTTGATTTGTCTACGTTTTATTTTTTCCCTTCGTTTCATGTTTACTCTCATTTATTCGCCGCGGATCCCTGGGCTGCGTGCACAGTGCATTGCCCCGTACCGAAATAAATTGTCGCGACGGAGTGTCGTGCGTACAACCGGTAGCGATGGCGGCTGGATAAAGAACCCAATGCCAGACATGCTGAATCGCGTTCCCGCCAAAAGAAGCTGTCATTTTCGCGTGGGTACGTTCCGTTTCACGCGTCTGGAACGACGGGCATGTATGACATTTTTATCTTAAAAAATTTCATTCACTTGTCTTTTCCTTGAGACGTGATTCAGTGTTTTAGCGAACAAAGAACGGTCTGTATGTCGGGACATCGACAATTTAATTAACACGACGTTAAAATATGATTCTTTCTTCCCGATGTTCAGTTTATTTATTGGTGACACATATGGACGTTGACGGTCGCTTTTAGGTTGTATTTATGAGAACCGACGTTATTTATATTTCGTATATTTTATGTTAGCATTTTTTGGTCATTTGTGTAACTTTTCAAGTAGCTACTAGTAAATGAATAAAAATATTTAATAAAATAATAATCAAATTCATTCATTGAGAAATGAGGGATGAATATAGTTTAATTTCTCTAAAAAACATATATTAATTAAATAGAAGAAATAATACCTAGTATCAGAGCCAGTATAATATTTAAAATTTCAAAAAACACTTAAATATAATTTACAGTAGCACCAGATTAATATAACCTAATGGACAATAATTGTTTCTGGGAACTACGCGATATAGTAGTGCCGGCTGTACATTTAGTACCGGATTAATACAAAGTAGCTACAATGTCGCGATCAAGAAAACAGGAATCGTATTCTAATGTGAATTCGTACAGCAAGTTTTATCCAAACGGGAGTATAGACACTTTAAAAGATTGCATTTTTTCCACAAGGGCGAAGATTTTCTAAGACAAACTGTAATCAAAGATATTCAAAAATCATACAATTTAAACATTGGTCAGTCATCGGACATTAGTGGTGTAGTACCTCCGCGGTCCGGCCTTCACTGCCCGACGATGACTGCCCGATGCAGTCGAAACATGTCACGCCTATTGTGATAATGATAATAATACACATACACATGTCTACCATCTCCAGTTCTCCTTTAATTGCTCAAAGGTTAACTGGAAGAGATCCCTAAATGGGATAAGTTCGCCTTTGTACAAATATTTGTGTTATTTATCTTGTTTTTTTTCCCTGTTTTTGTGCAATAAAGTGTTTTACTACTACTACTAATTTATTATTCAAAAATCTTTACAATCGGGTTGAGATTTGAGTCGGGTTAACTCTATAATGTATGGCACTGGTTCCACCAAGCGCGAGTAAGCGATGTGCTATCGGCGATTTTCTCACCCAGGAAACAAACAAATGATAATAAAACTAAATAAAATAGAAGGATATATATTTATAGTTCATCGCTGGCTGTTCACACTGCCGGCGAGTACTTTTAGTAAAACCAATCACTCGCCCGCCGCGTACAAAAATCGCTACTTGCTCATCGCCGATCGCCGTCGGTGGGACATGTGTGCTTACCATGAGTTGCACACAACTGTATTCTGTAGCGATAGACATACTTTAGAATACCGCAGTCGCTATAGAATACGGTTAAGTGTCTTACCGTGAGTTGAACGTGGCCTTATTCGATACCGACTGCGGCGTTCGGGGGTATGTCCATCTCGCTCCTGCCAGGGTAGTGGTAGGAGCGAGACGGACATACTTTCGAATGCCGCAACCGCTATCGAATACGATTACGTGCAACCCATCATCAGCACACTGTGCCTAAAGGCCTACGCTAGCTGGCGCGGGTGCACGGAGCGGGTGCACGCGGCGGGTGGATTTATCATGGCGCACCCGCTCCGTGAGTCCGCTTCACTTAGCGCTGTTCATACGATTTCTTATTAGACGGGCGTCCGTTCCGGGTAATCCGCGTGAACTAGCGTAGGCCCTAAGCGAATACGCTATAGAGCGAATACTGCGGCCTTACCATGACGTCTTGACGCGAATCAAATAGTTTAGGTTGGTAACTGTGCTCAGTTGTATGGCAGCGACTTAGTTTAGGTCCTAAACTGAATCGCGTTAAGACGTCATGGTAAGGACCCTGGGCGCCAATAAGTCATGTTTGAAAGACATTAAGTTAGTCATAGCTGTAACAAGCGCGGAGAAACGGCTTTTGTTCGAATAAGTGTAAACACATCACGTTTAGTTAGTGTAAGCCGTATTTTTGCAAAGGTTGTTTTCATAATCGCGTGTTATGGCTGGTGTTAAATTAGGTTAAGAAAAAACAAGTCAAGTGAGAGTCAGACTTACGTACGAAGGATTCCGTTATCTATAAAACCGGCAAAAAAATCAGACGCACAGACAGACAGCGAAGTCTTAGTAATAGGGTCCCGATTTTTACCCTTTGGAACCCTAAAAACTGACTTCGTCCGCCTGACTTCCCGCGTCCTATATGTAGTACATAAGCCCCAATGGAATTTTAACTCTCTGTCAATTTGACAAAGTTACATTTCAATTGGCAAATTTTGATACTCGGTCGTCAGGAGGATAAACAAACTAGAGTCAAACTCACGTTATCTCTTGTAAGCAAATAAACTGTCATGTTTTAGTGTCATTTTAAACTTCAAATTTCTATGAAATAATGACGTTTAGTTAACTCTTTCACAATGTGCTATTAAAATCCAGGAAATTTTGAGTAGACGCGGACTCAAACAAAAGACAAATAACCTACATACCGTTCTGAAAATGTGAAAGTTCATGATTAAAAATTACAAATTACAAATTTTCAGTAATTCAACCGATTACAAACCAATCAAAATTACATTGCCACCAACAGCACACTTACCCACTATAATGCAATCAAAAATAATTGTCCAAAATCTCCAACTAACCACAAGAACTTATAAAGATTATCTTATATCTCAATTCTTATACCGATTCTCGGTTGAACAGGGGCCAAGTTAACATTTCGGGTGTTTACGACATTCGTCATTGGAAATTGAGTCTTATTCGGATAATATTAAGGGTGATGGGTGCGGTTCTTGGATGCGTTGGTAGGGTTTAATCCGGAGAGTAGCCTGCCTCGCGGGTGACGTCTGCGACCATCCGTGAACCCGGTACGGTGCGCAGAAACATGATTTATTACCATCCTTAATAATATTCTTATTAAGTCCACTTGTACCACCGAGGGTTAAACGCGAACCTGGAGTAACGCTATCAAATTCCATACAAATGCTTAACTCCGGGTTATGTGGTTAACTCCGGGTCGTACCGCTTATAGGTACTTAATTATTTTAAGTAGATTCCATTTAGGAACCAAAGATTTACCCTCATGGGCCACCGGGCCTTGACCTTGACGACCGGTTGGCGTATTTGGTGGTGACCCTGCCTGCTAAGCCGATGGTCCTGGGTTTGAATCCCGGTAAGGGTTTATTCGTGTGATGAACACAGGTACTTGTTCCTGAGTCATGGATGTTTTATATGTATTTATGTATATGTAGATTATATATATCGTTGTCTGAGTACCCGTAACACAAGCCTTCTTGAGCTTACTGCGAGACGTCAATTTGTGTAAGAATGTCCTGTAATATTTATTATTTATAAGCCTGTGTTACTCGAAGCTTACACGTTTTATGTCGGGGATAATAGGGATAAGTTCGCCTTTGTACTTACTGTTTTCCTTTTGTAAATTTTAATTTTTCTGTGTTTTGTACAATAAAGAGTTTACATACATACATACATACATAATAGAGTAGAGGTATGAATTGTTCTGCCGACGGTGGCAGGACGCAGGAAGGGGCGGGCCGACTGGACCAGTTTGGAAGCGCCCGCGCAGCCGTAGGTCAGGCAGGACCTTATCCACTTATAAATTATATGAGTATTTTAAAAGTCTCTAAAGACAAAGTTAATTTAGCTTGTAGATTATACTATAGCTTTCACTTAGCAGTGATAAGTACACATCGTTAATTTTGCTACTAAGAATTACACTATCGCTATCTCTTCTCAGCGATGAGAAATAACATAAATCGACGGAAAATATATGAATGTAGGAAAAAAATCATGAAAAGTAAAAAAAATGCATTATCTGGTTAATTCAATATGTACCTACCCAAAATTTTTCTAAAATACCTATACCTACTTACTTACTTATTTTAATTTCTTCGTTTTTTTGCATCGCAGGCGACTAAAAAACCTATATTTTTAGTATATAGAATAAAAGAACTAGATACCCAATCAGCCGAAAAAAATAACACCATAAAAGTGCTGCAGTTGCAACACTTTTTCATTAAATCTCGTTTGGAACGTGACGTTTTGTTAAGTGCCACACAACAGCCTATACAGTTTTAACAGTGTTGGTAGTTCTGTGTATGAATTTGGCACTTAATGTTGTCAGTAAGCTCTTTCGTACGTATCATTTATCGTTTGTATCATCATCAATGCAAGTTCGCTAATGTCATTCTGACCCACATTTCTTGACATTTTTGTTCTGCTTTGTGTGTCTATTTCTTAAGTTAATGGCTATCGCACAGGGTTAAGCGTTTCATATGGAACTTAACAGTTAGCTCCGGGTTAGCGGTTAACCCTGGTTACGCTAAGTTGCGCTTAGTAATAGCAAAGAATCTTCTATAGCAAATAATTTAGTTTCAGGATTACACAATTTTTTCAATATCTTCTCCCCGTCTACGACTAAGATATATCTTCGCCCCAACTCGCCCTAATCAAGTCCTAATTTAAATTAATCACTGCATGCATCCATCATTTCACCCTCGAACTATTTACATACATTACTGCACAGACTACCACAAATAGATGTCGGTCTATCAAGCGCGCGAGGGCCGCGAAAGACAGAAATGCGCTAAAATCGCTGTCAATAGAATAGAATAGAAATTATTTATTTGATTCACAGAAAAAAAACTTTATCTATTTACATTTTGTACAAAATATCAGAAAGAACCAAAATGGATGCCACTCAGCATATGCCGATAGCTAGGATACAAGATTAGCCATGGCGCATCAGGACACCCATGAAAAAAAAACTTAAAAATTGAAAAATAGAACTTACAAACGATGTAAACAAAGGGTATCACATGGTTTGTCACTGTTTCTCCTTATATTTTGATACTACCTCATCAAACACCGTTCAAGACATTCACTCATTCACTACCTGATATGATCGTATTATTGTAGCATACAAAATGTAAGCTAAATAGTTATTACGGTCAATATGGCGGTTTGTTTACTTCCTATAATATTGTTAGGAAGTTGGATTGATGGCGATTTTACATGTTTTCTAGCTTGTAGCATTTCATATCCATTTTTACCCCTAAAACTCATTCTTCGATCCGGATCCGAAATGTATCCTTTAGTTACATAAGTCCTGAATTCACAACCAACGAAGCTATCGGACCTGAAACCCAGTGACGCCTTATTTGTAATATACACGAATATCTGTTCTGGTATCTTTGAATTAATTTATAGGTGCAGGCTTGTTTACCATAATGTGTGATGAGTTTGTATGCTCCATCTAGTAGGCCAAATGCTTCGTAATCACAAGTTAACCCTTTCGGAAATACTTCGTGGAAACGCGCGGGACAAGCATTCCCACCGCCACGTGGTGTAATATAAGTCTCATTGCTCAAAAAGAAGACGACAGTGTTATAAAAATATGGCTTCCTAAACGAAGGAAGTCATGAACGAATGGCCCTTACGACACTTTCTTCGGTCGAGCAGGGCCCCTCTGTATATGTGGCGTTGTCAAGTTAAAGCTACCACATATATTGCGATAAGGTTGATTTCTTATGTAGAGCCTTAACGACAACCGATATTGTGGTACTTTTAGCCTGAAAACGCCACATATGTCGAGCATAAGCTTAGACCATTTAACCCTATGGCCCTTTGAATTTACGACATAGGCACATAAAGTGCTCATTACAGCACTAGCACACTAGCTTAGCACTAGTGCGGTTATATAGCACCATGTGTGTGATAATGAGCACTTTATGTGCCTGCGTCAAAAATTCAAAGACCCATATGTACTGTAAAACGTCGTACGATACATTTGCGAATAGGTAATTCACAATTCGTGTCGATTTAAAACACTCCCGTCAGTCATGTTTTATTATATCGCCACTCATTGCGAATTTTCTCCTATTCGCACTTGTATCGTTATGTACTATTACAGTAAACAGTACTCATCCACGTCATACAAGACTAAGCGCATAAAGAATTAATTGACGTAGGTCCCACTCACACATTAAACTAAACTACCACACAACAAACCCACGCAGTCATCCCACTATAATTTAAAAGGGTTAAAACAAAAAGTTAATTCGTAGTGACACCCCACATGCCAACCCATCCGGCGTACAAAAACCCCACAGATACAGAAACGTCATTATAAAAGACTTCGAAAAATAAATATCGAAACGTAATCTGTCTTCCTCCCTCTGGTACAAACGGAACGAGACAGAAGAATAAAGACCGGCCCAGACGTGACGGGATCTGACATTTCCTCCGCATCGAACGATTATAAACAGATGTTATTCAGCCATAAATCTCTGTCTTGGAACGACGTATGAAAAGTACTTATAAGATTTGCGTTTGTAAGAAAATGGATGGTAAGAAGGATTTTGTTCGATTTACATGGAGGAATATTGTAGAGATGTGCCAACCCGAAAATATCGCAAACCGAGTTGAACGGTTTGACCCGAAGATAAACCAAACCGAACTGAACGGTTTGACTTTTTGTGTAAACCGGGCTCAAACCGGGTTGATCAAACCGAGTTGCTATGACGGTCCGGTGTAGTATTAGGTTTGATCGGACCGACCGAACCCGTCTTAGTAGATCGAGTCAATCAGACGAGTCAAACCTAACCTGTCCACAGGTGATTTGTCGGTTCGGTTCGGCTAATGCCATATATTTTACTAATGAAATATATTTTACTCAAACTCATTCATGAATACCTACTACTTGTGTTGCCTGAATATTTATATGAATCTGAGCCATTTTACATTTAGCTCTGCCGTCTAAAGGGGATTCGTTCCCAAACTGCAGAGCGTTTTTGCGGTCCTGGTGCTGACATTGTCTAGCAAAATAGTTATACTGTGCACTAATTAATAAACCGAAACAATGGTAAAAAATGGTAACACACTACTTTCTAGTCTGGAAAACACCAAATCAAATATTAAAAAAAAATCAAATAACACGCACTGTCTATTAAAATTTGAAATTACGTACCTACGCTAAATTCAAAACACTAATTAAGTTCAAGGACAACGTCATATTACGACGACGCTACTATTTAATAAGTTTTAGTGAACCTTACTGCCACGAGATAAGGTCTTCTAATGGTCAGTCAAGGTCAAGACAGACCTCGCTCGCGCACCTGTTTCGGGGGAAATCGGGATTATTCGGCGCCTCATTCGGTTCGGTTCACCCGCTCCGTTCTAGCCCGCTCGCGCGAGTCGCAGTGCGAGTGCGACCCGCTCGCGGTTTCATTCGCGGTTCAAACCGTTCAACTCGAGTTAGTGAATTCACAAACCGGGTCGGGCCGAGTTGAGCCTAACCCGGTTTGGACCGAGTTAGCAAACCGGGTTGACACATCGCTAGAATATTGTCACAATCGACTTAAACCTGTATAGACTAAGCTTAGTCGTTATTTTGTATAAAACTAGCGACCCGCCCCGGCTTCGCACGGGTTTTTATTATACATATAAACCATCCTCTTAAATCACACTATCTATTAAAAAAACTGCATCAAAACAAAATACATTGCGTAGTTTTAAAGATTTAAGCATACATAGGGATATAGGGACAGAGGAAGCGACTTTGTTTTATACTCGTACTATGTAATGAAAATCTGGGCGACCGGGCAAAGCTCGGAAAATACGTTACTAAATAAATACGTTAAGCTGGATCGATTTTCGTCCCCAAAAAACCCCCACATACCAATTTTCGTCCAAATCGTTTTCGAGATCGCCAAAATAAATACATACTTAGATATATACAACTATACATAAATACCTACTATAAAGATATTTGTATACAAGAATTGCTCGCGAGTTTAAAGGAACTAGATAATTTAAAATACGTAAAATTTCTTAGAAAGAATCTCATGGCCTCGGGCGAGACTCGAACTCGCGACTCTGGGATACACGCCCATTGCTCTACCAACTAAGCTTACTACCGAGACACATCAGGTTACCGCGAATCTTTCCGGTGATTACGCATCTTGAGGGGCGATTAGCAATAATTACCGTAACAAGGATAGTATACTTCTTGATCGGAAAGGGTTTCAATTTTCAAGTTATATTGAGAATTCACCACTAGCTCCAAGAGGTTTCACTGTGTTGACAGCTGGAGACCCACGGAGCAAAGCTTGCCCCTTTAGCTGTCAACACAGCGACTCCTCCTATTTTTTAAAGGGTCGCCAACGCGCATGTAACACCCCTGGAGTGGCAGGCGTCCATAGGCTACGGTGACCGCTTACCATCAGGCGGGCCGTATGCTTGTTTGTCACCGGCTTAGTATTGAGCATTTTCTATAATCACTAATTATTATTTCTAAGTGATATCGTTCGCAAACGGATCTGCTTAAAAATAACCACAATTTAAAATGTGTCTATAGTTAAAGGAACTAGGATCTGACTCTAGCAACTGGCCACGCAAAAACCATAAACAATGAACTAGCAAAAAATACCAAGGCGTAAGCAACGTCTTTAATTTGAACTAACAAGAGAACACCAACGGTCATTTTAATTTGTTCCAGTACATTCCAATTTCAAACTGGAGCAGACCATAGAGTCATAGAGCGATCCGAACATAAGATAACGAAAAGATTGTGGCCGATAAATTGTATAGTAGCACGATTTTATCGTTTATCGACTAACTACGTTAGAAGCTAGAAGACAGATCGGGTTTGTAACAAAGCGCTTCTGAGAAAGAGAGAGGAATCTCCAATTCTTTTGTCTTTATGTCTATATGATTAAATTGAGTAATAATAGTAACATTATTAACGACTTTTAACGTTTTGAATTTGATACAGTACCTACCTAAACCTGTTTTGCTAACCACCTTTAAAGATACATGGCAAACACTTAGATAAGTTACGATACGAAGACCTTCTATTTTATAATTGGAACGCCTCTCATTTTTGTACTTAGAGTCAGTCTATGCTCAGTTTCCCAGATTTTGATAGCACAGAGTGTGAAAGTGTTAAGTAAACGTCATAATTTCATCGAAGTTTGACGTTTAAAATAACACTGTTTCGTCTGACAGTTCATTTACTGAGAAAAGATAACGTGGTTTGACTCTAATTCGTTTAAAAAAAAACTCATTGGTAAATAGTCTAATTACCTAAGAATACATACTTAGTTCTGCATTGTGTTCGAGTAGATTTGACTAAGGCTGCGTTTTACCAAATTTTTATTCCGAGAATAACGCCTACTCTCAGATAGTAAAGTAAAATTACTATGGGATTTTGACATTAGTATCCAAGAGTAAGCGTTACTCTTGGTTAAAATGTTTGGTCAAATACAGCTTAAGTAAGTAAAGACAATGTGTTTAGTCAGTAAAACAGAAAGCATTAGAGAGAATCTATTTTTTTTTACTCGAAAATGGCTTGGTTTTTAAGTACCTACCTACATTTTTTCTTCTGCAAAAATGAGTTAGACTGATGTGACTGAAGGCCGAGCGCGCACGATTTTTTGTTGCGCGATAATTTTATCACAAATCGCAATCCCAAAAAAAGCCTAGTTTACCCTCTGGATTGGAAGGTCAGATGGCAGTCGCTTTTGTAAAACTAGCGCCTACGTCAAATCTTGGGATTCGTTGCCAAAGCGAACCCCAGGTTCCCTGAGCCGTGACATTAAGCTGGGAAAAACGCTAGGAAGAAGAGATAATTTTATCACAAATATAGCAGTTGCCTCAGGCACTCACAAATTAAACACATTGGTTCTCGTGTTTCTGTGACAAAATTATAGCGGGAGAAAAGATCATATTCCGCTCTTGACCGTAGGACCAGTAGCTCCAACACAACTGCTACAGTATTTCGAATCAAGAAAGAACCTGTCGTCTTCCAAATATTTAGATTAAAAATGACAGTTGTCTTTCTAGCCCGCGAGATACTTTCGTTCGCGGCCTCTACTTGGCTGTCATCTGTCCGACACACAGCTATATTTTAACTTTAAAAATTTGTCTTCGTCCAACGACTTCGATTCAATCGAACGTTACGACATAACTTATCCTGTCCGCTCCAAAATGTACGTTAAGCAAGTTTGAACATTAAAGTGTGGTAGATAAGAAAGTTTGTTTTTTTGGAGGGAATCTGATATAGCTGTCGAAAAGTTGACCACGGAGACAGAGAATGTGACCGCAAGGCTTCATTACTCATAGGTTTGAGCGACACGTGTAATACGGACTTCAAATTGTGTATGTATTTGTAGCCGAATTAGGTTTTTTGTATATGATGGAGTGTAATGACTAGTCTGATTACTTATTGTAAAATGTCTGAAGTTAGGTCAAGGTATAATTTATTTATTTAGTTTATTAAGGCATGGTAACAAAATGTAAATTACAAATCTTCATAAAAAACATATCTTAGATTATTAGTACTAAATTTACATCTCATAATATAATGTCATCAAGATTTGGGGCGCAAATCAAGAAAATAATAACTAAAACCGGCCAAGTGCGTGTCAGACCACGCATAATTGAGAGAGTCACACGATAACAAAATTGTGCGAGCAAAAAGGCAAAAAGTGCCTTCAAAATAACGACGCACTTACGGACTTTTGTAATAAATAGTTTTTTTGTCAAAAACTCCAAAACGGCTTAACTAAATTTGTTCAAAATAATTTTCGTGGTAAGATCGTCTTATATCCTGTCTTCCTGAATTTTTTCACATTTTTTTGACCTCCCGTTCAAAAGTTAGAGGGGGGGACACTTTTTCAGACTTTGACAGCAATTATTTCCGAAAATATTCGATCAAACAAATTTTAGTAAGTGTGCCACAAGTAAAAAAAAATTTTTTGACATTCAGTTACATGTATGGGGCGCCCCCCCCCTAACTAAACATTTTTTTTTTTCGAAATCTATAGCCAAAACTAAGTCCACAGGCACAAGTCTATAGGCACACGAAATACACCTCTAGCTGTAATATAATTACCATATGCTGAGTAAAACCGTAAAACCGCTGTGACATACGGACGGACGGACAGACGGACTGGACGAGACTAAAAAGTAGAGTTTTATAGTGGCATACAAAAACGTCAAAAAATGCCTAAGTAGGTTTTTTCTCAAAACATTTTCTTCCACCACAAGTCGTTAGATGGTTAAACATGGTAACTACGAGTATTTAATAAATATCACCTCTAAAAAAAATGTTTGAATCTTATTAATAAGATCTGCTCAGTAGTTTCGACGCTACGGTATCAAAACACTAACGTACATTAGTCTGATAAAATTAATTCGCCTTTGCTATAACCAGGTTGAATCGTTCAATAATCTCAAATATTCAACTACATCTACAACCCTCAAAGACATTTTTCACAAACAAAAACTCGCAATGCAAGTCTCATAAAGTATCCAGAACATTAGGTAGCGTTGTCCGCCATCTTTGTTTTCTTATTGCCGGGAAAAGCTGTTTCCCGCGTTTTTCTCTAGTTGTCATTCGGTCATTAGAAACTGAGCCGATTCATGCCACTTTCCAATGAAAAACACTTTCTTCAAAGTGATTTGCATTTAATTTCATTGTCTCTTTTTGCTTAACAAAACGACAGATTTCGTCTGTATTTCACTACTATTTAAAAGGAGGTATTTACCATGTACAATGCGATAGTATATCTATTTTTGCGAGCTCCTAATACTTCGGCACTACTTATTAGTTATTACAAGCGCCATGTTCACAAATTATATATAAATGGTAAATACCTTTTTTTTTTTATGGGAAAGGTAACAAACGAGCAGACGAGCCGCCTGATGGGAAACGATACCTCTTTTTAAACTGATTACATACACTGTAAATTACCATGTTAGCTGAAAATCGTAGATTCCATCTTAAATAGGAAAAACTTGGGATTGGAATTTAACTGCTTTAGATATTTATTTATCTGAGCCTAGGGCCTTGTTTGACAGACATAGATTCGACCTGCTTATTTGACAGGAGGTACCTATCCACCTAATATCCTCTAATACGTTTGACATGAAATTCACGATCATGTGCCAATTTACAAGGCTTATTACACAGTAGAGGACTATTTAACAGACAAACATGCATGGCCCATACCAGAAACTGTAACGAAACCAACAAAAAATTAAATTGAAGAGTGAGTTCACGAAAGAAATTATATCAAATGATTGTGTATATCGTGTACAACCATTTTTTTTTTAGTCTTTCTGTTTCACTCTTATCTTTTGATATGGTTTCTTGTAGAACTTCATATTGTAAATATTTTTCAATACAGTTGCTCAAAAAGTGCCCTTTTTTTGGCTGTTTTGCGTGCGCAAAGTTTGTTTTTGCGAACTAGTGCTTTTTACTTTTCCAATCTTTTTAAATTTAGTTGTGTTCCAATTCATGACTGCTTACCGAAGAGTATTATTGTTCGTTAACTTTACCGAGCCGTAATAAAACTAAATACCTACTATTAAGGCAATAATATTAAAGATATTGATATTTCAATAATTACTTCTTCATCATACAAATGATCATTCATTAAAAATATTAACATTGAAAACAGTTCTTATAAATCTGTGTGTATGAAACGGAACAGAGCCTACGAAACGTCAGTCAAAGTAGAGGCGTTTTTCAATCAGGTAAAAATGTTCGAAGGGCCTCTAAGACATGACGATACGATTTGTCACATGCGATTTATTATTTTGTTTATGAGAAATAATTATTATGAGATTGAAAATGAGAAAGTAAAGAAGATAAGATAAACATTTTGAAGATGTTCTTAATATACCAACTGTATTACAATCGTGTCCCGGAAATAATAAAAAAACTTTAAATTCGTTCTTATGTATTTTAATTATTTTCGCATCTGTATTGAAAAACGTCGTTCGATTCACGTGCGGATATGACATTTTTCACTTGTCCCGAGTATTGCCACTCGCCTACGGCTCGTGGCAAGATACCTCGGGACTCGTGAAGTAATGACATACTTTCCGCACTAGCATCGAAATGTACTATTTTCTACTTTTGTAATTTGTTTTGAAATAATACTCCCGCGGAGTTTCTTGCCGGTAATAATCTTCCCGGTCTGTAGGGTTAGAATAGAACCCTTAGTAGCTTTTTTTGACGTTCATAAGTGCATTGAAATATGCCTACATTGAAAATTCGATACGCCGCATGGCACTGCTGATAGCATTAAACAGTCCCTTGATAGTATATTTCAAGAGTGTAGTATTTATGAAAGGTCTTCAGGATTATCTTTGATAAATGCTAATGTATCATACTAAGCACCATAAGTCAACCCCTAGTCATGCCACGTCAAAACCTAGTCAGTAAAACTACATAATACAAACCGTCTGAACCAACCTCTTGGAAACATCACGTCACCTAGCGTGCCTTATCACAAGCCAAAACTTTGCAAAGCAATTCCACCCTTTACTCTCACCTACCATTTATAGCCAATTCTCTCGGCAATATAATCCTTACCAGCGTTAAAACAAAGTTTAAAGTCGAGAATGATAAAGGAGGATATAGCTCCAAAAAAGTTATCAGTAGAATTGCAACAATGCAAAGTAATGCAATAAATCGAGTGAATTTCGGGTAGCGTGCATCACATAGCGTGTTGCAGTCGCTGCATAACTTCAGGCGAAGAATTTAATAAAATGTCACGCTGCCGGAGACGTTTCGAAGCATATTCCGTATTGAATAGGAAACAGAGCCAATACAGTATTAAGGTCACTACGGGTTATGTCGATACTATTTGGAAACCGGGATAACATAAAACAATATAGGTACTTACCTGCCTAAGCTATAATATCATTTGCTAACACTTTTTCGTTCATTCTAGGATATTCGATACTTAACATTTTCCTATTTTAATATAGTTAAGCTAGAGGCTAATAGCAATTTTTCTCTTGTTTTCAGACACGACCGCACCATACGTCCTGTACAAAGATGGCGTGGAGCGGGCTCCACCAGGCACGCAGTGGGGAGGAGGGGTGCTCGACGGCGGCTACCAGCCCATGCAGCACCAGAGCCCGGGCGGGCCGTCGCCGCAGCCCGAGCCTCAGCTCGCCTCGCCGGCGCCGTCCCCGTACCCCGCACCGCCACCCCCCGACCAATCCGCAGAAGACGCCGCCCAACAACTCGCACAACAACAAGCTCAACAGCAAGTCCAACAACAGCAGCAAACGTCGCCTGAGCACATGCAGGTCGAACAACAGCTACAGAACCAATCGCAGACGCAACAAACTCAAGACCACCTCGACCGCGGGCCCTGCTTCATACCGCAGCCAGACTTAAATCAACAGTACACGCCGTACTTCAAAGAAACCAGACCCGCCAGCCATATGTTAGGCGGCGGCGGCTTCCCGCTACACTATTTAAAACAGAACGGAGGCGTCCTCTCGCTAGAGGGCCCGCTGGACCAGTACGGAGCTCCAGAGCTCCGCCACTTACCTGATATAGTGCAACCGGAACAGCCGAAGCCGCGCAAACACAACCCGAACTCGGAACTGCGGCTGTTTAAATGTCTGACCTGCGGCAAAGACTTCAAGCAGAAGTCGACGCTTCTGCAGCACGAACGTATCCACACCGACTCGCGGCCGTACGGCTGCCCGGAGTGCGGCAAGCGCTTCCGCCAGCAGTCGCACCTGACCCAGCACCTCCGCATCCACGCCAACGAGAAGCCGTACGCGTGCGTGTACTGCCCACGCTCGTTCCGGCAGCGCGCCATCCTCAACCAGCACCTCCGCATCCATTCCGGTGAGAAGCCATATACGTGCGGGGAATGTGGCAAACATTTCCGCCAGAAGGCCATCCTGAACCAGCACGTCCGCACACACCAAGGCGAGCGCTATTCACACATATATGCCCCTCCCGAGTCCCCGCGCGCGGCGCCAGCAGCGGCGCGCGCCGCCCGCGCCGCTGCTGGCGCCGCGCGCGCTGTCCGCCGCCCCCAGCACGTTCGACTCGGTCTCGCATCCATTGGCCTTCCTATCAAAAAAATTCTCGGTTTCCTCAGCGCGAACCGACCGACGCTCCTGTAACCGTCCCTAGATCGATTAACCCACTCGTCGATTATATTCCAAGACTCCGAACACCTGATTGACCAAATTATTTAATTTTTGCAGATGTCTCGCCGCATCTGATCTTCAAGAACGGGACCACGCCGACGTTGTGGCCGCAGGACGTGCCGTTCCCCCCGGACGAGGGAAAAGAGGAGGTGATGTCGACCTTTGGCGATGCGGACGGCCAGAACGGAGAGCAACGCGCGTCGTGCTTCTCACCGGGCGACACGGCGCAGTACCCGGCGTACTTCAAAGATACGAAAGGGCTCAACCATACGGTATTCGGCTCGGGGCTGTCATTACAATATCTGAAAGGAGGCAAGTTACCAGACGTGCTAGGAGGTCGCGCGATGCCCTTGTTCGTCCGCTGCCCGATCTGCCAAAAAGAGTTCAAGCAGAAGTCGACGCTGCTTCAGCACGGCTGCATACACATAGAGTCCCGGCCGTACCCTTGCCCCGAGTGCGGGAAACGATTCCGGCAACAGTCGCATCTCACGCAGCATCTCCGCATACACACGAACGAGAAACCGTACGGATGCGTGTACTGCCCGCGCTTCTTCCGGCAGCGGACCATCCTCAACCAACATCTCCGTATTCACACCGGCGAAAAGCCGTACAAATGCACGCAGTGCGGCAAGGACTTCCGACAGAAGGCCATCCTGGACCAGCACACGCGCACTCACCAGGGAGACCGGCCATTCTGCTGCCCCATGCCCAACTGCCGGCGGAGATTCGCCACCGAGCCGGAGGTGAAGAAGCACGTGGACAACCACATGAACCCGCACGCGGCCAAGGCGCGGCGCGCGGAGGTGAACAAGACGCCGCGGCCGCTGCCGCCGGCGGCGGCGGTGGTGAAGCCGGAGCTGTACTTCCCGCAGTGCTACGCGCCGCCGTTCCAGCAGTTCCCGCCGTCGGCGCAGGAGTTCAAGCCGGCCGTGGGCCCGGGCGCGCCGCTGGCGTGCCTGCCGGCGCAGTGACCCGCGCCCCCGCCCCGGTGGCACCCCGCGCCCGCGCCCATGGCGCCCGCGCACCACGACCTGTACGTCGACCGCCTCTACAACTAGAGGCCCAGTATACGAGCGCCGTCCGCGCCTCCTAGATACGAGATCGCTGTAAACAAGCTTCGATCTGTAAATACCGAGTTTGTACTCTCCGAGTCGCAGTGTACAGTATACAAGTTCATCACGAATAGTGTTACCGTTGAAAAAGCGAGTACAGATAGCGTTTTTGCTCCGTAATATTAAGTTACCACGTAAGAGTTAGGTTTCTCGGTGATTCTTCGAGCTCGAATTGTTCATGATATACGGATCGAACCAGAGATTAGACGTTTAAACTCTTCGTTTAAATCTAAAAGTAAGATTAGAATCTTTTACCACAAGCATATTTCGCGATGAATGTCGTAGGTTCGGCGTTGTGTGCCTATTTGTAATGACTTTACATAATTTGTAGACTTATTAAGTTAATTTTATTTACCAATTTTAAGAGATATGATCTGGCAAACGTAGGGAAAGAAATGCTCAAAATATCTTAAAATTTAGATAAACTATAAGTTTGGGGATAATTTAGGTGAATCAGAAGCCTTTTGGAGTGAAACATCAACAGATATTAAGAAACCAAAAACGTAGGTTACCTTTTGCCATCATGACATTTTGTTTTTTAGTAAATACAAAATTTTCTGTTAAATTATATGAATGCATTTAATTAACTAGAGCTACTGCGATATCTTCGTAACACATAGTGCCAAATAAAGTAGTAATTTTAAAACTTTTCTACAACCTTCTACTATAGTTGGCCTAGATTAGGTTGTTACCAGTTTTTTCAACGATGTGACAATTTGAGATGCATTTAGTGGAAAGGGTCAGACTGAGAAAGGACTGTGATAGCTAGGTAGGTTAGTGTCTATTCGCTCACTTAGAGTAACTTGGGATCGGGATGTGCGTCGACTCCGGGAGAGTTGGCAATTTACATTTTCATTTATACTTGTTTACAATTTGGAATTGTCGGAATTTGAATGTGACGTAGAAATTTATCCGTCGTGAATTATTCAAAATTATGCTTATGTCTTTTTTCCGCGGTTTTAGCCGCGCTTCTCGACTGATTTGATTGTAATTTCGAAGAGTGAGATTAGCGAATTTTACCAATTAGGGTTCGTGTGTGATGTCGCCAAGTGCTTTGCGTAGTTTGATCCGAGGGACGGAGAATGCCAGAATAATCTTATTACTAATTTTAGCTTAGACTTATTCGAATTACCAAGCAATTCGATCATTCATCGCGAAATAGATATTTAGAATTTAGGGGAAATAAAGATACATATATATGAATTTATGGTGTTGTCGAAATATTCTGGTGTTGAATGATGCGTCCTCGAATTCGCGTCCAAGATAGTTACAGGTGTAGCCTTAGTGCGTCCCGGACTTGTGTGGACGATACCTAGTAGTTACGACAAGAGATATATGAGATATATCTACGTTCGGGCGTGGGCCCAGTCGCGCAGACTTTAAACCGCCACCACCAGGATGCTTCGACACCCCCCACATTTTATCCTCTGTGTTTGTCTATAGACGAGTTAGCTTACGTTACGATATGTGATGGTTTCGTTTTCCTACCGCATAATATGAACTGTTACGTACTTTAACTAATATAGTAATAGTTGTGGGAGTCACATTACATTTGGACGCATTATTATATTTTACCACTTCACAAATTGAATGCATTAGGTATTTAGTGTGTTATGTCAATTTTACGATGAATTATCACCCATTGGACAGTTAAAAAAATTTGTACCGCGGCAATGGCGCCCGGAAAAAGGTAGATTAAAAAGTGGCAACACCGTGGTAAAACGAGACGACACTAGTCTACCTCTTTCTGTCGCTCTGTATTACGGTGCGTGGCGCCAAAGCCGCGCGCAGTCTCGCGTTTAGTTTACTCGTTCAGTTTCCTATCAAACTTTCGGAGGTTAAAAAAAAACATCATTATCGAAGAAAATTATAAAGCAGTGATTTGCCACAGATTACGTGATCCTCCAGCCGCAGCCGCGCGCGTCCGCCGACGCTCTAGGGTTCAGTTTCCATATATTTTGTAGGTCACAGTGTTTTACAGCCTTAAACAATAATAGCTGATAAGTATTTTTATACAGAAGTTACAACGCGCGCGCGGCCGCCGGCTACCGTACAAAGTTTGAATACAAACAATACTTACTACACAGTGCCATAGCCCGCGAATAACCTCAGATTTATATTAGATTTTTATACCGATACAAATGGATTTAATTTTTAAATATAAACAAAGGTGATTAAGTATACAGAGATTACAGATGATATTTTATACATTTATTACAAACAATATTATTAAAAGTAAATGTGAAATAGTTTTAAAGTAAGTGTCGTATTGCTATGTACTGCGATGACAGATTTCGTTCGCGATGCGGACGCTACGCTAGAGTCACTCGCGCAGAACCGCGTGTCAATGTAAATACATATCATTGGACGATTCTTAGGCAGTGTTCCAAATTTAAAATTCAAACTGTTTTCTTTAAAGCCAAATCGATCTAGCTTGCTTTTAGGGTTGGCACACAATTTAGTTCACATAGTATTGGAACCGTGGCCCTGTTCTGTTGGTCTGGCTCATGTTTTGTTAAGTTTGCTCAATTATCGAGTATGTATTACTTTTACCTAACGTTAATCGTATTAGTTCTATACATAATTATTGTGTACGCAAATATTTGTAAAATATTTTTTAGAGAGCACGGTTTAGCTTTTCTTAACTATTGTTAAGTGCTTACAGGTTTTTGTGTCGATCGACATTTAGGTACCGTAGTTTACCCGTTCTGTTTCGTCTTTTTCCGAAATATTAATATGCCGTATATTTATAAGCGTGCCGTCCAACGTACTCTTTTCTCATGCATATGCTCCACTCTTTAGTTGATAATCTATTACCATCTCTACTACAATCGCATGTCTTCACTAGTAACCATTAGTGATAGTTTAGTTCTTGCCTTTTCTATCATCTTTAATGGAATTAAATTCCATTCGAATTTAGCGACGTAACGTGCGCTGTGTCACAGATAAAAATATCATAGATTTACAGAGTCAAAAAGTAATATTATTTGCCGTCTACACGGCATCGATACTAGATGGCGCTGCACACAGACCACAAAACTACTTGGAACGCCATCTAGTCAACGTGAGATCAACTAAATATTGATTTTATCTGTGTTTCTGTGATAATTGAATATCTGTGACGATATAATGAAGTTGCTTCGAGCGGTCCAACCGGATCATGAACTTCTATGCTCTTTTAATGTAAGAGTATTTACCACTTAATTAATTTTGTATACTTTTATTGTTAACGATAAAAAGGAGAGAATAAGATTGCATTGTCTTTATATACTCTGCATGTAAACTGATAACAGTGTCAATTGTATGTAATACAATGTTTTCCCATAGCTCTGAACCACAGCCTAGCTTGGTAACAAAATTGTTAAGTTAAGACTTTGACAAAAGCATTTGACGAATTCCTTTTTGATTTATGCATTTATTTGTGATCTCATTGCAGTCTAAAAGTTTAATCGTAAGTAATTGGCAAAGACTCTTTAAGTTTAAGTCTGACTGTACGAATGGTTTATATGCTTACGTAATGTAATTCAAAATATTGTATGCCTATAATCAGCATACGAAAAACTCCACTTACCAGATTAAATTTGTATTTTAAAACGTTTTTCTTAACTTTAAGGACTAAAATAATTTAAATCAGGCAAGTGGGGTTACATTTAGCACTTATTATTTCCTCACGTATAGTCCATTTCCAAGTTTTGTGACTGATTCAAAGTAGAAATATCAATTTTGTCGTACTCTTATCATATCAATTGATGTTTTCTACGATGAGTCCTCGTTGCGTTAAGGTTTCGTCCCAATGTACCGTGGTGACGGGAGCTTAGTTGTAACGTTTAGTTTTGTAATGCGTTGGCTACGAATTATTTTGACGTCTTCCATTGCCGCCGCTCTGGCGACGGTGTAGCTTTATTTGTCTCGTTTTCCCTCGGAAACACTGCAGCTAGTGCAGATCAGTGCAATACACTTGACATTTGGCGATATTGTATATTTTAATTTAATTTGCTAGTATAGTGTGAATAATTGGTAGCCAACCGGCCTACTAGTTCGTTAGATACCTACGTACTCACTGCCACACTCGCCGACCGCTCTCACGATGGAAACGATGATTTCTTATCACAATATACTTGTTGAAACAGTTCCACAGTAACATAAGTGTTGTTGAATTTTTTATAAAAGATGAACATATTAGATAAATGATCTTGTAGTCTGGATTGAGTTTTTTACAGATTTTATTGAACGCAGTTTTTACGTCATAAGATGCGTCGCCTATCAAGCTTATTTTTGCTACAATACTTATTTAAAAAGCAATACAATAATGTTCATTATACGGAAATAGTATAAACAATAGATATACAGAATATACAATATATACAATAGGTTATACAATAAAACGGTGATATATTATAGTTTGTTTTTATACAAGGGCGGGATAGGCGGCGCACCCTACGGATTGGTTTCATTAATGGGTGCTGTTATATCATTAATTGTACATATTTATTGTAATATACAACAATAGACTGGTAATTTTACACTGTTGTAGGTTTCTACAGAGTTATTAGCCGGAGCTGTGGGGGGTCCGATTATCGCAAACGTTTTGTCTTATGGGATAAGTTACAGTCTCACAATGTTTATTAACTTTTTGCAGAATTATGTAGGTATACTATCTTAATTTTAGTCAATTATTTTATGGAAAGGCGTTGCTCAAATGTAATGTCGAATTTAGAAATAGAAATACAATTTTCAGTTTCTGAACAATGTCAAACACACATTATTAGATATATCGCTGGAAATTTATCATTTGCATTTGTAGCACAGTCGCTCGTATGAAGTATTTTTATGGAATTCTTTAACCACAATATTTCCAAGCGACCCCACTTCGGAGATGCATTTGTTTTTATTTTATAAATACTCATGATAAGAATCTCTTTTATGAAAGTGGGTATAATAAAAAATACTTTAGTTTTTTAAGTGACGATTCATTGGAAATTATCATCCACACTTTTCATGTAAACAAATGAAATAAAAGATTTATATTTAGTAGATAATGTACTGTCGTTATAAACCAAAAAGTCGTTTATCACTACGAAACTGGTATAGATACGTGACTTTTAGTTTTATAATAAGTACTTAGTAAAATCATGTTTTGTATCTGCTCCCATGATCATGGCCTAAGCACCCCCTTCAGCTCCAGTCCGATGTTACACAATAGAGTATATTTTCGTACATAACTACAAATACACCGAAATAGACTATATGAAATTGATTTTAAATAGACAATCCCAGAATACAAGATCTAACTTTTTACACACAGCCGTATAAAACCAGATTTAAGTTTTGTTTTACAGAGTTTCGTTTATAAAAATTAAAACAGTTGGCGATATGGTCACGATCCAGGCGATAAAATTAATGTTGGCATATAAAATAAAGAATTGTAAATATGTTTTTCTAGTATACGTTCTTCCAAAATGATAATATCAGTATTAAATACAAAATTCAACCTTTTTTAGGTCAAAAGTAAGTGTGATCTATAGAAAATTTTTGCATTAGACCTTCTTGGTGTATCTTATAATAGTTATCTTTAGTTATTGTACTTTTCTTTAGAGGTATTTTACGTATGATCTTGCCTAGTTTTGCATTTATGTTAGTTACATTATGATTATGTTTGAAGTTGATACCATCGTATTTATGTATATTAATATTGTATTAAGGGTTTTGTTTGTTTTTTTGACATTAATAGAAGTAAAATGTTGTAAAAAGTAAGCTCGTTGTATTTTATCAAATAAACACTTTTTAGTCCAACTGAAGCAATATTTTGCAGTTTTATTTACCTGCCCTTTATAGGAAACTTACTGAGGAAAAGCAGCATAGCATCATCATTCATTAGATCAATATTCTACAAAATACACTACATATGAATAAATGTTTCGATGCTAGTGCGGACAGCATGTCATTACTTAACGAGCCCCGAGATATTTGTGACGAGCCGTAATAAAAATATTATTCCCTTTAAATTCAGAGTGAAACTTAATTAATATGCTCCACGAAAACAAACAATATAACTTGCAATGTTCATCTAAAATAGTGTTCCTCTAAATTTAGACTATTAGGTACTCTAGCGCCATCTACAGCGTCACTAATGCAACAGCTCAAGTTTTTCTTAAGAGGGCGCAGAACCTCCAGTGGCGCCCTCATTGGGGGGAGTGTGTTTTCTAATAAACTTTTAAATTTTTCTATAATCTATGTTATCATCGTTGGAGTCCTACTAATTCACCAACTGTTCGATATGTTATAGTTTTATATATACTTTTGTACCTATTTATCACCTAAACGGGTGAATTTAATGAAGACCTTGGAGGGACGCGATTTTGCATAGACATTGCTAATATCGTTGTCATTATATGTATGCAATGCAGCCACCTTAAAATTTCGATACCGCGAACGGCGCCAAAATATGGTTTGGATATTGCATGTTAATAACGCAGAAGTCAACTAGATGGCAGGCCCAGCCACGTGCAAGAGTGCGTTCGTAAATTTTAGGGGGCAGCACTTGTTACTGGCATTCGATTTTGACCAAGCAGACGCCTAATGTGCACGGTCACTAACGTGATAATGAACAGATATAGAAACGCTGTAGAATGGTAATAACAATGCTTATGATTAAAGCGCCATCTATTGAATGTTCGGTTAAACTGCCTACGTTATCTACTAGATGTCGCTAGCAGAAGTGGCTACCGCATGTGCAATCCACGAGAATGTTGCTTACGTGACGTTTTCTGCTACTTCAATGAAATCTGTAAATCTCGAGAATATACTAACAAAGACTTGTCCAAAGTCTGAAATATCATCAGGCACAAAGTCACTTTCTTAGCGTTTCCAGAAGTATTAGAAGAATCGCGTTCTCCTCCGGGCGTAGCCAAGATGCCCATGGCTCACGCTTAATAAAATAACGTATCGTAGCTACCTCTCTCTATCACTCTTCTTTATTAGTGTGACAATGAACGTTGCGTTTCGTTAGCGACTGAGCGTGAACGATTGGCTTCTTGGCTACGCACCCTGGAACGCTCCGGATAAATAAACCGATAGCAAAGGCCGATAAAAAATAAATTGTAAATGGCCATTACTATTGTCTTATGATTGGATGATGTATTTGGAAATTTTTGGTACAGTCGAGTTTCTAAATATGTGCGCTGGATGCATAATATGTAAAAACATACACCTTATTGCCAATGTCCTAAAGGGTGTACAGATATTAGCCTTAGCCTTAGTAATGTTCATATATTTATGAACTCGACTGTACCTTTAAATAAATACGTACTCATATGTACTTATATTTTATTTTGGTTTTCCTATCCACTATTTACATTTTCATTTGGTTAACGCTTATATTTCATATTTCATATTGCATTCATTACTAAAGTCTGATATCTAGTCTATCTATACTTATCTTCTAGCTATATACCATACCATAGACAAAATAATTATAGTAGATAAGCAAAGTTCAAGAACATACATAATAATTATATAATCTGACAAGAATCTGATCTCAATCTTGCATAGTCAGAGAGAGTCATACTGTCTTTTTCTTACACTGGTATTGCCACTCCGAGAAAAAGAGAGGCGTATAGAGTTTTTTTAATCTACTTAGTTTGTCAGACTACTTATATTATTAATACCACATACATAATAATTTATTATGTATGTGGTAATTAATAAAAGCCTTGACAGTCCAATTAAGTTCATCCAGGATAATTGCCTCTATGGGATGATTGCGTCTATTCGAGTTATTTTTTAAATAACGTTAGTCACTATAGTTCTCGCCATCTAGGGATGAAGGCCTGAACTACTTCGAGGGCAACACGTAACATAGAGGGCGTTTTCACGACTGTTATAGTAAAGATCGACCATTATGAAATTTAGCAGTGTGCTTAACAAAATCCGTTTAAATCCTATTTTTTTTAAATGTTTGATAATAATTTAATTTCGCGCGGTTTTCTACCGACAGCTGGCTCGCCAGAGAATACTTATAATATAATATCTGCTGTTGGAGCATTTCACGATTATGTCCCTTACAAAATGCGATTTTTCTAATACTTCTTAAAACGATAAGAAAGCGATTTGGCTAATAATATTTCATAACTAGTAAAATCACGGATAACACTCACGTATTTTTAGTCACTATGCGCGACATGTTTCGGACAGGTCAGGACAGGAAAGGAAAATAAGGCAAATGTCACGCTCTCCGAAGGACAGGGACCCGTTAGGCATCCCGGGCGTTTAGGAGATTCCGTATGACTGCGGCAAGTATGTTTTTTTATAAAGCGATGTCGATCAATCATATGGCCCGCCTGATGGAAAGCCGTCACCGTAGCCTATGGACGTTCTGTCACCAAGGGCGCTGCGCGCGGCAAGAAGTCGAAGTTCAGTCCGCCCGCACGCGTCGTCGCGCACGGTTGTTGACTCTTCATAATAGCATCCGAAACATATTGTCACGCATATTGACTAAAAATACGAATGTTATACGTAATTTCATTGTAACTGGATGGGCCAAATTTCGTGTTTATATTCAGTAGCTTCTGAGTAACAAAGGGGGCAAAATTGCCTCCCGATGGTATGTGTAAATAATTAAATATACACATTGCAGCTGCGTCGCCTGAACTTGGCTGGACACGTAGCAACGTGTCTAGATAATATTATTATGTCTTACGATAGTTTCAATACGATAACTAGTAAATTCTCGGGCTTTACGAATTTGATTGAACTAGCTGTCGAACAAAACAAAAGCATTGCGTAAGAGACCTCATGAAATGCACCTACTAAAATAATTTTGTCTATAGACTAACCACATCTATAAAGGTGCAAAGCTCACAGATAACACTCACTCATTCCTCCTCATCAACTTCTCTATGCTCTCCTGGTTTTTATAAATACAGAGATCCATGAAAGTCAGTCCTAACAGCAGGCTATGCCCAAGCATGTCTTTAGGCAAGTCTTTCTGGGCTCGGAACATGGTCTTGAGGTTTTCTGGTACAGTGACCCGGGAGTCGGTGGCGGTTTGGAGGAGCGTTTCCACCGTTTGGTGGGTTGATACCCTTTCGTTGCCGACGAGAGTGCCGTATAATCTGGAAAAGATTTGATTGTGTCATTAAAATGATCATTAACACGGAATTATCCTTTTCTTATTATCCGGGCACTGCGGATACTAAATGTAATATTGACTGTTCATACTTTTACTTTTCAAAGTCTCAGAGTGACTCAAAGTCGCTCAACTTTGGAGAGGGCTATGCTCGGAGTTTCTCTACGTGATCGAATCAGAAATGAGGAGATCCGTAGACGAACTAAAGTCGCCGACATAGCCCTCTGGATTAGCAAGCTGAAGTGGCAATGGGCAGGCCATATTGCACGCAGAGCAGATGGCCGATGGAGTCGAAAAGTGCTTGAGTAGAGACCACGGCTTGGCAAACGCAGCGTAGGACGTCCACCCACAAGATGAACAGATGACCTTATGAAGGTCGCCGGGGGACGATGGATGCAGGTCGCTTCCAACCGGTACATATGGAGGTCCAAAGGACGTCTTATGGCTGGTATGATGATGATGATACTTTTACTTTTACATAACGTTTGTAAAGATAAAGACTAGTAAAAAGGGTTACACCCTAGATGCGAGTCTATTTTCCGCTAGGGGCGCTAGTGGAACGTGGGTCCAGCGGGAACATTTCAAACGTCACTTTGACAATTCTCTCATACTGACTCAGGACCCACGCATGAGTGGCGCCGCCTGGCGAGCGACAATACGATATATCCCCTCCCCTTCCGAGCCCTTCTGTTTTCCCATGAAGAATATGTATTTAGCTCAACTAATTCGAGAATAATACATATTCTTCACGAGCGGACATAAGACTCAAGGTTTTATAAGGGGGGTAGGGGGGCACGAAAACTCACGAAAACGATCACGTTAGGGGGGTGGGGGTTCAAGGAGAACTCATGTGTTTTTTCTACATTGACTGAAACCAAGAAAAACATGTGGGGAAGGAGGGGCAGGCTCGCCTTGAACCTCACCAAAAGGCGAGGGGGGGTCTAAAATAACCGAAAAAACCTCACGTGTTTTGTACACAAAATAGAGTGGTTTACAAGCGAGTAAAAATATTCCTTATCTTTCTAGTAAGTTGCTTTTTCTTACACTATTGTGACGCTAACACGTCCCTCTTACAAGTACTGACAAGGAAAACACAGATAAAAATGGTCTCACTTTTTTCAAGTTATTATAAAAATTTAATAATTACCTGTATGGAAGTGAATGCCTTAAGAAATAGACTTTGTGTTTCGGAGCATCTTCTTGGTTATCTAAGCTGAAAAAAGAAGAAAGAGGTGTTAGAGGAAACTAAATCCTCTTCCCAGCGTTTTCCCGGCTTATGTCACGGCTCAGGCAATTCTAAGATTTGGCGTAGGCGCTAGTTTTACGAAAGCGACTGCCATCTGACGTTCCAACCCGGAGGGTAAACTAAGTCTTATTGGGATTAGTCCGGTTTCCTCCCGATGTTTTCCTTCACCGAAAAGCGATTGGTATATATCAAATGATACTCCGTACATGAGTTTCGTGAAACTGATTGGTAAGAGCCGGGGTTTGATCCCGCGCCCTTTGGATGGACAGTCGCACGTTCCTACCACTAGGCCACCCTCAGTTAATGATCAACAGTATTAAGTATATGAATTGTATGTTGTATGGCTTTGATACAGTGGCCCGGACAGTCCTGTACTGACATTAAGAGGAAATTTGCGAAATGGGTCACAAATTAAAGACCGCGATCGTAGCGTAGAGTTGATCATCGCAACGATGATACCGATCATCTGAAACTTCTGTCTGCGATAGCGTTGAAAATTCCGGAAAAATCAAATGTTTATTTCATGATTTTGTGATACTATCGTCTTTTTTCCGTATTTTTTTCAGAAGTAAATAATGTCACTATCACTGTCACTCTTCAATTGTTTCTTCCTCAATGTAATCGATGTAGCCCCTTTGTAGGTGTAAATTAGACCTAACATACATTGATTTAGAGTTGAAAATTAGAGCGCAAACTTTCATTGTTTTATACGAAAGAAACCGAAAAAAACGTTTACGACGTTTAGGAAAAGAACTGTTTTTTACCAAGACTTTCCAACGCTAGTCTGCGATAGTCTTAGCGATTTTATGGTCACTGCCGGCCGCGCAGGTGTGGCTTCCTTCGTCTAGATGTAGGCTTAGCCAATCCCTGTATATCTGCTCTACTTACTCAGGGCCAATAGAGTTGATCATCGCAACGATCATAGCGATCATTTGAGCCTTCTGCAGGTTGACAGCAATAGCCTTGGCATTGTGAAGGTCGCTGGCGGTCGCGCGGAGACGTGGTTTCCTTAGTCAGATTTCGGTTTGGTTGATGCCTGTATACCTATCTGTGATACTAACTTAGGGCCACTATAGATGATCATCGCAACGATAATACCGCGCGGGGGTGTGGTTTCCTTCATCTAGAAGTAGGCTTAGCCGATGCCAGTATATCTGCTCTACTTACTCAGAGCCACTAGAGTTGATCATCGCAACGATCATAGCGATCATCTAAGCCTTCCGCAGGTACACAGCTATAGCCTTAGCGTTAGCTATAACATTAGAGTCGCTGCCGGCCGCGCGGGGGTGTGGTTTCCTTCATCTAGATGTAGGCTTAGCCAATCCCTGTATATCTGCTCTACTTACTCAGGGCCACTAGAGTTGATCATCGCAACGATCATAGCGATTTATCTAAGCCTTCCGCAGGTACACAGCTATAGCCTTGGCGTTAGCTATAACGTAACGTAGTCGCTGCCGGCCGCGCGGAGGCGTGGCTTCCTTCATCTAGATGTAGGCTTAGCCAATCCCTGTATATCTGCTCCACTTACTCAGAGCCACGAGAGTTGATCATCGCAACGATCATCGCGATCATCTGAGCCTTCTGCAGGTTGATAGCGATAGTCTTAACGTTGCTAGGGTCGCTGCCGGCCGCGCGGAGTGACGTAGCTTCCGCCTTCATCACGTAGATGTCAGCTGGTGGCAGGCGGTGGGTTATGCTTGACGCCTGGAAATGAAAACCATACAACTGAGAAACATTGTAGAAGATAGGCCAGACAACAAATAAAATCTAATTAGTCCGAAAAACTATTCGACACGTATTTTTTTCTTTAGTTTGTTAAATGAAAAATGACGGAAATACAGTGCTTTAATGTTTTGCGTGACGTCACAATTAGGTACAATTCACAAATAGTGACGTTACCAGCCCCCACCCTGGAACTTTAATGCTCTTTATCTTCGTCAATTTTAGTTATATTGAAAAAGGAAAAAAATACATGTCTAATAATTTTGGATAGTCTAACTGGCGGACTAAATAGCATAATAGTTTTTCAACCTTGTCGTCATTCCTATTAGCTCCTATATGGTTTATCGGCTTTTAACCCAAGGGGGTCTAACATACCTTGAGAATTCAAGCGCATGAAGCAAGGAAAAGTCTAAAACATAGTATACAATACTGTTTTTTACAAGCATTCAAAATGTGGCGTTGGTGGGTTGGATAGGAACCTACCTCCAATGATATTTACCTCTTGCTTCTCACACGTCAGTTGAAAAATTTAATCCCTTCGTTCCCACGCCGCGTAATTCGCGAGCTCTAATGTAGGAAGGGTTAGGTAAGGTACTTATTGGGAAAGATAGGTATGGGCACAGCGGATGCATAGCGTTTAGTGTGGTAGGGCACAGCACAACGAATGTCGTCTCGCTCAAATCTGGAGCAGAGCCCGTCTGGGGAAGTACCTCTACCTTACAGAAAACCGCAGTTTAATAACACTAGACCCTACTCATAAGTGTTGTGTTTCTGTTGGTGAGTAAGCTCGCCAGAGCTCCAAGAGGATTCACTGTATTGACAGCTGGGGACCCACGGAGCAAAGCCCTTGGCCCCTTTAGCTGTCAACACAGCGAATCCTTCTTTTTTTTAAGGGTCGGCAACGCGCATGTATTCCCTGGAGTTGCAGGCGTTCATAGGCTACGGTGACCGCTTACCATCACGCGGGCCGTATGCTTTTTGTCACCGTCGTAGTAATAAAAAAAAAGTACATGATAGCCTGGTAATTCGGGCGTGGGTTACGTGGGTTACATGTGGCTCACTCGATACGTGATTGGTAAAATTCCTAAAAGTCAACTACAGGTGTAGTGCATAATGTTTTAGCCTAGCCTAGTACCTACCTATTTACACGGAAACGCCCGATCGTGTCATGGTATTTCAATCAGTCTCAGAACTAAAAGTACCGAGGTCGAAGTACAAATTCGAGCGATTCCGAGAAAACACGACATCAAGTATATGCACTACATCTGTAACGTATTTCTTAGTGAAGCGTAAAAAGTATGCAAATAAAGTTTGATCTAACCTTAATTCAAACATTAAAGAGAAATAAATATATAACTATAAAATATAAGGCCCCCCCGCGCCGGTCTGCCGGCGTGCTCGCAGCGGCAAGCGCTCCTCACTCATGATTATGGGGCGCGGACCGTCCCGAAACATTTCGAGCTATTTTCGACTTTATAGACGTGAGTAACCCGGTCTAAGTATATTAATATGTCTAATACTCACGGGAGTTTTCGCTTAAGGTGCGTTCCGCGCTCAGACTTACGTCTAGTGATGTCCTTCTAGATAATCATTACAGATTATTTTCAACTAGAAGCGAGAGATGGCGCCACCATATGATACTGTACAATTGTAAAGCATGAATTAAATCATTTATTAATCTCTTTCAATTTATAATTTATATATAGTAGTGTGACTACTTAAAACATGCTTTACAATTATACAATATAACATATCACACTATTCACACTACTCTATACTCACAATATTATAAATATCAGTAATCTGGAGTTTCTTGCCATCCGGATAGTTGATAGGGTCATATCTCCAGTCAGCAACTGTGTAGTTACTCCGGTTGATCAGGGTCCATACAACTGAGTTCACATTGATATACACTGCTAGAACAGATTGGCAATTCTGTAACAAAATTATTAATTGATTGATAATAGACACAAGCTTTTTTGGAGTATTTTGCTAAGGCCAACTTGTATCAACTGAGGTTAGCCTATTAACCCGGAGTTAAGCGCTATTTTGTATATGTATTCGGCATTTTGCTATGAGTTTTTATACTTACAACAACATTTTTATGTTTTAATACAATATTCAAATTTTCAATATTGTCGTCAGTTTTTGAAAAATCCATCACTTTCAAACAACTTTACCATTTTTTCATCAGTGAGTTTCAAACATATATCTGGTTGACGACCTTATTGCTATTCAATCTTAATGAAACATTTTATTTCTTGCTTAGTAAATAGTCTTCTACGAAATAAATGGAACACTGTTGAACATTTTTACACAAAATTATTGAGTAGAAGCCCCAAAATCGTCTAGAATGTATATTTATAGTGAAATAAACTGTAACATATACCTAAAATTGTTGTTAATTTGTCTCACCTGTCTCACACTTTCACTTAAAGCAGGATGCAAGATCCGCCCCTTAATTTGACTATTCCTCTTCTCTTTCTTCTCCGGACCTTCGAGTATGCTGTCATACAACTTTTTTGCAGTTCTCTGTGTGAAGCCTTCTACCAATTCTAAGTCTGATAAAGTGTTTATTAAACCCTTGTTGCTTCGCCATTGAGAGAATTTCTTTAACTTTGCTTTGCTTATATCATAACTGCAATTCAAATTATATTCATAAAATAAGAGAAATGCAATGGATTGTTGATTTAACTATTCAAAACTTACTTTTAAAACAGACTAGACTGATGGTTGCTCCACACAATGGGCCATGTTGAACGCAGTTATCAGTAAGAGGGTTTACGCAATACTGCATTCCCATTTTGCTTTAAGCTACATCCCATATAATCGCCCATGATGGCCTATTAATCCAGTCATTGAACTGACAGCTTGTATGGAAATTTTGACAGTTTGGGAAATAATTAATAATAGGTAATTTTTTTAGCGTAACGGATATATCGTGAGTCTAGTATTAAGTAGGCAACAAAATCCAACAAAATATCGTTACACGCTAATCGTCACAAATATGTACACACATGTTACAAACATTTTTGTTGTAAGATTTATATGTATATATGATTTTTAAGCCGTTTAAAATGGGTCAGGACCAGTTTCTACCTATTAACATTTGTTTCTAGCGAAATAATACATCTATCAGCCGTGGCGTACATTTTGCAGATTTAATGGTTTTTCTTGAATAAGTTTTCTTCGGTTTCTCTTTTAACAGATAGAAGACAAATATGTCGTCATGTTCACATACAAGAAAACTATTTGCTATAGTTCATTTAAAAAAATCGATTTAGTTTAGTTTTTTTTTTTACTATTTACCTACTTCCGGAAGAAAAGTTTGTAGGATTTTTGCATATCCATCCCATTTTAACGTAATTTGAAAAAATCAGGCTATTATCATTTAATGTCTGTCAAAAGTTTTGACAGACCAAAACCGTATCTTTCCTGGGTTATATGAAGTGGATCGGCCATTAGAATTTGTCTCAACCATCTGTCTGTCTAGACTGCACATATCATTTTGAGAGCTAAAAATGGCACTTATATGTGGACATACACTCATATACACTGATGCACATGGTATATATACATAATCACTTTTGCTGTGGAGGTTACAAAAATGTATGATCCCCATTTTTACAACCTCCACATTAAATTTGAATTATAGTACATCTGCTTGTTTTAAGTAAAATCGAAAAAGGGGTACCCTTTTTGGCTTGTCAATAATATTCACTTCTTAACAAATTTTTATAGCATTAGCACCTTATCAGCAACAGACGAATTGCTACCTTTTACTAAAAACATATGTTAAGAACTAGTATAGTAAGCTAGTAGTATAGTTGTAGTGGCAACAGAAATATATATTATGAGAATATTTTCGCAGTCTGGTTCTTGACATAGAGCCCTGTGACAGACAGATGGGTTGTGTGGAAGCTTAGGAATAGGATTTCCTTTGGGTACTAAAACCTAAATAACCAGCCAAGTGCAAACCGGACTGCCGCACAAAGGCGCATAAGACCTCCAAAAAAATCATGTTTGTTGTTTGGGAGTATATGTTGTTAATAGTGGCACAAATACATCATCTGTGAAAATTTCAACTATCTAATTATCACGGTTCATGAAATACAGCCGGACAGACAGAGAGATGGACAGCGGAGTTTTAGTAACAAGTCCTATTTTACCTGGCCACAGAACCCTAAAACCAATACTCACTCTGAAATGTCTGCTGTAGAATCATTTATGATATTTATAATTTTCTCCTTTTGTACTTCTGAGTATTTTTCAAACCCTTGACTGTAGAAGCATCTTGGAATGGTTAAGACTCGGCAGTTCAAACAAGTGTAACTCTTTAACATAAAAGAATATTATTTTAATAGGGAGCCTGGTTAAAGCTAGCCATCTAAAATAGCACTGTTATAGATTTCATTGGTATTATGAAAGAAAAAGAAAAAAGATTGACTGTGTAAGGGAGTATATTCAAAGGCTTTTCTTAGGGTAAATCTTCCCTGTAGCCTGAATCCACAATGTTTTAACTTCGAATATTTTCGGATTTTACTTCAGGGTAATCTGATCTGAATGGTGTAATTTTCGCAAAAGTAAATAAAAACTACTTCCCGCTCTCCACCATCGTTGACAATGTCGTGTTGACAGTTGCCTTTTCATTTGTGTATTTATAGTTTAACCTCGTTATATAGACATGCATTACCAGTTAATTTCTGGCCGGATTAAATTTAAAAAATAAACCTTTGAAGGTTATGAAGTTTAGGTTTAGGTTATGTTTGTGTTTATTACCAGAACTGACGGAAATTATAACCTACCAACTTCTTCCAAGGTTGTGAGTAAAGAGATATCATTGTAACTTAACACTGCATAGCTGAAATAACTTAAAATAAAGTAATGAACTTCAAATTATAATCAAATCAAAACAATGAATTATGAAGTATTTTGAGTTAAATGTTGAGTTCAATGTCAATCAATTGTCAATGTCAAAAGTGACAGTCAGGGAGTTGCGATTGTTGCAAGATGGTTGCAAGCTGATGCCTACAATTTAATTTTAGAATAAATGGAAAAGTTGCTAATTATTTGTCAACTTATCCGAAAAATATTACAATTAAACTATAATAGGAAATTAAAATAGTATCTATGTGCATGTGCATTATAGCGCCCTCTTGTGCAAATTACTCTAACTGGTTAAGCAGACTAAGACAACTCCATGTGAAACCACTGATAAGACTCTCAAGGTGCTATTTGTTTCGAGGAAAGTCGCATAGATGTCACTAAAACAGCCTTTCTTATTTTTACTTATTAAAATATTTTGAGCAGCGAAACAGTCGATACGCTACACGATATTTAATGCTTGTAAAAATTAGAACGCAAACAAATACAAAGAAATATCTGTCTGTCAACTTATAGATGTAACATTGATGATTTAAGCTCTTTTCGTATATTCGAATCAAGTTTTGAAATTTCGTCTGGTTGTAGTGGATGTTAATAAAACCAGTGACGAGCTGATGATCCAGCCAGTAGGTATATAATTATATATAGCCGCCAGTGACACCTAACGATAAGACACGCCGATATGACATAAGTGTTCAAAAAAATGAAATTAATTTTAAAAGAATTCTAAACAAAAGCAAAACTGATGTCAAGGCAACCAATCTGACAAGACGTCAAACGAATGTGTAAATAGATTGACATTGGTCTCCGAACCGTTCAAAACTGCGCTTTGAATACTGAGTAAAGGAACTGCTAGAAGATAATTCAAACGGAACCAAGCGAAAATACCATCATAAAGCATAAAGCAAGCGGATCTCGTGTGCGTGACATAAGCACGACGGAAATATCTCGGTCTCGCTCTTACTCGCGGATTATCGTTTAACAAAATGGCCGCCATTCCCGCTCACCGTGAGCGCTGCAGGCGGACGTCTGTTTTCATTTAGACCTCGACATTCTTGCGAGTTGCAGCGGTTAGGGCTGCCGACGCACCGTTTTATTACGGCTGGAAGAGTTCTGGAGCACTTCTAACCTGCAATAAGGTCACCGTCCAGGGCTTTTTGGCTATTGGTAAGTTCTTATCTCTATCTCATTATGTTATTGTTTTCAGGTTATGTATTGCCGGCTGACTCAACTACCCACAATTCTTGGATTCTCAATGTATTTTTTTGATGAAGTCGTATTTATAGAATTAATTCAATATCACCAAAATATTCACCTAGTCACCATCAACGAGGAAAAAAATGTTTTTTTCTGTCTAAACTAAATTATTATGCAAACTCATCTTTGCAGTATTATTATTACTGCATACTGCATTCGTATTATACTGCGCGCCGACATTATAAGATTAAAGTCTTATAATATCGCGCAATATAAAGCGAAATGGCAGCGGCACGTTATCGGTATTTCGACCTGCGAGAACGAGAAGCGATGTTGCCTTGCCGCTCGGTGCGCGGCAACTTTAGATAATGGCATGCCGAGTTGACGTGATTACGCAGTTAGTGGGGCTGGCAACGCTGCCAACGGGGCTCTCCTACTGGCAGTCTGGCAAAAGTGGCACTACGCGCCAAGCTATAGTATGTGTTGTGCCAGTGCCAGAAAAGGCTGCGGGGTTGACGGGGTGCTAATAATTATACTGCTATTTTCAATGTTTTCTCTGCCTACCGGTTTTACTCCTAATCTATTCTGGGAGCATTTGTTTGTTTTCCTGCATACCCTCTTCTTCTGTCTTTAGGCAATGAGCTTTGTCAAAGAGAATGAGCACTTTTTGTTTTTCTGAAAGGTTGGAATGAGTCGACTAATTTGTCGTTTAATCGAGAGGTTGGACGCCCTTGAGTTCTAATCTAAATCTACAGCAGGTACTGTGTATAAGTTTCATCATAATATCATAATGACTCCTTAATCATACATCATAAACCTAACCCCTTTTTCAATTTATTTGACTCCATTCTCATTTCATGCAGAAACCTTCGCAAGGTGTGAAATACATCGTATAAAAATATTAAAAATTAAAATTTATTTCACACCAAAATACGCTTAACAACAATACGTATTAGCTGGAAACTTATCTAGTTACTTAAAAAGTACCGAATTCTCGAAAAAGGATAAAAATTGTATCTTATAGGCAAGATCAAAATAAAGTCATTCAGCAAAAATGCCAACGCCCGCCATTTTGACATAACCATCGATGTACGAAAGAACGTTCCGCTGCCGCGTAAACAAGTAGTCGTTCCTTTCACTCCTACGCCAAACCAATGGCGGAACATCTACCCGTCCCTCTCCGCACTCGCTACGCTATACAATTTATAATGTGTAATTCCATCGGGTATATGGGAAGTTCTGTTTCGGGGTCACCGTTTTAACAACTTGTAGAAGAATACAGTCGGGATCTGATTTTGAGGTTGCAATACGTTGACCACAAACTGTCTTTTGCTTTATTTTGATCTAATCTTGTAAGCAACATCAAGACTTAAATAATCTTCACGGAAACGAAACTGATATTTTCTGCAGGAGTGGTATTCTACCTCGTTCCCTTTCCCTCATTTGACTTCTCGGCTCTCGATTTGATGAGGCTCCCTTGTTTTGAAATTTCTTCGGTTTCCTTTCCTCCGCCTTCAATGCTAAACGCGTTGCGGCATCCAGTAACCAAACGGAGACTCGGAGAGCATTGAACTTATGAGGTGACGTTTCTAGTGGTGATATAAAATTTTCGATAAATACATTTTACCTTTTAACACGTTACTTGGGATTTCTACCCAAAGTCAATATGTTAGTAAATTAAGAATAACAAATATTTTGATGAATATTTCTTCTTTGCCAAATATTTGAATATATTTGAGGACACAAAGTCCTAAAGTTGGTTAGATTGTTTTATTTCGTATATACTTACAGTATTTTCGGTTTGTTACAATTATTGGCGGTCTTTTATATTATATTGTGTTGAGTGAAATTTTATTCGTATACAAATGTAATTTTTTTATGTTCTTATTTATTTGCTCTTCTGTAAGGACTTTTCAAAAACAACAAGCTGGAAACATTAAGTTTCACTGAGGATCGAGAGTTGTAGGTTGCTTAACAAATTTATTTCTGGCATTGGGACTTAAGTACAATTTTTTTAATTATTATGATTGCCTTCTTGTGTAGGTAGCTATTATTTATGAATAAAATTACTAACGAAACTAACAATTATTGGTTCGGTAGGCCATCATTTTCCCTCATCACAGTCTGGTTATGTCAGTTGTCAGTCAGTATTCTATCCCAAGTATCCCAACAATACATTTTTATCTTCCTCACTGACGTATTTAAGCCCCTTCGGTTCGCTTCGGAAATGCTCGGAAGACCTCGGCAACATGTCAAACGACCGGCATTGCAGACCGGCCCGACAACGCTTTCCGTAAGAGCGGCAACGCCGCTCGAGCCAGTGCCAGACCCGGACGACCCGGCCGCCATTTTGTATTAGTAATAACGCAATTTGGCATTGAAGCTGGCACTGCAAATTATTCACGTGGCAATTTGTATATAACCGCTGAACTGTCATAAATATTTTCACTCATACCTATTCTTTCCATGAAATCTATGATATATTTTCATAATTATGTATATCGTATTATTAGAAACTAATTGATTTGCCATAAATCGATTCTTTAAATCATTACGCTAATTATATACAGATGACGTCATCGCAGAAGTTAACACAACCCGCTAGAAGTAGAACGCAAGAGAATGAGACCATTCGAATGAATGTAACGTGACCCTGCTTCGATAGCGAGTACTTAAGTACGTACAAATTACACAGAGTACGCGCGCAACACAGAGCGGCATTCATGGCCGTTATCCAACAATTCGCCGCGTCGTTCCCTCGCCGCGATAACGGTATAGGGCTGTCTCGGTCGTCCGCGAGCGAGCGTGTTTGCGGGAACTAAGCAGGTTCTCTCTGCGCTGGTCTACTCTGTTGTTTTTAGTTCGTGTTTTTGCCACGAGTGTAGGAGCGCCGCCTGTTTCGTTGCGGCGGCCATTTTCTTCTCTTTCTGCTGCGCTGTCAGTGCCCCAACAGCCGTGCGACGGGACGCTTGTTTGGCGCTGTTTATTATCTTCTTGATTACTCTCCTTACTTCTCGATTCTCTTGTTCAAGGGCATCTGAGGTAGGTATTTATAGATTTTAGTTCCTACTGTACTTAGAATAACATTAACAATTTAAGTCTTTACTAATAATTTTTAAAACATTTGTGTGGGTATTTTTAGTTTTTGTTTTTTTTTTAAGTTTTTTTTTTGTATTTTTTAGCGCAACTGTGACAACTGTTTGTGATCTATTGAGTTTATTCTTAGTACGTTCGTAATGTATTTATTTTTGTAGGTACCTACTGTTTCGCCAAACATTTTCTTTGACATTTTTGAAGTCTTAATTTTTTCAAAATAGTTGTACTTATAGTTTTTGTATTTTATATCAAAAAAAATTATTCCACTAATTTATCTAAAGTGACGGCAAAGTTAGGTCAAAAAATGGAATTATTTTTGACTCGTTTTTTCGGTTTTTTTAGCTTTTTCCAATTGTCAAACCACTTTTTGTTAGCATACCTACACGAAACCGTCATTTCGCCAGATTTCATGTTGATAAAATTTGTCATAACCTAAATACGAGCGCCAAGTAACTTCAAAAGTCGACAAAATTGTTCGAGCTCGGGCCCTCGTCAGGCTTTCGACTTTCCGTTCGATCGCCCCGAGTTCCACCTTCACCTCATTCGTGTTTATTATCGCGCGAGCGCTCAGCCGCTACTTGTCTCGCTTCCTCCTACGCTCCCCTCGCCGCGACAGAGCGCGACGACTACGTTTCTGACGATCATGGCGACCAGCGTGCACCATTTTGTAGACTGATGAGTGGGGAATTTATTCCGGTCTGCGCGGCCATGTTGATTCCTGCATTCACGTAGATTCGGTAGATTGTTATGTTGCTGATGATTTTTGGTCTTTTATCTAATCGCTTTTACGATACTCGTTTACTGATTTCTTTTATTAACAGTAATTTTGTCATCGACGCGACGCAGTCAAATATTTCCTTATTTTGATGTTTCAAAGAAATTGACAAATAAAAACAAAGCTTAAATGTCGTTTCCGTAAAACTGCTGGTCACCTTTAAGGTGTTTTTTATAACACCATAAAGGTTAATGTTGCATTTTTTAAAGAATGTCTTGCCTTTTGGGCTACTTTATACATCTGATTATTTAGAAAATAGTTTTTAATGACGTGACTTATAATATTACCAGGTTAAACCTGGAAGAGATGAAGTACATATGCGCGCCTTAGCGTATTCGTAAGAATGTGTTCTTCTTTATTAATTTAACTTTTTATACGGATTGTTTTTCTTTTGTTTCCAGTACCTATTTAATTTTTTTGTGTCTTTTTACATGATTTGTAGTACCGGGTGTAGTAACGAGTATCATACGACTGTCACTGTCATTCGTCAAAGACGAAATATTGTGTTTTTCTTTTATACAGATTTGTAACTGGTGAAAACAAGTTTTTGATGACGGCTCTTTGTCATTGTTTTGTTTTTATCACTAACTGGCAAATACTTCTTTCATATTGTTTAGTTAGTGAATATTCAATATCGTTTATCGGAATTTGCGAATATAACAATTCATATTTTGGGTGAATTCGTTTTAGTACCTTTGTTCAGTAATAGGCCAGGAGCGTGGTGTTTAGTTATTCTAACATTTCCTGACACGGGCACGTGCCATGTTTTTGTTTTTTTTTCTGTGTATTGTAGAAAAACACTTAAGTAACTACCTACCTTAGTTGTTTTTCATGTCGAATCGTTAATGATTATTCAATTTCGTTTAATCAATTTATTAAGTAAACGAAGCCATATTTTGTCTGAATTCGTTTTAGTGTCCCTGTTAAGTAATTTTAGGCCAGGAGCGTGTTGTTTTGTTATTGTGTCACGTCACTGGTCATATTTTAGTTTTTTTCTGGGTTTTGTAAAAAACACTTAACTACCGTTTACCGTTCTTAAGTTTTGTAATGTCGTTTCGTTAATGAATATTCGATAAAGTCGTATTTCGTGTAAATTCATTTTACTGTCTTTGTTCAGTAATAGGCCAGGAGCGTGGTGTTTTGTTATCATATAATTTCTTTTCACGGGTACGGGCCGTGTTTTTTGTTTATTTCTAGGTATTGTTAAATAAAACGCTGACAACCTACGTGTTTTTCGCTTCGTTACTGAATATTCATTATTCAGTTTTGTGTTAATTCGTTTTAGTGACTTTGTTTAGTAATCGGCCAGGAGCGTGGAGTTTTGTTATTATAACATTTCCTGTTACGGGCACGAGCCATTTTGTTTTTCCTGGGGATTGTAAAAAACACAAAGTACCTAAGTTTTTTCATGTCGTTTCGTTCATCTGATTTTACAAATAAAATAAATGAATTAATGAAGCCAGGTTTTGTGTGAATTCGTTTGTTTATTTTTCTTTGATCAGTAATAGGCCAGGAGCATGGTGTTGTGTTATTATAATATATCCTGTCACGGGCATTTTTTTTAAATTATAGAATTGTATTTACTTGGTATTGTAATATATTCAAAAAACACTTATCAGGTACCCAAGTATTTTTCATGTTGTTTCGTTTAACTTAGGTACTAGAGACTAACAGGTAGGTACAATGTTGTTTTTGGACACAAACTTTTTACTAGATTTCGGATAGGTTTTTAGCAGTACCTATACTTGTATTTTGCGAAAGTACTGAACTGATTTTGCATGAAACAATGTTTTGTTGGTCATATCATAGGTTCATAGGATAGCTTTATTTTAATCGCCTAACAAAAAAGGAGGCCGTTTTATTTAAAAAAAAAACATGTGGTTTTTTAAACGTTTAACTTGATAATACTGAAAGAAGATATTTTTATTTTGATTATCATGGAAATTTAAAGGAACTGGGTACAAGTAGCTGATTACCTTTTGCGGACAGATTGAATGACGAACTACATATAACCTCTACTACAGTACCGTTACTCTTTTGTGCCTCTATCGCTCGAATGAGCAAGAGGGAAGGAGAGGTAAATAGACGAACGGGCGATCGAAGATATTCGCGGTTAGAGCTCTGACATATGGTGCCACGCCCTAAGCGAGTTACATGAATGCTAGGTTTACTAGTTTACATACCTGTAAGTTAAATGATGGATGATGTAGTAGTACTAGCAGTGTATACGTTGAATGATGATGCAGTACTAAGTAAATTATTTATTGTACACAAATTAAAAACATTAAGTACAGCTGGTGAAAACTGTATATACACATACCTAATGATCTAGACATTCTCGACTGCACAAAGGCGAAGGATCTCTTCCAGTTAACCTTTGAGTAGGCAATAGTGCGCGGTTCCACTGTCTCTTTGTAAATGAACATAATTTAACGAGCGAACGAAGTTCTCAGAGTCTACTTGAACAATCCGGCGTTTGTTATGTATTTTGGACGATAACTCGAGTATCGTTGGTCGAATTGTTGTTAAATTTGGCAGATAGTTAGATAAGATAAATATAATTTTCAAGTTTTAATATAAGCCAAATCGGTCAGCGCGGGTGCCGAGATATAGGGGTCGCGAGTTGACATTCGAGCAGACCACTACACAGTGTGGGATTTTCGATCAGTTTTGACAATCTTCAGTTTTTAATTCTTCGCATTAATCTCATCAAATTGAAGCTCTAATTGAAACTCCGAATTTTTTATCATGCATAGTTTTGGAGATAATCAAAAACTCGAGAAATGTCCATAGAAACCTAAGAAACGTAATTTCTCATTTTACGTGCATCTTTTTTTAAAGATTCGAATTAAGATCAGCTAGCGATGAATTGAAGCATTCATTTCATCAAAAAAAAACTTCAAACTATGATCCCGGATGGCGATATTGTGATTTTTTTACATTAAAAAAAATCTTTTTTGCTTGATAATCCGACAATTCTAGCATTTTATTTCTAAACAAAACGGTTCTATGCTATAAGAGGTACAGTCAACCAATTGGAACCCTAGGCCACTCTAGAACTATGTCATAGTGACGCTATAAATCAGATTGTAAGAAATCTCTTACTACTTGTCATTTTGACATGGTTCTAGAGTGGCCTAGGGTTCCAATTGGTTGACTATACTACTGAAAAAAAATCAAACGAAAGTAACGCAGGGTTGCCGAGATACGATTATTTGAATATTTGGGTCAGGGCTGTCACCTTTATTTCCGGTGGTGTACCTATATAGTTAAAATGTCTGTAAGTCCAATTATAAGCAGACGTATCTGAATGACATAACAATAATTATGACTATTTACCGTTTTAATAATTATTTAAGCTACTATTTGGTAGGTTAAGCATTTATTTAGTTTATTTGGTTATCGGTACACTAAGCAACAATTGTTACAACTTCTTACAAAACATAGAACGGGTCAATCGCGAATACAAGTGAAGGTAATAATAAGTTATGAAGATTAAGGTAAATTAACTGTATTCGCGATAGGCAAATAATTAAAAAAGGCCCATTACCCATCGGAATGCTGTCGGAACAGGCATGTGAATCCAGGAACGAATTCTGGCGTTATGACAGAGATCACTACACAAGAAAAACAGATAAGAAAATTGCACTACTAGATATTTTTCGGCGTGCTCAAGATTCTTCGGATCCTTATACAGAATACTTAGCTCAACCATTGGACAAGCCCTGAAATCCCGCATAGGGCTACAACTCACTTATGCTTAACGCAAATATTTTTTCATTAGGACAAAAAATAAGAATACTCGTACTTAAGTGACATAAATGCAACCGATAATCAAGAACGTCTAAAAAGCTTTCATACTATTCTATGAGGATTTATTACGGCATGAGTTTTAGTTGCATACAGGCTACTCTTAAGCAAAAAATTGTCATTTGTTAATTTCTCCGTAAGCACTACACCAAATTTTATGATATTTTGTACATTGGTTCTTAACACCGTAACGCTTATGGACGTTTTGCCTATGTCCAATGGCTAAAACATCCTGTATTTCACATTAATCCCTGAAATACCGTATAAGCAAACAAAAGCGTCTACCTACTTTGGCAAAAGTATTGGCCATTTTAAAAACAATGAAACCTAATACTTCCATGGAATGTACGAGTTGGAATTGTCAGAAATCGAGCCAAACGCTGACTTATTTCTCCGTACAGAAAAAAAAGCTGATAACGATAATGAATGATTCGCCGTCATCATCGTATCACCTACCTGCTAAATTCAAAATTTTCTTTATCAAAAGTATATTTAATTTAAGTATCATTTCTTGAAGTCAAACTTGACGGCCTCCTAGCCTAGTCAGTAGTGACCCTGCCTACGAAGCAGGAGGTCCCGGGTTCGAATCCTGGTCAGGGCATTTATTTGTGTGTTAATCACGAATATTTGTTCCTGAGTTATGGATGTTTTCTATGTATTTAAGTATTTATATGTATCTATCTATTATATATATCACAAGCCTTATTGAGCTTACCGTGGGACTAGGTCGATTTGTGTAAAATTGTCCCACAATATTTATTTACAGAAAAAATAAAAACTTGACAACCCTATTTCCATAGAAATCGGGAAAAAACTTAGAAATGTCATAAATTCTAAACCAGGTCAGATTAGCTTTTGAAATTTTGAGGAATTATAGCTGGCCATATTTTAAATACACTTCATAAAAAATAAAACGCTAATATTTGAAAATATATGAGATTTAAAAAAAAGTGTTAAAAAACTTTGGTAATTTATAACTTCTAATTTAAAGGCACTATGTTGCGGTGGAAACGGGTGGACCCTGGTGCTCCGAGGCCAAACGTTTTATAAATATTTTAGGTAAACGCATCAGAGAGAGAGGTGGCGATGCCCGGTCTGGCTCGTACCTGGTCCAGCAAATATCGTTGGCGATACAGCGAGGCAACGCCGCCAGCATATTTGGCACATTCGCGCTGGGTACTGTCGCTCCGGGCATTAGTAGTTAAATGTATTTTAGATTAATTTTAATGTCATCCTCTTATATTTATGTTAGTTTATTTTCTGGTTTTAATAAAAGGCACTATGATGCTGGGTTTTTTTTAAATTAATGAGTATCTCTCACTTAGAAATAAAAATTGGAGCCATATTGACAGTACTATAGAAAATAAACCAATACGCATGTTTTCTTGAGGTCATTGACCTAAACTGCAAAAATCATTATACATAAACTAGGCAAGATAATCATCCGGGAGTTTTACAGTCGGATGTAGTATATTATATTACATATAATAAAAATATAAAACTAGGGTAGTCAAAACTGATGGCAAATCCCACACTGTGCACTAGTAGTAATTTATAGGAGATACATATTTGAACAAATATAAGGTCAATGTGGGCAAGTCCTTATTTAAAATAAAGTTTTTTTAATTTTTTTTTACAAATATCTTCTTGTCGCACATATTGGATAGGCCTTAGGAAAAAAAAGGTTAGAAAAAAGGAAAGAATTTGATTCATCGAATATTTTCGGATATAATCGCTCTGAAATTCTGAAAAAGTGTCCCCTCCTCTAACTTTTGAATGGGAGGTCTATAAAATGTGAAAAAATTCCGAAAGACAGGATATAAGACGATCTTATCACGAAAATTATTTTGAACATCAGGCCGTTTTTGAGTTTTTGCCAAAAGTATTTATTACAAAAGCCTTTTTGCTCGCACAATCGTGTGTATCGGAACCTCAGTTTTGCGTGGTCTGACACGCACTTGGCGTTAAAATTAGGGAGTCTGAAAATAGTACACTTTTTTTGAAACTCCCTGTTGGCGCCGCAATGAAATTAGGCACGTGGTTTATGGGCGTTTTTATTTTTTGTTGTAGAAAATAGTACATTACCTAACTAGTGTGGTAAAACGAAGAAAGGCCGAGATCGCAGATGTTGCGATCAAGGGCTTTATTGCGATCAAGGGCTTTTTTCTACTCGCCGACTTTAAGGCCGTCCCCTATGCCAATGACCTCGGCGATTTGAGCTTCCTTTCCCTCCCGCTTCCATTCCTCACCGGTTATACAATACGTCAATAAGCATAAGTTGCCACCTAGGAAGAGCTGCTTGTACTAGGACGCAACCCTATAAACTACTAGTGCCATCTTACACGACTGGCCCCCGTCGCCCGCGCAGGCATCTCGAGCCGGCGTTTTCGGAAAAATGCGTGTAATAGCTTTTTCTCGAAAAGTACAAAACCTATCCAAAAATCAGTAGATGCGTTTAAAGTTAACATAAATATATACTGCTTGTCTTAGTTTCTTGTACTTACGACGCATAATAAGGGAGTAGATACAGATTTAATGTAGAAAAAAGGGTTTACGGTTAAATTTTTTTTCTCTTGATGTATTATGTTTTTCGACAATTTAGTAGAACCAAATGTAGACCAAATACCAAAAAATCTAGCTACATTTTTTTTTCAAGCGTTGTGCTTGGAGCTGAACAAAGCCTATTCACTTTAAAAACAGTGAAATATCAGTGAAACAGCCGGGTAGCCCCTTAATCTGTCAATTACGAGTACATAGACAAAACTATAAGCTCATACTTTTCGATATTAGACAGTCCAACTCGACTATAATATCTCATTTCGATACGCTGTAGGCAACTATAATAGACCTTCATACAAATTCTATACTTATTTGTGATGCCGCCTGAGACTTTGCCGAGCGCGCGCCCCACGCCTGCGCCGACCGCGCCCCCCGCGACTGCCCCGACCGCGCCCCCCGCGCGCAATTAAAGTCCCCGTGTTAAGTCAATGAAATTGAATGATGAAATTGTTCCTCCATAGATGATGACGATGATGACTCGTAGAAAAAGTATTGTATACAATCGTAATATAATTAAGTTTTTCAATCTCGTACCTTACTTAGGCCACTCAGCAAGCTTCGTGGCCTAAACACGGTACTCGACTGAAAAACTCTTCATTATATCACGATTGTAAGGTTTAAGGTTTAAGATCATTTAATCTCATTAAGAATTTTACAATTCACTTACATGAGATAATACATTATTACTAAAAAATATACAATGTGAGCGTACAGGCAATAAACATTTATAATTTTACAATAATAATATCGTAAAAGAAGGGTACCTGGACAAAACGAACTAACACTGACCGCGCGCATTGCGTGCAAGTGACGATAAACACCAAAACAAGAAGCGCACGGAAACATTCCAGCTAGATATGGCATGCGTACACTGAGCGTAGTTGGGTTTGTGCTGTTCAGATGAACTATGTTATTAATTTATTTTTAGGTTAAGTTATTTATTATTAAGTTTTACTTGTTTGTTCGTTATTTTTATGGGTTTATATAATTTGTTATGTAAAATATACATTTATTTGCGGATATAAATACCTATATTCATATAATTCTACATATTAGTATTAGTCATTTATTTGATATTCATTTGATATATGTTTTTTAAGTAACGATTTAAAGTGGGATATAGAGGTCGTGTTTTTTATAATTTTTGGTAGTTTATTAAATAATTGAGCACCTTCATGGAGTATACTCCTTTTCCCATAGTTCGTTCGCGGCGGACGTAGAGTTAGTTCATCAGCGTTTCGTAGTTTCATTTTTTGCACTTGATATTTTCTAGTAAATTTTAGCTGGGATAAGATGTCATTTTGAATTATTTTTCGTACCAAAATACAATTGTAATAAATATAGGTTTGAGTTATGTTTAAGATTTTTGTTTCGGCATATAGTGTTATGGTTGGGGTTAAAAAGTCATAATGAAATAGTTTTTTGATTAGTTTGTTTTGTGCTATTTGTAGAGTCTTAAGATTGGTTGGAGCAGCAGTACCCCATACTTCTATAAGATAGTCTAGATTAAAAAATTGTATAAAATACTATTATGAATCTGCAAAAGAAAACCATATCTGGTTGGCATAAAGCCGTAAATTGTAGGTAGTGATTCACGAAAAGAGTGCAGACTTGTCATTGCATATGTCTAATGTCTGTCTCACGTTTTATTCTGTCATCAAATCGACGTTTAAAATTGCTGAAATATAAGAATAATAAAGTTGCTCTGAGAGATGGGAGAGCCTACCGCAAACATCGAAAATTAGATTTTCCATCTGCATATTTTTCGCTCGAATAGGTAAAAGTATAAGTGCAATAGAAAGGGAGATAACTACATTTTTTTATTTGTTCGACTTTCTTGGTAGTAGACAAGGCGTGCGTGTCCAACCAAGCCCCCCATCAAAACTAAGAACATCATAGTCATACACCCTTCCTTCACTTTCTTACTAAATAAAGGAAGTGTTAAAAAGTGAGGTATATATAATGTTTGTTATTTCTCCGATTCCGTAGATTGTCAACAGTTTTGCTGTTCTCTTTTGATGCAATTCGTCCAAGCAGCCAAATTAAATACATCATAGTAATTTAGTAGTCGTGCATTGGCACGATTCTATGTTTTGTGTGGTGGTCCAGTCGATATGTCGCCCTGACAATGGGGTTTCATTATAAGTTATTTTTCAGCCCTCCGGTCGGTAAGCGGCACTTTACGCAAAACTAAATTCCCGCCTGCGCCGGCTCCGTCGGGCTGAAAAATAGTATTAAAAAAAATTAATAAAAAAAAATCGTTCTTTATTTAGGTATTGACCCATCCTTTACATTTAAATTATAGTTAAAAATTAAAAACTAACATTAAAACTAAAAACTGATAACTAATTTAAAAAAAAAAACAAAATTCAAAATAATTTAAATAGAAAATTTACAATACAATATAATTTAATTCAATATTTATTCATTTATTAGTAATATGTATTAGTAGATTACAAACCTCGGCCTGTAAATGGAAAAGCCTCGGATCACATGTTAGTCGACCTCGGCTTCGCCTCGGTATGTAATCCCACTATTATTTCCCACTTACACGGCCTTGGTATGTAATCTACTAATAATACTTAATATTAAATATTGCTTACAATCGCTGCTTGATGCTATATTTTTTTTGTGAGTTATGGCCTGAGTGCGATTTTCTGAAAAGTGACATATGATTAATGTTGAGTTTTTCCTTTGGAAAAAGGAGGTTGATCACTATTGCTTTACTACTCACATCTCATAGGAATAGTCTTCTGATGCCTGAATTTCAGTTATGTTACTATTTAAAATTGCGAATGGAAAAATGTGAGACAGACATATCCAATGACAAGCAAATGACAAGTCTGCACTCTTTTCGTGAATTGTCAAATTGCTTCATACAATTTACGGCCATCTTAATGCCATACAGATATAGTTTGTCCATGCTGATTGATTTCACAACTTTGAATAGGTATATTGTCAGATATATAGGCGATCCATCAGTAATCCGATATTTTTGCTTTTGCAGTGGATAGATATTTCTGCCGATGAAAGTGATCACATAATTTTGATTTTTATAAGTAATCACATGTTTATAAGCGCCTCGATCCGATATTTATGCGGATACGGCGCAACGATATTAAATTTTTTGCCGGGCACAAATCATCAAATATTTTTACCGAGGTAGTGTCGTCAGATACTTATGCGCCCAATAGAGCGTCAGATATTTATGCTCGGCTGTTCACCGTCATATATTTATGCTGGTGACTGTACCTATATCTCGGCACCTCTTTGACAGATTTGGTTCATATTACAAATTAAAAATTATATTTATATCATCTAACGACCCGCCATATTACGACTAAAGGATACTCGAGTTATCGTCGAAGAACATACATACACTGTCATACATACAAACAACGGGTTGTCCAAGTTGATTGGTACAATACAATTTAAGACTAAGGTTTGAATTACATTTGTGCTCAGCGATTCAATTCTAGTGACCACACGTATTTGCCATGAAGACGAACAGTAAGATTTTTAATGCCAAGCATGATTGTGACACCGTTGTTTATTTTATTTACGGTTGAAATAAGATACGATACATGCGTCGGTAGGTAATTTAGTTTGTCTATTCATAATAAGTGATTGTTTATCTATAACTTGTCATAGTGATTCTGATCACTATCTTCGAGAAACACAGGCTTCCAATCCAACGCGTTGGAAAGGAGACTGTAAACGTAAAGCGATATCTTACCGTACTAATTATTCTGTCACCTTTTGTGGGGGAAAAGTGCAAACAGACGCACTTCTCACACACTACATACAAAAAACAATCTGTAATGATGACACCAACACAAAATGATACAACTATATACTTACAAATCTTGCGCACTTCGATATATTTTAGTGTACGGACTAGTGACATCACAGCCGCGAAACCCATTTGGACTTGTACTTCGCATGCCGACCCCCCTCCCTGCGTTGCTTGAAGCAAAATAATGTATTATGAGACTCGTCGCAAGTTCATTAATACATTCCTAATGATGTTTTTTTTTCTTTTCAGAGTGTACACTCCATGGCTACGGACATGAAATAATAAACTACAATGCAACTAATTTTAGAAACTGAATCTACTGCAGATTTAAAAACAAATATGTCTCTTAGCGAAGACAACGTTGACAAAAGCGTATCGGATATTCTGCCTGCCATTAAAAACGGAGACATTGCTAATGGAGACGTAACAGCGGAGAGTAATGACGCGGCCGAAATTAAAAAAATCAATGATGTGGACAAGTTTGACCAAATTAAAGAAGCCGAACCAAGTGACACTAATAATGTCTTAGAACACAACGGTGAGACTACAATAAGTGAAAATGCTGACGTTGATACTTCAAATGTTACCACCACAGATATTTTCAATGGAGACGATTCATCCAATATGGGCTCAATTGAAGACATAGAACCGGTTGCACAAAGTGAAAGTGTGGAAAGTGAAAAGGTTAATGAGGAAAACTGCAAAGAGCGTGTTAGTAATGCTAGTGAAAAGGAGGCTAAATGCGGTAGTCCTGCGCATGTCTCGAACAAAGACGTGACTGAAAGTGAAGTTAATGCAACTGAACCGGTTGATATTATTTGCAATAATGCTGCAACGGAAACGTCGAATATTGAAACTAGTCATAAAGTTGACGATAATCAAAACAGCAATCCTTGTCAAATCGAACATATTAAACAAGAAATTACTGAAAATACTGAGTTTGCTCTGGATGAGTCTAGCAACGAAATTAATTCAAAAATCAATCTTAATGAACATGTTGATATTAAACAAAAGGATGATGAAGTTTGTGACGAAATTAATACGGACACATGTGAAGATGCTACTGACATAAAAAAAGAAAAAGAAGAAAGTCTTGATTCTTCCAATTCAGAAATAAATTCCACTGGCCATCAAACTCTGAAGCCTGCAGCAGCAGAAACAAACGAAGAAATAAAATTAGAAATGATTAAATCAGAAACAGCCGAAAAGGTGCCCGTGCCTGAAGAAACTATGGAAACAGATAATACAGAAAATGATGTGAGTGACGAAAATGATGATTTGTTACGGTTCGATACCATTGCTGACAATCAGGATCCTGTTGTTCATGAAGATAAAAATAAAGAATTAAGTGCTGTTGATATTGAGAAAAATGAAAGTTCAAATACTAGTGACGTAACAAGTATGGATGTTGATGAAAATATTGGCGCTAGCAATAAAAATGAAAAAGATCTTCCAACGCAGGCCAACATTGGCGAAATCACCGAAAATATTGGTGTTGGCAATAAAAATGAAAAAGATCTCACAACTCAGGCCAATATTGCCGACATCACCGAAAATATTGAGGTTAGCAATAAAAATGAAAAAGATCTCACAACCCAGGCCAATATTGCCGAAATCACCAAATCTAACGGTGAAACAGTTTTACCGATTGAAAACAATTCGTCACTGCTTAATACTAAGAACGCTGATGACGGTGTAATAGTTAATTTAGATGATACTGAATCGGTAAACGTCGAAACTGAATCAGCTTTAACAAAATCAGACAATGACCAACCTGTCTTAGACAGCGGTCATACTGAAGAAACTGAAAATGTGGAAAAGGCGTCGACTGATGATCAAATGGCAGTGGATGAAATCATTGATTTAGATGAGCCAAAAGATTCTCAAGACTCTAAATCCGACGCCGAAGAAAGTAAAAACAATAAAGAGAATTCTAATAAGACAATAAGTGAAGATCTGAAGCCTATACAACCTGTTTTGAAATTGTCAAATACGTTAGACATTTTATCGGATGACGAAGAAGAGCAGGCGACCAAAATTCCAAGCACTGACACTACTGATAGCAAATGCATTAACATTGAAGATGATGACGATATCATGCTAATAGATGACGATACGAGTGGTAATGAAAGTAAGTCGGATCCCACAAAAGAACAAGAAGTAGAAAAGCAAGTAGAGTCAAAACCTGCAAGTCCAACTGAAAGTGTAAAAGAGACTGAAGATACTAAAACTATCGATAAGGTTGAAGATGAACTTGAAAAAGGTAAAGTGTTTTCCTTAAAAATACATATAGCCCTCATAACATTTTTTCACACTGTACCTAATGTTATCATAATATTTTGTTGTAACTTTTCAGATGCTCCAGATCCAACTAAAGAAATAACAGTACCCACGTCGGCACCAGAAATCAATGAAAAACCTCAAGAAAATAAGTTAGAGACTGAACTGAAGAAACCACTTATTCCTGAAAATTTCCTCAAGACTTGTAAAAAGAATTTAGTAGACATGACAAGAGATGAGCTTGAAGAATTCTGTATCCTAAAAATAGTGGAAAGTATCTTGGACAGAAGCAATTTGAGTGAGATCAAGAACAAACTTAAAACTTTAACGCAAAATTTAGAAGATTACAAGAAGAAAGCCATGATGTTGCAAAAGCAGAACAGAGATCTACAAGTTGTGTTCAAGTCTGTGCAGGAAGACGTAAAGAAAGCGAGCGACGCGCCAATAGTTCCCTTGAAAATTACTCGATCTGTGGGCATGCAGGTCTTGATGTCAGATAAACCAGACAAAAGAAGGAGACCTGGAATTGCCGGACCCAGTACATTCGCTAATAATACTAACAAACAGGTACGGAGCCCTGTAGCGCAAGGCCCGCGACCACAGAAACCACCTACGCAGCCTATTCCAGTTCCCAGACTCGTCCCAGCTAGCCCGGCCATTAAGCTGCCACTACCACCGGCCAACACAAGCAAAGTTACAAGTCCACTTCCTAATGGCGTCAAGAGCGTATCGCCCGTGCAGAAAGGCGAGAAAAGGACACATAACAGAATGCAATCCGTCACAGTTGACTTGACAGATGACGAACCCCCGAACAAGATTGTGAATCGGACAGGCCCCATGCCGCCCGTCAGACTTGTTCCCTCGCAAAACCTACTAGCCACGCCAAGAGCACAAACACAAAGTGTGAACAGCCCTAGAAAAGTATACATACCTATTAGTGGACCGCAAGGTCAGAATGTCCGGCCAGGCCAAACAATAATGCTAAAAACTGTCCCGTCCGGTAAGTCACAAGTGGTTATAGCCTTTTAATAAGCAAAATCTGGTAGGATTAGTTTTCTGTTTAATGATAAATTTATTTCAATTTCAGGTCCAAGAACAAGAGGTGGAGCTCCACCTCCTCATATGGTCAGGATGCCACAATCAATACGGATGACTCGACCACAAGGATTAAGACATCCTGCCCCGCTACCTGAATGTATGAAGCAATACCAACCACCCAACTGGAAGGCGTTGCCACCTGCGCCCGACCTAAAGCTTGCTAAAGTTGAAAATGGCATAGTAATATCTTGGAAAATAGAAGGATACCAAGAAGACAGTTATGAAGAAATAGCCAGTTACCAACTATATGCTTACCAAGAAACCACATCTCCACCTAACACAGCTTTGTGGAAGAAAATTGGAGATGTAAAGGCTCTGCCGCTGCCAATGGCATGCACCTTGACACAGTTCATGGCAGGATATAAATACTACTTTGCAGTGAGAGCTGTTGATATTAGATCCCGCCTTGGACCATTCAGTTTGCCTGGAAGCATTCTTCTCTTAAATAAAATGTAAGACTGATCCATTATTTTTATTCTGGTGCTGGTAGCAGTGAATAAAAACTAGGGAGTGAAAACCGGGTACCCGGGTAACCGAAAAAACCGGGTACCCGGACTCATTTGGGCTCGGTTCTGAACCCGGTTTCGAACATCAAAAACCGGTTTTTAACCGAAACATTATATTTTATAAAAAACGTAATATTTTTTCAGATTTTGCTATTAAAACACGTTTTTTAAACAGATTGTATTGTATGCAGTAGAATCCGATTAGTACGACTCCGCATAAAATAACCAAACGTTTTTAGCGACGTAAATATAGGCAGATGGTTGGTTTTCATGCAAGCCACTATGAAAGTGCATCCGTACGTATTTAGTAGGACTGCTTATATTTCAATTTCAATTATAACTTTATTGCAGACAAATAGTCCATACACTTTGTTAGTTTTGCTTATAATCTAATGTTAGTACCTAAGCTAAAGAGACTACAATAACACGTTTAAAATTAAAATTCCTTATATGCTATTTTTAACGACGTGCATTGACGTCCACCGGGCTAGCATAGGGCTGTCCCAGCGGTTCACAAACACGCTGAGGATACGGTTGGGACAGCCGCGATATTGACGGACCGCTTTTAACGACGGGATTTCACACGAAATAGTTCGGTTACAACGATGACGTGCATTGGAACCATTCAATACCTACAAGAAAAACCTTTGTTTAAAGCGAATGTTCTAAAACTTAAACTAAGGCGAGTATTCGCAGGCTTAAGCTGCAATGTAATCTGGAAGAACAAGTAAACATGTCTGTGGTTCAACTATTTATTTCGCTAAAGAGCATAATATTCTTAATTTCGATTGTTCGATGAGTTCATAATAGAATAATGGTTCAGAAATCTATAAACAACTTTAAAATTGACAGGATATTTAGTACGACTTTCGGTTAGTACGACGTAATATCGTCGGTCCCTTCGACGTCGTTATAAGTTACCAGATTCTACTGTACCACAAGTTGAAACGGTTAAATACCTTAGTTACCAAATTGACTCTGGATTAACGTGGGCCCACATATACACGTAACTAGAAATAAAAAAAATTGTTTACACAAATCAAATTATTTTATTTAATATTTTTTGATTTGTTATTAAAGTAGTAACACTACTGTATATAAATTATTAATCAAAAAAGATGTCATATACTAAAGAAAAAGACCAACACCGACGAAGGCCAATCCTCGGATTATGGATATTTCGATTTATAGAGATATATTGGCCTTAGCGTGGTATGCACTGTACAGAATAGCACCCAGTTTTATCTATTGTAAATATTGAACTGCCTACTATGGATATTTCCATTCGATTCTCGCGCAGGGTGTGGATCTCTGGTACAAGACCAAAGCTGCAATTTGCTAAGCGCTGGCTCGCCAAATCTAGACGGTAATAAAAACGTAATATTTTCTTCAGATTTTGCTATTAAAACAAGTTTTTGAAACAGACTGTATTGTATACAGTAGAATCCGATTAGTACCACTCCGCATAAAATAACCAAACGTTTTTGACGTGACAACGTCTTATAAATTGGTTTGCCGGGTGACACTTCAAGAAACTGCGTTACGCTCCGCTCACGTTATGCGCTCACAATGAGAGCGAGTGAGAGGCACGCGTCCCTTCCACTCGGGCATGGTTAGCCTAGCCCGCCTAAGAGCGAGAGAGACAGACATAAAAAGTGAAAGGCACGCGTCCCTTCCACTCGAGCACAGTTAGCCCGCCTAAGAGCGAGAGAGACAGAGTGAGAGAGATAGGCATACACACCGGTTCATGTCTTGCGCTTCTATTTCGCTTAGGCGCCTGCATACAAGTTTACACGTTGCCAGTTAATTGTAAAACAATTGTGTAGTGATAATGTGAAGGTAGTTTCGTCCATCATCATCATCATCATCATCATCATTTCAGCCGAAAGACGTCCACTGCTGGACATAGGCCTCCCCCAAAGATTTCCACAATGACCGGTCCTGCGCCACCCGCATCCAGCGGACTCCTGCGACCTTCACCAGGTCATCAGTCCACCTTGCGGGGGGCCTACCCACGCTGCGCCTTCCGGTACGCGGTCGCCACTCGAGAACCTTTCCGCCCCAACGGCCATCGGTTCTACGTGCAATGTGCCCCGCCCACTGCCACTTAAGTTTAGCGATTCGGAGAGCTATATCGGTTACTTTGGTTCTGCTGTGGATGGTCTCATTTCTGATACGATCTCGCAGAGAGACTCCTAGCATAGCTCTCTCCATTGCCCTTTGAGTGACTTTGAGCCTTCTTATGAGGCCCATTGTAAGCGACCACGTTTCAGTACCGTATGTCATCACTGGCAACACACACTGATCGAAGACTTTCGTCTTCAGACACTGCTGAACTGTGTTTCGTCCATCGCAACAATTCAAACAGCAAAGGTAAATAATTTCAGACTGATAATATAACATGATGAAATAAATGACTAAGACATAAGTGAATAGGTTATGTTGTAGTAATCACAATGTTGTGGTAGTTTTCAATCAAAAAAGTAGTATAAATCGTTTCTCAACCAATAATAATTTGTTTAACTTGAAAAAATGAGCGCGACTTGCTATGTAAAAAATTGAAATAACAATGTTTAACCTCCAACCTGTCAAATCGAAACTTTCAAACATTCAAACCGAGACGACCAATCACTGCGCAAGGTAGTAAGCGCGCTATTTACAAATTCAAAGATCAAATGTGAATTTGTTTTCTCCTTTTAGAAAATACACTTTGAATTAAAATCGATTGATATTAACAATTAATGTGATTTAAATAAATGTTCTAACGTTTAAATTTAGTTTTTATATTTATAACAATGTAAAACAAGTTAAATTTATTAATAACTTATAACAACTGATTGATTTTTTTTTATCGTTATAGAGAGTTATTGTTATATGGAGTGAAGAAAGAAAAACAACCAAATTAACTATAATCTTTAATATGTTTTTGATAAAATTAATACATATAAAACACTTCTTTAAACTTTCACGATTTTCACACATTATGTATTTACTAAAAGATGATGGTGATGTATTTGCTAGAAGATGTTGATGTCAACCTCAGCCAGTCTTTCTCCGGGACCACGGGGGCAACGTCGCCCTTGAAATGTCGGAGGTTTGTTTTCAAAATCTATACACGATTAAGCCCCGTTTTAGTTAATACATATAGTCAGTTAACTTTGCCTGACGTTTTTTGCTTTGCCAGTACTTCTGATAATAGGTACGATTCGTAGATGTTTAGTTCGAGACCATCATTTTCAAGCAAACCAAGCACGTGTTCAAGGCAATTAACAATAACAAAAGCGAAACGGCTGTTTACGACCTCAGCAGTTTCGGGACCTCAAAGGTTTAGTCGGCGTCTTTTGTAACTTGATAAGATAACATAAACAATAACACCGATAATGACGGTTTTCTGTGTCTAAATATAAACACATTTCTTCGTAATAGAGAATGGCTGCTGCGCTATAAGGAGTGTATCAATGTATGGGTTTTAAGGTAAACCAACCAAATTGTGATCTTTTCTATGTTATAGAGAGTTTATCGTTATAAAGAATGATGTTATAAAGAGTTTACACTGTATTTGAAAACATTTAAAAATATGAGAAACAATAATTTCTAATTTGTTCAATTTTAGTACAATGGAGCCAGATGTACAAATTCCTTCAACGTCCAGTACACCGATGGAGACTGATGATATCGTGCCACCAACGTCTGCCATACCTTTCGCTGTGCCACACAAACCCCATAACGCCAAAGCGCAACGACAAAGTATGTATAGAAAACGTAAGGCCGCGGAAAGAACTCCAGCAGAGGCAGCAGATTTTGCAAAAGCAGCCGCCGAAAGACAACGTAGATGCAAGCAACGTAGACTCGCCAACTCAGCTCTTGACACCGGCACGCTAGAGTCAGCCACAGTGTCTGCTCCTGTGGTAGTGGAAAGAACAGTTACTGCCCAGACCAGCGCCCAGACCAGCGCTCAGCGACAACGTGCTTACAGACAGCGTAGAGCTGCTCAAATTGTTTCACAAATAAGTACTCCACCGACTCACACAGCAGTGCAACCGGAACAATCAACCTGGAATATCAAATGGTCGTCGTCAATAAAGAGGTTTAAAACTACATTTCTGGACAACGAATTTGGCCACGCTTGCTCTGTTTGCGACCGATTGTGGTTCAAGAATGACCTTAAAATCATCACTGCTGCACAGCTACAGGTCATATCGGATTGGTTCGTTAAGGAAAATAGGCAACTACGCGAGGAGGATTATACGCATATTTGCAACACCTGTAGATTTTCGCTGAACAAACATAAGCTTCCTACCCTTGCAAAAGTGAATGGCTTCTCATATCCAGAAATACCTCCTGGCTTACCGCCACTGGATCCAATTAGTGAACGATTAATCTCACCACGTCTGCCATTCATGCAAGTGCGTCGTCTGCGGCATGACTTCTCTTATGGAATTATTGGTCAAGTGATCAACGTTCCAGTCAACGTAGAAGACATGGTAAAATGCTTGCCCCGGCATTTAGATGAGGACGACGTCATTAATGTCAACATCAAACGGAATCTCGCACACAAAACAAATTACATCAGCGGCTACATGTCCAAAAGGACAATCAAAGAATGGTTGGATGTACTTCAAAATTCAAGTCTATATCGCTTGTACGATATCAAAGTAGATTTGTCAAGGCTGCAAACTGTCGTGCCACCAGAGGAAGATTTGCAGGATGACTCGGCTCATCGAATCGAAACAATCGCCGCCGAGTGTACTCCGGAGTCAGAAATTCTTGCTTCCAGGCAGCATACACTACTGTGGAACGAAGAGGATTGCCTCGACATCGCACCAGGACATCGGGCCATGCCTCTGAACATCATTTACGACCGTCATGCTGAAGAACTATCATTTCCTGCAATATACTACGGCCAGCCTCGTCGCTTCCACATGGGAGTTTCAGTGACACCTTACATGATGGCAACCAGTGAATTACGACGAAGTGACAGACGCGGAGCCACGCCTCAAAAAGTCTTGTACGTTGCTATGAAGATTCTACGTCTCCGCATGGTAGATGGCATTTACAGCACATTTCGGAATGTGTCAACCACGGAAAACGTAACTCGACGCATGTTGGAGGACCCGGAATTTCTTAAAGAATTTGTCGTTCAAAATCTTGCCTTCATGAAGTCAGTACCCAATTCCGTCCAGTATTGGGCCTCTCGCAAACGAGATCTGTTTGCGATGCTCCGTCAACTAGGTAAACCGACCATATTTCTCACTTTAAGTGCAAACGAAGTACGCTGGTTGATATTACTGAACTTACTCCTCAAATTGAGTAACAAATATCCTGGAAAAGTTGCTGAAGATCTAAACACGTCAGAGCGGTGCAACTTAGTGAGCGACGATCCAGTTACGTGCTGCATATATTTCCACAAACTCGTCGGTACATTGATGAATATGCTGAAGGCAAAACAATCATATAATCCATTTGGCCAGTACTTTGTTAAAGATTATTTCTTTCGCATTGAGTTCCAGCATCGAGGAAGCCCCCACGCACACATTTTGGTGTGGTTGAATAATGATCCACACGAGGCCGTGTCAGAAAATATGCCAATGACCATCGAGCTCGTGGAGAAGCTGAGTTCTGTCGCCAAAGAAGATATGCCCAACGAGACCATCTACGCCAATCAAATTCACAAGCACACTTTCACCTGCACGAAGCGAGGTGAGACGACTTGCAGATTTGGGATCCCGTACTGGCCAATGCCTGCTACTCGAGTCTTGGTTCCAATGCCTCAGACTGATGGACGCCGGTCAACATTCCAAAAAAAATCCAAGGAGCTACGAACGTGTCTCAGCGAACGTACATACCCTAGCATGGATGACTTTCTGAGGGAACATGGTCTGACATTTGATGCATATCTTGATATAGTACGTTCAACCCTTCGCAGGCCAACTTTATTGTTTAAACGTAACTTCGATCAACTTATGACAAACACGTTCAACCCTTACCTTGCTGGTCAAATTAATTCCAACATCGATATTCAGTTTATCTTAGATGAATACAGCTGCGCACAGTACGTCGTGGAATACGTGAACAAATCAGCTCGTGGAATGGGTAACTTGAATCGAGAGTTGACTAAAATGATGGAAGAACATCCTGACCGCGATTACACTGGTCAATTAAAAGCATTGAGTGTCAAACTTCTCAATGCAGTTGAAATGTCGGCGCAAGAAGCAGCATGGTATTTGTTACGACAGCCGATGAGCGAAGCAAGCCGTCAAATTGTGTACATACCAACAGTGTGGCCCTCAGAGAGACAACGTTGCCGCAAACGTCGGAAACAATTGGATCGCGAAGGAATCGCAGAGGACAGCACAGACGTGTGGACCAAAAACATCATTCAGCGGTATGAAGAAAGACCTCCATCTTTGCAAGATGTATATTTGGCCGAGTTTGCGTCGTGGTATGCTAACTCTCGTGATTTCATTGACAATGAAGACGACTTGAACGTGCATGAAGATGACGATCCTGAACCGCCGACTGGAGAAAGAACGACATCGAGAGGATATCGCAAACGTCTGATCGGTCGAATCATACGATACAGATGCTACGACATAGATGAAACTGTCAATTATCAACGTGAGATGGTACTGCTGTACTTGCCCTTTCGCAACGAAGTCGCTGACATTGTTGATTGTAATAAATTTATACAATTATTCAATGACAACAAGGAAACTATCATGGAACGCAGAAAACTTTATGAGAACAATATTGACATCGACAAAGTGATGTAAGAGCTAGAAGCAATGATGATTTTGCAAAATTCAGACACCACAGAACCAACGGAAACAGAGTCAAGAAGAGTGTTTGTAGAACAGCTGTTAGGAGGAGAGGGAGCTGAAAATAACGATGATGTTAATAAAATCGTGCCGCAAAACGGATTGTCAGTTGTAAAAAAACGGAGCAACGTGATGCCAAAACAACAATATTGTGAGCTGCTACGAACTACAAATGCTGAACAACGTGAGGTGGTTCTTGAGGCTATACATCGTTTACATGGCTGCGGAGATGAGCTCCTACAGGCTCTACAAATCTTCTTCACCGGACCAGCAGGATGTGGCAAAACGTATACATTGAAGGCCCTCATGGAAACGTACAATCGTTACACTCAGAACCACAACTCACTCAACAACGCCTACGTTGCTTGTGCAAGCACAGGTAAAGCAGCTGTACCTCTTGGTGGAACAACAGTTCACTCAGCATTTCGCCTAACAACTTCTCGAGTTACAAGACTTCTATCAGCTGAAAACTTGCAAGCCTATAGAAATATGTTCGTTGGCGTGAGAGCAGTTTTCATTGACGAGATCAGCATGTTGAGTGCAGCTATCCTCGGTAAAATCAATTATCGATTGCAACAGATAACCGGCATATACGACCAAGTTTTCGGAGGCCTTCACATCATCTTATGCGGCGATTTCAGACAGCTGCCGCCTGTACGCGCTACTCCGTGTTACACAGTGCCAATCAACCAACTCGGAGGACCTATACTGTGGCAAAGCATCGACTACTTCCCATTGGTCCGTGTTGTACGACAAACTGACGAGCTGTTTTCGAGAATTCTGACTAAAATTGGAGATGGACTTAAACTAAGTGTCAATAACATCAAACTTATAGAATCCAGACATAAGTCAGAGTCCTGGTGCAAAGAGAACGTACCTGACGCTGTTCGGTTGTTTTACAGTAACTTTGAGGTTGATTCATACAATCGAAAAGCAATTAACAACGCACACAACTGTATTGCCACTGATATCATGCTCGGATATTCCAGTAATTCTGAGAGGGGCCAACAGCAAGGAAAACTTCACAAGATGTCGGTTGCAGAGACAGACGGATTGCCTTACATGCTGCCCTTAGCAGTGGGATACCCTTACATGATAACGTCTAACATCAACGTAGGAGATGGATTGGTAAACGGCGCTATTGGAGTCTTGCGACACATCGAACGTCAGCCAGCTGATCCAGCCGAAGCAGGACCATCGACCAGCACGACGTCACCGCCCACAAAAGATGAAATTATCACTCTTTGGTTCGAGTTTCCAGACAAAAGTACGGGTGCCAGTGCAAAACTCAAAAGTCGACCACATGTACTCAGCAAACCAAACACTTTGTCCGTTGATTGGGTGCCGGTGTACAAAAAAGTGGTCAACATCACATTGACAAAAACAGTGAAATGCAAACGCAAACAATTTCCTTGCGTACCTGCTTGTGCCATTACGATTCACAAATCACAAGGTGGGACGTTTGATGTAATCGTGTATAAGTACTCCTCCAAGCAACCACAACAATTAGTATATGTAGCCATGAGCCGCGTAACGAGTATCAACGGATTGCATATCATCACGGAGAAGGACTCTCCTTTGATTTTCAAACATGGGCGCGAAGGAAACGACTCACAAACTACACGAGATATTCGCACTGAATATATTCGACTCCAAGGACACAATATTGTCTTCTGTTACCGCGATTGTTATTCATTGAAATTAAACACTTTAGAACGGATTAATCGCGTTTATTAACACCATGATCCTACGTTTCGAGCCCTTTACAGCACTCGTTTTCACAGGGTCAGTCATCATCTTAACCCTGTGAAAACGAGTGCTGTAAAGGGCTCGAAACGTAGGATCATGGTGTTAATAAACGCGATTAATCCGTTCTAAAGTGTTTAATTCCAAGGACACACTTTGCAAACCACCACTAAAAAGGCAGTCAAATTCTGTGACGATGCTACCAGTGCTGGACAAACTATCGTGACGAACATCAATTGTCAAAGTTTGAGTGCTCATGCCACAGACATTGAAACAGATACAGTCATTCCAAGATCTGACTATTTAGTACTGACCGAAACGTGGATGCGCGACACTTGTGAACCACATCCAATCAAGAATTATGAGTGCATATCAAGGAAGAATAATCGAACAAACTCAGACACCAACGCAGCAGGTGGAGTAGCGATCTATCGTAGGTTATCATCAATATCAACAGGAAAAGTGATCGATGTTGCGGTCACAGACACTGCTCGAGTTATCAAAACCTGCAGTGACTTGTGCTTGGCTGTAGTTACTTGCTTTACCGCTGATACTACCTTCAAATTTGTGCTCGATGCTGTTTATATTCATCCAGGATCAAGTGTACAAGACATCGGAATGTTGCTACACCAGGCACTTCTTCCATACGTGCATAACAGCCAGTACGTGCCACCGTTCCTGCAAGTTGATCCTAATACGCCGATTCTTCTATGCGGTGACTTCAACCAAAACGTGAAGTCTGATGACAAGTTTCTCAAATTCATTAAAGATACGTTTAATCTTGATTGCGTATCAGATATGTCTAAGTCTACTACGTTAAAAGGAACAACCATTGACTTGACATTTTCTAGGCACATTACAGCAGAAACACTTCCTTTCATTTAATATTTCTCCTATCATCGCCCTATCCTCAACAAAATCACTCAGATAGGAACAAGTTAAGTTGTAGTAAACGCTGTTTCATTGTACGCAAATGTATTGCAAGTTATTGTATGTATATTTGTATATAAATACGTATGTATGTGTAAAGGTAAAAATAAAATTTTGTTAATATGAAATTCAGTGCGAGATTCTTTGTATAAATTAATGTTTTAAATATAATTCTTTGTATAAATAAATGTTTTAAATTGTTACTATTATTTCATCCTTCTTCCTACTATACGAATGAATATTCACATTGCCTCCAACTCAATTGCGTTGTCACGTAAAACTTTCGCCCGTATACCGACTTTACAGGCAACCATTTTTTTAGCGATGAAAATATATTCAGATGATTGGTTTTCGTACAAGCCACTATTAAAGTGCATCCGTATAGTTCGACTCTTATATCGACGGACCGCTTTTAACGATGGGATTTCACATGAAATTGTTTGGTTACAACGGTGACGTGCATTGTAACCGAACAACGCATACAAGATGGAAACCATATTTCAAAGTTAATGTTACAAAAGTTCTAAAACTTAGGATTTCTTCTCGATATTTTATCGGCAATTAACAATGGCTTAGCTACAATGTTACCGAGTAGTACGAGTAAATAGGTCGATGGATCAACAATTTGATTCACTAAAGAGCAAAATATCCTTAATTATGCTTGTTCGGTGAGTTACATGAACTATTATACTCGTATAATGAATAACATATAATGCATGTGTGATTATTAAATAAATAAAGAACCTTAAAATGGACAGTTTGTTTAGTACGACGTAATATCGTCGGTCGCTTTGACGTCGTTATAACCGGATTCTACTGTGTTCATTATTTGTGTTTTCGACGTGTTACTTCGACATTTACTTTTTCTGTCCTCCCGAGATAATACCAATAAAAAGAAATTCTTCTCTTTTTAATCAATATTTCATTGCTATTTAAATGCAACCGGGCGAATATTTTTTTCTTATCTAATCTTCGGCTAGCAGTGTACTTTTTTAGATTAAAAACAAACATCAAATAAAAAAACTTAGATTGCTTCCATTTAAAATAGCCGGTATTGTTTCTATATAGTTCTGTCTGCTACGGTACGGCCACGTCTAAATATTTATACGCTTCGGAACTTCTTACGGGGAAGAAGGTTCAAAATTGAATACAGGTACATAGGTATATATTTATGAAGCCAAACGTACCTGTTCAATTTACCAACATTTATTTGCATTCCAACTCATGACCAGGCCAGTTTTTTTATTTAATAATATTTATTGAATGTTAAAAACCGTCCTGTGAATGTCAGGAAGTATCGTTGAGGATAGTGACACTTGAAATATTAATAAATGGCTTATAAAGCGACAGAAAAAAATTAGTCCAAAACCGGTTAAAAACCGGGTACCCGGTTTTGAGCATTGACATCTCGGTTAAAAACCGGGTTTGGATTTCGGACGGTTTTTACAAACCCTAATAAAAACATATGCCAAGTGATTTGTTGACTGATATTATTTGTATTATTTATTTGACTTGTGTACAGTGCCGTTTTTAAATAAATAAGATTCGTGTATGTTCTAAGTAGTTCTTAGGTTTCTTTAGAAATAGCCAGCATCGTGTATATGCTGTTGATCTCTTGGTTGTACTAATATAATAATTGTGCTTAGATAGATAATTATTCATAAGTTTTACGTCATCTGACTATAAACTTTTCACTAGACACATTTTGTAACACTTATACTATTTCCTTCAACAATACAATAAAGTCGACTAAACCGCTGATTAGAATTAAAATTTCCGAAATACTTATACTATGTCGTTTTATTATACCGTCATTTCGGTAAAGTGTAATTTGTGAAGGTAAGAGGATAATACAAGCAAAAATAAATTAAATGGAACTACAACGTAAGCCCAAAAAACCATTGCTAAAATAGCGCATAGGGCTCCCGTACTAAGAGTCATGAATCATGATAAAATCATTGTGTGCTGCCATCTAGTCTACTAAGAGGCAACTCCTTAACGCCGTTCAACAAAGTGGGATTAATTTATATCGCAAAGCAAGAGTACCACCTCAACAATATTTGCCATTTCCAAAGTTGCCAGCTAAATAAAATAATCTAGTCATAGTAGAAAAAAAAGCTTGGCAGCCTCGGCTTGATTCATGTTAAGATTGTTATTTAAGTTAAGAGTTTGGCCAGGATCTGTTCTAATTCGTGCATAGTCAGAGTGAATCATAATGTCTTTACATTTTTAGTCATAATGTACAATGACTGGGCACAGCTACAGACCGATATAGACGCAATTCTTGAACGAAGCGAGGAGAACCGATTAAAATTGAATGCTACGAAATATGTGTATATTTCCTTTGCTCGTATCCGTTCGCCAATCGCCACCGAATACAATCTTCGCGGTACACCCCTTCGTCCCCTTCACATACCGACACAGTACGTAACTTAGGACATTGGACAAACAGCTAAATTTTAGGGACCTTATAACGGTAACATGTAAAAGAGCGTGTAAGAGACTAGCCAAAGTCACAGTCTTACTTTACCGCACATTATATCCGGAGTAGACTAGAATTTGGGGCAGTCATACGGGACCTTATGAAAATAATTATAACGTGATGATTGACCGAATCCAAAAGAAATTTGGCAGATTTATGTATATAAGAGGCTCTACGGCTACTATCTATTTTTGTACCCATCGCTTTTTGTGTCAAGTACGCTTTGCACACTAGACTCACGGCGGAGATTACTGCATATCTTACATTATTACCAGCTGCTTAGTAATAAAGTAGACAATCTAACCATACTGGAGCAACTGAGGCTGCAGGTCCAACGAAATGGGCCAGCCGTGGGTACAGAGGGTGGCGTGGGCGGCGCCGTTACGGTGTGGCGGCGTCCGCGGCTGTTTGCCGCTGCTGGTGCGTGTACGCAGCGTGGTGACAACGCCCCCACTGCTAGAGCACGAACCGTTCTAAACTATCTCCTAACAATCGCTGACGATGTAGACATATTTGCGGACAGTATTGGTGTACTCGTATTTTACAGAACAGCCTTAGTATTGATTTAATTACTTGTGATTGTGACTGAGATGCCTGCATTTTTGATGTTCTTTACTCATTTAATTTTTTTTCGTCTAGTGTCATTGCGTTTGAATATATTTGAATATTTGTAATTGTACTAGCATATACGTTTTAATAAATACATTTGAATTTTGAAATTAATTAAAAATGTATAACTTATATTCTTTTGTCTCTGTCAGCAAAGAAATCGCGCATTCACAGATCTTTTAAAGGCTTCGGGGAAAGGCTGTACCAGTGGCGAGCTTCCTGGATGCTGGATGGTTAACGAATTGGACATCAAGGAAGCCTGTTCGATAAAGCGGGATGCTAAGGGATGTACAAAAAAATTAAAGAAGTGTTTGAGATATTCAGGGAACTGAGTATCATTTAAAATAGAGTAAAGAGCACAAAGCATACGAATGTTCCGACGCTTGCGTGTGAGAAGACAACCAAGTTGCGTACGAAAGTAAAGTAAAATAAATATATTTCAGAATAATGTCCATAGATATCCATCTATGTACACAATTTAATCGTATCACTAGTGTTAGTACGCCAAATACGTTGAAAAATAAATCGGATGCAAATTATTAAGACGGGCCAATTTATCGAACAGCTCACCATATAAATCTGGATAGCACACGTCATCATAGTCGATTATGGGCAATATGAGCGTGTTAACTGAGAGCAACTTGGTCTTAACTGGCAAAAAGTGCCTGAACTAAATGAATTTATTTGTATGAATAGACTAGGTATAAAGTAAAAAAGCTGTTAGAGCGTTATTGATATAGGTAGGCAGGAAATTGCAAAATGACATGGGGTTGCCAGTTTTTGACAGAGGAAGAACAAAAGCTTTACCCCAGAGGGATAACGGCCTCCTAGCCTAGTTGGTAGTGACTCTGCCTACGAAACAGGAGGCGCCGGGTTCGAATCCTGGCCAGGGCATTTATTTGTGTATTTATCACGAATATTTATTCCTGAGTTACGCCTGTAATGTATTAAATGTATCTATCTATTATATGTATCGTCACCTAGTTAGTACCCACAAATAGGGCTGCCATCCGTCCGGGTATCCCCGGATTTGTCCTAGTTTGGAGGCCGTCCGGGGAGCGTCCGGCCCGGATTTTTAAACACAATTTTGGGTTCAAGTCAATCCTTAGCAAAAGCTAAATTTTTAAATTAAAAATGGATTTCTTTAGTGTCCGGGGAGAGACCGCGATTTTAATGAAGTGTCCGGGTTTTTTAACGTTTTTGACCGGTTTCGGCAATGTACGAGATGGCAGCCCTACCCACAACATAAGTCTAATTGAGCATACCGTGGGACTAGGTCGATTTGTGTAAAATTTAACATTTAAAACTTTCGCGATTTGAACACATATTTAAACACACAGTTTGGACAGTTTGGAGTATGATGGCAAAATAAAAGCGCTACTGGCTGATAAGAAGGTCTATAAGCCGGTTAATTATAATCCAACTGCTAGGGTAGCCCGTCGTCTACGAAACCTCATCAAAGACCACGAAGATCTTTTTGAAGAGGATGAATATAATCGTTTATATAGACCGAAATCAGTCCAACCACCCAAGCTATATGGACTGCCAAAGGTGCATAAGCCCAATGTGCCATTGCGACCAATTGTGAGTCAGATCAGCTCGCCATCCTATGATCTCGCAAAACATGTAGCAAGCGTGCTCCAACGACTGGTAGGACAGACCTCATCCTATGTAAAAGATTCTCGCCATTTCATTGATATTGTCAAAGGCGTAAGACTGGAACCAGATGAGATTATGGTGAGTTTTGATGTGGAATCTTTGTTCACCAACGTTCCATTAACAGAATGTCTGAGCATTATCAAAATGAAACTACAGGAATGTAACATATCCGAAAAGTATGTCACTTTACTGGAGCACTGTTTGGAGGGAAATTATTTCATATACAAAGGCCAGTATTTCCTCCAGGTGGATGGAGTTGCGATGGGTAGTCCGGTTGCTCCAGTAATTGCTAACATCTGGATGGAGCATTTTGAGGAATTAGCACTCAAGTCGGGACCTAACGTAATCATGATGTGGAAAAGGTATGTAGACGATGTTTTCTGCATTTTGAAAGGAGATTACGTCACCGTCAAAAATTACTCCGAGCACTTGAACTCCATCCACTCAAAGATTAAGGTCACATATGAAACAGAAAGTGACAGGACCTTACCTTTTCTGGATGTCAAGCTAATGGTGAGATCGGACGGCACTTTGGCGCACTCGGTGTACAGAAAGCCTACGCATACCGATAGGTACTTGCAAGCATCCTCTCATCATCACCCAAGGCACCTACAATCCGTGGTCACGTCCTTGGTGAACAGGGCACATGACTTATGTGACGATGAACACTTGGACGGTGAACTAGCCCATGTCCGATGTGTGTTAGAGAGGAATGGATACCGTGGGAGGATGAATCGCAGGCCGAAGAGAACGGAAAGACATCCAGAGGTCAACAGACAGCCAGCGTTCTTACCGTATGTGAAAGGAGTAACGGACAAAATTGGAACAGTACTTAAGAAATTCTCCATCAAGACTGTATACAAGCCGTTATTCAAAGTAGCAGATCTTTTACGCAGTCCAAAAGATGTCATTCCATACCAAAACCCGGGCGTGTACAAAATAGAATGCAGTTGCGGAAGTGTGTACATTGGCCAAACTAAACGGAGCGTGCAAGAGATGGTGAAGGAGCACATAGCGGCAGTTAAAAACCGCCAAGTACACAAATCCGCGATCGCCGAACATCTTCTTACATCTGGCGTAAATCACTGGATTGAACTCCATAAACCAAAAATTGTCTCCACTGAACGCCATTATTATCCTCGAGTAGTTCGAGAGGCAATTGAAATCAAGAAACACCCTAGAAATTTTAATAGGGAGGATGGTTTTAACTTATCACCAACTTGGGGACCAGTGATCCAGAAGTTGCACCCACGGGATATTGTGAGTGTCGTGTGTCGGACTATTGACAATAACTAACATATGTTTTGTGGGTAGTTTAAAAATTGTGTGTTTACCCCAAATTTCTACATAGACTTTTCGTTGGGTAGTTACACAAATCTCTGTTTTGACATTTTGCTGGGACATCAGTCAGCCGCGACCATGACCAGTGAAACCTGTGTCGAAACGTCGGTAAATAAGGTAAACAAGTTAATTCGCGTTAGACCCGTTTAATAATTATGTTTAAATTTGTGTAAAATTGTCTCATAATATTTATTTATTAATAATGTATTTATATCAGTTGATATTGGACAAAACCTTTGTAACTGGATTAGTAGTAGAATTTTCCATACATTTATTTTTAAATAGAAGTTATTTTAGTTCGACCTGGTATCACCCGTTCTGTCAAAAGTTCATGGCTGTGTTGGCTACAATGGTTGGTTACCTCTATCACAGCACTTCGTTCGTCTAGCAGTTTTCGATAAAATTCGGTTGCGTGATAAGCCTACGTGTGTATGTACATTTATTTTATTATACTCTCTAGATCGTGTAAAACGTGTTCTTCGATTTAATTGTGTCGTGTATTCGCGTTCGACCGAGTGCAATCGCTTCTAGAAGCGCGGATCGTGAATATTTTATTAGATTCTAGAAGAAAATATTTGAGTTGACATCTAGCATTTGATCATTTCGCAAGTTTTAGTTTGACAAAGCTGTTTATTTGTGTATGCCGTGATTGCCGTGCGTGAATTCGGGGATATTGTTTGTGTATTAGTGCGTTGGTCGATAACAGGTGATGTGGTGAACGAAGTGTTTTTGTGAATAAATTTTGTTTGTTTGGGATATGTGCTGCCTTTGCCCAGTTCGGTCGACCATGGTAAGAGAAACTAGTTTTGAAACTCATTGTAATTAGCATACTTTATAGCGTTTTTGACTATTACATTACATGTTTGCGTTAATGTGACATGTCGTTTAGTTTCTTTTGGTACTAAAATGATTAGTAAATAGTTGCTTAAATGTTTCATTATCTAATTATTACTTTTTAGTTTACCTTAGCTAATGGAAATCTTGGTCGTCGTCAATGCGTACTTGGGTGAAATGAAAACAAATATTTTAAATACACACTTTCACCATTCCCTCCTAACACTAGTTACTAATACTACTAATAGCAGTTTAGGTTCAACTAATGTAATTGAACACTTTTGTAGGACTGAGACTGTAAAATAATAGTTAATTCTTATCCTAAGGGATTTAAGTTTCATATGAAAATTTTTATCAAAATTGGTTGAACAGTAGCTATTAAAAAAGGCTGAAAAGTAAGGTGACTTCAAAATGTAAGTTATATTTGTTTTTCTGGTTTTACCTCTATAATTAAAGATTAGGTAAGTAATTTGACATTGGGTCAAAACCGCCCCGTGGGAAGCCAGTACTGTCAAGCTGGGCTAAATTAGCAGACTTTCAGATGTACTCTTTGAGTAATATCAATGGAAACTCAAACAAGCTCAAATTATAGTTTCAATATAATACAATATTTAAATACTGTCTGACATAAAATTATTATGTCAACATCTCTCATTTTATATACTAATAGCATAGATATAAAAGAATTGGATACCCAATCAGCCATTATGCCATGAAAGAGCTGCAGTTGCAGCACTTTTCCATAGTATTGTTTGAAACATGATGTTTCGTTAAGTGCCAACAGCCTATAAAGTTTTAACATGAATTTGACACTTAATGCTTACGTCAATAAGCTCTTTTTCGTACAAAACTTTATCGTTTGTATCATCATTAATCAATTTTTTTCCACTAATGTCATTCTGACCCATATATTTTGACGCATTTGGTCTGATATCTGCATTTTTTTAATAAGTCAATGCCAAATTGAAATTAGGAACATTATATTCAATAGGATTTCAATATTTAAGTAAAGTAACAAAATAAGATCAAAAACGAAAGTAGAAGATGTAATAACGAAAGTTAAAATGGCAACGGACAGGACATAGTATGACAAGGGATAGTAAGGAAAAATAGACCAAAATAATTACAAAATGGCAACCAGGAGATGGTATCAGAAAAAGAGGTAGACCAAATATAAAGAGGATAGGTGACATCAAGTCTATATGAGGCGCCGCCTGGATTATAACAGCCGTTAATAGACAGGAATGGAAACAGCTGGGAGAGGCCTATTTGTCACAACACACTCCAATTACTAATCCAGATAACGGGATGTGTTAGTTTTAAGTAAATATCTTTATATTAAAATTTATCATTTTAGTCTTGGAAATAAAGGCTATTATGATTATGAAAATAATGTTAACAATGTAAACTTAATTACTTACATGTATACCTAAAGGCCTGGTTTGGGGACCGCTGTTTGAGACTATCATAGTGTAATCTTTTATATAAAAAAAACAATCTTTTAATTGTAATTCCGAAATGAAGAAAAAGATTCGAGAAGAAAAGTTACAATGAATAATGCAAATTGTCAGAATATGATTTATCAATTACTGGAATCTTATCAACTACTGAGATAGTGACACTGAATATCTCGAATATCAAGTGTAATGTGGTGATTAGATAAGCTTGTTTGGAATGACAATGTGACAAGCTGAAAACACATTCTTCCCGTTAAAGAAGCATTCCATAATAAATAAATAAATGTTTATGGACAATCTCTCACAGATTAACTTAGGCCCAGACTAAGCAAAGCTTGTACTATGGGTACTAGGCAACTATGTACATATTTGTACAGATAAATACATACATAATATACACATAGAAAACATCCATAACTGAGGAACATTTATTCGTAATAAACACACAAATAAACTAGGATTACCAGCCGCAGTACAACTAAACTAGAATGATTGCGGATTTGTATCTCCATCTCTGTCACACTTGTATATTGGAGTAACAGAGAGGTTTTCCCGTCAATGCTAATTTTCGATGTTCATAGTAGGCATGCTGGATTCGAACCTTGGACCACCAGCTTCATAGGCAGGGTCACTATCAACTAGGCTAGGATGAGCATGTGTTGCAATGGACGTTTTTAGTTTTTGCTGTAGAAAAATAATTTTTTGCTAAGTTGGAAATTTTTATATGTTTACTACTACGAATTGCGAGCTTTGATTTGATTTGATTTTGATTTTAAACATTTTTTAAACTTTCCATTGCGCTACCTCCATGCTAAACCTATGAATACACAAGACACAGGTTTGCGCGTTCACCGCGAAAAAACTTCCGTTTGTCGCGTCACCTCGTTTTGAGAGCACTCCCCTATCTGCCACAGCCAGTATTGGAATCCTTGGCGTTGACATCTCGAGTGAAGTCCAGTTCCGCGGCCACCTAGACTAGAGGGTAAGGCCAAATTGGCCTCGAAGAAGCTCGGTGTGCTCAATAGATCGAGGCAGTATTTCACGCCGGCCCATCGCCTACAGCTTTATAAGGCGCAGGTTCGCCCGCATATGGAATACTGCTCTCATCTTTGGGCAGGGGCACCTAAGTACCAGCTTCTTCCTCTAGACCGCATCCAACGGAGAGCAGCTCGAATTGTCAACTGCCAACGTATTTCTGATCGGCTTGATCCCTTGGCGCTGCGTAGAGATGTGGCCTCACTCTGCATTTTCTATCGCATGTATTTATGGGGAGTGTTCCGAGGAGTTGTTCGGATTAATCCCTGCCGCTTCTTTCCGCCATCGCCCTACGCGACAATATTTCCACTCTCACCATTTAGATGGTTGGCAGTCCTCAACTGTGCGCTTTTCCCGAAACTTCCTGCCTCGCACAGCTAAACTGTGGAACGAACTGTCGCCAGCGGTGTTTCCGGACCGATACGACCTTCAAACCTTCAAGAAAAGAGCGTACTCCCACCTTAAAGGCCGGCAACGCACTTGCGACACCTCTGGTGTTGCGGGTGTCCATGGACGACGTTAATCGCTTACCATCAGGCGATTCGTTTGCTCGTTTGCCCCCTATAGCATAAAAAAAAAATGAATAAATGGTGGCGAAAAAAAAACATGGGACACTCGTTTTCTCCTACTACTCGTAGGATTTTCAATTCAGCAAAAAATGATTTGTCTACAACAAAAAATTAAATTCATTTGTCCACTGGCTGTCATGTCGCTAATTACTTGATGTTGACTATATCTGGCTTAATAATACTGATCACTAAGCCAGAGTCAACATCCTTATACCCTCATGCTAGAGTCTAATTTCCTGCTCATTGCGTCATAAAACCTATACATTGTAACTTGCTAATTAGTAATTACCTAGTTCGTGCGCTATGCTAACAGCCTATTGCATTGTTTTTCCTACAGCCAAGGTTAGTTTTAGCAAAACATAGCCAATTACAGCTTTTTAAATTTTTTGCATTTATTTTCGGGACTAACGTCAAACATAGCCTTATGTCTTGTGATAAATTGCTACACAGAACTGAGCACCGGACATTATTTAAAGATCTTTTAAGCAGAAATATCTGTGAACGATACCAATCTCGATCGATATCGATATCGATCTCATAAAGAAAGGAAGGAAAAGTGAGCAATTGTTGACCTCGGGCGGGACTCGACTCTGCCTCATCTGACCTTCCAACCCAGAGGGTAAACTAGGCCTTATTGGGATTAGTACGGTTTCCTCACGATGTTTTCCTTCACCGAAAAGCGATTGGTAAATATAAAATGATATTTCGTACATAAGTTCCGAAAAACTCATTGGTACGAGCTGGCAGGATTTAAACCCGAGACCTTGGGAATCTTGGGATTGAAAGTCTCGCGTCATACCGCTGGGCCACCAATGCTCTCAATGGGAGCTACCGTATTGTCGCTCACCAGGCGGCGCCACTCATGCGTGGGTCCTGTGTTAGTATGAGAGAAATGTCAAAGTGACGTTTGAAATGTTCCCGCAGGACCCACGTTCCACTAGCGCCCCTAGCGGAAAATCGACTCGCGGTAGTCCTCATTACTATTTGTAGAACGTGTGAGCATCCCAGAGAAACCCCGAGCTGGATGGCAAGGATGAAATGTCTTTTTTAACATTGTGTCGTGGCAGAGAATAGACGCTGGCTCAGCATTATGATGCGGCTAGCCACATGGTATGCTGGTATTCTGCCAGGACCTTTACAAACTAAAACTACAACAACCACGTGAAACGCTTAAAATTAAACAAATAAATAGAAACAATAAAATAAAGACAATGAGAAAAGTATTTGTGCTAAAAGTATGGAAGTGGAAAGTGTATGTGAGTGTTTGAGTTTGAGTTTGATTTATATGGTTTGTGTGTGTCTGTGCGTACCGCGTTTATATATAGTATGTGTTTGAATATTGGTCATTAATTATTATTTTAAATATGTTTATTAAGAGGGAAGGTTTAAAGGTTTAAAGTTTCCTTAGTACCTTATTAGGGTCATTGTACCGGTTGGCGGTCACTTAAGCGAGTTGCCGACTTTCAACTCTAAAAAATATATGTTATAGCCGAAAACTTATTCTGATTTGTATACCAATACGTCATAAATATATTCTATTTATGGAAAACAACTCAAAATCTGCTGTCGTGCGTGTCAATATTTATAAAATTGGATTTGAGTGCAAAAGTAGTCAAAACGCCGGTTGGCGGTCATTTTATTCAGTTGGCGGTCGCTTCGTGCCAGTTGGCGGCCAGCCAGTTTTAGGGGCTTTTATCTCCAATAAAGCTACATAAATCATAAAATATCTATCGTTTATTATGTTATCTCCATATAGTAGACTTCTTATATGGTAAACAATAGTAATCACTTATATAAAATAGAAAAATTGTAATTTAACATCTTCTTCGGATTCAATGTCAGTTGAAATTGAGCTTGTTTCAGGATTTCCAGTAAAAATAACTACCACGTGGATTTTTTTGCTGCTTCAGAACTTTACAGGCGGTGGTTCTGTTGGTTACAGTTTATCATAATTAACACTTAACTGCGAGTCTACGACGAGGTCATAGAGTGTTGAATAAGGGATTCCAAAAGCTTTAACTGTTTCTCTCACTCTTTTGCCGTGTGTGCGAATTGTGTCTAGTGCTTTCGTTAGATCTGCATCGGTATATTTGTCCTTATCCTTTTTTTGGAGGTGGCATCTAGAAAAATGGTTCAAATAAATATATAGCACTTGTAATGCAGCCTAACATAAACTTCGAAAATGTTACTTTCTAACTTAGAAGTCTTAGAACTTTGTATACTCGAGAACAATAAGAAGTATGAATTTAATTTTGCCTAGGTAGTTAAATTTTGTCATTATCCAAAGACAACAATGCCATTTATCGCCAGATAAGCTTTCAACTGTATTTTGGACATTTAAAAATCTATAATAATTAAAAAAAACTGAATCCAAAGTGAATCATTTGGATATCGATACTTATTGGTATATATCTTGAAAACTACTAAATATATCTTGATGGTATTCATAATCTTTCCTAAGTTACAGTAAATGTAAAGTAATATAATAGACTTTATACTGTGTATTTTGTTTTGGATACCTTCTCAGAAAACTATACGTAAACATCTTGCAATTTTTAAATAATATTGAATACACACGTATCCAGTAGAATACCTCCTTTTTTGTGTCGGTTAAAATCACCTTGAATGTATGAAGACTCCATACAATATAACCCATCTTTATTACACCTCAAAAAACAATGAAAATAAATCTGCAATTTGAGTTTAAATCGTATTTTACCACGCGGAGAAGGCCATTGAGCAAACAGACTACCTAATGGACTGACCTGGTTGAGGTAGCGGTCTTTTAATACAAATTAATCAAAACCGAATCAGTTTTATCTTCTAAATAATCACACGTGTCCGGATAACTGAATGCATAATTCCGTTTTTTCAGTTTACCGGTCATCGGTTTTATGACTATGTTTGCGTCAATTTTACAAGATATTGTACACAAATTTAGTGGTCGCTAACTAAAAATTAGCTTGTTTATATAATTATACAAACATATTGTGAATATTGAAGATTTCTATTAATTACTTTTTACAGAATATGAAAAACAAAATTACGCAAGGTAATTCAGTTGGCGACAACCTGACTGACCGCCATCCGGTGTAACTGACAAAATCGAACACCGGTTACTCGGTCAGTCAAAAATTCATACATTTAGTAAGTAAATTACAAAAATTCAATGAAAGTACCTTAAACAATTCATAACTCATGAAAATAAATCCATAACTGAAAAGTACAATGAATATAAATGCCACACTTACGTTTATGCGCCGAGCGGTGTCCTTATTTTTTTCGTTAGCTTATCGCACTTCCACACACCGCCACGTATTAACGTAAACTATCTAGCTTATCTCTGGTTAAGGGCTACATCCTTGGTTTTAATTGTGGTGCGGTTTTATCACTCAATTACTTAAGAACCGCATACCATGTTCAAATTGTTATTAGATAATGTAGGGTTCTTATTTATTAGGTTTTACGGAATGTTGTCGTAAGTTTGACCGCCAACCGGTACTGACCGGCTAACCGGTGTAATGACCCTATATAGTAGAGTTTGCAACATTTTAAAATTTTAGTTTTTGTTGATCAAGAAGATATAAGCGATATTTTATTTTGAAGCTCGTCTTGCTTTTTAATTGACGAAGTGGTGGTGGTATGTTGTTCCAACATTTAGTTGCAAGGTACCGAAAACTCCCCTTAAAAGCGGCAGAACGATGCTGGGGAACTTGTAACACTATCGGACGCGAAGCTCTCATTTGGTGGTGAGTGCTACTTTTTGTAAACCAAATCAGTTTTTTGTATAGATAAGACGGCTGTTTCGTTTGTATGGTGTCAAACAGGTGTCATCTTAACCCTACTGCTGTAAAGGGCTCGAAACGTAGGGTCATGGTGTTAATAAACGCGATTAATCCGTTCTAAAGTGTTTAATTCCAATTAATAACAATCGCGGTAACAGAAGACAATATCATATAATTTTTACTTTTCAGGGGATATTGAGTATTCTCGCTGTTGCTCAGACAGTTGCCTTTAACAACTTTATTTTGTATTGAAACCTCAGGATTCTTACATTTCAAGAACACTGAATGCATTCTGAATTTTAAAATAACGGAATCAAAACAAGTTTGATGCAAGATAAAATTACCAGTTACAGGCGAGAGATCCGCAACCATTTTGAGATTAGAGGGTCGGTAGCACCACTCTCAACTAGGGCTGCCATCTCGGACATTACCGAAACCGGTCATTTAGTTGAAATCGCATTCTTGCCCCGGACACTAAAGAAAACAAAGGACCATGGGCAAATTTGTATGGAGTCTGGCCCCAAAACCAACAGAGATGAGACTTATGTCTATAAACAGGTCTTGTCTACTTTATTTCGTTATATGAGCAACAAGTTGAATTCTACTGCAGATCTTTTAGATATTCGTATTAAAACGCGAATATTATGTAAGTAAAAATATTGACAACCGCTCTGCGATGATGGCGGATCCACACAGCCTTTTGTCTTGTTAGGGGGGCAATGCGTTACGCATACCACGGGTGCATTTAAGTTATGAACCAATTATTGACTGACAAAAGTCTAAATATCTCAGTTCTGCAATGGAATTCACCTTGGTGTCCATATAAGAATAAGAATAAGAATCGTTTATTGTCATATACCATAACAAAAACAAAACAAGATTACAAAAGATTAGAATAACTATAGGTAAAATAAAAGCCATGCAAATTCACAAAACAATGAAACACACTATAGCTACACCTAAATTGTGAATAAAGAAAATAAGGAAACAATAATACCTATCAAATGAGATAGCTCTCAGCTCTGTTGGGTTTAGGGCAAATTTGCACATTTCTAATTTGGAAATATATAATTTTGCTAGGGATTGACATGAACCCAAAAATGTCCGAGTTTATCCCGGATAGTTTTATAAATCTGGCCCGGACGGGCTCCAAACTGGGACAAATCTGGTGAAACCCGGACGGATGGCAGCCCTAACTTAGCTGACCTTAAATATGTATCCCAACGCAATTAGACTCACCGATGGTCACTTAGTCCTTAGTATCATAAACCGAATTAACTAACCTAAAACATATCTTATTTTCAATGCATTAAGAAACACAGATGGTCACTGAATTCTTGGTATTATATCAGAATGAATTGACCTAAAACATACCTTATCTCGAAGGAGCAAGGTACATCGTTAATCCTTTACAGATGAACCCATAAAAAGAAATCGCGTGCCAAGACGTAGCTTGGTTTACGAGGGTCGATGACCGATATCAATATCACTCACGGCCCAAATAAAAGTGAATCGGGATTTCATTCGAGATTGATGAGCTGATATTGATTGATTTGTGAGAAGATAGTTTAATTGTTGGTAAGAGCCAAAAGGTGCATGAAATAGTTTACAAGAAAGATGTGGATATGCTGTTTACTTACATGTTTTTTAAACCCTCAGTTATGATTTGTACTAGTTCACACTGAGCAAATTTCAATTCATGACCAATAGATTGATTACGAAAATGCAATTTCATATATTTCAGATGATAAGATGTCTCAGTCTGTCTTCTAAATCGTGAATTAACATTAAATTGGCTTGCTATTGTCCCATTTTTTACACCCTGGGTCGACTTAGCATGTTTTTCTTTTCCACGCCTCTCTGCCATGTGCCATATCATTATTCACCCCCATAGATAAGTATAATCAATCAGCTGAAATACATTACGCCATAAAAGAGCTGCAGTTGCATATAGTCCTGTGGAACGTAATGTTTCGTTATGTTAAGTTTTTCTACTTACATATTCACGCAATTAAGCGTTAAGTAACTTATGTATGCTTATGCATACGAAATCTGCGTAATCATCATAGAATCAAAGTTTTATCTTAAGGAATTGTACTAATACCACGCCACGCTGGTATTAGTACAATTCCTAAATCCATGGTTACCCATCATCATCATCATCATCATTGAAATGATGATGATGATGGCTGAAGCCGAAAGACATCCACTGCTGGACATAGGCCTCCCCCAAAGATTTCCACAATGACCGGTCCTGCGCCACCCGCATTCAGCCGACTCCTGCGACCTTCACCAGGTCATCAGTCCCCCGTGGGTAAGGCCCCACGCTGCGCCTTCCGGTACGCGGTCGCCACTCGAGAAACTTTTCGCCCAACGGCCATCGGTTCTACGTGCAATGTGCATGGTTACGCATAAAAATAAAAATTACACCCGATTATACTGCAGGAAATATCAGAAAGGTATAGTCTAAAGACATAGTCTAAATAATCACTGGGTTAGTCTAACAATAGAGGAAGCATAATTTAATTAACGGCAAATGTTCTACATACCTTGATTAACAATTGCACCTTACATAAGCGTGATTCTATAGGAAACGACTATGCCGCTCATCTTATTACATAACATTGCAGGTTAGATAAAGTGTTGTGTTTCTTTAATTAGCCGGGAAGCGAGCTAATTTCCTTATGATAACATATTCCACCTTCGTATATAGATGTTTGCCTTTAACATCCCATACGACAGTGGGAGGTACCGTATTATCACTCGTGCATGGGTCCTGTGCTCCTGTGTCAGTATGAGAGAATTGTCAAAGTGACGTTTGAAATGTTCCCGCAGTACACACGTTCCACTAGCGCCCCTAGCGGAAAATCGACTCGCGGTAATCCTATTTTTTAAAAATACTACGACGGTGACAAACAAGCATACGGCCCGCCTGGTGGTGAGCGGTCACCGTAGCCGGACGCCTGCAACTCCGGGAGTGTTACATGCGCGTTGCCGACCCTTAAAAAAAAAGGATTTGCTGTGTTGACAGCTAAAAGGGCATGCGTTGCTCCGTGGGTCCCCAGCTGTCAACACAGTGAATCCTCTTCGAGCCTGGCGACCTTACTCACCAACAGAAACCAGAAACTATGAGTAGGGTCTAGTGTTATTAAACTGCGGTTTTCTGTAAGGTGGAGATACTTCCCCAGATCGGCTCTGCTCCAGATTTGAGCGAGACGACATTCGTTGTGCTGTGCCCTACCACACTAAACGATATGCATCCGCTATGCCCATACCTCTCATTGGCAGAAATTGGCCGAAGACCTACCCATATAATAAATAAATAAATAAAAAAGCTTTATTTAATTCCACACACATATGAGTAAAAAGTTAAATACAAAACAGAAAAATAAGTTATTAAACGAAAAACTAAAAATAAAAACGATTGAAAAATATTAAATTAAAGTAACTTAGATTTTATAAATGTGTGGACCCCTTCTGGGTAAAAGCCTCCCCCAAAGTGTTCCAGGTGTCCCTGTCTGTGGCCGTGTCGAAACACCTTTGTCCTGCTATGGCTACTATCTCGTCCGCCCACTTGGCGCGCGGGCGGCCTCTTGCTCTCGAGCCCCGCGGTCCAGACCATTTTATTGCTCTGATGGTCCATCTGTCGTCACTGTATCTGGCCACGTGACCCGCCCACGTCCATTTTCGTTTTAGTGAGAAAGTTAAGGCGTCCGTAATATTTGTCCACTTACGAATAAGTTTATTTTGCACTCTGTCCTTTAATTTTATTCCAAGACAGCTTCTCTCCATCTTTCTCTGGGTCGTTTGAATTTTATTTTTTATTTTCTGATCAAACGTCCATGTTTGGCATCCGTAAGTGAGGCATGGAAGTATGTCTGAAACTGAATCCATAATAATTTTTTTGTATGACATAGGTAGTTGTGATTTAACTATTTCTTTGTGAGCCCAATATTTCTTCCAACTGAGTGCTATACGCCGTTCTACTTCTTCGATATTTCTTTCCTTGTTGAATGATATCATTTTGCCTAGGTAGGTGTATTTTTTTTTTGACCCATATGGCGTCATGTTATTCATGAGGGTCAAAGCACGACGAGGCCTGATTCTTCTTCCTAGCGTATTCCCGGGAGCCTGGGATTCGCTTTGACGACGAGGCCTGATTCAATTGTTTAAAAGAAAAATGTAATCCTTGATCACCTGCCGTGTATGCTGACGAGGGATCCTCTTCCGCATAGGGCTTCACTTCACAGCCATGAACGTAAGTGTCCCAGGACGCTGCTTGAAACCTTTGGGATAGATGAAAAGGCCTACTACTATATACAGACAAAAAAACCCACTTCTACCTTATTTTGATGATTTTTAATCGGTGATCAGGAGTAGAAAAAAATCATCTAGCTCAAATTAAACTTTTTAGGTGAGGTCTCATGATTTAAATGTAGAATATCCCTATAAAGTAGCCAGTAAAGTAGCGGTTACACAATCTATAGTAAACAGTATTGGCCTTTAGTGCATAAGTGTTTGTGCACTGCGCTGCGCCCTGCGTAGAAAGCGCAGGCGCAGTGAAAGTAGCCGATCCGGAACGGGTCTGCGATGTCCTGCGATACCGATTGGAAAGCCCGAAAACTACAGTTATCTGCACTGAACTTGTACCAGTTTGTACCACTTGTAACAGCTCAGAATCGGATCATTTGGATCCTGACGATTTAATTGCCTGAACAATCGTGAACTAACGAATATCTTGCGATTTAAACTGTGAAAATGTGAAAATTGTGGCTTGGAGTGATTAACAGTTAACCACATGGGTATTCAATTGTGAAAAAATTAAGCAATACTTAGTTACAATTTTTAGAACACAGGCGTATTTTCATCACAATAGGCGTGACATGCTTTGGTTGCCCTTGGCCTGGGCATGAGCCGCGAACGTGACAACACCACTCTGTCTGTCCGACGATGACTGCCCGATGCAGTCGAAACATGTCACGCCTATTGTGATATAAAAACGTGAGTAACCACCAATTAATATATGGTATAAATACTGAACTAATTATTGAAAATGCTCAAAATCGAATCTTACCAAACCTTATTAACAATAAAACCTAAAGCTAAAGCCTGTTATATAAATTGGTGTAGGTGAAGTCCCCAATCTGCATTGAGAAAACGTGGCCTGCCATGCCGTAGGGCTTTATTAGGTATTTATACCATAAATTATGTGGTCGTGACGATACAATAATTATTTTCAATATAAAGCTTAATTTCACGAATTTTAGAATGAAACACATGCATTAAATACCAATATAATATATTTTTTGCCGTTACTGTATGTTACCCGTTATTTTCTTACCTATAGAATAGTTGGATTTTTTTACCCCAAAAGTTATTATCTTAAATGTTCAGAGAACAATTTAATTCCGTCTCCGTGTCATCTTACGAATTTTAATTTAACACACGGCAATTAAGTTAAAAATCTGAATTCTTTTTGTTTCTTTATAAATCCCTTAAACACTGCCGTTGTTTTTGTAAAGACCGGCCTCAGATTATAATTCCGGTGTAAATTACAAGAAAAACAAGCTTTTTTCAGTGTTATTTCTTTTTTAAATTCTTTAAACGCAGGTTTCGAGCAGCAAGGGCTTCCAAGTTCCGTTGGGACGTCTTACCGTACAAATTATTCTGTCGCTTTTTCCGGGGCACATAGACGTACTTCTCACACATTACATACAAAAATAACAAACTGTAATGACGACACTAACTCATAGAAATTGATACAACTACACTAACAAATCATAAATTGGAAGAGATGTCATATACTACAGAAAAAGTGACCAAGGTCCCCGGCGAGCAGGGCTGGGAACGAACCAGCGACCTCCTGCTTTCGCGGCAGACGACCTAACCACGGGCTACCCGATCACGGTAACCACGCAGAGTCCGAAATTTCCTTAGTATATGCAATCCTTTCTTATTTCCATACTATGTAGAGAGCTGACGACATGCATTCACATGACACCTGGCCATGAACCATTCACAGACAATGATAAGCCGGCATTCAATTAATCAGCAATTATACAATCACCACAGACCTGACCCAATTAAAAGTACAGTCAGCAAACAAGGTTGCTGTTCCATTGTCTTAGTTTCAAGTGTCTGTGACGACTGTGTTGACGACCGTATCTGCCGTGTCAGCTTTCAATAGCGACAATTGAGATGTTATGTTGTTTACCTTCGTTATGTACCTAACTGATTCTTTTTCTTTATTAGTACGCGTGAAGAAAATATCGGAGAGACGAAATTTTGTCTGACTGTCTGCATATTTTTCTTGCTCATCCAATCTAAATATATTTGGTAGATAGCATGAAGTACCTTAAAATGAGTAAGGATTGCGAGGGTAGTTGGCTCATCAATGGGGAGAAAAGGGATGGTAGAGGGGTGAATTGGTATTTTTAGAGTCATATTGTTACAAAAATGGTTTATGGTTTAAGATATTTATTTCTCATAAGATTTTACAAAATCACTTACTGAGAAACAATATTATATTAACTTAAATTTAGGTAAGAGAGGGTATCACGCAAAGTGGCCGAACACAATGATTTTAGAAAAGTGGGTAAACACACAAAAATATGGTAGTCGTTAGCAACTATACCGAAATGCAGCATTTGCAATGAATGCACGGCAAGGGCCAGTTAAACCAGAATACAATCAGTTATAAGTATGCGGCCATATATTTAACTGGTAGGTACCTGCTTAATTGAAAATTTAAATAATTTACACATTTGAAGAGGAGCCATGGAAGATTGTGTTAGTGGTTTGCCAAAGCAAATTGGTTGCTCTTTCACAGGCTGTTGATGAAATTTTGGACACCCCGGATTTTGTCATGCTTAAAAGGATCGTATCGCGACTCTTGCATTTAAAAAACCGTGTCACGTGGATTGTACCGGCAGCAGACCAGGGGCGTGATCATCTCGGGACACTTAGTAGTGACATTGATGCTTTATTTAAAACTATTGCTACTTTGGACGCGGAGGCACAGGAGGGCGACGAAACGTTATCTGACAAAGATAGGGAAGCTTTACATAGGTCACTGGGGCAGGAAGCCGTAAATTTAATTGCAAAGTTAGAGCTAGGCGAAAGTAGTCCCAAGGCTATAAAGAGAGACTTGGAGGGTTCGGAATCAGACGCCTCGCACGGTGACTCTGAATGTGGAGAGCAGAGGCGTGACACAGACACAGTGGTCTCAGGGTTAGTACTTCGGAAGGAGGACTTGCAGTCAGGAGAGAGGCTGATTGATCTTAACCGACAACAGGGAAAGGGAAGACGCATGTCGGAAAGGCGAGTTTATACAAACTCAGTAGCGCAATCATCCCCGCTGAGCCACCCGGTGTGGGAACAGAAAGTGGAGAAGTCGGTTGGTAACAGGAAATTATTTCCTGTCAAAGATTGGGGGGTAAAATTTTCAGGTGATAAGAATTTAAGCATTAACGACTTTATAGAGAGGATAGAAGAGCTAAAAGAAGCTAGGAATGCTGGGGATGAGGATTTATGGAGATGTGCTGTCGACTTATTTGAGGGTGATGCTCTTATTTGGTTCAGGGCTAACAAAGGGCAGGCTCAAGGTTGGAATAGTCTTAAGGAACTTCTATTGGCAACATTTCAGAGGCCATACTACCAAGATGAATTATTGGAAGAGATAAAAAGAAGGACTCAAGGCAGAGAAGAAAATGTAACAATTTATGTGGCCGTTATGCAAAATATGTTCGGAAGGCTGCCGGAAGGTCTTGGTGAGCAGCAGAAAATTTCGATATTATTAAGGAACATTCAGCCGTACTACCAACGAGCTGTATGCAGGGATAGGTTTGTTTCAGTCGCTGAGTTGGTGACCGTGTTGCGGGTTATAGAACGAACAAAAACGAATTGTGATCTATTTCAAGAGCCAAAAATGTCCTCCGTTACCTTAGAGCCATACCTTGCCTATAAGGGGCAAAGGACCTGTGAGGTAAATGCGGTTACGCAGAGATTTCCAGTCAATTACGGAGGGAAGACAGTCGATAGTACGAATAAGGAGATGAAATGTTGGAACTGTAGGGCAGTTGGACATGGGTTTAGAGTGTGTAGCTTGCCACCGCAGAGACTGTTTTGTTACAAGTGCGGCAAGTTTGGTCAAACCACCAAGAATTGCCCATGCACTGGTAAGGCGGGAAACGGAAAGGTGGAAGACGTGAATGCTGCCGGATGTCTTCCTCAGAATTAGATCTCAAGAAGGAGGAGGGAGATGAATGGCAGAAGTGGCTGGACACAATATCTTGTTATTTTGCCACGGGAGAAATATGCAATTTTACCAGTAAACACAATGACAATCGACTATATGCTAAGATAGCTATGTTGGGTAAGGATTTCTTAGGGTTATTGGACACGGGTGCTACGTTTTCAGTTGTTTCTAAGGTTATGAGTGAGAGATTAGTTGCGATGGGATTCTCAGCGCAACGAATTCCTCGGTTTGAGATATCCACGATTGATGACACACCTCATGGGATAAACACTATTTTCTATTTGCCAATAGTGTTTGGCGAGAAATATAAGGTAGTCAAGTTTAATGTCATGGAGAGGTCGAAACATGACATAGTTTTGGGTATGAACTTTTATAAAGCCTTTGGCTTGGACATCACTGTTGGTACCGATGGTATTGGCTGTGAGGAGATACAACGGCAGGGTAGTGGTGTCGAGATACTTGAGCTTGGTGCGACAACGGTGGTATCACGACAGGAATTGAGTGGAAGTCAGTCGAGAGCTCTGGATGAATTGGTGCTCTCTATGGAAAAAACTATTGGTTCGGGACTTGGACGCACTGACTGGATTGAGCACAAAATAGATACTGAGGGCAATGTTCCAGTTAATCAAAGGCAATATCCCTTCTCCCCGCGGATTATGGAGGAACTAGGTATGGAGATTGAAGAAATGCTCACACTCGACGTGATTGAACCCTCATATAGTTCGTGGCGATCGCCGGTGCTGTTAGTAAAAAAACCTTCTGGCAAGAATCGGTTATGCTTAGACAGTAGGCAACTTAATAGATTAACGAAAAGGGACACATATCCGTTACCACGGGTTACGACTGTATTAGACAGTTTGAAGAACGCTCATTACTTGTCCACTCTTGATTTGAAATCTGCATTTTGGCAAATACCACTTGACAATGCCAGTAGAGAGAAAACAGCTTTTGGGTTACCAGGTAAAGGCTTGTTTCAGTTTAAAGTTATGCCGTTCGGATTAATGAATGCAAGCCAAACTCAGCAGAGGCTGATGGATAAGCTGTTCCCGCCACAATACGAGGGTAAAGTCTTCACTTATTTAGATGACATAGTAATATGTACGCAGACATTTGAAGATCACATTGTAACGTTAAGTGGGGTTATGGATCGGTTGAGTAAAGCAGGGCTTACTATAAATATCGAGAAATGTCAATTTGCGCGAGCTTCTCTTAAATATCTGGGTTATATAGTTGACAGAGAGGGCCTTCGTACGGATCCTGATAAAGTTAGTGCAATAATTAACTACCCGAAGCCAAGGACATTCACAGAATTAAAAAGATTTTTAGGTTTAGCCAGCTGGTACAGGCGGTTTGTGGAGAATTTTGCTATGGTAGCAGCCCCACTACATGATCTGACCAAAGGAGGTAAAAAGGGAAGACTGGTTGAATGGACAAAACAAGCGGAAATATCATTTGGTGAGTTGAAGACAGCACTTACATCAGCACCGGTTCTGAGTTGTCCAGACTATTCTGCAGAGTTTATTATACAATGTGACGCGTCCAATAGCGGCACCGGTGCTGTTTTGGTTCAACGGATAGAGGGGGTTGAGAAGCCGATTGCATTCACAAGCTCAAAGTTGTCAGAGAGAGAAGCAAAGTATACTACTTCAGAACGGGAACTACTGAGTGTGATTCATGCAATTGATCATTTTCGGCCGTACGTAGAAGGGACACACTTTAAAGTGATTACTGATCACAGTGCTCTGCAGTGGTTGTACAAGTCCAGAGATCCTCACGGGAGGCTAGCTAGATGGGCGATGAAATTACAACAGTTCGACTATGAAATAGTTTATCGGAAAGGCAAGGATAACATCGTACCAGATGCACTCTCAAGAGCAGTAGAGCACGAGGAGATAAATTTAATTGACATCAATCTGGAAGACAAAGACGAGTGGTACAAAGAGGTGGAGACAAGGGTCAAAGAAGGTAAAGAGGATACGGACTGGGCATTGAATAATGACATACTCTGGAAGTTCTTAAAATTGCGGCAGTTTCCAGATGAAAACGATGATTGGAAGATGGTAATTCCAGAGGCACTTAGAAAAAGAGTTTTAGAAGAATGCCATGACGATCCTACAGCGGGCCATTTTGGGGTGAAGAAGACAGTTAACAGGGTTAGACAAAGATATTATTGGCCTTCTCTCATAAAAGATGTAAAAGAATACGTACGGAAATGCGAAACTTGTGCTAAACAAAAACCCTCTCAATTAGCTCAGCAGGGCCTAATGGGTAAGCATAGGGACGCTTCACAGCCTTTCCAGATAATATCCATGGACCTGATGGGTCCGTTTCCTCGTTCAAGAGTAGGAAATACGATGTTATTGGTAATCTCTTGTTGGTTTAGTAAGTTTGTTCTACTCTTTCCTCTGCGTAACGGCAAGGCATCTAATGTAACTAAAATTGTGGAGGAACAAGTGTTTTTAGTATTTGGTAGGCCGCAGGTCATTATATGCGATAACGGCAAACAATTTGTAGCGGCTGAATTTAGGGAAATGGTGGAAAGTTACGATGTTAAAATTTGGTACACCCCATACTATCACCCGCAAGCCAATCCAACGGAGAGAGTAAATCGTGTTGTGGGAACAGCTGTTTCATCGTACATTCAGGAAAACCATAAAGAATGGGATAAACATATTCCTCATATTGGATATGCCATAAGAACAGCTGTACACGAGGTTACTGGTAGAACACCTTCTTATTTATTTTTTGGCCGGGAAACTTCGAGTCACGGGAAGAATATACAAGTCTTGGAGCCAGATGTTCCCTTAAATTTTGACAGATTCTCACATGAAGGCAGATTAAAACAACGGGAACAGATTTATGATGATGTCAGAAAGAGACTACAAAGGGCGTATGAAGTTAATAGTGAACATTATAATAAGCGGAGGCGTGCATGTACTTATGAATTAGGCGATATCGTTATGAAAAAAACTAAAAATTTATCGAACGCAAGTAATAATTTTATGGCAAAACTCTCACCTAAATACGAAAAGGCGGTCATATCCGAAAAATTGTCAGATAACGTATACAAGCTTAAAAACCTACGAGGGAAAGATTTAGGGAAGTGGCATGTTTGTGATTTAAAGAGGGTTATTTACAGCATTGAAGAATCCGGTTCGGATTCTTTTCGAGGAGGGGGGATAATGTAATGGTTAATTTAATTCGTTTCGGAACGTTACCGTATTGATTTGGAAAATGAGGGTACCGCAAGGTTGAACTGTGGGTAGGCGGAAAATAAACGGACGTCGTGGACAATATTTGCAACGATCGCGATGATCGGCAGAAAATTATTTACTCCGGATCGCGGAGCGAATTTATTTTAAGCGTGTGCTAGTTACGGTGCATTAAAAGTACGGGCTGGCAGTTATAAGACACGGGGTAAGTCCTAAAATTTAATTCAAGTGGCAAAATAAAGATTGTTTAAAGCTTTCAAGGGGTCGTTAACAGATTATTTTGTCCACAGCCTGTGGGGACGCCCTTTTTTAGTATTGAGCCATTGATGCCGTAAAATACCAATAGTTACGGTTGGAAGCATTAAACCATTCTTCGCGCAATAGTGGTCGCCGCATAGCGAATACACCGGCGACTCGAGTAATCTGCACTCCGGGTGTCTAGCCTATATTCGTCAAGATTCTTAAGCGTGGTCGTAGCGCCGCGGTAGTGTGTTCGTCTGTTAAGCGGGGTACCTGGGTTCGAGCCTCAGCTACAAAGAAAACTTTTTGTATTTTTTTTATTTTGTTTTATTTTAGTTATTATCTGATTTTAGTTTTATGTTTACTTTTAGTGCATGTTAGTGTTAAATTGGTTCTTTTATGTATTATTTGGCTTACTTTGTTTTTCCACATACGAAAACGTATTAGCGGATTTACCGCCATTTTATATTTATTTAGTAAATGTAGTTATAACATTGTAACAGGATCTTTCATTAACAGTAATCCCAATCCCACAGCCCACCCCAGAGCATTACATGGTATTTATTCGTATTTATTATATATAAATGTACCTACACAGAATTACTTGTTGAATGAGGTATTCTTTTGTATTTATTTACTGTATTTTATTTTCATTATGTACTATTATATTTTTCGCACCACGTATTCATAAAGAGGTTTTTTTTTTCTGTTCAAGTTAGGAGGGATCAAAGTGGCACTTTTCTGTACAAGGACTACACACTTTTACGGGTGTAACGTTCTGGGTCAACGTAAGGGGGCTGGTTTTAATAAAACACGAGATAGGTATTTGCGTCCACAAGCGATACGTCCGTTCACCGTGACGTCTACCCTCGGAGTCCGGGGAGCGGGCGGATCGCAGTGCACATTTATTTATATATACATTACATCTCTCTCTTTCAATTAATTTTGATTACTTTATTTTTATTCGTTATAAAAATCAGCTTAATTTGCAAATTATATTTAGTTTGATTTTACTTTTCTTTATCTGTGTCCAATCCGTATCCACTATCAACATTATCACCCTCATTTCCATCTTCATTGTGAATTCGCCATTGCTTCCACTTTTTTAAGATGAACGATGTTTTCGCCTTGATTCCAGACCTTTTTCATCATTATTATTTTGACCTGTATATCTCCTTTTGCACGTAATACGGTATGAGAAGTAGAATCAACATTAGGTGCTAATTTATTTCCTTTAATCATATCCTTGACGTAGACTTTCTCGCCACGAAAATTTCTTCATCAATAGCTTTCCTCTTCCTGTCTACAATCATCTTTCCCTTTTTCTTTCATATCCAATTGCCTAACTTATTAATTTGTTATTTTACTGGATGTTGTTATTTTATTTTGTTTTTAAATTTTTGCTGACATTGTTTTATTTCAATTTCAATTTTAGTCTTTATATTTTGACATGTTTATTAGAATTAAGTGTTACTTTTTTATATTCTTTTTGTATTTAATCAATCTGACGTTGAAAAGTGCTGAATTTTGGCCCACTTCAAATAAATGCTTTTTGAGTTTGAGTTATATATCTTAGCCTTAGTTTTCGGTATTTACGCCTGATAGAAATAATTAAATAAAACCGTCGAAATGTATAGAAACCGTCATTTCTAAGATAATTAAGCTGAAACTGGAATCAACCAAAGGGTTTCAGCAAATATTGAATTGAAAGTAACTCCTTCAAATTTTGTCTACCGTTTAGTTACGAAGCATTTCCTTTTTCGCTGTAAGGGTTTTTTTTATTTATTTTTCAATATAAAAGTATCGTTTAATTTTGTTATTATACAATAATACAACTTTACAAAGAACCCGCTCATTGCAACACTATTTTGTCATAGATGAGTTAGCTCGTAATGCTTCGACAGTTATTAATATCACTATCACATTACACTAATTCATGTGTTCATTCTTTTACGTGTGATTTCACTACACCACTCCATTTTCACTACACAATTTCGTTTTTTGTGAAGGTTAAATTGCAATCTAAATTATCGATATCGAGCACTTAGAGATTTTGTTAAGATTCAGATCTCATTTGTGTGCACCATGAGTTACATTAAATACCTGCGTTTATGTTTGATATAAATATTTCACTGCAGTGCTTCTAAATATTCAGAAACCTAGCTACAGTAATATTCAAAAAGGCCTATACTTGCATGTTAAAAAAGTTTAACTAAATACATATTTGAAAAACATACTAAAGAAATATACATTAAAAATACAATTTAAAACTTATTTCATATCATTTATTGTATTTGTGAGTGAATTTCACATGACCCCGGTTAGGGTAAAAATGTAAGATACGGCTATTAAAAAATGTAAGATACGTTACAAAAGTCTTAAAGTGATCTGATTTTTGCTAACATAATTGGCATTGTTTTTTCAAGATATCAGAATTTGAAAGACAGCGATCGACAGAGTAGAACATTTTCAGTCGACCTGTACACTTAACTAAATTTCGTCAATTGTAAAGCATGAAATAAATGTTTTGATTCATGTTTTTAAATAGTCACACTACTATATATATATAAATAAATCACAGCCCTAGGCACTGGGGGCCTTGGTCACTTTTCTGTAGTATATGACATCTCTTTCAATTTATAAATTTCGTCATTTTGGCGAAAACGTTAATCCATATTACAACTGACGATATAATTGGCAAACTGCAGAAACCCTATAGCGAAACCTAATTAAATATCTTTGAATTTTGGAAAAGACGTATCTACTAGGTTAACACTAACCCCTAATTTGAGAATATTAAGAAAGACAGCTGTACTCTTTCTAGCCAATCACAGGTGCCATTTTTTATAACAGAGAAGGCAGCTTCTTCCGTTTCCGGCTCAACTGTGATTGACGCATCAAATGTGCCTAGTACTTCAAGACATTCCGTTGAACCATATGCCACGAAAACTTGATCGTTTGATTTCAGACATTCCCATGTTTGCTCTTTTATAATATTTCTTTTGCTACCAGAGCCATTCACCATGTCAACATTGAGTCCACCTATTTGACAGGTTATTTCAGCTTCATCGCCATTTATATGAAATAAATAATTAATATTTTGACTTGGCTTGTTATCTGATTGTTTAATCTGATACTCGTTTGGCTTAAATATTTTCCCCAATAAATCCTTTGATTTATCGTTGAAAAACGTATTTAACGTACGTATTAAACGTATTGTATTCCTAGTGCGGCAATACATCCTGAAATGGCCTTGATTTGGTAGCCACATTTAGAGCACCGTTTTTGTATGTCCATACCCTGTTTATTATATTTAGTCCGTATCCTGTTGACCTGTTCGTTATGTTTGCCTTGAAACTCTTTCAGTTGCCTTTCTACCGTTACAACTAAATTAGCTTCTACTATCACCTTATCTACAGTAGCTGAATCCCCTAGCATCAATATTTTCTTCTGTAAGTCCGCGGAAGCACACTTCTCAATAATTAGATCTACGAGACCGTTGTCTTTTCTCGCGAAATCGCATTAGAGCACTGATTACGTAATCTGATTAGGTTTTTTTTTACGAATTGTTCGTGTGGTTCTTGTTTCATTAGTCGAAACGTATGTCTTTCGTACAAAAACTCTGTTTTGGAGAAAAATACTCGTCTAATCGACAGCGGTCATAAAGATGTCAGATGAATCATCTGGGTCAACATGCGCGCCAGGAAGATTATAATGTATTTCTTGTAGTCCCAATCCGCCTATATGAAATAGTATTGCACATGTTTTCGAAGACTTAGTAGTTCCCGATGCTAGTAGGTATACTTTAAGGGCTCGTTTCAATTTGTCCCACCTATGACCTAATGACGCCGGATCCCCATCGCAGTCGAATGTTTTTAACGCGGGTAACCGGGACATCATTTTGGAACGTTCTGCAGGTAATTACAGAGAATGTTCGTTAGGTAAGTATGTATATACCTACCTTTTAAGTACCGAATCCCTATATTAAAGTGACTATTGTTTAATTTTGTTTTCCTAACATGCATACAACGTTTTGTATACACAGGTAGGCAAATATCTTAGGATTGGACCCCAAACACATTAAAAGTTCTACAGTTTGGTTTTAACAGAGTTTTCACTCCTCAGCATTTTTATATCAATCGCATAGACCAGTATATGAAGAACTCATTATTTTTATTACACAGACTAGTACAGTACCTGTGTATCATCAAAAATCATAGCACGACTAGCCTATGTAGCACTAGTTTTTACTCTTTCGAGTCAATTAGGACAATATCATATACCAGTATATGTGGAACTCATTAATAGCATAAACTGTAAATGTTATATATTATTTCAGTTTATGAAGAACACACCTTGACTAGTATTCACAGGCACTTATGTATGTAGTTGTTTTGAACATGATGGTCAATTTATAAATTTTAAGTTGACCCATCACACCATGAAACTACACTTGTTTGTATTGGTGAATATTAGCTAGCACGTTTGCACGACTTATCTTACCGACGGCTATCAGTTTATTTACTTATTCTTCACCTTTTGCTTTATAGAAGCAAGGCACGAAATAATGTAATACTTGGATGGATAAGGACAATGATTCTATTAAATGACTCGAAACATACCTACCCAAGTAGCACACGTTAACAGGTTGTCAAGCCTCCGCTTATCATTTGTCAAGACAAAGTTAGGTCAGGCTACGTTATGTACACTTTATTTTAGGAAGTAGGTTAACATTGAACATTTGTGAACTACTAACTAAAAGTTACGGTGCGTATATGGACCTACTCGTACCTACGAGTAGTGTTTCACCAATTGTTATATATGTTGATGGCATCAACACGGTATAAAAATCAGTTACTTAACTAAAATACGGGTAAACAACCAAGCATATCGAAGACAAAACTCTCCTAGTATACCCCACATCTTGTGCATATACCTACGTCATAATGATTTATTTGCACGTAGGTACTTCTTTTTACCAATATAATTATGAAAGTGTCCAATATAACCTTGGTATATCACTTTACTGAATTAGTATCTAAATACATTTATGCTTATAATAAGACAATTAAGGACTGCCACGCCTACAAGCACTATTATCTTAATATTGGTCGTACTCGCGGCTGTTATCAATAGTTTTCATATTACCAATACAATGATATTACGTAAAGTAAAACCTTATAAGGGAGTTAATATGTTTAACCTTAATAAAAATCAACAAATGGATCGTCCAGCCGATTTTTTTGTGCTACTTGGACAGGTCATTACATTTTCCTTCCTTTTATTACAATGAAAAAAAAAATTCAAACTGATAGCATTTTATCGGTGATGTTGTGTCGTTTAATATTGATATTTTTACTCACGTTCTTTGTCCTCGTCGCCAATGTAACGTTCTGGATCAACGTAAGGGGGCTGGTTTTAATAAAACACGAGATAGGTATTTGCGTCCACAAGCGATACGTCCGTTCACCGTGACGTCTACCCTCGGAGTCCGGGGAGCGGGCGGATCACAGTGCACATTTATTTATATATACATTACAACGGGCATTGATAGTGGCATCGTGGTGTTGGTATGATGCTCTTTTCGGTTTTGTTTATTTCCTCTTAGTTGTTGTGAAAAGCAGTATGTGTCACACCGTCACACGGTATCAAAATTATTTTCCTCTTGGGTGTAAAGGCTTGAATCCCTTATTACGCTCAAGACTCTACTTTAGAAGCCATCGTTTCATTCGGAATTTAATGTACGCCCTCGCCGGACATATATAATTTTGATGACTTCCTTTGTAACACAATCTACTATTATTCTCTTCGCAAGTCAACCTACTGTACCATCTCACTCAGTTCATCCCTCCAAACCCCAACTTCAACAGCATTTTATGCAGAACGTAACAAATATTGCCATTTGAACATTCGCAACTATACAATTACTTCAAATAATCGTTTATATCCTCAATTCTCAGTTTATAAAATCATACTTCATTTCTTATGAATCTTAATATGATATCTATCTGCTAAGCTGATATACGTAGTTAATGAATGCTCAACATACTCTTTTACATTTATCTATGGCAATGAACTGCGTTGAACCTAATCACCTATTTATATTTCTAGTGGTTTCGTCTAAAGGGTCAGAGTATCCATTGATTTATATGTTGCACGTGTATTTCGGGGATTCTATTATTGTACATGGGAACAAGGAAATGTTAGGGCCGGATTTAGCGAATAAGACTAGTAGCTTGAGTTGCAGTCTGAACTACGACCCACTCAATAATTCAACCACTACCCAGTCAATAGTTTAATTTTCTTGTGACTTAGATTGACGCGGAACTCTGGCCACTGAACTACGTTTGTTTGATAATCTGTATTGTAAGATCGGTGTCAATCCAACTTCAATCAACAATGTGAACAAACAGCCATATTGATAGTAATAACCTAACTTTGTTTTTAATGAAATTTCCAAGATTAAGTTATTTATTATACGTTTTGTATGTTACGATAATACGAACGTTTCAGTAGTGAATGGTTTCAGTGGTGTTTGATGAGGTAGTGTGAAAATATAAGGAGAAACAGTGACAAAACATGTGATACCTTTTTTGTTTGTAAGTTCCATTGACCCGCGACTAACCATGAAAATCAAAATCCCACTATAGCTTTTTTTAGAAAACCAGTGTGTAGAAAAGGCTCCTTGTTCCTAGAGAACGGGTTCGCAAAACTAGCTTGGGAATGCATCCACGTAATGCATAGGCAAGCAGCTCTCCAATGCTGAGAGCGGGCATTACTTGACTTGGCCGATTTATACCAAGTTTCTAATACACTAGACTTAAACCCACTTTAAGTACCCACTCGAATACCCTCCCGAGGTTTGCATCGATATTTGACAGTTTTGAGTCGATATAACTAACTTGAGGTCTTATAAAACAAGCGCACATCGGTTCTTCATCTTCATTTTTGATTGCTCAATTCGGAAGGAAATGAATAAATTATAAATTGAAAGAGATGTCATATACTACAGAAAAAGTGACCAAGGTCCCCGGTGAGCAGGGCTGGGATCGAACCAGCGACCTCCTGCTTTCGCGGCAGACGCCCTAACGACTGGGCTACCCGATTACAGAACCAGAGTCCGAAATTTCCTAAGTGTATGCAATCTTTTCTCTTTTGAAACGCTTAAGGTGAGGAAATGAATACTTATTTTTTATTAATCTTTTAAAAATTATGTAAAAAAACTCTTTTTCGTTATATGATTTCAGTAAATGGCCTTACGTACTCGTAAATGAAAACGACATGATTGGGTTCGCCTTTGAAGTTTCTAAAAATTGGTCAGGAACAGAATTTAAGGCCATAAAAACAGGTTTTTCACCTAAAACTGTTCAGCTTTGTTGTTAAACAACTCAGAGAACCTTGAAGAACAACAAAAACACATAAAACTAAAATAAAATAAATGTTAAAGTAAATAGTCCCCCTTGGCATGGTACCGTAGACGCTGGCAGCGTTTCCTCGCTGTATTGCAATACTAATAATATTACTTTGAAGTAATTACGGGGTACTATATGGGTTTTTCTGTTCGTATGACAAGCTTCAAAAACCATAATATGTTCAATAGATAAATAAATAATTAAACCAAAGGATTCAAGGTCACTGGCGTTGGATATCCCCTTAAGACTTGATGTTCTTAAAATTACTATTACTACCTTAGTGCTTTACCATCGATACCGATACATTAGTACCGAACGTAACCTTTTTTTAAAATTAATTTATTGAGTAAGCTTACACAAATTGACTAAGTCCTGCAGTAAGCTCAAGAAGGCTTGTGTTACGGGTACTCAGACCACGATATATATATAATTTACACATACATAGAAAACATCAATGACTCAGGAACAAATATCTGTGTTCATCACACCAGTAAATGCCCTTACCGGGATTCGAACCCAGGACCATCGGCTTAGCAGGCAGTGTCACTACCAACTACGCCAACCGATCATCAAAAAAAAACATACTAGCTGCAAACAAGATGAAATCAATAAAGTTATTATATAAAAAACTTCCAAGACAAAAAACTCCTAAAGCGGCAGTAATACTTTTTAGGCGTCTTAAAAAACAAACAGGTTTATTTTGCATTTCCTCGAGTCATGATGACACATGACATGACTTTGGACTATGATCGTGCAAATCAACCTTGGATGTTTTTTTGGGCAAGTCATAAACGACTTATTGTAATATCACCAACAATTAGGAGGTACAGCTAGGTAATAAAGTTTGAACCATGGACCTAACAAATATACGGACGTCCTTGAGAAGACGATTTATAAATCCATGGCAAGTATTCTTGCGCCATGTACTATAGCGTTCAAAATTGCATGGGCAATTTATGAATGAATTCAGCAAACTAACCGGGAGTTAAGTGTTTGGTTTTGGATTTCACATCTAACTCCGGTTTGTTTTCATTCTTTTTCTATATTTTTGTATGTAAATATGTAGTTTGCACGAGTAACTTTTTTGATAGGCGGGGAGAATTTGAATTCTGCAATTTCTGCATGTCATCATCTTAAAAACGACTGTGAAAACGACTGATAATATAAAGGGCTCGCAACGTAGGGTCATGGTGTTACGAAACGCGATTAATCCGTTCTAAAGAGTTTAATTTCAATGTAACTCCGCGTTAGTTGGCTAATCCTGGTTCGCGCAAGCGGCCCTTAGGCGTTTCTCGTGCCTTGTGTTTTTTTGTACAAGTTTTTGACAAAATAAAGCGGTATTATTGGTCGAATCAGAATTGACGAGATCCGCTGAAGAATAAAAGTCACCGACGTAGCTCAAAAAATCGCCAAACTGAAGTGACAGTGGGCTGGACATATTGCCCGGAGAACTGGTAGCCGGTGGGACCAGCGAGTTCTTGAGTGGCGAGGCGCGCGGAAGAAGACCCCTCACAAGATGGACTAAGAGAAGAGAGAGGTATGGGGACAGCGGATGCATATCGTTTAGTGTGGTAGGGCCCAGCACAACGAATGTCGTCTCGCTCAAATCTGAAGCAGAGCCCATCTGGGGAAGTACCTCCACATTACAGAAAACCGCAGTTAAATAACACTAGACCCTACTCATAGTGTTGTGTTTCTGTTGGTGAGTAAGGTCTCCAGAGCTCCAAGAGGATTCACTGTGTTGACAGCTGCGGACCCATGGAGCAAAGCTAGCCCCTTTAGCTGTCAACACAGCGGATCCTCCCTTTTTTTAAAGGGTCGGCAACGCGCATGTAACACCCCTGGAGTTGCAGGCGTCCATTGGCTACGGTGACCGCTTACCATCAGGCGGGCCGTATACTTGTTTGTCACCGTCGTAGTATTAAAAAAACTTGGATGGACCTGGTAGAGATCGCAGGAACCCGTTGAATGAGGGCAGCGCACGACCGATCGACGTGACATTCTCTGGGGAGGCCTATGTTTAGTAGTAGCTCCGACGGAAACGTTTTTTGCCGAAACCGAAGGTTCGGTTTTATTCTTGTTTCAGCAGAAACCGAACCTTTAATAAAATGTGATTAAAACGACTATGACAGTGACAAATACAATGACAGTGAGACGTTTTTCCTGTATGGGCATATTTTTATTTGTTGTCGTTTTATTTCGCGTCAGATTTTAATGATATTTGGTGTGTAGGTAGAGTTCCTTATTCTACGTTAGATAGATACAAAATCTCAATGTGCGACAAAAAAATTTTACTAAATTTCCCACTGAGTTACGTAAATTCCATACGATTTCGTAACTCAGTGGAAAAAATTGTGAGACATACTTTGAAATTTATCTTGAAGATAATAAGGAACTCTACCTACCCACCACATTTCATTCAAATCTGACGCGAAAAAAGAAACTACAACAAAATAAAAATCCGCCCGCCCATATATGAATAATTAAAAAGCCAATACTAATACAACTTTTTTGAATGATTGTTCTCTCTTGTTTGCAGGTGCGGAAGGGAGATAGGCAAATCATCTTTTGCTCATAATGGTACGTAGTAATAGTAATAATACCTTTTATTATTGCGCTGGGTGAATAAGATAAGATTTCATATTAATTATTTAAATCAAATACCTATACCTTCCTAGTTTATACGTATCCCTATCCCTAGGCAGCATCATTTAATTTTATTGATTAAACAATAAAATATGAAGTTGAATTAACTATTTCTTTGAACTATATACCTATGATATAGGTTCTGTCATGTCTGCTTAGTACAATTAGTACCTACAATATTAATTTGGCAAGTTTTTTAACAGACTGCTAAAGTAAACTGTAACCGAGTACTGTGAACTGTGCTACACTACCGCTAATCATTATTGTTTATCTATCTACCTAATAAGTTTATTTATTTCCTCGCAAATGTGATGAAAAACATTGTATGTATCATTGGCGGTACAATAATTACGAACTCGTGTTTACCGCCCTTTATACACAAATTATTACGGCTTTCATAGCGGAATATATTAGTCCATAGATACTATTGCTGGTGACGTACAACAACATAATTTTCTGCCTTCCGGCCGGCAAGTAGCCACTTGCAGGCCGCTACGCTAAACAAATGCGCCGCTTGCCGACTGCGTCGAGCAGAAAAATAGTGTACTGACCTTGGCCAGTAAATAAGAAAGCCTCAGATCACATGTTTGTCGACCTCAGCTTCGCTTCGGCCGACAATTACACGACATCTGACACATTTCTTACTTTACAGGCCTCGGTACGTAATCTACTATTACAGTACACATGGTGCTACATTACCGCACTAGTGCGATAATGAGCACAATACAATACAATACAACAACTCTTTATTGCACCTCAAAATAACACAAACTGGTATAGATTACACATGAAAAAGAGGCAAACAACAAGCGGTCTTATCGCTAAAGAGCGATCTCTTCCAGACAACCTTTGGGTAGAGGAGACACTACACTAAGAAAAATACCTGCCACTTTATGTGCCTGCGTCAAAAATTCAAAGACCCATATGTACTGTAAAACGTCGTACGATACATGTGCGAATAGGTAATTCGCAACTCGTGTCGATTTAAAACACTCCCTTCGGTCGTGTTTTATTATATCGCCACTCATTGCGAATTTTCTCCTATTCGCGCTTGTATCGTAATATACTATTGTTAAAGGAAACAAGAATATATTCAAGCTAGACAGATTTCCAGTACAATAAACTATCGATAATAACACAATGGGGCAAATATACACAGACAGTCGTCGGAACACTGACGTCAGTGAACATAATGTTTAATGCAGATCGATGAATAAACATCGCTTAGGTATAAACGACATGCGAAAAAATCACCTTACTGCCGCCATTATATATACACGGCCTTCCAAGTAGGGTGTTCAGACCGGTTCGTATTTGTATGGAGTTTCGGTTAATAACCGGTTATTAACCGGTTTTTCCATACATTTGAAACCGGTTTGCACACCCTACTCCCAAGACTAAGTATGAGACATGAACGGAAGACTTTATGTTATTTTTAAAACACAGCACAGCTTCTCTTTGAGTCTTCACATTACCTCGTTAATGGACGACGATATTGAACAAAGCGTTACATTGCTATCGCCGTGACTGATGTTCCAATTTCTAAAAAGTCACAGTTAGTACGGTACGTAAAGGAAATAAAATTTTACAACTCCCAAGAGCGATATTATTTGTCGACGGTTAGAATACTCTTAGAACAAAGCGTAAAAAAAAAAGATAACAGATTTTGATATTGCTTTAGGAATTTAAAAAAAATTCGTTACCAACCTTTTAAATCTAAGGAAAAAATATACAAGAGGAAAATTTTTTCTTCAGATAATCGTATTTAACTATTTGAACGTCGCCTATCATTTAATAACATATTTCACCAGAGCTTATTTCAATATAATATGAAAACTTAAAAAAAAATATTACTCTTCGAAAACATTACGCAAGTGCTTTATGGTAACTGAAATGCATTTAATATTATTAAAGATAACTATTAGAGCCCATTTCTAACACATTCATCAATAGCTTAAATTTATGTAGGCACTAGAATTTAAAAAAAATTCTCCTAGCCATAAAAAAATTCTCATAATTTTCAAGTCAAGGTCATTAGTTCAAAATCATTTAAATAGTATGTATACGGAAACTCTAAGGATTTCATCGAAAGATTCAACTTTTATTATCTTATCAATTCTAGGCGTAATTCAAATGCTCGAAGCTACGCGCGGGAATTAATATCGCGTGTGTTTCGCGCGGAACGGGGGCGGTTTGACCAATCACATCACAGCCGGCGCGCCAGGCGCCTTTGCCTCTCGGTGAATCGGTACGTACATCGGTAGGTCGTTGTATTTGCACCTTGTCTCACTTGTCTGTCAATAACAACAAATAACATAACAATGATGTCGATAATATGACTACAACTGAGTGTTTACGCATGCTGAATGAATTTATGAAAAACAAAGATGAAAACACAAGACTTTATTGATTGTGCACGCATCAGCTATAAGCTGCCTGTGCATAAATAAATAAATAATAATAAAATAATAATAAAATGTCAATGTCGTGTGATAATATGTGATAATATGGGTCTGTTAAGTTTTTATAAATAAGGCGGTTACACGTTATTGTCAGGGTCGTAATATTTTTGAAGCATTGAAAATGATCATATATTTATGAACTCGATTGTACAATTAAACACGTGTCGTGGTTTATATTATTGGTGGTGGCTTGTATATCTGTTTGCGTATTTATTTTTTGCGGTGGGAGGGTGGGAAGACTATTTGCATGCAAAAAATACGCAAGTAGGTACGACGGGTTGGCACTAATTGACTAGCACGTCTGGGTCGATGTCAGTGAAAAAGACTTAGATGTTTTTTTGCCGAAAGTGCAAAAAACATGGAGTTGTAAAAGACTTAAAATTTTGTGACGAAAAGTGCGATATTCATACATAGGTAAATTTAACAAAAACTTAGTTTTTTTACCAGAATTAGTGCGCTGGACTTAGTCAAATTTTCGATGGTTGTTGTGCTATGATGACACCTACTTTTTATGTTAGTATCGTATAGAACACGCTAAAATAAGCATGTTTTGTATGGACCGTTTTATTCTAAAATAAAAAATGGCCGACTTATTTGACCCCAAAGATGAACAATTTTAGATCTTAGTTAAATTTTCGATGGTTGGTGTGCTATGATAACACCTACTTTTTATATTAGTATCGTGTAGAGCACGCTAAAATAAGCATGTTTTGTATGGACAGTTTTTTTCTAAAATAAAAAATGGCCGTTTTATTTGACCCCAAAGATGAACAATTTTAGATCTTAGTAAAATTTTCGATGGTTGTTGTGCTATCATGACACCTACTTTTTATGTTAGTATCGTATAGAACACGCTAAAATAAGCATGTTTTGTATGGACCGTTTTTTTCTAAAATAAAAAATGGCCGACTTATTTGACCCCAAAGATGAACAATTTTAGATCTTAGTTAAATTTTCGATGGTTGGTGTGCTATGATAACACCTACTTTTTATATTAGTATCGTGTAGAGCACGCTAAAATAAGCATGTTTTGTATGGACAGTTTTTTTCTAAAATAAAAAATGGCCGTTTTATTTGACCCCAAAGATGAACAATTTTAGATCTTAGTAAAATTTTCGATGGTTGTTGTGCTATCATGACACCTACTTTTTATGTTAGTATCGTATAGAACACGCTAAAATAAGCATGTTTTGTATGGACCGTTTTTTTCTAAAATAAAAAATGGCCGACTTATTTGACCCCAAAGATGAACAATTTTAGATCTTAGTTAAATTTTCGATGGTTGGTGTGCTATGATAACACCTACTTTTTATGTTAGTATCGTGTAGAGCACGCTAAAATAAGCATGTTTTGTATGGACAGTTTCTTTCTAAAATAAAAAATGGCCGACTTATTTGACCCCAAAGATGAACAATTTTAGATCTTAGTAAAATTTTCGATGGTTGTTGTGCTATCATGACACCTACTTTTTATGTTAGTATTGTATAGAACACGCTAAAATAAGCATGTTTTGTATGGACAGTTTCTTTCTAAAATAAAAAATGGCCGACTTATTTGACCCCAAAGATGAACAGTTTTAGATCTTAGTAAAATTTTCGATGGTTGTTGTGCTATGATGACACCTACTTTTTATGTTAGTATCGTGTAGAACACGCTAAAATAAGCATGTTTTGTTTGAAGTTTTTTTTTCTAAAATCAAAAATGGCCGATTTAGGGTAGAAAGGGGACAATTGAAACTATTAAAATTTTTCGAAAACTATAATACCTACGCGTCTGACGCATCACTCTGAAAACATGACCAGCCATGTTTGAATACTTGGCCAGTACCACTCGAGCGCCGGTGCGTTACGGGAGTATCCACGAGCCAAAACAGGTTTACGCGGTGTAAAATAAGTATTTGTGTTTTCGTATATTTTCTTATAACTTCGTTCACTCTTGTATTTTGACGAATTAAATTATGTAGGTGTTATATTTAAGAATAAACGAATATTTTTAACAGCCGTTGATCAGCGTTCGAGTCTTTTTATATATAATATTTGACTTTGAACTGAAAAATGTGGTGGGCGAAATATAAATAAATAAATAAATAATAAATAAATAAATATTACAGGACATTCTTACACAAATTGACTAAGTCCCGCAGTAAGCTCAATAAGGCTTGTGTTACGGGTACTCAGACAACGATATATATAATATACAAATACATAAATACATAGAAAACATCCATGACTCAGGAACAAATATCGAAAAAAATAATAAATAATATAAGAATATAATATAATATAAGATTCTGTATTCGATGCACAAGTTTGTTCTTTCATTTTTCAAATTCACTTGTACTCGTAACGTAGGATCGTGGTGTTAATAAACGCGATTAATCCGTTCTTCTCTTCTCTTCAGTGTTTAATTTCAATGAATAAAATCGCGGTAAGAGAAGACAATATTATTCACTTGTGTAGTTTTTGACCTAGTTGTTAAATTATAGATATTCGATGTTTTTTATACTGATTTTTTGAGAATATGTGACTTCATAAAAAGGAGGTTCTCAGTTTGACCCGTATGTTTGTATTTATGTTTGTTTTGTACACGATTATCTCGCGTTCGGCTAAACTGATTTTGATGCGGTGAGCACAACTACTTTGTTTTATGTCACATAAAAAACATAATATGTTATTTTATTTTGGTATATCGCCATATAGCAACACTTGTTACAGAATGTTTTATATGTTGATTTGATATTTTTGACATATAATAACACATATATTTAAACATAATTATTAAACGGGTTTCACTGGTCATGGTCGCGGCTGACCATGACCAGTGAAACCTGTGTCGAAACGTCGGTAAATAAGGTAAACAAATTAATTCGCGTTAGACCCGTTTAATAATTATGTTTAAATATGTGTTTAAATCGCGAAAGTTTTAAATGTTATAATAACACATATGTCAAGCATATTAATACATTTTTCATCACACCTGCTCGTAAATGGTGATATTATAGGCAAGCATAGTACTTACACTTAAAGAGCTGTATTATTCCCATGGTTTTAAAGGATTCTCATACTACTTTACCGCCCGCCCGGAGCTCGCGGAGGACCTGCCCCCCACGCGCTCGCAGCACGTAGTCACTCCGGAGTACTGTGGACTGTGCAACTACACTACCGCTTATCATTATTGTTTCTTTACCTGTATAGAGTTTATTTTTTTCCTCGCAAATGTGATGAAAAACATTGTGTGTACCACGGGCAGTAAGGGCATTACTAACTCGGGTCATTTAAAGCCCTCGTAAGTAATGCCCTTCTTACCGCCCTAGATGCACAATGTACTATTAGCAACAACTGATTAACGAGGTCGCCTACTACTAAAATTCAAATCAGAGTTACGGAACATTTTTTTTTATTTGGTATACATGTTTAAGTAAGTATACATAATAAAACAATTTAAACTGATTATTTTAAGCTAGAAATATAATATAATACTTTATGGCGTCTATTACTGAATATTACATCCCGATGTCTGCATCACTCGTTGTCTCGAATTGTGTGGGAATGGTTATGATTGAAACATTGTTATAGGTGAAACAAGCACTTTTGTATGAAACATAATTATGCTTATTTCTGCGATTCTTTAAAGTTATATCTTATAATTGCATTAAAATTACTTTGTTTAAGGTAACTGTATAATGTAGCAGCGACAAAGAAGACTAAAAGAGCTATATTTATTTGTTCAAGTATTTTTATCGTTTTTTTTCAGATGCTCATAAATTGAGAAATGTTTATGTAATGCTTGCGAACTTCTGATGAGCTCATTGTATGCAGAGGAAGTTATGAAAAAGATAAAAACAAATATAAGTACTTTAATTGTGCCGAAGATATTTGAGTGTTTCAATTGACCTCACATAGTGTTTCAATTGACAGTCATGTGGGGTCAATTGAACCACATTGCCCTATTTTCTTTATTACGTCATTGTCAAAAACTATGCATTATAGACCATCCAAATATATTTTATTTAGGAACCAGATAACTAACCATGAAGTTTTTGTGCGGACATCTTTCAACTCATAAAAATATGACGGTCACAGACGGTTAAAGGCAAATTGTTTTAATCATCCCCAGTCTACCCTATTTGACTCGAAAGATAGAAGATATTTTACGACAGTCAAATTTTCTAGCTGGCATCCCCGGTATAGTCGTGGCAGAGGCAGACCGAGAAAGAGATGGCGGGACGACTTGGATGCGTTTCAGCGGTATTGGTGGGATCTTGCCCAGCACAGGGAGGATTGGATAAGGAGAGGGGAGGCCTTTGCCCAGCAGTGGGACACAAAAACAGGCTATTACAAAAAAAAAACGATGGGTATCGTGCTATGATGACACCTACATTTTATGGTAGAATCTTGTAGAACACGCTAAAATAAGCATGTTTTGTAAGGACAGTTTCTTTCTAAAATAAAAAATGACTGACTGATTTGACCCAAAAGATGAGCAATTTTATGTCTTGGTAATATTTTTGATGGTATGATTTTGACAGCGAGCGAGCAAGACCTTCCCGGGCAGAGCTTCGCTCCCGCCTTAGACTTCCAGGTTATTTATTTTTAATAAGGGAAGCGAAGCTCTCGCCTTAGTCTTCTAACCTAACCAAATCCGCGTCGGTTCTGCCCCAGAGGATTTGCTCGCTCGCTTCGCTCGCTCGCTGTCTAAAGTGACAACCAACAGCCAGCTGTGAAGTTTGGACGCGACGGATCTTATTTGGACGGATAAAACAAACCATCGTAGACTAAGGCGGGAGCTGCTCCTGCCGGGTGCAAGACCTAAACCACCAAACACCCATGTGTCCCCCTATTTAAACAATGGCATATTTTGCCATTACCGTGTTTGTACATAAGGGATATATGCATTTTTGTAAACAACCACCAGACTTCATTCAAAACGCGAGGTGCAATTATGAATAACAGACAGACCCGACAAAACATTATGGATTTATTATACAAGCCACGTGCTCATAAAATGATTTATGATAAGAATGCTTTTAATATGTGTATAATTATTTATAATAAATTACCTGTTGACATAAAATTCCTGCAAGGCAATAGATTTAAGAATAAATTGACTTCTTGGCTTTTAGACCATTGCTTCTACAGTGTTAAAGAATATTTAGAATATAGCTGACATATTTATTTTAATTATTATTAATATTGAATTTTTATTGACATTTGCATTCATTACCTACCACAATTGTTTTTTTATTTTTTGGGTTTTGTTCATAATTTACACATTGTTTCATGCATTTTTATCTATCTTGACATATTTTTTATAATTTTAGATATAATTATTAAGACATAAAAGGTTAATATATTTGTATATAGTACTGTAAATACTGCACGCTATTCGAAATAATTGCACGCCTGCATGCAGGTTGAATGCACTGGACTTAACCATTCTAACTGTAAGACCCACTATACTGTGTTCGATGCAAATAAATACTTTGAATCTTTGAATTAAAATTGTTTATCTTTCAGGTCAAATAAGTCAGCCATTTTTGATTTTAGAAAAAAATGTTCATACAAAACATGCTTATTTTAGCATGTTCTACACGATACTAACATAAAAAATAGGTGTCATCATAGCACAACAACCATCGCAAAATTTTACTAAGATCTAAAATTGTTCATCTTTGGGGTCAAATAAGTTGGCCATTTTTTTATTTTAGAAAAAAACTGTCCATACAAAACATGCTTATTTTAGCGTGTTATATACGATACTAACATAAAAAGTAGGTGTCATTATAGCACAACAACCATCGAAAATTTAACTAAGATCTAAAATTGTTCATCTTTGGGGTCAATATGGGGTTCTTCAAAAAAGGAGTGTTAAAGTTTTTAAAGGGTCGGCAACGCGCATGTAACACCCCTGGAGTTGCAGGCGTCCATAGGCTACGGTGACCGCTTACCATCAGGCGGGCCGTATGCTTGTTTGTCACCGTCGTAGTATAAAAAATAAAAAAAAATAAGTCGGCCATTTTTTATTTTAGAAAAAAACTGTCCATACAAAACATGCTTATTTTAGCGTGTTCTATACGATACTAACATAAAAAGTAGGTGTCATCATAGCACAACAACCATCAAAAATTTTACTTATCTAAAATTGTTCATCTTTGGGGTCAAATAAGTCGGCCATTTTTTATTTTAGAAAAAAGCTGTCCATACAAAACATGCTTATTTTAGCGTGCTCTAAACGATTCTAACATAAAAAGTAGGTGTCATCATAGCACAACAACCATCGAAAATTTTAGTAAGATCTAAAATTGTTCATCTTTGGGGTCAAATATGTCGGCCATTTTTGATTTTAAATAAAAACTGTCCGTACAAAACATGCTTATTTTAGCGTGTTCTACACAATTCCTCCGTATAAAGTAAGTGTCATTATAGCACAACAACCATCGAAAATTGACCAAGTATAATTACTTCTGGTACAAAAACTAAGTTTTTTAAATTTACTTATGAATATCTCACTTTTTGTCAAAATAAAATCGAAGTCTTTTACGACTCCTATGTTTAAAAAAAAATCTTAGTCTTTCACTGCGTACCCTTTGAAAGGACACATCGTCTGTCTAATATCGGTCTAAATGAGGTTTCTTTAGAAATAGTGATTAAACAGTATTTGAATAAATAATTTTATACTACGCGTGCATTTAATATTTTATTTAAAGAAGAAAACAATTTTGCTTTAGGTACCAATATGGATTACAATTTAAAATTAACAAATTAATATTTACATTACAGATCATAATTTAATACGTAGCACAAACGAAATGTAAGAAACGCGTTGCGTAATCGTGATGTGATTGGTCGCACAGCACGGGCCGTAGCGCGATAGACTATCCCGCTCAAATCTCTTCGAGTTCGAATTATGATGCGAACTGATAAGATCATAAAATTTAGAGCTATTGATGTATTTCTTATAATTTCGGTGCATGCATTTCTATAATACTAATGAACAAAATGTACCAACTTGAAAATTTCTAGATTTTTATTGAAGTTAACAGAAGACCTTAAAAGTTGAATTCTTCATATAAATTGAAACTATTGATGAATACGTTAGACATGGAACCTATTCGTTATCTACAAAAAATTTTAACACATTTCAGGTACTTGGATGTACTTAAGTATTTTTTTGGAGAAAATATGTAGGTTTTTCTCGCTTCAAGAAAGCTTTCGACAAATTTGTTATAAAATGACAGGTGACATTAAAATAGTTTAATCCAATAATATAAAGATAGAAAATATGACTTGCATAATCTTTCCTTGATTTTACACGCGTCGGTAACAAATACCTATATTTTACCCAAAGCTTTATCTAAAACAGTTAGACAATATTTTTCTCGATTAGTCTAAAGTGTACTCTAATAGGTAATTTAAAAAAAATCGACTTGTGAGTTATGTTATGTTTAGGGGTCATTATAGTCTTCGCGTATTCGCCTAAGTGAAATCAACGTGATTTTGTCACGGCGGTCACTTGCGTCACGGTGAGTAAGTGAGCATGTTGACTACTTCTCCCTTGCACTTGGTACGGCATCTGTAGCCGAGCAGTGCCGACTTACCGTGAACAACTGCGAGCGTTGTATCGCGTTATACCTAGTTACCTACTTCTCTTGTTTTGTGTGCTGCGAGAAACGATGATAGCTGGACGTTTTTATTTTTTGTTGTAAAAATCATTTTTTGAAAATTTGAAACTTTTTATTTGTTTTCTATTCAGAATCGCGAGCTCTTTCAACCCTAGTAGGAGAAAAAAAATTGTCCCAACATTTGTTTTCCATTTCGCCACCATCATTTCAAAAACATCCATGTCTGACCATCTCTGAACCTTATGCCCTTGCACGAGAGGCTACAATTGACCTGTCAACAGTATTGGCGATGCCACGACCGGCTTCATTAATATATATGCACCTGTATTCAAATTTGAACCTTCTTTCCCAATAGTAAGTTTCGAAATGTATACATATTTATAGACGGGACTGGACGTACGTAGGGAGGTTTTATTTAACGCCCTAATTCTGTCAGACACAGGCTTTCAGGTCTTTCAGGCATGAAAGTAGGTCATACGGACACAGGACCGTTTAACTGTTACGGTGTTGATTTAAAAAAAGTAGATTACGTTTACGTAGCCATGCCTGTAAAGTAAGAAATGTAATTTGTGGCTTTCTTATTTACTGGGGTCAAGGGCAGAAAAATATTCATAATAATTTAGACGGAATAGGCCCTATGACGGAATTAGCCACATCTACCTTAAGTTTTGTATGGTTTATAAATTAGACTATTTATATACCACTCTCCATTCTACTTACGATATGAAAACTACTTTCTCAATTATAAGAAATTACGTAACAACCTTTCTAAGAGTGTCCATTATAAAATGGGATAGATCATAGAGCATGATCTGAACTAATGGTGATCACATAAACTAACTTACTTGATAAATGATTTATATAACAAGGGCTAAAACTAGCGGTAAATAACAATATAGGTACCTATTGAAACTTTCACGATTTAACACATTATAAATGTTCATGGATTATTGGGCTGCCGATTATTGGCCCGCTTCGAGATTGCTCGACCCGAGAAAGGGCAACCCAATAATCTAAGTACATCGTGGTCGCCAATTGTTGGGGCGCCGATTATTGGGCTGCCTTTTCGCGGGATGCGAAAAAAGTACTAAAACGGGGCTTAATCGTGTTAAAATTTTAAACTAGTCCATGGTCCCGGAGAAAGACTGACTAAGGTTGACATCAACATTGTCTAGCCGCGCGGGTTTTACAAAGTACCTATGCCAGTCTACAAGTTTCAATTGATCCAATGAGGATTACCTTACCGCGAGTCGATTCGCCCCTAGGAGCGCTAGTGGAACGTGGATCCTGCGGGAACAATTAAAACGTCGCTTTGACAATTCTCTCATATTGACACAGGACCCACGCATGAGTCGCGCCGCCTGGTGATCGACAATACGGTAGCTCCCATTGGTTGACTGTACCTACCAACTCTAAATCATGTAAGACCGCATTTTAGCTATTAGAATAATCGAATTGTTGTTGGAAACAGTAAAGACCTTTTGCAACTATCTTACATTATTATTCTAAGTTCTAATGTATTTTTCATAGCACCGTGATGTGTTTGTTGTCCCACGTTACATAATGCGGTAGAGAGGAAATTGAAAGTGGCATCAATAATAACTTTCACCGGTTTGATAGGCGTGGATATTATGTATTATAAAACTATCACTTCACCATAGTACGAAATTACGTATCATATAATGTGTGTTTGTGAATGAGTAGGGCTGTAGAATAATTAAGTTTTATGAAGAAATTTCAAATCCGAGCTATAGTCCCGGGCTATACTCCTCTTTTTATGGTTTAAGATATTTTATTTCTCAAAAAGATTTACATAAATCACTTACAGAGAAAACAATTTTTTTTTTAAAGCTAAATGGGAGAGGGTAGCATGCAAAAATTTGTGGACGATTTAATGTAGGCGCTTGGTAACACCAAGCGTAATGCAACATTGGAATGTTGTGCGTACGGGCCAGTTACACTGCACTACCCGGTGCGATCACTGGTTTTCTTGTCCTAAGCCTTTTTCTGGTCGGCTCTCCTTGTCTGTCTTTTCCATCGTTCTCTGTCCTGTGCTACGGCGTCATCAATGGGAGCTTCCGTATTGTCGCTCACCAGGCGCCACTCATGCGTGGGTCCTGTGTCACTATGAGAGAATTGTCAAAGTGACGTTTGAAATGTTCCCGCAGGACCCACGTTCCACTAGTACCCCTAGCGGAAAAACGACTCGCGGCAATCCTCATTTGATTTTCGATCAGGTCCTTTTGGACCGTCATCAGCCAGGTGGCGACGTCGCGCCGTGGTCGGCTAGTTTAGGGCCACTCGCACAGTATGGGCGGAGCACATGCCCATACCATCGCATGCGACGCTTCTTTGACCTTTTCGATGATGGGCGCGACTTAGACTTCCCCGGATGTCAAACGCACTTTGTCTAGCAGTGTGACACCCGATGACCAGCGTAACATGCGCATTTCTGTCGTGTGTTATTTTGACAGATAATTTTGTACCGTAAAGAATAGCGGGTCTAACTGCTGTCTTATAAAGTTTTCCTTTGAGTCTGATTGGCATTTTCTTCTCGCATATTACGCCTGTGAGTGCCCGGTGTGCACTCCGATTTTTATTTTTATATTTTTTCTCATGAATAGGTCAATATAAGGAATATGTGTTTTACTGTCCTCGGTAGACAGGGAGCTTTAGAAAACCTTCATCCTGTAGAGGGGTTCTGATCACCACACCATTAAACATGTAGGGTAGGTTGTTCAACAATGAAATAAACGGATACAGTGAAACTTTGCGATATCTCTCGGCTTTATTCAGTAGTGCCTACTATCAAGGGAGGACATGGTCAAGGACCTCCATTGCGTACTGGTGAACGCATGCAAGCAAGCCTCGGAGAAGAAGCACGAGGCTGCGAGCGTTATTGTGATTTCATACACCAAAAGTAACTTTTTAAATTGTTTGGTGAACGACCTACCCTATATAATATTTCTAATTTATTTTTATCTGACAATAACGAGCCACTATAAATAATTTGGCTTTTAATGGACATAATTTAATAAAAATTCATTATTTTAGCAGTTTAATTATTCATTGTTATTTGATTAATTTTAATTATTCACTAATAACTTCAGGAGAAGGCGAGTTAAATTTTGGTCTTGAGTATTATATTCTAATCTAATTAATATTAGAAAATCTTCGAAATCTGTAACGGGTAATATAATTAGTACAGTCTACACTCTAGTACGTACTCATCTAAGGCGTTTCAAGAGAATAACCCTTACGGGGTTCGATAAATTGGCAGTATATTATAAATAATTACAGATTTGATTAAGTAGATGCCTCTCTAAATAAAAGTTTTTCTATTTCAACACTTCTATCTGTCAATTAGATGACTGACAGCGTGCAGCGATATTAAAAAAGTATACATTATAACGTTGTCTATAGTAATATTGGTATTCCATAAAAACACTGCTTCTATGGATTTTCATACAATATGTGAACACTGTTGTTTTTTTTTTAATTTTTGATAGTGGGCATACGACATCTTCCACTTTCTGCCACCTTTCTAAATTTTGCTTTTTGCGCTATTTTAGCTGTCGTAGAAAAACTAGCGTATGCAACAGCTCATAATTGGTTCTTAAAACTCTCGGGTCTATTATTTTCTTATTATATCACTGTTGCATAAACTACTATTATTAATTTATTATTATTAGCTTTCGATAGAGGATTAGAAAATGTAGTTTCTTTGTCAAAAACCCACACGAACGTATATTTTTTGAACGTATTCATGTGTGGCTGATGTGTTCGCCAAAATAAAACCAGTTTCATGTTCCGCGATTAGTTTTCAAACCGGTACCTATGCGACGTGACACCGGTTTTAGGTAAGCCACTTATCAATTTTAACTATACGAGTTTTATTTAAATAATTACTTATAGCTATTAGCTGGGTTGCTTTTTAATGTATGTTCACCGATTACCGGCGCTCCGCCATCCGATTTGAGGAATTATTTTTTGGTCGCATAGAAATTTGGTCTTGATCTGATTATGAGGAATCAAGCGAACTCCTTAATTTTCAAAGGTAGGTACATGTATGGCGAGTTTGGTGTTTTGTCAAGTAACTTACATCATCCTATCTATTTGGTAAAAATATCCAAAAACATTTCCAAACGATACTGCATCCAATACCAATTTGGCTTGTCACCGACTTCGAAGGTATTAATTAGTTGGTAGCGCATACAAAGAGGAGCATTCAATTTTATCCTTTTTGAAGTCGGTTTTCTTTTTTTCGGCTTTAAGTTCAACACAAGTTTCAATACAATCGTACTATTTCCCTTCGCCCTCGCCTTCGCTTCTTTATACGGTACTAAAACGTGGTCTCTTACAATGGGCCCCATAAGAAGGCTTAAAGTCACCCAAAGGGCAATAGAGAGAGCTATGCTATGAGTCTCAGAAATGAGACCATATCCGCAGCAGAACCAGAGTAACCGATATAGCTCTCCGAATCGCTAAACTTAAGTGGCATGCAGTGGGCGGGGCACATTGCCCGTAGAACCGATGGCCGTTGGGGCGGAAAGGTTCTCGAGTGGCGACCGCGTACCGGAAGGCGCAGCGCGGGTAGGCGCCCCACAAGGTGGACTGATGACCTGGTGAAGGTCGCAGGAGTCCGCTGGATGCGGTTGGCGCAGGACCGGTCATTGTGGAAATCTTTGGGGGAGGCCTATGTCCAGCAGTGGACGTCTTTCGGCTGAAATGATGATGATGATGATGATGATTTCCCTTCTGCTAAAAGAATATGCAGAAAAATCATTGTACGGGATGACAAGTCTATTACTACGTACGTAACCGTACGAGTACCTACGGCCGTGCCTTTGTTTTGCAAGACTTGTTATTATTAAGGGCCAGATAAAGTATACTTTGAGCGTTTATTAGTATAAAGTTCCTCCAATGTTATATAAATAAATCATCATTTTCATAATTGAGATAGATTAGTTTAAATCCGTCCCACTTAAATAAATAAAGTGGCATAAACGTTCCTAAAGCTCAAGGAAACATTTCTGGGCCTATACCACGAAAATCGAACGATTGCGGATTTGTATCTCCATCTCTGTCACACTTGTCTATTGGAGTGACAAAGAGGTTTTCCCGTCAATGCCAATTTTCGATGTTCGTGGTAGGCATGCTGTTTTTTGAGTCAACTAAAATAGAATGTATTAAAAGAACCGGGTTTGAATACGAAACTTGTTTTGACAACAAACGTATATGGCGAGAATACATTATCATTGTGTTCTGTTTACGGTGAGGTCGTTCCAGCGGTTGGGCGAAAATTCTCGGTTTTTCGTCTCTGCCCCACTCACGAATGTAATTACAAGTAGGACAGAGAGGGAAAAGGTTCGTGGTAAGCCCTCTGGTTATTTTGGAGGCTTTGAGTTGTTTACTCGGACGTGACTGTTCAGTGAATGTCGGGATGAGGCACTTTAAACAATTAATTGTTTTGTTGAATTAATAATCGGGTTCGTTTTCACAAATGTATTTTTTATGTTGTTTTTTTTTTTTTTTTTTTTTATGGGATCAGTGTGTGTTGCCAGTGATGACATACGGTACTGAAACGTGGTCGCTTACAATGGGCCTCATAAGAAGGCTCAGTCACCCAAAGGGCAATGGAGAGAGCTATGCTAGGAGTCTCTCTGCGAGATCGTATCAGAAATGAGACCATCCGCAGCAGAACCAAAGTAACCGATATAGTTCTCCGAATCGCTAAACTTAAGTGGCAGTGGGCGGGGCACAATGCACGTAGAACCGATGGCCGTTGAGGCGGAAAGGTTCTCGAGTGGCGACCGCGTACCGGAAGGCGCAGCGTGGGTAGGCCCCCCACAAGGTGGACTGATGACCTGGTGAAGGTCGCAGGAGTCCGCTGGATGCGGGTGGCGCAGGACCGGTCATTGTGGAAATCTTTGGGGGAGGCCTATGTCCAGCAGTGGACGTCTTTCGGCTGAATGATGATGATGATGATGATGATGATTCATTTTACTGGTCAGCGGTGAAAGCTTTAATCTTTTTTATATATTTTTTTATCAAATTCTATTCTTTTGAAATAAAACAGTCCAAAAGCAAAATGTTACTGGTAAATATTTAGTGACGTAATTTCCGATAATTTACCGATAACTTTGCAATTTCACATTGCCATTATACGCGATTAATCAATTTTTAAGTTTTCATTTCAATTAATACTTATCGTGGTAATAGAAGACAATATTATATTCTGTTCCGTTTTAAAGGTCACGAAAGTGGACATTTCTAAATACACTTTTCTTAAAAATGCTCAGAAAAAATCGCATTTTGTTCAAATAGAAGACGTAAAGTATCCAATTCTTTGACCACCTCCAGCAGGGCGCGGGCGCAGCGAACAATAATGAAATTTGTATGCTCCTTTTCATTTGTTTACTCCTAGGGAAAAATGGCCTACTGACCCCGGGGGCCTCGCCCCACACGTCGCGCCGGTGGCCGGGCATGTTTGAGAAAAGCACTATATCTGCCTCAGTGGAAACAGGTATTGCCTGATCTGCCGGTCGACTCTAATATCAAGGTGTCAAAAAAAAGGGATTGCCTGAAGGCCTAGTATAAAAGTTGTACGACATTAACTCCTCGACCGCGTTAGCGTATCGAGGGGTCAAAATATGAAAGTTGCCGGATGATTTAAATAAACGACAAACATAATTTGAACTCCCGATACGCTAACGCGGTCGAGGAGTTAATGTCGTACAATTTTTATACTAGGCCTTCTGAGCTCGGATATGCCGGGGCGAGACTTGCCGAGGCGTCAGCCTATACCTTACTTTCCGTCCCTCGCCAATAATGTACTGTAATTGTATAAGTTCATATTCTTGTGTTAAATATACGATATGAACTTGAAATAATGTTTTATAATACTAGAATCTTGCTTGATGATGTACGTTTCTTGATTATCTTTATAGTTTTCCTGCTTCCGTAAATTAACTGGGTAAGATTAATTATTGGATTAATATATTCCCATGAGAACTGTATATTTGACCTTGGGGTTTATGCTAATTGTATACTGTGCGTCTGTACAGTCAAGTGCAAAAATTTGTTATCGATAAAATCGTCTCATAAAATATGATTACTAATAAATAATCAATAACAACGTGTTCTTATAATACAAATAATGATCCGATACATATTATGTGCCTATTTATGTATGTTTATACAAATTGTTCTACCACCATATGCACCTGAAGGCATGGTGACAATCCTAATGTCAATGTCAACTTGACATTTGTGTTCTTGACAAGCTAAACGTCAAATGTAGGAAACACCTGAATAAGATGACATGGGACATATTTTTAATAAAATGTGTACACCCATATTTTTACACTTACAGAAACATTGTCGAGGCGTTGGAGTGCTCGATCATATATTTAACATCTGATGGCGACTGTACATGCAGTGTATGTGCGTAGACAACAGCAAGGGGCAGAAAATATCGACCTATACACCCCTATGCTCTTGACAATAAAGATAATGTTTACATCTATGTCCGAGACCTATTTAAAGAAGTGTGATACAAAACGACAGGCGGTATTTATGTAACTAATTTGAATTTAGAATTCTTATTTCGTTCGAGCAAGACCTGTGTATTGGCTTTTCCAATAGCGCAGTAAAAACTGATAAAATTGGCACCGTATCAAGTTTTCTGGGCTTACTTAAAGCCCTCGTGGCCAAAATTGCCTACCACAAAATTTACTGCTGCGCTGCATTTGTTTGGCACATTTTGGCCCACGATTACGTACAGTTATTGGGAAACTGGAGATCAGGATATAACGGAGTAACCTAGAACTAGCTTCAATATTGCCAGTTCGGCAATTTAGGTGTAAAGTCTAGCATCTATTTTACATTTTAGCAACTTTTAGCCATCCGCCTAGCATGTTTTCAAGTTTAAGTTGGCAACACTATCATGCTTGAGAATGCAGCAGCTATGCGACAAACGTGATGCAACCGTTGGTGCAGCATCTTATCTAAATATAATACCAAACCTTTTGTTAATAAAAGGACTTTAGAAACTATTCTGCTGATTTAAATTGGGAGTTGAAAACTATAATGATAAGTTTTTAAAATATCATACCTATTTTTTGAATGGAAAGTTTTTGGTAAGCAAAATTCTAAACTAAATCAATTGAATAATCTTTGTTAGAGAATGCCTGAAGAGATCAAGTTCGCCTTTGGCAACTATTTTAGTTAAAGTAAAAATGAACATAACATGTAAACAAGAACTTCATTATTTTATCTACGGGAGTCCAATACCGACTTTGGATGTGAGAGAATATGATATGATTATGATACCACTAATTACAGGACACAATACACTAACCAATCACCTATATAACATGGGTAAAACGGACAGTCCTATGTGCAGAGCCTGCATGGAAGAAGAGGAAACAACAAAACATATTCTACTAGACTGTAGGCAGGTAGAAGTATACCGGAGTAGGTTTTTAGGGACTTATAAACACACTAAAGGAGGCAGTTAGCCACCTAAAACCAATGTTGGATTTCACGGAGGAGCTGGGATGGTTGGAATAGGGCTACCTGGTTACCACGCAAAAAAAGCACAATGGATGTCGAGTTGCGGAAAAAGCCCAGGAAAACTAACTAACTTACCAGTAGTTTTTAATTTTACCGACAGCATTCCAATAATAAGACGTCGTGACACCATGTATACTGCAGCTGCATTTGAAGCCAACACAATACTAAATTCTCTCACGGATTTCTAAACAACTGCATTTAGTAGACGTCCGTGACGTGATGTTCTGTTTTTCTTTGAATTCTTTCTAAAATGCGTTTACGAGTACGTCAACCAAATTGGGTGTTGGTAAAACAAGTCATTAGCGAATAATGAAGGATGCAATTGGTGGGCAGCTACGGTGTGTATGGGTAACTAATACACACCGATTCCATTTTTCCATAGTCATTCACTGGGCTATTTGAAATTTTGCATGTCATCGACTGGTACAATTTTAGAAGTCACGGAAAATTTAAATTATTTATTAACGCTTTGAGATATACGTTATTTATGTTTCCTATAACCTAAAAGAAGAACCGGTTTATAAATTTGCATATACTTATAGTAAGTAAGTATGTTTCATAGTTAAGTAGTTTTCTTCGTAAATGTCTAAATTTCTTCTAAATTTCTTTCTCTAAAGTGTCATCCACTGGGCCGATTATCTTAATTCCGGACCTTGACTGCTTCAGTTGGGGAGCGGAGGAGATTTAAATAGTTGGATTACTTTTAAGCCATCAACTGTAATCATCTCTATCGCTCTAGGCATTCCAAAATGACAGTGAAAATGCTCTGTTTAATAAAAATAAAATAAAAAATAAAAAACCGGCCAAGTGCGAATCGGACTCGCCCACCGAGGGTTCCACTCAAAGGATGCTAGGCCATTTATGACCTTAGGTACTTCAAAATACTGCTGGCACGGAACTCTCAGTGTGCGGCAATTATACGGTTTTCGGTTTTTTTCCTGTACTTGTGCTACAAGCTCTTGCTTTTTCCAAAATTTCATGGGAACGGGAAGTACCCTATACATTTTGATTCCCATTGCAAAAGTATGGGAAATGCGACATAAACGGCCGTATCTTTTGATTGCGCCAACGTAGATGTTTGACTTTTTTACAGTTTCAAGGGACCGCAGACCTGTGTATGTTGTATTAATTTCAACTTGGTACCTCTATGCGTTCCCGAGATTAAACGTCTTGACACCGCACGACTAAGTGGTACTATAATGGTTCCGTTATGTCCTGTTGGGATACGGAACCCTAAAAAGGTAAATACACGTCAAATATTCTGTTTAAACTACAGTGTAGTATTACAGTAGACATGTTAAATGAGAAACTTCATCAAAATTGATCCATTAACCTTTTCGATTTTCGATGCCATGTTAAAAATACCAAGAGAATGCAGTAGCCGATGTCACACACTTCAGCTATCGATCCGTAAGTGGGCGTTACATAGCAATCAATCAACCGGATTAAACTTAATCTCTGGGGCATCCGTAATTCCGGACCGTCTACTGCTGCAATGCCTGCAGTTGCGGAGCGGAGGTGATTCGAATAGTTGATTACTTTCGTAGATTGAGAAGCTGCAGACGATCTCGGAATAGAGATATTTCGCTGTAAACTTATCGCTTTTGCGTTTTTGAGCAATAATAAGGCAATTGTAAAGCACGGATCAAATCATTCATTAAATGTAATAAATGTTTTGATCTATATATAAATTATAAATTGAAAGAGATGTCAGAGCAGGGCTGGACATCGATTCCAGGTATGATCGGGTAGCCCAGTGGTTAGGGCGTCTGCCTCGAAAGCAGGAGGTCGCTGGTTCGATCCCAGCCCTGCTCACCGGGGGCTTTGGTCACTTTGTCTGTAGTATATTATATGCAAAGCGTACATGCGTAGCGAAATCAACCAATATTGGGTTCTTAAGTTAAATACTCGTACTATAAAAAATAATCATTTATTGTGCCGAATTTGATCAAATCAAATTTGATTTCTTTTTTTTTTATGCTATAGGTGGCAAACGAGCAAACGAATCGCCTGATGGTAAGCGATTAACGTCGTCCATGGAGTCTAGTAGCCTATTACGTACCGTATCTTCTTGCCCACTGTTGTTGCAGCACTTGCAGCGGAGGCAATATTGAATACTTGATTACTTTCGGAGTTTGGACTCCATTTATATCTGTCGCTTTCGAAATAATTATGAAATAGATATCGAGATTTTTTCGGTAGTCCCCTTCATATTCGGAACTCGTTATTGTTAACTTTATACAGAACGGAGGTCGCTTAATTTGCCGACCATGCATGACTAAGCTAAAACGGGTACCTGTGAATTAAGAGTCTTTATTCGTTTAGAAACGCTGATGAATTTCTAAACTCGATGCTTATTCAAATATTTTGCGATCCTCATCCCTGCTTTAATTAGCTTTCTAAAACCTGTCGCGAGCCAAGGAGATTCTAATTAAAAATTCCCAAATATCCCTCCCGACGTACGAGGTCGAGCAGCATTCCAACCTCAAAAATATGTTCTTAATTTGATACTATCCTACTCCGTCCAATTCGCTTGAAGTAAGCGCGCCTGGAGATGGACTTGCCCCTATTTCACTACGGTGTCAAGTATGACAATTGGCAGCATCATTGTTACTGGTACTGCATGCGCACATGGGCTACGGGCGCCGCTTACTATTGTGCGGGCTATATGTTTGTGTGCCAGTAACATGTCGTTTATAAATAAAAACATCACCATTACCACTAAAATATTTTTAAAGAGCTCTTGACAATTGTAACTAGAAAGAAACACGACATATGTCACGAAATTCCGACACAGGAAGAGCATCATATCAAAAACTACCGAAAGTTCTGTAAGGCCTTGGTCGTTCTGACCCGCCGCCCGCAGCGTGCGGCGGCCCGTCGCCCGCGGCGTCTGAATGATTTAAATGGGAGCTACCGTATTGTCGCTCACCAGGCGGCGCCACTCATGCGTGAGTCCTGTGTCAGTATGAGAAAATTGACAAAGTGACGTTTGAAATGTTCCCGCAGGAGTCGCAGGACCCACGTTCCACTAGCGCCCCTAGCGGAGAATCGACTCGCGGTAATCCTCATTGACTTCGTGGATTTTCACGCATAATTATAAAGTCAAGGACGGTACGCCGGGTTGCCCTTGCTGCGTATATCACAGTTTTGTTCTATTTCTGTCTACTCGTCAATGTTTGGAATCCGTGATACATTCCAGGTGTGTGTGGAAATTTTAGTGTGGTTTCTGGAGCAGTCGTTAATCGTGTTTTTCTCGTGAAGAGATTTGTTATCTTAAATGATAATTCATGCTCGTCGCTTGAGGAAAACAGACGTCTATGTAAAACGCACCTACGGCTATGTGTGCTTACCATGAGTTGTGGGTAGCCTTAGGCGTTAGCGACTGCGCGTTTCTAAATTATGTCCGTCGCGCTCTTGGGCATTTTCAGAAAAAAGTGCAGCCTTTTAATGAAAATAGGTCCTCAATTTTCCATACAAAAATCTTTGTCAGGTTTGTAACGGCCCATACGAAATGTATGAAAAAATGCGTTACAAAGCTGACAAAAAAATGTGATTGTGATTCTGGTAATAAAAAACCCAAAACTTCCTATATTTCCTATATTTTTGAAAATGCCCTCTTGCCAGAGTAGAGGTAGAAGCAAGACGGACATACTGTAGAAAAGCGCAGTCGCTAACGCCTACGGTTAAACAACTCATAGTAAGCACACTGGTGTATGCTAGCCTTTATACAAATCATCATCAGTACGCCGATGTCAGTATAATTCCCCTATTTCCTTATCAATTACAGACATTTAACAACTGTCTCAAACCTGGCATTAGAAGTGATATTGAAGACTGATAGCGGAATTATATACGCGGCTATACTGACAAACAATGAACGATTGTTTAGCATGACGGAGACAAGTTAGTAGAATAGACTGTCTATTCACAACTTCTTCAAACCTGGCATTATCGACGATATTGAAGACTGGATAGCAGTATTTATATAATAACATGGCAATACAGAAGTAATAAAGCAGTCGGTGACAAGATTTATTTGTAGGTACTTTTTTGTTATTAGTAAATACAAGTAAATATAGTTAGTTAAAAACAGAACGTTAGATTTTTCAAACAAGACTGTTACTTAATATTTTTCGTGCGCTCGGCTAATTTGGTGTGTAAATTGGTATGTTGAATATTAGGTACTGTTTTCTGTACCGAGCGCTAGGCAACGTGTAAGCACCTCAAAATGCCAAAATATTAAAAGACTAGAATCTAGAAGGTCAATTTAAATGGAATACATTTATTTTAATTACTTTTAGTATAGTTGTTAAATAAAAACAATAATTTCATAAAATATTTATTCAATAATTGAATTACTTGAGTTTGCATTCGTCTCAAAACTTATGAAAAGACGAGGAATATTGTAAGGATACTTAGTTAATGTTCAGGCTAAGCAAAGCTATTAAATTTCACTGAGATTCAAAATTGGTAAAATAGTTGTTTATAAATTTATAACTTCAACTTTAAGAGAATTAGCTTTAGTATGTACCTACCAAGAAAGCTAGAGAATATATACAAACAGATCCGACAAAATACGTCAGTAAAAGATTAATAATTATTGAAACTAAACACTTTAGAACGGATTAATCGCGTTTATTAACACCATGATCATCTTAACCCTGTGAAAACGAGTGCTGTAAAGGGCTCGAAACGTAGGGTGTTAATAAACGCGATTAATCCGTTCTAAAGTGTTTAATTTCAATGAATAACAATCGCGGTAACAGAAGACGATTAATAACTACATTGTACATATTTAACGGCCTCTTAGCCTAGTCGGTAGTGACGAAGCAGGAGGTCCCGGGTTCGAATCCTGGTCAGGGCATTTATTTGTGTGTTTATCACGAATTTGTTACTTAGTTATGGATGTTTTCTATGTATGTAAGTATTTATCTATTACACATCACAAGCCTTATTGAGCTTACTGTGGGACTAGGTCGATTTGTGTAAGATTGTCCCATAATGTTTATTTATTTATTTATTTAATTTACACATGTACCTTGGTAATGGAACTAGGGCGGGCAAACCGGTTTTTAGTTGTATGGTAAAACCGGTTAATAACCGGTTATTAACCGAAATTTCATACAAATAAAAACCGGTTTGCACACCCTAAATGGAACGCAAAACCTGTTGTGACTTTACAATTGTAAAGCATGAATTAAATCATATATTATTTATAATGAATGTTTTCATTACTATAGAAACTGGTCTACCATTTAGTTTGTATAATTTAAATTTAAATATCAGTTTTATAATATTGTCTGTAATGGATTTTAATTGACTGTTTACTTACAAATTCTACATTGTGTACTAACCAAATATGGATGTAAAACTCTGAAATAAAGTTATTCATTCATTCATTTATATTTGTGTGTTAAGTGCTGTTATGACTTGTATGAAAATAATCGAAATTTCGGTTAATAATCGATTACCATACCAACCATAACCGGTCTTGCATTCCGTAATCACGGTATGGTATCTCCAATCTACATTATCAGTCTCTGGTCAACGACGAGCACGTGGAGCGTCATCAAATAGCACGTTCGATAAATTGCATGCGATTTGTTGTCGGTAAGGAACAATCATGCTTGGAAAATTCTGCCAATCACGCTTTTAGAATTGCACAGAGCTCCTACTCAGAATGTCTTTTGTAATAATACAAACAGATATAAGGGCATATTCAAAAACAGGGTACCATTTCCTTTTTTTTTTAATACTACGACAGTGACAAACAAGCTTACGGCCCGCCTGATGGTAAGCGGTCGCCGTAGCCTATGGACGCCTGCAACTCCAGGGGTGTAACATGCGCGTTGCCGACCCTTTAAAAAAGGAGGATTCTGCGCTGTGTTGACAGCTAAAGGGCTAAGCTAAAGTTTTTATTTCATATATATGTATAGGCAGTTTAGGGTTTTTTATAACCAGAATCACGAGTAGGTACACTAAAAAAAAGAAAAAAGTGTCCCATTTTTTGGTCAGTTCCGTAACGCATTTTTCATATATTTTGTATGGGCCGTTACAAAACTGACAATTTTTTTTTGTATGGAAAATAGCGGACCCATTTTCATTAAAATGGTGCACTTATTTCTGAATATACCCATCATTCAGAGTAACGAGTATAATCCGTTTTAAAGTGTTTAAATATTTATTTTCTCATTTTCTGTTTTTTTTCTATCTTGGGAATATTCTCCGTATTGCAATTATTCGAGGTCGTGTCGGTTGCTCTCCGAATAATTACTGTAAATACTTGTACAGTTCCATTTTCATTCCATTTCAGTAAACCCTTGATATTCCTTCGATTTCAGTTTACGGTGTTCTTGAAATGTAATCGTCTGAAATAAGGTCAATAGGCAGAGGATCCATTGGAATTAGGAGCTCAGATTTAAAACATTTTAGTCGATTTGTAGCAGCCATATACTATATGATATATTTTTGTCGTAGCCTGCCTTATTTTCAGTCAAATCTTACTTTTTTGCCAAAAGTTGCCATTGCAACTATCGGATTAGTTCTGGCGACACTATTTTTATGCGTATTATTTGACACTGCAAGAAGCAATTGAGGTTTGATGGCATGGGTAGATTGCAACTCATAAAGTTTTAGGACTTAGGTATCATGTTATAGTAAAACTAGCAGGATTTAACCCTTCGATTGCGCTTGACAAATATTTGCTATTAAATAATTTACCTTGACACTTTTAATCAAGGTTCAAGTATTAGGGAGCAAATCTGCTCCTAAGCATACCAAAGGTTAATTTCAAACAGACATCATCCATTCATCCTATTATCTTGATTTATTCCATTCGGAGTCTTAATTAAAAGTTTTAGCTTTAAATTCGGGGGGGGGGGTTAAATTCGCAATGGATTTTCATACCTTGTGAAAAGATTATTATTATTTGAATTAAACGGAGTTCACCTTGAAATCCTTTAACTACAGCTGAGATGTTGTTCTGAGCGTTTCATGAAATAAAAAGTGCTGTACTTGTCACTCTTGTTTGCAAGAGTGTTATTTTTGTAAAAATTGGTCGCGTATGGCCAATTGTTTTTATTTCCGCCCGATTGAATTAAACACATTGTTTTATTAAAAATAATACCATATCAGTTTTCTATCACGGTTTGCCTCGCCTTGCATGCACTGTGGTATTATGTGTGTACTCTTGCACAATCAACATCAATATGGTCGAATGTCGTGCATAGTCACCCCTGCTAGTCTATTATGGTCGGGTTTTTATCGACTGTCTCTTTGGCTGTCACGTTTTAACAAGTATATACTCGTAAGTGCGAAAGTGACGCATGGCGTCATTGTCGATGATATGGCAACCATGCTCTCCTGGTTAAGAGAGGTATGGGCACAGCGGATGCATATCGTTTAGTGTGGTAGGGGGCACAGCACAACGAATGTCGTCTCGCTCAAATCTGGAACAGAGCCCATCTGGGGAAGTCCACCTTACAGAAAACCGCAGTTTGATAACACTAGACCCTACTCATAGTGTTGTGTTTCTGTTGGTGAGCCGCCAGAGCTCCAAGAGGATTTACTGTGTTGACAGCTGGGGACTAAGGAGCAAAGCTTGCCTTTAGCTGTCAACAAAGCGGATCCTCCTTTTTTTGAAAGGGTCGGCAACGCGCATGTAACACCCCAGGAGTTGCAGGCGTCCATAGGCTACGGTGACCGCTTACCATCAGGTGGGCCGTATGATTGTTTGTCACCGTCGTAGTATTAAAAAAACAATCCCTATGCGACTAGAACTCATACATACATGATGTAACAAAAGTCCCGAATGATATTGCGATACTTCAACAGCTGATAAGGTCAATGACCCTGAGAACGATTTAAGCCAAAAAAAAATTGAATTGGAAAACTCTCTACTTCTAGAAACGATATTAGCGCATAAAGTGGTTAACAAAAAACTGGTTGGGTATTCATCTGACACAAAAAAAGGTTGCAGTGTCAACAGCCAAGGTTAGTCGGGGCTAATGCGTATTGCTAATATTAACATGTGTTTCCAATTGTTATTCAAAATTCTTGCCGATAACTCTTTGTTCGTTTATTATTTTACAAGAAATATAATCAAACGTTATTCTTGTAATGCATTTGTTAACCGGGCGTACGTGACTGCTGACTAGATACATTTTAAAGGACGAACTTATACCATTTCTTAAAGCGAACCGATTTTGAAAAACGAACTCGATCTAACCCGATTTTGAAAAAAGAAACGTTGCAGTTGGCAACTGATTTTTCGGCGAAATCAAATGCGGTGCGTTGTTTGCGAAGTGACATTCCGAAAAATTTCGGCGATAATTTAGAGATAAACCCACTCGGCTAGAAGATGATGATATCAACCTCAGCCAGTCTTTCTCCGGGACCATCGGGGACAATGTCGTCCTCGAAACTTCGGAGTTTCGGATTAGTTTTCAAAGTTTTAATCCCATTTTTAGTAACTTATCGTCATCAAAATTGTGCTCTCCACATGACGACATCTCCAAGCGTTAAACACATTCCCTAACGCGTGATAACCGCTTTGCAGATAACACCTACTCGTCAACATTATTGACCATTTTTAATCCTTATTGGGACGTCATACGGTTCACCGAGGGTCAGCCATATCATGGCTGTTTGAACCATCGCCAATAATATTAATTGACCGATTATAATCCCTATCACAACCGCATAAGGTTCACCGATGATAGGTGTCGCTGTTTGCACCCTCATCTTAATTACCTCTTTCCAATCCGTTGTACGATTATCGATCCAATCCCGTGGGTAATAGGCGATATAATCGAGTGGATGGATAGTTTAGGTGTGTATGTGTTGCTGATAACCTAGACCTTGAGATATGAACGTTGTCACGTTTCTGCCACTCTCGTTGTAGTTTGTTTTTAAATGTCATGAAAAGGGATCAAAGAAGATTAGATATTCGGCGTCCGCCGCCGATACTTTGGCCGCGAGTTTAAACTAAATGTAAGTAGTTAAAACATTATATATGGTATTTTCATCCCTTAAGGTTCATCTCGATTGTTGATAGTTCCCGCGTGAGTGGTATGGGGGTTTTGCATACCACAGCAGACATTGAATGGCTTATGAAAATTTCCGGAATATGTACAAAAAAAAGAAAAGGCATTTAGGAAGGCTCTTACAATCTTTGAGTATTGACGGAACTTGTAAAATAAATAATTGCATCATTTACAGAGTTTTCAGATTTACATATACAGACGAATTTTCCACAAAAAGCTGACTTTCACAAAATGCCACATAACACTTATCTACACACTCCGGGCGCTCACAGTCGTCTGAGCGGCGGGTCGTAACAAAATGGCGGTTATCAAGATGATACCAGTACCAACACTTAAATTTTCAAACAAAATAGGGAGTTAAATGAGGTTTTTCATCTTTCTCCTTTTTAATTTTACCACCTTACCTAATAAGATGTTGCCGCTGACTGTACAGTAAGATACCAGAAAGATAGTACATATTATATAATACAATTTATTGAGTAGGTAAATAAAGCTGATAAGATAAGAGAGACAGCAAGCGTTCCTCGTGTGAAAGAAGCGCTTCAACCACGAGCATATTTCTTTAAAAAATATTTATATATTAGCCATTACAGATTTACAGCGTATCACATATTTTTGCGACCTTTATAGTGGAAAATATTATTACTGGTGACTGTACATACATAAATTCATCTGAACATAATAACTTTGCCAAATACAAATAAGATGACCTACAAAGCCGGTCAAGAAATTCCTGGCTCCTCAATATCATACGATTGTATCCCCGTTTTAAAAATAAAATTGGCCATGAGAAGTTTCATTGACCTGGATATGAAGATTATGAAGAAGCGCTAACTAATTATTTAATAAGCGTATAATTTTAGTAGCGTAGCATTAGGTTTAGTACAATATTTATATCGTGTCTTTGGTATAATTTTACATATCATCGTCATTTATCTCAGGAATGCGTAATATAGCAAGTTAAAATTAATACCACATATACAGGTCTGTGGTCTCTTGAAAGTGTGAAAAAACCAAACCTCTACGTCAACGCAATCAAAGATACGGCCGTTTATGTCGCATTTCCCATACACTGCTAGGAATCAAAATGTATAGGGTACTTCCCGTTGATCTAGAATCACGAAATTTGCCAAAAAGCAAGAGCTTGTAGCACTAGAACAGGAGAAAATCCGAAAACCGCATAATTGCCACACACTCCTTTGGTGGGCGAGTCCGACTCGCTCTTGGCCGTTTTTTTATTAAGTATATCTTTTTTAAACTCTTTCTGACTATAAGAAAACGGACGCTGTACAATGGAACCAATCTGAAAAGTTGTCTGGCAACTTTCAGGTCTATATTAAGAAGGTACTTGATTCTCTTTCAGACTCGATTCGTTTTTCGTACTTGACTTTCGTACTCCGAGTCTTCGTGTTGAGATTGTTGAGCAATGTTACATGGCAAAAAATGCGTTACGCTTATTTGAGCGAAAATTGGTTTTATTCAATGCCAGTGACAGTCGCGTGGCTGCATTCTTTTTTAGCAATTTGCTATTTTATATGTAAAATTAGCGAAAGCCACTAATGTTTATGGAAGTTCGCGAATATTTCATGTTTTATACGGATGTCTTTACGTGGGATGCGAGCGATGTTGCTATAAATGTCTATATCGCTGTCTAGCTCACACACCGGACCGTGGTGCGGATCGACACTGGTGTGATAGTGATAACCATATTGTTATTCGTTTTCCGTTGCAATAATTACAAAGATAGACCTATGGTCACCGTTTTGGACGAAAATAAATCGACTGTCTCATAATAAATGAGGAGAGACATTTATTTCAAAGGCGCTCGGTTTATTTCGTTCTATTTCTTACCCTTACGTCATCTGAAAATATGTTCCCAATTAAGAAACTTGCATACAGTTGTGCGCTTGCCAGAAATATTCCCAACCCGACTTTGTATTAAATTAACTGCCATTTTTCTCCATATTTTTCTGGTTTGGCAAATTGCCCTCGAAAATTTCCTTTAATGCTTAATGTTTGTTGGCTGTATAGCTTTTTAATAGAGATGGATGACGATGCTAACGAGTTAAAATAATCCATTAAATAACGCGACTTGTGTATTGTCATTTTGTATCAAATGTCACGTGAAGAGTGTAGGTACAGATTCTTACAACTTATCACGTACTTATTAGGAATATGATGAAGTAATAGCCCTCATATCTTTAGTCGCTATGAAAGGTTTGTTGAGATAGGGACATCCAAATCCAAACTATTCAATTCAATTCAACTTCAAGTATAGTTTGTTGTGAATATTACTTAATGATAGAATTGTGACAGTAAATTAACGGTCAATTCTCTTGTTCCAGGAATTTATCATCGCGGCCGCGCCGTACCGCCGCCCACCATGCTGCGTCCCGAGTCGCCCCTCGCTGACCACCGCAGCCTGCTGCCGCGTCGCCTCCTCCCCGTCAAGGCGCAAATAGCCCCCGCGGACAAACGCAAGAACCGCCGCTCCCTAGAACTCAACCCACCCGCAGACTACGAGTACCCCAAACTCCTCATCTCCAAAACCACAGACTCCCTCAACACAGAATGCCCACGCAAAATTGTACACAAGCAGGACTCCGCAGACAGCCTCAAAAGGTCCCTCTTAACCGATAAGAAAACCGACAAAAAGGTCGTCAAGCAGGATTCAACTGAGAGTCTTAAGAAGGCTTTCTTAAGCCGACAAGACTCCAATGACAGCGCTAAGCGGAACGACCCGAAACGGGCGAAGCAGGATGACAAACGACCTGAAATTAAACGCGGGACTGACAAAAAGGCGTTGCTGGAGACAGATAACTTTGAAGAGACCTGTAAGAGACTGTACGAGCGGAGAACGGGAGCCGCTCGTCCGACACTACCTCCCGTAGCTGAGAAAGGGCTAGAATCTAACCCAGAATCTCCTAACAGGAGTCCACTGACTCCTGGAGTGGCCGCTATAGCTGAGGGTGTGGTGCGGTGGGGAAGTGGACTGCTCTCGCCTAAAGAGGAGCCTAGGTTGAGGACCGCGAGGAGCTGGTATGGATATGGGACTCTGCCCACTGACAGCGAAAAGGTAAGAACAATTTCACTTTTTAAACACTTTAATTGTTATGTCAAAAAAAAAACCTAGTACAGTGTGGCTCGATTATTGGCTGCCAGTGACATCGCTTTGATGATTGTCAAATGTCAACCTTGCAAACAGAACATATTCGTTCGGATAATTTTGAATGACCTTGGAATTTAACTTCGTGTTCCTTACCAAATTGTAGGTACCTACTTTTATGCATACCACGGATGCGTGACCAATTTCTAGGAGACAAATCGCTGTTAATAGTTTATTGCCCGTGCTTTAATTGTTTCACATTAAAGCCATTTTCTGCGTCTAGGCTAATTTTATTTATGCATTAAAAATGCCTGAATTGTTGCGCGACATGCATACTCGTACTTTAAGAGTCACGGTCGGTTGTGCTAGCCTAGCCTTACTGATAAGATTAAGATCATAATGACACAAATGACTCATTCAAAGACCATTGTGTAATTAAATACCTTTCCTACCTTTTGTTTAATACAATAGGCATTATGTGTAAAAGTAAAAAGTGAAATTTACCAGCCTTACTTACGTTTCACCGCTATCTCTCTATCTTGAGCTGTTTAATCTAACCTTGATGAACACACACGGAGTTAGATTTTAACTGTCCGTATAACTACGTGCGTTATTGAAATGCATGCCTAAGTACATGGTTCATGTTGTTATAGTTTTTATAATTACTAACTTACTAATTTTGTACGAAACGTCTTGTGCCCGTTGACTTGGCAAGATTTTTCTAGAAAACCGTCTCGATTTGGTTTCTAGAACGATGTGCCTCTAATAATATATGTGTATTCTTTATATGTATACTGTCATAGATAACTATACGGTGGCACTAAGTGCGAAAGTCAATTCGGACATTTCGGACTTGGGAATTCTGTATTCATTTAATTTAATGGGCAACAGAAAAATGTAAACTCCTACGGAGGGTGCCACTGAATTTTGGCAGGCAGCGTTCTGTGAGTTCTGTCGCATAATGATAAACATATATATTTTTTTAAATTTAGGCTTATTACAATGTACTTATGAACGTCAAAACAAAAACTGACTTATTTTTTCAAAACAAGAGTACATAAGTGCGAGTAGTAAGGTTACTGTTTGACAAATATTAGTTTACGAAAATACTTAATTACATATTTGACAAGAGAACTGGGGCCTTACCATGACGTCTTAACGAGATTTAGTTAAGGTTCAGTTTAGATTCAGTTTAGAAGCGACTCAGTGTCGTCAACTGAATCGCGTCATGGTAAGGCCCCTGGTGTTTCTACTGTGGGCCTGTGGTTCGCGTTCAGTTCCAATTTATTTAATTTGTACCTTTTTCTGCCACACCGTGCCAAGGTTTTATTTTTAACAGTTTAGTATGTGTATTAGGGTGTTTCACATTTGTATGGTAAACAAAATTGTGATATTTTTTCAGACTTTGCTTGGCTTCCGGGGCCAGCTTATCTTAAACGCATATATACCAAAAATCAGGGAAATCGGACAATATTTAGAGGTTGCGCACTGAGGCAACTTTTGTTTGAATTTTTTTTTAATATTCATCTTCATACAAAAGTTGCCTCAGTGCGCAACCTCTAAATATTGCCCGATTTCCCTGATTTTTGGTATATAGACTCTGTATAGGCGTAGAACCAAGAAGAAAAGCGAAGTCAAAGATAAATCAAACATTTGGAAAATAAACCACCCTAATGTGTATCGTCTGTCAGATTTACCTATTTAGAAGATAGCAAAACAATGTCAAATAAAACTAGGTAAATGTTACTTGTCGCCCATTCGTTGAAACCACCGAAGCCGAGTTCGCATTACATTAGAGAATATTCAACGGCAATGTCAACATGAAGAGAATTCAAGTAACATCTGTGCCAACGGCGTGGAAATAATGAATGACAATGTGTTTTCAAAACAGCATTGTTCGAGACCCACTTCAGACGGAGTTGCACAATTTCTAAAAAATATTGTGCTTACAAACATGGTGGTTGGGCCAGAAGGCCAGATACGATCAGATTTGGGTTCTTGGTAATTAAATAGTCTGAAAAAAAATGTGTTAGCTAGCAGAACAATTCGATGGTCAGCATAGTTTGTTTAGGTTAGACTTTCGCTGAGAAGTCGATTTTTATGAAATGAGAAATAAAGATTGACTACGTGTTTTGAAAACAGCATTGCGCGAACTTAAATCTATTTCTGGCGGAGTTAAACAATTTCTAAAAATAGGGTCATTACACCGGTTAGCCGGTCAGTACCGGTTGGCGGTCACATTCACGACAACATTCCTTAAAACCTAATAAATAAGAACCCTACAATATCTAATAACAATATGAACATGGTACGCGGTTCTCAACTAATTGAGTGATAAAACCGCACCACAATTAAAACCAAGGATGTACCCCTTAACCAGAGATAAGCTGGTTAGTTTACGTTAATACGCGGGGGTGAGTGAAAGTGCGATAAGCTAACGAAAAAAATAAGGACACCGCTCGGAGCATAAACGTAAGTGTGGCATTTATATTCATTGCACTTTTGCGTTATGGATTTATTTTCATGAGTTATGAATTGTTTAAGGTAATTTCATTGACTTTTTGTAATTTATTTACTAAATTTATGAATTTTTGACTGACCGAGTAACCGGTGTTCAATTTTGTCAGTTACACCGGTTGGCGGTCAGGTTGTCGCCAACTGAATTACCTTGGGTAATTTTGTTTTTCACGTTGTGTAAAAAGTAATTAATAGAAATCTTCAATATTCACAATATGTTTGTATTATTGTATAAACAAGCAAATTTTTAGTTGGCAACCACTAAATTTGTGTAAAATATCTTGTAAAATTGACGCAAACATAGTCATAAAATCGATGACCGGTAAACTGAAACAACGGAATTATGCATTCAGTTATCCGGACACGTGTGATTATTTAGAAGTTAAAACTGATTAGGTTTTGATTAATTTGTATTAAAAGACCGCTACCTCAACCACAGTCATTCCATTAGGTAGTCTGTTTGCTCAATGGCCTTCTCCGCGTGGTAAAATACGATTTAAACTTAAATTGCAGATTTATTTTCGTTTTTTTTTGAGGTGTAATAAAGATGGGTCATATTATATAGAATTTTCATACATTCAAGGTGATTTTAACCGACACAAAAAAGGAGATATTCAACTGGAATACTGGATACGTGTGTATTCAATATTATTTAAAAGAAGAAGAAGAACAATATTAGTCTGAGAAGGTGTCCAAAACAAAATACACAATATGAAGTCTATTATATTGTGTATCGTTTCGATTGTTATTATTAGTTCTTTATTACTTTACATTTACTGTAACTTACGAAAGATTATAAATACCAAAACTCTCATAGCGGGTTACTCACGTCAATAAAGTCGAAAATAGCTCGACATATCGACATGTCCAGAGCTGACCGCGCTGGGGCTCGCTGTGTGCGTAGAGCAGCCCCCGCGGCTAGACGCATGACTCATGAATAAGGGACACGGACTGTTCTGAAACATGTCGAGCTATTTTCGACTTTATTGACGTGAACAACTAACAATTCGCACACACGTCAAAGGAGTGAGAGAAGCAGCTAAAGCTTTTGGAATCCCTTAGTCAATACTAAGACCGCGTCGCAGTTAAGCGTAATGATAAACTGCAACCAACATGACCACCGCCTGTAAAGTTCTGAAGCAGAAAAAAATTTACGAGGTAGTTATTTTAAGGGAAGTCCGGAAACTGAAAAATCCTGAAACAAGCTCAATTTCAACTGACATTAAATCAGAAGATGTTAAATTAGTTTTTTTAATTTAATATAAATAATTACTATTGTTTACCAAATAAGAAGTCTAATATATGGAGATAACATAATAAACGATAGATATTTTATGATTTATGTTGTTTTATTTAAGATATAATTCCCTAAAACTGGCTGGCCGCCAACTGGCACGAAGCGACCGCCAACTGAATAAAGTTACCGCCAACCGGCATTTTGACTACTTTTGCACTCAAATCCAATTTTATAAATATTGGTACGCACGACAGCAGATTTTGAGTTATTTTCCATAAATAGAATATATTTCTGACGTATTGGTATACAAATCAGAAGAAGCTTTCGTCTATAACATATATTTTTTAAAGTTGAAAGTCGGCAACTCGCTTAAGTGACCGCCAACCGGTACAATGACCCTACTGTAGGTGACAAACATTGTTCAAAGACCACCGGGTATTTAATTAAATGGTGGGTCTAAAAAGTATGTTTTGGTCAGCACAAAAAGCAGATGGTCTGACTGATATTTCTGTAATCGGAGATTATGAATGACTGGAAGACTGAATACAATGGAGCTTTTGTACCATTTGCCCTCTGCCAAAATGATATTATGTAGAAAAATCTTATCATTTTGTATAGAAAATGTCAGACAAGCGTACCTACTCCCGTTTTCTAAACTCTAAGAATATCGACTATTAAAAATATGAAAAATGTACAAGCTGCTTGTATCCAAGTGAAACTAAAGCCTAGAAAACAAGTAAGTAGTTCCGACTTGTACGACCTTCAAGTAGTTTTTATAAATACATGAAATGAGTCACACCAATGTCAACGATAGCGCCACTTGCGTCAGAATAATTACAAACAACTATACAAATTGTATCAATTGTTCGGGAGCAAATGTCAACATGTCCAAAACAATGCTTTCTAAAATACAGTCAAAACACGGAATCGTCTCGATCCGGTCACGGTCGGCTAACTCATCTCCGATCAGGAACTGAAACGCGGATGCGGAATTACGGACACAATTCCCAGGCGTTTTTGTCAAGGAAGCAACGGGAATTCACTCCGCGACCAACCACCGCGGCGCACGGTCGTGCGCACACGCACGGGTTCTAAATTTAAACTGTGTTTTTTTTTCTGCGCTGACGTCTTTTGTTTTCTATATGTTAAACATCTGTGTAATTCGAAATTGTAGGCGTATTAGTGATCAGTGAATTTATGTGTGATCGTGTACCGTTATCAGTGAGTGACACATGACCCCAGGATTGCCTTATCATTCGATTACGTGAATCGTATCGGCAATGCCGAATGAAGTTCGCAAGGCGAGGGTGAGACAACTTTATATTTCGTTTTTATTTTGTTAGACGGCCAGTTTGTTTGATGTCAACAGCTGCCAACTGTAGGAAAACATGTCAGTTAAGAACCTGTTTCCTACCGGTTTGCCCATCTTTAGAAATTGGAACCCGCGGCTTTGCTTTATTGGTTCTTTAACCTAATCAGGTTTATTATCAAGCATCGAACGTAGTAAAAACTAAGAACAATACTTTGATTTTAACCTGACACGGTCATTTACATTATAATTGCAATTTAAAATGGAATATTTACCATGTAAGTTTTTTTCACTGAGCACCCGATATTTCGACGCTGTTGCAAGCGCCATGCTCACGACATTACAGAGCCCAGTGAAACAAACATAGGTAGGTTACCGACATGGTAAATATCCCGTTTAATATTGCATTTAAAACGTCACTTTGGCTTGCATACATTTTATTGCATCGATTTGATTTAATTTTGCTATGAAGTTAAGAACGACACACATTATTGTCTGAAAAATCTCGTCGATATTTATTTTTAGGCTTTAATTCTACCTACTGCTCAAAGCAGTTCCAAAATATACCACCACGGGGACTGCCAAAACGCTTCCTCACCCATTTTGCCCAGAACTACGCGTTATTCTAAACTACCCTCATTATGGGAATTGAGATACCACACATTTTAAAATGTTCCTTCTTGGGTGGAGATGAGTTCTATGTAGTTCTCTCTCTTCAAGTCGTATTCCTCAATTCTGAGGGTCGTGAATCCCCTGCTTTGAAAGCAACTTCTCTCTTATCATAGTACGCCACCTGTGCCTGTCTTTGGCCTCAAGGACTGCATTGTAAAGCTTGGTGTTTAGTGATGTGCGGACTTGGTCTGACCATCGGGTAGGACTGCGACCCCTTGAAAGTTTTCCTTTTGCATCTTCATATGTAGTTACTTTCCGCTTAAAAGCATTGGTGGTCTAGCGGTAAAGCATTTGCGGGCAAACGATTTGGGGTCGTCAACTTCACGACCATGTGAGACTTCAAACCGAAGATGACGGGTTCATATCCTGTCGGCTCGTACCAGAACTTAATATGTACGGAATACCATTTGACATACCAATTGCTTTTCGGTGAAGGAAAGCATTGGGAGGAAACCGACCGGACTACTCTCAATAAGGCTAAACTACCAGAGGGTTGAAAGGTCAGATGGCAGTAGATTTCGTAAAACTAGCGCATAGGTCAAATCTTGGGATTAGTTGTGGACCCTAGGCTCCGTGACATAAGCCGGGAAAACCCTAGGAAGACTGTTCTGTAAAGCGGAAAATGCTGGAAAAATTTTGGTTACAGGCGTGCGGTATTCTAAGTGTAAAACTGTGTGCACGATGTTAGTTTATAGTTATTCAAATGATGTTTCTTAATTCTATTTCGGCCAAGGTTATAGGTAGTAGGTACATTTAGGCGAGTTGAAAAGGTCTTGGCCAAAAGTGTAGTGAAGAATATTCATATTTAATCATTGTGAGTGGTATTACACGTAGGGTTGCCTCATGCCAGATGTCTGAATGGATAAACTCTTTGAATCATCTTTTTTTATATTACATCGGTGGCAAAAAAGCATACGCTCCTAAGTATATTGGTTACCGTAACCTATGGACGCCTGCAAAACCAGGGGTGTCACGTGCGCCTTGCGAACCCCTTAAAAATTGTAGGTCCTTTTTTAAAGAACCCCATACTGTAGTCCTCGAAAACCTCTGTAGAAAGCGACCTATTTGGCATTTGTTTGGCAAATACAATTTACATACATTTAAATAATCTATTTACAAATAATGTAATGAAATGAAATAATATAATACACAGCTACGACAACATAGGACATGTCAAAAAGTCAAATAAAAACATTTAATATCATTAAAATACTGATGAAATGATAAGAAATTACTTGCCAAAGCGGACCCCAGGCTGCCAGAGCTGTGTCGTAAGCCGGGAAAACACTAAGAAGAAGAATTATAAAACCCCATGTCACTCACACAACAACAATCAAATTGGCGTCAACGAATTAAACCCCAAAAACGCATAAGTACTTAAGATACTCTTGAAAAACAAACATTTCTGACTTATTTGTTCCAAACCAATTCCAAAGACAACCCTAAACTGCGACCAATGAAACTGTCACGAATTGCATGTACAACTGTCAATTGTTTAACGATTAGATCGTCTTTCAGCCTGTCTTGTTGCGTGTTGAAGGCAGGTCGACGTCCTGCATTCTGTATGGAACAGTCACCTTCAATATAAATTCGAATTCGTTTTGTGCGAATTTTCGACTAACTTTATTAATGATTTTTTGACTCTGTGATATTTGGCTGGGGCCATTCATCTCTAACCGCATGAGAGATATTCAAAACGGTAGTGATATCTTGATAGGTAATGAAAGCTAGGTTCGGTACGTACAGTCAACCAATTGAAGCCGAGCCACTGTATGTCGGTCTATGTTATAGTGACTAAAGGGATTGTAAGAAATATCTTACTGTCTGTCATTTTGACATGGTTCTAGAGAGTAAGTAGGTGCAGTCAACCAATTGGAACCCTAGGCCAGGGTTCCAATTGGTTGACTGCACCTACTTAGTACAGTTCGAGCTGTTGTCACGATTAATAACAACTAAACATAGGTCTAATTAAGGACTTAGCTATGTCCATAAGCTATTTATAATCAACGGCAATTACATACAGAGTGTAATCTAAATGCTGGTTCAGAACCGTGGTTTGATTAGGAAAAAAGTTTTTTTTTTCGGGTCAAAACCTTTTTTTTTCTATTTTTTCCAAATCAGATCACGATACCTGCTGATTACGCCCCTAAATGGATCACCAGCATTTTTGTAACTCCCTCTATTTTGTTCGAGTAATAGTACAATGTTTTTCATCACATTTGCGAGGAAATAAATAAACTTTCTAGGCAGATAAAGAAACATTAATTATTAGCGGTAGTGTAGTTGCAGAGTCCACAGTACTCCAAAGTGAGCGGCGACAACGTGCGGCGAACGCGTGGGGGGCAGGTCCTCCGGGAGCTCTGGGCAGGCGGTAAAGAGTATGAGAATCCTTTAAAACCATGGTCCTAATACAGCTAAAAATATTAAAAAAGCTATATAATATCATTATTTACGAGCCCTCTCCCCGTTACAGATTTGTTTCGCTTGTTCTTGAAATTAATCCAGTAGATAAGTGCGAAAGCAAACGACCGTCTAGTGCTCTTACTTCCTTGGCGTGCCGTTCACCTTTGACCCGGCATTATTTCCTCGAAGGAAGAGGCTTGTTCACTGAGCATATCCACCGTCTGCGGCAGAGACGGCTTAACCGTACAGACTAGCATTTGTCTAATCGACTAAGTTAATGAGTTGTATACAGGCGAGTGAAACATTATTGAGAATATAACAGCAGATGAGAGAGGTTTGGGCACAGCGGATGCATATCGTTTAGTGTGGTAGGGCACAGCACAACGAATGTTGTCTCGCTCAAATCTGGAGCAAAGCCCGTCTGGGGAAGTACCTCCTTACAGAAAACCCTAGACTCATAGTGTTGTGTTTCTGTTGGTGAGTAAGTCGCCAGAGCTCCAAGAGGATTCACTGTGTTGACAGCTGGAGACCCACGGAGCAAAGCTTGCCACTTTAGCTGTCAAAGGGTCGGCAACGCGCATGTAACAGCCCTGGAGTTGCAGGCGTCCATAGACTACGGTGACCGCTAGTATAAAAAAAAAGAAAAAAAAAGATGATTCAATGCAAAGATCGTCTAGTGCTAACCCGTATTTCCTCGGCGTGTCGTTCTCCTCTGACCCGGCACCGTTTGTAAAGGAAGAGGCTTGTGCACTGAACATGTCCACTATGTGGCGCAGACGGCTAAACCAAATACACTGGCATTTGTCTGGTTTGACGATGACGTCGATTAAAAAATAAATAAAATAATAAATATTGTGGGATAGCCGATTTAATCATAAGATGTATGGCTTATAAAATAAATGAGATTAAAATATATATATATATATATATATATATATTGTGGGACACTCATACACAAATCGGCCTACTCTCACGGTAAGCTCATTAAGGCTTATGATGTGCTGATGTGGGTACTAGGCGATGATGTTTATAATAGATAGATACATATAAATACTTAAATACATAGAAAACATTCATAATTCAGGAACAAATATTCGTGATAAACACACAAAAAATGCCCTGACCAGGATTCGAACCCGGAACCTCCCGCTTCGTAGGCAGGGTCACTACCTACTAGGCTAGGAAGTCGTTAAATTTTGATTGATAATATCGCCTACGAAGCTGTAAATACTAGGATTGATGGCTTTAAATTTTAATAAGTTCTGCATTTATTTGATATGTGTGTTTCCAGGCAATCTCGGTAACTCGGTAGAATTACACAAAAATTAAATTGAGGCCTTAATCGGGCAGAAAATTGGGATTCGGCCGACCCTATCTATTACCATTCTTTATTATCAGCTCGTCTTTAGTCTGTACAAATGATTCAGCGAAGCAATGCGCATGCGCACATTGACCGTGTCATTGTCACAATCCTAACGGGTCCGTATTGGTTTCCAGTTCCACTGGTAAAAAAAGAAAGTGTTCATGTTTGACATGTATTGTCGCTGTTCACATACAGTCTTGTCCTCCTGGCCCGAATGTTAATACATACATACAAAGGAAAATTACCAAAACACATACAAAATGAAATTAGAACTTTGCCTAATTGGACGTTTTTATTTTTTTAAATAATGTTTTGATAAATTAGATTTTTTTTAATAATATCAGTATGACTCATGAAAGTTTAAATTATAGAAAATCTTGCACACTTCAAATCTATTTTTGTGTACGGAGTTAGTACGGACTAGTCACATACCCCGCGTATGCCCATTTGGGCTTGTAGGTTCCCCTCTGCCTTCTTATACCGACTCTCTCTGTGTTGCTTGGAGTCTATACCGCTATACGCAAGCTGTGTGGCTTATCCATAAACAGTTATCTATTTTTTTATAGCTATTCAGATTGTCCCACTGCTGGGGAAAGGTCTCTCCCTTGGATCTCCATAGCTCCGTCTGTTTTGCTTTATCGGCCCAGTTAGTAAGGAAGGCGTCCAAGTCATCTCGCCATCTCCGCCTGGGCCTGCCTCGTCCACGCCTACCTTGCGGCATCCACTTGGTAGCTCTAGCTATATTAGCCCACCTATCCGGATGCATGCGATAGACGTGGCCGGCCCAGTCCCATTTTATATCATTATTTCTATATCATTATGAAAAGTTTTATTGGTGTCCTTAAAAATATGCTTCAACAAAGTCAAAGCCACATGTATTTGTGTGTTGCAATAGGGGTGTAACCGTGACGACCCAAATGAAATGTCTGAGAAATTATCGTAATGATGATTGTGATTGTAGATATGCGATCTTAATGACCTGGTACCTGGTCTATATCATCTTTTAGGGTTCCGCAGGCAAAATGGCTAAAACGGAACCCTTATAGTTTCGTCGTTTCGTTAATCGAATATTTTCGGAAATTATTGCTCTGAAAGTCTGTAAAAGTGTGTCGTCGCCCCTTTCTAAATTTTGAATGGTACGAGTAGGTCCAAAAAATGTGAAAAAATTATGAAGATAGGATATAAAATGATCTTATCACAAAAATTATTTTTAACAAATTTGGTCAAGCCGTTTTTGAGTTTTTACCAAACAACTATTTATTACAAAAATACGTAAGTGCCTTGTTATTTTGAAGGCACTTACGCCTTTTTGCTCGCACAATTTTTTCATCGTGTGACGGCACGGAACCCTTAATCATGCGTGGTCCTACACGCACTTGGCCGGCTTTTATTTATCATAGTCATGTATATGTAGGAGCGCGTTTCAGTAAAATAGTGTGTAATAAAGTTACATTTTGAAAAGCACGCTGATTGGTACAATATTTTGTGAAAATCGGATCATTGTTGTATTAGATGAGATACCTACATATGATGTTACATAGTTAGGAAACATTCGTAGGTTTTCGATTTTCCGCAACATTTGTTGTTGCGTATGTGTTGTTTTGTTTTTTATCAGCCAGGGGTCACTCCGGGTCAGGTCGTCCGCGCCGTGACTCACGCGTCCTTCAGCTGTCGACCCAGTTCCTTTATCTCAACCTGCACGTTGAAAATCAAGCGAATTTCAACTCTATCTCTAAGACTTAATTTACTAAGTGTCTTGTCAACCTGCATCTGGGAAAAAACGCAAATTTGAACCTTATCACGAGGACTTAAGTTACAAAGTGTAGGTTTCGAAAGAAGTATGCAGTTAATGTATTTTTAACCGCATACAGCTGTTGTGGTTTAGTTATTGGTTTAAGTTTTTTTTTAGATGATATTGTTCATTGTCCTCGTGCCAAATGGAGGTTGTTTCCTAAAAGAATTGACGAATTATATAAAATACTGTATATTTAATAAAATAAAATAAAGTTACACATTACAGAGTAAATCACGACCATGGGTCCTGATCTAGTAAACCCTGTGTTATAAGGCCCAGCAATAACATTAAATTTATAACCATTACTTGGCATTGGCGTTTCTTTCTAACAAACCATGATACACTTCTTTATCTTCATCCCTTGTATGGGAAGAAACTGTATCCATAGATCGACTCACAAACGGTGGCGCGAAAAGTGTGTAATTGTCAATAATTTCAGACATTCCGCACCAGCTTTCGTGAACCGATCTGTATCCACTATTTTTAGGGTTCCGTACCTCAAAAGGAAAAAACGGAACCCTTATAGGATCACTTTGTTTTGTTGTATACCTACTTTTTGTCCGACGCAGTTCGTTTTGGTAATTAACATCCTATTTAAAAACTCTCGGGCAGTGATGCCTGAGCCGCGAAGGTGATAACACCACTCTGTCTGTCCGACGATGTCTGCCCGACGCAGACGAAACGTTTCACGCCTAATGTGATAAAAAAATACGTTGCAATTTAATATTTAAAAACTCATAGTAATCAAATACAAAGAAATACTCACTGGCAGAAAAGTAAGCCGCACGCCTCAGATGTCCTGCGTGAAATGAAAACGAATGTGTACACCAGTGTGCTTTGCTTACCATGAGTTGCATGAAGCCGTATTCGATAGCGACTACGGCGTTCGGGGATATGTCCGTCTCGCTCCTGCCAGAGTAATGGTAGGAGCGAGACGGAATGAGCGGCTGTGGAACGAGCTCCCTGCCGCTGTTTTCCCAAAGTACTACAGTAGGAGGTTCTTCAAAAAAGGATTGTTAAAGTTTTTAAAGGGTCGGCAACGCGCATATAACACCCCTGGAGTTGCAGGCGTCCATAGGCTTACCGCTTACCATCTGGCGGGCCGTATGCTTGTTTGTCACCGACGTAGTGTTAAAAAAAACAATCCCTATGCGACTATAACTCATGCATACAGGATGTAACAAAAGTCAACAGCTGATAAGGTCAATGACCCTGAGTGGAGTTGCGTGCAACCACCAGTGTGCTTACCATGAGTTGTAAGTAGCCGGAGGCGTCAGAGACTGAGCGTTTCTAAAGTATGTCCATCTTGCTCCTACCACTCCTGTACGTGGAGCGAGACGGACATACTTTAGAAACACTTAGTCTCTAACGCCTCCGACTACTTACAACAAATGGTAAACACGCAGTTGTACTGAATGGAATTAAGGCAGCTGTCATGCCGTCTGCAACCACAAACTACACACGCCATATTGTGAAGCGTTTAAAAAGAAAAGGTTACCGTAATATTATGTTCAATTTCACTTTTCTATATTACAAGTGAAATTGAATATTTATTTGGTTATAATACGGTAATAGTAGATTGTGTTACAAGCGATCAAAATGATATATTTCCGGTGAGGGCGTACCTTGAATTCCGAATGAAGCGATGGATTCTAAAGTAGAATCCTGAGCGTAATGAGGGATTCAAGCGTTATAACGCCCAAGACGAAAATAGTTTTGATACCGTGTGACGCATACTGCTTTTCACACCAACTAAGAGGAAATAAACAAAGCGGAAAACAGCATCATACCAACACCACGATGCCACTAGTTAATGCCCGAAAACGTAAAAATGTGTAGTCGTAAACATGGCTCGGAAAATGAAATGTAAACAATAGCGTTATCAAAGGGCGATACCCCGAGTTCAACACGCGTTCTGTTCAAGAAACAATTGAAGACGTGGAATAACTAATATCGGTAAGTTATTAACTTGCTAATGTCATTGTGTTTCAAGTTGCTGATTATAATCCAATGGTTTGCTTTTCGAGTTATTGATGTACGATGTGCACCTGACCTTGGCCATATTATTCAATTTTCCACTACTTTTGTTTTTTGATTTGGGATTTTTTTTGTGATTTCTTCTCAAAATCGCAAGCTCTTTCAATCCTAATATGAGAAAAAAAGTGTGCCAATGTATTTTTCCATTCCGTTACCATTTTTTCATAGACTTTTTTTCGCGGTAATGGAATGGAAAGTTTGGAAAATGCTTTGAGACAATATTTTTCTCATATTAGAATCGATAGAGGTCGCTAAATTCCAAGAAATTACATAAAATACGCTTATTTCCCTCCATTGCATCCTGACATAGTCTAATATAAACTGTCTTCGAGTAGTATTCAAATTGCAATCAAGCCTCTTTGTCCGAACTTGAACGTGAGCGAAATCCAGCGTGCATTTACGTATGAAAGGCACCGTTGAATACTTTGAATATATTTTTAAACGTGATGTGGGCTTCATCATTTTTGTTATTTACAAGCTACAGTGGGACTATAATTTGCTTGACTACAGTCACCTGCACATGTAGCTTTCACAACGAAGATATCAAATATCAGTCACAATATGATTTGTAGACTTAGTAGCGGAAAAGCGGGAACATACTCGTACCTGGTAGAATCGAAAATATGTAAGACATAAATAGAATATGTTTGACGACCGGTTGGCGTAGTTGGTAGTGACCCTGCCTGCTAAGCCGATGGTCCTGGGTTCGAATCCCGGTATTGGCATTTATTTGTGTGATGAACACAGATATGTGTTCCTGACTTCCTGAGTCATGGATGTTTTCTATGTATTTATGTTTTTGTATATTATATATATATCGTTGTCTGAGTACCCGTCACCCAAGCCTTCTTGAGCTTACTGCGGGACTTAATCAATTTGTGTAAGAATGTCCTATAATATATATATATTTATTATTTATATTTATTTGCTTATTCGAGTGAAAGAAATGCAGATATGAATTTTGAAATTCTCGATGTTCGTGGTAAGGCATTCGAAAGTATGTCTGCAGTATTGGGTTGCTGATTATTGTACTGCAAAAACTGTGGCTTCGGATTATTGGCCCGCTACCGAGCTTGTCCGACCCGATAAAAGGCAGCCCAATAATCGGCGACCCAATAATTGGCGACCACGATGTACATGGATTATTGGGCTGCCGATTATTGGGCTGCTTCGAGATTGCTCGACCCAAGAAAAGGCAAAACAATAATCGGCGACCCAATAATCCATGTACATCGTGGTCGCCAAATATTGGGGCGCCGATTATTGGGCTGCCTTTTCGCGGGATGCGAAAAAAGTCGGTTCTGGCGCTGTTAGGTCGCAGTTCTACCTAACACTCCTCCTCGCTTCGCTCGTCGTCGTACCTAAACCGACCTGCCTTAACATTCGATCTAAGGAGTCTGTATAAAAAGCAGACAAATAATCGGCAGCCCAATAATTCGTGTCCATTGTTTTTTGTTTTGGATTATTGGGTTGCTGATTATTGTACTGTAAAAACTGTGGCGGATTATTGGCCCGCTACCGAGCTTGTCCGACCCGATAAAGGCAGCCCAATAATCGGCGACCCAATAATTGGCGACCACGATGTACATACATGGATTATTGGGCTGCCGATTACGTGTACGATGTACGTATGTATGTATGTACGTATGTAGACGGTATCGTCTTGGTTATCCATTCGCCCTACACGTTAAAAGCAAAGTTGAAGACAAACCAAACTAAAAAACAAAAGACTGTCAAGTTAAATCTGAATCCCTTTTAAATATAACACTCTTTTTTGTTTTGGGCAGTCGTGTAAAAATAAGTTTGTTATTTCATGTCTTTAATGCGTAAAACTTTTCCATCTCGCTTGTGAGCTAAATACTCCGAAGTTTAACGCAATTTTAATGAATTGTCAAGACATTTCGCAATTCTCTTAGTTACCTACTTACCTATGCCAATGTAAACAATAGTTCTCCCAACAGTATGCTGAAATTCTCAGCTAAGTACAAGACTCGCTCATATTTTTAGAAACTATGACAGTTTACGAGCGCTTGCGCATATTACAATATTCTATGAAAAGCAACGTTATTACCATGCCTTAAGGTCCTTTGTCCTATGAAACACTTGTAACAGGAATTCGAAACGGCCATACCTACTTTACTTTATTCAAAATACTAAAGACTTGTTGTCTTCTTTCAAACCATATTAGACTCGCTTAGCACGACTTGCACCTATCGGGGTTATTGTTACCCGTGGTTAAATAAATAAATAATAAATGACGTTTAATTCAGGTAAGCACCCATACTTATATAAACATACAAAAATAAAATTACCAATTGAAATAATAGTACAAAAAATTAAATAAATTATCACTTATAAATTGAAAGAGATGTCATATACTAAAGAAAAAGTGACCAAGGTCCCCGGTGAGCAGGGCTGGGATCGAACCAGCGACCTCCTGCTTTCGCGGCAAACTCCTACCTAACCACTGGGCTACCCGATCACTGCTTTACAATTGTATCAATTATCACTTATTATGAACGCTTCAAAAATATCTGACATAATCTTATTTGATCAGCCATAATACAAGAGAGACGGACTGTTCATAAGCGACAATTATCGTTTTTCATCATGCGGCTCGTTTGGTACAGTCGCCATCAGAAAGAGCGGTCAAGGTTTTAAATAGAAAACTCCCGTGAGTATTAGACATATTAATATACTTAGACCGGGTTACTCACGTCTATAAAGTCGAAAATAGCTCGACATGTTTCGGGACGGTCCGCGCCCAGTAAGCAGTGATGGGCAAAATTTATTCGAATGACGGATGACGAATAACCAAATCATTCGCGGATGACGGATGAATTTTCGGATGATTATACGTATTCGAATAAATTATTCGTCGAATAATTTATCCGCGAATAATTCATTCGCCGGATGAATTGCCACGAATATTTTTTTAAATACCTTATCAACTTCTGTTTAAAATTGCTATCTAATTATGAATTCATAACTCAAGTTTCATTTCAACCGCCTAGTTTCATTGACACAATTTCTTTTAAACATTATGGCCTTACTAGTTTATATGGAATTAATTTTATATTCGGTTATTTGAATGAGAACTACGAGGCCCTTTTTAGACCGAGATAGTATATGTCATTGAAATGTACAGAAACTTGACAAAATCTATGCCATAGAAATTAGGCGGTTTCTTTGCTCAGATTTTCTTCCAACCCGCATAGGGATTATAAAAGGACTGTAAATAAAAGTGCACTTTAGAAATCAACATGGATTTATTAATAATTCGTAATAAAAATCATACGTCATGATATTCTTTGTTTGAAAACCAGAGTAAATAACATTAACTACATATAGATCATATCGAATAGATCACTAAAGTCTTAGACGATCGTGAACTTTAGTAAAAATTTGTCATTTTTAATATAATTATGTTTATTTTTTTAAATTTAATAGAATAGCCAAAAAACCTTTAATATTGTTAGTAAATTTATAGGAGTAATATAATAAGTAAATCATTCGTCAAGTTAAAAACCGGTCGAAATATTTATTCGCCGATAAGTTACTCGCGAATAAATCATCCGCGCACAAATCATCCGCGAATAAATCATCCGCGAATAAATCATTCGCGAATAAAAAATTGGTGGATTATTCGTCATTCGAATGATCATTTAGATAAATTTTTATTCGAATAATGCCCATCTCTGCCAGTAAGCGCTTCTCACTCATGATTATGGGGCGCGGACCGTCCCGAAACATGTCGAGCTATTTTCGACTTTATAGACGTGAGTAACCTGGTCTAAGTATATTAATAGCGGTCAAGGTGCTCAAAAATATCTGAACAAGACTAACGTTCTGACAATAGAGGCGTATGATTAATAACGATAATTGTCGCTTATGAACAGTCCGTCTCTCTTATGGCTGTACAAATAGGTTGGCAGAGCGATGGGCATGTATCCCATAGTCGCGAGTTCATGTCTCGCCGGAGGCCATATTTTTCCATTTTCCTGCTTTCTTAAAAAATCTGGTCATTGGTATCGTTTGCATACGTTTCTGCTTAAAAGTCCATGCCCTTATACTAATATTATAAATGGGTAAGTGTGTGTGTCTTTTTGTTTGTCCGTCTTTCACGGCAAAAGCTAGTAAAATAGTAAAATATATAGACGTAGCGATAACTATAGAAGTGAAAAGTATTGTATAAAATATATATACATTTCCAGTAAACTAAGGTAAGTTTCCTACGTTCACAACAAAAGGCAGATTGCTCAAAGGGGGTTTATTCGGGAACGGGTCGTCTCAAACAATCGCAATCCTTAATTTCTTGTGTCTCACATATTGGAAATTTCTGTTACGCCGAAGGAAAAATGTTTCTTGTCATTTATGGGATTTGTGTATGCTTATTTATTGTCATTTAGTCAAAAATCTAATGTACTAGCTTAAAATGCTCCGCTTGCGCACGACCAGGGTTGAGTCACGTCGTACTATTATTATAAATGGGAAAGTGTGTGTGTCTGTTTGTTTGTCCGTCTTTCACGGCAAAACGGAGCGACGAATTGACGTGATTTATTAAGAGGAGATAGTTTAAGGGATGGAGAGTGACATAGGCTACTTTTTGTCTCTTTCTAACGCGAGTGAAGCCGCGGGCAAAAGCTAGTATGAAATAAACGCATAACTCTGAGTTAGTTAGCTAACCCCGGTTGGTGTAATTAAGGATTTTTGTAACCTTTTTTCCTGTTCAATATTATTTTTATATTATGAGTATAGATTACCTATACACATCAACTAGGTATGTAATTTAAAAGAATTGTTGACAAAAGCGGAAGGAAGGTCAGAGATAATATAGCATATTATGAAGCACTGAATCATACCGTCTTAAGTAGGTACCTAATGTACCTATTTATTTAGATTGATGACTGAGTGTATCTACATCTAGAAAATGATGATCGAGCCTTGATTATCAAAACTACTACTCATAGTGTTGTGTTTCTGTTGGTGAGTAAGGTCGCCAGAGCTCCAAGAGGATTCACTGTGTTGACAGCTGGAGACCCACGGAGCAAAGCTTGCCCCTTTAGCTGTCACAGCGAATCCTCCTTTTTTACTTTAAAGAGTCGGCAACGCGCATGTAACACCCCTGGAGTTGCAGGCGTCTATATGTTACGGTAACCGCTTACCATCAGCCGGGCCGTATGCTTGTTTGTCACAGTCGTAGTATAAAAAAAATCAAAAGCTTGTAACTTGTGAAACAGGTGAAAGTTACTGTTTTACTTTTTTCAAGGTACTTCCACTTATTTTACATGGAACAAGCTTTAATAAACGGACCCCAGAAACGGACGTACAAATTTAGATTTTTTGTTCCTGTATCTGTCTTTTCCGTACCGACGTTTCCTAGTAATGCTTTCATTTAATAAAACCTTAAATATACCGTCATAAAATTCTTCGAAGCACCGAGGGGTCAGAATTTCCTTGAAATACGCTATATTATTAAATATATTAATATTTCCTGCACGAACATGTTTCGCGGTAATTGCGGCGTAAACACTAATTAACAATTTAATTATAATTTTCTTACTCATGTCGTTATTAAGCGTTATTTTCTTCTATCGTAAATAACATTATATTAAAATCATTCACGGGCTTCTAACTCCATACATCGTGACACCAGCACCATGGCGTTGCAGCGAGCCGGGAACGCCGCAAAGCCACTTTCAAACCCATACACTGATGATAGATGTAGCGTAGGGACGCCCGGCTGGATTCAGGCGGGCTGGCAAGCACTTGACGCGTTCCTTCATCCCAGTTCCCTTGAGTAGTACGAGTAGTTAAACTAGGTACCGTACTACGTTCTTCTTCGAACCTTCTCGAAACAGGTCTAGTTTCGAGAAGATTCGAAGAAGAACATAGTACGGTACCTAGTTTACCTGTTTGAGGAGTAGTCCAGTTTCCGCACGATAATTTTCCGCACCTAAATGACATTTCGCAGTCCGAAAAAAATATTGGTACGGTACGAGAACGCCCTTTATAGTATTACGCATGATCTAATTTAAACTATCGCGGGACATTATAATATAATAATAAATTACGGATATTACTTACGTATTTCCACTACGCGCAACATGTTTCCGACATCTTAGGATGCCATTATCAAGCGTCAAGGACCGTGCACGACGACGCGTGCGGGCGGACTGAGTTTTGGCTTCGCCGCGCGCAGTGCTCTCGATGACGAAACATATCGCGCGTTGGGACTAAAAATACGTATGCGTAATGTATTATAGTATAACGCATAAGTCTGTCCGAAATAAATATCGATATTTTATGTCTTGAATGTATAGGTAGGTACTCGTACCTGCTATGGACGAGTGAGGATTTGAAATTACAAACCTCGATCTCAAAGTTGCACTTCATACCGCTGTTGTAAGATATCAAACTAAATCTTCCAATATTCATTATCCCCACCAAACCGACCTTGCACAAGCCATTTATTCTCCCTATTTACCCTTAACCAAAGGGACCTTGGATCTGTTTATCCCATTTGACACAGCTCCGTTATACGCGGGAATTTCGGCGCCATTGCTTTCCAGGAAAAAGGTTGAAAGAAAACATTAGTAAACAATACGCTTTGGGAATATTGTGTTTCTGAGACCCTTGGCATGAAATAATAGCCATAATATCAAAGAGAATGGGAGTAGTTTAGGAAATAATCGACATTCGCTCCGAGGTTAACATCTTAACTAGGTCGCATATAAGGCGCCATGTGCGATCGTTTTTAGGGTTCCGTACCAAAATGGTAAAAAAGGAACCCTTATGGTGCGACTCTGTCTGTCTATCTGTCACATCGTTAAATATCTCGAGAATTAATTAATCTAGCAATTTGAAATTGGCAGAGGATGACGGGGAGATTTCGCATTCTCTCAGTCATCATCTTAACCCTGTGAAAACGAGTGCTGTAAAGGGCTCGAAACGTAGTGTCATGGTGTTAATAAACGCGATTAATCCTTTCTAAAGTGTTTTTTAATTTCAATGTTTTATTTAAATTTATAAATCAAAATACATAACATAAATAAAAGTAGGCACACTACTATATATAAATTATAAATTGAAAGAGATGTCATATGTATGAGCAGGGCTGGGATCGAACCGGCGACCTCCTGCTTTCGCGGCAGGCTTCTGCCGCTTGCTTGGGTCGCTGGTTCGATGCCAGCCCTGCCCACCGGGGACCTTGGTCACTTTTTCTGTAGTATGGATTTCCCAAATTTAAATGGCACTCCGGATTTCGCAATCCCGTTTTAGATAACGCGGCCAACGCGGGGCATTCGGCCAAGCCTTTGCGTCATGTTTTGCAGATGGTACTCCGGAGATATCTAAGCACTGTGACGCTATACATGTTTACTTCTGGAACGATATTCATATTTTGAAACCTTTATTTGTTTGGTTAATTGGATACGATCACTCATTCCGCCGTGTGATGCCAACGCGTGCGTCTTTTGTTTTGACATCTTCTCCTTCAGGGAGGTGGGTATAAATATAAACATTTAATTTGAATTGACATTTATGTATCTGTCTATTCTTGTATAATGCCATACGATTTAAAAAAGGGACGTGGGGTTCGCTTTAGCATTTGACATCTCGCTCGCATTTACTCCCGCGCGCTAAATGCATAGCGAGAATTGCGAGGTGTCCGTGCCAAGGTCGTATCGCAACTATAACAAAACTAGTTCGAATTACAAAGTAAGCATCTTAACGGCCTCGTTTGTATTTTTATTTTTAAAATTGTCTCGGAAGTGTAAATGTTGCCGCCAGTCATTATCAAGGTTGATGTTTTCAGGGTCGCGTTAACATTTTCTGCAGCTGTTTTCTAAATATGATTAAAAATAATTCGCAGCGATGCGGACGGTGGTCTGGTGTAATTTGTAACCCTTTGGATTGGAGTCCGGTTGGGTTGTGGGTTTATTAGTTTTGTTTTTTATTAGGGTTCCGTAACCAAAGGGTAAAACGGGACCCTATTACTTAGGCTCCGCCTTCCGTCTGTCCGTCTGTCATCAGGCTGTATCGCAAGGACCGTGTTAGTTAGACCGTTGAAATTTTCACAGATTATATAGTTATATTGCCGCTAAAAACAGAATCCTACTAATATTATAAACGCGAAAGTTTGTATGGATGTTTGTTACTCTTTCACGTAAAAACTACTGAATGGATTTTAATGAAGCTGTACAATAATATAGCTTATATATATACATCAGAATAACACATAGACTACAATTTATTAAGATATTGCGCAGACGAAGTCGCGGGCACCACCTAGTATAATATATTGAAGGTTTTTAAAAATAATGGTACGAAACCCTTTGAGCGCGTGTCCAACTCGCACTTGGCCGGATTTTTTTATTGACATCTGTAGCTATGTCTACTATATATGTAATTTGTATACTAGATTACAGAAAAAGAAAAACTTGACTTTGGATTCCAGCGCCATCCACAATTAAGAATGTATGTACATGTTTTAAAGTTTAGTGTACCTACTCGTATTATGAAACATTGGTAAGTACCTAATGTTTGCTTTACTTTAAACATTATGGATATTTTGTAGGTACCTAATCTGTCTTATCTTATCGTACAAAATACGATTTCACGTGTTTTCTTATTATTGTTGTTAAAATGCACTTTGTTGTCTGTCCGTCTGTCACATGTGTTTTATCTGTGTTTACTGTTCAATATTAATCAACAGCAAATCCTTTGTCAACGATAATTTTTACATTTAATTATTTATCATAAATCCCTTCAATTGCAATTAACTCGAGACAATTCCCGGTCAGTCATGATTATCTTTGTTATTTTAATTCTGATTGTCGGATTAGATTAACTGTTCTGATTAATTATTCTTATTATCTAAAGGTCGTTACATGTTTTCCAATAAATATAATTGACCATTAAATGCATGAATTAACAGTATTGATCCTAAAACAGCCTAAGTGACAACCAAATTCATTTCAAATTAAGAACTTACGACGACATGACAAAGTATACGTTCCAAGAGAACTTGATTGTCACTTGTCTCGTTTCTGTGTCATAATGCATCATCATGCATTTAAGGGTTAAGAGTCATTCATACGACACGATATCGGACTGTAATGTTTTTTTAAGGAGCGTGTGAAATAATAATAAAAGCAAGCGGACGAAAAAAATAGCAGTCCCGTTGCCTTTTTAAGTGTGCAATTATTGACCGAGTGAGCAAAGCGAGCTAAGGCGTCTCCGTTTCAACTTGGGCAATAGTACATTACCTAACTAGTGCGGTAAAACAAAGAAAGGCCGAGATCGCAGATGTTTGCGACCCGAGCTGCAAGCGAGAGACGTAAATATGCGATCAAGGGCTTTATTTATTACCTCACGTGTTAGGTACATCATTTTATGCCTACACTTGGGCAGAAATCGCCTTTTTCCGTACGCGTAGCATGCGGAAAAAGGCACTTTATGGCCAGGTGTGGCATAAAAATTATTTCGTGTCTGTCCATTTGTTCTCCTCTACAGGTCGCATTTATCAACCAATTCTTGTGAAATTTTGTAAACAAGTTTGTTGATTGCATAAAACATTTTTGTTGATTAAGCTTTTGAAAATTTTCTAAATGGCCGGAATTGGTACAAAGGTCCTAAGCGCCATTAGTCCGAAAGGCACTTACGACCTTTGTGCCAATATCAGTACCATCTCTGCAGCTCATAGAGCCACTAGTACCTAAATAAAAGATATGCAATTTCGATTTTCCAAGATGCAGGGCCTTGTCTACTCGTTCGACGTTATTTTCTTACCAGCCCTGTATACAGGGTATACAGGGGTAAGACAGCCTACCGTTTGACTACTCTGTCACTGAACTTACTGTGTTTTGAGTTAAATAATGTAGGTAAGTTTACAGAGTCACTAACCAGAGAAACAACAAAGTATACTGTACCGATAAGGTAATTCAACATTTCGGGTATTATCTCCTCCATAAAAAAAAAATCTATATCAGACAGTTTTCAGCACGGAGAAAACTCATTGTCGCTGAAAAAGTAGAATTGCCCAACTGAAGATAACGTAATGAAATCTAGGTATCCTTCGAAATCTCTTCGAAATTTAACGGCCTTCTAGTCTAGTTGGTAGTGACCCTGCCTACAAAGCAGGAGGTCCCGGGTTCGAAATTCGAATCCTGGTCAGGACATTTATTGCTGTCTTTATCACGAATATTTGTTCCTGAGTTATGGATGTTTTCTAAGTATTTATATGTATCTATCTATTATATATCGTCGTCTAGTACCCACAATACAAGCCTTATTGAGCTTACCGTGGGACTAGGTCGATTTGTGTAAGATTGTCCCATAATATTTATTTATTATTTTATTTATCTCTAGGGACACTTAATCTACAATTCTACAAGCAGTAGAAATTTAGCGTCCTTAAGTGATAACTGATGATTAGCTTTGTACTGGGATCAATCAATTTCGTACTTACCTAATAAATTGTTCGACCCTCTTAAGTCAGGGTCAAGATGTGATTGGACATTTAATTTCATTAGAAGTGTCCTCGATCTCAAATTAAATTAACGGAGATAGAAAGTCTGTATCTGTTGAGCTAAGTCTAAGTATTTTCATTGTAGAATGTGCTTACGCTCTTTTACCGTGTTAGATTGAAATATTTAAATTAATAGTGATATTTTTATTTTTTTCAAATAAACTGCAAAAAGTCATCCACTGGGTCAGTGTCATCAACTGGGCCGTTTACCTTAAGTTATTTTAGGAATTGTCACAATGGAATTGGGGCCAACACACATTATTTTCCTTAATCACCGTTAAAAAACTGTAAACAAGTCTATATAGTAAATCCGCAAGGCCTTTGCCTATTCTTGTCCCTAGCGTTTTTCCCAGCTTTTGCAGGCTCAGGGAGCCTGGGGTCCGCTTTGAAAACGAATCCCAAGATTTGGCGTAGGCGCTAGTTTTACGAAAGCATCTGACCTTCCAACCTAGAGGTTAAACTAGGCCTTATTGGGTCCGGTCTCATGATGTTTTTCTCCATCGAAGAGCGATTGGTAAATATCAAATGATATTCCGTGCTTAAGTTTCGAAAAACTCACTGGGATTTAACCCGCTACCTTAGGATTGAAAGACGCCAATGGGCCAATAACGCCCTAAAACACCTCAAGGTCTTTGCCTATTGTTTGCTTCTAAAACGTTTTCCCGAAACAATCTACATCAAAGTAGAACAACCGTTTACAAATCGCACACAACTTACAAAGGCCACAGAAATCTTCCATTACACAGGAAAGATTAATCGTCGTAGTTTGTTACATAACTGGGTCGTCCCAACTTAGGTAGCTAAATCATAAGTGTTGCCAGAGGCGAGGCAAACAAAGCACACGACGCACATATATGACACTTTACTGCCATAAGTAACCCATATTACACTTTCATATCTATGATTACATCTATATGCCTCCTTTTTTATCCAAGTAAAGGGAGCCATGATCATATATATGATAGTGTTATATGAACTTTATAAAATAATGGCTTATAAACTAAAGTCTTCGTCAGACTGCCGCGTGGCGTGAGCGGGGCGCGAAGCGCGCGCGTCACGCGCTTGAACGCTTGCCGCGCTTCCATCGCGCCTCGCTTCCAAGTCTTCCAACGCGCGCGTGGCTCGCGGCGCCACCGCCGCGCAGCGCACTCAGCGCGGGTCATCATCATCATTGGCCACGACATCTTAGCAGATGATTGTTACAGTGTCTTCGATTAATGTTTAATGTGCGGTGCCGGTACATCGTCTTTGGTGGCTCAGCAATCCGATGGCAGCACGACACTTTCTACCACATCTGTCACAGGTGAAGCGTGAGTCAGGAGGAGGAGCAACTCTGCAGCGTAGCCTTTTCTGCTTAAGGTTGTCGAGCCAGGCTTTGTCATGCTCCTTCACTCCGTTATGTATATCACGGCGCCATTCTGGTCTCATACTAGCGCGTGTTTCCCAGGTAGCCAAATCCATACGGAAAGACTCCATATCCCGCTTACAGGAATCTTTGAACCTTAGCACCGGACGGCCCACAGGTCTTTTGGCGCCGGCAATTTCTCCAAGCAGTACTTCTCGCGGTAGCCTCTCGGGACCCATGCGGTAAACGTGTCCCAGCCACCGGAGTCGTCTCTGTTTTAGAATTGCTGTGATGCTGCTACAGTTAGTCTTTGAGAGAACTGTTTCGTTGGTCATTCTATATTCAGCGCGGGTAGCGAGCAGGCAATGCGACCCGCTCGCGCGACGCGCGCTTGACCCGCGCGTTGTTTTGGCGGAGCGCGATTAACGCGGGCCGCGCACGCCGTCCCGCTCACGGCACGCGCCAGTCTGACGAAGCCTTAATGACTACTTATACGATTCTTGATCGCCACTCTGTCACTGAAAACATATGGCGTTAGCGCCTTATCGGCAAACGACGAAAACAAAAATTTGCACTTCCAGATTTATTGCCATTTCGTACCCTACCTTTACGAGATCTAAGGCTTTCATATTGATTATCGCGGGACAAGGTACGAACTGGCACAGAAATCGAATGACATTCGTTTTTATTTAGATTTTCAGCAAGGAGTAGAAGCCAGAAGGAAAAAACCTTCATTCTGCCCACCCCTTTTGGGAAAACTGGAGCGGGTTTTATGTGTGTGTTTATATTCCTTACTGTATTATGATCAGAACCCTCTGTCTATTCTTGACATTAGTTTGAAAGGGTTACCCGAAGGCCATAGATCATGCTCTATCGTCCGTAGTTTCCAGAACATGGAGTCCAGAAGTGTTTAGTTAATGCGCCGGAAAGTTCAGCAAATTATTAGGGTCGTTGTGTTGTTATGTGAAAGGCCTGTCCTTCATGCCGGTTAAGTGTAAAGGCCAATTACTCCAACCAGGGTTAACCAACTAACCCAAGTTTTTTAGTATGGAATGTGACAGCTGATTACGGGTCAGTGGCTAACTCTGGTTGGCGCAAGCGGCCCTTAAGGTTTTTAATAGAAAACTTCCGTTAGTATCACACATATTGAAATACTTATATCGGGGTACTCACATCAATAAAGTCGAAAATAGCTCGACATGTTTCGGAACAGTTCGTGTCTCTTATTAATGAGTCATGCGTCCGGCCGCGACGGCTGCTCTACGCATAGTGCGAGCTCTGCTCGAGATCGAGGCGCGGCGGAAGCGGGCGGCACAGGCGCAGGCCCTTAGGGTATTTAGAGGTGTCCATTTCAAGTGTATTTTTTTGTATCACTGGATTACACAAATGACGATACAGTGTTGTGATTGTCCGTGTAACAAGTATGATTTATAATGGCTAAAAGTGGCCTAGATAGATATCTCGCACAGTAAATTGGGATGCATAAAACGTGTTTCAGGTCGATAATGGTAAGGCTAGTAAACTTCAAAATAACAATGACGTCTAATCCCATTTGGGTCTAGCTTTCCCTCTGGGTTTAGACCAAGGGTCTAAAAACTACGGTGCACTGGCCAAATCCCGTAAGAAAACGAGAAGGGTAAATACTTTACTATCCACCAGCCCGCCCCGCCCGCCTCCGCGCGATTTTTTGTCTCCTTGACAAAAAATTTGTATACTCCTTGGCAAAATATTCAATGTTCAGCGGTTACAAATGCGAAAGAAAATCCTGCCTGTTATTACAGTTTGGGACTGAAATATTGTGTACAAATAAAATATATAGTCAAGAAAATTTCCCATCGCATGTTCCATCTATTTGTGATACCTGTCCAAAGCCATCATTAGAATTCTACTGACGTAAGCTATTACGATTGTTTGTCTCAGTGCTTAACCCATTCAATGCCGAAGACGCGAATTCGCGTCCTGTGTATGCGTAAACGTGATGCCGAGGACGCAAATTCGCGTCCACGAGTTATTTGTTTTTTTTTTGCTAGAAATCAACTGTACTTAAAAGCTGATACGAAAAGGTTATTTTATTTATGAAGGATAATATTATACCGTCGCTGGTTTCTGGATTTAGTGCATTTGTAATTTTCATAATTCTTATCTCGGATGCCGAAGACGCGAATTCGCGTCCTGTGTATGCGTAAACGTGATGCCGAGGACGCAAATTCGCGTCCACGAGTTATTTGTTTTTTTTTTGCTAGAAATCAACTGTACTTAAAAGCTGATACGAAAATGTTATTTTATTTATGAAGGATAATATTATACCGTCGCTGATTTCTGGATTCAGTACATTTGTAATTTTCATAATTCTTATCTCGGATGCCGAAGACGCGAATTCGCGTCCTGTGTATGCGTAAACGTGATGCCGAGGACGCGGTTTCGCGTCCTCGAGTTATTTGTTTTTTTTTTTTTTTTTTTTTGTAGAAAACAACTGTACTTAAAATCGGATACCTACTTCACAAAAATTTTTGTCCACTTTCTTTATTATAATCTAACTATACAATAAAAAAAAACATATATGCGGCTCAGTCTACGGCTGTCACGTCTATACTGAATACGTTTTCGACAAAAACTGTTTTTAGACGCAAAAACATCACTTACGATGCCGAAAACGCGAATTAGCGTCCTTCAAGTGTGAAATAACCTAATGCCGCAGACGCAAATTCGCGTCCTTCAAGTGTGATATATAACCTAATGCCGCGGACGCGAATTCGCGTCCGTTGAAATGTTAACGTGATGCCGTGGACGCGAATTCGCGTCGTCGCGTAGAAGGCGGCGGCACTGCGTGATGATTAAAAATATGAGGCGTCGGCAATGAATGGGTTAATGTAGTGCATAAATAATTTACTTGCGGATTGGCGTTAACTTGGGATCCCATAGACAATTTACTTATGTACATACATATTATGAACCGGTATTGTTGAGGCCACTTAACTTTATAGCTTTGCCGTGTAATGCGGTATGCCAAATGTCAACTGTCATCTATTGATCATCGGTCGTTTATCACGAAAAATTGCAAGTGGCTCAACAATCCATGTTCGCGGCTATACCTCTAGCTCCCATCTCCCATAGTCTTGTTTGGGCGTTTTTTATTATTTGTTGTAGAAATGTAATTTTTCCTTATGTGGAAATTTTCATGTGTTTTCTATTCTGAATTACGAGCTCTTTCAATCCTAGTAGGAGAAAAAAGTGTCCCTAGACTTTTTCACCTTTCGTCCCCTTTATTTTTTATAGATTTGGTATGGCGGTAGCGCAACGGAAAGTTTGAAAAATGTATGGAAATTTAAAGACACTTGTTTCTCCTAGTATGTACCTACGAGCTACGTTTGAAAGAGCTTGCGATTCTGAGTAGAAAACAAAAATTTCCAATTTAGCAAAAAAATTTTTTTCACACTACCTATTCATAAAAGGGTTTTTTTGTTCAAGCTAGGAGGGATCAAAGTGGCACTTTTCTTCCGTGCTGGGAGGGATCAAAGTTGCACTTTTCTGTTCAAGGACTACACATTTTTACGTTCTCGTGAATTAACTAGTGGAATCTTGGTATTGGTATGACGCTGTTTTCGGTTTTGTTTATTTCCTATTAGTTGGTGTGAATAGCAGTGTGTCACACGGTATCAAAATTATTGTAGTCTTGAGCGTTAACGCTTGAATCCCTCATTACCCTCAAGATTCTACATTAGAATCCCTCACTACGGGATTACATTTATTGTAGAATCCTTCGCTTCATTTGGAATTCAATGTACGCCCTCGCCGGAAAGATATCATTTTGATCCCTTACATCAAAAAATACAAACGCCCGCTTACGTTTTGTTTGCTTGTGCCTGCGAAATGGTTTAGGTACGATGAAGAAATTCTGTCTGCCAATCCGCAATGTTTCCACTACCTGTGTTGTCAACCATCATTAAAATTCCGCTGACGTCAGTGGTGCGAGTGTTTGTTTGCAATCAATCGGGGCTCGCGCTGCATATAGATGAACTGGACACGAGACATGTTTACCTGCGTGTCGTCTGGAAGTGTACAGTCGCCATCAGATATATAGTGGCGGCAGCGGCCAAATTGTAGACAAATATCTGAACACGCCACTAGTATAAATAAATGCGTTATAGTGCTTGTTCCTTTCTAAGGTACCTAGGTACCGTAGTCAGCTAGAAACCCTTATAGTTTCGCCTCGTCTGTCTGTTCGTCCGTCTGCGACTTAGCTAAGTGACTCGAGCGAGCGCGCTCCACCTGGGATGTTACTTTATGCCCTAGTGCATGAAAAGCGATTTTGTGTCGCCTAGCCACGACACAAAGGTGAACTTTTCGAGCAAGAGAAGTGAAAAAATATTTTATGCCACACCTGGCCATAAAGTGCCTTTTCCCGCACGCTACGCGTACGGAAAAAGCCGATTTCTGCCCAAGTGTAGGCATAAAATGATATACCTAACACGTGAGGTAATAAATAAAGCCCTTGATCGCTTATTTACGTCTCTCGCTTGCAGCTCGGGTCGCAAACATCTGCGATCTCGGCCTTTCTTTGTTTTACCACACTAGTTAGATAATGTACTATTTTGGATCTCTTCTCGCGAAAATGTTAAAACCACAGTTTAACTAGTCTTAACAACGATCTATGCCCAAGTTTCTTAGTTCCATGCGTACAGGTACTTAGCGGCCCAGAAAACGTGATAAAGAGGCGTGAATTTCCATATTAATGGTTTTATCAACTGCCGTTTACAGTTAATATGCCGTATAAGTTAATTACAGTTAATTGCTTGCTTAAACCCGGCACTGTTTTTCTAAACAAACAGGTAAATGAAAAAAAAAATTGTGTACAGTCAAGTGTAAAAATATGGGTGGACACATCTTACTCAAAAATAGCATTTTATTCCATTGTAATAAGAGCGTATTACTTACCATATTTATGAGACGATTTTGTCGATACGTATTTTTGCACTTGACTGTACCTATTCGTTTTGTTTACAATCAGTGATTATGATTGACCACAATAGATGGTGAGACATTTTGAATTTTATGTCAAAATTTAGTCAAACGGATAGATAATGGTAATACTTATAACAAATCCAAAACCTCAGTCTATCAATTGTTTTGGTTGTCTATACTTTACGAGGACTCCAGCATCGAAGTGACGTCAATATTTCATTTTGTAAGGAGCTGTTTGAAGTTTGAACATCAATATCTAATATATTTGGCTCTCTGATACATTTGATAATGATAGCATACAATAACATTCATACAATATAATGCTTTGCTCAGTTGGGCGTGGGGTTGATAGGGCCGATAAAAACCAAATTATTTCATTATTATATTAATTCATACATTATTATATTGCAACAATATACCTACACATTAATCTGTGCGTGAAATACACGTAATCGTTATTATTAAATATGGCATTTTATTAACAATTACTTTGCGGGGTACATATTGTTTATCCAGTTGTTTATCAAATAAATCTGTATTTAATTTTGGATATTGCCGTGTTACGCCAATGATAAAATATATTAGTTTATACAATTATTTTTCTTTAGTATATGACATATCATAGTGTTATCTTTTATACCAATAAATCATTCATTCATTCATTCATTCTTTCAATTTATAATTTATATTAGTTTATTTATGAATGCCATAGTTGATAGCTCTGCGTTTACAATTATATTTATTCCTGAGGTATCGCAAAATTTCTTACCTCTGAAGATTATACTTTCATTCATAGCTTTATCTGAATATCAAACTGCGATTCTCTGCCAAATAAATGTGTAGCACTTTTTCTTACTGCCCTTATCTCACGTTACGTGGGTTCGGAAAAACATGTTTACCCTCTCGTCAATCCAACACTCACCCCTTTCTTTCATATCTATCTTCTTTCACACAATCCATCAATCGCTTCGTTGCCTTGCCTATCGCTCTCTGTCCATCCACATTCATCCCTACGAAACAAATATCAATATTTATTTAATCGCTAATTGCATTTTTCCTGGTCTTCCTAGCGTTTTCCCGGCTTATGCAGAGAGCCTGGGGTCCGCTTTGGCAACTAATCCCAAGATTGGACATAAGCGTTTTACGTAATCCACTGCCATCTGACCTTCCAACCCAGAGGGTAAACTAGGCCTTATTGGGTTCCGGTTTCCTCGCGATGTTTTCCTTTACCGCAAAGCCATTGGTTAATATCAAATGATACTTCGTACATAAGTTCCGAAAAACTCATTGGTACGAGCCGGCAGGATTTGAACCCGAGACCTTCGGATTGAAAGTCTCACGTCATACCAACGCTCCCAAGTACGCTGTGTATTTAAATAAAGAGAATATAAAATTAAAACATGTATAAAATAACCGTAAAGTTTTAAATTCCTTATCTGTCCAAAGAAACCGTATTAAAACCGTTGGCGTCACAAGGGCTTGCAATATCCGTCCAATTTTGCTATCCGGATATTTCGAATACTTATTATTTTACTATCCGGATATCCGAATAAAACGAATAAAAATCGAATATTTTCATTTTTGCATAGAAATACTTATAATGTTAGTAACAAAACCGAAAATAACATTATAAATTGAAAGAGATGTCATATACTACAGAAAAAGTGACCAAGGTCCCAGTGCCCAGGGCTGGAATCGAACCAACAACCTCCTGCTTTCGCGGCAGACGCCCTAACAACTGGGCCACCCGACCACGACAACCAGAGTCCGAAATTTCCTAATTATATGCAATCCTTTCTTATTTTTCAAACGCTTAAGGTGCGGTCCGCCATCTTACGGTTCAGACTTACATCTAGTGCTCTCCTTCTAGATAATCTTTACAAATTATTTTCAACCAGATGGCGCCACCATATTGTACAATTGTAAAACATGAATTAAATCATTTATTAAATACAAGCGACCCGCCCCGGCTTCGCACGAGTTATTATTATACATATAAACCTTTCTCTTGAATCACTCTATCTATTTCAAATAAACCGCATGAAAGTCCGTTGCGTAGTTTTAAAGATTCTAGCTTACATAGGGATATAGGGACAGAGAAAGTGACTTTGTTTTATACTATGTAGTGATAATAAATGTTTTGATTCATGTTTTTAAGTACAGGTTGGTTCGATCCCAGCCCTGGGCACTGGGGGCCTTGGTCGCTTTATCTGTAGTATATAGGTACATCTCTTTCGATTTATAATTCATATACTAAAAAAAGATGAATCAAAACAAAAAAATACTATCACAGACCAATAAACAATGTTTACCGTCAGTAAAAACCATCACTAATAACATAAAGCTTTCTATACATATAATGCTAAAAATGTAATAAGTAAATATTATGGGACAATTATAGACAAATTGTAATCGTCCTAGTCCCACAGCTAGACAGCTAGTTCATTAAGGTTTGTGTTATGATTACTAGACGACACGTCGCGACGTTTGACTTACATAATATGTAGATACATATAAAAGCTTAAATCACTCAGACAAAACATCTACCTCAACATCAGAGAAAACATCTATAACTTAGGAACAAATATTCTTGATAAACACACAAAAAAATGCCCTAACCGGGATTCGATTCAAACACGGAAACTACTTGTAGGCAGGGTCACTACCTAGGCGGCCGTTAACAAAGTAATAGGATTTAAGAAAGTATACTGAGCATACAAACCAAATTAGCTTTGCAACAAGTTCAAAAATTATTAGATGCATCTCGTAGTTAAACAGATAAACAATATATGTAATCGGTATTTAAAACTTAAACATGAACTGTCAATCTCAAATGTCAAATGCTAAAAGTAAAAGTAAGAATCTTAACGCTTCTATGCGATGAGCTATTAACCTTTTGGCCGCCGGACCCTGTTCGCCAAGACGCTCACTCACACGCCAGAGCAAATTTTAAGTAAACAACTAATAAAAAGTTTAGGGATTGCAAATAGTGATATCGATATTCATAATTAAAGGTGGAATTCTTCTCAATTTGCCTTTTTTTATTTCCAAACTTAGATTTCTCTCAAAATTTCTAAACTAAACAGATTTACTATACAAGAAAATGTTGAAAATAAAGGACTTTATCATGAAAAACAACAACTAAACATTATCGAATCATGAAGTAATATCACCGCACTAGTCTGTACGAGTAGTCTTCTATACATGTCAACGGCGCGCATGGCTCGTCTTTAGCTCCGACTGACAAATACTGTTTACGCGCGAGTTAAGTAATAATAGCGTCTGAGTCAACGGCATAAGCGCTTGTCGGTACGTAAACTTTATAAACCATAAGATTAGGGACGCGCATCGTGTCTCGATAAATTTACATACTTACCGGAGTGTTTTCGGAGAAAACTAACAGGTGGATTTAATAATATATATATATACAGTATGTATCAGAATGAAAGGCAAAACAAGAAACCCGTTAATGTTTAGATCATAAATATGAGCATGGTACTTACCTAATTCATCAAAAATACGACAGGTTTTACGTGAGGTATAAAAATATACATTTATTATTATTGTGTTGCACCTCCCCTGTATTATTTATTTACAATCTTATAAATGACATTTCTTAAATTACCAACTGACAGACAGGCGTCAAACCTTGTTGAAGTTTGGATTTTTACCTAGTTACAAACAAATAGTTAACAAAGCGCTTGCGCGTTGCCTATGACTACAGCCATTATTAAAATAATTACCTAGGTTACTTATAAACGGAACTCAAAGCGCATGTGTATTGACATAACAACGTTAATGTTAATTAGTTGCCCCTAGCTACATATCAACAGTACGCAATACGCATGCACTGTCAAAAATCAAAAACGTAAACAAACCCTATAGGATGTTACAAAAACCATTAACCGACTGCAAACATATGGTCTTCGAGTAATTCATTTAGTAATTTTATGCCATAAAACATGTATTTAGGCACGTGAAATGCACGTCATTACATTGTACTCGAGTTCCCCGTCAACCAGTTTTAAGGTTTGCTCTTCGTTGTGATACATACTGTATATATCGGTTATATATATATATATCGAGTTAAAATGTAGACCTCCGCTGTCACTGCGGTCAATAATTTATTCGGCAAATAAACCGCAATGGACAATTTACTGAAGAAGCTGCCTAAACTTTATCCATTATTTTCCTTTTTTTTTCTGCATATACCTACTTACTACGAGTAGTTACCAACAATGACAATAATTGGCAATTAAATGTTTGAACGCTTAAATAAAACCAGATTCGTGAAAACATATTCATTTTAAAAACTTGCACATCAATTGAACTTTCCCATCCCTAGCTGTCTTTTATACATGCCAACGGCGACAGTGACACGGAAAAATGTAGAAATTATAAGCATATTTTTTAAATCCTTTATTATGAAACAATTGATTCATATACCTGCTTAAAAAGTAAATGTATGAAAAAACAAAGGGTCAACAAGTTGACACGAGTACAAAATAATTTTTAAATTCTATTATTTTACCATTTAGTAAGCGGTTGAAACTTTGTCTTGTATACAAGACGACGGCGTTAGTGTATCGTACTATCGTTGTCTTGTATAGGTGACAACGGCGGTCAAAGGGTTAACGATGTCCGTAGATGGTGGCAAAAGTATCCTGCACTGCACTGGAGGCATATAAATTAGAAACATATTCTACTGTCAGATTGTGGTTGTCAGACTATATTCTCTCAGTTTCGACACTCGTGGGGATTCGTGGTGGGGTAGTCAAAAGTACATCCTATACCCGTTGGAACTGGAGGTTATGGACTCTTTTTCCACAGCTATCAAAATAAGCCATGTCTGGCGTTGATTTCGGTTTCCGAATATATCTAGAAGACTGTGTATTTGTAGATAAAGACTTTGCGCTCTGCAGCATCCTTCGGAGATGTTGGGGCTTAGTACTATGTCGGCTTTTTGTGATGAGTTCTCAATTCTTGGTCCAGATTCTGATGGTTGCAGAATTTATATACGAGTTAAAAATGTATCCAAATTGAAAATCTAACGTTAACGTCATCTACATTCTATATATGGACTCTTTTCTTAACTTTTAATAACAATGCGGACATAAATCCATACTAAAGTGCATTATTCGGATTATTCGTACTACCCGGATATGAACTGAGTTTAAATCCGGATAGTAAATTTAACGGATATTCGAATAAAACGAATACTCGGATATCCGGATTGCAAGCCCTAGTCACAAAGTAAATATTTGCAGTACAATAATCTGCACAAATATAAAGTTGTAAACATGCAGCTCGTTCGCTTGTGTAATATAACACAATAAAACACTCTCTTAACTACTTAAAGTTACACGAGGTCTATCTAGCTATTGAAGTAAAGGAAGGAGAACTCTAAATATATTTATTGTGTATGAAATAAATCGTAAAACGTTTCAAAAAGTTAACACAAAAACGGTTACGGTGTTTTGTAGCTGAATTTTGATTTTTAATAAATGGAACATCGATGTCACTTCCAAGACTGAGAAGAATCTAATTACACCTCATACATTGTAATTTGTCAAACGGTGTGAATTGGATGAGTAAGCTTCAGTGTCCGTATAACTGCCAATCTTAGGATGTGTCAATTACACTAATTTAAAATTTTACAGTAAATAACACAATACAGTATAATAACTATTTACCAACACAACACGAGAGAAAATACATGATACACACAAAGAGCAGATGTAAACAATAGATAAACGTATCAACAATGAGCGATATCTTTCGGAAAACCTACACCAACAAATAATAAAAATAAAATAATTCATTAGCTCCCATACAAAAAATATATCACCCAAGTCATACTTCCAATCTGTTAGCTCTTATCTGTGATAATTAAGTGACATCATAGGTCCGATATCACGTGCCAACTAATCTGAAGGTAAACATCTTTCTCGAGAAAGAATGTTTGCGAAATGAATATCATGCCATTCATTAGCAAATGTACGCAATGTTTACTTGCACCGAATGATCACATGTACATAATTATCTTATATTTGCCACATTATATTTGCACATTATAACTCTGCTAAAAAAAAAATTGTAACGAATGGTTCTTACTACGGTATTTTGTTTAAATCGAGCACCCGATATTAAAAAAGTATATAAAAAACCCCGGGAAACAGCGTCATTTAGTTTAGTAAGTTGAAATCTATATCTAAAAACTATCTTACGGGCACGATAAAAACGATAAAACCAAAGACTATAACCCATTCAGGATGTGCGATATCAGACAGACGCATGGTAAGGGGTATAAGTGCCGATATTTAAAACCAAGACAATTATAATCTGTATTAATTTCTACCGTTTTCTAGAAATCAGGCCAAAAAAAAGGAATATCGAAAAATTGAGAACCTCTTTAATCTCAAGTCGCTTAAAGGAACGCATTTCACACTATCTTGAATCAATATTTAAATCCGAGAATAACCAGAAATCGAACGTTACTTTTAACAAGCACACACGAAAACCACTTTTTATTATTATTATTGAAGCTTTATTTGCTCAATGCTTATATTCTTTGTACTTTCATAATTTATTTCTTATTTAAGTGCATTGATCCCTGTTGGGTAAAAGCCTCCTCAACACCCTTCCATTTCTCTCTATTCTTTGCGGTTTCTATCCATTTTTGACGTGACAACGTCTTAAATTAGGTTGCGGCTGGGAGTCACTTATGAAAAAGTGTAACGCTCGGTAACGTTACGATGAGTCACCGAACGAGAGAGAGGCCCGCCGAATGCCTTGCGTCTCTCTCCCACTCAACTATGATCGGTCTGCCGCGCGCGCAGCACTAGAGAATTAGGCGCATTGAATCGGCGCATGCTTGTGTCTCTGTCTTTGTCTTTCTCGAACGTTGATAGTGTTAAGTAAGTTCCTATTGTGCAATTTAATTATATTCATATCAATAAATATTCTACCGAGAAAAAGACGTTGTCACGTAAAATCTTCGCCCGTAAAACCGACTTTACAGGCAACCATTTTTTTTTCCAACTATGTGTTTGATGTCGTCTGCCCAACGTTTTTGTGGTTTTCCTCTGTCTCTTTTTCCTGTTGGACCTGTCCATTCTGTTACCCTTAATGTCCATCTTCCGTCCAGATATCTGGATAAATGGCCAGCCCATCTCCATTTTAACTGTAAGGCTTGTTGTAACGCATCAATAATTTTCGTTCTTCTCCTTATTTCCTAGCATCTGATTTTTTGTATCTTCCTAAGTTTCAGCATACTCCTCTCCATTGCATGTTGACATGTCGAGAGAAAGACGAAAACCACTTAGATGCTCTCTATTTTCATGTACTGTTTTTGATTATGGTTGCGAACATAGGTACTTGTCAATCTTTGTTATATGCCAGATGGCAGCTTGAAATATAAGTTGGTGATAAAAAAGGAATTATTAGCAGTCATTTGGATAGTATAAAGTTTGAGACATTATAACCTGGACATTCTTCTTCTTCGTCGTCACACTCTTGGCAGAGTGGTCGTGGTCACCAAATCAGGGGTGGCAAGCTTCACTCGTCACCACTCCTCCAGTTTTACTGCAGCTCTTCTTGTACATTCGTGGAGTGGATTCGTCCAGTTTTGACTTAATACTAATCCTGATAAGGCTTAGTTTACTGTCGGGGTTGGAAGTTCAGATGGCGGTCGCTTTCGGGAGACCTCCAAACTCCTTGAGCCATGGCATAAGCCAAATAATGGGAACTAGGAAGATGTTTTTTTTTATCTAACCTACGATATTCGATGTAAAATCCGAGGAAATATTTATAAATACAAAGAACAAACAATATTTATGTATGTTTATGCTTAAGCAGTTTCAAACAACACCTTGCAAGCTTAGCAAAAGTTTGTAAAGTTGTTTTAAAATAAGGAAGTAAACACACCGTTAAGTTTAACGACGCAGTTATTTATGTAAGCCACACAAGAAGTTTATGTCATGAGTCTTTTCATGAGTGTGTAAGTGTTTTATTCCAGTGCTGCCACGTGTTGTAGATAATTCTATAATGTGTGTCCAGTGTATCTATAACGTGTTGCAAACATTTTTAAAGAAAAAGCGGAAGAGAAAAAAAAACTTTGTAAAGAAAGTTTGACTATTGATTTCAGTTTACTTTAAGACAGCTGAAATCGTCAAATATGATTTCTAGAGAAGAATATTTTTCCACTTTTACGTTCTTTTAAAAAAAATTGGTATCGTTCGCAGACGTTACTGCTTGACGCATTTGCTGCCAGGGTGCATGGCCTAGTAACAAACTTGTATGAAGCCGAACGCACATCTGCGTCGGTGGCGGTGAATGTGAAAACAATGAGACTAATAGTACCTATATTGGTCTAACACGTATTATTTTCTTAAAACGCTTCCACTGCATCCGATATGCCCCGATAACCAATAATCCGGATATCTTTACGCCGGAACAGTCGCAGAGGTCGAGCCACTTGGCACTGTATCAATTTGTTGAGCACGCTGTTCTTATGCCGTCGGCAGGTTCTGTTCTATCATGTATTTCTAATAAATCTGAGTCAGACGGAGGTAGGGTTGCCATATCAGGATTTAGCAGGCAAGTGTCAGGATGTTTAGAAATTATATCAATAAAAATGGTCTTTACTGCTTGACTGCTTGAATCTCTGTTGCATGAAATGTCTGGACTATTAGGCGCAATGTCAGAATTTTTATCAGAAATATTCCATTTGTCCATATAGCAACCCTGGACGGAGTTGACATTATACTAAGTTGCGTTCGAACTGCGTTTTCGTCAGTTAATGTAAAATAGGTCATAGGTAAATAATATCTTATGTAGTCATGGAAAGTATTTTTTTAGTAAAATGCGTTGCTAATATATTTTTTTTATAGAAGCACGAATCAAATCATTTATTATTTGTAATAAGTGTTATGATTCATGTTTTTTTGATTTTTATATAATCATTCTACTATAGGTATATAACTATAATGTCATACCCATATACTACAGAAAAAGTGATTGCAGGTCGCTGGGGGCCTTGTTCACTTTTTCTGTAGTATATGACAATGACATCTCTCTTTCAATTTATAGACATACTGTCACTGTTATTTTGTGTAAAATCTTTCGGAAATATACGTACTATACTGGATTTGATTAGGCAAACTTTATTGACAAGCGACATTGCAAACAAAACCGCACGTAATACTTATCGTTATGTTTTACTACCGCTGCAGCCCTGCTTACAAACATGGTATTATAGCAAATCCATAATGTTTAATCAGACATAAACAAGCTGATGCGTGGGGTAACGACAGGATTGTATGTTAATGTCGGGGCCTGACCCGCACACTAATGCCGTATTAGTGTAGGTTCTGTTAACAATAATAAGTATCGGTATCATGTAATTCCTTTCGTTGGATATCATCATTGTAAGGCAGCTACAACTACATAAGTATGGTGAAATAATAAAGCGCCATTTTTATTTTAAACTAGCTTTTGCCCGCGGCTTCGCTCGCGTTAGAAAGAGACAAAAAGTAGCCTATGTCACTCTCTATCCCTTCAACTAACTCCACTTAGACACCCACACTTTCCCATTATAATATATAGGTATATAGTACGGATTATAAATTGTTTTACTCGTGGCCACAGACTAAGCGAAGGAAAAGCCCAGAAGGTGTCTGTTCACTCTTGTTTTTTTTATCTGGTACGTACTTACTGCCAGTAGAATAGCTTATGCGATTCTTGATTATGATGATTCTGTTTTGTTCCAAACCACAAATATCGATTATCTGTCTTTAACGCTTTTGGATGTTCGAATGATGCAAGAAAATGAACAAAGTGACTCATGGTTGTGGGTTTTTGTATGTACGTTAAGGTTACGGGGCAGCAGCAGCATTATAGCTTAACACGTTCACTTGTTCCGATTTGACATGTGAACCTTACGGCTTTATAAAGGCTTCGTCAGACTGCCGCGTGGCGCGAAGCGTGCGCGTACCGCGGCAGTCTGACGAAGCCTTAAAGCCTGAGGGGCGTGCCGTGCCCCTCACATGAGCGCCAACAAAGAACGTGTTAAAATAAAAAGGTTACCTTTCCAATAAGGAAACATTGCTGTTCACTTGTTCATCACAGCAGTGACTTCCTCTGACCATTGTTTAATGTTGTGCAAGTTCACCTTGTAAAAAGTAAAGTAGTTCCCTATAGCAATAGTAAATTAAATGAGATTTCTCTTTGTCCACAGTTGGGAGCAGGCGCGACGGGCCCCGGAGCTAGGGCGCTGGAACTCATCCTCAGCGGAGGCCTGAAATCCTTGGCACGGCCCGCGCGGCCGGTCCGCAGGGCCGCGTCGCGGGACTCCGTGCTGTCTCAGCCGCAACCGCTGCTTGAAGGTGAGCCCATATTCTAATCGTAAATTTAAAAAAGAGAGGCGGAAGGTCAAGATGTGTTAGAGCGAAATGTCTTGACACTTGGAGCAGACTGGGGAAGTGCCCTTACTGAAGCCCACATCTATACCAACAATCCTACTTATTTTATAGCCTACTTAACATTTGTAACTGTAAAACTCTCGTGAGACATGACACTCGAACATATTAGATAATATTTAAAACAGGGAGGGCGTTAGCCCGCAGTGCAGGACTTGCCTCTGTCGCGGGTGGTCGCTCCTGATCACGTTCTTCCTAAAGATAGAAGCATGTCGAGCGAAAATCGACTAAATTACGTGAGCGACCGTTTTAAATATTATTTAATATCCTATTTAACATCTTAGAAAGAAAGGAACAGGCGAGACTTGAACTCACGACTTTGGCATCTCGCGGCTCTCCTAACTGGGCTATCGAGACACACGGTGGAACCACCCCTCGTATGCTCTTTTATCCTTATCCTCGTCATATTTAATACTCCTCTTTTATGTTCATGAAGTTGAGTAAGGTTCCCATAGTTTTTTTTTTTGTTTTGTTTTTTTGTGTTTTTTGAGTAGTCTGTGACTTAATTTGCCGTCCTTTCTCAACACAGTAAATCTTTGTATACTTCAGGGAGGCATCCGCAAATGACCCCGCCAAGGGAACAAGTCTGTGATGCTGTCCAAGTAGAAGTCATTTTCAAAGAGACTTGGAAAGTAGTTTTGGGTATTATTAGTAGTCTTCCTTGGCTTTCTGAGCCGTGGCGTGAGTAAGCCGGGAAAACTCTACCAAGAAGAGGATTATTAGTACGTTGTACGAGCCAGGAACCGCACGAACCACTCGGCGCCAATCCATTTGCCAATTAATTAGTGCTTGGGAAGTTTTAATCAATATAAAACGAAATTACTTTGTATTGGATTTGTCTCATGGGTTTCAAAATGAAAGTTGTACCTTATTTCGAACGCTTTACGATTTCTTTTGGAAACATGTTTTGAGTAAGCATTCGGATGCATGAAGACTTATTAGTCTTATTACATTCTGAGGGTCGACATTTCAAAAAAGCTACAGGACTCTATTTCCACCATATTTGTGTGTTAGCGAATTATGAGAATGATGTTCCTCTGACAATTTATAATCCATACTTTCATACTAACATTATAAATGCGAAAGTAACTATCTGTTTGTTATCTCTTCCCGCCAAAATCGCTGAACGGATTAACATACAATTTGGGTTGGGGAGCGTTTGACTCCTGCGAAAGGACATAGGGATAGTTTTTGTTCTAGGTAATGCTACATAGACGAAGTTGCGAGCAAAAGCTGTACTAACTGAACATTTTTATTATTTTTGTATTATTTTACTTCTACAGATCGTTTCACGAAATCTGGCGCGGAATGTCTATGAAATTGATGACAGTTTCATACATTGTCCGCGCTAGCTTTCGGGAATCTATCTGTACGTTATCCCTAGCTTTGCCAGAGTCCGCTTGGATTCGTATTCTTTCGTATTCCGGGTTGCATATGTTTCTTACGGTGGGAATATTAGTAGCACGAATGCAAGTAAAACGGGTTGGCACTAACAGCATGTTATCATCCAAACTAGCAAATAAACGTGTTAATAATCAATTTGTATTCTTTAAAATACGCGAACACCTGCCGTACATGCCTTTGACCGTTTCCTCGGCGATTGTTCAAGCCAACTGTTGATAATGATGTCATCTATATTACAAATATGTGCGAGGCATTGTCTCGAGAACAAAGTCCAGACGTTGGAGATTCGCACGTGGATTTGGAACGTGATGTGTTTTTGTTTTTAGGGATGCGTACCAAGACTTAACTGACCGTTCGTAATTATTGCAACGGTATTTAGCGCACTGATGATCAGGTGAGGGGGTTGCTATGGGAGGTATCGTACTCGTATTGTCGCTCACCAGGCGGAGCAACTCCTGCGTGGGTCTTTGGTCAGTATGAGAGAATTGTCAAAGTGCCGTTTGAAATATTCCCGTAGGACCCACGTTCCACTAGCGCCCCTTGCGGAAAATCGTATTTTACCACATTGTAATAATTTCCTGGGATAACAAATGACCTTGGGGTTTTTGAATTGGGGATTTTTACTAGTAGCATTTCTCTATGACATTCAACGTCATCAATTGTTAATATCACAAAGTTCTTGACCTCTTGGAGCACCAGTCACTCCAAATATAAGTGTGACCTGTAACAGATACAAACAAATTATAATCAATATCTAAGTTCTCAATAATCAATCACAAAACAATATGTTCAAGTGAACAACTTCTAAATCAAGTGGGGTTTTCCGCCATATCATTGTAATCAATTTATTTTTACAATAACATAACAGAATCTAATTTAAATTAGGTACTTTTGTTGCTAAATAGTCCTCGTCAGGAGCTTTATTGATAAACTGTTCCACCCCGTCAGTATTTTAGATTTTTTGGGTAAGTACGGTCAGCTGCAGAGTAAAGTGACCCCCCCTGCATACAAACTTTCTATGCAGGGGGGGTCACTTTACTCTGCAGCTGACCGTACATAGCCTTCTCTTTTTTTCCAAAAAAGCATTTGAGTATTAAGTACTGTTCAATATTTATTTATTTTTTTATATTTTCAGCGTAGATTTCAACAGAATAGGTATATGGCCCATAGTGACCTTGATCTGAAGTACGCCAACAGTACATATTCCGAGAACGAAGTCGCATTTTTTTCTGTTTAATATTTTAGAAAGTTCTCGTATGTTGTGGTTTTCTTTGGATTTCATTGGCAGTAGATCGTCATTCAGGCGTTGCGCCGCATTTAATCAATCTGGTGGTGTACACATCACTTCTGACTCCCCGGATGAAGAAGACATATTTAGTTTTTAGGGTATTGCTCAATTTAAAATAATAAATACAAAATACACTTCAAAGCCTACAAAAATTACCGATGGACGACCGACAATTAAACAAATGACATTGACAATTGTTTTACATTCCACAGATTATTGAACTGCGTTTAGTTTTCAAACTTTTCAAAATTAAATTTCTTGAAATAATATTATTATACTCTGTGAAATAATAGTCAATATTAAATATAATGCAGATAAATATTCCGTTTCAGTTTAATATACAGTAAAGTTGGTTTAAATAAGGCTTAGCTGATGCAAAACCTCCTTAGTCTGATGTGGAATGACGTACAATATTTTAAAACTAAACTCATAACTCCATCGGGAGTTATATTGGCTAAGTAAAGTTTTTTGAAGGTGTGAATATTATATTTTTTCCTGATAGCCGACGTCTTAAAGTTCAAGGAAATGTGGCTCTTTTATTTTTATTTCCTATTACTTATTAATAATATTTTTTTAAGTGAACGAGTTGACATTTGTTCAGTTTAACGGCTGAACAGAGCCCAATGCTTTCGTCCGTAATGAGTATAAGGAATTAGAAAAAAAAAGACAACTGTCAATGTCACTTGTGTCATTGACAGTTGTCTTTTTTTTTCTTCACCTCGACCTTCAAAAAAATTTCCTTAGCCAATTGTAATAAAATTCATAACTCCCTAAATCGGCTCTGGCCGCTCTATACGCCTGCGTGTTTTAACACCATTATCGAGCAAGTGTGATGAAAAAGTGTTCTCATGTCACTGTTCTCCTATGTGATTTCATTGAAGTGAGTTAAGTTAAAAATAGATAATTTCCATAGATTCTTCCTATGTTCAAATCGGTGAGGAATAACACTTCAAAGAAAATTAAAGCTTACTCAAGTTCCTAATCCTTTACAATTTACAATGAAAATAAACTTAAAATAAACCTTATTCCAAAGATAATAGATTTACGGAACGTTACTTAAATGTGTAACAGTTTAACTTTAGTACTCAGAGAGCTAGCTCCGAAAAATGGTTAACAATGGAGAGCATTGGAACGGGTAAGTAAGTTTGCTATACTTTCTTTAGAGTCAGGCATCTTGCAAGTTATTCATCGATAAATGTTTACCAACATAAGTTTTACAGTCATAGAAAATGAACTGTCAAACTTTGAAGTGTTATTTTTAACGTTAAACTTCTATGTAATTATGACTTATTTTACTTAACACTTTCACAATCTGTGCTATCAAAATCTATGAAACTTAGCAAATACGGACTAGTTTGTAAGCTCTTGATGTCAACCGACATCGATGACAACAGCCAGATGCCCGGCGGCGCGATATTAGACGGTGCGTTTATATAAAAGAAATAGAGTAGCCGGACGGAAAGGTGGGGTTACGGGGCAAGGTACAGTCAACAACACACCTGTGTATACACCCAAAGTGCCAAAAATATGTATACTGAACTTTATTGCCAGAGAATTAAGGTCGTGTATACATATTTTTGGCACTTTGGCTGTATACACAGGTGTGTTGTTGACTGTACACGATAGATAGGGCCTGATGAAACTCACTAATACTCTTTTAAGGAGAGAACAGAAAACCGCGCTCCAAATTTTTGACAATAGGTACAATGCCTCAAGGACTTATTTTATATTTAAGGTAGGTAGACGTAGTTAGGTAAGTTACACTTACTGTATATATTTTGAAAATTAATGAATAAGAATCTTTGACCATTTTCTGAATCTATCTCTTACCCTCGCCCAGTTCCTAATAAAACGAAGTTAAGTCAACTTTGCAACTAGGTCGATTGGCTATTAACCTGCCGTCTTCTTCGCCTTACATAGTGCAGCTTCTAAACAGCTTTCCATGCACTATTACATTTGCTTACATATTTTAGAACTATGTAAAGTTTAGTAAAATACCTAATTCTGCTTCGTTTGCATACACTTTTACGAGATTTTAAACGAACATTACTGTCGAAGTGACAGATCAGGACTAGTATAGATATTGAGGCTTAAATAAATAAATAAAATATTAGTACTTATTTGGGTTTCCGACGATCAATCAACGGAGTTTTCGTAGCGCTACGCCGTAGCTGATAACAAAAATTTCCCGCTTTGTAGCGAAAATGGCCCGTAGAGGGGTGACGACAACGCGTCGTCATTAATGCTGAATGGGTTAAGAAAGAAAAACCAGAGTTGTTTTAATCTTTTTCTAGCCCAAGCGAATATTCCTTTCGGTAAAAGCTGAACATGTTCGGCTGAATATTGGTATTCGGCAAGGTCCGTATTCGGCCCATCTCTAATTCCAACTAACTCTTTTCAACCAGGTATCGGAGCCACTTTAGTTATATTGAGAATTGAAGATAACAATCCGTTACCCATACTAAATCGCTTTCCCAAGTCTCATTCATATAACTCGCATATAAGTTGCATATAAGTCGACCACGAGAACACAATTTGACTTCAACTCACATCCCTTCGTCACTCAAAGCACACACTTCATCACTTTTACCCAAACCCCTTTGTCTTGTCCCCTTGTCTCAGGGAACTACTCAAGCCTACTACTATCGTTGCATTTTCATCTCTATCCCATAGTGAATGGAGTCGATATTGAGTTGAGTAATAGATAAGTTACTAGTTTTGTGTATACGGGGAATATGCGAGGATATTTCATCACGCCCGAGTGCGATATGTTTGTAAACACCATTAATTTGCGCTAACGAACTCGTATTCATCATTTGTGTGGTTCAGGTCATAGTTAATATGCGGTGGGCCAAGGATAAAGTCAAAATTAAATGTTCTTTTTAACTTACCTACTAGCTGCTAAGCTTCTGTTATGTTAATTCAATGTTTCAGTATCTTCCAAGAGGATCATCCTACAAACACAAGCAAAGCATATAAGAGCGTTGAAAAAACTTTTCTTCCAGGGCGTGATAATGGTTATTATATCTTTTATGAAAGCCATTTTGCTTTAAGCCTCTGGATAGACTGTTTTTTGTTCGACATGTTTTGTGCTGTTGTAATTGTAACATTGCTCATGTTGGAATATGGTTTCAATTTAAACATTATCCCACAGCCACAACCGCACACATGCTTGTATTCTGAAAACTCTACATCCTCGTTTGTTTCCAGGTCTTCGAAAATGCTCTACAGACTATGCTTGTATTCTAAAAACTACATCCTCGTTTGTTTCCAGGTCTTCGAAAATGCTCTACAGACTATGCTTGTATTCTGAAAACTCTACATCCCCGTTTGTTTCCAGGTCTCCGAAAATGCTCTACAGTGCTCGCGCTCACGGACCGCGAAAAGGTCACCGAGCCCATCCGCGCCCACAACAGGCTGCGCGCGCCCTCCGTCTGCTCCCGGTGCTCCTCGCTGCTGTCCCTGGCCGGCGCCGGCTCCAGGTAACTAGCCTCGACTGAGGCTCATACCACAGTGTATGGAACCTCACAATCTGTATGGAGTTTGTGAGGAAATCCCTCTCCGCCCGCTTCCCCGCACACCCCCCATCGTTGACCCGAAAATCGCCGAAGCTGACTCCACTGTATAGAGTCCTTACACTGTGCTCATACCTCATACTGTGATGGAAGGCCTTGTAGATCCATATCCACTAAACCAGGCCTTATGGAACTCTCCGATCGATCGTCTTTTGTCGGTACCAACTCACGGGTCGTCCATACATACCGCACGCTGCCGCTATTTGTAATTGTAGGCAACCCTAGCGCTGTACAGAGTGAGAGGGGCCGAGTGGCATTAGTTTTTGCGTTGTGTTTAAAACTGTTTGTATTAGCTTATTGTATGAGAGCTAAATATCTGTTCTCAAGAACTATTCGCCCTACTCCATCAGCGCCCGGTGCTCCTAGCTCTTGTCACTGACCTACGCTGGCTCCAGACAGCTGCTCCTACCTGGCTTATGATGATGCTATTGCATATGGCGCGATCGAGAGCCATGCGCGCAGCCATCAGCACAGTATCCGTAGCACAAGAGTGTTGCGACAGTACCTATCTCACGGTTGAGAATGACACCGGTCATATTGTCTTCTGTTACCGCGATTGTTATTCATTGAAAATAAACACTTTAGAGTTTGCACAAGTAACTTTTTTGATTGACGGGGAGAATTCGCATTCTCTCAGTCATCATCTTAACCCTGTGAAAACGAGTGCTGCAAAGGGCTCGAAACGTAGGGGCATGGTGTTAATAATCGCGATTAATCCGTTCAATGACACCTGTCATTTCCAACTCCTCGGATTAGACAATCCCTGTCATTCAATTTGTACAGCCACTTCCACACAATCGACAATAAATTCATAATTTTCATAAATTCAGTTGCAGCATGAATTATGCAGCAAGGATAAATTGGCTACACAGCACGACATGAACAAATCTTTTCTTTGACGTACGGCCTAGTTCCCACCTAAACTGACAATGGAATTTTCGCATATCATTTCATTTGTCTATAAAACCTACGATTGTGTTTTGTCATTGTACCTAAATGAAATCCTCAATGCCAAAACCCCTTTTAGGTACACCTATTGGATGTTACTATTGACCCTGTGTGTGATTGAGTCCACTGCCAGGCAGATAGATTCTTTGTTTGAATGCCTCTATCCCTTACCATGTGGATGTCCAACGGCTAATATTTTCCCACAGCTAAGTTAGCCTTCGAGTCGTTAGCTACGCTGTTGCCGCACATATATCGCGAATTACTAAAAACAATTACGAAATATGAAAACAGTGATGTGATTCTTTCGGTTGAAAATGTCTCTTCGGTATGGAAAGTTCATCGGCATTGCGTGTCAAATGCTTTTGTTACTTATTGTCAAGAAGGCTGATCTTCATTGGTGGCTATACTTTCTTTATGAATACCGGCCAGAATAGGATATCTTAGATAAAGATTATATTTCTAGAATTATCCCGCGGACGTTCCGGCTGTGATTATTCGGCAGCAAAAAAGGAGTTCATAATTGGTCAGCAGCGCATGTGACATCCCTGGAGTTTCAGGCGTCCATGGACTGATGACCGTTACCATCAGGCGGGCTGCATTCCTGCCACCATTAACGTGGTGTATAAAAATTAAACTATATTTTGTGATAGGTATTCCCTGGACGGCGCCGGCGGCGGCTTCGTGCCGGCCGCCCCGGTCAACTGCAAGCTCTGCCTGGAAGACGCCGCTCCTGATAAGGTCACCGTCATCGCTGGATGTGGATGCGCCTACTGCACTAAGGTAAGTCCATAGCATATACTTATGGCAGTGTAAATAAAGTGTAATTTTTTTTTTTCGTTATAACTAATTTAATTTAACAAAACAAATTACACTTGAAAAACAATTGTCTAAAATCCGCAACATAGGCTTCGTCAGGAGTAAGTGTAAATTACGCTGACATATCTCCATCTTCAAACGAAGCGGATCTCGAGAAAAAACAAGTGACGAAGTGGCAGATTAAGCGTGTTTGCTAAGAGACGGATCCGGGTCCCCCGCCGTTCGATCGTCGCCTGGTAACAAATTTTGAATTTAGAACGAGAATTAAAAAATGTGCGAAGTACGAGTACTGGCTAAGGAAACATCTTCCTTATACCTACTGTGCTTACGGCGTTATTCATAAACGCATATCATACACAGTTTAGTTCAATGATTGTTGGTCCTTATCTGTCAGTTTGACATTTGCGGTTGTTAGAAAGGGGAAGACATGTTTTTAACTGAAACGTCTGTTTTTATGAATAAGGGGGCTAGTCTTTTCAGATTGGTTGCCGACAAACAAATGTTGCTCGTTTCGTGTAGAATTGTGATAAATGGTTAACATTTGTAAGCTTTGTAATGCTTGGCTCAACGTCTACACCACTCGAATATTAAGTAGATTAGATGGGTGCGAGCAAATAATCTTAAAGCGTGCGAGAAAACAGATGAGGATAGTCTGAATATTTTGAACTGAGATCGTAGACATACAAACGCATTGTATTAATACATTTGCATTGTATACATTTGGTTTCGTAAGCTACTCTTATTATTCAAGGGATAAAGTTGAAAATGCAATATGCATGTAAACTACTTCTAACCTTTTTTGTAATTGGACGTACTTTTGGAAACAGGAACCAACCCCATAAAAATAATTTTGAAAATTGAATTTTATTGCTAGAAGCATGAAGTAAACATCTGAATGGTGATTCATTGTGGGTTGGTTCCCGTTTGCAAAAGTACGTCCAATTACCTAGTTGGCACTTACGGAAACAAAAGTAAACAATGCTATTGTTCTAATACAGTGCCTTTGTATTATTATAATGTCTTTGTATATTTACGATCTCAGTTCAAAATATTCAGACTATACCTCCTAACCTGTTTTCTAGGGAGGCTTAGAGTTTGGTTCGTTGTATAGTTACAGCCTAGGTCTAAATGAGACTGACATTAACTAGACATTCCGCATCAGCTTTTGTGGATCGATCTGTACATTTTGTTCTGTCATTATTTTATACCATGATTTGTTTTATTTCAATAACGACGGCGCCAGGGGAGATGATTTAAGCCAATCAAATTCGAAATTCAATTATTGACTAAAAGTTAATACCAACAATTGGAAATTTAAATTAGTTTTCTTCGAGGGTCTCGGGCAAATTAAATTTGTATTGATTAAATGTTATCATATTTAGTCTGGCAAACTAATATTTTAGAAGTAGGGTGGCGGCATTAGTAATGGACAAGGGACCAGTAGGTAATGTACATTCACTCTTATTATGAGGAAAAAATGTTCATGCATTTTGTGTTAGTCAATTGACAACCATATGATATTTGAATTAAGAATGAAGTATCCATCACTGGTGACTATCAGCTTAAAGTGTTCATAATTGGTGCCGTCTCGTCACCCTGTATAATAAAAAAACTATACGTACTTCTTTATCCTTAATTGGGGTACCTTGCCTACTGGCAGTAGTAGCAGTAGGTATCTCTGTCGACTCTAAGCTTCAGTAACAACCCTTGTCAATTTTAGTAGGTAAGTTTGTTTTGACGGATTTACACACGTGTTTGTTTACTTCTGAATTCTCAGTGTATGTTTTCATAGTAGTGGGAACCCACTCAAGCGTTCAATAGCTACGTTTGCTTAGCTATATTCTTGTTAGGATAGATAAATAGCGACTGATTCTGAATTAGTTGTAAGTGTAAAACGGGTGCTCAACGAGTCAACTTTTTAATGCTGGGAAAACTTGGTGCCGCAGTTATGCTTTACAGAATACAGACTTTATTAGTAAAATTTTAACTATAAAACTCTCGTGAGACTCGAACATATTAAATAATATTTTAAACGGGTCACTCACGTAATTTAGTCGATTTTCGCTCGACATGTTTCGTTCTTTACGAAGAACGTCATCAGGAGCGACCACCCGCGACAGAGGCGCGACAGAGAGGGGTGTACGACTTGCCTCTGTCGCGGGTGGTCGCTCCTGATGACGTTCTTCGTAAAGAACGAAACATGTCGAGCGAAAATCGACTAAATTACGTAAGTGACCCGTTTTTTTTTTTTTTCTTTTTTCATTTATTTGGGTAAACAAACAGTCACTACAAGAAAGCTTATTAGATAAGTATTGTTATAAAATGTTTACAGTATGTGTGACCAACACCGTTCACCACTTATTCAAGTACAATAATTTGAATCATTCGAAGCTTTACAGGGGTATAGTGGCCCCTAGCTAGAGTGTAAAGGAAAAACTACAAGAACACTTAAAATCATACAGTAAAATAAAATATGAAACCTACCGAAGATACATACACATTTTGATTTACTAGACATCTCCAAGTATGCCTATTATATTTTGTTTGTATACACCAACACTGCAGCCAAAAATGTCTACTTGATTAAAGCGCGTGTTATACGTGTGGACGAGCCGGCGCAGAGGAGCGCGCTCACCGGCGTTGGTGCGGCAGCGGCCAGTCACAAACAGCCGGTGCGGTCGCGCCTCGCGCTGTCTACTACAGTTCGGTACTTTGTAACTGAGCTTATTATTAAGAAATATGCAATCAAATTTGTTGTTGCATAAGCCGTACAGTACCATAGCCTCCAGCAGCATTCGTCTGGAACTTAAAGTTAAAAGATTGTATTTATTTAGTAATTGCGAGTAGGATAATCTGTTTCGATAACATCGAAAATGCATTGATTTTAGAAATTTTTTTTGAACAGATTCTAGGGCATCCGAGTATTTATTGTAGTAAGGATTCCAGACCGCAACGGCATGCTCTAATTGTGGCCGAATTAAAGACTTAAATAATTGCAAATAGGTTTTCGGACGCCGAAATTCCTTACAAGATCGCATAACGAAACCGTACATTTTAAATGATTTATTTATTATGGAGTTTATATGTAAATCAAGGTGCAACTTTGAGTCAAGTGTGATTCCTAGGTCTCTTATGGATGGGACTGGTACTAATTTTGCATTACAGAGTTTATATGACGTGTTTATTACTAATCGTATTTTGGTAAATGTAATGAGTTTGCACTTATCTAAGTTTAGCGCTAGTTTATTTGTAGAACAGTACTTAGTAAAGCAGTCTAAATCCTGTTGAAATTTAATGCTATCATCTTCATTACTAATTGTGTGATAAATTTTTAAGTCGTCTGCATATAGTAGGATGTTACAAAATTTAAAACAGTTAGTTATATCATTTATGAATAGTGTAAATAATAATGGGCCCAAAATGGAACCCTGTGGGACTCCAGAAGTAATAGTTATAGCATACGACTCAAAACCATTTATTTTTACTTTTTGTGTACGATTTGTAATATAGGACTTAAACCAGCGCCATAGGTTTCCTCTTATACCATTGTATGCAATTTTTTCCAATAACAGTCTGTGATCCACCCTATCAAAAGCCTTCTGGAAATCGGTATACACGCTGTCTACCTGTGTGTTACTGTCGAGGTTTTCAAATAAATATGAGGTGTAAACCAGAAGATTAGTAGTTGTTGATCTTTGTTGAACAAAACCGTGCTGATGTGGAATAATTTGATGGTGTAATTTTGGGTAAATCAGCGTGTGTACTATCCTCTCATAGACCTTTGACAGTGTGGGTAGTATTGATATGGGCCTGTAATTTTCTATTTTATTTTTAGAACCACCTTTGTGCACTGGGACTATATTTGCTGTTTTCCATATGGAAGGAAATGTCCCCTCATTTAAACATTTATTAAATAAAATAGCGAGGGGTATTTTTATTGACTTTACAGTATTTTTTAGAAATATAGGAGGAATATTGTCCGGGCCTTGACCTTTGGACAAATCGAGATTTTTTAATACATAGGAAATATGACTAACGGTAATTTGTAAGCTATGTATGTTGATATTAGATGTAGGGTTGTTTTCTACGATACTGAGATCTTCCGTTACTGTGGAAGGCTGATAGACAGACTGAAAAAAACTTGAAAACATGTTGCAAATACGTGTTTGGTCGTCGGAGATTATGTTTTGATATGTCATAGTATTAGGAATATCAGAAGAATGATTTCGATTAGAAATATAGGTCCAAAAGTATTTTATGTTGTCATGTATACTGTGTTCAACTCGTTCTAAATATTTAGCGTAACATTTACTAGATTCAGTTTTAAATCTATTTCTAAGCATTGAAAATATTTCGTAGTTCGTAGTTTTAAATATTATTTAATATGTTTATTGGTAAAAGTATATACATTTTACGCGTCATAAAATAATATGTAAGTAGGTAGGTAAATATGTAGGTATGTACAGTTACGCTTTTAAATATCTAGGTGTTAATATATATTTTTATTAAAACTATTTTTACTGGAGTTTTTTTTTTAATTGAATACATTGAAGTGACGTTGCCGGGGTCAATTATCCACTCATGTCTTTGTAGCAAGTTTTATAAACTGCAGATCCCATCACATGAGGTAACTTGTTCGATTTAGCTTACTTTCGCCTAATGCTTATTGTAAAGACGCTAAAGACTCTCTTAGCGCCATTTGCGCCAACCAGGTTTTGCCGATTACCTGTCGTTACCAGTCAAATTCTATATGAAGTAAACGCTTAACTCCGGGTTAGTTGGCTAAACCTGGTTGGTGCAACCGTTGATTAGAGACGTTTTAATAGACTAGGCGACTAAAAAAATCTATTAAGTTCGTCTTTTAGATTATTAAAAAATATTGTACACTTATTTTTTCTTTTGTTTGTCAAATCAAAAATAACGAAAATACAGTGCGTTCAAGTTTTACGGAACGTCACTATTAGGTACAGTCACCTGCAATAGTGACTCTATAAAGGCTGCAAAATAATCTGACACATTCTTGTTGCTATCGCCATAAGAGCGTGTCACATATTTTTGCGGCCTTTATGGCGTCATATACTATTGCAGGTGACTGTACAATTCTTACCTAGTAGTGACGTCACAAGCCCCCACCTCGGAACTTTGATTCTCTTTATCTTCGTCAGTTTTAGTTAAATTGAAAAAGGAAAAAAATCGTCGCTGTACTTACTCAACCTCGTATCTGCAACAATCCTTTGATAGCATAAATAAAATAAAAAAGTGACATTTCCATCAAATGATTATTGCAAATACGAGGTTGAGTAAGTATAGCGACGAAATACATGTCTAATCATTTTAGATAATCTAACTTACGGACTAATTAGAATGATAGTTTTTCAACCTAGGCGTCATCCCTATTGCAAACTGTCCCAAGTCATTTTTAGGATTCCATTCCACATTGGCGTGGTCCTTCTCCGATGCTTAAGGAACTACGCGCGATGAATCGGGTCGACTGAACGTCTTTACCATTAGTTTCATCCTTTTGTTATAAATAACATTAAGGCTTAGGCCATTTACTGTGACCCTGAAGCCTGCTGGCTCCGTGCCAGACTCAGCGGGTGGCTACGTCCGGGACAGTCCGGATTTCCGGTGATGAAGAAAAAAGTGCACCATTTTAATAACGTGGGTCTTGCGGGAACATTTCAAACGTCACTGACAATTCAACACGCATGAGTGGCGCCGCCTGGTGAGCGACAATACGGTCGCTCCCATTAAGTCGTTAAACTGTAAAGGGTTTTCTACGCGTCAGTTTCAGTCTTGATCGCACCATAATGCGACACTCTTGACAGACTTGACGGGTATGGTGATAAGCGATAAAAGTGCTAACCCCGATGATCGTAATGTTACCGTTTATTGTGTCATATATCACTTACGCACATAAATACTTGTTAGAAGTTTGTGACGTGACAGAGACGGTGATAGGAGATAGGGGACCGGCCATATCATGAGGTCTGGTCTGTCGAGGGATCTGATAATGAGCTCTATATTGCAACTATCAATTCGCCGAAATTATTAAAGCGAGGCCTAGGCCACTCTAGAACCATGTCAAAATGACAAGCAGTAAGAGATTTCTTACATTCTCATTTATAGCGTCACTATGACATAGTTCTACAGTGGGAGGTATGTACATTCGAATCCTCGCATAACTTGCAATAATTTGTACATTTATTTACTCCAGCAAGTTCCGAGCCACTGGTGCGAGAAACTTGCCCATTAAAATGTGCGCTCGCGAAATAATTACAGAGCGCATGTTCCAGTCACTGAGAAAAGTCGGATGCTCGGTCAAACCAGTGTAACTGGCCTTGTAGCGTAACCGGTAGTAACCTTTTCTCAAACATGATCGGAAATGTTTGCATTACTGTCACGAAATGAAGACATGAAGTTTCTTGTTTATGGCTCCCCACATTTACTTCTTGGCCTTAGGCCGTGAAGTAATGTATGACGTAAGTATGAACGAAACATTATTGTCCGCTGCTCTAAGTTTTTAAATTTGCGTACTAACACTAAACTGACAAAGAAAAAATGACATACAGCCAACGACCACTAGATACTTTTTTTTTTAATAGCCTACTTCAGTGTCCCACTGCTGGGCAAAGGCCTCCCCTCTTTCTCGAAATTCGACTCTGTCGTGTGCACACTCCCGCCAGTCCCCGTCAAATGTGTCTAGGTCGTCCCGCCATCTCACTAGATACTTGCAACCTCAAAAAAAACAAATTCTATGGTTCTAAGTATATTTATGTGCGGTTAAACATGGTGCTTGAATAGCTCATTCAAAAGGCATCTTTAAAAAATAAAAAAGGTGGCAAATGAACCTATTTTTTCCTTATTAACTATTTACCTACTAGTTATTTTAATTTTAATATTTCCTCACAATGTTTGAGAAAAGCACTATACAAGCCTCGGCTGGAAATCGAAAGGAATCGCAGGACTCGTTTTATCCTGCCTCGTCTACGACTCGGCCGTCTACTTGAAACTCCTCCAGCAATCCCTTACTTCACGGCCTCTGCAGTTACGTACTATTCTTTGCTTTTGTTTTTACGCTGGGAAAGTGCGGGACAAAGGCACCACATTACACATCCTAATCCTTGTTTGTCTTTTCTTTTGTTTCTTATGTTGTTTCCTGTGATGTCACACATAAATGTTTTTCATTTCATTTCATTTCATTACTCACGTGCCATCTCCGCCTTTGACAGGGCGACGCAGGATCGCTTGAGCATTCCGCCCCACTCCAGCGGGCAGCCAGCAGGTTGTACATATTCATACATTTGTTCCTAATTATGTTGAAATGTTAGTTTGATCATCCATATTTTTGTAATTAGGTATTTTCCGGAACTTTCGGGTTAAACATATTTATTATTCTCAAAAGAAATTAACATTTCACTTAATAAGACTTAAATAACAAACATTATAAAATCACGCAATAGTGCCCGTGGGCGTTATAAATGATATAATACATTCGTTTACACTTTACTTAAATAAGTAATTTAACAAGATTTACATAATTTTTAAGAAAAAAAACCGACTTCATTTGGTTCCCGGTAAAAGTGAAATTTTAAATTTGTTTGAGTTAGCCAGTTTACTTCACAAATATCCAATACACCGCACGTGTAAGATTGAAAATTGAGGAGCTTTCTTAATGTCCCAGGGCTTCCATCATTACATGCGAAGTATAATCAAACGGAACTCCCTTGTATAATAAAACAAACAAAATAACATTGTGTTAAATTGGATGACAGACTGTAAACTATCGAGCAGTTTCAATATGCCATCCCTGATTATCAACATCAGGTACACTCCAGCAAAATGATAGCCACAGTAAGAAAATGCCTAAGCTAATTATGAACACCCTCTAATCACAATAAACGTGCCGTTCAAATTTGAGGAGTTCTCTGAATTCTTCAAGAACTCCATCATCAGACTAGAAATCAAATCAAAAAGATGAATGTCACAACTAGGATAATAAGTAGAGCTAGGTTTATTGACCAGTTCCACTTTGCCATCCCTGGTCTTCATCAAAATGTTGGCTCCCCCAAAACAATGTTTTAGTTACTTAAGGAAAACCTCAAATCAGAATGCATGTGCCGTTAAAATTTGAGGAGTTCCCTCAATCCCTCATGAATTCCATCATCAAAATAGAACTATAATCAAATAGGACTATCCTGAAGGTATTTCTTTACAAAGAAAAGATGAATGTCTCAAATCGGATGATAGAGCTGGAAATTACCAAGCAGTTCCACTTTGTCATCCCTGGTCTTCATCATCAGGTCCACTCCACCAAATTGATGATGTTCGTAAAGAAATGCTCGAGTGTCTTAAGAAACTACCCAAATCATCATGCATGTGCCTTTCAAATTTGAGGAGTTCCCTCAGTTCCTCATGGATCCCATCATCAGAAATTGATTTTGAAAAAAACGGGACAAACCTGGAACCATCTATTTTCAGACAAAAAAATATTTTATTAAATCGGATGATAGTCATGGGAATTACCAAGCAGTTCCACTTTGCCATCCCTGGTCTCCATTATCAGATCCACTCCACCAAATTGATGATTTTCGTAAAGAAATGATCGAGTTTCTTAAGAAATCACCCAAATCAGCATGCATGTGCCTTTCAAATTTGAGGAGTTCCCTCAGTTCCTCATGGATCCCATCATCAGAAATCGATTTTGAAAAAAACGGGACCAATCTGGAAACATCTACTTTCAGAAAACAAAAAAAAAATTGAAATCGGTTCAGTAATGACGGAGTTCTGAGGTAACATACATTAGAAAAAAAAATAAAAATAAAAAAAATTCAGACGAATTGAGAACCTCCTCCTTTAGAAATATTGAAGTCGGTTGAAAAGACAACGGTGGGTAATTATTGCACTGACTATTATAAAGGAACGGCTAGAAATACATTCTAAACTTATATTAAAACTTGCAAAGTTGCAAAGTACATAAATAAATAAATATTATAGGACATTCTTACACAAATTGACTAAATAAGTCCCGCAGTAAGCTCAAGAAGGCTTGTGTTACAGGTACTCAGACAACGATATACTATATAATATACAAATACATAAATGCATAGAAAACATCCATGACTCAGAAACAAGTATCTGTGTTCATCACACAAATGCCCTTACCGGGATTCGAACCCAGGACCATCGGCTTAGCAGGCAGGGTCACTACCAACTACGCCAACCGGCCGGTCAATACATTCGAGTATACGTTATTTAAGCATGGATGAATTGTGTTGATATTGAAAACATTCGTCAATTACTTTTTAAATTATCATCAAATTTGCATCGTCTATTTGTAGGCATTAGTATGGGAAAAACAATCTTGGTCCTAATTATCTGCACAAGACTGTATGTAGGTATGCATACTATGCATGGTTACATGCGTACGTTGGTTGAACGAGACTCTGTAAGCGATCTGAACGTACGGTTTATTTTAACTGCCGGCCGCCTCGACCTTGCACTTGCGAAATTGCGTAACAGTGTATGCGAACTTGCACGAGCTAGCGGCCAGTTACTGGAATATAAAACAACTATGTAAACGGCCCAGTGGATGACACTATAAAGAAATTCACACATTTTTACAAATAACTTCCGAACTACAAAACATACCGACCGTATGCTTGTGTTGTCAAATTATTTCAGTTTTATGCCCCCTCTGAAATTGTACCAGTGATTCACAGGCAAATTCCCTCTACCCACCATCCGGTCTCCAAAATAGTAATTTAATCAAAATAATTAGATGCAAACACGCAATATCAATAGTTTAATAAATTATCTAACAGTTTTAATAATCAATTACTAAAACACATTATGGTTATGATCTTGACTTTCGCGGTACAAGTTTTAAGGCTTCGTCAGACTAGCGCGTGGCGTGAGCGGGGCGCGAGCGGGGCGCGAGCAGAGCGCGATAGAAGCGGGGAGCGCGGCGCGCTTACATCGCGCGCGTGTCAGGCGCGCATCGCGCGCGGATCACGCGCGCGTCGCGCGAGCGCGCCGCCAGCGCCGCGCGCTCGATTCACCGAGCATTTTTCTTTGCGCTGTGACTGCGCGGCGGTCGCGCCGCGCGCCGCGCGCGCGTTGAAAGCGGGGCGTGAGCGGGGCGCGATAGGAGCGCGGCGCTAGCGCCGCGCTGCGTCCAAGCGCGGGTCGCGCTCGCTTCGCGCCCCGCTCACGCCCCGCTCACGCCACGCGCTAATCTGACGAAGCCTTTAGAACAAAGGACATCGGTTGGACACTAATGTAATTGTTATGAACGAAACAAACATTCACTCACCAGATCTAAGAACTCCAGGCGATTATCGCCTTTTCAAATAATAAATTACAGTTAATTTCATTCTACGCATATTTTCACAAACATCGCAAATGCCAAGGTAATCCAAATTGATGCTACAGTGAGTTTAGAAGTTACTTTTCTCATTACGCGAAAATGAACTCTGACCTTTAGACGTTGTAGCCTTAATTTGCTTGTAGTTGATTATACAAATCCCTTAAATGTATATAATATTCGTGAGAAGTATAGCTTTGTATAAATGAGGTAAAAATTTACATTTTTTTTTGGTCCTAAATGTATGCATTTATGTCATGAATTGAAGACATGAGGTTTCTTGTTTACGGCTCCCATCATTTACTTCTTGGCCGGTGACCGTGAAGGTGGTGCAAGTGGCGCTTAAAAGTTACAATATCTGCCAGGTACCTCGTGGTCGAGAAAGACACCTCTCGTTTTCTAACTGTTCAGATTAGGCCATGCATATGATACTCGTAGGTATCTTTCATGACAGCGCGATATCTCGCAAGCCGTCTTGTTCCGACAATGAATAGTTTCAGAAAAAAAAAATGGGTAATATGACCACTATTTCGTCCTTTGATTTTAGGAACCTACACTTTTATTTTATGAATTATTAAAAATGTTTTATTGTGTTTACCTACTATGATCAGTCTGCTTTGATTGGTCTATCGAAGTTATATTAGAATCGAATTTTAGTGAACATCAATTGAAAAAAACTGTCAGAGCATAATGATAAAAGTTAGATTCAATTCAAAGTCACGCTTATTCAGGAAAGCAGTTTAATTTATTATAGGATTATATTTATATCAACTATAGGATTTAACGGTAAACTGTAAATCAGACATGATTTAGTTAATGTTGAAGACGACACGCTATGGCGGGCGCGTCGGGCGATGCTCATCTGTCAATCAGTGCAGTGTAGTGATGTACCACGGATCATAGGGTTGTGCTCGGTGTAAACCAGTCGGTTATTAATAAAGTCTTACCAACGAACGAAAGCAGTAACAGTGGGACAACGGTACTGGCTACATTTTTGCGTGGAAAATGTATATTCATTATGTTCGTGGTATTTTTGTAAAATAATGTGGCTTAATGAGGTTGCTGTTTGCAAATGTCTATAAAGCGCCAGGTTTATTTAGAACTGAGGCATCTTATGAATAGCGTTAGCCATTATGAATAGCGTAAGCCATTATCAAATTTACAATTACATACACTGCTTTATATTATACACACGTTACCTATCACGAGCTCTCCATGATGCGTTAAAAGTGCATACATATCGACCGCCATTACGACTTTCAGGAATTAAAACTTTTCTGACATTGAAGTTTTGACATTCATATTTTTAAAATTCAGAGACCAACGTAGCGTTGGCCCCAATTTTCATATCGTTCGATATCAAAATAACGTATTAGGGATACCCTTGACTTGTTGACCTCTGTTGTCCCATTACTGCTTACTTTGTCACAGATTATATTATAAGTAGTTCTTAAGACCAGATATTTATCTCATAGAAAAGCTAATACAAACTGTTTTGAACACCCAAAAACAATTCACGCTCGATCCGGCCCTCCTCTCCCTCGCATAACGCAATTGTTGCCTATGGTTAAAAAAAAATACATAATACTGGCGGCGACGTGCACCGCACCGGGCAGCCGGCACAAAACAGAAGACGATCGATTCCAGTTCGCGCGAAGAGTTGTTACGCCTGACTTTGTGAAGTTCTGGGTAACTAATAATCCCGGTCAGAGTCATCGACCTCGCTTGTATGACCAAATGCGAGTGACAGTGTTTGGACTAACGCCAGAATTGGTTATGTCAATGTTGTGCAAGCGGTGACCCCATAACGGCTTATGATTGTATTATATTGTGTGTGTCGGACTCCAGCGAGGGTTCCGCACAAAGGGTGCTCCCCTGCTATGTACCAGGACCTCAGGTACTTTAAAAATACCGGAAAAGTCGTGAGATTTGGTGTAATGGGAGCTACCGTATTGTCGCTCACCAGGCGGCGCCACTCATGAGTGTCAAAGTGACGTTTGAAATGTTCCCGCAGCACCCAAAGGAAAATATGTATTTTGTTGAAATTTTCGTTTAGCTCTTTAATACAGATGAGAATGTCTATGGATTCGGCTCCGTTTACCCATCATTAAGATAATATCCTAATCCGCTATATATTAGGGTAAGCTTAGCTATTCATGCGAGAGGGTGGTATAATAAAGGGCAGAGTCTAGACTGAATTAAATGTCTTTCGCAGGTATGTTGAATCGGCATTGAAATGACAGACTCAGTACATTTTATTTAATTTTACCTGAAGTATCTTAGACTTAAGGGTCTCTGGAATTCATGAAATTTTGAAGGTACTTACCTACAAATTCCAGAGATTTCAGCCCTTGGTTCAATATGATGTATTAAAAAGTTAAAAACCAGGGCCTGTTTTTAGGTCCACACGATTTGACGTTTGGGGACCTCATAGAACCGCCGCCATCTTCGATAATATGTGTCTTTTTGCTACCTATTTTCGTTTACCTCTTTAATCCAGATGAGAATTTCGATAGAATTGGCTCCATTTATATTAGCATTAACATAATATCTAGTCAGTCACCTAAGAGCTCACCAAATGCTCTAAGCGCTAGAACATATTCGCTTTGGCCGAAAACGGCAAGATGATGATGATGATGAATATCTAGCATTATCCTAACTCGATGCATAGTAGGGTAAGCTTACCTATTCATGCGAGAGGGTAATAAAGGGCAGAGTCTAGACTGAATGGAATGTCCTTTGACGGTATATTGAGTCGGTATTGACATTACCAGTATTCGTAATTTTTCTAGAATTTTTGGAGTAGTGTAGTTCAATTAAGGAATATGGTACAAGTCCATGTTTGTGTTACAAGATGTTAACACTCGTTCCAACTGAAATTGACTTCTGGATTCCCTTAACCTAACTGCACTGCACCAAAAACGCTACAAATTGTACGATCACTGGACATGACAGATTCAGTACATTTACAGACATTTTATTAAATTTTACCTGAACTAGCTTATTACAGTTTGAATTTTAACGTTTTTTTTAAATAAATGTATGGTATTTTTTATTTGCAAAACACATTTAGCCTAGTCCGTAGTACCTAAACATGCGTATGAAGCCAAAGGTTTAAGTCCAAGTGAGTTTATTACAAATATTTGTCCCTAAGTTACGGTTGATTTATTTTTGTGACTATTATTGTCGCAAAGCAAGCTTTATTTAGCTTTATAAATAAATAAATAAATATTATGGGACAATATTACACAAATCGACCTAGTCCCACGGTAAGTTTAATAAGGCTTGTGTTGTAGGTACTAGACGACGATATCTATAATAGATAGATACATACGAGTATAAATACTTAAATACATTGGAAACATCCATAACTCAGGAACAAATATTCGTGATAAACACACAAATAAATGCCCTGACCAGGATTCGAACCCGGGACCTCCTGATTCATAGGCAGGGTCACTACCAACTAGGCTAGGAGGCCGTTTATATTTGTTCGGAAAAAGCTTCGACCCTGGGCCCCCCCACTGACGCAGAGTCTCCAGCCTCAGCTGCTTGATGACGTGGTCTCGGCCCTGTTCCCACACAGGCCGCTGCAGCGTCCTCCACCCATGGCTCCGCCTAGAGCAGCCCAAGGGCAGCAAGAAGTCGAAGCGGAAACGCCACCTGTCACCGAGAGGGAGTTAGGAGCGGCGATACTCAGGCTTCGAGCCAAAAACACGGCTCCTGGGTTGGATGGAATACCAGGCAGGGCGTGGGTGCTCGCCATGGAAGCTGTGGCGCCGAGACTATGTCGGCTGTTCAGTGCATGCCTGGATCAGGGCTGCCTTCCTGGCACATGGAAGGTTGGGCGGCTGGTCTTAATTAAAAAGGAGGGTCGTCCTGCGGAGTCCCCATCGGCGTACCGGCCCATCGTGTTGCTTGATGAGGTTAGCAAGCTCTTTGAGCGGATTATTGCGAACCGCCTCATCAGGCACCTAGGGACGGACGGGCCGGACTTGGCGGAGTGCCAATACGGTTTTCGGTGCGGTCGCTCTACCGTGCACGCGATCCTGCGGGTAAAGGAGCTCGCGGCGGATGCAGTGTCCCAGGGAGAGGTCGTCTTGGCAGTGTCGCTCGACATTGCCAATGCCTTTAATACCCTCCCCTGGGAGTGCATTAACGAGGCACTGCTCTACCACCAAGTGCCCCACCATATCAGCCGTATTGTGAGGGCCTACCTCCATCAGAGGTACGTGGCCTTCCCCGGGCAACATGCGTGGGGCAGACGGGAGATGGTGTGCGGAGTTCCACAGGGGTCGGTGCTAGGACCACTCCTGTGGAACATTGGGTATGATTGGGTCCTGCGGGGAGCTCTCCTGCGTGGGGTCACCCTGATATGTTACGCGGACGACACACTTGTGACGGCGCGGGGGGCCTCGTTTAAGGAAGCCGCTATCCTCGCCACGGCGGCAGTTGCGCACACAGTGGGCAAAATTAAACGGCTGGGCCTAGAGGTCGCCCTGAACAAATCGGAGGCCATTTGCTTCCACGGACCTCGCAGGGCGCCCCCGGTGGGGGCTCAGATCATCGTGGGTGGTGTCCAGATAGCCGTCAGACCAACTATGTGGTATCTGGGCATGACGTTGGATAGCCGCTGGAACTTCCAAGCCCACTTTGAGCAACTGACACCAAAGCTACTTGGTGCGGCGGGTGCGCTTAGTCGCCTGCTGCCGAACATTGGAGGGCCGAAGTCGTCCTGCCGGCGTCTCTATGCGGGAGTAGTCCGTTCGATGGCCCTGTACGGAGCCCCAGTGTGGGCTGAGGACCTTAATAGCCGGAGCTCCACCCAACTGCGCCAAGCGCAACGGGTAATGGCGATAAGGTCCATACGGGGCTATCGAACGATTTCTGGCGAGGCTGCATGTGTGCTGGCGGGGTCTCTTCCATGGGACCTGGACGCAAAAACCCTCGCATCTGCCTTTTTCTGGCGTGAGGAGGCGCGAGCCCGAGACTTCTGGCCAGCGCCGGCAGAGGTGAGAGCAAAACGGGAGGAGCTCTCCCGTGAGGCAGTCGCCACGTGGATGGAACGTCTGGAGAGACCAAGTGCTGGTGTCCGGACGATAGCGGCGATCCGGCCGGTGTTACCACAGTGGCTGGAGCGCTCACATGGTGCTCTCACCTTCCGGCTTGTGCAGGTTCTCTCGGGGCACGGCTGCTTTGGGAGATACCTGCACAAAATTGCCGGCAGAGAGCCCACAGAAGAGTGCCACGAGTGTGGTGCCGCATCGGACACCGCACATCACACGCTAGAGGCATGCCCAGCGTGGGGGCCGGAGCGTGACGACCTAATTGCGACAGTGGGACAGGACTTGTCGTTACCGGCCGTGGTTAAGGCCATGGTAGAAGACGAGAAGTCCTGGGAAGCAGCTAAAACCTTCTGCGAATATGTCATGCTGCAAAAGGAGCAAGCGGAACGGGCCAGGGAGGTCGAACCAATGGCCGACCAACGGCGCCGCAGACGCACCGGGCGCAGGCGAGTCGCCAACGACCGCCGCCTGCCCCCGTAAGGGAACTTGGGATGACAGGCACGGGGACGTCTGTCATCCAAACACCTCCAAGTCCCGGCGAGGGTGGCCATTATATATGGCAAACGGCGATAGAGGACAACATGGGCTTCCGGAGGTGGTCCGGCTAACGGACAAGTGCTGGTGGTGCTGTAGAAGTTAAGCGCAAGCGTTCCTGCAGCCCACCGCTATAGCACACTGGCGGCAGACAGAGGGGTTTTTAGTGGGTATACCTGGGGTCTCATCAGCCCAACAGGGAGTCCCACATAACCGTTCCGGGTCCGTCCCCGCACCCGGACGGTATGCGTAACGCATTTTCCCCTCTCAAAAAAAAAAAAAAAAAAGAGGCCGTTTATATGATATGGTCGTGTTGTGTAAGTAATATCGATATAAATACGTACCTACCTAGTCTTATACGGGCTGCCATCACATAAGTTGCCGATTGATAAATAAATAAATAAATAAATAATAAATAAATAAATAAATATTATGGGACAATCTTACACAAATCGACCTAGTCCCACGGTAAGCTCAATAAGGCTTGTGTTGTGGGTACTAGGCGACGATATATATAATAGATAGATACATATAAATACTTAAATACTTAGAAAACAATAAACAATAAATACAATGATGTACAATAAATTCTTAAAACCAAATGCTGGTCATATACGATTTGCCGATAAATGTATGGACAATTTATCTGGCGGATGTCCCGCAGACATACACGGATCTCCCGAACGTACAGTCAACCAATTGGAACCCTAGGCCACTGTAGGACTATGTCATAGTGAGGCTATAAATCAGACTGTAAGAAATCTCTTACTGCTTGTCATTTTGACATGTTTCTAGAGTGGCCTAGGGTTCCAATTGGTTGACTGTACCTATATCGCCGGCAAAAGACTACTTTGTTAATTGCTATACCGTGATTTGGCTTTATATATTTTTCATTAAAAACCGCGTTGTAATTTTACCAGCAAAACCCACAAGACTCTAAGCTAAATTAAGTTCTACATTTTGTTTCTAATTACTGAAAAACTCTGTTCTAACATTTGCCCTACGTCAGCTAAGGAAAGGTCAAAGTGCTTAAATTGATAAAACGTCAAAATACAACTCAGCATAATCATAAGTCCATTAGTCTGATGAAATTATTAAATAATCATATCTTTGAGTTACTTGGAATCTCTGTTATTGATTCGAAAAGTTACCGCTGACAGTTCTGTAATTGAATCAGATATCTGTCAATGAAAGGTACTTTAAGTTAATAAATTATATGATACTTAAGGTACTTAAGTGGATGACACTTTAAGAAGGAAATTCAGATATTTACGAAGAGTAAGTTTTCAGAGATGATTACTGAACTGCAGAAACATTATTATTAATGACAAAGTCTGAAACTTTACCGTTCGTGCCAAAAAATCTCAAAATCATTAACTTTCATAAAATATGCATAATCATAACATGGGTGTCATTCACTACTACACGCTATGATTATGTCGCTGTGTATGACATGCCTACAAAATACTAACATACACAAATTAATCAAACTTGAATAAACAAAATCCATTGTGTGTTTTATAACTAAACATCAGTTTTAATAAACAATGTCATCCACTGGGCCGTCTATCTTATTTATCGCGTACTCTAACACACAATTGTCACTAATGTCATGTACCACAATTTTGAATCTTAACTTACGAAATGCAAACGTGATGTATTTCTGTTGCCGACACAACAAATATATATACTAAAATAAATATTTAAGGAAGAAATAAAGAAAAATATGTTTCTACTCCAGCTCTTCTATCTGTCAATTAGGTGACTGACAGCGATATTTAAAAAGTATACATTATAACGTTGTCTATGGTATTTCATAAGAACACTGCTCCTATAGATTTTAATACAATATATGAGCACTGTTGTTGTTTTTTCTTAATTTATATAGTGGGCACAACATCTTCCCTATTCTGCCACGTTTCTAGATTTTGCTTTTGACGCTATTTTAGCTATAGTAGAAAAACGAGCGTATGCAACAGCTCATAATTGGTTCTTAAAACTCTCGGGTCTATTATTACAAAACTCGGCTTCGTCTCGTTTTGTAACGGCGACGCTCAAGTTTTAAGAACCCTTATTATATCACTTTTGCATAAACTACTATTCATGGCATATTACAGAAGGAACATTATAATACGGAAAGGTATTATTCGAATAAGAAACAAAACGACTACTACCACAAAATGGTCCCGACTAAGCATCGAGCAAGCCTGGGTGGCCAGCGCTGTGTCTGTTAGCAGTGTCACGGATTGTGAGTGGTGTTAAGGGTGCTCCTATACATCAAACGTACCTATTCCTTTTTGCTAGTTATTGCTCAATATTAACCATATTTTTCACAGCTTAGTCATTGCGAGACGATGTGTATTACTTCATCCTTATTATACTATTTATAAATGTTTAATGCCAGGTAAGTCAGGTAATGCAAAGACGCCATTCTCACACGCCTTTAATAATTACAAGAATGTTAGGCCTCGTTTAACTACTTATTTATTATTGCGTTAGGAAATATCTACAGAGTGTTACAATAATAGTGATGATTGCTTTAATGACCCCGATCAACTATACTAATGTAATGAACTAATTATTAGAAAATAGTAGTTTATGCAACAGTGATATAATAAGGGTTCTTAAAACTTGAGGGACGCCGTTACAAAACGAGACGAAGTCCACTTTTGTAATAATAGACCCGAGAGTTTTAAGAACCAATTATGTGCTGTTGCATACGCTAGTTTTTCTACGACAGCTAAAATAGCGTAATAAGCAAAATCTAGAAACGTGGCAGAATAGGGAAGATGTTGTGTCCACTATAGAACTTTAAAAAAAACTACAGTGCTCATATATTGTATGAAAATCCATAGGACCAGTGTTCTTATTGAATACCATAGACAACGTTATAATGTATAATTTTTTAATATCGGAGGCTGTCAGTGTGATTGACAGATAGAAGTGCTGAAGTAGAAAAAAAATAGTAAAAACTGTGTCATCCGCTATATTTTTATTTGTAGGCCTAATCATCGAAATAAGCTAACCATAAATACAATTTTTTTTTATCGCAGTCGTAGTCAATGTTAAAAAGTCACATGTTTCTTAATTATATTCATATTTGAGGAGGCAGGTCATATACTGAGCTAGGTTAAACAAACATTATCTACACCGCTACCATGAACGCTATGTGTAAACTTCTAAAACAAACAGGTCTGTAAGCAAAATTCTAGGACAAGTCGGCTAGACTGGAATCAATTATCCGTGAAATAAAACTAGATTGAAAGTAACGTTAGGTCTTGTTTACCTTTGGCCATCCTTGTCGTACTTATAATCATAGACAGCTCCTCTCACTAGTCGTTAATGTGTATTAAAGGCGGTAATTATATTTGATGCGAATCTGAATTCGTTGAGCTCACGGTGTTAATTTGCTAGCGGTATTTGATAGCGGTATACTCGATTGTTTTCCAAATTCCTTAAACTAACTAGATTTTAATACCACGTTGGTGGCAAACAAGTATACGACCCGCCTGATGGAAAGCGGTCACCGTAGCCTATGGACGCTTGCAACTCCACGGGGGTCACATGCGCGTTGCCGACGGTCTGTCGTTTTCACAGGGTTAAATGATGATGAGTTTGTGAAAACCAGGGACCGGACAACCCTTTCCTCGCTAAAAGCCTTTCAAACGGCGTCCCTTTAAAACGACTTACCCAAAATAAGACTTAGCCGTTCGAACAGCTAGCCCATACATTTGACTAGCCCTTACCAAAATACTGACCGAACAATAAAGCTAGCCCTTTGCAATTGCTTACCGCTAACCTATACGTCTTGTTACCCTTATATAAGGGTTACCCTTATAATTAAGCGCTTTTTATAAAGCTTTCCCTTTGGCAATTTCATTCTTTATGAGGATGCCGCCAAACAGCGGCAGCCAATCAGCATCAGTTATTGAGTATCTGCTCTAAGTAGGTAACTATTTCGTTCGGTGTAGGTAGCACATTTTTGGTTTACATTTACATTCGCTGTTTTTCTTCCAACTCCTCCTGTCGTCGGTCGCGCTACTCGCGCTGTTTGAATGTTTTAATCGACTTCGAGAATTCGACGGTGACGGTTATGTACCTATTCATCTGTTTGTATTTTCAACCGACTTCAATATTCCTAAAGGAGGAGGTTCTCAATTCGGCTGAATTTTTATTATTATTATATTTATTTTTTTAATGGATGTTACCTCAGAACTCCTTCATTACTGAACCGATTTTTTTTTTGTTTCTTAAATTAGATGGCTCCAGGTTGGTCCCGTTTTTTTCCAAAATCCATTTCTGATGATGGGATCCATGAGGAACTGAGGGAACTCCTCAAATTTGAAAGGCACATGAATCCAGAATCAAAATAGTAAAATATTGTAAAAAGCGATGCCATCTTGGATTTTGTGAGCTTAACTCCGATTTGGATAAAAATCGATATCTAAGGATCCGACGGAGTGATTAACACGAATCCAGAGTCTAAAATGTAAAATATTGTAAAAACCAACGCCATCTTGGATTTTGTAAAATCAACTCTGATTTGGATAAAAATCGATATCTGACTATCCGGCGGGGTCCTTAACATGAATACAGAATCAAAATCGTAAAATATTGTTAAAAGCGACGCCATCTTGGATTTTGTGAGATTAACTCCGATTTGGATAAAAATCGATATCTGAGGATCCGGCGGGGTGATTAACATGAATCTTGAGTCAAAATTGTAAAAATATTGTTAAAACCGACGCCATCTTGGATTTTCTAAAATCAACTTCGATTTGGATAAAAATCGATATCTGACTATCCGGCCGGGTCCTTAACATGAATCCAGAATCAAAATCGTAAAAAGCGACGCCATCTTGGATTTTGTAAGATTAACTCCGATTTGGATTAAAATCGATATCTGAGGATCCGGCGGGGTGATTAACACGAATCTTGAGTCAAAATTGTAAAATATTGTTAAAACCGACGCCATCTTGGATTTTGTAAGATCAACTCGAAGAAAATCAATCGGAGTTAAGCTCACAAAATCCAAGATGGCGTCGCTTTTTACAATATTTTACGATTTTGATTCTGGATTCATGTTAACGACCCCGCCGGATCGTCAGATATCGATTTTTATCCAAATCGGAGTTGATCTTACAAAATCCAAGATGGCGTTGGTTTTAACAATATTTTACAATTTTGACTCAAGATTAATGTTAATCACCCCGCCGGATCCTCAGATATCGAGTTTTATCCAAATCGGAGTTAAGCTCACAAAATCCAAGATGGCATCGCTTTTTACAATATTTTACTATTTTGATTCTGGATTCATGTTAAGGACCCCGCCGGATCGTGAGATATCAATTTTTATCCAAATCGGAGTTGATCTTACAAAATCCAAGATGGCGTCGGTTTTTACAATATTTTACGATTTTGATTCTGGATTCATGTTAACGACCCCGCCGGATCGTCAGATATCGATTTTTATCCAAATCGGAGTTGATCTTACAAAATCCAAGATGGCGTCGCTTTTAACAATATTTTACGATTTTGATTCTGTATTAATGTTAAGGACCCCGCCGGATAGTCAGATATCTATTTTTATCCAAATCAGAGTTGATTTTACAAAATCCAAGATGGCGTTGGTTTTTACAATATTTTACATTTTAGACTCTGGATTCGTGTTAATCACTCCGTCGGATCCTCAGATATCGATTTTTATCCAAATCGGAGTTAAGCTCACAAAATCCAAGATGGCGTCGCTTTTTACAATATTTTACGGTTTTGATTCTGGATTCATGTTAAGGACCCCGCCGGATCGTCAGATATCGATTTTTATCCAAATCGGAGTTGATCTTACAAAATCCAAGATGGCGTCGGTTTTAACAATAGTTTACAATTTTGACTCAAGATTCATGTTAATCACCCCGCCGGATCCTCAGATATCGATTTTTATCCAAATCGGAGTTAATCTCACAAAATCCAAGATGGCGTCGCTTTTTACAATATTTTACGATTTTGATTCTGGATTCATGTTAATCACCCTGCCGGCTCCTCAGATATCGAATTTTATCTAAATCGGAGTTTAATCTCCAAGCGACAATGTGGTACTTTTACCAAGAAAACGACACAATTTTTTAACGATTTCATAATATGTGACGTTTTGCGGCGAAAGGTACCTTAAGGACGAGCGGCGCTTACGCTGTTAACAAAGACGCTGATAATAATGCGCTGCAACGCGACGTAAGCGCCGACCGTCCATAAGGTACCTTTAGCCGTAAATAGCCACATATGAAATCATAAAAAATGTGCTTGTATTTAGAAAAAGGCACTTTGCATTCTGCCGGTTGTCGATAAGGCGCGAATGTCATAAATATTAGTTTAGAAATTAACCTTATCAACAACCGACAGAATGGTACCTTTCTTTAGTACTAAATACAAACACAAATAATTAAATCGTTTGGAAAAACCGAACAAATATTAGGTGAATTAATACAATATCAGTATCAAAGGATTATAAAAATGAGGAATTCTAAGTTACAACCTTTTAACGCCCGAATGATGACGCGCCGGTGTAGTAGTGTGCGTGCGCGCACGCACACAGATAGCGAGCAGCGCGGGGCCGCTAATTGCCTATTTCGTGTCCGCGGCAAACACTCTGCCCCCTCTCAAGAGCGTCATCTATGAAGTTTAGGAGACTTCGTAGCGTAGTATGATTCGAACGAAAGAGTATTTTGAGTTATTTTAAATTAACCAGTTTCTTTCAAAAATATCCAATTCACCATACGAGTAACTTTGAAAATTGAGGAGCTTTCTTAATGTTTCATAGCTTCCATCATTAGATCTCAAAAAATCAAATGGAACTACTTACCTTGGTCTTCAACATCAGGTCCGCTGCAGCAAAATGATGGCTTCAGTAAGAATATGCCCCAACTAATTATGAATACCCCCAATCACGATGGACGTGGCGTTCAAATTTGAGGGTTATCTGAATTCCTCAAGAATAGGAGTTCTTCATCAGAATAGTAATCAAATGAAAAAGATGAATGATACGACAACTCGGATGATACGTAAAGCGAGGTTTACCGACCAGTTCCACTTTGCCATCCCTGGTCTTCATCATCAGGTCCACTCCGCCAAATTGATGGTATTCGTAAACATATGCTCGAGTGTCTTAAGAAAACAGCCAAATAATCATGCATGTGCCTTTCAAATTTGAGGAGTTCCATCAGTTCCTCATGGATCCCATCATCAGAAATTAATTTTGGCCAAGCTGGAGCTATCTACATTCAGATAAAATAAGAATTTTTAAAATCGGTTCAGTATTGACGGAGTTCTGAGGTAACAAACATCTAAAAATAACACACAAGAATTGAGAAACACCTCCTTTTTGAAATTTAAAAGTCGGTTGAAAATTAAACCTTATTTCATCTATTGCGGCTTCTATCACTCGGAAGCGGGCGAACATCAAAGAGTGCCGCCGCTGACGACGATCGCTTGCTATCATGTACGAATAAATGTGCGTTTTATGCACAAGGTAGACGGTTTAAATTAGCACGCCTTTACTATAAGGGTAGCCCTTTATAAGGCTAACCAATATGCAAGGTATTGGTGAGCGAGTCATAAGGGTTTCATAAGGGTATTGGGATATTGATTACTCATAAGGGCTACCGCTAAGATAAGGGCTTTAAAAGCAATATGAAAGGGTTTTGTCGCGTAAGGGTATGGTGAGTTAAGCCTTATTAAAAACCCATACAAAACCCTTTATAAGGGATAGCGGGCCGGTCCCTGGTGAAAACGAGTGCTGTAAAGAGCTCGAAACGTAATTAATCCTTTCTAAAGTGTTTAATTTCAATGAGTATAATCGCGGTAACAGAAGACAATAGTATGTTTCCATACTTATTATTCTTCCAAAACCTACAAGTATACAAGCGTGTAACTTTGTTGGTGCGCGCATAACTATAATAAAAAAAACATTGGTTTCAAACTGTCGACGTTTCCAGGAACAATTTTATTCAGTCAGACCTTTGACCGACACGTTCTGTTTAACAAACGAATGGAAAAAGAATTTCCAAAAACGCTTTCCAGGAAACTAGATGGAGTGTAGGTTAACTTGGGTTTTTACGTGATTGTGTCATTGTTATCATACCTTGGTGATCTGAATAACATTATAGGTCTGTGAGAAATTCCTTTCTTTCTCTTCACTTACTTATTATTCTGAGAACATAACGAGTAAGTGTGTAGTTTGTATATGTTATAATAATAATACAATAGTGTGGTCAAAAAATTACAAAAAAAATTATGTGACTAGTGTCAACGCGATGAAAAAGTATTGTTTACAACATGTACCCTACTTCGGGCCTCTAATATAAAGAAATAAAGAACCATTATTATTTATATTTAAAGCAAAGCTTGCCCCTTTAGCTGTCAACACAGCGAATCCTCGTTTTTTCAAAGGGTCGGCAAGGCGCATGTAACACCCCTGGAGTTGCAGGCGTCTATAGGCTACGGTGACCGCTTACCATCATGCGGGCCGTATGCTTGTTTGTCTCCGTCGTAGTATTAAAAAAATTAAAACCAAAGTAAAGACGTATAGTTTTACGCAACAAATAACAGCAATCTTATACATTATTTACTTTGCCTGTGTGTATTAACTATATGTTTACCTAACGTTCTAATACGTAACACATTCCTACCTGGTACAGTCAGCCACACAGCTATGTATACGCGACCTTAATGCTCAGGCAATAAAGTCATGTATACACATTTTTGCCACTTTGGGTGTATTCACAGCTGTGTGGTTGACTGTACGTATAATCGCGTATGTCAACATACGCCACCAAACTCATTAAAATGAAACTCTGCCATCGACAGTTGCCGTATTATGCAACATGCGTGTTACTCTGAATTATTCAGTAGTCAGTCGATTGTTGACAGACTACACGTGTCTTTTTAATGAAACTGTCGTTTATTTGGGCATTTTCAAAAATAGGGCACCATTTTCTTTTTTTTTGGAGGAACTTTTGGGTTTTTTATAACCAGAATCACGAGCACTATTGATTTAAACAAAGAAAAAGAGTGTCCCGTTTTTTTTGGTCAGCTTGGTTACGCATTTTTTCATACATTTCGTATGGGCCGTTACAAAACTGACAATTTTTTTTTGTATGGAAAATCGAGGACCAATTTCGTTGAAAAAGGTGCACTTTTTTCTGAAAATGCCCATTTCCGTTATTTTCGTGTTTTTTAAGAAATAGATAATGTCACTATCACTGCCAATCAAAGGGCATCTCCGCTTTTAGAAAATTTCTAATAATTACTTGAGAACATGTAATTTAAACTTCCGTGAGTCATACTGACATTAAATTGCAACCGTTAAAACTCACGTAATTTTATCACAATAGGCGTGAGATACGCCTGCTTCGACGCGCGCGACCCGTTACCTGCGCTGGTCTCGGGCAGTGATGCCCGAGCCGCGAAGGTGACAACACCACTCTGTCGCAGTGTCTGATGCAGTCGAATTACGGCTTAGCTGTTGATAAGTATCTGCCGCTATAAAGGCCGTTAAAATATGTGAGACGCACTTATGGCTGTACAAATAAGACTGTTTCAGATATTTTTGGAGCCATCATAGCGGGAGACACTATTGCAGGTGAAGGTGACTGTACCTCCCGCAAGTAATGTAGGTAGGTATGTTTCCCAGAGAGAAAGGAAAAGTGGAAAAATTCATTACCTCGGGCGGGACTCGAACCCGCGACTCTAAGTACTTGTAAGTAGTTGTAGTTGTTGCAAGTTTGTTACGGTAGATGTTGCTAAGGGGGGCGCCTCCTAAGGCGCATATGAGGAGGGACATGGTGGAGAAATTCGGGGCCGCGGGTGTGGTCTCGGTAGCTCAGTTGGAAGAGCGAGCTGGTATCTCAGAGTCGCGGGTTCGAGTCCCACCCAAGGTCATGAATTTTTAATTTTTTTTTTGTGATATTTGGTATCGTTCGCATACGTTTCTGCTTAAAAATACTATTATAGGTACTAGGAAAACATAACAATGAACTATTGCTCCGAGTTTTTCCAACTTACTAGTAACAGTGGTAAACTCTCAATAGTATTAGTACTTCCTCTTACTTGTTAATTACATAAATTAACTCGTTACTCGTTTGGCAATTTTTTTCGTCACGCACAGGGACCGGAACCGGTTACCATAACCCGGGTTTTTCATAAGGTTATTTTAAAGGTTGTTTTCAAAACACCTCCAATTCGGTTAACTCATGATACGGAAACCTTAATCATTCGGAAACCTTATCGGTCCAGTTAACCCCAATTAACCTCTAACCAGTAACTAACCCCAATGAATTCTGTTAGTGTTTTATTCTGTTTTGAACAGTTCAAACGAAAGTAATCTTTATACGCCCAGGAATTAGACTTAATATTGAATGACCATGGCTAGGAGTTAGGACGTTGTCGCTCGCTGTGGAACCAGGTTTGTTTTGCTCTTAGTGTGGCATCGTTTCTTTATTTCCTTACTATAACCTAACATTTTAGGCCTAACATTTTTATTATCATACATAGAAATGAAAGCGGCGTGAGCGTTTGTTTCTACTATGCTCAAGTTTATTTATTTTTCTTGTAGTTAATCAGTCAAATATAGGTAGAGTCATAAATAATCATCATACATGGGTAACTTAGCGCAATTATTCTGATATTATTTAAAAACAAAACATAACTATTAGTCTCAGATTACGAAGCGATAAAATTCAGCAAATAGTGCTATTTTGTGAGTACATCTTGTGACGGCTGTCGGTAAAGTTAAAACTTTTTAAAATCTCGACATTGTTATCCTTTGTAAAACCAACAGCTAATTACCTGCACGAAATAGTACCATAAAGAACAAGAGATATTTTATTAATAACAACAGTATTCCTTTGGCAATAAAGTTCAAATTGTTATAGCATGCACTCAACGTATAACCTTTTGAAATTAAGAACCGAGGCGTGGTCAACCAGGTGTCTGTTTATTTTTCATAATTAAAAGTTGATTTGATTATTGTAGCTTGTGTTAAATTTTGCAACTTACGTAGGTAGATATTAAAAAAAGTGGGAACAGATTTCTTATCGATTTGAGGATATTGTGCAAGCTTCAGTCGCTACGCTACCAAGTACCGGCAACGTTAGCTACACTGTATTCTATTCCCGATATTTCTTACAATCGACAACTGGCCTACTTTTTGGATTTTTAATGCATTTGGATTCTTGAATTTTTAATCCATGCTTAGTTCATACACTACTCAACTACAGCAAAAATAATATAATAAATACCACCCTCTAACTAAGACTTGCAAAACACGCTACCGGAGGCCTATTGCATAATCAGTTGTAGCTTGTAATATTAGCGGAAGTCTCTTTTCAATCCCTTTTATTAGAAAGAGAGTTCCGCTAATATTTTAAGTTACAAAATAAATTATACAATTGTCCCCAGGTGGTCAGATCATATTTCATTTCTAAAAGGTTTTATGTGAAATGCGTCCTATTCCAATTTGACCCTTATTCTTAAGACAATAAATTTGTAATTTATATTACAGGTTTTTGTATTACTGCATTTCATTTTCTGCAGGTAATTAGCGATTGGGTTTAACAAAAGACACTACAATGCTATTCATAGCAGATAAGTTTCAAGTGGAAATCGTGATTTCAAACTGTTTACATTATAAAACGGTGAATAGTTTTTGTCTTTCCTTAATTTCTCATATATGCGTCAAGAGTGATAATGCGACAATAAAAGTCTTGTTTATTACCAATCTTAATACGATTTTGCCGGCAATAACTTTCTTTTCTTACCTGGGTGCGTAGCCAAGATGCCAACCGCTCACGCTCACTCGCTAATGAAATGCAACTGTCATTGTCACGCTAATAAGAAAGAGAGATAGAGAGAGGTAGCTACGATACATTATTAAGCGTGAGCGATTGGCATCTTGGCTACGCACGCTGACGTCTGACGTGTTTTCACTTGAGACCGCTATTTGCTACCATTGGCAAAACAAAAGTATGTATTTGAGTTAATTGTAAGCAAGTGCAGCAAGCGGTGCTCCAAATGATTATGACATACTTTGATATTGGATACTTATTATTATATTATTTTTTCGTATCTCGTAGTATCGTAGTAATGAGCAAAATTTGTATAATCGTACGAGTTTGAGATTAGGGCTCCCGATTACAAGAGTACACGCTGACACGTGGCTCCGTGTACACGAGTCGTGTCTTAATTACACGTGGCCTAATGGCATGTTCCAAACAGAGCAGAAAACCGGTATCGTGTGTGACAAGACGCTTCTGTAATGTGTTTAAATTAATTTGAAAATGTACCAACAATAAATGAGTAATTAAACATCTATAATTTATTTTATTACATTACAATATCGCATCTCGAGATACTCTGGGTATAACTTTTTTAAGTAGGTATATTCACGGAAATACTACTAAAATTACAGTCTTTCTCCGGGACCACGGGGGCAATGTCGCCCTTGAAACGTCGGAGGTTTGTTTTCAAAGTTTATACACGATTAAGCCCCGTTTTCGTAAATTTATAATACTAAAATTATAATAACAATATCTAATTATATACAAAATCTAACAATGAAAAAGAGTTTTCTACTGATTTTATTTCCTTTAAGAACTCTCATATGTAACAGGAAGAATAATTATAATATAATTTGATGGCCATAGAGTTAGAATTTTTTTTTAAGCTATTGCATAGCTTCTATCGCGGGCCTTGAGCGCGGGGACTGAATCCAGAAATTCCGTAACGAAAAAAAACCTGACGCTCCCCACTCCGACCTCCGACGGGCCGAAACCGACTTTATTCACTTTGTTACAAAGTTCTTTATCGGGGAAAGGATATATCTCCAAACGAATGTCGCTAAGTGTCATATTCTATACAAAATATTGAGGACAGTAGCTTTTATTACCAGAGATACGGCGATGTCAAACGTCAAAATAAACACTATTATTTTAGTCCCGCCAAAATCAAATATGTTAGTCGCAAACTTATGTTTCTTATTTCAGTTATCATAAACCTATAGTTTCAATGATAAATATTCCTGAATAACCAACAGCTACTGTAAGATAATAAAACCCACATGTATTGTAAAATAATGTTGACAACTTTTCTATCAAAAACATTGAATTTGAAAATGAATAATGATCCACAAGAGTCTACAACAAAATATGGGACCACCATTGACGCGGTATTTTCTAAGTATTTAGAGGATATTAAGTCGCAAACTTATGTTTCTTATTTCAGTTATCATAAACCTATAGTTTTAATGATAAATATTCCTGAATAACCAACAGCTACTGTAAGATAATAAAACCCACATGTATTGTAAAATAATAAAAACATTTTAAACAATATTAACTTTTTATTTATTAAATAATAGAAAAATTTGTTTTCTTATCGGTCACCACGCTCAAAAAGTGTAACTTGAATTAATATCAAAGAAAAAGAAATACTGCATGAATAAAATAAATAAATAATTATAATTGCATAAGTTGATACAAAATGATATGCAATAGCTTTACCGCGGCAGTCCCCGAGTGCCACACGTATTTTTTGAAATAGTTTTAATGTCTGATGTGTCGGTATTTAGATCGTATTTATATCGTTTTTCCCTTCCTTTCATTTTAAACAATTCTATATTATGTTTTACGAATATACACATAACAAATACATATAAGGATGGCAAGGGTAGTATACTTTTTTAAATAATGGCTTGCAACTATCTAGGTAATATGCTCCACACAAAGATCTTACTCGTAAACCCTTTCTTTGGGCTAAGAAAACCTTATCAGCATCTGATGAGTTGCCCCATATTATTATTCCGTAACAGATTTGCGACGATACATAACCGTTATAGGCTGCCGTTGCTGCCGCCTCAGAGACGGTTGCTCGCAGACGATACAAAATATAATTAAATCGATGTAGCTTATTACAAAGGGTATTAATATGGGCTTTCCAATTACAAAACTTATCATTCTTAATTCCTAGAAAAACTGCACTTTCCGTTTCATTAAGTTGTACTTACGCCATTAAAATCGGCAGATAATCTAATTGGTTTTGCTATTATAAGTTTGAAATTAAACCAGTTGTGTTTTGGTTAAGTTAACTTTGAGATTATTATTTTCTAACCAATTTGTTACATTTGTTAATGTAGGTACATGTAATAATATTTCTTAGAGAACCATCTGTATTTTCTTTAATTACTATGGTTGTGTCATCTGCAAATAGTATAGTGTCATTTTGTGTGGCGCCAGGTAAATCGGTGATGTAAAGTAAAAACAAATACGGCCCTAGTATACTACCCGATGGCACGCCGCATGTGTTAATGATGAACGGCGAATTATACGTTTTGTTAAGGTTTTTAACTATTTTTGTAACTTCTACACATTGTCGCTGCCCATTGAGATAGCTTTTTAGCCAACAGTACGCTTGCCCTCTTATACCGTATTTAACTATTTATATTACTTTAATAGCAATGTTTCATGGCACCCTAGATCCATAAAGCCATCCAGGATCTAGATTTCTGCTCATTCTATGCATTCGTGTACATACACACAGAAAACATAGAAAAGCGGAAGTGTTTACCGTGACACCAATTAGTAGGTATAGGTATCGGGATACAAAGTATCAACTCAAAATATGTGTAATAATAATTTGACTGGATTACGTAAATTGTAAGAATATTAATGTAAAATACCAGACCAAGATAATATAACGCATCGCGGCTTAGACATTGCCGAGATTCATTGTTTATGTGGAACCGATAAGGGCAATAACAATAAGCCTGCACTCGGTCGGTATTCATCTTTGTGCACTTAAATGTCATTGTCTCATGAGAGTAATTAGTAAAAACAATGCAAGTAAAGTTTTTGAAGCAGGAATTTCTAGAGCTGCTTTCAATATTATCATTTTAAATTGCCATAATTTTTATAACGATACCCTTACCAACAACTCATACCTATCCGTAGTCTGCACGTGCAAGGCCATTTTTAGGGTTCCGTAGCCAAAATGGCAAAAACGGAACCCTTATAGTTTCGTCATGTCCGTCTGTCCGTCTGTCCGTCTGTCCGTCTGTCCGTCTGTCACAGCCGATTTACTCGGAAACTATAAGTACTACAGTGATGAAATTTGATGGGAATATGTGTTGTATGAACCGCTACAAAATTATGACACTAAATAGTAAAAAAAAGAATTGGGGGTGGGGCCCCCCATACATGTAACTGAGGGATGAAAATTTTTTTTTCGATGTACATACCCGTGTGGGGTATCAATGGAAAGGTCTTTTAAAATGATATAAAGTTTTCTAAAAAACATTTTTCTTAAAGTGAACGGTTTTTGAGATATCAGCTCTCAAAGTCGTAAAAAGTATGTCCCCCCCCCTCTATTTTTATAACTACGGGGTATAAAATTCTAAAAAAAATAGAGGTGATGCATGCTAATTAACTCTTTCAACGATTTTTGGTTTGATCAAAGTATCTCTTATAGTTTTTGAGATAGGTTGATTTAACTGTAATTTTGGTTAAGTTATTGTGCTTACACTGAAAACGATGGCTGAACCTTATAAGTTTAGGCTCCATTCACCAGGTGTATAAATTGACATAATAAGTTTATTATATTTGCTGCTACGGAACCCTTTGTGCGCGAGCCCGACTCGCACTTGGCCGGTTTTTTTTGTTTTATAAACGAGCCTTTGTTAATATGAGCACGTCGGCTCCAAAAGCTAATCCTAATAATTACCTACCTACTAGATGTGGAAACTTAAGTGGCGAGTTGGCTATATGTTCAAAGTTTAGTGACACCTCTCTACCCCCAGCCCTCATACTGGTGTTGCTCTCGAGCTCTCTTAGATGTCGCTTTTTGTGGGGGCCCATCTTATGTGGGCGAGTCACCGTTTGCCGTAAATTAAATTTATTACCATTTTGTTAGGCAGACGTCTGATTTTATTCTCTATAATACAGTATTTAGTCAACCACCTTCACCTAATAGACCAGTATATTTTAGTTTCCATTAAATCTCAATAGTCTATACACCCTGGCGGTGCTGCCTCTGCATCCCATAACTCGGGCAGGTGCATCATTCGCTCGGTGTACCCCTTACATTTCATTAAATTGTCGAAAGGGTCTCAGCGTGTTGGCTTCGGCTCCGCGTACGCCTCCCAAAGGTCCGGAACACAATTGTTCCGTGATGGGAAGACCTACCTATTATGAAGATTTAAGACAAAAGTGTGATATTATTTTTTACTATCGTTGTAGAATTGTTTTTGCTGAATATTTTGTATTTTGATTGTTGTTCACATTGATCATAATATGTACTACGAGTATGTCTAATTTTTTGTTTGTATCCCTACTTTTTATTTTAATTATCATGCACTGTTACTTTACACGCCAAGGGGCCTTACCATGACGTCTTAACGTGATTCAGTTTAGGGCCTAAACTGAGTCGCTGCCATACAACTCAATACAGGTTCCTTACCTGAACCTGAACCTTAACTGAATTGCGTTAAAGGGCATTTTCAGAAAAAAGTGCATCCTTTTAATGAAAATGGGTCCTCAATTATCCATAAAAAAATTTTTTTGTCAGGTTTGTAACGGCCGATACGAAATGTATGAAAAAAATGCGTTACAAAGCTGACAAAAAAAACGGGACACTATTTTTCTTGTTTCCAATAGTACTCGTGATTCTGGTTACAAAAAACCCAAAACTTCCTATATTCAAAAAGAAATGAAAATGGTACCCTATTTTTGAAAATGCCCTAAAACGTTATGGTAACGGATAAGGATGGGTTAGGTCCGCGTGTATTTAAGATCTGTTTCTACGAGTACCACGGATACTCGGATCTAAATTACACGCGAGCCCGACTTGTAAACTTGGCTACCTAAGTTGTTTAATTATCATTGCACGTGCGGTATTAGACGATTTATTCCTATTCGTTCCTACTACAATGGTTTTGAATGTTTTGATTAAATAACTTAACAAAATATCACCTACCGACGTTAGTCGTAAGACTCGTAAGAGATATTCACTAAATTCGTTGAACAAGTTAAATCCGTCAAAATAAACACTACGAATAACTTTAAATCACAACATGCAAGCAAACGTAATGATGTTGCAGTTTCATTAATTGCAATTTTGTTTAGTACTACACTTTTAATTTTCGAAAGCTTAAGAAATTCACGTAATTAATAGAAGTATTTTTATTTATTATAACGTGAATTGAAGTTGTAAGGTATGATGACATTTTATTTGATGAAATAAGCTAGTTCAATCTAACGGGTTGTTGTGTATTTGAAGAAAAATAAGAAATTATTAACACGTGCCGTCGCGTTGCCGTCTTCGCTTTAATTTGAAAGTGTAAGACGTAGAAACCGCTTGTTATTATTAATACAACTCTAGTGTAACGGCTTATAGTTCAAAATTGATTGAAGTGACAACTATGAAACAAACCTGGGTTATTCTACCTGTTGGACCCAAAAAACAGTGCAAGATACAAATGTCCTAAGTACGAGGTTTTTATATGTCCTTTACGACATTTCTATCGTTCACTGTTGACACGGAATTGTCTTTGCCGATGCCAGCCTCTACTGTTATTAGATATTGAATCTAATTTACTTACACGTAAAGAGTATACTCGTTTGTTATAATAAGGTTAACAGTAACCTAAAGAAAACCCCAAACAAAAACCCTATCGGGATTGGGTTTTGCAGTTAACCGGGTTATGGTTACTGTTACAGCAACATTTCGCTTACCGTTTGTATTCGGTTACTGAATGTTGCTGTTACAGTATCATTGTGTAACAGATATGATTAGGTAACCAACTCGATAGGCTTAAGCCTAAAGAGGGGTTTTCCGGTCCCTGGTCACGCAACGTCATGTGCTACGCCGTAGACCGTAGCTCGTAGAGCCCAAAAAGTTTTGTGTCATATCATAGGAGTAGAAACCCAGGAAACACATGAATTCCTAGTTCAGGCAATTGTAAATCACCTGGTCTTATTATAATTCTTTAGTATTTAAGAGCCTACCCTATACAATGCTTATCACATTAAAATATTTGATTTGATTTTGATAGGAATTTTTGTTTCAATACAAAAATATTTATATTGTAATTGTATACAGTAAGTGTAGCAGGGCAGATCCTGTGGATATGGCTAGTACCTTGTCACTGAGAGCGTAAATATTACTTCATCGAACTAATAAAATGTCATATTGCATTCGTTGGAAAATCCCACAGCGTTCCGTATATTAGATGAGTCAGTGCGAATCCGTACACAGCTGATTGCCTCGTGCCAGTGCGGCTATTTTTATAAAACCGTTTTATAATGAAGCTTTATAGGACGGGCGATCCAATTTGTGCCCACGCAGGGGAAAGGTTAGTTCTTGGTGAGAATTAACGATGACAGTTGCTTGAGGATTTATCGGTTATTGTAAAATAAGTACCCGAAAACAGTTTAAAATGGCACTTTATACGTCGTAATTAAATTAGTAGGAAAACCTGCGCAGTATAGTATAGTTAGTATTATTATTCTAGGTTACAATAAACAAGAAGCTCAGATACAATCGAGCTACCAAAACCGATAGGTGTATTCGGCCTACTACTAGGAAAATAGACGGAACGACGATTTGTATCTTCATCTCTGTCACACTTGCATATTCGAGCCATAAAGAGGTCATTCCGTCAATGCCAATTTTCGATGTTCGTGTTAGGCCCTCTGATCTGAATTTATAGAACGTGTTAAGACGCCCGGCTATCTTTATATAGCTTTAAAATAGCTCTATATCGGCCAAGCGATCCGATTTAATGCAGATATGACGCACAAATATACAATCGATCGTTTCTTCGGTGACAGCTATTTAAAGAAAGAAAGATTTATTGCCACACACAAGCATGACAAAAAAAAACCGGTTAGTCGCACTCGCCCACTGAGGGTTTCGCACAAAGAATGCTGGGCCGTCTATGACCTAATGTATGTAAAAAATACTGGGATTTGGACCCAGGACCATCGGCTTGCTCACTACCAACCGGTAGTTCCTCAATACATACTCGTAAATAGAAAAACTGAACACTAAAAACCAACGAAATTTCCTTTCAACCGTCATACATGTTCAGCCGAATCCAGAAAACCGGCAATCTACCAACCAAATCTAAAATCTATCTCCCTCTGTATCGGATTTGCACATCAATATTCAAATTCACATTTCAAAAATGTATTCTGCAAGCAGGCCTCAAGGGCACTTTTACAAGTCAATAAGCATTACATTACAGCATTTGTATGTACAAACATTTATAATATATAGTTACAATAAGTAAAAGTATAATCTAAATACTAATAATTCAACAGCCAAAACCTGGGTCAATAATATTAAAATAAATGTACTTAGTAATATGGCAAGAGATGTATAGTTTCTATGGTTAACAATAAATTAAGTTAGAAGATGTTAAAGGTCCACATCGTCAAAAAATTACACTAATAGGATGTGGAGGTGTAAAGGCTCTCCAAGCGTCAAAATATAATATCTTTAAGATATAAATACAACAAGTCATCAGACTGTTGAGTTAAAAGTCTTAAAACGGATGCTACAGAATACATAACTAGTATGTAAGAGAGGTATGGGCACAGCGGATGCATATCGTTTAGTGTGGTAGGGCACAGCACAACGAATGTCGTCTCGCTCAAATCTGGAGCAGCGCCCATCTGGGGAAGAATTGAAGAACGCGCTTACAGAAAACCGCAGTTTAATAACAGTAGAACCTACTCATAGTGTTGTGTTTCTGTTGGTGAGTAAGGTCGCCAAAGCTCCAAGAGTATTCACTGTGTTGACAGCTGGGGACCCACGGAGCAAAGCTTCCCTCTTTAGCTGTCAACACAGCGAATCCTCCTTTTTTTAAAGGGTCGCAACGCGCATGTAACACCCCTGGAGTTGCTACGGTGACCGCTTACCATCAGGCGGGCCGTATGCTTGTTTGTCACCGTCGTAATATTAAAAAAAAATGTATGTATTCGCGAAAGAGATGAAATTTTTAAATATTCGCGGTGGGTCGTCCTAGCTTGCCTGTGAATTTTAAAAACGTCACCTGCGCGACCTTTGCCGGGCCGGTGCAGCGCTCGCGATGTAGGCCAGTGGAGCGGCCGGGTAAATGTCGCCCTGACGTCAATCTAGGGTTGCTGCACGTCTACGTATTGTCACTATATATTGTACATTATACGATTTTAAGCTAACATGGTCATTTGCATTATAACTAATATTTGAAACGGGATAATTACCATGTATTTTTTTTATTGAGCACCCGATATTTCGACACTGTTGCAAGCGTCATGTTCACGGAGTAAACAATAAATAAATACACATTTTACATTTTTTTATTTGTACATGCAAATGCTTTAATGTGATGCTTATTGACTTGTAAAAGTGCCCTTGGTCACTTCCAGAATACATGTTTTTAATTTAATTTTTGAATTTATGTTTTGACGTGTCAAGAGAAGAATTTTGACATTCGTGTCTTGGTAACTGGTGCATTTGAACATTCATTGCCGGGGAATGCATTGCCATTCACGGGGAAATGCGTAATAGTACCTACGAACAGAGAACACGGTATTGGGTCATTGGCACTGAATGTGTAGCAACCCCCTTATTCTTAAAAAAAGTTAAAAGAGGTATTAGTTCAATTATGTTTTCTCCCTTTCTAACAAAGGCAAATGACAAATATCTTCGAGCAATTGCTGAAAATAATCATAACCATCATAACCAAATAACCATAAGCCAGACTTATCGCGGCCTCGAGCCCAGAATCTGGGGCCTGGTTGCATGCCCTGCCGTCCCCGAACCTGGGTACCCTGCTCGACAACGACTCGTTGCGGGTGGCCGTTGCTTTTCGCCTGGGCTGTGATGTGTGCCAACCACATATTTGCATTTGTGGGTCCATGGTGGAGAGCAATGGGTATCATGCCCTGAGTTGTTGTCGCTGCGCGGGGAGGTTCCCAAGGCACCATGCCTTGAATGACATCATTCGGAGGGCACTGGTTTCAGCAAATGTACCGTGTGTGCTGGAGCCACCGGGCCTTAGTCGGTCGGACGGCAAGAGGCCGGACGGCTTGACGCTGGTGCCTTGGGAGAGAGGTAGGTGCCTCTTGTGGGATGCCACCTGCGTGAGTACATTTGCCGCCACACATCTTGGGCGCACCGTGCGTTCGGCGGGAGCGGCCGCTGAACAGGCGGCTTTGCTCAAGAGGGCTAAATACTCAGGCCTGTCGAATTATTTGTTCGTTCCTCTCGCGGTGGAGACGTCGGGCTGCTGGTGCGCGGAGGCAAAGTCCTTTCTCGGGGAGCTGGGTCGTCGCCTGCAAGAGAGGGGCCATGACCCCCGTTCCGGTTCATTCCTGGCGCAGAGGCTGTCTATTGCTGTTCAACGCGGGAACGCTGCGAGTGTGATGGGCACTTTTGCGCCGGGGATGTGGCGGGGGGGTCTGTTTGATTAGTTGGTTTGTGGGAAGGTATTTTTTTTTTTTTGTAAGTATAGTTTAAGTGTGTTTTTTATGTATCAAGGTAGTCAATAGTTTGTAGTTAGTTATTTATGGACTTATTGTAATGTAATTATTTAATAATAATAATGAAATGTTTTAATTTTAAAATTTAAATAAAGTAAGTTAATTATTAAAAAAAAATCATAACCTAAATATTTTGACAGTTATCACTATTTCCTGGTCTTATAGAATCCCGGAATCCCCGAACTTAAATAATTATGCTGAGAATCTGAGATAAAAGCATCCGAATTTCCGATCCCTGGTGACAATTTTTTTGGTATTTATTATGTTATATTTTTTGTGGCAACCCTAATGTCTCATTGAAGATGGTGTCTATGGGCGTTGATGAATGGACGCGTCTTTTCATGTGTAGCAAATGGCTGCTTTAAGCGTATTCATACGTGTACGCGTGTCTCGCGTCGCTTCACGTTATTGTGTGTTTTCTAAAAAAAAGGAGGGGTCTTTTTATAGACGTGTCTTTAAGCTGTAGGACTTCAACTCTGTCCTCGATGACGTCGGTAAAGACCTTTGGTGTTTTAGAAACATTTACAAGTTTACCAGAGCCCGTATATTATGCTGATCTCGTCACGCCGCGTACAGGGGGCCTTACCTAAACTGAGTCGCTGCCATACAACTGAGCTCAGTTAAGAACCTAAACTGAATCGCGTTAAGACGTCATGGTACTGGCCCAGGTTGTTTGCAATTTGAATAGTTGTCACAATCAATCATTTAATATGTATTAAAGATAGCAGTTTTTTTTTGGCAATGTAGGACTTTTATTAAGAAAATCTATTTATTAATTATAAAAAATGTTTAAAATGAACTAACGGCATACGTATACGTAAATAAAAATCTAAAATAAGAATAATAGTTAACTACATACCAACATACCCTCTATAAAAGGAAAACCCCGTCCAGTTTTTTTTTCTGTATTGAAAATCAGCATCTCATTTTCAAAATACCGTTATTTAAATACGCTCGATTATGTTTCTACGTAATTCTAACCCACTATTAACAAATAAATATATCATTCATTCATTCATTATTTATTCATTCATTTTCATTAATTCATAAATCTATTTCGGATCATGCTAAATGCAGCGTGACGTCAAATTGACGTCAGCGGCATGAGAAGTATGGGCTCTGTTTATAATATATTTTTTAATTTTTATTATTGATTCGTTTATTCACGTAAAACAATTACATACATATAGGTACATAAATAGCCTAGGGGATAGGTGCCTTAAAACCAAGGTTTTCAACCAGTGTGTGTTACCAGTGATGACATATGGATCCGAGACGTGGTGCTTCACCATTGGTCTCATAAATAGACTCAGAGTCACTCAACGAGCAATGGAGAGGGCTATGCTCGGGGTTTCTCTACGGGATCGAATCAGAAATGAGGAGATACGTAGAAGAACGAGGGTCACCGACATAGCCAAACGGATCAGCTCGCTGAAGTGGCAATGGGCAGGCCATATAGCACGGAGAACAGATGGCCGTTGGGGCCGGAAAGTTCTTGAGTGGAGACCGCGGACCGGAAAACGCAGCGTAGGACGTCCACCGACGAGGTGGACCGATGATCTGGTTAAAGCCGTGGGGTCACGGTGGATGCAGGTTGCTTCCAACCGTAACACGTGGAGATCCATGGGGGAGGCCTATGTCCAACAGTGGGCGTACTACGGCTGATATGATGATGATGATGATGAGGTACATAAATGCGCACAAAAAGCACAGTGTAATATCATATGATATCTTACACATTCTGCCGCCTTTTGAGTTTCCGCTTTTTTCGCTATCCTAGAATAATTAGTGTAGGTATGCAACAGCTCATCTTATGTCACTGTTGCATAAACTACTATTATTTAACGCGTTCATTTTGGCTACGGACTCTGTTAAGATCAAATGTCTTTCCTATTTGTGGGAAGCAAGTACCTATATAGCATATATTTTTCAAACTATGTAAATTTTTTTTACAAAAAACTAATAACATTTTAACTTGTTTCAGGTAATATTGCTGTGGGGTTCGTGTTCAAATATTGAGAGAAGTGATTCCTCGTTCGAGTGCCCAGGTTCCTCATTTTCTCAACACAACTGGGGTATGCAAACCGGTAAAAAGAGTCGAGTATGCACCGAAGTCCTCAAAAATATATATACTTTTTAGGTTTGAAAATGTCTCTTTTCTAGAATTATATGTACTTTCATACAATACAATACAATACAAATACTCTTTATTGTTCACCAACAAGGAAATAAAAACAATATACATTAAACACTAAAATATAAACACTGGTAGACAACAGGCGGCCTTATCGCTAAGAAGCGATCTCTTCCAGACAACCTTTGGGTAGAGGAGTCAATACACATGGAAATCCAAACAATGTATAGGTAAACCAAAACTGAGTACATAATTAATTTAATTAATTAATATAACAAAAATTTTACATAAAAGGGAGGTCATACACATACTTATATACAAAAATATATAAACATACATAAACATACATACACATAAATATTACAAAACACAGCATAACAGTAGGAAAACTGTTAGGTAGAAGAAAAATAAAAATCTTTCAGTTTATTTTTGAAAATTGGCAATGACTTAGCACGTTTCATACACACACACATATATATATATTATAATTAGGCATTTTCGCGAGAAGAAATCCAAAAAAATATATTCTAAGGTAAGGTAAGGTTAATGTTTTTCTTGCTCAGACCAAAGAGATCTTTCAAACTGGAAGAAAAAAACTACGAGATAAAAAAATCCCTCAAACGTTTTACGTACTCTCCATTTTGTGACCGCTGTTAGAATTAGAATAACAATATATTTTAAAATAGTATAATAATAAAATATTTAGGTCAAATTAATTAATGTATGTGTAAACAATGTCAAAAAGTACCTACTGGAGAAATAAATTAAAATTATATGCCGATCAAATAATCATTTAAAGAAGAATGACATTTAAGAAAAACAACTGTCGACTTGACATGACAGACAGTGTTAAACATCTTGACAGATAATTACATTATAGAGGATTGTTATTTAGAAAATAAATTTTTATTTGTGTTTGTTCGGTAATTTTTTTATATTTTTTTATTGGTGTGAAAGCAAATTGTTTTGATATTCAATAACGTCCCTTAAAATATCCATGACTAATTTGTTAAATGATCTTGAATACGAATACAGTCAGCGTGTTAAAATAAATTGATTCTTACAGAGAATTTAACTGTCCTTAATTTCATGTATAAAAACATATTGATTGAAGTAATGGCATGAAAAAAAAGAAGGGTTGTTTCACAATTTTGAATTTCTAAGTTTCGCAACTGTCCTTGCCTTTGTCATAAAATCTATTTATAAGAAGTATCGCAAATAATGCACTATATTCAGAGAAAGTTCACCATATTCAATTTTCGGTTTGCATGCAAAAGGACGCCGTTTCAATATTCAAAACGGGATAATTACCATGTACCTATGTTTGTTTTATTGAGCACCCGATATTTCGACACTGTTGCAAGCGCCACTTTTAATAGTATAGAATATAAGTTATAATCCAAATGACCATGTTATCTTAAAATAGTATATTTTTAAAAATACTTGTTCCGTGTTACAACTCTCTGCTAAATTTTTCATTGGTACGAAAAAAGAACAGTAATTTCAAAATCCTAATGTCGTTACATGACAATGTTGTTGTGTGCGTGACCTTAACTCTGGTGGAACGACCTATATATACCTATAGGCATACTTCAAATACATTTAGTCAGTATCCGTAGAATAGGTAGTTACCCTGGTGGGTAAGGTAAGTGCAAAGCTTTTTAGTTATTATCATTTTAATTCTAATCGGCCGTTAAAAAGCCCACATATGCTTGTCAAGCACGCTTGACAGTCTGCGAGCCGCTTAAGAAAATCGTATTAGCGTGCCATATACGTCTCGGATCACTACATAGTATAAAACAAAGTCGCTTCCCACTGTCGGCATGTATGTATCTTTAATCCTTAAATGCATGATGATGCATTTATGACATAGAATCGAGACAAGTGACAATCAAGGTCTCTGGTAATGTAGACTTTGTCACATCGTCGTAAGTTCTTTATTTGAAATGAATTTGGTTGTCATGTCACTTAGGATGTGGTAGGAGGAGGTTAAGACTACGCAACGGATTTTATTATTATTATTTCATTTTAGACAGGCAGCTGATGCTGATACGTCTAAATCATAGTTCACTTAGCACGGTTTCACTATTTATGATAATTTGTCCAGTCTATTTTTAAATTGGTTAACACTTGTAGAATTCACAACTTGGGAGGGTAATTTGTTCCACGCCTTAACTATTCGGTTTGGGAAAAAGTTTTTGCCGATGTTGGTTTTATATTTGGTAGTTGATAACTTCAAGCTGTGTCCTCGCGTGCGCGTGTTAGAGTGTCTGGTGAACAGGTCGCTCAGTTCGGGGCAGTCGTAATATCCTTTTATGATTTTAAAGGTCTCGATCATGTCTCCTCGTTCGCGCCTCTTTTCTAGTGTCGTCAAACCCAACTTCTCCGATCTTTCCTCATACGATAATGATTTTAGCTGTGCTGGAATCTTGGTAAATCTACGTTGTACTCGCTCAATCATTTCTATATCTTTTTTGAAGTATGGATTCCATAACTGGAAGCCGTACTCTAAGATAGGTCTGATATATGTCTTGTAAATCTTTACCATTACTTCGGGAGTGAGGATACGAAATGCTCTTCTAATTATATACACAATAGAATTCGCTTTTTTTTTGATGCGGTTTTTTTTAAAAATAGTTGAGTGATAGAGGAAGGGTTACGTGTACTATAATAATAATCCGTGCAAAGCCGGGGCGAGTCGCTAGTTAGTTATAATTGCGGTTATTAATATCGCAGGATCACAGGTGTCGTTGGCATCCACGCTCCGTGTAAGCTTTCTCTACCGTTACTATGGTAGCACCAAAAAAAAAACAGTGGGATCATGCTTGCAGCGAGACTGAAGGTTTTGGTACACATGCTCATTACTAGCATGTTACATGCTTATTAGCGAGTGGGGTTGTAGGAGGGGAAGACCCCCCGAAAACTGTGAGTGGATCGTGAGTGGAATGAGTTTTCGCAGTCACATGAGATAACGGACATGTTTATGTGCCGGCCGGTTGACGTAGTTGCTAGTGACCCTGCCTGCTAAGCTGATGGTCCTGGGTTCGAATCCCGGTAAGGGCATTTATTTGTGTGATTAACACAGATACTTGTTCCTGAGTCATGCATGTTTTCTATGTATTTATGTATTTTTATATTATATATATCGTTGTCTGAGTACCCGTAACACAAGCAAGCCTTCTTGAGCTCACTTGTGTTACGGGTACCCGCAGACTTCGTCAATTTGTGTAATAATGTCCTATAATATTTATTTATTTATTTATATCAAGCACGCTTGGTTATTCATATTCACAAGTGCTTGTCAAGCAAGCTTGAAAGTGTGCGCGCGGCTTAAGAAAGCCGTATTAACGTGCCATTTATATCCCGGATTAGTTATGATGGCGGTTATTAATATAGTAGGATTACAGGTGCGGTTGGCACCCACGTAAGCTTTCTTACTACACAGATATGAATAGAACAGTGTGTTTACCGCGTGTTGCTGTAGTTATGTATGTAATAGTATAGTTTCATCTCGCTCCCGCCGGGAAGTGCGAGCAAGATGCACTAAGAGTGACTTAAGGTACTACCGAGACTACTTCTTTTGTTTCGCCCGAGACCGAGACTGAGATTTTATAATTTAAAAACATAATATTCAAAATTAAAATATTATTTAATATTGTTAACACTAAAACAGTACATTTACAGCCAAAGTTTAAGAAAAAACTCATAACTTGCATAACGATGACACGATACACTTTATAATTGGCTTAAAATACTATAATATTATACCCACCAAAATCGCAAAGTGTCAAGACGGAAGGTCCGGCCAGGGCCGAGGATCTCAGCCCTTTTTGGCCGAGAGCCGAGACCGAGATCTCGACTCGAATTTTGGCCGAGATTGCTAAGGCCGAGATCTCGGTCATACCTTAAGAGTGGACGACGTCAGCGAGTAGCTATGTAGTCCACATTATGCACTACACTGCTTTAGGGACTTTAAAAAAAAATTGACACGACTCAAAAATAAGTAGGTATAGTTTGACAAGCCAAGGCTGCAGTAGAATTTTTATTTATTTATGCATAAATAAACTAAAAAATCTACTGACAAAGAAACCAGAGCTTATCTATAAGAAACTAGATCTGAACACGTGCAGCGTGGCTAAGTTTTTAGTTACAATGTAAATAATCATGTTCACCGCTTTATGTAAAGCCTTATCGCTTGGCAACACGACTTAGTGAACATCGGTAGACCCTATGCCTTGGTAATAAGGATTAAAAATGGCCAGTTGACAGTGTCGGCGATAGTTGAATCATCTCAATTAATGTTGTAGGAAGTCACATTTAATGAGAAAATTGAGAAGACACTGCTTACTTTAATTAATTTGCTTGAGTCACCGCTAAACACTGTGACAATAGTAGTTTAATATGCAACAGTGATAGAATAAGGGTTCTTAGAACTTGAGGGTCGCCGTTACAAGACCCGAGAGTTTTAAGAACCAATTATGAGTTATGAGCTGTTGCATATATACGCTAGTTTTTCTACAATAGCTAAAATAGCGTATAAAGCAAAATCTAGAAACGTGGCAGAATAGGGATGATGTTGTAATAAAAAAAAAACAACAACAGTGCTCATATTTTGTATGAAAATCCATAGGAGCAGTGTTCTTATGGAATACCGTAGACAACGTTATATAATGTATACTTTTTCAATATCGCTGTCAGTACCTATTACCTAACCCTCTCAGTATCAATTACAGCTGCATTGTCCACAGCCCCATTTAACCTCCACACTGCCCAGCTGACGTGAAATCCAATTTGCTTTAACGCTTTCACGTCACTCCCGTCCTTCACTCTGTCACAGCCCTTCCTGACCACCCACCATTCCATTCTCAACCCTATTACTAAGTCGATAAGGTTTATATGTCTCTTCTGCAACTTGTCACATAAATGTCAGTCACAGCCAACATCCAACTAACCACCGTTGCATTCTGAACTCTATTAGTGAGATTATAAGGTCGGTTTGGTTCCTGGATTGCGGTTGTTTATTCAGCGTCACTCGTTCACTTAGAGCAGGCCCGCAAATTCACATAATCCGACTATAGTATTACTGCGATCCAATTACGGTGGTGGTGTTATTGTGGTGATGTTTAGCATGCTGTAGTGAAGGATGATAAGGCTTATAATCTGCAAAAGATGTGTTTAAAAATCAAACTAGCGCGCTAAAATGATGGCTAGTCATGTCCATTTGTCCTAATAAAAATAAATACATTTAATTTTTTTATTTTTACTGTCTGAAAATTAGGATTAGGCAAGCCTGGCGAAGCACCCGTCATTTTCATCATTTGTCAAAGATTCTATAGCATTGCTATAAATTCTGGAATTATTTTCAGGATTCCGTACCCAAGATGTTCCGTTCCCACTTAAAAATATCATCTACCCGCACCTCAGGTAGTAAACAGCTAAGAATTGTACTCCTATCGTTTAATTTAAATTATCATGTCTTTAGTGAAATATAAAGGTTTTCGCTTGTAAGCTCGTATAGTGCTACCTAAAAGTGATTGTTTTGAACAGTTTGTGCACGAAACTGGTGATAAATACCAATAAAAACTACAAAAATACAGTGTAGAACGAGTTAAACTCACCGTCATTTATTGAAGTTAAAAGTGTTCGGTACCAAAACGCAAAACGCGCAAGAAACCTCGCGGCGCTTATGACTTTTTTCTAACAAATGTGTCGCTGCACTAGATAACGCTGGTTGACTGGACTAATTTAACTGTTCGTGCGATATAGCCCTTATGCTGTTATGAGAAGGTGTATTGCTGGCTAACTAGTAACTGCGGTATAGTGGGCTTAACAATTCTGTGAGAAAAAAAATATCTGTTTATTCTTCGTAGTCGTCTTAATTAATTTCTGAAAATGAATACTGATGTACTCATATCTTGGGGATGTTGTGACAATAAAGAGGTAGAAGATACCCGGGCCGTTGACTGTGTCGTATGTAAGTTGTCATATCACATAACTTGCGTCTGGGCCCCGGGTACCGAGCTGGAATCTGCGACCTTGGATGACTGGAAGTGTATGGCATGCACATCTAAAGTTCCAAAAACCGTCAGAGACGACTCGACGCCTATTAGAAACGTAACTACTGTTAGAGGAAATAAAAGGCAGGCTCTGAACTCGCCCCCCATGCCAGCCGCAGCCGTCACAGCTGATGACATGCGTAGCATAGTCCAGGACTTATTGAAGCAAGAACTGAAGAACACGGTTAAGGAAATCAACTTCGAATTACGAAAAAATATTGCTGATCAACTTAAACCAATACAAGTAGAAATGCAGGAGATGAAAGTTTCGATGGATTTCATGGGTTCCAAGTTTGACGAAATGGAAATTGAATTGACCAACACTAGGAAGAAGATGGCCGAAATTGAAACAGAAAATAGGAACCTGAAGAGTGCGGTCTTTGAGCTCACTCATCAAATCAATAATATTGAGCAGCAATCGCGGTCTAACAACCTCGAGATACAGTGTGTGCCAGAAAATAAGACTGAAAATCTTTACACTTTAATTAATAACCTAGCACAAGCAGTAGGCCAGGATATAAGCAGCAAGATCACACATTGCACCCGCATTGCTAAACTAAACACCGAATCGGACCGGCCCCGCTCCATAGTGGTACAGATGGCATCCCCTAGAGCCCGCGACGAGTTGCTTGCTGCTGTTATCAAATTCAATAAGGATAATCCACAAAACAAACTTAATAGCATGCATCTAGGTTTCCCAAATATTAAAACATCGGTTTTCGTCGTGGAGCACCTGTCCCCTGCCAATAAAAAATTACACGCTGCGGCCAGGCATGCCGCTAAAGATAAAGGTTACAAATATGTATGGGTCCGGAACGGCAGAATCAAAATGAGAAAATCTGATAATAGTGAAATCATAATGGTTAAAAACTTGGCTAGTTTAAATGTGCTACAATAATATTTTTTAAAGTATTATATATTTTTAACTGTATACTAAACACGTATTTAAGTAATTAAGTTACAAAAGAGTTGGATTTAGTTATATATTATCAAAATGTACGCGGTCTACGCACTAAAACTGAAATTTTCTATCGTAACTTATGCTGTTGTGAATATGAGATTATAGTATTAACGGAGACTTGGCTGAATAACTCAGTACTGAGCAGCGAGCTGTTTGACGATAGGTATGTTGTATACAGGAGGGATAGAGAGCAATCCAATGCTTACAGAGGTAAAGAAGGCGGTGGAGTTTTGGTTGCTGTTAAAAAATCGCTGACTTCTAAAAGACAATGTCAATGGGAAAGCCAAATTGAGGACCTTTGGATCACTATCGATATCCCGATAGCTGGCAGTACACGTCAAATAGCTCTCTGTGCAGTTTATCTCCCGCCCCCCTTGCACAAAAGCTCACTAGAATACTTTGTAGATCACTGCAGTTCGATATTAGCTGTAAAGGAGAACCTTGATTTATGTATGCTTGGGGATTTCAATTTGGGAAACATTAATTGGAACTTAATAGAAAAAGAGAATAGTAATTATGTGGTACCAGGTTTCGGTAGCCTTTTAACAGATTTTATGTACTTAAATAAATTAAAACAGTTCAACCTCATAACTAACAATATAGATCGTATTCTGGATTTGGTCTTGTCCACCGTGATTTTATGCAATGTTTCTCAAAGTGTAAGTCCTCTGAGTAATATTGACCCTTATCACCCCGCACTTGAAGTTGTAATTTCGTTTGCTAACTCACCTCGTTTATCGTATAATAATGATTACCGCAGACATAATTTCTATAAAGCCAAATATGATCTCATACGTAAAGATCTCGATTGTGATTGGGATGAATTGTTTTGTAAACTTTCAGATGTAAATGAAATGCTAACTACTTTCTCCGATGTAATTAAACGAGTGGTCAAAAGACACGTACCATTATCTAAACCTAGAAATAACCGTTTCCCTCCGTGGTTTGACAATAACCTAAAACGAGCCTTAAATGAAAAAAATAGGTTGAGAATTCGCTATAGAAAATATAAAAATCCAATGGATGCCCTAGAACTTAAATTACTAAGCAAGCGGTGCGAGTTTTTGGCCACTACTCGTTATAATGCTTTCATATCAAGGGTGGAAGATGAGCTTAAAGCGAACCCTAAGTTGTTTTGGTCGCATCTTAAAACAAAACGAGGTGGGTCAAGTGTATATCCAGCATCAATATCTCATGGTGGAACGACTGGCACTGACAATGTTGAAATCTGTGACATGTTTGCATCTTACTTTGCCTCGGTTTATAACTCTGATTCTAACGACGTAATCGCGCACAACTCGCCGTTTTTACAGTCCCTTGTTAACAATAGCCAGTGCTTGTCGTCCATCGTCATAAACAAAGATGCATTGCTGATTAAGCTGAAAGGTTTAGATTGTAGCAAAGGAGCCGGTCCTGACGAAGTCCCACCTATTTTTATTGTTTCTAGTGCACCTGAGTTGGTTCATCCGCTATGGATCATTTTTAATAAGTCTCTGGCCTCAGGTGTCTTTCCCTCAGCTTGGAGGATCGCTAAAGTGGTACCAATTCCTAAATCAGGGGACGATGGTTTAATTTCGAACTATCGACCAATATCAATTTTATCCTGTTGTGCAAAAATCTTCGAATCTCTTGTGTGTCCGCACATAATCAAACACCTTAAACCGTATTTAGCTGACCATCAGCACGGCTTCATTAGTTCCAGGTCAACGTGCACGAATTTAACATCCTTTACTGAGCTTCTAACGAGTGCTATGGACTCTGGTAAACAAACGGACGTGATATATACCGATTTCAGTAAAGCTTTTGATAAAGTCTCACATTCTGTACTAATGTACAAGCTAGCAGCATACGGAATATCAGGGTCTCTGTTACAGTGGTTACAGTCTTATCTAAGTGAAAGAGTTTTCTATGTTGTGATAAATGGCTACCAATCATCTAACCGTGTTATCACGTCCGGCGTACCACAGGGCTCGCATTTAGGCCCGATCCTATTTAATCTTTTCATTAATGACGTCACCGAATGCTTCAACAACTCCTCCGTTTTCATGTACGCAGATGATTTGAAGTTCGCACGCGTTATTAATTCTTCTGAGGATATTGCTTTACTTCAACATGATATTGACAGCCTTATTATTTGGTGTAGGCAGAATCACATGCATATAAACATTCAAAAATGCATGCACATGAAATTTACTCGAAATCACAATATAACCAAATCTGAATACCACATAAATGGCCATTGCTTAGAGGAAGTTGAAACCATCCGTGATCTTGGAGTAATATTCGACAATAAGTTAACGTTTATACCGCATATAGAAAATATTATCAAAAGGGCATCTAAAACACTAGGCTTTGTAATTAGAAGTAGTAAATCATTTAGACGTAATAAAACTAAAATATTACTGTATAATAGTTTTGTGAGGAGCGTTCTAGAATACTGTAGCGTAGTCTGGCGACCACATTATGCTACACATTCTTTACGACTGGAGCGTGTGCAAAAAAGGTTTATTAGTCACTTAGCTTTTCAAGCACGGGTTTTATCAAAAAGATCAATATCCTATAAAAGAAGATTGCAGTATTTTAAAATAGACACATTGGAAAATAGACGCATGGTCCTAGATGCAACTTTCTTATACAAATTAACAAACCACAAAATAGACTCTCCTACATTACTTTCGTTGTTAAACTTTCGCGCTCCGTCTCGTCATCCACGAAATCCTATAACCCCCTTATCCGCCCCACTAAGAAGAACAATATCTGGCAGTAACTCTCCTATATGCAGGCTTTGTAAAATTGCAAATAGTTGCAGTGACAGGTCGGATATGCACTATGACTCACTTCATAAATTTATAACATCTGTGCGAAAATATGTTTTGACACAATAGACCAGGTTATCTGAATTGGTAGGTATTCTGCGCTTAAGAATAGTATTTCATGTGTTCGAAATAATATTCCCTAGTACAATAAGTTAATAGTCCCTATAATAAGTTGTTTATATCCACTTTGTTTTGCATGCGGTGTTTACCTTTAAGTGATTGTGACATCTCTCCTCGCATGTACTATCTAGAATAATTTTGAATGTATTGATGTCAACAATTGTTGGTGAACCTTAATAAAATAAAATAAAATAAAATAAAATAAAAATTGCACCTAGGTGCATATTTGTTTCTTTAGTATAAGAACTACAACAGAGAAAATTTTCGTTATAGTACCCATTTATGTTGTTGAAATCGGGTCCTATGTCACGCCCCTGCGGCACACCTGGATATTACCTGAAACCAACTTATGCCTGCCGCGGAGCCTCGTTCCGGATCAATCGTGAATAATTTAGCCCCGGCTTTGGCAAAAACACCAAGTATCGCATTACCATAAATTGTGTCACCAAATTCACGATCCTCAGCATTGAGGGAACTACTGATGATGATGAGATAAAAAAGACTGACCAAGAGGACCGCGCGCGATGACAGCGCCACACGGCTATGGCAACTATAAGCAATTTCCCAATTTTTTGACACAATTTTGAAGTTTCAATTTTATCCGCAGCGAGCGCAGTGATCGATTCGGCTACTCCTTCCACCCGCTTTGCACGGTCCCAATAAATTTAACGGTAAAATTTTGAAGATTAAAATGCAAAAGTGTCACATTCAGTCGAGTAAAATTAGACGTAAAAACCGCTATAATCACTTTGTAGTCGACATTAGTTAGCGCCTCAGGCGTCGCTTTGATGTTATAATACACCATTATTTTCGTAACTAGCAATTTGGATTCCACTTTTATATTCACTTTTCATAAAAGGGACTTCTCCGTATAAAATCTAGTTAGCTTAATGCTTCTACGGGCTCGTTGCTTTGTATTTCAAATTTGACCTACTTTTAATATTTGTATTTTTCTCTTGGAGAATCTATTACTTAGGGCGTTTTTATTTTTTGTCGTAGTAATAAAAAAATTCGCTAAATTGGAATTTTTTGTTCTCTAAGGATCGCGAGCTCTTTCATTCCTACTTGGAGTAAAAAGTGTCCTTAAATTTTCATATATTTTTCTAACTTTTCATTGCGCTACCGCCATACTAAATCTGTGAAAAAATGGTAGCCAAAATGGAAAAAAAAATCTTGAGTCTACTTTTTTTTCTCCTACTAGAATTGAAAGAGCTCGCGAATCGCGATTTAGTTTATTTAACTCGCTATTTCAATAGAAATATTATACGCACGTACATTGTATCCTAGAATTATCAATTCGTAGTATGGTAATAGTATAGACATTACTTTCGGACATCCAATAAACGCCTGATTTGAGTTTGAGTATTATTTTTGATAACATTCTACAATTCGAAGCTAAATATTGAAGTTCAAAATATTAAAATGCTTTTATCACACATCAAAACACAATAAATACCTATTTATTAGTTAACTAACAACATAATGAGCATTGCAATAAAGCTTCACAAGAATATGGATTTATTATCTATCACCAGTATCACCTTTTGCCTTTGTTATGAAATTACCATTCATTTGTCGTCTGTGTGCTCATGGCTCTCGGCTCTCGGCAGCTCGGATATAAACACAGACACGTCTTTATCATTTATCGCTGCGGATAAGACATCCGTCACGTACTGACATTTATGTGAGATTGACGCAAGTCCAACCATAACGTACACATATTTGCTACAGATGTCAGTATACAATGTTGGCTTGTACAATCACAGACGTCACGTAATGACGCCAGTTAATGATAAGACTATCATCATTTCGTAATTATTGTGTTTGTTTGCAAATTGCCAGTAATCTGGCTCATTTTGCTTGTTAGGTGCAGTTTACATTGTACTATATATCGATACACTTGTTGCTAGGGAAGTACTTACAAGTAATATAAATAACCAACTGTTATTTATGGAAAATGTAGTCTATAAAAAGTTTGTTTAGGTGTTTATATGCGGCGTCACATCTCTTAACAGCTAAATATACTCAATCCATTCACTATACTACAAGTGCAAGTTCTATGAAGTTGCCATCATATATTATATTAGTTACATGAACAAATACAGCTTCCAACTAACACTCATGTGACCTCAATCCTTAGTCCTTGAAGAAAAATCTATATTTATTTTTCTCTTTCTACAGCAGCATTTTCTCTGCAAAGTCTGGTGGTAAGAAGTCAAAAATCGCTTACTTTTATGCACATGGACATGCAAGCAACGATTGATATTTAACAGAACTGTCTGAGAACATATTTTAATTAAATATACTCCATATACGCAGTCGTGATGAAGATGAATTGATTGGCAGATTGATCAACACTTTGATCGTCAATTAATCATTCGTCAACCAATCATTTCGGCTTGATCGTCCTTCACGCTTACAAAGTCAGAGTAATTACTAAATCTTTTTACGACTTAGTAACAGGATTATTGGCTTGTTTGGCTAATTTTTAATTATTGACTATACCATTTTTTTCTTGATACATTATTGAAATTACTTTTTTTTTATCTCTGATACGTCTTTTTCTTTGTTTGCTTATTTTTGTTTAAAGGCCACTCGTAAATCTACGACATTTTCAAGCAGATGAGTGTCCGATCGAGTGTGACTTTATGGAGACATGTTTCTTCAGGTTTGTGTTTTTGTAATTACATTTTCAGTTGCCAAGCAATAAAAATAACAATTACGTATCTTCAGTAGCGTTATACCAGTAGAGGTAAAAAATGAGAAGGAAAAACTTGCTGCAAAATATATTCACGAAATCGATATTTCGTGTAATTTGCATTTAGAAGTAATAAACTAACTTAGGGGAATTAAATGGCGTTGTTTTATATATAACAACAGATAACAAAGCTAAAATATTGACTAGTAAACATGAATCACACCACTAATTTGTGGATAATCGCGAAAAATGTATGAGGTCAGCTCTTTGTAGATTGACTTTGTAGGTCCTTTGATTAATTTTTTAACACATTATTTCAGGAATACAACAAGTTACGGTCTTAATATTGGTCTAATTGAATTAAATTTTTAGTATCGGGCCAACTCAAAAATTGTAAAAAATTGGCTGTTACAAACATTTCAGCCGAACAGGCTGTCTGTATTTTTTTACGGAACACCCAAAATTTTTTCTAGATTTTGGTCCTGTAAGAAATGTTGTGAAGTTTGACTGACCTTCATTCACTACGGAATGCCTAAATGTCTGTTTTTTACCCAACAGTTATCCACGCTGTGCTTTCATGCCTTTTTTACGGTAATGCAATTACAAATGTGCAGCCTTGTCTAACTGCACGTAGTACGTTTTGAGCTTAATAGTTATTAGAAAACAGCCATTTATTACTTACTCAGAACAATATTACCGCCACTGCGTTGCACGGCCGCTGGTACCAGGAGTCCATAAAGCGACGGAGGTTTTCGCGAACGGCTTGCATACTTGCACAACCGGTCACGTTCGCGTGCCGCACACAGCATTGAAAATTACGTCATGCATTTTATTTAGCCTTATGTAGAGCTGTGTACGTAAGCACGGCCAATTCGCAACCGGTATGCCACACGCCTTCTAACTTATGCGGCCCTGGTACTTTGAACGCTGCTAAGGATTCTTAAGGATCCTAAGGACTGCAAAGTACGCCTTTGTATCTGAAATTTCTTGCATTTTCGTGCTTCTCTTAAAATGATGTAATTTTCTGACGATATTATTGAAAGTCAAAAACTCTTAAACGCAAACCTGTTTTCCTTGCTTAGTCCTTAAAATAGTGTTTACACCAAGGCGACAAAACCAGATGTGACTGAGGCAATTTAAGATCCTTAAAATAGCCGGATCAAGATAGCAATGACCACCATTCTAAAATTAGCATACGCTGTATTTTTTTTTACTTTGTGGCTACGTAGGAGTTGGAGACGTAATTATTTGCGGGTTTCGTCGGATTTAGACAGTTTATGGTTCCGGTTCAGCTGTCAGGAACACATAGATATTTGTACAGAATTTGTGGTATTAGCATCTCAACGATCTCTCAACTCAGCCAGACTTCACCATGACTTGGATCTATATCCTAGCATTTTCTCGGCTTCTTGGCACCGCTCAGGACTAGTACCACGAAAATCGAACGATTGCGGATTTGTATCTCCATCTCTGTCACACTTGCATATTGGAGTGACAAAGAGGTTTTCCCGTCAATGCCAATTTTCGAAGTTCGTGGTAGGCATGCAGGTAGCTCGCTTGGCAAACTAATTCCATAATTCGGTGCAGACACTTGTTTTACGAAAGTGACTGCTATCTGACCTTCCAAAGCAAACGTAAAACTATAGGCCTTACTAACATTAGTGCAGTTTCTTCTATATGTTTTTCTTTTTTAATGAAAAGAGGATGGTCCATATCAAATGATATTTCGTAAATGAAGTCTGAAAATCTCAACGGTGCGAGCTAGAAATCTAACCCGAGACCTTCGGATTGAGAGAAACACGCAACCTCTCTCCCACCACCTTTCCTACCAGGTCTGCATCGATCACAGTAATAATTTACCAGTCCAACCAGTCAACAACGGAAACGGTCAATTTGAATTTAGAACAACACTCGTAAGCCGGTACACGGAAGCAGGAGAGTATGACCTCGCCCCTGTCCACCGGTTTTTCGGCATGCCAAGTAATGCCAAGTTCGTTCACATGACCTTTATCATTATCAATTATCACATGTCCACGTTACATAACTTCGTTTTCTTCGTTTCATGCGGCGACCTCGTTTCCAGTTTTTCAATCGAGGCAAAGCGTTTGACTGTTTGAGTAATGATCAGATCATGAGTGTGCTCTTTTGTTGTAGAGTGAGTTTTTATTTGATATTGAATTTGGAAGGTCAAAGTCGAGAATATGGGGGAAAATACGTGTCACTAATAGTAATTTATTTGACATCTGGCACTATTGTTTAAGTTGGAGTTTAAGTGGCAGATGTCAAACCAAAAATTTTTGATTTTACGTATGTTAATATTTACTTTTTATCTTAAAGATTGTTTGTACATGTAGTAGATCTGATCTATGCGTGATATATCCGATGTGAGATTGAACATCACCTGTGTTCGTATTCATTTTGTAGAATATACACTGGAGTTCCACCACCATTTTCCACGTTCCCCGTTTCATCACTGGACAAATGAAAGCATGCTTATGTTTTCACAATACCATTTAATCACACGAAGCCATTTAATCAGATTTGTCTTGTTATTACTCCTTCAAGAATGGAATGAGTTCGCGACGACAGTATTCCCTCCAATCCCTGATAAATACGATCCTGTTATCTTGATGATGAGTCAGTAAACTCCACCCTATTATGACTTTCCATCAGTGGCGATTAGGGTCAATCGGGGTACAGTTATCAATAAACAAAAAATATAACTTACTAAATGTTTTCGTCTTCATCTAAAACTAGTTAAATTGGTCCATTCGAACAGTGGAAAATTTTCTTATGGCCCACAACAACTTGAACTTGATTGAGTTTTTAATGAAGGGATCTGTTATTAAATGTAGATTATGTCTGAGGAGAAACTATTAAATTTATATGAAGATTTTTCTACAGAAGTAAAATTTTAAATTCAGTACAATATTGCCAACAGCTTTCAATATATAGTCTGTCAATCAAAAAGGAAAAAAAAAACTATTTCCATCTCTTTCTTCGGGGTGGTAATGAAAGAAAAATACAGTACAATCTCTAACCTACTGTTACTGTGTTCGTTTGTTTGTCAGACTATAGTTCAGTAGACAGACCAGACGCAATATAAAAAATTCTTCTTTCGATTAGTTGTTCTAAATGTTTTTCTTAATTGTTATTTGAACCAATCCGTTTATTAGCGCCATAATCAAGATAGCCTATATTACTCGATTTCTCATCATCATCGCCAATTTACTCAGAACTTGGCACAAAACAGGTAAACAGATATTTCCTCGTGTCTCGTGTGATCGCAAACAACCGTACGGAGACACTTAGCAACTAAGTAATATACCGATAGCGTATGATTTATTTGTCAAGACGTGTGTGTTACGTGACGAGGTAATAATGTGTGTTTATCGTAAATATGTTAGTTTTAATGTGTTTCCAGATGTCTCGGAACCTTGGATAGTGAATGACAAGCATTAAATATTTTCTATTAAATAATATTCGTGGTTTATGAGTTGCTGTTATCGGTCTAAAAAACGTAACGTAAAGGCTAATGTTATAAAGAATAAACTATGATATACCAATAAATAATATGCCAATCTTTAAAATTATATCTGGAAATATCGGAACATAGGGTGATATTTTGGCTACCTGCGAGGTAGGTCAAACGGATCTGACCTCTAACTCATTAAATTATTTTGGCAAAAAAAATATATTTAGAAATTATGAAATATAAATATTGTCTTCTGTTACCCACTGTGTCTCTCAGTCATCATCTTAACCCTGTGAAAACGAGTGCTGTGAAGGGCTCGAAACGTAGGGTCATGGTGTTAATAAACGCGATTAATCCGTTCATTTAAAGTGTTTAATTTCTATGAAATAGTCCTTCAAATTATTTCTGGAGGCGAAAAAATATGATATTGTCTTCTGTTACCGCGATTGTTATTCATTGAAATTAAATACATTAGAACACAACACAATGCACAAGTAACTTTTGCACAATTGATGTTTGCATAAGTAACTTTTTTGATTGACGGGGGAGATTTCGCATTCTCTCAGTTATCATCTTAACCCTGTGAAAACGAGTGCTGTTAAGGGCTCGAAACGTAGGATCATGGTGTTAATAAACGCGATTAATCCGTAATGTGTTTAATTTCAACAAAAAATCGTTTGATTCGTGCTTTAAAAATTGTATAGAATGGTGACGTCACCCTCGCTTCTAGTTGAAAATAATCTGTAAAGATTATCTAGAAGGCAGCACTAGACGTAAGTCTGAGCTGTAGGATTGGCGGAACGTACCTTAAACGTTTAAAATAAGAAAGGATTGCATATACTTAGGAAATTTCGGACTCTGGTCGCCGTGATCGGGTAGCCCAGTGGTTAGGGCGTCTGCCGCGAAAGCAGGAGGTCGCTGGTTCGATCCCAGCCCTGCTCACCGGGGACCTTGGTCACTTTTTCTTTAGTATATGACATCTCTTTCAATTTATAAAAAAATATGATTAAGGAATTATGAAATTTATAATTTCTTATTAATAATTTCTATAACCGTTACGGTTGGCTAAGCTTGCAACTTCAACAGATTGCTTCAATTTAAATAACGGAATACTTATTTGTTACGCATTAATGCATATAGCGCGTCCAACGTGTTACAATTCGCTCTACTCGTATATTGTCTGCGAAAGAATGCAGTTTCTATGGCTCCATAAGTTTTTGTGCAGCTTTCTCAAGAGTGACTATAGTTAACGGTGTATGCCTGGGAGTTATCCAACACCAGAATTTCATTCATGGTATTGTGTCTACTTTATGTCTTTCGCAGCAGCCTAAAGGTCATTATCATCATATCCGATGAAATCTTTATAACGACTGGTTGTACGCTGCGCATCTACACGGAGAAAGGTCTAGTTCCCTTTACCAGATTTGTTAGTAATTAATAGAATTCTATTATTAACAGCAATATTGCTGCTCTAGTCTTAAAATGAGTAAAAATGTATACTTAGTTGTATTGTCTTCTGTTACCGCGATTGTTATTCATTGACTGAGTTCTCTCAGTCATCATCTTAACCCTGTGAAAACGAGTGCTGTAAAGGGCTCGAAACGTAGGATCATGGTGTTAATAAACGCGATTAATCCGTTCTAAAGTGTTTAATTTAACTCAGTCATCATCTTAACCCTGTGAAAACGAGTGCTGTAAAGGGCTCGAAACGTAGGATCATGGTGTTAATAAACGCGATTAATCCGTTCTAAAGTGTTTAATTTCAATATACTTAGTTGTCATAAAAAAAATCTAGTTGGCACACCTTTTTTCCGAGTAAAATTTTCCTACGATCATAAGGCGATCGTCATACTTGATGGTGATGTCCTCTGGCCGGTCGCCACCTAAAAACGTTTCTACTCCATGCCTCTCAGTTCTTCGTGCAATATGTTCTATCCACAGCCACTTATGTTAGCCTATAAGTTCCCTGAAAGTCACCTGAAGATTAATCCGTGGGGTAGCCTAAGTATTTGTGCGCTTTGAATATTCAGAGGAAGTTTCTCCCGCGAATGCTCTAACCAAGCTTTCCAAGAGGGCCGGTATGTATAAGGTTTTTCAGAAAGTGTGTTTTCTTTTTAATGTAGCAACTCGTACTTACCCCTTCTGGATGAGAAGACGTATATAGGGTACATATACTGCTTAGTGCTTACCAACAGACGGGATGTACGTGGGTCATGCTGAAAGTACCTAGATCCTCAGAAACTGTATTAATTATGCAGTTATATTTTTAATTATCACCTTTCTTAACTCTTTTTGGTGATATTTATAAATGTAAGTTTTCAGTACAATCGAACAACCTAAAAAGCTCATGTCCTATTTTTCCTAGATCACATTTTTTATGAAAATTTAGGGATCTCGGAGTTTTGTATGGAGATTTTTGGGAGTCCAATCAGATCATAGCTTTTTTTTATGAAAAAGTGTTAATATCGTTTGGAAGCCTTAAGTTGTCCGAAATTTCTGATATACAACTGTTTGTGATGCTCTATTATTTACCCATATACCTATCTACACGATTTTAAATTAGAGTATGCCTGTTGAAAGATTTCTCAATTCTCAATAATCGTCCATAAGAAGAAAACGAAATAATCTTAATTAGTCATACCTACTCCGAAAAAAACAACCGAATAAGTTATACCTCTCAAAAGAGCTAAATAGCTATATTGTCAGAAAATAAATGTTTCCTTATACTGTGTAGTCTGTAACTGGGTTAATCTCAATACTTTTAGCATGACCTACGTCTGCTTGTTTCCTTTCCTACTGATTTTTTTAACGTACTCGTAAATCGAATTAGTTATTTGAATTAATCGGTGTTGCCTGGCGGATACAGAACAAGGATTTGTACGCTTCCGCGCGACTTGGCCCTGTTTCCTTAACCTGTTGCTGTTTCGAACAGGAAGTCCAATTAACACCTAATCTAATTAATTAAAAAAACTGAATGTCGACGTAACTATAGTGGTTGTTTATTAAAGAGATCGTTAAAAGTGATTAATACATCAATTCGTACAATCCTATGTCTATCGTAAATCTTGTTTTTTTTGGGTTATATTCGGAGTACGACAGATTTTCATGCCGCATCTAGTCACAGGGCTCAGGGCTCGCTTCACTATCACTATCACTACATAGTATAAAACAAAGTCGCTTCCCTCTGTCTGTATGTATTTACTCTCTCTTTGTCGTTGGCCGATGAGGCGCTAAAAGAAATGATAAACACACGTTTAGAAATGAATCTTATCAACAAACGACCTAGTGATACCTTTTGCACATTTATAACGAAAGCTATAACTGATCCAGTTTCGTACAACGTTATACAAAAAATAAATAACTCATATATGTTTTACCTACATATGTACTCTCATCCGTCTTCTCCTTAATCATTTATAACAGTAACTCATATCTAATTCAGTACGAATATACGCCAGATGAAGATGTCATGGATGTGGACATAGCATTAGCTTTTGATTAATGTCAGCATTCAGTAACTACTTATGTTGAGAAAAATCTTATGTTTACTCAGTCTTCTTTCTATACTGCGACGAGTGATTTCAAGGGCTCGAAACCTCGTGATGCGTTTAATATACGCGGTTTAATTCGTTTTTAAGGTTTATTTTAATGCGTAGAAGAAATATTTATTAAGAGATTTGTGATTATTTTTATTTTATGAATGAATCCATTATTAAATTGCAACGGTTAACACTCACGTATTTTTATCACAATAGGCGTGACATGTTTCGACTGCATCGGACGGTCATCGTCGGACAGACAGAGTAGTGTTGTCACCTTCGCGGCTGAATCACTGGCATCACTGCCCGAGTCCGTTGTGCTTGTCGTTGATCCCGTCAGACGATCCGACAATTCAGACTCCCGCAACGACGGCGCCGGATTGTTCGAATCAGCCTGCTTTGTCGCGCGCGACCCGTTACCTACGCCGGTCATTCATAAACTGCCCATGCAATTTTGAACGCTATAGTACCCGGTTCAAGGCACGTATGTCGTCGAAACGACGGGAGACGGAGTAGACGCGTCCTAGTATGGCGGCCTCGTTCCAAAAGACCGGATCATAGACCAAGCAAATGGGACGATATAAAGAAGATAGCTGGCCCTCTCTGGGATGCCCAAGCCGCGAAGGTGACAGCACCACTCTGTCTGTCCGACGATGATTGCAATTTAATAAAATGGTGAATAATAATTGAAAACCGAGATACCGAAATTGACTACCGGTAAAAAATACCGATATACAAACTCTTGATTAAATTATGAACGGAATTTAACTTGACCGTCACATTAAGTAGGTACATATTTACTTGATACGTATCTTATCTTATTTCCTCTACACATAACATTTCCTTAGCTTGGCGTGCTGAATAATACGTTGTGAATAAAAATATCATAAATTCCAATCAAACTAGAGATATGGGATGCATTATGGCTTCTGTGATCTATGCGGCCTATATACCGGATAAGGTTGGCAATATTGACTCCGTGCTAGATTAAAAGAGAGTGCCTTCTTAATTGCCTTTTTGTACAATTTATTATAATATACGACATAAAAACGATTAGTTTTGATAAGAATATGTTTTTTGTATGTGTTGAGTTAGTTGAGTTTATCTTAAGTTATGAGCTATATATTTTATAGTTCGAAAAAAAAAGTGCCTCGGGCGAGACACTGACTTGTGACGGCGTTGATTTCGAATGTAAAACACCGGGCCTAGTACAGTCACCTTTTTTTTTTTTTTTTTACGTGGAGGAATGCATTTAGGCATCCCGCCTAGCCGGGGAACTAGGACGGGTATGTGGGACTCGCAGGTCCGGACCCGCACTACCCACTAAACCATCCACGGTATGCCCATCTTTCAGCGTTGGTGACGGTGACACGGGATTGCCCTAGGCTCACAACCGCGAACACCGCCTGCTGCGACAGCCGAAGCTGTCCCCTCCTTGAGGCCGAAGCCCCTGGAGCCGAAGCTCCCCCGCCCGAAGGTAGCGTGCAGGGCGACACCACACGCTGGTCCCTCATGACAACCTCCACGCCGGGAGCGAGATGTTCGTGATAGGCTCGCTGGCTTCTAAGCGAATCGTAGTACTCTCTCTATCATTCTTCCTTATTAGTGTGACAATGACAGTTGCGTTTCGTTCACGACTGAGCGTTAGCGATTGGCATCTTCGCTACGCACGCTGATACCATGATTAGGTACAGAAAACTTGCTTTCGTTTTCGTTTTTAACGATTTACCGGCGAGTATTTTTTAGATTTTAGATATAGTACTTGGTCCTTTTGTTTCGTGTACGCGACCTTAATGCTCAGGCAATAAAGTCCTGTATACATATTTTTGGCACTTTGACTGTATTCATAGCTGTGTGGCTGACTGTACAAGCCTCGGTTGAAACAGGGATTCAGGACTCGTTATATCCGCCCTCGTCTAGGACTCGGCCGTCTACCCCGAACTCTTCCAGCAAACTTCACGGTATCTGCAGTATGTACTATTGCATTTGTTTTTGTGTTTAAGGCCGTCCCCTATCCCAATGACCTCGGTGATTTGAGCTTTCTTCCCCTCCCGCTTCCTTTCCTCACCGGTTATACAATACGTCAATAAAGCATGAGTCGCCACCTAGGAAGAGCTGCTTGTACTAGGACGCAACCCTATAAACTACTAGTGCCATCTTATACGACTGGCCCCCGTCGCCCACGCAGGCATCTCGAGCCGGCGTTTTCGGAAAAATGCGTGTAATAGCTTTTTGTCGAAAAGTACAAAACCTATCCAAAAATCAGTAGATGCGTTTAAAGTAAACATAAATATATACTGCTTGACTTAGTTTCTTGTACTTACGACGCATAATAAGGGAGTAGATACAGATTTAAGGTAGAAAAAAGGGTTTACGGTTTTTTTTTTCTCTTGATGTATTATGTTTTTCGACAATTTAGTAGAACCAAATGTAGACCAAATAGCTTTATTATATATTTTTTTCAAGCGTTTTGCTTGGAGCTGAACAAAGCCTATTCACTTTGAAAACAGTTAAATATGCCGGGTAGCCCCTTAATGTTGTTTTAATTTCTAAGAGTCATACATGTTTTATTTATCTTTAATCTGCTTAACAAGTAGGAAGTGTTGTTGGAAATACGAATTGATAAATGTGTGCTTTAATTACACTTATTAAACTAATTAATGTTAATCAATACTTTGCTTAGCATTTGTTTATTATAGTTTATTGCTCAAATGAAAATGTACAAATGGCAGAAAAATCATTTTTTTTTAAATATCACGACGGCCGGCCTGATGGAAAGCGTTCACCGTAGCCTATGGACGCCTGCAACTCCGGGGGCCACATGCGCGTTGCCGCCCTATTAAAATCCTGTACATTCCTTTTTTGAATAACCCCTGTAATCTATCGGGAAAACCTCGGCAGGGAGCTCATTTCACAGCCGGAGCGTCCGCGGTAGGAAATTCCTCTGAAACCGCACAGTGCGCGACCATTTTGGTTGCGAGGTGTGTGGATGAGCGCTCTGTCGATGGCGAGCGATACGATGGTTAAAAGTGGACGTTGGCATCATGTCAAACAATTCTTCAGAACACAACCCATTGTATACGCGATAGAATACACATGAGGAGAGAAAGTCTCTCCTTAGACTGAAGGGTTCAATACCGACTGTGAGTTTGGGATCGTCGACAACTCATACGGCGCGGCTCTGGACCGAGTCAAAGGGTCTAAGCTGGTATTAGGGCGCTCTTGCTCAAAGGTGATGGCAGTACTCCATATGAGGTCTAACTTGCAACAGTCAGTCAGCAGTAATTTAAGGACCTCTGAATCACTCAACCTCAAAAATGGCGCGTGGTGGCTCCAAAGTACCGCAGTACCAACCCCTTAAACCGACTTGTTTTTTTCTTAAAAAATAATTATCAGTAACTATAGCCGAAAACGCCAAATGTGCGTACCGTCTGCCCCATATGCTGTACAAAATGGCAGTGTGCCGCGACATTGACAGTAAAGGTGTTTCTTTTCCTAATTATAATACCTACTTACAAACTGGTTGCAACTTCTGACTCACCACTAAATATATTCTCCGCCATTTCACACCCTAATACAAAGCTTTTAAGAGCTATTTAACAACGGCAAGCTATATTTTAAATGATTAGCAATTCCACCGTGTTTCTGCCTTGTGTGTTTAGTCACGGTCATAAATATGTTTACAGTACGTTACCTATATCATTGCAAAAAGAGATGTATAATTATTTTTGACCGTGACTACCGTGTGATTGACTGTAGATAGGTTTATTAATAGATAGGTTTATTAAGCTCAAAAGGTGTAACCTAGTTAGATTAAATCAGTATAAGCACTTAAACCACTAAGGCTGCGTTTTACCAAATTTTTATTCCGAGAATAACGCTTACTCTCAGATAGTAACGTCAAATTACTATGGGAGTTTGACATTAGTATCCAAGAGTGAGCGTTACTCTTGGTTTAAAAGTTTGGTCAAATCCAGCCTTAATTACCAACAATTATACACCCTGTTTTTATTGATTTCCATTAACTTTAAGTGTATATTCTTCAGGTTAAATCGAGTTAATTCCTCTGAGAAACTAGTGTTTTAACTATTACAATTTCTGAGATATTCAAGAAATACATTTATTAGCTGAACACAGTGTAAAAACAGTGTAAAAAGTTACTAAACCATCTACTACTAAGCTGTGTTTTGGCATGTCCTGTCATGTCTAAAGATTCAGCTTTGTCATACTTGACACTTATTTTCGTGTATCTCAAGGACCTTATACCTACAATGTTCATTTATTTTGTATGAAAGACGCAAAACATTTTTTTTTCAAATTAGACTAAAAGCGATTCATCAAGCGTATTGGCAGTGCCAAGCCATAAATGAGACAAGAAATGAATGGTAGTTACATACTAATACTCTTCATTATCGTAATCGTATATATGGAAAACTATTTATATAGCTATTTTGGAGGAGGAAATAGGGTACTGCAGTAGCTCAAAATGCAACCTTTTGTATGGAGCGAGCGTCTGCTCCTATTTCATCTTAACATTTATTGTTTAAATTGTAAACACTGGTATTCTTTTTAATCCATAATAATACGATACGTTTTAAAATCGTAATTATTATTTTTAATTATCCTCTTTTGAGCCGTCGTCGGTTCTTCTGACATTAAAAATGCATTATATAACCAAAATTACAGTACAATTAATTGAACCTTCACACAGAATCGCACCAGAAATATAAAAATTGAACCAGATTTGGAAACGAAACATCGCCTTGATATTATAAGGAGTTATGGTCAATTAACAGTAATTAAAATTTGTGCCTTATGTAGTCCGTGCATTGAAAGTCAAATGAATATGCAAGGTTAGGTGTAAACAGTGCTGTGTTAATTCATTTATCTATTTACCGTCGGCAGTCGAGACTTATGCAAATAATAGAAAAATAATGAATTACCTATGAGTTTTAAGAGAGGTATGGGTACAGTTTAGTGTGGTAGGACACGGCACAATGAATGTCGTCTCGCTCAAATCTGGAGCAGCGCCCATCTGGGGAAGTATCTCCACCTTACAGAAAACCGCAGTTTAATAACACTAGACCCTACTCATAGTGTTGTGTTTCTGTTGGTGAGTAAGGTCGCCAGAGCTCCAAGAGGATTCACTGTGTTGACAGCTGGGGACTTACGGAGCAAAGCTTCCCTTTTTAGCTGTCAACACAGCGAATCCTCCCTTTTTATCCGCCCGAAAGTGTAAAATGAGTAGTCCTTGAACAGAAAAGTGTCACTTTGATCCCTCCCAGCAGGGAAGAAAAGTGAATAGGTGGTGTGAAATAGTACATTACCTATCTAGTGCGGTAAAATAAAGAAAGGCCGAGATCGCAGATGTTTGCGACCCGAGCTGCAAGCGAGGGACGTAAATATGCGATCAAGGGCTTTATTTATTACCGCACGTGTTAGGTACATCATTTTATGCCTACACTTGGGCAGAAATCGGCTTTTTCCGTACGCGCAGCGTGCGGAAAAAGGCTTTTTATGGCCAGGTGTGGCATAAAGGTTTTTATGCCACATCTGGCCATAAAGTACCTTTTCCGCACGTTACGCGTACGGAAAAAGCCAATTTCTGCCCAAGTGTAGGCATAAAATGATGTACCTAACACGTGTGGTAATAAATAAAGCCCTTGATTGCATATTTACGTTCCTCGCTTGCAGCTCGGGCCGCAAACATTTGCGATCTCGGCCTTTCTTTGTTTTACCGCACTAGTTAGGTAATGTACTATTTCCATTCTCTTTTGTGAGGCCTTTTTGAATTCCATGAATGGATGATGATTTTAGCAGTCTATGTAGGTATGTTGATTTATGCCGTGTGTCCCAACGCAGTGTCGTAATTATTATTTAACCGTTTCAATCTCACGACTCATTCTCAGAAGTGAAAAAACGACTAAAAAGAGAAAATCACACGAAAAGATTGCCTATATGCCATAATTATCAAATAGTCAGGTACTATAATTATCTCGATATTGCCGAACCCTCTCCCACGCCATCGCATTTGAATAAACGCCCAAACATTGCCAATAACCACACGTGTGTTTTATTCTTTCCGTTACCACTTTTCCCCAAGATAGGCATATTACGTTTAACTACAGAACGTCTTAAGTCGCTACTTATTTCATACGTTCGTCGACCTTTGGCTATGTGAAATCAGGCATGTTACGTTTATCAGAAGAACGTCATAAGTAACTACGTATCTCATAACTTCTACAGCCTTTGGTAATGCAAAGGCAGCCATGAAAACATTGTGTGATGCCTTATGAATTCATTTGAATGCCATTACGTGTATTTTTGTGTTAAAGGAGCACGAAAACTATGAAGGTAATATGTCACGAGTACTTTCATATAATATTCCTTTATTACCTTTGGATATATGTAGTAAGATATGTTGTTTGAATTAATTTGTTAGAATCAGGTCCCATAAAGAAGGTGTGACTGGTGTGTGTTATCTGATAAGTGTCGTTTTGAGTAAACAAAACAGCAGTTTACAACAAGGTTGTCTTTATTATTATATTTTAATATTTTTATCGCTTATGATTTTTATCGTAATCTGAAAGAAGAAAACAAAACTGATAACTTATTAATGGCTTCGTGAGAAAGAAGTGAAGTCGAAGGAACCAAAAATAATATTTGAATCCTTACTTACTTACGTCTTGGCCGACTCGAGTTGTCGCCACCGGTCGTGATCCTGCGCAGCTTTCCTCCAATTTGTTTCTTGTAGCTCGTTCAGGTCCGACTCGACGACATCCCTCCACCCACGGAAGAATAACTAAAGCATGGAAGTAGTACAAAAACTGTCAAATGACAACAGTTTTTATGACACTTCCTTTACTTGGTGAGGAAGCGAAGGACGGGTTTATGACTTTGATGTTCTTAGTTTTGACGGGCGGCTTGCCTCCACCGAAACCTGGGACGTCCGACAGCTCTTCGCCCTATTGGACGGCCCAAGTATGCCCGTTTAGCACCCCGAATTTGAATCCGGCTCGAGACATAATTTTATTTTTTAACTTGGTTTAGTCTGCCTACGGAACCCTAAATGGCAATAAGTATATTTTATGACCATCCGTAGGTACGCCTGAATATCACAACAATTTACGCAGTAATCAATTCATAAAATTCCAACTGAAGGTTTGATTTGACGTGTCTCCTTAATTTACGATTAAGTTCCGGTTTTTTGTTTCATGCTTTTTGTATCGTACCGTATCCTTCCACTATGTGTGGTCTGACACACTTTTAGCCAGTTTTTGAACGTAACCTTATTATGATATTGATAACTTATATAGGAATAATGATAAACAAACAAAGAGGTTTCCTATGCAAATAAGTTAAGCTTATCGAAGTGACATACACTCTGAGCCGGATTTTAGCCCTCAGACGAAGTATACGGCGATCTAGCAGGCTTATCCTGTCTGATCCAACACACGTGTCAAAATACGTACCGTGTTGTTCAATAATATACTTTACAGGATTCTGAGCTTAGCTTGGAGATCACAAAGTTTACCAAACGTCGGATAGGATGGCTGCAGATTTGCTTGTTTTAACGTCTAAACATTTGTCCCAAGTTATTTGTTGACTTCCAGAGAGAGTTTTAACTACATAACTCTCGTGAGACTCGAACATATTAAATAATATTTCAAACGGGTCACTCATGTAACTTAGTCGATTTTCGCTCGACATGTTACGAAGAACGTCATCAGGAGACAGAGGTAAGTCGTGCAGTCGTGTCTACGAGCGAAAATCGACTGAGTTACGTGAGTGACCCGTTTTAAATATTATTGAATATTTCCAGAGAATGGTTGAGGATAGGGTCAAGAGAGCGTATGTGGGACGACCGGACCTGTAGCTTCAGGCTAATAACTGGCTGGAAGTTGAGCAAGACTGGGTTTGCTGGGGTGCTCTCGTTTCGGATGCTAACGCTCTTTTTGAGTCAGCTGTACCACAATGGTTGGATAGTTAGTTCAACATATGTTAGTATGATTGATATGACGATAAAGAGACTCGGTAAAGTCAAGTGTTGACATGGTAACGTTAAGGAGGAATTCCTTACGTACAATACTAAAATAATATTGTTTTTAAACAACTTACGAGTAGCTACCATTTGTACCTTGTTTTTGTACTTAATCCTTTGGGGATTAAATGTAATTTCGTTTTATCAAAGAAATGATTGAATACTTAAGTTATTTTCGTGCACCAAAACTCCCCGAGAGCATTACACATTCCTGTCATTTGTTCGCACAGATTTGTTTCGTGTATGCGTCTGTATTCAATATGGAAAGTGCGATAGAGAGAGAAATTTCTGTTTTTAATGTTTGTGGCTAACCTTCAGGATTCTTGCACGGAGCAATGAACTAGCTGTATATGCGTGGGCTACGATACAATACAATACCATTACTCTTTATTGCACACCTAAAATGAATGCTGGTCGAAAATATTTTTTTCTTTCAGAGACATTTGGTATAGTTCGCAGTCTGCTTAAAAATAATAGTTAAGTATGGGGTAGCACATTGTGAGTGGTGAATTCTCAATGTAACTTGAGACTCTACGTGCCGATTAAGAAGTACTTTCTTACGGTAGATGTCGCTAAGCGCCCCACTTAGGCGCATACGAGGGATATGGTGGAGAAATTCGGGGCCACGGGTGTGGGCTCGGTAGTTGGAAGAGCGTATCACATATTGATTGAGGCCAATTATGCATACCGGTTGTTTAATTATGATTAAAGATTTGCTTGCCAGTATTTGAACTCGGCTTTGGGGTCACGAATCTAAATGGACTGTGATATAATTATACAGCTGGTTTGATCGTACAATATTGTAAATATTAAATAACTGGGTTTGTAGGTACGGTAGATAAGTTAAACTAGAATAGCTAGAATGCCTTCTAAGCTTTTGATTAATGTTTTATACATTCATTTGTTTAGTCGAAAATTAACGTACGTAAGTAACGTTGATAGACATCTTTCATTAACTAATTTCGTATTAAAACATACGTCATTAATGTCATTATGATGACCGGCATGAAAATTACGGGAAAATTAAATTATTAGTAATACATACGTAGTACAGTACATTGTTCTACTTCTCAAGTGCTCATGTATCAACAAAGCGATATTTTCCACTCGGCGAATCAAAGGCGCAGTTTTCTTTGAAAAGCGCCGTTTGAAAAAGGCTCTGTAAACAAAAACAGTAATATAACACTTTGCATTTTCAGTTGCTGGAAAGGTCACGTCACATATTTGGCTTCCGTTTCTTATTAATCTTAATCTAGTTATTATTAAAATAAAGATGTGAAGTTTTCCCGTAGGAGTACAGAATGGGGCTCATCAATAAAGAAGTCTAGGTATAATGTTTTAATGGGTTGGCAATGCGCATGACTCTCTTGGAGTTCCAGGCGTCCATAGACTACGGTGATCGCTTGCCATCAGGCGGGCCGTGCGCTTGTTTGCCACCATTGTGGGATAATCTTACACAAAGTGACCTAAGTCCCACGGTAAGCTCAATAAGGCTCCAACGACGGGGAACAAATATTCGTGATAAACACACAAATAAATGCCCTGACTAGGATGCGAACCCAGGAGCTCCTGCTTCGTAGGCAGGGTAACTACCGACTAGGCCAGGTGTACGATACCGTACAAATAGGTAGGTATGTGGGTAGAAATAAGTACCAATTTTAAGTTAGTATAGCGGTAACCTTACAATGGACTGGTTTAGATTAGGAAGTGGAAATATAGTTTTTCAAAATTTATGTATGGCGTTTCCTTAAATGACCTGCGCCCTACATTGGTCCTTCGAACTATTAATTATAAAAGATTTGGACCTTTGGACCGTTGTGAGTGTTACAGTGCAGTGCATTGAAGCGGTTAGCAAAGCTACGTGGACACAGTGTGTTTCGCGGTCGGCAAATTGTCGGCATCCGTGGACGTTATACTCCAAACAAACAATATAATATGCCAATATATTGGTATATTCGTGCAGTGTGTTGTTGACGCAGTTGTTCGCGTCACTACGACATTTTTTCCTGCGAGTGGAAGCTGTTGCAGCATCCATACAACGTCACCGTGTGGCGGACTTTCGGTGTGCCGTGCACCCGACTATTTGTGACCCTTCATCCGAAAAAGTCAGGCGAGCTTAGTTTAATTGCTAATTTAGCCCAAAGAGCATTATTCAAGTGCAAATTCAGACTTTTGGGTGGTAGTTACCTACCTACCTACGGCGTGCGGGTTTCATAAATCAAGCTCTTTGTGTGCCTTGCAGTGCAGGGCTACTGTGTTTTTACACTACAGTGTAGTTTATAGAACACTTTCCATGCTAAACATTGCATTGGATTCTAAAATTAAAGGCAATTTGATTTTTATGCCTACGTGCGGTGCTCGTACATTTTTAATTGGACAATACCATTGTGAACTTTGTGTCATTGACACGAAAGTGCGTTTTCGTACAATACGAAGATTTCAAATAGACATTGCGTTGGTGAACAAAGAGGAACGTTTTCGTCCCTTTTATGAACTTTTATTGTCTTCGGATTTTTATAACAAACATACTTTGCGTACCAAACAATCTATTAATTTTGTTATTTCCTTATAGACTTTCAAATAATTTTAAAGATACAATCATTTCTCGTGTACCTGCTCTGGCTGTGCAAGATCGAAACGCAAATCGCAGTTGACTCCGTTGAGCCAATCACAGCGCGCTGCAGTGCTGCGACGCGACGAAGACATTTTGTTTCTAATTTCTTGTTCATTGCGTTTGCGGTTTGTTGTGATCGTGCTCCGGCGAGCGTTAAATAACTAGTGCTTTAGTTTAAGATTCGGTCGCTATTTCAAAGAAAGCGAAGGCAAATACGGCAACTGCGTTTGCCATTATCTTGTTTTTTGATTCAAGCAGTTATTAGTGCTGTATTTCTTAGGAATAAAGTGTGTACTTACCATTGTGTGAAAAATGGCCGAAGACTTGAAACGTTTAATAGCAGCCAGGGGACAGGCAAAAGGATTCATGACGAGAATGAAAGCTTACATACGCAGTCTTGACCAGGAACCTCAAGGTATTTGTGACTTGCATTTACTTCGTGAAAAAAGGGACCGGTTGGAGAAGGTGTTTACGGACTATATGGAATTAAATTTAGAAATCTCTTTGCTTGATGCAGATGACAAGGAGGCTGTAGACTCGGTCGAAGCTGCTTATTTCGAGATGGCGGCGTATTTAAATTCAAAGCTGACGCCTATTGTGTCGCCGGCCGCAGCCCCTACGCCCTCTTCGAGTGCGCAGGAGTCATCCTCAGGATTTCAAAGACTGCCACGCATTGAAATCAAAAAGTTCACTGGCGAGGTAGGCCAATATCATGATTTCATAACCCTTTATGACAGTGTCATTAAAAAAGACCCAAGATTGTCGCAGTGCGACAAATTCTATTACCTTAGATCATATTTATGTGACGAGGCATTAAATATAATTAAGCATTTACCATTAAATGAGGAAAATTATGAAGTAGCACTCAAGTTGCTTGCTGAGCGCTATGACAATAAACGGCAAGTAGTGCAACTTCACATTACCTCTATCCTAGACATGCCAGTTATAAATAAGGCGTCTTCATCTGCTATTCGTGAGTTAGTTACAACCACTAAACAGCATTTAGGTGCGCTAAAAAATATGGAGGTGCCTGTCCAGCATTGGGACTTATTGGTACTAACTGTCTTACAGCGCAAACTTGATCAGTACACTCTTAGGGCATTTTATTTAGAAAATCAAGCCTCGGAATTACCTAAACTAAATGACTTGTTTAAATTTCTAGAGGAGCGAGCCGCTGCACTTGAAACACTTTCCCATGCGCAAGCCCCTACCCGAAGGAGTAGCCTGGTAGTCGCAACAGGCAGCAGTTCCACCAAAACCTCAACTAAGTCTATAAAATGTAAGTACTGTAATTCTCAATTACACAAGCTGCACCTGTGCCCAAAGTTTAAGATGATAGACATAGAACAACGTCAGGATTTTGTAAATTCAAACAAATTGTGTAGCATTTGCCTACACGATCACAATGGTAAAAAATGCATATTTGGGTTTAAATGTTCAGTTTGCAAAGAAAAGCATAATTCCTTGCTACATAAGGACAATGTTCCAAACAATAACTCTAGTAATGTGAGTTTATTATTAAAAGGAAAGGGCAATATACTCTTACCTAGTGTTAGGGTAAAATTAATTGACAAGAAAGGTAATTTTATTCATGCCAGAGCTCTTTTAGATAATTGTAGTCAGGTTTCCCTTATAAGAACTGACTTGACAAAGCAGCTTGGCTGCACGTTAGAACACGTGACGGATACCTTTGAAGGAGTCTGTGAGTCTATCAACAAAACTGGTTTAATGACAACTGTTGAAGTATATGCAACAGCAACTGATTTTAGCTTGTCAGTGAGCTGCGATGTTGTTGATAACATCACAAGCAAAATGCCACAATTTGAAATTAATAGAAAAAACTTCAGTATTCCTTCATATGTTAAATTAGCCGATGAAGACTTTGATGTCCGCGGCAAGATTGACATTCTTTTAGACTGTCACATATTTTTCCAGAATTCACTGCGAAATCAATTGCTGGCGCAGCCCAACGGTCCATTCTTACATGAGACTCGTTTCGGTTATGTAGTAGCAGGAAGAGTGGGAGACAGCACGCCAAGCGTTTCCTCTCATCGTACCTCTGCAGTCTGTTGCAGACATGTCGGTAACAATTTGATTAATAATACCTTAGAGCAGTCAATTTCTCAGTTTTGGCAAACGGAGAAGGTGCCTGAGATTTATATTGAAGCCAATTCCGAGCAAGAATTAGCGGAGAAAATATTTAAAGAAACGGTTGTGCTTGAAAATAATAAGTTTCAGGTGGCTTTGCCGCTCAAACAAGACATTAATGAAATAAAATTGGGTGATTCACTCACATGCGCTTTGAAAAGGTTCAAAAATTTAGAAATTAGGCTTGCTAAAGATCCTCATTTATATAGAGGCTATAAAGCTTTCATTGACGAGTACTTAAAGCTAGGTCATGCTATTAGTATTCCAATTTCACAATATGACTTGGACACACAGGCAACGTTTTTCCTTGCACATCACCCTGTGATAAATCAGAAAAGTTCAAGTACGCCCCTTAGAATTGTCTTTGACGGGGGAATGCAAAGTTTAAACAATGTTTCATTGAATGATGTACTTCTCAATGGGCCTGTTGTGCAAAATGATTTATTCAGCATTCTAATTTTATTTAGATTGTTTAAATATGTTTTAAATTGCGATATACGTAAAATGTTTAGACAAGTTTTGGTGGAACCGTTGCACCGTCCGTTGCAAAATATATTATGGAGGGACTCTCCCGATAAAGAAATACAATGCCTGCAGCTTCAGACCGTGACCTATGGCCTCAAAAGTAGTAGTTTTCTCGCCTGTAGATGCTTACTCGAACTGGTCAATAGATATAAGGATCGCTTTCCCCTGGCTGCAGATGTGTTGCTTCACAATACATATGTGGACGATGCTAATATAACAGGTAACAAAAAAGAACTTGTAATAAAAACTCGCGATGAGTTAGTAAAATTGTTAGAATTAGGTGGCTTTAGTCTACATAAATGGTGTGCAAATGATAGTTCACTCTTGTATGATATCCCATCAAACTGTAAAATGGAGAGCAAAGAGGTGAATTTTTCTAAAACTGAAGAGACTGACTTTGTACGCACTTTAGGACTTAAATGTAATTTATCTGAAGACACACTAATAATAAGTTCCCCTAAGCAGGAGATACTTGAAAATTATACCAAGCGAAAGGCATTAAGCTTCATAAGCAAAATGTTTGATCCGCTGGGCTTGGCGGGCCCCATTGTGGTAAAGGCAAAGCTTTTAATGCAGCAAATTTGGTTAGAGTGCCCATCCTGGGACACAAAGTTGCCTGCCAAGCTCAACCAAGAATTTCAGACCTTCGCTAGTGGACTCATAAAAATGTCAGATATTGTAATAAATCGAAATATAGATACACGAAACGCTCAATCCATTGATATTTTTGGATTTGCAGATGGTTCCAACCTTGCTTATGGATGTTGCATCTATTTGAGGGTCATCAACAATAACCAAGAGGTTACAGTGAATTTGCTATGCTCAAAATCACGCGTAAACCCAATAAAAAAGCTTACCACGCCACGCGCAGAGCTTAATAGTGCTTTGCTATTAGCAATGCTAGCGCACAAGGTGTATGACATCATAAAATTAAAATTCGATGCAAATGTGTATCTATATCTGGATTCCCAAATAGTGCTATCTTGGCTAAAAATAGATCCTGTTAAGCTTACTGTATATGTAGCCAATAGAGTAAAAGCTATTAATGACCATACCAAGGATTTTTCCTGGCATTATATAAATACTTCTGTCAACCCGGCAGATTGCCTGTCAAGAGGGTCGGAGCCTCAGCTTCTAAAGCAAAACTCATTGTGGTTCGAAGGGCCCCCTGTTTTGAAAGACCCAGTCTATAAGCCTACTGCTGACAAAGAGTTAATGCCGGGAGAAATTCCAGAGTTGAAAGTTAGCCTAGTAACTGTTTCTCAGGATAATGACATAGCATTATTCAATAATTGTTCAAGCATAACAAAAATGAAAAGAATCATAGCTTGGTGCTATAGATTTATAGATAATTGTAAAGCTTCCATTGCAAAAAAATATACAGACAAAAAAATGGACTGTCTGGCGCCTCGTGAGTTAAAAAGGTCTTTAATGGCAATCATTAGATATGAACAGCATCATCATTTTAATACAGAAATCAGTGCATTAAAGGCAAATAAACCTTTTAAATCAAAACTCGATGCGTTACATCCATTTCTTTGCTCAATGAATCTCCTCCGCGTTGGTGGAAGGCTCCAGCATGCAAATGTTCCCTACTCACAAAGGCACCCAATAATATTGCCAAAAGGCTCAAAAATTACACGTTATATTATTGAGAATGAGCATAGAGCATTGTTGCATTCTGGAGCAAAGCTTGTGTTAAATAGTTTAAGCCTAAAATACCATATAATAAGTGGTATAAGAGAGGTGACACATGTACTTTACAAATGTATAACTTGTTTCAAATTAAAAGCGAAGCAAGCCCAACAGTTGATGGGTTCTCTACCTCACGATAGAGTAAACCCTTGTAGAGCATTTAAAAAAGTGGGCATCGATTACGGGGGCCCATTTACCGTAAAAATGTATCGCGTAAGAAAACCGATTTTGTATAAAGCTTACATTGCGTTGTTTGTATGTTTTACAACTAAGGCCGTTCATATTGAATTGGTATCGGATCTAACGACAGAGGCGTTCTTAAACGCATTTAAAAGATTTATTTCACGTAGAAATAAGCCTTCAGTTGTATATTGCGACAATGCAAGCACGTTCAAGGGAGCTAGCAATCAATTGGTTGAATTGTATAAATTGCAGTCTACTGTAGACCACCAGCAATCCATAATAAACTATGCTGGAGAGCTAGGAATAGAATTTAAATTTGTACCGAGTTACAGCCCAATTTTTGGTGGACTATGGGAGGCTGGAATAAAAAGTGTCAAGCATCACTTGAAACGAGTTGTTGGCACAACCGTCCTGACGTACGAAGGGTTAAATACCGTGGTGATCCAAATTGAAGGGATTCTGAACTCACGCCCTCTGACGGCTTTGCCTGCAACCGACTCAACTGAAATGCCGTATTTAACTCCAGCTCATTTTTTGACTGGTGACTCATTACTTTCATACCCAGAAGGTGATTGCACTCATGTACCAATCAATCATTTAAAATTCTGGCAGCAATGCACTCAAATGGTTCAATGCTTTTGGAAGCAATGGCATAAACAATATCTTGTACAGTTACAAAATCGTCCAAAATGGCGTTCTGAACGCAACAATATAAAAGTTGGTGCATTAGTGTTGTTTAGGGATGATAATGTTACACCCTTGAAGTGGCCCATGGCCAGGGTAGTTGAAACTTTCCCTGGTCCGGATGGAAAAGTCAGAGCGCTTTCCATCAGAACCAGTAAAGGCTCTGTGATTAGAACTAGTATTCACAGGATATCTGAACTTCCAATTGAGACTGATTAAATCTAATAGTAGTTAGATAAATTATAAAATTTACAGATATAGCAGTAGTTAAAAAAGGGAATTAATCAGAACTCGATTGTCAGTCTAATAGTGGGTATGGGTAGATATATTATATTTATAAGCTTGTTCAAGCTAAAAAACAAAAGTAGATTATATGTAAAGTTTTATAGCTGCTTAAGTCCTACAGTAATGTTAGAATGTTAAGTACTCTTGTACGACGTTAGCATAGGGTTGTCAATAAAAGACAACAGATTATTTGTGTAAGCCCTTTAATTTATCTTTGCCATAACATTTCTTTTGCTGTGCTGGGCAGTATGTACGATACCGTACAAATAGGTAGGTATGTGGGTAGAAATAAGTACCAATTTTAAGTTAGTATAGCGGTAACCTTACAATGGACTGGTTTAGATTAGGAAGTGGAAATATAGTTTTTCAAAATTTATGTATGGCGTTTCCTTAAATGACCTGCGCCCTACACCAGGAGGCCGCTTAATCTCAAGATTAAGCGTTGTAGACAGTAGTTTTTTACGAAAGTGACTGCCATCTGAACATCATATTTCTCTCAGGTAAATTTTAGGGACCACCGTGCTAAATATTTTGTTTTCTCAATTAGTTCATATTGAATCATGATCATGTTACCATAACCATAGAGTCGTAATTCAAGAAATGGTTAACGTGACCGAACAATAAACAAAGGCGATTTAATAGGGGCTCAGTTTAAAAGGGAAATACTATATATTCTTATGTTATGTATAATTTTTTTTCTTACACGTTTTGAGGGGTAATTACATTTCCATAATTATTCTTCAAAGGGTAGCACAATGTTTAATGTTTGTTACTATAAAGCTTCTTTTTCTATTTCAGTACGCACTCAAATCGGGAAGGGGACGTAAGACGGGAATGTAAGATTGAATTACGCAATACCAACTTAGTCCCCACTTTGAAATAACCTTAACAGGGCCAGACAGGCTTTATAAACAACTGAAGTTTAATTAAAACCTTCAAAAGTTTCTACAAGTAATTTGAGTACGGCAGAATCTCGATGGTCTCATGGCACCAAAATTCAAATTAACATTTTCGCCAGAATTCTCACCCGTCTCAGTTGCGAGACAGATATAATTGTTGAGATACTATTCTGAAAAGTATCGAATTCGATATAAGCATGATAGAAGCACCGGCTCAAGTGACTAACCTAAATAACAGTTAGCCCAGGGCTGGGGGCCTTGGTCACTTTTTCTGTAGTATATGACATATCTCTCAATTTATAATTTATATATAGTAGTGTGACTACTTAGAAACATGAATCAAAACATTTGTTATAATTAATAAATGATTTAATTCATTCTTTACAATTGTACAGTATGGTGCCGCCATCTCTCACTTGTAGTTGAAAATAATCTGTAAAGATCCAGAAGGATAGCACTAGACGTAAGTCTGAGCTGTAGGATTGGCGGAACGCACCTTAAGCGTTTCAAAAATAAGAAAGGATTGCATATACTTAGGAAATTTCGGACTCTGGTCGCCGTGGTCGGGTGACCTAGTGGCAAAGGTGTCTGCCGCTAAAGCAGGAGGTCGCTGGTTCGTTCCCAGCCCTGATGGGCGCGGAGGGGGCCTTGGTCACATGTTCTGGAGTATGTTATGCAGAGAGTACCATTTTGTACCATTTGGGGTCGTAACTGTAGTACCATGGGTAGCGCACGCAAGTTTTTTGTAGAAATCGCGAAACGTCTGCTTGATGTAACTGGTGACCGAAGAGCTGGTGGCTTCCTCGCAAAAAGTATCAACATTGCGATACAACGAGGAAATGCCGCCAGCATCCTAGGTACCATGCCTCAAGATTCTCAAGAACCTATTTTAGATTTAAGGTAGTTAGGTAAGTTACACTTACTCTATATATTTTGAAATGAAATGTTTTAATCTAAAAGTACCAAAACAAAACAATTCGCAATACAATACGAGCCTAATTGATACTTCAGAATCGGCAGGGCCGGAACATGAATAATATAATAATAAATTGAACTGGAAGTACGTCTCATAGCAAACATGTATATAGAGCAAACTATTTAATAAAAGTCGTAATATTAGAAACCAATTCACTGGCGTAAGAGTATTTACACTTGACTGTATTCCATGTATTTAGGTAGATAGGTAAGTAAATACCTGTCTAACGCGCCCTCCTCACACACTACAGGATATTAGCTCTTACTTTAATTGATTCTGTCCGTGTTGTTTTCGTAGTTGGAGGTTATTTGTAGTCGAGGCTACAGAGGAGTATGTTTCGTTTAAGTACGTAGTTAGTAAAGTTATGTTTACTTCAACAGCCCTTGAAACCTGTAGGTACGAATATTAAATAAATAAATATTACCTATAGGACGTTTTTACACAAATATTACTACAAGAAGTTGCAAATATAGCAATAAATAGATAGAAACCCTTTAGGTTATGACTCCTCAACCTGCGGTCCGCCGTCAGCTGCTTAATTTTTATTTCGTCAAATTTTATGGTAAAATCTTGGTGCGGCCCGCTATGCAAAAAAGTTGAACATCAGGATGTGCTTGACCGACCACGTTTAAATTAATTTAGCCAGTTGTACCTAAATGGTTTGCAACGTCTATGACTCCTCAACCTGCGGTCCGCCGTCAGCTGCTTAATTTTTATTTCGTCAAATTTTATGGTAAAATCTTGGTGCGGCCCGCTATGCAAAAAAGTTGAACATCAGGATGTGCTTGACCGACCACGTTTAAATTAATTTAGCCAGTTGTACCTAAATGGTTTGCAACGTCGGTGCATTAGTGTCGTGAACAGAATCTAGTTCAATTTTTATAGTGGCAGCACTGCAACCCTTTATAGTTGTCAAAAATGCGTAGCTGATCACAGTTAAGCAACGGTTATAGTTTTTTTACATATCTTTGTTTTTTTTTTCTTAATTTTTCGTCATTTATCAGTTGAAAGATCGTGCCAGCCAGTGTTAATGCCATTTACCAAAAAAAGGTTTTATAAATAGTTTAAAAAAAAGACTTATCAAACGGCCCTCGTAGTTAGGATATACGCGATCTTCTTAAAGTGTTCCATTTCTTGAAACATTGAGAATGTAAGTCACCGGGGCTTAAATATCTAACAGGCAGTATAAACCACCTAAAGCTCCGATATTACGCGTCGGTCTAGGCTAGGCTTTTAATTTGAGCCGCCTGTCTGGCCTGGCTTAAAAAAACGATTTCAAATTGGTTTGATTCAGTCTATTCATGCAAGATATCCGAGTTATACAATATTCGGGGTTCAAGTTAGAAAAGACGGTTAAGAATTACGCTTCTGGGTAAAGGACAACGTTTTTTTTTTCAAACAGCATGGCTGAGCACAAAAATAGTTGTGGATTGGAAATAAATAAAAGTAAAACTAAAGTAAAAGTAATTTAAAATACACCTAAAACGGACTGTATTTGACTCTGAACCATGCGTGTTGGTCGCTGGATGTGTAGATCATACTGTTTGTTTTTGCTATGAAGCTAATCCTGAAGCTAAAAAAATATTATTACGTACTCACAAGGTAGCTGAAAGAATCGCCAAACTGAAGTGGCAGTGGGCTGGACATATTGCCCGAAGAACTGATGGCCGGTGGCGCCTGCGAGTTCTTAAATGGCGACCACCACCAGTCGACGCAGCGTGGGAAGACCTCCCTCAAGATGGACTGATGACCTAGTAGAGGTCGCAGGAATCCATTGGATGCGGGCAGCGCACGATCGATCGAGGTGGATTTCTCCGGGAGATGCCTATGTTCAGCAGTGGACGTCTTTTCAGCTGATAATCATGACGCTGATGATGATACTTATCAGTGGCGATTTGCGCCACAATTTTTGTAGGGAAAGTTGTGTGTTTTGCTATAAAAGGTCTCAAATCGAGTTGTATGGATGCTACGCCCTGATGAAAATATCGACACATAAATAATTTACTCACGTCGTAGTAAGCTAGCAGTAGTTTATGTGTACACTTATAATGAAAGGCATTAAAACTCGAGTGTGGGTTTATGAAACGAGGCGTCATCCGAGTTTCAAAATAACATCACACGAGTGTTTTAATGCCTAATTATTTACAGTCACTAATATTGGTTTATATGCATACAAAGAGATATTATGAGCTCTCCGTGATGCGTTCAAATTCAAACCGCATATTTCGATCGCCATTACGGCTTTTACGGATAAAAACTTTTGTGAGATTATATTTTTGAATATTATTTCAATTCGTAAAACAAAAGCAGTACATATTGCTATGTCATTGAACTAACGTAAAAACCTATCATCTCGATTGCTTGCAACATACATTATTATTGTACTTCAATCAATACAATGATTGTTTGACCATCACTGCATTAGGTGGCATCGCGAGGTCACACGGAAATCGTGTCGAGCATAACCTTTCAAGAGCCTCTCGTTCTTAGAGCATGACAAACTGGAGAAGCCTTGGCTGTCAGATAAATATTATCCCGTACAAAAGTTTGCACAATTGTGCAAGATTTTCGGCATACTGGAATGGAATAGTATATACTGTTACAATGGATCTAAATGATATACCTATTTGAAATGAAGCGACGGATTCTAAAGTAGAATCCTGAGCGTAGCGTAATGAGGGATTCACGTTTTAACGCCCAAGACGAAAATAGTTTTGATACCGTGTGACGCATACTACTTTTCACACCAACTATGAGGAAATAAACAAAATCGTAAACAGCATCATATCAACACCACGATGCCACTCATGAATGCCCAAAAACGTAAATTGCGTAGTCCTTGAACAGAAAAGTGCCACTTTGATCCCTTGAAGAGAAAACCCCTTCTATGAATAGGTGGTGTGAAATAGTAGATTAATACCCAAGGGAAGAAAGGTACCCGTACTTCACCCGTGTTGAACACTCTACTTTTTCTATCAAATACTAAGAAAGAAAAATAAAGGTGCATTTATAAAATATATATAAACATAACTTTGTAGGACTTTGTAGTAGTAAGAATAAATAGCCTTGGCTAAAATGGATTACTTTATGCCCTTGATGTACAATCTACTATGAACGATGAGAATTTGTATAGGTACTTTGACATTAACACTACATTGTATATCTAATTTTCTTCGTGAAATAAATGAACTAAACTAAACTAAACGTCGTCAATTATGGATTCGGGAAATAAATATCTGAATAGAAATCATACAATGCATCCACTTTCAGAGCACGATATATGAAAATAGTGTAGTGAAATTCGTTTCCAGTTGTCTGTGCTTTATGCTCTCGTCCGTCCTTAACAGAATAATCAAGTTGGTCCATGTTAGTTCCCACGTGCAGAAAACTTGGTAATAAAATAAAAACTTTTAGCTCAAACTTGGTCTTGAAAAGTTAGGACGTATGGAGACGATGGTAATGTAAAGTTGGTATCAGGAACGGGTGTTAAGGGGCTGACAGCAGACAAGTCGACTATCACCGGCCTGGTTTTAGAAGGATATAACACAAAAAAAACTTGGAGTATTTGTGAAATGTGACGCGTTAGCGGTTTAGATGCGAGTATAAATAAATTGCGATTTGAATTGTAGACGCTTAAGTAAAAAAAATATCGGACCGTTAAATGATGAATTTTGCAATTATTTTCTGTCGAGCGGATTTCGTTAAATTTGAAGTCGGCTCCGTCTACAGTCTTTGAATTACATATGATGACTATTAAATTATTGGTCCATGCGGTCCCAGCGCACGCAAGTTTTTCGTAGAAATCGCGAAACGTCTGGTTGATGTTACTGGTGACCGAGGAGCTGGTGGCTTCCTCGCACAACGTATCAGCATTGAGATACAACGAGGAAATGCCGCCAGCATCCTAGGTACAATGCCTCAAGGACCTATTTTAGATTTAAGGTAGGTAGAGGTAGGTAGTTAGGTAAGTTACATTTACTGGAAAAAAAATTACTCTATTTTTGCAGTATTAAAACGGTCAACTCATACACATCGAGGCAATTCTAAGAAACACAAACATAATGAGGTTTGGTTGTTTCATCACAGAGTTACATTGCCACCTCCGGTCTTCATCATCCAGTCAGCTCGATGGTACCATACAATTGTATTGTCATCTAACCTACATAAGCATGTGAGGTTTCAGTTTATTCGAATAAAGTGAAGATGCCAAATTCAGCTTTCAGCTTGCAAGGTTGCTCACACGCTCGCACGCGCGTACGAACACAAACATACATTGCAAGTTGAATAAAAGCTTGTTGCGTAAAATCTTCCAGAAGCCTTTACAAAAAAGACCATGATCTTCAAAGTAAATACAAATTCCCGTCGGTATTACTCGGTATCCTCTTAAGGGGAGACTGGGGTAAAATGGCGTACTTCCAGTGCTCCACTGTTATTTCCCTTCACAATAATGGGCACCGAGCGTTGTCTACACTGCAATCATTTCTTAGGAAATTGCGTCCGCTTTCCCAGGCCGGGGCTCTGGTTTAACGATGCTTTGATAAAAACGTTGACAAAGTAAATGTAACATTACTCAAGGAGAAATGCAGTTACTTTCATGTTTGAGGTCAAATAAATAGTTTAGGTGCCGCTAATACCCAGCCTTAACCTAGCATGCACCGTCTAGGGTAAGCCAACTAACTCAGAGTTAACTATTTTTAGGGGTACTCACCAGGCCGTATTTCATGAACGTGAAAACAACTTTTACATGGGATGGGACCAACATTGAAATCGCAAAAAAAAGATTTGATTCATTCATTCGTTTCGTTTATTCCGGGCGGTTACATGTTACTGTTTTGTATGGAGGATTCGCTGTTTTGACAGCTTAAGGGGCAAGCTTTGCTCCGTGGGTCCCCAGCTCTCAACACAGTGAATCCTTTTGAAGCTCTGGTGACCTTACTCACCAACAGAAACACAACACTATGGTGCAGGTACTTCCCCAGATGGGCTCTGCTCCAGATTTGAGCGAGACGACATTCGTTGTGCTGTGCTCTACCACTCTAAACGATATGCATCCGCTGTGCCCATACCTCTCTTACCCTACTAGCCCTGGGATTTATATAATATATACTATACATATATATATAATATACATATCAGAAGTCAGAATGAGCCCGAGTCCGCTCTACTATACTTGCCGAAGAAAGCATTCAGCATTGCCCTATAGTGTCATGTTATTTATAGATTGACAATGGCCATAATAAGCATTTATAAAATTAATTATTCAATAAAGTTTTTATCGTTTTTATCCCATTGTTATGACAAATGTCAAAATTTGAATACAATTCCGTTTATATCACTGCGATTTACTACCACAATAAAAAACAAAATGTAAGTAGTACCTAATTAATTTACACTTTGCTTTCCATGTTAGCAAATTTAGCTAGTCTTACAAGCCAGCGAGCTCAGTAACAGTAGAATAGGGGCATAGTTTCATTTTATTGACGTTTTTTTTTCACGTCATATTTGAATTGAATTTGGTGGGAAGCTAGAGTTCCTTATTCTACGCTATATAGATACGAAATCCCAATGTGCGACAAAAAAATGTACCTATTAAACTCTTCACTGAGTTACGAAAATCCCATACGATCTCGTAACTCAATGGAAAAAATTGTGGGACATACTGGGAATCTATCTTGAAGAGAATAAGGAACTTTACCTACCACCAAATTACACTCATATCTGACGCGAAAAAAAACTACAACAAAACAAAAATATGCCCATAGAGCACAGACAAGACAGCCTTTATTATAAAGGTTAACTGGTCTGTGCCATAGAGCAACATCATACTGTATTTGTCTTACGCTCAACCCCGAAAAAAGGGATGGATATAGTTTTTTTTTCCTACCACGACATCAAAGCCCGAACCAGCGCGGCTTGGTCTAAATGGCGGGAAGTCACAGGAGTCATCTGCGATCGCAGAATACCACTCAGACTCAAAGGGCTAGTGTATAAGTGCATTATTCACCCAGTCCTAGTTTATGGTGCCGAGGCGTGGCCGGTTCTTGGAAGGCACGTTCAGGAGCTTCGCGTTACAGAGATGAGGATGCTGCGATGGATGTGCGGCGTTACGCGTGCTGACCGCATTCGTAACGAGTACATCCGTGGCAGCCTCGCAGTCCGTGACGTAGCGGAGAAGCTCCAAGAATGTCGCCTTCGGTGGTTCGGCCACGTTTGTCGCAGGCCACCCGACTACGTGGGAAACAAATGCCTTAGCCTAGCCCTTGACGGACCCCTACCCCGCGGTAGACCAAAAAGCGATGGCTAGATGTCGTGAAGGCCGACATGAGCGTAAACGGGCTTACAAGGGAAGACGCCCAGGATCGTGCAAAGTGGAGGAGAGGATGCATGAAAGCGGACCCTGCACCCTGGCAAGGGCCGGGATAACGCTAGGTAGAAGAAGATTACGGCGATCGTTGGCTTGTCACACTATATACGTACAGCACTAGGGTTACTGTCTGTGATAGTACTTCATCTTGTTTACGTGTATGTCTTAGTACATTGCTAGGTTTAATTGTTCACCGTAATTTCTGTGTCAAGATTTTTTCATCGTCTCATAATTATACACATATGCAATTAAGATGTAAACGATGAATAAATACATATACGGACGGCTTCATAGATATATATGCATCTGTATTCAATTTTGACCCTTCCACTGTAATAAGTTTCAAAATGTATAGATATTTATAGACGGGACTGTACCACGTAGACAACTAAAATAGATTCAGTACAATTCAATTAGCTTTTCGGATCTCGTTGACTCAAAGTTATTTGAGAGAATGAATATGGATTGCAAATGACTTCCGAGCTTCCCCGACCTTAATTACCTTTGTGGGCCCAGAGGAACGTAGTTAATAATAATGTGTAATACCCGTGAAATTATAAATGTTTCGGTCTCCACATATTGGCACAATAGAATTGCAAAAATCATCAAGGCGTAATAGCTATTTGAAGAAAGAAATGTCCTCTCGATTTGCCGATATCGAGTCCCAACCACAATGGTTCGTCATATTTCACGCCAATGTCCAGTCGCTATTGTCCGGGGCATAGACTCAATAGGCTTGCGCGCTTCAATGCAGCCGATGCCAATAATTTTCCAATCCAGTGGCGTTGGAAAAGCGTAATCAATGGCCGTGAGTACCCTCTGTTGACGGTGTTACTGTTATTAGTCGATAGATACACACATACACATACATACAAGTCTGGAGACTTGTGGTTTATCCGACTGTATTAAGACGTATTGGTCGTCCGCCGCTTTTTCATGTGCCGTTTTCCTTTTCTCTATTTCTATAAAGGTTCATCTCGCCTCACCAGTTAAGAACAAGCAAGATTCAAACGCTATCGAATCGCGCTGTCGCTATCGAGTGCAGTTACGTAGAAGTAATGGGAAGCACATTTATTAACAAGTGACAATGTGGTACAGTCACCTGCAAACAAGGTAAACTGCAGGTACCTGACGTACTCGTCTGCAATATGCAATAAACTGTCAACAATTCCGTATAAAACTATGAAACCGTTAATGATAAATCCATTACGTCAACATTTTCTGGAAGGAAAATACGAAGATCTTTGTTACTTAGATATACCTACTGGGCTTTTTCCGCAACTTGAAATTGTGGATTTTTGCGTGATAACGAGGTAGCCCTAATCTAACCACCCTAGTTTTTCCACGAAACCTATCATCGTTTTTAAGTTGCTTACTCCCTCTTTTAGTGTATACCTACATCTCTGTACTTGTACCTATCCGTATTGTAAGAGAATAGGTTACTTACTTGGTCTAACGTATGTTCTCTCTTGTTACAGTGCATGAAAGCGTACGTGGAGTTCGAAGTATGCAACGGAGCGTATGAAGTGTCATGTCCGGACGCGCGGTGCCGCGCAGGCGCAGCGCTGGCTCTTGAAGAGATCTCGCTACTAGTGGATGCCAGCGTTATGGAGAAGCACCTCAAGTTCCGGCTTAACCATGGTGAGTTGAAGTAGTACTAAATATCCTGAAGTCTGTGTACGTCGAATAGATGTTTCGTGACGTGAAGTGTTGCTTGGAAGATGCGCTGCACTTAAATTGATGCCTAAAAGTGGGATGTTGGAGTGGGTATTGGAAGTTAACTGTTTCCAATTCCTCCACTTTTCCCTACTTAATCTCAAGTCTGTATTCCCAAAAGGGGTACGCTGAGCACATAAAACTGCTGGAGTATTAGTGCTACTCTTAGCAGTTAAGGGATTTAAAGGTACCTGCTGAAATTTTGATATTCCAGTGATAGGTTGCTGACAGCCCAATGTACACAGCACCCTTGAATCCATATCCCAAAGTCGACTTATACTTCTACGACACTCACGGGAGGAAAGAAGGTCAAAAGTTGCTATTGCCAATTGCCACACGTTCGATCTCTTATCTTGATTCGACTAGACTCTACACGGAAAAAGGGCCGTGGCACCTATATTTATTATATACCACGTCGGTGGCAAACAGGCACACGGTCCACCTAATGGAAAGCGGTCGCCGTAGCCTATGGACGCCTGCAACTTCAAGGGGCGTTGCCGATCCATTAAAATCACTCATTTTTTTAAGAACCGCATATCTACTGTAGTGATTCGGGAAAATCTCAGTAGGGAGCTCATGCCACAGCCGCAGCGTCGGGAGGAAATTCTTCTGAAACCGCACAGTGCGCGACCATTTACCCATTTAGGTTGCAAGGTGTGTGAATACGAGTATGCACCCTGTCGATGGTAAGCGGCGCGCTGGTAACTTAAATGTGAAGTTATAATTTCTACGACTTTCCTTTTTCCGCAGAAAGGTTTTATCAACAAAGATACGGTTGCTGTGTTGCGTTGTGTCTGTCTGTCTGCCACACGTGAATGACCGCGCTAATGCTGCAGACTAATCAACTTACGCTCTGATTCGCGCGTTTCAAATAGGGTTCCCACCATTTACAACTCATTATATATGAGTTGTTGTGTTTTTATTACGATGGGTATATAAGTTTTAAGGTTATCCCATAAATTAATTGGTCCAATTTTTTCTGCATCTATGAGGAATCGAGGGAACACATTTCTGTTTTTACCTAGCACAGGCATGGTTATGCACTTTGATTACCTATGTGCGAAGAACATGGTGGGAGAAATATAAGCTACGATGGCGCGTGGCATGAACAATATTCATTATCATCTGTCAAGATATTGTCTGACAACCACAGCCTGATAGTTGATCTTTTTTTTTAATTTATATGCGTCCCTTTTGTTACTCCGAATTTTGCGGTAAGGCCTTTTGAGTTTTCTGTGTCGTGGTTCTTCGCCGAATAGGGGAGGGGTTAGAGAAAAAACTAAGAATATTTTTTTAATAGTAAAATAAACAAAATGCACTTTTTGAGGGGTCGTGCGCATTTGCTTGCAGACCATTGTAATTTATCTTGTAAACGTCATCATGACAATTATCTGTTTAGACGTGCTTAATCGACAACCCTATCTCCCGCGTGACACTTGCATGGCATAATCCCCATGCTATTTGCATGCTGCGCTCTGTTTCTTCATACCCACGCACCGTGTGCTTGTGTGCAACTTGTGGTGCATATAAATTGATTATCCGTGTACAGGTTGAAATAAACTTCCTTTTTTCACATACGAAGTGATGAACGATCACGAACCCATGATCTTCAGTTGAGGTTTGAGTTATTACAATAACATTTATTAAATCACACAAAGTTGGTCACAATTACAATAATAAGCCTAAAAATAAAATTAAAACTAAAACACATAAACAAAATAGCAATACAAAAAAAAGAAAGAAGTCATGTGTTAACATCCACATCGCAGGCTTCGTCAGGTGGCCACAAATGCAAATCCGCAACAGGCTTCGTCTCACACAAATCAATGATGTCATCTGCTTTAGGCCTCGTCATCCTTATTTACTAATAATAAAATTACAATTGTTTCGAGCATAACCCATTGAATAGTGGTATATTGCTATAAAGGATGCGCTTAAGAAAGCGACTTTCTGCTCTCGACTACAGCAACATTCCAACTGTGACAGCAATGCGGGATTTAAGAAATTAATCTGTGTCATCGCCCGTTTTTCTCTGCAACAGAAACACTCCTGCAGTAGGTAACAGAACGTCACCGTGACGTTCTGCTGATTCTGTTCTCCTAGTGCTGCGAACATATAAATACAGCGGGAATATAATACTCGTTCACCAACTGACCATAATGCCCACCGTCGTGTATAAAAAGTTAAAAACGCAAGCTTAACCAAAATCTACCTACCTCATTACGAGAAAGTCTAGTATAAATTGTATAGTTTCAGCCTTAGGCATAGGCCTTGAGTTATTCCAGCCAGTCATATTTCGATATTGGTAGCTCGGTCTCGGTACCATTACGAGCGTTATTCTGTTAGCTATCCAACTGCGCATGAGTCGGGCATTCAGCTGAACTAGTACATGCCTCCGGTTCAGTAAAAAATATTCCCATAAAAAATAAGGCTGACATTGGTAAACAATAAACATGCAAAACAAATAAAGAGGTAGTCTTTGACACTGAATCATGAACAGTAATTACTCGTTTACTTTATTTAACTGTGAGGAAACCGGACCGCTAGCGTCTACGCCAACTCACTGTCAGTGCATCTTACTCGCACTTTCTGGTGAGGAGATGCAACTGTAGATAACGCCGCACAGTTGCATGTATAACACTATTAACGTGTCGTAAACGAGACACCGTTTACTACATCAACTCATGGAAAGCACACATTTACTCCGAGACAAAGACTGCTGATGTATATGTACTGCTGTCACCTTTGGGCAGGAGCGCCTGGATACCTGCTTGGACCCTTCGACTCGGTCCAGAGGCGCGCTGTACGAATTGTCGACGATCCCAAACTCACTCCTTAAGTCTAAGGAGAGACTGCCTCCTTATGTGAGTTCTATCGCCTATTACAACGGGTGTGTTCTGAAAAAAAACAAGATAGCACAATCGTTTTCGTAAAATTAGCGTTAAAGCCATATATTCGTATTAGGATGCCAAAGCCCCTAGGCTCCTGAAGACGTAGTATGAGCCGGGAAAAAGCCACGAAGAAGATTGTATATATCCCAAAAAAGAGCAGCGTTTAGTTTATTTCTTCTCCTACGGACCAAATCATTAGCCAAACTATGTTTTGAACTTCAAAGACACATCCCTGCAACCGGAGCTCCCTTGATTTATTTGCGGCATGTAGTATAATCTATTGAAGTTGATGAGATGGATGCTCCGGAACTAGTTCACAGTTACCTCATCATCATCTTCCAGGACCTTTGTCCCTATTTGGGGTCGGCCTTCCTCGCCCTTAACCGCCAGGTAGCACGATACCTAGGTTATGGTCAATTTGATGGTCTTTAAGGTCTTTTTGAACCGTCGTCAACCAAGTGTCGGTGGATCTTCTGCGTCTACGCGTCGTCGTTGGCAAGTTTAAGGCTGTTTTGACGATATGGTCTTCGCGTCGTCTTACACTGGTTTACCTGAGAGCATGATAACACGGTAGCATTACCGCCACAAGGGTGCCTATATATTTAGCTTCCAGCGACACGCGATCCTCGCGTTTGCGTTTAGGTACTCCAATACCTTGTGGTTTTATGAACTTTCTTCTTATAATAGCGTCTCATGGAAATGGGAAATTGTGCTGAATTCATTCTGTACGCAATATATTTGGATGTTCTTTTTTGTATTGAATGGCAGCCAATCTATTATATTTTGTTTGGGTGTTCCAATATCTATTATTGGTGTGAGTTTCGGAAGCCTCTCATTTGATGTTCAAAATTGAGAGTGTTCATGGTTGTCATCAGGACAAAATGGTCGCCAATGGTATGTAGTCTAGTACGAGTACATAATCAGATAATTTGGGGTAATTGAAGCTTAAACTTGAATACGTATCATTTTATTGTTTTTCATGTCATGCGTCACGTTCGGACATTTCGACATATTTTATCCCTTTATCCCTTAAATGCATTACAAAATATGTCACACCTACAAAGTTTAATCGATAATTTCCAGTGTTTGAGTAAATTTATCATCACATTTTCCTTTCCTTCCGAAACAGTCAAAATACCTACCCTGTCGGTTTGCGGTCGAGCACGTTCGTTTCGCGGTAAAGACGAGAATACTAATGCAAATGACTAAGGCATTTACTTGTAGATTTTTTATTTATTCTCCGAAATGCAGAGTGTGTCTGAGTTCGCACTTTGGCATTACGGTGTTTCCAGCCTATTTCAAGAAACGGAGGAGGTTCTCTATTCAATTGACAATTATGAATTGATTTTAATGATACTCAGTTCGAAAGGATACCTTCGAGATTATTCGTTTCGATTTTGGTTTTGATTAGATGACGGGATCCATGAGAAATGAAGGGAACTCCCCTACCCTCATGAAAACACCAAGCACAGCATGAATTTGATGAAGGCCAGAGGTGTCATGTAGTGACAATATACAGATCGTATGCCAGCTCTTACAAATCGACCCTTTCAATAATATTCATAGTATTCATGAAGCTATGATAGGGATTCAGGTTGATAGGGAAATAAACCGAGTAAAATATTCAATCTCATGTTCCCCCCGTGCTCGCGAACGGGCCCACAGTACAGTAGACATGAGTACTACTTCGTCTTTAAAAAAACATGAGCAGGCTATAATACATATTGACGGACGGATAACTGGGGATATATGTTACAAATGGGATAAGCATTGGTCCTAAGGCTGCTTGCTAACCCAGAATCAGCTGTCCAATTCTCTGCTCTTCTTCTTCCTAAAACGGTTTATGCCGCGGTTCAGGCAGCCTGGGATCCGCTGTGCCAAATTCTATACTTTAAAAACGAACTCGGGTTAGTGACTAACCTGTAATGGCACAAGGGGCGCTTAGAATTCATGAGTAACTGAAATAACTAATTAAGTAAGTAGGTATGCAAACGGCAAACGTCATTCATCACTGATTCACTGATTGACACTGTTATCTCGATTTCTTGTATGAAATTGTTTATCTTAGGTTTAACCAGGCAAATAATAAGATATAAATGCACATGCCACGATACGAATAGAAGAAAGACGAAGATGGAAGGAGGGCGATCAAAATAAAAAGAAGTTAGGGAATCCTAGAAGAGCGTACAACTTAAGTAGGAGAAGTAAACGTCGCATCGGATCAGGCTGGCAAGAAAAAGGCGACAAACAGAAAAAAGGTTCACAAACAAGACACTGACCGTCGATCGGAAAAATCAATAGGGATGAGGACTAGGTTGAAAAACTATTATTCTAATTAGTCCGTCAGAAAGATTATCAAAAATTATTAGACACGTATTTTTTCCTTTCTCGAGATAACTAAAATTGACGAATATGAAGAGCGTCAAAGTTCCGTGGTGGGGGCTGGTGACGTCACCTTTGACTAAGAATTGTACTCAGGTGTGACGTCACGCGAAACTTTAAAGCCCTGTATTTCCGTAATTTTTCATTTGACGAACAAAAGAAAAAATACGTTGTACTCGTATATTTTTTAATAATGTAACAGACGGACTATTCGATTTTTTTTGTCGTCTAGCCTATTGATAGGCTACTGTCGCTGTTTCTATACTGCGGCCGAAGGCTCTTATCGGACTCTTGCCAATTTCATTGGTTATGCAATGTTTATACGCCACATCTTAGGTATGGTAATGTATGGAGTTACTTTTGCGATTATGCCTGCTTTATTTACATCATAGCAGCTTTCACTGCCAAGTTGTTGGTTTCATGTAAAAATTTGGTATATTGTTGCCATGACTTCAATTGTTTTGTATTGTTGCTAGAAGACGTAAAGCATTTACGGCTTGATCTTCTAAGCTGAATCGAGACCTAACAACATAGAATCACCATCAAATAGATCGGAGTGATCAAGGTGTTCAAAAATATCTGAAGAAGCACCCTAACGTGAGCACCTTAGCCGCTAAAATATATGGAGAAAATATCTCAATAGTCAATACTGAAACTGAATCTCCTCCTTTTTTTAAGGGTCGGCAACGCGCATGTAAGTTGTAACACCCCTGCATCAGGCGGGTCGTATGCTTGTTTGTCACCTTCGTAGTGTAAAAAATATATATATATGAAAATCAAGATACCGAGTTTATTTTTGTTGATTTATTTTCCTCTCGTGTTTCGTTGTTGGCTTTGTGTGTCTTTCCTGTTTCTATTTCGATTACCACTGATGTTGAATGGATGTTATTCTTTACTTGTTAGTCCTACCCACGCCGTGTATTTTATAGAGAGCCGTGTATTTTCTTAGACTAAAATATCACACAGCCCCGGGAAAAACGCAAAGAATCTTTTGAATTTTGCGGCTTTTAGCAAAAAACAAATTAATAATATAATAGAGTTTATTACGACTCCGCTTCCTGTCCTGGTTATTCTGTTGGAAAGGAATATTATGGTAAATTGATGTTTAATAATAGACGTTGGGTTAACCGCGACTTTGTTTACCTCGACGTGTCTGATGTTTTGCTTGTTGTGGTTGCCAAGACAATCGTGAAAGTTAATACACGCAATGTAGATCTTCACTCAGGGTCGTAGGCTAATTGCGATTTATATCAAACTAGCGACCCGCCCCGGCTTCGCACGGGTTATTATTATACATTGAATCTTCCTCTTAAATCACTCTATCTATTAAAAACCGCATCAAAATCCGTTGCGTAGTTTTAAAGATTTAAGCATACATACATACATACAGCGGGAAGCGACTTTGTTTTATGCTATGTAGTGATGATAAAGGTTAATTGTCTTATTTATAAACGTTCGTCAAGTCTATAATGTTATTGACTTGCACAATTTAACATACGAGTAGATTTGCCTAAGATCGATTGTAACTTGTAAAGGCTTCTATTTGGAAGCCTCTGTTTAACTTATTTTAATAGACAGAGACTTCTGCCGCTTGTAGTTGCGTAGGATAACATTGCATACGAAGTACACAAGAGGATAATAATGTAATTTTAATTCCAACTAACTCCGTGACGGATAGGTTTTATATTAAGCCAATTTCTCATAGCAAACTATACTCATCGCTTATCCAAGTTCAATTTAACGGATAACGGATCCTAGCATTAATCTCCTGGATTTATCCCCGTCAGTCTACATTCGCCGGAGTTTGAGATATCGAGTCAAATTTTCTTAAGAAAATTAATCATTAATGGCGAGAAGGTATAGACTAGGCATTTAGGTAAAATGTTCTAATCGATTATTATCGGACAATTAATCGAGTATGTTAATTAGACGTGCGACTTTAAATCCAAATCCCGGGGTTCTCGGCGTCAAATCCTGCCGGCTCGTACGAATGGGTTTTTCGAAGCTTATGTACTAAATATCTTATTATATTTAACAAACATTGTGGAAATCTTTGGGGGAGGCCTATGTCCAGCAGTGGACGTCTTTCGGCTGAAATGATGATGATGATGATGATGATTTAACAACCGGTTTTCGGCAAAGAAAAATATCGTGATGAAACCGGACTCATCCCAATAAGGCCTTGTTTACCATCTGGATGAGTAGGTTAGATCAGGTGGCAGTCGTTTCCGTAAACTAGCGACTACGCCAAATCGGACTCCAGGCTCCCTGAGTCGTGTCATAAGCCGGGAAAACGCTATGAAGAAAAAAACATCTTGCGCCACTCCTCCGCTTCTCGGGTTGCCTCCTAACATCAACTCATCACCCACCCTGTAGTGGATATCCTGACGCATCTTTCCCGCTCCTCCTCTATTCAGCCGTGTTTAGATGGCGTAGAATAATTCGCTTGTCGGCATTTTTACGCTTCAACGTTTTTTGATCAAATGTCAAGGGCAAAGTTTGACTAAAAATGGGACTCAATAGAAACTGACGTTACTTGTTCAAGATCGAGGTGGGCACACAGATTACAGGGGTGAAATAGTCAATGGTCAAGACAGCACATACCTTTCACTTTCTCCTGAGGCAGGAGTCCACACAAAACGTAGGGCACTTTCTTCTATAGGTATAGGTACGTATCCCGAATTCACATGGGTCGCGGCGGCACAGCACGCGCGGCTAGGTGCATGTCTTTTTATTGTCTGTCATAGGTGTCATAATTAACAAGAGGGCTGCGCGGGCGGGGTGGGGAAAGCGGGGGGTTATGCTAAGAAATCTACCTACATAAAACAAATTAAACAATATAATGAACATACCCCCGCCCTAAACATAACCATGTTTACGAAAGAATAATTTAATACTAAGTATGTAATATGAATATGCTTGCATTCTGGAATAAGGTTAATTTAAAGTTTATCAACGGGTAAACGAATAATCCGGTTAGTAGGTCTGGTTAGTACGCCGGTAGCCGTCCGGACATGTACTACACGCACGACGCCGTCTTTTCCTGGGTTTATTGATATGATACGGCCACGTCTCCACTCTAAAGGAGGGACGTTGTCTTCTCTGAGGAGAACCAATTCGCCCACGGCCGGGGGCTCAGTATGGGATGCCCATTTAGGCCTTGTTTGCAAGGTACATAAATATTGAGTCTGCCAACGTGCCCAGAAATTCTGCAGCATCTGTTGAACTAGTTGAAAGCGAGTGAGTTTATTCGTTTTGACATTCTGAAGCGGATATTCGGGAATGGCAGTCAGAGGTTCTCCTATAATCAGGTGTCCTGGTGTCAGAACCTGAAGGTCGTTAGGGTCAGGTGAAAGGGGACACAGCGGCCTGGAATTTAAAACCGCTTCGATTTTTGTGAACACGGTCGTTAGTTGTTCATATGTTAGGGGGGTATCTCCAATAACACGTTTCAAATGGGCTTTAGCTGATTTTACAGCTGCTTCAAATAGACCGCCCCAGTGAGGAGTGGTCGGGGGATCGAATATCCAGGTAACATTTCGTTTTGCCATCTCGGAACCTATAGTATATTTGTTTGCATTTAAAAAACTATGGACTTCACGGAGATGATTATCCGCGCCTACATAGTTTCGTCCACAGTCCGAACGTATAAGCGAGGGCAGCCCGCGGCGGGAGGCGAAGCGGGTAAGTGCTGCAAGGAACGCCTCGGTAGTTAAATCCGACACCACCTCAAGGTGGACGGCTTTAGTAGCAAGACACACAAAGATACATAGGTAGGTTTTTACAAGCTTTCTGTTGCGAACAGCTTGTACCTTTGTGAAAAAAGGGCCGGCAAAATCCGTGCCGACTCCCTTAAACGCACGTGTGGCAGTGACACGGTCTCTTGGGAGATCGCCCATGAACGGCTGTTTCGCGATTGCGTTTAGGCGGTAACAAGGCAAACATTTAAATATCACATTATTTATTAATCGTCGAACTGACAAAATCCAAAACTCGCGGGCTAATATACTGTGTAAGGCACCAGGTGGGGCATGAGAATTTTCAATATGATAGTGCATAATTAATATTTTCATAAAATTACCGGTTTTAGGGAGAAGTAAAGGATGGCGCGCATCGAAAGGTAAGTCAGAGTGTTTTATGCGACCGCCCACTCTGATTAGTCCAGTGTTGTCTAGGAACGGGTTCAATTTTTGAATAGGGGAACGAACGGTTAGTCCACGTTTAAGGAGATCTATTTCTGTGGAAAAGGAGGTCAGTTGTACGAGTCTAATGAGGAACATAAGTGCATTTTTTCGTTCGGTTGCAGTCAAGAAGGGGGAAGTTTCACGGTGCTGGGGAAGGTGAGCATTTTTATAGAATCGTAACATAAACCCGGTAACTCCAATCAGTTTTTGGAATGAACTGAAGCGGTCTAAGAGGAAATCAGGACATGGAATACAACTTACACTGGAGACTAAGAGACATCGTAGTCCAGGAAGCTGTGCGATCGGACACAAGTCCTTAGATGGCCAATTATCTGGTGGTTGTAGCAGCCATTTTGGACACCACCAGAGGGGATGGTTAAGGAGCGCACGTGGGGATAAGCCCCGGGAAGCGCAGTCAGCAGGATTTAGGTCGCCGGGAACATGTCGCCAAATGGAAGGGATTACGGCATTTTTAATCTGAGAAACGCGATTAGCTTCAAAAGTTTGAAGTTCATGTGGTGAAGCCTTGAGCCAGGCAAGAGTAACTTGGCTATCCGTCCAGGTATAGATGGCGTCTAACACTAATGACTTCTGCAGACAGGAGGCAACGTGTTGGACTAATTTTGACAGGAGCGCAGCTCCCTGTAATTCCAACTTTGGAATTGTTAAACGAGTCCGAACTGGGGCAACCTTTGTTTTGGACATTAACAAATGGACGGAGCAATTATTTTGCTGATCCACAGCGCGGAGGTAGATCACGGCAGCAAATCCGGCCTCGGAGGCGTCACTAAAACCATGCAAGGTATAGGACTGAGGTTCGGGGGGCAGGACACATCTAGGTATAGAAATCTGGCGCATAGTCTTCATCAATTCGTCAGTAAATCGGAGCCATTCGGTATTTAGCTCTGGGGTGAGTGGAGCATCCCAATCAAGGCCCGAAAGCCAGAGTCGTTGAATAAAAACCTTAGCTTTAAAAACGATTGGCGAAATCCAACCGCTGGGGTCAAAGGTACGAGCTATAAGCGACAACACCTTTCGTTTGGTTTGACCTTGATCGGTGTCTATACATGTTGTATAAGTAAAGGCATCAGTCATAGGGTTAAACTGGACACCAAGGACCGCTACTGTTTGGGGGTTTTCAATATCTCTTATGGTATGAACCGGCTGCAGGTGGTCAGGGGGGAGGTCATCTAACAGTTCGGGTTTATTCGAGAGCCATTTTCTCAATTCGTATCCTCCTGCACGCATTAAGGATTCTAACTCCCTTTTGAGAATACGGGCTTCTTCAAGGGTAGAAGCACCGGTCAAGCAATCATCTACATATATATCTGACTCGAGTACCGCTGCTGCTTGTGGATACTTAGATCTTTCCCGTTCCGCCAATTCCATAAGAACTCGAATCGCAATATAAGGACTTGATCGTAAGCCATACGTGTTGGTGTTTAGTTCATAAGTAAGGAGAGGGTCTAGAGGGGACTCACGCCACAAAATCAACTGAAATCGCCTATCCTCGGGATGTATCCAAGACATTCGGAACATCATTCTGATATCAGTAACAAATACGATAGCATGTCTACGAAAATTAAGGAGTATTTGGGTTATATCTCTCTGTAACTTTGGACCTGTGTGTAAACATTGATTAAGGGAGATTCCGTTTGAGCTTTTACTACTACCATCGAAAACTACGCGAATTTTTGATTTTTCGCCGTCACTAGTTTTAAAAACTCCATGGTGCGGGATAAAGAAATGTTCTACTGAGCTTAAGTTCACAGAGGACACTGACATGTGATTCAGCCTTTGATATTCGCGCATAAACTCTATATATTTGGACTTTAGGCAAGGATCGGTTTGTAGCCGCCTTTCTAAATTAAGGAATCTTTTTTCTGCTATGCCAAAACTCTCACCAAGAGAGGGACGGTCACTCAAAAGGGGTAATCTCGTAACGAAAGTACCATCAGAGTTTCGGGTTGTTGTGGTTTTAAACAACATCTCACATTCAACATCTAGGGGGTCTGGTTGGGGTGACTCAGGGGCTTCCTCTATTTTCCAGAACCGCTCAACTACTTGAGTTAGCGAAAGGGCACTCATAAGGGGTCTTGGGCTAGGGAGGTTTGTTACTGGTCCAGATAAGATGTAACCAAAAATGGTGGATATAGCCGTCAAGCCACATGGCTGTAGATGGATAACTTCTGAAAGCAAGAGGGAGCCGAAAACATCAGCTCCTAGTAGCACATCTATTTGGTCGGGTTTATAAAAGAGAGGGTCGGCGAGATGCAGCGATCGCGCTGCAGATCGGGCCGAAAGTGGCAATTCTATATCAGGGTGAGTGCCGGCAATGGTATCTACGACCATAGTTGTGGTGACCGTAGTAACTGGGTAAGGGGAGTTCACGGGTTTGAAATTCAGAGGGACACAACTACGCACAGTCAGTGCCGGTATATTTCCAATGCCATAAAGTACCATTGGAGACGAGGTAGGGGGTTGTAAATGTAAGTTGAGTCGGGTTACCGCTAGGTTGCAAGTAATCATACAACCCTGAGCACCATTATCTAACAAAGCCCGTGCTTCAACGAAATAATTGTTAGAAGTTTTAACATGAATAATAGCAGTGGCAAGTATGACCAAATCAGGATTAATAATGATTGAAGCACGGGTAGGGAGCAAGGGGGAGGGGCAGTCTAGTTAACGTTGGCTCTCATGGCGAGAGCCATGATAAGTATCAGGCCGGGGAGAGTGTGGTGACGTTACACGCCTATCTCTACTCGAGGTGAGTATAGGGGAACGCACATCACGACGCGGGGGTGGGGAAGCATATCGCGTCGGTGAGTGTGTCGGGGCACGGTGCCATGTACGTGAAGGAGATGGAGGGGGCGAACCTCGAGGTGACTTCGGTGAAGTGGGGCGGGGTGGATAACGATTCATGTTGTAATAGCGAGCGCCCCCGCCCGTGCGAGAGTGGGGGGAGCTCGGTCTAACTGGTTCCGGAGAGCGGCGAAACGCAACCGACCGATTCTGCGGGTTTTCACGAGGATAAACTGGGTTTCGTGGGTCATTAAAACACAGGAGCGTGTGATGCGTCGGGCGACGACAAGTACTACAACGGTAGTCACGTGTACACGATGCAATAGAGTGTTTGTCCAAACATCTATAACACAGACCATTTGTTTTGACGAAATTCGACCGGTCACGGGGACTCATATCTAGGAAGTCTCGACATTCTCTTAAATAATGGGATTGGCTCAAGCACATGGGGCACTTAGACGCGTGCGAGTCGGATTCGACGACGAAGGCATGACGTGGGGCTCGCGGTGCTTGAACCGTTTTAGAATAGGAGGGCGCTGCGTCAACTAGAGAGGTATTTCCAACGTTATCGTGATGCCGGCATTCATCTTCTAAGAAATCTATTAGCTTGTCAAAGGTAGGCAGTTCCTTTTGACCATCCCCAAGGCGGCGCTCAAAACGCGACTTTAAGTCCGCTGGGAGTTTCACGAAACAAATATGAACAAGGATATATGACCAATGTTTCACTGGTAATTCGAGTCGCTCTAAACAGCGATAGGCCGTAAGCAAAGGGTTAAGGAATGTGGCTCTTAGACCAGTCAACCGAGAACTTATTTCGGGCAAAGATATTATTTGGGCGATGTAGGTATCAGCGAGGACTCGCGTATTATGGTATCTTCGTCTAAGTAGGTCACGGGCTACGCAATAATTACCGGCTTCAACTTTCAAATGTTGCACTAAACGTTTTGGTTCCTCAGATAAGGCACTCATTAAGTAATGCATTTTTTGGGTGGGTAACAAGTCAATTCGAGTGTCAACGACACTGTCAAATTGGTCAATGAAACTAATCCAAGCGTCGGATCTCCCGTTAAATCGCGGGATGGGTAGATCAGGTAATTTCTGGGGCCGCGGGCGGTCTAAATCAGAGGCGATAATAGTAGGGCGATCAGACGCCGAACGCATTGGGGTACTCGCGGCGAGAGGGGCGACTATTTCGTTACGTTTAACCTTAATGTCTACAACTTGCTCGCGCACTGTGTTGATGAGGCCTTGGACATAGGTATATTCCTCGACGTCTATGGCCTGATCCAAACCACCAAGGAGCTGGGCACTAGCCTCCCGAAACTCCTTGTACTGTTCGTCCAAGTCATTTAAATAAACCATAAGGCGGGCGCGGTCCGCTGTATTAAGTTGTGAATGCGCATTCGAAATCCACTCACTAGTTAATCTTAAACTCCCGATAGACTTTCTGTAATCCGGAGTTTCCGTAAACAACGTCGATCTAATTGTTTCATTGTCCTCGCCCATTTTAACGTAAGAGATAAGGAGCACCTAACAACAGGAAAACAAATAATACCTATATCGTAACTCACTCTAATTTAAACTCCTTAAACTACGTCCAACAAGTGAGGTAGGGCACAGCGAAACGTCATCTCGCTTGAATCTGGAGCAGCCTGACTGGGGAAGTACCTCCACCTTACAGAATACCGAAGCCATAATAACATCACTACTTACTTTGTAGGTATGTGGTGTTGTGTTCCTCACGGTGAGTAAGGTTTCCAGAGCTCCAATCCCCTAAACCTCCCCCTTAATGACGATGACAGCGCAGATTAATAAGCTACCCCAGGAGGGTACCAGCTGCTCTAGCGCTGGAGAATCCCTTTCTGGGCTTCCATGCTCAGGTACTGTCGTGCCTGAGCGTGGACGCCGAGAGCGCCCCGTTTCGTACTCTGGGGGGGGCAAATCCGCGCTCCGCCATCCGCCATCCTCCCGAGGCAAGAGCAAGACGGCTACGGCAGCCCCTGCCACGCTCGCTGTGGATTTCTGCAACATCAGGGGTTTGCATTCTAATCTTAATGCTGTCCATCATCACCTCGAGACAGCTAAGCCGGCCTTGCTTTTTCTGACAGAGACGCAGATATCGTCTCCAGCGGACACAAAATACCTCTCCTACCCTGGGTACGAACTAGAGCATTCCTTTCTGCCTAGGGCTGGAGTGTGTGTGTACGTTAGAGGCGATATCAGTTCTCGTCGCCTCAGCAATCTTGAAGGTAGGGACCTTTCCACCTTATGGCTACGTGTTGATTGTGATGATCATCCTCGCGTCTATTCGTGCCTCTATAGGTCCCATAGCGGTGATGCCGAAACTGACCGACTCTTGGAGCAGATTCAAACGGCTGTGGATTCAGTGCAGCAGCAGATCCCATCCGCTGAGATCATCGTTCTTGGCGATTTTAACGCCCATAATGCCGAATGGCTGGGCTCCAGCAAGACTGATCATGCGGGGAGATCTGTTCACGACTTTGCTCTGACCTACGGCTTGACACAACTGGTTACTGCGCCTACGCGAATCCCAGATGTGGAGAGCCAGGAACCTTCCCTGTTGGACCTTCTGCTGACTTCTCACCCGGTTGGCTATGATGTATCCGTTGCAGCCCCTCTCGGTTCCTCGGATCATTGCCTCATCCGGAGTACAGTGCCTCTCACGTGCCCGCCGCGTCGGCGAGTTGCTTGTAGCCGCCGTGTGTGGCACTATAAGTCAGCAGACTGGGACGGGATGCGGGTGTTCTTTGCGTCTTACCCGTGGGGGCAGGTTTGCTTCACGCCGGATGATCCTGATATCGCTGCTGACTCTGTTGCTGACGTGGTGCTTCAGGGAATGGAACTTTTCGTTCCATCCTCTGCGGTACCTGTTGGTGGCAAAACCCAGCCTTGGTTTGATCGCTCCTGCAAAAAGGCGTCTCGCCGAAAGCTGGAGTGCTACCAAGCCTGGGTAAATGCAGCGGCGGTACAGGATGTAAAGACCAGCGCTTTAAAAAAGGAGTTTAACTTTGCCTCCAGGTCCTTCAAAAGAGCCATTGCCAGAGCAAAGTCGTTGCACATTGGTAGGATTGGCGAGAAACTAGAGCGTCTCCCCTCGGGAACTCGTGCGTTCTGGTCTCTTGCCAAAGCTATCCAGGGGAATTTCTGCACGCCGTCTTTTCCACCTCTGCACACGGGAAATGATTCGTTGGCCCACGACGCAAAAGACAAAGCCGATCTACTGGGTAAGCTTTTTGCGTCCAACTCGACTTTGGATGACGGGGGACAAGCGCCGCCGACTATACCGCGGTGCGAGAGCTGTATGCCAGATGTACAGTTCCGCCAAAGCTTTGTGCGTAAGGCTCTTCGCTCCCTCGACACCCATAAGTCCAGTGGGCCTGATGGAATCCCTGCAATTGTTCTCAAAATGTGTGCTCCTGAGTTGGCGCCGGTCTTAACGCGTCTTTTTCGGCTCTCCTACTCTTCTGGCGTAGTCCCGACTTCGTGGAAGTCAGCTTTGGTGCACCCGATCCCTAAAAAAGGCGACCGCTCAAATCCATCCGACTACAGGCCGATAGCTATAACCTCCCTTTTCTCTAAGATTATGGAGTCCATCATCAATCGTCAGCTCCTCTGGTACCTAGAGGATCACCAGCTGCTGAGTGACCAACAATACGGTTTCCGTAGGGGTCGTTCGGCTGGTGATCTTTTAGTTTACCTGACACATTGCTGGGCACAGGCGATAGAGAGTAAAGGTGAGGCACTGGCAGTTAGTTTGGATGTAGCGAAGGCCTTCGATCGCGTTTGGCACAAAGCACTTCTTTCGAAACTTCCATGCTATGGGCTCCCCGGGAAATTATGCGAATGGGTCAGCAGTTTTCTAGCAGACAGAAGCATTAAGGTCCTAGTTGACGGTGAATGCTCAGACTCAATGTCTGTGAATGCTGGTGTCCCTCAAGGCTGTGTGCTATCACCCACGCTATTCCTCCTGCATATCAATGACATGTTGCAAACTAGCGGCATTCATTGTTATGCTGATGATAGTACGGGTGATGCCTCCTACACCGGCCGCGCCAATATTTCCCGGGAAAACGTCATTGAGAGCCGGAACAAACTAGTGTCCGAAATTGAGACCTCCCTAAAAGAAGTCTCAGATTGGGGTCGACTTAATTTGGTCCATTTTAACCCTACAAAGACACAGGTTTGCGCGTTCACCGCAAAAAAACTTCCGTTCGTCGCGTCACCTCGTTTTGAGAGCACTCCCCTATCTGCCACAGCCAGTATTGGAATCCTTGGCGTTGACATCTCGAGTGAAGTCCAGTTCCGCGGCCACCTAGAGGGTAAGGCCAAATTGGCCTCGAAGAAGCTCGGTGTGCTCAATAGATCGAGGCAGTATTTCACGCCGGCCCATCGCCTACAGCTTTATAAGGCGCAGGTTCGCCCGCATATGGAATACTGCTCTCATCTTTGGGCAGGGGCACCTAAGTACCAGCTTCTTCCTCTAGACCGCATCCAACGGAGAGCAGCTCGAATTGTCAACTGCCAACGTATTTCTGATCGGCTTGATCCCTTGGCGCTGCGTAGAGATGTGGCCTCACTCTGTATTTTCTATCGCATGTATTATGGGGAGTGTTCCGAGGAATTGTTCGGATTAATCCCTGCCGCTTCTTTCCGCCATCGCCCTACGCGACAATATTTCCACTCTCACCATTTAGATGGTTGGCAGTCCTCAACTGTGCGCTTTTCCCGAAACTTCCTGCCTCGCACAGCTAAACTGTGGAACGAACTGTCGCCAGCGGTGTTTCCGGACCGATACGACCTTCAAACCTTCAAGAAAAGAGCGTACTCCCACCTTAAAGGCCGGCAACGCACTTGCGACACCTCTGGTGTTGCGGGTGTCCATGGACGACGTTAATCGCTTACCATCAGGTGATTCGTTTGCTCGTTTGCCCCCTATAGCATAAAAAAAAAAAAAAAAAAAAAAAAAAAATTTGAATCTTGTTACCTTGCACACACGGGTCTAAATGGGTAATAGCGGTTTCTTAGTAAAATGTATTTATTTACGTTAACAGTTCAACTTTATTTCAAACTAAGATAATATCGAATCCTACTAGGATTATGGAATGCAAACTAATCAGATCACTTATTAGGAAAAGGTTTTTAACAATTAATCTAAGTTCATTTTAAAACCACATGTTAGCTATGGCGTACCTACCTAGGACGTACAAGCAAAATAGGACCGTCAATCTTTGAGATAAGGCGCTAATTACCGTACCTATTGCCAGCGGAATGCAAAGACGCGACAATTGCAAGATGCAGTTATTTTGAGGTTATGAAATGTATTCCAGAATGCAATTTTACAATTAAATATCTAACAAATTTGGAAAAGAAGGTTTAAAGGGGGAACTCGATGTAGTTTTTTAAAGGGGATGAGATATTAAATTAGAGAGGGGATGTAACCACGCTCTGCTACCAAAATGTTCAAGATCGAGGTGGGCACACAGATTACAGGGGTGAAATAGTCAATGGTCAAGACAGCACATACCTTTCACTTTCTCCTGAGGCAGGAGTCCACACAAAACGTAGGGCACTTTCTTCTATAGGTATAGGTACGTATCCCGAATTCACATGGGTCGCGGCGGCACAGCACGCGCGGCTAGGTGCATGTCTTTTTATTGTCTGTCATAGGTGTCATAATTAACAAGAGGGCTGCGCGGGCGGGGTGGGGAAAGCGGGGGGTTATGCTAAGAAATCTACCTACATAAAACAAATTAAACAATATAATGAACATTACTAGTTCAATAAAAACTTGCTGCGTCTTACTATGAAAGTTGATTATGATACTAAAGAGAATTTGAGGAAAAATAAATTTGAATGTTAAAGTTTTTAAAGGGTCGGCAACGCGCATGTAACACCCCTGGAGTTGCAGGCGTTCATAGGCTACGGTGACCGCTTACCATCAGGCGGGCCGTATGCTTGTTTGTCACCGTCGTAGTATGAAAAAAAAAACGCGCGCCTTATGGATTGCATGTGCAACGAACGCTCGATGTCACGGTCGTCTGTTGACTCCGGTTGAGTAAGGCAACTTCATACGATTTAACGCTCCGTAAATTTTACTTGTGTGTCGGGTTTATACAAACCGGCTAGTCATTAACATAGACACGTTTTGACTCGACCAAGTTTATCTAAAACCATACATAGCTGGTATATTTACAACCAAACCGTAATTTAAACATAATTATTAAAAGAGTCTTACGCGAATTAATTTGTTTACCTTATTTACCGACGTTTCGTTAATAATTATGTTTAAATATGTGTTTAAATCGCGAAAGTTTTAAATGTTATATTGCAAACCGTAATTCACAAACAATGACAACGGCTGAAGGGGATTAAAAAGCAGGTTCCAGTTGTCATTTATTTTGGAATCCTCATTCGGAGGAAAAATTATTAGAATAAAAGAAAGAACACGTTTTTTTAATTTTATTTTTATTTAAATCATTATCAACAAAAAGCAATTTGCATAATTATTAACTTTATGCTGCGCAATTCAGTGACCGTAATCATGTATTGACATGACGGCATACTTCAAATTTGAATGCGATAATTAAAAGTTTGTACGGAATCCTTGGTGCGCGAGTCAGTTTCGCACTTGATCGGTTTTTTTATTAATAGTTTTGTTCAGCGTATATGTATGATTGTTTTGTTGCCAAGAGAATGAAATAAAAAAGTTTTATACATTTCCTTTATCCTCGTCGTTTTTATCATCGATTTCATTAAACGTTGTTCTTTAGCTATTGGTGGACATATATCCATAGTATTATTAGTATTCGAATAAAAATCTGTTTAAAATTAAAGCTCAGAAGTCAGAAGCGATATAAACATAATTATTTGCAGACTAACTTCTTTGGACAAGTCATATTTAAAAACGCTTAACTCCAGGCCAAAGCTTAAAGACCGGTACTTTCTCCAAACAAAAGTACCGGAATTATTTCGGGTCTTTTTCGGTACTTATGATTTGATTTTATTTTTGATATGGTTATCTAATAATACGAATTAGTTACCTAAATGCATGATCGAGTGCTACATAAAGAGCATAAAATAGCTAAGAATATTGGGCAATTGCGAGGTTTTTAAAAAGTACTGGTTCCAAGCCCTGCTCCGGGTTAGTTGGTTAACTCCGGATACTGCAAGTGGCGCTTAAGAAGTTTGTCCGTTACTTCCTGATGTCATATAACACTGGCGATGAGGATATGACTTTCTGTGGACGTCGTTTGACGTCGGTTGAACGGTCATAAACTTTTATTGGTTGAAGTAACGGATCCCACATACTGCATGATTGATAAAATAAAAAAGAAATATTTAATCGACTTTACAGTAAATCCCGGGAGTACCTACGGTAAGTAATAAAGCAGTTCCATACGATTTTATGTCGTTGCAATCGTAAAGCGTCGGTTTATATCGCATGCAACCGACACAATAAGACTGCTTTTATGAGAACTGTGAAAGGATCGCATGAGATTGAAACGATGTCCTTTGGATTTATTTAGGCAATTATTCAAACGTTTCCCTGTGGCCTATGTGGTTTTTTTGGTCTTGTTTACTTAGCTTATCGCTGCAAATATATAGAATCTTGCATTTACATAGTAACTGAAAAACAATTTTATAAACTGAAATCGATGTCTGAAAGGCCTCCAATGCCCAGGGCAGGATTCGAATTGGAACTTGTGTCTTCTGCGTTCTCAGTAGACCATAACCACTAGGCTACACGAGAACAGAGTCACGGCGGCAGCGATCGTTTCTCATGTTTATGCAAAAATATCCAGCGATAAATGACGCTGTCCAACGGTCATTAAACTTACTAATGAGAAATAACTCCTCATAAGAGCCAAAAAGGGAACGAAGTAAACGTGCCTATCACTGTCACTAAACGTGATCACTTTCAATCAAGGGATCCTTGAACTTAAATTTCCTGACCAGTGTGAACCGAATACCGAAGTCCTTTCGATCGAAGAACTTTTAACTTTCCTTTATTCAGCATCAGAAGTTTACTCCTTAAAAGGGCCAAAAGGGAAGGAAGTAACCGTGCCCTTCGCTCGACTCGCTTCCTTTTCTCATTACCAAACGATAAAGCCATTACGATGATTCATTATGCCATTCAGCCTTAACGTCACTGATATATCGATGTCGAGTTTTTCGTGTTTATCTGAGTTCATTGCCTTATGAGATTGACCTAGAAAAGAGATATGCGTTGTTTTGAGTTATAAAAAAGGTAAGAAATAAATAAATTAAGAGAAATAATAATAATAAAATGCTTTATTGTGCACAAAATATAGAGATCGCTTTTTAGCGATAAGACCGCTTATTGTTTTGCCTCAATACTCAATTGATTGGTTGTAAATTCATTCAATCATTATTATATTAAGTGTGAAAGTGTGAACCCACTATTATTTTTTTGAGTTGTGAATCGCGTAAATTCGATCGCTCTATTCCTGCTGCATTCGGTTTCATACAAAATGCCTAGTTTGGTTTATACAATGGAAGTTTTAAATAGAAAACTCCCGTGAGTATTAGACATATTAATATACTTAGACCGGGTTACTCACGTCTATAAAGTCGAAAATAGCTCGACATGTTTCGGGACGGTCCGCGCCCCATAATCATCACTCATGATTATGGGGCGCGGACCGTCCCGAAACATGTCGAGCTATTTTCGACTTTATAGACGTGAGTAACCCGGTCTAAGTATATTACAATGGAAGTTCTTCAACCTCAAGCCTAAAATTGAGCGAAGAATGTTCTTGTTTGTTTTCATTGTAATAATCGAATGTAAAAAGCGTCGCAATCTTTTGCACTGCGTGCCAGTGTTTGATGAATATCTAAAGTCACTGCAGTACTGCGTTCAAAGACTTTTGTCCTCGGTCAAAGTAATTCTTTGTTTAAAAAGTTAACTTACGACTGTATTGTTTTTCATAAAATATCTTGATAGCATAACGTACAACCGCGCACTCTTTCTGAGGGACCAACTATATATAGACATGCAAGCCAGCCAAATGTGTGCTGTAAGAGCGTTCGATTTTAAATCTGAAGCTCGAATCCCAAACCCCGGCTCGTACCAATGAGTATTTCGGAACGTAATCACTTTTCGGTGAAGAAAACCATCTTGGGAAAACCGGACTAATCCTAATAAAGCTTAGTTTACCCTCTGGGTTGGAAGGTCAGATGGCAGTCGCTTTCGCTCGCGTCAAATCTTGGGATTAGTTGTCCAAGCGAACCCCAGGCTTTGAGCCGTGGTATAAGCCGGGAAAAGAAGAAGCCAGCGCTTGTCTATCTTGACTTTAATAATAATGATAATTTATTTCAGAATAGTACATTACATACCAAGGCCGTTTAAGTGGGAAATGCCTCGGATTGCATGTAATTGTCTGCCGAGGCGAAGCCGAGGTCGACTAACATGTGATCCGAGGCTTTCCCATTTACCGGCCGAGGTTTGTATACTATTTTTCAGCCCGACGGAGCCGGCAGGCGGCAATTTAGTTTTGCGTAAAGTGGCGCTTACCGGCCGGAGGACTGAAAATTACATTTTCCATACTTGTTAGCGACACTTAAAGCCTATGTTAGGTATATTACAATAAACTTAAAATTAACCTACAACTTCCAATTTCACAATAACACTAATATAAAAGTGTCTAAAGTGGATGAGATGCGAGCATGTGCATCCGATTCCAATGATACTGGAAGGGGCCATCTTCCCGTTCTGCCACTGTTTGCAGGAGACTATTGGGGCTCCCGGCGAGACGCCTCAGCAGAGACGCAACACGCTTTCGCATTATCGCGTGAAAGCCATCCGTGCGCGCCTCCGCGAACATGCCTGACGCACTGCAATGTCTCGGGAGCCCCAGCAGCATCCTGAAAGCGTTATTGTACTGGACGCGCAGGGCGTTGTACGTTTTTTGAGTATAGTTGATCCATAGACTGCAGGTGTCAAATGACTGACAGTATGCCCTAAATAGGGTAATCTTAACGTTTTTGTTACACCTAGCAAACCTACGGATCAACATGTTACTCCTCACAGCCAACGCCCTGCGTTCCCTGTCCTTTAAATATCATCAGTTGGGTAGACTTTATAGGTATCTGGGGGAATGGTTGATGTTTCTTGTCTCTCTCAGTCAAAAATTGTGTCATTAAAATTTCCCCTAAGGTCGGCTCCTTTTCGTACATTATTAGACATAAATAATGTACGAAAAGGAGCCGACCTTAGGGGAAATTTTTGGGGACGGCAGGTTGCAAAGGGCGACGGAGCTGTCCGCTAGTTGGGGGCTTCGCGGTCTTTTCTGGACACGTTTTACCGTCGCAAAGCTCTGACTGGCCTGAGGCGCCAAATCTTTGAATACACCCTGGAAGAGTCAGTCAAGTACCCAAGTCGATTAACGGGGAGACCTAATGTAAATGTTGCATGTGTGGTTAAAAATAGAGCGACGGTGACTAAGCTAATTGCTCATACTTTGTCCGTAATGAAGAGGGGTAAACAAGAAAACCGACGATTACCTTAACCGACCAGTTAATTGAACAATCTTGTAACGCCGTTGGTTGTATAATTTCTTTAATGAATTTAATGCATTAACTGCAGCTGAGGTGTTAGTTGTTTTAGTACATTAGATAGGTAATCTTACGTCAGTTCTTTGCTTTAACAAATTGAGACATTTTTTTGGTCAAAAAAGATAATTAGCAAACTTGAAAAATTTGATCTTTACCTATACCTATATAAATATCCGTAGGAAACTAAGAGCTGATTACCTGTCCTTCTTGACCCGTAGTAAAATTACTTAACTCTCAACGGGCTGTAAATAAGACAAGCCGGTGAGAATTGAGTTCTTTAGACGTTAATGTCGCAATGGCGTAAAATGTTTATTTTTTCCATAAAAATGTAAGCACTGTTTTTTTGTTTACAGAAGTGGCGATGGACGCGAACCGCGCGTTCTGCCCCCGCGTGGGGTGCGACACTGTCGTGTCGCTGCGCGCCGCCAGCCCCGCGCACTGCCCGACCTGTCGCCACGATTTTTGCTCGCAGTGCAACCAAGAGGTAAATACCAGTTAACATATCTGATATGTACAGTCAACCAATTGGAACCCTAGGCCACTCTAGAACCATGTCAAAATGACAAGCAGTAAGAGATTTCTTACAGTCTGATTTATAGCGTCACTATGACATAGTCCTACAGTGGCCTAGGGTTCCAATTGGTTGACTGTACAATTTTTAAGCACGCTACATTTTTTTTAAAGTAAATGTTTTGATTCGTGTTTTTAAGTAGTTACACTACTATATATAAATTATAAATTGAAAGAGATGTCATATACTACAGAAAAAGTGACCGAGGCTCAGGGCTGGAATCGAACCACCGACTTCTTGCTTTCGACCGACCGCCGCGATTCTGCCGCTAAAGCAGGAGGTCGCTGGTTCGATTCCAGCACTGAGCACTGGTGGCCTTAGTCACTTTGTCTGTAAAGACTTCACATCTCTTTCAATCTTTAATGTCCTATGTGAACATTTTGCGTGGTTTGAGCGACTCGTCTGGCGCCGCGTCCGTATTCAATAATTATTAATTTTTAACGAAAGAAAGCTATCCTTATAAATTGAAAGAGATGTTATATACTACAGAAAAAGTGACCAATGCCCCCTGTGCCCAGGGCTGGGATCGAACCAGCGACCTTCTGCTTTTGCCGCAGACGTCCTAACCACTAGGCGACCCGACCATTACTGAATTACATTGATTATATTTAATAAATGATTTAATTCATGCTTTCCAATTCTAGGTACTATCCTTACCTTCCAATTAATAAATCTCACTGGAATCAAAGTCCTGTTTCCTAACTTTGTACCGAAAAAGTCATTGGTACAAGTCGGAAAAATCTAAATTGCAACCCAAGTTCAATATTCGCGCGTCTATTCGACATCCTCAAAACATACTACTTGATCGACCACGACACGCCGTCGAAAACGGCAGAAAAACGCAACGAAACTCGCAATTTTCACCATAACGAACCGTGTAACCCATTGTCCAATGGAAAGCTTCCTGACCTATTGTGTTCGCGTGCACACTGTTCAAACGCTTGAAGAGCGCAGGCTGGTCTCACTATTTCATTTATGAAATCGCTAACACGGTCAAAAATAGAACCAATATAAGAAATTAAAAATAACGCTGTTTACATTTTATATACTAAAGAAGAAGACCTCCATCGGAGGCCAAGCCGGGGATCGAATCCAGGTCTTTGGCTAACGCCATAACTTCTGGGCCACCTGGCATCAATGAAAGTCGGCGAATATCTATAGTAAAAGGAAGTGACGGGTTACAAAATACACATCGGTTTAGAAATACACATCGCATAACACGTATCGCAGCAAAAGCAGCTTTTAGCAGCAAATACTTTCGCAGAAATATATACTTGCCATAATAGTTATTTGGCATAATATTAATTTGGCAGAATGCAGAAAGTGGGTAAGGTTAGGGTTCTCTGCCAAAAAAATCTGCGAAAAGATTGATTCTTCTGCAAATGAATAGTATGCGAAAAGCAGTATGCGGAAGGTGATTAAGATTTAGAAGGCAAGATAGCAACTGTGATGCAATTTTAGTATTTTCCACCTCTCTAGCTCGGAAAGCGCTCTTTTATCCTTTAATACAAGCGGGGAAAAACGAACTTTATCCACTAGCGGGGCAAAGTACCTAATTTGACCTTGAGTTTTGAATGGTTTCTTCAAGTTAACTGGTAGCATTGACTTTTAATTGGTAGCTCTGACTAATAAATATTGAATAGCATACATTTGGGTGAGATTTGTAATCAAAATCATATCTAGTCTTTATTTTCCTCGCGATAGTAAGGTGAAAAATTTTGTATCACACTCGGCGGCAAAGTTTGTTCAACACCTTGAGACAATCGTAAAGCTCAAGATTCCACTTTTTCTAACACTTTTACTTTTCTTTTAGGAATCTTTCGCTTGCTCAGGTCTGCATATAAGCAAGACGATTAAACAACAAATTTGCCCCCTTGGACAAAAAATTACTATTAAATACTAGGTAACGTTTACAAGATTGTTTGGATGCGAGATTACTGGTATCCTCTGCCTAAACGGGTATCACACAAACACAAGAACAATCAATTTGTTTTAAACAAATAAAATCATTTAATAATAATTTATAAATATGTTTTAGATTTGTTATTTAAGTAGTATCAGAGTCATGCATGTCACTTCCGGTTCACTATTGTCTTGTAGAATTTTATTTGTCATAAATTCGATTTGCAGAATCACCTTCCGCATACTGCTTTTCGCATACTATTGATTTGCAGAATTAATCTTTTTGGCAGAAAACCCTAACCTAACCCACTTTCTGCATTATGCCAAATAACTATTATGGCAAGTATGTATTTTCTGCTAAAAGTTTTGCTGCGATACGTGTTATGCGAAGTGTATTTCTGCAAATATATATTCTGCCAGAGGAGGGTAACCCATCAGTACAGTATACTTGTTATTTCCTTGGTTAGTGACTGTAAACTTACCTACATTATTTATTAAGAATTTTTCATTAACATTATTAAGAAAAATACTTTGCCGACATGAAAAGAACCATCAAATAATCTATTTCAAACACGTATGTTTCTTTTTTTTTAATTTCTACCGTTATCATTGTACATATGATCAACAATCATATTAAAAATCGCGAAAATCTCGTTTTATTGTTGGTACAAAAGGAGAATGGCCTATTACTGCAATTTTTCGGGCAAAACCTCGGTAGGAGCGACCATTTAGGTTGCAAGATGTTTGGATGAGCGCCCTGCTGATGGCACGCCCTGAATATTTTTCATAGCCCTCAAAACAAAAAAAAATCGCGTCTATCTAAAAAGGAGATTCGGGGGTGTCAAAATATTGTTTGGACAAGCCGAAGCTGATTTGGCCCGCTTTTTCTTCGAGTCGTTTAGGAAAATGTGCTAAATTGGCTCTCGCATGGTAAGCCGGCGGGAATCGAGTTCTATGCCCGCCACTGGTAATACTTCAATTACGTCTCCCTTACCTTTATCTATAGCATCCCAGCGAGCTAAAGGCCGGGCCGGCGGAGAATGTACAGAAGCCGCCACAATGCACCAATTCACTTTAAAAGCTTGTGCCGGACAATGTAGGTAATATACATTATCCCGCACTTACATGAAGTGACTTTCAGCCCGTTTTATATTAGTTTTTGGTATTATTTCATTTATTATGTAGCATCTTCGAGCAATACGGGCTTCCGACACGTTGGAAGGGACCTCAAAGCGACATCTTACCGTATAAAATTTATTATAAAATTTATTATTTTTCTAGGCTAAATAAATGTATGTGTATGTTATATGGGTGTTATATGGTACCTGAAATAAATGACATTTTTTTTTTATTATTACTTTTTGCAGTAGGAAACTTGGGCACAGCCGCACTTCTCACACATTACATACATAAACCAATCTGTAATGATGACACTAACACATGATATGATACAACTACATAAATACACACTTTTACCAATTCTTATGTACGGAGTAATCACAGCATAGACCCGTGTATGTCTATTTGGGTTTGTACCTACTTCGACAGAGGGAAAACGTTACGTATGCAGACTCCTTCCCTGTATTGCTTGAAGTTAAGCATAGTTCAACAATACATCAATGAATCTTCAACGTCAACAAATAATACAGGCTTTCAGTATTTTGGATGGCACCAAACTTTGTTAGGTCTGTACATCATCATCAATACGAGTATAACCCTTTATATAACACAGGCTCATGTCTTCATATTCTACAACAGAGTTTGGGGCTACTGGCCCACCAGGCTCCAAATCAGTCTGGTATGTTAGAGCTAAAGTGAGACACGTTTTTTGCGTCAGACTCTATTTTCTAATACAAAGACATAGATAAGGCATACACCAGATTGTGTCTTTTCAATCTGCACGACTGGGCACGTATTCCGTACTTTCGAAAAAAAAACAATAGCTTTGCTTTAATGATTTAGACTTATGGGCCTCAAAGGCCTGATATTTTACTGTACTATATTTTACACACGCTTTAAATTTCTGCAGGTTCCCTTTGCTAAATTATCCCTTCATAAAACAGAAAATTAATCAACGAACTTTCACCTTACCAATTTTAACTAAGCAAATGCTTCTGCTTTCATAGCAGTGGTTATAAATATTAGTAATGGAAGGCAATCATACGTTTCGATACGTTTGTTTTGGCTGTTTCTATTAATAATGGCGTCCCAGTTTTCTGCACTCGAATTCTATTGTTTATCATGCGACTTATTGCGCATCAGTTTAGATGAATCTGATTTATAGCCCGTAAAATTGGCGTCGGACATCTTGATGATAATGATAACATGATTAATCAAATAGAGCCTATAGAAAAAACTATATAGGTATGCACTATCAAAGAATGTTATTAGTAAGATGATCCTTTTTGTCGGTGGACGATAAGGCGTTCATGCCATAAATAATACTTTAGGAATGAACCGTATGAAACTATGAACGACCGATAAACTATTACATTTTACTAAAACAACACAAATTAATTTGTTTACATAACTTCGGGTATAAATGAGTTGAATGGCAAAATTATCGTGATTGATAATTATGATTGCTGACTTTCTTGTCCATAACATAACCATATTGGGGTCCAATCGAATAACGGTATGGCCAGATTTATTTTAAGTTTTGTCTCAAGATTCGTTAATCAGAGGCACAGTTTTACAACTGACAGATGGGTTGAGAAATTGACTTCACAAGTATGTCGGAAAGCGGAGATGAGCTCGATCAATCTGGGGTCTGAGAACGGTCCGTAGTTTTAGTGATTTGTCACTTTTGTTTTGACACATTAATACTGGCAGCCAATACGTAGTGTTGGTTGTATGTGCCTTCGCCGTCATTGTTATCTGGCTATTTACGGTCCGCTTCATAAATATATATCTCTTATCTTATATATCTTGTAACATGTATTTCATCTGTGTGAGGTGTGCTAAGAGTATTGTATAGCGAGTGCAACGGTGCAACCCAGTTTTCTATTAGCATTAAAAACCCGGAAAACAACCGAAAAGCCTTCTCATAGTAAAAAACCGGGTTGCATTCAGTAGCCCAGGGTACATAAAACAGCGTAAAAGGAAGTGTCCACAGTCCACCAGTTTCCCAAGCTTTTGTTGGAGCTTCGATGGATCCATTAGCGATGTTCGAGTCCATTTTCAAACCACAATTGACAGATGGACCAATTTAATGGAGCAGAGAAGTATACTTCCCATATAATTACCGAACGTTATAATGGAGGAACTGACTCTTAAAGAGAATATATTTTTGAATATCGAACCTGTAGTTATGAGCGATAAAATGAGTTGATGAAGAAGGCTGTAAGTGTATTATGCGCTTGCCTACTTGCGATGCACTAACTATAAATTTATAAATTCTCACTACAATTTCCCCAAACGCCCATTTTGGTCAAACTTCACTTTCCGATAACGGTCTCTTATAAAAGTTAACGTCTATAAGTGTTGCATATAAATTAGATTATCTAGTCAATTCTAGTCGCAATGCGATGTTAATATCGATTTATTGAACTGTAAATGTCAAGGTGGTGCAAGAAAGGGCGATTACGATGGGTCGTCATAGAGATATGCATGCATGTTAAATTGTTCATGTCTTGAAAGTTGTTTTTGAGTGAAGTGCGCAAAATTTAGAAATTTCGTCTCTAATGGGGGGACTCTGTTAAATCGTATAATCACAATTTGAATCGCATCGCACAAGCTCTTTTTGAGAAAACGGACCTATGATATCTATGCGTGTCGTGAGAAAACGGCACGATAAAGTATTCAGAACGAGGTGGATTCTTCTGTCGTTTATCGCGAGAGAAATACAAACGTAGCACGCCTATATAACTTAGCGTTCGAAGTTTATGTCGTTTTCAGTATTAATATTTTCGTACTAAATTTGAAAAACAAGCCATTTTTAAATTGCTTAAACCATTACCACAAAAACGAACATTTAATACCTAGTAAGTCTTGAAGCAGGTCTTAAATATTTTTCAATTAATATTAATTTATGCGGAAAGAAGCCGGAGGAAATTGTACCGGGAATATCCATTAATATTATTTCTCCATCGTTTCTTCCTGGTCGCGTCCGTGATGATCGATGGTCGTTAATGTTGATTACACTTAAACACGAATGCGTTATCTGCATCAATAGTGCGAAACGTTCCTCTGAGCATAGTAATTTTGAGTTATTAATATAGATACTCAAACGACCATCTTCTTCTTCATATTTAGACATCCACACCAAATTTAGCACCACTCTTTCAAGGCTGTTTCTCTAAGACCGTTTGACGAAGAAACCTAAAAGGAATAAACAACCGGTTTGCTTTACCGAAGTGCTTATCCCAAAACACCCTTTTTAATGAATAATTGGGAACAATTTAGGGAGCCCAGCCCTGCTCATGCACCGGGGACCGTGGTCACTTTTTCTGTAGTATATTTATTTATTATTTATTTATTTAAACTTAATTGCACAATTATATTAAAGTACAAATGGCGGACTTAACGCCTTTAGGCATTCTCTACCAGTCAACCATCGGGCTAAACCGAAACTGTTAGTCTGGTGCAGGATAGTAGAAAAAAGAGATGATAACCTAAGACATGTCAAACCTAATTAATAATATAATGTATATACTTACACATATACAAATATAAATATACCTACATATACAAATACATATATACCTAATATAAGTGTACCTAGAGCGAAACATCACGCAGACCCTTAATGAAGAATTACATCTCTGACATGACATCTCTTTCAATTTATAATTTAGGGAGGTCAAAATTAAGCTGAAATGATTCTTCATTTCGTTATTCTTCGATGAGGTGTAAAATTCGTATCATATTCCTCTGGTTTCGTCCTCGACAGTTCAGGTTATCATTTCCTTTTCCATCTTGCTGAATCCAAATAACCTACCCTAGCCTCAATTCAATATTATTGTACGCAATAGAAATCGGAGAAGCCCCAGAATTTCAAAAGCGCAAATTCAATCTACGCCCCTTCACCTACCAGGTTTTTACTTTGTTAGGAGTTAGTCAAGTGTTTGTAGATTAATGCTTAATTCAATTAGCTATAAAATTGCGTTCAAATCCTTTAGGATGCCTTTAAAATTCTCTTATACTGCAACAAATTCAAGCACCTTAATTACCACCCAAGCACCTAAGGGACGTGTAATATAAAAGCCACGTTCACAAACTGTCCCGGCTTTTTCGAAAATGGATGGCTCCGCTCTAAATACGACAAACGGCTGTGTACCTTATTGCCATGAATTAAGGTTGTGTTTGTTACGCTGATTACATTTCTAAGGGCCGAAGGGACGATATTTACCGGTGTTAAATTAGGATGGGAATTGCTTACCAAGGTATGGCGAATCCCAATGATAAAGCAAAACCAGTGTAGGTAGTCAAGTGACATAAATATGGAACCGGAATGAGATATTATGGGACATATTTTTGAGTAAGATATTACCTGTGTGCACACGTGGCTTTGTTCCTGCCTCATCATTCTCTTCCATGTCTGATTTCTAGGTCGAAAACAAAAAAGTCTATTATATTCCTGGCCTTTTCAACTGCCACGCCCGCCCTAGTTAAGCAATTGAAATTACTAACAATTGTTTGTTGTTTCTAAAACGCTTTTTGTTGGGCTTTGTGTACACCGTTGCGGCCCAGGTCCGCAATTTGCGGGGTTCGCTTAAACACGGTCTCATGTCATTGTCCTGAATGTTTATTGGACGAAATTTGGCTGTCCTGAATAAACTGAAACGGATAGCCTGGATTTAAGCCGTATATAAAGAATTTTGTTATGTTAATGTTGGGTGGGCTTAAATATAAATTGACTTTTATTATTATATTAATGGGCTTCGCTTTACAATTTTAATACTTATTTTGCTGCTGTATTGTTTAAAGGATGTAGACGAACATCAAATAGGTCGCATAATCTTATGATGAAAGCAAATTATCAAGAAAGATATCGTATAAGTAATCTGGATTTTATAAACAAGAGATTTCAATCCTCGTCCATAAGAACTCGCTTGGCTAAAACGACTATCATCCAACTGATAAGTCTTCTAAGTCGATAATACGACGTATCGCTCGATATTTTTGGCTCAGAGTGTAAACCTGCTTTTACCTTGTATATCTCTCTTCCTAATCGCCCCCCCATTAATGGGAATCGTGGCTACTTTACAGCGATCAATGGTATGTCTCCAACTGATCCGGATTGTCGCCTAGTGGAAGGCGTCCTTGATGGGTAGCTACAGCTGTTCGGAGATCTTCGGGCTTCTGGGTTTTTTGCCCTTGACCTTTCCCGTCACTATCAGTCTTTCCAGATTATTAGCCACCACACAGTGTAGAGGTCAGGCGAGGTGTTCTCTATATTAAGTTGCGTGAGGATCGACGCGGTTCTGCGGGTGGGCAGTCCATGGAATTCTTAGATGGTGACGTCAGCACCGCTTTTCGAAAGCGTCAATTCTCTGCCTATGGATTGCTTTGAACTCTCAGGTCTCGGCCCCATAAAGAAATATGCATAGGACAGACGAGGTGCATCTTTTACATATTAGCCACAAAATGTTACATTTTACGTAATGTATTTGCTCTTAACCAACAATAATGTGGTATGCGATAAACGCGACTACGCTTTAGGAATACGCACTATGTATGTATCTCAGAAAGAAAGGAAATGTGGAAGAAATCATGACCTCGGGTGGGACTCGAACCCGCGACTCTGAGATAGCAGCTGATCACTCTTTCAACTAAGCTACCCAGACCACGCCCGTGGCCCTGAATTCTCCACCATATCCCTCCTCATAAGCGACTTATAGGGGGGCGCTTAGCAACATCTACTGTAAGACCTCGGGCGGGACTCGAACGCGCGACTCTGAGTTTCTGCTTAAAAATAATACATAGTGCTGTCTCATTCTCACACGGTGTTATAATGTCGTAGGGGTGGAGATTGCGGACACTGGACTTTTTCCTCTTCCCCTGCTTCCCTATTGACACTGTGTGTTTACCATCAGTTACGTAACCGTAGTCAATAGCGTTTGCGCGATTCGATAGCGTTTGCATCTCGCTCTCTCTAAAGAACGAGCAAAATGCAAACATGTGGTAAGCAAACAGGTTTAATAGCTATAATTACTCTTCCATTAACCATCTGTCTGTGTACGTAAAGCTATTCATTACAAGCCATACATAATTTATCAAAACGTTAACGCATATGTAATAAACAGTTTATACGGTAATTAACGGACAAGCTACAAACCACGAAGAGGGGAATTAAAATTACGTTCTGTTTTTTGAACTGACCGACATAAAAGTGAGATAAGAAACCAAAAAACTGCTCCCAATTTTTCCATCATATCCCTCGTATGCGCCTTAGGGCTGTTGCTAAGGGCCCCCCTTAGCAACATCTACCGTAAGAAAATACATCTTAATCGGCAAGTGGAGTCTCAAGTTACATTGAGAATTCACCACTAACAATGTGCGGGTTCGAATCCCGCCCGAGGTCATGATTTTTTCCGTTTCTCCTTTCTTTCAGAGATATTTGGATGTAATAATATCATATTAAAATACTTATACATGCAGGGTTACTCACGGCTATAAAGTCTAAAATAGTTCGACATGTTTCGGATCGATTCGCGACCCTTATTCATGAGATAAGCTTGCGACGGTTGTGTTTCACGCACTGTGGGCCGCGGCGAGGGGTGCGGGCGGCGACGTTAAAAGCGAGCAATTACCCTATTTCTCACTATCACTAGTTGCGTACTCACTACGTCACGTCACGTTCACACTGCCTGCGCACCTGCGCAGTATCCAAAACTGTTATAATATCATAGTTTATATTCATACTCAAAACCATCAGTGTTCACAAGACCTTCGATTTGTCACTCACTGTGTCAGTACATTTCGGCGCCATTGTATTCAAATATAAGCCCAATGCCGATTTGTGGCGTGGCGTAATAATACCGATGGGTGTCTTGCCGTGTTCACTGTCTAATGACTGTGAGGGCCATGGAGTAGAGAAACGGGGCAGAGCAGTGTGTGAGAAAGCACGCAAAAAAAACTAGAACTTAGGCCGGCATTACACTGGTAAGTTTTACTTACGTAAGTAGGGACGCAGCTATATGCAAGAATAGGACATGAAGATAACTGTCTTACTCTTGCATATAGCTGCGTCCTTACGTAAGTAAAACTTACCAGTGTTATTACCGGCCTTAGGGAAACTGCATAAAACATTTTCAAATGGAATCAGTATTTCTTTAAATGCTTCTCATAACGTGAAGTCGAGAGATTGTTAACACGGTTAGTTACCGTATTTCCACTAATTTCATTTTATATATCCATGTCAATGTTTTTTTTCCGTTACTCAATTACAATCGATTGCAATTGCCTTACTAAATAATAGTGGTAATAAGAATATTTTCAAAGGGAGATGTAATTAAATTGATTTAAAGGTGAAATTTCCGAAGTTAAAACCAAGTAACTTCGTTACAATATTACCTCTATAATCCCCTGGACAGTACAGTACAATCAACGAAAAAAATTCGAAAAATATTTCATGGACAAAAAACCTGTGTTAACGCTTTACCCCATCTCTATGATGACTTAGGTACATTTTTCAATTTGCCTGTATGGTGTAAATAAGTATCCTAAGGCTGCGTTTTACCAAATTTTTATTCCGAGAAAACCCTTACTCTCAGATAGTAACGTCAAATTACTATGGGATTTTGACATTAGTATCCAAGAGTAAGCGTTACTCTTGGTAGTCTTGGTTAAAAAGTTTGGTCAAATCCAGCCTTAATCGCATATCGGCTCCGGGCGTTTATTTTCTCTCAAGGCTCACAGCTTTTAAAGTTGTTACTCTGTTTCGGTTCTTTACTCGATGTTGTTGCTACCCGACGAACATACTAACGTGTTAATTGGAATGTATTAATGTTCACGGATGTGAATTGTATTCGAGAATTACCTTATACATTTGATTGGACAATATAGAATTTGATTTGATTGGTGCAGAGATAGGACTAGTTAACTAGGCTTAAAATGACAACTAGGACAATGCGTAAAATTGTAATATTACAGTTTCCATTACAATTAATTGTAATGACATGTTAGCTGTTGTACTTTGGTATGAAATAGATTGAATTAACATTATAAATTTACTAAAACGGGACTTAATCGCCCTCCGGGAACACGGGGACAATGCCGACCTTGAAACGTCGGAGGGTAGTTTTCAAAGTTTTACGTGACTAAAAATCGTGAAAGCTTAAATAAGTGAATTGAATTAAATCATGACAATATTGACAATACAATTGTACGAGGCCGATCATCGTTCTATTCGATTCTGCAAATGACGAACAATCAATACAATGTTTCAACATCACTATAACGCCATCTAGCGCAACACTTAAAAACCATTACCTTTTTTTTGTCAACAGTGGCACGGCAGCATGTCCTGCGAAGCGGCAGCGGCGTCCTCCTCCATGGCCGGCGCCGGCGCACCGCTCCTGCCCGACTCGGAGCTCATCAAACTTTGCCCCATGTGCCGCGTGCCCATAGAGAAGGACGAGGGCTGCGCGCAGATGATGTGCAAGCGGTGCAAGCATGTGTTCTGCTGGTACTGCCTCGCTTCGCTCGATGTAAGTGTCAGTTTTTTTTTAATGCTCTTTTTTTTAGTTGCAAAGCACTTTCACCCGTCAGACCAACAAAAACAAAATCGCATCGAGGCACAGTGCCACGGAGCTCTGCGCGTCGATTATATGTGCTCCTGGTGCTGATATGGATCGCTCGACCAGCTGTGTGCTATGGAAGACGAGAGCTGCGCGCAAATAATGTGCAAGCGATGCAAGGTGAGACTAACAAAAACAAAATGGTATCGACGCGAATAGTGCCACGAAGCTCTGCGCGTCGATTATATGTTCTCCTGGTACTGATATGGATCGCTCGACCAGCTGCCCATCGAGGTAGAGGGCCGCGTAGATGATTTGCAAGCATGTGTTCTCCTGGTATTGCCTCGCCTCGCTCGATGTCAGATCAATATCAGATTCAATATCAGATTTTTAAAATGCGCATCGGCCTCAAGATCCCATCACCATCACCCGTCAGACCAACATAAACAAAAGGGCATCGACGAGCATAGTGCTACGGAGCTCTGCGCGTTGATTATATGTTCTCCTGGTACTGATATGGTTCGCTCGACCTGTATCAGCTGTGCGCCCATTGGGCTTGCTAGTTCTTACTGGTGGGAGCGAGATGAAAAGAAAACACTTACGAATCGCGCAGTCGCTATCGACTACGCGTAGAATTAGAACTCGTGGTAAAAACAATGATTTCTTTAAATGAAGGTTACAAAAATGAATTTTGGTAACCTCGATCGCTTTTATTTGAAGCACTTACGCAATAAAACTATCGATTTATCGTTTTCACCCACTTTTCTTTAACAAGTTATTGTTGGATCAATCTTCAATGAAATCAAAATATTTTGTTTGAAAAGAATCTGGGACAGACGGTTCATGCAGAAAATCCCGAGACCTAATTCAAACATCAAACTAGTAAACGTTAAAATATGAGCTGAGACATTGAAACTATTATAGTTCGATATTACGAGTATAATAAATTAACACTCACGTATCCCTACGCGAGATTATTCGGGGATTATACTATAGGATTCCATTATCTAGCGTCAAGGTTCATGCGCGACGAGGCAGCCGTGCGTACTGCGTTGCGTCTCCTTCACCGCGCGCACCGCCTTTGATAACAGAACTGATTGAGGATGATCCGGTCTTGGAATCTCGGGATCGTTCGACTGTAGATCTGGTTCACCCAATGTAAACGGCGGCGAGCACACTGAAGTCACTGTATCCACTACACTGTCACTGGCGTCACTGCACTGAACCTGATAGTTAGTCCAGATAGGTTTTTTTTTTTATATTGCTGAGTAAACGTTTTAGGGAGTACTATCTACGATTTAATATGTTGCTCCTACAATTGTGTTGGACTCTGGTCGCCGTGATCGGGTAGCCCAGTGGTTAGGGCGTCTGCCGCGAAAGCAGGAGGTCGCTGGTTCGATCCCAGCCCTGCTCACCGGGGACCTTGGTCACTTTTTCTTTAGTATATGACATCTCTTTCAATTTATAATTTATATATAGTAGTGTGACTACTTAAAAAACACAAAAAACATTAATCAAAACATTTATTACCTATACATTTAATAAATGATTTGATTCGTGCTTTAAAAATTGTGTAAAGCATGAATTAAATCGTTTATTAAATATAATAAATGTTTTGTTTCATGTTTTTAAGTAGTCACACTACTATAGATAAATTATAAATTGAAAGAGATGTCATTCATATACTACACAAAAAGTGACCAAGGCTCCAGTGCCCAGGGCTGGGATCGAACCAGCGACCTGCTGCTTTATATGCGGCAGAGGCTTTATATATAGTAGTGTGCCTACTTAAAAACATGAATCAAAACATTTAATAAATGATTTAATTCGTGCTTTACAATTGTACAGTATGGTGGCGCCATCTCTCGCTTCTAGTTGAAAATTATCTGTAAAGATTGTCTAGAAGGACAGCACTAGACGTAAGTCTAAGCCGTAAGATGGCGTGAACGCACCTTAAACGTTTAAAATAAGAAAGGATTGCATATACTTAGGAAATTTCGGAGTCTGGTCGCCGTGGTCGGGTGACCTAGTGGTTAGGGCGTCTGCCGCGAAAGCAGGAGGTCGCTGATTCAATCCCAGCCCTGGGCACTTGGGGCCTTGGTCACTTTTTCCGTAGTAATATGACATCTCTTTCAATTTATGTTGCTCCTGTTATTTGGCCCGCCCATTCTCTATTTCTCAACTGACTTCGCCTTTACTGCAACACTCTAAATACTTCAATCAGCAGTCGCTCACCCGTTCGGCTAGTTTGTTTATGGTTTCCAGCCTTGACCGATTCCCGTGATTTGTGTTGACATGCTAAGGACCCACTTTAAAATAAGCATTTTGTAATTAGAGCAACGCAGGTACTCATACCTAGATTGGCACAAAATGAATTTGATGAAAATATTTAGTGCCGGCAACATTGAATATTTTGTGCCCGTTTTGTATCGTGAACTTGGCGGTGATTTCGCTGTTAATTTCAATTCAAATCAAAGCAAATAGGTATTTATAAAATAATGCGACGACTTATATTTTACTTCGTTTATTTATTTTCTTCCTTAGGTTAGGATTTTTACAATACGTATATAAAAATAAAATACAAAACAACATATACAAAAAACAATACAAAACAAATACACATTATACTACTTATATTTTACTTATTTTTACCATAGCTGCTACTGCGTATTGAAATCTTTGAGTAGGTTGTTAATAAAGTTTTATACGATTCAGTTATAATTAATGCTTTTCGATGTCTATTATTAATTGAGTGGTTGAACCAGAAAATATGACTAATATGATTAACATATTTTCCAGTAGGTACCTAATACCTACGAGTAACTACTTATATGCATTAAAATCTGTTAACAAAACCGGCCAAGTGTGAGTCGAACTCGCCCACCGAGGGTTCCGCACAAATGATGCTGGGCCATTTATGACCTTAGGTAGGTACCTACTTAAACGTACCGGTGGCCCGGAACTCTCAGTGTGCGGCAATGATACGGTTTTCGGATTATTTATTATTTAGATTTAACAGCTGGTTAAACAACAGTAGAACTTAAATAGAGATACAGAGCCAATTATAGGAACTCACAAATATAAATTTGCCTGTACTTGTGCTACAAGCTCTTGCTTTTTGGCAAACTTCGTGATTCTAGGTCAACGGAAAGTACCTACCCCTATACATTTTTTCCCCGTTGCAAATGTATGGGAGATGCGACATAAACGGCCGTTTCTTTTGATTGCTTTGACGTAGAGGTTTGATTTTTTCACACCTTCAAGGGACCGCAGACTTGTGTATGTGGTATTCATTTCAACTTGCTACCTCCACGCATTTCCGAGATAAAGGGTCTGGATAGACAGACGGACGGACGGACAACGTTCCGTTCCGTTTTTACCTTTTGAGGGACGGAACCTAAAAAACCGGCCAGGTGCGTGTCGGAACCCTGAGTTTTAAGCACCTATTGCTAAGATAAAATTTTGTGAATTACGAAGTATGAACACCTTAGCCACAGACCATCTCCTTTCAGCAAATGAACTGTCAAACATTTAAAGTGTTTTTTATACGTCAAACTTCTATGAATGTATGACGTAATACTTTTACAGTCTATGGTATCAAAATCTATGACTACTTAGCTTAGTTATAATTCATTTACGGATTTTTCTTTTGCAATTGTTAAACTTGTCAAAATAATGATTTAAGGTCAAAGTTTTTGATTTGATTGCTTATAATTGGTTATGATTGGCATCTTGTGTTGTGATTATAGGTTGTACGTCACTTAGCTGTTGAATTTTTCCTTAAAAAAACTTCAACGTAATACAAAATAAAAGTTAATAAAAATAAATTAAATTAAATAAAGGTAAATAAAACTAGAAACATGCTTTGTACTTTCAAAGGATTGAACACTCGAGTCTTATTTACTACTAGTTTCAACTTGATACCTCAACGCTTAGTCCGGTCACAATAAAATTTGATAATGACGGACTTACGTACAACGAACTGATCGTATACTTAGGGGTTTCTTCCGTGAGACATGGAACCCTAAAAACTATATCTGGGTTCTTCACACGGCATAACTACTTTTCGGTTCGTTAAGCTTAATTTATTAGGGTTTTTGTGGTACAGTCGCGTCTATAAATATCTATACACTTCGGAACTTATTACAGGCGAAAAAGGGTCAAAATTGTATATAGATGCATATATATTTATGAAGCCGATATTAATATGTCTGAGAAAAAACTGCGTGGAAATTTTTAATGTCAAATTAAAACGGATGATACTCAAACAGGTTTAGTTAAAAAACCCCATTTTTTGTGACTTACTTTTGTAGCAGAATCTGTTTGTTTTCCTCATGACCCTTAAGGTACTTGTTTTCTGTGCCTGTTATAATGGATGTAATCCATAATAGCAGCAATAAATTTAATAGTAGGTCGATTGTTTATCCGTCAAAATGAAGTAGTTGTTACGAACGACAATGTATTTATGGTTTACCTTTCGAAATGAAGTGGTTGTTATCAACGCCATAGTATTCCATTGAAATTCTATATTTTGATGTTATAAGAGCCTGGGCACAGAGTATCATTTTGTACATTTTTTTAAATCGCGAAATGTCTTGTTGATGTAACTGGTGACCGAAGAGCTGGTGGCTTCCTCGCACAACGTATCAGCATTGCGATACAACGAGGAAATGCCGCCAGCATCCTAGGTACAGTACAATGCCTCAAGGGCAGATTTTAGATCTAACCTAGCTTGTAAATTACTGTATATATTTTGTTTGGAATGGTTATTGCAATAAATTGTTTTTACACATAAAAAATATGGAATTTTGGAAATAAGTATATGACCCTTGCTTTGCTTACATTCCATATACGAGTATACGTATATCCCATAGATTGAAGGACTCACTGGTCGTTAGGGTGACCTCTATTTCTAATTAAATTATTTCTTTGGCATTTACTTTTTTCATTTCAAATTGCCGACAGCCGACGCCGTTTGACTGTTAATTAGTGTCCGATCGAAGATTCGGTTTCGGTTCCTGTTCGGCCGGTTTTGGCTTAAAAATCATGTTACGGCCAAAGGTTCGGTTTTAGCCAAAAACCAGCCAAACCTTACGGCCGCCGAAGCTTACAATATCGTACTTTCGGGTCGCGTTCGACTGACATCGGGTTAGCTCGGCACGGCTGGCAATATGACATCACTATGACAATGTTCAAATTTCAATCCGAAAAAAAGTGATATTGATCCATGGAGATGTTTTATTATCCACATATCTGAAAAAATCGGCTCACTGACATTTTATTCAACGTTTTAATCTCATTTATCAAAGGTTTGGTTTCAGTTTCGGCCGGAACAAGAATCGAAACCGAACCTTCTGTTTCGGTTTCGGTTTCGGTAAAAAAACATTTTTCGGTCGGACACTACTGTTAATTTTATATGATTCTAATGTCTAGAAGACCTGTCTTCAAGGTCACTCAAAGAGCAATGGAGCTACGCTGGGACCTTTCTCTGCGCCTCAGAAATGGGGAGATCCGCAGGAGAACCAAGGTCGAAATAGCTCAGAGAATGGCGAGACTTAAGTGGGAGACGGCGGGCCACATTGCTCGCAGAACCGATGGCCGATGGGGCAAAAAGGTTCTTCAGTGGCCGCCACGTACCGGAACGCACAGCGCGGGAAAGCCCCCGACTAAATGGACCGACAATCTGACTCGTGACTCGGTGTGGAAATCTTTATGGGAGGCCTTTGTCCAGCAGTGGACGTCTTTCGGCAAAAACGATGATGATGAAGACCCTTCTTGTTTGAATATGATTCTCAGACAGAAGCGTCTACAGATTTAAATTATTCCTCGGCATAATCTCCTAAATCTCCAATTTTGCATTCATGTCTTATCTTCATATTCCAAGCATAAAAGGTAAGGTTATTATCGTTCAGAGTCAAGTGTCTAAGGCGTGACCTCGTTTGACCCCAAACCTACCTAGATATCTTGTCTCTCTATCGCACTTGTAATATAGTGAGCATGTGCGATAGATAGATGCTGCTTTTCAACGGTATCACTGATAATCACCCACCCGTGCCCAAAACTAAAGCGCGCCCAAGTAACAATTTAGCGATAAAACTAGTTCTATAAAAGCTGACTATTATTTCGATTAAACACTGATAGCGATAGTGCGGCCTAAAATTTAGCGATATAGCACGCTATAACTCCCTTATAGTCGCAATTAGGCACCGACGTTAGTGCTTAAAGTTCTACAGTGGTTCATTTTATGTGCAATAGTGATAAACTAGTGATATAATAGTGCTACAATAGGGATTATTCTTGCCGAAATTGATAATAAAGGTTTAAAGCAGCAGTATTTTTACTTATAGTTCTAATAACCTTGTGATATGTTATCTTGTATCACTTAAAGTGTTACAAGAACGCTGCAGTAGTGAAAACAATCGCTTTGCGTCGCAATGTAATCTTTTATAGATCATTTGTAGTTTTAAATGTCAAAATATTTTAATACAATTTCAATATACGGTCAGTGTTGTGTGACGCTTAGTGTGCAATTCAGATTGTTTATAATGGCGACTGTTTTGGAATTATTACCTGGGGAGTACACAAAGTTTCACGACACGTATTAGAGAATTCAACTGAAATTTTATTGCGGTTATTACTTTTCTGTCATTATACATGGTATTTTACATCTCAATTTTCAAGCGCCTTGTAAATATACATGTTTTGATAAATTTTGTATGCTAAAAATACTGTAGCCTAGTTTATTTTTTGTAAGTAACTTAATTATAATCTTTAGTTTTGTGAATGGTTATGCTAAACATACTAGATATTGTAATATCAGAACAAAATGACCTTAACAATTACAATATTTCTAGATATTTCAAGCATTTTTGTGTTTGTTTGTAAACAAAATGGCGTGTCACGTTCTAAACACATGGCTAACTCCAAAAGTGATAATTTTACCTTATGTAGAACTGACAAGTTTAAAACAGGGTTTTAAAACAATTTGTTAGCACACTTGTTTGTACAAACGCGCCGGTTAGAGCTGTAACTATAGGCTGTAATAATGTTCGCACAAACACTCTTGAAGAGCTACGGTTCCATACTGCTGTTATAGCACTTCAAGCACTAAAAAACTACGTGATTTAACAGGGAAAATTATGTCAGTTGTATCACTATATTACTAAGAGCTATAAGAATTACTGTTGCCACTCTTAAATGGCTTACGAGTATTTTTATAGCTGTTGTAACACTGTAGGCGGCATTAAGCACCAAAAGGTAAACATAACACGATTATAGAGCTATAGCGCGAGTAAGTTATAATGGGCACCCCAAAAGAACCTTCAGCGTTAAAATCTACTTAAAGTGGTAACCATAATATATAAAGAGGCAGTTAATACCACCTTATTACAGCCTTTAGCTGCATTATGCAATCATATGTCTATTATATCACCTTACTAGCGCCAGTGTATTAATAAGACCGTTTATTTCCATAGTATCACCTAAAACTATTATTATGGGTCTTATAAAACTACTATGTCACTCAGGACTCTAAATGAGTTGCTGTTATGGCTAATGTGTTTGTTGGGCGTGCCGTTTGTCTCGGAGAAAGTTATTCTATGAATAGCTCAAGTTTTTTACGTTCTCTAAAAATAGATAATATCGTGCGGGAAACCTGTTTACTCGGTAGAAAATTACGACGCACATCTGTTGGTTTGAAGTGATAGTGCAATCTACTTGATTTTCATTTTTTAAACAGAATCGTCTGCAAATGATAGCTGCAATAAATCGTAGAAATAAAGGAAAAATGCGAAAATTCACAGCCTCGGGCGAGACTTGAACTCGTGAGTCTGAGATACACGCCCATCGCTCTAACAAATGAGCACCGACACATACCTGATGGCTGTGAATTTCATGGATGCTATTAGGAAACGGTAAAATGTATAAATTGAAAGAGATGTCATATAGTACAGAAAAAGTGACCAAGGCCCCCGGTGAGCAGGGCTGGGATCGAACCAGCGACCTCTTGCTTTCGCGGCAGACGCCCTAACCGGCGGTAAAATGTACCTAAATGAAAATAAAACAATAGATTTATCATCATAAATTAACAGGCAACAGCAGTAGTAGGTGAAAAGCTTACGCTACGGTAAGATCAATTATAGAAAAACAAAAAAAAATGCTTAATGCTGAGCATTTGAATACTATAAATGTCAACTTAGTCATCACATATGACATGATTATTAGCAATAGACTATTCTTATACTAATAAAATAATTATAGTTATTATAATAATAACTATGATTATGTGTATAATAATGTATGATGATGTGTGAAATGTTTTATGAGACAAAAGCGATCTTAATGTTTTTTTAATGATGCGTTTATGGTTTCCGTAGAGTTAAACGTTTAGCTTTAGTATCTAGCTGTTGCCATATACATTTGTTTTTTTTTCATGTATAATTACTTACTTACTATGTATTACCATATATAATTACTTTAAAAAAATCCTTCACTTCAACTTACCCTACGTTTTTAGAGTAGGACAAAATATTTGAAACGAAAATGTGAATTCATTTATTTTTATTTAGAACAACACAACAGTCTTAAAACTAAACAAACTCAATCAATCAATCAAAAACAATCAATCAATGTTTTATTTGCCAAAATACTTAAAACATGGTGTAGTAGGTACAAGGTATTAAGGTACAGTAGATATAGTATTCAGTCGCGTAACGACATGCAAAAATGTTAGAAAAGGATACCCTTAAGATAACTTTTCAAGATACATTATTTGTGAACTTAAAATTATTAATTAATAACACAGTTTCAATACATTCATTTCAAAATAAAGTCGTACATCTTTTGCCCCAAAAGCCAGCGTGTATCAAAACCGAGGGAGCATCCTTTGTGCGGAACCCTCGGTGGGCGAGTCCGACTCGCACTTGGCCGGTTTTTCCTTTGGGATTCAATGAGAGAAAATTGAAAGGTTTAACTTCAGGCAAACAAAGTCGGGCGGGGGTTAATCCATTAACCGAAAAATGTTTCTACGATCATAATATTGTATAAGATTGTTTTTAGGTTAAGTACCTAAATACCTACTTTATTTATTTAATTTACTGTCTATCTAGTTCAATATCCCCGTCATATGCTTTATCAACATACTAAATTCAATAATCACTCAGTCTGCGATGTTCACCATTTCCATTCAAACAAAAATACATTAACTAGTAAATCTGTACTATACAGATTCCTAAAATACTGTATCGCCCCAAATATATAGTCTCGTTTTAAACCCGTGTCTCGACCTCTGCATTGATTGTATTGTATTACCATATTGATCGGTATTTATTTTTAAATCCACGACACGAACCTGTTTGGGGTGCGCAGAACTTGGATTGGTGTTTTGATGTCACTGATGATGATGGAGATGCAAAATATTGGCGACAAGAGTATACGTTATAATTTGATAGAAGTTGAAATAATAAAAGTGAAATAAATATTTGACAATTAATTTGGTTGGAAGAGATAATGTGATCTGACACTAAGCATTATATAATGTATCTAGTAGTCACTATTTAGGTTGTAATTATAACTAACTGTTAGGTTTTTATCGGTCTTACATTTTTTCATATGAAACACGTAGCTAATGTCACATTTTTTTTGTTTTCAGGATGACTTTCTGCTCCGCCATTACGACAAGGGGCCCTGCAAGAATAAGCTGGGACATTCGCGTGCCTCAGTCCTGTGGCATAGAGCACAGGTAACTAGCTGCTTCTACTTACGATGTTCGCCTTATTGGTGTCAGCTTCTCGTATTTGTTCTTTACAAGACTTGTAAGAATTGGGTTAAAATTTATCTCTTACTCGCCTTTCTCGTACTGGTTTGACATCTGCCCTAACTCCCGCAGAGGATTGTTTGTGATGAACTTAATATTTCCCTCTTTTTGGCCATTCATAAGGTCAATATGCTAACCAAGAGCAGGCGCATGGTTTTATTAAACGACCCCCTAGCCTAGTAGGTAGCCGCTACGAAGCAAGTGAACTTAAAATTTCCCTCTTTTTGGCTCTTACATCAATATGAAGAGCAGGCAAGGAACATGGTTTTATTAAACGACCCCCTAGCCTAGTAGGTAGCCGCCACGAAGCAAGAGGTTCCGGGTTCTTATCCTGTGGTGGTGGTGGTGGTAGTTCGAATCCTTCGAGTACTGTGGACTGTGCAACAACACTACCGCTAATAATTATCGTTTCTTTATCTGCCTAGAAAGTTTATTTATTTCCTCGCAAATGTGGAGAACTGTGCAACAACACTACCGCTAATAATGATCGTTTCTTTATCTGCCTAGGAAGTTTATTTATTTCCTCGCAAATGTGGCGAAAAGCATTGTATGTATCACGGGCGGTACAATCATTACGAACTCGTGCTAAAATTAAGCCCTCGTCTCTTAAAATTCACACTCGTTTCGTAATTTCTTGTTTACCACCCTTAATACACAATGTTACTATTATTTATTATTTATAAAAGCGACTAACCATCTGCATTTGACTTTCAAGCCCGGAGTGAAATATCCCTAAATGTTGCGGTTACGTTACAATGTTTCCTCTCGCTGAAAATAATTTTAGATTTAATCTAATAAGCGGTCTCCCATTTATTTAGGGCCTACGCTAGCTGACGCGGGTGCACGGAGCGGGTGCACGCGGCGGGTGGATTTAGTATGGCGCACCCGCTCCGTGGGCCCGCTTCACTTAGCGCTGCTCATACAATTTATTATTAGAAGGGCGTCCGTTCCGGGTAATCCGCGTCAGCTAGCGTAGCTTATTGTGGAGTTAAGAGGGCAACTTCAGGAAGTAAACAAATGAACTTTAATTTCCAGGTGGTAGGCATATTCGCCGGGTTCGGCCTACTCCTGTTGGTCGCCAGCCCGCTGCTGCTGCTTGCTGCGCCCTGCATCGTTTGCTGCAAATGCAGGTGAGGATTCCACTCCCAACTACTAGAGTCCTAACTGCGCAAAAACATTAAAATGATGATGATGATGACGAAGTAGCGTGTAAACACAAGGAGGAACAGTGACAAAACATGTGATGCCTTTTGTTTACATCGTTAGTAAGTTCCATTGACGGCGATTTTAATTCTGATCACTATGTAGAATGAGCACGGATGCCTTTGCTACCTCTACGTAAGAGATAATTTTACTTAGAGCTTCATTACAAAGGACCATGGACAAATTTTTATGGAGGCTTGCCCCAAAACCAACAGAGATGAGACTTATATCACTTATGTCGTTATGTCTATAAACAGGTCTTATTTTCTTCTGCTTCATTTCGTTATATGGGCAACAAGTTGAATTCTATTGCAGATCTGAGATATTTGTATTGGAACGCGAGTAATATGTAAGTAAAAATATTCACAACCGCTCGGCGATGATGGCGAATCTACACAGTGTTTTGTTAGGGGGGGTGCGTTACGCATACCACTCGGTTGCATTTATATTGACGTGACAACGTCTTAAATTAGGTTGCGGCTGGGAGTCACTTATGAAAAAGTGTAACGCTCGGTAACGTTACGATGAGTCACCGAACGAGAGAGAGGCCCGCCGAATGCCTTGCGTCTCTCTCCCACTCAACTATGATCGGTCTGCCGCGCGCGCAGCACTAGAGAATTAGGCGCATTGAATCGGCGCATGCTTGTGTCTCTGTCTTTGTCTTTCTCGAACGTTGATAGTGTTAAGTAAGTTCCTATTGTGCAATTTAATTATATTCATATCAATAAATATTCTACCGAGAAAAAGACGTTGTCACGTAAAATCTTCGCCCGTAAAACCGACTTTACAGGCAACCATTTTTATTGACTGACAAAAGTCTAAATATCCCAGTTCTGCAATGGAATTCAACTTGGTGTCCATATAAAGAAAATAAGTAAATAAAAATACCTATCAAATGAGATAACTCTCAGCTCTGTTGCGTTTGGGGCCAATTTGCACATGGTCCTTTACTTCATCATGATCCATGGTATATCTTCCGTAGTTTATCAACTAAGGTTGCCTTAATTATATAGATGTCCCTTCATGTTATGCTTGACTATGGTCCGGCTGTGTTTAATTGGTTATACTAAACCTCACATCTCCATTACTTTTCAGATTATGCAATCCAAGCACTAAAAATCTGGAAGAAGTCGACGAGATCGAGAGCATAAGCCCCGGACGTGAAGATGACGACGAGATCACTCGCGCCAGGTACCTGTCCGACTGACGCAAGAGGCGCTCCAAAGAGGGCCCCTCCAGGTGGTAGAAGTGTCTCGACAATTCTGGAAGTGTGACCGGACGTGAAGTGACCAGTGATTGGCCAAATACAAGGGTGTTGGCGAAGATTATTGATTGCGACATCTCGATCATTGATTTTTATTGTGTTGGGATTTTGGTCGACGTAAGAAATATATTTCGACTGGACTGGCTGAGGATGTTAGTGTGGGATTTTGGGTCGACACTGAAATACGAATCTCGCCGGTAATGGCGGATTTTGGTCACCGGTGAACGGTGTAAGGAAGTCTACACAAAGCCTTTTTAACCTCTGTTTATAAGGTTGAATCTTTATGTACGTTCATTGACGGACAACCGTGTAGCGTTGACAAATTTTTTGATGATGGAAAGGGCCTACTAAGTCAACATTTCATTTGAGAAGTTTTGACTCTCACAGTTAATCGGCCAAGATATTTGACCACTAAGTAATAAACTCGGCTTGACATGTAGTGATTTTTGTCAAGAGAATTACCCTCGAAAGCGCAAGCAACTGATCACTATTGTATAAATACTTACTAGTTTTGGCCAAGGTTATGTATGTGATTTGCCATGAATTCTTTGAGATTTACTCAGAAACGAAATTGGAGGTATTATTCCTAAGTCTCAACATTGGATACGATGCTTCGAATTTCGTTTAAGGAATTATGCTGTGGGGTAAAGTATTTGTAAAGAGCTAAGTTTGTTCGGCCACTTGTATTTGATGTTATTGCATGTTTGTACATCGCTGTTTTTTGTGGTTATTGACGATGGATTACTAAATCCTGACCGTTAAAAAAAATGTCAGTTCGTCATCATTTGACGTTTGGGATGAAATTAAAGCTGTGTCATAAGGATTTTTGAAGGTGTTGACTTGTCTTAGAAATACTTGAAGCCAATATGCTTTTGATCTGTGAATCTTATTTGGGCTCACACTTGGCAGAAAATGAGGCAGGAATGGTTTGTAGGTTATGTAAAAATCTGCTGCTTGTATGTACTGCCTTTATGTACTTTAATAGAGCTTTTAGCTGACTTATTGATTTCAATTGCTTGTTATATTTTGTTTAGGGTTGGAATGGGGTAAAAGAGACTGATAACGACGGATGTGTATTCGAGTGCCAATATATTCCTTTCCGTTTTCCGCGAATGCCAATATGTTTTTGCTTTCTGCCAAATTTTGGTAATCCTTTCGGACGTTGCGTCACTTACATACTGTCATAAGTATAACGTAAAACTTTTATAGACTGAAAGATCTTGCACATAATGAATTCTCTTTGTGTTAAAACATTAATTCATGATATGTCCTGATAAAATCTGTGGAAATCTAATCGATAATACTTATTTAAGCTATCACGATTTTCACACATTATAAAGTTACAAAAACGAGGCTTAATCCTGTACAACTTTGAAAACGAACCTCCGACGTTTCAAGGGCGACATTGCCACAGTGGTCCCGGAGAAAGTCTGGGTGGTCTCGGAGATGAACGATTAAGCCCCGTTTTAGTTAATTTATAATCGATAATAATCGATGCCCATAGATATTTATCTGGATGTATCCATGATCGATTGTGAGATACTTTACGACGACAGATAAGTATGTTATTGACGTACCGAAAGAGGATTTTTTTTAAATCTACGGCGACGCTTAAATATATTTGAAGAGCACATTTTTTGCGTCACAATTCTACAGTGAAACCAATTAAATTGAAACAAATGCAAATCAAGAAATACCCGTTTTATTTATTCTTGACTCTACTTAACGTTTTCGACAACGAATTAAGGATTTTTGGAAATATCTCGAAAGTGTTTTAGATTAAAAAATTGAGCCTGTTTTCTGGTTTCTCCACAGCAATTTGCTGTCTCAGTTTGCGCTGTAAGGACGACAGGCTCATAATTAATGTAATATAGGCATGGATGTAAAAGCGGAACTTGTAAAATTAACTAGGTAAAATGATGGATATTAATATGTATATTTTTTATAAATATAGTATGCAAAGCGTACTTTCGTATTGTTTGATTAATCACGTTTTTGAAAAGATACTTAGGCTTGTTACTTCAAATCTAACTTCGATATTGAATAATTAGACGGGTCTGTTTCATATTAAATATTAATCTTATGAATTACTTATGGTAAATATTATGATTAAGATTTCATATGAAATATGGAACACTTTCACTACTAAGTCGTAGCTCTTAATATTTCAGATACTCAGCATGGAGAGTGACATAGGCTATTTCTTAAATCAAAACTATCTAGATTTCTTGATAAAACACAAAAATTGTTAACAAAGCACAGAAATATACATTTTTGACTAATGTTTTACTGTTCATTTTATTAACTTCTATTTACCGTTTTTCTACAAGCCTGCATTGAACACGATTGGTGATATTTCCTCATATTCTTGTGAAGAAATTGAAAGTAAGAAATATGTTTCAGTGTGTTATCGGTCGAAGAATATTTTGTTAATAAAATGGACGGTAAATGTTCTGTAGGCCTGCAATCGACAAAATATAACGGAAGAATTATCTCTTTATCATGTGTTAAAAACGACAATTTTAATTAAAGCCTCTCTTTCTAACATCGATAATGAAATTTTATTATTACTTCTCAATTTAGATTCGTAGTAAAAGGTCCAAAGTATTAGTAAAAAGATCTAGAGTAACTGCAATGCAGTGTGAAACAGTGCATATGTCAGGAATATTTTTTTAAATCACCTGTGATCCATGGAAGGCAGTTAGTATAAATTGTGAGACTATGGTATCTTAGTGGCATGGGTTTTTGAAAAAAAGCAAGTAAGTTTAATATTATATGTAATTTGTCTAAAGTACTTACGACTCCATATATCAGTAAAATGAAAACTGCTGATATTGGCTTGAAGAGCAAATCTTTCGTCTGGGATTTTACACAAAAATGGCTCCTATTTCATAAGTATCAATTATCCTCATAATTTACTACAAGTTTACAACAGTTAAATAACTCTCACATATGAAACAGGGCCGATTTTGTGAACTAAATTTACCCCAGAAACGCATGCCATAAGTGTATCCCGAGTCTACATATACGTAATACGCACTGCTTTCGTGTCCTGCACACAGCGCCTTAACTCTTAACTTAGATACGTTATTTATTAATGTAAATAAGGTTTAATTAATGTACTTAAATAGATGAGGATCGATGACGACTTGGAAATATAGTTGCACGCAGACGCTGCTTGAAGAGTGTACATTGTATTGGTGTTATTAATAGAAATACGCGTGTGTCAACAAATTTATGAAAATACAGTATCTTGTAAGCTTCTTGATGTACACGATATAAATATAATCAGTATCTTATTTTTAAATAAAATCGATAAGTGGAAATGTCAGCCGACGGTACTTTTTTATAAGAACGCTGTGTTTATGAAATGTCTCAATAACTTGGTTTTTCGGACAAGGAAATCCGAAGCCGGAAAGTTAGGTCACAATAACTCTTAATTCCAACTCTAAAACTCACTTCTTCAATAATTCAAATGAAAATATTGATCTGAAAAATAGTAACAATGTCATTTAAATCTGATCTTTTTTCCATATGTCTTAGCGTTAAAATCTACGCGTTGATTTTCACTCAGAGGCTGCGTGCAATGACTGCTATTTATCGTAAAACATATCAATATTATCAATTTTCGTGCTGATTTTCAACTTAAAATTAAAGTTTTTACAGTTTGACAAATAATATATTTAAATGAACCAAAAGCCACAAGTCATCGGTCTTCCTAAGTAGCTTGTCGTAGCAGGCTAGTTAAAGCATTTGTAGACTTATCTGGACATGTCTGTAGGTGGCTAGGATAAGTTATTGTACTGTAAACGTTAGGCTAAGTTGACTGTAAAATCACTTTCGTCTATATATGGTATTCACGTGAAGACTTTTTTTTTATTAAGTTTAATATTTTATTGTGTTGGTAAAACACGTTGTATATAGAAAGAAGTCTATTTTTTGTTATTGAACTATTTCTTCTTATTTTGTGTTGACAGACTTTCCGTTACTATAATTGTAAACGATTTAATAAAGATTTTTTTCTGACAAATCTCAAGAAGGTATTTTTATTGTTCCATTAATCCATTATCCGTACTAATATAATAAATACGAGTAGTTCTGTTAGTCTGTGCACGCAAAAACTGCCGAACGGATTAAGATGCAAATTGGTATGGGGATAGGTTGGACCTGGGGTAGGTAGGACATATAAAATTTCTGTCACTAAAATTTTAATTCCACGCAGGCGAAGTCTTGCCTGTTGCGCTTACGCCTGTTATGCACAAGTTGCACAACCATGTATATTGGACTTATCACACTGGCGATTTGCGTATTTGCACACTTGCGGCGAATAAGTATATGCTCGCTTCCAACTCGCCAGTAAATCGCCAGTTTTTTAGGATTCCATACCTCAAAAGAACAAACCGGAACCCTTATAGGATTACTCTGTTGTCCGCTCGTCCGCCCGTCTGTCTGTCAATCCCCTTTATCTTAGGAACTCGTAGAAGTAGCAAGTTGAACTTAATAACACATACACAGGTCTGCGGTCCCTTGAAGCTGTAAAAAAACCAAATCTCTACGTCAACGCAATCAAAAGTTACGGCAATTTATGTCGCATTTCCCATACATTTGCAATGGGAATTAAAATCTATAGGGTACTTCCCGTTGACCTAGAATGACGAAATTTGGCAAAATGCAAGAGCACAAGTACAGGAAGAAAACCGTATAATTGTCGCACACTGAGAGTTCCGTGCCACCAGTATTTTTAAGTACCTAAGGTCATGAATGGGGGAGCATCCTTTATGAGGAACCCTCGGTGGGCGAGTCCAACTCGCACTTGGCCAGTTTTTTTCACCCTTGCCTTGGAGCTATAGCACCGTGTGGTAGAATGGTAGCCCTTCTACGACCTCACGTGATTTTTACTACTCTGGAATATTGCTAGTGGGTTTCCGCTCCAGAGAAATCGTTTGGACCGAGTCCAATCAAATCTGAGGTGTAAATCGTCAGTGTGATAAGGCTCTAATATGTACACGCGCGTTCAAAAGTGCATGGGCAATTTATGAGTGAATTAATTAATAAACTGCCCATGTTATTTTGAACGCAATAGTACACAGTAGGTACTACCCACAGCAATATATTCTTTATATATTAATATATATATCCTTTATTGTTCAAAAACACATATTACAATACAATTTGAGCTCTGGAGACTGTGTTAGTTTTCACTGTGTTACAGTCCCCCAGCGGTTGCCCGTATACATGAATCCATTAAGGTTATAAGAACAATTATGATTTACATATAAAGGAAAGGAAATATAAAAATAATGGAGGTAAGTCATTTTGTTTAGTTTGTAAGTTAGGTATACAATTAAAGGTAAGCGATGATGGCTATTAAGTTAGGAGTTGCATTCGCATGTGGGTAGGTGTATGTGTGTGCGCGTGTTGATGTGTGAGTGTGGAAGTGTATGACAGTATAATGTGTTTGTATGAAAGAGAGTACATTAGCATTAGATTAACACCCGTAATGTCCCTGATCGATCAGTTTCTCAGTTTCATCGTAATCTATGTTACTCAACCATGACCAAATTGTCTTTTTGAAGGCATGATTCGATAAATCTTTTATTGAGCTATGTTCTGTTTTTAATTTGTTATAGATTAAGGGGGCGTTGTAGTTTATACTACGTCGGGCAAATTTAGATTTAGTTTTCGGAAGAGGACAGCGATCAATTCTCTTATGGGATGCTATTAGCGTTGGAACTATTTTGTGATGATATCTTTTTAGGCATTGCATGATATATAATTTACGAACCGAGGGCACCATTGCCAAGCAGTATAAATGTTGGTGAATATAGGATGAGAATAGATTAACTACTTTTGCAACATAATATTTATTTACAACATCAGTATCAATGGCATTTATAATTATATCTACTACTGAAGTTAAATGCAGCCAGAAATCATCATTCAGTACATTCTGCTTTTATGTAAATAATGAAATCAAGGTAAATATCAGACGGGTGGCAAAGGGATATACTGTGCCACGCGATCCCGATTATTTAGGCGAAATTGAACTTAACGGAGTCCTGCGTAAGTCCTTATTGCATTGGCAAAGCTGTCGACTGTACGTCATTGCCGTCCGTGGCAAGACTCCGCGATGACGGCCACTGCCGACTATGGCGTCCAAAGGGCTAATACAGCAAACAGTCCGTGAGTGAGTATAGTTTAGTTAACAGTACGGCTGTCATCTCGTACATTGCCGAAACCGGGCAAAAAAGTTAAAAAAACCCGGATGTTTCATTAAAATCGCGATATCTCCCCGGACACTAAAGAAATCAATTTTTAATTTACGAATTTAGCTTTTGCTAAGGATTGACCTGAACCCAAAGATGTTAAAAATCTGGGCCGGACGGGCTCCAAACTAGGACAAATCCAGGGATACCCGGACGGATGGCAGCCCTAGTTAACAGGGACATTTACTTGCTTGACGAGTCCCAAAAATCAACTCATTTTAGCTAACTATTCTCAAGAAAACGAGTAACTAATAAATGTGCGATGCATACACATACTTAATAATTATAACAATGGTCAAATACTTTAGAATCTATACAGCTAAACACAAAATGAAAAAAACTTACATACAACATGGAAATCACCATTTCCTAGCCAAACCAGCCGTAGCATCAAACAAAATCGGGTTCTTAAACTCTCCTTTCATATCCAGCATATAATGCATCCAAGTGTTCTTCACTTTCATCGGCAGTTGTACCCTGGCATTTTTCCTTGCCTCCTTGCAGCAGACATTTTCTATGGGGACCTTCATGATTCGGTTGTTGCCGAATGGAGCATAGGTGACGAAGGAGAGGTGCTTGCCGCCTTTGTGGAGGATGAGGTAGCGGACAGACTTGAGGGTGTACATCCATATCATTCCTAGAGAACCAGTACCTGCAAACGAAATACAAATATAATATATAATACAGTCTATTTAAAAAAAAAATGGTTGCCTGTAAAGTCGGTTTTACGGGCGAAGATTTTACGTGACAACGTCTTTTTCTCGGTAGAATATTTATTGATATGAATATAATTAAATTGCACAATAGGAACTTACTTAACACTATCAACGTTCGAGAAAGACAAAGACAGAGACACAAGCATGCGCCGATTCAATGCGCCTAATTCTCTAGTGCTGCGCGCGCGGCAGACCGATCATAGTTGAGTGGGAGAGAGACGCAAGGCATTCGGCGGGCCTCTCTCTCGTTCGGTGACTCATCGTAACGTTACCGAGCGTTACACTTTTTCATAAGTGACTCCCAGCCGCAACCTAATTTAAGACGTTGTCACGTCAAAAATAACACAAATTTAAACTGTTAAAACTTGAACTTTATGAGTGTTCATTAAGGTCTTAATCGGTCACATACCACAAAGCAACATGCTCTGTGGTATGTGACTGCTTAATCCGTTTAACGTTGAACCTGCCATGCCAATATATACAGCCAAAGGTTAACTCATCGAAAAATTAGTAATTTCCAAAACGTTGTGTTTGAGTTATTTAAGAAAACATCTAAATCTAATTGAGATCTTGGTGTGCAATTCAAGTGTGCTCTAGTCTAGTGTATTTTTGATGTAATAAAAGTTCTGGATTAAGGCACACAAGATTAAGATTTAGACTTTGAAAATGTAGGAATCTGTCACTATCTTCATAGACATTCCGCACCAGCTTTCGTGAATCAATGTGTAGTACTATAATCAACTGCTTATTTATTGGTTAATCAAGGACTGAGAGTGTCAGATGGTGATCAGTTGTATACGGTAGATGTAGTGTAGGGACGCCCGGCCAAACACAGGCAGGCTGTCGAGCACTTGTCGCATTGTATATGGTAACTTTATATTTTTACAGTTACTATAAATTCAGGACTCACCAACTAGCACCGCTACGCCACCAAGCGTATTCCTGTACTTATTATCTCCCAGATTTACTCTTCTGTACCACGGAGTGTCGTCTGTTATATTCGACCTGTCAACGGGTGCATCTTTTAGAGCCGTGAACGCAAACGTCCCTAAATACATCCAAAACAGGTACTGGACGACTGCAAACACGTTCATGTATTTAAAATACTTCGGATTTTCATATTTGTAAAGAATAACGTCTTTTACAACGTTAGTATTAACGTCGTGAAGTGTTTTTGTTGCTACTGCGCTGAATGGTGCGTTTATCTTGATACAGTCACGACATGGTAGGAATGTTCGGTACGTCGCACTTTTTCTCAATATAATAGAAGCCACGGAAAGTAATGACATGTTTATTTTTTATAGATTTAATGCTAATCCAGTGATATTTGGTATCATGAAAGCTGTACACATAACCTCACTCAAAGCAAAGCAGCTGTGAAGATGTCAAGTGTCAATGTCTAACTTTTTGACTGCAGTTTTTTTCTTGGGATGCTGAGTATTTTAAAGGCAATACTCACAATCCGATTTAATGCAGGTATATAAATTGAAAATTACTCTTATAATATAAAATAAAAATAAAAAGTTTGAAAAAATTTAAACCTAATGTGTATACGAGCGTAGACGGGGCGGGGTTACAATTACTTCATATTATACAATTTTGACAAAACCGTTGCACATAAGACGATGGGCGATGATAAGGGACGCAGTTATGACTATGAGGGGTTACGCAATACTGCAATGCCGTTCTGCTGTATACTGTAGATACGTTCCGTATAATGGCCTGTGATGGTCCATTGTGTGGAGTGGCCATAAGACAGACAGACCCCTTTTCATTCGCGAACAATCCTAATGGCTGCTCCACACAGTTGGCCATTATGGGCGATGAAAAGGGACGCACTTTTGAGTAAGTGGGATTACGCAATACTGCCACCCCGTTCTGCTGTATAGCTACGTCGCGTATAATAGCCCATTATGGCCTATAGTGTGGAGCGGCCATAGGAGACGCCTACGTTAAACGGTAGAACTATAATAGTAGCATGCTGTAATTGCAGTATGCAGTTTCGTGCATTTTTTGGTATGGTAGTCCTTAATTACCACTTAAACTACATGATGCATGCCTATGGCCCATATTACAGTCAAGTGCAAAAATATGGTGCGACATAATCGACTCATAAATATGGTACTACGCTCTTATTACACCGGGCATAAGGTGCTATGGGACATATTTTTGAGTAAGATGTGCACCGCCATATTTTTACACTTGACTGTACACTATACCACAGAGGATCATTTCTCTATTCATAGATTATATGCCACCCTTTTTCTTCACGTTGGAGGTATATAGATCTACGATCAAAGATACTTTTTAAAACTTTCACGATTTTCACACATTATTTTACTAAAACAGGACTAGTAAATAATTTGACAAAGTAATATGGGCCTAGACATTGAAAATAAAATAAAATTGCCAAACCGGAGCGAAAATGGAGTCACAATGATCATCATCGTAAAAATAAATTAAAATTGCTACAGAAATGTGTCTCCTAACACGAAATCGTTTTTTTATTAAATCATACAATACTATTAACGGATTTACTTTATCTACCTTTCCTCTCGACAGTCATGTTATGTTTCATGACTCACTATAGTCTGACAAGCCAAGGCTGCAGTAGATATGCGTCCTTTTTGTTCGGTATGAAAAAAAAGGGAGGCATATAAATAAAATAAAAAGCTCTACTGCAGGCTTGGCTTGTCAGATTATACTTGTTACCGATCTTTACATTGTATCGGAACGTAAGTAGTCCGTTTAACAAGTTAACAACCGGCGTCCTATGACCATAGACAAAAGGCGTCTAGCCGTTTATAGAGCAATTTGTTTTTCATGTCTGTCTATGGACATTGTCAGCGCGTCGTCATTTTGTGGTTGTCGTGCTATTGCAAATTATTAGAATTAAAAAATGTTGACTTACAAAAGTAATTACTAGTTACTCAAGGTTTGTCTTAATTTTAAGACAATCAACATATCGCGTAGATCGCACACGGTTTATAAGCACCACGCACAAAATGGCTGATATAAAGGTGAGTGCGAAATCTTGGCGGCATTTTGGTCGGTAACGGTCAAAATTATATTTTGTTGTTGTGAGTTTCCATATGTATTCTTTGACTTGATACTGTATGAATGTTATGCAGCCAGTCCAGTCTTGGAGTGTATTGTGTTCACTAAGTAAAACTATATATTGTTTCCATCCGTTATTTGTACATACGTACTTTCACAGGGACAGGACACCATAATTTATGATCAAACATCGCAACAACTTGTATTGATCACCTGGCTAGCTAATTATATATATTACTGTAACTGTTCGTTCGCTCCTGGTTTTATTGTTACTCGATTTAACGACGGAATATGAAAAACGAATTGATGGGTTGTAAATTATTTAGAGGCAGCTTGTTTGGGGGTAGATTATAGTTTCCCTCTATTTGAAGTAACGGATTGTTTTGACCTTGTGGTGTTGAAGTCCATATAGGTCAACAACATCAGTATTGGCATCACAATTGTTCTATTTAAAAGGTTTTTTTTTACCACAATGAAAAGTTACATATTTAACTGAATTTGAAAGATCTTAGCGTAGGTTATATTGAGCAATATTGAGATCATATTTGGTGAATTTATGCTTAACAACTCGTTAGGCTTACTTACACAGGTAGACGTAAATCATAAAAATTGGGTGTAATAAATTTCACATTCAATAAAAATAAAAAATACAATAAAGCAAAAATATCAACTAATTTTTTTTAATTTTTTTAGTATTCATTATAATCAATTTCATAAGAGCTGATTTAATAATAGTTGTTTGGCCTTTAAATTGTACCTCAATAACTTATACTGTGTGAGGATTTTGTAACACATACATTCTTGACTACTGTAAACATAAAACAAGGTAAAAGAGATCATGAAATAAGATTTTTATAAATACATATATGTACATATCCATTTTTGCCTTCCAATTCTGCCCTATAAAAGTTACCTAAGTACCCAATAAGTAGCCAGAATGAATTTCAGAATTATCATAGTTCTAAATCTATTCCAGTCTATGTTCAACAAGATGTCAGCAGCCACAAATGGCACTGGGGACGGTCCGGCCGCCGCGCCGGCGCCCAAAAACCAAAAGGGCTCCATCGAGAAAATTTACCAAAAGAAGTCCCAGTTGGAGCACATCCTGCTCCGTCCAGACACTTACATCGGGTCTGTTGAACGGGCTCATGACAACATGTGGGTGTTTGATAAAGAGAAGGAGTGCATGGTTCAGAGAGAACTGAATTATGTGCCAGGTAAGTTCAAATTTTCTATTTTTGGGTCTTATTTTAGAAAATACCTTGTTTTTCTAGTCCTTTTCATGTTTATCATGTTTGTTCTTTTTTAATGGCTTGTTCAGGTGTTGATAACAATATTTATAAGCTATTGTGAAAGAATTTCACAATAAATTTTAAAATTCAATTGACTAACTTTCTACTGTAAAATTTGTAAAAGAGTGAAGAAAACAATATGATCTTGTAGATATGGTTAATAATTTTTTAAATAGAAAACTCCCGTGAGTATTAGACATATTAATATACCTAAACCGGAACTGGAAACATGTCGAGCTATTTTCGACTTTATAGACGTGAGTAACCCGGTTTAAGTATATTAATAATTTTTTACGTAAATAACTAATGAAAAACATGATGTTTGACAGGTTTGTACAAGATATATGATGAAATCCTGGTGAACGCGGCAGACAACAAGCAAAGGGACAACAAAATGGATGTAATTAGAATAGACATCAACCAAGAAACTAACACTATCTCAGTGTACAACAATGGCTGTGGCATCCCCGTGGTCATGCACAAAGAAGAGAAGATGTACGTGCCCACTATGATCTTCGGGCACCTCCTGACTTCGTCCAACTACAACGATGAAGAAGAGAAAGTGACCGGTGGTAGGAACGGTTATGGTGCAAAACTTTGCAACATCTTCTCAACTAAATTCACAGTTGAAACTGCTTCCAAACAGTACAAAAAACATTTCAAGCAGACCTGGGGATCTAACATGACTAAGGCTTCCGAACCTAAAATTAAGGAAGCGGGCAGAGATGATGATTTTACCAAAGTGACATTTAGCCCTGATTTGGCTAAGTTTAAAATGGAGAAACTAGAAGATGACATTGTCGCGCTCATGTCGCGGCGAGCGTACGACGTAGCAGCATCCACCGCCGGCGTCAAAGTTTATTTGAATGGTGAAAGATTGAAAATCAATAAGTTTAAGGATTATATAGACTTATATATCAAAGGTAAAGAAGATGAAAACGGACAGCCGTTGAAGGTTGTTTACGAGAAAGTCAACGACCGCTGGGAGGTCGCCCTGACTCTCTCCGACAGAGGCTTCCAACAAGTCTCATTCGTAAACTCGATCGCCACCACTAAAGGTGGCAAACACGTTGACTCAGTATCTGACAGTATCGTTAAGCATGTAATTGAAGTTTTAAAGAAGAAAAATAAAGGTGGTGTTAATATTAAGCCTTTCCAGGTTAAGAATCACATGTGGATATTTATCAACTGCCTGATCGTGAACCCAACCTTTGACTCGCAGACGAAAGAAAACATGACTCTACAAGCTAAGAGCTTCGGGTCCAAATGCACATTCACAGACAAGTTTATAACGGCAGTGAGCAAGAGCGGACTGGTAGAGTCGGTCCTTACTTGGGCCAAATTTAAGGCTCAAGCTGAACTTGTTAAGACCTCAGGTAAAAAACAGAGCAAGCTCAAAGGTATACCTAAGTTAGAGGACGCAAACGACGCTGGGACGAAAAATGCACATCTCTGCACTCTGATCCTCACTGAGGGAGACTCAGCCAAGACCTTAGCCGTGTCGGGGCTGAGTGTAGTGGGCAGGGACCATTACGGAGTCTTCCCGTTGAAGGGTAAGCCTCTGAACGTGAGAGATGCATCACACAAGCAGGTACTCGAGAATGTTGAGATCAATAATCTCATTAAGATCCTCGGTCTCCAATACAAGAAGAAGTACAACACTATGGACGATTTAAAAAGCTTGCGTTACGGTAAATGCATGATCATGGCCGATCAGGATCAAGATGGTTCTCACATCAAAGGTCTGATCATTAATTTTATACATCATAACTGGCCGGAGCTGCTCAAACTGCCATTTTTAGAAGAATTCATCACGCCTATCGTGAAAGCGACGAAAAAAGATAAAGAGATATCTTTCTACTCTCTCCCCGAGTTCGAGGAATGGAAGAGGGACACTGAAAACCATCATACATACAATATAAAGTATTACAAAGGTTTGGGTACCTCCACATCCAAGGAGGCTAAAGAATATTTCCAGAATATGGAAAGGCATAGGATTAAGTTCAAGTACGGTGGGCCCACGGACGACCACCATATCGAGTTGGCGTTCTCGAAGAAGGGTGCTGACCAGAGGAAGGAGTGGTTGACGAACCACATGGACGAAGTGAAGCGGAGGAAGGAGATTGGACTGCCGGAGAGATATTTGTACACTAAAGAGACTAAAGCGGTCTCGTATTCGGATTTCGTTAATTTGGAGCTGGTTCTCTTCTCTAATGGTGACAATGTTAGGTAAGGATGTTGAAGCATTACATTTCGATTAGTCTCGTAAAATGACTTTGGCAATTGCACTTTTCGCTGCGCATACGGTACTTATTTGTTCCCTTATTGTGGCTTTTTACTGAATCAATTTGTCTTCTAAAAAGTTTCCCCATATTAGTTTTGTTTTAAGAATGCCTTGTAGTCTTCCAGAAGTGATACCATATTCGCTTTGTGCTGCATACACTTGCAGCTAAGTATCTAGTGTTTTTAAATATGACACTGAAAATAGGTACATAACTAGAAACAAGTTAAAGATAATAGGAAACTTATCTCTTTCTCTGACAAATATTTTAAGGTTGATTATCAATTTTATTCTTGAAAAAAAGTTATATGTTTTTGTAACACATTTTTTTTTTCAGGTCTATCCCATCAATGGTGGACGGGCTGAAGCCTGGCCAGCGAAAGGTGATATTCACGTGTATCAAGCGTAACGACAAGCGAGAGGTCAAAGTAGCCCAGCTCGCTGGTTCTGTTGCAGAACACTCCGCCTACCATCACGGTACGTACGCCTTTCATTGCCATTTTTAGGGTTCCATACTTTAAAAGGAAAATACGGAACCCTTATAGAATCACTATGTTGTCCGTCCGTCGGTCTCATCCCGGGAACTCTTAGAGGTAGCAAGTTGAAATTAATACCACTTATGTCGTTTATGTCGCATTTTCCATACATTTGCAATGGGAATCAAAATGCCAGAGCTCCAAGAGGATTCGCTGTGTTGACAGCTGTGGACCCACGGAGCAAAGCCCTTGGCCCGTTTGGCTGTCAACACAGCGAGACCTCCTTTTTTTTAAGGGTCGGCAACGCGCATGTAACACCCCTGGTGTTGCAGGCCGTCCATAGGCTACGGTGACCGCTTACCATCAGGCGGGCCGTATGCTTGTTTGTCACCGTCGTAGTATAAAAAAAATGCATAGGGTACTTGTGTACTTCTGGATTGTTTGTGTTTTATATTTAACCGTAGATACAGGACTGTTCCTATGCAGCCCTTGTCCCAACGATTCTGTATACTAACTCCTTAAATCCACTCCACAGGTGAACAGTCCCTCTCGATGACCATCGTGAACTTGGCCCAGAACTACGTTGGCTCCAACAACATCAACCTGCTGGAACCGCGTGGTCAGTTCGGTACTCGTCTGAGCGGTGGCAAGGACTCGGCTAGTCCCAGATACATATTCACCCTCATGTCCCCGCTTGCGAGGCTGATATTCCACCCCCATGATGACCCACTGCTAGTGGTAAGTGTTCCTAGATAATTAAATTTCAATAGGAAAGCTGGGTTCTTTCAGTAAATGCTTGAGTTACGTAAACATAAAAATCACCATGTATATATGTGTCGTTTAACTTCAAACTCGGATATTTTCTATGTATTTATGTATTTGAACATTATATATATCATTGTCTGAGTATCCGTGACACAAGTCTTCTTGAGCTTACTGCGGGACTTAGTCAATTTGTGTAAGAATGTCCTGTAATATTTATTTATTTATTTATTCTTTCAGTAAATGCTTGAGTTAAGTGAACATAAAAATCATCATGTATATATGTGGCTTTCAAAATTGTGGAGTTAAGGCTTCGTCAGATTAGCGCGTGGCGTGAGCGGGGCGCGAAGCGAGCGCGACCCGCGCTTGGACACAGCGCGGCGCTAGCGCCGCGCTCCTATCGCGCCCCGCTCACGCCACGCTTTCAACGCGCGCGCGGCGCGCGGCGCGACCGCCGCGCAGTCACAGCGCAAAGAAAATTGCTCGGTGAATTGAGCGCGCGGCGCTGGCGGCGCGCTCGCGCGACGCGCGCGTGACCCGCGCGCGATGCGCGCCTGACACGCGCGCGATGTAAGCGCGCCGCGCTCCCCGCTTCTATCGCGCTCTGCTCGCGCCCCGCTCACGCCACGCGCTAGTCTGGCGAAGCCTTTACCTCTTCATGAATTCTATCATCATAATAATCCAATGCGTGGTCGCCACGGAAATTCAAACAACAAAACAGTCAATAGTCAATTAGTCATTAAGAAAACAATAAAAATTGCGTAGAAACATACAGATGAATTGATAAATTTCCCCTTTTCGAAGTCGGTTGACTGACTTAAAAAAAAGCAGGAAGTTTGAATTAAGATTTTGGTTTTAAAGTTCTGAAATATTAATGGTTTAGAAGGCAATTCAGATAGCCAGATACATTCTTTCATATCCGGTTCCTTTCATTTAAATACTTTTTTTTAATACTTTTTTTTTTGTGGTCGTTTTGTTTAATTATAATTGTAAGCTGTATTTTGTTATTTGTAGCTTTATATGGAATCATATTCTGGAATAAACTCATTTCATTCATTCATTCATTTTTCTTCCATAGCACGAGTTTGAAGACAACCAGAAGATTGAACCCATGTATTACATTCCCATCCTGCCAATGCTGCTGGTGAACGGAGCCGAGGGTATCGGCACGGGTTGGTCCACCAAAATCCCGCAGTATAACCCCAGGGACATCGTCGAGAATATACGGTAAACTATTGCCCTTGAAACCATCCTCCTAAATGTTACACCACTGATTAGTTCTTAAGAACATATTTTGATATTTGGGCGGATTTTTATTTTTATGTCTTGTTTTCTTCGCGTCAGATTTGAATGAAATTTGGTGGGTAGGTAGGTAGGTAGAGTTATCTTCAAGTTCCAAGTATGTCCCACATTTTTGGGATTGGAATTGGAAAATTTAGTATTTTTTATTGTAGCACATTGGGATTTCGTATCTATATAGCGTAGAATAAGGAACTCGTAACTGACGCGAAAAAAAACGACAACAAAAAAATGCCCAAATATGACGTGCATCGTTATGGCGTACTGTGATCTCAAAATTATTAATGAATTACTAGACAAGTAAACAAGTTCTCAAAATATTTAGGTGCAAGCATTTGATTTCTTTAAGTTTGTTTACACTTTGATTAGTGTCAAACCACGTTATCTATTGCAAGAAAATGAGATTTTAGTGTTATTTTAAACGTCAAACTTCAGTCTGTACTATCAAAATCTAGGAAACTTAGCATAGATGGACTAGTGTCAGTTCATACATTTGCTGCTTCCGTTTCGTGACATACGGCTTTATGGCAGCTCTCTTTTCATAAAAATAACCGTCAATTTCCCAGCCTCATGCTCGACGGTGAAGAGCCCAAACCCATGCACCCCTGGTACAAGAACTTCAAGGGCCACGTCGAGAGCTTCGGCGACAAATACGTCATCTCCGGCGAGGCGGCCATCTTGCCCGGCGACAAGATCGAGATCACGGAGCTGCCGGTCGGCTCCTGGACGCAGAACTACAAGGAGAACGTTCTGGAACCCATGCTGGGGACCGACAAAGTGAAACCACTCATTTCTGAATACCGGGTGAGTTGCCCAAGAAAACTAATCTAACTGGTACCATACGATTTGGTACTACTACTAAATCGTATGGTACCTACCTATAGACCTTGAAATTAAACACTTAACGGATTAACCGCGTTTATTAACACCATGACCATACGTTTCGAGCCTTTAACAGCACTCATAAAGTTCTGTATACATATGTTTGGCACTTTGGCTGTATTCCACAGCATGTGTTGTTGACTGTACGTAAACATTTGTGGTCCCCAATCATTTATAATAAATGTCCATATTTTTGCTATCCACCCAAATACCAGATAGTAGCTTAGTATCCGGATGGAAACCGGATAGTGAATTAGCACGATATTTATTAATATACTTTAGGTAAAAACTATCAAATTACGAAGTTTTCAATTGTATTTAAAGTCAAGGTCAGTTTAATGTTTCAAAAACATAGTACAAAATTGAAAAAAAAACTGGCATTAATTAAGTAGGTAACAAAACTAAACTTTTATATAAAAACATGCCTATAACTTGAAATAAGTTGCAACTTGCGACAAAAGACGCGCGCGCGAATGAATTCATATACTACATCCGTCCACCCGTCGTCTATGCGTTGCGTCTCTAGAAGTCTCGCGGCATATTGCCATATTGATATACTATCGCTCCATATTAATTAGTATTCCTTCATCAGGAATATAACACCGACACAACAGTCCGCTTCGTGGTCAGCTTGCTGCCGGGGAAACTGCCTGAAGTAGAGGCGGAGGGCATCCACAAAGTGTTCAAACTGCAGACCACCATCTCAATGACCTGCATGAACGCGTTCGACCACAACAACTGTCTCAAGAAGTGAGTATAAGTTCATCATCATCATATCAGCCATAAGACGTCCACTGCTGAACATAGGCCTCCCCGTTGGACCTCCACATGTACCGGTTGGAAGCGACCTGCATCCAGCGTCTCCCGGCGACCTGACCGGTCATCTGTCCATCTTGTGGGTGGACTTCCTACGCTGCGTTTGCCAAGCCGTGGTCTCCATCCGAGCACTTTTCGACCCCATCGGCCATCTGCTCTGCGTTCGATGTGGCCTGCCCATTGTCACTTCAGCTTGCTAATCCGAAGGGCTATGTCGGTGACTTTAGTTCGTCTAGAGGATCTCCTCATTTTTGATTCGATCACGTAGAGAAACTCCGAGCATAGCCCTCTCCATAGCTCGTTGAGCGACTTTGAGTTTTGAGATGAGACCACGTTTCGGCGCCGTAAGTCATCACTGGTAACACACATTGATTGAACACTTTATAGAGTATAAGTTACGCTATTGTAATGAGGACTACCGCGAGTTGATTTTCCGCTAGGGGCGCTAGTGAACCGTGGGTCCTGTGGGAACATTTCAAACGTCACTGACAATTCTCTCATACTGACAGGACCCACGCATGAGTGGCGCCGCCTGGTGAGCGACAATACGGTAGCTCCCATTGGCTTGCGTACAGCATGTCACCGCATGTGATTCCTACAGAATCGAAAGACGTAAACGTGATTGTTTATGCGCAGTTCGTTTCTGTACTAACTGCATGTGGCGTCGTTTAATAGGATGCAAATGAATGGAACCAAGCAGTGTCTATTAAATTGTAACGGTTATCACTCACGTATTTTTATCACCGATCACTCAATCGGTGATGCACGAGCCGCGAAGGTGACAATATCACTCTGTCGAACGACGGACGACTGCCTGATGCAGTCGAATGTCACGCCTATTGTGATAAAAATACGTGAGTGTTAACCGTTGCAATTTAAAATCAGTATGACTCACGAAAGTTTAAATTATACAAGCAGGGTCTTTAAAATGAATCTGCTTTTGAAAATTTATTTTATGACAAAGCATGAGTATTTAATTTGAAAATATCCGAAGTACTTCGTCTGTAATATTTGAAGAATTCATTCAATTCCTCCACGAACTCGTCATAAGTTTTTTGTGTTGATACCAATAGGACCAACCATAAAGTATGTTTAAACTTTTCCAATTTAATTTTAATTTCTTACTCAATTCAAAATCTTTTATTTTATAGCGATTAATAAAAAAAAGTCCTACTAGTAAGGCACTTATGTGCCCTCCGGCCGGCAAGCAGCCAATTTCAGGCCGCTACGCTAAACTCATTCGCCGCTCGCCGACTGCCTCGAGCAGAAAAATTAGTGTACAGACCTTGGCCAGTAAATAAGAAAGCATCAGATCACATGTTTGTCGACTTTTGACGACAATTACACGAGATCTGAGACATTTCTTACTTTACAGGCCTCTACGTTAATTCCAAGCATATTCCAGGTACGATAAAGTAGAAGAAATGCTCCGAGAGTTCTACTCGCTCCGAATGAAGTATTACACGCGCCGCAAGGACTGGCTGGAGGGGCAGTTACAAGCTGAAGCCGACAAGCTGTCTAACCAAGCCCGGTTCATACTGGAGAAGTGCGACAAGGGCTTGGTGGTCGAAAACAAGAAGAGGAAGGTCATGGTCGAAGAGCTGATTAAGCGAGGTAAACAAGAGATAAAAGTAATAATACTACCTAAAACGTATTTTCATGTGAGAAAACTACACTAAAAAATATGCTGTATAAGGGCATTTTCAAAAATAGGGTACCATTTTAATTTTTTTTGAAATTATAGGAAGTTTTGGGTTTTTTATTACCAGAATCACGAGTATGAAAAAGAGTGTCACGTTTTTTTTGGTCAGTTTTGTAACGGATTTTTTCATACTATTCGTATGGGCCGTTACAAAACTGACAAAAAATTATTATATGGAAAATTGAGGATCCATTTTCATTAAATGGGTGCACTTTTTTCTGAAAATGCCCATAACCCAGGTCTATGGAACTCTCCACTCGAATCGCTCGTCTTTTGTCTTGTGTCGGTACCGACACACGTCCTGTCCACACATCCCGCGCCCGCCTGTGCACGTCGCCTCCAGTATTATACAATAATTCTAATAGTAGGCAACCCTAGTGGGGTGAGGGAGCAGAGCGTCAATTGTTTTTTCGTAGTGTTCAAAACTGTGTGATTCGCTTTTTCAATGAGATAAATAGGTGTTCTTAGGAACAATTATATAAGCTTTGTCTAAACCTGTTATCTGTGTCTATACTAACGGAATGAGAAACAGAGTTGAAACAAAATGGATAGCAATGAAAGGCAAAATGTTATAATTTCGAGTTCCGGGCACTTTCATTTAAAGGCGGTATTCAATACGATAAATGAACGTATAGGAAATCGCCTTCTTCATACTTACGGCATGACGTCACCATGACGATTTTGAGTTTTTACCCTCACATATAACTGATATAACACGTTTCATTGCATTTCATTGCAACAGAAAAACGGTGACATAATCACATGATGTTATTAATGTTATTATTAATTTATTTAAGGTTACGCGCCGGACCCCATCGCCGATTGGAAGAAGCGAGCCTCCAAGATGCAGGGGCTCGAGGTGGTCGAGCAGGAGCCCGAGTCCGAGGAGGAGCCCGAGCCGGAGCCCGACAAGGGCAAGCCCGTCGATCCAGGTCAGGGCAGGGACTATTTACTTACTAACCACCTTATCCATAAAAAAAGTTAACAGAAACTTTAGTTAAATTATGTTTTCTCCAATATGCTCGGAAATGTTCACATTAATGTAGCAAAATTGGAACGAAGAGAACCTCCTTATGTACCGACTCAAATTTAAAAAAATCGAATTCATTATTTTACCGTTTTAGCGGCCAGGAAGTTGTACTAAAATCCATTACTGTATTGAATTTTACTTTATAAATAAATATTTAGACTATCAATATTGCAAACAGCCAAATATATTTTAGCCACGACCAAACGGTCTGCACAGACGGGGCAATCTGATTGACATCAAATTGTCAATCTGATCATATTGTGCTTAAAAATGCCCCGTCTGGGCTGGCTTTGTAGTAGTGTAGTAGTTCTAGAGAGAAGGAGATCAAATGCTTGGTTGTCTCGTTCTATCGCGAGTTGCAAACGGCTCACTGTGCAAGGTCGTGTAGATACGGCTTAATAAAACTAAAGACATTTCAACTTTTTTTATGAACAGAACTGTGCATTAAAAGAAAGTTTAGGCGGGAACATTATTTTTCCTTTCAAATCTTATGCAAGAATACATTTTATTTCCTTTCATGTTTGGAGAAAAGCATTATATATGCCTCGGACGGAAATAGAATTTCGTGGATTCGTATGTAATTGTAAAATGCTCATCCACGAAATTCGGTTTCCCGGCCTCTGCAATAATGTACTATTTCTCCCATCCTGACAAACGCGATTATCAAAGTGACGGATAAGGACAAACAATAATTTAGCTAAACTGTTATTGAAGTGCGTTTATGAATAACGCCATTAGTCTACAAAGACTAGAAAAATACTATAGATGCGTGACTAAGTTAAGGTACGCGTTATACTGCATTAGCAACACGTTGCATATGCTACATAGAGTTTCTTGCAGACGTATTTTCTAGAAGAGGTATTAAGCAATTAAAAAAAAGAAGCCCCTAGAATTGAAAGAAACCCCTGGATTCAAGGTTTTAGGTAAAGAATAGTGAAATTTGTGGATTTATACCCTTAGTACCATACCTAATTTTTATAATCTATTTATGTATTTCCAATTTTGGCTGACCCGGTTTTCTAGAAGAATTAAGCTTTGTTTGAAAATAAACCTAAGTACATACAAATAAGTAATTTTCTTAAAAACGTATATATTACTTAATTACCAGAATATTATAAATTAGTCGAACTCTGTTTAACTTTGAAAGAAAAATGGAAAAGTCTTACATTTTATATAGTGTTTGAAAAGAGACTTTATAACTCTCCCGGACATTTCAGAGAAAGCATTCCAAGCGCTGAAAGAGGTGAAAAGGTTCAACTACCTGCTCGGGATGTCGATGTGGATGCTCACCAAGGAGAAGAAAGACGAGCTTCTCAAGCAACGGGACCAGAAACTCACCGAGCTTGAGGCACTCAAGTAAGTTCTGTTACATTTATGGTATAAATAAATACTTTTTTTATTTACAAAGGAAAATAACTCTTCTTCCTAGCGTTTTCCCGTAGCGTAGAGCGTTGCCATTTAGCGTAGGCGCTAGTTGTGCGAAAGCGACTGCCATCTGATGTTCCAACCCAGAGGGTAAACTAGGCCTTATTGGGATTAATCACAAAGGGTAATAACAAAATTGGTTAAAAAGAGCATCCCTGAAGTGAAGGGTTTAAAAAAAAATGAAGAATTTCATTAGTCTTTTGGCTAAACAATATTTTTAACGAAATTTTTGCAGCATTGTTTGCTACTTTACCTAATTAGTTTCTGTACTGGATATTTTTTTTACAATCAAGTTCAATAGTTCTAAAAGTTTACCATTCTTAACGTGCGTAAAGAAAAAGGCACTTAGTTTTGTCACATCCTGCAATGCAATAAAGAGTGCAATACAATAAAAAAAATCATTCGGTCAAAGTAATTTTAAACTGTTTTAAATAGATGCTTAGATCATACTAATCTGAACAAATGATATGAAAAAACACTCATTGTATTTTTGCATGGAAGTGTGATAACCATATTTCGTCATTACCAGGAAAAAGACCCCCGCGTTGCTCTGGCGCGAGGACTTGGACGCGTTCCTCATCAAGCTCGAGGATGTTGAGGAGAAGGAGAGACAAGAGGAGGTCAGCACCAACAAGAAGACTGCTAAGGCACTGGTAAATATACTATACAATGCAATACAATAAATTTAAACAGATGTCGATACTAAAGAAAAATACCAACACAAGCCGAGGATCGAACTCGGGACTTCAGCTTACGCGGCTAGTGTTACTACTTTAATAACAAATCAAACTATTTAATTGAATCATTTGGTTTGGTTTCAACAAAAAAATTTAATGCTATACATGTAGACGATTTGGGCATGTTTTTCAACAAACTGTAAGATGTGGGGAAGGGACGAGTCAGCAGCAAATAGAAGACTGTCAATGCACTTGTAAGTATACTGTACAGTCACCTGCAATTATATCTTACACACAGACACAATGTAATTTGTACAGCTATAGGAGTGTGTCACATATTTTTGAGGCCTTTGTAGCATAAGATATTATTGCTGCTGACTGCAAAACCAAGGAGACTCAGCACCACATACTTATGAAGGAGTTTCGAGTTCTTTGGCCACATCGCAAGGAGAGATGACAACTTGGAGAAGCTCCTCTTAACGGGAAAGGTGGACGGGCGGAGGTCTAGAGGCAGGAGTCAGGAGTCTAGGAGCCCGAATCGCTGGTCAGATTAGATACGTGCTGCCCTAAATAGCTCCGTCTGCGATGCCATCTACGCCGCCGAAGTTAGAGGAGCATTCCACGGAATTGTCTATCGCGTTTCCCTTACGAACACGAATTTTATGAAGATTGTAAGTTTTGGAGTTTCTTTCTTTGCGGAATAGGCGTAAAAAAATACTCAAGAGAGCTAATTATCGACTTTAAACGTAGAAAATAATTCTTTAACTAACTAAAAAAAAACGTTTGTACGGGACAGTCCCGTGGAATGCTCCTAGAGCGACGTGGCGTAATATAGTCCGCGACAAAATCTGACGAAGAGGCCACGACCCTCAGCATTGAGGACAAACGATGCAAGGAGGAGGTACAATGCTAAACGTGTTGACGACTTTATGACGTCCATCATCGAACTCGAAGATATGGAGGAGGACAGGCAGGACGAGACTCAGCACGAACAAGAAGACTGGTTAGGCAGGACTGGTAAACATATTGTACAATGCTATACATGTTGACGATTAGGCCACATTCATTATTAAAGTGGGAGGTGTGTAGGAGATATATAGTCTGACAACCCAGCGAGCGCAGTAACAGTAGGATAGAGAGCATCATACTGTCTTTTTCTTACGCTAGTGTTACCACCCTGAAAAAAGGGATGGATATAGTTATTTTGTCCTACTGTTACTGCGCTCGCTCGCTTGTCAGACTATAACACTACTGTACAATGCCATACTTGCTGACAATTTGGGTATGTTCCTCATTAAGATGTCAAATAGAGGTTTTATTTGTAAGCAAGTAGTTTGTAGTAGTTTCCTTTCACTGGGACTGTTGCGTGAAGTATATATTGAAGTAAATGAATAACTGTTTTTTCTCTGTTCAATTATGCATCCTAGATGGATAGAATGAAGGTAAGCGAAGCATTCATTTGTTCTTTACTGTACAATGCAAAAAGATACATTGGAAAAACAAATACATTCGGGTATAATCGACAACTAATAAAAAAAACACATGTCAGTTAAAAATTATACTTTAAATAAAAAATTGCAAAAAAGGAATAGATAATAATTTATAGTCTTGACAAGCCAAGGCTGCAGTAGATTTTTTTTTAAATTTATATGAAAAAATGGACGCACATCATTAAAAAAGCCGTGGTTTGTCAGACTATATTACGTTTAATGTTTATTATTTTATGATAATCTTTAAATTTAGGCTGAACAGCGGAATTACGAGTCCTTAGTCACGTTTCGACGTCAATTTAATTTTCTAATGTAAACGTTTGTTTAGGCAAACAAGAACAAGAGCCGCAAGTCGATGTTGGACATAGCGCCGTCCGCCCACGGGCGCCGAGTGGAGCCGAAGATCTCCGAAGACCTCATCAAGAGGATCCAAGCTGCTGAGAAAGCCAAGACCCGTAAGGAGATCAAGAAGGAATATGACCCGGTAAGTCTCGCACACTCTTGTTCTTAGTGCTTCATGGCTACACCCCGTTATCTAACGCTCACTTTCGGGGCAAGGGATGGGGCAGTTTCGATAATTTGAATTAATAAAACCATGAAGTTGACTATAAAAACGTAAACTGCTCGTTATTATTAATAAAACGGGACCTGATAGTGTACTAAATAATTCAAATTTACCCCCGACATTAAACTGCTTGTACTAAATTACCTAGTAAGTCGTCTCTGTACTGTTCAATAATTGTCCTCCTATCCGATCAAATAGATACAGAACATCTAATGACATCAAATATAACTCATTACTTGCATCTACAATGAATTAATTATCTCAAGATTATTCATACAAAAATCATTTTATTTTGACTGATAAATAAATATGAATCGACTAAGCAACATCACTATTTTAGCTTGCCCCCAAAGTGAGTGTTAGATAACGGGGTGTATTCATGGCTGAGGATCGTGAATCGTGACCAGCAGTGATGTCATTCCACTTGGCGTGGTCTAGGGCCACATGGACTGTTCCTTGAATCGATCCACAAGCTTTCTTCATGGTGTCGGCTCACTTAATCTGTTTTCCACCCTTGGAGCGGCGACCTTCGACTCTGCTAAGCATTTTTTTTTAATACCACGATGGTGGCAAACAAGCATACGGCCCGCCTGAAATCGGTCACCGTAGTCTATAAACGCCTGCAATTCCAGGGGGGTCACATGCGCGTTGCCGACCCACTAAAATCTTGTTCATTCTTTTTTTGAAGAACCCCATACTGTTATATTTCGGGAAAACCTCGGCAGGGAGCTCATTCCTCATTGATTTGATTTGATTTATTTAGTGCCGACCATTTTGGTTGCAAGGTGAGTGGATGAGCTCCCTGTCGATGGCGTTTCTTTCGAGAGTGTGTTGGGCAGAACCTAAGTATTATCTCCTGGTGGATAGAATTTCTACATAATTACAGCAATTGAGTGTTAATTGAGTAGATGCTCTAGCCAACCGATGCAAACGTATGCATGTGGCTTCATCAAAGGTCACTCAGATTGTAAAACACATAATTATAGATAATTATTTTTTATGAACAGGATGACCCAGCCGGCATCAGCCCGTCGAGCGGCGAGAAGAAGCCCAAGGCTAGAGTAAAGAAGGAGAAGACGGAGAAGCCTGAGAAACCTGAGAAGCCGGAGAAGAATGGCCTCAAACAGAGCAAGCTCAACTTTAAGAAGGAGAAGAAAGCGAGTCCTAAAGTAAGTAATATCACTACATAGTATGAAACAAAGTCGCTTTCTCTGTCCCTATATCCCTATGTATGCTTCAATCTTTAAAACTACGCAACGGATTTTGATGCGGTTATTTTTAATAGATAGTGATTTAATAGGAAGGTTTATATGTATGATATTAACCCGTGCGAAGCCAGGGCGGGTCGCTAGTTACTTATATAATTTAAACTTTCGTGAGTCATATTGACATTAAATTGCAATGGTTTATCACAATAGGCGTGACATATATTTAAACTTTCACGATTTTCATACATTATAAATCGCCCTTGAAACGTCGGAGGTTTGTTTCCAAAGTTTATACACGATTAAGCCCCGTTTTAGTAAATTTATAATAGGCGTGACATGTTACGATTGCATCGGGCAGTTATCGTCAGACAGAGTGGTGTTGTCACCTTCGCGGCTCGGGCATCACACCTATTGCGAAACATGTCACGCCTATTGTGATAATAATACGTGAGTGTTAACTATTGCAATTTAAGTAAATATTGGCTTACTCCATTACTTTACAAGTTTACACCCTTTACAGCTCATGAGCTTAAAGAGAAGCCTTCGGAATTTAGAACGACTCTTCAGGTATCGGCGGTAACACGCAAATAAAAACCAGGGCAGCAATTATTTTGTCACACCACCTATTCATAAAAGGGGTTTTTCTGTTTAAGGTAGGAGGGATCAAAGTGACACTTTTCTGTTCACGGACTACACATTTTTACGTTTTCAGGCATTAACTAGTGGCATCGTGTTGTTGGTATGATGCTGTTTTCGGTTTTATTTATTTCCTCTAAGTTGGTGTGTATTAAAATTGTTCAAAAAATTTCAAAATTCAAAATTCTTTATTTTCATGAAATACACATAAAATATAAACCAGGTGATGGAGCCACCCTTTAAGCAAAAAATTGCTTGTGTTGGGAGTCACCAGCTTCCTTGGATTGCATATAATATAATTTGTAAACTAACAATAATTTGCAATTGCTACAACTATCATGCATAAAACCATTAAATATTATTGTTGTTTTTGGTGTTCAAAAACTAACACATTATTGCGTTCGTTGCAGAAGAAGATAAACTTCGAAGGCAGCGACAGCGAGGAGCTATCAGGATCGGACGCGGAGATTTCCGCAGAACCTGTCATCCCGAGGGAGAGGACCAACGCTCGCAGGGCTGCCACCAAGGTTCGTATTGTTTCGTACTTTAGGAGGTCTAGGAATTCGAGTTCTATGGAATTATATAATATAATAAATTATGCATAATTAAAAATCTAAAAATACATGTTATTCGTAATTTAACTTCAGCTGGATTTGACCTAACTTTTTAACCAAGAGTAACGCTTACTCTTGCATACTAATGTCAAAATCCTATAGTAATTTGACGTAGAGAGTAAGCGTTGTTCTCGGAATAAAAATTTGGTAAAACGCAGCCTTAGTCTTATAAGTCTCACAATAGGTAAAATTCTATGAGATTACTCGAATTGAACGTTTATTTATCACAGTGTATTCCTCTCGTTTAGTACTGACAGTACACACCTCGAGTATTAAGCTTATATTCACTATATTTCATGTCCAAAAATCATCAAATAAATATGGTCAAAATTCAAAATTCAAAAATGTATTCTGCAAGTAGGCCTTAAGGGTGCCCTTGAGGCCTACTTGCAGAATAAGTCGATAAGCATTACAATAAAGCATTTGCATGTATGTACAAACATTTACACTATAGTGAGAAGTAAAAGTATAATCTAAATACTAGATCATTAGATAGATAGAGTAAGCGAAAAATGACGAAGCCTATTGCGGATTGCTTTATTGTTTCTGTGATGACGACGCCTGTTGCTGATTTCTGATTGTACCCTATTGACGAAGCCTACGTTGCGGATATTGATTTGTCATTTGTAATTTTTTGTAAATTAATTTTGTGAAAATAAAAAGGATTTAAAGAGCAAAAAAAAAACTGATAATAAGGTGACTTGGATCTCTAAACTAAACCTGGCATTTCCACAGGTTCAAAAATACAAGGACTCGGAGAACTCATCGTCCGACTCGGAACCGGAACTGCTCGACAACAAGATAGATTCCGACAACGAGGCGCCCGCGCGAGCCATGTCCATGAGCGACGACGACGACTTCAACATCAAGAAGACCAAGACCAAGGCCGGCAAGAAGCCCGTTGAGATGGATTCTGGTAAATATTATCTTATTTGAGTACAGGTATTGCAGTGAAATCGCTTTTTCTCACACTAAAGAAAACAATGTGAAATTTGATAAAAAAATTCTTTTGATAGATTTGATTGAAATCTGTATGCTCCCCGGATAAGCTTCAAACGACGACAAATCTGTGGTTATTCGAATGGATGGCAGCCCTACCTTTATTTGATTTAAGCCACTAAGCTCCCATCTCTCTGTTTCTTACAATTACTTTATTCCCCAGACTGCCTATTCGACTCGCTCATCGAAGAATCCAAAAAGGACGAATCCTTCAAGACCTCCCTCAACCACAAATCGCCGTCCCCCGTCGCCATCATGTCCAGCGACGACGAGCCGCCTTCTCCGCCACCGAAGAAGAAGGCCGCGCCGAAGAAGAAGGAGAAGGCAGAGAAGACAGAGAAGGCTGAGAAACCGAAGAAACGGCCGGCGAAGGCCATCAGTCTAGACAGTGATGAAGACGACAGCATATTTGATAGTAAAAAGGTGAGATTGTTGTTTTATTCACTGAACTTTCGTTTTGGCTTCACCATCAAAGAAGGCTGTGTTCAAGAATCAGTTTGGATAGCGATGAGGACGATAGCAAATCTGATAGTAAAAAGATTAATTACTTTGTATTAGGGCGAATTAACTATTTCTTGTTGATATTCTGTCACAAATACAGCAGTTTGTTAGATAAAACGTACTTTGTTCTACTGCCATGCTTGGTAGATGGTCCATCATTGTTTATTTATATTGTTTATTTATAATTCATTTAAAATGATTAATTGTGTTTGAAATCTTAAATCTAGTATATACAAACCAAACTCACGAGCGATATCGAACCCTTAAGTCTAAGGAGAGACTTCGCCTCCTTATGTGTGTTCTATCGCTTGTACAATGGATTGTGCTCTGAGGAATTGTTTGATATGATGCCAACGGCTGCATTCTACCACCGCATCGCTCGCCGTCGGCAGGGTGTTCACCCGCATACCCTGGAGCCTAAATGGTCTCGTACCGTGCGGTTTAAGAGGAACTTCCTCCCGCGGACGCTCCGGCTGTGGAATGAGCTCCCTGCCACTGTTTTCCCAAAGGACTACAATATGGGGTTCTTCAAAAAAGGAGTGTTAAAGTTTTTAAAGGGTCGGCAACGCGCATGTAACACCCCTGGAGTTGCAGGCGTCCATAGGCTACGGTGACCGCTTACCATCAGGCGGGCCGTATGCTTGTTTGTCACCGTCGTAGTATTTAAAAAAAAAAAAAAAAAAAAAAATAACAGTAAAATTAAGTAATAATAAAACATGTCGGCAAAAAAGATTAATATCAAATGAAAAGAGAATATATCTCCTGACCCAAGAGATTGTAAGCTTGGGAACGAGGGACTAGAAATAATTGGCAGCACTGCACGTAAGTCAGCTGTAGGTAGTCACCTTATACGTTAAAATAAGAAAGGATTGCCATGTACTTAGGAAATTTTGAACTCTTATACCGATGATAACCTACCTATTATTTGGCTTGTATTTTGATCTAAAAATGAATCTCTAATATCATTCATTACTGACAGATGTAATAAGATTAAAGCTGCGAAAACCGTCTTCGAGGCAAGATCGTCTGCGGGTGGGTAAAGCGATAAAATAGTATTAGGGCGTTTGCTGAAATAGATTCATTTTATATAGATGTAGTTAACAAAACGTATTACAATAGGAAATAATAGCTAGTATTTTTTTTGTTTTGGCAAATGGTACGTAGTCATACATAACACTATTTGGGCCATCTTGCCTCGAGTATTATGAAAAGATTCGTCTTTTATTGTTAGATTAGATGTTGATCCTAACCTAAGGCTATTATGGAGTTGTAGAAATAATTATTTTCAAGTAGCTTTCAAACTAAAAAGATAAAATACTTTTAGTCACCTGTATGTAACAAATCATCATAGATATAAGATAAAATAACTGGATACTCAATCGGCCGAAAAAAATTACGCAATAAAAGTGCAGCAGTTGCGACTCTTTTTCATATAGTCTTGTTTGGAACGTGACGTTCCGTAAGTGCCAACAGCCTATATGCTTTTAACAGTGTTGGTAGTTCTGTGTAAGAGTTTGACACTTAATGCGTAAGCTCTTTTTCGTATGAAACATTTATTTTGTATTGTATCATCATCAAAGCGAGTTCGCTTATGTCATTCAGACCTACATTTTTTGTCGTTTTTGTTTTGCTTTGTATTTCTTTTAATAAGTCAATTAATAAAATTATAAAAATCCACGGTTAAATCTGAAACCTTACTTACGTATATGGGCATTTTTATAAATAGGGAACTATTTTCATTTTTTTTGAAAATATAGGACGTTTTGGGTTTTTCACAATCACGAGTACTATTGATTTAAAAAAAGAAAAAGAGTGTCCCGTTTTTTTTGGTCAGCTTTGTAACGCATTTTTTTCATAAATTTCGTATGGGCCGTTACAAAACTGACAAAAACATTTGTATGGAAAATTTAGGACCATTAAAAAGGGTGCACTTTTTTCTGAAAATGCCCATATTATACCGTTGTAGGTTGTTAAAAAATGGATAGAAACCGCAAAGAATAAAGAAACCGTCATTGGACTTTCAGGACTGTGCTGTGTAAACAAACTGCCATATTGAAATTGTCTTTGAATGATGAATTTACTAGTGATGGGGAAGTGCTATTTTAAGTCAAAATAAATCGATTACTAAAATACCGAAAGTAAAACACATTTCATCTTCATATTTTTAATTGGTTAAATCTTTTGAAAAACCGGTGTTTGAAGTTGTACTAGAGTCATCAGTATTAATTATAAAAGGTGGCGTTACATCATCGGTATACCCTATCGATGATGCCGTCTAAATTTTTCATTTTATGCTCTTCTTTTATTACATGATCCACGCATTTATTCCAGTGCATGCATTCGCATCTGAATTTAGGTATTTATTTAATTTTAAGTATATTATACCTTACGCTACGATTCTTTGCTCATTTACTTACCGTGTAGTGTACACAATGCCTATATCAGGTAGATACCGTGAGTACCGGCATTACAATGTCACTAACTTTAGTCACATCCCTAAACGTCATAGACAAACGTAGAATATAAAAGAAACAAAAACGTCATTGCATTTTGTCGAAATAACGTAACTTTTAAATCATATTGAATTTTCAATGAAATTTCCAAGATTAACTAATTTTTCCTATATTTTTTCTTTTTTACGACAAAGGCTATTTTAATAGTGTATGTTTTCAATGGTTTTTGATGAGGTGGAGTGAAACTTCAAGGAGTAACAGTGATAAATCAAAGTGACGCCGTTTGTTTACATAGTCCTGAAAGTCGATGACATACGGTTTAGAGAGAAATGGAAGGGCGTTGAGGAGGCTTTTACCCAACAGGGATCAATGCATTTAAATAAATAAATTATGAGAGTACAAACAATATAAGCATTGAGCAAATAAAGCTTTAATAATAATAATAATACCGTTGTAGGATAAAAAGAAGACGAACCCCAAGAAGAAAGCCAAGAAGTCCAGCAGTGGGTCCGAGTCCGATGGGTTCCGAGGCAGCCCCGCGCCCGCGCGGCAAGCCGGAGCGCGCGCCCGGGCTCCTGCCAAATCTAAGTACACCTTCAGCGACGGCTCCGACAGTGAATAGCACCAGTGGCAGTAATACGGGTCAGTATAGGCTAGACGACTGAAATACTACATTACCTAACTAGCGCGGTAAAACAAAGAAAGGCCGAGATCGCAGATGTTTGCGACGCGAGCTGCACGCGAGGGACGTAAATATGCGATCAAGGGCTTTATTTATTACCTCACGTGTTAGGTACATCATTTTATGCTTACACTTGGGCAGAAATCGGCTTTTTCCGTACGCGTAGCGTGCGGAAAAAGGCACTTTATGGCCAGGTGTGGCATAAAAATCTATTTAGTCCATCTTTTAGATTATAAAAAAATATTGTACACGTATTTTTTCTTTTGTTCGTCAAATCAAAAATGACAAAAATACAGTGCCTTCAAGTTTCGCGTAATATCACTCCTAGGTACAATTCTTACCTAGGAGTGACGTCACAAGCCCCCACCCCGGAACTTGATGCTCTTTATCTTCGTCAATTTTAGTTAAATTGAAAAAGGAAAAAATACGTGTCTAATAATTTTAGATAATCTAACTGACGGACTAATTAGAGTAATAGTTTGTCATCCCTATTCAACCTTTACCTACCGACCTGATTTTGAGTGTAAATTATCTCAAACTTACACCCCCTTCATAAAATTGAGAGTAAATACATGACGTCTGTGAGCCACATCGTCAGTTAAAAGTTGCCTGGTTTTAATAGCACAGGCTGAAAATGTATAGTAAACGTTATAATATCATAGAAATTTGACGTATAAAAAACACTTTAAATGTTTGACAGTTAATTTGCTTGGAAAATATGAAGTGGTTTGAGTCTACAGGCAAAACATTTGATAAGCAAAACGGTTTTTTTTTTGTCTGTGAAGAACTGCTAACAACACTAGATTAATATAGAAACAACATTTGCACCTTACCTTATATGTAAGGAATGCCAAACCGGTAAAAAATTGTTACCGGTTAATCGGTAAATTGCCGGTAATTTTCATACAACATATTTACCGCTTGCATTTGCTAATACAGCCAATAATGTATATAGGACTTTATTTAGGTTATGTATAAATATTTTTGTTAATTTGGCTGTATTCATATCTTTGTTGCTGACTGTACCACTGCGTCGTTTGTTGATTAAGGCTTATTTCTAAATATGTTTTTATGGCATTTGCGCCTTATCGGCTAGCGACGAATTGGTACCTTTTACTATAAACGATTAGATATGGCTATTCGTACGATTTAGTGACCAATAGACTTGATATGATCTTTCTGTATATTATTTTGACAGAGCACAAATACTACGAAGACGCCTCCATTGTATTAAACATGTTTGTTCCAGATCCAGTATTGTGTACATAAACAAGCGAACAGCGGCGCGGTGTGCGCCGCAACCCCTCGATGAAATATCTCTCATATTTCACCCCGAATCTTTTAGATTTATTTTTATACTCCCGACCTATTAGAATAGCACTCGTGAACCCACGAACATTTTATTGACGGACGGAGTCGACAACTCTTTGTACTAACGTAATTTTATAGTAAAATTAAAATAATGTAAGCTCCCAAATATGGAGGCTAAAAGTAATTTTTAACTTAGCAACTTACTTGGCAGGATTGCCTAAATTAAATGGAAATTGTATATAATTCTTTGGAAATTATCTTAATTTTTCTTCTTACTTAATTGTTCTACTTTCAAACTTATCCCTGTGTAAGTTTTCTCTTAATAATTTATTAAGTTGATTAATCTCAAATTTTCAAATTATGCTCTTGCTTACTATTAAAGTTTTGATAAGAGGAATTTACTTTTAGTTGAATCTGTGTGTCTTGAATGCTCTCATTCCATTTATTACTTTATTTTTAGAATGAAATATTTTCTCGTTTGTCAATTAATGTTACACAATTTTACTTAATGTTATATTTAAAATGTAAGGATGAGTTAACTTATAATTTCATTATAATTCTGTCATTGAGTGGCTTCTGATTATTCATTATCTTAGATACAATTTGATTATTTCCTGTTTCGGTATTAATAATATTGTTTGTTAATTTCCATTGACATGTAAATAAAAGGACAATTTTAAGGTTAATATATTGTTTTTATTTACTCTTATTAATGACATTTTCGTTATACGCGTCATATGCGTTTAATTATGTTATGAAAAGGATGTCTTGATGAGGATAAAGAATGTTTAAACTCATATGTATAGCTAGTTGCATCCGCCATTATTTTTTCTCTGGAAGGAGAAAGAGGGTGGCAATGAGTTAACTAAATTCGTAAAATCTCTGCCTGTAGTGTGTCTTCTTTTTACCCATTAGGATGCACAGTGTACTAGTTAGTACACCTACATGATTTCAATTCCTCAGTCCTGCGTCATTTATTGACAAAAGTATGAACTCGTTATTTGAGATAGTGCCAATTTTAATTAAAATCGTAACATTGATAAGATAGGTGAAGTACTATAACAATCATTTATTACGATGCATACTTGGCACAATGTTATCACGCGATTTTTTTTATCAGAACGCAACGCTGAAATTCGTGCGCTCACGCAATGTCAGGATGGCCGAGCGGTCTAAGGCGCCAGACTCAAGGCAACTTGCCCGCTTAGCGGGTGCAGGGCGTTCTGGTCCTCTCTGAGGGCGTGGGTTCGAATCCCACTTCTGACAAAATCTTTTTGCTTTTTTTGTCATAATGTCACATACATGCTACATCGAACAATGTGAGATTGTATGTGGACCATTTATTATAAAGTTGTGTGCACTTTTTTTACAATTTAACGTGATTTACAATCGTGAGCTCTTTCGATTTAAATAGAAGAAAAAATGGTTATAAATATTTCATATTTTCAAACTATCGATTCCGTTACCACCATACAAAGTATGAAAACATGATAACGGAAAAGGAAAAAATCTTGGGACACTTTTTATTTTATTAGAATCAAAATAGCTGGCGACTCTTAAGAAGAAATCACAAAAATTACAAATATTTTTTTTTTGACACAACAAACAAACAGTTTTTTAACAGTTGTCCCAGGTACAAAAATTTGTGTCCTATTTTTAGGTATTGCATGTAGTGGTATTTGTTTTTGATTTTTGTAGCTGTAAAACATACTCAAAATGAAACAAAGAAATCGTTACAAAATTTTATTTATTACGAATAAATTTAATTTTAGTTCAAATCACATATTTAGATACAGGCGTATTAAAGTAATATATTACTGGTTTTCTCTCAATTTGTAAATAGTTCTATATAAAATAATGAATCCACAGATTTTACTATATAACAATTCGTATTTTATTAATTTTACGTAAATTTATTATAACAGGTAAGTTTTAATTATAATAAGTAATATGGCATTTGCTTTAAAGATTGTTAAATTAATATCTTATTAATGTAATATTATTTACAACTACAATTATGTTACCATTACTTATAAAATTACACATCGAATATATTTCAAAATAAATTGACCATTAAGGCGAAAATGCCTTAAAGATAAGTCCATTCAGAGTACATTTTAAATTTTCGTTTATATCCTCTTTTTACTCATCGCTAAAATCACTTGACTATTACCATATAGTAGCTATACGGAACAAGAGATAAATAGGTACAATTCACAATTCCAATGTAAAACATTACAATACAAAAAAGTGCTAGATTATAGCATAAAAAAATGCACCAATTCAAAGTCGTTGATAAATTGCTTAGGTATCAACATTCAGCAAAGAAATAGATCATAGGTACCTTTTCTAATAATATTATTTCAAAAGTTTTTCTCCATTCGACTATTCGAGGGATTACACGATGTTAGAATATTTTAATGAAAATGCCAGTCATTTAAAAATGATCAGAACCATAGACAAGCGGGAACTTTCCCAAAGTTGCCCGCGTAAATTCAAAATTCGAACGATGCGTTCAGAAATTAACCTCATTATTTCTAAGTTACGTTCAGTACCTGCTTAATTTGCTCTCCCTGTCAGAGTAGCCTTTAGTGCTTTCTCTGTCGGAGTACTTCCCGTTGTACTTATTATATCTATCACTGTGTCCGTTTTGTCTGTAGGGCTTCTCACTGGCGTTGTAATGTATTTCGGAAGGCCCTATGGTCTTGGACCAGTGGTGTGTCCAGTAAAAGTCGTCGGGGTACCGTGGGTACGGGTTTTCGCGGCATAGCACCACGCAGTAGATGAGACTGCCGACGAGGGTGATGAACCCGAATATTAGGAAGACTATGCCCAATATCCTGGAACAGAAAATTAAATAATGTTAGTTGGAGATAAATAATAAGGAATTATGACGATTTGCCAATCCACACGGTGGGCGCTTTTGTATATATTGGTATATATTGGTTTTTCGTCTGGCAGTGAATGTGTTAAAATGCCCAGTAGTCCTAGCCCAGTATTACTAGGTTAACTAAGTGACAAAGTTCCCATTCGGTTTTTTACAGCTTGGCAAAATAGAGTAGAATTAAAAAGTGGCAACATCGTAGTGTGGTCCCGCTTTCATACATAGGTACATTGATTTGAAAGGGACAATCGCTGATAATCGAAGATACTTAATTACGAGTAGGTATACACCTACTCGTAATTACGAGTAAGTATCTTGCCTTGCACTTGCCAAAACACTTTGCCCATAGGTATTTTCATTTAGCCGGTTCATCCAATGGCATACAACGTTTCGCATAAATTTTATAGTTTTCTCATATTTTTATTTGGCTATGCCAAATGAAACGTTGGTATGCCAAGTAAACTTAATGCGATACATTTTTTGGTACCTAATAAAATGGCAGTACACCCAATGCAATGGCAGTAATACATATCCTCCAAATTTACAAGATCTATGAATTCATTATCCTCCGTACTTACGCGATATTTCATATCCTTCCCCGCGGACCACCGAAAGGTGTTGACGTGCCTATTACTTCGCGTTTTTTTTATTAGAATATTTTAATGCAATTTTGAACTCATTTTAAATCGTTGAAATAAATAGGAGCGCATAAGCATACAGCGAGTGTCCGCAGCGCGCAGTTTTCGAACTTCTATACTGCTCGCCCTCGTGCTATCCTGGTACCTCGACCGCGCGTCGGCAACCGTTGCGGCCTTGTGTGACTACGTCATATTTGTGCTAGCTACTACGCGGTGTTGCGCTTCGTCTCTCTACTGTGCTCTGCTACACCTCTGATATCCTGGTACTATGCTCTGCATATTTTGAACCGAGACTCGCCTATTACTGGTGCCACTGTTTGCTTCCGAGGCCTGTGCTGCCCTTCTGCTACCCCAGTACCATAAATTCGAGAAAAATGGAAAGGGCAACAGCATTGAACTAATATGTCACGCATGTCTTGTGGAGCTCGCGGTGGGTCAGGAGTACTTACAGTGTATGGTGAAAACCTGCGGAAAGCTGTACCATCTAGAGTGTACGAAAATAAAAAAAGCTCACACTGGAGGATAAGGTCTTGTGGGTATGTCCGGAATGCCGCATCGTATGTAGGAATGTGGGTCCCAACTGCGATACCCCTATCGGCACACCCATTACCGCAAAAAATGTCGCTTGCAGGAAAAAGTGTGAAGCTCCCAGCCTAAATTCGGATAGTTCAGCGGACTTGATATCAATGACCTTGGAATTGCAGCTCGTGCGGGACCAGACGACCGGCTTAAATGTGAAATTGGCGGAAGCTGTTTCCTGTATCGGGCAGTACCAGGATACCCTTAAGGACTGTGCTGCGAAATTTGAGGCAGTTAGTGAGAGGATACGTAATTTGGAAATGGCCAATGCTTGCCATTTCCAAATTACGAATTCGAAATTACGAAATTACCTTACCACAATCACACAGTCTCATTAGCGTCGACCAAGGGATCCGAGGAGAATGTTGTTAAGAGGCGAAAACCTAATAATCACCGGTCAAGGCCATTAAATAATTTGGCCGCTGATGTCAACCCGGCAGTGCCGCAATATTCTAACACTCAGAAATTACAGTCCCCGTGGCGCAGGCTGCATTACTGGACGAACATAACACGCCACAAAAGAAGACAAAGTCAACTGAAGAGGAGAACTCTGAGGATTCATCCACCGAACAATTCCAGGAAGTCAGGAATAGGAAAAAGCGGTTTATGTCTTTGCGCTGCACCGGATGCTGTGCCACTTAGGGCGGTGGAGTATCGCAAGTACATCGACCTTTGGAACATGGTTTCTGGAGCAGACGAAATTCGGGTATACCTGCTGAAACTAACAGAAGGGAAGGTCTGCACTGTTGAGGAGCTTAAACCTAAAGGGGACTACAAGTCGTTCAAGATAGGAGTTCCTGCGGCTGTGTATGAAACCTGTTTGGCACCGACCGCCTGGCCGGACAATGCTCGCGTTCGACAGTGGTCATATCGGAAATCTAAGTGAGGTTGGTTGTAAAGTGTCCTGTACAATAGTGAACCTACGCCCAAAATCTTTTCTAGACTTAAGTTACCAAAACGTGAGGGGTCTAAACACCAAGCTTAGTTTCTTCAAGCTAAACCTGTTAAGCGTCGAATGCGATATTGTAGCTGTAACGGACACCTTTTTGACCGCCTCTGTGTGTGACTCTGAACTTGCCGATGACGAGTGGAGCGTTTTGCGCCGGGACCGTACAACAGGAATGCGTGGAGGTGGCGTGCTACTGGTCGCGCGAACTGGGCTTGCTCCGCAACGCCGCACGGACCTGGAGTCGTTGCATTGTGAAAACTTTTTGACGGTCATCACCAAACATGACGTTGTATGTTACCTGTGCGTAGTATACATACCTCCCTCTGCTCCTGACGATATTTATCTATAATTTTTTCAGTCTGTTGAATTTGTAATGCCGACTCAAAAAAAAGGCGTTGTAATTATTGTCGGTGATTTAAATTTAAATCCTCGGTACATGTCCCAAAATGTTTTAAGTCATTATGCATACTTTTTGTCCGTTTGTGGATTGACAGACGAATAATGTGATGAACAAAAAAACTGCGTAAACTACGTCCTTGACCATAGCTCAAAACCGAAACCTATAATGATCAAACAACTAATAAACCTTTGTGCATATTTGCATATTGAACCATCATTAGATGATGTCAAGTAATGTTAGGATTAAGTCATCTAATGATTCGCGCCGAGACGACGTTTCCGTCGCTGATGTCATGTGCCATGGCTAACCAAAGAGAAAAGGTTAATGTCTTCAAGTAACACGGGAGGGAGTCGGTATACGTGGTACATACGTATACCGACTCCCCCCCGTGTTACTGTTTCCCTTCGGGTGGCACTAATCCGCATCCCGCGAAAAGGCAGCCCAATAATCGGCGACCAAATAATTGGCGACTACGATGTACTTCCATGGATTATTGGGCTGCCTTTTCTTGGGTCGAGCAATCTCGATGCGGGCCAACCAAATAATCGATGCAATTACATATACATCAATTATTGGGTTGCCATTTATTGGGCTGCCTATTATCGGGTCGGACAAGCTCGGTAGCGGGCCAGTAATCCGAAGCCATAGTTTTTACATTACATTAAACAGCAACCCAATAATCCAAAACCAAAAAAATGGACACGAAATATTGGGCTGCCGATTATTTGGCTGCCTTTTATACGGACTCTTTCCCTTTGCCGAAATACAAGCCCAAATTGGCATACCTACGCGGGTCTATGTGGTGACTAAGTCAGTATACTCGTACAAAAATGTAGATCTAAGTGTGCATGATTTATTGTATGTAATGTTGTATCATTTTCAATGTGTTAATAGTTTTGTTATTATAGATTGTTTTTTGTTTGTAGTGTGTGACAAGTGTGTCCGTGTACACGTATCCCCCCGCATAAGTGTCTGATTAATTTGTAGGTAGGTATGGCAAGACGTCGTGTTGCCGTCTCCCAGCGTTTTGGAATCCTGTGTTGCTTGAAGGGATGGAGACGTACGTCGCTATTATCCCATCCCCATTACAATGCCTCGAATTTAACGGGCTAGGTATCGCTTATGATGTGCGTCTGTGAGGCAGTCATAGATATAGAATAAAAGAGCTGGATACCCAATCAGCCGGATAAAATGTTCTGCCACTGGAACGTCCGACAAAAATCCGGATACAACATCCGACAAGTTGTTAAACATTCAATTTTTACGAACACGGGTTCTTACCACAGTTTTTTATTCAAATTGACAGATTTTAAACATTCGAGTGCGAGAAAACTAGGTACCTATATTAATCCATTTACGACCATCGTCATTTGATAAATTTGATCTTGCACGCAAAAATCACTAGAAAGCCCAGGCCAAAATGATATTTGCGGTCTTTATAATATCACAACTCAATAGTTAACTAGGTAGTATCAAAAGTAAATAAAGCACAATGAAAACTCTACCTTTCTTCTTTACTTCCGTGATTGATGATTTTGGATAACCGTCACGAAATATCGCTTAGCAAATTCAAAACCTAATATGTCACAAATTACTATAACAGTTACGTGTGGTGTGGCATTTCTTTTCTTTGTACAAATTGTTTTTTAATGTTCTCGAGACAAAATGCAACGCGTTCACTATGCGGTTGATAATTATTATGTTGATGAAATAACAAAGCGGCTGTTGCTACCTATATTTCAACTTAGTTGCCTGATATAAGTTTTTCAGGATACTTATAGAAAACAAGTGTACCAAACTGTCTATACATTTATCAAACCTTCCATTTCCTTTCGTTACCATACGAATTCTATGCAAAAATGGTAATGGAATGGGAAAAGATATCGGGATACTTTTTCTCCTACCTATTAGGATCGAGCGAAATCCTATGAGTAGAGTTGAAGAGCTCGCGATTTTGAGTAGAATTAACATAAAATTTTCCTAATAAAAATTAAAATTACTCGCGATAAACTGGTAGGTACTCATGAATTCTACCAATGGAGATGCATTCAAAGAATGCCACGTAGAAAAACGATCCCATAAACGAATAAGCGAATCACTCGAAGTGATCGTTCAATGTTAAAACACAAATAACTAAAAATTGTATCTGGCTAGGTTGTATATTCTGGGGGGCTACAACGGGAAACCTCCTCGAGTGCCAGGGCTCTTCCCATTCTCCTTGATCCGGTTGATCCGGGAAAAAGGGAAGGGTTCCTGGACGGTGCTTCCTGGGGGCAACGGTAAGCGATCTCTTGGAAGATTCCGAGGATTTCTTACTGGTGCTGCAAATATCCTGTCAGGGGGGGTTGGGGGGTTCCGTACAGGGAGTACTCTCATTGAGGGAGAGAACTTCTGAGTGTTGGCGTGAGGGGGCCTCCGGGTCTGCCGACAGGAATGCCGCTGTCCTGTATAAAACTGCGGTCCCGTACCCTGTCTAGGCAGAGGGCCTATGATGACGGACCGGGGGTTGCCACTGCTGGCCGGCGCCGGCGTGGTGGCTGCGAGGATGACCACCTCTATAAAAAATCGCAAAGGCAACCTGAGGGGGTGGAACCCGGGGTTTTTCCATCTCGCTCCCGGCGTGGAGGTTGTCATGAGGGACCAGCGTGTGGTGTCGCCCTGCACGCTACCTTCGGGCGGGGGAGCTTCGGCTCCAGGGGCTTCGGCCTCAAGGAGGGGACAGCTTCGGCTGTCGCAGCAGGCGGTGTTCGCGGTTGTGAGCCTAGGGCAATCCCGTGTCACCGTCACCAACGCTGCAAGATGGGCATACCGTGGATGGTTTAGTGGGTAGTGCGGGTCCGGACCTGCGAGTCCCACATACCCGTCCTAGTTCCCCGGCTAGGCGGGATGCCTAAATGCATTCCTCCACGTAAAAAAAAAAAAAAAAAAAAGGTTGTATATTCTGATATCAGTAAGTACAAGTAGGTACTTAAAGTTGTATATATGCTGTCAACTAACGCCGTGTGAACTATGGGTTCGGATTTGAGTTGAAGCGAATAATGGGTACCCTTTGACCCCTTTCATTCCTATTGTTGTGTTACGCATGATTCGAAATAATTACGATGCGGTTGCAATCTTCAGAATGCACGTTTCAACGTTTGTAACGATGCAGAGGTTTGGCAAAACATGTAGTTGTGTAATGTTCCTCGAATTGTATTTGTTTGTAAACTTTTCAGGTTTATCAGACAGAAATAAGTCTTCCTAAAGTTTTCCCGGTTTAGTCCATGGCTTTCGGAGCCTGGGGTTCTCTGAAGAACCTGCTTGTCTAATATGGGCGGGATATCACCGTGGCTGTCATGCCCTAACCTAACAGTGTGTAAGTGTGAAAGTGACGCATAGAGTGATAGCCGATAAAACGTTTTGAAACCATACATACATAACCCTTCTAGAAATCTGGATAAGGTTTGTTGTTGTTAGATAATGATCGCAATTGAAATTTGTCGACGCCCATTGTGATAAAACGCGATTTTTAACCGTTGTTAAATTTTACCTTTTCAATTTTTATTATTAGGTAGGTAGGTGTTATGGTCTTGCATTCGCAGATTTAAAAAAAAATGGTGATAAAGTCAATGTGGCTAATTCTAGGGACCATTCCGTTTAATGCTTCATCATTATCAGCCTATCGCAGTCCACTGGACATAGGCCCCTCCAATGTCACGCCACTGTATTCGATCTTCGGCTGCTCGCATCCAGCACCTGCCAGCCATCTTGCGCAAATCGTCACTCCTTGCCTGAGGGCGTCCTACACTATGCTTGCCGTGACGCGGTCTCCACTCAAGAACTCGTTTACCCCAGCGGTTGTCGGTTCTACGGCTAATATGGCCAGCCAGTTTGGGTCCTTACCATACAAAGAGGGGCTCGAAGAACTGCAGCACGATGACGAAGCCCAGCGTCACCAGGATGAGCCCCAGGTTCAGAAGCAGCATGAGGCAGCACATACCCTTCACGTTCGGGCAGAACGGGTTGGGGGCTGCCATTGCGTCCACTTTCACACCCGCCTGGAACATTCCATTGTAACAATAAACATTTACCGCCTTATTCTTAAAAAAACATACGGTGTAGTTAAATTATGTTTCCTCCTTTCCTGACGAACGTAAATGTCAAGCTTACAGATAGGGACAAACAATTATTTAACTAGCTAAGCCTGTGTTTGATGTGCATTTATGAATTACGCCATTTATATCTGAATGAGCGCAAATATGGGAAAAATTAATGAAATCGATTTATATTATTAGTAGGTAATCGTATTGAATCTAGAGCTCGCTAAATCTGTATTCTCCCCGACGGGAGACTTATCATTTGTCTTTTGTCGACACATAAACGTGTCATTCGAAAGCTAACGACATTGTCGTGATCATGTGCTACGTTTACCACGAAATTTAATATATTAGTTTTAGACTTTCACACGTGTAATATATTATGTATAATGCAAATATAATGTATACCTTTCGTGAGACTTTGGAACGATGTGTGGATGCGACAGAGGGCGCCACCGCACTACGGTAGGAGTACACGCTGCGCGGCGCGCGAGATTGCCGGCTGTAACAAAAATACAATATTTAATAAGCATTAACAAAGAAAACTGACTTCGCAACTGTTTAAATCGCCTTTAAAATCGTCTATGAATACGACCAGTTTATATATACCTACTCTGATTGTATGCTCCCTAATTACATTCAAGACCAGAAAAACTAGCCTCACATTTCCTTTTAATATTCGTGTAATAAAGCAGTAGCAATAAAGTTTAAATAAATGTACATTCCGAAAACAGTTTGTTCCTAATTTCGCAGTAACAGTTAAACTAATATTAATTTGTGTTTATCATTAATCCGCCATCATGAATCATTTAACAGATGATGTCAACCTTTTGTGTCTTGGTTAAGCATGCGCGCGTACATTTGTCACCATTGGAAATCTCCGTCAGACTCCGCATGAAACGTTTCCGTTAACGCATTTATGACAGAAACGAGACAAGTGACAATCAAGTTCTCTTGGAATGTAGACTTTGTCATATCATAGTAAGTTCTTAATTTGAAATTAATTTGGTTGTCATTGCTTGGGATGTTTTAGGATCGATATAGATAATTCACGCATCGGGTTAACAAGGAAAAAAATCTAAATGTGCTTGCTGATAATGTGCTTACAAAATGGCGTTCCTCCGAAAAAGACCGCTTGGTCAGTCTATCGTCACTTCAGCTCTTGGAAGAATAATAAGTACGGAAACGTGTAAGCTAACGAATAAGCTAAAGACCCTAACCCTATAGACCTAAAAGTTCGAAATAAAGCATTTGAATTTGTTATTTTTCTTACGCCCCTGAAATAGGAGCATTCCAAGAGAATGTCGCTAACGTGACGATTCGTCTAAAAGATGACTCTGAAATCTGTCAATTTCCATAGAAGGCGTCACGTGACATCCGAGGGCTCCGAGCTATCACCTGATTCTTTCTATAGAAATTGACAGATTTTCCCTTCTTTTCCCGCCCCGTCCCGTCCCGTGCTAGTGTGAGTCATCCCTAATACTTCTGACAACGCTAAGAAAGTGATTTTGTGTCTGTTGATATTTCATGACTTCGCTAATAACAATTTGGAAATTTACAGATTATATTAAAGTACCTAGTTGCCATGCACGAAAGCGTCACGTAAGCCGTATTCTTTGGAATTCACCAACTGTTTACATTAGAACTTGGATTCCTTGCACAGTTCGAACAGTAAGTGGTCTGTGCTCGCACAATGTAGATGCTCAGGTCACGAATATCTACCAGAATTCGCGCCAAGGCCGCCCCGTGCCAGCACGAACATGTCACGACCGTTCACGAGACATGTTCCGAAATTAATGGATACTTTTGCGGTAAACTATAGATTTCATACTTTACTATACGGCCTGACTATGAATGGTCACCGTAGGTGCGCGCTGTCAACACTACCCTGTTTCTGTTTAAAACCGCTTTCTAACCCCTGAAAAGTCTTTCCTTTCCCCTTCAAAAGTTGCTTACATGTCTGTCTTAATCACGGATCAGCTCTACTAGACAGAGCATCAGACAGAACTTGCGGTCAACGCAAAATATAAAAAATATACTCGTATTATGCAGTTCCGTACTAATTTAGTATGGAATCGCGGCCGCTGCCCTATTTCAGTTGAACCCGCGTTTACGATGTTCTTGTAAAAATTAAAATTATTTACAGTTATGTTTTAGCGGTGAATTTTGAATTATTATTGTAGTTTAAAATGGTGTAAGGTGGTAGTCGCTTATAAGTGAGCATAAATGATGGCTCACGCTTGGACGGCACGGGACGGGACGAGCAGTCAATTTCTATAGAAAGAATCACGTGATAGCTCGGAGTCCTCGGATTTTGGCAAGTTTTTATTTAAAATTTCGAATCAAAATTCTACTAAATTTTAGCAAAAAATCTTTTTTTTCGATGTATAATATTATTACACGATATTAATTCAAGTTTTGACTTTTTTACTACCTAAAATTAAAATCAGAATATCATATCAAACAGTTGCTTATAATTACCTACCTATAGTTTCGTCATAAATAGAGCTGAAATATTTTTCAAAGACGTAAGGATTCTTAATTATAAGTATAACTTATTGCGGTAAGGTACATTACCAAAAGGTGTTTATTAAATTATGCTATAATTAATTAAATGCCACAACCAAGTCATTATATAATTTAAATTTATGAGACCGGCTTTCCAATTTTATTACACCGGTAGCTCTATAAAAAGCCCAACCAATAAATAACTCAGGGTCATCCATATTAATAAAAAAACTTCGAGTAAATCCGAAGTTTTTATTCCCTTTCAATTCAAATCGTGTCGAGACCAATCAAGGATAAAGGAAAAAAATAAGAAAGGACATAACGAGCCGATACAAGTTCAACAAATATTTGACTTCAAATAAGTGTCAAAGCTTGTTAGTAAAAAGCTTTAGAAAGCCCTTTGAGCTTTGAGAGCGTTACTATTGTTAGTACTTTACCCAACGAAGCCCAACGAAGGTAGAGTGAGTTTTATTTGTTCGAATATAACGCGACTCAAATACTTAAGCAACGTTACGTTTTAATTAAATGAATTTAGATAAGTAAGTAACTACTTATAGAAAATCATACCCAATTTATTTTTGCTAACACTTTTTTCTATAATTTTATAATTCGATTTTCATGCCGTTTTTTAAAGTTCACTAAGCCTAGATTAATTACTACAACTACGTTTTCTTTTTGTTGATGACCTAGGATTAACAACCATGTGATTATCGTCGAGAGATTTTTAGGAAAATAATTTAAAAGCTGGCATATTTGCCTCTTATTTTCTTCACCACGTTAACAATGGAAATAAGTGCAGAATCTTATTTGAATATTTTCTAGAAATTACTCTAATAATGGATGGAACGTAGGCAACCAACCGTTATTTTTTTAATCTTAAAAAAGAGGTCTAGTATAACTTGTCGACATTTAAGAATCATTTCAACCTAATACAAATATCAAGGTTCTGCGCGTCGTTGTCCGTCTTTAAATGTAGCACATAGTTTTATATACACACGTATATTCCTTTATTACCTTTTCAAATGCCATAATATCCAATCGACTTACTCGTGAGTGAGTATTAGACCATAAAGTTGACAGCCGCTAATAAAGATTTAGTCCCGACACGAATGAAAAACGAGAATTCTGACATGTCCAAAAAAAGCTTCGTTATAAAAAACGTAGCTAGTTAAAGCTAAAGACGTCCATAACAATCAAAATACCTATTAAGTTGCTTTGTATGGGTCGGGCGATTGATTTTCGTCGTTAGGAATGTTAGGTGGGAGAATGAAGTGGTCAATATAAGTACCTATATATAGAGGTTATTTGTATGCTGGTTAAGTGATTCTGTCGTGAAACAAAGATCGACAAGTATTTATTGAAAAACGGACGAGGACGTATTTTAAATATAAAAATATTTCTATTAAAATTACTTATAGGTAAATGTGACAGTGTGTATATCTGGTTATTTTTAATAACCTGAATATTGTAACATTTGCGGATAGGTAGATGAGAAAGATAGCATTAGGTATTTGCCGGTGTATTCATAGAACTCGTTTTCAACGATTTTAACTAGATATCAACTACAAAATATGAAACCAATATTGGCAAAAACTTTTTTCCAAACCGAATTTATTGTGAATTCTTCAAGTGTCAAGCAATTTAAAAATAGACTGGACAAATTATCATAAATAGTGAAGCCGTACTAAGAGACATATCAGCAGCAGATGCCTGTCTAAAATGAAATAAAAATAAATAAAATAAATAAATAGCTTGCCAATTTTTCAATAAGTTAGTTGATCTTTTCTACAAACCGGGAAAAAAAATTAGCCTAAATAGCTTCCGTTTGTGGTGGAGTGGAGTAGGGTAGGGTAACATAAATAAAGTTATGTACCTACACTAATAACGAGAAAAGTCAGCAGTCATAATAAAAAGCTTACCTAATGTCCAAAAACCTCAACAAACGTGAGACCTCACGTTCAAACCTTCAAGAAAAGAGCGTACTCCCACCTTAAAGGCCGGCAACGCACTTGCGACACCTCTGGTGTTGCGGGTGTCCATGGACGACGTTAATCGCTTACCATCAGGTGATTCGTTTGCTCGTTTGCCCCCTATAGCATAAAAAAAAAAAAAAAAAAAAACGTGAGAGCATCTGCTACAAAAACCTAAAATTAAGGTAACTAGGCTCTCGTACCAAAAATCATAAAAAACGAGTAATGTAACCAAATAAACACCAAAATCAACATTTGTGACGCTTGCCGTGACGGATCGAGTTTACTTTCTGGCTTGTCCTTAGTCACGTCCTCTTTTCTATCCGACTACGGCGAAGCCACATGTTTATGTGTTTCATCATATTAATGTAAGTAGCTTTAAGCAACGTAGGGAGGGGAAGTACAAGCCCAATTGGGCATACGCGGCTCTGTGTTGCCACTAGTCCGTACACTAAAATATATCGAAGTGTACAAGATTTGTTAGTGTAGTTGTATCATTTTCTGTGTTAGTGTCGTCATTACAGATTGTTTCTTGTATGTAGTGTGTGACAAGTGCGTCTGTGTCAACAGACTGATTAATACGCAGACGAGATTAGATGCAGTGACAGAATAATTTGTACGGTAAGATGTCGCTTTGCCGTTTCCCGTCCAAAGAGAGACAACATCCATAACTCAGGAATCGTTTGTCAATAATCGGGATAAATACTAAATTTTATTAATACACAAATTAGTGTCCTTACCAGGATTCGAACCTGTGGCCTCCAGCTTTGTAGGCAGGGTCAACACTATAACTAGTTTGAAATGTAAAATGTGAAAAATGACACGAAACTGGCATTAGATTAGATTTTCAATGTACTAATGTATTTATATATATATATATATCTACTGGCCTTGACGTCTATTTCAGACGATTTATGGTGGAACGTCCGTTGAACATCGCTTTTGATGACTGAATAGACCGATGCGAGAGCGACATATTTTGCCACAGAACTGACAAGGGAAGTTCGCGACAGATTGCGATGTGTCGCTTCGGTGCCTTCTTTCCCTTTTATCTATATAAGTACTATGTATATATCGTCGCCTAGTACCCATAGTACAAGCTTTGCTTAGTTTGGGAATATGTCGATCTGTGTGATATTGTCCCCTTTGATCGTGTTTAATATATAATTATATATATATGTATAGGTATGCCTATGGCCTGGTTACGAGTCCTAGTTAGTGCTCGTAACGTAAACGACAAAAAACATGGAATTTTTGAAACAAAAATAGTTATTTTAATTTAAAAAATTCCAAGTTATTTTCGTCTTCTATCTTCTATCACATCAAACTAGTGCTTTAATTTGGTAGGTGGTCACAGGACCATGAAATTCCAAATATCGTTTCTAACTCCATTAACCATTTTTTACCTCAATCTGGTCACACGCTCCCAAAATTCTAACCCGAAACAATTCCATCTCCAATCCACAAAAAGAGCGAAGACGATAGATTGAAGGATTCTTTTGATGCGCCGCCTGTCTTGAAAATGCGTGTCTTAATAACGCACGGTGCTTAAGACTTTATTTTTTGGTCTACTTCAGGGGCTTCCAATCTTTTCCAGTCCGTGGCGCACTTGTAAGTAAAATTGTGTCTCGGTAACCAGGTTACGCAGTTGGTAAGGCAAGGATTCCTTCACGGCGCCCTCTGGGCTTTCTTCGTCACGGTAGAACGCTGCGTGCGTTTGGAATCCCCTGGTCTAAGTAATTTAGTTACAAATTACGCGTCACGGTGCGATTTGTACGAGTGTCGTGATGTTTTAATTTGGGAGTGGGGCTGTGACAGTCATGGTTGCGATCGGTCGCATCATGGCTTTAGGTTTGAAGTTGAAGTTGTTTATGCGTACAGATGCTAGCTGGGGGATGACCTAGTGGATGAAGACGAGCTTATTTAGATAATATACGAATGATAATCGTCGGTAATATTATGATTGAGCGTCGACGTCTTCATACGGACTGTGTTTACTGATAAACTTTGGGAGTGGTGTTGTACACAGAAATAATCGTGTATTTGACAATATCAACTTTACTTCGTGATCAAAAAACATGTCTCATCAAACAATTAGGTAGATAAAATAACAAAACGTGGTTTCTCTACAGGTAAAGAGCGTCTAGCATCTTGGCGGATGACAGATGACAGTCTAGCTGTCTATTGCCGCCATTCGGTACCTATGGACAAACCCTAAAAACCATGGACTTTTTGTGAAATGTGACCTATTTGCGATTTAGATATAAGTATAATAAAATTGTGATTTTAATCGCGCACGCCTAGGTCATAAAAATTAAAACAAAGCGCCGCTTAATGCTTAACCAGTTCTAGATTAAAACTATGGTTTTCTTAAAAAACTACTTAAAATACGAGCACATGTATGTGTTGTCAGCCCCTCAAACAAGAATTCAAAAAAAAAAAAAAAAAACATTTTATTCAGTCTTTGTGAACCGTCAAATTTCGAAGTCCATAATTTATCCGTCTCCTGAACCTATCCATAAAAAAAATATTTTATTCAGTGTTTGTGAACCGTAAAAATTCGAAGTCCCATTTATCCGTTTTCTAAACCCCTTAAAACCCTTTCCGGCTAGCTTCTTAGTAAGCAGATTGGTCCCGTTCGTTTCACCAATACAAGCCTTTCCGTTACAAAGTTCTCAACACGGACTCGGTTCAAACTGTTATTTTATTTATTTATTTATTTTATTTTATTTTAATACATGGAAAACCAACAGCGCTACATGTGTATATATAAATAGTATAGAATTACAAAGCCAATTATAGGTTCTCACTTATAGAACTATACTAAATTAATAAAAAGTATTTGCCCAACTTAATTGCACAAATCCTACAGCACAAGAACAGTGGATGTAGGCATAAACCTAAGATGTATTATTCCACTAAACAATGGAAAGAAAAGAAAAAAAAAACCTTATCATATTTCTAATAGTGCACTATGCCCTGCCTTGCGCCCGATAAATCATCACCCATAAAGTATCTGACTAACTTATTCTTAATTGCTTGAATACCATCGCTATACATGTCAATGTCACAATGTGTCAATACATTATTTAAACTTATGCCTGCCCTGCATAGGAAGCTGTTTCTCCTATATCTAGTAGTAGCCTGGTAATTACTGTTATGTTAGTTTTATCGCCGGTTCACGTGGCTGCGAGCCAATAACTCATCTGCATGCTGTTAATTGGGTCGACTTCATTCCCACACTGGCCTGGACAACAAAAGGGCTTAAGGGATTTATACTATGCAAAAACGGGGATTTTGTGTTTGTCTCTGGATTATGTGATCCGTACGTGCAATCAGAGCCTAATTTGAAGCAAATTCTTAAATACTGAATTCCAAGAAGATTCAAGATTTCTAAAATGTTTGAACCATGTTTTTTGATCTACAGCTTCCTTCTCCAATTTGAATGACACTAGTCTTTAATCCTTCGTTTCCACGGGCCAAATTTGCTACTTCTTGGGCCAAATTTCATAGCACTCATGCTGTGTATTTAACCATAAAGATCTCTTTAAGCCTCGTAGTTGGATTGAGCTGGAGAAATAATAAAAGTAGTGAACAAATAAGGAGGCTTTACGAAGCTTAAATATGTATGTATGTCCACTGTAGGGTCACATTAACAAAAACTACATCCTTTTCGCTTATACCTTTCAACCAGCAGAAACGTTACAAAAATTCGAATTTTGTTATGACTTATCCTTTGTTTATCTTTGGGAGTTTGCTGTCAAATTTCATACTAAAAACAGCTTAACTCAGGGTTTGGTTAGTCAGGGGCACCTTTCGAAAGCTTCAAAGGCGTTTATAACCATCTCGAAACAGCTAAAGTCTGCATCTTAATGTACCCGAGGAATGCAGCTCGCGCCGTGTATCAACTATTGAAGTTGTAATTTCTGTAAACGTAGCGTAGCGGGGCGTTGTGTATCGATGCATCGGTAAACATACATTTGCGGTCAATGCCAAGGTTATACTTATACACGAGATAAATTGTTATGAGCTCTTTAACGCACAGTATAGATGTAGGTAATTAAGTAGTTTATTGAATCAGGCGTTACTTTGCGGAATTCCATAACAACGAAAATAATGTTACTTCGTCTTCTGTTACCGCGATTGTTAGTCATTGAAATTAAACACTTTAGAACGGATTAATCGCGTTTATTAACACCATGACCCTATGTTTCGAGCCCTTACAGCACTCGTTTTCAAAGGGTTAAGATGATTATCATCTTCATTTCAATGTTACTTTGCTATTTCACCAAACGTACTAGTCAATTAGTGCCAACCTCGTACTGGCGCCGGTACGACAAGATCTCCTGCATCTCCTGAGGATGCCTCGTAGATAGGCGAAATACGTCGAGTTTTATACTATTGGTGGTGGTTTCTTATATTTATTTGCGTATTTATTTTTTGCGGTGGGTGGGAACATTAATTGCATGAAAATAATATGCAAGTAGTAACAGCCAAAGTGCCAAAAATATACAGGACTTTATTGCTTGAACATTAAGTATTCTTTGTAGTTGACTGTACATAATTTCAAAAGTTGTTATGTTGAGGAGCACCGCCTACGATTAAAATTTATTGCTCCCAGTCCTATTATAGGAAACAGCCGGTACCTCGGGTATTACCTATATGTGAATAGTTATGACTTCATATTCGGTCAAAACATGCGAACAAATATTCGTTATAAACACAAGTAATGCTGTAGTATCCCTAATTAACACTTAACAGTAACTTCGCGTTACTGTCTGCAACATACATGTGACGCACGTATGTGAATAAAATAGTATGTAAGCAATAATTTACTATAAATAAGGTATGTTTAGTTTTACTCTGGCTCTCTCCTGTATTGATTATCGACAATACAACATATCATCCATAATGTCTGGTTTTACTTAACCTCCACTCGACCCTCCAACTTCATCATATCTCAATGCCTTTACCAGGATTCGAATCTGACACCTTCAGCTTCGTAGTAAGATTCACTATCTACTACGACTAGGCTGCGACCCGTCAAAATACATTAAAAGCCTTTATGAGTACTATTTGTTACAGATAATCATGAATTTAACGGTACATTACCGATACCGGCCCTGATCGAACCCGCGACCCTTGCATCTGGGCCGCGCATTGCCACCGATACCCACATATCGATGGATCCAATCGATTGTTATCTGCGAATCGGCTCACTAGTCCAATCGTTACGCGCTTTATTTTATACCGTAACTTTAGAACGTAGATTGCCTCCGATAGACTCAGCGTTGTGTAGCTTTTTTCCTACTTCAGCACTTCAATCTGTCAATTAAATGACTGACCGCGATATTAATAAAGTGTACCTAGATAATAACGTTGTCTATGGTATTCTATAAGGATGATCTTATGGATTTTCATACAAGGTTAACTGGTAGAGAATGCCTTCTGGCATTAAGTTCGCCTTTTGTACATTATTTACTGTGCAATAAAGTTTAAATAAATAAATAAATATAATAAAATAATAATACTACGCATACGACAATTTTTACATGTCACTATGTGAGATTTTGCTTGTTTCGCTATTTTTGCTGTTGTAGAACTCGACTACGTCTCGTTTTGTAACAGCGACACTTGAATTTTAAGAACCCTTATTACTGTTGTATAAACTACTATTTAAATTCAAAATGCTTTTTAACCCTCTAAGGATTGACTTTCGGGATACCAATAGAATAGACGTCTTATTCAACAGTGACCGTACCACATTTCATTCAAAATTTGTTTCAATAATTTTTTCCTGAAGCAATATTAAACATACAGTATATTTCCATTCCATCTCAACTTCATGTGAAAAAAAGAAACATATTGCTGGCACTGTATACATTGTGGAGATCTTACGTTGCTGAGCGTTTCTTTATATTTTTATTGTGATATTTTTAGCGAATTTTATGTTATTTCATATCAAAGTCACAGTTCGTAGCTCTTTCCACCATAATGGGAGAAGATAAATCCATATCTTTTTATTACTTTCCTGTTTTGCTACCCCAAACAAATTACATGGAAAATTCAAATGGGAACTCAAACTTAGGGACTTATTTTTCTCCTATTGGAATGGAAAGACCTTGCTATTCTGAGAAGAAATAACATAAGTTTACAGGAAATATCAATATTTAAAGAAATAGAAAGCCTTGACTATGGAGTATCACACAACACAAACAATAGTCACAACTTGATTTCCAGTCATTCCACGACATCAAACCTGATTGATCGCCATTACCGATCATCCACGCGATGCGCGAGCGCATTCTTCCTCGTAACGAAAACTGCATTCATTCCATATAGATACCTAGAAAGATACTCCCTTTATCTTATAGACAAACGCTCCCTACAAAAGTCTTAACTGTATACGAGATCTATCGACGGTTAGTCTCTTTTAGCTCTAAGACTCTTAAACGTTTCACGATAAAAGTCTTATGTTTGTATGCGATCCATAGGCGGTTACGACATTTTTGGTGTGGGGTTTATAGCGCATGCGCGAAGCGACCGGCGCGGGCGCAGTGATTTGCCGCCAATCTGACGCGTTTATGCAAAGGTTTTGTTTGTTGGTGACGGGGCAGACGAGCGGGTGAAATGTTTGGGTAGTTTAATTAATACGCATATTTCTAAGAAATAAAGGAAAAGTGGAATAATCATGACCTCAGGCGCGACTTGAACCCGTGACTCCGGGATACTCGACCATCGGTCTGTCAATGGAGCTACCGAGATTAGACCCCTGTGGCCTCGAATTTCTCTAGCCTATCCCTCGTATGCGCCTTAAGGGGGCGCTTAGCAACATCTACCGTAAGAAAGTACTTTTTATTTATTCTTCTAGGAAATTTGATATCGTCCGCAGACGTATTACAGGCTTTATTCAATGAGTTTTATATAGTTAACAAAGCCAAACTCTTTTTGGACAATTGAAAATGAAAGTTTGAAAACTGAATAGGGGTTTGATATGTGATGAAGATGGAATTTTACAGTGAAATAAGATTCTAGTCAGAATACGCTAAAATGTAATGGCAAGAAAAATATAATTGCTCTCACCAATTGTCAGTGCTACTTACCAGATGTGAAAACTACCGATAAACCTTAAAATAGATAATGCTCGCTTCATATATGTTTAACCAAGTAAAGTTTAACAACAAATATCAAGCTCGCCTAAAACTTTAAGCATACCCCAAATAAAACTAGGGTAGTCATTTCTAGAATGAGCACTCTATGGGACATACACACTCTATGGCAGGTACATACTCTACACACACATGACTTTGAATCCTTCCGATAAGTGGTATTATTGGAAAATATTTTTGAAATAAAAGAGCAACTGTCATTTTCTTGTAACAACTACATGTGACGTAAGTCAGTTTCACTTGCCATTTAAAATTAGGCTGCGTTTAACACTCCTGTCCGATTCATAGACTGGACACAATAGGTTACTCGGGCATGTTCATATTCATATTCATATTCATATTCATTTATTCATAAAATTATACAATTTTACATGTCAAAATAAATTTAAAATGAAATAATAATGTCAAATAAATCATGTAAATTACAATTAAAGATTAAAATAACACATTATATAAAATTAAAATTTAAGATTAGGCATAAATGTTAGGATTTGCATTCAATTTAATTAAATAATTGTCATATTCTATTATGTCATAAAATGCTTCTTTCGTTAGCCATTTTTTTAATTTCGTGTTAAATACCGTGTCATCTTTAATATTTTTTAAATTGTCGGGTAGTTTATTATAAATACCTGGCCCTGCAATAGATATAATTTTCTCGGATTTGGCAAGTCGGCAACATGCTTTTGCTAACATATTTTTATTTTTCTCTGCAATGCGTGCACTATAGGCATATTTTGTAGGGAATAGTTGTAAGTTCGCCCTAACATATTTAAGTACGTAATACAGGTATTGTGATGTGAGTGTCATGATGTTATTATTTATGAAAAGTTGCCTGGCGGGGGTTCCGTATGGAGCGAACGAGATGGTACGTACTGCGTGTTTTTGCAGAATGAACACACGCTGCCATTCCGCTGCTGTGGCCCAGAATTCAAGTCCGTAACACATCACTGAGTGAAATAATGAGAAATAGCAAGATCTAAGTTGCTGGTGAGGTAAGATACGCGCCAATCTACTCAACGCGAAACAGGCGCCTGACAATTTTCCACACACCACATTAATGTGCGCATCCCATTTCAGGGCAGAGTCCAGGGTCACGCCTAGAAACTTGGTGCTATTGAGTAGCGGCAGCACCGCACCCCCCACGCTAACATTGAGTGGACGAGGAGGCCCACCACCGAGGGTTATATGCAGCACCTGCGTTTTATGTAAATTTAAAACCAAACCGTTAGCGGAAAACCAACTCTGCAACCTGGTTACCTCTGACGCAATCGTAGCCTCAAGCGATGTCATTGTTTTGGCGGTTATGATTACACTAGCGTCGTCTGCAAACAAGAACATTTTACCATTCACCATTTTGGGTAAATCATTTACCTGGATGAGGAAGCACAAATTAGCCAAAGATGAACCCTGCGGCACACCGATGTCTATATTACCGCTATCCGATAAAGTTGTCCCGTTATTTATCGCTACGCTTTGGCACCGCTTGCGCAGGAAATCCAGCATAAGTTTAAGGCTTGGGCCACGGATGCCGATATGTTGAAATTTAACTTTAAGAACGTTATGATTGCATAGGTCAAAAGCGCGTGTCATGTCACATAATAATATTGCAACATGACATTGACTTTCCTTCGACATCATAATGTTATGTATTGTATTTCGGATGACATCAATACATGATTTGTTTTGTCTATAGGCGAATTGTCGGTCACTTAACAAGTTAAACTTTTCTAAAAATGTTCTTAGACGAGATGCTAAACCGTATTCGAATATTTTGGCGATAGCTGGAATAATACTAATTGGTCTATAGCTTTGTAGGTCGTCCTTACTACCTTTGCCTTTATAAATAGGTAATACCTTTACATTTTTCAGAATACAAGGGTATGTACCAGTTTTTATTAAATAATTAAAAATATGCACTAATTGGGTCAGTATAGTTGGTGTTATGATCTTAATTAATTTGATGGAAATATTATAAATGTCGCACGTATTTTTACACGCCACACCTTTGTTTATTATGTCATATAATTCGGCCTCCGTAAATAACTTAAATCTTATTGATACATCCTGTTTTTGCAGACAGTCTATGGCACATGGAGGCTCTGCCATATATGTTAAACAAAACATACTGTATAAAGAACGCAATGATATTTGTTCCTTATCTTTAGAGCACACCTGTGAAATATCATGTATTGAAATGACAAAAATTAACATTATAGTTATTTGTATCTACCATTCTAACCTAAGTAATTTTCAAATATTTTTGAATACTTTTGATAGATTGCTTCAAAAATTATCAAATGAAGACAAATTAGTTGTCATAACAGGTGATTTCAATATAGACTACCTGACTGACTCTCAACAAAGACGTACTCTGGTTGATTTAATTGGTTGTTACTCATTTATTCAACTAATTACTAAACTAACTACTAAAATAATTGGACAGAAAAGTTGTTCTTTATGATACCGGTGACATAGATAAATATTCACTCCAAGCTTTTATAAAAACAGAAAATACTGGTTTATTTGCTAGCTCGGGATTTAATGATTACTCAGCTGCGGTTAAGAAAACGCTGAGTCTCGCACGCCCGTCTGTTTTGCCCCTCCTCGATCTACGGACTGGGAGGCGATGGTAACGGTGCACAAATTAATAGGTTACTCGGAGATGTCTGTTATGATACCGGCGACCTAGATATTTACGCCAAGGTTTTATTAATAGACGTAAAAGTACTGGTTTATTTACTGGCTCAATTTGTATAAAGACAAATACGTTTATTCGTAACAGTTAGTGCATTTTTGATTTTTGAATGACATAAAGAATTAACGAACGAAAGAACGAAGCCTATATGATTAAAAAAAACTGTTTTTTGTCTCAATAATAAGTATTTGTAGTGGGTAATTATCCTCAGCAAAAAGGAAAATTTAAATTAAACTTCTAAATAGATTAAAACGCGGGTGATAAATTCATTCCGATTCCCGACGCTTCAAGTCAATCAAGTCTTCATTCCAATCAGTAGGTACAGGTACCTTACATGTCAAAAACATGAACTAGGTAGTAGATCGGACATTTTTAACCCGAGAGTTTGTCAGCGCAAAATAATCAGAGTGACCTTTTTCAAAATTGTATGCGATGCGATGTAGCCGTAGCATACTCGTAAGTCGGGAAAACGCACGGAAAAAGAAGGAAAAGAAGAATTAGTGGGTGATTTGTTAAAGAAATTGTTTGAGGTCACCGGGGACCGTAAAGCTGGCTCGTTCCTCGCATAACGGATAGGTATAGCCATTCAAAGGGGGAACGCAGCCAGCATCGTGGGAACCCGTTTTTTTGAAGGAGTGGGGTATGCATTACGCATCGTCCCTCCGGCCCCGGGAAGGCCATAGTGGAGGGGTATGTGGGACTCATCCGCTCTTTGACCCTCTCCTAGTGAGAGGAGGAGAGCTGGCCCTTCCCACTAAACCCCACTCCGGCGTTTCTCCCTCTGTGCCGTTTACGAAGGCGCCATGGGATCGCGAACATGTCACCACGAATCATGGGAACCCTTCCACAAGGGTCGGATCTCGGTGACATCAATGAAGTAGTTAGTATTTTACTTACTACGAAGAAAACTTTCAGATTAATTCTTTTTTTTTTTCACCGCCACTTCAGCGAGCATCTCAGTACAATTTTATGGTTTAAGGTATAGAAGTGACAACTCCGCGTACTGAGGCACAAATATAATATAACAAACACATACACGCTCCGTGGATACCGCTAATACATCTAAAACCCGACACAACAAATAAATAACCCAAGATAACCATACACCGACATACCGTTCGCCGGTGAACAGTTTCGCAGCTACATCATAACAGAAACAGATAGACAGACGGACATAAATCGAAGCGCAGATTTATACGCCGTGCCGACCTCGTGACGTCTCAGTATTGAGGGTCTGTGAGACTGAGTTTAACTGATATATTTAACCTACATGTGTTATCTTTCCTAGCGTTTTGCAGCTTTTTGATACTAACCTGGGATCCGCTTGGTAATCCTATAATTTGGCTTAGGCACTAGTATTTACCCAAGCGACTGCAACTGAACCTACCAGGAGTAATGATTTAATTGGAACTAGGTAGTCATGATGTCATAAAAAAATATATGTATATATACCGGGACAATCTTACACAAATCGACCTAGTCCCACGGTAAGCTCAATAAGGGCCTATACCACGAAAATCGAACGATTTCGGATTTGTATCTGCATCTTTGTCGCACTTGCATATTGGTGTGACAAAGAGGTTTTCCCGTCAATGCCAATTTTCGATGTTCGTGGTAGGCCTGAAGGCTTGTGTTGTGGGTACTAGACGACGATATACCTATATAATATAATATAAAGATACATATAAATACTTACATACATATACAACATCCATAACTCCGGAACAAATATTCGTGATAAACACACAAATAAATGCCCTGACCAGGATTCGAACCCGGGACCTCCTTCGTAGCCAGGGTCACTACCACCAACTAGGCTAGGAGGCCGTTATACGTCGCCGAATAGTGACTAGTGACTAGTGTATATATATACACTAGTCACTTTTCTTTATATATTAAATTTCGTGTAGAAGTCCTAAGACATTCTTTTTCTTTATGCTACGGCTCAGGGAGCCTGGGGTCCGCTTTGGCAACTAATCCCAAGATTCGGCGTAGGCGCTAGTTTTATAAAAGCGACTGCCATCTGTCCTTCCAACCCAGAGGGTAAACTAAATCTTATTGGGATCAATACGATTTCCTCACGATATTTTCCTTCACCGAAAAGTGATTAGTTAATCAAATATATTTCGTAGATAACTCATTAGTACAAGCCAGGGTTGAACCTGCGGCCGCGACTAAAAGTCGCGCTCTTTTACTGCTGAGTCATCAACGCTCCTAAGACCTTAGGGATGACTCACACTAGAACGGGACGGGGCGGGACGGGACGATCTGTCAGTTTCTATAGAAAACGTCACGTGATATCCGAGGGCTCCGAGCTATCACGTGATTCTTTCTATAGATTTCGATTCGTCCCGTCTTGTCTCGTCCTAGTATGAGTCATCCTTTATTGTTGCGAAATGGGATTCGAGCTCGTGGTATTCGGATTAAAATCCGGATATACATACGCCACGACTCCATGTAAAGTATGAAAAAATATAATCGCCTACAATACAATGACCAGCTTTAAAAGTTTAAACGTTTGATGAACGCATACTTTATGTGGAACTTTGGCCATCGTAATAGTTAAATTGAAAACGTATTGTGTTCCATTTATCGCTATCGATAAGATCTGCTGTCTCGCAGTTAATGAATTTTAATCGCGATCGCTAACCGAAGTAGTTCGATGATTTCCATCGATACAGCGGCACGACAATCGATAATTCGATTCATTCACAGTTTTTATCTTTATTCTATCGGCGGTCTAATTTAACAGGAGACTTTTCGATAGTGACTGCATACGAAGTGGGAAGTCCCGGGTTTGAGTTCTAATCTAAGGGCTTTTATCTGTGTTATTTCATCCTAAATACGCCAAATAAAGCATGCAGAAGACAAAGCTAAAGGTCTAATTCGGATACCTACCTAAATTTAGCCAAGTGTTTAGCCCTTTATGTTGGAATTTCGTTATTAAATAAAGATATTTGTCTACTTCTTTTTCGATTCATTGATTTATCGCGAATATATATTGCTCATTGAACCGAAAGGGATGCAAATTCGAAATTTAGACTTATAGATATTCCCGGTAGCTCCCAGACATGAAAGATTAATATACTCATGCTTGTTTTTAGTAAAAGGTATAGTCTGAATATTTGAACTGAGCTGGTAAACTAACAAAGGCATTGTATTAATACAATAATATTCTCGGTTATCTAAAAGGTTAGAAGTATGTGACCTACATATTGCATCTGCAACTTTATGTCTGCAAAAAATCTGTTCATGGTATCCCATTAGTTAATGTCCTATTTAACAGGTGCTGATTTTTTTAGCGTTATCCGTCTATGTCGATGCACCCAGTGGGTCAACTACTACATATTGGCAACATTGTTGCAACTTGTAACGGCAGTAACATTCCGACTTTGATTTCGCTGTCGTATTGTCACGCTCGGGAAATCGGGCTATAAGGCGTTTTATGCTTTATATGGAAAGCTTTGACAAAGGCGTGACAATTGTTAGACGTTTCTATGGTTTTGTGTCTTACCATGTATGATATATTTTAAATTGAAATGGAGGTCATGGAGGACAAAATCGAAGTTCGATTCGTACCTGTACATAAATTTTACGTTTGATTTTTCGTGAGATAGACTCTCTCTTGCAATTCTTTTTTAATTAATAATTCATAATCCTACTAATATTATAAACGAAAGTTTGTAAGTATGGATGTTTGTTACACTTTCACGTTTCCTCAATGTAACTTTACAATAATATAGCTTATACATAAGAATAACACATAGGCTACAATTTATAAAGATATTGCGAAGACGAAGTCGCGGGCACCAGCTGGTATAATTAGCGTTAACTAAAGGGGTTCTGAATGTTCTGATTGCCCGCTCTGGGTACAACGACCAAAAAAACTATGTACTAAACGCTTGATTCGGTTCGGTATCGCCAGCATTCGAATTTAATAATGACTGTGACGTGTGCCACAGTGCACTGACTAGGGATTTCAGTTTCCTGAGTATGCAATGGTAATCATCGAAAAGTTTAGCGTTGAAGTCATTCTCTAAATTTCTAGCTTGAGTTCGTCCTAGGGCTTGCGATCCGTGATCCAAAATGTATGGAATCATCCGGATCTGCATCTGGATCCACATTGCAACCCTAGTCCAGCCTCAGTACCTATAGTGTAGCTACAGTCCGCGAGCTTCAAGAAGACTTTTCGGATTTTAGAATGTTACTTCGGGTATCGGCTGTATAGTATCAATCTTCTGATGTGAATTTTACGGTTCGAGCATTAACCCCTTAAACAATGGCCTTTGTATATTTTTTGCAAGCACTACCGCCACGCGCCGGGGTAACAATATAGTTACAAAGCAACTGTATCGTAAAATTCATGTAATGGACACTTTAGTTATCACGTTTTTGGAATGTAGAACTCTGACCGCCCACTGGACTTTATGATTCAAACTATAACACGCGAAGCTAAAGAAGAACAACAGTATCACCGCGAGTTTCCCGAAGGTTTTTCATAACGCTCACGGGCTGTATAGTAGACATATTCTGTCTGGCGGCCAGTAGGCGCCGCTGGTGACGTATACGTCGCTGTCCCGGGGCGAGCCGTCGGCGTGCTGCGACCGGCAGCGCCCACTCTGGTGTATTATATCTCACCTGATCTGTGAGGGCGGCCTGTAGGCGCCGCTGGTGACGTATACGTTACACGTCACTGCCCCAGGGCGAGCCACTGTCGTGCTGCGAGCGGCTGCGCCCACTCTGGTGTATTATATCTCACCTGATCTGTGAGGGCGGCCTGTAGGCGCCGCTGGTGACGTATACGTCACTGTCCCGGGGCGAGCCGTTCGCGTGCTGCGACCGGCTGCGACCGTTCCGGTGCGGGTGCTCCCGGTTCTCGCCGGACGGTGATCGTGTCCGTTCGTCCATTGTCTGCAAAATAAGGAATGGTTATAATCGCGAAATGAATTAATTTGTCAAACAATACATCCTTATAAATACACTCAAGTCGTATTTGGAACGAAAAACATTTATTTGTGACATCGCAGAAAACAGCATAAGAAAAAAACAATGCTTAGAATGTGTATATTCTGTGCCGTGTGTATGTTCTTAGTAAAAGGTGGATACATTCTGATGGCCATCCTAAACTTATTCAAGAGTATTCTAAAAAACTTGTATTTCTAAAAAATGCAAATATCAAACGACCATCACCTACAGACATTTAAGACTTAACAGGAAGTGTATCAATAACGCCCGTACTCCACCAAAGTCAATATAGTATAGTAAATGTGGTGAATTCTCTTCTTCCTGCAAAATAAAGCCTCAGCTGATACTATACCCACTTAATAGATATGCCTTTATTTTGTAAATTAAATTTAAACATTAAAACATACCATAGATATTAGTCAAATAAATCGCCCGAGACATTCTCGGCGCAAAGGTACCCATCACGCTTGCGGCATTACCGCGTTGAATCGCGATGGATATCCTTTGAACCAGAAATGATCCGGAGCGAGGGTCAAGACCTCTCTTTCGTAACCGCCGCCCAATCTCTGCGATGAAAGCCTTCGCTTCAGACCCCCAACAACCAGTCGTCTCCACAGCAAACGGGACAAACATGCAGTTGCCAAAATTATACTTAGTTCTAATTTGAACTACCTCACAAATAACTTATAATTCTTATAAACCATCTGATTAAATACTATGAAAATGCGTCAATCAATGATGATCACGATTCTAAGCACGCCCATTCTGCCGAGAGCCGTTAGTCTGACACGATATCCATATCAAAACGAAGCGAATCAATTATTGATTTGGTATACGAATTTTCTCAGTACATGAATGTCTGACAGCATATCAAGGTTCGACCACCTGCTGTCCTGTCGCCGTTATATCAGTTCCATGAAACTGTCCCGCGTAGGAGGCTAAATGTTACTACCCATCAAATGAGAGAAGAGAATGCGTCGATAAAGTCGATAAAGCTAATGACAAATGTCTTTCTCGACCGCGATAGGCTGTCGCGGCATTCCTATGCTAGGGCTACTGTTTTATAAAACAAAATGGTATTCAAATATCTCCAATCACTTTTCAAAATATCCAAGTTACAAAAGGATTTCGTAAAGTAACATTCATGATCCAACCATGTCTAGGAGCCTTACCACGATTCAGTTGACGACTTAAGGAGGACTCACACTAGCACGGGACGGGACGAGATGAGTCGGGGCGGGACGGGAAAATCTGTCAATCACGTGATAGCTCGGAGCCCTCGGATGACACGTGATTCTTTCTATAGAAATTGACAGGTTTTCCCGTCCTGTCCCCGTCCCGTCCCGTGCTAGTGTGAGTCATGCTTTAAACTGAATCGCTCCCATACAACTGAGCATAAAACGAACCTAAACTGAATCGCGTTAAGACGTCATGTTAAGGCCCAAGGCTGCAAATTTCAAAGTCGTTACTAAAGAGAGTACTTAGAAGAAATGTTTGGTTTGGAAACCGATATGGCGTCGCGCGCGGCTCATCTCAAAGAAATGGACATTTCTCGTAATAATGTAGCCGATTTTTTGCATTACAAAACGTCCACGAGCTTTCAAATGAGTCTTTTAAAGACACGTACATAAAGCATACTTACAACATTGTAGCTGCAATCAGAAATCAACGTTATTTATTAATATGAAGTTTCGTCTGAATCCGAAGAAGGTAATCACAATCAGTTCTCGGACGTAACATTCATAATTCTAAATCAGAAACATTCGAATTATTGACGCGTTTTCGTCGGGAGTTATCGTTCAATCGATTGGTGGAACATGACCGGGAAACTCGTAACTCTGCCGAGGTAGGGTTACCAGCCTTACCAGGAGCTAAGAATATATATCAGGACATTCTTGCCTTGCTAACGATATAGCTCTATCAGCTGGTCTAAACTATAAGGTCCATATTTAAAATAAAAAAGTAAACTCAAACCAAAAGCATTTATTGAAGTAGGCCAAAATTCAGCACTTTTAAACGTAATTATTTTCTCAAAACTTGACTCAAAATGGTTGATCCCTTTTGATTTGAGTAAATAATATTAGAAAAAAATGATACTGAAATAATATTTTGCACTTATATGCATATCATAAAATGTAATGACGTTGTATAATGAAGAAAAAAACAACGTATTTATGCTTCAATGTCTAACAAGTTTGGAGTAACGCTAGTTTCAACATATATTAAATTAAAGTCTACCAAAATGTGTAAATATGTGATTTATTATGTAAGTAGTGTTAAGAAATGTTTTTGTACGCCTGAAGGCAACGCACAGTGATACCATTTATTGATTTAAGACACCGCTGTAAACAGTCTCACCTATGTTTAACAAATAAACACTTTGACTTTGATTTTGACAAATAAATATAAAACCAGGACTCGAACCCGGGACCTGCTTCGTAGGCAGGGTCACTATCAAATAGGATAGGAGGCCGTTGAAATAATGTCTTTAAAATCCAGGAAACGACCTAACGTGTGGTAACCCTACCGCGGCGCCGGAATGTTTACGTCGGAGTCCCGAAACAGATGGCATTAATTTATACGCACGCTGTTTTATGAGCACTGCAATGCTAATGTTGAACGTTTGCACTTGAGGCGGGCTTGAGTTACGAGCGACGAGCGATTCTTGAGGCGGGGCTGTATGTAAGCGACAAGTGAGGAGCGAGCTAGGGGCACTCGGAAATTGATGCACTAATTTCGGTAATAATAAGTCTTTTGGTGACATTCAAAAACCGTGTCTATCTTCTTTACACGCTTTTTCACTGGGCATCGGATACAGACATTTGTATTTTGACCAGGCAAGCTAGGAAACTTTTTGACCCTACCGCGGAAAGTTTATATCATTAATTATTAGTAGTATGTGGCATTAATTTATACGCACGCTACTCTGCTAATGTTAACCGTTTGCAGTTGAGGATTGTTACGAACAACGGGCAATCCTTGAGCTGTGGCTGTGTTGCGGAAGACGAGCGATCTAGACCTAAACATTTAACACGCTTTATCGCTGACCGCCATTCAATCGGACTGGCATTGTCTGTCATTTTATGTACAAAAAAACTGCTAATTTTTGCGGGGGAGGGGCATGGGCACCTCAAATGTATGGCTATGCTTACGTAACGTAGAAATAGCTATGTCAGATTAACGTCAGTCCATAATATGCCCATATTAGGATTTTAATATAATACTGCGGGTATCATCGATAACACGCTAAAGCTTTAACTTCACATGCTAACCGTCGACGTCATTTCGAAGTGCCCTTAAGGTCTGCTTGCAGAAAATTTTGAAGTTTGAATCCAAAAGTTCGTGGCAAACCAGAAGCGTGGAATATTAGTAGCGTTAATTGTATTTTTTCTCCGCTGTAAGCTAATGACTTGGGGCATTGAGTAAATTGGCCGGGTTGATCGTAGCGGGTCATGTCCGTATCGCCGCCACCAGCTGAACGGCTGTTTGATGGCGATGCATTTACTTCAACATTCGGCCATTTCGCACCGTAATTTAATAGGTTCGTACTTCAACAGGTTTAGTAGACTAGAACATCCATCCTTTCGGGTTTTCTCGGATTTGTCTAAATTTGGGGCCAGTCTGGGCTATCAAGCGGTTTTTCGAAAGCTTCAAGGAAAAATTATTTGATTGAAAATCCTGGGTGAAGTTTTTGTCCAGCATGGCAGCGCAACTTAATAAAAAACGACTGCGACTCTTTTTTGAAATAATTAATTGTCAATATGCTCTTGTCTTCTTTTCTAATATCATTACTTACTCTTGAACTTGTCTTTTTTCTCATATCCCACACACCCATCTATCGTTTTTGGGCCTACCAATCGCTCCTTGTCCGTCTACATTCATCCCTATCATTATTTCTCATATCATTACATTCACCCCTCATTACATGCTTGTGCCACACTAACCTACCTACTCATCTTCTCCGTTATTATTGCTACTTTCAAACATAACGGTATAAAGGATGACTCACGATAGACCGGGGCCTATTTCTACGGCATTATTTTCGACAGAACAAGATAGGAATTAAAGTGGTAACTTCGTAGTGTCGTCCCGTTTTCTTATATTGATTTGAAATGGACGACACTATGATGTTGCCAATTTTTAACAGCAGTAAGTGATCCCCGTGCTATCTCATGACGTGACCCTTTCTAATATAGGAATTGACACATCGTCTCGGCTGACCTCGGCTCTCGCCTTGCATAGCGTCTTTTAGCGGTCCTTTAACGTCTCAAAACTTGAGCTTACCGTGTACTCTGATAATGTCCTCTCTAATGAGCTATGACTGTCATTGTCGCCCCTCGATCGATGTACGTATGCCCCGGACGACGGCAAGTCCACCCCGGACGGCCCGCACCTGTACGTCGCCACGTACCAAGTTTACCTCGCGTCTTGTCAATCAATACTCACTAGGGTTTCTGATTTCTCGGCCCATTTGTATTCTCGAGTTTCGAGAAATCTCGAGCCCAATTTCTCGAGTCTTCTCGAGTCTCGAGTCTTTTTTTGGAGGCTAGTAATTTTAATGTTTTTCGGATACCACCGTAAGTATTCATTGGTAAAATATTGTTACCCTCTTAAAGGCAAACCTTTTAAAATAAACCAACCTATAACGACATCTTTTTATATGTTTTCCTTATATAAAACTTTTTTATAACTATGAATTGGCGATGAGGTTTGAATTAAGCATTTTATCCAGTCTTAACCGCTAAAGAGTTAAGACAGTTATCCTTTAAAGCACTCGTTGTCACTGGGCAGAACGTGATATCCCATTCGATGGGCTAACAAAACGGAGTACCTATTCCATGTATTCCTTACCTACACATGACATAGCCGATGTCCAGCACAGTCAAAAAACATCGCAGTCTGCTTCCATCGAATTAATATAAGCCATTGTATAAAGTTTGCAAATCCTCTCATTCTCGCTAGAGTAAAGCGATACATCTCTAGGTTCTTACGCGTAGCTATTCAAATCAAAAGGTTCCTAATTTCAATAGTGAGGAAGCTTTCCCGTATCACCAGCTTGGGATCCTGTACATTATTACGATTTAACACGAGGATCAAGTTAAGTACATGACTGGAAGATTGTTACGTCGATTGTCTCAGAATAAATAAAATATAAAAGGAAGAAATACAGAATGAGTTTCAGTGTAGCTTCTTTCAGCATCAACAGAATCTTCTGTTAGGTACCTACATGCTTTTGTAAGATGTTTGTCAGTGGGCTATTTCTGAACTCTTAACAGATATCATATTTGTTATAAAAATATATAATATTCTGTAGATATTGCACGTTGTTTGCAGTTGCAGATTCCAATTTCTGATAGAATTATCATCGTCACCGCTGACTTCATCAGAGTCTTTTTTTTATACTAAGACGGTGACAAACAAGCATACGGCCCACCTGATGGTATGCGTTCACCGTAGCTTATGGACGCCTGCAACACCAGGGTTGTCACATGCGCATTGACGACCTTTCAAAAAAAAAGGAGGATTCGCTGTGTTGACAGCCAAACGGGCCTAGGGCTTTGCTCCGTGGGTCCTCAGCTGTCAACACAGCGACTCCTCTTGGAGCTCTGGCGACCTTACTCACCAACAGAAACACAACACTATGAGTAGGGTCTAGTGTTATTTAACTGCGGTTTTCTGTAAGGTGGAGGTACTTCCCCAGATGGGCTCTGCTCCGGATTTGAGCGAGACGACATGCGTTGTGCTGTGCCCTACCACACTAAACGATATGCATCCGCTGTGCCAACCATAATTTAATAAGTATAATTTTTGTAAGAAAAATTGATAAATAGACAGCTGGAAAAGTGGTTTTGATGTAGAACCACGAGTGTCACGTCCGAAATTAACTTTGACGTTCGGTCCATCAGAAGACTTGATACTTCTTGACTTCCGGTAATTTTTATCTCATCTAAAATGTAGCTAAAAAGTGTAGCTAGTTGTCTTGAATTCAAAAAAATCTTGATTAGAAGCCCTTGTCACGACTTTAACACAGAACCAACTTACCCTACTGTAATGAAGAAGTGTTACTTATAAAAACAAAATAATAAAAGTTCTGTGTTTATTATTCTTAAGATAATTTTCTTCAAGTCTAGTTGTACGCCCGCGAAAAGGCGTGTGCCCGCCGCGCATGACTCGAGAATTCTCGAGTCATGGACATTTTTTTCTCGTCTCGAATTAAACCAAAATTCTCGAGTTGTCTCGAGTTCGAGAAATCCCGAGCAGAAACCCTAATACTCACACATTTCCGTCTAAATACGACTTCTGTTACCTAGAAAGAGCTCTGATAGCTATTCAGGTAAGTAACTCTTCCCAATTAACACATTTTAAGCGCATTCAGGCCACATTGCACGCAGAGCAGATGACCGATGGGGTCGAAAAGTGCTTGAGTAGAGACCACGGCTTGGCAAACGCAGCGTAGGACGTCCACCCACAAGATGGACAGATGACCTTATGAATTGACCTTATGGTCGGCGGGAGAAGCTGGATGCAGGTCGCTTCCAACCGGTACATATGGAAGTCCAAAGGGGAGGCCTATGTTCAGCAGCTGTCTTATGTCTGATATGATGAAGCACAATCACTCACCGTGTACTCTGATAAGGTCCTCTCTGATGGCGCCCTGTGGCTGTCAGTGTCGTCCCTCCCTCGGTGCAGGTACGCCCCGGACGACGGCGAGTCCACTCCGGACCTGTGAGTCGCCACGTAGTGGTTATTCTTCACTTTATGCGCCATTTTGCTTTTCGGCTTTACCGCTATGTCATCTTTGCATCAACTAGTCATGGCTTTTTTGTCTCGTTTTTAGGTTAGTTTGCAGTGAATCTGAAACAAGACGAGTTTTGTAAATTTGATTGATTAGCGTAAGATTAGATAAAAACTAAAGTAGGATACTATGCTGAATTAGTAGTAGTTTGTGACTGATGGATGGTTTAATTTTTTGTTAGGTCATCTTTATACCTAGTTTTTTTCAATGTAGATAAATCTCATACAAGTGTTTCTCTTGGTAGTACACACACAAAAAGTAGGGATGACTCACTCTAGAACAGGACGGAACGGGGATATCCATAGAAAACGTCACGTGATATCCGAGGGCCCCGAGCTATCACGTGATTCCTTCTATAGAAACTGACAGATCGCTTCGGATCGGATCGGATCGGAATTATTATTATTTATTTTTATTATTTATACTTGGTTACGTGTTTTCGGGTGTTAATTATTTTATTCTACAAAATTAAAAACAACAACATGAAAAACTAAAGATTTTTTTGTTTAGTTTTCTTTAATTAAAGATACTATTTAGGTGAGATCATCGAAATCCGACATGTGTGGAACAGTTCCCAATATGCTGGCTTATCCCCCTTTATCAGTTTTATACGGCCCAGATTCCCGACAGCGTAAACAAACCGCCATTGGTCGTAATAACCTAACTTTTCAATGAAATCTCCAAGAATAACTTATTTATCTTATGTTTTGTATGTTACGATAATACGACCGTTTCAGTAGTGAATGGTTTCAGTGGTGTTTGATGAGTTAGTGTGAAAATACAAGGAGAAACAGTGACAAAACATGTGACGCCTTTTGTTTACATTGTTAGGAAGCTCAATTAACGGCGATTTTAATCCAATTTCTTAAAATATCATCTTCCAATCTTCTCTTTATCACTCCAATATGCAACTATCACAGTTGCAGAGATGGATATACAAACTTTCTATCGTTCGATTTTTTAATACTACGACGGTGACAAACAAACATACGGCCCGCCTGATGGTAAGCGGTCACCGTAGCCTATGGACGCCTGCAACTCAAGGGGCGTCACATGCGCGTTTCGACCCTTTAAAAAAAGCGAGGATTCGCTGTGTTGACAGCTAAAGGGGCCAAGGGCTTTGCTTCGTGGGTCCCCAGCTGTCAACACAGTGAATCCTCTTGGAGCTCTGGCGACCTTACTCACAGAAACACAACAGTGTTATTAAACAGCAACAGCGTGATTAGTGTTATTAAACTGCAGTTTTCTGTAAGGTGGAGGTACTTCCCCAGATGGGCTCTGCTCCAGATTTGATCGAGACAACATTCGTTGTGCTGTGCCCTACCACACTAAACGATATGCATCCGCTGTGCCCATACCTCTCTTAAGATATCTCTTTTCGATTGTCGTGGTACTAGGACCGCACTTGTTTGAACAATTTGATTGTTATTACACCAGCGAGCAAATGCTTGGCCTTGTCTTGACGGAGTTTTGCGGTAACACACACCACATTCTAAAAAGTCTTAAGCGACATAGAAGATCTCATACCTTTAATATGTTTTAAATCGAGTATGATCGGCGCTGGATTTTCGTCGCTCCGAGCGTAGATTATTAGGGCTCGGTCTAACCACTATAAGTGGAACTCAGATTGGATTTTGGACCCTGACATTATACGTATCTAAAACTATGTTAGAATCACGCTAGGTTTTTTCGGCAATTTTTGAGTCCCGACACCCCCTCTCACTTCGAGGCTAACCCCCTTTTCGCTCGCATAATCTCACTTGTATGTTTGTTTTAATATTGTACGGTCCGTACAAAGGTTAACATTTCGCCCGACAGCACTTTCCGTCACATAGCATAAACTTATTACCTATTTCGAGCCAGTACATGCCCGACCGCCGCGGACTGTATTCATTAAGCCACGCATTGTATCATTTTATCATAATTATCAATAAATCGTTATTTCGGTGGAAACTGCAGTGTTATCATTATCAACTATCATCTCAAGACTGTGCGAGAAGCAACCCGTACAAATATTATATTAGAAAAACTTGTTTATTAATAATTTCTTTTACTATATGGGCATGTTTTTATTTTGCTGTCGTTTTTTTAGGTAGAGTTCCTTATTCTACGTTAGATAGATACGAAGTCCCAATGTGCGACTAAAAAATTGTACTAAATTTCCCACTGAGCTACGAAAATCCATACGATTTCTTAACTCAGTGGAAAAAATTGTGGCACATACTGGGAAATTGGGTCTATCTTGAAGAGAATAAGGAACTCCTCCTACCCTACCAAATTTCATTCAATACCGACGCGAAAAAAAAACGACAACAAAATAAAAATATGCCCAAATAGAGGCACGCATTCGAGACACAGGGTAACCTAGTTTGAGAGTCAGGTACCAATTATTTATGTAATACCTTAAGTTGCAATAAAGATTTATTATTATTATTATTCAAAAATTTATAAAAACAGGCTCGTTATTTTGTAACTTATTTATACAAAGTGTAGATTAGATATTTATTCTTGGTTTCATTCACTGTTGCGAATTGCACACGCTTGTAATAATGTGAATTTCGTGATGTTCGTGACCCCCTCACCCCTTTTGAACGTCACGTGATTTGTGCACAGGCCCATACCGTAAGAGGTAGAGCACACTAATGCCTTTAACTATCTTAAGATAATAATACCAGTAGTAGGTACATTACAATACAACGGCGAAAAAGAGGAAATTATAGTCTGACAAGAGAGCGAGCGCAGTAACAGTAGGACAAAATAACTATATCCATCCCTTTTTTCAGGGTGGTAGGTATTACTAGCGTAAGAAAAAGACAGTATGATGCTCTCTATCCTACTGTTACTGCGCTCGTTGGGTTGTCAGACTATAACTCTTCGCACGTGTAGGCCTATTGTGCGGTGTTTTACAGTACATACATATTGCCCTATGAATATTCGTCGCAGGCACGTAAAGTGCTCATTATCGCCCTAGGGCGGTAAAGTAGCACCATGTGTACCTACTGTAAAGACCTATTTTTTAAATTACCTACCTACACATTTGTAAACACAGTTAATCAACGTGACATTCGAAAACTAACAGCATTTACGTAGCCGTATTGGTACCTGCTACACCGCGATAATTGCGAAGATTAACACCTTATCTTATCTGACATAGCTATTTGTACGTTATGTACGAATAGTCATACATTAGACGTGCCTCTCCTCCGCAAAAATCGGCAAACATTTTTGTATAGAAAACTAGCGACCCGCCCCGGCTTCGCACGGGTATTATTAGTGTTTCACTACTATAATATGCATGTATTATACGTATAAACCTTCCTCTTGAATCACTCTATCTATTAAAAAAACCGCATCAAAATCCGTTGCGTAGTTTTAAATATTTAGGCATACATAAGGATATAGGGACAGAGAAAGCGACTTTGTTTTATACTATGTACATGGTGATGACAGATATTGCCAGTCTGGCTGATTAAGAGTCCGATATAATTATGTTCAAATACGCGCGAGATACGACTTTTGCACAATAACGCACGAAAATACAACATTTACACTTTATCCTAATAAATAGGCATACTAAAGTATTCTGTAACTATGAAAACTCATGGCTCAGGGTCACTGTAACACTGGTTTGTATACACTAGTGAAGGGAATAAGTCAGTGCCCTACTGATTTTGATTACACTGGTATTGTTCCGCTTCCAATGTGAGTATTAGAAGCAAATTGGACTCGATTTGGTTTTCATTTCATTTGGAAGGCAATTTGGGTTATATTAAATTCTGGGGAATTTTGTGTGGTCAATCTTAGAGTGACCTTTCAATAAAAAAGTAGATAATCAAAATTATAGCGAGAGTGATGATTTTTTTTTGTTTTGGTAAAATTTTTGGGTTATAGGAAATTATTGTACAATTGTAAAGAATAATAAGAGAATCGAATCATTTATTATTTGTTATAAACTCCTCATTCCTGCTCACCCTTGGTCACTTTTTTTGTAGTATATGACATCTCTTTCAATTTATAATGGAAATTGTGTTGAGAAAATTGTAATGATTTATCATGTAAAAATGTTTACTAAACACATACTAAGGTACTTCAATATACACCGAAATTACCTTAAAAATCGAAGTATTAAATAAAGATTGGACTACAGGTTTAAGGTAAGGTACAGACTACAGTAGATGGGGCCGGGATGAGCCGGGACGGCGCTATACGCCCGGCCCGTGACGCTATAGGAATCGATAGATCGGTCCGTCTCGGCCCGGTCTTCTGTGAGTTATCCTTTAACGCATTTATTGACCAATCAGCCATCAATTTAAAAAATCAACTGGTTCTGTTACACATTTGTAAATGTCAAATAAATATGCCTTCTTGTTTACGTCGATTCAGTTAGGATAATACGTCACAGCTGTGCGAACCGGAAGGATGTGTGCTCCCACATTATGGGAGAATCGGTACAATAACGCTCGTTTTACACTTTACGACGACGATGTCACATAAAAATCAGTACAAGACATCTTAAGGTAAATAAACTTTATTTCGGGATATGATAGTAGTTTATGTGATTGTATATAATGAAAGGCATTAAAACATGAGTGTGGGTTTACAACATCACACGAGAGAGAGAGATTATATTCACTGCTTTATATACACACATAATATCACGAGCTCTCATTACGACTTTCAGGAATGAAAACTTTTTTGACATTCAAGTTTTGACGTTTATATTTTTAAATTCAGAGACAAACTAGAGTTGGCCCCAATTTTCATATCGTTCGATATCAAAATAATGTGCGACTTGCGTGCGTCATTGCAATTGCAATTGACAATTTGTTTCAAACTAAATGTCATCTCGACTGATATTAGAAAAGAGGTCAAATCAAATTTACTTGTGTCAGATGTGTTCGAAATTTGAAAAAAATATATATTATCGAAATCGATAACATTATTTAGCATTAATAACATTTTCACATGGCTACGGGCAACATTGCCCACAAGTCCATAAGGGAAAAAAGACCTTTTCACAGATAAGAAGTTCATTATTATGCGGTTTTTGAATGCATTATTGAGGGCTAATGATATGTGGATGTATAAAGGAACATACAAAGACAGGTGGCATGAACAAATACATGGCAGTATAGATACCCAAAGTGAGACATCCAAAACATACGCTTTGTTCAGAATTCCATTCACATCCGCTTTAATTAGAAGGCCTCCTCTATTTCTCTAAGTCCATGTAACTTTCTTTAGTAGGCCAAAGGCTGAACTTTCCTAAGATATAACACATAGATACCAGGCTACGAGTAGCTTGTCTCATACGCATATTGACCCTGTTTGACCCGGGATCATCGGATGTTCGTAGTGAGTTGCTGGGAAAGTAATAGTTATGTATGTGCACACGTGTTCAAAAGTGCATGGGATTTCAATGCATGGGATTGAATTAATTAATGACATTAATAAATTCATTTATAAAAACCACCTGCAATTTTAAACGTACCGGTTCATTATACTAGTGTTACCGTCCTTTATTATACAAATATTAATACAGAAAAATATAAATAAATATAATTAACAGTAATAAGGCCTCTAAGCTCACGGAGGTCACGTGACGTTTCATATAGAAACTGACAGATCGTCCCGGATCGGATCGGATCGGATCGGATCGGATCGGATTGGTGTGAGTCCTCCTTTATACGGTTTTAGGATTTTCCCTGTACTTGTGAAAGCTTTTGTTTTTTGGCAAATTTCGTGATTCTAGCTCAACTGGAAGTACCCTGTAACATTTTGATTCCCATTGCAAATGTCTGGGAAATGCAAAATATACGGCTGATTCAAGTGACCCCAGACTTGTGTACCTATGTGGGTTTCTTTTAATTTGTTACCTTTGAACGTTCCCAAAATAAATGATCTTGACAGACAGACGGACGGACGGAATGATAACAAAGTAATAAGAGCTCCGATTTTACCTTTTGAGGTACGGAACCTTACGAAACGCGAAATTCAAAATCGCTCCTCAATTTATTCCACGTCCATCCACTTTCGTTTTCCGAATTAGAGATGCCACGATTCCTTCGATTGTTTCGATAATCGACGACTTTCTTAATGATAGAATCGAGGTCGAATCGATTGCACGTACAAAAACTTGACTGACACGTCAGGGTTCTCGAACAATAATGGGAACTGTTTGATCGGAGTAGTTATGGGGCTTTAGGGTCTTTGTTGGGGTTTTTAATGGTCGGGGTCAGGTTTTGTAAAGTTGTAATAAGTTTATTGGCAGCTAATAAATTCGCTTAGCAATCTGGAGGTCGCCGGTCGCGGGTCAAGCACTGGCTGCTATAAAATAAAATAAAAACAAGTTTCTTATTTAATAGTTAATATTTCAAAAAAAATTTTTATTAAAAAAAATATATATCATCTGTTAGTACTTATTCAATGGGTACTGGTAATGAAGTATCAGAGGTACCGCGGACGAAGTTTTGCGTCTCTGTCCCACTTGAGAAAGATAACACGTGCGACAGAGACGCAAAACAGTTTACAGTGACCATAAATCTATGAAATGTGTTTACTTTTGCACCGCTGGCCATTTTATTCGTCATCTTTATTATGGTAGATAACCGTAATGGTTGGTTGTGTACATAAAATTATGCTAAGTAAAGCGGATCTGCTCGGGAAAGATCATTTAGGTGCATAAGTGTGCTCGTTTTAGTAAAAGGTCTAAGTCGGCTATTGATAAGGTTAATTTCTACATGAACCATTATGATAGGGTCTTATCGTCTTCCAGCAAAGTTGTACTATCCGGTTCAATACTGCATGGCCAAATTATGAATTAATTATTGCCCATGCAATTTTGAACGCAATAGTAGTTTTGAAAAAACACATCACATTTAGACACTTAAAATTAAAGGTCAATGTATACTGTATTTCATGCATAGTATATTGTGTAGCCTTGTGTAGCGTACTCGTACCGAATACACATTTGTGAACAGTGTCTAGTTTATCACCGCGACAGCGATAGTACAGGGTTCGATATAATTATAAATACACGACAGCGTACGAATAAGGCGATCCTGACGCGTATACGTGTTACTTCGTACTGTTCGTACACGCTGTCGTGTATTTAGATAGAACCTTTGTCGGTACCATGAGTTGTTCGTAACCATAGTCGAGACGTGTGTTCGTCTCGCTCCTGCCAGGGTATTGGTAGGAGCGCAGGGTATTGCGAGGAGGACATACATTCGAATCGCGCAGTTGCTATCAACTATGGTCACTCGTCCTATCGCTCTGTCGCGGTGATACTAACGCGGGCGTCAGTGGCGTCAGTGTCGCTTTGATTGGAACTCCACCTTAACATTACTATCAACTGTAGAATTGCGTACCCAATTTATAACAAATAAATATTGTGGGATAATCTTACACAAATCGACCTAGTCCCACGGCAAGCTCAATAAGGCTTGCGATGTGGGTACTAGGCGACGATGTATATAATAGATAGATACATATAAATACTTAAATACATAGAAAACGTCATAACTCAGGAACAAATATTCGTGATAAACACACAAATAAATGTCCTGGCCAGGATTCGAACCCGGGACCTCCTGCTTCGCAGGCACTACCGGTACCGACTAGGCTAGGAGGCCGTTGATTGAATTCATTCATAATATCGGTATTCACTATCACAGCCTACTCCACGCGCGTAGTGCAGCGAGTGCAATGCGAATTGCATCCATTGTGACCTCCGCCTAAGCATTTCCCACCCGTTTACATAGCCGTGTTTTCGCGCATACAAATGCACTTTCTACCTTGTCAGCGCCCGCTAATAGATTCGCAATTATGCGCCTGCGCAGCCAATAATAAGGGGGCCTGTCCAAAAATGACCCGTTTACATGGACTTGTTACTTGCATGCTAGTTGGGGTGATTTAGTTAATGTGTCTTTTTAGAGAGTGGTTGAACACAGTGAAGCAAAACACTTAACTATTTTTAACCTTCAAGGGTGTCCCACTGCTAGGCAATAGCCTCTCTGGGTATTCCACAAATGTTGTGTTTGATCAAGGGCCTTAACCATGACGTTTGAACGCGATTCAGTTTAGGTTCTTAACAGCTGTGTTCAGTACTTAGTACAGTCAGCCACACACCTAACAATACACCCAAAGTGCCTAAAATATGTATACAGGACTTTATTGTCTGAGTATTAAGGTCGCGTATATATATTTTGGCACTTTAGGTGTAATGTTAGCTTAGTGGCTGACTGTACCTGTGGCAGTGACTCAGTTTAGGTACTAAACTGAATCGCGTTAAGACGTCATGGTAAGGCCCCATGACAATTGTTAAGGAAGGCGCGCTAGTCATCTCGGTATCACCGCCTGGGTCTGTCTCGTCTACGACTCCCCTGTAGCGTCCATGTGGTGGCTATATTAGCCCACCTCTCCGGAAGCATGCGATATTGAGATTAATTTATCCTCAATTAAATAACACTTGCATTCTTGCAAGCACATACCTACTCAGGTCATCAACTCTTTATTGATATCTATATCCGATACACGGCTGTTACAAATGTTATATAACATTATATCTCTTCTCTAACATGATAATGTCACGTAACACTATCCTTGTCACACCATGGTTTATAACATTTATAACAGCCAGTGTGGGAGCATCATAATTAGTATAGACACAGTCATAGCGGTATTCAAACATTAATCAGTTGGTACCTATTTCATTTATACCTGGTTATAACTCTTTGTTTATACATATAACTTCATCATTGATCGTTGAAAAGAATATGTATCATCGGAAAGTTTTAGGTATTCTTTTTTAAAGACACTATTAAAAAACTCTCGATTTGTCGATATATCGATATAGCTTAATCGTTAAGTTACTAGCCAAGCAAGTAGCTCGCACTAAGCCAGTGTGAAGTGAGCACAATACTAAATAGTCCTACTATTGAGCTCCAGTCGTGTTTATAGTTCTGTAATTGGCTGCTTATACTTCGGTTTCCAATGAAAGGTCAGCGATATAAACGAAGTGATAAACATTCTTTTGTATTAGTAAGTTTAGTGTTCTTTAAGTCAGTCCAAAGATATTATTTATCGATTTACCAATAATCATTTATTGCATAGGAACATCGATAGGTAACTCGAAAATATTTTTTTTAAGGAAAAGAACTCCGAGGGCTTTGAGCTACCACGTGATTCTTTCAATAGAAATTGACAAGATTTTCCCGTCCCGTCCCGCTTAATAACGTAGCTACCTCTCTCTATCGCTCTTCCTTATTAGTGTGACAATGACAGTTGCGTTTCGTTAGCGACTGACTGTGAGCGATTGGCATCTTGGCTACGCACCCAGAGGGGTTACCACGATCGCTTAGCGCTATTCAGTTTAGGACCTTAACTGAGTCGCTGCCATACAATATGATACAACTGAGCACAGTTAAGAACCTAAACTGAATCGCGTTAAGACGTCATGGCAAGGCCCCAGAACGATGTGTCAATTTCCATTGAAAAAGTCACGTGATCTCGCCTGCCGGGCCGTTTTTCAATCGTCTAGTGTGTCATCATTAAGATTTCAACGCAGACGTAGCCGCGGGCAGCAGCTAGTATAATCTTGCGATTAAAACAAAGGAACTGCGTTCTCCACTGACCCAGATCTGAGATCCGCCGATAGAACTCATTAGCCATTACAATTCCTTTGGCAACCTGCTGATGAATGTAATCGATTCTGTAATCGAGAGCGGTTGGTCTATGTTGAGTGACTGCCATAGACAAAGGAATATTTAGCCGCCATTTAAAAAAATTGGCGCCATTTCATATTTAGCACACTTTTAAAATGTCATATCTGGAATTCTCGATTAATTTTGTGTTTTATTATCGATTTGTGTTAATTTGTATCTCTCTCCTTAACATGTGAAGTGGCGAAAAGATCGCACCGTAAAAACTGATTTAAAAATACGTATTGAGTTGACATTGACGGCATTATACACGCACACAACAGCATCTTTCGGTAGTTTTTCCGTGTTTGTGTGCGAAGAATATACCTACCTACTAAACCAAGTACTTTAAAGCAGTTTTTTGCAGTAAGTTTTTTTGCACAACCCACTTTGCATACGGCTATTATTTGCAATGCTTATGTCCTAAAAATGGAACCAAGCGAAACGAGTTTGACATTTACTTTACACATAAAATTGTTCTAAACTAAGTGAACACAACTTTCCTTTCAACGCGACAGAACAAACAAAGGGTTTTATTGTTTTACACTGTTGTTCTATTTGTTTTCAATACGATGGGACTTACATTAACAGTTTAGGTCGGACAAGCGTTTAGTTTAGTTTACAGTAATGCTAAAATGTTTGTTTTTCGTTTTAGTACGTCTACGTTGGAGTTAACCACGACCGTAATCGCTAGCGACTGTGTAATCTCTCTATCATTGTGATTGTTTTAAGTAAAATGCGCTAATTTATTTATTTATTTCAATAAGAGTGTCAGTATCAACACAGCATAACAGTCAAAAGTTTAAAAGAATACACATAAAACTTGATACTACTCATGAATTAATTAAGGCGACGTAACTACGTAGCTCCGTCTGATCAGGTGTAGGAGCAGGCAGGTTGCCCTGGAACCGCCGAAACACGACACCCTTCGGTCAGAAGTCTGGGCTCGCGCTGGTGTCCATCAGCGGCCGCGGCACGCGCACCACAAACGAGCTGAAGTGCACGTAGTGACGCGACCGCAGCTGGTGTACCCTCAGCTTGTAGCTGGTCTTTTGTTTATACTACGACAGGGACAAACAAGCATACGGACCGCCTGATGGTAAGCGGTCACAGCAGCCAATGGACGCCTACAAATCCAGGGGTGTAACATGCAAGTTGCCGACCCTTAAAAAAAGAAGGATTCTGTGTTGACAGCAAAAGGGGCAAGCTTTGCTCCGTGGGTCAGCTGTCAACACAGTGAATCCTCTTGGAACTCTGGCGACCTTACTCACCAACAGAAACACAACACTATGAGTAGGGTCTAGTGTTATTAAACTGCGGTTTTCTGTAAGGTGGAGGTACTTCCCCAGATGGGCTCTGCTCCAGATTTGAGCGAGACGACATTCGTTGTGCTGTGCCCTACCACACTAAACGATATGCATCCGCTGTGCCCCTACCCCTCTCAAGTTTGGGTGAACCACTAATTATTAACCAGGTTGTCAGTGCGAGAGATATGCGCTTCGAGTTGACGCAGTCGCTAGCGCACACGGTCACATCAATCATCATCACGGTCTCATAGTAGGCGTACTGCAAGTAAAATATTAACATTGTCCGTAGCAATGCTCTAGTTGTTTAATGATTTATTTCTTAACAATAATTGTCCCGTCTGTCTGTCTGTTGACAATTTCATTGACAATGCAATTTGATTACAGATCATTTTTTGTATTACGAACGAGATAGGTTACATCACAATATTAACTACAATACAATAAATACAACAATACAAATACTCTTTATTGCACACCTCAAATGAAGCAAATACAGATAATACAGCGAACAAAAGAAGAGGCAAACAACAGGCGGTCTTATCGCTAAAAAGCGATCTCTTCCAGCCAACCTTTAGGTACCTATAGGTAGTTGAATTAATATCAAATAGGTATTTAAAAAATATATATATCCTAGTCTATGTCGAAAAGTAAATACAACCTCGATTATCCGAACTTATTGGAATCGAAGCTATTTCTGATAATTAAAAGCATGGATAGCAAATTGAAATCCAAGACTTTTAGGATGACATTTAAGAAAAACAACACCTTTCCATACAAAAACAGTACAGTACGTAGGTACTATCGCGTTCATAATTGCATGGGCAGTTTATGAATGAGTTCATTCTTTAACCGGCGTTATTATAGTTAATTATAATTATACGTATACAGAATTATAGTTGCTATAATTATTTTATAAAACTGATTGACACTAATGTATTCGTTTAGGTAAGCACACTTCTGGTTTGGATTAAGTACTCTTTAGCTGTCAAGTAGTTGCGAAGCTTTCTATATTGTACGAGTAAGCTCTTCATCATTAACTATTTATACTGTAAAGCTCTTCAGCAATCATTTGTCTTATTTTTAGAGTTCCGTACCAAAAGGGTAAAACGGGACCCTATTACTAAGACGCTGTCCGTCTATCTTTCTGTCCGCCCGTCGGTCACCAGGCTGTATCTACTATATTATCTTGAAAATCGCACGTATGATGTATTTCTGTTGCCGCTACAAATAAATATTTTGAAGTGCTTTTCCATACAACAAACGTTTTATTTTTGCTCCTTTCTGATCGATATTGACAAAGGCACAGAATATTTAGTTAAATATTCACTTTAAATAAGTTATTAAATATATAACATTTATTTTCAAAATATATAGAGTAAGTGTAACTTACCTAACTACCTATCTACCTCTACCTTAAATCTATAATAGGTCCTTGAGGCATTGTACCTAGGATGCTGGCGGCATTTCCTCGTTGTATCGCAATGCTGATACGTTGTGCGAGGAAGTCACCAGCTCTTCGGTCACCAGTAACATCAACCAGACTCGCGATTTCTTCGAAAAACTTGCGTGCGCTGGGACAAAATAAAAGATTAAAATAAAACAAATTATTACTGAGGGCTCCCATACAACAGACGTGATTTTTTTGCCGTTTTTATTGATAATGATACGGAACCCTTCGTGCGGGAATCCGACTCAAACTTGGCCGGTTTTTTCTTAATTATGAAAAAATGTTACATAAATCTACGTAATTCCACAGTAAGTTCAATAACACTTATGTATTGTAGTAAACACAAAAATAAACACCTTCACCAGGATTCAAACCCAGAACCTTCCGCTTCAGGCAGGGTCACTATAACTAGGCCATGAAAAATAATTATTTGTAATGTATTATTTTTAAAATTATACTTTGACTTAAAATATAATATTTATATTGAAATGAAACTATACTTTTATGTTCAGGCTTCTATATTATTATTCATGCTACGTGAATACGGTTAGGCGAAATAGACCAAAGATAATATTCGCGAAAACCAAAGAAAACGTTACACAATGCAATCATTTAAAAAGTAAAGTGAGCTATCACGATCATTGCAATCATTGGCCTAATACACGGATCACTGCACTAGATAGAGCATAAGTAGCGGCCCACGCGTGCTCTTGGCATTTCTTCGGTAGGTATAATTTGTAATACCTACTCATGTAAATTACAAAATAAATAAGTTAAATACGTTTAGTATATTGTTTTTAATTATCATAATTTTACAATAATTAATGTAAGTAAGTAAACAAATAAAACACACGTTTTAACACGTTGATGGACACTATTTTCAATTAATGATAATAAGCCATACATCGTGAACGCCTATAGGCGTAATGTCCCGCAAAGTGTTAAAGATGACTCACACTAGGACGGGACGGGACGGGGCGGGACGGGACGATCCGTAATTTTCCGCTCGGAGCCCTCGGATGTCACGTGACGTTTTCTATAGAAACTGACAGATCGTCCTATCCCGTTTTAGCGTGAGTCATCTCTTAGTAAATAATTGTAAGATGTAAATAAAATTATTGAAAGCAAATAATAAAGCTTGAAGGTAGTAAACGAGATACTGAGGAAACTAGAGTTTCCTAGATTTTGACAGCATAGGCTGTAAATGTTTTAAGTAAACGTCATAATTTTATAGAAGTTTGACATATTAATTAACAGTTCAACGTTTGACGGTTTGACAGTTCATTTTTGGAGGAGACAGCGTGGTTTGATTTGACTCTAGGTTTGAAGGAACTATTTCAAGAATATCATTTTATTATAACTGAAATATTAAATTTAAGCACCTTTTTTAAGCACTGTCCTTCCTTGTTAAATATAATGCCTATAAATGTGTCTGTTTACAGTAAAAGGTAAAACTTTGTCGCTTGTTGATAAGGTGCTAATACCATAAAGTTAAATTAGAAATCAACCTTATCAACAGGCGAGAAAGTGGTACCTTTAACTGAAAACAAGCACAGATACCATTAGTGGAAAGTTCAACTGAATACCTACTGTGGTCTGCTGCGCCAGATTTTACAATAAAGTAATTTCAATTATAACTTGCAAAAAAATTAAAATGTGAAATCTACGTGAAGTTATCTATGGTCGAACATAACAAGCAATGATTGATATCATTACGCGCCAAATATCGTGTTGTAACGCCTCACAAATAATGACTGTATTGTTGGTAATAATGATTGTCAGTGATAATTAATTTGAATAGACGACAGGTACATCTATTAGTGGTGTCCTTGAACTGTGCTTTCTACTCTCGATTTCGCTATGCTTGCTATGCCGCAAAAGTTTTAGTCAAATCGAATTCTGATTAAGATATCGTCGATCTTAGGTTCAAATAGGTTGGATTTAGGTCCATCCGCAGCAGAACCAAAGTAACCGATATAGCTCTCCGAATCGCTAAACTTAAGTTGCAGTGGGCGGGGCACATTGCACGTAGAACCGATGGCCGTTGGGGGTTAAAACAGTCTCAGGGAAAACAATATTAGGACATATGAGTTTAGAACAAATGATCATTATGACAAACAGTATTAGGGAATGCAAAAATAGGATAAGAAACTTTTGTGATTTCGATATAGGTCCATTTCTAAAGATGGACGACGAGTGTGTTTTTATTACTATAGCTAAGCTAATACGTTAGATACAAATATCACAAGCAGATATTTCACTGTTACAGTTATTGGTTTCGGTCCAATTATTATACATCATCAAAGAAACAATGCTACCTCTAATGTCACATTAAAATTACTACCGTGAATATATTTTACGAGTAACAGCAATAAAATAAACTTTGAAAGCGCATTGCTACATTTTATGCGAATATTTAAGACATTCGATTGTAAGACAATTTGCAATGCAAATCTAAAAGATACTATCTAGCTTAATAATTGCATGCTAAAATAAACCTTACAGTACACAGTTTAAGGTAAAATTTTGAGTGAACTCGGTACGTTTCGAGAGGTGTAGTTTACATTTTAACTTTATATAGAAAGGTACTGGCCACTTACAATAGATTTGAATACGGAATACATAAATATTTCGAAAATGGAATGAGTATGTGGATGTGGATGGCTTTTGTTTCGATATTCTCAATTAATTTTGACGAGACGGCTATGAAAGGAATTTACAAATTAATAATTGAAAAAAAAACATTGAAATAGTCACCGCGTCGAGAAAGATTCGAACCCACGACCTCTCTGAACCTTCCAATTGAGCTATCGACGCCGAATATTTACACTATTTCTTTCATTTGCTTACACGCCTTTGGGAGACGCGGGAGGTGTTTAAACACTTGTACTTGTACGTCATCGATGTTCTAAGACATTTTAGAAATCATCGGTAACAATGCAACATGTCTTAGAACATTTATGACGTACAAGTGTTTAACACTTTCGGTAAATGTTGCTACGCGTCGCCCTAAGGCGTGTAACCAAATGAAAGAAATTGTGTAAATATTCGCCGAGGTAGCTCAATTGGCAGAGCGATTCGACTGGTGTTCAGTGAGATCGTCTGTTCTGTTCTATAGTCTCGTTAAGAATGCTGAAGTCATTTGAAAAGCATTACCAAAAAAAGAGTGAAAGTATTCCATTATCAGGACAAAGCCGAAAAAAATGAAGGCGGCGCATCAAACAAAACTTAAGAAAATTTACTGAGTATTCAAATAAGTTTTTTTATCAAACTCCTTTAATAAAATACAATTTACAGTAGCCCAGATTAATATGAATGTATTCAAATTCAAAGGTCATTGGGCGTTTTTGACCCGCTTTATGAAAGTTCGCGTACAGAGACCAAACCAATTTTATATTAAAGAGCTTAGTCCCGCTTCTCAAAATATATTAAAATTTTCAATTTATCGGCCGGAGGAAAAAAGTTATTCAAAAAAATAGACTGAGAATTTACCTATAATTTTTCAAAATTTTTGTTACGGAAACAGTATTTATATACATTCTTTAAAAGAAAATGAGGAAATATTCATGTCAATGTATCAACTTCATTCCGAAGGTACGCAGAGTGCTAGAATTAGTAATTACAAAATATTTTTGCAATGAATATTATTAATATTTTAGCGAAACTACATTGTACACACAACTCGTATATAACATGATACAGATATTCTTATTGCTTATTTTTCGTAACATATATCAGTGCTTCAACACCTGCAGGAGCCAACATAAAGCCACTTGTTTAGTTAACAATTAACTAATTGTAGTTATTAATTAAGCATTCAAAGTGCTACTTATCGCTAGATGGAGTGACAAACATTAATTTTAGCGCGTTTCGTCACATCGGTCTAGCTCCGTCATAAAAACGTATTTACCTGCACATGACAATCAATAGTCTATGAAATACTGAAAAAAAAAATTGACAGTTGTCATTCTTCAAAATAATAAATCGTTTTATAAATTGTAAGGCGATAATAAAATATATTTCTGTCTGTTTTTCATAAAATATTGGTAAATATGTACGAAAATATTGGTACATGCCGCTCTGGGTTGAATAGAAGTTTTTGGAGTGTAGCTTTCCCACCAAGGCGCCTGAATAGGTGCCTAAGCGTTGTTGCAGCGATGTAAGTACGTTTTACAAAATTCACCTTAGCTATAACTCTGGGGCTTTGATAACTGCATTGCCATTTACTTTGTCCTTTTTTTGGTTTCAGGCTAGTTGTCGTCTGTGCCAAAAAAAGACCCATCAAATACTAATTTAAGCTGAATCGCTCTTAACGTATTGCACATTTTGAAGACCTAAAGATTATCACCTTATGCACTTTCACAAGAAGAACATGATGATTAATGGTCACATACAGGTAAGGTGTTCGTAATAAACATTGTATATACATGGGATCTATTTCACTACGATGAACACAAATAAGAAAACATCTCATGAAAAAAGGTCCCATACTCGTACCAGTCCCTCCATTCCTGCTGTTTACACAATCAGTATTATGCGCGCGGTGTGTATAGGCACAGGTTTCGATTTGTAGCAGCTTCCGTTCCATTGGCGTTTGCAGCCATCGACGTTAATGAATTCTCATGTATGATAAATATACGAAGAGAAAATATACTAGCTTTGAGAAAATACAGACATTTGAGCCTTTTGGAGTTTTTGGATCTTCACTAGGTCGCCCAGGTACTTATGAGGCAAGTATGAGGGATTATCTGATGATGAGATCCATAAGAATTAAATGGAACTTCTCAAATGCACAACTGCCCATGTATGGTGATTTTAGTATTTTAGGTAGCAATAACTAAACTACCGCTGCAATATCACGAATTCATGTGAATGTGAATTCATTGTGAATGTGAATGCAGAAGGCGCAGCCGTTCACGATTTTTTATCAAACTTCAATTCAAGAACGAATTCCGTCTTTTTTAAGGGTATATGTAAATATGTATAGCACATAGCATACATTTCATTCTGATCTGATGAAGGATTCCATTAAAAATGAGGGAACTCTTCAATTTTCTTGTGACAGGATTGAAGGAAATCCTAACTTAGATTTCGCGTAGGGTCGAATCCTACTACTTATTCGATTATAATAATTAAGGATTGCCATCTTCTTCTTCCTAGATCAGAAAACAAAAAAAAACCTGCATTTTGTTCTGACAAAACCACACAACACACTGACAAGCTTAAGCTCAACATCAGAACCCCACTTTGGTATCGGAGAGGATACAATTCTGCCATTAAACATTTTTGCTATAGTTATATTATAAAATAATTTATAGTATTAATAATTCACAATATGTTTTATCTCTTTTTCATGCGCCGAAATCCTCCTGGCATCGAAAGGCAAAGTGAGTTGCACGCGCAAGACGTTACGTTATTATTTCAAGTTAAGTATATTTACACTCACTATTCAAGACATTTATTGGTAAAACTGTACAAATAAACTTTAGTATTATGAAAGGGCCATAATACCAGTAGGACCACATGAGTAAAGTAAAAAGTAAAGTAAAAGTAAAATATTCTTTATTGCACCACATATGAGACAAAAGACAGAACAAATTCACAAATTATATAAAGGTAGCAACAGGCGGTCTTATCGCTATAAGCGATCTCTTCCAGACAACCTTAGGGTAGCAGGAGATAAGTTGCAAAAAACAAAAACAAAATGAGATTTGCGTTTATTATGAATCTGAGATATGTTACCTAGTCCACATGGAATACAGCTTCATTATTCGAAATCATGTTGAATATGTCGATATTTGTGTTAAGCACGCAGCTGAAAGTGGATCAGATTAATATTTTCGATATTTAGGACCAACCCATTAGTGTTAAACCACGATGAGATGTTTTCAACTGCCTGACATAACTTGCGTTTTTGGCTATGTACACCGATGAGTTAAACTATAATACAGGTACCATCGGCAAACATTACGGCTAGAGCCATTACCGCTAGAGCCATGGGCGTGTATACCAAAATCGCGAGTTCGAATCTCGCCCGAGACTTTTTCCACTGTTCGTTTTATTTGTAAGGAGTGATGAAATCCGTTTCTAGTTCCTTGTATATATATTTTTAACGCTAAAGTGCGAGGTGCCGTTGGACAGGTATTTAAAAAGAATAATTAAAAAAAACTCCCTTTCCTCCAAGTTTTGAACCGCAAGTCCAAACAATATTTAAAAAATCATAAAGTAGACTTCAGGTTGCAGGTTTGCAGAGGGTAAAAGCTTTCTCAGGGAGCTGTGTCGTCACCTGGTAATTAAAGTAGAGCTTTATATAAACTTTCAAGACGTTATACCTACGGAATCCTGAGCGTGGCTCAACACGTTCTTTGCAGATTTTTAAGGTTCCGTACCCAGAATGGCAAAAACGGTAACCTTATAGTTTTGTCCGGTCCGCCTGTCTATCCGTCTGTCTGTCTCTATGTCTGTCCGTCCGTATGTCACAGTGTATTTTGTGTGCCGCTATTTAGTTTTGCGTATTCATTGTGAAAAAAAAATGTTTAAGGGAGGCACCCCCCCAACCAATACATTATGGAACTAAATGTAAAAAAAAATCATTTTTAGCAACCATGTGCTTGTGGCACATCACCTGATAGGTCTTTAGAAATAACTTAAAGGTTGCTTTAAATAGGTGCACATTTGATTAAAAGACTTTCAAGACGGTATACCTACGGAATCCTACTCTGAGCGTGGCTCAACACGCTCTTTGCAGATTTTTAAGGTTCCGTACCCAGAATGGCAAAAACGGTAACCTTATAGTTTCGTCCGGTCCGCCTGTCTATCCGTCTGTCTGTCTCTCTGTCTGTCCGTCGGTATTTCACAGTGTATTTTGTGTATTTAGTTTTGCGTATTCATTGTGGAAAAAAAAATGTTTAAGGGGCCTCCCTTAAACATGTTGCTAAAAAAAACATTTTTTAGCAACCATGTGCTTATGGCACATCACCTGATAGGTCTTTAGAAATAACTTAAAGGTTGCTTTAAATAAGTGCACATTTGATTAAAAGACTTTCAAGACGGTATACCTACGGAATCCTACTCTGAGCGTGGCTCAACACGCTCTTTGCAGATTTTTAAGGTTCCGTACCCAGAATGGCAAAAACCGTAACCTTATAGTTTCGTCCGGTCCGCCTGTCTATCCGTCTGTCTGTCTCTCTGTATGTCCGTCTGTCTGTCTCTCTGTCTGTCCGTCCGTATTTCACAGTGTATTTTGTGTATTTAGTTTTGCGTATTCATTGTGGAAAAAAAAATGTTTAAGGGAGGCACCCCAACCATGTGCTTGTGGCACATTACCTGATAGGTCTTTAGGAATAACTTAAAGATTGCTTTAAATAGGTGCACATTTGATTAAAAGAATATTTTCAGAAATAATCGCTCTCAAAGTCTGAAAAAGTGTCTCTAACTTTAGAACGAAAGACCAAAAAATGTGAAAAAATCAGGAAGATATCAGACGAACTTACCGCTAACTTCATGACATTCTATAAGCCAAACGCATGGACTGTCATTGACGACTCTTCCGTCAATCGATATGTCTCATACAATATCATTTAATAGTGGTTTGAAAGTTATAATTAGGTTTTTAGGGTTCCATTCCATACCGAAAGGGTAAAACGGGACCCTATTACTAAGACACCACTGCCCGTGTCTGTCTGTCTGTCTGTTGTCTGTCTGTCATCAGGCTATATTTCATGAACCGCTATAGTTAGACAATTAAAATTTTCTCTCATGATATATTTCTGTTGGCGCTATAACATCAAACACTAAAAACAGAATAAAATAAACATTTTAGGGGACGTCTATACGGCAATTGTGATTTTTTGCCGTTTTTATAGATAATGGTTCGGAACCCTTCGTGTGCGAGTTCAAGGTACTCGAACTTGGCCGTTTTTATTATTATTAGGGAGTATCTGTGTTGTAAATACGTATGGAAAGGCAAAGAAAATTGCAAGTTGAGTTAATAAATATTTTCAAGATGTTACAACTTTATGGGCACTGCAGGTGTCCTTGGTCACTTTTTCTGTCGTACATAAATAATAAATAAATAAAAAATAAATATTGCGGGACAGTTTTACACAAATCGGCCTAGTCCCACGGTAAGCTCAATAGGCTACACTACCGACTGTCCATCATCATCATCATCATCAGCCTATCGCAGTCTACTGCTAGACATAGGCCTCCCCAATTGCACGCCACTGTATTCGATTTTCGGCTGCTGGCATCCAGCAACTGCCAGCCATCTTGCGCAAATCGTCACTCCACCTTGCCTGAGGGCGTCCTACACTACGCTTGCCGAGACGCGGTCTCCACTCAAGAACTCGTTTACCCCAGCGGTTGTCGGTTCTACGGCTAATATGGACAGCCCACTGCCACCTTAGCTTGCTAATACGGTGGGCTATGTCGATGACTCTGGTTCTCTGCCGGATCACCTCATTTCTGATTCGATCCCGCAGAGAGACGCCGAGCATAACCCTTTCCATAGCCCGCTGAGCGACTTTAAACTTGTGGACCAGCCATACCGTCAGTGTCCACGTTTCGGCTCCGAACGTGATGACGGGTAGGACGCACTGATTAAAGACTTTCGCCTTTAAGCACTGTGGGATAGTGTGCGTCCGTTAAACGTCGCCAGGGTCAGTCGGTTGTGGTGGCGTCCCGTAGCCCAGAGATTCTTCGCACCCCCTGCCCTGCCGTTACCGTAGTCGCCACCATAACCAGGAATAGCGGAGCTTCCGGGAACTGGGGGCCGTGGCCTTTGTTGTGGTGTCTTATGACACCACAACAAAGGTATGGGCAAACCCCCCATAAGGGGTTTGCCCAAATCCCAAATGCCCAATCGCCACGCTGGGCAAGCGGGTTGGCGATCGCAGGGCGTAGCTTCTTGCACTGTTGACGCTGCTGCCCGTCACCAGCCTGTTGGATTTAGCTTCGCCTATTTAAGATGGATATACCGCCATGGTCGCCAAAGCCTCGTCTGTTAATCAGCAGGGTGCACCACGGGCAGGTGAGGTTGGCAATTGGCCGTTAAGTTAATGTAATGTAATGTTAAGTACATGACATCTCTTTCAATTAATAATATTGTTATTTATACTTCCAGATAGTCCAAGTCCGACTTCAGTAAGACGAAAGTAAGTCGTATTCGAAAGACGAAACATCAGACAAAGGATCAATATCCAAGCAATAAGAAAAGCTGCAAAGGATTTTTTATACAATATATAAGAATTGTATTTTTTGAATTGTAAAAAATAAATGCTAATGTGCTTAAGAATACAGAACAAATGGTGGGAATATTTGATAATGGTGGGTATATATATTTTTTGCGTGGTTTGCATTTCATTTCATTAATATTTTCTTATTCATTACTTCCAATATAGTAATTGTGTTCTGTATTCCAATGCACTTTAATTGTTTTTGCGTAATTATTTGTCATAGCGTGGCGTGCAGTGTCTTAGTTGCATTTTGTGTAGTGTGCGCACTCAGGATGCTCATGTATGTACGAGTTCTCTGTACATTTACTTACTTGTGACTAACATTAACACGTTGACTGTCCGTGCATTACATGTAATTCACTATTGGGACTTATGGCAAGTATGTGTTGGTATATATACATCTGACGTCCATGCATTACATAAAATGCACTTTCGTTGATATGGAGGACAGCCAAAGTGTTAACGTCACGCTGCCCGCCTCGCTGTACGTCCCGCTCGAGGGCTGCATACTGGCGCGGTTGCATGGAGCAAGCGTAGGCACAGTTAACCAATTGGAATCCAAAGGGTTGACTGTACTTAGGTCTTGCACTCACGCAAAGTCAGTAGGGAGCCTAGTAAATGCGTTCGCATATACATGTAGGATTGTTTCTCTGTAGTCTGTGATAGATATATCTATCCCTGGCATTGTACCTACGCCGCAGATATATCCTTCGTTGGCGTCAAAAAGGTTTAATAAAGTAATACTAACTGTAAGGCTTAGGTTTATTTAACCTTTTCGACGCCGCCAATTACGGATATATCCACAGCAAAGGTCCGAACGTCCAAACGCCGTATTTATCCGTCAGATACCAGAAGGCCTACCACGAACCACGAACGAAGTTTCACCTCTCTGTCGCACTTGAGTGAGAAATCACAAGTGCGAAAGGGAGGTATACTTTCGTTCGCGGTTCGTGGTAGGCGCTCAGAAGGCCTACCACGAACCACGAACGAAGTTTCACCTCTCTGTCGCACTTGAGTGAGAAATCACAAGTGCGAAAGGGAGGTATACTTTCGTTCGCGCTTCATGGTAGGCGCTCAGGGCAACAAACCTACATGTATGCACAAGCATATAGTTTAATTTCAGTTTGACAATTCGCGGTGCTTGATGTTTGATATGGCTCAATAAGGTCAACTCATCTTTCTGTCAAAAGTTATATCTATGATCATATCTCTGATCAGTGATCATAAATCTATATGCCTAACTTTTTCTGAAGTAAACCTGCGTAAATAAAAATAGAAGCATATAAATCTATGATCATAGATATATGATAGTGTAATATGGACCATTGAATAGCTAGGATACTTTATATTAACCTTTTCGACGCCATGTCCAACGCACAAGCTTTCACTCACACGCCACGTCATCGGAATGTCAAAACTGAAGTTGAAGTTGAACTTTATATTTTACCAGTGTAGGTTTATTTTACTCAGTGGTTTGTGACCGATATATCGGCCATTGGCGTTGAACCTGCGGTGGCAATATATACGCCTTTGGCGTGGAAAAGGTTAATACTTATCCGTCCCTGCAAACCTACCACGAACATCGAAAACTGGCATTGAGAGGAATACTTCTTTGTCACTCCAATATGCAAGTGTGACACAGATGGACACAAATCGTTCACAAAACGTTCGATTTTCGTGGTATAGGCCTAACCCCCCCCCCCCCCCCCCTCCCCTAACGTCTCACGACTCTAAGTACATGACTTTACAATGAAATAAATGAAATAAGTTCCCTACAAGCGGAATGAAGCCGGGAATTGGACCCTAAAAATCGTGTCGTGTAGTACTAGCATAAGGTGAATAAAGTAAAGTGCCACCATCGACAACCAACAAATAAACACAGACAACAGTCTAACTCATACTTGATATGATGAGTACGAAGGTACTGATACTCGTACACATTAATAGCATGCTTATTAGCAAGCGGGGAAGTGGGAGGGGCCCCGCTCCCAACCCCTCTTGTTAATAAGCAGGCTTATTAGCAAGCTAATAAGCACAAAGCATGCTATGAGCATGTGTAACAGTAGGTTGAGTATTTGTTTAATTGCGATGGAGATCTTTTCTGACCGCTTTTGTAGTATACGAATATCAGGAGTTTCCACGACGCGTCAAGAATTTATCGCCACGTTATAATACCGTGGGAAATCGTAATGTAAGGAGTATAAAGACTCTTTTACATTAACAAGGTATAGGTATAAGATTTTTATGGAGTATAATGCAGTCAGTCTCCAATCGCCCAAGGGGTAGCGCTGCCGAATACGAGATGCTTTGGGCATACAACATCATCGATTCATCTCCGCATGCCAGTGCCAGTCTCGCATTAGAGTGGAAGCCTCAAAGCGGAAAGCGTGCTCGTAGACGCCCTGTTCACACGTGGCAGCGGAGCCTGTAGAGCGAGTTGCGAGCCGTAGGACTGCATGCTTACCACGAACCTCAACCTCAACCAACCTCTTTGTGACTCCAATATGCAAGTGCGACAGAGATGGAGATACAAATCCGCAATCGATCTATTTTCGTGTTATAGGCCCTGAGCTGGACCGAAGGCAAGAAGTTTGCTCAAAAAATATAATGGCATGAGAGGATCTTGCGGATACCCTATGCACCTCCAGGGTGTCCCAGGATCTATATACAACAACAACAACGCCACTCATTTAGCACGGTGGCTAAGCTCTACTAAGGTTTATTTTACTTATTTATTGCTTTATCCCCTAAACGGCGAAAAGTGGCCACTACCTATTTTCTTTTTAGGTGATAGATAAAGCTATCCCCCAATAAGGGCGCCACTGGACGGTCGGCGCCCTCTTATATTGATATTTATTGTGCATTGAAATAAAGTTTTTAAAAAGTATTCAAAATGTTTTATTAAACAATAATTCTGTTAGTAGTAGATAAATATTGATTATATTATTAAAATTAAATATACCTACCATACCTAAAGGTATTTTAGGTAGATACTCTAGGTACATTTTATTTAGTGGTCCCAAACCAGTTTGCATAGTTTAATATAATTGGTGGAAAATATTCATTCGGTATTGTTTTTTCCGTAGTGAAATCGAGTGACAGTGAGGTACGAGTATTGTGAGAGAGACATTGGACAAGAAAGAAGGATATCGAGTTCAGCAAATAATCATGTAATTCGATTTTACCTAAATGTATTTAATAAAAACGTGATTCACATTTCTATGTAACTATTAAGGCCAGTAATTGCACAGAGTTGATTCTAACAAATAATTATATTATATATATTTTTCTCTATTGCTTGAATTAATTTCCATCAGCCCTAGAAATAGACAAAACTTCTTAGACAGAACATTTTGTTTGATAGTCAACGTTCAGAAATTAACTATGTTTACAATCCTTACATTTCAAAAGTATTTTTGATCGTTTAAAAGCACCTATATGGAGCCAGCATTTACTTCACCTACTCGCCGGTAACTCGGTTCATCTACTTAATACAAGATGTCGCTGTTGTGGCGTGACATCAAAATGCAAAATAAAAATATTTCTGCACACATTCGGCCTCCAGTGTTATATAATAAATAAAATCTATGATTAAACCTTATAAATAAATTATCTTTCAATTGTCTACTGTATAAAATAAAGTGCTCATTTTGCTACCATGGCTCCATCTAGAGACAAGTAGAAAAATCAAAGCGTAGTTAATTAACGCTAATCGCAATTAATTAACTAAAACAAACCCTTATTCCTCAATTCTCCCATGCCCTGCAGGAATGCGCCCTATACCACTGAGTTGCAGATACATTTATCTACACATCTAGCTCTATTTCGTCTGTGTACGCCGTGGGTCAAATGCCCGAACAAAATGCCCAATGACCTTTGATTGAGTACACAAAAGATGAAAAGGCTCCCACCAAAATAAAAATAAAAACTGATAATGATTACATATAGTTTTAAAATTATATTACGTATCATTACGACGGTGCGTTTGGTAGCTTTAAAAAACTACATATATGATTTTAGTCCTTATGTCAAGGTGGAAAGGTCGTTATGGATATCTAGTGTTATATTAAAAAAAGAATAGTCGGTCAATCAGAAAGCAATCTGCTTGGGATTAGTTCTGACGCCTGCCGTCATCGTGGTGGTCAATCATTGGCTTCACAGATGCATAATAATATGGGAGATACACCACTGTTGTAATAAGTTCGTTCCTGAATTAGTTGGTTTAATTTTATTGGTTAGTATTTCGCCCCCGGTAGGTACCTAATTTGCCTGCCTTACGTATATATGACGAGAGGTCACACGAGTAATTAAATTAAATTATTTTTTTCTTGCATCAGTCAGATCACTAGTATTAGTTTGATAAGGTACTAAAATGATTGAAAATGACAGCAAAAAAATATTAGCAATAGCCATTAAGGTAATAAGCAAACTAGAGCACACAAATATAACAAAATACATATGTACCTATGTCATATTGCCCATGTTTGATAGTCGGTGAGTCAAAGAATGTAGCTTATAAATTTAAAGAGATGTCATATACTACAGAAAAAGTGACCAAAGCCCCCGGTGAGCGGGGCTGGGCTGCTGGGCTTACTTAAAAAAAACATGAATCAAAACATTTATTACATTTAATAAATGATTTGATTCGTGCTTTACAATTGTTATGTAGCTTAGCTAACTTAGAATGCAGCTTAACACATATTTTTACGTAAAAAAAAATATTTTCCTATTTGTTCCTAATCAATCCACGATACTGATTACTCCCTTAAACGGATCACCAGTATTTTATTAATAAAATTGACGCAACTCGAATGGCAAAACCAAATAACAACAAAAACATTCGAAAAAATACACCATAAACTATATTCGTTGCATAAAAGTGGCTCATCCACTTTAGAACCATTTAATCTATGCCTTCTCACAGTCATATGACAGGTAATATAAATATTTGCTTACTGTCCACAGTAAAAAGGGCGTAAGTGCGTATGAAATCAATACACATTTATACCCTTACCGATTGGAAAGGTAGCTAAGTAATGCGTGTTATGGCATCGATGCGTATGCGCATTTGTTAGGCAACTTGCGTATAAATAATGAGATCTACTGATATAATTTGTGTACCGTACAAGAAAAGGTTAATGAACTTTTGTAATTTAAAATTAACCGTATTATTTTGTTTGGGTTTGATGCTATTCAGAATTTAAAAGAGTAAATTATAAATTGAAAGAGAAGTCATACTACAGAAATAGTAAGTAAAGGTGCCCAGGGCTGGGATCGAACCAGCGGGCACTGGGGGCCTTGGTCACTTTTTCTGTAGTATATGACATCTCTTTCAATTTATATAGTAGTGCGTCTACTTAAAAGCATGAACCAAAACATTTATTATTAATAATAAATGATTTAATTCATGTTTTACAATTGATAGAGTAAATACAGCAAATTTACAATAAATTAAAATCTGAAAAATATAAGTAAGTTTAATTTATAAATAGTAGTTTTTAGGGTTCCGTACCAAAATGGTAAAAAAGGAACCCTTATGGTGCGACTCAGTCTGTCTGTCTGTCTGTCACATTATTAATTATCTTGACAACTACTTAAGCTACCGATTTGAAATTTAGAATAGTCATTAAAAAAGTTTACGCAGACACATTGAGAGAAGATTGATCACATATTTTAATTTATTTTCAATAAAAACGCCCGATTAAAGAGGGGGCAAAAATTAAAAGTTTAGTAACTGGGTCATGTGGGGTATCATTTGAAAGCGCTAGATTTGCACATTATAAAACATTTTTTTAAATTTAGTTTTAAGTGTGTGTATATCACTGCTGCATAAACTACTATTATAGAAGCTTACTACACATAATAGTCGTTAAGTATACAGTAAACCACATAACCTACCCAACATTTAGTTGACTACCAATTTGTAAACACATTAATCTTCTTTCTCAAATGAACCGATCAGGCTGATATCAGGATCAGGGGTGATATAATCTAATTTATTTAAATTAAACCACTATGGCGGCTACTTTTTAATCTCCAACCAATACACTTTCATAAAAGACTCAATTATTGTACATAATTGAGAATTTTTTAGGGTTCCATGTCTCAGAGAAAAAAAATTGAACCCTTATAGTGATCACTTTTTTATCCGTCCGTCTGTGAAGACCCTTTATTTTAGAAACGCGTAGAGTACCAAGTTGAAGTAAATTCTGTAAACTGAGGTCTACCAATCTCCTGAAGCTGTGAAGATATCAAACCTCTAAGTCAACGCAATCAAAAGAGGCATTTCTCATACATTTGCGAAGGGAATCAAAATAGATAGGATGCGTCCCGACCGAGAATCATGTAATTTGGCAAAAAACAAGTTCTTGTAGCACAAGTATGGGAAAAATCCGAAAAACTTATTTCTGTTGCGCTCTGGGGATTCCGTACCACCAGAATTGTGAGCTCGTGCGGAACCCTCAGCGCGCGAAGCCAACTCGCACTTGCACTCGCAACAGGAGTAAAATAAGATAAAAATATTAACAAGCTTGTCTGTTGAAGATCTGTATCGATATCCGAACCGAACAAGACAAGTGGTAATTTAGTTATTAAAGGTGTTAGGAGACGAGCAATGTTGGTAGTTTTTCTTACGTATAACAACTGTACTAGAGAGGTATGGGCACAGCGGATGCATATCGTTTAGTGTGGTAGGGAACAGCACAACGAATGTCGTCTCGCTCAAATCTGGAGCAGAGCCCATCTGGGGAAGTACCTCCACCTTACAGAAAACCGCAGTTTAATAACACTAGACCCTACTCAGTGTTGTGTTCCTGTTGGTGAGTAAGGTCGCCAGAGCTCCAAGAGGATTCACTGTGTTGACAGCTGGGGACCCAAGGAGCAAAGCTTCCCCCTTTAGATGTCAACACAGCGAATCCTCCTTTTTCCAATTAGTTAGTTCAATCAGTTACTACCAATAACACACGATTTTTACTGTAAACTATAATGTAGTTTTACTGTCTACAACTCCAATTCGAATATAATTAAATATAAAAAGGTCAGTAACGTGGTGAAGTGGCTCCGTAAAGTATTGTTAGTTTGATTTGTTAAGTTGTTTTATGATCTATATAACCATTTAGTTACATTCATAATGAAACGTCGGCTTACAAATGTAGGGTCATGAATGTCATGATGTTCATATACCTACGCAATAAATCCGTTTTAAGGATGACTCAAACTAGCCCGAGACGGGACGGGGCGGGACGGAAAATCCTGTAAATTTCTATAGAAAGCATCACGTGATAGCTCGGGCCCTCGGATTACGTTATCATATAATTCCTTAAATTTTGACCTATTTTCTAAACATTATCAGCATAAAAACATGACTGATATTAGGCATGGATTAAATCATTTACAATAATAAATACAATCACAATGGTACCATAAAAACAGTCAAAAGCGTGACTCTATCCTAATTTGAAAGAAATGTAACACACATGGCGATTATGTGCGGTGGGTCAAAATAAAAGGGTACCGAAATTGGAGGCTGTAATGGGAACTACAAATTAGGTTAGGTTGGTCTGTGGTTCGTGTTTGGAACTTTTTAAACGCACGCGAGGACCCGAGGAGGCTCGCTCTAAAAAGGGAAAATAAAAGCAATACGTGAGGTTTTGGTTTTTTGTGGTTCCGTACTTCAGAAGGAAAACGGAACTCTTATAGGGTCACTTTGTTGTCCGTCCGTCCGTCTGTCTGCCAAGACCCTTTATCTCGGGAACGCGTAGAGGTAGCCAGTTGAAATTAATTCCACATACACAGGTCTGCAGACCCTTGAAGCTGTGAAAAAACCAAACCTCTACGTCAACGCAATCAAAAGGTACGGCCGTTTATGTCGCATTTCCCATACATTGGCAATGGGAATCAATATGTATAGGGTATTTCCCGTTGACCTAGAATCACGTAATTTACGAAATTAGGCTAAAAGCAACAACTTGTAGCACAGGTGCAGGATAAAATCCGAAAACCGTATAATTACCGCACACCGAGAGTTCCGTACCACCAATATTTTGAAGTACCTAAGGTAGGGTTGCCATACGTCCCGGTACGCATGGCATGTCCCTGTTTGAAGCATGGTGTCCCGGCGTCCCGGCCAATAAGCAAATTGTCCCGGTTTAAAAAAATCATACTTATTATAAGGGGACTGAACTTGGTAAAAAATTATATACTTACAATAAACACGACTAACTATTAGGCTAACCGTCGTGGATAGAAGGACTTAATCGCTGACACTTGTCCGTTCACTTTTTACGAGTTTACATCAACAGTGTCAAAACAAAATTTCCTTTCAGTTCCTCGAACTATTACGCCATTTGTAAAAAACACCACTTCCAAAGCAGCGGGAAATAGTAGACATAAGTTATATATATTCTTCGCATTACAATTGGTATGATAGCCTGTGTTGAATTACTTTCCAACCTATCTTTCATTACTCGTTTTAAAAGGTACTATCCCCGAAATTCTGTAAAGTTTTCATCGTAGAAATATAGATAGAACAGTTTCTTGTCGCGTGCGAGCAGTGCTTTGAACAGCTTAGTGGTCCTAAGGTCATAAATAGGGGCGAACATCTTTTGTGCGGAAACCCTGGCTGTGCGAGCCCAATTCGCAGTTGGCCGGTATTTTTTGGGCGTTTTTGATTTTGTTCACGCTCCGATGTTGTACAGTCGTCATCAGATATATCGGAGCGTCCGAGGTGTTCACAAATATTTGAACAGGCCTCTATTGTCAAGGCGTTAGAGTGCTTGTTCAGATATTTTGCACGCCTCGGACGCTCCGATATAATGGCTCCTATATATCTGATGGCGACTGTATGGCAGATCGCTTAATTTCGTCTAAGGAAAGACATCAACGAGTATGTGTTTTATTTTTCTACATTGACCGAAACCAGGAAAATAAGAGGGATCTATATCATCACTTTACACTTCAAAATAGCGAGTCTATTTAACTATTATTTTTAAGCACAAACGTTTGAGAAGGATCAAATTTCTCAGAAAGAAAGTAAAGTGCAAAAATTAATGACGTCGCTAAGCACCCTAAGGCGCATACGAGGGATATGGTGGAGAAATTCGGGGTCACGGGTGTGGTTTTGGTAGCTTAGTTGGAAGAGCGATGAGCTGGTATCTCAGAGTCGCGGGTTCAAGTTTTGGAATGCGTGGCTCTATAGAGTAGTAGAAAATATAAATTAAATCAAGTTATAATTTTTAGATTTACGGATATTTTAATCATGTCAAGGTAAAGAAAGCCTCGAACTTTATGAAAGATCACCAAGGGGGAGGGGGATGGCAAAAATAACCGAAAAAAACCTCGCGCGATTTATGCACGAGACCTAAGAAGACAACAATACAATTAATTTTTAAAAATGATATAATTAAAGATTTTGACTTGTTATTAACTATATATAGATCAAATACAACAATATCTTCTTTTACATTGAATTTAGGGTAAACATATTCGGGTCAATATTTCAGACTTAGAGAATACTAATTGTATATTGGAGCACTGTATGGTCGCTGGAAATAATACTACAACGTAAGATACCAAGAAAAAGGTATGTGGTACAGGACCAAGCAGCAAAATAGATAATTATGGTCACTCTACCTTTAGACCGTTTACTAACTTGTTTGCCACCGTATATAGATAACGATATCAACGCACATCAATCCGATATATGCATTTCGATATCGACATGAATCTGACATTTACATCAGAAGTGATGGATCGGGTTCGGTATCGATTAACGCGCCCAATCATGCGAGCTACATTCGATTCATAGAATCGTGGTTCGATACATGTACAAAATAAACGGGTACTCTGCATAATTCCGAAAAACTATATATCGAATTTTTTAATCTCGTATTTTATAATCCCGATTTTGAAAATCCCGACCTATCAAAACTCTGACCATCAACATTCCTACTCACGAAAGCACGAATATTACCTCCTGCTTTCGCGGCAGACGCCCTAACCACTGGGCTACCCAATCACGGCGTAATCAGCATGAAACAAAACATTTATTACCGTAAAACCACCCAACTATAGTCCAGTACTACAACTATGGTCCAACGTAATTAAACATCAATACCAATAAGTTATTTATATTTTGCGTGAGCTTATTTTACAATTTACTTCTATAAATGATTTGATTCGTGTTTTATAATTGTACAGAATACGATACTTACTTATAATTTCAAGTTTCGTGAGTCATATCTACTGATATTAAATTGCAACGGTTAACACTCACGTATTTTTATCACTATCGGCGTGACATGTTTTGACTGCATCGGGCATGCCCGAGCCGCGAAGGTGACAACACTCTGTATGTCCGACGATGACTGCCCGATGCAGTCGAGACATGTCACGCATATTGTGATAAAAATACGTGAGTGTTACCCGTTGCAATTTAATACGATACTTACTTTTTACGTCCTTAATCGTATCACCAGCATTTTTGTTACATTAGCCAACAGAGTTTATTTGCATTAGCAAACGGTTCCGCCTTAAACAATCAAACCAACTTCAACTTTTTGTCCATTTAATTCACGGTACATTACTTATATTGCAAAAACGGCCGTAAGCGAATATAGTTGCTTAACAGCAATTCCGGCAGCCGGTATCTCATAAGGGTATCTATTGGAGCCAGTACAATGACAATCGCCACAAAGTTCACTGCTGTGCGTACTATATTATGTAGATGGACTTACTTGCTAGATAGGTTTGTATCGATTATTATGGAGTATTGTTATACATGATTTCCAATAGTAGTTTATGCAACAGTGATATAATAAAGGGTTCATAAAACTTGAGGGTCAAAAAAGTGTACATCTTTTGCATTTCGCTAATATATTTTTGTTGTGGCTTCTTTTGAAAAAGACCAATAGACCTTGGGCTGTTGGACCCCCCAGACCAAGGGTTTCAACGCCAAAAGCAACAAAGTTGAAATTGGCGCCAAGTATTTGCGTCTCTTAAGGACCTCTGCCGCATCGGCCGCCACGTCTGCTGTTTTACACGCTTATTTATCGAATATTGTTCCCGAGTCTATATTGTAAACCATCGAATCCACCTTAAACTTAGCTTGCGCAAATGGCCACCGCTTGGGCCCTGTTCCACACCCCGCCCGGGTCATGAGCCAAGGAATGCGCTGACCATTTATATTCTATTAATTCAACATACTTACGAAGGGCGTTTATTCAATTTACGCGCTGAGAGGGTGGCAGTTTCAGTTTTGTAAGACACTATATTACTTAGTTGTAGCCCGTAAATCTAAACTTTATTTTTATTAGTGTTTTTAGCCAAGCCGGCAGTAACCCTGCCTGCGAGGCAGGAGGTCCCGAGTTCGAATCCTGGTCAGGGCATTTATTTGTGTGTTTATGATAAGTTATAGATGCTTTCTATATATTTAAGTATTTATATGTATCTGTCTATTATATACATCGTCGCCTAGTACCCACATCACAAGCCTTATTGAGCTTACCGTGGGACTAGTTCGATTTGTGTAAGATTGTCCCACAATATATCTGTGTGCAGAGGTACGGATAACTTGGAACTCCTGATGGTCACCTGAAGAGTCGAAAGGAAACGTCCTAGACGAATCCCGAAACGCTGGTCTGACCAGATCTCAGAGCAGACCAACGGACCGGACCAGTTAACGCCGCACATTGGAAAAGTAACACTTATTCAGAGATAAATTGTCACTTGAATTTGTATCATAAATAAAGGGAACATGCAATAAAATAGTCACCCTCACTACTCTTGCCGTAGATTGACCAAAAGCGCGAAATTAACATTTTCTATGGGAGGTACTGTCAAAAGATGGTCATGTACCACAGACACACATATTGGTACCTGTTTGCAAAACAGCCAATCTCACGTCATACGTCAAATTCCGATTCTAAATTTGAATAATTACGGCAAACTTCCTAACGCGCGCGATAAACAACCCGTCATTCTAATTTCAACTTTATTACAAAGCTCTAAGATGCCTGCCACTGGATATACACGCGCAAATAACCGGTTGTTGCGGCGTCAAGGTCAGACATGGCGTGCATCGAATTGTGCACAAAGCCGTTGTGTCAAAACAAGCGATTAGTTCGAGACGGTGGTCGATTCCGTGGCAGGTTCATTCCCGTGAGAACTCTTAGGATTTGGGAAATTTTGGCTTATAATAGGATCGCTGAACTGGGATGCAGACCAAAAGATTATATCCTAACGATTTTATATAAGAGCAATATTTCGTGCAAAATGTTTAAATAACTTTGCTAAGTTGTCGTTTCTTTTAGTTTTGAGAGCTGCTTCGAAGCAAATTTAAGGTTACTTCAAGATGTTATGCAGATACAGAGCTCTGCTGCAAAGAGATACTCGTAAATCTCGTAGAGTCGGAACACGGGTTAATAAAGGATGACTGACACTGGGACGGGCCGGGACGTGACCGGGCCGGACCGATCTGTCAGTTTCTATAGAAAACGTCACGTGGCTCCGAGGGCTTCGGGCTGACGTAATTCTTTCTATAGAAATTGACAGATCAGTCACCGCACCAAATACTTTTCGTTAAGTAGGTACAATAGGGATGACGACTAGGTTGAAAACTATCAATCTAACTAGCAAACCCGGCGAACTCCGTTTCGCCACCAGATGGTTCCGTTTTATGTAACATTTCGTTTGGTTAAAAGATGAAGAATTTTTTTTTGTTTTATACCTATTTGATAAGGAAAAATTTTATTTCATTTCACAACAGTAATGAATTCATTTTGATTACAAAAATGAAGTTTTATTTAGTTGAATGAGAATCGTTCTTCAGCAAACCCAATAGTTGACATGCTTCTCGATATGTTTGGCATTGGTGGCCATTCACTGTTTTCAAATGCGCAAATGTTTTGGTCCACGTACATTTACCAACAGCAGTCGCAAATAAAAACATTCATCATTTCTAGGATGAACAGTATACATGCGACCTAGTGCATCAGTGGAAAACACCTGTGGCCAATCTGGAACTGGGGTTCCTTGTTTGCGACGTTGGAATTTCTTTGTTGATTGATTCCAAGTGTAATACTTGGGCATTTCAACGTACATCAGAATCGCTGCGAATGGATCTGCTTCAGACATTGCAAAGAAGCTAGTCAATGTTGTCGATGGTGGTCTCTCAGCTCGTTGTGCCGCATTAGCCTCAGTGAAGTAAACTCTTTGGCCATTTTCCAAATGCACTGCTAAATGTACAACTGTAGGATATCTTTCATGAATTTGAAATGAAAATAATCGCCACAGTGCTTCATTAGTACTGACGTATCTTCCCATTTGGAAGTTGCTGATTTCGTCATTCGCATTTTCCGACGCAATACCAAACACAGCCATGTCGCTGCCTTTTGTGACGTACTTGCACAAATATTTGATTGATTTGGCCGAATGACAACTCTCAACGTTTGCATGTGTTTTGAAAATTCGTGATAGCAGCGGGCAATATGGTACAATGAATTCATTTCCGATCTCAATCTCTTGATTTTGAACTTTAACTTTGATAGTTCGACCGTTATCATCTTTTGAACGCCGACGATAAACTGGATATCCATCGTTCCCTGTGACTGTTTCTGCAACTAACGGTCGCGGATATCGTTTTGTGCACTTTCCATCAGGCATGCAAGGCGATAATGGATTTAATGCACCGCACGGTCCATGCACCATCTGTGTCGTCACAATGTCGTGTAGATGGGGATCAGTGACTGGATCAGGAATTTCAGCCGATATGATGTCATCACTATTGTAACGCATCGTACAAACGATGTGTCTCGTTTACACGATGCATGATATTGCTTCTTCGCTGAACGACAATGTCTCGCGATTTAGTTGTATCGCCAACAATAATTGCAGCAACATCATTAACGGTGGGTGCATTGAATCTTCGCACATGTTCACCTATTGGGTGGTTCACAATCCGCTCTTATGACAAATTTGTGCGTATCCGATGGCATTCGTTCCAATGCGGTTTTGAACATATTAACCACAGCATTATTAGCGTGAAAAAATGCTTGCAACTGTTCAATAATTCGTCTCTTTAACTGTTGTGTTCCCTGTATATTGCACCGCACATTCAGCTGATCCACCATCGACGAAATGAAGTATATTTGCAGAAATTGATGCGGTTGGTCTGGTGTTGGCACCATTGAACCATGCAAATGATATATTTGTCCTTGTATCTGTAATTGCAAACTATCATTTGTTGAAGAATACGGTGTAACTTCTGATCGTGTGATGGTGTAGTGTGTGGTGTATATGTAGTTGTTATGTGCTGCAATTCATTGTGTTGGTGTGAGTGATTGGTTACGTGTGTTGTATCTTTTACCTTGCAAGTCGGCATGAAGCCGCCTTCTCGAATGATATTAGCTCCAAAGGAAGTCATGCGAAAGCAGTTATTGTATTCAAGGATGTGTTGAAGAAAATGGCTGGAATCGGGATCACTTCCGTCGAACAATGGTTTCAGTGGCTGTGGTGGTGTAAGTAATGGATCCAGTTTGACTTTTCCACTTGCGCAGCACAATCCAGCCGTTTCTCTTTTGAACTTTAACGCATTGCAATATCGGCATATAGTCGTCATTGGTCCAATATCTTAATTTTCATCATCACTGTAGTTCGCAGTGGGATCATATTGGAATGCCAAGCGATTGTATGATGCCAATGATCTTCGTGTGCTCACGCGTTGTCTCAATCGGGCATTTTCTCTTATTATATTTTGTCTTTCTTCGCTTAAGTTCTGTGAATACACTGGCTGGCTTGCATGTCTTGTGCGGCGGCCGATGTTCGCACGTCGTCCTCTAGGCATTTTGGACTATGGACAGAGTGGTGAATTTAACCTCAAATGCACGATCCACATAATTTACACGGTTCAACTTACCACCTTAAAGACAAATGCCTGCTGTTGAAATTGGATAAAAATTTGCACAATTCACGTGATTGATTTGATGGTTTCCAATTGAAATGTTAAGAAACGAATATCTTATTTTTTTTTACTTTTTTTTTCACAATTTCACAGTGAACACAATACCGGTTTGTCACATGACAAATGCCTGCTGTTGAAATTGAACAACAATTTGCACAATACACGTGATTGATTTGATGGTTTCTAATTGAAATTTTAAGAAACGAATAGGTATCTTATTTTTTTTACTTTTTTTTCACAATTTCACAGTGAACACAATACCGGTTTGTCACATGAAATTAACTGAGCAGAGAACAATGAGTAGCTGTCAAACAATGTTTCACGCACCGGCGCCATCTTAAAATATTTGTTTGTAGTACATGCTATGTATCAGAGATGGCGCTGTATGTGAAAAAGATTTTCCCGCTTTTCTGTTGAAATTTTCCTGAATTTTCTTTGCAATAAACCTGACGGAGCCCGAGACCTTTCCAACGAATGCAAAACCGTGGAAATCGGTTCGTGCGTTCTGGAGTTATAGCGTCAGGAAGGAAAACCCGACTTATTTTTATATAGTAGATTAGTCCGTCAGTTAGATTATCTAAAATGATTAGACACGTATTTTTTCCTTTTTCAATTTAACTAAAATTGACGAAGATAAAGAGCATCAAAGTTCCGAGGTGGGGGCTTGTGACGTCACTCCTAGGTAAGAATGTACCTAGGAGTGACATTACGCGAAACTTGAACGCACTGTATTTTTGTCATTTTTGATTTGACGAACAAAAGAAAAAATACGTGTACAATATTTCTTTATAATCTAAAAGACGGAGTAAATAGATTTTTTCAGTCGTCTAGCCTATTTTAAGTTAGTTTTTTTTTAAAGCAACTCTTTAACCTACACTATTAGAAGTCTTAATGCCCTGGTGGTAACCTACCTGCTTGTTTCATTATTCATGTCTGCAACTTAGGAAGTCTAAGAAATTGTGACGTTTTCAGGCCAAAGACACTGCAATAAATATCCGAAGGATCTGCCAATGTATGGTAAATTTGTCTGGAGGACATACTTAACTGTTATGGAGATTCAATGGATTGCCCGAACTTATATGGCCGGCTATTATATCGATAAACATATATTCGCCCACTAAATATAATGTAATGAGTTGGTTGGGACATAAAATGGCAGCACACTATGTTGAATAATTAATATCAGACCTGTGCTTGGTTTTGGTAAAACATCTCACTTTGTCGCTTGTTGGTAAGGATCATTTCTAGATGAATCCTTTTTAATTGAAGGAAAAATTGAAAAAATCCCCGCGTCGAGCCGGAGTCTAACCGTAGTTCAGCATAGGTCGGGGTCTGTATTCCGCTCGACGCGGGGAATTTTTCCATTTTTTCTTTTAATTATAAAATTGTAAATTTCGTTCGCAGACGTCTCTGCTTAAAGGATGACTCACACTAGATCGGGACGGGACGGGAAATCTGTCAATTTCTAAAGAAAGCGTCACGTGACATCCGAGGGCTCTGAGCTATCACGTGATTCTTTCTACAGAAATTGAAAGATTTTCCCGTCCCGCCCCGTCCCGTCCCGTCTCATCCCGGTCCGCCCCGTGCTAATGTGAGTCATCCTTAATCCACAATTATTTAAAATGAATCTTCATGGCATTCGCGACAAGCAAGCAAGTATAAGCAAACACATAAATATTGAGCTTAACTTTTGCCGGCTGTACAGAATATCGGTTCATCTTGACTTTGCTTGATTGTGAGTCGAGTCACTGCATTTAAATGGCAGTTGTACTGAATGTATGTACAAGTATGTTAATGTTAAAACCATGAAAGGTATCTTTGCTGATCTGACGAGGAATTTGAGTGACGTTAGGTACATGTCACTGATGGCATAGTTTAGGCTAAGTTGTATGGAATAAATAAAATAAATAATAAATATTGTGGGACAATCTTACACTAATCGACCTAGTCCCACGGTAAGCTCAATAAGGCTTGTGGTGTGGGTACTAGACGACGATATATATAATATATAGATACATATAAAATACTTAAATACATAGAAAACATCCATAACTCAGGAACAAATATTCGTGATAAACACACAAATAAATGCCCTGACCAGGATTCGAACCCGGGACCTCCTGCTTCGTAGGCAGGGTCACTACCGACTAGGCTAGGAGGCCGTTCAAACGTCTAGATCTCAATATTGATAACTACTAGGTATCTGATATTCAAACACATAAAACTTCAACATATTTCCTTCAAACTGGTAAACGTGAAAACATGATTTTTAACAAAAGCCTCGATACTTTTATTTTTCAAACATAGGTCCTTTTTTACATGTTTTTGGTTAGAACGTCGAAACCCTTGAATTTATAAACATGATTCTTAGTTAAATAGTTAAGTAATAACTAGTTCTTAAATCTGGTAAAAGCTTTTATCTACAGAAATTGTAGTTAACGTGTAAACAGCAATTATCTGATTATGCCGTGTATTTTGACGCGCCCGCCTACTATCGCCTTTTCATGTTTCGCGTGCTCTTGCAATTAGGCCTATCCCGCTCTATTTCTGGTTTTCTTGCTCGCATATGTGGACTCTTAAGATATCATTGTAAGGCTGTCTGATAATTTGATACTGACGGCCTACCACGAACCACGAACCACGAACGAAGTTTCACCTCTCTGTCGCACTCAATCTTTAAGTACAGGTACTTTCGTTCGCAGTTCGTGGTAATTTCTCAAGTTGCATGCTTTATTTAAAAAAACGAACGGGACGGGACGGGGCGGGACGGGAAAATCTGTCAATTTCCTCCCTACTACGGTCGTGTTTTAATTTATCGCCACTCGTTGCGAATTTCTTCTTTTTCGCCTTTGTATCGTAATGTACTATTACAAATTTGAGCACCTGCTTTTGGATAAAAACAAATAAAAGTACCTACATCAGCGGTTGAATGCACTCATTATATTCTAAATTAAGCGCAGTTTGCACGCCTTGTTATGTTACCCTAACCTTTATTTGACACTAGTGTAATTGGCCCGTGTTGGCATTTTGTGCGTTTATTTCAATTACGAATGACCAAGAGTCGAAGGTTCCTGCTAACCAACACAGTGTGCTTTGAGAGCCTACTGCAAACCAAGTATTACTCTAAATAAGTAGCTTTAGGGAAGAACGGGACGGGACGAGACGGGACGGGACGATCTGACTATAACAGTCAAATATGAACTTTATAGATCTTAACTGTTTGGTAGACTGTATCATCGTTTTGTGTTTGATCAGAAAACTGTTCAAATATGCCACGTTACACTGACGCCCGTAAACTCGACTCCTGCGCAACTCACACAGCCAATTATAACATGGTAACCGAACAGGTACTGCAAGATTGAGATGTTTTCACGTCTCAAGGTCACAATGTTAAGCGTAAATCGGTTCAAGATTGTTTTGAAGATAATATAACTTATTAACTGAGGCCTTACGTCTTAACACGATTCAGTTGCTAAACTGAGTCGCATACATACTGAGCCTAAACTAAACCTAAACTGAATCGCTGTAAGTCGTCATGGTAAGGCCCCTTATATATTACTTGTCCCAAAGATTTTACAATACGTTATCAGTACATTTTAAAGATGCATTTGATTTAAAATATTTAAAACAGTTAATAACTCAAGTATTTTTATCACAATAGGCGTGACATGTTTCGTCAGCATGTGATTTTTGAACCTATGTACCTACAGATTTACTTCTGGTTACGAAGTGCCGAGGAAAACTGATTGTACCTGAAAAGAACAAAACATTGTGTTATAATAAATCATACTATTAGCTTTGAGTATTTAGGTGATGACACGTGGTAGGTACTGAAACGTGGTCGCTTACAATGGGCCTCATAAGAAGGCTCATAGTCATCTAAAGGGCAATGGAGAGAGCTATGCTAGGAGTCTCTCTGCGAGATCGTATCAGAAATGAGACCATCCGCAGCAGAACCAAAGTAACCAAAGGGACGGGAATAACTGTCCATTTCTATCAAAAGTATCACGTGATAGCTCGGAGCACCTGGATGTCATGCGACGCTTTCTATAGAAATTGACAGATTTTCAGGTTTTCGTACTCAAGAAAGTGCATACATTTTTAAAATACTTTTTAAGCTGTATTAAGATCAAGATATATTATATTTATAACAGACATTGTATCTTATTCACAGATAATCTCCTCACTTCTTTATTTAAATTCTTTCGCGTAGCATTCCGAGTCCATTTCAATTAGTAAACTTCTGATGAAGAGATATCGCGGCATTCCCCGAGTCCTGTTTACTAGCAGATAAATAGTTATGAATCCATAAACTGTATGTTATACGTATCGCGATCGGGAGTTACCATCGATATGGAATATAATTATCAGGAGCCGCAACAGGGCTGGGGGGGTTGTCGTTTCGTTGAAAAATGAAAATATACACCTTTAGGTACATCCCTTACAGGTAGGAAGTCCTAGCTAAGTTTTTTTTAATACTACGACGGCGACAAACAAGCATACGTCCCGCCTGACGGTACGCAGTCACCGTAGCCTGTGGACGCCTGCAACTCCAGGGGTGTTACATGCGCGTTGACGTCCCTGTAAAAACAAGGAGGATTTGCCATGTTGGCAGCTAAAAGGGCAAGCTTTGCTTCGTGGGTCCGCAGCTGTCAACATAGTGAATCCTCTTGGAGCTCTGGCGACCTTACTCACCAACAGAAACTCAACACTATGGGTAGGGTCTAGTGTTATTAAACTGCGGTTTTCTGTAATGTGGAGGTACTTCCCTAGATGTGCTCTGCTCCTGATTTGCGCGAGAGGACATTCGTTGTGCTGTGACCTACCACACTAAACGATATGCATCCGCTGTGCCCATACCTCTCTTATACCTCTTTTAAGTAGGTAGGTATATGAATATAGTGATGACTCTGAGAACGCGACCAACTTTAAATGTAGATGGTGCATAATGTGAGTTACTGTATTGTCGCCCAACAGGCGGCGCCACTCATGCGTAGGTCCTGTGTCAGTATGAGATAATTGTCAAAGTGACGTTTGAAATGTTCCCTTCCCGCAGGACACACGTTCGACTAGGGTTTCTGATTTCTCGGCCCATTTGTATTCTCGAGTTTCGAGAAATCTCGAGCCCAATTTCTCGAGTCTTCTCGAGTCTCGAGTCTTTTTTTGGAGGCTAGTAATTTTAATGTTTTTCGGATACCACCGTAAGTATTCATTGGTAAAATATTGTTACCCTCTTAAAGGCAAACCTTTTAAAATAAACCAACCTATAACGACATCTTTTTATATGTTTTCCTTATATAAAACTTTTTTATAACTATGAATTGGCGATGAGGTTTGAATTAAGCATTTTATCCAGTCTTAACCGCTAAAGAGTTAAGACAGTTATCCTTTAAAGCACTCGTTGTCACTGGGCAGAACGTGATATCCCATTCGATGGGCTAACAAAACGGAGTACCTATTCCATGTATTCCTTACCTACACATGACATAGCCGATGTCCAGCACAGTCAAAAAACATCGCAGTCTGCTTCCATCGAATTAATATAAGCCATTGTATAAAGTTTGCAAATCCTCTCATTCTCGCTAGAGTAAAGCGATACATCTCTAGGTTCTTACGCGTAGCTATTCAAATCAAAAGGTTCCTAATTTCAATAGTGAGGAAGCTTTCCCGTATCACCAGCTTGGGATCCTGTACATTATTACGATTTAACACGAGGATCAAGTTAAGTACATGACTGGAAGATTGTTACGTCGATTGTCTCAGAATAAATAAAATATAAAAGGAAGAAATACAGAATGAGTTTCAGTGTAGCTTCTTTCAGCATCAACAGAATCTTCTGTTAGGTACCTACATGCTTTTGTAAGATGTTTGTCAGTGGGCTATTTCTGAACTCTTAACAGATATCATATTTGTTATAAAAATATATAATATTCTGTAGATATTGCACGTTGTTTGCAGTTGCAGATTCCAATTTCTGATAGAATTATCATCGTCACCGCTGACTTCATCAGAGTCTTTTTTTTATACTAAGACGGTGACAAACAAGCATACGGCCCACCTGATGGTATGCGTTCACCGTAGCTTATGGACGCCTGCAACACCAGGGTTGTCACATGCGCATTGACGACCTTTCAAAAAAAAAGGAGGATTCGCTGTGTTGACAGCCAAACGGGCCTAGGGCTTTGCTCCGTGGGTCCTCAGCTGTCAACACAGCGACTCCTCTTGGAGCTCTGGCGACCTTACTCACCAACAGAAACACAACACTATGAGTAGGGTCTAGTGTTATTTAACTGCGGTTTTCTGTAAGGTGGAGGTACTTCCCCAGATGGGCTCTGCTCCGGATTTGAGCGAGACGACATGCGTTGTGCTGTGCCCTACCACACTAAACGATATGCATCCGCTGTGCCAACCATAATTTAATAAGTATAATTTTTGTAAGAAAAATTGATAAATAGACAGCTGGAAAAGTGGTTTTGATGTAGAACCACGAGTGTCACGTCCGAAATTAACTTTGACGTTCGGTCCATCAGAAGACTTGATACTTCTTGACTTCCGGTAATTTTTATCTCATCTAAAATGTAGCTAAAAAGTGTAGCTAGTTGTCTTGAATTCAAAAAAATCTTGATTAGAAGCCCTTGTCACGACTTTAACACAGAACCAACTTACCCTACTGTAATGAAGAAGTGTTACTTATAAAAACAAAATAATAAAAGTTCTGTGTTTATTATTCTTAAGATAATTTTCTTCAAGTCTAGTTGTACGCCCGCGAAAAGGCGTGTGCCCGCCGCGCATGACTCGAGAATTCTCGAGTCATGGACATTTTTTTCTCGTCTCGAATTAAACCAAAATTCTCGAGTTGTCTCGAGTTCGAGAAATCCCGAGCAGAAACCCTACGTTCGACTAACGCCCCTAGCGGAAAATCGACTTTCGGAAATCCTCATTAAAGTTAAAAAAATACTTTCAATCCTAAGTCGTCGTCATCAGTCGCGGATTCAAACACTTTCAATCCTAATGTCGCGGATTCAAACCCGGGCGACCCTTGGTAATGAGTTTTTCGGAACTTACGTACGAAACATAATTTGATATTTACTAACCGCTTTTCGGCAAAGGAAAACATCGCGAGGTAACCGGACTAATCCCAATAAGGCCTAGTTTACTCTCTGAGTCGGAAGGTCAGCGTGCGTAGCCAAGATGCCATTCTTTCACGCTCAGAAGCGTATCGTAGTTATCTCTCTTTATCACTCCACCTTATTAGTGTGACATGACAGTAGCGTTTCGTTCGGGACTTAGCGTTAGCGATTGGCATCTTGGCTATGCACACTGATGGCGGTTGCTTGCGTAAAATTAACGAGTACGCCAAATCTTGGGATTAGTTGCCAAAGCGGATCCCTGAGCCGTGTACGAAAACGCTAGGAAGAAGAAGAATTGAAGACACTTACATTACCTGTAATGATGAATGTCCTATTTTAGATTCAACTCCGGTTACGGCCCCGACGCTGTGCGTAACGGTCCCCAATGTCCCCATTTATCTGGTATTTGCATCAGTCGATATTCGTTTTTGCAGCGACATGATTCGCGATAACCACAACGCAGTCATTACAAGCTATGAAGACAAACTACTAGTGCATATGATAATCTAGAGCAAACAATAATTTTAAAAGCGTACGAGAGTTGTGGTGGCGAAATTCGGGGCAGTCGGGTGTGTCTTGGTAGCTCAGTTGGCAAAGCGATGGGCGTGTATCCCAGAGTCGCGAGTTCAAGTCTTGCCCGAGGTAATTTTTTTATTAAAAAGGTAACAAACGAGCAGACGAGCCGTCTGATGGTAGCGGTCATCGCCGCCCATGGACATAAGCAACATCGGAAGAGCCACTCATGCATTGTTGACGTCACGTGAAATCCGAGGGCTCCAAGCTATCAGAATACAATACAATACAATACAATAACTCTTTATTGCACCTCAAAACAACAAAAATAACACAAACTGGTATAGATTACACATGAAAAAGAGGCAAACAACAGGCGGTCTTATCGAGCTCCGAGCTATCACGTGATTCTTTCTATAGAAATTTACAGATTTTTCCGTCCCGTCCCGTCCTGTGCTAGTGTGAGTCATCCTTAAAGCTTGTGTTGTAAGTACTTGATGAAGATATATTAGGTCGGGGAAATAGGTTTTTCGTATTTTGTATGAAAATTCTAAAAGTCCAAACAAAAAGCTGCATCTTTGACATCAAAATTCTCTGACTAAAAAACCCCAAACAAACTGTGTGTACTTTTACTAACACAATAAAAAGATTTTTTTCAGTGCTTGATTCGCAGCTTTCCTTTGTTTTGTATCAAAATTTTAAATTAAATTGTTTAATTTTCTTTTTACGGGCTGAAAACAAATGAAAAATTACAGGAAAGTATTTTTTTCTTATTTGTTACTATTTTGAATGATTAATCTTATGATATTATTTAAACTTAAAACCAACCAGATATAAAAAGTAAAAGCATAAAAAAACAAGTCAAAGTACAAATAAATTCATGAATAATGTGCGTGCAGTTTTGCAGCCGTTTAAAATTATTTTGATTGAAATCCGTAGTTCTTCCTTTGTTTCCCGATTGTTCGGTAGTTTTAGCCGTAAACTGTAGATGTCGCATTGTTTTGAACGACATGGTCAATGGACCAATGTTTCCGGGAATGAACAATAGACATTTATGTTGATAACTTAGTACATATAGGAAGAGCGCGAAAGACAAGTATTTTTCGTCTTATTTAATAAATATATGGATCTTTCACAGATCGACTTGAGAATAAACAAAGCCCATTCTATGGGTAGTAACATTGCTGTCAATGGAACTAACAAACGATGTAAACAAAAGGTATCACATGTTTTGTCACTGTTTCTCCCTATATTTTCACACTACCTCATCAAACACCAGTGAAGCCATTCACTACTGATATGGTCGTATTATTGTAACATACAGAACGTAGGATAAATAACTAAGTCTTGGAGATTTCATTAAAAACAAAAGTTAGGTTATTACGATCAATATGGCGGTTTGTTTACATTGTTAGGAAGTTGGATTGACGACGATTTAAGACGACGATATCAATGGCTCCTTCTTTGAATTTGGTTAAAAATACTAGCATAGATATGAATAGCTCTCATACGATTGCTATTTTTGAATGACCTATATTGTCAAGGAAAATAAAGGTGACAGCTGGTAACTACAGTTACCAAAATAAAATATAGTTTTTATGGCATTTTCCCTATCCATTATCAAGATGAACTAAGAACTTTAACCCAAAATTGTATATCCCTTCGAACCGAAGTTTTTAATTAATAAACCCGGTAGCACATTAACGGCAATTAACTGGCGACGTGCGGGCTGCCAGCGTCGCGGAACGAACATGGCGCCAATTAAGGCTCGCACACACGGGACGCGGCAGAGTACGTTGAAAAGAGTAGTAAATCTTGAAGTAAACATACACCTAATACATGACGTTGTTCTCAATTAATACGTTTGCGGACGTGTCTGCTATTATTGTCCTGTATTTTAAAAAAACATAACCGAATATCTTGAAACAGGTAAAAGCTGACGTAATTCTCTATATCACACTTACTAAATACTTATATAAATGTACGTACTTATATAAATTATGAAAGCGGATGCAAAGTAAGTAAATTAGTTCGTTTGTTTTGAATTTTAAATTTAAAAAATGTGAGTAAATAAAGAAAAGCATAAGGGATTAATGTTTTGCGATGGGTTTTCCTTTAGTATTCCCAAGAATTTTGATGCACGGCTTCATAATTTGCTGAATTACAATGATAATTCGTTAAATCCAATGGGTTTGAATGGATTTTTTTGATTAAGCATCGAATTTTCTGAAGCATCAATCTAATAATCTATTGGACTTACCCGATGCCCCCGGAATAGAAAAAAATGCAGGTATTTAAAAACATTGTTCAAAAGTTCGTCGCAACATCGAGAGTTTACCTCGGAGGGTTTTAGAGATGGGTTACTGTCAAAGTATCACAATGACTATGACGATGGCTATTTCGGCCGCCACCCAGGCTGGCAACACCGGCTTCATTTAAAAGGATTAGGATTTTTAAGTTCCTCGTAAATAGCCACGTAAGGAAGTTTTATTTAATTGCTTTTAGGGTTTAAGCTGATTTTCTTGGAAGTTGTAATAGGTAACAGATTTTAATCAACATTTATAATGATGACAAAACCCAAAGATTATTAAGCATCTTAATGGACCACTCACGTAGAGGTGAAGTCAGCGGGAGGACGCTCCAGATAAAGGATGACTTAGTTTAGCTGCACTTTTCCCGCAACTCGACATCAATTGTGCCTTTTTTACGTGATGACGAGGAAAGAATCACGTGATAGCTCGGAGTCCTCGGAGGTCAGGGGCATTTTCTATAGAAACTGACAGATCGTCCCGGATCGGATCGTATCGGATCGGATTGTTGTGAGTTATCCTTAATTCAAATTCAAATTCAAATTCAAATATTTTATTTCAGACAACATGGTCCATTTGGTTAATGATCATCGAGCGAAACTTTACCTAATTATAAGTACATTACATGTTAGCATAGACAAAAGCTTGCCTAACAATTCTCTATACCAAAATTTCTTCCCCCAGAAAAGCCTCTTCTTCCCCCAGAATGAGGCTTTTCGTAGGGTTACGAAGAAATAAATTTGTCAGACCATACACTGATATTATAGTACGAAAACCATACTTAATCTAAAAATCGACTCGCTCGACCAACAGGAACATGTCACTAGACCGTCATTACGTATCATTGGTCAGACTACTTGTTTTTGCAACCGAGCGATTTATGCGTCTTTAAACCTATCATTTATGTCTATGGCACACGGTTGCGGTTGTTTGTGGGACTGTTATGTTTGTTATAATATAGCAAGTTACTATTATAATGGCTGCTGCAAGTCAGCCATTACAATAATATGTTGATCTGTTTCACATCACGGTATCAAAATTTGTTTTTCAATTAAGTGAAAATAAATAGATAGGTACTATTACTACTAATAAAGCTAGTATTAATAAGTACCATATTGAGTTAATTGAATAGCATAAATAAGTCTTTTCTGAGTAATAATTATTAAAAACCAGTGGTGGAAACTGTTTTGGCTTTATGTAAGTTTTAATTGTTATTGTTATATCCGTTATTTTCGCTGTTTGTTTCCCATTACCAATAAAAAAAAAGAAAAAAAAATAGAGTTTCGCCGAGAACTCCAGCAACGTCATTGCGACAATGCCGTACGACGCACGAAAATATTGTTGCGAGTTCCCTGCAGAGGTCGACGGCGATTGTTTTGTGTGACACAACATACTTACTTTACTCTTTGGACACAACACGACGCAAAGCGTCAAAGTTCAATGTGACACTTAATATTTACTTCATGCAAATTATAGTATAGGAAACGTCCGACAAGTAGGTACATTTTCGGGACAATATTAAAGTATATGAAAAAACTACCAAATGGCTATGAAATAAATAGTACATTACTGCAGAGGCCGTGAAGTAAGAGATTGCAGGACGAGTTTGTGGTAGACAGGGTGTGGATTAAACAAGTCCGGCAATCTCTCTTCCGGCCGAGGCTTGTATAGTGCTTTTCTCAAACATTGTAAGGAAATATTAAATTTAAAACAACTACTAGGTAAATAGGTTGATAAGGAAAAAATAGCTTAATTTGCCACCTTTTTTATTTTTTTAATATGCAATTTGAATTAGCTATTCGAGCACCAAGTTTAACCGCACATAAATATACATAGAAACATAGAATTTGTTTTTTTTAATGTCACAAGTATCTAGTGGTCGTTGGCTGTATGTAATTTTTCCTTTGTCAGTTTAGTGTTAGTACGCAAATTTAAAAAGTTAGAGCAGCGGACAATAATGTTTCGTTCATACTTACGCCATACATTACTTCACGGCCGCCAGCCAAAAAGTAAATGGGGGGAGCCGTAAACAAGGAACTTCATGTCTTCATTTCGTGACATAAATGCATACATTTACGATCATGTTTGAGAAATTATATTATTTACGCATAGATATAGGATAAAAGAACACCCAATCGGCCGAAAAAGATGACGCCATAAAAGAGCAGCAGTTGCGGCTTTTTCATATAGTCTTGTTTGGAACGTGACGTTCCGTACGTGCCAACAGCCTATATACTTTAAACAGTGTTGGTAGTTCTGTGTATAAATTTGACACTTAATGCTTACGTCAGTAAGCTCTTTTTCGTACGAAACATTTATGGTTTTGTATCATCATCAATGCAAGTTCGCTAATGTCATTCTGACCCAGACGTTTTTGTTGTTCTTTGTTGTCCATTCCGTTTAATAAGTCAATGTGTTTACGTATGTCAAAAAGAGGTTGTGTAACATTGCAGAGATTAGGAGTAGTTCCTAGGAGCGAGCGGTCATCGACCCCAGAGTAAAGGGCTTCCGATACACCTGCAGAACAACGAAACTCAAACGGAGCGAATCGCGAGTAGCCAGCCCGAGCGGCCGATGCCCGTTTCGCCATTCTCGATGTGGTAATACCGAGTCATTTTGTATTCAGCAAAGAAAATCATTTGCGAAGGAAATTTTCAATTTTAAAATTAAAAGAATGATAATGAAAATGGCTGCGGGTTCAAATACTCCTCGACACGGGGTTTTTTTTAATTGGGTGGATCAACTGTTTGTTGTTATTCTGTCCCGTCAGCCAGGAGACAAATGCAAAACAGTTTGTTAGAAGAAACGTTGTAGTATGTTCTACTCACATGCTTGGTAGATGACCCATCATGGAAAGGGAATATAACTACCAAAACAAAACAAGATTTGCGAATTTTAATGCCGTAAAATCGTGATTTTAAAAGTAACCCAGGAGACCGTAACCGTCGCTCCTGCCAAGGCTGGCAGCTCTGGCAGGAGTGCCCAGAGTAGTGGCAGGAGCGAGATGGACATACTTTAGAAACGCTCAGTCCCTAACGCCTCCGTCTACTTACAACTCATGGTAAGCACACAGCTGTCTTTCGCGACCACGCGATACCAAACACTTATTTAAAATTTCACGATTTTCACACATAAATTTACTAAAACGGGCCTTAATCGTGTTAATATTTGAAAACCAACCTGCGACGTTTCAAGGGCGACATTGCCCCCGTGGTCCCGGAGACAGACTGGCTGAGGTTGACATCAACATATATAATAGAATAGAATAGAATAGAAATAATTTATTCGTGGACACACAAAATATACAGTACAAGTACAATTAACAAAAAATTGCCAAGATTAAAGAAGTGCCACGAAATGGACTCATCTCAGCATAATGCTGGCGACTTCCAGCGCTGATCTTCCGATGAGCCCATCCGGTGAAAAAAACACGAAAGGTAACACAAACACTGAAATAAAAACAAATCAAAAGAAAAACAAACAGAAAGGAAGAGACGAACAAAAATGATACATTCAGAAATCAAATTTTATACAGTTAATACACAGTTAAAATAGTTGATACGTGATCGTATAGCTGCGCGGGTTTTACGAACTACCCGCACTTGATCTTGATTATCAACTTGAACATTTTGCGCACTATTATGTGACTCTGTCGACACTACACTCCCGATGTCCTATTTTTGTTTATACCAATTTTTATAAAAATCAAAGGTAAAATAATTTACAAGTCTTTAACATCGAATCGGAGGCCGCCGTACTGCGCACGCGCCGCGCAAGATAACGGTCTGCGATGATAAACTGCCCGCGCGCTGGAATTGGGTCGGAACCGAACCCACCGATAATTACTGGATTAGAGGTTTATCCAGGACCAAAGCGAACAATATTGATGTAATCATAGACAAAATATACGGTACAATGTTTTGTTAAAACAAATCATATTATTTAATTAATTTATTTTAATTTTTATATTCATTAATTAATATTCTGAGCTCTAAACTTAAACGAATTTTGTATGGTTAAGAGGGCGCAGAGAGTTCAATGGTGCCCTCATTCCTCACAACGAGGAAATGCTGCCAGCATCCTAGGTACAATACCTCAAGGACCTATTTTAGATTTAAGGTAGGTAGAGGTAGGTAGGGTAAGTTACACTTACTGTATATATGTATTTTGAATATTATTTTTTGCTTTTTCACGTAAACGGCTAAAAAGTGGACACTTTTTTCCATTTAAGTGATAAACCCAAAAGTACGTAATATAAAACGATATCATTATAGATTTCGGGAATTAGTAGTACTACAACGATGATAACAAGGAATAAGTAGGTATAGAGAAATGGTAAGGTTTATTACAAAACAAAATCCCCCTAATGAAGGCAATTAACGCTCTGTGCCCTCTTAACTTGTGAGTTTGGAAATTTCGGACCAAATTTTGTTTGGTTAAAGTTTTCATTTTATTACTATTCCATAGGACATAGGAGAAAATATATTGCTTTAACCACAAACATGATCTATTGCCATTTGGTGGCCACATATCTGATGACTTAGACGTGAGAGTGAGATGAATGTGACAGGTACAAGTTTATTGGTCTTATATTATGTTTATGGTTTACCACTATGGTTTACCACTGTCATAAAAAACTTCACTTTCTGGAGACATAAACACGTTTAGTGTTTTCTACTCCAATAGTGTATGTACAAGTTATACCCTAAAACTATGGTTTATTAATTGAAGGGGTGTTTACAAAAACCACATAACTAACATTTTTTCGGATTTGTGTTTTTGATGTCATCTTGTTCGGGTCCAAAAGATTTACGAAAGGTGACAAAATGTTAGTCCAAAAATTATTATGTTTGTCAAAATATGCAATTCAAATATCCTCCATACTACTATGTACTTAATAATAATTATTAAAAATACTCAATTAAGAGCAACAGTAAAATAAATGATATATTTCGAGGGTTGCCTGGTGAAACCCAATAAGTGACAAAAAGTGAGATTTTAAAGTAAAAACAGTTTTAGATTGATTCGGTATCGCTCTATCTAATGGTAATATCGGATAAGCAGATTTGACATGTATTACGGAAATATGCCGAGTTGATAACCCGATAAGTACTTGATTTCAAGTTTTAATTTAGAACTAAATACTACAAGTGCATTTAAGGCTTCAGTTTTTATTATTACTTAGTGCAAGAACCACACAATACACATTTATAGGTATTTAGTGCAGAGATATTTATACTAAATTAAACTAAACACACATCGTAAAACCAGTTACTATTACTTATCGGGTATTACCTCAGTACGATTCGAACCTAAAAAGGATTTAAGTAAGAATTAAAATACGTTAAAACCATTTATCGGATTTTACTTTTACGATATTATTTATTAAATGTACAAACTACTTCAAAGTAAAACCCAATAAACAAATGTATAGTACTTATCTAAAACATTTTTTTGAAGAAATATTATGTTAAGTCTAGTTATCGAATTCTCGCACGGGCCTTTTGCAAATTTCTTTAAAAAAAATCCGGGGAAGAACCCAATAAATATGTTTGACGACCGCAAGGTCATACGCTGCCTCGACAAGTAGCGGCAGGATCGCAAGCGCTCCGCCGCTGCGTCGTTGCAAATTTAATTGGAAATAGCTGTTAAAAAGTTGTGACGTATTGTGTTAATGATGGCTGTGTACTTATGTGTTAAAAGTTGTGTGATGGGTGACCGAGACAGAAAATTAGTGGAGCAGCTATGCTTGAAACAGGTAAAATCTTATTTTCTAACCTAGAAATACATTTAGAATTGTCGTATAAAATAAGATTGGTACTTAATTATGTTATGACTTAATCGCCTGAACGATAGGTATACGTCGAGTTATTGTAACCGTTAATATGTAGATAACTGTTGTTGTTTCGTTTAGAGCGAACTTATCGGGTTTTAGCACTATCTATTAATCAAACTACGCGACTTTGAGTGATGCTTACGGTACAAAATAACAAAACAAACAAATGACATAATCGCCTGAACGATAGGTATACATCGCGTTTATAGTACTGTCCTTAAATACCTAACAATAAATCTAAGCTATTGTAAGATTGTAACCGTTAATATATAGATAATTGTTGTTGTTTCGTTTAAGAGCGAACTTATCGGGTTTTAGCACAATCTATTAATCAAACTACCTAGGCGACTTTGAGTGATGCTTACGGTACAAAATAACAAAAATTAGATTAAATTAATACGTTTAGTTAAATTATTAAATAATATTAATTATTTTTTTGCATTCCAATTGGATGAGGTGCTTCTATTAACAGGTTTTCTATGACTGGACCTCCTTGTATTTCACCGGCAAATAAAGACATAAGTCGTTATCTGCAAACCATTAAAGATGGTAAGTTTCCATTGGAACATTGTGCATTATCCTCGTAAGTCCCCGCGTACTTGTACAAGTACAAAATAAATATCTGTAGATTTATGTACTTAGGGGAAAGTAGGTAGGATTCGTGCACCGGGAGCTTTCGTACAGTGGTCTATCTCGGCTACCGTACATGCTAAAGGGTTGATATTTGTATACGAGACGAGTACTTTTACGCATAGCCTACCCTCCAAAAATGATTGTAGTGCAGTGGCAGTCTTTGCCAGAAAGAGTCAATGTGTGTTTTGGCAACTCTAAAGTAATTTTTTGTCTTGTTTGATGAATGCATCTGTCTTTAATAAGTATTAATGGAATTGAAAAAATACTTATTTATTTATTTAAGCTTTATTGCCCAATTACAAAAAAGTACAAATGGTGGACTTAATGCCTTGGGGCATTCTCTACCAGTCAACCATTGGATAAAACAGAAACTTGTGTTTGGTTCAGGATTGTAAACATCAAGAAGAGATAGGAAACATATAATAATATCAACAATAATACATTGCTTTAATAATTGTATAAACATACACATATAAATATACCTACATATACGTACATAAATAAATAATGTAAGTACCTAAGTATAAGTATGCGGAACATCTATCAAATGAGCAATTTAGAGAGGTATTTACGTACCTTGCACTTGAAGGAGAATTTGCTCTGTATTTGCGTGTATTTCAACCTTGTTTGTAAATACACGCTTCAGGTTCTTATGTAAACAATAGTTTTGGGATTTAATTGACGTATATTTGTTTATTTGAATTTTTTCGCGTTTGAGTCTATTGGGGTGCTTTCGTAAACTCCGATTGTATGTGATTTTTTACTGTACAAATGCACCCCATGGAGCTAAAATCAAGAATATAATCATAATACAGTTATTATGGGTAAGATATGCCTAAACATTGATTATAACAGGTAAAAGAACTCATAAAATGACGAATCCCAGGTAGAAACGAATGCCTCCCTACGTGTGGGATAAATTCGTACAATTCCCACTTTTTAGGAAAATCGTTATATTGGCCAAATTGTTTTGGATCAAATCAGAAATGCACTGTTATTATAAACAGATAACTGGACCATGCAATGGCATTAATTTAATTTTTAAATAACTGTTAGTTTTTATTTTACAAGGCCCGGAGCAAAAAGTGTACGAAGCCTACCCACTTTCCCCTATGGTGTTATAAGATCAATCATTATAATTATGTAGTTACATGTATGCCTTTATGAGTACTTACCCGAGTTTATAATCCCGTGACTGCCCGTATATTATGATTTTAAGTTATTGCGTTTTTGGTACACTTTCTTTAATTTATACAATTAAGACAATGACTCCTTCAATCTTGATGAATCGCAAATTAATATTGCCGCCCAAATGCACAATATTGTCATCGATGATAATAGTAAGGCAGACTCTTGTAAAATATAATAGATAGATACATATAAATACTTAAATACATAGAAAACATCCATAACTCAGGAACAAATATTCGTGATAAACACACAAATAAATGCCGTGACCAGGATTCGAACCCGGGACCTCCTGCTTCGAAGGCAGCGTCACTACCAACTAGGCTAGGAGGCCGTTTGCAAATACAAATAGGTAAGTACTCTTTATTGTTCACCAACAAGGAAATAAAAACAATATAAATTAAACACTAAAATATAAACACTGGTAATATCCACTGGTGGTGGTTTATAATTTATTTTGTTTATATATTTTTTTTCAGATCATGAAACTGATTTATTTGGCAGTGACTTTTCGGATGACTAGGGTAGATTAACTTTTTTATAAGTTTTTTATAAGTAGGTAATAAAACCTATAAGTAACATTAACAGCTTTTTAATTTTTGCGAAAACCCAATAAGTCAACACCTCTTGGTAAAAAACGTTTTCTTACAGGAAAACTAAATTAGTTATATAGCTAAAACACAAATTAACTTAAAGTAGATAAAATTACTTTACACGGAGAACTTATAAAACTACGAATTTACTTTACCAAATTAGTGTTTGATGACCATAAATCTTTAACTTCATTTTTCTCGAAACTAGGTTTCTCATACTTATTGGGTTTCACCAGGCAACCCTCGATTTACTTAAATTTAGAGAAACTTAGTGGATGTAATAAGAACATTAATTATAAAAACAATATTTTAGGAAAAAAGTTACTCATCTTTGCATAAAAACAACGTAACTAACCTAAATTTTACAATAAAAACTGCATAAGCGACAAAGTATATTAAAAAATCTTTTCCGCAAAATAGAAAGTCTCAAAACAAATAAAGAGATATTTCTAACTTTGCGACCATATATCTATAAACTTCCTGAAAACCAAGCTTCAATCGTTATTATTCAAAGAGAAAATTAGTTTTATCGCTCTCCTGCAAAATTATGCTCAGTGTAGTTATGTTCTTTTTGTAAACATCCCTTAATTTTTCAATTTGTGTGCGCAGAGCAATCGCCGCAAGCACTTCTTACTCACGATTATGGGATGCGGACCGTTCCGAAACATGTCGAGCTATTTTCGACTTTATAGACGTGAGTAAACCGATATAAGTATATTAATATCCCTTAACTTGTATGACATAATATCATTTTCCATACGTTTCGTATTATTCGCGTATTTTTTCCCCAGGAAGAGCCTTCGTCTTTCAATCCGAAGGACTCCTACGCACAACCGACCTTCGCTTTCATAATGCTACCCAACTATATGATTAGCCTGAACCAAATACAAACGCACTCATTACCTGTAATCTGAGCAATCAATGTCCCGCCATGCGCTGCGCAGACGCACGCGCTCCAGTATTTATCGATTACTATGTTTTCCATCTGACACGCAACCGGTGTCTGTTACTGACCGGGATTTGTGGTGCGATCGATTAAATTGTCCCGTTTGTATTTCATGTTCATGTTCAGGGTATCTTAAATGGTGTATCTTAAGGATTAACGGCCTCCCTAGCCTAGTTGGTAGTGACCTGCTTACGAAGCTGGAGGTCCTGGGTTTGAATTCTGGTAAGGGCAATTTATGTTCGTCGGGTGCGGTATGATGGTCGCCATTACATCGTTTGTTATGTTGTGCGTTATTTTTGTTGGTGGAGTAGTGGTAAGGTGTTTGTCTTTTAATCCTTAGGTCGCGGGTTCAAACCCCGGGTCGTACCAATGAACAATATGTTCATCAAAAATCAAAACAAATATGGTTTTCTATGGCGAACAATTGATCTAACTTCGAGTAGACACGGGTTTTTGAGTTATCATGGGCTTTCCGAGCTTCTTAGAAAAGTTCAATATTCACGGCCTCGGGCGAGACTTAAACTCGCGACTCTAGGATACCCGCCCATTGCTCAGGAGAGCCGAGGTGGCGACCGAACTCACGGTCCACCGAATCGGCCTCCTGGGATTGCGGGTCGCCCTACCGAAGACGGAGGCCATGGTCCTCGGGGGGGGGGAGGGGATGGAGGTTGGGGGCGGGAACTGCCTTGAGAATAGGAGGGGAGCGGGTCCAGGTCAAGGCCCACATCAAATATCTGGGCCTCGTCCTGGACCGAAGGTGGACGTTTGAGGAGCACTTCACGAGACTAGCCCCCCGTCTCGTGGGTGCTGCCTCGGCGCTGGGCCGGCTAATGCCCAACGTGGGAGGGCCGAACGCCCCGTGTAGGCGCTTGTACACGGGTGTGGTGCGGAGCATGGCGCTTTACGGAGCACCAATATGGGCTGAGAGGCTGAATGCCCGCACCACTGCAATCCTCCGGCGGCCGCAGAGGGTGGTGGCCCAGCGCATGGTGAGGGCCTACAGAACGACCTCCCATGCGGCTGTGTGCCTCCTCGCCGGCACCCCACCCTGGGAGCTGGACGCGAGAGTGCTAGCAGAAAGACACCAGCGACGGGTCGAGGCGAGGAGGAGAGGGGAGCCACCAGACCCAGAGGAGTGGGAGAGGGCAGCACGCGCGGCTGAGGAGTGTCTCAGGCAAAAGTGGAGGGAGTCGCTGGAGGATAGCCAGTACGGTGTCAGAACCATCGGGGCTATCCTCCCATCGCTAGACGAGTGGGTGGACAGGCGTAAGGGGGTCCTCACGTTTAGTGTCCGGACACGGTTGTTTTGGGCACTACCTGCACCGGATAGGTAGAGAGCCGGTGCCACGGTGCTGGGAGTGTTGGGAAGCGGACGACACGGCCCAGCACACTCTGGCAGAGTGTGTTCGCTGGGCCGTGGAAAGGGCGGTCATGCAGAATGATACGGAGCTGGCAGATCTCTCGCTGCACAGCGTCATAACAGCGATGCTAGGCAGCGAGAGGAAATGGAATGCGGTGGCCTCCTTCTGCGAAGAGGTTATGTCGCAGAAGGAGGCAGCGGAAAGGGAGCGGGAGGATGCAGCTGACGCTCTCCCGCTCCGTCGCAGGCGGCGGGGTCGAAGGCGTCTGGCCTTCATTCGCCAAGACCCTTAATGGGGCCAGCGGGATCGGGTCCCGCATTGCACGGCCCCACGTCGTCGGGGGGGAGGTCAAAGCGTTTCTGACATCCCTCTCATTGTGCGGGTGCCCCGGCATAAAGCCGGGGCCGCCGGAGGGCACCGTGGTGCAATATTATTGATCCCACGGTGCCCTCATTAACGGCCAAGAGGGAAACGCCGGAGTGGTGTTTAGTGGGTAGGGCCGACTCTGCTTCCCTCTGACTTGAGAGGGAGAACTGAGCGGCGAGTCCCACACACCCCCCCACTACGACCTTACCTGGGGTCGGGGGGACGGTGCGGAAAAGCATTCACCACTCCGTCAAAAAAAAAGAAAAAAAAAAAAGATACCCGCCCATCGCTCTACCAACTGAGCTACCGAAGCACACCCGGCGACCCCGAAGTTCTCCACCACGTCGCTTAGAAACATCTACCGTAAGAAGATAGTAATTCTTCTCAGATTAACGAGTTCAAGTCTCGCCCGAGACATTTCAATTTATTTTTCTCTCAAAGTAAGGTACAGTCAACCAATTGGAACCCTAGGCCACTGTAGGACTATGTCATAGCGACGCTATAAATCAGATTGTAAGAAATCTCTTACTGCTTGTCATTTTGACATGGGTCTAGGTTCCAATTGGTTGACTATACCTATACATGCTGGTCAGTTTTGACTTAGAAACTCTACCTATTGGGCGTTTTTATTTTATGTTGTAGAAAAATGATTTTTTGAAAATTTGAAATTTTTTAATTGTTTTCTATTCAGAATCGCGAGCTCTTTCAAACCTAATAGGAGAAAAAAGTGTCCTAAGATTTGTTTTCCTTTTTTGCCACCATCATTACATAGTTTTAATATTGCGGTAGCGCAATGGAAAGTTTGGAAAATGTATGAAAAATTGAAGACCCTTTTTTCTCCTACTTTTCTCTCCTAGGATTGAAAGAGCTAGAGATTCTGAGTAGAATAGAGATAAAAATCTCCAATTTAGCGAAAAATGATTTTTCTACAAAAAAAAATAAAAACGCCCTATTACGTATAATACGTATATTACCTCAACCTCTCAAATTTATCTCAAGATAGAGCTCATGCGTAACACAGTACGCTTGCAACACGACCAAAACCCGTTTTTAATGAATAATAAAATTTGTAAACGTAAGTCGACAATCGTCACGGAACCAGTCATTCATTACATTCATTAACTGCGAACCGTGAAAAGGCGACGTGGGAACAAATGGTGGCGCCGTTTGAGCCATGAGCGGCAGCGGGAGCGAGAGCGACAAGCGATAGACGGGCTTGACTTAGAGTCACACCACGTTTCTTTTCTCAGCAAATGAACTGTCAAACTTGAAAGTGTTATTTTAAACGTCAAACTTCTATGAAATTATGACGTTTACTTAACACTTTCACAGTATACGCTATCAAAAACTAGGAAACTTAGCATAGACTGACTCTACTTGCCTAAGGAACGCTTGCGCCAATTAAGGTCAGCCACCAAACCGGGAGTTAGTCAAATACAATACGAATAAATAAATAAAATATTTCCACGACCAGGGATGATTCTTAAAAAACGAACATAAAAAAATACTTCTAATATTTTCCAATTTAAATAAACAGTTAAAAAATAAAAGTAAACACATAGACAAAGAAAAAAAAAACTTATAACTAATTTAAAAGGGATTCGTCTCGGTAATAAGTCCCAGTCTCAGCTTGTGGTGGACATATATACTTAATTTATCAGTCATAATTGAATGCCGCGGAGACCCGTGAAACCAGCATAGTTAATAACTATAATTACTCAGAATGCGACAAATAATAATCCTTGACATTAATTAAGCGCATTTCAATAAATAAAGTAAATCGCCACCAAAACAAATTTCGATTAAAAAGAATGGCTCACACTAGTACGGGACGGGACGATCTATCAGTTTCTATAGAAAACGTCACGTGACATCCGAGGGATCTGAGCTATCACGTGATTCCTTCTATTGAAATTGACTGATCGTCGCGTCCCGCCCCGTCCCATCCAATCCCGTCGCGTCCTAGTGTGATCTTTAAAACGTTCGATGTTAAAACGCTACCTCCTATGCCTTTTACCTACGACTCTAGTTCCGTAAAAGCCGTCGGCGTTTCAACAAATATTTCTAACTTGACAATATTAATTAACGCAATCTTCATCTTACAAATAGCTGCCATATAACTGTACAAGTGTACAGCTTGAAAGAAAAGGTTTTATTTCAATGCTTTGGACCACCATCAGTGCTTACAAATGTAATCAAAATAATCGGAGACTATCGGGAGAAATAGCAGCTGGTCGTATATTTTAAAAATATTTTAACGGCCTCTTAGCCTAGTCGGTAGTGACCCTGCCTACGAAGCAGGAGGTCCCGGGCTCAATACAGGTAGAAGTTAATATAAAGCAGTGATAGTGCTTAGGAAAAATAACTTAAAAATAGTTTCATCTACAATTCTAGGCTTATTTTTACAAAGCTCGAATCCTCGTCTGGGCATTTAATTGTGTGTTTATCACGAATATTTGTTCCTGAGTTATGGATGTTTTCTATCTATGTATTTAAGTATTTTTATGTATCTGTCTATTATATATATCGTCGTCTAGTACCCACAACACAAGCCTTTGAGCTTACCGTGGGACTAGATCGATTTGTGTACAATTGTCCCACAATATTTATTTATTTATTTTGTTAAATAGGTTAATCAACTATTACTTGTCACTGGTTGCCATGGTTACAGTACTTACAGTCTCCTGGGTCACTTTGAAAATTACGGTTTTATGGCATTAAAATAAAAAAAAACATGTTTTTTGTAGTTATATTCTTTTTCCATGATGCGCCATCCACCAAGCATTATAGAGTACTACATACAACATTTTTTTCTAACAAACTGTGCTGCATTTGTCTCCTGGCTGACGGGATAGAATAACAACAAGAAATAATTGATTCACCCAATTACACTCTTTTGTTTTAAAATGTCGGTTAATAAAAAGCAAACACATTTTTTTAAACTAGCTCTTACCGCGATTTTGATCGCAAAATGCTGTTAATCTGACACTTATCAACGTTTTTTTTGCATGTCTTAGTCTATGTAGGTCCCACTGCAGTGTGTTAATAAACCACTTTTTGTTGCCTACCATGAGTGGCATTTCGCTCCTATGTGCGTACCATGAGTTGTTTTCGATTCCGACTGCGGCATTCGAAAGTATGTCCGTCTCGCTCCTACCACTACTCTGGCAGGAGCGAGACGGACATACTGTCGAATGTCGCAGTCGCAATCGAATTCGGCTACGTACAACTAACGGTAATCAGACTGAGCATTTTGGCGAAGTAGGTCACTTTAATAATGGGAGCTACCGTATTGTCGCTCACCAGGCGGCGCCCATGCGTGGGTCCTGTGTCAATATGAGAGAATTGTCAAAGTGACGTTTGAAATGTTCCCGCAGGACCCACGTTCCACTAGCGCCCCTAGCGGAAAATCCACTCGCGGTAATCCTCATTCACTTCAAAAATAGTTTTATCTACAACTCACTGCTTATTTTTACAAAAACCCAACTTCTCCATAACACAACAAATACATCAATTTACTCCGACCATTACCAATTTATTTCACCTCTATAACATTCCAATGTCAAACGTACAATTTGACATTTGACACGGCCGACCTTTGACATTGATTGACAGGATAAGGTTTAAATTACCGATTATGTCGTTTTGTGTTGTATGCGTCGACGCATTTTGAAAGGATAGCTTATTTGAAGTTCAAAACGAGTTTAACTTGAAGTGCTGTCAACTAATGATGCAGTAGTGTACTTAAATTAAAAAAAACCCGGCCAAATGCGAGTCGGGCTCCCTCACTGAGAGTTCCACACAATGCATGTTAACCACCATTTATGACCTTAGGTACATAAAAATACGGATAGCACGGAACTCTCAGTGTGCGGAAATTATACGGTTTTCAGATTTTCCTTTGTACTAGTTAAGTGCTACAAGGTCTTGCTTTTTGCGAAATTTTGTGATTCTAGGTCAACGGGAAGTACCCTATACATTTTGATTCCCATTGCTAATGTATGGGAAATGCGACAAATGACCGTATCTTTTGATTGTGTTGGCGTTGAGGTTTGGTTTTTCACAGCTTCAAGAGACCGCAGTTATGTGTATGTGGTATTAATTTCAACTTGCTGCCTCTACGCATTCCCGAAATTAAGGGTCTTGACTGACAGACGGACGGACGGCCAACAAAACTCACTACCTTCATACGAGGGATATGGTACAGAAATTCGGGGCCACCGGGTGTCTCGGTAGCTCAGTTGGTAGAGCGATGGGAGTGTATCGCCCGGGTCACGAGTTTCCTTTAAATTACTATAAAGTCATGGATACATTAACACAACCACCCTCATAAAGCCGCCCGTTATACCGCGTCGTGCGTTCCCTCCACGCCGCGAATTCACGACCACATTTACATACCGTTACCCCATTACCCCGATTTATTGTCACCCTATCTATTTTATTTTAATTAAGATAACTGCTGCTTTAGATAGTGGTTGGTTTATATTAAGTGGTTTTAGAGGTAGTACAGAGGTGTAAGAGGCTGATAAGCGGAGTTGACTCGTGAGTGGTTGCAAATATATTTGTTTAAGAGGCCACAGTGGCCAAATTGCTATCATTCAGACGTCTATATCTCAATATTGATAACAACTAGGTATCTAATATTCAAACACATAAAACTTTAACATATTTCCTTCAAACTGGTAAACGTGAAAACATGATTTTTAACAAAAGCTTCGATACTTTTATTTTTCAAACATAGGTCCTTTTTTACATGTTTTTGGTTAGAACGTCGAAACCCTTGAATTTATAAACATAATTCTTAGTTAAATAGTTAAGTAATAACTAGTTCTTAAATCTGGTAAAAGCTTTTATCTATAGAAATTGTAGTTTACGTGTAAACATCAATTATCTGATTATGCAGTGTATTTTGACGCGCCCGCCTACTATCGCCTTTTCATGTTTCGCGTGCTCTGGCAATTAGGTCTATCCCGCTCTCTTTTGCTTGCATATGTGGACTCTTAATAATGGACTTAATAATTGGAATATCCCTTGGCAGACTAAGTGTTGGTGGCCCAGCGGCATGGGAAATTCAACCCAAAGGTCGCGTGTTCTATCCTGCCGGCTCGTACCAATGAGTTTTAGGAACTTATGTACGAAATATCATTTGATATTTACCAATCGCTTTTCGATGAAGGAAAACATCGCGAGGAAACTGGACTAATCCGAATAAGGCCTAGTTTACTCTGGGTTGGAAGGTCAGATGGCAGTCGCAATAAACGCTAACGCCAAATCTTGGGATTAGTTGCCAAAGCGGACCCTCGGCTCCCTGCAACAAACGTGGAATAAGCTAGAGTTTTACGTTTTGTTATTTGTTATAGGACATAATTTATGCTTTAAAGTGGATGGGCCCTGTAACAGGAGCAAAAAAAATAATCGTAGGTAGTACTCCCTAAACTGAACTACGTGCAACGTTTGTTCAGCGACTTTTAAAAATGTCGTGTGTTTTGATGTTTATTACACTTTAAAGTTTATTAGAAGACGCAATGTACTGCGAATTTTGTCATTTTTGTACTATGACAAGAGACGTCAATTAGGCTGGTGTTCACGTACATTGAAAATACTATTTAGTTTGTATGAAAAAGTGAAAACCTACAGAGCACGTAATTTTTAAAAGTTGTTGAAATAAAATTATTAGCTTTGAGGAGTACAACCTAAGATTGTTTTTGCTGAGTGAGGCGTTAGAGACTGAGCGTTTTAAAGTATGTCTGTCTTGCTCCTACTACTACTTTGGCAGGAGCGAGACGGACATACGTCTCCTTAGAACTCATGATAAGCACAGTTGACGCGAAACTATGCTTATGGTAACTCTATGCGTAAGCGGACAATGTTATGAACGTGATCGATAAACCCGCTACTTCAGCAATCCGCTTCCGCTCCCACTCCCGCTACATCACCAAGGCCACGCGTGGGAACTCATATTAGCAAAATTACATCTAACCACCTTCGTAATAGGCGGGTGATGTGTTAATAGATCTGTCAAGGCTCGCGAAAGGTCAGGAAACTCGGTTAGTTTAAAAACTAGTTCTCTACAAGTAGATACTTATTTACATAATGGTTGTTGAGTGTCAATACTGTCGATCACAGAGCTAGTTACAGCGTCTTTTATAACTGGCAATATTTAAGGTGATTATATAGGTTTTTTTTTATATATATACTACGACGGTGACAAACAAGCATACGGCCTGATGGTAAGCGGTCACCGTAGCCTATGGACGCCTGCAACTCCAGGGGTGTTACATGCGCGTTGCCGACCCTTTAAAAACTTTAACACTCCTTTTTTGAAGAACCCCATATTGTAGTCCTTTGGGAAAACAGTGGCAGGGAGCTCATTCCACAGCCGGAGCGTCCGCGGGAGGAAGTTCCTAATAAACAGCACGGTACGAGACCATTTAGGCTCCAGGGTATGCGGGTGAACACCCTGCCGACGGCGAGCGGTGCGGTGGTAGAATGCAGCCGTTGGCATCATATCAAACAATTCCTCAGAGCACAATCCATTGTACAAGCGATAGAACACACATAAGGAGGCGAAGTCTCTCCTTAGACTTAAGGGTTCGATATCGCTCGTGAGTTTAGGATCGTTGACAATTCGGACAGCACGTCTTTGGATCGAGTCAAAGGGGCCCAGCTGGTATCCAGGTGCTCCCGCCCAAAGATGGCAGCAATACTCCATATGGGGCCTGACTTGAGACTTGTATAATAACAGTCTTTGCCCCGGAGAGAAGTATTGCTTAGCTCTATTGAGCACACCGAGCTTTTTGGATGCCAGCTTGGCCTTCCCGTCCAGGTAGCTACGGAATTGGACGTCACTGGAAATGTCAACACCCAGGATCCCAATACTCTCTGACATGGTAAGGACTGTGTCTTGGAATTGTGGGACCACAGTAAATGGGGTTTTTTTAGCGGTGAACGCGCAAACTTGTGTCTTAGTGGGGTTAAATCGGACAAGATTTCGAGGTCATCTATAACAACTACCACTATAAAAAAAATACATTCTTACACAAATTGACTAAGTCCCGCAGTAAGCTCAAGAAGGCTTGTGAATAATTCACCACTAACAATGTGTTACCCCATACTTAACTATTTTTTTTTTTTTATACAGAAACGTTTTTTTTTTTTTTTTGCGGACGATTCCAAATTTGCTTAGAAAGAAAGGAAAAGTGGTAATGAATTTTTCCAGTTTTCCTTTTTTCGAGATAAGTAGGTAGTTTTAGTTTTAGTCGTTGTTTGAGGTAGAGCGTTTAATCTAAATATTATAACATTCATTCTAAATTCTTGCGAGTGTTCAGATATTTGTGAGCATCAGACCCGCTCCAATGAATCTGATAACCATTACCGATATGGTAGTCTCACATTGTATGCTTTCGACTTGAACAAAGCGCTTTTATACAACATTATAGCTAAGAATTAACTCACAATACCAATTCACTCTACACACTCAACAGAATTTACAAAAAAATCACAAAAGGCTTCAAAGAATTAAAATATAACTCACGATCAATATTAACTCATAAAACTAACAAAACGCGTTCATTAAAGAACATCACTACCGAAAAAGAAAAAAAAAACTCTCACTTAATTCTAAACTTCCACCAGTTTGAATAAGGTTCACTTTTAAATGATAGGTTGATGATATTTAAAACGTTATGATACTGGAAGTGAAGCGTCGCTTCTCTTTGTATAGCCCTATTTTATAGTTAATTAGGGGTAAAAGAAAATGTAACAACACTAGCTAACAAAAGATACATCTTGTAAGTTGTTAAGGACGACGGACACAGTCAATTTATTTGAGCAAAATGAGTGTGTAACAAATATATGTATGTATAATTGTACTTACATATGGGGTGGAGACCACGGCTTGGTAAACGCAGCGTAGGACGTCCACCCTCAAGATAGACAGATGACCTTATGAAGGTCGCCGGGTGACGCTGGAAGCAGGTCGCTTCCAACCGGTACATATGGAGGTCCAAAGGGAAAGCCTATGTTCAGCAGTGGGCGTCTTATGGCTGATATGATGATGATATGATGAATTGTACACAGGTGAACGAGGTAGATCACCGAGGTGGGGAAGGTGGTACATCACGTACATCTGCTAATGAACATTTGAGAAACTGAGAGAAAAATTGTAGGTACCCTTAATGATGTGTTTTTAATTTTTTAATTTTTATGACTATTGCGGCAAGATAGTAGGTAATAAAGTAGTTATAACATAACTTGACAAAAAAATATAAACGGCAGTTTAAAGTGTTATATTGTTGTAGTAAAGTCTGAAGTACCTATAAAAAGAACATTACGGGATACCTACGTCTTTATATCTGAGAAAATATTAATTTTATTTGTTAATATCACACTTCAATTATGATATAAAAATGGCGACAGTTAAGTACTTATTTAATTAAATTACTTACAATTTATGTTCAATTTAGGTGAAATATTTAAAACAAATTATGTCAGCTTTTCTCGGGTAGTAACCAGCTAAATTATGAACAACGTAAATTGATTAACCTACCTTGTTCCACGCAGCAGTTTAATTTAATTTTAAACCACAATTAGGCTTTTCCAGAACTTCACGCAATTATCATAACGATTTGTGTTTAAGATCGCATGCAAGTTGTTGCAGGGCCATTCCACGAAAGTGTGCGGTACGTGAAGCTATTTTCAGAAAACTTCTAAGAATGCTAAGAAGCTGATTGGCATAGTAAAAGTACTTATAACTCAGTGATCATTTCCAAATCATTTTCTAAAGATTTACACAGATTTTTAAGTTAGCTTCCACACGCGTCATCGCCGACAAACCAGGCGTTTTTCTGGAATGCAAAGTAACTGCACCATGTAAATAGGATTTTATTGACAATGTCTGCCCTCCTTAACATACGAGTATAAAGCCGCACCGACCACAGATCTGTATCGAGGTGCATACTTTTTTATAAATAAATTAATTTTAATTGAAACGTCACTCAGCCCGCGCGTGCTCATCTTATCTTCTATCTTTTTCTATCTTATTCTCAAAACGTCTCGCTCACTCATAACCAGCGTAAGGTTAAACTTGAACTACGAATAGTTTCTAAAGGATTATAGGTCAAGTTAGTAGAAATGTTTTCTGTAGTAGTATGTAGGTAGCTGTATTGAGAGTAGATGAGAATACCTCTATAGTTATGTGGGTCTTAAATCCGGAGATCTTGATAAAGGAAATAGTCGTTTTTATGGTTATTCGTGAATAGCGGAGAAAGGCTTGAATGTGATTCCAGAGATTTTTAATTAAGGATGACTCACACTAGAACGGGACGGGACGGGACGGGGCGGGACGGGAAAATCTGTCAATTTCTATAGCTATATATAGGCTCTGATCTGAGCTATCACGTGATTCTTTCTATAGAAATTGGTATTAAACTGAAATGGTTAAAACTCACGTATTTTTATCACAATAGACGTGACAAGTTTCGTCCGCATCGGGCAGTCATCGTCGGACAGAGTGGTGTTGTCACCTCCGCGGCTCGGGCATGACGCAAGTTAATAAGTAGTAAGTTATGTTTAAGTAGTCACGAAAGTTTAAGTTTATATGTATAGGTGTTTTTTTTTAAATCATTAAGCAGGAGCCTGGTGCTACAACTTTCTTTCCTTCCTTCTCTATTTCTTTATTTATTTTACTTCTCTATCGCACTTTAAATTATGTACGCAAGTGCAATAGGGAGGCAATACTTCACGATACGCCTTTAGAATTTCTGTGACCATTATATAGTAAATTTAGCATACTTGAACTAGTCTGATGAAGTACAATCACTATTATGTTAATAATAACTATTAAATATAGCGCCTTCAAATATTCATGACATCTTACTTTACTACACAAACATAACCTTATAACAACATCATAAAATTGCAATTTCTATGACATCGTTTCATCTAAATAGTGTCATTACAATTATAGGCCTTATTTCCTAAGTAATAGTGTGCTTATTTATATTATTTATTATGCACTTATGTTATCTATTATCTGAGAAGGTTTACGATACGTAGTCGTCCTTGGTCAAGGAATGGAAGTCATTACGTGACATACAAAAGGTAGTAATATAGTAGTAAATGCTTGGGGCTTATGGCGTTTTGGAATGGGCGTTTTGGATTCCTAGCTATAAGGAAAACAGTGGGTTATGTATGTATTATTTAGTTTATATAAACTTGACAATGTATCTTAGCCACATTGTATGCGACAAAGATAAATATTTCTTTTGAAGCTCTCAATCTCAACTTAAAGCAATGATGGGCTTGTTCAAAAATCATGTGATCATTTTGGCCGATTTTTGACCCCACCCTTGGTGTTTTTTTTTGGTACTTTTTTGTCTGATTTTGATCGTTTGTGATCTTTTATCGACCCCCCCCCCCATTACGAGCCTTAAATAACTTTACAATTTTACTACCAAAAATATCTGTACACGACCTATCTACTGTCCTTACTGATTCGGGAATGCAATGGTTAATTCGTTTTGTATGAAAAAACCGAGTTTAAACCGAGTTTTTCCACACCTTATAAAAAACTTACCTTATTAGGGTTAGGAGTCGAGGTTCCGGCTAGTTACTTGAACTGAAACAAAAAAAAACTGTTATCAGAATTGTACATACTCAATTATTATTTTTAATCACAAAGAGAGATTTTAAGAGAGGTATGGGCACAGCGGATGCATATCGTTTAGTGTGGTAGGGCACAGCACAACGAATGTCGTCTCGCTCAAATCTGGAGCAGAGCCCATCTGGGGAAGTACCTCCACCTTACAGAAAACCGCAGTTAAATAACACTAGACCCTACTCATAGTGTTGTGTTTCTGTTGGTGAGTAACGTCGCCAGAGCTCCAAGAGGATTCACTGTGTTGACAGCTGAGGACCCACGGAGCAAAGCCCTTGGCCCGTTTAGCTGCCACAGCGAATCCTCCTTTTTTTTAAAGGGTCGGCAACGCGCTTGTGACGCCCCTGGTGTTGTAGGCGTCCATAGGCTACGGTGACCGCTTACCATCAGGCGGGCCGTATGCTTGTTTGTCACCGTCGTAGTATAAAAAAAACGATGGCAAATATCTCAGAAAGAAAAGAAAAATGGAAAGATTAATGTGATGACCTCGGGCATGACTTGTACCCGCGACTCTGAGATACCAGTTCATCGCTCTTCCAACTGAGTCTCAAATCTCAGAGTCGCGGGTTCGAGTCTTGCCCGAGGTCATTTATTTTTCACTTTTCCTTTGTTTCTAAGTTTGATATCGTTCACAGTTATTACTTAAAAAGTCAAGTATACATTATTATTAATATAATTTATACTTGTTTAAGTTAGAACTCCGCTGCAGGGTTGAATGCAAATAAGCAACAATCTCGATAGCTATCACATCTATAAAGATCTATACACTTCGGAACTTATTACAGCGGAATAAGATTTAAAATTGAATACGGTTGCATATATATTTACCTCCGTCCGGCTGTCGCGACAGCAAACATCCGACCGTGATGAAGTGTCCGATACCTAAGAGAACATATTTTAATAGGGGACTGGTTAGCCTGGTTTAGGTTAAACCACAGAATAAGTAAAAGTACAAAGGACAGAAGCTTCTTTTTCTTCTTTTATAATATAAATAATGGCTTCTGTCCGAGAATTTGACAATTTTGCCAGTGTCACGTATTATTAATATATCAGTGTATCATATGTTATATAAATAGTATATTGCCTCATGCGACATTGTTCGGTAATTGGCCTTGCTATTTATTCAATTTATAGCTAATTAGCTATACGTAATAAAATAGTTTCTCAGGAGGAGTAATGACTCAATAACGGCTACACGCGTTTTAGGATTAATTATTCATTAGCCGCACACTTCTTCGTTAGTTTACTGCACAATAAGCTATCAACATTACACATCAAACAACATTTAGTATACAAAACACAAAAAAGTATTCAAGAGACACACCCGCCATCTTGAGTATCAAACGGAAGTTCAGGACAGAAGCTTCCCTTTTCTACATTTGACGTTCGGTTTGTCAAGCATGCAAATGTCAAGATGACATTAACATTAAGGTTGTCACCGTGCTGTCAGGTGCGTATGGTGGTACAACAATTTGTATAAACATATAAATAGGAACAAAATATGTGTCAAAGTTTGTATTATAAGAATACGTTTTTATTGATTATTTATTAGTTGTACCGTTCATTCTTTGACCGTGACGGAAGTCTTAAACTCTGATATTTGCAAAATACATCTTGCTAAAAGCATAAGATGTGAAAGCCATTCTTAGCGGAAAAAAAAAACAATTTGCATACACGCATAAATACGAGTAGGAACAAAATATAATATCGGAACATTATTTGTATTTTATTTCATTCATTCATTAAAAAAACTGTCCTATGTCCTTTCCCAGGACTCAAACTATCCCCATACGATTAAGATTATTGTACAAATATTTGCATGCTTAATTAAGCAGAATACGATGGAACACGTATGTAATCTTAAATGTAGGTACCTAACAACCGATTGTACCCATATTCCGCAAATAACACATTCATTCATTCATAACTAATTTCATCTTTATCCGTTCAGCAGTTTTGGCGTAAAGAGGTAACAGACGGTGACTTTCGCATTTATAATATTAGTATGTATTCGAGACAGTTTGTATTCTCCAGCTTACCGTTTACATGAAATTTCTAAAATTATTTCATGCGAGTTCTATGCCTAACTTTTAACATAAACTAGAGTAATAGGCACTTCAATAATAAAGTGCAGAATAACAATACAGGCCATTACCCGGACAGATTGAAATACAAGGGGCAGGCCTGTTGTTAGTCCAGATATCTAGGCATTGCTGCAGGCTGCACAGAGTAGAGTAACCTAGTCACTGCACAAAGAAAACGCTCAGAGTAAACTAGAGTAGAACAAATTAGTCACTGCACGGAGAACACGCTCAGTCCTTTATTGAAACACTAGTGGCAGGCCTGTTATTTGTCTAGATATATAGTCATTAGTCCTGGCTGCATAGACTGGAGCAGCTAAATCAGTACACGACGGAACTTTTATTAAAATAAAATTGTCGCGCCTGTTGTTAGATTAGATATCTATGCATTGCTGCAGGCTGCACAGGCTAGTCACTCTGGAGCGATGACAATGACCATGTCGAATTCGAACTATTGTGGGACAGATTAATATTATAACAAAATACGTGTGTGATATCCGTAATATGTTTATTATAATATAAATGACCATGTCATCTTAGAAGGCGCTTTAGGAGACCGAAAGAGAACCAGGATCAGCTGGTTAATTCGTTGTCAAATGTAGAGCTACCCAAGACGAAAGATTCTACAGCATTAGCGATATCGCACAAACAGGCGAAAAAAATCAAAAGTGTAAGTAACATAAACAATCTTCATTGAAGTAGCCTTCAGGCTACCTCAGTAATTGATGAATGGATTAAGACTACAGTCAGTTTCCTTAAAAAATTAATTGTTTTCGCTACTGCATTACTGTCTGGATCGGAACGTTCCACTATTCACCATTTTTTTTAAAGATATTGACAGTTGCCACCGCACCTTTTAAGCTGCGAGCACAACAGGGCCAACTCACGGTGCTTTACTTCTTTTAATATATCATATTTTATTTTATAGTATTTTGTTTTAGGTTCCCAGTCAGTCCCACACCCATACCGTAAAAATATTTACCGTACATTCAGAGAAATCGTAACTAAAAACTGACAAAATACATCTTGCTAAAAGCAAAAGACGTGAAAGCCAATATTGGCAAAAAAAGCACAACAGGTTCCTGTAGCTATTTTCTTCGCTTAATTGATGTAAAGCGTTTTTCTTAGAACAAGCCGCGCTGTTTTTATCTATGGTCATAGCATCTAGTGCAGGTCATATCTCTAGGCGGTCGTTACGCCGCTATATCGGAGGAAGGAATAAAGGTGTTTACGCCCACACATTCTTAACCTTAGCCATCGCCCAGTTTAGTATCCAGTATCAAGAATATATGGTTATAAAATAATACATTAACCATTTTTGAATTGCAGCCTGTAAGGCACCCATGCTGCTAATTCACTACGTGTTTTGTATAGGGGTAATTTCTAAAGTAGAGTAACTTCGAAAATCATAGGAAGATCACGCATAATACCATCATCTTGAAGGATGACTCACACAGCCGCATGAACCCTGCGACCCTACGGATTGAAAGTCGCATGGTCTTACCGCTGGGCCACCAACGCTAAGAGGGTTGACAGACCATCCAAGCTAATCTACAGGTTGGTTCTACTTTTGGATCAGCGAAGGCAGCTACCAGGGCCTTACTGCGCCTTACGCGGGCCTTACAGGGCCTTAACGCGATTCAGTTTAGTTCTTAACTGTGCTCAGTTGTATGGCAGGTTCTAAACTGAAGCTCAATAAAAAGAATTTACCCTCTTTCTACATCTGATGTGGATGCATAGTGTTGTCTCGCTAAACACACCGGAGCGGCGTACGATTCGCATCAGTATAATCCGTGTAATATTATAGTCATTACCCAAATTCAGAACTTCTGGACTCATTAAGCAAATCGCTTATGTGTAAATAAAACGGTAATCTAAATCTAGCATCACTAACACAGCGAAAGTTGCAAATGTCTGCGGTTACCTAAAACCCAGTACGGTGACCAACACAACCAATCCCTAATAAAGACTCTATATAATAAACAATACGTGACAATTTCCTTTAATTATCCTATACTTCTGTTGGTGCCCGTATATGCAGGTGGAACACGCTTCCCACGAAAACACACTTACCACGTTTTTAAAATAAATCTGTAATCAAAAATTAACCTTAAACACATACATTTAAAATTCACTTTGCGATTAGCAATCACGTTCCGCTCGAAGCTAACCACAATTACCAAGTTTTTTGATAGCGCCACCCACAACCCAATTTCAACTGTAATGTAAACCAGTTAAGGTTTATTTTCCTTGGTAATTGTAGGAGATACGCTGGTGTATCTAAGGCGGGTTAGAATCGTGCAAAAACGCAATGAGATCATCAGCGAGTGTCGTTTAGATGCAACGTGAAGTGATCTGATGTGACGGGACAGTGTTCCTGAAGATGTGGGAGCTTGGCGAGAGACTGTATACCATTGTATGTGATACTTCGAAATGGATTAAGGTAAGTTGGGAGAAAATTAAATGGTTGATGAGTTAGACAGTGTTGTGTTGAATGAAACCCTTGTAAAACAAAAAACTATTTGACTTTCGGTTGTCTAAATTAGAAGGCATGGGCAAGCACTATATTTATGTATTGTGCAAATTATAACACGTTTTTGTCTAAAACAATGATAGGATAAGATTGAAATAGTTTCTAAAATCCCTTATAAATCTTAGAAAATCGACGAATTTGCCACAAAATGATGACTTTCACAAAATGGCACATAGCACGTGTCTACATACTCCGGGTAGTCCCTGTCGACTGAGCGGCGGATCATAATAAAATGGCGGCTTAAAGGATCATACCAGCACTGAAAAACTAAAAATTAAATAGGGAGTGATATGAGGCTGAGTGATTTTATTTATGTTCTCCCACCACCTTACCTTATGTTATGTATGAATATTGGTGGAGGGTAGCTTTTAGTTTCCCGCGCGCCCTCTAGCCGTTGCGCAGTTGTACAACCCATCTGTCTGCTCCATCTCACAGGGTCCATAGTGTGCAGTAGTGGTGGAAAGATAAATACATACATACATTGAAAACGTCCATAACTCAGGAACGAACATTCGTGATAAACACACAAATAAATGCCCTTACCAGTATTCGAACCGACCGACTACCGACTACGCAAGGGCTACTTATTAAAGTATATGGACATTTACAGAAAAAAGTGCACAATTTTAAAGCAAAAAGGGGCGTCGGTTTTCCATACAAAAAAAAATGTCTGTTCTGTAACGGCCCATACAAAATCTATGAAAAAAAGCGTTACGGAACTGACCAAAAAAGGGACACTCTTTTTTTATCAAGAGTACTCGTGATTCTGGTTATAAATAGCTTCCTCAATAAAAAAAAAGAAAATGGTACTTTTTTTTAAATGCCCATATTTTAGCTTTATAACCAGAGTCCATATTTATACTGGTCTGTGGGAACGGGAATGCGTTGTAGATGGGAACAGGCAGTGGCGAGGAGTGCCTCGGGAACGTTAGATTCAGTTAATGAAGGAATGTCTATATCTGATCGCGACGCGGTGAAGATTCGAGAGCTGTTTTTATCTTTTTTGTTTCGTTTCGTTAAAAATTCGTTTTATTATTTTATCGTCTAGATACGACATTGCTTCCGTTGAAAATAGTAAAATGAAGACATAGCCAAAAACACATACCTATATTAGGCTTGATTAATGAACTTGTAGTAAGAAATTAATAACATATGAATAAAAAAGAAACAAAAATGCTGGTCATCCGTTTAAGGCCGTAACCAGTCCATGATACTGATTAGAAAAAAGTAGACAAATAAAATTATTAAAAAAAATTCATTAAGCAAAAAAATTTTTTTTTTTTCAATTTTTGTTTTTGTTTTTATAATTCCACGATACCTACTGATTACCCCCTTTAAACGGAGTACCAGCAGTTTTATTGACATCCTGTTTCAGCTTATGCAATTATAAAGACTACCTGTTAGGAATGTATCCAATCGAGTTAAAATGCGAATCTATTACAAACCGAGACAAATGGCTAAGCACACTAACGGTCGGTTTTGTAAAAACTGTAATTTACAAGAAAAACATACAATTTAAACACCAAAAAAACTGTCAATTGAGGTTAAGGCGCAGCATCTGTTAATCCGTATCACAAACAGATAATGGCAGGTTTACACGAGCTTAGGATTATTTTGTTAATATCAATGCTATGTTAATCTCAGGGGTGCGGCCCTAAGAGATTAACATAGCATATCCGATGTCAGCCACATAACCCCGAGTTAAGCGTTTATAAAAAAAAATACAGCTTAACTTAACGTGGGCCTTAGTGTTAAAATCGGTAATTATTTATTGTGTTTATTTTATCGTGTTCCAATATGTTGCTGTGAGGAGCCCGAATTGATTTTGTGAGTGACCAATAATTTAATTTCAATTTTTTTTAGAAAGCACTGATCTTACTGAATAATATGAAACTCAAACTGGATTAAGGATGACTCACATTAGCACGGGATGGGACGGGGCGGGACGGGAAAATAGAAATTAACAGATTTTTCCCGTCCTGCCCCGTCCCGTCCCGTTCTAGTGTGAGTCATCCTTTAATCTTAATAGAGCCTATAGGTCTTTCTCTTATTGGATCGTCTGGTAAAAGTCGCGCTCGTAAAAGATAAAGATTACTTATATGTATAATAATAATAAAATGCTTCATCAAATGAAAAACAAGATTACAATAATTTAAAAATGAGTGAAGAGAGAACGCGCGAACGTGAGTAAGTAGCTTACATCAGGCGGACTTATCGCTAAAAAGCAATCTCTTCCAGACCACCTTTGGTCACAAACACAGACTTCCTTTTATTGTATCTACTGCTTAGTCCCCTAAGCTCGTGTAAACGCGGCGTATCGGCGCCAAAACCCACAAAAACGAACTACCGCTTGTGACCCGAGATATAGCGATAACCTGCAATTGGACCGTTTTTCTTAAAATATTGTTAAGTTCACCGTTACGTTAATTTGCGTGGGAAGTTTTTACGTTTTATGTTATTTATCGTTATCACAACTATTCGGTTGGGCTGCTGGGATCTGTGAGCGACATAACGCTATGCACATAATTATATGCATGTTGTTTTTTTTTTCTCTTTTTTGAAGAACCCCATGCTGTAGTCCTTTGGGAAAACAGCGGCAGGGAGCTCATTCCACAGCCGGAGCGTCCGCGGGAGGAAGTTCCTCTTAAACCACACGGTACGAGACCATTTAGGCTCCAGGGGATGCGGGTGAACACCCTGTCGACGGCCAGTGGTATTTAAAGTTAAAGTTTTGTCAGATCGGGCTATCTGGCAAAACTTTATGTGTATAATTCGACAAAATTGTTAAATCGTAAGTTACAACTTACTAACTGTATTGTTACCACTAGCTAAGCACTAAGTTTTGTATGATAGCTTGATAGCTCTATAGTAAACGGTAAGGTAACGGGCCGATCTGTCAGTCGGATTTCACTAAAGATACAGATCGTCCCGTCCCGTCCCGTCCCGTTTTAGTTTGAGCCATCCTTTAACCCAGTAACACACTCATACAAGTATATATCGCGCAGAAAATGATAACGCCTATTGTTTGGTCTCAATCTTAAATCGACTGGTTGTATTTTTTTGTTAGTTATATTTTTCTTGTATCTTGAGGTGTGCAATAAAGAGTATTCTATCTATCTACCTATCTATCTATCTATCTAACCAAAAGTTAGAATAAACATCGATACTTTGTCTGTCTAGCGGCGTGCGGTTTTGCATCTGATGATACTCATCTAAGAAAAACAGTTTGAGTCATATAAATTATGTACGGTCAACATATCACGTTCGCTCTAACTACCGTAAGCAAAACTGTTGGGTCTCGTTAAAAACCGATATCGGTAAATACCGAATCGACGTACGGTATCCGGTTTCGACATGTCTGTAGCTATACAGGGTGCATGTTTCAAGCAAATTAACACACAACAACTAACTACTTAAATAAAAATATCTAAATAGGAACCAACTGGTTGGGTCTAACTGGAAACATAAAGCTTTCAACAGAAACGAGTGACAATATTTTTTTTTTCGTCAACTAGGTACCTACCAAATTTTTTTTTTAATTTTTCAAAGTGACGCATAAAATGAAAATGACAAAGAAAAAAATTGAATTTGTTTTTAATGCTTAAATATTAATTATAGACGTAACTGATTAGCATGTATATTTTTATGAAGGCAAAAGGCTTTATTATTTTATTAAGGCCGTCCCCTATCCCAATGACCTCGGCGATTTGAGCTTTCTTCCCCTACCGCTTCCTTTCCTCACCGGTTATACAATACGTCAATAAGCATAAGTCGTCACCTAGGAAGAGCTGCTTGTACTAGGACGCAACCCTATAAACTACTAGTGCTATCTTACACGACTGGCCCCCCGTCGCCCGCGCAGGCATCTCGAGCCGGCGTTTTCGGAAAAATGCGTGTAATAGCTTTTTTCTTGAAAAGTACAAAACCTATCCAAAAATCAGTAGATGCGTTTAAAGTAAACATAAATATATACTGCTTGTCTTAGTTTCTTGCTTATGACGCATAATAAGGGAGTAGATACAGATTTAAGGTAGAAAAAAGGGTTTACGGTTATTTTTTTTTCTCTTGATGTATTATGTTTTTCGACAATTTAGTAGAACCAAATGTAGACCAAATACCTAGCTACATTACATATTTTTTTCAAGCGTTGTGCTTGGAGCTGAACAAAGCCTATTCACTTTAAAAACAGTGAAATATGCCGGGTAGCCCCTTAATTTATCTAAATAGGAATCATTTGTATTTGCTTCCGATTCTTTTTAGGTCGAAAAAATATTGTCTTTTCCAACCAAATGAAATGTCAAACATTAAAAGTGTTGTTTGTGTATTTTTTTTATGAAATTATAACGTTTAACACTTTCAGTCTGTTATCAAAATATATGAAAATTTAGCTTACGTCTACTATTCATTGAAATGACACGCTTCAAAACAAATTAATCGTATGCATTGACCACATTTCCCTACGTGTCGAGCACTCGTTATCTCAAGGCTGAATGTGGACAGGGTCGTAAATATACGTGATCGATCAGTTTTAAAGTGTTTTGTTTTCAACAACAACATTTCCAAACACTATGTAGTAGTTTTAAGCAAATGCGCAAAAAAGCTGCTAGAATTTTGCACTATACATGCGGCATTCGAAAATGTATTGAAGCCTAAGATATTATCCTCATAACAATCAGGGTGTAACGAACATATTATTTAATTGACAGTGCCATTTTCAATATTTGTGTAAGAATGTCCTGTAATACTTATTATTATTTAAGTATTTATTTATTTTTATAAAGTACTGAACGCAGCTGACTATTAAACACCCTGTAGGGGGCAATTAATATTTTTACGATTTTATTTTAGTGTAATTGAATGCCATATTTTAAAAGGAAATTAGATTTGATACAGCTAGTTGTTTTGGTGGATTTTAATAGTATTGAAAAGAGAATCAGTTTTTAAATTTTAAATCCTCACGTTCACGCTGGAAATGTCTATAGACATAAAAAAAAATCTACCGTTTTTAAACTCAAACCGGGAAAAGCAAGTATGAGTAGGTTGATTTTGTTTTAATTTAAAAAAATGAAAGTATTTTTCAACTGAATTATTAAGCCCTAAATTAAATATAATTTATAGCTCGAAAGTTCAGGTTGTTTTAAAATTATATTATCATTTTCTAAGTTGATCCGTCAGTCTCCTTGATAGTTAAAATCTCGCCGTTTCTCACCTAAATACACACGGCTCCTTGCTAACATTTTGCTTCAACCGGGAAACACGACAGTTTACCCTAATAGGGTAAAGGTACTAATAAGCGGAAGCGGTGACGACGGGATAGCCGCGGTCGCTAGTAATGAATAAAAGGAAATATCACTGCGGTTCTAGCGTAGATCAAATAGCATCTAGTAGCCAAGCCTTATAAGTGTACAACATAATAATAATACGTAGATACATAATGGAGGATGAAATTATACGTACAGCTGGAGCAAACTGCATGCCTACCACGAAAACTTGGCATTGACGGCAAAATCTCTTGGTCACTCCAATATGCCAGTGTGACAGAGATGGAGATACAAATCCGCAATCGTTCGATTTTCGTGGTATAGGCCCAGGACGCAAACTGCAAACTCGAGAGAATTTGGAGGAGGCCTTCACCTGCAAAAGGGTTCTTGCAGACTACTTCTAAGACAAAATAAACAATTAAAAAATACTTAACACACTTTTTTTAAACTTTAAGACTTCTATCCGGCTACAGTTAAAGATGAAATCTAGGAAAAGTACCAAATATGTACCTACATATTATTAGTAGTATAATAAAATGTACTTAGTCCTAAAATTAGATACATAAAAAAACATCGTCCAAAACTGAGGAAAAATTGTCCATCATAAAACAAACATAAATTGCCACTACGAAATGGGAAGCCGTTAAAGCCGTTAAAAAAACCCGCCGTAAAAAGTAAGCAACACCACTAATTCAGATAAAATATCAATCACATCAAATATGTATTTAGCACCTAATTCTAAACAGGATGCGAGACGAAGAATTTATGAAGATAAATGGATTCTCGACCGGTCGTGAACACCATGTCAAACAGTAATGTTTCTGTCCGTGGACGTATTCCGATGCGCCTGCGCAGTCGAATTCTCGCAACAGCCACTGTACCGTATTCATGAGATCCTTTGCAACACAGTGTAACTACAACGAAAGATTTGAAGTTTGCAATCCAAATAATCGTGTTTATAAGATTTTGACACGACTCGCTGTGTATCTGGAGTTTCTGCAGGTAGGTATGACCATCACAAAACAAACTATATATTAAGTTTTAAATCGCTAACGAATTTATACGGTATTGTGTGTCTAAAAGTATTTATATTTAAACTAGAGCTGAGTCGCTACGTGTGTTAGGAGAAAAGAAACGTTATTATTGATTGAACTTAAAATGTGTTTTCAAAACAGTTACAAAAATAACTACTTCTCCCCAGGCAGATGTTATGATAACTGAAGTTCAATAAGATAAGGCAGGAAATTATATTTATGGAACGGACTTTAGAAACTTCGATAGCGCGATGTAGGAATTATATGGCGCTTCATACAAGTTGACACTCGTTGTATGGGAGTGGCCATTGTGTCGCCATCTATTAGTGTTGTGGCGCGACACGGGGAATTGACAGGAGCTGCTAAAGGAGACGCCACAAATCCTCATCTCTTAGTTCATTCAATGTTTAGCTACCTCGTCGACGGCACCAGTGATTTCAAAAGCAACGACGTGATCCACCAACTGTTGTATTGGTAGAGGTGTCTTACACGATGGACCAATAGTCTGACAACCACAGGCTGCAATATAATATTTTAATTTACATACGTCCCTTTTAACAAAAAAAAATCTACTATGGCCAATGGTTGTCAAACTATTTATCTGTTACTGTAACCCAACACTCTTTTATATTCAAATTGGAAACTTATATTCTTATTTATTCACATACACCTTGAGCGAATGGAATAACTCGATATTATGGACGTTCAATGATATCGGCCTGTCAATGAGCAGTCTAAACATTGTATTGACATAACAGTGGCGTTTCCTATTCGTAGCTCCGTATATACACACACATACACCGTATATTATACGTGTATACGCGTGTGTGTACTTCCGCGGTGTAATATGATTAGCGTCATTTTTCTCGATCCTCCGCTAATATGGCCGACTAACTAGGGCGAGACAAGAAGTACTTGATATAACATTCGCAACTGAAAAGGTAGCCAAATGCCTCTCTAACTGGCATGTCAGTTGCGAAAATTCAATGTCGGACCACAGGCATATAATATTTGGTGTTGAAAACTCTCTAGTTAGGGACATAGCCACGCGGAGAAATCCAAAAGACACGTCATGGGAAGCCTACAGGACTGACCTAGAAACCCGTCTAAAGGTAATACATAAACAGGTAAAAACACCAGACTCTCTCAACCTGGCAGTCGACCTTATCTCAGAAGGCATGGTCAATGCCTATAAACAAAGCTGCCCGTTGAAGGTAACTAAGCTTACTAACACGACGACGTGGTGGAACAAAAAGCTGGAAAAACTCCGCAAAACCACACGCCGCATATTCAATCACTCTACCACGCCGAATGAGTGGGAACGGTACGGTAGAGCTCTGACTGAATATAATAAGCAGATCAGGAAAGCCAAGAGGCGGTCTTGGAGAAGATTCTGTGACGAAATCGCCCACACACACAAAGGGGCGAGAATTCACAAAATACTCTCTAAGACACCAACCAACTACCTCGGTCTCCTCAAGAGACCAGATGGCACTTTTACTAACACAGAAGCGGAAACCCTAGACCTACTTAGGGTGACCCACTTCCCAGGTTCGTACACCACCAGTAATAAACTAATGTGCGCCCAAAGGAATAATCAAACCCACAGGGCACACAACATCGACTGGAATTTGGCAACTAACATCTTTAGACCAAACAAAATTAAATGGGCCTTGAGTAAGTTCAAACCCTTTAAATCGGCCGGAGAAGATGGAGTGTTTCCTGCTCTCCTACAGCAAGGTCAGGACCTCCTACTCCCGCACCTGGTAAGAATATTTCGAGCGAGCTTTGCACTAGGTAATATACCAGAAAAATGGACTCGGGTCAAGGTACGCTTCATACCAAAGGCAGGAAAAAAGGACTACTCGCAGCCTAAATCCTTCAGACCAATAAGTCTAACCTCTTTCCTTCTAAAAACAATGGAAAGAATCATTGATCAGCACATCAGAGCGCACTACTTGGTGGCAAGACCACTAAGCCAAAATCAACATGCTTACCAAAAGGGGAAATCTACAGAAACTGCCCTACTTGACCTGGTCGACAAGGTGCAAAAAACCCTAGAGGATAAGCAGACCGCTCTATGTGCTTTCCTTGATGTCGAAGGTGCTTTCGATAACACACCCACAGAAACAATCCTTAATGGAATGAAATCAAAGGGTGTTGATGAAACCACCACCAGATGGGTCCAGAGCATGCTCTCTAACAGAGTGGCTACTCTAACCCTCAATGCAACAGAGCACGAATTTTACACCACGAAAGGTTGTCCACAAGGAGGCGTCCTATCCCCACTACTATGGACACTTGCAGTGGATAAACTACTTGCAATCATGTGGGACAAAGATTATGATACGCAGGGTTATGCCGATGACCTTGTAGTTATAATCAAAGGACCCTGCCTCCATACAATCTCAAACTTGATGCAAGGAGCTCTTAACACCATACTTAAATGGTGTAAAGAAAATGACTTGTCTATAAATCCGAGCAAAACGGTTGTAGTGCCGTTCACAAAGAAGAGAAATCTGGAAAAACTCGGAAAACTACAACTTAATGGACATGAAATAACACTTTCGAGTGAGGTCAAGTATCTAGGGGTCATTTTTGACCAAAAGCTTACATGGAATCCTCACTTAAAAAACATCACACAAAAAGCTAAAATGGCCTTATGGTCATGTTGTCGAATGGCAGGAGCAAGGTGGGGATTAAGACCCAATATTGCTATGTGGCTTTACACAGCAGTAGTGCGGCCCATTATTACTTACGCCTCCGCAGTCTGGTGTAGTAAAGCCAACCAAAAGACAACTATAAATACCCTGAACAGCCTGCAACGCACGGCTTGCTTGACAGCAACAGGGGCCTTTTCCTCAACACCTGGGGCAGCCCTAGACGCACTGCTCAACATCACACCACTCCACCTGCAAGTGCAAAAGGAGGCCAAGCAGTGTATCTACAGAATAAGCACGCTAAACAAGCCCAAATGGCGCTCCCAAGCGCTAACCAAACTCAGGGCTTGGGTTTTCGAGAACAAAACCCTCAGCATGCCTTCAGATGACATGCATACGGAATGTCAGTTTACCAGACTGTACAATGTGGATATACCCCAAAGACACAAATGGGCCAACGACCAAATGTTTGTCGAAAAGGGAAGCCACATTTGGTACACGGATGGTTCCAAGACAGTTGGAAAAGTAGGATGTGGTATCTATGGTGAGAGGCCTAAGCACAGAGCCAGCGTCAGCATGGGCAAACTGGCCTCAATCTTCCAGGCAGAAGTCCTTGCCATTAACATATGCGCGGAAATCAATCTGGACAGAAACCTAAGAAACCAACACATCTACATTAACTCGGACAGTCAAGCTGCTCTGCTAGCACTAGAGTCCCTAGAGGTTAACTCTAGACTAGTCCAGAACTGCAAAAATAATCTAAACGCCCTGGCTAACACCAACAAAGTTACACTTAGATGGGTACCAGGACACTCCAACATTGCTGGAAACGAAGCAGCGGACGAACTTGCCAGAAAGGGCGCGGACACGCCCCTCGTTGGCCCGGAACCGTTTTGCGGAGTTACAAAACGAGAGGCATACTCTCTGCTAAACAATCTTGAAAAGATGAGGGCAATCGCAGAGTGGAAATCCGTAAAAGGAAACACACACTCGAAAGCTCTAATATTAGGGTTCAACAACAAAAACACTAAAGAGCTCTTAGGGCTCAAGAGGTACAAAGCCTGTGCGGTGGTCAGAATTCTGACTGGGCACTGCAAGTTGAACAAGCACATGTTTCTAATGGGTAAGAAACAAGACGCAGCATGCAGGTTCTGCCAGGAAACAGAGGAAACTGCAATGCACATCCTCTGCTCCTGCGGACCACTAATGCACAAAAGAAGTATCCACCTCGGTAGGCACGAACTGCAACCCTGTGAGATACACAACATTACAGCCCAAAGAATTTGGAACTTTCTGGACTCAACGGGAATCAGTAATGAATTATAAAGGGCTGCCACAATAGATCACAACTGGTCGATGCGGCATCTTCACTAGCCCAAAACAACAATAATAATAAATAAGGCCGACATTGTATGTTATGTAATGAAGGACAGTGTGGGTGCAACTTTACATTCTATTTATTACTTGTGTTGATGTTGTTATTAAACTAGCTGTTTTCCTCCATTTCTGAATATAAAGTAAGTATTCTTTAACCATCGTGAGGCACGAAATCATACCTCTGAATGAGAGATTGTAAGAGACAGATTTTATTTAGAATTTAAGTGTAATGTATATATAAATAAATGTGCACTGCGATCCGCCCGCTCCCCGCACTCCGAGGGTAGACGTCACGGTGAACGGACGTATCGCTTGTGGACGCAAATACCTATCTCGTGTTTTATTGAAACCAGCCCCCTTACGTTGACCCGGAACGTCACATTGGCGACGAGGACAAAGAACGTGAGTAAAAATATCAATATTAAACGACACAACATCACCGATAAAATGCTATCAGTTTGAATTTTTTTTTCATTGTAATAAAAGGAAGGAAAATGTGATGACCTGTCCAAGTAGCACAAAAAAATCGGCTGGACGATCCATTTGTTGATTTTTATTAAGGTTAAACATATTAACTCCCTTATAAGGTTTTACTTTACGTAATATCATTGTATTGGTAATATGAAAACTATTGATAACAGCCGCGAGTACGACCAATATTAAGATAATAGTGCTTGAAGGCGTGGCAGTCCTTAATTGTCTTATTATAAGCATAAATGTATTTAGATACTAATTCAGTAAAGTGATATACCAAGGTTATATTGGACACTTTCATAATTAAATTGGTAAACAGAAGTACCTACGTGCAAATAAATCATTATGACGTAGGTATATGCACAAGATGTGGCGTATACTAGGAGAGTTTTGTCTTCGATATGTTTGGTTGTTTACCCGTATTTTAGTTAAGTAACTGATTTTTATACCGTGTTGATGCCATCAACATATAACAATTGGTGAAACACTACTCGTAGGTACGAGTAGGTCCATATACGCACCGTAACTTTTAGTTAGTAGTTCACAAATGTTCAATGTTAACCTACTTCCTAAAATAAAGTGTACATAACTTTGTCTTGACAAATGATAAGCGGAGGCTTGACAACATGTTAACGTGTGCTACTTGGGTAGGTATGTTTCGAGTCATTTAATAGAACCATTGTCCTTATCCATCCAAGTATTACATTATTTCGTGCCTTGCTTCTATAAAGCAAAAGGTGAAGAATAAGTAAATAAACTGATAGCCGTCGGTAAGATAAGTCGTGCAAACGTGCTAGCTAATATTCACCAATACAAACAAGTGTAGTTTCATGGTGTGATGGGTCAACTTAAAATTTATAAATTGACCATCATGTTCAAAACAACTACATACATAAGTGCCTGTGAATACTAGTCAAGGTGTGTTCTTCATAAACTGAAATAATATATAACATTTACAGTTTATGCTATTAATGAGTTCCACATATACTGGTATATGCTATTGTCCTAATTGACTCGAAAGAGTAAAAACTAGTGCTACATAGGCTAGTCGTGCTATGATTTTTGATGATACACAGGTACTGTACTAGTCTGTGTAATAAAAATAATGAGTTCTTCATATACTGGTCTATGCGATTGATATAAAAATACTGAGGAGTGAAAACTCTGTTAAAACCAAACTGTAGAACTTTTAATGTGTTTGGGGTCCAATCCTAAGAAGAAGTTTGCCAATTATATCGTCAGTTGTAATATGGATTAACGTTTTCGCCAAAATGACGAAATTTATAAATTGAAAGAGATGTCATATACTACAGAAAAGTGACCAAGGCCCCCAGTGCCTAGGGCTGTGATTTATTTATATATATATAGTAGTGTGACTATTTAAAAACATGAATCAAAACATTTATTTCATGCTTTACAATTGACGAAATTTAGTTAAGAGGGGGCAGAGTGTTTTCAACGTAAACGACAGTTACGGTTAAGACTGTGGCGTCCTCAATTATTTGCAAAGACATACAAGATGCATGTTATTATTATCTCAAAGAGTGTGTCTACCATATTCGTATATTTATAATCTACAATAATGTACAGTTTAGTAAATATGTCTACGCAAAGACGCAGCAAAATTGAGAAAAACGCGTGTCAGCGTTTATGCCAAAGTGAATGAAAAATCATTTGCTTTATTTTTAAAAACTAACTCTATCCAATCTCAAATATACAAGCTACTGAATTCGTATAGTCTTATTACATAATACTGGTTCATTAATTAATTACGATTTTTTTAAAACGTCCTAAAAATCCGCCATACAAAATTACTATGGAATCTGATCGTTGAAATATAACAAGTGAGCAACACTCGAAATAGTCAGTCGGCCCCGAATGTTCGAAGCGACACCACGTCTCTCTGCGGAGCGTCTACATCTTGAAATAAATCGATGTTCATTGTGTACGTATACTGCGTTATAGGTAGCAAAACGGTATAAGAATTTTTTTACCATTTTTTGTGTTTCCAAAGGAAATAGGCAATAGCAACCAGTTCAAAATGAATGACATACAGAGTTAGTTTCGTTTATACCTCATTGTATATAGTGTCACTTGGACCGTAGAAGATGTCCAAGGTCTGATGACGGAGTAGAAAGGTGGCCACCGGAACTCAGGAAGTAGTTGATGTAATACCCCCGTGTTTGGACTCATTTGTATTGTTTTGGCGGGCACTTGGACCGTGACTGGTGTCCAAGGTCTGATGATGAAGCAGAAAGATGACCACCGGAACTCAGGAAGTAGTTGATGTAATACCCCCGTGTTTGGGCTCGTTAGGTTTGTTCTGGTGAGCACTTGGACCGTGAGTGGTGTCCAAGGTCTGATGATGGAGCAGAAAGATGACCACCGGAACTCAGGAAGTAGTTGATGTAATACCCCCGTGTTTGGGCTCGTTAGGTTTGTTCTGGTGAGCACTTGGACCGTGAGTGGTGTCCAAGGTCTGATGATGGAGCAGAAATATGACCACCGGAACTCAGGAAGTAGTTGATGTAATACCCCCGTGTTTGGACTCATTTGTATTGTTTTGGCGGGCACTTGGACCGTGACTGGTGTCCAAGGTCTGATGATGGAGCAGAAAGATGACCAGCGGAACTCAGGAAGTAGTTGATGTAATACCCCTGTGTTTGGGCTCGTTAGGTTTGGTTAGGCGAGCACTTGGGCCGTAGGTGGTGTCCAAGGTCTGATGATGGAGCAGAAAGGCGGCCACCGGAACTCAGGCAGTAGTTGATGTAATACCCCCGTGTTTGGAGTCATTTGTATTGTTTTGACGAGCACTTGGATCGTGAGTGGTGTCCAAGGTCTGATGATGGAGCAGAAAGGTGTCAACTGGTACTCAGGAACCAGTGGGTGGAATACCTTCGTGTTCAGACTCGTAGATTTTGTTTTGACGAGCACTTGGGCTATACATGGTGTCCAAGGTCTGATGGTGGAGCAGTAAAGTGTCAACTGGTACTCAGGAACCAGTTGATAGAATACCTTCGTGTTTAGACTCGTTAGTTTTGATTCGACGAGCACTTGGGCCATGCATGGTTTCCAAGGTCTGATGATGGAGCAGATATTTACAAATATATTAAAAAATTATAAATTATATTTATTACATTAATATTTATAAATTTTGTAAGGTTGACTCCGATTTGGATAAAAATCGATATCTGAGGATCCGGCGGGGTGATTAACATGAATCTTGAGTCAAATTTGTTAAATATTGTTTAAACCGACGCCATCTTGGATTTTGTAAGATAAACTCCGATTTGGATAAAAATCGATATCTGACGATCCGGCGGGGTCCTTACCATGAATCCAGAATCAAAATCGTAAAATACTGTAAAAAGCGACGCCATCTTGGATTTTGTGCGATAAACTCCGATTTGGATAAAAATTGATATCTGAGGATCCAGTGGGGACCATGACATGAATCTAGGATCAATATTGTAAAATATTGTAAAAACCGACGCCATCTTGGATTTTGTAAAATCAACTCCGATTTGGATAAAAATCGATATCTGACTATCCGGCGGGGTCCTTAACATGAATCCAGAATCAAAATCGTCAAATATTGTAAAAAGCGACGCCATATTGGACTTTGTGAGATTAGCTCCGATTTGGATAAAAATCGATATCTGAGGATCCAGCGGGGTGATTAACATGAATCTTGAGTCAAAATTGTAAAATATTGTTAAAACCGACGCCATCTTGGATTTTGTAAGATCAACTCCGATTTGGATAAAAATTGATATCTGACGATCCGGCGGGGTCCTTAACATGAATCCAGAATCAAAATCGTAAAATATTGTAAAAAGTGACGCCATCTTGGATTTTGTGAGCTTAACTCCGATTTGGATAAAAAACGATATCTAAGGATCCGAAGGAGTGATTAACATGAATCCAGAGTCAAAATTGTAAAATATTTTAAAAACCGACGCCATCTTGGATTTTGTAAAATCAACTCCGATTTAGATAAAAATCGATATCTGACTATCCGGCGGGGTCCTTAACATGAATCCAGAGTCAAAATTGTAAAATATTGTTAAAACGGACGCCATCTTGGATTTTGTAAGATCAACTCCGATTTGGATAAAAATCGATATCTGAGGATCCGGCGGGGTCCTTAACATGAATCCAGAATCAAAATCGTTAAATATTGTAAAAAGCGACGCCATCTTGGACTTTGTGAGATTAGCTCCGATTTGGATAAAAATCGATATCTGAGGATCCGGCGGGGTGATTAACATGAATCCAGAATGAAAATCGTAAAATATTGTAAAAAGCGACGCCATCTTGGATTTTGTGAGATCAACTCCGATTTGGATAAAAATTGATATCTGACGATCCGGCGGGGTCCTTAACATGAATCCAGAATCAAAATCGTAAAATATTGTAAAAAGCGACGCCATCTTGGATTTTGTAAAATCAAATCCGATTTGGATAACAATCGATATCTGACTATCCGGCGGGGTCCTTAACATGAATCCAAAATCAAAATCGTAAAATACTGCAAAAAGCGACGCCATCTTGGATTTTGTGCGATAAACTCCGATTTGGATAAAAATCGATATCTGAGGATCCAGTGGGGACCATAATATGAATCTAGGATCAATATTGTAAAATATTGTAAAAACCGACGCCATCTTGGATTTTGTAAAATCAACTCCGATTTGGATAAAAATCGATATCTGACTATCCGGCGGGGTCCTTAACATGAATCCAGAATCAAAATCGTCAAATATTGTAAAAAGCGACGCCATCTTGGATTTTGTGAGATTAGCTCCGATTTGGATAAAAATCGATATCTGAGGATCCGGCGGGGTGATTAACATGAATCTTGAGTCAAAATTGTAAAATATTGTTAAAACCGACGCCATCTTGGATTTTGTGAGATTAACTCCGATTTGGATAAAAATCGATATCTGACGATCCGGCGGGGTCCTTACCATGAATCCAGAATCACAATCGTAAAATATTGTAAAAAGCGACGCCATCTTGGATTTTGTGCGATAAACTCCGATTTGGATAAAAATCGATATCTGACTATCCGGCGGGGTCCTTAACATGAATCCAGAATCAAAATTGTCAAAAGCGACGCCATCTTGGATTTTGTGAGATTAGCTCAGATTTGGATAAAAATCGATATCTGAGGATCCGGCGGGGTGATTGACATGAATCTTGAGTCAAAATTGTAAAATATTGTTAAAACCGACGCCATCTTGGATTTTGTAAGATCAACTCTGATTTGGATAAAAATCGATATATGACGATCCGGCGGGGTCCTAAACATGAATCCAGAATCAAAATCGTAAAATATTGTCAAAAGCGACGCCATCTTGGATTTTTTGAGATTAACTGCGATTTGGATAAAAATCGATATCTAAGGAGCCGGCAGGGTGACTAACATGAATCTTAAGTCAAAATTGGAAAATATGGTAAGAATAGACGCCATATTGGATTTTGTAAAATTAACTCTGATTTGGATAAAAATCGATATCTGACGATCTGGCGGGGTCCATAACATGAATTTACTTGAGTTTACTTTGCATATTTTGAAAGCTTGCTAAAATATGGTCTTGAAGTTTGGGGTAACAGCGTCCATATGAAGCCTGTCCTCATATTACAAAAGAAGGCTGTTAGACATGTTGAAAAGGCTAAGCGGCTTGCACATAGCCGCCCTCTGTTTGTAAAACATAAAATACTAACAGTGATCTGTCTATATATATATTTGGTATGTATTTTTGTTTATAAGAATAAGAACCGTTTTGCATGTCAAACTAAAAATGAACCTTTATATCTATTAAGACATAAATTTGACATTAATTTACCAGAGTCAAAAAATTATATGCATTTTAAAAGTAGTTTGGAATATAATGGCATTAAAATTTATAATTTCTTAAATGAGGACATAAGACAATGTAATAATTTATATGAATTTTCCAAAAAATTGAAATCGTTTTTGGTAACAAGACCGTTTTATAATTTGAATGAATATTTTGACAATTTGACATTATGATTTATTTTTAGATTAATTAATATTAAGTTAGTGTAAGATTTTGCATGCCATATTGTGGTAGACCATACAATCATGGAAAATAGGTACAAATGTACCTATAATACTAATGACATGTACCCATAACACCTGTATGTTCTTGCAAAATAAATAAATTTGAAATTTGAATTTGAATCCATGGTCAAAATTGTTAATTAACGTCAACACTGACGCCATATTGGATTTTGTAAGATTTTTTTTTTTTTTTTTTTTTTATGCTATAGGGGGCAAACGAGCAAACGAATCACCTGATGGTAAGCGATTAACGTCGTCCATGGACACCCGCAACACCAGAGGTGTCGCAAGTGCGTTGCCGGCCTTTAAGGTGGGAGTACGCTCTTTTCTTGAAGGTTTGAAGGTCGTATCGGTCCGGAAACACCGCTGGCGACAGTTCGTTCCACAGTTTAGCTGTGCGAGGCAGGAAGTTTCGGGAAAAGCGCACAGTTGAGGACTGCCAACCATCTAAATGGTGAGAGTGGAAATATTGTCGCGTAGGGCGATGGCGGAAAGAAGCGGCAGGGATTAATCCGAACAATTCCTCGGAACACTCCCCATAATACATGCGATAGAAAATACAGAGTGAGGCCACATCTCTACGCAGCGCCAAGGGATCAAGCCGATCAGAAATACGTTGGCAGTTGACAATTCGAGCTGCTCTCCGTTGGATGCGGTCTAGAGGAAGAAGCTGGTACTTAGGTGCCCCTGCCCAAAGATGAGAGCAGTATTCCATATGCGGGCGAACCTGCGCCTTATAAAGCTGTAGGCGATGGGCCGGCGTGAAATACTGCCTCGATCTATTGAGCACACCGAGCTTCTTCGAGGCCAATTTGGCCTTACCCTCTAGGTGGCCGCGGAACTGGACTTCACTCGAGATGTCAACGCCAAGGATTCCAATACTGGCTGTGGCAGATAGGGGAGTGCTCTCAAAACGAGGTGACGCGACGAACGGAAGTTTTTTTGCGGTGAACGCGCAAACCTGTGTCTTTGTAGGGTTAAAATGGACCAAATTAAGTCGACCCCAATCTGAGACTTCTTTTAGGGAGGTCTCAATTTCGGACACAAGTTTGTTCCGGCTCTCAATGACGTTTTCCCGGGAAATATTGGCGCGGCCGGTGTAGGAGGCATCACCCGTACTATCATCAGCATAACAATGAATGCCGCTAGTTTGCAACATGTCATTGATATGCAGGAGGAATAGCGTGGGTGATAGCACACAGCCTTGAGGGACACCAGCATTCACAGACATTGAGTCTGAGCATTCACCGTCAACTAGGACCTTAATGCTTCTGTCTGCTAGAAAACTGCTGACCCATTCGCATAATTTCCCGGGGAGCCCATAGCATGGAAGTTTCGAAAGAAGTGCTTTGTGCCAAACGCGATCGAAGGCCTTCGCTACATCCAAACTAACTGCCAGTGCCTCACCTTTACTCTCTATCGCCTGTGCCCAGCAATGTGTCAGGTAAACTAAAAGATCACCAGCCGAACGACCCCTACGGAAACCGTATTGTTGGTCACTCAGCAGCTGGTGATCCTCTAGGTACCAGAGGAGCTGACGATTGATGATGGACTCCATAATCTTAGAGAAAAGGGAGGTTATAGCTATCGGCCTGTAGTCGGATGGATTTGAGCGGTCGCCTTTTTTAGGGATCGGGTGCACCAAAGCTGACTTCCACGAAGTCGGGACTACGCCAGAAGAGTAGGAGAGCCGAAAAAGACGCGTTAAGACCGGCGCCAACTCAGGAGCACACATCTTGAGAACAATTGCAGGGATTCCATCAGGCCCACTGGACTTATGGGTGTCGAGGGAGCGAAGAGCCTTACGCACAAAGCTTTGGCGGAACTGTACATCTGGCATACAGCTCTCGCACCGCGGTATAGTCGGCGGCGCTTGTCCCCCGTCATCCAAAGTCGAGTTGGACGCAAAAAGCTTACCCAGTAGATCGGCTTTGTCTTTTGCGTCGTGGGCCAACGAATCATTTCCCGTGTGCAGAGGTGGAAAAGACGGCGTGCAGAAATTCCCCTGGATAGCTTTGGCAAGAGACCAGAACGCACGAGTTCCCGAGGGGAGACGCTCTAGTTTCTCGCCAATCCTACCAATGTGCAACGACTTTGCTCTGGCAATGGCTCTTTTGAAGGACCTGGAGGCAAAGTTAAACTCCTTTTTTAAAGCGCTGGTCTTTACATCCTGTACCGCCGCTGCATTTACCCAGGCTTGGTAGCACTCCAGCTTTCGGCGAGACGCCTTTTTGCAGGAGCGATCAAACCAAGGCTGGGTTTTGCCACCAACAGGTACCGCAGAGGATGGAACGAAAAGTTCCATTCCCTGAAGCACCACGTCAGCAACAGAGTCAGCAGCGATATCAGGATCATCCGGCGTGAAGCAAACCTGCCCCCACGGGTAAGACGCAAAGAACACCCGCATCCCGTCCCAGTCTGCTGACTTATAGTGCCACACACGGCGGCTACAAGCAACTCGCCGACGCGGCGGGCACGTGAGAGGCACTGTACTCCGGATGAGGCAATGATCCGAGGAACCGAGAGGGGCTGCAACGGATACATCATAGCCAACCGGGTGAGAAGTCAGCAGAAGGTCCAACAGGGAAGGTTCCTGGCTCTCCACATCTGGGATTCGCGTAGGCGCAGTAACCAGTTGTGTCAAGCCGTAGGTCAGAGCAAAGTCGTGAACAGATCTCCCCGCATGATCAGTCTTGCTGGAGCCCAGCCATTCGGCATTATGGGCGTTAAAATCGCCAAGAACGATGATCTCAGCGGATGGGATCTGCTGCTGCACTGAATCCACAGCCGTTTGAATCTGCTCCAAGAGTCGGTCAGTTTCGGCATCACCGCTATGGGACCTATAGAGGCACGAATAGACGCGAGGATGATCATCACCATCAACACGTAGCCATAAGGTGGAAAGGTCCCTACCTTCAAGATTGCTGAGGCGACGAGAACTGATATCGCCTCTAACGTACACACACACTCCAGCCCTAGGCAGAAAGGAATGCTCTAGTTCGTACCCAGGGTAGGAGAGGTATTTTGTGTCCGCTGGAGACGATATCTGCGTCTCTGTCAGAAAAAGCAAGGCCGGCTTAGCTGTCTCTAGGTGATGATGGACAGCATTAAGATTAGAATGCAAACCCCTGATGTTGCAGAAATCCACAGCGAGCGTGGCAGGGGCTGCCGTAGCCGTCTTGCTCTTGCCTCGGGAGGATGGCGGATGGCGGAGCGCGGATTTGCCCCCCCCAGAGTACGAAACGGGGCGCTCTCGGCGTCCACGCTCAGGCACGACAGTACCTGAGCATGGAAGCCCAGAAAGGGATTCTCCAGCGCTAGAGCAGCTGGTACCCTCCTGGGGTAGCTTATTAATCTGCGCTGTCATCGTCATTAAGGGGGAGGTTGGGGGGATTGGAGCTCTGGAAACCTTACTCACCGTGAGGAACACAACACCACATACCTACAAAGTAAGTAGTGATGTTATTATGGCTTCGGTATTCTGTAAGGTGGAGGTACTTCCCCAGTCAGGCTGCTCCAGATTCAAGCGAGATGACGTTTCGCTGTGCCCTACCTCACTTGTTGGACGTAGTTTATCGATTTTTATCCAAATCGCAGTTAATCTCACAAAATCCAAGATGGCGTCGGTTTTAACAATATTTTACAATTTTGACTCAAGATTCATGTTAATCACCCCGCCGGATCCTCAGATATCGATTTTTATCCAAATCGGAGCTAATCTCACAAAGTCCAGGATGGCGTCGCTTTTTACAATATTTAACGATTTTGATTCTGGATTCATGTTAAGGACCCCGCCGGATCGTCAGATATCAATTTTTATCCAAATCGGAGTTGATCTTACAAAATCCAAGATGGCGTCGGTTTTAACAATATTTTACAATTTTGACTCAAGATTCATGTTAATCAACCCGCCGGATTCTCAGATATCGATTTTTATCCAAATCGCAGTTAATCTCACAAAATCCAAGATGGCGTCGCTTTTTACAATATTTAACGATTTTGATTCTGGATTCATGTTAAGGACCCCGCCGGATCGTCAGATATCAATTTTTATCCAAATCGGAGTTGATCTTACAAAATCCAAGATGGCGTCGGTTTTAACAATATTTTACAATTTTGACTCAAGATTCATGTTAATCAACCCGCCGGATTCTCAGATATCAATTTTTATCCAAATCGGAGTTGATCTTACAAAATCCAAGATGGCGTCGGTTTTAACAATATTTTACAATTTTGACTCAAGATTCATGTTAATCAACCCGCCGGATTCTCAGATATCGATTTTTATCCAAATCGCAGTTAATCTCACAAAATCCAAGATGGCGTCGCTTTTTACAATATTTAACGATTTTGATTCTGGATTCATGTTAAGGACCCCGCCGGATCGTCAGATATCGATTTTTATCCAAATCGGAGTTAATCTCACAAAGTCCAAGATGGCGTCGCTTTTTACAATATTTAACGATTTTGATTCTGGATTCATGTTAAGGACCCCGCCGGATCGTCAGATATAATTTTTTATCCAAATCGGAGTTGATCTTACAAAATCCAAGATGGCGTCGGTTTTTACATTATTTTACAATTTTGACTCTGGATTCATGTTAATCACTCCGTCGGATCCTCGGATATCGATTTTTATCCTAATCGGAGTTAAGCTCACAAAATCCAAGATGGCGTCGCTTTTTACAATATTTTACGATTTTGATTCTAGATTCATGTTAAGGACCCCGCCGGATCGTCAGATATCAATTTTTATCCAAATCGGAGTTGATCTTACAAAATCCAAGATGGCGTCGGTTTTAACAATATTTTACAATTTTGACTCAAGATTCGTGTTAATCACCCCGCCAGATCCTCAGATATCGATTTTATCCAAATCGCAGTTAATCTCACAAAATCCAAGATGGCGTCGCTTTTTACAATATTTAACGATTTTGATTCTAGATTCATGTTAAGGACCCCGCCGGATCGTCAGATATAAATTTTTATCCAAATCGGAGTTGATCTTACAAAATCCAAGATGGCGTCGGTTTTTACAATATTTTACCATTTTGACTCTGGATTCATGTTAATCACTTCGTCGGATCCTCGGATATCGATTTTTATCCAAATCGGAGTCAACCTTACAAAATTTATAAATATTGATATAATCAATATTATAAAAGTGACGTTTTCTGGGTAAAGAAAGATACCACATTGTCGCTTATTGATAAGAATGATAAGGCGCTTCTGTCATAAAGAATCACTTGGAAAACCTTATCAACAGGCGACAATGTGGTACTTTTACCAAGAAAACGACACAATTTTTTAACGATTTCATAATATGTGACGTTTTGCGGTGAAAGGTACCTCATGGACGATCGGCGCTTACGCTGTTAACAAAGACGCTGATAATAATGCGCTGCAACGCGACGTAAGCGCCGACCGTCCATAAGGTACCTTTAGCCGTAAATAGCCACATATGAAATCATAAAAAATGTGCTTTTATTTAGAAAAAGGCACTTTGCCATTCTGCCGGTTGTCGATAAGGCGCGAATGTCATAAATATTAGTTTAGAAATGAACCTTATCAACAACCGACAGAATGGTACCTTTCTTTAGTACTAAATACAAACACAAATAATAAAATCATTTGGAAAAACCGAACAAATATTAGGTGAATTAATACAATATCTGTATCAAAGGATTATAAAAATGAGGAATTCTAAGATTTCTAAGTTATAACCTTTTAACGCCCGAATAATGACGCGCCGGTGTAGTAGTGTGCGTGCGCGCACGCACACAGATAGCGAGCAGTGCGGGGCCGCTAAATGCCTATTTCGTGTCCGCGGCAAACACTCTGCCCGCTCTTAAGTGTACAGGTCGACTGAAAATGTTCTACTCTGTCGATCGCTGTCTTTCAAATTCTGATATCTTGAAAAAACAATGCCAATTATGTTAGCAAAAATCAGATCACTTTAAGACTTTTGTAACGTATCTTACATTTTTTAATAGCCGTATCTTACATTTTTACCCTAACCGGGGTCATGTGAAATTCACTCACAAATACAATAAATGATATGAAATAAGTTTTAAATTGTATTTTTAATGTATATTTCTTTAGTATGTTTTTCAAATATGTATTTAGTTAAACTTTTTTAACATGCAAGTATAGGCCTTTTTGAATATTACTGTAGCTAGGTTTCTGAATATTTAGAAGCACTGCAGTGAAATATTTATATCAAACATAAACGCAGGTATTTAATGTAACTCATGGTGCACACAAATGAGATCTGAATCTTAACAAAATCTCTAAGTGCTCGATATCGATGATTTAGATTGCAATTTAACCTTCACAAAAAACGAAATTGTGTAGTGAAAATGGAGTGGTGTAGTGAAATCACACGTAAAAGAATGAACACATGAATTAGTGTAATGTGATAGTGATATTAATAACTGTCGAAGCATTACGAGCTAACTCATCTATGACAAAATAGTGTTGCAATGAGCGGGTTCTTTGTAAAGTTGTATTATTGTACAATACCAAAATTAAACGATACTTTTATATTGAAAAATAAATAAAAAAAAACCCTTACAGCGAAAAAGGAAATGCTTCGTAACTAAACGGTAGACAAAATTTGAAGGAGTTACTTTCAATTCAATATTTGCTGAAACCCTTTGGTTGATTCCAGTTTCAGCTTAATTATCTTAGAAATGACGGTTTCTATACATTTCGACGGTTTTATTTAATTATTTCTATCAGGCGTAAATATCGGAAACTAAGGCTAAGATATATAACTCAAACTCAAAAAGCATTTATTTGAAGTGGGCCAAAATTCAGCACTTTTCAACGTCAGATTGATTAAATACAAAAATAATATAAAAAAGTAACACTTAATTCTAATAAACATGTCAAAATATAAAGACTAAAATTGAAATTGAAATAAAACAATGTCAGCAAAAATTTAAAAACAAAATAAAATAACAACATCCAGTAAAATAACAAATTAATAAGTTAGGCAATTGGATATGAAAGAAAAAGGGAAAGATGATTGTAGACAGGAAGAGGAAAGCTATTGATGAAGAAATTTTCGTGGCGAGAAAGTCTACGTCAAGGATATGATTAAAGGAAATAAATTAGCACCTAATGTTGATTCTACTTCTCATACCGTATTACGTGCAAAAGGAGATATACAGGTCAAAATAATAATGATGAAAAAGGTCTGGAATCAAGGCGAAAACATCGTTCATCTTAAGAAAGTGGAAGCAATGGCGAATTCACAATGAAGATGGAAATGAGGGTGATAATGTTGATAGTGGATACGGATTGGACACAGATAAAGAAAAGTAAAATCAAACTAAATATAATTTGCAAATTAAGCTGATTTTTATAACGAATAAAAATAAAGTAATCAAAATTAATTGAAAGAGAGAGATGTAATGTATATATAAATAAATGTGCACTGCGATCCGCCCGCTCCCCGCACTCCGAGGGTAGACGTCACGGTGAACGGACGTATCGCTTGTGGACGCAAATACCTATCTCGTGTTTTATTGAAACCAGCCCCCTTACGTTGACCCGGAACGTCACATTAAGGTTTCTATAATTACTTTGTGGGCTTATTTTATCTTAAAATACCTATGTTATCAGTATACAGTACACCAACTCCGAATGTATTAAATTACAATATTATCAATGACTAAAATTTAGAATGTCGTTGATAATTATTTGTCTTTAAATGTTAATTCGACATTGTTGTTTGTTAAAAAGAGACTAAATTCGAAAGAGGTTTGTTTTCTTTATTCATGCATAAGCTTTTAGACTGAAGCTCTACATGGTTCACATTAAAAAGCGATTAAACTTATACTTAAATGAAAACGAAGATGAAAGTTACTTGCATATAAAAGATCGCGAATCGAAAGTAAATAGTTTTCTTCGTTGAAATTGTATTTTTTCATACACAATGCCTTCAATTTCACCGTTTCGCTTTCCTTGCTATTGTGTACTAGCGTGATGTTAGTTTATTTTTACTAGAAAAAGTTGAAGCATGCGATGGTCTGGTAAAAAACGACGTCGATTCTAGAAGTTTTCATGTCATATGGCGTTTATTTAGTATATATGTTTTATTATCTTGGTACTTGGAAATGCGATAAGACTGTTAGTATTGAGTTCCATAAAAAATATAATAATTCAAATTAATATTATGTGAAACAATATGAATATATATTTTGGAACGACAACGGACAAATCACATGTCAAATAAATCAAATCAAATCAAAACAATTACCTAAATGTCATTTTACTTGTAACTATTTAAGACATTTAGACTATTTGAGAATTCTTTCGACTGTATTAATAATGTCTACATTTTTTTCTACACATTTTACAATTAATAAACATATTAGAATAAGGTATACTTTAGCGTAGGCGTTTTTATTTTTTGTTATAGAATAATATTTTTTTGTTAAATTTAAAGTTTCTATACACATGTGTTCTCCTTAGAACGAGTTCTTTCAATCTTAGTAGGAGAAAAAAGTGTCCTAACAGTGAAGTGTAAGGTGTTTACGTCTTCATTTTCAACTTTTTATAAGCGAAAGTGAATTGAGTGATAATTCTTTTTTCAAGAATTCAATTGTAAATGTTACATTACATTACCTTATTGAATGTTCCACCCTATTCCATTCTCTATAGAGTTCAGATTACTATGGATCTGACATAAAACTTTTTATAGTGAATGTTTGCAAGTTTATTATGAAGTCACGAAGTTAAACAGTTTTCTATGAAATACGATGTTTTATAAAGAAAGTATGGCACATTGTAATTTACACGGTTAATAAAACTTTTAAAGGAGTATTAGATAAACTTTCTATGATTGTATCCGATTGGCTATATGCTGGGGGCCTTCCACACGAATCTCCCTTACAAGATACGATACTTCTAATTTTTTTTTCGACTCCATCACTTCTATCTGTCAATTAGATGACTGACTGCGATATTTAAAAAGTATACATTATAACGTTGTCTATGGTATTCCATAAGAACACTGCTCCTATGGATTCTCATACAAATATATTAGAACTGTTGTTATTTTTTAATTTCTGTAGTGGACATACGCCATCTTCCACATTCTGCCACCTTTCGAAATTTTGCTTTTTTCGCTATTTTAGTTGTCGTAGAAAAACTAGCGTATGCAACAGCTCATAATTGGTTCTTAAGGGTCGCCGACACAATTTTGTAATAATATACCCGAGAGTTATTATATCACTATTGCATAAACTACTATTCTGCTCCAGCATTTCTATATGTCAATTAGATGACTGAGAGCGATATTTAAAATTTATACATTATACCGTTATCTACCGATTTTATGTCGCGTAGGTAACTACCTAACTAGGTACCTAGTATTTTATGACTTACTAACAAATTGGTAATATTCTCGAGCTTTACTGATTTAGTTAAAGTAGCTGCCATTCAACTCAAAAGTGTTTCGTAAGGGAACATTCACATGAAATAGAAATTAGAATCTTTTAGACAGGTGTGATATAAGAATCGGAAGACGCGTTTGGCGGAATAGGAAAGTAACATTATTTTCGTTTTTACAGATATTTCATTTAAATTGTTTCCTCCCGTTCTAACAAACGCAAATGTCAAACTGACAGATAGGGTACTAAACTATTTGATGTGCGTTTAAGAATAACGCCATTGGATATAATTCGGCTGCTTTTATGTAAATATTAAGATTAGAACGACGTCCCTTAACTCTTTGTAATTGGACATTTTGGTTATAAATCGAAGAGAAATTTAATTATAAGACATACTTAAAACGCCATATAAATTAAATTGTATATGTTTAGTGCCACGCAATTTTGTACGCAGAGCACTTGCAAGTTACCACGGATCACTTATCCATTATACCTACTCGCCATCTATCCACTTTGTTTTTAAAACTACACTTCAAATTTGGCGTGTGATCTCTAGCATTCGTAACCCTGTAAGTGAATTAAACCGGTTTTGGATCCCTTAAAAACCGACCAAGTGCGAGTCGGGCTCACCCACCGAGGGTTCCGCAGATGCTTTTGAGGTACGGAACCTTAAAACACCAAACCAGGGTGTGCAACAAAACGACAGACTAACGCGATTTAATTCGCCGCTAGGGGCGCTAGTGGAACGTGAGGCTGGCGGGAACATTTCAAACGTCACTTTGATAATTCTTTCATAGACAAGACCCACGCATGAGTGGCGCCGCCTGGTGAGCGATTTTTGTTCGTATTTTAAAATAAGTCACATTTATAACGTTCTATACCATACCTATACCTATAGCATACCATGCATATGTCTCATCAACTCTTAGATACGGAATAATTTTCTGGGGCAACTCTACTGATCGCGAACTTGTATTCCTAGCACAAAGGAAAGCTTTGCGAGCAGTGTGCGGACTCCATTATCTAGATCCATGCAAAAGCCACTTCATAGAGCAGAATATTCTTACATTTCCCTGTCTATATATACTCGAAGTTGCATTATTTGTAAAAAGTAATCCTGACCAATTTAAATATTTCCTGAACGAAAGACGATGTAACAAACTACTTCCTATGCCATCAAAGAAAGCGCTAGTATCCAAAAGTGTCTTAGGAATGGCACCAAAGGTTTATAACAAACTGCCAAATGACATTCTAGGCAAGGAAAGCATTAACGAATTTAAGCAAGCTTTAAGTAGGTACTTAGCAAAGAAAGCTTACTATTCGGTCGGTGAATTTTTGGATGAGCGCAATGATAAGCAATTATATTGACATCGGTGTTGTTTGTATTTGTAACCAAGGCTAATGATTTTTGATTTGTTTTTTGTGATAATAGATTTTTTTTTAGTAATTTTTATTTTTTTATTGTTGTTTTAATTGTGGCATTTGTTTTAAGTCTGGAATTATTCTGTTTATTGTAATTATTTTTTTCCTCTTAGGCAAGGTATTAATTGAATTGATTTTAATCTGTATTTAGTATAATGCTGATTTGACATGTTATTTTATTCTTATTCTTTTTTATTTTTTTACTATATTAATTTTTATCATTATTGTTGGTTTATAAATTAATTTTGCACATTATCTGATTATGTAATTCGTTTTAAGTATTTAGGATGTACGTTTCGTACGCCGAAAGGCTCACCATAGCTGTACCTATAATTTAAGTTGTCACCTTATACCTATTACCTATGATGACGAAATAAATAATTGATTTGATTTGATTTGATTTGATTTGATATAATTTTTGAGCGAACAGGAAGCGTTGTTTGTGTGACAACTCTATAGTTTTCTCTATTCGACGACTGGTTCGCGTAGTTGGTAGTGAACCTGCCTGCTACGCCCATGGACCTGGGTTCGATTCCCTTTAAGGGCATTTATTTATTCATTTATTTAGACTTTAATGCACAAGACAGAAAACTGTACATATGGCGGACTTTATGCCAAATGGCATTCTCTATTTATTTATGTGATGAACACAGATATTTTTTGGGTCATGGATGTTTAACCGTAACACAAGCCTTCTTGAGTTTACTGCGGGAGTTAATCAATTTGTGTAAAAATGTCCTGTAATATTTATTATTTTATTTTCTTTTAGGTATTTTACAGGATTACAGGTAAAAGAGCGCCCATGTGTGGTGACCGCGTTTTGTGACGTGGAATCTATATGAGCTAATCTGTTGCAGAAAGTAGTTAAGCAGACACCCACTGAGCTTAATAGCGTTCTAGCCAACGTCAAAAGTCGGCGGAGAAATGTGATTTCTTGTTAGTTAGGATTTGTTTACATTACGCATATCGTATTCACCGTTATACTGTATAGCAGGAAATGGTTAATTGGAAACATGGGCATATCTTTATTTTGTCGTCGTTTATTTTTTCCAGCAGGTTTCTATGAAATTTGGTGGGTAGGTAGAGTTCCTTATTCTACGTTAGATAGAAACGAAATCTCAATGTGCGACAAAAAATTTGTACTAAATTTCCCACTGAGTTACGAAAATCCCATACGATTTCGTAACTTAGTGAAAAAAATTGTGGGACATACTGGGAAATTGGGTCTATCTTGGAGAGAATAAGGAACTCTTCCTACCTACCAAATTTCATTAAAATCGGACGCGAAATAAAAAACGACAGCAAAAAAAACCGCCCACATAACAACATAACCTATAACATAGCTGGGGAGTGGGGTGTACCCACGGAGCTAAGCTTGCCCCTTTAGCTGTCAACACAGCGAATCCTCCTTTTTTAAAGGGTCGACAACGCGCGTGTAACTCCCCTGGAGTTGCAGGCGTCCATAGGCTACGGTGACCGCTTACCATCAGGTGGGCCGTATGCTTGTTTGTCACCGTCGTAGTATAAAAAAAATAACCCACATAACATATTCGTACTTACCTCTATGTTACAGTATTCGGTATGAAATAATACCTTATATTTTGCAGTTTTGCTAACTTGATGATTAAGGTCCCTTTACACCCCCAATTAAAGGATGATTCACACTAAATCGGGACGATCTGTCAGTTTCAATAGAAAACATCACGTGACATCTGAGGGCTCCGAGCTACCTCGTGATTCTTTCTATAGAAACTGACAGATTGTCCCGTCCCATCCCGTCCCGTCCTACAGTGAGTACATCCTCTTTCCTCGTCTAAATCAATAATTAGAGCCAAGATAGCAAGATAATAATGAGTTGAATGAAAGCGAGAATTCTTCGATAACAAAGTAAAAGAGTCAATCAGAAAAGCATGTAAGATTTTATGTTTGACCTTTTCTTACCCCTTTATCCCTTATCTTCCCCTTATCCCTTACATGTAAGGATACTTCTTTCCTATTAAGCAGTATGCCCACAAGCTGTTAACTATTGCCCACAGGAGTTAAAACTTGTGTGTTTCACCGAAATTTAGAGTTTTCTTGCCTTTGGGCAGGTATGCAGTAAATGACTAGTATAATACAACTCTATTGAAAATAAAAAGTTCCCACTATCTTCTCTCTGGTTCACCTCGATGGTATCAGATTATTAGGTACATGGACTAAAAACACTTATTAAAGTATGTTTTACTTGCCTAGCTAGCTAGCTAGCAGCTCTTCGGTCATCAGTTACATTAACCAGACGTTTCGCGATTTCTACAAAAAAAATTTTTTGGGGTCGAAACTCTAGAGTTCCGACCCCAAATGGTTGAAAATAGTAATCTCTGCCTAATCTCTTATATTTATTACGTTTCAAAATTTCGGCGCTTTCAGCCGCTCCGCCCGCTTTTACATTCGTTCGTTCGATTATTATATTGTATAAATTGTATTGTATATTAATAAGAAGTACCTATGTATAAATGGACTGCTAAGACTTGATTACATCGTTATGTACTAAGTATGTAAACAATGTTCATCTCTTTACCCAGGAAACAAAGTATAACCAATTAGTCTAGAGTAAAAAGGCAGAATCTGAATGGGTGGCAATTTGCGGGAACAGATGTGAGACATTAAAATATCTCGGCGTATAAAAACATAAAAATATTAACGAGACTTCCTAGCCCATTAGGATTCCTTGGCTGGATTAGGGGTCCGTTTAGTGAACCCTGGAACGGTACATACATATATGAATGCTAAGCTTGACTCTGCCTTATATCCCGTCTTTCATGTTGACTCTTAGTATTAAAGGTAGCAAACAAGGAGTGCGTGACCATTGCGTTTACATTGATTCCCAGTTAGATTCACAACCAATGGTGATTCAGAACATTGCTTCCAATCACTTCGAAACAATCAATTAAAAATTTGCGCAATGAGCCTTAACCTCCATTACACCAGGAACCGATAATCCATACTTAGTCACAAGGGTAAGCAAACAATAAATATATGTAAAACCCACACGAGTGTCGATGTCGCGACTATGACATCTCTTTCACGCTTACCTTGACTTAGCAAGTGCAAATGTTTTAGGTATATAACTTTCGTTAAGTGCCAAAATTACGGCCAGTGTTGGTTTGGTAGTTCTGTGTATGAAATGAATTTGACACTTAATAAGTAAGCTGTTTTACATACGAAACATTTATCGTTTGTATCATCATCAATGCAAAATAGTTCGGTAATGTCATTCTGTGTTTCTTTTTTTAATAAGTAAGTCAATGGTGAAAGAGATATTGTACTAGTCTTATAAGTGTAAATGAGATAGCGTTATATCGTACATTCTCAAGGAAACAGATAATCCATACTTAGTCATAAGGGTAAACAAACATCTGCGGAACCCACACTAGTGTCGCAAGTGTTCGCACACGTGGGCGACACGCAGAAATGACAAGGCTTTGCAAAGGTCGTGCTGGTTCAATTAACTCTTTTTACAACGAACTGTGACTATTGGCTGAGGGACCAGTCGAGTGCTAGAGAGAACCAATGTACTGAGGTCTATCCTGCCTTGGTGCGTAGACAAGATGCGTTCAGTAGCGAACGAAACGCAACTGTCTTTGTCACACTAGCACAGCGTAGGGATGTATTCTATACAGTGTGGTAGCTCCGCCGATTTTTGGGTCATCGATGAGGGGCGCGCGGGGAAGTGGGCGGGGAAGAAATGCTGCCGAATTTATATGAAAATTCGGCGGTCTATTATAAGTGGTGACAAATGGAAATTAGTTTGCCAATCAGACTGCAAAAGGTGTATATGAAACATAGTTTTTTTTGTTAAAAATTTGTGCTTCAATAAAGACTCTTTTTGATTCGATAATAATCGATAGTTGAGGATTTGAGAGGTTGCTCATAAGGAATAGGTCAAAATCCCTAAAAATGGCCACTATCTTCAATTTCTAGAGATTTAATCCGATCGTGATGTTTTGTGACACCCGGGTCAAATCAAAAGTTTACTAAATATCTTTCGTACTTATAGTTTTTGACAACCTTGAGCTTCAGCGCGACCACCGAGCCGAGTCGCTGGCCGTGTATGAAGTTAACTCACTGTATAGAACACATTTTATTTATTATTATTATTTATTTATTACAATCATAGGTTACATACATACATTGTGTTATTTATATGCTCCACAAAACTAAGCATTTAGTTTGACTGTGGAGTCAGTTACATTATGAACATTATTACCTATATTTATTATGCATATACTAAAGAGTGGTAGAAATAGATAACTACGCTACGCTACGGAGCGCGAACGATTAGCATCTTGCCTACGCACCCTGGGGCCTTACCATAACGTCATTATTAAAGTATTCACAAGTATTGGTCTACATGTGTCTTATGCCTCTTCTAAGCGATTGTAATAGCGCTGGATAAAAAAAAACTTGCAATTACTAAGTTTGTCGAGGCTTAAGAAGATAAAAAGTGTGATGGATTGTCAAAATAAGTTTATATCACATACGGCTAATTGATTCTCGTTTTTGTGAGCTTGGAACATTCTTGGATCTTGTTGTATTTTTCCTTATGAAGGCATGTTGTGTATTTTAATAAGAATGATGGGTTTTAAGGACAATTTTTGTATCTACGCTTTTAAGAAGTTGTGGAACCGATTATCAAAAAGAGCTATTTACTTTTTTTGAGGAAGTTTTAGATTTTTATATTGTTTTGTCGTAGATTCGAGTGTATGTTATTATTGTGGTTGCTTGGGCTAATGAAGTTGCCGCGTCGACCAGTTGTGAGCTATTGTGGCAGCCCTTTACCGTTAAGTCCAAAAAGTTCCAGATTAGTTGGGCTGTAATGTTGTGTACCTCATAAGGTTACAGTTCGTGCCTACATGGCTGGATACTTCTTTTATGCATTAGTGGTCCGCAGGAGCAGCTAGAAGATGTGCATCGCAGTTTCCTCTGTTTCCTGTTAGTAACTAGTACTATTATAGCGATTCGACTATGTGTAAGGTCACGGTTCTAACCTAACCGGCTTTTCTAACAGCGATTCGGTTCTGTATGAAGTTGTTTTTGGGCAATAATTCGATTATGGCAAATAATCGTTAGCAAAATTGATCGTTAGGGATTAAGATTAGGACAAAACAGTGAGCGCAAGTGAAGGATAAACGATATTAAGGATGACTCACACTAGAACGGGACGGGACGGGGCGGGACGGGAAAATCTGTCAATTTTTATAATATCACGTGACATCCGAGGGCTCCGAGCTATCACGTGATTCTTTCTAAAGCAATTGAAAGATTTTCCCGTCCCGCCTCGTCCCGTCCCGTGCTAGTGTGAATAATCCTTTAGAGATGTCGAGGAAGACCCGTTTAATATTGCTTCTCCTCGATATTGAATGTATACATTTTACAATTTTTAAATCTCACCTCAGCATCTCCTCGTACAGTGTAACACTAATTTATTTTGTCAATTCAATCCGAACGCACACGACAGTGATACCAATAGCAATCCACCGTACAATGGGACACTTACATTGAAAAATACCCGCAATTTGTTTATGTTGACGCAACTATTGCCAACGATATTGAATGGCGGTTGTTGGAACACTGGCAATTAGTACAGACACACAATAAACATAAACCACGACTGGAGATAGATTGTAACTATTTCTAAGTGTCTTCCACATTGTGGGTGGTCGCGAAATCTTTATAAAGGGTTGTTCTAATTAAACCATGTTACTTAATTGCAATTTCAAATTATACGTTGGAAATAAATTGATTTTTCGAAAGTTAGAAGTAGGTACTTATCAGTGACGAGTCATATCTTGTTTGGTCAGTACTTTACTAACCTACTGTAGTTAAGTATTATTAATTAATTTAGATGGACATCAGTCGTTTTTGCCTTTAACAATTTGCATTAATTAGTCTAATTAGAATATTTAGTATAAAACATTAAAATTAAATCTTGATTTTAGTTATGATAAAGAATTGGCTAAGTAAAGTTTTTTGAAGGTGTGAATATTATATTTTTTCCTGATAGCCGACGTCTTAAAGTTCAAGGAAATGTGGCTCTTTTATTTTTATTTCCTATTACTTATTAATAATATATTTTTAAGTGAACGAGTTGACATTTGTTCAGTTTAACGGCTGAACAGAGCCCAATGCTTTCGTCCGTAATGAGTATAAGGAATTAAAAAAAAAAGACAACTGTCAATGTCACTTGTGTCATTGTTGAAAAAACTGTTTATTAGACTCTCTTTCTCTTGCAATTTGGTGTTATCGGTGTGATGTGATCTATGCAATAATTTTAACGACCCTAGCTGAAACAACGGACATCTGATTTTGCTACTTTTCTCCACGACCTTTGCTAATTATTTGAACAACGATTTGATCTACTTTCGACGACTCGACGAAGTCGTCGAAAGTAGATCAAACGAGAGTAATAAACCGTTTTTTTCAACAATGACACAAGTGACATTGACAGTTGTCTTTTTTTTCTAATTCATTATACTCATTATGGACGAAAGCATTGCGCTCTATTCAGCCGTTAAACTGAACAAATGTCAACTCGCTCACTTAAAAAAATATTATTAATAAGTAATAGGAAATAAAAATAAAAGAGCCGCATTTACTTGAACTTTAAGACGTCGGCTATCGAGAAAAAATATAATATTCACACCTTCAAAAAACTTTACTTAGCCAATTATGCCGTTATTCATGAACGCTCATCAAACCTCCGTTAACTAATTTGTCGTTTGTCCTTATCTGTCAGATTAACATTTGCGTTTTGTTAAAGAGGGACAAAACATATTTTAAATAATAATGAATATGAATTAAATATGTAATAGTTTTAAATGAAGTAATATATTACTTACATGTATGTGAGTTAGCTGGTTGTACCTAAACTGATGTAAACATATATGAAATAAATAAATACACATGCAAATACATATACTACCCAAAAGTTGTCTGGAAGATAGCTCTCTTTAGCGATAAGACCGCCTGTTGTTACCTCTTACTGTTCTGTATTGCTCTTTTCTGTGTAATCTCTCTTATGTGTAATAAAGAATATTTTATTGTATTGTACTGGTCAAAAGTATGTTTATACATTATTTTTGACACGTCTGTTATTAAAGCAAACCAAATAACATTTATTTTCAAAATATATGCAGTAAGTGTACCTACCTACCTTAAATCTAAAATAGGTCCTTGAGGCATTGTACCTAGGATGCTGGCGGCATTTCCTCGTTGTATCGCAATGCTGATACGTTGTGCGAGGAAGCCACCAGCTCTTCGGTCACCAGTAACATCACCAGGTCACCAGAAAAACTTGCGTGCGCTGGGACCCCATGGACCAAGAGTTTCGACCCCGAATGGTACAAAAAGCAAACTACTTACCAACCTTGTTTGGAGTTCCGTACACGAAAGGTGAGTGTTGGAACTTATTACTAAACTTACAGTGTGTGCCTATCTCGCAGCTCGCGGGCTTAATCCTACCAACTTTAAGAAGCAGAAAACTATAACTATTCTATTGCATGGGAAAAAATACCTACAGAAAAACTTCGTTCGGAACGTACTGTGGCCAGGGATATTTCCGAACCGATACGACCTTCAATCAAACCTTCAAGAAAAGAGCGTATTCCCACCTTATCCGTCCGCTCGTTTCCAACCTATTCCTTAAAAAATTGTACCTATTCTAACTCATACTTGGCTTTTTCTTTGTAAAACCCACGTTGCATACATTAAATAGAAAACGACAACCGTGTTTGAACGCAAAAATAACAATACAAGAAGTGTCATTACATAACTGCCGCATTGAGGGTACATAAGTAAACAATAAGTCGCATAACGAACACGTAACGCTAGACAATGAGGAACGTGCGACAAGTTATGCGTATGCGCATTCGCAGAGAACACTATTTTACGGTTTTACTTCCTTTGTTACGTTGGGTTTCAAATTTGAAATGGATTTTAACCTACTTCCTTTTTTAATTGAATTATTTTTTTCATTTTCACAGCCGTCGGGTAGTCTAGTGGTATGGTAAGGGCGTATGCCGCAAAAGCAGGAGATAGCTGATTCGATCTCAGCCCTGCTCACTGCGGGCCCTGGTCACTCTTTATTTCTATATGACATCCCTTTCAATTTATAATTTACTAGCGACCCACCCCGGCTTCGCACGGGTAATTATTAAACATATAAACCTTCCTCTTCAATAACTCTATCTATTAAAAAAACGAATCAAAATCCGTTGCGTAGTTTTAAAGATTTAAGCATACATACCTACATACATACAGAGACTTTGTTTTATACTATGTAGTGATATATTGTAGTGTGCCTGCTTAGAAAACAAAAAAATGAATCAAACCATTTATTACAAATGATAAATGATTTGATTCCTGCGTTACAATTGTAAAGTGTTACATTACTATCAAAATAAAAATTATATGTCAATGTAGTTTAAAAAAAATGGGTGCGCATCGCAAACCAAGTTAACTAACAAAACACTATCAAAGTAATGTACAGCGCCAATGTGAGCTACAGTATTGTCGCTCACCAGGCGGCGCCACTCACGCGTCTTCTTCATATGAAATAATTGTCAAAGTGACGTTTGAAATGCTCCCGTCAGACCCACCTAGCGACGAATTCACTCGGGTCAATCCTCATTCCGTGCAATATAAAGTCGTGTAGTTATACGTGTCTCATAGAGACACTGCACATTTGTTTGACTCTATACAACATGTTACGTACGTTTGCAACATTGTTCAACAAGTAGGTTCTTTGACACCTGAAAAGGCACATTAGTGCTCAGTATGTTTGTGTGTCACTTGTTTGGTTGCGTTGTGTAACGTCTCATTCAGAGCAGTCACGGTGGATAAAACAAGACGTTTGTTGTAAGAAAATAGGTCGTGTTGTAGTTTCCATTTTCTTAGTCTACAATAAACTATAAATATCTAGATTCTGATATTAATTGCCTGTTTTAGTACTCAATCTAGTATCATTTGTTTATATCCTCTTTTACGTCGCAACCTCATGACTGAGGACCGTCGCCACCATAAGTCCGTTTTCCGTTGAAGTGCACTCCAGGCTGGTCGGTCTTCTGCCTTCCTTAAGGATCCTTGTAATGAGTCATTTGTGACCTCTAGAATTGCGACTGACAATCTAGTATCTAGTGGGTATCCTGCCTCGACTCCGCTTGCCCCTGTTCATAACCGGCAAGCATCAGTAATTCTTTGCTGTCTGGTGACCAAAGCCAAGAATTTGTTTTTATCTGGATGGTTTTAATTCTTTAACTGAGCACATTTTTTATTTAGCTTATTAAAAAAACTACTTATTCGGCCACAGTCCGCCATAATTATGACAGATATATGACAATACAACGACCGAGCCCGATGACATGATTATGTAAATGTGATCCTCGGCAGTCCGTCCATTCTCTCGGCTTCTCTAAATGGTATTCATTACCTTAACAATGATTCGATCACTTTCACTGCCCATACTTATTTATCTGTGGCTCCTTTGAACAACCTTTAAGGCTTTATATATACAGGATTTCTAAAAATTTGTTAGCTTGTACGCGGTAACTCTGGCCATTATTTCGCTGATATCATTCAATAGTCAACACAGTATTTATAGTCCTATTCAGTTGATGACATTTGAAACTGAATCACAGGACCTTTTGGGTAGTTCATTATGACATATTTTTGTGTTTTATGGTAACCGACTCTGGTTACATCGAATGCGACGAAAATCAATTACTTATGTATATCTTTCAATTTCATTCATGACTTTTTGTAATATTTTAATTTTATTTCGATAACTGATGCTTATAACACAGGCATATGCGTATATGTGTTGGGTGCCTCATAAGCAAGTAAAATAGGATGTTAAGTAGGAAATCTAGAGCTGGTACGATTTAACTATAAAACTCTTGTGAGACTCGAACATATTAAATAATATTTAAAACGGGTCACGCACGTAATTTAGTCGATTTTCGCTCGACATGTTTCGTTCTTTACGAAGAACGTCATCAGCAGCGACCACCCGCGACAGAGGCAAGTCGTACACTGCGGGCTAATGCCCTATCAGCCCTGCTACTTACAGCTGGCGGTGGTAGCGGTGCGGGGGGCGACACGGCGGACGATCTACCCTCGTTCTCATTATCGCTTTTGCCAACCGGGTTGCAAACAACACTCACTACGTCACTCGATAAGGGCACGTTCACACAGTCCACTGACGCGGCACCCAAAACCGTTTTCCAACTAGGGGGCACTGACCAACCATAATCACGGTTGAAGTTCGGATGACGACTTATTTCATTAGCCTCCCGTGTCGAAAATCGACTAAATTACGTGAGTGACCCGTTTTAAATATTATTTAATGTAGTACGATTTAACCGGCGGTGCGATATAGCCGATTCTACCCTATATGTTATGACAGATATAACAATACAGATAGGTAACAATGACATAATTATGTAAATGTAATCCTCGGCAGTCAGTGTCCATTCTCTCGTTCTTTAAATGGTACTCATTACTGTAACAATGATCCGATCACTTTCACTGCCCATGTGCGTACTGTCACACGCAAAAGTAGTCAGTTAGTCACCTAACTTAGTTATTCATAGCCCAATTTAGTTATTTAAAAACATTTAGCTCGAAAAACATAGCTCAGTAAAAGGCATCCATATGATGCTTATTGGCAGTAGGTACCAGCTGAATGGATGCCTTTGGAACAGAACAATTAGTAGTAGCTTTAAGCGGTATTCTGATTTTTAAAACATTTTCTTGTTATGGTTACGATATGGCGCATTGCACGAAAATGTCTCTCACGTATGGCAGCTACTTCAATCAAATCTGTAAGTCTCGAGAATATATCACCAAAGTCATGAAATATCATCAGACACCAATTTACACAGACAATTTACTTTCTTAGGTTTTTTTTAATACTATGACGGTGAGAAACAAGCGTGCGGCCCGCCTGATGGTAAGCGGTCACCGTAGTCTATACGCCTGCAACTCCAGAAGGCCTAGTATAAAAGTTGTACGACATTAACTCCTCGACCGCGTTAGCGTATCGAGGGGTCAAGATATGCAAGTTGGCTGATGATTTATATAAACGGCAAACATAATTTGAACTCCCGATACGCTAACGCGGTCGAGGAGTTAATGTCGTAAAATTTGTATACTAGGCCTTCTGTCGTGTTACATGCGCCTTGCCGACCCTTTAAAAACTTTAAAACTCCTTTTTTGAAGAACCCCATACTGTAGTCCTTTGGGAAAACAGCGGCAGGGAGCTCATTCCACAGCCGGAGCATCCGCGGGAGTTCCTCTTTCCGGAAGTATTAGAAGAATCTCCAGGAATGCTCCAGATAATGGCGCGGAGATGCAGTGCAAGACGCACCAAGACCAATTCTTAACCGTAACTAAACAAGTTAAAATTTGAAACTTCGCATCAGCTTCAAAGTTAATTTAGTTGTCTAATTCCGCTTTAACAAGCATAATTAATCACCCGCTAATGACCACATAACTAACAACTAGCAGATTGATGTGGTACATAAATACTACTTATGTTTGTGCTCCCGGCGTTGTTTATAATTGTTGGAGACTAAGACCCTGGGGCTAACAGCCCTGTGTGGCTGGGACGTAAATTGTGAAAAATCTTTATGTACAATTTGTCATAAAAGTAAACGGAAACAAAATTCGGGAGACGCAGACTGAAACGTAGGGTTCTCAGTTTCTTTGGGCACATAATGCGATCGCCACACCACAGTCTCGAGCGTGACATCATACTGGGGCAAGTTGAGGGCAAGCGCGCTAGAGGAAGAGCCCCTGCAAGATGGTCGGATCCTATTAGACAGGCATGTGGTTCCATGCAGAAGGCAGCCCACATAGCCCTTGATCGCGATAAATGGAGGGACATAGCTGTTGGTCACGATCCTCAGTCATGAGGGAACGATGAAGAAGAAGAGAAGACTGAAACTGACTTTACACCGTGATGGCGCATGCAATAATGTCGAAATATCGGGTGCTAAATAAAACAAACATACATGGTAATTATCCCGTTTTAGATATTAGTTACAATATACTACACTAGATTTCATACATTTAAGTTATATTACTTACTAGTTAAAGCAGTTAAGATAGCCAAGACATGGCGGTGAGGAAACAAGGTGATTGTAACGAATGTGGAGTATTGTAAAGTGCCATGCAAAATAATGGTTTAGCAATCGGCCACTGGACACGGAATTCCTAAAACGACGTGGTACTATCGCGTACATAATATTTTACGAAATGAGACCCAGAGGTCTTTGTATTTTTCCAGTTTAAGATTGTTTTAAGATTTGAAAGTAGTTTCGGTTATTTTTGCCGAAATGTTATTCTCAGTAAGCTTTGATCCCCGACTGTAGGTACTACTCCGTTTTCTTTTCTCCTCGAGATAATTATATACAGATGTAAAGAAATTCTTATGTACAACCAAACCCGGTAAATAGTTTCTTAAACCATACCATCTGGATGGTAATCAATCAAATCAATTTGCCATCACATCACATTTGGTAACGAGTTGAGTAGGGACGCTAAATAAAAGTAGGTATGTCTTTCACCACAATTAAGTATGATTGTGAGCATGATGTTGATTCTAGATTCAAAATTTAAAATGACTGACACGACTTACATTATCGCTAATAATACACCGAATGACACTAATGACGCCTCACGCGAACCTAGACTCAATCAATCCACGTTATCCGTCCCAAGCAAATGAAATATCAAACTTCAAAAAAATATTTTAAACGTCGAACGTCTATGGAATGATGACTTAACATTTTCACAGTCTGTCCTATCAATATCTAGGAAACTTAGCATAAGTCAGACTCTATAACCGAGCATAATCATAACAAATCAATATTTTAAAACCAGAGTACCTCCCCGTTCACTTTCCTCTCCGACTGTACTGGGATCCGCACGCTACTTTCGATTTCCAAACGATGCCGGCTCAATAATGTTACTTATAAGTTTCGGGTTACCGATCCCAACGGAATAAGTCAACCGAAAATATGTTGATGCGGTTGCAAGATCCAATTTCAACACTTTAAGAAGATAATGGTGACATTCATATTAAAAAAAAACGGTCTGACAGTGCCTAAGCCGCGGCGGTGACAACACCACTCTGTCTGTCCGACGATGACTGTCCGATGCAGTCGAAACATGTCACGCCTATTGCTATTGTGATAAAAAATACGTGAGTTTAAACCATTTTTAGGGTTCATTCCCGCAAAAGGAAAAAACGGAATCCTAATTAGATCCCTTTGTTGCCCATCTGTTCGTCCGTCCGTGTGTCTGCCAAGACCCTTTATTTCAGAAGGCCTACCACGAACCACGAACGAAGTTTCGCCTCTCTGTCCCACTTGAGTGTAAAATCACAAGTGCGAAAGGGAGGTATACTTTCGTTCGCGGTTCGTGGTAGGCGCTCTGGAACGCGTAGAGGTAGCAAGTTGAAATTAATACATACATACACAAGTCTGCAGTTCCTTGAAGCTGTGGAAAATACCAAACCTCTACGTCAACGCAATGAGATATGGTCGTTTATGTCGCATTTCCCATTAATTTGCAATGGGAATCAACATGTAGGTATAGGGTACTTCCCGTTGACATAGAATGACGATATTTGGCAAAAAGCAAGAGCTTGTAGCGCAAGTACATGAAAAAATCCGAAAACAGTATAATTTTCATACACTGAGAGTTCCGTGCCAACAGTATTTTTAAGTAGGTAAGTACCTAAGGTCAAATACAGGGTAGCGCAAGAGCATCCTTTGTGCGGAATTCTCGGTTTTTCAATATTAATGTCATTATGACTCACGAGTTCAAATTGTATAATGATGACAGCCGAAAGCCAACATTGTCGTGGCCTTATTGTGGTTGGCTACATCATCGCAAAAAATGAGAATTTCCTTGAGAAATTAGGTTAAACACCCACATATTATAATTATAGGTTTCTTCGTGACTAAGATTGGATACTTAAATGAGATAAAAAAAAAGATTGGATACTTGTTATGATGCATTTTTTTGAACTGAGCTTTGTGCGTTTTAATTGCTACGTGGTAAGGTAGAAGTACTAGTGCTCCACGCTGTACTAGTATTCGACATGGGCGCTTTATGTCAAAGTCATATAGGTTAAATTTGAACGATGAAGATTTTTCGATAATCGAATTTAAACCTTGTCTCTTTGACATAAAGTGCCCATGTCGAATACTAGTACAGCGACGAGCACTAGAACTTTTGCCTTACCTATTACCAAACCCAGTTGTAATGCAGATAACCCATAATCTCGCAAGATTCTTCTTATCTACTTTCCTTTACAATTGTAAACCATGCATTAAATCATTTATTATTTATAATAAATGGTTTGATTTTGACAAGTTTAAAATTTGAACACAAAGAAAACAAATGCCTATTCGATTAGCTCACTACTACATACAACAAGTGATTTACTTAAGTTTTTCAGCAATACGGCACGGTAAGTGTGCTTACCATGGCTTGTATTCGATTACGACTGCGGTATTCGAAAGAATGCCCATCTCGCTCCTGCCAGAGTAGTAGTAGGAGTGCCAGAGGCGAGCCAATTCATGGTAAGCCTAAAGCACAAAAAACACCTGCTGAAAGAAGAGTTTCCATAGTGTCCATCATTATAGTATAGTGAGCATGTTGGAAATATGTAGTAGTATATTATATTATTTTATCTGTGTATTATATATATATATATTAATATATATAACGTTCTTCAGTTCGCTTTGCAATTATTTCGATATTATTACCTTAATTCTCCCTTTGCACCATTTTATTCCCGTCTCTGCTTGGCCCTATGGTTGACTGGTAGAGAATGCCATTGGGCATTAAGTCCGCCATTAGTACATTTGTTTTTGTAATTTGTGCAATAAAGTTCAATTAAATAAATAAAAAACAGTTGCGTTTCGTCCGCGACTGAGCGTTAGCGACAGTGCACCTAGAGCTTGGCATAACGTCTATTGACAATTTACAAATCCATTCGTGCCTGGATGTACACCACTGATTGCACATTGCACCTATTCCTGCATACCCATTTGCGGCTCACTGTACACCACTAACTGCATATTGAAACGATCGGATCACACTTTCACTGCGTACGCGTTCCCAGGAAAGTGCTCTGGTTGTTGCGACATTGCAGTTAACGACGGTGTCGACATCAACGCTTTAGATCCATTAGCTACGGATAAAATAATGATTCAGTTTACAACTCGATATACCTATGCTACTTTAGAGACGCCAATGAATCTGAATCTGAAGTAGACCTAGTTCGTAGAATTCAGTACTTTTTCAAGTCTCGAAATAAGGGTACCTATTATAAATTTCAAGTGTGTATTGAAAAAACGTTTAACCACAAGACAGCGGCTGCCTGAGTCACTTAGGTGACAACATCACTCTGCCCGACGATGACTGCCCGATGCAGTCGAAACATATCACGCCTATTGTGATAAAGATACGCGAGATTTAACCGTTTTCTTAATATGAATATTGATATCAGTACCGATAACGGCATTAACGGCGGGTTTTGAAATTTATATTTTAATCACACCTACTCGTAAATTGTGGTTACTATATGCAAGTATACTGAGACTTAATGAGCTGTATTAAGCCCATGGCCGTAATGGATTTTCATATATTTTACCGCCCGCCGGAGCGAAATCCCGGAGGACCTACACTACACCCAACGCGCGCGCTCCTGCTTACAGCGGTGTACTTACTGGCGGTGTAAAAGCTATGCCTCGATGCTATAATTATTGTTTATTTATTTGTCTAGTAAGTTTATTTATTTCCTTGCAAATGTGATGAAAAACATTGTATGTATCACGGGCGGTACAAGAATTACGAACTCGTGTTAAAATTAAGTTAAATTACACTCGTTCATACTCATACTCATACTCATAATTCCTTGTTTACCGCCCTTAATACACAATATACGTACTACAGTGTACCTATTTCGCTTAAGTGTATAAGTACAATAACAAATAAATAAATCCTTAGTTAACCATTTATTTTAATAGTCGGATGAATCTGTAAGTATTTTTGATTTCGCGACTGGCTGCATTGTTTGAGTTTAACCTTATGACATGGAGCCTCATCTTTCCGCGTCCCACAGACCTTTAACATCCTTTCTTCAATCGAAAGCTGCACCCAATTTGCACTTTTTGTGCGCAGTGCCAGCGGGAAGCGCGGTCGCGCACGACCCGACCGCGATCCGACCTACGACCCGAGTTGGTTCGTTACCGAGGACTTTTGTTTTGGGGTGCAGGATTTCTAGAAAAGTATAACTGAGAAAAGTAAAGTCAAATAATTCAGTTTGTCTCATGATTCTAACTGTATACTCGTAGCTATTATAAAAATAATCGATTACAATGTTTATTAATGAATTTGAAGTTCCATGAATGCTTTTTAATTCCACCGCCAGTAAAGTCAGGTCAAGCTAAGGTTGCATCAATTATGACGTCAAACTTCTTTGCAATATTACGTTTCAAAATCGATGAAAATTTAGCTTTGTCGTACTCTGGCATCTTCCTCTTTTAGATTTCCTTTAATAGGAATTATACAGAAACCTTATACGTGAGTACCTACCTTTTAGGGTTAATTTAGGCCGGACGGCCCAACGTTTAGTAGGTAGATATATTAATTAGATATCTCTGCATATATTTATTGTTTTCACTGCACATACCTGTAACAAAAAATAATAAAGATTTAGTTTATCGACAGCCATTGTAGCTCTGCAGGCCTAAAATGGTTATCCACGAATCATCATCATCATCATCATATCAGCCGTAGTACGCCCACTGTTGGACATAGGCCTCCCCCATGGATCTCCACGTGTTACGGTTGGAAGCAACCTGCATCCACCGTGACCCCACGGCTTTAACCAGACCATCGGTCCACCTCGTCGGTGGACGTCCTACGCTGCGTTTTCCGGTCCGCGGTCTCCACTCAAGAACTTTCCGGCCCCAACGGCCATCTGTTCTCCGTGCTATATGGCCTGCCCATTGCCACTTCAGCGAGCTGATCCGTTTGGCTATGTCGGTGACCCTCGTTCTTCTACGTATCTCCTCATTTCTGATTCGATCCCGTAGAGAAACCCCGAGCATAGCCCTCTCCATTGCTCGTTGAGTGACTCTGAGTCTATTTATGAGACCAATGGTGAAGCACCACGTCTCGGATCCATATGTCATCACTGGTAACACACACTGGTTGAAAACCTTGGTTTTAAGGCACTGAGGTATTTTGGACGAAAAGACGTTGCGTAATTTCCTGAACGCTGCCCATCCAAGTTGGATTCGGCGACTGACCTCTTTCTCAAAGTTGGACCTACCTAGTTGGACGGTCTGTCCAAGGTATGAATACGCGTCAACAACTTCAAGAGCCGAGCTCCCAAGCATTACGGGGGTAGGCACGACATGGACATTCGACATGACTTTCGTCTTGTCCATGTTCATTTTAAGACCTACCCGTTGGGAGACTCGATTGAGGCCTTCGAGCATTGTGTTGAGTTCCTCCATCGACTTTGCCATGACCACGATGTCGTCGGCAAACCGAAGGTGAGTGATGTATTCGCCGTTAATGTTGATGCCCAGTCTTTTCCAATCTAAGAGCTTGAAAGCGTCTTCCAAAGCGGCCGTGAACAGTTTCGGAGATATTACATCTCCCTGTCTCACGCCTCTTTTTAAGGGAATCGCCTTTGAGCTCTGCTCCTGTACTCGGACGGACATAGTGGCCTTACTGTACAAACACTTCAACACTTCGACGTACCGATGGTCAATTCGGCATCGCTGAAGGGACTCAAGCACCGCCCATGTTTCGACCGAATCAAAGGCTTTTGCAAAGGCAAAGGCCACGAATGTCACTAGATATCTAATGCTATAAGATGATAAACTAACAAGTTGCGAGGATAGCGCGACGGTGACAGCTGCCAAATATAAAGACATTTGAAAGAACTGTTTAAGATTATCAGAAAGTGCCGACAAACTGTCGTCTTGTAAGGCTATCCACTTGGCATCTTAGCCCCCCTGGTTTGTCGAGACACTATTCTAAAAAGCCGGTTAAAGGATGACTCACACTAGCACGGCACGGGACGGAGCCGGATGGGAAAATCTGTCAATTTCTATATAAAGTATCACGTGATAGCTTGGAGCCCTCAGATCACGTGACGCTTTCTATAGAAATTGACAGATTTTCCCGTCCCGCCCCGTCCCGTCCCGTTCTAGTGTTAGTCATCTTTAATACACATACAATAGTGTGAATATCGACACGTTTATACAATGTTGTGTCATCCTAATATTCCATATTTGAAAATTCAAGTAGAAATCATAACTGACGCAACCTTACATAATTACTCGATAAGTCCATAAGCTCCACCAACATTTATTCAAAAATCGAAAGTGAATTCGTCACATCCGATTATGGACCTTCCGCCTACGCGATACAGTTGATTAAAGATTAAACGGGGGCAGATTCGAATTTGGAATATCATGAATGGGTGCGTCACTGGCCGCGTATAAATATAGCTGGCAGAGTCGTATGCGCAGGTTAACCAGTATAAGTGAATTTTCGAAATCAGTTAAAATAAAAATCGTTAATTATTTACATAGGATTGCTTTAAATGTCGTGTTTATAGTGGTTATTTTATTCAATATTTTTTTATGATTATAATTAAAAAACATTTACACGGATTGAGAACCTCCTCCTTTTGAAATTGTAAAGTCGGTTGAAAATAAATTAAGGTGCAAGAGATACATTTCCTAAAACATCTATTTTCAAAATATATACAATAAGTGTAACTTAGGCACCTAGCTACCTACCTCTTTGGCATTGTACCTAGGATGCTGGCGGCATTTCCTAGTTGTATCGCAATGCTGATACGTTATGCGAGTAAGCCACCAGCTCTTCGGTCACCAGTTACATCAAATTTAATTTCTTAAATAGATATCTAAAAGTAATGCATTATTTAACGCCGTTACACAAATTTTCTGTGTCTCAAATTCGCTTTATACCTATTTTAAGTTAGCATGGTAATCAATTGGGGTATTCCGAGAAGTTGGCCCGTGAAAATGGCGTGTAAATACCTCGTTTTCTTCGTCCACGCAGTTTCCCCTTTTTTTTTTTTTCTTTTTTTTAATATTGTGGGACAATCTTACACAAATCGACCTTGTACCACGGTAAGCTCAATAAGGCTTGTGTTGTGGATACTAGACGACGATATATATAATAGATAGATACATATAAATACTTAAATACATAGAAAACATCCATAACTCAGGAACAAATATTCGTGATAAACACACAAATAAATGCCCTGACCAGGATTCGAACCCGGGACCTCCTGCTTCGTAGGCAGGGTTACTACCAACTAGGCTAGGAGGCCGTTATAGCATCCCATAATTGAATATTGAGACATAACCGTAATAAGACACAAGGTAGCATTCGATGCGCTGCTTCTTCTTCTTAGTCGGACACTCTTGTCAGAGTGGTCGTGGTTGCGCAGACGAGGTACTTGGAGAGATGTTCGTTGGGTCGTTAACTTTCTCGAGGATAGCTCTCCCAGCGATTTGCTTCCATTTTTGCCGGTTAGAGGCGTTGCGAGTGCATTGGGTCACGGTGGACTCGGTAGCTTGTTTAACCAGGTCAGTCCAGCGAGTTGGTGACCGTCCGCGTGATCTTTTGCCTTCTACCCGGCCCTGAACCACAAGTCTCTCCATCGAGTTCTCATTTCTGGAAATGTGACCAAAAAACTTCAGTATTCGTAATTGCACAGTTGACGAAAGCCGATCTTTGATATGAAGCTCTTTGAGGATGGAAGCATTAGTGCGGAACGCCGTCCACGGTATCTTAAGGAGGCGTCTCCAGCACCACATCTCCAGTGCGTCGATTTTACGGCGATCCTGTAGTCTCAGCGACCAAGTTTCGGCTCCATAAAGAAAGATTGGGAAAACAAGGCATTTCATCAACCTGACCTTCGTATTCTTGGTAACCCTTCTGTCTCTCCAAATCTTTCCCAGCCGCTCTACTGCAGACCTGGTGATGGCGCATCGTCGTCGGATCTCGTCGCCACATCCCCCGGTACTGGAGATAGTAGAGCCGAGGTATACATAGCTCTGTACAACTTCGCAGTTAGCTATGCTCTGTACGCTAGTTCCACTTTGTTCAGCCCGGTCTACTATCATCATCTTTGTCTTATCACGGTTGATAGCAAGCCCGAATTCAAGGCTGGTAGCTTCGAGACGAGTCAAAAGGTTCTCCATGTCTTCTCTAGTCTGTACGAGAAGGGTTGTGTCATCAGCGTATCTGAGGTTATTTATCAACCGCCCACCAACTGATATGCCTTTGTCACATTCCTCAAAGACGATGCGCATGATGTACTCTGTGTAGGTGTTAAAAAGTAACGGCGATAAAATACATCCTTGCCGCACACCGGCCCCGGTCTTAAAATGTTCAGAAAGGGTTTCATCCACCCGTACTGTCGCGGTACCGTCTTCATAGAGTCTCCTCACAATTGCTATTAAGTGGAGCGGTACACCCATTTCTGCCAGTATCTTCCAGAGGTGTGACCATATGACTGTGTCAAATGCTTTGCGGAAGTCTACAAAGCAGATGTAAAGGGTTGAGTTAAACTCTCTGGCCTTCTCTATAATCTGACGCATTATAAGTATTTGCTCGCGAGTTCCTCTTCCCTTTACAAATCCGGCCTGCTCGGGAGCAATTTGTCTTGACAGGTAGTTCGACAGTCTTGTGTTTATTATATGGAGCATCACCTTACTAGCATGGCAAATTAAAGATATGAGCCGGTAATTGTTGCACTTTTTGGTAGACCCCTTCTTATGTAGTGGGATAAAAATGGATTGTGACCAGTCATCCGGCCATATGCCAGTTTCCCATATTTTACTACAGATGGTAAATAAGACATCGACTCCAGATTCTCCCATCGCCTTAAAAACTTCAATTGGGATTTCATCTCCACCTATGGCTTTATTGCATTTAAGGTGTTTAATTGCCGCTCGTACTTCATCTCGCATGATGTTGGGCTCACGGTCACACATTTGGTGGGAAGCACCCGTAGACCGTGGTGGATCATTACTGGAGAATAGTGATTTGCAATATTCCTTCCATACGTTCACGATGTCCTTGATCTCCGTAACCGTCGTCCCAGCAGAGTCCTCAATAGCCCACGTTTTGGGTTTGAATTGACGCGTTATGTATCGCACCTTATCATGGAGGTCCTTGGTTTGATATTTATCGGCATGCTGTTCCAGTTCATCACAAATCCTACCCAGGTAGTCATTGCGGTCACGTCGGCAAGCAGCTTGTATTACCGATGATCTGGCATTCAGCTCAGTAACGCTAGCACCACTAGCTTTAAGTCTCCGGCGCTCTTCGATCAAGTGCCAGGTGTCATCAGTCATCCAGTGCTGTCGTTTTGCTGAGATGTTTTTTGGTTGGGATTCCGCCACTGCATCCACGATATACTTTTTTGCTGCAGTCCACAAAGAGTTAGAGTCTTTGTCCTCAATTCCTTCTTTCCATGCGGCATGTTTGTGCTCTATCGAGGTGGCTAAGGAGTTTGGGTTTTGTACCACTAACCTTCTAGACGTTTTAATTTGTCTCGTCCTTTGCAGTTTCAGTCGCAAGTTTCCAACCAACAATTGGTGATCGGAGTGACAGTCAGCGCCGGGCAGAGTATGCGTATTAGTTATTGAGCTTCTCCACCTAGCTCGCACCAATATGTAATCTATCTGATTACGATAGTTGCCGTCGGGGGAGGTCCAGGTATATTGGCGTCTGGGATGGTGCTTGAACATTGTGTTCATTATTGCCATGTTGTTGTCCGCTGCAAAATCTATTAGGCGCTCGCCTCTGGCGTTACGAACACCATAGCCATAATTCCCAACAATGTTCCTAATGCCTGTATCCATAGTGGTGTTTCCTACCTTTGCGTTAAAGTCTCCAATAATGAGTACTAGCTCTCTATTAGGTATCTTGGCTACAGAAGTTTCAAGTTGACAATAGAAGTCTTCTACTTCCTCATCCTTGGCAGAACTTGTAGGAGCATATATCTGAAACACGTTGAGTGGGGTCGGTGATGCGCTGAGTTTAATTGAGATGATTCTATCATTAATAGGGTTGTAACCAAGTACCGAGTTTTTCCATATTTTAGGGATCGCTATAGCCACTCCTGAAAAACTACTCTTATCATTGCCCGAGAAATAGATAGTGTGCTTCTCTGAGTCAAAGTGGCCGCTATCCTTCCAATGTGTCTCGCTAATTCCTGTAATGGTGAGCTTGCATCGCTCAAGTTCTTGTTCTAGAATATGAAGCTTTCCAACCTTGAGTAATCCTCGTACATTCCATGTACCTATGCGATGGTCCCTTCTTAAATTCACCTTTCCATTTCCAGTAGCATTTTTTCCATAAGATGCCTGGTTGCCCGCATCCTGATGGCCGGTAACCCACTTCACACCCTCAGCCCCGGAAAGCTCAGGGCGCCGGTCGCTACGCGGATCGCCAGGCGGTCTTACACTGTCTATATGTATACTCATCATCATCATTGCAACTCTCATGGGATTAATAATGTAGTAGGCTCCCGTTACTTTCTACATCGCGGTACTATAACCTCAGTGATTATAGTAATCCGAAAGCGAACCGGTATCGAGCACATGGTCATTGCGCTTCACTTCGGTACTGATGGCTACCGCTGCCCTCCATCAGGATTCAGGTTCTACGCCCCTGTGGCTCGCCTCCTCCGCTGGTTGAGTCGTACTGACAGCTGCTGTCTCCGCCTTTCCCCACCGTTGAGGTCTTCACTCGTAACCCTGAGTTCGGGCTCTGCGTTATACCCCGCAAAACTGGGTCCCTGCTGAACTTCGCCACCTACACACTCCGGCCTACTAAAGTGTAAGGTGCCCACCCCCGCGACATGGACGCGTCAGACAGGAATTGCCCAAGTGGAGAGTAGAAAAGGTGCCTCTACTCTCCCAGGGGCCGGGTTAATGGACGTGTATGATCCCACGCCCAAAGGCGCTGCTTACCTGCACGTATTATGAATGCAAAGAAAAATAATCTAGTTTTTTAAACATTATCATCAAAACGCCGCTTTTTTATGTTTCAATTTATAAAGAAAGCATGACGTGATCTCCGAGCTAAGAGAGGTATGGGCACAGCGGATGCATATCATTTAGTGTGGTAGGGTAGGGCACAGCACAACGAATGTCGTCTCGCTCATCTGGAGCAGAGCCCATATGGGGAAGTATGTACATACCTTACAGAAAACCGCAGTTTAATAACACTAGACCCTACTCATAGTGTTGTGTTTCTGTTGGTGAGTAAGGTCGCCAGAGCTCCAAGAGGATTCACTGTGTTGACAGCTAGAGACGGAGCAAAGCCCCTTTAGTTGTCAACACAGCGAATCCTCCTTTTTTTATAAAAGGTCGGCAACGCGCATGTAACACCCGTGGAGTTGCAGGCGTCCATAGGCTACGGTGACCGCTTACCATCAGGCGGGTCGTATGCTTGTTTGTCACCGTCGTAGTATAAAAATAAAACAGTTATGAGGAGAGGCCAATAATACAAGTATATATATAAGGCTTCGCTTTGATGAGCGATGGGAATGAACACTGGCCGAATATGGCTGCGAAGGTTCTGTATCTGTGTCGAGGTTGCGGACGGTTAGCATGCTAATGTTTATCGTGTTTTGTTTATTGTTATCGACGCGCTGGTTGACGTGTCGGGAATTTGTTTATTGATTCTTTTTAAGATAATAGAATTTACTGTGTAGACGAACAGCAAGTTTGGTATCTAAATTGTCGGAACTTAGTACGGATTACTTGACACTTATTAGTTGGCTGTCGGTGAATGAGAACGACATCTAGTTATGTAAGTACCTACATCTAGAAATGTACACTCTACTTACCTACTGAGTGTACATTTCGTATTTTATCATAACCCTCGTGTAAAAGAGGCATTTACACAGCAGTAGCACGAACACGTACCTTTTTTTAAATTTTTTATAGTAAGACGTTGACAAACAAGCATACGGCCCACCTGATGGTAAGCGGTCACCGTAGCCTATTTAGGCCTGCAACTCCAGGGGCGTTACATGCGCGTTGCCGACCCTTGAAAAAAAATTGTCAATAAAAACAATAAAAACAATTGACAAAAACTTAAAATAAAGACAGCGTCCCACAATACTGTTTACACAGTTTGACTGGGATCCATGAGTTTCTTATAAATAGTGGTTAATACATAATAGCTTAATGGTAATATATAAAGAACATAAAGTTATTTAATTACTTACAGATATTTCTAAGAAGGCACGTATCTTACAAAAACCATAACATAATTTATCGTCAGAGAAATAACTAGTGACTCTGTGAGCTGTTGGTAGAACTCGCGAGATGGTACTGGTATTGCCACAAAGGTCGTAAGCGCCTTTAGAGTCTATGGCGCATAGGACCTTTGTACTAATTCCCGCAATTTTGAAAATTTCCAAAAATTAATAGAAAAAACAGACAGAGCTTAAACAGAGACTCTTCGCTCGCTTTGCTCACTCAGTCAATAAAGTAGGTAACTTAGATTATAAGATCTCTAGAACCGATTTAAAAATGGTTTATGCGAAACACTCAATAAGTTATTGCGAAACTTGACAGACTTTTTACTTTATCCGCACTAATGGCACTGCTGATAAAACTAAATCTTAGTACATGCGCCTTAAATTCATTTTATACTTCATTAAATACAGGACCTTATTAAAAAGAAGATAAGTTCTAAAATTGGATTACTTTTTAAAAGCAGTTAAGATAGTTATGCTTAGCGCGACAGAAAACAAGAGTTATTATCTAATTTCTTAAAACAGTGACATTTTCGTACAACTAAGGCCCTATTTGCATAATACTGGAGATGAAAAACGATTTTAAGGTGACGAAATAGAGCTCTTAATCATTTAATTTTGGACGAAACGGAGGACAGTTTGGTGTCAATGATGATAAAAAATAAATTGTTGAATAGCGAATATAATTTATGTCCACCGTTTTGATGTGTTGCATTCTAATTTAATGTGTGAACTTATTTATTGAATTTGATACTAATCTGTATCATTGTTTGCATCAATGTAAGTACTACACAATGCACATCTCAATAATAATTATTTGAAGGATGCAGAAGGCGGTAATCATGGATACGGCGCGCATAGTCCAAAGATTCCTTCTATTCTCTTTGCGGCCCTAACCACCGGCAGCCTGGGCCCTCCCCTGTTGCCGGCGGCACTCTAGGTTAGGTTTTTAATAATGTGTATATATTTTACATTGTTTTTTGTATGTCGTTTTGTATTTTATTTTTATAATGGTATTGTAAATAACCTAACCTAAGATGGTAAATAAATTTAAAGGAAAAAATACAGATTTAGGTACCTACTTCACTTTTATTACATATGTTATATAAAGTAACTCGACGCTGTCCCAATGATAAATATCTTTATTTTTCATATTTTTTTGATAAATGATAAATATCTTTATTTTTCAATTTAGGCACATTACAATGCACTTATGAACGTCAAAAAAAAGCTGCTACGTTATCTAGCTTTGTTATCTTTATATTAATGCGAACAGAGGTGACAGACGGGTGCCATCTATTGGGCACTAGCGTGCCGAACACTCGGACATTTCCTTTACAGGTATGAATAGTATGGTAGCTGTGCAATACTAGCTGCATTCATATCCTATTATGGCTATTATTACGTTGTTGTGGGCTGCTTCTTGAAAAGCTAAAAGTAGGTTATACCAATCTTAGGGAAAACAATATTAAGTTAAGACACACTAGGTTAGGACAAATGATGATTATGACAAACAGTATTAGGGAATGCAATAATTTATATTTTATTCCATTATCAATATTTACATTTATGAAACAACGATGAAAATTGCAACATATACAAAAATCAAAGCACTAATAACGTATATATAATAAAACCAAAAGCGAATACTTACGAGTAAAAGTGCCACATACTTAATTTACTCTGTAGCACAGACAGGCACTTACGGTTGATGTAAATAATACTAAGTGTAACAGTATTTTAGCACGGACAGCGCCGGCGCATGCAACAAAGTATGAAATAGTCTCGCAGGCGTAACCACATTTATACAGACTTGCTCTGGATAAATGTCATAATCATCACTGTTTACTGTTTTAGTGAGGACAAATAAACATTTTGAATTTGCTACCTCATATTGAGGAATGAGGAGGAAATGTACCGTTTTATTTTCCTTTAAATTCGACACGTTGCCCCGTACATTAATAGGAGCTACCGGAGGTATTTTTTGTCGAATTGAAATTATTTTTTAATAAAAAAAAAATTATGTTACATTATAAAAGGTCTTTAAGAGTTATAAAAAAGTAACTGTCAAGCGTAAGTGTAAGCTTTCAGCTGTGTTTTGACATGACAGCACATGGGTTTTGGTATTTGACAGCTTAGTAGTCATAGAGGTATAATTTCGCACTAACGCTTAAAGGATGACTCACACTAGCACGGGACGGGACGGGACGTAACGGGACGGGACGGGAAAATCTGTCAATTTCTATAGAAAGCGTCACGTGACATCCGAGGGCTCCGAGCTATCACGTGATTCTTTCTATAGAAATTGACAGATCGTCCCGTCCCGTTCTAGTGTGAAACATCCTTAAAAAGTAATAAAGTAAAAACTATTCTTAAGCTCATCATTTGAAGCGTTGGTAGCGTTAGTGGTCCAGCGGTAAGGCGTGCGACTTTGAATCCGAAGGTCGCGGCTTCAAATCCTGCCGGCTCGTACCAATGAGTTTTTCGGAATTTATGTACGAAATATCATTTGATATTTACCAATTGCTTTTCGGTAAAGGAATACACAAGGAAACCGGGCTAATCCCAACAAGGCCTGGTTTTCTCTCTGTGTTGAAGTCGAGGCAGTCGTTTTCGTAAAAACTAGTCCCTACGCCAAATCATACCTATAAGCCAGGAAAACGTTAAGACGAAGAAGAAGATCATTACTAGCCTTTATACTTCTCACTGCTGGGCATTGAGATATAGACCCATTGAGGTAAGCACTGAGGTAACATTACAATCTACAACACTATTTAATTGAAGGCTGCAGGCGCATAACAGGAAGTGGAGTGTCGCATCACATACGCATGCCTTCCTGGACCAGCTAGTTTAATGAATCTAGGATTAAACTATTACATGGAGTGTCTCATTTCCTGGTCATTGTGAATCTGGATCTAGTTTAAACATAAATCGAAATTAAGATCAAATGATAACACTCCGTCTTCGTACGTCGAAATTAATTACTGAGTGTATATGGTTTTGTAATGTATGTTTATAATTCTTCCCCTTATTAGAAAGAGAAATTATCATACACATTTTAGATCGATATCAATGCGTTCTGCTTGCATTAATATTCTGCAACCTTCACCAGATGCATAATACGATCCTGAAACTATAGAACGCAATATTGTCAATTTTGTCTTTTATTACCGCAATTCGTATATATTGAATGAAACACTTTTAAAAGTGATGATAGTGATAAAAATGGGGCATGGCCCTATTTTCATCTTTGTGTTGTTATACGCCATTAAACCGTTTCCTTTTAACTCCTCTGGCGCAGCGACCCAAAGTGAGTCTTAGCCTCCAACACGACTGTTCGCCTCTGGTCCTGTATAATATCTCACCAGCCCTTAACCTGGAGCTCGCGCACATCCATGTCCACAACATCCTCCCATCAGTATCCACGCCGACCGACCGGACGGCGTGCTGTCGATTTTCCCTCAAAGGCTCTTCACCGCTCTATCATCTCCCATTCCCTTTAATTGGCTAAGCCACCGAATTCTTTACGCCTTTGTCACACCAATAATGTTACGCAAAAAGCTCTTCTACTTCGACGTTTTTGCGGATTCTCCAGCTGCCATCAGGTTCCTGCATTTCAGATCCATAAAAAAAACACTCAAGCGATTCGTTAACTTTCTGCACGGATCGGTTGCATTTGTTTATACTGTATGACTCAGTACCTAAGTGTGCTAAAGGATCTAAGCAGAACATGCAAATATCTCGCTTTCTCCGAATGTCCAATTTCACCGTTCTGCAACTCCATTGTGTTGCGGCTGAATCGGATGCTTACATTATCTGATGGAAAAGAAATCGTTTACCCGTTAAGTGGGTTTAAAAAGCCTAATTAGAATGTGATTAGAATACATACATGTTTAAACAATCTTAATATGCGGTGGGTTTTTGGATAGATATATATTTGTATGTTTGTTTGTTTGGCAATAAATAAGTCAAGGTTCCTTGGTCGAATAGTTCTGAAATTTAGCAGGTAGTTAGCGAACGAAATTAGATTTTAAAGTTCAAATATGAGTCAAATTGGTCAAGGAGTTGCCGAGATAGAGGTCGCGAGTTCAGTTTGGAGCAAACTACTATTGTAATAATGCGACAACTTTAAAAAGACCAACTCACCCCTCTACCATCCCTCTTCTCCCCATTCATTACCCAACTACCCTCGCAATCCCTACCCATTATACTGTGCTTAGTATAAAACAACCAACCAAATGCAAGATCTCATTTTAGCGTTCACCGGTCACTTCCAAGGCAAGTTACATCGCCCACGCTTTCCTGTGCATTGGTGTCGATTGGCGTCTTATTTCAGTTAAGTAAAAGGTGTCTTGAGAAACTGGTGATATTTAACATATTATTGCTGATGGAAAGGAGACTGGATAGTATTAAACAACAAAAAACCACAACATAAAAAAACTTGTAGTTTGTGCTACTAAATATTGACATGAGACATTGTACAGTAACCTGGGGGGCTAAGATGCCAAGCGGGTAGCCTGATAAATCGACACTTTTGACTGTTTGTCGGCACTTTCTGACAATACCTGCGCGCGTAGCCAAGATGCCAATCGCTCACGCTTAATAACGTATCGTAGCTACCTCTCTCTATCACTCTTCCTTATTAGTGTGACAATGACAGTTGCGTTTCGTTAGCGACTGAGCGTGAGCGTTTGGCATCTTGGCTACGCAGGCTGGAATGAAAAAGTGCGTGTTCAGCTGTAGAGCCAATCTTTCCTGTGGCCAATAGTTAACAGCTTGTATAGTGTAGTCATGATTTTTAGCATACTAAAGCCCTAACCGTATTACGTCGCTCTAAACAAATTTTTTAACGTTCATTGTAGCTAGAGTGTGCAAACCGGTTTTTAAAGGTATGGATATTAACCGAAATTCTATACCAATAAAAACCGCTTTGCACACCCTTATGCTCATGTGGCAATATACCTTGATGGAGAAATTGTCCCACTGGATAGACCCATTTTCTTTTACAAACCTGAACCGGAAGAGATTACAAGGTTTCACTTTAAAATGCCCTTAGAATGCTTAGGTATTTTTGATCACCACAGCCCCTCCTATACAACTGTTTGACTGTCATGAGGCAGGCCACGCACGCACCACCAGATGACAGGTGACGTCACACGCATTGTACGTGCGAGCAGGTGAATGACGACACCGCCATTGTATTCTTGAAGATGACTAACGATTATGTGCGATGATATTATCTCTATTACTGTTACTGGTTTACTTAGCTAGTTTCATAACCTAAAATTAGGTACCTACTGTCTATGACTTTGTAACATATGTTTGTTGTTTAGAAGATGCAGCCAAACATTATTTATTAACAGGAAGCCAGAAATTCTTGGGCTCTTTCAAAAATAATATGATACATTGTGGGGGGTGAGGGATCGCAAAAAGATCACAAACGATCAAAATCAGGCCAAAAAAGGTCACCATGGGGAAAAGGGGGGCAAAAATCGACCAAATATAATCAACTGATTTATAAACGAGCCCTTAACCATAGCTACTTTACTTATGTTTCTGAATGCATGTACGGTCAACCAATTCGAACCCTAGGCCACTGGGCTTTAACATAGTGACGCTAAAACTCAGATTGCGTATTACTAGTGACCCGCCCCGGCTTTGCACTGGTTATTATTATAAGTACATATAAACCTTCCTCTTATTAAAAAAACCGCATCAAAATCCGTTGCGTAGTTTTAAAGATTTAAGCATACATAGATACAGGCAGCGGGAAGCGACTTTGTTTTATAGAATAGAATAGAATAGAATAGAATACTCTTTATTGCACACCTCGGTACATGAGAAAGAACAAAACATTTACAAGGTACAAACATTTGATTAACACAGAGGCAAACAACAGGCGGTCTTATCGCTAAAAAGCGATTTCTTCCAGACAACCTTTGGGTAGCGGAAACATTAAAAACGTATCCTTGAAGAGTAGGCGTTGCAAAAAAAAAAAGGATGAAATGCACTTAACAATCACACAAATCAAGCAAAACAATAAACATACACATATAAGAATAGTATAAATAGACATACATAAACTTACATACTATGGTTTTATACTATGTAGTCATAAGAAATTTCTTACTGCTTGTCATTTTGACATGATTTTAGAGTGACCCAGGGTTCAAAAACACACTAAGTATGATTACAATTTTGAAGGCAATGTTTATGTACAGATATAGTAATAGAATCGCTGCGCACGTATTTTCCTGTTGTTATCAGCAAAATACCTATCTATAAATTTAACAAAACAATTTTGCACGCGTTCCTAATGATAGGAGAAACAAACAATTCTGTTCAAAAACAAGTGCAAACAGCTTTCCCTTTCTTATTTACAAATCCCTATAAAGGATGACTCACACCAGTCCGATCCGAAACGATCCGATTCGGGACGATCTGTCATGTTCTATAGACAAAATCACGTGATAGCTCGGAGTTCTCGGAGGTCACGTGACGTTTTGTACAGAAACTGATAGATCGTCCCGTATCGGATCGGATGGGACGAGTGTATGACTCACACTCACACATTACACTCACAATTTACATATCCATATTCTTGGAAACTTGTCACAATATCCAGAACATTCTAATAAAAAAAAACTCGGTCTTCCACATTCCAAATCATTACAGGCATCCAGCATATTCGAATATAAAGGTTCCCAAAATTCCTACAATACAGAAGATTCTACTTTAAAACCGATGCACCATCATATATCAATAAATAGACTGATAATGCCGAACAAAACTCGTATACAAATGTGTTCCACTTTTTACGCCTGCTTGAAGACTCTACAATAGAATTTTCGTTAATTTTAGGGCAATATATTACTAGCTTTATAAGCGCCTCTGGGTATTGTAGACCAACCTTTGTTTTTGTTATTTATTTATTTTTGAATGAAGGTAGTTTGCACAACTTTTTTGATTGACGGGGTAAATTTGCCTCTCGGTCATCATCCCCATAACCCTGTAAAAACGAATGGACATGATTATTTCTATAGAAGTTGACAGATCGTCCCGTCCCGCGCCGTCCCGTCCCGTTCTAGTGTGAGTTATCCTTTATTCTTTCAAGCGATGCTCGCGATGTTTCCTCTTCCTTATGTAAGGTTCCGAAATAATTGACTTTAAAATATGGGATTTTTATAATTAATTTAAATTCTAAATTAGTATTTTAACGATATTATACTTATAGTAGTTGCTCAACGACTTGACAACTAAGAACAGATGGCAGCACTACCTGGCCGGTTCGAGGTTGGCAGGTCGTTGGGCGGGAATCGAGGGCTATAAAAAGAGTGAACTTGGCAGGTTGGGACAGTCGGTTGGTGACAATCAAGGTGTAAAGTTCTAGTTCAAGAATAATAAAAAGTGTGAGATTATTTTCGGTATTTTATTGGCTATCCTTATAGTCAGAAGTGGGATTAAGGATCTAAAAATGTAAGTACACGCCTTTTTATAAAACTTTTATTGGATTTGATGAATCTGTGATCTTGTGTTGTTTCATATAATATTGACCACGTGGCCGAAGAGTGTTTTGTTTTTTCCTTTTATTTCACCACGTGGAATAAAAAAAATATTTAAATTTTTAAATAAACAGCAATTATTATTATATTATATCGTTTATTTCGAACAGTTATCCATATGCGCTTTAAAGTAAAGATTACAGAAATAACATAAGTAACTTACATAAAAACAATTAATTATGCTACCTTCAAGTTGAATTGATTATAAAAATACCTCGTATATACTGACCGTAACTTCTCGATTCTTTGTTTCTTGTCAAAATTATGTTCGCCTGTGCCCAGCAGCAGTGGGACTTATATAGGCTGATGATGATGAATATTGAATGGATAAGGTTGATAGAATAAAACAAACTTACAAAATACCACGTGCTACCTACTGTGCCAAATGTGAGATTATAAGAAAACTGATGATAATAATTAATAGTACACTTCAAATTTTATTTTTCTGTTCATTTATTTGATACTTTATACATAGACAGTATTCACGGTATTGATTTGTTCTGCACTATATTTGGTATCTAAAGTTTTGACATAAGTAAACTATAACGGTTTTCCTTTTCTTTTTCCTATGTGAGCCGGCCGAGATGAGTAACCAAGACGATGATCGTCGCAGGCTGAGAACGCCTGAAGAACAAGACCAGCATGTGTTGGAGTTGCAGCGTGAGCTGGAGCTGGAACGAGAACGACTGCGCAATATGGAACGCTTTCTACTAGAAAAGGAAAATAGACGAAGCCGCGAGTTTCGCCGCGCACGCAGTCACGAGCGGCGAAGCCCGTACAGCCGCGAGCGCCGCAGTCCTCACGTCCCGAGGCATCACAGCCCATGCAACCGCGAAAACCGCAGTCCGCGCAACTGCACGCGCCGCAGCCAGCGAAGCCGCGAGCGTTGGAGCGAGCGCCGCAGCCCGTGCGGTACTAAGCATTGCAGCCCGCGAAGCCGCGACCACCGGAGTCCGATGACCCCGCGCAGCCGTGAACATCACAGACGACGAAGCTCCGAGCGTCTCAGCACGCGACACGACGAGCGACGCAGTATGCATAGCGAAGAGCAGCGCAGCATCAGACGCCAAGCAGCAAGTAAGGTACCCGGAGTATATCCAGTGGTAAGGAACAATATTCTCGTCGATCACGTAGCCCTGTTTTTTGTTCAAAAGACGTCGCAAATCTCTTACAAGCACATAGAAATAATCCAACATCACAGCCGTCAACTGATATTGCATTTAACAGTAGTAAACACATAGATCCTAAAAATATACTTCCCGAGTTTAACCCTTCAAATAAAACCCAACGCATTGATATTTGGCTGAATAAAGTGAATGAGTGTGCTAAGTTTACGGCTGGTATGAACGGACGACTGTACATTTCGCTATGCAAAAACTACAAGGCCTGGCAAAAACTTGGTATGAGAGTTTAAATTCTATCCTGTATAATTGACCCGAGTTGCAAGATAAATTGACTTTGGCTTTTTCCTTCAGAGCAAAATTACGGCCAGGCCTTGGAGGACATGCTAAGGCGAAAGAGTAAATTTAATGAACCCATTGAAACCTATTATTATGAGAAGTTAGCACTCTTAAATCAATGCGATATAACGGGGAAACGTGCAACAGAGTGCATTATCCATGGTATCAGTGATAGGACTATGAAGTCAAGTGCCTTAGCTTTGCGTTGTACTGAACCCGAACAACTATTACAATTTTTATTAAGTCACAATAATACCCAGCAGAGTCATCCACTACTACCTAATAAAAATAAACTTTCTGATAATGCTGTTGCAACGCCCACTGAAAGTAATCAAAATCCTAAAACAGGGGCAAGACCAGGGTGCTTCAATTGTAAGGAGAGGGGCCATTCTTATCTGCAATGTCCAAAGCCTCTACGACACTGTAATCATTGTAGAAAGGTAGGACATACAGAAGAATCTTGCTTCTTTAAATCTGATAAGAACACTAATGAATCGGAACAAGTTTAAAAGGGCTATGTGCATTTCTAACTCTAAACCGAGTGAAAAATTCATTAAGCAGGTTTTTATTAATGGAGTTATCTTCCATAAAAGATTTGGGGTTATCTCATGATGGAAAATCTACTACCTTAAAGGGATTTGGTAATAATGTTGTTCACTCATTAGGTTCAGTTTCGTTTAACATAACTATCGACGGGGTTTGTGCTTCAGTACAATGTAAAGTTGTAGAGGATCACTTACTCGATAGACAAGTACTTATAGGTCAGACTTTCTCCGAACAACCACACGTGGTTGTGTATAAAGATGCTACTACATTAAAATATCTAAACATGCCTTATCACAATAATAGCGATGACATTGATGAACGTTTGATAAGGCTTAGTTTTATCGGAAATTGTAAACTGTATGGCACTGCAAGTGTACGCGCGTCAACCGAGGCCAGATTTACAGGGACCGTGCTGTTGAATACGAATCTTGTAGGGAAGCCCACCGAACGGTTCGTAGTTTATGGGGGTACTTATCAAGTGAACGATGGGGTTTTATACGTTACGGTGACACCATACACTATGCCTTGTTGGTCCTATAAGGGGTTTGTCCTTGCTCGGGCTGAGAAGGTGGCTTTTGTCAATCGTATTAGTAATTTAGTAACGGAACGCCTGAAATAATTTCAGAATCAGATTATTCTAACAGTAGACGCATTGATGAGTCCAAAGTAACCGTAGGGGAAGCTGTTTCACTTCACATGCTTTTAGAAGATTTTGTCTCAATCATGGCATCGTACATATACTTAACGCCGTAGCAAGCCCCCGGGTTAACGGACAGATAGAGCGTTATAATCGCACCATTTTAAATTCCCTAAAAGCACACAAACTTAATGATCATGAAAAAGACTGGGATAAGAAGTTAGGCAGAATACAATGGGGTCTAAACAACACAATTAAAAAAAACAACTGTTAGGAAGCCAGTCTCCAGCTGGTCAGAACTCCAGCTGAAGTTATGTTTGGACCTTCAATAGCGAAGTTAAACCAATTTTAAATGAAATATCAAACGAAAATAGTGAAATGGTCGATATAGAGTCATTACGGAAAGAAGTTACAAATACAAATAAAAATTATTTATTGTTTGAATGTGAGTGGTTACAAATGGTGGTAGGGTTAGTGTTTAGTTACATCACAATCAGCCAGAGTGTGGCGTACAATATTTTGACTCTCAATACGCATGTCATTGAAAAGTGTTAAAAATAAATAATTAAAGTACCTATAGCAAATATAGCAATGTCAAGTTAAAAATAATATTTGAGAGTAAATAATGAAATAATAATAAATCAATGTCATGCATATAGAAAGTTAAATGTCAAGCTAATACTAATCATAATAAAAAGAAGGAAATAGTTACAATTAATAAGCATTGGTGTGCGTGTTCTCAAAGTGTTAATTAACAGTGTAATACATTTTTTGTAGACACCACTTAAATAGTTTAGTTTTGAAACCTGGATACTCCAAAGATTTTAAGTCATCTGGCAAATGGTTGAATATTTTGATGGACATGAAGAGAATAGATTTTTCAAAATGAGCCGAGTTATGACATGGATAACTGATATTAAGTCCATGAGATTTAGTAGTTGACCTAGGGTTAGATTTCATAATTTGGTACTGACTAATATGAGCCCTTACAAAGAGGCACATTTCGTAAATGTACAGTGTGGGTAAAGGAAGGATTTTAAATTTTTTGAAAAACGGTCTACAAGAGTCCTCCTGTTTGGCGCCACAGATTGCTTTAAGGCATTTCTTTTGTAAAACGAACGCTTGTTGAGCAAATGTGGAGTTTCCCCATAAAACAAGACCATGGCGCAGGTTTGACATAATGTAGCCATGAAATGCTAAAAGAGCAGATTCCTGGGATACCACCTGAGAGATCCTGCCTAGAGCAAACACAAATCTGTAAAGCCTGCCGACCAGGTACTCAATATGTGCTCTCCAGTTACAATGGCAGTCGAGAATCACTCCGAGGAATTTTATTTTCTGAACGCTTTCTATGGCTTCTTGATTGTGCTCAATTACCAAATTTTTAGCATTGATTTGGGGAGCATAGAATTCCATGAATTTGTTTTGCTTAGATTGGCTTTCAGTTTGTTGTTCAGCAACCAGGTGTTGATATTGTTAAAAGATAAATTTGTTTCTAATTGGTAAGTTTCGGGGTTATTAGCGGGAATGATTACGGACCAGTCGTCGGCAAAAATAAGGACCTTGTTGTGCGTAACATTAGGGAGATCGTTAATGTAAACTAAGAATAATAATGGCCCAAGTATGTTTCCCTGTGGTACCCCCCTGTTTACAGTGGATTGGTCGGAGAGTATTTTTGATAGAGATTTTGTCTTTGCACAGTACGATGTAAGCGATAACATTGATAAAGCACAAATAAAACAGAAACAGTATATGATAGATATCAGGTAGCGACAATTCCTGGCTTTGAAGGGACGAAAAAGGAGCATAACACTGTAGTAGCCATAGATCGAATAAAACCATGGATACACTTTAGATATTGATATACAACAGCTTTAGATATTGATGATAATGAAGAAACTGATATAGATAATAATGTTTCTGACGAAGACGAGTGATTTAGTAATAGATATTTAAATTAGGTCCTCACGAATCGAGAGGCATACCGGCTAAAATCCTCACGAACCGAGAGGAATGTTACTTAAAGTCCTCATGAATCGAGAGGCATTCTTAAAAACCTTATGAATCGAGAGGTATTGCAAAGTCCTCACGAATCGAGAGGCAGGAAATATGAGAGCTGATTATCTTTGTTGTTGTTGTTTTTTTGTACTATTATTGTAAGATTTTATTTGTTAATAAATTATGCTTGATACAGTCTTAACTTGCCAAGTGTAAGGTTTCACCGGATGCGTATATGAGGGCATACACGACATCAGGATGGTCGAGTGTAAGGTTCCGAAATAATTGACTTTAAAATATGGGATTTTTATAATTAATTTAAATTCTAAATTAGTATTTTAACGATATTATACTTATAGTAGTTGCTCAACGACTTGACAACTAAGAACAGATGGCAGCACTACCTGGCCGGTTCGAGGTTGGCAGGTCGTTGGGCGGGAATCGAGGGCTATAAAAAGAGTGAACTTGGCAGGTTGGGACAGTCGGTTGGTGACAATCAAGGTGTAAAGTTCTAGTTCAAGAATAATAAAAAGTGTGAGATTATTTTCGGTATTTTATTGGCTATCCTTATACTTATGACATATTCACATCAATGACTTAACATTCCTAGAATTATCTAAAACATTCAAACGTGATATACATTACTAAACGATAATAAAAAAAGAACATTTGAACGTGATATAGATTTTAAAAGGTACTAAGAAATTTTTCTCAAACAATGCAATAAAGTGCAATAAAAACAGTGCTATGAAGAATAATTGTATTGTATTGAAATCCTGGGCAAAATGGAGCGCAGTCTGGAAAATCTTATAGAAAAACCAGTAGGTACAAGGTATTTCCTCTCCTATAAAGAAATCTTTATGACACATCCATTATGCAAACTAACTCACAAACTAGTCAAAACATCGGACGTTGACATAAAAAGATGCACACATCCTGAAAGACTATTTATTTAGAAGTTTATTGCACAAAAAACAAATGACGGACTAGTCAGACTTCAATACACAATAAAAATCTTCCTATAAAATCCTGTGCACACGAAGTTTCCTATTCCTATTAGCAAATCCATTTGACACATTCATATACTTAAATTGCGCAACGTTCCTAGAAAAATCATCACAGTATCCAGAACATTCCCGTAAGTACAACATTTGCACACGGTTTCCAATTATTTGTCACTTGGATCGCACGCTGCGCACGGTCCTGCGCACGGTACTGTTGCGCACGACACATGTTTCCATATAACATGATGCGCGTAGGCAGTTGGTATCAGTCAGTACAAGTGAATTGAGCTGCGTTGGTGATAACAGAGATAAGGTGAGATTGCTTAGTAATTGTTGATAAGGGGCAACGACTGGACATTGAAATTTAATGTTTGTTTATCTTTTGCTTCCTCTTACGTATTACTAATAAATTAGTTCTTGTTTTATTTTGCTTTATATCAATAGGAGCCAGTCGCATTTTAGAAATACCTAAGAAAAACTTTATAAGACTGCAATTTTGATACTTTATCACTTCTAATGTTTTGTTAGATTTGTCTAAAGACAGAAAGAAACATTAGCTGTAATATTGTTTGTCAATATAAAACTTTAGTTTTTCAAATAAAATTATAATATAAATATTATTCTAGCAGTAATGGCCGTGTACTCGATTAAGGTTAAAATAGTCTGTTTTGGATATGTGCACTTTTTAAATGCTTTATGTTGAAATCCAATTCGTAACAAACTGGATATTTTTTTATCCTTGTTTTTGTTAGAATATCCGGGTTGTTACGTATTATATTCATTTTATGCGTTGAAAAAGTACGGTCCAACCAAACGGACTAAATAATTGAATGTTCTCTAAACTGTTTCTTAATTGGGTTTGATTAACTTAACAGATATTATTTATTGAAATTAAACACTTTAGAACGGATTAATCGCGTTTATTAACTCCATGACCCTACGTTTCGAGCCCTTTACAGCACTCGTTTTCATATGATGTGATGACTCATCATCTTGAATGAATAACAATCGCGGTAACAGAAAACAATATTAGATTTTATTTAGTTATTCTTGCTAACTTTACAGTGTGTAAATCGAATACGGGCGAACCTCTTAACGGTGGTTAGTATAGGACACAAGAAATGTAATTAGGTAACTTTTAAATTAAAATTTTACCTATAGAAAAAATAATTCGGCCCGCAATGTAATGCGAACACACTCGCGTTAACATTCGTTGACAGTTGTCAACGAATGTTAACGCGAGCGTCAAAATTCGTCAAAAAGCGTCAAAATTTTTATAGTACATCGCTGCTGAAAATTTTATTTTAAAAATAATTATAGGGTCATAATTCAGTGTAAGTAACTTAAAAATATATTTTAATTATTGATTACACTAATGAATTCTATGTTTGGTTAAATTTTTCGCCCGTATTGGACTTACACACTGTATATTCTTACTTGTTCGTTATACCAAACATATTAAAATGCATTTCAATTATCATTTAATTGTGTAATAAAGAGTGTAGAAAGTGCTCGAAACGTAGGGTCATGGTGTAAATAAACGCGATTAATCCGTTGTAAAGTATATCATTTCACTGAATACTAATCGCGGTAATTGAAAACAATATTAAAGTTACTTTTGTAACCGACTTCAGTTAAAAACAAGTTTGATTAACATAATACTGTCGTTTACAGATAACAAACCGATTCAATATGCCTTGCTGCAAAGTCCAAAAATTCCAGTGCAACATGGAGTGTAATAAAATCAACTGCTACTGCATTACTGCCGGTGGGAAATCCTGCGTCTGTCTTCTAGAAGAGAAGGTCGAGAACTGCCCATGTCAGCCATCCAACTGCCAATGTGAGAACTGTACCTGTTCTAGTGGAGGACCCACATGTGTTTGTGTTCGTCGAAACCAAGCCGGATCTGGAGAGGGCAGTTCTGCAAGCCGTGGAAAAGTAAAGTGCAGCGACTGCAACTGCGCCGCAGGGAACTGCAATCCTCAACCGTGCCAGGCTTGTCAGAAGAAAAGTGACGGCAAAGGATGCATCTGTGTGCCAACTGAAGAAAAACCTTGTCTTTGTGTCGCTCAAGATAAGGGAAACCTTGTGAAATGCGACCAGTGCAAGTGTGGCTCCAAATGCACTTGCGTTGTTACTGGAGGGGCCAGTTGCATCTGCGTATGCATTGATGAAGCTGGAAGAATCAAGAAATGCGATGACTGTAACTGCGTTACTGACACTTGCTGCAAACCTGGAGGTTGTGAAGAGAAATGTGACAAAAAGGGGTGTATCTGCATCCCAACTGGGGGTAAATCTTGTGTTTGCATCCGTCAAGATGACAAGGGAAATCTTGTGAAATGCAATGACTGCGAGTGTAGCTCTTGCAACTGCAAGTGCTGTGATTCTAAAGCCACCTGCGTTGGCGCTGGAGGAGCCGCGTGCATCTGCAAAGATTGTAAGTGTAGCTCTTGCAACTGTAAAGATCTCGCTCAAGATAAAGGAAATCTTGTGAAATGCAATGACTGCGAGTGTAGCTCTTGCAACTGCAAGTGCTGTGATTCTAAAGCGACCTGCGTTGGCGCTGGAGGAGCCGCGTGCATCTGCAAAGATTGTAAGTGTAGCTCTTGCAACTGTAAAGATCTCGCTCAAGATAAAGGAAACCTTGTAAAATGCGACAAGTGCAAGTGTGGCTCCAAGTGCACTTGCATTGTTACTGGAGGGGCCAGTTGCATCTGCGTATGCCTTGATAAAGCTGGAAGAATCAAGAAATGCGATGACTGTAACTGTGTTACTGACACTTGCTGCAAACCTGGAGGTTGTGAAAAGACATGTGACAAAAAGGGGTGTGTCTGCATCCCAACTGGGGGTAAATCTTGCGTTTGCATCCGTCAAGATGACAAGGGAAATCTTGTGAAATGCGATGACTGCGAGTGTAGCTCTTGCAACTGCAAGTGCTGTGATTCTAAAGCCACCTGCGTTCGCACTGTAGGAGCCGCTTGCATCTGCAAAGACTGTAAGTGTAGCTCTTGCAACTGTAAAGACGTCGCTCGAGATAAAGGAAACCTTGTGAAATGCGCCAAGTGCAAGTGTGGCTCCAAGTGCAAGTGTGGCTCCAAATGCACTTGCATTGTTACTGAAGGGGCCAGTTGCATTTGCGTATGCCTTGATGAAGCTGGAAGAATCAAGAAATGCGATGACTGTAACTGTGCTGACACTTGCTGCAAACCTGGAGGTTGTGAAGAGAAATGTGACAAAAAGGGGTGTATCTGCATCCCAACTGGGGGTAAATCTTGCGTTTGTATCCGTCAAGATGACAAGGGAAATCTTGTAAAATGCGATGACTGCAAGTGTAGCTCTTGCAACTGCAAGTGCTGTGATTCTAAAGCCACCTGCGTTCGCACTGTAGGAGCCGCTTGCATCTGCAAAGACTGTAAGTGTAGCTCTTGCAACTGTAAAGACGTCGCTCGAGATAAAGGAAACCTTGTGAAATGCGCCAAGTGCAAGTGTGGCTCCAAGTGCAAGTGTGGCTCCAAATGCACTTGCATTGTTACTGAAGGGGCCAGTTGCATTTGCGTATGCCTTGATGAAGCTGGAAGAATCAAGAAATGCGATGACTGTAACTGTGCTGACACTTGCTGCAAACCTGGAGGTTGTGAAGAGAAATGTGACAAAAAGGGGTGTATCTGCATCCCAACTGGGGGTAAATCTTGCGTTTGTATCCGTCAAGATGACAAGGGAAATCTTGTAAAATGCGATGACTGCAAGTGTAGCTCTTGCAACTGCAAGTGCTGTGATTCTAAAGCCACCTGCGTTCGCACTGTAGGAGCCGCTTGCATCTGCAAAGACTGTAAGTGTAGCTCTTGCAACTGTAAAGACGTCGCTCGAGATAAAGGAAACCTTGTGAAATGCGCCAAGTGCAAGTGTGGCTCCAAGTGCAAGTGTGGCTCCAAATGCACTTGCATTGTTACTGGAGGGGCCAGTTGCATTTGCGTATGCCTTGATGAAGCTGGGAGAATCAAGAAATGCGATGACTGTAACTGTGTTACTGACACTTGCTGCAAACCTGGAGGTTGTGAAGAGACATGTGACAAAAAGGGGTGTATCTGCATCCCAACTGGGGGTAAATCTTGTGTTTGCATCCGTCAAGATGACAAGGGAAATCTTGTGAAATGCGATGACTGCGAGTGTAGCTCTTGCAACTGCAAGTGCTGTGATTCTAAAGCCACCTGCGTTGGCGCTGGAGGAGCCGCTTGCATCTGCAAAGATTGTATGTGTAGCTCTTGCAACTGTAAAGATCTCGCTCAAGATAAAGGAAACCTTGTGAAATGCGCCAAGTGCAAGTGTGGCTCCAAGTGCACTTGCATTGTTACTGGAGGGGCCAGTTGCATCTGCGTATGCATTGACCAAGCTGGAAGAATCAAGAAATGCGATGACTGTAACTGCGTTACTGACACTTGCTGCAAACCTGGAGGTGGTGAGGACAAATGTGACAAAAAGGGGTGTATCTGCATCCCGACTGGGGGTAAATCTTGCGTTTGCATCCGTCAAGATGACAAGGGAAATCTTGTGAAATGCGATGACTGCGAGTGTAGCTCTTGCAACTGCAAGTGCTGTGATTCTAAAGCCACCTGCGTTGGCGCTGTAGGAGCTGTTTGCATCTGCAAAGATTGTAAGTGCAGCTCTTGCAACTGTAAAGATGTCGCTCAAGATAAAGGAAACCTTGTAAAATGCGACAAGTGCAAGTGTGGCTTCAAGTGCGCTTGCATTGTTACTGGAGGGGCCAGTTGCATCTGCGTATGCCTTGATAAAGCTGGAAGAATCAAGAAATGCGATGACTGTAACTGTGTTACTGACACTTGCTGCAAACCTGGAGGTTGTGAAAAGACATGTGACAAAAAGGGGTGTGTCTGCATCCCAACTGGGGGTAAATCTTGCGTTTGCATCCGTCAAGATGACAAGGGAAATCTTGTGAAATGCGATGACTGCGAGTGTAGCACTTGCAACTGCAAGTGCTGTGATTCTAAAGCGACCTGCGTTGGCGCTGGAGGAGCCGCTTGCATCTGCAAAGATTGTAAGTGTAGCTCTTGCAACTGTAAAGATCTCGCTCAAGATAAAGGAAACCTTGTAAAATGCGACAAGTGCAAGTGTGGCTCCAAGTGCACTTGCTTTGTTACTGGAGGGGCAAGTTGCATCTGCGTATGCATTGACCAAGCTGGAAGAATCAAGAAATGCGATAACTGCAAGTGTAACACTTGCAACTGCCAAGGTTGTAATAAGAAATGCATTTGCATTGCGACTGAAGGAGCCACGTGTATCTGCAAAGATTGTAAGTGCAGCCCTTGCAACTGCAAAAATTGCAAATGTAACTCTTGCAATTGCAAATGCAACAATTCCAGGTTGCATTGCCACTAAAGGAGCGTGCAGCAGTGTATGCGACGAAACAGGGAAACATAAAAGCTTATGCATTTGCGAGTCTGTTAAGTCAGTCACTTTGGTAAAATAAAAATAAAATATGCCTATATATACTTATATTACCTCGTATAGACTATAGTTATTGCATTATATTCAACATTATACTACTAACTTTTAAAAACTTGTGTTTAGCCTGATTTTTTGAACACCATTTTGTTTTTCTTCTTTAGTTCATAAACATATTTGAGTTAATGTATTTTTAGATCGAAATTTCCCTTCTTCTAGTTTTCTTTTAAATATTATCGGTGTCGGTTTTTGTGCAATTATTCTATAATAAAAACCAATTATACTATATTCCTCTTTTATTTTCATAACGAACTGGTATCTAGTAGTTTTAAACCATTTAGTGACCAATTAGTATTCCCAATAAAGCTTTTAAACTCCTTAGTTCTCTTGTCACGTATCGTGAGTATTTTCATACCGAAGCTGCTAGTCTATGATGGTCGGGTTTTTATCGTTTACCGACGTTGCTGTCACTTTCTAACAAGTAGGTATGTATGTGCGAAAGTGACGCATAGCGTGATAAGCGATAAAATGGCAACCATGCTAACCCTGCTGAGCAGGTGAATGTTCTTTTTATGATAATTAGTCGAACATGGACTGACACTTTTATTTTCAAATAAAATCAAGAGCTAGTGGCTCCTCGCACAACGTACGCATTGCGATACAACGAGGAAATGCCGCCAGCATCCTAGGTACAATGCCTCAAGGATAGGTAGTTAGGAAAGTAACACTTACTGTATATATTTTGAAAATAAATGATTCTAAATAAAATAAATATACCAAGGGCGAAATTGGAATAGAGTTGGAACCGAAAAGTGTCCGTTTTAAGAAAGCTTTTTTTTCTTACTAGCTTTTTCCCGGCTTATTCCACGAATCAGGTACGAGTAGCCCGGGGTCCGCTTTGGCAACTAATCACAAGATTTGTCGTATGTGCCATCTGACCTTCCAACCCAGAGGGTAAAATATTCCTTATCATTGGCAACGGTAAGCCTCTGTATAAGTCGGAAAAACGCTCGAAAGAAAAATACTTATTGTGTGCAAGTGATTTTAGTGTATGTACTTACTTTTCTTACATTTGGCATTCCTTGTTTTTCCTAAGTATACCTAATTATTTTAAGTTGTGAAGTTCACAATGTGAACCTTTCCTCGGCTTACCTGGAACGAAAGATAGTTAAGTTAGTATAAAATAATTTTACATAAGTGTCCAAATAATTAATAATTTATTATGAGTAACCTATTCTCCAGCCAAATCTCTGTGACAATCAATTTTAATGAAATGAACTTTTTCATACGTTTTTATTTTAAGGAGGTCGCTGGTTCGATCCCAGCGCTGCTCACCGGGGGCCTTGGACACTTTTTCTGTAGTATTATGACATCTATTTCAATTTATAATTTTAAATTAATTAGTGTGAATACTTAAAAACAAAAAAAAACATGAATCGAGACATTTACAAAAATAATACATTATTTGATTCATGATTTACAATTGTTTAAACTATTAGTTTATTTTAGCATATTTTATTTTATACCTCAAAATTTTAATGCATGAACTCGCCATCTCGCCAAGATGGCGTATCTACATTTAGAAATATTTTAAATAGTTTACTCATGTAAGTGAATTGTAATATTCTTATGAGTAATAATAAAGATTCTTTAAACCTAACATGAACAGTTATAAATAAAATTCAATGAAACAAAGACGTAACTCACTAAGATATTTAAAGAAAATAATCATTGTTTTACTCAACTAAGCAAAACGTGATAATGTGGTTTAAGTTAACTCGACCCAATAAGCAAGTAGCTCGCCTCAACTTAAACTTGAACTGTAAACTGAGGTCATGTTATTTAGTTTTATAGTACCTACAGTTATTTAAGTACAACGTCTTGCGATACAACGAGGAAATGCCGCCAGCATCCTAGGTACAATGCCTCAAGGACCTATTTTTTAAGGTAGGTAGAGGTAGGTAATTAGGTACCTAAGTTACACTTACTGTATATATTTTGAAAATAAATGTTATTGAACGTCTTAAAGTGGCTTAAATAAGTTCTTTATTTTTAATGGCGTAAAATGAATGAAATTATAATATTTTGCTTCGCGCTTTTGTATGACTCCATCTCAGTGGTTCGTATCGCCTGGATATTTTCATGGCTGTAGACCTGTAGGGCAATTGGCCGTGTAATAAATGCTATGTAAGCTATATTGATTTCAACAAGTTGCATATTTATTAGATCAACTGGTTATGCTGCCCAAATTACAAGGTTGAGAAGTAATTAGCCTTATAAACGCTGTATAAGCGTATAATTTAAATTATCGTGAGTCATACCTACTACATTAAATTGCAACGTTTCAAACTCACGTATTTTCCGTCTCTCACTCTCGCACTCTGTCTGTCCGACGATGACTGCCCGATGCAGTCGAAACATGTCACGCCTATTGGTGATAAAAATACGTGAGCGTTAACCGTTGCAATTTAATGACTGTATAAGCGTGTTTTGAATGTCTAGACAGTCATAACGACAACATCTCAACGCGTCCCGTGTCTATGAGAACAATAAGTCACGCATTTTTTTATGCTACGACGGTGACAAACAAGCATACGGCCCGCCTATGGACGCCTGCAACTCCAGGGGCGTTACATGCACGTTGCTGACCCTTTAAAATAAATGAGGATTCGCTGTGTTGACAGCTAAAGGGGCAAGCTTTGCTCCGTGGGTCACCAGCTGTCAACACAGTGAATCCTCTTGGAGCTCTGGCGACCTTACTCACCAACAGAAACACAACATAAGTAGTAACACTATGAGTAGGGTCTAGCGTTAATTAACTGCGGTTTTCTATAAGGTGGAAGTACTTCCCCAGATGGGCTCTGCTCCAGATTTGAGCGAGATGATACTCGTTGTGATGTGCGCTGCCCTACCATACTAAACGAGATGCATCCGCTGTGCCCATACCTGTCTTAGAAGATTTATAGAAGTTTGACGTTTAAAATAACACGTGCGCAGTCTAATATCAAAATTGATGCAAACTTAGGTTTGTCTGACTCTAGAGGCGAATGTCCGTATAAACTCTGTATAAGCGTGCTATAAGGCCTAGACGTCAACACGTTGCATTACTTATTAGAACAGCAGGTCACGCGGTCCATAGTGCAAGTTTGTCAGGTTGATTGACCGTATAAACGCCGTATAAGCGTGCTATAAACGTCTTCATTGCGTTGCATGCGTGCGTGTTCCGTGCATTTGTATACCTACTAATCGTTTGGCAGCGCGATAAAATATAACGGAGGTACGGATTTTTATTAAGATTTTTTGAAATAAATAATTAATATCACCGTTCATTCTTCGATATAAACAAAAAACTCATATGTCAATCATATCGAAGTCGTTAAACCACTTATCGCGTCTGCTCTTGGAAAATCTAAGAACCATCACCTTCTTAATAACTTTACATAAGTAGTGACCTATTTTCGAAAATATTATGCATATTTTTAGGTCACTATATCACTTTCAAGGTCACTTACAAGGTAATCAAACAAAAAAATACAATTATTCTACTGCAGGAACGACGCGACGTGATTCTAAATGACATGATGATTAGTGCAAGGTCCGAGGTGATTCGAGAGTGATGTCATGGATAGGGTGAAGTGCAGACGAGAATAAGGATACCAGCGGGCTTACCACGCATTGACGGAAATACCTCTTTGTTACTCTAATCTGTAAGTGTGACAGACAGTGATGGAGATACAAATCCGCAATCTTTCGATTTTCGTGGTGGTCGCCCTGACTCCACCACCATGTGGGATATATAGCTTGGAAGAGATCTTTATTGCACAAAACGAAAAACTTGACATACACTCAACCAATTGGAACTCTAGACCGCTCTAGAACCATGTCAAAATGACAAGCAGTAAGAGATTTCTTACAATCTGATTTATAGCGTCACTATGACATAGTCCTACAGTGGCCTAGGGTTCCAATTGGTACTGTACACTTAACGTAAACTTGAGTCAACCTATCACTGTAAAACAAATACATATACAATATAAATGTAGGTGTAGCCTTCTACTAGTTACTACCTGACCAAATAAGAATAATTGTCAAATAAGGAACTCTCTCGACCAGACTAATTGCTGAACGGATTATCTCCAAATCGATTTAGCGGAGTCAAAGTCCTATAAAGGTCATCGGAATAATAAAACCACTTCCTACAAGGCTTCGGATTTAATGTTTTGGTCAGGACTGTCATTAATTCTGTCCTTTAAGTATCGAGTAAAAATAGCTTTACGAGAATAAGTAAAGGTGTGGTACTTAATAACCACTACCATACATTTAATCTCTAAATTCAGTTGGTATTGTACATATCTAATATCATTGACATTGCCCATTATTGCCATCTTCATTCTTAACAATACCTTAACGTGAAATCAGGCTAACAATAAATGAAATAAATGTAAAGCATGAATTAAATTATCCTGACAAACAATGGACTCACTAAATGTCAAAAGTTATATGACTCCCGTCGCATCTGGATCGAAAAGAGCAAAAAGGGTATTTTTAAACGCCTTTTATTCCCTGTCTTTTGTGAAAATAAAAAATTATAATTCTGGCAAAGTTTAAGGTTTAAGGCTTTATGAAATTTGCCGACTCATCAAGTTCCAAATTTTTTTTTTACATACAATCACTAAATTTTTTGGCAAGCCTGAGTGGCCTTACCTAACGATATAAACAGGATATGTCTACTGGTGAAATTCTATATTTTTGTAAACATTTATTCTCGAAATATATACAGTAAGTGTAACTATGTCTACTTGTAACAAGTTTATTCTTGTTTTTGTATTACCTCAATATTAATTATAATGCTACAAGGAACAAAATACTTGGAATTCAAGTGTGAATTCACTCTTCCACATTGCGCACACGTACAAAATCCATGTTTTCCTGTTTCATAATCACGCTGCATGTCATTTTTTACGGCCATAACAGTACTTTAATGTGATAAGAATAATTAATGAGATTTTTGAACGTTTTCGTGCATCGCGTTGTAAATGGTATTCGCACTGAGCAACCCAGAAAATATTGTTATTTTATTCATAATTCAAAATAGGACTAAGAATCGGTCTTAAAAATACTAAAACAAAGCCTGCCAAATTTCATAACTTTATAAGTACTCCTAAAGTCCTAAGATTCTTTTTTGTAACCATATTTTTAAATGATTTCTTCAGAGAGGACCCAGAAACGAATAACTCATTGGTATGTGACAGACTGCGTTGTTACGGAATTACATTAAAATATAATTACACCCTAGAAATTTTAATAGGGAGGATGGTTTTAACTTATCACCAACTTGGGGACCAGTGATCCAGAAGTTGCAGCCACGGGATATATCTTCGGATGTACGCGGGGATATTGTGAGTGTCGTGTGTCGGACTATTGACAATAATTAACATATGTTTTGTGGGTAGTTTAAAAATTGCGTGTTTACCCCAAATTTCTACATAGACTTTTCGTTGGGTAGTTACACAAATCTCTGTTTTGACATTTTGCTGGGACATCAGTCAGCCGCGACCATGACCAGTGAAACCTGTGTCGAAACGTCGGTAAATAAGGTAAACAAATTAATTCGCGTTAGACCCGTTTAATAATTATGTTTAAATATGTGTTTAAATCGCGAAAGTTTTAAATGTGATACATTAAAATAAATGTACGATTTTAAAATCGTGTTTTTAACACATGGTAAGCCTATAGACGGAGAGGTACGGACCCCTCTGGTTAGTGTGCCTTACTATCATTATAAATTCGTGCAAAAAAAGATATCTCTAATAATTATAATTAGGGGCCGTAATTTTTATGCCGGTTTCGTCATAATGACGTATATAAACACACAGGATGTTTAAATACGAAATGAGTTAATGAAAGATAAAGTCTATCAACGTTAGATTCTAACGTGGAACGTAATAGTTTTGACACTATTCAATGACAGCATCATTCTCTCAAACGTAAAACCTGAAACATGATGTATGAAGCTTGACGTCATTTGTCTGTCATCGGCATGAAAATTACGGGCCCTGATTATAATTCAAGGGAAGGATATCAGTCAGCCAAGACTTTTAGGTTTGGCCAATGTAATGTATCAAACTTAATAAAGGAACGTGACTGGGTCGGGCCTATCTGCAGTCAGTTTCTATAGAAAACTTCACGTAACGTCCGTAGACTCTGAGCCGGGATTCTTTCTATAAAAATTGGAAGATCGTCCCGTCCCGCCCCGTTCTTGTGTGAGTCAACCTTAAATCAATATTATGTACACATGACACGTTGTAGGTACAAACCGACTTACTCCCACAGTGAGTTCAAAAAGCTCATTGCACCAACAATTTAAAATTGCAAGAGTATAAAATAATTAAAATATGAGGCGTTATACGTCACAAACTATAAAATGGCATTTTATTTCCCGGTCCACGTGATTTTTTATCTAGACTCAGACTTTTATTAGCTCACTCGTGTACGAATCTGAAACTTATCCCACAGACATTAGGCATCAGACAGTACTAAAACCGGGTTTATTGATAAATACAAACAGTTATAAACTCGAGTTCATAAAAATGCTATAACTAATTGTAAAAAACTGTGGAAACGATATTTTATCTTTGAATAAACAGTTTGTAATGTTATGTTCAGCATCCGCTAAATTTCTTATTTAAAATGTTATCATGTCATATTTATTTGGAAATATGACATCAGTTTCAACCGAATACGATCCGATCTGATCCGAGAAAACATTACTTGACCTCCGAGGGCTCCGAGATATCACGTGATTTTTTCTATAGAAAGTGTATAAGATAGGCCAACCTTAAATAAGATTATGTACTTTGAAATAATATAAATCTCGGCAACTTGGCCTATACAACAAAAATCGAACGATTGCGGATTTTTATCTCCTCTGTCACACTTGCATATTGTAGTGACAAAGAGGTTTCCCCGTCAATGCCAATTTTCGATGTTCGTTGTAGCCGTGATTTATTGGTGCTCTTTTATTGATTTGGCGGTTGTCTAGCTTGATTTAATATCTGAGAAGCATCTGTGCTCATGATTTCATGTCCAGGGACTATTAACGGATACTTACTCGTAAACTGTCCCATCCGTTAAAGTAGTAAATCATCGTGCGGAGTACTAGGCCTATACCACGAAAATCGAAAGATGGATTTGTATCTCAATATCTGTCCACTTGCAAATTGGAGTGACAATAGTTTATGTTACAAAGGATCAAAATGATATATTTCCGGCGAGGGCGTACATTGAATTCCGAATGAAGCGATGGATTCTACAATAGCATCCCGAGCGTAGTGAGGGATTCTAAAGTAGAATCTTGAGCGTAATGAGGGATTCAAGCGTTAAAGCCCAAGACGAAATCAATTTTTATACCGTGTGACATATACTGCTTTTCACACTAACTATGAGGAAATAAAACCGAAAACAGCATCATACCAACACCACGATGCCACTAGTTAATGCCCGAAACATAAAAATATACCGCGGACGCTCCGATGTGGAATGAGCTCCCTGCCGAGGTTTTCCCGAAAGATTACAGTATAGGGTTCTTCAAAAAAGGAGTGTACTAGATTTTAATGGGTCGGCAACGCGTGTGACCCCCCTGGAGTTGCAGGTGTCTAATCTATAGGCTACGGTGACCGCTTTCCATCAGATGGGCCGTATGTTTGTGGTATTAAAAAAGAAGTGTAGTAGAAAAGTACCACTTTGATCCCTGCTAGCTTGAACAGAAAAAACCCTTTTATGAATAGGTGACGTGAAAAGAGGTTTTTCCAGTCAATGCCAATTTTCGATGTTCGTGGTAGGCGTGTTGACTAGATGTTTGCGCATGCGTTTAGGCGCCGATTACTGCATGTCACCGTCATCGTCACATGCAAGGCGTGAAATGATTCCGTTAGATGCAGTCCAAGTCACAAGCGTCTGCGGTTTGAGACACTATTTGCAAAATTAGCATGTGATTACTTTGACGTGTCATCGTCACTTGCGTAAATGACTCCGTTAGAAGTGTAAATTAGTATAAATTACAAGCGTGTACGGTATTTACTAGTAACGCACACCATGAAATGGCTTTTTTACACGCAATCTAAGCTTAAGGCGGAACCGATACATCTGAATAAATTAGTAAGCACAGAAAATTGGGAGGAATAGTACATTTGTATATTAAGGGCGATAAAAAATAAACCACGGACGAGTGTGAATTGAATTCCCAAATTTAACACGTTCTTAATTCTGCTCGTGATACATACAATGTTTTTATTCACATTCGCGAGCAAATATATAAACTTATTAGTTATTAGGCACATAAATAATCAATGATTCAATTAGGGGTTAGAGTCGTGTTCAGACATTTTTGAAAACTTTATCCAATCTGATATGACTGCTGGTAATTGTACGTAAAGCGTGAAAGTTTAACCGCTTACAGCTTATAACTCGCACCCCAGTCTCGCTATAGTTACGGTAAGCGCCACAATTTAAGCTATCGCTGGGATCGAACCCGCTACGTTTAACATGCACACGCACAAAGTCGCGTGACAATATTATAGCGTTATGCGCGGTGTCCGTTAGGCCCATTGCTGTCATTTTCAACTTTGATGACTTCTTGAAATGAGACACTTTAACGGGTAATCGCGTACATATTTCTTGTCACGGGGTAGATTAAAGACATGTTTAGGGTTCCGTACCTCAGAAATACGGAACCCTTATAGGATCACTTTGTTGTCCGTCCGTCTGTCTGTTAATACCTTTTATTTCGGAAACACGTAGAGGTAGCAAGTTGAAATTAATACCACATACACATGTTTGCAGTCCCTTGAAGGTGTGAAAAAACTAAGCCTCTACGTCAACGCAATCAAAAGATACGGCCGTTTGTGTCACATTTCTCATACATTTGCAATGGGAATCAAAATGTATAGGATAATTCTCGTTGACCTAGAATTATTTGGCAAAAAGCTAGCGTCATCATCTTAACCCTGTGAAAACGAGTGCTGCAAAGGGCTCGAAACGTAGGGTCATACAAGGAGGCATTTAGCAACCTAAAACCGATGCTTGGTTTCGTTGAGAAGCTGGGGTGGTTGGAATAGGGCTACCTCGTTAACACGCAAAAAAGGCACAATGGATGTCGAGTTGCGGAAAAAAGCCAGAGAAACTAACTAACTAACTAGGGTCATACAAACGCAATTAATCCGTTCTAAAGTGTTTAATTTAAAAAAGTAAGAGCTTGTAGCACAAGTACAGGAAAAATCCGAAAACCGTATAATTGCCGCACATTGAGAGTTCCGTGCCACCAGTATTTTTAAGTACATAAGGTCATTAATGGCCCAGCATTCTTTGTGCGGAACCATCGGTGGGCGAGTCCGACTTCTCCGATTTTGTAATTTGAGGAAATAATGTGCTTGGAGAAGTTTTTAGGGTTACATACATACCCAAAATTTGACAAACTATTACAAATGTAGTGTATAATGATTTTCCTTCGTATTTACACTATTTCAGCCAGTGTCAGTAGGTACTAAAAGTATCGATGTCCATTGAAGTGGCGTGACAAATACGAGTGTTGCCGAGAAAATACGAGGCTCTACATCTGTACATTCCATTCGATGTTCATTTGCCTGTCACAGAGCTATGACCACTAAGGCCCACTTACACCACCGGGGTTAGCCACATAAGGAGTTAAGCGTTTTTTATATGTAATTTGAAAGCTTAACTCCGTGTTAGCGGTTAACTCTGGGCGGTGCAAGTGGGTGTAAAGTAATTGTAGAGTCATATCCAATACCCATACCTTTTCTCATTATATGTATATTGATTGCAAACACTTTTTTACTGCTCAAACGTGAGTTGGTGTTATGATAATGACGCTTGCTAATACCGAAACGGTCTGTGAAGTCATGTCGTGAGCAGAACATTTTTAACACAACTGTATAGATAGTACATGTTATTGCTTACTTAAATCACAGTTACTCCTGCCGTAAAACCAACCAACTATAGTTCAAAAACTCCCAACTATGGTCCAAAATCTTTTTCAACTCCAGCACTTCTATCTGTCAATTAGATGACTCACAGCGACATTAACTCTTAATTTGATTTGAAAGAAGAAAGAAAGAAAGAAAGAATTTTTTATTATTATTTGAATGTATTAGATTTGATCTTCGACCCTAGCTTATTGTTTTTTTTTTTAGGACTATTGAGCGCCGAGGAGGCTTGAACTCACAACCATCCCTTTTTTTGCTAAATTAAGGGTTAAAAAAGTATACATTATAACGTTGTCTATGGTATTCCATAAGACCACTGCTCCTATGGATTTTCATACAATATATTAGCACTGTTTATTTTTTTTAATTTTTATAGTGGGCATACGACATGTTCCACATTCTGCCACCTTTCTAGATTTTGCATTTTTCGCTATTTTAGCTGTCGTAGAAAAACTAGCGTATGCAACTGGTCAAGTTTTAAGAACCCTTATTATATCACTGTTGCATAAACTACATTACCGAATTTAAACTATCGTGAGATATATTAATATTACTTATAATAAAATTACGAATAACATTTCACAAGCCCGGTATTTGGCACTTGTTAATGGCATAATACGATGTACGAAACATAATTCTAATATCTTTGTTTTGGTGTGACTATTACTTGAAAGACGCAGTTATATGGTAAAACAAAAGTAAAATAAAGAATAAACTCACGCAACATATAAAAATAACTTATTGGTATGGAATGGATTAGGGCATGCAATCACGATATTGGATTGTATGACAATCCCGGGATATATAATGAATCCCGGGCTTGTCCATACAAAAAATCCCGTGATTGCATACATGGATGTTTAATTGCGTTGCACCATCGTATCTTGTCTTACCTTATCTTATCTTGTGATAATGGACCATAGTTGTGGTAATACACTATAAATAAATAAATAAATATTATACGACCTTCTTACACAAATTGACTAAGTCCCGCAGTAAGCTCAAGAAGGCTTGTGTTACGGGTACTCAGACAACGATATATATACTATACAAATACATAGAAAACATCCATGACTCAGGAACAAATATCTGTATTTAAACATAATTATTAAACGGGTCTAACGCGAATTAACTTGTTTACCTTATTTACCGACGTTTCGAAACAGGTTTCACTGGTCATGGTCGCGGCTGACTGATGTCCCAGCAAAATGTCAAAACAGAGATTTGTGTAACTACCCAACGAAAAGTCTATGTAGAAATTTGGGGTAAACACACAATTTTTAAACTACCCACAAAACATATGTTAATTATTGTCAATAGTCCGACACACGACACTCACAATATCCCCGCGCACATCCGAAGATATATCCCGTGGCTGCAACTTCTGGATCACTGGTCCCCAAGTTAGTGATAAGTTAAAACCATCCTCCCTATTAAAATTTCTAGGGTGTTTCTTGATTTCAATTGCCTCTCGAACTACTCGAGGATAATAATGGCGTTCAAATATCTGTGTTCATCACACAAATAAATGCCCATACCGGGATTCGAACCCAGGACCATCGGCTTAGGCAGGCAGGTGCACTACCAACTACGCCAACCGGTCGTCAAACACCACACCACACCCCACAAACCACACTATAGTTTCGTAGTTTGACAGTACCTTAAAAAGAGTTTCCCCTGACACATTTTGGTAATATGTTTTTATACTCTCTCACAAAAGTAACTCCGGCTTGCCTTCAAATTTACCCACTACCCTGAGCAAATCCTTAGCACTTGTAAGACCTTAAAAAGTCACTTGTCAACCTGATCGCGCCAAATAAGGCCCGCTCCATGACATCACTCGCTAATTGTAGCCGTGGGCGCAATATCAAAACGACAATGACGTAAGTGCCGTGTAAGTTTGAGGAATTTGTAACGTTTAGTTTGCGAGGGAGTTACTGCATACATCTCAAAACAACAATGACGTAAGTGCGATACAAGTGGGAGGAATTTGTAATGTTTAGGTAGTGAGAGTTACAGCCTTGCCTTAGTTGGCCTTATAGGATTCGTTTCGCTTCCGTAGGTGAATTAAGTATACCTGCGTTTGGTTATCGAAAGTGGTTATAACTTATTTGTATCTTAGTGCCTAAAAAGGGGCTTTTTTTTAGCTCGGTATGAATTAGAATTTGATCTGAACTGGAATTGCTCTCTTTCAAATAATGTAATTTTGATACACACAGTGTCACTTGCTCATGGTTAAAATCAGAGACCAGAAAAATACTAATTTTACTCGGTAGTTATAATATTAGTGTCGCTTAGAGTAATATCAAAATGAAATCAATTTTTGTTTCTCGCCGCTTCGACGTTTCAATCTTTTATTACATTCTGAGGGCAACGATTTATCCAAGTTCATATGTAATTCAAAACACGATGATTAAAATGAACATAAAACTTGTTTTCAGACAATTACCCATTAAAAACTCAATCGTAAATTACAGTAAACAATAACCGAAAACATCTGTTTATTAGTCATTTAGTAAACAAAAGGAGCCCACGTAAATTCCTTAGGATTTCGGAAAATCACGTGAACATAAAGCATACTACGTAAATCCAAAAATAATATTTAACGCCCATTACATTCCATAAAGTCGATGGAGTCTCATAAAATGCGCAGGCGACGCATAAAGACTGGTACACACTGGGGCTTGCGATTCCGGGATTGTTTTGTATGGGCAGTTCCGGGATTCCGGAATTAGCGATACAAAGCAATTGCAAGTCCTAGTACACACTGTACCTAATCGTTACTACTCTTAAACTCCGATTTTTAATTCAAGATTAAATCGTAACCTCACTTTCTCACTTTTCGTTAGTATTAAAATGTTTTTATAAAAGAAACCACGATGCAATCATTTGTTTGTAAGTAATTTAATTAAAATAATATAAATATGTTAAAATATTTTGTGTGGCATCTAGTAAAGTTACTTAGTATTAGATACGAGTATGTCAGTCTATCCAATGATATTATTTTTACTTATTGTGTTTATTACTTACTTAAGTATGACTCACACCAGTCCGATCCGATACCATCCGATCCGGGACGATCTGTCAGTTTCTATATAAAACGTCACGTGATTCTTTCTATATAAACTGACAACTGACAGATCGTCCCGTATCGGATCGGATCGGGGTGTGAATCATCCATAACATTATAAAAACTCAATGACGACTCCACCTTTTCATTATCATTGCGCATATCACTTTGATTTCAAGATAATTTTGACCGCAATTCGCCTAGTCATATAATAATGTTACAGTTGGAAAAAAAAAACAATACACATAGTTTCAAAACAGCCAGGATCTAAAATGAAATACTTACAGTTGCATGATTGGTTTCAGTGTAAATGCGCCCTTAGCGCGCGAACGCCGCAAACGAACAACTGTGGATCGCCCTTTGTTTTTAGTATCGAAATTAGCTTTCGACCTACGTTGCTTGGAGTTTGTACTAACGATGTTGTTTTCATGTAGTAAAGATTGTCTACATCACACTTAGGTATAGTTATGTTATGAACAGATAATTGTTGCGTACAATCGTTTGCAACTCCGGAGTTCCAAAATCACCATTTAGAATTTAGATGGTTGGCAATCCTCAACCGTTCCACTAGAAATTTCCTGCCTCGCAGCTAAACTGGAATGTTCTGTCACCATCGGTATTTCCGGAACGATATATCGTCGTCATCATCACTTCTGGACAAAGTCACAACGAGCGGTTTTCTTCTGTCCGCATCCAGCGATTTCCCGCGTATTTCACCAGGGACCTTACCATGACGTATTAACGCGATTCAGTTTGTTCAGTTTAGGCTCAGGTGTATGGAAGCATTGAAAGCGACTCATTTTAGGTCGTCAACTGAATCGCGTTAAGACGTAAGGCCCCAGGTTGTCGGTCCACCTTGCTGGAGGCTGTCTTACGGCTCGCGGGTGCCACTCGAGAACCTTACTGCCCCATCGCCCATCGGCTCTGCGAGCAATATGCCCCGTCCACTGTTATTCAAGTTTAGCGACACTTCGAGCTATGACCGTGACTTCTGCGGATTGTCGTCAGGTTTCGTGTAAATACTTTACATTTGCACACCATAATGGTCTGTATGCAAGACAGTACTTCTGTTAACAATGCAGTTGGCGATCTTCCAAAAGTCTTTTGTCCTGGGAATGTGTGATATCACGAAAGATGCATTCAAAGTGTTTATTTGCTCGGAATAAGCTTTGCTTTACCGCAATTAATCTTGTACTGGTGCTTGGCAAAGTCAGGAATACACCAGTCAAGGTTAAATACTTCTTAAGTATTTACCTGTTTTTAACAACCTTATGTTTTTTTTTGCAATATTAAACACTTCTTTTTTTAAACATGTACATCAGAAACGTCTGCGAATGCTACCAAATTTCTCAGAAAGAAAGGAGAAGTGGAAAAAAGCATGACCTCGGGCGTGACTCGAACCCGCGACTCTGAGATACCAGCTCATCGCTACTGTGGTCTCGGTAACTCAGTTGGAAGAGCCGATGCCGAAGTCGATGAGCTGGTATTTCAGAGTTGCGGGTTCGAGTCACGCCCGAGGTCATGCTTTTTTCCACTTCTCCTTTCTTTCTGGGAAAAATAGTATATAGTTAATAAATACGTTAATGATTACTTCATTAGGCTCAAAAATGACAAAAAATCTAATCTGCCAGGCCTGCCAGCTTTGCCCAAAAGTTGACTGAAAGATAATGGTCTTTAGCATTAAGGGAGCCGGTATGTACGTTGCAGGTATATTCTTTTACTTATAAAGCTTCAATTAATAGCTATTAAATGTCTATTACAGGAATAAAGTTAAGCCCGTTATAAAGATTTGGCGTTTACAACTTCTCATACTTACAACCATCAAATTCTACATATAAACATATAAATGTTCGCAATATAACGCTGGCCATCCATAAAGTTTGAATTTGAGTTTGTCAAGGCCCGTATTCCTTCTGTTTGTCTCTATGATTTTCCTTTCCTCAACATGTAATGTCATAATGTACAATTTATTATAATATATTAAATATTTACATATAATTATGTATTTACTAAAACGGGGCTTAATCGTGTATAGATTTTGAAAACAAACCTCCGACGTTTCAAGGGCGACGTTGCCCCCGTGGTCCCGGAGAAAGACTGGCTGAGGTTGACATCAACATCTTCTAGCTGCGCGGGTTTTACGAACTACCCGCATTTGGTCTTGATTATAAACTTGAACATTTTGCGCACTAGGGATGTGACTCTGTCGACACACTACACTCACGATGTCCGATTTTTGAGCCGGTGATATTCGATTACGCTTACATTTATCAATGACCGGATTCCAAGTAGACGAGATTCTAAAACCGTCATCCCGATTGAAATTGGGGTATTTCTTGATTTCAATGGCTTCCCGTACTTTTCTTCTTTTCGTTCTTTTCTTTTGTTTTCAAAATCTATACACGATTAAGCCCCGTTTTAGTAAATACATAATGTGTGAAAATCGTGAAAGTTTAAATAAGTGTATTTACATATAATATCCCACTGAGTCACTCTATTCCTACATTTAAAAAATATATTACAGCATAACAAAAAACATAACATAATTGTACTACCATTATGTTACTCGTACAGTATTTGATAGATGAACACTGGCTAAGTATGCCAAGGTTATTCATAAACCTAGATATATATCACTATGTTTACAACTCGTGATACATTTATTGCTACTAGCGTTTTATGTAAGTAACGTTGTGTTTTGATGTTTACCATAGAAAAAAGTGTTAAAAGCTCATAATATAAATCGAGGTTTCACATTTTAGTATATTTTTTCATGTTAAATTTACTATAAGTACTAAAATGTTTGATAGAAATTATGATTTTATTTTATCACTACATAGTATAAAATAAAGTCGCTTCCCGTATACTGTATGTATGCTTTAATCTTTAAAACTACGCAACGGATTTTGATGCGGTTTTTTTTATAAATAGAGTGATTCAAGAGGAAGGTTTATATGTATATTTTATAATAATAACCCGTGCGAAGCCGGGGCGGGTCGCTAGTGATCTAATAAAACGTACATAGATTTGTTTACACGCACAGATATGCTCGTGTCCAGTTTTAAAACCTCCTTCTTGGTCGATACCTCATGTCTGAGGGATGTGACTTATATGGGTTGACTCTATTGACCAGCGCTTTCCAGGCCTTCCGACCCTGCGTCTTTTGTATAATCTAGAGTTGTCCCAGTAGCCTTTTACACTGTATCTGTCCATCTCGTGGGTGCAGGTCCTTTGCTACTCCGCCCGTCCACGCTTCCAGTAATAATGCTCCTTTCTAAAGTGTCAGCGCTACGTCTGACTGTGTTCCCAAAGAAGCTGAGGATCCTTTGATTACATATTGCATATAGCCTTGCTGTTATGCGAAGTTCTTCTAAGACTTCTTTGTGCGGCGTGCAGTCCAAGATATTCCAAGCACTCTACGCCAGCACCACATCTCAAACGCGTCTATCTTTTTTTAAATACGGGCTTCAAGTGGGTCGTCAGGTCAGAAGCATACAGCATATTTTCCTCACACTTTCAAACCTATCATTGTAGAAATAAATACTCAGAGACAAGGCCTAACATCTCAGAAACAATCCAATGTGGGGCAGTGGCTACATCTAAGTACACGCGGGATTCAACCCGTTCTTAATATATTCGTAGTCTGTATTAGGACTGGTCTTGTGACCCACACGCAAGCTAAATCTCAAACGGGTTGCCATTTGCAAACCTGCTCGGTTAGGAGGTTTTTGCTTTCAGTCCTAAATAAGTTGTAGACTGTTTTTAGATCTTGTTGGATTATTACGTAGGGCAACTATGTGTGATTGTAGTTACACGTATGAATTATGAGTAGGAAGACAGCGAAATAGTTACTTGTTATACGAGGGGGCAAAGTTCTTGTTTAACTATGAAGCATACATTGAGATCTGAGCAGGCGAAGGATTGCAAAATTGAGCCACGAGCGTAACGAGTGGTTAAACACAAAAATCTTGAGCTTTAAAAGGGTCTCAAGGCACAAGAGTTAAACAGACTTTGCCGCCGAGCGTAATACAACATTGTTCATCTCACTTTTGCGAGGAAAATAATAACTAGATACGATTACAAATGTCATCCAAATGTAAGCTATCCGATATTTATTGCTCAAAAATATATTAAATAATATTTAAAACGGGTCACTCACGTAATTTAGTCGATTTTCGCTCGACATGTTTCGTTCTTTACGAAGAACGTCATCAGGAGCGCCCACTCGCGACAGAGGCAAGTCGTACACTGCGGGCTAATGCCCTATCTGCCAGCTGGTACTGCAGATAGCAGTACCAGCTGGCAGATAGGGCATTAGCCCGCAGTGTACGACTTGCCTCTGTCGCGAGTGGGCGCTCCTGATGACGTTCTTCGTAAAGAACGAAACATGTCGAGCGAAAATCGACTAAATTACGTGAGTGACCCGTTTTAAATATTATTTAATATGTTCGAGTCTCACGAGAGTTTTATAGTTAAAACTCAAAAATATACTTATAAATATATATAATTACTTAAAGAAACCATTCAAAACTCAAGGTCCTATTAGTAGACAAAATGGGTTTTCTCCCGCTAGTTTAAAATGATAAAAGAGCGCTTTCCGAGTATAGTGGTGAAAATAATATACCGCTAGCTACTGCAGCACCATTGCTGGTGCAGCAGACTTCATGCGATGAAAGGTATTTGTCAATTTTCTTGAGAAATTGAGTGATAGAACTGCATATCGTAATCTACTAGTTTGTATCTCTTAATAACATTTATTTTCAAAATATATACAGTAAATGTAACTTACCTAACTACCTACCTCTACCTACCTTAAGTCTAAAATATAGTTTGTATTGTGTTTATGTTGTTTGAGGTGCAATAAAGAGTTATTGTATTGTATCGTCTTCGGTTTAGTAAACCACCGTCGTTGCGGTTGGAGAAACGCCTCGCTTTCTGAAAGAAATAGTAATTTCTCGCGATAATACAGATACGGGAATGGCATCTCACCTTTAAAATATAGTAAGCTATAGTGACAGTGTTGATTGGATGACCGCGTTTTATCGTCTGCCGTGTGTCAAATTATAAGTTTAAAAAAAATTGGACGCGATTTCCCGTTCAGATATCATTTCATCACAGAGTTATGCTAAATCGTAATACAGTCAACAATCCGGATCCATTAACATCGTATATTATTAAAAAACCTTATCTGTTTCTTCATCTTAACACGACACTTGTATTTACTTGACATACTTATGATTATGAGTCACAATGTAAATCGATGTTGTATAAGTAATTGAGGAAACCTGTTCTGCAAATAGAAGTTATTTTCAAATAAACAATTTTAACAATTCCACCACAACGGTCTTCTAGCCTAGTTGATAGTTCCCTGGAACCTATTACTAAGGCTCCGCCGTACGTCTGTATCCGTCCGTCCGTCTGTCACCAGGCTGTATCTCAAGAACCGTGATAGACAGTTGAGATTTTTACAGTATGTTTTTCTATTGACGCTATAACAACAAATACTGAAAAACAGAATAAAATAAATATTTAAGCGGGCTCCCATACAACAAACGTGATTTTTTGCCGCTTTTAAATAATGGTACGGAACCCTTCGTGCGTTAGTCCTACTCGCACTTGGCCGGTTTTTTGTATGCTCATTATAAATATTCAAATCCGTGAGGATACGTATATTATATTATCTTCTATTACAACATTAGTATTTTCGAAATTACTGTTGGACCGTGCTAATTTCTTGATTTCCTACGTTTGTTTTATTGAGAAGTTGAGAACCCGATATTTCAACACAGTTGCAAGCGCCGCGCCGTGAACATTTCGCTTGCAACTTGCAACTGTTTTAATTCTTGATTTTGTATAATTTTGTATTTGTCACATTTCGACGATAACTTTTCATTTTATAAGAATATTTAATGAACTAAGTTATAAAAGCCTGTTCCACTCTCAGTGGAATCTTAAAATCTGTAAACATCCCATCTGTTCGGTTCACTTGGTACTAACATGAGTACATATTTGTTTCAAGTCATCACTTGAACCCACGCTCAAATTGTAAAACCATCGAAAAGCCTCCTAAAAGGTTTTCCAAACACTGACCTACTAAACTGGAACATTCAATACAAATAAACCTTCGAGATGTGGGCAAATATCGCCCACTGCGGCCTTGCGTGGCAGATGGTGACTAGGAAATATATTATAAGGTTTCATTTTACGAATACACGCTTTGTCATTTAAAGTGGAAATATCTGGGTGATTGAATGAAGCTTCAATAATACTTGAAAACTCGAAATATAAATGAGACCAAAATAGATTGGTTTTTCGGGTCAAACCTCCAACGTACCAATTTTCATGGAAATCCGTTTTATGCCGTTTTCGAGATCGCCGCAATATACCAAATCAAATCCATTTGACTCTTTCAGCAAATTTCTACCTTATTACCTGTTCTTAATACCAAAATCGCATAATCTGGCAGATAAATTTACGCGAGTTGAAAGTTAAGCGACTCATTTATATACAAGAATTGATATTTATATACCTAGAAGAATTTAAAATCTTGGTTTGTTACGGTTTAAAACCTACATCTATGTAAGAGTATTTAACTACATACCAAGACCAACATAACAAACCAAGGTTTTAAGTCTAAATCTTATCTTTAAACGACCAATTCTTGTATATAAATGCATTTTTTTACACACAGACCCAATATAATTTTTTTTCGATTTTTTTGTTCTTTTTTTGAAGACGATTGGAAACTAAATTTTATTTTTTAAACAGCAACCAGCGTAAAAAACCATGATATATAGAAATTCACAGCCTTTGGCGATACCGTGAATGTTTTTACTTACTTTTCCTTTATTTCTAAGAATGATAGAAGATTTAACAGATTTATATAAGATTTGCATGTCATCCCCTAGCCAGATCCCCTTATCCACCTTGGTAGCCTTCTGACCGTGGGAAAAGTGTCTTACCACTTTTTTATAAAGGTTAGTTATGTATAACTCGTCTTATTAAAGCCAGCCTTCTTCTTAAAGCGGTTATGAGTTAACCTTAATATCCAACTACTTGTTTCCGTAGAAGACGTAAGTATAGCACAGTTTTTTCGCATTTTCTACATTTTGAAAAGTAGAAAATATAGAGTAATTGCCGGAGATACTTACAACAATTTAGTTAAATAAATTTGCTGTCGCCCGTGAGTTCGTTCGCGTGTACTTTTTTCACTTATTAAAAGTAAAATGTCACTACATTTAGCAGGGGAGAACTTAACGTTGGAAGAATATGAAGAAAAAAAACAGCTTTTTCCACAACGTTTTATTCGGATTCTTTTGGGAAATACCCATGAAAGTTTCCGTAATTTGCGTTAGTTTTCAACTTCAAATCAATGTATCAGGTCTTATTTACACCTACAAAAGAGCTACATCGATGACATCAAGGAAGAATCATTTGAAATAGACGAAACGAGTCAATAAAAGTGTAGAAAAATAAAAGTTTCATTGAATTATGAAAAAACACATTCGATTTTTCCCGGATTTTTCAACGCTGGGGACGCTATCCTTTTGCTCACTTTGCCAGGATACGTTTTAACGCTTATTTGTATTGTTTAACTTTACGTTGTTTTATTTCTCGCTCAACGTATCACTTTAGCAATCCAGCGAGGTAGTCAACTATAAAGATATGAATACAGCCAAAGTGCCAAAGATATGTATACAGGACTCTATTTCTGAACATTAAGGTTATTTATACATATTTTTAGCACTTTGGCTGTATTCATATCTTACTAACATGCTGCAGGGACCTATTTTAGATTTATTTTCGTTTTTATTTAATTTATTTTCTTCATTTACAGGTCAATTTGTTGTTCTGATTGTGATCTAGTTCTGGGCTAGATTATGTATCTACAGCTTTTGTGCATTAGGGCCCAAGTCTAACTTATAGAAAATAGTATTCATAGTAATAAATTAGGTACGATCTCCCGATACCGGCTGACTTATGCCGTTTCCAAGCATTGTCCCGGAACGAGGTTAGGTGTCGAGCGGGCTACCCGACTGCGGACAAGAGAGTTATGGTTTGTGTTTAAAACCAAACAATTGCTACAGTCGACGCTATAGGTGTTTTAACATTATTTCTTATCCTTTTACTGAGGTGCATTAAAGTATTATTTATGGGACTATCTTACACAAATCGACCTAGTCCCACAGTAAACTGAATAAAGCTTGTGTTATGGTTGCTAGAGGATATAGATAAATATAAATATTTAAATAGATAGAAAGCATCCATTATTCAGGAACAAATATTCGTGATAAACACACAAATAAATGTCCTGACACTCCTGACCATGATTCGAACCCGGGACCTCCTGCTTCGTAGGCATGGCCACTCTCAGCTAGGCTAGGAGGCAGTGTAGATATACCTCATTTATAACTATAAAATAAAGAGCCTATATTTAAATGTTTTTCAAAAAATCGGAATAAAAGACAATTATAATTATTTCGAAGAATCATCTCCAATTTTACTTAAGAAACTTCGGCTATTTTTAATTGAGGTAGACGTGCAGCAGATAACAAGTTTATATGAAATGAAATGATTTTTTTATTGGTAACATTTAGGTAGAAGTCACAGTACAATTTTGTAGTAGGTATTCAATGTAATATAAAAATAAACATGTCATTCTTATATCTTATATCCTAATATAAAAATAAACATGTAATTATGTAATAAATTGAAAGAGATGTCAAATACTACAGAAAAAAGTAACCAAGGCCCCCGGTGCTAAAATCGGACCAGTGACCTGCTTTCGCGGCAGATGAACTAACCACTAAAAATTATAGTTTATATGTACTCATAAGAAGAGACAACAAGCTTCTTACAACCTATTTTATTTTAAACAATAACAAAAAATAGGTCAACGCTCGTTACGTACCTCGGCCCTTTGACCAACCGCCCGCAATGTCTTGTTTTACACCCTTGTTCAGCAACCTTACATCTTATCAAACCACTAACAAACTATAACATAAACAAATTCTAAGAGAAGCCAACCTACAATAGGTACAGTGGCCACACGATTAACTGACCATTAGTATACCCTATTACAACGACATAAGGTCCTATAATAGTAAGTTGACATGCTGTTTGTACAGTTTCCATCAGATATATCTGAACTGCCGAGATTATAAACAATACCTGAACATGCACTTTAAGACTTTGACAATAGAGACGTCTTCAGATATTTGAAGCACCTCAGCAGCTCCAATGTATCCGATGGCCTTCTCTTTATGTCTTCTTTATTACGACCACAGTGACATAATAAGAAGCTTCTTATCCCCCATTACATAATTCTACGTCTACAGACCGGTTTATTATTGGCACAATAAAAGTTGAGTTCAAAGATGGACATCGTACCATGTCACAGTAACATGATATATTGAGGTAATGCAAGTGTGGCCTGTGAGTTAAAGTGACAGGGTAATAACTATGGTATGTGAGGGTTAATCTATGGAGATCGCGTGACTGTTAAATGTTATGTCGACGAGCTTTGTGTGGACTGAGTTATTTCTAGTACAACTAATAAAAGTGGATGTTATAAAATGTGTTCGTGCCGCTGCGCTGTTAACACGGAGAATGAAAATAAAAAGGGATCAAAGTAAAAAAAAGAATGGTGAGATATTTAAGTAAACTTAGGCTCAAAAGCTTATCTAAGGGCATAAGGGCTGGCATATGCACAGTTATATAAACATGTTTTTTTAAATAATCTAGACGTTCGTGCGTAAGGAAAGTGTAGAACCTTCATAAAAATGTATTAAACATGAATTAAATTAAAAAGACTGGAATGGACTGAAACTACCACTAACATTGACTTATTAAAATAAAAACGCACAAAACAGAACATAAACGTCTAAAAATGTGGGTCAGAATGACATTAGCGAACTCGCTTTGATGATGATACAAAACCATTAATGTTTCGTACGAAAAAGAGCTTAGTGACGTAAGCATTAAGTGTCAGATTCATAAACAAAACTACCAACACTTTTAAAATTTTATAGACTGTTGGCACTTAACGAAAAGTCACGTTCCAAACACGACTATATGAAAAAGTGCTGCAACTGCACTTTTATGATGTCATTTTTTTCGTCTGATTGACCTATCCAGTTTTTTTTATTCTATATATATGAGCAATAAGAACAAAACTAAAAAAATGTATTTTTATAGTTTGTTCAAAGGTATGTTGACTAATTACCATACCTAATTTACCTGCATTATATAATAAAGATTATATCCACAGTAAAATGAAAAAACTGGAACTGCATTTGAACAATAACCCGAACGGAATAAAAACGAAAGTCCGATATAACGGCACGATAACTTGCATAACATAGTGTCTGGGAAACAATAAAAATACCAGCATTGTACTCAAATATACTGATTATATCAAATAAACGGTTACACATTTACATACATTAGCGGGGTATTTAACGTGCTTGGCAAAATTGTCAGGTTATGTGGCAAAATTATGAAGTAAGGTGTACGCAATTTAGTTTGGTAGGTTTTTTTTATACTACGACGGTGACAAACAAGCATACGGCCCGCCTGATGGTAAGCGGTCACCGTAGCCTATGGACGCCTGCAACTCCAGGGGTGTTACATGCGCGTTGCTGACCCTTTAAAAACTTTAACACTCCTTTTTTGAAGAACCCCATATTGTAATCCTTTGGGAAAACAGTGGCAGGGAGCTCATTCCACAGCCGGAGCTCCAGGGTATGCGGGTGAACACCCTGCCGACGGCGAGCGGTGCGGTGGTAGAATGCAGCCGTTGGCATCATATCAAACAATTCCTCAGAGCACAATCCATTGTACAAGCGATAGAATACACATAAGGAGGCGAAGTCTCTCCTTAGACTTAAGGGTTCGATATCGCTCGTGAGTTTGGGATCGTTGACAATTCGGACAGCACGTCTTTTGGTCTTTGGTTAGTCTTAAATGTGGGCATTAGAGTAAAAATATATGTATTATAGTTAGCATGTATGGCAGCGACCAGGTCCTAAACTGAGTCGCTGCCATACAACTGAGCACAGTTAAGGGCCTAAACTGAGTCGCTGCCATATAACTGAGCACAGTTAAGGGCCTAAACTGAGTCGCTGCCATACAACTGAGCACAGTTAAGGACCTAACCTAAACTGAATCGCGTTGGGCGATCGTGAAACAAGTAAGGTACCATATATGGCGATTTTTTTTCAATTTCATTTATTTATGTCACTTGTTAATTAGTTCCGATGTTTTTCTTTTATGTAAGTTATTTTTATATTTTCAATCAATTTATTTCTTATTATAGTTATCATTAGTAACCGTCTGCGTCTTCATAATCATTTCAAATTTATACGATAACACAATATTCATTGGATTAAGAAATGTCAGATAAACTGGACATTTTATTGAGTAATCCTTGACATTTCGTATGTTGAACTTATTACATATAAATTATCTAAATAGTATGTATTTTTTTTTTAATGTAACATGTTATAATTAATTGTCATTTAGTACCTAAAAGCTAAAATGTCTATTGTCTAGGTACGTAGGTATAAACCGACGGCATTGTTGAATATCCATTGATTAACAGTTTATAATTGGTTTTTTATACTTGTCAAAGCAATTTTAAAATAATTACCAATTAAAGAACTTAAGTCATGTAAAAATCGAACATCTGCGTTTAAGGCCGTCCCCTATCCCAATGACCTCGGCGATTTGAGCTTTCTTCCCCTCCCGCTTCCTTTCCTCACCGGTTATACAATACGTCAATAAGCATAAGTCGCCACCTAGGAAGAGCTGCTTGTACTAGGATGCAACCCTATAAACTACTAGTGCCATCTTACACGACTGGCCCCCGTCGCCCGCGCAGGCATCTCGAGCCGGCGTTTTCAGAAAAATGCGTGTAATAGCTTTTTCTCGAAAAGTACAAAACCTATCCAAAAATCAGTAGAAGCGTTTAAAGTAAACATAAATATATACTGCTTGTCTTAGTTTCTTGTACTTACGACGTATAATAAGGGAGAAGATACAGATTTAAGGTAGAAAAAAGAGTTTACGGTTTTTTTTTTCTTTTGATGTATTTTGTTTTTCGACAATTTAGTAGAACCAAATGTAGACGAAATACCTAGCTACATTATATATTTTTTTCAAGCGTTGTGCTTGGATCTGAACAAAGCCTATTCACTTTAAAAACAGTGAAATATACCGGGTAGCCCCTTAAGTAGGTACGTTTGATCTTATTATGTATTTACTAAAACGGGGCTTAATCGTGTATAGATTTTGAAAACAAACCTCCGACGTTTCAAGGGCGACGTTGCCCCCGTGGTCCCGGAGAAAGACTGGCTGAGATTGACATCAACATCTTCTAGCTGCGCGGGTTTTACGAACTACCCGCACTTGGTCTTGATTATAAACTTGAACATTTTGCGCACTAGGGATGTGACTCTGTCGACACACTACACTCACGATGTCCGATTTTTGAGCCGGTGATATTCGATTACGCTTACATTTATCAATGACCGGATTCCAAGTAGACGAGATTCTAAAACCGTCATCCCGATTGAAATTGGGGTATTTCTTGATTTCAATGGCTTCCCGTACTTTTCTACTATGGAAACGACGATCCGTTGAAAGGATTTTAGGGTTATGCAACTCAATCCAGTGGTTTGGTCCAGACTCTAACAGATGTTCGGCAACCGCAGACTTGTTTACCTGGCGATTTTTGACAGCTGCGATATGTTCCTTCACTCTTTCCGCCATGGTACGCTTCGTTTGGCCGATGTAGGAACTACCACAACTGCAATCAATCTTATAAACACCAGGTGATTGGTACGGGATAACATCTTTCGGCGATCTTAGTTTGCCCGAAATCTTGGATAAAGGGGTAAACACAGTTAAGCCCCGTTTTAGTAAATACATAATGTGTGAAAATCGTGAAAGTTTAAATACGTTTGATCTTGTCAAAAAACCAAAGCCATCACAAACAAAAGCGTAACGAATCATCAAATAGTCGAACAGGCCACCAATTACTGCTTAATAAAAGCCCACCCAGGAATTATAAGCGTCATCCCGTCATGACGAAAAATATAATTATTCTATTTTGGTCACGTCACAGGTGATAAGGCTCGCCGCACACGATGGCTAGTGACGTGCCATGCCGGGAATATTAGAAAACCTAATATTCCCGCAGGCCTACTACAAACATCGAAAATTGGCATCAACGGGAAAAACTTTTTATCACTCCAATAAGCAAGTCTGACAGAAAGGGAGATACAGATTATAAATCATTCGATTTTTGCGGTACCAGGCCTAGCCTTTGCCCGCTATGTCGTCCACGTAAGAGACATTTAATTGTACTCCTGTCCTTAATACACTGGAATGAAATTACAACTCTCACTACAACCTCTTAGCGGATTAATTCCGAAATAAAAAGTATTCTATGTGTATTTTTAGTATAATACAGCGAGGTATATATCAATATACCTCAAAAATAATCAATCAATCAATGATGTCAATATGGGGTTCTTCAAAAAAGGAGTGTTAAAGTTTTTAAAGGGTCGGCAACGCGCATGTAACACCCCTGGAGTTGCAGGCGTCCATAGGCTACGGTGACCGCTTACCATCAGGCGGGCCGTATGCTTGTTTGTCACCGTCGTAGTATAAAAAAAAAAGGTAACACTGACAGCGTCTACGATACCATAGTGTGGGAAGAATATTTATTTTAGAATGTAATTTATTTAAGATTTGTTTTTTAATGTAGTTTGTATTTAATTTAAAATAAACAATTTTAGGTTAAAATGGGATCTCAATAAAATTAGTCCACATCGAGTTTTTACGTCAATGAAAATTCACTTAATTGCACAGCAGAAAACATTGCATTGTTTTGCTCTGATGTGTATTTAGATTTTTTGCAGTGCAATTCAGTTTACAGTTTTTGCTATTCCTTTTTATAATATTTATTTGATACTAATGGCAGCTTAGTAAGCTAAATTGGAACAAACAGTACCTTATTGTTTCTTCAGGTACAGTCAGCCACAAAGCGATGAATACATCCAAAGTGACAAAAATATGTAAACACGACTTTAATGCTCAGGCAATAAAGTCCTGTACACATATTTTAGGCACTCTGGCTGTACTCATAGCTGTGTGGCTGACTGTACGCTAAATAAACCGCCTTACCTTAAAAACCGCCTAAATTATCAATGAGAATATTCTTAAAAACCGGAATATTGAATACGGTACATCACTAGTCCTCCCTGCTCTACTTTTACTGTCAGCCCGAGGCAGTTTGGAGTGCACCAATTTGTATATTGTAGTGGCTCCTTTATCGAAATAGTGGATCTAGGTAACGTTCCGAAACGTGTCGTAAAAAAATTTTACTAAAAAAAAGTAGATTGAAGTGCAGTAGATTAAAAAAAAATCTATATCCCTCTCATTTTTCGAAATGGTTATACAAGCGTAAGAAAAACAGAATGACTCTTTGCCTATGTATAAGTGAGGACAGATCCTAGTCAAACTATAATTCTTAACAATAAAAAGTATGTAGTTAATGAATAAGTATTAGTTTAGCCTTCAAGAAAGATTACTTATTTATTATCAAACCTGTAAAATAGCTTAACAAATCGGCAAAGTATCGCCCGAAGTCATTACTAAAATTAAAAGCATTGTTTCCAATGTCAAATTAACACATTGATTGATGATGCGGTGTAGGCAGCATTAGGAAGCAAGGTCTGACCTTCGCGCAAATGTCACAGATTATTCATGAATAAATTAATAAATTCAAGAAACATCATTGAAACATTGTAGTCTGGTTTGCCTTAATCGATTAAGTTGTGTAAATCGGACTTAAGTCACTTAAGCTTTTTATGGAGGCCGATTCTAAGTTTGAAATATTAACTTGTTTTCAATATTAAGAAAAATCGAAAATAGATGCCATATACTTAAGAAAAATACCAAGACCATCGTCGGAGGCCAATGACGTTATGGCGTTAGCCGCGTAAGTTGAAGACCCGGGTTCGCATCCCGGCTTCGCCTTAGTCTTTTCTTTAGTATATGACATCTGTTTTTAATATAGTGTTACTACTTTTATAACAAAATCCAAAAAAATATAAAAGAAATTGATTTGTTTCAATAAAAATGTTATGAAAAAATGCCCTGTATTTTCATAGCAGGTACAAAATAATGATGAAATCAAGAAAGTCTTCGTAGGAAACTTAAAAAAAATCGATAATACTCGTAATTGTAAACAAAAACAACCGAAAATGAAATGACCGAATAAATAATCATAATGCATACATCAAAGAGTAATATTTTCAAGTATTTTCGTGAATCCCCATTATTTTCAGTTACCTAACTTAACCAAAATAAACATAAATCCTAATACATTATAGTAAAGGTACTAACAATATTTCAACTTCACATATTACGTTTCTCGGAGATAGGTAATCTTGAACCTTCGTAAAAACTCCGGTAGATCCCTATCTCACAAGTAATTGATACTTGGCACCAATTACAGCCCTAGCATTATGCTATTCCTTATCGAAACACCTATTAGGACGTATATAGGCGTGCATAAAAAACGGGCATGTCAACTTATGGCGTCAATTTAAAAGGGTAAAAAAGAAGGTAATAAATTGTACGTTATATTATGGACACGAATTTAAATTCTTTCTTTGAGTTCCGTGATTTATTTATATGAAGGCCCTTCTTTGTGCGGACGTAATGTTTGAAGCGTTTTTACGCCCTTTTATTTAGCTTTAATGTATTTTTGCTTGATGTTAGTATTGATATCAAATTTTATAATTTAAACTTCCGTGAGTCAAACTGACATAAAATTGCAACGGGTAACACTCACGTATTTTTCGTTTTGCGTTGCAACTTGATATCAAATTTGTTTATTTGTGAAACATAGGGTTGTGTGTTGAATTGAACATTAATTCAAATATTGGTAGTTAAGTACATTTAATTTCAAATAATTAATGAGGCATACTTCGGTAATTTACATGACAATGCAATAATATAACACTTTATCTCGTTGAGTTTTTAAGGTCACTTTAAGCCTCAAAAAAATGCAACTACATCGAGTCGATTCATTAGAAAGGTCTCGAAGAGCAATTAATAAACATGTAAAGATTAGGAGGTCAGATGAATCAGCAAGTATAAGTCAGACCACGTTATCTCTTACAAGTAAATGAACTATGAAACGTTTAAAGTGTTATTTTATACTTCAATCTTCTGTTTTTTTTACGTTTACTTATACTTTCACAGTCTGTGCTATCAAAATCTTTGCAAACTTAGCTTAGTTAATAAATAATAATAATAATAATAATAATGGCGTAGGGATGTGACGACCCCATCGCCCACTGGTTTCGACCGGTGCAATCAGTCAACGCAGGGCAGCTTGTGGCGAGCTGTTGGGGAGTAGCGACACCACGTACCTGAGCGCTCCTGGTGGACTCCGTCGTCCGACGAAGTCCTCCGCCTCTGGCTTGCCTTAACCGGCCGTCCAGAGTGGGGTCGCGAGAGCTGTGTTCTCGAGGGTAGATGTGGAAACCTAAGTGGCGAGTTGGCTATATGTTTAAAGTCCAGTGACACCTCTCTACCCCCAGCCCTCATACCGGTGTTGCCCTCGAGCCATCTTAGATGTCGCTTTTTGTGGGGGTCCATCTTATGTGGGCGAGTCACCGTCTGCCAGAAATAAAATTGATTACCATTTTGTTAGGCAGACGTCCGATTTTATTCTCCATAACCCAGTATTTAGTCCAGCACTTTCACCTAATAGTCCAGTATATTTTAGATTCCATTAAATCTCAATAGTCTTTACACCCTCGCGGGTGCTGCCTCTGCGTGCGTCCCATGACTCGGGCAGGTGCAACATCCGCTCGGTGTACCCCTTACATTTCATTAAATTGTCGAAAGGGCCTCTGCGTGTTGGCTTCGGCTCCGCGTACGCCTCCCAAAGGTCCGGAACACCATTGTTCCGTGATGGGAAAGACATACAAATAATAATAAATATAGTGGGACAATCTTACATAAATCGACCTAGTCCCACGGTAAGCTCAATAAGGCTTGTGGTGTGGGTACTAGACGACGATATATATAAAATATAGATACATATAAATACTTAAATACATAGAAAACATCCATAACTCAGAAACAATATTCGTGATAAACACACAAATAAATGCCCTGACCAGGATTCGAACCCGGGACCTCCTGCTTCGTAGGCAGGGTCACTACCAACTAGGCTAGGAGGCCGTTGTTAGTTATACTCTAAAGTCAAAAGCGTCAACGAAGTATAAAACCTCCTAAAAGTTGGCATACAAATACTTGTAAAGGGAAATACGCCTATGAAAAGAAGAGATGAAAAATAACGAACTGTCGTTGAAAATATTGGTTAAAATTATACGTGTTCATTATCATATAGGTATGCAGTAAAAGTGTCTGGGAGGAAATGAGTTAGACGCCTTTGCACAGTAAAATGCAAATAAAAATAAAGTAACACCCATAAATTCATATATATGTGAAGCTTTCAGATTAAAGTTACGACATATTTGAATGTCAATAAGGTGCTACTGGCCTATAGATCCATTTGGAAATGATCCTTATCAGTAACCGAGAAGGCACTGAAAACGACGCATATGTGGTTGCGTTCGTTTGCGTTTAATCAGAGTTTCGCAAATTGGTCATCTCGAACCGGCTACGACGTAATGGCGAAAGTATTGCGTAACGACTGCGTCTGGAAATAAAAGTTATATCAACTTGTGGGATGTGGCTGGCCTTTTTTATTTAAATTAATCCTTTTTTACGCCATTAACACCTACTTTAGAATCCGTCTATGTTAAATTTCATAGATTTTGATAGCACCGACTGAAAAGTAAACGTTTAAAATAACACTTTAAACTTCGACACTTGATTTGCTTGGAAGAGATAACGTGGTCAGACTCTAATCTCCAAAAGGGAAACTAGAGTCTGACCACGACAAAACCACCAAAACGAAAAGTAAAAAATAAAAATTAATTAAAATTTCGTCGAAAAAGCAAACAAATATTTAATATTGTATAAAAAAATATAATGTTGTGGAATCCTTAAAGCGCGACCCCGACGAGCATATAAATCATATTTTTCATACAATCCTCTTTTTTATGTAAAATATTTTTAACCCACATTTCACAAAATTGTGTTCAGAGATTTGACATATACAATTACGCATCTATTTTGATTTTCTAACTTTCGGCGAATTAAATATTTTAATTTCACGTTTTAAGAATAAAAAGGTAAGCGTTAGTAACATTTTAATCTTAAACTAACATTCTAATTTACATTAAATTAGTGAACGAATTAAATTCATCCTATTTCCCCGCTCTACTTAAATCCGAGTGATTTAAAACCTCGTTTAACACTGAGCATTTCGGGCGAGTCGTGATTCTTACAAGTAATTACTTATTTGAGACCATTTTAATGGCTTTCCACTCTACTTTCCACGTGTAATTAGGGGCGATATAAATTATTATTTTATATTTTATGACAAAATATGTTTGCACTAATTGGTAGGGCAGGCATTCTGGATCCTGGCATGGAGTGATATTCAGATTATAAAATCTTGATTTGTTTTGGTTGTGATCTTCTTATTCACAACCGTGAAATGTGAAGTGAAAAATATTATTTACGAAGAACAAAGGAAGCCACATTACAATACCTTAAATGGTCGTTTTCAACTTATATCTAAAACTTTCGGAAGCCTCAAATAAAAATTATAAACAACACGAAATACAATATAGTAATTCCGAAAACATACATTTCATTGTTTCAACTTATGTAAAATTATAAATTTAGTATCAAGGAAAACTTTGAAAATACGAGTAACCTCCACCGTTTCAAGGGCGACATTGTCCCCGTAATTTATAATGTGTGAAAATCGTGAAGTTTAAAAAGTGCTATTACCTAAATATTTACAGTGTTCCCGACTCCACAATGGTCCCTTAACAAATGCCCTCACGAACCAATAGCATATTTCTCCAAACTAGCGGTGCATTATACAAACGGTCGCGGCCACCTGGTCACAGTAGCCGCGACACCTGCCAGGCTCCCAACTCCGCCACTACCAATGTTTGAATGCTAATTAACTTAATTAGTTACTATCCTATATACGTATACGAAATGTATACGAAAACATACAGAGAAATCGAAAATATTTTTGCGAGAATAACTTTCAAATGGCTATAAAATCACAATAAATAAATAAAATTATTAAATATTATATCTTACACAAATCGACCTAGCCCCACAGTAAGCTCAATAAGGCTTGTGTTGTGGGTACTAGACGAAGATATATACATATAATAGATAGATACATATATATACTTAAATACATAGAAAACATCCATAACTCAGGAACAAATATTTGTGATAAACACTTAAATAAATGCCCTGATTAGGATTCGAACCTGGGACCTCCTGCTTCGTAGATAGAGTCACTATCGACTAGACTAGGAGGCCGTTAAACAATGTAGTATTACTTTTAAGGCATTAATAGATATATTTTATAACGAGTAGCTGATTTTACTTATTTTGAAAAGTATTCGTTGGCCTTGAGTCATTGAGAGGTCATACAGTACAGAAAAAGTGACTTAGGCCTCCGGTGAGAAGGCCTGGGATCATACCAGCAACCTTCTGCTTTCGCGGCAGAAAAGCAGGAGGTCGCTGGTTCGATCCCAGCCCTGCTCTAAAAAAGCATATTATCTAACGTATTATTATGTCCCTATGTTCAAAGATGATCTCATGCACGATTTAAAAATAATTATCCTTAATAATGAGAAATCGTATAGCAATCAATGAGCATTAAGCACTTGCGTTATCATTCACTCAAGTAGCTTTAATCCTCAACACACGCTCTTAACATTTAACGCCAAACCTTCATAGTATTTTAACAATAACTTATTTCCTAGAGTTCATCCCATCGATCTCGAGGCCAATGAATCAATTCGAAATCAACATTACATCACCGCACCGCGAATTGCAAAGAAATTTGTATAAGTTCAGTTTATGAATGGTAGCTGACCTTTGGTTAGACAAAACGTAAACGGATTGTAAAACATTGAATGAATCAAACAAAAACATTGATATGAAATTCCATGTAAAACATGTTTCTAATAACACAATAAAGACCATTGCGTTATTAGGAATATATTTTACATCGCATTTCATATTTGTAGATCTATTTTTCATATTCAAGTTGACGTTAATTTTAATTTGAAGTGTGTAATATTACCTACATTTCAAACAATTCCGAAAATGACAGGAACTTGTCAACATAGCTATATAATACTTTCAGCTCTTTTTATGTACTAGAATATATAAGATGAAAGTCGCTACTTTCAACTCCAGTTTCCTCTTCGTAAGGGGTTAAATTTCAAAATCTTTTTGTATGTAGCTTCACGATTTTTGAAGTATGTTCTAAATTCGGAAGTTTTATTTTTAATGATTTCGATTATGTGCTGTTGTTATTGTTCATTTTATTGTTTTCGACAAACATTTTTATACGTAATAGAGCCGTTCTATTTTTTTATCGACAATGAAAGGCGATTTTCTCCATTTCTCAGATTTTTTGTCTGAAAAATGATACCGATAGAAATTATTTCAAAAAACAACATCGCTTTCATCGTCTTTGAGGTAGACAATTTGATAGTTCTTTTCATGTAGGTAACGTATATTCTTTTTCAGCATGTTTAGAGTGAGTACCCCTTTTCAGCGGAGACAGCCTACCGATTGACCACGGTGTTTTCAGTTAAATAATTTAGTAGTAACCGAGGAGGTATCAAATAAACTGTACTGATAAGGTAAACTAAAATATCTGGCAATTTATGTCCTATAAAAATGATAATAATTAAATTCTAAATCAGGCATTTTTCAGCGAGACAGGGTATTATCGCTAAAAAAGGAGAACGGCCTAACAATCGAATAATCTCAAAACAATACACGAGACTTATTTAATAAAGAACAATCTTATTGAAATATTACTCATAAAAAGTGTGCACAAAACTCACTCGCTCGTTAAAGTCTTATTAAAGCAAAACAAGTTCCGTCCAAAATCCGCGATGACCTAAGCTCAATTTTTTTTAATCTCAGCTACAGACTAATGTCTTACGTATACTTAATAATATTATAACCAAGAATATTGCGACTCAATCTTTTCGGACCTTACTATAATCCACAACTGGATACGCATTGTGTATTGTGTCATATAACGAAAGTATCTACTTAAACTTAAATATATCTCTTGATTTTTATAAGACAATTTAACTAAAAAAACAACGTGGATTAGTAAGTGAATTCAATAACAGGTTCCAAAATCACTCGAACTCACCTTGACAGTATAGATGTTTTGACAGCTGGTTCGCGTCAACAAAGAAAACAATAGCACTTGCACAAAACAGGATACAATCCTCTTGACGTCCTCAAAAACCTTCAAAAGGCTGTATCAAACTGCTGAGAGAAGTAAACACAAACGGTCACTAAAACACTGGCCGAAAAGCGTAAAAATTCACTGTTCACCGTTTCGATCGTTTGAAATTCGAACGCTGTGTACCAGCGTGCGCTCGCGTCGAAAATCGCGCGCAACACTGACTCGATGTCGGCCATTTTCTAGCGGCGTGGTGGGGCAAATAGGAAATAAAATGAAAAAGACTGTACCTTAGGTGGGTAAGTTCGCACCCAGGGCATTAGAGGACAAAGTAGAATAATGCATAGCTGGAGGAATTCGTAATCTTAATGTTTGTGATTGTGCGGTTTTTTGAGTTTGTGGTGAATGTCCCCTTACAGTAAGAGGTCAGATGATGGTTAGATTGCATAAAACTGCGGTGAGGATAGTTAGGTTAGGATTAAGAAAAGTATTAAAAAAAAATATTTATAGGATAATTTTTTTAATAATGAAAAAGTTCTTGTTTGACATAAAATTGGCGGTGGTGTGCTGTTAATATCCATTTATTCGTGAAATTAAGTTTTGAATAACATACACTACCTATGTATTTATTTATTTAATCTTTATTGCACAAAAAATGTATCTTTTAAAAGGCGGGCTTATGCCATAGGGCATTCTCTACCAGTCAACCTGAGGGTAAAACAGAAAAGATTGTAGGCGGTGCATGTACTAAGATACATATAACTACAACGACTATATGAATATACATAAACATATACATAAACATATAATAATCTTAATTTACCCATACATATAGGTACTATAGGTAGGTACATATATCTCACTAGAAATTGTACACTTGTACTGAAAATACTCATTTTTCCTTTGAACTGCCAGCAATGAAACCCCGTACAGAACTTTTAAACGCGAGATTGCTCGGAGCTTTTCTAATTATAATTATAATTTATAATTGAAAGAAAAATGATAAATTTTCCTCGTCCAGCATGATCCGAAATTTTCCGAAACCGGTCAGATTGCTGTGCCAATTGTGCCATCGACGTCTGTGATACCCGGGCAAATATATCCCCTATTTCTTTCATTTGGTTACACGCCTTAGAGAGACGCGTAGCGACATTTACCGCAAGTGTTAAACACTTGTACAGCACTTAGGTTTAAGGGGCTACCCGGCATATTTCACTGTTTTTAAAGTGAATTGGCTTTGTTCAGCTCCAAGCACAACGCTTGAAAAAAAATATATATAATGTAGCTAGGTATTTGGTCTACATTTGGTTCTACTAAATTGTCGAAAAACATAATACATCAAGATAAAAAAAGATAACCGTAAACCCTTTTTTCTACCTTAAATCTGTATCTACTCCCTTATTATGCGTCGTAAGTACAAGAAACTAAGACAAGCAGTATATATTTATGTTTACTTTAAACGCATCTACTGATTTTGGGATAGGTTTTGTACTTTTCGAGAAAAAGCTACTACACGCATTTTTCCGAAAACGCTCGAGATGCCTGCGCGGGCGACGGGGGCCAGTCGTGTAGTTTATAGGGTTGCGTACTAGTACAAGCAGCTCTTCCTAGGTGACGACTTATGCTTATTGACGTATTGTATAACCGGCGAGGAAAGGAAGCGGGAGGGGAAGAAAGCTCAAATCGCCGAGGTCATTGGGATCTGGGGACGGCCTTAAGGCGTTTAATGATAGCGAAATTATAATATTGCAGTGACCAGTGGCTTGCCCAACGCCCACAAGTCCCACAACACACTTCGTCCACAGTTGATTTCTACAACCCCCAGGAGATAAAAAGGGCTTGTGAAATTAACCTACTCGTTTTTGCTTTTGCGCTTAATTAATTCTAAAGTCTGTTTAGTTTGCCCAAAGTACGCAGTAGGTGCCCGCGCATTGCCGACGTAAACAGACGATTACGACCAACATTAAACTCTGACGTTAGTTATAAGAAAATACGCAGCTTATTATGAATCAGTTAAAAGTGTTAAAACACGAGTATTAATAACTTTATATACCTACGCGGGTTACACTGAAAGTTTCTGGAGTAAAGTAGTTTAGAGTTAAAGGATGACTCACAGTAGTACGGGACGGGACGGGGCGGGACGGGGAAATCTGTCAATTTCTATAGAAAGAATCACGTGATAGCTCGGAGCCCTCGGATGTCCCGTGACGCTTTCTATAGAAATTGACAGATTTTCCCGTCCCGCCCCGTTCCGTCCCGTTCTAGTGTGAGTCATCCTTAATGGGATCTATAATACACTGGGGTATTATGTAAAAGTGATGGACTAACTACTGGATTATGGAATATAAAACCGGGGGCCTGCCTAGTAAAATGGCATGCAGTTTTATTTCCGTTAGGCGGCGACTCGCCTAATGGGCGCCCACAAAAAGCGACATCTAAGATAGCTGAAGGGCAGCATCGGTATTAGGACTGGGGGTAGGGAGGTGTCAATGGACTTTAAACATATAACCAAATCGTCACCTAGGTGTCCACGTCCTCGAGAACACAGCTCTCGCGGCCCACCACAGGCCACAGGTGGAGGACTCGGTCGGATGACGGAATCCCCCAGGAGAGCTCAGGTACGCTATCGCTACTCTCCAACAGCTAGCCACAAGCTGCCCTGCGTTGACTGATTGCACCGGCGAAACCAGTGGGCGATGGGGCCGTCATTGCTAAATATTGTTATCATCACTACTTAGCTAAACTGTATCTAAACCAGCCAAATGTCAATAAGCGTTTGTATTTTTTGTTGATCATATTTTTTTAGTGGAATTTTTAACATGATTGATACTTAGAGCGGCGAGCTCTTTGCATTGCGCTACCACCATACAAAATCTGTGAAAAAATGGGGTGTGTAATGATCGGTATAACAATTTAAGATATATTTTCACCGCATATAACAACATTTTATATAGTGTATTGGAATTTAATAAGTTAATGGACATAATACACTTTGGGAATCACAACAAAAAAAAAACATGCAGTATAATGGGCAATTAATATAAAATAGTTTTTGTTATAACGTGTACTAGATTTAATGAATATATGTCATAAGAATTAGTGGAAGACTGTCTCGTAATATATAAAGCGAATTGTTTTTCTGCACTTCTTTTTGTTTCCTTATTAAAGCAGTCGCAGTATTAAGATCGCAGTCCTTCCTAACACTCCTCAGCGCCGAGCCGCCGTAGCGATTTCCAACTCCTACGATAGTACAGAAGGCCTACCACGAACCACGAACGAAGTTTCACCTCTCTGTCGCACTTGAGTGAGAAATCACAAGTGGGAAAGGGAGGTATACTTTCGTTCGCGGTTCGTGGTAGGCGCTCTGTTCCCTCACTCAATTAATCAAGGATTTAAGAAAAAGACAGCCAGTCCAGCCTGCTAAATTCTTCCAAACACGATCACGACAATGTCGTGAATTTTCGAATGTAACTCACGCGCTTTATATGTGATGACGCGAATGCGGTTTTTTTAAATATTCTCAGATAAATTACAATGATTTCTATGATAAATGATAAATGTGACTATTTTTTAATATAATTCTATCTAAAACATAATACTTGTAACTTTTGATACCGGAAAATCGATAATTTTTCCTGAACAAAATTTCCCGAGTTCCATAATGACATCGTGTATTGTTAAATTTAATTTTTTGACATTAAATTTTTTAAATTCAAAAAGAAACTAGAGTTGCCCCAATTTTCATATCGTTCATCTCATGTAACAGATCTTGGAGATCTGGTACTAAATAGATTTTTGTAATGTTCATCCTAGTAAAGCTTGATCCTACAGCTCTTATTGTAGCAAATATGTTCTTCAGTAAGTAAAAGTTAGTATATTTTGTAGGCGCTTGAAAATAAAAACTGTTTCGTACTTTTTCTAGTATTATCTGTTATAAAGGCAAAATCAACTTAAATCGAGTTTTTTTGTTAAGCTTTTACACTAATAAAATTTAAAAATCTATTTTTATTTATTGTTAAGACAATTTACTAGGTATCTTAAATTATGTTACGAATACATCCCGTATTCATATGGCAGTCGTTTCCGTAAAACTAGTGCCCACGCTAAATCTTGGAATTAGGTTTCCAAAGTAAACCCCAGGCTTCCTAAGCCGTAACTGTAAAATATCTGGCTATTTTCGACTTTAGACAGTGTGTAGATGGTAGCTGAAAGGTTGGCGTTTTTAAAACTGGAGATCATAGTTCCGGATCCTGGATTTTAACCAAATTACCTGTATGTTGGACCCTGCACCTGCATAATAACGAGTGGAGTCAGTAGAGACAGGGTGAAGACAGAAAAAAAATACTTGCTAAAACTGGCTATTTATTCGTAGCGTTGTAAAAGCCTGGTATTAAACTGTTTTTTCCCAAACAACTCGTTATTTTCGAATTTTTTCGGAAAAATCAAATGAAGTTTCCGGTCTCATATTCACTCTCTATGTCATATCTCAGATTTCTTATCATCTCTAAATCAATGCATTTTTTAAAGGTATTTTTCAGTCCTCCGGCCGGTAAGCGCTACTTTACGCAAAACTAAATAGCCGCCTCCCGGCTCCGTCGGGCTGAAAAATAGTATACAAACCTCGGCCGGTAAATGGGAAAGCCTCGAATCACATGTTAGTCGACCTCGGCTTCGCCTCGGCCGACAATTACGTGGAATCCGAGGCATTTCCCACTTAAACGGCCTTGGTATGTAATGTACTATTTTTGTGTTCGTATTGTGTTCATATACAAGGGCTACATCGATAACATCAAGGAAAAAGAAAAACATTTAAAACAGATGGAAAGAGCGACAGTGATATTTGTTGTGTCAAAGAATCCTAAAAAAAATATTTTCTCCGGAGTTTTCAACGGTATTTATTCGCCATATACATAATGATTTGCCAAGTAAATTTCCCGCCTATTGTTCACTAGCTCATTAATCGTCCTTGCACGGAACTAAGCGACGGATTCAGAGGCAAAGCTATGCTATTTTACTTATTTTTAAGACTTGTCCTATAATAAAATGGTGATATTGTATTCTTGCAAGAAACTAAACTAAAACATATAATATTTTTTTAAACTATAAGTTAACTAAACTAAAACTAGATAAAAACTAAAATATGTGGCATGGTACCGAGGACGCTGGCAGCATTTCCTCGCTGGATTGCTAAGCTGACACGTTGAGCGAGGAAGCTGCCAGCTTGGGTCTTCTGTGGCATCTCTGAGTTTCTTCTATAGGTCTCTTATGAGACTAGCGCTAGGCCCCCACGGACCAAAGGTCTCGACGCCGAAAGGAACAACATTATATTCAGCGCTGAGACCCCTACACTTTCCCACCTTTGCTTCCTCCGCCGCCTCTGTCACTGCCACTGCCCTTGCAGAGGTTCGGTGGAGATGAGACGGGGCTAGGGTGTCTACACAGGTTGCATCACACACCAGCACCCGTCCCATACTCTACGGAACTAGAGAAATACTTTTGTCCTTAGCTAGTTTTGCTGGATTTTAAGTAATTTATTGAATCAGGCGTTACTTTGCGGAATTCCATATTAACAACGATAAAATAATGTTACTTTGCCACAGTCCACCAAACGTGTTAGTCAATTAGTGCTAACCTATTATATTTTTGCATCCAATTAATGTTCAAAACATAAATACGCAAATAAGTAGATATAACACACCACCACCAATAATACAAAACTCAACACGTGTTTCGCCTCTCTACGAGGCATCCTCAGGTGATGCAGGAGATTTTTCGAACTGGCGTCCGACAAGTGAATGACATGCCCAGACTGGTCGGCCATATTTATAACCTGGCCACCCCCCCAACCCCGCAAGTAAGATGCAAATATTCGTAATAAAGGTCAGGGCCCGTAATTACGGTGATGACCAAGGCCCGTAATTTTCAGGCCGATGACAGACAAATGACGTCAAGCTTCATACATCATGATTTGAATAATGCTGTCATTGAATAGTGTCAAAACTATTACGTACGACGTTAGAATCTAACGTTGATAGACTTTATCTGTCATTAACATCATTTCGTATTAAAACTATTTAAAACGCCCTGTGTGTTTATATACGTCATTAGGACGAAACCGGGCATGAAAATTACGGGCCCTGGTGATGACGCTACATTCAACTGTTCGTTAACAATCACACCCCTATTGTTGTAACGAACAGTTGAATGTAGCGTCATAAGGTTTTAAGACTAAGGTTTAATGAGTTCGAAAATGAAATGTAAAATGTATTAATCTTATAATACCTCAGAATACGTCCCCGGTAATACCTACACGCTTAACCTAAGAAGACCTAACCTGGCCTAGAACTTCTAACAATGGAGGAAGTAATAGCTAGGATCAAAATTTGCAACAAAGTAGTTGTTTGCGTCTTGGTATTAAATTTTTGATGGATATGTAAATTGAATCGTATTTTTTTACGTCGGTGGCAAACATTCATACGGCCCAACCGATGGAAAATGGTCACTGTAGCCTAATATTTATTATTTATCGCATGGCAAATATTTACATGTCACTGCAATAAATAATAAATTTAACAAAACTACTAATTTAAAGCTAGAGTTCTTAAATAGTCCACGGCTTTCCCAGTACTAATGTTCTTTGGCTCTTCGAAGTTGCCACCAAATTTGGTGTCGGGGCATTCTATAGCACCATGTGGCGGATTGTTTGTTCTGGGTTTCCACACAGTCAATCAATCCTTTATTGCAAATACCCCCCAAAACTTGTTACTTTTTTGAAGAACCCTACACTGTCCTTCGGAAAAAACTCGGTAGGAGCTAATTGGAAAAATTTTGGGATTATTGAAGCAATTTAAAATCGGGGACATTTAAATTATTTATTTAATGTACAATAACGGAGACAATTTATTATTTCCTTTGAAATCCATAAGCACGTTGAAGCTCTTAAAAAAACTTGGGTATTCTTAGCAAAGAAGGAGCTATAATTTTTATAAATAGAAAACAAAATTAGTTAGTTCTTATGGCCTATTTTTCACCAAAATGTTTTTTAACAAGCCTATTTTAGAAATAGAACAAACGAACAGCGGAAACGGATGTGTTCTCCATAATCTACCGGTGACCAAATACACTTGTGCCTATAACCTTTTGCATCCTATTCTTCCTCGTATTGTGTCACTGATTTCACTGTAGCTGGATCACGCTACGTCTTTTTGCCAAGTTTTAAGTGAAGTTTGGTGACTTTATGCCACTGTCACGTGTGCTAAAACAGTGCAAAGCTAGCGTTGTCGTGGGTCCAAAAATATTTTTCTCAATCTTTCTCTCGTTTTCACAGGGTTAAGATGATGACTGAGAGAATGCGAATTCTCCCCGTCAATCAAAAAAGTAACCCTGTGAAAACGAGTGCTGTAAAGGGCTCGAAACGTAGGATGTGTTAATAAACGCGATTAATCCGTTCTAAAGTGTTTAATTTCAATGAATAACAATCGCGGTACAAGAAGACAATATTATTATTTAAGTAGGTTATATCTTAGGTGAGAGTTTTTTTTCTGTTGTCTAAAAAGTTTTTTTGATTAATTAAAAAAATTCAAGTGTTTTATAGTCAGAGCTTTATAATCCTAGTAGGAGAATAAAAGTATCCTAAGTTTTTTTTCTATTTCGCCGCCAATTTTTCACAGATTTACGAGTAATATGGCAATGGAAATTTTGAAAAATTTATAGATGGATGGATTTTATGGACCCACGATTCTGAGTAGAAAATACATAAAAAAATCAAATTAAAAAATATATTTGAACATCAAATAAAAACACCCAGGTACTTCTATGATTTAACTTACTCGTGCCTATTAAAACAGATACATGGACATGAAAATCATTGAAGCAGTTAAGTAAACTAGAGGTGACAACGAGAACAAAATATGTACGCCATGTTGCCCATGGTGACTTAAAAAACCGCCGCTTCATCGCACTGCTGAAAGATGTAGGTTTTGGATGGCATGTTTTGTAAGTTAATGGCGAAAATCCGTGGATTTCTCATTTCCCCATCTGTCAAACGTAAACATAATGTGGGTCTGACAAATTAGCAGTTTTGCGCCCCAATGTTTCAGTGCAACAGTAAAACAGAAATTAAAAAGTGGTGTGCAAGAATGCACAACCTTTTTATATAAATTTAGGTGGTGTATTTTATATAAAAGTGCTCGACTCTGCACATTATAAATTCGACATGGGCACTTTATGTCAAAGATATATATTAAATTTGAACTACGAAGATTTTTCGATAAACATTGTCACTTTGACATTAAGGTGCCCATTTCCAATACTGTTGCAGTATCCAGCAATGGTACTTCTATGTTGCTACCGAAACGACGAATGAAGTAAGTCTTCATGTTTTCATATACTTCCGACCTTATGCTTTTAACTATCTTGGACATAGGCTCTTTTGCAACAGCCTGGTAAGAATATAAGTCAACATATAGGGCTAAGGACATTACATATATGGCACAAGTTCCTCAGATAAGAACTAGTTGAGTCAGCCAATGACACCGACCGCACATCCAACGTAAAAAAAAACAATAAAAAATATATTTAAATAATATTCAACATTCTAGAATTGATTCTAGTTTAGATTGTTTTCAGAAAAAGCGTATTTAGTGAGCTCAAAGTATATTGGAAAATGATTTTCGATACAGGATTTGTGATAATGACAGTGTTGTTTAATATGTGTTTGTTTGCTTTTGTGGAAACGGTGGAATACTCTAAATCGGGAGAAGGTTATCCTGTAGGATTTATTTCTGATTGTAAGTATTTCACTAGATTCTAATTCATTTATTTGTTTCGGACGCTGGAGTGCTGACGAAATATATTTTTTAAAAGAAATTGGGCGAAGTAGCACGCAGAGGGTATTCGACGCGGGTTTTCGTCTACCGGATTGCCCATCGCCATCCAACTTCTGCCAATCTATCAATTTTGGCTTTTACCAAACTGTCTAATGATCCAAAAGGAGTTTCGCACAATTTGCCCCGCCACGTGAGCTCCAAGAGGACTCACTGTGTTGATAGCTGGGGACCCACGGAGCAAAGCTTGCCCCTCTAGCTGTCAACACAGCGTCCCTTTTTTTAAAGGGTCGGCAACGCGCATTTATCTCCCCTGGAGGTGCAGGCGTCCATAGGCTACGGTGACCGCTTACCGTCAGGCGGCCGTATTATGCTTGTTTGTCACCGTCGTAGTATAAAAAAAACATATTCATTTGTTGTTTAATTTTCCTCCAATGTGCTAACATGCGAAAATTAAGTTAAGTATGACTCACTCGGATTTTAGTATTAAGCAGACGCTTGCGAACAAAATTTTCAGTTTTATAATTGAAAGAAAAATGGACAAAACAAATGTTTTTTTTTTCTTTATATTATAAATTATAATACTGTTACACAAATTACACAGTGTAAAGTAATTTAATATCTATGTTTTACTATTTCAGGCCCCGGGTCCTGGAAACCAGCAGCCATCAAACCAAAATCCCTACAAAAGCTGTACTTCTTAGTCCTCGGTCCAGGCAATGTCCTCCGAGCCAAGTGGACGCGATACACCTACTACCAAATGCGGGAGCTGGCCACACACCCTGAGATAGACTTTAGGAAGAAGACGTTCATGTACGTCGGGGGTTATCTTGATGGGACGTGGTTACCCATTGGAAGAACCATGGGACAATTGTATAAAGAGTTGGGATATAATGTAATTCTGCTGGACTATCTGGAGTTTACGGCGAGGGATTATCCTGTGTAAGTGTTGAAGCAAGATGTTAGTTTTTGTTTCTTAAGATTCAATACAGTACGATTCATTGGACTAAAACTACGTGCTGTTTCTTCGTTTTTTAAACTCGATTATGTTTAGGAGAAAATAAGTTACCCCAAACGCACAGCGTGAGAAAAATGTTTTTAAACATATTACATTTAATAAGCTCTTATCATTTGATTCGATTTGACAACAGTCTATCACTAATGCAAACTCGTTTGTCAAGGTCATAAATAGAAAATAATTCAATAGTAGATGCTTACTTAATATCGGCAAACGTCGGGCGACCGGGGAGCATTATGATAGAATGCGCAAGCGATCCCATGTTGCTCCCAAACGGCACTGCGGATGGCGCCTGATGCTTTTAGTAGATAGGCTCCTCCCCTTTCTCTGGCTAGGGAGAGATCGGAGGGGAGAGTCCCACATAACCCAGCCTTAAATCCCTCAGTGGCCTTCCAGAGCCGGAAAAAAAGAAAAAAAAAGGTGCCTAATAAGGTGATACACTTTATCGCTTACACCTGAATTAGAGTTTTAGATTCAACTGCGTAAATAAAAGTGAAGATTGAGTATAAGCCAATCTATTATTTTGTTTTCAGAGCGGCCCGTCTCACCCGGCCAGTTGGGAAACATGTGGCCGAAATGCTCTCAAACCTCACCACCTTCGGTATGGACCCTAAAACCCTGGAGCTAGTCGGCCTCAGCCTCGGCGGACAGGCCATGAGCTTCATCGCCAAGAACTACCGTCAAATCACCGGGAGGAACATCTCTTCCCTCACCGGACTTGATCCTGCTGGACCTTGCTTTAGACATCTCGGACCGGACCAAAGATTAGACCCTTCTGATGCTGATTTAGTTAAAGTCGTAGCTACAAATATAGATGGCTTTGGAATAGCAACTCCAGTCGGACAAGTAACATTTTACGTCAATGGGGGGGAATTTCAACCTGGAGACATTTGGTGGTTGCCTTGCGATGTTTTTTGTAGTCATGTTAAATCTTACATACTCTGGCTATCTGCTTTGTTAAACCCTGGGATATTTATCGGGATGAAATGCGATTCTGTTCAGGAAGCAAGGGAAGCAAATTGTTACGATAGAAAGCCGATGGTGTCGAATACAATGGATCGGTTTACGGATAGTAGTAAACCTGGTATTTATTATTTGCATACGTTTAATAGGTATCCATATGGGTTGGGGAAGAGTGGGTTGAAACGAAGTGGAGAAAAAATCGTAACACACCTGGCTTCGCTGAATGCTGCTGATACTATTTGGGTCAAATAAGTACCTTAATATTGAAATTAGGTAAGACATTAAATAAAATAAGTAGTGAAAATGTGAATCAGACACTCGCACACTCGCGACACGGGACGGGACGGGGCGAGACGGGACGCGAAAATCTGAGCTCTCGAATGTCACGTGACGCTTTGTATAGAAATTGACAGATTTTCCCGTTCCGCCCCGTCCCGTCCCGTTCTAGTGTGAGTCATCCTTTATTCTTCCTATAATTTAATCTTTCGTTTCCTACAGGTTTCCACGGCACTCGAGTTACTCTAAATTTAGCATATTATTCGGCCTCCCCCACTATATTGATGTTAGTACTACTACTTTTACTGCAAAATTGTGCTAAATGAATATTAAATAAATTATTAACTTTTTTAATACATTTTTTTATTATTTTCTGCTTAATATAACGCGTAAAATAACATTCTGTGATCTAAAGCCCCTGTTCGCGCCGCTTTATCGTTCATTTTCATTATCATTCACAATCATCCATCTCGCTCACTCGCACCTTCTAAATCCGAAACTGATTGTTTGTTCGGGCTATCCCTCCATTAGCAACTCATTCACCGCTAAGAATATCTCGTAGCGATACTCCGTAGCCGATAACGTACACTTCCTGCTTTGTAGGGAAAATGGCGCGTAGAGGTGTAACGAAAACGTGATTAGCGTTGAATGGGTAAAACAGCGCCATCTGTTGAACGCAAGATGTAGTAAACATATGTAGTATTATGTAGTACACCCGCCATCAGATATATCGGAGCGGCGAACGTGCTCACAAATATCTGACACGCCTCCATTGTAAAGGCGCAGTGCAGGTTGAGATATTTTGAGCACCTTAGCCCTATATATCTGATAGCGACTCTACATGGCGCTGTGTAGAATATCCTTCTAGATTTTTTCGTTCATGTGTAGGAATTAATATCTAAAACGGGATAATTACCATGTATGTTTGTTTTATTGAGCACCCGATATTTCGACATTGTTGCAAGCGCCATGTTTATAATGCAAATGAGCATGTTAGCTTAAAATTGTATATTAATGGATGTAACTGATTGATATGTAAACATTCTTCTTTCAAACACTGAAGCTAGCCGTCTTAACACATGGTGAAACTAAATCCTTAAATGTGTTTTAATAAACCCTCGTCCCATTCTACTATTAAGTTTGACCTACATACAAAAATCCTTTATTCTACTAAGTATTGTAAAAATACTATCATATAACAGATCCACAGTGAAGAAATAAGAGTACGCGATCTTTGGCTAGTCAAAATGATGACACCGAAACGACAGACAATAATTGTACTGCTACCACAATAAGTAATAGTACTAAAGTACAGAAGCTTCTCTTTCCTACATTTGATGTTTAGCTTCTCAAGCATGCAAATGTCAAGATGACATTAAGGAAAGGCGATGTTCTTGTATAGTTCGATTAAAATTATGATGAAAAAAAAATAACAAAAACTAACAATTACAATAAACAGCAACAGAAAAGGTTTAGGTCGTGTGCTCGTTATGTTTGATGATGATGATAGCTGGTTTTCTCTATTCAAGATTAGTTATTAAGGAATTCTAACCGCTCAGTTGATAATAAATAATACAGTCACCCCCTCCTCCCTCCTCCTACCCCCAAAGCCCTCATAACTCCTCAGCCTTTGGGGCCATTTTTTTGGCCAAGCGTTTGGCTGACGTTACAGGAGAGAAGTCGGCAGTTTCCTCGCACAGCGGACAAGCATCCCCATTCAGCGGGGAAATATTGCCAACTTGTCAGCATCCTTGGCATTATGCCCAGGAATATTTAGATATAGATATGTAGTTTTTAGTTAAGTATTATTAATATTTTGATCACAGATAGATTATATTCCGTGATTTTGTTATTTTTTATGCTGACATTATTTTGAAACTATCTGTGTATTGATTTGGAGTAAATTAATAATCAGTATAACTAGCTTGGAGAACCTAAGCTAATGTAGATTACTTGTGCTCACGGATTGTTTTTTTCTGTCTGTGTAAATTATAGATAATCTACTTATTTAACTCTGACACGACCTTCTGCGTCCAGTTTAGTAAAACAAAGCACGCACCATTCCGCCTGGCTGCCTCCTTTCATGAGATGTTATATATAATGCTGGTCTGTCTGTCCGTCTGTCTGTGTGGGTTCAGATGCGAGGCAAAGTGACGAGGAAAATTGTGTACGTTTTTTTATATATCTACTTTTTTATTTTAGTGCAATCGAATCTTGCTTATTTGTGTGGTTGACTAATGAAGTTGTTTGTTTATTAGTTAAGCAATAAATAAAAAGAAGTAAGTAAGTAAGTAACACTTTATTGTACAGAAACACAGTTGAAAAAATACAGTTAACAAACAGAGATGTTAAGTACAAAGGAGAATATTAGTTATTAGAAATAATATTCTTAATACTAATATTCTTATACTAATATTCTTATATTCATAAAAAAATGTAAGGCATTTTCTTGAAAAATAGTTTTGTTACAATATCGTCAAATTTTCTTAAGGATTAATATCTTTATGGGATCAATTCAAACCAATAAAAGAGTTGAAAAAGAGTCATGTATCACTTTCATGGAAAAGTCTATAGATAAAGATTGCAACTGGTGACAATTTTAAGTAATAACAACGAATACTAAAAAGCAGAATAAAATAAATATTTAAGGGGGCGTGATTTTTAATGGTACAGAACCATCCGTGCGCGAGACTCGCACATGTTCATAAACGCCCGCATACCGGTTACATACAATATTCAGAGCGTTCATATTGTTATAGTTCGTCGCTACGGTTGCCAGCTAACGTACTACACGTTCTCTAGAAATGTCAGGTTACTCTCAGCCAGGAGTCAAGAGGCAGAAAGTCAGGGAAATTAAGGACGTGGATTTTTTCCAAGGTAAGCAGCAAGTTACATATAGATATTTATTAATTTCAAAAGGGACCTCGTAAAGAATAAACGGAGCCCTTAGGATCATTGTGTTGTCCGTTCGTCTGCCTGTCAAAATTTTTATTTCGGGAACACGTTGTAGCACTAAAGACACCTGTATATGAAGACATATTTTTCAGGAATAGAGAAGATAGAGTATAACAACATGGCAGCGACCACGGACACAAACGTGTACCGCTACTACAGCGGCACCGAGCGAGTGCAAGCTCGAGCGATGGAGGACTGGCTTAAGTGCAGTATCTCGCTCACCGAGTTCAGGATGAACGGTAAGGACAAGGTGCAGACGAGTTACCGCGGGCGAACGAAGCAACTGTCTTTGTCGCACTAATGAGGAAGATTTTTTTTTTTATACTACGACGGTGACAAACAAGCATACGGCCCGCCTGATGGTAAGCGGTCACCGTAGCCTATGGACGCCTGCAACTCCAGGGGTGTTACATGCGCGTTGCCGACCCTTTAAAAACTTTAACACTCCTTTTTTGAAGAACCCCATATTGTAGTCCTTTGGGAAAACAGTGGCAGGGAGCTCATTCCACAGCCGGAGCGTCCGCGGGAGGAAGTTCCTCTTAAACCGCACGGTACGAGACCATTTAGGCTTCAGGGTATGCGGGTGAACACCCTGCCGACGGCGAGCGGTGCGGTGGTAGAATGCAGCCGTTGGCATCATATCAAACAATTCCTCAGAGCACAATCCATTGTACAAGCGATAGAATACACATAAGGAGGCGAAGTCTCTCCTTAGACTTAAGGGTTCGATATCGCTCGTGAGTTTGGGATCGTTGACAATTCGGACAGCACGTCTTTGGATAGAGTCAAAGGGGCCCAGCTGGTATCCAGGTGCTCCCGCCCAAAGATGGCAGCAATACTCCATATGGGGCCTGACTTGAGACTTGTATAATAACAGTCTTTGCCCCGGAGAGAAGTATTGCTTAGCTCTATTGAGCACACCGAGCTTTTTGGATGCCAGCTTGGCCTTCCCTTCCAGGTAGCTTCCAAAATTGGACGTCACTGGAAATGTCAACACCCAGGATCCCAATACTCTCTGACATGGTAAGGACTGTGTCTTGGAATTGTGGGACCACAGTAAATGGGGTTTTTTTAGCGGTGAACGCGCAAACTTGTGTCTTAGTGGGGTTAAATCGGACAAGATTTTCCCCCACAGTGAGATATCAGAGAGAGCACTCTCGATGTCTGACACAAGCTTTTCACGACTCTCTAACACAACGGGACGAGGGATGTTAGCACGGCCTGTGTAATAGGCATCCCCAGTACTGTCGTCTGCATAACAATGAATAGATAGAGAGTGATAACTACACTACGTTATGGAGCGTGAACGAGTGGCATTTGTATACGCAGCGAGCATCCTGAGGCGTGACCTGGCCAGCCAGCATCTATACAGTCTGAGCAGCTTTTTACATTGATTGGCGCCACTCCTAATGACGCATCAATCGAGTTTGTTTTTCCAATTTCTCAATAGTTGTCGTTGTTACTAGCGCAAACTAGGTAACGAGATGTTTTCATAGATTCTATAAAAGTTGTTGTTGTGTATCATACGTAGCAACGTGTGTTAATGAGAAGTGGAGTCCGAAAACGCGGAGTTAAGCTGTCAAATCTCATACAAAAAGCACATAACTCCGGGTTTTGTGGCTAACCCCGGGTGGTGCAAGTGGGCCTAAGGGGTATATCAGTTCCATTTTGTACAGTGCTTAGACTTCCGGCCGAAGTTACTCAACTACAGTTGCCGAACTTGAAACCGAATCCAGAAGATCAAAATACCTAAAACTGATGGCACGTGTTAGTAACGCCATGTGTCAATAGTTCGATGTTGATAGACCGCGATTGATGTACAGTCAAGTGTAAAAATATAGGTGGACACATCTTACTCAAAAATATGTCCCATAGCATTTTATTCCATTGTAATAAGAGCGTAGTACCATATTTATGAGACGATTTTGTCGATACGTATTTTTTCACTTGACTGTACCTATACAAATTATACAATATAGTCTCATATATTCGTCCATAATTTCTGCGTCTTCCTCAGGTAACGACAAGACCCGCGCCTGGGACGACCACACCAACACCCTCGAGAACCGAAAGCGCAGCGTCAAGGCGCTCTTTGAGCTGCTATCCAAACTAGGTAGGTTAATAAAGGCCTAGTTAATGCTGCTCCGGTGTGAGTGGGACAGCCTCATGCGTCATTGGATTCGAGACGAATTCGACCATTGGTCAGGCAATATGTCTACATTTAAGTCAGAACGCAGCAGCCCGTTCAACGAGACGAGCATGTTGTATATCAGATACCGAGCGTCGTGCACTTCTATGCTGTTGATTTTGTTTCGCAACACTTTATTGCGATATGATATGGGGTTCTTCAAGAAGCGAGTGTTCAGGGCTTTAAGGCTCAAAGGTCAACAATGAATGAGTGACTCTTCTGATATTACTTATGTTCAAGGCGACGGTGACCGCTTCCCATCAGGCGGCTCGTCTGCACATTTGTTACCTTTAATATATTAAAACAATTTGTATCTTTCTCCCAGGCTTGAAGTACTGGACGGCTTTGGACTCGGATTTGGTAGAATGGGAGGATAGAGCGCAGTGGGATGAGATGGTGGAGTTCATAAACGAGCTGGCTGGGAGATACCATGTGAGGCTGCTGTGGTTAGCGCCGGACCTGCATACTAACATGAGGTAATACTAACACGGTGACTGCAAACCCTAATAACTCTAGGGCTGACGTTTCGGCCAACGGTCTTATAGCGGAGAGTCTGGACCAACATTTCGAGAGGCTCTCTCTCGCAACGAACTTTGGTTAGATCAAGGGTCAGATGCAGGCGGATGGCCTCTCTTTGCGGACCTAACCACCGTCGGCCTGCACTCACATTCGCATACCACTACCCCATTAAAGAACCCTACAAGCAGAAGTGATTAGTTTAAATGCCATTACCTACATACTGGCCCCTATTACACCACAGTGACAACTGTGTCCAGTGTGACTAATTGTCAGCATCTTTGTTGCTGATGTCGCAGACGTCCGTGGGGAACTGGCATCGCTTATTGGGCGGGGTGTATGCTTGTTTGCCGCCTACATGACATTTATAAATAAAAACATCACTATTATCAATAAATACGAATACTTTGTTAAGAGCTCTTGACAATTGTCACAGAAAATTGAAAGAAACACAACAATTTACGAAAATCCGACACTGAAAGAGTCACACGTTGAAAACTATCGATAATTCTTTAAAACTAAATTTTCGTGACAACTCTTCGCGTCAACGTGACGATTTTATTTAAATAATTTCAAAGTGATGGCAAACAAGCACATACCCGATAATAAGCGGACGCCTGAAACGACAGTCATTCCGTAATTTTAGCAATAGTCACACCTGTCAGCATGGTTAAATAGGGGCCTGAGGCCATACCATGACGTCTGTAACGCGATTCAGTTGACGGTTGATTACCTAAACTGAGTCGCTTCCATGCAGTTGAGCTTAAACTGAACCTAAATTCACTCGCGTTAAGACGTCATGGAAAGACCCATGTCATTCTCATCTACAGATACACCTCAGGGGCTCTGACTAGCCCTGACGCCTCCACCTACATCCACGCAGCCTCCCAGATCAAACGGTGCCTCGAGATGTCCCAACGCCTCAACGCCGAGAACTTATTGCTATGGCCCGCCAGAGAGGGCTACGACGCCATCTTCCAAGCTGATGTCACTAGAGAGATCAAGCTGTTTGCTAAAATCCTTAAAATGACGGCCGAGTATAAGGATAGGCTGAGTTATAGATGCCAGTTGCTGATCATGCCGTATTGTAATGAAGGTACTTTTTTAATCTCTGGTAATCTGGAGTCCACACGAGGCTAAATACAAAGTTATATTGGAACGTAGTTATGAACGATGTTAGGTTTACCTAAAAGTATATGGTGTGTATCCTGGGTATCCTTTGTTGTACGAGTATCTCACTCTCTCTTCATTATTATGTTGTCATTGCATAATTTCTGATATTATCTGTGTTGCAGCTTTGTGGAGTAAGAGCGAGAGAACGCTAATGCGAGAAGAGAAAGTGCATACGTACATGTGGGATGTAACCAGTTGCCTATATTTCTTGAAGAGTTATAACCTGGAGAGATTTTATAAGGTTTGCTCGCCGCCCGGACACCACATGTATATGGCTAATGTGTAAGTATAGATAGGAATAAGTAGAATTATAAGTAATAAACTTTAAAAAACACGACTGCGGTATTTTGGCATCCACAATTTAATTGTTTTATTGAAGGACCGTTTGTATGTAGTAGGTATGTATTAGGAGATTTATGAGTTGCGAAAATAAACCAAAACCGCGTCATACAGTCTACAAAGATATGAATACAACCAAAGTGCCTAAAATATGTATAGGACTTTATTGTCTGAACACCTTGACTGTATTCATACCTTTATAGTTGACTGTACTTTTCACGCTTTCGGAGCGATTATTTGTGAAAATTTTCGACTAATCAAATTCTTGTTTAAAAAACCTCAAGGTTATTTGAAGAATTTTGACAGGATTATAAATTGAAAGAGATGTCATATACTGCAGAAAAACAGCAGGGCTGGCCAGGGTATTATATTATAGTAGTGTGCCTACTTAAAAACATGAATCAAAACATTTATTAGACATAATATGATTAATATGCTTTACAATTGTACAATTTTGAAAGGATTTTGAAAATGATGCGGAAGATCCGCTAATGCTTATCCAGATGCAAGTATCCGCAACCACCCTGCTTCCTTCCCCGGGGGCTAACTTAAGGTTACTCCGGTTCCTCGCGATGTTTTCCTTCATCGAAAAGCGATTGATACATATCAAATTATATATCGCACACAAGTCCAGAAAAACTTATAATAACGAGCTGGGGTTTGAACTCACGACCCTCGGATTTCGTACGAAAGCCTCACGCAACCGCTGAGCCACCAATGCTCCCGATACCTACTTACTAACGATTTTTTTTATTTTTAGTTACAACATGTTGGGCGGTGTGACGTTGACAAACGAGTTCGACCCGTACAACAGTAAAAGGCTGACTTTGATGATGAAATCCATTGTCGATCAGGTAAGATCGAGGATAATGAAGTGTTTTGACGATCGGTTGGCGTAGTTGGTAGACTTGGTAGTGACCCTGCCTGCTAAGCCGAGTGTCTTCGAATCCTGATATGGGCATTTATTTGTGTGATGAACACAGATACTTGTTTCTGAGTCATGGATGCTTTATTTGTATTTGTATATTATGTATATATAGTTGTCTGAGTACCCGTAAGACAAGCCTTCTTGAGCTTAATTTGTGTAAGAATGTCTTATAATATTTATTAATAAGTGTAAGGTACAGTTCACATATATATTGACCATTTCCAAGGCTTCAAAAATATCTGTAAATCCTTAGGATATTGACAATAAGAGTATATGCAATCTTAGTAACAAGCAAGACGCCCGTGGCCATTTTCTAGGTACAAGCGACGTTGCTTAACTTGCTTAGTACATCCTTCCAAACCACTTAGGGGTTCCGGTGTGGCGAGAGAGATGGCGCTGTCATCAATAAAACTCAAGATTTGTAATCGTATGTCATCTTTATTTTCCTCGCGATAGTGAGGGGGGAAATGTTGTATTACACTCGGCGGCAAAGTTTGTTCAACTCTCGTGCCTTTTTGAATGCTTGCTCGGGTCTCAATATAAGCACGAGCGGTAAACAACAACTTTGTCTTTTGTATAATAAAACAATAAATAACTATTTGCAACTTTTTCATAATTTCTCAGGGCTCTGCGCCCCCTGGCGGCATCAATCTGAAACTCTACCGTCGCACAACAGACCTGAGAGGCGTCGTCATGCTCTACCTGAGATACGTGGACGCTCTAGCTAGAGCGCTGAGACTCGCTGCCAATATCGTCGGAGAGCAGGTTTTTTCTAAACATGTTCAGGTTGGTACAATCTTGGTATAAATATCAAGGCTATATAAAACCACAAAAATATGAGATGTATTTTTAAATTGATTTTTGATTGATTCCAATTTAGTTGCGATAGCGGACCCCAAGCTTTCCAGGCCGTGGCATAAGCCGGGACGATTCGCTGTGTTGACAGCTAAAGGGGCAAGCTTTGCTCCGTGGGTCCCCAGCTGTCAACACAGTGAATCCTCTTGGAGCTCTGGCGACCTTACTCACCAACAGAAACACAACACTGAGTAGGGTCTAGTGTTATTAAACTGCGGTTTTCTGTAAGGTGGAGCTACTTCCCCAGATGGGCTCTGCTCCAGGTTTGAGCGAGACGACATTCGTTGTGCTGTGCCCTACCACACTAAACGATATGCATTCTTTCGAACCACCTTATCCCTTCCAAACAAAAGAACCGTCACACTTTAAAGCGTTACTTAAAACGTCAAACTTCTAAGAAATTAAGACGTTACGTTAGACACCCTGAAGAACCTTTCACCGAACTTGGAGTCGAACCACGTAATCTCCAAGCGAATGCACAAATTTTAAAGTGTTATTTTAATCGTCAAACTTCTCAAAAATTATGAATCACACGCTTTCAGTATGTGTTATCAAAATCCGCATAGACGGACTCTTATCAACCGAGCGAAGCGAAGATCATACCATATTTTATTTACAGCAACGTTACGTAAGTTACCACAGCGGACTAGGCTCGCGACTCGCTAGCGGTGACGTCACTATGGAGGAGTGTGAAGAGCACAACAAGTAAGTGCGTCTCTTTTACTCTAAGCCTGTCAACTATCGAAAAAAGTCCCATAGTGTAGTAATTTGTTTTCTTTTCATGCTTAATTTACACCAAAAAACAGGTGAAGTAGTGTAAAAACAGGTGAAGAAATCTTCGTAGTGTTCCCTCTATTTGGCATAACTTATTTTTGTATGCCATGTCGGCGGCAACAAGCATACAGCGGTCACCGTAGCTTATAGACGTGTGGGTGTCACATGTGCGTTGCCGGCTTATTAAAAATTTGTACACTCCTTTTTTGAAGAACACTATAGGTACAGTAAGCACTGGGGCCTCCATGACGTCTTAACTAGGGTGTACAAACCGGTTTTTATTTGGTAGAATTTTCGGTTAATAACCGGTTATTACCGGTTTTTTTCATACAGTTAAAAACCGAACGCGATGCAGTTTAGGACCTAAACTGAGTCGTTTCCAAACTGAGCAGTTATGAACCTAAACTGAATCGCGTTAAGACGTCATGGTTAGCCCCTGTACCTACTGTCGTTTTGTCCAAAACACTGTCATAATCATAACAGACTTAGCATAATCTATTTCATTTTTCGGTTTACGGTTCGGTTAGGTTCGTACTGTAATCGAATATTTATTCAGATTCGGACAAAACAAATTATGCCATAGCATTTTACGAAAAAGCGAATTATGACTATATTTGTTATGCTATATAGAATTATGCATAAAAAAAAATGCGAAGACCGGGACAACCAATGTTGCCAGCCTTCTGGACACGCTCCCACTAGGCAGCGATTTGGGGATTTTATTTTAATTTATAGCTAGTTTATTTTTACGTTTAATTTAAGTTTAGTTTTTAATTTTTATTTAGGTAATTTTTATTTTAAGGTCTTTATTTTAATTTGTTGTTATTTAACCGGGACAACTTTTAGTACCTACCATGATTCAATTTTGAATTCTATTTCAATTGCAGGAAGACTCAAAATCAGCACGAGCCAGCGTCCAAATGCGAACATTACGAAGTGGTGTTCCAACGATACCTCGATACTTGCGAACATGTTTAAAGGTTTCTTATAATAGAACTCAAAAAAATCTATAAATTCACAAAATGATAAATTTCAATTAGGATATAAAAAAGTGATTATGCGTTGCGATTTTCTAGAATTTTCGGATTTTTGATCATGTATGAAATAAAACGGTAAACATCATTAAAATAAACTAGTGGAGGCGAAATATGTGTTTGATACTTTAAACACCTAGTCTACTGACTATTTGATAGTCTTTTCATGTCAGTAAGGTATTTTTCTCTTCAGAAGGCCTAGTATAAAAATTGTACGACATTAACTCCTCGACCGCGTTAGCGTATCGGGAGTTCAAATTATGTTTGCCGTTTATTTAAATCATCCGGCAACTTTCATATTTTGACCCCTCGATACGCTAACGCGGTCGAGGAGTTGATGTCGTACAACTTTTATACTAGGCCTTCAGTGGTTTTGTAGAAAACACCGTGCCCTTTTCTGCGAAGACAGGCTTTTTTGACCACTCTGTCACGCTGTTTTGAGTTAAATAATGTAGGTAAGTTTACAGTTACTAACCAGGGAAATAACAAGTATACTGTACTGATGGGAATTCAACATTCTGGGCATTTACCACCTACTAACAAATTTTATTACATATCAGTCAGTTTTCACCGTCGCTAAATGAACGGCCAATCTAATGATTACTTGTGTAGTGTGCGTAGATGGTTTGGAAACGTAGTGGTGTTGGGTAGTCGCGTGAAAGGTAAGATGAATGAAGTCACTATTGTCCTCTGTAAAGGACAAAATGTCAGTAACAGGACATCACTGGACATGCAAGAATGATGAATATAAAATAGAATTAGATATTCTAAATCCACTTTTTTAATAAGATTGTGTTACGTACAGTTCAATTGGTACCCTAGGCCGCTGTAGGACTATGTCCTAATGACTCTATAAAACAAATTGTGAGAAATCTCTTACTGCTTGTATGACATGGTTCTAGAATGGCCTAGGGTTCCAAGTTGTTGACTGTACAGTCTGATAAAGCTATTCAATATTGAATATAAATGTAGTAAAGTTAATTAATAAGATAATTTCAAATAAAAGTTTTTTACTTCAGATTTCATTTTATTTTCTTTTACCAATTGCTCGCCATATACTTTCGAGTATATCAAACGGATCTGCAAATAAATGTAGGTATGGAAAAGTTGTTGCTTCGAAAGCCACCGCTTACGAAGCTGATGAAAAAAAAACACATTTGAATTATAATTTCAGTGGATTTACTCTCATATTTCATTTACATATATTTTTTGTATTTTTTCACAATATTTATTTACACAGACTTATCTTAAGACTTGTGCGGGAGGCTAGCTCCGATTCGATTTAAATCTCGCGAATTTAGTGCGAAAAAAAATGTCACCTATAAATTTATTTAATGTTTCCAAAATTGTGTTTTAGGAATAACATTTATTTCCATTTAGTTGTTTTAATTCTTTTTTCCACACTGAATTCGCGATGACACACTGTGCAATATTTTTAACAAAAAATATACATTAGCATACACATATCTAATATTATGATATGACTACATAAAAAAGCATAACCATAATTAAGTTTTGAGAAATTATACTCGTACAACCAGTGTTATTGTCATCCCACCCCATCTGGCAATATATATTGTCCTTTATAAATGACATTTTATCTGATAGTAGGTGCCATTTATGGGCGAGACGAATGTAACCACAAAACCATATATTCGTTTATAACTAAAAAAATATAATATCGAATGGAAGTACATAATATATAACCAATATATATACAGGAACTGGGGAAATTTAGGCGTTTTTTATACAAATAATAGTATAATACTGAAAAAGTACAAATGTTATATAAAATCGTGGCAGTTCATGGAATTATTATTTGGGATTTTTGAAATTCCCGTTTGGAATTATTAATTTCGTGCCTATTAAAATGTAGTATTTTAAGAATACATTTCTATTATGACAACTTGCTTTACATTAAAAATTGACTATTTATCAATATATGTTTGGTATGCTTCAATCCATTTTGCATAATTACAATTGATATAAAAGTAAAATTCATAATAATTATAAAACTGGATGTACACACGCGTTCAAAAGTGCATGCTCATGCAATTTTGAACGTGAAAGTACCTACGATAGTTTAAGTATATTTAAGCACCGCAAATGTTTTATATAATGTTCTATAAAATAAATACCAAGCGATTTAAAATTATAAAATTCAGATAAAATTTACCTAAATAAAAAAACGGATACTGTTTATGGTACAACATATTGAAGTAAAAATGTATAGCTATATATAATTAGTAATAACATACATATTATATCAAAACTTATTGATCCATTTTAGAAATGTGATCAATAAACTAACATTATCAAATCGTAAGTGTCAATATCCGATATTCAATAAAGTACTAATTAAAATATTATATTCAACTCTATTTCGACAAGTTACTATGGAAGCGTGTGTTCATTTTTTGGTTTCAAACGTTTAGTATGTTATTCGGGTTAATTTACTAAATATATAGATATCAATATGACGGTGTCATTCATTTATTTTTACTATTTAGGAACAACTTTCTTTGGATCATCTTTGTGACTTCATTACATAGGTTTCAATAAATTATTTTAAGTAACTAATTTGTACCGCTATTTTTTGTCTTTATTATTATTTTGGGCTATTATGATTATATTTGGCAGCCCTTTATAACTCACTATTTAATTCCCGTTGATTCTAGAACATTCCAGATTCTTCGGGCTGACATTCCTTTGCTTTTTGGATTGACTCACGAAATAAACAATCAATAAATTATCGAATTAATATCAAGAGATCTCAGATTAAGTAACATGCGACTAGATTTTTTTGTCATTTTCTATTTTACTAAAATGATATGTTTAATTTAGAGGTATGTATTGCCAGTAGCATTGCATACCTGCAATAAAATAAGAATATTGCCAATTTATTATCACCAGACACTTGTGAGCAAAAGTAAATTCCTTGCACAAAGAGAATAGTCGTAGGATTCATTAGTTCCCATAATATATCAGTCTTTCCGCACCGATTAGTATTATATTATGTACTATCGCGTTCAAAAGTGCATGGGCAATTTATGAATGAATTCATGCATAAACTGCCCATACACTTTTGAAAGCGTGTGTACAGTTATAAGTTGTAAAACAACGACTTCCAGAGTAAAATGACGATTTCATTAGTTAACTATAGAAGATATAAAAAAATGAAATAAGTACATCTTTAATGTCCTTTTTAAATGACATAAGTAGTCAGAATCAACAAGTTGACTTTTTAATTTTATTTGTATGACTACCTTGCACAAAAAAATCACAAAAATCTAAAAAAAAACATTTAAAAAAATACGTCGTTATTGGCAGACAGAATTACAGAGTAACATTGTTTTAAATATAAATTCCATCAATATAATAAAAATACATTTTATTTCCAAGGGGGCAATATACGATTAAGTCATCTAAGAATCAATTTAGAATAATACATTGGAGTAACTATATTTTATTTTTATAATTCATCGATACGAATGCACATATATTATTTCCTAATAAAAAAACAATGCTTAATTAAAGGACAAAGTTCACCGCCTAGTAACTTATACTTAGTTCTTCCAGTCCATATCAAGGATGGGTGCCGTATAATTTACACAATATTCATATAATAAATATACCGTATGACCTATTTCAATATAACGCCAACAGAGAATATACAGCGCCCCGGACGCCAGGCGCCTTCGATTATTCAAGCAAATTTGAACAGATTAAATTGCAACGGTTAACACTCACGTATTTTTATCACAATAGGCGTGACATGTTTCGTCTGCGTCACCCCGCTCCCGCTTCGCGCGCGACCCGGTACCTACGCCGGACTCGGGCAGTGATGCCCGAGCCGCGAAGGTGATAACACCACTCTGTCTGTCCGACGAGGTCTGCGCGACGCAGACCAAACATGCCACGCCTATTGTGATAAAAATAAGTGAGTGTTAACCGTTGCAATTTAATATCAGTATGACTCACGAAAGTTTAAATTATAAAATTTGAATACGGAGTTCTGCGTAAGTCCTTATTGCATTGGCAAAGCTGTCCTTCTAACCGTCATTGGCATCCGCGGCAAGACTTTCCGATGACGACACAGTTAAACCTATGAATATTACCTACTAGCTTTTGCCCGCTCAAGACAAAAAGTAGCCTATGACACTCCATCCCTTCAACTATCTCCACTCAATCACGTCAATGGGAGCTACCGTATTGTCGCTCACCAGGCGGCGCCACTCATGCGTGGGTCCTGTGTCAGTATGAGAGAATTGTCAAAGTCACGTTTGAAATGTTCCCGCAGGACCCACGTTCCACTAGCGCCCCTAGCGGAAAATCGACTCGCGGTAGTCCTCATTCGTCGCTCCGTTTTGCCGTGAAAGACAAACAAACAGACACACACTTTCCCATTTATAATATTAGTATATGGATAGTGAAGCTGCAATACGACCAGCTCCATCTATCTCTTTTGTTATTACAAGAATCAAGTGAAAGAGCGATATCCGACCGTATCTCTAAAATTTCACTTGTTATATATATAACAAACAATATACTTATCATACAGAGAGATAACTAATATTCATACGTTTTATTATAGCTATTTCAGACACTAATAGTTAGGACAACTGTCATAACCGCATTTATATCTGAAAAACATACAGGGCATAACAAAAACACTGATAATCCTAGTCGGTTGTCAGACTCATTTGGAAATGACGCTTCTCGTATTGATAAAACGGTTAAAACACACGCATTTTTATCATAATACGCGTAGCATATTTCGAGTGCATCGGGCAGTCACCATCGGACAGAGTGATGTCGTCACCACCGCGGCTCAGACAACACTCACCATCACTTTATCAACATATTAATTTCGTAAGTTTAAATTGTACAACCGACAATATGATACGAAAGGTCACTCTTTTGTTACAGGTTGTACAGTCAACCAATTGGTACCCTAGGCTACTGTAGGACTATGTCATAGTGACGCTATAAATCAGATTGTAAGAAATCTCTTACTGCTTGTCCTTTTAACCGACAATATGGTACGAAAATGTCACACTTTTACTATAACTTGTATATGGATTAAGAGCTAACTACGAAAATAGGTTAATAGGTAGGAAATAGGCAGTAGAGCGACGACATTATCTAGTTAATATGCCATACTATCATTCAAATCATAATAATATCACACCAAAGTCAGGGCTCTATAAAATTGCACCCCTTAAATTGATTCCAAAACCCCCATTCACTGTCACACCCACCGCTGAACACCTGCGTGCGTAGCCAAGATGCCAATCAATCACGCTTACTAACGTATCGTAGCTACCTCTCTCTATCGCTCTTCCTTATTAGTGTGACACTGACAGTTGCGTTTCGTTAGCGACTGAGCGTGAGCGATTGGCATCTTGGCTACGCACCCTGCCAGGCACCCGGATTAATTAACAATGATAGTATGGCAGACTAAGAGGGTATTTCTGTAGCTAGCTCCCCATCTAATATCACGGCAGTGCATATTAACTGTATATATACAGTCAATAGTGGACCTTACGTGGTCGGCGTAAGGTTCAGTCTCACTCGTCGTCGGACGGCTCGGTGCCGAAGTAGCGGTCGCCGAAGTTCCCAATGCCAGGGAGGACGTAGAATTTCTCGTTGATCTCTGGGTCTAGTGCTGACGTCACGATTTTCACCTGAAACAATTAATACATATAATCATATAGCATAAAATAACTGGATACCCAATCAGCCGAAAAACAAGACGCAATAAAAGTGCTGCAGTTGCGGTTACAATACAACTCTTATTTTTTTATACAGTATGTATCAGAACGAAAGGCAAAAAAGAAACCCTTTAATGTTTATATCATAAACATGAGCATGGTACCAAACTCATCAAAAATACGGCAGTATTTACGTGAGGTATAAAAATATACATTTATTTTTATTGTTTTGCACCTCCCCTGTATTATTTGATTACAATCTTATAAATAACATCTCTTGTTCGAGCACTTGCTAACTCTCACATTTACTTGATAGATTCTTGATGTTAGTTTGGAACACGAAAGACGATTTATTGATATAAAATTGATTTATTTAACTTTAAATTACCAACTGACAGACAGGCGTCAAACCTTGTTGAAGTTTGGATTTTTACCTAGTTACGAATAAACCGTTAACAATGCGCTTGCGCGTTGCCTATGACTACAGCTATTATTTAAATGATTACCAAAGTTACTTATAAACAGAACTCAAAGCGCATGTGCGTTGACATAACAACGTCAATGTTGATTAGTAGCCCCTAGCTACATATCAACAGTACGCAATACGCATGCACTGTCAAAAATCAAAAACGTATACAAACCCTATAGGATGTTACAAAAACCATTAACCGACTGCAAAAAGAAGATCCTCGAGTAATTCATTTAGTAATTTTATGCCATAAAACATGTATTGCATGTACCAAAACTAAACTGGTACGGACTCTGGTCTTCTCGATCTTTTCCTATGGCGCTGAGACTTGGACGTTGAAATCTGCAGACCGCAAACGCATTGACGCCTTTAAGATGTGGTGCTGGAGAAAGATGCTCCGCATCCCCTGGACAGCATTTCGGACTAACGTGTCCATATTACGAGAGTTAAAAATCTCCTCGCGGCTGTCATCTGAGTGTCTACGTAGGATCCTGGAATACTTTGGTCACATTGCTAGGAAATATAGTGGCAATCTGGAGAGGCTCATTGTGACCGGCAAAGTAGATGGTAAAAGACCTCGTGGACGCAGCCCTATACGTTGGTCTGATCAGATCCGCTCCGCACTTGACTCCACAGTCGTCCACAGAGGAATATCGTCCGTGAGAAGGTGATGCAGAAGGGAGGTCACGACCCTCAATTCTGAGGAACACGACGCAAGGAGGATGATGTATTTAGGCACGTGAACTGCACGTCATTACATTGTACTCGAGTTCCCCGTCAACCAGTTTGTTTGGTTTGCTTTTCGTTGTGATACATACTGTATATATTTTATTTATTGGACCTTCAACAATAAGTACACTGTTATAATATAGTACAACTATATACACTATTTATATACACTTAGTTTGCCTTTTTCATATAGCCTTGTTTGGAACGTGCCGTTTCGTTAGTAAAGTGTTGGTGTGTATGAATTCGACACTTAATGCTTACGTTAGTAAGCTTTTTTTCGTACGAAACATTTATCGTTTGTATCATCATCCCCCAGACCCAGATTTTTTGACATTTATATTCTGCATTGTGTCTATTTGTTTTAATAATTCAATGTATATAATATTGTCTTCTGTTACTGCGATTATTATTTATTTAAATGAAACAAAGGTAGGTAAAGGTGTTTTAATAATGCATTCAATGATATGCTAAAAAAATACTTAATTGACTTCGGTAGTATCATTATATTTTATTATGAAGGTGACTATATTGAGCAGCACGCGGATCGCCATGATGGCATACCTGTGGGAACGCGTAGGCTATGGAGTGCACGCCGATCTCCGCCATGAGCAGCGAGACGAGGCTGATGTGCTGCTCGGGCACGTCGTGGTCGAGCAGCACGCGGATCGCCATGATGGCATACCTGTGGGAACGCGTAGGCTATGGAGTGCACGCCGATCTCCGCCATGAGCAGCGAGACGAGGCTGATGTGCTGCTCGGGCACGTCGTGGTCGAGCAGCACGCGGATCGCCATGATGGCATACCTGTGGGAACGCGTAGGCTATGGAGTGCACGCCGATCTCCGCCATGAGCAGCGAGACGAGGCTGATGTGCTGCTCGGGCACGTCGTGGTCGAGCAGCACGCGGATCGCCATGATGGCATACCTGTGGGAACGCGTAGGCTATGGAGTGCACGCCGATCTCCGCCATGAGCAGCGAGACGAGGCTGATGTGCTGCTCGGGCACGTCGTGGTCGAGCAGCACGCGGATCGCCATGATGGCATACCTGTGGGAACGCGTAGGCTATGGAGTGCACGCCGATCTCCGCCATGAGCAGCGAGACGAGGCTGATGTGCTGCTCGGGCACGTCGTGGTCGAGCAGCACGCGGATCGCCATGATGGCATACCTGTGGGAACGCGTAGGCTATGGAGTGCACGCCGATCTCCGCCATGAGCAGCGAGACGAGGCTGATGTGCTGCTCGGGCACGTCGTGGTCGAGCAGCACGCGGATCGCCATGATGGCATACCTGTGGGAACGCGTAGGCTATGGAGTGCACGCCGATCTCCGCCATGAGCAGCGAGACGAGGCTGATGTGCTGCTCGGGCACGTCGTGGTCGAGCAGCACGCGGATCGCCATGATGGCATACCTGTGGGAACGCGTAGGCTATGGAGTGCACGCCGATCTCCGCCATGAGCAGCGAGACGAGGCTGATGTGCTGCTCGGGCACGTCGTGGTCGAGCAGCACGCGGATCGCCATGATGGCATACCTGTGGGAACGCGTAGGCTATGGAGTGCACGCCGATCTCCGCCATGAGCAGCGAGACGAGGCTGATGTGCTGCTCGGGCACGTCGTGGTCGAGCAGCACGCGGATCGCCATGATGGCATACCTGTGGGAACGCGTAGGCTATGGAGTGCACGCCGATCTCCGCCATGAGCAGCGAGACGAGGCTGATGTGCTGCTCGGGCACGTCGTGGTCGAGCAGCACGCGGATCGCCATGATGGCATACCTGTGGGAACGCGTAGGCTATGGAGTGCACGCCGATCTCCGCCATGAGCAGCGAGACGAGGCTGATGTGCTGCTCGGGCACGTCGTGGTCGAGCAGCACGCGGATCGCCATGATGGCATACCTGTGGGAACGCGTAGGCTATGGAGTGCACGCCGATCTCCGCCATGAGCAGCGAGACGAGGCTGATGTGCTGCTCGGGCACGTCGTGGTCGAGCAGCACGCGGATCGCCATGATGGCATACCTGTGGGAACGCGTAGGCTATGGAGTGCACGCCGATCTCCGCCATGAGCAGCGAGACGAGGCTGATGTGCTGCTCGGGCACGTCGTGGTCGAGCAGCACGCGGATCGCCATGATGGCATACCTGTGGGAACGCGTAGGCTATGGAGTGCACGCCGATCTCCGCCATGAGCAGCGAGACGAGGCTGATGTGCTGCTCGGGCACGTCGTGGTCGAGCAGCACGCGGATCGCCATGATGGCATACCTGTGGGAACGCGTAGGCTATGGAGTGCACGCCGATCTCCGCCATGAGCAGCGAGACGAGGCTGATGTGCTGCTCGGGCACGTCGTGGTCGAGCAGCACGCGGATCGCCATGATGGCATACCTGTGGGAACGCGTAGGCTATGGAGTGCACGCCGATCTCCGCCATGAGCAGCGAGACGAGGCTGATGTGCTGCTCGGGCACGTCGTGGTCGAGCAGCACGCGGATCGCCATGATGGCATACCTGTGGGAACGCGTAGGCTATGGAGTGCACGCCGATCTCCGCCATGAGCAGCGAGACGAGGCTGATGTGCTGCTCGGGCACGTCGTGGTCGAGCAGCACGCGGATCGCCATGATGGCGGCGGCGCCCGTCGCCACCGTCGCGTCCATCAGGACCACGCGGTAGTCCTTGATGTCCTTCGGCAGCCGGAGGTAGTACAGCTGGGAATATATGACTCTGGTTTAATAGGGATGACGACTAAGTTAAATAACTATTATTCTAATTAGTCCGTGCCAGCATTCTTGGGACCATGCCCCAGGGGCCGGGGCTATTAGTTTTTTAGTTTAATTTTCTTCTTAGTTATTTTATTTAAGTTATTTTTGATTTGTTTATTTTGTTGGAGGTATTTTATGTTGCCAATAAATATATTAGTCCATCAGTTAGATTATCTAAAATTATTAGACACGTATTTTTTTTAGGATCAGATCAAAAATGTAGAAATTCAAGATGGCCGCCGTTTCTCGCAAGTTTCACCTCAAATTGTTTGTAACTAACCTCTCGGACCCTCAAATATCAATATTTGTCACGATCGGATGAAAACTGAAGAAATTCAAGATGGCGGCCGTTTTACGCAATGATGACCTCAGATTCGTCATAGAGATTGTCTTAGATACCGATTTTTGTTAGGATCGGATTAAAAATGAAGAAATTCAAGATGGCGGTCATTTCTCCCAATTTTTAGCTCATATTTGTAATAATGAACCTCTGGGACCCTCAGATATCAATTATTATCACGATAGGACGAAAACTGAAGAAATTCAAGATGGCGGCCGTTTTACGCAATTATAACCTCAGATTCGTTATAAAGAACCTCTTGGGTCCCCAGATATCGATTTTTGTTAAGATTGGATCAAAAATGAAGAAATTAAAGATGGCGACCATTATTTGCAATGTTCACCTCATATTTGTTATAATGAACCTCCTGGACCCTCAGATATCAATTTTTATCACGACAGGATGGTAACTGAAGAAATTCAAGATGGCGGCCGTTTTACGCAATTTTGACCTCAGATTACTTATAAAGAACCTTTTTGATCATTAGATATCGATTATTGTTAGGATCAGATCAAAAATGAAGAAGTTCAAGATGGCGGCCATTTTACGCAATTTTGACCTTAGATTCGTTATAAAGAACCTATTGGATCCTCAGATATCGATTATTGTCAGGATCGAATCAAAAATGAAGAAATTCAAGATGGCGGCCGTTTTTCGCAATTTTCACCTAAGATTCGTTATAAAGAACGCTCAGATATCGATTTTTATCCCCAACGCACAAAAAAAAACTGAAGAAATTCAAGCCAGCGGACTTTTTAGGGGTTTTGATCCTAGATTCGTTATGAGTAACATCTCAAATCCTCAAATATCGTTTTTTTTTTGATAATCGTAATTGGATCAAAAAAAATATTAATGTAGCACCGATTTTCAATCAAAAAATTTGCCTTTGTTTACATGACCTTTCACCTTTTACGGCCGTCATGGCAAAGTAACTTCCATTTACCACCCCTTAAAAATAGACCGCCGAATTTTCATACAAATTCGGCGGCATTTCCTCCCCGCCCGCTTCCCCGCGCGCCCTTCATCGATGACCCAAAAATCGGCTGAGTTACCACACTGTATGGAATACATCCTTACGCTGTGCTTTTACTTATCAGTCATTAGACTGTACACACCACTGGCCACTAATAACCATACGTATGCCATCCAATTTCCAACCTTACCGCTATAGAATTAAGGCTCACCTCAGGTTCATCAGTCTCCTGGTTGGTTTGAATTAGAATCTTGCCAATACGGATATCTTTGCAGACGTCACACACAGCCTGCTCCATGGTCTCACCGGCGCGCAGTATGGAGACTCCACAGATTTTCTCCACGTCGCATTTACGACCTTAAGGCAAAGAAATAAGGTTCAATTTAATTTTTAATAGTAAAAAGAGCTGCGATTATTATTCCACTAAAATAACAGACTTGAATTTATGACCGCCACTATTATTTAATATTATTATGTTATTTATTAGAGATGACAGATCGATCATATGTCACAGACACTGATACTGTATACAGATTTAACAAAAACAAAAGAATGTAGGGGAGCATATGCAAATTTTTGCAAATACAGTGTAGCGTGCGTCTATAATATTCTTATGATCTGTGAAAAGCATACCTTTGTAAGAGAATCCCTGTGGAGTCTCCACGGTTCTCTCGGAGTAGGGTAGCAACGACAACGCGAACTCTATGACCAGTCTCATGAGCCGCTTGGAGTAGAATATGAACTCGTCGCGAGGCGTGTCCTTATTGCGTATGAACGTGTGGAGACCTTGCACCTGTAAGCGGAATTTATAATTTACTAGCGACCCGCCCCGACTTTGCACGTGTGCAATGTATTATATAGTGGCGGGGTGTTCATAGAACTCGATTCCTGTCGACTTCCCTTGCGTGAGCCAATCTAGCACATTTTTCTTTGAGTTCTCAAATAAAAAGCAGGCCAAATCAGCTTCGGCTTGCCCGAAGAACATAGATAAATAGACTCACTTGTAGCAGGCCAAATCGGCTTCGGTTTGCCCGAAGAACATAGATAGATAGACTCACTTGTGGCAGGCCAAATCAGCTTCGGCTTGCCCGAAGAACATAGATAGATATACTCACTTGTGGCGTATCTTTGAGGAGGTAGAGTGAGTCAGGCACGGGCTGACCGACGTGGGCGACTGCGAGCTTTTCACGGACTTTGAATCCTCTCTGAAACAATAACAAATATTTACGGTATTAAAATAAACTCGACAAGTTTCGGAACAATCCGTGTCCCTTAGTCATGGCTCATGCGTTCGATCGCGACGGCTGCTCTGCGCACACTACAGCAGCAGGGTCTATCACTGCCACTGTCTGATACTCACGGGAGTGTTCTAAATATTCCCGGTAAGTAATGGAATTTAATTAGAGCTTCAAGAGGATTCACGCTTGCCCCTTTAGCTGTCAACACAGCGAATCTTCCTTTTTTTTAAAGGGTCGGCAACGCGCATTTAATACCCCTGGAGTTGCAGGCGTCCATATTTTACAGTAACCGCTTACCATCAGGCGGGCCGTATGCTTGTTTGTCACCGTCGTAGTATTTAAATAATGTACCATCACAGTAATCATAATATCAGATCCCTAGCGGCTATAATATTATTTATAAGGCAACCCAATATACAAGCAATAAGCGTGGTCCTAAAATAGATCCTTGAGGTATCCTCAAGGCCATCACTATTTTAGACAAAATTACCTCGTACCTCGCTACGTTTTCGTTTCTCTCAGTTAAATATTATAAAATGAGATCTAATAGAAGTTATTTATTACTCTCACGCTTAGTGTATAGTTCCAGTTAGGTGGTCTTCACAATCAAAAGCTTTCGCAAGGTCAACTCCCAGTTACTACGATAAAATAGTGTATAATACTAAGCAGCAGGAGAACCAAGGTTGTTGACATAGCTCAGAGAATTGCCAGACTTAAGTGGCGAGGCTTCTTAAGTGCTGACCAGGCCCTACGATCACCAACTATCTGGTTAGGATCGTGGGAGACCGTTGGTTAAGGGCGGCGAATGACCGTTCATTGTGGAAATCTTTGTGTGAAGGCCTTTGATCAGCAGTGTACGTCTTTGGACTAAAATTATGATTTCTCAGAAGTGTAAAAATGAATAACCTCGGGCAGAACCTGCGGCTCTAAGATACCAGCCCACTGCTCTGCCAACTGAGCTACCAAGATCACACCCGTGGCCCGTTCCTCCACTATATGCCTCGTATGCACCTTAGGGGGGCGGGATGTGATAAAGAAATCAAAGAGCCGCCGCGAATTTTTCCTTTTAGAGAAAATAGGCTAGATGACAAAAAAACGAATTAGTTCATCTGTTAAATTATTAAAAAATATACGATACGTATTTTTCTTTTGTTTGTCAAATGAAAAATGATGGAAATACAGGGCTTTAAAGTTTCGCGTGACGTCACACCTGAGTACAATTCTTACTCTAAGGTGACGTCACCAGCCCTTACCACGGAACTTTGACGCTCTTCATATTCGTCAATTTTAGTTATCTTGAGAGAAGAGAGGTATGGGCACAGCGGATGCATATCGTTTAGTGGTAGGGCACAGCACAACGAATGTCGTCTCGCTCAAATCTGGAGTAGAGCCCATCTGGGGAAGTTACAGAAAACCGCAGTTAAATAACACTAGGCCCTACTCATAGTGTTGTGTTTCTGTGGGTGAGTAAGGTCGCCAGAGCTCCAAGAGGATTCGCTATGTTGACAGCTGAGGACCCACGGAGCAAAGCCCTTGGCCCGTTTGGCTGTCAACACAGCGAATCCTCCTTTTTTAAAGGGTCGGCAACGCGAATGTAACACCCCTGGTGTTGCAGGCGTCCATAGGCTACGGTGACCGCTTACCATCAAGCGGGCCGTATGCTTGTGTGTCACCGTCGTAGTAAAAAAAAAAGGAAAAAATACGTGTCTTATAATTTTTGATAATCTTTCTGACGGACTAATTGGAATAATAGTTTTCCAACCTAGTCATCATCCCTATTGGTATCGAACGCGGACGTTTCGCAATCGCAATAGTTTAAATTGATGATGATGAGTTACCAGCTGTAGTTGTTTGTGTACGTGCTGCACTATCAGATGGATGGCGACTTTGTTCTCGCCGCCGCGCGGCACGATGATGTCCGCGTGCGCCATGCAGGGCGCGATGTAGCTCTGGTAGGCGGGCTTCACGTGCGTCATGTACTGCTTCAGCACGCCTTCGAGGTCGCGCCCGCGCTGGACTATGTCCCTGAAAACAGATGTACGATAAAATAACTGGATACCCAAAAAAATTACGCCACTGGTCTCAACGCCGGCGAGTGAGATATTAACTATCGACTTTTTCCTATCTCAAGAAACGAACAAAAGACAATCGCTTCCGTGTAAATAAAAGAGAGAGGTATATATTTAAAGTTCATCGCTCGCTGTTTAACTGCCGGCGAGGACACTCCCCCAACGCCCGGCGAGTGAGCTATAATTCCATAGAATGTTTACTAGCCTCCCGCCGATTGTCAACTGTTTCTAGTACAGAATTTGACTAGTTGCTCGCCGAGTTCGCCGATATCTGGCGGTGGGACCGCTGTTTACTAGTTGACCGCAGCGATAAAAGCTATCGACTATAAAACTAGCTCAGCGGTATTCGTCGATGCCTCGATGCTCGGCTGAGCTAGTGGAGCGTTTAGTCGCCCGTCGTCTGCGAACACTCGCTTTATAGCCGAGCGTCAAAACTATCAAAACTTTACTCGCTTCTCGCCCACTCTTTTATAGTTTATAGTTCTACTAGCTTATAGTCTGTAGCCGGTGGGACCAGTGCCTAAAAGTGCAACAGTTGCGACTTTCTTTCATATAGTCATGTTTGGAACGAAAAGTACTTTTAACGTTAACGGCCTCCTGGTTGGTAGTGACCCTGCCTACGAAGCAGGAGGTCCCGGGTTCGAATCCTGGTCGGAGCATTTATTTGTGTGTTTATCACGAATATTTGTACCTGAATTACGGATGTTTTCTATGTAATTAAGTATGTCTATCGTCGTCTAGTACCCACAACACAAGCCTTATTGAGCTTACCGTGGGACTAGTAGACAGTAACTCGAGTATCGTTGATTGAATCGTCGTCAAATTTGGCGGGTGATTAGATGAGATAAATAGGATTTTGAACTTCGAATACGAGCCAAATCGGTCAAGGGGTTGCCGAGATATTCGGTCGGCTTCATAAATATGCATCGGTATTCAATATTGACCTGTCTTCCTCTGTAATAAGTTCCGAAGTGTATATATATATTTATAGATGTATACACGATATATATATATATATTTTTTTTCTCAAAAAGAGTTTTGTACAATTACATATAATCATAAATTCGCCAAACATTAAGTTTAACGGCGACTGTTGCACTCACTTTTTGTATTTGTACGTATCTATTAGTCCTATATTCTTATCTAAACCCACTTACCTACATTACAATTTTTTAATGATACTGCAGGTTTGAACTATGTATTTACTAATTTGAACACTATATATCGTGTTTAGCGTTGAAAACGTCTGGAAGAAATCCGATTTTTTCCCATCCGCCTCGTTTTTTTATTGGATTCTTTCGGAAAAAATAAATGATAATTTCCGCCCTAATTGTCAACTCTAAATCAATGTTTATTGGGTCTAATTTACACCTAAAACAGTTCTACATCGATGACATGAGGAAGAAACAATTGAAACAGATTTGAAGAGTGACAGTGAAATTATTTATTTCTTAAAAAACCCGAAAACTTAGGAAAAAAACGAAAGATTCATTAAATCAAGAAAAAATAATTTGATTTTTTTTTCCGGAATTTTCAGCGTTAATCGTGTTCGTGTAACTGTGAGTTGTCTAGTAAGTTCTAGCTAGTAGTAGAGGTGGCCTGTTCTGATCGGATGAGAATGTGGAATCGTGAGGATCCATGAGCGGGATCGTGAGGATATACTAGAGGCGGGGCGTAGAACTCGATTCCTACCGGCTCCCCTAGCGTGAGCGTAACACATTTCTTTTTAACGACTCAAAAGTAGGCCATATCAGCTCCGGTTTGCCCAGAACATTTTACGATTTCCACATTTCCGAACATAACAACAACAACAACAACAAATAGTTGACTCACCCATGTACAGTCAAGTGCAAAAATATGGTTCGACATAATCCACTCATAAATATGGTACTACGCTCTTATTACACCGGCATAAGGTGCTATGGGACATATTTTTGAGTAAGATATGCACCACCATATTTTTACACTTGACTGTACACACGCATTCATTAGTGCATCGGCAATTTATGAATGAATTCATTCATAAACAGCCGATGCAATTTTGGACGCGATAGTGCAGTAATTTTGGAGTACATAATTAACTCTTACATTCTTCTACTACCAATTTCGCCATAAGTCGATTTTATCTCACAAATAATAAATAATAATAAATAAATAAATATTACAGGACATTCTTACACAAATTGACTAAGTCCCGCAGTAAGCTCAAGAAGGCTTGTATTACGGGTACTGAGACAACGATATATATAATATACATATACATAGAAAACATCCATGTTCGAACTCAGGACCATCGGCTTAGCAAATATGAAAGGTATACCTCCTCAGTCGCCTGGCGAGCCGTATGTCTGCGTCGGTGTCCACGAACACCTTCATGTCCAGCATGTGCAGCACGTCGCTGTTGTAGAAGGCCAGGATGCCTTCGAAGATGATCACGTTCGCGCCATACATCGTTTTCTACAAAGATAAACAACATTTTGAAGAACAAGATTGACGCCCTTTGATATTGAAACATTTGAAACACACGTTGCTACGATATCGAACTTTTTTTTAACCTGGCAGGGGCTCCATGCACTCAGCTTTGGAGCGTACGGACTGTGAAGTGGGACCCTCGTATGCGTCTTAAGGGCACTTATCAACATCTACCGTAAAAGAGTATTTTTTAAAAGGCAACTGGAGTCTCAAGTTATATTGAGAATTCACCACTAACAATGTGCTACCCCATACTAAACTATTTTTAAGCAGCAACGTCTGCGATCGGTATCAGACAGAAAGAAAAAGTGAAAAAGAATCGTGAACACAGGTGATACCAGCCCATCGCTCCTCCAACCAAGTCACCGAGACCCCGAATCTCTCCACCATATCCCTGGTATGCACCTTAAGGGGCGTCTTTTTTTTTAATATGCCGTCTGATGGTAAGCGGTCACTTTAGCCTATGGACGCCTGCAACTCCAGGGGTGTTACATTCGCGTTGCCAACCCTTTAAAAAAAAGAAGATTCGCTGTGTTGACAGCTAAAGGGGCAAGCTTTGCTCCGTGGGTCCCCAGCTGTCAACACAGTGAATCCTCTTGCAGCTCTCACCGCCCGACCGACGACCTTACTCACCAACAGAAACACAACACTCTGAGTAGGGTCTAGCGTTATTAAACTGCGGTTTTCTGTAAGGTGGAGGTGCTTCCCCAGATGGGCTCTGCTCCAGATTTGAGCGAGACGACATTCGTTGTGCTGTGCCCTACACTAAACGATATGCATCCGCTGTGCCCATACCTCTAAAAGTACAGACTATAGTATCCAGATCACCATAGCCATACTCACAGTGCGGTTCTCCCTGGAATGCGTGACGTAGTTGTATATTGGCACTTCCACCTTCTTGCCCTCTTTCAGTCGCTGCAGCACTCCGCTCAGCAGCTCCATGTCGAACGCGTCCGGGTGGTCGAAGTTGTATTCGTTGCGCGTCGCCGCCTGGTGCTGCTTCTCATTTAATACCTGGGGAGCAAAAGAGACGGATCTATATCGGAATCCCTAAAGTTTTCTATCCTATTTTTGCTTTCCCGAATACTGTTTGACATAATGATCATTTGTCCTAATATTGTTTTCCCTAACATCGTTTTAACTTATTTTGCTCAAACATGCAATGAAATATTGATGTTATGTTCCTTATAATAGGCCGTGAAGGATGGCGTTTCAGGTGCGGCTAGGGCAAGTAATTCTTAATGGAATTTCATACAAATGTTAAAGGTCTAGGCCGGAAAAGTCCTCTTTTTTAATTTCCATTCCACATTTTGTGGCACAGGCATCATGACTTCTGCCAATACCAATGCGTATAAAAAATGTATTTTCTATTAAAACTGAGTTAAAATATAGCTAAATATTAATACACACACGTTAGTTTTAGTTTTTGTCTTGTGTTTACTTATAATTTCTCTAAAAATAAATCTTTGATTTTTTTTGTTGTATATTTCATTGCATGTTTGAGAAAAGCACTATACAAGCTTCGGACTTGAAAGCCTCATATTTCTATCCGTATATACCTATTCGGCCTGCAAGTCCTTACTTCCCGGTCTCTTCAGTAATGTACTATTTCTAGCAGTGATTCGACTCTTGGTGAGGTCACGGTTCTAACTTAACCTAACCTTTTCTAACTGCGATTCGGTTATGAGGGAAGTCGTTTTTGAGCAATAATTCCATTTCGGCAAATAATCATTAGGGCAATTGATCGTTAGTGTTTATGATCATTAGGACAAGTGATTTTAGGACAAACTATATGGACAGGAATGTGGAATAGACCCGAAATAGACAAGAGCTAGAGAAATAACTTTTGAACGGGAGGTCCAAAAATGTAAAGAAAATCAGGAAGATGGATCATCAGACGAACATACCACGAAAATGATTTTGAACATATTTGGTCAAGCCGTTTTCGGGTTTTGGCCAAAAAACCTTTATTACAAAAGGGCGTAAGTGCCTTTATATAACGAAGGCAGTTACATCTTTTTGCATGCACATTTTTTTTACATATTGCGCGTGGTATACCATTCGCTTCACCCACTACGTACTTTGCAGCCAGCAAACTTTAAATATTTCTTGGGATGCTATGAGATTTAGGGACAATATTTACCTTATAGAAGGAGTCCATGCTAACGATGGTGACCCAGGGCATGTTCAGAGATTCTATGATTTTAGCGGCGACTGTGGTCTTTCCTGAGGCACTTGCGCCGCATATACCTGCAAACATAAACAATTTTAATAATAAATTGAAATTAAACACTTTAGAACGGATTAATCGCGTTTATTAACACCATGATCCTACGTTTCGAGCCCTTTACAGCACTCGTTTTCACAGGGTTAAGATGATATAATTAAATATTAATAAATAAATAAATATTGTGGGACAATCTTACACAAATCGACCTAGTCCCACGGTAAGCTCAATAAGGCTTGTGATGTGGGTACTAGGCGACGATATATATTAGATAGTTACAAATTGAAAACACCCATAACTCAGCAACAAATATTCCGCTACCCTAAGGTTGTCTGGAAGAGATCGCTTGTTAGCGATAAGACCGCCTGATGTTTACCTCTACTTTTTGTGTGTGTTTTTTTATTTTAATTTATATTATTTTTTCTGTAATGTTTTGTAAGGTGTGCAATAAAGAGTTATTGTATTGTATTGTATTGTACACACAAATAAATGCCCTGACCAGGATTCGAACCCGGGACCTCCTACTTCGTAGGCAGGGTCACTACCAACTAGGCTAGGAGGTCGTTAATTATTACATTACTTTATAACAGGGAAGCGTTGGTAGCCCAGTGGTACACGTGTGACGTGCGGTCCCGGGTTCAAATCCTGCCGGCTCGTACCAATTAGTTTTAGGAGCTTATGTACGAAATATCATTTGATATTTACCAATCCCTTTTCGGTGAAGGAAAACATCGGGAGGAAACCGGACTAATCCCAATAAGGCGCTACCCTCCGAGTTGGATGGTCAAATGGCAGTCGCTTTCGTAAAACTAGCGCCTACGCCAAATCTTGGGATTAGTTGCCAGCGGACCGCAGGCTCCTTGACCCTTGGCATGAGCCGGAAAAACTCTAGGCAGAAGACATTACTTTATAACAGTCATCATCAGAGCCCGTAATTTTCATAACAGACAAATGACGTCAAGCTTCATACATCATGTTTTAGGTATTACGTTTGAAAGTATAATGCTGTCATTGACGTGTCAAAACTATTACGTTCGACGTTAGAATGGAACGTTGATAGACTTCTTTCATTAACTTATTTCGTATTAAAACATCCTGTGTGTTTATATACGTCATTATGACGAATCCGGCATGAAAATGACGGGACCTGGTCATCATTAATCAGCCTACTGCGGTCTATTGCTGGATGTAGGCCCGCAAGGGTCTCTTCCAACTACCACCAGCCATCATTTCCAAGCCATCGGTCCACTCTGTATAACAGTCACTTTCCCTCTATCCTACATATTATTTAACTTTTTTATGACTTTCTTTTGTCGGCGTAGGGCATAGTATGTCTGTCGGTGTTTAATATCTAACCATATGCAAGTTTGCGACCAACCTATGGTAAGGAAGGACCTTCAACGACGAGCAGACCTTCTGTATTATACAGTTGTGCTACAGCGGACGCTCGGCCGTGTATATGGTACGCCCGGCCGTGTATATGGTACGCCGGTCGGTGTGCAGTATGCTGAATCCACTCACCAATAAGGAACGGCTCGACCTCCTGCCCGCCGGTACAGTTGTACCACGGCGGACGCCCGGCCGTGTATAGGGTACGCCGGTCGGCGTGCAGTATGCTGCATACACTCACCAATAAGGAACGGCTCGACCTCCTGCCCGCCAGTACAGTTGTACCACGGCGGACGCCCGGCCGTGTATATGGTACGCCGGTCGGCGTGCAGTATGCTGCATACACTCACCAATAAGGAACGGCTCGACCTCCTGCCCGCCAGTACAGTTGTACCACGGCGGACGCCCGGCCGTGTATATGGTACGCCGGTCGGCGTGCAGTATGCTGCATACACTCACCAATAAGGAACGGCTCGACCTCCTGCCCGCCAGTACAGTTGTACCACGGCGGACGCCCGGCCGTGTATATGGTACGCCGGTCGGCGTGCAGTATGCTGCATACACTCACCAATAAGGAACGGCTCGACCTCCTGCCCGCCAGTACAGTTGTACCACGGCGGACGCCCGGCCGTGTATAGGGTACGCCGGTCGGCGTGCAGTATGCTGCATACACTCACCAATAAGGAACGGCTCGACCTCCTGCCCGCCAGTACAGTTGTACCACGGCGGACGCCCGGCCGTGTATATGGTACGCCGGTCGGCGTGCAGTATGCTGCATACACTCACCAATAAGGAACGGCTCGACCTCCTGCCCGCCAGTACAGTTGTACCACGGCGGACGCCCGGCCGTGTATATGGTACGCCGGTCGGCGTGCAGTATGCTGCATACACTCACCAATAAGGAACGGCTCGACCTCCTGCCCGCCAGTACAGTTGTACCACGGCGGACGCCCGGCCGTGTATATGGTACGCCGGTCGGCGTGCAGTATGCTGCATACACTCACCAATAAGGAACGGCTCGACCTCCTGCCCGCCAGTACAGTTGTACCACGGCGGACGCCCGGCCGTGTATATGGTACGCCGGTCGGCGTGCATTATGCTGCATACACTCACCAATAAGGAACGGCTCGACCTCCTGCCCGCCAGTACAGTTGTACCACGGCGGACGCCCGGCCGTGTATATGGTACGCCGGTCGGCGTGCAGTATGCTCTCTGCCGCCGTGCGTTTGTTTGACTGCGACATGGAGGTGGTTCGGACGCGACGCGCCCGCGGCGACTTGAGGATGTTTGATCCTGGACACAATCGAATATTACATTATACTCGTACATATAATTAACAAAAAAAGCTTCATTAACTATAAAACAATTTCCGATCTGCACTGCCACACCCACCGCTGAACAGCAACCAGGCGCCCGGATTAATTAATTAATGATAGTATAGCACACGAACTAGAGGAGCTACGTGGCTCTATAAATTGTATACCTATTTCCGTTGCTAGCTCTTAGAACAAAAGCAAAAAGGCCATATTTTGCTTTTGATCACGACGTCAACGGAGATAACACTTCTGGTTGGACTAAGAAAGAAATAAACATATACTGTCTGTGTAGGGTAAGTCTTGTTCATGTCTTCTGAATCACCCTGTATATTAACCAAGTTTTTTTTTCCATTAGTATTTTCCCACTATACACCGTGTAACATATGACGTTCATACTGTAATATTTACAGAAGTAATTCACAAGGTCGGCTCGCTGGCGACATCGCAAATTGCTCCTAATAACGTATTTATTAGCCGACTGACATCAAACAACTTCTTATAAGCACCTACTCATTCCACTTCACATCAATGCGACAGTTAATTATAAATTGAAAGAGATGTCCTAAGAAAACGAGACCAAGGCCTCCAGTTCCCAGGGCTGGGATCGAACCAGCGACCTCCTGTTTTCGCGGCAGTTTCGGCGGCTTTAATGTCGAGGGACCATTTGCACCAACCAGGGTTTGGTAACTAACCCGGAGTTAGAGTCAAAACACTTTCTCCAAGCAAGTGAACAGTTTAATTTTTTTTTCCTATCTGCCTTTTACTCCTTGCTCATTGAAGCATTGGATTTGACGAAGTTTTGAGACTTCCACACATGAGGAGAATGGTCGGTGTGGAAATTTAGTTTTTTTTTTCTGTGATACGATGAAGTCATGTGTTTGTCTGTGCCTTCCATAATTTTATTATTGTCCTTACAATCGAAGTGAAAAGCAGAGTGTATACCTCAGGCATAAATACCCATTTTATCCTCGACTTCTATATTTGTCCTCGAAGCCTTGTCTAAAATGGGTTACTTTATGCCCTTGATATACAATCTACTATTTCACTTCTTTTGCTCGATAAGTTCGCCTTAAAGGCGTGGCTAGGCGACATAAAATCGCTTTTCTTGCTCTAGGGCATAAAGTAACATCGCAGGTGGCGCGCTCTAAAATCTACTATTTTTTGTTTTTACGTATCCCACTTAGTAACCGGCTAGGTATATACTAATTATTATATTTAGTTTAGTTAGACGTTAGACTAAATGATTGCATAGTCTCTAAAGATTTACAGAAGTTAAGTAAAACTTCTGTTACCGCAATTATTGTTCATTGACTATAAAACTCTCGTGAGACTCGAACATATTAAATAATATTTAAAACGGGTCACTCAACGGGTTCTTCGTAAAGAACGAAACATGTCGAGCGAAAATCGACTAAATTACGTGAGTGACCCGTTTTAAATATTATTTAATATTGGTCATTTAAACACTTTAGAAAGGATTAATCGCGTTGTCTGACATCATCTTAACCCTGTGAAAACGAGTGTTGTAAAGGGCTCGAAACGTAGAGTTATAGTGTTATAAACGCGATTAATCCGTTCTAAAGTGTTTAATTTCAATAAGAAAATTAAATAATAAAAATGTACTTAGACAAAACAAGAACTAAGAACTTTTTATTCTAAAATCGCATAAATTAAGTACTCTAGTATGCCACTGTATAGCACAGTGTTCTTACCATGAGTTGTACGTGTTCGTATTCGATAGCGTTAGCGACTGAGGCGTTCTGGGGTCCGTCTCACTCCTGCCAGAGTAATGGTAGGAGCGAGACGGACATACTATCGAGTCGCTATCGAATACAGTTGCGTGCTAATGGTAAGCACACAGGTTGTACAACGTATTTCGTAAACATGTAACATGTCTATAATACTTTAGTCCAATATAATCTTATCTCGCACAGTAAATATCATAACAATAAGGTTATACCGGCACATGCAATAGGTAATAATTACAACATAAACACATATTTACTACATATATAAAAACTTTAAAAATAATTTATTAGTTTCATGAAAACAAACTTCAAAATAAAACCTCACCGATTTAAATCGCACCCGTGGTCTCGCATACACCAATTCTCGCACAATGAGCCCATAAACTGTGGCATACTGACTCACGACCAACGCCACAATTCATTAAAAAAAACAGTAAGTCTCTATGGCAGTCTTGTGTATATACGCCCTTTTTAGTTTGACATGGCGGATAATTAAAAAGTCGTACGTGACTGATTACAGCATTGAGATGCGACGTTTTGGAATGGAATAAATAGCGATATGTTTAGCCCAGTTGTAAATTGTATGGTGTTTTATATAGTTTGTTTTTCCATAGTGCGCTGAACTAACAGGATAAGTTCGTTTGTTGTGGGTAATTTAATAAAAAACGGTGTTTACAGTACGTATGGTGCTACATTACCGCACTAGTGCGATTATGAGCACTTTATGTGCCTACGTCTAAAATTCATAGAGCCATATGTACTGTAAAACGTCGTACGATACACGTGCGAATAGGTAATTCGCAACTCGTGTCAATTTAAAACACTCACTTCGGACGTGTTTTACTTTATCGCCACTCGTTGCAAATTTCCTTCGTTTGACACTTGTATCGTAATGTACTATTATATACACTTTAGGGTAATTAATCAAAGCGTGTCATGTTATTCGGAAATTTCCGTGAAAAGCGAACAGTTTTCATTGATCTTCATAATATAACCTTATCGTATGTAGGTAGGTCCTAGTAGTAGTATTGTAATAATCCCGAGAGTTTTAAGAACCAATTATGAGCTGTTGCATACTCTAGTTTTTCTACGGCAGCTAAAATAGCGAAAAAAGCAAAATCTCGAAACGTGGCAGACTGTGGAACATGTCGTATGCCCACTATAGAAATTAAATAAAAATCATCTTTGCTATATGTTGTATGAAAATCCATAGGAGCAATGTTCTTATGGAATACCATAGACAACGTTACTCGACTTCGTCTCGTTTTGTAAGGCGACCCTCAAGTTTTAAGAACTCTTATCATATCACTGTTGCATAGACAACGAGGCGAAGCAGAGTTTTGTAATAATCGACCCGAGAGTTTTAAGAACCAATTATGAGCTAAAATAGCGTAACAAGCAGAATTTAGAAACGTGGCAGAATAGGGAAGATGTTGTGTCCACTATAGAAATTAAAAAAAAACAACAACAGTGCTCATGTGCTCATATAATATATATTGTATGAAAATCCATAGGAGCAATGTTCTTATGGAATACCATAGACAACGTTACTCGACTTCGTCTCGTTGTAAGGCGACCCTCAAGTTTTAAGAACTCTTATTATATCACTGTTGCATAAACTACTATTTTAGTGTCAGTCATCTAATTGACAGATAGAAGCGCTGCAGTAGAAAAACTACTTTGTTGGCAAAGGCCCTAGAGACTGCCAGGCGTCGCCATCATCACGCACACAGCGAATAGGACCTTTTCGAAATAGGGAAGACGACTAGGTTAAAAAAATATCATTCTAATTAGTCCGTCAGTTAGATTATCTAAAATCATTAGATACGTATTATTTCCATTGACGAAGATAAAGAGCATCAAAGTTCCAGGGTGGGGGCTAGTGACGTCACTACTAGGTAACAATTGTTTAAGAGGCCATCAATACGATTTGTACGGAAAAGCAACAAAAGCTGATTTTTGACGTTGTACTACGAAGAAACGGTGAACTGTATGTGAAATTTGCTAACTATGTTTGATAGCTCATTTCCTAGTATTAAAAATTTCAGCTTCTAATGTAAGTAAAACTCAGTGTTTTAACTTTTACTATACAATTACTGGCAGTTGTTTTCAGAAAAGCGCGCGGAGACAAAAGTTTGACTTCAATCTCTTTTAACACGATACATGAAAACACATGTTTTTTCGGGTTGATATAATATTGTAACATGGTTTTATTTAAACTTTCGGTCCCATATTTCCAATTATTTACACAGATACCCAACTACTTCGATTTTGAATATGCACATTTTTCGATAAAAATACACTGCAAACACAGGGATTCTCGCAGTAATTTTGACAAAATATTGGGATGATTTGTATACAACATTAAAGTTTATTCTTTTAAGCTCATGTTGAAGTCGAAAAATACATATTTTTTTGAATTTCCGTATTTTTTTTTTAAATATTCAAATGGTGTATAAATTCCGATGCGCGCGGGCTGAGTCCTCAGTACCGCGCGTGCGCTCGTAGAGGTAGGACCTGTGCTGTTCTCTGTGGACTGTACAATATGTTTGTTTTGTTGCGCTAGGAAGTGCTGGAAGCGTTTGGGAAAGTAAATAGACCGCGACCAACCACTGACGAAAGTATTTTACAGTTTTGATTATATTATAGACCTGTATGAAATAAAAAAATCTAATAATTTTATCGAATGTCATTGTACCGCAACCAACCCTTCTTGATACTTTAACCATCCTTCGTAACCCACGCCCACGAATTACCGGGCTGTCATATACTTTGATGATCTTTGATCCCCAATAAGTACCTCCTTCCAGCCCTTCCTACATTAGAGCCCGCGAATTATGGGGCGTGGGAACAAAGTGTTTCAATTTTTTAACTGACGAGTGAGTAGCAAGAGTTAAGAGGGACAGTATGGAGAAATGTTATTAGGGTGACGGTACCCATTATGAACACTTTAAGCTGACAGACACGAGTTATGGACACTTCATTCTTAATTCAAATATCATCATATGCTTGTCAATTGGTTGACACAAAATAAATGTATGAACCTTATTTCCTCATAATAAAAGTGATTGTTCGTTACTGGTTTCTTGACCATTACTGGTGCCACCACCCTAGTCAGGGATAACCATATTGCTATATGAGCAAAATCCGGAAATAAACCCGACAAGTGCGTGGCGGACCACGCATAATTGAAGGTTGTGTACCGTTATACGATGAAAATATTGTGCAAGAATAAAGGCATAAGTGCCTTCACATATCAAGGCACTTAACTGTATTTTTGTAATTATAGTTTTTGGCAAAAAAGGCTTAACCAAATTTGTTCAAAATAAAATAACTTTCCTAACTTCCTGAAGTTTTCACATTTTTAGGGTTCGGTACATCAAAGAGAAAAAACGGAACCCTTATAGGATTACTTTGTTGTCCGTCCGCCCGTCTGTCTGTCCAGTCCAGACCGTTTATCTCGGGAACGAGTAAAGGTTGCAAGTTAAAATTAATACCACATACACAGGTCTGCAGTCTCTTGAAGCTGCAAAAAAACTAAACCTTTACATCAACGCAATCAAAAGATACGGTCATTCCCATACATTTGCAGTGGGAATCAAAATGTATAGGGTACTTCCCGTTAACATAGAATCACGAAATTTGACAACAAGCAAGAACTTCTAGCAAAAATACAGGAAAAAATCCGAAAACCGTATAACTGCCGCACACTGAGAGTTCCATGCCACTTTTGTGCGGAGCCCTCGGCGGGCAAGTCCGACTCGCACTTGGCCGGTTTTTTAGACCTCCCGATACTCGATTAACCAAATTTTTGTTCAAGAAGCCTTTAAGTTATTTCTAAGGACCTATCAGATGATGTGCCAGAAGTAGATATTTGACAAAAACAACTGGAACTCAAAAAAATATAGTGTTTTTAAAAATAAAGTTGATTAAAGTGAGTCAGAAGCATTTTTTACTTATTACCATTTGTTTCTAGCGAAATAACACATCTATCACCCACGCCGTACATTTTGTAAGTATTACCGTTTTACGTCTATAAGTTTTCTTCGGTTTTGCTTTTAACACATAGAAGACAAATATGTCGTCATGTTCACAAACAAGAAAAGTATTTACTACCGTAAATTTCAAAAATCGACTTAGTTAAGTTTTATTTTTTACTTTCTACCTACTTCCGGAAGAAAAGTTTTTAGGACTTTTGCATATATTATCTATAAATATCCCATTCGAACGTAATTTGAAAATATTAGGCTATTATAATTTAATGTCTGTGAAAACCGTATCTTTCCTGGGTTAGTTTTCAAGATTCGTCGATCGAGTTCTTACGCCCTTGACAGATAGCAACAAGAAATGCCAAGTTTGTTTCCTTTTATTCGAATAAACAGTACAATATTTGTATATTTCGGGTTTTTTTATGTACTTACTCTAACATCCGCATCCCTATCCGTGAATGTGTGCCTTTTGATATCCGCATCCGCGGATGTCACAAATCCAGTATCCGTAACATCCCTGTCTAAAATATATCCAAATTACCATCACCCACCAAAATCAATCACCAATACCTATTAGTAAATAGGTATGCTTAGAAATGTACCACTAACAAATTCCTATTCCAAAATAACATCGGATACTATTTAGAGACATTTGACGTTCGAATAAAAATATTTTTAATCTTATGAAGTTATGATGATACAAATTAAATTTTTTAACACTACACCACGTACGCGAAGTAATAGTTGATGTTCGGACGCAAGTATCAATAATGTTTGGTCCGCGCGTCAAGCTAAAGGCCTTGCGAGTTGCGACGGTGCTACATACTATGAAATCTATGAATGAATGCTCGCTCCCGTTCGCACTAACCGCACCTGCTATGCTGTTCGAATAGGATGGCGATAATAAGTTTGTATTCCTGATTGTAGTGTGTGTCCGCACACAGATGCGTGTCGGCCGGCGCGCAACTGGCGGTAATAATATTGAAATGCGAGCGAGCGGATTTTGTTATAGGACTCTTAAATAGTGACGTTACGCAAAACTTGAACGCACTGTATTTTCGTCATTTTTGATTTGACGAACAAAAGAAGAAATACGTGTATAATATCTTGTAATAAATATTAAATAAATAAATATTAAATAAATATTATGGGACAATCTTACACAAATCGACCTAGTCCCACGGTAAGCTCAATAAGGCTTGTGATGTGGGGTACTAGACGATGATATATATAATATACAGATACATATAAATACTTAGATACATAGAAAACATCCATAACTCAGGAACAAATATTTGTGATAAACACACGAATAAATGCCCTGACCAGGATTCGAACCCGGTAATATTCTAAAAGACGGACTAAATAGATTTTTTTAATCGTCTAGCCTATTGTGTACAATTCTATAGTAAAAAAATAGTAGAGTTCAGAGAAGCGGAACGGTTCGTGGTACAAACAGCAACCTTGACTGACCAAAAGTAGTCCTTATGCAGTTGGCAAAGGGATCATAAAATATCAGCTAAGTGTCGGCGACCGTGATGTCCGACAGTTAGTAATAAGAAACTAATTTGGAGTTGCCGACCAAATACCGCGGCATTCTAATGATTCTCGCATTGCGTAACGGATATGCGAATACCTAAGTTATAAAGTACTATAAAGGACAAAGAATAAAAACCGGCCTAGAGCATATCGGGCCACGCTCAGTGTAGGGTTCTGTAGTTAACCGTCCGTAACCTGGTTTTTAGTGGGTACCATGTCTAAATTTATAACTAGCAAAAAGGAATATCTTCGCAGCACTACGACACAAATACCTACACTCTTACTAAGACAATATTACTTTTACTAAAAATAATGGCTTCATACGGGTATTTTCAGAAAAAAGCGCACCATTTTAATGAAAATTGGTCCTCGATTTTCCATACAAAAACAAATTGTCAAGTTTGTAACGGCCCATACAAAATCTATGAAAATATGCGTTACGAAAGTGACCAAAAAAAAACAGGACACTCTTTTTCTGTTTCTAAATCAATAGTACTCGTGATTCTGGTTATAAAAAACCCAAAACTTCCTATATTAAAAAAAAGGAAATAGTACCCTATTTTTGAAAATGCCCATACAAATTTGAACATAGCCATTTCAGATTTTTTTTTCGTAACTTTTGGACTTGCGGTAAAAAGTTAGAGGGGGTGTTTTTAAGTAGGTACCTGTAGATGGAGGCCGGTAGGGGCGCACATTGGGCACCGTGGTCGGCGACGCCGGGGCCCTGGTTGAGAATTCGTCATCATCAAGGAACACCTGTTCGCCAAGCTCCAAAGCCAATTCCGAGTCACTGTGGAAACAAAAATGTTATTGCAGAATTGCAACGCTTTAGGACAGGCCGGGAGCCTTAGTTGAGCTAGTGTTTCTGGGATTTTTCCGCAACTTGACATCCATTGTGCACTTAGCCGATTTTGTCACATACGGTGGGTACTATAGTGTAGAAATAGTTATTATTTAACCACAACTCGCATATTAAATTTGCATTTTTCATTCTGTAACCATTTTCTTTTGAAACCTACATACAATCAGACGGCCTCCTAGCCTAGTTGGTAGTGGCTGCCTACGAAGCAGGAGGTCCCGAATTCGAATCCTGGTCAGGGCATTTATTTGTATGTTTATCACGAATATTTGTTTGTGAGTTATGAATGTTTTCTATGTATTTAAGTATCTATCTATTATATATATCGTCGTCAAGTAACCACATAACAAGCCTTATTGGCTTACCATGGGACTAGGTCGATTTGTGTAAGATTATCCCACAATATTTATTATTATAAAATACAATGTCGTAATATTTCAGTAAACTCATAAAACTACATGTAACGTTATGTAAGTTTGCATTATCAACGTCCTCAGTTACACACCAACTTTGGAAGTGCAAGGTCAAACGATAACCAGTATGTAACCGCCGTACGAATATGCACGAGTTATGATAAACGTAATAAACTATCGCTTTATGTAGGTCAGTTGGTCACAGCGAGTTTTATTGGAGTTAAACACGATATAAAGGTGAATCCAGCGATAGTGCTGTAGTCTATATTTATGTGGGGGGCTTTGCCCTCCGGGCCCCCCTTGCACCTTAATAGGACCCTGGGGGTGAGTCTAGCGATAGCGCTGTAGTTTATTTTTAAGCAGAGGGATTCTTCTTATTACAATCTAAGCGGTAAATCCATCGATAGTGCTATAGTATATTTATATGCGGGGGGCTTTGCCCTCCGAGCCTCCCTTGCACCTTCTTAATATGACCCTGGGGTGAGTCTAGCGATAACGATAGCTTCTTCTTACTACAATACTAGCGGTGAATTCAGCGATAGTTCAACATGGGCAACAAGTGAACATGGGCGGACGGCGAGCCAAAGAGTAGGCCAAATAAAAAATAAAGATTGTATGCAAGAAGATATGAGAAAGGTGTTTGATGGCGGTAGATAGAGGGGAATGGAGAAGGAAAACATGTTTCCGACACCACACAAAGTGGGAGAAGACCAGGGAGGAGAAATAAGTATTGAGCTTAGAGGACCATGTCCAACGCTGAGGCCAAATCGATCCAACAGACATCATAATGAGCAACCTTTTCCACAAAGCAACCGATATGGAGATGCAATAAGGAAAGTGTAGTTATGCTCCTTGCCATAAGGTAAATAAGAAAGAGAAGTTACAAACGTCAGCGATGAGGGACAGACGGATCGACTTAGGAGAAGAGGACACTCGTTAAAATTTTTGAAAATGTAAAAGAAATAAGATCGTTGCAATGTAACTTCCTAAAAATGTAAACAAAAAGCGTCACATGTTTTGTCACTGCTTCTCCTTGTATTTTCGCACTACCTCATCAAACACCACTGAATCCATTCACTACTAGAACGGTCGTATTATCGTAACATACAAAACATAAGATAAATAAGCTAATCTTGGAGATTTCATAAAAAACTTAAAAGTTAGGTTAGCGGTGTGTTTACATTGTTAGGAAGTTCTATTGACAGTGATTTGACTAGGACTCGGTATCCACTTAAAAAAATCTATAGAAAAAACCTATACTTAACAACTGAAGGCCGTGACGAATCCATCGAATAAAGCCAATTGCGCCTATGTTCATGGTCAATTTAGCATTGCATGGCATAGTAGGTATTTTAGAGTCCATCTATGCTAAGTTTCCTAGATCATTCGTTACATCTCTGTTGGGTTCATAATTTTGACTTGTTAGATACATACTAGTTATGTATTCTGTAGCATTAGATCTAAGACTGTTAACTTAACAGTCTGATGACTTGTGGTATTTATATCATAAAGATATTATATTTTTGACGTTTGGAGGCCTTTACACCTCCAAATCCTATTAGTATAATTTTTTGACTATGGGGACCTTTTACATCTCCAAATTTTATTCGTATTTTATTTTGACGTTGGGGGACCTTCTACATCTCCAAACTTAATTTATTATTAACTATAGAGACTATACATCTCTTGTCATATTACTTAGTACATTTATTTTAATATTTGTGTACCCAGGCTTTGGCTGTTGTATTACCAGTATTTAGATTATACTTTTACTTCTCACTATATATTGTAAATGTTTGTACATGCAAATGCTTTATTGTAATGCTTACTGACTTGTAAAAGTGCCCTTGTGGCCTACTTGCAGAATAAATTTTTGAATTTGAATTTGAATTTAGATTTTGATAGCACAGAATGTGAAAATGTTAAGTAAACGTCATAATTTCATAGACGTTCGACGCTTAAAATAACACTTCAGTTTGACAGTCCGTTTGCTCGGCAGAGATAATGTGGTTTGATGAGTGGCTCTACGAGCTTTGCAACCCTATAGTTTCCTACGCAACTGTGAACAATGTACAGTCAAGTGTAAAAATATGGTGGTGCACATCTTACTCAAAAATATGTCCCATAGCACCTTATGCCGGTGTAATAAGAGCGTAGTAGGTACCATATTTATAAATCGATTATGTCGAACCATATTTGTGCACTCGATTGTACCTAGGTTCCTAGGTCCCTACCTATACCAACTTACAAATAACAACATGAGTTAAGAGAGTTGGTTTAGATATTTTTGATGCCAACTTTGTAATATCTCTGCAATAACGATCTAAAATCGCCGTCAATCCAACTTGCAAATAATGTAAACAAACCGCCATATTGATCTTAATAACCTCACTTTTAAGTTTTTAATGAAGTCTCCAAGATTAAAATATTTATCTTATGTTTTGTATGTTACGATAATACGACCGTTTTAGTAGTGAATCGTTTCAGTGTGCGTAGCCAAGATGCCAATCGCTCACGCTTAATAACGTATCGCAGCAACCTCTCTCTATCACTCTTCCTTATTAGTGTGACAATGACAGTTGCGTTTCGTTAGCGACTGAGCGTGAGCGATTGGCATCTTGGCTACGCACCCTGTTGTGTTTAATGAAAATACAAGAAGAAACAGTGACAAAACATGTGATGCCTTTTGTTTACATCGTTAGTAAGTTCCATTGGCAGCGATTTTAATTACGGTACTATTAAAGGCAGGGCATTGTTTTGAGCCCGTGACCTTACCTCAGTTCACAGATAACGCACAAACACAACTCCATACTAGTTTAAATATACATGTGATTCATGGTATAATGACCTGACGCGCGTAAACGTGAATCTAAACACTGTGTTTGACGTTTGTTCGAAATTGAACTTTATTCTTAACAGTTAAGGTCCAATTTGCGTTTTGTTTCTGCTCGCGATTTGTTGGCGGAAGATTTTCATTTTTGTAATCATAAAAGTCTAAAAACTACTGAACCTTATCTCAAGGGCTTTAAGGTTTTATTTGCTATTAGCTTCGAATATATTGTTTTCGCGTCTTCTTCGTCGAGTTTGATAACAGGTTTTCCTTAAAAATAATAATTTTAGGATGAAAGGTGTGACGGTGTGAGATACACACCTGCGCAATATTGTTATTATGTAATTGTTACTACTCAAGGACTTGAGGGAGGGGTCGAAATATCATGAAATTCGTGTGACGTAATTAATGAATGCGCTATTTCGCTAACCCTGGTTGGTGGAAGTGGCCCGTAGACGTAGAGTGGATACAAGCAACTGATAAAAAGAATATTTCAGGCGAGTTGCCAGTCGTAGGGCTGAGCTGGAGCGAAGCCAAGAAGGTTGCTCAAGAAAGGCATGTAAGTATTTTGTGGAGGCCTCCACTCGGCAACAGGCGGCGCGCGAGTAGGACGTGCAAACCGGTTTTTAATTTATGGAAAACCGGTTAATAACCGGTTATTAACGTGTATGTTAAAGTCACTATTAACAGTGCGGCCCGGGTCAATATTGTTAACTACTATGTGGCCCTTGGCTGCTAAAAGGTTGCTGACCCCTGATATACAACATGCATAACATTCTTTATCATCAGGGCCCGTACCTTTCATGCCAGTTTCGTCATAATACCGTATATAAAAACATATAATGTTTTTAAGACGTAATGAGTTTTTATTGATTACTAGCGACCCGCCCCAGCTTCACACGGGTTATTATTACATATAAACTTTCTTCTTGAATTACTATATATATAAAAAAAATTGGCATTGACGGAAAAACCTCTTTGTCACTCTAATATGCAAGTGAGACAGAGATGGAGATACAAATCCGCAAACGTTCGATTTTCGTGGTACGGTCGGCTGCATAAATATATATGAATCTGTATTAAATGTTGAACCTTCTTCCCCTGTAATAAGTTCCGAAGTGTATAGATATTCATAAACGTGACTGTACTAGCTCTGGTTATCATAACATCAAAAAAGAAAAGCACATCATCATTCACTCTTGATAACATCAAAGATCAGAGTTACTAACTAGCATTATTTATTATATGCTGCTACAAAATGGCGCTAGTTTGCATTTTAATGTCTCTTCTTATTATATTACCTACACCAGTCATAGTAACATGCATAAAAGATGCATTTAGATTTGTGACCAGACCAGTTTTGGCAAGAAACAACACTCAAAAGAAATAGTTGTGCAAAATCATTGAATTATTTTAATCTTATAGAACAGATTGATACAACAGATTTGGAGGCCCTCGCATATTATTGTATTACTAGCTGATGCCCGCGACTTCTCCGCGGATAATTATTATTTTTAGCCTTTAATCTGACAGGAGATCCCCGTAACGTGCCAGTGAAGGTTGCATCTAAATCCATTCAGCCGTTTCGACGTGATGCTCGAACAAATAAACAGGCAGACAGACAAACAGACAAAAGTTATAAAAATCAAATGAAATGTGATCTGTTATCAATTCTAAGAGCTCCTAGTCCTAACTCAATTTTCTTTTCAAATGTCTTTGTAAGTACTTAGGTACAGAATCTGTACCTAAGTACAGATTTTTGACCTTACTCTCATCATCATCTCCCTAGCGTTTTCCCGTTTCCCACAGCTCATGGAGCCTGGGGTCCGCTTTGGCAACTAATCGTGTGAAAATTAAACCAAAAAACAACTAAGCCCTGTAACTGATAATCCAAAAAATTTAATTACTACGACGACTAATAGCACACGTTGTATAAGGAAATTGTCACCAACACTTTATACTATTACTATTTTTTATACAAACATTCAGTCCATTAATAATAAATTAGACCTGTTCATTGCAAGAGTAAGCAACGTCAGGCCTATTTTGATTATAATTACCGAAACATGGCTAAAACCAGAAATACCTGATTCGATGATACAAATACCAGGATATGATGTGTATAGGGATGATCGGGCTGTCAAAAGGAGTGGTGGAGTTGCAGTGTATGTGGCCAACAGTTGTAACATTTTAAAAGCTAGACTTGATACAGATTATAATGTGAAATACGAGACTTCGGAGTGCGTGTGGCTGGATATCCAACTCGGAGAAAAAAAACTCTTACTGTGTGGTGTATATAGAGGTCACGACTCAACAATAGATCAAGACAATCTAGTATTAGAAAAAATCAAACTTGCCTCAGAAACGCATACAACTTTAGTTATGGGTGATTTTAATTACCGTGGAGTCAAATGGCCGCTCGAAGACTGTGGATACGTAACGCCACAGGAAGACAACTTTATCCAATGGTACAATGGTGGCAACCTTACCCAACTGATTAACAAACCCACCCGATATCGCAAAGGTAACCAACCTTCTTTTCTGGACTTAGTCATGACCAACGAAGAGGCTCTTGTTGCCCAAATTAGTCACGAAGCACCACTAGGTAAAAGCGATCACGAAAGCCTATTGGCAACAATTCAGATCGAAGCAGTAAAGCATAATATAACAGTATCCAGGTGGAACTATAACAAAGCCAACTACGAAAAAATTAATGAAAAGTTACAGACAACACACAACACCATTAAGAATATGACAAACCCGGATGAACAGTTTAAAACTCTCCTTGCTGAATTTTACGACTCAAGAAACGCGTATGTACCTAGAACAAACATGAACATTTGTGCAACCAACAAACCATGGATATCAAAAGAGACACACAAAATTATTGCACAGAAAAAAGAAATGTGGAATAGATACTTATTAACTGGACTAGACGAACACTACAAAAAATACAGAAAAATAAACAACAAACTAGTTAATCATAGACAAACCTCACGTGTCAGTTATGAAAAAAAACTGCTACAAGTTGGACCAAAACGATTCCATTCCTACATAAGGCAACAAATAACTTCAAAGGTTGGTACACCAACAGTGCTGCAAAACAAACAAGGGCAGATGGTCACAGAGTTCCACGAAATTGCCGGGGCTTTTGCAGACCAATTTGCTGGAGTGTTCCAAAAGGAACCACCGGACCCAATACCCAACTTGGACCCGTCTCTCAAAGTCGAGGAAACCATTGGTGAATTAACTTTTTCTAGCCAAAAGATCCAACAAGTCATTAAGGATTTGAAATCCGACTCTGCACCAGGACCAGATGAAATTCCTGTTACTGTTCTTAAAAACTGTGACTTGAATGAAACCTTATCAGTAATAATGCAGACCTCATATGACACAGGAATATTGCCAACTATGTGGAAGACAGCCTCAGTGACGCCCATCTTCAAAAAAGGGAACAAACTCGAGCCTACAAATTACAGACCCATCAGCTTGACAAGTGTGGTATGCAAAATAATGGAGAAATTGGTTGTCCTTCAGATACGTAAATTTCTAGTGAAGCACAAAATAATTGGTGACCAGCAGCACGGATTTTGTCCCCACCGCTCCACGGTATCAAACCTGCTTTCATGCCTTGCTTCCTGGACGGACAGCTTCAACAAAAAAAAACCTGTAGACGTCATATATCTAGACTACGAAAAAGCCTTTGATAAGGTCCCGACAAGTAGACTTCTCCGAAAACTAGAATTCATAGGAATACGAGGCAAACTACTTCAATGGATTGAGGCTTTTCTTCGTCAAAGAACTTTTTGTGTAAGAGTGGGTGAAACTTTATCTAGCCAACGAGACATCCATAGTGGCGTTCCGCAAGGCTCAGTCTTGGGTCCAGTTTTGTACATAATCTACACATTTGACCTACCTCACCGCCTACACTGCGACGTTAGCATATTTGCAGATGACACTAAAATATTTGCAAACCCCCTGACGGACTATGATCAACTGCAAAGCGATTTAAACAAAATTGCGAATTGGTCGAAGGAATGGTTGATAAACTTGAATGCTAATAAATGTACAATACTACACATTGGTACCCAGAACCCTCACTTAGTATACAAGCTTAACGACGTGAATCTACGGGCAGTTGAAGAACAAACTGACTTGGGAGTTATCATTGCTTCAAACCTAAAATGGGAAAAACACATAACAGCAATAACAAAAAAAGTAAAGAGCTTTATTTATCTCATCAGAAAAGCATTCGGAATTCTCACGCCTGATATGATGCACAAGATCTACACAACATATGTAAGGCCCATACTGGAGTACGCTTTCCAAACCTGGAGTCCTTATTTTGCAAAAGATATTGACCTACTGGAAAAGGTACAGCGTAGCTTCACTAAAATACCAAGGCAAATTAAGAGACTACCGTACGAAAGTAGACTGGAAGCACTGAAGTTGACTTCGCTCAAAGAACGAAGAGAGAGAGGAGACCTTATCGAAGTGTACAAAATTCTGAATGGACATTATGATTTCCAAGACTTCCAATCGCTACTTAAAAGAGACACTAACACCAGGCTAAGAGGGCATCACTTAAAGCTACAAAAACACTGCATGTCAAACAACAACCCACATAAACACTTCTTTGCTAACAGAGTAGTCTACGCGTGGAATAAACTTCCAGAGGAAGTAGTCTCAGCACCGAACATCAACATTTTCAAGAATAAACTTGATAAACATAATAGGAAGAGACAAACCTAGAAGAGGATATCTGGATACAGGCTTACGATCAGTTGTCTTCAACTGCCTGCCTGAATTATATATAATAATAATAATAATCCCAAGATTTGGCGTAGGCGCTAGTTTTAAGAATGCGACTGCCATCTGACCTTCCAATCCAGAGGGTAAACTAGGCCTTATTGGGATTAGTCCGGTTTCCTCACGATGTTTTCCTTCACCGAAAAGCGATTGGTAAATATCAAATGATATTACATACATAAGTTCTGAAAAACTCATTGGTACGAGCCGGCAGGATTTGAACCCGAGACCTTCGGATTGAAAGTCTCACGTCATACCGCTTGCCCATCAAATATGTATAGAAGATAAATTAGGTAATACTAATACAATAGGTTTATTGTATAAGTAGGAAAAGTCGTGCCAAGTCGTGGTAGTCCGTAAAGTTCAAGTTCGCTTAAATAAATGCGATCGCTTGGCGTTCCGAAACTTTCCAAAATGCCTAAAAATGGTCTTAAGTGTTTACATATTTATAAAACCTGTTTTAAACCATTTTTTTTTAGTTTATAAAAGGTCTTAAGTGTAGTATTAACTTATTTTAAAAGACCTTTTTTAAGCATTTTGGTAATTTTTCGCAATATGCACATCAGTAGTATAGGGCATCCTACAATCTCCTTTTTGCTCTGCCCCTGCTCCATCAGATTTTATATACTATCAAAATAATGGTCACCACCTGCCTACTCTTTGAGTGTTTTCCTGAATAATTCGAATGAAACTTTGTAAAAAATGGATGAGATCAACATTTTAATTCTCGTTTTATTTCATGCATGGCGTAGAATAATTTGTTTTAACAACAGTCAATTGTTTCTAGTAAGGTGTTAATATTTTCATGAAAAGAGAGATAAGAATAGTTTTTACTCCAAGTGTAACATGTGCAAAGATTATGCAACATGGGCCATGAGTTATTGAAACATTAAATATACACAGATGTCACATAAAGGTGTTTATTTAACACATATTGTGTAAGATGTGCGCTTGAGTTTGTTAAATGATGTTTTACATTAATTTTTAGTCATGTATTTTACATGGTCTTTCTAACTATTTATCAACCCCTTTATTATAGATTAGAGTATGCCTCTACTTTCAGTGTGCCATTTGGCAAAGGCCTCCTCCAGCTCTTTCCAGTGTAAACTGTCCTGGGCCACTCTGGGCCATTGTACATAATACTCCATTTTCTACCCCATTTACCCTATTTTTAGATAAACTGTTTAACTGGCCATTTGCAGATGTTATGTTGTGGCAAAAATGGCAATAGACAGGTCACATGATGAGAGAAACCTTAAATAAGTGGACAAGGGATCTTGTCAAGTGGTGTCCAAGATCAAAAGAAAAAGAGGAAAACAAGATGACCTCAAAAGGATTTGTGGAGCCTGGATGGCTCTGGCAAACAACCAAAGATGGAAGGCTTTGTCAAGGGGCCAATAGAAGTTGTCTATAGAGACATCTTCTTCTTCTACCTAGGGTTATCCCACTCCACTTTCCTACATCCTCTCCTACACTTAGCACGATCCTGGGCGTCTTCCCTTCTAATAGTTATAAAATGTATTAATGTACAACATAACTTCTGTAATAAAGGCTATTTTCATTTCATTTTATATTATTATGTTGCGGCAATAAGAGTTAAAAAAATTCAGCTAATGTGTAAATAATTTCTCAGCATGTTTTTTGCATACTTGTTTATATGCATTTTGTGACACTTATGTCGTTTTTTGTTTAGTGTGCATATATTAATGCTAGTATTCCCAAAAGGAGTAGGCATAGCACATAAAACTGCCACTTTCAGCAATTAATAGCTTTTTTATTTTGTCTGCGTTTTATTTGTTCTTTCTTTTATGTTATGAATTAAAAAAATGAGTTTGGAGTCTATCTTTCATGCCCCTACATTTTTAGGAATGCTCTAACAAGATATAGCATCAAAAATAGCTTTAAAGTATTATTATTAATGAAGGTTTACTATGTAGGTATAGTTATGATCTTGCAATCTTAATCATCTAAATTCTATAACAATCTAATCACTCCTATAAATTTAATAATCAATGGATCCTTGCTATCACTACATCTTATCACTCTTGTATTAGACATTATTATCACTCAAGGTCATGTATTGTTTACTATGATAATGCCACATAAAGGAACAACTTATTAACACAAAAATAATGTTATCAACACAATACGTGCAAAATATTACTGTTATTATAAAAAATAAGTTAGACACAAAACATTTAAGCATTTAGTTTTGCTTGCAAATAATCACAAATCAAAATAAGCGAAGCTTCACTGACACGGATTGCTCTTACGGATTCGCGAAGATGATTGCGGGGTCCATCGCACCGTACGCAGCACGTGCGCACCAGTCGGCTGCCAACTAACTAAATAATAGTCTAAAAATAAAACCACAATGCACGGCCGGTGAGGTTATAATGCAGGCGTTCAACTAAAACCTGGACACTCTGGTTATTATCAAAACACACTCCACTTCAATTTATTTAACTAGAATAACACTACTTGCGAAATTCTGTAATGCGGAATTTTATTGACACGAGACAGCTGTTCAAACAAACAATTCGGTTAACTGAGCACACTTTTTACCTATCCGAGCTAGCAGAACTGGGGGTTTCGAACTTATTCAGCTTCCCAGCCATTGGTGGTTGTCACAGTACGAGATTGAAAATTAAATATCAATTTTTATAAATTTCACGCCTGATCAGAACACGCAAGTAATATTTTTGTTTGACATTTGTAAGTGACGTTCCGTACAATATGACACGCATAATAAATTTGGCAATCATTCCTAAAAATAGTTAAATGCGAAATCTCTGAGCGAGTAATATTTTTAATAAAGGATTATTAGATATTAACATTATACATTTAATTGTGTGATAACTCATAAATTGAAGACGTCTCTTGAAAAGCTAAAACTTATAAAATACATTGTTAAAGATGAGGAAGGGTTCTGAATGTACGACTGATTTGCGGTGTTGCCATTTTCTACTCTGCCGTAAATCCATATTTTGAAATATTGAACAAAATAAACATACATATAAATTCTAACAGATTTTCATAAATGGTTCTTACAGTCAATATACACAATAGAGAAAACGTGTTGCCTTCCACACTATTATAAGAATGGCAACAAAAAAACTGTCATTAGCACTACTCATTAGTGTCTAGTTCAGTGTCACTGTCAGTCTAGACTCACTGTCACCGTCCAATGTGGAGATTGCCGATTGTTGTGCTTTTGAAACTTTTGTTAAACAAATAATAATGATCTACTGGACATCCTGAATTAGCTATTATCACAAATATATTTTGTACGCATCAGCCATGGAGTATTTCCTGCGCTCAGAGAGTGAAGATGAGTCCAAACCTTTTGCGACCATAGTGGCTGTAAACTCTGTGAAGGAAGAACGCAACTGGGAGACTGAGGATCCCACAGAACCGAGGATTTTACCAGACTTGTTCGATGTTCACGTTAAGATAGAACCTTTGGACACGGAACAGTCCCAATTCTCTCACTTGATGGTTAACGAAGGTTAGAAACCAATGCCTAATGATACACGACTTATCTCCCTGACTTGCTGAATAAAAGACATGGAGAACTTAGAGTTCTGAAATTCAGATGCATATTTACCTAATCCATAATCACAAACAAGTTTATGAAATATTAATCTGTTCAAAAATAATAAGTAGTATTAGTCAAGCATTTAATTTATTTAAATACTTAGAGTTGCATAAATGTCATGTTAGCTCATTAGATTATGCAAATGGTTTGCTATCTATTGATAAATTTAAATTGAGTTTGCAGTTTAGTGTTGATGTCAATGAAAAAATTTAAAAGTATAAAGTACACATTAAAATTTTCCACCCTAACTTACATACCTTACATACGCACACACATCAGTATGTTTTGGTTTCAGATGTATCTCTATCAGAAGGACCTATCAAGAAAGAATCAGATGTCAGTGATGGAGTAATTTTTGCCGATGATACTCATATTGTGCCAAATCCTGGAGTCCAAATGGAAGTATGTGTCATCAAGGAGTCATGTTCCAGCCCTACTCTGGATGAATTCATAGATGTTGAAGATGAAGACATACATAAATGTAGATTCTGCCAGGAATCATTTAACAATGATTTAAGTCTTATAGTCCACATGCAAATTCATGACAAAGAAAAGGCTAAAATAGACAAGATAATAAGAAATACTAATGAAAATGGAGAAACTGTTTGTAAAATGTGCGGAATGCACTTTACAAATTTATGTACCTATTTAAAACACAGGCAGAAACATTTATTTAAAAAGCCATTTAAATGTGAAATCTGTGAGAAAGAATTTAATACTAAATATTTACTAACAAATCATGAACGGATCCATACTGGCGAAAGACCATTTTCATGTCATCTTTGTGAGAAGAAGTTTAAAGAAAAAGTTGCCTTAACTCGGCATAAGCGGACCCACCTGGAAACCAAGCCATACCAATGTGACGTATGTTCCCAGAGTTTCTCTATGAAACAAAATCTAATAATGCATATCAAGTACTTACACATGAAGACACACTCAATTAAGAAGCAACGGCCATTTAAATGTGAATTTTGTGAAAAACGTTGGATCTGTAAACAAGCATTGAAGAGACATCTACGAACCCATACGGGAGAACGTCCTTATACATGTCACATTTGCAACAAAACTTACACCCGCAAGAGTGGGTTATCATATCACATACGCTCCCACAATAATGACAGACGTTTTGCATGTGAAATATGCAACATGAGGTTTTTGAGTTCATCTGATTGTAAGAAACATTTAATAACTCACAGGAACAAGTAAATACAATATTCAGAAATAAAAAGTTGGCTAAATTACTTAAAATATTGACCAATTTAGGGCTTGTCCACAAATCACGCGAGGTTCAAAAGAGAGAGGAGAGATTCATGACAGAGAAAAAAGGTATTGATGAGCTTTTAAAACCATACTTCACAATAAGAGTCAACTTTTCAGTAATGGAAGTAGAAAAACAATCACATTTCATAATACAAATATTAATAATTTTTGATTGAATGATAAAAATACACTGGGGTTGGGGTGTGAAAAGTAGCCGAAAAGACTTGCATTTTTTGTGGACAAGCCCTTAGAGCTTTATTGTAATGTTACGATTGTCCTACCATTATCGTACTTTTACCTTACGCTCATAAGAGAGGAAAGAAGGAAGGAGGAGGAGGGAAGTAGCCTTTCGAATGTGCCTGTCAAATATATGCTATAAAAATTATTGACCTTGACATTTTATCAAAGTTTAAATTATTAGGGAGCAGATCTGCTCCTAAGTCCCAAGCATACCAAAGGGTAGGGACCACAGCCTTAAAAAATATACTTAAGACAAAACTGATCATTGCGAAGGTCCACATTCAACTCTTACACGTGGAAACATCATGGTGTCACAGTTTTAAATTGTATTTAGGGTTCTGCGTATTGTTTAGAGGTCTAACTTTTGAACCGCAAGTCCAAAATATATGAAAAAATCAAGAAAACAGAGCTTAATAAAAGCTTCCAAAGAAAATTATAGTGAATTTGTTCAGTTAAACCATTTTTTTTTTATCCTAAAGAACGTACGAGTATCTTCTCGGTTAAAAGGTCCTTTTTTATTGTTATGAGCATGATATCTGAAACCCTATTGTGACGGATAGTAAAGTCCCGACATGCACTTGGCCGGTTATTTATTTTATTATCTCGGTAACCATACTAAGTAAACCAGTTAAAGGTTTATAGCAAACAAACATAATAAAATCCCAAAAATCCTTAAAAACAAATTTATTTACAAAATACTATAAGAAAAACCATATCAACCTCAACACCACCGCAAATATCAGAACAAATATCGGTAGAGGTACCGCCATTTTCTTTTTCTCAATTCCGTAGACTCCTGAGACTTCGCCTTTTTTCAATGGAGCTGTCAAACCGGGCATCTTTGGTTTGTCTATGGGCTGACCCATCATAGAGAATTTTGTGGCTGCTGTGATTTTCACCGTAAGCATTTTCCCCATATATTTTTCTTCCTTGGGTACTAAGACCTGTTCGTAGAATTCGTTGTGGGCCACGAAATAGTTCTTGTCGTGAGAGATGTCGGTGACTAGGACTTCTTGTATTTCGCCGACTTTGTGGCCGTACGGTTCGTAGGAGCGGAAGAATTCTGAGAGCATCTTCGTTCGCTTCTTTACCTCTTGGCCTGGTACCTGAAATTTTAAACAAAAATTTACAACATATAAGTCTATGTATTCGATTCTGATTGTACAACGATGCACACAGCACAGAGTCCGATACAGTTGCAACCACTAGTCCTATCCTCCTGACGACTGGGTATCAAAATTTGCCAATTTAAATGTAACTTTGTCAAATTGACAAAGAGTCAAAATTCCATTGGGTCTTATGTACTACGCATAGGACGCGGGAAGTCAGGAGGCTATAGCAGGGATGTTACGGAGATCTGGTTCCGTTAAGTCGGAACTTCCGCTTCAGTTCCGGTTCCGTTAAGTCGGACCTTCCGCTTCATTTACGGTTCCGTTACTGAATCGGAAGTTATATAATAACATGAGCGGCATACCTACATCAAAAACAAACAGGTTTACACCTGTCATTCGCTCACGTCGTTTATTCTTGTTAACATCTCGTTTACCTGTCACTCAGGTTCCGATTCTGGTTTCAATAAAGTACATTTAAAACATCTTGTTCCACTTTAGGTTCCGATAAAAACACATCCGTTACATCCCTGCTTAGTAGTAGAAGAAAGTAAGTGATTCTAATTATCTTGCAAGATATGATATGGATAAAAATGGAACAGGATTCCATCCTACACCACTTTTAATGATGATAACTAAGGCAAGTAAGCCCAGGGAACTTACCATGACGACTTAATGCGATTCAGTTGACGACCTAAACTGAATCGAGTTAAGACGTCATAGTTAGACCGTGACGATGTGTCAAAAAGGGGATCGGAATCCCTAAATTTTTTATCTTATTTTTGTATTCCCTAATACTGTTTGTCATAATGATAATTTGTCCAGAATTTATGGAAAATAATCGCTAGGACAATTGATCATTAGGACAAAATAGTTAGGGCAATAGTAAAGCATGAATTATATAATTATATATATAATAAATGTTTTGATTCATGTTTTTTGTCAGTCACATTACTATATATAAATTATAAATTGAAAGAGATGTCATATACTACAGAAAAAGTGACTAAGACCCCCAGTGTCCAGGGCTGGGATCGAACCAGCGACCTGCTCGTCTGCCGCGACAGCAGGAGGTCGCTGGTTCAATCCCCGCTCTGGGCACCGGGGGCCTTGGTCACTTTTTCTGTAGTATATGACATCTCTTTCAATTTATAGTTAAGATTTTAGGACAAACGATATTAGTGATGTCGAGGGAGACCTCGAAAAGTAGTAAAGTAAGACGAACCTTGATCATTCTAGCAGCTGGCGTGCCCGGTCGCGGGAAGAACTGGTTTATAAACAGCGAGGGGAAGCGATACTTCCGGCATAGCGTCATGGTGTGCTCGAAGTCCACTTCCGTTTCCGTGGGGAACCCGCAGATTATGTCTGTGGCTATGGTTATACCGGGGACACTGAAAAATCAAATTATTGGTCATTAATTAGTGCCACCCGCGTCCGAAACATATTTTTTTTTAACGAAAGCCAAACTAAATAGAAATTAAAGGAATATGTCATTTAAAATATCTAACTTTTGGTAGAAGGGACTTAAAAGGGGTAACTAGCTGCCCGGATGACGCCGGGATGGCCCCAGGGGGAGGGGGGGAGGATGTTTTCTATGTATTTAAGTATTTATAATATGCATCTATCTATTATATATATCGTCATCTAGTACCCACAACACAAGCCTTAAGTAAAAGTAAAATATTCTTTATTGCACCACATATGAGACAAAAGACAGAACAAATTCACAAATTATATAAAGGTAGCAACAGGCGGTCTTATCGCTATAAGCGATCTCTTCCAGCCTTACTGAGCTTACCGTGGGATTAGGTCGATCTGTGTAAGATTGTCCTACAATGGGTACAATATATAAAACAAAAACAAATCAGATTATTTAATTAAATAATTTGATTTGTGTCCACAAAGTTTCCTATCTTTGTAAGAATATTGGTATCGGTCGCAGATATTTCTGCTTTAACCTAATAAACTCACTGTTCTCTGAGAAAGTCGACCACATGCTCGAAGTCCTCACAGGAGTACTCCCTCTTCATGTCCGCCAGCACCGAGTCGCTGCCCGACTGCACTGGCACGTGGAGGAACCTCAAATCAATATCAAATAAATAATCAATAGTAATTTAATATTGTCTTCTGTTACCGCGATTGTTATTCATTGAAATTAAACACTTTAGAACGGATTAATCCGTGTTTAATTTCAATGAATATCAATTTATCTATATATTTTGTATAAATCACGTGTTATACACTATTTTAAGCTATCGCAGTTTTTTGGAATTTTAAGTATAACGGCCTCCTAGCCTTGTGTGTAGTGACTTCGAATCCTGGTCAGGGCATTTAATTGTGTGTTTATCAGTTTATCACGAATATTTGTTCCTGAGTTATGTATTTAAGTATTTCAACGGCCTCCAAGCCTAGTCGGTAGTGACTCTGCCTACGAAGCAGGAGGTCCCGGGTTCGAACCCTGGTCAGGGCATTTATTTGTGTGTTTATCACGAATATTTGTTCCTGAGTTATGGATGTTTTCTATGCATTTAAGTATTTATATGTATCTATCTATTATATACATCGTCGTCTAGTACCCACATCACAAGCCTTATTGAGCTTATTGTGGAACTAGGTCGATTTGTGTAAAATTGTCCCACAATATTTATTTGTTTATTTATATGTGTAAGGGCTGCCATCTGTCCGGATTTCCCTGGATTTGTCCTATTTTGGAGTCCGTCCGGGCAGCGTCCGGCCCGGATTTTTTGGGTTCAGAAGTTCTGAATCAGAACAATACCTAGCAAAAGCATATATTTCAAAATTAAAAATGGATTTCTTTAGTGTCCGGGGAGAGACCGCGATTTTAATGAAACGTCCGGGTTTTTTAACTTGTTTGCCCGGTTTCGGCAATGTACGAAATGGCAGACCTAGGTGTACACAGGTGTGGGTATGTCTCATGATCCTTACTTGTAGACTCTCGGGTGCTGCATGACCGCAGCCACCTCGGACAGGTGTTCGCGGATGTACGGCGGGTTGGTCATGCCGAGCCGCAGCCGGCAGCCCGCCGGGATCACTTCCACCAGGCGCCGCAGCAGCGCCGGCAGCGAGCTGCCGATGTCGCGACCGTATGTACCTGACATGTGAAAACAACATGTACTGTAGAATCCGGTTAGTACGACTCCGCATAAAACCTACCGGTTTTTGCGACGTAGATAAAGGCAGTTGGTTTGTTTTCATACAAGCCACTATGAAACTAAATCCGTTTAGTACGACCGCTTGTATCAACACACCGGTTTTAACGACGGGATATCACACGAAATTGCATTGTAACCAAACAATACATACAAGCTGTAACTTTTGTTCGAAGCGAATGTTTTAAAACTTACGCGCAAAAGGTTTCATCTCATGTAAACTCAAACAGGCCGACAAATAAAATATAATAATGGTAAAAAAAAAATGGTAATCAATTTTACGCGCACTCTCACACATACACACACCCACATACCCTCACACACACATACACACATCATACATCCCTACATCTTCTTACATATATACATACAGTTGTAAATTAGACTATTGTTAAGTTCTTTTCTTTTTTTTTTACTATTGTTAATTGTTTTTCCTAAGCACTATCACTGCTTTATATTAACTTCCACCTGTATTATAGATATTCTTTGTATTGTTGTGGACATCTTTTATTGGCTTGTTGTTTAGCATCTTATTAAATTATCCATTTTTATTGTATTGCTGTTGATGTTCTAAATAAATAAAATAAAATAAATAAATAAATCCTCCGCAATTTACAATGGCTTAATTTGGAGTGTAGCCGGGAAGTACGAGTAAATAGGTCTAAATATTCTTAATTTCAATTATTCAGTGAGTTTCATTGAATTATAATGCATTTGTGACTATTTAAATCGATAAACTACTTTAAAATTGTCTGTTTGTTTAGTACGACTTCCGGTTAGTACGACGTGATATCGTCGGTCCCTTCGACGTCGTTATAACTGGATTCTACTGTAATTTGTTTTTGAAAAAATAAGTCCTGCCGAGTTTCTTGCTTGTAATAATCTTCTGTGTGGTCTGGTGTGGTGTAGGGATACAACAATACAATACAATACAATAACTCTTTATTGCACCTCAAAACAACAAAAATAACACAAACTGGTATAGATTACACATGAAAAAGAGGCAAACAACAGGCGGTCTTATCGCTAAAGAGCGATCTCTTCCAGACAACCTTTGGGTAGAGGAGACACTACACTAAGAAAAGTATACATACAGTAGGATAGAACCGGTAGTAGCTTTTTTTGTCGTTCATAAGTGCATTGTAATGTGCCTAAATTGAAAAATAAAGATATTTATCATTTATTTATTTAGCAACGAAAAGCAGGGTTCCCCTTGTCTTCGCATATTTTTTGTCATAATTGGTTTTACGCATAAACTGTTGTGTAGCATAGTCGATTTTAGCATATAAATAAATAAATAAATAAATGCCAAGTCTGTTATGACAAAAGCGTTTCGGTTTAAACAAATTATGCCAAATAGAGGGCACCCGAAGATTTACTCTCAATGGAACTTCCTAACAATGTAAAAAAACCGCCATATTGATCGTAAAAACTTAACATTTAAGTTTGTAATGAAATCTCCAAGTAACTTATTTATTTTATGTTTTGTATTTTACGACAATACAACCGTTTCAGTAGTGAATAGTTTCAGTGGTGTTTGGTGGGGTAGTGTGAAAATACAAGGAGAAATATAAAAATAGAAGTTCCAATGACGGCGATTTTGTGTACTATCCTGGAGTTACTTCATTAACACCAATCAGTTGCCAATCAGCAAGCAATTGGTCGGAAGAGCTTAGTTTGAGGAGTACACCCAACACCGGAAAAGGTCTAGATAACAAAATACCTACATGGTTCATCATCATCATCATCATTTCAGCCGAAAGACGTCCACTGCTGGACATAGGCCTCCCCCAAAGATTTCCACAATGACCGGTCCTGCGCCACCCGCCTGGTTCAAATTAGAGAAATAAATGTCTACCTGTATCTTCACTAGTAAGCCATATCTCCACCACCCCCTCTTTAAAACTCTGTCTAGCTCGCTCCACAATTTCCTCCGGAGGATAACTGCCCAACTCTCCTCTGGCATGCTTCGTCTTACAATATGTGCACTGGTTGAGGCACCCTGTGTTGATCGGGATGATTTCGATGAGTGGGTTTTTACGGACTTTTGGTAGGAGGAGGGAGGCGCCGCCGGCTTTGCGGCCTGTGGAGGTTTTCTTTTGACCGAGGAGACGGACGGTGTGGCCTGCGGACAAGGGGTATTTGTTTAGCATACGGTCATAATTAAGAGCAAGATTTTTTCCCCATACAAATGCCTACAGATAGGACTATGTAAATTTGATGGTAATTTAAAAAGTACAATTGTAAAGCAGGAATCAAATCATTTATTAAAAATACTAAATGTTTTGATTCATGCTTTTTGTATTTTTTAAGCAGTCACACTACTGACATCTCTTTCAATTTATAATTTAAAAAGTAATTGATCAATTTTTTACAGTACAATTATAGTATCCATGCTTAATTTTGCATGCATTATTATGAACAAATTTATGAATAATAATAATAATATGTTCCATCTATATTCATTCAAAAACATTGGACAATTTGTTTTTAAATTATCATCAAATTAGCAATTTCACATTTGTCTTAACAATTAATTATTTATTTTGCCATATTACAACATTTCTAATATGTTTATAGTTTTGTATTTGGATAAGTTACCTTTCAGTGTCTCTTCTACCAACTCGACAATCCTATCAATCTGCTGAACCCCCACCACACTGATGCCCTGCAGGTAGCCGGCCCGGGGGGCACCTTGCGGCACGCAGCCCGCTACTACCACATGCATGCCGCGGCTTTTGCCCAGTTCTACCTCATTCCTGTAAACAAATGTCAATTAAAAGTAGGATTACAAATCACACAATGTATATTACAACAATGTAAAAGTAATTCTGATGAAAATATTATGAAACACAATTTTTTTACACAGCAGTCTTCAATGCGACAACCTCTAGTTTAAAAGGTAGTACAATGCTTTATTTGTGATGCTGAGAATCTCAAGGTAATATATTGTGGGTTAAGATAATCAATATTCATCTTAAAAGGTACAAAGTACTATCTTACTTGAAATGGTCCTCCGATGGGCTCTTTACGGTACAAGAGTTGAGTAACCACAGCTGCGCCTGCCACTTGTCCTCTGTCAGGGGGTACCCAGCGGCCGCAAGTAGTCCCGCCATGTACTCTGAATCTGAATTGTTGTGTGCACAGCCCCATGTCTTCACATAAATTGTTTGTGTGCCTGAAAGTAGCAAGAATTTATGTTTTTTTTTCTTTCGATCCAGGAAAGGTGGATGCCAATGTCATACTTTTAAATCCTTTGTCTGACACGCCCGCCGGGTAATTTGCGGGCTATCATTTACTTTGAAACACAATAAGTACCTCCTTTCCTCACCCTCCCTACATTAGAGCCCATGAATTACGGGGCGTGGTAATGAAGTGTTACAATTTTTCAACTGTTGCATGAGTTAAAGACAACTGAGGAGAATGATAAGTGTAAGAGATTTTATTTTTGTGGAAGAAGGTGTGGAGAACTTATGTTAATCACCATGATCAGTACAGCGGGAAAATATATTAAACAAGTATTTTTCATGTCATGTGACACTCGCAACTTGGATTGGACTGGGTAGAAGCCAGAACCTTTCTTCCCCCGCGGCCGTCAGTTACAAAATTTAAGTAGTCTTTCTAACTATCTATCTAAACTGTATGCAAGTCGCTAACTACTAACTACGCCGATTTGATTTGTCAAGTTGTAAACATTTCCTAGATACTTATTTTGGGCAAATTTAGAACAGAGACCATATTCCGAAGCTTGCAAACACACAAATTATCAAAGTAGCAGCATTTTTATTAAAAAAATAACAACGTTGAGGTTACCTGGTACGACACTTTCTAATATAACTTTTTCCACGGGCTCAGCTTTGTTCTCCCGTTTTTTAGACCGCACGCTCACATTTTTTCTACTGGAATATCTCTCTTTGGGTGTTATATCTTGCGAAGATATTAAATCTTCTATATCATCAATAATTTCTTCACAAGCACCTGGCATTTTTTTTTGCTGCTACAGCTACTACACTGACAGTAGTGAATAGTGACAGAAAAGAATAAACAATGTTAGCTGTCCTAATTGCAAAGATGGATCGTTAAAATCATAATGAAATTATCGAAAAACAGAATTATACCGGCTTTTTTGTCAGTTAGTTGTATAAAAATATTATAAATTACTTTTTGGGAGTAAGTGAAATCAAAAACTCTTCAACATTATTCAAATGGAATATTTTTATTAATAAGAAAAAAAAATATATTTAGATTTGGACTTCATGTTCTATGCTTCCTTTACCGCTGGTAGTTTGGCTTGGCAACTGGCACCGTTGCGAGTTGGTGTTGGCGGCAATGGCGGCGTTGCGTATGGGTAGTGTTTTGTTATTTTGCTAGTATTACATGGTGCCGATTATCGGGAGTACCTTGCCTCTCCCTCTATTCCCAGTATTCCCACAGGCTAGCGTTTCTGATTGGCCACGACGGATCGCACCGACTAATACTAGCTGGAACATTGTCGTCGTTTATAAACCGCTTAATTATAAAATCAAGCCATATTGTCTTTGATATCACGAAAAAAAGTTAGTTTTGAAAAAGTACCGCGTAGCTTTAAATAGGACATGGGGCGGTCTGGTCCCAAATATCGGGAGTAGGTACCTTGCCTCTCACTACCCTGAAGTGCCCTAGAGTCGACCATCGCCCGATGTAGTTAATGTCCATTTCACTTATAAAATTAATTAAGCCTTTTATTTCCAATAAATTACAATTGATTACGAATACATTTCATGCATAATTATCTGATTGTTTATAATAATCTTTTGCCTGTAAATATCCTTAATTAACATTGCATTAATCAGATAATGTATAGTATGTATTTCACTTATACTAAAAGTAAATAGCACTCGGAAGACACAAGGAAAACACAAGATTTTCTAGGGTCTAGAGATGACACTATACTAGATCTATTTTTGTCCTTAAAAAAACCCAGTATGTATGAACCAATACATAATACAAATCGTAAAAACCGTTTTACTGAGATTTCCGAAGTATTATATGGTATTATTGTGATGTAAACAGTTGTATGTTGTGTAAAATTGTATTAGTGAATTAGTAAGTAATTTTTAAAGACCTATAAAATTGCCATAGCATAACATCAAAATTGCGAGGGTCACAAAACAATTACAGTCAAATAATCCCAACACAATAAAGCCGCATAAAAATAAATTGAAACTGAACCCCAATAAAATTGACACATCCGATTAATAATACACATCACAATAGAATAACCAAAGATACGAACTTACACATGCCACCCTCATAGCTCTTATAAACCTGTAATTAGGTTGGAAATCGTTTAACTTGTTAAGTGATGTTTTATATGTAAAGGACAATAAGTCGTACAGCTGCTAATGTTATGGGGGCTCATTCAAAACGCTCACGGATTTCGAACGAGCCAATGTTCCTGAAGGACCATTATAAATTTGTTCAGTTGGCACATGGTTTCTTCACGATTTTTGAGTTTATCTAACACTGGTTAGCTTAAAATTTGACTGGGCCATAGTTAGGGACACGTTAGGGAATGTGTGGCATAGTGTTATCATGGTAATGTCTGGGTCTAAAGGTGGCGCCTTTATACTGTGGCTTCCTATGTCGCACTGTAAATGTGGAACGGGAATGATAATTGCAGCATTACGATGTAAATACCCATGCTGCTGTCGGGTTATTGATGACCGGTAGGGTGTTTTTTTTAGTATTGGGATATCAGGTAATCTAACAGGGCATTTCCTGGCTTAAAGAGGTAGAAATCACGAATATAGTATGAGAAATAGAATTACTTTTATCATTTAATAACTTTTGGGGCATTTAAACAATTGGTGTCTTACCTACATCCTACATGCGGTACCTAATTAGGTAAGTGTATAGGTTAGTATTAGTATCTACTTAAAAGTCATAGCGCCATTTGCACCAAACGGTAAGCGGTTTTTTTTGTATGGTGTTTGACAGCTTAACTCCGGGTTAGCGGCTAACCCTGGGTGGTGCAATTGGCTCTTAGGTGAGTACATATATTATTTATTTCACCACACTCGCTTAGAAATAGTGTAAAGTTGCATTTTATATTGGTACTTAGACTTACTTATATCAATCAACATGTGTGACAACATAATGTTTTATTTTTGGTGTTATCGTGGTAGATACAATTAAATACACAACATGTTTTGCTGTTGTGAAAAATTGCTATCTCTTTATAACTATTCAAATGAATCCCGTAAATAAGTGCATTTTAAGTGGTAGTTCGGTTAGAACTCATTTAATCCATTGATAAATCAACGCGTGACAGAAGAGAGAGCAAGTGTTGAAAAGTCCATAACGTAACATTAAGGGAAAGCCTAATCTTCATACATCACCCAGAGACACGCACTAATCCAATTATTTACTTTTTCCATAATATTGTGTTGAAAAACGCCGGCACGCGCCGCTGTGCGGTGTTGCCAGGAGCAAGAAAAATCCGAAAACTTTCGAATTTCATTAGTTTCCTACATTTTGGCGATTTGGTAGCCTAAAGATCGTATAACTTTCAATCCGAAGGTCGCGGATCAAACCCAGGCTATATCTTGAAATTTAAAAAAGAAAAACATTATGAGGAAACCGGACTAATCCCGATACGTCCTAGTTTACCCTCTAGGTTGGAAGGTCAGACAACAGTCGCTTTCGTAAACCCTCTGCCAAATTTAGGGATTAAATACCTCAGCGGACCCCAGTGGCAAAAACCGGGAAACGCTAGCAAGAAGGTCAGTATCATAGATTTTATGTTTGAGTCTGTGCGGGAAAAACGTGGATTAATAATTTTGGTGGATTAGGCTTTGTATTGTATGGATGGATACTGTCCGTTCTTTAGATTCTTGTCATGGCCAGGACTGAAAAAGTAGAAAAAACCGTTGCGAAGTTATTTCGCATTAGAGTTCCAAAAATAATTCTACCGGCTTCCAACACGTGTTATTGAAGTATACAACAAATGTGTTTTACATATTTCGAAAATTTCAAAATATGTAAAATTTCTAATTTCGAAATTTATTAAAAAGCTGATATATAGGTACTGGCCGCTGGGAATGTCATCTTTACTTGTTTTCAAATGCCTTAACAATGACATAAACTAGTACGTAATATTGTGTTACATGTCAATGAATGAATATTAATGAATAATAAATTGCTCGTTGCTGCCCAAATCACTTTCTTATCTTTGGATTGGATAGGTACCTACGTTGATGCACCACGACTACCACACATAAAATTAAAGCCAAAGCCAAAGAATGACGGGACGATAAAAGATTATATCCTCGATTTCGTCGCGCACGCTGGCAACACGGCTGAGAAGCAGCTGCACACAACACAACAATCGTCAGTTGCATCGCTACCTTGCTGTGTGCGCGCGCTCTCGGACGGTGTGTGTAACTTTCGTGTCGAATGTTTTCGCGCCGAACTACATATTAAAAATAAACTTGTTTTGCACTGTGGTTTGATATTTTGTGAGTGTTTATTTGAGGTGAGTTGAGTTTTTTTAAAGTACGTAGGCCATGAAAGTACAGTTTAAAGTTTATTCAAATTGCAATCATTCATAGCTATTAAGCATGTTTTATTCAAATGTTTAGCATTAACGATCTACCTATGTATGTTGTTGTGGTTTGTTTCGTATTGCTTTATATCTTATAGGTATAGTAGAATTCTACCTAAATTAATTTGAATACAAAATATATTTTCTAGCAATCTAGGAATTAAGTGGAATATAAATGTTTATTGAAATAATTCGGTAGAATAATGATTTCTTAATAACTAACAGATTTGGACAACATGAAACTAACTGTCTGTGCCCAATTAAAAAAAAAACATTAGTGCTCATAAAATAAGTCTTAAGTCACAACTAGGGATGAAAAAAATCGCGATTCCGGTAAAAACCGAGTTTTTCCCATCCAAAAAATAACCTGAACTGCAATCCCTAGTCCCAACTGTCCTTTCCCTAGTCACAGCTATTTTCTTCACTGCGCAAACGAATCAGTCTACAACATTGATATTACAACTTGCTTTAAAAACAAATGGCCTACCCACATGCACATAACTTCGCTTCATGATCATAACATTGATATTACTTAACATTGCCAAACAGGACAATTGACCATGCACTGCACCATTGTATTCTAAACTTTCACGATATTGACACCCACGTCATTTTAACAACGCAAGTGACCTGTGTTTAATAAGGTCTGATCCTCCTGATTAAAATGAAATAATGGCGCGAAAAACAATGCAGTTTAATAAAAAAAAAACTTATCCTCATCAATTAAAAGGAGGCAACGCGCATGTGAATATGAAACTGGTCTAATAGTTATACCTACTACACGAACACAGGAGTTCGCGGGTTTGAATGCTGCCCTGGGCATCGGAGGATTTGGTCACTTTTCTGTTAGTAGGTATAGTGACGCTATAAATCAAATTGCGTGTCACTTTGACATGATTCTAGAGTGGCCTAGGGTTCCAATTGGTTGACCGTACCTATATGACATCTATAACTTATTTACATAAATACAATAGGAGTGTGAATGAATGAGATTAATTTTTGATCATGAATGAAAACTCTGAGTACTTATTCGTTCCCAACTACGATACCAAGTGACCAAGCCAAGGTCGACATGGTGCTTGCACACGGACCCTTAAGGTATCATTGAATCTTAAGCAGAGGGGAGCCCATTGTCTGTGTGAACACGTCGGGGCATTTCTTAGGGTACTTATTTTATATCCTTTTAAGTGTCCCTTCCCTTCTGGGACATCTGGGTGCGTTAATGATTTTTTGGTAGAGTGGGGATAACTGCACATCGGGATGAAACCGGAATAAGCCGAGTAAGATCCCCTTTAGGATGGAAAGTAGTACCTATATGACCTTCGAAAACCGGCCAAGTGCGAGACGGACTCGCGTACCGAGGGTTCCGTACAAAGTTTATGTTGCAACTACACCTAGAAGTAGAAATTTGATGTCAGCCACATGTATCGACAGATTGGGTCACTCGTTTGCAATGTTTGCACGGCTTGGAGTTGGTATGCGAATTTGTTTTTCCTTGATATTTTTTTATCACGTAAACCAATTTTGATAATTTTATTTATAAGACGGTAATACTTACTTTTTTTTACATTTTCATCTATAAATAAAAAATAACATTATTAAGAAATAATAAAAAAATGTTCTGGAATGTGCAAATCTAACCCTTGCACATGATACCCCACATTACCCAGTAACTTTAAATTTTAATTTCTGCCCTCTCTTTTATCGGGCATTTTTCATTGAAAATAAATTTAAATATATATGAAGTGTTTTCTTTATGTGTGTGTCTATTAAGTCACGTTGTTTATAATACTACTAAATACTGAACGGAGTCTCTTCCAACATCGACTTATTTAACTGTACTTTGACTGAATTCACAGAGGTCACAAGTAAGCAATTGTGTTACCCAAATGTTGGATAAAATAACTTAGTTCCATTTGGAAATGTAAAAGAAGTGTAAAAGTTTATATTGTTAGTTTATAGTGTTTTTCTTTAAAATGTAATATATATCACGTGTTGGTTGTATCTGTTAGTGATATGTATGTATTTATTCAATAAATAAAACTATTCCAAATTTCAAATCGGTAGCCTAAGTAGTTCTCGAGAGAATAATTATTGTATTTAAGTTACCGCGATTGTTATTTATCGAAATTAAACACTTAAGAACGGATTACTCGCGATTATTAACACCATGACCCTACTTTTCGAGCCCTTTACAGCACTTGTCAGTCATCAATGTCATCATCTTAACCCTGTGAAAACAAGTGCAGTAATGGGCTGGAATCGTAGGAGCATCGTGTTAGTAAACGCGATTAATCCGTTCTAAAGTGTTAAATTTCAATGAGTTCCCGAGATATTTAACAACGAGACAGACACCTCCGCGATATTCATATAAAAATGCATTAAATTCTGATCTAAATAATTTTTTTTAGGAAATTAACAATAATTTTCAATTTTATTCAAGTTTTAAAAGTGCATACATTTTTGTGCCAGCCTGTAGGTAGGCCTTTTGCTCAAAAATCCGCCTTATAGTTTTTTTACTTATTTTATCATATTGTATCTCCCGCCCACGACTGAGACGAACACAATGGCATCTTGTAACGGGACCGGGACGCCTTTCCCGTTTACATAAATGATTATTACATATTATTTTTTACAATTCACCTTATTTCGTATTCTTTATTAGAAACGCGCGTATTTGACGAGTAAGTAGTGTATAGGTTAGGTTACCTTACTTTTCCTTAAATATCTAGTTTCGTCTATGCTCCAGAAGTTTTAATGTTCTATGCTTTTTAAATCTGAAATAAGCGATATTTGAATTATTTGGATTAATCAGCTGTCAATGACAACAAAGCCTCTAAGAAAACACAAATTTCTATATACTATTTTCATTTAATAAATTAAATAAGAAGGAATTAATTGATGTATGATACCAGCGACGAGTAGTTATACTACTTTACATTATTGGAAGGATGGATAGATTCAAAATAAGACAAAGGATACGTTTTTTTCGCAATAAAGAAACCGAAATCGAAAGTTAAGTACACATCTAGATTCTAAAATACCTTTTATTGTACAGTATACTTCCTTTAATCCCCCTATCTTTAGTAACATATTAAATGGAATTAAGAACTCCCCTCTAACCCAATAGTTTCCCTAAATAGTATTTTGCATTTATTTACTTCATTTATCGTCGTACGAGAACTCTGACTAGACTCTCAATGACACACATTATGCAGACAAGACAGTTAAGGAGTTCGGGTTGAGAATAGATGAGATAAACGACATAATTTAAAAGTAATATGAGTGATACTAGACTGACTGACCTTACTTACAACTTGACCTCACCTGACATTACCTGATAGTGATTACACGTAACGTCTTTTACAGTTACAATCCCTTCATGTTAGGTTCCATATTGAAATGAAAGTACTTAGTGATAGTAGCTCATAGCTTCTTTAAAATACAGGCTCAACATTGCAGAAGATAGAGTAGATAAACCCATAATGGCAAACTTATAGAATGAAAAGAATCTAGCTTTACTGCGCGACACAAATTCGTGGTAGGCCTGCAGGGCACATGTATATTACGCACGAGTCAACGTCACGGAACTATCCAAACAAATTGATGTGATTCATGATCTTGTTTGATATAATCTGATACATGCATATTATTATCATTCTTTGAGGCGACAGTGGATACGAACGTCAAACTGACGAGATCTCGAAACACCCAATACGATTTTTTGCACGAGATCTCGAATCTTCAATCTCGTTTCGAGATTGCAATTTGCATTGCCATTTTATAATGACATTAATGACACTTTAAAAAAATGTATATTTCCGTGCGTGTATGAATGACGTATTTTATGTCGGTATCGGTAGTAGGCACAGTCGCACAGTAGCCAGAAATTAAGAACCAAGTAATAAATTAAAACATTTATTTTCAAAATATATACAGTAAGTGTAACTTATCTAGCTAGCTACCTACCTCTACCTATCTTAAATCTAAAATAGGTCCTTGAGGCATTGTACCTAGGATGCTGGCGGAATTTCCTCGTTGTATCGCAATGCTGATACCTATGTTGTTCGAGGAAGCCACCAGCGCTTCGGTCACCAGCAGTTACATCAACCAGACGTGTGGAATGAGCTCCCTGCCACTGTTTTCCCAAAGGACTACAATATGGGGTTCTTCAAAAAAGGAGTGTTAAAGTTTTTAAAGGGTCGGCAACGCGCATGTAACACCCCTGGAGTTGCAGGCGTCCATAGGCTACGGTGACCGCTTACCATCAGGCGGGCCGTATGCTTGTTTGTCACCGTCGTAGTATAAAAAAAAAAAAAAACGTTTCGCGATTTCTACAAAAAACTTGCGCTGGATACAAAATTACCTACTAATCCTAATATACCTTCAATTGATAGCAATTCCTTTTTTTGTACGGGAATACTTACATAATAATTGCGGTTTATAAATTGGAAAAGTTAATAATCTACGGTCCTAATATAATGTTTTGAAACTTATGCTTTTATAAAACAATGACAGGAACTAAGGAAGAGCAGTCAATTCGTCCTAGTTATTCACCACACTCAATTTCTACCCCTTCCTGACAACCAGACCAGTAAAATTCTGATATCCGAACAAGTAGTTTCTCCATGAATCTCTAGATCAACTTATACCAGTGATGAGCTGACAGTAAAGAAAAAAATGCTCTGTCTATGGCTCTGCGCACGCGCGAGTCCGTATAAAAGGCAGCCAAATAATCGGCAGCCCAATAACTCGTGTCCATTTTTTTGGTTGCGGATTATTGGGTTGCTGATTATTGTACTGCTAAAACTGTGGCTTCGGATTATTGGCCCGCTACCGAGCTTGTCCGACCCGATAAAAGGCAGCCCAATAATCGGCGACCCAATAATTGGCGACTACGATGTACATGGATTATTGGGCTGCCGATTATTGGCCTGCTTCGAGATTGCTCGACCCGAGAAAAGGCAACCCAATAATCGGCGACCCAATAATCCATGTACATCGTGGTCGCCAATTATTGGGGCGCCGATTATTGGGCTGCCTTTTCGCGGGATGCGAAAAAAGTCGGTTCTGGCTGTTAGGTTGCAGTTCTACCTAACACTCCTCCTCGCTTCGCTCGTCGTCGTACCTAAACCGACCTGCCTTAACATTCGATCTAAGGAGTCTGTATAAAAAGCAGCCAAATAATCGGCAGCCCAATAATTCGTGTCCATTTTTTTGGTTGCGGATTATTGGGTTGCTGATTATTGTACTGCTAAAACTGTGGCTTCGGATTATTGGCCCGCTACCGAGCTTGTCCGACCCGATAAAAGGCAGCCCAATAATCGGCGACCCAATAATTGGCGACCACGATGTACATGGATTATTGGGCTGCCGATTATTGGCCCGCTTCGAGATTGTTCGACCCAAGAAAAGGCAGCCCAATAATCGGCGACCCAATAATCCATGATCATCGTGGTCGCCAATTATTGGGTCGCCGATTATTGGGCTGCCTTTTCGCGGGATGCGGATTAGTGGCACCCCACGCGTTCAGCCACCTGTCATTTGTTTTTTAAACCCACAAAAAAGGGCACGTGTTGATCCTTCTAGAAACCATGTGTTATGTGTTGGAGTTTGGAGTTAACTCGAGGCAACTATTTTATTAGGTTTATGCACCAGCACGTGTTAATCAGGAAATAAATGTTATTGCTATGTATGTACATAGTTTCATACAAAGGCACGAGGCAGCTTGACGTCGAACGTAAAACGCGTCTCAAGAATAATGTGCGTATTATGAACTGTTTTCAATGGGAGCTACCGTATTTTCGCTCACCAGGCGGCGCCACTCATGCGTGGATCCTGTGTTAGTATGAGAGAATTGTCAAAGTGACGTTTGAAATGTTCCCGCAGGACCCACGTTCCACTAGGGGCGCCTAGCGGAAAATCGACTCTCAGTAGTCCCCATTGCGACTGCGGCATTCGAAACTATGTCCGTCTCGTTCCTACTTCCTACCACTACTCTGGCAGGAGCGAGACGGACATACTGTCGCATGCCGCAGTCGCAATCGAATTCAACTCATGGTACACATAATTCTTCATTAGCTGCACATGTTTCAGTTGGTTCACTGCAATACACTATCAATATTACACATTAAAACCAAACGAACGAATAATAAAAAAACTAATCAGACATCTTCGCCATCTTGAGTATGAACCGGGAAACTACCGGAAGTCACCTAGGAGCCAGCCAACAAGCAGAATAATCGAATGACAGTAAACAATTGGCTAAGTAAAGTTTTTTGAAGGTGTGAATATTATATTTTTTCTCGATAGCCGACGTCTTAAAGTTCAAGGAAATGCGGCTCTTTTATTTTTATTTCCTATTACTTATTAATAATATTTTTTTAAGTGAGCGAGTTGACATTTGTTCAGTTTAACGGCTGAATAGAGCCCAATGCTTTCGTCCATGATGAGTATAATGAATTAGAAAAAAAAGACAACTGTCAATGTCACTTGTGTCATTGTTGAAAAAAACGGTTTATTACTCTCGTTCTCTTGCAATTTGGTGTTATCGGTGTGATGTGATCTATGTAATAATTTTAACGACCCTAGCTGAAACAACGGACATCTGATTTTGCTACTTTTCTCCACGATTTCTGCTAATTATTTGAACAACGATTTGATCTACTTTCTTGGCGACTTGACTTGGCGCTGCTTTTTTGGACAACAATTTATTGCCTTCACGATCACCCTTCTGCTAACATGCTTCTGCTGACATGGGTCGTTAAAATTATTGCATAGATCACATCACACCGATAACACCAAATTGCAAGAGAAAGAGAGTCTAATAAACCGTTTTTTTCAACAATGACACAAGTGACATTGACAGTTGTCTTTTTTTTCTAATTCCTTATACTCATTACGGACGAAAGCATTGGGCTCTGTTCAGCCGTTAAACTGAACAAATGTCAACTCGCTCACTTAAAAAAATATTATTAATAAGTAATAGGAAATAAAAATAAAAGAGCCACATTTCCTTGAACTTTAAGACGTCGGCTATCAGGAAAAAATATAATATTCACACCTTCAAAAAACTTTACTTAGCCAATTATCGTTCTAGAAAATAATGAAATTTAAATTGGATATGTACTTAGATATTAGTTATCTAGTTTAATTAACGATGGAGCTGCACAATCCCATTATTATACAAACGTTTTCATATTAAGTATTATTGATGAATATAACCTAAACTTCCACTGCATAAATTTTTGGGAACAAAAATCAGGACAAGGATAAAAATCTTGGCCCATTTGCGCAGTTTCGTAGAGGTTAGGCCAAGTGTCACTTAGCTTAAACATTTAATTAAATGAGTGAATAACAAAGATAGCTGGAGACGAGCTGATTAATTACTATTGATAAACAATCACTTTGCCGGGTCAGGTTATCATATAATTGGCACCAGATTTAGACGACTATCGTACTGACCAGTACACTCGCTATCAAATATATCGGAGCGTCCGAGGTGGTTGTCTGGAAGAGATCGCTCTTTAGCGATAAGACCGGCTGTTGTTTGCCTCTTTTTCATGTGTAATCTATACTAGTTTGTGTTATTTTTGTTGTTTTGAGGTGCAATAAAGAGTTATTGTATTGTATTGTATTGTGGTCAAAATATTTAAACAAGTACTCTAACGCATAGAAAATAGTCTTTTTTTTATATTACAAATGAAAAACAAGCATACGGCCTGCCTGATGGTAAGCGGTCACCGTAGGCTATGGACGCCTGCAACTCCAGGGGTGTTACATGCGCGTTGCCGACCCTTTAAAAAAAAAGGAGGATTCGCTGTGTTGAAAGCTAAAGGGGCAAGCTTTGCTCCGTGGGTCCCCAGCTGCCAACACAGTGAATCTATGCTTGTTTGTCACCGTCGTAGTATTAATAAAATGTCATTGCTCATTGCCAAATAAGTGTCCCAAATCATTGCAAAGATAGCGTGGTCGCTCTCTCTGTTTGACTGTAAAACCACTAGACGATTACTCAGTCATTCCACCCTAATATCTAATACCTATATCATGTGAAGTCAGTCACACAGCTAACAATACACCCGAAGTGCCAAAAATATGTATACAGGACTTTATTGTCTGAGCATTAAGGTCGCGTATACATATTTTTGGCACTTTGGGTGTATTGTTAGCTGTGTGGCTGACTGTACCTAGTTACCTCTATGAAGTAGGTAAGTACCTACGGTATTATGACATAATCATAATCACTCACTGAGTGACCGGTTCACGTGGTGTTGTTTACTTGCATCGTTCTTCTAAACGAATAATGATTATGGAAGGAAAATTTTAATATTTGAATTCCGAACGCGCCCTGCCACAGACCGCATATTTATGCGTCATGCCATAGACAATAACTCAATTTGCAATAAATCTGTCAGATAAGTGGGTCGCGGAATTTGTCGCGGTCAATCATAATAGAACAATAACATATCGCACATTCTATTCTTAACTATATTTGATAATTGATAACGTTGATTAAGTACGTTTTGGGTCAGACCGCTGATTCTGACCCGATCAAAAATAATAATTAATTAGGTACCTACCTTAAGTGCAACAGAAAAAAGTAGAAATTAAAAATTGGCAACATCGTAGTATCCACCCTTTTTCTATGCTGCCTGTACACTCTCGGGCTCTCGGTCAAACCTCTCGGGTTCTCGGCCGAATGTCGACGAGAATCTAAATGGTTTCACGAGACTTTCGGCCGAGAGCCCGAGCGAGAGTGTACAGAGGCAGCATTACATATAATATTGAAAAAGTTAAATTGTATGTACCTACTAATCTATATGTATATGCATGTAACTTGGGTACCTTGGGTGTACCTACTTTGACGATCTTAATATGTGTGCATATTTTTGTTAGTACATAATGAAAAACAATGTATTGCTATTGAGAAATAAAGTTATCTATCTACCTATCTAAAACACCACACTGATCTTACCACTTTTTAATTTTAACCTTTTTCTGTCGCATTGTATGTTAAGTGTGCATTGGGATGAAATCGAATGTCAGAACGCGTAGAGTATCCCTGCGATTTTCGAAATTACCCTACGTTTTCTAACATTCGAAATGATGTACCATATCTAGATTATAGGTTTCACATTCAAGTTCCTTGTTCCGATAGACTTTTCAAGCCTACGGCATAGGTCAAGAGGTCATAGACTATACAGAATTGCAGTTGATCCCAAAGCGAAATACCTATTTATTTATAATCTGTAGGTTTTATTATATAGCTGGACTTTTTTTTTGCTAAATTGGAATGTTTGATATGTTTTCTACTCGGAATGGAAGCTCTTTAAATCCTAGTAGGAGAAAAAAAGTGTCCTAAAATTTCTATACATTTTTTTCAACTTTCCATTGCGCTACCGCCATACTAAATCTATGAAAAAATTGTGGCGAAATGGAAAAAAATCTTGGGACCCTTTTTTTTCTCCTACTAGGAATTAAAAAGCTGGTAATACTGAGAAGAATACATAAAAAATTGCAATTTGGCTTAAAACCATTTTTCTACACCAAAAAATTAAAACGCCCAGCTACATAACTCAATAACCTTGGCCTGAACTGAACTAACTATATTTACTACATATATTTTTTCTACTATTACCTACTCTTTGGTTAGTGTAACGTTCAGGGTCAACGTAAGGGGGCTGGTTTTAATAAAACACGAGATAGGTATTTGCGTCCACAAGCGATACGTCCGTTCACCGTGACGTCTACCCTCGGAGTGCGGGGAGCGGGCGGATCGCAGTGCACATTTATTTATATATACATTACATCTCTCTCTTTCAATTAATTTTGATTACTTTATTTTTATTCGTTATAAAAATCAGCTTAATTTGCAAATTATATTTAGTTTGATTTTACTTTTCTTTATCTGTGTCCAATCCGTATCCACAATTAACATTATCACCCTCATTTCCATCTTCATTGTGAATTCGCCATTGCTTCCACTTTCTTAAGATGAACGATGTTTTCGCCTTGATTCCAGACCTTTTTCATCATTATTATTTTGACCTGTATATCTCCTTTTGCACGTAATACGGTATGAGAAGTAGAATCAACATTAGGTGCTAATTTATTTCCTTTAATCATATCCTTGACGTAGACTTTCTCGCCACGAAAATTTCTTCATCAATAGCTTTCCTCTTCCTGTCTACAATCATCTTTCCCTTTTTCTTTCATATCCAATTGCCTAACTTATTAATTTGTTATTTTACTGGATGTTGTTATTTTATTTTGTTTTTAAATTTTTGCTGACATTGTTTTATTTCAATTTCAATTTTAGTCTTTATATTTTGACATGTTTATTAGAATTAAGTGTTACTTTTTTATATTATTTTTGTATTTAATCAATCTGATGTTGAAAAGTGCTGAATTTTGGCCCACTTCAAATAAATGCTTTTTGAGTTTGAGTTATATATCTTAGCCTTAGTTTTCGATATTTACGCCTGATAGAAATAATTAAATAAAACCGTCGAAATGTATAGAAACCGTCATTTCTAAGATAATTAAGCTGAAACTGGAATCAACCAAAGGGTTTCAGCAAATATTGAATTGAAAGTAACTCCTTCAAATTTTGTCTACCGTTTAGTTACGAAGCATTTCCTTTTTCGCTGTAAGGGTTTTTTTTTTATTTATTTTTCAATATAAAAGTATCGTTTAATTTTGTTATTATACAATAATACAACTTTACAAAGAACCCGCTCATTGCAACACTATTTTGTCATAGATGAGTTAGCTTGTAATGCTTCGACAGTTATTAATATCACTATCACATTACACTAATTCATGTGTTCATTCTTTTACGTGTGATTTCACTACACCACTCTATTTTCACTACACAATTTCGTTTTTTGTGAAGGTTAAATTGCAATCTAAATCATCGATATCGAGCACTTAGAGATTTTGTTTAGATTCAGATCTCATTTGTGTGCACCATGAGTTACATTAAATACCTGCGTTTATGTTTGATATAAATATTTCACTGCAGTGCTTCTAAATATTCAGAAACCTAGCTACAGTAATATTCAAAAAGGCCTATACTTGCATGTTAAAGTTTAACTAAATACATATTTGAAAAACATACTAAAGAAATATACATTAAAAATACAATTTAAAACTTATTTCATATGATTTATTGTATTTGTGAGTGAATTTCACATGACCCCGGTTAGGGTAAAAATGTAAGATACGGCTATTAAAAAATGTAAGATACGTTACAAAAGTCTTAAAGTGATCTGATTTTTGCTAACATAATTGGCATTGTTTTTTCAAGATATCCGAATTTGAAAGACAGCGATCGACAGAGTAGAACATTTTCAGTCGACCTGTACACTTAACTAAATTTTGTCAATTGTAAAGCATGAAATAAATGTTTTGATTCATGTTTTTAAATAGTCACACTACTATATATATATAAATAAATCACAGCCCTAGGCACTGGGGGCCTTGGTCACTTTTCTGTAGTATATGACATCTCTTTCAGTTTATAAATTTCGTCATTTTGGCGAAAACGTTAATCCATATTACAACTGACGATATAATTGGCAAACTGCAGAAACCCTATAGCGAAACCTAATTAAATATCTTTGAATTTTGGAAAAGACGTATCTACTAGGTTAACACTAACCCCTAATTTGAGAATATTAAGAAAGACAGCTGTACTCTTTCTAGCCAATCACAGGTGCCATTTTTTATAACAGAGAAGGCAGCTTCTTCCGTTTCCGGCTCAACTGTGATTGACGCATCAAATGTGCCTAGTACTTCAAGACATTCCGTTGAACCATATGCCACGAAAACTTGATCGTTTGATTTCAGACATTCCCATGTTTGCTCTTTTATAATATTTATTTTGCTACCAGAGCCATTCACCATGTCAACATTGAGTCCACCTATTTGACAGGTTATTTCAGCTTCATCGCCATTTATATGAAATAAATAATTAATATTTTGACTTGACTTGTTATCTGATTGTTTAATCTGATACTCGTTTGGCTTAAATATTTTCCCCAATAAATCCTTTGATTTATCGTTGAAAAACGTATTTAACGTACGTATTAAACGTATTGTATTCCTAGTGCGGCAATACATCCTGAAATGGCCTTGATTTGGTAGCCACATTTAGAGCACCGTTTTTGTATGTCCATACCCTGTTTATTATATTTAGTCCGTATCCTGTTGACCTGTTCGTTATGTTTGCCTTGAAACTCTTTCAGTTGCCTTTCTACCGTTACAACTAAATTAGCTTCTACTATCACCTTATCTACAGTAGCTGAATCCCCTAGCATCAATATTTTCTTCTGTAAGTCCGCGGAAGCACACTTCTCAATAATTAGATCTATGAGACCGTTGTCTTTTCTCGCGAAATCGCATTTAGAGCACTGATTACGTAATCTGATTAGGTTTTTTTTTACGAATTGTTCGTGTGGTTCTTGTTTCATTAGTCGAAACGTATGTCTTTCGTACAAAAACTCTGTTTTGGAGAAAAATATTCGTCTAATCGACAGCGGTCATAAAGATGTCAGATGAATCATCTGGGTCAACATGCGCGCCAGGAAGATTATAATGTATTTCTTGTAGTCCCAATCCGCCTATATGAAATAGTATTGCACATGTTTTCGAAGACTTAGTAGTTCCCGATGCTAGTAGGTATACTTTAAGGGCTCGTTTCAATTTGTCCCACCTATGACCTAATGACGCCGGATCCCCATCGCAGTCGAATGTTTTTAACGCGGGTAACCGGGACATCATTTTGGAACGTTCTGCAGGTAATTACAGAGAATGTTCGTTAGGTAAGTATGTATATACCTACCTTTTAAGTACCGAATCCCTATATTAAAGTGACTATTGTTTAATTTTGTTTTCCTAACATGCATACAAAACGAACAGGTAGGCAAATATCTTAGGATTGGACCCCAAACACATTAAAAGTTCTACAGTTTGGTTTTAACAGAGTTTTCACTCCTCAGCATTTTTATATCAATCGCATAGACCAGTATATGAAGAACTCATTATTTTTATTACACAGACTAGTACAGTACCTGTGTATCATCAAAAATCATAGCACGACTAGCCTATGTAGCACTAGTTTTTACTCTTTCGAGTCAATTAGGACAATAGCATATACCAGTATATGTGGAACTCATTAATAGCATAAACTGTAAATGTTATATATTATTTCAGTTTATGAAGAACACACCTTGACTAGCATTCACAGGCACTTATGTGTGTAGTTGTTTTGAACATGATGGTCAATTTATAAATTTTAAGTTGACCCATCACACCATGAAACTACACTTGTTTGTATTGGTGAATATTAGCTAGCACGTTTGCACGACTTATCTTACCGACGGCTATCAGTTTATTTACTTATTCTTCACCTTTTGCTTTATAGAAGCAAGGCACGAAATAATGTAATACTTGGATGGATAAGGACAATGATTCTATTAAATGACTCGAAACATACCTACCCAAGTAGCACACGTTAACAGGTTGTCAAGCCTCCGCTTATCATTTGTCAAGACAAAGTTAGGTCAGGCTACGTTATGTACACTTTATTTTAGGAAGTAGGTTAACATTGAACATTTGTGAACTACTAACTAAAAGTTACGGTGCGTATATGGACCTACTCGTACCTACGAGTAGTGTTTCACCAATTGTTATATATGTTGATGGCATCAACACGGTATAAAAATCAGTTACTTAACTAAAATACGGGTAAACAACCAAACATATCGAAGACAAAACTCTCCTAGTATACCCCACATCTTGTGCATATACCTACGTCATAATGATTTATTTGCACGTAGGTACTTCTGTTTACCAATATAATTATGAAAGTGTCCAATATAACCTTGGTATATCACTTTACTGAATTAGTATCTAAATACATTTATGCTTATAATAAGACAATTAAGGACTGCCACGCCTTCAAGCACTATTATCTTAATATTGGTCGTACTCGCGGCTGTTATCAATAGTTTTCATATTACCAATACAATGATATTACGTAAAGTAAAACCTTATAAGGGAGTTAATATGTTTAACTTTAATAAAAATCAACAAATGGATCGTCCAGCCGATTTTTTTGTGCTACTTGGACAGGTCATCACATTTTCCTTCCTTTTATTACAATGAAAAAAAAATTCAAACTGATAGCATTTTATCGGTGATGTTGTGTCGTTTAATATTGATATTTTTACTCACGTTCTTTGTCCTCGTCGCCAATGTAACGTTCAGGGTCAACGTAAGGGGGCTGGTTTTAATAAAACACGAGATAGGTATTTGCGTCCACAAGCGATACGTCCGTTCACCGTGACGTCTACCCTCGGAGTGCGGGGAGCGGGCGGATCGCAGTGCACATTTATTTATATATACATTACAGTTAGGTAGGTCTTGGTCCATGGGGTCCCAGCGCACGCAAGTTTTTCGTAGAAATCGGGAAACGTCTGGTTGATGTTACTGGTGACCGAAGAGCTGTGGTGGCTGGTGGCTTCCTCGCACAACGTACGCATTGCGATACGAGTAAATGCCGCCTGCCAGCATCCTATGTACAATGCCTCAAGGACCTATTTTAGATTTAAGGTAGGTAGAGTAGGTAGCTAGGTAAGTTACACTTACTGTTCTTTACTTAAGTCTTCGTAACGAAGGTACAAGTGTATATACTTATTCGTCTATTCCATGCAAACCGCTTCGTACGAGAGCAATAATTAACAAAGAATTAGCCATAGATCTGTGTCAGTGCCTAGTTAGTAGTTACATCACTGAGGATAAATGACCTACAATCGACCACCAACGTTCGGTTTAACTATAAATATATCATCTATTTAGAGCCGTAATGGCAAGAACTAATTTAGAAAAAACGTGAGTATAATTAGGAGTAATACTAGAAGCAAACCGCGAGTTACAGAGCAAAAAATGGCCTTTAAAATTGGTAGTTGTGTTTGGTTTAAATTACAGTAGATAAGTACGTTATTCAAATTATGGACTAGCTTAAGATTTAGGAAATTATAGTACAGGTATTATGCAAAGATTTGTTTTTAATACGTAATGAGATAATTTATTTTCAAAATATATACAGCACGCCTACCACGAACATCGAAAATTGGCATTGACGGGAAAACCTCTTTGTCACTCCAATATGCAAGTGTAACAGAGATGGAGATACGAATCCGCAATCGTTCGATTTTCGTGGTAGGCATGCAGTAATTGTAACTTAACTAGCTACTGATACAGTTATTATTGGTAAGTAGATAACACTGCAAATTATAAAGTAAACTGATAAAACTGTAACCAAAAAAATGTGATTACAAGCCAGATTTTTGTCGGATTGTGCTTTAAAAAATGTAGTAGCCTGACTTTATTGCTTGAAAGCAATGGGAAGATATAGTCTGACAAACCAAGGCTGCAGTAGAACAATTTTTTAATTTATACGCCTCCCTATTTTTTTCATTCCGAAAAAAGGGACGCACATAATTTAAAAACGAAATCTACTGCAGCTTTGGCTTGTCAGACTATATTTTTCAATTTCAATTAATTTGCTTTACCTACATATACAACGTGTTTTTGAGCAATTGCTTTAAATTCAAGAGTGCATTCATTAGCTTAAATTAAGTTAATTTCTCAAAGACACTGGTATTCTAATTAGCTCCATTTAGAAAATAAATACTAATTTAATTTTATCTCATATTTGCAAGTGTGTAAACGGAGTATGAGTATTCGACATAACATTGATATGTTGTCACTTACTTTGTAAAGTCAATTCTAATGCCCGTTTTACATTAGCGGTTGATGCAACATGTAATTATTTTGTATAAGAAAAAAAAAATCAAATTTAATAAAACTGTCTATGCCATTCAAGCCACATGACGAAGTTAAAGCAAATGCTCAAGAACACCCTGTTTTCATACAAAATATACCAGTTTACACCAGTTTAAAAAAGTACGTCTGACCCATCAACAATTCCACATCCACAGATTTAAAAAAAGTAGCAAAGCAGTAGAAAATGACTATTGTAATTGAAACACATTAGATCAATCAACAGACCACGATCTTCTTAAAGCTTCCTACATCCAGAAATACATGCCACTTGTACCAGCCTCTTACGTCATACAACGGTATGATCCATCTTTCGAAACACCATTACCTTTCTGCTCCATAAACATGTAAAACATCTCCTTATTGCAATTGGATAAAGTTCAAAATGTTAACACACCTCAGTCTCACGCCTGTGACCAACATACAAATAACTTTTAGACAGTTCTGTAGGTAAGCCCCATGCAAAGATGCTTGACGGATTGGATTCGTTAGAATCGCGCAGAAATAATGGTGTCCGATATTTTTGGCGAAAAGTGCCTGTAAAAGATTTCCTAAAAAAATTCTAAGAGTAAGCAATCTTATATTTTGATACACAGCGTGGGTATTTGATACGGGCGAATAATTAATCCAGCTTTAGTACCTGTTCATATAAATCGTATTGGATAATAATTTCGTTAAATTGTGTTATTAATTAGGTGTAATGATTTATCTAAGGTGCAAAGCTGCAATGTATGTCGTCCAACTTTGTTTGACATGATAAATGACACTGACCATGATACTCGTATGACGTTTAGATAGCTACTTTAATATATGTGGATGCAATACATTGCGTGCTGAATTTGTATGTAAGAAAAAAAAACATCTTAATTTCCTAAAGAAATTAATGTAAATAGGTTCCCTAGGTCCAATACTAATCGTGATTAAAATATTCGCCGTATCAAATACCCACGCTGTACTTAAACAAGTAAAATACACTTCTTTCTGTCTATCTTTTGTTTTAACCAGCCAAAAATTTTGGTTGGTACCTAATATGAATATCTTCAGGAGCCCAGTTCTCAAACTGAAGACTGTGGGTTTCCATGACAACACACTAATATTAGTCTTATACAGTTTGAGAAATTGAGCCCCAGCTACAGCATCAATAAAAACATAAATTTGAATAACACAGTAGTTTAACAACGTTTTGCTACATTAAATTAATTGGGTAGACGAGATATGTACTTCTGCTTTCTAATTATCTACACCATACAAGAAGCTAATATAAATTGACATAAAAAAACTCACTAATGGCTTAATTAGCTCATAAAATCATACTTTCATACAACACGCATGTATTTATTACAAATGGGTCCGATTTTATTGGTCAGTAAACTTTTTCTCAATGTCAGCAATATTTACGCGAAGATCCGCGTCATAAACTACATACGCAACTCCTAATTGGGCCTGACCACAAACCACGCTGATTCAGACCGGTAAACGAACCTACGGCACCTACGCGGGCATGATGCTGTGTTGACTGTAGGTACTTACTCAACACACCGTCATGACTATATAATTTATTAACTAATTGGTCATCAGCCTAAAGTGTGTCAGTGTTGGGCAAGTGCCTTTTTTTCTTTCCCGGGTATCCCGCCAGTCTGCAAGAAACGGGTCAAGTTCGTCTGTTTTGATAACGTAGAATGATACGAGACGTTTGGACAGCGCGCTGTATAAATGTGTTAATTCTCCAAGAAGTGGGGGTTAGCGTTAGGCTGTCGACGGTCTTTGAATTCTTCGGTCACATAGCCAGGAATAAAACTTAGAAGAGACCTTGGTAACAGGGAAAGAGACCAAGAGGAAGTAGCGACGCTTATGCGCTGGACAGACCAAATCCGCGACATTACCAGTGTGCTTACCAGCCGAAAGCGTTAAAGACTCAGTGTTTCTCAAGCATGTCCGTCTCGCTCCTGACAGAGTAGTGGTACTAGTGGTAGGACAGTAGGAGCAAGACGGACATACTTTAAAAGCACACAAAAGTTCATGATGCGTCACACATTGCCGAAGACCGGAACAAGTGGAAAGTCCACAGATTGATTCGTGGAGGTCACGACCTCAGCACTCTCAGCAGTGAGGAACACAACACAAGGAGGTAATATAAACACTGACAAAGGTAAGTATTCGTTTTACCGTAGAAGTGTTCAAGTGGCCAGACAGCCAAAATAATTGAGCTAGATCTAGTTTAGATTACATCATCCATTGCAGTTTTTGTGAATGAGAACGGCTGCTGGTTTGTCACACGTGTTATTTATAAATAAAGTTTTATTTTTATAAGTGACTTAGTTTAACATGTTGCAAATATGTAGGTATATACCTAGTTACCTACATAAGGATGACTCACACTAGGACGGGACGGGACGGGACGATCTGCCAATTTCTACAGAAAGAATCACGTGATAGCTCGGAGCCCTCGTATGTCACGTGACGTTGTCTATAGAAATGACAGATCGTCCCGTCCCGACCCGTCCCGTCCCGTTCTGGTGTGAGTGATCCCTTTTTAATGCTCACAATTCATTAGGAATTCAAACAGTGGAAGTCAAAGATTTGTTTAAGTACTCGTTTTGCCGCTTATCACAAGGAAGTAAAGGCAAAATTTTAGGTAAAGGACCTACCTCTTGATGTGCGAATCTACAAAAATGATATTAAACTTACGTTTACCTTTACCTCTGCACACATAAGGGACTTTACATACTAGCGTTTTGCCAGCGTTTTGTGCGCGTCCCCTACAAAATCCCTAGTGTGTAGAAGTCTAAGGCTTAGAAATCAAACTATTCCCAAAGTAACTTCATTAAATTAAATAAACCCCCTTGACGGCCATGATCCATCAAATCATTTTGCCAAGAAAGAAACCTTAGTAGTCGTACCTAAACCAAACCGGGAAAACCAGGCTGTGTCAACAGGTGAAACTTCATGAATTTTGAAAATCACGCCTGTGGTAAATACAGCTAAAAGCAGACGGTAGGTAACCATACAGTACCAAATGATACATTTATTCACTACATGCCCTACGTTTCGAGTTTGCAGCACTCGTTACTCAGGATTGAATGATGAACCATCATGAAAGTCATCATCCAACCATGTGACAACTGAAAATGACTCGAAAGGCAAGGAATGAAGTTTAAGTGCGAAATTAATCCGTCTTTAAATTGTTTTAATTTGACTTTTCGTTGTTTCAAGATAACGATTCCACTAGTCGGAAGTGTTTTTTTTTTCAAAATGCTATCGATTTTACCCATCCCTACGTCCCAATGACAGTAGGAAAGGTCTCATGGATTTCTCCGTCACGACGCGAGCCAAGCCGCACGCACGCACGCACAAACCAGGGACCGGAACCGGTTACCATAACCCGGGTTTTTCATAAGGTTATTTTAAAGGTTGTTTTCAAAACACCTCCAATTCAGTTAACTCATGATACGGAAACCTTAATCATTCGGAAACCTTATCGGTCCAGTTAACCCCAATTAACCTCTAACCAGTAACTAACCCCAATGAATTCTGTTAGTGTTTTATTCTGTTTTGAACAGTTCAAACGAAAGTAATCTTTATACGCCCAGGAATTAGACTTAATATTGAATGACCATGGCTAGGAGTTAGGACGTTGTCGCTCGCTGTGGAACCAGGTTTGTTTTGCTCTTAGTGTGGCATCGTTTCTTTATTTCCTTACTATAACCTAACATTTTAGGCCTAACATTTTTATTATCATACATAGAAATGAAAGCGGCGTGAGCGTTTGTTTCTACTATGCTCAAGTTTATTTATTTTTCTTGTAGTTAATCAGTCAAATATAGGTAGAGTCATAAATAATCATCATACATGGGTAACTTAGCGCAATTATTCTGATATTATTTAAAAACAAAACATAACTATTAGTCTCAGATTACGAAGCGATAAAATTCAGCAAATAGTGCTATTTTGTGAGTACATCTTGTGACGGCTGTCGGTAAAGTTAAAACTTTTTAAAATCTCGACATTGTTATCCTTTGTAAAACCAACAGCTAATTACCTGCACGAAATAGTACCATAAAGAACAAGAGATATTTTATTAAATAACAACAGTATTCCTTTGGCAATAAAGTTCAAATTGTTATAGCATGCACTCAACGTATAACCTTTTGAAATTAAGAACCGAGGCGTGGTCAACCAGGTGTCTGTTTATTTTTCTGTTGGTTCGGGTGCGGTGGCGGGGCAAGGAAATGATAAACGTGAGCTATGCATAGGTGCATGTATTCGACTGACGCGCATGCGGTCGCAGCCGCATTCTTATTACTAACATCCCTCCACCCTTAGCCTAAAAATATTGTTTGTAGTTTACGACGTTGCGTTTTCTACGAAGAGGAGTTGATGGAGCCAACGGGGAACCGGTAGGTGATTCAAACTCCTCAGCTGTGTCACCGGCCGAGCCCGACCCAGGTACTGCCTGGTTTGGCTCCGTCTGGCCGCAGCTCAAGGTCGCTGGACCTTCGTTTGGGATATCCACGATGTGCTGATCTGCGCTCTGTAAGGGTGTGTCTCCACTCGGTGCGACGGGAATCGCATCCTCGGTGAGTATTGAAGACCGTTCCTCCTCAGTAGGTATTGTTGCAGTTGGCGCTTCAGTTTGTTGAGTTGGAGTTGCATAACGTGGTTGTAATTGTGGCAATATAATAGCCGGCATTTCTGTAACCGTCTGGCCCATACTAGAGGTACTCGGTTGAGTCCCTGCAAAATCTCGCCGCACTTCCTCCCCTTTATATTTTAAAAGTTGATTGGCGTGTCTCTTTATAACGCTGTCATGGCCATGAAGTTTCACTGTGTACAAGCTTTTACCCAAATTGTCCAAAATAGTTCCCTTAGCCCAATAGTTTTTTTGTGCACTGTACATTTTAACTAAAACTATGTCACTTATTTGAAAATCCACAATGCGGTTTCCACCGTAATATTTACACTGCGAAAACTGGTTTTCTTTAACGACACACTCAAGTGCTGCATCAGCTGTTGCTGGGCGATGGATAGCAAGTGTGTCTAATCTACTTCTTAACTTGTGGCCGAAAACAATTTCCGCGGGTGACCTCCCGGTTGTACTATGTACTGAATTCCTGTATCGCATTAAAAACTCGTTCATTTTGCAATTAAAAGATTTAGGATTAATACCAGACAAAATAAATGACTTCAACGCTTTTTTTATTATTTTGACATATGCTTCAACTTTCCCGTTGCTACTCGGGTTATACGTTGGAGAAGTTAAGTGTGTGATTCCATTTTTTGAACAAAAATCCTTAAACTCTGCCGAGATGAAGGAAGTACCATTGTCAGTACAAATAGTGTGAAACAATCCGAACCTTGACATCACCTCACATATCTTTTCAATCACTACCTTAGAACCGTAGCCACTTGAAACATCGAAACATTCAGGCCATTTTGAATAGGCGTCAATAACAATTAGGTACATTCTATTGTTTATAGGCCCCAAAAAATCTAAATGTACTCGATAAAATGAGTGTGGCGGGAACGGCCAGGGCGTCAAGGGCGCGCGCGGGGGCGAAGGTCGTAAAGAGGTACATATTTCGCACGCATTCACAAAATGATCTATGTCTGCCGACATGCCTGGCCACCAAAACCGGCTTCGAGCCTCTGCTTTCATTTTGTTAGAACCTAAGTGACCAATGTGCAATTCAGTTAGGATTTTGTTACGACAATTTGTTGGAATTACGACCTTATGACCTCTCGTTACGCATGAATTTTCTACAGCTAACTCGCGTCTGTTAGAAAAATACGGTCTTAAACTATTACTAACTTGAGTAGGCCAGCCTTGCATGACAAATGTCCGCACTTTTGAAAGTGTTTCGTCCACCTCCGTCTGTTTACCTAATTCGCTAATAGTAATCAACTGTTCATTATCATAAACGAAGTTAATGTAGGTAGCTCTGTCGCTAGGGGCGGCCGGCTCCGCGCGGGCCGGTTCCTTATCAGTTACCGAGCGGCTCAAATAGTCTGCTGCGTTGTGGGCACTACTTACATACTCAATAACGAAATTATAAGACAAAAGGTAAATGGCGTACCGTTGTAACCTATTTGCCGTTACTTCCGGTATTCCTTTGTCCGGATTAAATATAGATAACAACGGCTTGTGATCCGTTCTAAGCACAAAAGGAACCATCCGTCCATACACATAATGGTGATATTTGCGTACCGCGTAAATTAATGCAGTTGCTTCCTTTTGGATCTGACTATAGCCTTTCTCAGCTGATGTAAGCGACCGAGATGCGTAAGATACCGGCCTCTCGATCCCATCCTCGTCGCCACTGTTGGTTCGGGTGCGGTGGCGGGGCAAGGAAATGATAAACGTGAGCTATGCATAGGTGCATGTATTCGACTGACGCGCATGCGGTCGCAGCCGCATTCTTATTACTAACATTTTCATAATTAAAAGTTGATTTGATTATTGTAGCTTGTGTTAAATTTTGCAACTTACGTAGGTAGCTATTAAAAAAAGTGGGAACAGATTTCTTATCGATTTGAGGATATTGTGCAAGCTTCAGTCGCTACGCTACCAAGTACCGGCAACGTTAGCTACACTGTATTCTATTCCCGATATTTCTTACAATCGACAACTGGCCTACTTTTTGGATTTTTAATGCATTTGGATTCTTGAATTTTTAATCCATGCTTAGTTCATACACTACTCAACTACAGCAAAAATAATATAATAAATACCACCCTCTAACTAAGACTTGCAAAACACGCTACCGGAGGCCTATTGCATAATCAGTTGTAGCTTGTAATATTAGCGGAAGTCTCTTTTCAATCCCTTTTATTAGAAAGAGAGTTCCGCTAATATTTTAAGTTACAAAATAAATTATACAATTGTCCCCAGGTGGTCAGATCATATTTCATTTCTAAAAGGTTTTATGTGAAATGCGTCCTATTCCAATTTGACCCTTATTCTTAAGACAATAAATTTGTAATTTATATTACAGGTTTTTGTATTACTGCATTTCATTTTCTGCAGGTAATTAGCGATTGGGTTTAACAAAAGACACTACAATGCTATTCATAGCAGATAAGTTTCAAGTGGAAATCGTGATTTCAAACTGTTTACATTATAAAACGGTGAATAGTTTTTGTCTTTCCTTAATTTCTCATATATGCGTCAAGAGTGATAATGCGACAATAAAAGTCTTGTTTATTACCAATCTTAATACGATTTTGCCGGCAATTACTTTCTTTTCTTACCTGGGTGCGTAGCCAAGATGCCAACCGCTCACGCTCACTCGCTAATGAAATGCAACTGTCATTGTCACGCTAATAAGAAAGAGAGATAGAGAGAGGTAGCTACGATACATTATTAAGCGTGAGCGATTGGCATCTTGGCTACGCACGCTGACGTCTGACGTGTTTTCACTTGAGACCGCTATTTGCTACCATTGGCAAAACAAAAGTATGTATTTGAGTTAATTGTAAGCAAGTGCAGCAAGCGGTGCTCCAAATGATTATGACATACTTTGATATTGGATACTTATTATTATATTATTTTTTCGTATCTCGTATTATCGTAGTAATGAGCAAAATTTGTATAATCGTACGAGTTTGAGATTAGGGCTCCCGATTACAAGAGTACACGCTGACACGTGGCTCCGTGTACACGAGTCGTGTCTTAATTACACGTGGCCTAATGGCATGTTCCAAACAGAGCAGAAAACCGGTATCGTGTGTGACAAGACGCTTCTGTAATGTGTTTAAATTAATTTGAAAATGTACCGACAATAAATGAGTAATTAAACATCTATAATTTATTTTATTACATTACAATATCGCATCTCGAGATACTCTGGGTATAACTTTTTTAAGTAGGTATATTCACGGAAATACTACTAAAATTACAGTCTTTCTCCGGGACCACGGGGGCAATGTCGCCCTTGAAACGTCGGAGGTTTGTTTTCAAAGTTTATACACGATTAAGCCCCGTTTTCGTAAATTTATAATACTAAAATTATAATAACAATATCTAATTATATACAAAATCTAACAATGAAAAAGAGTTTTCTACTGATTTTATTTCCTTTAAGAACTCTCATATGTAACAGGAAGAATAATTATAATATAATTTGATGGCCATAGAGTTAGAATTTTTTTTTAAGCTATTGCATAGCTTCTATCGCGGGCCTTGAGCGCGGGGACTGAATCCAGAAATTCCGTAACGAAAAAAAACCTGACGCTCCCCACTCCGACCTCCGACGGACCGAAACCGACTTTATTCACTTTGTTACAAAGTTCTTTATCGGGGAAAGGATATATCTCCGAACGAATGTCGCTAAGTGTCATATTCTATACAAAATATTGAGGACAGTAGCTTTTATTACCAGAGATACGGCGATGTCAAACGTCAAAATAAACACTATTATTTTAGTCCCGCCAAAATCAAATATGTTAGTCGCAAACTTATGTTTCTTATTTCAGTTATCATAAACCTATAGTTTCAATGATAAATATTCCTGAATAACCAACAGCTACTGTAAGATAATAAAACCCACATGTATTGTAAAATAATGTTGACAACTTTTCTATCAAAAACATTGAATTTGAAAATGAATAATGATCCACAAGAGTCTACAACAAAATATGGGACCACCATTGACGCGGTATTTTCTAGGTATTTAGAGGATATTAAGTCGCAAACTTATGTTTCTTATTTCAGTTATCATAAACCAATAGTTTTAATGATAAATATTCCTGAATAACCAACAGCTACTGTAAGATAATAAAACCCACATGTATTGTAAAATAATAAAAACATTTTAAACAATATTAACTTTTTATTTATTAAATAATAGAAAAATTTGTTTTCTTATCGGTCACCACGCTCAAAAAGTGTAACTTGAATTAATATCAAAGAAAAAGAAATACTGCATGAATAAAATAAATAAATAATTATAATTGCATAAGTTGATACAAAATGATATGCAATAGCTTTACCGCGGCAGTCCCCGAGTGCCACACGTATTTTTTGAAATAGTTTTAATGTCTGATGTGTCGGTATTTAGATCGTATTTATATCGTTTTTCCCTTCCTTTCATTTTAAACAATTCTATATTATGTTTTACGAATATACACATAACAAATACATATAAGGATGGCAAGGGTAGTATACTTTTTTAAATAATGGCTTGCAACTATCTAGGTAATATGCTCCACACAAAGATCTTACTCGTAAACACTTTCTTTGGGCTAAGAAAACCTTATCAGCATCTGATGAGTTGCCCCATATTATTATTCCGTAACAGATTTGCGACGATACATAACCGTTATAGGCTGCCGTTGCTGCCGCCTCAGAGACGGTTGCTCGCAGACGATACAAAATATAATTAAATCGATGTAGCTTATTACAAAGGGTATTAATATGGGCTTTCCAATTACAAAACTTATCATTCTTAATTCCTAGAAAAACTGCACTTTCCGTTTCATTAAGTTGTACTTACGCCATTAAAATCGGCAGATAATCTAATTGGTTTTGCTATTATAAGTTTGAAATTAAACCAGTTGTGTTTTGGTTAAGTTAACTTTGAGATTATTATTTTCTAACCAATTTGTTACATTTGTTAATGTAGGTACATGTAATAATATTTCTTAGAGAACCATCTGTATTTTCTTTAATTACTATGGTTGTGTCATCTGCAAATAGTATAGTGTCATTTTGTGTGGCGCCAGGTAAATCGGTGATGTAAAGTAAAAACAAATACGGCCCTAGTATACTACCCGATGGCACGCCGCATGTGTTAATGATGAACGGCGAATTATACGTTTTGTTAAGGTTTTTAACTATTTTTGTAACTTCTACACATTGTCGCTGCCCATTGAGATAGCTTTTTAGCCAACAGTACGCTTGCCCTCTTATACCGTATTTAACTATTTATATTACTTTAATAGCAATGTTTCATGGCACCCTAGATCCATAAAGCCATCCAGGATCTAGATTTCTGCTCATTCTATGCATTCGTGTACATACACACAGAAAACATAGAAAAGCGGAAGTGTTTACCGTGACACCAATTAGTAGGTATAGGTATCGGGATACAAAGTATCAACTCAAAATATGTGTAATAATAATTTGACTGGATTACGTAAATTGTAAGAATATTAATGTAAAATACCAGACCAAGATAATATAACGCATCGCGGCTTAGACATTGCCGAGATTCATTTTTTATGTGGAACCGATAAGGGCAATAACAATAAGCCTGCACTCGGTCGGTATTCATCTTTGTGCACTTAAATGTCATTGTCTCATGAGAGTAATTAGTAAAAACAATGCAAGTAAAGTTTTTGAAGCAGGAATTTCTAGAGCTGCTTTCAATATTATCATTTTAAATTGCCATAATTTTTATAACGATACCCTTACCAACAACTCATACCTATCCGTAGTCTGCACGTGCAAGGCCATTTTTTTGTTTTATAAACGAGCCTTTGTTAATATGAGCACGTCGGCTCCAAAAGCTAATCCTAATAATTACCTACCTACTAGATGTGGAAACTTAAGTGGCGAGTTGGCTATATGTTCAAAGTTTAGTGACACCTCTCTACCCCCAGCCCTCATACTGGTGTTGCTCTCGAGCTCTCTTAGATGTCGCTTTTTGTGGGGGCCCATCTTATGTGGGCGAGTCACCGTTTGCCGTAAATTAAATTTATTACCATTTTGTTAGGCAGACGTCTGATTTTATTCTCTATAATACAGTATTTAGTCAACCACCTTCACCTAATAGACCAGTATATTTTAGTTTCCATTAAATCTCAATAGTCTATACACCCTGGCGGTGCTGCCTCTGCATCCCATAACTCGGGCAGGTGCATCATTCGCTCGGTGTACCCCTTACATTTCATTAAATTGTCGAAAGGGTCTCAGCGTGTTGGCTTCGGCTCCGCGTACGCCTCCCAAAGGTCCGGAACACAATTGTTCCGTGATGGGAAGACCTACCTATTATGAAGATTTAAGACAAAAGTGTGATATTATTTTTTACTATCGTTGTAGAATTGTTTTTGCTGAATATTTTGTATTTTGATTGTTGTTCACATTGATCATAATATGTACTACGAGTATATCTAATTTTTTGTTTGTATCCCTACTTTTTATTTTAATTATCATGCACTGTTACTTTACACGCCAAGGGGCCTTACCATGACGTCTTAACGTGATTCAGTTTAGGGCCTAAACTGAGTCGCTGCCATACAACTGAGCACAGGTCCCTTACCTGAACCTGAACCTTAACTGAATTGCGTTAAAGGGCATTTTCAGAAAAAAGTGCATCCTTTTAATGAAAATGGGTCCTCAATTATCCATAAAAAATTTTTTTTGTCAGGTTTGTAACGGCCGATACGAAATGTATGAAAAAAATGCGTTACAAAGCTGACAAAAAAAACGGGACACTATTTTTCTTGTTTCCAATAGTACTCGTGATTCTGGTTACAAAAAACCCAAAACTTCCTATATTCAAAAAGAAATGAAAATGGTACCCTATTTTTGAAAATGCCCTAAAACGTTATGGTAACGGATAAGGATGGGTTAGGTCCGCGTGTATTTAAGATCTGTTTCTACGAGTACCACGGATACTCGGATCTAAATTACACGCGAGCCCGACTTGTAAACTTGGCTACCTAAGTTGTTTAATTATCATTGCACGTGCGGTATTAGACGATTTATTCCTATTCGTTCCTACTACAATGGTTTTGAATGTTTTGATTAAATAACTTAACAAAATATCACCTACCGACGTTAGTCGTAAGACTCGTAAGAGATATTCACTAAATTCGTTGAACAAGTTAAATCCGTCAAAATAAACACTACGAATAACTTTAAATCACAACATGCAAGCAAACGTAATGATGTTGCAGTTTCATTAATTGCAATTTTGTTTAGTACTACACTTTTAATTTTCGAAAGCTTAAGAAATTCACGTAATTAATAGAAGTATTTTTATTTATTATAACGTGAATTGAAGTTGTAAGGTATGATGACATTTTATTTGATGAAATAAGCTAGTTCAATCTAACGGGTTGTTGTGTATTTGAAGAAAAATAAGAAATTATTAACACGTGCCGTCGCGTTGCCGTCTTCGCTTTAATTTGAAAGTGTAAGACGTAGAAACCGCTTGTTATTATTAATACAACTCTAGTGTAACGGCTTATAGTTTAAAATTGATTGAAGTGACAACTATGAAACAAACCTGGGTTATTCTACCTGTTGGACCCAAAAAACAGTGCAAGATACAAATGTCCTAAGTACGAGGTTTTTATATGTCCTTTACGACATTTCTATCGTTCACTGTTGACACGGAATTGTCTTTGCCGATGCCAGCCTCTACTGTTATTAGATATTGAATCTAATTTACTTACACGTAAAGAGTATACTCGTTTGTTATAATAAGGTTAACAGTAACCTAAAGAAAACCCCAAACAAAAACCCTATCGGGATAGGGTTTTGCAGTTAACCGGGTTATGGTTACTGTTACAGCAACATTTCGCTTACCGTTTGTATTTGGTTACTGAATGTTGCTGTTACAGTATCATTGTGTAACAGATATGATTAGGTAACCAACTCGATAGGCTTAAGCCTAAAGAGGGGTTTTCCGGTCCCTGGCACAAACATGTGGGTGCAATCGTAAAACCGATTAAATCGTAAAAGAAGAGTGATCTTAGTCGAGTGATAGTTTATTTTTGAGACCGATCGTTACAGTACTGTTTGTACGACCAGTATTGTATGTTCGGGCTAGACGCGGCTGAAATACCTGCGTCTATCTCCTTATTACTACTGCTATTGTGGCGAGGCGACTCGAAACTAATCTTGGCCTCCGAAACGAGAGCATGCCAGCCATCCCGATCCTGAACAATAGGCTAAACAATAAAAAAAAATCTATTTTGTCCGTCTTTTAGATTATTAACAAATATTGTACACGTATTTTTTCTTTTGTTCGTCAAATCAAAAATGGCGAAAATAAGTAAAATAGGGTTCAAGTTTTGCGTAACGTCACTTAGGAACAATTCATACCTAGTAGTGACGTCACCAGGCCCCACCCCGGAACTTTGATGCTCTTTATCTTCGTCAATTTTAATTAAATTGAAAAAATCAAAAATACTTGTTTAATCATTTTTGACAATCTAATTGACGGACTAATTAGAATGATATTTTTTCAACCTAGTCGTCATCCCTATTTCCTGTCAGTTCTCCGCTTGAAGCTGGTACAGAATGTACAGATCTATCTCCACATTATCTTCCCAGCGGTACCTAGGCCATCTCCTATGATAGCTCGTCGGTTGTCCCAAGTACGCTCTCTTGACCGCCTTATCCTCACCCATTGTCTGGAGGTGACCAAACCAGCGAAGTCCATGTGAGTTTAGACAGTACAGACCCTACTTGAGACTGTTAGTACATAAAATCGACTTATAAGGTTTCATTATATAGTTACTTATTAAAATTTACTTAAAAAGTGAAGTTAATTTATACCTAAGTGTGTATGCGGAAAAAACCTAGCAAAACTACATAAATTCTGTTTTCCGTTAAATTCGACACGTTGCTTTGTATGTTAATAGGAGCTACGTGGTATATAGTTTTTTGCCTTTTTCATAAAAAAATAATGAATATTGCATTGTAAAAGGTCCTTCAGAGTTACACCACAGTAAATATCAAGTATGCTTAACTTTAGTTGTGACAGCCCAAAACAAAACACAGCTTAGTAGTAGATAGACCTTTTACACTGGTTCAGCTAATAAATTGATTTGTTATAGGTACATATCTCAAAGTTTCATAGAGAAATTAACTAAGTTACCTGAAGAATCTCCCCTTAAAGTTAACGGAAATCAATAAAAACGGTGTATAAGTGTGTTAACTATATGCATAGGCGATAAAGACTTGTTTCTAGGTCTAGGACGATTATTGGAGGTCATCATACTGCACACATTTGTTCTATTGTGGTTTGTGGTCAATCAATAGGAAGCTGGAAGTGTTTAAAGGTAAAAAGGTGTTTACAGGTTTTAGCCGAGTTCATACTGAGGAGTTGAGGACCAAGGATAACGGCACGATACAAATCATTTTAGTACTTAGGTAGATAGATAGATAGAATACTCTTTATTGCACACCTCAAGTTTAAGTTAGATACAAGAAAAGATAATTAAATACAAGAAAAGCTTAACTAACAAAAAAAGAAAAAGAAAATACAACCAGTCGATTTAAGATTGAGGCCAAACAATAGGCGGTCTTATCGCTAAAAAGCAATCTCTACCAGGTACCAGCAGTGATTCTCGCCATTTCGCCTTCCATCTACCAGATGATGAATAGAGCCTACGGCTGCTTTTTTTACATTTTTATATAACCATTAGCCCTCTATAATGTTGTCAAAAACCGCATGTAATGACATTAAATGGCAACGGTTAAAACTCACGTATTTTTATCACATATCGCCTATTGTGATAAAAATAAGGTTTTAATCGTTGCAATTTGATGTCAGTATGAATCACGAAAGTTTAAATTATACGCATGTAATGGCGCTCATAATAATAAACTTTTTTGTAACAACTGCAACATTATCTCTGTAAATGCTACCTAATATTATCGACTTCGATAATATTATTTAATATGAAATTTCGAACATCTCTGAAAAACAATGAGGTTTTTATTTGGCCTCTATCTTTTTCTTACGAATTCGAATTTTAAACTTCGATAAAAGTTAATATTTATATATGGCACATTAATTTAAAAATGATCCGGTTGTATACATTTTAGTACTTGGGCATTTTTAGTTTTTGTTGTAGAAAAATCGTTTTTTGCAAATTTGGAAAATGTTATCTGTATTCTACTCAGAATCGCTAGCTCTTTCAATCCTAGTGCTAAGGAGAAAAAGAGTGTCCTAAATTTTCCATACATTTTTTTAATTTTCCATTTCGCTACCGCCATACTAAATCTATGAAATGATGGTGGCGAAGTGGAAAACAAATCTTAGGGCAATTTATTCTCCTACTAGGATTTAAAGAGCTCGCGATTCTGAATAGAAAACCATTAAAAATTTCAAATAAAAAAAAATGAATATTCTACAACAAAAAATAAAAACGCCCATTTCAAATCTGTCATTTCATATCATATATTTTACAATAAACACAAAATAGTACGAAATTCCAGCTCACCCCATAGTTGGAGGGATAGGAACTGAAACTGAGTGAGATTGGACAATTGCTAGATTCGACACAATATACAAAATAGGCTGACTCAGCTGACTGCCAAGCCAAGAGAATAAAGTATTTTCGTAACATCTCTGGTCTAAAACTACCAGCTCAACACTCTACCATCTCTCTTCTCCCCATTCATGACCCAGCTAACCTCAAACTTTAAAATGTTATTTTAAACGTCACTTCTATGAAATGATGACGTTTACTTAACAGTTTCACATTTTGTGATATCAAAATCTAGGAAACTTAGCATAGATGGATCCTACTCACCCAATTAAACTATAATATGTTTTTCTCAAACATGATCGGAAATGTTTGCATTATTGTCACGAAATGAAGACATGAAGTTTATTGTTTATGGCTCCCCACATTTACTTCTTGGCCTTAGGCCGGCCGTGAAGTAATGTATTGCGTAAGTATGAACGAAATGTCCGCTCCTGCAATCCCTTACTTCACGGCCTCTGCACTGCAGTAATGTACTATTTTGTCAAAGAAAGAAAAAAATGGTGATTACGCAGAGCCTAACCTCAACCTCGTAACACGCACCACATTTACGTAGCCAGTTTGCTCGGTAAACACTACTGGAATTTACGGAGACTGATTTACACTCCCACTCTGTTTGCGCGTATTTACGTCTGACCAGGAACGAATTCATTACGAGTAGGTGCGTGGCTAACGTGGTTTATAGTCCATGAAAACACTGTAGGACTTTTTTTTTGTATAAAAAAATATTTTCCTAAATTTTAAACTGTTACGTGTTTTCTATTCAGAATCGCGAGCTCTTTCAATTATAGTTGAAGAAAAATAAGCATTCCAAGATTTGTTTTCCATTTCGTCACCATTTTTTCACAGATTTAGTATGGCGGTAGCGCAATGGAAAGTTTGAAAAATGTATAGGTATTTTAGGACACTTTTTTTCTTACTAGGATTGAAAGAGCTCGCGATTTTAAGTGGAATAGAGATAAAAATTTCCAATTTAGCAAAAAAATATTAACAAATAAAATAATTAGGCCAGATCTTCACAACTAGGTACCTACTGTCCCCAGAAGGCTGGCCGTGTTGTCCCGTTGGATACCAATACTGCTTATTCCCCTGGCCAAAATAGTGGCCAGATGTAAACAAAAGGTATCACATGTTTTGTCACTGCTTCTCCTTATATTTTCACACTACCTCATCAAACATCACTGAAGCCATTTACTACTGATATGGACGTATTATTGTAACATACAAAACGTAAGATAAATAACTAAATCTTGGAGATTTAATTTAAAACATAAAAGTTAGGTTATCACGATCAATATGGTGGTTTGTTTACATTTTAGCCAGTAGTGCCACTACCAAGGACGGCAAACGTCGAAAGTATTTTTTTTCAATTCTCTCAGTTTTGTGTGTCAAAGTCGTGAAAATTCCAATGATGTACATTGGCCTTATAACGACAGAAGCCGCAATTAAGTGTGATATAAACGAGCAAGGGCAAAGTCGGAAAACCTAGTTCAGTTCAGTTCTGGGGGGTCTACCTTGAGGGCCTACCACAAACATCGAAAATACATCGTATTAATGAACCGCTAACAAAGTTTTGCCTCTTTGTCGTACTTGTAATTTAAGACGCAAATAGAACAGAGAGAAAACATTTCGAGAGAAAAAATCTTTCGCTGTTCCTATTGTTCCGAATAAAGTGTTCGCAGTGCGCCCGTCTGTGTATCTCTCCATGTGGTCGCATCCACCCCCACACTGCGGATCAGAGATAACATTATACCCCGTGGTTTAATGGTCACTATCGTACCGCAACACGATAACTCAATAATGGTTCCCGAGTGATCGATAAAAGTAAGTTTTCCTCATTTATTTTATTACATTTGGGAGATAATCCGATGAAACTGATTAGTCCAGTCCAACTGTCACTGGCAAGTGGGCAAAATTAGTGTAGAGGCATAGTTAGACCATGCTAAGTCTTCCTGCCAAGTTTTACCTTAAGTATGGTATTTTCATGCAATTTTTGCTAAGTCCCAAGTGTGCTAAATCAGTTCAAATAGTACATAAAATAAAATAAACTTACAGATTATATAGGTTACCTAGGTTACTGTCAATTGGTTCCGCAACAGTCAGAAATCATTGTCAATGGTAATATTGTCCTTTGTTACCGCGATTGTTGTTTATTGAAATTAAACACTTTAGAACTGACTAATCGCGTTTATCACACCATGACCCTACGTTTAGAGCCCTTTACAGCACTCATTTTCACAGGGTTAAGATGATGTCGTAGGGTCATCATAAACGCGGTTAATCCGTTCTAAAGTGTCTAATTTCAACGTCAATGGTATTTGTATGTTCTGCTTTCCCAATTGGTAATTGGTTAATATTATTAATACTTAACTTGGAACTCAACTATTCAACCGCCATAGTAGCAGTAGATATTCTGCCTCATGCATTGCGTGTTTATTATCATAAACAAACATCGTAGACATGCTGATGAGATGAATATAAATAAGTACACAGCTACGTTACGTTAAATATAAGAGCCGCTCAATGTACTTTAAACGTTCTATACATATGACGTCACATCATTACGACTTTTAAGTTTAATTGACCAACCACGTGCCTGCCTTTTTGGCCAATCGCGTCACAGGAACACCAAACATGGCGGGAGTTGTGAGTATTATGACGTGTGGATTTAGCTTTAAACTGCCTCCTAGCCTGGTTGTTAGTGACCCTGCCTACTAAGCAGGAGGTCCCGGTTTTGAATCCTGGTCTGGGCATTTATGAGTTATGGATGTTTTCTATGTATTTAAGTATTTATTTATTATATATATCGTCGCCTAGTACCCACAACATATGCTTAATCGGCAAAACGGAGCGACGAATAGACGTGATTTTTAAGCAGACATAATTGAAGGGATGGATGGAGAGTGACATACGAGTACGTTACTTTTTGTATCACTCTAAAGCGAACGAAGCCGCGTTTGCAACAATGTGTACCTACTTCACACAAACGTAATGAAGTAATATAATAACCCATGGCTCCAAAACACAGCTCTTAGCTTGATTGGTGACGTAAACAAACACTCTTCCAAATTGACGTTTCGAGTGTTTGCTGTTAACGAGTGCCGTGTTTGTAAACAGTCTAATAGGTATATATCTAGTCCATATTACGCAATATGGACCAGAGGGATCTATATCGGAATCCCTAAAGTTTTTTGTCATATCCTTGCATTCCCTAATACTGTTTGGCATAATTATACTTTGTCCTAAACTCATATGTCCTAATATTGTTTACCCTAACATCGGTTTAACCTAATTTTCTACCAGCGATTCGACTCTGTGAGGTCACTGAGGTCACAGTTATAACCTAACCTAGCCGACTTTTCTAACAGCAATTCGGTTCTGTGTGAAATCGTTTTTGGACAGTAATTCGCAGGCAGCAAAATGGGCAGGGTCACTACCGGCTAGGACTACACTATCAACGAGCCTAGCTCTTATTGTCTCTACAGTCCTTTTTCTTTATAAATAACATATTAAGTTATTTGTGCTTCGTAACATAAATAGTGAGTGAAGTTACATTTGTCATACGGAAGTAAAATTCCCATCCATCCTCTGGGCTACAATCTCCAACATATAAATCTTACTCGTATTCGCTGATATCAACAATGTTTTATTACTTCGTCGTTTACATAATTGAAAACACGCTGTATAAATAATATCGCTGCTCCATACCATACAAGATTTTTTGTCCTTGTTTTTACTTTTAAAGGTATCAAAAGTAAAAAAAGGTATACACTACTATTATGCAACAGTGATATAAAAAGGGTTCTTAAAAGTTGAGCGTCGCCCTAAACGAGACGAAGTCGAGTTTTGTAATAATAGACCTGAGAGTTTTAAGAACCAATTATGAGCTGTTGCATACGCTAAGTTTTTACGACAGCTAAAATAGCGAAAATAGCAAAATCTAGAAATGTGCAAGATGTCGTATGCCCACTAATTAAAAAAAAGAATCGTTCTAACCACAAAAAACGTCTCAAGAGTAATTTACCTGTATTTCTTTTTATTGACATTCACTTAAGTATCTGCTTCTTCAATACCTGTCCATCTTTTTTACGTTTCAAAAGTACTTAAAGCAAATCAATCGAACTTCAAGCTAATAATAATGCTATCCAAAACAATATATCTTGGTCGACCTGACTTGAACTTTGCCCCCTCTGGTTAAAGTTTAGAATGCAATGGCACCGTAATGCATGTTTGTTTGTATTACGATACGTGTGATGTAAGGGCACATCAGTCGTTATCGGGATAGGGCGTCTACACACTGGCTTTGTTTAAAAAAAACTATCGATGTTCCTTTCACAAATAAAACGTATAAGTATCTTAATTCATAAACAAAATCGTACCTGAATAAGCCTCTAGCCTAGTTTTTAACGGTCTCCTAGCCTAGTCGGTAGTGTAGTGAGTGACCCTGCCTACGAAGCAGGAGGTCCCGGGATCGAATCCTGTTCAGGGCATTTATTTGTGTGTTTATCACGAATATTAAATTTGTTCCTATGTGATGGATGTTAAGTATATATGTATATATCGTCATCTAGTACTTACCCACATCACAATTCAAAAACCTTATTGAGCATACTATGGGACTAGGTCGATTTGAGTAAGATTTGTCCCCCAATATATAATTATTTATTTCTAGCAAAAAAATGTTTTTTGTAGGGAGGTGAAACTTTTATTATTTTATCGACTATCGATAAATCAAAAATTAATTTAGTGAATTAATGATCGAACAATAAATATAACTGTTTCACACATTGTATGCATTTTTTTAACCCTTCGTACAAGTATGGGTGAAATGTATTAACTGTCTAAGAAATTAAATCTGTTTCCTTGTAGGTAATTATGGACAAGGACCTATTTTAGATTTAAGGTAGGTAGAGGTAAGTTGTTAGGTAAGTTACACTTACTGTTCTATATTTTGAAAATAAATGGATTATCTTATTTGGTAATAATGACAAGTGCATAGGTATTTATTGAAGACATTATTAGCATCTTTGACTCCAAAATCCAACGGATGTGTTTCCTTACCAGATAAAGAAATCTTTTTGGTATTTCCTTCCGCAGTTTCCTGACGAAGTTTTATTGAGGAAGTATAATTGCAACTAACATTAACTTATCCGATAAAGGAGTCCATAGGTTTTTTAAGAATCGGCAACGCGCAAGAAATACAGTTGCTTATTTTTATACCGACGCTATGGAATAAAATGCCTTCTTTTTATTTGAAACATGTAAAATAGATGTATCTATTTTGGAATCTCTAAAGTTTTTTTATCCTAGTTTTGCTTTTCCTAATATTATTTGACATAATGAGTATTTGTCCTAAACTCATATGTCCTAATATTGTTGGGATGTGAATTTTCGCGGATTAGTCATTTTTCTATTTGTCAAACGTAGATAATATGATGTAGATATCCTCTTCTGTCAAATTGCTTAAGGCAATGACAGCAAAAGCTTAAGGAAAATCCTGAGAATCTGGCCTAGCTGGATCACAAACGCTCATCTATGGATGAAAAGGCTCATCTACGCATTGGGCACATCCCCAGGAAACCTGACAGACACCTATCAAAGATTGCTCTGACCTGGAAGATGTCTAGTAAACGGTAGCAGGGCCGCCCCAAATCTACCTGGCGCCGTTCCGTTGAGCAAGAGATGGGTGCATTGGAGATGGAACGGGAGAAAGCGACCCAACTCACGCAGGACCGAAGTCAGTGGAAGAACTTAATTCTAGCCCTACACTCCAGCTGGGTAAAAGGATAAAAAGAAGGTAGTATGCGGGAGCCCTACGATTATGTTAAACACAGTTTGTATGCGCGCGGTGTTGTGGGGAGCGATGGGTGCGCACGCGCGGCGTGTTACTCTGAGTCCTTGTGTTAAGGAAAATGTTTTGAAAAGTAACAAAAGGGTTAGTAGGGCAATCTTTAGATTTATCGCAAGGCCAAGTTCAGGTAAGACGTGAAGTAGTCGCGTTTAAAGTGTAAATATTTAATAAGGATTGAATGTTGTTTGTTTAAGAGGAGTTGAATGGTATTTAAATATTCTCCTTTGACAGACAAATCAAAGTAGGCTAACATTATTTTATTAGTGACAGATTTTAACTGCATTTTTTTTTGCAGCATATTTAAATCATAATTTATACCCATGTGCCTTATTTAGTTTGATGTAAATATGTACTACTGAGGCCCACTTACACCACCCAAGGTTACCCGCTATCCCAGAGGTAAGCTCTCAAAATCCATACAAAAAAACGCTTAACTCTGGGTTATGTGGCTAACCCCGACATGTGCAAGTGGCCCTTATAAATCTACCAAATATAATTTTACTGGACTATTTACATCCAATTTCTAAATATTGCTGTATCGTCCAAATATTTACTGTAGGAACATCTGTCGATAAAGTTTAATATTAAAGTCCCAAGCCATTAATTGACACGAATTGATCTATAAATCTAAATCGGTTGTGACCAGACTGATTCCCCTTCGCAGAACTACAAATTAGATATAGTAATGACTAATCCCTAGGGAAAACGAATACCTTCATACATTCGGAGAACTATTTTAAAATACTCTAAACCGTTATTAATGTTACTCTTATAATTTTATCTTACACCGAGGGAAAACCTCAACAAAGCGTCTAACGTCATTGCTTTATAAACGTAAATTGGCAATAATTTAAAACTTTTCGTCGAATGTGTTATTTCGCTAATACCGTTATTTTTTGCCACGGATTGGGTTTTTAGGTAACTGTGTTTGATAAACTAACAGGTATGTTGGCAATGGCATGTTGTTAAGAATATTTTACCTCTCCATATTTTGCTAAATATTCCATATTAATAAATCAAAAGAGTAACTTTAGGTATGTACCTTGCCCGCTAATTAAAAAAATATGTATCTGTTGCTTGGTATGATGGTATAACCATACAATATCCCCCGATCCCCGATCCGATCCGTGAGCGCAGGGACTCCAGAATTCTTTGCTCTCTTTATACCATCCTCTTTGATTCAGCTGCACCAGATTATCTTAAAGCCAAATTTCAATTAGTTACTCCGCGTCCGGGTTGCGAGCTTCGTACCTCGCGGAGTCTTCAACTCACCTTTCCCCTATAGGTACCGCACCGGTTTCATGACGAACTCATTCGCTCTTCAGGCAATTCGTCTTTGGAATGATCTCCCTCTATCAATAAGACAAGCACAGAGCAAATTTTCCTTCAAACGTAAGTTACGAAAACACCTTTCTAATTTAGTTCAACGTTCATAATCTGTATAACGGTTATGCATGGGTACAACAATATGTATTTTATTATGTGAATATAATATGTATGTACATGTGTATATGTATTTGTGTATGTATATTAATAATTAGCTGTATTTATTCCAGAATGTGACATTTTATCTCTCTGTTTTACTCTTCCGCACCAATTTTGTAAGTTTCTGTTTGACCCAATGGTTGACTGGTAGAGAATGCCTTAAGGCATTAAGTCCGCCATTTGTACTTTCTTGTATTGTGCAATAAAGGTTAAATAAATAAATAAATAAATATAGCACGCCTACCACGAACATCGCAAATTGGCATTGATGGGAACACCTCTTTGTCACTCCAGTATGCAAGTGTTACAGAGATGGAGATACAAATCCGCAATCGTTCGATTTTCATGGTATAGGCCCAGGAACTTCATTATTAATGATTTATATTATATCTTCGCAATGGTAGGTCTGTTTTCCCTCACTTTCCCTAAGCAAATTTTCTTCTAGAAAATAATCTTCTTCCTAGCGTTTTTCCCTCAGCTCACGGACACATAATCCCAAGATTTGACGTAGGCGCTAGTTTTACGAAAGCGACTGCCTACTGGTTGGAAGGTCTTCCAACCCAGAGGGTAAACTAGGCCTTATTGGGATTAGTCCGGTTCCCTCACGATGTTTTCCTTCACCGAAAAGCGATTGGTAAATATCAAATGATCCTTCGTACATAAGTTCCGAAAAACTCATCGGTACGAGCCGGCAGGATTTGAACCCGAGACCTTCGGATTGAAAGTCTCGCGTCATACCACTGGGCCACCAATGATCTTCGCAGAAAATAATGAGGTAAATAAATCTATTGTTAGGTATAAAAAAACATTAACTACTTAGCAGATAAGTCAATAAAAACCGCGTAAATTAACGCAGTAAACTATGTCAGTGGTTAACTTTCCATATTGTGCATGCATTCTGCATAAACCATGCAAATTATTCGCGTGATTGGTTTTTTCTTAAAAGTAAATAAGCGAACGTCGTGTTCAAAATGATCTGTACACGCTCTTATTCTAATACCAATAGAACCGTGTTGAGATACTTATGAATACCACGTCCGTTTAGCTATTTTTTCTTCTCTACCGGGATACACCGGTCCAGTGGTGTTGTGGGCTGCGGGGTATGTAACAGCTCGTGCATGAATACAAAAACAAACAGATGCATTGGTTACTGTTAAAATGAACGATTATATTGGCTTAATCATGGCATAATGGCTATATCTGAAGTTTAGCGGTATTTTAATCATTGGTTTAGCCAGCCAACCATTTCATTTTAAGTTTTTGACAGCATATCAGACATTTCTTGCGCTAGCACTATTACTGCACACATAAGAATGTTTATTGTCGGCTATATACGTTCGGGCAATCCGTCAGATCTCCATTTTTGGTATGTCGTTTTTAGGGTTCCGTAGCCAAAATGGCAAAAACGGAACCCTTATAGTTTCGTCATGTCCGTCTGTCCGTCTGTCCGTCTGTCCGTCTGTCCGTCTGTCACAGCCGATTTACTCGGAAACTATAAGTACTACAGTGATGAAATTTGATGGGAATATGTGTTGTATGAACCGCTACAAAATTATGACACTAAATAGTAAAAAAAAGAATTGGGGGTGGGGCCCCCCATACATGTAACTGAGGGATGAAAATTTTTTTTTCGATGTACATACCCGTGTGGGGTATCAATGGAAAGGTCTTTTAAAATGATATAAAGTTTTCTAAAAAACATTTTTCTTAAAGTGAACGGTTTTTGAGATATCAGCTCTCAAAGTCGTAAAAAGTATGTCCCCCCCCCTCTATTTTTATAACTACGGGGTATAAAATTCTAAAAAAAATAGAGGTGATGCATGCTAATTAACTCTTTCAACGATTTTTGGTTTGATCAAAGTATCTCTTATAGTTTTTGAGATAGGTTGATTTAACTGTAATTTTGGTTAAGTTATTGTGCTTACACTGAAAACGATGGCTGAACCTTATAAGTTTAGGCTCCATTCACCAGGTGTATAAATTGACATAATAAGTTTATTATATTTGCTGCTACGGAACCCTTTGTGCGCGAGCCCGACTCGCACTTGGCCGGTTTTTAATTATTTTATTCGGTAACTAAACCTATATAGACGGACTCTAGTCACCCCTCCAGACTCTACTCGGCTGCTGAATAGTTGCTACAGGCGCAACAGCGAATAGAACATGTTTATGTCCATATTACATTATCAAATAGCTTCGATCATAGACCTATATGCCTCCCTTTTTCTCCAACGTGAAGAGAAGGACGGTCTATAATCTATGGTCACAGATATGATCCTAATAGTGTAATATAGGCCTAACGATCATATTGCTAATTGCTACTCCAAAAAAAGGGGAGGCATAAAAAGGTATATTTACTGTCAGAATGAGGACTACCGCGAGTCGATTTTCCGCTAGGGGCGCTAATGGAACGTGGGTCCTGCGGGAACATTTCAAACGTCACTTTGACAATTCTTCCATATAGACCATAGATTTAAAAAAAATCTTCAAAAAAAAAAACTGGTTATAATATACTCTGTGATATAGACAGAGGACCCACGCATGTGTGGCGCCGCCTGGTGAGCGACAATACGGTAGCTCCCATTGGTTTGTCAGACTATAGTTATAGGTAGGTATTTGACATTTGTTACCCGTTTCCTTTTATATATGTTTTTTTACTAAACAGATTGTGACGCATGATGCATGGTATCGCGTCATTCGGTTATTACGTTTTTATATAACCTTGACATAAATGATCTCAAACACAATACAAGATCATAATCATAAAATCATAAAATAAGTTAGCTCTAAAATAATATTGAAATACGAGCCCGCATCCGTAAATTGCAGTAACAAAAATAATAACATTATCATCATTTGTTACAGGCCTACACGATGCACCGACGGCAACCAGATGGCGCATAAACAGTGACTCAAACGTTTAAAAAAAATGCCAAGTGAAAGTTCAAATTTCAAAAGTGTAGTGATGTGCTGACGTTATCGATACAATGGACGTTATGGATTTGGATAATCTGACGGGAGTGGTGAATGCGACGGCGACCATCTCGTACCCGAGGGAGGCCACCATTTTGGCTGCCGTGTGTGCGTGTATCTTCAGCGTGGTAGGAGTTGTTGGTAAGTTGATTTAAATTTTGTCTCAAATAAATGTCTCAGTATATTTTTATATATTTTACTTCACCATAGTGTTATATACTTTGCATTGTTAAACATTACGGAGTAGTCTAAAAAATAGTCTTGTTTTAACTATTGACGACAGTTGGGCGTTGACTTGCAAGAAAAATCCTTCATATTAAGCTTAATTAGTATATATCTGCTACATAGCTAGGAACTCAAACATCCAAATTAGATAGTTATGGAGGTAGAGTGGGTTGATTTTTTTTTCTCAATTGAAGGGTATCTTGTGCCTTCCTTGCTCGTAACGTAAATTTAATTTTCCAAATACATAGTCACAATTATTACCAATAAAAAAATGAGACATCCCATTAAAAGACGATTGAAAATCATACCTTTCTTGAATTACCATATTGTCCTTGTGATAACCTATTGTCCGTAAGGTGGATTAACCCACGTGTTCGAGTTACGGATACATTCGTCGAAAGCGATGACCGTTTGTTTACGCGTCAAATACAAAGCGTCATAATAACGCGTTCTATGAACGACGTCAAACGATTTATGCTGTCAACAAATCGGGTTGCGTAAACTTACTTTTGACCGCTATGTTTTTCAAAATAAAATTAACTAATACAAAATAAATACTGACATCAATCAATCTAAAATACTGAAGCTGAAAACCAAAGAAAGTTATGTCAAATTAGACCTACTAGCAGGTAAAAATCATTGTTAAACAAATATGTACACATAAATGATCTCTTCATAATTTATTACGTTCCTAGTCCTACTACCGAAACCTTAATCATATCTTGACACAATTAAGCGTGCAAATAAGACTGACACGATTTCTTAAAATACGTATAAGTACAAAGTAATCGAAACGATAAACGCATGCAAACATCACTATCTATATAAGTGTCCGAAACTCCGAATAATCGGTTAAATAATCGGTCAAACGGGACGTTAAGTGGCGGGACCAACATGACGCATTTAAGGTGTTTATGGCATGGCATTTATGGTGTTTAGATGTATTACGACTTTTATTTTAGAATTCGATTATTGCTACTTGAAAAAAAGGAGGCATATAAAGTTTGTTTTTAATCTACTGTCAGAATTGGTTTGTCAGACTATAGGTGGGTCACTATATTATATGTTTTTTATATATGTTTTTAAAAGCTTATTTCATTAGATTAGAAGTAGAAGACTAGTAGACATATTTGTCTAATTATATAAATAAGAATTTTACAGCCATTTTATGGGCATTTTCAGAAAAAAGTGCACCCTTTTGATGAAAATGGGTCCTCAACTTTCCATACAATTTTTTTTTGTCAGGTTTGTAACGGCCCATACGAAATGTATAAAAAAATGCGTTACAAAGCTAACCAAAAAAAACGGGACACTATTTTTCTTATTTTTAATCAATAGTATACTCGTGATTCCGGTTATAAAAAACCCAAAACTTCCTATATTTTAAAAAAAAAATGAAAATGGTACCCTATTTTTGAAAATGCCCTTATATCAACGATTCGCTCTTTTTTTTGAGACACGGTGCGGCTTAAACGAACACATTTTCATATTTTTATTTTACAACACTTAAAATTGTAAACCGAGAAATTTCGCATTTAATGCATATAATCGGCAAAAGGAAAATCTCTTTCCCTTGATTTATAGGTTTTTCGACCATTTTGTGCCGTCAAAAGAGGGGTATAAGTAACCTCAATTAGGACCATAGAAGTGACTAATCGCTAAAAGCAGTAGTTAACTAGTTACTAAAAGCAATATTTGTCTTCTTGCACAAATATTTCCGCAGGCACACAATTTTTTATGACACGAATCTTATATGTCAATTTATTTATTTATTTATTTATTTATTAATAAAATCAATTACACAGTATTACAGAGACCAAGGCACTGTGTAATGCAAACACTGTTAATTAAGTACTTAGGTACTAATTAATACTAGGCAGACAATAAATAACATTACCAATAACAAACATTAACATTAACAATTAACTGAAGACGCACGGTCATCCATCACCTCACAAAACCTTTTACATTCACAACATATCATCTTCCACGTACTAGTAAAAACATCGCATTCCGGTGCCGACTTGAGAAGCGCGTTTAAGTAGCATAAAGCTCAGTCAATATAGAGAAGGTTCTAGAGATTGTATCGCCAGGCATTCATTTTATTTTTCATCGCCACCTTGGGAGAGTTGGGAGTGAGGAAGCCTGAATGTCGTGATATTTGACATTTTCATGCAAAATTTTCTTCACTTTTGTATTTATAAAATTTAAGAAAATTTGATAATGGTGTTTAATTTATACACCAAAATGCTATTTATAAACATATAAGTAACACGGGTTAGTTCCATGGATAGATTTCAAGCATCTCAAAACTTACCTAGTGACCTAAGGTAAGGTATTTCTTAGTTTAGTAGGTATATATTTACAAACTAATTAAAATAATAATTATGTAAAACTAGCGCAAAGCTACTGAGTAATCCATAATTGATAAAAAATATCCCGTTTAAAACAAAAGGCCATCACAGCTGTGTAAACATCAATGTTTCACTTATTTAATTTCAAATACCGAAGGACGTCAAACACGTGCGGGCATCCTTTCAATCATGCCATCATGGCGTCAAAGATCAGCTAAATGGATATAAAAACTTTTAAAGCTAATTTTGTGATTTTTTTTGGAAAATGAAAGTTTTTGTTTTTGACCTTCTCAATAATGTTTTCTCGGTTTCCTAATAGGTGAAGGGAATGCTATGTTTTGTTTTCCGAGTATAAGTAGGATAGGATGCATCGTAAGATGTCCGAAACATGTCGCGCATACAGAAACACTATTTATTTTTTATACTACGACGGTGACAAACAAGCATACGACCCGCCTGATGGTAAGCGGTCACCGTAGCCTGTGGACGCCTGCAACTCGAGGAGTGTTACATGCGCGTTGCCGACCCTTTAAAAAAAGCAGGATTCGCTGTGTTGACAGCTAAAGGGGCAAGCTTTGCTCCGTGGGTCCCCAGCTGTCTACACAGCGACTCCTCTTGGAGCTCTGGCGACCTTACTCACCAACAGAAACACAACACTATTAGTAGGGTCTAGTGTAATTAAACTGCGTTTTTCTGTACGTGAGTGTTGTCCGTAATTTTCTTATAATTTGGAGATATGTTACTTTTTCTTTATTTTTGTATTTTTTTTACAATAACATTAATATGTCTCACGATAGTTAAAATTCGATAAGTTTTTTTGTTCGAAAACTGCGTAAACAAATTTAGTTAAACTCGTCGTACTTGCAATATTAGGCTAAGATAAGATAATGTTGGTATAACATATTTTATATCCTTTTATTTTAACGAGTACCAATTGAAGTCGCCTGCATAATTATTTATAAAAGTGCGTGTTCAAAACTCCGGGCAGAATCCTAATTTGGGCACAAGTCATATTTGTGTATTAAAAAGTAAAATGTCAGTTTCGTCATGACGGGTAGGCGGCGGATTCGGATTCGGGGAATCTTTCCCAACGAGATGGACTAACAAGCTTTACTTTCACCGAGTACAGTGCGCTCGGAAATTATCTAGAATAATAATATCTAGAGAACTTGATGGAAACATAATTTGTATTAAAAATAAGGGCAGCAATTATAATAAAATATACCGTTTAGCCGGCATAAAATAACCTTAACCTACTTCATGTAAAAAGTCTTAAAAAATCTTAAATAAAAACTTTTTTTGTTTCTAATCATCATCATAACTAAGTTTTCCCGCCACCACAATGTCCACTATCTTTTTTTAATTCAGTGACAACTAAAGTTGGCGCCAATTTTCATATCGTTCGATATCAAAGTAACGTGCGACTTGCGTGCGTTATTTAAAACTAAACGTCATCTCGATTCTCGACTGATATTAGAATAGAGGTCAAATCAAATTGTCTTGTGTCAGATGTTTTCGAAATTTGAAGAAAAATTATACTATAGTCATCGATAATATTATTTAGCTATAACATTTTCACAGATAAGAAATTTGTTGTAACAAAAAAGTTTATTATTATGGCGGCCTTTATATGCGATTTTAGAACGCATTATTGAGCGCTAAGGATATGTGAGTTTATAAACAAAAAAAAAGTTTAAAACTTAATTTTATATCATTCCTACCCCACCGTCGTGTAATTTACGTGTAAAGTAATTTTCGAAAACGTTTCGATCATGACTGTACGTCAACGGAACGTACAGGCGTGTAATTATTTACTTATCCAGTGTAGCGAGTTAGTGTTGTTAGTATTAGTAATCTAATATTTGGGTGACTGGGATAACGTTACAACCGCTTTCGTAAAATGTACTGGCGTAGTAGTCAGCTAATAAACAAACTACGGATTGACGGGGGCAAAAATGAAGGACATATGTACTAACTAGGGAATAATTAAAGATCAACAAAGTTTATCGATATCGATAAAAAGCAATATGTAGCCATCATTATTTATGAATTGATAATGATAATATGGCTGAGTTTTTTATGTCAACTTTAAAAACATTTAATGATTTGGTATCCGGAAAAGAAATACAACTGAATCGTACAGTTTTGCCGAGTTTCTTACTAGGCAAAACTATATGTACATTGTTTGAATTTGCTTCAATTACTACAGTTGGCCTAGACAGGTCATTTAGTAGGCTACAATGGATATTGTTTAAAGAAATTTATTCTCATAAAGACAAAACATCACTGACATGAGAACATAGTTTAAAAAAGAACATAAACATTTTAAACCTATCGTCGTCGCAACACGAAAAAAAAGGAAATAAAATACTAGTGAAATTCCTATTTTACGAGGTTCTAAAAGTGAATTAAGTAAGTAATCTACGCGTCCAACTCGTGACTCGTGTTACCGACAATGAAACGCGATTTTTTTGGATTTTTGATCATGTGTAAAATGATAACGGTAGAAATTATTAATAAATAAACATGTACAATTTACGAAAGCAGGAGGTCGCTGGTTCGTACCCAGCCCTGCTCACCGGGGACCTTGGTCACTTTTTCTTTAGTATATGACATCCACAGACAAGATAACCTAAAGACGTAGCTTTATACGATTATTTCATTCAAACAGACGCTGCCAAAAATGCAGGGGTGCGGGCGGCGTAACGTCCACTTACTGTGCTGTGATTAGTCGTTTCAAGGTCAAGGAGGCGTGAAACAAAAATGTCCGCTGGCCGCGAGTGACTTCGGAATATCGATAAAAGTATCGATGAATTGAAGCGTCTATCCCTCTCACAGTTAAATAATTGCCAACCAACAAAAACATTCGTCTATTATTCGTTTTCGTTAATTTAAAATATTCTGATTTAAAGTGCCGAGAACATATGATACTGCTTGGAGCAGGAAACCAATCATGTGGTCGTTTTGTGGCATTCATCCACATTTCCTTCATGGTTGGACATTTCGGAAACCTTAAAGAGAGGATACACATTTTAGTTAACAACATAATTCTATGTTGTTAACTAAAATGTGTATCCTCTCTTTCAGAGGAAATATTTAAAATTATACTTTAAGAACACTTTACACAAAAACTTATTATTCATTTAAGAATAAATACTATTTAATTTAACCGTAATTATTTTATCGATAATAAACAAACAGACAATATGGATATCACTAGTTCGGATAGACTCGTGGAGTATGTTGCTCGTTACGATTGAGAATAAAGACTTTTTAATTTATCCGTAATTACCTTATCGATAGTAAAGAAACAGACACTATGGACATCTCTAGTTCGGACGGAATTGGGGCATACGTTGCTCCTTACGCTAGACAAGGAAAGAGTTATACTTCGAGCAAAGTATTAGAAAGAGACTTTGTAAAAAGACATCAACGAGTTCACTAGATTTCACGCTTGAACAATTTTTAATTTTAATTAAAATTTAGAAAAATCTGCTTACCTGTGAAACGAAATACCATCTTTTGTGTTTTTGTGTTCTTGCCACACAATTTTATGCAACAATAATGCATTTTGCATGTCGTTAATCACGTTAAAACCTCCGTAATACGTGGTAATACCACAATGTTACCTGCACGAACGACGGCCGCAGACTAAAGTTAGCAAAGGGGGCGTGTCTCTAATATGGAGTGAATTCACCGTATGCGTGACAGAGGGGGTCGCCCGGCTATGCTACGTCTTTAGGTTATCTTGTCTGTGATAAACATGTGTTTGAAGTAGACTAAATGATAGTTCTTTTAGGTTTTTTTCGATAGGTTTTTTTTTCATTCGTTTTTTAGAAAACACCGTGACAGAGTGGCCCTAATCAGCGAAGAGAGCCTTCCAGTTCCGATTGACCACTCTGTCGCGGTGTTTCGAGTTAAATAATTCAGGTAACACAGCGAATCCTCCTTTTTTAAAGGGTCGACAACGCGCGTGTAACTCCCCTGGAGTTGCAGGCGTCCATAGGCTACGGTGACCGCTTACCATCAGGCGGGCCGTATGCTTGTTTGTCACCGTCGTAGTATAAAAAAAAAAAACGTAAGTTTACAGCCACTGACTAGGGAAACAACATGTACCTATACTGTATTGGTAAGGTAATTCAACATTTCGGGCAATTACCTGGACAGTTTTTAGCGCGGAGACAGATCATTGTCGCTAAAAAAGGTCAAAAAGGTGAACGACTCGCCTATCAATATCGATTCAATTGCAAACATAGCTTGGTCTGACTCTAAGTATTTCACCTTGTATTGTAACTAACTAATTGCTAAACTGATTTCGATCCATTAAGCATGTAGAAACTTTCTTTAAACTTTTGGGCTCATCCGAAGACTAGCGCTGGAAGTCGCCAGCATTATGCTGAGATGAGTCCATTTCGTGGCACTTCTTTAATCTTGTAATTGTACTGTATATTTTGTGTGTCCACGAATAAATTATTTCTATTCTATTCTTTAAACATCCGATATTTTACAGTTTCTGGATAAAGGATGACTCACACTAGAATAACGTGATAACTCAGAGCCCTCGGAGGTCACGTGACGTTTTCTATAGAAACTGACAGATCGTCCCGTCCCGGTCACGTCCCGACCCGTTCAAGTGTGAGTCATAGAGTCAGTCTATGCTATAGTTGCCGATTTCTAAGTCTGAACTTTTGACACTTGAGTATTGACGTATTTAGTGATGAGGCTAAGACAAATCGTTTGTTAAATTCAGCGATTATTGATTTTAGCGATGAATTGTTTGATTCGATTTTACTACTACGGATTTGTATTTGATAAGACCGAGAAACTTCGACAAACTGCGGCTTCTCTTGTCATACGATTTTTTCCAAAGTCACCTTAGTTTCGTTCAAAAATCAATACTGTTGAATTCTTAAAATGTAAGATAAAAACCTTCATAGTTAATTTGTCTTATTTTAAATAACATTTTTTTCCACATCGTACTTAGTTTTATTTTCGTTTTAATCGTTCTGTTTTGATTTTTAACTGTATTGCTTATTGATAACAAGGTCGATTTTTATCGATTAACAGACAGTTGTATGAATTGGAACAGCAGACATGGTCACAACACTAAATTAAAAAAAAAACGAAGTAGACCGTAAATGTTTGCGTGCTAAATTGTTATCGTAAAATATTCAATAACTAATGTATGAAAAAATGTTACATTCATCACATTATGTTTATGAAAAGTGAAATATTGTGTTTATGTACATGACTAGCTGTAATATCTTTATGGGATTTTGTTTATAATTCCAAAGTGTCTTGCATGTTTACGTTCTACGGGTATTTCGATGTGTCAAAAGTTCAGACTTAGAAATCGGCAACTATAAGTTTCCTTGATTTTGATAGCATATACAGTGAAAGTGTTAGTAAACGTCATAATTTCATAGAAGTTTGACGTTTAAAATAACACTTTCAAGTCTGACAGTTCACTTGCTGAGAAAAGTTAACGTGGTTTGACTCTATATCCTTAAGCCTTAACTGTAACAAGTATTACTTTGTATGAGAATATTAATAAAGATGGCTAACGATTGACTCAAATTACGTTTACACCAATATATTGAATGGCGTCCAATCAATATATTTTTAATGTCCCCCAAATTGCAACATTTCGTGCATAGTTAGAGTAAACAAGAGGGTCGTCCCTACATCCTGCAGCCCCTACAGGATAGCCCCTGGCTGTCAATGTCAGGGGACATCATTATATTAATGTTCTCGTCACGTGCGGCCGTTACAACTTTTACATTTTTCAATATTATTTACCAAATAGTATCGATATCGATAATCCATAGTAATCTCACTATTTATAATATTTAGTGTTATTGATACTATAAATAATTATAAGTAATTTAAATAATAACCACTAACAAATTATGTAATACTTACTCAAATGTTCTGCGAGAAATACAGGCTTTTTTATTTTATTTTTAGTTTTTAATGAAATCACCAAGATTAACTTATTTATATCATGTAAGTATTGTATGTTACGATAATACGACCGTTTCAGTAGTGAATGGTTTCAGTGGTGTTCGATGAGGTAGTGTGAAAATACAAGGAGAAACAGTGACAAAACATGTGACGCCTTTTGTTTACATTGTTAGGAAGTCCTCCTTTCCTCCTTCCTCCTCCTCCTCCTTTTTTAAAGGGTCGACAACGCGCGTGTAACTCCCCTGGAGTTGCAGGCGTCCATAGGCTACGGTGACCGCTTACCATCAGGCGGGCCGTATGCTTGTTTGTCACCGTCGTAGTAATAACAAAAAAAAGTGCCATTGACGGCGATCTTAATTCTTAACCAGGTAAAGGCACACAGGGGTGGTGATATCACGTAAATAGCGAGCCGCGAATTGTATTGCCCAGCATACCTTTTTTTAATACTACGACGGTGACAAACAAACATACGGCCCGCCTGATGGTAAGCCGTCACCGTAGCCTATAGACGCCTGCAACTCCAGAGCGCCTACCACGAACCGCGAACGAAAGTATACCTCCCTTTCGCACTTGTGATTTCTCACTCAAGTGGGACAGAGAGGTGAAACTTCGTTCGTGGTTCGTGGTAGGCCTTCAGGGGTGATATGCGCGTTGCAGACCCTTTAAAAAAAAGTAGGATTCGCTGTGTTGACAGCTAAAGGGGGAAGCTTTGCTCCGTGGGTCCCCAGCTGTCAACACAGTGAATCCTCTTGGAGCTCCTACCGCGAACATCGAAAATTGGCATTGGCGGGGAAACCTCCTTGTCACTCCAATATGCAAGTGTGAGAGACGGAGGTACAAATTAGCAATCGTTCGATTTTCGTGGAATAGGCAGCACTCACGCATGCTACTAAAACAAATAACAACTTATACAAATAGCAAGTCCCTGAAACCCTTCAGGGACTTGCAATTGTAATAAAACGGTGCTATAAATACCACAATCGACTATTTTAATGGAGTCCATTTTGCAGAACACTTAGCAATCGAGTTGAGTGGCCAATCCATTAGCGCAGGATATTAGCCGTGTGTTTGTCTTTTTATACTGTGGTAAACAAACGCACGGCTCGGTTTATTGCATTCTCATCCGTTACTTTTAAATAAGAGACGTTTATAATCATGTCGGATTTGACGTCACAAACCTTCACACAGATATACGTAAAAAGAAAACGGAATAAAAAAAGGAAGTAATGACATTTTACATCACGAAAGGGATCCTGCTCAGCATACTCTAAGGTTTGAAGCCGCTGCTGGTCTACCGTAAGAAATGACTCACACTGGAACGGGACGGGACGGGACGTTCAGTCAGTTTCTATAGAAAACGTCACGTGACATCCGAGGGCTCCGAGCTATCACGTGATTCTTTCTATAGAAATTTACAGATCGTCCCGTCCCGTCCCGTCCCGTCCTAGAACAGTGTGCAAATGATTCTTGTGCTAAGGCTACTGAACAACCACTATCGCATCTATAGTATAGAAACTAAGGCCCATTGAACCACCCAGGGTTAGCCGCTGACCCGGAGTTAAGCTGCCAAATCCATACAAAAAACGCTCAACTCCAGGTTATGTGACCCCCGGGTGCACTACCCGGGGTCACATAACCAGGAGTTAACTGTTTTTTGGGGTTCTAAACCGCATAGTGAGTATCAAACCCTCTAATTTTATAAATATTTGTTCCAGGCAACTTCATAACAACCGTGGCCCTCCTCATGCACCCAAAGCTCCGAACCCACGTCACCACCATGTTCGTGCTCTCCCTCTGCGTGTCAGACCTCATGTTCTGCGCCATCAACTTGCCCCTGACGGCGCGGAGGTTCATCCGCGCGGACTGGGGGCTCGGAGACCAGCTGTGCCAGATGTTCGCCTTCGTGTTCTATGGGAACGAGGCGGTGTCGCTGCTGTCCATGGTGGCCATCACTATCAACAGGTAACCATTATTATACGTGTCCTCAAATAGTTTAGACAACTTCCCCGAAACCGTAACTCCATGGAAGATCTTCGTTATTCAAGGACTAATGGATGGCACGCTTACCTACGCGCTGGACATACATTTGTGCTTACCGTGAGTACGCGGCCGTATTCGATAGTGATAGTAATCAGTGGTACCTTTTCTCCGAATTTGATCTGTATGTAGTGCCTGAGGATCACATATTTCTATGGACCAAAAAAGAACTAGGTATCCGGAAGACCGAAACTTATGTCTCATATCACCTTATGTAAAAATCTTCGTCTGCCTTAGCTATTGACTGATTATTCTTAAAAAATCAAGCCCTTAAGACTAAAGGCCGTGACAGAGTCCGGGAACCCTCTTCAAGTGTCATTCACATGGCTCATTAAACCATGACTCGAGTGGCACGTGACTGACGCGGTGACCAATTAAAGGATAAGATTGATCTATTCAAATCAAAGTTTAATGAAATAAAAGTAAAGAGAAAAGTACTTGAAAACCCGTCTGCCGAATTGTATGGACTGACTTTACTCTGGCAAAGCTATTTGTACGCTACGTGCAAAAACATCGGCAGACTTTTTTGTATAAAAATAACAGACGTTGCCGGTCCGGCTGATTGGGAAATGGGATCTGGATTTAGGTACCCTATACAATTGGTTTGGTGACTATTATTTTTTAAAGCAAAAACGTCTGCAAACTGTAAGTACAAAGTTTCTCAGTCTTCAAAGGAATAGTGGTCGGTAGCTCGGTTGGAATAGCGATAAGCTGGTAAGCTGGTATCTATCTGCGAGTCGCGGGTTCGAGTCCCGCCCGAGGTAATGAATGTTTCCACTGTTCCTTTCTTTCTGAAAAAAATAGTTTATTGAACAATAATTGGGAACTTTCATGGTAACACGTTCCAACCCATATCATAATCATCAAATTACGTATAGACTATAAGATGAGCAATCTAAAAGGGATTACATGGGCATTTTCAAAAATAGGGTACCATTTTCTTTTTTTATAGGAAGTTTGGTTTTTTATAACCAGAATCACGAGTACTGTTGATTTAAAAAAAGAAAAAGAGTGTTCCGTTTTTTTTGGTCAGCTTTGTAACGCATTTTTTCATACATTATGAACGGCCCACCGTTACAAAACTGTCATTTTTTTTGTATGGAAAATCGAGGACCCATTTTCATTAAAATGGTGCACTTTTTCTGGAAATGCCCATATTAATAATACAACTATAGAGGTAGTCGGGGCAGAGGTAGACCAAAGAAGACAAGATGACCTGGATGCCTTTTGTATCGACTTTCGGAGAAAGAAGAAAGAAGGGGAGGCTTTTGCCCAGCAGTGGGACACAAAATAGGCTATTAAAAAACTATAGTCACTATATTCTGTCACCCACACTGGGGTTATATGTGGCTCAGTGCACGAAACATTCGTCCGATTCCTTCAGACAGTATATCCCGGCATCACGGTAACCTTTTCCAATCATACCGATTCCTCAACTGCATTTCAAGTTGCCACGAAGTTGAACGGCCGTGTCTACATACATTAATATTAATGCAATCTAAACTGTCGTGCTTGCCATGATTTGAATTTAATGGCGGGTATACCTGTTTGCTTGTGAAATTGTTCGCTACCAAGTTGACGGATATCAATTTGTGTACCCGTATTCCGATTTTTAATTCGAACCCAAAAATATTACCTAACTCACTTTTCTCTTGGTGTCAATTGCTGATCCGCCTGGTTTAAAACTCAAAGACCACGAACCACTTCTTTCGTTTATTCGGCTCTTTTATAGAACCAAAGAGTCTTTATCACTCCTATATTATTATACAAAAGCGATAGAGAAGCAAATAGACGAACGAACGAAAGAGTTGAGTGATGGAGGTAGGCCTCCAGAGCATTTGGAATTTATTTTGAATGAAATTGATGGGCAAATTAGAATTTAAATATATTTAGATAGTCACATATTATATTCAATCAAACAATTAAGCTCCTTGACCATGACAGTGATGATGATAATGATGTCTTCAACATCATGGACAGAACACCGCCAATCTAAACAGTTTTTTGGCTATCACACCAACAAAAGAATGAAAGAAGTTGAAAATTTGAAAAGCAATTCTCCTGTTCTTATTTATTTGAACAAATGATTCGATTTTGGTGAAAATAATTGGTTAGGCAATGTCAAGTTTTTAATTTTAGCAAAGATCCAATCGAACTATGCGATGTGTCTAACTTGATATCTTTACTTATAAGTTTATACTCGTACTACAAATTTATGTTGGTAAATTGTACTCTGAAATAATTACTGTTACCTAATCAAATAAGTTACCACGCATCATATGAACATGAATTCCTTACATTCATTCAATTGTTTCAAGAGTGATATAGCTTTGATTGCGAAAGCCCAGTCTTACAAAAAAATAGTTTGGAAAACTAAATAGGAAAAAATGGTACTTATACTATTTTTTCCTAATTTTTCCAGCATGTACTATATTTTTTGAAATATTTTGACATAAATACCTACTATTTTGCCGTAGAAAAAAGGTGGCATCCCTAGACAGAGCATCCATCTTCGGACACTACGCACGTAAACAAATGAAAACTAATGCGTGTATCAATTAAACACCCCCATGACGGCCATTTTGTTTCCAACATTTCAATTCATATCAAATTGATGTTATTGTGTTCTTAAATGCTGCTGACAGCACAAGATATGTTTTTATGGTGGAATTGTTTAAATGAGACTTAAGTTCTTACTTTGTTATACTCTAGGGTCGGTACATTTCTGATTAGATTTTCATGTGTTAAATTGGAGATGTCAAAACATGATATGACTTCAAGTTCATACATACCTACATAAAGTATGTGTTTGAATAAAGTAGTGCTTTAATTATGTATTTTGTCTAATTTTAGACCCACTTAGTTCAAGATCTGATTTCTCAGACTAATGAACTCGGAGAAAAGTTTTTGCCATATAATATAGCCTCTTATGTACCACAGAACATAAAGACGGAACTGAATCCAGGCATCTATTGAGCGGTTTTTTTTGTCCATTTTTAATACTGTGAAGAAATCAGACAATCAAAGCTTTTAGAAGATCCATTGTAACATTTGTAACTGTCAAACAACGCATGAGTAAGCGGGATAGCTGCATATTTACGTCACGTCTCATTTAACTCCCGGATTCCCCATTAAGCCGTTATTGGTCAGTTATTGATGTTTTCTCATTTGTATACTTCGGTACCTATCTGTTTATGTGTGTATACTGTATACCGGGTGTTGCCTGTAACAGGAGCAATAAATTGAATCGCAGGTAGGTACTCGTACTTCGCAAATCTAATAACTTTTGTTTTGGTCATCATCTTAACCCTGTGAAAATAAGTGCTGTAAAGGGCTCGAAACGTAGGGTCATGGTGTTAATAAACGCGATTAATCCGTTCTAAAGTGTTTAATTTCAATGAATAACAATCGCGGTAACCGAAGACAATATTTTGTTCAAATTAAAAAATGATGTACTCAGGTTTTCACTTTTTCATACAAACTAAATAGTATTTTCAATGTACGATAACATCAGCCTAATAACGGCCTCCTAGCCCAGTTGGTAGTGACGCTGCCTTCGAAGCAGGAGGTCCCGGGTTCGAATCCTGGTCAGGGCATTTATTTGTGTGTTTATCACGAATATGTGTTCCTGAGTTATGGATGTTTTCTATGTATTTAAGTATTTATATGTATATCTATTATATATATCGACGTCTAGTACCCACAACACAAGCCCTTGGGCTCGATTTGTGTAAGATTGTCCCGCAAATATTTATTTATTTATTTAATAAGGATTACCGCGAGTCGGCTTCATGCTAGTGGAACGTGGGTCCTGCGGGAACATTTCAAACGTCACTTTGACAATTCTCTCATACTGACACTGGACCCACGCATGAGCACACAAGTTGCAATGAAGTCAAAAAACGCAGACATTGGCAAAATACATCTCACCACAAGATGTGAAAGCCACTCAAGGCAAAAAAAAAGTTGCAATGACAGTGAGTTGGCGGAGACGCTAGCGAGTATAGTATTCTACAGTAAATTTCAAACTCGCGGTCGGCACACTTAGTCTAGGAGTTTCAAGCGTCTATACTTCATATCCTATCTTGGATTATCTTGGGGCAAATGGACGGCAAGCGTGCGCAAGGTAGAGCACCCACGAGATGGTCTGATGCGGTTAAGAGGATAGTTGGTGGCAACATACAGCACGTGACCCACATGGCTTATGACCGCACACTATGGAGACGGAGCACAGATGTTCGCGATCCTCAGCAGTGAGGGACCGAGGAAGAAGAGAAGAAGAAGAAAAATACTTCATATAGATCCTATAAGTTTCAGTGCTCATTCAGATTGAAGACCACCAGATATGATCTTGATGTTATAGCATAAATTTTCCTAACAAAAATTAACAGCACAGTTAATGTGGCTCGTAAACAGAACAGCCGCTCCATCATTCCGCCTATTCACAAAGCACATTTTCCACTTTAGACCATCATCAAACAGGAGTAGCTTTGACATATTCTATATAAAATATATCACCGGAGAAAAGGGGGTGGTGAAATTCTTTACCGAACGAAATAACAGATTTTACGATTTCAATTATTTTTAAATCAGCATAGTATTAAGCTACAACTACTTACCCCATAACGTACAAATAGCTACGTCAGATAAACATCAGTCCATACAATGAGTATGTCATATGTGATACTATGTCATATCCATTCGGCAGAGGGGTAGGCCTGTCAATAGGAGCTACCGTATTGTCGCTCACCAGGCGGCGCCACTCATGCGTGGGTCCTGTGTCAGTATGAGAGAATTGTCAAAGTGACGTTTGGAATGTTCCCGCAGGACCCACGTTCCACTAGCGCCCCTACCTACTTACCTATTATTCTACAAAGTGGAGGGTAGATTTATGCTGGTTGTCCAGCGATGCGGTAGAGGTAGACGAACGATGTGAACAACCACCCGTAACTCATGTCATGTCAAGATGTTAATCCCGTACACCGACCGTGAAACTTTAATTGTTTTTCTTATTTATAGAAAGTATAGAAACATCACTTGCACAAGTTCATCTCAGATTTGGGACGTATTTTGACTATTTTAACATATTACGAGTATACTAGAAATAAAAAAAATATTGGTCAAAATGTCAAAAACATAAAACAGAGTCTCTCTGTTTTGTGGTCAAAAACGATCTCTCACAGAAGAGTGCCACTAGAGAGCCTACCGTACCCTTATTTCTGCCGCTTTGTCGCTGGAATATGCCAGAGCAATAGAGAAGGAAATAGAACTAACGAAGTGTTCCATGGCAGGCCATCAGACAGTCAGTAATTTTAACAACGCGCATATTGCAACACCCCTCCATAAATGCACGAATCATAAATATTGATCCTATAACATCCCAAATTCATTTTATATTTAGAACTTACTACGATATGACTTGAGAGAGAGAGAGAGAGAGAGAGATGCTTGATTGTCACTTGTCTTGTTTTTGTATCATAAATCATCAATATCATCATGCATAAGGGTTGAGCGGTGTCGCTAAATAGAAAAAAAACAATAGCAAAAATCTAAACAGTCTAACTAAAAAAACTTTCAAAAGTCATGTTATTCCTGACAAACATTGCATAAGAAAGTGTGACAAGCGGACAACGGTCATATACAGTGAAACCTGGATAATTGAAATTTCAAGGGACCGCCAGTTTGGTTTAACTAGGTTTTCCAATTATCCAGGTTAATAACAATCTCGTTTCAATTATAGCTTATTGTAGCTATGTTAGATTTATTGTATTTATTTTTTTAGTATTTGACATTGTATTTGATTCTGCTTTTATTCTTTTTGTGATATCATGTAAACGTTAATCGCTTACCATCAGGTGATTCGTTTGCTCGTTTGCCCCCTATAGCATAAAAAAAAAAAAAAAAAAAACGATTTGGTGCAAGCACTGTAAGTTTATATTGAAATAAATAAATGAAATGAAATAGAGGCTCTCGATAATAGAGGTTTCGGTCAGAGAATAAATCAATTAAAAAAAGACATTTATGAATAATATGTTTAATTCATGATAAATATAATATTGTTTTTGACATTATGGACATATTGGTAAGTAAAATGTTAATTTTGTAGGTACGGCAAACTCATGTTTTTATTTTATTTCTAGGGACTAACTTCTAACGGACAAAAAAGTTTTTTGCTCAATATCCTCGGACGGAATGTTGTCAACAGTAAAATAACCTCCATTCCTTCACTTTTAGTATGACGCTACCAACTAATCAGATTAGAAGTATTAACAACACTACTATATAGAGGCCATATTAACCTTGTAAAGCCCACTGTCCTATTTTTAAGACAACACAATTTAGGTATAATGACCCACCAGGTGATGCTTTTTCGATTAAACATGAACCTTAATTTTGATAAACTCAAGTTTTAAAATATGATGCCCTATTCTTAGGACACTGGGTCAATATTGCACTTGTCCTAAAAATAGACTCGGCCTTAGGACGTTAGTAAAAAAACTAAAATCTGAATTTCACCAGGCACCGAAATTTTGATTATAGAGGTATATTGTCAAGGAACCGGGACCGGACATTGCGTTGCAACTATACAGGTATTCAATTTATCCAGGTTTCACTGTACATACTCGTTCATATATGCAAGGTGCAGCATTGAACTGTTCCAAATTTAAGAAAGATACAAATCCGTTTTATTTTAACCACTCCTCAATAATTGTTTCATAAAACCAAAACCGTAACCGCAGTCGTAAACACAATGTGTTTCCGAATGACGTAGGTCACACATACATACCCTCTTAAGTTAACGTCGATACAGGGTGTTGTTTGAAAACAAATCCGCCTTTATGCGTTCGAATAAAATCGGTTTACATGCATACAAATCTGGTGCATACAACGCGCGTGCATTGGAAACTGACCCTTATTTGGGGAGTGTAAGGTCTAAATGTCTATGAGCCGATTGAAGTTTTGAAACGAAAATGAGGCCAGTGTTAAGTCATAAGCTGAAGCGGTTTACAGACTTCGGGCGGCAAGCTATTAAAACCAACTTGCAGAATTTAGTTGCATTTTTATTTACTACCTATTCACAACCGAAGCTAATATAGGAGTGTTAAATACAGGGGATTTAAGTAGTTTTAATTATATATTTCATACCGTACAGATAGATGAATCGAGCATAGACAATAGCATGGTTAGTTTTCAAAGTTGTACACGACTAATCACTTTCTTCCAAGACGAGAAGTAAAGAGGGCTTTGACAGATAGATAAGATATATACCTAAATTTAGCTCACTGAAAAAATAATATGTTATATTAAGCCTTTACATTGAACTATTATATTTAGGCAGAAAAGTCAGCGAACCATACAAAATTTCCCAAAAAAAACGGGAAAAGTGGAAAAATTCATGACTCGTACGTGTTTCGGACCCGCGACTCTGGCAACTGAGCTACCGAGACCCAGTCCCGGGTTATAGTCTCGCCCGAGGTTATGAATTTAGGTACCCACTTTTCCTTGTTTTCAAAAAAAAATTACAGTATTTTTTATGACATATTATAATCAACCTATCAAATGGAATACAACTATATCAAATCGCTAGAACCTCACTCCTTGTTCCTCCACGGTTCATTTAAAAATAAACCCATTGACGGGGTCGGCAGCCCCCGCATAAAGGAGCTCTGTTCGATCGAGTGCTGCTCAGCCACAGATGAGCCGTCACGGGGTCTTGGGTTGGGAGTAGCGTTGCCATTTGTATGGCAAAAACATACATAATTAAACACAAGTCGGAATCGCAGAGTTCGCAGACCCACATTAATCAGTAGAATCAAGATCAAGAGTCCACATGCTTGAGAAAAAGATAGCTGGTTTGATCTAATTGTAAGTGCACGCGAAAAATTAAAAGGCGATAAAAGCGCGCAAAAATAGACTTGCTTTTTTGAAGTGGAAGTTATAATTTAGGTTTTACCTATATATTTTTTCTTGGTCTTGATCTATGTAGATAAATACACGTAAGGTCTCCTTGGATACACTTTCATGTATTTTATTTTAATTTAATTAATTATTTTAAATTTATATAAGCCTAGGTATCACTGAGATCACATTTCTAATAAAATCGCCCAGATTCTACAAGCTTAGATATAAAGTAACAACATCATACATGAAAGCATTTCTCCTACCTTAATCACAATTTATTACGAAGCTTTGTTTTAATACCATAATTATCTTATCATCAGTGGAGTGTTTGTCTTCCCACTTTCCCACAGCGATAAGGGGAGTGCTGTTTAGCGATAAACGATAAACGAGCTAACTGGTTTGGAAAGCGTTAATTTATTTATTGCACCTCGTGTAGCTTATCTTTTTACTATTGTTAGATTACGCATTATTGGATCTAAACACGTATCCTGACTCTTAATTACAAAACCTCCCTATAGATTGTAAAAAAAAAAGAAAAAAGGTATGGTTGGGATGAGATCAACCTTGTAGTAACGAGAGTGCTGCAGCAGTTTCGCGGCAAGAAAGACATCTGTCATTTTCTAACTGTTCGGATTAGACAAGGACAGTTGTCTTTCTCGACCGCGAGATACTATCGGGACGGGACACTCTTATAAGAAAGCTGGGCTCTTGTATAATTTGTAATTTAAATTAATCCATAGGTAATCAGTGAATTCACTAGCGGTCTTTGCTGAAATATCTTTCTGTTTTTTTTTTTCATGTGTGTCCTGAAAACCAGCGCCATGGCTAAGTATCTTGTATCCTAGCTATCTGCATATGCTGAGTGGCATCCATTTTGGTTCTCTCGGATATTTTGTACAAAATGTAAATAGATCAAGTTTTTTCTTCGTGATTCAAATAATTAATTAATAAACAACTAGACATTTATTCAAAAACTCACCACGTATGCAAAAGTGTACTTATAAGCTGGCTAAAAAGTAACCCTACCGGGAGGCCCCATCCCATATATATGATAGCTAACAAGCTTGATTGTCCTCTAATGTGGAAAATGGGTCAGAGGACAAAATCTTTATTGTGTATCTATTATTAATTTACTAACATAGACATAGACACTGAACTAACAATATGTGGACCTTATGTTGTCTTAAATAAATAACTTCATTCATTCATTCATATATCATGAAAATGTGCTATTTTTTTAAATAAAGAGTTTTGTAATTTGTAATTTCTATAAAGAAATAATGTGTACAGATTTTCCTAATCTGAACACTGGAAGGGTACCGTTTATGGATGACTCACGCTAAAACGGACCGGGGCGGGGCGGGACAGGACGATATGGCAGTTTCTATAGAAATAATGAAAGAATCACGTTCGCTCGGAGCCTTCGGCGGTCACGTGACGTTTTCTATAGAAACTCTCAGATCGGCCCGTCCCGGTCACATCACGGTCCGTTCTAGTGTGAATCATGCTTTAACCATACTTTTTACACCGTGCAATCTTATTTAGCAAGCAATAACTTAAGAGGCTTAGGATTTCTCTAAAGGATCTTCTCTTTTTCATCTCCATTTTGATTGAATGCACTTGATAGTCAATGGGAGCTACTGTATTGTCGCTCACCAGGCGGCGCCACTCATGCGTGGGTCCTGTGTCAGTATGAGAAAATTGTCAAAGTGACGTTTGAAATGTTCCCGTAGGACCCACGTTTCACTAGCGCCCCTAGCGGAAAATCGACTCGCGGTAGTCCTCATTTGGGCTCCATGGTCCCTTATTTTATTAACAGTCTTCAAAGATATATTCTTGTTTTAAACGTAAATGTGTTGTTTCAGATACACATTGATCGCGTACTACGACATGTACGCGTCCATCTACACCACCACGAAGATCTGGGTGCAGCTGCTGCTTATTTGGCTTGTGTCCTTTGGGCTCATGGTAAGTCTACTGTCTAAGGCCCACTTGCACCACCCGGGGTTAGCCACATAATCCGAAGTTAAGCGTTTTTTTTGTATGGAATTTGACAGCTTAACTCCAAGCTAACGGCTAACCCTGGGTGGTGCAAGTGGGCCTAAGCTTTTGTTCATACTTGTAGGGATTACAAAAAATGTAAGCTAACGAATCACACGTTCCGAACAAACCGCAGTTTTTAATGTAAAAAATATTTTACTACGTTGACACATACAGCATTTTTCACCACATATGAGGAAAATAATTAATACTTACTTTACATACAATACATAAATACCCATATCCACTAACACCACCAGATAATTAAAGCTTCTAAATGGTCCTTTGACAGAATTATGCATTTTTTCCTTCTGTAAAGAAAAGTACCGCAGTAAGAAAAAAACAGGGTTATGGGGTGAAAAGTAAGTTGAGCGAAATTGAAGTAATTTTAGCACACTTCCTTCCCATAAGCAAGTTAATAAATCTTATACATCGTTGACACATCGTCTAGACAGTCTTTTTGGAGGGGCACTTCAACTTCAAATACAAGGTTCTTAATTATGCTCGTGTGCAAGTTGTGATATTTCGGGATTCTTGCTCATAAAGGGTTTGTCAGGTTGGTAATTTATCATTAGGGCGGCTTTAATAGGTATTTTTAAACCACTCACTTAATCAAATTAATATGTGCTGATGAATAATTGGCATTGAGGGAAAAGATGTAGGCAGGTAGCTGTGGCGGCAAAATAAATATATTTCTAGGCGCACCAGAGCTAGACTTTCTTAGCTGGGGAGGATCAAGTTGTAAAATCGCGTTGCCACTGGTATTTACATGTCACTACAAATAAGACATAATGTACTTGTATGAACTTTAAAACATATTTTACACAGTCTGAACTTCCTAAACTACATTGTATCAAGAATAAGCTTGTTTCATTCCACCAGTTTTATTATCAAAACAATAAACAATGCTATCATCAATTCAGGGAAGCAGTATTTACACAGGCATCCATAGACACGGATTATGAAGGATGCCGGTTCGTTGCACTTCCATATTTACTGGGTTTAATTGCCTCAAATTGTACATCCGAGAGCTGGTTAATGTGGCTCGATCATTAACCGTTGTTACGATGTAATGTTGGGTTGGATACAAAATTTAAATAGAAAATAGTTTTTAGAATTTCAATAGACTTTTAAATATGACACTGAAATACAGCTCTGGAAAAGTTAGATATTTTAAACTGTTTAATAATTAGTAATCAAATAAAATACTTTTTCTACTCCAGCACATGTAGTATATCTGTCAATTAGATGACTGACAGCGGTATTAAAAAAGTATACATTATAACGTTGTCTATGGTATTCCATAAGAACACTGCTCATATGGATTTTCATACAATATATAAGCACTGTTGATTTTTTTCTATGTGGGCATACGACATCTTCCTCATTTTGCCACCTTTCTAGATTTTGCTCTTTTCGCTATTTTAGATATCGTAGAAAAACTAGCGTATGCAACAGCTCATAATTGGTTCTTAAAACTATCGGGTCTATTATTACAAAACTGGACTTCGTCTCGTTTTGTAACGGCGACCCTCAAGTTTTATTATTATATCACTGTTGCGTAAACTACTATTAATTTACAATCACAACTGTCTTTCTTTACCCAGAAAACATTATGTACAGTCACCTGCAATAGTATATGACGCTGTGAAGGCCGCGAAAAACAAGGTACAAACAAGGCGGAAGAAAAATACAAGTTTTAATTATCAGTATTACATTTTTGAGAAAAAAACTTATTACTTACTGATAAACCGCTTCCGCCTATAACCCGCGCCATACATGACACCATAGTTTTACAAATTGGTGCGCCTATCACTTGCATTAACTTTAACTAGCATTCCTCCCATTTCTATTCGTTACTCCCGTTCCACTGAATCATACCAAAGTGTTTCCAATTCGGGAGGGAGGGATCATAACATTTTATGTTTTTTTTAAATAGTTTATGACTAGAGTAATTTATTCAACAATAGGTACTTTCTTTGTTTGTTCACAATACAATAAATGAAAGTCGTTTATGAAGCCGAAATTTATAAACTATCAAAAAAACATTAAATTTTAACGGTTTGTAGGTACTTATATCAATATAAAATCGTGTTCCTCGTTCCTCCAAAATACAAATTCAATTTCGCCCATATCTAGTTACAAATATGCATAATGCATTAACCTACATTACATACTACATATATGTACTGTAACTCAAGTACAGTCGCCTGCAATAGTATCTTCCGCCTCCGCCATGAAGGCTGCAAAAAATGTTGACACAATGTTATTTGTACAGCCATAAGAGCGTGTCGGACCTATATTGAAATACTTAAAGATTTTTATCCTATTTTTGCTTTCCCTAATACTTTTTGACATAATTATCATTTGACCTATACTCATATAGCCTAGTATTGTTTTCCCTAACGTTTTTACCTACTTTTCTAGCAGCGATTCGATTCTTTTTGCGGTCACGGTTCTAACCGAATAACCGAACAGCGATTCGGTTATGACGTTATGAGTGAAGTCGTTTTTGCGCTATTCGATTATGTCAAACTACCGACCCGCCCGGCTTCGCACGGGTTATTATTATACATATAAACCTTCCTTTTAAATCACTCTATCTATTTAGGAAACCCGCATCAAAATCCGTTGCGAAGGTTTAAAGATTTAACCATACATATATACATACAGACAACGGGAAGCGACTTTGTTTTATACTATGTAGTGATAATCTTTAGGACAAATGATCAGCGTGTCACATATTTTTGCGGCCGACTGTACGACCATAAATAATATTAGCACATTTCCTGAATGTTATACCAGACTATTCCTACCTCATAAAAATATGGATAAGTATTAGGGTTTTTCTAATCGTGTTAGTTGTCGAAAACTTCCGGTTTCGACTGCAAATATTCCTATTTAGATATAACGCGCTGTGTGGTCTACTTCCTATAGTCTACCTATATATGTATAGACTATAGAGCAGAGCGGAAACATAACTTTTTATTGTGCAACTTTCTTAATTAATGACTACGTATAAAATATAAAATTAGCGATGATCTAAGATGTTTCCTTTGAAATACTTGAAATACAGTGACTGTTAACAATAATCATGTCGTTTAGGCATTTAAACATATTTATAGGTCGTAAATTTAATTTAGGGAATAAGGAAGACTGTAAAAAGCTGAACATAGATACAAGTACAGTATATTTATTGGCACCATTAATACCTTCAACAAAAAATTGAAGCAAAATTAAAATAAACTTAAATTAAAAATAACTAAAAAATTTACAGCCCAGAATGGCATTATTAAGTTATTATATTTACATAATAAAACTATAGTCTGACAGTAGATTAAAAAAGCAACATATACATGCCTCCCTTTTTTCGAAGTGGCAATTCAAGCGTAAAAAAGACTAATGAGTCTCTCTGACTATGCACGAATGAGGAGAGATCCTTATCAGACTATACTCGTATCTAATACAGGAAATAGTACATTGTGTACCTGTTAAGGGCGGTAAACAAGAAATTACGAATGAGTGTGAATTTTAGCACGAGTTCGTAATTCTTGTACCGCCCGTGTTACATACAATTTTTTTCATCACATTTGCGAGGAAATAAATAAAATGACTTGGCAGATAAATAAACAATAATTATTAGTGGTAGTGTAGTAGCGCAGTCCACAGTACACTGTGGTGAGCGGCGGCGGCGAAATCTAAGTTTGCTTACATATATATAATATCACCATTTGCGAGCAGATGTGATGAAAATAAATAAATTTAGCCTTGTCTAAACCGACATTTTCGCTTTTTCCAGGTTCCCCCGCTGCTGGGCATCTGGGGCACTCTGGGGCTCGACAAAAAAACCTTTTCCTGCACAATCCTGTCCGACGAAGCCGGACACTCCCCCAAAAAGTACCTTTTTGTCTTTGGCTTCGCGCTTCCGTGCCTGGTGATCATCGTGTCCTACTCTTGCATATACTGGCGAGTGCGCGAGAGCAAGAGGAAGCTAGAGGGCCGCAGGTGTGTATGTGGGTGTGTATACATTGAGTAGTTGTGTGTGTGAGTACATAACAACACGGGTGTGGGTTTAATTGTAAGATAAGGCTTAGAAATAAGGAAAAGTGGAAGAAATCACCGCTTCGCCATTATCAGTGAATTCTCAATATAATTTGAGATTAGTGGTAGGACTATAGTGTGCTATAGACAGCGGTTTCTAAAGTATGTCCGTCTCGCTCCTACCACTACTCTGGCAAGACCGAGACGGACATACTTTAGAAACGCGCAGTCGCTAACGCCTACGGTTACTTACAACTCATGGTAAGTGTGCGTACTATGAGTTGCATTCGATTGTGGCTGCGGCATTCGAAAGTATGTCCGTCTCGCTCCTACCACTACTCTGGCAGGAGCGAGACGGACATACTTTCGAATGCCGCAGTCGCTATCGAATACGGTTAAGTACAGCTCATGGTAAAGCACACTGGTTTCCCTTTGTCCAGTTCTCTAATGGCAGATATATATCGCTAAGCACTCCTAAAACAGATGCCTACTAAGGATATAGAGGAAGAATTAGCATAGCCATGAGCTAAATCTAGCCAGCTAAGTTTTGGTGGAGTGATGGGCTAAGGTGTATCCCAACGTGGCGAGTACTGGTCTCGGCCGAGGCGCAGATTTTTTCCACTTGCCCTTTATTTCGAAACATGTCTTGGTATCACATGTGGTGGTGGTAAACTGACGTTTTTGCTTAATACAAAATGAAATTTGTTATTTTTGTACTTCTGTATAAAAATAGACCTGTTGAGACGAACCTAAGCGTCTACCAAGTAAAAAGTCTTTCCTTTCTTTGTGGTTCATATCGAAGTCTTATGCTGCCGGTACACTCTCGGGCTCTCGGCCGAAAGTCTTGTGAAACCATTTAGATTCTCGTTGACATTCGGCCGAGAGCCCGAGAGTTTCGACCGAGAGCCCGAGAGTGTACAGGCAGCATTTGCACAATTAACGAATTAATTTGTTTAACGTTCTTATTGACCAAGGTAGCCAACAGACAAGATTTCGGACAGAGATCCCACCTAGAGGATACCCGGGATTCAAAGTCCAAAATCAGATCTACGATCAGAGGATCGTAGGGAAAATACTTGTATTGGACTGAGCACGCAGCTACCTACAACACAAGAAGTGTTGATAATATATTTTTCTACTCCAGCACCTTTCTATCTGTCAATTAGATGACTGACAGCGATATTAAAAAAGTATACATTATAAGGTTGTCTCCAATAGACAACTACTATACCATTATTCCATAAGAACACTGCTCCTATGGATTTTCATACAATATAATATGCACTGTTGTTTTTTTTTAATTTCTATAGTGGGCACAACATCTTCCCTATTCTGCCACGTTTCTAGATTTTGCTTTTTCCTCTTTTTTTAGCTATCGTAGAAAAACTAGCGTATGCAACAGCTCATAATGGGTTCTTGAAACTCTCGGTTCTATTATTACAAAACTCGACTTTGTCTCGTTTTGTAACGGCGACCCTCAAGTTTTAAGAACCCTTATTATATCACTGTTGCATAAACTACTTACTATTATATGTTGTATTTAATCTGATTTCATAATACTTATACAACTTTATTTTCCCCAGCAAACTCAGCGGCCAAACAGCCAAAGAAAAGGAAGAAGACTCCCGCCTGACAACTCTCATGCTAACCATCTTCCTCTGCTTTCTCGCCTGTTTCCTCCCACTGATGATCATGAACGTTGCCGACGACAGAATAAAGTATCCCTGGCTTCATATAATCGCCTCAATCTTAGCTTGGGCATCCAGTGTAATCAACCCCTTAATATACGCGGCTACCAATAGACAATATAGAGCGGCGTATGGTAACCTTTTAAAGTTCTGTAAGACCAATCCGGTGATGCGACGGACGACGCTGGGGAGTCGGACGGTCGGGCATTCGTCGAATTCGCCGCATTATGCGGAAAAGAGAAATCCGACGAGGTTATGAATTGTTTTTGGTGGTTTTTGAAATTTTTGAATCTCAATGTTTTAGGTTAAGTCTTACTGTAAGTACTGTAACTGAAGTTACAGTATTCACTTTCATATGTTTTGAAATAAAGGACCATCGCAGACACAACTGAATTGAAATATGAATATCTTTGGTTCTGCTCTGATTTAGACAGGACAGATAAATCGGATATTAACAGAGATGTCTACTGCAAAAAGTTAACAATTGAAAATTCGTATCTGCGTAATTTTGATTGGATAAGCAAATATCCTACAAGGATTGGATTTTTCAATGGGACCGGTTACACGGACGATGTGGATCGTTGGAAACACGACGATGATTGAGCTGTCCAGATGGAATTATTGAGTACGGGAGAAATTGGCTAATCGTTGTCGGGGATCCGAGGGCCCAGGGCCTATACCACGAAAATCGAACGATTGCGGATTTGTATCTCCATCTTTGTCACACTTGCATATTGGAGTGACAAAGAGGTTTTCCCGTCAATGCCAATTTTCGATGTTCGTGGTAGGCCTGCTGATCATCCGTGTACAGCACGCCTTCCGACGGGAAACCTCTATATAAATATATACAAATTCGCAATCTTTATATTTTCGTGGTATAGGCTCAGTTTCCAATGTTCGGTGTGAACATAACCATAGACATTCAGAAATCAATTATCTAAGTTGTGTTTGTGGGGCCCTTTACGCAGTGATTCTGATATCTGCCGAACTTTTTATTTTATACTTGTAAATAAATGTTAATAATGTAAATACTTACACTTAATAATCTTAATATTTTTTTTTTTTTATTCTACGACGGTGACAAACAAGCATACGGCCCGCCTGATGGTAAGCGGTCACCGTAGCCTATGGACGCCTGCAACTCCAGGGGTGTTACATGCGCGTTGCCGACCCTTTAAAAACTTTAACACTCCTTTTTTGAAGAACCCCATATTGTAGTCCTATTAATGTTTCTGTATGTACAGTTAACCGGCTACAACCTTAAAACCATTTTAAATTGTTATGGTCTAAGAGCTAGCGACCAAATCAGTCATCAACAACCGTTTCCTATAATCTTCATGCTGGCAGGCCGCGGCCGGTGGGTGCGGACTGCGGGTGTAGTGGGGTGGGGAAAAAAAGGAAAACAAAAGTGGGCTCAGCGACTTTTTCTTTTTTTCAAACAGTTGCTCTGTACTCCCTGTGCACCCCAAAAAAAAATTAAATCGATCGGGTGGTGGGAAGGGGTTGCCAGCGTTAATTAAAGCTGAGCCCACTTTTTTTTTCTTTTTTTCCCCACCCCACTACACCCGCACCCACCGGCCGCGGCCTGCCAGCACGAAGATTATAGGAAAAGGTTGTTCAGGGAAGTAGCTAACGGAGTTTCAATACAGCTGAAGCCACATGACCGATTTGGTCGCTAGCTCTCCGTCTATTACATATAGTCCGGCCAACGGGTAACCAAATTTCGCAGTAGATTAAAAAAACACTATATCCATCCTTTATTCATGGACTGGTAATACTAGAGTAAAAAGAAGACAGTATGATCATCTCTGACTATGCACGAATAAGAACAGATCCTTTCCAAATTATTTATTAAGCTTTTTCGGGCCGATCGGTCGCCTCGCCCCGTAAAGTAAAACGACGAAAGGGAACATAGGCAGTAAGGAGTGGCAGGGGTAGGCGATAATCGGCCTTTAAAATCGTGTCATGTAATACTAGATTAAGACAGTTATACTTATGACGTCACTTTAAGATGGTTTTACGGTGGCCTAGTGTTGTAATATTTGGGTTGACTGTTCCTACTTTACTTAATTTTATTACCAGTGCTTTTACCAAAGTTAAGAGAATACCCAGTTATGTATAAGAACCAGATGTTATGACATTCCCTGTTTTAGAACTTAGTTACTTTTGCATTTTTGATACTGAAACATATATGTATACTTACATAAATATTTAAAATATGAATAAGTAGGTACTACATCATACATGACAAATAATATGCAAAACACTTATGTAAACATTCACGATTTTCACACATTATAAATTATAAATTCACTACAACGGAGCCGAATCGCGGTCAACTTTAAAAACTAATAACCTCCGACGGTTCGAGGGAGTCTTTCTCCGGGACCAAGGGAGCAATGTCGCCCTCAAAACGTCGGAGGATAGTTTTCAAAGTTTTGCGTGGTTAAACCCTTCCTTCTTCCTAGCGTTTCCCGACTTATGCCATGCAGAGAGCCTGGGGTCCGCTTTGGCAACTCATCCCAAGATTTGGCGTAGGCGCTAGTTTTACGAAAGCGAATGCCATCTGACCTTCCAACCCAGAGATTAGTCCGGATTCCTCACGATGTAATCTTGCACCAAAAAGCGATTGGTAAATATCAAATGATATTTCGGACATAAAAGTTCCGAAAAAGTCATTGGTACGAGCCGGCAGGATTTGAACCCGAGACCTTCGGATTGAAAGTCTCACGTCATACCTCTGGGCCACCAACGCTTCCGCAACACGATTAAGACCCGTTGTAATAAATTTACAAATAATATGCAGCCCATTAATTTACTGTAGGTACTTATTTGATTGAATTTTAATATAATAGATTATTGTTACGTTAGAAAGAATAAATAAATTATTTATTTGGTTTAAAAACATTACAAGGTTAAGGATAAACAAGTTACAGCTAAATAAACCAAAAGGGATGCTACTCAGCATGAGCCGTGACACATCTAAGGGTGCCACGATACTGGTTTTCATTTAACCTAAGCACAGCGGGGATTATCGCGAATAAATTCGCCTAGAACGTGGGTCTGGCGGGAAACTTTTAAACCTCGATCATTAGTCTTTGACAATTATTTCATAGACAAGACCCACGCATGAGTGGCGCCGCCTGGTGAGCGGCAATACTCTAGCCCTATAGATCAATTGCCGGCCACATACCTTTGGGCAATCCGTCAGATCCGCATAGTGGCTATGTCCGTCGGACATCCGCCGGAAAAATTTCCATTACATTTATCGGCAGATCTGGCAGATATGGAACGTATATGGCCAGCAACTATCAGTCTGATCAGACCTTGAAATAAAATAGTCACACCTAGTGTTAAGGATTTGAAAAATATCATATGAAAGCAAATATAAATGGGAAAATTGGTTTGAATTACTAAACCCCACTTCGTCGGTTGATCCTGTACAATTATATAAAAAAAAAACTCAAAAATATGTCCTATTTTATTCCATTGTAATAAGAGCGAAGTACCATATTTATAAGACGATTTTGTCGATACGTATTTTTGCACTTGACTGTACCATTAACTAAATATAAACTGTAAACCACTGTTGGTTAAATAAATGATTTATTTATTTATCTCCGACTGTACTGTACCATAACATGGTATTGTCATTAACCTTTCATAAGCATGTCAAAATTTCGGCTTATTCGAATAACGGGTACTTAGTTAGTTAAATTCAGCTTGCAAGATTTGACCCTAACAAACTCACATACGTTGCAAGTTGAATAAAAGCTTGTAATGAAATTCGTTTCTCCCGCACTCACGTACTTATGAATAGTAAAGGATGATGATAAGGCATCTGAATCTGACCTGACAACACAACTGAGAAGTCAGAAAGTAGATAAAATTTCAAAATGGCTGCTAAAATGTACTCTTGCATTTTTAAATGATTAAGATCAACTATGAATATTACCTTATATTTACCGTGTTCATTTATTACCAATAAAAAATGGAGTTATATAATTTAAGGGTTACGGTTTACACTGTTTAGTTCTTACAAAGACTGATAAGTAAAAGTCAATTAGAATATGAATAAACATAAGAATATATTTGATTAACACGAATTGCGATATGTCTATTAGTTTAAGTAAAAGTAAATTATTTGTACCACTTTATTTTTACCCCCATGAAAACCAAATTAAAATAAATTAAATGTGTAAAATAATAATTTTTTTTATTACCTATCTAGTAATATTTCCTATAATAAGTAAGTAATATGATTTCTATGTATAAGGGTTATTTTATTATACCCGATGGTATTTCATGGGGCGATCCGTCGAGGCCAATATCGAGGCACCGTGTCCTTCCTTCGACTCCCGAAGTTCCCTTTCGTTGATTACATTACACCGCCCGAAGTGACCGATTGGCCCCGAAAAATCGCGCCATGTATACTAGAATAAGCTGGTGATAATTTTAAATTCCTCCCGCGCAATACACCATAAACAGTCTTCACACGATGCCAAGTAGTACTACCATCGTGCAAAAAAACTTAAATGCAAACGAGTCACTTCATCTACTCTATACTCTATCAAAGTTGTCTAATTTGTCTATGGTAATTTGACGTCTTTGACTTTTGTCTGGTCCGTTCTGGGTGTAATTTCCTGCTGATTGTTTTATAAAATCGCCGAAATATGGCGAAAAGGATCGCTCAGAGCAACATTTCCTGGGCCGCTTTGGCCGAGAGGGTCCCGGCGGAGCAGAGGACCAGCCTCACCGCCTTCAAAATCAAGTCCGATGGTTACCTTCGAAGGTTAGTTTTGGAGCTCTATTACATAATTTTTTAGTTACTTATTGTTAGTTAATTTTTTGTTTATTTTAAGGGTGATGTCGAATCCCGCGGAGCCTCCGAAGATCAACTGGTCTCTGTACAAGCAGACTGTGCCTATCCCCGGCATGGTAGACACCTTCCAGAAGCAGTACGAGGCTCTGAAGATCCCGTACCCCGCCGACACGCTTACCGCGAAGGTGGACGCTCAATGGTCTGAGATCAAGAAGGCCGTTGACGCGTTCGTCGCGGCTTCCAACGCTAACATTTCGAAGTAAGTGTTGATATAGACCTTATTAGAAAATTCGTATGCCGATACCCCAGGAACGATTGTACTGATAAGGCTTTCAGTATAACAATCCATGGCAATCAGGTGCATGTGACATGTTATATGGTAAAATATAGGGTCTCGGGCTGTGCCATAATAAGTAGTAGTATTTTTATCTACAACTGCGCTGTTTTGTAGAATTTGTTTTCAACAATTCTAACCATATAATTTTGTTACCCTTAAAGTAACTACCCTTTACCTACAGGTTGCAGGCTTTTAAAAAGTGCCTTGCTCCTACTAATCAGGCTGATATTGATTGGCTAATCTAGGGCCTGAGATTTCTATTGACAGAGGCTTACAGATTGTACTTTCTAAATTTGCATAAACAGAATGCTAATATTCACTTCCGATCTAACTGAAAGTTAAAACTTTATAACTGGATATAGTAACTACCCTCTAACCTACCTACCCTACTCTACCCTCAATCGATACTAACTTAATCATCTCATAAAAAATACTTTCAGTTACCAGAAGGAAATCAACGAGACCAAGGCCCTCCTGCCCTACGACCAGATGACCATGGAAGACTACAAGGATGCCTATCCCGAGGACGCCATCGACCCCCTCAACAAACCCACTTTCTGGCCCCACAACCCCGAGGAACAGCTGGACTATGTCGACCCCAACAAACCTGTTGGTGGCCACCATTAAACCAATATTTACACACAACACTCTCATTCATAGAATCAGTATGGATGTTTGAGCATACTAAGCATCATTTTGGCATAAATTTGGTTGGTGGAGGTTAATGCCAAAGTGTAGTCTTGAAAATTCTGTATAATTTATGTAGGAGTAAATGATTATGATCAACTTTATTTTATTGTTTTATTTGCTGGTCTGCTTTTCTCAATAATTCTTCTCTGGGTGTTATTTAAGTTACAGGGCATTTTTCGTAACCCTTAAATAATTAATCCGTAAAAAAAAATGTACAGTGAACCAATGAGGACTACCGCCAGTCGATATTCCGCTAGGGGCGCTAGTGGACCGTGGGTCCTGCGGGAACATTTCAAACGTCACTTTGTCAGTTCTCTCATACTGACACAGGACCCACGCATGAGTGGCGCCGTCTGGTGAGCGACAATACGGTAGCTCCCATTGGACCCCTACTAGGACTGTCATAGTGACGACTGGCATAGACAATAAAGTTTGATGGGCGATGGGAACGTCCGATCACACGCATGCACGATCTGAAACGAGGATACTGGATCTTGGTGAATATCGTAGTATATTCCAAAAGCCTACACCACACATCGAGTGTTTGGCCTCTCGCTCGCACCGAACCAGAATTTAACCCTTTGCATGGTGATGGAAAATTCCATCAAAACATTGTCCTGTTAATAAAAGGTAGTTTTGAGGTTGATTAATATTTATTTTAAGACTATTGAAATGGAACGTAGTTGTGATTTTAAAAAAATAACAGAATTTTGACATTTAGCCTTTGTTTTTGCGGGCTCCCCGTTACGCGCCATTTACGAAAATTGTTGACCTCATGTTGACCTTGTATTCTGGATTTTGATTATTTTGAACGATAACTACGATGATATTGATATTTGCGGAATAATTCAAGTGTATCAAGATCAAGGTATGTCCCCGGACCGCCACAAGGTGTAGACGTGTTCATGTCCCTGCGCTAATTTATTTCTAAAATTCAAAATTAATTTGTATTTTATTTTATTTAAATAAAATCAATATTTAATCTGTGAGCGTAATAGGAGTGCATAAGCAGACAAAGACATCGCCGCGCGGAACGCGCTCTAAAGCGCCCTTAGCGGCGCGTCATGCATGCTACGCTAGTTGGTGTTGCGACCGTCTCCGCGTTTCTGCTGTCCTGGTGCCCCGCGTGAGCTCTTGGTCTTGACCATTCATGTGAGTGCTGCTGCAACACTATTTACGGTACATGCTACGTCACACATCTGCTACGCCGTGGCTGTAACACTGCATCCGCTACGTCGATTCTGCTACGCTTCATCGCTACGAGGCAATCTTCGCACCGCTTCTGTGAGCCTGGTACTTCGTTCGATTCCACGGCTACTTGTGAGTGCTTTGCGCATTTGTCCTGCTACATCTGTTGCGCTGCTTATTTCGTTACTGAAACGGCTACACCGACCACAACTATTTCCTGCTCCGGCTGTCATAGTGTAATTGAGGAGCATCGTTTCCTCCAATTCCTGGCCTGTAGTGTAGGGACGCTTATGACCTTCTATGTGCGGGTGCCTCAGATACCGTTTATGCTACACTGACGCTCGAAAGAAGGACCTGGATATGTCAAGGTTGTATCTGTCGACAAGTAAAAGTAGGTAACACAAATACACCTACAAGAGGAATAACACCCGACCTCAGTATTAATCAAACGGTACAACCGGACGAATCAATGGATTGTAGTTTCCTTAATAACTCGACGAGGTCGCAGCAGCAACACAACGTTTCGTCGACCACTGCCACAAAACAATGCTGCGGATGACCTGGCATACTTAGAGAGCATCCGTATGTTTGTTAGAGAGGAGCTACCATATTGCCTGGATGAGCGTGTGACAGGTTTAGTCAGCAATGCAGTCGCTAGTCATACCGCGCCAGTGGCTCAGGCAGTTGCGCAATTCCAGACGTGGGTCTCTATCGTTGAAGGAAGAGTTGCAGCATCTGCGGAGGGATTGTTGCGGAAGGATGACCTTGATAACTTCAAATTGGAATTGCAAGAAGACAAGGCACAGTTGACAATTGCGTCCAGCACTCGCCAATGTTGCACCAAACCCGAGTTCCATTAGGTACTGCCAGGGTTCAGCATCAGCTCCATTAATTCCTCATGATATCCATCATCAAAATATAATTAAAATCAAATAGGACTACCTCGCAGCCATTTCGTAACAAACAAAAGATGAATGATATAGCTGGGGCCCGCGAATTTTAGAGCAGTTCCTCTTTGACATCCCTGGTCGTTATCATCAGGTCTACTCCACCAAACTGGTAGGTTTTGTAAAGAAATGCTCGAGTTTCTCAAGAAAATACCCAAATTACTATGCATGTGCCTTTCAAATTTGAGGAGTTCTCTCAGTTCCTCATGGATCCCATCATCAGAAATGGATTTTGAAAAAAACGGGACCTATCTGGAACCATCTACTTTTAGAGATTTAGAGAGCTCCTTAACTTTCAAAGGTAGGTATGTACACATATGGTGATTAACCTTTTCGACGCCACGTCAACGAAATGTCAAAACTGAAGTTGAACCTTTATTTTACTCTGTGGTCTGTGACCGATATATCGGTCATTGGCGCTGAACCTGCGGTGCCAATATATACGCCTTTGGCGTGGAAAAGTTTGTTTGAAGTTAACTGCAATAATTCGCTTACTTTAACTTTTACCGGGAAGTAGCGTTGAAAATGCCGGAAAAAATCGAATGTTTTTTTCATGATTTAATCAATTTTTCCGTTTTTTTCCGAAGTTTTAAGAAATAAATAATGTCACTATCACTGTCACTCCACTTTCGTCTGTTTCGATTGTTTCTTCCTCAATGTCATGGATGTAGCCCTGTTGTAGGCGTAAATTAAACCTAATATACATTGATTTAGAGTTGAAATATAGAGCGGAAACTTTCATTGATTTTTTCCTAAAGAATCCGAAAAAAACGAGTCGTCTGGGAAAAAAATCGGATTTTTTCCAGACATTTTCAACACCGGGAAGTCCAATTGAAGTCAGTTTTTTTTTTCTTTAAAATTATTGTGCATACATTTTTGAAATTGGAACATAAAGTAACTCTGAAGTATGTGATGAAAATTTCCATCATTATGCAACAACGTCACTCGTAAAGTATGAGGAATCATTTATTAGTAATTCCCCGGATTTTCACGACATTTATAAAAGAGTAATTACATAAAAACTGTTTAAATTACTTAGTACCTACCCACCTACCTATTGTACTACACTTACAGCTAGCTTTTTTTTTGCCGTTCATAAGTGCATTGTAATGTGCCTAAATTGAAAAATAAAGATATTTATCATTTAAGGTAAGGGTCTGCATAATGATGGAAATTTCCATCATATGAAAAAATATAATAAATGTATATACTTAAGGTAATTTTACCTTAATGTGATGTGAAGGTCAACAAACATTATGGTGATTTATTTCATAAATAAATAAAAAATATAAATAAGTTGAGGTCTTAAAGTTTCCATTCAACAGGAAAAATGAGAAGATATGGAAATAAAACAAGTAAATCCTTAATTAATATAATTATTTATTTGATGAATTGCACATTTCACAGACTGCACCAACTGCTTTATGACAATGGGAATGTTCACATTAGGACAGAGTTAGAGTAAAACTTGCACACAATTGTAATTTCTATGTAGCGATTTTTCATACATACATATTATTTTACAAATCGGAAAAACCTTTAAATTGAATACTTAATGCATTTTTAGAGTTGCAACTAATGTACGATAAGTTACATTTACACACAAGTTTCCAAATATGGTGTTGTATTTTTATAATATGTATGTAATATAATTTTTGTGGACAAACTATAGCGTATCAGATTCACACATACTTATCTATAACAAATTATTTATTATTTGCTAATTTAAAAAGTTCTTCAGTAAAATATTGAGATGCGTCGATTCACAATAAGTGTGCATGATAAGTTTTTTGGACAGCGTGTGTCAAACGAATTTAAATTACCTCGACACCTGTTTTTATGACAGTACCAAATTAGAGCAGCTTAATGTATTAGAAGAAAATTCGAAAACATAATCCATTTAGTTCCTGTACGTGTGATGTAAACTATTTAGCGGCGAATTTGCCGGGCGGCGGTGGCGGCTGTGCGTACATGTTGTAGTAGGACGCGGGGGCCGCGGGGGCCGCGGGCGCGGGGGGAGGCACGCTGAAGCCGGCGGCTCCACCCAGCCCGCCACCGAAGCCTCCCGCACCGCCAGCCGAACCACCTACAACAATAGTAGTTTATGTAAGTGATATAATAAGGGTTCTTATAAAAAAACGAGGCAAAGCCGAGTTTTGTAACAATAGACCCGAGAGTTTTATGAACCAATTATGAGCTGTTGCATACCCTAGTTTTTCTACGACAGCTAAAATAGCGTAAAAAACTAAATCTAGAAACGTGGCAGAATAGGGAAAATGTTGTGCCCACTATAGAAATTAAAAAAAAAAAACAACAACAGTGGTGCAGTGTTCTGATGGAATACCACAGACAACGTTATAATGTATACTTTTTATAGATAGAAGTGCTGGAGTAGAAAAACAATATAAAAAGTTTGCCAGTCTCTTAAGCGCCCAGTTGTTTTGTGCGGCAATCGCAGCGTTTAGACGCATGCGATTAACGGAATGCGTTTGCCCCGTATGTTTCACCTCCTGCGTCAACCGCGTAAAACAAAGGTCTATTATTATATTACCTGATTTGAAATGGTCTGCCTGTAACGCAGCGTTTATCGCATAAAACAACTGCGCGCTTTATAATGGGGATTACCGCAATTAAATACGCCGCTACAAGCGCTAGTGGAACGTAAGTCTGACGGGATTCGTCTATTGATTTCGTACTAGATTAGCATTAATTTTGACATAAAACCCACGCCACTCATACTGTTTATAGACACGCACCCGCTCCATGTCCTCACTTCAGCGTGCAATTATTCTCAGAGATAAATATATTTTTCCCCTCACTAGCTCGGAAAGCGCTGTTTTGTCCTTTAAAACTAGCGTGGAAAAACGCATTTTATCCACATGTGGGGCAAAGTAATCTAATTCCTATCACTTACCAAAAGTCCAGTATAAGTGAGTCCTATATGCCCATAGTAAATATGCGCAATCGGAGGTCACACTTTAAATTGGTCATGTGATCATGTCTTATCCCGCACTTGGTAAGCTGTTGGCAATATCTAAGTACCAGGAGCGTACCTACTATCTACTGTATACTGTATGACAAATTTTGAAATTGATTTTTGATGGTTTCTTCAAGATAACTTACATGTAGATAAGATTTATAATCGTATGTAGTCTGTATTTATTTTCCTCGCAATAGTGAGGGGAAAATTTTTGTATTACACTCGGCGGCAAAGTTTGTTCAACTCTCGTGCCTTGAGACCCTCGTAAAGCTCAAGATTCCAGTTATTGAACCACTCGCTACGCTCGTGGCTCGTGGCTCAATTTTGGAATCTTTCGCTTGCTCGGGTCTCAATATAAGCCCGAGAGTTAAACAACAACTTTGCCCCCTTGTATAATAAATAACTATTTCTACTAATACTTCCAAATTTATTTCCTACAATACCTATAAATATGTCACGCAATTTCACACTCGCGCAACAACACAAGCGATTCTGATAGAAGATCAATTTTGACACGGCGAATTGATTCAATTTATATAAGTTTAAAACTAGCGACTCAAATACAGTAAATGTAAAATACATTCACAAATTCTTACCTCGACCTCTCCCGCCACTGGCTCCTCTAGGCGCCCCGCGTCCTCTAAATCCATTGTCTTGTCTAAAGTTATCGCGGTTGCCGAAACCTCCCTCGCGGTTGCCGTAGCTCCCGCCATCGCGGTTACCAAAGCCGCTGCCACTGTCCCGGTTACCGAAGCCGCTGCCGCCGTCGCGGTTGCCGAAGCCACCGCCGCGGGTTCCGTAACCTCCGCTTTGGTAACCGCCGTTGTCGTTGCTGGAGTTGTCCCAACGAGAGCCTGGGTTGCAGATATTTATATTTTAGGTGCGTTTTTTAAAAACACGTTTATGATGTTAATGCAAGTTAAGAAATTCTCAAGCAAATGACTAATGGTTAGAGTATAACATGGTTAAAAATATACTTCATTTATTTAAACAAGTACTACCACCATCAGCTTTCATATATGCTAAAGAGAGCAAAAAAAAATTCAAGAATTCCTCAAGTAACAACAAGATGCTTGTCATCATCTTCCTCAGTGGCTGAAATGATAGATAATATTCAGGATTTTAATTTTTATGATATTTCACTATTAAGACTTTAAGATATAGTCTTTTAAAATGATAAAGATTACGAAAACTGGGGACTTATGGGGCGTGTCAGCTAAGGTACTGGAAACTATTCTAGATGTTGTGGCTCCCACGCTAGCCTCTATTTACAATGATTGTATGGACGGTGTTGTTTTCCAAATTTGATGAAACTTACTAGTTGTACCAGTTTTTACATCGGGCAAGAGAGATAATCCTTCTGATTATCGACCTGTCTCCGTGCTACCAGCGTTCAGGAAAATATTCGAAAAATTATGCTGACGCAGTTGATTTCTCACTTTAATTTAAACAAAATCCTGCACGCGCAGCAGGATGGTTTTACAAGCATGGAGTGTTCTGCGACTTTTCTAAGGCTTTTGATTGTGTAGACCACAGCACTCTAATTAGTAAGCTTAACTGTAATGGCATTAAGGGACTCGCACTGGATCTCATTAAATCATGTTCATCAGAGAAATCAAAAGGTAGCGTTAAGTGGAGTAGTTTCATTTCAAGAGATAGCGGTAGAGATGGGAGTACCTCAGGGTTCTATATTGGGCTCATTTCTGTTTCTGGTGTATGTAAACGATCTGCCATATATGGTAAGGAATTGTTATGTTTGCAAACAACACTTCCTTGTTATCCAATGTTACTAGAAAATATACTGAGCTTGTTGCACCAAACAATACCCTGTCCATGATATCCGACTGTTTTGCTGCTAATAATCTAGTAATGCCGATGTAGCTACGGCACTGTTAGTCTACTTTGCTTGCTTTAATAGTATAATTAGTCACGGTCTCATTTTTAGGGGATCTGGTGCTGACACTGCTGACATTGAGTCAATACTCATATTACAGAAAGGAGCAGTTAAAGCAATTTATAACATGCGGACATTTTTTGTGAAACCTTTTTATTGTTTCTACATTTGTAGTAATAAAAACGCTCATGATTTTGATATTTGGTTTGTTTATATTCCGTCACTCTTATTCTTCTTGTCAATGTGTGTACCGTTTTGTGAATCTTATACTTAATTATATCTTTCTTTTATCTACCATTTATACTCTATAGTATACTTAAGGTTTTTACTTTCCTTTTTCATTTTAACGTCATGTAATTTAGAAATGCTATTTTATTTAACCCTTTGACCGTCAAGAACGCCTAAAGGCGTCGTGTGCTGTCGTACCCACGACGCCAGCAACGCCTAAAGTTGTCTCAGTTAAGGTGTACTTCGATCATGAATAAAATCTATTTAGAATCGTATTGCACAGCACTACGAGATTCGTCATTTTTGGTTATCGTAACGTGCTTTCTGACTGATCACTTCATTCAAATATGAAAGCGGTCAAAGGGTTAATGATTTTAACTATTAAACGTAAAAGTTATCAGAGATAAATGAATTGAATTGACTGCACCAATAGCATATATATGGTAAATCGAGAATACATACCTCCACCAGAGCGGTCGCCGAAGCGCGAGCCGCCGCGCCCGCTCCCGCTCCCGCCTCCGCGTCCGCCCCCGCGCCCGCCGCCGCGTCCGCCCCCGCGCCCTCCGTCGCGCCCTCCCCTGTCATCGTCGCGATCGTTGCGGTAGCGGCCGCGATCTATACACAATAGTAGTTTATGCAACAGTGATATAATAAGGGTTCTTATAACTTGAGGGTCGCCGTTAGACCCGAGAGTTTTAAGAACCAATTATGAGCAGTTGCATAGTTTTTCTACGACAGCTAAAATAGCGTAAAAAGCAAAATCTAGAAACGTGGCAGAATAGGGAATATGTTATGCCCACTATAAAAAAAAAAAAAACAACAGTGCTAATATATTGTTGTATGTTTGTACCTTGTAAATGTTTTGTTCTTTCTCATGTACCGAGGTGTGCAATAAAGAGTATTCTATTCTATTCTATATTGTATGAAAATCCATAGGAGCAGTGTTTCTTATGGAATACCATAGACAACGTTATAATGAATACTTTTTAAATATCGCTATCAGTCATCTAATTGACAGATAGAAGTGCTGGAGTAGAAAAAAATGTATTATAACCAAATGTGGCAAGAGATAAATCGTGATAACTATTCCGCTTTTGAGCAGTAAGTGATGTGTTCAGGAATATGGGACATGTTTGTATATGGGAAAGGTTTCCTATTTTATTTTTTCAGGAAGGCAATAAATCTTGCGGTCGATAAAGACATCTGTCATTTTCTAACTGTTCACAGTTGTCTTTCTTGACCCCGAGATACCGGTAAATCATGACATACCTAACACAATGTTAACCAGGTACTAACTAGTGAATAAATCACAACACTTACTGTATTTCCCCTTAAATCCCATTCCACACTGCGCCAGTTCCAACAGTTTAGGGTTCACCACCTGGTTGGCTTCTTGCAGCACCAACATCAGATCTTTGGCCTGATAAAAAAAATCGTATGTCTCACATAGTCATAGAATGAAGTATGAGGGTTATTTGCTCTCAGTTTTAAAACTTAACGAAAATAAAATGATAAGGTAAATTACGCATGGATCCCATATGGAATAGCCACGAACATCGAAAATTGAGATTGACGGAGAAACCTCTTTGTCATTCTAATATGCAAGTGTAACAGAGATGGAGATACAAATCCGCAAACATTTGATATTCGTGGTATTAGCCCAGGACGGACTCAACATTTATAGTTTTATAAAGAGCCTAGTAACCAATAATCGTTACTTGTGACCGAAAAATACGCAACGAAAAAAGAGTTTACACGTTAGAACACGTTTTGTTTTGTTTTCATTCAATTCGACATCATTCTCTTTAACAAATATAATTATGACAAATTATGAATGAATTTCTGAAAACAGAAAAGCTTTTCAGAAACTGGTGTCAATAGATAAATTAAATAGATAAAGATTAATTGAAGGGGTGTTTACAAAAACAACATAACTAATTTTTTTTTCGGATTTGTGTTTTTGATGTTACTCAACTTTGCACAAAAACAACGTAAATAACCTAAATTTTACAAAAACTGCATAAGCGACAAAGTATATTTACTCTTTTACGCAAAATAGAAAGTCTCAAAACAAATAAATAGATATTTCTAACTTTGTGACCATAATATCTACAACCTCCCTGAAAATCAAGTTTCAATCGTTATTATTCAAAGAGAAAATTAGTTTTATCGCTCTCCTGTAAAATTATACTCAGTGTAGGTATGTTCTTTTTGTAAAAATCCCGTCAATTGATGAAGTGCATATTTACCTTAGGAGAATTGTTTGGCGTGAAGAGCGTGTAGGCCGTGCCGGTATTCTGCGAGCGGCCCGTGCGCCCGATGCGGTGCACATAGTCCTCAGAGTTATTCGGATAGTCATAGTTTATCACAAACTTCACGTCCTCCACATCTGCATCGGAAATTCACCTCTGTTACTACGCGCGGAGAGTCGATATCGGCTCAAACATAGCACAAAACGAAAGCGACAAATAATTGCAGAAGAAAATGTTTGGAGGAATAACTTTGTTTAGCATTTTAATATTGTGACCTAGGATGCGCCTTGCGGTACTCCCAGTACAAAATTTAGGAAATAACATTTGATTTAAGTTAATGACGCGTTATAAAGATGAATTACGCTAAAAATAATTAAACTGGCTTATATTTTATAAAATTAACGCAATATCGCTTGTATGTTTAGTGATTATACCATATCAACTATATCAAACGCTTCGGACTGAACAAAGTTAGTCCCCCATACGTGAATGTCACAAAAAATTTACCTTTGTTATCGCCAACGCGTAGAAACTGCTGGAAATAACTGTATTATGCCCTTCAGTGGTTCCGGAGTGTCGGCCAAGACTCGGTGTGCTGACTATGATCATGTCCTGCTAACGTCGTCAGGTGGCGTAGGGCAGGTCTTATTTACCTCTAAATCTCTCATGACATTTAACCAAGCATGTATTGCTCTTATATCATTATCTTCGGTGATTTTTGAGTCAACCCCATTTATTTTCTACAACTAGTAAAACAAAACAGATCTTGTTCACCATAAAGTTTTATTTGTGATTTGAGTTGCTTCGAAATTAAGTTACTTTTGGAAAAATTATTCGAGAAGGTATTTTATGAACGATTTGTGCAATTTGACTCTTTGTTATCACCCTCCCCTTTTAGAGGCAGCATGCTCTAAACAGTGTGCGCTGACAGTATACTAATCTGTCATTCAATGTAATGATCATTGTCAAGTCAGCAACACACCCTTAGCCTTTATCTCGACACGCATGCGCCTCTGAAATGAAAACAACATTCGAGAATAATGCCAAGTCAGTCATGGAAATTTCACAATAATTTGGGCAAATGCATATGATAGACAACTACTATTATACGAGTATTTAACAAATCTCGACATTAATCCTAACAGAGGATAGTTATGCCATAACTTGCAGTGAAGAAGTGAGTAAAAGATTGTTATTGTTAATGAAGACCACAATTTTTCTCCACAACAAATTTACAATCAACCCATTTTTTACTGTTTATTCTTCTTTTATTCTACTACTGATTTTCCAGTTGTCTATCATTAATGTTATTAGCCCCGTATTTAAACCATTGCATTGTCAATGTATGTTCCAATATTCACTTCAATTCAAGTCCTGATTTCAGCTAATCCTTGGAACCCTACTACTATTCTATTCTTGAATCAATTAATGGTGTCTTCATCAACTTTGACCGCAAACGTAAGAACAGCGCCCGTCAAGTCCGAAGTTGCTGTTATTTCTCCTTCAAATGTATATTCTGTCCTATTGTCTCTCTATAGTTTCTATATCATTGCAAATTCTTTAATATTTTTTGTGAATATTGGACACAAGTGAGTCACGCTTGCAATGGTCCTACGCTACGCCCTGACTCGGTTCTTAGACCACACCCCGGTCAACAGAGCGAGATCGTTTAACGCTACTATAAATAACCTCGCATCTGTTTCCTTATAATCTTCTGTTTGATGCCTTTAAATATCTTTGGCGGGAATATCACCACCGTTAATTTTAATTGTCTTTAGGGAGCTTGAAGCGTAAATGGCGCCAGCACGTAATATTAATTATTTTCCCCCGGCGGGTAATTTTGGACCCCAGTGATAACTAAAGTCGTCGTCCTTATAGAAAACCTTACGAATAACGACCTACATTATCGAGATTATTTGCGGAATTTACTATATCTTCAAGTTGGCTACTAAATTCTAAAGTTTATCAAGTTGTTTCAGAATTTCTATGCTTCATTCGGAAGTGTAGTAGTTTTTATATATTTTAGCGCGAATATCTCAGCGCCATTTTGTTGTAGATTTTGGTAATGCGTTTGACACCATTAGCAGATTCATGTAAGGTTCTATGACGACTTACTTTTACAGTAAATATTAAATAAATTTCCGTCGGAACAGTGTTGGCGCCAGAATAAGCTGCCCTGTGACATATTTAGGTGGCACAAACATAAGATGATCTACTTCTGGGCAAATACATGTATACAATTTTTGCATCCAAAATCGGAGGCAACATTTTAGACCAGAGCAATGTCAATATTTTAGATTCTTGAATTAGTCACTGTAAAATTCTGATGATCAACCTTGGAATTTTTAGTCGTTTTAATTTTATTATTTATCACAGTTTTTGTAGAATCATCGGTAATAATGACAAAAAGCCCTGACCTATTTATAAAATTACAAAATTGATTGAAAGTATCAAACTCTCCATACCCATACCAAGTTCATTGATGTATATTCAACAAATTCACTCCTATAATGCTACAAAATTACACAAGGACAAAGCCTAAAGAGAAACACAGAACCTATAATTTTTTGAGGATCGCTTTTTGTTTCTTTGTCTCCAAATAAAATGTATCTGACGACCATTTCACATTTTAGTGCAAATTAATAGTATTTTCAAAACCAAATATCACAGACGGTCAATATGAAGTGCCAGCACTCAAACTAGTGCGTAAAAATATGGTGTGGTGTATTGCTAAAAGGTAAACACGAGACTTGTCAAGTTAATAAACATTTCTTTCGCAATTGTACTAGGTATTAATTGAATTGAGTGTCCAAGCAACAGTCATTTTTTGTGCTATAGGCAGGTCCATCGTCCACTCAGAGAACCGTCTTAGCTGTCTTGGTAATCTATCTGGGTCAAGGCAAACGGACTCGCAGGCGCGATGCCTCCAGCGAGACCAGTACACACACCGAGCACATAGACTCAAACCATGTTATCTATTCCAAGCAAATTAACTGTAAAACTTTATTTTAAACGTTAAAATTCTATGAAATTATGACGGTTGCTTAGCACGTTCACTGTGCCTTCGAAATCTAGGAAACTTTGCATAGTCGGACTCTATTTCCTCGCGAGGCGGCTCGTTGTGATCCCTTTTCGATCTTTTCAACCGACTTCAATATTTCTAAAGGAGGAGGTTCTCAATTCTTCTGAATTTTTATTTGTTTAACAACAATACCTGTCACTCAGACACGTTTCATAGTGGCAAAACGGAACTTTAACTCTATTCGTATGAGGTCTTTTTTGTTCTGTGATCTGTGACGGATTAATCCGACTTTGGACCTATTGCGCGGAGGTAATTGTTATTGACGTCGAAAGAGCGACTCATTTTTTAAATTAATATTTTATAGTTTGTGATATGATGACGACTAGGTTGAAAAACAGTTAGATCATCCAAAATTATTAGACACGTTTTTTTCTTTTATCAAGACAACTAAAATTTACAAAGATAAAGAGCATCAGAGTTCCGGACTGCGAGCTGGTGACGTCATTATTAGGTAAGAATTGTACCAAATTGTGACGTCACGCAAAACTTTAACGCACCGTATTTCTGTCATTTTTGACGAACAAAAGAAAAAACACGTGTCGAATACTTTTTAATAATCTAACAGACAGACTAATTAGATATTTTTCGTCTAGCCTAATATCACAGCGTAGGGATGTATTCCATACAGTGAGGTAACTTCATACACGGCCAGCGGCTCGGCTCGGTGGTCGTGCTGAGGCTCAGGGTTGTCAAAAACTATGCGAAAGATATTATAGTCTGATTGGCAAACTAATTTCCATTACACATTTTAAAATAGACTGCCGAATTTTCATAGAAATTCGCGGCGTCTCCTCCCCGTCTCCTTCCCCGCGCCCCCCATCGATGACCCAGAAATCGGCGGAGTTAACCCACTGTATGGAATACATCCTTACGCTGTGCTAATATAAATAAATAAATAAATAAATATTATCGGACAATCTTACACAAATCGACCTAGTCCCACGGTAAGCTCAATAAGGCTTGTGTATAGATAGATACATATAAATACTTAAGTACATAGAAAACATCCATAACTCAGGAACAAATATTCGTGATAAACCCACAAATAATTGCCCTGACCAGAATTCGAACCCGGGACCTCCTGCTTCGTAGGCAGGGTCACTACCAATTAGGCTAGGAGGTCGTCGCGAAACTTTAACGGACCGTATTTCTGTCATTTTTGACGAACAAAAAAAAAACACGTGTCGAATACTTTTAAATAATCTAACAGACGGTCTAATTGTGTTTTTTTCTTCGTAGGCAGGGTCACCAACTAGGCTAGGAGGCCGTCAAATATGGTGGTTCAGTGTGTACGTGTGTGTCAGTGTGTACTCACCGAGCCCCCGCGCGGCCACGTCGGTGGCGACGAGCACGCCCTTGGGCGCGTGCCGGAACTGCTGCAGCACGTAGTCGCGGTCCTGCTGGTTCTTGTCGCCGTGGATGGCCAGCGCGCGCCAGCCCGCGCGGTTTATGGACTTGGTTATTTCGTCCACCTGCACAGAAATACAAATACAGTAGAATCCGGTTGTAACGTCGAAGGGACCGACGATATCACGTCGTACTAAACAGACAATTTTAAAGTAGTTTGTTGATTTAAATAGTCACACATACATTATAATTCATAATGGTTCAATCAAACTCACTGAATAATTGAAAATAAAAATATTTAGCTAAAGAAATTGTTGAATCATAGACCTATTTACTCGTAGTTCCCGTATGAAAAAATCCCAAATTACCTGCGTGCGTAGACAAGATGCCAATCGCTCAAGCTTCATAACTTATCGTAGGAGCATTCCACGGGACTGTCCCGTACAAACGCTTTGTTTTAGTTAGTTAAAGAATTATTTTTTACGTTTTAAGTCGATAAATGGTTCTTTGAGTATTTTTTTACGCCTATGCCGCAAAGAAAGAAACTCCAAAACTTACAATCTTCATAAAATTCGTGTTCGTACGGGACACGCGGTAGACAATTCCGTGGAATGCGTTAGTGTGACAATGATAGTTGCGTTTCGTTAGCGACTGAGCGTTAGCGATTGGCATCTTGGCTACGCACCCTGTATACATATTTTTAGCAGTTTCGCTGTATTCATATCTTTACTACACTGTACTAGGTAACGCTGTACATACTTAAGTAAATAAATATAATGTAATACTTATATAAACAGAAAATTCCCATAACTCAGGATGCCCTTACCAGGTTCGAACCCTGGACCTCCAACTTCGAAGGCAGGGTCACTACAAACTAGGCTAGGGCCGTTAACATTCGGGAAATGCCCGCATTACATTCGTAAATAGATGAATACAACTTATTTACTATGGAATTTGACGGCTAACTCCAAATTAGTTGGCGCAAGTGGCCAAAAACTGCAAAAGTTGTTAGACACAACATTGGTGTATTGCCCTGCATGTTTTTTTTTATTTTTTTTATTTTATTGAAACAAACACACAACCATCTTTACAGGCTAGCCTAATTCGACAGTGTGAAATATACATTAGAGAAAAAATAAAATAAAAACATAGGTAATAACACATTAAACTATTTTTCTGTCCGACGGAGCCGGCAGGCGGCAATTTAGTTTTGCGTAAAGTGGCGCTTACCGGCCGGAGGACTGAAAAATAAGTAATACTAACAATTCTCGTAACTTAACACATACAACCTTTATTACTAACCTTTCGCTTAGTCTCAGCAAAAATAATAGTCTTGGTCTCCTCTTCCGATGAGATCTCGGTAAGCAAAGTGATGAGCTTATCATTCTTCTCCCACTCCTCGCAGACATCCACAATCTGCAGGATGTTGTGGTTGGCCGACAGCTGGAGGGAACCGATGTTGATCTGGATGTAGTCGTGGAGGAACTCCTCGGCGAGGTTCCGGACTTCTTTGGGCCAGGTTGCAGACCACATGAGGACCTGGGAACGAAGGAGTTATGTTTTACAATGTTTTAATATGAATACTAGGAGTATTTATATTTATATTTTATTTTATTTATGGCTGCGCAGATGAGATCAGTAAAGTAGCGGGGCCCAAAACCGGGAGGAATGGAAAACTCTGGAAGAGGCCTTTACCTCGAAAGGAGATTCCGGTGTAGCTAATATTTAAGAATAACCACATTTAGCATTAATAGTAATCTAAGTATGAAATACTGTAATGTTAGTTTTAGGGATCTTATTTTTGTTTTCTTGTATATTGTTAAGTGTCAGAGAGTTACACTGAACTACGAGGGGTGATCCAAAAGTAATGATAACTAAATACTTTTTGTATCGGTTTACAATAATTGCATATAGCGTTACTGGCAGGAGAGACTCCTCAGTAAAAAGAAGAAAAATAAAATAAAATAAATGTATTTGTCATTGAGTTGCAACTGTTTTTTCACGAGCGGTCGGAACAATACCGCAAAAATGGAGAAAATTGAGTTGAGAGCGGTTATTAAATACTTTTGTTTAAAAAAAATGTGTACTAAAGACATATACGCTGAATTAGTGGGGACACTAGCGAACTCTGCTCCGCCGTATTCCACAGTGGCACGCTGGTCGAAGGAGTTTAACTTAGGAAGAACATCCACTCAAGACGAACATCGCGAAGGCCGCCCTTCTACGGCCCTTACGGAAGATAATGTAAAAAATATCAATAAACTCGTGTTAACAGATAGAAGAATGACTATCAGGCATCTAGTTGAGCTCACGGGGATCTCGTATGGCAGTGTTCAAAGAATATTAACTGATGAACTACACATGAAAAAAGTCTCCGCCCGTTGGGTACCTAGAATGTTAACCCATTCAATGCCGAAGACGCGAATTCGCGTCCTGTGTATGCGTAAACGTGATGCCGAGGACGCAAATTCGCGTCCACGAGTTATTTGTTTTTTTTTGCTAGAAATCAACTGTACTTAAAAGCTGATACGAAAATGTCATTTTATTTATGAAGGACAATATTATACCGTCGCTGGTTTCTGGATTCAATGCATTTGTAATTTTCATAATTCTTATCTCGGATGCCGAAGACGTGAATTCGCGTCCTGTGTATGCGTAAACGTGATGCCGAGGACGCAAATTCGCGTCCACGAGTTATTTGTTTTTTTTGCTAGAAATCAACTGTACTTAAAAGCTGATAAGAAAATGTTATTTTATTTATGAAGGATAATATTATACCGTCGCTGGTTTCTGGATTCAGCGCATTTGTAATTTACATAATTCTTATCTCGGATGCCGAAGACGCGAATTCGCGTCCTGTGTATGCGTAAACGTGATGCCGAGGACGCGGTTTCGCGTCCTCGAGTTTTTTTTTTTTTTGTAGAAAACAACTGTACTTAAAATCGGATACCAAAATGTTATTTATGAAGGATAATATTACCTATACTGTTGCTGGTTTCTGGATTTAATGAAATTGAATTATTTTTAAATTTTTGTCTCGGGTGCGGAAGACACGAAGTCGCGATGTTGCTAGAAAAACAATTATTTAAAAAGCTTTTCCCGAGGTGATTTTTAAGACAAATTGTATACTGTTACCGGTTATTAAAACAGACACATTTGTAATACTCAACATTTTCATTTTGGGTGAACCGGAGGCGGATTCCAGTCCCATTATGTTTATAGGTAAATAAATGTCTTTTACCTATTATCGTAAGTAATTTAATCATGTGTTATATATTACATTACAAGGGATTGAGATTGTATGAAAATCTTAATGCGGTTCACAGAATACACCTACTTACCAAATTTCAACAGTATAGGCCTTATAGTTTAGGAATAAAAAGGCTGTGACATACGGACGGACAGACAGACAGACAGACGAGTAGGTACATGACGAATTTATAAGGGTTCCGTATTTTGCCATTTGGCTACGGAACCCTAAAAATATATGCACGTATTATAAATGAATAACTATATATATATATATAAACAAAAGGTTGCGAACCACTGTTTTTTTTAAATATTGATACTAATTTGCAAAAACATGTCATTTTATTAGTCTAATAAAATAAGTGTATAATTACTAACAATAAATTTACCTATTACCTATCTCTATCTGTTATTGGGCCATTTTAGATGCTTTTTTTCGATTTTACTTTATTTTTCAATTTCGAAAACTTGAATGAGAATTTTATACAGAACTAGCTTTAACCCGCGGCTTCGCCCGCGTACTAAACGTAATTTACAACCGGCATAAAAAAATGAGGTTTTTTTATTTTTTTCACGTGCGCTAAGTTCGATATGAAAATCGTTGTTGGATTTGAAAATCATTGTTGTTTTCGAAATCAGCGACCCGATAACGACACCCATATCAAATAAAATAGTTGTAACTGTTCTTGTTTCCCCTTTACAAACTTTGGACCATCATTTTACCCCTACTTTGAAAAATCCTATCTTTGTGCACCCCTTCACCTTATAAGAAACCTACGTACTTACCAAATTTGGAATCTCTAGAATAGCGATGAAAATGAAATGAAACATACAAGTATCTTTCAAACGCCCCTGTATTTTTCAATAAAATACAGTATCTTTCCTTGCGGATCTTCGATTGAATCTCTCGCAAGTTTAAGTATATATATTACGTGTAAAATGCAATGTATTTTTCGCATTATTGTATTATATTATGAAAAGTGACGCAGAATGTATTGGTTCTCATACAAACCGGTAAGTTTTCATTACACTCAGACTATATCTCTATATCAGTTAGCTAAATAGGTAGAAATTATAAATTATGACGATATTTACTAATTGGAATCGTTACTGTGTTCTGTGACGTGAACGTGAAGTCAATTTTATTATTAATACACGAAAACGTCACGTGAGTAACCCAATGTAAGCATTTTAATATGTATGTAAAGAAAAATATAATTTTCTTTGATTTAAATATTCCCGCGCCTCAAGTCATGTAACAGATCGCGGGATACACGGATTGTATAATCTATGGTCGATGCATAACCTATGGCGGATTATAACCTATAAGGACTGTTATGTCATGATTCATGAGAAAAACATGGAATAAAATAAGTTAAAGTTTAGAATAGAAAACTAATTGTGATTTGGGAATCGACATAGTAATTAATAACATTAAATGTCGTTTCTTTTCTTACAGGTAAAGTTTATTGCTATCATTGTTTTAATTACACTGTTTATTCCTGACAAACTTACCTGTAAATTTACAAAATAAATCTTTTCTTACAGAGAAACTCAGCTGTGTTTTGATTGACTGTGCCGTCCAAATCATTACAACAATAACTCATATCTTATAAAACGACATTTATTGTCAGAAAATGGAAAAGTTGAAATTTACGTTTCAAGTGAAATCAACAATAGACGGAAAGTCAAACTTTATTGCTATAACCTCAGTTGCCACGCAAGATGACAAAGTTTATCTTGTTCCGGAAGAATATCAAGCAGTACAGTTTCACAAACAAGTTCAAGCTACCAAGACTTTCACTACAGTAAGAAATACATTGAAAAAAAGACATCAAACCAGAAGTGTATGGATAAAGATGACAGAAGATCTATTGAAAACATACTGTGATGAAGATGACAACATGATTTTCCAGGATCAATTACTCGAGGAATCGACCCCGGAACAGTCCAGTATTGTCAATATAAAAAGTTTAGAAGATCCTTTAGTGAAAATTTTGGAAAAATTAATTGAAAGTCAACAAAAAAAAGAAAAACAAAGCGTTAAGAAGTTAGCCGACAGGTTTGTAATTGAAAAATTTGATGGAAGAACTGGAAGTGCATATAACTGGGTGGAAACATTTGAAAAAGAATGTGTGAGATTTGATATAGTAAAAGATGAAGAAAAAATTGAGATCTTCAGATTATTTCTTGATAAATCCTGTGCTGATTGGTACTCTTCCATGATGATGAAGCATAGTTTACAATCGGAGTGGTTGGAGTGGAAATCAGATTTTTTGCAAACCTATGTGAATAAAGGTTGGACTGCAAGCAAGTATGCTTTATATTTTAAGTATCAAGCAGGATCTTTGTTGGAATATGCTGTTAAGAAAGAAAAACTTCTACTAGAAGTAAGGAAAACGATAGATCAAGGGACTCTGGTTGATATCATTGCTGCCGGGTTACCGGATTTCATAACGGATAGAATCAACAAAGAAGAAATTCAACAAACAAAGGACTTATTTAATGAACTTGGCAAGTTAGAACATTTAGTTGCAAAAAAGAAATTTATAAAAAAGAAAGAAATGCAAGAAAATCATGCAATCAAGCCAATAAAAGAAAAATGTAGTATTTGTGAAAGTCTACAAAAAGGAGTGCGCTATCATTCAGAAGATTCCTGTTGGTTCAAAACAAAAATGAATAGTGGAAAAGAGAGAAATGGTAAGCAAATAAAGCACATTAATAATGCAGAATTGGAATGTGAACTGCAGGGTGAAGACCAAAAAAACTAATAGTGCCGCCATTAATTAAAGTAAAGTTAGTATTGAACAGAACTTTTGAAGTAGTCGGAATGTATGACTCGGGTTCCAATGTATCATTGATAAATTCAAACTTATTAAAAATAAAAAACAAAGAAGCTTGTAACTCAGGCAATACTAACCTAAAAACAATTAATGGCGTTAGAAAAGCAAATGGGATAGTAACACTGGATGTAAAAATTTTCGAAGTGGAAAAAAGAATGAATATCTTAGTTATGGATAGTGAAAATTTTGATCACGATTTTTTAATCGGATTGGATTGTATAAAAGAGTTTTACCTAAGACAGGACGAAAACTTAAAAGTCAGTCAAAAGGTTCCTTTACAAAGAAGTGAAGTAGTTTCTAAGGAAACAGTAAGTAGTTCGGGTATTGGTATTCCTAAGGAAATTATATCTGATAAATTTATGAACTTCAATGAGAACTTCAGTGAAGAAAAAATCGAAATTTGGATTAATCATCTGGACTATCAAAAACAGACAGTGATTGATGAATTAATATCGAAAAATAAATCCGTATTTGCAAAAGACAAATATGATATCGGAATGGTAAAGGATTATGAGGCACATATTGATCTGTCAATAGAAAAGTATTGCAGTAAGAGGCCATATCGTTGCACAATTGAAGACAAAAAGGAGATTGAAACCCAAATAGGAAAATTATTGGAAAAAAAAATAATAGAAGAATCATACAGTCCGTTTGCGGCTCCAGTTACATTAGCCTATAAGAGAGATGAAAATAAAAAGTCAAGACTGTGCATTGATTTCAGAGACCTTAACAAAATTGTTGTCCCTCAGTCACAACCATTCCCACTTATAGAGGACCTAATAGTAAAAACTAGAGATTGCAAGTTCTTTTCTACACTCGACTTGAACTCAGCTTTTTGGTCAATACCTCTGCGTGTTACAGACAGGTACAAGACAGCTTTTGTCACACAAGAGGGTCATTTCCAGTGGACTTGCTTACCGTTCGGGCTCAAGACTTCACCAGCTATATTTCAACGAATAATGTGTAATATAATACGAAAACACAAACTTGGAGATTTCACAGTGTGTTACATCGATGACATATTATTATTTTCAAAATCATTCACTGATCATGTCAGACATCTGGAACAGCTATTTCAAGCAATTAAAAGCGAAGGCTTAAGACTCAAATTTTCCAAATGTATGTTTGCAGCCGACTCAGTTAAGTACTTGGGACATATGATACAGAATAATTCGGTAAGACCCCTGAAGGACAACTTAATATCAATAAGAAACTTTCCTACTCCACAGACAAGGAAAAATGTGAGACAGTTTTTGGGAAAAATAAATTTTTACCATAAGTATGTACCGAAAATAGCAATAAAATTGGAACCATTACATAACCTTTTGAGAAAAGGACAAACTTTTAACTGGACCGAGGCTTGCCAAGAATCATTTGATGAAATGAAACAAATATTATGTTCTCATCCAATACTGACAATTTTTGATCCGAAGTTGCCTATCCACATATACACAGATGCCAGTATCCTAGGAGTAGGAGCAGTCCTAAAACAACCACAAACCAGTGGCGGTGAAGAAAAACCAGTCGCATACTTCTCAAAAAAATTGAATGAAGTTCAGAAAAGAAAGAAGGCCATATACCTAGAATGTCTAGCAATTAAAGAATGTGTGAAGTATTGGCAACATCTGCTGATAGGTAGGAAATTTACGGTCTTTTCAGATCACAAGCCTTTGGAGAATATGAATATTAAGTCAAGAACGGATGAGGAACTAGGCGATCTAACATACTACCTATCTCAGTATGATTTCCAAGTCAAATATTCACCAGGAAAATACAACATTGAAGCCGATTGCTTAAGCAGGAACCCAGTCCTAGAAGCAAATGAAAACTTGGATGAACAACTAAAAGTAGTAAATATGATAACGGTACAAGATATCTTAAAGGACCAAGATAAAAATGAAAATATTCAGAACAAAAAATATAAATTAATAACAAAAAACAATGTTTATTACAAAAAAGTTAAAGAAAAAGAAAAAATAATTTTATCAGAGCAATTCAGTATACAATTCATAAAAAAAGTACATGTAGATCTGGGTCACATAGGTATTAATCAAATGCATAGAATGATTAGCTCATGGTACACAGCAGAAAACATGACAAAAAATATTAAGAGAATCTGTGAAAACTGTATAGTATGTATGAAAAACAAATCAAGAGGACAACACAAATATGGATTGATGTCTCATTTGGGTCCTGCCACTAAACCTTTCGAGATCTGTTCTATAGATACGATTGGAGGATTTGGGGGATCAAGGTCAACAAAGAAGTATTTGCACCTGTTATCTGATCATTTCACAAGGTACGCCTACATTTTGACCTCAAGTACACAAAACGCCAATGACTTCATTAAACTAGTGAGAAGCTGTGCAGAAGCTAATGGCATAGGCATGATCCTATCAGACCAATACCCTGGCATAAACTCCAGAGACTTCAAGAATTTTTTGGATGAAAATAATATTCCTATAATATTTACCGCTGTGGACTCGGCTTTTTCTAATGGATTAAATGAACGAATTAATCAGACGCTAGTCAACAAAATAAGATGCAAGATAAACGAAAGTGACGTTAAAATAGCGTGGACCACCATTGCACACGATTGTGTAAAAAACTATAACGAAACTGAGCACACTGTCACTGGATATGCTCCAAAGTATCTTCTAAATGGCACCGATGTTACAATTTTGCCAAATGAGCTGAAACTTCAGAAGACTGAGCGTGATTTGATCCAAGACAGAAAAAAAGCTTTAGAGAATACATTAAGATCACATAATTACAACAAGATGGTTTACGATAAGAAACGAAGCCATATTGACTACGAAGTGGGTGATATAGTTTTTGTGGAAAATGGGAACAAATTGAATAGGAAAAAGCTTGACGAATTGAGAATCGGGCCCTATAGAATCATAGAAAAAATATCAAGCTCGATTTACAAGATAAATACCAACCATAGAAAATCAGAGTCAAACTTCTTCCACATTTCAAAACTGACTCCAGCCCCTGCGAGTGAGTGGTCGTCGTTATGCCTTCTGTGGGAGGGGGAGATGTAAAGAAAAATATAATTTTCTTTGATTTAAATATTCCCGCGCCTCAAGTCATGTAACAGATCGCGGGATACACGGATTGTATAATCTATGGTCGATGCATAACCTATGGCGGATTATAACCTATAAGGACTGTTATGTCATGATTCATGAGAAAAACATGGAATAAAATAAGTTAAAGTTTAGAATAGAAAACTAATTGTGATTTGGGAATCGACATAGTAATTAATAACATTAAATGTCGTTTCTTTTCTTACAGGTAAAGTTTATTGCTATCATTGTTTTAATTACACTGTTTATTCCTGACAAACTTACCTGTAAATTTACAAAATAAATCTTTTCTTACAGAGAAACTCAGCTGTGTTTTGATTGACTGTGCCGTCCAAATCATTACAACAATAACTCATATCTTATATGTATTATACGTGTATTGTCAGAAAAACGTCAGTTTTGTTTTTTTCGAAAGTTACATGTAATTTATAGGAATGATACAAAGTTTTGCAAGAAACAACATGAATCTTACGCCATTTTCATCGCTACTCTAGAACCAGAAATAAACCTAAAAACGACACCCATATTGATATTTTGAGATTTCAACCCCATCGCACCCCATCAGGGAAGATGGTATCTCACGTCCACCTCGTTGGATGTTGAAATTGTTATTGTTTTCGAAATCAGAGACCCAATAAACCAGAAAAACGATACCCATCGCATGTTGTTTTTTTACTATAAACCCTACCCTTTACCCTTTTGGGGGTTAATTTCTCAAAAAGCCTGAAACACGTCTTTACTCATTTATCTTAAGGAAAATTTCTGTGAAGTTTCGAATAAAATAATCGAACTAATCTTGTTTCCCCATACAAACTTTGTACCCCCATTTGACCCCCTTTGGAGATGAATTTTGAAAACTCCTTTCTTTGGCACCCCTACGCTTTATAAGGAACCTAAGTGCTAAATTTGGAATCTCTAGAACCAGAAATAGACATATAACGACACCCGTAGGGATATTTTTAGATTTCGACCCCATCGCGTCCCAACAGGGGAGATGGTATTTCACAATTGCCACGTTGGATTTTAAAATCTACGTTGTTTTCGTAATCAGCTACCCAACAAACCATGAAAACGATACCCATGCTGTTGTATTTTACTTTTTAACCCCGTTTCCCCATTTTAGGGGTTGTTTTCTTAAAAATCCTGAAACAGGTGTTAACTCATTTATCTTTGTAAATACTCCTGTAAAGTTCCAAATAGAATAGTCCAACTAATTTTGTTTCCCCATACAAACTTTGTACCCCCATTACACCCCCTTTGGAGATGTATTTTGAAAACTCCTTTCTTTGTGCCCCTACACTTTATAAGAAACCTAAGTGCTAAATTTGGAATCTTTAGAAACAGAAATAAACATATAACGACCCCATCGCATCCCAACAGGGGAGATGATAATTCACAATCGCCACGTTGGATTATAAAATCTACTTTGTTTTCGCAATCAGCGACCCGATAAACCATAAAAACGATACCCATGTTGTTTTTTTACTATATTACCCCTTTTCCCCCTTTTTAATGCACATGAATCTATAAGCATAAAAAGCCTTGTAAATTTAAAATGTTACGATTTATCTTATTCAATTTTTTTTATTGATTTTTTTATTGTATTTCATTTCATGTCATTATCATATATTTCATTATTTTATTTTATATTATTTTAATTTTTTTATATTTAATTGAATTTAATCTATTTTGTTTTGATTTATTTAATTTAATGTAATTTAATTTATTTTAATTTAATTTAACTTATTTTATTTTAATTTATTTTAGTTCACTTTATTTTATCTTATCTTATCTTACTTTACTTTATTTTAATAAACAACTACACTCAAATTTATATGTTGACATTTCAAGCCCATCGCATACCAACAGGGGAGATGCTATTCCACATTCGCCACATTGGATCTTTAAATCGTTGCTTTTTTCGTGATCAGCGACCCGAAAAACCATATAAACGATACCCATGTTGATTTTTTCACTTTTGCACCCCTTTTACCCCTTTCAGGGGTTAAATTCTCAAGAAATCTAAAACACGTGTTTACTCGTTTACCTTAAAGAATACTCCGGTGAAGTTTCGGATAATTCTTTAGAACCAGAAATTTACGTAAAAATGACACTCATATTGATATTTTGGCATTTCAACCCCATCGCATACCAACAGGGGAGATGGTATTCCACATTCGCCACATTGGATCTTCAAATCGTTGCTTTTTTCGTGTTCAGCGACCCGTAAAACCATATAAACGATACCCATGTTGATTTTTTCTCTTTTGCACCCCTTTTACCCCTTTCAGGGGTTAAATTCTCAAAAATCCTGAAACACGTGTTTACTCATTTCCCTTAAAGAATACTCCTGTGAAGTTTCAGATAAAATAGTCTAACTAATCTTGTTTCCCCATACAAACTTTGGACCCCGGTTTCAACCCCTTAGGAGGTGAATTTTGAAAAATCCTTCCTTAGTGCTCGCCTACACCATAAAAGGAACCTACGTGCCAAATTTGAAGTCTATAGGACCAGCCGTTTGGGCTGTGCGTTGATATGTCAGTCAGTCAGTCAGTCAGCTTCTTCTTTTATATATATAGATTGCGAGCTCTTTCGATCCCAATAAGAAAAAAAAGTCCTCTCATCTTTTTTCCACTTAGTTACGAAGTTGGAAGTAGCAATAAATGTATGAAAATTATGAGACACTTTTTTTTTTCATTATTGGGATCGAACGTGCTCGCGATTCTGTATAAAATACACATGCGATTTCTGAAATAGGAAAAAAAAAACAATATAAAATGGCCCTATTAATAACTGAACTGATAACTACTTCACAAAAAAATATCAAAATACTTACCATTTTTGTCCATTATCTAAACAGTAAACACTTTCTTTATTATAATACAATACAATACAATACAATACTCTTTATTGAAAACCTCACACAGATGAAATACAGTTACAAGAGAAAATAATAATACAGAACAGTAAGGGGTAACAACAGGCGGTCTTATCGCTAAAGAGCGATCTCTTCCAGACAACCTTTGGGTAGTGGAGTACAGATCAAATGAAAAATTTTATTAGGTGGCACAGAGATTAACAAAAGCACACAAACAACACACACAATAAATATACATACCAAAATAATAATACGATAAAACATACATACATACATACATAAACATACATACATAATAAATACATACGTAAACATACATACATAATATATGTATACATATAACGATGAGTGAAGAAGAGAAACGACAGTGTCAAAGAAGAAAAGCTAAGGAAGAGACAGATAGTATTCCTTGAGTTTCAACTTAAAGGCAGTTATAGTTTGAGCACGTCTTACGTCAAGGGGAAGAGAGTTCCACAGTTTAACAGCCTGGAAAGTAAACGAAGAATTAAAAAACTTAGTAGAAGAAGAAGGAACGGATAGTAGTAAGTTATGAGAGCATCTGACAGAATTTAAGTAAGTAAAATGTTCTTTGAGATAGCGGGGAGTTGCAGGGTTAAAAAGTATAGAGTAAAGGAGAGAGAGTATATGAGAGTTACGACGATGACGGATAGGAAGCCACTTGAGTTGAGAACGAAAACTGGAAACATGGTCATATTTGCGTAACCCATATATGAACCGGATGCAAACATTTTGAAGACGCTCAAGCTTGTTTAGTTGCTCCACAGAGAGATCGGGATAGGAGACATCGACATAATCAAGAATGGGAAGAAGTAAAGTTTGAGCAAGCGCAATTTTAGTAGCAATAGGCAGAAAGTTACGGAGCCGTCTGAGAGACCCTACAGCGGCAAACACCTTCCTGCTCACCTCACTCACTTGCGGTACCCAGGACATACATTGATCCATAATAAGGCCAAGATTCTTGACGCGGTTTGAGAAAGGAATTTGAATGTCGTCAAAAACTATTTTAGGGAGATTTCCGAAATCGACTTTAGAAATAAGTTTGTTGCTGCCAATTATGATGACTTGAGTTTTGAGTGGATTAACTTTAAGGCCATAATCGCGACTCCAATTTAAAATCTGCAACAAGTCATCATTCGTTCTATCAATGACAGATGGAAGGTCACTTAATGCGCCCTGAGAATATATTTGGAGGTCATCAGCATACATGTGATAAAAAGAAGAAATATTAAGAGTAATTGTATTTATAAATATGGAAAACAATAGCGGGGACAGCACACCACCCTGCGGAACGCCGGCTAGCGTGCTGCACCAAGAAGAATTAGAGGTGCCCACCATTATTCTTTGCCGACGATCAACCAAGTAGCTGCCGAACCAGTCCACCACTTCAGGAGCAATGTTCAGAGAGCGTAGGAAGGCTAGTAAAATTTCAAAATCGACATTATTAAATGCATTACTAAAATCTAAAAGTGTAAGAACCGTGAGTTGCCTGTTATCCATACCCAATCTGATGTCATCAGTTACTTTAATTAAAGCCGTAGATGTACTGTGACCAGGACGAAAACCAGACTGGTACAGATTAAAAAGGTCGTTTTTATTTAAGAAAGAAGTTAACTGCTGATGCACTAGCCGCTCGAGGACCTTAGATAAGAACGGGAGAATAGATATAGGACGATAATCAGAAAAAGAACACGGGTTTGATTTTTTGGGTAAAGGAATAATATTAGCATTCTTCCATACACTAGGAAACATACTGGATGATATTGAATAGTTAAGAATACTCGTAATAATTGGGAGAAGAAAGTCAAGGAGAGGAAGGATCATTTTGCGGCTAATGCAATCAACACCGACGGCGTTAGAAGTGATATTTAAAATGCTCTTCTTGACATCATCCTCAGTGAACTGACTAAATGTAAAAGGAGAGAAACAAGACGTCGGCAGAGAAGAAAGGTAATTTAAAGTATTAACTTTAATAGAGTCACTAAATCCTGCAGATGAGGAAAAGTGTTGATTCAGCTGATCGAGATTAATGTTATTTACGTTATCAGATAACGTCCGCGATTTCCCAACTCCAAGAGATTTAAGAAAACTCCAGACCTTGACTGGATCTCCATTTTCTACCGAACTATGTATATGGCGCCGCTGAGCATCACGACACACAGTGCTGCAACGATTTCGTAGAGAATGATATCTGGACTTATTTTTATCCGAATTGTCGAACTTGTACCTAGACTTCGCCTGATTCTTCTTTTCAATGAGAGCCTTAATTTCTGCGGTAAGCCAAGGAGCAGGGAGATGCTTGACCTTTATAGCACGGATAGGAGCATGAGCATCAAAAAGCTGAATAAGGAAGGAGTTGAAGAGTGATACCTGCTCATCTACAGAATCAGATTGATAGATAGCACTCCAATCTATCTTTGACGCGTCATCCCGGAGTTTGTCTACATCCAACCTGCTAAAATTGCGCTGCAAAAGAATTTTTGATTTCGATTTAGGAGGGCGAATTTTGTATGATAAATACAGCAGATCATGGTATGAAAAGGCATCAGCCGAGTGCTGGCCAAATTTTGCAACAAGAGAAGGGGAAGAGACTATAGCTAAATCTAGTAAAGAAGGGGCACAATTAGGGAAACGATGTGTCGGATCTGATGGAAGAATAGATAAATTACACGCCTCCACTAATGACCTAAGACGCATCGACCGATTATCGTCTTTAATAAGACACGTGTTAAGGTCGCCCATAACAATATGGTGATTGAAGCAAGGCATAAGGTCTTCAAGAAGCTTCTCGAGAGAAGCGAAGTAATTAACATGAAGAGAAGGAGAGTAAAAAACGCCAAGTAAAAGTTTAGTATGGGATAAAGAAACGTCGAGAAAAATATACTCAGCAGTATCAGAAGTAGGGGAGGAGGGAGATATACTTAAGATAGTATAAGGTATGTAAGAACGAAGGTAAATAGCAACTCCACCGCCACCTCTTCCGGTGCGATCGTGACGAATTAAATGAAAACCGGGAAGGGAGAAGGAAGTAGAAGGAAGAACCGGTTTTAGCCAGGACTCTGACACCAAAACGGCGTGAATATTCTGCAAATCAAAAGAAAGGAGTAGGTCATTATAGTGAGCAGGAATGCTTTGGGCATTTAAGTGCACCACATTAAAGTTTTTGGGCACATCACTAAGTTGTGAATCAAGGAAGTCGTGAAGCGAAGGAGGCAAACTATGGAAACTGTCATCACCTGAGTCAACTGAAGACGAGAAGGATAAATAGTTATCACTGTCATTACTTAGGTTAAAAAGGGACATTTACAAATATTAAAATATATATATATATATGAATAAAAATATATATAGTAAACAGAACAACACAAAGCTTAATAAAACTCCATATACCTGCCAGCAGTATACAGCGGAAGAATACATAAAAAGTATCGGAAGTTTGAAAAGCAAATGTTACATTAACAAGTAGAGAGAAAATAAATTAATATAAGTGGGTTTGATAACAGAAGAGGAATACAATAGTCATTACGGAGAACGGAACGCAATTTTGTAAACTAGCAACACTTAACACTTATCAACGTCAAATGTCAAAGTGACACATGGAGTGAAGCAAAATATTTTATCATGTTGTATTTCATATCAAAATCAAATAGTTAATTTAGTAAAAGAAGTAAAGAGGGTACACTAAAATATCAGAAAAGAGAAATAACCCGACTAAATTAAAAAGTCCTTACAAGAGCAAACGGACCAGGCATATTAAGTGACTAAGGAAAAGAGACATTTTAAGGCTTGTTTTTCGCACCCGCTCGTCTTTTAGATTTTGGCTGTTTGCTTGCCTTGCTGCTCTCCTCAGCCTGAGATCCGGCATCCGCGTTCTGCTTCAAGGGGATAATCGGCGCCTGCGCATGTGGAATTGCCTCAAGTTCTGCAAGGCTTACCACTCGGCGGCGCACGTCGCTCGAATCCAGAACATAGACGACGCCGTCCCAGGTCCAGCATCGACGCACACCAAACCGCTCCCGCGCAGCCATGAAAGTGCGGTGACGTGATTTGGTTAAGAACTCGGACAGAGTTACACCAGAGCCCTTTAACTTTACCTTATCAAACCACAACTTATCACGGGTGTCAGTTTCACAAAATTTCACCACAATGGCCCTGGGCTTGTCACCTTGAAGACGACCTAGACGGTGGCTTCGCTTTATATCAGCTGCAGTGAAGTCACCATCGATGGTTTTGAGTTTCTCAGCAACAACGGCAGCGGTGTCCTCTTTATCGCCTTCCGGGACTCCATGGACAGCGAGAATCTTTCGTCTGGATCGCATCTCCATCTTGTCAACATGCTGAGCGATAAACTCCACCTGTTTCTGGAGTATGTTTAGAGACTTCAAAATAAATATCTTGAAGGCTTCAAAGTCCATTGCTACAGCTTCAGTGCTGCTGACAGAATTGGTTGACCCGGCCTTGTCCAGATTCTGCTGCATCTCAGCCATCCTCTCAGTGAAGGTTTTGCTAAGCTCCGAAATGGATTTTTGAATAGACTCAATGTCAGACATGGTGATGAAATGACAGTGCAACAGTGAAAAAAGAACTTCCTGGAGAATATGTTTGAAAATACTACTGGTAGGTGAAGTACTCTATTTAAACATTAATTTCAAATACAAATTTTATCCCAAAAACTATTTATAATTAAATTTTGAATAAATCTATTAAGAGTGATGTGTGTTCACTTTTATTCACCTACCCACCCCATAATCTAACTATACAATAAAAAAAACATATATGCGGCTCAGTCTACGGCTGTCACGTCTATACTGAATACGTTTTCGACAAAAACTGTTTTTAGGCGCAAAAACATCACTTACGATGCCGAAAACGCGAATTAGCGTCCTTCAAGTGTGAAATAACCTAATGCCGCAGACGCGAATTCGCGTCCTTCAAGTGTGATATATAACCTAATGCCGCGGACGCGAATTTGCGTCCGTTGAAATGTTAACGTGATGCCGTGGACGCGAATTCGCGTCGTCGCGTAGAAGGCGGCGGCACTGCGTGATGATTAGAAATATGAGGCGTCGGCAATGAATGGGTTAACGCCCGAACAAAAGGAAATACGATATAAGATTTCAAAGTGTAATATTGAAAAATTTCGAGCTGATCCCGAAAAATTTTTGCGTCGATTTGTTACCATGGATGAGTCTTGGATCCATCATTTTGATCCTGAGACAAAACAACAATCAATGACGTGGAAGCGACCAAGTTCCCCTACACCAAAGAAATTCAAGGTTGCAAGCTCAGCTGGGAAGGTCATGGCTTCCATGTTCTGGGATGCCGAAGGAATTATAATGATAGAGTACCTCGAAAAAGGAACCACTATTACGGGCTCTTACTACGCTGACCAGATACGGAGATTGAGAGAAGCAATCAAAGAAAAGCGGCGGGGCAAACTTCGTGCCGGTGTCCTGTTTCACCAGGACAATGCACCCCCCCACAAGGCCGGTGTTGCGATGGCTGCTATTCATGATGCAGGCTTCGAAGTGCTTGAACACCCCCCCATATCCGCCAGATCTAGCCCCCAGCGACTTCCATCTCTTTCCACGCCTGAAGGAAGATCTTAGAGGCAACAAATTTTCGGATGACAGTGAAGTGATGGCCGCTGTGGAGGCATTTTTGACAAGTCAAGAAAAAGATTTTTTTTTTAAAGGAATTCATGGTCTAGAGAAACGATGGTCTAAGTGTGTAGACTTGCACGGAGACTATGTTGAAAAATAAATTATATTCTTTTACATTTTATGTGTCTTTCATTCTGATTATCATTACTTTTGGATCACCCCTCGTAAATGCTTTTATTTTTACCAGGCCTATAGATCTCGCTCTCTCTCTCTCCATTGTCTTGTGTCTCCAACGACATTGAATTTTTAAGGGAATGTACCCAAACTATGTGACCAATTTTTTAAGCGTTTTTATTTATTCGGCAAGTTTCCTCAGCTTGTATCTACTAACCTGTCTATCCGGTCTGATCTGTTCAATGATCTTTCTGATCTGGGGCTCGAAGCCCATGTCCAGCATCCGGTCTGCCTCATCCAGCACCAGGTATGTGCAGCGCTTCAGGTTTGTAGTACCTGTACAACAATCATGAGTGATTTAAAAAACTGTTAACCACCGAGTTTAATACAACATTTTTCATCTCACTATCGCGAAGGAAACTACATACGATTACAAATCTGATCCGAATGTAGCAATACGATATTTATTACTCAAAAGTATCGTTAAATGAAATACTGTCGGGGGGAATATTCAAACGGAAGTTAACAAAATGGCTACTTGACAAATGTTTTTACAGCGTGAAGCATTATTTAAATTTTAAGGATCCGATGACATTGTACTAGTTTTAATATGTAATATTGACATTCTATATATATTGAATTATTGTAAATATTTTAGGTTACCTTGTATTAATATTTGTATGCATGCTTGCATGCTGAATGCACAGTTTTTTTTTATGTTTTTAGTAAAAGACCAATTGTTACTGCATTCTGACAAATAAAAATTTGAATTTGAATTTGAATTTGAAAAAAGTCAATGCTACCAGTTAACATGATGATGATTCAAATCTCATGGTCAAATTACTTTACCCACTGCACTTTAGTGCATGCATTTTTCTCCAATAGTTTTAAATAATAATAGAGCGCTTTTTGAGCTGGAGAGGTGAAAATATCTTTTTCACCTGACTAGCTTGGAAAGCGCTCTTATCTCTCATAGTGATATGAAAAATGTTATATTACACTCGGTACACAAGTTTGTTTAACTCTCGTGCCTTGAGACTCTCGTAAAGATCAAGATTCCAGTTTTTGAACCACTCGTTACGCTCCTATCCCAATTTCGGTACCTTTTGCTTGATTAAGTCTCAATATAAGCACGAGAGTTAAACAACAACTTTGCCCCCTTGTATAATAAATAACTATTCATACTGGGGTTAGACCCAGCAACCTCCCGATCGAAGTCTTACGGTTAAACTATCAATGCTGCTCCTAACTCTATACAAAGGGTTCGAAAGAATGTAAGTGCCCTTACCCTTCTCCAAGAAGTCAATAAGTCGCCCCGGAGTAGCGATGATGATCTCCACGCCGCGCTCCAAGCAGCGCCCCTGCGGCCCCTTCGGAGCCCCACCGAAGACACACGTGTTACGCACCGCCACACTCTGGCCAAAGTCATTGGCGACCTAGAGACAAAACATGACTGTTGAAACGTATTTACATAAGAGTATATGCCCCAAAGCGACATTTATTATGGTGATATTCCACATGGCGATGCAATATGGCGTATTTGCTATATTTGTCGTATACTAAAGAAAAGACCGATACCATCAGAGGCAAAGCCGAGGACTGAACTAGGGTCTTCAGCTTACACGGCTAATGCCTTAACCACTAGGCCACTTGGTCTCAACGAATGCTGGCGAATTTCTCGAGTATATGCAATCTTTCTAACCGGCAGGACGCCTGTGACCGTACTCTATTAAGTACTTCCATGCAAACCAAACTTAGGGGTTCCGCTATGGCGAGAGAGATGGCGCTGTCATCAATATAAACATGTGAGGAGTGTTTCACACATCAAAGGACGCCAACACGCCAATATTCGCGTTTACTGCCTAGTGTCTACACATGGCCCGCTCAGTAGCATGAGGTGTACTAGCTATTTGGTATTGGCTTGGCACACAAGTGTGGCCTGGAGTTTGTAATGTTTACTCTATACAAAAATATATAAGCAAACCTGGAGAATTCGCGACGCCAACTCGCATCGCATTGTGGAGTGGCACCATTAAAAAAATATGGTAAAGAGAGCCCAGTACACTTACACATTCAAAGCAGATAATAGTAATTTTCTTGACTGGACTTTCTATTGTAGTGTTTTCTATGCAACATACAAAAAACCTGGCCATTAAAGCATTATTTTTTTAATGTTTCTCTTACTAATTTTGAAAATATTACTGCAGTAAAGCTTTTATAAATGAATAGAAAGAAAACTATTTGAAATTTTGAAACTAACATCTGAATATCTAATCAGTTTTTTTTGTAAAAGGCCATGTTTCTTCAGAAATAACCTAAATATAATAAGTTGCTATCAGACACATCAGAATGCCTAAGATGCTCACAAATATCTGAAAATATTTATTATAAAGGTGTTTTGAGTACTCATTTAGACATATTTGATCATTTTGGCTGCTGATATGTATCTGATGGTATCTGCACCAGTGAAATATATTTTTTCATGGATAACCATTCAGTGCTAATTTTGTAATGCCAGCTGTGTAAATAGTTTTGATATCAATGATCTATTGCACACTGTGGAACACTTACTTTTGCAACTTACACTGCTGACATCAGATTAAGAAAATCCCCCATAATGATTTATGAATAAGTTATAATAAATTGGTGTAGGTACATACAAATAAAGCTAACTAAATGGTGAAGTTACTAATTAAAGTCCTAATGCACTAAAATATATAAATAATGGTGACAAATGCTGAAAAACTAAATACACAAAGGTTACGTTCAGAAACCTGACCTAACTTCACATAATTTCGAATTTAGAAAAAACTTTAGAATAAATTGGTTCTTCTATTGGATTGCCAAAATGTAGAGGTTTTCGAACATAGCCTGCCGGCTAACGCTACATATTAAAATTTAAAAGTTTACAATTTGTGTGTCCGTGTTGGGATCATCCATTTCTGCTGGTATCCCGTTCATCGCAACTAGAGTCTGGAGTTGCGTAAAACAAAATAAATTATTACAAAAATCTTTACTCATTCTGAGAAATTTAATATTTTTTCTTAAAAGTGACATGTTCACAAAGGAAAAGGCAGGCCTAGTCAAACCTAGCTCATGAGATAAACAGAAATAAGTTGAATTTGGTATTTACCTGTTGAATTTGTTGAGCAAGTTCTCTTGTCGGAGCTAATACTAAAACTATGGGCCCATCATCTCGAAGCAGCCTTGGTTGATTGATAATGTGCACAATGGCAGGCAGAATGTAAGCCAGCGTCTTTCCAGAGCCAGTTTGAGCAATACCAACTAAGTCCCTTCCTGATAAAGCAATAGGCCAGCCCTGGGCCTGAATAGGCGTGGGACTGGGGAAGCCCTGTTTCAGGATCTCTTTCATGGCATAGTCAGGGAAGCCACCCTCTTCGAAAAAGATGCTAGGGTTGGGCACATCGCGCCCTTTTACAGTTATTTGATGCTGGCTACGGTAGGCCTCGACTTCAGCCGGGGTGCGGCGGGCGACGCTATCGCAGGGAACGTAGAAGTTTTTCTGGAATGGAATCAATTCAACGGTGTCCCAGCGGATTTTTCGGAGATTGCCTCCTGGCTGATCATTTTTAAAGTTGCTGCGGTAGTCATCCCGCCCGCCGCCGCGGCCGCCAAAGCCACGCCCGCCGCCACGGCCGCCTCCTCTGCCACCACCATCTCGGCTGCCAAATCTACTGCCGCCTCTATCGTCCGATCTATCGCCACTTCTAGGCCCACCTCGGCCTCCACCGCGACCCCCCCGGCTGCCGCCACGGCCACCTCCGCGTCTATCGTCGTACCTAAACCAAAATTGCTTATTAGTAACGGTAAACTGTAATGCAAAAGGAAAGTACGATGAAAGCGTCTACTTACATTCTGTTGTAAAAACCGAGGTATCTTCTTCAATAACACACTAAAAACAATTTAGCTTATATCACAATAACTTATTTACGACTATTTCTAGATTTAAATTAAATATTAAGCGATAATGGCGTTAATACAAATATTAAGCTTCAAAGTCGACAGAAGCCGGTCGCCATATTGAAATTGAAATTGAATAGTAATGTTTTTTTTTTCCTATTAGTTGACGTAGACTATACGTATACTATTGGAGTACAAATATACAAATTCGTAATAAATGATTAAGTAAATTTATAAAGAAGTAATAAAGAATATACAAATAATGAATTTACTTAATTTATTTAATATCACCTTGTATCAGGTTTTGGATTTCACTGGCTGTCAAACAAAGAATTCCATTGCGATGTCGGCTAGTTTTAAATCCGTGGCCATGTCAGCCATTGTCTATGATTTTTTTGTAGCGGGAAAATTAGACTGAAATTAGTGTAAGGCCGGAATTACTCTGGTAAGTTTTACTTACGTAACTAGGGACACAGCTATATGCAAGAATAGGACATGAATATCAATGTATTATTCTTGCATATAGCTGCGTCCATCCATATTTACTCTATTTAAAAATATTTATCTCCAGTTAAAAAATCACGTTAATTCGTCGCTCTGTTTTGCCGTGAAAGACAGACAAACAAACAGACACACACATTTATAATATTAGTATGGAGATTAGGTATATGAATATATGTATTCAGATTCATGTGCGATTAATAAATGAAATAACTATAAGCATGACAAATTATTGATCAAACAGATACACAATCACTCCATTGACGCCATTCACTCCGCACGAGTCATCTTAATTGATTGCATTATAATGGAGGCATCTATACCAGTTTTTGAGAAGCCTCACCCTCGCCTGAGCGTCCTAGACTGGACGAGGAACATCCAAAGACTTCAGAATGAGGCAAGAGTGCGCCGTTTCGAATCTTACGAGTTGAGGAACAGGGCGAATCAGCTGAGGAATGAAACTTCGGTCACGACGCGATGGGATAACTATGTCAATAATGAGTTACTGAGGGACAGGCAAGTTTTTAAGCTTTATGACTAGTTAAACATAAGCTAATCGATAAATACTACACCAGGCCTAAAATGGAGAATGAGATCTTGTAATGGCCGCTCCACACAATGGGTCATGATGGGCGATGATAAGGGACGCAGTTATGAGCAAGAGGGTAACGCAATACTGCCATCCCGTTCTGTTGTATAGCTACATCCCGTATAATGGCCCATGATGGCCCATTGTGTGGAGCGGCCTAACCTTTAAGTTACACTAGTTACTTAATGAGTTAAGCAGGTATATTAATTGAAATTAGTACAAAGCTGTAAATTAATGTAAAGTACAAGTTTTATTGTCAATATTGTCTTCTGTTTCCGCGATTGTTGTGCATTGAAATTAAACACTTTAGAACGGATCGCGATTATTAACACCATGACCCTACGTTTCAAGCCCTTACATTACTCGTTTTCACAGTTTCAACCTTTGTTTTTGCTTTTATTATTATTATTTATATTTTTGTGTGTAGGTAGGCACAAGTAGCTTTTTTTACTAACGGGAAGAATTCGCATTCTCTCAGTCATCATCTTTAACCCTGTGAAAACGAGTGCTGTAAAGGGCTCGAAACGTAGGGTCATGGTGTTAATAAACGCGATTAATCCGTCCTAAAGTGTTTAATTTAAGAGTTTTATTGTTGTTAATTCTAAGTGTGCACTTGAACCTACAATAGGCTAGACGAGAAAAAAATCTAATTAGTCCGTCTGTTAGATTATTAAAAATATTCGAATAAATAAAAAATAATAAGCTACTAAATATAAGTTAACTATTGTTATAAATTGAAAGAGATGAGATCATATACTACAGAAAAAGTGACCAAGAGGTCCCCGGTGAGCAGGGCTGGGATCGAACCAGCGACCGACTTCCGCGGAAGCCGCGAAAGCAGGAGGTCGCTGGTTCGATCCAAGCCCTGCTCACCGGGGACCTTGGTCAATTTTTCTGTAGTATATGACATCTCTTTCAATTTATAATTAATATATAGTAGTGTGCCTACTTAAAAACATGAATCAAAACAATTGTTAACTATGTATTGTTTTCTAGAATATTCCTCGTAGACTCCTTTCGTGAGAAGCAGCGCTTCACAAGTGAAATGGTTCGAGATGAAATCCGCGCCCTGAAAGAGGAGAAAAACGCCACGGAGCTACATTTGGAGTCCTTACAAGTGCCGCTGATGGTTTCCTCCCAGTGTTTATCGAATAGGGACCAGAGGGTGCCACCGGAACTCACGAGGGACCAATTAGGGGAAGAATTGAACAAGGCAAGGACAGGGTGCGTAGCCAAGGTGTCAATCGCTCACGCTCAGTCGCTAACGAAACGCAACTGTCATTGTCACACTAATAAGGAAGAGTGATAGAGAGAGGTAGCTGCGATACGTTATTAAACGTGAGCGATTGGCATCTTGGCTAAGCACGCAGGTCTGGACTCCAGGCGAATAAGTAGAACACTAAACACAGATCCATTAGGACATATAGATGGCTCAACCCTACACATAGGAACATTTATGTAATACCCAAGTTGGCAAATAAATGTTATTCTGATGCTGGACTCTTAGGGCTTAAAAACAACTATTTGCCTCTGTCGCACTTACGTACAAAATCATCAAGTGGGACAGAGATGCAATACTTCGTTTGTTTCGCGGTATTCACCTTTTGAGAATCAGGTAAGTAGTCTTTACCGGAATCGATGCCCAGTTTATCTTTACCGGTTCGGAATTTTTAATCATTCAGTTAGTTCAAACGTTTTAAACACAAATACATAAATATGCTTAGCCTAGTTTGGAGCTCGCCGGACATCTATGGTGTAATATGTATGTGTATATTATTGATAATAAATTTATTCTTATTCTTTATTCTTATTCTTACACAATCATTTGTTCTTGGTAATACAAAAAAGCAAACAAATATAAAAATAAAATATACAAAAGAGTTTACCACGAAATGGTCTCGCCTCAGCATAATGCTTACTGGAAAGTAAGCGCTGATCTTCCGGCGATACCATTTACGGCCCACTAACGGAATGTGTGAGACGTCAGCTTGCTTACAAAAATGCTTTCGTGTGTCTGTCCATTTGTTCTCCTCTACAGGTCGCATTTATCAACCAATTCTTGTGAAATTTTGAAAGCAACTTCGTTAATAGTTAACTTTTTAGTCGATTTAGTTTTTGGAAATTTTCTAAATGTCAGGCATTAGTACAAAGGTCCTAAGCGCCATAGAACCAAAGGCATTAGGACCTTTATGCCAATACTAGCCAGTACCTACCATATCGTGAGATCTACAGCTCACAGAGCCACTAATTATTAAAATGAGCCTGATTTTACGATTTTAGTGGGGGTTTTTCATCTTTTTCAGGAACTCCATATAATAGAAAACAGCAAGCGCACCCTCACAGACGTATGCCACATGGGTTGGGAAAAATTGAAAGAACTAAACAACGTCCTCTGCCGGTTAGAGCGAGAGATCCGAAATAAACAGGAGACGCTAGATCTGGAGAATCATGTGAAACATCTAGATCGGAATAGCTCGGATATATCGTTTAAGCTGGAGCCTACTAGGATACCGGCTGAGTAAGTACCACTAGGCTAGTGTAGTATCACAGCGTAGGGATGTATTCCATACAGTGAGGTAACTTCATACACGGCCAGCGGCTCGGCTCGGTGCTCGTGCTGAGGCTCAGGGTTGTCAAAAACTATGCGAAAGATATTACAGTCTGATTGGCAAACTAATTTCCATTTTAGATAGAAATTCGGCGGCATTTCCTCCCCGCCTCCTTCCCCGCGCGCCCCTCATCGATGACCCAGAAATCGGCGGAGTTAACCCACTGTATAGAAGACATCCTTACGCTGTGGTAGTATGCTTACCTCCAGGCGAGATAGTGGCTTGCTATATGCTGGCCATATAGGTATGTTAGGTAAGGAAATATCAGCCAGATCTGTGAATAAATGTATGGAAAAATTGTCTGACCGGCAGACATACCCACACTTTTATTGAGGTCACGTTAGGTTGGTTAGGTACCACTTGGGTCGACCTACCTCTGGTGTCAGGCTGAACTTGTTATTTATTGGACAACCTGTATACAGAACACTTATTTAAACTTTCACGGTTTTCACACATTATAAATTGACTAAAACGGGGCTTAATCGTGTACAAAATTTGAAAACAATTTATAACCTGTATACAGGACAAAATAGTTTTTTTTTACAGGTCAATGACAGAAGAGAGTTACGTACACTGTATAGAAAACACGGTGAAGATAGCCGAACAACTGATGGCTGAGTCGAAGGCTCTGCGCGCCACCATGTTCCAGAGCAGGGAACAGGCGCGCAACCAGATGTACGCGCAGGTTCGTTCAAACCCTTTTTCACGAAGTGGGAATGAATACACGACGAAAGAGACGAATATAGAATAATATAATTTAATTTTCGTGAGGCATACTGACATTAAATTGCAACGGTTAACACTCACGTATTTTTATCATAATAGGCGTGACATGTTTCGACTGCATCGGGCAGTCATCGTCGGACAGAGTGGTGTTCTCACCTTCGCGGCTCGGGCATTACGGCCCGAGACCGGCGCAGGTAACGGGTCGCGCGCGACGAAGCTGGCTGATTTGAGCGATCCGGCGCCGTCGTTGCGGGAGTCTGAATTGTCGGATCGTCTGACGTAGGGTTTCCGCTCGAGATTTCTCGAACTCGAGACAACTCGAGAATTTTGGTTTTATTCGAGACAAGAAAAAAATGTCCATGACTCGAGGATACTTTGCGGTACGGACACGATGCATTATAAGGTATAAGGTGAAGTTGTTGGCACGGGAAAAATGTTTGTCACATATTTTTAATATTATGGGCGTAAATACGTGAGTTCTCACCGTTGTTTCCTTATTAACTAATGTCAGTAGCTATGACTTACGATATTATAAATTGTATGAACTGCATTTAAAAATGGTAAAACACACCATGAAACAGCTAGTTTTTTCAGTCTCAAGAGGTGGAAATGATAATGCGGAGACGCGTCTACGATCAGCAGAGGGCAAGGAATGAGATGGATTGGCAAAAATACAAGGTAATATATGTATATTATTATTTAAGTATTATAATACCGCAATAACGCGCAAGGTATGCATGAGGGTATTAAATAATATATATTATATATTTATAGTTAAAATATGCATGAGGGTATGCGATACCGGTATTGTGTGGACCTTTAGCAGAATTCCGGTATAAACCAATAAAAAATACCGATGTTTTAAATTTTTAATGGTCCGATACCGGAACTCCTCTAATGCCAAATAAATACCGGTATAATACGCCCTTGTGTCGAATGTTATAGGTGTTGTTAAATAATTAATGAGGTATTACACAAATAGCATAAAGCTCATAGTGTTATAATGATATTAATAATTTCAAAAATACTTACACAATGTGCTGTGTGTTTATCAATTTCTTTATTTCTAAGAATGGTATCGTTAGCAAATATGTAATGTAAAATTTTATGAATACTATTATGATTATAAATTGAAAGAGATGTCATATACCTACTACAGGAAAAGTAGCCAAGGCTCTCAATGCCCAGGGCTGGGAGCGGTCTCCTGCATTTGGCCTTGATCATTTTTTCTGTAAGTAGTAGGTAATAGGTATATGACATCTCTTTCAATTTATAATTTATACACCTATAGTTGTGTGACTACTTAAAAACAGTAAATGATTTGATTCGTGCTTTAAAAATTGTATACTATTATGAATGATGATGATTCTTTTTAACACACTTGTTTAGCTGGAAAGTAATCTGGCAAAACTGGACCGCGAGATTGAGTCACTTCGCGCAGCCGTAGCCGACAAAATCAACCCCACAAAGCTAGTGGAAACTCGCTTGGAGATGAGGATCAAGAGACCTGTGCTTGAGAGAGTTCAGGTAATTATCATTTAATGAATAATACAAAAATCATTATATTAGGGGCAATAGTAGGTACACTCGCCACCAGATATATCGGAACTGCCAAAATATCTGAACGCATAGAGACGTGAATTAATTTTGTAGTAAGCAGAAACGTCTGCGAACGAAATCTACAATTTTATAAACAATCCCGCTTGTCGCGGGGAATTTTTCTATTTTTCTTTTAATTATAAAAAATAAAAGCGTGTTCAGATATTTGTGAGCACTTCGGTAGCTCCGATATATTTGATGGTGATTGCACTGGAACTTAACTTCGCGAAATATCGACAAATATTTGAAAGTCTCTCTCAATCTTTTAGGATATTCCAATGCGTGGCCTGATGGAGGAGTATGAAAGAGTCCACATGAGTTACAACATGCTGGAGAAAAAACTAGAAAATGCTCTGTAAGTACCACTAAAGCTTCCATCTTGGGTTGATGCAATGTTCTGACGGCCTACCACAAACACCGAAAAGTATCGTCCCTTTTTTCGCTCTCCAACGAAAGAGACCCAAATAAAATAAGAAAATACTATTTTTTGATGTTTCCAGTTGGCTCTAGGAAAACAGAGTCACCTTCCATAGAAATCAAATCAAAACAGAACATTAGGTTACAGAAAGCTGTAAATAATTTTAGCAATTTTTATACTCACAATGCACAAAAATTTTACACCTGTATTGCGGTTACACACTATAAACAACATTTGGAAATCCATAAGCATTTTATCCTAAAATAAAATTACGAAACGTTTAGCCAAAAATTGGGCGTTTAGCTTTATTAAAAGATGAGTTTAAATTAACGGTAAATATGTTATCATGAAGATGAATGCTTTTTGTAAGTACGATTAACCGAATTATTAAACATTTATTTATTTATTTTCTTTATTGGAGAAACAACAGAAGTATGTGACAAAGCAGTATTTTACATTATAAGACATATGTTTACAAGAGTACACTTACTTCCTTGGACGCTCTCACTAAAACATACTTAAAATAAACGGACTTGGATGTGAACATACATTCCTAGCAAGTATCCAAACATGCACTAACAAACAGTAACCAGAATTATACAGATTAAGAGCGATAATGACGACGCACGACTAACAATCACTAGTTTGGCTACTAAGAGTATTCAGTATTTGATTCCGGTAATTAGGCTTTTCTTGATTGAATATATCGATGGAAGCAAATTCCTTGTTATAAGTGTTACAAATACGGCGTAATGGGGCTCGCAAACCAGCGTTGGTGGAGGCGGTGGGAACCGAGAATAGGGCATTGGAGCGCGAACTGCTACGAGCGGGGACTCTGTACCGGATTCGCTCCACAAGTTGCATACTATTATAATGCCCTCTGCAGATATTGTATAGGGTGATTGCATCACAGCATTTACGTCTAGTCTCTAAGGAGTGCAGCTTGTAATGGTGTAACAGTTTAACGTACGATAAGCGTTTCCCTGTCAGCCGCCTGTGAAGTGCCCGCAGGAATTTTTTTTGAACCATTTCCATTGCATTTGAGTATTTTTTGTACAATGGATTCCAGACCACAGCCGCGTATTCTAATTGTGGTCTAACTAGGGATTTGTAGAGTAAAAGATAGCTTGAAGCTTTTTTGAAAACTTTCGCCGTTCTCAGAATAAAACCTAGCATTTGATACGCTTTAGAAATAATGTGTTCAATGTGCAATTGGAAATCTAGTTTATCATCGAATAATATTCCTAAGTCCCGTGCTGTTGAAACTTTTTTTATGTTCTTTAATTAATCGTTAATTAATCGTTATGTTCTTTAATTAAACTTTATTTAATCGTTTATAATAGGATTCCGGTATCGGAATCCCATTTCAAACTGGAATACCGGTATAATTTCAATGTTTTCCCCAGAACGACCTACCACGGCATGTACAACCACCATCAGCGTGTAACCAAAGACCTGCAGTACAAGAACCAGGCGCTAGAAACGGACCGCCGCCTCATCGAGATCCGGAAACCGATCCACGGCCCTGATGACACCGAGTTTAAGAGGAATGTGGGGTATTGCCATATGAGAGACGAGCTGGTACCGGAATAAACGGTATGGTGGGTCTACTGCCCAAAATATTTGTACCGGTATAGGAAAGATGAGTTGATAACGGAATAATCAGAATACCGGTAATGCCCAAACTCGTTGGTGCCGGTATAGGTATATCCCGATATGGTATCGGTAACATACAAGTGACCTCAGCCATTGGACATACCCATTACCCATAAATCCCACATAGGGCTACATCTTAGTAATGCCTAACAGTAAATATTTTTTTGGTTAAGTATAACTAAAAATAAAAAAAATCCAAACGAAAGTTATTTCCAATAATCGATAACAAAAAGAAACACTGTATTTGTGATTGGCAGTAGCAAAGTAGCATATTAGTGATACTGTAAACTTTCTTCAATGATGACATTTGTCAGCAAAGTGTTATATACATACATGTGACATAAATAAAAAAAGACGGAGGTTTCATTCTATGAGGATGTATTACATCATGAGTTTTAGTTGTATACAGTCTGCTCCAAATTAACAAATAGTATAATTGTTCCATATCTTCATAACCACTGCACCGATTGTTATGATACTTTGTATAATGGTTCTAAATACCGTAACGCATATGAACGTTTCGGCTGTGTTCAATGGCTAAGATCGACCTGTATAAGTATCAGTAAATACTCTTACAAAGGTAACCAGGAAAAGACAAAAAACCGCCCTAATGCTTGATGGCTAGGGAATGCAACCAGTGAACATTTTTTTATTAGGTATTTATTATTTAATAAGCAGGCAGGCAGTCGTGACAACTGATATTGCATGTATCCAGTAATCATTGACAGCAGAATTGTCTAGTAGAATTAATTATGCTTGTCTAATTTATTTATAAATTGGTTCCAAGCCCTCACCACTCGGATGCTCAAAAAGTGGTTGTAGGGGTCACTGTGGGACCTCTGCTTTGTGTGAAAATTACCGGTAATTTACCGTCTAATCAGTAATTCCTATCCATTTTTTACCGGTTTGCATTCCCTACTGGTATTACGTGTGCCTCTCCTGCCCTAACACACTACTCGATTTTTCACTTACTAAATAGTTATTCTTCATTGCACGTATGAGTAAACAGTAACAGGCATAAAATAGAATTACGTAACAAAGGGTGGGCTTATTACTCAACGATCTCTACCAGGTATCCTTAGAGTAGCGGGGTATTAGGTTAAGTTCATGTACGTGTTCCATATCACCATAACGGGATATTACATTAAGACTTAAGTGCATGTATGTGTTCAATATCACCAGAAAAAGTGTTCGTTACTGATTAAGAATGTAGTAATAACAACACTTAGAAATCTATATTGCATTTATTTAAAAATAATAAAAGTAACAAGCGGTGTGCAATTATGTAATTTGTTAATGTAGTAACTTATTAATTATTATATAACGAATTCGAACAATTAATTTTAACATCGTTATAATATTTAGGCCGATTTGCGCTCTGTAACTGGCATATATATGCATCGATCTATACGTTTGTATAATTTAGTTTTTTTTTTCAATATTCGTCGCACATACAAATATATAATGTTTCCGAAGATTTACTACATAGATACGGTTTATTCCCAATGTTTCTACTACTTCCACTGGTATCAGTAGTGAGACTAGTAGTTCTACTAGAGCCAAAGCTCGTTGCCTCTTCCAAGCAAATTAACTGTCAAACTTTAAAAGTGTTATTTTAAAAGTCAAACTTCTATGAAATTACGACGTTTACTTAACACTTTCACCATCTGTCCGTGCTATCAAAATCTAGGAAACTTAGTACAGTTGGACTCTATTAAATCATAATTCGATTTCAGTGGAAATTATTTACACGAAATACAGAGAAAAATAAATGCCATTTGTTCTGATGGTAGAACTAAAAGTAGAAATGGTAGAAAACTGTATGAACTACTCATAGTGGAATACAGAATGAGCTCTGTTTGAAGACATATGATCCCAACTGATACTTGTTTTTAATCAAAAGTACCACTTTGTCGGTTGGTAACAATTAAGACAAGGTGACAAGGTTCATTCCTAAATGAATCCTAATGGTATATATCACCTAGCGCCATATCATATTATATAAGTGGTACTTTTTAGTAAAAACAATCACATATTGTTTACACTTCAAGAATTAGAATAATAAAAAAACGTATACAATAGTATTGTTTAGCATAATTTATATTAATTATACACAAGAAATAAGTTAAAACAATAGGGCATTTGACATTAATAAAATAAGGCGTCACGTTTTTGTATTTCTTAAGAGTATATCGTTTTGACAGTTGTAATAAAAGCATGCATATTTATCAGACAATAAGTACGCCAGTGTTTAAACATTGATTTCATAATACTGAGCACCTTACATTATTATTGTTAACATAAGTATGTACTTCATTGTGACGAGGTATATTTCTAAAATATCTAAATATATATTTCGATTGAGACAAATCATACAAAGAGCAACACCCTTAATTGACTATGCCTAGGAAATGCAACCGGTAAACGATAAAATGAAAATTTAAATAATTAAGATGAAAATTACCTGTAATTCCTATTACTTACTTTTATACCGGTTTCCCTACCCATGCAGTTGCAATGTGGATTAAAAATGACCAGTTATCAGTGTTGGCGTTGGTTGTACGTAAAAAAACAGCACAAAAATAATACTATGTTAAAAAACTAAATATGAATACATAATTTGGGTGGCTGAAGTTCGGAATGAGAGTAACTATAATATTCGACAAAGTTTATAAAAAGCATTTTTTTCTACCATATGGTACTCTGTCATAAATTTTGCATATTTTTCGTTGGAAAGAACGGGCTGGGTCCGTCAATTATAGTATTTAGTATGTGTCTTATATAAAATTCCTTTACGTAAAATCGATGTCATGTAAACTTCAGTACACACGATAGTGTGTAACAACGATCTACAAAGCCGAATCTCTTCCCAACTACCGATATGCAATATTTATCGCCAAGATCTTAAGTATTTTTTTAAATTTTGCATAAATTATATTTATGCATTCAATATACAGACAGCGTATTGGAACTCTGGTTTTAGTTGAATATAGATATTGCTTTGGTAATCGCTAAATATATGTAAAGGCACATGATCTATGTACTTTTCGTATCTTAATGTAGCTTAGATTAGATTAGAATTATAGTTTAACATTTTAGGGATGTCTTCGTTTAATACCTATAAGAGATACTAACTGAGGTCTGAGAATTGATATTTCTTAACTTTTAGAAAATTATATTAGTATAGTAATAATACAGTGTACTATAAGCAAAATTAATACCAATATCGGTAATCGTGACAATGCTGCCTATTTATAATAATTTATCGATAATTTTGTAATTTTAAAAATATTTAATCATGTTATGTTCAAAACTCGCAACCAATAACAATGTTTTCAAGTTATACATGTATTCAGATAAGATATATGGCCTTAATACCATAAAGGGCTCCATCTTATTCATAAATAAAGTAACAGAGGTGTTAGTTAAATTATGTTTTCTCCCTTTCTAACAAAGTTAGAAAGTTAAGGACATACAACAATTTAGCTAAAATGTGTTTGATGTGCGTTTATGAATAACGCCATAACTGTCTTAACTATTTTATCAAACTTGTCACATGTGCTAGAACTAGATTCGTATCAATAATATAATATAAGAATATAACATTATTCCGATATGTTAAACTTACCTAAGTTGCGACGTCACATTAATGCTTTGTATACTGTGTTTAGTAAAATATAACCGTAATACCTTACTTGTATTTTAATCGTTATTTGAGCGGATTTTTATTTCGTTGTCGTTTTTTTTCCGTCAGTTTTGAATGAAATTTGTTATTATTCTCTTCAAGATAGATCCAATTTCCCAGTATGTCCCACAATTTTTAACTAACTAACGTAACTCAGTGGGAAATTTGGTACAATATTTTTGTCGCACATTGAGATTTCGTGTCGGTCTAAGGAACTCTACCTACGCACCAAATTTCATACAAATCTGACGCAAAAAAACGATAACAAAATAAAAATACGCCCATTTAGTATAATAAAATCCAATGTGTTCATGCTTTTAAAAGCACGACCACAATCTACACACGATACGGTCTGCAATACCGGTATTTTCAAGTCTTATCAATACCGGAATTCCGGTATTACCCATGAAAATACTGGTACTGCATGCCCTACTCAACAGATAACACTTTCTGTCTTAAAAACCCCACTCAAGTCCGCTACGATGCCACAAAATACGCGTTAAACTTTGTTTTTATTTTCGAAACGAACCCTTTACAACGCCAACAACTCCGGCTGAGGCCCAACCTTCTCATACGCCTCATCCAACAACGAACAAAGTAAAGCAATATTATCATCGTTCAGCTTCCTACTCGTTGCCAATCTTATAGACGGCTCTGGGCAACTGTGTTCCACGTCCCTTAGATACGCTGCTACTGAGAACGCGACCCCTTTCTCGAGGCAGTAATTGGCGATGTTTTTGAGGTAACTGTGTTTGAGGCGGTCCGTGAGGTCCTTTTTGAGGTAAATGTGCTTGATTGGAGAGAGAAGGTGGCCACGGAACGTGAAGTGCTGGAGGTTTGAGAGCGCTCTGAAATAAAATAAGAAATGGAGTATTTGTTTTTAATACTTTTGGGTTTATTTGAATTTTTTGTTCAGGTTTTTGTTTTGCAAATACAACATAAGTTATTTGGTCTTATTACTACAGGGTATTTACCACTAATTAAAAAAAAATGTACAATCGGCTTTTTTGTTATTGTGTGTGCATGAATCACACTAGGGTTATAGAAATTGCTATCGCCTCTGAGTTCTGTTATCTGGTTATAATCTGACTCATAAGTTCATAACGCATGTTTTCATTCTGATAACGCGCCTGCAACTCACACAAATGGGCACCATCATAATTGCATGAGAAACGATAATACCGTGACGCTGTGAAATGTAGGCCAACCAATTGGTACCCTAGGCCACTGTAGGTCTATGTCATAGTGACGCTATAAATCAGATTATAAGAAATCTCTTACTGCTTGTCATTTTGACATGTTTCTAGGGTTTCCATTGGCTGTACAACGCGATTGAGTCCTGTATTTAAAAAAAACTGAACAGACAGAAGAATCTATTTACTTAATATTTACCGATTTTTGACCTTCGAGCGCACGAAATCAGCGAAATAATGGTCGAAAATAATCGTACACATAAGTGTCACATAAAATTAATCTCAACGTTTCTGGGAAGTTTTAATGGCAGCTACCGTATTGTCGCTCACCAGGCGGCGCCTCTCATGCGTGGGTCCTGTGTCAGTATGAGAGAATTGCCAAAGTGACGTTTGAAATGTTCCCGCAGGACCCACGATCCACTAGCGCCCCTAGCGGAAAATCGACTCGCGGTAATCCTCATTGACAGAGTCGATTGTCACAAGTTGCCAGATGGTTACAAAATTGCACGGTAAACGGATATAGAGACAGAATTTGTATGTGATTCCGTGCGTGCGATATTTATGATATAACCCAACGGGATGCATACAAATTCCGTCTCTGATTCCGGACATGTGTAGCGACCCGAAGTCGCGACAAAAGTTCGTCACATTTTCAGTTGTTGATAATGTTCCTTTCCAAATGTATTTTTTATTGCAGTAACCTTATCAACAACGAGTAATGTGATTTATGTGATACAGTCGCCTGCAATAGTGTCGTGCGGTATGTAGGCCACAAAAATAATATACGACACGTTTTCCTTCTGTCGCCCACCGTACAACAAAACCTGCCAGTGAATTTTGAATTGATTGCAGAGATCATTGAATTAAAATCGAAGGAAACAAAAGAAATGCGATTCTGTTCTGTGTCCATGGGAACTACCGTATTATCGCTCACCAGGCGGCGCCACTCATGCGTGGGTTCTGTGTCAATATGAGAGAATTGTCAAAGTGACGTTTGAAATGTTCCCGCAGGGCCCACGTTCCACTAGCGCCCCTAGCGGTAAAACCTCGCGGTAATCCTCATTGAACATAATTTCAATTATAAGTAAAGTAACACCTTTTTATAGGCATTTGGCGGCAGAAGGTTATGGCAGTACGAATACTGTGGCAAGCATTTTCACGCTTCTTTGCCTAAGATATGAATACCCAGGACTTAGACCCGTCCCGGGTAATCATATCTTTAGTCTGAAAACGTCTCATCTGTTACCGCGATTGTTATTCATTGAAATTAAACACTTTTAGAAGGGATTAATCGCGTTTATTAACACTGACCCTACACGTTGGGATTGACGGGGAGAATTCGCATTCTCTCAGTCCTCATCTTAACCCTGTGAAAACGAGTGCTGTAAAGGGCTCTAAACGTAGGGCCATGGTGTTAATAAACGCGATTAATCCGTTCTAAAGTGTTTAATTTCAATGTCTCAAATATTTGATACGCACCTGTCTAACTTCTTGGAGCTCTCCTCGAGTTCTGAGAGAATTTCTGGACGCGACTCCAAAATATCGAGCCCGGAGATCGCGGCCTGTGTCAACATCGGCGGCAGGGACGCGCTAAAGCAGTACCCTGTCAATATTTTACGACATATGTAAATAAAAATGACGCCGAAATGAATGGCCGGAAGAACAGCGTTGACTTACGGGTCGACATTATGCTGAGGCGAGACCATTTAGTGGTAATTTTTTTGTATATTTGTTTCTCTTATCTGTAATTGTATTTTAAATTTACCACGAATAAATGATTTGTATTTGTATTTGTACGCGTTGGTGGCCGGTATGACGTGCGACTTTCAATCCGAAAGTCTCGGCTTCAAATCCTGCCGACTTGTACCAATGAGTTTTTAGGAATTTAATAAATATCATTGATATTTACTAATCGCTTTTCGGTGAAAACATCGCGAGGAAACCGGACTAATCCCAACAAAGCCTAGTTTACTCTGGGTTGGAATGGAAGGCTTTCGTAAAACTAGCCGGCTACTATTGACCTAGTCCCACAGAAATCTTATAAGGTTTGTATGGGTACTAAACTAGACCACGATATATGTAATAGATGGATACATGTAAGTAAGTACTTAAAAATAGAAATAAATAAATATATATTCTGGGACAACCTCGCACAAATCGACCTAGTTCCAATAAGGCTTAGGGTAAGCTCAATAAGGCTTGTGTTGTGGATACTAGACGACGATACATATAATAGATAGATACATATAAATACTTAAATACACAGAAAACACCCGTAACTCGGGTATAAATATTTGTGATAAGCACACAACTGACACAACGCCTAAGATATTCTCAAAAGGGGTTGGTTTCATCACCACTTTTAGGAGTGAAGGGGTTGCAAGATAACGAAATTGTAGGCATATCTAAACTTCTGAATCTTCGAATATAACCCAGGGCATACTCCTCACCTAGACCAGACAGCCGCTGGTGCTCCACAATGAAGTGCGAGCCGGCGCAGAAGCCCCCGACACTGGCGAAGGAGTGCTCCAGCGACCCCACAATCAGGTCCACCTCTTCCCGCGGGACTCCGAGGTGCTCCGTCAGCCCGCGGCCGTTCTTACCAAGCACCTGTAATAACCGTAAGTATAAGTATATCTATGTATATTCAGATAAAAGTAGCAATGGAATATATTTCACACTTCTCTTGCTCGAAAAGTTCGCCTTTGATTCGTGGCTAGGCGACATTAAATCGCTCTTCATGCTCTAGGGCATAAAGTAACATCGTTGTAAATCATTGTAAAAGTGCCCTTGAGGCCTACTTGCAGAATAAATTTTTGAATTTGAATTTTGAATCGCTGGTGGCGCGCAAGGATGTTTCATTTCCAATGATTTAAAGTGCAATAAAACCTAATATTCTCCTTACAATCGAAGTTAAAAGCAGAGTGTATACCTCAGACATAAATACCCATTTTATCCTCGACTACTATATTGGTCCTCGTTGCACACGGACCAATAAATAGCCTCATCTAAAATGGGTTACTTTATGCCCTTGATATACAATCTACTATTCTTCAGTTATTGCAATCAAAATTCTTAGTGGCATGCAGCTTTTAATCAGAAGGTCGCGGGTTCAATCGGCTTGTACTTATTACCAATGAGTTTTTAGGAACTTATATACGATATAATTTAATATTTACCAATCACTTGGTGAAGGAAAATATCGTGAAGATGAACTAATCCCAATACGGTCTAAGTAGTTTACCCTCTGGGTTGGAGTTAGTTTTAATTTTTTGTTGTAGAAAAAGATTTTATTGCTAAATAGAAAACTTTTATCTCTATTTTACTCAGAATCGCGAGCTCTTTCAATCCTAGCAGAAGAAAAAAGTGTCCTTAAAATTTACATACATTTTTCAAGCATTCCATTGCGCTACCGCCATACTAAATCTATGAAAGGTGGCGAAATGGAAAACAAATCTTGGGACACTTTTTTTCTCCTACTAGGATTGAAAGAGTTCGCGATTATGAATAGAAAACAAATAAAAATTTCCAATTTAGCAAAAAAAAATTTTCTACAACAAAAACTAAAAACGCTCTGGAAGGTCAGATGGCACTGGCAGTCGCTTTCGTTAAACTAGCGCCTACGACAAATCTTGGGATTAGGTAAAGAAAGCGGACCCCAGATTCCCTGAGCCGTGGCAGACGGGAAAACGCTAGGTAGAACACCGTGATTAGTAGGTACCTACTTAATAAAATGGAAATTGGTAACCAACGTTATAAAGGGACTTGCTTAATTTACGCAATTTACCTATAGTGTTTAGTTTCAGTAAGCGCGAATCTTGCGCATCATTTTCAAAATCCGCATCCGCATCCGCCTCCAATCGATGCGTAAAGGTAGTTCTACACAGCGAGTATTTGCGTTTTGCCTTTCGCTCGCACCTGTTAAATTTTGCTTTGGTGCGAGCGAGAGGCAAAACGCAAAAACCCGCAGTGTAGAGCTAGAGCTACCTTTACATTAATACAATAAACCTTGTATTGTATGCTAATAACCCCAAACGGCATTACATATCATAAGTAATTTATTAGCAAACAATAAACTTTTTTAGCGATAATTATTAATTTGTTTGAAGGTTACACACTAGTGGCGCGGCGTTCATAGAACTCGATCCCTGGCGGCTTCCCTTGCATGAGCCACTCTAGCACATTTTCCCTTTTTTTTAATACTACGACGGTGGCAAACAAGCATACGGCCCGCCTGGTGGTAAGCGGTCACCGTAGCCTATGGACGCCTGCAACTCCAGGCTCCCTTTAAAAAAAGGAGGATTTGCTGTGTTGGCTGCTAAAGGGGCAAGCTTTGCTCCGTGGGTCCCCAGCTGTCAACAGTGAATCCTCGTGGAGTCTGGCGACCTTACTCACCAACAGAAACACAACACTATGAGTAGAGTCTAGTGTTATTAAACTGCGGTTTTCTGTAAGATGGAGGTACTTTTCGCCAGATGGGCTCTGCTCCAGATTTGAGCGAGACATTTGTTGTGTTGTGCCCTACACACTAAACGATATGCATCCGCTGTGCCCATACCTCTCTTAACAACTCAGAGAAAAACTAGGCCAAATCAGCAATGGTAATAACGATCTTTGATTAGGAGTTACGAAACATGACAGTACCTACAAACAGCAAGTCTTAATAGGTTATGCGACCGTACATTATGAAGAGCCGAGCCGAAGGCCAGTTTCATACTAACATCGCACGAGTGTTTTAATGCCTAATTATGTATAGTTGCATACACTACTTTATCTACACATATTTCATAAGTGCTCGAAGATGGGTTCAGGAACCCTAGGGCAATGAGCTGCATTGTTACTAGTGCTACTAGTAAAATATTAATCGTTTATAGTTATTAAAATAATGCAATAAAAAATAAATTGAACACATTTTTTCACTCGTAAACAGTAAAAAGCCAAGAAACAAATGACGATTCGGAATGCCAGCGTATCGAATCTAGACTAGACACCCACTTTAATTTGACAGCTGTTCCAAATTTAAACTCATAACCTACTGTTTTCAGGAATTACAGTTCCGCTAATTCCTGCTGGAAGCTGGTCATTGTCTTTGGTTTCTGAACGCATTTTAGAGCACTAATGATATGTGCGTAGAATAACGGGCATTACATGCGGCGATCCGTCAGGGCCAATGATGGGGGGTACTCTGCCCTCCCTCGACTCTCTAGGTTCCCTTTTGTTGATAACCCAGGGCAATGCCATTGATTGGCCCCGGCGAATCGCGCCCTGTAAACAATGTGTAATTTAATCTTGCAGCATGCATTCTCTGATCGTGATGGATGAAAATACATCCCGCTAAAAGCCAGAGTTGTGAAAGCCGTACTACGAAAAACAACGTGTAATTTGACCCCCTGAAACCCTCAGACACCTCATGATTTTTATTATTATTAATTAACCTAGACTAAATATATAAATAATTTAACAAACCACATGATATAGCTATTCATACATCGAAAAATAAAAATTAAAGAGTGCTCCCAGTACTGAGTTTCTAGTTGAGATTCCCGGTTCAAGTGCTATATTTGTGTAGAAGAAGAATGTATGTGAATATAACCCTAAATTTATTATAATAAATATACATAAACGAGAATTGATTGTATAAAGGAATTAGATAGATACAAAACTCACATACCCCAATACTCAAACTCTCATCCAAAATAATCCTCAACTTGAATTTCCGTGCCAAAGTGACCACTTCCTTCAGTGGGCACATCTCTCCGGTATTGAAGAACACCGCTTCAGTAACAAGGAACGCTCTTCTTCGAGCACTCAGCTGTTTCTTTTCCTTGGCCTCAGTGAGTAGTTGCTCTAAATGTTGCATGTCATTGTGTTTGTAGTAGCGAATGGTGCTACGGGCTGCGTCAAAGCCTTTTTGGATTGCGAACCAAACTTTTTCATCACTGGAAATGTGGAAGTGATGAAAAGACAGTGAAAATATAATTAACGAATGAGTTTGTATTTTTTAAGTTCTCTTTTACAAATGAGTGTCTTTACTATGTCTTTGACAAAAAAAAATATAAAAACCTTAACGAATTATAGAATACTAAACTCACTTTAAGGCATAAATTTATGATTAAGTAACAATCAAATTACCTATCTTAAGAATCATTAAAATTTAAAAAATTCCCAAAAAAATATACAAGTTAATGGCAAATGAAGGGCAAATACCTTGGACTAAACAAAAAGTGATGCAGGTAAAAACTTACGCAAAAATAATATCCTGTTTTTTAGCATATGCTGGTATAGCACTGGCTATTGTGGAGAATCCATATGAATACACACATGTCTCTTCCACTTCAAGGAACTTTGCTAGTCTCTCTTCCAGCTCCAAATGTACATCAATTGTACCATAAAAGCCTCTCGGTCCACAGGATCCAACCCCGTACTTGTGTAAACACTTTATTGCACTTTCCATTATTGAGTCCTCTTTATCGAAACATAGGAAACTAGTAGCACCAACATTCAAACACTTATCATCTATTTTACCCATAACCGGAGACTCCTCTACCGTTACGTCGTGTTCTATTAATGGTAAAGTCTTCCATTGAGTGTAATTTCCTGTTGCTAAAGCATCAGTGTGGGGAGAGTACTTTTTCGGCTTCTTAGCAAAGAAAAAGTATGTCGAGGCAAGGATAATTTTGAGGGCGATTAGTACGGTCCACCAACCAGCCTGCAAACCAAATGTAAATTGAATGCACGCACATAAGCAGTCAATTATTTTAGTTAAGCAGACGAGAAAAGATTAAAACAATGCTGATTTCTCAAGAATAGCTTACATTCAATAATTTGAATAGGTTATTCTATTGGCCGTCTGCCTTGCTTGAAGATGTTGTAAACCTCAAAAACATGAAAAATAAACTAAGTTCAGAACTAAGACCACTTACCATGTTCGATATGTCATTTAGGATCATCTTGTATTTGCAAAGGTAAAGTGCAGGACAACCCAAGTGGAATTAATACGTAAATTCTAAACTAAGTATTAATTCAAGGGAGAAAACTTAACACAAATCACCCAGCACCGTTCGCTACCGCAACCGATACGATTACGATTTATCGACAGTCAGTAATGACAAATTGACAATGACAGTAGATACATACCTATTGCCAATCTGACGTAACGTAACACACATGAAATGACAATGACACTGACTGATGGACAAGGAACAAGGAACAAGCATGGACAAATGCGAATCTTTTTTTTAATGGTTCATTCACATGGGACAATCAAATTGCGAATTTGATGTCAATCAAATGAGGATTACCGCGAGTTGATTTTCCACTAGGGGCGCTAGTGGAACGTGGGTCCTGCGGGAACATTTCAAACGTCACTTTGACAATTCTCTCATACTGACACAGGGCCTATACTACGAAAATCGAACAATTGCGGATTTGTATCTTCATCCCTGTCACACTTGCATATTGGAGTGACAAAGAGGTTTTCCCGTCAATGCCAATTTTCGGTGTTCGTGGTAGGCATGCAGGACCCACGCATGAGTGGCGTCGCCTGGTGAGCGACAATACGGTAGCTCCCATTGATGTCAGTGCATTTTTGCGTTCATACGACACAATTAATTGCTAATGTGATCAGATTTTGAGTAAAATTTCCCATCCGGTCGTTTATTTTTTGGACTTATAGAATTTTCATATAATTATGTGGCAGTTTCTTGTCGAGTTGCGGTTTTACATAATATACCCGCAATCTCTTTCAGTAAAATATTCTACTGACAGAGATTGCTGGCCGGGGTATATTATGTTTATTTGATATGCCAAAATGAAGTGACAAAGTGAGACGACCGCGACACAACAACAAAGAACGATGACCCAAAGAACGCAAAGAACACTTTAGCACTAAACAGATAACTGGAGGATTGCCAAGTAACATCACTATGCTGTTTAGGAATAATGTAGCGAGTTTTGCCTGTCTTTCTTTTGTTTTCCGTAAACACGTAATACAATTAAATTATTACGATGACGTCAATGAGTAAAAAAACATCAGCACGGCTAGCACATGATTACGCGCGGGATAGCTCGCTCCGCGACAAAAGGCAGTCGCGCCTTTCAAATTACTCTCTTTAGCTGTCATTTTCTCGATTTCGGTAGCACGAGTTGCAAGTGCGAGAAAGCAGTTCCATGCGGGAGAGCCATCCCGCGCGCGACTTAGCTTGTGTTGCTATATATAAATGGAACAAACTTTAATTTTGTGGCAACACTGAATCGGTATTAAAAAATCCAATGATGAGTGAATGGTAAGCCTTAAAAATGGGACATCACTAACCACGATAACTTTGTCTCGTTCTCGCAGTACAATGATTAAAGAGATAGCAAATATGACTTTTGAAGTCCGAAATGCCAATGTGTCAAAAGTCAAAATCTGAAGTCGCTTTGTTTATTTTATTGATCTACAAAATATGTAGTTGTTATTAATTTATTTCTTTGTCCGAAGAAAATACATCGTCTTACTGATGTTCCACGATTTGTGGAAATAATTGAGATTATCTTGCAAAGGATTTACCTATAAATAATAGAAACTTTCATCTGTCAATGGCTACGTACATACATGGTCTACATGGACGACGAAGCAAAACTCGGAAAGAAAATAAAAGTATACGTGTATCTATACTTTAACAGATTATTCAAAATATTGTTCCGCCTACACTAAAGAATGCCGGGCAAACTAAAAGGTCTGAGATAATAAGTATATAAAAGTATTCTAAGGCCGATATAAATTTGCCGAAATGAACATGGGATGAGCTTCATGTGCGGCGCGGCAGTCTGGACGTGCGGGACATGGCCGACAAAACGCAGGAGAGGAGGCTCTACGATAGTATTGCCTCGTATGAAGGAGACCTAACTACACTGGAAAAGTGCCTACTACAACTTTCCATCTCTGGTAAAAGAAGCAGAGGTAAACCCAAAACAAGATAGAACGACGTTATGGGTAAAGTGGAGACGTAGGGCATGGCAAGCTGACCACGCCAGCATATAGGTACCTACCTTATATCTTGTAAGCCCCAAGCCCACCTACACTATTTCTGCAGTCTCAAAATTTCACAGTGTATAATGGAGTTTGAACGAGTTTTGTGGAAAATATTGTTTCAAGTTTTGTAAATGTACATAATAGGCAAAAATAAAGAATTTTTTTTACGTAATGCATTGTTTTATTATATTATAGTCTTGGCGTTCGGTAAAATATGCAAATATGCGTGCATGCTAGTAGTATAAATAAAAAATATTGGTTGCGTTTATGGAGCTCATCGAGCTCATCTTCCTCTTGCCTTGGGTTAGCTGTATGAAACAACTATTTGGTTCAGCTTCTACAAAGATACGCGCTTTTCTATCGGATCGGGAGCCTGGAAATTAAATATGAAATTGAATGAAAGTTTCTCGTTACTTACGTGTAGGTATTAAAACGCCTGAATTGGTACCTACATATTATCGATTAACTAGGTAGTGATCAACGTATATTTACATATAAGTACCCTAGGACCTTATTCAAATAAGTATTTCGTTAGTATGCGTGCGTTCATGCCTTGGTTAACAATTGCTAAAATTCATAGGTACCGGGGGGTGTCAACGTGGATGCCATGAGCTGCCTTTGTTTGGGTTATTGTGATCGTGTAATAATAGACATAGGGAAAAAAGTTATTCTGAAACAATCAATATTATAACACTTTTAAATTACCTAAATTCCCAAATTCGTAGGCATACATTTAGCTTGTCTTATAATGAAGACCTAAAAAAACTGTGTAATAAAAGCCCAGCCTTATTATCATTTAGTTTGAACTTGTTGGAATAGTCTTGATGAACGTTAAATTGGAGTAAATTAGACAAAACATCTAAGAAATATGCTTGTCGCCACCCACCCGGCTCGAAGACAATTTCTCGCATTCTGACGTTCAAGCGCGAGGTATTTTGTCTCTTAAACTGCACTTGTGCTACGACTTGAGCAAGTATCCCGCGTGGAACTGTCAGTCGAGAAACTTGTGTCGCTTTGACATATGCTCGCGCGTCACCGGTGTCCCGCGCGCATCTTATGCTACGGATTCGCGGGAAAGATCGAGAAAGCTCTATGTCGCGGCTTTTGTCGTCCCGCGCGCATCATGTGCTAGCCGTGCAGATAGGTATTATTATCCCGTTCTACTCGTAAATAGAATTAGTTTCAATTATAGCGAGTTGAAACAGTAATTAAATCGATTTGCTGCTTCATTGAGCCATATAATTGATTAACAGTAACAGTATTTGTCAGTATTCGTCTCTAAGGTGATGTCACACTGGATGCGATTCGCACCGCACGCCGGTGTGTAAGGTGGATAGCGCTATACACGCCCATAGCGTTGTCTCACTCACAAACCGGCCTAAATAAATTACAAAATTTGCTCAGATGTCACAACAAGTATGGAGTAGAATATTGCGTGACAAAGCTCCTCTGTTTATGTGGAGTTCAGTGCAAGTGCGGTAACCGAATTCGTGATTATCTCTCATGAGCTCATGACTGCCTTAAAATGGTAAAACGATTGATCTTCAAGTTAATTGTTTCTGTATTCGTCGTCACCGGCGAAGTTTATGAGCGTGCGCTTGAGCGTCAACAAGCTCTTTTAAGACTTGATCGTAGTTGTGATCTCGGCTCCTGCTTTCCTACCTCCGGGGACCTCCTCATTGGGCGCGAAGACCGCCTCTTTGCTACATCCACGTGCGGTACCTACAAACGCGAAAGATATTGCGATATCACGGATTTTAGAAGGAAAACCTGCTTTTGGTGTGACTCCAGTAATAAAACAGTCGGTGATTTCCAATTAAACCATGGAATACAAAACGTCATCCACAAATATTTCGGAACGCGTGGTGAGTCATGGTGGCAATCCGAAAACGGTAAAGAAGATGTTTCTATCCGCTTGAATTTGGAAGCGGAATTCCATCTTAGGCAATTAATGATACAGTTCAAAACATTCAGACCAAAGGCCATGGTAGTAGAGATATCAAGTGATTTTGGGAAAGCATGGTATGTGTATCGTTACTTCGCAAATAACTGTACTGAAACTTTCCCAGGAGTTCCAGAAGAGGCGTCCTCATGGTTAGAAGTTGTGTGCGAGTCGCGATATTCTGGGATTATGCCGTTTACAGGCGGAATAGTCAATTTAAGATTAACACCATCAGGTATCAGTCAGTTTTCTGAGGAATCAAGGAAATTTTCACGCTCAACTAATCTTCGAATCAACTTCACAAAACTTCACACCCTTGCTTCACACGGAGATATTTTAGAAGAGAGGGCCGCAGTTCGAGACAAATATTACTACGCAATTAAAAAGATGACAGTGCTTGGTTCTTGTTTCTGTAATGGTCATGCAGCGAGGTGTATACCGTTTTCAGGAATCAACTCAAATGATAATATTGTATATAGCCGGTGCAAATGCGCCCATAATACCCTCGGACTGAATTGTGAATATTGTGATGATTTATTCAATGATATACCTTGGCAACCGGCTGTAGGAAAGAAGACTAATGCATGTAAACAATGTACGTGTAATAATCACGCTACAAAATGTCATTTCGATGTCGTGGAGTACAATAAAAGTGGCAAATTACGAGGTGGTGTTTGTGATGATTGTCAGCATAACACTATAGGTCGGCATTGTGAAAGTTGTCGACCGAATTTTTTTCAAGATCCTTACTTGGACATTCAAGATCCTCTCATATGTAAACCTTGCAACTGCGATCCTCAGGGCGTTACGAATCAAAATATGATGTGTGATGCAGAAACCGACATGTTAAGCAACAAAACCGCTGGCCGCTGCCTATGTAAAACCAACATAGATGGTTTAAGGTGCGAAACGTGCCGAAGGGGGTTCTGGAACTTTAATAGTATTAATCCAGATGGTTGTGAGAAATGCACTTGCAACAAATTAGGAACGGTTGACTACCAAAGTTGCAACCCCTTAAATGGTATGTGCTTTTGTAAGCGTTATGTTACTGGGAGAAATTGCGATCAGTGTCTACCCGAGTTTTATGAATTGTCTGATTTTGAAAACGGATGTGCACCCTGTGATTGCGATTCCGACGGTGCTGTGGACGGGAAGTGTGATACAATGACAGGACAATGCAAATGTCGGCATAATGTAACTGGACGCAAGTGCGATCATGTTTTTTAAATAAAGACTGTACACGATAAAATCTGGGCATGCACGATCCGATCTATTTCCAAAACTACCGCTGATTATCAAGCCATACTCGTAACTTTACGTACACCAATAAACAGAATATTTAATACAAAAGAACAACAATAAAACTGTAGTAAATCTCAGAGTGTGGATCAGACTGCACTTTTTTATTGAGCACCCAGGCATACTGCGATTGCATCACTTGATGTCCACTCCACACTAAAAATCAAATGCTAAAAACGCTTTTATTGAAGAAAATCGCTGAAAAACCAAAACGATGATCACCAATTGACAGCTGATTGTATGTGAACAACAGGGAATGCAGTACCGGTACTGTTTTGTGGTAATGGGATTTTCGGTACTGGGTAAAAATGGAACTGTGATTTCCCGGTATTTTCAGTACTTTCGGGATTGGTTTTAATGATTTTTAATTTCTTACAGATTTCGTAGGATTGGATTAATTGATTCTGCATACGATCAAACCGCTTAATATATTGAATTTTCATCCTCATGTCCTCATATTCCACAAAAAAATTACCAGCATTGAAGGATTTTTTGAAGACTTATAATAATCTATTTACTAAAACGGGGCTTAATCGTGTATAGATTTTGAAAACAAACCTCCGACGTTTCAAGGGCGACGTTGCCCCCGTGGTCCCGGAGAAAGACTGGCTGAGGTTGACATCAACATCTTCTAGCTGCGCGGGTTTTACGAACTACCCGCACTTGGTCTTGATTATAAACTTGAACATTTTGCGCACTAGGGATGTGACTCTGTCGACACACTACACTCACGATGTCCGATTTTTGAGCCGGTGATATTCGATTACGCTTACATTTATCAATGACCGGATTCTAAGTAGACGAGATTCTAAAACCGTCATCCCGATTGAAATTGGGGTATTTCTTGATTTCAATGGCTTCCCGTACACCCGTCCCGTCAAAATCTATACACGATTAAGCCCCGTTTTAGTAAATACATAATGTGTGAAAATCGTGAAAGTTTAAATAAGTGTTTTATAATAATCTGTTAGGTTCAGGTGATTTTCTCCGTTTTTTCGGTACTTCTTCACTGACAGGAGCATTTTAACGTTTTGCAATCGATGATGGTGAGATCATGATAGCAGGGTCAAATCAAGGTTTACTTCGTGTTAGCTTTTTAAATGTTTCCAAAGCGCACTGGTACTGCCGCCACACTTCAGAAGGCCTAGTATAAAAATTGTACGACATTAACTCCTCGACCGCGTTAGCGTTTCGGGAGTTCAAATTATGTTTGCCGTTTATTTAAATCATCCGGTAACTTTCATATTTTGACCCCTCGATACGCTAACGCGGTCGAGGAGTTAATGTCGTACAACTTTTATACTAGACCTTCTGCTGCGTTTATGAGACAAGCTCTTCTAACTGTAAATGCACGAAAATACACTTTTGCGCCAAATTATATTCACTTGAAGTTTTTACTGTTTCTTTATTTAAATATGCAAGTTATCTTATTGTTAATTGATCGACGTCTATTAAAAGCCAAACCATTTTCAAATTAACTGATACACTTAACATGTTATGAAGCTGTTAAAGAGTTCCACTGCTAACCCTCTCGTTTTTCTAACACGATTGCTACAGTAGTACGTGCGTTATATTTTTTCATTATTTTTTAATTACCTATTATTTGAAGTCTATTTACGCAACATGGTAATTTTTGAGACAAAAGAGATAAGTTACAAATGTAAGCTTGGTTATATAGTAAGAATTCCCTAGGCATTTAGTGTCTATTGTTTACTTATCACGTTATTTTAAAATACTTACTGAAGAATCTGGAAAAATATACTAAAATAATTAGTCTAAAACTTAAATTCTGCTTTAATTTATTTTCTGAAAGTTCCGGGATTTTTATTTCTCAGTCCCGGTTGTTTACACAGTCTAAAATTGTATTACTAGGGTTTGCTCCCGGGAAATCCCGGTACCGAAATTACCGGTGTTTTCCGGGAGCAAACCCTAGTAAAGTAAACAACTCGGCAGATAAAATAGCGACTGGCAGCCGGAAGCCAACATGCGGTAAAAATATTAAACTGTATCGGAATTGAGAACAGTGAAATGTCATGTTATCTCATACACCTTACTCTATCGGCTTTTAAAAAGAAAGAAATACAGTATGTAAGTGAAAATGCGACCGAGACATTCGCCGTAGTAACATGCTCTACAGCGTACACGATTTGGCTCACATGAAAAGGAACCAACTAACATCGAAGAAGCACTGTCAGGTCGAGATGCTGACAAATGGAGAGCTGCGATTCAGGAGGAGTTAGAAGCTCTCAAGAAAAACAACACATGGACTCTCGTGAAGCCTCCTAAGAACTGTAACGTCGTTGATTCTAAATGGTTATTTAAAATCAAAGAAGAGGCGGGAAATAGGCGTAGGTTCAAAGCCCGACTGGTAGCAAGAGGCTTCAGTCAAAGGTGGGGCATTGACTACAATGAGACCTTCTCACCTGTTGTACGTCACAGTTCACTGAGAATGCTGATGGCTTTGGCAAGCAAGACTGGACTGAACATAGACCAGATGGATGTCAAGACAGCTTTCTTGCACGGAAACTTAAACGAAACTGTTTATATGAAACCTGAAGGTGTTGAAGACAAAGAGAAAAAGGACTATGTATGCCAGCTCAATCGCTCGCTCTATGGGCTAAAGCAAGCACCTCGAGAGTGGAATAATAAGCTTGATGGTGAATTGAAGAAACTTCAATTTCAACAATCCAAAAACGAACCATGCATCTATACAAGATCAAAAGGAAATAAGATCATCATATTAGCAATTTATGTTGATGATTTGTTAATATTTTGGAATGACGAAGAGGAACTTCGTAAAGTCAAGAGTGACCTTAAGTCCAAATTTGAAATGAAGGATCTTGGAGAAGCTGATCTTATTTTGGGAATGCAGATAACTCAGACAAAGGATGTGATCAAAGTTGATCAGGAGAGGTACATCGAGAAACTTCTCAAGACCTTTGGAATGGAGGACTGCAAGACAGCAGCAACTCCGGCAACTGCTGGCTGTCATTTGAAGAAGTCACAACACAAGCCTGATGAAAGGATTCCGTATCAGAACCTCATCGGATCCTTAATGTATTTAGCAGTGTGTACGAGGCCAGACATAACACATGCAGTTAGTACTCTGAGCCAATTTAACACATGCTATTCAGAAGAACACTGGGTAGCTGCCAAGCGTGTGCTCCGCTACCTTAAAGGAACTAAATCTCGTGGAATAGTGTACTCCAAAGGATGCAGTGCTGATAGTTTTTTCAAAGGATATTCAGATGCAAGTCACGGAGGTGACGAAGACAGAAAATCTTGGACTGGCTATGTCTTTACAGCTCAAGGTGCAGCTGTATGCTGGCAAAGCATCAAACAGAGAACTATATCACTATCTACTGCAGAAGCAGAGTATGTAGCTATGTCAGAAGCCGCAAGAGAAGCAGTGTTTCTGAAGAGACTAGTTGCAGAGATCACTAAAAAGGGAGAAGAACTTATTTCTAACTTTAGTGATAGCCAATCTGCAATAGCCATTGCCGAAAATCCAGTGCATCACCAGCGGACGAAGCATATAGAAATTCGTTATAATTTTGTCAGAGAGGCAATTATGAATGGGCAGATAGTAGTAAGGTATGTTTCAACTGATCGTATGGTTGCTGATGCTTTAACTAAACCTTTGGCAAAAGGAAAGTTTGTATGGTGTACAAGCAAGATGATGGGCATGCAAGATGATTGAATTTTCTTGATGCCTGTGGATTCAAAGTTAAGGAGGAGTGTTTGAAATAAGGTTGTGGACGACTGGCCACCTTTGTCTATGACAATGTATTTCAAATATTAATTTTGAATTTAGAAAAAGAAAAGCTATATATATAAGTAGCTTGTCACCGTTTTCTATTCTGTCAATTTTTTAGTATTGGTAAACACATCTATATTTACGTTATTGCTTATTATTGTGTATTTAAACAAATATCAATAAATAGATGAATTGACCGTTGTGCGTATTCATGTCACTGTGTATACTCTGCTAGTGTTACTTCAACATGATCAAAGAATATGATAATGTAATATGGGCCTTAGTATAAGAAATAATTGGAGTGTGTAGCACCGCCTTGATCAAAGATATTCAACATATGACGTTTACAATTTTTAATTGCATTGTCAAAAACAGCAAATGTCAACTGCGGGCCAAATCTACTTTGTATCAAGCAATAACAGAAACTGAAGTTTTTTCATTTAAATAAATTAAATTAAAAGCGTTTCACAATGAATTTCAGCGGTACATTAAGAATCAATAAATTCGCTTGTTTTATATTAGGATTTATCATGTTCCTAATAATTTACTGGCGATCCGGCGGTGCAACGGTGGCCGATAAGAGTGACTTAGTGAATTTGAAACATTTATTAAAAGCTGGTATTTTTGCGGCCGAGCGTGGCGGTTTAAAGGTGATTAGTGGTAAAAATACTGAATTAAACGTTAAGAGTAAAGGCAAGACGCAGGAGGGTGCTAATGACCCCGTAACAGATGCGGATTACGCATCCCATTGTGCGATGTATTACAGCTTGAAGAATACGTTTCCTAAGCTCTCTATAGTGTCAGAAGAGCATACGGTAAACGTGGCGGACTGTAGTGACCAGGAGGCCATAGATATAGAGAGTACCCCTGCAGGACACAGTGTGATAGACTACATGTTTGATGAACTGGTGTATATCAAAGATGTTACTGTGTGGATTGATCCTTTGGACGCTACGCAGGAGTACACAGGTACATTAACTGTTTTTTATTCATAAGTTATTACCATTTCAACCTATTTATATCTGCTACTTTAAACTGCTAAAACTGGGGGCCTACCACAAATCACTTAATTTGTCTATTACCTTTCTCTATTACTCTCGCATATTTGAGTGATAAAGAGGCCAATAGACAAACAATAAAACAAAGTGGTTCATGGTAGGCCATTTGGGCTCACAATGATGTCTTTCACCTAAAAGCAATATGTAAATATCAAATATTATTTGATATGTAATAAAAAAAAGCCTTTATTTCCAAATCATCTCATCATCATCATTAGTTAGTGTCAAGTTTATGTATTTATTATTTATTTATTTAATTTGGGCCCCTCTTTGGGTGTAGGCCTCCTTCAACTCTTTTTTTTTATATGTAAGTTCCACAAAATTTTACATAGGTGCAAGCAAGCATTTGAACCTACCTGATTAAACTTTAGTTGTTTTACTACTATGTCATTGGTGCAATCAAGTAATACAATCTTATTAAAATTGATCCTAAATGTTATTAAGGTATAGAAAGCATAGATTTGCAAAAAAATTTAGGTCCAATTAAATCTTGGCTACATAAGCCAAGATGACTGAATTCATTCATAACCTACCCATGCAATTTTGAACGCGATAGTACAGTTAATAGAACATATTTTTCACCTTATAACATAGGATTACCGTTAGAACCTCGACTAAATAAAACTATGTAACTATCATTTGGCTCATGATGTTACAATATTCAATATCTCTCATCTTATGGTATTGTGTTATTGATCCAACAAGACAACTAATTTTCACCGTACATTCTCTGATTGTGTCGGAAGTCAAAAAATGCAAAGGACTACAATATGGGGTTCTTCAAAAAAGGAGTGTTAAAGTTTTTAAAGGGTCGGCAACGCGCATGTAACACCCCTGGAGTTGCAGGCGTCCATAGGCTACGGTGACCGCTTACCATCAGGCGGGCCGTATGCTTGTTTGTCACCGTCGTAGTATAAAAAAAATAATAAAAAAAATGCAGACATTGGCAAAATACATCTCACTGAAAAAAAAAGACAAGTAAGACTAGGTTTTGTTTGTACACATTTTTTAATATAGTCGTTTCCTAATATAGTTTTTTTTCAGAGGGCCTCTACCAGTACGTGACAACCATGATGTGTGTCGCCATCAAGGGAGTGCCAGTGATTGGGGTCATCCACTACCCATTCCCACCACATACATACTGGGGTTGGTACACCAAGCGAACCTCGGACAATATACCCAGTGTGGCTCATGTAAGTTTTATAAACTATGCAGTTGGAAGAATAATAAGTATGGAAACATAATTACCAAAACATGTATCAAAAAAATTTGCTGTTTTTTACTAGCAAAAGTCAATGTGATGTGACCTAATGAGGACCTTTTTTGGAAAAATATAAAAAGGTATGTATATGTATATATGTAGGTATATGTATTTTATTTATACTCGTATATATATATATATATATATATATATATATATATATATATATATATATATATATTATATTATGTTAATATGTATATATTACTTAGGTATTTAGAATTAGATCCAATGTACATAATACTAAAGTTTTTTTTCTCTTGTTTCATAATAACTTCCTGCACCTATAAATGTTGATCTCTGTTTGGCCCAAAGGTTAACTGGTAGAGAATGCATTCTGGCATTAAGATCGCCTTTTGTACATTATTTACTGTGCAATAAAGTTTAAAAAAAAAAAGGTCATGCTGGGAAAATACAGTGGTCTTGGCGCTGAATCAAATTTTGTTCCTATCGACTTTGAGACCTTTGGTCCGTGGTCCGTGGGGCCTTAGCGCGAGTCTCTTTAAAGATTTATCGAAGAGACTCAGAGACACCACAGGAGACCTAAGAGCTGGCAGCTTCCTCTCCTAATGTATCAGCCTGGCACCATGCCGCAGGGGCCTTCTTAGATTTATTTTAGTTTTAGTTTAGTTACACTTTTGGATTTAAATTTATACTTATTTTATTTTTCACTTTAGTTTATTACAATAAAATTCCTTTGTTACAGACAAAAAAAAATTACTAATGAAAGTTGAAAATATGAAATTTCAGAAGGAAGAAAACAAGAACCAGCCTACAGTGGTGGTGTCTCGTTCGCACGCGGGCCAAGTGACAGAGACCGCGAAGAAGGCGTTTGGCGAGAAGGCCACGGTCGTCCCGGCGGCCGGCGCGGGTTACAAAGTCATGACTGTCACTAATGGTAAATAATTAAATATTGTAGAATATTAAAATTCTCATAGCGGGTTACTCACGTCAATAAAGTCGAAAATAGCTCGACATGTTTCGGAACAGTCCGTGTCCCTTATTCATGTGTCATGCGTCTAACCGCGGAATATATTACGGGGTCGCCAAACTCACAAAGCCGTAGTAAAAACCAACATGGTTTATAATTAACGGGTCGTAAAATTCTTCATTCATACTGAGGGAGCCGAAAAAAGTATGGAGAAAGGGTCACATTAGGGAAAATTATGAAAAACAATGCTGTTTAAGCACTTAGTTAAAAATAGAGTAAATCTCTTTAACAGCAACGTGCAAGCCACACAGTAAATAAGAAACCTCTTGTGGCACACAACGTTTATCATCACATTTACTTCGCATTGTACCTAAGGCCGGTCAATCATACAATATGAGTTCAGATTGTGAATCCGTCACGTCAGACTGTGTAAGAACGCCCTAATAATTAGATTTAGATTTCCAATTTAAACGGGTTTTACATGGGGCGATAAACTGGTCCTGATATATACTTAATCATCGAAAGGGAATCTAGGGAGTACAGGGAAGGCAGGAGCAGGCTATAATTAGGTAATAATCAGATTCTCTCTTTTCTTGGCCTCAATTTTCATATTGTTCGATATCAAATATTGTTTGCAATCAACACTACATTTCGAACTAAAGGTTATTTCTACTGATATTATAATAGAAGTCATATCAAATTTCCTTGTTTGCTTGTGCATCTAGGGAGGTAAGTACAGGATGACTAACGAGAGTCTGTTAGAAGCCCGACGCAGCAGGCGGAGGTCTTTTAATGACTCGAGTTTGTAATCCTCTTACCAACCGTGATGCATACAATGTTTTTCATCACACTTGTAAGGAAAAAAACATATACAAATTAATCTATTTATTAAAGTTGAATAATACACAGTAAAGTTGGTTTATAGCCAAGTTAAAAGATTTGAAATAAGCCTTAGTTGATGCAATTGCAAAACCTCCTTAGTCTGAAGTGAAATGACGTACGATATTTTAAAACTAAACTCATATATTGTACTAATATCCATAACTCCCGAGGGGACTAAATCGGCTCTAAACGCTCTACCACTGAGTGATGAAAAAATTGTTTGTCTATAATTTGAGTATGTATGCATTACTCGTACCTTTGACCCACAGGCACCTATGACGTGTACCTTCACACGTCAATCATCAAAAAATGGGACCTCTGCGCCGGCAACGCCATCATCAAGTCCGTCGACGGCAAAATGACGACGACGAAAGGCGACAACATCGACTACTCGTCGCCCGACGACGTCAAGGTGACGGACGGCGTTTTAGTCACTAGGTATGACCACGACTACTATTTGAGTAAAATGCCGAGCGTTCTAGCGACGCCTTGAGTGCCAAAATAATAGTTATGTTAGCTCGAAATTATTGATTGAATTCATTTTTGAAACACTTTAAAATGGATCGAATCACGTTTATTAACTATATCCGGCCGTTTCAAAACCTTTACAGCACTTTTTGATACAGGGTAAAATACAGTGCAGAAAAGGGGACAGTGCGATAGAAAATCGTTTACAGATGGAGCCACTGAGCTATAGTATAGTTGAAAACTTAAAACTCACGTATTTTTATCACAATAGGCGTTATATGTTTCGACTGCATCGGGCAGTCATTGTCGGGCAGAGTGGTGTTGTCACCTTGTATATCTCATTCTGTCACGTAACTGTGAGCAGTAAGTATACTTTTTGACAGATGTTTGTTTACGAAAATAATGTCATATTTGACAGGAGAACGGTGTTGCCACTGTATGCGTTTAGTTCCACTTTATTTAATTTTTATATTTTCTATCGCACTGTAGGTTCTACCATGTGGACAATGAGGGTGTAAAGTATGTGAAACGGTGGGATGGGGAAAGTGTTTTATTTTAATGAGTTACCTACTAATCACTTCTTAATTTTTTTACTCGCCTTAAGGACGTACCCAACTATTGTATCTTGATCTATCGTACAAGCCAGCATAAGTAGGCAGAGTCACATTGAGAATTTTTCGTTTTTTGTCTCTGCTTAGTACAAAATTATAATCTTATCTGAGAAAAATGCACTGTATTGTGAAGTTTTTATATTTTTATGAGGTATATTTGGCAAGGGTAGTTAATAAACAAATTTTACGATTTAAAAACGTATTTTTTTAATTATCAGGGATTAAGTAAGCGTACGATTATGTTTTTTGTTGTTATTTGGAATTGAATTCAATTTATATCAGTAGATTATTTTTATTTATTTCTACATGGCATATATTAGATCAATAATTTATTTTGTTAATTTAATGTTGTTAATTTAATTATTGATAGGTATACTCCGAATTAGCCAATTGAGATAAAAAGATGTTGGAAAACGTTGGGGTCGGTTAAAATATATTTTTCACATAGTAGGGAAAAAATTGCCTTTTACCCATGTGTTTTAGCCGCGGGGTAGGAAAAATTTGTCCCGCCCCGAAAAAAACTTTTTTTTATAAGCAGTGACTATATGTGTTTATTTTACCGTTGCCGGTTAAATATTTAAAAGCGTCCACCGTATAATGACAACCCGCCCAGCGGGTTGTCCTATCTGAGCGAAGTTCACGAGCACCCGCCAGGCGGGTTCTTGGCGCTGAATGTATTAACAAATCTTGTGTTATTATATCATAGCCTGTATGGTACTGTGACCACCTCCATGTTTTAATCTTCCTTATTCACAAACCCTTAAAATGAGACTTATTTTATATTTAAGTATATAGACAGAGAGCTACGGAAATAAGTATGCAATTTGTAGAACCGCGAAACCCCTCTAGCTAGTGTGCCATACTATCATTATCAATTAATCCGGGCGCCTGGTAGCCATTCAGCGGTGGGTGTGACAGTGAATGGGCAACAAAGGGGTCTTAAAATCAATGTAAGGGGTGCAATTTGTGGAGCTCTGAGTTTAGTGTGATATAATAGCTAATTATGCACGTATTTAATTCGAATATAACATTTAATTGGGGTAAAAGGTGATGTCAGGGCCTATACCACGAAAATCGAACTATTGCGGATTTGTATCTCCATCTTTGTCACACTTGCATATTGGAATGACAAAGAGGTTTTCCCGTCAATGCCAATTTTCGATGTTCGTGGTAGGCCTGCAGAGGTGCGGTAAAAAATGCCTCATTTATAAAAGTTTGGGCCCTATACCTTTTCATTAGAGTAAACCTATAAGGGTTTTAAAATAAATGTAAGGGGTGCAATTTGTGGAGCTCTGAGTTTGGTGTGATATAATAGCTAATTATGCACGTATTTAATTCGAATATAACATTGCCAGGCGTTTTAATTGGGGTAAAAGTAGTGCCAGCTGACGTCCAAGGTGCGGTAAAAAATGCCTCATTTATAAAGGCCATCTTATTTATAGAAGTTTGGGCCTATACTTTTCATTAGAGTCAAGTGTGTGCAAAAATACAGGCGCAAATCAACCCGCCAGGCGATGTCAAAGAGCAACTATCACACCCACCGCTAAACAGCTGCTAGGCGCCCGGATTAATCAATAAGGATACTATGGCACACAACTTAATCCAATACTAGTGCAGCTTCTAGTTATCAATCATACTTGACAATATTAAATATTTACAAATATTTATTTTAATTTTATATAGTATATTGTGTTGTTACACCTGATCTGATTTGAAACTAGCCTTTATGATAGTACTTATTTATTTGGTAGTATGTTATTAAGACGTTTTCTAAATAATCTGTCAATTAAAATAGTATTTTCTTAAAAATAAATGCAATATGTATACCATTAGATTTTCTTATAATATATTTGGCTGTGAAAATTTTCCAATAGAATGTATTTTATGATTAACCCTTGATTAAGCATTGGGCGACAATTTTCTTCAACAAGGAAAGGGTTAGTTATGTTCGTATCTGTCAAAATTCAACATGAGTGCGGGAAGAATATTGGCGGAACTAATAGTACATTTTATAGTCTGTATAAAGCCCTATGTACAATACAATGCACACTCAGTAAAAAATACGTGCTACTCCATAGCGTGACTTCAATAACTTTAACCAATTCGACGCCGGGTCATTTGTCAAAGACACTGTCACTCGGACGCCGCGCCGCCAATCTTACAAATTTAAGTTGAACTTTATATATCTGTTTTAAGGTGTATTTTGCTCTATGACATGTGACAGATTAATCCGTCTCTAGCGTCGAAAAGGTTAACAAAACAATTGTAGTGTACATTTCGAGGGTAGAGAACACCTAGTGTCATTTTTTCAATATTCACGGGTTGTAGCTTAAATTGGTTGTGTTAATGTTTTAGACGTACGTTCAATTCGAAAAATGAAAGTGCACATACTTATTACCGTTAAATTAGTATCTAATTTCATTTAGCGCCAGTTGCAGCTTTCGGGTTTAGTCCTTATTCAAATTTATACCTTTCAAATTCCATATTGGAAATCCTTAACCTTTTGGCCGCCGGACCCTGTTCGCCAAGACGCTCACTCACACGCCAGAGCAAATTTTAAGTAAACAACTAATAAAAAGTTTAGGGATTGCAAATAGTGATATCGATATTCATAATTAAAGGTGGAATTCTTCTCAATTTGCCTTTTTTTATTTCCAAACTTAGATTTCTCTCAAAATTTCTAAACTAAACAGATTTACTATACAAGAAAATGTTGAAAATAAAGGACTTTATCATGAAAAACAACAACTAAACATTATCGAATCATGAAGTAATATCACCGCACTAGTCTGTACGAGTAGTCTTCTATACATGTCAACGGCGCGCAGGGCACGTCTTTAGTTCCGACTGACAAATACTGTTTACGCGCGAGTTAAGTAATAATAGCGTCTGAGTCAACGGCATAAGCGCTTGTCGGTACGTAAACTTTATAAACCATAAGATTAGGGACGCGCATCGTGTCTCGATAAATTTACATACTTACCGGAGGGTTTTCAGAGAAAACTAACAGGTGGATTTAATAATATATATATATATATACAGTATGTATCAGAATGAAAGGCAAAACAAGAAACCCGTTAATGTTTAGATCATAAATATGAGCATGGTACTTACCTAATTCATCAAAAATACGACAGGTTTTACGTGAGGTATAAAAATATACATTTATTATTATTGTGTTGCACCTCCCCTGTATTATTTGTTTACAATCTTATAAATGACATTTCTTAAATTACCAACTGACAGACAGGCGTCAAACCTTGTTGAAGTTTGGATTTTTACCTAGTTACAAACAAATAGTTAACAAAGCGCTTGCGCGTTGCCTATGACTACAGCCATTATTAAAATAATTACCTAGGTTACTTATAAACAGAACTCAAAGCGCATGTGTATTGACATAACAACGTTAATGTTAATTAGTTGCCCCTAGCTACATATCAACAGTACGCAATACGCATGCACTGTCAAAAATCAAAAACGTAAACAAACCCTATAGGATGTTACAAAAACCATTAACCGACTGCAAAAATATGGTCTTCGAGTAATTCATTTAGTAATTTTATGCCATAAAACATGTATTTAGGCACGTGAAATGCACGTCATTACATTGTACTCGAGTTCCCCGTCAACCAGTTTTAAGGTTTGCTCTTCGTTGTGATACATACTGTATATATCGGTTATATATATATATATATATATATATATATATATATATATATATATATATATATATATCGAGTTAAAATGTAGACCTCCGCTGTCACTGCGGTCAATAATTTATTCGGCAAATAAACCGCAATGGACAATTTACTGAAGAAGCTGCCTAAACTTTATCCATTATTATGCCTTTTTTTTTCTACATATACCTACTTACTACGAGTAGTTACCAACAATGACAATAATTGGCAATTAAATGTTTGAACGCTTAAATAAAACCAGATTCGTGAAAACATATTCATTTTAAAAACTTGCACATCAATTGAACTTTCCCATCCCTAGCTGTCTTTTATACATGCCAACGGCGACAGTGACACGGAAAAATGTAGAAATTATAAGCATATTTTTTAAATCCTTTATTATGAAACAATGGATTCATATACCTGCTTAAAAAGTAAATGTATGAAAAAACAAAGGGTCAACAAGTTGACACGAGTACAAAATAATTTTTAAATTCTATTATTTTACCATTTAGTAAGCGGTTGAAACTTTGTCTTGTATACAAGACGACGGCGTTAGTGTATCGTACTATCGTTGTCTTGTATAGGTGACAACGGCGGTCAAAGGGTTAAGGCCGAATAGTTCGGTAAACCTATAACTGCAAATGATGTTAAAAAATACAATCCGTACACAAAAAAAGATGACAAGTGTATTGAATTAGCCTTCCCGAATGAAATGTATATATTTATCAGTTTCAATAGTGTTTTGTGAACGAAATAAATTTACTTGTACATAGTTTAGCATAAGATTCTGTTGAAGTAAATTATTCTACTTATATCGTGGTTTTATTTGAGACTTTTACTAACTTTAGAGGAGTTTAAATGATAAAAATAAATGATAAATACCTTTATTTTTCAATTTAGGCACATTACAATGCACTTATGAACGTCAAAAAAAAAAGCTACTACCGGTTCTATCCCTACACCACAGCCCAAGAAGATTATTATCGGTAAGAAACTCGGCGGGACTTATTTTTTCAAAACAAATTACAAAAGTAGGTAGTAAAAATATTTACAATATATGTCGTTCTGCTAGAAGCCATATCAAAAGAAAATAGTGAAACAGAAAGACAGAAAAAAAGAATAAACAAAATAGTCCTCTACTGTGTAATAAACCTTCGAAATCAAAGATTTTTTCAAATAATTCTTAAGAGCGGGAAGGGGCAATTGCAATGCTTCATCCGGTAACTTGTTATAGAAATAAATACATTGTCCAAAAAATGACATATACTTTACGGACACGACACTTTCTGATAGCTAGCTTATTTTTGTTTCTAGTGTTATAGCTAGAGACATCAGAAATTCTATTGAATGAATCTAAGTTTCTAATAACATGAATTATATTATCTTATCATAGATATATTGGGATGCTACAGTTAAAATATTAATTTCTTTAAATAGCTCCCTTACTGATGCACGTTTACCTAACTTATACATAAAACGAATGGCTCTCTTTTGTAAAAACAAATATAGTCTGTATGTCAGCTGCCTTACCCCAAACCAGAATACCGTATGACGTGACACTATGAAAATAACTATGATTACACAATGTGCAACGAATGAAACAACTCAACGTATTCGCATTATAACTATAAGTATACGTTAAGTAGGTTGTATAAACAGGTTAAGAAAGAGTAAACAACTAGGAACATGTTTAACGTTTTTATTTCAATAAATTAAGCAGGTTGTTTTATTTAATACACATAACACGCGCCCACGGCGTACAATTTCGACAGGAATGTGTGTCTAGCCTAACTTGACCGCCATTGAACGCTGACACTGGTCCTCAAAAAAAACGTTAAAACTTGTGATGTTTTTTAAAAATAGGTTAAGTTGTTATTTAAGCATGTAAAACTTTTTGACCTTACTTTGTTTTACTCACAAGTACACTCCTGCAATAATGTTCTGCTCAGAAAAGCTACGATAAATATGGGAGATACTTTTGCGCGCTACGTTGGTCAAGATATTATTACTAGCAAATATACGTATATTTTTTTATTTTAAACCTCAAATCTGAAATTTTAAACCTTCAATCGCTGACATATTTTTATATTATCAAGAGTAGCATGAAAAGAATAAACTGAAACATATCTTCAAGTAGCACGTTTACTGATGTTGAGGCCGAAAAAAACTCATGCATGTAAGTATGGTATTTCTTTCTTGTCACAGCGAATTTGTACAAAAAAAAACCAGTATCAACCTTCAGTTATCAGCCATTCATTCGGATCGCCATATTTCACATTTTTCTTTAAATAAAATTCCAAAAAGACTCACGGTTACATATTTGAGACATCAACACTTACTCTACAGCTATTTATTCACTTAGAATTTAACCCTGTAAACGCTCTTCGTTATATATCGTCAGAATCAGAACTAGATCATTGACTTGTGAGTTCATGCGTTCTTCACTACTTTAGGCATTACAAGGGTTAGACAATGTTCGTAATAAATTATTTATAAGAACAAATTACTTCTCAGTGAATAAATATCTTGAATCAAATTTAATTGACCACTCCTAACAGATGCGATATTTAGACCCTATGGACAACTTATTGCACAATATCATATAGCTTACTCCCACTGTATATTGTGCAATAATTTGATCTGTCAAAGGCTAGAGATATAATTAGTTTAAATGGTGTACTTGGATATAGTAGACATTAAATTGGGGGATGTACCTCTATTTTGTATATTTTTATTCCACCGGAAAGCACAGTAATGTTTATTATATGTAAATAGACTTGACGTCTAAGATGTACGGTTCATGTATTAAAGACGGTTACCCTGACACTTATTATTTAGACATTAAGATTTGCGATTATTTGTAAGTACCCTATATTACTTATATTTCTAATCTATTTAATGTTACAAAAACCCCAATGCTTATCTTATTTTGTACACCAAAATAGTAGTTTGTATTATTTTCAATAAATACATTACTGTGCTTTCCTGTTAATTTAGCATCACCATATCTTATAATAGTTCACAAACACCATATTTCAATATGCAACGATATGAATACAATTCGGTTTTGACCACAGCTTTGGCGACCGCGACTTAAAGCTACGTCCAATAGAAGAATGTTCGCAGGTAAATTATAGCCAAACAATTTGGAATTCGCACTTAATCAATTATATCATTTGACCAGGAAGTTCGTTTGAAGGATGTGTCTTATAGAATTCATTGTGTCATGTTCATCCCTTTTATGTATAGGGAAGGCCAAAAGTCAGTTCAAACAAGAATAATAATAACGTATAAGATTTACTGAAAAGCACGGGTTATCGATCCTATTTTGCTATTTTTGTTCATTTTAAAACTCCTCGGGTGTCTTTTGCCACATTTATCTCGACACTATTCTGAGTTAGGAAAGTAAATTGTAAAGACACCTGGAAAGTAAAAATCCTTTATTAAGACCTTCCTGGTCGTTATATCACACTTCAAACAGGTATTTTCATTACATAAAGTCGTTTCATACTTAAGAATTTGGGAATATTATAACATACATCGAAACCTTTGGTTTAATAATACATATTAAGGTTTTTTATTGTGAAAAAGAATGTGTAAACTTTATTTTTAAACTTGCTCTTATAAACGCAAAACGTACAAAGCTGATAATAATAGATTTATTGGAAAAACATGGACTGTAAGCCGTCATTTTATTTTCCCAATAAAACTTTTTAAACTGATACCTGCAGTTAGGCAATAAAAATAACCAGAAACATTATCATTTACACTTTTTAAATCATACAACAACACAGATATAACTGCTAATCTGTGATAATTATAAATGTGAGCATTATTCCATAAAAATCTGGCATAATGGAACTTAATACTACAGATAAAAATAACCAAGCCAATAGTATCTGAAGGTAACTTAAAATCTAGCTTTTCAGTGTTTCTATAACCGATTTTAATATACTAACGTCTCATATAAAAATCGATTGGTATGATTATGTTTCTGGTTGGATCATAAATATAATTATATACAATTAGATTTCGACAAACAATTTAATCGGATCTAAGCAGTACATTTATTTGATTTCATATCCTATTATGCTACTTACATTTATTTAGCACTGACAAAATACGATTTCCCATTGGTAAGTGTCGGCCGTGTTTTGTATAGAAACGTGTATCATGCCGCGTTTTTAATTGTAATTAAGTCTTTATCATCATCTACATAAGACCTTGGGTATAGCTTACAGCTTACAACTTGAGCATTATTTAGAAATACAGTCTTCGTAATCAACTTATAATGTTATTTTTACTTCCGCGTGACACAACATTTGATACGTTTTGTACAGCTACATTAGAGTAACAAAATGTTTTTTTTTTAATGTATTTTTCGTGACGATCGTTGTACACACGCGTTCAAAAGTACATGGGCAATTTATGAATGAATTCATTCATAACATGCAATTTTGAACGCAATAGTACATACTAAATGGTCAGCTCGTAAGTCCCGATGTACATTACATTGTACATTATCTTTCAATGCAATTTATAATCTACATAAAACAAATGAATTTGTATTTCATTTGTTTTACGAACAAAAGAAATGAAACACAAGTTACTATACAATTTGATTAAAATTTCATTGAGGCACGTTTTGTATAAAACACCTTACGGGGTGAAGGAACTAATGCTTTTATCTATCAACGTGTCGTTACTTGGAAAATCCAAAATATTTTAATTTTAAATCCCCGACACCAAAAGAGTATCAAATTTAACAGTTAAACTGATAAAACCGCGTTAGTTCGATATGGTTCTTAGATAGGTATTTGTTGGTCATAATATCCGATATTCATTAGATTAGATATATGTCGACAACGCGCATGTGAAGACCCTGTATTTGCAGGCGTCCATAGGTTACAGTGACGCTTTCCATCAGGCGGGCCGCATGGTTGTTTGCCAATGACGTGGTATAAAAAAAAATCCGCGCAGATCGGAACTAGTTGGATTTCGGCCAATGTTTACATCGAAACCGTTTTGGTTATCTATAGTCTTAGTAGAATTTTCTATTGGTGCCGGGGGTCTTTTAATTAGTAATTTATAGTTAGTATTTCTATACAAGACGCGGCCGACGGGTGTGGTGTGCGCCCCCGCGCGCCGTATGTACACTCGCACTTCACTGACACTGACCATATATCGTCCATGCTCGATACAGCCGACAAGGTGGTTACTGGTTACACCGAGTCATCTGAAACAACGTACATATTTTACAATAAATAAATAAATTTATTGAAAAATATTTTTTACACTGGTTACTCTTAAAGACCCATCAAGTGCAAGATCCATCTCATAATCAGATGGTTCTTGCACATGTTTGGTGGACAACATAAATCTCCCAAGATATTCAGTGTAATAAGGAACTAGTCGCAAGATCTCAGTCAATATTTATCGTTGTTGTAATTTATCTTGTCGAGGCGATCGTAACAGTTGGAGCAGATAAAACATGTCCACTGGGAGTAATCCCAGTGTACATTTCAATGCACATTAGGTAAATTTAAGCTTTGGACAGCAGCTAAATTTTGAGAACGGTAATTTAAAATAAATCACCTTACTTATTATATTTGTATTTTTGACATCTGTAGTATAAGTCAGAAAAAAAAACAACAGTTTATAATTATGGAGGTAATCTAAGTAGTAAATAAATAACGTTAGGGTATGTAACGTTAGATACCTATACACTTTAGGGTATGCCTACGCAGTTTGGACTGTACATGTGACCGTGTATGGTATTCGACTGTGACGCCATAGACATACGTGGTGCTTAAGTCTTTTGCGCCAATTTCCACTAAACCAAACATTTTCCACAAAACGAAACAATAAAAAAATCTACGAGCATATTGAACCAGCTCACAAAATTTCACGAGAATCGGTAGAGACCAACCGGACATACGAAACCATTTTTGCCCAAGCTGTACGTAAACCTTCGCTTATGCTCGGTCAATAAACAGTCTTTTTCATGCATGTCCCCAAATTCAAATACTCCACTACTGATAAGCTGTCGCATAATTATACTACTGTGACCAATTTAGGGCTTGATAAAGTATCACAGGAAATAACAATTAACTATCTCGTATGCTCAAATATGATTATGTTAGTAAAAGGGTAAAATGTACCACTGTGGATTCACTTACTGCCTTATTCATAAAAACTTAACAGAGATATTAGTTAAAATACGTTTTGTCCCATTTTAGCAAACGCAAATGTCAAGCTGACAGATAAGGAGGACAAAGACAAACGACAAATTAGTTAACGGAGGTTTGATGAACGTTTATGAATGACGACATTAGAAATTAACCTTATCCACGACCAACAAAGTACGTAGTTTAACTATAAACAAGCTTTCTTCCTAGCGTTATCCCGGCTCATGCCACGGGTCAGGGAGCCTGGAGGTCTGCTTTGGCAACTAACCCCGGGTTTAACGAAAGCTGCCATCTGACCTTCCAACCCAGGTAAAGGCCTTATCGGGATTGGTCCGGTTTCCTTCACCGAAAAGCGATTGGTAAATATACTTCGAACACAAGTTAAGAAAAAACTCACTGGTACAGTCGCCATCAGATATATCGGAGCGTCCGAGGCATGCAAAATATCTGAACAAGCACTCTAACGCCTTGACAATAGAGGCGTGCTCAGATATTTGTGAACACCTCGGACGCTCCGATATATCTGATGGCGACTGTACGAACCGGCAGGATTTGAACCCGAGACCTTATTGAAAGTCTCACGTTATAAACAAGTACAAATATGAATCATCATCAACTTACCGTGATACCACCATTTTGTTTTCTTAGGATTTTTGCTGCATGTTTTGACGTAAAATGAGTTGTCTGGTGGCCGTTTCTGAAAAATAATAAAAAATATTTATTTATTTTATTTTAATTGAATACAAAAACTAATATTGTCTTCTGTTACCGCGATTGTTATTCATTGAAATTAAACACCATGACCCGAAACGTAGGGTCATGGTGTTAATAAACGCGATTAATCCGTTCAAAAGTGTTTAACTTCAATTAAAAAAATAACTAATGAAATGAACCCTTAGGAATTAAATAAATTTAGAAATGAGTAAACTGAATTTATAGTAAGTAGGTCGCGAAATAAGGAATTATTAGATTTGAACGGACGAGTCTCAAAATTCGACACTGAAAATTTTTATTCCGGCTAAGATACCTATAGTTAATTAATCTAAAAGTATAATACTCAAGTTTTCTTATATGACGATATGGTGAAGAAACAGAAACGGGCAAGTTTCTAAAGGTACAAAGTCGAATGTAAATATGATTTATTTTTAACTCACAATTGTGCGCTACTTACTCAACGTATGCATCGGCATGTTGATGAGTTGATGTAAGTTACTTGATCTATTATTTATGGCATACATTCGTTATGTAAAAAAAGCAAGACCTTTATGCCAGCACAAAGTCGAAATTTTAAGTGTTCAAACTTTTAAAACTTTCTTCTTAGTAGCACCAGCCAGCATTATGCTGGTTTAGGATTATTTCTTGATACTGGATTAACTAAATTACTATTTACCTTGTTTTTTTGTGGTTTCATTTCATTGCATATTGTTATAAGTCGTTAGATTAAATGTAGAGATTTGATTTGTCAATTTTCTTAAGGCCCGTTGTACATTAAATTGAACAATGTCCGTTGTGGTCATATTGCACTGCACGGAACACGCAGGCGACCAGTCATCCGTTAGAATGGATACCCAGTGCAGTGGACATGTTACCTTCTCCTTGCAGCTCGACAGCATGGACACGATCGACAGACAGACCGACTGCACGGACAGCGCAGGCGACCAGTCGTCCGTTAGGATGGACAGGCAGATGTGTCCGTTGGAGTACACGTGCGGGTGGATGGGGATGTTGTTGCCTATGAATGTGACCTGAAATAGATTGTATACAACGTTAGTGTGAAATAGTAGTTTTTCTACTCCATCACTTCTATCTGTCAATTAGATGACTGACAGCGGTATTAAAAAGTATATATTATAACTAGGGTTTCTGATTTCTCGGCCCATTTGTATTCTCGAGTTTCGAGAAATCTCGAGCCCAATTTCTCGAGTCTTCTCGAGTCTCGAGTCTTTTTTTGGAGGCTAGTAATTTTAATGTTTTTCGGATACCACCGTAAGTATTCATTATTAAAATATTGTTACCCTCTTAAAGGCAAACCTTTTAAAATAAACCAACCTATAACGACATCTTTTTATATGTTTTCCTTATATAAAACGTTTTTATAACTATGAATTGGCGATGAGGTTTGAATTAAGCATTTTATCCAGTCTTAACCGCTAAAGAGTTAAGACAGTTATCCTTTAAAGCACTCGTTGTCACTGGGCAGAACGTGATATCCCATTCGATGGGCTAACAAAACGGAGTACCTATTCCATGTATTCCTTACCTACACACGACATAGCCGATGTCCAGCACAGCCAAAAAACATCGCAGTCTGCTTCTATCGAATTAATATAAGCCATTGAATAAAGTTTGCAAATCCTCTCATTCTCGCTAGGGTAAAGCGATACATCTCTAGGTTCTTACGCGTAGCTATTCAAATCAAAAGGTTCCTAATTTCAATAGTGAGGAAGCTTTCCCGTATCACCAGCTTGGGATCCTGTACATTATTACGATTTAACACGAGGATCAAGTTAAGTACATGACTGGAAGATTGTTACGTCGATTGTCTCGGAATAAATATAATATAAAAGGAAAAAATACAGAATGAGTTTCAGTGTAGCTTCTTTCAGCATCAACAGAATCTTCTGTTAGGTACCTACATGCTTTTGTAAGATGTTTGTCAGTGGGCTATTTCTGAACTCTTAACAGATATCATATTTGTTATAAAAATATATAATATTCTGTAGATATTGCACGTTGTTTGCAGTTGCAGATTCCAATTTCTGATAGAATTATCATCGTCACCGCTGACTTCATCCGAGTCTTTTTTTTTATACTAAGACGGTGACAAACAAACATACGGCCCACCTGATGGTATGCGTTCACCGTAGCTTATGGACGCCTGCAACACCAGGGCTGTTACATGCGCATTGCCGATCTTTTAAAAAAAAAGGAGGATTCGCTGTGTTGACAGCCAAACGGGCCAAGGGCTTTGCTCCGTGGGTCCTCAGCTGTCAACACAGCGACTCCTCTTGGAGCTCTGGCGACCTTACTCACCAACAGAAACACAACACTATGAGTAGGGTCTAGTGTTATTTAACTGCGGTTTTCTGTAAGGTGGAGGTACTTCCCCAGATGGGCTCTGCTCCAGATTTGAGTGAGACGACATGCGTTGTGCTGTGCCCTACCACACTAAACGATATGCATCCGCTGTGCCAACCATAATAAGTATAATTTTTGTAAGAAAAATTGATAAATAGACAGCTGGAAAAGTCGTTTTGATGTAGAACCACGAGTGTCACGTCCGAAATTAACTTTGATGTTCGGTCCATCAGATCAGAAGACTTGATACTTCTTGACTTCCGGTAATTTTTATCTCATCTAAAATGTAGCTAAGAAGTGTAGCTAGTTGTCTTGAATTCAAAAAATCTTGATTAGAAGCCCTTGTCACGACTTTAACACAGAACCAACTTACCCTACTGGGCCTACTGTAATGAAGAAGTGTTACTTATAAACAAAATAATAAAAGTTCTGTGTTTATAGTTTAGTTTGAGTTTGAGTTTGATAATTTTCTTTAAGTCTAGTTGTACGCCCGCGGAAAGGCGTGTGCCCGCCGCGCATGACTCGAGAATTCTCGAGTCATGGACATTTTTTTCTCGTCTCGAATTAAACCAAAATTCTCGAGTTGTCTCGAGTTCGAGAAATCCCGAGCAGAAACCCTAATTATAACGTTGTCTATAGTATTTACTAGGTATATACCAATGTGTTCTATTGTTTGGTCTCGGCGCTGGGTCGAGCACAAAGCGAACACCAATGTAAAGCTGACGGCAGTTTAGTCAATATTTGTATGTGTTACCAGCAATCGGTATAATCCGCTGTTCTATAGGATACCTAGCGTTGTATGGAATGCCTGAGACGTCAAAATAAATGAAACTAATTTATTCAATATTTTGACCAGGCATTGTATGGAATGGCAAATAAACACCCAACATTGCAATAAATAACATAATATATATATATATATATATATATATATATATGTATAAATACCTATATATTAGTAACTTGGGGTCACCCAAGGCTCGAATTGCCGCTCTAAGGGACACACGGTAACTAACGAACCTACCCAGGTACACAAAAATCTGTAATTAGCTTACTTTTGCAATAATACTTGGGTAAGTCGGAACCGGTTATATTCTTTCCTTTTATCATTGTATTGTATAAATGTATATTAGATATTGTATCCGTACACCCGTATGAAGATTAATTATAGACTAAGTATTTTCGAAGCCTACCTAAATAAATCTGGTTTTATACATAATGACTAGGTTTTTGCACAATGCCTGCACAACTCTTTGCCGGTAACACACGTACTCCATCCACGTGCGTCTATGATAACAAGTAGTAAGCCAAGCTACAAGTATACGAAATGAAGACATTTATTGCAGATATATGCGATGTTTGCACACGAGATTTTCAAGGCGTTCTGGTTAGCCCTAAGGTCTGATAAGTGTTTAGATAAATCACACCACTTTATATTTGATTTATTTACTAAGTGAACTATACATCTTTTTAGATATAAACAAACCCAGGACGGATAGCATTCAACTATAATGTTACGTTTTAAGAGTTAATATTTGTATAGATACCTACACCTGCCATAGAAATTCGTAGAAAGGAAAATTTTTATTGCTAAATGTACAGTCGAATATATGTATAAATATATGAGCATATACAAGGCTTCAAAAATATCTGTACACCCTTAGGAAATTAAAAATCAGGAACAGATACACAGATATTTATAAAAATGAAAAATTAAGGTGTACCAATAAATTAATCTAGATGAAATCTCGCTCAAAGGAGTGTACTTACAAACTGATGTTAATATATTGTAAATTCGTTTAAATAGGTACGCATACATAACGACTATAAGAGACTAATTATAAAAAAATACGTTTTTCTTGTGCATTCAACGGGTTTCGTACATCAGCAAATTATAAAAACTAGTATACGAAATGAGTATATTACTAAAAAAACTAAAAATAGACAAAGGCAACGCCTGTCTTGTAAATGTGATTTATTTACACACGTAACCAAGCGATCACGGCCGTCTAACATTTTATCATTATTCGCGGACGCTGTCAGATCAATCCGAGACAATAATATTTTTTACATATTTACTTTGAAACAACATATAATGCCACCAATAAGAGACAAAGGAAAGGTTTTGAGAACGAAAGGTGACAAAGGCGCTAAAGGAAAGGTAAAAGATGATAAGCCGACCGATGCCGCTAAAGTTCCCATGTTTACCGAAGTCGAGAGGACATTTTTTGAGCTTCAATTAACTGAAGCCAACCGGAAAATAGCGAGACTCCGAACGACAGTTGAAGAGTATGAAATAAATAATGAGGAAACAAAGAAGGACTACGACAAATTGGATAAAGATAGGGCCGATATTATTGCCTACTTGAAGAAAGTCCTAAACAATAAGAATGCCGAAATTAATGAGCTAAAAGAACAAGTTAAAAACTTAGAAGAAAATAGCAAAGCTGAAATAGATGCACATAAAAAGAATGTTGCTGAAATGGAGACGAACTTTAAGGTTATGAAAGATCAATTAACCACAGAATCCAAACTTTTAACTAGTAAACTTAATACAATGGAAGAATTCAGAATTACTAGAGACATTTTGATGAAGAAGTTTGAGAAGCAAGAGCAGAAGTTGGCTGAACAAGAGATGACGTTCAGGAGAAAAATGTATGATACTGAAAAGAAATTTGTGATTGGAAAGGATAAATTAAAGAAAGAAATGGAGAATCGCCTTATGAAACTAGCGCAGGATTTTCAAGATAATACGGGACTTAGAATTGCAGCGACCACGCATAGAGTTATAAGGGAGAATATTGCTATTAATCATGAACTGGACAACATATTGGCAAGTCAAGTTAAATTAACTAGTCAAAATGAAAAGTATAAAGAAACAGCGGAAGCAGCCAAACTTGCAAAAGAACTTGCAGTAGAAGAGCGAGACTTAGCTATCGAAAAGAGTATTGCACAGCTCAAAGTAATAGAAAAACTAACTACAGTTACCCATAACGTAAAGAAAGAAAAAGCGTTAATGTCGGTGCACAATGACAATATCGATCACCTAAAAGCTAAAATACAGGAATTGACACAAGCAAATGAGAACTTGGTACTAAAGGTTCGAATTTTAGAACAAAACCTGCATGGAAAAATGAATGAACAAAATAAATCTCTTGTGTACGCATCCAAAGTTATCAAAGAAAATAAAAAGATGAAAATGATTTTGAGAGAAGCTGTAATCACCATTCAGGCAGCTCTTAGATTAGACGCCTGGGCTATTAAAGACTCAGAAAGAGAGATTATGGACCGAGAGACGTTGTTGTTGCGTCTCTTAAAAATAGTGTCACAGTACCGTGACACACTTCGAGCGGAGTCTATAGAAACATTAGTTTCATTCGACAAAGTTTACGAAAAAGGTGATCTCGGTTTTGTACCAAAAACAAAAACACAGAGGTCTACATTGTCTCTAGCTCCTAGTAAAATGACATCTGTAGAATCACAAGAATCTTTCAAATGCTCTTCAAAATCATCTTCTAAGTCTGATTTGAGTAGTATTAAGACAATACCGAGCATGCAAATTCTACCAATGTCATCGGAGCCTCAACGCCAAGCTAAAGAAAGTTTCCAATCTTTTGTCACTTCAACTAAATCAAATTCCAGTGAAAGTGACAAAAAATCAGTGGAAACGGAGATGAATGATATTGATAAGCAGTTGGAAGAGAGCAAACTGGAGGTGCAAAGGGCGATTTTAAAAGATTTGTTTAGTCAAAGAAGACCATCTAAGTTGTTTGAAATAGAAAGCGTACATGAAGATACAAAGGAGAGTGTAGAAGGTGTTCCAGGAGAAGTAGTAGAAGAAATGAAGAAGGAAGATATAGTGGACGGGGAAAATGCTGAAGGAGAAATAGAAGCGGGTGAGGAACCGGATGAGATACTTGACGCTGAAGGGGATTATGAAGAAGATAAGGAAGAATAGATATTAAAAATTCTCGTAGTGTTCATTCATTTGCTGCAATACATTTAACACTGACAAATACCTGTCTGATTTACTTAACATTGCCAATTATATGTAAATTACAGGGGTCCGTTTCTAGAAAGATATTAGGCTAATATTATTATAGTGATTGTACAGCTCGTGGATTCCAGAGAAAAGAGAGATACGCCCGAGGAGGTCATTCAAATATAAATTTAGCAAAAATGGATAAAAACCTACATTTATCCGCGGCATGTTTGCAATGATATTCCGTAAGTTCCACCGTTGTGTTGAGACCACTGAGCCAATTTTAATAAATTAATAATCGGTCTATTTGTTTTTATGGTCCAGATATAAGTTACTCCACCTGACTTTAAAAAAAGGAGGGACTTTACGATAAAGACGTAGGCCGTAGGGAAGCACTAAAACTTTTTATTGTAAATATTTTTTTCTGGCAGCTTGCACCAAATGCTACATAACATATGTGCGTAATATAAATAGAGTAAGAGAAGTAGTAAGAACGAATGTATTCACGACTTTTCTCTATTTGCAGAGAATCTAACAGGCTTTTTATGTATACCATAAAGAACTATAACTGTCAACTAAATAGGCAATAAACAAGTTTATGAGTGGATTTATGTATGTTTATTAGTTTATCTTTACGATAATTGTTTTAGAAAAATGCAATGCAAACTTAAATTGATCGGCATCTGTATTGTAGTCGGTGGTAGTGACCTTAAGGGGCTACCCGGCATATTTCACTGTTTTTAAAGTGAATAGGCTTTGTTCAGCTCCAAGCACAACGCTTGAAAAAAATATATAATGTAGCTAGGTATTTGGTCTACATTTGGTTCCACTAAATTGTCGAAAAACATAATACATCAAGAGAAAAAAAAAAACCGTAAACCCTTTTTTCTACCTTAAATCTTTATCTACTCCCTTATTATGCGTCGTAAGTACAAGAAACTAAGACAAGCATTTTATATTTATGTTAACTTTAAACGCATCTACTGATTTTTGGATAGGTTTTGTACTTTTCGAGAAAAAGCTATTACACTAATTTTTCCGAAAACGCCGGCTCGAGATGCCTGCGCGGGCGACGGGGGCCAGTCGTGTAAGATGGCACTAGTAGTTTATAGGGTTGCGTCCTAGTACAAGGAGCTCTTCTTCCTAGGTGGGAACTTATGCTTATTGACGTATTGTATAACCGGTGAGGAATGTAAGCGGGAGGGGAAGAAAGCTCAAATCGCCGAGGTCATTGGCATAGGGGACGGCCTTAAGAAGTTGTAGGCTTCCGGTTCGAATCCAAATAGGGGCACTTATTCGTGTTAATCATGAATATTTGTTCCTAAATTAGGGATGTTTTATATGTAGGTATTTAATACATTATATTTATGGTCGTCTAGTTTTAGCCGTATTTTGGGGCTAGGTCGACTTGTGCGGAACTAATCATCAGATCACACTAAAATTTCAATAGTAACTTCGGACGTCTCATTTCGGAAAAAATATTCAATATTGAATATGTAATTCTCAATAGGCTCCCGATTCCGAATTAATAAAAAACTATCCAACAGCACCGAACTTATTGAAATCGACTTCAAGGATTTTACACCTCAAGGGTTATTGCATCTCTTTTATCGACTAAAGAAGCAGTTTATTCACTCCTTTGAGCTCCACTACATACATATTATAAAACAAAGTCGTATCTCGCTGTCTGTCCCTATGTATGCTTAGATCTTTAAAACTAAGCATCGGATTTTGATGCGGTTTTTATAATAGATAAGAGTGATTCAAGAGGAAGGTTTATATGTATAATTCATCGCATCCGTGCGAAGCCGGGGTGGGACGCTAGTAACATAAAAAACTTAGTCTGTTAAAAAATCTTTGTAAAAATTTATTTCCCTAATTTTCTCAATCCAACTAGTCGTGGTCGGATTTTTAAAGACTATCACCGTTGCTGTCACGTTCTAACAAGTACGTAAGTGCGAAAGTGACGCACGGCTTGATAGTCGATAAAATAACAACCATACCCCACCACCAACCAACCAACCATACCAAGTATTAAATATTATAATAATCACGGAACAACATCTGATAGAACCGCGTACTAGTAATATGTTGCTAATTGGCACACGCAATACCTCCATATAGAGTTATATTTACGACTCGCCGGTTACACGTAATGTATTATGTAACTTTGCATGCGCGATGCGAGTATGGGCATAGGCTCTGAGGCGATGTTTACATCGCACAGAGTCCTACTAAGCTAAGTTGACATAGATTTTGATAGCAGAGACTGTGAAAGTTCTAAGAAAACTTCATAATGGAAGGACGTTTAAAATAAAACTATAAATGGCCAGTTCATTTTCTTGGCAATCTGGCCTGGGCCTTCACCACGAAAATCGAACCATTGCGGATTTGTATATCCATCTCTGTTACACTTGCAAATTGGAGTGACAAAGAGGTTTTCCAGTCAATGCCGATTTTCGATGTTCGTGGTAGGCGTGCTGACGCCTGACTCTATGCTCGAAGTTCTGATATCGGGAGTTTGTGGATTATCTTAAGGAAGTTAAGCGGAGATTGCTCTGAGAAACCTAAGGGACTCTAACAAGGCTCAAGAGGAAATTAAATAACATTTAAATGAAACACTACATAACTGATTGGGTGTTGGTCAGCGGTAAAAGCGTGGGATTTTCAATCAGCTGGTATTAAATTAGTACTAATGAGTTATTCGGAATTTAATTTAATTAATATTATTTGAAATTTACCAATCGTAAAAAGGAAAACATGCTGAGGAATCCGGATGAATCCCAATTAGGCCAAGTTGTTACCCTCTGGGTTGGAAGGTCAGATGGCAGTCGCTTTCGTAAAACTAGCGCCTACGCCAAATCAATTAAGAGAGGTATGGGCACAGCGGATGCATATCGTTTAGTGTGGTAGGGCACAGCACAACGAATGTCGTCTCGCTCAAATCTGGAGCAGACGCCATCTGGGGAAGTACCTACTACGACGGTGACAAACAAGCATACGGCCCGCCTGATGGTAAGCGGTCACCGTAGCCTATGGACGCCTGCAACTCCAGGGGCGTTACATGCGCGTTGCCGACCCTTTAAAAAAGGAGGATTCGCTGTGTTGACAGTTAAAGGGGCAAGCTTTGCTCCGTGGGTCCCCATCTGTCAGACAGTGAATCCTCTTGGAGCTCTGGCGACCTTACTTACCAACAGAAACACAACACTATGAGTAGGGTCTAGTGTTATTAAACTGCGGTTTTCTGTAAGGTGGAGGTACTTACACTAAACGATATGCATCCGCGGTGCCCATACCTCTCTTAATGGCATGAACACTATCGAAAGTTGAACGCCACTGTACACATTTCTGCTATAATAAAACAAACAACACGATTAACCTTAAAAAGAAATATCACCTTCACATCGGTAATAATGTTTAATATTTGCATAATGCGAAACCAAACAGGTAAATCCGCAAATCACGTGTTAGCGTTCAATGCCAAGGTTGGTATCGGATACGAATATAAACATTATAAGGCTATAAAACTTGGTAATCAATGCGAATGAGATGACGAGCAGAGAACGTCTCGTACGAGAGAAGTATCTTCTCGTTTTCCCGGCTTATACCACGACTGGGGTCCACTTCGCAACCGAATCTCAACATTTGTCAATCTAGTTTCTGTGATAGGGATCTCTTAATTATTGCCGAAAATAATTAACAATCGCTATACAATTGTAAAGCATGAATTCAATCATTTATTAAATATAATAAATGTTTTGATTCATGTTTTTCAACTAGTCCACAATTATATATAAATTATTAATTGAAAGAGATGTCATATACTACAGAAAAAGTGACCAAGGCCCCCAGTGCCCAGGGCTGGGATCGAAACAGCGACCTCCTGCACCTTAAGCGTTTCAAAAATAAGAAAGGATTGCATATACTTAGGAAATTTCCGACTCTGGTCGCCGTGGTCGGGTGGCCTAGTGGTTAGGGCGTCTGCCGCGAAAGCAGGAGGTCGCTGGTTCGATCCAAGCCCTAGGCACTGGGGGCCTTGGTCACTTTTTCTGTAGTATATGACATCTCTTTCAATTTATAATAATTACCTCCCAACCAACTTATCGAAGAATTCCATTTCGCCGAATTATCATTTGCCAACTGCGACGCAAAGGAAAAAAAAGTGTCCCACCCAGCTTTTTTTCCGTTTCGCCACCATTTTTTCATACAGTACTTATATGAAAAATGCATGAAATATTAGGACACTGTTTTTCTCCTACTGGGATTGAACGAGTTCGCGAGTCTGAGTAGAATACATATAAATATTTCCAATTTAGCAAAAAGAAACTACACCAAAAAATTAAACGCCCAAATGCCGCTGCGAATTTTTAACGATAAACGGTAAAATTACGCAAATATCTGTGTAAATATTATGGCCCTGATAAAGAACGTGTATTTTAATATGGTTGGGTAATCTTATCGCTATCGAGGTAAACGTAAATATAACTTTTGCATACATTATCTCACCTAAATGTTGCTGCTACATGCGATATTACAATATTAGTTTTGCATTATTGGAAATATTAATGTTAATAGTATTTTTCTCCAATATGCTCGGAAATGTTCACATTAATGTAGCAAAATTGGTACGAAAAGAACCTCCTTATGTACCGACTCAAATTAAAAAAAATCGAATTCATTATTTTACCGTTTTAGCGGCCAGGAAGTTGTACTAAAATCCATTACTGTATTGTTTTTTACTTTTTAAATAAATATTTGGACTATCAATATTGCAAACAGCCAAATATACTTTAGCCGCGACCAAACGGTCTGCACAGACGGGACAATCTGATTGACATCAAATTGTCAATCTGATTGACATCAAATTGTCAATCTGATCATATCGTGCTTAAAAATGCCCCGTCTGGGCTGGCTTTGTAGTAGTGTACTATCGCGAGTTGCATACGGCTAACTGTGCAAGGTCGTGTAGATACGGCTTAATAAAACTAAAGACATCTCAACTTTTTTTATGAACACAACCGTGCATTAAAAGAAAGTTTAGGCGGGAACCTTATTTTTCCTTTCATATCTTATGCAAGAATACATTTTATTTCCTTTCATGTTTGGAGAAAAGCACTATATATGCCTCGGACGGAAATAGAATTTCGTACGAGATTGAAAAACTTAATTATATTACGATTGTATACAATACTTTTCTACGAGTCATCATCATCATCATCTATTGAGGAACAATTTCATTGACTTAACAAGGATGTAACAAAAAGATGACCGGCAGGCCGGCGCGGTCGGCGCAGGCGTGGGGCGCGCGGTCGGCAAAGTCCCAGGCGGCATCGCAAATAAGTATAGAATTTGTATGAAGTTCTATTATAGTTGCCTACAGCGTATCGAAATGAGATATTATAGTTGAGTTGGACTGTCTAATATCGAAAAGTATGAGCTTATAGTTTTGTCTATGTACTCGTAATTGGCAGATTAAAGTCGGCGAGTAGAAAAAGAGTGTTTTGTTAGTCATAAATTTTACTACGTGCGCGTCCGTTAATCTAGTAAAAAATAAATTAAGGCAAGATGCTGATCAGGTAAGGTCGGCTTCATAAATATGCATCTGTATTCAATGTTGACCCGAACATTGAAAATTGGCATTGACGGAAAAACCTCTTTTGTCACTCTAATATGCAAGTGTGACAGAGATGGAGATACAAATCCGCAATCTTTCGATTTTTGTGGTACTAGCCCAGTATAGCCCAGTCGCTAGCTCATGATTCAAAGTCAGCACGCAAAGAAAAACCGGCCAAGTGCGAGCGGGACTCGCCTACCGAGGGTTCCGCAAAGATGCTCTCCCATTTATGGTCTTAGGTACTTAAGAATATTGGTGGCACGGAACTCTCAGTGTGCGACAATTATAAAATAAATGAATATTACGTTGTAAAAGGTCCTTTAGAGTTACACCAAAGTAAATATCAATTATAACAAAGCTTGAGTCATGACAGCACATACCAAAACATAGCTTTGTAGTAGATAGTTTAGTAACCTTTTACACTGGTTCAGCTAATAAATTGATTCACTAAGGGCCACATGCACCACCCGAGGTTAGCACATAACCCGGAGTTAAGCGTTTCTTTTGTATGGAATTTGACAGTTTAACTCCAAGTTTGCGGCTAACCCTGGGTGGTGCAAGTGGGCCTAAATATAGTTAAAACGATTATAGTTAAGACACTAGTTTCTTAGAGAAATTAACTCGAGTTAACCTGAAGAATCTCCCCTTAAAGTTAACGGAAATCAATAAAAACAAGATGTACAATCTGTACTAAAAATAAATAAGAATTAAAAGCAGGCCTATGGGAGCCCAGAATAAGGATTAAATATCAAATGTTTGTGAATATCATGTAACACCGTTAAATTTAGTTGTATTTTTTTTTGTCTTTCTGTTTCATTTGATATTTTCTTTTGATATGGTTTCTTGTAGAACCACATATTGTAAATATTTTTACTACTTTTGTAATTTGTTTTGAAAAAATAAGTCCCGCCGAGTTTCTTGTCGGTAATAATCTTCTCGGGCTGTGGTGTAGGGATAGAACCGGTAGTAGCTTTTCCTTTTTGACGTTCATAAGTGCATTGTAATGTGCCTAAATTGAAAAATAAACATATTTATTATTTATCATTAGTCGCCACATTTTGGGGAGCTTCCCGGAGGCAGGGGATTTTAGGGAGGTTTTTTATATTTAAGTTTAGTGTTAGGGTTAGCTTTAGTCTTTAGTTTTAGGGTTAAATTTGTCTAAGATAGTGTTAAGTGTTTTTAATAAGTTTTTGTGAGTTATCATAAGCACCTATCCAATAAATGCTGCTTACATTGTTTATCATTATCATTTACTCACCTCTGGGGAGTCGAAGGGGTACTTGTTGGTGAATTTGAACTGGAGGACGAACTTCTCGCCCTCATACAGGGTGCCGGGGACGCCTTCCATGTGTACTGTCCACCTGTCAACAAGGTCAACACTTATTAATTAGAATAACCGGCCAAGTCCCACTTGGCCTCGCATGAATAATTCCGTATCATCACTATAGTTAAGCTATCCATCAGTTTGCAATTTTGTTTCTATGTTTTTTTTTTATACTACGACGGTGACAAGCATGCATACGGCCCGCCTAATGGTAAGCGGTCACCGTAGCCTATGGACGCCTGCAACTCCAAGGGTGTTACATGCGCGTTGCCGACCCTTTAAAAACTTATGCAAACTTCTTGAATAAACGTTATAGTATAAAACAAAGTCGCTTCCCGCTGTCTGTTTGTATGTATGTAAATCTTTAAAACTATGTATACTTAACGGATTTTGATGCGGTTTTTTTGATAGATAGAGTGATTCAAGAGGTAGGTTTATATGTGTAATACAATTATTAATACATTGCACCCGTGCGAAGCTGGGGCGGGTCGCTAGTTATCTATAAAAACGGCAAAAATCGCGTTGTTTTGCATGGGCCCTTTAGTATTTGTTTTATATTAATTGTTTATATTTAAAATTAATATATAACAAAATATTCTGTGAACATTTCAATCGTTTACCTATTGCTGTTATCAATAGGTTACATCTAAATATATAAAAGAAGAAGCTGACTGACTGACTGACTGACTGACATATCAACGCACAGCCCAAACGGCTGGTCCTATAGACTTCAAATTTGGCACGTAGGTTCCTTTTATGGTGTAGGTGAGCACTAAGGAAGGATTTTTCAAAATTCACCTCCTAAGGGGTTGAAACGGGGGTCCAAAGTTTGTATGGGGAAACAAGATTAGTTAGACTATTTTATATGAAACTTCACAAGAGTATTCTTTAAGGAAAATGAGTAAACACGTGTTTCAGGTTTTTTTAGAATTTTACCCCTGAAAGGGGTAAAAGGGGGGAAAAGTCGAAAATATTAACATAGGTATCGTTTATATGGTTTTTCGGGTCGCTGATCACGAAAAAAGCAACGATTTGAAGATCCAATGTAGCGAATGTGGAATACCATCTCCCCTGTTGGTATGCGATGGGGTTGAAATGCCAAAATATCAATATGAGTGTCATTTTTACGTAAATTTCTGGTTCTAAAGAATTATCCGAAACTTCACCGAAGTATTCTTTAAGATAAATGAGTAAACACGTGTTTCAGGTTTCATGAGAATTTAACCCCTGAAAGGGGTAAAAGGGGTGCAAAAGTGAAAAAATCAACATGGGTATCGTTTATATGGTTTTTCGGGTCGCTGATCACGAAAAAAGCAACGATTTGAAGATCCAATGTAGCGAATGAGGAATACCATCTCCCCTGTTGGTATGCGATGGGTTTGAAATGTCAACATATAAATTTGAGTGTCGTTTTTTATTAAAATAAAGTAAAATAAAGTAAAGTAAAGTAAAATAAAATGAAATAAAATAACTATTCTACTTGAAACTTTACATGAGTATTCATAAATATAAATGAGTTAACACCTGTTTCAGGTTTTTTGAGAATTCAACCGCTAAAAGAGGGCAAAGGGGTGAAAAAGTAAAAAAAAACAACATGGGTATCGTTTTTATGGTTTATCGGGTCGCTGATTACGAACATAACGATGATTTTAAAATCCAACGTGGCGATTGTGAAATAACATCTCCCCTGTTGGGGCGCGATGGGGTCGAAATCTTAAATTATAATATCAATATGAGTGTCCTTTTGTTGTTTATTTCTGGATCTAGAGATTCCAAGTTTAGCACTGAGATTCCTTATAAAGCGTAAGGGTGCACAAAGAAAGGAATTTTCAAAATTCTTCTCCGAAGGGGGTGGAATGGGGTACAAAGTTTTTATGGGGAAACAAAATTAGTTGGACTATTCTATTTGGAACTTTACAGGAGTATTAACAAAGATAAATGAGTTAACACCTGTTTCAGGTTTTTAAAGAACGCAACCCCTAAAAGGGGGTAAATGGGTGTAAAAGTAAAAAAACAACAACATGGGTATCGTTTTTATGGTTTGTTGGGTCGCTGATTACGAAAACAACGTAGATTTTAAAATCCAACACGGCGATTGTGAAATACCATCTCCCCTGTTAGGACGCGATGGGGTCGAAATCTCAAAACATCAATATGGGTGTCGTTTTTATGTTTATTTCTGGTTCTATAGATTCCAAACTTGGTACGTACATAGGTTTTTTATAAAGTGAAGGGGTGCAAAAATATAGGATTTTTCAAAGTAGGGGTAAAATGATAGTCCAAAGTTTGTTAATGGGAAAAAATAATAGTTACGACTATTTTATTTGATATGGGGGTCGTTATTAGGTCGCTGATTTCGAAAACAACAACGATTTTTAAATCCAACTACGATTTTCAAATCCAACTTAGCGGACGTGAAATAAATAAATAAACCTCCTTTTTTGTATGACGGTTGAAAATTACGTTTAGTACGCGGGCGAAGCCGCGGGTTAAAGCTAGTTTATTATATGCCTATATGGGAGCCCTATTAAATATTTATTTAATTCTGTTTTTTAGTATTTGTTGTTATAGTGACAACAGAAACATCACGGTTCATGAGATACAGCCTAAAAGGGTCCCGTTTGGTTTGATAACAGCACCATCTAGTGAGTTTAATTTATCTGAGTAATCTAGCAGGTTTTCGATTAGAAGAGCGCAATCAAATCAAATAATCTACACGTGCAACTTGTAATAACACCTGTTTTACGTCTCGGTCGTTAAAAACAACCGGAAGTAATTTAAATAAATCGGCCAAGTGCGAGTCAGACTCAGAGTAGGTCAACGCGAAGTACCCTATTCCTTTTTTTAAATGTATGGGAATTCCCATTGCAAATGTATGGGAAATGCAAAATAAACGGCCGTATTTTTTGATTGACGTAGAGGTTTGGTTGTATCACAGCTTCAAGGGACCGCAGACTTGTGTGCGTGGTATTAATTTCAACTTGTTACCTCTACGCGTTTCGGAGATAAACAGTCTTGACAGACAGACAGATAGAAGGACGGACGGACGGACAACAAAGTGATCCTATAAGGGTTCCGTTTTCTCCTTTTGAGGTACGGAGCCCTAAAAATCTAAGTAAAAATGATTCTGACCAACAGATTCTTCTATTGATCAAATTATTTTTTGCAGACCAATTCATCTCCAATCAAATTTATTGATTATTGAATCCTTATAAGATACAACAAGACATACACAACAACAAGACATATCCTTACAAGAGCTCGAACTTTTTGAGGATGGAGATGCGTATACTAAATACAAAACTAAGTGGCGAGTGGAGTAATAATGCTATTTCTTTTAGTCTTGCTGGGTCTTGCCGAGCGTGAGAGAGATGACATTATGAGTCCAGTCGCCAGTTAGTTTTAAGTTTAGTGTAGTAAAAAGGCGAAACACGTGTCGAGACTGTCGAGTTCTGTTTGGCTTAGAGGACTAGGATCCAGGTTACAATCTTTAAAAAAAACGAGTTCTGTATTATTGGTCCACATTTGCCTAAATTGTGAGGCTATCAGTGTTAATTGCTTGTTTAACACAGTAACATAAACTGATATAATAGTTGTATGCAGTGGTCAAATACTGTTGTTTTCTCCATAAAAAAATACTAATGTTTTTTTCGTTCTTTGGCTTATTAATTCATTTTTAATTGGCCAATCTAATAATGTGAAGTTATTACCTAAATAAAAGAGTCCTATAAATAGCGTAAAAAATCGAGGTTTTTCAAAAATACTGATTCCGGTCCGTGGTTGTATGTTATTTGTAAGCGAAACTTTCGGTTGAGGAAGTTGTGGACAGATTAGTGTCGGCTCACCCACACCACACCGTGAGGACTCATTTATACTTGGACTGCACATTCTGCAGAAACTCAGGTAAATTAGGCCATTCACCTGACAATCAAGTGGCAATATGCAACCAATGAGAGTGGATCCTGTCAATTTGCACCGGAACTTCAAATGTACTGAGTGGGTGGTGCTGGAAATAACCAGACTAATCAATGAACCAGACCAATCAATGAACCATACCCCAATTGTCTTTGATACAGACAGAAGAATGTGATAATTGGCTAACCCAACTTGTAGGTCCGAAAATGTTGGTCAACAAAAAGTGCCAAATTTTATATAATCTAATCTGGAAAGGGATAAAGTCCTTTTTAGGGCCAAAAATTTTGAATTGAACATCAGCTTAATATAATATTAAAGATTAAAATGAGTAAAAACAATTTGTTTCAAATAACAAAAATAGAATAATTAATTGTTATATTTTTATTAAGTTTTTCTAATTGGAATAAATACATTTTCTTTCTTTCTTTTTCTAATTGGAATTTGAAAAGTGTGAATTATTATAGTCACTTCTTTTTCTTTAATGAAGTGTGCAATAACAATTTTTAAAACATTAATTTTACATTTTAGAATGTACATTTTTGTATTTTTTACTCAAGACTAAGGTTGCACAACACCTTATGAAGCCATAAATATGTACACTGCATAAAAATGCTAAAATGTATCCAGATGACAGATGACTGACAGCGATATTTAAAAAGTATTCATTATAACGTTGTCTATGGTATTCCATAAGAACACTGCTCCTATGGATTTTCATACAATATATTAGCACTGTTGTTGTTTTTTTTTTAATTTCTATAGTGGGCACAACATATTCCCTATTCTGCCACGTTTCAATATTTTGGTTTTTACGCTATTTTAGCTGTCGTAGAAAAACTAGGGTATGCAACAGCTCATAATTGGTTCTTAAAACTCTCGGGTCTATTATTACAAAACTCGGCGTCGCCTCGTTTTGTAACGGCGACCCTCAAGTTTTAAGAACCCTTATTATATCACTGTTGCATAAACTACTATTAATTAGGCACTAAAAAAACTTTTTCAATTATACTTGTATTTCCCTCCCTTTCATAATAGAGATGAGAATGATAAACCTGGACAATTTCAAGAGATTGAAATTGTGTTAGCAATAACTGTTGGTCAATCTAATATTTTTTTCCTTGTATTAGCACATTTAGCCTTCAATCCAGCTGTTAGATGCTACTGAGCACTTGATATATATAATAGTTGATATTTCTATATATACAATCACTTAGTGACACTTGTATGACACACCCATAAATAATAAGATATATGTGCCAAATACAAATATGTGTATTGTTTGTGTTCTATAATATACTTGCTTATGCAAGCTCTCAATATAGAATTGTTTACAGTAATTTTAAAATATTTATTCCATATGTTTCAGCATGATGTTGTTTGTTGTGCAGTGCACCAAATTAATACATCTAATTAGAAAAGTTGACATGACAATATAAATTAAAAATGGCACAGACTTACAGTGTTAGATTTTGGCTGGCCTGATCTCCGTCCACGGTGACTCCCGGTGGTGGCTCCCTCATCAGGGACATTAGTTCTTTTTGTAATCTCCGCTAAAAGGAACACAAGTTATGTGTAAGTTACGTGGTGTTATGCACATTGTGACGCAGTGTGGGCACCAATACATTAATGAAAAATAAAACAGAAAATTGTTAAATTGTGCTTATATAGTTTATAACCATATATCAATAATATTTAGTTTTGTGGATAACACAACAAAAGAAATTGTCACAAAAATCATCTGAAGAAAACTGTCATAACAGCGTTTCCACAATAAACACAACATATTTTGGCACTGTAAAAAATCCTTGGCACCAGTTCCAGAGGCAGAAGAGCAAACTTTTCGAGCTAAAACAAACACGAGATAATGTCGCAGATCGTAATAATTTAATTATTTTTACAAACCTCAGACGGGGACATAGCCGCCATTTGTATTCCAATTTAGACGTATGATATTACCATAAAACAAAAATATTCTCTTTTGAAGTTTTTAGCCCCGATTTTTTTACAGTGGCAACTTAATTAGTGTTGCGCTTATTAGAGTCGCCACACACATCCGGAATCAGAGTATGAATTTATAATCTTAATTCATAGTATGAATTTATAATGCACGGAATTGTATTTTCAGCTATCGAACTTCACTGTACGGCGTACAAGCTAGTTTCAACTGAACTTGAGAAGTTGTCTTTTGTTTCGGTTTTAGCTGATAGTAGACAAATATGTCGTCGTGTTCACAAACAAGGAAAATAATAACCACCGTAAATTTAAAAAATCGACTAAGTTAAGTTTCTTTTTTTTACTATTTATTTACCTACATCCGGAAGAAAATTTTGTTGGATTTATGCATATATATATCTATAAATATCCCATTCGAACGTTATTTGAGAAAATCAGGCAATTATAATTTATTGTCTTGTCTGTCAAAACCGTATATTCCCTGGGTTACTGGTTCATTGGCTTCATCAAAGATAGAACAACAAAGATAGAAGTGTAAGAGATGTATTAATGCAAACGGACAAAATGCTTGCACTTGGATAGTGTGAATACCCCTTTGCATTCGTTCAAATCAAATGTCAAAATGGGCAGTCAGACGTCAAACATCGACATTGATAATTTGTTTTAGGTTCTTGAGGATTTTCCGTCTTATTTAAATATATTTTATTATAAAATGTCTAGGGAATGTATTATTTACTTACTGAAATTGTTACCGCTCAGAGTGACAATTGTTATGTGAAATTAAGTTTATTCTACAGACAACAGTGTACGCGCAGTCGAATCCTATGCTCGTCGGCTCGCAACAAGTTTTGAGTGATTCTTTTCAAAATACAAGAAGCCGGGATGGTTTCTCATTTAAAGAAGTCGTCTGCGGAATGGTTTATTGAACAATTGAACGTGAGCAATGCAAAACTGTTGGCGTTTGTGTTAGTTATAGGGTTTATAGGCTACCACGGTATTCTGCATTTAAGATACGGTTAGGACCTTTATTTTTGCTTTTAAAGCTTTAAAACTACTGGTGGCTTATGTAAACGAGTCGCTCATCTAACTAATATATGTACTGAAAAAAGATTTTTTTTTTACAACAGGCCCAGACTCCTGCACTTGGTTGCTATCTTCCGGCCGATACAAAGGAGACCATGAATGGCAACCTTATGGTTGCATGCTACATCGCTACTCAAAAATGTAATTTTCTTTTTACCATAGGGTTACCACTCAAGTTAGACACTTTATAATACTTAGTAGTGGAGTTGCAGTTTTTTTTTAAATCTGCATCTTAGTCAGGAAGATGCAGATACAGCTCAGCAACAGGCTTGGTTGCAATATCTAAATAATTTTAATAATTAACTCTCCAAATACCAGCGTTTTAAGTTCCTAAAGTCCACCCGTGAATTACTGGGCTATGCATTCATCCCCAATAAGTACCTGTTTCCCTAACCCCCCCTACATTAGAGTCCGCGAATTATGGGGCGTGGGAGTGAAGTGTTTAAATTTTGCAACTGACATGGGTTTAGCAAGAGTTAATTGTGGTCTGCATGGATATCTTTAGGTATGGCAAATTATATTTAAGAGGTTTTGCACAATCAATAGCCTGCCTATACAATGTGTATTTGAGCAATTGCTTTAAATTCAAGGATGCCTTTAGCTTAAATTAAGTTAATTTCTCTAAAACACTGGTGTTCTGGTAGAAAATAACTTTTTTTTTTTTTTTATACTACGACGGTGACAAACAAGCATACGGCCCGCCTGATGGTAAGCGGTCACCGTAGCCTATGGACGCCTGCAACTCCAGGGGTGTTACATGCGCGTTGCCGACCCTTTAAAAACTTTAACACTCCTTTTTTGAAGAACCCCATATTGTAGTCATTGTAGTCCTTTGGGAAAACAGTGGCAGGGAGCTCATTCCACAGCCGGAGCGTCCGCGGGAGGAAGTTCCTCATAAACCGCACGGTACGAGACCATTTAGGCTCCAGGGTATGCGGGTGAACACCCTGCCGACGGCGAGCGGTGCGGTGGTAGAATGCAGCCGTTGGCATCATATCAAACAATTCCTCAGAGCACAATCCATTGTACAAGCGATAGAATACACATAAGGAGGCGAAGTCTCTCCTTAGACTTAAGGGTTCGATATCGCTCGTGAGTTTGGGATCGTTGACAATTCGGACAGCACGTCTTTGGACTACTACTACTACTTATTTAATTTTATCTTATATGGTATTTGCAAGTGTTTAGACAGAGTATGAGTGTTCAACATGACATTGAAATGTCATAGTTGTCACTTGTTAAAGTTAATTCTAATGTCCGTTTTACATTAGCGGTTGATGCAACATGTAATTATTTTATAAGAAAAAAAATAATTAATAAATTTATTAAAACTAAGTATGCTAATCCCTTTCTTTAATTATACTAAGCCACATGACGTTAAAGCAAATGCCCTGTATGGAAATAGGAATATAGGAAACCAATTTAAAATGGATACCAGCCCAGCTTTCAAACCAGGTTACACCTATAGAACCTATACTACTATTGGATTCTGGGGTATTGTAATTTTTTTTTTCTAGTTGCGAATATGTGAAAACTGAGAGTGACCTTGTTTCCAGCGATGCGAGGAGATGTCTTCGATATTTGGCATTTTGGGGGAAATACAACAGCTTTGCTTTCATCGGTGACTCCAGGATAGCACAACTGTACGAACACTTCATAGGTAAGGCCATCATCATTTTGATTGGAAAATTTTATTATTATGTTTCTCTTAATTTTTTCCTGCTAATGGGCTAGACGACTAAAAAAAACTATTTAATCCTCTTTTAGATTATTAAAAAATATTGTACACATATTTGTTCTTTTGTTCGTCAAATCAAAAATGACGAAAATACAGTGCGTTCAAGTTTCGCGTAACGTCACCATTAGGTCCAATTCTTACCTAGTAGTGACGTCACAAGCCCCCCACCCCGGAAGTTTGATCTCTTTATCTTCGTAAATTTTAGTTAAATTGAAAAAGGAAAAAATACGCGTCTAATCATTTTCGATAATCTAACTGGCGGACTAATTATAATTATAGTCTTTTTGACCTACTCATCTGTATTGTACCTACTGTTTATTTTGTGTGTATCATCGAATAAATAATTTCTATTCTATTCTAAATTACGATAAGTGGCAAGTGCCTCAACAATCCCTGTTCGCGACTGTACAGGCGCCATCAGATATATCGGAGCGTCCGAGGCGAGCAAAATATCTGAACAAGCACTCTAACGTCTTAACAATAGAGACGTCTTCAGATATTTGTGAACACCTCGGACGCGCCGATATATCTGATGCGACTGTACATGTTGCAGTAAAGAGTTACTCATTGAGTTACTCATATCATTGTTATCAGTAATGATGAATAGTGACTATCTATGCTGCGATAAGAATCAGTCCTTATCTAACAATGATTAATCGTCTAACAGCTAAATACTATTCAAACTTACACAGATTACATAGACACTGCATTATGAACAGATTACAAATAAGGCTAGGCAAAAAAAGCCAATTTTTTTTTAAACTACGGCGGCGACAGACAAGCATACGGCCCACCTGATGGTAAGCGGTCACCGTTGCCTGTGGACGCCTGCTACTCGAGGGTTGATATATGCGCGTTGCCGACCCTTAAAAAAAAAGGAGGATTCGCTGTGTTGACAGCTAAAGGGGCAAGCTTTGCTCCGTGGGTCCCCAGCTGTCAACACAGTGAATGCTCTTCGAGCTCTGGCGACCTTACTCACCAACAGAAACACAACACTATGAGTAGGGTCTAGTGTTATGTTATTAAACTGCGGGTTTCTGTAAGGTGGAGGTATTTCCCCAGATGGGCTCTGCTCCAGTTTTGAACTTTGTAATTTGATACTTTTTACCCTCATTTTATTAATAAATATCGTGCTAATTCACTATCCGGTATCTGACCGAATACTACGCTACTCTTCGGTATTCGGCCGGATGGCAAAAATATGGCCGGATACCGGATAGAGGCCGGATATCAGTTGCATCTCTAGACGAGACCTTTTGGTATCCAGCGTTTTCTCCTTTCATTTTGCCAACTATCACGTGCTAATCGGCGATAATTTATGACCCGTGACATATTTTTGCAAAAGGCACTACGTTTCTCTTCTGAACAATATTTCTTATTTATTTCACAGGCGTGTTAAAAACTCGGCTCGATCCACACCCGTACTCACTGGAGCACCGCTCCCCGAACAACACGTACACGGACGAGAAGCTGCGGCTGTCCGTCCGTCTGGTGTGGAGCCACGATGTGTCACGGACCATGGTGGAGCAGTTCCGAGCCTGGTGAGTGTACCCGGACACAGCCGTGCTGGTGTACCCGGACAACACGGACATGGACTACAGGCTGCGGCTGTCCGTCCGTCTAGTGTGGAGCCACGATATGTCGCGGACCATGGTGGAGCAGTTCCGAGCCTGGTGAGTGTACCCGGACACAGCCGTGCTGGTGTACCCGGACAACACGGACTACAAGCTGCGGCTGTCCGTCCGTCTGGTGTGGAGCCACGATGTGTCACGGACCATGGTGTTTTCCGCATAATATTTTTCACAAATGCGGGTATTTTGTACTTACTGTGTATAAACATATACATATTGACTCGCAAAAGTGGTACTTTTTGTGTTTAGGCATTATTAAAATACGAGTAGGCGTGTATTTAAATGTTTATAGGTGTACTTAGGACAAGGTGACTCTTAAGACAACAACGTAAGGTCAACATAACCATTATGAACCATATCAACATAATAATTATTTAATTATGCATGATGATTCATTTATGACACAGAAACGTGAGAAGTGACAATCAAGTTCACTTCGAATGTAGACTTTGTCATATCGTCGTAAGTTCTTAATTTGAAATGATTTCGTTGTCACTTAGGATGTTTTAGGATCAAACACTGTTTACTGTTAATTCATGCATTTAAGGTTTAAGAAAATTGAACCTTATGCGTCACAATTTAAAGTTTAATTCCCTTCCAGGGAGCGTGAAGACGAGCCCCCATCCGTTATAGTGGCCGGCACTGGCCTCCAACTCCTCCTATCCCGAAACGCCACAACCCCCGTCATAGAGGAATACAAAAGGAACCTTACGCTGTTGGTGCAAGCTATAGATTCCCTTGCCACCAAGAACAGTAAAGTCCTTTGGAAACTGATCGAGTCGGTGGATAGTGCGAAGTTGAAGGATGAGTTTAAGAAGATCAGTAATAGCGATATTGATGAGTACAATAGGGCTGCTATTGAGGTAAGTTATTGTAGTATGATCTGCACTCGACGCTTGAGAATGGGGACCTAAGTTTTTTTTTTTTCCTATTTGGCTTTTACTCCCTGCTCCTTGAAGCAAGGTGGATTTGCCAATGTCAAAGTTTTGAGACTTTCACACGCGAGGAGAATGTTCGGTGTAATTTATTTTTTGGTAGGATGAGGTTGGATACCTAAAAACAATAAAGACAAAAAAATTACCTAACCTACCTACCTAACCTAACCTAAGTTCTCCGAGACATGTCCCGCGTAGTGACACTAGTTAATTAAAAGTAGATGTACTGTGCGCATTTTCAAAAATATTGTACCATTTCCTTTTATTTTGAAAATATAGGAAGTTTTGGGTTTTTTATAACCGGAATCACGAGTACTGTTGATTTAAAAACAGAAAAAGAGTGTCCCGTTTTTTTGGTCAAATTCGTAACGCATTTTTTCATACATTTTGTATGGGCCGTTACAAACCTGACAATTTGTTTTTGTATGGAAATCAATGACCCATTTTCATTAAAATGTTAAGTTAGATTTTAATAGCACAGACTGTGAAGGTGTTAAGAAACGTCATAATTTCATATGCCTGTACCACACATCGGGTGTGTGCGTTGCCTCTCGCTCGCACCGAAGCAAAATTTAACTGGTGCGAGCGAGAAGCAAAACGAAAATACCCGCAGTAATGTAGAGCTATAGAAGTTTGACGTTAAAAATAACAGTTTAAAGTTTGGAACAGATAACTTGGTTTGACTCTATCTGTAATTTAATTAACATTTTTGTATGATTTATAATAGGAGTTTTATTTTCTGTAAGCTCCAACATGTCTGTCTATCTACTCAAGCTCTTTTAACTATAAAATTCCCGAGACTCGAACATATTTCATAATAGTTAAAACGGGTCACTCACGTAATTTAGTCGGTTTTCAAAATCGACTAAATTACGTGAGTGACTCGTTTTAAATACTATTTAATACAACTCAAGCTCCTTTGCGCGGCGTCTCTCCCGAGGTGGCTCGCTTTAATTACGGAAAATATAATATTGTCTTCTGTTACCGCGATTGTTATTCATTGAAATTAAACACTTTAGAACGGATTAATCGCGTTTATTAACACCATGACCCTACGTTTCGAGCCCTTTACAGCACTCGTTTTCAGTTTGCACAAGTAACTTTTGTTATTGACGGGGAGAATTGGCATTCTCTCAGTCATCATCTTAACCCTGTGAAAACGAGTGCTGTAAAGGGCTCGAAACGGTGGTCATGGTGTTAATAAACGCGATTAATCCGTTCTAAAGTGTTTAATTACGGGAAATATCCTTACAGCAGCAGTTGCTAATTTTTTTGAATTTTCTATTCTATTCGAACCTTCTACTCCTGGATACCTAAAAAGTATGTTCGTGTTTGAAACCCCTCGGCCAGGTTGTGAGCTGCGTACCTCCCGTATTCTCAAACTTAAGATTCCTGCTCACCGTACTGGTTTCATGGGTAATTCCTACGCCATCCAGGCAAGTCGTCATTGGAATTCGCTTCCTCTTTATATAAGGCAAGCCTCAAGTAAGAGTGCGTTTAAGCGGATGCTGCGTAAGCACCTGCTGAAAGAAGAGTTTCCATAGTGTCCATCATTATTGTATATGCATGTTGGAAATATGTAGTAGTATATTATATTATTTTATCTGTGTATTATATATAATAATATATATAATGTTCTTCAGTTTGCTTTGCAATTATTTCGATATTATTACCTTGATTCTCCCTTTGCACCATTTTATTCAAGTCTGTTTGGCCCTATGGTTGACTGGTGGAGAATGCCATTGGGCATTAGGTCCGCCATTTGTACATTTGTTTTTGTATTTTGTGCAATAAAGTTTGACTAAATAAATAATTTTCAGATCCTCACCCACAGCGCAGCCCGCGTCTGGAGCTCCCCCCGCCTGGTGGCGCTGGGCGCGGGCTCCGGCGCCGGCTGGGCGCTGAGCGCGCGCGCGCTGCGGCACGACGCGCAGATACTACTCAACATGTTCTGCAACGACCACATGAACTTCAACGACGGGTCGTGTTGCGCCATGCCGGAGCCGCACACTCAGCTGCAGTTGCTGACCTTCGCCATGTTTCTTGTGTGGTGAGTGTATTAAAAACGGTCGCCGGTACTGGCCAAGCTTGGCACGACCGTGGCGACCTTGGTCAAGTTTGCTACGATCATGGCGATCTTGCTTGGTCAAGAGTAATCCTGGCCAAGCTTGGCACGATCATGGCGAATTGACCAAGTTTGGCACGATCATGGTGACCTGGCATAATTATGGCAACCGTGGCCAAGCTTGGCTAGCTTAGCTCAGCTCAGATAATGGTGATGATGATGATGGTGAGTATGCTCAGATATTATTGAACATGTTCTACACATGATCCTCAACGACGGGTCTTGTTGCGCCATGCCGGAGCCCCATACTCAGTTGCCATGTTTCTAGTATCGTGAGTACAATAATTTGTAAAAAGTATTATACAAACTTAACAATTTTCCGGCAAACCGTTAGGTCGTCTATTGGTGGCCCTTGCCAAGCTTGGCATTATCAGCGGCGTCCTTACTAAACTTGGCTAGATCACGACCTACTTCAATCTCTCACAGTAACTCTTTCAGCGCTCAAGCTTGAAATTATCTTGACGGTCCTAGCCAAGCTTGACATGATTTTGGTGGCCCTGGCCAAGCTTGACATGATAACGCTTATACATTGAAAAATATGTCATATACTACATTAAAAGTGACCCAGGCCCCAGTGCCAAGGTTGCTAGCCAAGCTTGGCAAAGCGGCCCTGGCCAAGCTTCCTTCTTTCACCTGGTATTTTCGTTTTCAGCGGCATCCTCGCCGGTATAAAAGCCACCTGGCGCTGGTCGCAGACCATCCAGCACCGCATCGGGGGCTACTCACTGGTCACACCGTCCCAGCCCACCGGGCCGTCTCCCATGGCAGCATTAGCCAAGCTTGGCATGATCATGGCCTACTTCTACCTGTGTGACCGGACGAATTTCTTCATGAAGGAGAATAAATATTATTCGGAGTGGAGTTTCTGGTTGCCCGTGGGATATGTATTCGCACTGGGGTTGTTTTTTACTGATGATTCTATATCGACTAGGTAAGTATTTTAATGGATAGTTTTAAAATTGATGACCGATTAAGAAAAAAAAATACATCCATCATGCCCTGGAAAACTGCAAAAAACATTTTTAAAGTTTGCTTTTACGTAACCCGGTGAAAATGATGTCAGCCATGGTAGTCCATAAATTATCTGTGGTATGACGTCGTATGCAGGAAAACAACATTTAATTTTGTCAAAGTCACAGCAGAGGTTACGTAACGAACTTCACTCGTACAAGATCCAACATGAAGTTAGCTTCGACGAGTATAATGACGTCACTACATGGCCGACAGCGTTTTCAAATACATTTTTTTATTTGAAAATACGTAGCCGTCGTACACTTTTAATACCCGAAATCAACCAATATTGGGGTCTAAGTCAAATACTATAGAAAATAGTCATTTATTGTGCCAAAGGGCCATGGGCAAATTTGTATGGAGGCTGGTCCCAAAACCAACAGAGATGAGACTTATGTCTATAAACAGGTCTTATAGTCTGCTTCATTTCGTTATATGGGCAACAAGTTGAATTCTTTTGCAGATCTGAGATATTCGTATTGAAACGCGAGTATTATGTAAGTAAAAATATTCACAACCGCTCGGCGATGATGGCGGATCCATGCAGTCTTTTGTTTTGTTAGGGGGGAATGCGTTACGCATACCACTCGGGTGCATTTATGTACCAATTATTGAATGACAAAAGTCTAAATATCTCAGTTCTGCAATGGAATTCAACTTGGTGTCGATATAAAGAAAATAAGTAAATAAATATACCTATCAAATGAGATAACTCTCAGCTCTGTTGGGTTTGGGAGACTAATGTCATAAGAGGCATTAAAAGGTTAGACTTACGACATTTGAAAAATCCACTGCCAATTTCAAGGCCGCTCCAAACTGGTGACATCTGACTTGTATTACTTGCATACTTTAGGTACTCTTCCGTGGTTGTTTTGTATTTTTGACACAAGTTTTTTTTTCAGGGTCTTACATAGAGAACAGACCAATGAGTGGAAAGGTTGGATGCAACTTGTCATCCTAGTATACCAAGTGACGGGCGCAAGTAAGGTACTTCCCATCTACATGCTGGTACGGGCACTAGTTTCGGCGTATTTGTTCCTTACGGGTAAGTTTATTGCCACGAATTTTAATCTCTATAAAGAAGAAACTATTGATTGTAATAAATTACGGATAACACGCGACGACACAGTCGTATTTTAAATTGAGAAAGAGAAATAGTTATTTTCACACCACCTATTCATAAAAGGGTTTTTTCTGTTCAAGCTAGGAGGGATCAAAGTTGGACTTTTCTGTTCATTTTTACGTTTTCGGGCATTAACTAGTGGCATCGTGGTGTTGGTATGATGCTGTTTTCGGTTTTGTTTATTTCCTCCTAGTTGGTGTGAAAAGCAGTGTGTCACACGGTATCAAAATTATTTGCGTCTTGGGCGTTAACGATTGAATTCCTCATTACGGTCAGGATTTTACTTTACTGTAGAACCTATCGCTTCATTCGGAATTCAATGTACGCCCTCGCCGGAAATATACAGTATGTATCACAACGAAGAGCAAACCTTAAAACTGGTTGACGGGGAACTCGAGTACAATGTAATGACCTGCATTTCACGTGCCTAAATACATGTTTTATGGCATAACATTACTAAATGGATTACTCGAGAACCTTCTTTTTGCAGTCGGTTAATGGTTTTTGTGACATTCTATAGGGTTTGTTTACGTTTTTGATTTTTGTACTGTTGATATGTAACTAGGGGAAACTAATAAACATTGACGTTTTTATGTCAACGCACATACGCTTTGAGTTCTGTTTATAAGTAACGTAGGTAATCATTTAAATAATGGCTGAAGTCATAGGCAACGCGCAAGCGCTTTGTTAACTGTTTATTTGTAACTAGGTAAAAATCCAAACTTCAACAAGTTTTGACGCCTGTCTGTCAGTTGGTAATTTAAGAAATGTCAATAATAAGATTGTAAACAAATTATACAGGGGAGGTGCAAAACAATAATAATTAATGTATATTTTTATACCTCACGTAAAAACTGTCGTATTTTGATGAATTAGATACCATGCTCATATTTATGATCTAAACATTAACGGGTTTCTTTTTTTGCCTTTCGTTCTGATACATACTGTATAATTTCGATCCCTTGGAACACAATCTACTAATATTTACAAGGGCGCAATGTTGTTGTTCATCTCTCATGCTTATATTGAGACCTGAGCAAGCGAAATACTCTAGAATTAGCCCCAAACTGGCCCCTGAGCGTCGTGAGACTCTCAAGGCACGAGAAATGAACAAACTGCTCGGGTGTTATACAACATTCTTCATCTCACTATCACGAGAACAAAAGTTTTTTATTTTTTATTAAATTTACATTAATACAAATACAAATAACTTTATTTCACTAGAAACATGGTACATAAGATGGTCAGACACTATAATAAATAGGTAACACATATTTCACCAGCATCTGGCATGCAAAAATATCACACTTACAACTAAAATTATATTAAATTAAAATTTAATGATATGATCATAGTCAAGCCTATGTCACTAAACTATATTTACATTAGATCTGATTGAATTGGTTATTAACGTATTATTAACAGGTTACGGACATTTCTCGTACACTTGGAAGACAGGAGACACAGGTCTAGTGCGGTACTTCCGCGTCATCTTCAAGCTAAACTTCCTGACGGTGGTGCTTTGCCTGACAATGAACAGACCTTATCAGTTCTACAGCTTCATACCTCTCGTGTCGTTTTGGTATACTTTGGTAAGTTAACATTAATCTTCAGGCTAAATTTGCTGACGGTAGTGCTTTGCTTGACAATGAACAGACCTTATCAGTTATATAGCTTCATACCTCTCTTTTTTATACTACGACGGTGACAAACAAGCATACGGCTCGCCTGATGGTAAGCGGTCGCCGTAGTCTATGAACGCCTGCAACTCCAGGGGTGTTACATGCTTGTTGCCGACCCTTTAAAAAAAAGGAGAATTCGCTGTGTTGACAGCTAAAGTAGTGCACATATTCAATTTATAAAAGAACTAGCGACCCGCCCCGGCTTCGCACGGGTGCAATGTGTTTAAGGTACCTAATGGGATAAGAATTAATGCTGTATTGCTTAAAAGCGCTTCGTAAATATGCCAATAAAAATGGTTATTGTGGGTTTTCCTTAATATATAGACATATACCACCGCGAGCTTTTTTGTAGACCTTTTTAAGGTGTACAATACTGTACTACATTATTTTGATCTATCTCGTAGGGTTCAGCCAGCGTTTACAATGTAAGCGCAAAATGTGTTTATTTACGACTTCACTTAGAAACCTCTATAATTATCAGTGTTGCACTACTATAATGCATGTATTATTATTATTATTTTTATACAAATTAACTGGAGCGCTGGGGACGCTAAATTCCGTCCGTCCCCGCACCTGGCAGGGTCGCCATGTGGAGCGGGAATTAGAGCAACAAGTAAACAACACGAGTATTGCGTAAATACTGACATTTATTTAGGAAACCGAGACTTATTTATACTTTAACCGCCTTATTCATAAAAAAGTTAACAGAAGCTTTAGTTAAATTATGTTTTCTCCCATTCTGACAAACGCGATTGTCAAAGTAACAGATAAGGACAAACAATCATTTAGCTAAACTGTTGTTGAAGTGCGTTTATGAATAACGCCGTAAGTATTTAGTAACATGCATTAGACATAACTCCCCACAAAACCTTCCTCTTGAATAACTATGCTAAAAAAACCGCATCACATACATACAGGACAGCGGAAAGCGACTCTGTTTCATACTTTGTGACTTGTTTCTCAGATGTTCGTGATCTTCGCTCTCCCTCCCGACATAGCGCCGTCCTCCTCCCACACAGTGGAGACCAAACCCTATCAGTACCTATACATCGCGGTCAAGGTCATCGGCCTGCTCAGCATAGTGACCGTGCTGTATATGAGCGAGTTTTTCTTCCAAAAGATCTTCGTCACTCGCCCGTGGAAAGCGCTGTTCGTTAACTCCGACGATGATATACATCAGTGGTGGCTGCGGTGGAAACAAGACAGGTCAGTAATATGTATATATTTTGACGACCTGTTGGGTAGGCCCCCCACAAGGTGAACCCTATAGCATAAAAAAAAAACTGATGACCTGGTGAAGGTCGCAGGAGTCCCCTGGATGCGGGTGGTGCAGGACCGGTCATTGTGGAAATCTTTGGGGGAGGCCTATGTCCAGCAGTGGACGTCTTTCGGCTGAAATGATGACGATGACCTGTTCGCGTAGTTGGGCATTTTTATTTTTTGTTATAGAAAAATCATTTTTTGCTAAATTGGAAATTTTTATCCCTATTCTACTCAGAATCGCTCTCTTTCAATCCTAGTAGGAGAAAAAAAGTGTCCTAAATTTTCCATACATTTTTCAAACTTTCCATTGCGCTACCGCCATACTGAATCTATGAAATGATGGTGGCGAAATGGAAAACAAATTCGGGGACACTAGTACTATAGGATACAAAAATAAAAAAACACGTAGGTACATCCTATTTTTAGCTATCAAACCCACTGTGAAAATTTGCACGGTCATAAAACAATCACCCTGTATAGTAGTGCGCCTACTTAAAATATGAATCAAAACATTTAATATAAATGATTTAATTCAAGCTTTACTATTATACTTGTTAGTTAGTTTTAGACTTTTGAAATGTGTACTTAAATAAATAATAATAATAAATAAATATTATGGGACAATCTTACACAAATCGACCTAGTCCCACGGTAAGCTCAATAAGGCTTGTGTTGTGGATACTAAGCGATGATATATATAATAGACAGATACATATAAATACTTAAATACATATAAAACATCCATAACTCAGGAACAAATATTCGTGATAAACACACAAATAAATGCCCTGACCAGGATTCGAACCCGGGACCTCCTGCTTCGTAGGCAGGGTCACTACCAACTAGGCTAGGAGGCCGTTAAACTACTTACGTACTTGTTTGCAGATATTCCATGACGTATGGGATAATCTTCGCGGTGGCGTACTTACTGGCCCAACGCTACAACTTACTGGATGATAACAACCATAGCAACCTTTTCACGCCCGGCGTCTCTCTTACAGGTGTGTATATTAAATAATCGCTAGGTTATACAAAGGTAGGGCGTAATACCTATTGCACTTTAAAATACGATTTATCAGCCAGGGCTCGGAACCGGTTTAAAAAATAGCGGTTTATACCGGTTTATATCGGTTTTACTCCGAACTTTCTCCAAGAACGCAAACGTTTTAAGAACATAATAAAAACCTGGATTTAACCGGTTTATCCGAAAAGCAACTTGACGGTCTAAACGCGACGTTGCCAGATTTCGTGTTCAAGTCGCAAGACGTACGAACGGATGGTTCCTTTAACAATTTTAGTTTTATGATTTTGCATACATGTATCTAGAGACGGGTCAAAAAATATAGGCAAACCAGTGAGCTGGTATTTATAGGTGACAGCCAACAGTGTCAATAATTTATTTAAAAGAAATCAAAATATAAGTTCATACAGGGTGTATTTTCTTTTCGGGCCAATGGGGTCAACTAACAGATCCCGAAATGTTACACGAAAATGATCTTCAGACCTTTCCTCGATTTTAAATTAATGTTAGTGGCCTTTACAGAATAAAAACATATATACAGGTTACGAGAAAAAGGTAATTTGTTACAAACATTTATTTGTGCTAATTGATTCAATTCCTATCCAGAATAAAAAGTTTGTATGAGACATGGAACCAAAAAAAAACTTTTTTTCTAAATGCATTTTCATATTTTCCTATTAGTCCTAACAACAGGCAGGATGCCGTTCAAATGTAATACAATAGTATTTTATACAATCGTGATATAATGAAGGGTTTTTCAGTCGAGTACCGTGTTTAGGCCACGAAGCTTGCTGAGTGGCCTAAGTAAGGTACGAGATTGAAAAACTTAATTATATTACGATTGTATACAATACTTTTTCTACGAGTCATCATCATCATCATCTATGGAGGAACAATTTCATCATGCAATTTCATCGACTTAACAAGGATGTAACACAAAAAGATGGCCGGCAGGCCGGCGCGGTCGGCGCAGGCGTGAGGCGCGCGCTCGGCAAAGTACCAGGCGTCATCGCAAATAAGTATAGAATTTGTATGAAGTTCTATTATAGTTGCCTACAGCGTATCGAAATGAGATATTATAGTTGAGTTGGACTGTCTAATATCGAAAAGTATGAGCTTATAGTTTTGTCTATGTACTCGTAATTGGCAGATTAAAGTCGGCGAGTAGAAAAACATAATTATCAGTCCCATACGGATGAAATTCATAATAAGAAAATTATCTTTTTTTACATTTTGGTTTAAGTATAGATGAAATAAAACACATTCTTTTTAGTCCAAATTTGGCACTTTCACACCCTACATTACGTGATGACGCACCAACTAAAATTAAAATTTTAGCACCATCTTGTATAAATTTTTCATTGATAATAATATTATAAGAATATAATAATAATAGATGGTAGATGTGGAAAGCTAAGTGGCGAGTTGGCTATGTGTCAGTGACACCTCTTTAGGGCAGACGCGCAGTCTGATGAGTACAGGTTGGAATGTGGGGTAAGGCAGGGCGGGTTGACCTCGCCTACACTTTTCAACCTGTATGTTAACGGACTAATCGAGGCGCTCAGCAGAACCCATGTTGGCTGTCATGTTGATGGAGTCTGTGTCAACAACATTAGTTATGCGGACGACATGGTGCTGCTGAGCGCATCGGTGTGTGGGATGCGTAGGCTGCTGAAAATCTGTGAGGACTATGTGACAGATCACGGCCTGAAATATAATGTCGCCAAGAGTCAGTTCATGGTGTTTGAGTGTGGTTCCAAGAAGATGGCTGAAATTCCTGCCATTTGCCTCAATGGTACCCCTATGGAGAGAGTGGACCATTTTAAGTACCTAGGTCATGTTATTGAAGCCAACCTCAAAGACGACTTGGACATGGAAAGGGAACGAAGGGCCCTATCGGTCCGAGCGAACATGATCGCCCGCAGATTTGCGAAGTGCTCCAAGGAGGTGAAAGTAACATTGTTTAGGGCTTTCTGCACTTCCCTCTATACCTGCAATCTGTGGGCGCAGTATACGCAACGGGCTTACGGGGCCCTTCGGGTCCAATACAATAATGCGTTCCGGGTATTGATGGGACTGCCTCGCTTCTGTAGCGCATCAGGGATGTTTGCAGCGGCGCGAGTCGATTGTTTTTATACAACCATGCGTGCGCGCGCCGCGTCCCTGGTGCGCCGGGTGCGCTGCAGTCCCAACAGTATTCTGCGCATGATAGCGGACAGGGTTGACTGCCCCTACATGTCGCACTGCGAAGGATTGCACTCCCCTGTCAGTGTTGTCCTATTTTAAATGTTTTTTTTATTTTTTTATTTTTTTTAGTCTAACTAACCCCTACATTTTAAGTTGTTTTACTAATATAAATGTGTCAATCGTTACATGAAATAAAAATATTCATTCATTCATTCATTTACCTTCATCCCTGATACTCGTACCGGTGTTGCCCCCTTGAGCCATCCTAGATGTCACCTTTTGTGGGAGCCCCTCTTATGTGGGCGAGTCACCGTCTGCCGTAAATCAAATTGCTTACCTTTTTCTTAGACAGACGCCCGATTTTATTTTCCATAACCCAGTATTTAGTGCACCACTTTCACCTAATAGTCCAGTATATTTTGGACTCCATTAAATCTCAATAGTACATACACCCTGGCGGGTGCTGCCTCTGCGTGCGTCCCATGGTTCGGGCAAGTGCAACATCCGCTCGGTGTACCCCTTACATTTCATTACATTGTCCCCTTTCGACATGATCTTGCGTGTTGGTTTTAGCTCCGCGTAAGCCTCCCAAATGTCCGGAACACCATTGTTCCGTGATGGGAAAGACATGCCTAACATAAGTCTTTATTTTCCAAATAATACATTTTACAAAATTACTTATTTCTGTTTTTTTTGCTACCCGTTATTGAGCAAAGGCCTACTCCATCGTGCTCCATAAACACCTATCAGCCGCCATTCTTGTCCAGGTAGAGCCTGCATACAGCACAATGTCTTAATTCCACTTTCGTTGAGGACGGCCCTGCGGCCGTTTCTCTACGCGTCGCCACTAGTGGAGTACGCTTTCGCTCCATCTGCTCGAGTAACATCATCAAATCATCATTTATAGTATGTAAATTAAAATATGCGATAGATTCTCTCTAATTGTGTCTAGAGTAACCTCGTTTGTAACTATTCCAAATATAACATCGGTAGCTTAAGTAGTTCTCGAGACGTTTTTTAATGATGTGACAGACATACTGAGTCACTCCATAATAAAAAGGAACCCCCTTTTTATCATTTAGGTACGGAACCCTAAAAATGAAAGTATACTAATTAAGAGGTATAAATGTATGTAATTATTTGTTTTTATCAATTTTAAAATCACTTACAGGTACAAATATAAATAAAGCAATTACGTGGCATCCTAGGAACTATGCCTCAAGCGGAGGATTTATGGCATCTTATCTATACATATTTTAAATTGTTTTTTTTGTTATTATCATATTTTTGTGGAATTAAACTTGTTTGTTGTTGTTGTATTAGTTGCTTAAAAGAAACTATGCAATTAGTTGAATGCCAAAAATACGCGGAAATACTCGCGCGTGGCAGATTTTGATGTACAGATCGCGCAACATTTCCTAAAAAATAAATAATAATCTATTGCGCTCCAGTAAGTCAAGATAACGTTTGGTTTGTCGGAACTTTGTAACCCTGCTACTCCTTAAAGTTTCACTGATATTGCCAGATTTTACATGAACACCTTTTAACAAGTAAGTAGGTAACTTATTCCACTATTATTTAATATGACAGATTAAAATATTTTTCTTATACCATTTTTTATCATGATGCCCTGGTCGCGCGAATCTATATTCGGGGGAGGTACTTAACAAGGTATTCCCCATATGTTAGACTGCCGCGTCGGTGATTGAATATATAAATAAAACTTCAGTCTTTCTCCATAGTAAATGTAAGGAAAAAGTTGTTTTAAATATGGGCCTAGTACCACTAGGCTTGTGCTAATTAAAACGATTAGTATGAAAAAAAAATCTATGAAAATAAAAAAAATATTCCTATAGAAACTATTGTGTGGGCTTCGATTTATAGCCGGATTTTTTTTCCATACTTATTTTCTTTTGATCTCAGGCAGGAGTGGAATACATCGCCATTAAAAAAATACTGTCTAGAAATTACCTTACTGATGCCCTGGTCGCGCGAATCTATATTCGGGGGAGGTACTTAACAAGGTATTCCCCATATGTTAGACTGCCGCGTCGGTGATTGAATATATAAATAAAACTTCAGTCTTTCTCCATAGTAAATGTAAGGAAAAAGTTGTTTTAAATATGGGCCTAGTACCACTAGGCTTGTGCTAATTAAAACGATTAGTATGAAAAAAAAAATCTATGAAAATAAAAAAAATATTCCTATAGAAACTATTGTGTGGGCTTCGATTTATAGCCGGATTTTTTTTCCATACTTATTTTCTTTTGATCTCAGGCAGGAGTGGAATACATCGCCATTAAAAAAATACTGTCTAGAAATTACCTTACATTCTCTTACCATGTAGGTTTTTATTCTAGAATCTGTAAACGCCTATCTCCATTCGGTGTAAATCGAAAAGGAAGGGAAGGTCTAAAAATATAGTTTTTATGTAGCAGCACAGGATCTGGTAGGTGCCCTCACTGACCCATAAAAAATTCACTCTGTATAAATTACTTACATTTTTTTAAACCGCAATAGTGTATAATTTGCAAACCTGGAGTAAACTGTTAATACATAATTTGTGATTATTTTGGAATATTATAGTCGTACCTACTAAAAAGTAAAAATAGTGTGAGAAATACTGAATTTATATTATTTATAATATTATTTCTTCAATATTTGATATTATTATTTCTTTGAATATATTTAGTTCGCGGCAGAAGAGAACACGCTTAAATGATTAAATATGCGAAACGACGTGCTTTTTAAACTTTGCTAACTGGACTGTAACTTGTTTATCCTGCGTCGCTAAAACCGGTTTTTATTGTTCTAAACCGGTTAAACGAACAAGAACTTTATTAAAATATTACTCTAAAAACCGGTTTAAAAATAACGGTTTCACGAACGTAACCGAAATATAAAGGTTTTGCGCCAAGTACATGATACCGGTTTGAAAAATTAACCGGTATCCGAGCCTTGTTATCAGCCAAGACGGAGACGCTTAAAGCCCGACAATATGCAACAAATTCTGGTCGTTTTTAATTAGAAAACTCCCGTGAGTATCAGACATATTAAAATTCTCATAGCGGGTTACTCACGTCAATAAAGTCGAAAATAGCAAATAAAAAAAAAATAGTGAATAGTAGTCGCGCTGGGGCTCGCAGTGTGCGTAGACCAGTCGCCGCGGCTACACGCATGACTCATGAATAAGGGACACGGACTGTTCCGAAACATGTCGAGCTATTTTCGACTTTATTGACGTTGTGATGGTTGCCGTGAGGACAGCCACACATATCCCTCGACCTGAAGGGTTGTGCGAGGGTTTCCAGACTAACTCAGGGTTTGGAGGACAGGGTTAAGTTAAACTCTCAGTTACTCTAATATATATGCGGGTCTTTTATGCCCTTTATTAACTTAAATGGTTAGTGCCTACTTTATAAGTACTAATATTATAATTCTACGGTCGCGAGGCCCGGGCCTAGGAATTGGTGGTACGTTCCCCCGAGGGGGGAAAGGGTTTAAGGAAGGTAGGTAGGATAAGCTCACTGGCCCATGCGTTGCTGCACACACGGCCCGGCGCGAGCTCGTTCGCGGGGGTACGGTCGGGATAGCTTACGGGCCTATGCGTTACGTGCACACACGGCCTCAAGCAAGCTGGAGCGGGGTAGGAGGGGGGAAGGGTCCTTCGGCACAAATGCGTTATAGCACACACGGCCTATAAAGGACCCGGGGTTCCAACCCGGGACGACGCGTTCTGCACACACCGCCACACCGGGTTGGGGGACGCAGCCGTTGTTCTCAGCGCGGGCTGAGAGCATCGACTGCTGGCTCTCGCCGGAGCGCACGGGGTTTTATAGCTGCGGCGCGCGTCGTGGGTGGCCGGTCGCGTCGTGGGCGGTCGGCTGCGCGGTGGGGATGTCGCCGCCGCGCTCCGCCGGCCGCGCCCCGCTCCCCGCGGTGACGTCGCGGGTCGTGACGTCACAACGTGAGTAACCCGCTATGAGAATTTTAATATGTCTGGTCGTTTTCTTTAACAATAGCAGATAGGACATTTATGAAGAAATATATTATTACAATAAAATTTCAACAAAAAAAAAAAGAAGAATAGAATTAAGTTATTATTTAATTTGATTTTTACACTTTTGATAAATACCATTTTTACAAGCAAACCTTTGAGTGATCAATAGTATATAGAACTAGCATCGATAATTGAGTTTATCGATATAGGAAGCCTCTACCTGTCATGAAAATTTGCCCCACCGATTCCTACGTCTGATTATATGTTTACAAATAGTTCACTGCTTTCAATAAAAAAAATATTGTTTTACAATGTCGAACCAGCGACTCCTGCTTTCGCAGCAGTACCATTAGTCCTAGCTCGGCGCTGGTTCGATCGTCTGGGCACGGGGGGGGGGGGGGGGCTTGGTCGATTTTTCTGTAGTATATGACATCTCTTTCAATTTATATATAGTCACTACGACTACTTAAAAATGCAATAAGTATTGCAAAAATAAATGATTTGAATTGTGGTTTACAATTGCACATCTTCCTATGAATTCTCACATCTGTCAATAACTCTGGTTCTCTCACAGCCACCCTTCTCGCATTCATCGGCATCGGAAGCTACGTTACCTACACCTTCTTCTGCACCAACATCTTCGACTGCAACGAGATCCACAGCTACGTCGCCTTCTTACCAATCGTAAGCTATATCATCCTCAGGAACGTGTCCGGGGCTCTAAGAACGCGGCATTCTAGCCTTTTTGCGTGGTTCGGTCAAATTACCTTGGAATTATTTGCAAGTCAATCGCATATTTGGTTAGCCGCTGACACTCATGGGGTCCTGGTACTAGTTCCCAGTGCACCTATATTAAATTTGATCATAACTTCGTATATCTTCATATGTGCGGCACATGAGATACATAAGTTGACCATGATTATTCTTCCCTATGCGGTCCCTGATGATTGGAAGCTGGTTTTAAGAAATTTCGCTATTTTTCTAGCGATTCTAGTCCCTATAGGTATACACGATGGTATGTTTTAAGAAGATATTCGTATATGTTAGGATGTTGCTTCTGCATTGGTTAAGTTGAAACTTTTCTAACTTTTTTGCCTTTTGATAAAATGTAAAAGATCTCAATTTATTTTTTACTTCGATATTTACGCTTCAGAATCTAATATCGCATAATACAAAGTTATTACGGAATGAAAACTATTTATATTAAGTATATTCTCCATATGATTTTGAGAATGCTTTTTGATTTGAATAACTGAACCAAGTACAATATAATAATGGCACATTTTATTTACTTAAGGTTTTTGATATATTTTGTTTAAGAAATATTCTTTGGAAATGGTATATTTTTAATGGAACCATGAAATAATTAAGTTGCATAGTCATTGAAATATTTTAACTTAAATACAGAACAAGATGTTTAATAGTAAAACAATAAATGTACAATATTTATGTTATTTTATACACAAATAAAAACATTTTTTCTTACCGCCATCGATTTCGAGGAATCAACAATTGATTTAATATTGTATTTTAAGTGATTTTTACATTAAGTGAAATTGATATTGTCCTGAATACATTGAAAAAATAATAATTGGCTCTTGATGTAATATTATTTTGGTAGAAAAATTGTGATATAAATACCAAGTATTTTGTATATGCTGTATGTAATATGTAAATAATAATTATAATAATTAACGCTTAGTATCCAAAAACCTCAGCCTGTTGTGTTAGTTTTAAGTTTTGATGCTTTTTTAGCCTGTAATATTTATTACGATATATTTTTGGTACAATGTACGCACACGAACCAGTTTCGCTATAAATATACTTTTGTTTCTATTTATGTACCTAAACACTAATGCCATTTGGGCATCCCCTGCGTTTTACGCTGTAAATATAAACAGTCATGGTTCGTGCAGCGCACATTATATACTTGCATTGCGTTAAGATATAATTACATTTCGTCGCTATACTTACTCAACCTCATATAGTACAGCAATCATTTGATGGAAATGTCACCTTTCTGTCACTAGGAATACGGGTGTTTTCTCTATCAAAGGAGATTTGCAGATACGAGTTTGAGTAAGTATAGCGACGGTTTCAAGCAGTGCATACAGTCCGTCTATGCTAAATTTCATAGATTTTTATAGCGCAGACTGAAATTGTTATTTACGTCATAATTTAATAGAAAATTGACGTTTAAAATAACACTTTAAACTTTGCCAGTTTCTGCCATTCTGAACTCATCACTAATTTATACTTAAACAAATTAATACCAATACTGATAAATAAAATATACCTACATATCATTAGCCCTCTATAATACGTTCAAAAACCGCATATAAATACCCCCATAATAATAAACTTTTTTGTTACAAAAAAAATATTTTCTGTGAAAATGTTATTATGGCTATAATTTATATTATCGACTTCGATAGTAGGTACTTATTATTTTTTCCAATTTTAAACATCTCTGACGAACAAGGAAATATGATTTGACCTCTATTCTAATATCAGTCGAGATGACGTTTAGTTGGAAATGAAATGTTAATTGCAAACAATTTCGCAAGAAAGTCGCACGTTTGATATCGAACGATATTAAAATTGTTAAACTCTAGTTTGTCTCTGACTTAAAAAAATATAAATTTAAAAATGTAACGTTAGAAAAGTTTACATTCGAGTCGAAATATACGCGTTTTGAACGCATCATGGAGAGCTCATGATATGTGTGTATATGTCACCGTTAAATTGTGAACTCCTGACAGATTATAATTTGACTAGGGATATTATAAACTAACCTAACCTATCCATTTGCTTACAATCTCGCGCATTAGTTTATAAATGAACGGTACTCACAATTCTACGGTGACATATATAAAGCAGTCTATGTAATTGTAAATAATTAGAAAACATTCGTGGTGTTATGAAATTCGGCTACCGCCTCGTTTCATAAACCCACACTCGAGTTTTAATGCCTTTAATTATATATCTCTACATAAAGTAGGTACTATTATAAAAACGTGTTCTAATATTTGAACGTTTTTCCAATTGTTATAACATTAATAGCAACATGTTGACGACCGGTTGGCGTAGTTGGTAGTGACCCTGCCTGCTAAGCCGATGGCCCTGGGTTCGAATCCCGGTATGAGCATTTATTTGTGTGATGAACACAGATACTTGTTTCTGAGTCATGGATATTTTCTGTGTATTTATGTATTTGTATATTATATATATCCTTGTCTGAGTACCCGTAACACAAGCCTTCTTGGGCTTACTGCGGGACTTAGTCAATTTGTGTAGGAATGTCCTATAATATTTATTTATTTTATTTTTTATGTACAGTCTACGCCATCAGTTATATCGGAACTGCCGAACACTGATGTCAGTGCATTTTCGATATTTGCATGCTTGACATGTTAAACGTCCAAATGTAGGAGAGTGAACCTTCTGTACTTTAGTACTATTACTTATTCTGTGATTGCACCTAGGTATGTAATTAATTTTTCATCACACTTGCTCGGTAATGGTGTTATAACGCGCAGGCGTATAGAGCGGTTAGAGCCGATTTAGTCCCCTCGGGAGTTATGGATTTTAGTACAATATAACTCACGAGGGAGTTATGAGTTTAGTTTTAAAATATCGTACGTCATTTCACTTCAGACTAAGGAAGTTAAATCTTCATAATTGGCTATAAACCGAATTTACTGTGTATTATTCAACTTTAATGAATAGATTTATTTGTATATTTGTTTTTTCTCTTACAAGTGTGATGAAAAACATTGTATGCATCACGGTCGGTAAGAGGATTACAAACTCGAGTCATTAAAAGCCCTCCGCCTGCTGCGTTGGGCTTCTAACAGACTCTCGTTAGTAATCCTGTACTTACCTCCCTAGATGCACAATGTACTATTGTTGGCAGTGTAGGTATAAACAGGTGCTGACACTTTTTTCAACTTTTTAAAGCCACAGACATTTTTAAACGGTATGACTGTATGACTTTAGCTGTGCAGCTTAATGCTTAATAAAATATTGAGTTGAAAACCCGAAAAATAATTGTCAACGTAAATTAATAAATAAAACCCTGTATGTTCAATCAATTATTTCTTTAAGAGTACTTTGTTTTAAAGTTTTTTTTTTATATTTGAAATATTAAAAATATGAAACATCCTAATAAAAACCATAACATTATGTCCAATGCGCTAAAGTACCGCTGTTTTCAGCAGACAATGCGGGAAGTAATAATATTATACTTATGTAGCCATAGTAATTAAGTACTTAAGTACAATGCGACAGAAAATGGTAGAAATTAAATTAAAAAGTGGCAACATGCCGTATAGTGTCGTCCCGTTCTTACATATATTTATTTGAAAGGGACCACACTAAGATCGCTGTCAATGGAACTTCCGGTTTTGGACATGTCGAGGCGGTTAAAAACCGGTTTTCTATTTTCACCGGTTATTGCACACCCTAATCGTAATGATTGTGCAAGTGTGTAAGATAAATATGTAGCAAAAACCGCAGACAACCTACTAGGAGCACATAGATAGTAGCAGGTTGCCCCCAGCACAGTTTTTCGACTTAGAGTAGGAACATAGCCGGTTCGTTCCGAACCTAGCGGGAGGTAGCATGCTTTGACGGGACCAGGGTAACATAAGTTATTTGTGAGCATGCAGTAATTTAGCCTCAGTTGGCTGCATTTAATTAAGAAATTATTACTTACACGACTAGGTTCAGAACCAACATTATTTCTTAGTATACTAGGAGTACATGAGATACAAGCTAGTCATTTAGCCTGAGAGCAAGATTCCGGTCCGATTCAGAATCAGAAGACGACTTATCTGAGCCCATCTTACCAGGAATGTATGCGCACTAAGAGATGTCAAAGGTTAAGCGCCTACCCTTAATGAGGTGGGCGTGCTTTATGCACTTATCGCGCTAATGACGTGTTAGGGGGCGGGTCTAGCTAGGTCAGTGACCGGCGCCCGCGCTGTTATTGGTATGATGTCGTTTTGAATGCGTTCACGTACCAGGGTTGCAGCGTCGCTGAGAGGTTGGTTATATTCGATCTCCTAATACCTTATGTGGTCCTATTTTTTTCACTCAATTATTTGCAAATAAAACTTTTCAACGCTTTTTCTCTCGCGTTAAAATGTGGCCTACATGCCAATATCTCGACTATAAACCCTTATCAGTTGCTTAGTTACTTTGACAGCGTCCGCCATGACACTTAAGTGTCGTTGGCACGGCAGTGCATGGCATTAGTAGTTCATGGCGTTGAAAAGGTTAATAAAATCTCAAAGATTAACTAATTTATCTTATGTTTTGTATGTTACGATAATACGATCGTTTCAGTGTTTGATGAGGTAGTGTGAAAATACAAAGAGAAACAGGGACAAAACATGTGATGACACATGATGCCTATTGTTTACATTGTTAGGAAGTGCCTTTGACAGCGATTTTACGATGTTGCCACTGTTTTTTTTTTCTGACGCACTGTAATAATAACCTTTGTGAGATGATTTGCACTGTGATTTAAGTCTTGTAAGATGTCGGTTACTTAATGTAAATAAGTACAAATAAAATGATTGCAATAATGAAGTAATTTTGTTTTTTTTGTGGAACATACCTGAAGTTAACCGTTTCGCTGTTAAAATGAATCGCGTAGACCAAGTGTTACAGGAGAGCCCCGGTAATCCGAACCTGGGATCGATACCTGTATTGTTAAACAACACGAAAGAAGGGGTTTTGGCAGCCAAGGGTCACAGGAAATTGATGCGGGCCGCACTCTGTCAATAGTGACTTTAACCCATTGACCGCTTTCATATTTGAATGAAGTGATCAGTCAGACGCCAAGCACGTTACGATAACCAAAAATGACGACTCTCGTAGTGCTGTGCAAAACGATTCTAAATAGATTTTATTCATGATCGAAGTACACCTTAACTGAGACAACTTTAGGCGTTGCTGGCGTCGTGGGTACGACAGCACACGACGCCTTTAGGCGTTCTTGGCGGTCAAAGGGTTAACATACACGTTATACAAAATAGTCAAAGAGCTCTTGCCGACCGCCGTTTTAAACTATTGCATGCTCTTTATGTAGGACTCATTCTTGTAGACGGAGAGCTAGCCACGGAAATAGATGTATAAATTATAGAGCCACGATTCCCCCTAATTCGTGTGCTATACTTACTCATTATTGATTGTTCCGGGCGCCTGCTGCTTAGAGCAGCTGTTTAGAGGTGGGTGTGATGGTTGCTCTTTGTCGTCGCCTGAACGGGTCGATTGACTGAATATTTGCGCCTGTATTTTTGGACACACGATTTTGAAGGTTTACTGTAATGAAAAAGTATTGGCCCAGAAAGGTCTGGGCCTCTTAATAAAGGAATCAAGAGACAACTTAGTAGGTAAATAGCCCAAGTAGCAATCAAATGTCTTAAAAAGGTATTGAAGATATCTTGAAGACAATTAGACAAATTCTTGCTGTTGTCTTGGCTAAAACCATTATGTCCCTGAAGATATCTTGAAGATATCCCCCAAGACTCAGTTAAGACAAAGTGGGCACAGTCTTTAAGAAAATTTCAAGAAAGAGTTAATACTTCTGTTTAGACAAACTTAAACCCTACTTAAGAATGAGGGTTTACAGATCTCTAAACTTGGATTTCAAGATATCTTGAAGGTTGATTTAAGACCAAGAAATATACTTAAAGATATCTACAATACTGACTTAAAACTATTAACACTGAGTTGCACAAATTCGACCTTCTCTTAATAAAGAAAATTTTAAACCTTTTTTTACTCATGGGTTGTATTTTAGATGTATTTTAGAAAACATGGCTAACTCTTTTACTAAAAAGAGAATTCATTGAAGGTTATCAAAATGGCGATTATGTTACTATTTATTATTTTTAGAAAATACCGTTTTATTACCTTGTAGGTATTTAAAAACTACAACGCACGATTGTTTGTCGTGTAGAATTGATCGAAAGTGCTATAAAAAAGACGGGCTTACAAAATACTAGAAAAAAACAATTAAAATTTGGAATATTATGTTGCAAAATGAAAATTTTCTTATATACAGCGCAGAATACTACTTTTCTGTAAATGTATTTGAGATATAAATGCAATTATTATTGATATAACAAAAATCTAACTTCCATGAACTTTATTTTTTAAGAATCAGCATCGAAATTTTAAATTTGTTTTATTTATTACAAGTGTAAAATGGCGTTAAGTCTTATTACTTTTAGCGAAGTATAACTTTAAACGATACTGATTTTGTAAGGTTACTTTAGATAAAGTATAGACACATTGGATTTGGAGAAGTACCGATTTAGATATATTATACTTAACTTGTACTAAAAACCGTTCTACTTAATACTTAAAGGGACTCAATAGAATCCTTAGTTTTGACTTAGTGAATGCAAGTTGTCGTCCAACTTACGGTAAGTTTTATGCAAGAAGAGCCATTAAATTTATAATAGGTATATAATATTCATTCTGTATAATCTGTATGTCCTGTGATGAAAACACATTTTGGCTAACTCAACTTGTATTCATATTTCAATTACGAATTTTTAATTTGTAATGCAAAATCATGTAATACACTGTAGAAATAAATGAATCTGAATTCTGAATCTGAATCATAACTTCATATAATAGCCTCGCCCGGCGCAGTGCTGTGCATTCCCGGTGTACTCCCAGATTTTTAACATAGGATTGGTTAAAATTCTATTTTTGAACTTTTGAATGTTGCTGTGTGGTATTTTACTGATCTGGGCGGCCAATATTATTCTTGATGTTATTTAAGTAGTTACAGTAACATTAAGCTAATCATTCATTTTTTATCTATACGGTAAGAAAATTATGGTGAAATTATAAAAAAAATAAGGGTTTTTCAATATTAGCTCAAAGTAGTTATAATAATATAATGCTCTCCGTTCCCTTTCTATCAGAAGTCATTTCATTTCATTTCAGAAGTCATTTATTTTCATGGTTAATTTCGTCGTGTTCTATGTCGGCATCGTCCTTCAGATCGTCAGTAACAATATGCCCGAGATACTTGAAGCGAGTGACTCTCGTCAGGGACTTGTTGCCAGCCTTAAAAACCATAAATTCACTCTTCTTCCCGTTATAAAGCAAATCGTGTGAGGAGGCGTATAGGATTCACATATGGCAAAAAGTTTCCGAAGCGCACTAATGGAGGGAGCCAGTAGCAACATATCGTCCGCGTAATGTTGTTTAGGCATACGCCATCAACATGGCATCCGATATGTGTACCGCTCAGTTGCTCAATAAGTAGACCCACTGGTCTACGTACGTATAGACATCAAGGGTGAGCTCAAACCCTCGCTGGCGTACCCCGCACTCCATCTTGTATGGTTAAAGTTCCAGATTCGATATTCCGACATGCAGGACCTAAGGGCGAACTAATTTTAAACCGGTCTCTGAAAAAGTTAGCTATTTCTTTAGGATTTGAAACTCCATTAACACTCACAGGCACGCCGTTCTTAGGATTAAGTTTATTTGTGGCCTTCCAGAAGGCCCCGAAATCTCCACTAGAGTGATGTGATGCCAGCAGGTCCATTTTAATTTGGTCCTGATGGTTCTGACACCACCTCAACCTTCCTTTAAAGACTTTACGCGCCTCCAACATGTCATTACACCGTCCCTGAGCCCGGTTTCCCATACCATTTCCAAATTTTGAACGCTCTTTTCGCGTGACTGTGGGCCTCCTTCACATGCTTGTTCCATCCGGCTAAAGTATTTTTACGTCCACTAATACTTATTACTTAAATGTGTTAGAGTACCGCATGACATATAGAGCCCCAATTACAGTACACAGTTGGTCAACAAGGCTCCTATGACATACACTGTCGCAATACCTACCGCAACAATCTTGCAACTCAGTAGGAAAATCAATATTCTTTAACTTTAAATTACAAATTTTCAAATATTCCGTTATTTGGTGGACATTTCTTTGTCCCCACTTCACTTTATTTGTATTATTTATTAACCAAGCTGACATTAGTGATTTTCCTCGCTACGTTCAATTTGCATTTTACTATGAGTGGAAAATTATCAGACCAACATTCATAGTATGTAACATGAACATCAATAACACTCGATAATGCCGTAATGCGGCCTTAGTTACTATACAGTGGTCGAGAAAACGGCGGGATCCATGCGCCTCGCTAATAAATGTGAATGCTCCCGACTCCCGACGACTCTAAAATATCTAAATCGGCACATACCCAGTCCTGCATAATGATACCGAAGTATCACTCGAAGACGTACTTGGTACTACTAACGAAGTCTCACGCATCGCACTGGTAACGTTTGAAGCACTTGGTCGCACACAATTTGACGATTTTTTAAATATATTTTTTTATTTAGTCTATCTTTGAATGGTTCTAGTTCGGTTAAAAACGTCCCGTTAAACCTATTTTCACTTAAACTTTATTAAATGTAGCAAAAATTGAATACAATAGTCTTCATTAACTCAATTAATAGAGCTTAGTATTACAATCATCTTAAGTTCATCTACCAAAATCAGTTTTTACTTTGCAATTCTAAACTAATACTTGAATTATATCATTGAGTCTTAAGTGAGCTTCCAAATAATCTGAGTTGAGTAAAATACGCATTTTTAGACTTAACTGTAGACATACTTAATACTAAATAGTTTTTAGCATACTTAACTAGGTTTAAGGTATTCTTAACTTGCTAAAGTAGCAGTAGCTTAAAACTATTTAGTTTTTAAGATTAAAATGACTAAACTGAGTCGTTTTAAATTTAGCTAATTATTATTTAAGATAAAGTTAAGATATGTAAGATTTAATCACTATTCTTGTTTGCTACTTGGGAGGAGGCCATTAAAAATAAATATAACAAGCAAAATGTATTTACCTTTATTCTTTACATTGTTCGTGAATAAGATGTTCATAATATAATATAATAATGAATAATATACACCTTAATAAATGGGTAGGGAGAGTGTAAAACGTTATTTACATGAGTCCTTACAATTACGTCCAAGTCATCACAAATATAATTTTAGTTAAGGTTTAAATAATAAAGCGGTACGGGGGCTATTTTAGATATGGCAGTATTGTAATAATCGATCCTTCAATAATAGGCTATATGCACTTGAAATAGATAAGGCTTATATTTTTTTCTCAGAAACTATGTTGGTTCAGCATTATATCCCTATCAAAATTTCTTAATTTTATTTTATTTTAGCTGTGAAAATAATTATTGAAAAGTGCAAAAAAATGTGTGAAATTACAAACGGTTAAAACGCTGTGACGTCGAGTGTGACGTCATTGGATAGTGGTGTCTGTACACCAAGCCAAGAACGCGAATGAACAGAGAGCCGCTGTATGTAATCTCGCGTCTCGGTTTCTCAAATGTTTGGTGTACAGCCGGCACAGAAGCACTAGTATCCAGATCATTAAAAAAAAAGCATGCGAATCGTGACTCGTCTGTGTCAAATTGTATACACAAAAAACATACATACAAATTGTATACATGTTCTCGTATGGAATTTCCTTCATAAGATATCTAGTGTTTCTCGTTCTGCTACTCATATTTTTGCATTTTGGCACAATCCAATACATATCCCATCTTTAAAGCGGTTTTATGACTTGTATGTCGTTTTCCATTGTAAATGTAAACACAATCGGCTGAACAATACAAGACTAATTAAATAATAAACATTTTTTAGGTTATGTTGGGCCGATCAAACACGTTCATAAATCATAATCTTAATTCACATCAATTGATCTGAGAAATTTATTATATCTGAAAAAATCAGGATACGTGTGAGCAATATCTAAATTGTACGTAATTTTATGCATTATTAATTCACAATATAATTGTAATTATGCATCGTAATCTGCATGCCTACCACGAACATCCAAAATTGGCATTGACGGGAAACCTCTTTGTCACTCTAATATGCAAGTGTGACAGAGACGGAGGTATAAATTCGCAATCGTTCGATTTTCGTGGTATAGGCCCTGATTCAGACTGTGTGCCGGCCTTAGATGAGAAATGACGTCACGGCTCAGCTTGTCGGAATGGCGGGCGTTTCAAACGCCCGTTTTTATTTGGAGTTTTTGAAAGAAGATTTATCTACTAAATTTTAGTTATTAAGCTATTGCATAGCTTCTATCGCGGGCCTTGAGCGCGGGGACCGAATCCAGAAATTCCGTAACGAAAAAAAACCTGACGCTCCCCACTCCGACGGACCGAAACCGACTTTATTCACTTTGTTACAAAGTTCTTTATCGAGGAAAGGATATATCTCCAAACGAATGTCGCTAAGTGTCATATTCTATACAAAATATTGAGGACAGTAGCTCTTATTACCAGAGATACGGCGATGTCAAACGTCAAAATAAACACTATTATTATAGTCCCGCCAAAATCAAATATGTTAGTCGCAAACTTATGTTTCTTATTTCAGTTATCATAAACCTATAGTTTCAATGATAAATATTCCTGAATAACCAACAGCTACTGTAAGATAATAAAACCCACATATATTGTAAAATAATGTTGACAACTTTTCTATCAAAAACATTGAATTTGAAAATGAATAATGATCCACAAGAGTCTACAACAAAATATGGGACCACCATTGACGCGGTATTTTCTAGGTATTTAGAGGATATTAAGTCGCAAACTTATGTTTCTTATTTCAGTTATCATAAGTTTCAATGATAAATATTCCTGAATAACCAACAGCTACTGTAAGATAATAAAACCCACATGTATTGTAAAATAATAAAAACATTTTAAACAATATTAACTTTTCATTTGTTAAATAATAGAAAAAAACTCTACGAGGGTGGAACAGCTTCAGTGCGGACGGATGACCTCCTCTCGGGTAGTTTCCACCCAAGTGCGGGGGTGCGACAAGGATGCATAGTATCACCTTTGCTTTTTAATATCTACACGGAGCTTATAATGCGAATTACTCTCGAAGACTGGACAGATGGTGTCACCATCGGGGGATACAAAATTGCGAACTTGCGGTATGCAGATGACACTACCTTATTTGCGAGTAATGTTAACTCTATGGAGGATTTACTTCTCAAAATGGAGCGCGTAAGCCTTAAGTTTGGATTGAGCATTAACAGATCAAAGACCAAGATTATGATCGTGGACCGCGCCAATGACAACTCGCCGGAAGTGACTAAGATTGCGAACTGCGACGTAGTTAAGAGCTACGTATACCTTGGAGCTTTAATCTCAAACAACGGTAGCTGCGTAGACGAAGTAAAACGTCGTATGGCACTGACAAGAACTGCGATGGACAAGTTAGAGAAAGTTTGGAGAAATGGTAACATTACAAAAACCACCAAATTCAGACTGGTGCGAACACTAGTATTCCCTATCTTTCTTTACGCGGCAGAGACGAGGACCGTGCGCGAGTTGGAAAAGGGGAAGATAGATGCTCTGGAAATGTGGTGCTGGAGAAAGATGCTAAGAATATCGTGGACGGAATTTCGCACCAACGTGTCCATCCTCCAAGAACTCGGCATCACGCAGCGTCTATCGGCCGTAGTACAGTCGCGCATACTGCAGTACTTTGGTCATGTCTGTAGGCGAGACAACAACTCCATTGAGCGGTTGGTGGTTCAAGGAAAAGTGGAGGGAACAAGACCGCGCGGCAGGTCACCCATGCGTTGGACCGACCAAATAAAATCAACGATAGGCAACTGCGTAACTGACTACGCCAGACAGTCTGCCAATAGGGAGAAATGGCGGGAGATCGTGCGGAGAGCTGTATCCGCATCCGACATTGATGCCTCAACGTGACCACGACCGCTCTGTCAAGAGCGAAACGACAAAGAAGAGAAGAGAAAAATTTGTTTTCTTATCGGTCACCACGCTCAAAAAGTGTAACTTGAATTAATATCAAAGAAAAAGAAATACTGCATGAATAAAATAAATAAATAATTATAATTGCATAAGTTGATACAAAATGATATGCAATAGCTTTACCGCGGCAGTCCCCGAGTGCCACACGTATTTTTATGCGCTGAAATTTATTTTACAGTATTTTTATGATAAAAGCTATCATCCAACAGTATTTTAAAAAATAGTGAATATTCCCTATTATAATAGACAATAATTATGCACTCATTGTTTTTCTACTTTTTTTTTACTCCAGCAATTCTATATGTCAATGTGACAGCGATATTAAAAAAGTATACATTATAACGTTGTCTATGGTATTCCATAAGAACATTGCTAAACAATGGTGCTATCATATAATATTTTAAAACTTGATTTTTTTAAAATATCTAGTCGAAATACGACATCTTCCACATTCTGTCACCATTCAAGATTTCGCTTTTTTGGCTGTCGTAGAAAAACTAGAGTATGCAACAGCTCATAATTGTTTCTTAAAATTCAAGGGTCTATTATTTATTACCCTTGAATTTAAGAACCCATATTATATTAATATTGCATAAACTACAATTGGCGTGACGTCATAGTCTATGACAATAAACAAGTGACGGCGCCGCTCGCCGTACAGCCGATACCGAGTGGTTTTAGCGATAGGCGTGGAATTTGACATCACACTCGACGCCAGTCGTTTGATCTGCTTTGAATTTTACATATTATTTCGCAGTTTTCAATAATTATTTTCACGAAGAAAAAAATCATTACAAAATATTGATAATTGATAGTTTCCAAAATGAAAAATATGTGTTACCCTTATCTGTTTCAAGTGCATATTGCTAGTTACGCCAAAATCAAACTGCGCTACGAAACTGCTATTCAGCACCCATCAAGCTACGAAGCATTTGCGCTGCATAGTGGGAAACCTATGTTACGGCTACGGCGTAGCGGTCAAAGTATTTCATAGCGTTTTAGTGACTGGTGAGCACCCACTAATATTTTTATCCCGTAGCTGATTTTTTTGAAAGCAGGAAACTTCGACGCTCCGCGCTTGGCAACAAAATTGTATAGACAAACTAACCTTAATGAAACCAAAAAGGTTATAAATGTGCCACTGCATATCTAGAATAGCCCTCGTTTGTAGAAATGAAACTAGGTGGCTAATATGCTTTGGTTAGTGTTATGAGATGTGATGTTTAGCCAATATATTTTCTCATAGGTTAATTCAGAAACAATCATACTGTCTTTTATGTTCGTATATTATTACGCCAAAAAAGGAACGGATATCGTTTTTGGGCGGATTTTTATTTTGTTGTCGTTTTCATTTCACGTCAGATTTGAATGAAATTTAGTAGGTAGGAAGTTTCCTCATTCTTTTCAAAATAGACCCAATTTCCCAGTATGTTTCACAATTTTTTCCACTGAGTTACAAAATCGTATGGGATTTTCGTGAATCATTGGGAAATTTAGTACACTTTTTTTGTCGCACATTGGGATTTTGTATCTACGAGTATGTATACTAAAAATATCGTAGAATAAAGAACTCTATCCACCCAACAAATTTCATATTCGAAAAAAACAACAAAATAAAAATATGCCCTTTTAGGACTCCGTACCCATAGGGTAGAACGGGACCCTATTACTAAGTCCCCGCCGTCCGTTCGCCTGCTTTATCCCAAGAACCGTGATAGTTAGACAGTTAAAATGTCCACAGATTATGTATTTCTATTGTCTCTATAACAACAAATACTAAAAAGCAGAATAAAATAAATATTTAAGGGGCCACACAACAAACGTGATTTTCCCCTGTTTATTTCAAATAATGGTACGGAACCCTTTGTGCGCGAGTCCGTCTCGCACTTGGCCGGTTTTTTTCTCCTGTTACTGTAATACATGTAGTATGATCTCTGAGTATTGCATAGGTCATACCTAAGTTGGGGTATTTAAAAATAACCATTACATCACATCTCTCGTTGATTTAAATTGTCAGCATTCAGTGCATTATTTACTGGCGATATTTCTGGTTTTCAGTCAATCATCAAGTCCCACATTTTTATGCTATTTAATATTTAAACTGTTAGACCAAGATTAGTGTGCCATAGATAAAGTAGGTTCTAGAGAGAAGTCATCAGTTATAGAGTTTTGGAAACTCATTCATAACAAGTTTACTAGTTATTATTGGCATTGATACATGCCCAAGTTAAAAACTCTACTTTTCATATCGAATACAAGGAAAAGAAAAAATAGGTGTGTTTATAAAATATATCTAAACATGACCTTGTAGTTAAAGATTCTTAAAACTTTTATTTAAAAAAAACGTTTTAATGTGTTCATTTATGGATTCGGGAAAGAAAATCAGAATGGCATGCATCCATTTTAAACCGATATTTTATTGTTATTAGTAAAACTTAAGATATAATGCATTTGGAAAGTAAAACGTCCTAGGGCGGACCCTATAATTTTCCACCCGGTATAAAGGTTAACAATCACCAACTTTCAAAACGACAAACAAAACATTTAGTGTGGGTCTTGATGATGTACCTAGCGCCAATCAGATAATCATAATAGGGATCGTATAACATACAAATTATCCGGTAGGTATGTCATTTCTTTATCTCGATTACTCCGTCAAAAAATTGTAACACTTCGTTACCACGCCCTGTAATTCGCGGGCTCTAATGTAGGGAGGGTGAGGGAAGGAGGTACTTATTGGGGATCAATGTACATGAATACCCCGCGAATTACCGGGCGTGGTATACGAAGGATTGTACCGAGGCCTGTAAAGTAAGCAATGTCTCAGATTTCGTGTAATTGTCGTCCGAATTGAAGCTAAGCTCGACAAACATGTGATCTGAGGCTTTCTTATTTACTGGCCAAGGTCTGTACACTATTTTTCTGCTCGACGCAGTCGGCAAACGGCTAATTTGTTTAGCGTAGCGGCCTGTAATTGGCTGCTTGCCGGCCTGAGGGCAGAAAAGTATATTTAGGCATTCAGCTTATGTGTGAGTATCGTTTAAAATATTAAAGAAAATTGCGATTGCTCGGCGATATTTTGATTTTTAGTCACCGGGAACGATCCCTGGTTTAAAAAAATGCCTATTTAAGGTTCACACCATTTTCAGCCTAATAGCTATAGCAATAAAGGTGCACTTACATGGTACGTGATACTACATAGATGGTCCTATCAGGATCACCTTTTGAAGAATGCCGTAAAATATTGGGTATGATTTGACTTCATTTTTATATTATGCGATAATTGATATAATTACAAAAATTTACTGCTTTAAGTATTTTTATATCATGTCGAGTTAGGTTAAGACAGACAAATATGTCAAACCATCGCCAATATTCCTTTAAAGAAGGTGACAAAAAAATATCAAATCAAAATTTTAGGTATTTCATGAAATGACTTAAACGACACGTAATACACTTATAATGCTACATGTAACTTATACATTTATATCATTTATATAATTAAGGCAATTCGAAATTATATTTACAATTTTAAAACTAAAGATGAGATAAATTAAAATATAATATCAAATCATTGATATGCAGTAAGTAGAAACGTTTTGAGCCTTATACTTGCAATCACAGAGTATTACATATCCAATAATTATTCGATTTATACTCACGACAACTTACATTTATCATTATTATGAAGAGACTTTAACATATTGCTTATATTTTAATTGAGTGCATTTAATATAGGTAGGTAATAATATAATTCTAAAATTGAATAAAACATAAAATAACTGCAGACAATATCGGTGTACCTTTGTTTTAATTTAATTTATTTTATATTTTACCCGTTTTAATTTAGAGAAATTATGTGTATATTTTAAAGACTGAATTGTTTTTCAAAAGCTGTTAATGTACTGTATTTAATACATTATGTTTGTTGCATTTTTTACGCAGTACGTTAGCCAGAACCCAAAATAAAATGTAAATGTCAATTGTATGTATATTTATACCTATAAATAGATATAATATAACAGTGAGCTGTACATAGATATAAGAATACACTTTAAGTAATAATTCCCTGATGTTTGGATGTATAGGATGAAGGCAAACTATTTCAAGTGATGTTTGTCAAGTGGCAGTGAAGGCATCTCGTGCGAAAGAATATGTACACATGGATGTCATAGAAGGGGATAGAGCTATGCACACAAATGAGAAAAAAACTAAGCCACAATTTTAAGAGTTAAGTATTAGAAAATCAGTCTCAATGAACAGGCCATTAATTTCATGACTTCATGACTTTCATATTGATACTATTAAATATTGCGATAATCTAGCAGACATGATGACTTAACGATAGGCCTTTAATAACACCTTTTTAGCGTTATTTTTATTTGAATACAATTATAAAATGGCCGCTAGGTACTCTTTTGGTTTCTCGATGCAAAAGTTAGAAATTACTAACACAATGTCAATACTCATAAGGTTTTTAAAAGTAGGTAAACCAAACACTTCCGGTTTCGGGCGCAGAAGAATATGAAGATGTGAATTTTAATTCAAGTTTATATAATTTATAAATTGAATTACTAGTTATGAACTGAAAGTCATTACTCATTAGTATTGTAAGAAAAGTGAAATCAACAGTTATTCATAGTTTGATATAATTGTTTAAAAATATCACATCTAAGGACTGATTTAGCGGCCTTTTTAATAACTTTAAGACAAGGACTTTTATTTCTGTTGTAGCTTAAACATGCGAAAAAGTAATTTGTGCCATATCAAAGGATCACTTGGTCAAAGGTGGTTAATTTATAATTATTACATATTCGTATACAACCAAGCAGCTCCTTCAAATAAGAAAATTAGGGTTGAAACGTAAAAGTGCTACTACAAATTTGTATGTGTTACAACATCGACGTTAAATATTATATATACCTAAACACAGACATACACAATAGACAGTAAACACAAACATTGGTTCCCCCACACAGTACGTCAGTCTTTGAACAGTCGAATCACAAAAATTATTGCTGGAACTGTATCTAACGACATTAAGCTAGCTAAGACTTTTGAAGATAGTATCAGCCTTTATGAAATTAAAATACTTTTTAAAAGCTGCTGTCCAGGTACGTACGCCATGTTTATTCTAATTTATTTCTTTCGGCCTCCCCCGATATCAATAATTGTTTTATAAATATTTTGTTTTTCCATAAAGACCGATACTTAACTTCTCCGATAAGTAAAGAACACACATATCTTCTAAGGTAGGTACATGATGAGTATTAAGTCCATCTTCTGTCATTCCATAGGCATACAGGTACACACTACTGGTCTATTTTAGGCTTCTACCTTTCCACTAATCGGGTTTAGTATCAGAATTCTTACTACGAATATATAACATAATTTAGGGCTAATAAATGTGACAACTCACATGAATAGACTAAACAGTTGATAATATTTTGGTAGACTTATATTTTGTCGAGATAAATTGTCATGTCATGTGGGTTGTAACAAATTATTTTATAAATTACATGCTTACATGCTGTCTATGGCCTCACTATGTTAATGGATACGCTAAACACATTTTTTTCTTGAATTTTTCAATAAAATAATTTAGAAAATGCACTACGGACTTTTTTCTATCAAATTACGAGCCTGTATTTCGAATGCTTATTTTAGGTGTAGGAATCTAATACTAGCTTCAAATTGTGACCCCGATAAATATGGGTCATACATGGGTACTTACGGCTATACTACTTTTGTGATTTCAACTTCGATCTAACTAAAACAAACGAATAATTAGTAACATTTATTAGGTAACATTATTGCGTTTTCTATTCTATTGGTGCGTCAGTTAAATGTAAAAGGTACTATAATGTAGTTATACTTATAATTACTGTAATACACAAATTACGTTTGAGATTACTCTTGTATATTAGTAATTGTGCATTGGTATACCGTTAGTTTGGTACCTTTCGTTCGTCTAAATGTGTCATAGTATTTACATTTCTCTCGAATTCCCCCTATTTACAATACTTATATTAAATGTATATACATAACAGCAAAAAGTGCGCAAAAACGATCTCACAAAATATGCATTTGAGCAATACGTATAATACATTTACAAAAGCATTTTACATAGTCAATAATCTAGTGAACAGGAAATTATTTTTAGCGAAACATTAAAAACAAGGCAAAGAAATTTTTCTATACCGAATTAAGACTAACCCCTTACCAAAGAATAAAAAAACACGGAGTAATATTAACTGTATCAACTATACACGGATGAAACAAACACCCCTACAATAGGTTATTGCTATAAGACAATTATTTACAGTAAGAATCACATATAAGTTCAAGACATCAAAAGTGGAACTGAAGAAAAAGAAACATCAACACGATGGTTAACTACATTAAGTACTAATTGTTAAAATCGTCAACACTCCTGAAGAACCATTATATTATAATTATATCACATTATATTAGAATTTTGTATACTCAAGTGTCATGACAGCTGTCAAAAAACTTGGACATCGCCGAGTACGCATGTATTCAAATATTCACCGCAACGTACCTACTCTTATTGCTAAAGTAAAACGGCACTTCATTCACAAAACACATAGTTCATTTTTAGTCGGAATTATCGTGGCATGTTGCCGTGCTTAGTATCCTAGTATCTTCACTTAATAACGATCTGTCGTATCGCCTTTGTCGGGCGATTTTAGGCCTACCGGGGCCAAGGAGAGGAGCTGATATCGCGTGTGTCGGCATCCGATTTAGGTCCTTTCGACCTTGTAATAGGGGTGATGTTACGCTGGATGATTCATCGCCTTCGTCGTCTGATAAGGCTGGGTAGCTTTCCTTCATTTTCAAGCTTCTCTCCAAACGACGAAGGAATCTAGTTAAACGAAAAGTTAAATTAGTTATTGGATCCAATCGGAATTGAAATTGTAATGCCTCCCACAACGAAGCGCAAGCGCCTTGGCTCGCTCGATCATAGATGGATTTTGTTCTATTGTTTTGTTTCAACTTGTCATCCAAGGAAACACGTAATTGGTCAATAAGTTGATTGTGTACTAAAGCTTGTTAAACTCATTATACTTCAGTTGTGAGGATAGATAAATGTATATTGTTATAATTATAGTAGTTAACTTATGAACTCTTGATTTCAGCCAATGGGCAAGAAAAAAAAAATTATATTATGTCCAATAATGACTTTACCTTATTTGATTGCTGATGGTCCTTAACTTATTTACTTTCACAGGTTTTCTGGAATCCTCCGTTAAATCGAGACTTGATGAAATCTTGGATGATGTGTCCTGTAATGAAACATTACTATGAGACAAAAGTATAAAAAAAGACAACCATTTTGTAACATCTGCTTTCATGCTAGAATGAGATGTTTAATGAATACTATACTAATGAAGACTACTTGCTACAGATAGTTCCTGATTAGTCTTTGACGAGCTACATAATAGGTAATATGTTGACAAGCACATTTTTACAGAGTTCATACTATATACTAGAGTAATTATAACTTATAGGTTATTACGAATAAATACGTATGATTGTTCTTATGTAGGCGTATGTATGTTTATGTTTATGTGTGACCCAGATATCTAGCAACATTAGATAGGTTTTTATGAACAAAATGATACGATAACGAGCAAGAAGTGTGTTTTTGGTAAGTAGGTATATTTGGTTGTTATTCAGCTAGTCAAAGTTTTGAAATTGCTAGTTATTTCTAAGAAAATATAACTAAGACTAAGATTATATCAGAGGTATGCTTAAAATAAAACTTTTTTTATGTAAAATTACATTTTGGTTATCTTATATCATAGTTGTTTACCAACCAAGGATGTCTCTGTTAATGCGGATAATTTCTTCTTGCATCTACCTTATGTCACACCTACCATTTTTTTGATAACAGCCAAAATTGACTGTATGCAAAACTTTTTATTTATTTAAATATCGTATTTTATAATGCTTTCGTGTAAATGTTACAATTTAAATAAAGAGCATTAACAGATAAAGAGACGTTACTTGTATAAACTTTGACTAGTTGAACCGTGTTAGATGTATATTCTGTAATAACGTCAACAGACAGCCCCGCATGCAAACGCCAACGTATTGAAGTATTGAAGGTTCTAACTTCATAGATCACCTCGGAACTACGGCATTTTTGTCTTCTGAGAGGTTTCCGCAATCTAGTCGGCTCACTCGGCTGAAAATAACGCAAAATTTCTACACACCTAGCCTTTGAAACTCAAAGCGAACATAACAACAAAAATATAAACAAACATAACTTATGAAAAACGAATCCGACTGTTCGTAAATCTGTTCGATTTAAAGGCCTCCATTCCAGTCCATTGACAAACGAAAATCAGCTCAGTAGCTTTGAAGCTATACCTATATTACATAGACTGCTAAAACGTAACCCTTCTTATAATCGGGTAAATAGCTATAAGAAGTAAAAATATTGAGAAATATAATTAAAAACGTATGTATCAATAGAGTCTGTTATCTAAATGTGTTACGACACAAAGGAATGCAAATTATGCGAAATAAGCGCAACGCCAATAGAAAACTAGAAAAATAATGCACGCGTGTACGTAACTTCAGATATGTCGTTTTTATTTGACAAATATAGTGTCTAAAGTGCATTTTAAATACTACATGAATGTGATAAATGCCATTTCTATCTAAACTATTAAAACTGTAAGTTACATAAAAAAAACTGTGAGAATGTGTCAAACTTATTGGGCGTTTCTCACAATTACCCATTTAAGTGTTATGACTGCTACATATTTAAAAACAAACCGTCATACTTAATGAGTTACCTCAAAATATATTATAATCACGTCGACAGCAAACAAATACTCCGGTCGCCTTATTTCAGACTAGATCCGCCCGCAATCGTTTACGTAAATAATTAAGCCTAGTTATTAATTCAACCCTGCAGTATTATTCATTGGGTTTATCAACTATTTCTTGGCATTCGTTGCCATGGTTACAGTATCCTGGGCCGCTTTTAAAATTACAGTTTTACGGCATAAAAATTCACAAAACATGTATAGGAAAAGTTTAGCTATGTCAGCTCATATTCAAGTAAACGCGTACCGCGATATGAGCTGTGTAGCCAGAAGTAATATCTGATGATAGGAGCGGCGGGACGCCAGTCTCGCCTTAACCATTGTAACATTCACTTGTTACTTATTCTAATATACGGACTCAGATAAAGTACATATTACCTATTCCTAACCACAGGTCACCCTCTGAACAGTATAGAAGTACCAACAAACTTATAAACATGTTTTTTTAGGTAGTTATAATTACTCCCTTTCTATGATGGGCTATGTACCAAGCATGTCGGTAAAACATAAGTACTAGAACGTTTTTCCTAACAAACTGTGCTGCACTTGTCCCCTGGCTGACTTGTTTATATCATAAAGATATTATTATATTTTGACGTTTGGAGGCCTTTACACCTCCAAATCCTCTTAGTATTATTTTTTGACGATGGGGACCTTTTACATCTCCAGTCTTAATTTATTATTAACCATAGAGACTATACATCTCTTGCTATATTACACATTTATTTTAATATTGTTGACCCCGGTTGTGGCTGTTGTTTTATCAATATTTAGATTATACTTTTACTTCTCACTATATATTGTAAATGTTTGTACATGCAAATGCATTATTGTAAAGCTTATTGACTGGAAAAAGTGCCCTTGAGGCCTACTTGCAGAATAAAATTTTGAATTTAAATTTTGGACAGAATAACAACAAGAGATAGTTGATTCACCCAATACACGTGAAAATAACGACGAAGTTTGAATATCTATCTCTCTTTAGAGTCTTTAGAGTCCTATTTTGATTTCAAGCGCTAACGTCAAACCCGCCTCCAAGATCCGAAGCAATACAAACACGTACCTGCATATCCAAATCAGGCGGCAACCTCAACTCCCTCGCGGAGGCCACGGAGGCCACCGAGGCCGCGGACACCGAGTCCTCCGACGATGACGATGATGGCGGCGCGGGCGCCTGGGAGCGCGAGCGTCGCCGGCCCGACTTGCGGCCGCGGCCTCCATCGCGGCAGCCGGGTACCTAGGGGAAAAAATAGACGAAGGACCCGTTCAAAAATCCCTCTTTTAAATAGAAAACTCCCGTAAGAATTAGACATATTAATATACTTATTATTTTATATTAGACAGGCAGCTAATGCTGATACGTCTAAATCATAGATAGTTTGTCAAAATTGTTTTTGAACTGGTTAACACTTTCAGAGTTCACAACATCGGAGGATAATTTGTTCCATGTGTTCACTACTCGATTTGCAATAAAATTTTTGCTGATATTCGTTTTGTGCTTTGTCATTATTAACTACTTACTTATATCGGGTTACTCACCAATCTGCGTCTGCGCAGAGAAATCGCAAGCGCTTCCCACTCATGATTATGGGACGCGGTCCGTTCCGAAACACGTCGAGCTATTTTCGACTTTATAGACGTGAGTAACCCGATATAAGGTTATTAATACCCCCTCCCTCTCATCATTTTTGGTACTTTTTGGCCTAATTTTGATCAATTCGTGATGTTGACGTGTGTATATGAATTTTGAACGAGCTCTGACTGCAAAGTTATAGACTGACAAACCAATGAGGATTACTGCGAGTCGATTTGCCGCTAGGGGCGCTAGTAGCACGTCGGGCCTGCGGGAACATTTCAAACGTCACTTTGTGCGGTTAATGCGGTAGCTCCCATTCTGACAGTAGATTAAGACTCTATATCACGCAAAACGAGCGTAAGAAAAAGACAGACTAGATCGTTGTCAGACAATAAATCAGCTTTTTTATTTAAGTTGTTTGATAGGGTTGACTGTTTTTAGAGTTCCGTACCACAACACGAAAAAAAGGAACCCGTATAATCACTTTGTTGTCCGTCCGCCCGTCTGTCTGTCAAGATTTATCTCAGGAACGCGTAAAGGTAGCAATTTGACATTAATACCACATAATATACAGGTTCGCGGGTCCTTGAAGCTATGACAAAACCAAACCTCTACGTACGTCAACGCAATGAAAAGATACGGCTGTTTATGTCGCATTTCCCATACATTTGCAATGGGAATCAAAATGTATAGGGTACTTCCCGTTGACCTAGAATCACGAAATTTGGCAAAGAGCAAGAGCTTGTAGCACAAGAACAGGAGAAAATCAGAAAATCTTATAATTGCCGCATACTGTAGCATAGGTAGCTTTCAGGATTGTATAGAAACGTAGTTAAGTCTATTTATTAAGGACAAACGCAAAATATTCTAAGGAATTGTATAGTAACCTACCTCTAACAGATTATGCATGGAATGTGGCATATGCGGCAGTGCTGACTTGGTCGTCCCCGTCGCTTCATGCGACACGGTCCTCGTATTTCTCCTGTCCCGCTTCCTCCCAGACTTCTTCTGCGTATTAATACCTCCTTTACAACTTGTCCCCTTCACACACTCCGAACTTGGGAAGTCGTAGAGCCCATCGGAATCAGTAAATGGTAGCTGCCTCCCGTAAAACTGTGGTGAGAAGCGACCTAAGCTTGCTTTGTCACTCAGAGGTGATTCACTTCGAGAACTCACAGGACTTAAAGGCCTGGTAAGGTCTGTGAGCAAAGTAGGAGGTCGTAGACTCGCTTTTTCATCTAAACCTCTTTCCATGCTTAAGCATTTGACGATGGAGCATTTTGTAACGCCACTTGGAGAACATAATGTTTGAGGCACGTCTAATTCTTTTAATACTACTAGTGTCTCCATTTCTTTCGCGCTGGACGGCACATCGTCTACTCTTTCGTCTGTTCCTATACCTTCATCGTTTGATTCTAGCAAGGGATCGTCCGATAGTGTCTCTGAATCGGACCGTCCACGTCTCCTTTCCTTCGAATCATCATTCGACGACGCTGGACTCGAGTTAGTCTTCATTAATGGTCGTCTTCTTTGAAAACAGGACGGTCCTCCACCTGACCCGGGGTCTTCCATTTCCGATGGGCATAAAGGATTACTTGAGCCGCATCTCGATGGGCCTGGACTTGCCATAGAACTGTATCCTGATGAGGAAAGGTTGGATTCTGACGGAGCTCTTTCGCCTCTAGCTGACATGGAGAAGGGACTTAGATAGCACATGTTCATTGTAGGTGGAGGTGGTCTGGGTGATAAGGGTTCGTCTGACTCTTCGCTGGCATTATAAGTGACTGTTATCAATGGAGGTGGCTGGAACTCTAAATGCGGTGGTGTTCGTCTTGGAGGGGGGGAGCCTGGGGATGGTCGTTCGATGGTTAGGACGGGGACGCGGAGGGAGGGCGGTGCGGGGGACGGCGAGGACATTTCTCGTTCGGAGTCCTGGCTGTGGGTGAAGCTGGGGCTGGGGGAATCCGTGACGTGGGTCGAGGGGGTGGGGGTATCGCAGCTGAACGCTGGCTGACGGAGCTGTGGAAAGAACAAAATTCAAAATTAAGTCTCCGGTAACAGATTAAGTTTGTTATTTCATAATTACAACCAGTTCTAATTGGAAAACAATTCAGGCTAATCGTACACATTGACGCTTATCGATAAGATGCTACTGACATAAAGATTCATTCGGAAATTAGCCTTAACAACAACCAACATTGCTCATAGCGAAACGTCATCGTCACTTACACGATACTATTATTAACTAATTGTATTTTTCACATTTTAAGAGAACATGAACATCAAGAATATACCTTCAACCTCAACCCAGACGTTGGTCTCTCCGGCTTTTCCAGCCGGATCTCATCTTCATCCTCACTCAGCGACATGCACCTGATCTCATTCTTGTCCAACTCCATCTTCTTCGGCAAGCGAGGAGACGGCAACGGTGTTGGCAATGGCGTGGGTAGCGGTGTTGGTAAGGGAGTCGGCAGTTCGCGGATGGGTGAGAGGCACTTGTTGATGGTGGAGGGAACTTCTAGAAGGATGGATGGTGGGTGGAGCAGATTGCTGCCGGGACCTGAAGACTTGTGGGCGCTTAGTGGGTCGAGGACCTGGAATTATGCAAGTTAAATTTTTAGGAAGTAAGTCTCTTGGATATGGGCTTAAAGGACAGTGGAATAGCAAACATTGTTGAGGTAATTTTGATAGACCCTCAAAATCATATGATATCATATCAGTGGTCAATCCCAACCAAATATGTTAGCGTACTAGGTATGGTTGATCAGCAGGTATCAATAAAACCATTTGTAGACTTTTCGGCAAAGTACGAACTTTGCTGAAAAGTTTATAAATAGTTGTTATTCGTAATTGCCAGGTAATATATAAAAAGCTTCACCCCTCGAGGTCACCCTAGGAAGCTTTATCACAAAAAACAACCACACATTTCGAGTCTTACTGCCATTAAATGATGAGTAGTTTTGAGCCATATCGACGACCGTATGCAAAATATTTGCACTTTTATTGATGACATTACCTGTATCTCAATCGTGTTATACGGTCTCGCAATCGGCGAGTCCGGTGCCAGCGAGGGCACGAGCGACGACGCGAGCGACACGTCGTCGGCGTCGACGGTGTCGTCCTGCGGCGACGACGCCGTCGGCGTGCTCGACGCCGATATACCGCCGGAGGAGGCGCGCGAGATGATGGCGGCCGAGGAAGAGGAGAAGTTGCGGAACATCGCGAGGATCGAGTCCGCGCTTGAGATTTTTGGGGTCCTGTGAATTGGAGTAGTAAATTAACAATAGTAATACATTGTGCATCTAGGGCGGTAAGAAGGGCATTACTTACGAGGGTCTATTGAAGCCCGACGCCGTAGGCGGAGGGCTTTAAATGACCCGAGTTAGTAATCCCCTTACTGCCCGTGGTACACACAATGTTTTTCATCACATTTGCGAGGAAATAAATAAACTCTATACAGGTAAAGAAACAATAATGATAAGCGGTAGTGTAGTTGCACAGTCCACAGTACTCCGGAGTGACTACGTGCTGCGAGCGCGTGCGGGGCAGGTCCTCCGCGAGCTCCACGCGGGCGGTAAAGTAGTATGAGAATCCTTTAAAACCATGGGAATAATACAGCTCTTTAAGTGTAAGTATGCTTGCATATAATATCACCATTTACGAGCAGGTGTGATGAAAAAATAATAATAATGACTTCATAGATTGTAACTCGCCAAACGGCTCTAAGCCGTGCTAGAGAAGTAGACATACAAAAAATAATCCTCCTTTGGCTGTTTAAAAGCACTTGCACATTTGAAATATCGCACTAGGCATAGCATGTATATTTAAATCACAGGGCAAGTTGTACATTTTTTTGCAGCCTTTTTCTTAAAGCTATGACTTAAATCTGTAGAAATATTAATTGTTTGTCACTAGATATCGTAAAGATAAAGTAAACGCGGAAACTTCTTACATGTTACTATAAAAACAATAATAGATTGTTAACCAAGGGACGAAAAGCACCCATTTTGGTCGGGGTATTTGTCGTTCGAACGTAGCGCCGATGATCCAATAGAAAAATAGTGCCTTTCGCACAAGTTAAAACACTCTACTTTTCATAGCAGAAACGAAGAAAGGAAAATATAGGTGTAATTATAATTTTATCATTGATTCACAATGACCCACTATCAGAGCATTACCTACACATGGAAAACTATTTGAGAACATAATCAGAATAAACTCTAAGATTAATCGATAATAGGGGTACTTTTCGAACTACTAAAATCTTACCTGGAATATTTTTTCAAAGCGGCATGCGCTAACGTCAAATCCAAGCTGGACATGGAATCACTCCCCTGGTTGCTGGACGTGCTATGCGGCGACCTAGCTTCCACTCCCGGCGACGGAGGCGTACTCGATGCCTTTACCCTCATCCCCCTATCCGCGATCACCGCCATCGGAATCGCTATCGTGTTCATCATATCCGCATCTGAGCTTGAACTCATCTCTGCTGATACCCTGTTAAGTAATCTCGCAAAGGTTACTTTCTTCTCCAACTTTGGGTCTGATATGTGTCTAGTCGAAGGCGATGTTGAAGGACTTGAAGCCTCGCTAGCAAACGAAGTCTCTTTATTCTCACTAAATTCCATAAAAGCTGGTGCGCTTTCAACTGTACTTAAAGTTCTTTTCTCTGACATTTGAATTAGTTCCCCCATAGTAATCTTCTTGGAATGCTCATTGGCTGTCGCTGGACTTATGAGTTGCTGGAGTATCTGCTTCTTCTCTGCTGCGTTTTTCTTCGTTGGTGTCGAATTGTTTCGTTTCTTGCGCGGCGAGGGGGATGCTGTGTAGGAAAATAACGATATAATATACATTGAGATAGTATTAGATTCTACAAGCGGTACAACATCGATATTGATAAAGCTACACGATTAGAATTTCGACCTTTTTTCGGGGTATATTCTCATGCATCGAGTGCATCTATTAATGCCAATTAAAAGCTTTTAAAGGGTCTCGTGCCAATTTTGTGTTCGAGTGTTTGTTCAGTTTTGGATCTACTGAAGTTGGATCAGAGGAATCAGTTCAGGAGTTACTTAAAGTAGAAATTACGAATAGAAGAATTACAGAAAGATTTAACGGTAAGCATGCGAAAGCAATATACAACATATAGAGAGATCAACAACCTTCTAACAATCAATAAGAAAAAATTACGAAAAATTTGATCCAGAATTGATGTAAGAAGGAATAGTAGTCAAAACTGGTGATGCTACTTTTGATTTCAAAGAGAAATGGAAAATCATTGATGTTTAAAAGGTTGTTGAAGATAGCTGGACGATCCAAAAAGGTGCTATGGAAGAAGGAGCGTCTACAAATTGAGTTGTGCAAGGTCAGGGTGCACACATAAAGACCGAGTATATTGGTCAGCATTCCACATCAAGTGTAGCAGTTCATAGCAGAATCCAGTGCTAGACAATGCACGCTCCGCCACGATTTGACCGGATGTTTGTGATCATGAGTGGGTTAAAGTCCTGGAAAGATGAGACGTCTGCGATGGAGTATGAAGATTTGTAGAATGAATGGAATGGGTTTTAATTAACAATGTGTGAAATTTTAGATCGGTCTCGTGTAGAATTTATAGTACCTAAATACTTAACGCTCAAAAAATCGCTAAATATATCTATAGACGATTATAATAATAGAAGTTGCTTTTATGTATTTTTCTATAACTTTAAATGTTTTCTACATAATTATAATCACGATCAGAGAATAATCCCTATAATATCTATTACTACAACTAGGTATTCTTTATCACAAATAATCAACATTTTTAACTTTTACCAAAGTGACCACCATAAAAACCAAGAACATGCAAAGATAATTTAAAATTTGTTTTCATTATTATTTCATTTCGCTAAAGACTCTTTACTTTAGTCATAACTTAGTATAAGCAATTAATATTTGTCATGATATCTTCAGTTGAGTCAGTCCTGCGCGCTGTAAACATGTAATGCAGTTAAATAGTGTTTTTGCTAGGAAAGTTGTGGGGTAGTTCTGATTTCTATCATTTCATATGTAGTTTGGGGTGCTGAATCCGAATCTGAGGTTTGCATACTAAATTTCGAGACGCAACATTAAAAAAAAATTAAAAAAAAAGGAAAAAATCGCCTTTTTTCCGGTTTTTTGCTTAAAACTCGAAAACTATTAACTTTTAGTAAATAGTCTGTTTACAGAAATTAAAGTACATACAATTTTCTACAAATATCACTATTTAGTTTTTTTTTTCGAATGAGCCGTTCGGTCTCAAGTGCGCGTTAAAAATTGGCAATTTTCAGCGGTTTCTGCAAAAGTCACTTTGAACGTTCCAAAGCTATTTTTTTAAAATTAGATCGCAGTATGGAAAAATTATATGAGCCGTTGTCGATGACGTTGCGCCCCCGGAAGACAGCTCTGAGATATACGTAGACGAGACAGAAGACAGAGGTATGTCGATTCTCACAAGTTATTTTGTAATCATTCATCTCTCCTAGATATATGATCACAAGTCAGTGTCTCACCGCCTCTTTTATCTTTTAGAACCCCCGACGCTGACGATGGCGCACTCAGACCCTGAGCCAGGACCTGATGCCATCGAAAACCTCAGCAAGATGCGGGAGGTATGTTTAATCTCACAATCAATTTTGTAATCCTCATCCGTTCTATCTCCTCTTTCTCCTTGAGAAATGACTCCACTTCTTTTTTTACAGGTCAAGCAGAATATGTACCAGGACCCAACGTCACCGAAGAACTTCAGCCGGGACCTTTTAAACGACAACGGCTCATATAATTTTTCCATACTGCGATCTAATTTAAAAAAAATAGCTTTGGAACGTTTAAAGTGAGTTTTGCAGAAACCGCTGAAAATTGCCAATTTTTAACGCGCACTTGAGACTGAAAGGATCATTCTAAAAAAAAAACTAAATAGTGATATTTGTAGAAAATTTTATGTACTTTAATTTCTGTAAACAAACTATTTACTAAAAGTTAATAGTTTTCGAGTTTTAAGCAAAAAACCGGAAAAAAGGCGATTTTTTCCTTTTTTTTTAATTTTTTTTTAATGTTGCGTCTCGAAATTTAGTATGCAAACCTCAGATTCGGATTCAGCACCCCAAACTACACATGAAATGAAAGAAATCACAACTACCCCATAACTTTCTTACTAGGGGCCTTTTAAATTACAATTTAACTGGATTAATGGTGCTAAATAGAAAATACAGTACAACCTCGATAATCAGAACCAATTGGGACCGAGGCTAGTTCGGATAATCGTAATCTGGGACTTTCGGGACAACAACACCTTTAAACAAAAAAACCGGCCAATTGCGAGTCGGACTCGCCCACCGTGGGTTCCGCACAAAGGAGGCTTCTCCCCATTTATGATGTTAGTTAGGTACTTAAAAATAATGGTGACACGGTCCTCTCAGTGTGCGGCAATTATACTGTTTTCGGATTTTCTCCTGTACTTGTGCTACAAGCTCTTCCTTTTAGCCAAACTTGTACGTGTTGACCTAGAATTATGGGATGTACCCAAGTATGGGAAATGCAACATAAACGGCCATAATAATTATCTTTTGATTGCGTTGACGTAGTTTTGGTTTTTTCACAGCTTCAAGGGACTGCAGACTTGTGTATGTGGTATTAATTTCAACTTGCTACCTCTACGCGTTACCGAGATAAAGGGTCTTGACAGACGGACGGACAACAAAATGATCGTATATCATTTTATTGTCCGTCTGTGGGTTCCGTTTTTTCCTTCTGAGGTATGGAACCCTAAAAAGAGTATAGTATGTATGTGCATTAAAATTGGACGCACATTGAATTTGAAAATACAATGTTTTGTTTCTTCAGGCTGAAATTCGGATAGATGAAATTGCGTGGTAAGTTGGTAAGTATCAAGTGCGTTCGAATAATTGAGGGTTCGGATAATCGAGGTTCTACTGTACAAGATAAATGATCAGCCTCCATCAGAATCAGTCCTCCTAAAGATGTACTAAATGATCATGCATGAGGATCGCAGCGGAGCGCGCCATCACTCCTTACGTCCGGGCGGTGGCTTTAACAGATCGTCCAAGCTAAACGTCCTCGCGGCGCGGACGCGCTGATGAGGCGCGGACACGGACGGCTTGCGGATCCCGAGCCGCGTCAGCAGCGTCCGGGGCTCTGGCCGCGCTGGAACACAGGCAGCCGTGTCGGAGGGCGACCACTGACGGTGCACCGACGACAGTTTACCTTCGACAACGATTGCCGGTTAGATACTCTAATGCCTTCCGCTACGTGTGTCTGAGGGTGTGTGAGCTCTAGGTTTATGTCATGTTCCGAAGCAGTAAGTCAGACTTCAGAAAGAGCTCATTATGGGTACCGAGTACCACGTATCTTTAGTACAGATAACTGAATAATATTGACGGAGTCAGACAATGTTTGTAGTGTCATTTTGGTAGCTGAAATAATAATAATATAGTACCGTAACTTAGAAGTCATCTTAGATATGTTTTTTTTTAATTTATTATCAGTATCGTCACTTTCTGTAACAAACTGTCGAAAATATTAGCAGCCCTTGAAACGGACTTAGGCATAATAAAAAATAGACAAAAAAAATCTTATTCGCCTATTAATTGACAATTTGGTTAGCGCAAGAGCACTGAGCAGCGGCATCTAATTCAGTTACCAAAATAACACCAGGAAATTTTGTATGACTATTATGTCACTGTAATCCAGTTTTCTTGTACCAGAATAAGAATTAGAATTTTGAATTCAAGCCAGGCATTGGGGTAGCTCTTGCATCAGTCGTCAAATGTCTCCTGTCATACACTGGCTCTAGGGCCGTCGAAATGACGTCAGACGTCAGTCACACGTCCGAGAAACGCAGAACTAGAGCGGGGTCTACAAGCGCACATACCGCGCGTTTCCGCTGCGTCGCCGCGCGTCTGCTGCTACTCGGCCTGCGGGACGGCTGCGTACCGCTGTCGTCCCGCGCGCGCTACCGTACATATAGGAATGCCAGAGTTTCATGCGAAGGACAATCGTTACTAGATTTTAATAGTAGAAGAAATAATGAGAGATAATAAATTTGATGATATTTCTTTAAATGGGAAAGAGGAGCAAAGAATGATTGTAAAAATAACAAGAGTTTGGTTTGATTTCTATCCAAAATAATTAATATGTCAGAAATATCTGAGTATAGGAAATTCTTTAAGAGAGTCATGAAATAACTAAGATGAGAAAAGTAAATGGCCTTGAAGAAAATATATGGTAGAACCACATATGATGCATTTGATCAAGATCAAATAAATGAATGACACAAAAAATTTCAGAGAAATGAACTATATTATAAATGACTAGGATAAAGATATAGATCATGAGAATGAGAATAATTGGTTTTTTCCTTTTGAAGACTAGTGAATGAAGTATTAGATAGGTATGACAGTACGTATTAGTCATGATTGTCCAAGCACTCCACCGTCTAGCAGACCCATCGCCGTCCACAATTGCTTTAACTTGGCAACCCAAAGCGACATGAACTTGTAAGCCTTTCTGCCAATTTGTTCTGTATCTTGAGATAGAACTCATACATACACATATATGAAACCCAAGCATCATGCTTTGTCATTTCTTTAAGATAAATGCAGTTTAAAAACTAATTCCAATAATTTTAAAAAATGTAATATGGATAACGTAAAATTACAAATGTAAAAAAATGGAATATGTATTACAGAAAACGAAACATGATACTTTTCGTATTAGCATATTCAAGATGAATTTGGAAAACAGCACAAAAATAACATCCCTGAAATAAAAAATATTTATACAGATATACTTTGCACCAAGTTAAAAGAATCGTGTTTCCTTACGGATACCAGAAACATGAGAGTCAATTCCGATTCTATTAAGTCACCTAAATATAGAAGAGATTATAATGTTGTTGTAACTACATATTTAAACTAGCGAACACAAACATTTTGTAGAACCTAACCGTAGTAACTGAATGGCAAAAAGTACGATAAAGTCTGTAAGTCTGATACAAAAACGATCCAGTCCACAAAACTCAAAACCCTCTTATTATTCTGAACTTTTTGTTTACCAGTCAATTATTTGGAAAAAATAATATATAATATTGTCTTACCGCGATTGTTATTCATTGAAATTAAACACTTTAGAACGGATTAATCGCGTTTATTAACACCATGACCCTACGTTTCGAGCCCTTTACATCACTCGTTTTCACAGGGTAAAGATGATGACTGAAATAAAATAAAAACCCATCTTAGTTAACGCTAAATTAACGTCGTTCGTTACATTTAGTTTAACTTTCAAAACTAGGCCTATGATAAATCCTATGTTAAAATAATTAGAACAAAACACATTTTTGTTACAGTTCTGTAAGCAATGTTATGTCCTCCGCGTGTGATAAAATCTAGTAGTAGCTTAAACTAGATTAATGAAATATTTTAACTATAAAATTTAAAATAAAAATAGTTAAGTCATAATAGTTAAAACTACTAAATTTCAAAATAGTTTCTGCATCCGCAAGCCTCCAAATATACAGCAGATAAAAGAAACGCCAAACGTGTCCTTACCATCCGTGAGAGTGAGAATCAGAAAGATCAATATAGCGGATAAACCAACGAAGCTAATCAGTGGCGAAAATATGCTATTACGTCGTGGAAAGTCAAATTACAGTCGTGGGCGATAAACTGCAAGCTGACTGTGTGCTTATGTATGAGAGATATTGGAAAGTATTGTTGTGTTTAGATATGCGCTCGAGTTTTGCATCTATTATTAATATTTGAACAAACAATATGACATAAGTTGAGCATTCCGCGAGAATATTGCGTACGGGATGCAATTCTACATTCGGGTACATGCATTCGGGTTTCGTCATAATGACGTATATAAACACACAGAATGTTTAAATACGAAATGAGTTAATGACAGATAAATAAAGTCTATCAACGTTTGATTCTATCGTCGTAATAGTTTTGACACTATTTAATGACAGCATTATTCTTTCAAACGTAAAACCTAAAACATGATGTATGAAGCTTGACGTTATTTGTTCATCATCGCCACGAAAATTACCTACGGGCCCTGCTTCTAACACTTCTGAAAACGCCAAGAATGTGATTTTGTGACTGATGATTTTTCATGTCTTGGCTAATAATTTGGTAGTATACCTACCTATTCCCGAGATGTACAGAGCTGCGGTACAAGGCAAAAGCATCCCGTAACGCGACAGTCTCGTGAAATGCACAAAATTGTGATATCATTTTCAATTGTTTCAGAGTTTTTTGTTAGACAAAACTCTGGCGCTACAAACCTCATGGGACATTCATTTGACCCAATTTGCAGGTTTCTGCCCTGTCTTAGACCAGATCCAGTAATTTGGACACAAGAGAGAAGCTCAATCCTTGGTATTAAACATTCAGATCATATTGTTATTTTATCTTCTTCACTAGTATAACCTACTGTGATACCAAGAATTCAGCTTCGCAAATGTCTGTCGTCCACAATTACCTCCACTTTCAAAATTCTATAGGTAACACTTACGTCTTGCGCACCGATCCGCTTCCTCCGCCAATAACTTCTCTATCTTCTCAGGGAAGTGTCTCTTCGCACACCACACCAGGCCGATGGCTCCAAGAACTACGAAAACGGCTATCAGACCGAGCCAGAACGGCTCTTGTATCATACGGGCTCCGAGGCTCACGATTTTCGGAGTTGGGTTTGGGACTTCGCATCTGTAAAGAAGAGGCTTAGTCATATTTTTTGCAACCATTGGCAACGTTATCTTTTGAACCCGTCATATGAAAGCACAGTATAATACTTCATAAGTATCATAAGTGACCTCATAAGTGAAAAGATAAAAGTATTAACTAAGGTGTCCTCCCTTAAAAGTAAAGTACCGAGATTATCGGGATTTATAGTATGAGGTGCCAATTACACGAAGAACGCTCGCAGAAATCCACAGCCTCCTTTAAGGAAAACCTGCTTACCGTATGATTTTCTAGGTGCCCTGCAAACCAGTGTCGTGAGATGATGTGTCACGGCTCATGCCGAGTGGCATCCCTTTAGGTTTATTTAGCTGTAACTTGTCTATCCTTAAGCTTGTAATGTTTTAAACCAAATAAATGATTTATTTCTTTCTTTCAGACAGTTAACAGCGTGACACTACTCACCTCTTCCCTTTCCACGACGGGTTACACTGGCACAGGAAGCCGCCGTCGCGCTCGCTGCACGCGCCGCGGTTGTTGCAGGGGCGCGCGGCGCAGGGCCGCACGCGCTCGGCGCAGCGCCGGCCGCGCCAGCCCCGCGCGCACATAGTACCACAGCGTGACACTACTCACCTCTTCCCTTTCCACGACGGGTTACACTGGCACAGGAAGCCGCCGTCGCGCTCGCTGCACGCGCCGCGGTTGTTGCAGGGGCGCGCGGCGCAGGGCCGCACGCGCTCGGCGCAGCGCCGGCCGCGCCAGCCCCGCGCGCACATAGTACCACAGCGTGACACTACTCACCTCTTCCCTTTCCACGACGGGTTACACTGGCACAGGAAGCCGCCGTCGCGCTCGCTGCACGCGCCGCGGTTGTTGCAGGGGCGCGCGGCGCAGGGCCGCACGCGCTCGGCACAGCGCCGGCCGCGCCAGCCCCGCGCGCACATAGTACCACAGCGTGACACTACTCACCTCTTCCCTTTCCACGACGGGTTACACTGGCACAGGAAGCCGCCGTCGCGCTCGCTGCACGCGCCGCGGTTGTTGCAGGGGCGCGCGGCGCAGGGCCGCACGCGCTCGGCGCAGCGCCGGCCGCGCCAGCCCCGCGCGCACATAGTACCACAGCGTGACACTACTCACCTCTTCCCTTTCCACGACGGGTTACACTGGCACAGGAAGCCGCCGTCGCGCTCGCTGCACGCGCCGCGGTTGTTGCAGGGGCGCGCGGCGCAGGGCCGCACGCGCTCGGCGCAGCGCCGGCCGCGCCAGCCCCGCGCGCACATAGTACCACAGCGTGACACTACTCACCTCTTCCCTTTCCACGACGGGTTACACTGGCACAGGAAGCCGCCGTCGCGCTCGCTGCACGCGCCGCGGTTGTTGCAGGGGCGCGCGGCGCAGGGCCGCACGCGCTCGGCGCAGCGCCGGCCGCGCCAGCCCCGCGCGCACATAGTACCACAGCGTGACACTACTCACCTCTTCCCTTTCCACGACGGGTTACACTGGCACAGGAAGCCGCCGTCGCGCTCGCTGCACGCGCCGCGGTTGTTGCAGGGGCGCGCGGCGCAGGGCCGCACGCGCTCGGCGCAGCGCCGGCCGCGCCAGCCCCGCGCGCACATAGTACCACAGCGTGACACTACTCACCTCTTCCCTTTCCACGACGGGTTACACTGGCACAGGAAGCCGCCGTCGCGCTCGCTGCACGCGCCGCGGTTGTTGCAGGGGCGCGCGGCGCAGGGCCGCACGCGCTCGGCGCAGCGCCGGCCGCGCCAGCCCCGCGCGCACATAGTACCACAGCGTGACACTACTCACCTCTTCCCTTTCCACGACGGGTTACACTGGCACAGGAAGCCGCCGTCGCGCTCGCTGCACGCGCCGCGGTTGTTGCAGGGGCGCGCGGCGCAGGGCCGCACGCGCTCGGCGCAGCGCCGGCCGCGCCAGCCCCGCGCGCACATAGTACCACAGCGTGACACTACTCACCTCTTCCCTTTCCACGACGGGTTACACTGGCACAGGAAGCCGCCGTCGCGCTCGCTGCACGCGCCGCGGTTGTTGCAGGGGCGCGCGGCGCAGGGCCGCACGCGCTCGGCGCAGCGCCGGCCGCGCCAGCCCCGCGCGCACATAGTACCACAGCGTGACACTACTCACCTCTTCCCTTTCCACGACGGGTTACACTGGCACAGGAAGCCGCCGTCGCGCTCGCTGCACGCGCCGCGGTTGTTGCAGGGGCGCGCGGCGCAGGGCCGCACGCGCTCGGCGCAGCGCCGGCCGCGCCAGCCCCGCGCGCACATAGTACCACAGCGTGACACTACTCACCTCTTCCCTTTCCACGACGGGTTACACTGGCACAGGAAGCCGCCGTCGCGCTCGCTGCACGCGCCGCGGTTGTTGCAGGGGCGCGCGGCGCAGGGCCGCACGCGCTCGGCGCAGCGCCGGCCGCGCCAGCCCCGCGCGCACATAGTACCACAGCGTGACACTACTCACCTCTTCCCTTTCCACGACGGGTTACACTGGCACAGGAAGCCGCCGTCGCGCTCGCTGCACGCGCCGCGGTTGTTGCAGGGGCGCGCGGCGCAGGGCCGCACGCGCTCGGCGCAGCGCCGGCCGCGCCAGCCCCGCGCGCACATAGTACCACAGCGTGACACTACTCACCTCTTCCCTTTCCACGACGGGTTACACTGGCACAGGAAGCCGCCGTCGCGCTCGCTGCACGCGCCGCGGTTGTTGCAGGGGCGCGCGGCGCAGGGCCGCACGCGCTCGGCGCAGCGCCGGCCGCGCCAGCCCCGCGCGCACATAGTACCACAGCGTGACACTACTCACCTCTTCCCTTTCCACGACGGGTTACACTGGCACAGGAAGCCGCCGTCGCGCTCGCTGCACGCGCCGCGGTTGTTGCAGGGGCGCGCGGCGCAGGGCCGCACGCGCTCGGCGCAGCGCCGGCCGCGCCAGCCCCGCGCGCACATAGTACCACAGCGTGACACTACTCACCTCTTCCCTTTCCACGACGGGTTACACTGGCACAGGAAGCCGCCGTCGCGCTCGCTGCACGCGCCGCGGTTGTTGCAGGGGCGCGCGGCGCAGGGCCGCACGCGCTCGGCGCAGCGCCGGCCGCGCCAGCCCCGCGCGCACATAGTACCACAGCGTGACACTACTCACCTCTTCCCTTTCCACGACGGGTTACACTGGCACAGGAAGCCGCCGTCGCGCTCGCTGCACGCGCCGCGGTTGTTGCAGGGGCGCGCGGCGCAGGGCCGCACGCGCTCGGCGCAGCGCCGGCCGCGCCAGCCCCGCGCGCACATAGTACCACAGCGTGACACTACTCACCTCTTCCCTTTCCACGACGGGTTACACTGGCACAGGAAGCCGCCGTCGCGCTCGCTGCACGCGCCGCGGTTGTTGCAGGGGCGCGCGGCGCAGGGCCGCACGCGCTCGGCACAGCGCCGGCCGCGCCAGCCCCGCGCGCACATAGTACCACAGCGTGACACTACTCACCTCTTCCCTTTCCACGACGGGTTACACTGGCACAGGAAGCCGCCGTCGCGCTCGCTGCACGCGCCGCGGTTGTTGCAGGGGCGCGCGGCGCAGGGCCGCACGCGCTCGGCGCAGCGCCGGCCGCGCCAGCCCCGCGCGCACGCGCAGCTGAACGACTCCGCGGACAGCGTGCAGTTGCCGAACACGCAGGGCGAGCGCTCGCACGCGGTAAGGAGGCAGAACATTCCTGGAAATAAATACGATCGGGTACTGAGATGTTCTTCTGTTTTACTTTCGGAACTTGTGTCTGGAGACTCTGGAGTATTCCACTAGAGTACAACATCGGTGGCAAACGTGCAAGCATACGCCTCGTCTGATGTTACCCACATGCGCGTTGACGATCCATTAAAAAAATGTGCAGTTTTTTTAAGAACCCTATACTGTAGTCCTTAGGGAAAACCTTCCTGAACGACTACAAACAAGAGGTTACTTTCTATGCCAAAAGTACAAGCTATAAGATCTTACCGAATTATTTATTTTATTTTATTTTTATTTTATTAGGAAAGAAACAGTCTCTTATGTTTACATTTAACACAGTAAAAGTTAATAAATTGCAGACTTACAGTTTCCTTAATTAATCATTATGTATCGTTACAAAGTAATGGTGAAACCGAACATATGCAGATATAAAATATAAACCTAAGTTTTAATACATTCCAATGAGAGTCGCTTGAAACCGTATAATTTTTCGTGGAATATATCTATATTTAGAAATCGTTCGTTATAAAGCCTACATGCTCTTCTAATGAAACCATTTCTTGCGTATGAAGTACGACTACGGGGTATATGAAAGAGGGGCTTTTTTTCTACAGGTTCGTTCACAACGCCTGGGTACTCTTAAAGAAAGGGAGTGCATCAACGAGGGAGCATCGCAGATGTTATTAATAATTTTATAAAGCATTAAGACATCAATACAATCGCGGCGAGAACTTAAGAATGTAGTATTTTGTCTCTTCGTAGCGGTGATATAATCGATGTATTTATTTCCGGTGCGTAACTCAATTGCTTTAACAAATTTTTTCTGCACTTTTTCTATTTTATCACTATGAATTTTATAAAGTGGATTCCAAACGGCACTAGCAAATTCTAACCGACTACGAACATAACTATTAAATAAAACCTTATATATGTTGAAATTTCTTTAAAAGGCTTTCCTACACGTAGTATAAAACCTAACTGCTTAAAGGATTTACTAACTATATTATCTATGTAAGGTACAAAGGTAAGTTTAGAGTCCATATTTTTTTTTTTTTTATACTACGACGGTGACAAACAAGCATACGGCCCGCCTGATGGTAAGCGGTCACCGTAGCCTATGGACGCCTGCAACTCCAGGGGTGTTACATGCGCGTTGCCGACCCTTTAAAAACTTTAACACTCCTTTTTTGAAGAACCCCATATTGTAGTCCTTTGGGAAAACAGTGGCAGGGAGCTCATTCCACAGCCGGAGCGTCCGCGGGAGGAAGTTCCTCTTAAACCGCACGGTACGAGACCATTTAGGCTCCAGGGTATGCGGGTGAACACCCTGCCGACGGCGAGCGGTGCGGTGGTAGAATGCAGCCGTTGGCATCATATCAAACAATTCCTCGGAGCACAATCCATTGTACAAGCGATAGAATACACATAAGGAGGCGAAGTCTCTCCTTAGACTTAAGGGTTCGATATCGCTCGTGAGTTTGGGATCGTTGACAATTCGGACAGCACGTCTTTGGATCGAGTCAAAGGGGCCCAGCTGGTATCCAGGTGCTCCCGCCCAAAGATGGCAGCAATACTCCATATGAGGCCTGACTTGAGACTTGTATAATAACAGTCTTTGCCCCGGAGAGAAGTATTGCTTAGCTCTATTGAGCACACCGAGCTTTTTGGATGCCAGCTTGGCTTTCCCTTCCAGGTAGCTACGGAATTGGACGTCACTGGAAATGTCAACACCCAGGATCCCAATACTCTCTGACATGGTAAGGACTGTGTCTTGGAATTGTGGGACCACAGTAAATGGGGTTTTTTTAGCGGTGAACGCGCAAACTTGTGTCTTAGTGGGGTTAAATCGGACAAGATTTTCCTGGCCCCACAGTGAGATATCAGAGAGAGCACTCTCGATGTCTGACACAAGCTTTTCACGACTCTCTAACACAACGGGACGAGGGATGTTAGCACGGCCTGTGTAATAGGCATCCCCAGTACTGTCGTCTGCATAACAATGAATATCGCCAATGGACAACATGTCATTGATATGCAGCAAAAACAGCGTTGGGGATAGCACAGAGCCTTGTGGGACACCAGCATTTATGTCCATGCTATCGGAGCAACTTCCGTCGACAACGGCTCGTATGCATCTGCCGGACAAAAAGCTGGCAATCCATTCGCATAATCCCCCGGGCAGTCCGTAAGATGGTAACTTCGATAGAAGACCCCCATGCCAAACCCGATCGAACGCCTTCGCTATATCCAGGCTGACTGCCAATGCCTCACCTTGACTCTCAATAGCTGAAGCCCAGCGGTGGGTGAGATACACTAGAAGATCACCAGTGGAGCGACCATGGCGAAAGCCATACTGTCGGTCACTGATCAGATCGTGATCCTCTAGGTATCCCAGGAGCTTTGCGTTGATTATGCGCTCCATCACCTTGGAGAGAAGGGAGGTTATAGCGATTGGCCTGTAATTCGACGGGTCTGATCTGTCACCCTTTTTAGGCACAGGGTGCACAAGGGCGGTCTTCCACGAAGACGGCACCTGCCGTTTGTGATATGAGAGCGTGAAAAGGCGCGTGAGCACTGGACACAACTCGGGAGCACACCGCTTGAGCACCACTGCTGGTATGCCGTCTGGCCCGCTCGACTTGTGGACGTCTAATGATAGCAGCTCCCGCCGGACATCAGTTTGCCTGAATATAATACCGGGCATGGAGAAACCGCACCGCGGGACGGTAGGCGGTGCGGTACTGCCATCATCGTCCATGGTCGAGTTCGAGGCAAAGAGATTGCCCAAGAGATCAGCTTTCTCCTTTGCACTGTGGACCAGATCACCATCAGCATTTCGCAGTGGTGGTAAGGACGACCGACAAAAATTTCCCTCGGCAGCTTTGGCGAGCGACCAGAAGGCACGACTCCCTGAGGGATAGCCCACGAGCTTCTCACCAATTCTGCCGACGAAGTCGAATTTAGCTCTGGCAATGGCTCTTTTACTGGACCTCGAAGCAGCATTTAATTTGCGTTTCACATCAGAAGCGTTAGGATCCTTATCAGTAACGGCCTTGGTCCAAGCCCTGTAGGCAACTTGCTTATGAATTGTCGCCTCTTTACAGGGCCGGTTAAACCAAGGTCGTTTCTTAGCTCCTGCAGCTATTACTGAGTTGGGAATGAAGCAGTCCATTCCCATTAAGATAGTCTCAGCGACCTCAGCTGCACAGGAGTCAGGATCATCTGATGTGAAACACAGCCGCTTCCACGGGTACGATGCATAGAACTCACGCAATCCATCCCAATCTGCTGACCTATAGTGCCATACGCGTCGCGTGCTAGTAGGCCGAGGTGGATCAGGCCGCGCGCAAGGTGGCAATGTCCGAATAACACCGAGATCACGGATTTGATTAACACGGGCTAGATCTTTATTACAAAGTTTGTACTTAAAATGTAAAGCTGTACGTTTCCTACTAAAACTAATAGTGTAACATTTATCAAGGTTCAAAAATAAGTTGTTAGCGATACAAAATTATTGTACCTAACCATCAAAAATAATTGGTGAAACGCTTCTTCCGCCAAGAAGTCACTGGAGATTTCGATGGGACACATTAGTAACCCAAATGTCTGACTAAACACACAATTTTACTGGAAAGAGTGTGGTTGCTAATGTGCTAATAAAAATTCAAAATTCAAATTCAAAATTCAAAAATTTATTCTGCAAGTAGGCCTCAAGGGCACTTTTACAAGTCAGTAAGCATTACAATAAAGCATTTGCATGTACAAACATTTACAATATATAGTGAGAAGTAAAAGTATAATCTAAATACTGATAATACAACAGCCAAAACCTGGGTGTTCAAGACACTAAGGTTCATTTTGGAGTGAAGGTGTTTTATGAATTAAAAACAGGTCCATACGGTAATGACAATTTATTGCAACTAAAAACAGCGGCGGGCCGCTAGATACTCGTAGGTACAGAATGCATGTATAGGTAGGTACGGACGGATAATCAAATTTCTACTAAACATACCGCCCGCCAAAAACAACAGTTTTTAATCTAAGTTCTTAAGAGAAACAATCGTGTAGGTATTTAAGATATCTTAAAAATATTCGCCAAGACTATGAAGTATGAGTGATCTGAATCAGCGAATAATAATTTTATTCAATGCAATGATTAAAAGTTTAAACAACTCGTGCTGTGCAAACTATCTATACCTACTTACTAAGATGTAGACACATTTCATTCATTAGAAACGCAATATCTATCTATGGTTCGGCCTTAGATAAAATTGTTATCTTACAAACGGTTTGGCTTGGTGCTAATTACGAGTTGCATAACTAGTCCAGCTGCGAAGGTGCCCACAACGTGTACTTATACCCTAAATAATAAGACATGTAAAGGAAAAAAAACAAATCCCATCACCTAGTTGCCCGTTTACTTATATATAACAGTTGTTTACGTATGTTATCAACTTATAATTTATCAACTACAATCGAACTGTATTGAACCTTATACGCGAAGCATTACAGCTAATTTTCAACATTAACAATTTCTTAATGAATGCGTTTCGGTTGTGTGATATTTCTATCTGTGCATTAAACAAATATTTTAACTCAAGTTGACTCGTCAACCGGCAACCAATAATAAAAAAATTACTAACCTATTTTGTAATCTGACATATTATAGCGCATGCATAGCATGGCATAGCATACATTTTTTTTTTTCGCGCTTACCTACCTACTTAAAACTATTCATTTATCTTACAATACCAACCTGTTTTGCTCGCATGATTATTAAATTCAATCTTAGTGGACTGTAAACATTGATTTATTAACGACAAATGATGCCAGCTAAACAAGTAAACACTTTAGTAAATAACTTTATGGTTAAACGCGAACATAGGAACTCGGTACTTACATTTATTTTTATAAACTATGCAATTGAGTGACTCAAATACCACTCTTATGCTAACACAATAAGGTTTCATTTTGCAAATTGTTCGAGGTTGGCGAAATAATGCGAAGTGGTTTATAAATCAGTTAAGTATATAACTACCTACATCGTCTCAATTGTTTACAAGTTACGTTTGGGACATTGCATATGTATTCTTATCAATTAAGGGAAAGCGTTATTCAAGGAATGTTTAATATTTCATCAAAAATGCATCGGCTGACCGGCTAGCTACTGGTACGCGGGCTTAGGTATATCATGATAGCATGCCGGCGGGCGTACGATCTGTGCAACGGTAAGCGGAAGCCGCAGCCTACGGACTCCTATAGCGAAGACGATGTCACCAGTGTGGTTTCTTTGGACTTTTCCTGGTTATTGTTATCGGTGCGTTGGCAAGAGTACTAATTTTGATAACGGCCTTTTTAGAAGGTTGTTTCCTTTGCATTGCACTGTAACGACTCGCACCAGCTGATCGGGCCCTGGATGTAATGCCGTTATTTTTCCTAATAGCCATTTTGCAGGTGGCATATCGTCCTCTTTAATAGCAACTATATCTCCGACTTTCGGTGGATTAATTGTGTCCTGCCACTTATATCTTTGCTGCAAAGTGTTAAGGTATTCTCCCTTCCATCTTTTCCAAAATTGTTGTGTCTGCTTTTGTATCAGCTGCCATCTGGTCAGCATGTCGATGACTTGTATGATTTCTGAGACTCTATTGCCCACAAAAACTTGCCATCTACTTGGTTGAGATTGCAACCAGGCTAAGACTACCATAGAATCTGTCCAGGCATAAGTTTTCTCCATCGGTATCTTCAATACGTTAGAGAGTTCAGCCAATAGCTTCGCAAGCACGACTGCAGCGCACAGTTCCAATTTGGGGATCGTCAACTGCTTTAGTGGGGCCACCTTAGTTTTCGCTGCTATCATTGTTATATGGACTTCCTCGTTCTGATCAACCACTCTGACGTAGGCTACTGCGCCATACGCCAAGGAAGATGCGTCAGCGAACCCCTGCAGTTGTATATCCTTGCAGTCTGCTGTGATTTTCATCCAGCGTGGGATTTTTATCATTGTTAGCTCGGTGAGCTCGTCTCGGTAAGTGATCCATTCATTTACTAATTCCTCGGGTAGCTCCTCATCCCACTCATGGTTACATAGCCACAATTTCTGTATCATGACCTTTGCTGTTATGACAATTGGAGCTAGCCATCCTAAGGGATCGAAAAGACTCGCCACATCTGATAATATTATTCTTTTAGTTACAGGGTTCCTGAGTTCCGGTAATTTCACAGTGATGTTGAAGTTATCTTCGTTCCTGTCCCAGGTAAGTCCAAGTATTTTTATTACTTTATCTAGTTTTATTTCAAGGCTATTCACTGTTTCTTTACTATCACTTTCTTCTTGTAAATACTTTAACAACTCCTCAGAGTTGCTAGACCATTTTTGCATGTGAAAGCCACCTGCCCTTAATAATTGATTAACTTCATTGCAAATTGTCTTTATTTCAGATAAATCTTCATGGCCAGTCATCAAGTCGTCCATATAGAAGGAATCCTTGACTATTGCTGCACCTCGTGGATATTTTTCAGCTTCATCGTCAGCGAGTTGAAATAGTGTGCGAACTGCCAACCACGGTGCAGCAGCTGTCCCAAAAGTGACTGTCAACAACTGATAACTTTCTAAGTTGCTAGAAGTTTCATCTCGCCACACTATTCGCTGTAAATCGGTGTGATCGTTTGTCATTCTTACTTGACGATACATCTTAACTATATCGCCTATCACACAGATTTTGTGACATCTCCAGCGAATGATGAGGCTGCGTAGGTCAGGTTGTAGTGTAGGTCCAACAAACATGTTATCGTTTAAGGACCGAGCCTCGGAACCCTTCGACGAAGCGTCGAAGACAACACGAACCTTCGTGGTGTCCTTGTCTTCCCGAATTACTGCGTGGTGTGCAAGGTAAAGAGCTTCCTTTTCCTCTTCCCTTTCTACCTTTTTCATATGGCCTAGGTTTACTCGTAAATATTCTTTCATGACCTTCGTGTATTCTTCTTTCAGCTTGTAATTTTTCTCAAACTTCCTTTCTAGTTGTTGAAACCTAGTGATTGCTTGCTGCTTTGTTTCACCACACAGCTTTATTGTTTGTTCTTTATTTTGTTTCAGAGGCAGATGTACTTCATATCTACCTGCTGCATCTCTTTTCGTTGTATATTTGTAAATTTCTTCACAAGTTTCTTCTTCCTTAGACCAAGCTTTCTTGGTTGTGTAAAGTTCTGTTTCCAATTCCCAAAACTTTCTTAAAGGATTGTTATCCTCTTCGATCTGTCTGGTGATGTGAAAGCTCCTGAAATTATGTAATGTGTTTGTGCTTACCTCAATAACACCCAACAAGATCCACCCCAGCCGGGTGTGCTGCGCGACTACGTCATCGCCTGGCCCTCTTATCAAACCCGTGTCCAATATCTTTGCATAGATTTTCGCACTCAGTAAAATGTCTATCCTACCTGGTACGTTGTAGGTGGGGTCAGCCAATTGTATATCCTTAAGCTGAGGCCACGTATAGCCTTGGATTTCTCGTTCCGGTAACTTACGCGTTATAGAACTAAATACATATGCATTGTTTACATGAAATGAGAAATTTGTATCATATCTAGACGTAATCTCTAAATCTACTAAATGCTTAAAGGATGTGCTATTATCCTCGCCAACACCAAACACGACGCCGCTTATACGGGTTTTCTTTAACCCTAATAAATCGACGACCCTCGCAGTTACTAAAGACACCTCTGAACCTGGATCAATGAGAGCACGGAAAACGTGTGACTGACCTGAACTCGAAGTGACGTTTACCAGTGCTGTTGCTAACCATACATTCTCCTCAGGCTGTTGTCTGCTTGCCACATGTGCTGTGACCTTGGAGAGGAGCTTCTCTTCGTTTGCGTGTGCCGGCGGGTCCTCTTTAGTTACCGTTGAAACCTGCTTTTCTTCACTTACTAGCTTTTTCTCTCTATGTAATAAGGAGTGGTGTTTTCTCTTGCAGATTTGACATGTCGTAAGTTGTTTACATTTAAACACGTTGTGATTAGGTATAAGACAATTAAAGCAGAAATTGTTGCTTTGAACGTAATTGTACCTTTCTTCAATGGGTAGCTTTGTAAACTGCTTACAGTGATGTATGTAGTGATCTTCCTTGCAGTATGTACACTGCAGGTCGCCTTTAGTAGCCGTGGTGTGAAATGCCTTCGGTTTGACACTCGGTGGTTGTTTATAACTTCTACTCGTACTTGCAGGTTCTACCATCTCTAGTGTGCGAAACCGCGTTTCCAAAAACTGCTTCAATCGTTCAAATCCAGGTAGGTCATCAGAACTATCTTCGCTAATCGTTTCTTCCCATTGCTTATGGCTGCTGACATCTAGCTTCGATATGACGACAAACGTGACGATTGCATCCCACTGATCGGTAGGCAAACCCAAATTCTTTAGCGCGTTCATACATTCAACTGTAGTATCTAAAAGCTGTTTAATCGCAGAGGCTGATTCTTGAGATAACGCTCGTTGTCCAAAAAACTTCTTAAAAACTGTATTCGCGATATATCTCTTGTTGTTGTATCTTCTTTTCAGAATTGCCCATGCCTCGGTGTAATTTTCTCCGGTGATTGAAAACTGCCGTAATAATACTTCAGCATCGCCCGTCAAACTACCTTTCAAATAATGTAATTTCTGTACATTTTCTAGTGACGAGTTGTTATGAATTAAAGCCACAAAAAGATCGTGAAATGATTGCCACTCAGTGTAATTTCCATTAAAAGTCGGTATGGAAATTCTAGGCAAACGAACTTCACTATTGGGTGTACTTGTGTTACTCACAGCTATTTGTCTGGACGTGTCCACCTTTTCGATTTCCGAATTAAACTTCAATAACGCCGTTTTTAACTCTCCTTTGTATGTATAAAATAACTCCTCGAACTGGTCGAACATGTCATCGGCGAAATACGGAAGTAACTGTCTTTCTTCCATTGAAATCGATAAAAGTATCTTCTCGTGAATTATCTTAAATTCTTTCCAATAGGTATCCAACGTGTCCATTCTCCCTTGTACGTACCCAATAGTTATCCTCTCCTTAGGCGACTTTTTGTAATTGCTATAAGCCTTTGCTATCTTTTCATAAGTATCTCTCTGAAGTAATATGCATTTTTCAGCCTGATCCATTGTGCAATTTAACCGTTACACTATCACCAAATCATAAACCGAATCACCAAATTCCAGACTGTTCCAACGCGGCATTAACCGTTTTTCTATGTGGGTAAGCGCGTAATTACGTAGGTGATTTCGCGCTGCTTAAAGATACGTAATTTCCTCTGCTATTTATGTATTAAATCACTATTCCACTGTCCCTTGAAACATGCCAAATCACTCAGTTCAGTTTAGTTCGTACAATAACGGTTATAGAAACATTTTGTTTTAAAATAGTAGATCATAAATTTAAAATAGTAGTCTTTATCGTTCTTTTCACTTTTGTTCACTTTTACACATTATCTTCCGTTATATTGTACACTTTTTTACACTGATTTGTCCATATTAACTCCAAATTACATAAAATTAACTCCGCAAAATAGGTCACCGTAAAATATATCCGTGGTCGATGGACCATATGTTTAAGACACTAAGGTTCATTTTGGAGTGAAGGTGTTTTATGAATTAAAAACAGGTCCATACGGTAATGACAATTTATTGCAACTAAAAACAGCGGCGGGCCGCTAGATACTCGTAGGTACAGAATGCATGTATAGGTAGGTACGGACGGATAATCAAATTTCTACTAAACACTGGGTAAACTAAACAATATTAAAATAAATTTACTAAGTAATATGACAAGAGATGTATAGTCTCTATAGTTAATAATAAATTAAGTTTGGAGATGTAGAAGGTCCCCCAACGTCAAAATAAAATACGAATAAAATTTGGAGATGTAAAAGGTCCCCATAGTCAAAAAATTATACTAATAGGATTTGGAGGTGTAAAGGCCTCCAAACGTCAAAAATAAAATATCTTTATGATATAAATACCACAAGTCATCAGACTGTTAAGTTAACAGTCTTAGATCTAATGCTACAGAATACATAACTAGTATGTATCTAACAAGTCAAAATTATGAACCCAACAGAGATGTAAACAAAAAGGATAAAAACAAGGAAGTTCACTCTACTAATCCAGCTTAAACAGTTTAATACAAACCTGTGTAATATCCCGCGCACTGACAAAAGTTCTTAGAATCATCGGACGCGCAGAATCCATCGTGGAGGCATGGGTTTGGGTAGCAGGACTCGATGCTCGTATCTTCGCCTTCGGAGAGAAGCAGCACTTTACTGTGATAGTCAGGATCTGAAAAAATTATATTAATTTTTGAGTTAAGACAGAAGAAATAACTGTCTTGACCTCGAAACTACCTACCTTGAGTACCCTGGGTATAACTCCCGTATTTTCAAAATCGGAGGAAGCGTTTCTGGCCTATCTGTAGGGCGTCCGACTTTCAAAGTGAAGGTTGCGGGCTTGCGGGTTCAAATAAGTTTTTATGAACGAAATATCATTTGTTATTCACCAATCGCTTTTCGGCAAAAGAAAACATCGTGAGGAAACCGGACTAATCCAAATTAGGTCTAGTTTAACCTCTGGTTGGAAGTTCAGAAAGCAGTCGCCTAAAAGTTAGAACCTACGCCCAGAACCTTGGCATAAAACGCTAGGAAGATTTTCCATATCGGAAGTTGCAATGGATCTCTACCCCTTTACAACTACTATGTCAATGGAGCCTGGGATCCAGTTTTAGGTCTTATGAATGTAAAAATTCCTAATCAATGAAACATTGTTCCATAGCATTTGACCAAAATTCCTACCTTTATTAACAAGCAACGCTACATCCATATGGACTCCCGTCTCCCCGGCGCACTGCGTCACAGTCAATGAATGCAGGTACGAGTGGATAACCAACGGCGTCGCTGCTCCTCTCTTCACGTCGTCCACCTCGCAGAGCGTCCATTGGGTGCCGTTGTTTTCGGTGTAGCTATCTTTGACCTGACATAATATAAAAATAATTGTTTTGGCTATGGTTACAAATATTTAGCACATGAAATTGAAATAATTTTGACCTCCTGCGCACCATATACCATTAAAATCAAAACTGTAAGTAATAAGGTTGATTGTTTTGGTTTACAATGTACCTAATGAAAACAAAAGAAATGCAATATAAGATTTTAAGCTAACATGGTCATTTACACTATAATTACTATTTAAAACGAGATATTTACCATGTACATTTGTCATTAAAACAAATGTACATGGTAAATATCTCGTTTTAAATAGTAATTAAAAGAAATGCAACTCTGTTTCAATTGAAAATAGTTGAAGTTTCATTGCGCTCATAAGTCTTGTGGGTAGAGACCGTGGTGCTTAGGAGGGAAGTATGCAGAAGGATGGATATAATTTTATTTTTGATGCATAATAAATAAACAAGCTATATCAGACAGCGTGTAACGATCCCTTTCAACACCAATAAACTTTGAAGGCGTCATGGTTTGTCTTGCCTACAAACTTAATGAGGATTACCGCGAGTTGATTTTCCGCTAGTGGCGCTAGTGGGACGTGGGCCTGCGGGAACATTTCAAACGTCACTTTGACAATTCTCTCATACTGACACAGGACCCACGCATGAGTGGCGACACCTGGTGAGGCGACAATACGGTAGCTCCCATTGCGTTAGCGGTCAAAGTTTCCACACATGTGTATTTGTCACATTTTAGTCTATGGAAAACGCGCAAAATATAGTTCGACAAACCAAGTACATTTTTTTTCTATATGCGTCCCCGTTTTTCGGAGTACCTTACCTCAATCCACCCCCTCCCCTGCCCGCAAGGCCACGGCTCCTCCCCGGCCGCCAGCGTGGTCTTCGCAAACGCCACAGACAGCGTGTGGTCGTGCGGCGCCAGCAGGCGCGTGCGCAGCGTGAAGCGCGGCGGCGGCGCGCGCGGCCAGTTGGGCGCCGCCAGCCGGCCCGAGCGGACGTGCGCCAGCGAGAGGGTGTGCGTTGCGTTTAATAGGCCCACTGGAAATTATTATGGTGCTTTTACATGCTCGGGCTCTCGGCCGAATGATTCGGCCCACCCTAGTACACGCTCATTCGAGACAGACTATATAGATAAAATGAACCTGCGGTGCTAATATATATATATATATGTGGAAAAGGCTAAAAAGAGTAATAAGTCAGAATGCCAATCGTTAACGCTCAATTGCGAACGAAACGCAACTGTCTTTGTCGCACTAATAAGGAATATTGATAGAAGGAGTGGCATCTTGTCTAACCACCCTGTTCCTCTTACTTAAGGATGCTAGACTATTTTTTTTGTTTTAATTACATCTTGCCTGATTACACAATAAGGTACCTAATCGTCCGAGTGCTCCATACGGTAGTGTCCAATAGATGATACCCATCTGTCACCTCAATTGACATTGGCAAAATATTAAATATGACATGTATTGACACAGAGTCGAATTCTAGTTCATTTACCTTACCTAAGCTTAAGCTTTGTGCCAACTATTCCAACATTTTGGATTATAGGCGACGAAGATTCGATCGTTAATGGAAATTTTGATTTAAGTTAGTATTACATTTAGAGGCCGATCATCGGCTGCCCCTGCCCCTGCGTCCCCTTCCCTCGACTCCCTATGTTCTCTTTCCTCGATTACACGGAGCGAGGCCACCGATCGGCCCCTAAAAAACATGTAACTAGCTTTATCTATTTAAAAACATTAATTTGTAAAGCTTTATATATCCATATTTATTTTCAGGAAAACGAGACAGAAATTACCAGCCAAATACCTACCATATTATTTTTAACAGTACTCACCAGTTTTAAAATATGCCTGGAACCCCTTCCCGGTAACATTCTGTCCCGTCCTGAACCTGACCCTCATCACCTCCGCAGTGGACACGAATAGCCCACTCGTGAGCACCTCAGGGTTCAGGAACGGCCTGATGGGCTGGTCTTGCAGGTCCACTTGGATTTCTAGGAAGGAGTCGTCAGGTATGGCGTCTGTGAAATTGGAGGGAATGCCTCTCTTGAAGGTGCCGTAGCCGAAGTCAAAGAAGGTGATGTTGAGGAAGACTCGTTTGCCTGGAAAAGTTATACGAAACTAGTTTGCGTAGAATCTGAAAAATAACTATCCTATATTATATCCCCATATTAAATTTTATCTTGATCCGTTCAGCGGATTTAGCGTGAAGAGGTAACTGACAGAGTTACTTTCGCGAGTTCGCGAGTTACATTATAAATGACGGCTTTGCGGCTGTCATGAGGAAAAGATGCGCGTCTCCGCGGCAGTTCCAACCGCAACCTGAACGTGTTTGCGAACCGCTGGGACACTAACAAAACCATGTTGGCTAGGTAGATGTGGTCGAGTTTTGTTATAATAGACCCGAGAGTTTTAAGAACCAATTATGAGCTGTTGCATATGCTAGTTTTTCTACGACAGCTAAAATAGCGTAAAAAGCTAAATCTAGAAACGTGGCAGAATAGGGAAGATGTTGTGCCGACTATAGAAATTAAAAAAAAACAACTGTTGTTGTATGAAAATCCATAGGAGCAGTGTTCTTATGGAAAACCATACCATACACAACGTTACAATGTATACTTTTTTAATATCGCTGTCAGTCATCTACTTGACAGATATAAGTGGAGTAGAAAAATAGTATATAATACTGGCGGCGTCGTGCACCGGCGGGGATGTTTAGGGACTTAGGGAGCCCGTGAGTCGGCACCGATAGAAGATGATCAATTCAAGTTCCATAAGTTTTACTTTACCTGTCGGAGCCAAGATGTCGATGGTGCAATCCAGGTCAGGCAGTAGAAAGTGGGAGAAGTGTGGGCTTCGGATAACTCCTTCCTTGGACGTGAAGGTCTGAGACGGACACCCCACCAGCTCCACCGCCTGCCAGATCAGGGAAAACCCCGAGGCTTGAGTGCTGAAACATTGATTACAAACATATAGAACTAAATAGGTTGTGCATACAAAGGTTTAAAGAGTAAGGTTTAAAAATAAAACGGTATATTGGGATAATTTCGAAAGTTGGGTAATTTCGAAACTCATAAGAAGCTATAACTCCATCATCTTATACGAGTCCTATTTCGAAATTATCCTGCGTTTTTTGACATTCGAAATTAACCCAATATACCGTTTTATTTTTCCTAAAAAGTGTTCCTAGTTTTTCGTACAAAACTCGTATGTCCGTTTTGTTACTACAATATTCGTTAACTGACAAAATCATGCCGATATTTTTTCCAACTTTATTTACAACTGTATGTAACTGACGAATCAAATAATTTATTAAATGTAATAAATGTTTTGATTCCTGATTATTGTTTTTGAATAGTCACACTACTATACATAAATTATAAATTGAAAGAGATGTCATATACTACAGAAAAAGTGACCAAGGCCCCAGTGCCCAAGTGAGCAGGGCTGGGATCGAATCCTGCCGTGCCGTGACCGTAGCCCAGTGGTTAGGGCGTCTGCCGCGAAAGCAGGAGGTCGCTGGTTCGATCCCAGCCCTGCTCACCGGGGGCTTTGGTACTTCTTTAATTAATCAATAATACTTACTTAGTCTTGGCCTTGAGTAAAAATAATTCAAAAAGTGTAGGTATTTTCGAAACATGTAGGTATTGTAGGTAGGTACTATGTTATGCTATGCTAAATAGTTTTTTTTTGGAAAATTATAATAAGTATGTACACATTTTCGACTTCAATATTTCCCATAGATATAGTTTAAAAGAATTGGACAACCAATCGGCCGAAAAAAATGACGCCATAAAAGTTGCGACTCTTTTTCATATGTCTTGTTTGGAACATGACGTTCCGTAAATGCCAACAGCCTATATACTTTTAACAGTGTTGGTAGTTCTGTGTGTGAATTTGACACATAATGCTTACGTCAGTAAGCTCTTTTTCGTACGAAACATTTATGGTTTTGTATCATAATATTCATAATCAATGCAAGTTCGCTAATGCCATTCTGGCCCACATATTTTGACTTGTTTGTTCTGTATTTATGTGTCTAGTTATTTTAATAAATCAATGATGTTTCCACTGTAAAATGCACGTGTAGCTGAGACTGGCACAAAGAACCGTTTTATAAAGATAAATGTAAAACATTTATTTAAGGAGCAAAAATGTAAATGAAAGGATTCCATTCATGTATGTAGATTGGTTCCTTAAGAAAAGCGGAAGGTTCTTCAGAAATAAATTTCGTTCACCTTGGATTTTTTCCATTTGTTTGATTGATGAAATTACCATAGACAATACATTTTGTTGTATTAAACGTCAAATGGGAAACGTTAAGTGATATCTAATAAATGTTTGCAAATGCTTGCTCTCTCTACTCGCTCATCACTAAATCGAGTTGCTTAGTGTAATTGAGATAGTTCTTTTCAACCTCTTAGTCCATAGTAAATTGTTTAATATCGTGGACACAAAAAGTTCGGTGTGCTTGCCACAGTTTGTTGCATTAGATGAACCAAATTATATATATGTAGGTTTTATTTAATGAAAAATAAGAGCATCCTTATCTTACATGCATGTTTGTGTGTTTGTGCAACTTGTCACGTTTTATTGAAAAGGTTTCTGCGGAAGACCAGCGTCAAGGTACGCAAAAGGTACCTTGACATCAAGCTGAGTAGAAACCTTTTCGGTGACGCTAATTCTAACCGTACTGTCTTTTATATTTTTGTACACTGAAGCGTCCCGAATAAACGTTTTTCTTTCTTCTTTCTTTCTTTCAAATTCGCAGTCATACGATCCCGGGACACCGATGCAGGATCATCCTCAACCGGTTTTGTTATAACGTACCAGTTGACGCAGCGTGGGGAGCCCCCCCACAATCGACTGATGACTTGATAGAGGTCACAGGAATGCATTGGATACGGACAGCGTACGACTGATCGATGTGGCATTCTCTGGGGGAGGCCTGAGCATAGGCTGAAAGAGGTAGACGTCTGTTGACTGATAATGAGGATGATCTTGGTTTTGTTATACTCAGGCGGCTCGTGCGGCGAGACGTACTGCAGTGCACCCGCCCGCGTCGTCGTGAGCTCAACGCTTGATAATGGGGACCTACGCTCTCCGAAACATGCCGCGCGTAGCGACGTGAGTGTTATCTGTATACAATAATAACTAACTTGTAATCTGTATGGAAATGCAGCACAGCCTTGTTGCTCGACGCCACCCATCTTGTCTCGCCGACAGAACCGCAGTATCTTGAGGACTTCAGGTTCAGGGCATCCCGGAGCTGAAAGTATATCTTAGTTTAGGGACAACAGTTTCAATGATCAAGTGTGACTTGTTTAGTACTCCATGACCAGCGTTCGCACTTTGGATATCATTACATTTGTAATGGCGAATTAGCCACTTTCATATTTAGCAGTAACGCTTTGGTTTACTGCGACATAGCATAACACATATTGGTTGCCTAAGCGACAAACCAGACACGTATAAAAACCTACTTGACTATCAACATGTATGTAACAATAAATTTTTATTGTTATACCTAACACTCGGTGTTTCATTCCATGGCCCTGCCCGTCCTGATCCTACAAACCAGATATATTGCATACTAGGTGGTGCCCGCGACTTCGTCTGCTCAAAATCTTTATAAATTGTAGCCTATGTGTTATTCTGATGTATAAGCTATATTATTATGAAGTTTCATTAAAATCCATTCAGTAGTTTTTACGCGAAAGAGTAACAAACATCCGTACAAACTTTAGTAGGATAATATTAGTAGGATTGGTAGGATCCACTGTATGTGGATAATTTTGGGGTAAACTTTCGGATACAACAGGAAAATGGGGATTGGGATTTTGAATAATTTATTTATTTTACCTTTATTGCACAAGAGAAAAACTTAACGCGCAAAAGCTAGACTCAATGTCAATAATATTCGACTTTTAGACAAAAGAGGATGGGAACATGCAATACTCGAATTAATAAAATTTCCCAAATTATCCGAAATTGCTTGAAATTTTTATAAGAATTATAGTAATTTTATGTATCATTCTAGAAAGTTTCAGTTCCCATACAAAAATTTGAGATGATTCCGAAAATTCCTTTCGAAAATTTCGCAATTTTGGAAACTTTCTAACGGTACATCAATACGACTAGATTAAAAGATTCAAAGAATTTATTTGTTCATAATAAATGTTTTTGTATCACTATGCCGTATTGGCATACAAATATAACATAATATCAGAGATAAAGTCAAATCATATACATGCAAAAAGTCAATAATGTATGTCAGTCAGTAATGTAATAATTTCATAAGTCAGTCAAAAAATCTGGTTTAATATATAGTAGTTATGCTATTTGTTTTTTTGCTGGAGGCTTGAAAATATTCGATGTCCAAGGAAGTTCAATAAGTCAATAACCCGTAAATCATACAATTTATGACGCAAATAGTCGTCAACTTGAAGTATCTTGACAAACTAAACTTCTGCGCCGTAATTTCAATATTTCATGGAACGGTTACATCGACAAACATTCGTCAAGATACTTGTTGAAAAGTAATAAAAGCTGATATTGTTACCGAGGGCTCATTTTCAGACTTTGTTGCTACTTTTCCTGTCACAGTCATAAAATTGTTTACGAGTATCCCTTACGATTGCTTTTGGTTGCCACTTAAATTGTCTTTATTTGTACCTACTTGCAAACACAAAGCTTTTGAGACTTACTCATGCACGTAAACGGAAGGTAGATACCCAATAACTATTCAGTCAAAGATCTTATGGAGCGAAAGAATATCAACAGTGGCAGGTTTAAAATATCCATAGTTAAACCAGAGGTTATTAATCTTTCCTTTCCTTCTTGAGGTGTAGGAAAAGTCCTCGAGTGACTGGTGATTAGATGAGGAATGAATTCCGGTTCCATTTATGTTCCACCATTGACCAGTTCCCAATAAGCAAAACGTTTGAATAACCGGACTACGGTTAATTTCTTCAAACTTCTCATCTTCTTATATGGTTGTGGCTGTGGGCTGCGGTTTCCGCACTTAGCTCGCAAAATATCGGGCAATTGTACGTGACATATTTGCTGGTTAAAAGTTCAACCGCCGACCAGAAGCGCAGGATCCTCCTGATGTCTCCGCAGTCTTCTCGAAGCGACCTCGTTCTTTTAAGGATTTGAGCCCATTGTGTAGCTACCCCTTGCATTCCAGGATGACGCGAGGGACTGTTTCATTGGCCGACAGACAGGCCCTGCACTTCTTGCTTTCTTTCTCATCTTCTTTAAGTGAGAAAGAAATACTGAACAAATCGGTTCAGTAGATTGACGCTGGAGTAGAACAGTGGATAGTACTAGCACATACCAACTCTGCTAAGTTTCCTAAATTTTGATAGCATACACTGTGAAAGTTTTAAGTAAACGTGATAATTTCAAAGAAGATTAACGGTTAAAATTACACTTTATACTTTGATAGCTCATTTGCCTGGAAGAGTAACGTGGTTTGACTCTAAGATAGTACCTCAACATAGTCGTAAAGGCAGTCCTTCTGGAATTCCAGGTCGATGTGCTGGAAGACGAACACGAGCCTCGTGTCCGGGGGCCCAACGACGTGCACCCAATAGTCTAAATCGTTGTCGTAAAGGTTCGGGTGTTCGGGGCTTGTTAGTGTGCCTGGAAATATATAATTAATCAATTATGTAGAAGCCTTACTATCAATCAGTAATCATAGCAGCGGAGGAAGGAAGTCCTTTACAGCCCTTCCCAAGTTCCTAGCCATATACGTTCGGGGAAATCAGGCGGATCTCCATAGGGGGTACGAGTATGTCCGTCGGGCATCCACCATACAAATTAACTCCCGTGAGTATCAGACATATTAAAATACTTATATCGGGTTACTCACGTCAATAAAGTCGAAAATAGCTCGACATGTTTCGGAACAGTCCGTGTCCTTTACGAGTATTTATGAGTCATGCGTCTAGTCGCGGCGGCTGCCGACGCACACTGTGAGCACCAGCGCGCTCTGATCTCGACACCACATGAATAAGGGACACGGAGTGTTCCGATACATGTCGAGCTATTTTAGACTTTATTTACGTGAGTAACCCGATATAAGTATTTTAATATGTCTGATACTCACGGCGGGAGTTCTCTAATTAAAATTTACCATTTTATAATTGAAAGAAAAATGGAATAATTCTCCGCGTCGAGCGGGATTCGAACCCTCGACCTTTCTGAACACCAGTCAGTCTGACCTATAAAATTGTAAATTTCGTTCACAGACGTATCTGCTCAATACAAAATTAAATTTTCCATTGATTGGCAGATGCGGCGGATATGCCTGAAAGTATATGGCCGGTTAATCCGTGAGGAGAAAATTGAGTTCCGTTTATCGCCCCCCTATTATATATTAAACTGCTACGAGCTGTCTCTCTTTATACAAGAGAACTTTGGTCTAGATACCTAGTCTATGCTTTTTGTGGAAATAATCAATAGTCTTTATTTATGGAGAGGCAGGCCTTATCTACGATTGTTACCTGCTTATAACCTTTATCGGTCACGAGTCCAAGTTCTTTAGTAATTCATTATGGACATGCTATAAATACTATCCGTTTTATCCGTGGACAGACAATCTTCTCGGATAATTTTAATCCATTAGGCTACTAAATCTATTTACCAACAAGGTCGAAATTTCAGGGCATCTTCGGAAAGTATAAAAATATTCTAAAGGAAGGCCTTCATCCAGTACCCTTGCCGAATACTGTGATAGTTAGAATTTCCCTCTCACCTGATGACCCCTCAACTGTCCTGTTCTTCACGATGACCTCGGAAAGCCTCCGTTTGCAGACGTAGCCTCCCGTGGCAGAACATTTATGCAACGTCCAGTAGAGACCGCTGGGCTGCGAAGGTACTGGAGATGACTTCCACTATAAAAAAATATAGAGGGTTAAAAAAATACGACTGACCAAATTTCTTAAAAAAAAAGAACCGTGGAAAAACCCATGGCTTTGGAGGAGACTTGAACTCGCGACTCTGGGACACGCGCCCATCACTCTACCACCTGAGCTACCGAGAAACGCCCGGTGGGCCCGAATTTCTCCACCAAATCCCTCGTAGTCGTATGTGACTTAGGGGGGCACTTAGCAACATCTACAGTAAGATATGACAGACCGTCAGTGTTTTATTGTTAAATGAAAAGGTATTCGTAAGATTTGATTTTGCTGGCTTTCAATAGCGAACGATATTCCGGGACTCGAAGTTGGTTTATTGTCAGTGTTTGCCTGTTTCTCATATTTGGGCGTTTTTATATTTTTTTATAGAAACATATTTTTTTGAAAATTAGAATTTTTTTATTTGTTTTCTTTCTATTCAGGATCGCGAGCTCTTTCAATCCTAGTAGGAGAAAAAAAGTGTCCCAAAATTTGTTTTCCATTTCGCCACCATCATTTCATAGATTTAGTATGGCGGTAGCGCAATGGAAAGTTTGTAAAATGTATGGAAAATTTAGGACACTTTTTTTCTCCTACTAGGATTGAAAGAGCTAGCGATTCTGAGTAGAATAGAGATAAAAAAATCCAATTAAGCAAAAAATTACTTTTCTTTAACAAAAAATAAAAATACCCATTTCCCTTTATCATAAATACGACCTTTCTGAAAACAGTGCATGACTAGTGACTGTTTATTTTTTGCGTGTTTGTTGTAAGATAGAGAAAGATATCCTGGTAGAGATTTTTTTTTTGAAGTTCATTTGCTTAGTAAAGATAATGTGCTCTGACTTTAAATCTCATTGGGTAGGATGAAGAGGAACAAAATGAAAACATATATTACAAGAATCTGTTAAGGCATGAAGGGTGATTGTTGTCTTTTCCCACTTAACTATGGTTCGTTCTATTCGTAGTCTATTGCAGAGTAATCTATGCTTGATTGCCACTGACACGGTATAGCCAAAGAAACATACTGTTTTGGTAGGTGGTGGCTTCCTCGCACAACGTATCAGCATTGCGATACAACGAGAAAATGCTGCCAGCATCCTAGGTACAAAGCCTCAAGGACCTACTTTAGATTTAAGGTAGGTAGAGGTAGGTAGTTAGGTAAGTCACACTTACTGCATATATTTTCAAAATAAATGTATATAAAGGAACATACTTGAACTCCCAAGCATGCGTCCCTTTCCTCCGATTCGTTGTACTGTTGCCAACCTCTGTACCCCACAGAGGTTCCGTCGCTCCACGTGAAGTTTTCCCAGCGTCCGTCTTCAGATCTCGCACCCAACCAGTACACTGCTCCAGCACTGTTGAAACAATAAAAAAAATGTTTGGAATCTTACTTATATTTGATAGTTATCAGGAGTCTTCGATGTGTATAGTTTGTAGTACTGTTCTGCGCCTATACTACGAAAATCGAACGATTGCGGATTTATATATCCATCTCTGTCCCACTTGCAAATTGGAGTGACAAAGAGGTTTTTCCGTCAATGCCAATTTTCGATGTTCGTGGTAGGCATGCTGTTTGTTATATATTGTCACCTGGACTACCTGCTGGGCTTCGCTGAAAATCAGCTTCGCCGAATGTGCCATATTATCATATATGGATCAAGCTGAGCGAGGACCATTTAGCGCACAATTAATTAGTCTTTATGTTATATTTATTCTAGAGGAGAGATGTATTTTAGGAGTGCTATTAAATGTATTTACTTTCTTCTTATTTCTTTCTTCACCTGTGGACGGTGAAGTATGTCTAAGGCGAAAGAGGCGGACGCTCGCCCGTCAGAGGGACCACTTTCATTTGTTCAACTTCCCCTTTCTATTACTCCCGCATACTAGCGATAAAGAAGCAAATCGACTCAGGCTTTACTCTTACAATAAAGGCGGACATTAAGGGCTACCTTCCTCTCTGCCCTACTATTCCTCCTATATCCTATTTATAAATGGAAAATACTAAACCGGCACACAGACATACTAGACGTGCGAATAGAATACTAACTGTACTGTGACAAACACAGGAGACTTATCCGAACGCTGTCAATGTAACTTTATCTATACATATAAAAGGAAAAGTCCTGACTGACTGACTGACTCACTGATCAACGTACAGCCGAAACTACTAAACGTATGATCCTGAATTTTTTACATTACGTTAGGTGTTTAACGAAGGTAACGAATAAGAAAGGGTTTAGAAAAAATCATCTTCTAAGGGGGTTAAATCGGGGTTGAAAGTTTGTATGGAAGAAAGTTTTTTTTTTTGATAGAGACTCAAAAGTTGGTGTAGAGGTTTGTTATTAAAATACAATTAAAGTGCTTTTAGCGTTTTGGAAAAATCAACCGCAAAAGGGGTGAAAAGTGTGTTAAAAGTTTGTATGGCGCAAGCGTTTCCCTTTTAGTTATAGACTACAAACTTTGTGAAAAGAATCCTCATTAGAGTTTACAAAAAGTAATTTCAGCGATTTCGAAAATTCGACCCTTATGGGGGTGAAAAGGGTGTTGAAAGTTTGTATGGCGGAAGGTTTTCTGTTTAGCTAGAGACTTTATTTTATGTGTAAAGGTTTCTCATCAAAATAAAAAATAAAGTTGTTTTTATCAATATATATAAAAAAAAACTGACTGACTGAATGACTAACTGACTGACTGACATATCAACGCATAGCCCAAACCGCTGGTCCTAGAAATTCCAAAGTTGGAACATAGGTTCCTTATAAAGTCTAGAGGTGCACTAAGAAAGGGTTTTTCAAAATTCAACCTCTAAGGGGGTGATTTGGAAGTCCAAAGTTTTTATGAGGAAACAAGATTAGTTGGCCTATTCCATTTGAAACTTCACAGGAGTATTTATAAAGATAAATGAGGTAGCACGTGTTTCAGGTTTTTTGAGAATTCAATCCATATACGGGGGAAAAGGGGTGAAAAAGTAAAAAAATAACAACATGGGTATCGTTTTATGGTTTATCGGGTCGCTGGTTACAAAAACAACGACGATTTTAAAATCTAACGTGGCGATTGTGAAATACCATCTTCCCTGTTGGGGCGCGAGGGGATCGAACTCTAAAAACATAAATATGGGTGTCGTTTTGTTGTTTATTTCTGGTTCTATAGATTCCAAACTTAACACTTAGGTTCCTTATAAGGCGTAGGGGTGCACAAAGAAAGGAGTTTTTAAAATTCACCTCCAAAGGGGGAGAAATGACGGTACAAATTATGTATGGGGAAACATGATTAGTTAAACTATTTTATTCAAAACTATACAAGAGTATTTATAAAGATAAATGAGTAAAGATTTGTATTTGATTTTTTGAGAATTAAACCCCTAAGAGGGGAAAAAGGAGTAACAAAATCAAAAAACAACATGATTATCGTTTTTATGGTTTATCGGGTCGCTGAAATCAAAAACAACAACCATTTTAAAATCCAATGAGGTGGACGTAAGATACACCATCTTCCCTGTTGGGGTGCGATGGGGTTGAAATCTCAAAATATCAATATGAGTGTCGTTTTGTTGTTTATTTCTGTTTCTAGAATTTCAAATTTGGCACGTAGGTTTCTTATTAAGGTGTAGGTGTGCATTAAGAAAGGATTTTTCAGAATTCACCTTCTAATCGAGATAAGAAAGATGATCCGAGAGGTTATTTACAGTGAATCTGGAGCCAAAACTGCGAGAAAAGGCCGCCATCAGAAATTTCTTCAGTTATGATCTGATCGTGATGGAAATTAATATCTGAGAATCCGAAAGGTTCTTTCGTTAATATGTACTCGGTTGTACATATCAAAGGGTTCAAGAGGTTTTTTTATAACGAATCAAAGCCGCCAACTTTATTTTGAAATTACGTTACTGTTGAACATATTTTGTACGCGGGCGAAGCTGCGGGAAATAGCTAGGATTTTTTAGAATTCTCCTCCTAAAGGGGTAAAGTAGGATTTGATTGTATATCGGGAAACAAGATTTATTAGACTAATTTATTCACAGGAGTATTCCTAACGATAAATGAGTAAATAGGAGTACGAAATGGGCAGAAAAAGTCAACATGGGAAATATATACAGTTAGTGTAACTTACCTAACGACATACCTCTACCTACCTTAAATCTAAAATAGGTCCTTGATCAGAATTGCGAAAAGGGGCTCCATCTTGAATTTATTGAGTTTTAATCCGACCTTGATAATAATCAGTATTTGGGGGATCCGAGAGATTCCTCGGTAACGAATCTGTAGTAAAAACTGCGAGATCCGGCCGCCATCTTGAATTATTTCGATTTTGATCCGATCGTGTTAAAATCGATTTCCGAGGATCCGTGAGGTTCTTTTTATGATTAATCTGAAGTTAAAACTGAGAAAAACGGCCATCGTCTAGAATTTCTGTAGTTATGCTCTGATCGTGATGAAAATCGATATCCGAGGATCCGAAAGGTTCTTTCTAACGAACCAGCAACGCCACCATCAACGGCCACCATCTTGAATTTATAGAGTAAAGCTCGGTAAGCACATATAAAGGGTTCGAGATGTTCTTTATAACAAATCAGAGGTCAAAATTGAGAAACAGCCACCAACTTGAATTTTTCAGTTTGATCACTTTTCCGACAACCATCCATTCCATTTAAATCCGTTCAGCCAAACGCAAGATAAATAAATAAATAAATAAATATTACAGGACATTCTTACACAAATTGACTAAGTCCCGCAGTAAGCTCAATAAGGCTTGTGTTACGGGTACTCAGGCAACGATATATATAATATACAAATACATAAATACATAGAAAACATCCATGACTCAGGAACAAATATCTGTGTTCATCACACAAATAAATGCCCTTACCGGGATTCGAACCCAGGACCATCGGCATAGCAGGCAGGGTCACTACCAACTAGGCCAACCGGTCGTCTAAAGATAATAGCGGACAAACATCCATATGTACTTACAAATATACGGGCCCAACTAAGAATCTCCTTATTTGCAGACGGTTTAAAATTACGTTTAGTTCGCGGGCAAAGCCGCGGGTAAAAGCTAGTAACAATATAAACAAAGCGCCAAATTGATCGTAAAAACCTAACTTTTAAGTTTTTAATGAAATCTCCAAGATTAATTCTCAGGAAAAATTTATTCTCAGGGTTCGCTTATTGATCTGTCATCTGTTATCTCCACAACTAACAGTGACTTGGTGCGAATTTCTGACTGGAGTAGTAATTATGGTCTCAATGTTAACCCCTCTAAGTCCCAGTCGATCATAATTGGCAGTTCAAAACTGATTTCCAGAGTAGACTTCATGAACCTCCCCCCTATTGTGTTCAACGGTATCTCGATTCCTTACTCTACGCAAGTCAAAAACCTGGGTATCTTTTTGGACCGCACTCTGTCTTGGGTGCCACAGATCAATGAGGTCAGCAGGAGGATGTTTGCCGCTATGGGTTCATTAAGAAGACTTCGTAACTTTCTCCCCATCGCTACTAAAATTGCGCTCGCTCAATCTCTATTACTCCCAATTTTATATTATGCTGACGTTTCCTATATTGATATAACAGAGGAGCAACTTAATAAACTTGAACGTATCCAAAATATGTGTATTAGGTTCATATTTGGGTTACGAAAATATGACCATGTATCCTCTTTCCGTTCCCAACTCAAGTGGCTTCCTATCCGGCTTAGACGTAACTTTCACATTCTTTCACTTCTCTTTGGCATACTTTTTAATCCTGCTACTCCCCGCTACCTCAAAGAACGTTTTAATTATGTAACCTCCGCTAGGTGTGCTGAAAACTTGCTTCTTTCAGTTCCTTCTTCCAGCTCCAAATTTTTCACGAGCTCCTTTTCATTCCAGGCGGTTATTTTATGGAACTCTCTACCTGTCGACATTAGACGTGCTAAGTCATTGCCAATTTTCAAAAATAAACTGAAAGATTTTTATTTTTCTTCTACCTAACAGTTTTCCTACTGTTATGCTGTGTTTTGTAATATTTATGTGTATGTATGTTTATGTATGTTTATATATTTTTTGTATATAAGTATGTGTATGACTTCCGTTTTATGTTAATTTTTTTTTGTTATATTAATTAATTAAATTAATTATGTACTCAGTTTTGGTTTACCTACCTATACATTGTTTGGATTTCCATGTGTATTGACTCCTCTACCCAAAGGTTGTCTGGAAGAGATCGCTTCTTAGCGATAAGGCCGCCTGTTGTCTACCAGTGTTTATATTTTAGTGTTTAATGTATATTGTTTTTATTTCCTTGTTGGTGAACAATAAAGAGTATTTGTATTGTATTGTATTGTATTAATTTATTTATCGTACGTTTTATATGTTACGATAATACGACCGTTTCAAAGGGTGAATGGTTTCAGTGGTGTTTGATGAGTTACCGTAAAACGGTCCTAGTTTGCTCCCCACTGGGTAACAATACTCCAAGTTTTTTTCGTCTCATTCTCTTGTTGTAGGTAAAATAGAAAATATTGCAATTGATTACCTACTTAAAAAATAATCGGGATTAGCTACAGAGCCGGATTTTTTGTTCTAATATCATTAATGGTGTCATTATACCCACGTAAAATTTGTAGGGAACCAAATTATAGATAAAGAGGTGAAATTGCTCCAACTAACAAATATCATTTAGGGGCAAAGTTAGACAACAACTAGCTTAAGTTTGCTCCTATTTTCAAGTTCATATATTCCTCTCAAAACGGAATGATTTTATACTGCAAGTGCCGCATAATGCCAGAATCGTTGTTCTACTAACCACTACTTATCAATATGTTGTTTTACATCATAGTTAAGTGATTTCAAAAATGTGGAGCAAATTTTGGAGCAAGGACCGTTTTACGGTAGTGTGAAAATACAAGGAAAAACAGTGACAAAACATGTGACGCCTTTCGTTTACATTGTTAGTTAGTTTTATTGACAGCGATTTAAAGTGACATTTCGATGCAAACGTCTGTAGAAATTATCAATATGACATGATAATGGCGTAGGGAATATGAAGTGGATATGTCAAATGACAGCTTAGCACGAGGTTATACGATGGTTAAAGTAGGCAGATCCTATTTTTTTTTTATGCTATAGGGGGCAAACGAGCAAACGAATCGCCTGATGGTAAGCGATTAACGTCGTCCATGGACACCCGCAACACCAGGGGTGTCGCAAGTGCGTTGCCGGCCTTTAAGGTGGGAGTACGCTCTTTTCTTGAAGGTTTGAAGGTCGTATCGGTCCGGAAACACCGGTGGCGACAGTTCGTTCCACAGTTTAGCTGTGCGAGGCAGGAAGATTTACCTGTAGTCGCTGCTTTGCCGTATGCCCGACACGATAAAACGTTCCTCTTCTGCCGAGTGCACGGATGACAGATGCATGTTCAGACCTTCGCATACCTGAGGACAACGTTTGATATAGATTACGTGATTTTTATTATAAATTAATTTCATTCATCACTTTAGTTTAGTAACTTAACATAAGGGCGAATAACAGGAAAATTCTAAAATTGACCGAATTTTGACTCAATGACGCCGCAATTAAAATCAAAATCGCGTAACGCCAACTTGTCGGCCAATTTTATACCGACACCCTTATTATAATGCAGATGGATTCTGTAATAAACGATTTTGAATTAGAATTAGTATGTAAAATGCTTACCCTTCCCTAGAGGGTCAGATTAGGGAGAGTGGTACATTTCCTGTAAATGAAAGGTGTTAGTAGGATATCGGTGCTACGCTCGTGGCTCAATTTTGGAATCTTTCGCTTGCTCGGGTCTCAATATAAGCCCGAGAGCTAAACAACAACTTTGCCTCCTTGTATAATATATAACTATTATAATAAAAATGTCATTGATACTATCACTTGCTGTCTGCTGCAAATATATTTCTCGGCGATCCAAACAAAAACAATGCTGTTTGCTGATTAATTACTAAACACTTATTTAAACTTTCACGATTTTCACACATTATGCATTTACTAAAACGGGGCTTAATCGTGTATAGATCATGTATAGATGTGTGTGTGTGTGTGTGTGTCTTTCTCCGGGACCACGGGGGCAACGTCGCCCTTGAAACGTCGGAGGTTTGTTTTCAAAATCTATACACGATTAAGCCCCGTTTTAGTAAATGCATAATTACTAAACATTGATTTCTTCCTTATAACCTTCAGATAACACGAATTCAATATGTATCCATACAAACTGAGAACGTCAAAGTCTTAGATTACAGAAATCGATTAAAAACGCATCAGAACTCAATTCAAGTCCCGCTGGTAATTGTAACGTCAACTTCCCCATTCCTCTCCGTGACACCTCGATTTTCCGTTCCGAGGCTCCATTCATTGTTCTAACGGAATTATCTGCTGTCGGTTGATCTGTCTGGGACTATTAGTTCTTTGTGACTCAATCGGCCGCAGATTATTCAATTTGTGAATTAATGAGAAGTAAAAAATGGGATAAAGTTTGATTGTTTAGTATAGGCATTTTACATATTATAAATAAATAATAATAAATAAATATTATAGGATATTTTTACACAAATTGACTAAGTCCCGCAGTAAGCTCAAGAAGGCTTTGTTACGGGTACTCAGACAACGATATATATAATATTCTTCTTCATCGTACTCTTCATTCCTGAAGGTCGTGCCTTTCTTGAAAAGCCTTTACCGATACAGTGACGAGGTCTTTCCACCCTGCTCTATCTAGAAGAAGATTTGAATAAATTACCAGGTCAGCCCACATGCTGATTCTATTTAGATTATAAATTGAAAGAGATGTCATATACTACAGAAAAGGTGACTAAAGCCCCCAGTGAACAGGGCTGGATTACAAATGATAAATGATTTAATTCGTGTTTTAAAGTTGTCTATTTTTATTATTCAGTAACCCATCTAAAAATATATATTTTTATAGCGTCTGACTGAAGTTTCGATTACGGCCGGTTTTTAGATATTGGCCAAAATACAGCCATGTCTTTGAGTTAAACTGGTATTAGTATTTTTTATCGGTCAAAGGAAAACACCACAAAAACGTAAAAGGCTTGGTTAGTTAAATTTGCAGAAAATACTATCAATTCACTTTAATTTATATTCAATGAAAACACCGTAGAACATAATTATGCCTAATTATAGAGGAGCAGTCACTGCTTTTATTGTAATATTTTTATAGATCTACAAACATAGTCATAACACCGTTGTTAAGAATTGGACTGCGTAGGTATAGGTACCACGGGATGAGACGCGCGGGCGGGCGGCAGCACGCGACGTCACCGCGGCGGCGGAGCGCGGCGCAGCGGAGCGCGGCTCGGCGGAGCGCGGGCGACCCGCGAACGACACTCGACCTCACCTACTCCACCGTCAACGGACGATACCGACATTTAAATTTTCTTTTCTGTTTGCCCGGGTTCAATGTAATTAAGGCGGAATAAACCAGCCTATTTTAATACCGTCCTTTTTTATTTCTACGTCCCAGTTGGACCCTAACAGCTTAGCTGATAATGGTCGGCCAGGTGGAAGGGAAGAGCAGTAGGGGAAGAGCGCCTACCCGGTGATTATACCTAATCAGGCCTCAACAGGATCCAACACCCAGGCTTACCTTCAAATGACACAGAATATCAAAGCCTGGAGGAACGTGGTGTGGGACACGAACAAAAAACCGTGAATGGTAGTCACGCCCCTCAGCAATGAGGATACTAAGACGAGGAAGAAACAGTCAACTTACTTGTTTAGCGGTGGCCCACGAGGCTCGCGGGTAGCCAGAGAACAGGTAGCAGTACCCACTGAAGAGCGCTTGCTTGACGTCGGTGCACGATTGGGCTGGGGACAAAACATATATCTCTATAAACTCAAGTTTCATTCTTCATTTCATTCATTCAAACTTAAATTCAAGTTAAATCAGGTGTTTTTTTAATACTACGACGGTGACAAACAAGCATACGGCCCGCCTGATGATAAGCGGTCACCGTAGCCGTAGCCTGCAACTCCAGGGGTGTTACATGCGCTTTGCCGACCCTTAAAAACTTTAACACCCCTTTTTTGAAGAACCCCATACTATAGTCCTTTGGGAAAACAGCGGCATTCCACAGCCGGAGCGTCCGCGGGAGGAAGTTCCTCTTAAACCGCACGGTACGAGACCATTTAAGCTCCAGGGTATGCGTCCGTGGGTAGGAGTAAGTCAGTCCGCGTTTTACTAACTAAACTAAGTAAACTTGGTCTATTTAAATAGGCCCTAAACTGTCATGCCTCCACTACATATAGACGGATTCATCGGCAGATGCAATGTGTATAAGATAGCAGTACAAAGTGGCGGCGCGTTCATAGAACTCAATTCCTGCTGGCTTTCCTTGCGTGAGGCAAATAACACAATACAATACAATACAAATACTCTTTATTGTTCAACAACGAGGAAATAAAAACAATATAAATTAAACACTTAAATATAAACACTGGTAGACAACAGGCGGTCTTATCGCTAAGAAGCGACCAGAACACATTTCTCCAAATCATCCAACAAACGCTTGGCCAAAAAACATTTAGACGCTCCTTCACTAACATATATACAACACTTTAATACATGAACACATAAAAACGGAAACACACAAATACATAAACTCCATATAACGGTAGGTACAGCAAAGATTTTTAAACCAGGACGCAGCTAAACTATCTAAAATAAAAGTGGAGAGAGTAATAAATAAGACAAATTACCGCGTCCCTGCTCGTTAGGGTTGTCAAACGCATAGAAGACCGCCAACGAAATCATGCCTCTATGTCGCACTTATAGTTTCGTGTGCAAGTGTGACAGAGAGGCAAATTACAGCAGCTGCTCGTTAGGGTTGTCAAACGTATCCAGGCTTTAAACGAGGCCGTCGGGATGGGTCGGAACATGGTTAGGTATACTTATGCTGAAAATAGTCAAACGCGGGGTTTCATTAATTGTATAGTGTACTTGCATGTACCTACATATTTAAATTGCGAACTGCTTTTTTACTAATTTGGTAAACGTTGGTATACTCGTATCAATTTAACTTCATCCGGTACATTTTTTAAGTTTTAAATAAAGTTCGGCGAAATGGATATCTTCGACATTTGGAGGAAATTCTCATTTTTAAATTCTACCCTCTTTATTCTACCCCGTGACGACAAACGTGAAAACACGTGATATTTTTTGAGCTCCAAGTATACGCATTTATAAATAAATAAATAAATTGTACAGGACATTCTTACACAAATTGACTAAGTCCCGCAGTAAGCTTAAGAGGGCTTGTGTTACGGGTACTCCGACAACGATATATATAATATACAAATACATAGAAAACGTCCATGGCTCAGGAATAAATATCTGTGTTCATTACACAAATAAAGCCTTAATGGCGGGCTTAATGCCTTCTGGCATTAAGTCCGCCTTTTGTACGTTAAGGTTTCTTTTGTGCAATAAAGGTTAAATAAATAAATAAATAAAGGCCCTTGCCAGGATTGGAACCCAGGACCATCGACATAGCAGGCAGGGCCACTACCAACTACGCCAATCGGTCGTCAAATTAATGGTTATCCGCTTGATGAAATGAGAATATTTAATGTCGGTAAAATATGAAAAGTTATGTTTAAGAGTGCGTAAGTGGTAATGTGTGGATGCATCTTGTTATAATTATAACTAATATCTAAAACGGAATAAATACCATGTATTATTAAATTGCAACTCACGTAATTTTATCACAATAGGCGTGACACGTTTTGACTGCATCGGGCAGACATCGTCGGACAGACGGAGTGCAGTCGAAACATGTCGAAACATGTCCCCTATTGTGATACAAATACCGGAGTTTGAACCGTTGCAATTTAATGTCAGTATGACTCAAGATAATTTAAATTACATAATTACCATGTATGTATAGATGTACCTGTGTAGATATTAGCGGATCCCACGTAGTAACGTCGCCTAAATTAAATTATAAGTAGTGTTATGTTTTATATGTTTTGGTTTTGTATTTGATGGTTGCAGTGCTTTGGTTTTTACTGTTATGCTGTAAACTATTATTATTTAAGAGACTACCCTGTACAATGCTGTATATTTGATTTGAAAATACTTTGATTTGATTTGAAACTGTTTTTTTAAATAAATAAATAAGTTATAATGCAAATAACTATGTTAATATTGTCTTCTGTTACCGCGATTGTTATTCATTGAAATTAAACACTTTAGAACGGATTAATCGCGTTTATTAACACCATGATCCTACGTTTCGAGCCCTTTACAGCACTCGTTTTCACAGGGTTAAGAAGGGGTTTCTTAACCCTGTGAAAACGAGTGCTGTAAAGGGCTCGAAACGTAGGATCATGGTGTTAATAAACGCGATTAATCCGTTCTAAAGTGTTTAATTTCAATAACTATGTTAACTTAAAATCGTATTATTCACGTAATCATGTACTAATTTAGATTTTCAATCTTATCTAAACGACAGTTGACGCCATTGCGTCACGTTATCAATGTGTTACAAACATTCTTGTCATATTAGTTATGTGGTGTTAACTAAAACACATAGGAATTGATAAATGGATTCTTTTCAGCCATAATGGTGACACTTGTTTGACACGACCCGCGATAACTTATCCGGGACAACTCGGCAGGCGGTAGCATTCGGGAGAGAAAATTCCTCTGCAACCCTACCTTAAGCGGCCATTTAGAATCCAAGAAATTTTACATCGGCAATAAGGGGTGTCGTGACGTACGTGCCACTTATACAGAGCAGAGCATCGCATACATCGCGTTTTTCGGCATTTTTGTTTTAATAACGATGATTTTAAGAGCGTTGGTGGTCCTGTGGCAAGAGGCATCAGACTGGCTGCTAGTTTGTCATCGTAGTGGTATAGAAAAAGTATAAACACAAAGTTTATAAAACACCAGTGTGAACAAGCCTTAAGTCAATTTTTTTTTCTAATTTTGTCGTGACGATCACACACATGTACCTACAGACAACACATAATAAAATAACAAAATTTGTATCCCGAAATGGACCCAACTCAGCATATTGCTAGTTTTGAAGCCAGCGCTGGTTTCCTTAGGGCCCAGTTTAATTTTAATATAATTTTCGCATAAACCTAAACAACATATTCACACCAAGTCGGCTTAATTGACGCCATAAGATAAGAAATCGGTTATAAACGCTCCTAGAATTATCACGCATCATTCCGGAGCACATTCCGTGCGATATATTGAACGATTCGCGAATGGGGCCTTTATTACCCCGACTACGCCGAAGCCAATAGGAAGGGCTAATGATTTTAGCAGTATGTATGTATGTTTGTGACGTGTTCCACTCTAGTGTTATCCCTTCTTAATCCGGTTTTATTTGAAGTCAATCTATATTTTCTTTTGACGACCGGTTGGCGTAGTTGGTAGTGACCCTGCCTGCTAAGCCGATGGTTCTGGATTCGAATCCCGGTAAGGGCATTTATTTGTGCGTGATGAACACAGATATTTGTTTCTGAGTCATGGATATTTTCTATATATTTGTATATTATATATACCGTTGTCTGAGTACCCGTAACACAAGCCAAGCTTACTGCGGGACGTAGTCAATTTGTGTAAGAATGTCGTAATATTTATTTATCTATATTCAAGAAAATACAAGTCACCATTTTCGCATAAGTTAACCACAGAAAAACCGGCCATGAGCTAGTAGGACTCGCGCACGTAGGGTTCCGTACCATTATCTATAAAAACAGCAAAAAAACACGTTTATTGTATGGAAGCCCCTCTTAAATATTTGGTTTTATGTTAAAATAATTATTTAGTTTTATATTTAAACATTCTCTGAATATTTCAAGTGTCTACCTGTTCTTGTTAATATCGAGCAAAACCGAGCAAAAAGTTTATTTTACACTATTTTTAGTATTTGTTGATATAGCGGCAACAAACATATGTCATCAGTAAAAAAAAACAACTTTTTTTTTAAATAAATAAAAATTATGGGACAACCTTACACAAATCGACCTAATCCCACAGTAAGCATAATAAGGCTTGTGTTGAGGGTACTAAACGACGACATATATAATAGAAATACATAGAAAGCATCCATAACTCAGAAACAAATATTCGTGGTAAACACACAAATAAATGCCCTGACCAGGATTCGAACCCGGGACCTCCTACTTCGTTGGCAGAGTCACCAACTAGGCCAGGAAACCATTGAACTGTCACTTATACAGCGTGACAGTGGTGATAGACGGACGGGCAGCGGAGTCATATGCTGGACATATACGGTCGGACATAACCGCCATATATGCCAAAAAATATAAGCATGGGAATGTCTGACGAATGCCCGGCACGCACCCACCATTTAGATCTGAGGGATTCATCATCATCATCAGCATCGCAGTCCACTGCTGGACATAGGCCTCTCCAATTTCACGCCACCGTATTCGATCTTCGGCTGCTCGCATCCAGCACCTGCCAGCCATCTTGCGCAAATCGTCACTCCTTGCCTGAGGGCGTCCTACACTACGCTTGCCGAGACGCGGTCTCAAGAACTCGTTTACCCCAACGGTCGTCCGTTCTACAGCTAAGGCCAGGCCACTGCCACTTTAGCTTGCTAATACGGTGGGCTATGTTGATGACTCTGGTTCTTTGCCGGATCATCTCATTTCTGATTCGATCCTAACGGATTACCCGCGCTGATTATACAATCAGCATTAGTAATAGGACCTACCCTTTGGGTCTCTCTTCTTCATCGTTCTCTCATGACTGAGGATGACCAACAGCTATGTCCCTCCATTTATCGCGATCAAGGGCTATGTGGACTTCTGCATGGAACCACGTGCTTGCCTAATAGGAGCACACCATCTTGGACCTTTTGGGTACGGAACCCTAAAACAACATGTTTTAACCAAACAGTAAGACTAAATTGACGCTATAAAATAAGAAATCGGCGGTTCTTGGAGCCATAAACGCCGGTATGTTCACGCATCATTCGCGGTATATTGCGTGCGAACGATATATTGAACGATTTGCGCGAATGGGGTCTTTGTATAATGAGCCTTGCAGATGAATCGGATTTTATTTGAAGATGTCTGAGGATGTAAAGGGTTTTTCTTGATTAAAGTTATATTAGTTTTCTTACGGCTCATGGAAATGAGGCGTTCGGTTTCTAAATAGGTAGGAGTCATGGGTTGCCAGTCCGGCAAAAAGTACCTAAACAGAACATTTCATGCCCCAGTGTGGGCGATTCTTAAATCTAAATTCATTTTCGCATAAACCAACACAACATGCTGCTGGAGTTTTAACATATCGCCGAAATATCTATGAAATGAAAATCTTCAATTAATAAGTTCTGGTATAAATGTGACTTTTCAATTTCCATTATTATAGGGCTCTCAGCTAATCCTAATCTCACCTAGGGCCAAAACAATAACCTAATTGACCTAATTATTGCCTGTTAGATTATTAAAAAATATTTGACACGTATTTTTTCTTTAGTTCGTCAAATCAAAAATGATGACAATACATTGCGTTCAAGTTTCGCGTAACATCACTATTGGGTACAATTCTTACCTAGTAGTGACGTCACCAACCCCCACCATGGAACTTTGATGCTCTTAATCTTGGTCGTTTTCAGGAAAAAATACGTGTCTACCTTTTTTAATACTATTAGGGTGACAAACAAGCATACGGCCCTGCTGGTAAGCGGTCACCGTAGCCTACGGACGCTTGCAACTCCAGGGGTGTTACATGCGCTTTGCCGACCCTTAAAAGAAAAGGAGGGGCTTTGGGGCTCTGGCCACCTTACTGACCAACAGAAACAATACAATATGAGTAGGGTCTAGTGTTAAGGTGGAGGTACTTCCCCAGATGGACTCTGCTCCACATTTGAGCGAGACGACATTCGTTGTACTGTGCCCTACCACACTAAACGATATGCATTCGCTGTGCCCATACCTCTCAAACACATTTTCGATAATCTAACTGACGGATTAATTAGAATGATAGTTTTTCAACCTAGTCGTCATTCATATTTTGTGTTGGCCGTTAAACTCAAGTAACGGACCCGTTTCTAGCACCCAAATACGATAAAAGGCGTAATCATTAAATGCTACTTTGGAGAGGAAGTCTATTACCTTAATCCCAAGATTCCAAGTAAAAGCTACTCAAGAAAAGAGGAGGTATCTTTTTTAAGACTGAGTGTTTGGGTACGAAATTTACATAATCCGATTTAAAAGACCTAATTTTAATTTTATTATACTAAAAGGTATGATATTGGTTTGTGATTCCGCGATGGTTACTCATTTAAATTAAAAACTTTATGGATTAATCGCGTTTACTAACACCATGACCACAGGTATTTACAATAACGGCCTCCTAGCCTAGTTGGTAGTGGCCCTGCCTACGAAGTAGGAGGTCCCGGGTTCAAATCCTGGTCAGGGCATTTATTTGTGTGTTTATCACGAATATTTGTTCCTGAGTTACGGATGCTTTCTATGTATTTAAGTATTTGTACTCGTATGTAGCTATCTTTCTATTATACCTATACGAGTATGTCGTCGGCCGTCGCCTAGTACCCACAACACAAGCCTTGAGCTTACCGTGGGACTGGGTCAGTTTGTGTAAGATTGTCACATAAAAAAAAATGACCAAAGGTAATGTTTAAGGTATTCTTTCACGTAGGTATCATCATAAAATGTGAACATGCTACGGCACTCGGGACTACCTGGAGTAACAGTCCATATACTACGGTGACCGCTTACCATCAGGCGGGCCGTATGCTTGTTTGCCACCGACGTGGTATAAAAAAACCCGGCCAAGTGTGAGTTGGACTCTCCCACCGAGGGTTCCGCACAAAGGATGCTCCCCATTTATGACCTTAGGTACTTAAAAATACTGGTGGCACGGTTAAAAATACTCATACGGTTTTCGGCAAGCTCTTGCTTTTTGCCAAATTTCGTGATTCTAGGTCAACGGGAAGTACCAATAGGTATACATTTTGATTCTCATTGCAAATGTATGGGAAATTCGACGTAAACGGGGTTCTCTTAATTGCGGGGGGTATCTTTTGATTGCGTTGACGTAGAGGTTGGTTTTTTCACAGCTTCAAGGTACCGCAGGTTTGTGTAGGTGGTATTAATTTAAACTTGCTACCTTCACCCGTTTTTTCCTTTTGAGGGACGGAACCCTAAAAAGCTAACTCTAGGTAGGAAACTGCGTACATTGCTTGGCCGTATGATAGATAACTTTTTCTTTTTATGATAAGGTGCTAAAGTTCGAGCTGGCTCGCTGTAACTCCTGGCAGTTCATAATTTGACTAAGGAATAAACTAACCTAACCCCGTTTGATTGCAAAACTGACGGTAATCACAATTCTACAGTGACATTTATATTACAAGTACCAAAGCTAGCAAGCAAACAAGTCATATAGTTGCAAGGCTTGCTTGCGTAATATCAGTAAAACTGCACCAAATACTATAATTTCAACCCAAACAGCGAGCACTTGGTTTTACGCGACCATTTCTACAAGTTATGTAGCGCATAATCGGACCTTGTATGTGGTACGGTCACGTCTATAAATATCTTTACACTTCGGAACTTATTCCAGGGGATAAAGGGTCAAAATTGAATACAGATGCGTATATAGTTATGAAGCCGGCCGTACGCGACCGTGTTGTTTATTTCGGTAAAAAGATAACGGACTTGCCTCGCAGACGCAGTCATTTGTTTTGACTTTATGGGTAGTACATAGATTTACTCATACCTGTAAATAATAATTACGTATTGCGTCGTTTATTGTGTGTGGGAAATATCTTATGAAGTAAACATTGTCTAATCTCAAATTGGAAAACTAGTCATGCGATAACACAAATTGGCGTTTTTTTTGTTGTAGAAAAATATTTTTTTGCAACATTGGAAATTTTTATGTTTTGTTTGTGACTCAGAATTGCGAGCTCTTTCAATCCTAATACGGGAAAAAAGTGTCGTAAAATTTCCATACATTGTCCAACTTTCCATTGCGCTACCGCCACAAGAATGTCTCAGATCTCGAGTACTAAAGATAATCGAATCCGAAGCGAAGCTGAGGTCGACAAACATGTGATCTGAAGTTTTCTTATTTACTGGCCTAGGTCTGCAAGTACACTGCTTTTCTGCTACTATTATTTTAGCCCTTGCGATCCATGTTTTTAGTTACAAGAAAAAGAACGCCTTAAAACTATGTTACGCCTATACTATATATATATTCTAACTTATTGAGCTTACTGTGGGACTACGTCGCTTTTTGTAAGATTGCCACACATTTTATAAAAAAATGTCCCCCGTTTTCTTAGTTATATTGATTTGAAAGGGATGACACTACCATGTTGCTACTTTTTAATTTCTACCTATCTCTGTCGCACTATACTTTTAATGTGGAGCCATCCTGGAAAACACAAGAAAACTGCTTCATACATTTAATCGAATCATAATAGTATTAGCTGTAAGTTGATATTTTATTTCGACGCTGAAGTTGGCTGTGCCATTTATACAATTGGTTTTCGATGATGACGATGATTTATAGTGATAACGATATTTCGTCCAACGGCCTATATTATACCTAATTCCTTGTTCCTACTCCCGCCTTGTTTGATGGATTTCTATGTTTTTCGAACAACGCGATTAGCCTCGTAGCAAAAGTTGTTCAACATGACCTAACCAATTTCCTCGCAAAATATGGCAAAGGGCTAAAAAAATCATCCTGTATTATGCAAAATACGACCTAGATCCAGAATTTAAGGCCCAATAAAACATGTCCATCAAAAGATCTTGATCCAAATCGTAAAATATTGAATTATTTATCTCTTTCAGTCCATTCACCTTTCACCTGGCATTACGTAAAAACTCGCAGAAGTATTTAAGCATTCTATTCTCAACCTTAAACTAAAGCAGTAGGAGTCTCCTCAAATGCATACTTAACTTTTTTGGTTTCCGCGAATTCGACAACGTGTAAATGCGGTAAAAACAAGCAATTCACAACTTTATACTGTTGTACATAAGGGCTTTGTTATTGTCTTTTAGTGTGTGGCCGCGATGTAGAGCTAAGTTGTTATTTCAGTCGCGTACGCGAACTACCTTCGGTTAAAGCTTTGAGTGTGGGGAGCACAAGGCTCTGAAACTAACTTACTGGAACATATTCTCCTACTTTATTTAATGTTCAGAAAATTTTAAAATTACATATGTACCATGTGTGGCCCATAACAGAGGCGAATAAATTGATGGTGGTCGGTACTCCTCAAACTGAACAATTATAATTATATAAACAAATATTGATAAATTAAAAAGATGTCATATTTGTACTATAGAAAAATTGACCAAGGCCCCCAGTGCTGAAGGCTGGAATCGAATCAGAAAGTCAGACGTCCTGCCACTAGGAAAAAATAGTTACAAACCGTTATACATAACGTTAAAAACCGTTACTTTTTACAGACGCCTGATAAAAGAGCGAAACTCAAAGGGGTCATTTAGAATATGACAGGGCGCGCGTAACTACCGGCTATCGGAAACTGGTATAACCGGAATGGCCGGAGTTTAGCTTTAGCTATTATCGACTCTTTAAACTTATTCAAGACGGGGTTAAAGCCAATGAATAGGCCAGAAATTGAACTTTGTGTAAGATTGTATAGCTTTTCATATATATTGCCATCTATGTAATATTAAAATAGTGAGATTACCAGTAGTTTAGAGGAAATACAAAATCGCAAAACCGGACAGAATTACAACATCGCCGTCTAAAGAGAACTTATAGAAGAACCATCTAATACAATTATAAAGCATGAAATTAAACACTTTAGAACGGATTAATCACGTTTATTAACACCATGATCCTACGTTTCGAGCCCTTTACAGCACTCGTTTTCACAGGGTTAAGATGATGATGGTGGTCATCATCTTAACCCTGTGAAAACGAGTGCTGTAAAGGGCTCGAAACGTAGGATCATGGTGTTAATAAACGCGATTAATCCGTTCTAAAGTGTTTAATTTCAATGAATAACAATCGCGGTAACAGAAGACAATATTATAAAGCATGAATTAAATCATTTATTAAACATGATAAATGTTTTGATTCATGTTTTTAAGTAGTCACACTACTATATATAAATTATAAATTGAAAGAGATGTCATATACTACAAAAGTGACCAAGGTCCCCGGTGAGCAGGGCTGGGATCGAACCAGCGACCTCCTGCTTTCGCGGCAGACGCCCCAACCACTGGGCCACCCGATCACGGCAACCAGAGACATCAACCAGACGTCCGCCATCTTCAAATTTCCAAAAACTGAATCGACAAAAAATGCAATTAATGACCTTGCTTACAAAATGTCACAAAAATTGGCTGTTAAATACGACCTGAGAAGAGGACAAATGGACAGACGCACGAAAGCATTTTTGCCCAAGCTGAAACGTAGAAGCTTCGTTCGCTCGGGAAATTATTTCAAAAGGGGTAGGCAGAACCCATGAAACTGCTGAAAGTTTCAATGCCACTTCTAACAATTAATGAGCTTAAAGAAGCGAAATTGTGATATTACAGTATCAGTATCATATACTCTACGATACCCACAGTAAAGGTGAGAAGGAACAGTACAAGAAATAAACACAGATAAAGAAAAACCTATTCATTATTTTTTAAGTTTTTCCTATCATCATAGAAAACCCAGCGCCAAGCACAATGTAAACATCTTTACCACGCAAAGGAGCTCCCGAGAAAACATACAGTGAGCTTTATAGTTCCCTCGTGTGTTATCTGTGGAACTTTTTATCTGCGGCGACTTTTTATCCTCGTTCGGAAATTAACGGCTCATTCTACCGCCATAAATTCTGGATAGCTTTATCGTTGACATCGTCCGCCTCTTGGGGTAACATTCTCATTGCTTGTCGAACTAAGGAGGCGGTGCTTCATACTAAAAATGCCGAAGGTACCGAATATCCCGGTACTTGCCATGCAAAACCAGTCCCGGGTACAAACTGAAACTCAGGGCTGTGGCTAAGAAGGTGATAATAAATAAGTAATAAATAAATATTATAGGACATTCTTACACAAATTGACTAAGTCCCGCACGCGCAGTAAGCTCTAGAAGATATATATAATACAGAAATACATAGAAAATATCCATGACTCAGGAACAAGTATCTGTGTTCATCACACAAATAAATGCCCAACCGGGATTCGAACCCAGGACCATCGGCTAAGCAGATAGTTTAACTTTACAGAAAACTCTAAACTTTGCAGAAACGCTTACCATCAAAGGGCCATACGCTTGTTTGCCACCATCGTGGTATAAAAAACTCTGTGATAAATAGAAGAAGAAGGAAACATAGTTGTCACGCAATAAAAGAAAAGGTAACATATATGTCTGTCACGTTAACGTTGTTAATGATTTACATATATTATTTACGTTTCGCTTCACTTTTTTTTGCAACCAATTGCCAGTTTGGGTAAGCCGCTCAGGTTGGTGTTAGGCTTTGGATATCCAGACCTAGCTGGCTATAGTGGCTCTTATTCTGCTGTGAGTTCCAGGTAAGTACACCGTTCATATTGTCCATTGGCGACCGTAGAGCTGGCAGTTTCCTCGCCCAACGAATTAATATAGCAATTTACTGGTATATGCTGCATGGTTGGCGCTGGCGCGTACCATGCCGAGTCAAGTATTTATTTATTTAGTATGATTTTTTAAAGATGTAGATTGCTTACAGTAAATTAGGTTAGTTTATTAGTCTTGAATTAAAAATCGGAGTAACATACAACATACAACATTTAGCAGTAGCTATGTTAGTATCTCTTTTTAAGTATTGTAAATACTTGTATTAAGAGATACTGCTCTTCCAAAGAGCAAAGAGTAATGAGCGAAACAATTGAAACATTTGGTGGCAATAGGCTTCATATTATTCTGGTTTCAGAAAACAAACTCCCACTGGCGTAGGAAATAGGTACAGATCCGTAAGTCAGACGAAATTACCGGAATCGAGTGACCGAACTTGAGCGTGATATTGAGACATTTTACTAATGGACGTAGTTTTTGCGGTTTTTGTGTTGTGTAATAAAGTTGGTGAAGTTGTCAATTGGCTTGATTGGATGTCCCAGTTGGATGGAAACGAAAATTAGTTCCAAACCAATATAGGTACGTTGCGGCATATTTAATTTATGAATGTACTTAATTTTTTTTTACTAAACAGGCCTAGGCCGAATACACAGTTCATTAACGTACAATTTTAGTGACTGATGTAGCATTAAGCACTGTACGTGTAGGATTACGTTTTTGCTACAAAAATTTATGTAATTATCGTTTAGAAGTAAACATCATCAAATCATCTACCTGGTTCACCTTCGACATCCCTAACATTGTTTATCCTAAAATCAAACCTAACTGTTTTATCCTAATGATCACAATTCCTAACGATCAATTGTCCTAACGATTATTTGCCATAATAGAATTATTGACCAAAAACCACTTCATTCAAAACCGAATCGCTGTTAGAAAAGTCGGTTAGGCTAGAACCGTGACTTCACAAAGAGTCGAATCGCTGCTAGATTAAAACGATTTCAGGGAAAACAATATTCAATCAATAATCAATAGGCAGTTCGTCTTTGGAATGATCTCCCTCTATCAATAAGACAAGCACAGAGCAAATTTTCCTTCAAACGTAAGTTACGAAAACACCTTTCTAATTTAGTTCAACGTTCATAATCTGTATAACGGTTATGCATGGGTACAACAATATGTATTTTATTATGTGAATATAATATGTACATGTATGTATGTATGTGTAGATGTGTATATGTATATTAATAATTAGTTGTATTTATTCCAGAATGTGACATTTTATCTCTCTGTTTTACTCTTCCGCACCAATTTTGTAAATTTCTGTTTGACCCAATGGTTGACTGGTAGAGAATGCCTTAAGGCATTAAGTCCGCCATTTGTACTTTCTTGTATTGTGCAATAAAGGTTAAATAAATAAATATTAAAACATATGAGTTTGGGACAAATGATCATTATGCCAAACATTATTAAGGAAAGTAAAAATATGATAAAAAGCCGCGAACGCAAGAGGTCGCTGGTTAAATCCCAGCCCTGCTCACTTTTTCTGTAGTATAGGTATGACATCTTTTTTTTTTTTTTTTTTATACTACGACGGTGACAAACAAGCATACGGCCCGCCTGATGGTAAGCGGTCACCGTAGCCTATGGACGCCTGCAACTCCAGGGGTGTTACATGCGCGTTGCCGACCCTTTAAAAACTTTAACACTCCTTTTTTGAAGAACCCCATATTGTAGTCCTTTGGGAAAACAGTGGCAGGGAGCTCATTCCACAGCCGGAGCGTCCGCGGGAGGAAGTTCCTCTTAAACCGCACGGTACGAGACCATTTAGGCTCCAGGGTATGCGGGTGAACACCCTGCCGACGGCGAGCGGTGCGGTGGTAGAATGCAGCCGTTGGCATCATATCAAACAATTCCTCAGAGCACAATCCATTGTACAAGCGATAGAACACACATAAGGAGGCGAAGTCTCTCCTTAGACTTAAGGGTTCGATATCGCTCGTGAGTTTGGGATCGTTGACAATTCGGACAGCACGTCTTTGGATCGAGTCAAAGGGGCCCAGCTGGTATCCAGGTGCTCCCGCCCAAAGATGGCAGCAATACTCCATATGGGGCCTGACTTGAGACTTGTATAATAACAGTCTTTGCCCCGGAGAGAAGTACTGCTTAGCTCTATTGAGCACACCGAGCTTTTTGGATGCCAGCTTGGCCTTCCCTTCCAGGTAGCTACGGAATTGGACGTCACTGGAAATGTCAACACCCAGGATCCCAATACTCTCTGACATGGTAAGGACTGTGTCTTGGAATTGTGGGACCACAGTAAATGGGGTTTTTTTAGCGGTGAACGCGCAAACTTGTGTCTTAGTGGGGTTAAATCGGACAAGATTTTCCTGGCCCCACAGTGAGATATCAGAGAGAGCACTCTCGATGTCTGACACAAGCTTTTCACGACTCTCTAACACAACGGGACGAGGGATGTTAGCACGGCCTGTGTAATAGGCATCCCCAGTACTGTCGTCTGCATAACAATGAATATCGCCAATGGACAACATGTCATTGATATGCAGCAAAAACAGCGTTGGGGATAGCACAGAGCCTTGTGGGACACCAGCATTTATGTCCATGCTATCGGAGCAACTTCCGTCGACAACGGCTCGTATGCATCTGCCGGACAAAAAGCTGGCAATCCATTCGCATAATCCCCCGGGCAGTCCGTAAGATGGTAACTTCGATAGAAGACCCCCATGCCAAACCCGATCGAACGCCTTCGCTATATCCAGGCTGACTGCCAATGCCTCACCTTGACTCTCAATAGCTGTCTCTTTCAATTTATAATTTATATCTTAGTGTGCCTACTTAAAAATACGAATCAAAACATTTATTATAAATAATAAATGATTTAATTCAAGCTTTACAGTAAGGCATTCCGATATAGATCCCATTTACCTACGGTTTATACTATTGACTCTTTATAAGACAGAAATCGGTTTACTTACTGTCATCTAACAACATGTAAACCTACACACGAAGAAAATGAAACACAAACAAAACAACGCGATATAATTACTGCAAACATGTGCTCATTACTAAATAACATTCTTCAGTCAAAGGCATTTTAACAATTCCACAAACCCAGCTCCCAGGTCCACTCGGAAAAGGTTACTTTGACCACAGACGTATAATATACAGACATACATTACTCGTATAACTAAAAATAATATATATTATAATAATAAATAATAATAATAATAAATATTATGGGACAATCTTACACAAATCGACCTAGTCTCACGGTAAGCTCAATAAGGCTTGTGTTGTGGGTACTAGGCGACGATATATATAATAGACAGATACATATAAATACTTAAATACATAGAAACAACCATAACTCAGGAACAAATATTCGTGATAAACACACAAATAATTGCCCTGACCAGGATTCGAACCCGGGACCTCCTGCTTCGTAGGCAGGGTCACTACCAACTAGGCTAGGAGGCCGTCAAAACTCTTCTCTCACCGTTGAAACCAAAGGCATGCACCGCGCCGCGCTCGTGCCCAAACATTAAGTTTCTGGCTGTGTTCGTCGCTGCAGCTATATAGTGACACGAATAAAACTATCGCGAGTACTTTACCCTATGGAATAAGTGTGGATGCCAGATTTGTGTGAAGGACTGCATTACCAGACACCAGACCAGCCACGAGGCTCCGCCTTGGACAGAGCTACTGGATTTCATGTAAGTTCGCCACTCATTTTTACTGTCGCCACATAATTTTTTGGTTGGGGTTTTATTATAATAATATAGTGGTACATTTAACATAAAAAACCGGCCAAGTGTGTGTTGGACCACGCATAGTTAAGGGTTCCATTCCGTTATACGGTAAAAAAATGGCAAGCAGAGTAATTTTTTCAAATTAAAAATACGATTTTTTAGCTTGCCGTATCAAAGGATGCATCTCAAAAAATGTTAGTACTTAGTACAAAAACTTATTAATGTAAAAAAATCACCAATGTTTTTCAACGCCATTTATCATAAAGTTATACTCTGGTATTGATCAAGCGAAAAAAAAAAGAGATTTTTTTACTTTATTAACGGGAGTGACCCCTAACACTTGTTTAAAAAAAACCAAAAAAAAATCAGACGTAAGTAATTTTTTTGTCACTGAACACAATAACGGGGTGACCCCTTTAAATATTTAACTTCGACAAAATAAGAACCACCCTAATAATTACCATACGTTTTTTAGTTACTGAGTTTAACCGCTGTGACATACGGACAGATAGACAGACAGGACTGGACAAAACTATAAGGGCTCCGTTTAGATGGAGCCCTTAAAAGAAGCACATAGTTATATGTCTGTATTCTACAGGCATACATTCCTAATGCCACCTACACACTCGGCGTGTGCGTAATGTTTACGTCGCACGCTTGCAACACTGATTCCATGTATTGTTTACCAGGAAAACACCTTTACACTACTTACTTACCACACCTCGTATCTTAACCTTACATCTCATTGCAAAGTCGACTTAGTAATCTATGAAATACAGTTGAGTTTTGTTTACAAACAAAAGAGGTTTCGTCGGTGTTTTCAACGCATAGCTGGCTGTTTAAATATTTGACGAAAAGGGAAGGCCAGGGCTTTTATTTGTGTTTAAGTTTTCGTGCAAATTATTTAAGTAGGGTTTTTGATTAGGAAGAACGCAAAACCCGGAGGACCGTTTGAGGTGAAAATGTTTAAATTATTAATTATGACGTTGTCAAGGGTATTTCGGGGTTTAAGTTAAAAATTGTAAAGAAATGGAACCAACTCCGGAAGCAACAACGAAATCACGAAAAATAATGCTTTCGATATTTCAGATGATGTCTTTATTATAGCACAGAGGATTAGCATTGCCATTCAATTCGGCAATGCTGCCAGCCTAATATAAGAAATAATAAATATAAAAAAGCCTTCTGGGCATGCTAACAATATTACCCACATATAATTAGCCTTCTATAATGCGTTCAAAAACGGCATATAAAAAATCCTCATAACAATAAACTTTTTGTTACAACAAATTGCTTATCTGTGAAAATGTGTATTCTAATTTATATTATCGACTTCGATAATAATATTTTTTCAAATTTCGAACATCTCTGATGAACAAGGAAATTTGATTTGACCTCTATTCTAATATCAGTCGAGATGACGTAGTTCGAAACGAAGTGTCAATTGCAAACAATGTCTCACGCAGGTCGCACGTTATTTGATATCGAACGATATAAAAATTGGGGCGGACTCTAGTTTGTCTCTGAATTTAAAAAATATAAATGTAAAAATATAATTGAATGTTAGAATAGTCTTCATTCATAAAAGTCGTAATGGCGGTCGAAATATATGCGGTTCGAACGCATCATGGAGTGCTCATGATATGTGTATATAAAGCAGTGTAAGTAATTGTAAATAATTAGGCATTAAAACACCCGTGTCATGTACCCAACGAAGTACCCAAAGGTATCCAACCTCGAATTTTAATGCCTTTCATTATATACAATCACATAAAATACTACTTTTTAATCTATGCTAAAATATTATAGTTTATCAGACTAAGACTCTATTCTTCATTCATTACAATCGTAAATAATCTTAAAGCACGACTTTTAACACCCCTGCGTATACTAAAAACTCAAAGTAAAATATTTAATAGGTATTTTATAAAATACCCGTGGAGTAAATTATGCCACGTACCTTCATGTTAATATAAAAATTCATGCATTTAAAATGAAAGTCAATTTTATAACGCTGGCAAATATGTCCGCGATTCGCTAGAATGAAAAATTACCTTATTATTACTCGAATACAACGACACACTAAAACAAAAACACACGCCCAATTCTAAACTTTATTACCTTCAAAATAAAGCTTTAAATCAAGCGCGGCACAATAAGTAAAATAGTGAAAACTAAAATTGAAATGCATACGTTCATTTGAATTTCGAAGTTCTGGAACACTCCAGCGCGGAACGGAATGAATGAATGGAAATAGGATGAACGAAATTGGAATCGAATAGCGTAAGATACGGTAATATAACGCATTTATTGGCTGATATAGTTTTAAAGGAGTGAATGGGATTCTTATGAAGTCGATTGGAATTTTCTGGATGCCCGCCCGAGCATTTCCCTCCCCGAGCGTCGTCCCTTTTGTAGTGTCGTCCCTTTCAAATCAATATATGTAAGAAAACGAGACGACACTAAGATGTTGCCACTTTTTAATTTCTACCTTTTCCTGTAGTTCATATTTTCTTTTGTTACCGTGACTAGTGCCTAGGTTCCTACTCATTGATATAAAACGGATAAATGGCATATATTAACTGAATCCCGACGTTTTAGTCCTTTACAACAATTGTCGGCAGTCTTTACTTTAATTTATTTAGTAAAATAATCTGCATCAAGTTCTGACATAAGAAGGGACGTAAAAACTGTCAGACAGACAAAGAAAACATTCCAAAATTAACATTCGCACGAGAACCTTTTTCCCGGCTATGCCACGGCTCTGGGAACCTGGGGTCCGCTTTGGCAACTAATGCCAAGATTTGGCGAAAGCGCTAGTTTAAGGAAGCGAAGCCTGACTTTTTTACCCAGAGGGTAAACTAGGCCTTAATATTAGTCCGGTTTCCTCACGGTGTTTTCCTTCACCAACATGCGATAGGTAAATATCAAATGATATTTCGTACGCAAGTTCCGGAAACCTCATTGGACAGATTAGCACGAAAACCTAAAGTCTTTAATTCGACTCAAACTTAAAAGTAAACTTTACCATCAGAATTGGCTCCCAATTAGATTAACTTTACCCTTATAACATGATTCCAAAATGGCCGACTTCAAAGAGGCCATTCAATCATTCAGAATGAAAACAAAAAGCCTATCACGTTCATCGAAAATTCGACATTTCCTTGCTGCATCTCTTTCGCTCGATTAAGTAAGTACGATAGAGAGGGAGATACGAATTTTCGTTCATTCAATAATTTAGAATGAAAACCGGATTTGGCCAGATTGCAGGGTCGGGTTATTTTGAAACGGATTTGATTTCCTTTCTGTGCTAATGTATATATTTGTATCGGTGTTTGAAACGAATGAAAGGATTAAATATTATAAATTGAAAGAGATATCATATACTATAGACTAAGTGACCAAGGCCCCCAGTGCCCAGGGCTGGGATCGAACCAGCGACCTCCTGCTTTCCTTCTACTGCTACTTTCTCTTTCCGCTTTCCTTCTTTTCAGTTTGTTTATTACTCCTTTTGTGACTTCAGCTGACATGGGTAAAGCCGGTTCTGGACCTATGAATTCCTTTGCAGCTCTTTCCCCAGTTCATCTGCTGTTTAATTTCCTGTGTTGCCAACTAATCCGGAGTTAAGCGTTTTTTAGTATGGTATTTGACAGCTAACTCCAAGTCAGTTGGCTAACCTTGTTTGGTGCAGCCGGCCCCTAATGAATAAATAAAAATAGTTGTTAAACCATTTTAAAGGAAACTAAACGTTTGTCTCCTCGACTTCAGTTGTTAGTTTTGAATAATTCCGATGAATTGAGAGTGTTCACTTTGAAAATAACGTCAGTTGGAACCGAGCCATAAATATTTGCTAGTTTCATCTGACTCCGAATATTACCATAAAAGTTGATTGGATTATCAACTTTAAACCGTTTAAATAATTTGAATACTGTTTCAATTCTGTCAGACAACTATCTTGATATATATAGTGTACATATTTTACGGCCTCCTAGCCTAGTTGATAGTGACTGCCTAAGAAGCAGGAGGTCCCAGGTTCGAATTCTGGTCAGGGCATTTATTTGGGTGTTTATCACAAATATTTGTACTTGAGTCACGGGTGTTTTATATGTATTTAAGTACTAATATCATCATCATCATCATCATCATTTCAGCCGAAAGACGTCCACTGCTGGACATAGGCCTCCCCCAAAGATTTCCACAATGACCGGTCCTGCGCCACCCGCATCCAGCGGACCCCTGCGACCTTCATCAGGTCATCAGTCCACCTTGCGGGGGGCCTACCCACGCTGCGCCTTCCGGTACGCGGTCGCCACTCGAGAACCTTTCCGCCCCAACGGCCATCGGTTCTACGTGCAATGTGCCCCGCCCACTGTCACTTAAGTTTAGCGATTCGGAGAGCTATATCGGTTACTTTGGTTCTGCTGCGGATGCAAGTACTAATATGTATCTATCTATTATATAATATATCGTCTAGTACCCATAACGCAAGCCTTATTGAGCTTACTGTGGGACTAGGTCAATTTGTGTAAGATTGTCCCATGATATTATTTATTTAAATATTATTTTTTGTGCAACTGTGTGATTAACTGATTATTTTTGCCCGGCACTATATCTACGTATTATATTTCAAAGCTGTATTAGCTTTTTAATATGCAGTCTTAGCCGATATGAAACAGACCCTCCGACATGGGAGAGGAACATTTATAAAGAAAGTAACCAGCTAAAGCGGCTGAATGATTGCACCAATATTTCGCAGTAACTTTCCCCAGTCATAATACCCATCAATTGTGTTTCTTCTTCATAAAGTTTGTAATAAATTACGTATTCTGGCGTCGGAAAATTGAATCGGGACCATCCATCACAGGGACAATGATGAGCGAACGCTTTCATGGTACGATGGACAATGAATGTCCGGGGTTTAGATTTTTTAAATTAGAACAAGAGAGTTTAAAGGCACGATCTGAGTGTTATTTGATTATCACTAGTGATTGCTACTGCATAAGTCATTTTATATTACAGTCTGACAAACCAAGTCACACAGTAGATTAAAAAAAAGCTATATATACCTCCCGTTTTATTCGGATCAATACAAGCGTAAATAATTTTTAAGAAAAAAAAACCGACTTCATTTGGTTCCCGGTAAAAGTGAAATTAAGAATTTGTTTGAGTTAGCCAGTTTACTTTTCAAATATCCAATACACCGCACGTGTACGATTGAAAATTGAGGAGCTTTCTTAATGTCCTAGGGCTTCCATCATTACATTTGAAGTATAATCAAACGGAACTCCCTTGTAGACCTTTAAACAAACAAAATAACAATGTGTTAAATTGGATGACAGACTGTAAATTAACGAGCATATTCATTATGCCATCCCTGGTTATCAACATCAGGTCCACTCCAGCAAAATGATGGCCACAGTAAGAAAATGCCTAAGCTAATTATGAACACCCTCTAATCACAATTAACCTGCCGTTCAAATTTGAAGAGTTCTCTGAATTCTTCTAGAACTCCATCATCAGAATATAAATCAAATCAAAAAGATGAATGTCACAACTAGGATAATAAGTAGAGCTAGGTTTATTAACTAGTTCCACTTTGCGATCCCTGGTCTTCATCATCAGATCAAGTTCATCAAAATTTTGGCTCCGCCAAAACACTGTTTTAGTTACTTAAGGAAACCCTCAAATCAGAATGCATGTGCCGTTAAAATTTGAGGAGTTCTCTCAATCCCTCATGAAGCCCATCATCAAAATAGAACTATAATCAAATAGGACTATCTTGAAGGTATTTCTTTACAAAGAAAAGATGAATGTCTCAAATCGGATGATAGAGCTGGGAATTAACAAGCAGTTCCACTTTGCCATCCCTGGTCTTCATCATCAGGTCCACTCCACCAAATTGATGATGTTCGTAAAGAAATGCTCGAGTGTCTTAAGAAACTACCCAAATCATCATGCATGTGCCTTTCAAATTTGAGGAGTTCCCTCAGTTCCTCATGGATCCCATCATCAGAAATTGATTTTGAAAAAAACGGAACAAATCTGGAACCATCTATTTTCAGAAAAAAAAATATTTTTTAAAATCGGACTATAGTCCTGGGAATTACCAAGCAGTTCCACTTTGACATCCCTGGTCTTCATCATCAGGTCCACTCCACCAAATTGATGATGTTCGTAAAGAAATGCTCGAGTGTCTTAAGAAACTACCCAAATCATCATGCATGTGCCTTTCAAATTTGAGGAGTTCCCTCAGTTCCTCATGGATCCCATCATCAGAAATTGATTTTGAAAAAAACGGGACAATCCTGAAACCATCTATATACAGACAAAAAAATATTTTTTAAAATCGGATCATAGTCCTGAGAATTACGAAGCAGTTCCACTTTGCCATCCCTGGTCTTCATCATCAGGTCCACTCCACCAAATTGATGATTTTCGTAAAGAAATGCTCGAGTTTCTTAAGAAATCACCCAAATCAGCATGCATGTGCCTTTCAAATTTGAGGAGTTCCCTCAGTTCCTCATGGATCCCATCATCAGAAATGGATTTTGAAAAAAACGGGACCAACCAGGAACCGTCTACTTTTAGAAAACAAAAAAAAAATTCAAATCGGTTCAGTAATGACGGAGTTATGAGTGAACATCCATTAAAAAAAAAAAAAAAAATAAAAAAAAAAATTCAGTCGAATTGAGAACCTCCTCCTTTTGAAATATTGAAGTCGGTTGAAAATACAGTGTGATTCTCTTTGACTATGGACGAATGGGATCTGATTCTTGTCAGTCTATACATAGTTAGATAATCGATGTAGTAGAAGTAGTAGGATTTTTTTTACTATTAAATCAATATAAAAACTAAGTGTTTGGTCTAAACTTGTGAGGATGTGTTATAGGCAAACTTTATTTGATGATTGAGATGATTTTTTTTCAGTGGGTAAATGTAGATGTAACGTGTTAGGTAGGCAATTTGTCTTACTACTCCGTTAGTGCTTGGTCAATATATTTTTTTAGAATTGCATTGATAATTGACTCTTTGAATTCTACATCAGTTATAGTTATAACATTTAAAACTTTCGCGATTTGAACACATATTTAAACATCATTATTAAACGGGTCTAATATCAGTTAGATTTTTGTATGTAGTAAATAAAACAAAAATTATGCACTTTTATCAGAGAAAAGTTCCGCGACTTATCGAATGTAATTTTGTAGGAACGATAATTGAATCAGTTAATGATTCAAAATTCTTGGGTTTGCAAATTAACAATAAAATCCACATACTGAGCTACTGTGTAAAAAGCTACACCAATAATATGCATTCGCTTTACACAAAGTTTCTAAGCAAGCTAGTATTGAGACAGTAATGATGGCATATCATGGTTACGTTGGCTCTACCTTACGTTATGGGATCCTGTTTTGGGGTAATTCAAAGAACAGAGAAGCCGTTTTCATAGCACAAAAGGCCATTCGGGGACTTGTAAGGACTGACAGTTGTACATCACATTTTAAAGATGTAAATATTCTAACAGTTCCGTGTCTTTACATTTTTGAAACTACCATGTACATAAAAACAAACCCATCACTATTCCGGACCGGCTCCGAGGTATTTACTAGAAATTCTAGGCACCCCCAGGACCTATTTCCTGTTTCCGCGAATACTGCACTAATTCGTATTTATTTGCTTTGGCCAGTTTTAGAATTTACTAGTCACATTTGGAAAAAAAAGTTTACTCGGTAAATGTAACTACTTAGGCAAATTATAAGCTGTAGGCGTGTTTGCGGAAGAGACAGGTTCGATTCGTGTACTTCTTCAGACCTTAGCTATTTTTTTATTTATTATATCAGATACGAGTAGCTCAGTTTATAATAACAATAACCTGAACTACGGGGAAAAGAAACAGTCGCTCTTATGCTGGTAAAGCACAAATCGAAATATAACAAAAAAAACTATTACCGTTTTCACAACAACCATATTATATTCACAAATTTTTTTGAAAATGTACAAGAAACCATCTGCAGAGAGACCAAACCGTTTATCACCGACTTATACTTAAAACATTTATCACTTTCTTTCCACTTTTTAAGCACAAGAGAAATGAGTGCTCCCACTTTCTAGTTGAAAAATTCGTTCGGAATCTCGGGATGCTTCATTTCATAGACTAATGGATGTAATGTCGTATGTTTTAAATTTTAACTGATAATCCATTTGTTGGTAGTTACAGAATAATGTTCTTAATTAAGTCTATTGTTAGTAAACATGATATGTAAAACTGATTCATTAATTATTTTAGTTTTGATTTTATTTTAAAGGATGACTCACACTAGAAAACGGGAAAAAACATCAATTTCTATAGAAAGCGTCACGTAACATCCGACGGCTCCGAGCTATCACGTGATTCTTTCTGTAGAAATTGACATATTTTCCCATCCCACCCTGTCCCGTCCCGTGCTAGTGTGAGTCATCCTTTATGCCAAACAATATAAGCATTGAGTTTCTGCACCGGGGAATCAGGCATTCCGAGGCGTAAATCGCAAATATCTGGCTATTAAACTAATAGCAAACTGAAGCATGAAATCAACTGGTGATGTACATTTGCAATTGTGCATTTTTTGTCGCCATTGTGATAAAAATACGTCAGTTTTTACCGTTTTAATAAACATCAGGCTTTCTTTAAAATGCAACCTAAAAATGTGCCAGATTTAAAGTTCGGAACCATGCCAAAAGAGCATCAGCATAAAAAAGCCTTATCAGACTTTTAAATGACTTCCAAAGTCGTACAAGGCACAAACGGCATAGCATTCGTAAACAGGCACAAATGAGTTTAACCTGCAGAGTTGAGCTGAGCTGAAAGAGATGGGTACTTGTGCTTTAGTGATCTCGTCTATGCTAATATACCTAATAAGGGAAAAAACCGGCCAAGGGCGAGTCGGACTCGCACATCGGGTTCCGCACAAAGGATGCTGGGCTTTATGACCTTAAAAATACTGGTGGCACGGAACTCTCAGTGTGTGGCAATGTTACGGTTTACAGATTTTTTCTTGGATTTGTGTTACAAGCTCTTACTTTTTGCAAAATTTCGTGATTCTAGGTCAACGAGAAGTAACCTATACATTTTGATTCCCATTGCAAATGTATGGGAAGGGAAATGCGACATAAACGGCCGTATCTTTTCATTGCGTTGACGTAGAGGTTTGGTATTTTCACAGCTTCAAGGGACCGCAGACTTGTGTATGTGGTATTCAATTCAACTTGCTACCTCTACGCGTTTCCGAGATAAAGAGTTGACAGACGGAGGGACAACAAAGTGATCCTATAAGGGTTCCGTTTTTTCCTTTTGAGGTACGGAACCCTAAAAACCCGGCGCAGTGCGGAAACCTCCACAATTTCTCTCTTAATTAAAACTACTGCAACTTCGGTTCATTCAACTCCAACTGCGCGCGCGTGATAATAAACTTTGAATCCTTTCATTAGCGCTGCAATTGCACTGAACACCTGGAACAAAGCCGCCCACTCAAACGAGATTAAGCTCTATTTCAAAACAGCAAGGTACTTTTCTGATTGGCTGTTCAAAGTTTGTTTTCAACCGGGCGTCCGTCCCGCGTCCGTTCTGAAAAGTCGCTAGGACGGAACGGGGCGGAAAGTCGGGTAAAGTTAAATGGAAAATAGGCATTTTGTCGCTGTGTTCTTATTATCTTAAGGCGGGACGAGCCGAAGTTTTGTACTGTTCTTATGATAGAGCGTTATGCCGAGTTTGTGAAGGAACAAATATAGCAAGTTTTAGTAAGTATTTATTGCCTTTAAGAGGCGCATATAGAAAGTCTACCCGATTCTTTCCCTAAAAATTCCTCCGAGCGGACCATCATAAAAATATTAGTACTTTTAAAACTTCGATTACAACTCGTCTTACCTAATGTTATTAAAATAAATTTCATTTCATTTCATTTCATTTCATTACCTTAAGATGATAGTAAAAATAATAAACATTACAGGACATTCTTACACAAATTGACTAAGTCTCGCAGTAAGCTCAAGAAGGCTTGTGTTACGGGTACTCAGACAACGATCTATATAATATACAAATTCGTAAATACATAGAAAACATCCATGACTCAGGAACAAATATCTGTATTCATCACACAAATAAATGCTCTTACCGGGATTCGAACCCAGGACCATCGGCAAAGCAGGCAGGGTCACAACTAACTACGCCAACTGTTACTGTAACTATTATACGCATCTTGTGCTCTACGAAGTTGATATTTTCATGAAGGTTGATTTATAGTTTAACACGCTAAAATTACATATCGAACTCGTAGAATGGGGTAGAAATTAGTTGTATGAAAGGAACATAAAAAATAGAAAGAAGCAATTTGGGAAAATGTGTTTTCAGGGGAAACTCCGTATCACATTTTACTGACATGAATAACACACGTTACGGGAAATTTAATATATTTTTGGAGTCACGCAAACTCTGCCAAGAAAATTCCCTGGGGTTTATGGCTACAAAGCTACGACCGACACCTATGAAGTTATGGATACGGCTACGTATAAGGTACCTAAAAGACTATTTGTGTTTTTGTTCTAATAGCTTCATGACAACTTGAATTTATTAGGTATTTTTCTGAAAAGAATTTGATCAGTGATTGAGGACATCACGCAATTTACAATATTTTGCAGTCATTGAGGTATGTAAATTATTTAATTAGTATAATTATTTATATGTATGAGACAATGAGAGCAAAATATATACGTGTAACACCTATCACCTATGTACCTAATATAGTTTTTATGATAATAAATGTGTATTATGAATTGTAAGTGAAGTGCATGCATACGATTAATTTACTACTAAATAATCTGTATCTGAATCTGACGCGATGTTGCCCATATTTGACGGTGAGTGGTGAATCACAGAATGTATTACTAACTTAGCGAACAGAGACTCGAAGAGCCGGCGCCTCAACAACACATTGCTGAATTAATTTTTTGGGCATTTTTATAAGAAGAAATCGAATCAATTTTTTTTCTAAAATATATATTTCATGTTTTCCTGACACACGAGTCACGAGTTATATCGATCTTAATCTGAAAATGTTGGGACATTTTTTTATAATTTTTAATACCACGACGGTGGCAAACAAGCGTACGGCCCGCCTGACGGAAAGCGGTCACCGTAGCCTATAGACGCCTGCAACTCCAAGTGGTCACATGCGCGTTGCCGAACCAAGATTTTTTCTACTAGATCGAAAGAGATCGTTATTCTGAGTAGGAAAAATGTTTTTACCTACTTTAGAAATAAATTGATTCGAAAACTTCTCGCGAAAATAACCCTTTGGGATGGCGTGCCTAGTCAATGTTTGCGGTATGTTTCATGACACTCATGACTTTATATAATGTATTCTTTTAAATAAATTGCAGTTCTCACAACATTATTTCGTAATAAACGTAGAGTCCGCCAACCACCCACGCACTTCGCAATTGCTTACCCGTGCATAAGTTCAAACGAAAAGGAATGCCGGACGGACAGGAATACTAATATTCATTTTCCTAATGTAATACTTATTTATATACATTTTTATAGCTGTATCGTGCGTTACAAGTAAAGGATGACTCACACTAGCACGGGACGGGACGGGACGGGACCGGCGGGACGGGAAAATCTGTCAATTTCTATAGAAAGCGTTACGTGACATCCGAGGGCTCCGGGACATTGACAGATTTTCCCGTCCCGCCCCGTCCCGTCCCGTCCCGTTCTAGTGTGAGTAATCCTTAAATAGAATAACGATACAATGCTGAGATACTCTATTGTTTCAACTCTACTTTCAGTCTAGAGGGATGGGTAGACGAGTTGTTGGGCATTCCTGCTGGAAGAATCAAATATTTTTTTAAATCTAAAATAGGTAAAGTTAATATTTTTCCTACTCAGAATCACGAGCGAGCTCTTTCGATCCTTATTGATGAAAAAAGCGTCCCGTATTTAATTTTTCCAATCCGTTACGTCTTTTCAAACACATTGTACGGCGATTACACAATGAAAAATATGTAAAATGTCTGAAGATTTTGGTACATTTTTATCTCCCAATTTTTTCAACGAGATCGAATAAGCTTGTGATTTTGAGTAGGATAAAAAATTTTACGTTAGAAAAAAAGAATGATTTTTTTCGCTAACATACTTTTTTCCAACTCAGATCAAATGAAATAGTATATATAGTTATATAATGGCTCTGTAAGTAGCAAAACTTTGTTCCTAGAATGAACATTTTGAAAAATTGACAAAAAGTAATACGCTGAGATGAGACCATTTTCGTGACACTTGTGCTATTTGTTTTATCCGTTTTTATTTGTTATTTTTTTATTTGTGTCATGAATAAATAATTTGAATTTGATTTTAAATTTTGAAAAAGTAAATCACCAAACAGAACATTTCAAATATTTCGACGGGGATAAAGCCGCGGGCGCATACTAGTTAATCTATAAACAAACATCCACCCTACTGAAGTGTAAACAAAATGGTCGCTCAAAGCGAATAGATTGAGCTGCCAAAATCTGATGGTGGATATTAAATTGTGGGTTTTGTGCGAATTGTTTACGATTCTTTTTTTCTCTCTTTGTGCGTCGGTTGGTGATTTGAATGTGTTTTAGTATTTCTTTGTGTAGCACGTGTATGTAATTTTATCAACCTTACCTTTCAGCTCCATGTCATAATATTGAAGTGTCACAATATATATACACATATGCAAATTTTCAGCTCAATCGGAAACCGGTCGGAAATGGGTCAAATACTTGCAAGATTTGATAAAAGAAAACAGGACAGGTTAAACCGGGTGTGTAATGCCATGCTGAGGCGGGACCATTTCGTGGCTCAAGTTTTTTCATTTCTTTTTGCTATTTCTTGTTGTGTATTAAGCCACGAATAAATAGTTTTTCTTTCTTTCTTTCTTTCTTTAATGATCGGTATAACTTTTTTTGATATAATACCATTTATTATATCAAATTTCCATTAAACATTACCATGATGGTAATGTTTAATGGAAATAATCAATTGTAAAGCACGAATCAAATCATTTATTATTTGGAATAAATGATTTGATTCATGTTTTGTTTTGTTTTTTATGTAGTTGCACTCATCATCATCATCATCATCATCATTTCAGCCGAAAGACGTCCACTGCTGGACATAGGCCTCCCCCAAAGATTTCCACAATGACCGGTCCTGCACCACCCGCATCCAGCGGACTTCTACGACCTTCACCAGGTCATCAGTCCACCTTGTGGGACCTTGTGTTGTTGTTGTTGCACTACTATAATATAAATTATAAATTGAAAGCGATGTCATATACTACAGAAAGAGTGACCAAGGCCCCCGGTGAGCAGGGCTGGGATCAAACCAGCGACCTCCTGCTTTCACGGCAGACGCCCTTAAAACATAGTCACTCATTATACATAATCAACATTTGGTATAACAAGAAAATATCTACTATTATTTTGTATATTTATCATCTCGTATAACACTTATTTGTAGTAAGCATTACTTATATGGTTTAGTTATTCATTAATTTACAACTAATAATATTTACAAAAGTTTGGTTTTAAGTGTGAATACAGGCCTACTGCGTAATTACTTGTAGATTGTAACATTAGCGGAAGTCTCTTTTCAATCCCTTTTATTAGAAAGAGAGTTCCGCTAATATTACAAGTTACAAATGATTATACAATTGACCCCAGGTAGGCAGTATAAAATGGCATAGGATACTACTCGGTTGTGCTGAAAGAATTGTAGAAATTTACGAGTAAAACTAGGCATAGGCGGTGTCTTTGTAGTCAGCGATGGAACGAAATTATAACTAATAGTTATCTCTCTTAATAAAATAACGGTACCAATATTTTACATACTCGTATATCGTCACCATATCGTTCATAAGTAGGTAAGTAACACTTACTGTATATATTTTGAAAATAAATGTATTTCCAGAGTAGGTAACAAAAACGTTATCTGGCTCCGAGAAAGTTTCATAACCGTAAACTGACTTCAGGGTTGCCACAACATTGAGCAGATGACCATATAGTTGGTGACGGGGAAACGGGCAATACAGGTTCACTGATTTGTTAAATCAAGCATCGCTTCAGAGGCAATGGCCCGAGCAACGTCTGCCGATAGCGAGAGAAATCATTTTATTTCGGAGTTTCGGGAACAATTTGCCGTTTAGGTTTTTTGCACCTAATTTGCCATTCGGATATGGTTCAGATAGGGGTCGATAAAAAGGAAATTGATTCTTCAAATTGTCAAGGTTGTTAATACTCAATGGCCTTCGAATTGATGCTACTTAAATGCCCTATTTCATTCGTTTGACACAGGTCGAATCATAATGCGTTTTCTTTTAGTTGTCGTAATTTCGCGATCTTATAAAAATCTCTTCATTAAAATCTTAGTACTTATGAAATGTTATGACCTGGTTTTAAATGTGTAAGGTAAAGGTATCTAGAATTATGTTTGCACTTTCTAAAGGCATTTGATTTTGCATTTTCCATCATTGCATTTCTGAGAACGGTGTAGCGTTTAACTGCCACGGCAAGATGAGCACTGCTTCCAGTGTTGTGAGCTCACCCAATTCAGAGTTAACACATTTCCGCGCGGTTGACGTAAGGTGTGGGCAGATTTAAGCTTATATATCGATGTTTAGAACGGTATTTAGAAATGTTGACGCTAGTTGTTAAAGGGCAATACTTACAGTCAGCGACGGCGAGTTTCGCCTTGAACCCCGCTAAATGGCGCCAGTAGTGCGTGTGGAAGCGCACGCGCAGCGCGTTACCTCGCAAGCGCTAGCACAGGAGCTGCTTAGCTCCTAACGGAATTTAGATATGCTGCGTAGACGCTGACGCCTAGGAGACGTTAGTTATTAAAGGGCAATGCAATACTTACAGTCAGCGACGGCGAGTTTTGCCTTGAACCCCGCTAGATGGCGCGAGTGGTCCGCGCGGAAGCGCACGCGCAGCGCGTTCCCGCGCGAGCGGTAGCGCAGCAGTTTCAGCTTGGCCGTCCAGTCGCCGCACAGGCGGCGGGAGGGGAGGACGCCTTCGCGGAGCCAGCCGGCGCTGATGGCGTCAGATTCAGGGAGGAGGGTCTCTGGTTCTTCCCATACCTGTTTGACAATACAAAATGTTAGGCTCTTTGCTATTTGGCTTTTAACTCAATTGGTGTTCAATACCTCAACCGCTGCTCAATAAATCGCGTTACCGGATCCGGAAAGTTAAACTAGAGCCCCGATTTTTTAGGAAAGCAGCGTCATCTATTACACAGCTGTGTTATTTTGTAATGGACATAGAGTCAGACCAAGTTGGTCTCCATTTTGATATTAGACCCTGCGAAAGTATTGTTTGCTATCAAAATCGATACACAAATCATAACAAAACGCCAACGAATGTGGGTGAGAATGACATTAGCGAACAATTTTGCATCGATGATGTTGATGATACAAATGATAAATGTTTCGTACGAAAAAGAGCTTACTGACGTAAGCATTAAGTGTCGAATTCATACACAGAACTACCAACACTGTAAAAACTTTATGGGCTGTTAGCACTTAACGATACATCACGTTCCAAACAAGACTATATGAAGAAGTACTGCAATTGCAGCTCTTTTATGGCGTAATTTTTTCGGCTGATTGGATATCCAGTTCTTTTAGTTTATATCTATAGGGGTAGAACAGCATGAATGAATGAATGAATGGTTTATTCACAAATAATACATGGTAACATAGGATATTATAACTAATACATATTGATTTCCTTAATATATTCAGTCTAGGTAGACATGTGAAAATTTATTGTCAGTGGATAATCACTCAGTCCTATAAGTTAATAGATGACATGAGTTAGTAGAAGAAGCTTTTGTATAGCTATTGTATTTCCAGGTCTATTGGTGCATAAAAAACGGCAAAAGATAGACATTTCTTAACCTTATCTTAGTTTCAAGAAAACTTATAAAATAGAAACGAGATTTTCTCGTCTGTACCTATCTATTAGAGCCGATATCGATCTCGTATTCTGTAAAAGTAAAACCCCGTAAGCTAAAACCTCACGTGGATAGGTATTGGCTGCTTGTTTGTTTTATAAGCACGTCCCGCGGGTAAAAGCCGAGGTGCAAACATTCGAGCGATATCCTGTCGCTTTATCTTCACCAAAGATTTAGAAGTTTAGATATGCCTCTCAGGGATAGGAACCGGTTATTTTAAAAACCCAATATTTTAAAATGTTGTATGCTGTTTATGTAGGACTCAATCTTATATTTATTTAAAAATTCGTATTATTAGATTGCCCCATTAACAATGAATTCATAAACCAAAGAACGAAAAATACTGTTCTTTTTGTATGGACGAAATACCGGTATCCGATCTCTGTCGGCATACCATGAAAATCGAACGATTGCGGATTTGTATTTCCATCTCTGTCACACTTGCATATTGAAGTGTTAAAGACGCTTTCCCGTCAATGCCAATTTTCTATGTTTGTGGTAGGCGTGCTGGACCCGACCTGATCGTATGGTTTACTTTTGACAATGTTGTTGTTTTGTATCGAGGTTTGCAATAAGGAGTAGGCACTTAGGTAGCCTCTCTATTTCTGCCACGTCTACAATGCCCGCGACGAAATGTGTAAATTGTAAAATGAGTGAGCTCACTCATTTATTTGGTAACTACCTAAACAGAAAAAGGAGCTAGTGTTCGCAATTACCGTGAGACAGAAAAATACGGTATTTCCTCTGTTTCGCACCGTGGCGATCTCGTCACCAATGTGTTACTACACTTTTTTATGAAATAGGAGGCAAACGATTATTTATATGCATATATGATGGTAAGCGATTACTGTCGCCCATGGATACTAACAATACAGGATTGAAAGTGCGTTACCGGCCTTTAAGAATAAGAGCACGCTCTTCTATTATAAGTTTGAATTTCGTTTCGGTCTGGAAATACCGCAGGCAGTCGTTTTGCTTTGCTTCACACTTTTCACTTTAATCGGGCATATCTAAAATTCTAAATCTTTGGTCTTCACGGGCTTTAGTGACTTGAGTTGAGCGTGATGTAAACAAGTCGTTGAGAGATTTCTCTCATGTTTGCTTAGAAGTAGTACGTGTATTGAGTGCCTACTTAGGCTAAGTGTACAGCTTAGAGGATAGACGACAGGAGTAGACTTTCAACACAATATCTCCTTTGCCAAAAATTTACACTTGAAGCGCTTTAAACTAACCAAGCTATGCCCTTATATTTTTCATATCTATCTACCTATTTTTAAAAGATTTTATTCAACTTGCAACATATTTGTTTTAATTTTAAACGTCATTAGTTCTAAAATCCTATTTTATACCGTGCGTTTTTAGAAACTTAAGAAAGCATCAACACCCGCAGACTGCGAACCTTAATACAGGGATCAAAAAAAGGCAACTGTCAACTCCGCTTTGGTTGGCTTATCTCTGTTAATTCAAAGTCGTCCATATACTAAAATAGAAAAATAAAAAATTAAAATAAAAAATTAAAATAATAAAATTAAAATATAAAATAATACAGTTGGTCTACAATAATTGATAATACCTGCCACCTTACTGGCGCAGTCTATAGGATTATACTAATCCCGTATGATGTTAACGATATTTATACATAGGTATACCGGTTGTTGCCTGTAACAGGAGCAAAAAATTTACTCGTAGGTAATCCTCGCCAAACTGAACAACATACGATTTTAATCTAACATGATCATTTGCATTTGCATTAATTATCCCGTTTTAAATATTAGGTGTTAGTTAGTTAGTTAGTTTTCCTGGGCTTTTTCCGCAAATCGACATCCATTGTGCCTATTTTGCGTGATAGCGAGGTAGCACTACTCTAACCACCCTAGTTCGTCTATGAAACCTATCATCGTTTTAAGGTTGCAAGTTGCCTCCTTTAGTGTGCTGGGAGTTCCTAAGTATTTGCTCCTGTATACTTCTATCTGTTTACATTCTAGGAGAACATGTTTTGTTGTTTCTTCCTTATCCATACATGCTCTGCACATCGGGCTGTCCGTGATGCCCATTCTGTGTAAGTGTTTGTTTAGTGTGTTGTGTCCTGTTAGTAGTCCTACTATTTTCCGTAGTTGTTCTCGGGGCGTCCTCAGTAGAGTTTTTGTGAGCTTGTAGTTTAGCTCTGGCAGGACTTCCTTGGTTTGTCTACATGTATCAAGATCATCCCAGTATTTGTTGTGTAGTTGTCTGTGATGTTGGTTTAGAAGGTTTTGAATGTATGATAAAGGTAGTGGAACGATGGGTTCTGGTCCGTATGCCGGTGTCTCTGACCCTCTTCTTGCCAGTTCATCCGCTGCATCGTTTCCCCTTGAGCCACTATGTCCTTTTATCCATTGTATAGTTACTTTGTTTCCTTCCTCGCTCATCTTTGTGAGGCCATTATGACATTCGAGTATAAGTTGTGATTTAAGTTTGTCGCTGCGTAGCGCTTGCAGTACCGATTTGCTGTCTGACAGTATTAGTATGTTTTCATTTTGTGTTTGTCGTCTTTTTGCTGCATTGCAGGCTTCTATTATTCCCACACATTCCGTTTGGAATACTGTGTTGTGTACCCCTAGGGGTTTTGAGATGTGTATGTTGAGATCTTCTGAGAAGACACCACATCCTGTCCCTTCGTTTGTTTTTGAGCCATCTGTAAATATTCTAAGGTTTGTCTGATTTAGTCCTTCCTTTGGATCTTCTGTCAGTGATATAGCATAGTCCTTCCGGAAGATCATAGTTTTTGGTATTTGATCAATCGGTGCTTCCAGTATTGGCATATCAGAGATCATATTTTCATAGATCTTCTTGTGTATCGATCTAAGTGTTGACCATAGGTTGAGATTTTTCAGCCGTAAAGCTGTGGCGGCTGCCTCTTTCTGTATGTGTATGTGTAGTGGTAGGAGTCCTAGCATTATTTCTAGTGCCGCAGTCGGTGTAGTTCTCATGCAGCCTGTGGCTGCTACACATGCTAGTCTCTGCGTTTTACTTAGTTTGTCTATGGTTGTTTTTAGTTGTGTGCGAGGCCACCACACGACGGCGCCATAGCTGATCATTGGCATTATTACCATTTTGTATAGCCACAGTATGATGTTTGGGGCAAGCCCCCATCTTTTACCCACCATCCTCCGGCATTGCCAGAAGGTTACTGTTGCTTTGTTTAGTTTATTTTCAAGATGTTTTCCCCAATTTAGTTTGTCGTCTAGGATTATACCTAAGTATTTCACTTCTTTAGAAAGTGTTAGTCTCGCTCCGAAGAGCTTTGGCATTTCGTATTTACCCAACTTTCGTTTATGTGTGAAGAGAATTGTGTCGGTCTTTTTTTGGTTTACCGATAGGTCATTCTCCTTGCACCATCTCTCTACTATATTGAGTGCAGCTTGTGTAAGATCACATAGTGTGCTAATTACTAGGCCGCAGATTAATATCACTAGGTCATCTGCATATCCTATAGTCGTAAAGTGCTTGTTGTTTAGTTTTGTTATCAAATCGTTTACTACCAGGTTCCAGAGTAGTGGTGATAATACTCCTCCCTGGGGGCACCCCCTCATGACTATTGCCTGGTGGTCCTGGTTCTCAGACAGTATCACTACTCTCTGCTTCAACATGTTCATTATCCATTCTGTTATGAGTGGATTAGTTCCATGTCTTTGTAATGCTAGTTCAATACTGCTATAGTTGGTCTTGTCAAAAGCCCCTTCTATGTCGATGAAGGTGCCTAGGCAGGAGTTTTTACTCACTAGCGCATTTTCTATGTTGCTCACTACAGCGTGTAGCGCTGAGTCCGTTGACTTTCCTTGAAATATTAGGTGTCCAGCCACTTTTAAAAATGACGTGTGTTTTGATTTATATTACACTTTAAAGTTAGTTAGAAGACGCAATGTACTGCGAATTTTGTCATTTTTGTACTATGACAAGAGACGTCAATTAGGCTGATGTTAACGTTCATTGAAAATATTATTTAGTTTGTATGAAAAAGTGAAAACCTACAGAGCACATCATTTTTAAAAGTTGTTAGGTTTGAGGAGTACTGCAGTACCTGCGGTTTATTTTATTACTCCAGGGTGCGTAGCCAAGATGCCAATCGCTCACGCTCAGTCACTAACGCAACGCAACTGTCATTGTCACACTAATAAAGAAGAGTGATAGAGAGCGGTAGCTGCGATACGTTACTAAGCGTGAGCGATTGGCATCTTGGCTACGCACGCTGGTCAGGGAACACTCAGTATAATGAGCATCAACATGGCACGTCACTTTTGCGGTGTTCATAGCGAAATATAGGTATTATTGCAGTTAACTGTACAAGAAGTTATTTTCAATATGTTTTTAACAGTTATGAACTTATTGTCCGAGTGAGCAAAGCGAGCGAAGAGCGTTTCAGCGGGCAGAAATGCTTTCGTGTGTCTGTCCATTTGTTCTTCTACAGGTCGGATTTATCAACCAATATAGTGAAGTTTTGTAAACAAGTTTATTGTTATGTTTTGTCGATTCAGTTTCTGGACATTTACAAAAAGGCGGTAATTGATACAAAGGTCCTAAGCGCCATAGCTATTTATAAATAAAAACATTATTAACATTAAAAATTAATACTTTTGTGATGAGCTATGTCACGAAAGTCCGACACAGGATCATTGTCATGTCAAAAACCACCGACAATTCTTTAAAATACTAATAGATCTCGTGACAATTGTAAAAAAGTCTTCGCCAATAAATTATCTGTTTGTCGATGATACTTTCGGATATTATTAAATTTATCGAAATGCTGGCAAACAAGCACACGCGATGGTAAGCGGTTTCCGTAGCCTATGGACGCCTTTAACGCCAGTAATTCAGTCATTTGAGGAATTGTCACACTTGTCATCGTGGTGAGATTGGGGCCTGATGTGTGTGCGGACGCAGGTTCCACTTCCGCATATGGCTTTAGGCGGATGTCACACTGTGATTCGCACCGGTTTGCAAGTGGGATAGGGCCTATACATGCGTATAGCATTGTCCCACGCACACGTCAAAGTGTGACATCCTTCTTACTGTCACGAACGTGTCTGACATAGATGAAAAGGCCTTACTAAACTCATTAGGAAGATGATCAGTTACCTCGTTGTCAGCTGCCAGTCCGTGGTGAACTTGCTGCCAGTCTTCGTCTGTAGCGTTCTCCCCAATTTCCGTGATCTCAAGGAAGTCGTAACTGCAACTGAAAAGAAAACGTTTATTTAATTTTTTGTCAGTTTTTTGTTAATGTTCTTTCACATTGTTAATTTTTATTACATTATTCACTAGCGACCCGTCCCGGCTTCGCATTGGTTATTATTATACATATCGAGGGTTGCCTGGTGAAACCCAATAAGTGACAAAAAGTGAGATTTTAAAGTAAAAACAGTTTGAGATGGATTCGGTATCGCTCAATCTAATGGTAATATCGGATAAGCAGATTTGACATGTATTACGGAAATATGCCGAGTCGATAACCCGATAAGTACTTGATTTCAAGTTTTAATTTAGAACTAAATACTACAAGTACATTTAAGGCTTCAGTTTTTATTATTACTTAGTGCAAGAACCACACAATACACATTTATCGGTATTTAGTGCAGAGATATTTATACTAAATTAAACTAAACACACATTGTAAAACCAGATACTATTACTTATCGGGTATTACCTCAGTACGATTCAAACCTAAAAAGGATTTAAGTAAGAATTAAAATACGTTAAAACCATTTATCGGGTTTTACTTTTACGATATTATTTGTTAAATGTACAAACTACTTCAAAGTAAAACCCAATAAACAAATGTATAGTACTTATCTAAAACATTTTTTTGATGAAATATTATGTTAAGTCTAGTTATCGAATTCTCGCACGGGCCTTTAACAAATTTCTTTAAAAAAAATCCGGTGAAGAACCCAATAAATATGTTTGACGACCGCAAGGTCATGCGCTGCCTCGACAAGTAGCGGCAGGATCGCAAGCGCTCCGCCGCTGCGTCGTTGCAAATTTAATTGGAAATAGCTGTTAAAAGTTGTGACGTATGTGTTAATGATGGCTGTGCATGTGTTAAAAGTTTTGTGATGGGTGACCGAGGCAGAAAATTAGTGCAGCAGCTATGCTAGAAACAGGTAAAATTTTATTTTCTAACCTAGAAATACATTTAGAATTGTCGTATAAAATAAGATTGGTACTTAATTATGTTATGACTTAATCGCCTGAACGATAGGTAGGTATACGTCGCGTTTATAGTACCTACTGTCCTTAAATACCTAACAATAAATCTAAGCTATTGTAAGATTGTAACCGTTAATATGTCGATAATTGTTGTTGTTTCGTTTAGAGCGAACTTATCGGGTTTTAGCACTATCTAGTAATCAAACTACGCGACTTTGAGTGATGCTTACGGTACAAAATAACAAAACAAACAAATGACATAATCGCCTGAACGATAGGTATACATCGCGTTTATAGTGCTGTCCTTAAATACCCAACAATAAATGTAAGCTATTGTAAGATTGTAACCGTTAATATGTAGATAATTGTTGTTGTTTCGTTTAAGAGCGAACTTATCGGGTTTTAGCACAATCTATTAATCAAACTACGCGACTTTGAGTGATGCTTACGGTACGAAATAACAAAAAGTACTTTAAATTAATACGTTGAGTTAAATTATTAAATAATATTAATTATTTTTTTGCATTCTAACTGGATGAGGCAACTCTAAAGTAATTTTTTGTCTTGTTTGAATGCATCTGTCTTTAATAAGTATTAATGGAATTGAAAAAAATACTTATTTATTTATTTAAGCTTTATTGCCCAATTACAAAAAAGTACAAATGGTGGACTTAAGTCCGCGTAGGTGCCGGGCTTAAGTCGGTGTAGTCTTAAGGCATTAATGCCTTGGGGCATTCTCTACCAGTCAACCATTGGATAAAACAGAAACTTGTATTTGGTGCAGGATCGTAAACATCGAGAAGAGATAGGAAACACATAATAATATCAATAATAATACATTGCTTTAATAATTGTATAAACATACACATATAAATATAAATATACCTACATATAGGTACATACATAGATAAATAATGTACCCAAGTATAAGTATGCGGAACATCTATCAAATGAGCAATTTAGAGAGGTGTTTACGTACCTTGCACTTGAAGGAGAATTTGCTCTGTATTTGCGTGTATTTCAACCTTGTTTGTAAATACACGCTTCAGGTTCTTATGTAAACAATAGTTTTAGGATTTATTTGACGTATATTTGTTTATTTGAATTTTTTCGCGTTTGAGTCTATTGGGGTGCTTTCGTAAACTCCGATTGTATATGATTTTTTACTGTACAAATGCACCCCATGCAACGAAAATCAAGAATATAATCAAAATACAGTTATTATGGGTAAGATATTCCTAAAGATTGATTATAACAGGTAAAAGAACTCATAAAATGACGAATCCCAGGTAGAAACGAATGCCTCCTTACGTGTGGGATAAATCCGTACAATTCCCACTTTTTAGGAAAATCGTTATATTGGCCAAATTGTTTTGGATCAAATCAGAAATACACTGTTATTATAAACAGATAACTGGACCATGCAATGGCATTAATTTAATTTTTAAATAACTGTTAGTTTTTATTTTACAAGGCCCAGAGCAAAAAGTGTACGAAGCCTACCCACTTTCCCCTATGGTGTTATAAGATCAATCATTATAATTATGTAGTTACATGTATGCCTTTATGTGTACTTACCCGAGTTTATAATCCCGTGACTGCCCGTACTTATATGATTTTAAGTTATTGCGTTTTTGGTACACATTCTTTAATTTATTCAATTTCAGACAATGACTCCTTCAATCTTGATGAATCGTAAATTAATATTGCCGCCCAAATGCACAATATTGTCATCGATGATAATAGTAAGGCAGACTTTTGTAAGTATTTTGAAGATTACGTACATACTGGGTGATTTTTGGGTCATGGAGCAAGAGTGAACAGGGTAGGTATCGGGGAAGAACACACTACCCAACTTTCACTACGACAACCATGAAATCGTGAAAAAGAAATCTTTGATTGTTAAATATCGATCAACTAATACTTAGGAGTAACTAAATATCAATTAGCTCTTCATTAGGAGACCTTTTCTTCCCGAATTCGTGGTTGTCCACAGAGAGTTGTGAAAGTTGCTCAGTGTGGCCCTCCCCAGTACTCTGTTAACTGTTGCTCCATGACCCAAAAATCATTCCGTATAAAACACATATACGGATGACTAGGGTAGATTAACTTTTTTATAAGTTTTTTATAAGTAGGTAGTAAAACCTATAAGTAACATTAACAGCTTTTTAATTTTTGCGAAAACCCAATAAGTCGACACCCCTTGGTAAAAAACGTTTTCTTACAGGAAAACTAAATTAGTTATATAGCTAAAACACAAATTAACTTAAAGTAGATAAAATTACTTTACACGGAGAACTTATAAAACTACGAATTTACTTACCAAATTAGTGTTTGATGACCATAAATCTTTAACTTCATTTTTCTCGAAACTAGGTTTTTCATACTTATTGGGTTTCACCAGGCAACCCTCGATATAAACATTCCTCTTGAATTACACTATCTATTTTAAAAAAACCGCATCAAAATCCGTTGCGTAGTTTTAAAGATTTAAGCATACATAGGGATATAGGGACAGAGAAAGCGACTTTGTTTTATACTATAGTGATGACTGATGATGCATCACTTAATAACTATTTTTTTTATTTTCATTTTATTACTTTCCTGACCCTACCAAATGTTAGGTGTTAAGGATTTCCGAACGTTCGCCAAGTTTGTTTTTAATACTTGACGGATAGCCCGAAGTTTTCGCTTTTGAAATTACAGTGGTTTTAAGAGACGAACAATGGAAAAGGAACCTTTTATTTGTTACGGCATGAGAAGTTAATGAATTTGTTTGATTATGTATCTTAAACCGGTATCTCAATCTTAAGTGTTTCAGTGTAGATATGGTGGGAGGGATATGATATGATGGAGAAATTCGTGGTCACGGATGTTGTCTCGGTAGCTCAGTTAGAAGAGCGATGAGCTGGCATCTCAGAGTCGCGGGTTCGAGTCTCGTCCAAGGTCATGAATTTATCCACTTTTCCTTTCTTTCTGCTTGAAGATTTCGATTTTTTTCGTTATTTTTGCTGTAGAAAAACTAGGGTATGCTAGTGTATGTAGTGCTAGTGCTAGTGTGTGTGTGTGTGTGTGTGTGTGTAGTGTGTGTGTAATTGGTTTTCAAATAAACACTCCCATTATTTATTTATTTTTGTTGCAGACAAACAACCACAAATATTCGTCCGTTGAACCCTATAACCACATCTGTACTGGGAACGCAAATATGTACAACACATTGCTTGTTCAAAACTTGGGACAACCAACAAATATCACAAATCATAATGTTGACAGTTGTAAAATAAATGTTGCAATCTCAAACTAAACCCGAAATATATGTTACTTATTTACATAAGAGAAATACCTATAAACTTTGTCATTATATCTAATATTTAAAACGGGATAATTACCATGTATTGTATGTTTGTTTTATTGAGCACCCGATATTTCGACACTGTTGCAAGCGCCATGTTCACGCAGTAAACTGACGGAGTAATTATCCCGTTTTAAATATTAGTTATAAGTTATGTATAATGCAAATGACCATGTTAGCTTAAAATCGTAAACTTTTACATTGGTGCCGTATAAGTAACTATAAACCCGGCCAAGAGCCTGTCGGGCCACGCTCAGTGTAGGGTTCCTTAGTTAACCGTCCGTCACTATAAGTGAACCTAGCAGGGGTTTGACCATAACTATCAGAAGGCCAGCCAGGAGCGTGTCGGGCCACGCTCAGTGAAGGGTTCCGCAGCTAAACGTCCGTCACAATAAGCGAATCTTGGAGTGTAATTAGATACCATGACCATAACTAGCAAAAAGGAGTATCTTTGCAGCACTTGCGTCTCATATATACGCCCCTTTAGTGTGAGGATATGACTTTTCGAACATTTAACTGAACATGGTCAAAATATTTTTTCTTAAAAGTGTTTTTACAGTAGGGATTTTCATGATCTTATTCAAAATTTTTAGACTTGCGGGTCAAAAGTTAGACAAAGATACACATTTAACAGCAGGAGCGATTAAAAAAAAATAGCAAACCCAACATACGAGTATCTATCCAACCATACTTTAGGAATGAAGTCCTGCAATGCAATCTAGTAAAAGCGGCTTGAAACTTTTCTTGATTTATTATATCAATAGGTATATAACCTAAAATTTGCATATGCGACGAAAATAACGACCGCAACCACGAACATCGATCGGTCCAGTATTTAATAGTTTGATGGAGTGGCCATCACGCGGTCACAGCTGTACACACTGTCCGTAAATTTAATTTAACAAAACGTATATATTTCATAGAGATGGGCCGACTTCGGCTTTTGCCGACTAGCCAGTCGGCCTACTAGTCGGCTCTCGAATAGCCGATTAATCGGCCGACTGGTCGGCGATGCCGATCGTAGTCTCGCGTGCATGTTTTGACAAGTTTATTAAGTAAACACTTTATAACTTGATATATATACTTTTCCTATGTGTTTGAGAATATATATATAGTTTATATTATTATCTATCTGGTACCTTGTTGTACCAGATAGGTGTAAGTTCGCCATTGTACTTACTGTTTTATTTTGTAAATTTTAATTAATCTGTGTTTTGTATAATAAAGAGTTTACATACATACATACTAAAATAGCTTTGTTTTACTTTCTCCTTGTGACCAATATTTTCATGTAGCCAATCAAGTGCCGAATATTCGGCAATTCTTGCCGGCTAGTCGCCGACTAATGGCCGTCTATAAAAGGTGCCGAATAGTCCGCGTTCCCGACTAGTCGGCGACTAGTCAGCCCATCTCTAATATTTTATAATTGGCGTATATACATGTTTGGTCTTTTGTTCTTTATTTTAAAAGTGTAAACGTGTACACATATCTTTGACGGCGACTGTAAAATAAATAACTACAAGACGTCATCAGCATCGAAACTGTTTAGTCAACATATTGTGTATACTGTCTGTGCTAACCTACTGTAGGTTCTGTAGTCAAACATGATCATCATCATCGTTATCAGCCAAAACACGTTCACTGCTAACCATAAGCCTTCCCCAAAGAATGCCACATTGTTCGGTCGTGCACCGCCTGCATCCAGTGGGTTTCTCTGATCTCTACCAGGTCATCAGTTCATCTTATGGTGGGTTTCTTGTGCATACCTAAAAATAATATTGTATACCCGAAATGGGTTGCCGTTTTTACCAACCTTATTTACACTCGTAACATCTTATTGTAGGTAAACAATAAACCATTTCTGATTCTGATAAATACATATAGGTATAAGTATACATAGAAAACGCTCATCGACTCAAATAAATAAATAAATCAAAACATAATAAATAATAAATGATTTGATTCGTACTTTACAATTGTAAAGTCTCATGACATTTTTCGCTTTTTTTGCCTAAGGAATGTATGGAAAAAATATTTCCCTTTCCTCACCTTGAATATTATTTCTCAAATAATAAACTAATAGATATTTCTCGCAATTATGTGTTGCTAGTGTTATAACCGCAGGGTATTAACTCTGAACGTCCACTTACTTCACAGAGTGCTCGGTGGCGTTGCGGCGGGACCAAATAGCAGGCAATAACTCTTTTACCAGATATGTTTTGATTTTATGACCGCTAAGTGTTTATTGAAATAAGTCAAATTATGTAATTTAAATATCTTGTAGCCACATGCATCTTGTCTGTCACATAGATTGCATATACTCGAGAAACTCGCTAGCATCTGTTGAGACCGGGTGGTCTAGTGATAAGCCGAAGACCCGGGTTCGATCCGCAGTTTGGCCTCCGGTGTAGTTGATATTTATTCTTTAGTGTATGACATCTATTACAATTTAAAACTGTTTGAAGTCTTAAGTTAACGGCCTCCTACCCTAGTCAGTAGTAACCTCGCCTACGAAGCAGGAGGTCCCGGGTTCGAATCCTGGTCAGGGCATTTATTTGTGGGTTTATCACGAATGTTTGTTCCTGAGTTATGGATGTTATGTATCTGTCTATTATATATATCGTCACCTAGTACCCACAACACAAGCCTTATTGAGCTAACCGTGGGACTAGGTCGATTTGTGGGTGTCCCATAATATTTATTTATTTTATTTAAAAGTCGCACTTATAGGTGTAACAATTTTAAATTTCAATCCGCAAGTCACAGGGTTCATGGCTACTATTGAGTACGAAATATCATTTAACATCTACCGATTGTTTTTTGGCGTAGGAGAACATTGCAAGTAATACTGTAGCTGTGTTGATAGGTACCTCCGCGAAGACATTCAAAGCTGTATGTAAAATGAAGGTAATGAGGGCAGTTTCTGACCTCTCTTTGGTATGCCAATATATTTTCGGACAAAATAGTATTCATAATATTATGCACTATGCCGAAATTTGTTTCTGCCACATTGACATTCGGCACAAATCGAGTTTGCCAAGTTTTTTATGACAAAAGCTTTTAGGACGAAAAAAGTTATGCCAAATAGATGGAACCCGTTGGGTGTATATTAGCTGCAGTGGTGGTAGACCTGGATAATAAGTTACGAATTGGCCATAACGGGTCTCCCTCGACATCCCTAATCGTTTGTCCTCAAATCCCTTGCCCTAACTGTTTTTTCCAAATGATCATATTTCCTGACGATCAATTGTCCTAACAATTATTTGCTTTAATCGAATTATTGCCCAAAAACGATACACAGAACCGAATCGCTGTTAGAAAAGTCGGTTAGGTTAGAACCGTGAATGAACACGGAGTCAAATCGTTGCTAGAAAACCGCAGTTTAATAAAACTAGACCTTACTCATAGTGTTGTTTCTGTTGGTGAGTAAGGTCGCCAGAGCTCCAAGAGGATTCACTGTGTTGACAGCTGGGCCCCACGTTGCAAAACTTGCCCCCTTAGGTGTCAACACAGCGAATCCTCCTTTTTTTAAGGGTCGGCAATGCGCATGTAACACGCCTGGAGTTGCAGGCGTCCATAGGCTACGGTGACCGCTTACCATCTTGCGGGCCGTATGCTTGTTTGTCACCGTCGTAGTATTAATAAAAAGACGCTTTGCTCGCTTTGCTCACTCGGTCAACAATGTATGAGAGCATCATGAAACCTTAGCGTATTTAAACACCTGTATTAGCATTCCTGTAGAATCCTTAATATTTACAAACACTCTAGGCTTTCAAAAAGTTAGCAAACATCAAACCGCTTACAAATTCCGGGCATACGCAACAGCTAATCCTTACACTATTTCACAATCGGCTTCGCCTAAACCTGATTCGGAATTCAACTCTATATGTACGTGTATACAGTTTAAAACGGATTACGCTTAGGCCACATTAGCATGGTGAAATGGAACTGCTAAATACAGATCCTACCGCTAACATCGAAACTCCACAATGTCAGAGTATCTCTTTCCTCAAGTAGTAGCAGTAGTAGTAGTAGTAGTAGTAGTATATGCAAGTGCGATAGAGGGAGATCTAAATTTTCGTTCGTACTATTTCCGCGAGGTTTGTTATTTCTGTTTGTTGGTATTGTCGGTTCGTGTTAGATTTATGCATGCTCCTTTCTTGTGAATGACGTTGAGTGTACGTAAGTCAGAAATCATGTTAGGTCAAACACTTTTGTTTTAAGTTTTGACTTATGATCCCATTCTTATTTTTTAAGCAGAAAAGTCTGCGAAACATAACACATTTCTTAAAAGAAAGGAAAGTATAAATTGAAAGATGTCGTATACTACTGAAAAAGTGACCAAGGTCCCCGGTCAGCAGGGCTGGGATCGAACCAGCGACCTCCTGCTTTCGCGGCAGACGCCCTAACCACTGGGCTACCCGATCACGGCAACCGGAGTCCGAAATTTCCTAACTATATGCAATCAATTCTAATTTTAAACGTTTTATTCCAGTGCTGCCTTCTAGATAATCTTTACAGATTAGTTTCAACTAGAAGCGAGAGATGGCGCAACCATACTGTACAATTATACCATAAATGATTTAATTCATGCTTTACAATTGAAAGGAAAGTAGAAAAACTCATAGCCTCGTCAGTTAGTAGAGCGAAGGGCGTGTATCACAGAGTCGCGAGTTCGAGTTTCGCTTAAGATCATGAGTTATTCAAGTTTTCCTTTATTTCTAAGAGATCCAGGGGTCTTACCATGACGTCTTAACGCGACTCAGTTTAGGTTTAGTTGTATGGAAGCGACTCAGTTTAGGTCGTCAACTGAATCGCTTTGAGACGTCATGGTAAGGCATCTATTCGTGTTACAGGCAAGATCATGAATGGTGTTACAACACGAGCTGAAGGCGATTATCTACACACATCATAAGTGCTCTAAGATGATTTCAGGAACCGCAGGGAGATTATCTGAATTGTTACTAGTGTTACTTGTAAAATATCTATTTTAAAATAATGCTATAAAAGTAAATTGAACACATACAGAAATATTTTTTTCACAAGTTTCACTCGTAAACAGTAAAAAGCCAACAAACAAATGACAGTTCGGAATTTCGGCATTTCGAATCCACCAGTAACCACTTCAATTTGACAGCTGTTCCAAATTTAAACTCATAACCCACTGTTTTTAGATAATGTTAAATTAGTTTCGTTAATTCCTGCTGGTTGGTAATTGCCTATCTTTTCTGATTCCTATAATTTCTGAACGAATTTTAGAGCACTAATGATATGAATTGAAAGAGATGTCATATACTACAGAAAAAGTGACCAAGGTCCCGGTGAGCAGGGCTGGGATCGAACCAGTGACCTCCTGCTTTCGCGGCAGACGCCCCAACCACTGGGCCACCCGATCACGGCAACCAGAGTCCGAAATTTCCTAAGTATATGAAATCCTTTCTTATTTTGAAACGCTCAAGGTGCGCTCACGCCATCTTATCTTACGGCTTAGACTTACGTCTAGTGCTGTCCTTCTAGACAGCACAACAATCACAACAATGTTGTCTTCAATTTATAATTTATATATAGTAGTGTGACTACTTCATGAATCAAAACATTTATTATGTTTAATAAATGATTTAATTCATGCTTTATAATCGTACACTAATGATATGTACAATCTATGAAATAAATTATTTTTATAGATTGGATAAAGATTGGCGTAAAAATCATCATTTGTCCACGCGTTTGATTTCCATAGTGCCGCAAAGGAACAAACGTAGGTAGGTACGTACATACAAACATATACTGTTAAGATATTATCCTTCTTTTCGATGCACAGGAGGGTAAAATTGGCGCCGGTTTTCCCGTCAATATTAGCCGTCGCGACTTGGCATTGTCTTGGGTTGTCTTGGCTACGTGGCCAAGTGACATAGTGTCTCAGAATCTGCGATAGCTTTCATACTTTTTACAATCCAAGTAAAAGGTAGCTTTCTGTTTTTTTAGGGTTCCGTACCTCAAAAGGAAAAAAACGGAACCCTTATAGGATCACTTTGTTGTCCGTCCGTCCGTCTGTCCGTTAAGACCCTTTATCTCGGGAGTGCGTTGAGGTATCGAGTTGAAATTTAAACTATATACTAAGGTCTACGGTCCCTTGAAACCATATTCTGCGTTTTCCGAAATTCATCCCTTAAGGGATAAAAAGGGGGTGGCAAGTCCGTAAAGACCCTCCCATCCGTCAAGACCCTTTATCTCGGGAGTGCGTAAAGGTATCGAGTTAAAATTTAAACTGTATACTAAAATCTACGGTCCCTTGAAACCTTACTCCGCGTTTTCCGAAATTCATAGATATCAGAGATAAAAAGGGGGTTAAAAGTTTGTATGAGATGTGAATATTTTTATAAGTTACAGACTTAAAACTTCGTTTATAGACTCTTTGATACTATACAACAAAAGTATATAAGGCGTTTTTTGAAATTCATCCCCTAAGGGATAAAAAAAGAATTGAAAGTTTTTTTTTTTTTTTTTTCTACTAGAATATATTTATTTACATACAACTTAAATAACAAGAAAATAATGACTAAAAATAAAATTAAATAAACAAAGAAAATACATTTAAATTTAAAAAAAAACTAATACCTACCTCTAAAACAACCCACACTGCATAGTACCCGGCTCAAAGGTTCCCATAATGCCTGCAGCATTCCCCCGAAAGTTAAAAAGTTAGTATGAGATGTGAATATTCAAGAACCTTTATCTCGGGAGTGCGTGAAGGTATCGAGTTGAAATTTAAACTATGTACTAAAATCTACAGTCCCTTGAAACAGTATTCTGCGTTTTCCGAAATTCATCCCCTAAGGGATAAAAAGGGGGTTGAAAATTTGTATGAGATGTGAATATTTTTTTAAGTTAAAGACTTAAAACTTCGTTTAGACTCTTTGATACTAAACAGCAAAAGTATATAAGGCGTTTTTTGAAATTCATCCCCTAAGGGATAAAAAAGGAATTGAAAGTTAGTATGAGATGTAAATATTCAAGACCCTTTATCTCGGGAGTGCGTAAAGGTATAGAGTTGAAATTTAAACTATATACTAAGGTCTACGATCCCTTGAAACCGTATTCCGCGTTTTCCGAAATTCATCCCCTAAGGGATAAAAAAAGGGGATGAAAGTTTGTATGAGGTGTGAATCATTATTCAGGTTGCAAACTTAAAACTTCATTTATAGACTCTTTGATACTACACGAGAAAAGTATATTTAGCGTTTTTCAAAATTCATCCCCTAAGGAATAAAAAAGGAATTGAAAGTTAGTATAAGATGTGAATATTCAAGACAGTTTATCTCGGGAGTGCGTGAAGGTATCGAGTTGAAATTTAAACAATATACTAAAGTATACAGTCCCTTGAAACCGTATTCTGCGTTTTCTGAAATTCATCTTCTAAAGGATAAAAAAGGGGGTTGAAAGTTTGTATGAAATGTGGATCATTATATTCAGGTTGCAGATGTAAAACTTCGTATATAGACTCTTTGATACTACACAAGAAAAGTATGTTTAGCGTTTTTTGAAACTCATCCCGTAAGGGATAAAAAAGGAATTGAAAGTTAGTATGAGATGTGAATATTTTTTTAAGTTACAGACTTATAACTTCGTTTATAGACTCTTTGATACTATACAAGAAAAGCGTATTTAGCGTTTTTCGAAATTCATCCCCTAAGGGATAAAAAAGGGGTTGAAAGTTTGTATGAGGTGTGAATAATTTTTCAGGCATTTTACAGACTTGGAAACTTCGTTTATAGACTTTCTGATAATTTATAAGAAAACTGTATTCCACGTTTTCCGAAATTCAAAAATAAAAAAGGGGGTTGAAAGTTTGTATGAAATGTGGATCATTATATTCAGGTTGCAGATGTAAAACTTCGTATATAGACTCTTTGATACTACACAAGAAAAGTATGTTTAGCGTTTTTTGAAACTCATCCCGTAAGGGATAAAAAAGGAATTGAAAGTTAGTATGAGATGTGAATATTTTTTTAAGTTACAGACTTATAACTTCGTTTATAGACTCTTTGATACTATACAAGAAAAGCGTATTTAGCGTTTTTCTAAATTCATCCCCTAAGGGATAAAAAAGGGGTTGAAAGTTTGTATGAGGTGTGAATAATTTTTCAGGCATTTTACAGACTTGGAAACTTCGTTTATAGACTTTCTGATAATTTATAAGAAAACTGTATTCCACGTTTTCCGAAATTCATCCCCTAAGGGATAAAAAAGGGGGTAAGGGGGAATTCAAATCATTTTTATGATGTACGGAACCCTCGGTGGGCGAGTCTGACTCGCACTTGGCCGGTTTTTTTTTAACGGTAGCACAAACTAAATATTGGCACGCGGATTTCTTTTGCAGCGTTCTAAAGAATTGCTTGCCAAATGTTTTCATGTCTGACAAGATTTTAATGCAAAATAATTACGGCAAAATATTAGCTTCTATATAGGTACCTATAAAAGTTTTCGCCAGGCCTTTTCTCATTTAAATTCAGCAAACAAAGCGTACTCATGACTCACACATGCGCGATTTTAAAAACGGAACTTCATCCTCGCAAAAAACCGGTAAAACACAAAATCGGTCCCGAACAGCAAAACGCCTCGTGTTTCGAATTTCGAATACCTAGCGTACGGCAACGGCCTTAACTGACAATTGATATATAGACCTTATGTAGTGGTGATAGGGATTATAATTGGGCAGTTTACAGTGTTGGCGATAGTACAGAACGTAATGAAAATAGCGAGGATACGTTGAACAAAGAGAGGATATTTGTTGGAACTAGCATTTAGAACGTCCTGCGTGTACCAGGCTAGCTATAACAAAAAAAACTTTTCGGGCTGTTCTCATTTTTACCAACAATGATTGATTCTCTCTATTTTTCGGATTTTTGATCATGTGTAAAATGATAACGGTAGAAATCATAAATAACATAAACATATGTGTTTGAAGTAGACTAAGTATTTGATAGTTCTTTTCATGTCGATAATGTATTTTTCTATTAAGTGCTTTACTAGAAAAATCGTGACAGAGTGGCCCTTTTCAGCGGAGATAGCCTTCCGATTGACCACTCTGTTGCGGTGTGTTGAGTTAAATAACGTAGGTAAGTTTACAGTCTCTAACCAGCAGGGTTAGCATGGTTGCCATATTATCGCTTATCACGCTATGCGTCACTTTCGCACATACATACTTGTTAGAACGTGACAGCAACGTCGGTAAACGATAAAAACCCGACCATCATAGACTAGCAGGGAAATAACAAGTATACTGTACAGATAAGGTAATTTAAAATTTTGGGCATATACCTACATCCCACCAAAAAAAAAGTACTTAGATCAGACAGTTTTCAGTGTGGACAGCTTATTGTTGCTAAAAAGGGAACGGCCCGTTTACCTTGTCGGTTGTGAGGTTCATCCATACTATTATAAATGGGAGTGTGTGTGTCTGTTTGTTTGTCCGTCTTTCACGGCAAAACGGAGCGACGAATTGACGTGATTTTTTAAGTGGAGATAGTTGAACGCGTGCGAAGCCGCGGGCAAAAGCTAGTTTAAAAATAATTATCAACGGAATTAGCGCATTATGGGTAATCTACGAAATAGTACCTGTTCTAAAACTTTAACTGCTTATGCAAATAATTCATTAAAGCAATATTCTAATCTAGCAAAAATGTAAAAAATAGACATTTTTTTGTAAGAATATTCAAAATTCAAAAATCAAAAATTTATTCTGCAAGTAAGCCTCAACTATTATATTATATACTTATTCAGTTTATTTCTGATAAAAACTCAAGCACTGACTTGAATCCACTTTTAAATTTACTTGGCAAAGAAATACGTAACTCTGCTTTAAGCACACAAGTTGGTTTTCAAAATAAGCAGAACAGACAGTGAAATTATCGCCCTAAAACTTTTTATTCCAAAACGATTGACCAATAATATTTTTACACTCTGTGTAAACTGCCAACTCTGTTTTTACCTAACTTCAAAACACCCCGCGAAACGTATTTACATAGTACAAAGACCCGAGTCTTATCATTTGTCATCCCGAACGACTTATACGATAGCGAACGAGGGTTTCACATTAAAAACACATCGCAGATCCGTCCCGAGACATTGTGTCGGGAGTAGAGTGGAGTGTACATAATACGAGACTAAATTGAATAAAAGACAGCAAAATGATAATTTTCTGATCAGCGAACCCGGACGATCTCGTATTCTGGGGCTCGTAAAGAGCCAATAATAATTCTTGGCATTCTGTTGCAAGCTTCCAGCATTTACATCAATTGATTCTTAATCAGAAACCTCGTTTTCTGTCAATTTTCGTTAACCAATCAGGCGCTTGTGTTTATTGTACGTGAACTAAGTCCAATTTACAATCAAGTCGTCAAGTAGACGAGCTTCTCATTCATTTCTCTCGGGACACTCGTTAGGGAAACAAAGGTTTCCCGACCGGCTGGAAACGTGACCATTTGTGTGTTCAGGAGATTTGGCAATGGCTTCTTTATGAATGTTAGCTTATAGACCGAAAAAGAACTATTCGTTAAAAGAAGACGCTATTCTAGATAAATAGGTGTTTATTTTATGTATAGAGAAATGAGAAACGTTTCGGTTCACTTTTCCGTGAAGGAAAACATCGTGAGGAAACTGGACTAATCCCAATATGGCCTAGTTTACCCTCTGGGTTGGAAAGTCAGATGGCAGTCGCTTTAGTAAAACTAGTGTCTTAGGATTAGTTCGTTCAAAAACAAAACAAAATTCGGAATCTTTCCGGTGGGCTTTTCAAAAGTCTAAACTATGAACGTTAATTTTCTTATTGAACCTTTATCCACATTCAAAAGTAATACTTTTCTATTGAATTGTATGATAAAAATCATGACTGCGTGTACAAAAACTGTTAACTATTGGTCACAGGAAATATTGGCTCTACAGTTGAGCTGAACACGCACTTTATCTTTAATGTATTAGGTACCCGTTAATGTAATGTTAAGCGCTCAAAAACGCTAGGAAGAAGAGGAGAAACAGAGAAATAAGCAAGTTATAAATGGGCTTGCCAGAAAATCAGCGCTGTCCTTCGGGATAGCATTATGCTGAGGCGAGTCCATTTCGTGGTAAAAATATTCTGTTTTTTCTTTGGTACTTTAATGTTTTCTTGTATTTCTGATTTTTAACATGAATAAATATGATTTGATTTGATTTTGATTTGATTTATAGCCATCAGTGTCACCACCCCTACCTACTCGGGAATTCCCGGTTCTGGTATCGTTTTTGTACAAAAAACCTATAAAACACCACGAAACATTAGACATTAACACAAACAGAGATACAAAGACGTTAACCTGTCAATTTGTATTTTATCGTGAGCCTAAGTGCGCAATTTACAATCAAGTCATCAAGTAGACGAGCGTCACGTTCAGTTCTCCCGGGACACTCGTTAGGAAAACAAGGATTTCCCGGCCGGCTGGAAACGGGTCCGTTTGTGTGTTCAGGGGATTAATCAATGATGGCTTCTTTGTTTTATCTCATAAGTGTTAGCCTATAGACCGAAATAAAATTTGTTGAAAGAAGAGGTTGTTCTAGACCCTCGTGATGAGTATTAAATATGCAACGAATGGTGGTTTGGCCGGATAACAAATAACGGATATCCTGGTGCAGCCGAATATTCGGTCTAAAGTTTAAAAACAAATCAAGCAACGTTATTCGTGAGCATGCGCATTTATGGCACAGGTTATTTAGTTAGTTTTGTTGGGCCTCTTCCGCAACTCGACATCCATTGTGCCTTTTGTGCTAACGAGGTAGCCCTATTCCAACCACCCCAGCTCCTCAACGAAACCAAGCATCGGTTTTGGGTTGCTAAATGCCTCATTTAGTGTGATTGGAGTCCTCAAATACCTACTCCTGTATTCTTCTACCTGTCTGCAGTCTAGGAGAATATATTTTGCTGTTTCCTCATTTCCCATGCAGGCTCTGCACTGGGGACTATCTGTTTTACCCATGTTATATAGGTGTTTGTTTAGACTTTGTGTCCTGTGATTAGCCCTACTATTTTCCGGAGTTAGTGTCTGGGTGTCTTGACCTGAGTAGGGTTTTCGTGAACTTGTAGTTTAACTTTGGCACAAGTTGCAACTTGTTTCTAGTTATAGGTATGTTATAATAATATGGAAGATTGTTAAATTAATGCCAGTGATTTTAATTTGTTTAAAATTTTGTTCTTTCAGACAGTTTGAAACATTAAAGTATAAGTATAACCTTGAATTTTGATTTGATAATTTTTCCTGAACTTTAATAAATATCGTGCTAATTTACTACCCGTTATCCGGCCGAATACTGCGCTACCATCCGGTATTCCGGGATAGCAAAAACATGGCCGGATAAGCCGGAACCGGACAGTGACCGAATATCCGTTGCATCTCTAATTGAGTAATCAATGAAATGAAACACTTTAGAACCGATTAATCACATATCACACCTTAAACCACCTCTAAACTTATAAAACTCCTTTTTCGCTGAAGGTAAAAGAAAAAAGTATTTCCCAACTGCCAGTAACATAATTGATATAAAGCCAATGTTCACGTGACGAGAGACCACGTCACAGCGCCGATTTAAAAACAAACACAAAAAAAAGTAGAAGCAAACAATCCTTTGTTCAGCTGAACGTATACGAGTATACCTACAGACGGACGGACAAATGAGGCGCCGTTTTGTATAGCGGAGACAGCTAGCCGTTTGTATTGTGCCCGGTTTATCTTTAGGATTTATTTGTAGACGAAAAATAAACCCATCTATAATACACAAAGGTAACAAGCAAAGCTATTGAACTTTATTGATCGGGTAGCCCAGTGGTTAGAGCGTCTGCCGCGAAAGCAGGGCGTAGTTCGATTCCAGCCCTGCTCACAGCTGGTATATGTTTTTTTTACATATTTGTTTTTAAATAAATAAAAAATAGTTTTTTACAAACAATGTTTTTTTTTTGTATTCGTTTAAGAATATGCAAATCTAGCCTTTTCAAATGATACCCTATAATAATATTTCCCCCTCTTTCATCGGGCATTTTCCATTGAAAATAAATGAAAATATGTGATAATCTTCTCCCAATGTGTCTGCGTTAACTTTGTTCATAACTATTCCAAATTTCAAATCGGTAGCTTAAGTAGTTCTCGAGATACTTAACGATGCAGACAGACAAACCGACACCATAAGGGTATTTTTACCATTTTGGTACGAAACCCTAAAAACGATCGATTCGATTTCGTGCGAACAGTTCCATAAACCATCCAATAGGTACTAAAGCAATCCTTTTTACAGCTGAACGTAGAAGGGAACGTAACTTTTGTAGATGGACGGACAAATGAGGCGCCTTTTTGTGCAGAGCAGACGGCCCGCCGATTGTATTGTGCCCGGTTTATTGCTAGACTTTATTTGAAGATAAGAAAAAGATTGTGTATTGTAGTAGTTCTAAAATACACAATATCCTATATTGAATACTAAAGCAGAACAATAGAAATTAAACACTTTAGAACGGATTAATCGCGTTTATTAAGAGCATGACCCCACGTCTCGAGCCCTTTACAGCACTCGTTTTCAGAGGGTTAATATGATGAGTGCTGTAAAGGGCTCGAAACGTGTTAATAAACGCGATTAATCCGTTGTAAAGTGTTTAATTTCAATGAATAACAATCGCGGTAACAGAAGACAATATCAGAACAATAGATATAACCTTAGTGTACCAACATAGAATTAATTACTATTTGATTTTTAGAAGACTACGAGTATATTATATAGGTTTAAAAATAAGTGTAGGGACTTATTCCTAGCGTTTTCCCGGCTTATACTCGTACCACGGCTAGGGGAGCCTGTGGACCGCTTTGGCAACAAATCCCAAGATTTGGCGTAGGCGCTAGTTTTACGAAAGCGACTGCCATTTGACAAGGTACACTAGGCCTTATAGGAATTAGTCCGGTTTCCTCCCGATGTTTTCCTTCACCGAAAATCGATTGGTAAATATCAAATGATATTTCGTAGATAAGTTCCGAAAAACTCATTGGTACGAGTCGGTAGGATTTGAACCCGAGACCTTCAATTTGAAAGTCTCATGTCATACCGCTGGGCCATGCACCAACGCTCTTATAAGTGTAGGGACTATTAGAGGTTATACGAATTGATGAAATCCATGCTAAAAATCTGTAGTCATGTTTTATTTAGAAGTGGTTCAATTTCTTTAAAAGTTTTATTTTAAAAACTATTTTTGTTTTAAATAGAAACATACGTACAGCCAGAGCTGGGCACCGTTAATCAAATAGTTAACTTCGTTAATCGCTAATCCGTTACAAAAAAAGTTAACTTCGTTAATCGTTAAAGCGCTACTTTTCGGAAGACTTAACGGAAGTTAACGTTAATCGTTAATCCGTTAACACGTGGTAAAAAGGGTATTTTTGAGATAGTGACCTACAACTTATAGTTAATCAGTTTACTTCAAAAATATCCAATTTACCATCCGAATACCTTTGAAAATTCAGGAGTTTTCTTAATGTCTCATGGCTTCCATTATTTGATCTAAAGTAAAATCAAATGCAACTATCTTGTAGACCTCCGAGGCCACAGACAAAATAACAATGTCTCAAGTTGGAGGACAGCTAGAAATTATCGAGCAGTTTCAATATGCCATCCCTGGTGTTCAAAATCAGGTCCACTGCAGCAAATTAATGGCTTGATTAAGAAAATACCCCAACTAATTATGAAAACCCTCCAAGCACGTTGGACATGCCGTTCAAATTTGAAGGTTGTCTGAATTTCTCAAGAACTCCATCATCAGAATATAAATCTAATCAAAAAGATGAATGTCTGTGTTTACCGACCAATTCCACTTTGCCATCCTTGTTCTTCATCATCAGGTACACTCCACGAAAATGTTGGTAACCCCCAAAAATTTTTTAAAGTTTATAAGGAAACCCTCAAATCATAATGCATGTGCCGTTAAAATTTGAGGAGTTCTTTAATTTCTTCATGAATTCCATGAATTCAAAATATGAATGTCTCAAATAGGATGGGAATTAACAGACAGTTCCACTTTGTCATCCCTGGGCTCCATCATCAGCTCCACTCCACCAAATTGATGGTTTTTGTTAAGAAAAATGCTCGAGTTTCTTAAGAAAACACCCAAATCATCATGCATAAGCCTATTAAATTTGAAGAGTTCCCTCAATTTCATCCTCATTGATCCCATCATCAGAAATGAATTTTGAAGAAAATGGGACCAATCTGCAACCACCATGGATAATTTAAAATCGGTTCAGTATTGACGGAGTTCTGACGTAACAAACATAAAAATAAAGAATAATAATAAAAAAATTACATGAATTGAGAAATTCTTCTTTTTGAAAATTTCGGGTGTCGAAAAGTCGGGTGGAAACAAGTTTTTTGCCGCGTGGCGCGGTATGTGCGGTATCTTTTTGGTAAGTATTTTGGAAATGGATTAACGATTAACGGACTTGGGAAAACTTAACGAAAGTTAATGATTCCGTTAACACATTTTAAAGTTAACTTAAAAGTTAATCCGTTAATGAAAATGTTAACTTCGTTAATTAACGATTAACGGATTAACGAGTTAATGCCCAGCTATGCGTACAGCATAATGGGTACTTCAGTAGCTATCATTTATCTATTATATAGCTATCATTTATATCATTTTCTAGCTCAAATGTAGTAAATGATTACAACCATTTATTACAGATGTTGTAGCCATAAACAACATCTTTTAAGCTGAATGCCTCATCGTCGTTTATTCTTTATGAAGCTTGCAAAGTACAATATTTAAAATAAATGTCTTCAAAATATCTTTTATAAGATAATATACAATTCTTTTATTCACATATGTCTTTGAAGTTTTTTAATAGTTATTACATACCATAGATTCGACGAAGTATTTATTAGATAGCACTCGTAGCTTAGCGGTAAGACGCTCGGCTTTTATTTTAATCCGGAGGTAGGGGGTGCAAAACCTGCCTCTTACCAATATAATTTTTTACCAATATCATTTATTTTAATCCGGAGGTAGGGGGTGCAAAACCTGCCTCTTACCAATATCATTTTTTACCAATATCATTTATTGTAATCCGGAGGTAGGGGGTGCAAAACCTGCCTCTTACCAATATAATTTTTTACCAATATCATTTATTTTAATCCGGAGGTAGGGGGTGCAAAACCTGCCTCTTACCAATATCATTTTTTACCAATATCATTTATTTTAATCCGGAGGTAGGGGGTGCAAAACCTGCCTCTTACCAATATATTTTTTTTACTTATGTAAGTACTAATTAATATTGAAGCGGACCCCAGGCTCACTGATTTGAAAACTGTATGAAGAAGAAGACAAAAATGTTTTTTGATATATATTTTATGGGATTAGCCTCTTGGGATTAGGTTGCCAAGTGGAGCTCACGTAGATCCCTGAATAGACAGCTGGAAAAATTATGGTAATATAATGATAACTATTTAAGTTGGCGATAAGAGTATAGTAGATGCAATGTTTATATAGTAAATTTTATTAACGTACATTTTCTTGATCTTTGTCTGCTTCTACATTATTTTGTCTACAGAATGATGTTGGGTATGAAATGAATCGTGGTCCATTTAAATATTTTACAGCTTCGATGACATAGCATAGATAAAAAAGCCGCTAGAGAGCACAACACAATCAAACACTTTCAGTCAATTTATCGCGGGTATCAATTCCCACAAAGTCTGTGTCGACTCTGAGCAATAAATCAGTGGTCGACAGTGCAGTGGGAGGCACTGACAGTTTCCCACGCCATTTTACCAAGAACGGGTGCATTTGCAGCACAGTAGAAATGCATTTGTTGAAATAGATGTTTCTAAAGCGATTAGTGAAGGCGTTTGCAGCGTTTTCTTCAAACTGCTAAGTTTGCGGTATTTCAAAACAAGATTATTGTGGTTTCGCAGTTGCAACACATACATGATGACAGATTATATACACAGACATTTCATTTTGAAGTATTTCCAAAAAGAATAACGTCAAATTCAAATTCAAAAATGTATTCTGTAAGAGGCCTCACGGACACTTTTACAAGTCAATAGGCATTAAATTAAAGTATTTGCATGTACAAACATTTACAATATATAGTGATAAGAAAGGTAATCTAAATACTAATTATAACATTTATTTTCAAAATATATACAGTACCTAAGTGTAGTTACCTGACTACCTACCTTAAATCTAAAATTGGGCCTTGAGGCATTGTACCTAGGATGCTGGAAAAAATAAGAAAACTTATTCAATCTTGCCGCCCGTCATCCTTTCTATAAACTTGAAAAGGGTCCTAATCAAATAGAAAAGAGAAACAATAGGATTCAGTTTCTAGCACCAACAAATAAATTCCTTAGCAGACTTGTGTACAACGCTCGTGGCTTTCAATCCGCATATATGTCTCGAATCTGTCTTAACGCCACAGACATGGAGATGAACCAGACGAGAGCGGAGTGTTCGTGTGAAAGTGATTAAAATTAAAGTTGAATTTAAATAATATTTATACTAAGCATAATAATACATAAAGAGTATAAAAAAGCACTTACCTACAAAAGCCCAATTAAAGAAAGAATACCCCATCTAAAAGGTCCGCCTGCGGCATGGTCCCCATGACACTGGCGGCGTTACCTCTCTGCACAGCTATGGCGATACGTTGGGAGAGGTAAGCGCCAGCCCTACGGTCCCCCGTAGTCTCATCAAGCCGCGCCGACAGAGCCCATACGAAAGACTTTGTGTCAGCTGATCAACTCTGCTGCAACTCTGCTCGCTGGACCCAATATCTCAACTGCGAGCGCCGCAAACTCGTAGTATTTAAGTAAGGACGAGTATTTGCGGCGCTTGAGAATCTGGGCCTGGCTGCAGCGCCAGCCTTAGCCCGGGTCAAATATTTAAATTAAATAAGTTTAAATTAAGTATGTTAAATTTAGTTTATTTTTTATTTTTATTTGTGGTCTTTTTGTTTCACTATTTAATTTTAATATGGTTTCTTGTAGAATCACATATTTTGAACTTTTGTAATTTGTTTTGAAAAAATAAATCCCGGCGAGTTTCTTGCCGGTAATTATCTTCTCGGGCTGTGGTGTAGAGTTAGAACCGGTAGTAGCTTTTTTTAACGTTCATAAGTGCAAATGTGCCTAAATTGAAAAATAAAGTTATTTATCATTTATCAACGAAAGTTGTGCCACAAATTGAATTAGTACAACGGTAATTTCATGTTAAAGATAAGGCGGTTTTCTATAAAAAATAGTCGAGTAACTTACAAAAACATTGAAACTACCATACACATGCCTTACAAAATTGAAGTTCAGCCAGTTTTTACTCTCAAAACCCACGACGATAAACCTTTCACAGTCTTTGTAATCTTTATAATAACGAATAAAGAATACAACGTCGGTCAGATTCAGACAACAGGGTAAAGAAAAGAACCGATACAATCTTCATGTTCGTATCCTTTCATATAAACTTCAAAAAGGTCGACCTTATTAAACAATGTGCAAGTGAAACAAAAAGAATGAGTTTTAGCATGAAGAAATAAATTTATCAGAAGAGCTGTGTACAATTCTTCTCGAATCTGTCTACTCACCACAAATCTTGCGATGAACCAGACGAGAGTGGAGTGGAGTGTGAAAGTGATGAAACAATTAAAATGGTGCCACAAGTTTTTTTAATCACTTAATTCCACTAAATAAATACAACAATCCAATTCGGAATTCATAACCTTTTTGTACCATTCGGGGTCGAAACTCTTGGTCCATGGGGTCCCAGCGCACGCAAGTTTTTCGTAGAAATCGCGAAACGTCTGGTTGATGTTACTGGTGACCAAAGAGCCTGTGGCTTCATCGCACAACGTATCAGTATTGCGTTGCTCTCTCGTCTCATCCATTATGTTAGAGTACTCAACTAACCTTAGTTTTAAACGGCTACGTCACTATGATGGACGGTTCCAACGCGAGTTTAGCAAGAGCTGTTAGTTTAGCTGCAAGTTGCTGTAATTACCTGCGTAGATATCTCTGCGCAGTACTTTCGGCGTAAATTACGGGATGTAGCGGAAGCGGGTTATATTGAAAAGAAAGGCTTTTTTTCGGCTGCTAAAGTATCCAGTAATTTTATTCTATATAATTTAAACTTTCGTGAGTCATACTGATATTAAATTGCAACGGTTAACACTCACGTAATTATATCACAATAGGCGTGACATGTTTCGACTGCATCGGGCAGTCATCGTCAGATATTCGGCCTGTTGTGATAAAAATACGTGAGTGTTAACCGTATGCAATTTAATATCATGCCTTACTTTATCTTTGAAGGAAATATACATTTCTCGTGATAATGTGGCTAAATATAATATAATCACGAAGCTTTTGAATCCCACCTTTACAGTGTGTGGATAATTAGTTAGTTGTAGCGTATTTAATTATCTCGAGTGCTACTTTAATTACAGTGTAGTTATTCAAATTATTCATGTAAATTATTTTATCTCTGCGCAGTACAATTGAGCAATTCATAAGATGTAGCGGCAGCGGAGGTTTCTAGTTAAGAACTAGGTAATATTGCATTTACTGTACAAATAATGGACACCCCAGATAGATGACAGTTGCGGCAGCATAGCAGTTGTCATTTGTTTTGTTAATAACGTGTTAGGGATTTACTTACAGTAAGGGAGTCTTGTTAAAGCGACTGTCTTTACATTAAGATTTTATAATTTTATTGAAGTGGATATAGGGTGGATAAACAGGAAATAATACTAGATTACGTATCCAGGCCTGTAAAGTAAGAAACGACTCAATTTCATGTGATCTGAAGCTTTCTTATTTAGCTTGGCCAAGGTCTGTACACGAATTTTCTGCTCGACGCAGTCAGTAAGCGTTGAATTTGTTTAGCGTAGCGGCCTGCAATTAGCTGCTTGCCGGCCAGAAGGATAACTATTTCGGGATATTATTACATAGATCGACCTAGTCAAAAACTAGGAAAAATAGGGAAGAGTCTGCTCGACCGGTTAAATCATACCACTTCTAGATTTCCTACTATTTTACTTGCTTATGAGAGTTACGAGGCACCAAACAGAGCGCCTATAAGCATCAGTTATCGAAATAAAAAATGACAAGAATGAAAATGAAAGGGGAAGAAATAGATTTTCGTCGGACTCGATGTAAGTTTTCATGTGATTTCTTAATTAATAATAATTAATTAATAATTTGTTATTTCTTAATTGTATAATTTGTGATCTAGATATATTAAAAATACAGAATTAATAGTGTTTCACTACAATATTTATCAGCTTCACTAAGTGGTATTTACAAATTGTCCAACTTTTATGGTTATATTTTAAATGGTATATTAAAAAAAATACCTGGTTGGTTAAATCGTTCTACATACTCGTATAATATCTCGCTCATAGGTACCATTTAACAAACCAAATATTTTTGAATTATATCAGTGTGATTTCATTGTATTGCTATAAATAATGGGTATTTGAATGTAAAACAAACAATTAACATTCATAATGCTTAATCAATAAAGGTTGAATGGTGGTGGTACGATTTAACCGACTGGTCGACTAAATCGTACCGAATGGTCCCTTCGCATTTTTTTTTCGGAGTGTTAATTTGATCCCAGAATACTCAATTTATATATAACCAAGCCAAGAAACTGAACTTTTTCTTTTTATATTTCTATCTACCTTCAGAAAAAAGTTATCTAGGTTTTAGTAAAAAGTGGTACGATATAGCCAACTCCCCTTACGTACTATGAATATGGATTTAATTAGATACATATTTATGAGTAGACACGAAAACATATTTTAATTTTAAGAAAACAAGCTTGAATTACGATTTAAATGATCAAAAACCTTCTGGTTTTATGTGCAGCGTCACTCACGACTAGTTTAGGGAGTCTGTTAGTGACTTAACATAACCATTACCATTTCAATTTGATACCGGTACTCGTACCCGTATTTCAGGTAAATCGCTTGCCTGTCCTAACTTGCGCATAAACATAAACTTATGAATATGCATTATATTCTATATGCATTGCGCTGCATATTAGAGCTGCAGTCCTTCAGACAGGTAACTTTAATATATACATAGTTTATTAAATTGTACGTCTCTGAAATTAATTTGCCTAGTTAGTATAAGGATGAGAGTAAAATATATAAAACACTCTGAAACATTAAAACCTCGCCTGCATGAGGTTTTAATATCAGCGCTAATAACGACACGTTGTCGTTACGCTTCTACGAGGCATAACGACACGTTGTCGTTATGCCTCTACTTGGCATTTTCGCTACATAACGGGAAACACCATGTTATCAGCTACGGTCTAGCGCTACGAGAATTCTCAGCGGTAAATGAGTTAACCCATACAGCGCTAATCACGACAGGTTAGCCTGAAAAAATGCAGAATTACGAACTTTTGCTAAAATTCAATTCACACTCATTAGTAATTTCTTGTTTACCACCCTTAATACACAATGTACCATATTCATTCAACTTTCTCGCTACCCGCATATTCTAGGTCCTTTAAAGGACAGTTAAAGCCGTCTAGAATTTAATATGAACCTTCACCGGCGACGTTTAATATAAACGCTGAGCTTTGAATGTCGCCTGTTGCGTTTAATATTGCTAGAATAACTGACCGTAAGGAACTTCCTAGATCTCGAGTAGAATAAAAGAAAATGAACCTTACGCGTGACCAAACACGCCATTCACTGCTAATGACGACACGTTGTCGTCACCGTGGTCAAAGCGGGAAATGCATGTTATCGGCTATGGCATAGCGCTACGGAAAATCGGAATGTAGTGAGTTTTAAGATATAAAGATAATCTCATGGAAATAGTTTCGACATTTTTATTTGATGGAAAGAGACCAAAGAAACATATATTTTTAAACGTATTATTAAATATTTATGGCGATATATTCCGACGCTTCGGCCGATGAGATAGAAAATGGGCATATGGGAATTAAGGAGCGAGATGGAATATGAACTCGCGAGTAGTTAGTAGTTAGTTAGTTATAGTGAATAAATAAAACATTATATTGAGTCAAACCTTGCGAATTAATCTAGACAATGTCTATAAGTTTACTATAAGATCTCGTGACAATTGTCAAAAAGTTTTCACCGAGAAATTATCTATATAATATAACGATACCTACATTACGATTTTACTTAAATTATCGAAATGGTGGCAGCTTGTTTGCACAACCCGCGCGATGGTGAGCAGTTTCCGTAGTGTATGGGCGCTTGAAACGCCAGTAATTCAATCATTTTAGGAATTGTCACAGCGTGGTGAACCTCTAAGCTAATTTTACGTTTCCAAATCTATTGAACCGGTTTCAGGGTTATTGAGTATCTAACACCAAAAGTATTACTCTCACATTTTAAATTAGAAGAGATTTTTCGAGCTGACTAATCTGTCCAAAATGAATTTCAGGATGGACTTTCGGAACTGGAATTAAACATTTACGTCGATAAATCATTATTTGTGAGAGTTGTCCGCCCCCTACGTGACAAGCGCGAGATTGCTTCTGGAAATCGGCCAATTCAGATTAAAAAAAAACTTCTAAAATAAATAACGTCCTTTGAATTCAATGGGAATGATTCTCTAATAAGTAGGTATGTCAGTGCGAGGCGATAAAAACTGAACACCCTTAATATTTAAAAACAAACTGGTCAAAACTCACGCTAAACATAGCCAAGTCATGTTTCGAGTGCATCGGGCAGTCGTCGTTGTCGGACAGAGTGATGTTGCCACCATACATTGTTGTAGGTAATATAATGTACCTACTGTAGGCCAATTCTATGTGAGTCGACAATAAGGTACTTACTGTGGTTCATGCTCCGTTAGCAGCTCCTCAAAATGTATAACCAGAGCATGTCCCAGCGGCGCCCTCAGCTCACTGATGCACTCCACGTCATCAGGGTACGGGCGAGGGAAGCCGGGTGACGACACTGTAGCGTGGGGACGCAGGTGGGAGAGGAGGATGGTCTCGTTGCACTGGATCGATGTTGCGGTGTAGGGATCTGGAACAAAGAGTACTTATATTAAATGCTTTGGTTGATAAAGACTCATCATCAGGTGGGAGCAAAATCTTCGGAAGCTACTTTTTGGATGCCGCGTGGAGTTAAAAGCTACGACAGCACGACTTGAGAAAAATATATTAAAGTTTAGGAGGTCAATATACGTCGTCTTGGGTAACTAATATATTTTATTATCGCCAGGACAGAATCATGCACGATTACACTGATATTAAATATCAAAATAGCTTTTTTCTAAAGACACCGTGCAAGTGGAGAGACGGCGATCAGCAATAGGCTAGACTATACAATATTCGACACGTATTTTTTCTTTATTTTCGTCAAAAAAATTAAAATAATACGGAAATACAGTGCATTAACACATTAACCGCTCAGGATTTTTCGTAGCGCTACGCCGTAGCTGATAACGGGCATTTCCAGGCAGAAAAATGTCGCGTAGAGGTTGACGACTATGTGTCGTCAATAGCGCTGAATGGGTTGAAGTTTCGCGTGACGTCACAATTAGGTAAAAGTTTTACTTAATAGTGACGTCACCAGCTCTCACCCCGGAATTTAGATGCTCTTCATCTTCGTTAATTTTAGTTATCTTGAAAAAGGAAAAAATATATGTCGAGTAATTTTGGATATTCTAGCTGACGAACTAAAGAACCGCTACCGACTGTGAACCGAGACGAGTGGAAGACAAAGGACTTTGCCTAGCAGTGGGACACTTAACGGCTTAAAAAAATACCGTAAGAGTAAGATGAGCGTTGCCAACAACTTCAAAACAATACTGAACAAAAATGAATGCATTCCACAAAACAAACCTGCAACTTTCTGCCTTTAAACGGCAACAAAGAAGCATTTAAATAAAGTTTGCAAGCACCGCAATAAAACGTTCCGATCAAACAGAAAACAGAACCGACGGTAGAAAACAGATAACTTTGTACCGTTATCTGACGGATATTTTGCAGATTTTCAATATTTCTGCGCATCTCGCTTTTTTAAAATGTTTGTTGTTGAGCAACAGTTTGATACGAACTGTAGAATTGATAATTGGAAGGTACGGTTTTAGACTGCAAAAGTAGGGAATTACAAGCCCAAATGGGCATACGTGGGTCTGAGTAGTGACTGTCTGTATAAAAAAATAAATCGAAGTGTGCAAGATTTGTTTAGTTGTATTGTATCATTTTATACGTGATAGTGTCGTCATTACAGATTGGTTTTTTAATACATATGCAATGCTTTGGTTAATTTTGTTTCATAATTTAAACTTTCGTGAGTCACACTGATATTAAATTGCAACGGTTAACACTCACGTATTTTTATCACAATAGGCGTGACATGTTTCGACTGCATCGGGCACTCAGCGTCGGACAGACAGAGTGGTGTTCCTCCTTCGCTTCAAATCCTGCCGGCTCGTACTAATGAGGTTTTCGGAACTTATGTACGAAATATCATTTGGTATTGACCAATCAGTTTTCGGTGAAGGAAAACATCGCGAGGAAACCAGACTAATCCCAATAAGGCTTAGTTTATCCTGTTGGTTGGAAGGTAAGATGGCATTGCCTTCGTAAAACTGGCGCCTACGTTAAATCTTGGGATTAGTTGCCAAAGCGGACCCCAGGCTCCCTGAGCCATGGCATAAGCCCGGAAAGTGCTAGGAAGAAAATGAAGGTATTGGTAAATTGTTGAACTTCTTAAATAAATAAATAAAAATAATAATAAATAAATAAAGTTGCTTAACAGACTTCCTCAGCCGGTGGAAAAACTAGGAAAAACTCAAAAAGACGCCGTCGACATTTTTAAATACCGTCTCAAAACAAGATCACTTATAAATACAGGTACAGTCACCTGCAATAGTATATGACGCTGTGAAGGCCGCAAAAATATGTGACACGCTCTTATGGCGGTACAAACAAGACTGTGTCACATATTTTTGCGGCCTTCACAGCGTCATATACTATTGCAGGTGACTGTACAAGCCCGTGGGAAACCCATATAATACGTGAAATTTATAACTCTTGGTTGTGTTGTCGATAAATATCGCTGTTTTTTCCGCCTGGCCCGGAAAACAGGTCATACGGAAACGCGACGCATGCCAGAAATGTAGCCTTTTTACCTTTATTTAGGGTACCCCTGTTGAACCCACAGGGTGACTGGCAAATTTTAATTACCCAGCATACCCTCAATTCACGGTGACAAGTGCCAAAATTGAACTTAAGGCATATTCGAAATATAAGATTTGTTATTGATTTTACTTTGTTTTGATATCAAACTAGGACAACTGAACTTGGCAGAACCGGGCCGATCACATCTACCACATGAATCAGGATAGGTAGGCTAGTAGTAGGTAGCCACCAAACCGATTCCGCAAAATACGCGTAGGCGTGGTAGGCCCAGACGAGAATGCCGGGCGACTTAGATTTTCTAACAACTGGCCAGTAGAAACTCTTAGTATAATCAGAAAATGAGATTAAGGGGAGAGATGTTTGCTCAACAGTGAGACACACTGGCTGATGAGAAAAAGTCTGAACAAGAAATCACCTAGTACCTAAACTCGTTTTCAGTAAACGATTTTAAGAATAAATAAACTACTATAATAAAACAGTGTTGTTTCTATGGTAAATAATACATTAAAGGAAGCGTAGATCGTCTCAGCTTCCACTTGAAGTGAAAGCTATTCAAGTGTATAAAAGCAAACTATATTAAATAAATGTTTTGCGATAAATATATTTGACTCCCCAAGCGTACGAAAGAAAATTCTATTAAATATTTGTTACGCGTGAAGTATGTGTCGTTTAATCAAATACACGTCTAAAATGATACACGCAGCAATAAACATTTCATTGCAATAGTACGAGTATATTTAGTATTATTCTGTTATTTCAATTCATTTATTTTGCCTCAGTGCGTTTATCAAAACATGTTATTGTTTGTTCAAAGAAGCATGAGTTTCTTAGTATCATGTCATGAATATTTTAAAGGCATACGACCGTATAGAGCTGTTTAAAGTCGTGCTCCAAACTTCTTATTTTGATATAAGTAATCAGATATAGTATTTTCATCACAATTGCTCGTAAATGGTGTTATTATATGCAAGCATATTTAGACTTAATGAGGTGTATTAAGCCCATGGCTGTAATGGATTCTCATATCACTTTACTGCCCACCCGGGCCTCCCGGCGGACCTGCGACCTACGCGCACGCTGCACGTCGTCGCCGCTCACCTCGGAGTACTGTGCTACTACCCTACCGATAATTATTGTTTATCTATCTGCCTACCAAGTTTCTTTATTTCCTCGCAAATGTGATGAAAAACATTGTATGTATCACGGGTGGTACAAGTATTACGAAGTGGTGTTAAATTTAAGCCCTCGTCTTCAGCTCGGGCTTAAATTCACACTCGTTCGTAATGTCTTGTTTACCGCCCAATTACAGTGTCTATTAATGTACGCCGTTAGCTTTTCAGGTACCTAGTGAAACCAGAGGATTTCGAGCTCTACCCGCACCAATCATAGTTAGCAAGGCAACAAAGACCCAGGACAGTAATGTGAACATTTCCGCACGGCCGCTGAAGTCCACAAAGTGATATTAGCTATGTAAGGCACGTGCTGGAGCGCAGTTTTACGGGGGAAAAGGGCTTAGGTCATTCGCACATGTGTTTCGCACCGTTTGCTTTTTAGCAGTTTGAAAAAGGAGGAGGTTCACATAAATGTTTAGCAAGCCATTTGTATCATAGGCCAGCAATGTGAATATTCTCGCACAGCTGTTGTCCACATTAGTGTTACATGTTTAGTTATGAAAGGCTCGCGCGATGTGTTAAGTGTGTAAACTTGATAGGGGCCTTACCATGACATATATCTCGAGCGTTGTTGATCGGCTAGTTGTGAAATTTGGCAGATGTTTTAAATTTGAATATTAACCCAATTTGCCAAAGAGTAACCGAGATATAGAGGTCGCAAGCTTACTCGTATGTTCGGGGCACATTAGTAGATAATTCCGCTTTGAACAAAACTAAAATGGTACATAGTTTATGCACACCTGCCGCTTCTTTCCGCCATCGCCCTACGCGACAATATTTCCACTCTCACCATTTAGATGGTTGGCAGTCCTCAACTGTGCGCTTTTCCCGAAACTTCCTGCCTCGCACAGCTAAACTGTGGAACGAACTGTCGCCAGCGGTGTTTCCGGACCGATACGACCTTCAAACCTTCAAGAAAAGAGCGTACTCCCACCTTAAAGGCCGGCAACGCACTTGCGACACCTCTGGTGTTGCGGGTGTCCATGGACGACGTTAATCGCTTACCATCAGGTGATTCGTTTGCTCGTTTGCCCCCTATAGCATAAAAAAAAAAAAAAAAACAGTGATATACTTAATAAGGGTTCTTAAAATCCTAGGGTCGCTATTACAAAATGATACGTAGTCGAGTTTTGCAATAATAGACCCGATTTTAAGAATTAATTATGAGCTGTTGCATACACTAGTTTTTATACGATAGCAAAAACAACAAAAAACGCGAAATTTTTAATGGTGGCAGAATGTTATTATTATTATTCTCTTTATTTCTTTTCATTCCTAAGTTAGGTTTTTACAATATGTCTATAAAAGTAAAATATAAAACAACATACAAAAAAAAACATAAAACATAAACACATTATAAAAAACCTAACCTAGAGTGCCGCCGGCAACGGAGCAGGGCCCAGGCTGCCGGTGGTTAGGGCCGCAGAGAGAGGAACCGCCGGACTATACGCGCCGTGTCCAGGATTACCGCCTTCTGCATCTGACCCTTGATCCATCCACCTAGCGAGAGTCTCTCAAGATGTTGCTCGAGACTCTTCGCTATGAGACCGTTCGCTGAAACGACTATCGGGACAATGATCGTCGAGTCAACATCCCACATGGCGGTTATTTCATGAGCCAAGTCTAGGTACTTACTGGACTTGTCCTTCTTCTTATTTTTTTATTATTATTTGTATGTCTTTCCCATCACGGAACAATGGTGTTCCGGACCTTTGGGAGGCGTGCGCGGAGCCGAAGCCAACACGCAGAGGCCCTTTCGACAATTTAATGAAATGTAAGGGGTACACCGAGCGGATGTTGCACCTGCCCGAGTCATGGGACGCACGCAGAGGCAGCACCCGCCAGGGTGTATAGACTATTGAGATTTAATGGAATCTAAAATATGCTGGACTATTAGGTGAAAGCGGTGGACTAAATACTGGGTTATGGAGAATAAAATCGGACGTCTGCCTAACAAAACGGTAATCAATTTTATTTCCGGCAGACGGTGACTCGCCCACATAAGATGGGCCCCCACAAAAAGCGACATCTAAGATGGCTCGAGGGCAACACCGGTATGAGGGCTGGGGGTAGAGAGGTGTCACTGGACTTTAAACATATAGCCAACTCGCCACTTAGGTTTCCACATCTACCCTCGAGAACACAGCTCTCGCGACCCCACTCTGGACGGCCGGTTAAGGCAAGCCAGAGGCGGAGGACTTGGTCGGACGACGGAGTCCCCCAGGAGCGCTCAGGTACGTGGGGTCGCTACTCCCCAACAGCTCGCCACAAGCTGCCCTGCGTTGACTGATTGCACCGGTGGAAACCAGTGGGCGATGGGGTCGTCTTATTATTATTATTATTATTTATTGAATAAATACATACATATCACTAACAGATACAACCAACACGTGATATATATTACATTTTAAAGAAAAACACTATAAACTAACAATATAAACTTTTACACTTCTTTTACATTTCCAAATGGAACTAAGTTATTTTATCCAACATTTGGGTAACACAATTGCTTACTTGTGACCTCTGTGAATTCAGTCAAAGTACAGTTAAATAAGTCAATGTTGGAAGAGACTCCGTTCAGTATTTTTATGGCTCTGACTAAAGGTGCATTGGCGAGTAGGTTAGTGCGCGCGGTGGGGTGCGCAAACAGGCGCGGCGCGCGGCGTCGCGGTCCTCGCGGCACCACAAGCCCTAGTGAACCCAGCACCACAGGGTTATGGATCTTGCCAAGTGTGTGGAAATGTGGAAGATGTCGTATGCTGAATTTAGAAATTAAAAAAAAAAACGGTGTTATATCGTATGAAAATCCATATTAGTAGCATCTTAGCGATGTTCTTATGGAATAGACAACGTTATAATGTATAGGTACTTTTTTAATATCGCTGTCAATCTTCTAATTGAATGGAAGTGCTGGAGTAGAAAAATATTAATGTACCTCCCTCGACCGCCCTCGAACTTGAGTACGCTAATGAAAAGTAATTAAAACAGGAGTTTTGGAGCATCATTGTTTTATGTAGGCAATTAAAACTTGCCCACACGGCTCTCTGCTCCTCGGTTCTTCGTCATAACTGTAAAGTGGTTGGATATAGCCTGACTAGCTTGAGGTGTTGAAGAAATAACACTGGGAATGTTACTTGTAGTTTTGTGTTTATAATATTCGTTAATAGTAGTTTATGCAACAGTGATATAATAAGGGTTTGTAATGTCCTACTGATTGATACCGTGGACACGTGAATCTGGCTCACCGACGTACCGTCTACCCTTGTATCCCGGGCGGTGGTCTGACGGCAACTGCCGACCCCCACTCCTGGGTCAGACGTTTACGCTTGAGACAGGTTATGCAAACCTCAATACACTACATCCCTTCCTTGTTGTTTTTTTCTTTATTAGTTTGCATCTTATCAATCAGTTATCAAAACTAGTTATTTATAATTACGAGTTATTAGTAATGCCTGGAATGACACAAAGTAAATTACTTCTCCGAATTTGGATTTCTATTATACATCACTGTCTTCATCTGATCCCGAATTATTCTCAGTCTCCTTTCTCGATAATTCTCCTGATACTATCCATTTCCCTTTCTTCTCTTTTCGTTTTGTTTTTTTTTTGTTTTCTTTTTGTTTTTTGTTTTTTTGTTGTTGTTTTTTTTTAGATCACGTGCGTTGTGCCTGTATGTTTTACCGTTGTTATCATTAAATACTTCCACTTATATGATTCTCATCTAAATTTACTCAACAGTTACGTAGACATGAACGCAAAGTTAGATCCATTCAATCATAAATCGGCTGTTAGTTTGGTAAAAACAATGATTAGCTCACGTGATGTTGAATACACTGTGCTACATAGTTTAAAAATACTGTTTACCAAAGTAAATATAATTATGGACATCATATTATGTAACTATGTGTGTTTCAACATTCATAAATATTTTAGCAAACTTAATGTCTTGTTGTAATTTAGATAACTTAGTTTATGTTATTTTAATAAGTGTATTTGTTATTTATTATAAATCTGTCAATATCACTGAAAGCGACTATTGCCGTTATTCATAAACGCTCATCAAACCTCCGTTAACTATATAATTTAACTAATTTGTCGTTTCTCTTTATCTGTCAATTTGACATTTGCGTTTGTTAAAAGGGACAAAACATATAGGGAATCTGTTAAGTTTTTATGAATATGGCGGTATATCTATAATTAGACTGAGTAAGGCTTCAATGGCTTACTTCTTTATTTTATTTTATTGTTTAGTTTTTTCCCTTAGCTTGCATTATCAGGTGCAACCTAAGGGATCATATAAGTCATTGTAATTTGTGCAATAAAACCAAAGTTTGATTCAATACATCCACTACAGTAGGTACGTGTTAGTTTATTAACTAGCATTTCCGTAAATCCTTAAATACTGATACATGTGAAGTTGGTACATTACGCATTTAAGCGTCTTTAATGTGAGAAATAATTAGTATGGAATTAACATAAGCTATAGGGTTTAGGTTTATGGTACAATCACTTATGAGGAATTAAGTATTTATTTGTCCAGTATTATGAATATTTGTATAATATTATGATAATAAAACTTAATTTGACCTCATGTAATAAAACCACTATAACACAGGGTTCCCGGTTTAGCATTCATAGAACAATGTTATCTCTCCCTTACTATGTTCGTCAGAAATATTGAGATTCACTGTAAAGCTTTTAGCCCTCACATTTTACAGACATTCAGTTTTTTTTTTAATTTATGCTCGAAAATATTCTTATTTTTGTTAATAAGAATGCCATTTTAATATTTGCAACATGGACAAATATAAATAGTTACTACTTATATAGGTATAGTATCATGGCGTAATTCCATGAAACTCCAACTGATATTACAGGTAACTTAGAAATTGAATCTGGTGGAGTTAGAATTAGGTAAGTAAGTATATTAAGTACTCAGGCTCTCAGCGATCTGAATGCTTTTCGATTCAAACTTAAATGCTTATAAATATGTGATCCTTGACATCACTTTACAGGAGATGTTTAATGTGACTGTTTTTATGACCAACAATACATTGTCACGCGCGGGCGAATCACCCCGTTTCGTTACCTATGCATGTACGTCGGTCTCGGGCAGTGATGCCTGAGCCGCGAAGGTACCAACACCACTCTGTCTGTCCGACGATGACTGCCCGATGCAGTCGAAACATGTCACGCCTATTGTGATAAAAAATACGTGAGTGTTAACCGTTGCAATTTAATATCAGTATGACTCACGAAAGTTAAAATTATATAATACATTGTTTGTTGTGTAATCACCTAGACACTTTGGTGTCATGAGCTTTAGTAGTTTAACAGCAAACTTCTGCTATTAAAAGGACACGCCATCGGCCGCAGATAGTTCTGCGACCTTAACATGACAATTTTAATGTAGGTAGCACAACATTCCCAAAACACCAAGGAATTATAAAGAGTCAATGCCTAATCCTACACAAAGGTTATCTGGAATCTCTTTTTACCCTTTGTAACTGTTTATTTATGTATTTGGTACCAATTTTAGTGCAATAAAGTATTACTTTGACTACTGCTGTATTATTATTATTCCTACTTGATAACCTTGATAATAATATCCTTAATAACGGATAACCTTCATAATGGTGTTTACCTATTTCTATGCTTTGTTAGTTATCCTTGACTTACTGTTGCGTGTACCTTTGTGCGATACATACATGTAAAAGAGTCAATGATGGTGGATACAAGTTAAACCAATTTTATTATATTTTCGTTATCGCCTTAAGGACCCAGCCGTTGATTTTAAGTTCGGTTTTAAGTTAGGTTAGTTTATCCTAAACTACATGAGGGATCCATATTCTTGATAAACACTTCTCTATTTTCAATTAGACTAGCTTCTGCAGCATCCCTTCTTTTATCTGAATTTTCCCTGTACTGTAGATTTACATTGTAGTTGTATGATTGCAGACTAAGTATTCTTTGCTCGATGAACAAACAAGGTTTAGATTTTCAATAAACAGTATTTCTAGTTGTTGTTTCACATTGAGTACTGTACTGAAATATTAAATCACTTGACTATTTTCAATTTAATGAAGGTTGTCAACCATTTCAAATTTAATGGAAGCATTCATTTGAACTACCAGACATTTTCCAATTTAATGGCGGTTGTGTCAACCAATTTCAATTTAATGGAGGCATTCAATTGAACTACCAGACATTTTCCAATTTAGTGGCGGCTATGTCAACAACCCGTTTCAATTTAATGGAGGCATTCAATTGAACCACCAGACATTCTCCAATTTTATGGCGGCTATGTCAACCCATTCCACTTGGATTTCCTATGAAGATAAGCCTTTTGTTTTTGCATCGAACAACAACTAGGGGACAATGTAATCAAGTCATTCAATAATCAGCATGCCTACCACGAACTTCGAAAATTGGCATTGACGGGAAAACCTCTTTGTCACTCCAATATGCAAGTGTGACAGAGATGAAGATACAAATCCGCAATCGTTCGATTTTCGTGGTAGCAGTGCAGATTCTCATCGCCCTCTTCCAGCGTTCCCACCTAACGCCGACTGAAGTAGGGTCCCCTTCACAATCGAACTTGTCTAAAGTGGGCGTCGATGATATGGTTTGGGCGACCTGCAATCAAACCGTTCAACGGTCAGATTCTTGTAAGATCCATCTGCTCAAGTCAATGTAATGACCAGATAAATGTATCTGTTGTAACTAAGTCAGTAACTTTTTTTCTGTAGGTATACACATATTTTATGTATATATTATTGTATAATTTACTTCTTTCGGTATCAGATACATTTACCCGCATACGGTATAACTTGTTTTTTTCCTTACATTACAATTAATCTTCTGTGTTTAATTCATACATGACCATTGAATGTCCGGATTTAATAACCTGCTGTAAGTACCAATTTAGTCCATACATGACAGTTTAATGTCCAGATTCGGCAATCTGCTGTGTTTAATATATACATGACAATTTAATGTCCAGATTCGGTAATCTGCTGTGTTTAATATATATATATATATATCAATTTAATGTCCAGATTCGGTAATCTGCTGTGTTTAATTCATACATGACAATTAAAATGTCCAGATTCGGTAATCTGCTGTGCTTAATATGTACATGACAATTTAATGTCCAGATTCGGTAATCTGCTGTGTTTAATTCATACATGACAATTAAAATGTCCAGATTCGGTAATCTGCTGTGTTTAATATGTACATGACAATTGAATGTCTAGATTCGGTAATCTGCTGTGTTTAATATGTACATGACAATTTAATGTCCAGATTCGGTAATCTGCTGTGTTAGTTAACTTAATAACCCGACCACTGGATTTCCAGTTATACATGACAATTTAATGCCCAGATTCGGTAATCTGCTGTGTTAGTTAACTTAATAACCAGACCACTGGATTTCCATTTATTGCCATCATATTCATGGCAAAATAATAAACACTGATCAATGTTAAGTAAAACTCGACAGTCTGTGAGATTTAGGTACCAATCCTACCATTTGTTAAAGATTGAGTAATTTCCTGTATGTATTAGGTAATTTAAGAACCAGATAATTGTATCTGTTACAACTGATCTGGCAGTCAGCTTTTTTAATTATATTATTGAATACAAACATACACATGGCAATTAAATGTCAAGATTGAGTAATTTCCTGTATTAGTTAATTTAGTAACAAGATAATTGTATCTGCTTTAACTAATCTAGTAGTCAGCTTTGTAATTCAATTATCATAACAAACACATGACAGTTACATGTTTTGATTGAGTAGTTTCTTGTAAGTTTTACTTAATTCAATAACCAGATAATTGTATCTGCTATAGTTGATCTAGTGGTCAGCTTTGTAACTAACTAACTATACTGTACTGTATTACTTAATTTAGTAAACAGATAATTACATCTGCTATATTAGATCTATTACTCTGCTGCTTATAATACAATACTCAATACGGACCAGTATGTTGGTCGCACTGGTCTAAGATGTTAGATTTATAGTGACGATACGAGTACGTCCACCATTGTATGTTGTTAAGGGCTTGTCCTATGACGTGGAATGACCCTGTCCGCCATGGCCATTACACTTGCCACGCATTCAGCAACAATATATTTATGACAAAATAATAGATCCATATTCGGGCATTATTATTAAGTGAAACTCGTCCGTCCGTACCATATACACATACATATTATATGTTTAAACGTATAGTGTTTTCATCGGCATTATATATATCCGGTATGTTTTTCATTATAAGTTAAACAAAATTAAAGATGCAGGTATCTTCGGTTTCTGTAAATTTCATAGTTCAAATTCATGGACCACGCTGTCCACGCTTAACGATGTCGAGGTCATGTACTTAATTTGATTTACCTATACCTAATTAGTTGGTATTTTATGTAGGTACCTTTATTTTATTTTTTTAACGCTCGACTATCTACGTTATAGTAACCATAATGTGCAAGTTATCATTTACATTCATTTAATAATTGCACAAAGGAACATTCTAATGCTTAGGAAGATATTAGTAGGTACTTTGGTCGAAGTCACCGTCATATTAACTCACTAGTTTCCTATGCTTTGGTTACGTCAGCCCAGATTTTTATATTAAAATGCACGCATAACTTTATGTAAAAGGCTTAGTAAACAACTTCGTTCAAAACAACTCACTTGGTTTCATTATTATAAAATCCGATATTAATGCAACGTAAATCCATTTTTTTGTGCAAAAGCAGCGGTAGTCTTTGAAACGCCTATTTGGATGTTTACTATTCCTCTCTTTTGTTGTTTTAATGATTTCGGAATCTAATTTAACTTTAGTATTTTTTTTCTCGTCGCCACATGTAATGTCCTACTGATTGATACCGTGGACACGTGAATCTGGCTCACCGACGTACCGTCTACCCTTGTATCCCGGGCGGTGGTCTGACGGCAACTGCCGACCCCCACTCCTGGGTCAGACGTTTACGCTTGAGACAGGTTATGCAAACCTCAATACACTACAGGGTTCATAAAACTTGAGGGTGGCCGTTACAAAACGAGACGAAGTTGAAGTTGAAGTTTATTATAATACACCCGAGAGTTTTAAGAACCGCTCCTCCACAAACATTAATGTTTATATGATGATGCCTTTTCAATATTACCTATTACAATGGTTTTAGACAAATAATCAAAAATCAAAATCAAAAAAATCAAAATAACTTTATTCATTAAACTTAGAAATAATTCTGCTTACATGTTTTTACGCCCTACTTTATAAATTATGCTACATATTTACTAAGTGTATACAGTAGGTATGTTGTAGTTTCTAGGTCCGCAGTCCGTATTTATGTCCTTGGAATAAGCCATACCAATCAATTGTGCTACTACGGTACACTATGATCAATGCGAGCCACTTCTGTTCCCCGTACTAGTATTATACTGTATCACGGTGGAAACAGGATTCGCCATCCACTATAATCAATCTTAAGTACTTACTTAGTCTACTTACAATATCGTAAGTAATTATATATTAATAATATTACAGAAGCGCGCGTGTTTATGTGTGTACGATTCACTGCAACATTACAATATTACAATGTTGCCGAAAAGCGCATTGCACTGAAGCGCAACCACCACGTAACGGGCGTTACGACATAATAGTAGATTGTTAACCAAGGGCTGAAAGGCACTCATTCCCGACGAGGTAGTTTGGCGCTCGAACGAAGTGAGAGCGCCAATAGTGCGAGTCGGAAATGGGTGCCTTTTACCCGAGTTAAACACTCTACTTTTCATTTCGAAAGCGAGGAAAGTAAAAAAAAACAACTATAAAGCAAAAACTACTCCTGTAACTTCTTAAAGAAAATCTTGAAAGAAGCATTACAAAAGTGTAGAATATTTAACAAAAAAAGGCATAATATAGGTATTTTGTTTTATTGAAAACAAATATAGGAAAACTTTGTTTGACTGTTCAGGTTAACTTTCTATTGTACTTGAAAAGTGATCAGAATAAATTCAAAAAATTCTACAGCAATTGCCTTGAGCGGATGATAAACTCACAATCGGTTTTCTTGGACTCCATTCAGTACCCTTTTCCGAGTTTATCATGTAATTTAATACTGAAATAAAGAAAGAATTTCATTCGATATTCATATACTTATCAATGTTTGCAGTACTAAAACCTAACCTCAAAATATCTCAAAAACAAACATCACATATCATCAAATAATATTAAACCAGGTATTGTATTGAGTATTGGCTGCTATATTCCTTGAACTAATTACATTGTTGAATGTTGATATCAGATATTACTTTAGAAATCGAAAACTAAAATTTGTAAACAACAGCAACAAGCAAACTTTTTAACCTACCTAACCTATATATAAGGTATGCCTATTATTATACCTAATTATACACAATTTTCGCATAACTAATTCAAATACAGTGTTGCTAACCACGATATTTTAAATTTGCCGCGCTTTTCTACAAACAGAGTTGGGTTGTTCTAATTTTATAACTAATCTTTTGTATTTTGCATAAATAAGTTAGTATGAAATAATGTGTGGCTGTATAACTTATTGCCATTGCTTACCTGGACATATTAAGATTTAAAAAAAACTTTTTAGGTTTATTCCTTCTTGTCACCGCTAAATAGAACCAATGAGACACTTACATTTGATCCGAAAAATTAAAATTAATTTACGAATTTACGTCTTTACGTATGGGTAATCGTTACTATAAATTCCTATATTTTGAGCGAAAGAACTATACCCGTGGATTTGTTTCTGGGGTGAGTAAATAAGAATATTCTTGACACATTGTTCTGCTTGGTGCGTACAAGTCGAGAACCAAGAGGAATATATTAGTTTGCGACCCTAGGGCCGCCATGCATCGTTTTCCACCCGCTACATAGATAAACAACAACCCACTTTCAGAGCATGAGAAATGAAAAACAGTATTACTTGTCCGCTAGCGGCTTTAAAGCGACAATATTGCTACAGAATGAGTTGGTTATTATATATATAAGTTTGTTTCGTGTTTCGAAATCTCTGAAAGCAGACTATTCAAGGTAAACGGCCAAGTGGATGACACCGACCTAATGTATGACTTTTTGGAGTTTATTTGAAAAAATATAAAGATATTGCAATTAATATAAACAAAAATAAACAGCTTTTGACACTTGCAAATTGTGTTCAATAACTTCCGTCGGGTCAATAAATAATTTACTATTTGAGAGACAGTGTCCGTAACTATGATTTTTTAGCGAATCTGTTTAGAACTTGTAGCATGAAGATAAAAATCATAACCACAAATTATGTGTGTTTTTAGTAATTGATTATTAAAACTCGATACAGTCAAAACATGTCACGCCTATTTTGATAAAAATACGTGAGTGTTAACCGTTGCATTTTAATATTAGTATGACTCACGAAAGATTCCCAAGATGCAAGAGAACGTCTCTTCATCCTTTTCTGCATCACCGCAAGCCAGTTGGGTATACAGGGAGTCAATGTGCTTACAGTTCGTCCGTCTCTCCCCGATCAGTACTCTAGCAGTAGCGAGACGGATATACTTGAGAAAAGCGCAGTCGCTAACGCCTACGGTACAATAGGCTAGACGACCAAAAAAAAAAACTATTTGGTCCGTCTTTTAGAATATTAAAAAATATTGTACACTTATTTTCTCTTTTGTTCGTCAAATCAAAAACGAAAATACAGTGCGTTCAAGTTTCGCGTAATGTCACTATTAGGTACAATTCTTACCTAGTATTGACGTCCAAGCCCTCACCCTGGAACTTTGGTGCTCTATATCTTCGTAAATTTTAGTTAAATTGAAAAAGGAAAAAATACGTGTGTTATAATTTTAAATAATCTAACTGACGAACTATTTAGATTAGGTTTTCAACCTAGTCGTCATCCCTATTCATAGTAAACACAGAAATCAGGGTTTCGTCGAGTGTCTTTATCGAAATTTTATTTTTTCTTAGCCATACTGTTCATAGCCAAAACTGTTGGTGGGTAGGTACACTCACCTGCAATAGTATAGGACTCTATGAAGGCTGCAAAATAATTTTACACAGTCTTGTTTGTTCCGCCATAAGAGCGTGTCACATATTTATTGCGGCCTTCATAGCGTCATATACTATTGCCGATGACTGGACTGTGTGTGGGTGGTTATAACCTTATAACCCTTTTATGGCAGTTTAAAACTATTTTGCGGCACAGGTAATATAAAGTACGCTTTACGTCGTTACAGCGGAAGCGGAGACTTAAACGGAGTAAAACCGTTATAACGTTGCAAAGTCAAGAAATTTCATTTTTCCAGATTTATAGAAGTTTTAACAAGCTTTCGCGTAAAATCTCTTGTAATGCAACTTTGCTGTTTTAATAGTCGATGAACGCTTTTACAACGTTTTTATGACGTATGAAATAACTTTCAACATGCATGTGTTTAATATGTTGTTTATACGACGTGGTAACTTTAAAGTGCTGTTAAAATGCCGTTACTAGGAGTTTGCGTAGTATATATTTCGTAGTATATATTTTCTAACGTTCCGTACTCATAGGGTAAATCGGGACCCTATTACTAAGGCTCCGCCGTCCGTCTGTCACCAGTCTGTATCAGACCCGTGATAGACAGTTTTAATTTTCACATATTATGTATTTCTATTGCCGCTATAACAACAAAAACTAAAAAGCAACGCATACATATTTAAAGTAGCTGCCATAAAGCAAACGTGATTTATTTAACGTTTTTAAAAATAATGGTACGGAACCCTTTGTACGCGAGTCCGACTCGCACTTGGCCGGTTTTTTATATAAGAAGTTCATAAACTTCATAATACATCTAAGTTATGAATGCCCTTAAATATAGTCAGACTTCGTTTTAATAATGCATTTAACTCGTTATAATATGACGTTTCACAGGGACAGTGATATTTTAAATACTACATATGTTTGTGTTGTTTTTTATCAAAATCAGAAATCGTCCATACCTACTAATGAGTGACAACGACGTGGTACCGTTTGCTTATAAACGCCACATTTGATGTACTGTTTACCCTAAATAAAGAATTAAACACGCATTCAGCTATTTGCGATAAACCTATAAAATAATGATGTACAAGATATCTTTTTTTAATTCTTTTTTATATTTGGTTGCATATGCAAAATAATTAATTCAATAAATAATAAATAAATAAATATTTGTGGGACAATCTTACATCGACCCAGTCCCACGGTAAGCCCAATAAGGCTTGTGTTGTGGGTACTAGACGACGATATATATAATATATAGAAATACATACGTATAAATATTTAAAATGCATCCATAACTCAGGAACAAATATTAGTGATAAATACACAAATAAATACCCTGACCAGGATTCGAACCCGGGACCTCTTGCTTCGTAGGTCACTACCAACTAGGCTAGGAGGCCGTTAAAAAACATATTCAATACATCTATACTTTACATTTCAAAAGTTTTACATCAAAACTGGTATTACAAATCAACCATTTCTGTATGCTTTTTTTAAACAATAAAGCAACAAAACTTAAACATGAAATTACTCAGTTTCGAGTTCCAGCAAATTCATAGTTGTTGCCAAGTTTAGTGTAAAATTACCTTGCAGAGCCCCAGAGCAAACCCCCATAGCATACTTTGAGAAGACGTATGCATGATAATGTAAAACTATTTTACTCGGAAAGTTTACGTTTCAAGTCGTTAAGGCGTCGTTTACACGGAGTCAGCCACAATACAGTCACGTCTATAAATGTCTGTACACGTTGGAACTTATTACAGGGAAAGACGGGTCAAAATTGAATACAGAGCGCCTACCACGAACCGCGAACGAAAGTATACCTCCCTTTCGCACTTGTGATTTCGCACTCAAGTGCGACAGAGAGGTGAAACTTCGTGGTTCGTGGTAGGCCTTCAGGTGCATATATATCTATGGAGCCGAACGTACTGGCACGTGCCTAAGAGTGAGAAGTTAGTGGCCGCGCGGGCGGGGCGTGCGGCGGGTTGTACGAGGCCGTATTCGATAGCGACTGCGGCATTCGATAGTATGTCCGTCTCGCTCCTACCAATACTCTGGCAGGAGCGAGACGGACCTACTGTCGAATGCCGCAGTCGCAATAGAATACAACTCATGGTAAGCACATTGTACGAGGCCGTATTCGATAACGACTGCTGCGTTCGGGGGTAAGCGCGTCTCGCTCCTGCCAGAGTAATGGTAGGAGCGAGACGGACATTTTTTTTAATACTACGACGGTGACAAACAAGCATACGGCCCGCCTGATGGTAAGCGGTCACCGTAGCCTATGGACACCTGCAACTCCAGGGGTGTTACATGCGCGTTGCCGATCCTTTAAAAATGAGGATTCGCTGTGTTGACAGCTAAACGGAATCCTCTTGGAGCTCTGGCGACCTTACACACCTACAGAAACACAATACTAAGAGTAGGGTCTAGTGTTATTAAACTGCGGTTTTCCGTAAGGTGGAGGTACTTCCCCAGATGGGCTCTGCTCCAGATTTGAGCGAGACGACATTCGTTGTGCTGTCCCCTACCACACTAAAGGATATGCACCCGCTGTGCCCATACCTCTCTTAAATCTGAAATCACGAGCTCTTTCCATGCCAATACGAGTAGAAGAAAAAATGTGTTAGTTATTTCCTATTGTGTTACCATTTTTCATATAAAACACTTATCAATACTAAACTAGAGACTATCGTGTGCTTGCCATCGTAATTGGATGACCCAGATCTACAGTCAAACGATCCCGTGCTTCCAGGACTAAGACCGGGTCATCCTCAACAGGTTCTGCTACCAAGGGCGCTGCGCGCGGCAAGAAGAAGCTCAGTCCGCCCGCACGCGTTGTCGCGCACGGTTTTTGCTTGATAATGGCATCCTAAGATGTTCGAAACATGTCGCGCACAGTGAATAAAATACATGAGTGTTATCCCTAATTTTATTATGTTTCACGATAGTTTCAATTCGAAAATAGCGTCTCTATCTACTTCTATCTCGGTAACATCTATATCCCGTCCCACATATTTTCCATAACCTAACAAGCAGTTCTGCATAAAACAATTCACAGCAAACAGAGATATGATACATTTTCATAATTGAATCACTCGAACATATTGGCGTTGTTTGTGACAAACAGAGCGAATGAATGTTAAATATTGAACACATTGGCATGTCCTAATTTCGACCATTCCTGCATTGTGGCGTATAATACGCGATTTTATTACAGTAGAACCTCGATTATCCGAACGCTAAATTGAATAATCCAAACACTCAATTATCCGAACACACCCGATAGTTAGGTACTACGAGTATGCATTTTTTTAACGATACGAATTTCAGATTGAAGAAATTTTAAACAAAATACTCGTTGATAATTTTCAACTGCTTTTTAATTCAATGTTATTACGTGCGTCTCATTTGAATATAATTTAATATACGTACTGTACCCTACCTACTGTTTTTATATGAATACTAGCTGATGCCCGCGAATTCGTCCGTGGATAATAATATTTTTTTAGCCTACAACCTGTCAGGAGATCCACTTAACGTGCCAGTGCCAATTGCATCTAAATTTATCAGGGGTTTCCGCATGATATTTAAACAAAAAAACAGACAGGCAGGCAAACTAAGAAAAAATCTCAAAATCATTGAATTGTGTTCTGTTATTAATTCTAAGTGTTTCTAACAAAAAAAAAATCAAATATCTTCAATGTACAGATTTATGACCCTACTCTGATTTTTCATATGTACACAAATGTTGTTTTTCTTAGAAGTCGTCGTAAAAAAATAGATTTCAACTATCCGAACTAGCTTCGGTCCCAGTTAGTTCGGATAATCGAGGTTCGACTGTATCTATCTTTCTCTCTGTCGGCCTACATATATTTTCCATATATAAATCCATATCCCTGATCCTAGGAGACCTCACGTGTATTTTACTGACCGAAACCAAGACAAAAATCAGGTTATCTAAACCATCACTTCACCCTTCAAAATAGCGAGCTTATATTTAACGAAAGGAATGCGTGGCTTTGTAAGGCAGTACAAATTATTAATCAAATAAGATTTAGGGAAACAATCATATTTATTTTTAAATTAGGTCGAGGGAAAAAATTAGTCTAGAACCTCAAAAAACGGTCGAAAACAACCTCACGTAATTTGTGCACGAGCCCCAATAAGTTGGTGGTAAGTAGTAGTAGTAAGTATTTGACTGGACTACTAGAGTCTTAAATAGTTTAAACTGAGTTTTACCAACCAATAACCCGCCCGCCTACTTCGTTAGTCTAAAACTTAAGTTACCTAGCTTGTTTTACTTCAAAGATGTTTTACTTCACAGACCACTTCAATTAACAATTCGCGTCCACACCACACATATCAGCCAAAGTTCACTTCACTAAATTAAAAAAGCTACAGTGTGATAGAAAAAAAAACCGGCCAAGTGCAAGTCGGACTCGACCACCGAGGGTTCCGTACAAAGGATACTGGACCATTTATGTCCTTAGGTACTTAAAAATACTGGTGGCCCGGAACTCTCAGTATGCGGCAATTATACTGTTTTCGGATTTTCTTCTGTACTTGTGCTACAAGCTCTTGCTTTTTGCCAAATTTTGTGATTCTGAGTCAGCGGGAACTACCCTATACATTTTGATTTCCATTGCAAATGTATGGAAAATGCGACATAAACGGCCGTATATTTTGATTGCGTTGACGTAGAGGTTTGGTTTTTTCACATCTTCAAGGGGCCGCAGACTTGTGAATGTGGTATTAATTTCAACTTGCTATCGTTACGCGCTCTTGAGATAAAGATTAAGTAAAAGTACTAAAGTACAGAAGCTTCTCTTTCCTACATTTGACGTAGCTTGTCAAGCATGCAAATATCAAGATGACATTAACATTAGGGTTGTCACAATACTGTCAGGTGCGTATGGTGGTACAATTTGTATAAACAAAGAAATAAAACATGTATCGGAACATATTTTGTGTTATAAGATCACAATTTCATTGATTATTTATTAGTATTGGTATTTGTCGAAGTATAAATTAGTATACGGTGTTTGAAATATAAATATATCTGAACGCACCCATGAGGTAATGCAAGTTGCGCGTTTGAACCCTGACAGTGTATGCCACCCGTAGGCGGAAGATTTTTTGTCAACGTAAAGTAAAACGCGGAGTAACACCCCCTGACTATACCACGAAAATTGAGTGGCAGAGATTTTCCCCTCACTAGCTCAGAAAGCACTGTTTTGTCCTTTAAAACTAGCGTGGAAAAACGCATTTTATCCACATGTGGGGAAAGTAACTTGACCTTGCTCTAATTCCTATCACTTACCACCTGTCTAGTATAAGTGAGTCCTATATGGCCATAGTAAACTTTGCCCCCTTGTATTAAATAACTATTTGTGGTCAATGTCAATTTTCAATGTTCGTAGCAGGTCCTCTATATTATCTGTGTACTTTACTCCAAAGTTCAATAAAGTTGGATGCACACGTCCTCTGCACGCTCGCAACTGGGTCGTGAGTTGCAGCTAATTCGTAGTTGCACGCTAAACTCGAGTAGAATACAGTCGAACTACACGCTAATCAGGAAACGCATGGAAACTTTACAAATCTGATCTTGATTTTGTATTTATTTGACATGGGTCGTTGTGAGTTGGATGGTCTTACCATGATGTCAGTTTGTTAGTATGGGCACAGCGGATGCATATCGTTTAGTGTGGTAGGGCACAGCACAACGAATGTCGTCTCGCTCAGATCTGGAGCAGAGCCCATATGGCGAAGGAGAGGGAAGCACCTTACAGAAAACCGCAGTTTAATAACACTAGACCCTACTCATAGTGTTGTGTTTCTGTGGGTGAGTATGGTCGCCAGAGCTCCAAGAGGTTTCACTGTGTTGACAGCTGGGGACCCACGGAGCAAAGCTTGCCCCTTTAGCTGTCAACACAGCGAATCCTCCTTTTTTTTAAAGGGTCGGCAACGCGCATGTAACACCCCTGGGGTTGCAGGCGTCCATAGGCTACGGTGACCGCTTACCATCAGGCGGGCCGTATGCTTGTTTGTCACAAAGAAGTGTAAGATCAGTTGTATGTGTGTTGTATGTTGTAGCCGTCAACTGAATCGCGTTAAGACGTCATGTTAACGCCCCTGATCAAAGTTAGCAGACGTAGCAGACGTGTCTGCTTCAAAAAAAAAACCGCCAAGTGTGAGTCGGACTTGGTCCATCGACGGACCTTAGGTAATTAAAAACTGTTGGCATGGAACTCTCAGTGTGCGGCAATAGGCTAGACGACAAAAAAAAATTAGTCCGTCTGTTACATTATTAAAAATTGTCATGTCTTCGCCTCAAGATTTATATATTTAAACGAAGGTAGTTGCCCTGCAACGTTCGGACGTATTCGCACCCAGTTTATCGGTATCGTAGAAAGAGAAAAAAGATATCCCCTCTCTTCTACGACACCGGTCCCTGTCTACCTCATTCCTGTCCGTGCGCGCACGGCGATCGCACCTGGTTAGGCTTCTAAGCGCAATTATAATTTCGTTTGGTTTTTAACTACGTGAGTGTAATTAAGTTTGTGCAATATGCCGAAACGGAAATCAAGATCTGAACAGGAGCGATGGAAGAAGAAGATAAGGAAATATGAAGCTAAACTACGAACAAATTCTTCACGAATATTATATTCGAGTGATGAAGACTTCGTACAAGGTAGGTACAAAGATAGTGAATTTCAAATCATACTTATATTTATTCCCCGATCTAACACGAGATGTTAGGCAGTGGAAAATTAGCTCCGAGTTATTACGAGATAATAACCAGTAGCAATTTCATTGAGTTAACACGAGATGTTAACCGTTAATATTTAAAATGCGGGTTTTAACCTGTCTGTTCTTTGTTCAAGATGAACCGCCGCCACCTCTCGAAAATCTACTTGCCGCGGAAATAGACGAACAATTGGGTATTTCCGCCGAGGCCCCGGGGGTCCCTCAACCCACAGCGTGGGAATCGGTACCTGGATCCTCGTCGGCGTCGCAGCCTGCGGAACCAACGCCTGGGCCCTCGTCAGCGCCGGATCCTGTGGAGCCCGTTACCCCGGCGCCAGAACAATTTGAATCCGAATTGATCGATCCTGAGCTACTGCAAGCTTTGGGAGATTTTCTCCCTGAGGCGACAGAATGGGGCGACGAAATTAACGACAATTTGTCGAAAATATTGACGCCCATATTAAAAGACGGGTTAAAAAAGGAGGTCCGAGAAGATATTTCGAAGCAATATTTATTGCCAAAAAACTGCCCGCTAGCGAAATCACCCATTCTTAATGCCGAAATAGCTGCAGTTTTATTAGATAATGCTAAAAACAGAGATTGCCGAATATCAAAAAAGCAAAACCAGCTAGGCTGCGTTTTATCCATACTTGGTAAAATAATTACGGGTCTGCTTAAAAAATCTCTGGATACACACGACGCACTGAAGTTACTTAGTGATGCGTCAAAATTAGTCGCAGATTCTCATTTTACTGAAACCGAGACTAGACGCGCGTTAATAACGCCAATGCTGGAAAAAAGTTTTATTGACCCCTTTAAGGACCGCAAGCGAGATTCACATCTATTTGGCGATAAACTCGGCGAATTTATTAAATCTTCGACTGGAATTAAAAAGACTGGTCAGCTGATTCAGGCTCCTTCGAGTACAAATTCGAATTTAAACTGGAGGGGCCCACCGCGTCGTTATTTTCAGCGCAACACGAGGACGCCGCTGAACCGCAGCGGTGGGCCGCGAGCCCCCCCGGCCCCGCAGACGTCGGCGCGCCGCCGGTCGCCAGCGCCGACATCCCGCCGGGCATCAGCGCCGCCGCCGACGACATCGCGCGCGGCGCATGCGTCGACAGCGCGCCCAGCGCGTCGCTTTCACTACACGACGCCTGCGTCGCATCGACGCTAAACATTGAGGTACGCGCTGGTCGCTTAGCTCATTTTGTTGATAATTGGAGAGACATAACTAACGACAAGTTAGTTTTAGATGCTATTTCGGGATATAAAATTCCATTTTCCAGTGACCCAGTTCAAATGGTAGGCACTTTGCCGAAATTGTCACTATCGAAGGAAGATCATGTTTTAGTACAGAATGAAATCCTTCGCTTAATTAAAATAAAAGCTATAAGACGATGTAAAAGTGTACCTAGTCAATTTGTATCTAGCATTTTTCTTGTCCCTAAAAGTAACGGCGAAAAACGTTTCATTTTAAATCTAAAAAATTTAAATAGATTTGTTACACCAAATCACTTTAAAATGGAGGATATCAGGACTGCTATTAAATTAATAACGCCCGATTGCTATATGGTAAACCTTGATTTGAAAGAAGCATATTTTGCAGTTAAGATCCATGAGAATCACAGGAAATACCTAAGATTTTATTTTGATGACATTTTATACGAGTTCCTAGCTTTGCCGTTCGGTCTATGCTCAGCGCCGTTTATTTTTACCAAAATAATGAAACCTGTGTCAACATTGTTGAGGTCACGTGGTTTTCAATCGATACAATACCTTGATGATAGTCTAATTATTGCTAGTACAGCTGATGACTGCTTAAAAAATCTTAATGAGACAATTTACATCTTAACACGCCTAGGATTTATAATTAATTATCCAAAAAGTTCATTAGTGCCTATGAAATCTTGTCAATTTTTAGGATTTATTTTAAATTCACGAAATATGACCCTAGAACTACCTGCAAAAAAGAAAAACGACATATTGTCTCGAACTAAAGTTTTACTTGCTAGCAAAACAATGTCAATACGTTGTTTTGCTGGATACTTAGGTACACTTACGGCCGCTTGTCCCGCTGTCACTTACGGGTGGTTACATACTAAAACACTAGAAAGGGCTAGATACCTAGCTTTGCTAAATAATAACGAGGATTATGATAAGACAATGAATATTCCAGGTAATTTACATGACGATTTGTTATGGTGGAAAAATAATATTTTGACTTCATTTAAATCATTACAAGTCAATGATTATCAACTTGAAATCTTCACGGATGCCTCCATGAATGGCTGGGGAGCCTCATGCAATAGTGAGAACATAGGTGGTTCATGGAATGATGAGGAGGCAAATCACCATATAAATTATCTGGAATTATTGGCTGCCTTTTTTGGCCTCAAATCTTTTGCCAAGGATTTAAATCATTGTAATATATTATTGCGCATAGATAACACTACCGCAATAACATATATTAATAAGATGGGTGGTGTACAATGCGTACATTTAAATAATATTGCAAGTAAAATCTGGAATTGGTGTGAGGATCGAAATATACATATATTTGCGTCCTATATTAGGTCCTGTGAAAACACTGATGCTGATAGGGAATCCAGGAATATCGATATTGAATGGGAGTTGGACAATAATGCGTTCGAGCAAATTGTCAATAATTTTGGCATTCCCGAAATCGATTTATTTGCATCCAGGGTAAATGCAAAATGTACAAAATACATATCCTGGAAAAGAGATCCCTTCGCATTTAATATCGATGCATTCACAGTAAAATGGGATGCTTTTTACTTCTATGCATTCCCACCGTTTTCATTAATTCTTAAGGTGTTGAGGCAGATTGTGCGTGATCAAGCCACCGGAATAGTTGTGGTGCCTCTATGGCCATCACAACCGTGGTTTCCTCTGTACAAATCTTTAATAATAGGCGAAAGCATACATTTTACACCGAGTAAGACATTACTATCTTCTAATTTCAGACAGTCACACCCAATGCATCAACGCCTTTCCCTGGCTGCGAGTGTATTATCCGGCAAGCACTCGCGAGGCGGCAAGTACCGGAATCAGCATTAAAGGTTATGCTCTCATCCTTGTCTCAGAATACTAAGTCTCAATATTCTTCGAGTCTAAAGCTTTGGTGGTATTATTGTAACAGAAAAGGCATTGAAGCACTGGATATCCATATTTACAATGTATTAGATTTTTTAACAGAGTGCTTGGGGAAAGGAGCCTCATATGGTACACTTAACAATCATCGTTCGGCTTTATCTCTTATTTCTAAAAATAATTTGACTCAAGACGATCGGTTAAAAAGGTTTTTTAAAGGAGTGTTTAAGTTAAAGCCAACTTTCCCTAAGTATTCATGTACATGGGACCCTGTTGTAGTACTAGATCACCTTAGTAACTATTATCCTAATGAGATTTTAGCCCTAGATATTATTAATAAGAAATTGGTGGTCTTACTGGCACTTGCCACAGGCCAAAGATGCCAAACTCTCTCGTTGATTAGAGTACCTAATATAAATGTGAATGATGAAAGGATTGTAATACAAATCAAAGATTTGGTCAAGACCTCTGGCGTTGGTAGAAAACAGCCTGTTTTAGATTTACCTTTTTTCCGCCAGAGACCTAGTATATGTCCCGCAAAATTAATAATAGATTATTTAAAGATTACATCTTCGATTAGACCAATAAATGAGGACAAATTGATTTTAACATCAAAAAGCCCATATCATGGAGTAAGCTCCCAAACTATAGCTCGTTGGATTAAGCAAACGCTGTCTGCTAGTGGTATCGACACCAACATATTCAGTGCTCATAGCACTAGACACGCATCGACTTCGTCTGCTGAACGTGCTGGTGTTGGCATCGATACCATTCGAAAGACAGCAGGATGGTCAGACCGATCCTTAGTCTTTGCGAATTTTTATAAACTACCCATTGCAAAGTCTACCTCTAGTTTTGCTAATGCTGTATTTGACTGATTAACAATATTAATATGTTAAATTATAATTAAGTTAATAACGTTCCAGAGAACAATTATGTTTAGCTACTATAAATTAAGTAATGTGATATTACTTTTACTGAAATAAAACAATATTTGTTATTTTTCAATATACAATCGTTGATTTCACTGCTGTTTTTTTACTTGTATTTCAACATTGTTCAGCTCTGAACATCTACCTTCGTTTAAATATATAAATCTTGAGGCGAAGACATGACAATTAGATGATCAAACGAACTTACCTGAAGTGAAGTTCGATCTTAATTGTCATGTCTTCGCTGAAAGATTTAAGGTCCCTCCCTCCCTGTGTAGGCCCCTGTAATAACAATGTTGAAATTAGCTCTGAAAAGAATGAGGTAGACAGGGACCGGTGTCGTAGAAGAGAGGGGATATCTTTTTTCTCTTTCTACGATACCGATAAACTGGGTGCGAATACGTCCGAACGTTGCAGGGCAACTACCTTCGTTTAAATATATAAATCTTTCAGCGAAGACATGACAATTAAGATCGAACTTCACTTCAGGTAAGTTCGTTTGATCATCTAAATATTGTACTCGAATTTTTTTTTGTTCGTCAAATCCAAAATGACAAAAATACAGTGCGTTCAAGTTTCGCGTAACGTCACTATTAGGTACATTTCTTACCTAGTAGTGACGTCACAATCACAAGCCCCCACCCCGGAACTGTGATGCTCTTTATCTTCGTCAATTTTAGTTAAATTCAAAAAGGAAAAAATACGTGTCTAATCATTTTCCTAATGATTTTAGATAATCTAACTGACGGACTAATAAGAATGATATTTTTTCAACCTAGTCGACATCCCTAAATGCTACAAGTTCCTGCTTTTTGCCAAATTTCGCGAGAGGTCAACGGGAAGTACCCTATACATTTTGATTCCTATTGCAAATGTATAGGAAATGTGACATAAACGTCTGTATCTTTTGATTCCGTTGTCGTTTAGTTTTTTGTCAGCTTCAAGGGACCGCAGACATGTATGTGGTATTCATTTCAACTTGCTACCGCTACGCGTTCCCGAGACTTGACACACAGACAGACGGAAACAAATTGATCCTATAAGGGTTCCGTTTTTTCCTTTAGAGGTACGGAACCCTAAAAATGTAAAATCAATACACATTTTGAGGGACCTGTATTATAAAGCCCTGTGAAATTTAGCAGCCGGTAGAGTTTAGAACGGCAGCCACCAAATACGGATACAAACGTTAAACTATGACACCCATCTCTTACCGTCAGTTGTCAATAATATTTACCAGGGGCTCTGTGAGCTGTAGACCTCGCGAAGGTACTGGTATGAGCACAAATGTCGTAAGCGCCTTTGGGGTATGGCGCTTAGGACCTTTGTGCCAGTTCCCGCCAATTTGAAAATTTTCCAATAACTGAATCGAAAATACGAAATTATAATGGGAAGCCCACTAGTGGATTAATTGCGTGTTTACTTGCTGGTTTCAAAGGATAAAGGAAGGCTTCCTAGCTATTGAAGTGAAAAATAAGTTCCTTAGAAATACAAAATAGCTCTCGCAACTCAGATTTGCAAGTGGGTCGTTACGAACTAATCCGTTCCACTCATGTGGTCCCATTGCCCGATTAGAATACAGCGTGGGTATTTGATACGGGCGAATATTTTAATGACGATTACTATTGGACCTAGGGAACTTATTTACATTAATTTCTAAGATGTTTTTTTTCATACATAAAAATTCAGCACGCAGTGTATTGCATCCACATAAATTAACGTAGCTAGCTAAACGTCATACGAGTGTCATGTCAGTGTCATTTATCATGTCAAACAAAGTTGGACGACATACACTGCAGCTCTGTCGCACATTAATAACACAATTTAACGAAATTATTATCCCATACGATTCATATAAACAGGTACTATAGCTGGACTGGATTAATTATTCGCCCGTATCAAACTAGAAAAATCAAATTCAAACATCCCAGCGCCCGTTATTTTCAGTACTGCCAACATTGTATCGGCATAAATCCCGGTTAGCGCCAACATAACGAACAAACTTTGAAATTCGAACGCAGCGCAGTTTTTTATCGGTTTCTGTAGGATTGGAATGTTTCCGTGGTTTTGGCAGCGATGCTGCTAATGTGTGTAATAAAATAGTCTAGAATTGTACATAAAAACAACATTATAGGTTAGTAGGTAATACTGTTCCATACCAAAGTTGGATCACGGAACATTTATGGGTTAACTTCTTCAAGTAACAGAGAGGGGAGTTGGTATAGGAGGTTGTTTCCTCTGCCAAAGGACATGCCCTAATAGGTCCGTACACAAAAATAGATCGAAGTGTGCAAGACGCAACAAGACTGGGTGGTACTTGGTTGAACAGTTCTCCATAGCAGTTCAGCGAGGGAATGCTGCATGCATTATGGGGACTTTGAGCCGGTAACGATGCAGGGTGGGTTATTTTAGGTTTAGTTTAAGTTAGTTTTATTTAGTTTAGTTTTAGGATTATAATTTTTTACTTAATGTTTAAGCCATGTGATGTGCCTAATAAAAAGTAAATATTTATTTGTAATAAACATTTTTTAAACTAAAATATATATTGACAATTGCAACCTGCTCCAATTCTGCAAGGTACTTCCCGTACCAACCTAGTTAAATTATCTCAAAAAAGAACACAATAATTTAACCAACCTAAATGAATATCATCGCAACAATAAGTTAAGAGGTCTATCAAATGCAACTAGATTCATCTTACCATCAACTAACCTTTACTTGATTCCTGAAACAAAAAATAGCCTATCGAAACACATACAAGATTTATAAATTGCCGCAAATTGCGGATTTGAATCTCCATCTCTGTCACACTTGCATATTGGAGTGACAGAGGTGTACCCGTCAATGACAATATTCGATGTTCGTGGTAGGCATGCTGGACGTACTCCGAACCTAATAACAATTAGCAGGACCCAGGGGCGCGCTACATTGAACGCAATATGATTAAAGCGGACGAGACAGACAGACAGAATGTGATTATGTGTTAACTCGATAACGACTCCGTCAGTTGATCAGTCAAGGAAATTTCGAGCCGAAATGTAACGGAAAAGTATTTTTGACATAAAAATACATTGTATGGGGTAGATCGTTCTAATAAGTCACTCTATAAAGAAATGTTTACTTTTTTTTCAATCCGTATAAACAAATACACTTTAAACAGATTACCAATATTTTTGTTTTCTATACAATCTGTAGGTAGCTGTTGAGCATTTTTAAGTTGCGATTTTTATTTATTTGCAATCAAGACGGCAAGAATGAAGAGAACGAAATCGTTGGAATAGATAAAATCGTATGGATACTGGTAAATTCCAATTTTTAACAAGATTGTTGTTATTTATACGTACTGGAGATACATATTACGTTTTCATTACAAACATTATGTAATTTTTGTAAAAACAGAATAAATAAACTCGAATATTGCATAAAATATCGCTACGAATCGTAACCCTATTTTTGTTTCGCCCTTATTTTTGTATCATTTAAGCCTTTCACGGCATCGTAATGATCGTTTGCTATTCAGTCCCCGTCGTATTTTTCCTTGACATCAAAAGCTTTAATTTTAAATTTAAATCAGACTAACCTGCCTGCATATTTTATGTTAATAGTAGTATTTTTTGTTATAATTTCAAACGGTTAACATGAGGAAAATAACAAAATGTAGTATACTGAAAAAAAAAACTTAAAATGTATCATTTTCAATATGAACGAAGTTTAGCAAATAATAATCTTGTTTTTTAATAATCATAGTTTAGTGGTAGACATCAAATTCGATACAATAGAGGCGTCATCGTACTATCTCGATTCGTTTGCTCGTTTGCCCCCTATAGCATAAAAAAAAACTCGTACCTACGTACAATCACATCATTGTATGAATAGCCAACAAGGTTAACCGTATGAATAGCCATACACGTTTGTTAAAGTACGAGAAACAGAACATACAATTACATATTTCAAAGCTGTTCTCTTTTTCGGTTACTGCGATAAGCCAAGTGACGGCAATTGTTATTTAATTCCTCCTTGCTCGAAGGTAAAACGCCTGAGGCGTGGAACAGGGGTGTTGTGGTTCTGTTCTTCAAAAAAGGTGACAAAACCTTACTGAAGAACTACAAGCCCATAACACTGCTGAGCCACGTCTATAAGCTGTTCTCGAGAGATATCACGAACCGTCTCGAACGCAGGCTCGATGACTTCCAGCCTATTGAACAAGCCGGTTTCCGAAAAGGCTATTGTACCATAGACCACATACACACGCTGCGGCAGATTATACAGAAGACCGGAGATAATCGGCCATTATGCTTGGCGTTTATGGACAGTTAGAAAGCCTTCGATTCCGTCGAAACATGGGCTGCTCTTAGATCTCTCCAGCGATGCCGTATTGACTATCGGTACGTCGAAGTGCTGAAGTGCTTGTATAACAACGCCGCCATGTCAGTCCGAGTACAGGAGCAGGTCACGAAGGAAATCCCCCTGAAGAGAGGAGTAAGACAGGGAGATGTAATATCCCCGAAACTGTTTACCGTTGCTATAGAGGATTCCTTCAAGCTCCTGGATCAACATCAACGGCGAATACATCACACACCTCCGATTTGCCGACGATATAGTAGTCACGGCTGAGTCGCTGGAAGATCTAGAGCAAATGCTCGGTGACCTCAATAGAGTTTAATTTATGACCCACTGAAGGACCTTAGTGTTCGTGCACAAATCACGTGAGTTATTTTCGGCAATTTTACTACCCACCTCCTCGGTGAGGTTCGAGACTATCCCCTCCCCCACATAACTGGTAGAGAATGCCTTAAGGCATTAAGTCCGCCATTTGTACTTTCTTGTATTGTGCAATAAAGGTTAAATAAATAAATAAATAACCTCACGTGTATTTTTATCTCTCGATCTAATTTTAAAATTAATATTCTTGTAGTCGTACATCTTATTTCATTAGTCATTTCTACTACGATATCCTCCTTCGATAGTCTCCTTGGATCCCCCACCCCCCGTGATCTGTCGTGAGTATTTCGTGACCTCCCCTTTAGTCCCGTGATTTGTGTACAAGCCCTTAAAAGGTCAAGGTCTTAAACAAACCTTGTAACCTAGCCACTAGTACCACAGAGCAGCAAACAGCGAGTTGTTTGCGCAACAAACTGATAGTTGCAGCTCGTAAACGGGCACTCTAATCACGCGGTTACGACCTCCAATACTCATTAACTGGTTTATGGACCACAGCGTACAGCGGGACCACAGTGAAGAAACGCTATAAGAGTGACTTGCAATCTGCACGCCTACATCGAAAATTGGCATTGACGGGAAAACCTCATTGTCACTCCAATATGCAAGTGTGACAAAGATGGAGATACAAATCCGCAATCAATCATTTTCGTGGTATATGTCCTGCATTTCTTATCGAACGGGAAAGTGAAGCGAGTGAGCTCTACCATCTACTTCGATCATCCGTTGTTTGTATGTATGTACAGTCGCCATCAGATATATCGGAGCATCCGAGGCGTTCAAAATATCTAAACAAGCACTCTAACGCCTTGACAATAGAGGCGTGTTCAGATATTTGTGAACACCTCGGACGCTCCGATATATCTGATGGCGACTGTACTTATGTACAAGTATATTTGTTCGACGATAAAACGAGTATTGTTGGTCAGATCGTTGTGAAATTCGGCAGGTAGTTAGATGAAACAAATAGAATTTTTAAGTTTAAATATGAGCCAGTTCAGTCACAGGGTTGCCGAGCTATAGAGACCGCGAGTTCACGATCAGGATGAACCATTTGTTATTTCTTTTTACTATATCGACGATTTGCTAGCTCGCTTTACTAACCGTGCGTGTGCGTAGAGCAGCCGCCGTGGCTAGACACATGACTCATGAATGAGGGACACGGACTGTTCCGAAACAAGTCAATTTATCATTAACGGCCTCCTCGCCTAGTTGGTAGTGACCCTGTCTACGAAGCAGGAGGTCCCGGGTTCGAATCCTGGTCACGGCATTTATTTGTGCGTTTATCTCGAATATTCGTTCGTGAGTTATGGATGTATTTAAGTATTTATGTGTATCTATCTATTATATAATGGACCACTAACCACTAAGTGTTTATTATTAAAATGGGAAGATCTGGAGGATGCTGCACAAAATCGTTCCAGATGGAAGAGCATTGTTCGGGCCCTATGTCCCTCCTGAGGGATAACAGGAAATAAGTCAAGTAAGTATCTATTATACAGGGTGACTTCAAAATGGTAATACAAAACACTTGGTTGTGGCTCAGTTAATGCCAAACTATATAATACATGCACCCCGTCGTTAAAATTAGCTGTATTTAATTATCGCTAATTTGCTAACAAAACACATATTTAAAGTTCCGAAGTGTTGTTACACTACATTCAATACCTAACTGTCATACCTGTCACTCGATGTTATCATCAAAGCAAGTTATTATCGATATCACTATGAGTGACACTCGTATAACTAACTTGTTTGTTCATTGAAATTAAACACTTTAGAACGGATTAATCGCGTTTATTAACACCATGATCCTACGTTTCGAGCCCTTTACAGCACTCGTTTTCACAGGGTTAAGGGCTCAGTCAGCCTGTGAAAACGAGTGCTGTAAAGGGCTCGAAACGTAGGATCATGGTGTTAATAAACGCGATTAATTTCCATGAATAACTATCGCGGTAACAGAAGACAATATTAACTTGTTTGTTGTTTAGTTTTAAGTAACCCTGATAAATTTGTGAAAATAATAAACGGAGCTAGTTTAAATAAAATCATTTATTAATGTACCTAAACTACCGTAAATTACAAGCTTAAAATGTCTACGTTTAAGTAGATAAGTGTGAACCTACTTTTCCTAAACGTAATTTAAGATGTGTTCAAAATGACCACCGCCTTCCCGGACACATAAGTCCGCCCGCCGTCTATGGTTGATCTTGATTCTGCCTAGAATAAATTCATTGGCTTTTACTGAATCAAACGCCTGAATTATCTTTTGGCGAAGTTCATGGACGGTATTAGATTCCCGTTCACACTCTCCTTTTGATTTCGCCCCACAAAAAGAAGTCGAGTGGCGTCAGATCGGGACTGTCGAGGCGGCCATGCGACTGGACCATTGCGTCCAATCCATCTCTCAGGGAATTGTCTGTCCAAACAATTTCCCACACTTAGAGCAAAATGTGCTGATGCACCATCTTGCTGAAAATAAAGATTATCCAAATTTCGCTCCGGCACCTCTTGTAGCAAAATCGGTAACACGTTTCTCAGGAAATCTTCATATTTCGGTCCATTTAAGTTCCCGTTAATAAAATATGGGCCAATTACACAATTGTTCAGAATGCCTGCCCAAACGTTTACAGAGAAACGAGTCTGGTAAGAGTCTCGGCGAGTTACATGAGGATTTGCATCACGATCAGCCCACCAGTGTTCATTGTGGACGTTAAACATGCGGACTCTTGTAAAAGTTGCCTCGTCGGTCCATAAGATATTTAAGTGTAAGTTTTGCTGCAGCCAACGACCAAAAATAACTCTTCTAGGGTAATCTGCTAATACGATATCCTGAACCCTTTGAAATTTAAACGGATGTTTTGCTTCAGCTTTCATTAGCCGCCAAATAAACAATTGGCTCGTGCCGAATCTCGCAGCAGCGTCCTTTGTGCTAGCCTCTGGGTTGTGGTTAAAATACTCGAGCACTCGTCTCCGAAAAGCTTGTGAATACCGCGGTCGTCGGCCTCAAGCTTGAGCATGCACCGGAACTGCAAACTGACCATAGTCTCGTAAATTCTGGATGGTACTCTTTATTAACACACGTGTAGGTGTTGGACAATCAGGGTAACGTTCGTTAAAGAATACCTGAGCTCGCACAGTACTTACTTCGCGATGTTAAATAAAAATCAAGCATATCCATCTTTTGAATATTAGTATAAGGATAAGGTCGAGGCATTTTATTTAATAGTGAAATCAAAATATTACCGTAAATCAATCTTATTTTCTTTGACAAGTGTCAATTACTAATCAAAACGCGTTATCTTCATAAATACCATGGTAGGTGATTGACAACCAAAGAGGAAAGTGATTTTTTAAACTTCTTTGTTAATTATTATGGTAGGTTAACCATGTTAAGTCAAACAAAATGGGATAAATTAAAAATTACAAAAAATATTCTTAAGATTATTTTGAAAGCATGATACTTAATTGAGAGGCTTAGTTTAGGGGAAATGTGTGTAAAACATTGATTTTGTATTACCATTTTGAAGTCACCCTGTATATATATCGTCGCCTAGTACCCACAACACAAGCTTTATTGAGCTTACCGTGGGACTAGGTCGATTTGTGTAAGATTGTCCCACAAATATTTATTTATTTATTTATCACGTCAATAAAGTCGAAAATAGTTTCGACTTTATTGACGTGAGTAACCCGATATAAGTATTTTTATACGCTTTACTAACTATGGATTTTGTATCAGTTATGAATGTTTAAGGAACTAATAGTCGCAGCTCGTAAACAGACACTTTAATCACGCTGGTTCGAGCTCCAATACTCGTTAATCAGTTTATGGGCCACAGCGAACAGCAAAGTCACTTTCAAACTATGTTTCATTGTGGGAAAAGTAGATTTGATAGACGTTTGGGGAAACATTGTTAAGTAAAGCTGATGTTATACGAGTGGAATTTGAACTAGCGACCCCTATATCTCAGCAAAACCTTGACAGATTTGGCTTATATTCAAACTTAAAAATATATTTATCTCATCTAACCACCTGCCAAATTTTACGACGATCCGATCTAGGATACTCGAGTTATCGTCGAACAGACATACATACATACATACAAACAAATGACAAAGTGCCCAAGTAATTTCGGAGAAATCCGCTCGTTACGCTCGCGCGTTCAATAAGTAGAAGAATTTGCAATTTTTCTGTACAATATAGTAATCGCATAGTTAATAGTGTTTCAAAAGTAATTATTACTTAAGTAATTTGAATTACATATACCAGCAACAATGCCAAACTCTTAAGAGATTTTACAGCGATCTATCTTGCCACGTTGTAAGGTGATAAAAAAAATTACTGAATTTGGCACCAGTAACAAAATACTTACATATTTTATACGAAACAGAAAAAAGAAGCCATGTTCGTGTTTCTAATGCACTTCTTGTGAATCTGACTTCCTAAAATTCCTAAGTATCGGTGGATGGATATTGTAGAGTAAAGAGCAAAAGGGCTCCTGCGAGGGCTCGTTGACCTTGGCGTCGGCGAAAGCTGGCAAGAAACTGATAAAAGATTTCTAAACCCAACACCAAGAGTGGTTTATCTGTATTTCCTTCTGCGCGTGTGTTCTTCAATTTGTGTTAAGACTGAAAGTTGTTCTTCGCAATAAGTGCCGCTTTACTGCCTGAAGCTAAACGTACTCGAGTGAATTGAGTAGAAGTGATACAGTTAACACGGTGTGTTTGGGAGGGTTCACCTATTTCACATTGTTAGGGTTCCTCAGTAGGAAAGAACGGAACCCTTATAGGATCAGGAATGAATCAGTTGAAATTAATACCACAAACACAAATCTGCGGTACCTTGAAGGTGAAAAAACCAAACCTCTACGTCAACGCAATTATAAGATACGGCCATTTATGTCGCATTGCCTGTACATTTGCAAACGGAATCAAAGTGTATCGGATACTTCCAGCTGACCTTGAATCTCGAAATTTTGAAAGAAGCCAAAAACTTGTAGCAGAATATTATCTTCTGTTACCGCGATTGTTATTCATTGAAATTAAACGCTTTAGAACGGATTAATCGCGTTTATTAACACCATGACCCTACGTTTCGAGCCCTTTACAGCACTCGTTTTCACAGGGTTAAGATGATGACTGAGAGAATGCGAATTCTCCCCGTCAATCAAAAAAGTTACTTGTGCAAACTCCCTACATATAAAAATATAAAAAAATTGAAAAACAAAAACAAAGGTTGGTCTACAATGCCCAGAGGGGCTTATAAAGTTAGTGATACATAGCCTGAAGGGCCATCTATAATTATAAAATAATAATAAAATAATAATAATTTCAATTTATTTTTGTAGCACAAGTATAGGAGGAAATCCAAACGGTTTAAATGTCGCACACTGAGAGTTCCGTGCCACCAGTATTCTTAAGTACATGGTCATAAATGGGGGAGAATCCTTTGTGCGGAACCCTCGGTGAACGCAAAAAAATACGTTTTATAGTTGTATTGGACCTAGAGACTTAAACGTTTAAGATCCCTCAGGTCATCCTTGTGAATATTTGAGGCCGACCGAGAACGGCAAATTGATTTGTGTCTAAATTAGTTTCTGCGGTGACTTCACCCTCGGCTGATAGTTCAACCAATCAGCGACGTCGGTTACAGCGATTGTTTCACTTAATGAACCGTGTCGACTGGAACTATAATAATCTGTCTCTATCTTTAATAACTAATTATATAAATCAATATTTGGGGACGATCTCTCACAGGTCAACCTCGCCCCAAACTAAGCAAAGCTTGTTGTACTAACGGCCTCCAAGCCTAGTCGGTAGTGACTCTGCCTACGAAGCCGGAGGTCCCGGGTTCGAATCCTGGTCAGGACATTTATTTGTGTGTTTATCACAAATATTTGTTCCTGAGTTATGGATCTATTATATATATCGTCGTCTAGTACACACAACACAAGCCTTACTGTGGGACTAGGTCGATTTGTGTAAGACTGTCCTATAATATTTAATATAAGATATAGATAATATTTTATATATATATTTTTTGTACTATGAGTACTAAGCGACGATATACATACTTATATGGATAAATATATACATAGGAAACGTCCATAACTCAGCAAATACGTGATGAAAACACAAATAAATGCCGTTAACAGTCGAACCCGAGACCTTCAACTTTGTAGGCACCACTACCAACTAGGTTAAGGAGGCCGTTAAAAAACTAATTGCCACAATCGTTTGTTCAATTGTCTTCTTTCCCCTCTCTCTTGTCTCTTCGGCCCTTCTTCAGTCTTCTTTATTTTTTACTGTCTTGGTCTCGCTATCCAAAACTGTTTTTCTACTCGCCGACTTTAATCTGCCAATTACGAGTACATAGACAAAACTATAAGCTCATACTTTTCGATATTAGACAGTCCAACTCAACTATAATATTTCATTTCGATACGCTGTAGGCAACTATAATAGAACTTCATACAAATTCTTTACTTATTTGCGATGCCGCCTGGTACTTCGCCGAGCGCGCGCCTCACGCCTGCGCCGACCGCGCCGGCCTGCCGGCCATCTTTTTGTGTTACATCCTTGTTAAGTTAATGAAATTGAATGATGAAATTGTTCCTCCATAGATGATGATGATGATGACTCGTAGAAAAAGTATTGTATACAATCGTAATATAATTAAGTTTTTCAATCTCGTACCTTACTTAGGCCACTCAGCAAGCTTCGTGGCCTAAACACGGTACTCGACTGAAAAACTCTTCATTATATCACGATTGTATAAAATACTATTTAAAAACATTGTTGCGTGCGTAAAACAGTTGACGACACCTGTCGCTATTTGGTACTAGTACTTGTAGCAGGGGTACGCAAGCTAAAATCATGATTTACTTTAAACGTTTTTTTATTACTTTTTTGTATGATACCACTCATTTTGTTCACGTGAATATTTGACGCTGCCCGACGATGGCCGACAGCACCTGCCTCTGCAAATTGCTTTGTGCCTAAATTAGTTTCTGCAGCCAGCCTAGAGCGGCATTTTTACATTAAAGACCGATCATTGATTTAGTAGGGATACGAAGTCAGTGTGCTAACCATGAGTTGGAGTTAGCGAGTGCGCGTTTCTAAAGTATGTCCCTCTCGCTTCTACCACTGCTCTAATGGAAAGTTATTTCTTTCCATCAACGTTTTATAATAAATAAAAAATCCCTTTTTATATCTCTGTCTGTTATTTTTCACTATTATCACTATTACAGCTCATGTATCCCTAAAATCGCTGTCAAAAAAACTTCCTAATAATATAAACAAACCGCCATATTGATCATAATAACCTAACTCTTAAGATTTTAATGAAATCTCCAAGATTAACGTAAATATCTTATGTTTTGTATGTTACGATGATACGACCGTTTCAGTAGTTAATGGTTTCTGTGGTGTTTGATGAGGTAGTGTGAAAATACAAGGAGAAACAGTGACAAAACATGTGGAAGTGCCATTGACGGTGATGTTACTAGAAATGGGGACCCTACCCTACAGCGACCACATCTCTCATCTCTCTATCGTCCCTGTGTATGATACCACAAGTGCAAGTGAGGCAAAACTTCGCTCGCGATTCCCAGTTCACCCTTAGACCATTTGTGATGCACAATATTTTTCCCGATAAAACAAGCAGCGACAAGTAATTATTATTTTATTAGCCTAATTCAGTGTCCCACTGCTGGGCAAAGGTTTCCCCTCTTTCTCGAAATTAAATATCGAATCAAAATATGATTTGAAATTAAACACTTTAGAACGGATTAATCGCGTTTATTAACACCATGACCCTACATTTGGTGCCCTTTACAGCACTCGTTTTGTTTGTTTGTTTGTAAGCACTTTATTGTACACAAATATAGTAAAAATAAACATTTTGATAAAAACAAAGGTACAAAGGCGAGCTTATCCCTATAAGGGATCTCTTCCAGCTAACCTTCACAGGGTTACGATGATGACTGAGAGAATTCGAATTCTCCCCGTCAATTGACGAAACGTAGGTGTTAATAAACGCGATTATTCCGTTCTAAAGTGTTTAAATTCATTGAATAACAATCGCGGTAACAGAAGACAATAAAATATGGTTTGTATAGTTTGAATGCCGCTCCTAAATCTCAGTGGATACTCGTAGTTTGAGCAAGCAACACTACACTGTCACTGACAGTCTTCATTTATAATGGGCGGTGATAATCTTCCTTCGTCTCTGATGCTCAAATGTCTCTGATAATTGCTTGGTTACAGTGACAACCTATTTAGCGCCTTAGGCATTTGTAATAAGGTTCAAAAGTGGAAACATTTGACATCGATTGTAGTTATAATATTAAATGTAGGTACCTAATAGGTAATTTGAATATCAGTATGTCGGGGTTGTAAATGTTGTAAACATGAATGATTATTATGTAAAGTCTTGTAAATTACGATGCATAAAATGCTTTAGGTCGCTGGTTCGATTCCAGCCCTGCTCACCGGGGGCCTTGGTCACTTTTTCTGTAGTATATGACATATTTTTAAATTTATAATTTATATATAGTGGTGTGACTACTTACAAACATGAATCAGAACATTTATTATAAAATGTACTTAAAAAAATTAGGACTCTGGGTGCCGTGATCGGGTAGCCCAGTGGTTAGGGCATCTGCTGCGAGAGCAGGAGGTCGCTGGTTCGATTCCTGCCCTGCTCACCGGGGCCTTGGTCACTTTTTTCTGTAGTTTATGACATCTCTTTCAATTTATTATTATATATTACTGGTGACTTCTTAAAAACATGAATCAGGACATTTAATGTAAATGATTTAATTCATGCTTTACAATGCGATTAAGATAAAACAAATAACATTAACGAAATGACATGAAATGGCCCATGATAATAAACAAATTCGTGTAATCGATGGATTTAAAATATAGTCTTCAATTTGGCGTCGTTTGTTTAACTTATTCGTGTGAAAAAATGACGATTAAATACGGGCGTAGTTATGGATTAATGTAGCTTAACTCTTTTATGTTTTATGTCTTTGTTGTTGTTGTTTATATGAATTTGATTTGTTTCAACAAACATGTTACTACTACGTAGAATATTTTTGTTATATCTTATAGATAGCAAAAATCATCCTTCCTCTTCGTGGTTGCCAAAAAGAGTCGTGTCAAGTTTTGCAAATTCAACTACCCTCTACCCGGGGAGCTGTCAAAAACCCTCTTCAGCCGGCAGTCTGCTTCCTGCTATAAAATAAATATATTCCGCTCGTCAATAATTCTCGCCTATCGTAAAACTTGACCCAGTGTTCTATCGAACACTGTTGATTTTAGGATAACCAGTATAAAGTGTGACTTTTGACATGCAACTTCACCCGATTTCCAAAAGGGATTAATGTTATTCAAGCTTATCTCCATATTAATGACTGTGTGGACAATATAGAGACAGTGCCAATAGAGATATCTCTCCGGGCAGATGTTATGTCTGGGGACCGCAGTCCAATGAGAGAAGGTTGGAACTTATATTTATGTAACGGACATCAGAAACTTCGATAGCGCGATGTAGGATTTATATAGTGGCCATTGTGTCGCCATCTATTAGTTTTGTGGCGCGACTGCGGCGTTCGGGGACATGTCCGTCTCGCTCCTGCCGAGCAGTGGTAGGAGCGAGACGGACATACTTTCAAGTGCCGCAGTTAGTATTGAATACATTTGCGTGTCATGGTAAGCCCTTTTGTCCATAGGTCAAGTCAGACATGCTATGCTATACTGGCGAAGACTCGTGCGAGATGAGGAAAACGAACTAAATAAAAGAATACTATCGGACCTCTCCTTCTATTCGTCCACAAAGTTGACCTGGAATTTGTCGTATCACCCGTAGAAGCATCGTACAAGTTTTATATTGTTTTACGTTATTTGCATTCTTTTATATACTAGCTTTCAGTCTCGACTTTGTTCGTGTAGACGGCGTGAGATAAAATTAACCTCCTTCAAAATAAAAATAAAAACTGAATGTGGCCTCAAGGGCACTTTTTACAAGTCAATAAACATTATATTAAAGTCTTCTGTTACCGCGATTGCTGTTCATTAAAATTAAACACTTTAGAACGGATTAATCGCGTTTATTACAGTATCGAATAACGTAGGGTTATGGGTTAATGACCGTGATTAATTCATTCTAAACTGTTTAATTTTAATTATTTTATTAAAGCATTTGTATGTACAAACATTTGCAATATATAGTGACAAAGTAAAATCTAAATACTGATAGTTTAAAAGCCAATACCTGGGTAAACAATATAAAAACTAAGCAACCTATTATTTTTAAAGCAGAAAAGACTGAACCATTTCTTATTTCTTAGAAATTCGGAGCCACTGGTGTGGTCTCGTTAGCTCAGTCGTCATACCAATGGGAGCTACCGTATTGTCGCTCACCAGGCGGCGCCACTCATGCGTGGGTCCTGTGTCAGTATGAGAGAACTATCAGAGTGACGTTTGAAATGTTCCCGTAGGACCCACGTTCCACTAGCGCCCCTAGCGGAAAATCGACTCGCGGTAGTCCTCATTGGGGTTTATCTCAGAGTAGGGGGTTCGCGTCCTGTCCGAGGTCATGATTTTATCCAACATCCCCTTTTTTCCAAGAAATATGGTTAGATTCCAAGATATATTGTTTTATTTATCCTCATTAAGGAGTGAATTCCACGATATTTAGAATTCTTTGACTCTTTAATTTCCATCTACTTTCCCTAATAATGTTTACCTTCATCGAAAAGCGACTGGAAAATAATTATAAGTCGTGTTTAGCAAAAGATAATACTTTGTTGTTTGTTCAATTATAAATGATTTTTTATGTAATTTGCTGGCTATGTACGTCGAACCTTCTAAAAAACACAACACCCTCAGCAAGCCCATCCTCAAACGACTGCTCCGCAAGCGTCTTCTTGCAAAATAATCTACATCCTTGAGGTATTTGAAAAATATGTATTAGTTTGAAATTAAACACTTTAGAACGGATTAATCGCGTTTATTAACACCATGATCCTACGTTTCGAGCCCTTTACAGCACTCGTTTTCACAGGGTTAAGATGATGACTGAGAGAATGCGAATTCTCCCCGTCAATCAAAAAAGTTACCTGTGCAAACTACCTACATACAAAAAAATATAAAAATAATTTAAAAATAAAAACAAAGGTTGGTCTACAATGCCCAGAGGGGCTTATAAAGCTAGTAATACATAGCCTGAAGGGCATTCTATAATTAAAATTAAAATGTTTAAACCCTGTGAGGATTAACATACATACAACTTACGAACGCTTCCCTAAATGGCTTATGGAGCAGAAAGAAGCGACAAGAAAACTACCCCATTTTGCCTCTTTTATCCGTTTTCAATCTTTTCAAACAAAGTCCACATTAAGGTCTTCCAGTTCTGTGTCGTGCTTGATCCTTGATGAGATGTAAAACAGGATCCCAAGCTGGTGGTACCGAAAAGCCATCCTCTCTATTGAAATTAGGGACCTTCTTGATTTCAATAGCCTCGCGCAGCATCCTGGGAATGTAACGCTTCTCCTTGGCGAGGACCAGAGGTTTGTCAAATTTAAAAATGGTGGGGAGAATTCGCATTCTCTCAGTCATCATCTTAACCCTGTGAAAACGAGTGCTGTAAAGGGCTCGAAACGTAGGATCATGGTGTTAATAAACGCGATTAATCCGTTCTAAAGTGTTTAATTTCAATGAATAACAATCGCGGTAACAGAAGACAATATTATGTATTAGTTTATTTGATTACTAGCTTTTGCCCGCGGCTTCGCGTTAGAAAGAGGCAAAAAGTTGCCTATGTCAATCTACATTCCTTCCACTAATTCCACTTAAAAAATCACGTCAACTCGTCGCTCTGTTATGCCGTGAAGGACTGACAAACAAACATACACACACACTTTCCCATTTATAATATTGTTAAGTACTTATATTAAGTATTAAGTATGGTGGATAAGTAGTTTTATGTAATCGCATGTGGTGGCATAGCCCTATTGTGTTAACTATTAAAATTTGTTATAACAGTTTATTGTTTCCAGAAAATAATTATTTTACGCATCAACCTAAAAGCCTATGGGTTCGGCACACACAACGAGCATACGACGCCCTGCGCGTCCTTTACAATAATGCTTTCAGGATGCTGATGAAGCTGCCCCGCAGATGCAGCGCTTCAGGTATGTTCGTGAGCGCGCGCGTCGATGGCTTCCATGCTATAATGCGCAGGAGATATGCATCGATGCAGAGGCGGCTGCGGGGTAGCGACAATAGCATTCTGAAAGTCATTGCTGACAGGATGTGTCACTGTCGGTTTCAAAAGCACTGGGTGATCAATCTAAGGGGCTGCGTCACATATGGCAAGTAGGTTGAACTTGATTTCATGTTGATATTTTTATTAATTCAATATTGTCATGTATTTAATTTTAATAATTTTATAATGTTTTATTTAATTTATTAGTTATATAATTTGTAAATGTTTATTTTTAATTTAATTTTTAATTTTAGTATAATTTTGTTCTATTTATCTCGTTTGTATCTCTATGGGTCTAAGTTATCCGAAATAAATTGATTTTGATTTGATTTGATTTGAAAAGTCTCTGATTAGCGCTAAGGTTGACTGGTAGAAAATGCTATTTTGCATTTAGTCCGCCATTTGTAAAATTTACAGTGTTCTAATAAATAAAATCTCACGAAATTCGATTTAGATTTACGATCTGTACACAAGAGGGGACTGTTGGATAGGGGAAAGTGGGTAAGCTTCGTACACCGGGAGGTTTCTATAGGGGTCATATCTTGGCTACCCGACATGTTAAAGGGTTGATATTTGTATACGAGACGGGCATTTTTGCGCATAGTCTACCCTCCAAATATAAATGTAGTGCAGTTGGTGTCTTTGCCAGAAAGAGTCAATATGAGTGTACTCATAGTGTTGTATTTCTGTTGGTGGATAAAGTCGCCAGAGCTCCAAGAGGATTCACTGTGTTGACAGCTGGGGACCCACGGAGCAAAGTTTGCCCCTTTAGCTGTCAACACAGCGAATCCTCCTTTTTTAAAGGGTCAGCAACGCGCATGTAACACCCCTGGAGTTGCAGGCGTGTATAGGCTACGGTGACCGCTTACCATCAGGCATATGCTTGTTTGTCACCGTCGTAGTATTGGAAAAAATACTATAATAATAATATAATACTATAATATACTTTAATCTTGTTTGTAAATACACGCTTAAGGTTCTTATGTAAACAATAGTTTTGGGATTAAGCTGACGCATATTTTTTTTTCCTTTTGCCGGTCAAATTTTCTATGACGAATTTGCCACTGTTACTCGCGTTGGCTTAAAGGTCTAGTTACCAGGCCATAAAATTAAAAAAAAAAATGTTGCTCGCGTCACCAGTATAATAAGTTCTTCTCGGATCCAAAAGACAAATCATTCCGTCCTTGTCACTCTCATACCTGTGTTATGCGGCCGCTCGCACACGAAGTAATTATGTTCCCTGCAGCCGCGGTCGTTCCACTTGAAGGTGGGCGCCAGCGGGGGCGGGCGCGGGGGGAGCTCCCGCCGCGCCTCCACGCAGTCCTGCCCCGAGGTGCCGTCGTCGTTCGGTTGGCTGCTGTGCTTGCGCCATCCAGGGAACCAGTCTGTGGTCAAAAAAGTTTTTTTGATAAATGACACTGACATGATACTCGTATGACGTTTAGATAGCTACGTTAATTTATGTGGATGCAATACATTGCGTGCATAATTTTTATGTATGAAAAAAAAACATCTTAATTTCCTAAAGAAATTAATGTAATTAGGTTCTCTAGGTCCAATAGTAATCGTCATTAAAATATTCGCCCGTATCAAAATACCCACGTAGAAAAAATATAATCTTAACAATGTTGTGCACACCAGGCCTCAGCGTAAACAAAACGTACATTAAGAAACAAGTCCAAAATGACATTTAAGAAAAACATTTTAATGTTAGAAATAAAAATACAAAAGAAATTGAACATCTAATGTTTCATTTTAGTCGAAAACAAATAACTCACAATACCTTTGAAGTATTGAAATAGTACTTTATACTTTTGACAATTTCGTTTTATTCAAATTCTTGTTTACTATTTCTGAACTTAAGGCATCCATTTTTCATGTCAAAGTAAATAAGTAACAAAATAAAAATAAATTCAATTTAGGTATTCACCGCCAACTTTGTAAATAGTTTATTTGTAAATAGTGATATTATTTTTCTTTTAAACGAATGTTACTTGATACTTTAAAATAAAAAGTATTAAATAATAGATTCAGTTATTTATAAGAAAGTTACAGTTTATTATTGTCACAGAATTGTACATACAACGTGTTTTTGAGCAATTGCTTTAAATTCAAGGGTGCATTCTTTAGCTTAAATTAAGTTAATTTCTCAAAGACACTGGTATTCTAATTAGCTCCATTTTGACAATAACTAGGTACTAATTTAATTTTATCTAATATGGGATTAGCATGTGTGTAAACGGAGTATGAGTATTCGACATAATATAGTCAATTCTAATGCCCGTTTTATATTGGCGGTTTATGCAACATGTAATTATTTTGTATATGAAATTAAAAAAAAAACGAATTTAATAAAATTACCTATACTGCATAGTATAGGTCTGTTTCCTTAATTATACCAAGCCACATGACGAAGTTAAAGCAAAAGCTTAAGAATACCATGTATAAAAATAATGTGCGTTTTTGTTACCGATAAGAAGGAATGGGTAAATTATCTCATAGTATCTCGATTGCACCTATTTAGAGGAACGAGTTAAATTGAGAATACTGATCAAACTATACGGGCCACTTCAGCCAATCAGGTTTAGACCCACTTGCACCTTAAGGGTTAGCCGCTAACCCGGAGTTAACTGACAAATTCCACACTTAAAAACGATTTACTCTGGATTAGTTTGCTAATAATTAACTGAGTTTATTTTTAAAGTTAAAAGCTCTTATTTTTTCAAAATATGGGTGACTGTTTACACGGTATCCTGACACTCCTAATCATTAAAAACATTCTTATTTTGTAAAACGAATATTCCATATAAAGCAGAATCAGATATTCCGCAGAGTACAGGAAAATCACACGAAAAGGACACCGAAAAAAGGTTGAGCTTTTCTGTAATTAAAAAAATGCTAGACGCTGTGAATTGATAATTTATTTGCAAAGACCCGGGGTCGACAATCTTTGGTTTTAATTATAAATCGATCCTCGGTCCGGGTCGTACCTGGTTCAACAAATCTCTTTGGCAATTCAGCGGGGCAACGCGGCGAGTGTCATGGGGACGTTTGAGCCGGCTACGATCCGGGGTGAACATTTTACCTAGGTTTAATTAGTGGTTATGATTGACAAAGCCTGTTGCGGATTACATCGTTTGTAAGTATGTGGCGAAGCCTGTAGCTGAGCTTAATCTGTATCCTCCTGACGAAGCCTATGTTGCGGATTTTAGACAATTGTTTTTCAAGTGTATATTATTAAATAAACATTTACATTAATTAAGAACTTCATCGACAAAGAAGTATTTGTATGTTTAATAAAAAAAAAAAAAAAAAAATTATAAAGTGAAATAAAATGTTGTATAAAAGGAATTACACATAGGTAGGTATTTCGCTGATTTGTAAAATTGGTGAATGCGTGGTGTAATTAAAGTGTTTATATTTTTTTTATTGGCAATTATTTTCTATAAATTTGTGAATATGGAAGAAAATTATGTATCTTTAAGATTTTTTTGAGAAGGAACAGACAAGCAACTGTCAAAAATTCACTTCGCTTATTCGGATTGTTTTTATTCAGATCGTTTTTATTTTGACATCAATCAATTATGAAGTTCCAGTACAAAGCACTTTTATATTTACATGTATCTATTTACAATATTATGTCATTAACTTTATTAGAAAGAAATGTTGGCAGATTATTTCTTTCCCAAAGAAAATCTTAATTTCTCAATATTGATTACCGAAAATTCGTTATTTTGGTTCTACGACTTCTGCGATCGTTGTTTTTCTCTACAAAACGGGAAAATGGATGAACAGGGTGTGTAGCCAAGATGCCAATCGCTCACGCTCAGTCGCTAACGAAAAGCAACTGTCATTGTCACACTAATAAGTAAGAGTAATAGAGAGAGGTAGCTACGATACGTTATTAACGCGTAGCGAACAGCGTCACGGTAAGTACTTTTCTCAAACATGCAATGAAATGTTGTTATAACGTTCGTTATAATAGGCTTCAAAGTACCACGTTTCAGGCGGGGCAACTGGAGAGATACGTAATGAAATTTCATACAAAATTGAAGGCCTAGGCCGGGAAGTAATATTTTTTTAATTTTATTCAACATAAATGTGTGACACAGCAACATGGTTTTTAGCCATTATAACAGTTTCATTACGACAGTTTCATGATGACATTCTGCCAGTTATGCCAGTACGCCTATTAAAAAAACAATAAATTATATATTCGAATATATTAAGTCGATAATTAATCAAAATGGACATGAACATAACAAATAACACATTATAAATTTAAACATTAGCGGTAAAAGTGTCTACTCAAACCGTGCCGTTTTGTTTCATGATAACATTCTGCCACAGTGCCTATTAAAAATAAGTAATGATATTTTGAAGTTTTATTTATATAAAATGGACATCGACATGAACATAAGTAACAACACGTTATTGCAAATTTACTCACACAAATATAGGTACATTCCAAATATTAAAATAAATTTAAACGTAAAAGCGTCTACTCAAACCGCGTGTGAAAAAACGCCTATGTACTTTTTTAATAATTTTGGAGGTTAAGTTAAATAACTTTGATTCTTTTATTCTATTTCATTGGTTTTATTGTTCATTGTTATTTATTATAATTTATTATAATGTTGTCGTCGAGTTTTGAAGCAGAAATGACTATTCATTGAGCCCCACCAGAATTAAGTGCGAAATGCGAAAGTAAAATTGAATGGGCTCTAAATTAATTGATGGCGCAAATGACAAACGAGATGTCGGAAGGCATATGGCTACCCAAAATGCATGCGTGTTTAGTTAATATTACGATAACTGTTTAGACTAAATTGGTTTCTTGTTTAAGTGAGAACTGTGTCTGTCTATCTAAGGATAAGTAGGAATTACAAAAATTTGTAAAGAGGTTATAATTTTCATTGTCACAGAATAACAAGTGCTGTTCGTGTTTGGTACATTTTACATTGCGACATATTTATACATTTTTTTTTAATACTACGACGGTGACAAACAAGCATACGGCCCGCCTGATGGTAAGCGGTCACCGTAGTCTATGGACGCCTGCAACTCCAGGGGAGTTACATCATGAAATCATCTATTTATGGATCATCTGTTTTATCGTTATAGACTAAATTCATGTTGGAATCACCACGAACTAAATAGCAATATTTGTGTTAGATATATTAATTCGTCAAGTCAACTTTTAGTTTTTCTAGAAATAAAACTATTATATTTTTGGAGATTTTTTTATTTATTTCATTGCATGTTTGAGAAAAGCACTATACCTTGCCGTGAAAAGGGCTTTAACGGCTTCGTATGGTTACCCGGCCTCGCTAACGCTCGGCTCGTGTATATACATACTCACCCGTTAAGCCCTTCTTTCCCGGCGTCTGCAGTAATGTACTATTCCTCACTACGTGACTACGTGTTTCGTAGCGCCCGTAGCTCGCTACGAACCCGCTACGAACATAGACAATACTTGCCCGAAAGTATATGGCCGGCATAGAACAATTCTTTCATATTCAACCTGTATTTTTAATATGACGTCAAACCGTAACCTAACGGGCATGTAGCGGGAAAAATGCATTTTTCCTTTCCGCTCCTCCCCCCATTTACTTCTTGGCCGGAGGCCGTGAAGTAATGTATGGCGTAAGTATGAACGAAACATTATTGCCCGCTGCTCTAACTTTTTTTAATTTGCGTATGTATTAACACTAAACTGACAAAGGAAAAAATACATACAGCCAACGACCACTTAAACCACTTGCGACATTAAAAAAAATCTAATTCTATGGTTCAATGTATATTTATGTGCGGTTAAACATGGTGCTCGAATAGCTCAATCAAATGGAATCTTTAAAAATAAAAAATGTTGCTAATTAAACAATTTTTTTCCTTATTAACTATTTACCTAGTAGTTATTTTAATTTTAATATTTCGTCACAATGTTTGAGAAAAGCACTATACAAGCCTCGGCCGGAAGAGAGATTGCAGGACTTGTTTAATCCAGGACTAGTTTACCACAAACTCGTCCTGCAATCTCTTACTTCACGGCCTCTGCAGTAATGTACTATTTTTTTTCTTAAATAAATTCATTTTTTCGTTTTTTCCTACTCATAATCACGAGATCTTTCGATCTTGTAGAAAAAAGTAGGAGAAAAAAACTGTCCCAAAATTTTCAGACATTTTATATACTTACTCTTTATTTTACAACCGCCATACAAAGTGTTTGATAAATGGTAAGTGATTGGAAATATAAAATTCGAGACGCTTTTATTCTCCAAGTAGGATAAAAAAGCTCGTGATATTAAGAAATGAAATGAAATGAAATAAATTTATTGCACAAACATGGTATACAAAAGATGGTACTTTATAATTATGTGACAATGCATGTTTAGCCACTAATGGCATGCAAATGAAGACCTATATCTAAATTGTTTCCGTGCAAAAACTTGTCTAATGACAATGGCATGCAATACGATTACAAAACTCTATTTACACTCGAGGGAAAAACATTAAATTTACATTAAAATATTGGTTTATTCTCGCAATAATGCCCAAACGTAGTGTTACGACCTAGGTCACAGACAAACCTATCGCCCTCCAGGCAAACAGGTGTGAACTTGGTCTAGAGATAACTATTGTATTAGTCGTAGTACCTAAACTTATAGCCGCTAGATGGCGCCACATTGGAAATGAGGGCGACATCTACGGGAAATTCAAAATATTAGCATAATAAGTCAATAACCTAGTTTTGCGTGTGTACATGCACTTACTGATTAGTTTACGACTGCTCCGCAGAGGGCGCTGTACAACCTGTATAATATAAGGATTCGCAGAATCTTTCTTAAGGCCACTTTTTCCTAGCATCGGTTTGTAACACATTAAATATATTTCCATAGTTTAACCTTGCTTCTCATTGGTCACCATCTTCCCCATTCAACACGTAGGTTTTAGTAATATAAACCAATATTGCAAGGTAATTTTTTGTTAGCGTTAAACACTAAAGCGTAATGGATTTTTGGAAATGTATCGGGCAGCAATGTAAAAACGTTTTTCTTGTAACATTTGTATATATATATACATATATTTTTTTAGTCGTTTAATATGGGCCAGGACTAGTTTCTACCTATTACAATTTGTTTCCAGCAACATAACACATCTATCACCCGTGCCGTACATAATGTAGATTGAACGATTATACGTCAATAAGTTTTCTTCGGTTTTGCTTTTGACAGATAGATGACAAATATATCCTCATGTTCACAAACAAGACATGGTCCAGATTCACTGTGTTGACAGCTGGGGACCCACGGAGCAAAGCTTGCCCCTTTAGCTGTCAACACAGCAAATCTTCCTTTTTGTGAATGTCGGCAACGCGCATGTAACACCCCTGGAGTTGCAGGCGTCCATAAGCTACGGAGACCGCTTACCATCAGGCGGGCCGTATGCTTGTTTGTCACCGTCGTAGTATATAAAAAAAGAAAAAAAAAACAAGAAAAAAGACTTATTACCGTCAATTAAAAAAATCGACCTAGTATTATTTTTTACTATTTACGTACTTCCGGAAGAAATTGTAGTAGGATTTTTGGCATATTATCTATGAAAATGCGTAATTTGAGAAAATCAGGCTATTATAATTTAATGTCTGTCAAAACCGTATCTTTCCTGAATTAAGATATAATAAACGTTCCCTTCGTTGTATTTTTATTTATGAATATTTTTCACCTAAACCTCCTTTAGCGAATACAATTTAATTAAAACGCTGGAAGTTTAATGGCTCTAAAAATTGACTGTCTTAAATATTTGATAAAGCGGAAACTGAAGTAAAAAAATGTTGATTACAATATAATTTTTAATTAAATTTAAAAATTACGTTTTGGTACATAATTCTAAAGCACTTAAGGAAACGGTTATGAATTAAATATAACTTATGCTTAAGTTTCAAGTTTCAAAACCTTTAATGTCATAAAGATTGGCCCCGTTAACCGATTTACAAAAAAAGAGGAGGTTCTCATACCTTGGGATTCTTCTTTATTATAAATAATTTAATCACAGTCATAAAGTTTTATTGGCACGTGTACAATTTTGTTTTATCGATAAATTGTACTCTCTTTTGACAGTGTTTATGATATAACCATGAGATATCGTATATTACGAATATGCATCTTGCATACCAATTGCACAATATGAAGTCCGTATAAGTCGATTAAGGAAAAATAAAATGTTTACTTGTTAAAGTTGATATTTAATTCAATTTTAAAATTTCTAAAAACTATATACAAACAACCAATTGGCTATTGAGCATATTTAATTTAATTTCTATTTTATCAGGTGAACTTAATAGCTAATGATAAAATGTTATTTGGAAATAATTATATTTATATTAGTATTCAGTAATGAATAAAATTAAAATCGAAACGAAGTCTCTAATTAATTAACGTTATTGCCACCAAAACTTCGTTGAATATAATATTTCGCAGAGCTGGAGGCATGTTGGGAGAAAAAGATTTAAAGATGACTCACACTAGCACGGGACGGGACGGGGCGGGACGGGAAAATCTGCAAATCTCTATAGAAATAATCACGTGATAGCTCGGACGGACCCTCGGACGTCACGTGACGCTTTTGCAAAAAAAAAAAAAACGGTTAGATTAACAAATAGTATATTACGAGTATGTCACAAGGGATCAAAATGTCATATTTCCGGCAAGAGCTTTAATCGACTCCTGAATGACGCGAATAAGAATAAGGTTCTACTGTAGAATCCTCAGCGTAATGAGGGATTTAAACGTTAACGCTCAAGACGAAAATAATTTTGATATCGTGTGACACATACTGCCTTTCACACCAACTATTAGGAATTAAAAAAAACCTGTAATAAACGGCATCAGATAATGCCACCAGATAATGAAAAACCGAAAAACGTAAAATGTGTGTTCCTTGAACAGAAAAGTCCCACTTTGATTTCTCCTGGCAGGGAAGATAATAGTACATTTCGATGCTAGTGCGGAAAGTATGTCATTACCCCACGAGTCCTGAGGTATCTTGCCACGAGCCGTAGGCGAGTGGCAATACTCGGGACAAGTGAAAAATGACATATCCGCACGTGAATCGAACGACGTTTTTCAATACAGATGCGAAAAAAATTAAAATACATAAGAACGAATTTGTAATACAGTCGATATACTAAGAACATCTTCAAAATGTTTATCTTCTTTACTTTCTCATTATCAATCTCATAATCATTATTTCTCATATGCAAAATAATAAATCGCATGTGACAAATCGTATCGTCATGTCTAATAGGGCCTTCGAACATCTTTACCTGATTGAAAAACGCCTCTACTTTGACTGACGTTTCGTAGGCTCTGTTCCGTTTCATACTCACAGATTTATAAGAACTGTTTTCAATGTTAATGAATGATCATTATTGATCATTAGTACGATGAAGAAGTAATTATTGAAGTATGAAATATCAATATCTTTAATATTATTGCGTTAATAGTAGGTATTTAGTTTTATTACGGCTCGGTAAAGTTAACGAACAATAATACTCTTCGGTAAGCAGTCATGAATTGGAACACAACTAAATTTAAAAAGATTGGAAAAGTAAAAAGCACTAGTTCGCAAAAACAAACTTTGCGCACGCAAAACAGCCAAAAAAAGGGCACTTTTTGAGCAACTGTATTGAAAAAGCCTTTTACTAATAGGTGGTGTGAAAAGTACCAATCTCACTCGCTTCGATTAATCTCATCACGTTCCATTTTCAAAAACATATCTCTGAAGTATTTTCGTCTACGTTAAGCTCCCCAACTTTTTTCGCCCGGCGTCAAAAATCCGAATTGTGCGGGCATAGTTGGTGTTGCGGACTTGTTAAAGAATTTGCGGGCCCAAGTTGGGGTTGCGGGGTTGTTAAAGAATCTGCGGGACTTGCGGCCGTGTTGCCGCTTTGCCATATATTCGGGGATGTTGGATAGATTTTTGCCTTTATGCCTTGTAATCCTATTCGTTAGCGAGTTGTTCTCTCGCAGGCGCTTTTTATCCTTTGAGGGCGGCGTGTTGTATTTTGCATGTGGGACAAAGTAACTTGTTGCATATTTTTAGTTGTGCTTTTATGTTAGCTGCTAGATGTTATTTTTAGGGTTCTGTATCTAAAGGGTAAAATGGAACTTTATTACTAAGACTCCGCTGGCTGTCTGTCTGTCACCAGGCTGTATCTCATGAACCGTGATATTTAGACCGTTGTAATTTTCCTAAACAAAGCATATCTTTTGCTGCTATAACAAAAAAAAAAAAAGGCTCCCATACAACCAACGTGATTTTTTTGTCCTTTTTGTTCGATATTGACTCATCCTCAACTGGTGGTAGCGAGTTGCAAATATTCTCGAATCATGCAGTCGCTATCGACTCATGGCTAAGTAAAACGCATGGTAAGCACACTGGTACTTGTAATTCGTCCAAGCTTTTATTGCGTTATTCATAAATATTTCCTATTCTTCATTTGTCTCATATTTCCTCAGTCATTTGTTTTATTCAACAAAGCTTCACACATCATTGAGTGTCGGGGAAATATCGCAGGAAATTATCACTCATATAACTCAAGGAAATTATTATTACTCATGTAAATAGATGCTTGTCTTGTGGCAATTAACGTCAGAAGTGTCAGAAACTTCGTGTTATTGTTGTGTGGTTTTATGTTGTTAAACTTGTGTTGACAGGATTGCGAAAGAGTGAGGATGCTATATTAATTATTGCTGAATAGAAACGGTATAGTCACCATATTGGAACTGCCGAGGTGACAAATATCTGAAAATGCAATCTAACGCTTTGATAATAGAAGCGTGTTAGATATCTGATGGCGACTGTACAGATAGCTAAAAAAAATCCAATAACCAATAGGCTACCATACAATTGTAAAGCACGAATCAAATAATTTATTAAATGTAATAAATGTTTTGATTCATGTTTTACGAATGAGAAAGGATTGCATATACTTAGGAAATTTCGGACTCTGGCTACCGTGATCGGGTAGCCCAGTGGTTAGGGCGCGTCTGCCGCGAAAGCAGGAGGTCGCTGGTTCGATCCCAGCCCTGCTGACCGGGGGCCTTGGTCAGTTTTTCTGTAGTATATATGACATCTCTTTCAATTTACAATAGGTTACTTTTAGATTCTAAAGTGTTTTTTTTTAAGTCAACGTGGCGGCGTCCGGCCATGGAAACTCTGTGACATAATACTATGGTTACATCTGATAATGAGAATTATTAGATGTAACCATAATATTGATTTGTCACCGGGCTTTTATTATTTTTAAGCGTAAGTGCTTCTTAGGTAGCCGTGATCACCCAGCTTTAGCTAAGTTACTAGCTTTTGCCCACAAGTTCGTCTGCATACATGTAACAAACGTCAATGACAATGACTCTGAGTACGATGGAAGTGTTTTTTTTACTTTGTGTGGATATAGGTGCATTTTCGATCATCTGTTTAATACAAAGTACTTTTTTTTCCAATATTTTCGATTTGCGTCGTACAGAGTCATTGACGTTATCAGTTGTTGAAGAGCAAGTAGCAGCTATAAAACAAAAGCAATACTACGTCCTTTCTCATGCGTCAAGCAATCCCCTTACCAATTTTCATCTCGATCCTACCAGAAGTTTTAGCGTGACGAGCTCTTCAAACCTCGTCACGGTACCAAGCCGGTATAATTAATTTTTCTCAAACATGATCAGAAATGTATGCATTTATGTCACGAAATGAAGACATGAAGTTTCTTGTTTACGGCTCCCCACATTTACTTCTTGGCCGGAGGCCGTGAAGTAATGTATGGCGTAATAAGTATGAACGAAACATTATTGTCCGCTGCTCTAACTTTTTTAATTTGCGTAAGTTACTAACACTAAACTGACAAAGGAAAACTTACATACAGCCAACGACCACTAGATACTTGCGAACTTAAAAAACAAATTCTATGGTTCTATGTATATTTATGTGCGGTTAAACATGGAGCTCGAATAGCTCATTCAAATGGCATCTTTAAAAAATAAAAAAGGTGGCAAATTAAACAGTTTTTTCCTTATTAACTATTTATCTAGTAGTTATTTTAATTTTAATATTTCCTCACAATGTTTGAGAAAAGCCCTATACAAGCCTCGAACGGAAGAGAGATTGCAGGACTTGTTTTATCCAGCCTTGTCTACGACTCGGCCGTCTACCACAAACTCGTCCTGCAATCCCTTACTTCACGGCCTCTGCAGTAATGTACTATTATACCAGCGTTATTTCGTGCGACCCTAGCGATCCTACACTGAATGACGATGACATGTTGACTCCGTCACGAGAAATATGGCGGCGAAGTTTGACTAATTCAGTTTGGTAATTGCTGTGAATTAGGATAGGGGCTGTTACGTGATTTATATTGTTTTGTATACTAAAATCGTGGGGCAAAAGCGTGGGTAGGCCCCCACAAGGTGGACTGATGACCTGGTGAAGGTCGCAGGAGTCCGCTGAATGCGGGTGGTGCAGGACCGGTCATTGTGGAAATATTTGGGGGAGGCCTATGTTCAGCAGTGGACGTCTTTCGGCTGAAATAATAATGATGATGATGATACTAAAATCTCATAATACTTTGAACGACATTAAATTTTATTGTAGATTCGATTGCTGTAATTTTGGTTTTCGGTGGCCATTTTTAGCCATTCCTCAAAAGGAAAAAACGGAATCCTTATAGGATCACTTTTTTGTCCGTCCGTCCGTCTGTCTGTCAAGACACTTTATCTGGGTAACACATAAAGGTAGCAACTCTAAATTAATACCACATACATAAGTCTGCGGTCCCTTGAAGCTGTGAAAAAATCTTAGGAGAAAATCCGAAATCCATACGGCCCGCCTGATGGTACGCGGTCAGCGTAGCCGGCCCTTTAAAAAAAAAGGAGGATTCGCTGTGTTGACAGCTAAAGGGACATGCTTTGCTCCGTAGGTCCCCAGCTGTTAACACAGTGAATCCTCTTGGAGCACTGGCGACCTTACTCACCAACAGAAACACAACACTATGAGTAGGGTCTAAGGTGGAGTACTTCCGCAGATGGGCTCTGCTCCAGATTTGAGCGAGACGACATTCGTTGTGCTGTGCCCTACCACACTAAACGATAGAATAGAATAGAATAGAATAGAATACTCTTTATTGCACACCTCGGTACATGAGAAAGAACAAAACATTTACAAGGTACAAACATTTGATTAACACAGAGGCAAACAACAGGCGGTCTTATCGCTAAAAAGCGATTTCTTCCAGACAACCTTTGGGTAGCGGAAACATTAAAAACGTATCCTTGAAGAGTAGGCGTTGCAAAAAAAAAAAGGATGAAATGCACTTACGATATGCATCCGCTGTGCCCATACCGCTCTTAACTTACTTTTTCTCTTTGTTTTGGTTTAGTTTTCGTAGTTTACGTGGGCTACAACAAAGGTCACGTAGGACGGGGTGATTTTTTCCTTCCTCTAATTTTCCCGTAGATTCGTAAATTTTTGCTTCAGTATATCTACAAAATAGGTTATGCTGTAACTCAAAAGTGTTCACCTTTAAATTGTTAAACGTACATAAACAGTAGGTACCTATACAATTCAATTCGCCGTGGAAACTCCCCAGCGCAGAATAACTCAATGTACAAGCTCAGCACGCTTTGATAAGCTCAATTAGCTCAAAGTGTAAGTCGAGCGAGCTTAAAGCGGTTAGTATTACGTCGCTAGTTGGCAATTTATTGCCGATTCGCAGGCTGCCGAGACAAACGGGGGAAGTTTGAGAATCTGTGGCGTGGAGTCATAGAGGTATGCTTTCGCGTTATACTTTGTGAGGTCTAAGAATCACCTTTTGACATTTGTCTATGGAAGCTAGTAGAGAGGTTAAGTAGTTTGTTAAAATTGTTTTTCTGTCAAATATAGCGATGATTGACGACTAGTGACCCGCCCCGGCCTTGCGCGGGTTATTATTGTACATATAAATCTATTAAAAAAAACCGCATCAAAATCCGTTGCGTAATTTTAAAGATTAAAGCATATATAGTGGCAGAGCGGCGAATTGATGTTAAGGCAAGCTGGAGCAGATTTTACCTGCTTTTTCTTTGAGTTGTTTAGAAATAATGTGCTAGATTGGCTCACGCCGGGGAAGCCGGCGGGAATCGAGTTCTATCAACGCGCCGCCACGGATACACACATGTATATACAGACCGCGGGAAGCGACTTTGCTTTATAAAAAAAAAACACAAATGTCCATAGAATTACCTTTTGAAAAACAAAAATTATATTTAATTACAAATTAAAATTAAATAACAAATTAAATTTTATACTATGTAGTGATTTGATACAATTTATTAAAAAGACAATTTTTGAATGTTCAAGTATATAATGGTTTGTTGGTTTATTTCATTAATAAACCTTTTTTTTCACGTTTATTCTTTTAAATTTATCTTTCCTTATTATATCACTGTTGCATATTACTAGGTACCTACTATTAAAGTTTTGATGAGAAAATGGAGGTGCTATAAGAAACGTGCGTATCAGAAGGTATGACTATTAGCTTCATACCTCTTGAACGGACGAACTGATTTGAGTAACTTAAAGTGTTGTGGTAAGCGTAATGCTAGTCCGTAATTTATTGCCGATTCTCAGGCTGTGCGGATTCGCAAACTTCACCCCATTAATCAATTAATATACTTAGACCGGGTTACTCACGTCTATAAGGTCGAAAATAGCTCGACATGTTTGGGGGCGGTCCGCGCCCCATAATCATGAGTGAGAAGCGCTTGCGGCGATTGCTCTGCGCACACTCCGCATTTTTGAATGTTTTCTCGCTTTATTATTATGATAAAATGCAGAATGAGAATTAGAAGTAAAACTATAACAATATTTGGATTAGGCTCCTCTGAAACTACAAAACGCGGGTGCTATCATTAAAATCTAGTTGTACTTAGTAGTGATAAATATACCTACTTATTTGTGACGTTTGGACCTTAACTTCGGGATTTATTAGTTGAAAATGTAAAATAATGTCATCAACCGACGTCGAAAAGGCATCGCAAGAAGCTTCACGTAGTCAATAAAGGTTAGTGAAACTCATATGCTAATTACCATGTACGCATTCTGACATGATTCTGACAATGAAGTTAACGTATTTAACAAAAGTTAATAACAGTTACAAGTGTGTTGAAAAATGTCGTATGACACGTGTGTGCATGGCCATTATACACATCGGCTTCCTTATTGCGCACTCGCTTTCAGCTCGCGCGTACAATACCGCCTCGTGTATAATTAATAATAATTCGATCGCGTAGATAATGACGTTTTGCTGGCCAAACTAGATGTAATTGGTTTTAGTCCAAACCTACTTAACTTTTTCACCAGCTATCTTCGCGATCGAATGCAATACGTTCAGCATGGCCATTTTGCATCAGACCTATACCATACCCGCTCTGGTGTTAGCCAAGGTTCAATTTTGGGACCTTTTCTATTCGGTGTTATGGTCAATGACCTACCCACAATCATCCGTAATGCTCGTTGTCTACTTTATGCCGATGACCTAAAGTTGATATACGGCATACAGAAGTGGTCGGACTGTGAAACATTGCAAGAAGATATAGAATCTGTGTTCCGGTGGAGCCTGGCTAATAAACTTAGTTTCAACATTTCCAAGTGCCAGATATGTACCTTCAGTCGAGCCTCTAGTCCCATACATGCTCAATATTTACTTGGAGCCGAGCCAATTGTTAGCGTGAATTCAGTGAAGGATCTGGGCGTTATATTTGACACGCGGCTAACCTTCCACGACCACATCAAAGCTCTTGCCACTGGTTGCTTTCGTACCCTTGGCTTTGTTATCCGTAACGTGAGAGGCTTTCATGATCAGGATGCTATAAAGATCCTGTACAATGCCCTTGTGAGAAGCAAACTGGAGGCGGCCGCACTCGTTTGGAACCCCCATGAGACAACGTACATCCTTCTCTTGGAAAAGGTTCAAAAAACATTCCTAAGAATGTTTTATAAAAATATGTATGGATATTATCCTTTCTTGTACCCTACAAAGTTTCTCTTGGGAGTTCTTGGCTTTAACTCCTTAGAAGTCAGACGCAACTCCAGCTTGCTCGTTTTCGCATGTCGAGTTTTGCGAGGGGAGTCGGATTGCCCAGAACTGGTGGAAAGGCTTGTGAGGCTGTTTGTGCCCGATATTAAAAATATAACCCTTAGGCCACGTGTGCGGCTCCTGTTAGCGGTGCCGGCAGCGCGGACGGTGGCGCATAGAAACTCGCCGATCCTAAGAGCCCTGACTCTGCTGAATGCGCTCCTGGTATCAGCACCTGAATGTGACCTGCTTGCATGGCGATGGACGGCTGTGTATCAGGAATGTCTCAGTTTTTGCGAGATGATGGATAAAAGGCAATCCAGTGTATTATGTTAACATTAGTTTCATCTGTAATTTCACAGTGTATTAGTTGTAACTGTAATGCTGTGTAAATATATTAGTAATAAACAACAATTAGTAAACAACAATTAGTAATAATGACCATCATAGCACACGTGTATCACAATGTACTATTATGCCACACCTGGCCATAAAGTGCTTTTTTCCGCACGCTACGCGTACGGAAAAAGCCGATTTCTGCCCAAGTGTAGGCATAAAATGATATACCTAACACGTGAGGTAATAAATAAAGCCCTTGATCGCATATTTAATAAAGCCCTTGGTCGCAAACATCTGCGATCTCGGCCTTTCTTTGTTTTACCGCACTAGTTAGGTAATATACTATTTGCAGTCGTTTCTGCTAAGCACGAAAATTAATTTCTCATCCTGTCTTTCCAAAGTCCTCGCTAATGCGTATTTGGACCATCAAAATGTCCATCCACACTCCTACAGCGACAGTAAATCCTCAATGAAAGTCCAATAAACAACCAAATGTAGGACATACTTAACTGACCGTTACTAGATCTTATCTCAAAGCAATAAGAGCTTCAAACAGTCAATATTTTAAATGGTATTCAAACGATTTCCAATCTTATGCAGTCGGGATAAGACTGTAAGTATGAATACTTGGATGGTACGATAAAGCCAAACAATTTTGAATCTTACACCGTCGGCGTAAGGACACCAGTACAACTAGGAACAAACAAACGATGTTGAATCTTATCTCTTGGGAACAAGGATGTATAAACGAAGAATGTTGGAGGCATTCGCCCGGTATCACGTTTGGTCTTAGTGCCCTCGGGGTTCTAAGAAGACATGAATGGATAGACCAGGCTTCATTGTCATTGGTTGAGTAAGTGTGGGTTAAATGGATCGGGTGACGACCTGGAGATTAGAAACCTTTAAGGTCTAAGTATCAATTGTTCAGGATTCTAATAGATAATATATGTTTTTTTTAAATGAGAAAAAGGTTATCATTTGACTATAATATCACCTAATGGTAAGTGCCGATACATCCTCGGATGGAGCATGCTTATCTAAAAGATGTATATTCACTCACAATGTAAGTTATAGTGGGCTGGGAATATATTTGCAGGAAGAAAGTTCAGTCCTAATGATAACAACAAAGCTGGAGGCAAAGTGTTTAGTGCGAATCAGACGCAGGGTGACAATGTTAGGGTGAAACGGTTGTCCACATCTGTTTCCAAGGTCCTGCCCATCCCTGTCTGTGGACTATTCCATACTTTTCAACAAGGTGGAAGATCTGGTCAAAACTGCAAGTTGGATGGGTGCAAATGGTGCACAATTGAATCCTGGCAGGTCTTGTGGGAGTATTTTTGACCCTCTTTCGGCTAAAAAAACAATGTGAGAATCTTGTATTTAATCGAAGACAACTCAGGACGGACTCAACTTGTTTTATTTCACTACGTAAGGTTCATCCAAGAGATCGTCTCGGAAACCGACAAGCGAATGGAACTACGTTTGGATTTATCTCAGGCCCTCCGGGATGCAATCGAAAGCACGTCTTACGAATGGATAGGCTGTGCCTTCGGGGTGATAAAGCAATAGAACTGGATAGACAGCATGCTTACAGAGCAAAGTAATGGGTTCTGTGCGAGAGTTGGACAATTTTGCCAATGTCAAGTATTATCAAAATCTCCGTATATTATATAAATAGAATGGAATATTGCCACTTGGGCGACGTTGTTCGGTAATTGGCCTCGCTATATGTTAAGTTTATAGCTATAAGACTTACGATATAGTTTCTCTGAGGGCCGAGATCCCGGGACTGCCGCTTGATGACTAAATGAGTTATTTACGTTTCAGGATTAATTCTTTATTAGATGTGCACTGCTTCGTTAGTTTACTGCACAATTATCTATCAATATTACACATTAAACAACATTTAGCAAACAAAAAGCAAAAAACTATTCGAGAGACGCCATCGCCATCTTGAATATCAACCGACAATCCTGTTTGAAAGCCAAATCACTCAAAGGTTTGCCGAGATAAACCGGGTTGCGAGTTCATATTCTCGGCAAACCACTAGTAATATGATAATATTACGAGGACATTCTTGAATTTCAGTAGGGCGGTCATCCGATACGCTTTTTCAGATCAGCTTACCATGAACTCCGAAAATTGGCATCGACCTCTTTATCACTCCAATAGGCAAGTGTGAAAGAGTGGGAGATACAAATTTTCAATCGTTCTTGGTAGTAAGCCAGCCTTGGAACCACCCCATAACACGTGCGACTCGTAAATTATGAGGATCGTAAGGACAGCAATCTGCGGAGCAGCTGGGGACTCTTCCTCGGGAAGTTTATAAATTGAAGTACTTGTTACTGAACTTTCATGCAGATATCAAACTTAACATCGATGCAATAATTATTTATATATTTTTGAAACGTGTAAAATTAGAAAATTTTAAAGTAAATGGTTTAGATATTTAAGCCAAACTATGCACATTGAAGTTATTTGCGAGTTTTTTCCAAACAATGCAAAAATGATATTATATTTTCTATCAAGATAAAAAATGCTTTTATTGTTTATATAGTTTTGCTCATGCTACTAATTATAAGAAGGAAGGAATTGCCTGAACACGTGTGATGCCTTTAAACAAATATCTTTCACTCTTTCATGTTGATACCATAAAACACCCTAACAAAGTCCAAAACTTCCCAACTATATTATTATGGTCCAAAATTACCTCTACTTAATACTGTTTATCCGGACAGACGACCGGTTGGCTTAGTTGGTAGTGACCCTGCCTGCTATGCCGATGGTCCTGGGTTCGAATCCCGGTAAGGGCATTTATTTGTGTGATGAACACAGATATTTGTTCCTGAGTCATGGATGTTTTCTATGTATTTATGTATTTGTATATTATATATATCGTTGCCTGAGTACTCGTAACACAAGCCTTATTGAGCTTACTGCGGGACTTAGTCAATTTGTGTAAGAATGTCCTGTAATATTTATTTATTTATTTATTTATTTATCCTTAAAAATCATAAGAGCTTAAGCGTCAATGATCAAAAACCTGTTTTCACTTCTCTTGCTCGAAAAGTTCGCCTTTAAGTCGTGGCTAGGCGACATTAAATCGCTTTTTATGCACTAGGGCATAAAATAACATCGCAGGTGGCGCGCTCCCGGCCGCCTGTGAGCAGCGCGTGGCGGGGAGAACCGAAGCGCGCCAGCATGGATGTTACATTTTCAACACTTTAAAGTAAAAAAGGACCTACCATTTCCCTTAGAATCGAAGTGAAAATCAGAGTGTATACCTCAGCCATGAATACCCATTTCATCCTCGACTACTACATTGGTATAAATAGCCTCGTCTAGAATGGGTTACTTTATACCCTTGATATACAATCTACTATTGTAACCAAATAATCTTTTTTGGACCGTTATTTCCGAGTCGTAAAAGCAGTCAAGTGTCAAAGATATAGTCCTTCCTCGAACGAGGTGAACGAGCCCTTAAGCTGGGTTTACTGCGCTTAACTGTGATTTATTGATATGTGATAAGACTTCGTAAAGAAATCATATGCCCTACTGAAACTTAAAAGATAAAGAAGTGGTTTCATTCAGTCACAGAAAAAATACTTTGGCCTAAGATGCCAAGCTGATATCCTGATAATTGCTGGATAAGACGATAGTTTGTCGGCACGTTCTGACAATTTCTGATAATTTGAAACAGTTCTGTCAAATGTCTTTGCATTTGGCAGCTGTCACCGTCGCGCTATCCGTGCAACTTGTCAGTTTATCAACTTAAGTATTATCTTATGACATTCGTGGATAACCATCTTAGGCCCGGTGGTCAAATCTCTTAGGTAACCGATTCTTATAAAAAATTTGATGCCCCTCCCCAATCCAAAAAAATTGTTTTTTTCCGTTTTGACGGTGACAGACAGACAGACGCACGGACAGCGGCGTCTTAAAAATAAGGACAAGTATACCCTTTGGGTCCAACAACAGTAAGTACCTATAAATATCTCACTGTAACCTCCTTATAATTTAGTTACTTTTTGTACTACCCTGGAAGTGCACCGAGGAAGTGTTATAATGAAGTGCATTTCCTAGTTCCCGGGAAGATGGCCGCGTGATTACGGGCTAATGGACTTTGCGAGTCCAAGAGCTTTGTTTTATTTTCTAGATGGATGGCTGAGTGGGTAATTTAGATCATTGGAACAGATAATGTGGTTTTTAATGTAACTAAATCGTTGCTGGCGATAAATATAGTCTGACGTATTAAAATTCTCATAGCGGGTTACTCACGTCAATAAAGTCGAAAATAGCTCGACATGTTTCGGAACAGTCCGTGTCCCTTATTCATGAGTTATATGCGTCTAGCCGCGGCGACTGCTCTACGCACACTGCGAGCCCCAGCGCGGTCAGCTCTCGACTATTAGGAGCTATTTTCGACTTTATTGACATGAGTAACCCGCTATGAGAATAACGGCTCTAAATAAATAAAAAATGTATACAGTTTGGAAATTATTACCGGAGAAGGTTCAGATTTGAATACATATTCATAAAGCTGACCGTACACACGCGTTCAGAATTGCATGTGCAGTTTATGAATGAATTCATTCATAAATTGCCCATGCAATTCTGAACGCTATAGTACATACTCTTGAGAATATACCTCAAAAGAAGCCAATACAGAGGATACAGTTGCATGTATGCGGTACAGCCAATAAAAGGAGAGGTAAACAACAGGCGGTAATATCGCAAAAAGCGATCTCTTCCAGACAACCGAAGATGAAGAGATGAAGTATGGTTTTCCGGTGGCTTTCATTTAATATTTATGCATTTACGACATACAACTTTAAAATAAAACGAACACAGTGCCTCAACCACCACCAAAATCAAATGATTGCGGATTTGTATCTCCGTCTCTGTCACACTTGCATATTAGAGTAGCAAAGAGGTTTTCCCGTCAATGCCAATTTTCGATGTTTGTGGTAGGTATGCTACATCATAAACACCATGGGTTTACAGTATGGGGTTCTTCGAAAAATCCGGCCAAAAGCATGTCGGGTCATCCTAAGTGTAGGATTCCGTAGATTACCATACGTTACATTAGGCGAACATAAAAAGGGTTTTAATAGATATACGCCCTTTTAACCAAGAAGATACGTTTTTCGAAAGCTTGCCCCTTTGAACACAGCGAATCGTCCTTTTTTTAAAGGCTCGGCAACGCGCATGTAATACCACTGGAGTTGCAAGCGTCCGTAGGCTATGGTGACCGCTTACCATCAGGCGGGCCGTATGCTTGTTTGCCACCGTCGTAGTATTAAAAAAAAACGTCAAGCTCCAAGCTCGGACGTGTTTTTTTTTCTATAAAAATTGACAGGTCGTCCCGTCCCGTCCCGTTCTAGTGTGAATCATCCTTAAATGATAGCGAAGCTTTTGGTTATCAAACGGGAAGCTCAAAAGCCCTCCATTCGAGTGGCGTTTTGTCTCCGTCTTCGAGAGCTACTTGGCGAGAGAAGGCATGGAGGGAAAGTACACTTTTTTAAGGCGCCCGTTGAATTTTTATTATTTCGTTTCGTCCTCCCTTCAGAATATAATATAGTATACACATTACATCCATTGCTGAATACAGGCCTCTTCTCACGAAAGGGGCTATATACTACACTAGCCAAAAGTGAGTTGAAGATTTTTTTATTAATTTAATTTATTGAAAAAAATGGTTTTCAAACTCAAACTCATAGGCATTTATTTAACTAGGCTCAATAAATATAGCACTTTTAAACGTCTAAATAGCAATAACAAAAAAAACAAGTAAGTACTTTATCCTAAAGATACAATATACATCAAAAATATATACAAAATGTCAAAAATTATAAAAACTTCAAACAACACAAGAAATAGCCAAACAGTAAATTAAAAGGTATGGCAACTGATTCCTTAGCTAGTGTCCATTCATTCATTCATTTATTCATTTCCATTTTCATGGCAATGCCACACGAAGTCTACCATTTTAAGTTTGTGCGCACACGGCTCTCCGGCGCAGCCGCTTAGGCAAGGGTGGCTACCCTTTTTAGTTCAAGGCAAAGAATTCAAGGTGAATTAATTAATGTATAAAACACGCCACCAGTTTTTCCGGACAGATATAACCTTGAAACCTTTAAAAAAATTGCGTACTCCCATTTCAAAGGCCGGTGCATGTGATGTGATCCCCTATCTGTTGCAAATGTCTATGGGCGGCGACACCCAGCCCTGAGGAGAAGTCAGCTTTCATTTTGATAAAAAAAACTAGCGCCTATGCCAAATCTTGGGATTAGTTACCAAAGCGGACCCCAGGCTTCCTTAGCCGTGGCATAAGCCGAGAAAACGCTAGAGAAGGAATCTGAAAACGTATTCTATCAAAATTAAATGGGCACCTTTAAAAAACTGTACCTTCCCTATTCTTATACAGCTACTCATATCTGCTACTTTGAATACGAGAATACAAGAACAGAATAGAAAATTATAATAAATGTGACCAAAATAGGACAGTCAGAGAATATCAAATTAAGATACATCTTTCGTATAAAATGATCTGTATCGTGAAAAGTAGGCCAAGTCGAGTCATGAGCTTAATTTATCTTAAGTTATTAGTTTATTAGATTATCTTCAGAACTTGGCACTTATTCAAGGTTGTTTATCGTTGAAGTGTATTGAACTTTGGCCTCTTTTTTACTCAAACAAGGGAAGGTAGTTTATGTACTTTCAGTTTTACATTTTTCTAAACGTGAAGTTTAAACAGAAAATAGAGAGACAAAAACAGCGAATATTCAAGGTCCAATAAAACGAAACTATACATTGATAGTATTTAATACGACTGTACACAATGAAGTGAATTATAGCACAAGTATTTTAATGCCTAATTATGTGTAGTTGCATACACTACTTTATCTAAATACATATCACGAATGATCTGCAAGTATCTATAGATTATAAATATCAAAATAATGCAATAAAAAAGTTTTAACACATACAGAAACAACATTTTCGCAATTATTCACTCGTAAACAGTAAAAAAAATAAATGATATTTGAATTTTGAATTTTGAATTTGAAAGCAACAAACAAATGAGAGTTTGGAATGGCGGCGTTTCGAATCTAGAATAGACGCCCACTTGAATTGACAGCGGTTCCAAATTTAAACTCATAACCTACTGCTTTCAGGAGGTAATGTTAAAATTACAGTTCCGTCAATACCTGCTGGTTGATAATGCTGGTCATTGGCTATGGTTTCTGCATGCATTTTAGAGCACTAATGATATATTATGTGTGTAGATAATAGTAGTTTATGCAACAATGATATAATAAGGGTTCTTATTTAACTCTCGGGTCCACCATCAAGTTTTAAGAACCTATTATGAGCTGTTGCATACGCTAGTTTTTCTACGACAGCTAAAATAGCAAAAAAAGCAAAATCTCCAAAGGTGGCAGAATGTGGAAGATGTCGTATGCTCACTAAAGAAAAAAAATAGTGCTCATATATTGTATGAATTCCATAGGAGCAGTGTTCTTATAGAATACCCTAGACAACGTTATAAAATATACTTGTTTAATGTCGCTCTCAGTCATCTAATTGACAGATAGAAGTGCTGGAGTAGGAAAAATAGTTTATAGCGAATAAAAACAAACTACCCTAACTTGTATTTTAATTAGTGTAAGTGCTTTGAAGGACACTGCAGATATCAACTCGTAATATAATTACGCTTGGAATAATAGAGAAAGCTAAAGTAAACTTTATTAATTAAAATTCGTGTTTATATTGTAGTTTTACTTAAAGCAATAAAAAGAGACTTTAATCTTGCTGAAAGAAACAAGAATTTTAATAATTTACTTTACTGTAGCCATGGAGGCCGATTCTAACTGTAAAATTAGAAACTGTTTTATTTTATAGTTACTAGTTTAGTTAGTTTTTATAGTTTTATAGTAACTATACCGTCGTAAGTTGGGTTAGTAGGGGTGGGTGCGAGAGTTAGTAGGGGTGGGCATCTGGCGCGAACCAATTAGCGTTCTTATAGGATTTAAAACTAATAAGGCCTAGTTTCCCCTTAATTTGTTTCAAATATTTGGGATAGGTTGCTAAGTGGGCCCCAGACTACCTTAAGAAGCCGGGAAAACATGTTCCGTCGGTGTATTTCGTCGCAACATGTACAACAGAATTGTATGGCGCATAACTGTCTATGTGTAAGACCTGCTCACGTATTGTGAATCGGCCTGTACTCCGAATAGTCCCTAACGAAACGCTTTGCATTGTATGGCAGTTACTACAATCCGTAAAGCTCGAAAATATACTACGAATTTCTGAACCAAGTCATAAAATATAATTTCAGGCACAAAATAAGTCATGAAATATCAGACAAGAAATAAGTTTCTTAGCGTTCTAAAAGTTGAAGTCTGAATTTTAGAAGAATCACATTACGTAAGGTCATTCTCGTAAACGCTCCATTATCTATGAATAATGATTTGGGTGTACAATTCTGAAGTTGACAGTATTAAGCTATACCTACTTACTGTTTTGTCAAAAAATGGACTCGCAATAAAATCAAAATATTTATTTTTCAAGTAACAGTGAAATATCAAGGCACAAAATAAAGTAACACAAGTGTAATAAATATTTAGAGTCGCCGACAAGTCTAGACGGTCTCGTTGCAATAGTCTAATGGATTCATTAACCCGAATATTGCAATAAAAAGTTAATTATTGCCGTTTGAGCTTCATTTCAAATGATGTTAGATTTGATTAAAATTTAATTTGATAATAAGTTTGGAGAATATCAACTTCTTAAGAGTTTGCTTAGTAAATATTTGATAATAACAAAACGTCAATTTTGAGTTGGTTTTAGAAATAAACCTACAGTTTTAAATTGCTATAAAAATATGAATCGTTTGAGGTGCGATTCGCAAATGGCTGGTTTTTTACTATACATCCGATCGAAATACTCGTTATATGAATTTAAACTACAGTGAAACATATTAGCCATGGTTACTGTCTCCTGGGTCACTTTAAAAATCTCGGTTGTATGGCATTAAAATTCACAAAACATGAAGTTATTTGGTAGTTTTATTCCCTTTCCGTAATGGGTCATCTACCAAGCATGCTGTGCTGCATTTGTCCCTTGGCTGACGGGACAGAATCACAACAAGAAATAGTTGATTTACCCTACAATCTTTATACTTTGGATGTTTATTATCCCTTATTCGTCATTCAATACATCCGTCTAGAATTGAGAAAACTAAATAAGAGTAAACAAACCGCAAGTTTGACATTTATTAACTTATATAGCTCGAAGTATACCAAAAATGGATGAAGTAATGCGTTTACTCAATAAAATTCAAAAAGATCTCGAAGAGCAAAAGAAGACAATTGTCACAAACGGAGAGAAAGTTACTGAAACGTTAACAACAAATTTTAATAATATATTAGACAACAAGCTTAAAATATTGGAAGATAAGTACGATAACCTTAAGGAAATTCAAGAAAATCAAGAAAAAAGACTGTTTTTTCTAGAAAAGCAGGCAAGACAAAGAAACATAGTCTTTTTCGGTTTGGAGGAAACTGAAACATCGTATGCCAGCTTAGAACACATCATAATAAACTTCGTAAAGCAGCACTTTTCTCTGGAGCTTGACCGCAGAGACATACAAGAGGTTAGACGAATAGGGAAGAAAGAGAACAAAATACGACCAATCGTCGCCACGTTCACCACCCTGGGTATAAAAATAGATGTATTTAAACAAAGGAGGATTCTGAACGAAACGGATTACTACATCAAAGAAGATTACCCTTTATATGCAGTGTGCGCGCGCAAGCGGTTACGTACGGGCGTGCGTGTGAGGTGCACTCGAATCGCAATGTCGTCATCTCAGACGGTTAAGTGCGCGAACTGCAATATTGTAATTTGTGAACTATTAGCGTATGTTCAAAATAAATCGGGTGTGATGGACAATGAAAGTATGTTGAAGATATGTTTATCTGCCTTTAACGAAAAGGAAATAAGTGAGGCGAAAAAAATTCTTTTTGAATCCATGAGTGGTAATACAAGAAGAAATATTACGAGAAGAAAGGAGGGTAAAACGCTTAGAGAGCTGGAGGACATAATGCTGGTATTTAATGAAGTGGGCAGTGAGCTGTTGCCAATCTTTGTAGCCAGAGACCTGAATAAGCTACCAGCGGTTACTTTTGATTTTTTGGATGCATCTTCATTATTAAAGGACATAGTTAGATTGAAACAGGAAGTCCAGGATATAAAAAATACATATGCGACTAATAAGCAGATGCAAGAACTAGAAAGCAAATGGTCTCAGGATAAATATACATCTTTTGTGCACGGGCAGATGAACGTTAATAAACAAAGAGGTGCGTGCGTTTTAAATAGCGGGCCGATGGGATTCTTATCGCCGTGCACCGGGTTAGAGGGCAATGACCGCGGAGACTCGTCGTCCTTGAAAGCGCAAGCGGAGGCGCCCGCCGAGCCCGCGCAAATCAACTGGCCGCAGCGAGATTCGCCGTCTCGGTCGCGCGGGAGTAGCGAACAAGTACTATCTCCCTCACACGAGTCAACTAGAAATAATGCAGTTTCTCCGGGCGCTTCGAACGATTCCACACCACAACAAAGTTGTTTGGAGCGGGCACAGACGACCGTCGTTAGTGGCAATAAGGTTGAAATTCTTTCGGTGCAGCCGGCGGACAATGTTGTTAACGAGCCAAGACAAGAAGTAAACACATTAGCTAGCGGTAAGGATGGAAACAAGTTATCCTTTGCGAATATACTGCAAAATGGGGTTGAGTCGAAACAACCGAATAAGGATAATGAGGATAATAAGGGTTGGGAGACGGTGTCTTCTAAAAAACCAAAATATAAGTATATCGGAAATAAAGGCAAAGCAGAGTCGAGCACAAACATGAAATTTAAGGCCGCAGATGTCAAAGTGCCATTATTTATTTATAATGTACATAAAGATGTGTCAGATAATGATATCCGGGATTATTTATGGCAGAAAACCGGTGAAAATGTATCCGTGGTAAAAATAAAAATGAGAAAACAGAAGTCTTATCACTCCTATAAACTGTTTGTGGCGTCAGACAAATTAAATATTTTCATGGATGACGCCCTGTGGCCAGAGGGGGTTTATTACAGGCAGTTCATCCCTAGGAGGGATCAGGGAGGGGAGGCACTCATGGAAAGCGCTGAGAATGGAAATATTAGACAGAACAAACTACATGACAGATACGCCTATTAGTCGCTTAATAAGTTTTAACTGTAAAAGTCTGAAGAGGTCGATAGAGGGTGTTAGGGAGCTGTGCAAGGAAGGTGACATTGTGGCATTGCAGGAGACCTGGCTGCTTCCGCATGACTTGCCGCTTCTCGGGACAATACATGAAGACTTCGCATATACGGGATCATCTGCAGTCGACACCGGGGCCGGTATACTTATAGGGCGGCCACACGGGGGAGTCGGGCTGCTATGGAGAAAGTCTGCGTTTTCGGAAGTCACCGTAGTCGAGTGTAAAAATGTGCGGTTAGTGGCAATAAAGGTGAAAGTGCGGGAGTCCTCATTCCTAGTGTTTAGTGTATATATGCCGGTAAATGAGCCTGAAAATGTGCCGTTGTTCACTGAATGCTTAGGAGAAATTAGTGCTATCAGTGCGGACAGCTCGGATACTGAGGCGATATACGTCTTAGGGGACTTTAATGCGCATCCTAAGGAACTTTTTTGTCACGAATTGCTGCAGTTCTGCGAAATGCAGATGTGGAGTTGCGTGGATTTGGAAATGCTGGGCTCTGATTCTGGGACATTTACATTTACGAGTGAAGCGCACGGTTGTAACAGGTGGTTGGATCACTGTGTTGTCACTGAGGCAGCGCGACAAACGGTTTGCAATGTTAGTGTGAAATATGACGCATATTGGTCGGACCACCTGCCGCTCGTAATTGAATGTAAATTAAATAAGTTGCAGATTAAATGTAGTACTGGTGGGTTAAGTAATGACGGCGTAAGGTGGGGTGAGAGGCAACCTTCGCAAATAGAAATGTACCAAGCACTGTGCAACGAGAGGCTGAGAATGCTAGACTTTCCGACCGAGCTAACGTCGTGTGCTGATAAATTATGTGTTGAACGAAATCATTCAGTAATTTTAGATAAAATGTATGACGATATAATTGACACATTGACGGATGCGGCGAGAAGGTCTAGCAGGAAAGGGCACGACAAGAGAAATGTCGTAGCGGGATGGAACAAGTACGTCGCTGGCGCTCACAGACTCGCAAGAGAAAAATTTATGATGTGGGTGTTGCTAAACAAACCTAGACAGGGCCGAGTTTATGATGATATGTGCGATTCCAGGAGGGTCTTCAAGTCAAAATTAAAATGGTGTCAGGATAGACAGGATCAAATTAAAGCCGACATCCTGGCTACTAAACGAGCAACAAAGGACTTTAAGGCCTTCTGGAAAAGCACAAATAAGCTTAATGTGAGACCTAGTGTCCCTGTGAGTGTAGGGAGAGTTAGCGACAAGAAAGGCATCGCGAATAGCTTCAAGCGCGTGTTTTCAATGGACCCGATCCTCCATAAACCTGTAAGAGAGGTGCGATGTGGTGAGTCCGTTAAGGGTGAGAGTACCCTTAGTTTTTCAGCTAAGGAAGTTCAAAACGTGATTAAAAACATGCAAAGGGGTAAATCGCCGGGGCATGACGGGCTCAGCATAGAGCATCTCAAGTATGCGGGCATACACCTGCCGCGGGTGCTGGCGATGTTCTACACAATGTGCTTAAGACACGCCTATGTCCCTAGGAAGCTCACTAAGACAGTGGTAGTGCCGTTGGTAAAGAACAGAACGGGGGATTTGTCGGACATAGGAAATTACAGGCCAATCTCTCTGGCAACTGTTATTGCCAAAGTACTTGATAGCCTTATTAATGAGCAATTTTGTAGATACGTGAAGCTGCACGATGCACAATTTGGCTTCCGACAGGGATTGTCTACAGAGACTGCAATATTGTGTGTTAAGAAGGCTATCAGGTACTACAAAGACAGGAATACCCCCATATATGCGTGTTTTCTGGACCTGTCGAAAGCATTTGACCTGGTTGTGTACGACGTACTGTGGGACAAGTTAGCGAAAACGGGTATACCGAGTGAGTGTGTCGAATTGTTAAAGTACTGGTACAGCAGCCAGGTCAATTGCGTGAGATGGGCGGGCGAAGACTCAGACGAGTTTAGTCTAAAATGTGGGGTCCGTCAGGGTGGACTAACATCTCCCGTGCTGTTCAACCTCTACGTTAATGGGTTGATCGAGGAGCTCAGCAACACACATGTCGGATGTCATATAGAAAGAACGTGTTTCAACAACATCAGCTATGCAGACGACATGGTGTTGCTGGGCCCGTCGAGCGACTCGTTACGAAAACTCATCACTATATGTGAGGGGTATGCGGAGGAGCATGGTCTTAGGTATAACACTAGCAAGAGCGAGTTTGTCCTCTTTAAAGCCAAGAAGTACAACCCTACGACAGTACCTGAGATCATGCTCTGCGGCGTGCCCCTGAGGAGAGTGGAGAGGTTCAAATACCTGGGGCATATCCTTACAGAAGATCTAAAGGATGACCTAGATCTAGAGAGGGAAAGAAGGTCGATGGCGGTGCGTGGTAACATGATTGCCCGCAGATTTGCAAGGTGTAACGAACAAGTCAAATTGACGCTATTTAAAGCATACTGTCAGACGTTCTACACCTGCAGTCTGTGGGCAAATTTTACACAAAGGGCATACAACGCACTGAGAGTCCAGTATAACAATATCTTGAGAATGCTGTTGCGATTGCCGAAGCACTGTAGTGCGTCGAGCATGTTTGCGGAAGCGCGAAGTGACGACTTTTTCGCAATCAGACGCAAGCGTGTTGGATCACTACTTAGGCGAGTGCGTTGCAGTGGCAATGGCCTTCTCAGGGTATTGTCGGATTGCCTTGACTGCCCTATAATAAAATACTGGGTCGAAGTTGCCATTGGAAGGGCCAAATAGGTACTCGTGGACGTTTTTGTTTTCTTTTTTGTTTTTGTTTACTTTTTAAGATTTTATGTATCAGTATCATACAGAACTAACATAGTTATTAAGTCTAGAGTATAAGTACTAACATATTATGGATCACTGATCTGCAATAAATAATTTTTATTTTTATTTTTTATTTTTTTTATATCTTAGAAAAAAGAAAAGAACTGCAGGAACAATTAAAACTTGAAAGAGAGAAAGGCAACTACGCAAGATTAAAATATGATAAACTTGTCATACGAAAAAATGTTAACGCTACTGGAAAAAATAAAAGAGTGCTCTCGTTGTCTCCGGAAAGCTCAAGCTCAACCAGAGACGAAGAAAAAACGTCCCAAGCTAGTAAGAAGAACAAGACTCAGGCATCGATCAAAAAAACCTCTAATATTTCGGAAGGGATCGTCAAACCTGGCATACTTAACTATTTGACTAGCTCTAAAAACCCAAGTAGTTCGCCGAAACAACAAAATGATGAAAGTTTTAAGGACCTATAGCAACTAGCCCCTCTACCAAATGAAAACATTATGAAAACAAAGAATACCTCTCTCCCAATCCGGCTGGTCCCCGTGGGAGTAGTAGACTGCAACCCTCCAGAAAGAAAGAAACAAGAACTAAAATACCATACACAAGTACAAAAAACCATACGAAAAAAGCCCTCTACTAGTACGAAAATACTAATATGCACGCTAAACGTCAGATCATTAATTGGCATGGGCCGACAAGAGGAACTAGAATACGCCTTAGAAAAAATAAATTGGGACATTCTAGGAGTGTCGGAAGTCAAAAAAGGCTCTACTGCGTTAACAGAACACAACAATTATATATTCATGTATACTGGCAAAAAAAACGGAAGGAACGGTGTTGGATTTATGGTTAAAAAACAGTGGAAAACTTGCATAGTTGATTTTAAACCAATATCAGATAGAGTGGCAAGACTAGAGTTATGTATTGAAAATAAAATATTAACCCTGATTCAGACTTATGCGCCAACCGGAAAAGCTCCTGAGGAAGAAGTAGAAGCTTTCTATAACGACATTCGCTCAGCATTAAAAAATACATACTCCAATACAATGATTATGGGCGATTTTAATGCCAAGATTGGACACCCCACCCCGGAAGACACGCAAGTTATGGGCACATGGGGCTTCGGAGAACGGAATGATAGAGGTACAGCGCTTATAAATTTCTGTATCGAAAACGGACTCTACATACTGAACTCCCACTTCAAGAAAAAAGATAAGCAAAAATGGACGTGGAGATCACCTAACGGAGAAGTATGTAATGAAATAGATTTTGTAATATCCAAGCGAAGCAACACCAAATGCGTACATAATTTGGAAATTATAAATACTTCCCACCCGACCGATCATAGACTGATTCGCGCTACGTACATACTAGAAGAGACAAGCAAGAAGTCCAGAAAAATATTTCATGGTCAAAAACGCCAAGGCTTTACTCCACTAGAACAAGAATCGCTGAAGAACATCTTCACAGAGAAAATCATCCCGTTTGACGACTCTAACATACAAGAAAATTACAGTGATTTAATTAAAATAATACGACGATGCGTTGCTAGTTTACCTCAAAATCTAGAACGTAAAAAGGCAGATTTTGTAATCACTGATGAGATTAGGCAACTTATTTCAGAAAGAACTGCTTTAAAAGAGAAAAAAACGCCTAGAACCAAAGCAGAAAGAAGTCGCCTGAAAAAGCTATATTCAAAGATCAGAAATAAAATAAAGAAAAATAAACTTAAATACGAAATGAGTATTATTGAGGAAGAAATAACTAAACGTGGATCAGCAAAACAAGCAAATAAACGCCTGGAACAATGTAAATACTGGATACCATCTCTGCTGGACAGTGAAGGAAAAAATGTACAGATCGAAATAGTATCGTTAACATAGCTACAAAATTCTATAAAGAACTTTACAACTCTGACGCTCAAAACTTTACGTATTATAAAGAAAATACACCATCCACTAACGTGCTACCATTTTTGCAAAGCGAAATACGCCATGCAATCCACATATTAAAAACAATGAAAAGTCCTGGACAGGACGGTATAACTAATGATGTCATCAAAGCGATACAAGAGCCACTGACACCAATTCTGACAAAGTTATTTAACTCAATTCTTAACACAGAAAAGATCCCTGAAGACTGGGAAACATCAACGATATCCTTATTATACAAAAAAGGCGATCCATTAAACATAAATAATTACCGTCCCATCAGTTTGCTGCAGTCTCTATACAAACTTTTCACCAATATAATTCTTAATAGAATTAAGCAGCAGCTAGAGTCGCAACAACCTGTCGAACAAGCTGGCTTTAGGCGAAATTTCTCCACAGTAGACCACATTTTCACGTTACAACAAGTGATTTCAAACTACAGAGAATATGGCAAACAGCTCTATCTAGCTTTCGTCGATTATACGAAAGCTTTCGACTCTATTTCGCATCAATCACTATGGATAGCGCTGAAAAACCAAGGTATTGATTGTAAATATATAAATATATTGAAGGAAATCTATAATAAAAGTAAAGCTACAGTCAGATTAGAAAGAGAAGGAAATAAAATACAAATACAAAAAGGAGTGAAACAGGGGGACCCAGTCTCACCGAACCTATTTACAGCTCTACTGGAGCATATATTTAGGGAACTAAACTGGCATAATTATGGCATCAACATCAACGGAGAGCGACTAAACCACCTCCGCTTCGCGGATGACATTGTGCTCATTACAGAAAGCCATGAAGAGTTACAATGCATGCTAGAAAGTCTTAACGACAGTAGTGAGAAATGTGGATTGAAGATGAACCCCGAAAAAACCCGTATTGGGTGATTATCTCAGCGCACTTTTTATGCGGCGGAGCTGATAATGACACTGTGGACTAATCGTTTCAGATTCATATTTTTTTTCTGAAAACCTTACACAAGTTATTATCTTAAGCCAAATCGCAAAATGTTATTTAAGTTACAGATACTTATTAAAAAATTTTTTTTTATCGAAATACTAATTTTGGTGTAGTGTCCCGAATCCATTTTTCTTTAATTTTTTCTTTGCCAGGACCGTAACATCCATTGATTTAACTAAAACCTTACTTTTTTTTACTCATTATTAGTATGTGTATATTATAAGAAAAATAAGTAAGGATTATTACATAAATCGATACTCTAAACTCAGCATTAATACTTGTCCGGGTAAAATACTAAATTTTGGTGGTAAAAGTTGAAAATGATTTTGTGATCGAACAAAAAGCAACAAGTCTTACAAACGTAGTGTAACCTGTTAATTCAGTTCCCCTCCTGCACTGAGCGATGTCACAATTGTTGTTCCTGGCTAGATCTGTCAATAAATCGCGGAAGTATCTAATTTTGGTGTATACTAATACTTTTTAATGCAACTTTGGTGGTGTGTCTAACTAATGACCGTTAAGTTATTGTTTTTGTGTGAACTGTATTTAAAACTTGTTTATAGTTTCTTTTTTAAAATACAAATTTAAAACTGAAGTGAATGCTACGGTTAACTTTTAAATATATTTTTATGCCATGGTCCTAATTTTGGTGAATCAATTTTGGTGGTTTTGGTGGCAATTTGAACACCACCAAAATTGCTTAATGTCACCAAACTTGAAAATTTCATATAAACTCAGTCAGCTAATAAGTTTTGCAACAAGGTGTTTTACCCGATAACATTACAAATCATACCTATTGATAAAAAAATATAAATACCACATGAAAGCATATTTAATACTGTTTAACGTTTATTATAGTTTAATTTCAAATTTAAATAACAATGTATGCAATACTTGTAAACATACAAAAAATCGCCACCTCCGAATTATGAATATGCTTCCAAAAAGGAAGTAAAATCTGAGTTGTACTTGCTCTAAGATTTAGGATTCCTATTCAGCATTTTTTCAGTTTTGTGCAAAAATCCTAAATTTTCACTTTCATACAACGAGTAGACTTCGGAAAACATTCAGGGTACTACCCTGCATGTTTTCCTTGGTTTACTCGTACAATATAGTAATATTGTCTGTCTGTAAGAGTTGATGCTAGTTAAGGTCGATATTAAAAAGCCTCTATCAGTCACGATGCATTCTTAAGATAAACGCAAACACATGTTGTGTGCAGGACGAATAAGTTGTCAACAGGGCCCATCATTTTTGGTCTTGCAATCTAAGGCCAAGTGACTGCTGACTATTATCTCGATACTTAGCAGCAAATTTAACGCATGAGACCTGGGCTGGAGGACGGCAGCCTTTAGGGTGAGGTGAGCCCGGTTCTGAACAATCTGATCTCCTTAACTTCTAAGTATAGAGAAATAGGTCTAGAGCTGAATATGGGTAAATTTATTGACAGCCTAATTCAGCATTTTCCCCATCATTCGGACTACCTACTTAAAGTCTGCACGCACATGGCTTCTTTTATTTTTCGGTTTTGTCTTTTTGTACCAATGTTGCCTTTAGCAATACGATGTCCTTTTGGAAGTTTCCTCATTTGTGTGAAAGAATGGATAATTTAATGGGTGATCGCTCCTGATGACAATCTTCGTAAAGATCGAAACATGTCGACCATAATCGACTAAACACATGTGACCACGTGAGTGACAGGTTTTAAATATTATTTAGTATGTTCGAGTCTCACGAGAGTTTTATACTTAAAATTTCATTTACATTAGTATCCAGAAAATTGTAAACGTCGAACTCGATAAAAAACAGATTGTCCCCGCTACACTTACGATCTGATTTGGTGACCTGGGTTTGCGGCGGGTTTCAAGTGTCGCTCTTTCTGCTTTTCTGTTGTCAGTACAGTGCACTTTCTCTCGGAAGGTTTACTTGCCGGAGGCAGTAGATGCTTCTTCAAGCACTTACTCCTGTAACTCCTGTTTCACTCCTTGGGCTTGTCCGGTCAAGGAATTCCCGTCAAAGCGGGACGTTCAGAGGGCGGAGGGTGAGCTTCTATCGTAAGGCACAAGTCAGCTTTCATAACGCTCCCTCCACAGCTGAAAAAGCCCGTTTGCGGACAGTGTCGTAGAGGAAATCTGATTATTGCCTGCATGATTACCCTTCTCAGAACTGTGCTATGATGTTGGATAATAATTCGCTAAGGTTGGCTGTCGGGCATCGCTTGTGGGTGGATTAGTTGTCCCCCATCGTTGCCCATACGGTAGTGAGGTAGACTATGGGGTGGTCACGGGCTCTCCTGTCGGGGAAGCGCTGGCACGCCAACCTACATAACGTAATCCGTCTAGTTTCTGCCAGCGTGGGCGTGCCAGTGGCCTTGTAACCAACTGGCTTGGCCATGAACCAAAGACTTGATGGCAAAAGACACGATGGAATGACGCTTATTCCGTGGCAAATGAACATTGGCCGGTTATTTGGGATGCTACGTGCTTGGGTAACTAGCACCATCGCATTCGTTTCCGCCACAAATTCGTCCATGGGGAGAGAAGGGAGGGTAAGTTTGTCTCCGGAGTCCTTAAAATGTTCACGACTTTACGGCTTTCTCAGTGTAGACCCTGGAGACTGTGGGGTCCTGAAGGTCTCAAGCTGTTTAGAGAACTGAAACTCCATGAAAGACTCTTTGAAACCACGGGTGACCGTAGAGCTGGTCAGGCGTTGCCATCTAGCTGGAAAATGTAGCGAGTAAATATTATGAGCAGGTGCCCAATTTGCCCATAATACCGCAGGAAGCGACTTGGGCGATCTTTTGGCGTTGTAGACTAATTTTCATTGTAATTGTATTTGAATAGTCAATGATTTCAAATATTGATTGATAATAAAGTTCTGTTTTACATAACTTTTTTTTTGCCTGAGGAAAATTTTTACTTTTAAACGAATCACAAAGCATTTGCATTCATTTTACTTTCAGCGCATAACTAGGTAAATGTACGTTAACTTATCAGAAATATCTAATTTTGATGTGTTTGTGCAATTTTGGTGGCCAGTAAATCAAATTTTGGTGTTGCGAAGCAATTTTGGTGGCAACCAAATGACAAAAATCATAATATCTCTAAAACTACTATATATAATGAAAGGCCATTGTTACACAATATTTATTGTGACTAGTTACGTATTATCGACACATAATTTAGACATAAACAACAAAAATAAAAAATCCCACCAAAATTAGGTAAATTTTAGACCTGTTGAAATTGACCCTATTATGACAAACAGTGACCCTAAGCCTATCTTTCTCCAATCGAAAACAGTGGAATATACTGAAGAATACATATACCTCGGACAGAACATCTCATTTACAAAAAAGCACATCATGGAAGTCGAAAGACGCATCAAAAAAGCTTGGGGTGCCTATTGGTCACTAAAGTCTGTTTTTAAATCTAATCTAGACATAAAACTAAAAAAGAAAGCAATGGACTCAGTTGTCACACCCACACTCATATACGGATGTCAAACATGGCCGCTGACGAAAGAAGTTATTAGGAAAGTGCAAGTCTTCCAAAGAGCTGCCGAACGAAGTATACTTGGCCTCAAGCTTCGAGACAAGGTAAAAAACATCGACATCCGCAACAAAACAAAAATTTTAGACGCATCGGAACTTATATGTCAATTAAAATGGAAGTGGGCTGGACACACAGCAAGAACTAAAGATGGGCGCTGGAGTGAAAAACTACTGCAATGGTATCCACACGACGCGACGAGGCCGCCCGGGCACCCGCGCCGCCGGTGGCGCGACGACATCGACGCTACGGCGGGCACGGCTTGGACCAGACTCGCCGCGGATAGAGACAAATGGCACCAGCTGGAGGAGGCCTATGTCCGTAAATGGACAGTCCAATAGGGTTTTGTACTAACTTAACAATATAATTATTAATTTAAAATAAACTAAAAACAAAATGTATTTCTTAACCGATTATTAATTAATATAATTAATTAGCTTGTCCGTAAAACTCTTTTAGCATGTTAAGAGAAACATTGGACTTCTTTTCTTTTCTTATTGTTAACCATCAATGAAATAAAGCATGTTTAATTTAAATTATATACCTACAGATACTAGATATTAAGGATAACGTTATCAAACTGAAATATGAAATGTAAAATCGTATCTAGTTACTATCTAATTTCTTATAATAATGTAATGCTAAAGACACATGTATCGTTATATCTTCTATTGGAATAAATTGGCTGTTATTATTATTATTATTATAAATAAGAGAACGAATGCTTAAATAACAAAGCTTGTCTTTAATCCTAATACCAAAGTGCAATTTAGATCCAACAAATACACCGAATTCGTGTATCCATGATTTATCTCTTGTTTATCCAGTCAAACTAATTCAAATCAGAGCACTAAAAAAATAGCATAAATAAGTCAAAGTTATTCGGAACAGTGGAAACAAAAGATCTCATACATTATTGATGCTGTTTGTATTCAATCTCTGAATTGATTTGAGCTTAGTATTAGTTTCATTCAGTATCAACTCGCTATGTGTTTTATTCTGATTTTATTTCATTATTAGGTTTTGTACAAGCTTTGGTTTTATTTTGTTACTTAGACTGCCAAATAGATTGCCCAAGGCAGTATATATTTTTAAGGACTTTAGTTATATTTGTATATAATAGGTATATGTATACACATTGGATATGATATATAGGGTTGGATTCTGGTGGAATTTTAGCACAGGTATTGCAGTGGAGTCGCGATTGTATATTTTTATATTTGAATAACTGAATGATAAATCCAAATACATACATTTTAGTTGTTTGGATCACTCTAAAGTCCCTGAAAATATTTTTTTATCTCATTTACCTTTTTTATTACCTTGTCAATTTAGATTTTGTCAATTTCTGCCAATGTAGAAATCAAGTGACGTTTATATTAGTTTCCAATAAAAACGTGAGATATAATATTGTCTTCTCTTACCACGATTGTTATTCTGCTATGAGCCTACGTTTCGAGCCCTTTACAGCACTCGTTTTCGCAGGGTTAAAATAGAGAAAATTGTTCAAGAGCTAGAATAGGAACTTTATTATTTTTATCAATATATTATACTTTTATTTATTTTTAATGTACTAATTTATTTGTATGAAACCAATAGATTTTATTATACATTATTGGTTTTTTTTAAATACTACGACGGTGACAAACAAGCATACGGCCCGCCTGATGGTAAGCGGTCACCGTAGCCTATGGATGCCTGCAACCACAGGGGTGTTACACGCGCGTTGCCGACCCTTTAAAAAAAGGAGGATATAACACATTTGCAGTCAAAATAGACTCGTCTTAATGGCTATAGGTATACTGTACATCTCGTGTGTGAACAGAAGAACCTTCTAGTCGGGGTTCTTTTCGCGATAATTTGCATTTTGTGACTATTCGCTGACACTTGACACGTTTGTTTTTTAGGTAGCCCTAACTATCGATACCCAACTTTCGTTTAATGGGAAGAGAGTTGAGAAAGTTTGGTGCTCCGCGCTTAGGTTGACTATATTGCGACTTCCATGGGGGTAAAATAGTGACAAAATAAACCTGACAATTTAAATTTTTCATTCATAAACTCATAGTGTATAAAAAGGTTACATTATACTTTTTAAATGATTCTTCATTCCTAATTTATCGGGAAATGATATACTACATGCATTAAGAATGATTTTAGAAAATTTGGATCCAACCTAAGCGCGTCGATCAAACTTTTTACCCCCACTAAACGATGGTTAGCTCTCCATGTCTCCCGGTCTAAATCTACTTAAGACCGCCTAAAGATTAACTGTGCCAAGTAACGAAGTTCAAGGCTCCCATACAACATTTAGCAAGACGAATGCCCGACGCATTTCAAATACGTCACGCTAAATGGTACTTTAACAGTTTTATTATTATCTTCCGCAAGTCATTAAAGTTAGTCATCAGTCGCGTGACAAAGTCATTATAAGTACGTCTTACTACCTCTACTAAACTGGAAGATCATAAATGTAAATTTCAACACTAAAATTACCAGTTTATTATCCTAAGCCATGCCCAAATCATCTATAATAACAATAAGCCGTCAAGACAAACAGCCGAGTTTGCCGAATATGTTAATTGGAATTACGGCTCCGAGGGTTAGCAAATTCGATAATTTGCGGGTTTCCACTTTTGAAACGTTCATTATTAATTTATTGTCTTAATTTATTTGGTTTACGTGGTTCTCTCGTTAGGTTATCTCTCTCGCCTTCTGCTTGTGAGTCGGTTCAAAATAGGATATTCATAATTTCGTCCTTTTGTACGTTTGTTATTCGATTACTTCCTTCGAACAAGATGGAACAACAGGTTGGAAGGCAGACCTCAAAGCGATATCTTAAGGATGACACACTACAACGGGACGGGACGGGGCGGGACGGGAAAATCTGTCAATTTATATAGCGTCACGTGACATCCGAAGGCTCCGAGCTATCACGTGATTCTTTCAATAGAAATTGACAGATTTTCCCGTCCCACCCCGTCCCGTCTCATCCCGTGTCATCCTTTACTGTACTAATTATTATGTCACTTTTAGCGGGGAAAACGTGCACGCACATAACATGCAAAACCAATCTGTAGTGACGACACCAATACACAGAAAGTGATACAACTACAAATAAAAATCGAAGTGTGCAAGGTTTATACATAAATTGAAAGAGATGTCATATACTACAGAAAAAGTGACCAAGGCCCCCAGTACCCAGGGCTGGGACTGGGGGTCTTGGTCCCTTTTTCTGTAGGATATGACATCTCTTTCAATTTATAATTTATGTAGTAGTGTGACTACTTAAAAAACATGAATCAAAACATTTAATACATGATTTAATTCATGTTTTACAATTATGTGCAAGGTTTGTTCAAATCTTGCACAATTCTATCTTTTTTGTGTACGGACTAGACTACACAGATCCGCGTATGCCCATTTGGGCTTGTACTTCGACAGAGGGGGTACGGGACGTACGCCCTGAGTTGCAGGAAGATTACTTCTGTATGAATCGACTTTGATTCCGATATGTCCATCCGGAGTTATCCCATTGTATTGATTCTTATCTGATGATAGGAACCAGCAAGCCTTAGATGGTTATCTACGAATGTATTCTTATAATGCTATAAGTTGATAATAAACACACAAATTGCACGCATTGCGCGACGGTGATTGCTGTCAAATGCGGATAACGATAAAGAAATTCGTTTTTTTTAAATTGCACATACAAAATAATGACATGTTGCATCAACCGCTAATATAAAACGGGCATTAGAATTAACTTTACAACAAATAATAATATTAAGTACATCACATGGCTTGAAAAATAAGTAAAAAAAAACTAAAACTAAACTAAATAAAACTAACTTAAACTAAACCTAAAATAACCCACCTCGCATCCCTACCTTAACCTACTTTTCTAGCAGCGTTTTGTGAGGTCACAGTTCTAACCTAAGCGACTTTTCTAACAGCTATTCAGTTATGAGTGAAGTCGTTTTAGGGCAATAATTCGATTATGGCAAATAGTCGTTAGGACAATCGTTAGGGATCATTAGGACAAAACAGTTAGGGCAAGTCATTTTAGGACAAACGATATTATATGTCGAGGGAGACCCTCGCTGTACCAACTGGACTACGAAGACTTACCTGTTAACTATAAATCATAATATGTATAATAATATGTATACTGCTCTTGACGCTCTTGTAGTTTTAGATAAGTATATTCGTATATGTAACTCTCTCTCTAAGCGATTTTTTGAGAGATAAAGATCTATTAACCTAATTTTTCCATGCATATATCTTCTACTATTTTAAGGTAATTACGTAGTACTTACGCGAGTAGGAGAAGGGTAGGCCGTCAGACCACCGGAACTCGCCCTCATGGACCGCATCAGTAGCCCCGATCCAGTACACGTCATCCACTCCCGCGCCGGGCCTGCAACAGGAACACGGTTAAGCATAAATCCTGGGACGCTCTGACATGTAAACAAGTAAGTATTTATTCGTAAACACAGGTAGTTACAGAGATGGTTATTTATATAATATAAATAATGTGTCACTGTTTTGCCAAACGGTGTACAAAATCGTTAAATTCAAATCTACCCGTACATTCCTAATATATCTATCATGCATAGCGTTGAAAATGCCGGAAAAAATTGAATGTTTTTTTCATGATTTAATGAAGCTTTCGGTTTTTTCCGAAGTTATCGGGTTTTTTAAGAAATAAACAATGTCACTATCACTGTCACTCCTTTAATTTGTTTCCATTGTTTCTTCCTCAATGTAATCGATGTAGCCCTGTTGTAGGTGTAAATTAAACCTAATATGCATTGATTTAGAGTTGAAAATTAGAGCGAAACTTTCATTGATTTTTTCGTAAAGAATCTGAAAAAAAAGAGTCGTCTGGGAAAAAATTGGATTTCTGCCAGACTTTTTCAACGCTAATCATGCATTATATTTGGACGCCTATGTACAGACTACAATTAAATTATAGCAGTTCAACAACTTATCGGAGTGTTGCCGCCATTATTATTTTATCATTTACAAATGTCAGATTAATTAAGAATATCCTGTGTATAAATAGTTACAAGCTAAATCAGAGTTATTAATAAAATGTCTGTTGTCTCTACAAATTATCATCTAAATAATCAGAAATTGACATAAGACACAGACGCAGAGATTGAAATATGACTGCTTGATATAAAACATAATAACTTTTTCGACGCCATGTTAAATACAAACGCTTTCACTGAGACGCCGCGTCACCGAAGTGTCAAAACTGAAGTTGAACTTTATGAGTGTTCATTAAGGTATATGTTGCTCTGCGGTATGTGACCGATTAATCGGTCTTTGGCGTTGAACCTGCGCTGCCTAGCGCTAGCTGACGCGGGTGCACGGAGCGGGTGCACGCGGCGGGTGGATTTAGTAAGGCGCAGCCCGCTCCGTGGGCCCGCTTCACTTAGCGCTGTTCATACAATATCTTATTAGAAGGGCGTCCGTTCCGGGTAATCTGCGTCAGCTAGCGTAGGCACTAAGACGCCGTAGATAAACGGTAGATCTATAGATATATTATATAGATTGTTAATTGTTACTCACTGACACTAATATAATTACGTCTGAGATTTTTAAAATTATTTTGAACACACTCATTTATTTAATGTGTAAACTTTAAATAAACATGTACCTATGTATAGCTAAACGTAATGTTAGAAATGTGGTAGTTCACGTTCTTAGATTAATCTCAACTTAAATTGATAAAATTGTTACCAAGTTTTCAAATATGGCTACCGTCATTATGTTTGAAGTGCAAACTTCGCTGATGCTATCTAGATGAACCAAGTTTAATGTGCTTTCACCAACTTAGGTATTTTAGTAAAATTATATTTAAGTTCGATTTAAGGTTCGGGAAAAGTTAGTAGCAACTCGCTCGGTATTTTAAATAGAAGCTCAACAAGTGTTAAGCTTTTACAGTTAATTATTATCCGCTGTTTTATTGTAATCGTACCTCAAAAGGAAAAACGGAACTTTTATAGGATCACTTTGTTGTCCGTCCGTCCGTCCCTCCGTCTGTCTGTCAAGATCCTTGATTTTGGGAACGCGTTCTGATATCAAGTTGAAATTAATACCACATACTTACTCAATTCTGTAGTCCCTTGAATCTCCGAAAATACCAAACCCCTACGTCAACGCAATCAAAGGATACGGGCATTTATATCGCATCTCCCATACATGCTCAATGGGAATAAAAAAGTATAGGGTCCTTCCCGTTGACCTAGAACCACGAAGTTTGGCAAAAAGCAAGAGTTTGTAGCTCAAGTACAGCAGAAAATCCGAAAACAGTATAATTGCCGCTTATTGAGAGTTCCGTGCCACCAGAATTTTAAGTACCTAAGGTCATAAATGGAGTGAGGGGGAGCATCCTTTGCGTGGAATCCTCGGTGGGCAAGTCCGACTCGTATTTGGTCGGATTTTTTTTTAAAAGCTCTGTCCACTTTGGAGCGTTGGTGTTGTTGTTGTTGTTGTAGGTCCTAGGGCACCCCGGAGGTGCATAGGGCCTCCACAAGATCCTTCCACGCCTTTCTATCTTGAGCAACCTTCTTGGCTTCGCTCCAGCTCAGTCCTACGGCTCGCAACTCGCTCTCCACGCTCCGCCGCCACATGTGTACAGGGCGACCACGAGCTCGCTTTCCGCCTTGAGGCTTCCACTCAAAAGCGAGACTGGCACTGTTTGTTGCTCCTCTTCTGGTTGGTGGACCAGCGGTAAAACCGTCCGGCTTTCAATCCGAAGGCCACGGGTTCAAAGTCCGGCTCGTATGTACCAATGAGTTTGGCAGATGGCAGTCGCTTTCATAAGACTAGCGCCTTCGCCAGATCTTGGGATTACATCTGTATGAATAACATTTCGATTAGGTACTTCATTATTCCAAAAAATTTAATTTATTCTAGTAACTATTAATTTTAAGCAGAAACGTATACGAAAAATACCAAATTTCTTAGAAACAAAGGAAAAGTGGAAAAATTCATGACCTCGGCCGGGACTCGAACCCGCGACTCTGAGATACCTCATCGCTCTTCCAACTGAGCTACCGAGACCACAGCCGTGGCCCTGAATTTCTCCACCATATCCCTCGTATGTGCCTAAGTGGGGCGCTTAGCAACATCTACCGTAAGAAAGTACTTCTTAATCGGCAAGTGGAGTCTCAAGTTACATGGGGAATTCACCACTCACAATGTGCTACCCCATACGTAACTATTATTTTTAAGCAAATACTTTTGCGAACGATACCAAACTCTGAAAGAAACGAGAAATGGTAAAATCCTAATCAAGTAGTTATTCTAGTTTAAAAAAAATACTCAGGAAGGTACTTAAGATATTACTAAAAATATTTAATAATTAAAGAATAATATAAATTAGGTACATCATGTCTTAAAAATTAAGTAAAAAAATAATCCTAAAACTAAACAAATGTAAAACTAACTTATACTAAACCTAAAATAACCCACCCTGCGTCGTACCCGGCTTAAAGGTCCCCATAATGCCTGCAGCATTCCCTCGCTGAACTGCTATGGAGACCTGTTGAACCAAGTACCACCCAGAGCGAGGATCACCACCTCTCTCCCGCACTCAGGTACTTAAGTACCTGAGTACTATAATATATTATAAATTTACTAAAACGGGACTTAACCGTGTAGAAACTTTGAAAACAAACCTCCGACGTTTCAAGGGCGACATTGCCCCCGTAGTCCCGGACAAAGACTATAATATAGTAGATGATTTAGTAATCGATCAATGACTGAATTGGCTGCTATTTACGAGTACTGTAGGCACATGATGATTCATTATTATCGGGTAATTTTTAGCATAAGTCATTCTTAAAATTGTTATTGTAACATTATTGAATTAACCTTGGAGTTAAATCGTGAATGAGCGGTGGTCGTATTTTTTGTGAATTGGGTTCTCCAAAATGGTTTGTGCCTCTCTATTGCTCCTACTTAAGGCCTTATTAATACGGAAAGTCCCACCGGATTTCGATGACATTGATGTGTCGAAGCCCGATAGCCTTGGACGAAAAGTGTTGTAACCCAGTAAAGATACGATTTTGACAGGCATTAAATTATAATAGCCTGATTTTTTTTCATTACGTTCGAATGGGATATTTAAAGACGATATATGCAAAAATCCTTCAAACTTTTCTTCCGGAAGTAGGTAAATAGTAAAAAAATAAAACTAAACTGAGTCGATTTTTTTATATTAACGGTAGCAAATAGTTTTCTTGTATGTGAACATGACAACATATTTGTCTTTTACCTGTTAAAAGAGAAACCGAAGACAACTTATTCACGTAAAGTAAAACCGTTAAATCTACAAAATTGATTTGGCGCGGTTGATACTCATACTCATACTTATACTCATTATTTATTGATAATTATAAATTACATGTCAACTTAACTTAGATATTTGCTAATACTAGTTGTATTGTCAGTAGGTACATAATTCACACTATTGTAAGCTTTTATTATTCATTTATAAGGAATTCGTCGAAACTATAGAACGACCGCTCGATAAGCCAAGACTTGAGTTTGTTTTTAAATTTCGCTAGACTAGGAGCGTCTGTTATTGAGGTGGGCAAGTTGTTATATACCGTCGGACCCATCACGTGTATACTTTTTGCCGTTTTAGCAAGGCTGCGCGGCACGGCGGCTAACTTGTGCCCATAGCGCGTGACACGGTCGCTTCCCTCGCCTCCTCGGTTATACTGTCCCAGGTTTTCTCTGGTGTAAGTGGCTATCTGTAAGATCAGGAGACTTGGCAATGTCAGTATTCCCAGCTCGGCGAAGTGCGGTCTCGCAGACTCGCGCCAGGGCACTCGCGCCATCGCTCTTATAGCTCGTTTTTGGAGCCAGAACACGCGCTGCCAATCCGCCGCACGTCCCCAAAGCTCAATGCCGTATTGGACAACTGACTGTATGCTGGCATAGTAGATAGATGTGTTATTTCGCTAGAAACAAATTTTAATAGGTAGAAAACATATATACATTAAACACTTTAGAACGGATTAATCGCGTTTATTAACACCATGACCCTACATGTCGAGCCCTTTTTTGATTAAAGGGGAGAATTCGCATTCTCTCAGTCATCATCTTAAAACCCTGTGAAAACGCGTGCTGTAAAGGGCTCGAAACGTAGGGTCACGGTGTTAATAAACGCGTATTTATATATTTTTCTTGTCACTATTTAATGCAAATGAGCGTACATGATATTGCTATGTAATGTTTATTGAGTTGTAAAAGTTCCCTTGAAGCGTCCCTGCATTTTTGAATTCAAAACATGTAGTCAGCTTACTATACAGGCTTCCACATCTTTGTTCCCTACTTGCTAAACGAATAGATAGTCACTCCCGAGTTTCGATATTTCTCTACGGTACCTTAAAACTCACTAAAATAAGCATCAGAACACTGCACGTTTTACGACTGTCTTCAATTGATACCTATCTGTTCTTAAGTGGCACCAATAGACTTGTAAATGCTTCTGAATCAGTTCTAGTTTGGGGCTTGACGAATTACGTCGTGTCCCGCTTTTTGCTGCATGTAAGTATATCTTGTCTCAAAGTGTATACTTTTCCTTATTTATGTGCATTAACCATTTTATTCTTACATAGAAACAGTGAAACTAAAATCTTCCCGTTGCTAGAAATCAATAGTGTATTTGTTTCGAATTATGGATGCATTACATCGAAGCGTATTAAGCGTAAGTTTATTCCCAATTCTAGTAGCATGCTTAGGAATATCATGTGCTGCTGATGTAAACCAGTTCAAGTCAGCAACATGGAACACAGCTGGCCCTCGTTGGGATTCAATACATTATTTAATGGCAGGTAGACAATTAGACATTTTTGCCGTTCAGGAAGCGGGACAAATTAATGATATTCAGGCACAATTGTCACCTGGCATACAAATACCGGTAACTTTAGATGGTTTTGAACAAGACCACGACCTTGGGTTTAAGGAACACATTTGGAGAACATCATCAGGTCAATTTTATTTGTACTACTATAACAACGTGTTGGTACATGACGGAGTCCGTCAGGGGACTGCGAAGGTAAATATGGCTTTGATAAGTAGACAGAGGGCGAGTGAACTAATTATTATTTCACCAGAAGTCCGACATACTTCAACAACTGCTGAGGAAGAAGAAACTGACAGGAAGAAGGAACGTGCTTTCATTAATAGACCTGTTTTGGGAATATGTATAGGAAGGGATTGTGAAGGGGCCAGCAGCATCTTTCTAAACTTACATGCTGCCCCGTTTGGGCTGCGCAATGAAGCCCCCCAACTGATAACGAAAATTCAAAATTGCATGAAAGAACATTATTCTGGAAGCACATGGATAGTAATGGGAGATTTTAATAGGCAACCTACAGATTTAACGGGTCCACCCTTTGGGTCAAACCATGGTACGAGTAGGTTTCTTGAAATAATTAGCTCTGGACAGGTAACGCGTGGGGCGAGAGAACTTGATTACAGTGTTGTAGGAGGTCCATTGGCAAAAAGGAATAGTGTTATGGCAATAAGAGCGCAAGTGTTGACGTTGCCTGCAGTCAATCCAGGGCAGACACAGTCAGACCATAAACCCGTACAATTTAAAGTTTAAAAAAATACGAGATAGAAGCTGTGGGATGTGATGTAGGTAGTAATTTTCGCTTACCATAATTTTGCACATATTGTCATTTCTTTTTTGTTTTTATGAAATAGGAAGCAAACGAGCCGATGTATCGCCTGGTGGTAAGGGACTTTGGAATTTTGCGACCCTTGGGGGTAACCCCCCATGTGCGTTTCCGGCCTTTGAAATTTATTGCACAGTAAAATTTATTCTTACAGGCAAACATAAGCCATTCTCTTACAACCGTTAGTAGTTATTTAGTCTTTAGCTAATGACATGAAGCAAAAAAAAATTGTAAATAAAGCATAAAAAAAACGGATTCGCATCAGTATCACCAACTAAGTATTAAGTAACATAGTAATCCATATTTTTTCATTTTCAGGATCCAGGAGTAAGAACACAATAACGTAAACTAAGATTTAAAAAAAAACTCTCGAAAAAACATTATCATCATTAAATCTCCTTCGACTTCGGAGATAGGAAGGATATTTTTTACATTTTCCTTTAACTATAAAATTTTTCCACTCTAAAAAAAGATAAGATACTGTTTTGCAATGTGCATCAAGCCCTTTCAAATGATACCCCACACGATATTGTAAGTTAAATTTAAAATGTTGCCACCCATCATATCAGGCATTTATCATTGAAAATAAAATCATCAATAGCTTAGATGCAACAGACAAACAGACAGGCTACCCTACGGAACCCTAAAAAGGTAGACAAAGGGATCCACTCGTATGGGGGCTCCTGTGCCATAGGCAGACTCACAGTATAATTAATTAATTATAATTAATTACCATCGCTAACACTGTTAGTTTTTGACGTGACAACGTCTTATAATTCGATGAGCCGGCTGCACGCACGAAAAAACATGACGTATGCGTCGTTACCTCGCTTTGCGGCGTTCCATCTCGGCAATATTCGACATTCATCGTGCAAGATCGGAAGTTCAAATGACACGACATTCATTGCTGCTTGTTCTAATAGCCTCGAGTGCATTTAGCAATCTAAAACAGTAATATGGATCACCTGCCAAAATGACATCTCTGTCCTGACTTATGAATAGAATGTGGCAGAAAATATTGAAAGGAAGTAAATATTGTTCAAATTTGAAAACTATTTTTAAGAATTTATAATTAAATTTAACAATGCATTGTCCCTTTTGTAACAAGTGGATGGAACGGCAGAACAAAAGGTGTACCTGTCCTAGTTACACAAATAAATTGTTAAGATGCGACGAATGTTTCACAATAACTGCTGATACCTTCAAGTTTTGTATCAAGTGCGGTCACAATTTGAGCCGAATAATACGAATTAATAGGGCTAAGGAACAAAAAAATCGAGTGAAACAACAACTGTTATTAAAACCGAAGTTCGTCTCAACAATGCCATCATCACTATCTGAGTCATCATCTGAGGGAATATTTTATGAACTTAATTTAACTGTCGAAGATCTAAAGGATTTGGATGAAATTGAAGAAAGTCAGCAGCTAAACATCAGCAATATTCTGGTTCAACCAGACTTGCCACAGTCGCCAAGGACTCCCACCACGCCGTTAAGTCCTGGTGAGCCAATTGGAGACATCATCAGCAAGTCGGGTTCACCTTTGTTCTTAGATTAATTGATATGTTGCCAATTGACACAGGGAAGTGTCACTCGTGAAAATTTTCGAAAATATGGTTCGTAAAGTGTGATTAATGTATTTTTAATAAAAAATATTAGAATTGTATCAAATTGAATTTTATTTCAGACATATGTATTATTTGCAACATATATACCCAATATATATACGTGTCATTATCTGGTAAAAGGGACCTTATTGTCGATGGCGGTTGCTCGATTGGCGGGATGGATACTCAATGTTATTTTCATCATTTTCATGTTTTAGGTAGGCCGTAGACACACGGTTTCCTGATTAGGTTTCCGAATTCGGAATTTAAGAATGTGTGCGCCTTGTCAAACATTTTTTATTAAAGATGCGCATTCGGGCGTCCGAATGGTCCGAATCGAAAATTCCGAATAGGTTCTAATCAGGAAACCGTGTGTAAATGTTACTTGATTAATTCAATTGTGATTTCCATTTACCTCCTTCTCTATATCCATACAAAATATCTATCAAACAAATAAAATTAAAATTTTCTTTTGAAAAATGAAACCATTTCATTATTATTTTCTTATGACGTTGTCACGTTCAACTATCGTCAGTAAACCAACTTTACAGACAACCGATTTTTTTAAACAAAAGTACGAATAACATTCACGTATTTTTTATCAGTATGCGCGACTGGTTTCGGACATCCTATGATACCATCATCAAGTGCCAAAACATGTCGCACGTAGTGACTAAAAACATATTGTTATATGAATACGTCTCACGATACTTTTAATTCGGTAACTGTTAACTTGTCATTAAATTCGTAGCCCTTAAACAAAATTGAATTAATTTTAATATGTTTAATCATTATTTAATGACTCCCACTAGAACGGGACGGGACGGGGCGGGACGGGACGATCTGTCAATTTCTATAGAAAAAATCACGTCTGAGCTCGGAAACCTCGGAGATCATGTCACGTTTTCTATAGAAACTGACAGATTGGCCCAGTGTCAGTCTAAAAATAGTTTAATGCATGTTAGTTATAAGAAACCTGCCTAATGTTTGAAAAAAAATAGTCCTACAAGTTTCTTGCCGGTATATTCACGGGTCAGAGATGTAGGGTTAGAGCCAGTAATCGTTTTTTTTCTAACATGTATCAGTGCATGCATATTTATAATGTCTGAATACATAATAATATAATAAATAACAAACCTACTTTTGAACTATTGAGATTATTGTTTCTATGTTTATAAGAAAATCGAAATCGTTACACATTTGGAATGCTAAAAGACTACATCCTGAACAATGAGACACGATCCAGTAGCCATCCAGATACAACTCACATTCGTGACACTGGCTAACACTAACGACATTTTCTCACTCTGATCTCTCTGATCCTCTTGAAAACCAAAGCAGTGAAATTCAAGGTAAATGCAGCCCAATCACTTACTCCAACTTATGTCTAGCTTGATGAAGTAGAAAAGCAAGTCAACTGGATGACGTCTTTTGAGGTTCAAGGACTTGTACATGTAACTCCACAGCATGAAGACTCTAAAACGAAATCAAGGTGGTGGCGTTCAAGACAAACAGAAGAACATGCTATATCGCAATCGAGAAGACTCCGTAGGGTCAGACCTCAGCCTCAGAACAATGATTATGTTTGCGATTGCTGATACGTTGCGAGAATCCATAACAATCAAACAAAATCTAATTGCGATGGGATGCTGGAATAATCATTTCGATAATGCCGCCAATGATGGAGTGCTCTAAGCTTTTTTCCTGAAAATGGTTCCGAAGAAGATATGAATGCCATATCGGTAGAGAACGTTGCAGAAAACATCATAAAGGAGTTCGTTAATAATATTTGTAAATGCGGGCTATGGCATTGACGCTCACCAGGCCAGTCACGCGTGAGTCTAGTGTTCATATGATGAAATAGTTGTCAAAGTGGCGTTTGAATCCCGCTAGACCCACGTTCCACTAGCGCCCCTAGCGGCAAATCGACACGAGTTGATCTCCATAGCACAATTATTGAAATCATGTGCATCTGCTGCGAGGGCGTCATCACCGCTGGCCTAGATTAGTTTGAGATCGATGAAAATGAATAGGATGATGAGTTAAATCTTAAAGATGACTTTGTATGAAGTTTTATGATAACAAATTCCACCAGTTGTTAGCTACTTAAAGCTTGAATTCTGCCAATATCACTATTCAACACGAGTATTCAAAAAGAACAATCACAAAATACGACGGACTTAAGGTGGCTCAAAAATAAAAAGGGAATTTAAGACGAACAATTCTCAAGAGTGGGAGATGAAGAATTATCGAGAAACGGAAATAGGTATGATGAAATGGCGAAGAGATAACTACAGCTACAGGATTCATCCATCAAAAATATAAAATACCTATTATAATTATATATTATAGTACTTATCATTCTAAATTACTAAGCCTTTATTAGATGTGGGATGTGAATTTTAAGTTTATTGTTAACTGTTGTGAGAAAAGTATTGTAATGTGTTTTTGATAACATATAAAATCAAGCTAAGATAAACTTGTCACTATCCATCATCCAATATCCACTGATTCAGGTAATATGTCAAGTTATCCACAATGTTTTACCTGCCATCATTGTTACGCAATAGAGTTAAATAATTTAAATAAATAACAGTGTTGTCGCCCTAGGACTATTGCTGTCAAATGCGGATAACTAATTAAAATTATCAAAAGTTACGTGTATCATAAAATGCGGACTTAACTTACTGCCGTCTTATCCAGCAAATATCACGCTATCCACTTGGCATCATAGCCCTGCTGGTGTTTACAAATGTAATATAAATAGAGTTTTGATCAAGATTTTTTTTATATAAATTATATCGTTTTTAAGCGATAAGGTCGCCTATTGGTTTTCCTCAATCTGTATTTTAAAATTACACCTTGTATTTAGTGTGTAACTTGTAGATAAATGTAATTACCATATATAAGTTCTGACATGCTTTTATTGAACATAAATCGTGTATGAGCTATTTCGTTTCTAAATTTAGTGTATATGCCTTGCTTATAATATTACAGAGTTTATCAAACAGGTTCTTTAATTTTTTTCCTTCCCCAAACAGTATTATCAGTGTCAGACACAAACTGTAGGTAAATACAAACCCGCCAACTCTTATAAATTCAAACCTCAAGTTTTAAGTAAAGCAATTTTTAAGGATACTTACGCGTATATCAGAAGTTGGTCCAGAACATGCTGCTGTCTCTCGTTCAGCACACTCGCTAGATGTCCTCCCAGCCTCACACATTCCGCCTCCGCTTGCCTCCACGCTCGCTTCGCCTCCCTCACCGCCGTCACACAGAAGTCGTCCGACACTACCCAACCGTAGTTACAATGCCCCGTCACTTCTTCTATAGCCTTATCCATCCACCACACTTTTAACCACATCGCCGAAGAATTCCGTTTAGCTAAGATGCTTATGTTCAGTCTAACAGAGTTCCCTTCAGAGACGATTTGCACTGAGCGTAAGGGATCACCAGGCTGCGAGCAATGCTTCCATCTCGAATCCCCATCTTCCAAACTCAGCTCCATCCCTTTACAGAACGCCTGGTGATCCTCCTGGATGATGTTGGACATGTCGTGTTTAGCCGCTATTGGTCCCGTGCCCATCTGGAGGCGGAGAGCGACTTTGTTTCCATAAGGAAGATGAATCTTGTAGGAGCAGAAGAGTTTAATCGTGGGTCCGACTTCGAACGAGCCGTTCCTTTCCGTCAGCAGCACATCGTGGCAATGGTCGACTAGACGGTAGGCGACGGCGAACGTGGGTCGGCCGTGGAGGTCTAAAGAATTCTTAGAGTCGTGGTATATGAACTTTCTGTTTGGTGATGGGATCTGCTCGAGTTTTCCGCAGAGAGCGGGCGTGTTGGGGGCAAAGCGGATGAAGCCGGAGGCGCAGGGGACGTTGAGCTTGTGCAGCTCGAGGAGGTAGGCGTGGCCGGTGGGCGGCGCCGGGGGGAGGAGCCGGCAGCCGTGTGTGCGCGGGAGTTGGCCGGAGTGGACGCGCCCGCGCGGCCCTTTTATGTGTAGCGCGCAATCTGAAACAAGGGAGAAAGATTTTTAACATAGGTGAATGAAATGAAATGAAATCGTTTATTTCTGAAATTGATCCATATTATGTTAGTAAATCTTATTCTAATTAAAGCCTCGTTTGTAAATTGTATTTAAGATTGTTTTCGTAACTAACTATGGCGAAGTCTAAAGGAAGTACGCTGTCCCTTGGAACCGTTCCAAGTGTCAACGTCTGTGTTTTGGGTATCTATTTACACTGTTCCTTATTGATCTATGTTTTGTATGTTTTCTTCCTCATTCGTGTCAGTGTTAACTGTTTAATAAAACACAATAGGGGTTGTAATCTGATGTTGGAATCGTACTTCTGTTTGAAATGCACTGCAAGTCATAATTACATCAGAACGATGACTAAACCAGTTTAAATTTTAAAGATTGAGCGGGCTCACCTATTAATTCAATATTTTTATTCCACCTAAATATACTATTAAACAATACAGTCTATTGTAACCTCAATGATATCAAAACGATTAACGAATACTAGGTACTCAAATTTACGATGAACAATGACGATAAATGTGTTTTAATAGCTGTAACATTTAGGGCGATATAGTTTACCAATGGTGTCACACGCGACAATAAGGATAAAGGATAAAGTTGAAAATATGGAGCTAGAGGGCTCGATACTATGCGCTTCATTTCAGTTTTTATGTCAGCCAGTGTAACTTGATATGCTACTGAACTAATTGAACCCTAGGCCACTGTAGGACTATGTCATAGTGACGCTGAAAAGCATGTTGTAAGAAATCTCTTACTGCTTGTCATTTTGACATGGTTCTAGAGTGGCCTAGGGTTCCAATTGGTTGACTGTATATAACTACAATAAATTATCGAATAACTTTCTTATGACTTGGGTACCTATCTACGGAAAAAAACCACAGCGATGTTATGCAAACATGAAGTCGAGCATCATGCACACAATGTGTGAAAAAGATTCAAACCACCTCCTAGAAAATGTGGTTTTTTTTCCCATTGGGAGGGATCAAAGTCGTACTTTTCTGTTAAGGCTACGAGGTATCAAAGTGGCAATGGCTTGTTCAAATACTCACACAGTTTTACGTTTTCGGGCTATTGCTGGCCATAATACGTTCGGGCATATCTGGACTGGACTGGCTGGCTGGATCTGTCAATTTGACTGGCGGATGCTGGCAGACATATCAATCTCCTAGATGGATTGCCCGACGATTGGTATGATGCGGATTTATTATTTCAGCTTTTGTTTATTTTGTTTACAGTTGGTGTGAAAAGCAGTATGTGTCACACGGTATCAAAATAATTTTCATCTTGGGCGTTAACGCTTGAATCCCTCATTACGCTCTAGATTCTACTTTAGAACCTCGTACTATGTTCGGGTTTTTGAGAATCCATCGCTTAATTTGGGATTCAGTGTAAGCCATAGATATAATATAATGCTATGCCCTATGATCATAGTTAATAATAATAAAATAAAATAAATAAATAAATAAATATTGTGGGACAATTTTACACAAATCGACCTAGTCCCACGGTAAGCTCAATAAGGCTTGTGATGTGGGTACTAGACGACGATATATATAATAGATAGATACATATAAATACTTAAATACATAGAAAACATCCATAACTCAGGAACAAATAAATGCCCTGACCAGGATTCGAACCCGGGACCTCCTGTTTCGTAGGCAGGGCTACCGACTAGGCTAGGAGGCCGTTAAATAATAATAATATGCGAAGTTGAGTATTTAACGAACAGCGCCTAAGAACAAAGAATCCGATATAAGGTCATTGACCTGAATGCACTGAATGTGTTAGCCAAGCCGCATGTTTGTTTGCCTCCTATACTACAAAACTCCCTTTACAAGTGAAGTTATTCATCCTCATGGCCAAACGGTGCGTCTCATTTGAATAATTCATACGAGTCGAAATTGTAAGGGATTTGTCTTGGCGCGGTTATTTATAATCGCCGACTGGAATTGATGAGTTAGGTGAAACTTCCGAAAGCTGAGATCACTTATGCTCGCTAGATGGAGCACTTAAGAAATTCGTGCTCATTGGGGTCACCAAGGAGTTTCAATTAGGTAAAGGTAGCTGCAAAATGGCTTTTACCGCACCAATATCTTGTGAATCTTTCTCACTTGCATTATTATCATACACCGGTTTCACGGGGGCAAAAATGTACCAGTGCTAGTGATTCATTAAAAATCGACTTAGTTTATCGACATCCATAAAAATAAATTTTTAACTATAAATAAGTTTTATTTTTGTCCATAAGTTAAAAGTACATATATCAAGATTACGTTTGAATCCTCAAGGCAAAATTATTCACAAAAAACTTCAAACAGTGTTAGAGAAAAACGTCGGCATTTCAACTTTAACAACATTAAATGATTTGGTATCCGGAAAAGAAATAGAACTGAGTCATATAACAGAAATTCATCAATACTATAAATTGTTTGAATTTTCTCCAATTACTACTGTTGACCTAGAAAGGTCATTTAGTTGGCTAAAATGGATATTATCACCCAGGCGACGAAGATTAAAGTCTGAAAATGTGGAAAAAATTTTGATTGTATATTATGAAAATTATATTAAATATTAAAGAAAGTTAATTCCTCAAAAAGTTTATTTTTGTGTATGTAGTTTTCTTCTTCATTCAAATTCTTGAAATTACACAACGGTTGCACGTCATTTTTATCGATATCAACTAATAAAATTAGTTTAATGTGTCCTCGCACTATTAAACGTCAGTACAGATTTGCCCCCGCGAAACCGGTGTATGATTATTATACACAAAGACAGTCAAGGTGGAACACAATAGCAAATCGTGTCATATGTGCCATGTTTAGGGTTCCGTACTAAAATGGTACAAAAGGAACCCTTATGGTGCGACTCAGTCTGTCTGTCACATCGTTAAATATCTCGAGAACTACTTAAGCTACCGATTTGAAATTTGGAATAGTTATAAACAAAGTTAATCCAGATACATTGAGAGAAGATTAATTGTATATTTTAATTTATTTTCGATGAAAAATGCTGGATAAAAGAGGAGGCAAAAATTAAAAGTTCAGTTACTGGGTCATGTGGAGTATCATTTGAAAGGGCTCAACTTGCACATTCTAAAACATTTTTTAACATTTTTTTCACAATACAAAATTTTTGATCAAAACCCCATAAACGCACCTTAAAACGTTTAAAACTAAGAATGGATTCTATATACTTAGGATATTTCAGACTCTGGCTGCCATGATCGTGTAGCCCAGTGGTTAGGGCGTCTGCCGCGAAAGCAGGAGGTCGCTGGTTCGATCCCAGCCCTGCTCACAGCGGGCCTTCGTCACTTTGTGCACTTTTTTACAGACATATTCTATCTTAGCTTTAGCTCGTTTTCTTCTTTCTAACGTTTTCCTGGCTTAGGGTAATCGTTAAGACGTAATGGTAAAGGTCCATGGCCTTTCAACCCAGAGGGTAAGCAAGGCCTTATTGGGATTAGTCCGGTTCCTTCACGATGATTTCCTTTACCGAAGAGTGAATGGTAAATAGCATATGATATTTCGTACAACAGTTCCGAAGAGCTCATTGGTACGAGCCGGAGGTTAAACCTACTACCTTCGGATTTAAAGTTAAACCTTTTTTACCGCTGGGCCACCAACGCTGCTACAGGGTTGCCAAATAAAAGGAATATATTTTATTTTTTAAATGATCATATTTCCCGTTGTGCTGTAGGTAGACATTTGCTACACATTTAGTAAATGTATTGTTTCATGTGAAATTGCCATCAATAAGATGTTAAAAAAAAACATTCTAATTTTAAAATAGGGATGACGACAAGGTTGAAATACTATTATTCTATTAAGTCCGTCAGTTAGATTATCGAAATATATTAGATACTTACGTATTTTTTCCTTTTTCAAGATACTTAACTAAATTTGAAAAAGTTGTAGAGCATCAAAGTTCCGGGGTGGGGGCTGGTGACGTCACTACTAGGTAATTGTACCTAATTGTGACGCCACGTGAAACTATAATGCGCTGTATTTCCGTCATTTATTATTTAACGAACAAAACAAAAAAAAAATACGTGTCGAATATATTTTAAATTCTAACAGACGGACTAATAAGATTTTTATTGTCATCTAGCCTATTATACCTCTTATTTACCAGGTGTATGGCGAGCGCTATTTTTCATTAAAACTTTAGTTTCAAAATATAATATTTCGTAAAATCTTCATACTTATTGCTTTACCTATCGGGAGGAGATCTACAAAAAAACCATATAAAACTCTTGGTCGGATTTGGCTAATACCTAATTATACTTTCGACGAGTTCGGATTAGTTTCGATGCGAAAGTATCGTTTCGGGATTTGTGTTCAGTTCAATTTATCATTTAGCGAATATTCGCTAAATTATATGATGAATTGATAGTGATATTTATCAGTTAAGCCATACGTGTTTGGGTGTCTTTTATTTTATTCCGCTGGCTGTAGATACGCCTGGTCGTGGATACGCAGAGGCAAAGGTGTTTCTCCAACACCCGGGGGGTCGCTTGACTGAGAAAGGATATGGTACATGCTCCGGATCATTTCTGGTGTAAAGGTTATCCATCGCAGTTCAACGCGGAAACGCAGCCAGTGTGTTGGGCACTTTTGCGCCCGGAATGGTGTAGGGCGGTTCATTTGACTAGGTTCGTAGGTAATTGACACCGTTTCACCTTTTTTTTTAATATGCATTTTCTTTTGCATCGGCATTAAAAACGTCTTTCGATACACGTTCGGATATGTCATTTTTGTCTCATTTAATGACATACTTTACGCACTAGCACCAAAATGTCTTATTTTTTTCTTACTAGAATACGATACTGATAATGCTCTTTTACGTATCACCATCATCTTTGTTACCTGTATATATTTTGATACACCTTGGCCGCTTGAAAATACTCGTATCTGATGAAAACTGACACCAAAAAGCCGTCTCTCCGTGTATTTGTGAAGTTAATATAATAGTTTTGTATTGTTATTCGCCGTAGAGTCCGCAAATCTCGCCTAACTTAGTTGGTCTTTGTTTGCTAACTGTATTGACTCGGCCGGCCGCAAACATTTTGTGAGGACTTGAGGATGCGCCTCATAACAATAAGTCAGTCGTATCGTATACGATCTTTTTAGGGTTCCGTATTCAACTAGGAACCCTTATAGTTTCTCCATGTCTGCGTGTCCGACAGCTGTAATTTGGTATGAATATACGTATATTCATACTAAATTTCAACTTTCTAGTAACAGTTACGGACGGACAAACGATGGCGACACTATAAGGGTTCCCAAATGTCTACGGAACCCTAAAAAAGTATAACTACAATCTAAAACAAAATATTTTTCATGGTCCCGATATTTCGGCATTGTTGCAAGCGCCATGTTCACGGAGTCATGCTGTGAGTTTTTAGTTGTGGTCACTCACCGCAGCGATCTACCATCTTACGGGTTCGCTTATTTTTCGCGTTGTAGATTGTAGTTATTATGTAAATAACCATGTTAGATTAAACGTGTATATTTTTACCTACAATAAAAAAATAAAGTAAAAAAATAAGGTCAGACAAATGTAAACTTAGCGTAATGAAGCCTCCCAGACAGCGTTTGATGTTAGAACCTTGACATTTACAAACTAAAAATAATGTACTAAGTAATTAGTAATTACTTACTTTAATGTCTAGTGTAAATAACTATTAAAATAAGGTTTTCCAACAGTACCGGTCAAAATATTCGTATATTGGATATTAATTTAAATTACCTACTTACTGTAACAGGGTTGCGTAACCTACACAATAAAAAAACCGGCCAAGAGCATGTCGGGCCATGCTCAGTGTAGGGGCGATAACTTCCGTAAATATTGAGTTTATCAAAAAGATTGCTACAATATGAACCTAGAATTATTTCTGCAGGTCCAATACTTTTCGAGTTGAAGCTGAATATATAAAGTAACTGGATTATTCTCTTCACCATCTGAGTCGATGTTATCATTACGTCCGTAATAGATCACGGATATAATAAATACAGACATCGCAATGAAAATATTAGGATGCACTATAAGTTTAGAATAGTAATAGAATTTTCACGATCCATGAGCCGCCCACCCTTCAAAGAGAAACTGTGTAAAACGTTGACCTTCACAAAATGGCACACAACACGTGTTTACACACTCCGGGCGGTCACTAACGACTGAGCGGCGGATCGTAAATAATAAGATGGCGGCTTAAAACATAATACAAGCACTAAATAGTACATTGTGCATCTAGGGCGGTAAGAAGGGCATTACTTACGAGGGTCCGCCTTCGGCGTCTGGCTTTAAATGACCCGAGTTAGTAATCCCCTTACTGCCCGTGGTACACACAATGTTTTTCATCACATTTAAAGAAACGATAAATATTAGCGGTAGTGTAATAGCACAGTCCACAGTACTCCGGAGTGAGTACGACTATGCGCGTACGTTATATGCGCGGTGAACGCGTGGGGGGCAGGTGCTCCGCGAGCTCCGGGCGGGCGGTAAAGTAGTATGAGAATCCTTTAAAACCATGGGATTAATACAGCTCTTAAGTCTAAGTATGCTTGCATATAATATCACCATTTACGAGCAGGTGTGATGAAAATAATTAACCCAAATAGGTTCTCTCAGTCATCATCATCAGTTTTGACGACCGGTTGGAGTAGTTGGTAGTGACCCTGCCTGCTATGCCGATGGTCCTGGGTTCGAATCCCGGTAAGGGCATTTATTTGTGTGATGAATACAGATATTTGTTCCTGAGTCATGGATGTTTTCTACGTATTTATGTATTTGTATATTATATTATATGTCGTTGTCTGAGTACCCGTAACACAAGCCTTCTTGAGCTTACTGCGGGATTGGTGTAAGAATGTCCTGTAATATTTATTTATTTGTAATATTTATCATCTTAACCCTGTGTGGAAACGAGTGCTGTATATTGCTCGAAACGAGTAAAGGTGTTAATAACACGATTACTCCGTTCTAAAGTGTTTAATTTCAATGAACAACAATCGCGGGAACGGAAGACAATATTATGAGAAAGCGGTATATTTTTAGGTGTCGAAACATGACCGCGGCATCCCACGCCGCCATTACATTAGTACGTCACTAATGGACTGAAATGTAGAACAACACAAACCATAGACACCTCACATAAAATAACATTTCAACTTTTTACTCAGATTTTACGTTGCTGCCAGTTATTGGAGTAAAATTGTAGCGCCTAGACCCTTCAAGTAAACACCCTATATTAAAAGTAAATTCGCTATTTTTAAAGAGTAATTTCTACGGACCTTCATGTTTACGTGTTCTGTCTACTCTCATTCCTTTTCAACTAATAATGTAGTAATGTAATGTGTTCAGACCCAGCGGTAACCCTACCCTACTACTAGTCCCTACTCATAGTGTTGTGTTTCTGTTGGTGAGTAAGGTCGCCAGAGCTCCAAGAGGATTCACTGTGTTGACAGCTGGGGACCTATGGAGCAAAACTTCCCCGTTTAGCTGTCAACACAGCGAATCCTCCTTTTTTTAAAGGGTCGGCAACGCGCATGTAACACCCCTGGAGTTGCACCAATCAGGTTTTCGGAACTTATGCACGAAATATCATTTGATATGCTTTTCGGTGAAGGAAAACATCGTGAGGAAACCGGGCTAATCACGATAAGGCCCAGTTTACCCTCTGCGTTGGAAGATTAGATGGCAGTTGCTTTCGTAAAACTAGCGCCTGGGCCAAATCTTGGGATTGGTTGCCGAACCGGACCCCGGGCTCCCTGAGTCGTGGCATAAGTCGCGAAAACCTAGGAAAAAGAAGGAATGTCATGTTTCTATGTTGCCTTCTTTTTCTTCTTCTTACGATCTACCTTATAAAGAGCAAGACAAATATATAATTGTACATATTATTATGTAACGTAAGGTGGAGGAAAATGAAATAAAGAGTCAAAATGAAAAGCCTCACTTGACTCCCTGTTTGATTATTTTTTTGTGCTGGTATCATTCTATAAGTGGCGGATCGTAACAAGATGGTTGTTACGATCCGCCGCTCAGTCGACAGTGACCGCCCAAAGTTAGTAAACACGTGATATGTGCCATTTTGTGAAGGTCAACATTTTGTGGCAAATTCGTCGATTCAATCTTATCCCGTAATATTTATAAGGTAAGATGAGATTTTGGACACTATTTCAATCTTATCCCTCGACCATTCCATCTTAATCCGTCTACTTTTTAGACAATGTATTTTAATTTATTATTTTCATGTATCAGAATAGGCGTAGCTGAGTTTTACCGACGTAACATAAAAATATAGTCCTTGCCCATGCCTTCTAATTTAGAAACCCGAAAGGAATTAAATAGTTTTGTGTTTTACAAGGGTTTCAACACAACACTGTCTATCTCATCAAAAAACCATTCAGTCTTCCCCCACCTCACCTTAATACACATTCGTAAAGGTATCAGGTAATAAAAGCGAGCTAACGGTCTAAACTATAGAACAACACAAGTATAGACATGTCACATAAAGAAACCTTTGAGGTTGTCAACCCCTAATGGTTCAGTAATGGCATGTCACATGTTGGCATATTGCAAGTCACGAGTATATTTAGACTGGGATTGTGTTGCTTTGAATAAATCCTTGTTTTCATAGAAAACAGCTATATTTTGCAGCCCTTTTGCATGGCATTGATATTATTATTTAACATTTTGTGATACAGAAATGTTAGAACTGTTATGGACCAGAATAACATGTTTTAGCAACTTACTTACTTAAAAACCTATCATGAATTTCTTAGGTATTAAACTGTTACATTTATGTTTCAAATTATAAACGCTTGTATTATCCTTCTGCTCCCCAAAGACCTATAAAACGGTATCCTTATTCTTCCGAGGTAAGTATAAGTTGGTATGAAGCCACGCTTCTTTTGACACTTTATGTTAAGGCGGCTGATGGCGTTTACCTACTTGTCTATACGATATAACTCTGAAAACACAGAACTAGCCAAGAAAACACTACACAAAGCCAGCAAAATACTCGTATAAATTCACGACTACGTAAAGAATAACAGTGGAACAAATCCTTTTAAAGCGTTACTTGGCGAGCGATGGCCAGAGGATCCGAGTATTCTTTTTAAACGTATTTACTCCGTGGTATTTACAATTCCGTTGTTTGAACGACTTAACTTTCTGTTTTTATTATTTACGAGCGGATAAATCGTCTTACTACGAGTTGCGTTCTGAATTTGAATAATTTATTAACGGTTAAGCATTGATTTATTAAAAGAAAAACAAAAACGTCTAAAAATGTGGGTCAGATATTAGCGAACAATTTTGCATTAATGATGATACAAACGATAAATTTTTCATACAATAAAAAGCTTAATAACATAATAAACACACAGAACTGCCAATACTGTTAAAACTTTAAAGGTTGTTGGCACTTTGCGAAACGTCACGTTTCTAAATAAGAAAGTGCCTCATCATCATCATCTTTTTTTCCGCTGATTGGGTATCCAGCATTAGCGGGGCTTACATAGTACAATTCTTGCCAGCCTTCCCATGCGTGAATTAATCTAGCATCTTAAATTGCTACGGTTCAAACTCAGATATTTTTATCACAATAGGCATGACATGTTTCGACTGCATCGGGCAGTCATCATCGGACAGACAGAGTGGTGTTGTCACCTTCACGGGAATCACTGACTATGACGTGTGGTATGACTCACGATAGTTTAAATGATATAATCTAGCACCTTTCTACTTAACGACTCAAAGAAAAAACAGACCAAATCAGCTCCGGCTCGCCCAAAAATCATTTTCACGCTCCGCCAAGGATCCCAGCGTGCGTAGCCAAGATGCCAATCGCTCACGGTTAATAACGTATCGTAGCTACCTCCCTCTATCACTCTTCCTTATTAGTGTGACAATGACAGTTGCGTTTCGTTAGCGACTGAGCGTGAGCGATTGGTGTCTTGGCTACGCACTCACAGTTCTTTTATCCTATATCTATGCCGTAAGTTTACTTTAAACTTTTTTTTAATGAAAAATACGTGTGATCATAAATTATCGTGCTCTTCATTTCGTGGCTGTTGGATGCCATGAATTGCTATCACGACATGTTTAAGTTCCCATTTCATAGGGACGGAAAAGTGGGTTCAATAGGGTCCCTGCTCCTCCTGTACCCGTTACCCTCTTTTGCCACGTGAGGTAACGGTCTTCTCTCTACTTTCTTTGGTTCTATCTTGATATCCTTATGTGGTTAGATCAAAACCAGAAGGTCCGCTGGTTTACTTGTTACATTTAATCTTGTTAATCTCAAAACACGGTCAGGCGAACTAGGGTCAACCAAAACCATCTTATACCCTATTACGACGAAATAAGGTCGACTTGGTATTACTCAGCAGTATTATTGAATTTAGCAAATCGAATTCATTTCACACTAACAGAACAGATCAGATAAGGAAGTTTACGGATATATTGGGCGAAGTTCGATGTCAACTAAACCCGAGCCGAAAGGAAAACCCGATATGGCAAAATATTAACTTTTTATCACTCTCACATGAACTCGAAGTGAATTAACTCAGTAAAAGGATTAATACCTATCTTTTATGCCACACCTGGCCATAAAGTGCCTTTTTCCGCACGCTACGCGTACGGAAAAAACCGATTTCTGCCCATGTGTAGGCATAAAATGATGTACCTAACACGTGAGGTAATAAATAAAGCCCTTGATCGCATACTAACTTACGTCCCTCGCTGCAATCTTGGCCTTTCTTTGTTTTACCGCACTAGTTAGGTAATGTACTATTACAGTACACATGGTGCTACATTACCGCGCTAGTGCGATAATGAGCTCTTTATGTGCCTGCATCAAAAATTCAAAGAGCCATCGTACGATACATGTGCGAATAGTTAATTCGCAACTGTGTCGATTTAAAACACTCCTTTCGGTCGTGTTTTGTTTTATCGCCACTCATTGCGAATTTTCTCCTATTCGCACTTGTATTGTAATGTACTAATTATTTCCTCGCAAATCAAAAATAAAAGAATATCACTTTTTGCAAAAAGACAAATATGGTCATTAAATGGGTCATGTTCAAAATAATTCTCCTTGAAAGGCATTCAAAGCTCAGGTTTTTGTTCATAATTTATTTTCGGTTTAAAACTTCCGGAGCGATGATTTCCGAAAATATTAACTTTATCATAAATGTTTCTAGATGACTCCTATTGTTTTTATTGAAATTAATATAACATGTGGGTCAAATAGACATTAGAGAAAAATTTTGCAGTGATGATGATACAAACGATAAATGTTTCGTACCCGGTAAACCCGGTATGGGCATTTATTCGTGTGATGAACACAGATATTTGTTCCCGAGTGATGGATGTTTTCTATGTATTTATGTATTTGTATATATATTATATATAACGTTGTCTGAGTACCCGAAACACAAGCCTTCTTGAGCTTACTGCGGGACTTAGTCAATTTGTGTAAGAATGTCCTATAATATTTATTTATTTATTTAATCTACTATTATTTTCAACCCGTCATTCATTAAACTTTGTGTGGCAAAAATTATAAACATGGCCTAAACAAAATAATTAATCAACGAACGTAAACGTTCATCAATCAAAAACTCAATATCAGGATTAACTTTAGCAAGTAAAATAATTAAAGTATTATTCTTGCAAAACTCCTTAACTGAATCGCAGAAACACAACAACGAGATGTTTCGCTTCAAAAGGTGAAATATTAACACGGGAAGTGATTATCCGATTTCAAACAAAGTTTATTTATTCGACTCTGGGGGTTGGAGGTCGGGGGTTATATTAAGATTTATGAAGACTTAAGAGGCTGACAACAGCTAAATAATCGCGCACTATCTATTTGTGTCGGAGTAATCGAGATCGCACTATCATGTTTTCCCTTCTATAACCGGCCGCCTGGTTTTAGAAGGAAAAAACACGAAAACTAATAAAATAAACAAAACTGTGGACTATTTGGGAAATGTGACTCGTCTAAGTTTTAAATATGAGTAAATTGTATTTGTTATTTTAATTGCAAACACCTAAGTCCAAAAAATAAAAACATAGAACCGTTTAATGATGAAATTAAGACCAATCTTTGTAATAATTTTCTATCGAGGCGATTTCCTTAAATTAAAAATCGGCTCCGTCAAGGATCTTCGAAATATTATGAATTTTGTTATATCATTTTTTTGCAGTATTAAAATACTTAGTTTTTCTTAAAACACTGCTTAATAACATGATCCCTTCAATGGTCGTATTCCTATCTTATAATATAGTCATCATCATGTCGGCCGTCAACACCGCTGTTTATTGGGCGTCAACAGTATAGGAACCTCGACACGAAAGAAGAAGAAGATCATGTCAGTCTGTCTATGGTAAGTTTTATAAATTTTGACAGCAGCACAGAATGCGAAAGTGTTAAGTAAACGTCATGATTTCATAAAAGTTTGACGTAGCACTTTTCAAAAGTTAAGGGCTATAAAGGTATTTTTTTTTATTAAACCCCTATTCACATTAAAAAGTAAGTACTCCTTTTCTATTGAATTGTATGATAAGAATCATGAATACATGTACACAAGCTGTTACGCAAAACTAAATTGCCGCCTGCCGGCTCCGTCGGGCAGAAAAATAGTATACAAACCTCGGCCGTTAAATGGGAAAGCCTCGGATCACATGTTAGTCGACCTCGGCTTCGCCTCGGCCGACAATTACATGGGATCCGGGACATTTCCCACTAAAACGGCCTTGGTATGTAATGTACTATTATTATACAATGCAATAGAAAGATAGTTAGTTATATAGACTCCCGCAACGACGGCGCCGGATTGCTCGAATCAACCTGCTTTGACGTGCGCGACCCGTTACCTACGCCGGTCTCGGGCGGTGGTGCCAGAGCTCAGAGTGATGCCCGAGCCGCGAAGGTGACAACACCACTCTGTCTGTCCGACAATGTCTGCCCGATGCAGACGAAACATGTCACGCCTATTGTGATAAAAATACGTGAGTGTTAACCGTTGCAATTTTAATGTCAGTATGACTCACGAAGTTTAAATTTTATAGTTGCATAGTTGTCACTAACTCAGTAAAGTCAATTCTAATGCCCGTTGACATTAGCGGTTGATGCAACATGTAGTTATTTTTAATGAGAAATAAATAAAAAATATCGAATTAATAAAACTAACTATGCCATTCTGTTTCTTTAATTATACCAAACCACATGACGAAGTTAAAGCAAATGCTCAAGAACAGCCTGTATAGACTTGGTACAAAATACATAAAAATGTTTCTGCTTTCACAACCCTTTAAGTGGGAACCAAAACTACTTCAAACACAAACCCTACAAAACGGAAAGCATTGAAAGCCTGCATGTTTTTCCTATAAAGGCGTTGTATTTTTTGATATAATTCCGTAAGTGGCCGGACGTGGGGGCTCGGGGTCGCAGATTCAATTTCCGGCGTGGGTTCGGGAGGCTATCGCATTATTCAATATAGAGATTTATATTATATTTATGAATAGTGGAAATTGCCGTATGTGCCGTCCCGTATATTTAGTATGGCAGCGTATATTCATTTTTAATTTAAAAAATTCTATACAACGTTAACTTACATTTTGCCGGGGGTATGTACAGAGAATCATAACGTGCGGTCAGGGAATTTAATTAGCGGGCTATTTCGCAAACTTTTCCTTTGTATTTCAATTACCTAGCGTTGAAAAAGTCTGGTAAGTTTCCGCTCTCATTTTCAACACTATGTATGTTCGGTATAATTTACACCTACAAAGGGTACACTACATCGATTACATCGAGGAAGTCGAAAATAATAAATAATGACACTCGCTATAGTGACATTCTTTATTTCTGAACAAAGGCTGAAAAATACTGGAAAAAAACGAAAATTCAACAAATCATGTAAATCATATTTGTTTTTTTTCCAAACTTTTTAACGCTTATTTCAATACTGTTTGACAGGGTCGCCAATTAAATTCCTTGACTATACTAGGGCCGTAGTCCTTTTACTGATATTGAAACGCGATTTTCTAAATTTTTCGGTTTTTGAACACGTATCAAATCTACATATTATTAACAAAATAAACACATGTGTTGGAAGTTAACTATTTGATTCTTCTTTTCATGTCGGTAAGGTATTTTTCTTTTAAGTGGTTATCTAGAAAACACCGTGACAGAGTGGCCCTTTTCAGCGAAGACAGCCTTCGGATTGACCGGATTCGGATTTAATGATGAATAAAAAATTAAAATATATATATAATAATAAATTGAAATGTCATATACTACAGAAAAAGTGACCAAGGTCCCCGGTGAGCAGGGCTGGGATCGAACCAGCGACCTCCTTTCGGTTTCGCGGCAGACGGCCTAACCACTGGGCTACCCGATCACGGCCGTCTGTAGTATATGACATCTCTTTCAATTTATAATTTATACTGTACTGATAGGGTGATTCAAAATTTCGGGAAATTACTTCCTACCAAAAAAAAAAATCAGACAGTTTTCAGCGTAGAGACAGCAAATTGTCGCTAAAAAAGTAGAACGGCCCTCTAATAAGAAAATCTCAGTTTTTTTCTAAATATGAATACCGCAGTTGCGCTGTTAGTAAATAAGGGTCAACGTTCACATAGATCTTAAAGTCACGGCCATCGGTCTCGCGAAGGCTTTATTGGACACAAGAATAAATGGTGTCTCATTCTGTGCCATACAGTTCAAGCACAAACTACACTACAAAGGCCCTAAGCGCTATAGACCCATAGAACCTTCCCAGCAAACATTTTTGGTAAAAATAACGATAAAACCACCTATTATAGGTCGCAAATCTGACAGTGACCAAAATGAGTTACCTCGAATCGACGTGGAATCGACGTGGAATCCACCAATGTGGGGAAAAAAAGCACGTGCCGGCTACGTCGATTCCACGTAATTTTAGTCATTGCGACCTACTGGTTACTACATAGGTAACGTTTGCGACGTGGATTAAACGTCGCCACGACGTGTCATGTGGTTGCAATGTCCAAAATTGGTAAGACTTACCATTTTTCAACATGATTTCAACGTGTTTTTTACCATTTAATTACCCGGAAAGGTTATTTTTATGAAATAGCATGCAGAGAAAGAGACAAATATATAACGAGAGTATTATCTTTTCGCTCACAAACAAAATGTCTAACTAAAAATGAATCTTAAGTTTTGCAACGAGAATGGCGGCCATTACTTGGCGTAAAATAATTATCTATTTCGAATACGCAGGAATTACGATGAAATCTTGTGCGCTGAAAATTTTCTCGTGCAGTATGTTAGGTTTTTATTCAAAACTACTGATGGGCTTTCGAAATACTTAAGTATTACTTTTTTTTAAGCTCATAAGTAGTATGTATTGCTTGTAATTGGGGTTCGTAAATTTGTGTTCGGTGTTTGTAAACACATTAAATTGACTGTATATTTTTTTTTCTATAAATGACAATAAAAGTGCCGTTAGATTTTATTTTTCTACGTATTTTAAAATACCTAAATTATGCAATTTGGAATAACACGTCCTAATTATAACAAAACAAAATGTCGGCTCGACCAAGAAGTTAAAATTTACCTAAAAATACGACTTACTGGTATTTAAATCAGTTTTACGTAATATATACTAAATTCTACGACCTAATGGTGCAGAGTAACCGTTTAAGGTTGAAGCGACCGCCATCACAACGTCGCTATGACCGCGACTCGCAGGCGGTGTGCTTACGATCAGAGGTGCCAAGGATAAATATTACGCACAGAGGTTCCCTAATTGGTAAAGTTATATGTGACAATTAAGATTTTGAAACTTTTTCGAGTCATTAATGTTTTTAGTAATAAATATTTTAACTAATTGTATGCTTAGTTTAAAACATATCTGCGTACTTAACCCATGTACGCAATATAATCCTGGGCACAAATTCGATTGTACATTGAAATATAATACAGAATGTTAATTTTATAACTGGAAATATTTTGTATCTTTTAGTATTGTTTGTCCTTGTCTATTGTAGGATAGGTACTAAATACCTACAATGTGACATATCATTGGAGGTATTTAAAAAATAATGAGGGTTTTTTAAAAACAGTTATTGATAAAGTTAATATTTTCGGAAATAATCGCTCCAGATGTTTTAAAAAAGGTGTCCCCAGTCCCCACCCCTCTAATTTTGAGTTAAAAAAATACGAAAAAAATTACGAAAGTAGAACTTAATAAGAACGTTATTTGAAAGTTTTTAAACTTGATTGGTCCAACGGTTTTTGTAAAAATTGTACAAAAGAATTTCTGAAATAAGTTTGTAATTTAACCGTCTATGAAAACATTTTTTTATCTTGAGTACTTAATTTATCATCCCGCATGTATCTTCCTTCTAATAAAAAAAAAAATGATTCAAATCGATTCACGCAATCAAAAGTTACCCCCGAAAACCCAACAAACCAATCTAATATAACCAATTTAGTTTGTATAAATTAGTAACACAATTTCCCGAGAGATGGCGCTGTACCGTGGTCTACTTCGCGCTGTTAAGATTTTCCGGAGTTGATGGGGTCGGGACGGGTGTGATCAAAAGTACAGGTAATCGAATTGTTAATTATTATAAGAATATTGAGCATGTTATCTATTAAACACTTTTTAGGGACGGACTGTAAACTACGGAACCCTACCCTGAGCATGGCCCGACATGCTCTTGGCCGGATTTTTATATTTACTTTATTTTATTTTACATTTTTTTTATTTTGTAAAAACCTATTCTAATGATTAAAACGAATACATGTTTACATGTACATACACATATAGGTACATGGTGATCGTGAGGATTGCCAAAGATTTTAACATCGTATTCCTTGTCATAATTGGAGATTAAAATGTCATATAAACTTTTTTGGGTTTCACCTAGTTTCAGAGTTAATGGCAACTAAACAGTCTCAGATCAATCTAGACGTCCTTATTGACAGATATCATAATCACAAATTGGAAACAGATATCCATTATACTTAATGATAAAATCAACCATGGAGAACATTGGGGCCTGACAGGACGAAGGTCTCAGGTCTCAGGTTCGTAATCGTATCCTGTTAGGCCCCAATATTCTCCATGGTTGATTATTTCATTATAATGAATATCTGTTTCCAATCTGTGGTTTTTCCACTTAATAAAAATGAGATAAATCAATAATATTTAATTGGATATCAAAATGCCAAGGAATACTTTGCATATTCCATTTTTTACGAATAAAAATGTATTAATTTATTTTAGCCGATAGCATTGATGATTTTTTGTGATGCACACACAACTTACTTTTTTATATTGTTTTGTCTTTATGTCTGTTTATTGTGATCGTCACAAATAAATTTATTTCTTTCTTTCTTTCATTGCAAAAAACGAAAAAAAAAATGGCGAAATCGACCTAAATCCGTATAACATTTATTACTCCTTATGAGCTCAGGAATTCTTGTTTAAAATCTCTCGCAATGCTCACTAGCACATAATTACATGCATAATTAATCCATCCACAAATGTTTAACTATGGTTAACAGTAAACAGTAAGTAAGTACCTACATGAGTAAGTACCCATCTTACCTTTCAGATAGGCCCTAGCAGGAGTGTCACAGATAAAACATTTAATTTGAATCAATATCTTTTTTCATTTATTTTAATGCCTTTCGCTATTATTTTGCTATTATTTTATTCATCTCATTTATAAATTGTCGTAAATAAAGTTCCAAAGGTGGTTTTCCACTTCCATAAAATAAAATTCCTGTAAACATCGGCTTTATATTTGGCATGTTATATATTGCCATAGCTATAGTCCACACTTCGGAAGCAGTACTGTTAAAAATAGACATACTCAATACTGGATATAGTACTTATATTCATATATCTGACAAAGTTTTTTGTAAGCAATTGCTTACACCTTGATACCAAAACTTGGCTTGGCCCATAGGCTCTATAAATACATCGTCAGTTTTTAAAGGTGCTCGTCCATCTTTTGGCAATTTATATCCGTATTCAGTCACTAAAACTAACAAGTCGTTTAGAGATGAGTTGGTGGGTTTATGCTTTACTGTCCATTTTCTTAGGTCTTCCATAAGTTTTATTGATTTCATATTAGAGCAGTCTTCATTTCTAATGTATTCATCTCCAGTGCCTTCATTTTATGATTCTTTATTTGCACCGATTTCATTGCCATCTCTCATCTCATCTATATACGAATGCTTAAACTCAAGATCTTTGCTTGTGTGTATTATTGAAACGGTACTTATCAGTATCAGTAGATTGACACTTTGACACAAAGTTGGATATCCATGAAAACTGGAATTAAAAGGTAATTCACAATTTTGTTCTTCTTTGAATTTCACTTTGAATTTTCATATTAGCCTTACACTTCCTATAGTTACTGCTGGAATGTCTATATATTTTGTTGTCTTTGGCCATTGTAAATTTAACACTACTTTTGATTTAAAAACGAAATAACTATCGGGGGAAAACGTCCTATTTTACCGAGAAATGACTTATTTGTAAGTAAAACCAACTTGACCTGAAGTCGCCTTGCAAACTTCAACTTATTAGTAATTTTTTAGGGTTAATTTGACTATTAGGTTATCTAAATGAAACCTTATGGTATTTTTAGTACCTTACAAGTGTTTTTAACTTTATAGTCTCAATTTGGTATCATTGGAAGGTCATATTTACTACGAAATTGGTAGCAAAAGCTACTTAAATCGTCAACCTAAAGGTCCCCAGTGTAAGAAAAAATGACGTCGCATATACACCTAATATGCACCTACAAGTATATATTAACTATTGGTCGAGTTTCGAAGTTAATTTTACCTTATATTTTTCTCATTCTCAACCTTTAAGTATCTGATCTTATGGTGTATTGATTAAGGGAAATTTACGTTTTAATGGTTCAATATTTTCACCCGGAAGTATAAATGTACGATATGTGAATTTATGTGGTGCGTATGATGTAATTTTTACCTAAATTAGTAATATATTCTAGAGCCTGGGAAAAAGCACTTAGAATGTTTGCTGGGTTTGTTCTAATACCAGCACCGTATTGCAAGGTCTACAGAGCAAAGCCACTAGTAAACAAGCCTTATAGTATGTAGGATAAAACACTTACCTAGTCTTAAATATTTAGTAAAGAACACTTGGTAAATGGTGGCACTCGTTATTCTTCTATAGCTTAACCTGAAACAATAGAGAACTCACATTAGTATCATTGCTATACATAGTACTTTTCACTTCTCTTGCTCGAAAAGTTCGCCTTTAAATCGTGGCTAGGCGACACAAAATCGCTTTTCATGCACTAGGGCATAGTAACATCGCAGGTGGAGCGCGCTCGCCGCGGCCTCGCCCCCGCGGGCCCGGCCGCCTGCAGGCGGCACGCGGCGGGGAGAACCCAAGCGCGCGAGTGTGGATGTTACATTTTCAACGATTTAAAGTAATGTAAAACCTAATATTTTCCTTACAATAGAAGTGAAAAGCAGAGTGTATACCTCGGGCATAAATACCCATTTTATCCTCGGCTACTATATTGGTCCTCGTTACACTCAGAACAATAAATGGCCTCGTCTAAAATGGATCACTTTATGCCCTTGATGTACAATCTACTATTTCACTTCTCTTGCTCGAAAAGTTCGCCTTTAAGTCGTGGCTAGGCGACATAAAATCGCTTTTCATGCACTAGGGCATAGTAACATCGCAGGGGGCGCGCGCTCGCCGCGGCCTCGCGCCCTTAAGCCCTAGTATAAAAGTTGTACGACATTAACTCCTCGACCGCGTTAGCGTATCGAGGGGTCAAAATATGAAAGTTGCCGGATGATTTAAATAAACGGCAAACATAATTTGAACTCCCGATACGTTAACGCGGTCGAGGAGTTAATGTCGTACAATTTTTATACTAGGCCTTCAGCGCTTCGGACTGCCTGCGAGCGGCGCGCGGCGGGAGAACCCAAGCGCTTGAGCATGGACATTACATTTTGTATACAAAAACCTAGTATTTTCCTTACAATTGAATTAGAAAGCAGAGTGTATACCCCAGGCAGGTTAAAATAGGTATTTACCCAACTAGTAATTTCCACGGAAGAATGACTAAAGCATAGAAGTAGAAGTAGTACAACAACTATCAAATGTCACCAGTTTAGAACGGGCTTGAAATTGGCAGTGAATTTTCCAAATGTCGTAAGTCTTGTGAGGGTAAAAATTGCCCTTATATATAAAGGATAGCAAAGCAGATAAAACACAGTAAAAAAAAGCACTAACGGAATATATTCGATGTTTATATGAGCACTGTTTTGATTCAACTGACTTAAGAAAAGTAAATAAACAATGCCTAGAACGGTAACTATGCAAATACAAATTTGTTATAGTTTCTTCTATTGCCAGTACTATTCAACACAATAATCAATAAGTATCAATCACATTAATCTATTTCAATACACCCCCTTAATGTGCATATTCAAAATAAATAAAAACACATACGCAAAACAAAGTGATATCAAAGAACAACTCTAAAAATAATAACAATTAATAAGCTATGCCTAAACCACGCATGCAAATATAATGCTTTTCTCTAGGCAACGCCTTTGTTAAAATGTCTGCGAGCATTAAGTCGGTTGACAAGTACTCCAACATAATACTCTTTTTGTCCCTTAATACGCTTCGTATAAAGTGATACCTTATGTCGATGTGTTTGCTCCGAGAATGGAACATTGGATCCTTGGCCAGACAAATCGCTCCCTGATTATCTACATGTAAAGATAATGGTGCAAACTTACGTAATCCAATCTCATTTAGCAAGCTGTTCAGGTATATGCCTTCCTTCATTGACGACGCCAAACTAACATACTCCGCTTCACAGCTAGATGTTGATACACATTTTTGCTTCTGCGACTTCCAAGACACACATCCACCACCTAACATAAAAACATAACCTGAATAAGAACGCCTATCTATCAGACATCCTCCCCAATCAGCATCAGAATAACCATGCAATGATTTACCCGTCTTCGTGTAAATAAGGCCATACGTTTTAGTATGTTTCAAGTACCGCAATACACGTTTCGCAGCATTCCAACAATCCTCATTTGGACAATCCAAAAATTGGCTTAATATAGCAACCGTATTAGTAATGTCCGGTCTCGTTCCAATAGAGAGATACATCAACGAACCTATAATTTCACGATACGGATACTGTTCCTTAGTACTAAACTTCCCGGTGGGTTTATTCATCTTGCATTTATTTTCCATCGGCGTAGATATTGGTTTACAATTAACCATATTAAATTTTACCAATAAATCTTCGATGTATTTTTGTTGTGACAATTTTATGTGGCTGTCACATTTGTCAAACTCTATGCCTAACATATATTTCGCAATGCCAAAATCTTTCAATTCGAACTTAGTGGCCAGTTCTTTTTTGAAACTTTCTATGCATTCACCTCTTTGCGATGCGACGAGAATATCATCTACATAAACAAGAACAAAGAGTTTAGTTTGCGAATCTATATCCTTAAAATAAAGGCACGGTTCGTTCAAGGAGACTTGCAACCCCATGTTCTTCAGCTGTTCGTCAAGTCTGATGTTCCACTGCCGTCCAGCTTGTTTAAGCCCGTACAGCGATCTTTTTAGTCGGCAGACGTCGCCCCCAGATTTTATATCATCCAACATCTTTTTGGCTCGTTCGTATATAGCTGAACCTGGTTGCTCCAAACGCGTGAGATCTAGTAGACATTGTTCTAGAAGATCAGGCACTCTCATATAGATCTCCTCCTCTAATAATCCGTTTAAATATGCCGTGTTAATGTCCAACTGATGAATTTCAAGATCAAGTTCTGCTGCAAGTGCAACTAATAATCTTACAGAGTCAAGTCTGGCTACTGGTGCAAAGGTGTTCTGGTAGTCAATCCCGTAACGTTGACTAAATCCTTTCGCTACTAGTCTGGCTTTCTTCTTTTCAGTTTTATCAACATTCAACTTAGTAGTTAGTATATAACGGCATCCTACGACATTTCGACCCATAGGTTTACTAACAATATCGAAAGTATCGTTTTTAACTAAACTTTTTACTTCTGAAAGTATCGCATCTTTCCATCCTTTTCGCTCATTACCGGATAAAGCCTGCTGTACCGTAATCTCAGTTATCCCACCGAAATCTTCACAGTCTAAATACGTCTCGACAGAATCGGTATTTTCCTGTATGCTTACTTGTGGTTCCATGTTCGATTCGACGCTCTCTTCCATAGGAATATGTAACTCGACGTTCGACTCTAAATCTTCTTCCATGGGAATATGTGACTCCATGTTCGACTCGACTTTCTCTTCCATAGGAATATGTGACTCGAGGTTCGACTCAAAACCTTCTTGTGGCTCAATGTCAACCATGTGATATATCTTCCGTGGACGCCCGACATGACCTCGCTCCAATCGTGGTCGACCTGGACCTCTTTTCATTACCCTCCTCCCATCAATATGAACATCATGGTGTTGATGATCATGTTGAAATGGTTCCGTAACAATATCTGGATCATCTGTCATTCGGTGGTCTACAACGGAAACTTCATCTTTTCCCTTAGATGCAGGATCAAGATTTCTGACTTCATTCTCTTCATGAGAAATCTGCTCAATTCGATTTTCATTTGGTTTTTCAGGATGAAATTCTACCTCAACCTTTGAAGGTTGATTTTGAACATTTGCCGATTCTCCCTTGTAAATTTCAAAGGGGTCAACCTTCATGTTCGTCATTTTATTCTCTTCACTCTTCACTTCGTGAAATTTTACATCTCTTGACATGATAACTTGTCGTTGTTTCGGCATCCATACTCTATAACCTTTTCGATCTCTAGGATAACCTACAAAGATTCCTTCTTGACTTCGAGGAGCAAACTTGTCTTTCCCGGTTGACTTGTCCAAGACGTGTACCTTAGACCCAAACTTGTGTAAGTAATCTAATTTGACAGGTCGTTCGAACCACTTCTCGAAAGGTATTCCTCCTTCAAGACTTCTTGTTGGACAACGATTTCTTACGTGGCATGCTGTAGCCACAGCATCCGCCCAGAAACCCGGAGAAAGCCCCGACGAAATGAGCATACATCTTGCCATCTCTGTCAAGGTTCTATTCTTCCTTTCAGCTATCGAATTCTGCTGAGGTACGCCAGGAATTGTCAGCCTTCTTGCTATTCCTTCTTTCTTCAAGAACTCGTCGAAATCTCGGTTGCAGTATTCGCCTCCATTATCTGTATGAAGGTAAGTTATTTTCCTATTAAACAGGTTCTCAACATGAGTTTTGTATACCTTGAATGTAGTGAACACTTCACTTTTCTTGCTAAGAAAATAGACTTCACACCATCTAGTATGATCATCAATAAATGTCACAAAATATTTGGCACCATTTATTGATGTATGTTGCATCGGGCCCACCACGTCAGAATAAATAATTTTCAATTTTTCATCGCATGGCCCACTAGATCTCGTAAAAGGTAACCTACTCATTTTCCCTTGCATACAAACATCACAATCGTACAACTCTCTTACATCTGTCATCTTAAGCTTCATGCCAGATTTATTTAAGATTTGGACAAGATCCTTCGCATTTAAATGGCCTAAACGCTCATGCCACAACCTCACATCAACTTTTCGCTCGGAAATCGCTGACGCTCTGTCGCATTGTTCCTCAACGTAATATAAATTACCTTTGCGATTCGCCACAAGTTTAGTGTTACCACAACTATCTCGAACAATAGCTCTGTTTTTCTCAAACGTAACGCTAAACCCCTGATCAGTAATTTTAGCTACTGAGATAAGGTCACATCGCAAATCCGGAACAAATAGGGTATTGAGCAACTGGATTACAGTTTTAGCACCATTACTACATGTAGATAATCTGACTGTCCCCTTACCTTGTACGTTCGTGCTAGAGTTAGTTGCCAAATTCAGCTTACCAGCTACATGTAAAAATTTGGTATCAAATTTGCCTGCGTCTCTACATAAATGTGACGTACATCCGCTGTCCAAAATCCAATCTCCATTCTCGTTGCAAACAGCATTAACATCTGAAACACAATTAAATGTTACAAAATTGGAATCAACATCTGATGAATCACTTATGTTCGACACATACTTTACAGAATCACTACAATTATTCTTCTTTTGCGTGCATTCGGACGCTTTATGACCACTTTGATGACATTTAAAACATTTGTATCTAAATTTCGAATTTCCTTGCTCAGCCGTATCACATGCGCGTTGTTTTTGCTCTGTGCCACTCTTTGGCTTAGAAGATCTCTTTCCTTTAACAAGAAGTACCCTGTCTACACTATCTTTACTATTTCTGGAATGTTCCTCTTCTAATATCTTAATCTTCAATGCCTCTGGTTTCGGCAGTGAATCTCGAGATTCTATGGCACATCTAAAGTTTTCAAAACTAGACGGCAAGCTATACAAGAGCATTATCGAAGTTAGATCATCATTCATTTCGATATCCATGTCAGCTAATTGACTTATCACATCGAAAAATCTCATGACATGTTCTCTAAGGTCACCACCTTCCTCCAATTTACGAAGCAATAGCTCTTTTAATAAGGTAGCCTTTTTTGCAGGTCCCTTCGATGCATGAACGTTTTGTAACTTTAACCATACATCTCGCGATGTCTTACAACCTCTGAGGTGTCGTAATTCGCTCGGGGTTATCGATAAAATGAGATCAGACTTAGCTTTTGAGTCTCCAATGTCCCATTTGGCTGCTTCGGCTGGTTCTGCTGGTTTCTGGATAGTTCCATTAACGTATCCCCAGGCATCATTCTTTATTAAAACTGCTTCTACTTGGATTTTCCAGGTCTCATAATTGCTTTCGTTGAGTTGGTCAATTTTCACAGTACTCGTACTCATTTTAGCTGAAAATTTCTTCCGTTTACTGCATAAAGCCCATAACCACTGTGAGGGTAAAAATTGCCCTTATATATAAAGGATAGCAAAGCAGATAAAACACAGTAAAAAAAAGCACTAACGGAATATATTCGATGTTTATATGAGCACTGTTTTGATTCAACTGACTTAAGAAAAGTAAATAAACAATGCCTAGAACGGTAACTATGCAAATACAAATTTGTTATAGTTTCTTCTATTGCCAGTACTATTCAACACAATAATCAATAAGTATCAATCACATTAATCTATTTCAATAAGTCTAACCTATTAATATGTCTAAAACGACATTTGAAAAATCAGTTATGTTGTAATCCATTGATACCGATCACCAAATGAGGATTACCGCGAGTGTGCATTTTCCGCTAGGGGTGGTAGTGGAACGTGGGTCCTGCGGGAACATTTTAAACGTCACTTAGACAATTATCTCATACTGAAACAGAACCCGCGCATGAGTGGCGCCGCCTGGTGAGCGACAATACGGTGGCTCCCATTACAAGGACGTACTTAATTTGGCTTCTTGGATGAATTGAGTCAGATAGGTCAGTAAAAACTGTGAGAACGTACGAGAAATAACAAACGTATATACATCTCTTTTGGACACTTTCTATACTTGGTAAGGAAGTAAAGGACGGGTGTATGACTTTGATGATGAATATTGACGAGGGGGGGGGGAGGAGAGGGGGTGGCTTGGTAATTTCAGACAAATTCGTTTGCATGTCAAACTTTTTGACAGCTAAACACAATCAAAGTCTAAATCTCCTGTCGCGTCTGTTGTCCAGAAATATTGTTATCCATTTTTCATATTTCCAGCCGGATTAAATCTTCTGAACGCCATGTTAAAATATATAAGCCGTGTGTCATTTAGCGTGTTATGTACGCTTATGACATTGTTATTTGCCATTATTTTATTTATTCACTGAACTGACACATCTATTCAGTACGTAGGCAACGCACATGTGATGGTTTGTTATATCTATTTGCGTATTTTTTGCGGCGGGAGGGTGGGAACATTAATTGCATGCAAAAAATAGGCAAGTAGGTATAACGGGTTGGCACTAATTGACTAGCACGTTTGGCGGAATAGCAAAGTAACATTATTTTGGTTGCTGCAAGTATCTATGAGTGGTGATAATTGCAAGTATGAAGCTTACAAGTATGCTTACTATTTTATAAAAAAATCGAAGTTATCTTGCATGTCATGGTTCATTAGGCGTTACTCTAAGATCCACGAGCGATTTCCTCGGTGATGGATCGAGGCCTTGCCGAGTAGGCCGTGACCCCAAGGTTGCCCATACTAAAGGCATACGAGTATCGACAATAAAAAGTAGCCACTGCCTTATGTTATAACTTTTACCCTTCGACACAGAATAAGTAATAGTACAAGTACTACAGAAGCTTCACTTTCTACCAAAAACGTCGTTGAGGCATAAAAAACATACCTACTCTGTGCATCTCTTTCTATCGTATAACTTGTATTCATTCACAATCGGCACGTGTAGCGCTAGGGCTGTCACGCGAACAATACATCGATGAGAACGAGAAATGTTCTACCTCACCAGATGTCGCTCGAGTATAGTGAACCGATATTCATTAATTACCAGTCGAGCAACACAGGCTTCCAACGCGTTTGAAAAGAGACGTCATAGCAATATCTTACTGTACAAATTATTCTGTCACCTTTTGCGGGGGAAACGTGCACACAGCACTTGTCACACACTACATACAAAAAACAGTCTGTAATGACGATACTAGCACATAGAAAATGATACAATTATGTGCTTGGGTTCTGTGCTTAAGTTGGCATACGAGGGGAGATGTGGCATTCTCTAATGAAGGTGTATGTCCGACAAAATAAACCATTTTGGATCCAAACGCTATGTCTTCAACCTGGGGCCTTACCATGACGTCTTAACGCGATTGAGTTGACGACCTAAACTGAGTTGCTTCCATACAAGCCTGAGCCTAAACTGAACCTAAACTGATTCGCGTTAAGAATAAGAATAAGAATAAGAATAAGAAACATTTATTCGTGACGATCACACAACACACAACACATAAAAAAAGAACAAAAACAGGAAGACAGAATTGTTGTGTGCATCACGAAATGGACCCAACTCAGCATAATGCTAGTTTTGAAGATTGGTAAGTCCGCAAGAGTCAAGCATTTTAGAGCCATAAACCAAAGGGTAATCATCATTTATGGGGATGTAAGTTGAGCAATATACAGGTAACAATAGCAATATTAAGGTATTTGACTACAATCATCGTCAGTCTTTGCTAACGATGTAAACAAGCCGCCATATTGACGTAATAACCTAACTTTTAAACAATTTCAAGTTTTTAATGAAATCTTCAGACCAAATTATTTATCTTATGGTTTTGTATGTTACGATAATACGACCGTTTCAGTAGTGCATGGTTTCAGAGGTGAACGTGAGATAGTGTGAAAATTCAAGTAGAAACAGTGACAAAACAAAGTGATGGCTTTTGTTTACATCGTTAGCAAATTCGATTGATAGCAATGACAAAAACTAAATTAGTTTTTAACCCGATTCCAAATAAAAGTAAGACTTCTATAACACCTCAGGTCAGGGTTCATCAGGCGTTCAAGATCCGCGATATACCCGGTGATGGATGGAGGCTTTGCTGTGACCTTGGTGCTGCCTTCACTTACTTGATCAATTGTCAAGTAGTTCAGTACTTAACGCAGTGGAGGAGTAGAGTGTAAGTTACGTGGTGACTCGGTGCGGTACGGCGCGAAGAAAACAAATCATTGATATATATGGAGGTGTCCTACGTGGTAGACTGTTACGCGAACGTGACGCGGCGCGGCGTTCACCTATGTTCTTCGAGCGCCGCAGTCGGAATCGGATATAGTTACGTGTAACTCAAGGTACGCACACTAGTATACACCTGTAGGTATCAACTATTTATTCCTTGACATTTATGACATTTCAACGCAAAGCGTTGAAATGTCATCGCGCGGCGTCTCCTTGAACTGTCACCGCAACGCGCCGCTTTGCCATTGGTCTAAAGCTACAGGCTGAACCTGGGTTATTAATCATTTTCACATACTTAAAAGGATTGTTGCTTTTGTTAATGGTGTATTCTCGATGTATATGTAGAGTATTTAAAGTCAAATTAGTTTTAACCTCATTCTAAATAATAGTAAGAGGGTTCATAAGGTGTCCGGCCTCCCCAAGTGGTTTACCCGGTGATGGATGGAGACATTGCTGTGAGTTTCATGCTGCCTTCGCTTACTTGAACATCAAGTGTCAAGTAGTTTAGTATCTAACGCAGCAGATAACGTGGGCAAATGAAAGCAATGGCGACGCGGTGAGGTGCAGTGCGGTGCGGCGTGAAGTAAACAAATCTTTGATTTATAAATATAACGACCTCCCAAGCCTAGTTGGTAGTGACCCTGCCTATGAAGCTTGAGGTCTCGGTTTCGAATCCCAGTAAGGGTATTTGTGTGTTTATCACCAATATTTCTTCCTGAGTTATGGACTGTCTTCTGTATATATGTATGTATTTAATCTATATAAGTAATTTATGTATTTCGTCGCCTAGTACCCATATCACATGCTTTGCTTAGTTAGGGACTAGGTCGATCTGTGGGAGATTGTCCCCATATTTATATTTATATATGAAAGTGACTTACGGGACCGTTCCGTGAAGGCGAAGACACTTACGTAGGTATCAAGAGTTTGTTCTTGAAATTTATGACCAGGGCGCGTAATTTTCATGCCGATGACAGACAAATGACGTCAAGCTTCATACATCATGTTTTAGGTTTTACGTTTGAAAGAATAATGCTGTCATTGAATAGTGTCAAAACTATTACGTTTGACGTTAGAATTGAACTTTGATAGACTTTAACTATCTGTCATTAACTCATTTCGTATTAAAACATTCTGTGTGTTTATGTTTATATACGTCATTATGACGAAACCGGCATGAAAATAACGGGCCCTGAGCGCCTACCACGAACCGCGAACGAAAGTATACCTCTCTTTCGCACTTGTGATTTGTCACTCAAGTGCGACAGAGAGGTGAAACTTCGTTCGTGGTTCGTGGTAGGCCTTCTGTTTATGACACTTCAACGCGAAGCGGTCATTGAAAATGTCACCGCACCGCGCCGCTTTCGCTCAACTCAGCAAACAACTCGCATCATTTACTCGAATCTAAACGCAGCATGAACTAATACATATAAACATAGTGTATATTGATTGGTGGCGTGCGTTGACGACCAACGTACATATAATTATGCGTAAATAAATAAGCAGGAGCAATTTAGGTCAACGCGTCCATTACACACGAAGCTATAATAACCGGGGCTAGTGTAGTGTTTTGAGGATTTGATTTATTGTTTCAAACAGGGATTATTACTGTCATTGTAAATGACTTTGAGTTGGTAGCGTAATTGTGACAGCGAATGTTTTTTTCAATTGAGTGTTAAGTGTGAAGGAAAAAAACTATATCCGCATTGCTAAATGAAGAGAAAGAGCTCGTGATGAGTAAGTAGGAAAAGTAGTGCTTAAATTGTTATCATTAGGACGTCTAGATCTCAATATTGATAACAGCTACCTGATATAAAATTCAACATATTTCCTTCAAACTGGTAAAGTTGAAAACATGTTATTGTCTTCTGTTACCGCGATTGTTATTCATTGAAATTAAACACTTTAGAACGGATTAATCGCGTTTATTAACACCATGATCCTACGTTTCGAGCCCTTTACAGCACTCGTTTTCACAGGGTTAAGATGATGACGACACCCATCATCTTAACCCTGTGAAAACGAGTGCTGTAAAGGGCTCGAAACGTAGGATCATGGTGTTAATAAACGCGATTAATCCGTTCTAAAGTGTTTCATTTCATTGAAAACATGTTTTTTTTTTTAATCCTTGATATAACTCTTAATACTTTTGCGTTTTGTACACATTATTATAATACTTAGAACGGGCCTATCGCGAATACAGTTAATTTACCTTAATATACTGACGTTTCGGTATAGTTTCATATGTCATGGTCGCGGCTTGACTGATGATGATGAATCAGCGAAGTGTCAAAGGCCATCTTGCTAGAAATGTTCGCGGAAAGTCACTTTGAACGCATGGGTTGGAAAGATTTATAAGAACTGTTTTCAATGTTTAGTATTTTTAATGAATAATCATTATTATAATGAAGAGGTAAGTAGTGAAATATGAAATACCAATATCTTTAATATTTTTGCGTTAATAGTAGGTATTTTTTTTTATTACGTCTCGGTAAAGTTAACGAACAATAATACTCTTCGGTTAGCAGTCATGACTTGGAACACAACTAAATTTAAAAAGATTGGAAAAGTAAAAAGCACTAGTTCGCAAAAACAAACTTTGCGCACGCAAAACAGCCAAAAAAGGGCACTTTTTGAGCAACTGTATTGAAAAGCTCATTTCGTAGTGTTCACCCATATATTTATTTATTTATTTATTTAACCTTTATTGCACAAAAAGAAAATTACAATTGTACAAAAGGCGAACTTAATGCTATGAAGCATTCTCTACCAGTCAACCTTCGGGCAAAACAGAGAATATGTAGGCCTTGAACAAGACCTACGGATTTTTAAAAGAAAATTAAAGATATATTTATTGGATACCCTCGAATAGTTGTAATAGTTTAAAAAATAGATTGTATATATTGTTGTACTTATAAAATTAAGTATATCTACTGTATAAATTCCTCCTGCAGTCAAACTGTTTAAACAGTTTTGCAGGGCTTCTGTCTGTACCGTAATTTTGTTGTAAGTTTAATAATTAAATAAATAAAAAAATAATAAAAATAAAATCAAGTTGTTTGTTAATTTATTTACAAATTACAAAATAAAGTAGGTACTATAATTACACAATTGCAGATAATCTAAGTATTATATAAAAATGACTTTAAATAATACATGTATACACATATAATATAATATAATATTAATACATATATTAAAAAAAATATATACATATACATACACAAACATAAGATATCAGATGAAACTTGCAAAAAAAAAAACACTAAGAACTTGCCATTCTGCCAGCAAAATACTCACTTAAGGATTTTTTAAATTTAAACCTATTCGAGCATTGTCTAATTTTAACTGGGAGGCTATTCCAAAGGCGGGCTACCTGAACGGAGAAAGAATTGGACATGAAACCAGTGTGGTGAGATGGTATAGACAGAGAGAGGTTGCCAGTAGAGCGAAGTTGACGGACACGGGAAACACCATAGTAGTTAAAGGAAGCTTTCAAATATTCGGGGGATTGAGGATCGTTAATGATTGAAAAAAGAGTGCAGAGCATGCGAATGTTGCGACGAATTCGTATAGGAAACCATCCAAGTTTAGAGCGGAAAAAGGAGATATGGTCGTATTTACGTAGACAGAAAATAAATCGTATACCACTATGAAAACAAATATCACACTCTTTACATGATTGTTGATACGCTTAATTTCTAAACAAATTTTTATGGAATTAACGGCTTTTTAAATATAAAACTCTCCTGAGAATTAACGTCTTTTTGGCAACCAACAAAGTGATACCTTTAACTATAAACAGTCACATATAATATTTGTAGTATGTTCTTATAAAGGTTCCCTGCTACGCTTTGGGTATGACGAAGCGAATATGCTTTCGCAAACAGTCATAAATGAGGTTTTTTTATGAATCAACACTAAAAACAATCAAACAAAACAGAACCTTATGTACACGGGATAAAGTTTAATTTTACTCGAGGAAATACTTATAAACTACAAAGATATTGTAGGTGTACATCAAATCACGCACATCATCATCGTTTATTATTTATTACCAGATTGACCGACTCACGCGCATATAGCACAAGAAACACGGATGGTGATTGATTCACGTGTATCCACAAGAAACGGAGATACTCGTATCGATTGTTCGATGTGACGTGTGCGTTGCCACTTAAAAGGGCAGTTTTGATTGTCCTGACAAGGACAGTTTTATCAACGTGAAGTGCAGCATCATCGTCGTTGCAGCGATCTTCGTCTTCAACACAGCAGCAGCCAGACGCAGCGGATCGAGGACGGACGACACGGCGCAGCAGCGACACGTTGTTACTCCACGGCGGACGTACGGCGAAAGGACGGAATTTTGGCGCGCGTTTATTTTATAGATGCGCGAGCGACCGCTCCCGCGCATGCGCGCGCTTGCCTCCCCCGCGCACCCGCGCTTACGTCTCGCGCCCCAGTAGCGCTGTCTCATTTTATTGTAAATATCTCTTTCGCACGTTAATTATTATTAATTGTTAATTGTATATATAAGTAGGAACATTCTGTAAATAAATTCATTCAATCAGCAGACAACCATCGGACTTTATCTTCTCTCCAACCTACAGTGCCCCAAGTTCCTACAGTGGTGACCCGACTGAACAAAAAGAGAAGAAATACTGGAAGATGCCGCCAAAAATGGACGAGAACGCCATAACCCAGGAAGGAGCCTCGCAAGTGTCCCAGACGCCACCCAACACCGTCACATCAGCTGTCGCACACGACGTTGCCGCCATTTCCTTGTCGCTGCGTGTTCCACCGTTTTGGCGCGACCAGCCCGTCCTGTGGTTCTGCAGTTTCGAAGCAGCCACTGCCGAGCTCAAGCGGAGTCAAGCCCAGCTAGCCCAGATGGTCATCGCCCAACTCGACAAAGCTGATATCCAGAACATCAGCGATCTTATATACTCGCCGCCAGAAGAGAACTACTACACTGCGATCAAGAACAGACTCATCTCCGTGTACGAAGAAAGCAACAGCGCGCAGACCAAAAAGCTCCTGTCACAAATCGAGCTAGGCGACCAGAAGCCGTCTCAACTCCTACGGCGCATGAAGACGCTCAACAAAGAGAAGTTCCCGGACAGCACCATCCAGATGATGTGGCTCGATCATTTACCGCCACACGTTCGCTCCGTGCTCACCGTCAGCGAAGCCTTCCAAATCAAGACGACGCTGGGGGACCTAGCCCTGCTCGCCGACAAAATGGTCGAGCACACGCCCACTTCATCAGCCCACCACATCGCCGCGATCGCATCCCCAGCCACCATACCTTCGCTACCGTCACCGACGCCGCAGATGACTTCAACATCCGCACTGTCGCAAACAGCCCTCGACACTCATTTCCTCATCGGCGAGATCCGAAAACTGTCGCTGGAAGTCGCCGAACTACGGTCAAGACCGCGTGAAAACTACAGCCCTCGCCACAGCCGCGGGTACCGCCGATTCCAACCACGTGACCGAAACCGCTCACAGTCGCAAGATCGCAGCCGTGCCAACTCACCAGCTCAAGCTCGCTCGCCGCGACCATACTGCCATTATCACCGACGCTTCGGTATGGACGCCCAGAAATGTTCACCGCCGTGCAACTTCAAGCCAATTCCCTCAATGTCATCGGAAAACTAGATGTAACGTTGGCAGCGGCGGAAACCGGCGTTACACAAACATCACACCGCCTCTTCATACGCGACCGAACCACCAAGCTCGTATTTCTCGTCGACACCGGAGCTAACATCTCGGTCCTGCCAAAAACTCCTGGCATGAAGGCGCAACCTCTGCCATTCCAGCTCTACGCCGCCAATAACACCATAATCGCGACCTACGGCGAGAAATCCCTAGAGCTGGACTTGAATCTACGCCGGCCATTTCGATGGACTTTCATCATCGCTGCAGTTTCCAAACCGATCCTGGGTGCAGATTTCCTCGCTTTCCACAATCTCCTCGTGGACATTCGCAACAGAAGATTAATCGACGGCAAAACCCTGCTATACACGAACGCACAACTCTGTACGTCGAACATACCTACCGTTCGCAGTATAGATGTGAAGCAATCTTACCACAACATCCTTGCCGACTACCCAGGAACAACTCGTCTAACATCCATGAAGCTCAGCCCGAAACACAACGTCGAGCACTTCATCGAAACGACCGGACCTCCACTCCACTGCAGACCTCGTCCGATCGCACCGCACCGCTACGAACTCGTGAAGAAAGAATTCGCCAACATGATGCAACAAGGCTTGTGCAGGCCAAGCAAGAGCCCTTGGGCATCACCTCTTCACGTCGTACCGAAGAAAAACGGCGAATTACGCGTGTGTGGAGACTACAGACGACTCAACGCGATAACGAAGCCGGACAGATACCCAATCCCACGAATACGCGATTTCACCTACCAACTCGCCGGAAAACAAATTTTCTCCACTTTGGACCTCAATCGCGCATATCAACAACTTCCAGTCGCAGAGCAAGACGTAGAGAAGACAGCCATTATAACTCCATTTGGCTTATTCGAATTTCCACGAATGTGTCCCGGACTCAAAAACTGCGGACAAACGTTCCAGCGATTTATCCACGAAGTACTACGCGACCTAGACTTCGTATTCCCATTCGTCGACGACTTACTTGTAGCATCACCCGACGAAGCAACGCACGAAAAGCATCTACGCGACGTGCTGCAACGTCTAGACGACTACGGCATTACAATCAACCCGTCGAAATGCGTATTTGGCCAGCCGTTAGTCAAGTTCCTAGGCTACGAAGTTAGCAAAGACGGAATACGACCGCCTACCGAAAAAGTACAAGCAATCATCGACTATCCCAAACCGAAGAATATCGACGAACTACGAAGATTTCTCGGAATGCTGAATTTTTACCGCGAAAACATCAAATACGCCGCGCAAATACAAGCCCCGCTATGCAAGTACCTACACAACGCGAAAAAGCGCGACAAGACCGAAATTGCATGGAACAACGAAGCCGAAGAAGCATTTAACGCGTGCAAAGTGAGCATACAAAACGCCGCTTTGCTCGCGCACCCTTCGCACGAGGCACCGCTAGCGATATTCAGTGACGCAAGCGACAAGGCCGCAGGAGCGTCACTCAACCAATTCATCAACAACGCCTGGCAACCGCTTGGCTATTTTTCCAAGAAGTTCTCCGACGCTCAAACTCGCTACAGCACTTTCGATCGAGAATTACTGGCTATCTACCTCAGCGTGAAACACTTCAGAAAAATGTTCGAAGGAAGAGAACTTATGATATTCACCGACCACAAACCGCTTACGTTTGCATTTACGAAAACAAGTACAAACAACGAATCACCGCGCCGCACCCGTCAGCTGTTGTATATCAGTGAATTCACAACCGATATACGACACGTTCCCGGAAATCAAAACGCGGCCGCCGACGCTCTATCTCGCATCGAAGCCATCGCCTGTCCCTCTCCGATCGACTACAAACTACTAGCGGAAGCGCAAGAGCGAGATAGCAACACTATTCAAACACTCGCACAGCAAGATAACTTATCTATGAAGCAAGTTACAATACCCGGAACGACCGTTAAACTATACTGCGAAACCTCAACCCCGCACTTACGACCTTACGTACCCGAAGAGCATCGCCGCGCCGCATTCAACGCAGTACATAACGTCAGTCATCCCGGAATCAAAACGTCTCGAAAACTCGTCGCTCAACGCTACTTTTGGCCCGGTCTAAATGCCGACGTAGGCAAATGGGCAAAAGTATGCATACATTGCCAACGTGCGAAGATTCAACGACACACCGAAAGTCAAAATGCAAGTTTCCCGCCAACGCAAAGATTCGAGCACATACACGCCGATATAGTAGGACCTCTTCCCACCGCCGCCACCGGACATCGATACCTACTTACAATAATCGATCGAGCAACGAGATGGCCCGAAGCCGTACCACTGTGCGAAATCACCGCCGGAGACGTCGCTAAAGCCCTGTACGAAGCTTGGATTTCCCGATTCGGATGCCCTGCTACCATCACCACGGACCAAGGACGTCAATTCGAGAGTCGAGTATTTGCGTCACTCACACGCTTACTCGGCATCGAAAAAACCCGTTCAACGCCTTATCACCCAAAATCGAATGGAATCCTTGAACGTTGGCACAAATATTTAAAGAATGCACTCAAGGCCAGACTACAATCAGAGAAGTCATGGATCGACACAATACCTAGCGTACTTCTCGGAATTCGAGCCGCGCTAAGAACGGACACCGGTGTAAGCGCCGCCCTACTCACTTACGGCTGCAACGTAAGACTACCCGGTGACTTTATTACACCTACGCGCGATGACGTCACAATGGACTCCGATTTCGTCGAACAACTACGAGCAACGATACGAAACCTAACGCCGACGCCGATCACTCCGCATAGCAACAACAAACCTATCTTCGTGCATCGTGACCTTCAAACCTGCGAGCAAGTATTCGTACGAGTCGACGCCGTAAAAAAGCCGTTGCAAGCACCATACGACGGACCCTACCGAGTACTGAAACGCACAGACAAAGTTTTCACCCTACAACTACCTAATCGACAGATAAATATTTCGATCGACCGCCTAAAACCTGCCTACATCATCGCCGACGACACCGACAACGAACAAAATAATAATATACCTACCAGTTCTACAACTACAAGTACATCGAGCCAAACTTCGCAACCAACTGCAACACCTACACAACATCAACAAGATCCGGAAGACAACAAAAACAACAACCAACAACAGAAAGGAATCCTGAAACAACAAACGGAACCCGACGCAACAAAACCTTCAAGCTTGAAGACAACCAGTCGAGGCCGCACCATTCGCCTGCCGGTACGCTTCGCTTGAGGGGGAACCTGTAGGTGTACATCAAATCACGCACATCATCATCGTTTATTATTTATTACCAGATTGACCGACTCACGCGCATATAGCACAAGAAACACGGATGGTGATTGATTCACGTGTATCCACAAGAAACGGAGATACTCGTATCGATTGTTCGATGTGACGTGTGCGTTGCCACTTAAAAGGGCAGTTTTGATTGTCCTGACAAGGACAGTTTTATCAACGTGAAGTGCAGCATCATCGTCGTTGCAGCGATCTTCGTCTTCAACACAGCAGCAGCCAGACGCAGCGGATCGAGGACGGACGACACGGCGCAGCAGCGACACGTTGTTACTCCACGGCGGACGTACGGCGAAAGGACGGAATTTTGGCGCGCGTTTATTTTATAGATGCGCGAGCGACCGCTCCCGCGCATGCGCGCGCTTGCCTCCCCCGCGCACCCGCGCTTACGTCTCGCGCCCCAGTAGCGCTGTCTCATTTTATTGTAAATATCTCTTTCGCACGTTAATTATTATTAATTGTTAATTGTATATATAAGTAGGAACATTCTGTAAATAAATTCATTCAATCAGCAGACAACCATCGGACTTTATCTTCTCTCCAACCTACAGTGCCCCAAGTTCCTACAGTGGTGACCCGACTGAACAAAAAGAGAAGAAATACTGGAAGATGCCGCCAAAAATGGACGAGAACGCCATAACCCAGGAAGGAGCCTCGCAAGTGTCCCAGACGCCACCCAACACCGTCACATCAGCTGTCGCACACGACGTTGCCGCCATTTCCTTGTCGCTGCGTGTTCCACCGTTTTGGCGCGACCAGCCCGTCCTGTGGTTCTGCAGTTTCGAAGCAGCCACTGCCGAGCTCAAGCGGAGTCAAGCCCAGCTAGCCCAGATGGTCATCGCCCAACTCGACAAAGCTGATATCCAGAACATCAGCGATCTTATATACTCGCCGCCAGAAGAGAACTACTACACTGCGATCAAGAACAGACTCATCTCCGTGTACGAAGAAAGCAACAGCGCGCAGACCAAAAAGCTCCTGTCACAAATCGAGCTAGGCGACCAGAAGCCGTCTCAACTCCTACGGCGCATGAAGACGCTCAACAAAGAGAAGTTCCCGGACAGCACCATCCAGATGATGTGGCTCGATCATTTACCGCCACACGTTCGCTCCGTGCTCACCGTCAGCGAAGCCTTCCAAATCAAGACGACGCTGGGGGACCTAGCCCTGCTCGCCGACAAAATGGTCGAGCACACGCCCACTTCATCAGCCCACCACATCGCCGCGATCGCATCCCCAGCCACCATACCTTCGCTACCGTCACCGACGCCGCAGATGACTTCAACATCCGCACTGTCGCAAACAGCCCTCGACACTCATTTCCTCATCGGCGAGATCCGAAAACTGTCGCTGGAAGTCGCCGAACTACGGTCAAGACCGCGTGAAAACTACAGCCCTCGCCACAGCCGCGGGTACCGCCGATTCCAACCACGTGACCGAAACCGCTCACAGTCGCAAGATCGCAGCCGTGCCAACTCACCAGCTCAAGCTCGCTCGCCGCGACCATACTGCCATTATCACCGACGCTTCGGTATGGACGCCCAGAAATGTTCACCGCCGTGCAACTTCAAGCCAATTCCCTCAATGTCATCGGAAAACTAGATGTAACGTTGGCAGCGGCGGAAACCGGCGTTACACAAACATCACACCGCCTCTTCATACGCGACCGAACCACCAAGCTCGTATTTCTCGTCGACACCGGAGCTAACATCTCGGTCCTGCCAAAAACTCCTGGCATGAAGGCGCAACCTCTGCCATTCCAGCTCTACGCCGCCAATAACACCATAATCGCGACCTACGGCGAGAAATCCCTAGAGCTGGACTTGAATCTACGCCGGCCATTTCGATGGACTTTCATCATCGCTGCAGTTTCCAAACCGATCCTGGGTGCAGATTTCCTCGCTTTCCACAATCTCCTCGTGGACATTCGCAACAGAAGATTAATCGACGGCAAAACCCTGCTATACACGAACGCACAACTCTGTACGTCGAACATACCTACCGTTCGCAGTATAGATGTGAAGCAATCTTACCACAACATCCTTGCCGACTACCCAGGAACAACTCGTCTAACATCCATGAAGCTCAGCCCGAAACACAACGTCGAGCACTTCATCGAAACGACCGGACCTCCACTCCACTGCAGACCTCGTCCGATCGCACCGCACCGCTACGAACTCGTGAAGAAAGAATTCGCCAACATGATGCAACAAGGCTTGTGCAGGCCAAGCAAGAGCCCTTGGGCATCACCTCTTCACGTCGTACCGAAGAAAAACGGCGAATTACGCGTGTGTGGAGACTACAGACGACTCAACGCGATAACGAAGCCGGACAGATACCCAATCCCATTCCGGTTCCGGCAGCCGTTGCGTGAGGTCGTGCTCCGGTGCGCTCTCTCTCAATTGTTGTCGTAATTCGAATTCTTTCCGATCGCTCTGCGCTCTCGCTCTTCTGCTTCCCCTCGTGGTAATTTCTCGGAATTACCTCAAGGACAGCTCGGGTGTGTTAGTTCAGACTTTCTCAAGTCTCCAGTAAGACCCGTGCGTCTCGGCCCCTCTGGAAATCCACGCTCGCAGTGGTCGCTCAGTGGATACTCGTTGAAACTGGGTGGGCTAGACACAGTGTGGTGCAATACACCTGGTGACTACCCGTTAGTTCAGACTTCTCAAGCAGTCAGTCTAGACCCGCGAGTCTCTGCCCGTTGAAAAGACCACGCTCTCAGTGGCCGTTAATGGTGGATACTATAACAGTGCCAAACGAAGCCATTGCGGGGTGGATACCACCACGAAGCCCAGTAAACTCACCCCCGTCCGATTCTCCCTCGCTTTAGGTCACATTTAGCCGACTGACACGGCGGACACGTGGACTTTTTGACTCGACTCGACACTTAGGTTCACTAGCTCGCGTGTTAGACTAGTTTTAAGTGCGGTGACTAACAGTAGCATGGACGTACAGGCTGAACTGAGTGCGTTGAGGGCAGAGATGTCCGTACTCCGGGCAAACCTCGAGCGCCAGTCTGCCGAGATCAACACCCTGCGATCTGAAAATGATCACTTGCGTGCGGCTCTCGGCCAGGGTGACGCCGGGACTAGCTCGGACGCGGCCATGAAACCCGCAACGCAACCGGAAAAGACCACGTGCGTTCCGGCCCCTCAGGCCACCCCGGCGAACACCACGTCCGCCCCAGCCCCTCCGGCTTCCCAGGCCCCTCAGGTCGCTAAGGCTATTCAGGCCAACATGGGACCACCACCGCCGCCGCCGGCGAAGGTGTCTCCCAAGAAGAAGAAAAAAGTAAAGTCCCCGGCTCCTAAGGCCACTCCACCTACCAAAGGTGATTTCTTAAAAACGCCCCCGCCAATAAAGACAGCCGCATCTGTCTCCTGCTCCCCTCCGGCCCATAAGGCCCGCTCCCCCCCGGACATGATCCTGCGGATATCTCGCTCCCGCTCGCCTAGGAGGCGTTCCTCCGTCCGAGTGAAGCGAGACTCCAAGGGAGTCCGCGAGTTGACCCCCAGACCACTCCTAACGACAAACGGACCAACAGACTCATCAACTGACGACCTCATCAGACTCCTATCAGACACCGACCAGATGGACACGGATACAGACGCGGAGGATTGGCAAACGGCTGGCAGCCGTAAGGGAAAACGTTCTCGGCCAAAGTCTCCGACAGGCACGTCACCGGTCAACAAGACGGCCCGGACTCCCTCCGTCACTGCACCTTCTGTGCAGGCCCCTCCGGCCCTTAGTGCCACTCTGGCAAATGACGGGGGGTCTTTGGCTCCAGATTCAACCCCGGCGTCACCCGGCACCACAGTACACTCTGTACAGGCCCCGTCGGCCAGTAGTGCCCCTCAGGCAAGTGGCGTCGGGCCAACGCCCCCGGGGGTTGACCATAATAGGCTGGACTATTTGACCCTTATTGACGTACACAGATGGACCACTGCCAGGGCGATAGCCCAACAGCGGGGCATAAGTGTGCACAGTACGGATATCCAGACCATGCCCTATTATGCGTTCAGGATCACGGTTCAGGGGTCCAAAAACTACCGTGCCCTGGCCGCTCTCTTCGAGGAGCTAAAACTTGATTTCAACAGGCGCACGCTTCCCGAAGAGAAAGACCACAGGGTCGTCCTCCGAAATGTCCCAAGGGTCTTTTCAGAGGATGAGGTAAAGGCGGACCTTGAGAAACAGGGAATCATAGTGAGGCAAGTGTGTCGTCTTCATCATAAGACGAGAGGCAAGTACGACATCGTACTGGTGAAAACGGCGCCAGACCCGGCTATCCGTCAGGCTCTTCAAGCCATCAAAGAGGTAGTAGGAGTTTCGGTTAGGGTAGAACCTCCCAAAAAGAGGAACTACGTCACGCAGTGCCACAACTGCCAGAGATGGGGCCACAGCGCACGTGGCTGCAACTCTTCCCCCCGGTGTGTTAAGTGCGCTGGCGACCACCCGTCCCGTGATTGCAAGCGGCCCAAAGGATGCAAGGACCCGGAAGGCAGGAGGTGTCGGAACTGCTTGGACCACAAGCTCCCCCAGTTCGCCCACACGGCCAACTGGATGGGATGCCCATGTGTCCCAAAGCGAAAAGACCCCCCCGGCAAACCGAAGTCCTCGCAGACTGGGGGACTTAAGCAAAGCAAGACGCAGGTGGCTCCTCAGGCGAATAACGCACAAGCGTTCCCTGCCCTCCAGGCCGTAGGGTTAGGCGCTCCCGGTAGGACCCCGCCGCCTTCAGCGGCCGCAGCTCCCACTCCGGCGCCCTCAGCGCCCTGGTCTAGGGACCCCCGCTACAGGGGTGCTCCCGCCGTTCAAGCAGGCCGGCCTGCTCAAGCTCCCCTCTCAGGGCCCATATCGGACCTCGGAAGCCTCCTCCAACATCCAGAGTGGAGGAAGCATTACGATAACTATATGGCGTCCATTAGCGCTCGCTATTTCGCTCATTTTTCGGGCCTTCACGTCGCTTCTCACCAGTATGAATAGTACGACCCTCAAGCTTAAACCAAGTTCGCTGACCATTGGCGTGTATAACGCCAATGGTATAAGCCGAATGAAGGATGAGATTACACTCTTTCTTCGCGATCATTCCGTCGATGTTTTTCTAGTGCAGGAAACCTTTTATAAACCGTTTATGAAAAGTTTCCGAATCCCTGGTTATGAGCAGGTTAGAAATGATAGGCTCGAAAATAGGGATAAAGGGGGCACCCTCATATTCTACAAACGTAGCTTACATTGCATAAGTCTCGATCCCCCCCGACTGACAAATATGGAAGCGTCGGTCTGCCGCATATCGATGGATGGTCATCCCCCGATATCGATTGCGTCAACCTACCTTCCACCCCAACGTGACATCATACATTCTGACTTGATTAGTTTAGCGTCCTTAGGCCCCTCGGTCATCGTCGCCGGAGACCTGAATAGTAAACACGTCGAATGGGGATGCGTCGCCGGGAACCCCAACGGAACTAAGCTCAATCACCTTTTGAACGAAGGCCTCCCCTTCGATCTCCTCGTTCCCTTAGAACCAACTCACTACCCGTTTAACGTAAATCACCGACCCGACATACTCGACATAGTACTCCTAAAGAACGTAGGATTAATCCTGCGTTCTATAGAAGTATTAGACAAACTTACATCCGACCACAGGCCAGTCCTTGTGAGACTAGGACCTCACCCCAGTCACGCGGCCCCTACCAGGACACTTGTGGACTGGGAAAAGGTACGCGAAAGTCTCCTAAAGACAGACTCCCCCCTACTTAGAGACATCCCTGACAATATTACCACAACCCAACAGACTGACCAAGCGATCGACTCATTTACCAGTTACCTCAACGCTGTAAAAAGCGAATGCTCAAGAGAGGTGTCGGCCGAGGTAAACCAACGCCGCCCCCTGCCAAGGGAATTGAGAGAGCTGTTAACTAAGAAAAATCGCTTCATCAAAACTTGCTCAAACTTCCCTTCCCCCGAAAACCGGCAAATCCTGAGGGCCTTGAATATCGAGACCAAACAGAGAATTGCAGAGTTTCGGGAGAACGATTTCAGGCAACTGATGGGGGAGATAGGGCCTAGTCACCACGCATACTGGAAACTAGCTCGATCTCTCAAATCGGACGGCCATTGGTCAATTCCCCCCTTGGATCGCCCGGATCACCCGACACCCGCGCTCGAGGACAGTGAGAAAGCTGAATGCCTAGCCAGTAGTTTAGAATCCCAATGTTCGCCTAGCCTCCTGCCTGCCGATGAAGCCCATGTCGAGAGGGTAAATTCAGAGGTGGAAAGGAGATCGCGTCTTCCCGTAACTTCACCCTTAGTACCGGTGTCGGTTAAGGAAGTCAGTGATAGGGTTAGGGCACTCCGCGTAAAGAAGTCACCAGGTGCGGACGGCATATCAAACCGCATGCTGAGGCTTCTACCCGCTCATCTCATCCTCATTCTGGTTGGCATCTTCAATGCCGCCCTGGCCAATAGTCACTTTCCAGCCGCGTGGAAACGTGCAACGGTCATCGGGATCGCGAAGCCGGGAAAACCCCGGCGTTCGCCCGCCTCGTATAGGCCCATCAGCTTACTTAGCTCGCTTGCGAAGCTATATGAGCGCATCATCCTCACCCGAATTCTCAGTTTCACGACTGAAAATTCAATTCTTACTGACGAGCAGTTCGGCTTTAGATCCGGACACTCGAGCGTCCACCAGGTGCACCGCCTCACGGAGCACATAACCTTCGGGTTTTCGCGATTTAGGGGGTTAAAGACTGGTGCGATCTTTCTTGACGTTGCAAAAGCCTTCGACAAGGTCTGGCATAACGGTTTGGTATACAAACTATATCAAATCGGAATGCCGGACAGACTCGTACTCATAATACGAGATTTCCTTACGGACAGAAGCTTTTGCTACCGAATTGAGGGAACGTTATCAGACCCACACCCTATCAGGGCCGGAGTCCCGCAAGGCTCCGTCCTCTCTCCTACGCTCTATTCGTTGTTCACGAACGACTTACCTAGGCACCCGCGTGTCGAACTAGGGTTGTTCGCGGACGACACCGCGCTCTATACGACGCACACTCGCTACGACCTTATTCGGAAATACCTCCAGGATGCAATCTTTGACCTAGGCCAATGGTTTCGTCTTTGGCGTATTGAAGTGAATCCGGATAAGAGCGCAGCGATAATATTCCACCCAACAGACAATATGCCGTTGGACTCGAGGGTGGAACCGGTTCGGCTTTTCGACCAACGCATCCCGTGGGTCAATGAGGTGAAATACCTCGGCGTTACTCTCGATCGTAGACTGACTTTCCTTAGCCACATCCGTAGGGTACGAAGAAATGCGAGCTTCGTACTAGGTAGGCTTGGGGGGATGATCAACAGGTTTAGTAAGATGTCACTTAGAAATAAGCTGACGCTTTACAAGACGTGTGTTCGTCCCATAATGAGTTACTCAAGTGTGGTATTTTCCCACATGAGTAAGGCACGTCTCAAGCCGCTTCAGGTCGTACAGAATCGTTTCCTCCGTAGGGCGACTGGTGCCCCGTGGTACCAGACGAACCTCAGTCTGCACCGCGACATGAAGCTTAACTCCATGTACGGTTTCTTTAAGCAAACTGCTCGGCGTTACTTTGATAACGCCTCCCATCATAGGAATCCACTAGTCAGGAATGCTGCCAATTATTTGCCAACTCCTCCACCACCTCCGGAACTTCTTGCTCACGATTCACTGATTAGGGGTCGCTCAGTCCGGCGACCTAGGCACACACTCACGGACCCGGACGACGAAATCGCAGCCGACTTCGAAAGAAGGCGCGCTGCGATATCGTCGCCCGACGCGCCGCGTACACACCAGCGTCCCCGCCGGCGGGGTCGCCCACCCCGCGACATAGACACATTCAGTCCGTTATCGACCCGGTACCGCCGCGTACCGGATAGCATCAATCCGACCGCGATCGGACCTAGCTGAGTTTCTTGCTGGAATCTTCTCGGCTAGGTTAGGGGTAGCGAACCAGCAATAAAACTCCCAGTAGCTAGTTTTCTTACACACACCTCAGATTTGGTTGGACCCGGTCCAACCGATCTCTCTGGAGCGCAAACTCAGAAGGAGTATTCCAGAGTAGTAAATATCGTGTGATGTCGTGGAAGGGTCCTGGATTTTCCCCAGGCTACCATCCCACTTCACAGTCCGTACGCTCCAAAGCTCAGTGCATGGAGCCCCTGCCAGGTTCAAAAAAAAAAAAAAAAAAAAAAAAAAAATAAATAAATTCATTCAATCAGCAGACAACCATCGGACTTTATCTTCTCTCCAACCTACAGTGCCCCAAGTTCCTACAATATCTTTGCGGTTAATAAAATTAATAATTCGAAAGTCAAAAACATTAAAGGAATTCTCGTTGAGAAAATAAAAGGACTCGTAAGACCTCGTAATATGCAGCACATTTTAATGATATACCAATATCATTATGTTTCCTGTAGGGATACTTATTCCATTCATTCTGACCTGACTTTTTTTGTGTTTAAAATTGGCTGTAGGTGTGTTTTAACCGTTTAATTATACTTAATCATCATTCAACAAAGTTGTCGACCTCTGACAAAAACCGTTTTTACGTTACGAATGGAATGAATCACACAGGTTGTCAATTTCTGCATAACATTAAAACGTGCACTAGTTTGATTATTTATGCAATATGCAATAAGCATTGGGTACGCATATATATAATACCTATGAGTCTAAAAGAAGGTAAAAAAATAGTCGACCCCTGACAAAGAGAATCGAGTATGTGTTAAGGATGGAATAAGGCACGCAGGTTGGCAATTTCTGCATTACATTAAAACGTGCCCTAGGTTGACAATTTCTCATTGATCATCGGGTAAGCATAAAATACCTGCGAGTCTAAAATAAGGTTGTGAAGGTTGTCGACCCCTGACATAGAAAACCTTTTTTTTCTCAAACATGATCGTAAATGTATGCATTTATGTCACCAAATGAAGACATGAAGTTCCTTGTTTACGGCTACGTGCCCCCCATTTACTTCTTGGCCGGCGGCCGTGAAGTAATGTATGGCGTAAGTATGAACGAAACATTATTGCCCGCTCGCTGCTCTAACTTTTTAATTTGCGTATTAATACTAAACTGACAAAGGAAAAATTACATACAGCCAACGACGACTAGATACTTGCGACATTAAAAAAAAAACAAATTCTAAGTTTCTATCTATATTTATGTGCGGTTAAACATGGTGCTCGAATAGCTTATTCAAATGGCATCTTTAAAAAATAAAAAGGTAGCAAATTAAACATTTTTTTCCTTATTAACTATTTACCTAGTAGTTATTTTAATTTTTATATTTCCTCACAATGTTTGAGAAAAGCACTATACAAGCCTCGGCCGGAAGAGAGATTGCAGAACTTGTTTAATCCGTCTACAAAAAACTCGTCCTGCAACCTCTTACTTCACGGCCTCTGCAGTAATGTACTATTACTTTAAGGATGGAACAAAGCACGCAGGTTGGCGATTTCTGCATTACATTAAAAGCGGCCGCTGAAACTAGGTCGAGCCCCCGCTCGAACTGTCGGATTCTTTTTATGCAACTTGTTATGGGTTGTAAAAAGGTTGACGACGACTGGGTTTAATGTATAATCACTGAATGAGTAGGTAATACTAAAGTACAGAAGCTCATTTTTCCTACATTTGACTTTTAGCTTGTTAAGCATGCAAATGTCAAGATGCCATTAACATTAAATAATATTTAAAACGGGTCACTCATGTAATTTAGTCGATTTTCGCTCGACATGTTTCGTTCTTTACGAAGAACGTCATCAGGAGCGACCACCCGCGACAGAGGCAAGTCGTACACTGCGGGCTAATGCCCTATCTGCTCGAACATGTCGAGCGAAAATCGACTAAATTACGTGAGTGACCCGTTTTAAATATTATTTAATATGTTCGAGTCTCACGAGAGTTTTATAGTTAAAATTGCCATTAACATTAGGGTTGTCATCATGCTGTCAGGTATATTGTAATGCGGATGCGGCCCAGTAGATGACATTGACCCAGTGTATGACTTTTTTCAATTTATTTGAAACAAATAAAGATATCGCTATTAATATAACCAAAAATAGACAGCTTATGACATTTGCGGATTGTGTTCAATAACTTCCGTCGATTCTATAAATAATACACTATTTGAGAGACAGTCTCCGTAACTCGGCTTTTTTAGCGAATCTGTTAAGAACTTATACATTCAAGACCATAACCATAATTATGTTTGTTTTTAGTAATTGATTATTAAAACTGTTAGATAATTTATCAAACAATATTTATTGCGTGTTTGTATTGTATCTAATTATGTTAATTAAATTACTATTTTGGAGGCCGAATGGTGGGTAGAGGGAATTTGCCGGTCATTCACTGGTACAATTTCAGAGCTAGTAGAAAACTGAAGTAATTTGACAATGGTAAAAATATAATACAGTTTATGGTCCGCATAGCATGCAGAAAAAAGTGGTTTACATATTTGCACAAACATGCGGTCGGTATGTTTTCTAGTTCAGAAGTTATTTGTAAAAATGTGGGAATTCCCTCCTTATAGTGTCATCCACTGGGCCGTTCACCTTACTTGAGTGATGGAAAATACGGGCTGTGTTATCGTTGAAAAACGAAAAACTGGCAAATACTAGTTGATCTTATCAACTATATTTTCAACAAAAAAATATCGTCAGCTAAATGTATGTTAGCTAAACCCCGTGTTTTTAAAAAATACCACGACGGTGGCAATCAAGCATACGGCCTACCTGATGGAAAGCGGTCCCGGTAGGCTCCAGGGGGTTCACATGCGCGTTGCCGACCTATTACAATCATATATACTCCTTTTTTGAAGAACTCCATACTGTAATAGGTCGGGAAAACCTCCGTTACGTTTTTGAGTTTTGTGCCATCCTTAAAAAACCTGTTCTCTTTGTCAGAGGTCGACAACTTTGTTGAATGATAATGAATGTTTTTATTTTTTCTAGTAATGCAGTTTAATACATTTCTCAGAAGGAAAGGAACAGTGGAAAAATTCATGACCTCGGGCGGGACTCGAACCCGCGACTCTGAGATACCAGCTCATCGCTCTTCCAACTGAGCTACCGAGACCACAGCCGTGGCCCCGAATTTCTCCACCATATGCCTCGTATGCGCCTTAAGGTCGCTAGGGTTTGTACGGAACCCTCCATGCGCGAAACAGACTCGCATTTTACCGGTTTTTTTTTCTAGGTGTATATTGTTTAGATTTTCCATTAAGGTCATACGCTGTATTTCACAACCCATTGGAATGTACTAAATACAGAAATTGGGAGCGTCCGTGAATAGGGACGGTGTATTTATTATTCAATATTGTTTAACGTAAATTGTGCCTAAGTAATGTCCCCTCGCAGGGACACACGGCTGTCAACGCTTGAGAACAATGTGCTTACCACAAGTATGCAAACTGTAGATGTCTATAGTCTTATAGATAACATGTCAAAACCTATCCTTCGAAATCTATAGCAACTCATGGTAGAGATACATTAACCTTTTTTTTTTAATAAGAGGGAAACGAGCAAACGTATCGCCTGATGGTAACCGACTATGGGAACACCTGGCGGGTCACATGTGTGTTGCCGGCCTTTGAGATGGAAGTATGTTTGTTTTCTCAAAGGATTTAAGGTCATATCAGGCTGGAAATACCACTGGCGACAGTTTATTTTAGAAATTATCTATCCAATTGTTGTTGCTTTTTATGCAAGTTTATTACATAATTATAACCTTTTTTCCAAATAATTAGCCGACATCACAAAGCACTAGGTCATCACTAGCTAATGTAATATGACCCCTGCAGTCAAACTTTGTATTAAGTTTTGCAGGAAACTGTTTTTTAACTACCGTTTTGTAATACCTTACCACCATAGAATACTTTATTAACTCAAATAAAGTATTCTATCTATAGATCTATCTATCATCATCATTTAAAAGCCTGGCTCTTGACGGCGGAGCGAACTTCAACCTTTGCGGTCTTCTGGCCAATAATTTAAGTCCTGAGACACGACATTTATATTTCTTTTAATTGCTGTGTAGTTACAAGTTATGTAGTTTAAGAAAATATCATGGCTGTTGCATTCCATATCGCATAATATGCATTTTATCAGTTCTCTCGATTTAACTTATGTCCTATTTCCGAATCCTGACATGACAATGACACTAACTGTAGTTTTTTCACAAATGTAATTCACATAATAGATGTTTTTATGACTGTAACTAGCCATAATACGTTCGGGAAATCAGTTGGATCTGGATAAATCTACCGTGATGGCAGAACCAGCGGATATTAGTTTCAGTAATCATAAGCCCGTTGTTTAGTGTCAAAAGCCGAACTATAAAGTTTAACTCTGGGTAAGTTAGCTACCTCCGGTTGGTGCAAGTGGCCCTTAGAGTTAGCTATCTTCAAGAAAATATACATAAAGAAAAATTATCCAAGAAGATTATGGAAACCTAATAGAAAAGTATAATAAAAATTATAATAGTCTGCCGCGTAAGCTGTCGCTGGTTAGATCCCAGCGCTGCTCACAGGGGGCCTTGGTCACTTTTTCTGTAGTATTTGACATCTCTTTCAATTTATAAAAAAAGAAATATCAAAGAGAGGAGGGTTCCTATCCTCTACAACCGTGTGTATCACCGACGCGCCAGTAATTTGTATCCGTCACAGGCTCCTTAAGGCTGTGTTCACACTGGCTTGGGGTAATGACGCAAGGAATTGTGGACGCGCCTTAACGACTGTAAGAATGGCTTTCAATAATGAAGCGGAGGTATCATACTAAGGTTTTGGAATATATTATACTTTTAACAATGAAAATAATGTTACTTTGCTATTCCGCCAAACGTTTTAGTCAATTAGTGCCAACCCGTTATACCTACTTGCGTATTTGCAATTAATGTTCCCACCCTCCCGCCGCAAAAAATAGTAGTAGTAGTAGTAGTAAAACACTTTATTGCACAAAAACAGGAAAAAAAAACCAGATAAATAACACAAATATTTGTACAAAGGCGAACTTATCCCATTTAGGGATCTCTTCCAGTTAACCTTTGAGCAATTAAAGGACAAAAATAATAAATACGCAAATAGATATAACAAACTACCACCAATCATATAAAACTCGACTCGTATTTCGCCTCACTACCAGGCATCCTCACGAGATGCAGGAGATCTTGTCGTACTGGCGTCTGACAGTGACAAGAGAATTACTGGCCCAGAGTGGTCGGCCATATTTATAACCTGTTCCAAGTGAGAAAGTTGACGGCAGTAGCGGCAGTGACACCGCGCAAATAAACGAAACCGTAAGCGGGTAGATCGCTACGGCATGTGGGTAGACCACAAATTAAAACTCGCAGTAAATCAGTTACACCGTGAACATGGCGATTGTAACAGTACCGAAATACCGGGAGCTCACAAAAGCAAATATACATGGTAAATATCACGTTTTTAATAGTAATTATAATGTAAATGTCCTTGTTCAAAACCGTATAACATATCACACGCTCCTCAATTATTATTTATACGGTTTAAATAGTTCTGTCGCAATAGTTTAGTCTGTTATCGAACTTTTAATTTCACCATCCTCATACAACTTGCCCGTGAATATTATCATGAAATTAATGCTCTCCATTTGTATCTATAATCCAAAGGATAGTTTATAACAAAATATCCCTCTTCAAGTGATTAATCAAAGCTTTTGCGGGAAATTGCGGGTACATAAATAACAACCCGCAATATATCACCGGATATCTCCGTTACAACTGTTTGTCTTATCTAGGTAATTATCTTATCTAGGATAAATATTAACGTATTGTTAAGCCGGTTGAGCCGAAATACTGGGTGAAAGTATATTATTTGATTTTCAATATGCTTCGTAAGGAATTGAAAGGGCCATGGGCAAATTTGTATGGAGGCTGGCCCAAAAACCAACAGAGATGAGGCTTATGTCTATAAACAGGTCTTATTGTCTGCTTCATTTCGTTATATGGGCAACAAGTTGAATTCTATTGCAGATCTGAGATATTCGTATTGAAACGCGAGTATTATGTAAGTAAAAATATTCACAACCGCTCGGCGATGATGGCGGATCCACGCAGCCTTTTGTTTTGTTAGGGGGGATGCGTTACGCATACCACTCGGGTGCATTTATGTACCAATTATTGAATAACAAAAGTCAAAATATCTCAGTTCTGCAATGGAATTCAACTTGGTGTCAATATAAAGAAAATAAGTAAATAAAAATACCTATCAAATGAGATAACTCTCAGCTCTGTTGGGTTTTGAGCCAATTTGCACATGGTCCTTTTAGATGTAAGGTAAGGTTTATGCGTTTTCTTTTGGAAACCGTCCGAATATCCGTTGGATCTGCATAGCCGGTAGGTACATATGTCCGCCGGGCATCCGCTGGACAACTCTACCATGCATTGATTGGACAGATCCGGCGGATATGCCCGAACGTATACGGCCGGCTATACCTACAATTGAGACGTGAATGTATAGTTTTTTTTAAATCTACTGTTAGACTTTGGTTTGTCAGGTAAGACATATTAATTTTTACCAGGAATTTACTTAATCTTTATTGCACAAAAGAGAAACTTATCGTACAAAAGGCGGACTTAATGCCATAGGGCATTCTCTACCAGTCAACCTTAGGGCAAAACAGAAGATTGTAGGCGGTGCATCTTACAAAATGTGTAACGAAAAGACATACTAAGATACAGGAATCGCCAACATGAACGCTTTTATCTGGGATCAGGTGTCGTGAACCTTTTGCGGGATGTTTCGCGACAACGGTTCTCGTAGGTATTCGAGCGCTCTCCAGCGTCAAAAGTCTTTGAGAATCTGTAGATTGCCTTGTGTCGGTTGTGTTGGTTCGCATCTTCTTGTGACTGATACATAACGTGTATCCTAAATAAATAATTGAAAATATAAACTTGAAAATTATAACATAGCGTATCCTGTAGTTATTTGCTCAAAAATGCATAAACATACTTCTATATTTGCTGCAGTAACTTCCAAACAATATTTCTATAGTTAACTCGCTTCTGCATAATGTCAACTGATAATGGAACTCCATTAACTTAAGCTGAAATCGTCACCACGGATGCTATTATCTGAGGTCAGGCGTCGTGAACCTTTTGCGGGATGTGTCGCGACAACGACGCTCGCGTTCGAGCGCCCTCCGCCGTTTAAAAGCCATTGAGAGTTCGTAGCCTGAAGCATGGTTGTTCGCTTATTTCAAACGAGGCATCGTGAAACAGTTGAAGGTAAGTATTCGAATTTTGAAATAGTACATTGTGTATTAAGGGCGGTAAACAAAATTACAAACGAGTGTGAATTTAAGCCCGAGTCGTAGACGAGGAATTAATTTTAGCACGAGTTCGTAACTCTCCGCCCGTGATACATACAATGTTTTTCATCACATTTGCGAGGAAATAAATAAACTTTCTAGGCAGGTAAAGAAACTATAATTATTAGTGGTAGTGTAGTAGCACAATCCAGTAGTATTTGGTAGGTTAGGTTAGTAATTTTCTGGACGTTTTATTACTATCCAATATGTTTTTCATCACACCTGCTCGTAAATGGTGATATTATATGCAAGCGTACTGAGAGTTCATGAGCTGTATTAAGGCCCATGGCCGTAATGAATTCTCATACTACTTTACAGGCTCCCGGAGGATCTGCGCCTCATGCGCTGCCCGCACTTCGCGGTACTTTAGGCTGTGCGACTACACTTACTTACTTACTTACTTACTATTTTGGCTCAGTGATCCAAAAATAATCTTGGCCTCCGAGACGAGAGCATGCCACCTGACCCGATCCAGCGCGGTTTCCTGCCACGAATTGGCATAGAGCTGGCGCAGATCCGCCTCCACGACATCACCCCAGCGGTACCTGAGGCGCCCCACCGGTCGACGCCCGGTTGGTCGCCCCACGTACGCTCCTCTAACTGCTCGATCCTCCCCCATTCTAAGTAAGTGACCGAGCCAGCGAAGTCTGTGAGATTTCGATTCGCCGATGATATTGGGCTCAGCCACCAACTCTTCAATCTCGGCGTTCTTCCGGATCCTCCAGGTGCCATCGTCTCTTCTAACAGGTCCCAGGATCTTTCTAAACACTTTCCTTTCCGCTATCAGGAGTTGGTTTTCTTCTTTTATTGTTAGTGTCCAGGTTTCACAGCCGTACATAAGGATAGGCCTAATGACGGTTTTATATATCCTTAGTTTCGTACTTTTGCACACACCATTTATAATTATTGTTTCTGTATTTGCCTACAAAGTTTAAATATTTACTTACTCGCAAATGTGATGAAAAACATTGAATGCTCATCTTCGACTTCGGCTTAAATTCAGACTCGTTCATAATTTCTTATTTACCGCCCTTAATACAGTGTTATAATATGAGATATCAGGTGTCGTGAACCTTTTGCGGGATGTGTCACAACAACGGTCCTCATGCTGAAGCGCTCTCCTCCGTTAAGGAGCCATCGTTTCGAGAATCTTAACCCACCCCTTCGCTCGTGCAAGCATACCAACAAGCCTATTATCAACAAGTGGGCGATTTACACGCGCTTTTAGGCTAAGCTACGGTATGGAAGGGCAGATCTACTCTATCACCTCAATTTCTAAAGTACAAAGCACAGCACTCACTAGTTTAATATATTAATTCCATCAAAAGTCGCAGGTTCAAGAACTGGTGAATCTGGTGATAGTGCCGTAGCTTATTTTTATGTGTGGGGCTTCGCCCCCGAGCCCCCGTTGCACCTTCTTCTTGTAATCCTAGCGGTGAATCTGGCGATAGTGCTGTAGCTTATTTTTATGTGGGGGGCTTCTCCCCCCGCGCCACCGTTGTACTTTCTTATTGTAATACTAGTGGTGAATCTTGTGATAGTGATGTAACTTATTTTTATGTGGGGAGCTTCGCCCCTCGAGCCCCCCTTGCGCTTTTTAGACATTCTAACCTACCTAGACTTTTCAGTTTTATCAGTTGCAACATCGTCGAAATATTGGGAGCTGAATTTGAAATTGCACGACAGTTGACAACATGTTTAAAGTTTCTTGCCATTTAAAGGCTTAAACGATTAAGTATTCATAGAACCGCAATAAACTCGAGCAAAAGGCTCCAGTTTCAAGCGGTCCATAGTAGCAAGTTTAATGCGTAATAAATATTAAATTGCCCCCTGCCTAAAGCTCTCCGACAAGCTAGCCCATAGGAAAGTTTAGTGTATCCAAAAATACTAATCTTACAGAGCTTGTTTTGCGAGGTAGTTGATTCATACAGTATTCTAACTTGATTTTTTTTTATACCACCTAATTTATTTCCGAACACGTTAATTAGATTAAAAATGCAGTTAATTTTTATATCTTTATATTAATTAAATATATTTTATACATACCCAAATATACCTGATAAACGTTGTCATATTTTTTTACCTTGTTCTAGCTAAATGTGCATTTTATTCGAAAAAAAAAAATGATAGTAGCAAAAATTGTTCCATTTATTACTTAGACGACTCAGTTTTCAACATATGTATAATTTACATACCGGTTTGTTATCATTTTGATTATCAGAAAGCCTCAAGAATTTACCTTTGAGCAAAAATCACGAAACAGTCCTCAGATTTAGGTACAGTATTAAAAATCGAAAAACAAAAACAATAAAGCAGTTCATACATTCCATTAGTTAGAATTGAAATTATCTTCAGTAATCTGTTAAAAAACCGGCCAAGTGTGAGTCGGACTTGCGCACCGAGGATTCCGTACAAACTTTATGTTGCAACTGCACCTAGAAGTAGAAATTTGACGTCAGCCACATGTATCGACAGATTGGGTCACTCGTTTGCACGGCATGGAGTTATTTTTTTATCACATAAACCAATTTTTTAATTTTTGTTATAAGACAGTTCTTACAGCATGCTATCACATAAATTTAAAAAAAAGATAAACAATCTAAGTTAAATTTCAAATTTTAGTTCAAAAAAGTTTTGTTTTATAAAAAAATCACTACCAACTCACGGTCGTCAAAAAATGTTTTAATAAATTCAGTTACGTAATTTTTGTTCTTTCTTCCATTTCGATCCCTATTTAAGTAAACCACGATTTAAAAAGTTATATCAGTGGCTACAGTCACAGTCAGCGACCAAAGCTTGTAGGTATCAAAACAATTTTTTTCGGTTACAGATTAGAATTTCCCTGGTTGACTCAGCCAAAACGAATACCGGTTAACAACTCGGTTATTCCAACAAGCTCCATTCGTCTGTACAAAGCGGGCGATACAAAAACCGTTAACATTGTTCTTTTGTTTCATGTGCCATATCCACGTGAGCCGGGGCCACAGACAACTGAAAAAACAGAGGAGGCACTCGCTGCAAGATTACGGGTACCCACTAAGGGGGTGTTCTGCGCATTTTGAAGTTGACAAAGCGAGTATTTTTTTGTTATTAAATTGCAACGGTTAACACTCACGTATTTTTATCACAATAGGGATGCCATATTTCGACTGCATCGGGCAGTCATCGTCGGACAGACAGAGTGGTTTTGTCACTATCGCGGCTCGGGCATCACTGCCCGAGACCGGCGTAGGTAATGTGTCGCGCGCGACGAAACAGGCTGGTTCGAGCGATCCGGCGCCGTTTATTGCTGTTTTCTCATAATTTGACATGCTGTGTGGTGTCTAATTCATATTATATATAGGCATGACAAGCTACACTAGTTATCATACTTTAGTTTAGTCATCAGCATTACATGAAGCACTTAAAATCTTCTTCCTAGCTTTTCAGGCTAGCCTAGCTAGGTGGGCCTAGGGTCCGCTCTGTCAACTAAACCCAAGATTTAGCGTAGGCACTAGTTTTACGAAAGTGACTGCCATCTGACCTTCCAACCCAGAGGGTAAACTAGGCCTTTAATGGGACTAGTTCGGTTTGCTCACGATGTTTTCCTTCACCTTCGACTATTTCGATATACTTACGCTACACCTTGACTTGGCTTGACACGTAGCCAATGTCAGCGTTTCCCGCTTTGTAGAGGAAATTGCCTACGAACAGAGAATCGACCTAACGGGATTCCGGGACTCCTGTTTTAGCTTAGGGTGACCAGACAAGCGTCAAACTTTCTGTTGAAAGCGGCAGAATTTCGGTCCCGTAATTTCTGCTGCATTTGGTTTCATACCAAAAACCTATTTCGGTTGACATTTTTCGTGTGAACAACGGGCGTTTTGTATGAAACGGAATGGAGCAGAAATCACGCAACTGAAATGCGGCCGCTTACAGTTAAAAAAAATACGCTGGGTAACCCGATAATTATAAGTATTTAAATATGTCTAATAATTACGGGAGTTTTCTAATTAAAAATGCTTCTATAGAAGTATAACGACTACGTGTCATGATTACCGCTGAATTGGTTAGTTATTTTTCACCGCTACGTTGCATTGTGAGTCGAATAAAGTAGTGGGTTTTAAAGTTTGGATTAAACTTTTGGCTGTTTGTAACTGTTGCTCTGTTCATTTATTCCTCTGTGACAGTGCCAACATGGTGGTTCGAAACCGCGACTTGCAATTTCCGTAAAATTCTTCAATAACTTTAACAGAATAAGTGAATATGAACTTTAACATTTAGGAATAAAGTCCATTCTTGCATGGCTCATAAGGCAGCTTAGTTTTAAGTTTGTAATTTTTAAGTTTTAAATTTCGAATTCCAATAAGGCCAAACGGCCGGTGTTCTGATTTTAAAATTGGCCTGTATTTTTAATAGAAATTACACAAAGTTCGTTGTTTAAAAATGAAAAGGCCCCTGGTGCTTCAGGGATAGCAAACCTTTTTCATGGATTAATAAAATTTTGAATGTTCTTCCTAGCATTTTTCCCGGCTTATGCCACGGGTTAGAGCCTGGTGTCAGCTTTGGCAACTAATCCCAAGATTTGACGAAGGCGCTAGTTTTACGATAGGGATAATTGCTTATTGGGATTAGTACGGTTTCCTCACGGTTACGAAAAGTATCTAATTGGTAAATATCAAATGATATTTCGTACATAAGTTCCGAAAAATTCATTGGTACGAGCTGGCAGGATTTGAACCCGAGACCTTCGGATTGAAAGTCTCACGTCATACCGCTGAGCCACCACGCTCATAAAATTTTGAACATAATACGTTTTCCATTGATTTTTTTAAATTTAAAAATAAGTTGTTAAGGGGCTACCCGGCATATTTCACTGTTTTTAAAGTGAATAGGCTTTGTTCAGCTCCAAGCACAACGCTTGAAAAAAATATATAATGTAGCTAGGTATTTGGTCTACATTTGGTTCCACTAAATTGTCGAAAAACATAATACATCAAGAGAAAAAAAAAAAACCGTAAACCCTTTTTTCTACCTTAAATCTGTATCTACTCCCTTATTATGCGTCGTAAGTACAAGAAACTAAGACAAGCATTTTATATTTATGTTTACTTTAAACGCATCCACTGATTTTTGGATAGGTTTTGTACTTTTCGAGAAAAAAGCTATTAAACGCATTTTTCCGAAAACGCCGGCTCGAGATGCCTGCGCGGGCGACGGGGGCCAGTCGTATAAGATGGCACTAGTAGTTTATAGGGTTGCGTCCTAGTACAAGCAGCTCTTCCTAGGTGACGACTTATGCTTATAACCGGTATTGTATAACCGGTGAGGAAAGGAAGCGGTAGGGGAAGAAAGCTCAAATCGCCGAGGTCATTGGGATAGGGGACGGCCTTAAGCGAACTTTAGGTTTTCTGACCCGTGACAAAAAGCCTAGGAAAGATAAGATGATATTTTTTCTATAGATTGACGTTTTACTTTAACGTTTACCCTCCTAAAGCCTAAAATACCTATAAAAAATATCTAACCATTTTCTTCACACAATCGCGAACCGTAAAGATAATACCGAAAAATGCGGGTTGCTGTCATCATAAAGTCGCATTTCCACGAGGCTTTCGATCACAGATCACTGTCCTATTAGACGAGGCAAGTTTAACCCTTCTATAGACAGTTATTTAGCGTCTACCCTAGAATTGAGTGACGTAAAAAAATGGTAGTTACTTACTTTGATAGTCTTAAAATGGAAACATTTATATGTAGATGTTTTCATATCACTTTTTTTTAAACCGCTCCTACATTTCAACACGCAATTATTATTTTCTGTTTTTTGTTATTTGAACGGCCGCCTCAAAAACTAGTCGGTAGTGACCCTGCCTACAAAGCAGGAGATCTCTGGTTCGAATCCTGGTCAGGGCAATTATTTGTCTGATCATCACGAATATTTGTTTTGAGTTATGGATGTCTTCTATGTATTTATAAGTATTTATGTATTTTATATATATCGTCTCCTTCACTCACGTCACTTGCACCACCCAGGGTTAGCCTCTAACTCGGAGTTGAGCTGTCAATTTCCGTACAAAAAAAACGCTCAACTCCGGGTTACGCGGATAACCCTGGGTGGTGCAAGTGGATCTTATTGGGCTTACCGTGGGACTTAGTCGATTTGTGTAAAATTGTCCCACAATATTCATATTTATTATCTATTTTTTAGTTATGCCTAAAATTAAGCACGACGTTTACATATAAGATGCTAGTAATTACACGAGATAAGTAGATTTTTTAAGTTCGAATATGAGACAAACCGGTCCAGGGGTTGTCGAGATACAGGGATCACGACTTCACGTTCGGGGTGAACCAGTAAATAATAAGTTGCTTTTATGTATGTACCTGGAGTCTTTGCAAAAGACTCATAATACGGAGTCCACACAGAGTAGTCTATTACTTCGAGGGTTAGAATAAATATGGATTTTTATTCCCCCAATAAGGATTGAAGGAAATGTGTTCTCATTTATTTTAATTTGAACCTATTTGATCTTTCGTGATTCTTACTTGCCGGATACGTTCGGGCAAGCTATCGGATCTATATCGGACATCCGCCAGATAAGTTTCTCATACATTTGCTAGCCATATACGGACAGGCATATCCGCCAACTGCCAATAATATGAGATGAACTATAAGAAATTAAACTTAAAACAAATTACCATAAGTACTGTAATAACGAAAATAATTCATTATTGAATAGTAGCTTAGTTATGAAATTTATGTAAACCTTTTAAGTACGTACGTGGTTTCCTCTACAGCAAGCCTTTAGTTTTTTCAATAAGCCTAGAGACAGGTGCGGGCTGAAAAACAGCGCTGTGGAGTTCCAGGCTCGCAGCAAATGCTGAGTCCAGTCCTGGACCTTTTGTCGAACCTCTTTAGTCTTAGTTTTTGTTATACTTTTCTTGTGTCTTTTTCTTCTTGTGTGTTGTGTTACTTATTTTGTAGTACTTGTTTACGACAGTAAAGGACTTCTTATTTATTTTATTTATTTATAAATGTATGGGAAATCTGTCTGATGGACTATGACCCACTATGGTGATATGACGAATTGCCCGAGCTTATATGACCAGCAATGGATTAGCAAATCCCGCGCATAAATGCCTGATAGTATATGCCTGACGATTGATTTATATTTCCTGAAAGAGGTTTGTCTAAATAATAATAAAAAATAATGTGGGACAATCTTACCCAAATCGACCTAGTCCTACGGTAAGCTCAATAAGGCTTGTGTTGTGGGTACTAGACGACGATATATATAATATATAGATACATATAAATAACTAAATACATAGAAAACATCCATAACCTTAGAACAAATATTCGTGATAAACACACAAATAAATGCTCTGACCAGGATTTGAAACCGGGAAACCCTGCTTCGTAGGCAGGGTCACTACTAACTAATCTACTACTAGGCCGAGTTTAAACTCTTGAAGGCCCTAGATACATTCCGCTGTGGCATTTTACTTGACAATTTCTTGTGAAATATAGGTAAACGAGCAGACGTATCGCCTGGTTGTAAGCGACTATCACCGCCTATGGACAATTATGCAATTACATCGGGAAAAATTAAATCACTTACTTTATGTTTTACTCTATAGTTTACAAATCTCTATTTGCGGTTAAATAATCAGATAGCGACGGGTTACTAAGAGCGTGTTCAGTTCAGTGATCCTATTACATGGACTTACGTACGTACAGTACCTAGGTACCCTGTACGTAGTCTACAATACCTGTTAATAGTACATTTCGATGCTAGTGCGGAAAGTATGTCATTACTTCACGTGCCCCGAGGTATCTTGCCACGAGCCATAGGCGAGTGGGAATACTCGGGACAAGTGAAAAATGACATATCCGCACGTGAATCGAACGACGTTTTTCAATACAGATGCGAAAAAAATTAAAATTCGAAGAATAGTAATACGGTTGGTATATTAAGAACATCTTCAAAATGTTTATCTTTACTTTCTCATTTTCAATCTCATAATAATTATTTCTCATAAACAAAATAATAAATCGCATGTGACAAATCGTATCGTCATGTCTTAGAGGCCCTTCGAACATGTTTACCTGATTGAAAAACGCCTCTACTTTGACTGACGTTTCGTAGGTTCTGTTCCGTTTCATACACACAGATTTATAAGAACTGTTTTCAATGTTAATATTTTTAATGAATGATCATTAGTATGATGAAGAAGTAATTATTGAAATATGAAATATCAATATCTTTAATATTATTGCGTTAATAGTAGGTATTTAGTTTTATTACGGCTCGGTAAAGTTAACGAACAATAGTACTCTTCGGTACGCAGTCATGAATTGGAACACAACTAAATTGAAAAAGATTGGAAAAGTAAAAAGCACTAGTTCGCAAAAACAAAAAACAGCCAAAAAAAGGGCACTTTTTGAGCAACTGTACTGAAAATAATATTTAAAACGGGTCACTCACGTAATTTAGTCGATTTTCGCTCGACATGTTTCGTTCTTTACGAAGAACGTCATCAGGAGCGACCACCCGCAACAGAGGCAAGTCGTGAGTGACCCGTTAAAAATATTATTTAAAATGTTCGAGTCTCACGAGAGTATTATAGTTAAAATTACAATACCTGTCTCTCTATTTGAAATAGTTCACACACAATCTTTATACCATACCATAACTGTTATGAAAACTGTGTTTACCCTCCGGCCGGCAAGCAGGCAATTGCCGGCCGCTATGCTAAACAAATTCACTGTTTGCCGACTGCGTCAAACAGAAAAATAGTGTACAGACCTTGGCCAGTAAATAAGAAAGCCTGAGATTATGTTTGTCGACCTCAGCTTCGCTTCGGAAGACAATTACACGAATTCTGAGACATTTCTCACTTTACAGGCCTCTGTATGAAATCTACTATTCCTGACATTTTTCATTTGTTTTATTTTCTGCCCGTCTAAACGAGTGAAATCATAAGTTTCTAAGAGTAAAATTCATAGTCTGACGGAGAAATTTAATACATACTTTTCTCCAGTGATTTTTGATTATAATTACAGTTTAATTAACATAACCGACAGTCGTGATTGAAAACAAGTATAAATCCGTGTTTATCAACACTGATTGTGTCGTAATTTGTGAAATCGGACTTCGTAATCGGCAATCATAATCCGACTGTCACAATATAACGGAATTGTAAATCAATTCCATTAGCAGTAAAACGGTATTACTACACGCTCGCTGATTAAGCTTTGAAATTGCATTCAAATGCAGAAACGTGACAAAGCTAATTCAATTGCAAACTGACGTGTCCCTGTAATTCCGTTATGGTATTATTGGTATTATGCCATTAGAAATTGAAATAGATGTCATATACCAAAGAAAAAGACCAACACCGACAGAGGCCAATCCGAGGGTCGAGCTCAGGTCTTCAGCTTACGCGGCTAACGCCACAACCACTAGGCAAATTGGTCTCACCGAATGCCGGCGAATTTCTCGAGTATATGCAATCTTAGTAGGTAACAGGCAAGACGCCCGTGGCCTTTTTCTAACATAATGAACCATTAGCTTATCAAACCAACATAGTGAACCTGAGTGATTACCATGAGTTGTACGTAAACGTATTCGATAGCTACGGCATTCGAAAGTATGTACGTCTCGCTCCTGCCAGAGTACTGCCACACTGTAGCAAGCATCGAACATCGTAATTTTACTACCTCTCTGTCGTTCTTGCATATTATTCGAGATAAGCAGGCAAATAGACAAAGTATACATGAGGTGGTCACCCTGTGAGGCCAATTCTCCATTTTTTAAATTTTTTTTTCCGTTTACTCGAGTTTTTATGTATTTACAGGTATTAGATATTTTTTGATAGTTGTTATCTTGTTGCCTCGTCCTGCCCAATATTTTCAATTAAAAACCGTTTTGGTTGATTTAGTTTCTGGCCGACTGTTTTTTAATTACACAATGGGCTCAATTATTCACATATTCAAATTTGGCGCCTAGTGTTTGATCTACACATGAACCTACTAATATTATAAACGCGAAAGTTTGTATGGATGTTTGTTACTCTTTCACGTAAAAACTACTGAATGGATTGTAATGAAACTTTACAAATAATATAAACCTTATACATATTTTTTTTGTAGGTATACATTTTATATATACATTTTATTTAAGGACAAGGCCAAGTGTGATGGGTACATTTGGGCCGGGTACGATTCGGGGGGTTGTAATTAGTTAAATATTAGTAAGTAAGAATGACAAAGCCTGTTTTTAATGTGACGATGTTAGTAAAATTTTATTAAGCGTTAATGTGCGAAATAATCCTGGAATTTTTTTATAGGTTTTGATTTTGCTAAGCTACAATTTTAATAAAATTTTTAGAACACTTTCTTTTATATATATATATACTTTAAATTTAAGGACATATATAGTCCTCAAATAATTATACTAAAATTATTAAAAAACTCTACTTGTCTTATATAAATAAAATCATAATGTTTTTTCAAAATCCTTGGGCAGGACGAGGTTAGTGTTAAAATATTTTTATTTTTAATGTACTTAAAAAGTTGGTTGTCGCTGAAACATTCTGTAATTAGATTAACGCCAAAGATGAATTGAATTTCTATTTTTCTAAAGTAAAATTACTCGACCTGTCTTTAGATCACGGATCTTAAGAAATCTTTACCAACAATAATCATAACTAACCTCAATTACACTATAATAATATACCTACAAAGTTTATTAAATTACTGATAATTACTACTAAATTATCACTCACCTAAAAACAACACTAGCATCCTCACTCTCCAAATGCGCAGCCTCACTAGCGCTCCACAGCAGCAGTACCTCCCCCCTCTCGCCCAACGGCCCCCCTACTATCCTCGCCGGCACAAACCTCCTTCTATACCTCACACTTTTCACTACCCTACGCGGTCTAAAATAGTAATCTGTCCTGAACTCACTTGTTTCACCGTCACTTGTTTCTAAACTATCGCGTTCGAATTTCGGATTCAAACGCAAACCGTCACTTGTTTTTAAACTATCACTGTTGCGTTCGAATTTCGAATTGAACCGGCGTTTGTGCTTGTGTTTGGGGACGAAGTAGGGGGCGTCGTCGGGACAAGAGCGTTCGTTGGGGGACGTCGGGGTGAAGTTGCCCCGGACGAAGTTGCCCACGATGGAGTAGAGGGCGTAGTCACGAAGGCTGGCGTCGAAATGGAGGCGCACTGGAAAGAGAGGGTTGAATTAGTAGTTGTAGTGGTTCATCACATTTAACAAATTTAGCGCCAGCGCGCGCTACGAGAGTAGCCGGTAACATAGAGGATTTCCTTTATGTAGCGAAAAGCGCCTACGAGCAGCGAATCCAATATCGGGTAATTGGCGCTCAATGTGTTTAATAGCAAGAGCCGTTGCCATGGTGACAATCATAACTACAATTTAAAACTTAAATTTTTGTATGTAGGTAGTTTGCACAAGTAACTTTTTTGATTGAAGAGAGAGTTCGCATTCTCTCAGTCATCATCTTAACCCTGTAAAGGGCTCTAAACGGAGGGTCATGGTATTAAAAAACGTGATTAATCCGTTCTAAAACCATGTTAAGTTAAAAGTGTATATTTTATATGCCCATATTTTTTTGATATAGGAGCGTATTTTAGCGAGAGTGCGAATAAGCCCTAATTTCGACTTTGTTGCTTACAGTAATTTGGTCCCATACACATATTTGGTCCCCACAAACAACAAATCTGACCAACTAAGCACGAAAATCGGACTAACGAAAATGTGTATCTGCCTCTCTATCACACTTACATATATATACAAGCGAAAGAGATACAATTGGAAAGTGTCAAATTTTTGATTTTCGCTATAGATCCTCGGTTAATACTATAAATTAAGAAAAAGTCACCTAACCTATGCCTCTATGAGTTAAGTACATTTTGAAGGATAGATGTCGACACGTTATCTACAGTTTTCATCCCGCTTCCACCCCCACGTGTGAGCAAGATACACTGACAGTGCGCTGACGTAGACGCAAGCGACTATAGATATTTACAGTAGTGCGCATTTGACAGTGACGTTTCTCTAGCTTGTTCCGATTCCAGAGTATTTTGCATCCCGTTCTTTCTCATTGGTGCGAGCGAGTTGCAAATACTTTATAAAGCATTAGTCTGTAGGGACTGTCACTTTTAGGCAGTTCATGGTAAAGGCTCAGTAGACACATACATGGTAAGAGCACTATTGTAACTACCTCGTCCCCAAAATGCGAAGTTCCAATCATGCTGGGAAGCTATCTGTCATGGATACATCCGTCCATCCCGGAAACGAAGGCGTGCCCCAAAATGGCCGCCAGGGGCCAATTTCCTGCCCCGCGTTAAGACTAGGGAGAAGAAATACTTGGTACACGTACTTGCTGTTTTTACGACTCGTGTGTCAATATGAGAAAACATTTAAAAATTTAAAAGTAGTAATTTGGCTCGTACCGTATTTCACTAGTACAAATAGCGATGATTTCGTTGTCGATTTTCGGTAAATAATAATTTAAAAAAACGTGTTTAGAAATATTCATGTCTATATTGACTGACATATGTATATTTTCATTTTTAAACTATCGAATAACCCCTTTCGGTAGAGTTCAAAAGAGTTCTAACATACCGCCTACCAAAATACTTTATTTTATATACTATGCTGGTTAAACAAAAATGTTCTAATATACCTATATATCATAAAGTTCACAATATAACTACCTACTACAACTGCTATCACATACTAACGTAAACTTTTATATTTACGTGTGATGTGTGAAATCTAAATCTTAAAAAAAATATATTAAGCCCACTTTTTTTAAGTCGTATATCATTTCGTACAACCATTTGTACCAATGAACAAACAGTTTTAAGTATTCTCGCAAATAAAAATCTTCATCTTTAAAATACACCAACCTACGAACGGATTGGAACGGGGAAAAATAACAGCGACTTTCTATACTAACGCATCGAAGCCGACTAAGCCTCGCGGGTGACAATGGATTACTTGGCCCGGATTCGGTATGAGGCTAGCTTTCACGGTGATTCCACTAATGGCATAGGAATCCGTATGATCCTTTCTTTTTTTTTTGTTCGTATTCATATTTGACAATCTTCATTTGTTATGGAATACGCTCTGTTACTTCACTACGGGGACAAGTGTGACAATTATCAGCATCATTGTTACTGGTATTATAGGCGTATATGGGCTATCTACGGGCGCCGCTTACTATTGCGTGGGATGTATGCTCGTGTTGCTACCAACATGTCATTTCAAAATAAAGACATCAATACTACCACTAAAAACGAATATTTTTGCGAAGAGCTCTTGACGATTATCATAAAAAACACGACATATTATGTCACGAAATTCCGACACAGGAACAGTCTAATGTCAAAAAATTACGATCACATCATAATGGTAAAAATAAAAGTCAATGTTTAAAGGTTAGGTTAGGTTAGGAACTTGCCCTGTTATGTTAGGTACTTTATGCCCAAGAGCATGAAAAGCGGTTTTGTGTCGAACTTTTCGAGCAAGGGAAGTAAAAAAAGGTTTTAGGTTGAAGTGTTTTCATTTACATTAACATTCACTCATTAATTTCATTCATTTATTGTATTTTGTTCACCTTTGTATTCACCTCAACTCTTGTGAAACTACCCATATCAACACTATCAATGGTTTGACCTTTGACATTTATGACATTTCAGAGCGAAGCGGCGAGCCGTGCGGCGGCGCATTGAACCACCGCGTCGCTTTCATTCGCCCACTGATACCACAAATATGAATACAGCCAATGTGCCAAAAATATGTATACAGGACTTTAATAATGATAAATGATAAATATCTTTATTTTTCAATTTAGGCACATTACAATGCACTTATGAACGTCAAAAAAAAAAGCTACCACCGGTTCTATCCCTACACCACAGCCCGAGAAGATTATTACCGGCAAGAAACTCGGCGGGACTTATTTTTTCAAAAGAAATTACAAAAGTAGTAAAAATATTTACAATATGTGGTTCTACAAGAAACCATATCAAAAGAAAATAGTGAAACAGAAAGACAAAAAAAAAGAATAAACAAAATAAAACAAAATTAAACGGTTTTACACGATATACAACATTTGATATGATTTCTTTCGTGAACTGTGTCCTTCACTCTATAAGCAGTACATTCAATTTAATTTTTGTTGATTTCCTTAGTTTCTGGTATGGGCCATGCATGTTTGTCTGTTAAATAGTCCTCTACTGTGCTGTTTATTGCCTGAACATTAAGATCGTGGATACATATTGTTACGTTTGAGGGGTGGGTACTTTATAAAAAATGCACTAATTAACCACTAATTAAACCTGAGGCTTTATTGCTACTCAGAAGACACTAAACACAGCACTTGAACACACTTATCATACACTAATTCAACGAACTTGTCACTTGTACTTCACTCCGATTCGCTCTTGATCCGCACTGTATCGCATTCAGAATTGAACTACTCTGTGGCCGCAGGCTGCCGCTATATATACCCGTTAGCGGTACTCCTGATGGTTCCAGAATGTTCCAGCCAAATCTCGCCTCGACAGGTCGGCTTCGATTCTAGTAAGTTCGCGAGTAGGTACCTAATTACTTCTCGCGATGCTTCTAGACGCGGCTGGGTACTAGGCAGGTGTGTCCGCGAGTACTCGAGAACGTTCTCGACTCTTACCGTTTCTTTCTATACTTCTCTTTCACACCCTTCTCGAATGTTCCGTATAGCTATCTCTTTCTAAGAGTGCTTTTTCTTTCACTCCTTCGAAAAATTTCGCCAATTGTACTTCAGGGGCCCATAAGGGGTCCTGAAAACGCCTGAAAACGGGGTTTCAGGTTATTGTGCCATCTGGGAGAGGGTGGCCTGAAACGAACTGAAATCATGTTTCAGGCGCCTGAAAACAACGGCAACTGGGGTAAATTTTCAATCTTCTAGTATGTGAAAGAGGCACCTCTAAAATGGCCTGAAATCAGTTTTCAGCCTGCTGATAACGCTTCTAAGGCATGAAAAATCACATTTAAAGTTTTATTCACATCACCGGCGTAACAATATATTTGGTACTTTGACTGTATTCATATAGATGTGGTTGATTGTACACCGCCTTACAACGTACAAAAATGTCATAAATTGTAAGAGATCATATACTACAGAAAAAGTGACCAAGGCCCCCCAGTCCCCAGGGCTGGGATTGAACCAGCGACCTCCTGGTTTCGCGACAGACGCCCTAACCATTAGGCCACCCGACCACATGAATCAAAACATTTATGTTATTTAATAAATGATTTAATTCATGCTTTACAATTGTACAAAAATGTCAATCGAATACAGTTACCGTTGAAATATACGATACACTCATCAAACGGTCCTTAAGCTTGTATATATGGGTATCATATTATGATACCCATAAAACTTCCCCAACTCACATTGTTACGAAGTTTAGAATTTCTTCCGAAACTCCAAGAAATGATCGAAACCAAATGTGTTTCACGAACGTTTTTAACGGGCACATCTTTCACGAGTTCCGATTATGCCGTGCCTTAAGTGCTACTCTGATAAAATACCCAGTTAGAAAAACATTTCCAGCATATAATAATAGCGTTTATAATTTGGACCTTATTATCTTAAGCTTAAGGTTCGAAATGGTTTTTGATGGTCGAGTTTCGAATAATTGAACAGTGCCAGTCTTTTGCTTGTTAATCCTTATAAACGTAAAACTGATTGCTTTTCAGAGACGGAAGCCGGGATGGTATTATGCAATTTTTTTAACAATTATATAAACAATTTTTCTTATAAAAGTGAAAGCATTCGATCGCTGTTGCGATGTGAATCTATGTATTTTTTTTTCTTGTTTATACCGGATGGCTTTAATTTTTGAACAAAACCAAAACGCACTACCGTGTCTAGAACCAGTATACCAAGTCTCACAACAATCGGTTCTGTCACCTTCAATTGTACATATGTATTTTCTGTTATGAAAGCCACAAAATTATGGCTGTACAAATAAAATTGTGTCAGATATTTTTGCGGCCTTTATAGCTGAATATAATATTGCAGGTACTGTACAGTGGTTACGAAAAATTCAAAAAATGCTAGCCAGTATGCAACTGAAACTCATCCATCCTCATACAGTGTGTATTGTTTTGTTTGTACTTCGTATTCTTGATTATCGTTTTATTTATATTTTTCATAACATTTCCATTGTTGACAAACGCCATCATTAAAAAAATACGTTCTAACGTGATTTATCCCTAGTATACTATTGTCAAAAACACTGCAAATGATTGATACAGAATTTATCTTTTGTTGTTGATTATTGTAAGCACTAACTGCATAGTAGCAATATTATATTATTCAATACCTGCCTAATAAAAATATATTTAAATTTAATTTAGAAACTTATCTTTACTACATAACACCGTTCGATACAAAAGAATAATGAATTTGCCGAGATAAATTATCGAATCAATTTTTAAGAGCATCGACTTTTTGTGAGAATGATGAGACATTATTATTGGATGATAATTTTTACGCGTGGCTGCTAAATCGTTCTTCTTATTTATTTATTTATTTATTTATTTAACCTTTATTGCACAATACAAGAAAGTACAAATGGCGGACTTAATGCCTTAAGGCATTCTCTACCAGTCAACCATTGGGTCAAACAGAAACTTACAAAATTGGTTTATTAAATACAAAGTCATGTTAATTTATCGTGAGTAAACTGATCGGATAACAAGGTAGGTATATCGAAATTGTTGTACAAGTACAAAATAATCTTTGGGCTCCGCGGCAGCATTAATATATTTTTTACTAGCATATTTTAGTTTTAATGTTTTATAACTTATTAATTTAAAAGGTTTTTCTTTCTATTATAAAATAAGTTGAAGGATACACGAGTATCAAGCGCCTCGCCCAATGGAAGCCACAAAACTTCAAAGTTTTATTACCTAACTTCCTGATACTAAGGACCTATTATTTATTTAGACGATTGTCTTTGCTTCTTATTTTTTTTAATTTTCTTTTTCTTTTGCAACTGATAATATCAATCATCAATATCATCATAAAAAAACGTAATGTCATAATCCACTGAATTCAGGTAAGTATTAAATGGAATCGCGTGAAGCAAATAATTGTGATTGCACAGGATGAGGACCGCAAGCATCGAAATGTGTCACGGCTTCTTATCCTTCGAGTACTTGCCTACACTTCATTTTTGACTTGGTTGACTTCACATCAGCAATATGGTAAGGCCCTGCCTTACCCGTTTTACAATTTTTCAAACACTTTGTACAGTGTAAGTTACAAAATGAAGAGTACGTAAAACTTTTGTAAAATTTTGAGACCGTTTTATTTCCTAGATTGAAAGAGCTCGTTACTTTGAGTAGAAAAAAACATTACATTTTCATACGATACAAAAATCTCGCGAAAATGTTCAACCGATAACACCAAACATGTATCCCGACTCCCAAAAGCAGGTACAATAATGACTGCATAGATGGCTCGAATTGAACGGGCTGATCCAACCTCACGGTTATTTTCTGGACATGGGTTGACTGCCAAGTGGTGGCTAAATTAGGTAAAATCTATTGTCCAATGACATAGGGCGATGACAAAAATATTGGTATTGAATTCCCGCCGCTCCCTTGAGCCTATTTTCGACAGCTTTAAAAGAATAATCATGCTTTATTGCTCCGCCTTACCAAGAAAGCCTTTTTAGATATAAAGTTATAAACGTCCACTGAAACCTTCTTTTATTGCTTATAATAGACGGTTAAGAGGACGTTTATATATTTCTAACGGTACATATCTATATTCAATGTGTACTTGTAGAAGTTTAAAGGTGCCAAGCGTAATTAATGTTACCTATACTTTGATGTTCCTAATGTAAGTGTTCTGGGCATGCTCCAAATTCGGATTTTGTAAAAAATAACCACGAAATTACGGGTGCCCTACAATATCAGAACCGGTGGCTTAAAATGAGTCTAGACTCCTTATCTCGCAAGTACACTAATGACTGCATAAATGTCCCCAATCGAGCGGCGGAGAGTTAATCTCACGGTGATTTATTTAATGTGTGTTGACTGCCAGGCCGAGACTGAATTAGGTAAATTAACTTTTGTTTAGTGGTGGAACATCTATTGAATTTGTTTCCCGCTGGCAGGATAAATAGCTCATTTGACTCCAATTCTTATGATTCTACGGTTTTTAGAGAAAGAAAGTTTCGACTTGCGTACAATATAATATGCTACTACTTTCTTGTTCTAACTTTCTATAATCAATATTCATAACAGTTTAAAGATGCCTGATGGGTCTGATGACTGCAATTAAATTGAAAAATGTATATATATACTTAATATACGTGTTTTTGAGCAATTGCTTTAAATTCAAGGCTGCATTATTTAGCTTAAATTTATATTAAATTGCAACCGTTAACACGTGAGCGCTAACCGTTGCAATTTAAGATCTTTCCCATCATATTTGTAAGTCTATAGCGTTACAACTTCTATATGTAATATCGTTAGTATAAAAAGGCACATCTGATAAATTACTGTTTTATTCAAAAATATTCTCGCATTTTCAACATCACTCAACAAATAAAGACGAGACCTCAAATCATAAAGACAAATGGTATCTCGCGAATATCTAGACTAAAACCCAGTTCGCCGAAAGCATTTCTATGGTAATACTCGTAGCATTAGATTTAGACTGGTATAACACAGTAAGTGCATTGGTCTGGCGATGAATCGAATGGCGACAATCGCTTTAAGCCTTAAGTCCATCTGTAAGGCACGTGCTTGGACTGGAATGGGATATTAAGCCAGATCGAATTATCACTAGTTTCTTTTTAGGTATTGGTTTTCTAGGACGAAAAGAAATGAGTAAGGGTAGACTGCTGATCTCACTCACAAAATCTTAATAAACAGTGGACCAGCGGAAGCAGCGATTTTAAATCGCGGATTGAAATTGCGACTCGTACCAATGAGTTTTCGGAACTTATGTACGAAATGTTTAGATATTGAATAGCTTTTCGATGGAGGTAAACATCGTGAGGAAACCGGACACAAATAAGGCATTTGGGTTGGAAGGTCCAGATGGCAGTCTCTTTCGTAAAACAAGCGCCTACGTCAAATCTTGGGATTAGTTGCCAAAGCGAATCCTAAGCTTTCTGAACCGTCGCATAAGCCGGGCAAACGCCAAGAAGTCAGACTGTATCTAAAGGTTGGTTTTTTTGGGGGTCTACATCGGAATTTCTTTGAAACCTTAAGATAGCTCAATTTGCTGAAAAGAAAAATACTGTTAGTACATATATTTTGAGAATGTGCTTCGGCAAAATAAGGAGATATCAATTGATGTCAATCGATCTTTTTCTCATCGAGTGCCAAAATCATTTTAAAATCTAGCCTAGCTTTAAAATTTACGGTGAACTTAAACGATACACATAAAAACTACAAATCAGAATCATACATTTAAAAATGAAGAAAGTTATATTTCCCGAAAATCCGGGAAGCTTTATTTCAGCAAAATCATCTAAACGTTTTAAGGTCCTGAGGGACCTTATCAAAATTCCACCCTGTACACTTAAGTTACACAAATGTTTGGGTGTTCGTTATCTAAGTAGTGAGACCGCAAATTTTGTCAACCAAAAGGGGTTACAAATTACGAATCAGCTCCCGACTCAAATGAAAACCTCACAATCAAGTAATGTGGGCTTAATATGCTGAGTATACCTTTGATGCGTGTAAAGTTACGGTTTGGAACTATGTGCTTATGTTAACTACGTATGTTGTTAGTGGGCTTATGTACGATTTACATGTGACGCGCGAAACAGAATAGCACAGCTAAAAGTCTACCTATTAAAAACACGTGAAAAATTATCATATTAATATACTTATTATTCTCTTGTCGCTGTAGTATCTTCCAGCTCCCTCTGTCCTGCGCCAGCGCTTTGACCTTTTGATACGATACGGCTTCCACTTTTTCCTTCACTTGATCCATGTAGCTTCATCGTGGTTTGCCTCTACTCTTGCCTTCTATCTTTCCCTCCAGAATAGTTTTGAAAAACTGGTTATGTCGTATCAAATGTCCAATCATTTTCTCTCGTCTCACTTCAATGGTATTCAGAATCGTTCTTCTCTCATCCACTCTACACAACAATTCCTCATTCATTACTCTTTCTCTCCAACTTATGCCTTTCGTACGTCTCCAGACCCACATCTTAAATGCTTCCAATCTTTTCCTGTTTTTCTGTATCATTGTCCACGTTTCGCTTCCGTAGAGAGCAATACTCCAGATGTACACTTTAACTATTTGCTTCTTACTTTTTCGTGACATACATATGTGACTTTAACAATTGTTTTTTCTGGTTAAATGCTTTTTTTGCCATAGCGATTCGTGCAACAATGTCCGTTGTACATCTGGAGTCACTAGCAACTAAGCTGCTTAAGTATTTAAATCTTTCTACTTGTTGAATCGGGATGTTATTAAGATTTATTGGAGGATGCTTTATATTACATATGTTTCGAAACTGTGAGTGTTTCAGTCTTCTTGGAATTAATCTTTAAAACTAAATTCTTAAGAACTGTATCCATTTGAAAAAAAAAAAATTTCTAGCAGCATTGGGGTTTCTGCAAACGCTGCAATATCAAATCGTATAAAATGTATTTTTGCTTCACTTATAATGTGCGTTTTAGGGATAGATGTTTTACCCGGAATCCTATCGCGTCTGTGTCTTTTAAACTACATCAATGGGAAACCAGCGTACAGCCCACTCACTATCAAGGAGCTCTTATTTATATCCTGGTCCAGAACGCTATAAAGGTTAAGTTACGTCGAGGAGTGTACGTCGTCCTTAAACCGTACATCACGTACCCGCGTCGTGTGTGACCGAAGGGCTTCCAAACTTGCGCCGACTTTATCTCCTCAGGGACGACCTGAACATGACCTCCATTAGCTTACAAATTAATTTTCATTCAATTTCATTTTTCATTTAACGATATTACTATTAGATGTAATTACCGTTTTAGACAGCAGGAATCCAAAAACGGTTATTGTCAAAAAACTCTTTATTATATTCGTTGTATTTATACACAGTCTCTTATTTCTAGGGCCCGTAATTTTCATGCCGATGACAGACAAATAACGTCAAGCATTATGTTTTATGTTTTACGTTTGAAAGAATAATGCTGTCATTGAATAGTGTCAAAACTTTTATGTTCGAGGCTACAATCGAATGTTGATAGACTTTATCAGTCATTTACTCATTTCTGTGTGCTTATATACGTCATTATGATGAAACCGGGCCCTGCTTATTTCATTGTTTAATTGTGACATACTAAAAAAGACAGCCGCAACGTGACAATACCTTTCCGCCGGATAGGCGAACATTTCTAGCAAGATCGTCGTTGTCACTTCGCTGATTCATCAGTCAAGCCGAGACTATAACATGAAACTGTGTTGAAACTGTATATTAAGGTAAATTAACTACATTCGCGAAACACCAGTTCTATGTTTATAACAAAACTTTTACATCTAATAGATTTCGACAAATCGATAAATAACGTTAAAAAGATAAAATATATAAATTTCATTAAGAAGAAAACATCACGTACATTGGAGCCAAAAAACCAACGAGTTATAAAAAGTTAATTACTGTAAAAGTATCCCCAAATATTTATAACCTAATTTATTATTACCACGTACTGTCCAGTCCCAAGACAATAACTCGTACTAATTTATAATAGCAATTTCACAATTTATCGTATCTCCCGAATTCCCGGCCACGTACATCGGGGAGTTGCGGTGTGTTTTCCAAATTAGACCGTTGTAGAAATGTGCACGTTGCCAAATTTAGGATATTGCTCGCGGGACGGTATGACGCAGCAAGGCTAAGATGCCAAGCATATAGTGATACTTGCTGGATAAGACAAAAAATTGTCAGAATTTTATTGCAATTTTTAAGAGTTATCCACATTTGACAGAAATAACCGTCTGGCTATCCGTGCTTATCAAAATAGTATAAAGGTTTTACCTTTACAGCCGCCTTGGTTTGTTGGAAGGACTGGTTTTAAGAGTATTTCAAATTGAGAACTCCAGCCAGTGCTGTCACACCATGGAGGCCATTTTTCATGATGGATTCCGTGCGGGGCAGCCTACACGTAATGTTCGATAATACGAAATTAAAAAGTTTTTAACTATAAATAAAACGTGTATTGCTCCTCACCACTAGGCCGAACCCTTTACAATAGAGCATTATCTGATGACATTCGTAGATAACCATCTGAAGCCTGCTGGTGTGGAATCAATCATTAAGGCTTGATATAGATGTAGTGTAGGGACGCCCGGCCAGACACAGGCGAGCTGTCGAGCACTTCTCCCTGCACAAATACAGGTAAACGCATACCTACTTGATATCTTCGTGTCGTATAGGGCACGAAATTGATGTCAAGTCAATGCCGTCAATGGCAGCGAAAAGGTTATTGTGCTCTTCCCAACAAAATATGTCAAATTCAATTAGAACCCAATCACATATATTATGTTCCTAACATAAATACTAACATAAAACATAAATAAGACACATAATGACTTCAATCCCGCCTTAATTTGGTTAACAACCAGCTACCAAATCAACTTAATACTACACTAGATTAGTACTGCGATGAACACGATCCTCTATTGCTCCGTAGTCACACACTAATCACATTTACGGGTTTGATGCGAGCTAACAGCGTACTCCAGTCAACGAGTGCACTAAGGCACAGGTCGTTTTCACCCGCCACCCGCTTCGGGTGAACGCGACCACGCCCAACTATTCCCAAACACATCATACCGACGCCGCGGGCGCCGGGCCGCTGCACGCTGCGGGCGGTGGCTCAGGGCCTACGTTAGCTGACGCGGATTACTCGGAACGCACACCCTTCTAATAAGAAATTGTATGAACAGCGCTAAGTGAAGCGGACCCACGGAGCGGGTGCGCTATACTAAATCCACCCGCCGCGTGCACCCGCGTCAGCTAGCGTAGGCCCTCAAAACGACCAGCACGCGTAGCCAAGATGCCAATCGCTCACGCTCAGTAGCTAACGAAACGCAACTGTCATTGTCACACTAATAAGGAAGAGTGATAGAGAGAGGTAGCTACACTACGTTATTAAGCGTGAGCGATTGGCATCTTGGCTACGCACGCAGGGCCTAATAGCATTATCAAACTGGCAATTTGTAACTTGGCACTCGAAATGAAAAATTTCACTAGGACATATAAGTTTTATGAGATCCCGCTCGATCGTTGACTTGGCGTTATTATTACGTTTTTTTAGTGTTTTTTGTATAGTCTGATGTCTACTGCACCTTCATTGCTATCTGATAGTTATCAGACCATCCAAAGTAAGCGTAAGGTTTCTGAAAAATATTAGTGTACAAATGTGACCGTTTTCAGTGGAAGTTTTTAATGAATCTTTATAGCATTAACACGTTATCGGATAGCGATAAAGTGGTAACTTTTGCTAAAAAAGATCACAAATAGTTCCTCTTTGACTAGAGTATTGAGCTAACATCATCAGGCCATGTTATATAGGATATACTATAGAGTTTACGAGATTCTCTGCGGTTTCTAGTACCTATATAGTTTATAGTTGTAGTTTGCCTATTCTGATTATTGTTTGTTTACTGTTAGTTAATTTTAACATGTAATCATTTTAACTGCAGAGGGCGTTGGTGTTGCAGCAGCAAGAGCGGCGACTCTCAATCCGAAGGTCGGGGGTTCAAACTTTGACTCGTATTAATAAGTTTCTTGAAACTTACGAACGAAATATCATTTAGTATTTACCAATAAATTTTCGGTGAACCGGACAAATCCCAATGAGGCCTAGTGTATCCTGTTGGAAGGTTAGATGGCAGCTTTCGTAAAACTAGAGCCTACGCCAAATCTTGGGATCAGTTGTTAAACTGGACCCCAGGCTCCCAGAGACTACGCATAGGTCAAGAAAACGCTAGGGAGAAAAATTAATTAACACAGATCCCTTTGTAATTTCAACGTGTACAAATAACCTCTTTTCATTTGTACGAGTATGTACTATTGCGATCAAAATTGCATGGGCAGTTTATTAATGCATTCATTCATAAATTACCCCTGCACTATTGAGCGCGTGTGTACCTAATATTAGTCTTGTGGTTATTCAACTGAGATATCATCACAGGTAGGTTTCTCTCAATCATCTCAACCTTTGATAACGAATGTATTAAGGGCTCGTAACGTAGGTGGTGTTAATAAACGCGATTAATCAGTTCTAAAGTGTTAAATTTCAATGAATAACAATCGGTGAAATAGGAGACAATATTATCACAGATCAATATTATACTATTAATTACATAATACTCGGGATCAAAGAGAATCAGGGCCTATACCACGAAAATCGAACGATTGCGGTTTTGTATCTCCATCTCTGTTACACTTGCATATTGGAGTGACAAAGAGGTTTTCCCGTCAATGCCAATTTTCAATGTTCGTGGTAGGCATGCTGGTACTTTCACCATCAGATATATCGGAGCGCCCAAAGTGTCCATACATATACGACAATAGAGTCGTGTTCAGATATTTGTGAGCGCCTCGTATGCTCCGATATATTTGATGGCGACTGTGCTATGTGATAACCCCTAACCCCTTGGGATAACCCCTTGGAATGTTATTTAGTCGCCACAACCGACGTAATCCACGATATTATATACTGATTAATTATTAGCTCGAATGTTTGAACATACTCGTAGCTACAGGTAACATAAGACATCCAGCAAATGCCTTCAGTGGCCGGGTAAACCAATTGTCAGTGGAATAACTTTAATTCTACCGCGTTGTGTTCTAAATAATTTTTTGAGATAACCAACGTCCACTTATGTTTATCGTACCGCTTGCTATCGACAGTGCGCTCATTCACACACCTTGGTGCGTAGCCAAGACGCCAATCGCTCACGCTCAGTCGCTAACGAAACGCAACTGTCATTGTCACACTAATAAGGAAGAGTGATAGAGAGAGGTAGCTGCGATACGTTATTAAGCGTGAGCGATTGGCATCTTGGCTACGCACGCTTATGCAATTTAAAAGGGACGTGACCGGACCGCGCCGATCTGTCAGTTTCTATAGAAAACGTCACGTGATATCCGAGGGCTCCGAGCTATCACGTGATTCTTTCTATAGAAATTGACAGATCGTCTCGTCCCACCCCGTCCCATCCCGTTCTATAGTGAGTCATATTGAAATCATCGCGCACTGTGCGGTTTAAGACAAATTTCCACCCGTGGATGCTCCGGCTGTTAAATGAGCTGATACTAAAGTTAAATAAATAAATATAAAATAAATAAATATTGTGGCAGTTTTACACTAATCGACCTAGTCCCACGGTAAGGCTTGTGTTGTGGGTATTAGACGACGATATATATATTAGATTGATACATATCAATACTTAAATATATAGAAAACCATTCACAACTCAGGGCTTCTTAGGTTTCCTCAGCTAGGAACCCTTATAGTTTCGCCATGTCTATCTGTCCGTCCGTCCGTCCGTCCGTCCGACCGCCAGTGACCGTTAATACTAGAAAGCTGTAATTTAGTATGAATATACATATCAATCATGCCGACAAAGTTTTAAAATAAAAAGTCGAAAAACTTTTAATTTTAGGGTACCCTCCCATATACGTAAAGTAGGGAATTTATTCATCAAACTTTTGAATGGCTAGTCCAAAAGATATAAAAAAACCTGAAAATAGAGCATTATGAAGACTATTAAGGAAAATAATTTTGAACTTGATCAGTTAAGCCAATTTTGATGTTTTGTAAATAAACGTATCTTCGTGGTTAAAAGGGCGTAAGTATAAGTATATAAGTCAGAAGAGCTGCAAAGATAGTTCTTTTTTATTGTTATGAACATGGTTTATATCGAAACCCTTTTTAAGTTCGCCTATTGTGATTGTGACGCACGATAAACTACGGAACTCTACAGCGAGCATGGCCCGACATGCTATTGGTCGTTTTTTTTATCACTACGTTTGTGTGGGTAATAATATGCAAAGCCACCAGCCTACCAGTTATGAACGAGCAGGATGCAAACTCTATCGAATCGCGCAGTCGCTATTGACTACTGTTACGTATACTTTATGATAACCACACAACTTCTGGTTCTTTCTAAGCGAAGCCAAGAAGATTGCTCAAAATAAGGAGGCGTGGTAGAATTTTGTGGAGGCCCATTGCACATCCGGGATGCTTTAGAGTCAACAACAACATAAAAGCAACATCTTATGATAATTTATCTCTCTGAAGCTTCTGTTCGGTTTTAAGAGTATCTTCCGCTTTCCGTTTGATCTCCAGCTCCTGAACTATTTGCACCCACTCATTAAATTCATCCTGAATCTTCAGAACCCTCTCATAAGCCTGTATCAAATACATCACTTCATCCTCAAACGAATACTCTATCGAGGTACGTTTAAATTGCACCATCGCAAAGTAGCACGCGTAAAACTGTTGCTTCAAATTTTCCAAAATAGCAAAAGCGTAACCCAATCGGTATCTAGTTATTTTAAGGTATCTCGCCCTAAGTTTCTGACCATAGATGAACTTGTATTGAGCTCCATATATAAATTGAGCCATGAGACCCAGAGTCCTCTCTAATGCTCTCCGATCCCTGTAGTATAACTGATTGGCTAGCACTATCACATCTTCGGGTATGGCCACAACCTTGCCATTCTGTCCGGTTATATTGTAATATAGTGCCAGCGCTTGCAACTTTTTTTCATTGTAAAACCACACTCTTCTTCTAGGCGGATCTCTTTTTTCTAACTGGATCTGTCTTCGAAATTCTGTTGTTTCTTCCGACCATTTCTGGAATTCTAAATAGACTTGGTTGAATATTTGGGTAGTTTCGTTGTAGATGTCTGCTTCGAAATCCCGTTTGTTATGTATTGGGAGGTGGAGCATGTTTTCTATATCTTTTTTGTTTTGGGGCTTTGGATAGAGTAGTTTATATATAGTATCTTGATCTATTCTTTTGATGATATCGATATTTGTAGAAGTGTGGGGAGGTGGTGTTGTAGAGTGCGGTTTGTGATCTAAAGCGTAGTTGCGAGTTCGAGCTTTGACTTTTTGATTGACAGAAGTATTGACCATTAGATCGTCATCAGATCTGAGTATTGGAGTGTTGACGTTGAGCGTGCGCAGTTTGAGCATTCGACGTTTAACGATGTTAGTTTTGCTGTTGGTGACTGAATGCGGGGTCTTCATGTTAAAAACTGGCCCGATTACTTCACTGAATATGTCATCTACTTGGGTGTCAAACATGTCCATGTCATCCTTGCTGCAGCCATTACTGATGACTAAAAGATGAATGATTAATTACAAGTTAGAGGAAACACCTGCATTAAATTCTATTTTATAAATTGAATGTCCTTATCTGTCAGTTTGACATTTGTCCTTGTTAGAAAGGGACAAAACATAATTTAACTTAAACGTTCTATTAACTTTTTTATGAATAAGGGGGTCCCTATGGTATGATAAGCTTTTATTGTATATAAGTTAAAAGCAAACGCATCTGCTCCTTATTATCCTACATATGTGGCGATTTCAGGCGAAAGGTACCACATAGTCGGTTACAGATAAGGCTCTACTGTCGTAAATCACTTAGCTTATCAACAACCGACAATGTGGTAGGTAGGTTTGGCCTGAAAACACCACATATAAAGCGTCTAAGTTGTGTATACATTTTTGACGCTTATTGTACGTAAACAGCACATATACATATGTTATGGTATAGTATTGTACTTACAGAGAAAAAATAAGATATGGGCTAGCTGATGGGGCATAGCTCAGCCTCCTCTCAAGGCTCGTGTGAGCCTCGTGTGTTATCATAAACATAACTATGAAAATAAACAAGCATATAATTGTACGTAAAACTATCAAATCATAATTAAAAACCGTTACTTTAAACATACTTGGTAAACGAAGAGTAATTACAAATAAAGTAATTACTATTTAAAACGAGATATTTACCATGTATTTTTGTTTTTGTGAGCTATTATATTTCGGCACTGTTACAAGCGCCATGTTCACAGTGTAACTGATTTACTGCGAGTTTTTATTTGTGGTCTACCCACACGCCGTAGCGATCTACCCGCTTACGGGTTCGTTTAATTTGCGCGGTGTCACTGCCGCTACTGCCGTCCACTTTCTCACTTGGAACTCGATCACGTTCACGATATACGACACTTACAGTATGGACTGGTTGGTCCTCAACGAACCAGTCACTTTTGGATGTTTTAATTTTCAAATCACTGGATACCAGACCCTCGACGCTTGACCGTCTTCTTGGTTGAAGTTCTTGTATTTTAGGATTTACATAGCTGTGTGAGAGCAAGAGTGATTTTTTGCCGTTTATATATACAATGAACCGGAACCATCAGTGTGCGAATCAAACGCGCATATCCCTATATTTTAAGCAACACCCTCAACTGTTTCGTGCTGGCAACGAGGATCACGGTGACGATAACGCGACCGATAACGACAGCGCGGCACGCACTTCGTTAATGTCGGTATCGATTGTGAGCCTACCCTCCTACACCTACCTACATCCCAATTATGTAACGTTAACATAGCTACATAAACAAATAAATGTACAAAATCCTATTCAAAAACCCAAAAAATACAACGCCATCTATCTTAGAATAATCAAACAGAAGATTTTCGAATAAGAAACACAGCTGAGTGTCTTGAAGGGTGAGCACAAGTAAGCCGCAACAGTATCCAGAGATAGATACAATTATAACCAGAGATGTATTTTGAATGACGCTACTTGCATATTATTCCAAAGAAAAAATAATTAAAACTCCGTAAATCGTATTGTAAGAAATCTCTTACTGTTTGTTATTTTGACATGGATCATCGTGGTCAAGGGTTCAAATTGATTGACTGTACTTGTGATTGTGATAAGTCAAATATTATCAGAAATAACCGCTCTGAAAATCTAAAAAAGTGCCCTCTCTATATTTTGAACTGACGGTCCATAACCAGCGGAAATTTCAGGAAGATAGGTCATAGTATGTACTTATCAACGTTGAAAGTGCGCGCAGCGAGTCTAGAGCAACGGTAAACAGGGGGAGGGGGGTACTAAATAACAGGACCGTGAGCGCGCGAGGCAACATGGGTTTTTTAGTGTCAACGGTATCAGGTAGACGAATCACAAAATATCCGCTCGGTCTTTGAAGGGAGCGCTCCCATCTCGTTCAATCGGTCAAAGGAACTAGTTCGGTCTTTTTGGGCTTTAGTTCGATTAGTTCAGTGCGAATTTTGACGTCTGGGAATGAGAAACCGGGTTTAGGTCTATACAGAGCGCGGAACTAAAGATTCGTATGAACGTTTCAATGGTTTTTACTCCGTCTGAACTGAACTAAAGGCCGAGGACCGATTTAACTTTTTGGCGAGGAACTAGTTCCTTTCGGTCCATGATTTTAGTTCTTAGTTCCTGACCGACACAAGCCTAACGAGCATCTGGCCTGCTTAATAGTACCTATCTCTTTTTGGCTATATTTAATAGAAAGAGACGAGTAGTCTATCTAGTTAGCGATATCTTGTCGCAGCGCCCCTGTATTATAACACCAGTAAAACTCGACCGAAAGGTTAAAAGTAAAAAATATTACAATATTTAGGCTTAAATAACCCTCAGGTTAGATCATGGTCAAGAGAAGCTTTTTATATACCCACGCATATGCGGTTTTTAAAAACCGCATATAAAGATCCCCATAATAATGAACTATTTTGTTACAGCAAATTCATTGTCTGTGAAAATGTAATTATAGCTAATTTATATTATAGAATTCGAAAATGTATTTTTTTTTTTAATATCGAACATCTCTGACAAACAAGGAAATTTGATTTGACCTCTATTCTAATATCAGTCGACATGACGTTTAGTTAGAAAGGAAGTGACAATAGCAAATAATATCGCACGCAAGTCAACCGATATTTGATATAATATCGAACGATATGAAAATTGGGCCCAACTCTAGTTTGTCACTGAATTTCAAAATGTCAAAAAGTTAATGTCAGAAAAGTTTACATTCATAAAGGTCGTAATGGCGGTCGATATATAAGCGGTTTGAAGCTCATGATATGTGTGTATATAAAGCATTGTATGTAATTGTAAATAATAACGCATTAAAACACTCGTGTAATGTTATTATGAAACTCGGCTGCTTCATTTCATATGCCTACACTATTTAATGCCTTTCATATACAATCATATAAACTACTATTATTCCAACATAGGTTTAATTATCTGAATGTCAATTCAGTATAATACCTTAAGATAATTATTTTACACGCAATTCTATTTTACTGGTAGGTACTAACTACATTTCATTATTAATTAACATTTACCGATCCTGCTATGCTAAACCAATAGACTCTTCAATCATTCAGTTATTCTACTATTAAGACTATAATATATTGAAGGGTTCTTTCATAATTCAAGAAAAAATTTAAATGATATCGTTATATATTCAATCAACAGTTGAGACAGTTATAAATAACAAAATTACAATTACGCAGATTAAACACGCTTCTATAATAACGTGCCAATCTGCTCAAGATTAAAACAATACTTTATAATCATATAAGTGCATTTTATGTTGTGAACTTATTAAGATAACACGTTTTATACTTCATATTTTCATCACTCATAGAAGTATTTATTGTGCGTATCCGTATGGGTTTGTCTAAGGCGTTCTTATGAGTTGCTACTAAATGTGGCTATGTGCCAACGAATTGTTTCTACATTTCTGCTTTGTGAGTAAACTGGCTGCTTTGATATTTATTTAATCATGGCAGTATTTTTAAAATATAATGGATAGTCAGTATCCAATAATCCATACTTGTTCTTTGTTCACTTTCCCGTTTATGCCATTGCTCAGAGAGCCTGGGGTCCGCTTAGGCAACTATAGTCATTATATTAAAATACTTATATCAAGCTACTCACGTCAATAAAGTCGAAAATAGCTCGACATGTTCGTAGCGTGCGTGGTTCGCGTGTGCGTAGAGCAGCCACCTTGGCCAGACGCATGACTCATGAATAAGGGACACGGGCTGTTCCGAAACATGTCGAACTTTAAAACTATTAATAGCTAGCTACATACAATGTTTGATTTACTCATCTCTCGTTTATAAGTTTACTCAAATATTATTTATTTAAATATTTTTGAATGGTTTTTTAGTGTTATTGGTCTGTTCAGCATGCGCTAAAGAAGCGACCAATAGAAAAAACAACACTAATGGAAACATGAAGAATACACGACACTATAAACAACCCATAAATGGTCTCAAGTTTACTTCACGTAAACTCACCAATATCTCGATGACACCGCTTAAAAATACCATACTTAATTCCTACAAGCTCAAAAGAGGTACAGTCGAATCTTTAACACTAAAAACGCGTACGTTCAAATCTCCCGTACTCCATACGATCAACCTACGCAGGCTCAGTAAACGAACGCCCCATTCTTCAACACTCAGATCTCCAACGCTCAATTCTTCACCTTTATCTCACGCTCACATGCTCAATGATCGGATGCTCAATCCTTTTATACCCGAAGACACGCTCAACTCAGCCACTCTCAATAAAGAAAAACTTGACGATCTTTACAATAAAAATCTCACAGAATGGCTAGAAAAAACAATCGTCACGTTACCAGAAAATTATTCTAAAGATTCTCGTCGCTCCCATGTCGAAGGACTACATGATTTCAAAAACACCGTTATTAAAAACAGGGAAGAATCTAGAAGACGTGCGGAAACATTTATTGACAATGACATAATTGAAAAAGATAAATACATATTAGATAAATTACTGGATCATGAACCAGTTATACCTAATTTTGACGAATCATACGCTGACGTCGCTACGAAAAAGCTAAATGAAATCCAGTCTGAATATTTGGAACTCAAAATGGAAGAAGTATTTCCATCAGCTCGAAGAGCTAATAAAGAAGGTCTTGCCGAAGAGATATTGGCATCTAACGAAACGCCAATCTATACAACAACTACAAAAATAAAACCAAATCCAATGGAAAGAATATTAGCTCTAATGGATCAGTTTATTTCCCAGGCCCATCGAAAACTGATACTAGCACAGATGCTTCGACAGAAGTATGGGAGGTATGTGAAGTTTAAGTTAGGGTATACGTTCTCGTTGCTCAGGATTCTAAAACAGCAGCAGATGAGAATATACTCCAGTATGCATTTCTATAGATTCTATACTCCTACTGTTAATGACACTCGATACGATACATCAGTAGCTGATGCCACATATTACTTGATGTTGTATGAGAAATTAACTCGGTTGGATGATGACATAGTTACTTTGGTGGGTTATATGTGGAAATTGGAAGAAGAACGGCAGATTCAGGAAGCGATAGAAGTCACGAAATTCCCGAAAAGGTCCAAAAAGACACCACCCCTTACTTTTACATACTATATATGGCTTACGACTAAGACGAGCAACTTACATCTTAATGCAAAGAATATTAATAAAATCGTCATTCCATGAGTTTACAATCTATACAGTATTCAATGTCGCAAAAAATAACTTTCAAGTGATTTTGTCCCGATTAAGTAAAGGAGATTGCCGAGACCATAGACGTCGATAGCGTCCATTGCCGAAAACTTTTCTATTCAATTTGTTATATTTTTAAACCTAATAATTTTTTTTTATCTACGCACTTGTCATTTGTGCTCTAAAATGCGTTCAGAAACAAAAGGCAGTATTACCAACCAGTAGGAATTGACGGAACTGTAATTTTAACATAACCTCCTGAAAACAGTAGGTAATGAGTTTAAATTTGGAACAGCCGTCAATTCAAATGGGTGTCTTTTCTAGATTCAAAACGCCGCCATTCCGAACTGTCATTTGTTTGTTGGCTTTTAAATATTTACGAGTGAAAAAATGTAGAAAAAAAGGTTACTGTTTGTGTTCAATTAATTTTTAATCGCATTAGTTTATGGATATTTGACAAGTATCTCAAGTAACATTTACAGGTTATTTGCGGTTTCTGAACCCATCTTAGACCACTTATGATATGTATGTAGATAAATTCTCCTAATAATAATGATAATTTTTCTTTCCTAATAAAATAAAATAAAATAAAATAAATTAGTGTATGCAACTATACATAATGAGGCCTTAAAACACTAATGTGATGTTATTATGAAACACGCCTTCGGGTTGTTTCATAAACCTACACGCGGGCAGTATGCAATATGCAAATAATGGCCCTTTCAAATGATACTCCTCATGACCCAGTAACGAAACTTTTAGTTTTTGCCCCTTATTTAATCGGGATTTTGTTATGCAAAATAAATAAAAATATATGGTAAATAATTTCTCAATGTTTGTTTATAACTATTTTAAATTTCAAATCGATAGCTTAAGTAGTTTTTGAGATATTTAACGATGTGACAGACAGAGACGCACCATAAGGGTTCCTTTTTACCATTTTGATACGGAACTCTATCCCTATCTTAACTCTGTGAAAACGAGTGCTGTAAAGGGCTCGAAAAAGGGATCATGTTGTAAATAAACGCGATTATTCCGTTCTAAATTGTTTAATTTCATAGGAGGGTTAATTAGGGTTAATATTTTTTAATTTTTTCATTAGGGTTAATCATGATTTCAACCTCAATTTTCCACGTATTTCGGCGCACGAATTTCAACTGTTCATGAAAAACAGCCTGGTGACAGACGCCACCAGAGTCTTAGTAATATTTATTGTCCCATTTTACTCTTTAGGTACCTTAAAAACTACAGCGGTAAAAGCTTGTATCGAAAGTGAAATTTAAAAAAATAAACTTATAACATTTAATAATATTTTATCAAACGCTCGTCTGCGTGCGAGAGGTGATATAGAAAGTTCGTACAATAAAAATGGCCGCTAATGCTCGTGATCACGAAATTTATCATTTCCGCGCACGCAGCTGTAACGTGGCTCGTGGCACAATTTCAAAAAGGGGGTTTGTTAATTTAATTTAAGTAATACCACAGCGTAGGGATGTAGTTTATACAGCGAGTTAACGTCATACACGGCCAGCGGCTCGGCTCGGTGGTCGCACTGAAGCTCAAGGTTGTCAAAAACTATGCGAAAGATATTTAGCAAACTTTTTATTTCTAGAAATCTCTAGAAATTTAAGATAGTGGCTATTTTTAGGGATTTGGACCTATTCGTTTTGAGCAACTACTAAAATCCTCAATTATCGATTTTTGTCGCATCAAAAAGAGTCTTTATTATACTAATTTTTTAACAAAAAAAACTGTTTCTTATTCACCTTTTACAGTCTGATTGGCAAACTAATTTCCATTTGACACCCCTTAAAATGGACCGCCGAATTTTCATAAAAATTCGGCGGCATATCCTCCCCGCCCACTTCCCCGCGCGCCCCTCATCGATGACCCAAAAATCGGCGGAGTTACCACCCTGTATAGAATACATCCCTACGCCTGTGGTAATACATCGGGAAGAGACGCTATTTTGAAAATAATAAATGTGCTTCAAACACTAATAGTTCTGATCTGAATTTGTCAAGATATACGTCGCCCTTGAAACATCAGAGGTTTGTTTTCAAAGTTTGTACACGATTAAGCCTTGTCAAGCTATTTCAAGCAAATATCGTGTAGATGTGACTAGCTCTGTAAGGAATCTCTTCATAATAGTATTTTATACAATCGTGATATAATGAAGAGTTTTTCAGTCGAGTACCGTGTTTAGGCCACGAAGCTTGCTGAGTGGCCTAAGTAAGGTACGAGATTGAAAAACTTAATTATATTACGATTGTATACAATACTTTTTCTACGAGTCATCATCATCATCATCTATGGAGGAACAATTTCATCATTCAATTTCATTGACTTAACAAGGATGTAACACAAAAAGATGGCCGGCAGGCCGGCGCGGTCGGCGCAGGCGCGGGGCGCGCGCTCGGCAAAGTCTCAGGCGTCATCGCAAATAAGTATAAAATTTGTATGAAGTTCTATTATAGTTGCCTACAGCGTATCGAAATGAAATATTATAGTTGAGTTGGACTGTCTAATATCGAAAAGTATGAGCTTATAGTTTTGTCTATGTACTCGTAATTGGCAGATTAAAGTCGGCGAGTAGAAAAAGGTATATTTTGCGTGAATTTTAACTATTATTCAGTTGCAGTGTTATTAACATTGTTTTAATATAAGCAGAAGTATAAGTATAAGTTTGAAATTTAAACTTTAGAAATAGTAAAATACCTATTTTCTGTAATGTGACCTAAGGCGGGTTTAAGTCCAGCAAGCTGTACCCACACTGTTTTAATAACACATACCTAACTGACTAACTCGATTGAAACATACTATGTAGTACTAAATAAATAAAAATATTCTGGGACAATCTTACACAAATTGACCTAGTCTAACGGTAAGCTCAATAAGGCTTGTGTTGTGGGTACTAAACGACGATATATATAATAGATAGATACATAAAGATACTTAAATACATAGAAAACATCCATAACTCAGGAATAAATATTCGTGATAAACCCACAAATAAATGCTCTAACCAGGATTCGAACCCGGGACCTCTTGTTTCGTAGGCAGGGCCACTACCAACTAGGTTAGGAGGCCGCTAAATGTAATAAATAAACGCATATGTATTTGTATTTTTTTAATAGAACAAACATTCAATGTATAACTTAAGTATACATCATGTTGATTGTTGATTAAAACTTGACGGCAGGTAAGACTGCTTATTTTACCTTTTAACAGATCCAAGTGGATGAAGTAGTTCTAACCACTGAGCGACTGAATAATACAACCCAATACTTGCAAAAAAAGGAAATACGATTTTATTTGAATGTTTAAGTAAGTAATTAAAAACATTTAACTCCAAGGAACATTATACCTATCATTACGCTTGTATAGGGGCTACTTATATAGGTCTCTATAAAGTTGAAAATAGTTCAACATAGGGTTAATGGCCGCTAACTGGCCACCGTCCAATAACTAGCCACCTTATACTAAAAAGGAGTCCCCGTGTTTTCGCATACTTTTATTTGGCATAATCAGTATAGTCATAATTGGTTTTACACATAAACTGTAATGGCATAGTCGAGTTTAGCATAATATGATTTCGCAGAATTTAATTTGTCCGAATATTCGGACACAGCCCGAACCGAACCACTTTTTAGTATGCCAATATAGTTTCGGTCAATATAGTATTCGCCATATTACGCATTATGCCAAACCAAATTATGTTTCTGTTAAGTACATTAAGATTCGGGGAAAATCGAGTATGCCAAGTTTGTTATGACATCATACATAAAAATAAAAATAAAATACGCGTCGACTTTAGAACCTCCTCCGTTTTTTTCGTCGGTTGAAAAGTGTTTCGGACAAAACAAATTATGCCAAATAGAGGGCACCCACTAAAAAGAACTCTGCCTACCTATTAACAGTTCATTTTTATTGTAAGTTTCCAATTACTCGCCGCCCTCCAGGTCAATAGTATTCATATTTTGTATATGGTGGCCAGTTCTAAACTAAGGTGGCCACTAAGGTGGCTACTAGTTACTGGTGATTTACCCTATATAAATACTCAGTCTGAGGAAGTCTTCTTCTATCTAGTTCTCTGCTTATGTTTCTTTGTTATCCCGGCGATTATAAAAGCTACGCCTTAAGGATCATGGCGATCGCTTCGAAACCTACTCCCAAAATTTAAAAACATTCAAATCCAAAGAAGAATTTTGGCCTAAGAATTAAGCAGTTTCTCACTGAAAAAGTATGCGTAAAAATCAAATGATATTAATTACATAAGTTCCGAAAATATCATTGCTAAAATCCAATGCTTAAACCCCCGACCATCGGCCTAAAAGTCTACTTTATTTATCGCTTGTGCTAGTGCACCTCTGTCAAAAGTAAATATTTAGGCCACCGACTATCGTAAGACGCGAGCACGTCTATCCCAAAGCTTTGTTTTATGGCGTTGGAACGGTTCCAAAGATAGCTTTAGGGGAACAGGTACTAATGGAAAGTATAAATACTGACTTGGAACTCCACTTTGTATGTGGCTTAGTTGCTTCTGGATAAAGTTGTGTCCATTTTGCGAATGTTACGTAATATAAAGTTGGAATATAAAATGTTACTGCAGACGCAGTTCAGACCCGATTTCAAGACTTGCAAGTAATGGGTATTACGTTGGAAAATGCATGGGCAGTCTACGAATTCATTCATACACTTTTTGTTTTAAAGACAACTCTCAGGGGAGTCATAGGTAAGTCTACGGAGAGACTTCGTGTGTTTTATCGCCTATACAATAGTTTGTATTCTGAAGAATTGTTTGACATGATGCCAACGTCCACTTTTCACCATCGCACCGCTCGCTTTCGACACTGTAGCCACGGTAGTATTGTATATATGTCACCTATTTCAACTTATAATTTACAACGTAAAAACAAGAATCATGATCTAAATCATGCCTTATTTTTTTTTTTCAAAAATTGCCAATTTTTGAATTTTGCTTTATTTCGGAAACTTACGTGTACGACATTATTTTTATCATAACAATAATTATACCTGAGCGCTCCTGGGGGACTCCGTCGTCCGACCAAGTCCTCCGCCTCTGGCTTGCCTTAACCGGCCGTCCAGAGTGGGGTCGCGAGAGCTGTGTTCTCGAGGGTAGATGTGGAAACCTAAGTGGCGAGTTGGCTATATGTTTAAAGTCCAGTGACACCTCTCTACCCCCAGCCCTCATACCGGTGTTGCCCTCGAGCCATCTTAGATGTCGCTTTTTGTGGGGGCCCATCTTATGTGGGCGAGTCACCGTCTGCCGGAAATAAAATTGATTACCATTTTGTTAGGCAGACGTCCGATTTCATTCTCCATAACCCAGTATTTAGTCCAGCACTTTCACCTAATAGTCCAGTATATTTTAGATTCCATTAAATCTCAATAGTCTTTACACCCTCGCGGGTGCTGCCTCTGCGTGCGTCCCATGACTCGGGCAGGTGCAACATCCGCTCGGTGTACCCCTTACATTTCATTAAATTGTCGAAAGGGTCTCTGCGTGTTGGCTTCGGCTCCGCGTACGCCTCCCAAAGGTCCGGAACACCATTGTTCCGTGATGGGAAAGACATACAAAATTATACTATTGAATGATCATTTCTTGTATAATACCTACCTAAATTCTATATTTATCTGGATCTCAACTTGGAAACGGCACTAACGATTTCGACTATAGATTTTCTTCTTTGAAGAGATCTTTGACGAGATAAAGGTCTTAATCCGGAAACGCAGGTTTTCCAGTTTTTTAATGACTTTTTCGAGTTTTTCTTGCTTTGTCGGCCGGCCTTACTTATGAGAATCATTCATTTTCAAAATGTCCATAATGCAATGCAACACAAAATTTCTTGCATTTTATTACTTTTCGTACGTACTTATACGCATTTGTTAAAAGAGCTATTTTTGTTTATCTTTGATAAATATATCTAGATGCACACTACCTATTTAGTATATTAATTAACGAATTAGGGCGGATTCATTTAGATGTCTACCTACAACCCTATTGTCGTCGGAGCATGAACAAGCTGAGTGTTCTCATCGCATAAAGAGCACTCGCCGCAGATATTTGTACTGAAGTGCAAATTCTGGAAACTTTCCAAAAACGCTTTAAAGGTCTTAAGTAAATTGTTGACTTACATGTTTATAAGACCTTTTTAAATCATTTTATAGTTTATAAACGGTCTTAAGTCTAGTACTAACTTAACTGTTTAAACTACGTTTTTTTAGCATTTTGGAAGTTTTCGAAATTTGCACATCAGTAGACATTTGTAACGTGATATACTTTGAAAAAGAATGTGAGTAAGTAAATTTATTTTTAAAACGAAAAATGAATAATTAATTTCTTGTTCCTTTGGGTACCCTCCATTCAGACTCACTAGCTTTTCAATGACCTTTATACAAAAAGGTTGCAAGTTTAGTGGAAACTTAAATTTGCTCTCAACCTTGCGCACAAAAATCCAAAAAAATACTAACATTATAACGTGTTTGGTAAAATTATTTTTATAACGGTAAGATCGAAAATGCTCACTATTATTTACAAATAAAAAAAAAGGTCAGCAAGTATTAAAGTCATCAAATGCTATATATTTTACATATTTATACACGGCCTTTGAGTATGCCATTGACAAAACATTCAGCAGGCTTAGTATAAATTTTGACTCGTCATATTTGACTTTTACTTCTCGCGCGTTAGCGTATCGAGAGGTCAAAATATGAAAGTAGCCCGATGATTTATATAAACGGCAAACATAATTAGAACTCTCGACACGCTAACACGATCGAGAAGTAAATGTCACAAGGAGTAATATTTTTTACTAGGCCGTCTGTACAGATTTTCTAAAGCGAATGCTCTGTATGCGAAATGAATAGGTACAGTGTTGGGAGACAATGCATCCCGTTAAGCTCATTAGGGATGTTCAGAGCGCCCATTCTAACTACCATATAGGTACTGGTAACTGGTATCTCTTGTTCATTATTTCGCTAAATACCTACTTAGTTGAGTTTTATAGACAGGTTCAGTTGAAATTAATAATCACTACATAGTATAAAACAAAGTCGCTTCCCGCTGTCTGTATGTATGTATGCTTAAATCTTTAAAACTACGTAACGGGTTTTGGTCCGGTTTTTTTTTAATTGATAGAGTGATTCAAGAGAAGGTTTATATGTATAATAATAACCCGTGCGAAGCCGGGGCGGGTCGCGAGTTAGAATATAAAGAGGCAGTATAAACGTTAAAAGTTTTAGAACTTTTTGTTGACACAAATCAAATTATTTTATTTCGTTTTTTTTTATTAAAGTAATAAAAAAAAAAAAAATTAAAGTAATAACACTACTATATTTAAATTATAAATTGAAAAAGATGTCATATACTAAAGAAAAAGACCAACACCGACGAAGGCCGATCCGAGGATCGAACTCGGGTCTTCAGCTTACGCGGCTAACGCCATAACCAGTTCGCCAACTGGTCTTATCGAAATGCCGGCGAATTTCTCGAGTATAGTATACATATCGGACTGGGGAATGTGCTACTACACTATCATTTATAATAATTGTCTATTTATCTGCCTAGTAACTATTTTTCTTTCCTCACAAATGTTCAAACGAAAAACTTTGTATGTATCACGGGCGCGGGCGATACAAGAATTACGAACTCATATTAAAATTAAATTTACACTCGTTCGTAATGTCGTGTTTACTGGCTTTAATACACAATGAAGGTACTATTAAAACTCGGAAATAAATAATAGGTTTCATTCTTCGACGGCTAAAATTATTACTTCGTTTGTCTTTGACACCGAGCAAAAATGTTACTAGGATAGATGTCTCAAGACATTCTTTATGGCACAGTCTAATAGCATAATATCTCAAAGTGCCACAGCCAGAATAACAGATGACAGCAGTCGAATGAATATTTCCGTACAGTTATAATTTCAGCCCGCCCACGCTTGGCCCTATGGAATTTCAACCTCCCCTTTGTGTCTTACTCTAGGGGGAAAAGGGTGGTTTTTGTGTAGCAGTTCTGTATAAGGCTTTCAGGTAAACAAAAGAAAAAGGTGCTTACCGAAAAGATCATATCTCAGTGTGTTTCGAGTCGGTTTATGATCTTTAGGTTATGAGGGTATGGGAAAGTTAGTTTTCGTTATGTAAGTATTGAAAAGGTTTCCATTGATGTTATTTATTACAGTAATCCGGATGTGTATTTCTGATATGAAACATTATTAATATTATATCGCTATTTTTAGGAGTTTTAATATGTATGTATACGAGTTTCTGTTTGAACGTATCGGCTGAAATTACAAATATTTTCTTATAAACTAAAAGAGATAAAATAGATCATATACTAAAGAAAACGTGGCCAAAGCCTCCCGTGACCAGGGCAGAGATTGAACCTGCATTTTCTGTATTCAAAAGATACGTTTCTTTGCTAAAAATCAAAAATGGCGTAACTGACCAAGTTGAAAAAAAAATTTCTTGAAAGTTTTCATAAAGCTTTATAATTTTTCATATTTTTTGAAACGATAAAAAAACACAACCGTCTTTACGTGTATGGGAGCTACCCTAGAAATAAAAAAAAACATTAAGGGATTGTGTTTTCTTATAAACCTTTAAATTTTTCTATAACCCACAGTATCATCGTTCTAGTCATACTAATGGGAGCTACCGTATTGTCGCTCACCAGGCGGCGCAGCGCCCCTAGCGGATAATTTTCCTCATTCCCCAACTTTTGGTCTATGATAAATTTCTATTTATTTACAAAGCATGAATTAAAACATTTATTTATAATTTCGATTTATTTATTTTTCGGTTTACGGAAACGGCAAAAAGAGGACACTATTTTTCGTTTAGGTGATTAAGCCAAACAGTACCTATCATATAGACAAAACAATTGAGAATTAGTGGGACGACAAGGTGATAGCAAGATTTATTAGACACAATCCCGCCAATGTGCTACGGTACGGGACGCTCTGCGCCCTCTTAAGGTAGGTAACGGCGTTGGCTCTTGGCAAATCCTTTAAATTATTAAGTACTCGATATTGGCGAAAACTCCTGAGACCGCACGTCGAACGAATGAAATATTAGATAGTTTCTTCATCGTTTCATCTTGCATCTCGCAACCATCAAAAATTTAAGTAAAAGTTGGCACTATAGAAATATTTTGTTTTGATTTCCTGCAATCGTAACTTGTTGTAGATACAAAACTACAACAAGCACTCTGCTTACTCCTTGTGAGATTATAGACGTGAATTCATATATGTGCTTATGTAGACTATATCTGTAAACTTTCCGAACGTTTGTTTCGTAAAAGAACACCACCAATAAGATAATAGATACAAAGATAAATATACTCACTAACGTTAATGACTCCATAGGATTGACACGCCGCCGTAAGCCAGCGCAAGCTATCGCGTTAAAAATTGCATGGGCAGTTTATTAATGAATTCATAAAATGACCATGAATTTATGAACGCATGTGTGCATTCAACGCAAAGGTCCACTTTCAGAGATGTTAGGGTCAATTTCAACAGTACTAGTTTTTTGTGTCATTCCGGTGTAATTCTTTATTTACGTTTCTTCGATGTTTCTTTTAATGTCAATCGACACCTCAGACTGTTCTTTGATAAGCCTCTTACAGAGCACTTGATATCTTAAGCCTTTTGAGAATTATCGGAGATTAAAAAAATTTACTCGCACGTGAATGATAAGTATACACAGGAATGATATAACACTCCACCTGAATGACATTTTTCCCAACGGAATGAAAAAAATAAACACAGGAATGATATCTATACACTAAAATGAGAAAAATGCTAAGAATTGCCAAAAAATCAGCCAAGTTCAATAATTAACCGAAAATTTATTTCGAATGGCCATGTTCAATCTAGCATATCGAGTATTTCTTTCAAAGGTGCCACTTTTACTAAATTATAAGGACAATTTATGATACTGCTACTCGAGATAACAAGCTCTTTCAATTTAAAAACGAAAAAATTGTCCCACAAATTTAATAGGTAAAATTTTAGAATTTCCATTTGAGTTACCGCAATACAAAGCCTATAGAAATAAGCAATAACATTAGAAAAGAACTAAGGACATTTTTGTTGGAAATTAAAAAAAGCTCGTTATTTCGATTTGAAATACATAACATAAAAATTATGTGCCCAAAATGTATATTTCATAAAAGTGAAATTTTATTAAGAATATTAATACAAGCTGTGCCTGAGCTACCATCAAAGCTTAACCGTCAAGCCTGACGGACGCTAGTAATTTAAAGAGTTACCCTTAAATACTAAGCTTGAGTTGGTAGTCTAGCTTGGTATTTAAGGGTAACTCTTTAAATCACTAGCGTCCGCCCGTTGACCACCTACACGTCATCAGGAAGTGTCACCTCCACACCCTCTAAGCATGTATTTGTAATAAAAGAATCGGAACAGAATGAAAGGAAAAAAGAGCAGGAATAAGCTTCATTAATAAACATTAAGAGGCAAAACAATCAAATACTTAAAACCACAAAAACTTAAATTTAAATAAAAAAAAACCACTTAAAACTACCTTATACAAATTTAACCCTAACACTAAAGACTAAAGGTAACCCTAACACTAAACTTAAATATAAAAAACCTCCCCAAAATCTCCTGCCTCCGGGAAGCTCCCCAAAATCTTATTTTAATATAATACATATGTATACATATCAAACATAAATAATATTTATAATTAGAACTATAAGTCCGATGCCGCATCCTTAATTTTATGTGAGCGTACATCAATGTATTGCATCTTACCTTTAAGTTGTGTACGCGCACGGCAATAAACCAGTTAGCGGGCCGAATTTGTTTTCTACCTTCATCTGTTTTGTTGTTATGCGCACTTTGTAAACAATGTACTGTCTGTAGTTAGTGCACGTTTAACCTTAAATATAACTTAGATTGTAATGTTCTCATGTAAGTGAATGCAATGTATTCTTATGAGAATAAAGTTCTTCTTTAACCACAAATAGGGCTTCTTCTCATTAAGCGTTTAAAAAAAAAGTCGATGTCTTCTTGGCTTCTTTAACCATATGGCTGTACGATGCACGATGCAACGTCGACGCTATGGCGACACAACGCTTTTTAAAGTAAGTTGAAGACCCCGAAAAGTCGTCGACGATCGATCTCGAAAAACGCTAAATATGAGAGAGCCCATAGAGCCGTGACAAAAGCGAGTTGAGATAAAAAAAGGAAATTTACCAATTTAAGAACAGCATTGTATGTCCGTAACAACAAAATCAACAACGCGCACAAATAAAAATATTTTTAACTTATAAAAAATATAACTCAACAGTCACTTATTATTTTTATAATATTTACCCAATTTAAGAACAGTTAACAACAAAATCAATAACGCGTACAAATAAAAAATATATCAAATCTAGTACCTACTACTAGTTATCACTTATTTACCATGTTTAAATGAAGTAACATTTGAAGGCTGGGGGAGCAAGGGTATTGACGTTGGTGGAAGGCGATTAACAAATCTCCGTTTCACCGACGACATAGTCTTCTTCTCGTCCTCACCTGCGGAGCTCGGCATCATGCTAGAAGACCTGAGCAGGGCAATCCTTGAGGTAGGATTAATGATGAACATGTCAAAGACCAAGCTCATGAAGTCATGACTAACTCCTCGAAAACAACAGAGTGGTAGTAGATGGTGAAGCAATGTTATATGTCGATGAGTATATATACCTGGGCCTGGGAAAATGCCTGGAGGAGCTATTGGTCTATGAATGATCAGATGAAGGGTGACCTTCCCATATCTTTAAAAAAGAAACTCTTGGACATATGCCTTCTTCCCATCATGACCTACGGAGCACAGACTTGGTCTTTGACAAAAGTTAAGAAATCCACCCTCAAGGTTTGCCAGCGAGTCATGGAGCGAAGTATTCTTGGCGTGAAGTTAACTGATCGCATCAGATGTACGGTACTACGCTCCAAGACCCGAATAGCCGACGCAGCAGAAACAGCCGCCAAACTGAAATGGGACTGGGCTGGACATGTTTGCCGTATGCCCGATGAGTTGTGGGCTAAAACAGTAACCAAGTGGGTACCACATAATAGAACACGGGACTGCGGCAAACCTCAGCGGCGATGCCGAGACGACCTGGATGCTTTTAGTAGGAACTGGTGGGAGATGGGGCAAGACAGAGATACGTGTAAGGAGAGGAGGGAGGCCTTTGCCCAGCAGTGGGACACTCTAGGCTCATATAAATAAATATAAAAACATTTGAAAAAAAGAATGGTACTATAAAAATCACTGAAGTGTTTTTCGAAAAATAGTTTTGATTAATAATTACCTACTTGGAGTAATTTTGTCAAAATTTGCCAAATACAGGTGTTTACCAGTTTACCGAGAAACACCCAATTGATGTCAATGCCTATTTTTTAACCACAAATTCAGGGGTCTAGCTTTACCCATCATAAAACGACATGAGATTTAATGGCTTGTAGAAAAATATGATACAGCCGGAATCTTATTTTGTCGGACTTGGCGGGGGCATGGCAGTGCCCCCAAATAAAACTAAACACAAAAGTGAAGCTACTTTTGATATCTTTCCGGTGTTATTTTCATTCTGGTGGGTATTAAAGCCATTTTACTACACCGAAATCACCGGAATGAAATTGGTGGAATGATAAACCGAGGTGAAATAAAATTATAAAAAAATAACTAAATCCCAAATTCTTTAAATATCGCGACATTTAAACTCACAAGTACAAAATACACGATCTGTAAATATTTGAAAAATAACAAATATGAAACAAAAAACATATAGCAAACTCCGGAATGATATTTTTTTTGTCCCCGTTAATCGAAATGACATGACTCGCGTGTGTAGCGGATCTATTCAGCATCACGTCGACATCTTCTTGCGGTGAGAGCCACGGCATAACTGACTCCTCAAAGTGCTCAGGAGACGGGGGGTGTACGAAGTCAAACTTAGCCAATAAACGTCGATGAAATTTGTCCGCGGTAATAAGGATTATTTTGCCGGACAAATTTCTTTACGCATAATAAGGGGGTTTATTAAAGAGTTAGTAAGCAAGTAATATTTTAAAGGGTTCTTTATTGATATGGTATTATAATGAACTAAAAACTAATTTGATATCTTGTATAGTTTTCGAGTTATGCGGCATTAAACAAGAATAACTGGCTCCCAGACAACCCACCTGAATGAAAAAATGGGCCTTTATTATTTTTTTTCAATTATTAAATTATTATATATTTTAATATTAGTTATTGCCCGAGGTCGATAGCTAATAGATGTTTCCAAAAAAAAATAGTATATGACTATTTTGACTTTCTGCACCAGCGTTTTCAGTCTTGCCATCAAATTTTATTGCTTGGGATATTCACCCGTTAGTTAGTTAGTTTTGCTGGGCCTTTTCCGCAACTCGACATCCATTGTGCCTTTTTTGCGTGCTAACGAGGTAGCCCTATTCCAACCACCCCAGCTCCTCAACGAAACCAAGCATCGGTTTTAGGTTGCTAAATGCCTCCTTTAGTGTGTTTGAAGTCCCCAAATACCTACTCCTGTGTTCTTCTACCTGTTTGCAGTCTAGGAGAATATGTTTTGCTGTTTCCTCACTTCCCATGCAGGCTCTGCACATTGTACTTTCTCTTATACCCATGTTATATAAGTGTTTTTTTAGTGTATTGTGGTCCTGTGATTAGCCCTACTATTTCCCGAAGTTGGTATCTGTGTGTCCTGGGTAGGGTTTTCGTGAACTTGTAGATTAACTCTGCATGGTAAGACTTCTTTGATTTTCAGAGATGAGATATATTATGAAAACATACATTATAACATAATCCATGGCAAAGAAATTAATGGCAGAAATGAAACTTTCATCCTTTTAAAAAACACTCAAGATTCATGCCCCGAAAGAGCAACATCAATTCATATAAGTATGCAGTCTAAAATGATCCTTATGAAGATCACTTAAGGTACAAAATAAGCTTTGAAATGAATCGTTTTTCGACTGAAATTAGTAAATTGAAATGTATTTATTTTCATCGTTGTTTTAAGCGCTTTGCGGTCACTATTTTAATTCCCCGCGTATTAAGTAAATACGCTGCAATATTGTGCTTATGTGCATGCCATTATGTTATTATTTCATTTAATAAACGAGGATAAACGAGGAGAGTATAATAATTTTATTTACACTCTTCATTAAAATCGTGGCGTTAAATTTGAGTATACAAACGGGTATGATTTAATTAATCAACAAATAAAGTATCTTCTATTATTTATAATAATTGTTTTAATTCACGTTTTTGGGTGCGCCAAAGTTCAGATAAAATTGTAACTTCGATTATTGGAAGTCCGAAAATGTTTCTTATACAATCTTTCATTATAACGGTTATTATTTATAACTATTATTTTTTCGCCACTATCGGAATTTCGAATCTTTTAAGTTCATAATGTCAATCAAAAAAAATATCTCTAATACTAATATTATTGTATATATGCTTTCTCTGTATAACGAGTTCAAGTGATATAGTTTATTATCATATTTATTTTTAACTATACAACTTTTTATACCTATGCTGGTCATGAATCATGATATTAAAAAAATTAGCGTATAAATGCACACATTAGGATAGGATATTAAGTTCTTATTTTAATTCTATCATTGCACTAATACTAAAATAAGATTGCAATCAACATTTTATATATAATAAACTGCGACCCTCAAAGAACCGAACTGCCACCAGAACTGTAGGAAAGGTTAGAATAGAAACTGCGACCCTCCAACAGTGAACGCAGATAAAGCATGGAAGCATTATGTCTGCTATATTATGGCACCACGGACATCGGTACCTCGGTAGGCGGGCCTTATGATTGGTACCGGGCGCGATTTCTGTTTGACCGCGATGTCAGTGAGTGACGGATGCCTAAAACTAGTTACCAGAACAACGTATTTTACAATAAAAAATGCCTTCATGTGTGGTGAAGTGGTGCAGAAACCATACTGATCATTGCAAGACTAGTGGAATCACATTTCACAGGTAAGTAAACAGATAAATTCAGCGAAAACTAAAAAAATATATGATGACATTTTCTATATAGGGATGATGTTATGCTAAATGAAGTAGATTATTTTCTTAACTTGTGCGATTATAATTTTATGTATTATAATGATAAACTCTAACTGACAAACTTGGATTTTAGTAATACCTACCTTATACGGAAAAGTGCTATACAAATCTAATTATTTCAAATTCATATTAATCATATTTGATATTTCCTGATGTTCTACCTACGTTGATACCTACGTTTTCCTTTGTAATCAGAGTCCCACAGTATCCTAACCGTCGTCAACGATAGATAGAGGCTGTCCAACTGGAGAGGCATGAAACAGATTGGATGCCTACCAAGGCATCTAGAGTCTGTTCCATGCACTTCAAAGCTGAAGATTGTATGTGTATGAAAACAATATTTGTTAATAAATTCGTTTGATGAATTTGAGTTTTTTTAGATGGTATTTTCAAGTGAAACGTCGCTACCAATTACTAAATAGAGAATGAGGCAGCCAGATAGATCATCAACCCTGCCGCTCAAAATAAGTAATAAAGAAAATGACTATTCAGAAAATCAAAGTCCTCAGAAACGTCGAATGGTCAGTTATTTAAATACTACGTGTATTTAAATAACTGACCATTCGACGTTACTTACCGTAGTAATATATTTTGTAAGGATATTCAACGAAATTCTTTAACTGATACTTCATTATAATGTTTTCTGGTACTGCAATAATAATTCATTAAAATGAAACATATTTTATTATTTTTATTCCGATCAATCCGTTTTAACGTGTTTGGTACTTGATTTTTCCGTCAATTTAAGGTAAATTATTCGAATTGGAAATGTAACTTTACTTAGTCATATTACATTGTATTTTTACTTTTTAGATCTCGTGTCTAAGCTGTGGACATCATTTTGGTGTTCCTGATCAGGTGGATGCGGAAAATTCAACTAAGATACTCCATCGAAGACAACCTTCGTCACTATTGTTATCAAATTACTTGAAACTTATGGACAGAAAACTGTGTGTTACGCCTTTAAATATATTATCTTCAAATATTCTATGCCTTTTTTTTGTACCGAAAAAAGGGACGCCATAAATTAAAAAAAAATTGTACTGCGGGATTGGCTTGTCATACCAGGCAGATATATCGACTTGTTAGTAGTAGTAGTAGGCATCGCCACCTAAACAGAAATGAACCGCTACCATTTCCTTTTAGTTGATCACGCAAAATAAGACCATGTGACACAGACTAACAAAGTTGGGGAATCAGCAAGACTAAGTTGAAAGTAGAACATTGAGAGATTAAACAAAAATCTTCTTCCACAAATTACCAGAGTCCGCATTCCTACTTGCTCTCCTCCACTTTGCACAATGCTGGTATATATGGAACAAAAATTGAGAGTTTATTAGAAAATATAAATCCCTTGATAAGGGCGCTACTAGACAGATTAATATTGATGATTGAATAAACCAAATCAAACATTTATGTATGTACTTGGTATCGACTAACAGGCTCCTTATGTTCAGATCTAATTAGATGCTTAATAGATGGTCAGTAGTCGATAGGGGAGGGTAGTGGTGTAGGGCATAAGGCGTTTCTGATCCATACTAGCTAGTGCTAATTACCACGCTGTCCTCCTTGACGAATTTTTCAGATGGGTTCTTCCCACTTATGCCGTACCTACAATATAACAATAAATCTAGGGAGCGGACTGCCCATAGGGATAGTTACGAACATGATATTTATATCATGGTAGCGTTAACTATATCGAACACTACAATTATTCCATACTCGTACACGTTAAGTTACCTACATAAATATTCGTGCGGCGAACACATCAACAGAACAATAAAATTAATAGTGATTTTCTACTTTAAATTTTATTTAAACTTATCACAAGAAAAATATTGCATGTAAAAATTGTTCTTTGTTGCATCAATCCGTCTACAGACAGTGCGTTTCCAATGTCACTATTATTCGTGCAACATTCAAGTGTCAGCGCTAGTGCCAATCACAACAAAGAATATTGACGTTGACCAATTATGTTTTATGATATTTTATAATAGAAAACCGATTGATATTTTGATGAATTTGATTGGCAGCGTAGCGGACATGCGTATATCAGATTTATAGCCAGGTTTATGTTGACGATTTGTTTGAAGGAATTCTTCCATGTTTATTTTCGTTCACTGCCCTCCAAGAACCGAACTGCCACCAGAATTGTAGGTTAGGTTATATGAGTACAAATAATTATAAAAAATAAGATTATTAGTCATCTATTTCTTAAAAACAACTTTATCAAAATGTAGAAATGATTTTATGAATACAAATATTCGAACTACACATAATTATGAACAATAATAGTAATTGTAAAAATATCTACGAAAAAAAAATATGCCTAATAAAATTATGACCAATGACCATTATGATCAGAAATCGGTATAACTAAAAAAAAATATAACGAATAACTTTATATGAGCCAATATGGACCCCATGTTTTTAAGTAGGCACACTACTTTATATAAATTATAAATTGAAAAAGATGTCATATACTACAGAAAAAGTGACCAGATTCCCCGGTGAGCAGGGCTGGGAGCAAACCAGCGACCTCCTGCTTACACGGCAGACGCCCTAACCACCTGGCTGCCCGATAACGGCAACCAGAGTCCGTTTCCTAAGTATCTGCAATCCTTTATTATTTTAAATGTTTAAGGTGCGTTCCGCCCATCCTACAGCTCAGACTTACGTTCCAGCCCTAGACGTAAAAATTATTTTTGGAATTCAACAAAAAGCGATATACTTAACAAGCAGCTTCTATTAACGTACAGCAACATGTCAAATTTAATGGAAATCAAAAAAGCACGTAAGTATTGTATTGTATTGTACAGTATATCAGTGAGGTAACTTCATACACGGCCAGCGACTCGGCTCGGTGGTCGTGCTGAGGCTCAGGGTTGTCAAAAACTATGCGAAATATATTACAGTCTGATTGGCAAACTAATTTCCTTTTTTCACCCCTTAAAATAGACCGCCGAATTTTCATAGAAATTCGGCGGCATTTCCTCACCCTCCTTCCCCGCGCGCCCCCCATCGATGACCCAGAAATCGGCGGAGTTAACCCACTGTATAGAATATATCCTTACGCTGTGGCATATTGTTACAGTATTGTACAACGCCTAGTTAATCCACAAAACCGACCGACTAACAAATCTGCCAGTACAATTTAAATTAACTTAATTTTAAATTCAAAAAGAGTTTCGTTTGAATCCGCGCCGCAGAGGCGAAGTTTGTCGTAATCAACGTGCCCACTTTTGTATTTTTTTACCGAAGGAATAATGCCTGTAATGTTTTTACAGTTCCGTGTCTCTTCCGGATTTTTAAATATAGTTTTTAGAAAAAATCAATAGTAAAAACTAACTCACATACTCGTAAGTTCTTACACACATCGACCTAGTCCTAAGGTAAGCTATTAAGGCTTGTATTGTGGGTGCATTTATTTTGTTGTTATTGAATTAAAGATTATACTTATAGATAGATACATATAAATTCTTAAATACATAGAATACATCCATAACCGAGGAACAAATATTCGTGAAACACACACATAAATGCCCTGACCAGGATACAAATCCTCCTGCTACGTAGCCAATTTTTATTTTTAATAGATTATATGGAAGCTGGAACTGTCCAACTGGAGAGGAGGTATGGCGATGTACCTTCGAAGTTTGACATGCGACGCAAGCTTGGGTCCAAACGCGGCAATCCTTCCGCGCGTTAGGCCATATGTACCTTTCGGTTACCAGTTTCGAAGTCGTCCTTACGCCTGGATGACTAAGCGAATGTATGGCGTCGAATAACTGTCGCCTGAGGGCCACGGGTGCATAAGGTCGTGGTCTGGGTTGAGAGACGTCACAGTACAAGGATAATTGGGTTCCTGGTACTGGCACACGTTTGAGATCTAACGACGTTTCGCGACTGGCTACAATCCGCTGCAACTCCTCGTCCTCCTCCTGAGCACGAGCCAGCGATTCCAAGTCTGGTGGTTTCGTGATAGCTTCTATGCGTGAGAGAGTATCTGCTGTAACGTTATCCTTACCGGAAATATGTCGGACGTCAGTAGTGAACTGTGCAATGAAATCCAGCTGATTGAATTGACGCGGTGAACAGTGTCGATCCTTCTGTTGAAAAGCGAACGTAATGGGCTTATGGTCTGTATATACGGTAAAATGTCTACCTTCTACCATGAATCTGAAGTGTTTGATGCCTTCATAGACTGCGAGCAGTTCCCTGTCATAAGCACTGTACATCTGTTGAGCTTTATTCATTTTTTTGGAAAAGAAAGCCAACGGTTGCCACTCACTGTTTACCAACTGCTGGAGCACAGCACCCAAGGCCAAGTTGGAAGCATCCGTGACGAGTGCCAGCTGGGCGTTCAGCTCTGGATGCGCTAGGAGGGTGGACCTGACTATACTTGACTTGCAGTTTTCGAACGCGACCAGCAACTCTGGCGTCCAAGTGACAGGTTGAGATCCTTTTTGCTTCGGGCCGCCTAGCAAACCGTGCAAGGGAGCTTGCTCTTCTGCTGCGTGAGGGATAAAACGCCTGTAGAAATTAAGCATCCCTAGAAAACGACGCAAACCGTTGATTGTCTTCGGAGGAGGAAATTCCTGAATTACCTTTATCTTCGTGTCAAGGGGACGCGTGCCATGCTCGGATATAGAGAAACCAAGAAAAGTTACCTCGCTCAGCCCAAATGCGCACTTTCCTTCATTGATGAGGAGACCATAGTCCTCTAGACGCTGGAACACTTGCTTCAGGTGGTCTAAATGTTCGCTGTGGTCTCTGGAAAATATCAAAATGTCATCAATGTAAGAGTAGCAGAAGTCCATGCTTCGTAAGACTTCGTCGAGGAATCTTTGGAAGGTTTGCGCGGCATTCCGTAGGCCGAATGACATATAAGGAAATTCGAACAAGCCGAATGGAGTCGTAATGCTGGTCTTGGGTATGTCCTCCTTGAACACCGGGATTTGGTTGTAGGCCTTGACTAGATCTATCTTCGAAAAAACCTTACAACCTGCGAGCCTGTGAGCATAGTCCTCAATGTGTCTTATTGGGTACCTGTCTGGTATTGTACGAGTGTTGAGAGCGCGGTAGTCTCCACAGGGTCTCCATCCATCCTTCTTAGGTGCGAGGTGCAAAGCGGAAGCCCACGGTGAGTCAGAACGTCGCGCTGTTCCATCGTTCACCATGTCCTCAAACTGTTTCTTGGCTTCCTTCAGGCGGTCAGGAGCGAGGCGTCGCGGTCTGGTAAACACAGGAGGCCCCGGCGTGGTACGTATGTAGTGTACGGTGTTATGCTTTATTTCGCGCAGGATACCGGAAGGCCTCGTCAGTTGAGGGTACTTTGATAACAAATTGTGGTACTCACTGTTGCCAGAAATGGTCTTCACGCTAGGTACGTTGCAGTTCATCCGCGTTGCCGCCGAAGATAGTGTAGTCAGGCTGTCGAGCAATCTATGGTTTTGACAATCCACAAGTAATCCATAGTGAGATAAAAAGTCGGCTCCGAGAATAGGTTTGTCCACATTTGCCACCACAAAATTCCAGACAAAATCGCGGCGAAGCCCCAGGTCCACGTGCAGCTTGATAGTCCCGAATGTTTGTATCGGAGTGCCGTTGGCAGCGGTGAGGCGATACTCAGTCGGTCTACCGTTAGGCATGTGTCGACGTGGCAGCACGCAGAGGTCGGATCCGGTGTCGATTAAAAACTGCATTTTTGTCTTTCTGTCTTTAATTTTAAATACTTGTCCGTCTTGGGCGGATTCTTGATAAGAGATTTTATCTCCTTTGCGTACCTGTGATCTAGCTGCGCGATGACTGAGAAGAACTTCGTCGAATCGTCCGTAATCCTGGATACGAGAAAATGGGCTTCTACCTGTCCGAACCAAACCTCCGGATCATCAGGCCAAAAGGGAGGTAACCTCAAAGCCACGCGGTCGACAGACCCGGATGCGCCGCCATCTTGTAGTTGCACTATTGGGGGCCGAGCGTTATCGCCGCTGCCGCCCTGCCCGGCTGGTACAAACTCGCTTTCGTCCGGCATCTCGCTATCCACGCCCGGTCGTTATTTATTTCAAAACGCGTTCTTAATCGCGGGTCACCAATATGGGAGCTATAGGTGAATAAATTAAAGCAAACTCCACATTTAAACTTGTATTGAGTAGCTACAACAAGCGACGTTAGGCAAACGTAAGATAGTTGCTAGCGCGTAAATGATAAACAAGCGCGAGCGGGCGATAGGTGGCACAGGTCCGGCGTCAATAGCGATCGGGAAGCCTCTGCGCCGGCGGCGATGCGAGTGAGCTCCTGCGGTGCCGTCTCTGCCCGCGCGTCGCGCCCCCGCCGTCGCCCGGAGCAGGTTTGGTCTAGGGAGGTGCAAGACTGCGCGTAGTGATGCACCACAAGACGAACGTGGAAATGGTGTGTGTGACCACTGCAATATGTTTACAAAATTTGGCTTCGAGCTAGACTCAAACTCCTGACTCTGGTATATACGCCTATGAGAATAAAATCCCTTGTGATGTCAATAACAGCTCGCATACAATACAATTAAAATCAGTTAACCATTCGGCTTTTCTCGGGTATCATCTGACATGAAATGACACGAAATACATTACCGCGATTTCTTTTAGGTTTCTTAAACGCAATGTATAGCACCTGCCAAGATGACATTACTAACCGGTAGATCTAAGAAATTTATTATGCAGAAGCGACATGAATTTGAACATTCATTATTTATTGAAGCTATACTTGTATACAATATGTAAAAAAATACATAGATATATTATGTCAATATTTTACTGTTTGATGTAAGTAACTGTACGATATTACGTCGGATTAATAATTGATAAGAATCAAAATTATTAGATGATATTTACTTTCTTCTTTTTTAAATAAATTAGCTTCTTTTGTAAAATAGTTATATACATACATTATTTACAATTTCACGAGATTGAGCAACAATTTTTTTACCACGCTTTAGAAAGTAAATATACCTAAATTTAGTACCTAATTGGTACTATTTAGTACCTCTATTGACATAATTAGTACCTACTCTAGTAATTAATTACGCGGGGGTACTAATTATTTTAACACAGGTACTAAATAGCAGCAATTAGGTACTAAATTTTGGTAATTTGGTATAAGTATTACTTTTATTTAGATTCACCCGCCATTCTGACTCTCACCCATCATTCTAATTCTTGTATAATTATATTTCCTTGACATGTACCTTTTTATGCTACCAATAAATTTATCTTATCTTATCTTATCTTATTTTATCTTATCACCACTGGCGGTACAAATACAGACCCCATGGTGCTTCGGTCTAACTCAAAACACGGAACTCTGAATAGTTCTTGTTAGATTTTTATTATTCCATTAGCTCGTTCGTTTCCCGACAGCATTGTCCCGAATGTAACATAAACTTTGTCAGTTCTGCGGGGTTTTTACGTAGTACGTGAAAATATATAGTGCTTGCAAAAACAAAGGTAACAACAATGTGTTGCTATCAACGATTTTTTTCATTTTGATTTGCCAATCTGGCTTTTAGTATTTGGTTTAATTTTTTTCTTAACAAGCATGCCTATGCTTATGCATGAAAATGAAGAGTATGTGGGCAAATTGTAAAACTTTACGTATATTAAACAAACTAAGACTTCATTGTGTTATGATTGCAATACAGCATGAAGTTTGTCAATATATCTATAAGTAGGTATAGTTCGTTTTTTTAGGATTAGAATAAATCGTGCGATTGTGGACGTGTGATTTTTAGGAAAACGATTTAAAAACTAGCATATCCGCCTTTTATTTTCTTCATCGGATCATTAATAATGGAAATAAGTAATCTCACTTTAATATTTTCTAGATATTACTGATATAGTTGAAGAAACGTAAGCAAATTCGACCGTTATTATACTAATCCTAAAAAAACGAGGTATAGTTTATGTGATAAAGTGATATAATAAGGGTTCTTAAAACTTGATGAAGAGTCAAGTATACCCAAGAGTTTTAACAACCAATTACGAGGTGTTGCATACGCTAGCTTTTCTACGACGCCTAAAAGAGAAAAATCAGGAAAGGTGGCAGAATGCACAAAACGTATGCCAAATGTAAAAAAACAACAGTGTTCATATACATTTTTTTTTTAAATAGCCTACTATGTTGTGTCCCACTGCTGGGCAAAGGCCTCCCCTCTGCTCCGCCACTCGTCACGGCTTAGTGCATGCTCACGCCAATCGCTACAAAATGAGTCTAGGTCATCCCGCCATCTCCTTTTTGGTCTGCCCCTGCTCCGCCCGCCCTCCGGGGTCCAATTTGTAGCCAATTTCGCGCATCGCTTATATACATTTCATATACATATTGTATGAAAATCTTTTAGAGCATCGCTTTTCACGGTGGTCTTACGGAATAACACACAACATTATAATGTAGATATATACTTCTTTAATATCTCTATCAGTCGTCTATGTCCTGTAATATTTATTTACATAGCACAGTCATGCTATCAAAATCCGTGAAAACTTAGCTAAGTCGGATTTTAATAACTCTACTGAGTACCGACAAGAATATAAAATGAGATATATAATGTATTTTAACAAGAACAATAAATAATACCAGACAATATAACTAAACAAGAAACTTAAATTGGCAACGTTTCCAGTAAGCTTAAATTATAATTTATGTCCTGAATTTACCGGAGATAAGTTTTGTTGAGCTCTGGAGGATTGTGTCTTTATAAACAAGTAAAATATTGTTTTACTTACGAAGGAGCTTTTATATTATTTGAAACAAATTGGTAGGGAATTCGGGGATGGATTCCCGTAATAACTAGTGTCCGACTGAAGTTTCGGTTTCGGCCGGTTTCGGCCTAAATCATGTTTTGGCCAAAGGTTCGGTTTCGGCCAAAAACTAGCCGCACCTATCAGCTGCGCGGAAACTTAGGTACAATGTCATATTTACGAGTCGCGTTCGACTCACGTCATTGTGCGTACCATGAGTTGCATTCGATTGCGACTGCGGCATTCGACAGTGTGTCCGTCTCGCTCCTGCCAGAGCATTGGTAGGAGCGAGACGGACATACTATCGAATGCCGCAGTCGCAATCGAAAACAACTCATGGTACGCACACAGGTGAGCTTGGCACGGCTGGCAGTCTGGTGTTGCTCGCTTGGCTTCACCGGCCGCTAAATCACTTTGCTAAAATTTCACACAATGCTAAAATTGCAATCCAACAAAAGTGAAATTGGATTATAGAGACGTTCATATATCATACATCAGAAAAAACGGCTAACTAATAATTTATTCAGTGTTTTAATCACATTTATCAAAGGGTCGGTTTTGGCCGAAACAAGAAACAAAACCGAACCTTCAGGTTCGGTTTCGGTTTCGGCAAATAACCATGTTTTAGTCGGATACTAGTACACCTTCTTCCTAGTGTGTTCCCAGCTTATTCCATGGCTCAGGGAACCTGGAATCCGCTTTGGCAACTGATCCCAAGATTTGTAATCTTGACGGGGGCAATGTCGCCTCGAAACGTCTATATCGGGTGGGACTCTAAACAGCAACTCTGGGACCAACCCAACAAACAACTGAGCTTCCGACACCACACCGTAGCCCCGAATTACTCCACCATGACAAAAAAATGTTTCAATACAGCTAAAACCACGTAATAAAATTCAAATTTTGGAATAGAGGAAAAGCCTTTAGGAAAGGCTCCGAGAACGTAAGTTCGAATTTCGCCCGAGGCTGTTATTTTTATCCGTTTTCCCTCCATTTCAAAAATACACGTTCTTTCTCCGCTATTTGATATTCAAATACGGTGTATAGTTTGGCCTGGATCATTTTCACTCGAGCATTATACAGAAATAATACTGTATACTTGTATGATGTGATGTTATTACACCATTCCGATTTATCGAAGTTGATTTATTTGCCGACGGACTTTGCTCCCGGGACAGGAAAACCGCGAAACATTGACTGCATTGGTAAATAAGTCTTTCTATTTTATTAAGAATTTCTATTGAATTGAAACATGAGCGTACAAAGTTTGCAATAGAAGATTGTGTAAATTGTGTTACAAGAGATCAAAATGATATATTTTCGGCGACCCCGAGCGTAGTAAAGGATTCTAAAGTAGAATCCTGAGCGTAATGAGGGATTCAAGCGTTAACGCCCAAGACGAAAATAAGTTAGATACCGTGTTACTCATACTGCTTTTCACACCAACTAAGAGGAAATAAACAAAACCGAAAACAGCATCATACCAACACCACGATGCCACTAATTAATGCCCGAAAACGAAAAAAAGGTGTAGTCCGTGAACAGAAAAGGGCCACTTTGATCGAAAAACTACTTGAATGACTAAGTGATTGAAAAACAACCTACTCGCTCCTGCCAGTGTAGTGGTAGGAGCGAGACGGACATACTTTAGAAACGCTCAGTCACTAACGCCTACGGTTAAGTACAACTCACGGTAAGCTCACTGGTTAGTACAGTGAAGTTACCAAACTTTGAAACTCAGTCTCTGTCAGAGAATTCACGAGGGTGTTTGTGCAGCTTAAATATTATCAGATAGTCCTTTGCAATCAATGATACATGTCGGAAAAGTAAAATGGGAACGGGAGACATCTTTTGTACTTTACTTTTTTATATGTAGCACTAACTTTTTAGCCTAATTTAGGATAAGTTACTAACAAAGATATGGATACATTATGGTCCGAAATAATTTTTTTTTTATAACGTCATAATGTCATTCAATTAGTATGTGAATGCTCCGAGCAGTATTTGTGTGAAGAACTGGTATCATGCGGTAAAGAGTGAATAGAGACGGTTAATCAAATATATTCTAATTATATTCATTTGGCTTTCTTATCTTCTATAAATTTTTAGGATTCTGTAGTCAACTAAATCCTAATAGTTTCGGCGTGTCTGTCTGTCCGTCCGTCTGCGGCTTAGCTACATGTCCATTAGTAGTAGAAAGCTGTTATTATGTATGAATTTACATATGCCGAAAAAACGGTAAAATAAAAAGTCGAGAACCTTTTAAAAAATAATAGGGGTTTGCTAAAAACATTTTTAGATAAAGTGAATATTTATGGAAACATCGCTCCGGAAGTTTAAAAAAATGTGACCCTCTCTAACTTGAACAATGAAAAAATCATGAAAATAGAGCTTTATGAAGATCTTACAAGACATTTTTTTTGTACTTGGTTAGTGGAAGTATTGTATTTTTTCCAAAAAAAAAACCTACCTAGTGAACCTTCTTTCTTTTCATACAGTTGTGCTACTAATTACTCGATCGATACATGATTCAACTCGGAATCCCGGTGGTTTGTGCAATATTGCACTTAGCTGCCGTTGCACATGAACGATGCATCTCTCGAGTATGCAATACTGACATCATAAGCTACTTTATCTTGTAACGAGCAGTGAGGGCTATATGGATGTTTAAATTGAGCCTTTTCTTTTTTCTATTTATTAATCTATTTTCTTTTTATTTCTACCTACGAAACTGATGATCCCGGTTTTAAGTATTGTTAAAAACTTTTTTTTTTAATCAGTCTTTGGAAGAGCGATGAGCTGGTATCTCAGAGTCGCGGGTTCGAGTCTCGCCCGAGGTGATGATTTTTTTGACTTTTTGGTTCTTTCTGAGATATTTCGAAAAATAATCGGTGTTATTATAATGACACCGGGTATTATTAACTATTATTTTTAAGTGTTAGGGTGAGGTTATTGTACTTTAATTTGTCTAGATACACACTAGGGTCTTTACTTGACCTAACCTCGCTTATCATTAACGAATCTACGGTCAAGGGTAAATCATTGTGGACTATCAAATTGCTTCAAGTTAATGTTTGTCGGTCACTTCTATTTGAAATTAGGTGAACCCAAATACGGAGTAGCGAAGTAAAGAGTTGAAAAGAAGTGCTAACAAAGTAGAAGATGAGTTCTAAGAATAATTATCAGAGAATAAAATTATATTACGGGCTCCTAGCTTAGTCGGTAGTGACCCTGCCTACGAAGCAGGAGGTCCCGGGTTTGAATCCTGGTCAGGGCATTTATTTGTGGTTTTATCACAAACATTTATTCTTGAGTTATAGATGCTCTCTATATAGTATTTATATGTATATGTCACCGTTAAATTTTGAACTCCCGTCAGTTTATAATTTGACTATAGGGACATTATAAACTAACCTAACCTAACCTATCCGTTTGTTTATAATCTTGCGCGTTAGTTTATAAACTGACGATGCTCACAATTCTACGGTCACATATACATCGTGTAAGATTGTCCTGTAATATGTATTTATTTATTCCACGAATAGTCTTATTTATTACATGCATTGCTGTATTTTTCAGCGTGCCAGTCGACATTTACTTGTCCATTTTTATACTTTAGTTAGTTTATAAACTGACGATGCTCACAATTCTACGGTCACATATACATCGTGTAAGACTGTCCTGTAATATTTATTTATTTATTCCAAGAATTGTCTAATTTATTACATTCATTGCTGTATTTTTCAGTGTGACAGCCGACATTTACCTACTTGTCCATTTCTATACCTTATTAAATACCTATCAGCTTTCACCTACTAACCTACACAATATTCGCGTCAGTAGATATAGCAAAGGTAGATAATTCAGTGGAACAAGCAAATGGGTTCGGGCTCTTAGACACTTATTTTGATCGTTAACCCCTAATGAGCGGCCACTAATGAAATTACCTTATGTTACCGACAAATTACGGCTATTGATCCAAAGGCAATTTGCCTATAGACGCCGTTACTAATGCAACTCATTGCCATCTCACTTGACGACCGGCTGTGCTACAAATTAAAAAAAACAAGTGCGAGTAGGACGTGCGCACGAAGGGTTGCGTGCCATTACTTTAAAAAAATCACGTTTGTGGTACAAGGACCCCTTTAAATATTTATTTACTCTGCTTTTTTAGTACTTGTTGTCATAGCGGCAATGGAAATACATTATCTGTGGAAATGTCGACTGTGTAACTATCACGGTTCTTGAGATACAGCCTGGTGGCAGACGGACGGACGGACGGCGAAGCCTTATTCATAGGGTCCCTTTTGTACGGAACCCTAAAAATAGTTAAAGTTATGGTTCTAATGTTACGAAATTTTTTTATATTACAAACTGGCTCATTTTGTATAGTTATAAATATTATGGCATGTATTCGCCACGCTATTAATATCGGAGTAAACGAGATTTCACTATCACCAGCCGATCTAGTTTTAGAAAGAAAAAACACGAAAACTATTAAAATAAACAAAATCGTATTGTTTGTGAAATGTGTCTCGTTGGCGGTTAAAATATGAGTATATATTTCGACGACGGTGGCAAACAAGCATACGGCCCGCCTGATGGAAAGCGGTCACCGTAACCTATGGATGCCTGCAACTCCAGGGGGGTGCGCGTTGCCGACCAATTGAAATCATGTACACTTTTTGAAGAACCCCATAGGTACTGTAATCTTTTCGCACACCGCAACCGCACAGAAGGCCTAGTATAAAAGTTGTACGACACTTACTTCTCGATCGCGTTAGCGTATCGAGAGTTCAAAATATGTTTGCCGTTTATTTAAATCATCCGGCAACTTTCATATTTTGACCCCTCGATACGCCAACGTGGTCGAGAAGTTAATGTCGTACAATTTTTATACTAGGCCTTCAGTGCGCGACCATTTTGGTTGCAAGGTGTGTGGATGAGCGCCCTGTCGATGGCGAGCGGTGCGATGGTGAAAATTGGACGTTGGCATCAAATGGGAAATTTGGAGCCACTGGTGTGGTTTCGGTAGTTTATATAGAAGAGTGATGAGGTATCTCAGTCGCGGGTTCGAGTCATAATTTCTTCCCCTTTTCCTTTTTTTTCTGAGAAATTTAAATATCCATTAGTAGCATGTTGTTACGCTTAAGCCCTCTGGGTGTAATTATCCGAACAGCGAAACAACTCACAATTAAAAAAAAAAAATTGTAACTCAATAATAATGGACAAATAAACTCTACCGAAGCCCATTAGCAGAAGTCGCTGCTGGATAACATTGTGGAGTTAATTTTATAATTATCTGTTTTTAAATAATGTAAAAACAATCGTTTCACCTCTAAACAATCATTAGTAATGTTGTTGTTACGTTCCAAGTCCTCTCTTGGGCATAATGATCCGAACGGCGGAATAACCCATCTGTAATTTACGAAAAAACCGACTACAGAAGTTCATTAACGTAGGCCTCTGAATAGCTTTGACATTGTTACGTTAATTTTACAATTATTGAATGAAACGAAAATGAAATGAAAAACATTTATTTGTGACATCACAGAAAACAACAGAAGAGACAAAAGAAATAGACAAACAAGGATTAGAATGTGTATGCATCACCGGCGGGTCTTCCGTAGGGCCCAATCAATGATGCCACGACATATAACACATAATGCTACAACAACATATCTAACAGTAATTAAAATCAAAAACAATAACACAAAAATAATTACAAAATAGAAACAAAAGAAAATTAGAAAACTACACATTGATACATGAATACAAGAAATAAACGAACCACATAAAAAACAAACACAGAAAAAGTTACATCTGCCGTAACTTTTTCTGTGTTATTAAATAATATTTAAAACGGGTCACTCACGTAATTTAGTCGATTTTCGCTCGACATGTTTCGTTCTTTACGAAGAACGTCATCAGAATATTATTTAATATGTTCGAGTCTCACGAGAGTTTTATAGTTAAAATTTTTCTGTGTTATTAATAATGTCAAAACAATCGTTTCACCTGTAAAGAACCATTAGTAATGGTGTTGTTACGGTCCAAGTCCTCTCCTGGGCATAATGATCCGAACGGCGGAATAACCCATCTGTAATGGACGACTTAACCGACTATACAGAAGTCCATTAGCGTAGGCTTTTGAATAGCTTTGAAATTGTTTAATTAATTTTACAATTATTTGTTTACTATCTCATGCCCGCGCCTTCGTCATTTTTTAGCCTATAACCTGATAGGAGATCCCCTTAACGTGCCAGTGAAGGTTAGCATCTACACGTGATGCTCGAGCTAATAAACAGGCAGACAGAAAAACAGACAAGAATTCTAAAAATCAATTCGAAGACAATACAATTGTAAGTACAATTTTTCAAAAACCGTTCAACCTATCAAATTCAAAATAATTTTCCAATAAAGTTCTTATTAAATTCTAAGAGCTCCTAACTCATTTTTTTCAAATATCTTCAATGTACAGATTTTTGACCCTACTCTGCTTTAATATGTATAGAATATAATAGATAGAATCGATAGTTGACGAGCGGTTGGCGTAGTTGGTGACCCTGCCTGCTAAGCCGATGGTCCTGGGTTCGAATCCCGGTAAGCGCATTTATTTGTGTGATGAACACAGATATTTGTTCCTGAGTCATGGATGTTTTCTATGTATTTATGTATTTGTATAATATATATATCGTTGTCTAAGTACCCGTAACACAAGCCTTCTTGAGCGTATTGCGGGACTTAGTCAATTTGTGTAAGAATGTCCTATAGTATTTATTTATAGATAGATTAATAATGTAAAAACAATCTTTTCACCTCTAAAAAACCATTGGTAGTGGTGTTGTTACGATTCAAGTCCTCTCTTGGGCATAATGATCCGAACGGTGGGATAACTCACCTGTAATGGACGAACAAACTGTCTACCGAAGCACATTAGCGTAGGCCTCTGAATGGCTTTGAAATTGTTTATTCAATTATACAATGAGTAACTTAAGGGAACTAGTAACACTAACGTTGTGTTCTGTTTTTACGGCTTACGACTGTTAACTGGTGTTGTTTTTAGACGGTAAAAGACATTCCTTTTTCTAAAACGTCTCTTTTAGACCCCGAGTCAGTTTTAATTTCATGTCAGATGGCTTATACTGGAATTTGGGCCCTAAGTGTATGTCCCAAATCCCATCGTCAACTAAATTATACAGCGTGGGTATTTGATACGGGCGAATAATTAATCCAGCTATAGTACCTGTTCATATGAATCGTATGGGATAATAATTTCGTTAAATTGTGTTATTAATTAGGTGTAACGATTTTTCTAAGGTGCGACGGAGCTGCAATGTATGTCGTCCAACTTTGTTTGACATGATAAATGACACTGACATGATATTCGTATGACGTTTAGATAGCTACGTTAATTTATGTGGATGCAATACATTGCGTGCTGAATTTTTATGTATGAAAAAAAAACATCTTAATTTCCTAAATAAATTAAAGTAAATAGGTTCCCTCGGTCCAATAGTAATCGTCATTAAAATATTCGCCCGTATCAAATACCCACGCTGTATAGTCATAAACTCGTTACAAATTGGGTTAGCCAGATAAGCCCCTTAAAGAAAAATCAGCCTAAGGGATTCAGTAAATAGGTACGTAAAATGAGCTGAATTTTAGATGTGATTAAATGAAACAGGTTTCGAACTTAATGTACTCGTGTTCCCTACAGACTGTATTGATTTATTGAGTACATTATAATATTATATATTATATTATTATTCTACAGTTAGTTTTCCTACTCCAGCACTTATCTATCTATCTGTCAATTAGATGACTGACAGCGATATTAAAAAAGTATACATTATAACGTTGTCTATAGTATTCCATAAGAACACTGCTAAACAATGTTCCGATGGATTATAATAAGTAAAGTATATTAGTCATTTTTTTAGACAATGTATTCATTTCTATAACAAGTTACCGGATGAAGCATTGCAATTGCCCTTTCCCGCTCTTATTTGAAAAAATCTTTGATGTCGAAGGCTTATTACACAGTAGAGGACTATTTAACAGACAAACATGCATGGCCCATACCAGAAAATATAACGAAATCAACAAAAAAAAAAATTCAATGTACTACTGCTTACAGAGTGAAGGACACAGTTCATGAAAGAAACCATATCAAATGTTTGTGTATATCGTGTAAAACCGTCAAATGTTGTATTATTTTGTTTATTCGTTTTTTGTCTTTTTGCTTCACTATTTTCTTTTGATTGCTTTTGCAGCACATATTGTAAATAATTTTACTACTTTTGTAATTCGTATTGAAAAAATAAGTTCCGCCGAGTTTCTTGCCGGTAATAATCTTCTCGGGCTGTGGTGTAGGGATAGAACTGGTAGTAACTTATTTTTTGACGTTCTTAAGTGCATTTTAATGTGCCTAAATTGAGAAATAAAGATATTATTTATCATTAATCATTAATACAATTTACAGAATATATATTTCTTCTTCTCAGTCGGCATCTTCATTGCTGAAGGTCGTCTAGCTTAATATATATTTAACGATGGTCAAAGTTGAAACTAATCATAAACCAATCCAAGCTCACGAATATTTAATGTTCTCCCAATGTATTTTAAACTTACTCCTGAGCGAGTTTAAGAGTAAACTTTCGCCCTAAAATCCTCTTACGACTTTAACATTATTGTACTAAAAAAAAATGCTAAATATGTAGACGCGTCCATAGTATTGTATTAGCTCGGTGAATCAACAACTTCTTATTGTTATTCTGTTCCGTTAGCTAGGGGACAAATGCAGCACAGTTTGTTAGAAAAAACGTAGTATGTTCTACTGAAATGCTTGGTAGATGACCCATCATGGAAAGGGAATATAGCTAATATAAAACCGGGAACTTAAAGGTGACCCAGGAGACAGTTACCATGGCAACGAGTGACAAGGAATAGTTGGTTAAACCAGCTAATACTATGGACGCATCTAGATTTTGTGTATAACTTACGACATAGCTGGCATATTAAACTCGCACCTTAAAAACTAGCAAGATTCAAATACTATCGAACCGTCCAGTCGCTCTCGACTACGGTTACGTAAAGCCTATGGTAAGCACACTAGAGGTTGCTCATTAGATTGCTTCAAACGTTCACTGCCAAATCATCGTCAAAGAAGTCATCTCAAAATCCATCATTATACATATATTTTGGCCGAAAGGCACAAATGCCTCCCCTTAAGATTTCCACCAAATACAATCGTGCATCACCCGCATAAACTGGCTCCCCATGATCCTAAGTCGCTCCCGGTTGGAGCTCGTCCCACGCTGCATTCAAGATTTCCTATTCAATTTTTGCCGGCGGTATTTAATTTTATCTATTAGAATGTCTTACCGATAGGAAACTGCAACATAAATACCTCGTTCTCGTTTAGCTCATTACCTGAAAGTGACAATGCTCTTGTCTCGGGCATCCTCGACTCGCAGGAAATACAATATTTTCCAATGAAGCGCCGCGCTGTGGAGACTGCCCTCATTAGCCGCTGGACGATTTACGTTAACTGCAGAAACTGCTCTCGGGCGGAGTGCAAATTGTTGCAATTTTACAAGGAATAATGATATTAAGTTGACAATACTCGCGTAATCATCGCATATTAAGAAACAATGGAATAAGAGGTAAATTTATAAGTTTTACATGCGTATTGTGTCTCTCTGAGGCACTATAGCTCTGTAAGCCAGGACTAATTGGAAGGTTTTTAATAGAAAGCCATGTCAGGTGAAATGTACCTTGGCTATTTAGGTGGACATAAACGCATCTGCATAGTCAGCTCTAATTGAATCAAATCACAGACTTTTTGCTAATACAAGGTGTTCGGGAGGAATCAAAAGATTTTAACGATACATTACTGAGCTAAAAGAAGCAAAACATATTATATGACTTTTGGTCGAGTCTCCGAAGAAATATTTTTTTCTTTGTTTTTTGTTTGGTATTTCAAATATTTAAACATAATTATTAAACGGGTCTAACGCGAATTAACTTGTTTACCTTTTTTACCGACGTTTCGACACAGGTTTCACTGGTCATGGTCGCGGCTGACCCTGCCTGCCTGATGATGATGGCCTGATGGTGCGTTAGACCCGTTTAATAATTATGTTTAAATATGTGTTCAAATCGCGAAAGTTTTAAATGTTATATGGTATTTCAAATGCCTGACTTCATATAAAAGTATTTTATTCACGGTTAAAGTTTTAATATAGGTACTGTGGTGTCACCTCCATACACCAATAATCTTTGTTGTCTATTTAAGCTATGAAACATATGATATTATAGTCAGTATTATTCCAGCATCCGCTTGTTTCATTACTCATCCTCTCCGAACCTTACAATACATGGGCTAAGTAAACAAAAAAATATTACAATTCAGCGTTTGTTAATGAAGTATGACAGACTACAAGTAAGACAAATAATAAGATAATAAAATTGTTATCAAAAATGCGTTTATCATTTAGTTGTGGTCTAAAACGGTTTTTAAAAATAATTTAATTATCATTGATGGAATCCAGAAAATGTTTTTCGGCATTTTAGTCTTCAAATGTGATCGGGAATGTGTTTAAAATATTTTAGTTTACTCCCGAGCACCCAGTATTAAAGCTAAACCCCTAAAGTTTTAAATGGTTGCCCACTACTGACGGAGGTTTTTGATGCATTAAAGAAATCCTAAGCAAAATGTATTGTTAATTCCATTATCTATTCCGTTTAGCTCCTAGACATCTTCAATTTGCAGGAAACACGATATTTTCCAATGAAACGCCGCGCTCTGAAGATTGCCCTCATTAGCCGCTGGACGCTTTACGTTAATTGCAGTATAGGTAACTGCTCTCGAGTGGAGTGCACATTGTTGAAATTTTACAAGCAATAATGATACTGGCTTGACAAATAGTCACGTATTTTTGTCGCACAAGCCCCGACAAAAACTGTATGTCTTTTTGTGACATCATAGTTTTATACGAGTGAGCTTCAATGATTTCTTTATTCATAAGACTTTGTTTGTCCGGATTTTTCTTGGTATGTCCACCAAAGCAGGAGTTTCCTAAATATTTAAATCATGTTGAAACTATAGTCACTGGTTTTCAGTTAATATTGAATCTTAACTCCAAAATTTTTGTTACATATTAAGTCATGGTTTTTACTGTACTAGATTTTTTATTTTATTTATATTTACGAAAGCACTTGTAAAATAGCCCTCAGCCTTTTGCAAATTATATTTTAGATTTTTGATTTAACACACATATTATTATGTAAAATCAAAAATGAATGTGCAAAAATTTGCAAATGCAAGTTATCCGAAGACGATTTGAAGAAACAGCAAAGTGGGAAAAGAAAGTCAGGAAAGTTGGTCTCACCACCAAGAATATAACCACCAAATCTTAGGTAATTAGATAGATAGATAGATTTTTATTTCATGAAAGATAATTACATTATAAGTTTACATTTCAACAAATTTATACGAATTTGCATCATGATCGTAGTAGTAGATCGTAGTAGTCGATAGTATAAACTAATTAGCTACCGTGCCGTTTAAGCTGGGACGAGCAGTACTTGATCACAATCCAATCATTGCTCAAATCCCTACTTTTTTACGGTGGATGTTGCTCCCCCCTAAGGCATACGAGGGATATGGTGGAGAAATTCGGGGGCACGGGTGCGGTCTCGGTAGCTCAGTTGGAAAATCAACTGGTATTTCAGAATCGCGGTTCAAGTTCCGCTCCAAATCTCATCCAAACCACCTGAACGAAAATCGCCCATTGACTGACTCTTTGTTACAATTTTCTTTTTCTAAAGTTACACTTTAAAAAATATCCCAATTTTAGATATTTGATTATCACACGCATGACGCATACCTACGTCACACAAATACCTACAGCCAATGAAGCAGTTCCGCAGATTTATTCATACGGAGAATCTGTTCGGCACTAATGTAATATTCATAACGCCGTACGTTCAATTTCCAATATTGTTCGGGGATAGCGGAAAAAACCTTTAGAGATGTCTCCAAAAACCTTACATGTCATTGCTTGTCAAATACCTATTGAAATCGTGTTATCACCATGTATAGTAAGTGAAAGACTTACACTTCCTTCCACTTAATGTCTCCAGTATCATCGTTAACATACCTGAAATCAAAGAAAATAACTTTAGTTGAAGAGTGGAGAAGGTGGGGGGAGGCCTTTGCCCAGCAGTGGGACAGTATAGGCTTGCAATAATAATAATATATTTATGTCTTTCCCATCACGGAACAATGGTGTTCCGGACCTTTGGGAGGCGTACGCGGAGCCGAAGCCAACACGCAGAGGCCCTTTGGACAATTTAATGAAATGTAAGGGGTACACCGAGCGGATGTTGCACCTGCCCGAGTCATGGGACGCACGCAGAGGCAGCACCCGCCAGGGTGTATAGACTATTGAGATTTAATGGAATCTAAAATATACCGGACTATTAGGAGAAAGTGGTGGACTAAATACTGGGTTATATTCATTGTTATTTACTTAAATTATGTTACACACTGTAGAAAACCGGTTTTCAGAAAATATCAGAAAACACTTAAACCACAAAAAGGACGGGATGATAAAGTGAAATAGAACCTAATATTTTCCCCACAATCGAAGTGAAAAGTAAAGTGTATACCTCAGGCATACAAACCCATTTTATCCTCAACTACTATATTGATCCTCGTTGCATTCGGACCAATAAATAGTCTCGTCTAAAATGGGTTACTTTATGCCCTTAAATATATAATCGACTATTAATAAACAGTTCTATTCGACAATCGTCTGGCACAATTTTTCGAGCAGGAATGCGCCAATATGCTGCTGGCCTGAAAACTAGTGACTTGCAAATGGGCCTCCAGACATTGTGTATGCATATTCATATCATTTCATTAACCTTGGCCCATTGGTGGTAATTAGCCTACTTTGGCTCCCCTCCAGCTTCAGTTACATAATTACTATTGTATAAGACATTTCCAAATGAATTCATCGTCCGGTAATTATTATTTACAGTATTTTTCTCAGACATCTCTACTTACTAGCTTTCCCGGCGTACGCCTCGGGATATAGCCCGGGACCCGCTTTAACAGCTTAATCCCAAGATTTATCATTATATTCATTATCAATTACGGCCTCCTAACCTCGTTGGTTGTGACCCTGCCTACGAAGCAGGAGCTCCCTGTTTCGAATCCTGGTCAGGGCATTTATTTGTGTGTTTATCACAAATATTTGTTCCTGAGTTATGGATGTTTTCTATGTATTTAAGTATTTATATGTATCTATCTATTATATATATATCGTCACCCACAACACAAGTCTTATTGAGCTTACCGTGGCACTAGATCGATTTGTGTAAGATGGTCGCATAATATTTATTATTATTATTTGTTTATTATTTACTATCATCATCATCATCATTTCAGCAGCTCTTAGCGTCCACTGCTGAACATAGGCCTCTCCAATCGAACTCCAGAGATTGAGACGGATTGAAAGTCTCACATCATACCGCTGGGTCACCAACGCTTTTGAACTACTATGAAACTAAGCATTAATTCATTTATCATTCAAAACGCAAATATTAAATGCTATCGCGAGCGAGGCCAGGCCAGACTTGACAAATAAACGCGAGACGAGACAAGAGCTCCCTGTGTGCTTACCATGAGTGGTAAGTACCTAACCGTAAGCGTTAGCGACTGCACGTTTCTAAAGTATGTCTGTCTCGCTCCTACCACTCTGACAGGAGCGAGACGGACTTTAACGTCAACGGTTACGTTGCTGCTCCGGTTAGTCCGGTTTCCTCGATATACTTTCATTCACAAAGGTGACCTATTACAGTAAAATGGTATTCCTTATAAGGGCATATTTTTATTTTGTTGTCGTTTTTTTTTTCTCGTCAGATTTGAATGAAATTTGGTGGGTAGGTAGAGTTCCTTATTCTACGCTAGATAGATACAAAATCTCAATGTGCGACAAAAAAATTGTATGAAATTTACCACTGAGTTACGAAAATTCCATACGATTTCGTAACTCAGTGGAAAAAATTGTGGGACATACTTTGAAATTGGGTCTATCTTGAAGAAAATAAGGAACTCTACCTACCCACCAAATTTCATTCAAATCTGACGCGAAAAAAAAACGACAACAAAATAAAAATATGCCCTTAAACAGGGCCCGTAATTTTCATGCCGATGACAGACAAATAACGTCAAGCTTCATACATCATGTTTTAGGTTTTACGTTTGAAAGAATAATGCTGTCATTGAATAGTGTCAAAACTATTACGTTCAACGTTAGAATCGAACGTTGATATACTTTATCTGTCATTAACTCATTTCGTATTAAAACATCCTGTGGGTTTATATACGTTATTATGACGAAACAGGCACCAAAATTACGGGCCCTGCTTATAAACATATTTGCTCGTAAGTGCCTTGTAAATGGGCCTCCAGACGCTATACATATATGCATATTCACCTCATTAGGCAGCCTTGGTCCATTGGTTGTAATTAGCCCGCTCTGGCATCCCTCCAGCACTATCGTTATATAATACATACAAGTATAGTAAATAAATAATAAAAAAATGTTGTGGGACAATCTTACACAAATCGACCTAGTCCCACGGTAAGCTCAATAAGGCTTATTGTGTTGTGGGTACTAGACGACAATAGTATAGTAGATAGACACATATAAATGTAATGTTTGTCAATAAAAGATTTCTTGTTTAAATCACTGTTTTATTATTAATACCTTTACAAATTAAGTTTTACATCTCCTCTCTAACCGATAATGCCTCAGCTCATTTTACAAAACACCGAAACCCGCGTCTGTACCTAACCGACGCCACCAACTGTCATCTTCCTATTCCCTAAGTCACGGCTCATTCAGTCTGTACTGACGTTCCGTTTCAAGCATTATACAACATTAATTACAATAAATACTTAAATACATAGAAAACATCCAAAACTCAGGAAGAAAAAATCGTGATAAACACACAAATAAACGCCCTGACCAGGATTCGAACCCGGGACCTCCTGCTTCGTAGGTAGGGTCACTACCACCTAGGCTAGGAGGCCGTTAGTATACCAAGACAACCAAAACGTTCCAAGTGTTCACTTGTCAACCTATGGCTGTCCAATGTGGAAGGAAGAATATGATACTATTCTCATCTGTGGGCAGAGGCACCCCAGTACATTACAAGGTACCAGCTTCTTCCTCTGGACCGCATACAGCGGAAAGCAACTTGATTTGTCGACAGCAAGCATACTTCAGACAGGCTTGACTCCTTAGCTCTGCGGAGAGATGTAGCCTCGCTCTGCATTTTTTTAAATACTACGACGTTGACAAACAAGCATACAGCCCGCCTGATGGTAAGCGGTCACCGTAGCCTATGGACGCCTGCAACTCCAGGGGAGTCACATGCGCGTTGCCGACCCTTTAAAAAAGGAGGATTCGCTGTGTTAACAGCTAAAGGGGCAAGCTTTGCTCCGTAGGTCCCCACTCCCCAGCTGTCAACACAGTGAATCCTCTTGGAGCTCTGGCGGCCTTACTCACCGACAGAAACACAACAACAACAATGAGTAGGGTCTAGTGTTATTAAACTGCGGTTTTCTGATTTTCTACTGCATTAGACCGAAGAGTGCTCCGAGAAATTGTTCTGATTAATCCCTATATATACATAGTTCCATCCTGTCTTGCTTGTATTATTTCCCGGCCATGCACGTTCGGGCAATCTGTCAGACAAATTTTCCATTGGCAGATTCGGCAGACATGCCCGAACGTATATGGCCAGCTATATTTACTTCCAAAGCGTATGAATCTCATGCCCAAGCCACTCATTGCTAGTAATTAAACGACGCTGGCTGCCATCCAGAGACGCTATCACCGAGTTACATAATTACTACTGCTAGAAGGCTGCCAAAAAACCTAGCAGCTAACTGGAATTTGGACGCAGTTTGTAATTTATGACTAACTACGGCGGCTGTCCGACAGCGATTAGCGGGTAACGTAACGTACTCGCTGGCAGTGTGCACAGTTGATGTTCAACTGATACACGTCCACCAAAATCATAGTCGTTTTTACGTCAGAGTATACGGCTGTATGCTTGTTTCCCGCCAACATGTTATTTATAAATAAAGACATCATTGTTACAATTAAAAACGAATACTTTTGTGAACGGCTCCTCACATTTGTCGCAAGAAACACGACATAAGTCACGAAATTCCGACACAGGATCATTCTCATTATCAATAAAGAGTATTTGTATTGTATTGTCAATACTATAGTTTGGCACATGACGTTGGCGGTATATTGTTCCAACATTTTGTTGCTCGATACTGAAAACTCCCTTTGAAAGTGGCAGACCGGTGGTGAGGGATACTATCGCTCTGCAATACTATCGGTCGCAATCTCGCAAAGCTCTCATTTTGTGGTGGGTGAATTTACCTACAAATAATCTTTGAAAGAAAATCATTTCTTTAGTCCGATAAAACGCACCAAGAATTTCCCAAATCCAGAATAGTTTCTTTTTTCAGACTATTTCTACTTTGCCCTTAAGTAGGTTAAGTTAGATATTAAACAAAGTTGCATAAAATGTGTAAAACATTACTCTACGGTAAACCCTTTCAGCTTCGAAAGGCCTAAAAACGGCGGCTTTTAATTATAGTCTAATTGCCCCTCCATCAGTGGCGGATTACAGGAGCACGGTTTTTAGAAATCGCCAGTTTTGTAAACAAATAAGCAGCAGGCTTTAGTATTGTAAATGCACGGCACCTGAAACAAAAAATAAAATGTAACATGCAGCTTTAAGCTGCAAATTAATTATAAATCTCTCGTGAGACTCGAACATATTCAATAATATTTAAAACGGGTCACTCACGTAATTTAGTCGAAACATGTCGAGCGAAAATCGACTAAATTACGTGGTTGACCCGTTTTAAATATTATTTAATACAAATTAATTACCCTGTCTGAAGACACGAGGTTAGATGAAATGTGTTACGTTACAAGAATTGCACAAAATGGCCGACGATTCATGACGTGTCTAGACGTGCTGTCACAAAAGAAATCTTCTATGCAAGACTTGTTGATGAAAAAAGTTACTGGATAATTTAAGTTGTCAGTATTTACGCTTTTCAACCGACTTCAATATTTCTAAAGGAGGAGGTTCTCAATTCGTCTGTATTTTTTTATTTTAACATTATTATAAACTTACGACGGGTCACGAATTCAGTTAAATTTACCTTTATACCGTTTCGAAACGTCGCGGCTTGACTAATGAATCAGCGACGTGTCAAGGTGATATTGGTAGAAATGTTCGCCTACCCGACGGCGGTTATTTCTAGCTTGTATGTTGTACTTTGACCAGGGGTCAATTGCATAATCAAATGTAACTTGTAAAATTAGCGAAACCCTCTTTCTAATAAAAGGGGTTGAAAAGAGACTTCCGCTAATCAGCGGACTTGTAGCTTCAGCTACAAGTCATTATGCAATAGGCCTGGTTATACATACATTTCAAAAATCACATCAATTCTGTTTTATAAAATAAAAATAAAACAAATTTTGGGAGGACCAAATAGTAGAGGTATCTAAACGAATGCTAAGATCTCTCATTTTCACAGTTAATCGTGATGTAAGTCATAATCTCATCTACATAAACAGATTCAAATTCAAGCGATACTACGAGTAGATACAGTAAACATTAAAAACGTGCACAGATCAAACAATGTCTCACGGGCTATAACCCACCATATACGTCCAGGCAAACCTTCGGATCTGCATAGCGGGCATCGCATATCCGGCGGATATACCCGGATGTATTTGGCCGGTTTTTCAGCTTTCTGGCGATCGCTAACCGTAAAAGAAACAAAACCAATTCTAAACGTTCTTCTTTTATAATAGTATTTTCCCGACTGATGCCACGGCTACGGGAGCCTGTGAGCTTACCATGAGTTGTAATTAACTGTAGGCGTGAGCTAGTCTAGTCGCAGGTTCGAGTCCCAGCCGGGGTCATGAATTTTTCCACTATTCCTTTCTTCTGAAAAATTTGATATCGTTCGCTCGCACACGGGTCTGTTTAAAAATAATAGCGAAGATATGTTTTCGTGATTGTCGCACATTATACTTGAAAACCACAATTATTACACTGTAAACTGTAACACTACATTAATGACTGCAGCCTTATGCATAAACCACGTTTAGCTGAAATATGGCCACAAAACGTCAATGTCCACAAAGTCTTAACCGCCTTATTTTTTCTTACAACATACGCCCATCTAACCGCTCAGTATTGTTCTTCGAAGAAGGAAGACATCGTTGTTCTAAAAGGAACCTTATAGCAATATGTTTTGGGTTGATATTTGGATAGCAGCGGGTGTTGGTGCAAATTGTAAGCTATTAAGAGTTCTTAAGTTATCTCGGTGCATTTAGTTGACGTATGATAGTTTTAATGGGATTCCTTAAGATAGTATGGCTTCTACTAGAGTAGTATGGATTTGTGCGTTCTGGATCAGGTCCAAAGGTCAAGCGTAAGTAGTAGGGATGTGTGCGTTCTGTATCAGAGGAGGCCTGGACAGCATTACGATAGTAAAAATTTCAAGTGTACAATAGGCGATGGGGCAACGTGCAAGAGACGTTCTGCTCAAATTTTAACGCATGACGTTTTTTTAGAGGTATATTTTCTTAAACAAAAGCGTGTATCTAGAAACACGTTTGCATTTATGTTTCAAATAACGCCTCAGCAAATGAAATCTTTTGTCCCTTTCATTAGCATGAACCTTCACTATAGCTATTCCCTTCTCTCATGAATCTTTTGTCCCTTTCATTCGCATAAACATTCGCTATAGCTATTCCCTTCTCTCATGAGAAATTCATGTCTATTTAAAACTCATTACCTCATCGTATCCTAATGCTAATCACTATGAAATGCTATTTAGTTAATCATCGTTGTACCTAACTGTAACTCTAGTATGGGTTTTGCTTTTTAGACAAGTAAGATATAAGTGTTTAGGTAAACTGGATATTTAAAAACAAAATACCCAGGAAGAGCGGTTTATTTCCTATTGAAATTTACGATATGAAAAAACTATCCAAAATAACTGATGCGAGCGAACATTGGAAACACGCAGATGTGCGAGTCAAATACTACGTTAACAAAATAGAAAAAAATAAGCACTTGGAGACAGCGAAAGATCTAGTATTTAGAATCACAAAAGAAATTGCCGAAACCGACGAGTGCAAAAAGTACCATTTTAATACTAAACTATAAGTATGTTTGTAATTATCTTGTGAATAAAATATTTCTTCAACATATTTGAAATGGTTTTATTTTCTAAATTATATATTTGTAAAGAAAAACGACTTTTTGATACAATTTATTTAATGAAAAATCAATTGAAACAAATGATAAATAGTTACATCATTACTTAATGCATTAACATTTGAGAAAACCTTAATAAAGTCATACATTTTCACATTTTTATTTCTTAAGTAAAGATAAACTAAGCAGTAATTTCCACAAACTGATGACAAATAACTTTGCAGCTGATTACTATTACAAAACCACCACTTGGTGTTTCTTTCTAAGAACATTTTGTGATACCCCTCTGGTTTTCGACCAAATGAATCAAAATATTCACCAACACCATTTTCATCGATATAAATCGCTACCCAATGTGATCCAGGTTTAAAATCTGGATCCAAATTGCTTATGAGATAAACAGGTAGCTGAACTAACATAGGTAGTTTGTTGGCCGCAAATACATTTGATTCAATAGCTGGATTTTACCTGTTTGTTTTATTTGTATCATTTTGTAATTAAATGTTAGTTTTAAATATTTAATGTTGTTAGATGGTATTTAGAGTGAAATATATGATACATATTTAAGGAAAATAAATAGTTTTCTTTCCATCATTGAACATGTGTTTATTCCCTAAGTAACCTTCTCAAATAGAAGTAGTCTATTTTGTTGCATTATAAAAATAATGATTCATTTTATTCATCCATTTACAGCCATAGTTGCTGGTCCCAGTAGCTGTGGGAAATCACATTTTGTTACAAGCTTTTTAAATAATGTGAAAGCGGTTAGTAATCAATCATTTCAAAATATAGTGTGGTGTTACGATGAAATGCAACCTATGTATAATTTAAAGAATGTAAATTATATTCAAGGCATTCCAGACTTAACTATGTTTAATGGCAAAAACCCACAACTACTTATAATTGACGACTTAATGAGGGAATCCGATGGACGCATAGTTGATATTTTTACTAAAGGAAGTCATCATAGAAATTTAAGCGTTTTTTACATCACACAAAACCTATTTCATCAAGGTAAAGGGCAACGTGATATATCATTGAACGCTAATTACATTGTTTACTTCAAGAACCCAAGGGATAAAACTCAAATAAAATATTTAGCGCGTCAAGTATATCCAGAGAATTCAAAATTTGTGGAAGAGGCTTATAAAGATGCAACAAAAGATGCTCATGGATATTTGATGATCGACCTTAAACAGACTACGGAGGACACCTATCGATTTAAAACGAATATATTTAACTATAGAACATATTGTACAGTATATGTACCAAAGAGAGGCTTTAAATAGGACATACAGTGATGATTTCAATCATTCTAAAATTATGCACAGAAGAGTTGTAACACACCAACAACTACTCAAAGCTTTACACACCTTAAAACCAAAATATCAAAAAATTATATTAAAAGCCTGTAGTAGTGAAGAGGTCAATGTTATCTGTGAATGTATTTATAACATTCTAAAAGGTAAAATACCACTTGATGAAAGCGAGAAAAAACATTTGAGTAAATATAAACACATTTTACGAAAATTAATTTCAAAGGGTAAAAATAAAATAAGGAAAAACATTATTGTGCAAAAAGGCGGAGCATTCTTACCGATCATATTAGGTGCAGTGATCAATGGTTTACTAAGCACATTAATTAAATAAACATGCAACACGCAAAAAAGATGTTACTTGTAGAATCTGATTTAATGGAACGACTTAAAGCAAATAATGAACATGTATCAGAAAATGCCTTGTCACGATTAGATAATGAAATGCAGAACATTCTTCAAAGTAAAATGAATGACCGAGAGAAATGGGCACTATATTCTCAAGCTTTACAAAGATACTTACATATTACTGAGGAAGGAAGAAGACCTCTCAAATTATCGATATTGACTGATACTGAAGACGAATCAACAAAGTTCAATAACGTTGAAGAACCATATAAACAAGAAAACTATCAAGAATCACCTGCAGTTCCAAAACTACCTCCATCAAGTTTAGATGTGACTCCATCAAAAAAAGATACATATGCACCACATTACACACCATCGTATATGGTTAAATTATTTCCCAAAACTTATCGAAGAAAAGGTGAAGTTTTGTTAGATATCATAAAACAAAGTAAACCTAAGATTTGGTGGAAAGAAGGTGGAGAAGTGGTTATAAATAATGAAGTTTTGACAGGAAGTAACATTTTTGACCTTATTAGTGATACATTAAGACCATTAAAACGCCCTAAGCCGCTAGGTTGGGAAAAATTTGCTATCGCATTAAAGGATATAAATATACCCTTGTCATGTGTTGGTAATCCCACCTCACTTGAATATATTAATCAATTTGGATCCACGGAACCTAAGGGAAGTAACGAAAAAGAACAAATAACAACTCCAACGCCGAGTTCAGCAAAATCTATACCAAAAACAAAAATCGATTGGGAAAGATGGACCCCATACTAGATATAAATAAAATATATTATGATGTTTCTCATCCTGCTGGTTTTAGTAGTATTGCGCGTTTAACAGAGGCTATGCAAGGCAAGTTGAAACGTAATGAAGTTAAGAAGTGGCTGCAATCACAGGAAACTTACACGCTTCATAAACCCGTGGAGAAAAGGTTTCCGAGAAACAGGTATATTTTATCCAACTATAACGAGCTATGGCAAGCTGATCTGAGTGATTTGCGCACCTATAGTAAATATAATGATGGTTATAAATACATACTGTGTGTTATTGATGTTTTTAGTAAATATGCTTTCGCAAGAGCTATGAAAGATAAAAAACCTGATACGGTAAGAACCTGTTTTGAAAGCATATTTACAGAAGCTAACGCTACTCCTCGACATATTCAATCAGATAAAGGTACTGAGTTTGTTTCAAAAATTGTAAGGGATTATTTAAATAGTAAGAATATTAATTATTATACTACAAACAATCCTGACATAAAAGCCAGCATTGTAGAGAGATTTCAGCGAACTCTCAAAATGAAGATGTGGCGTTATTTTACGTTTAAAAATACTTTCAAATATATTGACATTTTACCAGCTTTGCTAAGTTCTTATAATCATAGTTATCACACGAGCATTAAGATGACTCCAAGTGAAGTCAATAGTGATAATATTATGGAAGTTTGGCGGAATTTATACGGTAAAAAGGAAAATGACATATATATTACCGAAAACCCTTCACTTCAAATCGGTGATCATGTTAGAATAACTAAACATAAACATATATTCGAAAAAGGTTATGAAACTAATTGGAGCGATGAAATATTCGTTGTAGATTCCATCATAAGGAGATCCCCCTGGGTCGTTTATACTTTAAAGGATTTAGAAAATGAATCAGTCACTGGTACCTTCTATTCAAAGGAACTTCAAAAAGTTTTTTATGACCCTTCCACCAAACATAAAATAGATAAAATAATACAATCACGACGCATTGGAGGCAGAAAAGAAGTATTAGTCAAGTGGAAAGGTTATCCCAGCAAATTTAATAGTTGGATCCCCGCATCAAATATAGAAAAAATATGAGCGACGATAGTTTTTATTTAACACTGTTGAGCAACAGTTCAACGTCATACTATCCAGAAAACACAACGGCAAATTTCTTAACCAAGTTACCTAAAACTATGAAGTTAGAAGGGGAGTGGACTGTTGGATTAGTGGAGTTCCATTATCCATGTACTATGTTTAATGTTCAAGAACATGAAAATGTCTTGTATATAAAGAAGAAAACACGTTTGCAAGACGAACGTAACACAAATGCAAGCCCTGGCGGTGGAACTGATGTAATTGTAGAATATAAATCGCACATACCTGCCACTACGTATGACAATGTTAATAACTTTATGAAAGCTTTTAATGAAAATCCTTTGTTGAAAAATCAACTTAAAATGCGTTATGATGAAATATCGAAACTTGTAACAGCAACTAATAAAAATAGTGATTTGATATCGATGATTGTCTCACCACAATTAAGTCTTCAATTGGGTTTTGAACCGAGAATGAACATAATATCAAACTCAGTTGGAAAATATCCTGTCAATTTGCATTTAGGATTACCATCCCAACTCTTCATTTATTCGGATATCATCCAACCACAGATAGTGGGGGACGTAATGGCATCTTTAATACGTATAATACCTCTAGACCCGACTAAATATATATATGGAGCTTATAAAATGCATTCATTTTCACCAGCTCACTACTTACCAGTAATGCGTAGAGAATTTGATACTATTGAAATAGATATAAGAACAAGCATTGGTAATAGAGTTCCATTCCAGTTTGGTACATCGTGTGTTAAACTACATTTTAGACGCATAAAATGACTCATAGAAATGTTAGTAACATATGCCCATATCAACATTATTATTCACATCAGGCTGGATCTGGTGTTGGGATTGTGTATAAAGGCGTGTCTCACCAGCGTGGTCATGGAATTGGAAGTTTTCTGGGAGGGTTATTCAGATCCGTAGTACCTTTATTATCGAGTGGATTTAAAACCGTGGGTAGGGAAGCACTTAATGCAGGCGTTGGTTTATTATCGGATATGATGAACTCACATCCTCTGGAGGAATCATTAAAATCACGATTTAAAGATGCAAGTAATAATTTGAAAAGAAAGGCAGATGAAAAGATCGATTCTCTAATGAGTGGCTCAGGGTATAAAAGAGTACAGAAAAGAAGGGATCCAGTCATTGCGCGGAAAACACTACAAGGAAAACGTTCTAAAATAACTAAAACAAAATTTGAAGACATATTTTCCTCTTAAATAATGTCTTTTTTACATAATCACTCATGTGAATGCGCCAAGTCTGAATTGGATCTGTTTGCTCTACCATCAACACAAACAAGTATTGAAAGCGGACAATGGGTTCATTACAAGCCGATTTCATCATTAAGTGATGATGGACCCATAGAATTCCAAGTTCCTGGTACAGGAGATGATTACATAGACTTATCTCATACTATGATTTATATAAAAGCTAAAATAACAAGTCCTGATACAAATTCAGTAACAGAGAAACATATTGCACCCGTCAATAATTGGCTACATACACTTTTTAATCAATTAGATGTGTATTTAAATCAAAAACTAGTATCTCCACCTAACAATACATACGCATATCGTGCGTACATAGAAACTCTCCTTAACTACGGACCCGCAGCGAAAAGCTCTCATCTAACATGTGGTTTATGGTATGAAGATACCCCCCATAAAATGGACGCTACAGATAATACAAATAAGGGATTTAGTAAGAGAAAAGAAATAGTTGAAATTAATAAAGCTATAGACATGATCGGACATTTACATGGTGATATATTTAATCAAGAAAAATTTTTACTTAATGGTGTAGAAATGCGAATTAAATTAGTACGTAGTAGAGAAGTGTTTAATCTCATGTGTAGTCACGATGATGTGAAATTAAAAGTTAGCATTTTAGACGCAAGTCTCATAATTCGGAAGGCTCGAATTAATCCATCAATTTTAATAGCTCACCAAAAAGTACTAACCTCTACGACTGCAAAGTATCCTATTACCCGTGCTGAAGTAAAAGTTTTAACAATTCCATCAGGAATTCAAGGTAAAACTTTAGATAATATATTTCTAGGTCAAGTACCGAAGAGATGTATTGTAGGGTTTGTCAAAAATTCCGCCTTTAATGGTAATTTTAAACAGAACCCATTTAATTTTGATAATAATGGTATTAATTTATTTAGCTTATATGTTGATGGACAGCAAGTCCCCTCTAAGACATTACAACCCTCGTTTAATGATGGTTTAATTGCATCGACATTTCAAACATTGTTTTCTGGAACTAATATTCATTTTTTAAATGAAGGTAACTCCATAGGAAGAGAGGATTATGGAGGAGGCTATTGTTTGCTAGCTTTTGACTTAACTCCAGACCTTTCAGCAAGTTCGAACTCCCACTGGAACTTAGTTAGACACGGTAGTGTGAGATTAGAGGTTCGCTTTGATTCAGCATTGACTACAACGCTTAATTGTATCATTTACGCTGAGTTTGATAATGTAATAGAAATAAATAAAAACCGCGACATAAGCGTAGATTACAACAGTTAATCCTAATAAAATATAATGGTTAAGGTTTCATTTTTATCTTATTACCAAATAGTAACTCAAGATGGATACACAAGAAATTAAACACTACATGTGTAGAATAAATCCAGCTATTGAATCAAATGTATTTGCGGCCAACAAACTACCTATGTTAGTTCAGCTACCTGTTTATCTCATAAGCAATTTGGATCCAGATTTTAAACCTGGATCACATTGGGTAGCGATTTATATCGATGAAAATGGTGTTGGTGAATATTTTGATTCATTTGGTCGAAAACCAGAGGGGTATCACAAAATGTTCTTAGAAAGAAACACCAAGTGGTGGTTTTGTAATAGTAATCAGCTGCAAAGTTATTTGTCATCAGTTTGTGGAAATTACTGCTTAGTTTATCTTTACTTAAGAAATAAAAATGTGAAAATGTATGACTTTATTAAGGTTTTCTCAAATGTTAATGCATTAAGTAATGATGTAACTATTTATCATTTGTTTCAATTGATTTTTCATTAAATAAATTGTATCAAAAAGTCGTTTTTCTTTACAAATATATAATTTAGAAAATAAAACCATTTCAAATATGTTGAAGAAATATTTTATTCACAAGATAATTACAAACATACTTATAGTTTAGTATTAAAATGGTACTTTTTGCACTCGTCGGTTTCGGCAATTTCTTTTGTGATTCTAAATACTAGATCTTTCGCTGTCTCCAAGTGCTTATTTTTTTCTATTTTGTTAACGTAGTATTTGACTCGCACATCTGCGTGTTTCCAATGTTCGCTCGCATCAGTTATTTTGGATAGTTTTTTCATATCGTAAATTTCAATAGGAAATAAACCGCTCTTCCTGGGTATTTTGTTTTTAAATATCCAGTTTACCTAAACACTTATATCTTACTTGTCTAAAAAGCAAAACCCATACTAGAGTTACAGTTAGGTACAACGATGATTAACTAAATAGCATTTCATAGTGATTAGCATTAGGATACGATGAGGTAATGAGTTTTAAATAGACATGAATTTCTCATGAGAGAAGGGAATAGCTATAGCGAATGTTTATGCGAATGAAAGGGACAAAAGATTCATGAGAGAAGGGAATAGCTATAGTGAAGGTTCATGCTAATGAAAGGGACAAAAGATTTCATTTGCTGAGGCGTTATTTGAAACATAAATGCAAACGTGTTTCTAGATACACGCTTTTGTTTAAGAAAATATACCTCTAAAAAAACGTCATGCGTTAAAATTTGAGCAGAACGTCTCTTGCACGTTGCCCCATCGCCTATTGTACACTTGAAATTTTTACTATCGTAATGCTGTCCAGGCCTCCTCTGATACAGAACGCACACATCCCTACTACTTACGCTTGACCTTTGGACCTGATCCAGAACGCACAAATCCATACTACTTACTAGAGATTCTTGAGTACTTTCGGGAGATAATAACTTATCTTTGTAACTTCTGAAAGAGGAATAGCAATTTTAATCGCCCCGCCTAGTGTAATCGGTAGGAACTGCTTACGAAGCTGTAAGCCCTGGTTTCGAGCCCTTTACAGCACTCTTTTTCACAGGGTTAAGATGATGACTAAGAGAATGTGAATTATGTTCCTCATTTGACGGATTCTCGAGGCCTAGAGGGTCATGGTCTTAATAAAAGCGATTAATCCATTCTAAAGTGTTTAATTTCATTAAAATTTATCTACCCTCAAATTAAGTAAATCTTGTCTAGACGACGATGTACATATATCTGGGCATATTTTTATTTTGTTGTCGTTTTTTTTTTCGCGTCAGATTTGAATGAAATTTGGTGAGTAGGTACAGTTCCTTATTCTCTTCAAGACAGACCCAATTTCAAAGTATGTCCCACATTTTTTTCCACTGAGTTACGAAATCGTATGGAATTTTCGTAACTCGGTGGAAAATTTCATACAATTTTTTTGTCGCACATTGAGATTTTGTATCTATCTAGCGTAGAATAAGGAACTCTACCTACCCACCAAATTTCATTCAAATCTGACGAGAAAAAAAAACGACAACAAAATAAAAATATGCCCATCTACTGTTACAACACAAACATACATTTGTTACATAATAGCTTGTAAAAATAAATGGTTATTATTAGCTAATTAATAATTTATTTTACAGGATACAGAAATGAGCGCCTGCACAGCCTTAAAGAGCCAAAGTTGGTGGCAATAACCACGAAACTTGCAACGCAGAGCGAGTTGCGAGAAAAGGACTTTTCTGTGACAACTTGCGAGATGGATTGTATTTGTAATAAGTTTTATGCTGAACGTAGCGTTCTATAATATGCTTAACGCTGTAGTATCTATTAAAGTATTTACTTAGGGGAGACTTTGTATGAAACACACACTGCCTGGTTGTTTCTAAAACAAGATAGGGCCTGCAGGGTTAGCATGGTTGCCATTTTATCGCTTATCACGCTATGCGTCACTTTCGCACATACATACTTATTAGAACGTGACAGCAACGTCGGTAAACGATAAAAACCCGACCATCATAGACTAGCTGGTTTGAGTTTGATGATTACCTATTCGTGTATTTACATTTAGTTGTAAGTAAAAGTTGCCATGACAACCTACTAACTACTTACTTTAAACAGGGAGAGACCGTCTGACATTTTTTAATCTACATTTTTAAAGGTGCAACCTAGAATTTTAAAACATAATATATTTAAATATTATATTATATTACGCCTATTGTGATAAAAATACGTGAGTGTTAACCGTTGAAATTTAATGTCAGTGTGACTCACGAAAGTTGAAATTATAAAATATTATAGTATGTAAATATAGTGATGCTGCACTAAGAAATATTTATTTTTTGAGATCAAGATTGTTTATTTTTAACAAAGGTTATATGGGCTGTGAATTGCCATTCAGTTTCAATATAACACGTCTGTTTTACATTATAACCGCAAACTTCCTATAAATTAGGCTGAAAAACCACTATTCATCCAAATAGACATGCCTCAGCCAGTTTATTTTTACCTTACATCTAAAACACTCAGCTGCAAATTTCTTGTCAATATAACCTCCATACCTTCTCAAAATAAACCGTACCGGAGTAACAACAAACCCCTGTCCCCTCTCGTTAAAAATAAATACCCTCGTTTCCGAAACAAATTAAAGAACTCAAACGACGTCTTCACTTAACAGTGCAAGTTACATTTAAAGAGTTCACCTCGAGTCCGTTGCTTGACCTCTGGCCCCTTGCTCTGATTGTATACCTCGCTCGTTTGCACTGAACTGTGATGTCACAGCTGAAAACATGGACAGTCGGTGCAAAAAGAGTGAAAAAGGGTTGCTGGCAAACTGCGGCGGAGCGTCAAAATGCTCTTTGGGAAAGCCCGAGCTGATTGGCCTGCTTTTTCTTTGCCATTATTTTTTATCTCGCCATAGGCTCCGTTTACAGTATTTGAAATGTTTTGAATCGTGTTCAACTAAATTTTCTTTTCTTAAAAACTGCTCAAAACATAAATTAATATGTACGCAGAGATTACTGCGAAAAAAAAATTACAATTTTATAATTAAAAGAAAAATGGAAGAATTCCCCGAATTGAGCGCGTTATCGATGATTTCTAAAATGTCTTAGAACGTCGATGCCGTACAAGTGTTTAACACTTTCGGTAGATGTCTCTACGCTTCTCCGCGGTATATTACCAAATGAAAGAAACAGTGGAAACTTTCGCCGGGGTCGATCGGGCCTCGACAGCTCAATTGACAGACCGATCTGACCGGTGTTCAGAGGTCGTGGGTTCGAATCCCGCTCTACGCGGGGAATTTTTCCATTTATTTTTAAATTATATAATTTGTATTGGGTGTTGTTAGCCTTTTCAGTCCGCCATTAAATGCACAATATTCAAATGAATAGCTTTCGAGTCTAACTGTACTGCCATTTAAATGTAAACCGAGCGACAACGTGATTTGAAAATTGACGTCTCCACTTTGATAAAATATTCAACTTCATGATGAGAGTCAAGCAATGTTTGTAAATTGTTCGTATTATACACAAATAAGCTTTTTGCTGTGGGTAAATCAAACATAAAACGATGTCTTTCCTGTGAACTACCAAAAAGTTATGGAGTTATGGATGTTCCTATTTAACACTTATTCGCATGAAACTTCTTTTCTTTTGACTCCTAATAATATTTTTACATACGCTCTTTCGCCAGTTGCTTAACTCATGATAGGCGTACAGACACGAAGGCCTATGGGAATTCCTAATTATATAAATACTGTAAATACTAAGTACTAAGTAAGTATAAGTAAACAGTTTATTGCACAAAACAGGATATACATTAATATACTGTGGGACACTCTTACACAAATCGACCTAGTCCCACGGTAAGCTCAATAAGGCTTATGTTGTGGGTGCTAGGCGACGATATATATAATAGATAGATACATATAAATACATAGAACACATCCATAACTCAGGAACAAACATTCACGATAGTAGTAGTAGTAGTAGTAGTAGTAGTAGGCCTTTTCATCTATGTCAGATGTTTAAAGCAGCATCTCGAGAACGACACTTGCGTGCGTGGCTGTAAAGCCCTATACGGGAGAGGATCCCTCGTCCACACACACGGCAGGTGTATGCTCCCCCAGGTGGATGGGGGATAAACACACAAATAAATGCCCTGACCAGGATTCGAACCCGGCACCTCCTGCTTCGTAGGCAGGGTCACTACCGACTAAGCTAGGAGGCCGTTAATAGTAGATTATGATACAACGGCGAAAAAGAGGAAGGGAGTGTTTTAAATCGACTCGAATTGCGTGTATCGTATGACGTTTTACAGTACCTATACAGTATGTATCAGAACGAAAGGCAAAGAAAGAAACCCGTTAATGTTTAGATCATAAATATGAGCATGGTACCTAATTCATCAAAAATACGACAGTTTTTACGTGAGGTATAAAAATATACATTAATTATTATTGTTTTGCACCTCCCCTGTATAATTTGTTTACAATCTTATTAATGACATTTCTTAAATTACCAACTCACAGACAGGCGTCAAACCTTGTTGAAGTTTGGATTTTTACCTAGTTATAAATAAACAGTTAACAAAGCGCTTGCGCGTTGCCTATGACTACAGCCATTATTTAAATGATTACCTAGGTTACTTATAAACAGAATTCAAAGCGCATGTGCGTTGACATAAAAACGTCAATGTTTATTAGTTGCCCCTAGCTACATATCAACAGTACGCAATACGCATGCACTGTCAAAAATCAAAGCCCTATAGGATGTCACAAAAACCATTAACCGACTGCAAAAAGAAGGTTCTCGAGTAATCCATTTAGTAATTTTATGCCATAAAACATGTATTTTGGCACGTGAAATGCACGTCATTACATTGTACTCGAGTTCTCCGTCAACCAGTTTTAAGGTTTGCTCTTCGTTGTGATACATACTGTATATGAACTTTGAATATTCGACTCATGCACGTAAAGTGCTCATTATTGCCATAGGGCAGCAAAGTAACACCATGTGTAATGTAAGAACTATTATATAATCATATATAATGTGTGGTAGAGAGTGTGATCGCAATAATAGATCCTCTACACCATCAGACTAATGGATATGTGCACTCCACACGCGGGAAACCTTTTAATTAGCGCAGTGGGATAAAAACTAAAGTGGAGCGTTAGAGTGGGATAGAAGTAGCATTGTTTTTGATTGCATGCGATACTATTTGATGAAACACTTTAAGGTAGATCTGTACACATTTGCATACTAAAGTTATTGCAGGTTTGTAACTATTGAGATAACTATTTAATATGCCAAGAAAATGAGATAATTTCAAGGAACTAAGACCCTATAATTACCCAATATTAGGTTCTCCTACAGACGTGGCAACCGAGTTTGCATAATTCCAGGAGTTGAGTTTAACTTTTGAGAGTCAAGTAAGTTCTGTCAAATTTAAAGGCGGACAGACAGAAACAAACAGACACACACACTTATACCCATTATATTTTTTTCGGTTTTAGAAAGAACGAATATTTAAAATTCCGAATTACATAATCCTAATAATACCAAATCGTATACTGATTCTGTATTATGCTATTCGGACTTGAATGGAATTTTAAATATTCGTGCTTTCATGAGTCGGAATTTTGATGATCGGAGTTTTGATAGGTCGGGATTAAAACCCTGATGGTTATAAGATTATCTCGACAGTTAGTAGGAGATCGTTTCAGGCGTCCATTTTCTTTTCTCGTTTTGTAACAAAATATACAAATAGTTCTCAAGCTATTCTTGGCTCGGCATCAAAGTTGTTGCAGTGTTTCAAAGTGCGACTAAGTGGGGTTTATTTAGCGGTCATTGCCCGGTACCGCAGAAGGCTAGCACTGGCATGACTTGCACACAGCACACGATCTACAACAGTATGAAACAAATGCAACCAAACCATAGATAAAGACTAAAACCAACTTGATCAATCACCCAAAAATAAATTACGCCATAAAAGTGAAGTTTCGTTACGTACCAACAGTATATTATACAGTTTAACAGTGTTCTTCTTCTTCTTTTAAATAATGGCTTCTGTCCGAGTGTTGGACAATTTTGCCAGTGTCGCGTATTATAAATATTTGAGTATATTATACCGGGTGGAACGGCTCGACGATCCTTTCCGCAAAAGGGGGATTGTTTAGATTTAGTACTGTATTTCCTCTAAAGAAACTAGGCTCATATTCGTAAGCGTTTTTAAGTTATAGGCAGTTAACTTTTGATGCAAAATACTGCAAGTGACAACCCTCATTAGGTTCAATAACATTTAACAATAACACAAAGGTCAGTGACATTTACCAAAACAACATTTCTACCCCATAATATTTCCCAGTCAATATTACAATTGTGTGAACTACCCACTTACAATAATCTAACTAACCATAGATAAATTAAGACTAAGGGCAGTTATACATGCAGAATCGTAGAATTGAAAATAATATCTTCTGAAGCCTTTATTTTTATAATTCAAATAAACATGTTACTTTTGCATTTATTTCCATACAAATCGGTTAACCAACAGCATTTTCTAGCTTCCACGCACCCCGCCTAGTATGCTCTTCTGGCGGTGTATTATGGGCTTTATGAACCTATTTATTGTAACTGCCCTTAGTCTCAATTTCTCTATGGTTAAGTTAGATTTTTGTAAGTGGGTAGTTTGCACAATTGTATTATTTTGTTTGGGAAAAATATTAATTTTTACTCAGTCTTACCCGTGATAAAACAGTGACGCAAATAAATTGCAAATTACGTGATAAAACCTATTTTCAAAATGCCCTTGGGAGCCCGCGATTACCTAAATTTGCTTATGTTATACGGGGAGTGTAATTATAATGCTGCCGAGACGTTACGACGCTATCGACAAAGATATCCTCCACCACACCCAACTAGCCGTATGTCAATTTTACGGGCCTTTGATCGCGTGGCAAATAATCAGCCCATAGTACCACAAACGGGCCAAAACGACCAACGGGGAGGAGGTGTAGTTCACATTGCACCAAGGTTTGAAGAGCGAGTGCTGCGGTATGTCGAGCAAATTTTTGTAAACATAAAGTGTCACATTACAGTTACATGTAGGTATAGTACATAGTAATAGCAGGGTTGTCACTAAGAAGAACATTAATTAATTTTAATATTTTTACTGATTGTTCGTAACAAAAATATAAACATTACTAATCGATTCTCCTTCACTTAAACTAACCCCCCTTTGCGAGAAGGATCGTCGTGTCTTTCCACCCTGTATAAATAGAATAGTATAATGCCACTTGGGCGAGGTTGTTCGGTAATCGGCCTCGCTATATGTTAAGGTTATAGCTATAAGACAAAATATAGTTTCTCAGGGGGCCAAGATCCAGGGATTGCCGCTTGATGACTAAAAGAGTGACTGAATTCGTTTCAGTATTAATTCTTAATTAGCTGTATACTGCTTCGTTAGTTTACTGCGCAATTAGCTATCAATATTATTAAACAACATTTTGCAAACAAAAAACTATTCCAGAGACGCTATCGCCATCTTGAGTCAGAAACGACAATCCTTAACAGTGTTGGTAGTTCTGTGTATGAATTTGACACTTAATGCTTCACATCTCTTACCGCTGTGCCATTACCGACTGACCTTTTCTCGTGGTAAATAAAGGGGAAATAGCAAAATGTAATTTTCTCTAGAACCGTGTTACGTTACTGCAATCTTCTTGCCCAGTGGTTATCGGATGGCGCTGACACATGCACTCGTGTTGTGCACGTCGCCTGCGTTTTACGACGACGTTCATATTATGCAGCGAGCGATGGTGGCGCAGCGGTAAGTTGTGTGACTTTCAATCCGAAGGTCTTGGGTTCAAAATCATAAATTGTGAGGTATCGTTGGATAGAGTCAAAGCACGTTATCTCTGCCGAGCAAATTAAACGCAACTTTAAAGTGTTATTTTAAACGTTAAACTTCTATCAAATTATGACGTTTACTTAACACTTTACAGTCTGTGCCATCAAAATGTAAGAAACGTAACATAGATGGACTCTAGATAGTTATCAGAAAAAAAAGAGGAGTTTGCAAAAAAAAAAAAGTTATTTTCAGGATTAATCGCTCCGGAAGTTTAAAAAAATGTGTGTCCCCCTCTAACTTTTGAAACGCACGTCCAAAAATGTTTGTTAAAAGGGCGTATAAGTCGTAGGAGCTGCGAAGATACTCTTTTTTTATTGTTATAAGCTACGTACCATGTATCTATAAAAATCCTTTTTGAGTTTGCCTATTGCGACGGACGGTAAACTACAGAACTCTGCACTGAGCATAGCCCGACATGCTCTTGGCCGGTTTTTGTATAGGAAATGACAGACGTTGTCAGTCCGTCTGGTTAAAAAGTCAAAGCTATAATCGTAATCAGAGCAACGACGTCACGATCAACTTGACAAGCTAAACGTCAAAATGCAGGGAAGTGAACCTTCTGTACTAGACTTCCCGTTGTTATTCATGATGGTAAGGACGCCTCAGGATTAGTTTTTTGATTTATGCCCGTTTAAAGTTATATTATATATTGATAGCTTACTATGCAGTGAACTAACGAAGAAGTGTGCAAATAGAAAATTAATCTTGAAACACATTTTAGTCATTAGTCGGTAGTTCAGGGTCAGGCCGCCCCGGGCTTCATAGAGAGTTATCTTCTTTGCCAAGCTAGGCCTTCACATCACAGAGCATCGCTCTAAGAACCTACTTTTTAACTCACCGTACACTTGTAGCCCTTATGGCAATATACCTTGACTCTGGCAAAATTGTCCTACACTGGACAGAGCCATTCTATCTTTAAAAACTGAACTGAACCTTCTGTACTATAGTGCTATGGTGGAACTTTAAATGTAGCTCGCCCAAGTGATTTTGAGCTTTCAAGAGAAGTTGCTCTGAGAGTTATCTAGTTAAGTAATAGCACTTACAAAACTGATTGTGGAAGTTTTAATGATACTACAATGTTCTTGCACTGTTATCAGATAGAGCTGACATATGCACCCATGGAGTTTACCTTACTTGCTTTTTAATCTTGACCGCCAAGATGCTAAATTTGTAGTTACTCGAGCGTTGTCGGGGTCTATTGGAATCGAAAGATTTGATAGGAAGAATAAATAAAATAAATAAAAAGCCTCTTTATTTCCTTAACAACTAATTAACAATACCATGTTTAGAATATTTTATGTGTTACCTTATTTCTATTTCCTTATGTTTTTATGGTTAGTAAATATGTTTTGACATTAATATATAGTTTATTTAAATATGTAATATATGCTTTTATAAGTTATTAGGAACCCCTCTTTGGGTATAGGCCTCCTCCAATTCGCTCCATTCGTCTCTGTCTTTAGCCTTACTTAGCCAGTTTTGTCCGGCTGTGGCCACTATGTCGTCGCTCCAACGCGTTCGCGGTCGTCCTGGGTTTCTCTTTCCGCTGGGGCCTTTCCATTTCGTTATTTCCTTTGTCCACCTCTGGTCTTCGTACCTCGCTAGGTGTCCTGCCCATCGCCATTTTAATTTAAGAACAAAGTGTAACGCGTTCGTGATCTTTGTTTCGTTCCTTATGCGTTCACTTCTTACCTTATATAGGAAGAATAAAAAGTTATAATATGTTTTATTTTTTAGTGGTGATGGTAGCGACTACAAAATTTATGTAAAAGATATCGCGAAAATGCCTACTCTAGCGTGTCAGATATTGATAAGCAGGTCGCGCAACGTTTCCTAAAAAATTAAAATTAAAACTATCGCGTTCCAGCAGATCAAGGTAATGTTTTGTTTGTCGCAACTTTGTAACCCTGACAGGGCTCCTGTTTGGCCGAAATTAACTTTTATCAAGTAATTAGGAGATTAATAACTACACTTTTTTGACATGAAGTCCTGCATATTTTGCAGAGGTACTTAACAGGGTATAAGGTTAGTCTACCGCTACCCCCCATATGTTAATCTGCCGCGCCGGAGTTACTACCGAAATTATCTCTTTGCCTCCCCTACTTTTACGACGTCAGTGCATATTTATGCACAGTATGCACACGTCGGGCACTGTCGTAGTGTAGCTAAGCATTTACTTGCGGATTACAGACTGCAATTTCACACCATTCACATTAGTTCAGAATTAAACGGCAGAGGCAGACAAGTTCGTGTTGGGTAATAAGAAATATAATAAAATAGTCATTTAAGTCCCACTGCGGGGCACAGGCATCTCAAGCGCGAGTGGGATTGGGCTACAGTTCCCACGCTGCCCAAAGCGGGTTGGAGATTTCACATACATCTTCGAGTTTCCGCATGCAGGTTTCCTCACGATAGAAATACAAAGTTTAGTTTGAAAAGCCGTTTCTAATATAACTTATAATGAATATGAAAAATTCGTTTTCACACAGTAGTTTATTGATTTTCTGCATTTACAAACAAAGATTTCTTGTGCAATTTAAAAACTTGAGACTTGTATAAATGAATTACTTATAAGCAGTGATCGGAACTAGGTGAGCCTATTCTTCGCGAGAGGACATAATATAGAGCGGTCACAACCGGGTCAAAAAACATTTTTTCACATCCCTTGGTCGACTTAAAGTCGAGGCTAGGAGACATAAAATCGCTAAAGTCTAAATTAAAGCATAAAGTTAAATCGCAGGTGGCGCTCGCCAGCGCCCCGCGCCCCCGGCCGCATGCGAGCGGGGGGTGAAATTGACCGCGCCCAAGCATGGCAAGCGGGATGTTTCATTTTCAACGATTTGAAATGAAATAAAACCTAATATTTTCCTCACAATCGAAGTGAAAAACAGAGTGTATTATGTAATAAACAGAGAGTGTCGAAAGTATATCTTGGGCATCAATACCCATTTTATTTTCGACTACTATATTGCTCCTCGTTGCCCTTGGAGTAGCCTCGGCTAAAATGGGCATAAAGTAATCTATGCCCTCGTCAAACAATCTACTATTTTCTTGACATGTAGGTTATTCGATATTTATTCGGGTACTTGTCGTATGACATGATCACTGCTCATAATACATCGGCTGACATTATCCTAGTAGGTATACCTATATATCAAACTAGTAAACCTATCCATAAGATTTTTAAAACACGTATAAACGCAACATTAACATTTCTCCAGTTATTTAGTTACAACCAAAATCTTATCCAAATCAGGTGAGCAGCAGATGCTTTAAATATCTAAGTAATGTAATTCTCCGCATTCATTTTCAGATTATTAATGTTTAATCAACCAAAGGCTTACTTGTGTACAACACAACCAATCACACCTTTTACTGAATATCGGTAGACACCGTTGCAATCACGTTGCAATATGGATTGATAGGGATCATAAAGAGCCACTATGCGAAAAGAATTTCCTTATTCATCATTTTCCGTATATCGCAGATTTGGGGGTGAACAAAGGCCCCAAAAATCAAAGCACTCACATTTGACATACAATGATGTAATAATCAAACAAGGTACAGATGTTATAAAAAGCTTAAATATAAGATACTCGTAGTACCGGCCAGTGGTTATGATTTTAGGATAACTTTTAACACCGCGATGTAGGATATTTGACAGGCGGTACAGCGACATCTAGCAGGTAATTAAGTAACTAAACAAACATTCTTCAGCCAAAACTAAAAAATGCAAACTATAGTTAGACAGGGGGTAACTAAAAAAAAAAGTGAACGAGCCAAATCTGCAGTCCTACGATCCCGGAATTCCAAGACCGGATCATCCTCAACAGATTCTGTCTCGAGGGCGCTGCGCGCGGCGAAACGCAACGCAATACGCCCGTCTACGTTGCGTGTTATCTCTTATTTATTATAACCCGTTTTTCTCTATAATGAAGTTGTTGAAGTTGTACAGTTGCCTTTATATTGCTTGATAAATTTTCACGTCCGCAGTTGCGTAGTTATGGAGCAGGGGAAAAAAACTGCTCCACTTTCGCACCGGATCGTCCAGAACACAAAAAAACCTGGCATTTAAAACAAAAGGTAAAGTGTTTTCTCCATCTTTTCTCATCTATGAAAGCTGATCTAGATGACGCGTCAACGTAACGTCAAAACGTCAAGTCGTTCTGGCTCAGTTTCTCATTTGACCTGCGATCGCTTTATCAAAATGCGCTCAATTATCCGACCCAGCCTTGCATACCTAGCTTTGTCTCAAAGGTGGCACCCCCACTGATTACTACGTACTATGTACAAAAAGGAGGTCTGTAAAGATGAAGAAGTAGGAATAGAAACAACCGTTATTACGATACCGTTATTTTAGTACCGTTATTCCGGTGTTGGACGGTATTCATTGATGGTTTTATTTTTTATACTACGACGATAACAAACACGCATACGGCCCGCCTGGTGGTAAGCGGTCACCGTAGTCTATGGACGCTTGCAACTCCAGGGGTGTTACATGCGCGTTGCCGTCTCTTTAAAAACTTTAACACTCCTTTTTTGAAGAACCCCATACTGTAGTCATTTGGGAAAACCGACAAACATTTTATGCTATAGGGGGCAAACGAGCAAACGAACTAAACTTATTGTCTTAGCTTTTGAGTAGTCCACATGAAAGCCATGTAACATTTTTTTGTGTTTGACGCAACCACTAAATAAAATATATCGCAAAGTAACGATGAGGAGTATCAAACGTAACGTAACGTTATCAAAAGCTGCTTTTAAAATATGGTTTCATCACATACCTACGTTTTTAGCGGAACACTTTTTGATGGCTTTGTGTAATTATAGAAAAGTGCCGGTTGGTGTGAATAGTGTGACGTCAAAGAGACCTCAAGTTCCGCTTTCGTCGTAACGTCACCGTTTATAGCTAAAGCTTTTGTCTCTTCGTCTAAATAACCTAAAGTTTTATAAGTTGGTAACCTTTGACATGAGCACATTTCGGAAACTTTCAGGAAAATTGGAAAGGTTTTCAGAATTAACACTGGAAATTTGAAAACTTGATACTTTTGGAATGAAATATTTTAGTCCTCATACACAAATAAGAGAATTCTTAAATATTCTCTTAGGTGTAAAACAAGACATCATAAGTTTTGTATTTTCCTATATTTGACGTCAACTCTAGGTATCACGTTCTACGGTATGAGTAACCTTAGTGGGCTCTTAAGCTATTGCCTATATTAAATGTGGCTAATTCCGTCCTACGGCCTATTCCGTCTAATACTCGCCAGCGCCGAATATATTTAGCCACGGTACACAGCTCTCAGTCGATAAGCAAATCAGGTATTTCTGTGTTCATCGACTGATTTGCCAGCCTGCGTACCTACCTACTTCCAACGCAGGCAACCTTTAAGATCGCCGTCAATGCAACTTCCTAACAATGTAAACAAAAGGCGTCACATGTTTTGTCATTGTATTTTCATCCATCCAACACCACTGAAATCATTCACTACTACAAAACATAATATAAATAAGTTAGTATTGGAGATTTCATTAAAAACTTAAAAGTTAGGTTATTAGTGTTATTACGATCAATATGGCGGTTTGTTTACATTTTTAAGAAGTTCCATTGACAGCAATCTTAGACGGAATAGTCCCCATGACGAAATGAGCAACATTAAGCTTACGTCTATAAATTAGATTTATCCATAGGTACGAGTACCACGGGAACAAAATATGTGTGATAAACATACAAATAAATGCTCTTACTGGGACTCGAACTGGGAACTCCAGCTTCATAAATAAAGTCAGAAGGTACCGACTAGGCTACAAAGGCCGTTAAACCGAATTTTCGGTGAGAGGCCAGGAAAATAATAACGTAATTACAAATAATATTATTCAGACCCAAAACTACATACCACTCAGACTAAACTCATTTTGAGTATCAAACTTTCTAACCTACAACAATCTAACCTAACAAGTCGTACAAAAGCTGTATAACCATTATAACACTAGACGCCGTATAAGCATTATTAGGTCATTAATCCGCGAGTCACCTAGTGCTAGGTCATTGCACCTGTATCGACCAGGTTTTTCTAGTCGGGTTAAAAAAGCGTAAGTGCCTTACGGTATCATAGCACATATGCCTTTATGGTGTAAGTTGTCGAGAGACAGGATATTATAGACTAGGTTTTGTCCTATTTCGTTGAGGTGGTGTATTTTCCGAGGCAAAGATATTATATTCTTGTCGACAGCATTTATAGTATAGGATTCGATAAACATATACTCGTGAGTATGGGAAAAACTTTTATTTACAAAATGTATACAGTAAGTGCAACTTGCAACAGAAAAGTCTGAGAATGATACCAATGTTTCAGACAAAAAGGAAAAAGGAGAACGAAGGAAGGAAGGAAGGAGGAGGAAGGGGAAGGGGAAGGAGGAGGAGAGGAGGAGGAAGGAGGAGGAGGGGTTTTCGACTTTATAGACGTGAGTAACCCGGTCTAAGTATATTAATATGTCTAATACTCACGGGAGTTTTCTATTTAAAATTGAAAAAGGAGAAATTTATGACCTCGGGCGGTACTCGAACCTGAACCTCTAAGATACTAGCTCATCGTTCTTCCAACTCAGCTACCAAGACCACACCCGTGGCCCTGAATTTCTCCACTATATCCCTCCTCATATGCGCCCCCCTAAAGCCTCTAAAGCCCCCTAAAGTCACTCGGAAGAGCGATGAGCTAGTATCTCAGAGTCGCGGGTTCGAATCCCACCCGAGGTCATAATTTTTTTCACTTTCCCTTTCTTTCAGAGGAAAATTGTTTGCAATGTCTCTTTATATTTATATTGCCGCTCCCATTATATTCAAACAACAATGGTCCGGGAAAACATGGCATTTCCGGCCCCTAAGCTTATAAGGAATATACTTTTGTATTGTTCGCTTTTGGATTTCCTCAATACACATTGACAGCTTTTATGATCAAAAAGCCGATTTCGGTAACCCCTGATTATAGGTCAGGAAAATGGGGCAGGGAGTTAGCTGAGATGATTTTCATTATTTATTTTAGTGATACAATTTGTCGTTGTTTCTCTTATTCTTCACAATATAATTAATAATCATTCTGATAAATACCGGAGAACATTCACGTATTTTTTTCATCATTGACTTATTTAATTGTTTGTAATGTACTAATGTGCGTAAAACTTGTTAATTTACCGCCTTATTCATAAAAAAGTTAACAGAAGCTTTGGTTAAATTATGTTTTCACCCATTCTGACAAACGCGATTGTCAAAGTGACAGATAAGGACAAACAATCATTTAGCTAAACAGTTGTTGAAGTGCGTTTATGAATAACGCCAATGTTTTTTATTAGGAATAAATTATCAGAGAATTAAGCCTATTCCTGTTGTTTATGCTCACAGCTCGCACGGTATTGGTACGGTAGTGAGTGAGGTGAGCAGGAAGGTGTTCGCCGCTGTAGGGTCTCTCAGACGGCTCCGTAACTTTCTGCCTATTGCTACTAAAATTGCGCTTGCTCAAACTTTACTTCTTCCCATTCTTGATTATGTCGATGTCTCCTATCCCGATCTCTCTGTGGAGCAACTAAACAAGCTTGAGCGTCTTCAAAATGTTTGCATCCGGTTCATATATGGGTTACGCAAATATGACCATGTTTCCAGTTTTCGTTCTCAACTCAAGTGGCTTCCTATCCGTCATCGTCGTAACTCTCATATACTCTCTCTCCTTTATTACTCTATACTTTTTAACCCTGCAACTCCCCGCTATCTCAAAGAACATTTTACTTACTTAAATTCTGTCAGATGCTCTCATAACTTACTACTATCCGTTCCTTCTTCTTCTACTAAGTTTTTTAATTCTTCGTTTACTTTCCAGGCTGTTAAACTGTGGAACTCTCTTCCCCTTGACGTAAGACGTGCTCAAACTATAACTGCCTTTAAGTTGAAACTCAAGGAATACTATCTGTCTCTTCCTTAGCTTTTCTTCTTTGACACTGTCGTTTCTCTTCTTCACTCATCGTTATGTATATATATATTATGTATGTATGTTTACGTATGTATTTATTATGTATGTATGTTTATGTATGTATGTATGTTTTATCGTATTATTATTTTGGTATGTATATTTATTGTGTGTGTTGTTTGTGTGCTTTTGTTAATCTCTGTGCCACCTAATACATTTTTTCATTTGATCTGTACTCCACTACCCAAAGGTTGTCTGGAAGAGATCGCTCTTTAGCGATAAGACCGCCTGTTGTTACCCCTTACTGTTACTGTTCTGTATTATTATTTTCTCTTGTAACTGTATTTCATCTGTGTGAGGTGTGCAATAAAGAGTATTGTATTGTATTGTATTGTATTGTATGTTTCTTATATCAACACATTCTTGTCCACGATAGATACAGTTATTTAAGACGCGTTTCAGAAAAAGTGGAGTTCGCAAGTTACATAACCGATCGATGCTGGTTGGCTGCTTGCCAGTTTTTTATGTAGGCATATGATAGCGCGCCTCTCTACGCTTACTGGGATAAAACTTATTACCTTCCTAAAAAGTTACAGTGAAAAAATGTTGAAAATAAAACCTAAATATACTGCTTCGGGCAAAACTGTATACAAGATTAATTTAGCAGTAAATATCTAAATAATGTAAATAATGTTACTTTGCTATTCCACCAAACGTATTAGTCAAAATTGCATGCAAAAAATACGCAAGTAGGTATAACGGGTTGGCACTAATTGACTAGCACGTTTGACGGAATAGCAAAGTTACATTATTTTCGTTATGGAATTCCGCAAAGTTACGCCTGATTCAATAAATTACCGTAAATATATTGTCAGTACAAAAAATGTTGCACCACAGACCACTAAATTGTATTTCTTTGAAACCAATATTTTATATCATTATTTATTAGCAATTGTGTCCGAAAATGTTTTTAGTTACATTTAAATACTAGTATAATACGTCGCGATCCATCGGCGCCGGTGTTCGGGAATACTATGCCCCTCCCTTGACTACCTAGATTCCCTTTCGCCTATTACATAGGCCGACGCGACTGATTGGCCCCGACGGATCGCGTCGTCTAATACTAACTGAAACTGGTTTCACCGTCAGATTAGTTAGTAATACTTAACTTCAAGGGCTCTTAATATAAGGAGGGTCAAGTAATTTGTTCGCAAAGCAAACACTTTCATGACTTCTGAAGTAGGTAATGGCTTTTCCAGACTTTTGAGTTTTGTGAGTTAGTAATAAGCAGTCTTTGGAGCGTTGGTGGCTCAGCGAGCGACTTTCAATACAAAAGTCCCGGGTTCGAACCCCGTTTTGTACTAATATGTTTTTTGGAACTTACGTATGCTTTCTGGTGAAGGATAACATCGTGAGGAAACTCGACTAATCCCGATAAGGCTTTACCCTCTGGGTTGTAAGGTCAGATGGTAGTCGCTTTCGTAAGACTTGCGTCTACGCCAAATCTGTCCACAAAACGGTATAAAGAAGAAATAGACAGGCTTTTTCAGGTCTGCATACCTATTGCCTACCACGAACATCGAAAATTGGCTTTGGCGGAAAAACCTCTTTGTCACTCTAATATGCAAGTGTGACAGAGATGGAGATACAAATCCGGAATCGTTACATTTTCCTGGTACTAGCCCTGGGTAGCCGATCTAGCGGGGTGTACGACGATGCGGACAGCGTGGCGTGTACGCTAAATAAGACAAATAGCCCACGCAACTAGGACCAACACTTGCCAAATAGGTGAAATAATTTGGGTGTAAACTTTTAGTACATGTAGGTAAATCCTGGAGATACTGGAGAATACGCGGCGTCGCGCGCGCTTGCCATACATTTTTTTTCGGAAATGGCATCTGTTTCTGATACCTGCCTAATGCTTGCGAAAGTTTTGAAGAGTTATTTAATATTATGTCCACCTTTAATATACATTAACTTTCTCAGCTATTCTCGCGTGCAAATTTACTTCGATATGGCTTATGCATGGCTGCAAAGGCAACATTATAGCTTTTTAAAACTTATTTGATATGTATTACACTGCATACATCTCGCTCCCACCAATCTATGGAGACGAGAACACACGACTAAGCTGCAAGTGATGACAAATTTATAAATAAAGAATGGGACAATTATTTAAAAAATACATAGTCTCACAGTAAGCTAAATAAGGAGGTAATTACTTATATTGTCAATACTAAAATACAATATAACACAAACATCTTGACAGATAACTACACTAGCGGCTCTGTGAGCTGTAGAACTCGCGAAATGGTACTGGTATTGGCAAAAAAGTCGTAAGTTTTTAGTTTTTCTACGACAGCTGAAATAGCGAAAACAGCAAAATCTAGAAAGGTGGCAGAATGTGGAAGATGTCGCATGCCCACTCAAGAAATTAAAAAAGGAGCAGTGCTCATACATATATTGCATAAAAATCCATAAGAGCAGTGTTCTTATGGAATACCATAGACAACGTTATAATGTATACTTTTTTCTACTCCAGCACTTCTATCTGTCAATAATGACTGACAGCGATATTTAAAAAGTATACATTATAACGTTGTCTATGTTATTCCATAAGAACACTGCTCCTATGGATTTTTATGCAATATATGAGGGCTGTTGTTGTTTTTTTTTATATAGTGGGCACAACATCTTCCCTATTCTGCCACGTTTCTAGATTTTCCTTTTTGATATTTTACTTTCGTAGAAACACAAGCGTATGCAACAGCTCATAATTTTCGCCTCGTTTTGTAACGGCGACCCTCAAGTTTTAAGAACCTTTATTATATCACTGTTGCATAAACTACTATTCTAATATCGCTGTCAGTCATCTAATTTACAGATAGAAATGCTGGAGTAGAAAAATAATATAAGATGTACGTTTATTCAATATTAGGTTTTTGAATTTCGAATGACGCTACAGTTAGCTTGCACTTCTGAAGTACTTTACTAAGTTTACTTAGAACAAGACCACTTTTGAATTCAGCTCTCAAGAGATCGCAATTTTCTTAAACAATATTTAAATTATATGAGACTTCGTCGTTGTCTTGGAAAATTACTATTTTGGTACAAATTGCCTTAATATTTTCCTCCTTCGTCTTAGAAATAATTTATCAATTTTGATAAAGACCTATTTTAATGCGCAGCTGAAAATAATGATTCTTGCAAACTAAATTAAATTAAATATTTCCTTAGATACCGTAATTTTAGAAGGTATGAAAATTAAATGAATGTGAAATCGAAACGAAAATGTTAGAATTTGATGAATAAATAAAGAAGTAAATATTTTAAGATACAGGGTACGGTTAGTATATGAAAGAAAAGTAACCAAGCCAAGTTATCCATTGCCTAGAATGAAAGACATAATGAATAATAACCGGCATGTCGGTTAGTAACCGGTTATTAACCGGTTTTTTCATACAATTTAAAACCGGTTTGCACGCCTTAGTCCCAATACGTCTTTCATCACGAACGCAGATCACATATACATATGTTGGATTCTACCGTCTTTGGTCAAATTTGGCTGCGTAAATGATATCTAAAAGTGACACAAAGTACAGTAAAAAATTGCCTATTAAACCATATTAAACCTCGAAAGGAAAACACAATCTCAGAAACACACTTGCGATAGTTCCATTTGATTAGCATTGATAACTTTGACCCACTCTAACAGAAAACTATGAATCAATAGGACTTACATAAACACGTAACTATGGTCCGACGAAAAGAACATAAAATTGAGTTGATATGAAACTATACATCTCACTTATACTAGTTTATATATCAATGCATAAGGAATGTATTAAGATCAATATCAAATCACTGAAATAAATCTTCGGTATAGGTACGCCTCACGGTTAGATTCGATCAAATCCATTTTGCACACTCTGTTACTAGTGGTAATTGGAATTTAAATGGCGAACCAAATGCATTTTAAATTCACATTCCATTGAATAAACACGTCAAACAAACATTTACTGTGTATTGGATAGAAATAAAAACAGATAATAAGTAAAAAAACATAAGTCAAAAATTTATAGCAGCTGTATTCAACATCAGGAATTGATAAATAGTAAAACAACAGAATACAACATGAATAATAAGAAAGCTAATCCAGCAAAACTTCACAAGCTTATAGCAATTATGTTTTTAGTTTTACTCGAATTCAGCAGCAGCAACGCAGCAGTCATCAAGATCGAAGGTCTCAAGTTCATGATGAACGGAGTACCCGTGACTTTACAATTTCCAAATGAAGGCCAGGATAACGGAAACAAAAACACCACGAAGCCTAACGAAATCGTTGCCAATGTTACTGTTGACGCTATAGAACTTAATGAAACTAAATTAGCTGAAGAAATCATTGAATCTAAAAATCCCAAAGTCATTCCTAAAGTCGAAGTAACCAATGAAAATACGAATACAAAAAGACATGCATCATTGGAAAATATGGATACTGATAAAGCATTAAGAAGCGGTAACGAACCTCTCTCAGTTTACGTGCCTATTAGTGAAGATATTGCTAATCCTCAATACCCTCACGATACGAAGAGGAAACACTTTAGAGATGGATTGGATCTCATTGATAGGAGGGGAAACGACCTTAGTGTGGACATGAAGTAAAAAATTTAATGTAGAATATTCAGTGTATTTGTTTTATATTAGTTATATTCTAAGCGCAATTTGTTATTTGAAGTTACATAAAACTTGTACAAGGTAAAGGTATATTTGTTTAAAACCAGGATTATATTTATGTTTTCCGTAATGATAAGTATAAATTATTTATTCCAAATTTTTATTTTGTAGGAACGCGATAGACATATCTGAAAGGAATTAGGTACGAGTAGAAAAGCGTGAGTCATGTTAATATTATAATAATATAACGCTTAACACTCACATATTTTTAGTCACTATGCACGAAACAAAACATTTTCGAAATATGTTTGTATGTATGTATGGAAAAATAAATAAACCTTCATTTGGTTGAGAAAGGAGAATGTATATATTGTATGTGAAGTAGATTCCCAATAATGGAATGTTTTTTTTTTGACGAACCAATTCTTTTAGCTATAATATAAAACCTAATTAAGGATGAGTCACACTAAAACTGGACGGGATGATCTGTCAGTTGTCCGTGATTCCTTCTATAGAAATTGTCAGATCGTCCCGTCCCGCCCCGTCCCGTCCCGTCCTAGTGTGAGTCATCTTTTAATATGAAATAGATTCGTAAGTGTGACTGAACAACATTTCGGGACCGAACAACAAAATGCTGGCTGTTTCCATTGCGGGATATCAGATATGTGTTTTCTATAAAACAAATAGAAAAAGTTCCTTAGTTATAACGTACTTGGGTGCATAGCCAAGATGACAATAGCTCACGCTCAGTAGCTAACGAAACGCAACTGTCATTGTCACACTAATAAGGAAGAGTGACAGAGAGAGGTAGTTACGCACGCTGACCCCATCAAATGGCATAGTTAAACATAGGATCCAAATATCGCGGTTGTTCTACATTCTAACTAATGAACATCGATTATTACAACGTTAGTTGCGGAAACTCTACTTTAATAAAAAAATCGTGGTGAGAACCCGTTTCCATTAGTCAGAATATACTAACTCGTAATGTATTGCTCTCAATTTCTATAAACACATCGTACAATTTCGTTTAACCTGCAACACAGGTATCTTTTGCTATTTTCCTGAACATAAAGAAGTCAATTAATCAACGACTATAGTCGTCATTCAATACAATGCTCATATTATCTTTTATACAAAAACCCATTATTCATCGTCTTCGGAAGATATACGATATCCATTTGGACATTGGAGTTACATACGAAACGTTGGCCAATTCCTATGCCTGGACTGAGTCCAAGAGGGCACAGTTCCTTCAGAGGAACAGTAAAGCAGCTGAATATTGCATAAATGACAGAGTGATATCATAAATTAATTATAAACCGCAGGCGTATAAGATCTTGGGCCAACGAGCGAATGCTCGGAAAACTAAGAACTCTAAATCCTGTATTTTCTAAAAGATAAGACGAAGTTGCATCGATTTTTCATATTACATGCTTTTAAAGTGTGTTATTGTTAACCTAAGAAGCGAGTTGAAAATTATACAATTCCGTCCTTGTGCGGTTTACTTTGCAAAATTCATTTTGTTCTTAAGTTTTACAAAAAATGTTTCAAAATGGATTGTACCTACAATATTTGCATTGATTGATATTCTGATATTTATTTCCTGAAGACATTAGAGTTAATTTATTAAATAAAGGTTTCATCGAGACTTCGTACCTACTTCAAGGTTATGTTCAGATATATTTTGTAAAAGCCTTACGTAATATACTTATCCTTGGTGGAACATTATTGTGACAATGATCTGTTTCTTGTTCACGCTTGTTTTTATTTTGTGTCTTTGTTATTTGTAAAATATCTTTACTTACCTGCCAAGACCACTGACTAGATGGTCCTATCGGAAGACCACCGCTGGCCAACGCTGAGATGGGATCAATATCGTGGCACTTGTGCTATTGTTTTGTTTATGTTACACTTATAATTGTAAAGCATGAATTAAATCATTTATTAAATATATTCATGTTTTTTTTTCGACTATATATAAATTATAAATAAATAAATAAATTATAAATTATATATAAATTATTAAATTGAATGATGTCATATACTACATCAAAAAGTGACCAAGGCCCTTAGTGCCCAGGGCTGGGGGATCGAACCAGTGACCTCCTGTTTCAGGCAGGCAGGCTTGGCAGGGCGTCTGCCGCGAAAGCAGGAGGTCGCTGGTTCGATCCCAGCCCTGGGCACTGGGGGCCTTGGTTACTTTTTCTGTAGTATATGACATCTCTTTCAATTTATATGTTACACCTGTTTTATCTTTATGAATTAACGTATTATGAATTATGGATCAATATTTTACTGCGTGTGTAAAGTGTACTGTGCTACGCCTCCACCCCTTTGTTTTGTCGGGCCAAGTCTTATAAACCTACTACCCGCGTTTTACGTAACAATTACATTTTAGTACACATTCACGTACTTTATGCAGCCGACTTAATGCTCTACGGTTTATTGCCGATAAAAATCCTATTTTTATTGTCCTTGTTTAGCTGTGGACGGGAAGGGGGAGAATTTAAAAACAAAAACAGGTCAGCGTGCGTAGCCAAGATGCCAATACCGTATCGTAGCTACCTATCTCTATCACTCTTCCTTATTAGTGTGACGATGACAGTTGCGTTTCGTTAGCGACTGAGCGTGAGCGATTGGTATCCTGGCTACGCACCGAGGGGCCTTACTATGACGTCTTAACGAGATTCAGTTTAGGCTCAGTTTACGCTTAGTTGTATGGAAGCGACTCAGTTTAGGTCGTCAACTAAATCACTTTAAGACATCATGGTAAGGTTTTTGATAACCGATATGCTTTGTATCAAGAAACTGATATTTGCCAGCAAAAGGATACGACACACAGTGTGGAATGAGTGGAAACGTCTGATAACAATACCCCTATTTTAAAATGGAAAAAAGGTAAGCTTTTGTGTCTACAATCTCTCTGACGGTACAGACAAGACAAGAGACAAGCCACCTAAGGCCACTTAAGGCTTGGGTCGTTCTGACCCGTCGCTTGCGGCGTCTGTGTGGTGTCGTCAACGGCTACCATCTTACTCACGCATGAGTGGCGCCGCCTGGTGAGCGACAATACGGTGGCTCCCATTAGCTGGCCATATACGTTCGGGCATATCTGCCGGTTCGCCAATTAATGTATGGGAAATTTGTCTGGAGTCTGGAGGATACCCGGCGGACAAAGCCTCTAATTAATTTCAGCACGAGTTCGTAATTCTTGCACCGCCCTTGCAATGTTACATACAATGTTTTTAATCACATTTGCGACGAAATAAATAAACTTTCTAGGCAGATAAAGAAACAATAATTATTAGCGGTAGTGTACTGTGTAAAAGGCTTACTCGTACCGTTACCGAATTTCTGACTGAATAGCTCTTTAATTCTACTCTACTGTGAGGTTCTTCAATTTAAATTTTAGATTTTTATTGTGGATCTACATATTTAGATTTTTATTGAAATAAAATTGGACATAAACATTGTATATATAATAATAGCCGTAAGTCGACAATGTATGATTAATACAAATAAATGAATCTGAATATGAATATATAGTAGCACAGTCCACAATACTTCGGAGTGAGTGGCGACTACGAGTACGTGCAGCGAGCGCGTGGGTGGAAGGTTCTCCGGGAGCACCGGGCGGGCGGTAAAGTAGTATGAGAATCCTTTCAGACCATGGGCTTAATATAGCTCATTCGGTAAGTCTAAGTATGCTTGGATATAATATCACCATTTACGAGCAGGTGTGATGAAAATGTAAATATTTTGATTAATCCTATATTCAATGTATTTATTTCGAGTAAAAGTTACACTCATATATTGTTAGTATGACTTAAGTTATATAATTAATACTATTCTAATTCTACTATTAATGGTTTATTTAATGGTTTTTGTTTTTTAGTAGTCACATTATATATTAATTAGCACTAGACGCATCTTAAATGTTTAAAAAAAAGGAAAGGATTGCATATACTTAGGAAATTTCGGAGTCTGGCTGCCGTGATTGGGTAGTCCAGTGGTTAGGGCATCTGCCGCGAAAGCTGGAGGTCACTGGTTCGATCCCAGCCCTGCTCACCAGCCTTGGTCACTCTTTCTGTAGTATATGACATCAAATTAACCACCTTGACCAATAACATTGTTCTTCCCTACTCCCTTAACAATCTAGCAGGTGACCTAGGAAGGGCAACGCCCATGTAATACCGGCTAGGTGTTCACGAACCTCTATTAGGTGACTGCCTACATACAGACAGGCTTTGACAAGTTTATGCAGCCTTAATCTCAAATTTTAAATACCAGCAGGCGGATATCACTCTATTCACTCTGGAAGCAAATCGCACGGCATGGCGTGCAAGGGGGATATCGATATACACGCGCATAGCGTTGTCTTTGTCACGTTGTTAAATAACGAAACATCTTCATAGTCCGATTTCACTTATCCCGATTTGAAATTTTAGGATTATCATTGTCAGATTGCCAGCCGTGTTGAGCTCACCTGAAGTCAGTCGAACGCGACCCGAAAGTACGATATTGTAAGTTTCGGCGCGGCCGAAAGGTTTGACTGGTTTTTGGCCGAAACCGAACCTTTGGCCGAAACCGGCCGAAACCCAAACTTCGGTCGAAAAATATCAAAAGCCCTCACCAGCTTCGTCTCTAATTACCTCCCTTCAGACTGCATGCCCAATCGCAGCGAAACTTCACTAATGATTCCTGTCTTTGAAACCGACACCGCTTCCACGAAAAGTCGTATGTGTTACGAGTTTGATTGCGACTTAAGGCTTTCTGGTTATAACTGGGTACATTGTTGCTGCAAAAGGTCGTATGTGATATAAGTTACATTGTGACTTACGTCATTTTGGATATAACTGATTATTTTACAATCATACTGACGTGCCTCTGTTTTAAATCCCTGGGCCCTGTTTAAATATGACTTTTTCAATACAGTTGCTCAAAAAGTGCCCTTTTTTTGGCTGTTTTGCGTGCGCAAAGTTTGTTTTTGCGAACTAGTGCTTTTTACTTTTCCATTTTTTTTAAATGTAGATGCGTTCCAATTCATTACTGCTTAGTGCTTACCGAAGAGTATTATTGTACGTTAACTTTACCGAGGCGTAATAAAACTAAATACCTACTATTAACGCCAAAATATTAAAGATATTGATATTTCATATTTCAATATTTACTTCTTCATCATAATAATGATCATTCATTAAAAATATTAACATTGAAAACAGTTCTTATAAATCTGTGTGTATGAAACGGAACAGTGCCAACGAAACGTCAGTCAAAGTAGAGGCGTTTTTCAATCAGGTAAAGATGTTCGAAGGCCCTATTAGACATGACGATACGATTTGTCACATGCGATTTATTATTTTGCATATGAGAAATAATGATTATGAGATTGAAAATGAGAAAGTAAAGAAGATAAGATAAACATTTTCAAGGTGTTCTTAGTATATCGACTGTATTACAAATTCGTTCTTATGTATGTTAATTTTTTTCGCATCTGTATTGAAAAACGTCGTTCGATTCACGTGCGGATATGTCATTTTTCACTTGTCCCGAGTATTGCCACTCGCCTACGGCTCGTGGCAAGATACCTCGGGACTCGTGAAGTAATGACATACTTTCCGCACTAGCATCGAAATGTACTATTTTAACAAGATCGTGAAATGTTTAATTAGAGAAGGCTCCCTAGCCTAGTCGGTAGTGACCCTGCTTACGAAGCTGGAGGTCCCGGGTTCGAATCCTGGCAAGGGCATTTATTTGTGTGTTTATCACGAATATTTGTCCCTGAGTTATGGACGTTTTCTATGTATATATGTATGTATTTATATATATAAGTTTTTATATCGTCGCCTAGTACCTATAGTACAAGCTTTAGTTTGGGACTTGGTCGATCTGAGTGAGATTGCTCTCAAATATTTCTTTATTTATCGTTGAATGGAATCATAATGTCGTATTCTTGTAAGTAGTTAGTGACATACTGTTATTGAGGGATGAAGGTAAGTCGTGACAGGCTTTGAAACTTATAAGTTGGACCTGGTAAAATGATATTTGCTGTTAAATAATAACTCCACGGCCGATTCGGCCACGGTGACTGCTGTCAACTCCGTTGCTGTCTTTGGTGTGCTCGCATGTGGCTGACGTAGCCAATCTTATTGATAAACGAACGCGAACATTGCGAGCATACAAGCACACCACCAACGTAATTGCAAAATATTGCCGCAGGTGGTCGGGACTTCAACTCGTCACGTTTGGTATCGAGCTCTAAGCGCCGCCGAGACTCAAAGTCTTTTACGTTGGTATTAATAAAATTGCAGTCCGCCATTCCGTCCGTACGGCAGCCTGCCTCTCCCATTGTGAAGGCTCTATGGAGCACTTTTGCATGTGCCGCCTAAGCACATCTTTATATCTGAGGAACTCTTGCCCTTCTCAAGTTCGGAATAAAATATGCGGTTAACAACACGCGGGTCGTTCATCCGCGACACCGACTATGGGGATTCTATACTATTATCAGTAGTAATTATAAGCATATATAATACGAATGACGACTAGGTTAAAAGACTATCATTCTATTTAGACCGTCAGTTAGATTATCGAAAATGATTAGACACGTATTTTTTCCTTTTTCTGAAGATAGAGAGAATTGAAATTCCGGGATGGGGGCGTGTGACGTCACTACTAGGTAAGAATTGTGCCTAATAGTAACGTTACGCAAAACTTGAACGCACTGTATTTTCATCATTTTTGATTTGACGAACAAAAGAAAAAATACGTGTACAGTCAAGTGTAAAAATATGGTGGTGCACATCTTACTCAAAAATATGTCCCATAGCACCTTATGCCGGTGTAATAAGAGCGTAGTATCATATTTATGAGTCGATTATGTCGAACCATATTTTTGCACTTGACTGTACCTACAAAAAAATTTAATACATAATCTAAAAGACGGACTAGTTCGTTTTTTTTAGTCGTCCAGCCTATTTAATGTTTAGGACGGAATTAACAAGTAACACGTGCTTTTCAATACGTTGTTCAAAGCGACATCCTACCGTAAAAATTGTTCTGTCTCATTTGGGGGTAAACGTGCACACAGACGCACTTCAGAAGGCCTAGTATAAAAATTGTACGACATTAACTCCTCGACGCGTATCGGGAGTTCAAATTATGTTTGCCGTTTATTTAAATCATCCGGCAACTTTCATATTTTGACCCAAATCAAATCAAATCAAATATTTTAATGTAATAAGCATTGTACAGGGTAGTCTCTTAAATACTAAATAATTATAATTAGACCAGGTGATTTACAATTGCCTGAACTAGGAATTCCTGTTTCAGGCGATGGAGAGGAACATAGTTAAAATTAGCTATAAATTATTCACTTAAAATGGTAAATAGGACAAAGTCAATAAACTTATCGTTATACAGCCAGTACAGTCCTTAACAAAAACAAGTTAATTCCTAAGATTTTAAAAAAGTACAATTGTTACTATTTCACTACTATTAATAGGTTCTCTGTATCATCGTACGTCGTCATCGTACGTAAAATATGAAAGTTGCCGGATGATTTAAATAAACGGCAAACATAATTTGAACTCCCGATACGCTAACGCGGTCTAGGAGTTAATGTCGTACAATTTTTATACTAGGCCTTCTGACATATTACATACATACACCAATGTAATGACGACCCTCACACATTTACAACTATATGTACGTATTTTTGGGTACGGACTAGTGACAACACGGAGCTGCGTATGCCCATTTGAGCTTGTAATTTGGCAGAGAAAAAACGGTAGGTAGTATTCTTTGTGTTGTTTGTAGATTTTTTCACTTTTCACAAAAAAAATGGGAAATATGCATTATAAATTGAGAGAGATGTCGTATACTACAGAAAAAGTGACGAATGTCCCCGGTGAGCAGGGCTGGGACCGAACCAGCGACCTCCTGCTTTTGTGGCAGAGCCCTAACCACTCTGCTACCCGATCACGGCAACCAGAGTCCCAAATTTCCTAAGTATATGCAATCCTTTCTTATTTTAAACGTTTAAGGTGAGTTCCGTCCATCCTACAGCTCAGACTTACGTCCAATGCTGCCCTCTAGATAATCTTTACAGATTATTTTCAACTAGAATCGAGAGATGGCGCCACCATACATGGGGCTGGCCCTGCTCACCGGGGACCTCGGTAACTTTTTGTGTAGTATATGACATCTCTTTCAATTTATAATATATATATTATAATATTGTGCCTACTTAAAAAACATGAATCAAAACATGTATTTTAAGTAATAAATGATTTAATTCATTCTTTACAATTGTGAAAAATGCAGTTTAAGTATAGGCTAAACAAACAATGACTCTTCATCCAATTCTCATTATAGCTGTCGTCTTGTGATCTAGACAGACTGTTCCAGACAATACGTTTCAATTACAAACAACAGCTGTGTAAGAAAGCAAATATTTACACAGGCCTCGAGCGGCGAATAAAGTGTCTTTGTCGCACTCGCGTACAAAATTATGAGTGTGAAAGAGAGGAGAATTTGTTCACGGTAGGCCCTCAGGCTTCTAATTACAAACGATAAACAAAAGAATGATTAAGAGTTCGGTAATAATGGTTCGTCCCGAGTGTTGTTCCAATCTTCCAATCAACTTCAATCTTAAGCGAGTCGAACGCTGAAACTATAAATAAATAAATACTTGTGGGACAATCTTACACAAATCGAACTAGTCCCACGGTGAGCTCAATAAGGCTTGTGTTGTGGGTACTAGACGACGATATATATATAGATACATATAAATACTTAAATACATAGAAAACATTCATAACTCAGAAACAAATATTCGTGATAAACACACAAATAGATGCCCTGACCAGGATTCGAACCCGGAACTTCCTGCTTCGTATGCAGGGTCAGTACCAACTAGGTTAAGAGGCCGTTAAATGCCACGCAACGTATTCGATAGCGACTACGGCGCTCGAAAATATCTCCGTCTCGTTCCTACCATTACCATAGTGCTCGCTCTAGCATGAGCGAGACGGACATAACCCCGAAAGACACCTCTTCTTTCTCTTCTATGTAAGTAATGACAGCTTTTTCCGCGCCAGCTTTAGTGAATCGATCTAAAAGCGCAAGGGTACCGATACTGAAGGAGCCGGATTAAAAAAACATTTCGTCGCAATAAACTTCTACAATATTATTACAGTAAGTAATATTTATTTTGATTAACTTTGATTAACTAGCTTAAGTGGGACTGGGCTGGGCACGTCTGCCGTATGCACAAGGAGAGGTGGGCCAAGCTATTAATTTTAGCGCGAGTTCGTAATTCTTGTCCCTTACAATGTTACATACAATGTTTTACATCACATTTGAGAGGAAATAAATAAACTTTCTAGAAAGATAAAGATACAATAATTATTAGCGGTTGCGGTAGCGGAAGCTGGCTACAGAATGGAACCCACGGGACTACGCAACCGGCGTAGGCCGAGGAAGAGGCAGACCGAAAAGAAGATGGCGGCCTCGCCTGATCCAGAAAATCTCCAGATCGTCTGATCTGGAGGCATTCCGCGCAGATTGGTGGGAAACAGCTAAGAATAGGACCGAATGGAGGAGAAGAGGGGAAGCCTTTGCCCAGTGGGACACCTAAATAGGCTGTTAAAAAAACTTGTCCGCTTTTTCTACTCACATCTATAATAGTTATATAGGTATTGTAGCCGTTTGCTTAGTTAGTTTTGATAGTCCAAAGATGTACCTGCAACAAAAGAAAAAACATTTAGACATGTGTTAACATTTTAAAAATACCATATAAGTAATAGTCCGCGATCACGTGGGCAATGTCACCCTCGAAACGTCGGAGGTTATCTTTCAAAGTTTTACGCGGTTATGACTTGAAAGGAGATTGAATTTAGAATGTGTGAAAATTAAAGTTTAAATCAGTGTTTTGCTTTTCTGTCGTAGGTATATAGTGTTGTGTTTCTGTTGGTGAGTAAGGTCGCCAGAGCTCCAAGAGTATTCACCGTGTTGGCAGCTGGGGACCCACGGACCAAAGCTTGCCCCTTTAGCTGTCAACACAGCGAATCCTCCTTTTTTTTAAATAGTCGGCAACGCGCAAGTAACACTCCTTGAGTTGCAGGCGTCTATAGGCTACGGTGACCGCTTACCATCAAGCGGCCGTATGTATGTTTGTCACCGTCGTAGAATTTAAAAAAAAGGTACGTGCAAAATAAAAAGTGTGAGCGGTTAGCAGCAAGCCCTCTGTGTAATTGAGTTTGAGATCGACTGAAGACAATTATAGTTGCGAGTGTCTACATCAACGCACTGTCGATGCATCTTCCTCGCACTTGCGGCTGAGAGTGGGATGGAACTAGATAACGTATCGAAATCTATAGCAACTCGTGGTAGAGACACTGATCGTTCGACTCGCCAGACCTTGGACATGCGAATACGAGACTAAATCACAAAATGGCCGTTAGATGGCGGTGTAATTAATGCTCGTTGATGAATGCCGTTTCGCTCAAGGACAATAACAAAATTATCATCGTTATAAATTATGTTATATAAGCTGAAACGTCTCGGAAAGAAAGGAAAAGTGGAAAAATTCATCACCTCGGGAGGTACTCGAACCCGTGACTCTGAGATACCAGCTCATCGCTCTTCCAACTGAGCTACCGAGCCCACACGCGTGGCCCCGAATTTCTCCGCTATATCCCTCGTATGCGCCTTAGCCCGACTTGCACCACCCAGGGTTAGCCGCTAAACCAGAGTAAGCGGTCAAATTCCATAAAAAAAAACGCTTAACTTCTGGTTATGTGTGGTGTATGGTGCAAGTAGCCCTTTGGGGGGGCGCTTAGCATCATTTACCGTAAGAAATCTCTCGACTCTGGTATGTCAGAGTCGCGGGTTCGAGTTCCACCCGAGGTAATTAATTTCTTTCTTTCTTTCATGTCTGCGAACGATGCCAAAATTCTTAGAATGAAAGTTTTTTTTTTTATGCTATAGGTGGCAAACGAGCAAACGAATCGCCTGATGGTAAGCGATTAACGCCGTCCATGGACACCCGCAACACCAGAGGTGTCGCAAGTGCGTTGCCGGCCTTTAAGGTGGGAGTACGCTCTTTTCTTGAAGGTTTGAAGGTCGTATCGGTCGGTAAAGTGAAAAAACTCATGGCCGGGTGAGACTTGAACTCCCAACACTGTTATACTCCGGGATAGTCGATTATCATCTTATTATTTAGTAATATGAGCTCGTGACTTCATCTGGGTTATCTTGTCTGTACTCTTAACCTCCCGGATCCTGGAGGTATCGATTCTGGCAAAATATATTTTTTTTTGAAAAAATCGGGTAAGATTTCTGTCTGAGCCGCACTGATCGCTGATTGGCCATCTGAGACTCGGGTGTTCATTTCATTAGGTTGACAGTTTCGTTCGGAAACGTTCTATGTGTGCAAGCTTATTAAACTGCTTTGACATTTCACAGGAGATTTTTTTTTATGCTATAGGTGGCAAACGAGCAAACGAATCGCCTGATTTAAAACAAAATTATTACATCCTCAAGCGAGGACCGGGCGATCCAAGTTTATTTGTGTGTTTATCTTTTAACGGCCTCCTAGCCTAGTTGGTAGTGACCCTGCCTACGAAGCAGGAGGTCCCGGGTTCGAATCCTGGTCAGGGCATTTATTTGTGTGTTTATCACGAATATTTGTTCCTGAGTTATGGATGTTTTCTATGTATTTAAGTATTTATATGTATCTATATGATGGCTCTAGTATTTATATGATGTCTATATGATCTAGTATTTATATCTAGTATTTATATGATGGCTATCTATTATATATATCGTCGCCTAGTACCCACAACACAAGCCTTAGAGCTTACCGTGGGACTAGGTTGATTTGTGTAAGATTGTCCCATAATATTTATTTATTTATTATTATTTATTTATCTTTATCACGAATATTTGTTCCAGATTTATGGACGTTTTTTATGTAGTGTATTTATCTATAAGTATGTATGTTGTCGCCTAGTACCCATAGTACAAGCTTTGCTTAGTTTGGCACTAGACTATATATCAAAAATACGTGTACAGTAAACCATTGGAACCCTAGGCCACTCTAGAATCATGTCAAAATGACAAGCAGTAAGAGGTTTTTTACACTCGGATTTGCAGCGCCACTATGATATAGTCCTAAAGTGGCCTAGGGTTCTAATTCGTTGACTGTACTGCGTATACGTACCAGGGTATCGATATAAGACTAAAGAAGAATAATTATAGATTAACAAGGTTTCTATATATTATTATCTCTCAACAAACATCACAACAGTTTTATAACAATATTGCAAAACTTAAATTGCTTTTTCAACAAAAACCTACTCTTTAATTACCTAGTTTCAGTTAAGCTAACAAAACTCGCTTATAAAAGGGCGATTGTTCATAGAGAAATCTAGAATTTACGTCATTTTTGTTCTGGATTTGGTAGGAAGCGTGTCTGGATGGCTTACCGAGATTAGTGGGATGAAGATTCTCAGCGGTATATTGTTTTGGTTTTAATTCATAAAAGTTGTCTTACGAGACAGCTGGTTTTGTTGAATTTCTAAAACGACTCGACGTCGGAAATTAAACTAAAGTGTTAAATATCAATGAATAACCATCGCGGTAACAGAAGATAATATTCCAATTAGGGAGTTATATGAGGCTTTTCATCTTTTCCTTACCCATAGCATCTTATTCAGGTGTAATAAGAGCTTAGTACCTATATTAAAGAGACGATTTTGTTGATACATGTTATTGAACTTGGCTGTACCTAATGTTGCCATCTGATTCATAGCACAACGTCTTAGGGGCGTGTTCAGCACCTTCGCCGCTCAAATATATCTGTATGTTAAGAACTGTATACCTACGCACGGGAGGAGACGCGCGGGCGCCGCCCGCAGCACGCGACGTCACCGCGGCGGAGCGCGGCGCGACGGAGCGCGGCGCGGCGGAGCGCGGCGCAGCGGACCGCGGGCGACCCGCGAACGACACTCGGCTTCACCTACTCCACCATCAACGGACGGTACCGACATTTAATATTCTTTTCAGTCCTCCGGCCGGTAAGCGCCACTTTACGCAAAACTAAATTGCCGCCTGCCGGCTCCGTCGGGCTGAAAAATAGTATACAAACCTTGGCCGGTAAATGGGAAAGCCTCGGATCACATGTTAGTCGACCTCGGCTTCGCCTCGGCCGACAATTACATGGAATCCGAGGCATTTCCCACTTAAACGGCCTTGGTATGTAATGTACTATTTCAATTTGGCCGGGTTCAAACTGTAACTAAGGCGGAATAAACCAGCCTACTTTAATACAGTCCTCTTTTAATTTCTACGTCCTAGTTGGCCCCTAACACTGTACTCACGAAAAGCATAATCAATTATATCAGAAGGAAAATTGTGGAAGGAACAGAAAAGCCTCTCTAAACAGTGAAATAGGATCGCCGATCCTAACCTGATGATCCTAAATAAATATGGTTAGGATCAGTTAACCTCAGTGACTGTAATGGGTCAGTGACTGGGATGGCTCGGGCATCACTAATAATCACATCACATGAGCTGCATCCGAGCTGCGAAGGTGACAACACCACTCTGTCTGTCCGACGATGACTGCCCGATGCAGTCGAAACATGTAACGCCTATTGTGATAAAAAAATACTTTAGAGTTAACCGTTGCAATTTAACTGATATATTATTATTAATTTATTTATTAATTTTATTATCAAACTAACAACAAAAGTACATTACAGGCAGAAGCCCTGCAAAACTAATTAAACAGTTTGACTGCAGGAGAATATAGGTCACAGACCACAGATTAAAATAAACTTACACGACTAAAGCATTAAATGCAAATTCAGTTTTGACATTTCGATGACGTGGCGTCCGAGTGATAGGCTTCCGTTCCGAAACATGTCGAGCTATTTTCGACTTTATAGACGTGAGTAACCCGATATAAGTATATTAATATCTCACCGAAGGTATATTTATTCGCATCACAATTTCTGCCAATTGTATGTCAAAAGCGAGTATCCATTTATCCACCAACGAATATAAATAAGGATTCCGTTGTACTATTAGTGACAGTTGTCGGCGTGAGCGATAAATAAGAATTATTGTTATCATAAATCATAAGATCCGTTTCCGTACCCTTCCTTCAATATCTATTGCACGAATAAAAATATCATTCGGCAGAAATCCCGATATCGTAAAAAAATCAGTTTTATAAGATGACCCTAAAATAGGAAGGGTTCGTATATCCTCCAAAGACAGAAAAGGGTTTGTGATTCAATTGTATGTCATAACAAGTGATCGTGAATTTTATAACAAATTCGGTGAAGCATACAAGAAATAAAGGAATTTCTACAAAAAAAATCTACAGAAATTATCAATCAAGCAATTAAAGTACAGGTATTGGGATCGAAACTCTAGGTCCATGGAACCCAGCGCACGCAAGATTTTTGAAGAAATCGCGAAACGTCTAGTTGCAGACGGGCCACCCTCGTCTGCTTGGTGTTTTAGGTTTTAATTCGTTAGAGGTAAGGCGTAATTTGGGACTAGTGATGACTGCCTGTAATGTTCTAAGAGGAACTTGGGACTGTCCCGAATTGGTTGGTCAACTTCTACGTCTGTTCGTTCCCTCTATAGAAAAGGCAAAATTTAATTTTCGACCACGTACATGTCAACTAATGTCTGTGCCGAAAACACGTACTGTTTCCCGGAGCAAATCTCCACTGGTTTCTGCTCTTCAACTACTTAACGCGCAAGTGATTGGAGTGTTCTGTGTAGTGTGTGTCTTAAGTTCTGTGAGGCGATGGATAATCGGGAGTCATCTGTTATTTATTAATTTTTGTATAATTTTGTGATTTACAATATTATTGTATATTGTTTCCTTTTTATGAATTTTACGGTGCTTTGGTGTAGAACTGTTATGCTGTAAAATTTTTGAATATAATAAATAATAAAAAATAAATAAATAAATATATTTATCGTCGTCTAGTACCCATAACACAAGTTTTATTGAGCTTACTGTGGGACTAGGTCGATTTGTGTAAGATTGTCCTATTACATTTATTTATTTCCGAATCCATCCAATTCCTTCTTCAGGCTGGTCTTTCTTTAACAATATGCTTAAAAAACCGATACCAAATTTCTTAGCAAGAAAAGATAAGTGATAAAACTTATGACCTCGGGCAAGAATCGAACTCGCAATTCTGGAATACACTCCCATCCTTCCTAAAATGACTGGTCTCATTATTACCATACAAATCACACCGGATTTGAATGTTCTAGCGAGTCGCTTTATAAGGTAGGTATATATCACTCAAGTGTTGACCAGACCGGGCGTCGACCGAGATAATGTAAGCAATCGAGGCCCAAATATCGAATAAGGGCGCGGGAATCAGGCCGTGTCGATGGTTCTGCAAATATACTAACCCTACCGCTAAACTTTGTCTGTGTCACACTTGAGATTTTACACGCAAGCGTAAGTGAGAGAAAACTTCCTAGTTTGCAGACTCTCTGGCTAGTTGGTTTTCGGGGTTTGTATTTCGTTGTTCCACGTCAATGATAATAGTTAACTTGCATTCGGGCAATTCCTCGGATCCCCATAGTAGGTACGCCCGCTGGTCAGAAAAAGGTAGGATTTTTAGCAAAACCCTATTCTTTGTCAATTACCTATTTAACGGTACCTTACTCTTTAGGGTTGAAACAAAAACCAAAACCCCCCACACATTACGTGTATGGGAGGTAACCTACAAATAATATATACTTATTCATACCAATTCACAGCTTTCTACTACCAACAGTAACTAATCTCAACCGCAGACGGACGGACAGACAGACATGGCGAGTTGACTACGGAACCCTCAAAAGATAAATGAAATTTTCGTCGTAATCGGGAGAGCTTCAGAATTTTTAGTTATAGAAACGGTAGGTGTCCCGAATAACCAAGGCCAGCCCGAAACTGACAAATTTGAACTTGATTTGTAATAAATAATATGAGAATTTAAGCTTTGCCAAAATGCTTTCTACATATTACCAAATGTGACTGAAATGTAGTAAAAGATACTATAGTCTGACAAACAATCGAACGGAGTAACAGTAGATTAGAGAGTACCATACTATCTTAGGGCCTGGCCACATGTCCACGTTGCGGCGTCGCCAACGTAAAACGGCACGACGCACGACGGCCAACGTGCCGTCGCACGTTGTTTTTTACGTTGCCGCCGACGTGAAAATTAACGTCGACGTTGACGTGGCACGTTGTTTTTTACGTTGCCGTCGACGTCAAAATTAACGTCGACGTTGCCGTGAGAATGAACGGTGACGGTGCCGCGGCACGGCGCCAGTGCCACCACATCGGCGGACGGCGCACGGCTCGGTAGTTTTATTTAGCTATTAGCCTGGTCAACGAATGATTCTAGATGGAATGGTCAAACTTTAATATCGAATATATCTATCATATATCGTCCCTATCGACCTGCTCTAGCGACGGTCCATCGCCATGAATGTTAGGCTTTGGTTTTGGCTTATTCTTTTAGCGCGTCCCTCATCCCTCTTGCATCAAAAGTTGACGGGAATCCAAATTGTTATTCTTTTTTTTCGTAAATATAAAATCACCACATTTATTTCGTGGGTGCTCAATTGGGCAATCATGAAGAGGAAACTTACATAACATGTTTTGGCAGCATGTTACCCCTTTTTTTTCTTTGAGTCGTATCAAGCAGTGGCTGAGATAATCTTAAATTAAGCTCGATAGGTTGTCCAGAATATATTTACAAGACGTCAATAAAAACATCAAAAAATCCTAAAATAAAAATAATAACATAAAGCTTTGTATCAGATACGGCTTAAAATACTCTCAGATTCTCAGGAATCTCAAAAACAAAAGAATCTCAGACGAAATAATACACATGTCAACAATTAGGCCAGGTTCATTTTGTATTTATACTTAACGATACAATCTTTAGTTTTATAATTTATCAATAAATTGGCTATGTTTTCATAATTTTTATTTAGTTCAAATCATTATCTACAGGGTGTCCCGAACGATTCTTCTACGGCTGATAAGGTCAATGACCCTGAGTAAGAATCAGACCATTTATTATTTGTTATGAATGTGTTGATTTGGTTTAGTTTTAGTGTTCCGTACCACAAAAATGAAAACCCTTATAGGATCACTTTGTTGTCCGTACGTGTGTCCGTCCGTCCGTCCGTCCATCTGTTTGACAAGACCCTTTATCTCGAAAATGCGTAGATGTATCAAGTTGAAATTAATACCACATACACAAGTCTGTAGTCCCTTGAAACTGAGAAAAAACTAAACCTCTACGTCAACGCCAACGCCATCAAGATACCGCCGATTATATCGCATTTCTCATACATTTACAATGGGAATCAAAATGTATCAGGGTAATTCCCATTAATCTAGAATCACGAAATTTGGCAAAAAGCAAGAGCTTGTAGTAGGTACAAGTACAGGCAAAAATCTGAAAACCGTATAGTTGCCGCATACTGAGAGTTCCGTGCCACCGGAATTTTAAGTAGGTACCTAAGGTCACAACTCACAAATGGGGGAGGGGTTGAGCATCCTTTGTGTGAAACCCTCGGTGGGTGAGTCCGACTCGCACTTGGCCGGTTTTTTAAGTAGACACATTACTATTTATTATAAATTGAAAGAGATGTTTCTAAATATGTAATTCTTTTTAAAAGTTGTACCTATAATTTTGCAACGGTAAATGATACATATATTTATGCATATGTAGGTAAAGGTATAGTTTAAAAATAAATTAACTATCTGAAAGTTTTTTCCAAGAAGCTATTGTCTCAGATAAAGAGTTCCCAACATATGTAGCACAGAATGAAAAGAAAAGTGTGGAGAGATAAAGATTTGATCAAAATCGAGCATTTTTCGGAGCTCATATCTGGACACCATATAAAAATTATAGTATGTCAAAGTTGTAGAGAATTTTATAATCTTTCAATATGTAGTTAACCGAAATTTTGTATGACGCATCGTTTCTGAGATGTTCGAAAAAACAAAAACGGGGCCTTTTTAGTTCCTACTCCCTTCGGGGTCAGTACCCCGGAGTCCCCGGACAGAGGGGCACCGAAAGGCAAGGACTTTCAGTAGGTATGTTTATTGTTTGTCTCCTAACTATTCTTAATATTCCACAACACACCATAGTTAAATATTCTGCTTTCCACCATTCCACCTAGAACACCCCTTTTGAGCACTCATTGACCAAGCGATGTTGCTTAGTTCGCACTACTTCGCACGCGGTAATTAATGGATAAAAATGACTGAGAATTTAGATGTCGACTTTTTGATTTCACTAGTGGAAGCTATTCACCGAATGTATTAGTTTCAGTTTTTAGGGTTCCGCATTTTAATCATTCTTATGATATACGGAACCCTCGGTGGGCGAGTCTGACTGGCACTTGGCCGGTTTTTTTTTCTTATTTCGTTGTCTTAGCAGCCGGAGCAGGAGAATTACGTCTTTACTGTATACTTGAATATATTTGAACCGATGTTTGCCAAACCATCTAAATTGTCCGCCATTCATAAAACTTGTCATTACTTGTTTTCAACGCCTCGTACTTCTTTATAAAATGACTTCCATCGTAATTCATATTATAAATATATGGATTTATCCAATATTTTCTTTTCTTTTGCTTTTTCTTCATGCTTCTTCTTAACAACAACATGAGCAGAACACGTGTGATGATATCCATGTCGGTTTGAAGACTGATCACAAAATTTAGTAGTGATGGATAAGTGCGACGTCGTACAACGCGACAACGCAACGTGAATTCACTCAATCCGGCATAACGTGTGTTTGCACGGCGCGCGGCGAGGCAACGTGCAACGTGCATCTGTACGTTGCGCGGCAACGTATATTTTCACGTCGTGCAACGTGCTGCGCTCCGGCAACGCGCCGTTTTACGTTAACGGCGCCGCAACGTGGACATGTGGCCAGGCCCATATTCTAACGGTAGTATTATCACCCTGAAAAAAGGGATGGATATAGTTTTTTTGTCCTACTGTTACAACGATCGTTGGCTTGTCTACGAGTATAACTATAACTAGTAGTAGTTTGAAAACAACAAAGAGCAATCGGAAAACTGTGACGTATCCCGGGGAGCCCTAATTACTAAATGGCGAAGGCGTAACATCAACAAATTACGTAAGCCCAATGAAATAGCCAGAAGCTACTGGATAATCCAAATTGGGCCGTAAATAGCGGCGGAATTACCGCCAAGTAGTGTTTCTTTGTCAAGCAAGTTTGGGTCACAGTACACAGAGCTGGTGGTAAATTGTACAAAAGTACAAATCACTTGTCATGTCGTTCATGAATTAACTCGGGGTGGCCTGAAGCTTATCGTCTGAGTCAGCAGCTCCATCAGCAGTACAGTGCTTATATTCAACGTAGGTGAGCAATAGACGGAATAAGTATCTATTGGCGGAACAGGCAGATATAAATAAATAAATATTATAGGACCTTCTTACACAAATTGACCAAGTCCCGCAGTAAGCTCAAGAAGGCTTGTGTTACGGATACAACGATATATATAACTAATATATAAATACATAGAAAACATCCATGACTCAGGAACAAATATCTGTGTTCATCACACACATAAATGCCCATACCGGGATTCGAACTCAGGACCATCGGCTTAGCATGCAGGGTCATCAACTACGCCAACTGGTCGTCAAGATATGCCCGAACAGCTATTAACAGAATTAGCCACAATGGCCTTAATTGAATTTTACATTTATTACTAAACCAGCGACCCGCCACTTTGCACGGGTTAGTATAATACATATAAACCTTCCTCTTGATTCCTATCTATAATTGCGATTGCGTAGTTTTAAAGATTTAAGCATACATACATACAGACAGCGGGAAGCGACTTTGTTTTATATGTACTTAGTGATAACACTTTAAATGTTTGACAGTTCATTTCATTGGAAGAGAAAACGTGGATTTGGCTTCACTGTATTCTCAACAAACCCTATTATTATTTTTTTCCTTACTGTTTACATTGAGCTACTGTCCCACACTCGCGTGCAATGTAGGATCGATGGGGAGCTTGGCAAACTTTTTAAGCTATTTTTATTCGGTTCCATTCTTTCGTAAAGTTGAAGCGTGGCGTGCAACTGAATTTGAATGACGTGAACGAACATATGAAATGAAACAAAGAAGTAAATTTATTTGCGCGAAAAGTGGTAAATACGAAAAGAGGTATCATGCAAGATTTTAGATCGGCGCGTTTGCCAATAACAGGCATGCGGGTCAAACACAAAACGATGTTCGTGTAGTCTTCCCGGTATACTATTCAAAAGTAAGTAACTAAGGGCTGTAAAGCTTGATTCTCTTATTTAAGCCTTATCTACATTAAGGAGTACTCCCTTTCTATTGCATTGTATGATAAAAATCATTACTACATGTCCACAAGCTGTTAACTATTGACCACAGGAAAGAAAAAGCGCTGAACACGGACTTTTTTTTTGCCTGTGGCCAATTGTTAACAGCTTGTGTACTTATATATAGTCATGATTTTTATCATACAATTCAATATAAAAGGAGTAGGTACTTTTTAATGTGGATAAGGGCGTATCTACAACATTATATTATTTACAATACATAGTTATATTTAAATATTTATATTTTATATTATCAACATTTTTTTAGTTACTAACTTAAAAATATCTAGTTATATAGATCTAAGACTAAATAAATTGCTAAAGCTAAGATGGAGAAAAAAAGAAACGTTATAACTAAACATTACTTTAATCCTGAATCTGCATGTAGGTACTTTTTGTTTCGTGCAGTAAAGGTTATATAATTAAATGAATAAATGTAGTTAACATCAGTATAAGTAAAGGAATTTCTACTTTTTTTAACCCCTTTCCTTCCTCGCGTCGACACTATCGACTACTCGACACTATTTGCCCCTATCTGCGTGGAGAACCTCGTGTTGTGCGGTGTCTAGAGTGGTGCGTATCTGTTTAGCGTGCATAGCCAAGATGCCAATCGCTCACGCTTAAAAACGTATCATAGCTACCTCTCCCTATCACTCTTCCTTATTAGTGTGACAATGACAGTTGCGTTTCGTTAGCGACTGAGCGTGAGCGATTGGCATCTTGGCTACGCACCTAGTGCAGCGTATCGGGCTTCAGCTTCTAGGTCTCTTTCCTTCCACTTTGCCAGTGACCACAAGTTTTTCCAGACTGTTACTGTCCTGGCAATGCGGCCAAAGTACTCCAAAACCCTGCGTAGTGAGATGGAAAGCCTCGTCGGGATTTAACCCATGACAAATATCTGAAAATCATATTTTCACGTTTACCAGTTTAAAGGAAATATTAAGAGAGGTATGGGCACAGCGAATGCATATCGTTAGGGCACAGCACAACGAATGTCGTTTCACTCAAATCTAGAGCTCAGCCCATCTGGGGAAGTACCTTCACTTTACAGAAAACCGCAGTTTAATAACACTAGACCCTACTCATAGTGTTGTGTTTCTGTTGGTGAGTAAGGTCGCCAGAGCTCCAATAGGATTCACTGTGTTAATAGCTGGAGACCCACGGAGCAAAGCTTCCCCCTTTAGCTGTCAACACAGCGAATCCTCCTTTTTATAGGGTCGGCAACGCGCATGTAACACCCCTGGAGTTGCAGGCGTCTATAGGGTACGGTGCCCGCTTACCGCTTACCGTCGTAGTATTGAAAAAAATCGTATTTCTCTGATTAAGAAGTGCATTGCTATATTCTCTTGGAGAAATAAACTCTTAAACCATGAATGTATCAATAAATGGCGAATATAAAGTCTCTTCAATCATTTCAGGCCAAGTACGTAAAGAGCCTACTCGAAGATAAGTGGAGAATCTAATCCTGCCCGTGGCCGAACAAACCTCAATAATAATAAACAGCGATACGGATAAATGGCGGGACGCACCCTGTTTGGGGACTCCACATTATTCCGTCACTCTGTGCCACTCGAATAGACGACAGAATAGATGGCGACAGAGATTCGAGACTGCTAACTATTTTTTATAAGGGCACATCTCTCGCGGAAATATACTTTTAGAAATAATATAATAAATGTTTTTCTATTTACGTGGCGTGTTTTCTAAAAGCAAAGTGTTGAAATGATACACACTGATAGATAGTGACGTTGTGAATTCAAGCTCAGCCACCAATTGTCAGTAAATAGGTACGCAACCTACATTCAACATTTATGTAGTATGAAACAATTAAATTAATTATTCCTGAAAAAATATTCCCATTTAAAAAATATTCAGCAGTCTTGAATCTACATCATACTAAAATGTCGTGAGATTTGACTGAAACAGTCCAGCGTCCAGCGTCATTCGTCCGCCGCACGCGCACACACTACTACTACTCTGGCAGGAGCGAGACGGACATACTGTCGAATGCCGCAGTCGCAATCGAATGCAACTCATGGTACGCACACTAATACCCATACGAAAGTGCAATAAAAGAATCTAGGGCAATATTTAAGAGAGAGGTTACCTGGTCCAGAAAATATCGTTGGCAGTGCAGTGTGCTCTCTCCGCCAGCATTTGATATCTTTACACTCAAAGGGCATACAAGCTATCTGTTAACACGGCACTTACGCCCTTTAACCTAAAGGTATATTTGGCATGTTTGCCCCGTTTGTTTCGGGTGTTAACTTTAATTTAAGGTGTCTAAATGGTTAGTTATTTGAACACAGCTGTTAACTTTGTTGCTGATTCTATTCTGTACAGTCAACTCCAGAGATATGAATATAGCCAAAGTGCCAAACATATGTATACTATACACGACCTTAATGTTCTGGTAATAAAATCCTGTATTTTTGGCACTTTGGCTGTATTCATCTTTGTATTTGACTGTACATATTTGCTGATCCGTGTGACTGATTATTTCTAAAGTGGAATATAGGACTTGCACTAAGAAAGGTTTTTCTTTCTTTTTAGCGTTCTTTCCGGCTTGTGCCACGGGCGACGGCTCAGGGATCCTGGGGTCCGCTTTGGCAACTAATCCCAAGGTTTGACGTAGGCGCTAGTTTTTACGAAAGCGACTGCCATCTAACCTTCCAATCAAGAGGGTAAACTAGGCCTTATTGGGATTAATCCGGTTTCCTCACGATGTTTTCCTTCACCGAAGAGCGATTGGTAAATATCAAATGATTCTTCGTACACAGGATTTGAACCCGAGACCTTCGGATTAAAAGCATAAATAATTACGTATTGCAATTGAGGACCATAAGTGTAGTACTAGGTTATAAGTGTTTGGGGAGTTTTTCTAAACACTTTTTTTCTCCTATTGGGATGGAAGGGCTGTAATTTCGTGACCCTAAGGATGAGGACCACGGTGAATTTTTAAATCGCTAGTTATTCCAATATTAAGTACCTGTTTTGTACTATTTGGTACTTCATATCAAAAAAATATAAAGTATCATAAAAAAATTGTAGGTACCTCGTTAAATATCGAGAAATATAAAAAATATAGTGGCAGGGCAATTTTGATACAAAAGAACAATCGAGATTCATGCCTTATTTTTGTGATTGTAGATATCCAAAAACAATAAATACGGAAAGATATTTAGAAATCCTAAATATCCTAAGTGTGCAAAAACTTTAGTACTATGTCTATGAAATTAAATATATAATAAATATATATCTATGAAAATTTGCTTACGTAAATCCACTTTGAAGTACGAAAAATTTTTTATTTACATTTTTTTTGTTACTTAGAGCGTAGTCAAATTGTTATCATTCAGACGTCTAGATCTCAATATTGATAACTACTAGGTAGGTTATAGGTACCTGATATTCCCATACATAAAACTTCAACATATTTCCTTCAAACTGGTAAACGTAGAAAAAAATATTTTTTAACAAAAATCTTGATCCTTTTATTTTTCAAACAGGTATTTTTTTACATGTTGTTGTCAGAACGTCGTAATCCTTAAATTTATAAACATATTTTTTTGTGATTACTTACGCGGTTTATTTTGACGCGCCTGCCCGCCTACTATCGCCTTTTCATTTTGCGTGCTCTTGCATTTACGAGTAGATCTATCCCGCTGTCTTTTGCTCGAGCATTTGGCCTGAATAAAGTGGCCAAACCGCCCCGTCAGTGTGGTATCTCAATCCGTTGACTTTGGGGACAAAAACGCCTTATCCAAATTTCGGGCACGCGCGACTACGAAATCTAATCATTTGTTTGTGGCACAAGTTTATGTGGTGGATATATCATTTTGGAAAACAAATATCCCTGGGGAGGAATTCATTTTTAGTGAAGTGTACCAAAGGGTTTACTTAAAATGAAGCAATTTCCTGTTATAAGAAGAAAAATAATGTCTTTCGGGCACTTTTATCAAGTTGTTACATATACAGAATGATTTTTTAGTCACTGGCCAAACTCTAAGTAGTGAATGTATAAGTCATACTGAACAAGTGTTTTTAGTACAGTCAGCCACACAGCTGTGAATATTGCCAACGTGCCAAAGTATGTATACGTATTTTTGGCACTTTGGCTCTATTCATCGCTGTGTGGCTGTCTATACTTGACCTGTGACAAAAAAAACATTCTGTAAAAGTCACAGAATAATAAAACAACGGCCAATTCTATTATATTTGTCATCACAATATTAACCGCATTTAAATGTTCTTCACAACACTAATTGGGTATCGTGAAAACACCTATTTGTATTTATTTCAAACAACAACACAATAGTAAATTATTTATCCGATACAATTATAAAGCACGAATCAAATCATTTATTAAATGTAATAAATGTTTTGATTCATGTTTTTGTGTACGTGGTTAGGGCGTCTGCCGCGAAAGCAGGAGGTCGCTGGTTCGATCCCAGCCCTGCTCACCGGGGACCTTGGTCACTTTTTCTTTAGTATATGACATCTCTTTCAATTTATTATTTATCAGAGTTAAACCCTCGACTTTTTATAACGAATATGAGCAAAAAACTTTTTTTTTAAACGATTTAAGTAATGTCTTCATTTATCCTGTCAAATCTCTCTATGCCTGGAAAAACGTTAGGAAGCAGGGAAGAGTATGTACAATCATTTCATGAGCTGGTCTCTTTTTCTGCTTCTCTATCTCTCTTTTTCTCTTTCTCCCCTTCTGCCCATTTATCTCTCTTTCTCTCTGTCTCTCTGCCTCTCTATCTACCTATCCATTTGAGAACACACGTGTGAGTTTATGTAGGTATGGGACTATGGGTATGTAAGTGTAACTAATTTTAGTAAAACTGTAACTATTTGTCACTTTTCGGACCGGTATGGTGTGTGTATAACAATCTAACTGTGTTTATGGTGTTTAAGTGAAAACACGAGTATACTTGCAAAAGCACACATTTAAATAATGTCCACATTATAAAAGGGTACGCGTTTAATTATTTCATGTATTCTATTAAGAATAAAACAAGAAGAATATTACAAAGATAAATCCAACAAAGACCTCATTTACTGGAACAAGAGCGGTAATTTCAGCGCGTAAATTCACGCAAAAGTTTAAAAACATAAACCGGTTAAGTGAAATGATCGTTTCGGAGATAAATTGGGGTCCCGCATAGTGATGAGCTAGTTACGAGGAAATATCGCCGGCAAAAATTAATTCGTTCGTAATGATTTTACCGCTCGTGATACATACAATGTTTTTCATCACATTTGCGAGGAAATAAACAAACTTACTAGGCAGATAAATAGACAATCATTACTAGCGGTAGTGTAGTAGCACAGTCCACAGTACTTCGCGGTGAGCGGCGGCTACGTCCGGCGTGGGGCGCGCCACGCAAGGTTCTCCCGGAGTTCCGGACGGGCGGTAAAATTTATGAAAATCCATTACGGCTATGCGCGTAATACAGCTCATTAAGTCTAAGACTTACATACAATACATTCTGCTTAAATACAATACAAAAATGTAAAATACTGACTATTAATAAACTATCTTAAAAATAAAAATATAAATTATTAAAAAAATATATCTTATTGAAAATAGAAATAAAAATAAAACTATCTACCTTAAAAATCTAAACAAGTATTGCTGGGCATGGTGCCCAACACGCAGGCGGAATTCCCGCGCTGAATTGCTATTGCTAATGGTATTATTGCTCGAAAATATTGCCACAAGCACAACACTAGTGCCGCAGTCCCTTATCACTGCTGAGGGCCATAATGAGCCGTAAGATTAGAACAAAAGTCCCTTTTAGATAATTCACTGAAAGGGTTAACGGGCTAAATGGACGAGTTGCGTTGTTAAGTCGGCTATTGTGGAAATTATAGCTCTTGAGGTTTGTTGAAAGTTGGGCCAAAAAAAACCGGCCAAGTGCGAGTCGGACTCACCTGCCGAGGGTTTCGCACATAGGAGGCCTTATTGGGATTAGTCCGGTTTCCTCTCAATGTTAGTACCATGTGTAAAATAAAATACATTACATTGCAAAGCATGATACACTTTCGACTTTTCGCTTAGCGGTTTCTGCCAACAATGCATCTTAGCTTATTCCTCGATCAAATGTTAATTATATTCTCGATAAAATAATTTCTTTCATATTTTGGTATACTTACGAGTTATTTCACCACACTATATTAATCTCCAGTTCGTAATTCACTCCGCCATAATTATGATCCGTCATTAGTCATCGGCAAGTCCCGCTGTCAATGACCCTCGTCACGAAAGGGTCCAACGTCACCATAGCTCATTACGTTTCTAGACAGGAATATCGAAATGTTTCAGACCTAGCTATATAACTAGATTTTCAACCTACTTCAAAACTTAGGAAATCCTGAATTCTATCGAGTAGTTATTCTATTTTATGTGTGTTTATTAAGATTACTCTGGCTTCGACTAACACGTGAAGAGAGACGTTAAAGCGAAATCTTACCATCTGAATACTAACCGTAAATAGGTACATATTTTTCTGTCAATTATTGCGGGGGGAAACATAATTTTTCTGCCACGCACATTACATACAAAAACCGATCTGCAATAATAACGACACTATTAATTCAATTCTTGCAAACTTCGATCTATTTTTGTGTACAGTAGTCACAATACAGACCTGTGTATGCTCATTTAGGCTTATATTTCGGCAGAGGGAACCAGTACGTATGCGGACAAATATGTTGCTTGAAGTACTCTGTCAATTATCATTTGCTTTGGTTTGTATGTGATGATGGGATCCCTACATGAAGATCAGCGGGAATTCCTCAATTTTAGAGGCACTTTTTTTGTTTTTTTTACGTAGCTTAAACAAATCTAAGATTTTGATAATTACACAAATATAGTGTAGAGTTTTTCCTCAGTTTTAAGTGTTTTAAAACTATGTGAATGACGACAAATATACGATTATTTCATGGTCTTCATTTTACGAAGCGTGCCAAGTTCACAAACCTATCACTAAGCCAAACGATTTCCAATTTGCTAAGCGCATAAACAACTACAATTTACGGTCCAGGTAATTTCGGCCACATCGCCTGTACGCAGAGCTATTGTTTCTCTAGGCTCAAAATCAATTCCATGCTATATGCATGCGTGTATGGCTAACTGAAAACGACAGTATTAACTATGTCAAAGAGAGCTTATAAATTATAGAGGTATAAACGCTTAAAAAGCAATAAAGTGAGCAAGAGAGAAGTTATCCTTATTATAAATAATTCACGAGTACAAAAGAGACACACAATTGAAAAACCTAATCAGTACTGGGTTCCCAAGTATACGCAGCTTGATGATAGGTACGAAAATGTAAAGGTCTTAATAATAAGAAAAGTTATTTTTAGAGGTGTGGTGTGTGGATACGTCTTGGCTTATAATGTTACAAAATAAATATCCTTAAAGCAACAAAGCTCAACGTTTTTTTTTATCCTGTAAGACACATAGAAATTTTTCCCCAGCAACTCGAAGATTAAATGCGTACCTATTTTTAGTAAACACATTATTACTGTCTGTAAGTAGTAGTTGGTTACATTAGGTACGTCTGTTATGGCAGTGACGGTTTAATCAAAATCACAGGTTACTTCAAATACATTCTAAGCCTCAAGCTATCTAGAAATACTGAAGCTCACGATCGGCCCAGAGCCATTGTCTCTCGGACGGCAGAATCAATTCCACGCATTTGTCAGCCATTGTTCCACGGTGATGGATCGTGTACAGCCGCAGTATACAGAACAAACACACGCGTTCATAAATTGCATGGGCAATTTATAAATTAATTCATTCATGAACTGTCCATGCAATTCTGAACGCGATAGTACATTATTGAAGACCTTACCATGTATCGGAGGTTGTGCAATCGCGTTCCCGAGACTCCACCCCAAAGCGAAGCGGTGGAACACCTCAGGGTTTTAAGTCCGTGCGAGTCGGACACCACTCGGTTTCTCCCAGACCGAGTGGGATCCATTAAGGATTTTCCCTAAAAAAACGGTCTTCACCACGACGTCTTAACGCGATTCAATTTAGATTTAGTTTAGGCTCAGTTGTATGGAAGTGACTCAGTTTAGAATCGCATTAAGACGTTATAGTAACGCCCTAACCTAACTAGAACAATTCCTTAATGCAGCAGAAACATGGACAGAGAAGTAAAGAAAACTGAAACGGATATATATCGGTTTCAGTTTCATGTCCAACGCCACTTTTTCAAGGCATCCGCATTGTAAATGTGGTGTTGGACATGAATGCTCCGTATATTAAGGGCCAATTCTTAATAAACTTTAGATTACAGGGTGCGTAGCCAAGATGCCAATCGCTCACGCTCAGTCGCTAACGAAACGCAACTGTCATTGTCACACTAATAAGGAAGGGAGATAGAGAGAGGTAGCTACGATATGTTATTAAGCTTGAGCGATTGGCATCTTGGCTACGCACGCAGAAAGACTGTCTGGCGACAGTGCCGACAAAAGAAAATTCTCTAATTCGGGCATGTTTCTCGCAGAGGTCCAGACTCGGTGGAGAGACTGATCGTGAAGGGCCTAGTCAATGGGCCTAGTTCTATATCGTTGGCCGTTTGCCAATGCAGTGGATGGATCAGATTAGACCACTTACAAACCCCAATAAATGAATGTACTCACTAAGCTCAGGCCAAGGGGAGTTAGAGAAGAATTCTGTAACGTGGCACCGCCAAAGCGCACGGGTGATCTCGACAGCTCTGAAACCAGCATACGCTAAGAAGAGACCTAGAACAAACACTTCAACTAGTGCACACAAAACCATAATTCGCGGCCACGATCAGCCCAGAGCCAATATCAATTCCATGCTTTTGTCGGCCTTTGTTCCGCCATGATGGATCGTGTCGTGTACACGCCGCTGTACATAGAACGTACATTACTGAAGACCAGGTTTAAGAGATTAGGCACCCACGGATAGAATCCCTATGTTACTCATTTTCTGGAACATGTTTAAAGTCTTGTAGCATCAATCGCGTCAATTTACAATAGTATAATCTCATTATTAATTACATTTTAATGTCAAAATTATATCATGTGTATTGTTGTGCTTTGAGTTCTGTTCTGTATGCAGATCGTATTTCACGATAAAAGTTACAAATGAATGTAATCGAAAATTGTAATCAGATTACTTCTTGCTCAATTCTCGTGGTATGTGACTTAATTGGTAGATGACTGTTATCATTAATAATTGTATGTACCATTTTAATCTAACGTGGACATTTATTTACCTTATAACTGCCTTAATATAATAACTAATTCACTGTCACTCTATCGTGAGACTGCATGAAAATATCGCTTGCAAGAGTGCCAAAACATTGGAGCTCAAAGAAATAAACATACATAGTAATTCAATACCTAGTTTTATACAGTACTTAATTAAAAAATAAAAATGACAATGCAATTCAAGACGTCGCAGTGAAAACTCTGTGCTCTATGCACGGTTTAATTGCAGCCATAATTCTCAGTCTCTCAGGGAACATTGAAATACAGTTTCCAAAAATATGATATGAAAATGAACAAAGACAACAATGGTGAATTATCAGGCGATTTTTGCAAAACGCAGACAATGTGAATTGTTGGCCTCCCTAATGCTGCGGTGGATTCTATGCGATATTCACTTTCGAAGCTGAATAGGCTTGATGAATAGATGTTACACTTACGCGGCCTTTGAGAAGAGATCGTGACGCACGCAATGACGATTAACGCGTTAATTCACCGCTAGGGGTGCTAGTTAAATGTGGGTTTGGCGGGAACAGTTCAAACATACATCAGGCGATTCGTTTGCTCGTTTGTCCCCTACAGCATAAAAAAAAGTCACTTTGACAATTATTTCATCACAAGACCCACGCATTAAGGGCGGCCTACTGGACGTTGTCCAGTAGGTCATCCATAGTATCGGTGAATGGATACTGTGGAGAGTGATCATCAAGAGCACAGCGTCGGCAAAAGCTAGCCAGAAGAGACCGAGCAAAATGGCGTACTTTTGTGTCCAAAGCCATGACCCATTTTCGGTCATTGCACCAAACAAGTTAGTGACAAAAACAAAAAGCAAAAACATATGTAATTAACATTTGTTTATGCTTTTTGCCGTCATGAACATTACGTACAAACATAAATAAATTAGGTACTAATCCGTTTTAAGCCAAAATGTTAATATTTAGATTATGCAGCAAGAAAGCAAAGACGTTAATAAAATAATCTTTCATGTACACACTAATTTATAAAAAGAAATTCATGTATCTTATATAATTAATTAGCTTGAGCACTGGCGTATATTTACCATTAGACCTTTCTCTTTAATATTTTATTTAATTAAAGCTTACATTATAATTTCGGTACATTACAGAAATAAGAGATCTGACGAATGTGGAATCTGACGGACGAGTTCTAAATCATAAATGTAGTACTTACCTACAGCAAATCCAGAAAGATGGATTATGATATGCTTAGGTATTAGCCACCTGTATGCAATGTGATCTTATATTTTAAACCCACTAACGCCTATTTTGGTAAATCAGTTCATTATGTAACCCGAGTGACATTTCACATTAAATGCAAATAACTTATCCAGCTTTTAAAAACTGAATTATTAACGAAATAAAACGTTTACTTTAACTCTTATGTTTAAGTAAAATGTAGAAGCCTTAACAATTCAGTTTATTCTTAAGGAATTTAAGAGTTAATTCAATCTTACTTGCTTTGAAAAAAGTTTTTAAAGAAAGCTTTAAGAATTTTCTGCGAAAAAGCCTGGAAGTTTATCGTAGTTTATTCGAAGTATATTTTTTTTATTATTGCGTTACAATTAGGTCTAACTAAAAGGCAATTTTAAAATATAAATCTAAATTAGTTTTGCTAGCGATTCGACAAGACTTTCAGTGCATCTCGCGGGCACCAATACGTGATCTTAACAAATAAAGCATCCTCATAAGTTACGGGAAGACGTGCTAGGCATTAATTTAGACCTTTCTGCTAATTTTAAGTAGCCATAATACGACCAGAGATTATTTAACATTCAAACGCTGTACAATATACCCTCCAACACGGGTCGGGATTGCGAGGAATGCTTTAGACGCATTAAAAAAGATCAACAAACATTGTTTTGTATCATTTCTAAATTTTAAGGGTCACACAGCCAAGGTCAGAAGTTAACGTTGTAAATGGAAAAAAAACTCCTTATAAACAACAAATATTACGGGACAATCTTATACAAATCGACCTAGTCCCGCAGTAAGCTCAATAAGTATTTTGTGGGTATTTACTATTTAAAACGAGATGGACTGGACCCCCTGGACTTCGGTCTGGCATCCAATGATTCAGGAATTCTAAAATCCAAAAGTGACTGGTTCGGTAAGAAGTGCACCGGTCGATACTGTACGTGTCGTGTGTCGTGAACGTGATCGAGTTCCAAGTGAAAAAGTCAGCGGTAGTAGGGGCAGTGATGCCGCACAAATTAAACAAACCCGTAAGCGGGTAGATCGCTACGGCGTGTGGCTAGACTAGACCACAAATAAAAACCCGCAGTAAATCAGTTACACCGTGAACATGGCGCTTGTAACTGTGCTGTGCCGAAATATCGGGAGCTCATTAGAACAAATAAATAATAAATGAACCAGTTAGCTTAAAATCGTACATTTTGTGGGTACTCGGCTAGTTTTGTTGATCTTAAATCTTCCATGACTGCTTCGTTTTCTCGCAAACCAACATAGTATTCTCTGATTTTCTGGAGTTTTCCCAAAAACAGCCACCCTTCATTAACGTCAATTCTAGAACTTCATTAAACGCCAAACAAACTAAGTATAAACTTTACCTAAGGTTAGTCAAAATTCTCCGAAACCTTAGCCCAGAATAATAACAGGGCGGCGGAAAATTGATGATTCTTGTTCAGTTTCGGGATCAGCGCCTGCCAAATTTACCTGAGCAAAGACGTCGGGCCGTGGACAGCTTAATTAAAAGGCGTTCAATAAAATATAATTCCTTCTTGTTCTAGTTACTAACCGAGTGTAGGTGAATTGGGAGTCCTAAAAAATGCTTAGGTAAGACGGGAAAGTTTCTTCAAATATTTGCGAATTTGAATAATTGTGTCAAAAATGAAACTAGATGTTTATGTAAATAAGAGTTCTAATACCCCACGTCTTATAATATGGGATGGGATCTAGAAGATGAACATTCATAATACGTTAGTGTTTTGGCGTAGGTATAAGTAATAAGTATACATGGGCAAGGCCTATTATGTAAAATATAGGCCTTGCCCATGTAACATTTTTAACCAATTTTCTAATTGCACTTTCATGAACCTAATTGTGATTCATTTGGCATTTATAATGTAGAGGCTATGATACAATAGGTAATAAAATATTTCACCTAAACGTTGTAAGCCTCGAGAATACGTCCGGATAGCAGGTCGTGATAAAATAATTAATTCTATTAGAACTTTAGAGTTTTTTGCTCCAATACAATGAAACAATTTAAATTCTGACCCTTACCTACTTATACTTGAAGAAAACTTTATAATATCGTTTTAGGATTCCGTAGCCAAAGGGTTAAAAGGGACCGTATAACTAAGACTCCGCTGTCCGTCCGTCTGTCACCAGCCTGTCTCATGAACCGTGATAGTAGTGCGATAGGCAGACACTCATATCAGCACGTCTGTGCGTATTGAGTGATCTGCACATTTAATGTAAATCTTGCGCCTAGACTCGATAAGGGATTTCCTCTTCTGTCACGTAAAATAATTATATATACTGATAGAATAGCAAGTATGGGAGAGATGGAGGTGTACAAGCTGAGAGACACTACATCTGTTAAACCTACGAACTGTGTTTATTGATCCAACTCCTTCCAAGCTGGCGCCCGGTCCTGGATATTTCATGGCGACCGTGACAGGATATTTCAGTAGACAGTTAAATTTTCGTAATGAGGGATTCATATTTTCTGTTCTGTTTGACGATCATGATGGGAATTTGTATACTTTGACATTAACACTAAATTGTATATATAATTTTCTTCGTGAAATAAATGAACTAAACTAAACTAAACAAGCGTTAACGCCCAGGTTGAAAATAATTTTGATACCGTGTTACACATACTGCTTTTCACACCAATTATGAGGAGATAAACAAAACCGAATACAACATCATACCAAGACCACGACACCACTAGTTACTGCCCGAAAAAAAAGTGCCACTTTGTTCCCTCCTAGCCAGTCTCCTAGCTTGAACAGAAAAAATCCTTTTATGAATAGATGGTGTGAAAGAGAGGATTTTATGTCAATGCCAATTTTCAATGTTCAGGCCTTAAACCTAGAGTAAAAACCTAAACTCACCTTCATAAACGACTCCCCGCACAAGCTGCTCCGTCTCAAACACCGCATGCCCAACTGTCAGATTCACTTCACTTTCCGTCTCACTCAGCGTCATCACGCTCTCACTCTCACTAGGGATCCTCGCGAAGGCACATGCGTCTTCTATCTCACTCATCTCAGTGACCATGTCAGTTTGATTTTCAACTGTATCTAAAGTGGGATAGAGCTCGATTTCGGGCGGTCCTGGTGACCGCCCGGGCGCTGGGTCGCCGCTCGGCAAAGTTAACGTGGAGATGTGAGGCAGGCATGTTAGTATGGAGACGGCTAATAAATTCACTGAGCACAGCCGCATTGTTAACTTTGTCGTCCATTGCTTTGTTTTACATGGCGGGAGTGTGTCTGTGGCCATGTTCAGGGCGGGGTTTGGTGTCCAATGTGGCTCATGGTGGCAGAATCTGAAACAAAGAGAGATATTATGCACTGAAGACATTCTTAGGAAATTTCGGACTCTGGCTGCCGTGGTCAGGTGGCCTAGTGGTTAAAGCATCTGCCTCGAATCGCTGATCGCTGGTTCAATCCCAGCCCCGGGGCACTGGGAGCCTTAGTCATTTTTTCTGTAGTAATATGACGTCTCTTTCAATTTATAAAGAAATATATTATTACAGATATAATATTACAGAAGCGGGCCCCTCCCTGAGTCGTGACATTAGCAAACGCTAGGAAAAAGATTACAGAAATTCGGAACATAGAGATTACCCCTTAAACGGTACACTGTACATGGTATCCACCTTGGCATGAAAATATCACGACATAATCCCGAAAAGACAAAACTGTGTAAGGTATACCTTTTTCAGTTAACATTTAACTAATGGTATAATCATTAATCATATAAGGAGTTCAGATGAGTTTTTAAAAATAAATGGCTCAGTACGAGTAGGACAATTTCGTTTCAAATGAAAAAAGGAAAATAAGTAATTCTGCTCTTGAGTTTGGAGCTCGCCGGACATCTATGGTGTGTTTGTGTATATTATTGATTATAAATTTATTCTTATTTTTCTATTTCTTTTGATTCTGACATAATCTAAAAGTCAATTTTTTTTCAAAAGAATGGCTTCTGTCTTGTGGGACAATTTTGCCAGTGTCAAGGTATATTGCCATATGGGCTACAATATACGGTGAGGATCGTGGTAAGGACACGTCTGACACGCACTTCGCCGGTATTTTTTTAATTAGACGACATACACACATTATTGAAAACTACTTGAATGAACCTCATATTAACAAATAAGAAGGTATGAGCCATGTAAGAGCACAGATAAAAAATACAGAATATTAAATAAATTAACGCAAGTAAAATATCATCAAGACACCAACCTATCACTTATCGGGTCTCATGTACTTTTTATTACAACTCCTGTTTAAAAAACACAAAGAGTATCAAGAAACAAATATTTGGTATCCTAAATACACGCCGCTTTCTACTCTCAAGTAAATATCAATATAATATACTTAACCCAACAAATGGCTCAACCATAATCAACAAACTTAATTTAACACTCATAAACTTCCAAGTCCTTGAAATAATTTCAACCGATTCAAGTTTCCGGCCTCGGTTCGGCCCCCATTATAAATCACACGAAAGTAATTCCATTAAGGCCTAGGCCGACAATAACACCGTCTGAGAAAACATGTTTTCAACTCGTTGAAAAAATGGAGGACTTCGATTGTGAAACGAGATTGTTGCCAGCTTAAAATGGATGGATACTTTTGGAAAATGGAAGATGTTTTGAATGAATTACTTAGTGAAATGGATTCAGAGTAAGGTAAAATTAAGCTTGGATCCGCTGCAAGTAATGCCAAATGTGCCAGACTACTTAACTGGCCCACCGTTATACATGCAATTAATGTTCCCACCCTCCCGCTGCAAAAAATAAATACGCAAATTTTAACAAAGTGTTTCGCCTCTGTGAGATATCCTCAGGAGATGCAAGAGATGTCATCCTTCTGGCGTCCGACAAGTGAAGTGTTTCACTTCGGCCTTATTGACTGGCACGTTTGGCGGAATAGCAAAGTAACATTATTTCTGATATTAACATGGGATTCCGCAAAGTAATGTCTGATTCAATACATTACCTACCTCCTCTCATGCACGATAAATTGGGTTTACAAAGTGAGAGAGACTTCAGATACAGTCATCTGCAAAAGTTCTTACTTTTTCTGTAATCTCATCTGTACAGACAGACAGACAAGAGCGTGTCACATGTTTGACGCCTTCATATCGTATAGGTACTATTGCAGGTATACATTCGCCATCAGATATATCGGAGCAGGTGAGGTGCTCATAAATATATGAGCACGCCTCTATTCTCAAGGCATTAGAATAATTGTTCGGATCGGATCTTAGGCGACTGTACAACGTTTTTATTTTCCCGAATTGAAGCCCGATAGCCTCGGATGAAGAGTATTGCCAAATTTATGAACTGTTATTAAGGTTATTAAATATCATTCGCACCTGCGCATTTTTTACTTAAGTAAAATACTGGCTTCAGGCACGAAGCTACTTGTATAACTGAAAAACATTATATTTTACTCATTCTAAAGTGATTAAAAGTAATTGCTTGGCAACACAACGGCCCAGCGCTCGAAAGCCACTAGTTAACATCGCCGTCAATTGAACTTCCAAACAATGTAAACAAAAGGCGTCACATGTTTTGTCACTGTTTCTCCTTGTATTTTCACACTACCTCATCAAACACCACTGAAACCATTCACTACTGAAACGGTCGTATTATCGTAACATACAAAGCATAAGAATAAAAGTACACTTTGAAGATTTCATTAAAAACTTAAAAGTGAGGTTATTACAATCAATATGGCGGTTTCCTTACATTGTTAGGAAGTTCCATTGACATCGATCTTTCTAAGTAAATATTAAATTATATATTCGTATCTATTTAAGTACGAATAAACTTATTGATATGAGTTGGTATTGGGGCTCGTGATCACCGAACTTAAAATCGGACTTCTTATTGCTATGCCTATGTGATTTCAGTGATTCTCGAATCTGGTCATTTAATTAATACGTCTGGTTGTCTTTCAAGCCGATTTATTCATCTCACTACCGCGTGGAATTATCCAGTTGAAATAAAACCATACACATTGAATATGTGTCTCTACCTACAGTCTCTTGAAGATGTGAAAAATCAAACTTCTCCGTTAACATACCGCTAAACATTCGCGTTTTGTACACATAAACATAAACTTAGAACGGATCTATCGCAAATTTAGTTAATTGACCTTAATAATTAAGAGGCGATTGAGATCTAAAAACGTCCCAGAAATTTCAATCGTGAAGATGGACAATTTATCACCTACTTGCGGACCAGTGATTCAGAAGTTCAAACCGCGAGATCTGTCTTCGGATCGATGCGTGGATATTGTTAGTGTTGTATGTCGTATATTATATATAACATTTAGTAAAATGGTAGACCTAACTTATTCTCCCGTTTTAAGTGACTTTCTGCCGGGTAGGCGAACATTTCTAGCAATATTGCCGTTGAAACTTCGCTGATTAAGGTAAATTCTCAGTTTATTTAAGAAAGATCGTCGCTTATGTCGCATTTCCCATACATTCGTCAAGGGAATGAAAATGAATGAATGAATGAATGAATGAGTTTTTATTCCAGAATAATTAGTTCCATATAAAGATAATAACAAAAAACAGCTTACAATTATAATTAAATAAAACGATCACAAACAATAAATAATATTAATTGGAGCCTGCTGCGTCTCGGATCACCCCGATCCCTTTGTGACAGGCCTGTGGTAGGTCCTCCAGCGCTCAAAATGAATAGGGTACTTCTGGTTGACCTAGAATGATTCATGAATGAAGCCTGAGGTACAAGTCTCAGGAAAAATCCGATATCCGTAAGTTATGCGGCGCACTTGCCCGTTTTTCGTAACTACCTATCGCGTTTTTTTAATGAAACGGACCATAATAGGCTATATGCACTTAAAATAGATAAGGCTTATATTTTTTTCTCAGAAACTATGTTGGTTCAGCATTATATCCCTAATAAAATTTCTTAATTTTATTTTATTTTAGCTGTGAAAATAATTATTGAAAAGTGCAAAAAATGTGTGAAATTACAAACGGTTAAAACGCTGTGACGTCGAGTGTGACGTCATTGGATAGTGGTGTCTGTACACCAAACATTCGAGAAGCCAAGAACGCGAATGAACAGAGAGCCGCTGTAATCTCGCGTCTCGGTTTCTCAAATGTTTGGTGTACAGCCGGCACAGAAGCACTAGTATCCAGATCATTAAAAAAAAGCATGCGAATCGTGAATCGTCTGTGTCAAATTGTATACATGTTCTCGTATGGAATTTCCTTCATAAGATATCTAGTGTTTCTCGTTCTGCTACTCATATTTTTGCATTTTGGCACAATCCAATACATAAGCGGTTTTATGACTTGTATGTCGTTTTCCATTGTAAATGTAAACACAATCGGCTGAACAATACAAGACTAATTAAATAATAAACATTTTTTAGGTTATGTTGGGCCGATCACACACGTTCATAAATCATAATCTTAATTCACATCAATTGATCTGAGAAATTTATTATATCTGAAAAAATCAGGATACCTACGTGAGCAATATCTAAATTGTACGTAATTTTATGCATTATTAATTCACAATATGAATTACAATTATGCATCGTAATCTGCATGCCTACCACGAACATCGAAAATTGGCATTGACGGGAAACCTCTTTGTCACTCTAATATGCAAGTGCGACAGAGACGGAGGTATAAATTGGCAATCGTTCGATTTTCGTGGTATAGGCCCTGATTCAGACTGTGTGCCGGCCTTAGATGAGAAATGACGTCACGGCTAAGCTTGTCGGAATGGCGGGCGTTTCAAACGCCCGTTTTTATTTGGAGTTTTTGAAAGAAGATTTATCTACTAAATTTTAGTTATTATGCGTTGAAATTTATTTTACAGTATTTTTATGATAAAAGCTATCATCCAACAGTATTTAAAAAAATAGTGAATATTCCCTATTACCTTTTTATTTACACTTTTCGCTGAAAAGGCACTATTCTGTGCACGCTTAATTTTGCAAGCTTTACTTTTCATATAAAAGTTTCTGCAGGTTAATGACGAAATTATTGTTATATTTACACTATAATTACTATTTAAAACGAGATATTTACCATGTTTTGTTTTTCTGAGCTCCCGATATTCCGGCACTGTCACAAGTGCCATGATCACGGTGTAATTGATTTTCTGCGAGTTTTTATTTTATTTGTGGTCTACCCACACCCCGTAGCGATCTACCCGCTTACGGGTTAGTTTAATTTGCGCGGTGTCACTACCGCTACTAGCGTCTACTTTCTCACTTAGAACTCGATCACGTTCACTACACACGACACTTACAGTATCGACTGGTGCATTTCTTACCGAACCAATAACTTTAGGATTTTTGAATTTCCGAATCACTGGATGCCAGACCCTCGACAGTTGAAACCCGTCTTCTCGGATTTCTAATTTATGTATTTTAGGATTTCTATAGCTTCTTTAACCATCCTAGGTTAAAAATAGTAATAATAGTGTAAATGACCATGTTAGCTTAAAATCGTATATTGTTATATTTAGTCGATCGCATCAAGCAATTTGCGCAAAGTTGATAAAATTAAAAGAATTATCGTGACTAGTATCTAATTTTGTGTTTTTAGATTTCCATAAAACCGAAGAATATGAAAATGTATTCGATATCCTAACAAAAAGGCACATATATAATTTAAACTATCGTGAGTCTGACATTAAATTGCAACCGTAAAAACTTACACAATACTTACAACACTACCAACACAATAGGCACGACATGATAGGTACTTTTAACACAATAGCCATGACATGTTTCGACTGCATCGGGCAGTAATCGTCGGACAGACAGAGTGGTGTTTACACCTTCACGGCTCGGGTATCACTTGTTGAGAAATTTAAAGGCACATGTTGTATTCACGCAAATGAACGGGCACGATATAATACTCGTAGTATAAGTTTCCTAAATATCCTAAAAACCTGCACCTACGTTTAGTATGAAAATGAGCTTGTGCCTTCACAATCAATTTCAATAATATGCCGTTGAATACTGTAATTTTCTGCCCTCCGGCCGACAAGCAGCCAATTGGAGGCCGCTACACTAGACAAATTCGCCGCTTGCCGACTGCCTCGAGCAGAAAAATAGTGTACAGACCTTGGCCAGTCATAAGAAAGCTTCAGATTACACGTTTGTCTCAGCTTTGCTTCGGACGACAATTACAGATCTGAGACATTTCTTACTTTACAGACCTAGTACGTAATCTACCATTTCATTATTCAAAAGACAATCTTTATTTTAAGTTTTCCAATAGTGTTTAAGTTAGACGGACCGGGTCGGCCTAGAAACCTAATTCCGGTCTCAAAGAATGCTTACGTAATATCGGACGGCCCATATTACAGCAGGGAAGCAGCATTCACTTATTAAAATGAGACAAAAAAAAACTTTATTTCAGTAAAAAGATACATGTTTTTGATACAGGGGATGGAGCCGCCCGGTAAGCAAAGAATTGCTTGTGTTGGGAGGCACCGCTCTTCCCTATGTAACGAGTAATCAATTAAACTACAAATGTGTACTTAATTTAAATCTAATTAAATTAAATTAAAGAATTTTAAACAATTATTTAATTTAATTTAATTAGACACATAAAGCAGAGCAAAAACTTTAAAAATTGTGGGTCAAAATGACACTAGCGAACTCGCATTAATGAATACTAACGATATATGTTTCGTACGAAAAAGAGCTTACTGACGTAAGCATTAAGCTTCACATTCATACGCAGAACTACCAACACTGTTAAAACTTTATTGGCTGTTGGCAGTTAACAAAACGTCACGTTCCAAATACGACTATATGAAAAAGCAATATGACTTCATTTTTTTCGGCTGATTGGGTATCCACTGGAGTTTCTTTACCCAGTAGTACAACTTCTAATATTTTGTAATTTTCTTTCAAATTTGGAAAATTGTTTCCTGACGAATGGTCGGCTCAGGGAGCCTGGGGTCTGCCATCGGACCTTCCCACCCAGAGAGTAAACTAGGCCTTGTTAGGATTAGTCCGGTGGTCTCACGAAGTTTTCTTTCACCGAAAAGGGATTGGTAGATATCAAATGATATTTAATACGTAAGTTCCGAAAAACTCCGTACGAGACGGTTAGATTTGAACCCGCGACCTCCGGATTGAAAGCCGCACGCTTTACCACTGGGCCACCAATAACAATACTACTAACTGACTACTTGACTAGAGTCAATTATGCTTATTAAACAAAAAAACTATGATTGTACATTCGACTATAATTACTATTTAAAACGAGATATTTACCATGTATATTTGTTTTTCCGAGCTCCCGATATTTCGGCACTGTTACAAGTGCCATGTTCACGGTGTAACTGATTTGCTGCGAGTTTTTTATTTTATTTGTGGTCTGTCAACCCACACCCCGTAGCGATCTACGAGAGTCAATATGAGAGAATAGGGATGACGACTAGGTTAAAAAACTATTATTCTAATTAGTCCGTCAGAAAGATTATCCAAAATTATTAGACACGTATTTTCTCCTTTTACAAGATAACCAAAATTGACGAATATGAAGAGCGTTAAAGTTCCGTGGTGGGGACTGGTGACGTCACCTGTGAGTAAAAATCGTACTCAATTGTGACGTCACGCGAAACTTTAAAACGCTGTATTTCCGTCGTTTTTCATTTGACGAACAAAAGAAAAAATACGTGTCGAATATTTTTAATAATCTAACAGACGGACTAATTAGTTATTTTTCTCCAATATGCTCGGAAATGTTCACATTAATGTAGCAAAATTGGTACGAAAAGAACCTCCTTATGTACTCAAATTAAAAAAATCGAATTCATTATTTTACGGTTTTAGCGGCCAGGAAGTTGTACTAAAATCCATTACTGTATTGTTTTTTACTTTTTAAATAAATATTTGGACTATCAATATTGCAAACAGCAAAATATACTTTAGCCGCGACCAAATGGTCTGCACAGACGAGACAATCTGATTGACATCAAATTATCAATCTGATCATAATATTGTCTTCTGTTACCGCGATTGTTATTCATTGAAATTAAACACTTTAGAACGGTAGAAGGTCATCATCTTATTCTTAACCCTGTGAAAACGAGTGCTGTAAAGGGCTCGAAACGTAGCGGATCATGGTTTTAATAAACGCGATTAATCCGTTCTAAAGTGTTTAATTTCAATCTGATCATATCGTGCTTAAAAATGCCCCGCCTGGGCTGGCTTTGTAGTAGTGTAGTAGTTCTAGAGAGAAGGAGATCAAATGCTTGGTTGTCTCGTTCTATCGCGAGTTGCATACGGCTCACTGTGCAAGGTCGTGTAGATACGGCTTAATAAAACTAAAGACATTCAACTTTTTTTATGAACACAACCGTGCATTAAAAGAAAGTTTAGGCGGGAACCTTATTTTTCCTTTCAAATCTTATGCAAGAATACATTTTATTTCCTCTCATGTTTGGAGAAAAGCACTATATATGCCTCGGACGGAAATAGAATTTCGTGGATTCGTATGTAATTTGTCGGATTCGTATGTAATACTCATCCACGAAATTCGGTTTCCCGGCCTCTGCAATAATGTACTATTTTTGTCGTCTGGCCTATTGTCAAAGTGACGTTTGAAATGTTCCCGCAGGACCCACGTTCCACTAGCGCCGGGAAAATCGACTCGCGGTAATCATTGTCAAAGCGGAGTATATGTACAGATATTTGTGAGGACCTCGGCAGTTCCGATATATCTGATGACGACACACATAATGTTTCAAGGCCTCGCAAAGGCGAAGGTCGGCAAATTGTCAATAATGGTGCAAAGGGCACGAGGTGATCGCGGAAAGAAAGGAATCCATTAAATAAATGACCTTCGTTTTACTTTCCAGTAGATCCAACATGGCGGCTGTTCAGAGAATGAAAACTTTCAATAATGTTAATATTTTTACATTTTTTTTATACTACGACGGTGACAAACAAGCGTATGGCCCGCCTGATGGTAAGCAGTCACCTACCACACCTACAACAAAAAATAAAGACGCTCGTACAAAGTATCATAACAATCGGTGCAGTAATCACCAATTTTTAAAATACATGTACTAAGCCAAGTAGTTACGCAAAATTTGTTTTTAAATAGATACATATAATTTTGGTTATCATTCTAACATCTGTCGTTTCACGTTATATATAATGATTACGGTGTCGACGATCAAAAGACATATTGTAGCTACGACAAAAGATAATTATGATAACACGCTTGGGGCAAATTGCAAATGGTTGTCTTGTATTGTCTTGAATACTCGACTGTTCATCATTGTACATTGTTATCAAGCCTACCGCAACGTGTTGCGTATTTTTCGCACTTGGTACTCGTACATAAGCGCGACAGAGCAAAATATATTCTTGTGCGAAATAAAACGATGTTCAGAGCAAATAATTGTACATGCGTGAGAATAAACACGTACGATATTTTATTTGGATACATATATGAACTATCGCGCTTATAATTGCATGGGCAATGAATTTATTAACAGTAACAGTTTTTCTGACAGCTTTTGTTTTAACTGTAGAATGCTTTTCAGGCAATGTATCACTAACTTTATACGCCACTCTAGCCATTGTTTACCATCCTTTGTTTTTGTATTTTTTATTTTCGTGTGTATGTAGTTTGCATGAATAACTTTTTTGTTGACAGGGCGAATTCTCATTATCTCAGTCATCGTTTAACCCTGCGAGTGCTGTAAAAGGCTCGAAACGTAGAGTCATGGTGTTAATAAACGCGATTAATCCGTATTAAAGTGATTTATTTCTACGATTAAGTTCATTAATGTGAAAACTAACTGTATTAAGTACTTCATTATTCATTTTAACTATTTTTAATATGCGTTGTCTTTAAAATTTGTCGTCAAGTACAATTAAAAACAAAAGTTGGATAAAATGTTGAGCACTAAAAAATATGCATAAAACTTGTATGTCATTATTCCGCAGCAAACTTCCCCCATAGAAGTAGTAAGAAAAGGAAAGAAGAAAGAATAATAAAATAAAAGATAACGTAAAATATATCATTACTTCCCGTTAGGGCGTAGTCGGCTCGCATGCATTTTATTTTTTCGAGATTTGGGTTATAAATAGGGATATAAAATAGTGGAAAACATGATCATTTATATGAAGATGCGTAACAAATAACGGCAAGCCGTTTTTAGGGTTCCGCAGACAAAGGGCGACAGTCAATGGTTAAACATAGGTACAGAGTGTTTTTGAGGATTTGCTTTAACTTCGTCATGTGGCTTGGTATAATTAAGGAAACTGAATGGCATAGTAAGTTTTATTAAATTTGTTAATTTTTATTTTTTTTATTCTTATAAAAAATTATTAGAAAGAAAGAAAAAAAGAAATCCCGTATGAAACTGAGTTATAATAAAAAACAGTTTTAGAGAAAAATGTAATTATTTCCGAACCTAAGCCGAACCCAGATAATTTCATATGAAATTATAGTCTCTAAATGCGGTCAGGATCTTTCGGGTTGTTATTGCCCACGGTGTATAATCCATTGATTCATTAAAAGCATCCATTAAATACTCAGGAACACATTCAACACAAGGACATGGAAAATTTAATTGAGATCACTTGTTTATGTGTTGCGTGACACGCGCAGTGGGAAACTAATTGGTTAGGGCCACGAAAGGGTATCATTCATTGATCTTGATCATTGTTGATCTTCGTATCAAAGTTGCCATAAGCACTGAAGATAGCGGCACCAGTATTGGACACGGGACCAGTAATCTACACTCACTCTTATTATAAGGTGCTATCTTATTATAAGGTTTATGCCACACCTGGCCATATAACATTTTCCGCACGCTATGTGTACGGAAAAAGTCGATTTCTGCCCAAGTATAGGCATAAAATGATGTACCTAACACGTGAGGTAATAAATAAAGCCCTTGATCGCATATTTACGTCCCTCGCTTGCAGCTCGGGTCGCAAACATCTGCGATCTCGGCCTTTCTTTGTTTTACCGCACTAGTTAGGTAATGTACTAATATATTACCCATGCATGGTGCATTCCTGCACTAGTTTGATAATGAGCACTTTATGTGTCTGCTTCAAAAATTCAACGGGCCATATCTACAATAAAACTTCTAGGTTATTCGCAACTCGTCTCGATTAAAAACACTCCCTTCGGACGTGTTTTACTTTATCGCCACTCAATCCGAATTTCCTCCTTTTCGCACTTATATTGTAATGTACTATTATGCATTTATTTGTGTCAATCAATTGACAATTAAATGATAGAGTACGTCTATGCTAAGTTTCCTAGATTTTGAGAACAAAATGTGAATGTGTTAAGAAATGTCATAATTTCATATTTATATTCATATTCCTTTATTCATAATCATAACATTTAATAATTTTACATGTCAAAAATCATAGAATCATTTAGCGTCATAGAAGTTTGACGTTTAAAATAATAAAAGTTATTTTTTAAATTGAAAGAGATGTCATATACTACTGAAAAAGTGACCAAGGCCCCCAGTGCCCAGGGCTGGGAACGAACCAGCGACCTCCTGCTTTCGCGACAGACGCCCACTACCACTAAGCCACCCGACCACGGCAACCAGAGTCCTAAATTTCCTAAGTATATGCAATGCTTTCTTATTTTGAAACGCTTGGTGCTTTCCGCCAATCTTACAGCTCAGAATTACATCTAGTGCTGTCCTTCTAGATAATCTGAGATTGGAGGCCTTGGTTACTTTCAATTTATAATTTACAAGCGACCCGCCCCGGCTCCGCACGGGTTATAATTATACATATAAACCTACCTCTTGAATCACTCTATCTATTACAAAAACCCCATCAAAATCCGTTCCGTAGTTTTAAAGATTTAAGCATACATAAGAAGATTTTAATAAAAAGACGCATCCAAATTTTAATAACGAATTGTTTGTACTGCGATCCAAACTTTCCAAAACTAGAGTAAAAGGTATCATGTTCATTTTCCGATATTAAATACAAAGGAAAATACAGCTTTATCAAACCAAATAACGAAACCAGTTATACCATACCAGTCAATCCTATTCTTTACACAACAATATATTGTATACACCATAACACAATACTTCTAATATTGTGTGTAACAAAAGACGACCCGACCATCGGCTTAAGAGTGACCGCCGTGTTTGGGATCATTCGGTTAATAAAAAGCCCACAAGCAGCTTTTCAGAGAAATATCATAATGGAACGGATTTTGTCTGCTATAAGATAACTAGAGGACATGCCATACTGTTACGGTGTACCATTTTCTTCCTACTATATTTTTTTACGAATGTTTTGTTTTATTACCATGTGAGCGAAGCGTCTCCATTTCACCAATTCTTGTAAAATTATGTAAACAAGATTGTTCCATACAAAAAAAATTGTCCAAATCGTTTTTGGAAATTATAAAATTCTATCTATTTTCTATTTTCTAAGCGCCAAAGCCGCAAAAGGCGCTTAGGACCTTTGTGCCAATTCCAGCCAGTTATTCAGTTTTAAACTTTGCATAGACAGACTCGCGAGGTCCACAGCTCATGTGACACTAGTAATAATGTTTAGTTTTCTTCTAGTTTTTGCATAATTACAATCTTATTTGATTTACGTAGTGACGCAAATGGAAATGCAAACCTCGTGTAGGCTACGCGAGGTTTGCAAGAATAACAAATAAAATAAGATAACGCGATTATAATAATATAAGTTACATAAATTACATAGTTCTCATAAGACTGTTTTTGATTTACACCTTTATTGAAATAAATACATACATAAACATTAAGAACATTAAACATTTTGTTTTAAACCATAAAGTAGTTTGAATTCCAGACTAATGATAACATTGCATGAACCCAGTGCACGCAAGTTTTTTGTAGAAATCGCGTATCAACATTGCGATACAACGAGGAAACGCTTCAGCTTCAAGGATCTCAAGGACCTATTTTAGATTTAAGGTAGGTAGAGGTAGGTAGTTAGGTAAGTTACACATACTGAATATATTCTCTGATGTATACCTTTTTTTCCTTACTATTTTGCTAAGGTACTGCCACTGTAATTTGTGCTTTATACACTAAACAATCTAATCCCTGTGAGACCGCCGTTCCAGTCTATCTTTGACTAATTACAACTGGTCCAATTTTTCTGTGACGCTGTTTTTTTTTTTCATTTGATTGGATTGATTTTGATATTTTTCATTATCTGCTTCTGATGCTGAGAACCATCCGTTTCTAGTTATCACTATTGTGTTCGTTAGCTAATATTGCAGCACTATCATAACGATAAGGACACAGTTACATCTCTTACCATTTGCTTTCCGAAGTTTATTAGACTAACATCACAATGGAAGATAAACACCGTGAATTAGCTAAAATAATGATACACTCACAGAGAGAGTTGAAGAAGCCATAAGGAAAATAATCAAAAAAGAAGGGTACATAGATTATAATCAAACAACCAAAGCTATATCTACCATTGGCGGCAATTATTTCGGGTCTTTATTCGAAGTAGATGTTACTGAAAAAACTGAAGATGGCGACAAAGAAACAAATATATTTGTCAAAGGTATCGTCCCTGCAGACCACATTACTGTTATGTCAGTTACTGGAATGTTCCATATGGAGTTGTTTTTCTAGAACGAATTAGCAGTCATGTTTAATGAAATACAGAACGAAGCTAACGTTCCTGCAAGAGAACGATACAACATTGCTAAATCATTTCAAGAAAGCATACCTGAAGCTATAATTCTCGATAATATGGCAAAGAAAGGATACAAAACTTTGAACAGGTTGGATGTGATTATTCTAAAATTTGCAGAAATGTGCGTCAAACAATTGGGAAAACTACACGCGTTGTCTTTTGCTTTAGAAAAAAAACGTCCTGACTATTTTGATGGTAAAATTAAAGTTTTAAATTGTCCTTTTATTTTCAATGAAGAATTAAAGGGTTTGTATGATAATTCTACAAAAACAATATCTATGTGTCTGGATAATGATGCACGGGAAAGGTTTAACGCATTTCTGCCAAAATTATGGGAAAATGCTCAGAAATTTTATTATGACCATAAATACAAAAGGACTATTGTACATTGTGACTACAGGGCCAACAATGTATTGTTGGAAGAAATTGTAAGTGCTTTCGAACAATTATTAATTCTTAATGATGACCGACACTAGCACGGCACGGGACGGGTCGGGACGGGAGAATCACGTGATAGCTCGGAGCCCTCGGATGTCACGTGACGTTTTCTATAGAAATTAACAGATTTTCCCGTCCCGCCCCGTCCCGTCCCGTTCTAATGTGAGTCATCCTTTATTTAGTAGGTATTTGTGTAAATAACTACATATTACATTGAGATTAATATCAATCCATGGTTAAAATTATTATGCTATACAAACATTTGGGAATCAAAACTTAAACGATTGTACACAGAATGACAAAGTCTCACACCAGATTCTGTAAGATCTCTGTTGAGGGTACTAGTCATACTAGATGATGATATAATTGTAGTAACACTAAAGATAAGCGACATCTGACAAAGGTCACAACCAGAAAAGTTTATCAACAATAGTAACTTTAAATGGATATTTTAAATACACTAATAAAAAAAATATCTTTTTTTAAAGGATGGCGAAATATTTATTTATTTATTTAAACTTTAATGCACAAGACAGAAAACTGTACACATGGCGGACTTAATGCCAAATGGCATTCTCTACCAGTCAACCATAGGACTAAACAGAGACATTTAAGTTGGTGCAGGAAATAATTATTTTAAGGGAACAATCAACTGTAACAATGAATTCTAGTAACAAGGCTATAGCTACACATACAATTAAATATAATACATATATAATATTCAAATAAACTAATACATACTATTCATATATCTAACGGATGGAGAAAATTACGTATATTCCTCAGTAAGGAGATGGTGGCGGAGCAGTCGTTTGAAGACGGGTTTGCTTGGGGCTTGTCGAATAGGTAGAGGTAGCGAGTTCCAAAGACGGATTGCCTGAACGGCGAAAGAGTTGGACATAAAACCAGTACGGTGAAACGTATTCGAGAGTTTGAGTGATCGGGAGGAACGAAGTTCACAACCTGAACGGGGGGTGTCAAAAGAAAACTTGCTTTTAAGGTATTCTGGAGTAGAAGGGTCGAATAAGACAGAAAATAATAAACACAATATACGAAGGGACCTACGGCGGCGGATAGAAAGCCAGTTTAGTTGGCGACGATAGGAAGACACGTGGTCGTATTTACGAAGACCAAATATGAAGCGTATGCCACTATTGAGCAGACGGTCAAGCTTGTTGAGATACTCCTGTGAGATGTTAGTACAACACACATCAGCATAATCAAGGACTGGCAACACTAGAGCCTGTACAAGCAATTTTTTGGTACCCACTGGGAGAAAATTCTTGAACTTGTAGAGATAACGCAGCGTTCCAGAGACTTTCCGACAAATCTCAGAAACTTGGCCATTCCAAGAAAGACTTGTATCTAACACAAGGCCAAGATCCCTAACTTGATTAGATACTGGAATGATGGCACCATCAAAACAGATCGGCTCGACAGATACAGCATCAAGATTGGCGAGTTGCCGCTGACTACCCAAAATTATGGCCTGACACTTTGCCGGATTAACACTAATGCCAAAACTATTGGCCCATTCCGCTATGCAATCTAGGTCGTCGTTAATAAGTGCAATAGCATGATTAATGTCACCCACAGTAGCTTGGGCATACAGTTGTAAATCATCTGCATATAAATGGTAAGAACAGCTAATATGAGAGGTAATCTGGTTGATAAAAATTGAGAATAAAAGAGGTGAGAGAATCCCACCTTGTGGAACACCAGTGTTTAGATCACACCAGGCAGACAATGAGCGCCTAGCTCTGACCGCCTGAACACGGTTGGCAAGGTAGGACGCAAACCACTCGATCACCTTAGATGAGACTCTTAGATGGGTGAGAAATAATTGACGTCGTACCAGTTGATGTACTACGGCTGTCCACTCACAGACTTCTTCTTCCTCATTTTCCTGGGAACGGACCAACAGTTCAGAAGGAACCATTTAGATCACCTTAAGGAACATTACTTCGACTCTCTAACAAACATGCTTAAGTATTTCGATATTGATGTTAAATCTGTTTTTCCTAAGGAAGATTTCGAGGGTTTATATACAGAGACGTTGAGTTATGGTATGTACTGTTTCATTCAGCTCATGCCTTTTGTGTTTGCCGCTGAAGACGAATTACCTGGTCTAGATAAAGACTATACGTCGGATGTTAGTATTAAGACACATCCGAGTATGAAAGAGAGAGCTAGAGGAATAGTCGACGATTTTATTCGATGGGGTGTAATATAACTGCATAATGTATATCTTCATTAAATTTCCGATTTGGACAGTCATACATTATATGGTGGATGGTTTGTGCAGGTGCCCCACAGTCACACGCCGGTGGGTTTATAACTATATTTGCATGCATTTCAATATGTTTTATGGCAAATAAAGATTGATTGATTGATTGATTGAGTCTCTCCAGCCACATTTAAACATGTAGTCAGCACAACGACCATGTTCCGTACGGAGTCTGTTGAGTTGACACCATTCCCTCCTTGTAGTTGTGAAACCTTTTGGTTTCTGTTTAGGGTCGTAGGAGTCTATACTCTCTGAGTGAGAACGCCGCCCAATGGGTGAAGACCTTAGACCTAACATTATACCTAGTGGCTGAGCGACTTGGTAAATAATGCCATACGATTAAATAAATAAATAATGTATATCCAATTATTTTTTTAGTCATGTAATTAGTAAAGAAATATTGAGTATTTAAAATAAAGATTTTTGTTATTCGAAACGGGTTTATTTCTAAAACAGTTGTGAGGTGGATCACCATTATTATCACAGTTACATTGTATGTTTGTTTTATAGAAGTGGACTAGAAACTGTAAACAAATTAAATACCTTATATCTGACAGAGTTTTTTTTTATGCTATAGGTGGCAAACGAGCAATCGAATCGTTTATAGTAAAATGAATATAAAATACTATTGTATAGTTTGTTAATAAGCCAATGGAGGACTTCCAATTGAACTGCAAGATGACGCAGACGTCTCAAGAATAGTTATTTCTTTTTTGAATGTTTTTGTTGTTTAATGTGTTAATATGGCGGCGTATTATGCTGTGAACTGATGAAGAAGTGTGCATATAATGAAGAGTTAATCTTCAAACTCACTAACAATCCTTATTAATTCAGTTAAATTGTAATTTAAAAGGCCCCTAGTGAGAAAGTTATGGGGTAGTTCTGATTTCTTTCATTCCATGTGTAGTTTGGGGTGCTGAATCCGAATCTGAGGTTTGCATACTAAATTTCGTGACGCAACATAAAAAAAAAATTAAAAAAAAAGAAAAAAATCGCCTTTTTTCCGGTTTTTTGCTTAAAACTCGAAAACTATTAACTTTTAGTAAATAGTATATTTACAGAAATTAAAGTACATAAAATTTTCTACAAATATCACTATTTAGTTTTTTTTCCCAATGAGCCGTTCGGTCTCAAGTGCGCGTTAAAAATTGGCAATTTTCAGCGGTTTCTGCAAAACTCACTTTAAACGTTCCAAAACTATTTTTTTTTACTTAGATCGCAGTATGGAAAAATTATATGAGCCGTTGACGTTTAAAAGGTCCCGGCTGAAGTTCTTCGGTGACGTTGGGTCCTGGTACATATTCTGCTTGACCTGCAAAAAAAGAAGTGGAGTCATTTCTCAAGGAGAGAGAGGAGAGAGAACGGATGAGGATTACAAAATTGATTGTGAGATTAAACATACCTTCCGCATCTTGCTGAGGTTTTCGATGGCATCAGGTCCTGGCTCAGGGTCTGAGTGCGCCATCGTCAGCGTCGGGGGTTCTAAAAGATAAAAGAGGCGGTGAGACACTGACTTGTGATCATATATCTAGGAGAGATGAATGATTACAAAATAACTTGTGAGATTCGACATACCTCTGTCTTCTGTCTCGTCTACGTATATCTCTGAGCTGTCTTCCGGGGGTGCAACGTTGTCACACAGTCCTTCCTGCATTCACAATTTCGTTGGCAGCCCTTTTTATATTTACATGAAATGTACCGGAGAATTGAGTTTAGCGCAGGGTCCAAAGTGGTTGGCACTGGCACGAGACCACTACTAGTTTTTTTTCCACCCCCACTCACTTGATTCACTGTTCACTGTGACCAAACTCAATTCTCCGGTACATTTCATGTAAAAAGGGCTGCCAATGAAATTGTGGATGCAGGAAGGCGGGACTCCATTGTTTCTGCACATGGTGCGAAGGACTGTGTGACAACGTTGCGCCCCCGGAAGACAGCTCTGAGATATACGTAGACGAGACAGAAGACAGAGGTATGTCGAATCTCACAAGTTATTTTGTAATCATTCATCTCTCCTAGATATATGATCACAAGTCAGTGTCTCACCGCCTCTTTTATCTTTTAGAACCCCCGACGCTGACGATGGCGCACTCAGACCCTGAGCCAGGACCTGATGCCATCGAAAACCTCAGCAAGATGCGGAAGGTATGTTTAATCTCACAATCAATTTTGTAATCCTCATCCGTTCTCTCTCCTCTCTCTCCTTGAGAAATGACTCCACTTCTTTTTTTGCAGGTCAAGCAGAATATGTACCAGGACCCAACGTCACCGAAGAACTTCAGCCGGGACCTTTTAAACGTCAACGGCTCATATAATTTTTCCATACTGCGATCTAAGTAAAAAAAAATAGTTTTGGAACGTTTAAAGTGAGTTTTGCAGAAACCGCTGAAAATTGCCAATTTTTAACGCGCACTTGAGACCGAACGGCTCATTGGGAAAAAAAACTAAATAGTGATATTTGTAGAAAATTTTATGTACTTTAATTTCTGTAAATATATTATTTACTAAAAGTTAATAGTTTTCGAGTTTTAAGCAAAAAACCGGAAAAAAGGCGATTTTTTTCTTTTTTTTTAATTTTTTTTTAATGTTGCGTCACGAAATTTAGTATGCAAACCTCAGATTCGGATTCAGCACCCCAAACTACATATGAAATGATAGAAATCAGAACTACCCCACAACTTTCCTAGCAAAAACACTATTTAACTGCATTATATATGAAACAACCGTACAACGATGCTGATAATTAATAATCAAACGAACTTACCTGTGAAGTTTGATTGGAATTATACGAGTATCCAAATCGAAGATTACATATATTTACTAGCAGCAGTACACGGTTATGTGCTGTCCTTGTCACACATTTAGAGTTAAAATATTATTCAAAAAATGTTCTCGCTGTCGCCCGCCGCGTAAGGTAGGTGTCGTGCCGGTGCATGACCGCGCCCCCAGCGGCGTGGTTTATCATTATTTTAGAGCACATAGATATTTTTGTGTTAGGACCAGAGACTATTTTATTTTAATTTTTAGGGTCTGGGAGGGTGGGAGTATGTAATCTTCGATTTGGATACTCGTATAATTCCAATCAAACTTCACGGGTAAGTTCGTTTGATTATTAATTATACTTCGTATCCAAATCGAAGATTACATATATTTACTAGCAGATGTTTAGAGAATTGTAATACTACATATAAGTAGGAAAAATAAAATAAAATATCGAAGTCAAATCCGACGCTCCTATGGGTTCCTGATAATTAGCTTCATACATGAGTGCCTAATAAAATAAAACGGTACTATTATGTAAATATTATATGAATATTTTTATTAGATTGGACTTATGCATGCCATGCTGTGCGTGTCCAAGTGAGGAACGACATTAATAAAGAATGAAATTACTTTCAATAACCTTTTAGGTGAAGCAAAACACTGAAGTGTGTATTATCGTCGATATAATTTTAACATTACTTGAATATACCTGCTTTAAATTATACTTCGTTCATTTAATTGAACTTTACTGACGAATCCCTGATCCCTGCATAGTGATTGTATACTTTAGATATGCCTGTATTTCATGTCGAAGTAAAAATGGAAGACAAAAACCAGTTGTGTGATTAGTAAAACAAGCTATCAGTAGTTTCTTCATAGCAAGATTAGTACTAAAGAAATCTTGTTATAAAATATACATACAGATTTATACTGAGACCAAACAATAATTCAAGTAGTGGGTAATGGTTAATACGTTAAGTTTTTCCTTTTTGAGTAGAACGTTGTAATAAAAAACTTAAGTGGCAGGTGCCTTCGATTCTACTGTAGGATAACGAAATATTGACCAGTACGCTACAGCAGCAAGAGAATTACTATTTTTGTAAATAATTGTTATAATAAGGAACTGACACGTGGAGTATTTTTATATCTTGATAATCGGAATGCTACTATTGAAAAGAAGTCTCATCATGGTAAAAACAACCTGATGGAGTAAAATTTTATTACATTCTACACAATTCCTGTAGAATACGAGTATGTAACACGAGACGCCGTTAATGCGGAGCAAAGTTTATTTATTGTTTATTTATTGTATACAATTAACACTAAGTCGTACGATCCTCAACACGATTTTATTAATGTGAAGAAACTCAACGCTGTTAATGCGGAGAAATGTTGTAGGTACAATCATCAACAAAATTGATGTAGAGTAACTCAACGCTGTTGAAGCGTAGCAAAGATCTACAATCCTCAACACAATTAATGTGGAGAAACTCAACGCTGTTAAAGCGGAGCAAAGTTCTACAATCCTCGACACAATTAATGTGGAGAAACTCAACGCTGTTAAAGCGGAGCAAAGTTCTACAATCCTCGACACAATTAATGTGGAGAAACTCAACGCTGTTAAAGCGGAGCAAAGTTCTACAATCCTCGACACAATTAATGTGGAGTAACTCAACGCTGTTAAAGCGGAGCAAAGTTCTAGAATCCTCGACACAATTAATGTAGAGTACCTCAACGCTGTTAAAGCGGAGCAAAGTTCTAGAATCCTCGACACAATTAATGTGGAGTACCTCAACGCTGTTAAAGCGGAGCAAAGTTCTAGAATCCTCGACACAATTAATGTGGAGTACCTCAACGCTGTTAAAGCGGAGCAAAGTTCTAGAATCCTCGACACAATTAATGTGGAGTACCTCAACGCTGTTAAAGCGGAGCAAAGTTCTAGAATCCTCGACACAATTAATGGGGAGTACCTCAACGCTGTTAAAGCGGAGCAAAGTTCTAGAATCCTCGACACAATTAATGTGGAGTACCTCAACGCTGTTAAAGCGGAGCAAAGTTCTAGAATCCTCGACACAATTAATGTGGAGTACCTCAACGCTGCTAAAGCGGAGCAAAGTTCTAGAATCCTCGACACAATTAATGTGGAGTACCTCAACACTGTTAAAGCGGAGCAAAGTTCTAGAATCCTCGACACAATTAATGTGGAGTACCTCAACGCTGTTAAAGCGGAGCAAAGTTCTAGAATCCTCGACACAATTAATGTGGAGTACCTCAGCGCTGTTAAAGCGGAGCAAAGTTCTAGAATCCTCGACACAATTAATGTGGAGTACCTCAACGCTGTTAAAGCGGAGCAAAGTTCTAGAATCCTCGACACAATTAATGTGGAGTACCTCAACGCTGTTAAAGCGGAGCAAGTTCTACAATCCTCGACACAATTAATGTGGAGTACCTCAACGCTGTTAAAGCGGAGCAAAGTTCTACAATCCTCGACACAACTAATGTGGAGAAACTCAACGCTGTTAAAGCGGAGCAAAGTTCTACAACCCTCGACACAATTAATGTGGAGTACCTCAACGCTGCTAAAGCGGACGATCCTTGACATCATTAATGTGTTAAAGCTCAACGCTGTTAAAGCAAGCTTATTTGACACAATTTTTGTGGCATAATTGTTGAAACGGAGCAAAATTATACAAATTTACACGCGATTTATGTCACGTAACTCGGCACTGTTAAAGCAGCGTAGGGTATTTAATAAGATTAAGCCTATTTCATCGATATAGCTTACGAAAATATATATATTTTTATATATATGTATATTATGAAGCTTCTCTAGGAAACTATAAATCAAAATTTAAGTCGTTGTTTGTATTACTTCAGTATATATTGGTTCATCCTTTCAATAAACAGGAATATTAGTTTCCTGATAATTCAATTGGGTTAAAACCATTTTGCTCTCCAATGAGGTTTTTGTTAGCAAACTCACTCAGCTTCGTAAAATTATTCATTTTTGGTTAACACCCTCCTAAACGGTGAGGTTTTAATAGTAGATACGTACGACAATATTAATATCCGACTTAATTTTCATTAAGTCGTGTTGAGTCCTATTAAGTATCGTAAAGGTATCATCTACAATTTTATATGTAGGTATCATAAAAATGTGATCCACAACATTCACTACCTACATATACAAATTACAATACATCTATTATAATATATATAAGTAAAAATCATATGATTTATATAATTTCATGCATTGCATTGCATTGTAATTCGTATTTACTAAACGCAACAATTCGCAAGACTGCGCCGTCAGATATTGGTTCAAATTCCGGAACCAAACTATCCTTGTTTCGTGATGGGGATACGTAAAGTTGATAAAAAAAAAAAAAAACAGTAATTATAGGTATTATTGTTATACAAAAAACCACAAAAAACTTTAACTATTTTGTGTCTTTAACCAGTTTTCTCGTTATTCGCTCTGAGCATGCAGGAAAGCGATTGAACACCTTTTAGGTGTGCAATTTGTTAACGAACCACCAATCACAATACAATTACAACCTGTAATGTCCGCATATTATTTAGGTATTGTATTTTGTAAATTTTTACATATACCAAAATATCATATTTTTGACCTGGTTATATCGTTGTTTATTGAACGGTTTACGTTATCTAAAATATGAGGAAAATAAAAATAACCTCTTTCGAGTCTTTGAACAAAACAAAAAACTTATTATTTACCTTAAATAACTTACCTATACTCAAAGATTACAACTCTGAACATAAATTATCCTTCTTTAATCGTATAGACACTAGGTCGCAAATTAAACCCCTGCAGCGGCTACAGCAAGCATTCGCGCTATTTAGCGGAACAGGGTAATACGGCACTGCCGCTGCGGTTACACTTCCCTTTAGTTTAGAGCCTTAACTGACTCAAAATAGCAATATCATAGTATTTTGACTTCATTAAAACATGATCAAGATTATATATTCCGACTCATTAAAGTCGTATTTCCTTGATAGAACCTGAAATAGGCTTACTCGTAAATAGGAACGTAGTTTATACGAAACCTATCTTATTTTTATTTTACAATTTTTCTCTGCAACAACATTATGATGATAATTATTGATTGTAGTCATTGTTACTCATTTCAGCGAGCTCATGATTCTTTATAAGCGAGTATATCTTTATGACAGTTCATATAAATGAAGTAGGTAGGACGACGTACAAGAAGCGCTATAAGTATGTGTACTTCTTAGCTGACTAATCGGGGCTGTCTTTCACGAATAATACAAGACAAACATGAAGAATTGAAGAGGTCATACCTCCCTTTTAGGGATAAAATGGGGAACCTCTAAAATACCTATATTGTCCCGAAGGCTCGACGATAGTCGAAACGGCAACATCCGGATCATAAGCTAGCTTTTATTAACAAAACTATAGATAAATGAGGGAACCTCTATGGCTATTTTACTTTAAATTACTTTTAGATGCCATTTTGTTAACCGAATTTACTACAATTTGTGGAATTCATGTAGACTTTCATAATTTTTTAGCATTGCAATACTTATTACTATAATTATCTCAGAACTCTGGAAAGGTAGATGAAATCATTGCGTAGATGACATTACATTTGTTTTCGTTAAATACCAGGGTTAGAAGTAAGTGGCTAACCCTCGAGTATGGCGTGTGGCGCAATTTTTAGTATACGGTCTGGTACACAAACCTGATACGAATTATAACGCGTAAATACTATAACGCGTAAATACATAACGAACCTTAAAGTTCTCTTAATTAGGTTTAAATTTGTATGTTAATCTACGAGTAACAACCCGTGCCTTTAACATGTACCTTACTTATATTACTTAGAAAAAGAAGGTAGATGTAAAAGCATTATTTCGAACAAAGTAAAGATTCCTTGATCTATTCTTTTAGTTATAATATGATTAATACACCACACTAACATTCAATTTTAAATTGTAATCTACCACACATATATTGGAAGCAAAATCAAACATTTGGACAAAATCACTTTCCGAAAGAAGATTCGTTAAACGGCAACTAGGCCGCGGTTTTATTCTGTAATTTGAATTCATCGTTCTGAAGATGTGTAAAATCACTCACCCTAATCCTTCAATCTGAAATAGATATACACTAAAACACTATTTTTGCGAGAAAATACGTGTGACTCGGACAAACACAAAAAAATGTAATGATAAACCACGCCGCTGGGGGCGCGGTCGTGCACCGGCACGACACCTACCTTACGCGGCGGGCGACAGCGAGAACATTTTTTGAATAATATTTTAACTCTAAATGTGTGACAAGGACAGCACATAACCGTGTACTGCTGCTAGTAAATATATGTAATCTTCGATTTGGATACGAAGTATAATTTTTATTTTTACAAGTTGGCAACGTGCCCTGGTAGCAGAAACCAAATAATACGATAAATAATAAAACCAATGGAGCTATTTACCTCTCGCACAAACTTATATTCAGACACGAGCCAGCGAATGATTCCAGAACGGAATCGAACCCACGATACTTAAAATCCTACATAAACTTAGATACCAAGGCGTTTTGAAAAACAATTCACAATTATAGTTTTGAATTACTTTGCGGCTGTGTAAACGTTGCCTCATCATGTTTTACTTCATTGAAAAGCAACTGGCATTTGATAATGAATTTTGGCACTTTTTTCTTCGATAGAACACCTTACATTGGAATAAAATAGAAATAATAAAAGTTATTCAGGAGGCTTAAATGTACAAAGTTAGAACATTTTAAAACATTGCTTAAACAATAGCGTCACCGCAAAAGGTTTTTACTCAGCTTGATATCAAAGTACCTTTTGGGTACCTTGACGCTGGCTACGCGAAAACCGTAAAATATACCTCTGTGCTTACATCCAACTCGCAGATCAACGAACTAATGTAAAAGCGAGCGGAGCGGCTGAATGCGCCGAAATTTTAAAACGTAATGAATATAACAGCCTGGGCAGAGAGTACCTTTTTTACCATTCTTAGTCGAAACTCTTCGACCTATTTTAGATTTAAGGTAGGTAGAGGTAGGCAGTTAGGTAAGTTACACTTACTGTATATATTTCGAAAATCAATGTAATTCCAACTCATAGATCCAATTATAATATAACCATCCACATTTTACGGTCACCGGAAATAATATATTGCATTATAAAACGTAATATTTACTTTACACGCGCGAAAAGATAGCTTTTATATCTTAATTGTGTAGACAAATAAGATTGTATTTGATACTTCGTTCTGAATGATATTTTTGCTGGCATATGCATACAACATGATAAGCCTTTACGAGTATTGCATGTTACCTCCCATGTATGTTCCTTGTGAGTTTAGTCAGAACAAAGCCAAAAGGGGCAAACTTACTTAATTTATTAGAGGTACTTACAACCTGGAGTAAGGACAGAGAAGCCCCTCTACGAAGAATCTTGGAGCTTCTTATACTGAGATCCATCAGTCCCTCCTACTGGTACCTACTGGATGATATCAATCGATCCTATTTCTTTGCATTAAAGCAATACGTCGACGATACAACGACGAGGTCAGAAATGTGATTTTTTTACCCTCCGGCCGGCAAGCAGCCAATTGCATGCCGCTACGCTAAACATATTCGCTACTTGCCGACTGCGTCCAGCAGGGAAATTGTGTACAGGGCTAGTACACACTTACATATTGGAGTGACAAAGAGGTTTTCCCGTTTGTGCCAATTTTCGATGTTCGTGGTACGCATGCAGACCTTGGCCAGTAAATAAGAAAGCCTCAGATCACATGAGATCTGTGACATTTCTTACTTTACTTCTTCTTCTTGTTACCTTTTCCCGGATTAAGTCACGGCTCAAGTTTTATTATAGTATTGGTAGTACATAATATTATTTAATTTAATTTTCTGACTTGAAAATAAAAAGTAAGTGTATGATTGACATCACTGCCACAAAGAAGAATATCTTAAAGCTTATCGTGATCGGGTAGCCTGATGGACAGGCGGGCCGTATGCTAGTATGCCATCGTCGTGGTATTAAAAAAAGCACAAAAAATAAACATTCAAATATAATATCCTGCATGTGCAGCTAATATGGCACTTTTATACGTACATGTTTAAGTCAATAAGCATGACATTTAAGCATTTTACAGTACACATGGTGCTACTTTACCGCCCTAGGGTGATAATGAGCACTTTACGTGCCTGCGTAGAATATTCAAATGGCCATATGTACTGTAAGCTCGTGTCGATTTAAAACACTCCCTACGGTCGTGTTTTAATTTATCGCCACTCGTTGCGAATTTCATGTTAAATAAAATAGTATATAACGTTACAAGGGCGAATTACCTCTTCGCACGTGTATCGTACGACGTACGAATATCAAAAGAAAACAGTTAAAAATACTTAAATTATTTCTTCATACATCATCATTGGCCACAGCATCTTTTCAGATGATAGTTGCAGCGACTAGGGAGGTATTTTGAAGAGATCTACAGCCTGCATCGATTACGATGACTATAGAGACCGATGGCCGATCGACACTTCCTTCCGCACCGATCACAAACATGTCCCGACTCCTGAGGTGGACCTGTGTGTGTGTGAGGGGGTACTGGGGTGGTGGAGGTTCTTCAAACAAACCCTTATTTATACAAACGTAACATAACCATGTTTGTTCCCTTTCTAACAAACGCGAATATCAAACCGTTAGATAAAGATAAAGAAACAATTATCTAGTAGAAATTTTATTGCCGTGTATAAGCAACGGTTTATGAGATTCAGCCATATTTTTTTTATTTGAGTAAAGTTCAATTTTGAAGATATCTTACTCAAAGTACAGTCAACCAATTAGAACCCTAGGCCACTCTATAACCTTGTCAAAATGACAGTAAGAGATTTCACAATCTGATTTATAGCGTCAACATAGTCGTACAGTGGCCTAGGGGTCTAATTTGTTGACTATTCCTTATATGCGCAGCAGTGTTGGTGCATTGTTAATGTGAATCTGCATGTAAGCATTACTGGTTAATAACAGTGACGCTGACGCTTGTCTGTTAAATTACAGTAAATTTTCTTGAATAGAATCTTCTGAAGCACATATATTTACTTAAATCGTTATCAACATTAGATTCCAAAGTAAATATTAAAATCATTGTCACATCAAAAGTCTATTCTAGAAGACGAGCATACGGAAACGTTAAAAACATTTGACTGTCACGCAACCCATCACTTGCTATCTGATTTTCCTCAGACCTACATCTGTATCAGAGCAAAACTTGTATTATCCATTGGTGAAACCTTTTCTGGTTGACGTATCTGGCTATCTGTAGTAGTTAAACTCTCTGTATAATCATATCCTGTTTGTTTCCGATTGCAATCAATAAAAAAATGGAAGTTAAAGCTTGTGAATGTAAATCAATTGGAAATAATAACCAGCTCCCTGTGAAAGTTGAAGAAGCCATAAAAAAGATTATCAAGAAAGAAGGATTTACTTCTCATAACATTATTGCCAAAGCTATATCTACTGAAGGAGGAAATTATTTTGGAGACCTGTATGAAGTAAATGTCACCGGACTTACAGAACATGGGAAGAAAGAAACAAATATATTTGTCAAAGGGATAGTACCTGGAGATCATTTCACAGTTATGTCTGTCAACGGAATGTTCAATAAGGAGCTATTTTTCTACAATGATTTAGCAGTTGTATTTAATGAAATACAGAATGAAGCTAATGTGCCCATAAAAGAGCGATATAACATCGCTAAGACATTTCAAGAAAGTATACCAGAAGCAATTATTCTTGATGATTTATCAAAGAAAGGATACAGGACGGTGTTCAGGATGGATCCTATTTCGCCAAAGTTTGCAGAATTGTGCATAACGCAATTAGGCAGATTGCATGGATTGTCTTTTGCCTTAGAAAGGAAGCGACCAGAATATTTTGATCAGAAAATCAAAACGATGACCTCTCCATTTGTATACAATGAAGACCTCAAGAGCTTGCTAACAAATTCTTCCGACGTGATAGTGGAATGCCTAGATGCTGATGTACGAAAGAGATTCACTGGATTCCTCGAAAATTTTTGGTATAATAGTCAGAGGTACTACAGTGATCAGAAATATAAGAGGACAATCATACACAGTGATTACAGGGCCAATAATATTTTGATGAAAGAGATTGTAAGTATCGTCCTTATGATTGTAAAGGTTGTGCAATAAAAAGCTATAAAATATGAAAACCGTAATATTATATTTTTTCTTACAAGGAACTAAGTGAATAGGAAAAAAATTTTTGTCAATATACTGTTACTTACTAATAAACTAAACTACCTTACGCTACTTTTCGTAAAATATAATATGTCGTAAAGTAATAACAAATATAGACTTTCAAAGATATAAATACTACGAAAGATTCATTAAATGTCAAAGCAAAGATATTTTATTTAATATGTGTATATATTGACGCCGGTTTACTAGTCACTACCAGCTAGCTGTTTATCACGAATATTTCCTGAGTTATGGAAGTTTTCTATGTATGCATATCAATACATAAGCATGTATATTGTCGTCGAGCATCCATAGTATAAGATTAGCTTAGTTTAGGACTAGTTCGACTTGTGTGAGATTGTCCTCAAATACGTATTTATTTATTTTTCTTCTAGGGCGGTGAAGTAGTCGACGTAGTTCCAGTGGATTACCAATTGTTACATTACGGCTGTCCTGTATTGGACTTTCTGTACTTCATCTTCTTGGGCAGTGACCAGGAGTTCAGAAAGAAGCACCTCGAAGACCTCAAGGATCTCTACTTCGATTCCTTAACCAAAATGCTGGAACACTTCAATATTGATGTCAAATCTGTGTTTCCCAGAGAAGATTTCGAAAATTTGTATAGTGAATTGTTAGGTTTTGGATTGTTTATTTTCGTTCAGATTATGCCTTTTATATTTTCCGTGGAAGATGAGACACCGGAGTTGGGTAAAGATCAGTTAGCTAATGTGAAAATCAAATGTGATGATCGAATGAAAGACAGGGCTAGAGAAATGGTGGATGATTTTATTCAGTGGGGTGTATTGTAAATTTATTCTTGTTTTTTTAATAAGTACGCATGTATTTTTTTTAAATAAAACTTTTAGTAAATTAAATTTGTTAAATATTCTTGCGCCCTTTTTATAAATTATAAGAGAAGGTTAAAATATGTATAGGTGTTTTATTTTATAAAATAAATCAGTGCATTTTTTAAATTGCCACGATTTTATGGCCAGGGAAAGGAGTCGGCATACATAGCGTTTCCCCTTTGCTGAAACACAAGCCTAAATGGGCATACGTGGGTCTATGTTGTGACTCAAAAATAGATCGAAGCGTGCAAGATTTGTCAGTGTAGGTAGTTGTATAATTTTCTGTGTTAGTGGCATCATTATATATTGCTTTTTGTATGTAAAGTGTAAGAAGTGCGTCTGTATGCACATTTCCCCCCGCAAAAGCTGACAGAAAAACTTGTACGGTAAAATGTCGCTATGACGATGACGTCGCTCTTCCATGTTGGAAGCCTGTGTTCCTCGAAGATTCATCGTTATTCAATTTTAAACTTTATTCCACATTAATAAGGTCCGAATGTCGAATATTTATAGACGTGTACACACGTGTTTCTTGATTGTGACCATCGACGTTCAAATTACAGTATTTACAAGGTAAAAGCGTTATGACGGGTAATTTGACTTGGTAAATTTCTTGTGAGCTTGAAATATAGATTCCACTACCTGTAATATTATTATATCATTGACATATGCTTTATAGTCACTGATTAAAACCACATCACATGCGGACTTCCAATCCCAGCTGAGAGGATCCTTAAAGTTTTTTATATCCAGCTTGCTGGGAATTAGTTCCTGGAAATAATTTAACTTTGATGGCGTTGATAGCATTTTCAATGATTGTGCAGTACCTGATAACGAGATTTGCTTATAATAAATAGAAGACGTCATGTCATGCCACTCTTGATAATTAATATGATAAAACCATAATTCACCCGCTGGTTAATATAAAACGGAATAAAAAGCCTATGTTCATTCAGTCTTAGTTTGTGCTATTAAACATGTACACATTTAAATAGCATTTTAACCATAATGGAGTCTCGAGATAAACACTGCTCGCAATTCAAAGTACTTTCCATTGACAACTTTGTTCTACCGACGTCGTTGCAAATATCAATTGACAATCGTCAAAAATGAAGGCTATGTTACTCGAGAAATACAAAGCAGATCCATCTCGGCTAAAGATGCGAACTTCATGGCAAATCTATATGAAGTAGATGTTAAAGGAACAACAGCAGATGGTGAGAAGGAAACTAATATCTTCATAAAGAATAAGATAGAAGACTCGAAATTTGCTTTAATTGATACTGAAGAATGTTATAATGTAGAGAATTTCTTTTATCGAGAACTTTCTAAAATATACGATGATATGCAAATTAAAGCCAATGTTCCTTCAGAAGAAAGATACCTGATAGTGAAGAGTTATGACGCCTACAACCCTAATGCAATAGTTTTGGAAAATCTAGACAAGAAGGGATATACAACCCTACATCGGATGGAAACACCTCCATTGGCATTTATGGAGCTTTCCATTCAGCAACTTGCGAGATTCCATGGCTTGTCCTGGGTTCTTGAGAAACAGCATCCAGAATACTTTGCAAAAAAGATTAAGGCTATGAGGACGAACTTTAAATTTGGTAAAGACTACCAAGATTTTATTGACCAGTTCACCAAATATACTGAACATTGTGTGGATGAAGAGTTGAAACCAAAATTGGAGAAACTTAAGTCACGTATGTTGCATATTCTGAGGCAACGTTACACTGAGAATTCTGGAATCAGATGTTGCCTATGCCATGGAGACTATAAAATTAACAATATTCTTGTGAAAAAAGTAAGTGGTTGGTATTGTGTATAGTGGTTGTAAAACATTGAGGTGAATCATGAGGTATATCTTTGTGTTACTGTGTTATCTTTGTGTGTGTCTGCTGTCTTTGTGTTAACATTACGTTATTTGTTGAATAAATAAATACTAATTCCGTTATTCATAAACGCTCAACAAACTTCCGTTAACTAATTTGTCGTTTGCTCTTATCTGTCAATTTGACATTTGCGTTTGTCAAAAAGGAACAAAACATATTTTAACGAATATGGGTCTCTCAAGTTTTTATGAATAAGGCGGTAAATTTATGATGTGGCAATCGTAAACAAATCGACCTGTGTGGTCCCATAGTGGGGAGGAAATAGGGGACTATGGAAAAGCAATAAAACGAGCACAATTGAGCCCATGGGCCAAATAGAGTCATCTTAAGGAAATCTCCCCAAATTTCAAAAAATTATGCTTATGCAATTCTTGCAGGGTCAGTCAAAGTAATTTTCGATTTGACTTTGTTTTCTATTATGTAAACTAATATTTTTTTACAGGATGGTGATAATATAACTGAAGTAATACCCGTAGACTATCAATTGCTTTATTACGGATGCCCCATCATGGACTTCCATTTCTTCATGGTCCTTAGCACCGATTCAGACTTCAGAGAAAAACATCTCGACAACCTCAAAGCCTTGTATCACAATACCTTGGGTAATTTTTTAAAGTATTTCGACATGGACGTCAATTTAGTGTATCCAAGATGTGAATTTGAAGCTCAGTATAAGGAAAGACTAGACTTTGGTCTGATAACTGGTCTGCTGATGGCACCACTTCTGTTTTCTGTTGACGAACATGCTCCTGATATAAATGGGCAGGAAATGTCCTCATTAACTGTGTCTCCAGATCCAAAAATGGATGAAAGGGTCAAAGGTCTATTAGATGACTTTCAGAAGTGGGGTGTTCTCTGAGAAAATAAAGATGTAAAACCATGTATTTAACTTTTTACAAGCTTTCATTTACCTGTCCCGTTGTCTGTCTGTTATTAAATCATGCAATTGAAATTTGTCAAAATTCCTGCTCTCCAATCGAGGTCAATTAACAGCATATGCCGCTTCGTCTTCAAATGTCATAAGTGTCACGAAAGCATAGAGGTATAAATAAATGAATAAAAATGCTTTATCTTTACCTGTGCGATCCATAGTTTGTTGGTTCATTAGTTAGTTAGTGATAATTGTCTTAAGGCTAAATTAAATTTAAAATAAATTAGTAAGATTACTGACTTAAAATTAAAAGTTAAAAATTAACTGATAACTTGGGCAACACCCTTGACCTGTCCAACCCAAAAAGAAAAAATAGGACAGTCATACGTACCCGCTATTGCCTTTAGAATGCTGTTGGCGCTTGCTCTCACTCAGTCTGTCTATTCACGAGGCTATCTTTTTGCGTATGATTGCCTGGAACCCTACACGGGCTTCGGCAAACATACCCGAGGCACTACATCTCCTTGGCAGCCCCAACGGCATTCTAAACGCATTATTATATTGGACGCACAGGGCAGAGTATGATCTCGCGCTAACATTTAAAGAGTACAAAGTGAGCAAAAGGAAGCCATCTTTATAATGAATATTTGACGAGTGCGAAAAGGACACAACAATCGAAAACTTGTCAATGTTTCGCATCAGCGCATGAACCACGCTATACGAGAATATATATTTAAGAGGTGTGTGTGGTGTGGATACGTCTTGGATTACTATATTACAAAAGAAAATAATATACAAATACTGTAATATAAAATACAAAATAAGTATAATAATGCCGGAAGATGTCGTCCGGCATTACGACATCTTCGACATTCTACCGCCATTGAAGATTTCGCTTTTTTCGCTACTTTGGCTGTCGTAGAAAAACTAGTGTATGCAACAGCTCATAATTGATTCTATAGAACTAAACCCACTATCCACTATACAAAAAATAAAAAAAAACAACAGTGCTAATATATTGTATGAAATAGACCATAGACAAAGTTATAATGTATACTTTTGTAATATCACTGCCCAGTGTCCATCACCTAATTGACAGATAGAAATGCTGGAGTAGGAAAACTACTATTTGCATTGCGGTCGGCATCACTGAATCCTAAAGTAAATTGACATTCATACATGAGACACATGGACACAGCAATGTCGCTAGTTTACTAATGTCACCTTAAGCAGGTTAACGAACTTTCTTTGTGATTTAAGATAGTTATACAATTACCAGTGCGAGGTATAGGTAATGTGGAGACTGGCAGCGTACAAACTATAAAAAAACGGCCAAGTGCGAGTCGCACTTGCACACAGAGTGTTCCGTAAAGTTATCCATGAAAACGGCAAAAATGTCACGTTTGTTGTATGGAAGCGGCCTTAAATATTTATTCTTTCTGTATTTAGTATTTGTTATTATGTAAATTGTGAATTGTAAAGTCAAGTATACAATAACACATTTATTAGCAAAAGCCATACAGGATACCACGGAACACCCGCCAACCAACCACGAATGCCATAAGGATCAAATTGCTTTACCATTTCAGATACAAGACACTATTTAATGTCTTGTTATTGGAATGGCCTTCTGCGCTGTTGTTGTTAATTATATAATTATCTGTGTAAAATACCTAGATAACGACGTAGGGTAAATATCACTTTACTACCTCTATATAATAATAAACGTATTATCATGACTCGGGCAGGTGCAACATCCGCTCGGTGTACCCCTTACATTTCATTAAATTGTCGAAAGGGCCTCTGCGTGTTGGCTTCGGCTCCGCGCACGCCTCCCAAAGGTCCGGAACACCATTGTTCCGTGATGGGAAAGACAAACGTATTATAATTTAGACATACAAGTTTAGGTGGCAATAACTTTAGTTAATCAGGAACTTCCCTCCGATTTTAAATGTATGGATAACTGAATAGGTACTTATTTCGAAATGACATTTTATCAGTTCATCGGATAAAATAGAAATTAACTAAAATATGCTCACTATTACCCCATCAATGTTAACTATACTTTTTAGGAATTTTAAAATTCAAATAAAAATCAACTTCAACATGTAAACATTTTATTTTTATTAATCGACTTATACGGACTTCAAATAGTTCAATAGGTATGCAAGTTGCGTATGTGTAATAACCGTTATCTCATGGTCATATCATACTTACTTACTTACTTACTGCTGTGGCGCAGCGACCCGAAGTGGATCTTGGCCTCTGACACTAAAGACCGCCAGGCTTCTCTGTCCATCGCCGTTTCTGCCCAATCGACGGCACAAAGCTCGCTCAGATCTTTCCCGACCTCGTCGCTCCAGCGGTACCTAGGACGTCCAACAGGTCGTCGACCAGTAGGACGACCCGAATACGCTCTCCAAACTGCACGATCTTCTCCCATACGGACCACGTGCCCGAGCCATCGGAGCCATGGTCATATCATATATGTATTTATATGTCTACTTTTACTATACGTTATAAGTTTATACATATTATATCCATACAATGTCACTTTAATGTCGTTACTGATCGACGTCTCTTTAAACTTGGAACGTGCAAATCGGTCCAATAATGTCAAAGTGGATAAAACTCAGTTACTAAGCGTTGCTTACAAAGTACGATAAAAAAGTGCAGTAGGTACATGACTGCGGGCGCCTATTCAGCATCGGATTTTGTGATCTTCAGTCACATTCTTCAGCTACACATTTGATGAACCAGCCTCAAATTCGTTGCCACCGCACCATACGTTCTAGATCTGTCAATCAATTATTAATTTGAAAGAGATGTCATATACTACAGAAAAAAGTGGCCGAGGCCCCCGGTGAGCAGGGCTGGAATCGAACCAGCGACCTCCTGCTTTCGCGGCAGACGCCCTAACCACTGGGCTACCCGACCACGGCAGCCAGTCCCAAATTTCCTAAGTATATGCAATCCTTTCTTATTTTAAAGCGTTACGTGCGTTCCGCAATCCCACAGCTCAGACTTACGTCTAGTGCTGCCTTCTAGATAATGTTTACAGATTATTTTCAACTAGAAGCAAGGGTAACGTCACCATACTGCTTGATACTATACAATTGTAAAGCACGAATCAAATCATTTATTGTATTAGAAATAATAAATGATTTGAGTAGTGTTTTACAATTGTAATGTAAGGTATTAAATTTCTCTAGCGGATGCCCGACGGACAAACCTAACTGTGGAAATCCGACGGATTGTCCGAACGTATATGGCCGGCTAATTGCGAATTATCCCGGCACTGCACGACCAATTCACCTTGCAAAACTTGGCTAAACTTCAAAGCGTACTATGAGATAGCTTGTCCACTGCCGCATGGCCACTTACGTGAGGATAAGCGTTTGAGTGGACTGAATGGTCCATCGATCGAGTTACCTTTCAGCGCTGAAAGGAACCGGATAGCGTTGCACCGTCAACGGCGTGTGACGAGAATTTAAACATGAATTAGGGTTCCGTTGTGGAAAAAGTTTAGTTTTATCACGTCAGTAGAAAACTGCCTTGTGTTGGATTGTTAACAGGCCACTATTTTATTAAATAGGCTTAAAGCGAAGCGCAAAGTTGCCCGAGATCATAATTTTTTCCACTTTTTCTTTCTTTTTAAGATATTTTTAGGGTTCCGTACCTCAAAAGCATAAAGCGGAACCCTTATAGGATCACTTTATTGTCCGTCCATCCGTCCGTCTGTCATTATTTATGTCGTAGTATAGACACTAGTTTATTTACCTCTCGCTATAATGAACATAACAATAAAAAATATGAAGCTAATGAACTATTAAGGTATAAAGTTAATTTAAATGCTATCAGCATTGCGATACAACGAGGAAATGCCGCCAGCAAACTAGGTACAATGCCTCAAGGACTTATTTTAGATTTAAAGTAGGTAGAGGTGGGTAGTCAGGTAAGTTACACTTACTGTATATATTTCGAAAATAAATAGTATTATTATTTAAATTGACATTTATACGTTAAGCTAACATTTCCATTTACATTATAGAACGATTTATTTATTGCTATCCAATTACGATACTTTGGGGCACTTTTATGTTACTAAGATTTAAAGAGCTCGCGTTTCGGAATAGAAATCACATCAAGATTTACAATTTAGCAAACAATATCTACACAAAAAAATAAATCCGTAAGTATAACTAGATGTTTATTTAAGATGTTTATTGCGTATCACATTACAAATGTTTAGGTGGAACTTAACTACAATTTGAAATGGGGTATTTACCATTTGTGTAAATGACGCGTGCAACAATGCCGAATCATCGGCAGCTCACAAAAGCCAACATACTTACATGGTAAACACCCCGATAAAACAGTAATTAGAATTTACATTCGTCACGCACAATTGCAAAATAACTATCACTGTCAACCTATAATCTTTTACTTAATTGTATAGAGCCCTTTGTACACAACATGGGGACTCAGATGACAAGATAAGAATAGAGGATAACTACGTCTGTTAGAATGCCAAATGAAAATGATCCTTTTAGTGTTTATATTAAGGTAGCAATAGTGTGGCATGTTCCTGTTATTGAATAAAAGCGTTTGGACAACGCTACCTCAGATCATGATGATGCGTCGTTTAGATAAATTACATAAGGACACATGCACAGCGACTTTAACTGAGGAATGGCAACTATATTTTTTATCTAAATTTGAAGTTATAAGTCTTCGTTTTCAGTACGGGTCTTATTGCTAGGTTTTATGTTTTACTTTTCCGAAGCAAAGCGGCTCCGCAGCTGTAGTGAGCATGAAGTGGTTGATACAAAACGTCGATATATTTGAAAGTGTAACGATTGCGTACTTAGGATACAGCGTCAGCAATATCCAACACACGCACACACGGAATAGTAAAAAAAAAGGAGCAAAAAAGTTTATCGTTGGTTGTACTCCACACCTCGAACTCCAGTTCACCAACTTTTAAAAACCGGCCAAGACCATGTCGGGCCATGCTCAGTGTAGGATAATTTGCCACATAGTAGATCAGTGTAGGGAACCGCAGTTTACCGTCCGTCACAAAAGGCAACCTTAAAAAGTGTTTTAATAGATACCATGTGCTTATAATAATTAACAATTCGATCACACCCGTCCCGACCCCATCAACTCCGGACAACGCGAAGTAGACCACAGTGCCATCTCTCGGGCAATTGGGTTACTAATTTATATACAAACTAGACGGGTTATGTATGTTGGGTTTTCGGGGGTAACTTTTGATCGCGTGAATCGATTTGAATCATTATTTTCTTATTAGAAGGAAGATCGTGCGGGATGATAAATTAAGTACTCAAGATAAAATAAGTGTTTGCAAATACAGTTAAATTACAAACTAAATTCAGAAATTATTTTGTACCATTTTTCAAAAACCGTTCATCCAATCAAGTGCAAAATAATTTTCCTAGAAAGTTCTTATTAAGTTCTACTTTTATATTTTTTTTTTACTTATAGTTTTAAAGTTAGAGGGGGGGGACACATTTTTTTAAACTTCTGGAGCGATTATTTCCGAAAATATTAACTTTATCAAAAACTGTTTTTAGTAAACCCTCGTTATTTTACAAATACCTATCCAATGACATGCCACACTCTAGGGTTGAAACGAAAAAAAAAATCCCCCCACCCACTTTACGTGTATGGGAGGTACTCTAAGAAAGAAATTATAACCACTTTTTATTTTACCACTTTGTTGGCGTGACCGATATGCATATTCGTACAAAATTACAGCTTTCTAGTACTTACAGTCACTGAGATTATTCGCGGACGGACGGCCGGACAGACAGACAGACAGAGCGAAACTATAAGGGTTCCTAGTTGACTACGGAACCCTTAAAATGACAAAATTTGCAATAGGTACATTGCGTCTTTAAACAAACTTTAAAGTGTAATAAATATCATCATCATCATGATGATATTTATGATGATGATGATGAGTGTAATAAATATCAACACACACGTTATTTTTAAAGGTCGCTAAACTAACGTTGTTCAGTTTGGAGAGACTACGAGTAAATTATTTGCTTCTGTTATGGGTCCCACGCGGTATAACATATATTTTTTGTACACAACACATGAGAACACGTCTTTATAACTCAGTCGGCATATAAGGCAAAGCAACGTTAATTGCGATCAGTTGGTTCTTGATCTTAACCCACAATAAACAATTCATCAACATGGAGGCCCCTGCAAAATGCTACGAGACCCAATTCAAAGTCCTGTCTACGGGAGACTATATTCTCCCGCCTCAATTGCAAGCATCTATAGATAAAATTGTTGAAAAAGAAGGCTACTTAACCCACAAAACCTTTAACAGATCAATCTCAACAACAGGCGGAAACTTCTTAGCAGAACTGTACGAAGTTGACATCAAAGGACAAACTGCGGATGGTGATAAAGAAACAAACGTTTTCATCAAAAACAAAATGGAAGATACACATATGACTGTTATTGATGTACAAGAATGTTACAGTTTAGAGAACTTCTTTTATGGACACCTCTCAAAGTTGTACGATGATATACAAAATAAAGCGAATATTCCCGCAGAAGAAAGGTACGCCATGGTGAAGAGTTACGATGCCACGACTCCTGATGCTATCATTTTGGAGAATCTTGCTAAAAAGGGCTTCACAACTGTACATCGAATGGAGGTTGTTCCTTTAAAGTTTGCGCAGTATTCCGTTCAGCAGCTCGCGAGGTTCCACGGGTTGTCCTGGGTTTTGGAAAAACAGTATCCCGAATACTTTGCCAAGAAAATCAGGACTATGAAGGCGACAATGAAATTTAACGACGATTACCGACAATTTATTGAAAATATGAGCAAATATACGGATAAGTGTGTGGATGAGGAGAAGAGATCTAAACTGGACAGGATAAAATCGCGCACTGTGGAGACCATGCAAAAGTATTATTTAGACAACGCTGGGACTAGATGCTGTTTGTGCCATGGGGATTACAGGGCTAACAATATTCTTGTGAAAATGGTAAGTGCTACTAATTATTATGATTATCTACTTGTCATCAAATTGTTTAATGGATGGGTTAGTTACAAACGAAGTCAAAAGCAGTATATACAATTTATAAAATTTTAAGTATATTCAATTTCAACCACTTATGAACGGTGAAACTTTTCGCGAAAAAAAACGCCGCGATATCAAGTTATCAGAGTTTGAAGAATAATTGACAATGATTAGTCTTATTTACTTTTTTAATTATTCAAAAGTTTTGAAAATTATACTCATACATAATATTGTCTTCTGTTACCGCGATTGTTATTCATTGAAATTAAACACTTTAGAACTGATTAATCGCGTTTATTAACACCATACAACCACCATGTCATGTCATGATCCTACGTTTCGAACCCTTTACAGCACTCGTTTTCACGTAGGATCATGGTGTTAATAAACGCGATTAATCCGTTCTAAAGTGTTTAATTATACTCGTACGTTAAATCACGATGAATTAAATTCAGCGTGCGTAGCCAAGATGCCAATCGCTCACGCTTACTAACGTATCGTAGCTACCTCTCTCTATCACTCTTCCTTATTAGTGTGACAATGACAGTTGCGTTTCATCAATGCCAGGGGCATTATAAATCTCTTATCGATTTCCAAAGATGCTTTATAGTATAACTAGTTTTCTTTTGAAACAAAATACAAATTGTGTGTTTCTATTGCAGAATGCTGATGACGTATCCGAAGTTATACCAGTGGACTACCAACTGCTGTTTTATGGATGCCCAGTCATGGATTTCATCTACTTCATCTTTCCTTGCACCGACCAAGAGTTCAGGAGGAAACATCTGGACGACCTAAAAGATCTGTATTACGACAGTTTGACAAGATTCCTGAAATATTTCAACATGGAGGCGGAGTCAGTGTACCCACGACGTGAATTTGAAGTAGAGTACAAGAAAAGACTCGATTTTGGTCTGATCGTGAGTCTTCTGATTACGCCTATACTTTTTACAGACGATGATGATGTGCCTGATCTTGGTAAAGATAATTTAGGAGACATTTCTGTTACGCCAGACCCTAAAATGAGTGATAGGATCAGAGGTCTTGTGGATGATTTCCAAAGGTGGGGTATATTGTAAAGATTTTTTTTAACTAAGTAAATAAATAGGTTGGCGAAACGACCCAAAATTTAACTCAATTTAAAAAAAAAAACATGAATTCCTAGCCTAATCGGTAGTGACCCTGCCTACAAAGCAGGAGGTCCCGGTTTCGAATCCTGCGGGCCTAAGATGGTTATCCACGAATGTCATAGGATAATGCTACAAGTTGATAAACTGCGGATAGCGCGACGGTGACAGCTGCCAAATGCAAAGAGATTTGACAGAACTGTTTGAAATTATCAGAAATTGTCGGAACGTGCCGACAAACTATCGTCCAGCAATTGTCAGGATATCAGCATGGCATCTTAGCCCCGCAGGTCAGGGCATTTATTTTTGTGTTTATCACGTTCCTGAGTTATGGATATTATCTATGTATTTATGTATTATATAGTAGTCTACACATTAACAAGCCTTATTGAGCTTACCATAGGACTAGATCGATTTGTGTATGATTATTCCGTAATATTTATTCACTTATTATTTATAAAATGTGTCCTGGACTCCGACACTAGAATACGACATTTTGCTCGCTTTCGCCGAAATGCTTGTCTGTTTTTGCCGACGCCAAACTTTCGATGGTCACTCTCCGCGGTACCCATAATTATATCGATGCTTAGAACGACCGACTAGGCTTTTACCAAGACGTCTTAACGCGATTCAGTTTAGAACCTAACACGAGTCACTGCCATACAACTGGGGCCTTAACATGACTACGCCTAAACGCCATTGAGTTTAGGTTCAATATGGTTTTTGTATGGAAGCGACTCAGTTTAGGTCGTCAACTGAATCGCGTTGAAGGGTTAAGACGTCACGGTGAGGCCCCAGGATGGCGTAGGCTAATGTATTTTATTTTATTTTTTAGTTATGTGATATAATATAGGTATAGGTTGTAAGATAAGCGATTTAGTATATTTTAACTGTTATATTAATATTAAATAAAGAGTTGTATTACTTTTTGTAAATTTTAAGTGTTTTAAAATCTGTGTTTTATTTATTTTGCTAGTACGAGCTCTAAATATAAATAGTTACCCCAGAGTTGAGGTCACGCACACAACAACATGTCCTGTAATTATAAATATACTAAAATAGGGCTTAATCATGTCTTTCTCCGGGACCACGGGGACAATGTCGCCTTTGAAACGTCGGAGGTTTGTTTTCAAAGTTTCTACACGGTTAAGCCCCGTTTTAGTAAATTTATAATGTGTTTAAATCATGAAAGTTAAAATAAAGGTCCTGCAATGACGGCGGGATTCTGAATTTAATGTTGTTATTGCGTAGTTTGCGTACCGATTAGAGATTCAATAGTGAATTTGCAAGATAGACCAAAACAGTATTTGTGTCTAAAATATATTATTTAAGCATGTTTATTTACATTTACGTAAGTGTTTGCTATTAGTACTTCATATAGTTGTGTGCGTTATCAACTTATCATTCTCTACGACTCTCTTGATTTGACACAAACAAGTTAAAGTTAATTCACCTAGTTACGTACCTCCAGTTCAAAAGTTACATATGTCATGTCATACCTTAACAAATTAAAGTCTTGAGAAAAAGACATCGGGATAGCTTGAAGGTCTACCACAAACCACGAAATTTTTGCTTACCCATCGCACTCACAATTTCATATTTATTATTTGTAGTACTCCATAGACCTAACTCACTAAAAATCTATATAATATTAGATTAAGAGTTTTTGTTAGTAGCACTTAATAGTTTGGTGAAATAAACAGTTTTTTTTTTATATACAGCGTGTCCTTAATTATTGCAAGAAGTAGGTATACATTATAACGTTGTCTATGGTATTCCATAAGAACACTACTCATATAGATTTTCATACAATATATTAGCACTGTTGTTTTTTTTTTAATTCTACAGTGGGCATACGAATTGTTTCACATTCTGCCACCTTTCGATATTTTGCTTTTAGCTGCCGTAGAAAAACTAGCGTATGCAACAGCTCATAATTGGTTCTTAAAGCTTGAGGGTCGCCGTTACAAAACGAGACGACGTCGAGTTTTGTAATAATAGACCCGAGAATAGTTACATAAACTACTATCTTATTATAGTTTTTTTATGTTAGTTATAACACTTTGATTGTTAACAAATGACAGTGTCACTAATATGCTATTGCCAAAAACTTCAAACTAAATACATTCGACCCTCTCAGTAAAATATCTACCTCATTACCTTTTCTTAATACCAAAATCGTATAATCTGACAGATGGATTTACCCAAATTTGAAGTTAAGCTACTAGCTACCTATGTTTATTTTTGTTATCGATTATTGGAAATAAGTATTGCTTGTAAATATTTCTTTTACAAATATTGAAAGTAGAGCAACCTAACATGTAGCCCCATGTGGAATTTCATGGTATGTAAATTGGCTGAGGTCACCCTGTATAACTGCAACAGAGACGCAAAACTTCCCACAATGCTGTGTCCCCACGTGACCCCATCAAGGCCTCGCCGCCTACTGAATTATGTTACACAACCACTTATGCTCACACTCAGGTAACTACCCTCACATGGACCTTATGTTAAAGAGATAGGGTTCAAAGTTGAGCGGCAGGTGTAAAAAGGGTATTGATCCGATCAATAGGGAGCTAAAGTTTACTTTTGTTATGCATTTGCCTCTAGGTTGAAGTTGCTTTTACAATGCAATGGGAGTAATAGATAAAGAAAAACGATGTGTAGCGAAATTCTTAAATTTAATATCAGTGCAGAATGTTGCTGCAATGGTAGGTATAATCTATTAAACCACTTTTTATTACACAGTTGATAGTCGTAACCCATACTCATCTCACTCAAAAAATACACACATACAGAAGCAATTATTTCACAAGCTTTTGTTTAAATTAGGTACACCGTCCTTTAGTTTGTAAGTAAGTGGGTACTTGGTAGTTTAGTTTTTATTTCTTTATAGACTTTTTATAGTGGTTTCAGCATCAGTTATATAATAAAAGTTCTAAGAATTAAGGGTCGCTAAAGCTAGAAACAAGTATTTTAAGAAACAATTATGAGCTGTTGCATCCACTAGTTTTTCTACGACAGCGAATAGCGAATAAAGTGAAATGTCAAATGGCGCCAGAATGTGGAATTTGTCGTATGCCAACTAAACATATAAAAAAAATCACCAGTATCCACAGATTAAAAAGCAATCATTGCATATACTCCACTGGGTAGCCACGGTTACTGCAATCAATTTATAGGTGCGCAAGTGTGTAGCTCAAGCTACTGGAAGCGTATGGTTGGTTAACTAATGCAGCGCCTTCTACGAATCTCTTTCAAAGTCATTTATACATATACCGTACCGCCATATTATCCGGCGTATTATCGTACCGCCATCGTTTCCAGTGACGTCACAACCTATAGAGTACTTGTAGGTGTACCGATTCTATGTTGTCTTTGGAAATGAAATAATAACAGAGGGAGTGGCTAATGTTGGCGAAACGATCGATCATACCAAGGGCAACAAGTTATTTCAGTTTTCGGTACTAATACAACTTGCAAGGGCACTTCGAAAGCTCTAATGTAATCTTAATCACTCAAACTAATATTATTAGTTTAAACTATTAAACTCTCGTGAGATTCGAACATTTTAAATAATATTTACGTGAGTGACCCATTTTAAATATTATTAAATATTATTAGGTTTTCATTTCAGCTTGATTTTAGGGTATACATTGAAAGAGATGCCATATTGTCATATATCATATACTATCTTCAAGCAACGCAGTGGGAGTTGTTATACGTACTGTTTTCCCGTCTGTCGAAGTACAAGCCCAAATGGGCATACGCGGCTCTGTGTTGTCACTAGTCTGTACACTAAAATATATCGAAGTGTGCAAGATTTTTTAGTGTAGTTGTTTAATTTTCTGTGTTAGTGTCGTCATTATTTTATTATTATTATTTTTCAAAAAATTAACACAGCATTACAGTTTAATACTAATGCACTGTGAAAATCATAAATTATACATAAAAAAAATATATATACATTATTGTTTTTTGCATGTAGTGTGTGAGAAGTGCCCCCGGATGGAGGAATGGAAGTGGTACTAAGGAGCGGTCTCCCCTGCCCCCGTCATTCAACCCTCGCCGGGAAACAAATTTTGAATTTAGAATGAGAATAGAGACAACTAGGTAGAAAATCGATTTAGTCCGTCAGATTGTCCAAAATTATCACACAATTTTTTTTCCTTTATCAGGTTAATTAAAATGAACGAAGATGAAGAGTACTCAGAGTTCCGTGGTGGGGGATTGTGACGTCATTATTGTGTCCAATCATTTTCGATAATCTAACACACGGACTAATTAGAATGATAGTTTTTCAAACGCTCTCTATTTTTGTCATTTTAAGTACATTTTACAACCAAAAGAAAAAATCCTACGTGTCGAATATTTTTTAACAATCTAACAGACGGACTATGTAGATTTTTTTAATAGTCTACCCTATGATAAAATGGATGAAATTGGACTACTGGGTATAGAGATACTTCCCTATACTATGTGTCTAGTCTGTGATCCACGCTAAAACTCTGAATTTAAAAACTTCTGTATCATATCCAAATTCTAAGCCTTAACAAGATGGTGAAATTCAATCTTCTGCCTAATTAAAACGGGTCTGTTCCAAAATTAATTAAGTAGAAAGTTGATTCCTTGATTAATGTGTTGCGTGTTTTATTTCGTTTGGGAATTTATTTCCCTTGGGCTCGTAATTTAGCGACAACGCCTTTTGGGGAAAGTTGTTAGCAAATTGTGGTGATAAATATGTCCTGAAAGTATTGAATTGCCGTCGCGTAGGCTAGCGAGCTCTGTAAGTGTTTTGATTCGTGTAAGGCTTTAAGGATGACTCACAGAAGACCGTCCCGTCCCGTCCCGTTCTAACGTGAGTCATCCCTTATGAGTAGCAAACCTAACATTCGTAAAATGCTACATTTCTACTACATTTCATGACTGGGGACTTTCTAATAAAACAGCATACCTAACTTTAATGTTGTAAGTTATATTACAAATATATTGTGAGTATATCTAATATTCTCGAATGTTTTTAAATAGTTATGATTATAATTGTTAACTTTGTGACATGATTGACCTGTAACTCTGTTACTAATAATTAATTACATTTCATTTCATTTCATAAGAAAATTACAATCATATAGTTGGTATTTAGTCTAGTAAATTTTCCGAATTCACTCCAAAAAGCGCTTGAATTACTGAACATTCATCAAAATACCGGACAGTTCTCATAAACACCGTCCAGGAGCGATGCCAGCTTTTTCCTTTGTTCGAAACATTTCAAAACGAATTTACGAAATTCGGGTACGCTTGCCTTTCCAATTAAACTTAGAATTGACCCCCGAGGTCACTGGGATTCGATTGTAACGGGTGCCCTTTTTAGGGTTGCGTATGACTGTATCTTTTAAACTTTTGAATGATGATACAAAATGTGATCACAATACGTGGTATACCACACTGCTGCGAACGCAACCTTTTTTCGTATAACATGCAGTAGCTAAACTCTCCTTTGAGCTCGCACTTCTCAATAGCAGCGCACCACAGACGCGTTATCACTTTAAGTTAGCATACGTTAGTACTTACATTTAAAAATTCATGCCTATCACTCTTTCCTCAACTTCCATACAAACCACTTATGCATTTTACTGCTAGCACCACTATTCTTTATAACCACCATACATACCAAGTCTACGGAACATCGGAGTTTTATTTAAAACTAGTCGGCGACACAAAACGGTGGCTACACACAATTATAATTATGCCAAGACCAAGGACCAGGGTGCGTAGCCAAGATGCCAATCACTTTCTTTCTTTTCCTTATCTGTCTCTATCACTCTTCCTTATTCAGGCAACAATGACAGTTGCGTTTCGTTTGCAACTAATCGTTAGCGATTGGCATCTTGGCTACTCACGCTATTCGCCTATTCTTTCTTTCGTTTATTTGCTTCTCTGTCGCTCTAGTCTATGCAAGAGGGGTATAAAGATACTTGTGCGTGCTTTGCTTCGTCTTTATAATTGCTGCTGTTTTGTATGGGTGTAAATAATAAAAGTTACAACATCCTTAAAAAACACAAATAGTACAGGATTTGATGATGTCGTAAAATACGTAAGTTGCATTGCAACACCTCTGAGCCACGTAATAAACTTATGTTTAAACACAGGCATATTCCCAAACCAATTAAAGTCAGCCATTGTTATACCTGTTTTCAAAAAGGGTAACAAAGAATGTCCTAAAAATTATAGACCCATTGCGTTATTGTCAGTCTTTTTTTAATATATGTGTTATTGCCATCATTAAAGATTGCTTTTTTGTATGTAGTGTGTGAGAAGTGCATCTGTGTGCACGTTTGCCTCCGCAAAAGTTTATAGAATAATTTGTACGATAAAATGTCACTTTGCCGTCTCCCGTCCAACGCGATGGAAGCCTGTGAACCCTAGGTGCGCGAGTTCGACTCGCACTTGACCGGTTTTTTATTATTAATATAACAATACTCATACATTTATAGAATGATAAATAATCGCCAAACCATAGCCACCTGGATCCTGGAGGTATCGATTCTGGCAAAGCTGTTTTTTTATTTTATCGATTATAACTTCTGTCTAAGCCGCACTGCTTGCTGATTGGCCACCTGAGATTCGACGTTTATTTTAATAAGTAATTAATGCCGCCAGCATCCTAGGTACAATGCCTCAAGGACCTACTTTAGATTTAAGGTAGGTAGAGGTAGGTAGTTAGGTAAGTTACACTTACTGTATATATTTCGAGAATAAATTTTGATAAAAAAAAATATTAAGTTGACAGTTTCGTTCGGAAACGATCTATGTGTGTACAAACTTGTTAAGCTTGCTTTGCTTTTTGCATTCCACATGATATTAAAAAAAATCTTATGTCCTCAAGCGAGGACCGGGGGATCCAGGAGGATAGAACACTGTTGTGGTGCGCTCATGTCAGGTTTTGTAGTTACAAGTCCCATTTAAAAATAAAACATATTTTCTGTGACTACGTTTCCTTCCAATCATTATCTTTTTCTTAAAATACCGTTTGATAGAAACGAAACAAAAGAACCTTCGTTACTCAAACTTTATTTAACTTGAACATTCTTTTCTGTTTTCAATTTTATTGGATTTTCCTTAAAGACAACTTTATCTTCGCCTAAAAGAGTTCGCCGGCCGTTTATACTTAATTTATTTGGGCTGTTGGCTTTATTGTGAAAAATGCTGCGTTGTTATTTACGTTATAATAGGTTTAGATTGATTTTTAATAAAATAAGGGCTTTTATTACGATCTATGGTAGTATAAAATAAGTAAATGATGCCTATACATTGGTGTTGCATGCTGAAGAATTGTTTGACATGATGCCAACGTCCACTTTTCACCATCGCACCGCTCGCCATCGCCAGGGCGCTCATACACACCTTGCAACCAAAATGGTCGCGCACTGTGCGGTTTCAGAGGAATTTTCTGCGGCGGACGCTCCGGCTGTGGAATGAGCTCCCTGCCGATGTTTTCCCGAAAGATTACAGTATGGGGTTCTTCAAAAAAGGAGTGTACAAGATTTTAATGGGTTGGTAACGCGCATGTGACCCCCTGGAGTTGCAGGCGCCCATAGGCTACGGTAACCGCTTTCAATCAGGCGGGCAATATGCTTGTTTGCCACCGTCGTGGTAAACACAAATATATATAGGCATAGGTATAGAATTGATACATTCGATTTAAGAACAAGTGTGAAAAAGAGATGGCAGTTTGGAATATAATAAGAAGAAGAAGAAGAAGAGATCGCTCTTTAGCGATAAGTCCGCCTGTTGTTGTTACTTACTAGCTCATGTTCTTTTTTATTTGTTTTTTACTATTGTATTTTGTAGTGCACAATAAAGAATGTTATTATTATTATTTTCTAGTTCTTTCAACTTCTCAGTATTTAGAAATATACTGGTAATAATGAAGTGCACGGGCCGAGGCCAAGTGCATTTCATGTAAATATTTATTTATTATATGTATTTTGCAATTTATGGATTTCATTCCGTTCTAGTACCTATATGTGTTTGTGATGGGGGTGTTTGGGTTTGAGGAGCGGGTAATTGTATGTCAGTTTGTAGGAATTTGCGGACTATTCTACATGTATTCAGAATTACAGCTTTTTGCATTAAGGCATATGAATATGATGACAGAGATAGTGATTCTAAGGAAGTATGTAGCTGTTGTGGGATAACACCTGTAGTTGATAAGACGATAGGCACTATGGTAACATTATTGAGTTTCCAGATCCTGGCTATTTCGTCTTTTAGGTCTGTATATTTGCTTAACTTTTCCGCTATTGTATTTTGTAAGTTATGCGTATTTGGAACGGTTATGTCGATCAAAAGGGCGGTTTTATTTATTTTGTCAACTACGGTAATATCTGGTCTATTGAAATGTGTGGTCCGGTCCGTTAATATGGCTCTATCGAAGTACATTTTATGAGTTTGGTTCTCCAGAACATTTTCAGGCGTGTACTTGTAGTAAGCTATGGCTGGCGGGGGGATCAGGTGATATTTGATTGCGAGTTTCTGGTGAACTATATTAGCTACCTGGTCATGTCTGTGTTTGTAATCGGTTTGTACTATTGCTCGGCATGCTCCTGTAATATGTTGGATGGTTTCTGATGAACTATTGCATTTCCTACACATGTCTGCGGATCTATTTTTCATGATATATTTTTGATAATTACGTGTTTCAATTACTTGGTCCTGAATAGCTAACATAAAGCCCTCGGTCTCTGGGAAGAGCTCGCCGTGATTAAGCCATGTGTTCGACGCCACTTTGTCGACACTCGGTTGGCTTAAATCGTGTCGATGCCTTCCATGTAGAGACTTTGCGCTCCATTCGGCTATCTTGGTGTTGTGATCGGTAAAAGTCTCACTTTTCTGGGTATTTTTATCTCTTAGGTTTAGAGGGGTGAAATGGCGGTCGTTCTGTTCTATGGCTTTATGTATAAGAGAGTTATCTGATTTCGTGTGAAAATATTTTCTGAGTGTATATTTTCTGCCGTATTTGTTTGCTATGAAGGTTCGCTAAATCGATAAGGCCTCGACCACCTTCTTTCCTTGGCAAGGTCAATCTTTGAATGCAGGATCTAGGATGGTGCTTTCTGAATCTTGTCAAAGTGGTGTTTACAATGCGCTGGTAACTTTTGAGGTCTGTTTTACTCCATCTGATTATACCGAATGAATAAGTTAAGATAGGTATCGCGTAAGTATTAATGGCTTTAATCATGTTTCTAGAGTTTAGCTGTGTTTTGAGTATTGCGTTAAGTCTGTGCTTAAATTGTGTGTTTAATCTGGTTTTGGTTTCTTTATGGTGTATGCCTTGTGATTGCAGGTATCCCAAATATTTGTATCCTGTTTTATCGTCTAGTGGATCTATTGTTTCGTCTGTCTCTAATGTGTAACTGTGCTTGTAGCTGTGTCCTGCTTTCATAGAATTGATCTTACATTTATCGATCCCAAATTGCATTTGAATATCACGTGAAAATATTTCAGTTAAATTAGCTAAGAGGTCAAGATCAGCTTCGTTTGCGGCGTAGAGCTTAATATCATCCATATAGAGGAGGTGGTTTAAATGTATTTGGTCTTGGTATGTATGTATGTTGTTTAATGTGGAATCATATTTCATTTGGTGTCCTGTATTTGTATTATTAAGTATATTTGACAGTGGATTTAGCGCCAGGCAAAACCAAAGAGGGCTAAGCGCATCTCCCTGGAAAATGCCTCGCCGTATTGTAATTTTATTTGTTTCTACTGTTTCATTTGGTGTGTTAAGTTTAAGTCTAGTAGTCCACATTTTCATTGTTGCTTGTAAAAACAAACGTATTTGAGGATGAATTTTATATAGCTCCAAAACTTGAATGAGCCATGAATGGGGTACAGAGTCATAGGCTTTTTTATAATCTACGTACATTGTAAAAAGATCGGATTTAGTTTTTAAGACCTGATTGAGGATAACTGACTCCCTGCCACTGTTTTCCCAAAGGACTACAATATGGGGTTCTTCAAAAAAGGAGTGTTAAAGTTTTTAAAGGGTCGGCAACGCGCATGTAACACCCCTGGAGTTGCAGGCGTCCATAGGCTACGGTGACCGCTTACCATCAGGCGGGCCGTATGCTTGTTTGTCACCGTCGTAGTATAAAAAAAAAAACTGAATCTATAGTTAGTTGCTCTTTGCAACCTTGGCTTAGTTTTTTGCAGCCTTTTTGCTGTTCAGCGGTAATGTTGTGCTTGTGGACGTGTTTGTATATAAGTTCGGAAATGCAACTTGTGATTATTTTGTATATGGTTTGTAAACAAGTTATAGGTCTATATTTCGCTGGATTTTTGAGATCATTTGTGTCCTTTGGGAGCATGTACGTTGTTCCTTCAGTGATGTATACCGGGAGTGACTCTGGGTGTAAGACAAAGTTATTCATGTGATTATACAAATAGGGATGGATTGCAGTAAACTTTTTGTACCAATAACTATGGATGTGATCAGAGCCCGTTGCCTTCCAGTTGTGTAACTTTCCAATTACCTCAGCGAATGTCTCAATTGGAATGGCTTCAAAAACCATTTCTTGTAATTCGGCATGAGCCTCTTTTTCCGTCTCAATCCATTCCGCTTGATCATTATGCTCAACAGGATTTTGCCAGATATCTGCCCAGAACTTGTGTAATGATTCTGCATCGGGTCCACTGTTTGAATTATCTTGGCTATTGTCGTGGTGGTTCGTGCTTGCGAATTTGAGGTCACGGTAGAATTGCTTTTCATTATTGTTGAATTGTGAATTTTGTTCTTTGCGGAGTGTACAAGCTTTATATCTATGGAGGCGGCTTGACGCAACAGCTAGTTTCTGTTTCAGCGTGTCAAGGAACTCTGCTAAGTGCGTATTCATTCCTTCATGTGTAGAGTGAATTTAATACTGCTGTTTAATTTTTTCCACCTGTAAACTAAGGGTCCTACTTCTATTTCCATGAATGTATTGGGTCAGTCTGCCTATTTTGATTCTTAAGTCTTTTATTTTATTGTATAGTTTATGTTCCCAAGTAGGTTTTTTATACTTACGAGGTTGGCGTGATGAGGCAGGTGGAATTATACTAACTTTAGAACCATTCGCTTTGGCCGCAGTCCAACCTGCACAGTAAATCACAGTTTGCAAAGTAAGGAAATCTGTTTCCATGTTTACCTTTTCTGGAATAATCTTGTTGTTTAGATACGCAACTATATTTGACAATTTCCTAGAAGTTTTCTGTTTTGGTATATACGGTCGGCAAGTCGGATCTGTATCAGTAAAGTGTCTTAGTGCTTCTAAAAATATTTCATCAATTTCTAAGTTACAGTCTAGTGAAGCATGTTGTTGTGGTGTATGTGCTGATGACACATATTGGGAGTTGCCTGAAGGGATTTGAACTTTATTCAGATTTTCAGTGATATCTAACAAAGTTTGGGTACCTTGATTGAGGTCTAAAGAAGTGCTCCTGTCTAGTTCGTGGTTGTTTGCCAATTCTAGTTCAACTTCTCGACTGATTTCAGTTAGTCTTTGATCACTAATGTATTTGTTATATATGATTGTCCTCCTCTGATCAGCTATTCTTTGTTCGCTAACGTGAGCAAGGGATGGAAATTGAGCGATAAACTGTTGGTGTAGTGGTTTCCTGTATGCTGTCCTATTAGTTTCTAAGTGGGTTAAACGTAAGTAAATTCGAATTATAGCTTCGTTTTGGTCATTGGACCATCTCATTCGGGTTTGCGTGTTATGAAAATTGTGTGGCATATGTGGTTGTTGTGTATCTGATAATGATGATGATGTTTGAGTGTGTATTTGTATATTTGTTTCTAATATTTGTAACTCTTCTTTAACTTCTGCGTAAATCTTATCTATTATAGTTTGTGGTATCATTTTTAGCCGTTCCACGGCCCGTCTTTGGTCTCCGACCCTTTGTCGGCTAACCTGCATATGTGGGTATTTTTCTATAAATTTTAAATGTAGTGCTTCTAAGTAGTTTCTCCTGTCTGTGTCTTATGATGTAAGTTGGAGGTAATTGCGTAGTATGAACTCGTTCATTTCTGATGTCCATCTGTTACGCTTAGTAGATTCACCTTCGGTGGGTACAGCATTGATATCCTCGTGTAAGAGGGCATCCTGTACAACATCCTCAGGGTTGCTGCTAGATAAGGTGGTTTTCGATCTAGTCATATATGAGGGGCGAGTGGATGGGATGGAAGAAAATAAAGACTCTGTCTCATCGCCCGAATCAGCTGTAGCTTCGACATCGGTGGCCCGCCTGCTCAGCTCCCGATGATCGGCTGTAATAGATTGTTCGATGGGAGCCCGCCTGCTCAACTCCGCATCGCCGTTGGATCGCATGCTGTGGCATCCAGCAACGGCTCCAGATGCGCCCCGACGATTACCCTCGGGCAGCGGCCCGGTACGTAGAGTTCTTGATCGTAACTGCATACTAAACTATTTAAGGAAGAAGAGCAAAGGATAGAACGGAAAAAGAAGAAATATAGGATAGTTGGGATCTTGGTTGGGAAGGGTAAGCCTATATGACCTGGCAAAGTTTTTGTATCTCCCAAATTGGGGTGTGATCTTTAGATGTTTCGATCATGTTTATAAGTATCACCTACCCGTAAGCCCGCCCACCACGACAAGGTGATTCCTTTGGGGGGTTATTATTATTATTCACTTTATTTATTTTTTTCTTAGGTTAGGCTATATAATATGATTATAAAAGTAAAATACAAAAACACATACAAAAACAATACAAAATACATATAAACATATTATAACGCTACGCTAGCCGAAGCGGACGGACGTGTCGTTGCGTATAAATTAATTTACGGTTCGGAATTTGTGTTTACTTGTCTCAAAAATGTCAACAAAGTGTAACGGTTGTGGTGAATCTATATTTACTATACAGTTTATGGAGTGTTCAAACCAAAAGTGCAAAAAAATGTTTGATTTGAAATGTCTCGCCATTCAGCCGGAGAACTTTGATAATTTCACCGAAAACTACAAGGATTCGTGGGTTTGCCCGGAGTGTGCTTGTTTAAAACCGAAAGGCGATAATTCCAACACACCCATCCGGAACCCTGGAACTTTGAACCAGACCTATATCACTAGCGCATTTGTAAATACACAGCGCGGTAGTCGTCCGACATCACGAATAACTAGTCCAATGCCAGTTCAAAATAACGATAATGAGCTGCTTACAGAACTTCGGGGACTTCGGCAAGAAATAGTGGGGCGTCTGGAGGAACAGGAATATCAATTTAAACAGCTTCAATCACTTTTTATCGACACTAAAAACGAATTACTAAAAGAAATGAAAGTACTTGAAGAAAAAATCTCAAACATAAACAGGCTGCAAACAATAACCCAGTGTGCGGAACAACAATATTCAGAGCCACCGATAAACATTGACAATAGTGATAACAAAAGTGCATACTCATTCGCTGAGACGGTAACGAGCGAGAAAAAACAAGGTAGACGGCGTAAGGTCTCCCCGGCAACAGCGAAACCGGACAGCGGCGATAAGAGTGTGGCCACGAAATCAGCGGTTTTACCGCTCGTCGTGTTTAATAGCGTGGGTACTCAACCCGATCGGATGGATTCTGAGTCTACCGGGTCTAAGCCAAAAAGTGGCGATAATAAGTCGAAGAAGGCAGTTAGCAGGAAAAATAATTTTATGACGGGCGAAAACACATCATCTGGAATTCGGGCCTCGGAACGCAAGAAACATTTACATCTATGGAGGTTAGCGCTCGACACAACATCGGAGGAGGTTGAGAAACATGTAATGAATGAATGTGGAGCAGAAATAAGTGTTAAAGTCCAGAAAATTAAACACAAACACGAAAGAGACTACGCTTCATTCATTATAGGAGTGCCAGAAAATAAGTTCCCTGTTATAAACCAGCCGAGGGTGTGGCCTCACGGAGCCCAGTTCAGCGAATGGTTGTGGTTTCGCGGATCAAAGTATGAAACAGAAGGAAAGTAGATCGCTTGAATTTTTTTACCAAAATGTGAGAGGACTAAGGACAAAAACATCAAATTTTCTATGTTTTTTGGAATCTTCCTTATTTGATTTCTATGCGATAACGGAAACGGGCTGCAATGATTCGATTTACGACGCCGAAATAATTCCACCTACTTTTCATGTTGTGCGGTGTGACCGGACCGACGGCCGCAAACAAGGCGGAGTACTTTTCGTGGCCACGCCACGATATGAACTACGTGAACTTAAAAATGATGTTAACTTAAGTAATTATAAATTTGAAATGGTGTGTGTAACCGTTCATTTGCGAGGTAATTTTTTGTTTGCTTGCTGTGTGGTTTATATCCCTCCTCAAGCGGATGAGAATGAATATTTTACTATGTTTAGACTCATAGAAAATATATGTAAAAAATATAAGGGTAATCTCATCGTACTCGGTGATTTTAACTTGTACTCTTGTAATAGTAATGTTGCATCGTATTATGAATATTTATTGGCCTTTTGTGAGTTCGAACAGAGTAATCAAATACCTAATTGCAAGGATAGACAACTCGATCTCGTGCTCGTGGGTACGGGCGTGCGCGGCGCAGTGCGCGTGCGCGCGGCTGGTGACGACGAGTGCATGCGGCCCGTGGACGCGTACCACCCGCCGCTCGTCGCTAGCATCGCCGAGCCTGCTGCCGGGGCCGGCGCCCGCGCGCTCCAGCCCGACTCCTTAGGTTTAGACTCTAATTTAGACTGGCCTTGTAAAAAGTGGAATTTTTACAAGGCTAATTTCCATATGCTATATCACTCGTTGGCAAGTTTAGAATGGAGTCATTTGTATAATATCGACGACCCTAATGAGGTAGTTGATTATTTTTATGACAAGATTAATAAAGTTATGGATGAATGTATTCCGATCAAAAAGCAAAAGCATGTAAACTCTAGGTATTCTTACCCTGAGTGGTACACGGCCGAGCTCATTTGCGACATTAAACGTAAACATATATTGCATAAACAATATAAAATGTGTAGAACTGATTTCAATTATGAATTATTTTCAAAGTGTAGGGCTGCTGTTAAGGTTGCAATAAAAGCAGCGCATGAAGCATACATGGACCGTGTTCAGAAACATCTAGCAAGGGAACCTAAAGCCTTTTGGGATTTTATAAGAAGTAAGAGAGGGAACGTTACTAAAAGAAAACTAGTAGTGGACGGACGCCAACTATCGGATCAGGAATGTGCTAGGGAATTTGCCACTTTCTTTGAATCGGTTTACAATCCGAACCCGGCTCGTCTGGAAGTTGAAGCGGCGGACGCCTCCTCGACGGCGAGCAGCGCGAGGGTGCACGTCGCGAGCCTGGAGCTGGTGGAGGTGCAGCGGGCCCTGGCAGCGCTCCAACCCAAGCGGTCCGCGGGTCCCGATGGTATCCCACCTTACGTTTTTAAGGACTGTCGTAGTGTTCTGGCTGAACCATTGCATTATATTTTTAATACTTGCCTTAAATTCAAAGTGTTTCCTGACAGGTGGAAGTTAACCAGGGTGGTGCCTGTACCGAAAGGTCGCGGCGGACCGAATACCAGTGATTATCGTCCGGTGGCAGTATTGTGTACGGTAGCTAAAGTATTTGAGTCTGCGATTTACCAATCGGTTCAGGCCCAAGCTAGCGGCCAAATGACTGACGCGCAATATGGCTTCCGGAAGGCGCGCAGTACCACAGGTAACCTACTGCGTCTCATGGTCAATATAGTGCCGGCAGTGGATGCAGGAGACCAGGTGGACGTGGCGTACTTCGACTTCCGGAAGGCATTTGATACCGTCGACCTTGATGTCTTACTCGTGAAATTGGCAAACGCGGGTTTCACTCCGCATACTCTTACTTTCTTTGCCAGCTATATGAGTAACAGGCGCCAGTATGTGGACTGTGCTGGTCACGTGTCAGAACCATATTTCACGAGGTCTGGCGTAAGTCAGGGGAGCAATTTGGGTCCTTTAGAGTTCATTTTAATGATAAATGACCTTCCTGACGTTGTTAGAGACTCCATTTGTCTACTCTTTGCTGATGACCTCAAGCTTGTCTGCAGAATCAATGACAGCTCTGACTGTATTAAATTACAAGAGGACATACATCGAGTGGTTAAATGGAGTAAAACGTACAAGCTACATTTCAACGCGGCAAAGTGCGCCATACTCTCATTCACCAGATCTCGGAATCCTCTTTGCTACCAATATGTGTTAGAAGAGACACCGATGCAGCGCGTTGAAGAAGTGAAGGACTTAGGGGTGCTGCTGAAATCCGACCTCACCTTTCGAGACCATATTGTTTCAGTATGTAAAAGGGCTTTCCGAAATCTGGGGTTTGTGATGAGACAGGCTCATGCGTTTACCAACATCAATGCGATACGAGTATTGTACGAGGCAATTGTCAGAAGCCATCTAGAGGGTAATGCGGTCATCTGGAGTCCACACGAGTCGAAATATAGGCTAATGTTGGAAAGAATTCAGAATAAATTTATTAGGTTTATATATTTAAAATTATACGGTGTATACCCTTTTTATCCTTTAATGTATCCTACATTGTTCGTGTTAGGAATGGTAGGATACAATAAACTAGAAGTTAGAAGGGAACTGGGGCTAGCTTCATATATATTTAAGTTGGTTCGAGGGAAGTTGTGCAACCCTGGAGTCCTGGCAGAGGTGCGTTTGAACGTACCAGACCGGTATGTGTGGCGGCGGCGGCGGCCGGACCTGCTGGCCGAGCCGCGCGCTCGAACGCAACTCCTTCGCCAGGCCCCCTTTACGCGCGCAATTCGGACCCTAAATCGAGTAGCGATCGAGTTAGATTTGTTTTTTTGTTCTTTGAACGAATTCACAAAGGCCACGTTATATGTATTGTGTTACTGTGATTTGTAATAATGTACTTGTGTTGTTTTAGTTTCTTGTCTTAAAATTCCATACTGTCGCATTAGGATATCCTGTTAAGATGGTTGTGTGTATGTTAAATAAAAAAAAAAAAAAAAAAAAAAAAAAAACTAACCTAGAGTGCCGCCGGCAACGGGGCAGGGCCCAGGCTGCCGGTGGTTATTATTATTATTATTATAAATAATTATACGGTAAATACACGTACACATATTGCTGCTGAAGTTGTGTTACTTTGGCACTTTCGGGATATATACACACATTTTTTAAATCAAAGAGGTTATCTAGCCCATTACCTCCATTTAATCGATTGGTTTTACTTTTGTCAATGTTGTTTTCTTGTGAGGTATGAAATAGTCTATTTATCTGTCTATCTACTCTAAGTTAAAACGATTTACTTGTTTGTATTTATCGTGATTTGACATTTAAGTTGTCGTCGTCCCGATAATGGTAATCCTGATAAACTTTTTATGGTAGTTTTGTAGGTCAATACAGTTTCGGAGCTGAAGAGACACTACAAATGTACATATTTTTAGATGTACTGTTAGCATCTGAAAAGTATGTAAATAACTTACCTATATTACAAACAAATGCCCTCTTAACTCATATTTTTATAAAACTTTTTCATATTTTAAATACCTAGCTCATTTAAGGATGACTCACACTCACACTACAACGTGAAGAGACTAGTCGGGACAGGACGATCTGCCAATTTCTATAGAAGAATCACGAGATAGCTTGGAGCACTTGGAGGCTGGTTACATGACGTTTTATATAGAAACAGACAGTCACGTCCCGATTAAACAACAAATTGATACAACCACCATAAAACGAGCATAATGCCCATTATAAATGCAAAATATATACTCCGACATTTCAATGATACAAATTGTTTTTCGAAATATTAAGTCTCACCCTTCTTCTTCTTCTTCCTTCTAGACCCTATCCCATTTACTTGGGGTCGGCCTTCCTTGTCCGCAATTTCCATTTAGCACGGTTTTGTGCTGCGTCTTTATCTAGGCAGGCCTCTTTTAGGTCTTTTTCGACCGTCGTCCACCAGGTGGCGGGTGGTCTGCCACGAGAACGTGTTGTGGTCGGTAAGGCGAGGGCAAGCTTCACCATATGGTCGTCAGGGCGTCTTTAAATATGGCCATACCACCTGAGGCGTTTTTCTTTGACCTTGTCTACAATTGGGGCAACTTTACAACTCCCTCTTATGTACTCATTTCGGACTTTGTCCAGTAGTGTGACACCCGCTGACCAGCGTAACATGCGCATTTCAGTCGTGTGCAGTTTGTTCAGATGCTGTTTGTTGGTTGCCCAGCACTCTGACCCGTACAGAACCGTAGGTCTAATGGCAGTTTTGTATAAGTGCCCTTTGACTTTAAGGGGCATTTTTCTATCACACATGACGCCTGTGAGTTGTCGCCACTTCATCCATCCAGTTGTTGTTCTATGAGTAACATCACTTTCGATTTTGCCGTCGTTGCTGAGAATTGAACCCAGATATTTAAATTGGGTAACCGTTGGCAGTAGTGTACCCTCTATGGAGAAATTTATGCTGCTGGGATCAGTGGCATTATCAAAAATGCACGACATGTGCTCTGTCTTCTTCCGGCTTATCATAAGACCATTGGACTCAAGAGCTTTTCTCCAGGAATTGAAAGTTTGCTGAAGTTCTTCTACGTTATCGGAAATGAGAACGACATCATCGGCATATAAGATATTCCAGGGGACTGGTTTTTGACAGTGCTTTGTTATGTGATCCATTGTGCTATTGAAGAGTAGCGGACTAAGAGTGGAACCTTGATGAACTCCGACTCTTATTTCAAACTTTTCGCCTCTACCTGCAGGACTTAAGACTTGGGTGGTAATATCTTTGTACATATCTTGCATGAGTTTAATGTAGTACTCAGGTACTAGCTGCTCTCTTAGTGATTCCCAGATAAGGTCGCGTGGGATATGATCGAAAGCCTTCTCCAAGTCTATAAAGATCATATGAAGGTTAGTCTTGTTTGTTTTGGCCTTTTCGATCATTATCCGCACAGTTTGAATAGCGTCTGATGAGCTTCTCTCGGCGACAAAACCACACTGATTCTGCGTTAACATTATAATGCGCTTAAGTCTGTTATTTAAAACTCTCTCCCAGATTTTAAGTGTGTGAGACATCAGTTTTATCGCCCTATAATTACTGCATTCTCGCACATCTCCCTTTCCTTTGTAGAATGGTATAAGGATACTATTGCGCCATGAATCAGGCATTGGGTGGCCCTGAGCTAACTTGTTAAACAATTCGGTGAGCCAAATTACTCCGCAATTTCCTAGGTGCTTCCAGACTTCTGCTGGTATTTCATCCGGCCCTGGTGCTTTATTGTTTTTCATTTGCTGTATTGCTAGTTTAACTTCATCTGGGGTTATGTTCAAGGTCGTTCCTTGCACTGTTAAAGGTTTGCAGTAATCATGGTCCCGTGGATGGGTCACGTTCAGGAGTTGTTTGTAGTACTCTGTCCATCTATTCCTAATGTCACCATCTTCTGTTAAGAGTTTCTGGTAATTATCCTGAATGTATTTGACATTTGTTAAATCTTTTGAATTTTTATAACGTACTTTTGCTATTTTGTGTATGTCTAAGTCAGACTTGGCCATTTCCAATTTACTATAAAACTCAGAGTTCGTCTCTGCTATTGAAATTGCAACCTGTCTCTTTGCTTGCCTTTTGACTTCCCTATATTTTTCAAAGTCTGTATCCTCTTTTGTAGACTGCCACAACTTGAAAGCGTCTTTTTTTGCTGCAACTATCTCCTTTACTTCTGCATTCCACCATTTAGTTTCTTTGTTTGGTCCCTTTTTGCTTCTAGTGCGGCCTAGGTGCTCTTCCGCTTTCTGTATACAGACGCTTTCAAAACTGTTCCACATTTCATCCGGTGTCAAACTTGTAGTGTCCACGTTGTTTAGATTTTCAGACAGTTTCTCTATGAACAGTTTCCCTGCAGGTTCGTTTAAAGATCTCCATTTAATTTTGGGTATCAATTTCCTGTTTGCTTTAATAGGTCTTGGAAGCTTGTACACTGTGACTAATAACTTGTGTTGTGTTGTGAGCGATTCTCCTGGTATGACCTTGCAATCCTTATAATTCCCCAAATGTTTGCGTCTTGCAAGAATAAAGTCTATTTGGGTAGCATGTCCTCCACTTTTGTAAGTGATTTGGTGGGATTCTCGCTTTTTAAAGAAGGTGTTTACGATTGCTAAGTCGGAGCTGGATGCAAAATTTATGACAGTCTCCCCATCGCTATTGCGGGTGCCGTAGCCAAAGCCACCATGCCATCTTTCCGCGTTTGTGTTACAGGTCCCAACATGGCCATTCAGGTCTCCGCCGAGGTGCACTGTTTCTTCTGGTGGTAAACTCTGCATGAGTTTGTGAAGATCCTCCCAAAACGCTTCTTTCTCGCAGTCACTTGTGCCACTTTGTGGCGCGTACGCAGATATTATATTAAAACAAGGTTGTCTTTCAAGAGCCAGCTTCACGGCTATCAATCTGTCGCTTACCCTCTCAATGTTTATGAGACGCTGTGTGAGATTTTCGGATAGTATAATCCCAACGCCATTTTTGCCGGTGGTCGTGCCATTATAAATGAGCTTGAACCCGTTGCCTATTGGTCTCGATTTCGCTCCCTTCCACCTGGTCTCTTGCACACAGCATGCATCTATTTGCCTTCTTTTCAGGACGTCGCTTAATTCGGCACTTCTGCCCGTCATGGAACCTATGTTCCAGGTTGCTAATCGCAATGATGTGCTCGTGTTGCTTCGACCGTCGCTTTGGGGGTACGCCCTAACATTTCCACAGCCTCGACCGTCGCTTGCGGGGGACGCCCTAGTATTTATACTCATTTTCTTATTTTGTGCTTTCATTTTGGACAAGGAAATTTGAATGGCTATGTTGTTTTACGGCCGGCTGCCGCCTGACGCCAAGACTGTGACCTTCTTGGAAGACCATAACGCCGCCGTTGGCTATTTGAAGCTCATCCGCCGCCGCATTTCTGCATACTCCAGCCTAGTACACAGCACCCAACCAAGCCTGGGGTCGGAATATGTCCAAGCAGCCCTGGTTGCGGGGAAATTTTGATAACGGAGCTTCCTTCTCCGGCCTGTTTGGTCCGCGGGAGGTATTTTATTTCCCTCCTACCCTACAGCTGCCCAATTAGGACACCTGCAGAGCATCCCCCTATCCGCCACCTGGGGACGCGTTCTCTAGGGGTAAGGCTCCCCCGATATTAAGTCTCACCCGACCCCTCAAACGACGAAAGTTAGCGAACTTCCCGGATTCTTAAACAGAACAACAGTTAAATTATAATAAAGGCTTTCGGAGTTACCTGCTCGCAATTACTGGCATATTATAAATTGCGAACAAGCTTTAACAAGTAGTCGAGTTAGGTTGTTAGACGCTAAGTTTTTTCTTCGTCTTGGTAGAATATTTGTGACCATTTCCGTGGCGTCTCCCGCAAGAGGCAATGCGGGATGCGTTGGTGTGGGATTAGTAATTTACCATTATCTTGAAAAGAGCCGTGAGAAAAGAGTCCCACATAGTCGACTGACTCGAGTCGAGAACAAGCAAGCTGCCAGCCCATTTGCTGGCGATTGCCACAGATACTATGGACTGGACTTTGTGATTCGTATAATTAAAATATTATGCTAAATATTATCTGTAGATTATAGATAAATTATCTACTTCTCTTTAATCTACAGATAGAGATATATCCACGTTTTTGTTAGGAAGAAAAAAAATACTACAATAGTGTATGAAATAGTGACATAAATGAACGTCCCTCCATAGCTAATTTCCCTTTACGTCTGGCTTGTATTTTGCACAACTTATTATCTGCTATCCCATAATATATGCCAAGTCTAGTGCTCTCTACTTCTTGACCTCTGCACCCACAAAACAGTTAGTCTCTCTGTTTTGTGTCTGCACCAAATGATGCCGTTTTAGTTATCTTTGATATCACTTTTGTGGACAGCTAGTCACCATTTGTCGAAGATAAATCAGATACCGATTTAGAAGATCGATGTCCAGTATTTCATTAAATAGCGGCAATAGGCTTATTGTATGAAAAACTCGAGCGGCCATCAACATTACACTTCTCATTAGACTTCTCATCTTAGAAGTAAACAACAGGGAACAGGCTTTTCGCTCGCTGTGTTTATTCGAGTGAAATTCAGTGTATGATGACACAAAAGTGCTTCGGATTTGAGCTAAAGTACTTGGCGTTGTCAATTTTGGTTTTCGATAACTTCTTAGACTGAACGCCTTTATCGCTTCATTAAAACCAATCTGTTGTTATTGCTTTCTTAATTGCAGTTGTGCATAATATTGTCTTCTGTTTCCGCGATTGTTGTTCATTCCCAATCAGTGATGCCCGAGCCGCGAAGGTGACAACACCACTCTGTCTGTCCGACGATGACTGCCCGATGCAGTCGAAACATGTCACGCTTATTGTGATAAAAATACGTGAGTGTTAACCGTGTCAGTATGACTCACGTAAATTTAAATTATATAAAAGGTGACACTTTTAAGACTGCGACTTTCCATCAAAAGTGATGTTCTAATTGTCACTTTCGATGAAACGCATCGAAGTTTTAAGAAATTTTTGCACTGTTGAATATCCTGTTTAAAACTATCTAAGTAAAATACTTAAATTTCGATCGATGGTCTAAATCTCAATCGAGATTTTCAAAGGGACTCGTCCAAAATATTCCGTAGCGCCAGTCAACAATAATTCTCGTCGTAACAATAAACTATCAGCATTAAATAAATCGACCCTAAATTGTCCCTAGATTTAGATCTGTACAGTAATCTAAAGCAATCAAGGCAAGGCCGCAAACCCTGTCCGTGGCAGTCACCGGCAAAATGGCTGACAAGCACGCTCGCCTTAATGTTTACCTGAAATATGTGTTAGACAGAGCTAGTCTCAAACTTGGATGAAATATACAAGGAATAATAAAACATGGTCGAAAGTAAAAATAAACGGTCTATTGTAATGTGAATGCTCTACACAATAGGTACTGGATTTGAAAATGTATTCATATCTATACATTTTCAAATTTAGTATACAACATGAGGCTGTATTCAGGTTATAACAAAAGTACCTGCTGCTAAGGTCAATGACCCTGAGTACGGTGCAAAAGAAAAAAATTCGAAATTCGTAAAAAAAAAATAACTTTATATGAAGATAGTTGCATTTTCGATCAGCTGTTCCATACAAAGTGAAAAAAAATTAGCTTTTCCTTATCAGCTGTTGAATTATCGTTCGGTACTTTTGTTGCTAACAACCGCTATAGCAAAGCGGCGCGGCGCGGTGACTTTTCGACGAGACGTCGCGCGGCTCGAAATGTCATAAATGTCAAGATACAAACGGTTGGTACCAACAGAAGTGTACCTAAGAGACTTCCTGATACTCAAGATGGCGAACACGAATCTTGAATAGTTTTTGTATTTTGTATGCTAAATGTTGTTTAATGTGTAATATATAGCTTATTGTGCAGTAAACTAACGAAAAAGTGTGCAGCTAATGAATAATTAATCCTGAAACGCGTGTAACCGTTAGTGAGTCATTACTCGGGTGTCCCGGGGTCGCGGCCCCGAAACTATTATGTTACGTCTTATACCTAGCTATAAACTTAATAAATAGCGAGGCCAATTACCGAACAGCGTCGCTCAAGTGGCAATATACTATTTATATTATGATATACGGAAATATTGATAATACGTGACACTGGCAAAATTGTCCAATTCTCGGACAGACGCCATTATTTATAAAAGAAGAAAGAACTGTACTAGGAGAGCGCGCAACGATCTCCCACATATGACACTGCCATACACTGAAATAAATGATATCCTACAATACTACATACCAGCGTGCGTAGCCAAGATGCCAATCGCTCACGCTTAATAACGTATCGTAGCTACCTCTCTCTATCACTCTTCCTTATTAGTGTGACAGTGACAGTTGCGTTTCGTTAGCGATTGAGCGTGAGCGATTGGCATCTTGGCTACGCACCCAGAACGTGTAATTGTAAAAAAATTTGTTAAACTAAAATTTGGTAGTGATAATCAAAAATGTTATATTGAGTACAATAATGGTTTGTAAACAACACTGTATGATTCTAGTAAAACGCAGTTCCATATTTATTAACGTTAAATAATTAGGCTTAAAATAACAAGATTTTACGAAAGCGTGTGAAGCTATCCCGAGTCGAAGATCCGAGCTCTTTCTAACTGTTTTGCGAGCGCAAATTTTGTTTTTCTTACAGTTTGTCTTGGACGCCCAGGTTTAGATATTATCATCTAGCAAATTCAACTTGCTTGGATAAACAATCAAAGTGGATTTGCCAATGTCGTGGTGTAAAATATTATGAAGCTATAAAGACACTAAATGGTTTTAAATAGAAAACTCCCGTGAGTATCAGACATATTAAAATTCTCATAGCGGGTTACTCACGTCAATAAAGTCGAAAATAGCTCGACATATAAAATGGTGTTAATGGTGGTGTAAATGGTGTTATTATTACGGTATTTATTTTCGTTGCAAGGAATTATGTTACAGATATTTTCTCTATATCTACAAACATGTAGATACCTAAGCCCCAAATCTTTTTGATTAAAATTGGAGGAAATCAGATGTAATAAACATACAACCCACGAAATGTCATTTTAGTCTTCGGAACTAAAAAAGTTGCATTAGTTATTTCTCTCCACCACCGGTAGAACTGCTTCCAAAAACCCCAAAGCTATTCCTGAACCTACCCCAATATTATTCTCAGACTGCTCCAGTTCTCTAACGCGATGGTAATTACAGCTTCACGTAATCTGAGCTAATACAGGCTGGATCGATACCGAGCTAGGCTCGCTATTTTCAGAATACCCACAGATTTTTCAAGAGAGGTATGGGCACAGCGGATGCATATCGTTTAGTGTGGTAGGGCACAGCACAACGAATGTCGTCTCGCTCAAATCTGGAGCGGAGCCCATCTGGGGAAGTACCTCCACCTTACAGAAAACCGCAGTTAAATAACACTAGACCCTACTCATAGTGTTGTGTTTCTGTTGGTGAGTAAGGTCGCCAGAGCTCCAAGAGGATCCGCTGTGTTGACAGCTAAGGACCCACGGAGCAAAGCCCTTGGCCCGTTTAGCTGTCAACACAGTGAATCCTCCTTTTTTTTTAAAAGGGTCGGCAACGCGCATGTAGCACCCCTGGTGTTGCAGGCGTCCATAGGCTACGGTGACCGCTTACCACCAGGTGGGCCGTATGCTTGTTTGTCACCGTCGTAGTATAAAAAAAAAAAGATTTTAGAATAACACCTAAGCTCATATGTACCTTATAAAATCAGCATTATTGACCGTATACATTGAAATAGATGTCATATACATAAAAAAAGACCAATACAGGCCAATCCGAGGATCGAACTTTGAACGTTCGAGGATGAACGAGTTTGGTTTGGATGGAAGTACAAAGCGATGATGCTTGTACTAAGAGAATGACTACGGGCGTCTTAAACAAGAAATTCGCCAACATTCGTTATGACCAGTTGGCCTTGTGGTTATGGCGTTAGCCGCGTAAACATTGAAAACTAACCTCCGACGTTTCAAGGGCGACATTGTCCCGGTGGTCCCGGAGAAAGACCTTCTCCGGGACACTTTGCTTAGTACGTATCACTTTTAGTCGAATAAAAAAAATATCGTTTTTCACGCAAAATAAATGAACAACGAAAATAATTCCCCCTGATTCAATATATTACCTTCCCGAGCTGAAGGGTTTTGACAGACAGACGGACGGACGGACGGATGGACGAACCTATGTCGTATGGACGGATGGACGGACGGATGGACGCACAACAAGTAATCCTACAAGCCCCCCCGCGCCAGTCTGCCGGCGTGCACAACGCGCAGTGTGCGCAGAGCAATCGCCGCAAGCGCTTCTCACTCATGATTATGGGGCGCGGACCGTCCCGAAACATGTCGAGCTATTTTCGGCTTTATAGACGTGAGTAACCCGGTCTAAGTATATTAATAATCCTACAAGGGCTCAGTTTTTTTCCTTTTTAGGTACTTGACTTACTTGACTTATTTCCTGTTATCCCTCAGGAGGGACATAGGGCCCGAACAATGCTCTTCCATCTGGGACGATTTTGTGCAGCATCCTCCAGATCTTCCCATTTGAGACCTGTTACTTCCGCTTCTTTTACCACCGATCGGCGCCACGTGGATTTAGGACGGCCAGCTCTGCGTTTCCCGGACGGCTGCCATGTTAAGGCCTGCTTTGGAGGATATTCCTGGGATCTCCGGAGTGTGTGACCAATCCATCGCCATTTCCTAACGCGGATTTCTTCGTGTATTGGTCTCTGTTTAGTCAGTCTCCATTTTAGTCTCTATTAAACGCTGTATTTAAGTATGTTCTTTAACATGTGTACACACATATCAATAAACATACTATTAGTGAAAAGTATACATATTTATGAACTTCGACTGTAATTCAATTTCATGAGTAGGTACGTATTGATTATCCCTCGTAACGTAATAGATCCGCACTGAATTGAACTCCCGCTGAAAGCCTCGACACACTAATGACCTTCGTTAATTGCAAATGGTTGACGTCACCAGGGATACGAAACGTTCAAATGGATATACGACTTTATATTAAGTTAAGAAGTCGGACATGTCGGCCATTTTGGGCCAATACTCTCTATAGTATTCTAATCTCAGTGGTTTTAAGTAAGCATAGTCATTTACATTATAAACATTTAAACGGGGTATTTACCATGTATGTTTGATGAGCGGTAGCGACTCGCCGCGGGGTGACATTTCAACATGACATCGCGCGTTATGCTGCTTCGCATTCTGTCATAATGTCAAGACACAAACCGTTAATTACTATCAGAGTGTTCTACGTGAGCGGCGCGTCGGGCCGCGTAACGATCGCTCACGTAGAACGCTTACATTACATTACATATTAACGATTTGTTTCTTTCGCACAATGATTTGTTTCTCACCGCATCGCCATCGCTATGGGTCGCCTACGTACACTGTAAAGTTACACGCGTGTACTGTGTGTTTCTCTGTGGCATCGTAGCTTCCACCGGGGAAACTTATTTGAATGGAATTGAATCTCTCCGAAGACCTTAAGTTTCTAATAAACATTTCATTAATTACTGGTTGACGTCACGAGGGACGTGAGTAAGTATTCAAATGGATACTTGAAAGCATTTCCAAAGTTTATACCCGTATAATGAACGGTATTCAGATGTAGAAATCTTGATTGGTAGTGGCTATGATCAGTTATGACACGGTCGTTTTCGCATTTATTGGCGTGCGCAAGGTATACTGAAAGTCGTTTCAAAGTCATAACATGACAATAACAAAACTTGTTCAAGTCTTAAAGTTTTATTATCCCTCAATATCTTGTGTGGTAAAATAATAATTATTTTTTTTAGAACCACAGATATTTAGTACGTGTCATTATATTTTCAACCAAAATCAAGAGAAGACTCCCGATTCGGTTGCATGTTCACCTTGCATGTTTGCGATTACGCCATCCATTTATATAGTTTTTATTAACGAAAGTATTTGCCTTTCGGTGTGATCTTCTTGTGTCGAATGTTCCATATTATCATTATAATAAGATTCATAACTCGGTGGTACCTGGATGGAGATGTAGCAAAGATTTGGAAAAGTTTACTGTTTATGTATTATTGTGAAACAGGTCAGTATTTGAGTAAAAATTAAAGTCTTTTAGGCGCTACTTAACGAATCAATTAAGATATATCCCAATCCAAAATGGAGTCCCAAAACTAATTTGGTTTAAAGTTCCGAGATCTGAACATAAATCTGCAACATGTTTATATCCAGTCCGATTTATTACGATACTTAAATCGTGGTTTCGTCCATAAACTCGATTTCAATTTAATGGCTCCATTTTGGGTGTGCATTCGGTAATCCCATTTTAATGGAGCCGTTTGGAGCCAGTGTATGCATTGCTAATTCGCTTGCGTTTGTTGAATGACCATGCATTTCAACGTATGCGAGGCATGTGGGATGGTTTCTAATTATTATGTATTACTGGTGAAGGATGTTTTATTGTACCCTAGTGAATAACTATAAATGAATAACCCAAATCGACCTAGTTCCACGGTAAGCTCAATAAGGCTTGTGATGTGGGTACTAGGCGATGATTTATAAATAATGGTATAGAAATGATAAATAATAAATGTTTGTACACCAAGATAAAGTTTTAGTTAGACAAATGTATAACTGTACATGTCACCATCATATGTGTATCCTAATTCTTACACAAGTACAATAAATACTTACTTACTTGCTTACAGTCGAACGTTTGCGGATTTGTATCTCCATCTGTCCCACTTGCATATTGGAGTGACCGTATTTATTGATCTTGTGTTACTTACCTCTCTCTTGGCTTTCTTACTTAAAGTGTGTACGGCATTGCTAATTTCTGTAGGTGTTTTGCTCTTAAACGTTTTTATTATATCAACACGACATTTTTGAGCTATTCAATGTCATAATAAATTAAGTATGTATACATCGTTTAATACAACCAAAAACGTTTTTTGTCAAAATTATCACCATTTATCTCCTAATCAATTGTCGGCTCAAACAGGTTGAATAATTAACGCTCAAAAAATCGATGAGCCATAGACAAACGAGAGCCGTCGTTATCTATGGGCGCTCCAACTGATTTATTGTCTGTGGCCGATTGACGGATGATATCGTCCGTCCGCTGGGAGACGCACAAATGTGATGGAATTATTTTTGTTCTTGAAAATGTCGTCTTTAAGACATTGAGTGCTGGGAACCCGCTAGGGGAGTTCTCTGTGGGTGGCCGCTTTCCGCTACAGAGCGGAAAAACGACGGAATCGGCTACGAGCCTAGCTCGCTAACAGTCAATGTGTTAAAAATGGTACGCGGTACTACCAAAAATGAACTTTTTATAACATCTCAAAGTACATCCTGTAAAACTTTACAGATTGATATACATTCCTAAGTCTCATATTTAGACCAGTATTTGGAATTAAGGATGACTCACACTAGCACGGGACGGGACGGGACGGGATGGGGCGGGAAGAGAAAATCTGTCAATTTCTATAGAAAAAATCACGTGATAGCTCGGAGCCCTCGGATGTCGGATGTTTTTGGAATTTTAATCTAGATAAGTTATGGTTATGATCTGTTTATGATACAATTCTTCCCTGCAGGCCTAAGATGGTTATCTACGAAAGTCATCTGATAATGGCTAATGCTATAAGTTGATAAACATACAAGTTTCACGGGTAGCGCGACAGTGATTGCAGTCAAATGTGGATAAAAAACGGCTTAAAATGATCAGAAGTTGACATAAAACGCTGACAAACTGTCTTATCTAGCAAATATCGCGCTATCGCTTGGCATCTCAGCTCTGCTGATGTGCACGATACGACATTCTACGACGAAGATCGTATTCTAAAGATAACAAAACCATTTAAAGTTTAAACGGAATATTCTGCAAGCAGTGAACCTCTTTAGCGCTCAGCTACGTTCGTAGTGCGATAGTCGGGCGTAGCTAGGAGCTGCGATAGACGATGGTATCCGTAGAGTATACTTGCTTCTAAATTTAAAAGAATCTGTTTTGATGGTATGATGATTCTGATTGGTACCAGATTCTGGTTCACTGTAAGTAAACTAATATTGCGTTCGTTCCACTGCACCAAGCGAGTGCATCAATCAATCAGCCTATTGCAGTCCACTGCTGGACGTAGGCCTCCCCAAGGGCGCCACAAAGTACGGTCTTTCGTGACCCTCATCCAACCACTACTAGCTACCTTTCTCAAGTCATCGGTCCACCTGGCAGGAGGGCGTCCCACACTACGTTTGCCGAGGTGTGCCCATTCGAGAACCCTTTTGCTCCAACGCTCATCGGTTCTGCGACAGACGTGACCGGCCCACTGCCACTTCAGCTTGCAACACCTATGGACTATGTCCATTACTTTGGTATTGTGCCGGATAGTCTCGTTCCGGACTCTGTCTCTTAACGAGATACCCAGCATTGCTCTTTCCATTGCACGCTGAGCGACATGTAGTTGGTGAGCCAGCCCGACCGTCATGTTCCACGTCTCGGCTCCGTATGTCATCACAGGTAGGACGCACTGGTTGAAAACCCTGCTTTTTAGGCGCTGCACCAAGCGAGTGCATATGAAGTGGTTAAGTTGTAACATTATGAAATAAATTATTATTACAATTGTAAAGCACGAATCAAATCATTTATTAAACGTAATCAATGTGATTGTTTCATGTTTTTTGTTTTTTCAGTAGTCACACTACTATATATAAATTATAAATTGAAAGAGATGTCATATACTACAGAAAAAGTGACCAAGGCCCCCGGTGAGCAGGGCTGGGATCGAACCAGCGACCTCCTGCTTTCGCGGCAGACGCCCTAACCACTTAACAGCCTTATTGAGTGGAACTAGGTCAATTTGTTTAAGATAAGATTATCCCACAATATATATTTATTTATTTAATATATCAAATGTTGGATTATTTTGACACCGTTTTTAAAACCAAATGTGAATGTACCTTTATAGTAAATACGTGACTTGACGGTATAACTTATATAGGTAGGAATATAGAATGACAGCATTTCTAAGTGATTATGAATGGATAGATAGATAGATCATTTATTTGTATGATTTGTACATCTTAATATTATCGTCAATATTCTAAATCCCAAGGTAGCCTACCTTACCTATGAAATATATTAACAATCATGTATGCAAATCAATTATGTCATCCGAAAGGCCCCACTTACACCTATACGTGAGGACCAAAACTAGGCCGAACCAGATAAAGATGACATATGAGAGGTCGCAGCGACATGATAATAAATAATCTAAGTTACCGGCACACTGAAGCGGCATTTGATCTAAAAACTTATCGTATTTTGAGATGGAGTAAGGGGTGTCACGCTTGCACTGTTGCTAGTCTATTATGGTTTTTATCGACTATCGCCGTGGCTGTCACGTTCTAACAAGTATATGTATAGGTAAGTGCGAAAGTGACGCATGGAATGATAGTCGATGAAATGACAATCATACTTTGAAATAAGTTAAGGTCACAGGTATATGACGAATTCGTTAAATATCATTGTGTAATTATTGCTTCATTTAGTCAACCAAATTAATTTTACTACGCGCAGTTGTTAAAATTAATAGAATTATCTTGATTAGTGCCTCATTTTTGTGTTTTAAGATTTCCATACAAAACGATTTATACACGAAAATCTATTCTAAAATATGACAAAAATGCACATGTATTCATATTAACGCAAATGAATGAGCGCAATTAGTTATATTCGTATTATTCGTAACTAATTACTCGTTTATGCAAAAGTTTCCGATTAATCCTAAAAACTAGTAAAAACTAATAAATTTACAATCAAAATATTCTTATCTATCTTAAACAAAAGAAAACTAGGGTCCTGGTGTTAATAAACGCGATTAATCCGTTCTAAAGTTTTTAATTTCAATGAATAACAATCGCGGTAACAGAAGACATTAGACAATACTAGTATTTACATTTTGAACTTTGTTGTCTGGAATTTTTTTACACCAAAACTGTGAAATGAACTGTTGTCAGCGGTATTTGACCTTCAAGCCTTCAAGAAAAGAGCGTATTCCCACCTTGAAGGCCGGCCTCGCGCATGTACCCCCGCAGGTGTTACGAGTGACCATGGGCGGCGGTAATTGCTTACCATAGGGCGACAAGTCTGCTCGTTTGCCTCCTATTGCCTAAAAACGATTGCTTCATCTCAATTTAAAACATTCTTTCACTGTAAAAATGTGTTTTTAATTATATATTGAAAGATATGTCATTTACCACAGAAACAAGTAACCATAAGCCGCCAGTGGCCAGGGCTGGGATCGAACCAGCGACCTCCTGCTCCCGCGGCAGACGCCCTAACCACTAGTCCACCCGACCACGGCGCGCAGCAGGAGGTCGCCGTTTGATCCCAGCCCTGCTCACTACAGAAAAAGTGACCAAGGACCCCGGTTGGTCACATTTTTCTGTGGTATAATATGACATCTCTTTCAATTCATAATTTATATATAGTAGTGTGACTACTTAAAAACATGCATCAAAATATTTATTATTAATAATAAGTGATTTAATTCATGCTTTACAATTGTACAGAGCATTTTAAATTAAATTTATTTTGAAACAGAAACGTATGCGAACGATAAAAAAAAGGAAAAGTGGAAAATACATCTCTGCCGAGGCCATGAGTTTTCCTATTTTTTCTTTCGAACTCATGGTTATTTTATCAATGTCGAATTTTAACTATCGTGAGACATATTAATATGTAATAAATTACGTATAACACTCACGTATTTTTAGTCACTACGCGCTACATGTTCTGGAGATCTTGGGATTCCATTATCAAGCGTTGAGCAACGACCCAGGCGGGCGTAAGATCTCCAAAACATGTCACGACTAGTGACTAAAACTACGTTTATAAACACATTTATTGTTTTATTAAAAACCGAATCGTCAACATTCCCAAACAGCTTCACCTCACTATACCCTAAATCTTCAGAATGTCTATTGTTTCAAGTCTCAAGGTATTTATTTATGTCTTAATACTGTTGCGAACAAGCAGAATGTTTATTGGAATTCCCGTGTCGCAACCAATATTGTATCAATAATAGAAGCAGTATTTTAACTCATTGCCACTCATTTAACCTCTTGTTTTTACCTTTAAATAAGGTTGCTGAAGAGGTGATATGCTTATCGACCGCATGTACGCGTATCTGTATGGCTTATTAGTAAGTCATTTCATTTGTAAAAATGCCGTTTTGTCATTTTTTCTACTTTAATTTTCACACTACTTCATCAAATACCACTGAAACCATTCACTACTGAAACGGTCGTATTATCGTAACTTAATCTTGGAGATTTCATTAGAAACTTAAAAGTTAGGTTATGATGATCAATATAGCGGTTTAATTGTTTATATTGGCTGTCCAGGTGTTTGGCCAAACTTATGGAGAAACTCCAAATCCAGCAACCGATAATACAGGATAGACTAACCTAGTCTGACGTAAATTAATAAGGGGAGTCGACCTAAACATAAAGAAGAGTTAACTAGTCTACACACGTGACTCAAGAAGCCCCTAATGTTCAATTTTTTTCTTAAATAAATATATATTTTTCTTCATTTTTAAAATGTTTGTTTTATTGATAATATTATTCCCATAATTAAGTTGATAATTTTCTAACCAATTTCCTGCAAACATAATTTAACTGTAACCCGAAGCCACATTTGTACAGTCACATCTATAAATATCTATAAACTTCGGAACTTATTACAAGGGATGAAGGATCAAAATCGAATACAGGTGCATATTGAAGCTGACCGTACATAAGCGATAGTACTCGTATATAGCTGTTGTTTATATAAAAACCATTCGCTCCGTTAATCGTATTTGTGGTACCGAGTTGATATGTTTGTGGTGCGCCAATTTAAGTTAATGTTTAATCCATTTTTTAGAAAGAAAGGAAAAGTAGAAAAATCAGGGCCTCGGGCAGGACCCGAACCCGCGATATCTTCTCGGATACACTCCCGCTTTTCCAACTGAGCTACCGAAACCAGAGAAATATTATGATGCAATAAATAAAACAGAATATCTACATATACTACAATGTTTTCATGTATATTTAAGTGATATTTATTATGATGCAATAAATAAAACAGAACATCTACATATACTACAATGTTTTCATGTATATTTAAGTGATATAAGGGTTATACGTCTAACCCTTATAAGGCATTTATTGCATCATAATATTTCTCTGGTTTCGGTAGCTCAGTTGGAAAAGCGGGAGTGTATCCGAGAATCGCGGGTTCGGGTCCTGCCCGAGGCCCTGATTTTACTACTTTTCCTTTTTTTCTAAAAATGTATTAAAAATTAACTTAACATGGTGATATCCAGTTAGTATCACGGTATCCGCTTGGCATCTGTACCGCGCTGTTCTTACCAACAATTAAATAATTAATAAATATTATGGGACAATCTTACACACACCGACCTAATCCCAAGCTCAATAAAGCTGACTAAGGCTGGCTCACTAGTGCTGTCGATACTAAAAGTACTTAAATACATAGAAAACATCCATAACTCCACATGATAATTTGATAAACCCACAAATAAATGCCCTGACCAGGATTCGAACCCGAGACCTCCTGCTCCGTAGGCACAGTCACTACCAACTGGGCTAGAAGGCCGTTTAAATTCACAATTTCTACATCGCATCATGACCTTGACCTACCCCAATGAAAAAGAGCTTTTAACATTATCTTTTATTGCATAAAAACACTAACACATATCCAGTATAACAGCACTTTAAGGCGCCGCAGCGTAAAGGAAACGCCGACTCATCTATACAGGGTGGTATGAAAGCGGCCATTAACTTTTTGCCGCCGTTACGCCTTTCCGGACAGACTGTATAATGGCCAAGGCTAATATGGGTACGGTGATGGCGCAATAAACCGGGTATGGGAACAGAGGGTGTATTAGACCGGCTGAATAGGCTAAGAGCTGACTTGGGATATGGTCAACGGTTGTAGCGAAATATATTTAATGTCTTCTGTTACCGCGGTTTTTATTCATTGTTTAACACTTTAGAACGGATTGATTACGTTTATTAAAACCATAACCCAACGTTTCGAGCCCTTACTGAGAGACTGAGGGTCATGGTGTTAATAAAGGCGATTAATCCGTTTTAAGTGTTTATTTTCAATGAATTATACTTATATTAAATTGCAACGGTTAACACTCACATATTTCTATCACAATAGGCGTAATTTAATATCAGTATGTCTCACGAAAGTTTAAATTATATGAATTATACTTATTTAGATTGCAATACCACTATTGTTACTAGAGCCGGTTTTACTTTATATTTTTTTATTTTATTTATTACCGAGTAAGACAACAACAAGGTAAGCTGCAAAAGTGCAAATTTGAATTGCGAATAACTTTATCTACTATATATATATATATCTATTACATATGGGTGTGCACTTTCGAATGTCATAATGGCCTCACAAAGATGAGCGAGGAAGGAAACAAAGTAACTATACAATGAATAAAAGGACATAGTGGCTCAAGGGGAAACGATGCAGCAGATGAACTGGCAAGAAGAGGGTCAGAGACACCGGCATACGGACCAGAACCCATCGTTCCACTACCTTTATCATACATTCAAAACCTTCTAAACCAACATCACAGACAACTACACAACAAATACTGGGATGATCTTGATACATGTAGACAAACCAAGGAAGTCCTGCCAGAGCTAAACTACAAGCTCACAAAAACTCTACTGAGGACGCCCCGAGAACAACTACGGAAAATAGTAGGACTACTAACAGGACACAACACACTAAACAAACACTTACACAGAATGGGCATCACGGACAGCCCGATGTGCAGAGCATGTATGGATAAGGAAGAAACAACAAAACATGTTCTCCTAGAATGTAAACAGATAGAAGTATACAGGAGCAAATACTTAGGAACTCCCAGCACACTAAAGGAGGCAACTTGCAACCTTAAAACGATGATAGGTTTCATAGACGAACTAGGGTGGTTAGAGTAGTGCTACCTCGCTATCACGCAAAATAGGCACAATGGATGTCGATTTGCGGAAAAAGCCCAGGAAAACTAACTAACTAACATGGATGTGCACTGCCCTGCTAAGCATAATAGCGATATCTCAAAAACAAAATATTTTGAAAATGGAATCGTAAACTATGGAATTTAAGCTGTTTGTTTGTGTTACATTCTACATTGTGGCAGAATACTGTGGATATATCATCGATGGAGTTCTGATTCAGACAGGACAGACCCTTTGAGATGAGAAAAGCAATTCTAATGGTTACCGAGTGGTCGCATCTATGAACCGAATCACACAACATTGCAGAAACGAAAACAGCAGGCGATAGCTTCGAGCAATGTCTTTTATAGACATCTGACTACCCCCGAACAGCTGCCAAGCGCCTGCATTCAGAACTAAGGTTGTAGTAAACTGAAGAATGGTTAACACTTTCGTTGCACTTGGAAACCAACGACACAGAGACGTACCTAAGAGGGGGGCACAGGGGGCAAGTCCCCCAAGCGCGGCGCCGCGATAGCCACAAAAATATTTAAAAAAATGGTGAGAGGGCGTAAGTTTGGTGTTTGCCCCGGACAACCCTGGTTACGCCCCAGAAAATCGCCGACTATATGCCGCGGACTCTTTGCCTAAGAGGCGTTCATGCAATATAATTACTACGAGCCTTTGTGTATTAAAAGCTTAGGGCTTAGCATATTCAAAAATGAACTGTGCTTAATTAACTGTTCACTATAGGGTATTACTTATTTTGAGATAAAATGACACACGTATGCGGGTCAAACACAAAACGATGTTTGGAGTCTTTTCGGTGGACTATTAAAAAATGAAAGGCTATAAAGCTTGATTTTCTTTGACCACAGGAAAGAAAAAGTGCGTGTTCAGGTAAACTGTACAGCCAATCTTTACTGTGGCCAATAGTTAACAGCTTCTGTACATGTAGTCACAAGTTAGCAGGTGGTCAGCTATTGCAGACTTTTTACTGTTTGCTGCATTTGCGATAGACCGGTTCTATCTTTTATAATAAAGATATTTATCATTTTTATTACTTAACAAAGTAGAATGCACAGTAGTCTGAGTGTTGTCCTAACTAGCATGTAACCATGTCGCGACAAGTTAAGTGCGCAACTTGGGACAGTTTGGGCGCCTGCCAACCACAATATACCATACCAGTATTACTAGCCAACGGACTTCGAATGTGTTAAACTGTTTGGGAAACTATTTACCAGCCTCTACCAGCACTTTACCTCGTTAATAAAATACCATAGTGGTGAATACTATTTCTTGTTCATATTCTGTCCCATCACAGCACACAGCAGCACAGTTTGTTAGAAGAAACGTTGTAGTATGTGCTACTGACATGCTTGGTAGATGGCCCATTATGGAAAGGGAATATAGAATGTTAAGTACAAAAGTCTCAAATTTTACTTCAACAGCTTATAAGGTCAATGACCCTAAGTGCAATGCAGGTGGTGAAAAAATTACTTTGTAAAAATTTACTTCCATACAGCGTATTTTTGTTTACTTTGAAATGTTTCACTGGCATCACACTTAGGGTCATTAATTTTATACCAGGTGTTGAAGTATCGTTCGACACTTTTATAACGCATAACTACCAAAAAAATAAGTTCAATTATTTTGGTGATTTCGATTTTCTATCCTTTCAAAACTATTACATAAGTAAGCACCATATTTCCGTTACAGCATCCATTCGCATTTACTAAGGCTTCTGCTCAAAACTACTTGCGCAACACGCATTAGCAATACCAGAACCAATTACTAGAATTCTTAATAAACAATTGAATAACGACTCGACTACTAAATCAAATATCGAATACTCGACTCAACCAAGACCATTCAATATAAACTCTATCCGTTATTACATAAGGTCGTATTTTCAATAGAGCTTTGATTTTTGTGATGTCCATATTGAAATCTGAACTTTGTCCCATACTACATAAGGTTGTATTTACAGTATGAGTGAGATGTGACATATGTGTGGATATATTCGACGGTCAATTCATAGCTTTAAGGCTAATTAGAGCATTATATATATTATTAAGGTGAAACACGGAATGGTTAGGGTGGTGTGACGGTACCGATTTAAACTACGAACTTCCTATCCTAATAAATTGCAGTTCCTTAATTTATTTACCTGGATTTGACAATTGGTCAAAATATAACATATGACAAAATATGAAAATATGTCAATTGGGAACGTGGTGTCGCGTAATAAAGCTAGGTTCTTTTCATTCGATAAGTTTGTCACTAGGTACTAAGTACTCTGTCTTCTGCGATGTTGTCTACCACCTGTATTTTTAAAGAAGCGATGAGCTACTATCAATAAGTACTTTCATCTCAATATGGAACCTTTCATGAAGGAATTGTAACTGTAGAAGACGTACGTGTTATCAGGTAAGGTCAGGTGAGGTCAAGTTGTAGGTAAGGTCAGTCAGTCTAGTATCGCTCATATAACTCTTAAATTATGCCGTTTATCACATCTACTCTCAACCCGAACTCCTTACGTGTCTTGTCTGTCATTGGGAGTATGATGATAAATGAAGTAAGTAAATGCAACATACAATTTAGGGAAACTATTGGGTTAGAGAGGAGATCTAAATTCCATTTAATAAGTTACTAAAGAAAGGGGAAGTAAAGAAAGTATATTGTGAAAAGGTATTTAGAATTTAGATAATCATTTATGATTATAGTACATTACTGCAGACGCCGGGAAAGAAGGGCTTAACGGGTGAGTATGTATATACACGAGCCGAGCGTTAGCGAGGCCGGGTAACCATACGAAGCCGTTAAAGCCCTTTTCACGGCAAGGCATGTATAGTGCTTTTCTCAAACATGCAATGAAATAAATAAAAAAATCTCCAAAAATATGATAGTTTTATTTCTAGAAAAACTAAAAGTTGACTTGACGAATTAATATATCTAACACAAATATTGCTATTTAGTTCGTGGTGATTCCAACATGAATTTAGTCTATAACGATAAAACAGATGATCCATAAATATTTCATGATGTATAAATATGTCGCAATGTAAAATATACCAAACACGAACAGCACTTGTTATTCTGTGACAATGAAAATTATAACCTCTTTACAAATTTTCGTAATTCCTACTTATCCTTAGATAGACAGACACAGTTCTCACTTAAACAACAAACCCATTTAGTCTAAACTGTTATCGTAATATTAACTAAACACGCATGCATTTTGGGTAGCCATATGCCTTCCGACATCTCGTTTGTCATTTGCGCCATCAATTAATTTAGAGCCCATTCAATTTTACTTTCGCATTTCGCACTTAATTCTGGTGGGGCTCAATGAATAGTCATTTCTGCTTCAAAACTCGACGACAACATTATTATAATAAATAACGATGAACAATAAAACCATTGAAATAGATTAAAAGAATCAAAGTTATTTAACTTAACCTCCAAAATGATTAAAAAACTACATAGGCGTTTTTTCACACGCGGTTTGAGTAGACGCTTTTACGTTTAAATTTATTTTAATATTTGGAATGTACCTATATTTGTGTGAGTAAATTTGCAATAACGTGTTGTTACTTATGTTCATGTCGATGTCCATTTTATATAAATAAAACTTCAAAATATCATTACTTATTTTTATTTTTAATAGGCACTGTGGCAGAATGTTATCATGAAACAAAACGGCACGGTTTGAGTAGACACTTTTACCGCTAATGTTTAAATTTATAATGTGTTATTTGTTATGTTCATGTCCATATTGATTAAGTATTGACTTAATATATTCGAATATATAATTTATTGTTTTTTTTTAATAGGCGTACTGGCATAACTGGCAGAATGTCAACATGAAACTGTTATAATGGCTAAAAACCATGTTGCTGTGTCATACATTTATGTGGAATAAAATTAAAAAAAATTTACTTCCCGGCCTAGGCCTTCAATTTTGTATGAAATTTCATTACGTGTCTCTCCAGTTGCCCCACCTGAAACGTGGTACTTTGAAGCCTATTATAACGAACGTTATAACAACATTTCATTACATGTTTGAGAAAAATATATTGTAAAATCTCTATATTGTTAAATTCAGATTTAAAATGCATAGAGCATTAAAACTTCTAGACCTTAGACGAAACTAGAGATTTAAGGCAGTTATACACTACTCATCAAATACGCGCGTTTCTAATAAAGAATATGAAATAGTAACAAGGGGAATTGTAACAAAAGAATACGTAATAATCGTTTATGTAAACGGGAAAGGCGTCCCGTTACAGTGGTTAGCAATAAGCTGGTTGCTACCTGAATTAAATGAAGGCCACATAACCGAGACCGTCAGCGAAATAGGATAGGAACTATTTTTGGAGAAGCTAATTGTAGCGCTTTTTTACATTATATCAACAGGCGGTAGAAATTATGTCCAGGCACCAGAGACAAATTATCTTAGAGTACCAGATCATACATAAGCCACCAAGGGGTGACTGGACATTAGTAGTTATGTATTGGGACTTTTGCCCCACGGCCATGGGCTACAGCTCCGCTTCGCTTCGCTTTCGCGGCCGTGAGACAAAAATCCCAATACATAACCATAATTCTGCAGCTGTGGGGCAGATTCCCGAGCTGCATTTGGGCTAGTTTCCGTTGCATACTTTACGTAAAGCGGAATCCAAAATGAATCGACCGTAGGACAACCGATTCAATACATAATCATTATTCTGCAGCTGTGGGACAGAATCCCGAGTTGCATTTGGGCTATTTTCCGTTGCATCAACGTTAGATTCTGTAGCTAGACATTCTGATAAAGCTAACGAGAGACCGTTAGCCTCGCGAACGCTTTAGAAATGTTGCTTCGATGGAATCATATCGTTGTGCATTCGATAATATGATGCGATCTAAATGTTGGTTTTCTGTTACAATAAAAAAGTGCAAAAGGCTTAACACAACGGGTACAAGCTAGCATTGCACCCACCAGATCTTGTTCTGCTTGAGAACCAGATCTCGTAACGCACCATGCCCAGATTTGCAACGGGTAGGAGCTTTGCCGGGCTAGGTTTGTTACGGTGTTTGACACACTCAAACAACACAGAATTGGCCAGAAACTGTGTGTCAGAGTATGGATAGATTGAGATTTGATATTGATATTTGATATTGATATTTGACTTTGATTCATGAGGTGGGATCACCGCTGTTACTACGACCGTCTAGCAACTTGGATCACCCGTGTCATACAGTACCTACCGTAAGATAGGATTTTTTACTGTACACGCCACCGCGTATGTGTTTACCGTCACCACGTTGTATTTGTACACCACACCACACCATACAGCATGGAATTTCCGGTGTACACGCTACCGCGTTACCAATTCAACGTCGCAAAGTTGGCCAGACCTCGCAACATGAATTGATAAGAGCACTGCGTTTACCGGTCGGTGTAATCGCCTGTGCTCCGACATTCCTAACAACATGAATTGTATTTATGCAAACTATTATAAAAACTTCATAATCGCGATGTAGACCTGGCGTTCTGATTGGTTGGTACATGTGACGTCGATGTGACGAGTTTTATTGTGTTGTAAGTATGCTACTAACTAATTTCAATTATATTCCTATCATATTTAAGTTGAAAATACACTATGTGTGACTATTTAATTTCAACACACATGTAAACTTGGTATCATTACGTAAAACAGCCATAACATAAAATTATGTTTATTTAAAATCAGCCTTATTCATTGAAAATAAAGAATAATTTAATTTTAGTATAAAGTGACATATGTACATAATAACGCAATGTCAATAAATGCATTGTACGTACTGTATTAATCTGACTCAACGTAAATAGTCGAACGTATGCTTTGTTCTTTTCATACTTGGGTCATAAACATGCGACAGAACATAAATATCACAGAAGTCGAACGTGTATGCTAATACGTATGTTCGATGAATAATTATGTAGACTGGTAACTATTTCTACCTATATCTTATGGACCTGAAAATGTAACTTTTATGAAAAAATATAGGATAATCTATAAAATTTCTAATTTTGAAAAACTCTTCTAAGGACAATGGTTAATGGCTTCTCTGTAAAGTTGTGTCAGGGAGAATATTTTATGCTAATTCCTATACCAACTAAAATGGGGTTTAAACCTTTCAAGTCCGAAATGTCTACAGAAAAAAAGTGAATCTAATTACTCTTTACTAACTTCAATTAGGACGCAATTTAGGTTCAAACGGGAGACCCATGTTCAGCAATGAATGTCTTATGGCTGATATAATGATGATGATGAATACATGTAGGTATTTTGTATCTATTTTATCATCAATATAAATGCTTGAGTTAAGAAAATAATATGAATAAAAAGAATAGTAATAAAATACATTTTATTTTATAGCGTACACTTGTTTGCCACCAACGTGTATAAAAACTATTTGAAGAAATGAAATTACGCTTCTGCATATCGTTAATCATAACAATGGCTGAGTATCACACCTTCGCTAGCCGTTGGGTCAGCATTTTTGCTATGTGGCCGGCGGGCGACGTTCTGTCTGCATTCCTTATGTATTATGTTACAAATATAGATTCACTGTCTTTATAAATGAATGGCCTATGATCCTTGATTTTAAAACAACGAAGTTGAATTCTATTTCCGATACAATACTGTAACTAGTACTGTAACATTTAGGGAATTATATATTGTCGTATGTGTTTTTAACCATTCTGTCATCCATAAAAATTTTGGATTTTCCCCAATAAAAACGAACGAGATAATTGTGAAAAACTAAAATCACGTGGTTTGTAAAAAGCTCTTCCAGTAACGTGTGGCTGATTTTAACACTGGAATAGCCTTCTACTATTGATTAAAAACACAAAGCAGTGTTTGAAATTCAAATTAGTGCGTTAGTTTTGGTTTTATCCTATATTTAACGTAACAACAACCGAATTACCATAAAGTTTTAACTTTGACCGTCGATTACTCTCGATCTTCAGTGACAACATATACTTTTTTGTACCTCATTAGAAGCCTTGTTTAATGGGCAACAAGTGTACCAAATTTGAGATTTTTAGTATTAACCGTTTCCGTGGTAAGTAATAATAAGTACAGTAAGTACTGACGAACCCGAAATTTTACGTAAATATAATTCTGATTTTCACTTTTTTTCCTTGCAATATTTTACACATTTTTTCATCTAATTGTATTGTTCTCTCTAAAAAAATAGATTTAAGTCTATTTCTGATGGTTATTGTCGCTTAGTTTACCTGCAAGTAGAGTTTTTAAATGTACGTTATTTTAGCTGTTTATTAGCATAGGCTTGTTATCTCTGTTTCTTAGATGATTTATATACTTTTAAAGTGTCCAATAGAGAAAAGAATATGCGCCAACGATAATGATGATGATGATAATTACTAAAATTAAAATGTTTTTTTCTCACTGAATAGACATATTTATTTACACATGTCGCAATGTTCACATTCGACAGTTTTCTTTGATAACCCGATACTCTGCCGCCGCGGCTTTGTGGTAAACAAGTAAAAACTATTTTCTATACTAATTATGTACTTAAAGTTAAGTAACCGATATTGCTATATACGATACTAATGTTTAGGTCTAAAGTTGAGTACTTGAACTTGGTACTTGAGTCATATATTCTTGTTTGAGTAAAATACCAATTCATCAAATATTTTAGTATAAAACATTGCGTTTTTATACATATATTTCTTTAACACTCCGCATTGTGCCTTATAGCTGTTTGTTCGTTTGCTGCTTAACAAGTGAAGTGAAGAAACTGCAAACTCCAATTAAAATGTAAGTAAGTACTCTATTTATTGAATTTGTATAAAACATTCCTTAAAGTATTGGTGATATATGCTTATTATATTATTGTTATTTTTTAAAGGTCGGACTCCGAATATTCATCATACACACGCACGCCTTCGCCTGAGCCGAAGAAAAATAATATTAAGAAAAGAAAGTCGTCCTCAGCAACAAGGTATTTCAAATTTTTTATATTTAATGACCTTCGTAGTTAAGATTCACAGGATTTAATTTTGGTAAAGTCATATATTTCTGTGTTAATTACTTAAACATATTTCTCGACTTTGGAGGTTTTACCATACAATTATATCGTTGTTTAACGACTTTAGTTATGATTTTTTCTTAATATAGCGCTGAGTAAATCTATGTAACATGTATCTCAAGTTTATATATAATGTACATACATCTATTTAATAGACTTTTATTTTTCTTGTTTTAGGTCTGAATTTGAAACAATTAATCAGCGTCAACGTACACCATCACCAGTGCCTAAGAAAAAAACAATCAAAAAAGTTCGTGCAACCAATAAAAACAAGAATCCAGGCTCTAGGTACAAATTGTCTTATTGTTTTTAAAAATGTATTTGTATTGTGATTATGCAACTAGAATATGATGCATTCGCTAGAGATATTACAATTTTTTTTTTCTTTTTCCAGTTCTTCCATAAAAACACCTGAAACCGACATCTTTAAAATTATACGAGAAGAAGAGAAGGTCACCGCTCAGCAAAAACTGAAAACTACCCAGTCAACATCATCGTTTACGAGTCGCGTATCTACGGGGTCTTCGCGGCGTACTACGATAACGGACGGTAACTTTTTAATTGATTTAAAAGTGTATAATATTGACGATTATCAAAAAGCGGAGCCTGAGGATCGTTATAAAAAAGCATTAGCGGCAGTTAAATTACAATGTAAGGAGGATTCCTCTGAGTGGAATCAAATTCAAAAGTTTTTAGGTCAAGCCTTTAATATTTTTGAAAATTGTGAGCCAGTTTATTTTAATAATTATAAAAAAAATTAGTTAAATACAGTCATGCCTCATATAACAAAATTCATTTTAAACCAATTTTTTCTACTTTAAATTAAAAAGTTGTTAGTTTCATTATTGCAACACATTCGTATGTTATTACGTTGTTCATAAAATAGCAAAGGATGTATATGTCTCAAATGTTAATTAAATCTTAAGCGTGTTTGTTGCATTTAAAATATATCGTACTGCTATCTGAATATTTCGTATACAAAAATGTTGTAGGTTTTCCATTAAATTAACATGTGTATATTTAAATTGCATAGTTTAAATAAATAAATGTTCTATTTACATTGTTAAAGAATTTTTAGGTTACTTTAAATATTTGTGTAAATATTTGTGTAAATGTAACATTTATATCCCGCGACTTTATTTGGAATATGCAAATATTCACAGGCTTATCCATACTTTGAATAGTGTGCACCATTCATTTCATTCTTTATCTGAGTCAGCCGTTTTGATCATTACAATGTATGCTAATAATAAACATTGCTCGGTGGATTATAACGAGCTATAATTGGTGTATGATAAAATACGGTTTCAAAATAGTCTAGCAGGTTTAACAATTTTTTTGTTTTATAATACTTCATCATGCCTTTTTGTGTTCCGTGTAGCACGTCTGTAGATAAAAATAAATGGATAGGTCATCTTCGAAGCACTGCGCATAAAACAATTGTAAGTTCTAACAAAGTACTTAATGATGGTGTTGAGGTAGTAGAGTCAGCATTTCGGATGCGTATTGCTACTTATCGTATATCAGCAAGCAGCGATCAAAGTCTGGGGTCAGTCGATGCATTTATGAACTCTATAAAAAACAAAATAAAACGACTTTTAGATGATTCACTTATGAAACATACTTGCGTCAAAGTAAATTTCGAACTCTTTGGGATGTTCCTAATGTTTAAAGATAACAGTCAATCAATAAAGTCATTTGGAACTAAAAATAAAATTTTGTATCTAAGTTATGATTTTGAGGTCCTATTTTGCGAGGTCGTTAACTGTTTAAAGAAAAAATTTGAGGAGTTTCAAGATCGTGATAGTGGGTGGGCTTTTGTCAGTAATTCACATTTAGAGATTAACATAAACAAGTATCAACCATTACGAGGTTCAAGCTATGTTGACCTGCCAAAGTTCATTAAAAACAAAAAAGCATGTCTAAATATACAAAACGAGGACCAATACTGTTTTTTATGGTGTGTAACAGCGGCTTTACATCCTTGTATCAAACACCCTGAAAGAGTATCGTCATACCCTAATTTTCGTGACGTTTTGAATATTTCTGAAATTTCTTTTCCAGTCACATTTGAGGACATTAGAATATTTGAAAAGAACAATCCGACAATTTCAGTAACGGTTTTTGGTTTAAAAGATAATAAAATTGTTGTGGGTCCTCTTTACAAGTCTGTAGTAACAAGTAATAAGAAAAGTAGAAAAAATATAAACTTGCTTTTAATAGACGATGGCAGCCACCCTCCGCATTACGTTCTTATTAAAGACTTGAGTCGTCTGGTGCGAAAACAAGTAACGAAACATAATGCTAAGATATACTTTTGCGAAACATGCCTACTATTTTTTCTTACACAGGACGAACTAGCAAATCACTTATGTACTGGAGTAGTTACAGTCTTACCAGAGAAGGGGACTGTAATTAAATTCAAACATTTCGATCGTAAGCAGAATGTTCCATTCGTTATATATGCAGATTTTGAATCGTTACTACAACCAACTGAAACTAGTGTCTCTGATACTGATACTACTGATAGTGATACCCCTAACACTACAACTTTACATCATCATGTACCAGCTGCCTTTGGATATTATATTGTGTGTAATGCAGATCCAAGTCATAATCGTTATTTCTCTTATCGCGGTACTGATTGTGTTGATAGATTTATTGAAGAAATTTATAAAGATGTTAATAAAATTTATAGAGTAGTTAACAAAAATACCCCCATAATATTCAACGAGAATGACGAAATAAATTTTTTGAACGCTAAACGATGCCATATATGTAATCATTTCCTATTTTCTGATCGGGTTAGGGATCACTGTCATATTACAGGGAATTATCGAGGGGCAGCTCATAGCCTATGCAATTTACAATATAAACGTCCTTGTTTCGTACCTATATTTTTTCACAATCTATCTGGTTATGATTGTCATCTATTTATTAAAAAACTAGGTGAAGCACCTGGAAACGTAAAAGTTATACCTAAGACCAAGGAAAACTATATTTCTTTTACCAAATTTATTCCCATTGAGAACGAATACTTTCAGCTTCGTTTCGTAGATTCTTTTAAGTTTTTAGATACAAGTTTAGAGAAGCTAACTAAAACTATGCAGAAATCTGACTTTGTTCACTTACGTAAATATTTTTGTAACGATGATGAGTTTAAATTACTTACACGAAAAGGCGTGTTTCCCTATGAGTATATGAATAAATGGCAATGCTTTGAAGAAAAATGCCTCCCAAGTATTGACTATTTTTATAATTCGCTTACTAATAAGAAAGTTTCTAAACAAGCTTATAAACATGCACAATCAGTATGGAACAAGTTTAAAATTCGTAATTTAGGCGAATACACAGACCTATACTTACAAACCGATGTTCTTCTGTTAGCTGATATTTTTGAAAAGTTTCGCGCTACTTGCAAACAACACTATGACTTGGACCCTGCTTTTTATTTGACTACACCTAGCTTATCATTCGATGCCATGCTTCTAAAAACTGGTATTGAATTAGAACTTATAGATGACTTTAACATGCTTAAAATGATCCAATCTGGAATTAGAGGAGGAGTTTGTATGACCTCTCTACGGTATGCTAAGGCTAATAATATATACTTACCCCATTATGATCCATCCCAGATAGACTCATACCTAATTTATATCGACTGTAATAATTTATATGGTTACAGCATGTGTCAGTTTATGCCTTTATCAGACTTTAGGTTTCTAGAAAATCATGAAATAAGTGCTTTAGATATCACTCAAATCCCTGATGATTCGGATTATGGGTTTATACTAGAAGTCGATATTATTTACCCAAAAGATTTACATGTTAAACATAATGATCTACCATTTTGTCCTGAAAAAAGTATTCCACCAGGCGGCACGCATCACAAACTTGTACCTAATCTATATGACAAATACTTGTACGTTATTCATTATATACATTTGAAAACATGCCTTAAACATGGTCTAAAATTAAAAAAAATACATAGAGTAATTACGTTCAAACAGTCCCCTTACTTAAAACAATATATTGATATGAACACTAGGTTACGTCAAGAAGCAACATCTGTTTTTGAACAAGATTTTTGTAAATTGATGAATAATAGTATATTTGGTAAAACTTTAGAAAACACTGAGAAAAGAGTCGATGTGCGTCTGGTTAATCAGTGGGCTGACAATGATAACAAAACGAAAAAGAAAATCACAGCGGATAAATTAATAGCAAGACCCAATTTTCACAGTTCATCAGTTTTTACTGCAAATTTGGTTGCAATTCAATTGAAACCAGATCTAATAATGTTGGATAAACCGATATACATTGGTTTCGCTGTACTAGAGTTATCTAAAAGTCATATGTATGATTTTCATTATTCAGTATTCAAACGTTTCTATGACAGGCGACTGCAAATGTGCTACACGGACACCGATAGTTTTGTTTATTATATAGAGACAAAAGATTATTTTAAAGATTTAAGAACGCATTTTTTGTCTTATTTCGATACTAGTTGTTACAACGTTGGAAATAAATTTTTGTTACCAGTACATAATAAAAAAGTGCCAGGGCTTTTTAAAGATGAAATGAAAGGTGACTTAGTTAAAGAGTTTGTGGGATTGCGTTCGAAAGTTTATTGCATTAAAACCACCGGCGTTAAATCTGTTATTAAAAAAGCTAAGGGAGTGAGAGGACCTGTTATACAAAAATTAAAGTTTTCTAATTACGAAAAATCATTGTTTCAAGGAGATGTCATTAAAAGAAAAAACATATTATTTAAGTCGATTAAACACGAAATATTTACTCAAAGTGTAAATAAAATTGCTCTATCAGCTAAAGATGACAAGCGGCTTATATCTGATAACCAAATATCATCAAAAGCTTGGGGACATACCTCAATACTTAATGTTTAATTGATAGGTCATTGTCACAATTAAGAAAAAAATCATTCACTTTTTGTTGTTAGAGGTCAGTAGTAAATGTACAGGAAATATAATTGAAACAACATTTGTGGAATTTAAAAACACAAATGCAAGTTAAAGAGTTTAAAAATAAACGTACATCAATTATACGTCCTGATGATAAATCTTTCTTTCATTATATGTATTGTTTTTATTTTATTTAAAAATCATGTTTTATGATAAATAAATGTATTATCGTATTATTTCGTTGTTTTACTTATAATTAACCTTATACCTTTTAAACCACATAATGTGATAAATCAGAAACAAGTTCCGACTTGTTTTAGGTATATACACTTAGCCACGTGTTAAGTTTAAGCTATCATATAACAGTATTGTGCATTTACATTTTGCTGAACAAACAGTAGCTAACCTATATAATTGCAGTGTAATTTAAAATTCCTTACACTTGAATAGCATTAAACGCGTCTTCATTATCTACACACGAGCTGGTAAGTGTTTTTTATTTATATTTTTATACTTTACATATTTATTTATTTATTTTTGACAACCATTAAGTTTCTATTAGTGACCCATGTGGAATAAAATATCTCTTAAACGCATTAAGTATCAATAATAATGAAAAATCAATTAAACATTAAACATTGTAACCCTCCACATTATTCAAAAATCTTTTAATTAAAATAAAGTACTTATTTTCTGTTATTTTTTAGATTTTCAGACGATGGAAGACAACCGAGACGTGCAGGTTCATGACATGGGAGATACAGAAGACATCCAAATTGCGTTTTCGCAGTATGCCCAAGACCCGTTTGAGTTACCCCGAGAATTTGATAACAGCGACTTGTATAAAAAAATTAAAAAAACTATAGACAGTCCGAAACCGAAGCAACGTAAAGGAAACCCTAATAACAAGATAGTAAAAAGGAGTATTGGACATCCACCATGTTTTGTAATAAACAACAAAGCCGGGAAAGGAAGCAGACTCATTAAAATTCAAATAATTGATATAAAAGATGGTGTTATGGATCAAAATGAGGATTTCAATGAAAAGGTGCTCCTGAACGCGCAATATGTAGCGAACGATGGGTACGACGACATAATTGACAGCACTGAAGAGGTCATCAACAAGATTTCAAAGAAAATGTGTGGTTATAGTGTTAATTTATAACAATGTTATATTTATAATTGTATATAGTCTAATAAACATTATTCAAATAAACTGCAGTTTTATTAATTTTTTGTTTTCGTATATCTTCTAAAACGACCTCTTTAGTGCTTTAAAAAAAACTTGTTTGTTGATTAATAAATTAAAAATGAAAATAAAAATTAAAAATATTTATTTCAACGAAAATAGTTAAAAACAAACTTAAATTGTTAAATTATTGCTAGAATACCATTTTTTAATACAAATTACATTTTTTAACGCACAGTTTCTCTTATGATATACACAGGTATAAAGAAAATCTGAGGAACAATATTTTTTATAAAGTTCTTGAAAATTAGGTACAGAATTTTTTTCACACAAATCTATAATAGTACAGTCTGACCACAGGCTTTTTATCCACTTGATTTTTTCCACGCCCTTCACATAGATAGTTTTATTTTTGATGTGGTTAACAATTAGTCTTTTAAATTCTCTATAATCAACATAACCTTCATGCCAAAAAATACCAAAATGTTTTTCTAACCACCTTGTCTGTCTCTTTTCATTTTCTTCTAATTTTGAAAATGGAAAAGGAGGTTTTATTAAGAAAACTTGAGTGTATTCCTGTGTGCTATATGCAAATTCTTTGACAATAAATTCGTTTTTGTTTGTTTTAAACCCTTGAAGATCGACGAATATATAGTTCTCCATCTTAAGATACTTTTTTTGTAATATTACTTAAAGGCTTGTATTCAACAATACTATCATTTAAAATAAGGCAATATGCTGAAGTTTGCGCAGGTATATCTGATTCACACTCCAACTCGACTCGCACATCAACCGAGCCGGTTTTTATGGTTTCGTTTTGACGAGAACAGTCAATAACAAACACAGGAGCTATATTTTTAAAGTCTGTAGGATTTAACAAGGGTGCTTGGACACGGTTATAATAAGACTGTTGAAATTTTGCATACTGCTCATATAATATAGCATATTTATCAACTGAAAAACTAACATTGAAACTTTCATATGGAAAGTAGGTTGAATTTAAAAAAACTTTAACGTCTCTCAAATTACAGTGATCAAAATGCGTCATGTCTTTATGAGCCATATTTTTTCGGTCTGTTTTCAAACCAACTATAATGTAACGTGGTTTTTCAATTTGAGATGAAGTTTTTATAGCCCAAGAATGTTTCGATGTTACAGGTAAGAGCGGATATTCGTATAAATCCCAATTTCTGAACGCCATCTGTATAGCGCGATCTTTTTCCAAATATTTTAGTAAATTTAATCTTTCCCGATCAGACACCTTAACATGCGGCATACGCCATACTATCTTAGATATAGTAATATTATCTACATATTCATTTGCATTTAGTTTTATGCTATTTAAATTAGTATTTGACCTTAAAAGAATAAGTTCATGCTTGCAATTAATAATGATCTTGTTATAATCCTCAGCAAACCCAAGAATTTTATTTAAAGGGATAGATACAGAAAATGATCCGTGTGAATTTTTTGTACCATTGACGTCCCATCCCCATAACTTAGACATTGATGCTTCAAATTCATTCATGGAAACGAGCGACTTCATAGTTGTTGTAATTCCTGCGTTTTTAATTTTATCTATTTCGATTCCATTAAGTTCATATCGAATATCTTGAAAAAGATGAAGGATGGGGTTATTTGTAAGAAGAATACTTTTTACTTCTGCTTTTGTTTCTCTATTGAATGCGGTTATGGTACCCTCAAGGTATAAAGTGCTTGCGGATGGTAATACGTAAAGATCTTGCTGGTTTATTGGTATACGTATTTCATCATTAAAATTAAAACTGGTTACGTACGGCTTGTACGAATGGTACTCAAAACTCTCGATAGAGTTGTCAAAGACAAAAGGTTCCGTTAAATTTAATATACTCATTTTAATAGACCTAGTCTTTGCAGGAACTGTTTGTTTTGTTTTGTAAGTTGTACTTTAGGTCTTCTTTTCTTGATTGTCTGATGAGTACTAGGACTGTTTTTAACTGGCGTCGAAGTTTTATTAAAGTCTATCATTTTTTTCTAAGGTGTAAATATATTTGAATCTCTTCACCCCGTAAATTTACTAAATTATTATTACCGTCTAGTATCCTTATTGTAATTGAACTAAGACTGCTTTGGGTAACAGGAAAATATATAACGTTTTTCGGTGTTTCAATAATCCGATACCCAGGAGGCACGTTGGGCACAAACTCGTGAATAATGTGACTAGGTTTTCCATTAACAAACGATCCACTCACTATGTCACATTCAATGCGGACTATGGTAGTTGAGAGAATGGAGACAGGATAAGGAGATTCGGTAAATATATTTGCTTGAATAGATTCTGCACCGAAACCAAGTAAACTACCAATAGAATTCGTTCTATTGAAATGAATGTCTTTACTGCACAAAATAGATGTTTTTAAGGTATTATTATTGCACGTTAACTTGAATGAACATCCTTGCAGGTGTTCCTTAAGGTAATCATCGATATCTTGAAGTTCATATGAGCCTTCTGGAATTTCAATTATTTCGTTCTTACCATAATGTAACTTATTATTTCTGTTGTCAATATTGGGTATTGAATTGAAAGTTGAGATATACAATAGCCCACATTCATATTCACCATCCAGTTGAAGACCAGGTGAATGGTTTGTTATCAGAGTAGCGGTTGTTCCAGTTATAGACAAAGTGAAAGACATGGTGTGAATGATAAAAATGTTTATTGTACAACGGTATTTAAACGGTTATACCAAAAATGTTTTAAATATTTTATACATAAATGACCACAATTTACGGTATTAAACTTCTGATATGTTTTGTAATTATAATAAATAGTGTTATGATTTAAATACGTCTTTAATTCTGACGGAGGTGGTAGGTCACCATAACTATTAAAATATTCACAATAATTGTTATATTTAACATAGGCTACCCAGTGAGTTCCATTGTTTTTGGAACTATCTAAGTTTAAAATTCCACATTCTACTCTTTTAGGTCGCTTTGGCAAAGTATCTCTCATAAAAACTCCACGAAAATGTGGAATATCAGAAGAGTGGTTAAGAATATCAATATTTGAAAGAGCTCGCCTGGGTAACCTTTTATTTAGTTTTTTTGAGTTTTTATGCATAATCCTTTGCCTTTTTTATACGGTTTAATATGAAGCCCTTTTCCGATAGCAATAGATTCCATCATCTTGTTATGTCGTTCTGACTCAGCTAAGTTTTTTCTTGCAGCTTTGTAATCACCTACAGCTTTAGCAATTCCGGCAGCTCCACCAGCCAATGAGCCAAGCGCAGAAAGCCCAGCAAAAATCGGTATCAGTGGTAATATACCACCGGTTTTAGGAATCGGTATCACACGTGGCATTCGTACTTTTGTTTTATTAGCAAAAACTTTTTTTGCAGCTATAAGTGCTCGATCAATTATATGACCTTTTTCTTTAGGCTTCTTTTTTATTTCAGCACGTATCTTAGACACAAAATGTTTAAATGGCTTTATTCCCGCACCAGCTTTTAATTTAGACTTCATGACTTTACGTACTAACCAACAAGCAATTTTCTCTCCTGTTCCAACATTTTTTGCCTTACTCCTTTGTTTAGCCATTTGGTAAAGTTCTAAATCAGCACGATGTCTATCAGCTAAATTTGAATATTTATCATAAGCAATATCGTGCTTCATACACGCATTATCTAGCGGGTTTATTCCTTTATCACCTCTTTCTAACCTTTTGCGTAATTTTGTGCCCGGTCCACAATAATTATAACCAGGTAAGTGTAATTCAAATGGTAAACTATTAATAGCACTATTTAAAAGTCCTCTTCCTTTCATACCCCGTATGGTACTAAGAAATTTTATTTACGACGAGTGTATTAATATAACTTACACAACATCATTTCTATCAATCCAACTATTTTCGTTTTTACTAAGTCCTAACCATTTAACATACAGTTTTGAACCCTTCGTTTTAATCACTCTTTCAATAAGATAAATACCTGGGTACTTTGTTTTTTGAAGTTCTTCTTCATAAAATGTACCGAGTATAATGTTTTTTTGTTGATCTTCAATATGATACGTTACAGGTTGAGTATGATTAACATGTTTAATTGTGAATAATTCTGTAGACCAATTAGGTGTATAACCTTTACAGAAGACACTTTTATACTTACTTATACGTACTCGATCTCCAACATTGAATTTATTCAATTTACGATGCACATTAGATTGCGATCTTAAAATATTTCTTTTTACTTTGATTTCATTATCGAAATTTACATCAATAGGTTTAAATTTTATTGTACGGTGAACAGATTCATTATACGATTTAACTACTTCGTCTAATGGTAGACCAACCCATTTATAGTTTCCAACGAAACTAAAATATTTATATAACTTTAACTTAAGTGTCTTTATCAACCTTTCAACAATGGAGGCCTTCTTAGTAGAATACGTTGAGTAATGATTTACCTTCAATGATTTCAAATAGCTATCAAATTCATTATTATAGAACTCTTTTCCATGATCTGTCTGTAAGTTTTTTGGTTTTCGTTTACTTGATGTTATAATTAGAGCGAATGCGTTTTTCACATCCGTTTTACTCTTGGATTTTATAGGTATACACCAAGCATACTTTGAAAATGTATCAATAACAGTTAATATATATTTATATCCTTTGTTAGTCGTGTGCAGTTTCTGTAAATCAATTAAATCGGCTTGCCATAAATCATCAATCCCTTTTAATGTAACCGATCTTCGCTTAAAGTTTTTTCTCGCTGATCGATGAATTTCGTTCACTATTTGTTGTTTTGCCATTATTCAAATTTTTGAAGATATTATCTATCTCCTTTTTTGTATAAAAGTTTACTTTTAACTGAGTTGCAAGGTGATGAATTTGATTATTTATAGTATCAAACAGAGAGTCTATTGACTTCTTGTCGTAAATATTCTGAATATATTGATCAACGTACTGCTTGTTCACCGCATCATCGGGTGATAATGGTTGCGCAACTCCCTTTAATTGCAAAGATTTTAAATCAAAATATCCTTCGTCAGTCTTAAGCAAAGCCTTATACTTAAGTTCGGGAATCTCACTAGAACGCAAGCGTTTATGAACATGGTGACCAAATTTGTCAATGTTCATTGTATATTCTATTGCAGTCAAACTACAACTGTTAAAAATAAATCTTTATTTTATTTATATATTGTTTACTAAACCTGCTTCGTGTAATTCTTCGATAACAGATATGATTTCGTTATCTAATCCCGTATTGCCGGCGTCTCGAGATGCTATCAGCAGTTTTAATCTTTCTACTAATTCGTTGGGGTCATCCCAATATACATAAGAAACGTCTGCTTTAGCTTTTTTCATTGTTGGCAAACCATCACCGGATACAAGTATTTCTTCACTTAATGAACGTTGTTTGCTTAATTTAAAAATTGGCTTTATGATGTATAAATATTTCATACCCTTGTTGCTTTTTATTGGTTTATTTGGATCAAAATCACGTCTATGAGCATTTGTTTTTAATAACAAGGTTTTATACAATCGTTTATCGTCTTCGGTAACCATCTTTAAATCGGGTACTTTCTTGAACAACAAATCATTTAAGCCTTCGGATAAGCAATAAGTTTCCCCGCTTATTATTAGCTCTTTATCATTAACATTAATTGGATAAGATCCCAACATTAGCTTACCACGCTCTGATCGTACACCGAAAGGAATGTTAATGTTTGAATAATATTGTTTCTCCCACTTGGGATCTTCGCGAGGAGAAGCATACGAATTTATTGTTCTAAATGAAGCATTATTTGTTGTATCAGATTCAATTTGGTTGGCACTCTCATTTAGTATAGAACCATCTTGACTAGAATTTTCGTTGTTCAATTCATAATCACTACTATTGGCCTCAGATTCCGGTGTTTTTCTCAGTTGCGGTTTATTAGCTAGGCTTTCTCTCTTTCCGTCCTCAGAAGAACTATATTTTAATTTTTTTATTGGGTTATTCCATTTAAGTCTGTTGTTATCAAAGTCTGCGTCAATAACATTGAAGTTGTTATCATTATGTTTCACTATTTCATTAAGAGGATCTGTGACTGGCTTTAACATTGTTTCTAACATTATATTATTGTTAGATTTAATATCACGAAGGAGTTTGACTTTTTTTCTTACTGCTTCAGCAGATCGGAGTACTTTTTCTTTAATTCTTTTTTCCTCGTTCATTTTAAGATTGATGTCCGATCTAGGTTGTCTCATTTTGAGTAATAACATTTATACGAATATTCTTTTATTTATGTATAACTACAGTTAATCTACTATAATAAATGTGTCAAAACCTTTCCTATAACATCCCGAGTTTTTATTACAATCTTTATTTATAACTAAGTAATTGAAAGGCTCGTTCCATACTTGCCCGCACATTTCACGAAATTGAGACCATGACATATCACTTCCTACATGTTCATCATAAACATGACGTAGATTAACATCATCTTGCTTAAAAAGAATTATTAAATTTGCATTGTCCCTTATCAATTGTTTAGGTATTCGACTATACGTTTGGTTTAGATAGAAGCTATCTATACTTTTATGCCTTCCCATTGCAAAGTAATCTCGTATATTATTTTGGTTTTCGCATGCAACATCATCAAATATCATGATTGAATTAGTGTTAGCTGCATGAGGACTTAGTACTTCATCATTTTCACTATATTTTTGAAAAGAAACTGATGGAACCAGATTTAATACTCGCTCCAGGAATTGATACATGGGTTGAAACAAGGTTTTAGAATATACATAAACATTTTGGAAGCGTAGACCTTGTTCATGTAGCAGCAAACCAATAATCAAATTCGTTTTTCCACAATTCGACGGCCCGCAAATAATACATCGAATAGTACCAGGTAAAAGTGTGCCATGTCGAAAATTGCGTTTATTGTGTGAAGGGCAAACGATATCCAAATGCAATCTTTGCGATTGCTTTACGAACTTCATGTTACTAGTATGCACGTGTAACAAGTTTGAAAGACTTTTTGTAAATACTGTATGAGTATAACTGTTGAGTATATATTTAAGATCCTAATGTTATCAAGCGCACAGTGACTCGATTCGATTGAAGCAACATTACGTACGCATTTTTGATTCGTTTCTAAAACGTTTGCGTTTGCGGTGTAATAACGGAAAACTAACGGTCTCTCGATAGCTTTATCATAATGCCTAGCTACAGAATCTAACGTTAATGCAACGGAAACTAGCCCAAATGCAACTCGGGAATCTGCCCCACAGCTGCAGAATTATGGTTATGTATTGGGATTTTTGTCTCACGGCCGCGAAAGCGAAGCGAAGCGGAGCTGTAGCCCATGGCCGTGGGGCAGAAGTCCCAATACATAACTACTGACATTCAGGTATATACTGGCCTTGGCGTCTATTTTAGACGATTTATGGTGCAACGACCGAGGAACATCGCGTTTGATGGCTGAATAACGCAAAATATGCGAGAGCGACATATTTTGCGTTTTTGCCACAGAACTGACTAAGGACATCCGCGACAGATTGCGACGTGTCTCTTCGGTGCCTTCTTTCCCTTTTATCAGCAAGGGCAGCAAAACCAGGTCTCATCGCAGAATTTGCGACCAGGCCTTGGAAATTATTATGATTATCTACTAGCAACATGTTATTAGCATAATAATAATTATATTCTATATTTCTATATACTTTGGCAATACTTCTTTTTTTAGGGTTCCATACCCAAAGGGTAAAAACTCCGTTGTCCGTCTGTCTGTCTGTCCCTCCGTATGTGTATCTGTCACCTAGCTGGATCTCATAAACCGTTATAGTTAGACAGTTGAAATATTCGCAGATGATGTATTGCTGTTGCTATAGCAACAAATACTAAAAATCAGAAAAAACACGTTTATTGTACAAAAATAAATCTTTTAAACATAATGGTGCGAAGCCCTGAGTGCGCGAGTCCACGTTGCATTTAACCGGTTTTGTTTAATGTTTATGAAGGCTAGTACTTAAATTTTTCTGTCACGTTAAAATGTTTCTGTTTTATTTTTGGTAACAATAATTATTATACTCGTAATGTCCATGTTATCTTTGAAGCAAAGATATTGCGTGTTTTTATTTTTATTTCTGGCATTATTTTGACGGGTATATGTATCTAGCTGTATTTTTGCGATTTCGTGGTTGGTTTCATAGTAAAAATTGTACATACCTTCTTATTCACTTCACTGGAGATGTCAACCATAGCATAATGTTCTGATATTTGTTGCTTCAACTGCTTGTCTCCATAGACAAAGTCTCATTAACGTGCCAAAATAAGGACCCGCGATAATTACAATATTGTTTAAAGACCAAAAGGCTCATTTCACATTCAAACCTTAATAAACCACAATGCATGTCAAAACGGGCTTAAAATGTCCTTTAAGTGACTTTTATCATGGTAATGTCCAGATTGTTCAGTGTGTTGTAATGGCGAGGAAACGATGGCTTAAATTTCCCGGGATTTTATTCGGTTCCGCGTCTTTTTAATGAAATCATCGGGGGTTATGTTTCCTTAGTATTATTATTTAGATTTTTTTGTCTCCAATTCTTTGGAGCACAGTGGGGACTGTAGCCCTTTCATTCATGGCAGACCAGTGCCCAGCAGTGAACGTGTATAGCTGCATATACTTATTAAAACTTTCATTATTTGAATATATTATTATAAATTTATTAAAACAGTCTAGATGTATTCAACTCCAAAGTTACATATACGCTTTATAAACCTGTAAACTCCTTTTTTAAAGAACCCCATACCATAGATTAAATTATTATATAGAACAGATATTTATCAGATAAACATCACGCCATACAATGTGTATGAAACTATGAAACCCATTCGCCTGTCAATCAAATGAATACTCATACACTTAAAGGATGATACAACTACACTAACAAATCTTGCACACTTCACTATTTTTATGTACGGAGTAGACAACATAACCCCACATATGCCTATTTGGGTTTATACTTTGGCAGAGGCAACACGGTACGTATACCAACTCCCCTCCCTATGTTGCTTTAACAATCTTGCAGATATATACGTATTTTACGTAGATTCTAGCTGTCGATTAGGTATGTCACGTTTTGATTGGTAATACAAAATACATAATAATCGACCTAATCCTTAAAAAGCCTACTAAATAAATAATACGTTATCTTAAAGCGTTAAAAAAACTCACATTATAAGAACCATTTTGACTTAATGAAAAGAAGTTAATGTATTATTAACTACACGGTCGATATAATATACTTACTATCTGTAAACTGAGGACGAACTAGGCTATTTGTTCGTAGATTGTATCTACATACTCATATTGTGTTAGTACCATACAAAACTAATCGAAGTTCTGCCTCGGCGGCGTTCAACTTCAGATCTCCTGGAGATATTAATACACAACCACGATACTTACAGTCGACGTCAAAGATATGTTTACACTTTTGCACCTTATTACAATGGGTTAAGGTGTCAAAGTGTAAACATATCTTTGACGTCGACTGTACAAACGGAGCAACTTTTTGTAATTAAAATGATAAATTCTAACGGCCTCCTAGCCTAGTTGGTAGGTCAGGGCATTTATTGATGTGTTTATGACGGATTCCTGAGTTATGGATGTTTTCTATGTAATTAAGTATTTATATGGATCTATCAATTATATGTATCGTCGTCTAGTATCCACAACATAAGCCTTATTGAGTTTACCGTGGGACTAGGTTTATTTGTGTAAGATTGTCCCATAATAATGAAAAATATTAATAATGAAAGCTTTTTTGTGTGCACTAGGGTGTGAAACCCGGTTGTTAACCACTGTTGATCGAATAAATTGTTCTATTATTCATTTATTTATTTTGTTATTATCTATATTTCTAAATGCTATATTGCTATTATAAAATAACAGGCATCTTTTGGTTTCTGCTGGGCTACCAAGAATTGAAATTTCGTTATTTTAATATCTCTCGTCCTGACTTGTTTAAGCAATAAATAGAAAATTTTACAACCGAACAACGTAGTTAATCCTAATTGGATGAACCGATTTAAGTTTTTTTTTTAACCAAAAGCCAATTTGATCATAATATTAAATTGCAACGGATAAAACTCGCGTATTTTTATAACTCTGTCGTATCTGATGAAGTCGAAACATGTCACGCCTATTGTGATAAAAATATGTGTTTTAACCGTTGCAATTTAACGTCAATATGACTCACGATACTTCAAATTATTTGATCATAATATTTATTAAGTCACTATATATTAATGTTTTTTTATCAGTAATTTCTTTCATCAGCTTTTTCTAAAATTTCTTTGCTTAACGTCTATCAAGTTAACACCCGTGGCAAAAAAAGATTTCAGGGATAAACCCCTAATATAAAAATATACTTTGTTCTTCACCCTCGATACAGCTGAACGCATTTTCAACGAGATGTCTAACCGCTGGGATCACCCAAGGATTCCGAAATATTATTTTGCAATTTTTAAAATTCCGATTTTTATAATCCTTAATTTTGATTAATCCTATACATCAAACATAATCCCGAAGCTAATACTGATTCGGTATTATGTTATTCGGAATTTTAAAAAACCTTTTTTTTGTTCGGAATTTTAAAATGCATGTTTTCATGTTAGAATTTTAATGATCGGAGTTGTGACATTTAAAAATTCAGTTTATAGTTTTTCGAAATCATGTAGCAGATTATATCGACACAAAAAAAAAACATAATTAAAGACACCTTATTTTTGTACACACAGCACAGGACACTCAAATAAAGACACACTCGTGTGTCCATTATTAGGGGCATTTTACGTATGTCCCTTACAAAATGCGATTTTTCTAATAAGGTACCTGCACTAAATGAGGTCCATTGTTTGTTTTACTTTTCTTATATTGAATATTACTTGTCTATTACTTACAAGAAAAATTTTCATACAAAGACATGTATTGGAGGTATGTGTGATACCGGAATTTGCGCTATCGCAGACGATGGACTTCGTACCATTTTAAAAAGGCAAAAAAACACATTTAATTTAATTCTGCATTTTAGTATTTGTTGTTATAGTGGGAATAGAAAATTTCAATTATCTAACTATCACGGTTCTTGAGATACAGCCTGGTGACAGACGGACGGCGGAGCCTTAGTAATAGGGTACCGTTTTACTCTTTAGTTTCGGAACCCTAAAAATGGTAACAGATAGCCAAAAAAACCTGCAACACTTTTTTCTCCTATTGGGATTGGAAGAGATTACGATTATCGGTAGAAATAATAAAAATAATTCCAAAAAAAAGAGCGAAACGTACTTTAACCCATTCACTGCTAATGACGACACGTCGTCACCCCTCTACATGCCATTTTCGCTACAAAGCGGGAAATGCATGTTATCGGCTACGGCGTAGCGCTACGAAAAATCCTTAGCAGTGAATGGGTTAAAAAGCAAACTTAAAAAAAATGGCCTTTTTACTCTTTTCACGTTCTGTTAACGACAATGATGAGTTAAGATAATTTTGAGCACTTATTCCGTTTATCTATATCTGATGCTGACTGCAAAGCTCAGCAATTATGTTGAGTTGTAGATGCCTACGGCGTAGTACCGTGTTCTACGGTGCGGCGTAGAGGGTCTACGCCGCGGGCTATAGCGTAGCGTGTCTGCTCGTATACAACTTTAGTAGTAATCCTACTCTTAACGGTCGACTTTCGTATGTCTCTTTAATTTTCTGCTGTTAAGTACCTGCTAGTCCTCTCCTGTGACTTTGTCTGCCTAGAAATCGTTAAACTTTTTGTTTGTGTTTAACAACCTTTTTTTTCGTTTTAAATGTTATTGCAATAGTAGTTCATGCAACAGCGATATAATTAATGTTCTCGGGTCTATTATTACAAAACTCGACTACGACTCATTTTGTAACAAAGACCCTTGATTATGAGCTGTTGCATAACTAGTTTGTATACTACAGAAAAACAGAGAAAACGCGAATTTTTTAATAGTGGCATAATGTGGAAGAATGAAGGATGTGCCACTGTAGAAAAAAAAACAACTGTGTTAATATATTGTATGAAAATCCATAGGAGCATCGTTTAGCAGTGAACTTATCGAATAACATAGACAACGTTATAATGTATACTTTTTTAATATCGCTGTCAGTCATCTAACTCACACAAAGAACTGGTGAAGCAGAAAAACAATCTTATTAGAGATGTACAATTCTGTAAGATTCTGTAGAATACGGTGTTTCTAAGTTTTAAGGTAATATCTTTAATGGCCGAGGCTCTGTTTTGTCTGTTAGTTTATGTAGGTGTATGTAAATTTGGCACACGCTCATGATTTAAGAACTTTTTCGGTATGATTTAATGCATAATTATTCTTACTATTTTAAACAGGGGTTTTGTGGTCTAATGGTGTACTCCTTGTATGTATTTTAGTGAGTTTTAATTAAGAAATCTCGAGCCTAACTCAGCTGGTATCGACAAAATTGGTTTTGTATATACTTAATTATAATACATGAAATTAATTCAATTCCGTTTCCTACTTTAAAATTAAGATCAGAGTATCATATGATATAATATTACACAGTTGGTTAAAATTTCCTATTGTTTCGTTAAATTTTGAGATGAACTGTTTTTCAAAGGCTTCAGGGCTCTTAATTCAGTAGTAAGCCTTTTTTGCAAATTGTTATTGGTGTTGGTTCATGAGCCAATTTCTTCAATTGTAGTTTAATTCAATAAAAAAGTATTAATTTTTAATATTCCTAAGATAAGTAAGTTTTTATAAGAATATATAATTTTTACCTACCATTTCGGCGAGTAAGTTTCAAACTTGCTTTCCCACTAGAAAATACTCAAAAATACATTCAATCCGTTTTTCAGACAACTTTAGAATAAACAAACTAATTTCAAACGAATCCAACTTACGCTCACCTTATTTAATGGCAAATAAAAGCAAATAGGTCAAGCTTATATGCATGAAACGTATTTCATTTAAGGCTTTCCTAATTTCTTATTTAACTTTTTTCTCTTTTGTCTATAAAAACATGAATATTATACAGCCATACTATTTCAATTAAAAATATTAAGCAAGAAATATAATCTGTTTATTAGTAATTTGTAACTAAAGTCTCACAATCACACTCTAGTAGAATTTGTTTTTATTAAAAAAAATACTCTGAAAAAAAACGCATAAAAAAATCTGTGGTCACCCTTTAAGGCTACGCCTTACTTTACGACTCACTAAAATGACTTACCATCAGGTAAAAACAGTGAGCACTCCACTTTCCAAAGCACACAAACAACACAAACACTGAGCGGTGTCCACGCGCGACTGTCGCGCGTGCGGCCGACCCGGTGCTGCGGCGGGCACTGCGGGGCGCCCCTAGGACGGCCAGAGAGTAACACGTAGAATGGAATATCAGGGGTTGACTTGCCTTTAGCGACTGCGCCAATAGGACCGCCAGGCACCTATAACTAAAGGAATGCTTTTTAGCGATAAGACCGCCTATTGTTTGGCCTCAATCTTAAATCGACTGGTTGTATTTTTTTGTTAGTTATACTTTTCTTGTATCTTGAGGTGTGCAATAAAGAGTATTCTATCTATCTATCTATTTAATACTCTTCTATTTCCTGCCGTACTAAGGTAAACAGCCCAGTGGATGACTTCCAGCAATTTATTTGTAAAATAAACATATCGCTATTAATATAACCAAAAATAGCTTAAAAAATTTACTGTTTTAGAGACAGTTTCCGTAACTAGATGTTTTTAGCGAATCTGTTAAGAACTTGTTTCGCGAAAGTCAAGATTATAACCACAATTATGCGTGTTTTTAGTAATTAATTATTAAAACTGTTAGATAATTTATTAAACTGTTGATATTGCGTATTTGTATCTAAATATTTTAATTAAATTACTATTTTGGAAGCCGGGTGGCGGGTAAAGGGAATTGGCCTGTCATTCACTGGTACAATTTCAGAGGTAGCAGAAAACTGAAATAACTTGGCAATGGTAAAAATATAATACATTTTATGGTCCGCATAGCATGCATAAAGAAGTGGATCCCATATTTTCACAAGCACGCAGTATAAATCTTTGATAGTTCAGAAATTCTATTACATAGTTTTATAACGTCTTTATAAACTTGTCTAACTTCTGTACGTATAAAAAAAAATTGATATCCCTAAATTACATACAATTTGCAAGTTACTCGTACCTCTTCATTTTCCTAAGTTTGTGTTGTGCGAGCGAGTTAGCAATACCAAATAGACTGAGAGATACCAAGTGAGCGCCTTCCTCGTTTGATTAAAAAAATGCTTCCTTTTCAGAGCTACATCCAGATCAGGCGCTCAGTAACGTAGCGTAGTTTTCTCTCTCTATCACTCTTCCTTATTAGTGTGACAAAGACGTTACGTTTCGTTGGCAACTGAGCGTTAGCGGTTGACATCTTGGCTACGCACCCTGGCGTAGGTAAATATTTTCAAAAATAGCTGGTAAGTCGCCCCGTGTAAGCGATTATTTTTCAAAATTGCGCACTTATTACCGTCACTCCAAATTACAAATTTTATTGGTTGCCTCTTAAAGATACCTGTATATTAGGCACAAACATCTATCCAAATAATCTTTGGGAAGTTTCCGCCGTGCGAGCGAGCGAGCGATACTAAACAGGCTCGGAGTCGCGCCTCTCTTGTTTGACCAACTTTCTTCGGAATAAAACATGACCCCGGCCTAGTGACGGATCCGGCAAATATGAAAATATGTTACCAAACAGTTCCGATGACTATAATAGTGTGATACTTTTTGCAGAACAATAATGGTTTTCAGTACGTTTTTCTACTTCAGCACTTCTATCTGTCAATTAGATGACTGATAGCGATATTAATAATAGTAGGTAGTTTATGTGATTGTATTATCAGTTTAGCGGCGCGCGCGACGAGTGACGGGTGTGAGTCACGCGTAGCAAAATGTCGTCTAATGTGGTAAAATGTTCTACATGTAACATTGTGATAAATGAAGTGCTTGCATTTATCTGCAATAAAATTGATGTGATGGACGAGGAAGGTATTAGTAGAATCTGTGCAACTGCTTTTTCGGAAACTGAAATCGTTACGGCTAAAAATCTGCTGTTCGAATCGGTGCCCGTAAAAAATCGCAAGATAACTCGAAAAAGACAAGGGAAGACAGTGCGAGACATCGCTGATATTATATGCCTACTAAAGGTGACTGACGATGAGGATATGCCGATTTTTGTCGCGCGTGATCTGCAAAAGCTACCCCCGGTCTTATTCGATCATGTAGACGTTACGCGTTTAAGGATGACTCACACTAGCACGGGACGGGACGGGACGGGACGGGACGGGACGGGGCTTCCGATCTTTCTAAGCTGTCACCGATTACCCACCGACACGGGACGGGCCTATCCGAGGTGTCCGGGCTATCCGAGCTAGACGATTTTTTCAAATGTCACTTTTGTCAAGCCTCGCGCTCTTGCGCGCGCATCGATGTTATGCAGGTTTGCTAGCTGTCATGGACTTTAAATGTCAATGTTTTTTGCTTCACCGTTTTAATAATATTTAATCTTAGCGATTGCTATTAAACTATTAATACATAATAATACATTATATTTTTATGTTCCTGCATCGTGTGTAATAAGTAATATGCGTCGGAATATACTTGTGGAGTTTGTCTTATGTACATTATCGCTCGGCGCTTCATTCCAAGAAAAATAGTCAGTCTGTTTGCTGCTTCAGGTAAAATATAGATATTAGGTATCATCATAAGCAATATTTAAATACAAAACACTATATAATTATTAATTATGTGGGTTTGTTGTGTAGTGTATTTCTACTGCAACATCATAGATACATACAAAACTATACTGAGCCGATTAGCTTTTGTGACGAGGGTGAAATGATGATGAGGATACATTTGATGAGTATTTGTGATGAGGGTACATTATTGGCGAGACGAGAAAGTAAGGGATTGACTGACGAGGTGGTTGCTGGGGCGAGGCAACCCTTGTTTCCGCCACGGCACCTTATCTAGTGCTTTTTTCGAACATTTACGTCCAGGCGCGGCCTGCGGGGCGGGGCCCCCGGGGCCAGGAGGTTTTTTTCCACTAGGAGTGGAATTAACCCTACAAAATCCATTATTATCCGCTGCGTCCGCGCCCTGCTAGAGGTGGTTAAATGATTACTTAGATACTTTACGTCTTTTATTTGGGAATGAAATGAGACTGACTTTCTGAGCATGTTTGTGAAATATTTATTTAGGTACCTACTTACAACTGACTTTAAAAGTGGAGGAAGGATTAATCCTTCGTCTACCATGCCCGGTAATTCGCGGGCTATCATGTACTTTGATACATAATAAATAAGTACCTCCTTCCCTCACCCTGCCTACATTAGAGCCCGCGAATTAAGGGGCTTGGTAACGAAGTGTTACAATTTTTCTGACGAGGGAGTAGCAAGAGCGTACCTAAGCAATATTTCCCGAAAGTATACTTTTAAAGATAAGTAATTATTAAAAAAAAGTATTATTCGCAGGTTTTTGACTACTGAAGATTCGTTCAAAACCAGCTCCCTCTATTTTAGGATGGAGAGCTCGGGCATTTTGGTATCGTCAAAAAAGATATTTGGTCATTGTAATCAATACAAGTAAACGAAGATAGTTAATGTCACAGTTCGACTAGGATACGTGGAAGTTTAAGAGGCTATGGCTCTTTCCATATTGTATTGAAGATTTGGACAGCAAACACTTTTTTGCAAGTGCTTCTTAAAAAAGGTTTGGTATGGTTATATCTCTTCTATGGACATCGCAATTTTTACGCGGCACCCTTACAGGCGGGTAACACCTTAATGTTCAGGCAATAAAGTCCTGTATACATATTTCTGGCACTATGGCTGTATTCATATCTTAGTAGTTGACTGTACAATTAATAGAACAATATATTATTTTTGGTTTGTGTCTAAGAATTCATTGTCAATGTTTATGATCGTGTACCAAAGACAAGTTTCTGTTTGACTGGTAGAGAGTGCCTCAAGATATTAAGTCCGTCATTTGCACTTTTTGAAATTAAGTACACATAATTATGGGTTGATAAATATTATAGTAAAATTGTGCAAGCAAAAAGGCGTAATTGCCTTCAAAATATCTCGTGTTACGGGTACTCAGACAACGATATATATAATATACAAATACATAGAAGACATCCATGACTCAGAAACAAATATCTGTGTTCATCACACAAATAAATGCCCTTTTTTATGCTATAGGTGGCAAACGAGCAAACGAATCGCCTGATGGTAAGCGATTAACGTCGTCCATGGACACCCGCAACACCAGAGGTGTCGCAAGTGCGTTGCCGGCCTTTAAGGTGGGAGTACGCTCTTTTCTTGAAGGTTTGAAGGTCGTATCGGTCCGGAAACACCGCTGGCGACGGTTCGTTCTACAGTTTAGCTGTGCGAGGCAGGAAGTTCCGGGAAAAGCGCACAGTTGAGGACTGCCAACCATCTAAATGGTGAGAGTGGAAATATTGTCGCGTAGGGCGATGGCGGAAAGAAGCGGCAGGGATTAATCCGAACAATTCCTCGGAACCCCCTTACCGAGATTCGAACCCAGGACCATCGGCATAGCAGGCAGGATCACCACCAACTACGCCAACCGGTGGTCTTCCCATATTTTCCCATACATTAGAATCTCCCTAGTTAGATTATAAGCCGGTTAAGTTAAGTTAAGTTCATTTATTTCACGAAGAAAATTATATATACAATTTAGTGGTTTTCACAATCTTACTGTGACGTATACATATATAGAAAAAAACAAGACAAGTAATATCAGGGTTTAAGGAAACGGTTGAAAGATTGTATTGTAAGTGCGTAGTGAAAGTTTTGTTTTTAGGGTTCCCACTAAAGGAAAAAAAAACAGGACCCTTATAGAATCACTTTGTAGTTCGTTCGTCCATTCGTCTGTCTGTCTGTCAAGGCCTTTTATAGTAAGAGTCTGCCTTACTAAGTAATAACGTAACACGCTTAGTGACAGCTCCTGCCTATGAGGGAGAGATTTACAATCAAATGGTGCCCATGTATATATAGACTTCTTACTAAAACCGAGAAAGTATTGTATTGTAAGTATGTGTGTAATGGAGGTTTTTTAGGGTTCCGTTAAAAGAAAATAACAGAACGCTTGTTTCCGGAGTGTAATATTTGAAGAACAAAGCTTGTCAGAAAACAAAAGTTGATTACGAAGTACGCTTTATAATAGTACCTAGTAGAAATCCTTATAATATTTAAAGAACAAAGCTTGTCAGAAAACTAAAGTTGATTACGAAGTACGCTTTATAATAGTAGTAGAAATCCTACTCACATCTTATGAACAGCCTGTATAAACGCTGATTTGGACTCCCTTTCGTGAAACTATTATTTTCAAAAATGGGCTGCGTAAACTTAGAGTTTACAAGAATGGGCAACTGACCACCTTGTAAGAAGTTTAATTTTCTTGTATTTTAATAAGTAGGTACCTAAGTTTATTAAAATACAAAAAAGTATTTTTAAGTAGTCAGGGTTTTCGAAAATTACATCTAAAAATATAAAACAGGGATATTTAACTTATATGTTTTTTTAATGAAGTACAATAAGTTCATAATAGTAGTACTCATTCTTGGGCGACATCTAATACTGAAACAGGTTCTCAATTCAACGGAATACCTTATAAACCAAGTGACTTTATTTCTAAATATTCTACGATTTATTATTATTATTGAAAAACAGAACCCTAATAGAATCACTTTGTTGTCCGTCCGTCCGTCGGTCTGTCCGTCTGTCTGTCCGTCTGTTCGCCTGTCAATCCGTCCGTCCGTCTGTCTGTTCGTCTGTCCATCTGTTCACCTGTGTGTCTGTCTATCTGCCTTTCTATCTGTCTGCAGGCTGGGCGGATTTGCACACTCTAAAACAAATTTTTCAGCAGATCAGTGGCATAGCTAATCCTTATACTTATTTACTCCTACTCCGCAACATACCACTCAGTCAATGTTTTTGATAACATACTAAGTTAAATGATTTAGAATTGTCGAAGCTGTTATTTATGAACAGCTTAGCTGAGGAGTAGATACTTGAAGAAAACTCCTGCTTCACGTTAACTATTTTAATTACTTAGAAGTTTACATGTTTAGGTGCGTGTACATATGAAGCGGTGGTCTAAAGTGATGTGTCGGTTGCCGCGGACGTGACGTCATGTACCTCAGCCCTCACCCCTCTGGGACTGGTTTGGCCGCTGGCGCGTTAACATCCTGCCCCCGTTGAAAGCTGTTGCTTTCAAGCTCATCAGTGCAGGGCAGGCGGCACACTCGGTTGAGTGCTCTTCTGACCACACCCTTCTGTGTGGTAAAATCTGCAACCCTGCAGACACCATCTGCTCCGGGATGAAGGTGTAGTACCCTCCCGAGCCTCCATCTAAGTGGTGGGGTGTTCTCCTCTTTGAACACCACCAGGTCTCCAACCTTCAGCTCCTTCTCCCTCAGGCGCCACTTGGTGCGGTGCTGCAACTCAGCTAGGTACTCGTTCCGCCATCTCTGCCAGAAATGTTGGCGCAGCTGCTCGATCCTCTGGTACCTATCCGGATTCTTAAGGCAAACTGGAGGTGACGGCAGTGAAGTCATGGGCCGCCCCACCAGAAAGTGCCCTGGAGTCAAAGGGGAAAGATCAGTTGGGTCTGACGAGAAAGGAGTAAGAGGTCTCGAATTAAGGATTGCCTCAATTTGTACAAATAGGCTGCTCAGCTCCTCAAATGTCAGACTTGCGTTACCCATAATTCGCTTTAGGTGAAATTTTGCCGATTTAACAGCTGCTTCCCATATTCCACCGAACGTGGGGGAATAAGGTGGTGAAAAGATGAATTTAATGTGCTCATCATTTCCATACTCATATATTGAATTTTGAGCGGATCTCAGCATTCTGCCCAATTCGTTATTTGCCCCGACAAAGTTTGTACCATTATCGCAATAGATTGTATGCGGTCTACACCTACGACCTACAAAACGACGCAAACTTGAAATGAAGGCATTAGTGCTAAGATCGCTAACTGCTTCCAGGTGAACGGCCTTAGATGCAAAGCATACGAAAATGTTTAAATAGCATTTTGTTATGCGGTTGCCCTTTCCCTTTTTGCTAGATATCATAAAGGGTCCCGCGAAATCAAGGCCGCACACCTGGAAGGGGTAAAATGATGTAACCCTATCTGCAGGCAAGTTGCCCATCAGTGGCTTCATAGCTTCACCTCGCAGACGTACGCATGTTACGCATTTATGAACGATGCTACGTGCTAACGCTCTGCCACCTATCGGCCAGAATTCGTCGCGCATGGAGCTAAGGAGCAACTGAGGGCCAGCGTGTAGCAGTCGTAGGTGTTCGCTTTCCATCAAGAGCCGGGTGAAATGATGCTTGCCGTCCAAGAGCACAGGGTGCTTCTTCTCGTAATGGCAGTCGGCGTTTTGTAAGCGACCACCTACTCTAATCACGCCGTCGCTGTCAATGAAAACGGCTAACTGTAAAAGGTGTGATTTAGAATTAAGCCTTTTACCCTGTAATAATGTAGATAGTTCTGTAGTATAAGTTTGATTTTGCGATAGTTTTATCAAGTAAGTCAATGCATTTTTAATTTCTTGTAGTTTTAAGATTCCTTTTGTTTTAGTTTTAGGGTTTTTACAATTATGAATAAAGCGAAAGATATATGCTACTATTCGTTTTAACTTACCCGCTTTAGAGTAGTTTTCAAACGCAATTAAGGCTGATTGCTCAATATTTATCATAGCTAATATTGAGCAATCACTCTGCTCTTTCTTTTCAGGTAAATTCACATTTGAATAGTTTATGTTTTGTGGCCAGCTATCTTCATCCTCCGATAAAAAGGGTGGTCCATGCCACCATAAACTCAAGCCCGACAGTTGACCAGGTTCGACTCCTCGCGAGGCCAAGTCTGCAGGATTTAATGCTGTTGGCACATGCCGCCAGGACTCTTTCGTAGTTAATTCATGTATATCATTAACGCGATTGGATACAAAGACCTTAAATAGTTTAGGTTTGTTACGTATCCAACCCAATGCTACGGAGCTGTCAGTCCAGTACACCTTGCGATCCACAGAACAGCGCAAGGCACTGCTGACTTTATTAGCTAGCCGTGCCCCGAGTAAAGCGCCAGAAAGTTCGAGCCTCGGGATTGTTAATGCTTTAAGTGGAGCTACGCGTGTTTTGGCACACAAAAGGTTAATCGCAACATTGCCAGCGCCATCTGTCGACCGCAAGTATATGCAAGCAGCGTACGCGGCTTGAGACGCGTCAACAAAACAATGCATTTGAATTGATATTGGGCTGGAGCACATAACGTGTCGCGGTACCATTAGGTTTGCCAGTTCATGCACATTCGACAAAAATTTAATCCATGTTTTTCTTACCTCTAGTGGAACTTCATCTTCCCAAGACAATTTAAGAACCCATAAATTTTGTAGCAATATTTTTAGTTTTATTGTGCATGCACTGAGCAAGCCCAGCGGGTCGAAAATTTTGCAGGTATTAGACAAAATTACTCGTTTTGTTATGTTGTCGGTATTTTTGTCCAATTTCACAGAGAACTGCAAGTTATCATGATCAGGAAACCATATTAAACCTAATACGTTAGCCTGATTATTTAAGTTTAATGGCTGCGTTAAAGTACAGTCATCAGCAAAAATTTGTGGACAATTTGTTCGAAATTTATGTATAGGAAAACACGCTGACGCAAGCGTCGCCTTGACTATATCGCAAATGCGCCTTAACTCGCTTTCACTTTCAGCTCCGCTAAGAAAATCATCGTAATAAAAATCACGCCTTATTATTTCTGATACCTTTTCATCAGGACATTCATTTGCCAGTTGTAATATACACCTAGCGCTTAAGAACGGGGCTGAGGAAGTCCCGTAGGTTAAAGTATTTAGCCTGAGAACATCTAGCGGTTTGTTTTTATTGTCTCTCCAAAGAATTAACTGTAGATGGCGCTGCGATTCGTCCAAAATAATTTGTCGGTACATTTTTTGTATGTCCCCGGACAATACAAATGTATGTTGTCTAAACCGAATAAGGATATCAAACAATTCATCCTGTATAACGGGACCTATATGCTGAATATCGTTAAGGGATTTCTGGGAGGTAGATTTAGCACTACAGTCAAAAACTACCCGCAGTTTTGTAGTTTCGCTATCGCGAATAACAGCGTGATGTGGAGCATAAAATCCAAACTCGGGTCTGTCAATTTTATTCAAGTGACCTAGTTCTTCATACTCCTTTATAAAGTCGCAGTATTGTTTTTTAAGATCTGTATTTTTGTCTAATTTGGTTTCAAGATTTAAGAACCGCTTTTTTGCCATATTAAAGGAATCGCCAAGTGCCGTTTCCGGATCTTCAGTTAACGGCATTTTAACTAAAAGTCTCCCGTTATCTAGACGTCGTGTATTTTCCACAAAATGTTTTTCGCAAATAGAATCATCACTACTAGTGACATTCGGTGATGAAATTTCTTCAAGCTCCCAAAACCGTGTCAAATTTTGTGAAATTAACTTCGTGAAATTACAATAGACGATCTCCTCATCAAGGTCGGAGTCTTCACCCACGGGCCCTGCAATTAACCAGCCTAGCTCAGAAGATACAAGAGTGGGATTGTTAGGACCTAATTCGATTTTGTTCGTGTGCGTCCTCGTGATATTTAAGTAACATTCAGCGCTAAGCAGCAGATCAATGTCCGACGGACAATTGAAATTGGGGTCCGCGAGTTGAATATCCGAAGGTATGTTCAAGTTTGAAATATTAACATAATTATTAGGTAATTTACCAACTACATCTTCCACAACGAAACAACGTATATTAACGGAATATGAACTCGTTAATGAGCTTAAAGTGAGTTCACAGCGATCGGAGACGTTAAATGATAAATTGTTTAAGCCGAACACACGAGCCGGTTTTTTATCATCGTTCGAAAACCCTAACTTATTTTTCATACGCTCCGTTATAAAACACCTCTGCGCTCCGGGGTCTATAAAAACCCTCGCGAGGTGTGTTGTATTATTTTGCGCGTTTGTTATATTAACTAAAGCCGTAAACAATAACACTTCCCTGTCCGCTACCGCGGCGCACGCGCTGGCTGCACTGATAACGGGCGCCGGCGCCGCCGGGTCGGCTAATTTGTTACCTACCTGTGCAGACGAACTAGGTGACGTTTCATTATAATTATGTAATAACGTGTTATGTTTTGCCTTACAGACCTGACAAGAGCCTAGACGACACTGCGCAGCTTCATGACCACGCCTCAAGCAGTTCAGGCAAAGATGTAACTTCAAGACTTCGCCTGACCTATTTTCGACGCTCATGACCTTGAACTTGACACATTCCGAGATCCTATGCGCACCTGCACACACCGGGCACGTCGGCGCATTACTACTATTATTACGAGTAGTTTGTTTACGTGTAGTAGTTGCACCAGCGACGAACGGCTTCGGAGCCTTAGGCTGTAGGTATTTATTGTCCGACGGTTTGTCGCTCCTGCAAACTACCATAGTTTCAAGTACATCCGCCCGACTGCGCAAAAACCTCAGGAATTCGGATAATGTAGGTAAATTGGTTAAGTCAGCCTTATGTTCTTCCCACTTTCTTGATGTAGCGGAATCTAGTTTACTAGCGACCAAGTAGATGATTACGTCATCCCAAGAATCCGTTGGACGGCCTAAAGAATTAAGGGCACTTAAGTTTTTTGTTACGTGATCAATAAGAAATCGAATAGACCGGTGAGATTCGCGAGTCAGCTGATCTATGTTAAATAATGCCTTCATGTGATTATTTATAAGCAGATTTTTATTGTCAAAACGTTCACATAATAATTCCCACGCCGTTTTGTAGTTTTTAGCCGTAAACTCAAGTGATTTTATTACGACACTGGCACTGCCCTCTAATGAAGAACGTAAATAATGATATTTATTTATGTCGGGAATAGACTCGTTTACGTGGATCATGGCTTCGAAGGTGTCACGAAACTCCAACCATTTTAAATAGTTTCCATCAAAAGACGGGAGTGAAATTGTTGGTAGTCGAATTTTACTAACGGGGCCCGATTCTAAAGTCGATAGGGCCGATTTGACTGTTCGTGCACTCTCGGAGCCATGCTCGTCACTCTTCGAGTTAGATTCTATAAGTTCTTCTGTAGCTGAGATGAGAGAAATGAACTGCGTTTCCAAGGCGTCAAATTCAGAAAATAATGTTTGTAATCTAGTCAAGCGAAGACTTAACTCTTTAATGTGTAAAGTAGTTATATCGGAACGATCAATTTTTTGCATGTTAGAAAGGAAATCCTTGTACTTCGTTACACGACTCTTGTAGGTACCTCTATGGCGTACAAGTTCTTTTAAAGCCTCCTCAGACATCTTTAGTTATTTATGCAAGCAAAAATTACGAATTAATTCAAGGGCAAATAACGATATTAGATAAAATAACTTGTGCACTCAAACCCAATAAAATGTGTTGGAAATCGGTCAGCCAGCACGTCGAATTGCAGCGTAGGTAGTGGGTGACGCGACGGACACGTCACAGGGTGACACGTGACGTACGCCGGGCACAGCAACAAGCAAAGCAAGACACTGGAATGCGCCGAACACCCGAAATCACTGGAATGCACGGTTAGGACGATTGAGTTTAAATAATACACACTTTTGCAATAGGTTAGGGATAAAACTAAAAAGATTGAATTGAAATTCCTAACGGGGATCTTGTTACACTGGTTTTAAGCATATAACTCTTTTGAAGTCAATAATGTGTAGTTATTTTTTATACCTAGATAAAAGCAGCTTACAGCAAACTGTGTATTTGAAGAAGAAAGTTTAGCTTCATGAAAATTATGCAGTAGAAATGCAGTTGCTATGCAAAGCTGATGCAATATAAAATGGGCGTCGCTTATCGCACTGAGTAGATACGTCACCTTCAAGCTTGCAATTTACGAAGTAAATGATTACAAGTAGGCTTTTCTTTATGCACAGATGCGAATAAGCAGCAATTTAATCACAATAGCACCGATGTACTAACCTTTTATCACGATCACGAATTATGAGCACTTCTAAGTCTAGACCAAGCTGAGGGCTGAGCGCCTTTTACACAAATTTAAGGGGGAAGGATCACAACTTAGTTAAGGAAATATAGGATGGGCTACTTTCCTCTGGCACTGCGATGGTGATGCACTTTGCAGGTGTATAACTGTCGTAATCCAACGGAATATTTCGCTCGCCCGCTGATGATCCTTTGTTCGATAGGTATGTGGACTTTGATACTGTCCTGTCACGGTCGCCACTTGTCGAAGCTGTTATTTATGAACAGCTTAGCTGAGGAGTAGATACTTGAAGAAAACTCCTGCTTCACGTTAACTATTTTAATTACTTAGAAGTTTACATGTTTAGGTGCGTGTACATATGAAGCGGTGGTCTAAAGTGATGTGTCGGTTGCCGCGGACGTGACGTCATGTACCTCAGCCCTCACCCCTCTGGGACTGGTTTGGCCGCTGGCGCGTTAACAGAATTATTTTAAAAACTTTTAGTCCTTTGCTAAACCTAGTTTTATATAATAAATCGTAATATATAGATGTGTGTCAAAATTGCGTTGTCATGCAAAAATAGTTTTTAACTTGTATAGTCATTGTTAGGGCTTCGTAGCCAAAATGGGTAAAACGGAACCCTTTTAGTTTCGTCCAGTCCGTCTGTCCGTTCGTCCGTTTGTCACAGCTGTTTCACTCAGTAATTATAAAGCATATGATACAGATATTATAGCTGAAAGTGTATTTTGTATGCCGCTCCTTAGTTTTACCTATAAGTTGCGAACAGAAATATGCTTAGGGGGGTTTTTGGCACATCATCGGATAGGCCTTTGAAAATAATTTAGATGTTTTTATAACTATTATTAATCTAATATTTTCGGAAATAATTGCTCTGAAAGTCTGAAAAAGAGTCCCCCTCTTACTTTTTTTTGAACGCGAGCTCAATTTTTTTTTTAATAAATCTGGAAGATAGGATATAAAACGTTATTACAAAAGGACATAAGTGCCTAAATATTATAAAGGCACTTACGCCTTTTTGCTTGCACAACTTTTTCATTGTATTGTATTTATACGTGGCCCGATACACACTAGGCCGGTTTTTCTTTAACATATCACTGTCGCATCATACATTTGGATAATTAATTCTCTATCAGTTGGTAGTGAGAGAAAGTGCACACATTTTATGACATTTCTCCAATTGTTGTGCATTTTCTAGCTGCCTCATTAGAAAATCTTTCGTTTGACAACAAGAAAGACAAAGTGTGTGTTCAGCTGAACTTTAGAGCCCATCTTTCCCGTAGCCAACAGTTAACAGCTTTTAGACATGTAGACATGATTTTAATCATACAGTTCAAAAGAAAAGGAGTACTTTTTAATGTGGCTAAAGGTTCAATAAGAAAATCAAACTTTCGTCATCGTTTTGTGTTTGACCCTGTTGCAGGATACCTGGAGCCAAAGGAATTCAGAGCACTACCCCTGAGCTCCATGTTCCCACACATGGAGATGGAGCTCAGGGGTGGATGTGGATCGATCCCAATGGGTCGAAGTATATCCGCTAGGGCCCCCTGACCTTAAATAAGATAAGATAAGAACACGGTTGAAAGTTTGTATTGTATGTGTGTAGTGAAGGTTTTGTTTTAATGGTTCCGTAAAAAGGAAAAAAACGGAACCCTTATATTTTGTTGTACGCCTTTCCATCGATACATTCCCATACATTTGTTTAGAGAATCAAAATGTAATAGGCTACCTCCCGTTGACCTATAATCATGAATTTAGTCGGGTCATTCTGTCACAAAGGTTTTTACAGTTGAAATATGAATAGGCAGCGATTTAACCTTTTTTTATTATTGTTTTTTAATTTCATATACCATGGACAATAAGGGACTCCAAGCTACAGTTCTGCATCAAGAACTTGGCATGCGGCAACCGGAAGGATTGTATCTGAAGATTTTGTACCTGTACTCTTGTTAAATACGTATTCAACCTTTTTACTAAGAATTTTTAGCACCCAAGTCTTAGAAGTATTTATTCCTACCAATAAATTGAAATTAGCTGTTGTTTGATTTCCAAATGCAAGTGATGTATAGGTACCGGAAAACTCAGGTTACTTGAAATGGTGCGTTCATCGATTTTTAATCCAACAACTAGTAATTTCTCGTGCAATAGCATGAGCATTAGAAATATAATAGTATGATTAATCCATGAAGCTATTCATTAATTTATCATGTTTTTCTGTTAAAATTATAAAACTCTAAAACCTGTGCTCAAAAATCCGGTTCTTTTATACATTATATACCTAAGTGAATTGTTGACCACAAAAGTCAAAGTAGTCCTAGTTTACGGTACCTATAAAAATACGACTATTTCACCTATCCCTACATTTTGTGCCTCACACGCCATGACTTCATATCAAATATACGTTTAGCTATGATTATTTTGTTACTTGGTGATGGTGGCACTTTATAATGTCATGATCCCCGGCTGGACCACCTCGTCTTTAATGAAAATAGACGCATCAGAATGTATCTATAGTGTATATATATATATATATATATATTTCTACGACCATTTGTAAGAAATTTATTATCTTTCTTACCACATATACTTCTTACACTTCACATATACATCAGTTCTACATTATACATGTTAAATTGATGTAAAGTTATTTGATTGCATTTATATGTAAATAGTATGTGTGGTATGAAATAAATTATAGTAGTTTTCTTCAAGACTCAAGACTTCTTTACAACAAGGTTTACAAGGACCCCAAGGCATGTAGATTTGTTACAGATGGTCAAAGAATTATGTAGATACTTGTATACTTTATATACATTCTGATGCTTCTATTTTCATTAATAGCGAGGTGGTTCTGCCGGGAGCTTGACGTACTTTATTATCTATTTACCGTGGCAGCGAAAAGGTTAACCCTTTAAACGCCAAAAACCTAAAAATGGCGTGTGCTGTCGTGCCTACAGAACTAATATGTAATAGCGTTACCGCGCAATCATACCTCTATGGTCTTGCCTACCACGCCAGCAACATCTTTAGGTGTTATGGCGTTTTCTGTCAAAATTAGTTCGCACGCTGTAAATATTATGTTACTTCAATAGAAGCTTTACGTACTTCCATACCTTGAAGAACATTTTATGAATTCGTCATATTTTGCGATCAAACTGATGTGATCAAACTATACCGCAAAATGTCAAAAAGTTCCTTACCTACATTAAGGCAAAATAACTGCTATCAGGCAAGCATGTACGAGTAGGTATTCTTTTGTGCATAAATGTAATTTTCTATTAGAAATAAATAAATCTGATGAAACACCACACTTTTTTTATTATTACAAGGGCGCATGTCGAATCGCACCATACTTCGAAATACCTACTTGCGACTATAGTGAATGCTTATATGTATATGTTGCTATTTTTTGCTCGCGACTACGTTTCCGTAGAAGTTGAACAAAAACTGCCCTATGTCCTTTTCTAGGAGTAAAACAATCCCCATACCTACTAATTCCATCTTGATCCGTTCAGCGATATTAGCGTGTAGAGGTAACAGACAGACAGAGAGTTACTTTACCATTTATTATATTAGTATGGAGTACAGTGGCAGTACACAAATGGCACGATAGCTTTTATACTTACATATACATATACAGTTAAAGCGGTTTTTGGCATGTATGAAATTACAAAAAACTTTTTTCTTCCTACCTAAGCGATTTAAAAAAACGTAATTATTAATAGTATGTAGGTACCATGTGCAAATACCAGCACTTGATTTTAAAAACCTGTGCTCATTATATCTATTATTAATTATTTTTTTATAACAGCAATACCACGTGCTTGATTAACCCGACTAAATAAAATATTATCTTTACGCCCGTATTTCACACAACAATTTATGACATTTAGCAATATACCTCTTTTTGACGTATATTCTGAGACACTCGAGCCGTCTGTAGTGACAAAAGTTCCAATCAGTAGCAGAATAGTAAATAATGAAGACTGTTAACCGTAATATTTAAGACGTTCTGCGGGAAACCGTTAATACCAGTATACGTATAAATTATTTTGTATGTTTTGTTTGTATTTGTTAATACATAATCCAATATTGTATAATACTCTGATAAACCAACCGGCCGTACAGATCTTGAGTTTATTTTCTATTTTAATATCACCTTGATATTTTGTATGGTGACTTAGCCTCACACTGTGTAGCATAGGCGTATAATTATATACAATAAATATTTTTAACACTTCCTGACTTTCTCTAAACGGGTGCTGGCTGTGCTGCGAAGGTGACATCACCCTATCCGATGTTTACTGCCTGAAGCAGTCGAAACATGTCACGCCAATTGTGATTAAAATACGAGAGATTCAACCGTTTTTTTTCCATATTCATGTCAGTATGGGTCACGGAAGATTAAATTGTACTATGTAAATGCGTGAAAATTTGTCAGTGAATCAAATATAAGAATCATTTGGTATTACAAGTTATAAATATATTATTGCATTCAATTAGATCACGTTGCCTTGGATATCGTAGGTAAAAGTTATTTATAATATTTTACATACGATCAAAATCAACTCTTTCTTAAGAATAATTTATCTATAGCATTTCCATGCTATATATTTTAATTAAATTGATTTATAACGCTTTAAATAATTTCATTCCGGCAATCATCACGAGAAAGGCGACTTTATTTAGGAATTGACAGTCTTTGTAAGTAACTCCTCCTTGTCCCAAGTAATATAAACCGACTAAGCAGAAAGCAGCTGCGCCCTCATATTTCACATACAAGTTTATGACATTTGGTAACTTACTTATTTTAGCTTATTGTTTCCGTGCTCTCCGATCCGATCAAATTTCATACCAAAAAAGCGTGGCCGGCGCTGGACGGGGCCTTCCGATGCTTCCGATCTGTCAGAGTTTTGGGCTCTGTGAACACGTGACGCCTTCCATACTAAAAAAAGCCCCGTCCCGTCCCGTCCCGTCCCGTCCCGTCCTAGTGTGAGTCATCCTTTACTAAAGGATTTAGTCAGATTACGTAGCGATGTTGATCGTATTGAAAAAGATTATGTCACTGTGAAGCACTTAGACGGAGTTCAAGCTGACATTGATAATTTAAAAAAGGCATCTATCGTAAACAATTTCAGCCAGAATGTCAGCTCCAGACGAGGAGCATGCTTGTTAGATGACTTTGAATTTAATAGTGGACCAATGGGCCTTCCACCTGCAGGAGTTGAAGATTGCAATTTAAATAATTACCGTTCTATATCGTCAACAATTGATCAGGGTTTTGGTAAAAGCCGAATGGAGGGTAGTAATATAATAAGCCCAACGGTACCGCAGTCACCAACAGTTGTTTCTAACGGTGAATCAGCTGTGCGAGTTAACCTGTCGGGTGCTGCCGAGAGCGTACTACCAACAGTACCAGCGGCAAGCGAGCCGGCGATGACTCATCCTGCCCCTGCCTTGCCTGCGAGCCGTACGAGCGCGATACACACTGTCAACAAGATCGACGCTGAGCCACAGCTGAGTCCTATAAATGCCAAATCCTTCGCCACGATTGCTCGGGAAGGTGAATGGAAGCCGGAAGAGGCCAATGAGGAGTGGAAAACTATACAACGGAAAGTCCCCCAGGAGCGCTCAGGTACGTGGGGTCGCTAATCCCCAACAGCTCGCCACAAGCTGCCCTGCGTTGACTGATTGCACCGGTCGAAACCAGTGGGCGATGGGGTCGTCACATCCCTACGCCTATATTAATATTATTATTATTATTGTCCTTCTCCTGGTTCTAATCTACCTCCCCACCAATTTTCAGCCAAATCAGTTCAGCCGTTCTTGAGTTATAAATAGTGTAACTAACATGACTTTCTTTTATATATATAGATTACTAGCACATAATGATAATTTGTTCATTGCACGTAGAACCGATGGCCGTTGGGGTGGAAAGGTTCTCGAATGGCGACCGCGTACCGGAAGACGCAGCGTGGGTAGGCCCCCCACAAGGTGGACTGATGAACTGGTAAAGCTCGCAGGACTCCGCTGGATGCGGGTGACGCAAGACCGGGTGGTATGGGTGGGCGGGTTCGGTCATTGTGGAAATCTTTGGGGGAGGCCTTTGTCCAGCAGTCAACGTCTTTCAGCTGAAATGATGATTATTACTAGCTGCCTTACGGTCCGAATATCTTCGATATATGGCGACTACTTTTGACTTCTAAACAGAGAAGCCACTCCCCAAAAAAAATAAAAAAAAAACTTGGACTATGTGGACGAGTTTGGTGTCATTTTCGTGTGAATTGAGGATGTTATTTTTCGTTTCTGACATTTATTTTTTACCTTTCTATTAAAAAAAATTCAATGAAATAAAGAATTCGAAGCATCAACTTTTTTGCAAAATGGCGCTATGTTTTTTTAATTTCATTTAGAGACAGTAAACAATAAATTGATGGGAAAACCTTCTTATTTACATTGTAAGCTTACTTTCGACCACAGCTTATTATAATATAAAAACAAGATTCGTCGAAACTAACCTCTAAACTTTCATTCTGCTAGCAAAAAGAGCACAAACAGATTGTATTCATTTTATTCATATTCGTTTCCTAAGATAATCAAAGAACCATAATTTTTTTATGTTCCTAAAGTGGCACAAAGTTCCTTTGGTGTTTTAAGTCAGGGAATTTTCATGTCAAAGATGCAGCTTTTCCTATGGATGTTTAGAATTTTCTTCCAAAACACGAAATTTTCTGCCCTCCGGCCCGCAAGCAGCTCACATATTACTTTACAGGCCTCGATACGTTATCTACTATTTCTTCGAGCTAATATTTCAATATAAAAAAGACTTAATGAAACTTAAAACTGACTTAAAAAAAGTTGTACCTTTGACTGAAGAAAAACACGGATGAAAATATTTATTAAGCAAACTTAATTAGTTCTACGGTTGACAAGCTCAAATCTGCAACGTATAGGCTTCGTCAGATACAGAACGAATCGATAACGTTCTACATTTAAAATTTTGAACTCGATTAAAAATATACGTTGCTCAATCGATAAACATTTCGTTAAAAGCAGCAACAACCATGTCAGGGCTGGTTAGGTTCTCATCTTGCAAGATCACCTTCCGAGCTAGCCTGTCGTTCGACTGCAACAAGTCCTTCAATATGTCGATATCAAACCATCTGTCTATCAACCGCTCAATACTATACGCCACATCCATAAAATGCAAGAAGAGACGAGTTTCACGGTATATAGACATTCGGATCATAGAACATGCTCTAAAAAACTTGAATGCCAAAGACGCGAAAATTTTACAGGCGTAATCAGTTTTAGCGAATAGGTATCCCATCTTGTATACTGCTGTGGTTTTATACTCATTTCTTAGTTTTTGCATGGCCTTCATTCGATCTCTGGTGCGGTAAATATCTTGTCTCATGAAGTAAAGTATGGTATCGAGGTCATTGTTTTCCACGCTAGGTTTATGCGGTGGCTGGGCTACCTGCCACTGGTTGTTCCACCAGCGCCGGGTGCTGTGCGGGATTTCGAGGCTGAGCAGCTCGTCTGTCGAGTCCAAGGCTTGCATGAACGAGGACTGTGTATCGTTATGTCCTGCCAGCTGTTCTTCCTTGACTCGCGCCCACACCGCCGCCGGTTCATATTTTTCTATGAAATCGTTAAACGTCCATTGTTCGAATTCAGAACTACTTTTTTTAGTTTTGTTTCTTTCGCGAAAATCGTGTTTGATGAATTTTTGTATCTCGATATTCATGTCTGCTAGGGATTCCACTTTCCAGTCTTCAGGCCTCCTGTGGTACGTATATGGAGCAGCATCATCGAGGTATTTGTGGATGAAATTTTGCAGAGACCAGTCCCTCGTGTCACACGTTTGATTGTTTCTATCTTCTTTGATCATGTCTTGGCAAATCTTTTCATAAAGAATTTTTCGGTTCCCTTCAGGGTCATAAATACTGTGGCCTCGCGAGTTTTCAGTGATATTTGGCATGACGATGGCAGCAAAAGCGAAAAGTAAGGCAACTGCAAATATTTAAGACTTTGTTTAAACAACAGTATTTTTTATGTTGTTTTCTCTTTCCGTTTAGGTGATAACACGGCTAACTGATAAAGTCAAAAGTAAGTAATGTATGTACCTAAAACTATATCATATCTTAGACGAAAGAATGGGAAAAACCTAAGACTAAAACGATAATACTATGGACTAAAGTGCAATAGGTTAATTATCATAGTAGTTTATGCAACAGTGATATAATAAGGATTCTTAAAACTTGAGGGTCGCCGTTAATAATAGACCCGAGAGTTTTAAGAACCAATTATGAGCTGTTGCATATGCTAGTTTTTCTACGACAGCTAAAATAGCGAAAAAAGCTAAATTTTGAAAGGTGGCAGAATGTGGACCAAGTCAAGTCAGTGCTAATATATTGTATGAAAATCCATATGGGCAGTGTTCTTATGGAATATCATAGACAACGTTATAATGTGTATTTTTTTAATATCGCTGCCAGTCATCTAATTGACAGATAGTAGTGCTGGAGTAGAATATAGTAAGTAATTTTGAGACACGTGTGCTATGATGGTCATTATATACGAGGCGATATTGTGCGCGGGTGCTGAAAACGAGTGCGCAATAAGGAAGCCGATGTGTATAATGACCATGCACACACGTTTCATACGACATTTTTCAACACACTTGTAAGTAAAAAGTAAAATTTATTATTAAACACAATCTCGCCACTAGATGCTCTGCGCCCTCTGTAGGTACTAATTACTTACGTGCAACGATGAATATCATTTTCCTGCATCAGGTTCCTAGCAAATCTGTGTAATTATTATTCCGTTACGTAGCTGAAACATTTAAAATCGTAATTACTATTTAACGCGGTTTTTTTAATGTGTCTATTACCCAAGGACGTAATATACACTGGCGTTCACAAGTGCAAAGACATATTATGATTTTCTTTTTCATAAAAAGAGCATGCATTGAACGCTTTCTTTGACGCGATAGTAGGTACAATTCTTTCAATGTATTTTTTTCCTTAAATCAGCTAAGTAAGTTGTATAAATATTTGTTTTTTCTTTTTTTCTCTTTCGTTTTAAGATAGGTATCTATTTTATATGCATTATGAATGTAAATAAAAAATAACATACTGCTACATATAAGATACAGTGAAAAAAGTAATCTTGATTAAAAATCACGAAACATAAATTTAAAATGTTACTTTTGGCATACATTTAATTAGTTACTTTTCATTTAAGTCATCTTTATAATGAAATTCGTACCATGTTCTATTTATTCCTCATCTACATTTAAAAAAATTATAACATCAAACTCAACACATAATTAACATTAAATAAAACGATGACACAGTATTGTAACTACTTTCTAAAGTGGTCATTAACAGCTCCATTTTATCTAATCGAAAGTCGGTTACCGTCTTACTGAGAAAATTAGACTGAGAATAGTTATTTATGAATGCATAAGTTTACCCTAAAAATAGCACTTTTCGAGCTAATGCATTGTAAACAAAATTTCTTAGGCGAGAAGACCGTTCAATGCACCTATATAACGACTGGTTGGCGTAGTTGGTAGTGACCCTGCCTGCTATTCCGATGATCCTGGGTTCGAATCCCGGTAAGGGCATTTATTTGTCTGATGAACACAGATATTTGTTCCTGAGTCATGGATGTTTTCTATGTACCTATTTGTATATTACAAGTATATATATCGTTGTCTAAGTACCCGTAACACAAGCCTTCTTGAGCTTACTGCGGGATTTAGTCAATTTGTGTAAGCATGTCCTATAATATTTATTTATTATTTATTTATTTATATGTAACATTGATGACAGACGATAATTCGCAATGTAAATAATACATCCAAGTGTACATAATTTTGTCCACTCAGTTAATCGTATAAACTGTGGAAATTTTAATCAATGTTTACTATTATTAAGCTTTTAATTATGATTTTATGTTTCGGTTGCAACAGTGTAATTAATTACATTTGCCAGAAACCCAATGTTGTAAAATGATATTACCCCTAGCGCGTGAGTAATCTTTATAATTTTTTTTTTCATCCCTTATCCTGCAAGATGATTATGTTGCTCCTCTTGATCAACATTAAATATAATACATAACCTACCCGGTTTACCTAGAACGGCCTTCGAAACCAAGAAAACATATTAAATGTAATACAATTCAGCAAATCAGGTATTGATAGTTATTTTTCGCAGAGTCCCATAGTGAAAGTTGTTCAATAAAGCGAAAATATCCTGTATATTTACTTATACCGGGTGCTTACGAGCAATTTCAAAGATTATACGTGAGCATATTTAGAGACTAAAATATTGTATAAACCTAGTTTCAGAGACAATGTTTTTTAAAAAAAAAATTTTTACCATATTTACCAAGTACCTACTTAAGGTTTCATGAGATTTTGATCACAAAATAAAACATTAATTCAGTAAAATGCACACGTCATAAAAATTAAAAAAAATACCAGCCAAGGAAGAGTAGGACTCGCCCACCGAGGATTCCGCACAAAGGATGCTGAGCCATTTATGACCTTAGGTACTCAAAAAACTGCTGGCTCTCTGTTTCGGCTCTCTACTCCAGCACTACTATCGGTTAACCTTTCTTCGGGAAGTGGCGACCCGATCAAAGACGCCACCGTAAGCAAAAACGTTTAAGCGAGCCTGACATGTAGATTGTAGAAGCTGATAACCTAAGTTAATAAATATAACCCTTTGACCAACACTGGCTCTCAACACGTTGAAAGGGAGACGGTAAAGCGACATCTTACCTTACAATTTTTTCTGACACTTTGACACAAAAAAATACAGTTCTGATGCATTTAAATTGCAACGGTTAACACTCGTATTTTCAACACAATAGGCGTGACATGTTTCGATTGCATCAGGCAGCCATCGTCGGACAGACAGAGTGGTGTTGTCACTTTCGCGGCTCGGGCATCACACACATCACGGGTTCAGTGATGCCTGAGCCGCGAAGGTGACTACACCACTGTCTTTCTGACGACGTCTGCCCGATGCAGTCGAAACATGTCACGCCTATTGTGATGAAAATACGTGAGTGTTAACCGTTGCAATTTTAATGTCAGTATGACTCACGAAAGTTTAAATTATCGGTATAATTATGATGCAGTACACAAACAAATTTTGCACACTTCGATTTATATTTGTTTACGCACCAGTCACAACACAGACCCGTGTATGCCCATTTGGGCTCGCACTTTTGCAGAGGGAAAACAGTACACATGCCGACGGCCCTCTCTATGTAGCTCGAAGCTAAAACCTTAAGTTTGATGAGAGTGAGTGAGAGTCAACATTTGGTGCTTGTCTCTTACATGAAAAATAATATTTTTACACCACCTATTCTTAAAATGTTTTTTTCTGTTCAAGCTAAGAGGAATGAAAGTGGCACTTTTCTGTCAAAGACTACACATTTTTCCGTTTTCGGGCATTAACTAGTGGCATCGTGTTGGTATGATGCTGCCTTCAGTTTTGTATATTTCTTCTTAGTTTGTGTGAAAAGCATGTGTCACACGGTATCAAAATTAATTTCGTATTGGGCCTCACTACGTTCGGGATTCTATTGTAGAATCCATCGCTTCATTCGGAATTTATTTATTTATTTATTTATTATATATTTATTTCAAAACACATGGCTTCATAATAGCAGTGAAACAGACACAAAACTTAAAATTAATACATATAAATTAACAATAGAAGTAACCTAAACTACAAAACACTGCTTCATAACAGGCATATGAAGCGCATTGCAGTGGTTCAGATAGCTCCCGTCAAATCGGTCTGAAAACATCCTTACGATGCTGTTGGCGCTGTTCCTGACTCTGCCGAGCAGTGAAGCGGCTCTTTTATGCATTATGGCAGTGAAGCTATCGACACACGCCTCCGCAAACATTAAAGATGCACTGCATTAATGTACGCCCTTGCCGGAAATATATCAGTTTGATCCCCTGTAACACAATCTACTATTATTTCAGGCACCGTGCACTCATTGAAATGAAACACTTTCAAACTGATTAATCGCGTATATTGACTACGTTCCCATACGCGTCGAGTCCTTTACAGCACTCATTGTCCCATGGTTGAATGATGTCCGGTAAAATGAGAATTCTCCCTGTAAATAGAAAGTTACATTGTGCACACTCTCCGTCTTCTTGTGCCTAACGTTTCCCGGCTTATATCAGAAGGCCTAGTATAAAAGTTGTACGACATTAACTCCTCGACCGCGTTAGCGTATCGAGGGGTCAAAATATAAAAGTTGCCGGATGATTTAAATAAACGGCAAACATAATTTGAACTCCCGATACGCTAACGCGGTCGAGGAGTTAATGTCGTACAATTTTTATACTAGGCCTTCAGGACTCAGGGAGCCTAGGCGCTAGTTTTAAGCAAGCGACTGCTATCTGACCATCCAACCCGGAGGGTAAACTAGGCCTTAATAGGATTAGTCCGGTGTCCTCACGATATTTTCCTACACTGAAAAGCGATTGGTAAATATGAAATGATATTTCAAACTTAAATTTCGAAAAACTCATTGGTACGAGCCGGCAGGATTGGAACCCGCGAGCTTCGGATTGAAAGTCACACGCCTTATCGCTGGGCCACCAACGCTTCACATCGTGCAATTTAAATATAATATACATTTATTTAACAAAACCCTGTTACAAGTACATGCCAGAGTGACTAAAAAATAACACGTAACCGGAAAATAATTATCTAAATGCACGTAAATATGTCACTATCACTACTGGGCTCCGCAATTATAAGATTCCTCACTCCTCGGCTTGGTGTTTAAAAGAAAATCTTATTTGCAGTTGTCTTACTCTTCGCTCTTGCTGCCACTCTCATACCAAACGCCACTGATGACGAGGTTCCGCTGATGGAGCACTGGAAATATGACCCCCAAAGTCGCCCAAAGATTCTTTACGCAAAACTTTCCAAAGTCATGGCCGACGACGAAGCACAGTCCGGGAGGCCGTGCAAAGCAACCAGTTGGTCTCTGGATAAGTTTATCGACAGATACATAGGTGAATCTGGGGCCTATGCACTCTACAGGAAACCAGATAACTGGACCATTCAAGACCTACTAGAAAATAATGACCATGCACTCTTCCGTCCATATATTTTTGAAGATACCTTTAAAAAGTATGAAATAGATAGTGATGAGGCAATTGAAAGGAAAGCCATTAAAAGAGATCCTCCAGAAAGATGGGCGTTTAAAGACTTTATCGAAAAATATGAAGCAAAGGTGGTATGGGAGCAGATCAAGGACAAATCACTGGTAATAGGACTAAATGATACACTGGATCAAGAATTCATCTCATTAATAAAAGATTTGGACCCAACAGATGAACTGCTAAGTATCGAAGTCCCGCGCAGTGGTCGACGGTGGTGGAACAGCCAGTGGGTAATACCCCAAGAGCCACACGAACCTAACTTAAATACAACAGACCTCATGCACATCCTGTACTTCATGAGACAAGAGATTTACCGGACTAGAGACAGAATGAAGGTCATGCAACGGCTAAGAGAGGTGTATAAAATGAAAGCGTTGTACAAGATGGGTTACCTTTTTGCGAAAACTGATTACGCCTGTAAAATTTTCGCGTCTCTGGCATTCAAGTTTTTTAGAGCATGTTCTATGATCCGAATGTCTATATACCGTGAAACTCGTCTCTTCATACATTTTATGGATGTGGCGTATAATGTTGAGCGGTTGATAGACAGATGGTTTGATATCGACATATTGAAGGACTTGCTAGTATCGAACGATTTACTAGCTCGGAAGGTGATCTTGAAAGATGAAAATCTGACATCAGCAGAAATGATTGTTGAAGCTTTCGACGCAATGTTCGTTGATTGAGTCTACCTATTAAAATTATCAAAACTTATTTTGTAATATGACATTACATCAATTTGTTTCTTATACGAGGTTCAAATTCCTGGTAATGAAACCTAATACATCAATTAATTCTAAAGCACGAATCAAATCATTTATTAAATGTAATAAATGTTTTGATTTATGTTTTTTGTTTTTTAAGTAGTCACACTCTTATATATTATATAAATTATAAATTGAAAGAGCGGCAGACGCCCTAAGGGCCTGGCCACATGTCCACGTTGCGGCGCCGCCACCGTACAACGGCACGACGCACGACGGCCGACGTGCCGTGGCACGTTGTTTTTTACGTTGCCGCCGACGTGAAAATTAACGTCGACGTTGCCGTGAGAATGAACGGTGACGGTGCCGCGGCACGGTGCCGTCACATCGGCGGACGGCGCACGGCTCGGTAGTTTTATTTAGCTATTAGCCTGGTCAACGAATGATTCTAGATGGAATGGTCAAACTTTAATATCGAATATACGATTTTAAGCTAACATGGTCATTTGAATTATAACTAATATTTGAAACAAACATACATGGTAATTATCCCGTTTCAAATATTAGTTATAATTTCATATCGAATATATCTATGATATATCGTCCCTATCGACCTGCCTTAGCGACGGTCTATCGCCATGAATGTTAGGCTTTGGTTTTGGCTGATTCTTTTAGCGCGTCCCTCATCCCTCTTGCATCAAAAGTTGACGGGAATCCAAATTGTTATTTTTTTTTTGTAAATATAAAATCACCACATTTATTTCGTGGTTGCTCAATTGGGCAATCATGAAGAGGAACCTTACATAACATGTTTTGGCAGCATGGTACCCCTTTTTTTCTTTGAGTCGTATCAAGCAGTTGCTGAGATAATCTTAAATTAAGCTCGATAGGTTGTCCAGAATATATTTACTAGACGTCAATAAAAACATTAAAAATCCTATAATAAAAATAATAACATATAGCTTTGTATCAGATACGGCTTAAAATACTCTCAGATTCTCAGAAATTTCAAAAACAAAAGAATCTCAGACGAAATAATACACATGTCAACAATTAGGCCAGGTTAATTTTGTATTTATACTTAACGATACAATCTTTAGTTTTATAATTTATCAATAAATTGGCTGTTTTTATAATTTTTATTTAGTTCAAATCATTATCTACAGGGTGTTCTGAACGATACTTCTACAGCTGATAAGGTCAATGACCCTGAGTAAGAATCAAACCATTTATTATTTGTTATGAATGTGTTGATTCATGAGGTTTGGTTTATTTTTAGGGTTCCGCGCCACATAAATGAAAACCCTTATAGTATCACTTTGTTTTCCGTACGTCCGTCCGTCCGTCCGTCCGTCCATCTGTCTGTCAAGACCCTTTATCTCGAAAATGCGTAGATGTATCAAGTTGAAATTAATACCACATACACAAGTCTGTAGTCCCTTGAAACTGAGAAAAAACTAAACCTCTACGTCAACGCCATCAAGATACCGCCGATTATATCGCATTTCTCATACATTTACAATGGGAATCAAAATGTATAGGGTAATTCCCGTTAATCTAGAATCACGAAATTTGGCAAAAAGCAAGAGCTTGTAGTACAATTACAGGCAAAAATCTGAAAACCGTATAGTTGCCGCATACTGAGAGTTCCGTGCCACCGGAATTTTAAGTACCTAAGGTCACAAATGGGGGAGAGGTTGAGCATCCTTTATATGAAACCCTCGGTGGGTGAGTCCGACTCGCACTTGGCCGGTTTTTTAAGTAGTCACATTACTATTTATCATAAACTGAAAGAGATGTTTCTAAATATGTCATTTTTTTTAAGTTGTAGGTACCTATAGTTTTTTTTTTCTTTATTTTTATAGAGGCTTCTGTACACACGTAGTCACAATGCCAGCCTCATAGAAGAGCGCACAGGGGTCGCTAACAATCAGACCTAAGTGCGAAATTTTTTTTTAATATGTATATACTTTCTTAGCTTCCTCTGATAGCGGTTGAGACAGCACAATATTTATGGATAATGCACTATCTAAAATATTTCCTAAAATATTTTTTCGATCATTTTGGCTTTTGGTACATTCTATTAGTATATGAACTAGATCTTCTAATTTGTTACAATTCTCACAAAAGTTGGAATCTCTTTTTTTCATAAGGTGATAAAACTTATTACATGGTACATGTCCCGACCGCAATCTGAGTGCACACGTTACAGTCTCCCTATTGAGTCTGGCATCATCAAACCAAGGAGCCCGACTGGGTCGCCCTTGAACGGCACTATACCATATACCCTTTGCAGCCGAATTTTCTTCGAATCTCTTGTTCCACTTATTTAAACATACATTTCTAATCTTCGGTATTAATTCTGTTGCATAGGGTTTACACTCAAGATCTGTTCCTTTATTAATGGATTCATGTGCAAAATCATCCACAATTTCATTACCTCTAACACCTACGTGAGATGGAATCCATTGAATCTTCACACAAATATTTTTATGTTGCAAATCATTTATCATTTTCAGTGCTTGGTAGGCTATCGACATTCCTCGGTTGCCCGAGACACATCGAGCCAGGTGTTGTAGTGCACTCTTTGAATCTGATAAAATTACTACATCTTTATTATTTGCAAGTTCATTGTAATAAGCTAATGCTTTTTCGATTGCCAATAATTCCGCCCTCATTATGCAAGACAAGTTGGGTAGCTTAAATTGTTTATTAATGTTAACTTGAGGATCAAAGAATGCACTACCAACACCGCTTGCGGATTTGGATCCATCTGAATACAATTTATAAAAGCAACCATATTTTTGGCGTATTATTTCCATCGTTTTCTGTCTTAATATTACACTAGTATTACTCTTTTTTGGAAGATCCATATTAGGTAAGTTGCACTCAATACATGAATTAATGTTTATATATGATACCCATATGCCTAATTCGAACATATCTAGTATATTCTTTTGGGATCTGTGAATATCTTCGTGAGCTATATAGTTGACTATTCACATTTACTAATATTGGTTTAAATTTGTTCGTCCAATATCTTGACAAAGAGTGCTTAGTTTTTTGAGTTTATCTATTAAGTTCATTTCATCTACTGTATGTATTTTAAGCAAATACCTAAAAGCTAACCATTCCCTACGAATGCTTAATGGAGGTAGACAGAGCTCACTCTCCATTACATGAATAGGTGTAGTTTGAATGAAACCACCACAGATTCTCATGGCTCAATTTTGGAGTACGTCCAGCTTCAGTAAGTTGCTTTTAGCGCTAGTTCCATATAGGAAACTTCCGTAATCAACCCTGCTTCTAATCAAAGAAATGTATAATCTACGAAGGTGTTTCTGATGAACTCCCCATGATGCACCCGCCAAAACTTTTAAAATATTAAGATATTGGTATATTTTGCTGCAAGTTTCTCTAATGTGAATAGTCCATCGTAACCCTGAATCAAGCCAAAGCCCTTGGATGATTTTGTCTTTCACTTTTATTTTAACATCTTTTATTTTCTTTCCCCTTTTAACAACACAAATTTTTGTTTTATCTTCAGATAGTGACAAACCAATATTATCCAAATCTGTTGTAAGATTAGTCAAGGCTATTTGCAAGTTTTTCTCAGAATTACTGTTATCAAGGTATGTATACAAAACAAAGTCGTCTGCGTATTGTGAAACCACGACATTAGGGACATTCTTACATAATTATATAAATGGTCGGAATGTTAAAAAGTAAAGGAGATAAGGGATCTCCCTGGGCTAAACCTATTCTCGTGGTTCTAGCGCTTACTTGGTTACACGTTCCCGAAATTTGTAACTGACGGTTTGACAAAAACTTCCAAATGTAGATGCAAAGACTCTGATCAATGCCGAAACTGCTTAACATACCTATAATTTTGCAACGGTAAATGATACTTACATATATTTATGCATATGTAGGTAAAGGTATAGTTTAAAAATAAATTAACTATCTAAAAGTTTTCTCCAAGAAGCTATTGTCTCAGATAAAGAGTTCCCAACATATAGAGCACAGAATGAAAAGAAAAGTGTGGAGGGATAAAAATTTGATCAAAATCGAGCATTTTTCGGAGCTCATATCTGGACACCATATAAAAATTATAGTATGTCAAAGTTGTAGAGAATTTTATAATCTTTCAATATGTAGTTAACCGAAATTTTGTATGACGCATCGTTTCTGAGATGTTCGAAAAAACAAAAACGGGGCCTTTTTAGTTCCTACTCCCTTCGGGGTCAGTACCCCGGAGTCCCCGGACAGAGGGGCACCGAAAGGCAAGGACTTTCAGTAGGTATGTTTATTGTTTGTTTCCTAACTATTCTTAACATTCCACAACACACCATAGTTAAATATTCTGCTTTCCACCATTCCACCTAGAACACCCCTTTTGAGCACTCATTGACCAAGCTATGTTGCTTAGTTCGCACGCGGTAATTAATGGATAAAAATGACTGAAAATTTAGATGTCGGCTTTTTGATTTCACTAGTGGAAGCTATTCACCGAATGTATTCGTTTCAGTTTTTAGGGTTCCGCATTTTTAATCATTCTTATGATATACGGAACCCTCGGTGGGCGAGTCTGACTGGTACTTGGCCGGTTTTTTTTCTTATTTCGTTGTCTCACCAGCCGGAGCAGGAGAATTACGTCTTTACTGTATACTTGAATATATTTGAACCGATGTTTGCCAAACCATCTAAATTGTCCGCCAGTTTTATTTTGTTGTTGCTAAAAAACATTGTTGCTTAGTTCGCATGCATAAAAATGGCTGAAAATTTAGATGGTTGTGGCAAATTTCGTTTCAAATATATTCAAGTAGGTATACAGTTTTGTCATGATATGAAACGCGAAAGACGTAGATATATAAAATAATAATAATAATAATAAATGTGTTCTCGAGGGTAGATGTGGAAACCTAAGTGGCGAGTTGGCTATATGTTTAAAGTCCAGTGACACCTCTCTACCCCCAGCCCTCATACCGGTGTTGCCCTCGAGCCATCTTAGATGTCGCTTTTTGTGGGGGCCCATCTTATGTGGGCGAGTCACCGTCTGCCGGAAATAAAATTGATTACCGTTTTGTTAGGCAGACGTCCGATTTTATTCTCCATAACCCAGTATTTAGTCCACCGCTTTCACCTAATAGTCCAGCATATGTTAGATTCCATTAAATCTCAATAGTCTATACACCCTGGCGGGTGCTGCCTCTGCGTGCGTCCCATGACTCGGGCAGGTGCAACATCCGCTCGGTGTACCCCTTACATTTCATTAAATTGTCGAAAGGGCCTCTGCGTGTTGGCTTCGGCTCCGCGCACGCCTCCCAAAGGTCCGGAACACCATTGTTCCGTGATGGGAAAGACATACAAATAATAATAATATAATAATAATTTTATTTTATTTTATACAGAAACGAAGACATTGAGTGAACAGCTTTCCACTAATGAAATTAAAAAGTCTACATCTTAATTCTCAGCCATTTTTATCTATTAATTATCACGTGTGAAGTTGCAAACTAACCAACATAGCTTGGTCAATGAGTGCTCAAACCGGGGGTCTACGTGGAATGGTGGAAAGCAGAATGTTTAACCATGGGATGTTATAACACTTATTTAAACTTTCACGATTTTCACACATTATAAATTTACTAAAACGGGGCTTAATCGTGTATAAACTTTGGAAACAAACCTCCGACGTTTCAAGGGCGACATTGCCCCCGTGGTCCCGGAGAAAGACTGGCTGAGGTTGACATCAACATCTTCTAGCTGCGCGGGTTTTACGAACTACCCGCACTTGGTCTTGATTATCAACTTGAACATTTTGCGCACTAGGGATGTGACTCTGTCGACACACTACACTCACGATGTCCGATTTTTGAGCAGGTGATATTCGATTACGCTTACATTTATCAATGACTGGATTCCATGTAGACGAGATTCTAAAACCGTCATCCCGATTGAAATTGGGGTATTTCTTGATTTCAATGGCTTCCCGTACTTTCCTACTATGGAAACGACGATCCGTTGAAAGGATTTTAGGGTTATGCAATTCAATCCAATGGTTTGGTCCAGAATCTAACAAATGTTCGGCAACCGCAGACTTGTGTACCTGGCGATTTCTGACAGCTGCGATATGTTCCTTCACTCTTTCCGCCATGGTACGCTTCGTTTGGCCGATGTAGGAACTACCACAACTGCAATCAATCTTATAAACACCAGGTGACTGGTACGGGATAACATCCTTCGGCGATCTTAGATTGCCCGAAATCTTGGATAAAGGGGTAAACACAGTTTTTATGGAGTACTTCGCTAGCACTGTGCCAATCTTGTCTGTCACCCCTTTCACATAAGGCAAAAATGCCGGTTGTCTCGAAACATCAGGACGCTTCTCTCTTGCTTTTCGTCTGGGCTGCCACTTGTTCACCTTATACCCATTCCATCTGAGTACCTCCTGAATATGTGTCATCTCACTCTTTAAAAATTCAGGGTCACAAAGAGCGTGTGCTCTATTCACTAAAGAGCTGACCACTGACTGTAGATGGCGGGGATGGTGGTGAGACAAAGCGTTTAAATATCGGTCTGTGTGCGTCGGCTTCCTATAAACAGTATGCGTCAGGGTTCCGTCCATTCGACCAATCACCTTTACGTCCAAAAAAGGCAAATTGCGCTGGGATTCCAATTCATACGTGAACTGTATCTTAGGATGAATCGAATTGATATACCGGAGGAGTTGCTCCACCTCCCGCTTGCTACCTTTCATGATACAGAAAACATCATCCACATATCGTTTCCACACTCTCACTCCCCAAGACTGCAGGTTCATACTGGCCTCGATATGTTCCATCCAGATATTTGCCAAAACCGGTGCTACAGGACTACCCATATATATATATATATGATATATGTGATATGTGATATATGTGATGTTTCGAGACAACCGGCATTTTTGCCTTATGTGAAAGGGGTGACAGACAAGATTGGCACAGTGCTAGCGAAGTACTCCATAAAAACTGTGTTTACCCCTTTATCCAAGATTTCGGGCAATCTAAGATCGCCGAAGGATGTTATCCCGTACCAGTCACCTGGTGTTTATAAGATTGATTGCAGTTGTGGTAGTTCCTACATCGGCCAAACGAAGCGTACCATGGCGGAAAGAGTGAAGGAACATATCGCAGCTGTCAGAAATCGCCAGGTATACAAGTCTGCGGTTGCCGAACATTTGTTAGATTCTGGACCAAACCATTGGATTGAATTGCATAACCCTAAAATCCTTTCAACGGATCGTCGTTTCCATAGTAGGAAAGTACGGGAAGCCATTGAAATCAAGAAATACCCCAATTTCAATCGGGATGACGGTTTTAGAATCTCGTCTACATGGAATCCAGTCATTGATAAATGTAAGCGTAATCGAATATCACCTGCTCAAAAATCGGACATCGTGAGTGTAGTGTGTCGACAGAGTCACATCCCTAGTGCGCAAAATGTTCAAGTTGATAATCAAGACCAAGTGCGGGTAGTTCGTAAAACCCGCGCAGCTAGAAGATGTTGATGTCAACCTCAGCCAGTCTTTCTCCGGGACCACGGGGGCAATGTCGCCCTTGAAACGTCGGAGGTTTGTTTCCAAAGTTTATACACGATTAAGCCCCGTTTTAGTAAATTTATAATGGGATGTTATAAATTGAAAGCGATGTCATATACTACAGAAAAAGTGACTAAGGCCCCCAGTGAGCAGGGCTGGGATCGAACCTGCGACCTCCTGCTTTCGCGCTGCTCACCGGGGGCCTTGGTCACTTATACTGTAGTGTATGATATCTCTTTCAATTTATAATGTATATATAGTAGTGATATAGTGTATGATATTTATATATAGTGTATGATATCTCTTTCAATTTATAATGTATATATACTTAAAAGCAATAAAAAACATGAATCAAAATATTTATTACATAATTACTAAATTATTTGATTCGCGCTTTACGGGATGGGACTTTACCTTTATGGGATGTTGGTAAGAATAGTTAGGTGACATAAAATGATTCATATTATAAATATATGAATATTTTCTTTTGCTTTTTCTTCATGCTTCTTCCTAACAACAACATGAGCAGAACACGTGTGATTATATCCATGTCGGTTTGAAGACCGATCACAAATGTGATCGGGTAGCCCAGTGGTTAGGGCGTCTGCCGCGAAAGCAGGAGGTCGCTGGTTCGATCCCAGCCCTGCTCACCGGGGACCTTGGTCACTTTTTCTGTAGTATGTGACATCTCTTTCAACTTATAACATAATCCATCAATTAAAAAGCATATTGCATTAAAAATTATATTAATAAGGGGGCCATTGCATCTGCAATGCGTCCTCCGTAAATCCATTTTGCGTAAATTTATACAGGGTGACTTCAAAATCGTAATACAAAACACTTGGTTGTGGCTCAGTTAATGCCAAACTATATAATACATGCACCCCGTTGTTAAAATTAGCTGTATTTAATTATCGCTAATTTTCTAACAAAACAAATATTTAAAGTCCCGAAGTGTTGTTACACTACATTCAATACGTGACTGTCATACCTGTCACTCGATGTTATCATCAAAGCAAGTTATTATCGATATCACTATGAGTGACAGTCGTATAACTAACTTGTTTGTTCATTGAAATTAAACACTTTAGAACGGATTAATCGTGTTTATTAACACCATGATCCTACGTTTAGAGCCCTTTACAGCACTCGTTTTCACAAGGTTAAGGCACATGTCGTGTTAAGCTGCTCAGTCATCATCTTAACCCTGTGAAAACGAGTGCTGTAAAGGGCTCGAAACGTAGGATCATGGTGTTAATAAACGCGATTATTCCGTTCTAAAGTGTTAAATTTCAATGAATAACAATCGCGGTAACAGAAGACAATATTAACTTGTTTGTTGTTTAGTTTTAAGTACCCTGATAAATTTGTGAAAATAATAAACGGAGCTAGTTTAAATAAAATCATTTATTAATGTACCTAAACTACCGTAAATTACAAGCTTAAAATATCTACGTTTAAGTAGACAAGTGTGAACCTACTTTTCCTAAACGTATTTTAAGATGTGTTCAAAATGACCACCGCCTTCCCGGACACATAAGTCCGCCCGCCGTCTATGGTTGATCTTAAGTCTGCCTAGAATAAATTCATTGGCTTTTACTGAATCAAACGCCTGAATTATCTTTTGGCGAAGTTCATGGACGGTATTAGATTCCCGTGTGTACACTCTCCTTTTGATTTCGCCCCACAAAAAGAAGTCGAGTGGCGTCAGATCGGGACTTCGAGGCGGCCATGCGACTGGACCATTGCGTCCAATCCATCTCTCAGGGAATTGTCTGTCCAAATAATTTCGCACACTTAGAGCAAAATGTGCTGGTGCACCATCTTGCTGGAAATAAAGATTATCCAAATTTTGCTCCGGCACATCTTGTAGCAAAATCGGTAACACGTTTCTCAGGAAATCTTCATATTTCGGTCCATTTAAGTTCCCGTCAATAAAATATGGGCCAATTACACAATTGTTCAGAATGCCTGCCCAAACGTTTACAGAGAAACGAGTCTGGTAAGAGTCTCGGCGAGTTACATGAGGATTTGCATTGCATCACGATCAGCCCACCAGTGTTCATTGTGGACGTTAAACATGCCGACTCTTGTAAAAGTTGCCTCGTCGGTCCATAAGATATTTAGGTGTAAGTTTTGCTGCAGCCAACGACCAAAAATAACTCTTCTAGGGTAATCTGCTAATACGATATCCTGAACCCTTTGAAATTTAAACGGATGTTTTGCTTCAGCTTTCATTAGCCGCCAAATAACAATTGGCTCGTGCCGAATCTCGCAGCAGCGTCCCTTGTGCTAGCCTCTGGGTTGCGGTTAAAATACTCGAGCACTCGTCTCCGAAAAGCTTGTGAATACCGCGGCCGTCGGCCTCGAGCTTGAGCATGCACCGGAACTGCAAACTGACCATAGTCTCGTAAATTCTGGATGGTACTGTTTATTAACACACGTGTAGGTGTTGGACAATCAGGGTAACGTTCGTTAAATAATACCTGAGCTCGCACAGTACTTCGCGATGTTAAATAAAAATCAAGCATATCCATCTTTTGAATATTAGTATAAGGATAAGGTCGAGGCATTTTATTTAATAGTGAAATCAAAATATTACGGTAAATCTTATTTTCTTTGACAAGTGTCACTTAATAATCAAAACACGTTTTCTTCATAAATACCATGGTAGGTGATTGACAACTAAAGAGGAAAGTGATTTTTTAAACTTCTTTGTTAATTATTATGGTAGGTTAACCATGTTAAGTCAAACAAAATAGGATAAATTAAAAATTAAAAAAAATATTCTTACGATTATTTTAAATGCATGATACTTAATTGAGAGGCTTAGTTTAGGGGAAATGTGTGTAAAACATTGATTTTGTATTACCATTTTGAAGTCACCCTGTATGCAATCAATATCAATCCTCTATTGATCGATTTTTTTAGTTCCGTGCCATAAACTGACTTTAACAGTTTCTAAAATCCAGGAATAATATTTATTTGAAACAATGTGAATCCTATGATTTTAAGCTGACATGATCATTTACATTATAATTATTATTTGAAACGACATATTTAGCATGTAGATTTGTACCGTATATTTGTAAGAAAGCTATAGAAATCATAAAATACAACTTTAACCAAGAAGATAGGTTGCAACTGTCGATGGTCTAACATCCAGTGATTCGAAAATTTAAAAGTCTAAAAATGACTGGTTCGGTAAAGAATGCACTAGTCGATTCTGTAAGTGTCGCGTGTCGTGAACGTGATCGACTTCCAAATGAGAAAGTGGACGTTAGTAGTGACACCGCGCAAAATAAAGGGGGTAGGTAGATCGTTACGGTGTGGTGGACACACCACCATACATACTTAAAAACTAGCAGTAAATCAGTTACACCGTGAACATGAAGCTTGTAACAGCCGAAATATCGGTAACTCACAAAAATATTTCGATTTTAATAATACAGCTTTTTGTTTGAAACAAATCAAATTATTTTATTTAATATTATAGTAACACTATATATAAATTATAAATGTACTGATAAGATAATATAGAATCAGTAAACAACTTTTAAAATTGTCAAAATATTTTTTGTCAGCAAAATTACACATATTTTTTACCCATTTCATCGTAGCTCCAGCTTTTCATCCACATTTATTACATGAGATCAAACTTTGGATAAAGGATGACTCACGATTGTACCGGCCCGGCCGGGCTGGTGTGTCGATTTCTATCCCTCCCAGCAGGAAAGAAAAGTACCACTTTGATTCCTTCTAGCTTCAACAGAAAAAACCCTTTTATGAATAGGTGATGTGAAAAATAACTTTTTTTTTTCAGTTATTGTTCTGTTTACTATCAACATTGAAAGTCTTACCAATGACAAAATTGGCAGAACTTCAAATGGAGTTAAGACTACCACGAAAACCAATAGCCGATATCCACCAAGGAACCCATTCAATATTGCTAAGTATAAAAACAAGGATAGACATGATGATAAACTAGCAGATGCACCTGAAATCGACCTGACGTCTGAAGAAGAAGTGGCTATCAAAGAAAGTATAGACTTAGTAAAGAAAGACCAGTTCGAAATTAATACTGACAGAACTACAGAGACGTCTCGTAGGTCGTTTCATGAAAAATATGGGACGGTGCCACCCCGCAATATAAAAGAAAAACCAAAATTTAAAGATTATTTGGAAAAATACGCGCTGACAACAGTCTGGGAGCAAATAGATAAAGAACGAATATTAACTGGCAAAAATATCACAAAGTGGAATGAAATGCTGTCCCTGGTAAAAGGTATTGACGACACAGACGAGCTCCTGAGCCTGAAAGTAGAAAACGGCAGGGCTAAGTTGCCAGTGCCGTCTGGTCGGAGATTCAGACCTGGCAAGCATAACCTTGGAGGAAACATGTTTCAGTTCAACTTTATGCATATACACCAGTACATGATCGAATTGATGAAACAAGCGATATACCAAGCGAGGAACAGAATGACTTTCATGCAGGACCTGAGGAACCGCCACAGAACATCAGGCTTGTACAAAATGGGTTACCTTTTTGCAAAAACCGACCAGGCCGCTAAGGTGTTCGGCTCGGTGGCGCAGAAGTCATTCCGGATGTGTAACATGATTCGGCAGGGTTTCATGGGTATATACCGTCCGTACCATCACTTTCTTGACATAGTGTATGCCATCGAAAGAATGCAGACTAAATGGTTCGAAGTGGACCTTCTGCAAGATATGATAGTCGTGAACGACAACATAGTCAGAGTTATATTTGAAGACAAAGATCTTAAAACTCCTAGAGATGTTGCCAAAGCTTTCGATGCAATGTTTAAAGAATAAAATTGTTATCCTTAATTTAGAATTTTTTATTTTGTAATTTTTCCTTTTTCAAGATAACTAAAATTAATAGATATACAGAACATCAAAGTTCCGGGGTGGGGGCTAGTGACATCACTATTCGGTAAGAACTGTACCTGGTGTGACGTCACGCGAAACTTTAATGCACGACTTATCCGTCGTTTTTTAATTGACGACCAAAATAAAAAATACGTGTCGAATATTTTTTAATAATCTAACAAACAGACTAATTAGATTTTTTGTCGTCTAGCCTATTCTCATACTTGCTTAAATATCATAACATGACTTAAGTTAATCCGACTATCCTATCTAGAGCATTCCTTACGATTAATAGTTAACAATAAGTAATGAAATAAATAATTTAGAGCGAATTAGCCGCTTATCAACAAAATAATTGTATTTATAATTAAACTACTAAACTCTATCATGTAATCGAATCTCATAATTACATTTTTTATGACTGTAAGGAATTTCATTATTTAGAGTTGAATTATTAGAGAAATGTTATCAATCTTATTATTTCAAATTTTGGGTAAATATTATTTTAATGTCTTCTATTTGTTTTACAATTAATGAGCCATAATAAAATTGCAAAGTTATTTCACGAATAAGAAGGAATAATTTAACGTAACATGCAGGGGAAAGGGCATACATCCCGCGCGCAATATAGATGCCTTCCCCGACTCAATTTAAAACGGGAAGGTACGGGACTATGCTTCTATTTCTAAAGGTCACAATTAACGTGTACGATTTGTGTAAGATGGTCCCATAAATATTTATTTATTTATAACCTAAAATTTGACCTAACAGTTCGCGTAGCCTCTGCCCGTTTCCTGGTAAGCACACCAGTGCTGAAGATCATGTATGGCAACATCGGTATAATGGACGGCCTGGAGCTACCACCGCGGTCACGCCGTGCAGACTTTGACAGTGAGATCACCTACGGAGAACCTGATACGTTACCCGACTTCTATGACTATATTAATGAGATTGAAGACATCCAGCAGTGGAGTAAGGTTTTTCAATTTAAGTCAGTTTTTAAGTCAGTTAGTCTTAGTTGCGCTAACCTAACCCGGAGTTGCCTGTCAAATCCCATACTAAAACACGTTTAACTCCGAGTTGGCTAACCTCGGGTGGTGAAAGTTGTGCTCAGCTTATTTAACAAGAACGGTTAATACCAATTATTTACACTTGTTATTTTCTTTATATATATCTAAGTACTAGATAAAATTATAGTAACTAATAATAATCATGCTTCTCTCTCAGAATAGTGAGGCACTTGGACGTTAGCCTAGGCCAGCAATCAATGAATATGTCCTCTTGTGGATCAGTGCGCAGGAGTCCGTTGAGTATGTCGCACAAACGGTGAATGGTGACACGCTGAATTCACGCGAGGAGCTCTGCCGTCCCACATTCTACTTCCACAAGTTTATTATCGTCACTAACTCCATCCAAGGTTAGCCGCTAAACCGCAGTTAAGCGTATAAGGTATGGTTACCGCTTAACTTCGAGTTATTTGGCTGACCCTAGATGGTGGCCCTTATGACATTCATATATTTTATTGCTTGCATGTGAACAAATTCAATGTCTAGACCAAGTGATTGTCGTTACAGGAAAATGAAGTTGTATCCATTATTCGATATTCTAAAGATAATAAGATCCTATTTTAAGATCGATATTCTTTCTTGTGTATTGTAAACACACCCACCGCAACAATAAACTCGTAAATAACCAAACAAACCACCGCCAAATATATATACACATAATAAACTCGACACTGGTTTTATCGTCTATTTTGGAGTTAGAAATTCCTTATTATATTACAGAACGGGTCTATCGCGAATTTAGTTAATTTACCTTAATATACCGACGGTTTGACACAGTTTTATGTGTCAGCGAAGTGTCAACAGGGACCTTGCTAGAAATGTTCGCCCCCTCCCGGCATTCTATGTGTACAAATCGCGAAAGTTTTAAGTGTTATATTGAAATTCCTTATTGGCCATAAGGCCACTTTATAGATAATAACTTTTGGTCTTTTTATTCCTTCACACACATTCAGCCCAAGAAATAAACAACTCAACCGACATCGACATAAAAGACTTAGACTCCGCATCAAAATATCTCACCGACATCAAAAAAGATCTCGAAAACGTCGCCAAAGAGCACCTCAATAATACCAGGAGACAAATAGAGATGGAGCTACCGAATGAGATCAACCAGATGTGGCGGGACCCGGTGCAGCTGCGGGAGTGGTACTACATGAAGATTACCTTGACGTACCTGATACACATCAGGTTTCAGGTGGATATGGCGATACGGCAGAAAATGTAAGCAGACACCTGACATTAGATTTATGGGTATCTTCTTCTTTCTAGCCTTTTCCCCGCTTATACCACGGGTCAGGGTCCGCTTTGGCAAGTAAACCCAAGTTTTTTTTTAATACCCACCTGGTGGTAAGCGGTCACCGTAGTCTATGGACGCCTGCAACTCCAGGGGTGTTCAATGCGCGTTGCCGACCATTTAAAAACTTTAACACTCCTTTAGAGAACCCATACTGTAGTCCTTTGGAAAAACTGCGGCAGGGAGCTCATTCCACAGCCGGAGCGTCCGCGGGAGGAAGTTCCTCTTAAACCGCACGGTACGAGACCATTTAGGCTCCAGGGTATGCGGGTGAACATATGCAGCCGTTGCCATCATATCAAACAATTCCTCAGAGCACACTCCATTGTGCAAGCAATAGAACACACATAAGGAGGCGAAGTTTCTCCTTAGACTCAAGGGTTCGATATCGCTTGTGATTTTGGAATCGTTTTGCTTTTAAGCGCTAGTACAAAAGCGACTGCCATTGACAGGTAGATTAGAAGTACTAGTAGAATATTTCTGGTTCTTTTGTTTGAGTATGTTTGTTAGGGTCAAATCTTGTAAGCTGAATTTGACTAACTTCCCTTTATTCGAATAAGCTGAAACTTCACATGCGTATGTGGATTAAGTAGATGACATATATAACGTTTTGATGAGCTACAGCAGCTCTGAGATAAAACAACCAAACCCCTTTGTGTTTCGATTCCGTAGAATTGCCTCGATGAGTATAAAATTAAAGTACAGTCGTGGACAGAAAATACAGTTACCGATACATTTTTGAAAAAAAAATTAAAAGAAAAATGAAAGAACCGAATGAAAGAAATACTTAGTGGAAATATTCGCCCGAGTCGGACAGGCGTCGATAGCTTAATTGGCAGAATAATGTTACTGGTGTTCAGAAAGGTTGCGGGTTCGAATCCTGCTCGGGATATTTTTCCATTTTTCTTTCAATTATAAAATTGTTAATTTCGTTCGTGTCTCTGCTTATTACGAAATTAAACAATTGTAAAACACGAATCAAAACATTTATTACTTGCAATAATTATTTTGATGCATGCTTTTTTTAAGTAGTCATACTACCTACTATGTATAAATTACAAATTGAAAGAGATGTCATATACTTTTTTTTTTGTCTGTATATCGGCGATCAGTCCTAGGACTATAAGTCGATGTGATGGTGTATTCTTCTCTTGTCGCGTGTGTGCTCTCCATCGAGAGCATCTTACTCATAATTATACGCCTGGAGCTACTTTCTACTGTCTAGTTCCAAGATGTTATGTCGTTTCAGTCGTTTTGTATGGTTCCGAATTGTAAGTTTGCGTGCTAGTTCGATAGGATGGTTACTTATTATTTCCTTGTATATTGTAGATGTTCGACCATCATATACCTACTACAGACAATGTGACCCAGCCCCCGGTTAGCAGGGCTGGAGTCGAACCAGCGATCTCCTGCTTTCGCGGCAGACGCCCTAACTACTGGGCTACGCGATTACAAGTGATCGGGTAGCCTAGTGGTTAGGGTTTCTGCCATGCCCTGCTTACCGGTACATGTCTCGGTACTTTTTCTGTAGTATATGATATGACATCTCTTTCAATTTATTACGGAATTAAAACTGTATTTATTGCCAGGGCGGTTAACGCCTACGCTGCCTACCGCATCGGGTATCTATTTAACCGACTGATGAAGATCAGGAGTAATATGCACAGGGTCATGGAAGAGTGGAACACGTTGCAGTAAGTCTTCCACCCAGTCATTATTTTTCATATCGCATGCTCTGAAAGTGGATCATTGTTAACCTGAAGCGGGTAGAAAATGATGCATTTATGCTCTAGGGCGTTTCACTTTATAAATGCAGTTTATTCGTAAGTTTTACTATTTACAATTGAAAATCGGTTGAAAATGGATGCATCAATATTTCTCCGCAAATTAAATTTTTAATAAAAGTTTCTTCGAATCTCTCATTGTACAAGGTTATGTTTAGCTATATTTAATAGAATACGCTTGTTTTTTTTTGTTTCCTCGTAGTCGATATGAAAAGTAGAGTATTTAACTCGCGTGAAAAGCACATTGCAGTCTCAGACTATCGGCGAAAATATCTCCTATTTCTAACCCAAAATGTTTCAGGAGATATTATTAAAAAAACATATAAGTATTTACATAGTAAAGTACGTCGATATATAAAACTTTTAACATTCAGTTACATGTTTAGACCCCCCCCCTCCCCTAAATATATTTTTTTCACTTTGACCATTCTCTCAGACACAGGCATGATTGGCGCCGCCTGGAGTGCGATAATACGGTAGCTCCCATTGCTTCTCAATGACAAATAACTTGAACTCCATCAGGGTCCAGCGGGTGGTCCAGAACCGTCCCAACTGGCGCACGAACAAGCACAGCTTGCAGATGCTGCTACAGCTGTACGAGAGGATGCTACAGCTGGATGTGGACCACAAGGACTCAGTGGAGATGGTAATGCAGCTGACCTTCGGCCGCAAGCAGTACGTGACGGAGGAGCAAACGACACCGTCGAAGCCGTTCTTCAAATGAATTGCCAACTACCAAGTGACGGCGAAATGTACTGTTTTTCGTAAATTAAAACTTGAAATGTTTTCAAAATTATCATTTGTTTTTTAATACTAGCGTACGGACATGTGGTGGGCTTTTGGACATAGCGGGCAATGGAGTCGCCTAGGTACAGTCGGTGCCCTCACATAAGTACCCACCCCACATATGCAACCGCGTAGCACGCGTGGATACTTATGTGAGGGCATCGACCGTACATTCAATGGTGAAATTAATACCAATTAAACAATTTTTCTAAAACATACTTAGTACACTTTTAATTCTTATTCAGTAGTGTCAAAGTTTTTAGACTAAATGGGTTAATCAACTATTTCGTCACTAGTTGCCATTGTTACAGTCTCCTGGGTCACTTTTAAACCCACGATTTGATGGCATTGAAATTTTCAAAAAATATTGTTAATGGTACAAAAATGGTAAAAAATGTTGTTATTGGAACAGAGTAACAACAATAAATAATTGATTCACCCTAATATTACTACGGGCAAAGACAGTAGAAAATAAATTAAAAATTTAAGTATTGCAACGAGATAAGGACTAAGGACTTATCGAAGGCAGGCCTGCAGCTGTAGGTGCCTAATCACATAAAACATATTAACGAGCGATAATTAGCGGCAGATAAACCGTACACGGTTTTCGCTCGCAAAGTAATTCTTTTTGTAAATTAGATTTAATAAATAAATAAAAACTTAAAAGTTAGTAGATAATAACGATTCCATTTCCCGCTCTGTTCAAAATGTCACCACTTGTCCGTACGCTAATTAATACACCACAAACAAGCAAACAATATCATCATTTTAAAATAAATGGCCCAAGTTTTCTGAACTATATAGAATCCACAGTAGGCTGACCATGTTGCCCCGTTGGATAACAATACAAAGTGTCTAGATTCCTATAAAACATATTTTAGTTACATTTGTATTAATAGCTTTGTCATCAAAACTGACATTTAATACTGAGCTGATTAAAATTAATAGTATCTGAAGGTCTATAAAAATAACAAATTTTTGTGTCATAAAATATTTCGTCATGATCATTTCCTTATTTGAATTACTTCCGTATCTCACACACAAGCTGAGAAAAAAAATAGAATCCAACGTGATCTCAACCCACCCTAAAACGTCCGAAACTTTGCCGAACGCACCTTACCTTAGTAGTAGACTAATCGCGTTGATTAACACCATGACCCTACGTTTCGAGCCCTTTACAGCACTCATTTTATGCGAATTCTCCCCACAAGAAGGAGAATTCACATTCTCTCAGTCATCTTAACCCTGTGAAAACGAGTGCTGTAAAGGGCTCGAAACGTAGGGTCATGGTGTTAATCAATGCAATTTGTCTACTACATCAACGCGATGAAGCTGTTCTAAAGTGTTTAATTTCAATGAACAACAATGGCGGAAATAGAAGATATTAGTTTTGCCTCTGACGCTCTCAATGTGCATATGACTCCTATATATTACTTGATTAACGTTCATTGTAAAATTAGGATATATTTTGTATTTTTACGGAAACGCCCGGAAGTGTAATGCTATATCAGTCAGTGTCGGTACTAAAAGTACCCAGGTTGATTAATTGTCTTAGGGCACATCAGGCACAGCACAACGAATAATGCCGTCTCGGTCAAATGTTGAGCAGAGCCACTTTAGCTGTCAACACAGCGAATCCTCCTTATTTCTAAAGGGTCGGCAACGTGCACGTAGGCTCCCTGGAGTTGCAGGCGTCCATAGGCTACGGTGACCGCTTACCATCGAGCGGGCCGAATGCTTGCGTGTCACCGTCGTAGTATAATAATAAAAAATATAGGTATTAACTAAATTAGTTTTTCGCAAGCGTAGAAAATGATAACGGCCGTTTTTAATGAATATTAAATCTAACCATTAGGTACTAAAACTCTTATTAGGCAAAGGATATACACACATTTTGTTTGTGGGAGTTATTGGGTGTGTTGCAAATACGAGTAAAATGATTTAAATAACAATGCGAAGACTTGTGTGTGTGATTCCAGTTGCGTTGGCTTGTGAGTTTGACAATATGTTTTTATAATAATGATTTTTTATGGTTATCCCAATTAGGGCTACGGGTAAGAATACAGTATCTACTCATACTCATACTCATACTCATTTATTTATAATAGTATTAGGTACATATTACACGTCAAACTGGCAAAATACAAAATCGATTACTACATACCACATGGTTAATTAAATACAATATTAAATTAAAGAAGAGATAATCAAATAAAATTAGAATTAGAATTATATAATGCATACTAAATCATTTTATCATTTTTATATACAAAAAAGCTGGCCAAGAGCATGTCGGGCCAAGCTCACTGTAGGATTCCGTAGTTTACCGTCCGTTCCAATAGGCGAACTTAAAAGGGGGTTTAGTAGATACCATGCTCATAACAATAAAAAGGAGTATCTTCGCAGCTCTTACGACTTACACGCCCTTTAACCGAGCCCTATAATTCCTTGAAAGCCTTCATAACTTACTAGACTGTAGACTTGCGGTTAAATAGTTAGAGGGAGGCACATTTATTAAACTTCCTGAGCGATTATTTCCGAAAATATTCACTCTATGAAAAAAAATGTTATCCAACCCCTGTTCTTTTTTAAATACCTATCAAACGATGCCTCATACTTTACGTGTATGGGAGGTACTCTAAAAATAAAAGTTTTTCGATTTTTTATTCTACTTCATTGATAAGTATATTCATACTACCTACAGCTTTTTAGTATTAACGGTCACTGAGCTTAGCCGCAGACGGACGGACGGATGGACATACAAACATGTCGATGGCTGTCCTATGCAGTCGAAACATGTCACGCCTATTGTGACAAAAAGAAATAAGTTTTTAACCGTTTATAAGGTTCCGTACCTCAAAAGGGAACCCTTATAGGATCACACACATACATACACACACACACACACACACACACACACACACACACACACACACACACACACACACACACACATGCACACATACACTCTTACTAATGTTTTTTTTTTAATTATAATACCTAGTAGCCTAGCAAATCCGTAAAATTCGTTGTGCATCTGTCAGGGAGACCTATAATTGGCTTCATAATTGTATCCTAGTAATAAGATTATGTACTGTATGATAAAGCTGTTGGTCTTTTAATAAAATAAAATAAAATCACTTTGCGCGTCAGTCTGTCTGTCTATCAAGATCCTTCATCTCGGGAACGCGTAGAGGTAGGAAGTTGTAATTAATACCACACAGACTTGCTGGATACTGCATACAGGTCTGCGGTCCCTTGAAGCTGTGAAGAAATCAAACCTCTACGTCAACGCAATCAAAAGATACGGCCATTATTGATCTCCATACATTTGCAATGGGAATAAAAATGTATACGGTACTTCCCGTTGACCTACAATCACGAAATTTGGCGAAACGCAAGTGCTTCTAGCACAAGTACAGCAAACAATCTGAAAACCGTATAATTGCCGTACACTGAGAGTTCCGTGCGACCAGTTTTCTTGATCTCCTGACCTAAATCCTCTCCTGGCCCCAATGGAATTTTGACTCTGTCAATTTGACAGAGTTACATTTCAATTGGTAAATTTTGATACCCAGTCGTCAGGAGGTTAAGTACCTAAGGTCATAAATGGGGGGAGCATCCTTTGTCCAGCCTCTATAATTGCAGCTGTCCAACAATTGGTAGAGTGGAAGAAACCAAATATCTAGGTGTACAATGGGAGCTACCGTATTATCACTCACCAGGCGGCGCCACTCATGCGTGGGTCCTGTATAAGTATGAGAGAATTGTGAAAGTGACGTTTGAAATGTTCCCGCAGGACCCACGTTCCACTAGCGCCCCTAGCGGAAAATCGACTCACGGTAGTCCTCATTGGACGAGCATTTAAATTGGTATTCCCATCTTGACCATGTAGTTAGCAGAATCAGAAAACTGATATGGATCTTTAAGTCATCTAAGGCACATTGCACCATACATCTTGAACGTGCACCACGTGCACTTATAAAGGTTATGTATTGTACAATCGTCCTCGAGTAGACACGATTGTTTTGACGTAAAATTTAGAATGATCTATGCCAGAGAAAGTCAATGAACGAAAGCTACTCACCACTTTTCCCCGCAGCGCACAGCCCGTCGGTACCGACTTTCCTCTAGCGTCGAGCTGATGATGCAGTGTGGCTGGAGCGAGGGTTTTGACACGAAAACGACCGATTCATTCAGTTTTTTGGACATTTGCGACGCACGAGCTGCGAGTACCGCCATGAGCAGCCATCCATCTCATCTACCTTCGTCTGGCTTTTTATAAACGCCAACTTTATTCGAAAAAAACTACCCTACTTACTGTCGCTAATTAAACGCGTTTCGTTTTACGATATGTGGCAATATTATATGTACTTATCTAAATCAAAAATAAAAAACATAAGAATTAAATTAGACATAGTGTCCGGAACCAACATGTATTTTAAAAAGATAAGATATTGATATTGAGATATTGAACTGAAATGTTGTATCAAACTAGTGAGCTTCTTTCAGTAAGAAAATTATATATTTTGCAAAGCATATTAAAAGAACACAAATTAATACCCTATAACGAAAACTATAAGAAGAAAAGAAACATAGTATCGGTAGCTAAATGTAAATGGACTAGAACATGTATCGCAAGATCGCAGTTTGATACGATGGCTTCCTACCGTTATAATAAAATTAATAGTTTACTAGACATTCACTCTAATCTATATCATGAGTGCAAATCTAAACTCAGTAAGTGGTTAAAAACGAAAACTTATGAAGATACGGAAGACTTGCTAAAATCGGTGCACTAGATAGTAAGTACTACTTACGCACACTCACACACACCAGATGCACACACACACACACACACACACACACACACACACACATACACACACAGCGTAGATTAAATCTATTACTTTAAAAATAAAAAATAAAAAAACTTTAAAAATCATGTTTAAAATTGTTTAAAATTCTTTAATTTTGATTTAATTACATGTAAATTAAGTACACATTTGTAATTTAATTGTTTACTCGTTACATAGGGAAGAGCGGTGCCTCCCAACACAAGCAATTCTTTGCTTACCGGGCGGCTCCATTTTTGCTGAAATAAAGAATTTTGTATTTGTAATTTGTATTTGTGTGGAACCTTCGGTGGGCGAGTCCGAGTCGCAATCGGCCGTTTTTCAACTTTAATTTTCTAGGGCTGAACACCATATTTGTCACCGGTGAATTCCAGCCGCGCAGGCTACTCCCGAACGCAGAGCGGCTCGAACGGATCATACACTTCGGTTTGTTCCCGGACAAGCCCAGGAACGTGAGCTTCTCGGAGTACTTCCGGAATTTCACAGGTTTGGTTACGCGGTTTGAAACGGTGATCAGTCACTATGCGCGACATGTTTAGGACATCTTAGGATGCCATTATCAAGCGTCAACTATTTTTATAAGGAAAAAAACATGAAAACTATAAAAATTAACAAAACCGTGGACTATTTGTGAAATGTGCTTCGTTTAAGTTGTAGATATGCGTATACTTAAATTGAGATTTCAACTGCAGAGGCCTAAGTCAATAAAATAAAAAATGTCTTTATTTTATTATAGGTAATTCATTATTTTATTCGTATTACATTTTTAACGTCACCATAAGCAAATTATTATGCTTGTTCAAATATGCATTTTAATTTTGGAACAGTATCTACCTACTCTTTTATACCGATATTAATCCAATTATAAAACGGGCTATCCAACAGATGGCAACAAAGACCTGGAAAAAATATTAGAAAGGCTGGAATTCAACAACCTCGACTTCGAAAACCTGGCGAACGTGATCAAGCTGGCCGAGGATGCGAAGAGGCTGAGGGAGATTAAGATGGTCGCCATTCATCAAGCAGAGATGGCGATGGCAATGAATTCCACAGGTGCCAGACGGGCGTACCCTCGCCATGACATATTTCACTATAAGAAGATGCCAGTGAGAAACTACTATTGCTATGGGTCATATTTCTTCAAAGTTATCCCCCTACTTTTTTTATGTGGCTTCTACTCGAAATCGCAAGCTCTATCGGTCCTAATCGGAGAAAAATATGTACCGTACTTGAGATTTTTTCCGTTACCGTAGGTTCCGTACCAAAATGGAAAAAAACAATATGGCGCAACTCAGTCTGTGACGTCTGCCACGTCGTTAAATTTCAAATTATTTATTATTATTTCAAATTTGGAATAGTTAAAAACATTAATCGTGTTGAGAGAGGATATGTCTACTATTGTAAACTACCCATGTTGAAAAAGTGGGGGGGACAACTTTATATAAAATGGCCTCTATATCAAATCAAACTCTACTTATAAATTTAAATACCTAGATGTCATATACTAAAGAAAAAGACCAACACCATCGGAGGCCAAGCCGAGGATCGAACTCGGGTCTTTAGATTACGCGGCTAACGCCATAGTCAATAGGCCACCTGGTCTCAACGAATGCTGGCAAATTTCTCGAGTATATGCAATCTTTTGTAACAGGCAAGACGCCTGTGGCCGTACTCTAAGTATAAGCTTTGTCGCTTTGTACTTCCCAATCAATTCTTCAAATTTTTCTTCTCGGTTGTACCTACACCCATTGATAGAGGCTACTTGGAAGTACATAGTCGATTCATCTGCTTTTCCACGTATTCCTTCGCCATCTCGAGCAACAAACGACAATCCTCTGGCTTTAACTGTTTTATTGTCTGACAGATGTTTACGGAAACGACATATTTGACAAGAGGCCTGGTTTTTGGTTTGGCCACTAACCATTAAACTTTAGAGTCAAACCATGTTATCTTTTCTTAGCAAATAAACTGTCAAACTCGAAAGTGTTATTTTAAACGTCAAACTTCTATGAAATTATGACGTTTACTTAACACTTCCACATTCTGTGCTATCAAAATTAGGGAAACTTAGCGTAGACACACTCTATTAAATATACCTATTTCTGTCACTCTGTAGTTTTAACGCGATTCGATCCATTTTAAAATATTTCACTACAATCAGTATTTATTTATGTCTTCAGAACGCTTGGACCCTGGACACGAGACGAAAAGTGGTCCAATTCATGCAACACTCGATGTACTCGAGTAAGTACGAGATCGGTAAACTGCGGAACCTCAGGAAAAAGTAATTTGAATGTTTATTTTAGTTTTTATTTACCTCATTACACAAACCTCATACATATAGTAAAACATTTTCGCTTACACTATTACCAGATACAAACACAGTTATTACTGTTATTAGTCTCTGGGAGGACATACCTACTGTGATTTTTTTGTGTGGACCAATAAAGATTAAAAAAGGTTTCATGTAAACGGAAACAGTATTACCTATGAAAAGTTTATTCCCAAAGTAACTAAGTTTTAGATATAGGATAAAAGAACTGGATACCCAATCAGCCGAAAAAGAAGTGCAGCAGTTGCGACTCTTTTTCATACTTACAGTCTTATCTAACTCTTAACTCTCTTTAAGTCTTATTGTAACTGCAAATTGTAACCTGACTCCCACATACCAAATAAATGATGATTGATGATTGATTTATCTTGGAACGTGACGTTCCGTAAGTATCAACCGCCTATATACATACTTTTAGCAGTGTTGGTAGCTCTGTATACTTATGATTTGACACTTAATACTTAAGCTTTTTTCGTACGAAACATTTATGGTTTTACTTCATCATCAATGCAAGTTCAGTAATGTCATTCTGACCCAAATTTTTTGACGTTTTTGTTCCGTATATGTGTGTCTATTTCTTTTAAAAGACCTATTTTAATTTAATTTAAATACTTAAACAAATACGTCGTCATATTCATCATCACCATTAATGGTTTCATTTTAATACTTCATTGAAACTGTCTTTGATTTTAGTGACGTCAAATTAAGCAATATTTACACCCCTGTAATGCAAGCGTCCATAGGCTACGGTTCCCGCTTACCATCAGGCGGGCCGTATGCTTGTTCGTCACCGTCGCAGTATAAAACATTGCAAAGCACACGGTATTCTTAAAAGTCGCTGAGCAAACTTTGTTCAGTTTGGGGAATACTACGTACGATTACCTATATTTATTGCTATTACAGCCCACATCCGGTACATCGCAAAGTTTATCTATAAAGTGAAAGAGTATATTGATAATTCCAGGTTCAGAAATAGTACAGTGTTCCAAATGGGGATGTTGTACGGTAACAACATGGAGATGAAAACTACCGCCGCCCGACTCATAAGTACGATGATCAGGACACCTCTTAACGTATCCATGTTGTGGTAAGATTTAACGGTTGGAATTGGCATCACATATTTTATTTTTTATTAAGGTTTATAGATGACTCACACTAGAACGGACGTGATTATCTGTGAGTGTCTATAGAAAATGTCAGAATTTCATGTCGGGCCATGCTCAGTGTAGGGTTCCGTAGTTTACCGTGCGTCACAATAGGCAACCTTAAAAAGTATTTTAATAGACACCATGCTCAATATGCTTATAATAATAAAAAAGAAGTATCCTCGCAGCTATTAAATAAACCTTCGAGGTTTCCAATAGTGGCTTAGATGTGTAAAAAAAAAATGTAAACCCATGTTTTTGTTAAATAAATTAAAAAAAAAGCTCTTAGGACGTATACGCCCTTTTAACCGATAAGATATGTTTTTTTTTTCATGATGTTTTCCATATCTTTTGGACTATAGTTTTAAAAGTTACAGGGGGGGCATTCAAATTGCGGAGTGATTCTATCCGAAATAATTTACGTTATCAAAATACGTTTTAGCACACCCCCATTTTTTTAAAACCCACCTATCCAACGATACCTCACACTTTAGAGTTGAAACGGAGATAAAAAAACACCCCCACTTTACGTGTATTAGATTTACCCTCAAAATAAAAACAAAAACAATATTTTGTTTTACCACTTTGTTGGCATGATTGACCTACTTATATGTAAACTATATAGGTATGATGATATACTAGAACTAACGGTCACTGAGCTAAGCCGCAAACGGACAGACAGACAGACATGGCGAAACTATAAGAGCTTCTAGTTGACTACGGGACCCTAAAAATACAGATACCATTAATTAATGCATTAATTAAAAAAGAGGGCTTAAAAAATTGAAGTTGACAATTTCCTTGCGAGGCGGTTCGCTTTGTGTCGACCTATTGAGTCTGTTTTTGTGCCAATTACGCCTTCAAAGGGAAAAAGTGTAGATTTCTTTTTAAATATTTGTTTGTTCTTGGTTACCTTGGCAACCGTTAGGACGCCTTAGGACACTGTAAGGACGATTGTTTGTAAATTGAGCAATGTCGCTCATTTCAGGATTACATTACAGACATTTCCGCGCGGTCGAAGAATGGTATGGGCATTAAATTGCAACGGTTAACACTCCCGTATTTTGATCACAATAGGCGTGACATGCTTCGACTGCATCGGGCAGTTATCATCGGACAGAGTGGTGTTGTCACCTTCGCGGCTCGGGCATCACTGCCCGAGACCGGCGTAGGTAAACGGTCGTGCACCTCGGCTGGCTCGAGCAATTCGGCGCCGTCGTTGCGGGTGTCTGAGTTGTCGGATCGTCTGAATGACGGGATCAACGACAAGCACACCGCACTAACCGTGTCCACTAAATATGGTATGGGCAACTCTAGTATTGTCTTTGCCAATTTCAGGTTCGTATTCCACTACCACAAGCTGCTGAACATGGCGTTTGACGTCCAAAGCAACACTGAGATGATTTACTTACTGAACGATCGCATAAAAAGTGGCAATGTGCACTTTCATATGTTTAAAGACGAGGTACTTAGTCTTGTAGTGGATCTACATTTAATTCTACGGAAAACGGTGAACAAGGAAATTTCTTTTGCATAGTGGCTCCTTGTGGAAGGGAAACTACTCGAAATGTTGGCGCAAAATTTTGACTTATGGGGCGGTGCCCCAAAAAATATAAAATGTGAAAAAAATATTGATATGCGTGGTTGAAATTGGTATCATTCGTGTAAATTGAGGTTACTTTATTCATTTCTCATATTAAATTTTTACCTTTCCATAAAAATAAAAATAGAAAATATAACAATTCCATGTACAGTCAATCAATTGAAACCCCTACGGGCCCAAGATGGCTATCCACGAATGTCATAGGATAATGCTATAAGTTGATTAGCTGCGGATAGCGCGACGGTGACAGTGACAGCTGCTTAAAATTGTCAGAAATTGTCAGAACGTGCCGACAAACTATCGTCTTATCCAGCAATTATCAGGATATCGGCTTGGCATCTTAGCCCCAGCCACTGTAGGACTATGTCTTAGCGACGTTATAAATCAGATTGCAAGAAATCTCTTATAGCTTGTCATTTTGACATGGTAATAGAGTGGCCTAGGGTTCCAATTGGTTGACTGTATCTATTTTTTTTTTCAATGTTGCTTTCATAACTTACCAATTTATGTACTTACGTCATATCATTTGATATTAATCGCTTTTTGGTGAAGAAAAACATCGTGAGGAAACCTCACTAATCCCAATAAGGCCTAGTTTACCCTCTAGGTTAAAAAGGTTGGCACTCAAACTGAAGGTTCATACCCCGGCTCGTACGAATTAGTTTTTTTATGCACGAAATATCATTTGATATTTAGCAATCGCTTTTCGGTGAAGGAAAACATCGTGAGGAAACCGGGCTAATCCCAAGGCCTAGATTACCCTCTAGAAAATCAGATAGCTGTCGCTTTCGTAAAACTGTGTCGAAACTTAGGTAATCTAAACACTTTAGAACGGATTTAATCGCGTTTATTAACACCATAGCCCCTACGTTTCGAGCTCTTTACAGCACTCGTTTTCACAGGGTTAAGATGATGACTGAGATTTCAATGGTCTTATTGTTGTTTTCTCAAGGCTGCGGAAATGGTCACCTACACTTTCCCAGTGGACTCTTACGAAGCCACCAGTGCAGACCCGGAGAACCTTTACAAGAAAAAAAAGAAGTAACTGTTACCTACGATCATTATATTGTGTTCGGTGTGAAACATATCCAATATCTTCATTCATAATGTTTTAATTCAATAATTTAATTTAAATATTAATATTATAATAAATTAATAAATTACGGATTTTTATTGAATTTATCTACGACATGGACATCTTAAAAAAAACACCCTAATGGGTTTTTTTAAGATGTCCCTCCAACTCATGTCTTCACGTGTTTAACGGCCTCCTAACCTAGTTGGTAGTGACCCTGCCTACGAACAGGAGGTCCCGGGTTCGAATCCTGGTCAGGGCATGTATGTAATAAATGCATGCCCTGACCAGGATTCGAACCCTAAATACTATTTATGTGTTCATCACGAATATTTGTTCCTGAGTTACGGATGTTTTCTATGTATTTAAGTATTTGTATGTATCTATCTATTATAGGTATGTATATATCGTCGTCTAGTACCCACAACACAATCCTTATTGAGCTTACTGTGGGACTAGGTCGATTTGTGTAAGATTGTCCTATAATATTTATTTATTTTTATTTATATATTTATTTATAAACTTTTTATTTATTTGTGGATTCTACTCAAAATCGCGAGCTCTTTCAATCCTAAGGTGAAAATAAGTGATTCTAATGTATATTTGTGTGTTTCTATGTATGTTTGTTTATATGTTTTTTCGACGATAACTTGAGTATCGTTGATCGGATCTTCGTTAAATTTGCTGTTTTCAAGATATAGGTCATGGGTTCAAGTTCGATCCGAAGCACTTGTTTATAGAATTTTTTTAAGTAGCACTAGTAACAATGCCGGCCATTTCCCTACGGTTCTTGAACCCATCTTAGAGCACTTATGACATTTGTGTAGATAAAGTAGTGTATGTAACTATACATAATTAGGCCTTAAAACACTCATGTGATGTTAAAATGAAATGTTTCATAAACCCACACTCGTGTTGTTTTGCCTTCCATTATGGACATTATAAACTAGTATTGCCCGCTCGTTTTCAAGAAAAGGAAATCTTTTCGACCTAGTGAGGAGTAAAATAAAAAAACGAGTTACTAAACAGTGTCTATTTATTTCATAGGAGCAATTTATACATCGATACTAAAACGATACAACAATAACAAAGGAATGCTACTTCATACTAACATTGATATAATAGTAACATAAAATAGGAGTTTAAAATCAAATACCTGTTTGGTGTACACAAAGTATTAATTAATTTGAGAAGATCTTCCGTTTTAATCCTTAAATGCATGATGATGTATTTATGACACAGAGACGAGACAAGTGACAATCAAGTATTTTGGAATGTAGACTTTGTCATATCGTCGTAAGTTCTTAGCTTGAAATGAATTTGGTTGTCACTTAGGATGTTTTAGGAACAATACTGTTAATTCATGCATTTAAGGGTTAATATGTGACAAATTCTTAGTGTGGGATGCTACCTGTGTAGACACGCTGGCGCCGTCCCATCTCCAATGAACTAATGTAAAAGCGGGCGGAGCGGCTGAATGCGCCGAAATTTTAAAACGTAATAAATATAAGAGCCTGGGCAGAGAGTACCTTTTTGTACCATTCGGGGTTGAAACTCTTGGTCCATGGGGTCCCAGCGCACGCAAATTTTTCGTAGAAATCGCGAAACGTCTGGTTGATGTTACTGGTGACCGAAGAGCTGGTGGCTTCCTCGCACAACGTATCAGCATTGCGATACAACGAGGAAATGTCGCCAGCATCCTAGGTACAATGCCTCAAGGAACTACTTTAGATTTAAGGTAGGTAGAGGTTGGTAGTTAGGTAAGTTACACTTACTGTATATATTTCGAGAATAAATAATTCTAAGTTAAACGGGGCATAGTCGCGCAAAAACTTTGAACATATATGTATGACGTTTTGAGGGCAACATTGTGGCTTTGGATCCGGAGAAAGACTGGCGAAGTCGACATCAACGTACGCTGCAATTGATCTTAAAGAGAGCTAACGTTTTGTCGCTCACCAGGCGGCGCCACTCATGCGTGGGTTCTGTGTCAGTATGAGAGTTGTCAAAGTGACGTTTGAAATTTTCCCTTTGGACCCATGTTCCACTAGAGCCCCTAGCGGAAAATCAACTCGCGGTAATCCTCATTATTAACTTGAACGTTATAGGTATGATTGCCAGAAAACTTGGATACCTACAAAAAAACGGAGGAAGTCGTGTGGAAGCTATTATTTTAAGAAGCACATGATTAGAGACATTAATAATACATAAAACAACATTGTAACAAAATAAATTAACAGCAAAATAATCTCAGATTAATATTAAAAACAAATACAATTAACTAACGATACTATTGTACATGAAAGTATGGACCCGTTTGTTCATCTATTGGGTAATCGTCAGGATACAAGTCTTTAAATTCACTGGTTGTATTGGAATTTCACAAAACTTTTTATTGACACAAACTACTTGACTTATTTTTAAAGTAATCCTACTATACCGGGTGTTGCCTGTAATGGGAGCAATAAATTAAATCGCAGGTAGTAGGTACTTTTAACAACTTTTGTTCGACATCTTTAAAAAAATTATGTGATGGATTTCACTATTTCATACAAACTAAATTGTATTTTCAATGTACGGTAACATCAGCCTAATTGACGTCTCTTGTCATAGAACAAAAATGACAAAATTCAATACATTGCGTCTTCTAACTGGCTACGGGCAACATTGCATTGCACAAGTCCATAAGAGAAAAAAAAACCATAAATTGAAAGAGATGTCATATACTAAAGAAAAAGTGACCAAGGACCCCGGTAAAAAAATTAAAAAAATTGTATAAAAAAAAAACTTTAAAATGTAATAAAAATAAAACACATTATTTTTAAAAGTCGCTGAACAAACGTTGTTCAGTTTGGCGAGAACTACCTACGATTAAATTTGTTACAGGCAACATCCGGTATATAAATTATAAATTGAAATAAATGCCATATACTACATAAAAATACCAACATCCTCGGCTTGGCCTTCGATGGTGTCGGTCTTTTTCTGTAGTTTATGACATATATTTCAATTTGGAGTTTCACAAATTGGTTGAGACAGCTCTATATGCTTGCATAACGCTATCTCGCTCACGTCTCACGTACCAGCGCGGCGTGTGGCGTGTGAATCCGTCTTTATTTCAACATTTGAATATCAGTAAAAAATATTATTTTATAAGTAGATACTTAAATGGTGCAATAACATTTATTATATTTTATTGTGAGTGGTTTTTTTCTTATTGGTCTACCTTTATAATGAGTCTGTGGAAATAATACAATTCATAAAATAGATTTTGACAGCGTCTAAAAAATGGCTGACTTTGGAAGTGAAGTTTAAAAAAGGAAGTGTGAGATATAAGCCCGTTATTTCTTAAAATTAGTAAAACTACTAGACATCTCGATCTAATGCTATAACCACTGAGTTTTCTATAAGCAATATATTTGCTAATAGAATATAAATAATACCTATAATAAATCTCATTTATTGGGTTATAAATAAAACAGTGTTAAGTGTATACGCTGAGCGTGCAGCGGAACAGGCGTGGCGTTTGTTTTGAATATATGCAAATGTATGAAACCGACCTCATTGCCTATACAAACACTTGGACGCTCGACGCCACGCCGAACTGAATCCTTACTGTTGGGTCACCAATTGAGTTTTTTCAACAAGATGGTAGGTATTTAACAGTCAAGGAATGTAGTCAAAGGATTATATACCTATGTACCTATCTATGATATAGGTATCAATAGACTTTATTCAAGATGCTTTTCAACCTTTAGCCATGCAAGGTATAATTTCGAAATCACGAAAACAGAATTGTCCTGTCCTTAATTTCGTGAATTTGAAAATGAGCTCATATTTTAATATTTTCAATATGCTCATCATACTCTCGTATTATGACTAAGAGTTGAAAAATCAACCCGTATTGACCCATTTGAATGGCTTTATTGCAAAGTACAAAGTATCCAAGGTACAAAGGTTCCAATTATTTTTACATTTTGTATGTAAGCAACTACGCAATGGAAAATATACGAATTAAGCTATATTTACAAATCGCAATACAAAATACACTTACGCTACAATATAAATAATACTACTATTCTTATACCTATGTGATTGATTCTAGTAAAAGGTACTACTTTGTCGCTCGCCGATTTATTAGAGACATACTAAAAAGGGTCACATGTCCTTGTTACTAAAAACGGTCACATATCCTGGCATCTAATTACGTTTTAGCTAATAGAATGGCTTAGATTCAAAGGAAGGAGTAGCCTCGTTTAACAAAATTATAAGTTCCTTTTCAAAATTCTTAGTTACTATGAGCATTTTAAATTAAAAATAGCCTAAATCTACAACTACATTTATATTTGTATCTTAGAATACAGTTTTTTGGATTTTTTTTAATTAATCGCACGATTATCGCACTTAAAAATGGCGACGAACGATAATCTTTAGAAGAAAAAGTGAGAAAATATTGTTATTTATTCTAATAAATGGTAAGCCCTGACATTAAAAAGTTATTTAAAAAAATACTATGAAAACCTCATTAGCAATGATTTCCTTATAGCGTATTCTTTTAAACGGTCATGGCCCCTCCACACACTGGCCATGGTAAGGGACACAGTTGTGCGTTAGAGGGAATACGCAATGTTGCCATCTCGTTCTGCTGCAAAGCTACGTCCCGTGTAATGGCCCATAGTGTGGAGGGGACATCAAGTTTAGTCGACACAAATTTAATTAAGGGAAGTATTGACTTCTTAAGTTGAAAATAAATTGTTTTAAAAACAACTTATTTTCATTTAGAATAATTCACACATTGAGCCATAAGATGATAAGACCTAACTTATTGTAAATTTACTTCTTAAAGTTGTTACATTGTAAAGTTTCATCAAAGGGGGTAATTTGAGACACGTTCATTATAGGCACAAATAACTGCGATTTCAATCAGCCGTAAATCTGGATTACAAACCATGCCGATGTCAAAGGTAGATTTAAATTAACTCCCAATATGTGCAATTTCCCTTTACATGTTCCCCTCGCCCCAAATTACCCCACTTAACGGTGGTTCTCATTTTCGTTAATAACTAAGTAGCCTCTGTCGAAAGACTTCAAAACCTACACGCTTTACAAATAGAAAAACTAAATTAAAGCAATATTGGCATATAATCCATGCCACTGAATATTTTATCAGTATGCATTACTCCTAATTCTTAACTATTAATTTGTATTAGAATTAAACCCGCGTGTGTTGCAAATATACTCACGGCCATAATTTGTACAAAACAGATATACTTAAGGTCAATATGGGTAAGTTCGGCACATCTTATAAGGGAAGTCCATCTTACACGGCAAGATCTTCCATGCTTGTATACCTGCCTGCTTACTACCTGATAGACTGATACACATTGACCTTCCAGAATGTTCTTTTGCCAGTAAAATTTCCATCTAGGTATAGTACAGTCAACTATAAAGATATGAATACAGTCAAAGTGCCAAAAAGTATACATATATACTGGACTTTATTGCACGAACATTAAGGTCATGTATATATATTTTTGGCACTTTGACTGTATTCATATCTAGCCCTTCAACACGCCTACCACGAACATAGAAAATTGGCATTAACGGGAAAACCTCTTTGTCACTCCAATATACAAGTGTGACAGATGGAGATACAAATCCGCAATCGTTCGATTTTCATGGTATAGGACCAGTTCTTGAAATATATGTTGGAAAACACGGCATCATATTTGTACCATTTAATAATACTTTGATGTTACCACTGTAGGTACCAGATATCGTTTAAAATATCACATCTGTATTACGCCATAGTTAATCTACAAAACTCCCGTGAGTATTAGACATATTAATATACTTTTATCGGGTTACTCACGTCTATGAAGTCGAAAATAGCTCGACATATTTCGGAACGGCCCGCGTCCCATAATCAGAGCAATCGCCGCAACCGCTTCTCACTCATGATTTATGGGACGCGGACCATTCCGAAACATGTCGAGCTATTTTCGACTTTATAGACGTGAGTTACCCGATATAAGTATATTAATATGCCATAGTTAATCGTTGACATAGGTATCAACTTATCATCGATATAGTTAAGATCAATTGCGTTAACTCCATACAAATAGTTGAGGTGCCTTAGTCCGCTATTACCTCCGCCAATATTAAACCTATATGAATGTTTTACATACAGAATGAAGAGATCTATTACTATGTCCATGTTTTTTACAGTTCCATACCTCAGCAGGAAAAAACGGAACCCTTATAGGATCCTTTGTTGTCCGTCCGTCTGTCTGTCAAGACCCTTTCTCTCGGGAACTCGTAAAGGAAGCAAGTTTAAATTAATACCACATACACAAGTCTGCGGTCCCTTGAAGCTGTGAATAAATCAAACCTCTACGTCAACGCAATCAAAAGATACGGCCGTTTATGTCGCATTTCCGATACATTTGCAATGAGAATCAAAATGTATAGGGTACTTCCCGTTGACCTAGAATCCCGAAATTTGGCAACAAGCAATAACCTCAAGCACAAGTACAGGAAGAAATCTGAAAACCGTATAATTGCCGCACACTGAGAGTATCGTGCCAATAGTATTTTTAAGCATCCTTGCGGAACCCTCGGTGGATAAGTCCGACTCACACCTAGTCGGTTTTTTTTCCTGCGCTCTAGACGTCTATAAACAGTGAAGTATATAATTTTTTAGATATTTATAAGCATTTTTAAAACAGTTATCAATAAAAAGGAAAATATAGGGGATATTCATACTCTTCATTATCCTATTCATCAAAAACTATTTATATAGGTTTTATTTTGGGGGAGAAAATGGGGGACTACGGCACCACTAAGAAGCAACTTTTTGTATAGAACGAGCGCAATTGAGCCCCGCCTATTTCGTCATACCATATCTTGCTATTCTCCTTATGTCATAATTTTCTTAACAGTCTTACTATATCAACATCAATATTCATGCCAGTATCATTTCAATCATGTTTCTATTCGCTTACACTATATTACAAGCTAATAGTTCAGCTTCTTTAGTTTCGTCATTTTCTTATTAAAAATTAATATACCGTGGTCGAACGACAATTATTCTTTTTCACGATCAATTGTTTTGTGAGTTAGAGTCCGACTTAGTTAATTGTAAGTTTGTATTTATTTAATAGCACATGCACAGACTGTTAATGTTACTTAAACGTCAAAATTTCATAGAAGTTTAACGTTTAAAATAACACTTGCAACATCAAAATATGCAAACTTGGCGTGGTCTGTAAGCCACTGTATCTGTATTTCCTTTAGTCAGTGGCTTAAAATAAATAGACACACAAATAGAACAAAACCGTCAACAAACCTGGGTCAAAATTATATTGGCCCACCATTGTATTTACGTCAACTAAAAGGTCTCACATGTGAACCTTTTGCGGGGACATTGACTGGTTGTGAATTTCCTTATTATATGTTGTCTTTAAAGCTAAAATAAACCTTTAACTGTTAAACCTGAACTAAGGTCTAACTAATACAGGGAATAAGTGCTCAATCTTGCCTGTATACTTTATGCCATGCCAGAACCTTTGTGGCCACTAACGGGCAACTCAGGGTACTAAGACTTTAGCTTAAGAGCGGAAACGCGAACATAATTGTGAAGAAATATTTAGTTTAGTACTAAATCTAAGGTGATACTTATTAAGGATCATGGCAAGTGGATGGAACTCGTAGATTTTTGTCATTATATTTCATGCCAAGCTACCCATGTCTCAAGCCTGCAACCTGAACGTAAACTCGAATCACGGTGACTTGGAAATACGAAATTCGAATGAATTGGAAACAACTTGTAACTAGTGCGTAGCCAAGATGCCAACCGCTCACGCTTAGTCGCTAACGAAACGCAACTGTCATTGTCACACTAATAAGGAAGAGTGATAGAGAGAGGTAGCCACGATACGTTATTAAACTTATTAAGCGTGAGCGATTGGCATCTTGGCTACGCACGCTGATCAGGTGATGCCATCACCGTGATTTCGAGTCACAGTGACTTCAAAAATACTAAGGCCTACTTGCGCAAACTGAATTAGCTGCCAAGCCGGGCAACTATCAAATTCCATATAAAATTAATCCTTAACCCTGTGTTAATCGCTAACCCCGGGTTAAGTATGAACCACACTAGAACGGTCCGGGATCTGAGGGCCTACTACGAACATCGAAAATTGGCACTGACGGGAAAACCTCTTTGTCACTCCAATATACAAGCGTGACAGAGATGGAGATACAAATCCGCATCGTTAGATTTTCGTGGTATAGGCTCTGACTGGGCCAGGCCAATCAGTCAGTTTTTATAGAAAACGTCACCTAAGGATTTCGAGTTCGGACATGATTCTTTCTATAAAAATTGACAGATCGTCCCGTAAGTTCTAGTGTGGGTTATCCTTTAGTTGACATAGTTAGATGGTGCAATTGACCCTTAGGAAATCGATTGAATTCTAAACTGTAATGCCAGACTTCACGCCATACTGCCGTGGACGCGGCCGCTGACGGTGATAATGTCGCATCACTGCGACTTCGGCTTCGGAGCCGCCTCGCTGGTGAACAGGAAAGAGAAGAATGGCTTCTTTTCAGCGAAAGAGATGAACTCATCTGGAAACAAATGGTACATTTTAAATATAACAATAACAATATATTTATTCACCAATATTTTATAAACAAAAAACAAAGAACAGTGATCCCCACACTAGGCATAGCCTGTATAGTGCGGTTCTAGGTCATACAAAGTTGCCCATGATGATTACGTAATTAAGAATTTTAGCAATGTGTGTGCGTGTGTGTGTGTGTGTGTGTGTGTGTGTGTGTGTGTGCTTGCGTGTGTGTGTGTGTGAGGGAGTGTAGGTAAGTGAAAGCATTAAGTGGAAATAATTCATATGATTTTATAAACAGATACCTAATCGAGAAGGCGAGAGTAATCTATATTATTATGTAGATTACTCTGATCTATCTGATGAGTGTTGGTAGCCCAGTAGTATGACGTCAGACTTGCAATCCGAAGGTCTCGGGTTCAAATCCTGTCGACTCGTACCAAGAAGTTTTTAGATACTTATGAACGAAATTTCATTTGATGTTTACCAACGCTTTTCGGTGAAGGAAAACATTGTGAGGAATCTGGACTACTCAATCAATATTGTTTTTTATACCTTATCGTACATCCGTATCCACATCTGTATCCGCGTATATAAGCTTTCAATATCTGCATCCGCGGATGTCAAAAAATTAGCAACCGCAACATCCCTGTTAAAGAGAATGCGAAACTTACCATAAGTGAGCCAGCCCTTTTCGTCCAGATCTGCTTGCCCGAAGGTATTGTGGGCATCTTCTTGGCAAAGCCCGAGGCAGCGGCCCGCGATCTCTTCAAACGTGGCTATGTTCACGCGGCCGGTGCCCGTGCCGTCATATAGCTGGAAACATACACGGTATTAGCACAGCGTAGGGATGTATTCCATACAGTGATGTAACTTCATACACGGCCAGCGGCTCGGCTCGGTGGTCGTGCTGAGGCTCAGGGTTGTCAAAAACTATGCGAAAGATACTACAGTCAGATTGGCAAACTAATTTCCATTTTACACTCCATAAAATAGACTTCCTCCCCGCCTCCTTCCCCGCGCGCCCCCCATCGATGACCCAGAAATCGGCGGAGTTAACCCACTGTATGGAGTACATCCTTACGCTGTGGTATAAGCAAGTATCCTTGTCACTGGAATTTAGATAGAGAGAGGCCTACTGTTTATTTACCATTTTTTTGAGGTATTTAAAATTTCGTAATGAATCACTTCACATCATCATAGAGGAATTATACATAGAGTCTTCACTAGGATGGCTCGTTAGTTTCACATTTTGTCAAAAGGTGTCGCTAAGCACCGCTGGCTTGTAATAATTTTTCATGTCTGTGCAATTCCAGTCCATTGTTATCAAAAGGTGTAAAAGTTTTAATAGGGATATCATATAAAATTGAAAATGTACATTCAAACCACATGAAAAACTTTCGTGTAGTATTGCATCAACTATTAAAAGCGCCACCTATTGGAACATTTTATATTATCACTATTTGTCTTGTTATCGAAAGAAAATTGCAACTAGCTATATATAGTCGGTGAGATCAACAAGTTAAGAGTGAAAGTAATAAGCATTCATGTGTACAAGTAAGGTAAACGGCCCAGTGGATGACACTAAGGAGGGATTTCACACATTTTTACAGATAACTTCTGAACTATCAAACATACCGACTGCATGCTTATGCAAATATGTAACCCACTTCTTTCTGCATGCTATGCAGACTGTAAACTGTATTATATTCTTACCATTCTCAAATTATTTCAGTTTTTTACAACCTCTGAAATTGTACCAGTGAATGACAGGTAAATTCCCTCTACCATTTTACCTCCAAAATAGTAATTTAATCAACATAATCCGATACAAACACGCAATATCAATAGTTTTAATAAATTATCCAACATTTTTAATTATCAGTTATCAAAAACACGCATAATTGTGCTTATGATCTTAACTTTCACGATACTTACATAACATAACAGATTCGCTAAAAACACCTAGTTACGGAAACTGTCTCAATTAGTAAATTATTTATTACGACGGAAGTTCTTGGACACAATTCGCAAATGTCAAAAACTCTATTTTTTAATATACTTAGACCGGGTTACTCACGTCTATAAAGTCGAAAATAGCTCGACGTGTTTCGGGACGGTCCGCGCCCCATAATCATGAGTGAGAAGCGCTTGCGGCGATTGCTCTGCGCACTACGGTCTAAGTATATTAATATGTCTAATACTCACGGGAGTGTTCTATTTAAAAACTCTATATTTGGTTATATTAATAGCGATATCATTTTTTCAAATAAACTGCAAAATGTCATCTACTGGGCCGTTTATCGTAAGTGGTGTGTAGTCTAGCCACTGCTCTCTTGTTCTCACTGTCAAATTTAATATCAAAGGACGTACCTTGAAAGCGTAAGACAGGAGTTGTGTGAGCGGCGCGTGCTGCAGCATGAGGAAGGCGGCACACAGCAGGTAGTCCGGGAAGTAGATCAGCCCGCTCGATGGCTGGAAACACAGATTGGACATATAAGAACGCCTCGTCCCGTCCCGTGCTAGTGTGAATCATCCTTTAACTGCGGTGTGATGTTGCGCTTCTTCATGCAGCTTACGAATTGTTGAACCAAACTCGGTATTGAACCCTTAAGTCTAAGGTGAGACTTTGCCTCCTTATGTGTGTTTTACCGCCTATACAATGGGTTGTGTTCTGAAGAATTGTTTAACACGATGCCAATGTCTACTTTTCACCATCGCACCTCTCGCCATCGACAGAGCGCTCATCCACACATCTTGCAACCAAAATGGTTGCACTGTGCGGTTTCAGAGGAATTTCCTGCCGCGGATGTTTCGGCTGTGGTATGAGCCCTACCGAGGTTTTTCAAAAAAAGAGTGTAGGTACAAGATATTAATGGGTCGGCAATGCGCATGTGATCCCCTGGAGTTGCAGGCGCCCATAGGTTACTGTGACCACTTTCCATCAAGCGGGCCGTATGGCTCTTTGCCACGGCCGTGGTATCTAAATAGCTAATCGTTAGGTCTCACACCCTGTCGGTCTCAGACGTCGCCCTACGTGAAAACCTCGCTTCGTGGGTCACACATCTATCACTACCGATAACCGTAAGGATCGATCAGGTGCAGCTAACATCAGCGTGAGCGAGACAGGCTTACCTGCGTGAACATGTGTGCGAGGCGCTGCGCGGCGGCGGGCGCCACGCCCAGGCGGCGCGCGAAGTCGTCGGCGCTGAGCCAGCGCGCGCGCCGCGCCACGCCCTGCGCGATCAGGTGCAGCTCGATCTCGGACCGCTCCAACCTGGAACACGACTATATTATTCACTCATTCATCACATGCATTACTATCAATATTATCGCATTTGCATCCGGCATGAAGATCCCAATGATCCTGGAGTAAAGGCCAATAGAAAACTGAGATACCACCGTTACCTATTACCACAGCGTAAGGATGTACTCCATACAGTGGGTTAACTCCGCCGATTTTTAGGTCATCGATGGGGGGCGCGCGGGGAAGGAGGCGGGGAGGAGACGCCGCCGAATTTTCATACAAATTCGGCGGTCTATTTTAAGGGGTGTAAAATGGAAATTAGTTTGTCAATCAGACTGTAATATCTTTCGCATAGTTTTTGACAACCCTGAGCCTCAACACGACCACCGAGCCGAGCCGCTGGCCGTGTATGAAGTTACCTCACTGTATGGAATACATCCCTACGCTGTGCTATTACTGTGTGTAGCGTGTGCTGGCTAAACGGTCTGAAAGTCGTCTCGGATTTAGACAAGTATGTTGTAATCACGTAAGTACTGCCAACTCTGCCATCTCCCTTATACAGAGGATTCGTTCGGAATACCCTATTCTTTGGTCCGGTGATCAACGGGACCGTCATACTCCCACAACTCTGGATTAGAAAGAGACCGACGGGAAAGAGAGACCAAGTAGAAAAAAGTATATGTAGAGTGGAGTAGTGCTGGAGACGAATGCTCCGAATCTATTGGACCGAGTTTCGCACTAACGTATCGATCCTTAAAGAACTCGGAATCAAACAACGTCTGTCTACTCTGCAAGCGCGGATCCTCGGTCTCTTTAGTCACATATCCCGACGAGACGGAAGGTCAAAAAAGCGTCTATTTGGGCACGGGAGAGCCTAGAAGAAGATCTCCAATGAGGTGGACCAGATCAAAGCCAGTATGTCGGTGACCATAAACGATTGCGATCGTAACGCTGCCCTGCGGGAGAAATGCGGCGTGTTGTGAATCCAGTCACTCAGAAACCTGCATAATGACCACGACCACTCTGACAAGAGTGTGCCGATGAAAATGAAGAGATGGGAAAAGATAATAATAGGATCTATGTCGGAATCCCTAAAGCTTTTTTATCTTATTTTTGAATTCCCTAATACTCTTTGTCATAATAATTATTTGTCCTAAACTCATATGTCCTAATATTTTGTTTTCCCTAATATCGTTTCAACCTACTTTTCTAGCAGCGATTCGACTCTGTCTGAGGCCACGGTTCTAACCTAACCGACTTTTCTAACAGCGATTCGATTCTGTGTGAACTTGTTTTTGGGAAATAATTCGATTATGGCAAATAATCGATTGATCGTTAGGGATCAAATCATTAGAACAAAACAGTCAGGGCAAGTAATTTTAGGGCAAACAGATGTCGGGGGAAACCCTAAATTAAAATTAACTCACCCAAGTTGCGCTCTCAACTCTGCCACCTCCCTCACTGAGGATCCGTTCGGGATACCCAGTTGCTTGGCCTTGGCGATTAGCCGGCAATCGTCATATGTGTAGTCCAGGACTGGTACTCCAAGAGCTCTGAAATGGATTTGAAATGGTGTGAATAAATGGTTTTAATTTTACAAACCTCGTTTTTCGTTCGATTCATAAAATAGGCCAAAAAACTAATTAAATTGATATAATGTCAAACTATACCTAATAAGTACCGTCCTAAATGTATAATTTCCAGAAAACAACACAAAAAATTGTTAAAATTCCTGAATTCATTGCCAGTTAGAGACCTGGGTTACAATAATCAGGACGCTGACTATAAAATTGGTTTTATTCGGTCTGTAACACACGCGTTCAGAATTGCATGGGCAATTTATGAATGAATTCATTCATAAACTACCTATACTCCGTTCACTTTTTTTTAATGGCCAATAAATGTGTCGAATCTGTTAATGTCAAGGCAAGGTCACCTGCCAGTGTTATAAGTCTTAAACCATTGTTACCGTAAAGTTAAGTAATAGCGGCGACCTTTGGCCACGGCCGTGACGAAATTTCAGTGACCGTATCATTGGGGAACTGACATCACGCTTAGAAAACAACATAGTGTAGTAAAATCAATTAGGCTTTTAAGCAATTGTTCTTTGTTGTAATTATAGTATGATGACTTGATAGATAATCGAATAAAAAACGGTGAACTGAATTAATACTAATACTCACTACTACTCAAGGTAGAGCGGTCATAACAGAAGTACCTACGCTTCACTGACATCTCCTATACAAAAAATATTCCGCCAATGTTTGCGGTGAGTATGGCTATTTTTTTTTGACACCACGGCGGTGGGTTTTTTAAATTTTAATACTACGACGGTGACAAACGAGCATGCTGCCCGCCTGATGGTAAGCGGTCACCGTAGCCTGTGGACGCCTGCAACTCCAGGGGTGTTACATGCGCGTTGCCGACCCTTTAAAATAAAGGAGGATTCGCTGTATTGACAGCTAAAGAGGCAAGCTTTTCTCCGTAGGTTCCCAGCTGTCAACACAGTCAATCCCCTTGGAGCTCTGGCGACCTTACTCACCAACAGAAACACAACACAATGAGTAGGGTCTTGTGTTATTAAACTGCGGTTTTCTGTAAGGTGGAGGTACTTCCCCAGATGGGCTCTGCTCCAGATATGAGCGAGACGACATTCGTTGTGCTGTGCCCTACCTACCACACTAAACGATATGCATCCGCTGTGCCCGCCATACCTCTCTTAAGTAAACAAAAAAAGTTAACAAGCATACATAATTGCATGCAAAAAATACGCAAGTAGGTATAACGTGTTAGCACTAATTGACTAGCACGTTTGGCGGAATAGCAAAGTAACATTATTTTCGTTGTGAATATGATGTTGATGATAATTGGTACTGACTTGGCCATGACATCGCGCACATTCCTGGCGTACAGCTTGGGGTCTCGCCGCTCTTCCTCGCTCGGGTAATAAACTGGTAGGAACTCGATCTCACAGGAACTGTGGACTTGCGTCAGCGTCAGCCAGAGCAGCTTCAATCTGGAAATTGAAGGTCTATTCAGTAGATGCTCTATGGCTAACTCTCGGACTGTTTAATCTGACTTTTTAATTATGATTTTTTGGAATGATTTTGATGTTTTCTTAGATATATGAAACAACACATGTGACATCATTTGGCTGATTCTTGACGTATGTAATTTACGCTCTTCCTGTTTGAAGTTGTAGTAAAAAGGTGTTTTCGCTCCAAAATAGCAGTATTTTGGAACAATAAAAATACGTGTATCTTTTGATAGTGAGTTCTTTAAAACCAGGCAATAAAAAGTAGCTTTAAAAAACATGAAATGTTGTCAATTGCCAATAGCAGAAAATATTTGTTTTGAGACAGACCATTAGGTTATAGACTTACGCTCCAGGTCCCTCCCAGGTCCAGGTGACAGTGTCCCTGGCGTTCGGATACCGGATGGTGACCGGCTGCACCGGAACACCGGGGTAGAAGCCTCCAGACTTGAAGGTGATCAGGCAGGAGCGGTTGGTGCAAGTTCCTTCGGGGAAGATCAGTATCTGCAAAAAAAGGATGGTTAAGCGTTGAACCTTATTAATTTATGTATCCCTAAGTGTCCTTCCATTCACTTAACCTGGTCTTGACTCGACCGACTGCAATTATAAAATTGGTGGTTTACCAGAGTTACTAAAAAAACACAAAAACCACTCATGAGTCCCAAATCTGATAAACTGATGTCCAATATTGGACGTTACTTTTTTAAATAGAAAACTCCCGTGAGTATTAGACATATTAATATACTTAGACCGGGTTACTCACGTCTATACGACGTTACTCTTCGTCGATTCAAACAAAAAAATATCATCAACATCGATTCATAATAATCATAATGGACAACGCAATCACGTAACAATCATCAAATCGAAAAATGCAGATAATTGAGAACTTCTTATAAGCTAGCGCCTCTTTCCCAATTACCATAGGGATCAGTGTATTATGTGGTGTTACATGCGCGTTGCCGACCCTTTAAAAAAAAGAGGATTCGCTGTGTTGACAGCTAAATGGGCAAGCTTTGCTCCGTGGGTCCTCAGCTGTCAACACAGTGAATCCTCTTGGAGCCCTGGCGACCTTACTCACCAACAGAAACACAACACTATGAGTAGGGTCTAGTGTTATTAAACTGCGGTTTTCTGTAAGGTGGAGGTGGAGATACTGCCCCAGATGGGCTCTGCTCCATATTTGAGCGAGATGACATTCGTTGTGCTGTGCTCTACTACACTAAACGATATGCATCCGCTGTGCCCACCTCTCTTACGTGCTTTCTCGTTTGGTAAAATAACGGAGTACCACGGGTCACCGTTTTTACGCACTGAATATGATATACTAAGAAACAGCATAAATCACACACGCGAGCAACTAATTATGATGATTATACTGATTATGGTCATACATGGTTACTTTGTTTTGTGAGATGTTTCGCGGTAATTGTATAAAGGGCGTGTAATGTTCAAAACTTTCTAATTTAGAGATAGTCTCTCTTGGAAGTCGCTCGAAGTTGAGTTCCAATATATGTGGGAACGTTGTTGAATATTGGCGATCCCATAACGTGAGTGGGTATATGTCTTGTCGTCCTCTCTCTTTATGCGAAATAACTGGGAAGCGAGAGTGATACGAGTATATAATCCTCAATCATGGGCCACCATCAGACCTACGAGACGATATGTAAAAGTAAAAAAGTTCCCGCTTTCAAATTCAAAAATAAATACCATTAACCATTCAACTAAAAACCACTTAATGTATGATGAGCCTTATAGCCCACGTACACCTACTCGTAGCTTTGCACCTAGTTCCATTGTCTTCGTAAACGAATCAGTTTCCATTGATCCATTGGGGCTACGCGCTCGAAAGCCGCTGGGTGTGTCCTGCTCCTGGCTCTTAGGAGGATACAGTAAAACTGAGCAAGTTGTCACACGTCGTGTTCGACGTCTCTCACTGACTGATCTCTTTGGTGGTGTTATCGCTATCGCCACACGTTTATTAATTGAGAATAGGATAAAACTAATTATATTAAGGCGATAAGACCGCCTGTTGTTGCTTAACTCTTTATGTTTTTATTTATTTTGTTGTATTTTTCTTTCTGTTATGCACAATAAAGAATATATTATTATTATTATTATATTGTCACATACATGTGAGGTCACTCACTAGATGATCTGCTTGATAGTGTTGTCTCTAGTTGTGATAATCCCGCCACATGTTTAAGGATGACTCACACTAGCACGGGACGGGACGGGTCGAGAAAATCTGTCAATTTCTATAGAAAGAATCACGTGATAGCTCGGTGCCCTCGATGTCACGTGACGCTTTCTATAGAAATTGACAGATTTTTCCGTCCCACCCCGTTCTAGTGTGAGTCATCCTTTAATGGTTGGATATAAGAATAGGTTAAAACTCAGTAAGTTATTAAACACCTGAGACTGGTCTGGTATAAGAGAACTGGTTCTCTTTCAAAGTCGCTTTCTGCTCCTAATAATGTTGGCCCTGAAGGTGAACCCATCCCGCCATGAAGACACGGGTGTAGGAATAGAAACTGATTATGTTGTCACACACCTGTGGCCAGTCTTCCTTGGAAGTTGCTCTCTGGATGATCTCCTTGATAGTGTTGGCCCTGGAGTTGGGGTCATCTCGCCACACATACACGGGTTGGGTGTAGTTTATCAATTCTGAAATAAGATAAACATGTGTAAGTCAGTGTTTTAGATATTTTGTAAGAAAATGGGAGAAATTATATTGAAGCTGGTGGCCCCAGTTTCGAATCCTGGTGAGGGAGTTTTGCGTCTATCAAATAACACGACTCGAATTTTGTTATACCCATACGATTAAATAAATAAACTTGTGCCTGAGGAGGTAATAATGATTTTTAAAACCGGAGATGTGGCAATAGATGGTCTGAATCAAAGCTGAAAAGTAGACTTTAGTTGAATATCTGAAACAAATCTCCAACAATATTATTGGATTAGAGTTGGGTTTTAAAAGGTTGTAAGACATATTTCTCCTCGTTTAGAAACCAATTAGCTCGATTTTGGCTTAAAGATTAACATCCAAACCATAATTTAAAAAAATGAAATACAGTTTGAAGCAAACAACGTAAAAATGCCTCTGAAAAGTGATCTTGTATATATATCTTGCAAACTACAATACAATACAATACAATACAATAACTCTTTATTGCACCTCAAAACAACAAAAATAACACAAACTGGTATAGATTACACATGAAAAAGAGGCAAACAACAGGCGGTCTTATCGCTAAAGAGCGATCTCTTCCAGACAACCTTTGGGTAGAGGAGACACTACACTAAGAAAAGTATACATACAGTAGGTGGTGCAAAACTGGAAAAAGTATTATGTGAGAACCAAAATATATGACATAAACAGAAAAAACAAATCAAACTATAATAACGCTTCTGGACATTGATTTGTTCCCTTACAGTAATCGTGAAAAGCACTGTGCAATGCCTCGGCCAAAAGCTATATGTATAGATGGAGTCGTAACTCCTCCCCTACAGGTCGGCCCTCTAACCAACTTGTCGATCTATAAGGACACTTATAACATTTTAAACTTTCGCGGTTTTTATTGTTCACAATATTATAAATAAAACATAGAACGGGTCTATCGCGATGGTAAATTTACTGTATAGCACACTTACATATATTTCATATATGATATAATGTATAGCACACTTTCTTAGCCTCTCCAACTGAAATGTACTATTATTTTATTTTAGTATGTATTTGGTCGCCTAGTAGCACTATATAATACTATAAGCCTTATTTAGTTTGGGACTAGGTTATGTGTAAGATAGTTGTAAAAATGTTTAGAAATTCAATATTCATGTAAAATATTAAGATATTTCGTTAAAAGTTAGCACAGCGTAAAAGTTGTTGGCACGTAGCGTTTGTACAAATATTGACCCATATCATGTGATATGGCTGGAAAAAGTCGTAGAAAGGCGAGTTAAACTTTCACTTACAACACAGTCGAGTTCATAAATATCTGTGCATCTGAATGCATAATATGTAAACACTTACCTCATTGTCAATGTTCTAAGGTTGTACAGTTACTGTTGAAGCCTTGGAAATTATATATTTATGAAATACTTAACAAAAAATAAATTTTGTAGGTCCCTAGTACAGTCAACTCCAAAGATATGAATACAGCCAAAGTGCCAAAAACATGTATACAGGACTTTATTGCCTGTAAATTAAGGTCGTGTATACAAATTGTTGGCACTTTGACTGTATTCAAATCGTTCACGCAGATTTTGACAAACAGCCAACTTTCTGGTAGTATTGTATCAAAACTGGAAGTTCCATTGCTTCCATTTAAGGGATGAATTTTGAGATAATAATCCTATACATCTTTTTTTAACTAATAAAATTTGTAAGATATTTCATTTACGTACTAACCGCCAACGCATATTTGTGGCATATTTACGGAAGCGTTTTATCAATATTGACATAAAATGGGAAGGTCAGGTAACTGTTGATTGCGGCAGTTTGCAGTTCATAGCAACACTGTGCTGACCAATTTGATCACGTTAAGTTAACAAAATAAGTAGATACTTAAAGGTAACGTCAAGTAACTAGGGAGGGACGTCACAGATTTCCCCGTTTTTTATGTTTTCCCATGTCTCCTGACTAAGTTAAATATTAACATGCGAAGCGATACATGCTGGCGGTTATTTATATGCGCATAATCTATTCATGCAAACAAACTTTTTTCTTTAAGTAAAATATATATAATAGCGCAGGTGAATCAAAATTCTATTTTCTCACTCACTAGCTCGGAAAGCGCTGTTTTGTCCTTTAAAACTAGCGTGGAAAAACGCATTTTATCCACATGTGGGGCAAAGTAATCTAATTCCTATCACTTACCACCAGTCCAGTATAAGTGAGTCCTATTTGCCCATAGTAAATATGCGCAATCGGAGGTCACACCTTAAATTGGTCATGTGATCATGTCTTATCCCGCACTTGGTAAGCTGTTGGTAATATCTAAGTACCAGGAGCGTACTTACTCTATGACAAATTTTTAAATTGATTTTTGATGGTTTCTTCAAGATAACTTACATGTGGATAAGATTTATAATCGTATGTAGTCTGTATTTCCCTCGCAATAGTGAGGGGAAAAATGTTGTATTACACTCGGCGGCAAAGTTTGTTCAACTCTCGTGCCTTGAGACCCTCGTAAAGCTCAAGATTCCAGTTATTGAACCACTCGCTACGCTCGTGGCTCAATTTTGGAATCTTTCGCTTGCTCGGGTCTCAATATAATCCCGAGAGTTAAACAACAACTTTGCCCCCTTGTATAATAAATAACTATTACTTAACTACGCAGTCTGACGCAGCTTCTTTGCAAATCGTTCCTCCCGCGTCGACAAAGAAATAACTAGACTGATGGATTCGAACTAACTTCGTATAAAAAATGTGTATCGAAAGCAACCACGTACAACACATGGTAAGCACAAAAGTGTCTCTACTCTCTACCCTGAGTTGCTATAGATTTCGAAGGATAGATTTTGACACGTTATCTATAGTTGAATCCCGCTTCCACCCGCAAACTCGTGGCAAGACCCCGAAACTCCAGAAAGTCGCAGGGTTCACTCAGGTCAGTAGAGCCGCAGCGATCGCGTTCAGGCATGTTCATGCACGCTGTTTATTGGCCTATTTTAATTACGGTCGATGTTTAGTGCAGCCCAGGGCCGTAGCCGGAGTTGAATGTAAGATAGGGTATTGTGATCATTACATGTAGGGTGCAACTGGCGCTAGTAAGTATTTCGGGGTAATACCTATCATCAGAGTTGATGGTATTTCTTTAGATAGGGCAATTTTAAGGTGGGGCCCCTAGCTACAGCCCTGTTGCAGCCAGCCGATCGTTTGTTGAAATGATCCGATATAATAATGCCTGACCTATCTACTATAACGGAGAAAGTGTAGGTAGATGACATTCTTAAAATAATTTTCAAGAAGTTAATAATTGAAAGGTTTCGAATAGTACAAAAAATAAATCAATTAAGTTATCAGCGTTTACTGTCTATTTGTATCGGAGTAAGCGAGATCACACTATTAATATAATAACTAGATTTCTTGAAATCTGTTTAAAAACAGAAATTAGGTGTGGTGTGAGCTCCTTAAGTACAGGAATAAAAAAACAGCTACACGCGTTTTGACACAATTTCCAAACAGTTTTTTTTCTTAACACTTGACCAATTTTTATAATCGTGTCTGTTTTTATTAAGATTTGAGAGGTCTGAATGGTGTGTTCGGGAATGTTCGGGAAAGGTCGTTCTCGCCCGTCGCGTGCAGCTTCCGTTCCAACCGTGACAGACACACGTCTCTTCGCTACACAAAACCTCGGAATCTGCCGCGTCGTTTCGCCTGCCGCAGTCACATTCTAGAACGACCAAACCCGCGGTCCGCGGCGTCCTGCGTCGTTCGTCTACCGCACGCGACGCGCAGCGGCTTGTCAGAACGACCGATATTAGGAATCTAATTATCACCCTTCGGCTGCGGAACCATAATAGCGATCTCTAATTAAATAAATGATATTTAATAGAAAACGAATCACGAAACTAAAAACCAAAAGCAATTTGTAATTGGTAACGCCGTCCATCACGGAACTACTTTCCAACTAGAAAATGACCGTTCATGAACTTTATCGTAAGGAACTAAGGTCTACTTTTAAACAGACAAATGTTTTCCAAGTTGCCGTCAAAATTAAGTATAAAATATTCGCCTTATTACAAAGATATAAGGCGCAATATTGTTAACATATTACTGGCGTTGATATTCTTGGAACGGGACACGCAATACGGACTTTACGGGACCCGACATTACTGTATGTAGGAAATAGACGTATTACCGTCAATTTTGTTGTTTAAATCACTATTTAAAATAATAACGGTTTTGTAGATGTTCTCACGGTGTGTTATTAAGAGGATAAGGAGCATGAAATAATTAAGGATGAATCACACTAGAACGACACATGGAAACATGACCAGGCCGGGCGGATATGTCAGTTTCTATAGAAAAATCCGAGCTATCACGTGATTCTTTCTATAGAAAGTGATAGATTGTCCCGTCCCGTCCCGTTCTTCTGTGAGTCATCCTTTAAGGAATAACGAATGAACATATTTCAGATTATTGCTCGATTAGATTACCTTACCATGACTATAATTTCAACTAGTTAGCCAATCAAACACACTTCATCATACTACCTAAAACCATGGTAAAATTTGAAGTTTACTTGTTTTGAATGGTTCATTCGGTCCGGCTCCAATTTTTTGGGTAATTATGTTTCCATTATACAGGATGGCCAAATAAGAGGTATACGTCTACTATATTTTATTTCTTAAATTTTACTTTTATGAAAGTTTAAAATTGGAAAGTATTTTTTTAAACATTATATTGAGGGATGGAAATTTCTCGCAAAACACAGGTTTACAAGGAAAATACTCGAAACTCATTGTTAAATGTGTCATTGTTAGCCTCGAGAATCGAACATACGGGCAATTTTGATAAGATTTTCGCGGCTAACAGAAATGTTTGCCTTTGGAGTTCTTTCTGTTTGGGAATAGATGCTTGTCTTTGCGAGCAACCGTTATATTTGTGACGCTTGAAAACTGGTTTCTGAGACAAACTACCGCGATAATGCCGAAATTGTGCGAAAATTTACGAAATATGATCACATTTGCCGTTGTGATGTAAGTAGACATTTACTACACAGTTAGTAAATTTATTGTTTCATGTGAAATCGCCTGCTCAATAACATATTTTTTAATAAATCCATACTAATATTATAAATGGGAAAGTGTGTGTGTCTGTTTGTTTGTCCGTCTTTCACGGCAACACGGAGCGACGAATTGACGTGATTTTTTAAGTGGAGATAGTTGAAGGGATGGACTCTCCGTTTTTTATCTTTCTAACGCGAGCAAAGCCGCGGAAAAAAGCTAGTACTCTATAATTTTAAAATTTCATACGTAAAATTTTTAAAATAAAATGTTATACCTCTTACTTGGCCATCCTGTATTTCCATTATTATTCTTCCAAGCCCTAAAGAATATTCTTTCTCAATTTTCTCCGTGAACATCACTCGACTAAACTCAATTATAATGATGCATTACCCATAACGAGACGCTAATGATACGATTGATCTATCCGAATCATATATCGATAAATAAAAACCGATTTCTAAAGAGAGGTGCGATCTGTCAAAGTCGGCGATAATAAGTAACAATCCGTCTTAGTTTTGGTACTTTAACTTATCAAGGTTATTTAGGGCTATATTTACATAGAAATTTAGCATACTCAATGATCTTTCACGCTATAAATAAATGCATAAAGAAAAGCATAATTGAGCGTTTTTATTTTTCTCTCTAGAAATATATTTTTATCCTAAATGGAATATTTTCATTAACCGTTTTCTTTCACCGTGTACCTACTATTAGAGGTTTCTAGTCTGCCCTACATGTTATACTTAATCGTTTGAGGTACCATCAAAGTAATCAAAAAAAGTTTAAACCGTAATTTGTGTAAAATCCGTTTAGAGGTCCTATTCGAATATTTTCGAATATTATTCGTAGCAGATATTCGGATACTTTGAAAATCCGAATATTCGAATCGCAAACCCTAATCCAAGTAGAAGAAGAAAAGGGTCCCAATTTTTTTTTGTTATATCGCCACCATTTTGTCGCCCTCCGTTTGAAAATTTTAGGAAATTATTTTTCTCCTACTACGATTGAAAGAGCTCGCGATTCTCAATAGAAAACACGTGCCAATTTCCAATTTAGCAAACATTTATTTTTCTACAACGCAAAATAAAACGCCCAGCTGGTGCTGCAATCGAAATGCTGCCTGTACACTCTCGGACTCGGCCGAAAGTCTCGTGAAACCATTTAGATTCTCGTCGACATTTGGCCAAGAGCCCGAGAGTTTCGACCGAGAGCCGGAGAGTATACAGGCAGCATTATAGTTGCAAATTTGAATTCCTGGTTTCAATTTTGTGTTGTTTGGTTTTAGCAAATTGTTCACATTGTCGATAGGAGTTAACGCCATAAAGATTGTTTAAAAAATAAACCTTGTCTACAACCGGCAAAGTGTTACCTTTTACTAAACATAACCACACGTGTGTTCATAATTTCAAGGTTCTACTTTTTATATAGATATTTCACAGAGCTCTAAATACATGTGTTTAACATAATCACGCAGTGGATATGGCTTCCTCGCGCTATGTACTAATTTCTGCCTCAATGTGCTGCTCCTACACTGTATGTAAGTATCCTACACAAAGGAACAATTCCGGTATATACAAAGACACAATAGGCTAGACGACAAAAAAAAAACTCCGTATGTTAGATTATTAAAAAATATTATATTTTTTCTTTTGTTCGTCAATTAAAAAGGACGGAATACAGTACATTAAGTCTCCTACTAAATAGAAATGCACAGACAAGATAACCTAGGTTATCTTGTCTGTGTAGAAATGTCACCCCGGAACTTTACTTTGTTCATCATCTTCGTCAATTTTAGTTATCTTGAAAAAGGAATAAATATGTGTCGATTAACTGAGGTGATCTAACTAACGGACTAATTAGAATAATAGTTCTTCAACCTAGTCGTCGTCCCTATTGCCTACAAATATGATTGACACGAGTTTCCATTGATAATTTATATACATCTCCATATCGGCGATCTCAGTAACGGCTCTAACGACTTCAATGAAAATTGGTAGAGGTTTTTAGGGGCGAAAATTCGATGGTTTTATCTTTGGGACGCGTTTGATGATAATGACTTTTCCCAGCTTTGCTCGGTCGCTCAGGTACTATTATTATGTCATATAGCACGGTTTGACTAGGAACATATTACTTAACATTAACACGTAAGAAAGATATTAACAATCAATATCTTTCTTACGTGTTAATGTTAAGTAATATGTATATAACATTTTATAACTGCAGGGTGAGAATCGCGTCACATTCAATTCAACATTGCCATTCAAAATCTCAAGAAAACTAGTATTCAACGTGGGCTCTAGCGATAATGTAATAGACAGCAAAAAATAAATAAAAATAAAATAGAATCAAAAGCAAAGTTCGTCGGCTTTTGCACCAGCCAAGTTAACCAAATAACCCGGAGTTAAGCGTTTATTTGCATGGAATTTACAGCTTAACTTCCGGATAGCATAATATTGTCTTCTATTTCCGCGATTGTTGTTCATTGAAATTAAACACTTTAGAAAGGAGTTTTCTTGACGCTTCTTTCTGCCCCATTAGCTAGGGGATCGTTCGTAAGTTGTATGTATGTTAATTTTCACAGGATTTTATAATTTTTAATCTTAGTTGTAGAATGCCCTTCAGGCAATGTTTATAAGCCCCCCTGGGCATTGTAGACTAACCCTAGTTTATTATTTTTTATTTTTTATTTTGTTTATTATTTTTTCTATTTTTGTATTTAGGTAGTTTGCACAAGTAACTTTTTTGATTGACGGGGAGAATTCGCATTCTCTCAGTCATCATCTTAGCCCTGTAAAAAACTGGGATGTAAAGGGCTCGAAACGTAGGATCATGGTGTTAATAAACGCGATTAATCCGTTCTAAAGTGTTCAATTCCGGATAGCAGCTGACCCTGAGTGACTTTCACTCAGGAGTCTCAGGGCGACACACCAAGCCAACAACATCCCAATTTTGTATTATATTTATGTCCTTTCCGTATACCGGTCAAGTGTCCCAGGCATTTTAATTTTCGAGCGGATGCTGCCGCTGCCCAGGTCATGGCCAAGGGTAAGGTCGAGAAAGTACTTGAAGGTCGATTTGTATCCGAATGGATTCCGTTCAATTCGTTTCAAGATGATAAATGTGTACACTTGGGTACCTGCCTTTCCGTCGAATTCCTTTTGTCGAATAGTACTTGGCAACCAATTTTTCGCCGATAATTCATTTGGCATTTCAACGTTTACCAAATTATTATTTGCTAACTCACATTTGGTCGATTTTCATCTGCCAACTAGGATAGATAGGGTTGGAATATGATGTTCCGCGAAAGATACGGTTGCAAAATGATTAAAGATGACTCACACTAGAACGGGCGGGACGGGACGGGGAAAATCTGTCAATTTCTTTAGAAAGCGTCACGTGACATCCGAGGGCTCCGAGCTATCACGTCATTCTTTCTATAAGTAAATATTGACGGATTTTCCCGTCCCGCTCCGTCCCGTCCCGTGCAAGTGTGAGTATATATATACATATATATATATATGTGATGGCTATATGCACCATATCATATGAAATTAACCGTAACCTTTTAACCTCGCAGCGAAGCTCACGCGACGGATCAATACTCCCTTTTCGTTGTTACATAAACGGTTTTATTTCAAATCGTTACAGAAGACTAGGGTTGCCATACATCCGGGTTTTCATGGATTCATTCTAGGGACACCATCTAGGAATAGTTCGGTGGGATTTTAAAACCGGTCGGAGAAAATCCAGGTCTTTTTTGCGTTAGGTTAGGTTACACTCGCTATTGATTTTACTGAAAAGTTCCGAACGATTGTTTTATCTAAATGTCCGGTATCAGTAATGTGCTTGATGGCAAACCACCATCAATAAGAATAGATTTATTGTGTATTAAGAGACGTCTGCGAACGAAATATTCAATTTTATAATTGAAAATTTCTGCGCGTAGAACGAAAAAAATATTGGAAACATTCGCCGGGGTCGATCGGGCGTCGACAGCTCAATTGGCAGAACGATCTGACCGGTGATTAGAGAGGTCGTGTCGTGGGTTCAAATCCCGCTCGACGCGGAGAATTTTCGCTCACGAAATATCACGTTTGGGGGTTCGGGGTCCAAGGAGACCTCACGTGTATATTTTCTACTTTGACCGAAAACGAGAAAAAAATATTTAAAACCTAAATAGGCGAGCTCTTTCAATCGTAGTAGGAGAAAAAAAGTGTCCTTAATTTTTTTTTCATTTCGCCACCGTTTTTTCATAGATTTAGGCGGTTTATGGCGGTAGCGCAATGGACAGTATGAAAAATTTATGGAAATTTAAGGACACTTTTTTTCTCTTACTTTTAGGATTGAAAGAGCTCGAAATTCTGAGTAGAAAATATATAAAACTTTCCAAATTAAGAAAAAAAAATGTTTCTACAATAAAAAATAAAAACGCCGAATATTTCGGAATGCGTGACTCTGTTGACATACATACAAGTAGTAGAAATTATTAATCAAAAAATAGCCGAAAAAAAATTTCGCTGATTCACTAATCCTCATGATTTATGCATGAGGCCTAAAACTGCGCCTATGTGTGGTGTCCTCATTATCGGTAGAATGTGTCCAAACTGACCGAATAATATATGGGGCCAAACAAATCAAACGCCATATAGTAAAAACCGTCTAATGCAAGGCACTAATTTTTTCCTCTACGCCCTCGATACTCGATTCACTTTCCCTTATAAAACGGACATTCACACTCAACCGTCAATCATAATTAACCATCCGTTTATTGACATCCAAAATGGCGCCTAGTTTTGTGAAATTGTAGCCAGAATCGCATTGATTTGATTGAACGTGATATTTGGAGCGGTGCCAAAATGATTTGACCTAACCCGATAAAGTAACGACTGCTCATATCAGATTTTTAAGCTTAACGGCATAGTTGTAGCCTTTGACTAATTAATCAGCTGGACTGGTAATATCTGTCATTTTCTATACAGAAAACTCTGCCGATTTTTGCAGGAGGGCACGTTAAACTTATGGCTATTCATACGTAGCGTACAAATAGCTATATCAAGATAAACTTCAGTCCATACACTGAGTATGATTGTCATATGCATTTGGCACAGGGGTAGGCCTGTCAATTATTGCTACTCCGTCTGGTATAATACTTACTTTTTTTGGACCGAAAATAAATACCTCCAAAGTGATCCCATTGAATTATGATTTTGATCTGACCTGGTGGTGTGGATGGGCTTCATGAGGGATTGAGAGAACTCCTCAAATTTTAACGGCACATGCATTCTGATTTGAGGGTTTCCTTAAGTAACTAAAACAGTGTTTTGGCGGAGCCAACATTTTGATGAACTGGATCTGATGATGAAGACCAGGGATCGCAAAGTGGAACTGTTTAATAAACCTAGCTCTACTTATTATCCTAGTTGTGACATTCATCTTTTTGATTTGATTTATATTCTGATGATGGAGTTCTAGAAGAATTCAGAGAACTCCTCAAATTTGAACGGCAGGTTAATTGTGATTAGAGGGTGTTCATAATTAGCTTAGGCATTTTCTTACTGTGGCCATCATTTTGCTGGAGTGGACCTGATGTTGATAATCAGGGATGGCATAATGAATATGCTCGTTAATTTACAGTGTGTCATCCAATTTAACACATTGTTATTTTGTTTGTTTAAAGGTCTACAAGGGAGTTCCGTTTGATTATACTTCAAATGTAATGATGGAAGCCCTAGGACATTAAGAAAGCTCCTCAATTTTCAATCGTACACGTGCGGTGTATTAGATATTTGTGAAGTAAACTGGCTAACTCAAACAAATTCTTAATTTCACTTTTACCGGGAACCAAATGAAGTCGGTTTTTTTTTCTTAAAAATTATTTCTAAACCATTTCTCAGTCCTAATAACAATAATTTGTGTCATGTTAGGTATTTGGTGGTAACTTAGGTATTCTTTTTAACTCGAATAATCTTTTCAACACACTTGCTCGTAACGAGGTTCTTATCTTACCACTTTTAGGCTCATAATCCAAGATATTAAACACGCGTACTTTCTTATTATATTATTGAACTAGTGTGGTAATGAGATAAACCCACCAAATTCAGTTTGTACCCTACAAGACTAAGTTACGTACGCAAACAATACATTCAAATTATGTCGGATTAAAAAGGTTTTTTTTTTTCAAACAAGTACTTACACTATTTTTAGTCGCATAATAGCTTATGTTTTTTTGTTATTATATATATATATATATATTTTGTTATTATATTTAGTTGAATACATGGATTAAAACTTTCAGAATTATATGATATATGTACAATTTTATTAAATTATTCATTATTTACAATAATTAGTGCTTTAAACATAAATTACAACATTTTTTATTTTGGCTGTTTGGCGGGCCTTTGCTTCAAATATGCGCGCGTAACGCGATTCGAAAAAAATGCGCTCCAATGGCGCGCCGTGGTAAATTGTTTACATAAAACATTTGTGACCGTCTTCTCGCTTAATTATTATGATAAAATGCAACAAAAAGAGAATTAGAAGTAAAACTATAACAATATGTGGATGAAATCTCTGGAACCGCAAAACGCGAGTGTTACCATGAAAATCTAGTTGATGTAGTGATAAATATACCTACTTATTTGTGATGTTTGGGCCTTAAGTGGATCTATTAGTTGAAAATATAAAGTATTGTTATCAACCGACGTCGAAAAGGCATCGCAAGAAGCTTCATGTAGTCTATAAAGGTCAGTCAAACTCATATGCCATTTATAATTAAAGCATTCTGACAATTAAGTTAACGTATTTAACAAAAGTTAATAAACACGAATAAAATTTTGATTTTTACTTACAAGTGTGTTGAAAAATGTCGTATGAAACGTGTGTGCATGGTGTACACATCGGCTTCCTTATTGCGCACTCGCTTTTAGCTCGCGCGCACAATATCGACTCGTGTATAATGACCATCATAGCACACGTGTATCACAATGTACTATTTGAGTGATTTGGAATACTGTGACATTGCATAGGATTACAGAGGACGGAAGTGACACAAACAACGTTTCCACACCAAAAATACTATCCTAAATACAACACAGTTACGCGTTTAGTCTCGAATATTCTTTTCTTCAAAACAATCCAAAATGAAAATATTTACCACACATTATCTAATTACTCAAAAAGCAAATTATATCTGTGACACAAAACAAAATGTCAGATTTACATGTTAACCAAGTATTTATTTATTTATTTATTTAAACTTTATTGCACAAAATACAAAAACAAATGTACAAATGGCGGACTTAATGCCCAATGGCATTCTCTACCAGTCAACCATAGGGCCAAACAGAGACTTGAATAAAATGGTGCAAAGGGAGAAGTATTCATAGGCGAAAAAGAATTAACATGAATATTCGTTAAGCTTAGGGCTCCTATAGCCAGGGCTCATATAGCCAGCGCTGTTCGCGTTAGCGTATCGAGAGTTCAAATTATGTTTGTCGTTTATTTAAATCATCCGGCAACTTTCATATTTTGACCCCTCGATACGCTAACGCGGTCGAGAAGTTAATGTCGTACAATTTTTATACTAGGCTTTCTGGACTATTTCGGCACATTAAAGAGTACTATTTATTTCTAGATTGAAGGTAATAATGACATAGGTACTATTATTAGAGTGTTTTATTGTATGACTAACAAGCTAAGCCAACCTACCGGGTTTTTAAGCTATTGCATAGCTTCTATCGCGGGCCTTGAGCGCGGGGACCGAATCCAGAAATTCCGTAACGAAAAAAAACCTGACGCTCCCCACTCCGACGGACCGAAACCGACTTTATTCACTTTGTTACAAAGTTCTTTATCGGGGAAAGGATATATCTCCATACGAATGTCGCTAAGTGTCATATTCTATACAAAATATTGAGGACAGTAGCCCTTATTACCAGAGATACGGCGATGTCAAACGTCAAAATAAACACTATTATTTTTTCCCGCCAGAATCAAATATGTTAAATCGATTTTGTAATCGATGCATAATATACTGGCTGGATCGAATTAAAGGCAAAAGGCGCCTAATTTTTTATTTAGACTGCGAATCGTTTTGTTTTTTTAATCGATACCTTAGTGCAAATGCAAAGTCGTACTAAGTACCATTATAAATTTGTGAATTTAGCACGTTAGTGCACAACGGAATAAAGTGGAAATTTCATTGGCATAAGAAATATTAGTACCTACAAAGAAGTAGAGTATCGAAATATGCCTTTGTCTTGTTTATCAAATATTTTCTATTGGTATATTAGATTTGTTCCTTATTGTGATAATCACAAAGGTGATATTGCTGCGTGCTGTAAATATTTTGTTTGTGGTGTTCGAAGACGATGAATACCGTATGTTTTTCGCCTATAAAAAAGCTCTCTTTCACTGCAGACGAAAATGTACCCAAAATTATTTTAAGTTTTTTTTGTTCAGTAGTGTCATAAACAAACAGAAATTAAACTTAAGTAGGTACATATTTGTCACTACTGACGAAAGTGCACAAAAAATACAAAACAGTGTTTTTAGGAAATGAGTTGAAAAGTGACCAATGTGCCGGGATCCATTAAATCTATGTAAATATGATATGTTTAATGCTGTGATAAATTTGATAATAAATAAAATCACTAATAATGGTAACTTTGTAGCAGCCCGCTGTCTCCACAACCAAAGGCATGAACATGTATTGTATCCATGTCCTATAGACCTAAGTTGCTTATCCACGAATGTCATCTGATAATGATAATGCTATAAGTTCATGAAAAGACAAGTTGCATGGATAGTGCGACGGTGATTGCTGTCAAATGTGAGTAACTGTATAGAATTATCAGAAATTGTCATACAAAGGTGACAAACTGTTGTCTTATTACGTTACGCTATCCGTTTGGGATCTTATCCCAGAAGGGAGCGCACACTTTTGCCGCTTCGCCACCGCTAGAGTTTCGGCAGAGGGCTCCTGCTACGTGGGAAGTGCGAGTAATATGGGTGGTCGAAATTGTGCTAACGCATGTAACATCCCACACTGAACACCGCCCCGTTTTCCACAGCACCAGGGTCACTCCATCTTGCTATCAGTGCGGCTAAACCCAGTGGCTCCAGAACGGAATGAACACCCGCTGACTGAAGAGACCTCAGGACAATATCATTGAGGTCTTAGTGACGCGGAATCCAACCACTACAAATACGGGAACTCAATGTATATATGGCTGTCAACACCCACCATGCATTGTACAAGCGGATGACATACATACCTCATAGCGGGCCCAGGGGAGTACAATGGCCAAACGCAACGATTTTGCCTTTGCGCAAAGAACAATGTCACAAAGCCAGTACGGTTTTTATATTAAATATTGGACAAGGATAGTTTATAAATAAACTCAGATTTTTTTGTACGATTACTTTTCTAAAACGGCTTATTACTGAATATGCACAACTTGATGGATTAGGATGGCACTTATTACAGTTCTATCTATATGGCACTAATGGAACTAGGTATCGCCTATATCCCCGTTAAATTGATTTGATTAAAATTATTTTAACTTTGCGCAAAAACATTCTTAGATCATGGCATGCCATTAGTCTCATTAGATACATTTTACTTAATAATGGCATCTATTTTATTTTTGTTGTCTAGCAAACTGATCTTGCGTAGCGATGTTGTCACAAAACCAGCACGGTTTCTTCAATTACATTTTGGACAAATTTCCATGCGATGCTAATATTGTAAATTTGATGAACTATTATCTGTTACCAATTCACACTAAATTAAAAACGCTGAACGGATTAAGGTGAAATTTGGCATGGGGATGTTTTGACTCCTAGGAAAGGACAGAATAGTTTTTGTTATGAAAATCATCCTATATAGAGGTGCAAAGGAGAAGGAAGCAAGTGAAATAGTCAAATCTATAATTGCATGGGCAGTTTATGAATGAATTCATTCATAAATTGCCCATGCACTTTTGAACGCCTGTGTAAATGCGAATAAAGGCCTCTGCCGATCCTATCATAAGATCGTCCTTGGTTGAGATGAGACATAATATATACTTACCTACCTAATGAAAGTTTATAATTATTATATGCGTGACGTAATTATTTTGGTATCCTCGCAATGTTTTTCTTCACTGGGAAGTTAGTTGTAATCAGGTACCGACTGACATTCTGTGGGTTAAATTCAGTGAGCTTAAGGCAGTGTTGTAAACCGTGATCAAAAACACTCGGCCTTGATTACTTATTTCATTGAAAGATAATTTATGTCAACTTGGACGTACTTTTTAGCATATCTACAGCGTATCCAGCCACTGAAAGATTAATATGTGGTCAAAGATACATACAGCTGTCACAAAAATGCTGGTGATTCGATTAAATGTGTAATCACTAATCAGTATCGAATTGTGGTTAGGAGAATAAATAAACAAAAAATGTTTGACAAAAAAAACATTTAGTCCTATTTTTTCCAAATCAGATTACAATATTGATCACCAGCATTTTTGGTATATCCTGAATTATTAACGAGAACAAAGAATAACAGGTTACTGTAGTTGCAAGTTAGTTCTTTGTTTTATACGGCCCCGGAATTTAATTAGCAATTTACAGTTCAAGTCAATTGGGTATTTAATACTTATGGTAATAAAAATACACTACCAAACATTATAATACTGCGCAGACGAAGTCGCGCTAGTAATTGCATAAGTTGATACAAAATGATATGCAATAGCTTTACCGCGGCAGTCCCCGAGTGCCACACGTATTTTTTTTTTGTAGATAAGAAGTGCAGTTGCACGTGCAAACAAAGATAATAAGATTTGCAAGCGACTTATTACAATGAAACAAACAATATGCATAAGTAGCTTTGGGCTTTACCCTTTGTTCGTGAAGTTGAAAGAAGTGACCGCGATGTTTTGTTTTACAAATTCGTGGTATTTTTTTATTTAATCTGGAGTTTAGAATTTTGCTTTCGCATTCATTGTCAGTAGTTACTCCTGACATCACAAATCTTCAATTTATAATTCAGCTGTGAATTTAAAGTTATTTTTGTTGATGTTTCGTTATTTTTTGTTTTGTTATTGTTAATGTATGATTAGTGTTACTATTTAACAATGAAGAGAAGTTGGGTTATTTTAGCAACCCGTTTATTAAAGTAGCTATTCAATGTATTTATTATTTGGTTCTTTTCATTTATTACTTACTTAATATTTAAAAGGCCTTACTATTGGAAATAAATTTTAATTCAAAAGTAATGAAACGGAATTAGAGCTATGAATAAAAAACACACGATACATTTTTATTCGTAGCTCTTAGAGACCGCATCGTATCTTCACTCAAGGTCGCGGGCGGACCGAACGGGCGTGTTCTTAAAGTACGTGAAGCCGTGATCACGCCTACACGCATCTACACGGATTCACGTACCCTAATTTCACGTAGCCGAACTTCACGTGCGGAACGGACCAGAAAACCGTAGCAGTGAATCACGAACCCGGGCGTACGGCTACGGGTTCACGAATCACGGACACGACCGCGAGCCCTAGTTTGAACCGCTGGATGCGGACAGCGCAAGACCGGTCATTGTGAAAATCCTTGGGGGACGCCAAGTGCTAACAGCCTATATACTTTAAACAGTGTTGGTAGTTCTGTGTATGAATTTGACACTTAATCCTTACGTACGAAACGTTACGTACTTTTTCGTACGAAAAATTTATGGTTTTGTATCATCATCAGTGCAAGTTCGCTAATGTCAATAAGTCAATGATGGTGTGCTATGATCATGACTAAAATGTATAGTTAATCTTTGACGACACCTTAAAACTGCCGTGACAAGCAGAAATAAGTAACAGTTAAATTTCGTAAGAATTTAGAGACTTTTCGCCGTTATTTTATAGATTGCGGTGTCAATGTGAAACCTGGATATATACAAATTAAAAACTCTATTGACGACGGACTCCTTAGTCTACTGCTTTTAAAATTTTTACGATTCGAACAAGCAATCGTCTTTCGTTTCTTGGCATGAATAATAAGGCAGAAAAACAAGTATGCGTTTTATTTAGAGACTTCAATAATAATAACTAAAAGGGTTACCGTGATACTTTGTGCAGATTATAATAATTATTTTTTCTTGAATAACGAAAATGTATTAGGTACATGTTTACAAAATATTAGGATCCCCCGTTAAAGAACGGCACTCACACTGTCACTTACAGTGACAAGTGACGTTACTTGGGTGAATTAATTCATACAAGCTCTCGTGAACGGACCTGTACCTACATACTGATAACCGACTCTGTGGTTGACACAAATACAACCCTAGGATTCGTGTGTCACAATAGGCTAGACCTATTTAGATTATTTAAAAAACAAAAATACAATGCGTTCATGTTTCGTGTAACGTCACTATTAGGTACAATTCTTCCCTAGTATTGACGTCACAAGCCCCCACCCCCGAACTTTAATGCTCTTTATCTTCGTCAATTTCAGTTAAGGGGCTACCCGGCATATTTCACTGTTTTTAAAGTGAATAGGCTTTGTTCAGCTCCAAGCACAACGCTTGAAAAAAATATATAATGTAGCTAGGTATTTGGTCTACATTTGGTTCTACTAAATTGTCGAAAAACATAATACATCAAGGGAAAAAAAATAACCGTAAACCCTTTTCTCTACCTTAAATCTGTATCTACTCCCTTATTATGCGTCGTAAGTACAAGAAACTAAGACAAGCAGTATATATTTATTTTTACTTTAAACGCATCTACTGATTTTTGGATAGGTTTTGTACTTTTCGAGAAAAAGCTATTACACGCATTTTTCTGAAAACGCCGGCTCGAGATGCCTGCGCGGGCGACGGGGGCCAGTCGTGTAAGATGGCACTAGTAGTTTATAGGGTTGCGTCCTAGCAGCTCTTCCTAGGTGACGACTTATGCTTATTGACGTATTGTATAACCGGTGAGGAAAGGAAGCGGGAGGGGAAGAAAGCTCAAATCGCCAAGGTCATTGGGATAGGGGACGGCCTTAAATTGAAAAAGGAAAAAGTACCTACGTGTCTAATCATTTTAGACAATGTAACTGACGGACTATTTAGATTGATAGTTTTTCAACCTAGTCGTCATCCCTATTGTCACAAATTAACAGTTGAGCATCACCGGTCCTGCTTGAGATTTATCCTTAAAGCAACACAGGGAGGGGAGTCGGCAAACGTACCATTTCCCCCTCTGCCGTACAAGCCTAAATGGGCATACGCAGACCGGTGTTGTGGCTAGTGTGTACACAAAAATGTAATGAACCGTGCACGATTTGTTAGTGTTATAGTTGTATCATTTTCTATGTGTTATTGTCGTCATTACAGATTGTTTTTTGTATGTAGTGTGTGAGAAGTGCTGTGTGCACGTTCCCCCCGCAAAAGGTGACAGAATAATTCGTACGGTAGGTTGTCGCTATGCCGAGTCTTATCCAACATGTTGGAAGCTAATGTTGCTCGAAGGATTTATCCAAACTACTAGTACTAGTAGTACTAGTAGTAGTATAATTTGCAAGTTTACTGAAGGCCTAGTATAAAAATTGTACGACATTAACTCCTCGACCGCGTTAGCGTATCGGGAGTTCAAAATATGTTTGCCGTTTATTTAAATCATCCGGCAACTTTCATATTTTGACCCCTCGATACGCTAACGCGGTCGAGGAGTTAATGTCGTACAACTTTTATACTAGGCCTTCTGTAATAAATCCTGTTGACGATGACTAGTGCGTTTCTCTCTAACACTATTTAAAAAGTCACTAAACACAAAGAACTGTCATTCAAAAAGTTGCATTCCCTTTATACGATTCATTCATAAAAGTTTTCTTTAAGGTCTGCAAACTGTTTTGTGAGCCTTTTCTATAGATCACATCCTACAGTATACATTACTCAATGTCTGAACAGACATAATAGTAACACTGTAACGGGCTTAGAAAGCGCCTTTTCAAATGCTTAGACACGTGTTGATAGGATTAAATGAGAAAGGAAAGCGAGATATCTCGAGTGACAACTATTAGGATGTAGAACATAGTTTGAAAAGCCAGAGACATAAAGGATATAGAGCAGATTCTTTAAAAACAATGACAGTGGTCACAGACATAAACAAGTCACATTAAATTAGTAAATTCATCATCCATCTCACGTAGTTCAAACCAGCAGTATTCAAAAAAATGGTAGGTAAATAGGTTTAGATAAGAATATAGGACTAATAGATATGTTACAAATACAAAAACTCAGTGCAACAGTCGCCGTTAAAGTTAATGTTTGGCGAATTTAAGATTATGTGTAATTGTACAAAACTTTTTTTGGAAAAAAAATGTGGAGTATTATTTTGTTCTTTCAGAATCAGAATCAGAATCAGAAATATTTATTGCTTTCTTATCTTACTTAGTTTTGTGTAATAAGACCGTTGTATTTTACGTAACGACGTATAATTGTAATTAATTTACACATAAACGAGTCAGAATCAGAAAATTGTGGCCAATAACAGTGCAAACAGGAGAACATGAGAATATAGTTAGTAACTCACGTTAAATTGTATAATATTAGTAAGCAAGAAGCTTCAATCTCAAGTTCTAAAGGAATTCATACAAGTATTCAAAGATACGGATAGGCTATATGAAAGATAGCGGGAAGATCAACACCCACAAGATTATTTATAATTAGTTTGTCCGTTTAGGTATTAGTTATATGTATAATAATATCGATGTGTTGCTTTTCTTTGTAAAATCCGTCTGCCCCTTTATTGAGTTTTTTCAAATCAATCCGGTACATCTAAACCGGCTTTTAAGTATTCTCTTTTTGTTGTTAGTTTTATACATGCGGGTTTTATGTAATAAATTACTGTTCTTTTTTTAAATGTAACCTAAACGTTCAAACTGTAACGACTTAGACACCCGCAACCAAACCACCACCAAACTACCCCCTACCCGCCACCAAACCTACTTCCAACATAATTGTCCATGGACTCCTTCCGCACGATGACCGATGACATCCTCGTGGCGTACACAATGCAGCTGTCGAGGAACGACGAGTGCGGGGCCACGACAAGGATGGGCGCCTCCTTGCGGGACGCCTGGCGGCCCCGCACGCTGATGGCCATGCCCCCGGCCAGGTACGACATCTTGCCGATGAAACATATGAGCGGCTTGAGAGCCCTAGAAACAATGGAAAGTGAAGGGTTGAAAATATTTAGGTCCTCAAAACATGACTACGTGGAAAATGCACAAAACCTTACAGTAAAAAAAAAGTTTTAATATTATATTTATGGATCTCCCTCGACATCCCTAATATCGTTTGTCCTAAAATCACTTGCCGTAACTGATTTGTCCTAATGATCATAACCCCTAACGATCAATAGCCCTAACGCTTATTTGCCATAATCGAATTGTTGCCCAAAAACAAAAGTCGGTTAGGTTAGAACTGTGACCTAACACACTCACAGAGTTGCTATATGTACGTAACGTATAAATAGCTTTGTCAGATAAACGTCAATCCATATAATGAGTATTTTAAAAGTGTGTCATACGCAGTAGGCAGAGGGGTAGGCCTGTCAATTGCTACCGTCTGGTTTAATATTCAAAAGGTTTTAAGAAACATGTTAGTGCGAAGTGGCACATGTCACGATAGACGATAGGATGTCGCCCATCATACTCGTGCAGGGTTTAACCTTAATCCAGCCCGAAGGGCGAAACCTAACGTTCCGGCTGTGTGACGTCTTTTGATTTTAACCAACTAAGACTTAATATTTGTCCCTTTTATAACATAACCTATTATGTAACTACCATAGCATGCCTAGCATGTATCTCTTTTTTGGCCTCTTACCGTATTTAGTTTGACTCACACTATATGATTTTTTTGAGATTTTCTTAAGAAATTTTGTTCGAATCCTGGTAAGGGCATTTTAAGTGAATTTTGTTATATCCAAAGTTTTTTTATGCCATTTTTATTCCATTCCTGTCCTGGGAAAGCTTGTATGGGACCAAACATACATTTCCAGCTAGAAAAGCCATAAATCGAGAAAAACAGTTTGTCAATTCACGAAGGAAGGTCTCCCAAGACCATTTTCGCCCAGCAACACGGGATCTGGTAGCTGCCCTAACTGACCCAAAATCTATTTCCAACCTGTATTTGCTTTAAAACCATAAATCAGACAGGGTTTTATAATATACCTAGAGCATAAAACTATGAATCGTCCTCGAAAATTGTGAGTATTGTGACGCCTACCGCTTTCGCTTGCGATATCACTGCTAACGGACAAAAGTAGGCTCGTTGTATAAAAACCCGTTATTTTCATATTAGCATTCGCATAAACATGACATTCTACTGACGCTTTGATTCTGCGATGATATAGTCTGACAAGCCGGGCAGTAACAGTAGGACAAAAAACAATATCCATCCCTTTTTTCGGAGTGGTAATACTAGCGTAAGAAAAAGACAGTATGATGCTCTCTGTATCGGAACGAAGTCAGCATACCACGAACATCGAAAATTGGCATTAACGGGAACACCTCTTTATTACTCCAATATGCAAGTGTGACAGAGATGGAGATACAAATCGTAATCGTCCGTTTTCGTTGTATATGCCCAGTTACAGAGTTACAGAGTCAGCTTTTTTTATATGTAGGTAGGGAGCCCTCTATTTGGCATATTTTGTTTGATCCGAAACGCTTTTACCATAACAGCGTTGGCATAATCGATTTTCGCCGAATCTTCATGTAGCAGAAACATAATGTGGCATACTGCACAATATGTCGAATACTATTTTGTCCGAAAATATATTGACACACTGAAAGTTTATGCGTAAAACCAATTATGATATGACTATACTGATTATGCCAAACAGAATTATGCATACAAAAATATGCGAAGACAAGGAGAACCATGTATATTTATAAAGATAGAAAACAGGGTCAATTTAATATAAAGTTATTAGACAGGAAACTTTCATGACATTACGGTATAGACGAAGAGCTAGCTACGGAAATAGGTATGCAATTTCGCCGTAATGTCACACTGGTTGCGATTCGCACCGCACGCCGGCGTGCAAGAGGGACAGCGCTACACACGCGCTAACGTTATCTCACTCAACCACGAAATCCCTCTAGTTATTTATTTTAAGTTTATAGGTAGGTATGGATCAATCTGTTTTTTTTATGGTTTAATATTTTGTAAGATTATCTTTAAGTTTTGTTTATAGGTAATACAATATTGTTTTTCTCTAGTTAGTGTGCATTATTAATTAATCCAGACGCATGGCTGCTGTTCAGCGGCAGGTGTGATAGTAACTCTTTGCTCTTTGTCGTGTTTGCCCTGCACCCTGGCGGGGTGATCGACTGAGTATCTGCGCCTGTATTTTTCCACACACGATTTTGAAGATACTCTAATGAAAAAGTATAGAGCCAGACCTCTATATATTTCATATCGTAACTCTATAAATTTCATACCTACTTTCGCAGCTAGCTCTTAGAGTAGTTTGCTTAATTTGTTTTAATAACTTAATGACTGTAAACATTAAGTAAGTGTTATTTGTTACATTTGCCTCTTGTATGTTTTTGTAACCGACTTAGTTTCTTCCCACGACAATTAACTTGCGCTTAGTGTAATTTTTTTTTATAAATTCAACGTAAGGTACAGGGGGCCAAGAAAGTGGTTTACCACTTTTGACAAAAGTTTCTGCGAGCTCTAACGATCGCTAAGGTTGACGTGACACTGACATAATATTATTGTCAGGGGAAATCGACTTTGTTGTCTCATGACCTTCAAACGAATCTTAACCTTAGGGTGGATAACCACATTTTTCGCCGACTGTACTTAATTTATTATCATCATTACCTCCTTTCTGCGTGACTTTCAATTGCTACATGCTTTAACTTTACATTCTCGCCAAAACATGTTTTAATCGGTTCATACCGTCGGTTAAACCAATTAAGTTTTTTTTTTATAAAAGGCGGTTATCTTTTGAAATCCATTTAGGCGAGAGTTTAACAATTACATTAAGTGTATTTAATTCGAGATATCATTTCACTTACGTGCTTTTTTGAAAGTATGGAATATTTGGTGTTTCGAAAAAGGAATGACGGCAGACGTTAAAATGAGAATTTTTAAGTGGAATTTCCATCCAAAAATGGGAGAAAAATGTGTGAACTTTAAGACTTTTGCTTCATTAAGTATGACTCACACTAGCACGGGACGGGATGGGGCGGGATGGGCTTATCTGTCAATTTCTATAGAAAGAATCACGTGATAGCTCAGAGCCCTCGGATGTCACGTGACGCTATGGAAATAATCAGATTTTCCCGTCCCGCCCCTTCCCGTCCCGTTCTAGTGTGAGTCATCCTTTATCGTACTAACGAACGAAATGACGACCGACAGAGAGGCGAAACTTTCTTTATGTAGGTCTTCCCAGCACTCTAAGCTTCATTAATCCTATTTTATGAATAATACATGCAATAAACAGATATCTCTTAGTGGACTTTGTCATCAATATACTCCTAAGTCCCAAAAATCTAGCGAATAAAGGATCACTCACATCTATCCGATCCGATCCGGGACGATCTGTCAGAAGGCCTAGTGTAAAATTGTACGACATTAACTTCTCGACCGCGTTAGCGTATCTAAGGGTCAAAATATGGAAGTTGCCGGATGATTTAAATAAACGGCAAACATAATTTGAACTCTCGATACGCTAACGCGATCGAGAAGTTAATGTCGTACAATTTCCTTCAGAAGGCCTAGTATAAAAGTTGTACGACATTAACTCCTCGGCCGCGTTAGCGTATCGAGGGGTCAAAATATGAAAGTTGCCGGATGATTTAAATAAACGGCAAACATAATTTGAATGTCGTACAACTTTTATACTAGGCCTTCAGTTTCTATGGAAAACCACGCGTGACCTCCGAGGGCTCCGAGCTAACATGTGATTATTTCTATAGAAACTAACGGATCATCCCGGATTGGATCTGATCGGATTGATGTGTCATTCTTAAATATATCTATTTACTTACTCGTCTGCGATTTTCCGAATTTATATAAAATACTTAATTATATAAAAAAAATACATTTATATAAAAAACCCAAATGTATATAAAAAACTTACATTCGCCTATGAATTAAGCAAACTCAACAGATTAGACGTATACAGTATCTGTTTTAATTAAACTGTAATTTTCCTCCAAAATACCAAGTAACCGTAACGATAACGACATTTTAAAAAGCAGATTGAAAGCTTACAACTCTCGGAAGTGCACTTCAATTATTCATCGCAGCTCTCAGAGGCACAGTCAACTAACTTCGACATATTGAAATCTCCGTCTCTTTCACTCGAAGGCACAAGTGCGATAGGGAGGGAGATACTCGTATACATTTTCGATTTTTGGATATTCGCAGTAGGCTCTCAGGTTTGTTCATTTGCCGCCTGGCTCATTGCCAATGCTATGAAGTCTAGACTTTATTAAGAGGACATATTTTTCCGTAACTTAGACCTACTTGCACCACCCAGGTTTAGCCGCTAATCCTGATTTAAGCTGTCTAATTCCATTTAAAATATTCGCTTAACTCCGGGTTATGTGGCTAACCGCAGGTGGTGCAATTGGGCCTTACATTTTGCATACTGCAAGATGTTCAGTTCTGAATTTAGAATAAGACAGGTCCAGATTATTAAATTAATATACAAATTCCAATGGCATACATTTTATTACTACACAGGCCTTTATAAAACAAATAGTTTTTATATTTATAAAATAGTAGTTTATGCAACAGTGATTTTCATTTGCCAACTAGGTAAGGTTAGGTTGGATTGGGTTTTTTTTGGGTTTAAGATCGTTTATTCTCATTAAGAATTTACAATTCACTTATTATGAGAACTTAAAAACTAGACCTAAATAAAATAATGAACATAATATTGTCTTCTGTTACCGCGATTGTTATTCATTGAAATTAAACACTTTAGAACGGATTAATCGCGTTTATTAACACCATGATCCTACGTTTCGAGCCCTTTAGGGTCATGGTGTTAATAAACGTGATTAATCCGTTTTAAAGTGTTTAATTTCAATGAACAACAATCGCGGAAACAAAAGACAATATTATAGAAAATGTGTTTTTTTTTTATGTACCTTTTTTTGTTAAATATATTTTTGTTACTATTATGTGTGTCTCGAAAAATTAATTTTATAGTTATTATTGTATGTAACCTTAGTAAGTAAGTAAGGGACCATTTAATAGTGCCATTTTTAATTTTTTTTAATGTGTTATTATATTTTTATTTTGATGCTGTTAACTTAGCTGTCCATATTTCTGACATGTTGTAAAAGCATTTTTTAAAGCGATATATTGACTTACAATCTTTTATAATTTTTGGTAGTCTGTTATAAAGCTGAGCCCCTTCATACAATAGGCTTCTTTTTCCGTAATTGGTGCGCGATGACCGCAAAATTAGATCGTCTGCATGTCTGAGTTGAATTTTTTGCTTTATGATGATATGCGAAAGATACGTCTGCGAAACTTTACCGTTGGCAACTGATTTAAAATAGGCGAAATAAAATTCTTTTTTTTTATTATTATTCAAAAGGTGTACATAGTTACATTAATTGGTATTATAACCCGCCAAACTGAGAAACCAGTTTGTTGGCGAGATCGCGCTCATGCTATCTAACAATAGGCTATAAGCTGCGATAAGCTGGTTGGGAGGTGATATTCGGCAAAATAATCTTCGGCGATTGTTTAGAGAACCATTTGAAAGCCATTTAACAATCAAATCCTCCTTTTTTAAAGGGTCGGCAACGCGCATGTAACACCCCTGGTGTTGCAGGCGTCCATAGGCTGCGGTGACCGCTTACCATCAGGCGGGCCGTATGCTTGTTTTTCCCCGTCGTAGTATTAAAAAAAAAGTATAATTACAATTTACTTTGGATGTTATTATGCTTTCACTTAAAAACAATTCAGTTGGTATACTTCCCTGCCGTCCTATCGCTAAAACCGCTCTAAGCTGCATATTAGCAGTTTTCATTTGGACGAAGATTCTAAAAGAGAAAACAAATCCCCATCGACTGGTCTTGGAATTATATTTTTATCACTTGTAGTTACCGAGATACAGACTCGACTTTACACGTTAAGTGCACAATATTGTAATACTTCTCAAAACTATAAAATCGTTAACCCACATTACTCAACTATAAGCAATGTAAAAACGCTTAATTGTTGTTTATGTTGATAAATCTTTTATACGATACATACCTAAAACATCGTTACTTGACAAAAACTTTATAAATTCCCATTTATGCCATTTAACCCTATTATTACGTTTTATTTCGCAATCTCTTTTTTTTCATATGCTACACTAAAACACAGTTCCTACACTTTAACATGGCTAAAAACATTTAACCGTGTATTTGAAAGACTTGTAGTATAATCCCTGTAACAAATACAACGCAAAAGCTTAGTTAACGCGCTTAACGGTGAATATGTTTGTACAAAAATATAATAATACAACACTTAAATACGGTCAACTGGCAATACTACGCTAAAATCCCACTAAGTGTGAAACATATCCCCTCTTATTTTATTACATAATGGAGTCAGTCGGCCGTGCGGCGCGTGCGCATAAGGTTGCGTGCTGTTTTAGTGAGTGATGCCTGCAAACTTTTCGTTAGAAATATGTCCGGTAACCAAAGGTAAGTGTTGAGTACGTCTTTCTATTGATGTTTTCTGCCTGCTACATTTAGGTTTAGCTTGAGTATTTTTAAAAAGATGTGTATTATTGATGTGTATAAAAAAAAAAAAACAAAGTGAAAACACAGTCAGTAAAAACGGTGTATATCTTATTTTATGGGTATTCTCACTTTCTCTCATAACATACATTTTTTTTTTAATCAATTGTTGTGTATTAACTAAGTAGTCATCTGATCAGTATTTTTTTATCGTTGTTTTATATAATTTAGATGTAGTTGTCAAAATGTTACAGAAGCATTTAAATTAAATATGGAAACATTCTAGATTTATTTTAAAATGTTGTACTTTTGTGATGTACTTTTGATAGTTCCTAAAATTTGATAGTAGATTTTGTATTTATATATTTATTTTATGTAAGTAAACATTTAATGATTACATCCTGTATACTTATATATATGTTCTTAAATAGGTATAATATCGTATATATTCTTAGAAAGGAATACATTTACAAACAATAAATAATGATTGTTATTTCTTCCAGGTGTTTTACGAGAATACAGACTATGATAGAAATCTGGCAGAAAAACGAAGAACTAGCTCAAATTAGTCTACCGCCTTTACACAGCATAAAAGAAGAAACTCTCAATTGCATGAAGGTATGTCGGTTCTTGATACACAGCAAGAAGCCCATGCAGCATCGGACAAACAGTAAATTAAACAAATCTTTACCGAATCTACCCACATCAAAGTATTTTGAGTTCTTTTTCGAACCTGATGAACATATTACGATTTTGGGACGTGCTACTATGACAGAATCTCATCAACATTGGATACAAGTTGATAGATACAAATTGACTAAACAGTCCCGCTAAGCGATTATGCTTTCAATCGTACGTCGAATGTATCTCAACTTCGGATGATTCGGACAAACAAAATTGTATAGCCTGTAAAAAACACAAAATGGATAGAAACAAAAAATATGGTTTTGGCAGGACCAGTCCATATAAACTTTTTAGATTCAGAAGTTTTAAATCCAAAAACAGAAGACAGATCTACAGACGTACTATCAACTAATAACATTTTAAGTAATACTCCACCAACCGTCGTTACAGGATGCGAAATAGCTTCTGGTCAAGACAATATTGTATCTTTATCGCATAGCGCCGATTCTGCTGAAAACCAAACGCCCAATATTTCTGGCCAGGGTAATATTCTACGTTCGCATAGCGCCAACTCTGATGAAATCCAAGCCCCTAATGCTTCTGGTCAGGATAATATTCTATACTCGAATAGCGCTGACTCTGCTGAAAACTAACCGCTGAATGCTTCTGATAAGGCAAAATTCTAACTTCGCATAGCGCTGACTCTGCTGAAAACCAACCGCCCAATGCTTCTGATCAGGGCAAAACTCTATCTTCGCATAGTGACGACTCTGCTGAAAACCAAATGCCCAATGCTTCTGGTCAGGCTATATAAGGTTGTAATAAAAATATAAGCATTTAGTTCATTTGTAGGTACTTACCAAAAGTATTTTAGATTGTAAGAAATATCTTATTATTCTAGTTATGTTCATAATAATTATTCAAAATAATTAGGGATCAAAGACGAAATTGTAAAATAGTCATAAAAAGTTGAAGTCGAAGGACTGACTTGTTAGTAACTAATATAATGTCTAAAATGGGATAATTACCTACCATGTATTTTTGTTTCATTCAGCATCCGATATTTCGACACTGTTGCAAGCGTCAGTTTATTCATGGAGTAAACTGATGAGCTGCGAGTCTTTAGTTAAGATCTACCCCCACGCCATAGCGATCTGCCCTCTTACGGGTTCGCTTATTTTGTGTGTTGTCACTGGCACTACTACCGTCCGCTTTCTAACTTGAAACTCGATCACGTTCACGACACTCACACTTACAATATCAACCCGTGCATTTCTTACCGAAACAGTCTCTTTTCGATTTGTGCAATATCGGGTGCTCAATAAAACAAACATACATGATAATTATCCCGTTTTTATATTAGTTATAATGCAAACGACCATGTTAGCTTAAAATCGAATATTGATTTGTAAGTTTTTTATAAACTTATATTTGGCATGCCAATAAATAAATATATGATTCATATGTGTTTTACTCGCATAATATCTTAAAAACATTCTAAATACCTTGATACTATTATTGCAGGTTAACGGTTATTTGTTAAAAAGATGAATCCTTTTTGCAAATAAATACAATACTTAAACCACGTTAACATCGCTGGTTCGGGATGTAACGGGCTTATAGACTAGTAATGTATACGCATTACTTGAATATTTGAAGTCATTGCATAGCTAAAAAACGGCTACTATCATATTTTTTTGTTCCATGGATACTATAAAATTGTTAAGTAACTTTGCGGTTATTTAGTTATGTTTTGGTAACCACACAACGCACAATTACAATAAGTACTATAAACTCGTTAAGTGACTTCGCCATTATTTAGCTATTTTTGACGTGCAATCAAACTCTAAAGAACGGCTATGGTATACTTAACGGTGTTTTAGAAGTACTATCTTGGATATTTTAGTATTTATTTGCAACACTAAAACAAAAAAACAAGTTTTTTAAATATACGAGATTATTATTTGACAAAATGGTTTTCAAAGTAAGTTAGTATAAATATAGTTTGAATTTTTGCAAAAAAGAGATCTGGAATAAATGCACATACTTTCTAGAGATTTGGATTTGAACATATTTTGCCGATATCTCAAAACTATCATTTGTGGGTTAGTTAGGTTTTAGAGATAGGACGGCAGTTCCACCGGAAACCAGAATAGGCCAGAGGCCGCTAAAAGCTTTTTTTATAACGTCGAACGAATTCCGCACGTTGGATCGACACAGTTACGTCACACGAATGGTTTTTATCGTTAATTATCTACTTGCAAACTTGATCATAGATTGTCTCACATAATAGACGCCTACATGTGCGGCAAGTTCCAATAGCTTCGCAAACGTTGTCGAGGTTGCTTAACGAAGCGGAGCCACGGTGTGTTTTCATTTAAAGTTATAGGCCTATACGAGTATGTCTTAGGCTGCGTTTTACCAAATTTTTATTCCGAGAATAACGCGTATTCTTGGATACTAATGTCAAAATCCCATAGTAATTTGACGTTACTATCTGAGAGTAAGCGTTATTCTTGGAATAAAAGTTTGGTCAAATCCAGACTTAGTTGCCTAAGTTGCCTTGGAGATATTCTTGCTAGCGCTAAGGAAGTTCGTGGCCCGCTAGGCAATTACTAGTGTGGCCAAATTGTTTTTAAAGCCTAGCCTGCAGCCTGTCCAGTATAATAATGCTTTCAGAATGCTGATGGGGCTTCCACGGTTTTGCAGCGCTTTAACGATGTTTGCAGAGGCGCGTACAGATGAGTACCCCGTTATCTTGCTGAAGCGTTAAAAAAAATACAAGCTTTTTTAACAACGGTTTATTTCTTCTACAAAACTACTAACCACGAAAATGTCTGTACTGCCGGAAACTTTTGCTTCATACAATTTATAATTGTGGGTCGCAAGTCTTTATAGGCCTCGCTGGTTCTTTTTTTGGTTATTGACCGTTAAATTTAAAAATTTGAAAATTCGAATATTACTGGTCTGCGGACAGCGGACTCCACTTAACACTCCGGACTGCGCAAACGAACAGCATCGTTGATACAAAGACTGAGATGCAGTTCTAACAGCCTTCTGAAAGCATTATATGATAGATGTAACAGCAGAGCATGGAGGCACTGGGTGGCCCTGACAGTGACCTTTAGATATTTAGATTTTAAGATGTTTAGATTAAACATGTACCTATGTAGTAGTTAAATTACTAACACTAGGTAAGAAGTAGTTAAGACAAACTAACAAATCCGGGGTGAACATTTTACCTAGGTTTAATTAGTGGTTATGATTCACAAAGCCTGTTGCGGATTACATCGTTTGTAAGTATGTGACGAAGCCTTTAACTAACAAATTATATGGATTATTATGAATCTGAAATAAATGATTATTTAATTTAATGTATAAGTCAGTGCTATTGTCCCGTCTAACAGAGGGACATAATCTGGCCTTATCGGTTTCACCGAAGAGTAGTTAGTTACAAATGATATTTCGCAAAAAAAAACCCGATTTAAAACCATCGCTCTCTCTTAAAATCTCCAATTAAAAGCACTTGAAGACATTTAATGAAACAACGAATACCGAAGCCATCAAATAAACTAGTATTATAACTAGCTCTCCGCAAATTCAGTTGAAGACAAAAACTCTAAGCTACTTTGTCCATCAAATCATCATCATAAAGAAATCAATTCGCAACAAGATTACTTCTTTTATGTTTGTTCCAATTTCGCAAAGCCATTTGCAGATCTACTTCTCACTTCAATACCTAATGAAACATGCCATTACGAGCTAACATTGTATCAACTCGGTTTTTTTATGAATTCAGCTATTAAAGAATAGAAAGCGATATTTCGACTCAGAGATTAAAGCGAGGGACGGACAGAATACTTACATGATCTTTTTCTTCCTAGCTTTTCCCAGTTTATGGCACGGGTCAGGGAGCCTGAGGTCCATTTGGCAACCAATCCTAAGATTTGGCGTAGGCGCTAGTTTTACGAAACCGACTGCCATCTGACCTTCCAACCCAGAGGGTAAACTAGGCCTTATCGGGATTAGTCCGGTTTCCTCACGTTGCTTTCCTTCACCGAAAAGCAATTAAATAAATTAAAATTAAATAAATTGGGCCAATGCATTATTGGCATCCTAATTGCAATGTGGACCCTAGGATCACTGAGCCGTGGTTTTAGCTGAAGGATGACTCACACTAGCGCGGGACGGGACGGGGCGGGACGGGAAAATCTGTCAATTTCTATAGAAAGAATCACGTGATAGCTCGGAAGTCGGAGCCCTCGGATGTCACGTGACGCTTTCTATAGAAATTGACAGATTTTCCCGTCCCGCCCCGCCCCGTCCCGTCCCTTTCTAGTGTGAGTCATCCTTTATGGAAAGCTTAATGAATGTTTTGGAAGTTTTAAGGAAGCTAGGAAGGAGAAAACATTATAATTTTAATTAGTTATTTAAACGATGCTGATGCCACAGTTTTCTCGATTTGTGGCGTCAGATCAGAACGCGCCTGCAGTGCAGGTAGACCTCTAACTACAAGCCTAATGACTTTTTTCTACATCCATTCAGCTACTCGACAATAGAAATGAAATTCCAATTCAAAGATTAAACACTTGATTTCGCCGAATCATGACATGACGAGGCGTTCTCGTACCGCCGATTCTTACTGCAGTAGACAGAGATGCAATTTGGTCGATAATATAAGTGAGCAACTATATAGTAATGTACCTATAAGAAGCTTCCCTCTGGTGTAAATGGTTAAAACGCAGGCCAAGTGCGAGCCGGACTCGCCCACCGAGGGTTCAGCAGAAAGAATGCTCACTCCACATATACCGTTGTATATCATTGATGATTGATATCGTAGGTACTTAAAAATACTGATGGCACGGAACTCTCAGTGTGCGGCAATTATACGGTTTTCCGAAGAGATTGTATGCCCGAAAGGGTAAAACTGTTGCTACTTTTATAAATGTACCTAGTTATAACTCCTTGTACCTACACAGTTTATGCAATAAATATTTCTGATTCTGATTCTGATTCCGATTTTTTCCTGTACTCATGCTACACTACAAGCTCTTGCTTTTGCCAAATTTCGTGATTCCAGCTCAACCCCTACATTTTAATTCCCATTGCAAATGTATGGGAAATGAGACGTCAACGGCCGTATCTTTTGATTGCGTTGACGAAGAGATTTATTTTTTAGTTTTTCACAACTTCAAGGGGCCGCAAACCTGTGTGTGTGGTATTCATTCATTTTCCTAGCGTTTTCCCAGCTTGTACCACGGCCTCCACTCAGGATTCGGCGTGGGCATTAATTTTACGAAGGCAACTTCCGTCTGACCTTCCAACGCAGAGGGTAAAAGCCTTATTGGGATTAGTCCGGTTTCCTCCCGATGTTTTCCTTTACCGAAAAGCGATTGGTAAATATCAAATGATATTACGTATAATATATAGTCTGACAAGAGAGCGAGCGCAGTAACAGTAGGACAAAATTACTATATCCATCCCTTTTTTCAGGGTGGTAATACTAGCGTAAGAAAAAGACAGCATGATGCTCTCTATCCTACTGTTACTGCGCTCGTCGGGTTGTCAGACTATATGCGTCCCGTCCGTGTGAAGCCGCGAATTTCGGATTACAAGTCGCCTTTACCGCTAGGCCACCATCGCTCCCAACTGAGCAAACACGAGACAGCCCGGACGATAACCAGGTCGAGAGCATCTCGATACTAATGAAGCAATGAGAGAAGACACAATACAGTTCCGTTACTCCAGACTTGCAGCATCATCGCTTGTAATAAGCATCTTCAGTTTACCTTTCCAAACAATTTTGCCTAGAGGTCTTAAAAGGTGACGTTTAATCATAGAGGTATGATTCGCGTTAACACAGTGAGGAAAAGAGAAACCATCTTTATCTATATGAATATTTCACGAGAGTAAAAGAGACACAAAAAATTAAAAAGTGATCATTTTTGAGCTCCCAAGTATACGCATATAGCAATACGAGATTATAAAAATTAAAAAGCTAACATCGCTGTCAATGCTAACAATGTAAACAAACAGCCATATTGATCGCAATAACCTAACTTTTATTTATTTATTTATTAAAACTTTAATGCACAAGACAGTAAACTGTACACATGGCGGACTTAATGCCAAATGGCATTCTCTACCAGTCAACCATAGAGCTAAACAGAGACATTTAAGTTGGTGCAGGAAATAATTTCAAGGGACAATGAATTCTAGTAACAAGGCTATAGCTACACATACAATTACATATATTACTTATATAATAATCAAATAAACTAATACATACTATTCATATATCTCAAGGTGGAGATATTGCGTATATTCCTCAAACATTTTTATTTATGAAATTTCCAAATTAACTTATTTTTTCTTATGTGTAGTGAATGGTTTCAGTGGTGTTTGATGAGGTAGTGTGAAAATACAAGTAGAAACAGTGACAAAACATGTGACGCCATTTGTTTACATTGTTTGGAAGTTCCATTGACGGCGATTTTAGGTTTATATATTTATTTTATTTATTTATTTTTATTGAGATGTGGTAAGTAGGTGTACGTGTTGGATTGTCATGTAATAAAAGAAAACAATTCATGTAATCATTCGTATACAGTAAAACTAATATTACCTATCATGAAATTTTCGCCTGGGACCCATAGAGCAAAAACCTTAAACGTTTCATGATTTTTGTCATTATCTACCTAATCAGTTTAAGTACCTTCTTTTTTTAAATCCAGGCATATTTTTACAGCGAAAATGTCGCCATATTCCCAACTACGTCGAAATATCACGCAGCTGCTGTAAAAGTTCTGAAAGGTAAAAACAAAACCATGCGAACTAAAAAGACTAAAAACTACAATATTGAAAACGTCGAGCGCAGACGAGACTACAAAAAATAAATAACCGGCCAAGTGTGACTAGTGCGAGGCGGACAAAGGGTTCTGTGCCATTATTTATAAAAACAGCAGAAAAAATAACGTAACAAACGCGTTTTTTTTTGTATGAGAGCGAATATTTGTTTTATTTTATTTTAATTACCCAACTTTTTTAAAGTCAATATATAAATATTTCAAGCGTCTATCTGTTGCCGTTGCAATATCGAGCAAAATAAGCACGTTTGTTGTATGGGAGCCCACTTAAATAGTTTTTTTTTTTGTATTTGATGTTATAGCGACAACAGAAATACATCATCCGTGAACATTTCAACGGTTCATGAAATACAGCCTAGTGACAGACAGATAGACGGACGGACAGACGGACAGCGGAGTCGAGTAATAGGATCCCTATGAATACGGAACCCTAAAAACGAAGTTTTTTTGCGTTTAAATATGGCGTCTGTTTGTACAGTGGGACAATTTCGCCAGTGTCCAGGTAGCATTCTACAGATGTTCGTTTTGAAGAATTGAGAAATCATTGAGAAATCTTTACGTCATCTTTACTGCAACAACCTATATTACTATGAAATAATATCATATGGCTCTGATTTCGCATGTTCTTTTGATCGTAAATTTTAAATGTACTCGTACGCCCATTTACCATTGAATTTTTAAAAGAAATAGACTCACAAAGCATAACAAAAAAGTCAACGATAAATGTTTCGTACGAAAAAGACCATACTTACGTAAGCATTAAGTGTCAAATTCATTCACAGAACTACCAAAACTGTCAAAAGTTTATAGGCTTTTGGCGCTTAACGAAACATCACGTTCCCCACAAGACTATATGAAAAAGAGTCGCAACTGCTGCACTTTTATGGCGTCATTTTTTTCGGCTGATTGGGTATCCACTTATTTAATGTATATGTATGTAATTAACATACAATCAAACGATTTTTTTTTGTTAAAACCATAAGTCAACAATGACACAAAAGGTAATAAAATGACGTTGGTAATTTAAACAATATCAATGTGATCTGTTTATTAAATAATAAAAAGAATACGAACAATCAAAATTATTTAATGCATGTTTTTATCGACACAAAGAAAAACTGAACAAAAAATATTAGCGGTTAATCCATGCAAAGAGAAACAAAACAAAAAAACAAATGGGAGTCAGACTCGCCCACCGAGGGCTCCGCACAAAGGACGCTCCTCCCCATTTATGACCTTGGGTACTTAAAATAATGGTCAACAAGTAGCCTGAAAGTCCAATAAAACCTCCTAGGAGGTCTCTTTTTCAACAAACAACTGATCATCAGAATCAATTCTTCATTTATCGTGTCACATAACAAACATAAAAAGCATAATCTAATTAAGAACCTTTTTGAAATCGTTTGAAGCACGCACAACTTGGGCTCGCTAGACAGCTTAAAATTAAATATTAAATGGGTGACTGACACCTTGACTCATTAAATTGACGTGCGAGACTTGCTCATTTAGTATTTTGTGCTTCCTTTTGTTGAAGACGGAAAGTGACGCAAAGTAAAGTTCGAATGTTTGTATCTGCATCTCCATCGCCTGGATAATCAAGTGCAATAGAGATGAAGATATACATTTTATATCGTTCTATATTTGCGGTAGACAGGCCCTCTGTATGTTCTCTTCTGAATTCGGGTAAAATACGCATCTCATTGCACGGGAGTAAAAATGCACTTTCCCTAATGTTTAATTATTACTGAACAATTTTTGAATCAGAAAGTTATTGATCAGTATTTATTGTCGATAGAATATTCGATATTTAACTAAGCATTAGGAATAGTAGTGTATGCAACATTGACATAATAAGAGTTTTAAGATCCAATTATGAACTGTTGCATAAACTAGTTTTTCTACAACAGCTAAAATAGCGAAAATAGCAAATCTCGAAAGGTGGCAGGATGTAGAAAAATTAAAAAATGCATTTTGCTCCCGCCGTCCGAGCTTTGCTCATTAGCATGGACCAAGTCCTAAACATAGACAAGTCAAACTATCAACTGGTTCAACTAAGAGGAAGCTGCAATCAAACAAATATGTGAGTATTTTACCCCATTTAGATATCATTCGTTTGATTCGTAACTAAAGCTTTTACTTTTATCTTTATTATTACTCAAAGATGAGACGCCTAAGCCTAAGTAATAACATTAATCATTTTTTGAAACCGTTTATCACATTTACATAGTCCGTTTCAATTTATGAAGATACTAGCTTTCCACCCGCGACTTCGTCCGCGTATAATAGGGTTCTTCCTACAGATTTTCATACCTTGTTTTATCTTTTTACAATGCGACTTGATATAACCTACACATATATAATACAAATATTTTCTATTGCGTTTACGTTTAAGTTTTTATTAGGTAGATGTTGGCAACAGGCGGTATTATCGCTAAAAGGCAACATTTGTCTCTTACAGACAACCATCCGGTTAAATAGCATAAATGATTACCTACATACTTGAATAACAAAATTGAGTTGAAGTCTATGGATACAAAAGAAAACTTTCCGCAATAGAAACTTTCAACACTCTTTTCACCTCTTTATGGGTGAAATTTCCAAAAAAACCATGAAACCAGTTTTCTTTTATTTTAATAAGGAATCGATGCATAAAGTTTCAAATCTCTAGCTCAAAATAATCTTTATTTCCCCGCTTCATCAATTTTCAACCCCGTTTTTACCCCCTTAGGAGTACAATTTACCAAAACTATGAAAACACTTTTCTTTTATTCTCATAAAGAGTCTTTTCACAAAGTTTCAAGCCTCTAGCTCAAAAAGAATCTCCTTTTCCATACAAACGTTTAACCCCTTAGCAAACAACTTTTTTATATTTTAATAATGAACAGTCTTTGCACAAAGTTTCAAGTATCTAGCTCAAAAAAAAAATACCATTTTCAAACAAACTTTCAACCCCCTTTCTAACCCTTTAAAGGTGGATTTTCCAAAACTATGAAAACACTTTTCTTTAAATTGCAACGGTTAACACTCACGTATTTTTATCACAATAGGCGTCGACGTAAGGCATTCGGCGGTAGCGGAACATACTTTCGGTACGGACGCGACGCATTTCATTCGGTTCGATAAAGTAAAGTTGTTGGCACGGGAAAAATTTTACGTGCCACGCAAGATCCGTGAGGCCATTGAAATCGGACGTCGCCCTAATTTCAACCGCGACGGAGGTTGGACTCTGCCACTGGCTTAGAAACCAGTGCTTCCTAGAGGGAACGTGAATTTGTGTGGTGACGATTTGGTGGACACGGTTAGTTCGGTGTGCTTGTCGTTGATCCCGTCGGACGATCCGACAATTCAGACTCCCGCAACGACGGCGCCGGATTGCGCGAATCACCCCGCTTCCGCTTCCTCCCGCGCGAACCGTTACCTACGCCGGGCTCGGGCAGCGAAGGTGATAACAACACTCTGTCTGTTCGACGATGTCTGCCCGACGCAGACGAATCATGTCACGCCTATTGTAATAAAAATACGTGAGTGTTAACCATTTAATATCAGTATGACTCACGAAAGTTTAAATTATACACTTTTCTTTGACTTAAATAAAATGTTTTTACAAAAACATTAAAGCTGACAAATAATCTCCATTTCCATACAAAGATTTTACCCCCTTTTCACCCCCTTAATTACCAAAAACCATGAAAAACAATTTTCTTAAATTGTAATTAAAAGTCTTTACACAAAGTTTCAAGTTTCTAGCTCAAAAATAAATCCCATTCTCATACAAACTTTCTACCCCTTTTTTACCCCCATAGCGGTTGAATTTTCCAAAACTATGAAAATACTTTTCTTTAATTCTAATAAGGAGTCTTTTAACAAAGTTTCAAGTCTCTAGTTCAAAAATAAATTCCATTCTCATACAATTTTTCTACCCCCTTTTTATTGGGGTTGAATTTCCAAAAACCATGAAAACACATTTCTTTAATTATAATAAGGAGTCTTAACACAAAGTTTTAAGTCTCTAGCTCAAAACAAAATTACATTCCTATAAAAACTTTCAACCCCCTTTTTACCCCTTTATAGGTGGAATTTCCAAAAAACATGAAAAAACTTTTCTTCAATTGTAATACAGAGTTTAAAAACAAAGTTTCAAGTCTCTAACTTAAAACAAAAATCTATTCCTTTACAAACTTTCAACCCCCTTTTTAACCCTTTAGAGGTAGAATTTCCAAAAACCATGAAAACACTTTTATTTTATTTTAAAGAAGAGTCTTTACACAAAGTTTCAAGTCTCTAGCTCAAAAATAAATTCCATTCTCATAAAAAAATTCTACCCCTTTTTTACCCCTTTAGAGGTGGAATTTCCAAAAACCATGAAAACACTTTTCTTCAATTGTAATACAGAGTTTTTACACAAAGTTTCAAGTCTCTAGCTCAAAACAAAACTCCATTCCTATACAAACTTTCATCCCCCTTTTTACCCCCTTATAGGTTGAATTTCCAAAAACCATGAAAACACTTTTCTTTAATTATAATAAAGAGTCTTTGCACAAAGTTTCAAGTCTCTAGCTCAAAAAAAAAATCCATTTCCATACAAACTTTCAACCCCCTTTTCACCCCCTTAGGGGTGGAATTTCCAAAAATCCGTTCTTATCTCTTGCCTTTGTACTAAAAGGAAGCTTTGGTAAAAATTTCAAGTTTCTGGTCGTAGCCGTTTCGGCTGTGCGATGATCGTAGATGAGGACAACCTCTTTTATATATATAGATTATAGGTTATAATAATCATAACTGTCATTATTAGAGCTCTTGACACTGGTTTGATAAATGTCTTGAGAGCTTTTTACCAGTAAGGTAAGGTAAACGTACGAGTGCTCGACACCCTAATGGTTGCCATCTTGAAAATGTAACTCGTTAGGAATAGAGGTAAAAGGGTGTCAACTACTGGACGTTATTGGATTTTCTAAACTACAATAACTACCTTTATCTCAACTTTTTAGCAACCGGAACAAGGCATCAGTACCAATTTATATTTTTACAAATCATAATTTTCAACGGTTGACTTATTTATACAGTTAGGTCGCTCGGGCGTAGTGAAATATATACACGTTCGTCGTGCCTAGCCGTTATTTAAGAGGCCACAGTGGTCGAATTGTTATCATTCAGACGTCTAGATCTCACTATTGATAACTACTAGGTAGATACCTGATATTCATATACCTACATAAAACTTCAAAATACTTTATTCAAACTGGTAAACATGAAGTCATGTTTTTAACAAAAACCTCGATACTTTTATTTTCAAACATCCTTTTTTACATGTTTAGGGTCAGAACGTCGAAACCCTTGAATCCATAAACATGATTATTAGTTACATAGTTGAGTACTAACTAGTTCTTAAATCTGGTAAAAGCTTTTATCTATAAAAAATCTCATTTAGTAGTAAACAGCAATTATCTGATTCCGCGGTTTATATTGACGCGCCCGCCTACTGTCCCCTTTTAATTTTTCGCGTGCTCTTGCAATTATCTATCCCGCTCTCTTTTGCTCGGGGATGTGGACTATTAAATATACAATTATTTTAACGTTTCCAAGTCTACCGTAGAATGAAAAGGCTATAAAATACTGGAATTGAAAGGTACGAGGAGCACAATATCTTGATTGGAGTGTGACTTTCTCTTACAACTGAAGAGGACTTGAGTTATGTGCAAACACCGGCGCGGGAGCATGGCATTCACAACAAGATAGGTATGTCACAATATTTGTACCGTTCGTTCAAATATTGAGACAGACTACGGAACTTTGAACTTATTTTGTACTTACTTGTTTGCAATACGTCACGCATATACTAAATACGCCAACCGCGGATTTTTTAAAGTACCTACCACAACCTACCAATGAATGTATATCGTTCATTAAAGGCTATCCTATAATAAATTTAATATAGTAATTAATTTTACATTTATTATGCTCATAGGACTCTTAGGATATCGAATTTAGTTTAAGATTAGAAGAACAGTTACTCAAAAAACTAAACATACTTAGACTTCCTGCGAACACTATTGGGCTGTTCTCTCCTGTTATTTTCGACGAAAGTATAATAATAAGGCGTTTCGTTATTGATTACAACGAAATACCTACGAGGAAGAAATTGTTCTTAAACATTAAAATCGTCGTCAACCATATTTCCTAACAATTAGGGCTTCCAATCTCGGTATTTTTTGTATGGGCAATACCGGGATCCCGGGATCGCCCATATAAAAAATACCGGTATTGGAAGCCCTACTAACAATGTAAACAAACCGCCATATTGATCGTTTAACTAACTTTTATGTTTTAATGAAATCTCCAAGATTAAGTTATTTATCTTAAGTTTTGTAGATTACAATGATACAACCATATCAGTAGTGAACGTCTTCAGTGGTGTTTGACGAGGTAGAGTGAAAATATAATGAAAAATGACATACCATGTGGTAGGTAACTTTTGTTTCCATCGTTTGTAAGTTATATTGACGGCGATTATAAATGATCGGTGTGCATCAGCTCTCTACTATATTTATCTAAAATCTGTAGTAGTCGTACTCAACTACGCTGTTACGCGTTTGTGTATACCTTTAACCGATACATTCTGAAAATGGTGACAACAGACCAATTTGCCTTAATGATTTCGTAATCTTGCACTTAAACATTATAATAACATGCTTCTATTTAGTAGTAGCGATAGTCAACTTTCGATCACAATGCTAATGCCTCGTGCGTCAAAACTGGCCGCAAATACCGATACGTATCTATGTATTACTATGACCGACACGAGAGATCGAAAATCGTTTAATGTATGCGGAAGCCAACTTAAGATCATCGAAAGATGTTGTCTATATTTGACGTTTGATCTAAGATTACGAGGGCGCGTAATTGATGCATCGCTCTTGTCGCAACAAGAACATATTGAAAAGTAAAAGAAGGCACAGAAACAACACAACCGCCAATCAAAAGAAAGATGACAATGATTGAAACCCCAATGGCGTCAAATAAGCTGGAATGTTGAAAACGCACACCGAAAAAAAACATACTATATGAGCTTAAAACAGTTTTTTTCGAGCTGGATCCTCATAAAATAGATCAAGCACACAAATATAAAACAAAACAAATACAAACAACAATCTACGACGTAACGTACGTCCGATCAAACGCCAAAAAATGGGTGTCATAAAAACATCGAAAAAACACAGGCCAGGCAAAACAAAACAAGCAACAACACACGACAATAGACTACTGCGTCTGATAAAAGTAAAACTTTACCAAATATGAAATGACCATGATCAAATAAAAAACAAGCAGATCAACAACAACAACAATCTACAACAAAGTGGGATTAAAGGAAGGCGCAATGTATCTGCCTTATCCATCACGCTGGCTGCCCCAAGGCAGACTATAGCATGGAAGAAGCTCTAATATGCCACCATTAAAACTTCTTACACGGTTTATGATAGATAATATCAGTTTAACTAAAACACAAGCCAAGCCAAACAATAAAAAAACAAGAAGATCAATCTACGACATACGTCCGATGAAAGGAATGCGAGCTGTATCTGCCTTAGCAACCACACTCGGCGCCCCCAGGCACACTATGGCAATGGCGTCGAAGAAGCTCGAATGAGGCGCTATGACCATCACGGGCGCCTCACGATGGTCACTAGGCGCGTGCTTGGTGCCCAGGATCTTGACCCGGTGGAAGCCAGCAATCACCACCACCAGCCGCATCAGGGAGAGGATGGAAAAGCGGAGTTTGCTGAAAAGTTAAACGAG